>CM061475.1:9087500-19087500 GCA_030770085.1 Oryza coarctata
GGTCATGTTTCATTGCATCAAATCTGATTTTAATGGGATTGATGCTAATACTATTGTTTGCTATGCTTTGATTTGCAAACAAACTTTGTTTTCACTTGAGGAGATACCTTCTTCTTTACCTCCTGCAGTCACTAACCTTTTGCGGGAGTACACGGACAGTTTTCCAAAGGAGGTGCCACCGAGGCTGCCACCAACCCGAGGGATTGAGCACTAAATTGACCTTATTCCTAGAGCCTCATTGCCGTGCGCCATACAGGACCAACCCCAAAGAAACTAAAGAGATTCAGCACCAAGTGCAAGAATTGCTCGATAAAGGTTATGTGCGTGAGTCTCTTAGCCCCTGTGCTGTTACTGTTCTTTTGGTTCCTAAGAAAGATGGATCTTGACGTATGTGTGTAGATGGCAGAGCGATTAATAACATTACAATCAGATATCGTCATCCTATTCCTAGGCTAGATGATATGCTTGACGAATTAAGTGACTCAATTGTGTTCTCAAAAGTTGATTTGCGTAGTGGTTACCATCAGATTCGCATGAAGCTAGGAGATGAATGTAAAACAGCATTTAAAACTAAATTCGGTCTATATGAGTGGTTAGTTATGCCGTTTGGTCTCACTAATGCACCCAGCACTTTCATGAGATTAATGAATGAAGTTTTACGCGCTTTCATTGGCAGATTTGTTGTGGTATATTTTGATGACATCTTGATATACAGCAAATCAATTGAGGAACATCTTGATCATTGCATGATGTTGTTAATGCTCTACGTGATGCATGTTTGTTTGGTAACCTTGAGAAGTGCACCTTTTGCATGGATCGAATCTCTTTTCTTGGCTATGTTGTGACCCCACAGGGAATTAAAGTTGATCAAGCTAAGATTAAAGCAATACATAGCTGGCCTGTTCCCACAACGGTCACACAAGTGAGAAGCTTTTTCGGGCTTGCTGGATTCTATCGCCGTTTTGTGAAGGATTTCAGCACCATTGCAGCCCCATTGCACGAACTCAATAAGAAGGGTGTTACATTCACTTCGGCTGCAGCACACAAGAGTGCTTTCGACACATTGAAAGATAAGTTAGCCCATGCCCCTTTGCTCCAACTCCCTGATTTCACTAAAACTTTTGAACTTGAATGTGATGCTAGTGGAATTGGTTTGGGAGGTGTTTTATTACAAGAGGGAAAACCTGTAGCATATTTCAGTGAGAAGTTGAGTGGGCCTAGTTTGAACTATTCTACTTATGATAAAGAATTGCTTGCTCTAGTTCGGACTTTGGAAACATGGCAGCATTATTTATGGCCCAAAGAGTTCGTTATGCATTTTGATCATGAATCATTGAAACATATTCGAAGTCAAGTAAAACTGAAACGTAGGCATGCTCACTGGGTTGAATTAATTGAGTCTTTTCCTTATGTCATCAAACACAAGAAAGGAAAGGAAAATGTAATTGCTGATGCTTTGTCTAGACGTTATACCATGCTTTCATAACTTGATTTCAAAATTTTTGGCTTGGAAACAATAAAAGAGCAATATGCCCATGATGGTGAATTTAAAGATGTGTTGCTGAATTGCATGGAAGGAAAAACATGGAACAAATTCGTCCTTAATGACGGGTTTGTATTTCGAGCTAACAAGTTATGCATTCTAGCTAGCTCTGTGCGTATGTTATTGTTGCAGGAAGCACATGGAGGAGGGCTAATGGGACACCTTGGTGTGAAGAAGACAGAAGACATCCTTGTTGATCATTTCTTTGGCCCAAGATGCGGAGGGACATGGAGAGATTCGCTGCTCACTGCACAACATGCCAAAAAGCTAAGTCACTTCTTAATCCTCACGGTTTGTACATGCCCCTACCTGTTCCTAATGCACCGTGGGAGGATATTTCTATCGACTTTGTTTTAGGACTGCCTAGAACAAAGAAGGGGAGGGATATTGTCTTTGTGGTTGTGGATAGGTTTTCTAAGATGGCACACTTTATACCATGTCATAAGACCGATGACGCTACTCATGTTGCTGATTTGTTCTTTCGTGAGATTGTTCGTTTGCATGGTGTGCCTAACACAATTGTTTCAGATTGTGATGCAAAATTTCTTAGTCATTTTTGGAGAACTTTATGGGCTAAATTGGATACTAAGTTGCTATTTTCAAACTGATGGTCAAACTGAGGTTGTGAATAGAACTTTATCTACCGTGCTTAGGGCAGTTTTGAAAAAGAACATAAAAATGTGGGAAGAATGTTTGCCTCATGTTGAGTTTGCTTACAATCGTTCACAACACTCTACTACTAAAAAGAGCCCTTTTGAGATCGTTTATGGTTTTGTGCCTCGTGCCCCTATTGATTTGCTACCTTTACCAACTTCTGAGAGATTGAATTTTGATGCTAAACAACGTGCTGAGTTGATGTTAAAAATGCATGAGACCACAAAAGAGAACATAGAGAACATGAATGCTAAATATAAACTAGCTGGTAGCTTAGGAAGGAAGCATGTTGCTTTTGAACCGGGTGATTTGGTTTGGCTGCACTTGAGAAAGGATCGGTTTCTGATTTGAGAAAGTCAAAGTTGCTTCCAAGAGCTGATGGTCCTTTTAAAGTTATAGCTAAGATCAATGATAATGCATACAAACTTGAGTCGCTTGCAGATTTTGGGGTTAGCCCCACATTTAACATTGCAGATTTGAAACTATATTTGGGTGAAGAAGATGGACTTCAGTCAAGGACGACTCAGATGCAAGAAAGGGAGGATGATGAGGACATCCCTTCCAACGATACAACCACGCCTACTACGCAGCAAGGACCAATGACAAGAGCCCGTGCACGAGAGCTAAATTATCAGGTAAACTCGTTCCTTGCTGTCCATAAACCCTCATCTCAGAATTACATGCTACTAAATCATTATGATGATTTTATTATTATTAGGAATGATGGAGAGGAGGTTAATGGATCAACCAATCAGTTTGGGCATCAAGATCACACAACAAGGAAGCACACGATCCGACATCAAGTTCAGACTTCAAGTTCGTACAGCCAGGCAACATCAAATTGACGTGGCAATATTTCTCAACTCCGGATGTAGTTTGAGGCATATGAGTACTCATTGGAAAGATCTTGAAGTCTACTTTCAGATGGATGCAACCTCATGACGAAATTCCCCCAGAGCTGAACAGAATTGACAAAGAGACGCTCGGCCTTCCAGTCTTGGGCTGAAACCCTTGTATCTCGTGCAGCCCACTAGGGGCCCATTCTAGCTTAGGGTTTACACCCTCCCACACCTCTTTGCTGTTACCCATGTATAAATACATGTAGCAGCCACCAATATGAACTGGGGTTTTGTTTAGATGCAAGTATAGCTGCTGCCACTTCCTAGTGAACGCGTGTGTCGACTAGACCACCCGATTTGCTTGATTCAAGACCCCAACTCATGATTCAGGTTTCATTTGGTTCAGATCTGTGAGATTATTTACTTGTTCATTTTGTTCTTACTTGTTCTCAATTGCTAGCAGGTTCAAGTGTATTCTTGGCACGGCAAGAACAGCCAACGTCGGAATCGGTGTACCTGTTGCTAAGGCGTAGCCTCCTGTGATTGTTGTAGTCCAACAGCCAATGTCGATTCCACCCCCAAATCGAAGTTACTCCTCCTCTCATCAAAAAATTGGGATCAGCCTCTGCCATATCAAACTTCAGCTGCACCTGTGGCCCCTTTTGAATCGAAGTTTCAATCTAAGCATACAGAGCCAAAGATAGAGGAGAGCTTTTGGCAGAGAGGGAGAGATTGACAAAGTCCATCTATCTTAATGAGCATGCTTCTCGAACTACTAAACAGTGTGTTTTTTATAAAAGAAAAACTATAGAAAAGCTGCTTTTAAAAATATTATTAATTAATTTTTAAAATTTAAAATAATTAGCACTCAATTAATCATATGCTAATTCTTGTTCTTGTTTCCTTCCTTTCAAACTCAGCACAAGTCACCTGAGCCAAAGGCTCCAAAGACTAAAGAATCTTCGCCGCTAGGAGATAGGATATTCTCCTGCAGAAAATTGGCAGAAGACAACCATGTAAGCTATTTTTATGTTTAACCCTCCTCAGGTTTCTCGGGTGGACAAAGGAAAGGCCAAGGCCTCTCCCTCCCGCGTTGGATCCAAGAAGACGGTCAAGCGGGGTGGTGCACCATCTTCACCTCCATCTTTTGCAAATGTTAGTGTGACTCCACACCCTAGAGACTTCATTAGGATTCCTGGTGATTATCCTAATCCACATCCCCTTCATGGCTTAGGAAGAAAGATCCATGCCATCCGACTCTTCCTTCAGATGTCCCCTCTCAATCTTCCTTGAAGTTGATTTGGGCGCCTCACGCATGACTACAAAAGTAAGCTTCATTAGTGTGTGAAAGATAGGGGAGAATCCAAACTGAATCTGTTGCCCTAGCATCACTGATCCTCGGTTCTAGACTTGGTTCCAACAGGATTACTATAACAACATCATCTTGGGGAGAGCAAAGCCTTTTGTTGACATACAGTGGATCAACTGGGTTGTAATGGAGGAAAAAGAGATCATGTCTTCAATGCCTATATGACCTCCCAGGGCTTGAGCATGATTAGTGTGAGAAGTAATTGCCCAGTTTTAGGCAACTGTGTTCACAACTGAGGATGAGAACTCAATCAAATGGATGACAAATAATTGGTAGTTTTAGACCTCTATTCAGACTTTTGCACAAGTTCTGGAGCTAGATCCCCTTGATCTCACCTATCTAAGCCTCCACCACTAGCGTCATATCCTTCCCTATGTGTCTACCTTTATGTATGGTCGAAATGGATCATCAAGACAACACATGGTTTGTTTCCTCACTATGATATCTTGAACAAGTTCTTTCGCCTCACAATCAAAACCCTAAGGCAGGAGATGCTTCCACTATTCAGTCCATCAACATCAACCTCCTTGCCAACTCTTGCTCCATCAGGCCAAGGTTTAATATCATGAAATTCTTGTGGGAAGAGATGTATGCTATAAACATGGATCCACGTCACTATCCCACCTACTCTCCTTATATTATGAAGCTGATTTAGGCTGTGTCAGGACTACGCTTCATCAAGGAGGTGAGGCATCTTCCGTATTGTCCTAGTGCCCCTTCTTTTGTTCCATCATGACCTGGTTCCTCCTTCTCTCATCGTCAATCTCTTCTAGCTGTTAACCAGCATTGAAGAAGATAATCAAAGCCCTCTTCTCAATCTGCTCCACCACTGTCTACAGCGTTCATTGCTTAGAGTCCTATTTCGCTCTGATCGTGAGCCACCTATCTACATCAAATCCCTTTGAAGAAGAGGATGACATCTCCGTAGCCACACATGGTACCCCGGTGTAGCCTTTGGCTGAGACATCCAACATTAGTCGTGCCAGCCATCACTCCAGTTCACCTCTTAGGACGACTGCTTTTGAGGATGAGGACGATAATGATGATGGTGACGCCAACAACAATGAGGAAGATGAGGCTTCCAGCTGATTCTTCCCATAGTTACTCCCTTTTCTATGCTGCGATGACAAAGGGGGAGTAGTACGGGCTCCTGTTTAGTTTTTTTAGTTATTCCAGTTTTTTGGAGTTTGCATACTCCATTCTTTGCTTTGGACAAGAAATATATAAAATATTTGTGTGCATTGTAATGACTGTTAGTTTATCTTTATCGTACTTTAAATTTCTTGTATTATGTTAAGATGCTTGGTTGAATGGTGTTTATTTTATTTTTTTCTTGTTTGTGCTATATCACATGCATCGTGTTCACCATGTTATTTTTCACTTCTACACGATTTCTTTAATATGTGCATAAGCTTAAAATAGGGGGAACTCTCATGATTTCTTTAATATGTGCATAAGCTTAAAATTCACTTATGTGTCTATGTGTTGTCTGGATTCTCCAGATCCCTTTCACTTCTCGAGTCTAAATGTTGTCTGGATTCTCCAGACTGCTAGCCAAAATATCCAGATTGAGATCTTGGTCTAGGCTGAAAGGTCTATCCGGATTGTTTGGCCAGAGTCTCTAGACTAGAGTCTATGTTCAGGGTGAAATATCTAGATACTCCAGAGTTTGAATTTTACGAGTTACGGCTAGCTTCAAGAGATATAGGTATTTAATCTCACCAACCCCTATTTTGAGAGGGTGGTTGCTCATTCATTGCTACCTCACTTCCAAAAGCTTACTAGAGATTCTCCATTCCTCTCGCTTGAATATTGAGCTTAATCCACACTTTGAGAATATCTTTTTGGTTGATTTACGAGAAGTTAGAGCTTGTGATTTGTGTGAGCACTTGTGGATAAACTTTGGTGAAGATACAAGCTTGTTACTCTTAGAGAATCATCTTCTAGATGACTAGGTGTTGTTTGCGAGAATTCAATGTGTGAGTTGCCTAGAAAGTTTGTGAATGTTTCCATCACCTCCTCAAGGAAAGACGTATTCTATTGATTCCCCCGAGTTTTATCATAGAGATTGATTTACTAGAGCAAGCTCCATATTAAGTGGGAGCACGTGTCCTAGTGGAGACCTTGGTGATCTCCTTGGACTAATTTCTACGCTTTGGTGAGAGCTTGAAGGCTAAATTGATTTCTACGGTTGAACTTGGTGAGGGAAGGAATCGAAAGAGATCCAACTCTTTAGAGCTCTTTAACAAAGACGTAGGATCAGTTGATCTGACTTCGGTAAAAATTGCATTGTCTTCTAACTTACTTTTGCATTTTATATTTAGTGAGATTTTGTTACCTTGCTTCCTCCCCAACGTGTAGGGTTCGCCTCCTTTAAGTGTCTCTTAGATATTCTGAAGGAGGTCTGGAATCTCTGGACTATACTACCGAAGACTCTAGACTAGCTTCTATGTCTGACAGAAAGTGATTCGGATAGTTTGGACTTTAGGGCCGGAGACTCTAGAGGGAAAACTAATTTATGCTGTCAGTGCATTTCAGATTTAAAAGATTGCATTTTCACCCCCCCCCTGTGCGACTCAAGGTCCTTCTAAGGAAGCAACACAAATTACCACATTTTGAAAGCACCAAACCATTCAGCTAAACCTCTCTCAAGTAAATCTAAGGCACAATTTATAGTTAGAGGACATTGCAAATATGCAATATAACAATTCAGTCCATATCGAAGAAACAATGCAAGCAAAGTACCAATACCAACTTCTTTGCAAAACATTGTTTCAATTAGTGCTATAACTCAAAGGAAGCATAATTTACAGCCATGCTTATAACTATGGAATCTCAAGATGATTTGAATGATGATGAAAATAAACAACGGCATCACTTTGGCAGCCTGATTCACCGAGAAATATCCAAATGCTTGTTGTGCTCCTCCGTGGCCTGCACCCAACAAATGCAAGAGTGATGTGCCATCAGAAACCAAGAAAATTTTGCTCAGAGAGAAAGGAGAGAGGAAGGGAGAGGACTAGCACATGTACCTATCTGCTCACCTCGTGCCACCTCTCCCTACATGGCGCTTAGAGTCGTCACTGCCGTTGACTGCTTGCTGCCTCTTTCCTAGAGTCGCTGCCATCGCCACTTGCCCACAAGAGTCTCTGCCTCTTGCTCACCTAGTAGAGCCAGCCAGCCTAATGCGCCTGCCTCACCAAGCTCATAGGAGCCACCCTCGCTGCCGCTTGTTGTGCTTCCCTCAATGCGCTGGCTCGCCAAAGCCATCAGCGTGTACTATTTGGGGATGGGGATTGAGGAATGGTGGGCGGGGGTTCACACGAGCTAGACACAATAGATGTAGGTTAGTTCATTGCTCAAAGGTAGAATGCTAATCTCTTAATTTGTATATTAGTTTTTTCTTTTCATTTTCATTTGTCAATAACATGGCCAATCTGCTGTCAATACCAAGGGCAAGCGGGGTGTCTTCATTTCAAATAAATAGGGGCAAAATCTCAAATCCTAAAAAGTTAGGGCAAAATCACAATTGAGATCGAAAGTAGGCATTGCAATGAGGAAGAAAAATTTACACTAGCTGGACAATTTATTCATGGATAGTATAGCCTAGCCAGTACAATTTTTTTCAACGGTCACTAATAAACTAGCCGTTGGACCATAAAAGATGGATAGTCCAACCATGGTAGGACTGTATGACTTTTGTATGAGTCCAACAGTCCAACAATGGTAAAGATTATCCATCCACACAACATTTTGGTCCTCCTCATGGTTTGACTAGAATGTCTAGCCTTGACCGGACTGTCCTATCCATGCATTATTTTGGCCTAGACAAAAAACATTATCTGGAACTCATGGTTCGATCGGAAAGACTAGGCTTGATCAAACATACCAATCATTAGGATCCACTTTAGCATACGATTCTCAATGTAACAAACTAAAAACATGACCAAATAACTAGCTTTATGAATTGACATTTTCTAAATGCTAAACAAAGCTATGATGCAAAACATGGAATGATTCTTAAGCATATAGGTTTTCTACAATTGATTCCAAAATGAAGGAATTGAAAAATAAAATTCAAGAGCATAGTCTAAATTTCCTTTTGATAATTGTTAGAATAATGGATCCTGCTATGGTCTTAATGTTGGGCTATATGCTTATTGCTTTCTATATGAGCCTCTTGTGATTGGGCTCTCATTGGTGAATTACCCAATGTGTACTCATCTTCCATGAAAGAGGAGAGGATAGGGCTACTAGTCCACATCTATTTTCTTACTGACCGAGTTCATAAAAAAGAATGCCAATTATTTATTTCAACAATTTATTCATATTTATCAAGGCAATAACTAAAGGGGCAATTGGTCTAAATAGCCCTTTTCACCATCACCACATTTAATACGGCAACATTCCTCCAAATAGACCTTTGCAATCACTTACAATGACAACTAAGATAAAGACACAAACTGTGAAAGATATTTGCCAGGTTCTAACATCTTCCAACCCAACTTGATATGCCCCTCATTCTTATCACCCTTACCATCGCTTTGCCCCCTCCTACATTTCTAGAACCCTAGTTGGTTGCCGCCAAGGGGAAGTGGGGAGGGAGGGCCTGTCTCTCACCCTACTCTAGTATGTTGTTAGGGTTTCTTCTAAAAAAATTCTTTGTAGGTTTTAGATCTATATGATAGATTAAGGTTTGTCTCCCAAGATGTCCATGAAGTTACCATTGTTTAGAGTCTTTTGCTTTTTCAATCGCTTTGTTGATATCTAGTACAATGATGATGTCTTTGATGAGGACCTAAGAGGGCATATATAGTGGTTTGTTGATGATCCAATTGATGACACCAGATTTAGTGCCAAAATTTTGACAAATTGACCCTTTTAGAACACTTATTTCAATAATGGACCATGTCAACCACGATAGAGCTAAGCTATAACATCTTAGCACCACAAACATTGGTGCTCAAGTCCTATTCGAGGTGGAACGATTTTACTATGTTAACTTGAGCTCAACGCTACTTATGATGGCACAGACATTTGTATAGGCTAAAAGGGTGCGCACAGCTTCATATGGGCATAGCCTAGTGGAAGATTTTTTTTTTTTGCTTCTTGCTCATGCAGAAACTCACAGGGACCGATCAGACTGGGTGGAGTCAACAGAGGTCTGATCGGATGTGAATGTGCGAACACGCCGAGGTCTAGGAGATCTGCTTCGCTGCAGTGCAGGTCCTTCCGCTTCGTTGATTGGTTTGAGAGTGCACCGAGGTCCTTCAGCTTCATTGTCCCTTTGTCAGGACAATGGAGATACGGGCGTGCCAGTTAATTTGATCCTGTAATTGACGAGGAGACAAAGAGAATTGGTCAATCGGATGATGAGACGATACAAACTTTTAGTGTCGGCTAGCTGTCGATAGGGTTGAGATAGTCATCGGTTGCGTCCGACATGGTTCTGCTATCAGCGGGTTGTCGATAGGGACTGAAGCACTCTTTCATCGGCTAGGAAAACCGATAAAGGCGTAAGCAGATGGTAACGAAAGGAATGAAAGGGACATCGGCTCAGCCGATGTCACTCCGAATATAACGAAGGTGTAACACTGGTCCATCAGCTGCAAAGCTAACAAAGGCTTAAAAAGATATTCAAAGAATACTCTAGAATAGGGTATTTAGAGAATAGCACGCTGGATCCTCCTATCAGCTAGTTGTTGATGGAGGCTATAGTGCTCGTTCATCGGCTGAAAAGCTAATGAAGGCATATATACATTGGCAAGGAATAATATAAAAGATCCATTGGCTTTGCAGCCAAATATAATGTGCGATGAATAAGAAGGAGCGAGACCAGATCCTTTAAAAGTACGAGACCTAGTGACCACTGTGATAGTATCGTTATAATCAGTCTCGATAGATCGGACCAAACCGAGATAGTATGAGACCGAGGCTAACGGTAAAGAGACGGCAGACGTTAGATCAAACGTGCGGGCGAAAGGAAAGGGCAAACCCATCAGCTGGCTGAGCCAATGAGAGAAGATTTCTAAAGATATGTGTATTGACTGAAAGGCTGATGCACTAGGCATGAGATTTAGAAGAAGTCACTAAAGACGTATGTGTATTGTCTGAGGAGCCGATGCACTGAGTGTGATGCTCGATGTATGGATAACTCATCAGTTAGCTACTTCGATGAAACACCGAGTGAAAACCTATTGGCTTATGATTCAATCTACTATCAATAGTCTCATAGGTCGAATCTAACTGGTGCAACATGAGACTGATAATGGTAAAAATAGCATGATAAGCCGAAAGATCCCACTCGAATGTGATGTGGTATATTCGATCAGACTAAGAGGTCGAACCTAGCCGATGTAGCCTTAGATAGAGCGAATACACTTGGATAATGGCAGGACTTATCCCTTCACCGGAGTTCGGATCTAACCGATGCAGCCCCGCGTCGAGAGCTAGAACCTGCCAGTAAAAACCTAGACAAACTAGGGTGGTGATACGCCAAAGATGTATGATCTAAGAGATGATTATAAGCTTTCATGGGTCTATATTTATACCCTGTGGATTACAAGAGTCCAACACAGTTACAACAACTATCGGATATTATTTACTAAAAATATAAAAGCAAAATGTCTCTAAGAAAGTTAATAAAACTAACTAAACCTGCCTATATTTACAAGATATCTCCTATATAAATAATATACCCTGTCTGACTCCCATGGCTCTTCCTTAGATTTGATCCCATTTGGATAATCTTCTATTTTTAACTAAACTAAATCCTTCCTCAATCTATCCGATTGGCTCTTTTCCTATATGAGGCAAACTCTTCCCACTAGGCCAATCAGCTCTCCAATCTATCCACACAGCTTACCAAATTTTGGTGCAAACACTTTTATCCAAGTATTCAGGGTTTGAAACCATCGTCTCCCCTTTTGTCCAGGTTTTTCACTTGCCTAGTTTTTTTTAAAAAAAAATCATATGTTTTCAAAATTCACTTTATTTTAAAACTTGTAAGTTGAACTCAACTTGTATAATATTTATCTTTTTAGTGTTTTCTCTCCCTTTTTAGAAAAATAAATGACATGTTTTGTTTGTAAATTTATTTCTTTAATTAAATGATGTGAATTTAATATTATATTTGTTAAGCTAAATATTTTGTTAAGACTAATTGTATAATTAGATTATCAAATTTGTTCATTCCAAATTTTGAAAAGTGAATTAATAGTTATTAATATAAATATTATATGAGGTACACAATCATATTTGTTAATTTCAAGTTTAAAAATAAAATAAATTTACAAACAAAACATGTGATTTTTAAAAATAAAATTAGGAGACCATTACTCTAGTAGAGAATAAGTAGAAAAATACCAAGAAAAGATGGAATGGTGGGATTCAAACATTGAAAGTGTAGTAGACAAAAAGTTTCATTTAGAAGGCTAAACAAGTTGTTGTCTCCACCACTAGGCTAACACTAGTTGCTCTCTTTAGGCTGAGCCATTTGTGGTTGCACTCAGCTAAAACCACAGCAGTGACCCAAGTTACTCTGTGGGGTTTTTTAAATCCACCTGTGAGATACACACCAAATACATGCAGGATCATCATTAGAACCGTCATACTTGCTAACCATCAATGAACTGATTGGATTAACCAACCAAAGTTGACCTCAGTCATTATGTATTGAACCAAGGAAAAAGCCTCGATAAAGGTTGGCCATAGTAAAAAGTCATAGCAAAACCGATGCAACTTTTACTAGAAAACAAGTGTAATTCCCCTTAACAATAAAATATGTTGACATGAGGTGGAACATATTTACTAGTTATATCATATGTAATTGCTTGAATCTCAAGACGTTCCTCAAACCAATCATATACTTTATTGAGATAGGTAACTAACTTGAACACCCCTCCGAGAACCGTATATGAGAATTTCATCTCATACAGCTCAAGCAGAAACACATAAATTTTCAATGGATATTAGAAAAAAAGGTTCAAAACCTCATCAGCCACTAGGTTGGGTCGATTTGCCTTGAAGATATGAAATAGGAATGAAGAAAATTATTTGATATATTCTGTGCGGCTAAACAAAATATAATATTATATGTCACATCTGGTTTTGCTAAGACCCATGTGATGTGATCCATCAGCAAATATTTGAATGGGTCTAATATATTTTTTGATATATTACTGAAAGAATATGGTCTCTATCTGATTGTGATCCTTCATTGTTATCACAATCAGTCAACTTTTCAGGGAATATATGTTGTGCCGATCCTTATTATCTACCAATATAGTCCCGAACAGTCTAAAACAAAGCAATAATGGTTTTGTGAAATGTTATAATATGCTAATTGGTAAAATGATTGGAGTTGGTTTAATATATTTCTTAAAATAAGTCAATCCTTTTTTGTTAATAGCTGCAAAAAAAATATGCCACTGACATGAGTAAGGAGAACTCCTCGAGCCCGAGGTCTGGATTTATTCATAATAGTACTCCTACTAACTTCGGCTTTAGTGATGAATAAATTTGCTTTGTCGAAATCCCTATAATGAGTAGCATTTGCTGCTGCCGAATAAACCAACTTTATGACGGGATAAGATGATCAATAAGGCATGAGGTTCAATATCATACCAGCTTCTTTGTAGTAACATGAACGAATCTCATCAAGAACTCTTTGTACTTTGAAAACGGACATATGGTTGGTACTTTTCTTGCGAGTTTCCTTAGCCCATTCTTCTTCTTCTTTATCCTAGGGGTATACTTTACCAGTTTGAAACTTGTGATAAATAAGTTTATTCCCCGCTTACCTATTTCTTTGTTTTATTTTGAATCTTTCTATTTTGAATTCAGTTAACAACAAGATTTAGTATCCTTTCTTACACTTCACAACTTGTGAAATGCCGAGTTGGTAATTCCCCCAATTTGTGACATACCATAGGATTTGTTATGTAAATAGGTATATATTCCATTCCATTATGAATCGTGACTGGATGCCCGGGACCACGTTACTATTGTTTCTTTCTCGTCCTTTATATTGACCTCTTCTATTTTTGCCAATAAATGATGAGCAACAGAAGGATTCATTTTTTTGTCACAGTTGATTACTCCTTTTTTTTCCATTTTAAAGAGTGGTATTTGTTGTCCGATATCTCGATTGATGTAGGAGGTCAGAATAAATAAAATAATGACGAATGGAAAAAAGAGAAAATCCTTTAGCTGGATACGGGGAGGATGCTAAAGCAATTGTAATATTTATATCATTCATGGGTGCTGCTAATTCTCAGCGGGGTAACTGTATAATTTTCCTTGGTAAAAGAGCTCCTGACTGACCAGTTCGAAACAAAAATGAAAAAGAACATAGTTCCAATAAAGGGAACCAGGGACCATATTGTTCTCCAATATGAGTTTTGCTCACGAATAAACTCAAGGACATATTTGAAAAAATTCTGACCATCGGATGGGATGGTTTGTGGATTGCGAACAGCTATGATAACTGAACCTAGCAAGATAGTAATTTTGACCCAACAACTGATGAGTACTTGGGCATGAATTTGGAAACCTCCTTTTTGACAATAGAAGTGTTGGCCTACTTCTGCGCCCAATATATTTTATAACCCCTTGAGTGTTTTAATGGAACAGGGTATAATATTCACATTGTGCCCTGATAAAAAAATGAACTTAAAAAAAGATTTCTTTTGATTCAACCATCTTTTTCTCAACTCAGCAACATGAAGTATTAATCTTATATTTATAATATCAAGAAATCACATGAGATGATACTATATATCAATATTCCCATTCTTTTATCTATGCAATTCAAAAAAGAATAGTAAGTGATCCCATAAATTTACGCAGTTGTGCAAGAATTAACTATTCTTCTTAATCAACAATTTCTTATATAGAAAGAACGACCCTCACATATTACAAATACTACTTTGTAAATAATCAATCGAATTGAAGTCATCGTTGGCTGGAATTGATATATTCGCTAGATCTAGGTCACAATTTGTATTGGCTAAAGAAATCGTAGGCACCCCCAAAATGGCACATTCCCGAAGAGCTATATACTCTTTTTGCTGATCGAGCATGATCACAATGTCAGGCAACCTTATCATATATTTGATCCCATCGAGATATCTTTGTAAGGTAGATAATTTTCTCTTCAAGATTGCCACATATTTTTTTGAGAGATGGTGGAATTTTTCCATCTTTTCTTCTGCTCTAAAGTCTCAAAATTGAGAAAGTCTAGTTTCCGTAAATGACCAATTCGTTAACATACCAACGAACCACTTTTTATTAACATAACGATAGTGAGTCCTTATTGCATCTGAAGCTACTAAATCCGCTGCTCTTTTTTTTAGGTACCAACAATTAAGAAGCTTTTTCCTTGACTTCTGCATCAAAAACTAAATCACAAGCTTTTGATAAATAAAAGACGGGTGATTTTAGCGATATTTGTAATATGAGTACCTTTACACTTTGTCGAGATGCAAGGGGGCATTTTAGGATTCCATTTCTTAACACCATGACCAAAATGAATTCCCGCTTCTATCATCTCTTTCAAATTGATGTTCCAATATCTTCTTGTCATTTTTTCCACAATTCCTTTTGATTTTTTTCTTGTTTTACCCTACCATTCCATTATGAAATTTCTTTCTTTTCAAAGATTAAGAAAGAGCCAAAATAGCTTGAAATAAATAATAATTGTTCCAATGGAACCATGTAGAAAATCTGACCCCTTAGAACGTTCTAAGGTCAAAAGTCTAGTTTAAAGAAAAAAATGCTTTATGTATCGTTAAATTGTATAAATGGGGTAAATGGTGATTCTGATGTCTCAGAAGAAACTAATTATGTATGGAGAAACAAAATATCTCTCCTCTCTATCACAAAATGTTTTTTTTTAATTTCGAAATAAAGGATCTTGTCTTGTGGGTAATGGTGCAAAAAATTTTATAATCCAGCACCAACAGATATAATCCCCTTCTAGATCTATGTTTTCTTTCAAGCCTTTCATCCAATCAGTAAGACCTTGTAAGGCAGCTTTTATTAAAACTCGAGCACATCAAACGAAGTCATATTTTCACGTGTTCCATGGAATGTATGGAAAGCACTTTAAACCCATGTAAGTCAGTTTTTCGTCAACTTATATTTTTTTGCGATTTCAGTTAGATGTACATGAGCGCTTGAATCCAATATAAAAAAAACTCGTGCGTATTGGAGCAATCTGGTGCCATCTGCCGCAAATTCATATTTCACTTGTGTTCGATGGCATGCATGGAAAACGCATCAAACCGCTGTAAGGCAGGTTTTGGAAAGATTGTAATGCTCTGAGGCCATCTGTTGCTAACTAATTTTTTTCGCAAGTTCTATGGCATGTAAAGGAGGCACACAAAGCTCATCTAAAGCAACCTTGGAGGATATGGGAGCTCTCTGAGGCCGTCAATTGTGAACTCATATGTTTCGCAAGTTTTGTGGGTGGTACATGCATGCTTAAAAATTGCTACGAAACAAATTTGTTCATGTGGGTGTGATCTAATGTCGTCTACTACGAGGTCATATCTTTCACATGTTCTATGGAATGTATGGAAAACACATCAAACACCTCTAAGGCAATTTTCGAACACATGGTTGTGCTATGAGGCCAACAGTTGCGAACAAATATTTTTCATGAGTTCTACGGCATTTAAGGAAGGTGCTTGAAGCTTGTCTAAATCAACTTTTGTGGACATGGTAATTATTTGCGGCCATCTAGTGCTAAAATAGTTGATTAGATAACTCGTAATACATGACAATTCGAGCCTTCAACTAGTTTTTCTTAAACTTAGTTTGTTGAGTTTTCCATTTCATCGTTGTGTCAGGTTGCTGGTCATAGCATCTTGTCATGTAGAGTTTCGAGTTTTGAGTCATGAATAGATCACCCAGGTTTGGATCCATAAGTAGTGACAATCGGCCCATGAAGACTCGCTTTTGCTACGGCTTTGGTCAGTTCCGTTCCCTTAACTAGGGCACTACTTATGAGTCACCAACTCATTCTTCAACTGGCACACAGTTAGAAATCACTTTCCCCTCCCACTGCTTGGGAGCTCAGTACAATTTCACTTTCTATTTCACTATTGATTGGGGGTGATGGAACCCACTAGGGGTTCCTAACCTTCGATGAGAGTTGGGGATAACTTCGATTTTGGGTGGATTCAACGTTGGCTGTCTGACTACCATAGCACAAGGGCTGTACCTTAGCAACAGGTACACCATCTCCGATTAGAATATTCTTGCTATGCCAAGAACACCTCTGAACCTACTAGCAACCAAGAACAAGATGAACAAGCAATTAACTCACGGATGGAAAATTCAACAGCGAATCTGAATCACGAATTGGGGTCTTGAATCAAGCAAATGGGTGGTCTAATCGACACATGTACTCACAAGGAAGTAGCTAAACTTACAACAGAACAAAACTCACCTTTATCCTGGCGACTGCTGCAAGTATTTATACTTGGGAGAGAGCCAGGAGGCATAGAGGGGTGTAAACCCTAACTTAGAAAGGACCCCTAGTGGGTTGAATGAGATATAAGGACTTCAGCCCAAGACTGGAGGTCTGAACATCTTTCTATAGTTTTTGGTCAGCTCTGATGGAATCTAACGGTGGTTCTAGATTCACCTGAAAGTAGACATCAAGACATTTCCAACAAGTGCTCTGGGCCTTAAAACAACCACCGGAGTGAAGAGTTATGGTCGATTGAAGTTGTTGCTGACTGCAGATCCAAACTTGATGTCCGAACTTGCAGTCCGATCCTGGTTGTCCTTTTGATCATGGCAACTTAATACTTGTCATGGCTGCTCCTAGACCAATCTGGTTTATCTCCCAAGTTCCTAAGTAGAAGAATATTATCACAAGAATTTAGTAGTATCCCATTCGTTAAGGAACTTGTTTGGACAATAAGGAAGGATTTCACTGGTAGTTAAGTTGGCATGCTCTAGCTCGAGTCATTGGGCCCTACTGTGCAGGATGTGTGGTTGTATCTATGGAAGGGATGTCCTCATCATCCTCCCCTTCTTGCATTTGAGTCATCCTCGACTCAAGTCCATCCTCTCCTCCTATGTATGGTGTCAAACCTGCCATGTTAAAGGTGGGGCTAACCCCAAAATCTGCAGGGAGCTCTAGTTTGTATGCATTATGATTAATCTTTTCTAACACTTTGAAAGGACCATCGGCTCTTGGTAACGATTTAGACTTTCTCAAATCAAGGAACCTATCCTTTCGCAAATGAAGCTAAACAAGATCACCAGGTTCAAAAGTTACATGTTTCTTTTCTTTACTAAGTCAACTCAACATGAGGCAAAAATACTCTTCCCACATTTTTATGTTCTTTTTCAAAACAACCCTAAGCATGGTGGATAATGTTTTGTTTACAACCTCAGTTTGACCATCTGTTTGGGGATGGCAAGTAGTGGAGAATAAAAGTTTAGTCCCCAGCTTAGCCCACAAAGTTCTCCAAAAATGACTAAGAAATTTTGCATTCTGATCAGAAATAATGGTGTTTGGCACACCATGCAATCGAACAATCTCACGAAAGAACAAATCAGCAACATGTGTAGCATCATCACTCTTATGATATGGTATAAAATGCGCCATTTTAGAAAATCTATCCACCACAACAAAGACACTATCCCTCCCCTTCTTTGTTCTAGGCAGTCCTAAAACAAAATCCATAGAAATATCCTCCCAAGGTGCATTTGAAATAGGTAGAGGCATATACAAACCGTGAGGATTGAGACGTGACTTAGCTTTTTGGCATGTGGTGCAGCAAGCAATGAACCTCTCCACATCTCTCCTCATTTTGGGCCAAAAGAAAGATCAGCAAGGATGTCCTCCGTTTTCTTCACTCCAAAGTGTCCCATTAGCCCACCTCCATGCACTTCCTACAACAACAATAGCCACACAGAGCTAGCTGGAATGTATAGCTTGTCAGTGAGGATGAATTTGTTCCAAGTCTTCCCCTCCTTGTAATTTATCAACACATCCATAAAATCCGCATCATGGGCATATTGTGATTTAATTGTTTCCAATCCAAATATTTTAAAATCAAGTTGGGACAGCATGGTGTAACACCTAGACAAAGCATTAGCAATGACGTTTTCTTTACCCTTGTGTTTGATGACATAAGGAAAAGATTTAATGAACTCAACCCATTTAGCATGCCTACGGTTCAGTTTTGCTTGGCTTCGAATGTATTTTAAGGACTCATGATCAGAATGTATAACAAATTCTTTGGGCCATAAATAATGCTGCCAAGTTTCCAAGGTCCTAACTAAAAGCAAGCAATTCCTTATCATAAGTAGAATAGTTCAGACTAGGCCCATTCAATTTCTCGCTGAAATAGGCTACAGGTTCGCCATCTTGTAGCAGCACACCACCCAAAACAATTCTACTTGCATCACATTCAAGTTCAAATGTTTTATTGAAATCAGGAAGTTGGAGCAAAAGTGCGTTTGTTAACTTATCTTTAAGCATGTTGAAGTCATTTCTTTGTGTAGTAGCCCAAGTGAATGCTGCTCCCTTCTTGGTGAGTTCATGCAGTGGGGCTGCAATGATGCTGAAATCCTTCACAAAACAGCGGTAGAATCTAGCAAGGCCTAGAAATTTTCTCACTTGAATGACCGTGGTGGGAACTGGCCAGCTGTGTATGGCCTCAACCTTGGCGTGATCAACTTCAATCCCCTACGGTGTGACAACATAGCTAAGAAAAGAGACTCAATCAGTGTAAAAGGTGCACTTCTTATGGTTACCAAATAAGCGTACATCACGTGGAGCATCAAAAACAGCACGCAAATGATCTAATGTTCCTCTATTAATCTGCTATATATGAGAATGTCATCGAAGTATACCACCACAAATCAGCCAATGAAAGCATACAAAACTTCATTCATTAATCGCATGAAGGTGCTAGGAGCAATAGTGAGACCAAATGGCATGACTAACCACTCATACAGGCTGAATTTAGTTTGAATGCTGTTTTCCATTCATCTCCTAACTTCATGCAAATCTGGTGGTAACCACTATGCAAATCAATTTTTGAGAAAACAATTGAATCACTCAACTCATCAAGCATATCATCGAGCACAGGTTGACAATATCTGATTGTGATGTTATTGATCTACAATCTACACACATGCGCCACGATCCGTCAACTAAAAGCACAGGTACAGCACATGGGCTAAGAGACTCACGCACATAACCTTTGTCGAGCAGTTCTTGAACTTGGCGCTGAATCTCTTTTGTTTCTTCTGGATTGGTCATGTATGGTGCACGGTTGGGCAAGGAGGCCCCAGGAATGAGGTCAATTTAATGCTCTATCCCCCGAATCGGTGGCAGCTCCTTTGGAAACACATCAGCATACTCTTGCAAAAGATTAGTGATAGCACGGAGCAAAGAAATAGATGTGTCTTTGCAGACCAAAGCATAGCAAACAACAGTACTAGCATCAGTCTCATCCAAATCAGATTTGGTGGCTAGGTAACAAGAGCCTTTCAGCTTGATCTCATTTTTATTGTGATGAACAAATTTGCTAGACTCCTTCTTGCGTTTCTCAAGTTCATTACTGACAATCTGATTTTCATTAGCAGCATGCTCCTGATTCTTAAGTTTGCTAGCTCTAGCAAGTTCATCTCTTAGAATAGCGTCAGGAGAGATGGGGTGCAACACAATCTTCTTGTCATTATGCAGAAAGGAGTATTAATTTGTTTTTACCAAGGTGCAAGGAATCTTTATCAGACTTGATCTACCTGCATGCTTGCATAGGCACAACATCACAATCAATGGAATCAAGATAAGAACCAATGGCAAACTCTACTCTTACCAGATGTGTTACCTTCACCTTGCCACTGCTGTTGAGCCACTGAATGTAGTAAGGTTGTGGGTGTGGTTTTGTGCTCAACAAAAGCTTTTCCACCATTTCAGCACTTGCCAAGTTGTTGCAGCTCCCTCCATCTATGATCACGCAGCAAGAGCGTTTCTTGATCACACACTTGGTTTGAAACAAGATGTGGGGCTGATTTTGTTTAGCCCTCTCCATTTGGGCACTTAGCACCCACTGCACCATGAGGCTCTCACAATGCTTAGCAGCTTCAGCCCCAATGTGCTCTTTGTCTTGTTGAAAATCATCTCCCTTCCCTACATTGTTAGTAGCAAGCAAAGCATATGTTTCTTCATCGAAATCACTAGCAGAGGAGTACCCACCATCAGCTAGCACAACCATCACATGAGTGCTTGGGTAGTCTTTGCATACGTGGTCATATCCTTTGCAGCGTAGGCACTAAATATCCCTTGTTCTCCCCGTAGATGCCACCGAGGATGAGCTCTTGGTAGGTGTAGCCGTTGCTCCTTTAGTTGATTTGCTTGGGCATGGTACATAATTTGTTGGAGAGGAGCGTGGCTTGATGGTCGAGGAAGATTGTAGGGTTGCACATGCAGATGGTGCAGCAGCGTTGGAGGGTGTGCACGATAGCACGACCTGCTAGAATGCTCCCATGCTATCTCGTCGTCTCTGCACTTCCCATTTCAGCTTTACAAGCAAGGTGAAATAAACGATTGATAGAATTATGTTCCCTGTAAGCTAGAGTGTCCTGAATCTCTCGGTTCAGCCCACCAAAGAATCTAGCTATAGCACCATCCTCATTTTCCTCTAACCCACAACGAAGCATACCCATTTGTAGCTCTTGATAGTACTCTTCTACAGATTTGGATCCTTGCCTCAATTGTTGCAACTTATGTAAAAAGATCACGGGCATAATAAGAAGGAACAAATCTAGCCTGCATGATCCTTTTTAAGGCATCCCAATTTGGTATGTTGTTTGGGTTCTTATGATGGCATTCAGACCACCAAACGGAAGCAAAATAAGTAAACTCACTAGTGGCAGCACTAACACATTTGTCCTCAGGAAAATCATGCCAACTAAATTTTTGATCAGCAGCTAGTTGCCATGTAAGATACGCATCATGGTTATATTTTCCATCAAAAGAAGGCATGGTGAATTTAATTTGGCCCAATGAGTCATCAGCACATACCTATCGCCATGGTGGGCACGTACCTTTACCATAACGGTTGCGATGTCTCTGGTTGCGGTGATAGCCATTGAACTTATCATCAATCTCGGTGTCTGCCAAATATTCTTCCTCATCTCGACCCACAGTGCTGCCCACAGTGTTGTCCTTCTTCTGGGGATCAGCCTTGTCCAATCCAATCTATCCAAAATGGCTGCAAGAGAAGTGTTCACATCCCTAATAGACCTCTCCAGTGCAGCCAACCTGGTGTTGGTATTGATTTAGGCTGTTTCCATCTGACCAATCCGCTCATTGGTGACTTGAACATCCTCATCCAGGTGTTTGTGATGGCGATCAAGTCATGGCAGGTTTACATATAAACAATCATGATCAAGGAAGCAAGTTATAGACCAGTTCTCAGCTTGAAGAACCAGGCCCAAGTCATATTTACAATTAATTTACGAAACAACAGCTCTCTGGACAGATTCGTACTGGGCCAGTATTTTGGGCATAACTCTCTCATAAAGGCTCGGATTTGGGTGATTTAAATTTCTGTGATCAGATAATGAAATGGACTAACTTTTTTATGTTTTGAGTTTCTCCAGATTCCAGAGTCTTCTTGGTCAAAACCTCGTGTCAAGTGAGCGTGGTTACTGAGGAGCCAGCGAGCATTTAGTTTCTTGGAACTTGCCTTTTGAGTCTTTCTATGTTTTAATTATATTTGGGAATTAGCAGTAGTAGTTAATGTTGTTTTTATTATGTTTTGATATTTGCAAAAATAGTTAAGGAGTTATTAATTAGTAGGAAGTTTCTAGAGTTGAGTTGTATGGCTATATAAAGCCTAATTTCTGAATGTAAACTCACTTGTTGAATTATTATGAAAATGTTTATCTTGAGTTGAGTTTATCTCCTCTTTTATCCTGCTGTGAGTTGAGAGTATCCTCCAGTTGTGATTTTATAGTTGAACGTGTGCGTGTCCTTGGACGATTCATAGCTCGAACGCTATCAGTTGGTATCAGAGCAGCAGGCGAAGGATGGTGCGACGTAGTGCTCGTGTCAATCCTCCTGAAGGCAGCCAGCAAGCCGATCGAGATATTGAGTTGAACGAGTTGAGGCAGCATGTGCAACAACTCCAAGAGCGTCTAGCGCGCGTGGAGGCCGCTGGGAACAACCGCGATGATTCCTATCGTGGCTCAGATGGCGAAACTTATGGTGACGA
The DNA here is from genome assembly GCA_030770085.1 of Oryza coarctata. Lineage (NCBI taxonomy): Eukaryota > Viridiplantae > Streptophyta > Magnoliopsida > Poales > Poaceae > Oryza > Oryza coarctata. Next base: position 9,110,160 of record CM061475.1, read on the forward strand.
TGATGCCGAGTTCAACCCCTTCCACGACAACCACACCTTGGTGTCCAGTGATGAAGAGGCTCTCCATCAAAATCACACCCGAAGGAACCAGCAATTTCGACGGGCTTTTGATCTAAAAGCGGATATTCCTGTGTACAAAGGGCGCATACAACCCGATGAGTTCATAGATTGGCTCAATACGGTTGAACGTGTCTTTGAATACCAAGATGTCCCTGAGGAAGAGAAGGTGAAGATTGTTGCCATCAAATTAAAGAAGCATGCATCTATTTGGTGGGAGCAGTTGAAGATGAAGCGAGCCCGTGAGGGTAAGCAAAAAATCAGAACATGGGAAAAGATGGTGAAAGAGTTACGAAAGAAGTTTCTGCCGGAAGGGTACTTGCAAGAGGCCTTTTTTCAACTTCACGGCTTTGTTCAAGGTGATAAAACTGTGGCAGATTACACTGAAGAACTTGATCACCTCATGTTGAAATGTGGCGTTGTTGAGCCCGAAGAACAAACCATTGCACGATATCTTCGTGGCCTTCGCAAGGAGATTCATGATGTGGTAACTTTACAGCCCTTTATCTCTTATCATGATGTGTTTAAACTTGCCACAAAAGTTGAGAAGCAACTCAAGGAGAAAGAAGTCAGAAAAACAGCGAGCTTTGGTGGTAGCCGAGTTCTCAATCGAGGCCATCCAACAAGTCATGGGAGCAGTACGCAATCAGCCAAACCAACATCAAGTGCAGTGGCCAAATTTTCAGCAAAAACCGCAACCGCAGGACCCTCTAAACCAGCCCCTAAAGCTGTTCAATGCTATCGGTGCAAAGGGTACGGTCACATCATGTCCGAGTGCCCAAACCAGCGGGTATTTACCATTATTGAAGAACCCCTAGAAGAGGAGCAAACAGATTTTGATTCTCCACCCGTGTTTGATGAGGCAGCAGATGAGGAGGATGTCATTTATGGAGATACGGGTGAGATGTTGGTGATTAGGCGTGTGCTGAATTCCAGTCCCGTTCAAAATGATGTGTGGCTCCGTAACAATATCTTCCATACACGATGCACCTCTCATGGGAAGGTATGCGATGTTATCATTGATAGCGGGAGTTGTGAGAATGTTGTTTCTAAAATTATGGTACAAAAGTTGCCGCTTAAAACTGAAAAGCACCCAAAACCGTACAAACTCTCTTGGTTGGAAAAGGGTAAATGTGTGCAAGTTGACCAACGTTGTTTGGTTAATTTTTCTATTGGTGAGAAGTACCGAGATGAGGTATGGTGTGATGTAGTTCCTATGGATGCTTGTCATTTACTTTTGGGGAGACCTTGGCAGTTTGATAGAAAGGTACACCATGATGGTTTTAAAAACACTTATTCTTTTGAGCTGAATGGTGCTAAGATTACTTTGGGTCCTTCTAGAATGGAAATGAAATCTAAACCAGCCCTCAAGGATAGCAATTTCATTCTCTCAAAATCTGAATTTACTGAAATTTTTGAAGAATCCCAAATAGCCTTTGCATTGGTGGTGAAAGAAGTTAAGGGTGACAGAAGTCCTCTAATACCCGGACCAGTGGTACCTTTACTTGAACAATTTCAGAACCTTGTTCCAGATAAAATTCCAGCAGGTTTACCTCCAATGAGGAGTGTGCAACACTGCATAGATTTTGTTCCTGGTGCAATTTTGCCAAATAAAGCAGCATACCGAATGAACCCAACAGAAAATGTCGAGTTGCAGCGGCAAGTAGATGAGTTGATGAGAAAGGGTTTGGTACGTGAAAGCATGAGTCCTTGTGAAGTTCCAGCCTTGCTTGTGCCAAAGAAAGATGGTTCTTTTCGCATGTGTGTGGATAGTAGAGCGGTCAACAAGATTACTATCAAGTATCGCTTCCCTATTCCTCGTCTAGATGACATGCTAGATCAGCTCCATGGTGCTAGTGTGTTTTCAAAGATTGATCTTAGAAGTGGGTACCATCAGATTCGTATGAGGCCTGGTGATGAATGGAAGACAGCATTTAAGACCCGTGATGGATTGTTTGAGTGGTTGGTGATGCCATTCGGACTCTCTAATGCTCCTAGTACTTTTATGAGACTAATGAATTTGGTGTTTAAGTCTTTTATTGGCAGATTTGTGGTGGTCTATTTTGATGACATACTCGTGTATAGCACGGGTAAAGAAGAGCATTTGGAGCACCTTCACCAAGTCTTTGAAGTGCTAGCTGAACAGAAACTCTACATCAACCTCAAGAAGTGCGAGTTCCTAACCAGCAACTTGGTGTTTTTAGGCTATGTGGTTTCAGCTGAAGGTATTCATGTTGATCCTTCTAAGGTGGATGCAATTGTTTCATGGCCAACACCAGCCAACATTCATGATGTGAGAAGTTTTCATGGACTGGCCTCATTCTATCGCCGGTTCATTCGAGATTTCAGCACTCTTGTCTCTCCAATCACCGAATGCTTGAAAGGAGGAGTATTCAAATGGACGAAGGAAGCTGAAAAGAACTTTCAGCTCATCAAGGAGAAGATGACAGCAGCCCCAATTCTTGCTTTGCCCAACTTTGAGAATATTTTTGAGCTTGAATGTGATGCATCTGGTGTAGGCATTGGTGCGGTTCTCAATCAAGAGGGTCGACCTATTGCCTTCTTTAGTGAAAAGCTTTCAGATTCACGTAAGCACTACACTACATATGACAAAGAGTTCTATGCAATTGTACGAGCTCTTGGGCATTGGAGACACTACCTCATTTCCAAGGAGTTCATTCTCTACTCCGACCATGAGGCGCTGAAGTTCATAAATGGGCAGCACAAGCTCAAACCGAGACATGCAAGGTGGGTGGAATTTTTACAAGGCTACACATTCCACATCAAGCATAAAAGTGGTGCTTCAAATCAGGTGGCAGATGCTTTAAGTAGGAGGCATTCTTTGCTGTCCACAATAAAGGTAAATGTTCTTGGGTTTGAAGTGATCAAGGAGTTGTATTCTAATGATGAGTTCTTTGGCACGATAAAAGCTGAATGTGCAAAAGGTCCATATAAAGAATTTATGGTGAATGATGGATATATTTTCTATGGCAACCGTTTGTGCGTACCGAATTGTTCTTTGAGGTGGCAGATCATTAAAGAGGTTCATGATGGTGGGTTAAGTGGTCATTTTGGACGAGATAAAACTAGTGCATTACTCCAAGACCGTTTCTATTGGCCTAAAATGATGAAGGATGTGAACCATTACATTTTGAGATGTAGAACTTGCCATCTAGCAAAAACAAAGTCTCAAAATTCTGGACTTTACACTCCCCTTCCTGTTCCTAATGCACCGTGGGAAGATGTGAGCATGGACTTTGTGATGGGACTGCCCCGAACTCAACGCAGCAAAGATTCAATCATGGTGGTGGTTGATCGGTTCTCTAAAATGGCACACTTTGTTCCTTGTGCAAAAACGATGGATGCCACTAACATAGCTGATCTTTATTTCAAGGAGATAGTGAAGTTGTATGGCATTCCAAATACCATAACATCTGACAAAGACCCGAAGTTTGTTGGGCATTTTTGGAGAACACTTTGGTGTAAGATGGGTACAAAGCTGCAGTTTAGTTCAGCCTATCATCCTCAAACCGATGGCCAAACTGAAATTGTGAATCGGAGTTTGGGCAATCTGTTGAGAAGCTTGGTGGGTGATAACATACGCCAATGGGACCTTGTTCTACCTCAAGCTGAATTCGCTTACAACAGGTCCAGCAGCAAGACGACAGGTAAAAGCCCTTTTGAAGTGGTGTATGGATGCAATCCGAAGACTCCTCTTGATCTTGTGTCATTGCCAATCAGCCATAGCTATAGTGGAGATGCAGATGAGCGTGCTAAAGCAATCAAGGGCTTGCATGAACAAGTCAGCAAGAGGATTGAGAAGCAAAATCAGAAGTATGAAAGACAAGCTAACAAGCACCGAAGGGCTGTGATTTTCAAAGAAGGTGATCTTGTGTGGGTGCATTTGAGCAAGGAGAGATTTCCACCTGGGCGCAATGCAAAGCTCACGCACCGTGGTGATGGACCGTTTAAAATCTTGCAGCGCATAGGTGACAATGCTTACAAGGTGGAGCTTCCCGGAGATTATGGTGTTTCATCCACATTCAATGTGAAGGATCTTTCTCCATACCATGGCGAAAATGAGCCGAACTCGTGGTCGAGTTCTTTTCAACCGGGGGAGAATGATGGCGATCAAGTCATGGCAGGTTTACATATAAACAATCATGATCAAGGAAGTAAGTTATGGACCAGTTCTCAGCTTGAAGAACCAGGCCCAAGTCATATTTACAATTAATTTACGAAACAGCAGCTCTCTGGACAGATTCGTACTGGGCCAGTATTTTGGGCATAACTCTCTCATAAAGGCTCGGATTTGGGTGATTTAAATTTCTGTGATCAGATAATGAAATGGACTATCTTTTTTATGTTTTGAGTTTCTCCAGATTCCAGAGTCTTCTTGGTCAAAACCTCGTGTCAAGTGAGCGTGGTTACTGAGGAGCCAGCGAGCATTTAGTTTCTTGGAACTTGCCTTTTGAGTCTTTCTATGTTTTAATTATATTTGGGAATTAGCAGTAGTAGTTAATGTTGTTTTTATTGTGTTTTGATATTTGCAAAAATAGTTAAGGAGTTATTAATTAGTAGGAAGTTTCTAGAGTTGAGTTGTATGGCTATATAAAGCCTAATTTCTGAATGTAAACTCACTTGTTGAATTATTATGAAAAAGTTTATCTTGAGTTGAGTTTATCTCCTCTTTTATCCTGCTATGAGTTGAGAGTATCCTCCAGTTGTGATTTTATAGTTGAACGTGTGCGTGTCCTTGGACGATTCATAGCTCGAACGCTATCAGTTTGGTTTGTAGCTTCACTTTGCGCTCAAAGTGCTACAACAAGGCCTTTGATTGCAGTGATTGTGGCAGAGTCCTTTCGTCCTCTCCTGCCATGGTGTGCAGCAAGAGAATTCACAATAATACAAGTCTATCCCCACTAACAACACTAGGTGGCATTAATCCATCTATCTCTCAAACTTATCCAACCAAGCTCTTACATGCTCTTACCATGCTATGCAGACGGTGTTGTAGACAGCAAGAACAATAGTAAATGGTGACACAAACACAACCTTGTGATATCGTAGATGATTTGTGGAGCTATAAGTGGCTGCAAGTAAAATTAAGGAACAGCTGGAACCACATTAGTTAAAGCAAGTTGAATGAACGTTCAGTGATAGCACTTGCTGGTCCTAGGTTAAACCATGCTAGAGACGCGAGCCTACACACAAGCATTGTCACCTAGATCAGAAACAATGATGCATAAAATGAGCAGCTATGGTGATGAGGACATCAACACTATCAATATATCCACTCATGGTTCAATTACCCGCGTTCGTGCACGTCAACTTAATTATCAGGTGAGTTCATTCTTGAGTTTATGTTCCTCTTCTTTATATCCTAGAGACGCGTGCACTATTGTTTTACTCAGGAACGATGGAGAGGATCCAACGGAAAGAGAATTAGCGCGGGGTGGATTCGAACTGCAAGACAGTGCCAAGTTCTGACAGCCGCCACAATTTCATGCGAACTCCGATTTGGGCTTGCAAGTACTTAATAAAAAGGTTATCAAGTCTACTTTCAAATGGATCTGGCCCCATATCAAGATCTATTCTGGAGTGGCCGCAAATATCATTTTTCTACCGAGTATTTTTCTGTCCACGGTGCTGCGTCACCTCTAGTGGGCCTAATGGGCCATGTATTAAGTTGGGCCTATTAGGGGCGTATCCTAGGGTTGAGCACGACCGTAGCATCCCTGAGGTCATCTTCCCCTCTTTTTAAACCTTCAGCCGCCGCCAAGAAGAGGGGTTTTTTTATTGATTAGAGTTAGCGTCTTGCTACTTGCACACAACGCGCGTGTCGGCTAGACCGACTGTCTGTTTGTCTCCGGAACCCCGCTATATTATGAATTCAGAGTGAATCTTTTATCTCAATATCTAGCAATTTCAGTGCTTGTTTTACTTGTTCTTTGATTGCATGTACGACGAGTGCCCTAGTGGCTGGGTTATCGCGCACTAAGTTCGCATCAACCATCAGAGACGGTGTATCGGTTGCTAAGGCGCATCATCCTTGGACTGTTGTAGTCGGGCCGTGAACGTCACCTCTATCCCCCAATCGAGTTTTCGTCCACCTCTCATCGAAAGATCGAGACTAAACCCTAGCGGGTTCTTATTAGTTGGTATCAGAGCCCAGGTTGATCGGTGAGAGACTTTCTTCCCTTTATTGTTTAATTTATTTTCCTATAGTCCAGAAAAAGCCAACAAAAAAATAGTGGATGAGTTCTCCGCAATCTTGAGAACACTTTGTGCCTTTTCTTTACTAGGACTGCTTAGTTAGGACTTGTTGAGTTTTCGATTGTATGGTTGTGTTAATTTGTTGCTGGTCTTAGTGTTTGGGCGATTAGAGTTTTGAGTTCTTCTTGCCACCGCACATCGCCATCTTCACCACCACCACCACCACCATTGTTTTAGCCGTCATCACCACCATCGCTGCCACCCACCAAATCACTTTCCATCCATAGTTTGATCTGTTTCTTTTTATGTTTTATATTGCCTTTGATCCTAATAAGGCTGAAGTGCCCAACCTTTCAGTGAGACGGATAAATTCGATTTGTGGAGGAGGTGACTCTCGCGATCTGACTATGAACGAACAGGTCGTGGCACCTTAGCAAACGCTGAATCAACTCCAATCGGTTATTGACCTTGCTGGATGGCAAGATCAACCTGAACACAAGGTTTTGTTCTTGTAAGCAATCGAAGAAACGAGCAAGAACAAGGAATAGGCAAAACTGAATATCAATCACTCACAAGTTGGGGTTCACAATGGCTGTCCACAGGTGGCCGTTGAGAACAACTGCAGTACAGAATATTTGCGCAAATAGCTAAACTTATCAAAGAAAACCCGCCAAACAAAGGGGGCATGAGTAGGACTAAATAGGAGAATGGTGGGGAGGAAATTTCGTCTAGCATGAATGGGTGGCTGAAATCCCCCACCTAACCTTTCCTAAATTAGCTACGTATTACATGGAAACAATCTTTCCAAAAGATAGGTGGCGCAGCACCCTTTATTGGCTTCCATAGATGGCGCAATCCTTAATGGTTGTCATTCCTAGACAGAATCTTCTCCTTCATTCCTTACAAAGATCACATAATTCAGGTCATGTGCACGGGCTCGCGTTATTGGACCTTGAAACGTTTCTGAATTTAGGGTACTGGGGAGTGACATCGGTGCTGGTTCCGTTGTAGTAGCAGGTCCTGTGTAGGGGTTGATGTCCTCATCAGATCCTGCCGCCACTAGAAAGGAAATAGAGCCTTGATTCGAGTGACCTTCCTTAAATCAGTCATATCTTTTTCATATGGAGTCGAAATTAGGCATATAATATACCCACGGACATCTCTAGAAAAAAATTACATTTGTTTCTCCACAGCATTGCCGGGTTCGGCAAATTTAAAATCGCCAAATTCCTCTTGCAAAATTCTTTTTTCGTGTGAGAAGCTTTAGGACCCCTTTGGATAGAACTTTGAAAAATTCTACATGCCTCATATTTTATCCGTTTGAGCTAAGAATTTTTGTAGTTGGTTCTAGTGTGCTCTTGGTTGTGAAAAAAAATCGGAGAAAAGCAAAAAAAAAAAAGAGCAAGAAAGAAAGGGACCAACTCGTGAGAACCTTCCTTCCACCTAGTCCCTGTTGTCTCCACCTTGTTATTGTGTATGTTTGGGGTTTGTGTCTTGTGGCATCCTTTGTGGTTAGGCTCGCGTCTCTACTTCGCCTAGCCTAGGACCAGCACGGTACTCAACTTGCTTTGACTAACGTGGTTTCTAGTACTTCCTTGTGCATTACATTCAGCCCTCCTATAGCTCCACACATATGACTACAGCTTGATAGGCCTTGTTGCTACGGCACCGATACACCACATTCCACGGTTGCAGACTTGTCGGTTGTCATCACCCCTCCTGTGAGCATGGTAAGAACTAGTAAGAGCTTGTGAGATAAGCTGAGAGTGAGCGCCTTTCAGTAGCCACACCCCAATAGTTGTAGGGATTAATTCTCATCAACTGTTTTCGTTGTTGTTTTGTTATATTAACCATGGCAGGTTCGGAGGAAGAAGATGATGCATCCCATTCTCCACGCACCAAGCTCATCATACAGCATTTTGCAAGGCAAGTGAAGCAGCACACGGAAGGACTTGGTGCAGGTTTACAGATGACGAATAACAAGATTGGGCAACTAGAGACCACACAGATCGATGCCACAACTAGGCTTGTAGGGTTGGAGGCATCGGTTGTGCGTATTGACACCAGTCTTGCTACACTTGTGAGGCATTTTGATGACCTCAATGCTAGGGGCCATGATCGGCATAATGAAGATGACGTTGATGGTGAGTATGGTGAGGACAACTTCAATAATGACTATACCGCTGACACTAAATGGGATGACCGCAACGCTCGTAATTGCCGTCGGCTACGTAACAACTGTAGAGACATGGGAGGACACCGCCAACGAGAGGTAGATAATAATGAAGATGCTTTTTCTAAAATCAAATTTAAGATACCCCTTTTGATGGAAAATATAACCCTGATGCATACATTACATGGGAGATTGCTGTTGATTAAAAATTTGCATGCCATGAATTCCCTGATAACACTAGAGTTAGAAATGCTACTACAGAGTTCACTGATTTTACCTCTGTGTGGTGGATAGAACATGGCAAGAAAAATCCTAATAACATACTACAGACTTGGGATGCTTTGAAACGGGTCACGCGGGCTAGATTTGTTCCTTCTTACTATGCACACGTGATTTGTTAAATAAGTTGCAACAATTGAGACAATGTGCTAAAAGTGTAGAGGAATATTATCAGCAATTACAAATAGGCATGCTTTGCTGTAATTTAGAAGAGTCTGAGGATGCTGCTATGGTTAGATTTTTGGGTGGTCTAAACCGTGAGATTTATGACATTGTCGACTACAAAGATTGTTTCATCTTGCCTGCAAAGCTAAAAGGGAAGTGCAGGGACAACGTACTAGTGCCAAGACTAATTTTTCTACAGGAAAATAGACATCATGGCTGCCACGCACGATTACTACTCCTTCACCATCTTCCACACCCCGGCGGTCGGCACCTTCTCCATCCAGCAACAAGCCACGTGTTCCAACTGCTAGTGCACCGACTAAGATAGCCCAGCAGCCAGCTGCGAGTGCTTCTTCTGTGGCATCCACTGGTAGAACAAGAGATGTTCGATGTCACCGTTGCAAGGGCTATGGGCATGTCTAGCGTGACTGTCCTAGCAAGCGTGTTTTGGTAGTCAAAGATGATGGTGAGTATTCATCTGCTAGTGATTTCGATGAAGATACACTTGCTTTGCTTGCAGTTGACCATGCAGATAAAGATGAGGGACCAGAAGAATAAATTGGTGCTGATGATGCAAAACGCTATGAGAGCCTCATTGTGCAGCATGTACTCAGCACACAAATGGAGAAGGCCGAGCAAAATCAGCGACACACTTTGTTTCAAACAAAGTGCATCATCAAAGAGCGTTCTTGCTGTTTGATCATCGATGGAGGAAGCTGCAACAACTTGGCTACCAGCGAGATGGTGGAGAAGCTTGCACTCAGCACCAAACCACATCCCCACCCATATCAAGTTCAATGGCTAAACAATAGTGGTAAAGTAAAGGTAACCAAACTGGTGCGCATTAAATTTGCAATTAGAACATATCGTGATGTTGTTGAGTGCAATGTTGTATCTATGCAAGCTTGTCATATTCTGTTAGGTAGGCCATGGCAATTTGATATGGATTCTATGCATCATGGTAGATCAAATCAGCATTCTTTTTTATACCATGATAAGAAAATTATGTTGCATCCTATGATCCCTGAAGCTGTTTTTGAGGATGATGTTGCTAGAGCTAAGAAAGAGAAAAATCAGGTCCATGCTATAAGTGAAAATTAGATTGCAACCATAGAACTTGTGCAACATAAAAAGAAAGAATCTAAATCTGACAATAAAAATGTGATTCAATTGAAAGGTTCTTCCTTGCTGTTAAATCTGATGTTGCCAATCTGGATACAACAGAAACTGTTTTGCTATGCTTTCGTCTGTAAGGATGCTTTGTTTTCTTTTGAGGATATACCTGTTTCTTTTCCTCCTGCAGTTACTAATCTTTTGCAGGAGTATGAAGATGTTTTTCCCCCGAAAGTATCATCGGGGCTGCCACCGGTGCGTGGAATTGAGCATCAAATCAATTTGATTCCGGGGGCTTCACTACCCAACCGCGCGACATACAGAACCAACCCTGACAAAACCATGGAGATTCAGCGTCAGGTTTAGGAATTGCTTCATAAAGGGTACGTACGAGAGTCTCTTAATCCATATGCTGTGCCAGTGATTTTGGTGCCTAAGAAAGATGGATCTTGGCGTATGTGTGTTGATTATAGAGCTATTAATAATATTACCATTAGAAATTGTCATCCAATTCCTAGGTTAGACGATATGCTTGATGAATTAAGTGGCTCTACTGTTTTCTCTAAAGTTGATTTGCGTAGTGGATACCATCAGATTTGTATGAAGTTGGGAGATGAGTGAAAAACAGCTTTCAAAACTAAGTTTGGATTATATGAGTGGTTAGTATTGCCTTTTGGTTTAACTAATGCACCTAGCACTTTCATGAGGTTGATGAATGAGGTTTTGCGTGTTTTCATTAGAATATTTGTGGTGGTATACTTTGATGATATTCTGATTTATAGCAAATATTTAGAGGAACACCTTGATCATTTACATGTTGTTTTTAATGCTTTGCGCGATGCTTGTTTGTTTGGTAACCTTGTGAAGTGTAGTTTCTGTACCAATCGCGTCTTGTTTCTTGGCTATGTTGTTACTCCGCAGGGAATTGAGGTTGATCAAGCCAAGGTCGAGGCAATTTAGACTTGGCCGCCTCCTAAAAGGGTCAACACAGGTTTGAAGTTTTTTAGGATTTGCAGGATTTTATTGCCGCTTCGTGCGGGATTTCAGCACCATTGCTGCACCGCTGAATGAGCTTACAAAAAAGGGAGCGCCCTTCACTTGGGGCACCACACAAGAGAATGCCTTCAACATATTAAAAGATAAGTTGAGACATGCACCTCTCCTCCAACTTCTAGATTTTAATAAGACTTTTGAACTCGAATGTGATGCTAGTGGGATTGGAATGGGTGGTGTTTAACCCGTTGCATATTTTAGTGAAAAATTGAGTGTGCCTGTTCTGAATTATTCTACTTATGATAAAAGAATTGTATGCTCTTGTGAGAACTCTGGAAACATGGCAACATTATTTATGTCTCAAGGAATTTGTTATAAATTCTGATCATGAATCTTTAAAGCATATTCGTAGTCAAGAAGGAAAACTGAATCGTAGGCACGCTAAATGGGTTGAATTTATTGAATCTTTCCCTTATGTTATCAAACACAAGAAAGGAAAGGAGAATATCATTGTTGATGCTTTGTCTAGGGGATATACTTTATTGACACAACTTGACTACAAAATCTTTGGCCTAGAAACAATTAAATCCTAATATGTGAATGATGATGATTTTAAAGATGTGTTGTTGCACTATAAGGATGGAAGGACATGGAACAGATTCGTCTTCCATGATGGGTTTATTTTAAGAGCTAAGCTATGTATTCCAGCTATCTCCGTTCGTTTGTTGTTCCTGCAGGAAGCGCATGGCAGTGGATTGATGGGGCATTTTGGTACCAAGAAGACGGAGGACATCCTTGCTAGCCATTTCTTTTGGCCGAGGATGAGAAGAGACGTGGAGAGATTTGTGGCTCGCTGCACGACATGTCAAAAGGCTAAGTCACGCTTAAATTCACATGGTTTGTATATGCCTCTACCTGTTACTAGTGTTCCTTAGGAAGATATTTCAATAGATTTTGTGTTGGGCTTGCCTAGGACCAAGAGGGGGTGAGATATCATTTTTGTGGTTGTGGATAGGTTTTCTAAAATGGCACATTTTATACCATGTCATAAAACTAATGATGCTACCCATATGGCTGATTTGTTCTTTCGGGAGGTTGTTCGCTTGCATGGTGTGTCAAACACCATTGTTTCAGACCATGACACTAAATTTCTCAGCCATTTTCGATGAACTCTGTGGGCTAAATTGGAGACTAAGCTTTTGTTTTCTATTACTTGTCATCCCCAAACTGATGAGCAAACTAATGTTGTAAATAGGACTTTGTCTACTATATTAAGGGCTGTTTAAGACAAATATTAAGATGTCGGAAGAATGTTTGCCTCATATTGAATTTGCATATAATTGTTTGTTGCATTCCACTACAAAGATGTGCCCTTTTGAGATTGTTTATGGATTTTTGCCTCATGCTCCTATTGATTTAATTGCCTTTGCCATCTTATAAAAAAATTGAATTTTGATGCTAAACAACATGCTGAGTTGATGTTAAAACTACATGAAACAACTAAAGAAAATATAGAGCGCATGAATGCTAACTATAAGCTTGCTAGTGACAATGGTAGATGACAATTGAATTTTGAACTTGGTGATTTGGTTTGGTTGCATTTGTGAAAGGAATGGTTTCCTGATTTGCGAAAGTCTAAGATGATGCTTAGAGCTGATGGACCTTTTAAAGTGCTTGAAAAAATTAATGAAAATGCATACAAGCTTGATCTCCCTGTAGATTTTAGGGTTAGTCCCACTTTTAATGTTGTAGATTTAAAGCCATATCTGGGAGAAGAAGATGAGCTTGAGTCGAGAACGAATCCAATGCAAGAAGGGGAGGATGATGAGGACATCAACACTATCGATACATCCACTTATGGTCCAAATACTCACGCTCGTGCACGTCAACTCAACTATTAGGTGAGTTCATTCTTGAGTTTATGTTCCTCTTCTTTATACCCTAGAGACACGTGCACTCTTGTTTTACTCAGAAACGATGGAAAGGATCCAATGGAAAGAGGATTAGCGTAGGGTGGATTCGGACTGCAGGACTGTGCCAACGTCTGACGGCCACCACAACTTCATGCGAGCTCCGATTTAGGCTTGCAAGTACTTAATGGAAAGGTTATCAAGTTTACATTCAAACGGATCTGGTCCCATATCAATATCTTTTCTGGAGCGACCGCAATTATCATTTTTCTACCGAGTGTTTTTCTGTCTAAGGTGCTGCGTCACCTCTTTTGGGCCCAATGGGGCAAGTTGGGTCCATTAGGGGCGCGTCCTAGGGTTGAACACAACCCCAGCACCCATGTCGTTGTCTTCCCCTTTTCTTAAACCTTTAGCCGCCGCCAAGAAGAGGGGGATTTTTGTTGATTAGAGTTAGCGTCTTGCTACTTGCACACAGCGCGCGTGTCGGCCAGACCGCCCGTCTGTTTGTCTCTGGAACCCCGCTATATTGTGAATTCAGAGTGAATCTTTCATCTCAATATCTAACAATTTCAGTGCTTGTTTTACTTGTTCTTGCTTGTTCTTCGATTGCTTGCAGAACGAGTGCCCTAGTGACTGGATTGTCGTGCACCGCAAGTTCAGGTCGACCATCGGAGACGGTGTATCGGTTGCTAAGGCGCATCGTCCTTGGACGGTTATAGTCAGGCCATGAACGTCGCCTCCATCCCCCAATCGAGTTATCCTCCACCTCTCATCAAAAGATCGGGACTAAACCCTAGCGGGTTCTCATCATATGGAAGCACTTCTTTCTTCTTCCCCCTTTTCCTTTGTTTCCTCCTTTTTCTGTTTTTTTCTATTCTTTTTTTTTTTTGCACAACTAGCACAAATCTGAAAACTTCTCACATGGATTTCAGAATGACAATTTGCACACACACTTTTTCTCTTTTTTTTTGAGTAGGGGTAAAATGGTAAAAAAGAAGATAGTCTCTCTTTCTCCTAAACAAAACAACCCTTCGTTTGGAGATTGAACAGCCACAAGAACGGGAAACTTATTTGAACTAGCAGCGGATGGAAAAAAAAAGATGCGGTGGTGGTGGTGGTGATGGTGATGGTGATGGCAGAACTGCTGGTGGTGGTGATGATGGCAGCAGATCTGGTGGTGGTGGCGATGAACGGGTGGTGCTGAAGTAAAGATGGTGACAAAAAATGTGAGGAGAACTCGAAACTCTAAAGGATTAGACACCAAGAACCAGCAACTTGACCAACAATGCAACCAGTAAGAACTAAGCAGTACAAGCCTGGCTCAAACTTGTTTTCGGGGATTTCAGTTATATCCTATTTTTGGGGTTTTTGGATGTAGGTAATGTAAAGTATGGGTAGAATCTCTCACCGAAAAACCTTGCTCTAATACCACATGATGGAACCCGCTAGGGTTTGTTCCTAACCTTTGATGAGAGCTGGGGATAACTTCGATTTGGGGTAGATCCGACGTTGGCTATCTGACTACAACAGCACAAGGGCTGCGCTGCGCGCCTTAGCAATAGGTACACCATCTCCGATTGAAATGTTCTTGCCGTGCCAAGAACACCTCTGAACCTGCTAGCAATCGAGAACAAGTAAGAACAAGATAAATAAGAAATTAACTCATGGATTCAAAGGTGAATCTAAATCACGAGTTGGGGTCTTGAATCAAGCAAACATGTGGTCTAATTGACACACGCGCTCACAAGGTAGTAGCAGTAGCTAAACTTACAACAGAACAAAACCCACCTTCATCCTGGCGGCTGCTGCAAGTATTTATACTTGGGAGAGAGCGAGGAGGCTTGAAGGGGGTGTAAACCCTAACTTATAATATGATGATCGAGTCGATTCCATGACTCTAGCACCCATACCCATTTTGGGCGGAAGAGATCTACTAATTCTTTTATTCTAGTTAGTAAGAGGGATCTTGAACTAAGAAATAGGCCTAGCAGCTAAAAGAGGGTATCCTGAACAATTGCAAGAATGGGGTTCATTGATATTCCTAGTATAGTAGATGCTATCGAACATACAGTCATACTCAATTTGATGGAATTGTTTGATCTTTAAGGGGATCTTCTATAATTTTGCACACAAGGGGTTATTTCTTGGTTATGTCTAGTCATTAATAATAGTAGATTGAAGGAATACTCGTAAGGTGTCCTGCTTGCCATCCGCACTAAAATTGATAGAGTTTTCTAAAGAAACCTGCTAGTGGAGAAAGGCCTCCTAGGTATAAGAGACATATGGCTAAAGAGAGAGCCAAAAAAGTATCTTTCCTATATAATCCTGCATAATCTTGAATGTTATCAGTTCCAGTATGTAGACCAAATAATATAATGCAACCAAAAGTTACAAGATTCATGGAGATATAGAAAAGCATATAAGTTATCACTCTTGCATATCCACTATTTTGAGTCTCCAACAATTGTTCCAATAATTACATATCCAATTTACCCTATGAACGAATATGCAAGCATATGTTTCATGCTTGTTTGAGTAATAGTAAGGAGATTCCCCAATATCATGCTAAGAATAACTAGGATTTCCAAAAGAAGATGCCATTCGTTTGATGAGAAATAAAAAAGGAATATTAAGAATTCGCGTGGCTGAAGCTGAAGCAGCAACTTTCGAAGTAATAAAAAGAAAAGCAACGACTAGTGTGGGGGAGTCAGAGTTGAAAATAGGATTCCTCGCTTCTTTCTCTCATGCAAAACTGTGCATGAGACTTTAATCTCGCACAGCTCCTATGTGACAAAAGATAGAAGAACTTGTTTTCTTTCTTTTTTGATTACCTTCCTCGCGTATGTATAAGACCGAATCCATTCTTTTTCAAAATCAATTTCAAAAAAGAACTACTAATCCTTAACTTTTCGAGGAATCCTTCATCCGTGGTTGTGAATGATTGACTTTTCAATCCTTTCAACCTTGGTTCCATAGGAGCAAGTCAGAAAGGTTGAGAAATAGAACCATCTGATTTGATTCATTCCCAATAGCCATGATATGATCTTAGTGTGATCCTTTTGTCAATAAATGCTCCTATTACACTCGTAATCTTTGAAGGATGATAAACCACTATGCAGCATCTACATTGATAATTCAAGCATTGTGTACGTCATTAGTCTGATTCTTCATCGGAACTACTTGTAATAATGAGCTTGCAGAACGGATCTATTCATCATAAAGAGATTTGTTGTTTCTGACCATGCTTCACCTTAATCGTTATTTGAACAAAAAGATCACAATAAACTTTTGGCAAAAGTTCTATCTTGGTCAGAGTGGGGATAACATTTCTCTTTTGCATATCTATGGAGTTAGCAAAACCCAAACACCTTAGATATATATATAGAGGTAGGAATTTGTCGAACAAGCTACACTCCTTCGTAGACATCAGGAGTCCATTGATGAAAAAGGACCAATACTAAGTATACAAGCAGTTATTTCAAATCCAAAGGTTAATCATACTCAGGAAACACTATGTAAGGCAGAGTTGGGTTTTTTGGGATTGATAGTGGAAAAGTCAACAGATAAGTCACCCTTCCTGTCCCTCTATAGAACCGTACATGAGATTTTCACCTCATACGGTTCCTCATTCAAGAGTCTCCGCCATTCTTCCACTCCGTCCTAAAGACTAAGACCAATCGAGTCACATTTTCATGTTCTAATTGAACACTTTCCATTTATGATTAAAGGAGAAGCTTCTTCTTTTAACAAACATATGTAGATCAAATCACGTCTTATGATAATAAGAAATCTTTCTCAGTATCAATTCCTATTCCCCTCATTCGTTGAGAATCAGAAGGATCCTTTTCGAGTTTCCATTTCTTCATTTGGAATTGAGGCTCTTCTATCTTCGACTTGGTTTTTTTTGCTTTATTCTTTACTTATTTCATTTTGATTTTTCCCTCTTCCTCTATCTCCTCTAGGTACAGTGTTTGCATCAATAGAGAACCTTTTCCAATGTATGAATCTATCTTATTCCATTCCAATTTCTTCCTAGAACTTCCCAAGAAAAATCTCCAATAGGGTATAAAATTGTGGGATAATGTGAGCTTATCCATGTGGTTACACACTCTTGAAATATGAACACATTTTCTAACTGTCTTTCATGCTTTGGTGAGTCGTCCGATATCCTTTCGATGACCTATGTTGTGTTGAAGGGGTATTTATATGATAGGATCAATTGAATAAGACCCACGGTAGCAATAGAACAGGGAAAGTATATAGAAAAGACAATTCTTTTTAATTTTGATTATCTATATATTAGTTTGTTTCTATTTCTAGATATCTATTTCTATATATTATTATTACTTAGTAGTACTATTCTATTAGTTAGCGATCCGCGCTCTATGATTTCTTTCTACCTTGATGAATTGTTAGCACTAGTCGAACATTTTGTTTCTGTGGACCGAGGAGAAAGGGGGGCTCAACAGGAAGAGGATTGTACCATGAGAGAAGCCCAGAGGTCAACCCTCTTCAAATATGGAACATGAATTCTGGCAATGCAACATAGTTGGGTACTGATAAGGCTGAAGTGCTCGATCTTTCAGTGAGACGGATAAATTCGATTTGTGGAGGAGGTGACTCTCACGATCCGACTACGAACGAACAAGTCGTGGCACCTTAGCAATTGCTGAATCAACTCCAATCAGTTATTGACCTTGCTAGATGGCAAGATCAACCTGAACACGAGGTTCTGTTCTTGCAAGCAATCGAAGAAACGAGCAAGAACAAGGAGTAGGCAAAACTGAATATCAATCACTCACAAGTTGGGGTTCACAATGACTGTCCACACGTGGCCGTTGAGCACAACTGTACTACAGAATGTTTGCGCAAATAGCTAAACTTATCAAAGAAAACCCGCCAAACAAAGGGGGCGTGAGCAGGACTAAATAGGAGAAAGGTGGAGACGGAATTTCGTCCAGCATGAATGGGTGGCTGAAATCCCGCACCTAACCTTTCCTAAATTAACTACGTATTATATGGAAACAATCTTTCCAAAAGATAGGTGGTGCAGTACCCTTTATTGGCTTCCATAGATGGCGCAATCCTTAATGGTTGTCATTCCTGGACAGAATCTTCTCTTTCATTCCTTAAAAGGATCACATAATTCAGGTCACGTGCACGGGCTCGCGTTATTGGACCTTGAAACGTTTCTGGATTTGGGGTAGTGGAGAGTGACGTCGGTGCTGGTTCCGTTGTAGTAGTAGGTCCTGTGTAGGGGCTAATATCCTCATCATCCTCCCCTTCTTGAATCGAAGTTGTCCTCGACGGTATCTGCTCGTTCTCGCCCGCATATGGTTTTAAATCTGCAACATTAAAGGTAGAAGAAACACCATATTCTACAGGCAGGTCAAGTATATAAGCATTATCATTAATTTTCTTCAGCACCTTGAATGGGCCATCAGCACGTGGCATTAGCTTAGACCTGCGCAAAGTAGGGAAACGTTCCTTTCACAAATGCAACCAGACCATGCCACCAGGTTCAAATGTAACAAGTTTCCTACCTTTACTACAGCAGCCTAATTTTTAGCATTAGTATGAGCTATGTTCTGTTGTGTTTGTGCATGGATTTTGAACATTAATTCAGCACGTGCAACAGCATCTACATGTTGTTCATCCAGAGAGGAAATAGACACTAAATCGATGGGTGCCCGGGGAATGAAACCATAGATAACCTGAAAAGGGCACATTTTTGTGGAGGAATGCAAAGAACGGTTGTAAGCAAACTCAACATGAGGCAAACAATCCTCCCATAACATAGCCTGAAGCATGGTGGATAAAGTTCGGTTAACAACCTCAGTTTGACCATCGGTTTGTGGGTGACAAGTTGTGCTGAAAAGTAATTTAGTACCCAATTTGTTCCAAAGTGATCTCCAAAAATGGCTAAGAAATTTAGCATCACGATCTGAAACTATTGTGTTTGGTAAACCATGTAAACGAACAATTTCACGAAAGAACAAATCAGCAACATTGCGAGCATCATCACTCTTATGACATGGTATAAAGTGAGCCATTTTGAAGAATCTATCAACAACAACAAGGATGCTGTCCCACCCCTTCTTAGTTCGAGGTAACCCCAAAATGAAATCCATAGAAATGTCCAACCAAGGAGAAGTAGGAACAGGGAGGGGCGTGTACAAACCATAGGGATTCAGGCGGGACTTAGCTTTTTGGCATGTGGTGCAGCGTGCAACAAATCTCTCCACATCACGTCGCACCAGGATGTCTTCTGTTTTCTTAACACCAAAATGGCCCATGAGGCCGCCTCCATGTGCTTCCTGCAACAGCAAAAGGCGAATCGAGCTTGCTGGAATACACAGTTTGTTAGCACGGAACAAGAATCCATCATTCGTGTAAAACTTGCCCCAACCTTTACTAGCCTTGCATTGTAATAGTACGTCCTTGAAATCAGGATCAAGAACGTATTGTTCTTTTATGGTTTGGAGGCCAAAAATTTGAAAGTCAAGTTGCGAGAGCATGGTGTAACGATGAGACAAAGCATCAGCAATAACATTTTCTTTCCCTTTTTTGTGTTTGATGACATAAGGAAAAGATTCAATAAATTCAACCCACTTAGCATGTCTACGATTCAGATTCGTTTGACTACGAATATGTTTTAAAGATTCATGATCTGAATGAATAACAAATTCGCGAGGCCATAAGTAATGCTACCATGTTTGTAGGGTGCGAACCAACGCAAAAAGTTCTTTGTCATAAGTGGAGTAATTCAGACTAGCACCACTCAGTTTCTCGCTGAAATAAGCAACCGGTTTACCCTCTTGCAGCAGCACTCCACCTAACCCAATGCCGCTAGCATCACATTCCAGTTCAAACATTTTTGTGAAATCAGGAAGTTGCAACAAGGGTGCGTGGGTTAACTTATCTTTTAGAACCATGAAAGCCTCTGCTTGCGGTTGTCCCTAGGAGAATGGCGCACCCTTCTTTGTGAGTTCATGTAGTGGTGCAGCAAGGGTGCTGAAATCACGAACGAAACGACGATAGAAACCAGCAAGCCTGAGGAAGCTTCGAATCTGCGTCACCGAGGTGGGTGTTGGCCAGCTTTGTATAGCATCAATCTTGCTGCTATCCACCTCAATGCCCTGCGATGTAACAACATATCCAAGAAAAGACACACGATTTTATGTAGAAACTGCACTTATCCAAGTTCCCAAATAGGCAGGCAGCACGCAAAGCATCAAAAACGTAGGTGATCCAAATGTTCCTCCATAGATTTGCTGTAAATCAAGATATCATCGAAATAGACAACCACAAACACCCCTATGAAGGCCCGCAAAACTTCATTCATTAAACGCATGAACGTGCTGGGAGCATTAGTTAAACCAAAAGGCATAACTAACCATTCATATAACCCAAATTTAGTTTTGAAAGCTATTTTCCATTCATCCCCCAATTTAATGCGAATCTGATGGTACCCACTACGCAAATCAACCTTAGAGAACACAACAGCGCCACTGAGCTCATCAAGCATATCATCTAAGTGAGATATAGGGTGCCTATATCTGATTGTAATATTATTAATAGCACGGCAATCTACACACATGCGCCAAGAGCCATCTTTCTTTCGTACCAATAGAACAGGGACGGAGCAGGGGCTAAGAGACTCACGAATGTAACCTTTGTCAAGCAATTCTTGCACTTGTCGTTGAATCTCTTTTGTCTCATCTAGATTGGTACGATAGGCAGCATGGTTTGGCAATGGAGCGCCTGGGATGAGATCAATCTGATGTTCAATGCCATGAATGGGAGGAAGGCCAGTGGGTACATCCTTTGGAAAAACATCCGTAAAGTCCTGCAAAAGCTTAGTAACAGCAGGGGGTATATCCAAAAGTGTAGAGTCATCAAGTGAAACCAGCACATTAGTGCACATGAGAGCATAGCAAAGTGAATTGGGAACATCCAACTCGGTCAAATCAGCTAGTGTAGCGAGTAAAACAGGATCATTCAGTTTGATTTCTTTTTGTAAATTCGGTTGTGTACTTGGTTTGTGCTTTCTAGTGGCCCTAGCAAGGTCATCTTTTAAAATCTGTTCAGGTGACATTGGATGAAAAATAATTTGCTTGCCCTTAAACATGAGTGAGAATTGATTTGTGCGACCACGGTGCACGCTATCAGTATCATATTGCCAAGGTCTACCTAACAGCAACGAACATGCTTCCATTGGAACGACATCACAATCAGCATAATCATGATAGGAGCCCATAGAAAAATGAACACGTACCGAGCGTGTTACCTTCAGTTTTCCACCCTGGTTGAGCCATTGAATGTGGTACGAATGTGGGTGTGGCCGAGTTTGAAGGGACAACTTTTCGACTAGATCCGTACTTGCCAAGTTGTTGCAGCTGTCGTCATCAATGACGATGCGAACGTTCTTGCACAACGTCTTTGGTGTGAAATAAGTTGTGTTGTTGGTGCTGTTCTGGTTGTGCAACCTGCGTACTGAGGACACGCTGCACTACAAGGCTCTCATACTTGTCGGCATCAACAGCAGCAACATGTTCCTCCTCTGCATGTCCTGAAACGTCAGCGGCAAGCATAGCATATGTGGGTTCATCCAAATCACTAGCAAAAGAGTACTCACCATCCTCATGTACAATCAGCACACGCTTGTTGGGGCAGTCACGAATAACATGGCTAAAGCCTTTGCAGTGATGGCATTAGATGTCCTTGGTGCGCCCATTGGAAGAAGAGGACCGTGTTGGTGTAGGTGCGGATGGAGTCTTTGTTGCTGCCAAATCACGCGAGGTGATGTTGGGTGGTGAGGGTGCAACTGATGATGAGGCCACCTCAGGTTTAGTGGCTGGTTTGAAGGAGGTGGTGCGACCTGCAAAGGAGTTAGCATTGCGTCCTCGCACTTCACGTTCAGCAATACAAGCAAGATGGAACAAACGAGTAATGGTATTGTACTCCTTATAGTCAAGCACAATCTGAAATTCGCGGTTCACCCCACCCAAAAATCGCGCCATAGCTGCATCATTATTTTCAACTAAACCACAACGAAGCATCCTAATTTGCAACTCCTGAAAATATTCCTCAACGGATTTGCTACCTTGCTGTAACCACTGTAGTTTATTAAGCATATCGCGTGCATAGTAGGAAGGAACAAATCTATGTCGCATGAGAACTTTCAAAGTAGCCCAAGTGGATGGAATGTGAGTGGGATGTTGGCTGCAATGTTCACGCCACCAAATCGAAGCAAAATCCGTAAACTCGCTAGTGGCAGCCCTAACTTGGTGTTGTTCAGGGACAGCATGGCATGCGAATTTTTGATCAACCGCAATTTCCCAATCAAGATAAGCATCAGGATCATATTTTCCATTAAACGTAGGTATGGTGAATTTAATCTTGGCAAAATAGACATCCTGATTACGTACCACACGGCGAGGCCCTTGCGGCCGACGAGGCTGGTCAGGATCATCTTGCTCGGTATCGCCACAATAATCAAAGCCATCCCATGCAGCAGCAAGTTGCTGGACTAATTCGTCGAGACGAGTCGTGATGGTGGCAAGGCTGGTATTGGTGGTGGCTTGTGCTTGCTGTAGTTCCCTGAGCGTTATACCTGTGGTAAGCTGAGTGGTTTCAAGTTAGCCAAGGCGCTCATTAGTGACCCGAACATCTTCTAAGAGGTCATCCACGTGCTTGTTCATTAGGCGATCAAAGTGCTGGATAATGCATTTTAATCGAGGGGAGTGTGGCATGGCATTTGGGTCCTCTGGCTCATCCACGGATCCTGCCATGATTAGTGACAAAAAAAACAAGGGAGAATACGAAATAAAGGAATATATCCTACGCCTACTGGAATGTGGGGCCGATCAGGTCACTCAAACTAAAAGCAGTTACCAAGCCCTTACCCGTTCTTACCATGCAAACAGGGGTGACCTACAACCAGCGATGCAACCGGCGAAGCTTGGATAGAGCGATTGCCAAAGGACACAACCTGCACGGTGTAGAAAATTTGTGGAGCTATGAGAAGGCTTCAATTTGTAGCAAGGATTAGCAGAAGCATTCAGCAAATGCAAAGTTAAATAATCACCCAAAGTTGGTATTGTGCTGCTGGTCCTAGGCTAGACCATACTAGAGACGTGAGCCCACGCACAAAGATAGTCACAGAATTGCAAGAACAAAGAGTAAAAGACAGTGAGTACACACCCTTGGCTTCTCCTTTTGTTTTTTTTTGTTTGTGGTGTGGCTCTTTTTGCACCTTTTGTCCTTTTTTTTGGTGTGGCTCCATTTTTTTTATGCACCTCTGGCCTTTTCAGTTGGATTGACACTACCAACACGTTGCACAACTCAAAGGGAAACAAAAGGAAATCAGGAACTCTTTCCTTTCGTGCAGCCACAGACTGCCTGATCTCTCACGATCTCTTGTGATACGTCCAAAATGAATCGCTAAGCCAATGAGTATCCGTTGGAAAGGGCACAAAATATGCTTTCCAAATTGTACCTAAACTTCCCAAATGGACTACGGATGCAACAGCTAAGGCCTGTTTCCTTGCCGAGATAAATCAAGACCCGAAATAAATTACTTTCCTTTTGTAGGTGGGAGGTTGGCGTGAACAAGGAGGGTCTATGACGTGGGAAAGATTACAGGAGCACTGAGGACAAAGGAAAAGGAGGATCAAGTGCAAAGATGTGAACTAATACGTGACAGAAACTCAAAACTCTAATGGACTAGACGCCAAGACCAGCACACGATACAGCGATGCAACCAAAAACTCAACAAAACAATAGACTGAATGAAAGATGCAAAGGCTCAAAAGGTCTTGGATAGTGGTTCTAACCTAAAACTTTTTGTTGGCTTTTCTGGTGGACGATAGGATGATGAACAAAACTACAAATAAAGGGGATAGATCTCACCGAGCAACCTGAAATCTGATACCACTTGATAAGGCTGAAGTGCCCGATCTTTCAGTGAGATAGATAAATTCGATTTGTGGAGGAGGTGACTCTCGTGATCCGACTACGAACGAACAGATCGTGGCACCTTAGCAATCGTTGAATCAACTCCAATCAGTTATTGACCTTACTGGATGGCAAGATCAACCTGAACACGAGGTTCTGTTCCTGCAAGCAATCGAAGAAACGAGCAAGAACAAGGAGTAGGCAAAAATGAATATCAATCACTCATAAGTTGGGGTTCACAATGGCTGTCCGCAGGTGGCCGTTGAGCACAACTGCAGTACAGAATGTTTGCACAAATGGCTAAACTTATCAATGAAAACCCACCAAACAAAGGGGGCATGAGCAAGACTAAATAGGAGAAAAGGTGGGGAGGGAATTTCGTCCAGCATGAATGGGTGGCTGAAATCCCCCACCTAACCTTTCCTAGCTACATATTACATGGAAACAATCTTTCCAAAAGATAGGTGGCGCAGCACCCTTTATTGGCTTTTATAGATGGCGCAATCCTTAATGGTTGTCATTCCTGGACAGAATCTTCTCCTTCATTCCTTAAAAGGATCACATAATTCAAGTCACGTGCACGGGCTCGCGTTATTGGACCTTGAAACGTTTCTAAATTTGGGGTAGTGAGGAGTGACGTCGGTGCTGGTTCCATTGTAGTAGCAGGTCCTGTGTAGGGGTTGATGTCCTCATCAGGTACTTATATTGATCCAAATGAATAAGTCTTTCTACAATGGTCAATCTTTGTCTATTAGTCAAGAGGATAGCAAGTTCAAAATTTTGTCTCTGTAGGACATGAATTTCTATTTCTATGAAATTCATAAAAGAAAATGAAATAGTTAATGGGAGGGCTACCATTATCCTTTTGCTTTGTGTTCCTACGAGAAGGAATTTGTCCATTTCATGTTTCGAGGTCTCCAAAAATGGCATGGAAAAAATAGAAACTCTACGGAAATTGAAAAGAAATGTAAACTCAGTTCCTTCGAAAAAGGTAAGATCTTTGGCACAAAAAGAAGGGGCGACTCGTATCATCTTTATTTGGTTCTGCTTCCCGTCTTTTTCTTAAGAATATGAGTCGGGTTCTTCTCCTACCAGTATCAAATAGAACATGCTGAACAAGACCTTCATGGAAACCTCCTCGATTAAGATCTGGGAAAATTGTACAGATTTTATGAAACCATGTGCTATGGCTACAATCCATAGTCAAAACAATTTTTGATAGCACTAGTTGACAACTGAATCCAAATTTTCCCATTATTTGACTATCCATAATAGTGTGGAAAGAAAGCCCATATGAAGAGTGGCCTTGAGTTTCTCACCCCTTTGCCTTAGGATTCATTAATTCTCTTTCTTGAGGGGATGGGGAAGGTATATAACTCAGCAGTTGAGTGTCACCTTGACATGGTGGAAGTCACCAGTTCGCCTGATTATCCCTAAACCCAATGTGAGTTTTTTTTTCTATTTTGACTTACTCCCCCCACCATGATTGAATACAAATGGATAAGAGGCTTGTGGGATTGACATGATAGGGTAGGGTTGGCTATACTACTAGTGGTGAACTCCAAGCTAATAATCTAAAGCACATGGATACAAGTTGTCCTTGGAAGGAAAGACAATTCAGAATCCGCTCTATCTATGAATAAGGAAGCTATAGGTAATGCAACTATGAATCTCATAGAGAGTTCGATCCTGGCTCACGATGAATGGTGGTGGCATGCTTAACATAGGCAAGTCAAACGGGAAGTGGTGTTTCAAGTAGCAAACAGGTAAGAACATGCCCTTGTAAGGGGAACAACAACTGAAAATGGTTGCTAATACCCCATAGGGTAAGGAGCAAAAGGAGAAATTTGCCCAAGGAGGGGTTCACATCTGATTAGCTAGTTGGTGAGGCAATGGCTTACTTTGACGTGGAGATTAGTCTAGGCGAGAGGTGCACAGAGAGAGAGTGTGTGTTCGCTGATGGAGGTCCAATGCGATGCGTCTTCACATGCGAAGGCCTAGGAGATCTGCTTAACTCCAGTGCAGGCCCTAAACTTTAAGGTTTATGGGCGTGCCAGTCAATTTGACCCCGCAATTGACAAGAAGATAGAAAGAATTTGGTCAATGAGCCAATCGGTCGATAGACCGATACGGACTCCTGCTATCGGCTGATAGGGGTTGTAGCATTTATACATCGACTTTCTAGTCGATAACGGCATAGGCAAATAGCGGGGAATAATATAAAGGACACATTGGTTGTAGAGCCAATGACGCTCTGAATAAAAAAGACGATAAGCAGTAAAGAGCAAAGCTTAGTCTTCTGAAGAGAAAAGACCTAGCAACCACCGATAACCATACAACCAGCCTTGATAGATCGGACCGAACCGAGATAGTATAAGGCTGAACCTAATAGCATTGAAACGGCAAAAGTTAGATGGAAGGAACAGGTAAACCCATCGGCTAGCTACAATATAAACAGGTGAACTCATTGGCTAGCTAAGTCAATGGAGGAACGAAACTGCTAGATCTCGATGCTAGCCATATTAAACATGATCTTGATAGATCGGACCTAACAGAGACAGTATAAGGCCAGATCTAATAGAACAAGATCGATCACTAGTGGACTAATCGTGGGCAATATATGTATAACAGCTGAAAAGGCGATATGTTTTAATGTTCTTAGGAATTATGGAGTGCATGAACGGGCATGGGATGATGATGGTTTCTGCCCTCCAAATATATGTACCAAGGAGCCTGGACGTGCATAGAGAAGATGGACCATTCAACTACCAAGCTGATTAGTTGTGGCTATGCAAAACAATTAATTGCTATGTTTAGGAAGGCAATTAACAACTAGGCTGTTGTTTCACCACACAAAGAAGCATGCAGAAGAATACCAACCATCCAAAGAGCTGCATGAGGCCACGCTATTAATAAAAGGAGTGCTACAACTTCCTACTACATGTTCTCATTTACTTTTTAATCTGAACTGAAGACTCCACTAGTGCTATATATATCCATGTAATAGATGTTGTGAGGGACTTTTGGGCTGCCATTTTCAGAAATACAAACTCTTTGAGTTCTTCTTTCCACTTGAGTCTTGAGAGGCTTGCAAACTTGTTCTTTCGATTCCTGAGGGAGCTGTAGAACGTCGGACTGCGGTTCACCTAGTTTGTACCTTCACGTCTATATGGCGTGATTGCGTGGGCTGGCTTCGTCAGTACGTGGAAGGGTGATTGTCTCGGTAGTTCATCGCGTGTGCAGACTCATGGTGCACTACCTCTTTACCAGGTCACGCAGCGATAGTTATAAAGTTCATGGATCCTTTGAGAAGATCGGGCCACAATTACTCATCACACGTGACCCATAGACGTGTGCACATCATCTGCTATCAGAGCCTCCATTAACTCAGTAGGATCATTCTTATTTTTGGAAGGATAGTTTGTTCATTTTCCTATAGTCCACAAATAGCCACACCACCAGCAAATTATATACCTATCATTTCAATTTCGCATCTGAATTTAGTTTGCAGCTTTGAGTTTTGATCCATTGAGACTTGTCTAGTTGCTGATTTCTTTTGGTCTGAATTCCCCTAATCTGAATTTCATTCTTTTTTTCCTTTTTTCTCCATTTTTATTCAGACTTTTACCTTTGATCTATTCTTCTTCTCTCTGAAACATACACAGACCAAAAAATAATTATATCTCCACCCATCCCACCCTTGCTTGCTTCCAAATCATCCTAACAATCGACACCGATATTTTGTTTGTCATTCTGCGTCACCCTTATAGAAAGTTTTATGCTGTTTGTCAAGAGGTTCTGAAAAAAAAAACAACAAAGTAAGAAAAAAACAAAAAAAAGAGTGCTTCAGTTCAAGAAAAGAATTATGTTCAGAAACAAAAGAGACGCAAACAAGGGGTTTGAGCAGCAGTCTGATTGGTGCTAATTGTTTCGCTCAGTCCACTTCTTTTACCTTGCTCCTTTCCTCTCCACCTATTTTTCTTGTGCTCAGCAACTTTGCCTCGTGTTTCTCTCTTGGATTATTATTCAATTTTGCATCACTAAAATTTCAGATTGCAGTGTCCATACATTCCACCCAGCCCCACCCAAAGCATCGCGATCTGTTGCACCGTCATCTCTGGTACAATCACTCTTCCAGTGCAGATTGCTGCCCTGGTTCTTGGCCTTCCAGGAAGAGAAAGAACTTGTTCAGAAAGTGGTGAGGGAGTGATTCCACATATATTCCACATATATATTGTCCTATTTTTTCCCTCTACTAATATGGCAGGACGTGGAGATGGTGCCACTATTTCGGTGGAGGAATTTCAGGAGTCGCGTACACAAATGAATGATTTGGTGCAGTAGCTCCAAACTCTCCAATTGAACATGCCACGTGGAGAACCGCCACCAAATGAGGATGATGAGGCAGGACGTCGTCCCGCTGGGCGTGGACGTGGTGGGTGTAGTCTTGGTTTTGCTAATTTTGGTCGTGCTCGGTGCATTCTATTGGAGGTGGAGGAGATTATGATGGTGATGATGATATGTTGTCCAACATGGATGATCATTGGCATGGTGGCCATCAAGGTTATCGTGACCGCCGTCATCGTCGTGATGATGATGGTTTAAGCAAAGTGAAAGTGTCTATTCCAAAATTTAACGGAAAGGAAAGTGCTGATGATTATTTTGAGTGGGAGACCAAGGTTGATCATATCTTTGATTTATATACTTATCCTCCTGTCAAGAAAGCAAAGCTTGCTGCAATTGAGTTCACAGGTTATGCAATCACTTGGTGGAATCAAGTGTGTGCTGATTTCCGCCGTGTTGGACATAATCGTATTACTTGGGATGACATGAAACGAGAAATGAGGCGGTGATTTTTTCCTGCACATTATTCTCGTGAGCTACATTTGAGGCTGAAACGTCTTGTCCAAGGTCATTGTAGTGTGGATGAATTTTCAGGAAATGGAAATGTGTCTACTTCGTACTAGTATCACTGAAGATGAGGAATCAACGATGGCTCGATTTCTGGTTGATCTTAATAAACCAATCGCAGACAAGATGGACATGACTAATTACAACACTATGCATGAATTGCTACATTTTGCAAAAAGGGCAGAAAGGCATCATGCTGAATCTTATAAGAACTGTGCATTATTTTCAGCTCCTAATAGTTCTACTCCATGGTGCCATTCATAGCAGCATGGGTTGCACACACCTTCATCTCATGCAACTTCTCATTCAATTTCAACTTCTGCCAAACATTTTGATTCCAGAAGCAAAGCTGTAAGTTCTAATCAGTCCAGCTCCTCTGCTGTTGCTGCCCCAAGGAAGACAAGTAAGATTGAGTGTTTTAAGTGTGGTGGGCATGGGCATAAGCAAGTTGAATGCCCCAATAGGCACATAATTATAGCACTTGCTGATGGTTCTTATGATTCTTAGAGTGAAGAAGAGGAGGAGCACAATATCCTTGCATTAGCATATGAGAATCTCGAAACTTATGAGTATCAAGCTGAGGATGGTGAATATGAGCTGGGAAGATAGAGGAATCAATTTTAGAACATATTCAAAAATTCCATAATATATGAAGCCAATGCTATAGCTTGGACTTAAGTGATAAACAGTTAGCAGAGTTGGTCTTCCAAGGATTATCGAATCACATCATAATGAAGTTTTTCTCCCAATAGTTAGATAGCATAGCACATTTGATGCAGACAATATTGTCTCATGAAAGTCGATTACAAGAAAGGGAGAAAATTTCAGAATCATGGAAATCTGAGAAAGATAATTTTGAAGCATGAACCCTCGAAGCCCAACGAAGGGATCTCAAAGCTGAAGAATTTGCACTGAAGCGAAGTAGATCTCCTAGGCCTCGGCGTATTCGCGTGCCTCTATCGGCTTACTTTCGCTTGCCCTCTCGGCGCCTCTCCGCCGAGTCCGATCTTTCCCCTCATGCGCACAAGGAACAAATATGATTATAAGATTAGCCTATATATTGATTGATAATCATGTCTCATGTATCATGGTATGAAGATATCAAATCGATAATATCGACATATGTTAGTGAATATATATTGAACAGACCCGCCATAAGATATAGTAGAGATTTTATGTGTCATTAGTTAATCTTAAATAGTGTTTATGTGAAGTCTTTAGACTTAAAATCATTATAGTTGTCAACATACGTAATAACTTATTTTGATACTACTAAATACTATTCCGTAACAGGGTAGTCATAAAAGTAGTATTTGGGCTTGCTATGAAATATATAGTGGGATGTAAGTGATTAATATAGAATTTGTTCCTCCTATGGGAGAGATATCTTTGAGCCTCTTGATGTAATGGATTATGAAAATGTATTGGCCATGCTAAGGTGATTGAGGCATAAGTTTATAATCTATAATATGATCAAGAGAGTGATTGAGCTATTAAGAGGATGACACAAGTCTCACCTTAAGCTCAATCAATATTGTAAGGCAAAGGCATTCGTATATGAGGATATTATAGGTTCAGCGATATGATCTTTACATATACTTTAGGGTTAATATGCCTTGCTAGAGACCGTTATTAACAGGGTGATTGGAAAGGCATTTTCGAGTCATGACTAAATATACGTGAACCTATAAGGTCGTATACTTAATAGGTTGGAATACTTATTTGAATCACAGCTCAATTTGGACAGAGATCCGAGTAGACTCCTATTAGGCAATGGTCCCTTAAACCCAAGTGAGAAAGCATATATAAGGAGACAAGAAGGTCGAGGAATAATATCTCTGTTCATCTCGAGCAAAACCTTAGCTGCCACCTCTTGAGCCAAACCCTAATCACTTCTACTCTACACTCGTAATCGGTGTTCCAGCCCTAGTACACTCGTAATCAATACCATTAGAGGCGCTGCTCGTTACGGCGTTGATCGGTATTAGGATCATGGTGATCGACTACTTCGTCTACTACCTCGACGCGTGCATGGTTGGATCGGTTTCTCCAACCCTACTTCTGCTGCACTACATGTCTCATGCTAATGTTCTATGATCTCTCCTTCACATGATGTTCTAGTATACGTGATAGAAAATTTTTATTTTATGCTATCGTAGCTTATGCTTACTCCTACAATAAGGACATCTGTGACACCAAGAAGGAGCACGCCATCACTGCATTCCACGAATACCTCACCGCGCATGGCGGTACTAATGAAGATTAATGTATGATGTCAAGGCTAACAAAAAAAATAAAACACATCTTTTTCATGCATTAGTTGGGTTGTTGTCTTCGCTAAGTGTAACTCCACCTTGTCTGCTGACATTCAAATTTGCAATGCATCTTTTTGAAGGCAAGGATGTTTCAAAGTTCAATCCTAAGAAGACGATGCAAATGTGGACAAAGATGACAAGATATTGGAAGTGATTAGAGATTCAGAGAGCATTTTAGCTTATAAGTTACAACATATAATAAATTTTTGGCTTTTTCTTGATTCAATGTTGGGTTCTTGTGGTCAGGAGTTTGAGTTCAATGACCTTGATGACATGCCCGATACTACCCTCATGGCTAACATGATGTTGATCAAGAAGGCTGGCTGGTGTACACTGTACACCATGAGGCTTGTCAAGCTTGATCTAAACAAGCTGATGCAGATCTCCTCAATGGACCGGTACATCAAGTATCATGTGAAAGTGTTCGAGAGGGCTTGAAAGAAGCTCCCTGCTTGCACATTGGCAGCAAGAGGCAAATTGATTCCACAACATATTGAATGTCCATGGTGATTTTTTTAATTATTTAAACTTTTATTTCAATCACGCCACCTAGCCTGTCACACTAGACACTCCTAATGTGACTGTTATTTTACCACATCATTGTAATTAGCATGACATGGCCAATCTATTCGTCATGATGTAGGTATATTGTTTGGTCACACCGGTGTGACCAAATGATATAGATTTAGAAAAAAAAAGTTTTAGATAAATAATAAAAAAAATCATCCATCAATGAAAGGGCTCCAACATTGAGTCTGAATATATGTGTGTTGTCTGCACTATGTACTATTGAATTTGTCATGGTATCTCCAACAATGGTGTGGCACTCTGTTCCAACATTAATGCTGCTGCTATTGTGTTGTTTGTTTTTGCAGGTGCTAAAGATTTTTTTTTCTCAAAGACTGCATAGGAACTTGTTCACCATATGCAGAAAATAGACAGCGACTACACTATCCTGAGGTAATTATATATTTCAATGGATGTGTTGTGTATGTGTTGGTTGGTGACTGCTCGGATCAGCTAATTTCCACTGCAGCAGCAATACGCAGCAATATATGCTTGAAATTGCTGCAGCTGCAGCCGCAACCATCACATCCGAGTTATAACTAATTAAAACTGTTAATTTGTTTAGGTTCTTGTTACAAATTACTAGGGTATATTTCCTGAATTAATTGACAAAAGATTAGTATCAACTAGCTGCACTAGCAACCTTTGTTTGAAACTCTTAGCTTGTATATATTTATACAGCTATATCTGTTCAGCTTACCAAGTTTAGGATACATTCTCTGTTTTCACGGTGAAATGCTAGAGTTTCTTGGCGGTTCATGTGCATGCGGTGAAAGAGGTTGCCTTGGTTCCAACAAAGGACCATGGAGTTCCTTTTCATAGCAAACACTTTCTGTGCCAGTAGCAGGACGAAGGGGAAACGGATTAGTGGAGAAGAGAGGAGGACGTTGTGGTTCTGGACAAGGTAGCTTGTAGTATACGAGGTGTCCATCCTAATCCAGCAGTTTGAGTGGCCACCATTACTTGCATTTGCATCGTTTCTGCTCTCCTTAATATTGATTTTGATTACTGATCTCCTTGCAGCAGTACGCCGCCTGGTGGCCGACATGAAGGCAAGTACGAGAATGGTGCTTAGGTGCGACTGTGCGAGTCCTCCCACGTAGCAATCATATTTCTGTGCATTCTAGGCACCATTTACCAGGAGCAAGGAGGTGGCCAATCATGTATCTTGATGCTCCTGGCTCAGATGTACATATCTAAATCTCTTGATAGTAATTTCTTTCCCATCTTCATCTTAGTAAAAGCAACACCAGCAATCTGGAGTACAAATTAACCACAGCGATCGGTGAAATATAAATCAAACACAAGTTCTGAAGTCATAGTTTTTCCTAACTCTTTAGTACTACTGCTACCTCCGACCTAAAATAAGGGCTAGCTGATTCTGTAATTTCAGGGGGGAAAGGTTTAGCAAAAGTCTGGCCTTCACACTAATGGCATATGTTAAACTCTTAGCAGCATGCTTAAAGATGTTATTTTTTAATAAACTAGCATGCAAATTAATTTTGTGATAAAATTGAAAATATTTAATCGTGTCTTGTAGTATGCGTGTCATTAGATGGCTGGAAAATGTGTTGCCTGTCATCCCATTTTATATTCAACAATTTATTTATATAGCTCCAATGAAAAGATGAATAAGACACCTGATTCTTAAGTAGGGTACTAACTTTTTTTCGAAAGATGTGACTTATAAATTAAGATTCATTGCAGTGTGCTGATGACTTTTAATTACTAATGATGTAATGCATAAATTAAATTTCATCCATCAACATATGGTTCTGACTATTTCATATATTATTTTCAATAGATGGATTGTGCCGTCCGTCGTTTCCCATGATTTAGATTGGGCCGTCTTATGCTTAAGTGTCTTTTATTGTTTCTAAAGTGCTCTATGGCAAGAGAAGGCGTAACTGAGCTTGAAAAGGTGTGCGCTGCTCTTATCCTGCTTCATGATCCTTGCTAAAATTGATTGCCAGGTTATCTCCTTAGCAGGCTGTTATGATTAAGATGACGTACTTGTGAAGGACTGATATGATCAGCAAAATTGGGAATTGGGATTATACCACATCATTGTTGAATTGAAAGAACCATCCGTGTCTCTTTCAAAACATTGTTGAATTGGGATTATGCCACATCAGCTAAATAATACTTTTTCCTAAACATTGGACAGCTTGAAACGAAATTTTCATATGTACTTCCATAGAAAATTTGAAAGTAAAAACTGTATTTATGCATGTCTCTTTTTGTTTCTGTAGGTATTGCGTCATGATGAAGGGCTGATGTATCGAAATTTTTGATAGATGAATTCTTTAGCAACATGCTTTCTATAAACAATATAATAAAAAAGTCAAGTATATAATGTAAAGATTACATGTTGTGATAAGATTATATATATATATATATATATATATTGCTTGCAAAAGTATACTAATAATAAATAAATTAGAGAAAAATAGGATGGACTGAAAATCTTTACCTCATACCGGGGAGGACAATTCTTGATGCATGCAGCATAGAATATCATTTGTTTTGTTGAGATCATAAAACGCTTAGCATTTAATTGAAGGAAACCATAAAACACAAAACCGTAATAGAGAGGTCGTTAACACCCATGCTAGCCACATTCCACCAATGTAATAGAGGTCATTAAGATCCACGCTTGCCCCACCACAAATCACAAGTATCAGTCAGTATATAACGTTAAGAAGCAATGGGACAGATCTTTAACACACTGAGGCATGTGATGTGATCATGTGAATAACCAGATTGCTTACCCATATTGTCCTTCCCTTGAAAATATGATGGAACAACAATTGGTATAAAATCAAGAATAGTTCTTTTATATGACCGGAACTTAAATAATTCCATGATGCAATGCTTAAACATTTATTTTACTGGGAATGCTTAAACATTTTCTTAAGACTATAATGCTTAATCAGGAAGAAATGCCTCGAAATATCAAGATTCTCTAGGCACACATTTTAGCTGGACCTTGGGATTCAATGCCATCAAGCCCGTACTGAATCCAGAAAATTTGCCATATCTATCTTGGACTGAGATCAGCTGCAGCTCTGCACACAATCTCATCGATCTATGTTTCCAAAGAAACGTTTAATGTACTAATATGACCACTTAAGTTGGAAGGAATGCACAAAAACTGAATTCCCCTATCTTCTGTTTAAACACCTGAGCAGCCTGTTATCATCATGAAAGCCACCACTTTTAACCCAGTTTCTTCTTATGTTACTCTGTAAATCTCTTGAGCCATTATGTAGTTCAGTAGCACCTCTCCTGCGACTCCTATCAAAGGGCGGGAGACCATCTCGCATATCAGAACTTTTGAATCGCTCATTCATTTCCTTCCTACCATCAGTATCCCCCCTAGTACTTCTACTATTTGAGTTGGAGGCCCTGGCAGGGAATTCATCACTGAACTTTGTTGAGAATCTGTTCCTCCTATCTGACTGAAAATGACCACCCATGTCACAATCCATATGCAAAAATGGTACATCATGCCTAACAACAGCTCTTCTAGGATTATGATTGTTATGGCCTCCCTTACATTTAAATCCATCATTAATATCCTCATCCAAATCAGAAATAATCCTATCATCACTTTCCAAGCCAAAAGATTCTCTG
Source organism: Oryza coarctata (assembly GCA_030770085.1). Classification (NCBI taxonomy): domain Eukaryota; kingdom Viridiplantae; phylum Streptophyta; class Magnoliopsida; order Poales; family Poaceae; genus Oryza; species Oryza coarctata. The sequence continues at coordinate 9,145,454 of CM061475.1, forward strand.
TGTTTGTTGGAACCATTCCAGCTTACAGTTTGCTGCCAAGAAGCAGTAAGATGACTAGATCTCAGGGAAGGGTGATCATATTCCTCATCCTTGGGAGACCCTATTATATCCTCCCTTTCACCATGCTTAGAGTTCCTAATGTTAGAATGTTCCTTTATGTCTGCTGAGTCAGAAGCATCTTCAAAGTCTGAATAACTCATCCTTGAAACTCCATCTGTCTGACCACCCTTTGAAAAATCAAGCTCATAACTGTCAATACCATCCTCTTCATCATCAAAATCATCAAAACCAACTCTAGATGAGCACAGTGTATCTCTTTCTGAGAACTCTCTCTCTGTTCTCTCTCTCCATGTGTCATTCATTCCAAATTTGTTGTCCTCAGAGAACTTAGAACCACCTTTGGAAGATGTGTTGTTCACAGAGAAGCCCTCCCTGGCCTTTGATGAATCAGCAAACTCAAATGCTGCAACATCAGCACCATCTGATTCATTGTCATCAAAATCGAAGTTCCATGCATTAGAAACTTCAGACCTGCGAGCAGGTTTTTCCAATCGCTTTCGTGGCACAGATTGATTAGCTTCCATCTGGCTGTTGGTCTCTTCATCTGGTGGCCGCTTGCGTTCACAATGGAAGCATGACATATTCCGCCTGTAGTTCAAAAAATTGCACCTGAAATTTGAAGAACACATTAGCTTATGTCGATAATAATTACTCATGAACCGTTGAAACATATGCATTACTTCATTTTTCCTTCCATGACTAACAAAATGTCTCTTCAGAATAATGACAATACAGAGAAACATTTTTAATTATGGTCATGTAATGAAAAAGACAGTTATCATATCACCTTTACCAGAAACAGCACAGTGACAAAAGTTCTTTCAGCTGGTTGGGGTTATTTTAAATTCAGAAGAACTTTGTTAGAGTACAGGTTCATCACTTGGAATAATATAAAGAATCAGTCAATTGTTCTAAATAATGAGAAACACAAGATAATTTGGAAACAAAAAAAGGATATGGCAATTTGACTGTCAAATTGTTCTACAAAGCTCTGAAAATACAAGAAATAGCTTTTCCCTTCAAGAAAGCGTGGAAATATAAATACAGTTGAAAGTAAAATATTTTCTCTGGTTGTGCCTAAGAAACAGTATTCTGACCAAGGATGACTTATATAAAAGAGGCTGGAGGAAAGGGGATAAGACATGCCAGTTTTTGTAGCAAAGAAGTAACATTGATCACTTGTTTATACACTGTTCTCTAGCCAGACTTGTGTGGGCCTGTGGGGTGTTCTTAAATGTGCCTTTGATATTGGTCCCATAGATAATCTGAACCATCTGTTTGGCCCTTGGATTAAGAAGTTTGATGCAGAAACACAGAAGTTGGTGGTGGTAGCATGATTAGGAATAGCTGCGGTTCTTTGAACCATCTGGAAAACTAGGAAGAAAGCTTTGATTCAGAAATATACTAACAAAGACCCTGCGGAGGTCATCTTCTATGTTTGTCATTGGATTTATACTTGGTTCATTTTAAGAAGTCTCAAGAGATATAGAAATGGAGTAGAAATTTTGATTGATAAAAGCTTTAAGGATAATGTGGTGGATGTGAGAAAACAAGAGGATAGAATCATCTTAGTTAAACTTATCATTAGTGATATAATCTTAAACGTAATTAGTGTGTATATCCCTTAAGTAGATCAGAATGAGTGCTAAGAGATATTTTTGAGTACTTAGATGGTTTGTTTAGAATTGTACCTAGTAGCGAGAAGCTTTTTATAGGAAGGGATCTTAATGGTCATGTAGATGCAACAGATAAAGGTTTCGAAACGGTATATGGAGGTTTTGAGTATGATGGTAAAAATTAGGAGAGAAAATCTTGGACTTTGCTATAGCTTTTGATATGACGATAGCCTACATTTTCGTTATGAAGAGACAATCTCATTTATTGACTTTTAGTAGTGGCCAACACTCTAACCAGATTGACTTTGCCCCTATGAGAAGAGAGGATAAATGAGCATATGTAGATTGTAAGGTAATATCTAGAGAATGTGTGAAATCTCAACATAAATTGATGGTGACCGACTTTCGCTTTTTGGTCCAAGCTAAAATTGTAAGAACCAAGTGGTAAAAGTTGAAAGGGGATAGATCAAATGTCTTCAAAAATAGAGTTATCGAAAAGGGATCTTATAAAGAAAAAGACGCAAATAACATGTGAGAGAAGATGACAACATGCATTCAGAAAATTGTTTCAGAAATGTTTGAAGTGACAAAAAAAGTGGATGCGAAACTAAATATACTTGATGGTGTAACGAAAACGTGCAAAGAGCTATTAAGAAGAAAAAAGAATGCTATAAACGTTTGTACCATGACAGGAGTGAGGACAATATGAAGAGGTACAAGGTAACAAAAAAGACCGCAAACAAGCTATGAGTGAGACAAAGGGCAGTCTTTCGAGGATCTATATCAATGTCTGAATACGAAAGAAGAATAGAAGATATCTATAGAATGGATAGGGCTCGTGATAGGAAGACGAGGGACTTTAACCAAGTTAAGTGTATTAAGATTAAGAGAACAACTCTTGGTGAAAGAAAATGAAATTAGACATAGATGGCAACAGTAAATGGTGGGAACAAGGACACTACCGTCCAGTTAGACGATTCTTCAGATGACACCAATATGAGCTTTGTGTAGAGGATCTAAGAATTTGAGGTTAGAGAAGCTTTAAAAAGGATGAAAGGGGGAAAAGGATGGGCCCTGATAGTATTTCAATCAATGCGTGGAGATGTATTGGGGATATACTTATAGTATGGCTAACCAAGTTATTCAACAATATTTTTCAATCGAACACGATACTTGAGAAGTAGAGAAATATATTGATACCAATCTACAAGAATAAGAGAGATCCAAAGTTGTAATAATTACCGGAAAATTAAGTTGATGAGTCACACTATAAAGCTATAGGAGAGTTATCGAACACCGTTTGGGAGGAACGACATAGATCTCTATGAATCAATTTGATTTCATGCCCAAAAGATCAACTATAGAAGCAATTTTCTTAATAAGACAAGTTATGAAGTGGTTTAGAGAGCAGAAGAAGAACCTATATATGGTTTTTATTGACTTGGATAACGCTTATGACAAGATACTAAGAAATATTATGTGGTGGGTTTTGGACAAATATAAAGCCCCAACAAAGTATGTTTCTCTTATTAAGGATCAGTATTGAGCCCGTAGCTCTTTGCCTTGATAATGAATGAGATTATAAGAAACATACAATGGGATATCCCTTGGTGTATGTTTTTTACAGATGTAGTGTTAGATGATAAGAGTCAGACAGAAGTAAATGCAAGTTCTATAGAATGACGATTAGACATGTTATACTTTATGGGACAAAATGTTAGTCTTAAAAAAACATTATATTCAACAGCTGAGTGTTGTATAAATGCATATACTATAATGGATTTATAGTCATACAAGAATGGATCAAATCCGGAAGATATACATGATCGATTAGGGGTAGCAACAATTGAAAAAAAGCTTGTCTAATATCGGTTGAGGTGATTTGGTCATGTCCAAAGAAGACCCTCAGAAACGCCAGTGTATCGTGGAATCCTAAATCAAAATAATAATATGAAGAGAAGATGAGGAAGACCAAAATTACATAGAGAGAGACAATAAGAAGGGATTTAAAAGAGTGGGATATAACTAAAAATATATACTTAAATAGGAATGCTTGGTAAGTAGCTATTTACGTGTCTAAATCGTGATTGAAGGTTCTTGTTGGGTTTTAAATCTAACCTATCCTAACTTGCTTGGGACTAAAAGGTTGTGTTGTTATTATTGTCGTCGTCATTTTAAGGAGTTGGCAGGAAAGGAAGGAAAACTGCAGGATGAAGTCACTCTACTTGAGCATGTGGCAAAGAAGGTATATGATGATAAAATAGTTAACAGCTTAGGACTAAAGAGTCGAAGGATGAAGACAGAGACAACCAGGATAGAGGATAGAGAGAAAGTTGTTGGACTAGCAGTAGCTAGAGGAGAGCAGAAGGTAATGTAAGATATCACATGTATATTATGAAATACAACTTAGGAAGGGTACATGTCCTTTACAGGCCTTCTAAGTCAGTGCTATAGTAACCGCATACTGTTCAGACTGTTGTTTACAGCTAAAGCAAAATCCAAATTTACTACTACTGCCAGCTGTTAAACAGCTGTATATTTTCTTACTAGCTAAGGAAAACAGGTCATGCTGACCTATACTAATACTAGTAGCAAAGTAAAGGATAAACACAATGATTATACTAATAATTCTTATCCTAATTCTTGTGTATCTACTTGATTTGAACCATTCCAATCCTAGCCCTTAGCTCTTAGAATTTTACTCGCCCAAGAGCCTTTGTGAGCATGTCAGTGAGCTGGTCCAAGGTGGTGATGAAGCTGACACTGATACTTTATTCCTCTAAGCAGCTTTTGATGAAGTGATAGTGCAGATAAATGTGCTTGTTGTGTTTATGAAAGACAAGGTTCTTGGCCAGCGCTTAGGGCAGACTTGCTGTCCACCTTGAGCTCGACTGCTTCGGGCTTCTTCCCATGAAATTCACCAAGTAGCTGAGCCAACCAAATAGCTTGAGTAGCAGCAGTGGTGATGGCAACATATTCAGCTTCACGTAAAGAGAGAGCAGCCACCCTTTGCTTGAATGATTGCCAGCTGATCAAACAGTTGCCGAGGAATAACAATGTGCCACTCGTGTTCTTCCTTGTGTCCACGTCGTCGGTCAAGTCACTATCGCAATAGCCAAACTATCCACGCTGCTCCAGTCCACCGCTCGTAGCGCAGACCATAACAGTGCTAGGTGGAGGATGCGTTTCATTGCTTGCAGATGCTCATCCGTAGGCTGTTCCATGATCCGGCTCACAAACACAACGGCGAACGCAAGTCAGGTCATGTATGAATGAGGTAGCGGAAGCTCCCGACGATCCGCCAGTAGTTCGTTGCATCTACTTCCTCTGCCTTGCCTTCACGGCTGAGTTCGAGCCTCGCCTCCATTAGAGTGTGGGCTGTATTGTAGGCTGCCATGCCCGCCAACTCGAGGATGTGCTCAATGTACTAGGCTTGTCGCAGCATGATGGTGCCGTCATGGGCTTGTCGCAGCATGATGGTGCCGTCGTCCTGGCTCACTTCAATGCCCAAGAAGAAACAGAGGAGGCCAAGGTCACTCATATGAAAGGACGCCTTCGAATTGGCCTTGAATGCCTCCCCCACTCCTTGTTGAGACGTGCCAGTGATGACGAGGTCATCAGCATACACACCAACGAGCAGAATTGAGTCACCGCTGCCACATCGGTACATTGCATGCTGATGCATGCTATGATAAAAACCGAGCTTCTTCAGCGTGCTATTGAGCTTCACGTTCCAGGCACACGGCACTTGCCGCCACGTCGGTACATTGCATGATCATGCTCACTCTGTTAAGCTTCATGTTCCAGGTATGCGAGGCTTGGCGTAGGCCAGAGCGCCTTTCCCAGCCGCAGAACCTTGCTCTCCTAGCCGATGACGACGTAGCTGAACAGCTGCCATAGGTAGACTTCCTCCCCATTGAGGAACATGGATTTCACATCCATGTGATAGATACACCACCCTTCCTAGGCAGTAATCGTAAGCAGTAGGCGGACCGATTCTATGAAGGCGACGAGCACGAACACCTCGCCTCGTCGCCCAGGGATTCATCTAGCAAGCCAGCATCGACTTTGACGAGGTGTTCACACCCATTATGCGCATGGAGTCAATTTGACTACTACTTGCGCTCGCTACCCAGAAGAGGTGGTGCGTTTCATCACATGGACGTTAAATCTACCTTCCTCAATGAAGAATTGAGAGAAGAAGTGTACGTGTAGTAGCCCCTTGGTTTCATCGTTGCCAAAGAAGGCAAGGTCCTCCATTTGCACAAGGCTCTCTATGGCCTGTAGCAAGCGCCAAGAGCATAGAATGTGAAGCTCGATCGCACACTAAAGATGCTAGGCTTCAAATAGAGAAAGCATGAACATGTCATGTACTAGCACAACAATAGTGGCTTTGCTCTACTCATTAAAGTCTACCTTGATCTTGTGATCACCAGAGCATCGACAAAAGCAATTGAACAATTCAAGGAAGAAATGAAGGAAAAGTTCTAGATGAATGATCTAGGCTTACTTTCCTTCTACCTTGGAATAGAAGTGAAGCATGGAGAAGAGGGAATCTCCCTAAACCAAGGGTAACATGCTCAGTGAATAGTGGAGTCGGATGGCCTCAAGGATTGCAATCCTTGCACCACTCCAATGGAGAGGCTCAAGTTGAGTCGAAACAACACAGCGACTCCAGTTGATGCGATAGAAGGTTGGTTGGCAGCCTCTGCTACCTTGTCCATACACGGCCAGACCTAGCATTTGCCGTCAGGTTTATAAGTCGTTTCATGGAGCAGCCAACTAAAGTGCGTATGGTGGCCATGAAGCGCATACTACGCTACATTGCTGGCACACTGGAGCATGAACTCCATTACAAGATACAAGAAAGTAGAGGAGCAGTGGCTGATTGGTTACAGTGACAGCGACCTCGCCGGCGACATTGACAAGAGAAAAGGCGGCATGATGTTATTCCTTGGCTCAAGCTTGGTAAGTTGGAAATCCATCATCCTATGAAGCAGGGTACGTAGCAGCCACCAATGCTGCCACACAAGGAATATGGCTGGCCTGACTGCTAGCTGAATTCAAGGGAACAAAAGCTGAAGCAGTCAAGCTGAGGGTGGATAGTAAATCTGCCTTAGTACTGAGCAAAAATCTAGTCTTCCATGAGCATAGTAAACATATTGACCTAAGATACCACTTCATCAGTGATTGTTTGGAAAATGAAGCATCAGTGCAAACTACATCAATACAAGAGATCAACTTGCTGACCTCCTAACAAAGGCTTTAGGAAGAATTCGATTTCATGAACTTTGTCAGAAAATTGGCATGATTCAGATTTAGGGCAAGTTGAAGAAGAGAGGACACAAGGATTAAGGAGAGAATTGTTAGTAAATAATCCTTGTTTCAAATAGATTAACTAGTAACTATGTTCTGCTTAGTCAAGGACAGGAGTAGTCAATTTTGTTTTTGTATGTTGACCATGAAGCTTGCAGTAGCTTCGTGTAGCTGTTGCTTACTAGTTTTTTCCTAGAGCCTTATAGTAATTACTACAATGCTTATCAAAGGACAGCTAAGAGTTTAGTTCAACTTGAGCAGTAAGAGTCTGGTACTGTAGTATGTCGGTTACTGTAGCAGCCAGCTCACATAGTCCTATAAAAGAACATGCACCTCATGTTATGTAAATGGCTTGGCAGAAATAGAACTACTACCTTCAGCTAGACTGGAGTATAGTTGAGTGATCCTACCAACAAAAGTATCAGATAGTATGGCAGTAGATCTTTTGCTGAATGTCAGGCTAGAACTAATGATATGAATCTGTTTGCCTTTGGCAGAAGGTGTGTTTTGTTGGAAACTATGAGATGTAAGACCTAGCTCAGATGCTGCTTCGAGGGTCACTAGTGTGTTTTGCATTATCTAGTAAATAATAATTTGACAAAAAGCAGTGGTTGAGTAAACTAACCGAGGACACTCCCACTCTCCAGGGAGAAGTTGCTTTTTGGGACGTTTAGCATCACATTGCAAGCAAATATTGTTTTTTGCAAAGTTCATGAAGTCACACCTGCAGACAAAATCCAGAAAATGAGAACCACATTCTGACTTAACAAGATTCAACAGATCACAGGAGGAAGTTGCTAATAAGTACTTTGGGCAGAGCCAATCTCCTTTCTTCATCTCTACATCATCACGTCCCACTCGTTTCTTTGGTGGCGGAGGTGGTTGTTTCACCTTAGGTGGTGGCTTTCTAATTATAGGGGGCGGAATATTGGGATCGATGGGGACAGCGCTCAGCTTGGCAATGTTGTGTATCAATTTACGAACAACTGCCTTCACAGATTTCAGTTTGAGTGGCTTGTTCTCTATGGTTTTCTTTACATGATCAAAACCATAGACCAACAAAATACGCATTACATCATGAGTCCGAGCTTCATCTTCTTTATGTGTCAGAATATAACCCCTTGAGCAAAGATTTCTTAAATTACAAGAACTGCATACCTGCAAATCAGGAGGAAAATAAGAAATTCAGGTCACATGTTCCTAGTGTTAACATCTTCACTTATATTTAAAGATTTTTAGGGTAGCATCTAACTTTGGATTATTCAACTAAAAAAATTGTATAGCTTAGCATTTACAACCTGTTTGGAACCAGAAGAAAAGGCAGCAAGAATTTATATCAGTAAAATTGAGGCATGTGTTTCAAACATAACATCAGCAAGCCCCTCTACTCCATATCTTGTATGTCTTAAATCATATTACAATGTCATGGAAAAACCCATCATAAATTCATGGCTAGTTAAAAATGACTACTCATGAAATCAGACATCTAGTCATTGGCTCACTATAAATTTCAACAGTTCAACATCTAGAAACATTGGCTCACTATAAATTTCAAGTCATTATCAACAACAACATAGTCTTCTAGTCTTAAGCAAGTTAAAATAGGGTAGAATTGAAACCCAACAGAAGTCTCAAATTACGATAATAGTTATTTTCTAAGCACTTATATTCAAATACAGATCTTTAAATATATCCTAATTTTTCAAGTCGCTTTATTGTCTTTTCCCATGTTAATTTTAGTCTTTCTTTATCTCTCCTCATATTATTATCTTAACTTAGAATTCAATAATATATTGATGTTTCTGAGATCTCTTTTGGATATAACCAAACCATCTCAACCGATATTAGACAAGCTTTTCTTCAATTGTTGCTACCACTAACCGATCACGTATATCCTTGTTCCAAACTCGATACATTTTTATATGACCACAACTCAGCTGTTGAATATGTCATCTTTTTATAAGTCAACATTCTGCCCTATAAAGTATACCAGGTCTAATCATCGTTCTATAAAACTTATCTTTTAACTTATGTCACCCTCTTATTACAGAGAATGCCAAATGCTTAACGCCACTTCATCCAACCCACTTCAATTCTATGCCTAACATCTGCATCAATATCCCCATCTATCTGTAGCATCGATCCTAGATATCGAAATACGTCTTTAGACACTACTCGGCCTACTAAATTCACATCTCACTCCTCATGTGCGATGGTGCCAAAGTCACACCTTAAGTATTTATTCTTAGTTCTATTTACTCTAGAACCTTTGGACTCAAGAATATCGCCACAAGTATAGTTTCATATTTACTTTCATCCAGCTCTCATCAACTAGCACTACATCATCTGTAAAGAGCATACAACAAAAAATATTCCCTAGTATGTTTCTTGTAACATCATCTATTTCCAAGACAAAGAGATACGAGCTTAAGATTGATCCCTAATATAGTTATATTTTAATCGAAAAGTAACATGTATTACAATCATTTGTTTAAACGCTAGTTATTGTATTGTTGTATATATATTCTTGATGAAAGAAACATACTTTATTAGGACTTTATGTTTATTCAAAGCGCACCATATAACATTTCTTAGTATCTTATCATAAGTTTTTCCTAAGTCAATAAAAACCATATATAGGTCATTATTCTACTCTCTAAACTGCTTCATAACTTGTCTTATTAAAAAAATTGCTTCTATGGTTGACCATCCGAGCATTAAACCAAATTGGTTTATAGAGATCCTTAAACGGTGCTCGATAACTCTCATAGTTTCATAGTGTGGCTCATCAACTTAATTCCCCAGTAATTAGTACAACTTTAAATCTCTCTTATTATTATAGATTGGTACCAATATACTTCTTCACTCCTTAAGCATTATATTCGATTGAAAAATATTGTTAAACAACTTAGTTAGCCATACTATAGCTATATCCCCGATACATCTCCACACATTAATTGGAATACCATCAGGGCCATCGTCTTACCCTCTTTCATCCTTTTCAAAGTTTCACTAATCTCAGATTCTTGGCTCCTCCGCACAAAACTCCTATTGATGTCATTCAACAAGTCGTCCAGCTAGACGATGGTGTTCTCGTTGCCAACATTGAACAAATTATCAAAATACTCTTGTCATCTATGTCTAATCTCATCCTCCTTCACCAAGAGCTACTCTCTCATCCTTAATACGCTTAATTTGATTGAAGTCTCTCGTCTTCCTATCACGAGGCCTAGCCATTCTATACATGTCCTTCTCTCCTTCTTTCGTCCTCAAACGTTGATACTGGTCCTAGAAAGCCCGCCATTTTGCCTCACTCACAACTCATTTTGTGGTCTTTTTTTGCCACCTTGCACTTCTCCATATTATTCTCACTCATGTCATAGTACAGACGTTTATAGCATTCTTTCTTCTTCTTAATAGCTCTTTGCACGTCTTCGTTCCGCCACATGTTTTTAGTTTCGTATCCACTCCCTTTGATCACTCTAAATACCTCTGAAATAATATTTTGAATACATGTTGCCATCTTCTCCCACATGTTATTCAAGTCATTATCACAAAAAAAATATCAAGTCTAAATGACATCTAGAAGGGAATACACCATAGCACAAGGAAAGCAATTAGGATAGAAAGACAACTGGCATTTATCTTTGCAAGCAGTTTTACAAGGCAAAATCTCGGTAATCGATAATAATAGATCATAGATGTATATGGCTATGCCTAGAAAATTTTGAAATTTGCCAGCATGCAAATCAGCCACCTAGTTGGCACTCTTCTTGGCACCTAGTGTCTACTTTTGGAAAAATTTACCAGGTAGAAGACTGATAGTAGTAAGGCTAGCAACATTATCATCTTCTTGCATATTCTTAACTCTTGTCCTGGTTGAATCATTAAATTACATAGGAGACAAAGTTGACCAAGAAGAGGCAAAAAAACTACTGGAAAGCTTGAGAAAACATTTCAGGTAGTCATGCAGGGGAGAATTTACGGTCTTACACTTATCCATAAAAACTCAATAATATCTTTATTTATATCCATAAATTGAGAAAACCGATCCTCCCCAGTTTGTTTTCCCTATTTCTGTTACTTTTCGTCACTTATCGACCAGCCAAAACAATAGTTGGAAAGCATAACAGATGAGATGATGCAAGCAGATGGGCGAGCAGAACATAAAGCAGAAATATCGTAATTTTTGAACAATAGGAAACAAAATTTGGTTTAGGAGCAACTTACATCCCCCTCATCAAGATGGACGAGTTTTCTTATCAGCTTTGCAGAAAACACAACTTTTGGGTCCATGCTAGGGCACCCATGGCCAACCAATACCTGAAGATCCTTCCTAGGCAATGAGCTGCATTGATAAGATTGAGGAACCATTAATAATAGTGTTGATACATTATTATTTTGATTATTTCTTACATCCATCATTTGTCATTATGGTACAAAATTGTCCATGATAAAAAAAATTAAGTGCATACATTTATAAAATGTATGAAACTTCTCTTGGATTTTCAAAACAAAATGCCAAATTCTGTGCAAGTGGTCTTTACTAATTCTCAAGTAAGAAAGATATGTATCTCTGTTAGCACGTGCTTTAGGCAACGATATACAACACAGTTTATTTGCATGGGTTTCCAGAAATCAATGAGACTGATTATCACAAGTAGTTCACACAACCACATAGAAATTTATAAATTGCAAAGTATGATTAATTGTTACAAAGGGTTGTGATCAGGTGCAATCATTGCTTTAACTGTGATTTAAGTAGTATAGGAGCCCATCTATGTCATCCAACAAGCAAACAGAAACTAGGATTCACTGTCCCCCACCTTGTTTTCCCTTGTTCACCACCCTCAAAGTTCCATAAGCACCAAACTAAGCCGTGATTTCATGGTCGCGCTCAAGCCGAGCTCTGCAAGTGTCTTCAAACCAGTGGTGGTGAAGATGTCATCAACATACAGTTCAAGGCCCAGGTGTCTTCTGGCTAGCACCACAAGGTGGTGGGCTAGCCAGACCGGGTTTGGGTCTCACTCCTCTTAATAAATTCCGATATGAGAGCCTCTCCTCTCATATCTAGCATTTGGCCTGGCCATACAGTTCAAGGTCGTGTGATTGAGGGGCTTGTCGATGCCATGTTCAACAGAGAGACCAACAAGCACTTGCTGGTGGTGGCGAGGTGCTCATTGACATGAAGTTCATGAACTTGCACGTCAAATTATCTCTGCATTGCAGAAGAAGCGCTATCGTGAGCTCCTTCAAGAGATCATGCTGGTAAAAGCTGCATAGGCATTGCACTTGCTGCTTGACAGAATTCGCTGGAGTGGACCATGTTAAAGTTGACTGCATATCTGTGTAACGAGACCATGGAGTTCTTAATTAGTCTTTAATATTTTGTTCTGTGTTCTCAGCATAGGAATCTTAAGCAACCAAAAATAAAAATCAAGGAGATCCTGCTTTTAAAGGGAATGGTTTGCTAGTACTGAGCATGGTAACAGGGATTCTAACACAGGAGGCGTGTCATCCTTCTCCACACATACAGCAATGAGCCAGTGAACACGTTGAAGAATTAAGCTTTCGTGGAAGTATCTTGATAGTTTCAACAGGTTGCAATGTAGAGATTTTCTTAAGCCTACCATCTAGAGGCATTTCATCCCAAGTCCCCAATCTGCCTACACACATTCTGCAGCAGCAAACTCATGTCTGTCTATAAAGAAAGATCCATTTTGTTTCGTGCAGAATGTTTCTCGCGGAACAATCCACGGATTTTGGAATGGTTCCCAACAAACAATGCAAGCTCTGCAAGATGCGGCTAATGAAGAGCAAACTTCACTTACTTGAGGATATCGAACCGGTCGCGGCCGAAGTTCATACAGGCATTCTTGACGATGGTCCAGTCCCTAGAGAAGTCGAAACCAGTCTCTTGAATGACTTCCGCTAGGACCATCGGCACCGCGGCGGCGACACAGCACTCGTCGGCGCCTCTGGTGCCCCCAAGGTTGAAGTATTTTTGCTGTGCCAGCCGGTCCATCAGCTCAATCCACTCCGGCCAGGGATGCACGAGCTCCACCTCCCTCCGTAGCACCTCCACTACGCTCATCGTTTCCATCTCCTCCTCTCCGACGACACCCACCGCCTCGGCTTCCTTCTTCTCCGGCTCGCCCGGTTCTGGTACCGGTCGCGACACCGCCTCCGTTGGCGGCGCGTCGGGGAGCGAGGCGGGGTGGCGCCAGGATTGGATACGGCTGAGGGCCGCGTCGCCGGCGGAGAGGTCGGAGGAGCGGGAGCGGTCAAGAGCATCGAGCTGGTCGAACACGAAGGAGAGGCGGGCGGAGAGGGAGGGGGGCTTCGAGGAGGCAGAGTTTGCCGGTGAGGGAGGTGAAGGGGAGTGGGGAGAGGAGAGGAGACGGGCCAAGAGGAGGGTGGGGATGGTACGGCGGCGCCGGCGCCGGCCGAGAAGCGCTAGAGCGTAGGAAGCCATCGTGGGTATGATTTCGCGTAGAGCCTAAACACTCACTCAAAAGTCAAAACCCTCGCCGACTTCTTCTGCGTGCATCGGCGCGGATGGTGGCTTTGGGCTTTATTAGCCTCCCACAAAACGAGAAACATAACTAGCAATTGAGTATTAAAAACTTAAAAATAAATTTAATTAATTTTAAAATTAACTTTTATATTATATATATATAGTTTTATATAAATCACATCGTTTAACAATTTATAAAACGCGTGAATGAACATAAAAGCATTAACTAGCCACTTATACCATGATGAAGCTACACCGTAGTAGGGTTAATTTTTTTATGTTAACCTAAGTATTTTTTTTATTTGAATTCTCTTTTTTTTTTCAATTTACATGAAGTACAGAACTTTAAACTAAATGCCCTAAAATTCAAAAATACATCTTCTTCCTTCCCTCACTCTCCATCGTTTCTCCTTTGCCTCTCTCCACCGACGAGCTCCTTAGTGTCAAGGGTAGACAAGCTGTCTGGTCACTGCCAACCTCTCTACTATCCTCTCATAATGCAGACCAGGGAGGCGCAAGACAAGTATAAGCGAAGGCTATTGTCATCCCCTCTCTTCTCCTCCTTCGTCGATCGCCCACGACACTCCCTACCTGCATGAGCCGAGGTGGCATGAGCTGACGTAGATCAAGTAATCTCTGGCGGTAGGGCAAGGCAGCGCAACGCATGCAGATACGGTAATGAGGATGGCAAATAGAGCGTAAAAGGAAGGTTGAGGTGACACCAGTGACGTCTAATCTAGGGAGGCGAATGCGTCAATAGCATTGTCACTAGAGAGGACAATGGTGCTAGCAACGGTTCTCCTAGATCTAGTCACCAACGCTTGGGGCTTGGCCATCTTTGTCAGCGCGCACGGCAAGAAGGAAGGGACAAGATCATGGAGGTAGTCTCTAATGTCTAGATTTGGCGGAAGGTTTCTCTTCTGTCCTCTACTGCCGCTCATTCTCTTTCCCTATCTCAAGTAGGCCATTCTTCTTCACTACCATCAACCGCCCCCCTCAATGTCTTTTTGTCATTGTCGAGTCTAGCCTCAAGCTCATCGAATTTGTGCAATAACAGCGATGACCTCACCTCTACCTCGACCGTGGCGATAACCGTGTGAGAGCCTGAGTTCATGGTGGCAACAACACAGGGTGATGTCATAGGGCAACACTACTCCCCAACGTGGTTCCTAGCCGATTCCTCTATGCCACACTGTAGCTCTATGGAGGGCACATTGGGCAAGACCTAAGGACTCATTTTTACTATGAAAGGCGATTTTTTATGGCACATAAAACGATATGAGTCGATTAATTATTACCTATTACGAACTTAGATTTATTTGACTTTTTAAAGAAATTTATTTGGCTTTTTAAGAAACTTTTGTGTAGATTTTTTAAAAAAAATACACTGTTAGTTTGACAAAACATACTCACGAAAAATAAGGAATCCTAACCTACATCCGCATTAGAATGGGCCATAAGGCTCTGTTCAAATCTGCAAGATAGGCAGAACACTCTTATTTTTTATAAACACACTTTTTAACTATAAAACGATATGTTTTTATAAAAAATATATATTTAAAAGTTGTTGTAAAAATTATAGAAGTTTATAATAGCTAATACTTATTTAATTATTCACTAATGAGATACCTCATTTTGCATAATCGTCATCATCTTCTTCTTTCATCTCCTTCAAACACACCTAGCATGTGTTCGGTAATGCACGAAGGGGACCCTTATTTTCCATGAGCATGTTTCCCGACTATCAAATGGTGTATTTTTTGACAAAAAATATATCTAAAGTTGATTTAAAAATTATATTAATTTATAATTTTAATTTTTAAATAACTAATACTTAATTAATCATTCACTAATTAGCCTCGTCGTTTTACATAATCATCTTCATCTTCTTCACTCACCTATGTATATCTCTCCACCAGTTTATTCTATTCCTCTATCTTACCCTTATCTATACTACAATCTATGGGTTGAGGCCCTCCCATTCTCCTTCCAAGTTCCTTCCGCTGAATTGTTAGTGCATTGTTCTCCATCTTTCACGTGCGATATACATTGTCTAATCGAGTAGACTGCATCCATCGTCTCGACACCCCCACCTCCCCTGCTATGCTACCGGTGGTCCTTCCACCATAATTTCCACGTATCCCTTGTCATGAATAGACCAAAATGAATGCCTTCCTTCATTCTGAATTTTCTTAGTTCCCATCTTCTGCATCTCCCTTATGTGACACATGTTCAAACCCTATGACCAACGCACTACCACCCACATCCATCGATTCTTCCTTAGCCACTCTATGCACCATACCCACTCATCTAGCCTAGCAGCTTTTGCTTTCCTCCGCCCCATCCAGCCTAGTTTGGCAACTAATCTCAAAGATGGGGTCACCAACTAGCAACTCAAGCTTACGAGTGTCAGGCCATGAAGATATTCATATATGAATTAGTATGGATAAGTCAAGTCTATTAGTTGCCTTTACTCCTTGGATCCCCTTCTTTGGTTCTTTTTTAGTTTATTTGTAACACCACAAATTTTGTGTATCTGTTAAAAACTATTTTAATAAAATTCTAGTTTAAAAAATTGTTTCTTTGTATGTGTTAAGGATCTAGTGGCATAGATCTTAATTAAATCAATTCTTGTGACTTCAAAATCTTGTATCAAAAATTTTCTTTTAAATTAAATTCTCAAAATTTAAATTTTGAGGTTCGATTCCCCTTCATAAACAGTTCCCAAAATTCATTCAAAACCATGCCGTGTCCCAAATCACTTTGGTCTGCACATTCTTTTTTATCCTTAATTTTGCTAAGATTTAACTCTTATTTTAAGCAAACCTCCTCATTCCATTCTATTCTACCCCACCCAAAATCTAGCCAAGTACATTTTGTATTCAAAATGCCTCCATAGAAATATTTACACAATAAAGGAGAAAGTCCAGCTCCAAAATGCCTCACAATTGTAGAGAATTCAAATACCAAAATAGAATAATAAAGTCCTTCAAATTTCCCTCACATTCTACCATCTTTTCAAATCTATCTTAAATTCATCCATAGTCAAACTTCATTTCAAATATAAAAAAAAACTCCCATCAAGAGACTCTTCTTTGAACTTCTGTAATTTTCCTGAAGACAAGAATCAAATTCAAAGTTCAAGGATCCCTTCAAATACCCTATCTATCAATCCAAACAATTCCCTAAAAAAATATTAAACAATATTGTGCATTCTGGCCATTAGGCTAACCGTCCCAACCCATGCCCTATTTCCTTCTCCTCTTCCACCTAGGCCACCACAACCAAGCCATCCCATCTCTCACTCCTCCCTTGATGCAGCACAACCCGACAAGACCATAGGGACCCAACCAACCTGGTCGAGCCAACCCTCACTCAACCAACAAAGTTGCACGTAGCACTGACTAGCCTCGCCATGCACCACCATCGTATTGCATCCCCAACCAAGTCGGCCTCACAATAGTCAGGCCAAGCTGCCTCGTACCACATCTCCATGCCAACTTGCACCACCACTAGCCCAAGCTACATCTTCTAGCGTGTTGTGTGCAAGCTGAGAACAAGCCGTTGCCCTCAGCACAACATCGGGCACTGTTGGTATTTCTCCGCAAGAGCACATAATTACTATAGCAACTCACCTTAGTATTTTTGCACATCGTATTTATTTTTCCCAAAGGATGCACCATTGGCATAAAACATTTCTTTTTCCTACCTTGCTTTTCTAAGGAAACTTTAGCTAACTAATAAGAAGGGGTAAGATTCAATAAAAGATATGAATATAATTTAATCCATAGATAATACATAGGGATAAAACCTATCTAGTTCATGAGTTTCGAAGGAGACTATGGGGTAATAAAATATTCGGCATGAGGGAAATTCAGCACGACTAGTTTTTCTGAGGCAAAGATAATTTACTTCGGGCATAGGAACCGATTCCCATTGTCAAAAAACTGCCTTCCTTAACCTCTAATGTTGACACAATAAAGCCCACATAGACGACTACAAAGGACACCCAGGGTGTCACCAGCCGATCGACTATGTATGTCTGCTTCTCTAACTAACCTTTTTTATAGTTGTACATTCAAGACACCATGACTTAGTTGCACCTCAAATTACTCTTTCTGGTCATAAAAGAGCAATCCCAGACTAGATGAATTAAACCTAGGCAAGAAACCCACAAACTCAAAACCTCAGCCTTTTATTCTAATGCACATGACGAGCGATCAATTGACCTATTAAAGAAATATTCCGTGAAGCAATTAAAGACTAGAAGTAAAAGCGGAAATAGATACTTAGAAATATAAAGCACAATTATATTGACCAAATTGTACAACTCGAAAAAAGATATAAGAATCATTACCAAATTCTAAAGACAATCCTCTAGACTCTGATGTATTCTTGACTTGACTTGACTCGACTCTAGACTAACTCTTCGTACTCCTCTACAAACTAGAGTTGGCTATTTCTGATACTCTAGAACCTAAAATGGATCTTTTACTACAAGTTGGAATGTGAGAAGGTGCGAGTGTGTGTACTGAAGTAAGGTGAGGGGTATTTATACTAGGATGGAGGTCAGTGCACTAGCTGGCCACCCTCCGTGAGGTCAGTCACCTCCTCGGATGGTCCTCGCCTTCTAATGATAGTTGAAAGCCTTGGATTCTATCTGGAGTTTGTTGGAATGGTGGTTATGCTTTGGGCTGGGCCGCTGATATGCTCTTAGGTGTCCCAATCTTTCAATGAGAGGGTGGATAACTTTGATTGCAAGATGTTGACGATCTGACTGGACCGTCCAAGGACGTGACGTCTCAGTGACTGATACACCGACTCTAGAAGTTGTCATGATATAGCACAATCAACCAAACCACGAGGGTACTCATTCCTAGAAGTAATTGAGAACTAGCAAGAACAAGTTAAAACAAGCAAATTTCATAACTCACAAAGGTAGGGTTCCAAAGGCAAGTAATCAACCAATATAACCAACAACACAATTATAGGACAAAGTAGTAATGGATCAACTTTCGATCTAACATAACCCAAGAAATCGTAAAGGGGTACCTTGCTATTTAAGGACGTGAAAGGATGACCAAGGTGGCCATAGGGTCGTGCTCTATTAGGTTTGTGCACACAAAACATGGTCCCTACTTGGGTCAAATTCCAGATGAAGTTACAAGCCCAAAGGCCTAAAATAGGTGATGCAACACTTTGTTTCTTTATTGTGACCGACTGAGATGGAATTTGGGGATGACACTAGATTCTTTAGAAAGAGGACTCCAAAAGCTTTCTATCAAGTACTCATCTACCTAAAACAGAGCCCGTATGTAAATTTGACAGCCATTTGAAAATCAACATTGTCTTAGGAACTCTAATTGGATTCTTGTTAACGCCAAAATTTGGACAGCCCGATGATGGATTGGAAAAAGCAGATTGGCTGAAGAGGTGTCCAATCGCTATAGGGAAGAAGCCGTTTAGATTAAAGCAAGGGAAGACTCGGTCCCAAAATAGAAGACTATCCAGATAAGACCGAGTTTGCGGAGGAGCCGTGGAACCCACGGCAAGATATTTTATCTTTTGTAAATTGCATCTTATCTAATTAGCAAGGTTTAGTTAGTTTAGGTAACTACCTTAGAGATATTTTCTTTTATCTATGTAAAGAGATAATGTCCGATAGTTGCTGAAAACACGTCGGACTCTGTAAACCCGGGGTATAAATATAGACCCCTGGAGACATGTAAATCATCAATCCTTCGATCAATACAACCTCAGCGCATCACCACCCTAGTTTATCTAGGTTTCTACCGGCGGGGTCTGGCTCTCAACGCGGGGCTGTATCGGTTAGGATCGATCTCCAGCGAAGGGGTAAGTCCCGCCACTATCTCGATATGTCTCATTCTGTCTAAGGCTGCATCGGTTATGTTCGACCTCTTAGGCCGATAGGATGTATTGCATCATATCCATACAGGGTCTATCGGTCTATCAAGCTCTCTCTGCCATCGTCGGTCTTGTGCTGCATCCGTTAGGTTTGACCTACGAGGCTGCCAACGGTAGAATGAGCTTTAGGCCTATAGGTCTCTGTACAGCGTTTCATCGGAGTGCTAGTCGATGAGTTATCTATATGTGGAGCGTCACGACCAGCGTATCGGCTCCTCGCCGATACACTCTAGGTCTTTAAAGACTTTCCCTTGAGCGCCACGCCAAGCGCGTCGGCCTTCCAACCAATGCGTGCATGTCTTCAGAGAGACGTCCTATCATCGGCTCAGCAAGCCGATGGGTTCGCTTCATCCTTGCTTAAGCACGTCTGATCCGGCGTCCACCGTCCCGTCGCCTTTGGCCCCGTTCTCGTACTGTCTCGATTAGGTCCGATCTTCGAGATTCGGTGTCAGCGGCGTCGTCACGGTGGGCGACGGGTCTCGTCTGCTATCTCCATCCTGGCCCACATCGGCTCTACGGCCGATGGATCAGGGCCTTGCTTTTGCTACGCCCGGAGCCGTCGTATCCCTCGTCGACACCTGCCCACGCCCTCATCGGCTACTCCAGCCGATGGAAGTGCACCCTGTTTCCTATCGGCTATCAGCCGATAGCAAAAGCCTTCCGGACGTAGCCGATGACCAACCCGATCCTATCGGCAGCCAGCCGATAGCGAGCGCTCGTATCGGCCCGTCGTCCGACTGACCCGTTTGCCTCACCTCCTTATCAATTGGAGAGTCAAATTAACTGGCACACCCGCACCCGCACCGTCGCGCCGGACCCGATCTAATCCCACGGCCCTCGGCGCACGTACCTCGAACCATAGAGAGAAGCTGATCGGCCTGCACTGGAGCTAAGCAGACCTCCTAGGCGTCAGCGTGCTCGCGCCGGGATCCGACATGAACATATTTTTTCGTACGCCCGGTGGAACCGAAGGTTTCATTCATCGGCCGATAAGAACCATACTTTATTCATCGGCTGGTGAGGTAGAAATCTTCATTCATCAGCCGATTGCATGGGATTTCATTCATCGGCTGGAGAAACATGAAGACCATTCATCGGCTGAATATCCTTTATCGGTTAGTGTGATATAATTCCATTTATCAACCAGCGGGACTCTATAAGTGCCTGATTAGAAGTCAGATTTCATTAACCCGGGGGCCATCTTGTTGT
Organism: Oryza coarctata; assembly: GCA_030770085.1. Taxonomy (NCBI): domain Eukaryota; kingdom Viridiplantae; phylum Streptophyta; class Magnoliopsida; order Poales; family Poaceae; genus Oryza; species Oryza coarctata. The sequence continues at coordinate 9,166,097 of CM061475.1, forward strand.
CAATATGTCTAAAGAAAAGATTAATTCCAAGGCATATTCGTCCGAAGAAGAAGCCGATGAGGATATTATAGTTCCAGTTACCATGGAGGATCTGAATGAAGACCAGAGGCAGCATATAGAGCAGAATATAGACAACTTTTAGAAGCTCTATTTGGAATTCTTCAGTATGACTAAACAAGGGTCAATTCAAAAAGCACATTTACCAAAATGTGTTTTCATGAAGAAATCAGGCCATTCATCACCGGTGAATTCTCCCAAGCCATTGCAAGAGATGTTCAACGAAGCATTTTATCAAGCATTCAATAATCCATCGGGAGTATGGATGGATACATTACAAGATCTGATCAAGAAGACGATACAAGAATCATCAGCTCAAGAGCCTGATCAAGATCATGTGTCTTTGCCGATAGAGACGAAGGAAACTTGGCAAAATACAAAGGACCTATCGGCAAACATGTATCCACCAACACAAGATCGATTCGGGGGGTAATGGCAGGAGGTACCTACAGAATTCTTTCAGAGTAATTATTATGGAGAGTATCGTAGGCAGAATCGGGTACCATATCCACCTCCACATGATCAGGAAGATATTCTAAGGGAGAAAGATTGGTTAACCAGAATTGTGGACATGGTGAAAGAACAATTTGGTATCAAGCCCAAAGATCAAACAGTTATGTATCGGCACCCGTATCCAGAATGGTTTGATAGAGTTCCATTACCTCGCTGATATATGATACCATATTTCTCTAAATTCTCAGGGCAAGATAATATATCTACAATAAAGCACATCAGCCGATTCTTAGCATAGTGTGGAGAAGCATAGGCTGAGGAAGCTCTCAGAGTCCGTTTCTTTCTATTGTCCCTCTCTGGATCGGTCTTTGCATGGTTTTCTTCGTTACCACCAAATTCAATTAAAAGATGGGCCGATCTAGAGCAGCAATTTCATAAATATTTCTTTGTTGGGAGTCAAGAAATGAGACTATCAGATTTGACATCGGTTAGACAGAGGCCTAATGAGTCAGTTCTAGAGTACATCCAATGTTTCCAAGACATCAGAAGCCGATGTTATAGTCTTATTCTGAGCAAGGAACAGTTAGCTGATTTGGCCTTCCAAGGGTTGTCGAGTCGCATCAGGTGGAAATTTTCTTTCAAAGAGTTCGATAGTTTAGCACATCTGATGTATGTGGTATCGACTTACAAGGGCCGATTATCAGGAAAAGAGAACATGTCGAAGTATTGGAGGCTGAGGAAGAGAATTTCGAAGCATGAGCCTTCATACTTTGAAATTGGGGGGCATGTGTTAACGTCAAAATTTGGATAGCCCGATGATGGATTGAAAAAAACTGATCAGCTGAAGATGTGTCCGATCGCTACAGGGAAGAAGTCGATCAGATTAAAGTAAGGGAAGACTCGGTCCCAGAATAGAAGACTATCCAGATAAGACCGAGTTTGCGGAGGAGCCGTGGAACCCACGGCAGGATATTTTATCTTTTGTAAATCGTATCTTATCTAATTAGGAAGGTTTACTTAGTTTAGGTAATTACCTTAGAGATATTTTCTTTTATCTATGTAAAGAGATAACGTCCGATAGTTGTTGAAAATGCGTTGGACTCTATAAACCCGGGGTATAAATATAGACCCCTAGAGACATGTAAATCATCAATCCTTCAATCAATACAACCTCGGCGCATCGTCACCCTAGTTTATCTATGTTTCTACCAGCGGGGTCTGGCTCTCGACGTAGGACTGCATCGGTTAGGTCCGATCTTCGAGATTCGGTGCCAGCGGCGTCGTCACAGCGGGCGACGGGTCTCGTGCTGCTATCTCCATCTTGTGCCTACATCGGCTCTACAACTGATATATCAGGGCCTAGCTTTCGCTATGCCCGGAGCCATCATATCTCTCGTCGACACCTACCCACGCCCTCATCGACTACACCAGCCGATGGAAGGGCGCCCTATTTCCTATCGGCTATCAGCTGATAGCGAGAGCCTTCCGAACGTGGCCGATGACCAACCCGATCCTATCGGCAGCTAGCCAATAGCGAGCACTCGTATCGGCCCATCGTTTGACTGACCCATTTGCCTCACCTCCTTGTCAATTGCAGGGTCAAATTGACTGGCACGTCCGCACCCGCACCGTCGCGTCGGACCCGATCGAACCCCATGGCCCCCGACGTGCATACCTCGAGCCATGGAGAGAAGCCGACCAGCCTCCACTGAAGCTAAGCAGACCTCCCAGACGTCGACGTGCTCGCGCTGGGATCCGGCGTAAACAATTCCAAAATGAGAGGGACTAGATCTCTATCTCTCTATGCATTATGAACAATATCTCTAACTGTTTTGTATGTCTCCAAACAAGTAGATCACTCTAAAGAAACTTGATGTCTCTTTTGGTTATATCCATAGTAGTTATGGTCATATCATTGGTCAGCCTGGTCATCCCCTTGCTAGGTCAGCTAGCCCTTGGGCTAGTTGGGTGAGGCTGGCCAGCCTAGTACCATGCATTGACCACCATGGCTTGTCCTCTTGACCTTCCTACCTTGACTTGGTTGCCAGTCAACCACCCTTGACCGGTCGACTAGGCTTTTATGGCCTGCTCGATAACTTTTTCTTCCAAAACTCATGCATTTCTATCTTTATTTGATAGGTACATAGCAAATAGCTAAGACACAACAAAACTAGGGGAAATCCATTAGTCTAAACCAAATTAATGTAGCGGACATTATTTTACCCATTTTATTATTGAAGGTTGGTGGTCGAAATGGGGTTTAACGACTACTAACAAGTGCCACCCCGTCTCACACCAACCTCCGCATAATGTTGTGTGTCATGGCACCACGATGGCGTTCACACCCGCCATGAAACCTACTACTCTATGTGTCGATGGATTGGTAATCGACCATAGTATCTGTGTATATATGATATATCTATATGTAGGGGTAAGGCTAATATAAAGATACAAACGAAGATGCGAGGAGACAGGGATTTTCATACAGGTTTGGGCCCTTAGAGGTAATAGCTCTACTTATGTTTAGCTGGATGGCCTCCACTATATCAATCTCATAAGTATAAAGCATGGGGAAGAAAACACTAATCTAGTCTACTATAACATCGACATAGAGCTCAGACATGGTAGTTGACTGCTACTAGTAGATGGGCTTCTCTAATCTTAACTCGACGAGATTGGACAGGTGGCTTCTGGTAGATTTGGTTTGTCTTAGGTGAGAAATGTTATCTTTTGCTTCTCCATTGGCTTCTCCCTTCTATGGGGGTCTTGTATTTATACCCTTGAGGTCCTCCTTGTCCAAGTAGAAATAGAGAGGTAAGTATGGATATGATCCAATCAGTCCTCATTGGGCACAAGTAAGACTTTGTATTTCTTTCCTTCTTAGGATACCTTTCTTATCTGTTCCAAACTCTATCCATACACATAGGGTTGATTTCTGTATATAATATAGTATGTAGTACTTCGCCGAATTATATCCACGTATGTGGGGTATTCTATATCTAGAATACTGATAATATGGTCGTCGGTGCCTTCCTCACCTCACCATACACCACAACAACCACACAGGGATGCAAGTGCCACCCTATCGCACCCATCACCAGCCACAAAGCTACTCATCCTCACCCCCACCTCACCCTGCACTCATGAATCACACTAGTGTTGATGTCATCCAACCACTCCCACTATGCCACCTCGTTGAGGTGACCTATGCGCCATATGATTGTGACATCTACTAACATCCTCGCTCATGTGACGCCATACTACCTCCTTCACCTCGAAGCCACCACCCCTAACTCACTCTCCTCTTGCCCTTCCATGACTATAAGAATGCCAAGCTTGCCCTCTTCTGCCTCTCCTTTTCTCGTTCTGCTTCACCGTGCCAAGCTTGCCCTCTTCTACCTTTGCGTCTTGTAGATCAAAGTTGATTTTTCCATGGGCAAAATCAATACACCTCTTCATTAGTTACTGATTTTGCCCATAGAAATCAACTTTGATCTACAAGCAAATCGAAAAACAAAAAACCACTTGCAACAAGCACCAAGCTGAGAAGAAGAAGGAAGAGAAGTGCCTCGCTGCTGAAATAGTAGTGTAGGGTAGAGAGTGAATGAGGCAGAGGTTTCAAGGAGGATCCAAGGATGTTAGCTCGTCTTCTGATTTCTTCCTTGGAGAAGCGACTCTACCGGGAGCATGTGTCTTGGTGTTCTCGATCAGGTATCATGTAGACTCTTTCCTTCTTCATTAATTGATTAAGTTACATTTACTTATGCTTTATTTGCGGGCTCCTCGTCCGATTTAGATTTAGATAAAGTACTCACTGCTTTATTTATTTTGATTGCTTTGCTCTTTAAGCTTATGGTGAAGTACGTTGGCGGTACATAAATACCATTTTGATTGCCACACTTCGGTAAATAAATGGGTAATTACCAAGTTAATCCATTTCCATGAGTTTTGTTGTTTCCTTAGTATTTTGCATGTACTTATCAAATAAAGATAAAATATATGAGTTTTGGACGAATTTGTAGGCCACTCAAGGGGTGGTTGAATGGCTAACACTCACAGGTTAGCTGGCCACCAAATAGAGGAGTTGGTCCTATACATTGCCTTGGCCAACCCCTTGGCCCTATACATCTCCTAAGCCTAGCCAGCTTTTTGTCTCAACCCAAAGGTCAACCGACCTAATGTTGGGTTGGTAGACCTAGCCTAGAGGACCACCAGGCCTAGCCTAGTTTCGTTAAATGACCCCAGATGGAATCCAACACTCGAAACCATCATTAGTAGGTGATTTGGGACATCAAGGGACTCCAGCGATCGAAGGAGTAGTGACCAACTAAACCATGTGTTCAAGGTTGGCCCACTAACCTACCTGACATGCCCAGTTGGGCTCCACTGACCTACAAGGGAAATACCCTCCCTCCTCACTCACTCTTAATTCACTCACTTGTCCTTCTCTTCATGAGATGTTGATAAATAAGGGTAGTAGTGTACAAAAAAGATAGGGGTGGGCGAGAAATCTTGGTGGCCAACAGAGTCTCGTCAGCTAAATTATTTTAGTGGTTGAGATAATCGCAATGGCTAGGGAATATTGGAAGTTAGAATGCTAATGCTTTGAATTTGTATTTCTTCAAGAACTTATTTCTCTCTAATGGAATAAATCCCCATTTCCTTCATGATGAGGACATTACTAACTCGCATGTGACAACAACATTATTGTGCAACAATGAACCAAAGTTGCATGCTTTCTACGTTCAACGTACTTTCTATATGTTTGGACAAAGAGTGTTGCACCCATAATTATTAGGATTGGACTATTCATCAAAACAATGAGGGTGTCAGTTCATTCATTCACTGGTCCAACCATTAAAAAAGATTGAAATGTTAGTTTAATAGGTTGGATCAGTGGAATTGAACCGACTACAATATAGTTTGAACAAGTTCAATACATAGTTGATTGCACAAAAATAAGCTTCATAAATAACACAATAACTTCAGGTGAGGCCCTAATCATGTATGTGAAATCTTCATTCACTTCTGTGGTATAGAAACATTAGAATCCTCTTATGAATTGAAATTGAAGTGCAAATATCAAATCTGTACCGGCAAAATCAATCTTCTAAACAACCTCTAAAGTGAACTAGCAAAAGCAAAAGCAAATCTGCATATGGATCGAATAACAAACTAGAAACTTAGCAATTCAACACAGTAGTACCATACCATCTTCCATGGAAAGGACTGACAAGTTAAGTAAGACTAGTCACGAGTGCAGTTAAGGACTATAGGTGCCACTATGCTAGATTGCCGCCTACCGATGGGAAACTGGGGACTAGACTACTAAAGGAGTTGCCTAAATGACCTCACATTGATATAGAGGCTAGAGGATAAAAGGGGTCGAGCCACGTCATTGCAAGAGGAATGGGAGGAGCGCCTGCTCGTTGTCACCAACCGCCCATGCCACATCGCTATAAGAAGAATGGGAGGAGAGGCAACCACCACCGGCTAGCCTACTTGGCTGTTCACCTCTGCTGCTTTACTGTTAAGACCAAAATTTTGTAAGCTCCACAAGCATCGATCGGCTTATAAAAAGAGGTCGATTGATATAGGAAAAGAGCCGATAGACAGATAAAGATATATTTGGTTCAGTCAAAGATGAAAGATTATCCAGATGAGATCGAATCTGAGGTGTCACAGAAGTCATGGTAGGGTGGTTGTATCTTTGTAAAATATATCTTATAAGATAACCAAGTTTAGATAGTTTTTCTTTTATCTCTAAGATAAATTTAGTTTTATCATTAGGAAAGTTCATTCTGTATTCGTGTGGGATTTGTGTAACCCTAGTTTATAAATATAAACCCTCTAAAACCTTGTAAATCATCTACACATATTAATATAATTTTGGCACATCGCCACCCTAATTTATCTAGGTTTTTTACCAGCGGATTCTGCATCTCAACGTAGAGTTGCATTGGTTAAGTCTGAACTCCCGCAAAAGGGTAAGTCCCGCCATTATCCTGGTGTATTTGCTCTATCTAAGGCTGCATCAATTAGTTTCGACTTATTAGTCTGATCGAATATATCACATCACGTTCGCATGGGATATATCAGCTTATCGAGCTCCTTTTACCATCATCAGTCTTATGCTACATCGGTTATATCTGACCTACTAGATTGTTGATTGCTCATTAATCCGCTAGCGATCGATTTGGTTCTGTTGATCCGGCCTTATACCATCTCGGTTCGGTCTAATCTATCAAGGCTATGTCTAATAGGGCTAGCATCAAGATCCAGCCAGTTTCGTTTCTCCCATCGGCTCAGCTAGCTGATGAGTTTATTTATATGCCTACATCGGACCAACAGCCGATAGTAGCCAATGGGTTCGCTCGTTCCTTTTATCAGTACATCCGATCTAGCTCTCGTCATTCTCGTGTCATTAGTTTTAGTCTTATATTGTCTCGGTTCAGTCCGATCTAGCTCTCGCTATTCTCGTGTCGTTAGTTTTAGTCTTATATTGTCTCGGTTCAGTCCGATCTATCAAGGCTGGCTTTAACGATACTGTCATAGATGGTCGATAGGTCTCGTCTCTTCGAAAGACCAAACTTCGCTCTTTACTGCTTATTGTATATTTTATTCAGAGCGTCATCGGCTCTACAGCCAATGTGTCCTTTATTTTATTCTTTGCTATTTGCCTATGTCGTCATCGACTTTCTAACCGATGTATGAGTGCTATAGACCGTATCAACAACCAGCCAATAGCAGGAGTACATCGAACTCACAGCCAATGACTATCTTAACTCTATTGGTACATCCAGCCAATAGTATGAGTCCATATTGGCCTATCAGCCAATTAGCTCAATGATCTAACTCTATCTGTCTTTCTTGTTAATTAGAGATCAAATTGACCAGCACGCCCTAAACCCTAACAACCCAAAGACCCCAAGGAGCTTAAGGACCTGTACTAGAGCTAAACAAATCTCCTAGGCCTTCCTTCGTATGTTCAAGTGCATCACATCGAACCTCCATCAGCCAACCTAGTGGACCGATCTCCCTCTGCAAGGATATAGAGTTCTTGAGCTTGTTGGTATGAGTGAAAGAGAGTAGAGAGAGAATCAATAGAGTTATTGAATTAGGTTAAGATGGATGAGCTATTGGGTTGGATGCCTATTGGTTGAATGGGGGCTAACTCATGCCAAATAGGCATAATAGAGTGGCTACATGATATAAAAAATTGGATTATCTGCCAAATGTCTATTGGATAATCCACTTGAAATGTTGGATAATCTGCATTCACTGGATATGGCCAATACCACATCCACATCCAAATCCGCATGCTTCTATCCATATCTACCATATATCTACAAACCTTTACCGTATACTCACTTCGAAGGGATTCAGATTGGATCAGATGGGATAATGTTGTTTGCGTGTGGAGATCATCTACTGGGTTGGCCGATGGAGGTTCGATGCAATGCACCTGAACACACTAAAGCCTAAGAAATCTGCTTAGCTATAGTGCAGGTCATTAAGTTCCTTGGCATCTTCGAGTTGTTGAGGTTTAGGGCGTGCCAGTCAATTTAACCTCTAATTGATAAGGAAGACAGATAGAGTTAAATCATTGAGTTAATTAGCCGATAGGTCAATAGCGACTCCTGCTATTGACTCGATGTGCCAATAGAGTTGAGATAATTATCGGCTATAAGTCCAATGAACTCCTGCTATCGGCTGATTATCGATAGGACTATAACACTAATACATTAACTAGAAAGCCAATGATGATATAGGCAAATAATGATGAATAACATAAAAGACACATCGGTTGTAGAGCCGATGATGCTCTAAATAAAATATACGATAAGCAGTAAAGAGTGAGGTTCGATCTTTCGAAGAGACAGGACCTATCGACCATCAATGATGGTACTGTTACAACCAATCTTGATAGATTGGACCAAACTGAGACAGTATAAGACTAAAATTAACGGCACAAAAATGGTGGAAGCTAGATCGAACATACTGACAGAGGGAATAAGTGAACCCATCGACTACTATCGGCTATGGATCTGATGCAAGCATATGAATAAACTCATCAACTAGTTAAGCCAATGGGAGGAACGAAGCCTACTGGATCTCGATACCAACCCTATTAGACACAGCCTTAATAGATCGGACCGAACCGAGACAATATAAGGCTGGATCTAACAGAACTAGATCGATCGCTAGCGGATTAATAGACAATATATGTATATCGGCTGAAAAGCCGATATGTTAGGCGTGAAGCTCAGTATAAAGATAACTCATCTGCTGGCTACTCTGATGATACGTCAAGTAAAGACCCACCGACTTAAGGCTTAATCTACTATTAACAATTTAATACGTTAGATCTAACCGATGCAACACGAGACTAATGATGGTAAAATGAGCTCGATAAGCTGATAAATCCCATACGAACATGATGTGATATATCTTATCAAACTAAAAGGTCGAACCTAACCGATGCAATCTTAGACAGAGCAAATACACCAGGATAATGGAGGGACTTACCCTTTCGTCGAAGTTCGGACTTAACCGATGCAGCCCCGTGTCGAGAACCAAAAACCCGCCGGTAAAAAACCTAGATAAACTAGGGTAGTGATGTGCCAAGATTATATTGATCTATATATATAATTTATAAGGTTCTAGGGGTCTATATTTATACCCTAGAGTTACACAAATCCGACACGAATACGGGATGAACTTTCCTAATGATAAAATAGAATCTATCTTAGAGATAAAAGAAAAACTAACTAAACTTATCTATCTTATAATATATATTTTACAATGATACAACCACCCTGCTGTGACTTCCACGACTCCTCAAATCCGGTCTCATCTAGATAATCTTCTATCTTCGACTGAACCGAATCCATCTTCATCTGTTCGATCGGATTTTTCCCTTTATCAATCAACCTCTATCCACAAGTCAATCGGTTCTCCGATACTATTTACAGGGCTTACCAAATTTTGGTGTTAACAAATGTCTGATCTATTTTCACCCCTAAGCAAGTTAGAGTTTTCTACAAGTGTTTATCATTGCTACCACTTCATCCATAGGTCAAGCCAAGATAGAGTTCAAGCTAGGCATTTTCTAGACTCCAATTTGGCCTCTCAACAACCCCAAGTTAAAATGCATATACCCAATGATCTAGAAGTCCGTTTGAGGCCCACATGTATTTGATGGAAAGGTCTCAGAGTCCTCTTATGGCCTCATCTCCAAATTCAACTTAAGACAACCACAATTACCAAAACAGTACCAAAATGTCCCAAAAACTTAGGCATACAGTGTTGTGTCACCTCCACTTGGGCCCATGGACCTTGTATGACCTAGGGGTACGTGCCTAAATCCTGGACATTGCCCTAACCCTTTATTCACCTTTAAATAGTTAGCTACCCATTTAGGGTTTCTTGGGCTTTGTTTAGATTAAATTTTAGTCATTGCTACTTTCCTTAGTATTTACATGTGTCGACTAGACCACCTAGTTGCTTATCTTTAAAACCCCACCTTATCGAGTGTCTCAATTTATTATGAGCTTTAAATCCTATTTGAAATTAAAATTGCTTTTTATCTTGTTGTTACATATTTCTCGATTTACTTAGAGGAATAAGGTTCATCTGCACTAGCAAGATCAACAACCTTTGGGGAGGTGTATCATTACTAAGGCGCAACATAAGAATGTCTCATACCGTTGCTATCAAGTCATCAATGTTTCTACCAAATTGTATTTATCTTCAACTTACCAAAGATCGAGACAACCATGCTCATACTAGTTGTATCAGAGCTTTCATTGCTCAGTGAATTACATATAACTAGAAAAGGCCAAAAAATGCATCTATTACCTCACCATATTTGAGCCACGTCACCGTTCTCTTAGTGTTTGTTGTCTTGAGTTTTTTGGTTGCATCATTGTGTTGAGTTGCAGGTCTTAGCATTAGTCGTTTAGAGTTTCGAGTTATTGTCATGTCTAGTACCACCATCATCATTGTCATCACTTGATGTGACCATGGCACGTGTGGATACATCCATTGGTCACATCGTATGTCAACATGAAGACCTAGAGATCAAATTGCTCAAGTTATGGAATCCATTTTAGCCTTTGGAGACAACGCTAAATTCAAATAGTTGCCAAATTTGCATATGAGCTCCCTTTTAGGTCCATGAGTACCTAATGAAAAGCTCCTGAAGTCTACTTTCCAATAAATTTGGCCACACCTCCAAATTCCATGTCAGTCAGCAACAATTAAAGAAATAAGGTGCTACGCCACCTATCTTGGGCCTTTGGGCTTATAACTTCATGTAAGACCCCAGTCTAAGTGGGGCCCATATTGTGTGCGCCCAACCTAGTGGAGCACGATCCTAGGGCCTCCTTGCTCGTTCTTCCACTTCCTTAGATTAAAGTTTAGCCATTGCTATTTTTTTCGAATAAAGTCATGATCGATTATATTGTCGTTTTCCTTGTTACGAAATCCCAACTTATCTTGTGTATAAAAATTCATATTTACAATATCAAATTTCTTTTTATCTTGTCATTGCTTGTTTTTTTAATTTGCTTGCGAGAATAATGTTGATTTGCATCGGCAAGATCAAACAACCCACGAAGAGGTATATCAATCGTTGGGACCTTGGAAAACGGAATCGTCTCGTCACCTGAGTTCCATTTTTGTGCTTTTCTAAAGTTTTTATTGGTTAGTTTTGAAGTTTCATCTAGGTTTGCCTAGCCTTTGATATGCTTTATGTGTTTGCATGTGACGAGGAAGAAAGGAACTAGATAGCAGATATATTTCAATTAGTCTTGTCATCGTATCCTTTTGTGGATTGGTTTTCTTATGTGGGTTTTAGTCATTTTTTGTTCCACCTAGGGCGGTCACGTGTTTTGGTTGATCACAGGTGTCGATGGGTGAGATCCTAACCACACTATTCAGGAACGAAGGGATTGTTTGGTACCAAGGTACCTCGAGAGATGCACACAGACAAAGGAGACATGGATTTATATTGGTTCGAACCCTCAAGATGAGTAATAACACTACTCTAATTTATATGTATTTACAACGAATAGATCATACCAATTAAGTATGGGGAAGTGTCTAACCTAACCTATCAACTAAACTCAGCAAGATGGTGAAAAGCTATAGTAGGCAACAGTAGTTGATGAGTATGGATACCTCTTAGTTATGGATTTGTTATGGATTGGACCTTCTAACTTATAATTCAATGTCCTCCTTCCTAGAACGCTCTTATATTTATACTAAGATTAGTCCCTTCTTCAATTAGAACTCGAGACGACCTATCTTAACATAGGCAAGGTAACCTTTGTCGTATCTATATCAGACTATCAAGTTCTTATTAGGACAGATTTCCTTTCTACACATGTTTATATCCATATTTGTTTGTTACTTTCCATATATCTATTGTCGGGTATCATATGTATATGTCCCTAGATATTCCATATCTAATACTCCGACGACAACAGAAGATAAGTACACATTTTCAACTAGTTAAGGCCTAGTCTTATTCCTTGTCGTGGGCTCTTGGGCAATGTCCCCTTCTAATTGTTTTCAAATTTCAAATCTTATTCTGTCTAAACATCTTCTTGAAAAAAAATTTTAGTGTCGAATTTGAGATGTAATCTTACCTTTTTAAGTCCATGAACAGTTTGTTGAGAAAAGAAAAAGGCAAAAAAAGGCATATGGTACAATGATATGCGGTCTCTTGCATAGATATGCTACTGAAAGGTAAGGTAATGATGAGGTATTGGTGGTGGTCTTGAAGGTGCCACCGTATACCGTGTTACGGGGCTCCTGGGCCGTCCGGTCTTGCTCCACGCGATATTGACCGTGCCCAGAGTCCAGACTTCAGGAGATGACCTAGGAATCCCAACCATCCGTTTTTACCCCACTACCATCCATCCCCTCGCCGGTCTCGTCCCCTTCGCCACCTCGGTCCCCTCCTTTCCGAAGCCCGTCTCGGCGACGGCCTCCCGTTTCTCGTCCGGCGCGCGTCGGCGGCGTGCTTGTTTTTTTCCTCACTATGGGGGCAGTCACCTCGGCCGAGCTCAACTTCCTCATCTTCCGCTACCTTCAGGAGTCTGGTTCGCCCTCTTAATTCTTCTTCACTCCTCGTTGTTTTGTTTGCTTATTTATGACGAGAGGATTCTTCCGCGTTTCGCGCGGACCAGATATTTACGGCGTTTACGCTGCGGAATGTTTAGTCCCTCCGGTGCTTCCATTGTGGTCGAGATGTGCGATAGTTGAGGGAATTAGGGCCTACTAGGGCACAATCTTGTTGGGATCTGATGCGTCCAGTGCAACATATACATGATAGGGTTTGATGCTGTGCACGGCTGTTTCCTTTACTAATCTCATTTACGGTTTCGTTTTTTGATTGGACATTAAGATTTTATAATCGTCGGTGCATGGGAAGTTGATGTCTTTGTTGGTTTTTGGGAGAGAAATTGCGGTGGTAACGGGTAACTTGCGGGAGAGAGTTGCGTTTGGTGCCTGTTCACTGACCACTGCTGCCATATTTGTTTATCCTCAATTACACAGAGTAAATATGGCTCAACTCGGAACCAAGCTCTGGTGCCTAAAGCGTCAAGAAGAATGTTATGCCAGATGCTCTCATTTATTATTTACCCACATTTGGCATATATGATTGCACGGGCATGTATATGTTAAAATGACACCAAGAGAGAGATTGCCATTTTCTCAAAAATGACAACACGATGATATGACTCTCTATGCACATTATTTTCCATTTTTCGATGTGTTTGTAATTTGTGAACATATGAAACCTTGATGTGGTATTGTGCTCTCTTGGAATATTTGAATTACTTGTTTCCATTTTCTAAAACATGAAAGTGGAAAGTAAGAAGAACAAATCAAAAACTCATTTAATCTTATCCATGTAAACTACCTTAGAGAAGAACTTAATAATTCTATTAATAATTTAGAAAGAACTGATGAAGGGAACTAACAAGAACCCACCAATGAGGTTGACATGGCTTAATCTAGTTTGACTTGGGGGCGTGTCTACAGAGGTGCATGGTCTGGATGGCAGGGAGAAAACCTGTGAAGAGAGGCTGGTCTAGACTCTAGTGATAGGCTTATCACTTTTTGTTGATGTGTGATGCATTTTTGCATGCGTGTCAATGCAGTGCCAAAACTGTATCAAAAAATAAAATCATTTATTTTGGCTGTCTGTTTCCTGATACTTAACTGACATGTCTTGGCAGCTTGTTAGTGTTTGTATCTGTGTCGGTTTCTGACAATGTCAGAAATCATATAGCTGCAACTACTTTATGCTGCGCCTTCCATCTTTTGATTATATATGACTATGACAGTTATTGTTGATGGTTTCTCAACCTTTCCAGGTTTCATTCATGCCACATTCACATTAGGGTATGAAGCAGGGATCCACAAGGGTGGGATTGATGGAAATCTAGTTCCACCTGGTGCTCTTATCACTATCGTGCAGAAAGGCCTCCAATACATAGAACTGGAAGCAAATACTGATGAAGTAAGTTTGTTTGTCTTTTAGTATTCATTACCTTTTCTGATGCATGCTACATCATGTGCTTTTTCTTGCTGCAGAATGATGAGGATGTTGTGAAGGATTTTGCCCTTCTTGAACCTCTTGAAATAATCACAAAAAATGTTGAAGAGTTGCAACAGATTGTGAAGAAAAGAAAAAGGGAGCAGACTCAAAGTGACCGTGACAAGGACAAGGGAAAAGAAAATGAACGTTTGGGGGAGCATGAACGCCACCCTGGGGATGAACAAGAGAGGGAGTGCCATGACAAAGAAAAAGAGCTAGAGAGGGAGAAAGACAGAGCTGAAAGAGACAGGGAGCAAGATAAAGAGAAAGAAAAGCAGCACTCAGAGCATATTGATAAGGTTAAGCCTGAAGAAGATTCTCTTGCTGGTGGAGGTAATTAACTAATATATGTTTGCTGTATTCCCCTTATTTTTATCGAACACTGTATTCCCTTATTTCATCTTACAGTTTTCAGCATACTGTGAGTAAACTTGAGTAACTACAGTCTACAGATGATTGAATCTTGATAACTTTATTGGTTGACTCGAGAAATGTTTTGTGACAGTTGTTTGGTATATGCATGTCTTTTCTTTGGGATAAATATGTTAATTACTGTTTTTTTACAGTGTTGACAAGTTTTCATTTGTTTCAGATCAGCAGAGCATTCACAGGATAATATTTGAACATGCCCTTCTGTAATCATGTCTATTGGTTTTCTATATGTTTCATTATAAAAATTTTGCAGTCAAAGCAACACACAAATTAATGTGTTGATTTGACAAATTCTGTAAGAGTTACCACATTTATTTTTCACTTGGTTTGCAAAAGTTTTGGGTAGGATGCCACGTTAGCTCTCCAGTTCATTTATGAAGACATACTTTTATCAAAATTGATTGCCTGTTTTTTTTTTGTAATGTCAAGTTTTTGACTTGGTTTTTTCTGTGCAATATTAGCCCTGAAACCTAACAGGATGATGGAGGAATATCTTATTGCATGTAAAAATGTGAGATTGCGCAATTTAATGTAACACTTGTGCTTGGAAAGAGTACCGACACCGGATGAGCACGGCAATGTGAATTTTGATTTAATTTTGAGGATGCAGTTGATGTATTATGGAAGTCGAATGATGACAATCGTGACTTGAGAGACATGGATAAAGCACTAAGTATCAAGTGCAGCTTATACATTTTCTTAGTAACATCCAATATATTGCCACAGTATGGACAATTGATCATATGCGATCAATTTGATAGGCTGTCCAGGAATTACCACTCTGGAATTGAATCAGATTTTTGCTGTCCATTAGATGTGTTTTATCTATGATCTCCCGCTTTGACCAAACTGTATTTGTCATTGCCTCATATTCCTCCACCTCCATTCTCTTTGGGCCTGGTGGTGGCCAGTGGTGTGGAGCTTGGAATGGAGGGTATGGAGCCCGTGGGAGGCAAAAAAAGAAAGCAGAAGCACATGGAACCAGAGCAGCGGCGGGACGAGATACCACCCTGCAAGGGAGACGAGGTCATCAAGGGGAGGTAACACATAGTGTGGAGTTGTAGCACATTACACGTCTGCAGCAGTGGCTATGCCTCCTTCACATGGCAACACCCAGGCACTTCAGCCCCTGGTCTGCTGGTCTAACGTGGTGTTTGAGGTTGGACCTCCACAACAGATCCACCCTGGTGCAATTTATCGTGATGTAGTGCTGGAGGAGAGGAGAGACACAGCTTAGTTCCAGTGCTCCCCTTGCCACTGACTTCTCACCATCTAGCCATCCCTACTGTTTGGTCCTGTGTTGAGCTGATAAGTTATTGGGCTAGCTCACAGGCAAAACTGGAAAAGAATGTAGGGTCTAGGTCATGTGATCACTGAAATAAAAACCGAAAATACTAAAATAGTCTAAAATGGAAATTCCTAAAGCATATTTTCATCTAATAGGTGGTAAAAGAAAGTAGGGCCTAGGTCATGTAATCACTGGAAAAAAAACACTAAAATAGTCTAAAATGGCAATTCCTAAAACATTTTCACCTGCTGGCAAATAATCAATTAGCTTCGATAGAGTGGCAAAGAGTAACTTATGGGTGGCATATGATCAATTATCCCTGTCAATAACTCGATAATATCCTTGTGGATGTGTCATATGTTAAGTAATGCCAACATGTCTCTATTACATTTGAGAGTGTGTATTACTATCCTGGTTCCTGATGGAAATAAATGGCGAAACTTCAAAGGTGTGCTCGACATAGCCATGGTTTTAATCCCCTGTATTAACCGATATATTGTTCGATTTCTGATATTTGATATACATAAGTGAAACCTCACTAATGGTCATGTAACTGATTTTGGATATTTTTCTTTAATTTCCTTATGTAGAACAAAACAATAGAAAATTAGTGTGATTCTAGGAGTAGCTGTTTCTTTGTGGAATTAGTTGTGTCACTTGTGTGGAGCCTTACCATTTTTTTTGTTGGATTTTTTGTGTATATCGCTCTAACTTTACCATGCCAGGGTGTACTAATCTTATTGCTACAGGTCCCGCACCAATGGATGTAAGTATGACTGCTCATGAAATTTCTAGCGCTGATGTGACTATTTTGGAAGGACACAGTTCAGAGGTTAGCTATGCCTTCTGTTGTACAGCTATTTTGCCCTATTATGGTTATGGATTAGTACTAGAAAACCTATTCTCTTACCTTACTGATTCTTTCAAATTTGTTTGTATTTAGGTTTTTGCTTGTGCATGGAGTCCAGCTGGTTCCCTTCTAGCTTCTGGGTGAGGCGTTATTATCTTCTATACTGCATAGATGTTTGTGTTCTTGCATTGATATCTGTGGTGCCCCTGTAGCCTTATGCCCTGCATCCAGTTGCTAAAGTCTGTATATTGTGAAGATTCGGCAGGTGTGTAGCTGCATATTTTAGTACTTACTCTTTGAGATATGCCCTGAGGACTGGAGCTTGACTTGCTAAAATCAAAGTGAAGGAATTTTTCCTTGTCCATTTTTAGCAACGGAAACATAATTTTTACAGTGTCAATTTTGAAGTTCTTTTTATTAATTTTCTGTTACAAATTGAACTATTCAGTCATACTTAAGCCTTGTTGGAATTAAGCCCTGGTTTTTTTTGCCAACAGTCATTGGGGTCGTTTGACCCAGTGCTAGCACTATAGGTCTGCCCCTGCACTGATACTTGTACAGTATGTGGTGATCCAAACCCAGTACCCAGAAGCTTGATTTTAAAAGAACAGAATAAGAAATAATCTTGCTCAGGAACAAACAAAACAATAATTAATTAATACTGGGATTAACTTGACAAGATACTGTGAGTTTTCCACAGTTTAGTGTAACATTGTCCTAAATATCATTTACACACTAGTTTGGTGAAACTGTAGGCACTATGTGAGAATATTTAACTCAAGTAAATTTGAATGAGAGCATGTGAAACTCTTAGTTGGATGGGAGCGACGACAACTGGCAGCGCAATCATGCAACCAGCCATCTGCAACTGGACAGTATGCACAGTAATCGTTGAACCTACCAAATCAAGCAGCCTCACCATAATGGATAAATAGTGCGATGCTGGCAGGGAGGATTGAGCAACTGTGCTAGAGGGAGATAGAGGGTACACCGGGCATGTACTTCATGAGCACACCACCAGAGAGGGGAGCAAATGGATGGATCCAACCACCAGCATTTCAAGGTCACCCCATCTCCCTCCCCCATAGAGCACCTCTCCTATAGGACATGGCAAAAATACTGTGAGGATGATGAGGGATGGAGATGGAAGAAGCACAATTGGGAGAGTGAAGCATGCTTCCAGTTTGCAGCTTGGTGAGGGAAGGTTTGGCAAGGCAGGCCCATGGACCATAATTCACCATGACAGTGTCTGCAGGCAAAGGACGTGGGGTGCATGGCACAAACCCTTGGGAGGGAAATTCCATGCAGCCTGCTTGTTTTTTTTTTTGGTATCCATTTTTTTTAAGTTGTGGGATGGTCTTCACTCAGTGTCCACCAGGTTTTCTTGTGGTGTTCATTTTTTTAGGCGTGGGGTGGTTTTCATGCTTGTTTTTATTCTAGTTTTTATTGGAAACCTGATGTTTTCAAGGGGGTGCAGTTTCCATGCGTGTGTGGGTGGTGTGCTGTGCATGGTGTGGGACATGCAATGGGACAAAACTGCACTTTTATAATAGTAGAGATAGATATCAGTCTGTCAAAACTTTCATGCTCATTTTTTATTTTCCCTTTATATAGTTATCCCTATTGCATCCCTTTTATAGTATGTCGCAATTTATATACCTGCTTAATACCATGAATGCTTTCTATCCTTGTATATCCTCTTTGTTGACTCACATTACAATTTTGTACATGCTGTTAGGTCAGGAGACTCAACAGCTAGAATCTGGACAATTCCAGATGGTCCATGTGGTTCCATCACACAATCATCTCCTCCAGGTGTTCATGTTTTGAAACATTTTAAGGGTCAAACTAACGAGAAGAGCAAGGATGTCACCACACTTGACTGGAATGTGAGTTTTATAATAGGCTTGCTATTGACAGTCATCTGTACCAGTAGCCCACTTGTTTATTTGTTCATTTTGCAGAATACTTTTTTTTTTGCATCTAGGTTCTTCCACTTGGACATGTTCATCTTAGGATTTGTTTTGCCTGTGGTCTCTTCTAGGGGGAAGGAACACTATTGGCTACTGGCTCCTATGATGGGCAGGCAAGATTATGGAGTAGAGATGGTGAGGAAATTACTATCTTTCTATGGATTAATTTTGGCTTTTTGTATATTTGTTCAAAGTTTTGCATGGTAACTGTATTAGAACTTGGAAATTGGGAAGTACTGCATATATGCTTAGAACTACTTATTATGCATTTAAAATTTTCCCAAGAATTGCCCTGATGATATTGAAGTTATCAGGAGAGTTGAAGCAGACTTTGTTCAAACACAAGGGACCTATATTTTCCTTGAAATGGAATAAGAAAGGAGATTTCCTCCTAAGTGGAAGCGTTGATAAAACTGCTATTGTGTGGGATACAAAGACATGGGAGTGTAAGCAGCAATTTGAATTTCATTCAGGTATACTTGCATGCCATGACGGTGCTAATTTTTACATGATCGTTGTCCATCTCACTGAATGCATTTCTGTTCAGCACAAGAACTATAACCTGCCTCTATATTTCATGCAGCTCCAACACTGGATGTTGATTGGAGAAACAATAATTCTTTTGCTACATGCTCAACTGACAATATGATCTATGTTTGCAAGATTGGGAATCAGCTCCCAGTTAAATCATTCAGTGGTCATCAGGTTGGTGTTTTCCAAACAGTACATGCTTTCGATATGTGCTGTCTTTCAAAATGCATTGAATTGCTTTTGATATGTGCTGTCTTTCAAAATGCATTGAACTGCTTTTGATATGTGCTGTCTTTCAAAATGCATTGAATTGCTTTCGATATGTGCTGTCTTTCAAAATGCATTGAATTTTCTTGTATCATTTGCATTTGAATTCTGTGAAGTACTCAGGGTGTTCCGAAACTTGATTTTGGAGATCAGAGGTGATTTCTGGAATCAGAAACAAGTTAGAGGGGGGATGGGGAGAAATGGAGTTAACAGAAATAAAGATTCTAGATTTAAAATTGCAAAATAAGTCCTAACCATAAAACATGATCAACCAGCCATTAGTAGAGGGAAGGTAGTAACTTTACCCTTCTTTGTTGGGATCTTTAACTCTAGAATGTTGGAGCTGCACCAAATAGCCCAACATGAACACTGTTCTATGATGCAAATTTACTAATTCCTTATATTCAGTCTATCTAGTTCCTTCTATTTATTCTGTTTGGTTTGGTTGACCGTCTTCCATAGTCCAGTCATACATTGGTTGGTTGCAAAATTATTGATGCTGCAGGGTATCGAATGTGGACACTGTTCAGTAAAATAATTGAATGTCATGTTGTTATTTGCATTCAAACATAAGAGTCATGCTTTATGCCTGTCCATGCAAATAAGCATATCATGTGTTGTTTCTATGTAAAAATAATTGGTAAAGGTAGCAGCCAATGTGATCTTCTGATTTTGACAATTATGCATGTTTCCAGAGTGAAGTTAATGCTATCAAGTGGGATCCAACTGGTTCTCTTCTGGCTTCATGTTCGGATGATTGGACTGCTAAGGTAATATATACATTAACAGTTTCATCCTTATCATTCAAGCTTCCATTTTATAAATAGACGAAAGCCCATACTTTAGAGGATCCGATGCCCAGTTTTGTACTTGTTTATTAGACGAACCCCACTTTAGGGGGCTAAATAGACTTTCGTCATGTTGTAATATATTTTCATCTGTGTAGTTCTTTGCTGTATATAATATAATATTTTTATACCTGTTCGATATGCAATTGAATTGATATATTACCTTTTTATTACCAAAAGAGTTGATATAGTATCTTGAGATGTTTTTCTTTGTAACATTACTAGTTGCTTTATCCTAATACAGTGTTAAAATTGTCTAGACCCTAGTGGAAAAAACCGGCCCAGCCCGGTGGTTTAACTGGAAAAAATTGGAACCAGAGGTCAACATGGTTTGGTTTTCTCCAAAGACCAGACATGCATTCAAACCACTTTGGACCGGCTGAACTGGACGGTTCTGAGATGAACTAGTCAACAAACCGCCACGGTCGGACCAGCTAGCACTGTAAATGGGCTATCAATGGGCCACTGGAAGGCCCACTTATTGATGGATGGCTGCTGCACATCATATTTTTGGCAAAAATGGCAGGAAAAGGTGCGGCAGTAGGGATTCGATTCCTGGTCTTGGCGTTGAAACCCACGCCTCCTAGCCATCAGGCTAGTACACACCTTGTGAATAGAAGAAAATATAGAACATACATATGCTTTGTGAACCGCGGTTCGACTGCCTGGTCCACCGGTCGGACCGGCGGACTGGTGAACTGAGGGGTCGGACGGGTCACTCACTGATCTGGCTTTATTACAATGGTCTAGACTGTAAAACTCATGACTTTTTTACACTAACCACATTCCATCAGTACCAGTAGCACAGTGACTACGGTCTATTGCGTTTTGAGTATTGGTGGCTTAAGTAATAAGGACTTAAGTCCAGTTGCCCTAATGCACACATGAAAACCTTGTTGCCACAGTTCAGGAATAAACCTCTGACTGCAAAATTATCAATTTTGTCTGTATAAGCATAAACATCACATGGGCGATGTGGCAACTAATCAAGGTTGAGTTTTGTTTGTGGAATGGAAATCACTTCGTTTTACTGAGCTAGTTTCTAAAACATTTTTCTCTATGCCTTGCATGTAGGTTATTCTATTCTGTAAGTAAGTTTTTTGTAAAGGAACAAAATTCAGTAATGTACTAATGTGGCTTTTAACAATGTGGCAAAAACAATTTGATGACACAGATACTTGAGGGGGCAAATGAATTTACTCCTTTAAACAACCCTATGAGTTTGCAGTTACAATCCTTGGGAAGTGTTAGTGCTATCTTCCATCATGAAGCCTTTTCCCACGTTTGTTGCCTATTCTTTTTCAGATATGGAGCATGAAGCAGGATAAATGTGTTTATGATTTTAAGGAGCATACCAAGGTTTGCGAAATCTACCTACATCTTTTATGATCCCTAGAACCTGTTCTACTGTCTATCATATGCTTAATTATATTTTGCAGGAAATATACACTATTAGATGGAGCCCAACAGGACCAGGAACAAACAATCCCAATCAACAGTTGCTTTTGGCAAGGTAAATAATTTGTGCAAATAATTAAATACCTAGATGCTATGTTTTCAGGTGTAATTTGTGTCACTACTAAAGGCTTGAGATTCCTAGTTGTGTATCTGATGGTTGATAATTGATAGCTCACCTCTAGCTTTTACGTCCTTGAAATTTGGCAAATGAAGTGCAATGCAAATTTATTTATTTATTTTATCAAGAACAATGCAAATTTATTTTTTTATCAAGAACAATGCAAATTTGCTATTTTAGTTCCCATTATCCTACATGTAAAATGGATTAAATTACATTAAACT
Source organism: Oryza coarctata (assembly GCA_030770085.1). Taxonomy (NCBI): domain Eukaryota; kingdom Viridiplantae; phylum Streptophyta; class Magnoliopsida; order Poales; family Poaceae; genus Oryza; species Oryza coarctata. The sequence continues at coordinate 9,188,211 of CM061475.1, forward strand.
ACACTTTGTACTGCAAAAACTATAAAAAAAACTACATTTTTATGAAATGGTTTCACAGAACCACACTTAAGTTGTAAAGTTTCAATATTCTAACATGGTTTACAGTTGAAAGTGTAGTTGTTCTGACTTAAGTGTGGTTTTCTGAAATTTGAGTAGTTGTCAAAAAGAAGACATAAGCCTACCTGCAACAAATTATTTGTAGGATGACAATCTCCTTAGCAACATGTCTAATCATGGAAGCTGATGTTGATGACTAGTTAGACTGTCAAGTGTGTTTATCTTGGATATCATGAGTTCATTCTTTGTATATTTATATGGTTACATGAATTTGTTCTTCTAAGATAGTTTTAGTCATTCTCAATATTGAGTTCACTGCAACCTACTATTGTGCTTTCTTTCCATGGTACACTTGGCATCCTCCCTTTAAAATTTAAAATAGAAGATGTCTCATGAACTCTGGGATCTCTGTTGCACATCAATGTGTTCATAAGTTGGCATCTAATATGGGCAAGTTTCTAAAAGCAGTAACCACTGTTTGTGCTGCCACCCACCTTGTATTGCTTACATGGCCTAACCAGCCACTTATGCTGTATAGGCAGTACAAGGTTGGACACCGACTCCCCTTGTATGTGACCTTGTAGATCTTTAGAACATTGAATTTTGCACAAACACCCAATTTCAGCCAATTTATTTTCTGACACCAGTGCTATTTCCTCATTCAAAACATAGTTATCGGAGTGTGATTCTTGCTTCTTGGGAAATCTGTAGCTTCACATTTTTGCATGTTGGAGAGCTTGCCATATTTGTGGCGACTAACTATTTTGTTGCATGTGCAGTGCATCTTTTGATTCAACTATCAAACTATGGGAAGTTGAGCAAGGACGTCTTCTGTACAGCTTGGCTGGCCATAGGTATTGCTAGAAGGAGTGGAAAATGATACTTCCTCATTTCAAATGAAGGGAAGATGAGTTGAAATAATTGTGCCACCCAATATTGGTAATATGAAAAAGTAGTTAGTGAGATCTGTTTCAGGAGAGACTACAATAAATAAGGGCAAAGAAGGAAAAGAAGCAACAAATGTGCACGCATGCCTTGCTGAGAAATTTTGAAACTATATGCCTTATAAAAGAAACGGTGGGAGTTCTTTCTTTTGGTTGCTTGCAATGCTGAACTCAACTTATTCATGATTGCAGGCAACCTGTGTATTCAGTCGCATTTAGCCCTGATGGTGAGTACTTAGCAAGTGGTTCCCTTGATCAATGCCTACATATATGGTCCGTTAAAAAAGGGAGGATCTTGAAGACATACAGAGGGAGTGGTGGCATTTTTGAAGTGTGCTGGAATAAAGAAGGCAGCAAGATTGCGGCATGTTTCTCGAACAACACAGTCTGCATCATGGATTTCAGGATGTAGTTTGAACCAGTGTCCAGTGGATGGTGAAGTAACACAAGCATCTCAAACTGCTCGGCTATCAGTTCTTCCTTGGTCATATGGGGAAAACGTGATTGTTTCCTAACTCTAGGTTTTAGCTACTTTTAGTTTACCGGTGTTTGTACAGTTTTTTCCTTGCGGAGAAACTGACTATATGGTAGTTATGTAGTAGTGCGAAATCTTACCAGCATCGTGTCTCTACAATGCTCATCGTATTTAGCAGTATATTAATAAAAACTGTATGTTCGACATTATTGTATGCGCCATCCGCCATTAGCCATCGGAAATGCCTAATTGCTATGATACCATTACCATCCGACTGAATTACTATGATGCCATCGCCGCCAGAATTTGCGTCAGGGTCCATTTAAAGATTGGTAGGGCATACCGCATACGAGGACCTGGTTGTTTTTACAGTTTTTTGTTTGACTAGCACGTTTCCTGTGCGTTGTAACATGGTATCGAAATTACATGCGCATTATTATTATCCATTGTGTGTGCGCCTCTATTTTTGTCGTGTATGGCAGAGCAGCAGGGCGATGGACATGAGGTTTGGGGCCAGCTTTTCACGGACGTGGAGTGGGTCTTGCGCGCGTGAATGGGTGGGTGGAAGGATGGAGACGTGGGCCTTGCGATAACCGATTCTTATGCAACGAATTCACCTATTAGAGCTTAGGTCTAACGATTTTCATTCAAGTAGAGAGATTTATTGGCCGAAGACACCCTCATTGGATCTAGCAGGCAGGGGATGGTGAATCACATTGCATCGCTGTTCACCAAGGTAAAAGCTCATTAAGAGGTTTGATGGTTGGACAAGAAAATTAGTTTGGTGGTTCGCACCAATTTAGCCTGACTCGTATGAGCTATCTGCGCTAAGTTTAACCATGATGGGTGCGTGTAGGAGAGATTGTTTGGTTGGTTGTATTGATTGAGACCCAATAGCATATCAAAAATTATTTATTCTTCATCCCCGTAAATCCGTGAAAAAAAATCAATGAATAACTAAAAATTCTTCAGTGAAAAAATACGCTACACAACATCACATCTGTCGAAAAATTAATCACATCTATGGTAAATCAGGTATATTATGTCATTTAATTTATTTATACCGAGATGAATTGGCCCAGGTGGAGTAGCCGCCAATTGTCCTTTTGAAGTCAGCATTCAGTTCATCAATGAATCTGGCGTGTGGCTGGGGGCAGAAGTTCCATTCGGCCGAGGCATCAAATTAGCTCAGATGGAGGACCCGGCCCACTGAGGGAGGTGGGAAGAAGGTCCAGTCGGCTCAAGAGGGGGTGCGGAAGGTGTGGGCCCGCTGGCTCAATGCGACGCTAATCTCGCACGAGAATGACACCAACGCGACTACGCGATGACGGACGAAAAACAGAAACAGTTTGTATTTTTTAAGTAGGCAAAGATTTACAGCTTTATAATCCGTGGCTAATTTTGAATTCTAGAACTTGGTTTTAGAATTAATTTAGAGGTCTTTCGGTTGCTTTCATGAGTGAAGCTTGGGTTCCACTCTCTCAGTTGATGTTTTTTTAAAAAAATTAAACTACCTTATATTTAACTAAATTTATATAAAAATATAGTAATATTTTTAATATAAAATAAATATAATATCAAAATATATTTAATGTTAAATTTAATAAAATGTTGTGAATGTTGCTATTTTTTTATAAAGGTAATCAAATATAAGGAAATTTGATTTTTTTAAGTTAAAACATTTTGTAATATACTACGAAATAAGTATTACTTAGAATCTACTATGCCTTTTATTTTAAATTACTTATCATTTTAATGTTTATCTTAAGTTAAATATTTTATTCTTTGGCCATAAATTTCTATAATTTATATTGTTTAACATTATAAAATTTATATTTTTAGATTTATCATAAGAAATATTTTTACAATTCATAAGTTATTAAACTATAGATTTTAAAAAATTAATGGTCAAGGACATTTAACATAGGATAAATCTAAGAAGTAATTTAAAACGGAGAAAGGAGTATAGAAGTTTTAATTTTGGTTGTTTCCGCAAATGTTTTGGCTTGAAAGCTGCAGACCCAATTCTCCTGGACGCATTTGACTGAGTCCACCGCAGAGCCCCATAAATGTTGCCCTTCTCCGTCACTGGCGGAGACGGCAGCCAACACTCGGAACAGGAGCAGAAGAAAGATGAAGTGACAAGGCGGCGTCGTCAGGTGAATGAGATAATCTGTGCTTAACCAAGTTAGTCGACCGCACACTGGACGAACACTTCTCTGAACATTCATGAGCACTGGCAATTTGTTCATGCATCGTTATGCTCATAGTTTCCCCACATATCCTATGTTCGGGCACTGGCTGAGAAGAATCCCCGTCTGAGAATCAATCGCTGCGCCGATCTTTTTTACTTTACCCAATTAGCTCAGAGGAAACAGTAAAAGTAAGTACGGTATCAAGTTTCCTTTCTTTTTTTCCCCCAAAAATGTGGCTAGTGGTAAGGCAAGAGCCCATATGGATCGCCCAATGAAGATAAAATCAGCTTATATTTGCCTTCCAAGGAGCGATATAGTAACAGATACATGCAATCTTACAGAAATTATATGGCAAAAAAGAAAAAAAAAGCATAGCGAAATGGCGATCACTGTCTCATGCCTTCTGTTCTGTAGTCAAATCACCCCATCTGACGTTGTACTTTGCTGCGAGGTAGTGAGCCCCTACAGGACCACGGCTTCCATAAGGGTATAGCTCGGGGGCTATCCGCTTCTCTTCCAACTCCTTAAGTAGGGGAGTGAAGAGCTGCCATGCGGCATCCAACTCATCAGAGCGGATGAAAAGCCTTCGCTCTCCTTCAATGGCATCAAGCAAGAGCCTCTCATAAGCATCTGGTATCTCCTTGGAGTACCTAAGGCAAAAGTTTGTAGAACAATTTATAGAAGAGCAGCAAGATAAAATAAGCACTCCAAAGTACCAGATTGCTGGATGATACCAACAACAGATTACTAATGAATTGATGAGCTGATACATCATGTGCCACGGTTCCAGAACTCAGAAACATGCTAGGCTAAACATAAGTAACTCAAAAGGAAGGATAGTAAAATAAATACATTATGAGATATAGCAGGAGATAAATTTTCCTGTTTACTATTTGCTACTAGGACTGTAACTACTAAGAACCAATTTGGCCTATCGTATCAACAACCTTAAATATCTAGAGAAGCATAATACTCCAATTTCTTGGAACAAAATACCCATCTGGATACAAATGTAAAACTACTGGAAAATTAACCTTACCTTGCTGCATAGTGAAGATTCAAATTACTTCTATCTAGTCTCATACCAAGACCAGGAATTTTGTTGTTAATCTTCAAGTAGATAGCTTCATCAGGTTGCACACGTATCACAAGCTCATTAGTGGCCGTATCAAGATCAGTCCCAAAACTCCTCTTATAAAGATTACCAGGAACATGTCGGAACTGTACTCTAATCTCAGCCCTGGAATTTATATATTTCCGATGTAAGAACACAAACAAAGATCATTTTTTAGAACAATGTTGCACCCAAATTAATAAAAAGGATGAATGCTTCTATTTACATGATTTCGTCTTGAAAGTAGATCAACTGTCTATCTGGAGAACTTTAAAATAACAAAAAAAAAGCACAAATAAATCAAAACAAAAACAAGAATCGTCTTCAGGATATTAGTTCAAAAACTCAGCAAACTCTTATTAAGCAGTAAGCACTAAACGGAAAGATGTTGGCACTAGCTAGAGGAGTCATATAGTAAGGTTGTGATTTGTGAGGATAACTATTGTGTACTGACACATACCCTTTTGTATGTAAAGCTTTCCCCGCCTTCATAAGAAAAGGAACTCCATCCCATCTAGCATTATTTATAAAAAGTGCAGCGGCAGCAAATGTTGGAGTTATACTATCCTTGGGCACCGTCTTATCTTCAGTGTATCCAGGGTATGCAGTACCACCCTTTGTATGACTTTTATACTGTCCTATTACTACATCTTCCAGTTGCAGGGGCTTCATGGAGCACAGAAGTTTTACCTGGATGAAAATATAAAGCAATGTAACATGATCACTAAATGGTGATGTAATGTGTAAATTTATTTGACGTAGAGACAAGTACCATCAATTATCGTGCTTAAAGCATGCAACATATATAAGAAACACATTAAATGAAATAATAAAGTGGGCCTCCCTCCCTAACTTAGTACATCTGTGTGCATGTGACAAAAGTTTTATGTCCAAACTGCCTACCACATCTAATGGCGGATATATCCTATGCTGAAGATTATTGAAGTAGTGGGCACAAACCTTTTCGTTTCGTATGTCCTCTGCCTCCAAGCTAACAGGGGTTTCCATTGCAAATAGGGCTAATATCTGGAGAAGATGATTTTGCATTATGTCCCGGATAATACCATACCTATCAAAGTACCTGTGTAATTCAACAATAAAGTGAGAGACAATCCTAGGCAACTAATGTTACATCATAAAAGAACCAACAAAATCATACCCTCCTCGTCCTTCAGTGCCAAAATCCTCTGAGAATATCAGTTGTACATTCCTTATATACTGCCTTGACCATAGTGGTTCAAAAACAAGATTTGAGAAGCGAAGGACAGACAAGTTCTCCACTAGTTCCTTTCCCAAGTAGTGGTCAATCCTGCATAACAAGTTGAAAGGAACCACAACAATCATATTATATCTAAGAAAAGAATAATCATGCACCTAGATTTATATGTTAATTTAGAAATACAAAAAAAAATTCTGATGAACACAATCTCAAATAGAAGCATGTACCACCTGAAGATTTGGTCCTCTACCAGGTACTGCTTCAAACCCCTTGTTAATGCAGCAGAAGAATCTGAGTCACGGCCAAAAGGTTTCTCAACAATTACCCTTGTCCAACCATTCATAGACGATGCTGATTTGCTCGCACATTTTACAACATCAAGGAATATATTTGGAGGTATTGACAAGTAGAAAAGACGGTTAGAAATTCTGGAACCCTGCAGATTAAGTAGAAGAATTCAATCAGATTATGATGAGACTTAAAATGGGCATGGGCATGCATGACTTTAAGTTCTCCTTGGCATAGAGGTGGATTATGATGTTTTGGAGCAACTGCATTAGCAATTATGATGTTTTGTTAATTACCTTTCTTCTAATCCAAGTTATAAAAAGAAATTATTCTGCTTCAGAAAGCGACCAAGTATTAAAGAAATAATGGTTGGAAAGCTGAATTTGTCTAATCTTAGATTTCTCAAATAAACTACACTATTTTGCACAGATGCTTTTCTGCAGAAACTTGAAGAATAAGCACAGCTCAAAGCAATTTCTGCAAACAAATCCTTGGCAATATCAAAATTTCCACACTGTTTCAGTTTCAGAAGTGGACAACTTAGGTTGCACCAATAGAAGCTAGCTTATTGGATCCTGTTTTCCAATCTCTCTTTGCATTCAATGTGTCAAAATTTTACTGGTGCATATATTCTCAAGGGATAGTGTATTGGATCCAGTTTTGGGATGATACAGTTTCAGCAAGATGGAAAAGAACTAAAACAGAATGGGCAAGAACCAATATGTTTCAACACAATAGTTTTGGATATTAATGCATGCTCACAAAAAAAAGTGGTAAGTTTAACTGAAAAACAGGATCTATGAAGAATTTAACCACATGACTTTTTCTTACAAGCACAATTAATGACTCATTCTTGTTTTGAAGTGAAGTGCGTATACAAACCTCATGTTGTTTCAGCTTCTTGTCAAGGTCCATGAAATGCTCCTCTGAATCATATTGGCCTGAATGATAGAAGCATCTTTTTAGAAACTCTTCCATCTTCTCATTACAGTTTTCCCTGGACAGAAAGAATAGTTTCAAGCAGCACTGATGAAAATGTACGCACAAAGGCTCCATTTACCTAAGGATGTTAAGAATTATGGTTAAAAAGTCAAGCCTAGTTAAACACCTTTTATCTATTCTGCATGTCAGTGTTTTGCTGACCATGTTTCTCAATTCCACATCTGTCATCTTGCTCCGTGCATATCCAAAGATGGTGAAATGCTAAAAGGGAAAAACACTATGAGTTAGATTTAACAAGAGTAGCTGAAAATGATATCATAAGTTTGGAACATATGGACACAAACCTTTGGAAGGCAATCTTCATAGTATAGAGCAAAAAGTGCAGGAAATATCTTCTTCTTCGCAAGGTCACCAGATGCTCCAACAACAGTAATACTAACAGTGGAGTCATCATTTTCTGATAGAGGGCTCAAGTCTTCAAAATCATCTATAATGATTTCTGAAGTTGAGCCATTTTCCACCTTTGATGGGGAAGCACTTCTGGCAGCATTCTCCACACCAGCATCCATGGCACCTTTCACTATTGATAAGTGTAGGATAAGTAAAGAGTCATTGTATAGCTAATCGACAAGACCTCATTACATGAAACACCCACTATGCACTGGAACTGGAAATTGATGGATTTTGTCATGTGCAGGATTGTTGTTCATGATGATCTCTGCTCGAACGGTACTGTAGCAGACAGTTTTGCCCTTAAGATTAGATCAAAATATTATCTATCTCCTTTAATTTAGAAATTATTTTTTTAAGGATCAACTCACCCTATCTGTTAGGATGAGATTGTATCTACATTCGTTAAACAATCAAAGAAGAACAAACAGTCTATAGTCCTTAGAGTCCAGCTCTAGTCCAGTTCTATTCCAAATATGCTCCTCCTCAATTGATGTGCTCCTTCACCTAGTGCCGTTCTGCTTCAAGTCACCTTGCGCTAATCTAACATTCATCCAACTGCTGCTTCACCATCCATAGCACTCAGAAAGGGTTTTAATCCCATGAAAACCATTGCTTCAAAATAGGACTACTTAAGGTTCCCAACCTTCATTTGCAGGGAAGATCCATACCCTTGGACCTTGGTTCGATTGCTTTGAGCAATTCTTTAACAAGAGATGAACGGTGGAGAGTGGTTGGCATTGCTACACCTTGTTGGTGATTAAAGAGGGCTAAACATGTTGAGAAAAGAACGATTTATTAGCCCCCTGGTCTTTGTGTTGGAAACTAAAACATGTAAAAAAGAATAGATGAAGTATTAAAAAACCTACCATTCTTGGAATAGAATAGAATGAACAAAAGTAAAACCTTGATGTAAGGCAAATTTGTCAATATCTGAACTTTTCTGAATGATGCTACCATGCTAACACACACTTAAAACATTGCATATATGAATTCTGCCACTATGCACTATGGTTTTAATGTTGTGTTCTGGAACACATTTCGAGAATTGGTTGAAATAAAACTTAAATATATCAAAACGAGCGGTCGGTAATGATCTGAAGAAGGAATTTACTACTTGAAATGGTATCACATATAAAAGCAATGGCACTCTATTTTTATTTAGACCTAATTCATCAGATATGGCTTTTCCTTTACGAGAATTGCTGCACGAGCATTTTCTGTAATTACAGACTTAATTAAAATGATGACCGCAATTTGGCAGAGCCCAAGCTTGTTTCTACAGAGCCACTGCATCTGGCAGGCACTGCGGAGGTGAATTATCTTAGGAAGTGAACTGATGCGATGGGGGCCAGCTAGGATACAGCACAAACGAATCAGCAACTCAGTATGCAGGATGCGGTGACCAACGCATCGAAGCATGCAAAAAGGCTGTGTCCCCTCGATTTTCAAAAGGACAGACCAAGGGTCAAAGGGAGAGTAGCAAATGAACCAAGCACGAAGGGAAAAGGAAAGAGCCCCACCTCCCGTGGCGGCGACGCGCCACCCGACCGCGGCCGGCCCCCGGAGTCCGCATCTGGCGAAGGAGAGCGCAGCCGGCGGAGAAGATGCCACCGCTCCACGTCGTACGGCACCCACGGAGCAGCACCTCATGCAAGAGAGCGCCATGCCGCCCCGCTTCCTCTGGAGAATACGCGCGGCGGAGAACGGTTGCGATGCGGGAGGGACTAGGAGGGGCAAGGTGGGTGGAGCGGACGACGGAGGGGAGAGGCGGGGGTTTTTTATCGGGGATATCGAAGCAGCTGAGACAAGAAGAGGGGCTCTTCAGATCGCCGAGGGGCAAGGCTGGCATTACGTGAAATAAAAATCGACGGGACAGGGAGTCAGGGACGCACAGGACGGGACGGAGCGTCGTCGTTGGTGGCTCGGGGGCGGAGCCAAACGCTATTCGAAGAGAAAAGCGCAGGAAGGGGCTGTGGGCTTGTGGCCTTTTTAGCCACCTCGGCAGCCGGTTGGCTTTGCCCGGAGGCCCGGGTGACGACGGCGGCGACTCTCGCGGTTTTATACCTGTGTGTGCGCGTTGTTTGGTCGTGGGCACGGCAGGCGGTAGAGTACTTCTGCGACTCCCGTTTGAATTCAACCGGCACGTGGAGCGGAGCGTGGAGAGGATGGGTTGGGCTGTTTGGGTTTCGCTTGACTAATTTTTGGGTGTGCCAATGACCGTGACTGCCGTCGAGCCGCCAACAGGCGTTTGCTTGGTTCTTTTGTGGGGAAAAAAAATCTGGTGCATCCGGTATGTAGTCCGCCTGGCTCTCAGCCCCATCTAGGATGGACAGCACGTGGACCCCCTGCACATCCGATGGAGAGCTCCTGTCGGCTTGATGTGCAAGCGATCTGGATGTCGCTCCTCTCGGCTCCCTCTCAGGCGGCTCACACAGCTCGATCCCCTCCCTTGTTAGTCTCTCAGTCGTCTTCTACAACCGTAGCCGCCGCCGCGTTCCCCTCCGTCTTCGTCGTTTTCCGCCGCCTCTGCCTCCCTCATGAACCCGTGAGTACGAGCGAACCAGGTGGTGGCAAGGAAGGAGCCCTCAGCGCCAGCTCACGTGGGCCCTCGTCACCAGGCAGGTCGTTGTTATCGCTGCCGACGGACGAGACTGCTGGAGGCTCGTCAGCGACACCATCTCGCCAACACCGTGAGCTTGGGCCCCGATTTACGCTCCGAGGAGGCCAGCGACATGGTGGTGCCGTATGACGAGTGGGTGGTGCTAAGGGCATGGAGCCATTGCTGTAACCGTAGAGGTTGCAGTCGTCCATGGCCCTGGCTAGCTAGCTTTAGGAGAACAAATGAAAAATAAAAAGAAGGGGAAACAGAGAGACAAGGTGTACGGCAACATGAAGAAATCAATGGTAGTCGAGGGCTCGGGGAACGAGAGGAACGTCAACAACAACAAGATCGTGCAGGCCGGAGGGAACAGCGGCGTGGCGGCGAGGGCGTGGCAGTTCTGCGGCATCGAGTACCACGTGCTGTGCTCGCGAAGCTGTCGGCGATGATGGAGCTGAGCTCGAGGGCATACAACGGGCACTTCAAGGACCTGGCGTTCACGATGGCGCACAGCAGCCCATAGCACTTGTCGTCGTCAGAGCTGCTGTGCCTGAGCAACAGAGGCGCGCTCCCGAGGCCACCAGGCGGCAGCGGAAAACGAAGAAGGATGAGGGGACAAGTTCAGGGACGAGAGATGCGGCGACGGCGGCTGCTACTGCAGACGGGAGGAATCGAGTGGAACAAGCCACGCTTCCCTGATCGCACATGCCTGGAGCCAACAATGGGAGAGCATCGTTGGATCTGTAACGCTTTCACGCGTCGGCCATCGGACTGCACCCCGGCTCCACCATTTTTTTCCCTTTTTGTGGCTGGTGTGGTGGAATCTGCATGTTACTCGTTAGAAGCGAAATGGCAAATTACTATCCACGTGTCGGTTCTACCTTACTGTTTTCTTTTTCTCAAAAGAAGTTTTTAATTCGATATGGTCAGAGAGAGCCTAGAAATTTTATGATAGATAACTGGACATTTCAAAAAGATCTTACAACTACATACCACATATTTAAATCTAACAATACATACTCTCACCATTAGCTCGCATGTGCAAGCCACTAGGGAAAGCAGATTGTTTTTTTTAATAATCCAAACGGTTTTTGAAAGCTAGATGCATAGGCACTGATATATCGGATTGAAAACAGGTAAACAAGTATTAGTATAAGTCAGAAACAAGAATAGATGACTGTTTACCTAATGTCAAGTTTTTTTTTATTTAAAAACAAGCTATAGATTTTAAGTGCTTGTTTTTTCTTGTCATTTTATTATATGTTTACTTAGTTCGAATTCACCTCGACGAAAAACCATGTGCCAACTCCTATATAGAAACAAGTCTCTAAAATTGGGATATAGCCTGCAATCCCTTAGAAATAAATCTCTAATAAAGACATCATATCTAGGTCCGATTAGAATTATTTAGATTCATATCCAAAACTCACCTCTACACTAAGAGAAGAAGTCACCTGGGGTATAAGACCTAGGAGTCGAAGGCATTAAAATCTTAATTCAAGGCAAGCCACCATACACCAACACAAGCCACATCCAACCCATCTAAGTCAACATTGGTACAAGCCTCAAGATAACTAGCCACTGACCACCTTATCAAAAGTAGACTAGAGTTTGATATGTTAGAAACATCAAATAGGTATAGAACTACCGTCCAACAATGAGCCTAAACCACTATAAAAATTAGTATCTTATTCTTGCTATGCACCATTACACTTATCTTAGTCTATATACATAAACTATGAGTTTGCATACCAATCTATTGACAACTATTAATATTATAAGTATAAAAAATAATCTATGAGATTGCTAGGTTTCAAGTTAATAAATTTGGAAGAAATTTGAGTCACCTAACCAACGTAGGCTTCAAGCCTGGGAGACAAGCAGAGAGGAGGAGAGAGAGGGAGATGATAAGATGATAAGGACTTAACAGTGACAGCCTTAGTGTGTCATGCGATTGAAATCATGGGAGAGTAAGGGGAGAATAGAAGATAAAGGTTGCTGCATGAATCTTAATACAATCTGAGCCATCCAAAAGTAACCAGATTTTTTTAAATATTTTTAAGTGGTTGAAAACTACACAAACCCTTAATTATATACTAAGTGCATTATTATTTTCCCAAATATGATAATTTGGATTAAAATAAAAATCCACATCAATTACAAACTTGAAATTATTATTTTTAATTTTAGAATTAACTTATATATTCTTTGATATATAATAACCAGTTATATCTCACCATTAATTTTGGAAGCCAGTGGTCTTTATGATCCAACAAGTATCTGTGACCATAATTGCTCTGCTTGTTGCATATCTATATTATTCCTTTTGCCGAGCTACTTCAAACATTCAAATTTGTCTCATAATATAACTATTTCTTCATCTACATTTTCATCTCAACTAATTAAAAATATCTCTTATTTAATTTCTTCACATACTCTCACATCTCGATTGTAATTATTTCTCACATCAACTCTAATCCCTTCTGACATAATTATATAAGTAGTTATATTTTGATATGGGGGGGTAGATAATATTCTTTCTCATTTGTATTTTCAAGGTATTTGTTTTTGTTCTGAATCCGAGAAAACATGAAAACAAAAAGGTAGAGACATTTTCCATCCATATGCACGCTGTTTTCACCTCTTGAGACCAGTGAACTATTACATATAGTCATATAGACTATCCACTCTGAAGCTACGGAGGAGAGGAGAAAAGCTTCAACATTTTCCTTCCTACACATGGGTATTTAGCTACGGACAAAGTAAAGAAAGTTTAGATTGATAGCAGGTTATTCCGCAACGATGACTAAAATTATCTAGGAAGACATCATGCATCTCCTATATATTTCTACAAAAATAAAAAAGTAAACAATTATCCTTCAATTCAGTGGTCCCTGATAATAGATTATCACTAGTAACATTCATATGCAATTAAATGATCTTTGTATAATATAAAAACCATTACAATAAGTTCAAATAAATGTATGAATAAGAAAAATAATAATTATGACCAAATGACCACTAAAGATGATGCTACAACATTTCTACATGACTTTAAAAATGTAGAAATTGCTATAAATACTCTTCTCGTGAGACCTTCAAATTGCCATAAAAAACTATTTGTTCTCATTTCATTTGTTGTCAAAACATCACTGTTGTATAAGAAATTTTACTAGGATGGCCCATAGGCAAGAGCAGACCAGGCCCATGTCACCCTAGCTATAGCATGAGGCCTGGTGTTTAAAGCCTATGAACTACAAACATTTTAGCACCATAGGTGAGCCCGGGCCTTGGGCTCCAGGCGAGGTTTGCCCCTGCCCATAAATATCAGAATGTCCCAACTACCCCATTCCCCACTCCCCCATAAGCTCCCCTTCCATGTGGTGTCAAACTTTCATTTTATTACATAGCAAGAAAATGTTTATGTTTGGTTTAACGACTATAGTCCATTTACTTTTGTTCCTTTGGTCTAAATCATGGTGATTTTAGATGATGTGACATCTATGTGAAGTCTATTTAAATAACATCAACATACTAATAAACGATAAATAAAAATAAATTAAATTAAAAATAAAGAAAATATTACAATTCAACCTCATCTTATGTTCTCTTCTCTCTTAAAAACGAATGTAGACTTTATTCTTCCACAGAGGTGATGAACCAAGGGCTATGACTTTGATCAGCCAATATTTTGGTGAGTGACAACTACCGCTTTAAAGCAGGGAGCAACGTTCATGATTCGGCTATGAACCTGTCAACCTCTTTCTTTCCAAAGGAAAGGTTTTCTGTTTGTACTATAAGTTTAGCTTTTACGGCGATGGATCGGGGAATTCATTTCCCCAAGTCTTGTATACTCTTGCTAATCTATGTAATAATTTGAGTTTCAAAAAAAAACCTGTCAACCCGATATCTAACATCCGCAACCGCTACAGCATTGTGGCATTTCCCTTGTCATTATCAGTGATGGAATGTGCATTTGATCCACTAAACGTTGAAATGGAAAAGAAAATAACTAGTTGATCAAAGCAACCCAAATTGAGGAAACTGCGGACAGGTGAACCCCAACTTTCACACGATACTGATCTCCTGCAATCAGTGTGTAGCAACAGATAGGATGGGGCTGATTCAGTCCGTGCTTAAGTATTATGGTTCAGTTACTTCAATCTTTTTTTTAGATGATAGTTTTTTATGTACATATACTGATTTTTTATGTCCGTAGGGCAATGCCACGTGGACGGATGAAACTCTTCTACAGTAGTGAAGAAATATGTTAATCCATATAAAAATCTTTCAGCGTTTCACTGGTGCATGAATGTTTATATGAACCGATAGAGGAATAACCGATTATATTAACGAATAGCTTGTTTTTTTATGTTGGTTGCGCGCTTTGCACAACATAGGTGAGTAGACATTGGAATTTTTTTTAAAGTAGTAAAGAAAATGTGAGATTTCATATTGACAACGGTGTAGGGTGATGAGAAGATTAGTGAGGTAGTGCCCGAGGTGTGATCAGAGACGCCAAGGATCAGAATAGATTCAACGACTGGGAGAGTGCCGGAGCTAAGGGCTGACTCGGTGGCCATAACAAGAGGATAACGGGCACAAGAAACCGATGAGAGTAAGATCCGATGAGTGGTAGGGGACCAATGAGAATAAGCCGATCAGAAAAGTGATCGACCGATAAGGAGAGCGATTGGCCGATGGGAAGTGGTTGGTGTAAGGGGCCGATGGAAGTAAGCCGATGAGAAAAGTGGTTGGTCAATGAGAAGAAAAAGTGGGACAATCAGCCGATGAAGAGTGGTTGGCTGATGAAAAGTAGGCAGCAGAGTAGTTGAGCAGAAGTGGGTGACAGAATAGATAGGTCAGAGAGTAGTTAGGTCACAGACATAAGAAGATTCGTGTTCGTGAAGAGAAGTTTCACGTCCTTGAACTCGTGGAGGCAAAGGAGTAGAGCAAACGCGAAAACTCAGAGAGGGGGTGGACACGAAGAGAGGAGATTCGTGTCCAAGGAACAGAGATTCGTGTCTGTGAACACATGGACACGTCGGAGTGACTTGGACGCGAGTAGAGAAGGTTCACATCCGGGAGCAGGTGAGCATGTCGAAAAAGCGAGAACCGAAAGAGGGTTACAACCAATGAAGGACGGACGAGTCCAACCGATAGAGAACGGACGGATCCAGCCGATAGAAACGACAAGCGCAGAGGTACACCGACGTCAGAGGAGAAAAGATGCGCCGAGGCAAGAAAAGGGTGAAGACGGGTGTCAGACGAAACGACGAGGCAAATAAAGACCGTCGTCTCGTCACGTGATGAAAACAAGGGATGGAAGAGGGTGATAAAGAAGGAAAAAACATCTACGGAAGAGACATGGAGAAGAAAGAGCCAAGAGACGAAGAGAAGAAAGAACCAAGACAAGGAAACAACGAGAGAATACCGAAAAGAAAGTCGACAACGGGAAAAAAGCGTCAGCTCATCGACAGAAGAATGCTAACGCACCAAGGATATCTAAACCTGCTTAAATAATATATAAAAATATAATATACAGTAAGACTCTAAAGCATCACCTCTACACCTCTAGGATCTCTCCAGTATCCACCACCACAGTTTGCTAACAGGTTACCTCCAAGACTTTCTTTGTTAGCCAGACGCCTGGACTGGTCAAGAAAGCAAAGCTAGAATATTTCAAGCAGATATGAAACTGCATACCTGGAAATAATTGCCAAATCAGTGCGATTGTCTTTTTTTGTCAAATAAGTTAGCGATTACTGAAATAATACAGCGCAACTGAACTGATCTAGGTTGTTCACAGCTCCCTGGTTACATTACCAAGTTAGCACAAACAATAAATTTGATATCCAGAATCACAGCTTCCTTTGGATTTTACAAATACATACTTCTACGGTCTATCTACTTTCTGTGCTTAAGTTATTTTTACAGGGGATTCCATCACTTTTGGGGGATGACATCCTGCAGTTGAAATTCTGAAACCACATAGAGCAATGGAATTCCCTCTAGGCACCAGAATAAAGATCGGTAACTGTTCTCCATATCATTAGCAGCACGGATGAATCTTAATATGAAGCCAAGCTGCTGTGACATACAATAATTAGACGGTAGGATTTAGTTATAGCATTCCTGGTAAAAAGATTCGTGCTGTTTTAGGGCATGAATTACACACTTGACACAAATCCTATTTACAAATATTCCAGTAGTGTTAACAGAGGAAATAGCATTATTATTATTCTACAACTTTCAAAGGTGAGAAGCATGTTTATGTTCGGACAATTGCACACTAGAAATGTGCTGCCAATAACCAGTTAATATTAGAAAGCATTGATACAATGCAAAGCAACAGCTGACATACTAGTAGTGTCGAAACCTGATATTCCGTGTTTGGATGGACTGACTTTTGCCAGCAGCATTACAGTTTAGGTCGTTACCTGGCTCTGCACTGCTTGATTCTGTGGAATAAAACGAAATACTGTCAATTTGAACAAAATTCACAAATGAACACAATCCAATGATCAACTATGGTGACTCACCTTCACTTTCAAGACTTTCTGGCTTTCACTGAAATACTGATTAGGATGATTGATTCCAGTATCACATGAGACACCATGAGCTGCCTCAAAAGTCATTGTGCATGCTAGCTGTGTATTTCATAGCTCAGATGATTCAAGTAGTCGAAATTTAGAAGATTGCTTATTAGAGGTAGACTGTGAGGTGCAGTACCTGGCAGTGTCTGTTCTTCACTTTATCCCTTATATCTTCCAATGGATGTCCACTGATTCCCGTTTTATTGAGAGCTGCTCTCAAGTTCTCTTCACTAGAAATACCGCACAAGAAAAGGATAAAACATATGTTACTCACAAACAGGGTAGCTTTAAGGAGCTTATGTAGGTTTTATACAACACACCCGCCAATATGATGACTTCAAAGAGCTAATGATATCAAAATGCATTATTAGCTCAAGAAAAGTGTACTGGTAAAAATAGATTCATTTTGGGACGAAGTGAGTAAATAGTCTACTGCTAACAGAAAGTTAACCATAAAACAAATAAATGCTTATCTACTCTGTTAATAGCATTGTAGAATAAGATTATACCCAAAATGTCGATTAAGGCAACCATGGTGATCACCTACACCAGGTGTTGCAATGATAATCTTTTGACATGAATATGGAGTGTAATCCTGGAGACATTTGTCAAAGTGATGAATAAGTCCATTATCATAAAAGTTGTAGAAGTGAAGTATACATACAGTAAGTGTGAAAATGTGAGATCTTGTTTACTATACAGAGGGGTCAGGCCTATATATACAAGTCTAACGGTCTAACACATTCCGCAGTCGTAGCAGGAGGGTCACGGACGCAAAGACTGAATCGAAAACTGTGGAACAAAGGCGCGGGCAGGCCTTTGGTCACAACGTCGACAAACTGATGCACCGACGGTACGTGGAGCACCCAAACAAGTCCGAGAGCGACCTTGTCACGAACGAAATGAATGTCGATCTCAATATACTTCGTGCGACGATGATGGACCAGGTTGGCGGTCATATAGACGACACTCGCATTGTCGCAGTAGACAACTGTCGTAGAGACGATGGGTGTATAGAGTTTCTAGAGAAGCTGGCGAATCTAACAACACTCGGCGACGACATAAGCAACGGCGCGGTACTCGGCTTCTGCGCTCGACCGGGACACCGTGGTTTGGCGCTTGGAGGACCAAGAGACCAAGGTGTCACCGAGGAAAACGAACTAACCAGATGTGAAACGTCGAGAGTCAGGACAACCTACCCAGTCCGCGTTAGAGTATGCGGTGAGAGAATCGATAGGGCTGGAGCTGAGGTGAAGGCCAACGGTCAATGTGCCCTTCACGTGGCGAATGATACGCTTAAGTAGCACAAGATAAGGTTCACGAGAAGCATGCATGAAGAGACACTTGCTGAACGGTATAAGTGAGGTCAAACTGTGTGAGAGTCAAGTACTATAGAGCGCCAACAAGGCTCCGATACTAGGAGGGGTCAGCGACGAGAGAGCCGTCGATGGCGGAAAGCTTAGCACGAGTGTCGACGGGAGTTGCGGTAGGGTGACACTCGACCATACTCGCACGCTAGAGGAGATTGATGGCATACTGGAGCTAGGATAGGAATAGTCCATGGGGAGAGCGTGTGACAGAGATGCCAAGGAAATAGTGCAGAGGACCGAGATCGGTCATGGCAAACTCCGAGTAGAGTCATGCCATGATGTGCTGTAGGGTGACGAGCGAGGATGCCGTAAGAATGATGTCGTCGACATATAGAAGTAGGTAGGCGGTGGCATTCCTGGTGTGAAGAACGAAAAGGGATGTATTGGAAGTGAAGGCCACAAAGCCGAGTTGCTAAAGATAGGTGGCAAAACGCTGGTACTAGGCCCGATGGGCCTGTTTAAGACCATAGAGAGAGCGCTGGAGGAGAGAGACATCGTCGGGGCAAACTAGGTTGACAAAGCCTGAAGGCTGCTGGCAATAGATGGTCTCCGCTAGATGACCATGAAGAAAAGCGTTCTTTACGTCAAGCTGGTGGATCGACCAGGAGCGCGATGCAGCGAGGGTGAGAACAACCCGGATAGTGGCGGGCTTGACGACAGGATTGAAAGTCTTGTCGTAGTCTATGCCGGGGCGTTAGGAGAAGCCTTAAACTATCCAACGCGCCTTGTAACGAGCAAGGAATCCATCAGAGTGGAATTTATGTTTAAAGATCCACTTGCCGGTGACAATGTTGGCCTCAAGAGGACGAGGAACGAGACGCCAGGTCTAGTTATCCATGAGTGCCTTGTACTCGTCAACCATAGCCGCACACCACTGAGGGTCGGCCAGAGCAGAACGGGGATTCGCTGGAATGAGCGAGATGGCACAATGGACTGTGGAGAACCCATAGCGCTGGGTGGGACGAAGGGACCTGGTCTGAGAACGGGTGACCATGTGAGAGGTGGTTGGGACGGGAGCGGCCGCGCGGTCCGATGGCAACATCGGCCGTGTGGTGGAGTGGACAAGGGCAGAGGTGATAACGGGACAAGGCCAACGGCTGTAGATCCGAAGAAGGGGCTGAACTAGGTCAGCCGGGGCGACGACTGACGCTAGGGTGGTGGAAGGTGAGAGAGCCGATGGAGGTCCGATCGGCACGGTAGGGGCACGTAAAGGAATGGTAAAAGGTGAGTGAGCCAATGGAGGTCCGATCAGTATGGCAGGAACACGTAAAGGAATAGTGGAAGGTGAGTGAGCCGATGGAGGTTCGATCGGCACGGCAGGGGCATGTAGAAGAATGGTAGAGTCGTTCAATGCATCCTCGAGAACCACCGGAGTAGGCTGCGAAGATGTGGTGGATGGTAAGGGGCGGGAGGGTAGTGTTGGTGAGAATGAAATCAAGCTTACCAGAAGAGGGTCCAAGGTTGATTAACCCGAAAGAGAAGTAGGACTTGTCAAAGACAACATGTTAGAAAATGATGATGCGGCGAGTGAAGAGATCAAGACAGCGATATCCCTTGTGGGAGGAGGGATAGCCAAGAAAGATGCAGGTGGTGGAGCGTGGGGCGAGTTTGTGAGGGGTAGTTGCTGTCAGATTGGAGTAGCAAAGACACCCAAAAACACGTAAGTGGGAGCAGTCGGGAGTTTTGTGATACAGAAGAGTGTAGGGAATGTTGTGGCGGATGAAGGAGCAAGGGCGCCGATTGAGCAAATAGGTTGCGGTGATGAGTGCTTCGGCCCAGTAGGTTGTGGGGAGGTGGACGTGAAGAAGGATGGTTCGACTGATATTGTTGAGGGTACAAAGGAGACGTTCGACCTTGCCGTTTTGATGGGAGGTGTATGGACAAAAAATACGAAGGTGGATGCCACGGGAGGTAAGGCTTGGATGGTACGGTTGACAAACTCCATGCCATTGTCGACCTGTATGGCTTGGATAGTGAGGTTAAATTGAGTGGAAACGTAGTTGAAGAAGTTGATTAGATGAGTAGTGACCTCGGATCTGCGAGAAAGAGGAAAGGTCCAGCAGTAATGTGTGTAATCGTTAAGTAAAGCAAGGTAATATTGGTAACCCAAAATGTTTTTAACTAGAGAAGTCCATACATCACAATGAATAATTTCAAAAAGTCTAGAGGTACAAGAGATAGAGGGAGAGAATGGCAGCCGCACATGTTTGCCAAGTTGACAGGAATGGCATGCAGTGGGGCTGACGCTGGTGCACGGAATGGAGGCACTGCGATGAAGCGTGGAGACGGCGTCAGGACTGAGGTGGCCGAGGCGAAGATGCCAAATGTTGGTAGAGGTGGCGATATTGGCGTGAGGAGTGGATGGCGCAGCAGGAATGTCGATATTATCACTATTGCATCGAAGCATCTCGCACCGGGTCGGGATATCCTTCACAGAGAAACCAGATGCGTCAAATTCAATAGAGCAATTGTTATCTCTGGTGAATTGACGAACAGAAGGAAGATTATGGACGAGGGAGGGAACAATTAAGACATTGTATAGTGAGAAGTTTGTTGTGGGTGTGGGCAGGATGGAGTCACCGTGGCATGTAATTGGGAGATATTGCCCATTGCCGACAGTGACAAAAGGGGAAGAGGAAAGGTGGCGAGAAAGGAGTATACCATCCGATGAAGCCATGTGTGATGACGCACTAAAGCCTAGGGGTGCTAGGGCTAGAGTGTCATCTGGTTGAGGGCGGTAATAAGGCTAGCCTGGTTCCACAAAAGAGCCGACTGGGAGGTTTGTGAGGGTGTAGGCGGAAGGAGCGGCTACATCAGGGCAGACACTAGGTAGGCCTGGGGATGAGCGCTGAGGACCCCGGGCTACCAACTGAGGTGGCTGCGCGGCTGGTGATGAGAACCCGTTAGGGTTTAGTCCCGATCTTTCGATGAGAGGTGGAGGATAACTCGATTGGAGGATGGAGGCGACGTTCACAGTCCAACTACAACCGTCCAAGGACGATGCGCCTTAGCAACCGATACACCATCTCCGATGGTCGACGTGAACTTGCGGTTCGCGTCAACCCAGCCACTAGGGCACTCGTCCTGCAAGCAATCGAAGAACAAGCAAGAACAAGTAAAACAAGCACTGAAATTGCTAGATATTGAGATGAAAGATTCACTCTGAATTCACAATACGGCGGGGTTCCGAAGATAAACAGACGGGCGGTCTAGACGACACACGTGCTATGTGCAAGTAGCAAGACGCTAACTCTAATCAACAAAACCCTCTATTCTTGGCGGCGGCTGAAGGTTTAAGAAGAGGGGGAGACGACCACAGGGGTGCTGGGGTCGTACTCAACCCTAGGACGCGCCCCTAATGGGCCCAACTTGATACACGGCCCATTAGGCCCAAAAGAGGTGACGTAGCATTGTGGACAGAAAAACACTCAGTAGAAAAATGACAATTGCGACCGCTCTAGAGCAGATATTGACATGGGGCCAGATCCATTTGAAAGTAGACTTGATAACCTTTCCATTAAGTACTTGCAAGCCCAAATCAAAGTTCGCATGAAGTCGTGGCGGCCATCAGAATTTGGCACTATCCTACAATCCAAATCCACCCCGCGCTAATCCTCTCCCCGTTGGATTCTCTCCATCGTTCCTGAGTAAAACAAGAGTGTACGCGTCTCCAGAGTATAAAAAAGAGTAACATAAACTCAAGAATGAACTCACTTGATAGTTGAGTTGACATGCACGAGCGTGGGTAATTGGACTATGAGTGGATGTATCGATAGTGTTGATGTCCTCATCAGCTATGGCTGAGTCGCCTAGGGGTTGTAACAGAGCCACGGACCCATGAGGCCAGCTAATGGCATAGTGGTGGCAGCGGGGCACTGCTGCATAGGGCAGCTCTAGCTTTTGCCCTTGCCCTTTCCTTTGCCTTTGCCGCTGCCGTCGGCTCGGGCCTTGTTGCCATGGCCGAACCCATGGCCACCGAAGGAAGTGCCAAGGGCGCAGGAAGAGGCAGCAGCACATGTGGGACGGCAGCCGCTGGGATTGGTGCAGCCAGAACAGGCTACGGTGATGAGAACGGTGTGGGCGATAGTCTTCTCATCGTTCGTCAGGTGAAGTTCCTTAAAAACCAGCATGTCGTGAGCCCGGGCGAACGTGGGAAGAGGGGTGGAGTTGGCGATGTCATCGGCGGTGTTTGAGAAGCAGGGGTTGAGTCCACGCAAGAGAGCGAGGACGAGTTGGGAGTCGACCACAGGATGGTCGACATCACAGAGAACGACGGCCTTGACCTTGAGGCGTTGGCAGTACGAGAAAACAGAGGAGTCCCCATCATGGAGTAGAACTCGTTTAGGAGGAAGATGGAGCGAGGCTACTTGTTGGCTTAGAAGAGCCGCTCAATAGCCACCCATAAGTCGTGGATGATAGGATCAGTGTCTTCCATGGCAAGGTCGAGAACAGAGTCGTCGAACAAGCCGAGCAGCTAACTATGGACGCAACACTCGGCGATGTCCCACTGCGAGTTATAGGGGTGAGGGGGAGCGGTGCCATCGATGTGGGAGCGAAGGCCAAACTTACCGCACAAAGATTTGAAGAATACCCACTTGGAGTAGTTGGCGTTCAGGTCAAGAGAAATCGGGACATGGGCTTTCACGTTAACTGCGTCGTAGGGTGGCAAGAACATCGGCGTGGTCGAGACAGTGTCGAGGGCGCCGATGGTCGGAAGAGAATCAAACCCGGCGACAGAGAGTGCCTGAACCAAGAGCTAACTCAGTGGTCATGGTGAGGGTGGACACGACGTGAAGGAATCACGTGCGGGTGGGCCAAAGTGTGTGAGAGGCCGATGGGAGAACAGCCGATGGAACAGGTAAAAGCCGATGAGAATGGGAGAGGGGGAGAAGCCGATGGAAAAAGGAGGGTGAGAAGCCGATGAGAAGGAATCGGATGAGAAACCAATGTGCGTCCGGGAGATAGGATGTTGCTGCGGTGGACATGCATACGCGTCGGATGAAGTGGCAAGCCAATGGAGGCGAGCGCGAGGCCGATGAGGATAGGCGGACGCGACCAGGAGACGGATGAAAACCATCTCCTCGTCACGCGATGGAGGTGGTGAGGAGTAAACCGCTTGCAGAGGAGACGATGGGGATGAAAAACCAAGACGAAAAAGAAGCAAAACAAAAAACCACCAGAGGAAGAGGTGGAAGGGAAGTATGTGAAGGAGAGGAGGGGTCTCAGAGGCGTTAGCTCGCCAGCCAGAGAAGGAGACGCCTGCGACAGAGAGAAGGTGTTAGCTCGCCGACGAAAAGGTTGTTAGCGCACGAGGGATGTCTGAACCTCGCTCTGATATCATGTAGAAGTAAAGTGTACAGACAGTAAATGTGATACCCCGTTTAATATACAGGGAGTCGGGCCTATATATACAAGTCTAACGGTCTAACACAAGTAACAAAGACAGAACAAGGAGCTTACCGTTCGTTTTCCTTCTTTTCCATAATTATGCCTGATACTATAGGCATATT
Source organism: Oryza coarctata (assembly GCA_030770085.1). NCBI lineage: Eukaryota > Viridiplantae > Streptophyta > Magnoliopsida > Poales > Poaceae > Oryza > Oryza coarctata. Next base: position 9,211,973 of record CM061475.1, read on the forward strand.
CCTTGTCAAACAGCTCAGAGCCAACCTTATCGAGAGAACCCAACATCAGTGAAGCAATATAAATTGTGATGGCTTGCACAATGCAACAGAGGATATTAATTGTTTAGTTTGGGGCTTCTTACTGGTTAACTCAATGTTCAACGCTATAGGTGGGAATTAAGTGCACAATCCTCTAGAATATTTTCTTGACATAGCTTCCTTTTATTGTAAAGGAACTGAAAAGGTTTACATATGGTATTTCCAAAACATAGTTGCTGTTTACATTCTAAAAGTAAATTAAGCACCTTCTGAGAAAACTCTGCTCTCCAAAATGCTAGAGCATCTTCCAACTTTAGTCCAGCTCCCTAAACCATATTTTTCAGAAGCACATTAATGTGATATAAATAGAATAAATGTTCACTGATAAAAAAACTAATATTATGATAATTCATTTAGTTATTACCTTGAGGAAAAGACCAAACTGCATTCTGCCCCCATGCTTCAGATGATGGTTTTCTCTCAGCTGAAAAATGAAAGCAACCACTAAGTAACCTGATCACAAGGTAAGCAAATGCATGTGAACTTTAAGGTGCCTTGCCTTCTCTAGCATTTGGCACATACAAAGAGGGAAAGAAGTTTTAGCCAGTTGGTCAATATTCTTCAGAGAAACCTCAACAGCATCCTTTGGCTGTATAACATATTGGATATTTGTTAAGCCAGACAATTAACAAATATAGTAAACTTTAGCATAGAAGAAAACGCTGTTGATAATATCCAGAAAAACACATATAGCTAAAGCACCGCACCTGAGAGTAATCAGGTCCAAAATATGCATTACTTAATGCCTCGACAATCTGTTAAGATAAAAAGTGTGGATTATAAAAGTTATGAAACGATTGTCTGGAAGAAATATGGGGAACTGGTTAACTGATACTCACAGGAGTCAACCTATGCTTTTCTTGTTCCTTAATGGTGGCCGTCCATTTTCTGTACATTGAATTATTTACATTATAGCTTAATACAGTTTGTACTAAGGAAAGTACACTTTCCAAACACGTTATGTAAGTAGGCAAGCTAACTAGAACATTTGTATTATGTACCTATTTGTTAAAACAAGTGCCTTCAAGATATTGCAGTGGAATTGGGTAACCAAAAGCGAAACCACCTATTAAATTATACAAGTATGTTTAGAATGGGCAAGAAACAACATCCAAGTACATAGAAGTTTTTCGTTCTTGTTATCACAGCAAACCTGACTCATCGCAACATAAGCATATCCTTTTGAAAGAAATACTTGGCGGCTGGCAACAAGATCTGGAACTTCTTCAAAAGGAGCCTTAATTGGATTTGAGCATGGTGAATTTAGGTTGGTAATCACAGAAACAATTTTTTAATATGGAATTGAATACGTAAAATAGACTTATGCACATACCTTGAAGAACACAGATTCAACTGCAAAAGGAAAACATAGAACGAAGCTAGCAGCTAAGTGAATGACCACAACTTCAAGCAGCAAAGCACCATTGTACTGAAACAACAAAAAGAACAAGTATCACATTGTAAGGTGCTCCACACCAGTTGCAGATTGACCAATGGTGCGTGCAACTTGGCTCAACTTGTCTTTGACAGCCTAAAACATGAAAACAAGATTATCTCACTATTGTAAATATTACTCCATAAATAATCAAGGTCCAAGTAAACAGAGAGGCCATAACACATACCTCAAATTCAGAGTATGGCAATGCTTTGTATGGAAGTTGAAACTCACTCATAAGCATCCTCTGAGAAAAACAGTGACAAGCAAGGGTTAAAGCATGATCGCTTTCCTTGTATGCAAGAAAAAGACGGAAAGTCACCTGTGATTCAGGACTCTCAAGCCGAAAGCGATAGTGAAGAAGCATAGTCTCCATGGAGAGAAACCACTTCCGCAGCTCTTCCCTAGAAGGCGGGTATGGCACAAAGCCTTCGAGAAGTTAGTCAAAGGCTCAAAGCACCAGAAGCAAACCACCAGGCTTACTGTTTTCTATGGAATGTCTGTGTACGAATGTCAAGCTTACGTTCTGCAGTAGACAAGACGGAGAACAAAGTGAGATATTATGTCCTTGTTCAAAGTCTCTGTAGGATCCTGGTGCCCCATATGCACCTTCCACAATTCCTTGACCTAAGCACGAGGAAAAACAGATAAAATTACCGTCTTTAGTAACCATTAAAGAAAATACGGTGAACTTCATAACTAGAGCTTGAAACTTTAAGCTCAAAATGATTTCATACTAACGCGAAAGCAAGACATCTTATGCTTGAATATTGAAATCGAAAAGGCCAGCAACAAACGAAATTTATTCGCCCCCATGTAGGGAGTTAACATCTCCGTGGTAGAATTGTAAAGAGAGAGGATGGCTCACCAATTCTCAATTTCCTCCGGCCTCTTCCCCCGCGAGAGCCCATCGGCGATCCCCTTCAACACTGACCAACACAGCAACAATCTAAATGTCAAATCGCTAACAGAATGCGAGGAAGGAAAGGAAAGGAGTCCACAAACGCCGGCACGGTGGGGAGAGGAGGCGACACCTCGGAGGCGGTCGATGGTGAAGAGCTCGAACCGGGACGTAGACAGATGCGGCGCCACCCGGTACGTAGGCAGACCTCCCGCGCCGCCCCCCCCCCCCCCCCCCCCCCGGAGCCGCCACCTCCTCCGCCGGCCGCCGCGAGATGCCGGTGAGATCTCACGATCTCCATGGCGGCGGCTAGGTCTTGGCTCGAATCACCGTAGGAAGCGACGCGCTAAACCCTCTCTTCTCTCTCGGCGCGCGGGACGCTGGATATGGCGCGAGATTGGGGATTTTGGTGGCGTTCCGGCGGGAAACGCTGCGCTTTTCCCGCGCACTAGGACTTGGTTGGCGGTGCTTGGGGAGTTGGGGGAAGGGGAAAGGCTGACGTGGAAGGCAACTTGTACACGTGGCGAACAGCAGGCATGCTGCTTGCCCTTCGTCCTTCCCAAATTGATGATCAGCCATGCGAGCGGCCACTGATCTTCCCCTCCCCTCTCACCGATAGCGACTGATCTCGCGGACCAGCGCTATTCCTCTCTAGAATCAGGCGGCGTTGCAGGTTAATCCGCATCAGAAACCCATTCATACAGATGGAATAGGGATGAAAGCAGTCGCATAACAACCTTAACCATTTTTTTCTCGAATACCAAATTAAAAAGGGTAAAAACACGATATAAAAATATTAAAAGATTAACAGATAATTAATGTAAAAAATTCTAAACTATAAAATCACATATATATATATAACTTAGTATTATACGATATGATAACATTAGTTTATGCTTAGGCTGTAAATGATATTCCATTTATCTATATATTCACATAGGGCTTGTTTAGAAAAGAGGAATGGAAAATGATTTCCCATATATCAAGAGGTTACTTTAAATTTTAGCCTTTCATTTTCTCCACCTCATTTTATCACCTATTCCCACCGCTTATATCCCATTGTCCAAAGCATAAATTATAGTGGACGGAGGCTGGGCGTTGCAACAGCTAGCTCCGGTGGGGATCTTTCTGGGCCAGGAGAGGAGAAACGAGCAACTGAGCATAGAGAACTCGAATTGCGTAGGAATTAAAAACAAAAGGATAAAGTGAAGCTCGGAAAATTAAACCAGTACTTCAGCTCGGTTCAGCTTTTGGTTAATTTATTCCCACACCCCTAGTCAAAAGACACCTGTTCAAGGTAATGGGAAACAATAGCTTACATTGGTAACAACCGCTCCGGTCCGTCTTGAGGCTTTGTATATTTTGATCAAATCACGTCTTATAACTTCTAATAAGAAGAAAATTTTCTGATATCAATCCCTTTCCACTTGTTCTTTGAGGATTAGAAGGAATTTCTATTGAGAGTGAGATACAAACATATAAATTGTCTGGTGACAAAGGTATTCGTAAATATGCATAAATACAGAGTAAATATAGAGATTTATATTAATTTAAACTTATGTATTAATAATGAGTAGATCATATGGATATATCTAATCTAGCTTACTCACTGATATTAACGAGAAGCCGACGCCTATAGATATAACCCTAGCTATGGAGAGTCTCTAACGGATGATTCAATGCCCTTCCCAATTAAAAAGCCCATTTAAACTGAAGATAATTCATTTTCTAAGTAAAACTCATAGCAACATATACTAACATGTGTAGAGCAACTATTATCGTAACAAAACTACAACACCTGTGTTAATATTTATGTTTGACTGATTCATTTTGTATTTTTCTAAGTATATAGTATTTCTAAGTATGTGTTATATAATATTTAAATACTCCGACAGTCTCTATTTTTTATTTAAAATCTAAGGCTGTTCTTGGACTTTATTCTTTATTTATTTTATTTTAATTTTTCTGTCTTTCTCTATCCTATTCTATTCTCTAGTAACTGCATTTTGATGAGCATTTTAGTTATTCTATTTCAATTTCTTTCTGATGTCACCCGATTTTTTCTTAACGAAAAGCAAATTATAAATGGTTGAATTGTCAGTGCATGATTTCTCACCTTAAATCTTGTTATCTCCATTTACTCACAAGCAAGTATGCTTCAATAAGAATAATGCTGGGTGCATCTTCCATGCAATCGCAAAGATTAAGTTTTTATTTTATTTTTCAGTACCAAGTATAAAATGTGCATAACACAAAAATCATATATGACAACTAGAAAATGTGAGGAAAAAACTTCTTGCATGAATAATATGCGGAAGTTGCACACATTCGCGCTACACGGAAATTAAGGTCCAAATGAAAGGCTTCGCCAACAACAATAATAAACACATCACTGTGCAAGAAAGCATCAATAAGATCGAGTGTCTAGCGGCGTATGTACGTTAATTTCGTGCACTGGCCACCGTATCCGATACCCTTGCGCGTCGTCGAGAAGACGAGGAAGACGGTGGTGAACAGGAAGCCGGCGCCGAGGGGCAGGTTGGTGAGCAGCTGCTTCACGTTGTCGCCGACGTCGGGGAAGTAGCAGGTCTGCACGGCGGTGTTGCTGAACGCCACTGTCAGGAACACCACCGCCGTGAACACCGCATACACGTAGTCCACCAATCGTATCCTCAGCCTGCGGAGGTCCTTGAACACCTCCCTCCGGTGCCGCTGGTCGTCGTCTTCGTCGCTGCTGCTGCTGACGGAGTTGTAGTTGAACACGAGGAAGCCCTTTGCCGTGGCCACGCCATAGCATAGTTTCGAAGCTGTCGGTGAAGGAGAAGATATACATGCACTAGAGAAATAAAATTGTTTAGTTTTAGTTGTACCATATTTTTCAGTCTTATTTGAATTAACCGGTACTTAAAATGGACCGGATATGTGACGTATCAACCAATACTAAAATATATATGTACGTTTTTTATGTTATTTATTTTGTTATAATGTTTTTTTATTGTTGTATTGCTTTATATATATATATTACATATATATAATTAACAATCTCGTATTTAATAAATCTCATTACTTATTTTGAATAACTAGAGTTTTTGTTTTGGAGATAGCGGTGGCATCGGTGGATGGGCGCGCAGTGGTATTAACGGTGGAGATGAAAATGACAGCGGCGTGGAGGGTAGTATCGTTAGTGAGAAGGTAGGCGCACGACATAGGCGGCGGCGTAAGTGAGAAGGTGGGTGCGCGACTACGATGGTGCAGATGATGTTGGCGTGAAGGACAGTGGCGTGAAGAAATACAAGAACAAAATTCGGAGACTTAGATAAAAAAAAAGAGGGGATGGTATATCCCTCTTGGGTTGTATAGAAAAACCGATAAAGAGTTTTTCCGCTCGATTAAAATATTTTTAGTATTAGTACCAGTTGCTTTTAATAATTAATATTAAAAGGGTTTTTTCACCAATTATTTTATACAACAGGTATACACGGTTAAAATATAGTATAAAAATTAGGAACAGAAAAAGTGTGAAAAATAAATAAAAAACCAGATAAATTGTAGGATAAATAATTTAAGAAAAAAGAAAACTAGAATAATTAATTGTAAAAATTTGAGTGTAAAAACCTTCTTAGTTATAATTTTCTATTTTTTTCTCTATTTTCTATAATTTTCCTTTGTTTCATCTTTTTTTAACATTTTTTTCTATATTTCTTATATTTTAGCTATTATAAAATACTACTCTTATTTTCTCAAAAATTTAATTCTTTCTCATCTATTTATATATATATTTAGTAGGATGAGGTGTAGCTAGAAATATAATATGTTACTCATGAGAATTGACGATAAAATTGCTAACATTTTAAGCCCTTAGTACAATCACCAAACAAAGCTTTGACGAAAAATTTTAGCAGCATTTACTCCTTCCAAAAATCTTTCATATCGGTTAAAAACAACAAACGAATTCTAATGTAGTATCAGTTTGTGTTATTTTTGAGCCTTTAGTTCTTTAATACTACATTTTTTATCGGTTAATATATTTGTATTTTGGTGTCAGTGAGAGACGCAGAGGCAGAGGAGCGCCACGGTGAGGTACCGATTGGACGTGAAGCACGCCCCGCGGTTGGTGAACGACGGCGACAGCGACTGGAACGCCAGCGCCGTGCCGGCCGGCAGGAGTTTCGGGAGGTTCGCCACGCTGGAAATCGTCTTGTCCATGGCAGTTGGCAGCGACGGTAGTGGCGAGGACCCCTTCACCGGCCGCGCCGGGGTGGTGCTGCCGAAACGGAAGGGGCTCGACGTCCCGGAGCTCTCCCCGATCACATCGCCCGTCGCGGCCTGTCCAATCGCTATCGCCGCCGCCGTTGTAGCCGCCGTGGCGAATGTTGCGTAGATGTCGTTGCGCGCCAATTCATGCTCGTAGTTTTGGGAGCAGGCTACTAAATGGTTATATTTTAGAAAAAATATTTGGTGTTTATCATAAGAGTTTTAAAATTTTGAGCATCAGTTAATTTTATATTAAAATAAATTTATAAAAGTTTGATATTACAATAGTATTTTAAAGCAATTCTACCTATAATTTTTTTATAAAAAGCTAAATACTTATTGAGAAATTATTGATGGTTGAAATTTTTAATATTTGACTGAATCTTATCTAAGTATTAAATATTTATGAAAATATGTAGTATGTAATTCAAAGTACATCTATGCCCTACTTAATTTTGGTGATTAATAATAATCAACTATGAATATGTTCTTTGAGATTGTATTATAGAGAAATTATTCTTGCGGTTATCAGATTTTAGCGATGTCTCTATATTAAAAATTAAATGATGATAAAACTATGATAAAATATAATTTCATTTTGAGTCATATGGAAATAAAGGGGTGTCGCTTTGAAACCTAGGGTTGAAAAGGTGTTAAATCTTTTTACAAAAAGTTTCTTCAAATTCTCTTTTGAAGTCCTGATCTAAATTTTTATATTGCATCGAAATTTCTAAAATAACATGAGATGGTTCTGTTGAAAAAAATAATGGAATTTTCGTTGTTACTTATTGAAATTATGAATGACATCTATTCTATTGAAGAAATTTTTAAAATATTTGATATGACATCAAAATTTCTAAAATGAGTTGAAACGCTTCTGTTAATGAAAATAACAGAAATTTGGACATGTCATATCAGAATTTTAATATGTGTGTTGAAGGCTGAGTTGATGTTTGAATTCTAGGGTGGTTGAAAATTCCAATGATAGGTATCAAAATTTCCCATATGAGAAATCTCGGCCACCAGCAGTTATATTTGGTGGGGTGTTATAAATAACTCCTATCTACTCCAAAGAAAAAGAAAAGTTGTTAGTTCACATTATAATCGTTTGAGCCTTTTGGTTTAGCTTCACTCTTTCTCATTTTGAGCCCTCTTATCTCCCAAACTCTACCTCTACATCTACTCGATTTGATTTTCGTAAGTGAATTTGTTTTAAAAGATTTGGTACTTGGTATGTTCTTGATTCATTTTTAACAATATATTTTCAACCTTAACAAGTTTTTCTTGTATTTATTACTCCTAAAGGTTGAGGACTCCTAAACTACTAGGTGTCATCTTTGAGCCACTAATTTAATTGTGTTGTATTGAGAGAAGTTTTGTAAAGGCTGAAAATGAATGTATTTGTACAACTTCTAGAGAAAATGGTTGGAAAAAACCTGAATCTTTATGAATTTCTCAATAGAGAGAAATTCTCTTTAAGAATTTCAACAGGCAAAATGATTAATGCAAATGGTCAATTGAAGAAAAGAGTTGATACAACAATTCGACTACTCAATCAATGTGTGTAAATCTCGATGGTATTTTCTCTAACCCTTGCATTATAAATTTGGTTTGCTTAGGATCTTATTGTTGTAAATATCTAATTATTATTTGAGTTCATTCTCTAGCTTCATTTGTTGCTAGGGCTAACTTGTTGTCGTTGTGCATATCGAAATATCCGACATATACTATCGGAATATTCTACCCATTAGATATTCCGATAGAGCTAGCTTCAGCTTTTTATTAAAGTTATAAATTGGTCCTTGGGTTGGAAATTAAATTATGCCATTTCTGGCTGTTGTTGTTCCTTCTCTGTTTTGGTCAACCCTAAGTTGCTTTTATGCGTATTCTCAAATTCTCTTTTTTTACTGCATAGGCAGGATTATAGCTTGCTTCCAAGAAAAAGATTCTTCTGTAGTATGGATCATATGGCTAACTAGAGTATAATACACACTGCGTTCCTTGAAAAAAAAGTCAAATCATTTGCGTTGATGTATACTTGTATAGGCCCTGAGATCGATCAATTCGTTATACGTCAGCCTGCGGAGAGCGACGTGATATGAACCTATGGCAATGAACAGCGCCTTCAGAAGGGGCACGAGAAGTGTTAATTTAGGGATAGTGTAAGTTGACCCATTAATAGCCGGCTATGAATTGTTTCAATGTATGGACACATATAGGGGCATATTCGATCAGCTGTATTCGCTCCTCATTTCCATGAATTAATTTCTTAGGAGACAAATTGACTTCGTTTTATTAATCACTCAGTGTCAGATTTGACTGGAAGTAGTTGCTAAATTTTCTGTCAACTGACAGGTAGCAGTCTTCTCTTCGTTTGTTTTCGCGATTGCCCGTATCTATGCTACTCCCTCGGTGCGATGAAGATTCAAACTTGGTAACAAAATTAAGAATTTAGTAGCGAGGGTAAAATACCGAAGCGCCCCTCGTTAAAAAGAAAAAAAGTGATAGGTAAGACATTGAATGAAATAAACTTCTTAATTTATAGTCTAATAATAAGTAAGAGGATAAAAATTAAAGCTTTTTAGAACAAAGTAGAAGAGATAGAAATAAAGTCTAGAAACAAAAGTAATATATAATGCAGCCATTGATTCTTTGTCACGTCCATCCAAATAAAGAGTAGAAATATTTGTTAACCGTCGAACAACAAAAGAAAAACACATAAAATTAGTCACAAAATTAAATTCTAAAATTTACCAGAAGCAGGGCTTATAAGGTAGACTTCATTCGTCGGATTTTAATATGAAGCTCTGCCAAGCAAAAAGTGTCTACTAGAGAAATCCCAATAATCCACCTCACCTATCGTCCAAAGAATTAAATGATTTATGTCATTTAAAATAGAAAGTAACTAAGTACTTGGCAAACGCTTTAATGAATTAGGAGACGGAGACATTATTTTGTACAAGACACTTCTAAATTGAAAAATCCAAATGTAAGGAATAATGGTCTTAAAATTTGTAGTACTAAGGTACACGCTAGAAATTAACCATTAAAACAATTGTTTCTTAGCACCAATTTAGGGCTCCACTCTTAAAAATATAAACACTACGCATTGGGAATTGGCCACCAAATGCGATATTGTAGAATGCTGACCGGCATCTCTGCTAAGTGCGTAGTGCAATGTTCATGTTTGTAGCGGCGATGAAGCATAGTGGAAAAAAATGGACTGAACATTGAACTGGTCGACTCTGGTTCAACGTTATAGCGGTCGAACCGTTGGTTAACATGGTTAAAATGCAGGGCCGAAATTGTTTTATAGTATATAGTGTGTGTGTATACATTCCTCAAAGAACACCAACAAAAGCTGGCTGGATGGTGGAGGCAAGGAGTTTTCTACTAGCCAACTTAAGTTCAAACCCTATCCTCTCCACCTCTTCTTACTATGTTGAATAGTATATGCACCATGGGTCTCTCAAGCATCTTCTTAGGTCAGTCCGGTTCAGGTAGTTCATTTCGGTTGGTCTGTATAGCAAACTGAGCCGCTAGGCCGGTTTCCGGTTTTTTCTACTATGCAGCGCCGCCGGCGACGATGCAGGTAGAGGCTTCTTGCTATTTTGAATAGGGCTTCTGGTCCGTACAGCAAACCGAGAGCTAAGCTGGTTGTCTGGTTGTTTCTATTACGCGATGAAGTGCTACCATACCACCAGCGGATGGAGTACGGCTGGAGCAGCTCGTTGGTGGGTGGACAACGCACAGGAGGGCGCCGCCAGCGACGATGCAGGGAGAGGCTGAGAGTGAGTGACAGGAGAAATCTGGATGCGAGTAGTTTTGAGCGTCATGTTATGCAGACCGGACGGTTTGGGTGACCTTGTAAATGTTCGGATGGTTCAAGGAATAATGAGTACGATCCACACAAAGGAGTTCCATAGAATAGAATGACTCTATTGCAACATACAAAGACATTACTCCATATTTCACTCTGCCTCTCGCTTTACTTTGTATTTCACTACAACACACAAAGATATTACTCCATATTTCACTTTGCCGCTTGCTTTACTTTGCATTTCAGATGTTTTTGTGCCACAAGTTTACACAAGCCAGAATACAAAGTACATGAAAAAAATTCAGAGGTGGAGACAAACAATAAAATTTATCTTTCGAGGAGCAGGGGCCGGTAGTGCTACAGTAGTAGTTCCCATGGACTTATGGGGAGGCAAAGCCCCCTGCTCACCCTTCCACCATTGAAAAAAACTGATGTTACTTTGTTCTGGTGAACTCATCTTTTGAGATCCGTTAGAGCTTCCAAGGTTTTCTAATCGATTAACAACCAACTCATGACTAAAACTGGTCACAATTTACTGCATAATGTATAATATAAAAAAAGTAAATTTCACAAAATCTCAGGTTTCACAGTTTATTGTATGAAAACCCAGATTTTAGAGCAAAATGTTTCATAAAACCCCAGATACAAGCTAATATCGTTTATTTGACTAATATATTTATCTATAATAATTATAAAAAAATATATAGGATATTTTTGAGCACATATACATGTTAGCTGCTTTTTAACAACCATTGATCATGATGGTTTTATCATTTATGTATATATTTCACCAATTATTGTCATTATTAGGTAGAATTATGTGAAATTTTTGTGTATTGCAAAAATGAGAAAAAGATAAAGTAGACAAGAGAGATATATACTTTAAGTCAATTAATATGAATTTATGTAAAAATAATCATATATAGTAATGAAATTTGAGTATTTCATATAAATATGTGGTTTCTTGAAACATTTTGCCTTAAAATATGGGGTTCTATGGTTTTGTGCAACTGATGCCCTACTAACTGTGTTTTGTGAAATTTTATCTTAAAAACATGAGTTCCCCGTGGCAAAAGACGAGCATAGGAGCACAAGTAAATAAGTACAGTACAGGAGAGAGGTACCATGTTTTGCTTACATGGAAGATGGAACTAACACTCCACAACTACTGAACTTGAGTGAAAAATATAAACTATTTGGCACATTACTACTGATAACTTCTGAGCTCAGAAGGTGGCTTTTTTATTTCTTAACTGCTGCCTAGAATTAGACAACAGATAAAAATATAACATACTTCTCACCAAATTGGCAGCAATGACCAGTTGCATAGTATCACGTATTCTTTGAAGATGGCATCTGATCAAGAACCTCACGCACAAAGAGGTCCTGTAACTCCAAGTATTTACTCCTCCATTCTACACCCTGTTGGTTTGGTGCACCATAAAGATTACTGGCCCCAGATTCAAACAATCTAGACAAACTGCCAGGCTGCTAGATCAAAGCAGAACAGTCACAAAGAGTTTAAAAAGAAATGAAAGATTAAAATAAATTTGGCCCCTGTCAGCATAATCAGCTTACCTGAAGTGCATCCAGGCAGCGCTCCAGAAAGTTGGAACTGAAGTTTCCAGCATTGTGGACATCATTTTCAGGTTGGAGCACAATCACAGCCCGCGATTCAGATTCTCCATTTGCTGAGCAAACTTTACGTAGTGATTGTAGTGGTGGAAGATTTACTCGTTTTGGAGTTACTAAGAGAACATTCGTCACTGGACCTGGTAGACAAGTTATTAAAAACTGAAAAGACTGTAATATGAATAGGAAATTAACACACAGTACAAAACATTGTGGTGAAGCTCAAGCCTCTATTTTAATGCTCAATTCAGTGTAGTTAAGACTTCAGATTTCAAAATTATGACAACGACAAAGCCAATTTTTTTTTTATCATGTAGTGAACATCTTTAAAGAAAATTATCAGGGGATTCACTTCATCACTCCACCTTTAGAAAAGTTTGCACATACAAAAAATAATAAGTTACATGAGATGGATTTTCAACAGCATTTGTCCTTATTTATGAGAAACACTGGTCAATCCAACAATTTAATGGTGGTATGATGCTTGCTGCTCTGGTACCGGTCAGGCTTGAGACCATGCATGGAATAAACCATGTCAAACCAAGTATTCCTGATCCCTTATTACGGTACCATTTTTTTTTGTTGGGTGGGGAGCAGTGAATACATTTGCACTCTTGATCCATATGCTCACATGTACATATTCCATGGCTCATGGGTTTCATGGGCCTATGTGCGTAGGAAGGGAATAGATCGATAGGTTTGTCAACATTACTATGGACAGCATCTGAACAAGATCAACATTTTGATTTGGTCAATAATTTGTCCTGCGTCAAACTAGTCAGATTGGGACAACCGGGGGGGGGGGGGGGGGGGTGGCTGAAGTGAGTCAGAAGATCAGTGCCACATGGAAGCAAAATACACCTGTTCATGGCCAGTCTCTCAATTATAAGCAAGGCTCAAAAAGAGCTACATTTATTTCCCCTCCATTATGAGCAAGCCTTCCTAAAGAGAACAATTTAAGCTTATATGGACAATACTGAATATCCTACTTGAAATTTTATGGATTGAATATATTTCACTCTAAAAGTATTCAAGAACACCAGTATGTGCAGGAACAAAATGCACATACATATGCAAACTTCTAATGTATTAAATAACTTTCTTCCCATGGTGTGAAGAGAGTCAAATCTACAACCAGTGCCAGAAAGCCAGCCAATGAGATTCCTATCAATCCATTGGAGATGACAGCATTTAATATAAGTTTCTATGTTTCTCCTAGAGAAAGCAAAGCAGATAAAGGAGTGTTCAAACTCTGGCACTAATTTAAAGATAAGTTAGCAAAGAAGGGGTGTGTGAACATAGCCTATGAACCTTGGGAGTGTTTGAATTTTCGGATTACTTGCTGACTTCTTGTATCCCAAACTCGAACATTACCATCCTCAGATCCAGATATCAATATAAGTCCATCAGTGCTCGATGATAAGCTGGTCACTGCCTTGCTGGATCAATTGCACAAACTACCAGGGTCAACTGAAGAATTTAGTCATACAACTAAAATAGAACACACACTAAAGCAGCTTAGACAAAAATAATATAGTAAGAGTAAATTGCACCAACGATATACGAACTTGTGAGGTGGGTGCAAATTAGTACAACAACTTGAAAAATGGACATTTTGATACAACAATTTGTATGATGCGTGCGTACCAATGCAAAAACAACCCATGCAACTAAGAAATTAAGCAAATCGTACCTAGATAAATATATTTCTACATGTAACTTCCCTCAAAAAATTGCAGCATTATTATGTCAAAATTGGAACAAAAATATAAGTAAATTTCAAAACTTTCAATAACCATGATAAGTAAATAATGCAAGAACAGTATGATCTCAGGGAATTAATAGTTTAGGGCCATCTTTCCTTGCTCCCTGTCATCATCACCAATTCTTGCACAATTGATTTAAGAAATTAATAATCATGTTGCGTGGTTGATCTCCAATTCCACAATTCCACACCACAAGAAACTCTCATCTTGATGGTAATATGGTTCTAGAATTTCTTATTTGCTGCCATAACAAAGAAAGGAATGCATTTTTTTCATAATCGTCTTGTGGCCTGTCATTGCTATAACAACAGTACACATGCACATTTAATTATGGCTTACACGCACCAGAAAAGTTATTGTACCAAAATGAGCATTTTACAAGTTGTTGTACTAGATTGTACCCATCTCACAAGTTTGTGTATCGTGGGTGTAGTTTACTCAAGTAGTAAAGTAATAGTTGTTAAACCAAACATGGTACTATAGAATAAGGTCAGATACAAACAAGATGTGCAATGAAGGATGAAAATACAACCCATTGACAGAAGAATGATTCTAACTGCTTTTCATTACAACTAGTTCACAGACCATGCATAATGTCACCTTTTCTTCTCCAGTTACTGCCATTTTTGTACCCCAGTTGTTTAGTGTGTTAGACATAATCACATAATAGTGAGTTTCCAAGAATCCTTTGTTTTCTAAGGCAATAACTAAATACAGGCAAGAAAATTTGCATGCAACAAAAACAAGATAAGTCAAATTCTAACATATATGTTGAATCTGTTTACATCACAGGATAAAGAAGAAGTGCTAATAAAAACAAGGGCAGTAGGCAAACCTGTGGTCATCCAAAGCCCCAATAATAGATGAATCATCACTACTAGGACAGGTAACCTCAACTCCCATAGCAGTAACATATATCTTTCCATCTCTACCACCAGCATAGAAAATATGACTTCTTGGGTCTAACGCAATAGAATCGATAATACCAGGAAATGAAATGCTTCTTAGCATACTACCCTCAGATAGACTCCAAATCTAGGAAGAGGGGACAAATGGTTGGAATGCTAATAAGAATGGCTAGACCATATAGATAAGTACAATTCTACAAAACATACAGCTCAAAGACAAAGTACAAGAAGATTACATACTTTACAGGTGCGATCCTCTGAGGATGATACAGCAATTGCTCCATGAAAGCAAGCAACATCGGTTACAGGCAGTGCATGCTGATTAAAGCTATATATGTGCTGTGTCTTTGCCTCCAATCTTGATTGCTCGTCAAGCATCCTGCAGTTCATCACCAAACTCAGTAAAACCAAACAAGCAATCAGTGCACTCAGTTTTACCATAATCAACATGCATACGTGAGGAGATCCCAAACTTTGATGCTACCGTCTTCAGACCCTGAAACAAGCAAAAAGTCATAGAGGGCAAGGCACCTAACAGCACGATAATGTGCATGCCACTGGACAAGCAACTCCCCACTAGCCACCTACACACAACCACCATAGAAAATGGGTGTAAGAAAGAACATTTTTTTATGATCAAATATGAAGTTACTGGATGGATCAGAAACATGCAGTGGAAATGTTAACTTTCTTCACAAAATGAAAAAAAAATCAAAAGAGTAGGGATATTCACTAAAAGAGAGCAAGATACAATTATAATAACACATTTTCAGTCCTGTGAAGACAGATAACAAATATCAACATTTCAACACAAGTACAAAGCACACATGATTCTACACCAGGTGAAAAAAATGCAACATTTCAAGAAAAGTATACAAAAACAACAACAAGATTACACAAAATCTGAAATCTAAGTAGTTGCACAACTTAAAAGTTGAAACAGAAATAGAAGGCATATTTTAGGGGGGAAACAGCAGCCAATAGGCAGCAGATCAAAAACACGATCCAAAACATGTAATTAGCTAACAAGTCAGTCTAGGTCCCACTCCCACATATCAGTGGCTATTTACTAATAACACTAAAAGTTACGATGGGTGTAAATGCACTATATCTATAAATCCTTTATAAGTAGGCCCATTAGCTGTGATTAGGAGAAAACACGTCATCAAGTATTCACCTAGCCAATGATTAGAGCTTCTCCATATATCATCAGCCGTTAGCTTAGATACAGTCTGAGCATAGAATACGATGTGATAGCTGGCCCAACATTCTGGCCCAACTCAAACAGCCCATGACAAAGAAATCCCCATGGTCAAGCTTCTGAGCTCTAATCTTGTCCCATAACTCTGGCGGCCTCTCACGCGAGGGAGGCGCACTGCTCGTGGCCATCCATCACGCTCGAGGAGTCCAGCCACGCCGATCCTTTGCTGCTGGCAAGTCGGAGCCTCGCCAATCTATGCTGCTCGTGCATTGGGGCCAGAGCCATCAACACCACAGAGCCACATTTGTCCAAGGGATCCACCCAAGGGACTGATGGAGTTGCTGCTCACGCTGATTTGTTCTGTTCGCCCACCCATATCACGCTGGACCCTGCTGCTGGCACATCGGAGCCTCACCAACCAGTGCTGATCGCAAGCCGCCCATGTCATGGAGACGCGACATTCCAGGGAGTCGTGGCTACAGCCAGCTTGGCTCCCCCGCGCAACAAATCCACTTTCAACTAGACACCGGTTCACATCTTATCTACGCTCGCCCATGACCCCCGCCCTATCAATCCCCTTCCGCTTCTCATGGGAATCATGGCCCATCCATTTCCTCTGCGCATGGCCATGGGTAGAGTGAGCCATCATCAATATCATTAATTGTCTTTGTAAATCTCTTCTAAATCCTCCAACAGACGTACTAATCCTCATACACCGTCAGTCACATTGGGCCCTGGGTCATTGCAAGTTTCTCTCAAATATTACATTCCTGTTGTCCTTTTGCGCTAGTGATAGTGCACTCCAGGTATATGTCAGTATACTACCTACTGTTCAGTTAGGGATCATGAAATTTTATTGCAAAGTGAATCATACGGTCTGTTGTAATATGGCATATTCTATTGTAACATTCTTCTTACCAAATTCAAAGCTTGAACTTTGGTTCATTTGAGTTCTTCTCTCTGTTTTTTTTGGTTATACCCCTTGCATTGCTCCATACAGGAACATGTCGGTAATAATATATTATCTAGCATCTGTATCATCCATGCTGATTGCATTGTGCCAAAAAAAAGGACAACTGCTACAGGTAAGCTAATGTCTTGCAGCCAGTTCTATCGAGGTTTCTTATCTGTAGTCGTTGCAATTTGCATTAATCCTGTATTTTCTATCCCTGTACAGCACAAGGTTTGTTATATAGCAAATTTCTATAATTATATAATATCAGTATTCCTCATGTACCATTTGATATCGTTCTTTCTTCTGCATCTCCCTAAAATGCAAACTTATGTTTGTCGACTCAAATGAACCACCGCAACGCACGGGGTATGTAAATTCTTTAGAAAATAGCAGTTACATCTTCCTGAAGAACGCCGCAATTTAAGTGGGCGAACAGAGCAGGCATCTCCTTCAATATAACCAGTTAACCACAGTAAGACAAGATTGAATTATTGTAAAGGTCAATTTTTATGAAAACTAAACTGATTAAATAAATACTCAGTCTACTGAAACAAACATGGGCGTATAACCTTCAGAAACAATAAACAAAACGCACAAAAAGCAACAATGGCAAGTGTTCGTTCCAAAAGATAATAATAATCGTTTTACTATAGAAGAAGAAATCACAATGGTCTCACCTCCCAAAAGAATATGTCGCCGGAGACTCCACCGCCGGTGAGGTAGCTCCCCTCCGGGTCAGCAATGAGCGCGCGTATCGGCTCGACCGGGAAGCTTTTGACGGCCACCTGGGGCTGCAGGGGGAACCAAGGACATGAAGCTCCGAGATAGGGGTTTGGAGTTCAAAGAACGTGGGTTGAGGTTCGCGGCGAATGATTTACCTTGTCCCAGTGGTAGTAGTGGATGATGGCCGAGTTGCCGGCAGGGGCCTGGGCGGCGGCGAGGAAGCGGTCGGCGACGACCGCGAGGGCGCGGGGACGGGAGGCGCAGGTGCGGTGGCGGATGGCCTCGGCGCCCGTGCGGAGGTCCCACGCGGCCACGCCGGCGTCGGCGGAGGAGGCCGCGAGCACCAGCTGCTGCGGCGGCGCCATTTATTGGAGGGGTGAGCGGGAGGAGATGGAAGGAAGAGGACGGCGCGTCAGCGGCGGACCGTGGTGGCGCGGCCGCGTGGGAGTAGGCCAGCAGGGGAGCGTGAAGCCAAGCAGAGGAGAGAGGATTTAGGGTTAGAGTTAGTTATTACTGAGCCTCTCGCCAATCAATCCTTAGTGGCCAAAATTTTCCGGTGGGTTTATATTAGAAAAAAGTCCATACTACCTTCCACAAAGTTTAATATAACTCTCTCACTATAAAATCGGATATATATTACTTGCTACAACTCTTAAAATCGGAAGAATATACTTTCTTCGATAGTTTATACCTTAGTTTTATTCTATGTAATGTTTGCATAATAATACTGTTAACGGTTTTATCTGACGTGACATATTTAACTTAGTTATCACATACGGACATACACTTACTTGGAAATTTAATAAAATAAAAATAAAAATCATGTAGCTCACATATCTATCATAAGAAAAAAAAACTATTAGACCCACATTTTTGCAGGATCCACCTGCTGGGAGCTTTGATGTCGGCGAGGAGGAATATAGCTACTTCCTGCCAACTCCTCCGCAGCAACCTTGATCTCGCTATACTTGTTGCCCATCCAGGATCACATGGGGAGAGAGATTGGCAAGGGCAGATCAGATGCCGTCATTGTGAAATCATGAATCTCGGTGAGGTCGCCACCCTATGCCATCGCAACCTCTCCTATGACAACGACCTCAATGACTTCTTCTACATCTCTGTCCCCATCCCCATCCAGCTCCACTCCACTTCGCCTCAAGTGGTCGTGGCCGTCTTCCTCCCCTGTCCCTCCCTATTGCGATGGATGTGATAGCCAGAGCAGGAGTCCAATTTCTCTTCACCGATGGCATCGATTTGGTTGAGCTTAGGGGAGGAGAGGCATTTGATTTGGCCAGAGCCAACATCATTGTGTTCATTTCACACACTTGGCGTTGTGGCTCAGGTACATCGCCATAGACACCGATGAGCTCATTTTCTAGCATCGCCTCTTCCTTGCTGGCGACTATGGTGGTGGGTTAGAAGGATGGAGTATGCCGCGTCACCTTGTTCTTCCACCTCCCTTGGCTCTGTCGCGTGCGGATCTGGCGACTGCCTTGTTGTTGGGCTGCCTACTTCTCCTACTTCAATGTTGAGGGTAATAGCATGTAGGCTCCCATGTGATGTGGTTTTAGTGATTAATGACAACATAATTATTGGACTAATTTTTTCATGTCAGTTTGAAAGGAAAAGAATTAGGATTCCGATGATCCACCAATTGGCTACATGTGTTGGATGATCCTTTATAACATGCCATGGTCAAGAATTGGTTGAGTTATGACTCCAAATTAAATGAAATCTAGGTATGTCAAGACGCATTCAAGGAGTTGGATGAATGTGATAACTTTAGGTTTCTTTTATGCTAAAAAGACGATATTAGAAAGAGGGGAATTTGTTTAGTAGCTTAAAGTTATAAGTGATAGAGTCTAGATGTGATGCACATTAAGTCTATAGTCTCTCTAAAACAAGCGATAAACCCTTGAATAGTTTTGAGCGAAAACCTTGTTTCAAATCTCCTTTGTTTGCTCTAAAACATGTGTGGATTAGTGTTTGCACCAAAATTTGGTAAGCCCCACAGACATATTGAAGAGCTGATCAGCTTTATAGAAAGAGTATAATTGATACACGGAAATAGCCAATCGGATGGAATGAGGATAGAGTTGGTTCAGTAAAAAAACAGAAGATTATTCAGATGAGACTGGGTCTGAGGAGGAGCCATGTAAGCCACAACAAGTTACTTATATCTTTATAGGATATATCTTATAAGATATATAAGTTTAGTTAGTTTTGTTACCTTTTAGAGAGAGTTTCCTTTTTATATTTAGGAAATTACATCCGAAGGCTGTTTATCAGACTCTTGTAACTTCAGGGTATAAATATAGAGCCCCTGAAACCTTGTAAGATATCAATCACAAATCAAATTAATCTTGACGCATTGCCACCCTAGTTCATCTAGATTTTAATAACGGGTTCTGGCTCTCGACGTGGGGTTACATCGGCTAAGTCTAATCCGTGACGAAAAGGTAAGTCCCGTCACTATCTTGGTGTATTTGTTATACCTAAGGTTGCATTAGTTAGGTCTGATCTCTTAGT
This sequence comes from Oryza coarctata, assembly GCA_030770085.1. Classification (NCBI taxonomy): domain Eukaryota; kingdom Viridiplantae; phylum Streptophyta; class Magnoliopsida; order Poales; family Poaceae; genus Oryza; species Oryza coarctata. Next base: position 9,232,175 of record CM061475.1, read on the forward strand.
CCGATTGGTATCATGCTGCATTGGTTAGGTCCGACATACTAGACCGCTAATAGTAGATTGAGCCGTAGGTCGATAGGCCTTTACGCGAATATTTTATTGGAGCGGCTAGCCGATGAGTTATCCATACATTAAGCCGCATGCCCAATGTATCAGCTTTTTAGTCGATCTACATATATCTTTAGAGCATTTTTCTTATCGGCTTAGCTAGCCGACGAGTTTGTCCGTTTCTTTTGTCTACGTGTCCGATCTAGCCTCTCGTATCTTCAGAAGATTAGATCTTGCTCCTTACTATTCATCATATATTCTATTTGAAGCACCATCAACTTTACAGTTGATAGGTCCTTTATCTTATTTCTTGCTATCCGCATAAGCCTTCATCGGCTTTCTAGCCGATAAACGAGAGCTACCTCTATCGACAACCAACCATCGTATTCTAAAGCACCATCAAAGTCGATGGGTCCTTAATATTATTCCTCGCTATCTGTTTATGTCTTCATCAGCTGGAAGACACGTGTTGTAGCCTCATCAGCAACAGGCCGATAGCAAGAGTGCATCAGATGTAACCAATAACTATCTCAAATCTATCGGCGACCAGTCAATAGTAGAAGTTCATATTGCTAGGTCAAATTGACTAGCACGCCCCTAACTTCAGCAATCCTAATGAAGAGACCTTGAAGCCGAAGGATCTGTACTGGAGCGATGCAGATCTCCTAGGCCTCGGCGTGTTCGCGCGCCTCTATCAAACCTCTATTGGCTCATGCTCGCTTGCCTTCTCGGCACGTCTCTCTGCCTAGTCCGATCTTTCCCACGCGCACGTGAACATTCTTTTGGCATGCTCGGTGGGACAAAAGACCTCATTCATCGGTCAGTGGGACCATTCATCAACTGAAGATTTCACTCATCGACTGGTGGGACTAAAGACAATTCATCGACCGGCAATATGATACAGTCGTCTGATTAGAAGTTAGAATTTTATTCATTGACTAGAGGGACACCGTTTTAATTAATATGTTTGAAGAAGTTGATGCCAAGACGCGCTCAACCAATGAAAAAGTCGATGAAGATATCATTATTCCAGTCACATTGGAAGTTCTAAATGAAGAGTAGAGACAACAAAAAGAGCAGAGCATGGCTAATTTTTAGAAGCTCTGTTTGGAATTATTTAGTGTGACTAGATAAGGGCCGATTAAAAAAATCATAGTTTCCAAAACTTGTTTTGATGATAGAATTGAGCCAGTCACCACCTGTGAGTCCTCTGAAACTGTTACAAGAGATGATCAACGAAGCTGTTCACCACACGCTCATCAACCAATTGAGAGTATTGGTGAACACATTATAGAATCTGATCAATAAGATGATGGATGAATCATCAGCTCAAGAGCCTGATCAAGGTCCTATGTATTTGCTGATAAAAAACAGAGTTATCTCAGGTAACTTATGGAACTAGAAGGGATTTATCGGCGAATATGTTTCCACAAACATAGAACCAATTCGGGGGGCAATGGGATAATGTACTTCCAGAGTATCATCGGACTGCCTATTATGGAGGGTATTGGCAGGACTACCCGGTGGTAATCCTGATTCAAGCAATTATCATGAAGAATATCCCAGGCAGAATCGGGTACCAACTCTGCCTCCAAAATATCAAAGAGAAATCCCACAGAGGAGGATTTATCAGCAAGAGTTGCAGAGATGGTAAGAGAGCAATTTGGTATAAAGCCAAAGGACCAAACATTTATGTGTCGACACCTATATCCTGAGTGGTTCGACTGAGTTTCGTTACCGTACCGATACAAAATACCATATTTCTCCGAATTTTCAAGGCAAGGCAACATATCTACTGTGGAGCATATCAACCAATTCTTAGCTCAATGTGTAGAAGAATCGGCTGAAGAAGTCATGAGAGTTAGATTTTTCCTATTGTCCTTATCTTGATTGGCCTTCACATGGTTTTCTTCATTACCATCGAATTCAATTTGGGGATGGGTCGATCTGGAGAAGCAGTTTCACAAATACTTATTTACTGAGGTCCCCAAAATGTGGCTCATGGATTTGATATCAGTGAAGCAGAGGGTAGAGGAATCGATTTCAAAATATATCAAAGATTTCATAATATACAAAGCCGAGGCTATAGCTTAGACTTGAGCGATGAACAGTTAGAATAGCTGACCTTCTAAGGATTATTGAGTCATATCAGAAGTTATTTTTTCTCCCAAGAGTTTGATAGCTTAGCACATTTGATGCATACAGTATCGGTTCATCAAAGCCGATTACAAAAATGGGAGGAATTTTGAAGTCGTGGGAGCCTGAGGAAGATGATTTCAAAGCATGAGTTCTCATATTTTGAAATTAGGGGCATGTATTTGCACTAAAATTTGGTAAGCCCCGTAAATAAGATTAGAGAGCTAATCGGCTTAAGTAAAGAGTATGATTAATACAGGGAAAAAGCCGATTGGACGGATTGAGATTGAATTTGGTTCAGTAAAAAAAATAAAAGATTATCCAGATAGGATTGGGTTTGAGTAGGAGGCGTGAAAATCACGGTAGGTTACTTGTATCTTTATAGGATATATCTTATATGATAAGCAACTTTAGTTAGTTTTGTTAACTTCATAGAGAGAATTTCCTTTTATGTTTAGGAAATTACATCCGAAGGTTGCGCATCAGACTCTTATAACTCCACTGTATAAATATAGACCCCCTGAAATCTTATAAGATATCAATAATAGATCAAATCAATCTCAGTGCATCACCACCATAGTTCGTTTAGGTTTTTACTAGCGGGTTCTACCTCTCGACGCGGGGCTACATTGGTTAAATTCAATCTCTGGCAAAGATGTAAGTCCCGCCACTATCTTGGTGTATTTATTTTGGCTAAGGCTGCATCGATTAGGTCTGATCTCTTAGTCTGATTGGGTGCATCATATCATGTTTGTGTGCCATCGGTTTCATGCTGCATTGGTTAGGTCTGACCTACTAGATCGCTAATAGTAGATTGAGCTGTAGGTCGATAGGCCTTTACATGAACATTTTATCAGAGTAGTCAACCGATGAGTTATCCACATATTGAGCCTCACGTCTAGTGTATCAGGTTCTTAGCCGATATACATATATTTTCAGTGAATTCCTCTCATTGGCTCAGCTAGTCGATGGGTTCATCCGTTTCTTCCATTCATGCGTCTGATCTAGCCTCGTGTATCTTCGGACAATCGGGTCTCGCTACTTACTATTCATAGTATATTCTATTTAGACCGCCATCGGATTTACAGCCGATATGTCCTTGATCTTATTTCTTGCTATCCGCATATGACTTCATCGACTTTCCAACCGATCAACGAGCGCTACAGCTTCTATCGGTAACTAGCCAATAGGAGGATTACACATATTGCTCATCGACCATTGTATTTCAGAGCGCCATCGGCTCTATAGCCGATGGGTCCTTTATCTTATTACTCGTTATCTGTTTATACCTTCATTGCCTTTTCAGATGATGGATGAGTGTTTCAACCCTTATCGGTAACCAGTCGATAGCAGGAGTGCATCAGACACAACCAATGACTATCTTAACCCTATTGGTAACTAGCCGATAGTAGGAGTTCATATCGGACTATCGGCCGACTTACTCATCGGTTTATTTTTTTATCAATTGTATGGTCAAATTGACTAGCACGCTTGCTACTCTAGCAATTCTGATGAATGGACCTCAAAGCCGAAGAACCTAGACTAGAGTGAAGCAGATATCCTAGGCCTCAGCGTGCTCGCGTGCCTTTATCAGACCCCCATCGGCTCACGCTCACTCGCCTTCTTGGCGCGTCTCTCCACCCAGTTCGATCTTCCCCCTGCGTGCGCGAAAATTGGACATTCCAAGTGATACAAACAATTTGACCTAGCACTTGTCTTGCTTGCTGCAATAGCATGACCACACAGTCTAATGTCGATGTCGGATTGTCCAGCTAGACCTTGGTCACTCGAGTATGTGTTGATTGTATGTAGATAAAGGGTTAGCCGGACATTCTGAAAGTGATCGAATTGTCTAACTTGTTCAATTCCATGTCGGATATTGAACTAGCCAAAAAATCCTACATCAGCCTCGGACAATTGGATTTCTCTTTGACTAGATTAAGCCTGACAGTCCGAAGTTGTGTCGGACAATCTGGTTTATGCTTTGTCAGGTAGTGATCGAACAAAGTGTAACGGTTGTTTTGTTTGTCACTAAGGCCGGACAATGTGCAACAGATAATCCAGTATGAGGCAGATTGTCTTGCTCTTTATAGTCTAATGGTTTTATGGTCAGTGACCATTGTAATGTTGTAAAGAGCCAGATAGTTTGATTAGTGTCAGATTGTCTATCCTATATAGTTTTGGACAGTTTTAGATTACGGTCAGAAATGGCTAGTTGACTCAGTTGGGGCTATAAATACCCAAGCTCTTGGACCCCTAGTGTCTTTTGGAATCCATTATAACTAGTGTATCCTTTTGCAAGTCTAAGAGCTCATCTGTGCTTAATTTGCTTCACTATTTCTCAAGTTTAGTGCTTATTCGTGAGTCTCTAGTAGCCAAGTATGTATCCACTAAGAGTCTTGTGCTTAGATCTTCAAGTAAGGATTGTTTCTTGTTACTCTTGGTATCTTTGCATGTCTAGACAGCTTTGGAGGCGTTTTTGGTGGTCTCTTAGGAGTTTTTGGGAGACTCGGAGGTTGTTGTGAAAGGTTTGGGATTCACCTTCCGAAGTGCAAAAGAATCACCCATATGAAAATGTCTTTAAATTTTGTGATTAAAGGAGATCCAACGAGGATTAATGGAGATTAATCGAGATTGTCAATTTCCTTGAGAAAAATTCGCTATATTACTTTTAGCATGAGTGTACTAGGCCAACATCGCACGAGATGGGTGTTATATCTGATTATGTGACCGAGAGAGGAAAATCCGACTCGATTAAGAGTTGACGGAGGCAATATAGACTTTTTCCTTTATATTACTACTTTACTAGTTAGGCTAGGTCTCGGGCAAAAAGTGTAGTTATGATCATCGAGGCATTCTCGGTCCCAAAATGGGTGTTGTGCCTTCTTTCTTTTTAAAACCTGTCTTTTGAATTCGTTTCAAATTCATATGACTTAACTCACTACATAAATAGGCGACTAATTGAGTAGGCTTTGAAAATTGAGATTGAATCATCTACAACTCTCGAGGGAAAGTACATGTGAAGACTAAGGTTTTCTCTTATCTTTGTGAAGGTGTAGACATCTCCATTACTTAGGCATAGAATATTTAAATAAGAATGGCGTTCGTCCCAAGACATATACATGTGCATACGTGGGTACATGCTTCCATTGTGCTCCCATGAGTCGCTGTGCACCTTTTTTCTCACTACATGTGCCTTGGATTCCTCACATGTAAATGAGCCTATGCATGTGAACTTGGCTTGCTAACAGATTCTGGCCATACATGCATAGCCATGTGTAGTAAGGAAGCATGTGAACTAATGGTAATGTTACACAAATATAGTCATAGGTTTCAGTTTTGACTTCTTCACCTCTAGAGGAAAAATTAAAGCCTTTATAAATTTCTTATGACACACTACAACCTTAAGTGCTCACTAGTGATGACTAGTCATCTAGGAGATCTTGATATCTAAGAGTAAGAAATATAATTGAAGATTTTTGTGCTTAAATAATGGAGTGAAACTCACTTCCTCTTAACCTTCCAATATCTCAACCCAACTCTCTTATCTTTTTAGATCCCTCTCATAAAGAGCTATCATCAAAGTAGAAAAATGACGACGGGCTATGTGGATTTTGATAGATCTCTCTTTTCAAAATCTTAGCAGCTAAGGATGTGAAATGAGCTTGATGTCTCATGATGGGGAGTAAATAGACGCTATTACAAAATTTAAACAAGATTAAGCGGAAGCAAATAAGATATTTTGGCATAGCACTAGAAATTCTGATAGCAATGTACATTTCAAATTTTGATATATGAAATCTATCAACAAGAACAACAACTTTAAACTATAACATAACTTGTTATGTAGAGAACAAAGCACATGAGCATATCACAATATGAAAAGAATTGCAAGTAACATGTGCAGTCAAACCAACTCTCATATGAGCTCCTGTCGACTCATTCATTTGGCCATAGACTAAAGCTACCTTTGATTCATCAAGATTTTTTTTCATTATTTACTTTGGATTCCTTAATTTCTATATAAAGATCGTTTGAGACCATTCCCTACTTTCCATATAAAGATCATTTCCTTCACGAGATTGTTCCCCTACTCGGCTAGTAAGAGATACAAGATAACTAAGAGGGAGACATAAAGATTTGTTTACTAAAGTTTGACCCCCTCACAAAGAGGTTCCTACATCTCCGTTGAGTAGCTCATAAAGAGCCATGTCTCTTTCTACCATTTTCCTCACGAGGTTGCACAATTGCACTCCTTAGGTTCACTGTTGATTTCTTCCTTTACGAAGGAGAAATTGAAGCCTTCACAAATTTTTTCGTAGCACACCACAATCCTTGGATGCTTACAGGCGACTCCTAGCCATTTAGAAGACCTCAATCTCCAAGTGTAATGAATTCCTACAAAGTTTGCATGGAGATGAACCTAGTGCTCAATAATCAAGATTTTCACTTAGCACTAGAAACCCAACTCAAATCCATACCCACAAGAATCTAATCACAATGAGCAAAGGGGATTTGAAATGAAAATATTGTTCAAAAACCAAAAGCACTTAGCCTAAGTCACAAAGCCACAAAAATTGGAGTGAAGAGCTAACACTAGAAAAGGGTTTGGGTAGGGATTTAATTAGGAAGCGTTGGGGTCAACTTTTAGGCTTACCTTGGATATTCTGCCTTCAAGATCGGATATTCTGATTACAATGGCAGGTCCGTAATGGACAAAAACACAATCCTAGGTCCTTGGAAAACATTGGGTTAGATGTTCTGATACCAACATTGAAAATTCTAACTTTAAATCTCAAGCAAAAAGAAAACTGAATTCCTTAGAAAAACAAACATTTTGATGATCAAATATTTTGATCATCCATTGGATATTCTAGTCAATAAATGTAGATCAAAATAGAGAATTTGGTTTCTTAGAAAATCGGATATTTCGATGGATCAGATATTTCAATACAACTCACGTAAAAGGACCATAATTTTTTACTTTGGAGTCTGATTTTAATGATATTAGACTTTATGTAAAGCTTGTTTCAAAAGCTATCAAATCCAACAAAAAAGGGTCCAAAACCCCCATCAAAGATAGAGAAAAATCTTCAAAGAAACCCAATGTATGTGTTGTGACATGTGAAACAAACTAGAGTTGGTGTTTTGGCTTAGGTTTCTCAAGAACACACAAGAGTTAAGAATTTTGGGCATCGAGATATGACTAAGCAAACAACGTTGCTTCTCTCTTAATAGTATATTACTCCTATACTTAGTTTGGTCTTCACTAGAAAAACGGTGAGACCGGTAAAAGTCTAAAAAAAAGATATTTTGGTTCATTATATATTTACCATTGTGCTTATCAATGAGACCTTAACTTTGACTATGGACAACACTACCTATAGTAAACACTTGATTTGATATTCATGAACACATGATATTTGATGACTTTCATTTCTTCAAACCACTTAATGTCTTTCAACTTATGCCATCCAACAATAGCTTTTTATTCATCACTATTGATGTGTACAACACTTGATTCTCATCTTCTAGCTTTCCATCGTGAGTCATTGTGTGTCTTGATCTCACTTGAGCATCAAACCTATTTCCAATTCTTTGAACCTATTTCTATCATTTAACTCAATAAAATTGTTAGTTCCAATAATTCGATTTTCAATCCTCACTTATTGACCAACTGATCTCATATAAAGAATATGAATAGGTTGATGAGTGTTGACTAACACCATAAGTGTCATATTGTCACATGTGAGCTCAAATGTGAAGATTCCAATCAAATGTAAGTAATTAGCTTATATCAAATACATGCACAACTAAGGTACATAATTTGCCCCCTAAATTGGATGAAATATATGAATCTATAAGAGTTTATCCTATGCAAGAATAAACACATTTATCAAAAGTATAATCATAATAATAAATCTATACATTCATTACGTCCATGTCTGCAATGCAAATAGACAAAACAAGAAAAGTCTTAAATAAAACATTAGTCTCATATGTATAGGTCAATGATATGGAAATCACAAATATGTTAACATATATATGTTTAGAGTGTGTGTGACACATATAACTCAATATGTATGTTTTCTATCCTTGTGATTTAGGTTCATGCCAACAAATACATTTCTATCTCAATTCAAATGATGTTTAGGAATGATCTATTTATCATCTCATGGAAATAGTTAGCCCCATAAGCTAGTTTATCATAAATCACAAAAACAACAATTATACAAATTGTTGATCATAGATCTTTCAATATATTCCTTTTTGGTGAGGGATAACAACTTGATACAAAGCATATAGAGTTGAGTAAATGATATAGAATGAGCTCCCCTAAAAATATGCATACATATAAAAATAAAAGAATATGTACATATTTAATAAAAGCCAATGGTATCTATAGAAGAGCTAAGAATAGAACATGAGGAGTTTGTTACATACCTTTTATCATTTTCATTTTCGTATCCAAATGAAACTAAACAAAGACATGCTCATAAAACTATTAGTCTCATACAATTAGATTTGTCATTAATTATGAAAACAAACTTAATGGAACTTGAACTTACATGGTGGAAGGGGTGGAGCGGTTTAAATACCCGAGCCCCTAAAACTATACATTATGTCCAAATCGGAAATTCTAAAATTCACATTGAAACTTGCGGTCAGTTCAAACAACACTCAATGGTCTCAAACACACGACCCCGACCGCAAGTCAAGCTTGGTGAAGAACCGCGCACCGTGGAGCTCGTCGAGAAATTCGTCGACGACGGGATGGGGAACGCATCCTTGACGGTGAGCGCGTTCAGGGCACGGTAGTCGACGCAGAACCGCCACGAGCCGTTCGCTTTCTTAATGATGATGATTGGCGAAGAAAACGCAGAGTCGCTATGGCGGACGATGCCCTGCTCAATCATGGCGGCGCACTGCCTCTGGAGTTCATCCTTGTGAGCCGCCGGATACCTGTATGGCCGGACTGCCACCGGTGGTGCGCCTGGTTTGAGGACAATAGTGTGGTCGCGGGCACGCTTAGGTGGCAGCCCCTTGGGCTCGGCGAAGACGTCCCCAAAAGAAGCCAACAGCTCATCGAGGAGAGAGTCGCTAGCTGTTGTAGCGGAGAGGACCCGCGTACATGCCGTCGCCACGCCCATCCAGCAGACTGCACGGCCGTGTCGGTAGAACGACAGGGTGCGTGCAGTGAAATCCCAGACGATCGGTCTGAGGGTGGCCATCCACTGCGTCCCTAGGACTATGTCATACCCTGCAAGTGGCATGACAAAGAGGTCAACGCGGAACTCGTTGTTGTCGATGGAGATCGGAGGTTGCCAGAGAACGCCGGGGCAGGTGACCCTTTCTCCATTGGCCACGGTTGCCGTGAGGCGCGGTCGGGGTTGGACGGGTAGCCTAGTACGGAGAGCGGCGGCCTCGGCGATGAAATTGTGGGTCGACCCAGTGTCGAGGAGCGCGACGAGAGTGGTGGTGCCTAGAGACACGTTGATCTGCATTGTGTCGCAGACCGGCACACCGGCGACTGCGTGCAACGAGAAGACCGGTGTCTCGGTGTCCGGTGCCTCGGTCGCCGTGGCGTCGTCGAGGTCAGCGATCTCTACGCCGCCGATGTAGAAGAGTCTCCTGCAAATGCGGTTGTGTCCACGTGTATACTTTTCGTTGCAGTTGTAGCAGAGGCCGAGTCTGCGGCGCTCCTCCTGTTCCGCCTGGGACATATGCTTCATCGAATGGCCTGCCACCGTGACTGCGGGTGGTGCGGCTTTGTCGACCGGAGGAGCCGACAGGACGAGGCATGGGGCTGGGGTAGGTAGCAGGCCGCGGGTCACGGGCTTAGTCAATGCCAACGTGTACTGCTCCCGCAATTCTAGTTGTCACGCTAGGCTCATGGCGGCCGCCAGTGACTGGGGGTTCTGGATGCGCACGTCGATACTGAGCGGCGGCAGGAGACCCCCCGTGAAGAGCTGCACCTTCTGTGATTCCTTCAAAGGACCGGCGCGTGCCAGGAGCGCTTGGAATCGGTCCTGGTACTCGGCGATCGTGCTCGTGCGGCGGCAATCAGCCAACTCGAACAGCGGCGCAGATCGTAGCGAAGGTCCGTAGCGCAGGTTGAGCAGATCGGTGAAGCGGCGCCAGGAAGGAGTACCCTCGTCCTGCTGGACCTGGATTTACCACATTTGGGCGCCCTCCTCCAAATAGTACGATGCCATCCACACCTTCTCCTCCTCCATGATCCTCTGCTGATAAAAATACGACTCGCAGCGATTTATAAAGATGAGTGGGTCAGACTTACCGTCGAACCGTAGGAAATCCATCTTTTGGAACCTCGGCGGCCGATCGTTGTGGTGCTTGCCGAAGGCCTGCTTGCCGCTCGAGAAAGAGGAACGTCCAGCGAACAAGGCTTGGATTGCTTTGGCGTTGGCCTCCGCGGTGGCTTGAAGCATGTTGACGGCGGCGGCTAGCGTCTCCATGGTGGTCTTGAGGTTAGTTTGGTCACACATGGCAGCGGCGTAGGACGACGCGGTGGAGGGGATCGCGGGAAAGGATGGCGCGGCGGCTGGCAATGGGGATGGAGAGGAGGAACGGAAGGACGAGAATCGCCGGGATCGTGATACCAGGTTGTTAAGATCACCGAGACCTAGGGTAGCTGGACCACGGCTATGGAGTTCATAGTCACGATCTGTGGTTGAGGCGAGGTTTTACCCCTCAGCACTCCTGTTAGGATTGGAGAAAGAGAAGGAGGAGATTCAGGAAATAATTCTTGCTTACCTCTTCTAGTGTTCAATTACATGAATATATAGCCAATGGACTCAACCAAATCAGAGTTGATTGCTCCTAGAATTATAGACTAAATATAGGAAACTAAACTAACCTTTCAAACTTAGCCAATTGCTCCTATAATGGACTAAAAATAGAAAACTAAAATAATCTTTCAAACTTAGCCAATTCATCATAGTGGTTGCCTTGCTGTGCGCGTCTCCGTGCGCGTTCCTCATGCGTGCTACTTTTTCAGTGGCTCTGCACACGTCGCGGGCTTACTGTCGTCGTTTGTTGTATGTGTGCCCCCACATGACAATGTCTAAATCTGTTGTCGAACCAATTTGTTTATATGATAGGCGAGGAAATCATTTCTGGTGCACAAAGAATACATACACCTGAGCTCTTGACCCAACACGCAACAGAGTGTGGAATTGATGCTAGTACTATTGCGTCATACATCGAATCATTTGGGTAAGTTTCTTCTTGTCCCATGTTCTTAGTAGTCCTCTGATATTGCAGGATCTATTGTATATTTTTCATCCAACTTTCCCACTTGTTCATGCCTAATCTCTTCATTTGTTGCTCATTTCAATATTTGGTCACCACTTCAGCTATGGTGCACCTCCCCATGGTGGTTTTGGGGTCGGCTTGGAAAGGGTGGTGATGCTGTTCTGTGCCCTAAACAACATTAGAAAGACATCACTCTTCGCCCGTGACCCACAGAGGCTGGTGCCGTAGTTCTTTTTTCAAGAGCAAGGCTAGACCCGCTATGATGAATGACGCCACCATTTCCCCCATTCTGCTACCCTGTTAATGAACTTTAAAACAAGAAATGGTGATCATAGCTTCAGCTATTTTCATGAAGGCTGCTCATGTATTTATCAGTTTGCTTAATCCCTGTTATGGATTAAGCCCTGTCGTTGGTGTCTTCTTGCATTATTATTGTGCTGGGATGTACTGTGGGTTACGCTTCATCGATAGCAGAAGTTGTGGAATGCTGGCAAGTTTCTCCGCGTGGCTCTTTTTTCCATGATCGTATTCTGGAAGTTTTATGCGAAGAGATAGAAAATATTCAACTTAGTTTAGTGGGAGACAATTGCATATATTAGTTGTTTTAATTTTTATATAAATTAAACTTTTTAAGTTTGATTAAATTTATAGAAAATGTAGCAATATTTATAATATAAAATAAATATACTATCAAAATATATTGAATGCTAAATTTAATAAAACTAATTTAATTTTATAGATGTTGCTAAAATTTTCTATATAAATTTAGTCAAATAAAAAGAAGTTTAATTGAATCAAAATGTCTTATAATATATAAAACAATGGAGGGAGTAGTATAGCATAAGGATTCCGTATACCTTATGGGCGTTATTTAGGAGCCCACAATCATTGCCCATATATGTTCGAAATTGAAAACTAGTTCGTCAATAGAAATGAGTTGAAAAACTGATCCATCAGTAAGTTGAAGCTTGTGGATTCCCATACCAGCCTTAAGGTGGGTGGTGGACTAGAGTAGATAAAAAGCTTAAGGCGTATGATTTTCTTCAATGCACACTCTTCTACGCATGATTTTCTCCAAAATTTATGTGTTTCAATTTCTATGAACCATCCAAAGAAATTACCTCTATTGTTTGTCTGTTTGAAATCATGTAGTATTGTATAGTATGTGTGATAATCTATTTATATATTTTTCTGTTCCTGCGTTTGAGAATGCTACGTTCCAAGTTCCAAATGAGAGGGTTTGTTGTTACATAGATTTTTGGCACGCATCATGGAGATTAGTGTTATAGCGAGGCAGCGCGTACGTACGTTGGAAAAGGCTATTAGTTCCTCAAATGGTTTAGGCTTAGCTACTGGTTTTTTTAGACGTACCTCGTCTCAGTCCGGCTTGCCGTAAATGGCTTATTAATATGGTACTACTATATATAATCCCGTCAATCAACACGTAATTAGGTCGGTCAAGTCAATGATCTGGCTAGTGGCTGGTGGTATATATGCAGGATAGTAGTGAAGGAGGTGTAGAGGTAGGACAAAATAGTCAGATCGTCATGATGATTTTGATGTCGATTAAACACCGCAACATTGGTCCACACATTTGGAAATAAAATACCGATTATGATATACTAACACTTACAAACGAATAGGGTTTGACTTGTGAGGTGATGTCTATGATTTTTCTCGACTTGAACAGATATGTCTTTCCTCAACCTCTCTATATATAGCCTTTCTCATTTAGACCTACAAGATCGTGATCACTTAGATCTCTATCCGAATCGAGCTCTTATCTGAATCACATTTAAATAAGTATTTTAACCTGCTAAGTGTGCAACACTTTAGTTTTACATATATTTGGTTATGATCCAAAAACATCTTTTTGTCGTCCTGATCATAGCGGTCTTTAGTAAGACATATTAATTTTCAAAGTATACGTAAAGATTTATAATGTTTATATATATAAATTTCTTTATCTTAAGATATCAATTGAGTTTAAGATGAGACTTGTATTATTATCTTAATAGCTTAATTATAATGGATTATAAATTTGTAATTAACTCCTTAATCATCTTAACATATTTATACACTTCTATAATCCATTATATCGAGAGGTCCAGATATATTTATGACATAGGAGGAGTAAATTCTATCTTAATTACTCACATCACACTATATATTTTTTATAGCAAATCCGAAAATTAATTATATGATTACGCTATTATAGAGTAGTGGTAGTATTAAAATAAGCTGCTAATTGAAAACAGAATTCTATAAAAACAATACTTTCATTAACTTATAACACTAGAGTATGTCTATCAACATGTTTACTAATATATATTTATATTATCGATTTGATATCTCCATACCATAATTTATATATAAGATATAATTATCAATATATATGCTAATCTTTATTTGTTTCTTATATAATATATAATTATAAATCATTTAAAAATAGCAATATTTAATATTAGCAGTCTCATGAGTCACATAATCAATAATAATAATATTTATTTTAAAAAATAAATTAATATATTATAAATATAATATATAATATATACAATATCTTTATTTTGGATCTACAGTGTATCACACTAAAGTTGATCACGCACCACGGGCTATCGCGCTCTCGCCTCTCGGTGGCTGGCGCTCGAACAACTAGCTAGCCAAAATCAGCCAGCACCAATCCTACTACTCTAGATGCAATCCTACGTGTTGCTAGGTTGTTATAGCCATGGTCCTGCCCCTGCGTATAGGCGTATAGCCTTGCCATCCACGATCGCAACCTCTCGCATACTAGTCATGTATGCAGATCGATCGGGTCGTAGATCTATCATCTATCGCTCCAACATACAGATGGATGACGTACGCGCACAAAAATGGAGAAACGCCGCGCGAGCGGCCTGGCGTAGCCACGAACTTCCACTAGGACCATTCATGCGCAATTGCTCGCGCATCCATCGTTGCTACCTCTCTCTTGTGGTCGTGTGGCGGCGCGGCGCACCGGCCAGCCCTGCGCGGTTTTTGTCTACCCGGTCCCGAGTGGATGTCCACCCGAGTTATCTGCCGTCCGTTTGTTCTCGTGATTCGTGTTGTATTTCCACCTTTGTAAGCAATACCTCCTGTATTCGTCGACGTATGTATCTCGGTGCAGAGAGCCAGAGAATGTACATTCTACAATGGAGGGTCACGGCACCCAACAACTTTTCCCATGTCTTCCTCTCATTTCTTTCATGGCCATGGATCTCAATCTCCTCTTGACACCACAAGACGAAGGATCTGCCATGGCTGGATTGAAGCTTCTTTGTTATTTCTCAATCTCTAGTAGCTGGCCATCTTGGTTCTGATTCTTCTTGAAAGCATGCAACGGAGAGAGAATTGCACGCAATAAAGAGTGCTTGTATTAGTGCTGTACTTATAGCACAATGTACAGAGTTTGTTACAGGGGCTTAGGAGCTACAGAATAGTATCTTGATACAACAAACTAACAAACTAACTAATATGCCGGATAGGCAACAGAACAGGCGCGTAGTACGAAGGCATAGAAAGAAAGGCTTCACGCTAACACCCCCGCAGTATCAACCGGCTGCCTTGCAGACAGCGGTGGATCCAGCATTTTTTGGTCGATGTTGTCACCGTTAACTCGTGTCAGGATCACGGCAAGGGAAACAATAATACATATGAAAAGTACAAGAACATAATCAATTATGGATTAGAAAAGTTATAGAGCCAAGTTAAAATTAACTGGAGTTAATATCCATACTCTGCTTTAGTGCTTAAATGAGACTGTTGCCGTTTGGAGGACGAGGAGATAAGTTGATACAGAAAAAGCGAAGAAATAGGTTCGTCATTCCATTACAGTATCATCAAGAACAACAGAAAGAACCAATATCCTGTTTTGGGATTTTGATTGAAATACCCTTTATGGGTGTTTTACGTAGAAATACTATAGTTGCTTGCTTATTTTGACAACCCCCGATAAAAAAAAGATAAAAAGGATTCAGGAATTGTTAAATTTAGATATAGGACCTAGAGGATGAATATAGGATTCGAGAGGAAGACTCAGAGAACGAATACGGAAGCCCAGAAAATAAATATAGGACCCGAGAGGAAGAATGTAAAACCCTAGAAGACAAATATAGGACTCTAGAGGACGAGTACGAAACCCTAGAAGATGAATATGGGATCCCAGAGGACGAATATGAAACCCTAGAAGATGAATACGGAATCCTAGAGGACGAATATAGGACTCGAGAGGAGGAATCCGAGGACGAATATGGGAGCCCAGAGAACAAATATAGAACCCGAGAGGATAAATATTGTACTTTAGAGGAAGACTCAGAGGACAAACATGGGACTTTACAGGAAGACTCAGAGGAAGACTCAAAGGATGAATATGGGAACCCGGAGGAAGATTCCGTCTTAAAAAAAGGGGTTTTGATTGAGCATCGAGGAACAAAAGAATTAGGCTAAAATACCAAAAAGAAGTAGATCGGTTTTTTTTCATTCTCCAAGAACTGCATATCTTGCCGAGATCCTCATCCCTAAAGGTTCTTGACAATAGTATTATTGGAGTGGATACACAACTCACAAAAAATACAAGAAGTCGGCTGGGTGGATTGGTTCGAGTGAAGAGAAAAAAAAGCCATACGGAACTAAAAATCTTTTCTGGAGATATTCATTTTCCTGAAGAGGCGGATAAGATATTAGGTGGCAGTTTGATACCACTAGAAAGAGAAAAAAAAGATTAGAAGGAATAAAAAAAAAGGAAAAATTGGGTCTATGTTCAATGGAAAAAAAATTCTCAAGAGCAATGAAAAGTATTTTGTTTTGGTTCGACCTGTAGTCGCGTATGAAATGAACGAAGGGAGAAATTTAGCAACACTTTTCCCACAGGATCTATTGCAGGAAGAGGGTAATCTCCAACTTCGACTTGTCAATTTTATTTCTCATGAAAATAGCAAGTTAACTCAAAGAATTTATCACACGAATAGTCAATTCGTTCGAACTTGCTTAGTATTGAATTGGGAACAAGAAGAAAAAGAGGAGGCTCGTGCTTCTCTTGTTGAGATAAGAGCAAATGATCTAATTCACGATTTTCTAAGAATTGGGTTAATCAAATCCACTATTTTGTATACACGAAAAAGGTATGATAGCTCAAGTGCAGGACTGATTCTCCATAATAGGTTAGATTGCACCTATAAAAATACAGTAATCAGATGTGGATTTTCTACTATCAGGGCAACCGACCTAATCCGTGTCAAAATAGGCGACAAGGGAGTGGTTGGCAAAATGACTAAGTTGGAGACGATGCCCTCCACATACCGAATGATACGCTTGACTAGATGGGGGTTTCCAGGGTCGTGCATATGGAGATATACTTATTGCAAGTCATAAGTTATATTTGGTCGAGTGAATGTGAGATAATGTAATGTATCTACCAAACTGTGGTAGAGGGTTGGATCAGTGACAGGGGGCGCCATGACTGACTAGGAGTTTGGTTTGAGTCTCAATTAGAGTGGAAACAGAGCTATAGGATTGCATGGAAGCTCTATCAACGACCTCATGTGCATACTTCTCCTAGGGCAAAAAGAGGCTGTAGTTGGACCGTTGCACAGAAAATCCAACAAAATAGTGGACATAACCCATATCATTTATAGAGAATTCTTTGCTCAAAAGGCCAATGATGCGATGCAGAAGTGCACTCGAAATGTAAGAGATAAGTTGTTTCAGAGCCCATAAGGATGTGTTAATTGGAGCTGATGAAACCAACAAAAGCGATGAATTTGGCAAATCGGCTGAACCGTGCTCGTGGAGCTTGCTTGAGGCCATATAACAACTTGTTCTAGTGGCACACAAGTGGATAAGCTTGATTAAGAAGACCAGTTGGCTGAATGCAATAGACAGTTTCTTGAAGGGTGCCGTGACGAAATAAGTTTTTAATGTCAAGTTGGTGAATGGGCTTGAGCAGAGCGCAATGGAGAGGACAGTGTGAATGCTTGCTGGCTTAACAACCAGACTAAAAGTTTCTTTAAAATCAATGTCAGGAATTTGAGAAAAACCATGCAGATGACATTTGCTGACTTGTGGTGATAGACCCATTTGCCCATGATGACATTTGCGATGGGAGGATGAGGAACCAAATCCCATGTTTGGTTGGTTAGCAGTGCATCAAACTCATTCTCATGCAGTCTTTCAATTGGGATCCTGTAGAGCAGCTTGACATGTCTTGGGTAAAGGAGTGAAAGAGGCAACTGAAGCTTGAAGATCATGGACCTCACGTGGCCCAAAATGCAGTCCACACTTGCTGTGTGGGCCATGGGGTGGGTGTTGATTGTTGGGGGCAGAGTGGCCGGCAGGCACGGACGGCGCCCAGGCCGATGGCTGGGCCGACGAGGCTGGTAGCAGAGGCGTAGTGGTGGTCGAGGCCGGCTGCAGAGAAGTCTCGTCAAATGGCGAGGCCACCGGCGTAGGCGTCGCGACACGTGACAACGCCACTGGCGTAGGCATCACGGCATGAGGCGAGGCCGTGAACGGTGCCGTGGCAGGCGACGAGACAGCCTACGTTGGCGTCGTGGCACGCGACAAGGCCGCTGAGGTTGCCGTCGAGGAGGCAACTGGTGGTGAGAGCATCCTGAAGGTAGCGGGAGGAGGTGAATCATCGTCGAGGAAGTTGTAGGCCGCAGGTGGCGACGAAGGTTGGAGCTTAGCAATGAAACTCATAAAAACATGTTTTAGAAATAATAATCCTATTTGTAGCAAGAAAGCGATATCTTGTTTGTAACATAGCCCAAAAAAACACACGGAACTACGAGTGTTTATTTTTGGCAGCGGTGATGGTGTTTGGGTAACATGAGTACCCAAAAACTCGAATATGGATGTGCGCCAAATAGACGGTAGTAAGGGTTGGAATAAGATAGTGTTTTGGTGAGTAGTAAATTGAAGAGATGGGTAGCTGTGTTGAGTGACTCCGCCTAGTGTGTAGGCAAGCTAGCTTAGGAGTGTGCATGATATTGTTGAGTGAACGAAGAATGGTTTGGCATTGCCATTATGGGGGAAAGAGTAGGAGTAGGAGAAACAAATGTGGACACTATGAGAGAGACTATGAGCTGCAGAATTATCAAACTTATGACTGTTATCGCTTTGAATGGCTTGTATGATGGAGGAAAACTGAGTAGCAATGTAGGCGAAAAAAATGTTTGAGGGAGAGGAAGGTTACAAATTTTCGGCGCAAGGAGGAAAGTCCATGTATAGTGTGTAGTCATCGAGGAGATAATACTTGAAACTGGAAATACTTGGAGAAGTCCATAAATAGAAATGAATTAATTCACATGGTGGTCTAACTTGCAAGGTAAAATCATGGTGCAACAAGGCTAAATGGAGAGGTGGCCAAGTCGGCGAAGTAGAGTTGTGCTGAAGTAGCATGGTAGCGGACAGGACATGAGTAGGATGAGGCGGTAGGCGAATGGAGTATAGGTAGCTGGTATTATTACATCGGATGAGTACGGTCTTGTTGAAGAGATGCTTCACAGAAAAACCATATTAGTAACAATAATTATCTTTGGTGATTTTACAAACAGAAATGAGATTTTAATGAGGAAAAGTGGGTGAGTGCTCACAAGATGGCATTGATTAGTGGCAACAATTGCTAAGTGGGAGCCATCACCAACAACATTAAATTAGGAAGAAAAACTATTTGAATAAAAAACGTGACAAAGTGTGGATCTCAAATCCACTCCAAACCCACTCTAGAATACCCTGCAAAAATTTCTCAAAATTTTCTAAGTTCAAATCCAAATTCAAACATTCAAATTTTCAAACTTCCATAATTATTCCTGAAATTTAAGAAAATCTATTGTCACCTAGGCCGCTCTCGCCTTCTTCCTTCCTCTCTCAGGCCTCTTGGCCTTCTTCCTTTTTTGGCTTGCACAATCAGATTTCTCACTTGCTATCATAGCACATGGGCCGATAGGTCAGCCCACCCACCAACCATGTGGTGGACAGTCGCCCGATACATTGTGTCATGGCTGTCCCCTACCTTTAGTGCCGCCCCACGCGAGCCGAGTGCTCGGTCAAATGCATTGGCCTCCGCAACGCGTGACCTTACCTCCCTGCTGCATCGGCAACGCCAACCAACATGCCACCCTTGCCCGTGCCACGCACACAGACAATGCACTGTTGTCTTAATGGTCCAAGCCCTAGAGAGCACGCACACTCCTTCTATCTCGTCCTATCCTGGCCACCATGTCACCCGTGTTCTCTCTTCCCTCTCGTTCTGGCCAACACCATCATGGTGCTACGTTGCGCTTTGCCGCCTCAGCCACACCACACGTCACTTGTCACTAACGCGTAATGCTGTGTCGTATCGCCTATCTCCATTGTCAACAAGCACAATCCTGTGCCTATAAAAGACCATGGAGCCCTTCTCACATCGCACCATCCATACTCCACCTGAGCTCCCACACCACCACCACATTTCTTGCCTCTTTCTTTGTATCCGTTAGGTGCCATTGCTATCGCCCTTCCATGTTTCTCGAGGTAGAACTTTTGGGTTTTCTCTCCCTCTCTTCCTATCTCCTCACCACCTCAAACTAAACCCCAAACCTAGCCACTCCGGCACCCATTTGGTCACTAGTGATGACCAAATGACACACTCCCATTGGAGTCCGTTGCCACTTGTCGTCAGCTACCTTCCATCCTCCTAAACCAAATCCAAGCCATCCGTATTCCTCCCCATCCTCTGCTTGATGCTCCAGTGACCGTAGCTCATCGAGAGTCCTTGTCGTTTGGCCAGACACCATCGAGCTCATCCAGCAGTCAATTTTCCTTCTAATCTTCCCTTCCCGATCAGCAACCATGTGGCTGTTGCGTGGCAGCCATGTCGGACGATCTTGGGTCCACCAAGCCGACATGGTGCGTCCGCCTTGGCCCAGCTAGGTGTTGGGTTGGCCTAGAAGTCGAAAGGTCTTGGCCTTATTTTTCTCAGCCTAATAACACTCGCGTGAGCTGGTTAACCTACCCACCAATGAAATACAAGTCTACTTTACATCCCTTGCTTCAGCCCTACTAGTCATCCTCTAATTCAAACCTTTTTTTAAGAAAATATTTAATTCCTTTTTTTAATCTAGAAAAAATCATATCTTTTTAACTAAAGATTCTTTTGAGCCTGTTCCACTCTCAGAATTTTTCTAAAAATGAGATACCTCTTTGTTACTATTAGTTATATATATTAGTGTTGGTTTCCAATTCTTGCGGAGGCTGATCAAACCGGGAGAAGTCATGAACGAGCCGATAGAGGTCTGATCGGAGAAGACACTACATTGGTCACGCGAAGGCCTAGGAGTTCTGCTTAGCTCTAGTGTAGGTCCTTATTTTTCAGGGTTTGAGGGCATGTGAGTCAATTTGACCTTATAATTGATAAGGAGATAGATGATGAGATCCACGAGCCAATCAGCTAATGGGTCAATACGGCTCACCCTATCGGCTGGGTGCCGATAGAAAGGTAGTGCTCGTGCATTGACTGAAAAGCCGATGAAGGCGTAGGTGATAGACACGTGGAATAAAATAATGGACTTATTGGCCAAAGAGCTGATGACACTCCGAATATGGCTGGTGACAAAAGTGCGGAGTGGGACCCGATCCTTCACGAAGTCATAAGGACTAGCGACCACCATAATGACGTCGTTAGAACTAGTCTCGGTAGATCAGACCAAACTGAGACAATATGAGGCCAGGGCTAACATCATAGAGATGACGGACGCTAGATCAGATGCAATGATGAAAAAGGAAGGGACGTGGTCATCGGCTACTAGTCGGTTGACTGTCCAACGTAGGCCTATATCTAACTTTATCGGCTATCTGAGCCAATGGGAAATGAAACGCTCTATATCCCGACGCCAGCCCTGTCAGACACGAACCTGATAGATCAGACCTAACTGAGACAGTATCAGGCCGAATCCAACATGACCAGATCGATTGCTAGCAGGTTAATCGTTGGGCGATATATAAAAACAGATAAAAGTGTGAGGTGTGCGGTAATGATAATTTATCAGCTACTCACTCCAACGAAATGCTGCACGAACACTCCTTGGGCAAACAGCTTGATCCACCACCACCGATCTCGTAGGTCGATCCTAATCGATACAACACAAATCTAGGGACGACAAAGGGAGATTGATGTACCGATAGGCCTCACACGAACATGATGTGGTACGTCTAATCAAACTAAGAGGTTGGACCTAACCGATGTAGCCTTAGTCAAAAAGCAAATGAATTAGGATAATGGCGAGACTTACCCCTTCGTCGGAGATCAAACTTAACTGATGCAGCCCCGCGTCGAGAGCCAGAACCCGCCAGAGTAAAACCTAGATGAGCTAGGGTGGCGGTGCGCCGAATTTATATTGTGTATGATCTTGTTGATATCTCAATATGTTTTAAGGTGTCCATATTTATACCCTGGATTTACAAGAGTTGAACGCAGTTACAGTCAACTCCTGAACAATATTTCTTAAACATATAAGAAAACTAATTGATAAGAAGTTATAAATCTAACTAAACTTGCCTAGCTTATATAATATATTCTATATAGATAAAGCACCCTGTCGTGATTCTCACAACTCCTCTTCAGAATCGGTTCCATCTAGATAACCTTTTATCTTCAACCGGACTGAATCCATCCTTAACCCGTTCAATTAGCTCTCTCACTTTATCAATCGGCTTCCTTCTATGAGTCGATCAGTCTTTCCTTCATCCATCGATCCTGTTTGCGGGCTAAACAAAATTTAGTGTTAACACATGTCCCCCAATTTTGGAATTTGTTAACGGACTTCAAAATTTCGAGCCATTGAAATTCCCCACAAACCAAGATGGCCCATTACAGCATGCAAATAGTACTTAACCAGCCTAGATTCCTGCTAGGTCATAATGCCTCTATAGAGCATTCTATCCCTTCATCCTTCTTCTTCATGCCTCCTCTTCACGAGAGCCCCCAAAGCCTCGATGAGCTCTGATGATCGAAGGCGAATATCTACAGATTGCTCCATTGACCACCAATCTTCTTCTCCTTTTTTCTTACATGATGGCGTCAATAACCACAGTCCCTAAGGTAATCTTCTATCCACTCCTCTGCTCCACATTCTAGATAGATATGATCTATCACGCCTCTTCATTTGTTCTTCGCTAGGTTCTTGTTTACTGTAGAGCCTCAAAAGTCAGATCACGATCCCAGTTGCCAATCACCCAGGTTTCTTCTATTTAGGCCTCCATGGGTAGTGAGGATCCAATAGATTTTGTTAATTTCGAAATAGAACGGATCCCCTATAAAATTTCGCCCATGACAATGGGTGATTGGACTAATAGCTTTAGATTTTGGCCCAGTAGACTCCAGGGATGGAGGAATTGGTATCTCAGAGTATCAGCTTTCAAAAAATCAATCTAGGAGGGCTTAGAAATCGGCCACTGTATCAACCTCTCTCTAGTTGATATGGAAAATAATGAGCCTCTACTCGCATTGGCCTCTTACTTCTGGTCAGACGCACTCAATGCTTTCATGTTTGGTCATGAGCCGATGACTCTCACCTTGATGGATATCATCATTTTGACTTACCGCAACACCACACATTACTTAAATCCATCCATCCTCCAATTCAATCCCACTCATCGGTTGAACACCAAAAACATCGGAGGGTGGACTAAATACATATCTCTACACAAAAAGACTTCCAGATCAGTTGATGATCAGGAGCATGTTGTATTTCTGAATTTGTGGTTGGAGCGGTTTATATTTGGTGGTTCAACCCTTGGCCTGACGACCAACATGCAATGTTTAGCGGAGTGTTTGGCCGATTGACGCCACATCCCTTTGGAGTAGTATCTTCTTGGAGCCATCTATCAACTACTCCATTAAGTGGCGAACAAGCTATCGGGTGGCCAACTAGTCGGTCACATTGGCAGTTCTTAGTGGTTTATACAATTATGATCGAACATTTATACCTCAAAAGTTATCCCAAGGACCCCCTTCTCTTCTGTGACATTCCTAGCTGATCATCTAGAGGAAAGTGAAGCCAGCTGATGTTGATGTATCTCACTGGGTGAAGCCAGATCAACTCTTTCTAGAAGCAAAATGACCCCCCTCGGACTTAGCCAATGGTTCAAATGTTTTTACTATGGCTTTACCAAGGAAGCCACCCTCTGGTTTGCATATGAGGACACTTTATCATTTGAGATGTCTTCTAGATTTCACTATTTTAACGCTTTAGCTAATGAAGAATCGAACACCATATTTCTGTTGGCCATAACTCCTAATGCTCTATCAACTGAATTTTCATTGGGTCAATCCCAACACCCATCATACGAGTTTTATCATCCATTTGTCAATACTTATCAGCTTAGTTTCGGTCAACTCCTAATTAGCTTATTCTTCATTGGTAAGCTCCAAGTCCGAGAAGATGTAAATAGTGGCTTGGAGTATGATCGGCTAAGGATAATAGCCAAATCTCTGTCCTTGGGCACAATCACTATTTTTGAGCCATGCATATCCAACACCAGATTCTTCGCTTGATGGTGGTCGGAGTGGGGAAGACATTTGTTCACTTCATCGGTTGAACACTAATACTCGCGCCTCAATCCTAACTACATGGTCGCGCTTGGGAGGTCTGCTTAGCTCTAGTGTAGGCTAGTCGGCTTCTCTTCGTAGTTCGAGGTACACGTGTTGGGGCCCATGGGTTCACGTCGGCTCCGGCGTGACGGTGTGGGTGCGGGCATGCCAGTCAATTTGACACTGTAATTGACAAGGAGGTGAGACGAACGGGTTAGTCGGACGACGGGCCAATACGAGCCCTCGCTATCTGCTCGCTGCCGATAGGATCGTGTTAGTCATTGGCCGCGTTTGGATGGCTCCTGCTATCGGCTGGTCACCGATAGGAATCAGGGCACCCTTCCATCGGCTAGAGAGTCGATGTAGGCGTAGACGGATGTCGACGAAGGATATGACGCCTTCGGGTGTAGCGGACGTGAGGCCTTGATCTATCGGCTGTAGAGCCGATGGAGACACAAGATGGAGATGGCAACACGAGACCCGTCGCCCACCGTGACAACACCGCTGGCACCAAATCTCGAAGATTGGACCTAACCGAGATAGTACGAGAACGAGGCCAAAGGCGATGGGACGGTGGACACTGGATCGGACGTGCTAAAGTAAGAGCAAAGCGAATCCGTCGGCTAGCTGAGCCGATGAGTGGATGTGTCTCTCTGGAGATAGGCACGCATTGGCTGGAAGGCCGATGCGCTTGGC
Source organism: Oryza coarctata (assembly GCA_030770085.1). NCBI lineage: Eukaryota > Viridiplantae > Streptophyta > Magnoliopsida > Poales > Poaceae > Oryza > Oryza coarctata. The sequence continues at coordinate 9,256,917 of CM061475.1, forward strand.
GTGGCGCTCAAAGGAAAGTCTCTGAAGACCTGGTGCGTATTGGCCGAGGAGCTAATACGTTGGGCGTGATGCTCAACGTGTAGATAACTCATTGGCTAACACTCTGATGAAACGTCGTACAGAGACCTATAGGCCTGAAGCTCATTCTACCGTCGGCAGCCTCGTAGGTTGAACCTAATCGATGCAGCACGAGACCGATAACGACAGAGAGAGCTTGATAGACTGATAGACCCTGCACGGACGTGATGCGATACATCCTATCGGCTTAAGAGGTCGAACTTAACCGATGCAGCCTTAGACAGAATGAGACATATCGAGATAGTGGTGGGACTTACCCCTTCGCCGGAGATCGAACCTAACTGATGCAATCTCGCGTCGAGAGCCAGACCCCCATCGGTAAAAACCTAGATAAACTAGGGTGGCAATGCACCGAGGTTGTATTGATGAAAGGATTGATCGTTACATATTTCTAGGGGGTCTATATTTATACCCTGGGTTTACAGAGTCTGACGTGTTTACAACAACCATCGGACGTTATTTTCTAACAAAGATAAAGAAAAATATCTCTAAGAAAGTTAACTAACTAACTAAATCTTCCTATCCAAATAAGATAGGATAGACTACCCTGCCATGAACCATAGCTTCTCCTCAAACTCGGTCTTATCTGGATAATCTCCTATTCTAGGATCGAGTCTTTCCTTGCCTCAATCCGATCGGCTTCTTCCTTGTAACAATCGGACACTTCTGCGCTTCAGCCGATCGTCTTCCCAATCTATCGTTGGGCTTTCTAAATTTTGGCGTTAACACTACGTTGAGTCCAATGAAGAGGTAATTCTTTTCTATACTCTTATTTTACCTTGATTGTATTGCTCAGCTTCCATGACCCTATAGACCGGCGATAAAGAAGCGCCTATAGCCAGTGTAAGTGGCTTGCCAATTATGTATCAACCTCCATCTACTGAGCCCCACCTTGGACATGGTGCTCCCTCTCCATCGGCTCTGCTTTGGGTACCACGACCATCAGGATCCAAACGCAAGAAGCTGGCTACTTAGACGACTTTGAAGAAACAAAAATCTAGCGCCAATGTCACAATCGCAATACTTATCTCCTAAGTACTTTCACCTTAGCTCTTTCACCTTTGCTGGTAAGTGCTGATTTAATCTTCTCTTTGTTGTCTTCACACTTCTCATGATATCTTTGCTTTGCAGCTTGAACCATCAACTCTCGAAGTCCAGTTGCTAGAGACCACTATGAACATCGAGCTGATGGTTGTCCTAGAAGTTATGATGTCTTCAATAGTAGCTGATCACAAATAGAAAATACCCAAGTAGTCCTCGTCACCTCCACATCAGTCATCAACCATATTCTTGAAACTACTCCTCATCAAACTGATACAGATGTTACTCATCACGCCACTCCTGTTGTGTCTTAGGTATGTTCACCCCATATTTGCATTTATATCTTAGCTCATGGTTCTCCTATTTACCGATGTTAATGTGAAATCTTTGACCAATTTGTTCTCTTTCAACATTGACAAATACTAGAAACTGATGAAGACACAACTACTAGTGCAGCGATCAAACTATTTCCTAGCCGATGTACGCAAGCAATTATCGGATATCATGCATCAGCTGAAAATTCCGATCAGCTCATTGGTGGAAGACTATAGACCGATCTGGGAAGAAGAAACTTGATGAAATAACAGCTGACTTGTAGGATTCCTAAACTAAGCTAGGCCAACTGAAGAAACGAGAAACCAATTTGATGGCAGAGCTTGATAAGGTGCACCACGATATTGATGTTACAGAATCTCACCTTATTGGCTTACTGCAATCAATCCAAGATCAGGAGCCCAAAGTAGCAGCAAAAGTACATCAAGCAACTTGTCGGCACAAGAGTTTGAAAACCATCCCTGGGTTTGATGAAGAAGACATCCGTGCCATCAACGAAATAGATAGAATCCACCTGCGCGCGATTGAAGCAATCAAGAAATTCCAGTAAAACTTGAATGCTAAAAATCCACGATGTCATTTCAAAACACCGATCATCTATAATATAATTTGATTGGCTCTGTTTATTTTTTACTTGTATTCCTAAAGGCGATATCTAATGATATCGGCTATCTTTAGCCGATATAATTATATCGGCTTTTGTCTTGAAGAAATATTAGAAATTAGCCGTATTTAGCCGATAGAAACACTATCGGCTAATGGTAGCCAATGACAGTTGGTAATCCTAAATCGGCTTTTGTCTTGGAGAGAGTCAGAAATCAGCCACACTTAGCCGATTTAGGCATCAACCCAAATGCTAGGATAATACTTCTTCAGATACTTTATATTGAGCGCTTTGGCAAACTTCTCTCTTTCAACACTCTCGAGTATATAAGCATTATTAGGCACACATTGATTGATCTGATAAGGCTCCTCCCATCCTAGTTAGGTGACCATTTCCCAAACTTATTGTCTATAGGCCCAATCGGCAAAATTAATTTCCAAGTGAGATCTCTTTCAGAAAAAGATTTAGCCATCACCTTTTTGTTGTAATGCCTGGCTATCTTGGCTTTGTATTTCTTAATCTTCTCAAGTGCCCTTAGCCGATTCTAAGCCAAATCATCAAGCTCATCTGCCATTAAGTTGTAATAGTTATCGACTGTCATTTGATCCTGTAAAGATATCCTCCTAGAGCCGATGTTAACTTTCCATGGCAGAACCGCTTCATGCCCATATACTAGCTAATATAGTGGTTCTTGAGTAGATCCATGACATGTCATCCGATTGGCCCATAATGAATCGGTTAATGTAACGTGCCATTTTTACGGCTGTTCATCAATCTTGTGCTTGATCAGTTTGATTAAACTCTTATTAGAAGCTTTGGCTTGTCCATTAGCTTGAACATAATATAGTGATGAATTCAACAACTAATCGCCATACTAGCAGCAAACTGTTGAAAGTCCTCTAACATAAAAATAGAACCCTGAACGATGGTAATTGTTTGTATAATATCAAACCGATAGATAATATGTTACTTGATGATCTGAATCACATCCTTAGATGTAACTTTTTTCAAATGGATAGCCTCTACCCACTTTGTAAAATATTCCGTCGCCGCCAATATGAACTTATACCCTTTGCTTGATGAAGGATGAAACTATCCGATCTTATCAATTCCCCAACTTCTGAATGGCCATGGCTTGATGATTGGGTTCATAGCCGATGTTGGGGTTCGCTGCACATTTCCAAATTTCTGACAGTCTTAGTATCCTTTATAGTACTTGAAGAAATCCTCCATCATTGTTGGCCAAAAATACCCAGCTCTTCTTATCAGCCATCTCATCTTGTGAGACGATTGATGGGTGCCGCAAACACCTTCGTGTTCTTCACTCATGACTATTGTAACCTCTTCTATACCCAGTCACCTTAACAAAACTCTAACAATGGTTCGATAATACAAGTCTTCATAAGCAATACGTAGTTAGTAGACTTATATCGAAGTTTCTTAGAAGCCGATTGTGACGGATTTTACAAATATTGGATAATCTTTTGTCTCCAATCATTGGCTTCAATATGATTATCAATATCATCTATTTTAGCTTCCATCTTCCTATTCAACTGATATCCTGAAGCAATTTGAGCAAGATCATTGGCTTCTAAATTTTACTATCTAGTAATATGATGCAATGAAATCATATTAAAATCCTTCAATAAATGTTGACATTCTTCATAATATAATCTCAAGACATCATCCTTGCACTCATACTCTCCAGACAGTTGCTTAATCACCAATGAAGAATCCCTAATGATCTCTATCGCATCGGTTCTGATTTCCCTCAGTAGTTGGAGACCCTTGAGCACTGCTTTATACTTTGCTTGATTGTTAGTCCGATAAGGTTTGATTGTCAAAGCAAATCAAAGCTTGCCTCTCGAGGTGATATAATTACCAAGCTGATACCAGATCCATTCTTGCAAACTAATCTATCAAAGAATAAAGTCCACGGAATCGGCTTCACAAAATCTTCATGGATCCCTCTATGTTGTACGATAAAATCAACTATAGCTTACCCTTTGACTGTCTTAACCGATTCACACCTCAGATTGAACTGCATCAAAGCAAATATCTATTACCAATTTGCCCTTTTAAAGCTGGAGTTGATACCATATACTTAACGACATGGGTTTTATAAAACCACCGTGCACTCAGCCGATAGGAGATAATGTCTTAACTTGGTACATGAAAAATAAAAGCATATGCATAACTTTTCCACTACAGGATATCTTGTTTCAGTATGCAGAAGTCGTCGGCTCAATAGAATACTACTCATTTCTTTTCTTCAAATTCTTGTATCAGCACCGACCCTATGGACTTCTCATCGGCTGACATATATAACTTGAACGATACTCCTTTCTGCGGCGGAATCAATACTGGTGGAGAATTCAGATAATTTTTTAATTTAATCAAATGCTTTCTGTTGCTCAACACTCCATATGAATTTTTGATCGGCTCGTAACTTTAGCAATAGAGAAAAGACTCAATCATTCTTGATAGATTTGAAATAAATCTCCTCATAAAGTTAAGCTCGCTGATCAAGCACTGTAGCTATGTCTTATTGATTGGTGGCTCGGTGCTCTGGATAGCCTTGATGCTTTGTTGATTAACTTCAATTCCCCTCTCATGCACCATAAAACCCAAGAATTATCCTACCGATACGCCAAAAGTACATTTATGAGGATTCATCCTAAGTCCATATTTTTGCGTCCTCTCCAGTGCTCTTCGTAGAGTGGCTATATGATATTCAACGCTCTTGGATTTAACCACCATATCATCAATGTATATTTCCACCAGTAGGCCAATAAGATCATGAAATATATAATTCTTGGCTCTTTGATATGTTGCACCGACACTTTTTAATCCGAAGGTCACGACTACCTACTCGTACAAACCGATAGCTTCAGGACATCAGAATACAGTCTTAGGAATATCCTCCTCTACCATAAAATTTTGATTATAACCAGTATTATCATCCATGAAGCTGATGATCTTGTGACCCAATGCTGCATCAATTAACAAATCTACCATCGGCATCAGATACTCATCTTTAAGGGTAGCCTTGTTCAAATCTCAGAATTCGATACATATGCTCAGCTTTCCATTCTTCTGTTCTACCGGGACGATGTTAGATATCCACTTAGCATATCAGCACGATCTAATGAAATTTGCATCTTACAGCCTTGTGATCTCCACCTTGATTGCATCATATAATTTCGCTTTGAATCTTCTCAGAGGCTGCTTGAACAGCCGATATCTTGGTTTGATAGGAAGTCAATGTTCAATAATTGATTGGTTTAAACCTAGCATCTCTTGATAATCCTAGGCAAAACATTCTCAAAATTCCTTACGCAATTTTATTAATTCTTCTCGGGACTCGGTACATAAATTTTTAGTGATATATGTTGACCTTGGCCTGTCTTCGAGACCTATGTCAATTTCTTTCAAATCATCAGCTGACGTAAAATCTTTGTCCTAAGTTTCCTTCGAAATCTTTAATGCTGCCCATTAGAGCAATAGTTTCGAGCCAACTTGCTAGATCGGCTTTATTCCCTTGTTGGTTATATCAAGGAAATCTCCTTCCTATATCTTCCCAGACAGATAATCGACCCCATCAGCTTCCTAGATTGGTAGATCGGTTACTGCAATGTCGGTCGATTGATCGACCGGAATCACCTCAACTTGATCTCCTCGCATCTATATGAGGTTTGGATGTATTGTGAAAGGACTACAACAGTTGGCGTGAATCCAGTCCCGACCAAGAAGTAGACTATATGATCCTTTGTCATCAATAACGAAGAACATGGTGGGCAATATTTTGCTTTCAACTGTTAATTCTACATTCAACATGTCCTTCATTTCTAATGGATTCCCGCCGAAGTCTTTCAATACCATATTTATTTTGATTAGAGCTTTGGCAGTCTTCCCCAGGTTGCGATATGTTGTGTATGGCATAAGATTGACGACTACACCTCTACATCATCGGCTCACATCTACATACCCTTTTATGTACAATGGTTTTAGGTGTCGATGTTTAGATTCTTTAAGTTTGTTGAATCTGGCTTGATCAGACTGCAGCGTCAACTGGGCAAAAACTTCTTCTTGATCTTTCTCATTGGATGAAAAAACTTTGTACTCTAGAGACAAGAAGAACACCATGCTGGTTGGAGCCGATGTGTCAACACCATTGTCTTTATGCTTGATGCGCCAGACGCGTTTAGTCTTTTGGCACCGATCGGCTTTCTCATGGTCTCGCCATTGTAACATGCACGATTATGTGAAGTCCTCTCCTACTCAGCACATTACGATCTTGCCTTATTGCACTCAGGACAATCTTTAATCGATGACAACCTCATATCTTGATCCTAACAGAATTGAAAAAAGAGACAACCCAAATGCATATTATACTTCTCTTTATGCGCCATGGCCCACTATTCTTCATCCTGATGTCCGGAATACTTTTCGACCTGGTCCGATGGAGTGACTTTTGATTTTTCCTAATGTCTCCCTTCATCGGCCCGATCTCTTGAAGACCTCGCAAACACCATGTTCACAGAAAAAGAATGTCCATCGATCTTCATCGACTTTTTATCTTTGAATTTGATTCTCTCTTGTTCAATAGCTAATTGTAATTGTCACCAAAAAACTCTATACTCATTAGTATGGTGCAAGATTGAATTATGCCACTTGCAGTATTTCTTCTTTTTAAGTTCCTCGATTGATGGTAATACATGGTTTGGCGGTATCAAAATCTGCTTCTCTTGAAGTAGTAGCTCAAAGATCTTATCAGCTTTATTGATATCAAAGTTATATCTTTCCTACTTACCAACACTCTTCACCTAGGGACATGATATGGATTACCTATTCCTGGTCCACTTTGCCAAACCAACTTCTACATTAAATTTCTCATTGTCTGAGTTTGGTGCATAAACTTATAACTGAGCAGCCTTTTGGGACAATCTCTCTTTTTTGGCTTCAATGAATCGGCTTTCATGAGTCGATACCTTCTATAGAAGATGTGCTAGGCTCTCGAACTCTTTAGATGAAAAACATTCTCTGATTGGAGCTGGCAACCCTTGAAAGGCCAACTCAGCTAGCTATCAGTCACTTAAGATAAGACTATAACATTAGCTTCTGATGTCCTAGAATCATTGGATGTATTCTGGGACTGACTCATTAGGTCTTTGTCTAAACGATGTCAGATCTGTTTGTCTCATCTCATGAATTTCAGTGAAGAAGTATTTGTAGAATTGCTTCTCCAGATCGGCCCATCCCCAAATTGAGTTGGAAGGTAATGAAGAGAACCATGTAAAGGCCGATCTAGAGAGGGACAATGGAAAGAAACAAACTCTTAGGGCTTCCTCAGCTGATGCCTCCCCACATTGGTCTAAGAATCGGCTGATGTGTTCCATTATAGATATGTTATCCTACCCTGAGAATTTAGAGAAGTCCGATATCCTGTATTGGTGTGGTAGTGAAACTCTATTGAACCACTCTGGGTAAGAGTGCTGATACATAAAGGTTTACTCCTTATGCTTGATACTGAACTGCTCTTTGACCACCTCTGCAACCCTAGTAGACCAATCCTCCTCTCTTGGGTTTTCTCTTTGGTATTGTGGAGGCGGAGTTGGTACTTGATATTGTCTGTGATAATCTCCTAGATGATTGCTTGTATTTGGATTGCCACCTAGGTAGTCTTGTCAGTATCCTCTATAGTAAGCAGTCCAATGAAACCTTGGCAGAAAATCATCGCTTTGCCTCCCAAGCCGATCTTGTGCTAGTGGAAACAAATTTGCTAATACGTCTCTCTTGGTTCCATAAGTAATCTGTGGTTGCTCCATCTTTCTCGTCAAATACACTGGACCCTGATCGGGTTCATGAACAATTGATCCATCCACCGTCTTCTTGATCAGATTGTGCAAGGTGTTTACTAACACTCCCAACTGATTGATGAGTGCATGGTGCAATGGCTTTAGAGGACTCACGGGCAGTGATTGGCTCGATTCTCCCATCAAAATGGGCTTCGGCATCTAAGACTTCTGAATCGGCTCTTATTTAGTCATACTGAAAGATTCTAGATAGAGCTTCTAAAATTTAGCCATGTTTAACTCTATCTGTTGCCTGTACTCGGTCAAATCCTCTATTGTCACTAGAATTATATTTTCTGAGTTGCTCTCTTTTTTCGTCATTGTGTTGAAGTTGTCTTGTCCAACCGGGTGTGCCAACGAGCGTGTTGGTCGCCTGTTCGCGCCAGATCTTGCGTGCTCGGCTCGAACACGCCGACGCCTAGGAGGTCTACTTAGCTCCAGTGCAGGTCGATTGGCTTCTCTCCATGGCTCCGATACGATGGTGCGGGTACGAGCATGCCAGTTAATTTGACCCTACAATTGATAAGAAGATGAGGTGAACGGGTCAGTCTAACGATGGGCCGATATGAGCGCACGCTATCGGTTGGTCACCGGTAGGATCAAGGTGGTCATCGGCCGCATCTGGATGGTTCCTGCTATCGGCTAGTCGCCGATAGGTATCGGGACACTCTTCCATTTGCTAGGTAGCCGATGAAGGCGTAGACAGATGTCGGCGAAGGACGTGATGGCTCTGGGTGTGGCGAAAGCGAGATCCTGATCCATCAGCCACAGAGCCGATGGAGGCACTGAAGGGTATTTAAAGCAAAGCACGCATGATCTTTCCTAATAGTTGACGAAAGCTGTAACGGTCATTCATCGGCTAGAAAGCTGATAAAGTCATATGAGAAGTGGTAAGGAATCGTATAAAGACATACTGGCTGCAAAGCCGATGCCGCTCTGGATATGGCAAGGACGAAGCGAACCCATCGGTTAGCTGAGCCGATGAGAGGACATCTCTTTAAAGATATGTGTGCATCAGCTGGAAGGCCGATGCACTTGGCGTGACGCTCGAGGGGAGTCTCTGAAGACTGGTACGTATCGGTCAAGTAGCCGATACTCTGGGCGTGTTGCTCAATGTATAGATAACTCATTGACTAACACTCCGATGAAACACTGTACAGAGACCTATAGGCCTAAAGCTCAATCTACCATCGGCAGCCTTGTAGTTCGAACCTAACTGATGCAGCACGAGACCGACGACGGTGGAGAGAGCTTGATAGGCCGATAGACGTGATGCGATACATCCGATCGGCCTAAGAGGTCTAACCTAAATGATGCAGCCTTAGACAGAGCGAGACATATCGAAAAAGTAGCGGGACTTACCCCTTCACTGGAGATCGAAGTTAACCGATGCAGCCCCGTGTCGATAGCCAGTCCCCATCGGTAGAAACCTAGATGAACTAGGGTGGTGATGCGCCGAAATAATATTGATTGAAAGATGTGTTGATTTCGTTTACATGTATCCAGGGGTCTATATTTATACCCTGGCATTACAAAGTCCGACGCGGTTACAACAACCATTGGACGTTATCTCCTAAAAATATAAAAGAAAATATCTCTAGGGAAATTAACTAAACTAACTAAACCTAAGATACAATTTATATAGATAAAATAACCTGCCGTGAGTGCCACGCGGTCTCATCTGGATAATCTTCTATTCTTAGACTGAATCTCTTCTTGCTTTATCCGATCAACTTTCTCCCTGTAGTAATCGGACTCTTCTTTTACCTCGGCCGATCTTTTCCAACCTTTCCCTAGGCTTTCTAAATTTTAGCGTTAACATCGCCAAATCTCACAAAGGCTCATCGAACCAGGCGAAGTCATGAACGAGCTTGCGGAGGTCCAATCGGATAAGACGACGCCTTGGTCACTTGAAGGCATGAGAGTTTTTCTTAGATAGATCCTTAGTATTCGAGGTTTGAGAGTGAGATCCATTAGCCAATCGACCGATGGACCGATACGGCTCACGCTATTGGCTAGGTGCAGTTAAGAAGGTAGCGATTGAACATGGGCTAAAAAGCCAATGAAGACGTTGGCGATAGACACGTGAAGTAGAATAAAGGATTTATTAGTCAACGAGCCGATGACGCTCTAAATATCTGGGAGGTGACAAAAGCACGAAGCACGACCTAGTCTTCCATGAATTCACAAGTAGTAGCGACTATCGTAAGGACACCATTAGAATAAACTTGATACATCGAACCGAACCGAGAGAGAAAATATGAGACCACGCCCCCCTCGCTTGCATGTTGCTGCCTGAGGAGGAGCACTTTAGCTGGGGTCGTCGCGCCACCGAAGACATCAACGACGCCCCAGCAGTCGACATTGACTGCGCCGCCATGCCCGGCCCCTCTCTCTCCAGGTGGGCGGTGGTCGGCGGCACGGCGACGGCGAAGTAGGTCCTCTACGAAGACATGTCCGTGCCAAGAGCCCCAGGCTTAGCTCGATCTCGTCTGAGTCGCCACCTGCCGCCCTCCTGAGCCAATCCGCCCATCTCTTGCCGCAGCCGAACACATCCAAGAATCTCTCGGCGCCATTGAGTCCGCTAAGAATCCAACTTCTCCAACATAAATCCTTCACAGATACTATTCCTCTTATCCTTCAAGCAAGAAGCTCCAAACAACCAAGAATTCGCATGAAGAACTAACAAAATGGGACGACCAGTGGATTGGACGAAAGTGACAGAGGAATATAAGAAGAGAAGCAAGCAATCATTTAGATAATTCGGATCTGAAAAATCAAATCGAAAATTGAGAGAACATACAAGAGAGAAGCATCATCGTGGAGAAGGATGTGTGGATGATGGATTGATGGCCTGGGTGGGTTGGTCGTGTGGCTCTCTCTCTGGTGATGCCTCGCCTAGGCCGGTTTCAGGCGGGCGCTGCAGCAGCTCGGGCGGCATCTTGGAGGCCGAGCGGCGGCGGAAGTGGAGCAGTCATGGTGCTTGTTGCAGAGCTGGGAAGGGAGGTGGAGCAGTTCATGTACCTCACTGCGCATCGGAGCAGCTCCGCCTTCGAATCCGCCCCTCCGCCTTCCTCGTTGAGGCAGATGGTGGATGGCTGCGCCCGCCGAGCCCGCTTTTTGACGAAATCGAATGTGCTTAGGTTCGCCCCTGCGAGGCGGCATGTTCGGCCTGGAGGATGGGTTGGGCGAGCTCCGCCGAGCGTCCAGCTAGCTCGACGCGATCAAGGTCGCTGTATGCGGAGGAGTGGCGGGTCGCCGTCGGGGTTGTGGCCGGCGGTTGTCGTGGACCACATTGGCAGATGGAAATAGGGGAGGGAGGAGGAAAGGTAGAAGCAAGAAGTTACTCACTGATATGTGGTTAATTTTATATAATAAACCAAGTTAATACGTTACGTTAATTAAAATCGTTAACAACAGTCGATTTATATTGTTTTTAAAAATTAGGGAGCCTTTATATTCTGTTTTATAGTTGAGTAACGTAAGTTGAACTAGGTTGATAGTTAAGGGACTGGGATTCTGTTTTAAATTAGGTGGGCTTCTATTTAAAAACTTAAGGTGAGATTCTGTTTTAGATGGCCTTCTATTTTCAATTATGCCCCAACGTGTTATTTGACATCACAATAGATAGGATCAATGATATAATAATGTTACATATAATAGTATCGCTGCTACTCTAAAATTTTTTTAGAGACTCATCCTCCTCCCCACCCCTCCCACCCTAGCGTGCATAGCGAGAGAAAACCATGTCAAAAATTGAATTGGCCCATCTCTCCTACCATACCGCCGACAAAAAAAAACCCAAACGAAAAAAAGATAGCCCCAATTCGACTCCTCCTCCCATGCATCGTCCGCCGCTGATGGCTCCAACCCCATGCCTCTCCACTATGCTCTCATGCAGCTACCGCTGGCTCTCACACGTCCAACGCCATCGCCGTCGCTGTCCTCTAGCCACCACGTCTCGTCGCCAATGCCGCTTCCCTGGCACCAACCCCATGCTTCTCTACTGTGCTCCCACGCATTTGCCGTCGCCGCTTGCTCCCACACGTCCAACGCTATTGCTGTTGCCGTCCTTTGGCCACCATGCCTCGCTGTCGATTCCACTTACCCCATGCATCGTGGTTGTGCCCCAGCTCATCGACCAGAGGAGATACTTTGATGAAGATGGAGATAGTCGGCCTGCACCCGCCGCAAGCTCGACCTCAGTGTCCAGACGGCATGATGGAAACAGCGGAATCGCCTGGACGACTTCCAAGCCACATACAGCACAAGGTCCTTGTCCTTAGACGACGCGCGGCCACCACCTCTCCCTATGCCTCTGTCTAACAGTAGAGGTCACATTCTCACATTCTCCTTTGCAGTTGCAATACGAGTGGCAACTTCCATATACTGTAGACCAGTTTAATTGCAGTCACCTCTGGCCCTGATTGCGTGCATAGCAGTTGCATTGCAAACAAGTAGCAGCATAGTGGTGATTAGTAAAGGCCTAGTGTTATATAAAAAGTATTCTTACCTCCTCATTTGCTCCTCCATTGTGACAAACACTCCTCTTGTGCTCTCCTCTGCTACTCCATGAACAGGCAATGCAGTTATCTCTACTATGATACAATTTTGCTCTTGCACCTGTTATGATTTCATTTTGTTCTTGCCCCCGATGATCTATTATTTATATATGCCTATCAAGAATTCTGTTTGCTGGAGCTCAAGGCCTTAAGGCTAATCAAATCATGTTGGGTGATTCATATTTGTTACCACCAAAAATTTAGAAAGCCCACGGAAAAATTGAAAAAAAAATCAGTAAATAAGAGTCTGGTTGCTATAAGAAGGAAGCCGATCGAACGAAACAGGGAAAGATTCGGTTTAAGATTTGAAGGTTATCCAAATGAGAACGAGTTTAAGAAGGAGATGTGGAATTTACGGCAGGGTATTATATCTATCTAAATCATATCTTATATGGATAGAAAGTTTAGTTAGTTTACTTAACTTTCTTAGAGATATTTTCCTTTATCTTTGTTAGGAAATAATGTCCGATGGTTATTATAAACGTGTCGAGCTTTATAAATCCAGTGTATAAATATAGACCTTCCAGAAACATATAAAGGATATCCTTCGATCAATATAACTTCGGCATATCACTACTCTAGTTTATCTAGGTTTTTACCGGTGGGGTCTGGCTCTTGGCACGGGGCTGTATCGATTAACTTCAATCTCCAGCGAATGGGTAAGTTCCGTCACTATCTCGATATGTCTCGCTCTGTCTAAGATTGCATCGGTTAGATTTGACCTTTTAGGCCGATCGGATACATCGCATTATGTCCGTGCAGGGTCTATCGGTCTATCAAATTCTCTCCGTCGTCGTCGGTCTCGTGCTGCATCGATTAGGTGCGATCTACGAGGCTATCGATGGTAGACTGAGCTTTAGGTCTATAGTTCTCTATATGGCGTTTCATTGAAGTGTTAGCCGATGAGCTATCTATACGTTGAGCATCACGCCCAGTATATCGGCTCCTCAGTTGACATGCACTAAGTCTTCAGAAACTTCCCTTGAGCGCCACGCTAAGTGCATCGGCCTTTCAGCCCATGCGCTTGTCTTCAGAGGGACGTCTTCTCATCGGCTCAGCTAACCGATGGGTTTGCTTCGCCCTTCCTTCAGCACAACCGATCCGGTGTCCACCGTCCCATTACCGTTGGCCTTGGTCTCGTACTATCTCGGTTAGGTTTGATCTTCGAGATTCGGCGCTAGTGACATCGTCATGGCGAGCGATAAGTCTCGTGCTGCCATCTCTAGAGCGGTATCGGCTTTGCAGCCGGTGCCTTTTATACGATTTCTTACCAGCTCGTATATGCTTTCATCGGCTTTCTAGCCGATGAACGACCGCTACAGATTCCGTCAACTACTAGGAGGGATCCTATGCGCCTTGCTATTCTCTAAGTGCACTCCTATGTCTCCATTGGTTTTGCGGCCGATGGATCAAGATCTCGCGTTTATTACACCCAGAGATATCATATCCTTCATCGACATGCGCCTACGTCTTCATCGGCTCTCCAGCCGATGGAAGAGTGTCCTGATTCCTATCGGTGATCAACCGATAGCAGGAGCCATCCGGACGCGGCCGATGACTCGATCCTATTAGCAACCAGCCGATAGCGAGAGCTCATATCGGCACGTCATCCGACTGACCCGTTTGCCTCACCTTCTTGTCAATTGCAGAGTCAAATTGACTAGCATGCCTGCACCCGCACCGTCGCGCTAGAGCCAACTGAAACCCACAGCCCCTGCACCCGACCGGCCTGTACTGTATCTAAGCAGATCTCTCAGGTGTCGGTGTATTCATGCCGGTCGTGCGGGGTTTCGGCGCGAACAATATTAGAATGTTATCTTCAATTGGTAATTGGTTCTTGTTCGTCAATTCATCATATTGCCTTATTTGACCGTGTGACTTTGAAATACCAATGGTTCTTCCTATTGTTCATCTGTTGATTATGCACAAACTCCGAAATTGAAATCCATTATCATCTATATATGTTCCGTACTTTACATTCAGCCTTGTTAGCTTTCAGGTGCATTTTGTTTCTAATAGGATTGATACTACTGAAGTTAAATTATCCCCTTTTGGTGTGCAAGCTTAATTTCATGTCCTCTAGTTTTGTTTAAGTACTGTTCTATGGACTTGGACTTGCTTTTAATTCACTATTGTTTCATTAATAAAATTTGAACATGGTGTCACTAGGACCGACAAAGAGGAGTAGAGATTAAGATTTTAAAATCGAACTACTAAATGCCGTAGATTTTAGTGTTTAGGAGTTGGGACTTTCAAGTTGATGGTTGTGAGCATAGTTTCTGTTTGATATTTCTGAACTTAAAATGATTGAGCATAATGTCAGCCATTAATTGAATTACTGATGTATTAAGTGTTTTTTTCTTTTTCCCCATACCATCATATCTATATACCTGATGTCTTGGACCAAATTACAGCCTTCTTCATGCATTTGCTTGAAATCTCCTATAACTGAGTCTGAACTATCAAAATTATATATTTGCTGCACTAACATGATTGTAAATCCTTTGTCATGCAACATTTCTGTTTTTATTGAGGATGTTATAACCTTATGTTTGATCTTGTATTTTCTATGAAATCTTCATTCTATTATTTCCTGATTATACCATCTGCTTTTTCTGCAAGGATTTGAAGGTTGCCAAGGAGAAAAGAAAGAAATTTATTTCAGAACAAAGTTCTCAGGAGGAATACAAGGTTTGTTAGTGGCTGTTCACCCTGTCTGTAAGACTTTGATTAATTTTGCACTTAAAGCGTAGGGGCCACGTAATATTATCTGCTAAAAATTCCTTGTACCGGGATATTGTGATGTCCAGACTTTCAGTTAGTTCGTCCAAGATCTGTCCTAAATGTTCTGTAGTTTTTTTAAAAATCGATTTGTAGGGCTAAGGTGATTAGGGTTGCCTGATTAACCTGCATACCTGTCAAGATCACCGAGATTTAGGGTAGCTGGACCATGGCTACGAAGTTCGTATTCACGATCCGTGGTTGAGACGAGGTTTTATCACTCAGCACTCCTGTTGGGGTTAGAGAAAGAGAAGGAGGAGATTTAGAAAATAATTCTTGCTTACTCCTTCTAGTGTTCAATTACATGAATATATATAGCTAAGGGACTCAACCAAATCAGAGTCGATTGCTCCTAGAATTATAGACTAAATATAGAAAACTAAACTAACCTTTTAAACTTAGCCAATTGCTCCTATAATTATGAACTAAAAATAGAAAA
Source organism: Oryza coarctata (assembly GCA_030770085.1). Classification (NCBI taxonomy): domain Eukaryota; kingdom Viridiplantae; phylum Streptophyta; class Magnoliopsida; order Poales; family Poaceae; genus Oryza; species Oryza coarctata. Next base: position 9,272,610 of record CM061475.1, read on the forward strand.
CTAAAGTAACCTTCCACACTTAGCCAATTACTAAAATAAGAAACTAAACTAATCCTTTTAAATTTAGCCACTGGTGGCTGCCTTGCTGTGCGCGTCTTCATGCGCATCCCTCGCGCGTGCTGCTTCTTCAGCGGCTCTGCGCACGTCGTGAGCTCGTTATCATCTGTTGTACGTGTGCCCTCACATGACAATACCACACTATTGCTCCATCATGTGGTTTATCTTATTGACCTGTACTTTCAGTAAAGTAATGAAGCTACATTATTCTTTCTGGTTTTATACTTGGAGAGTAATTTGGGATTAGTAAATATGTTAATTTATATTGTTTTAGATTTCAGGAACGTGGTTTACAGCAGAGTCAGATTCCATACTTTAAACAACAATTCTAACCCTTTGTGGATGTGTCTGTAGTTAGAACAGTCATGGCTTTCTTATATAACTGAAAGCTGGTGACACTTCTCTGTATTTGCAATTTCTGATTTGTGGGTGGACAGGAACGGACAGGAACAGTAAGTCCTTGATAAAAAAACACTTATGCTTGGTTCACCTAGGAATCATACTGTTGATTATGCAAAAACTTTGAAACTGAAAACCAATTTTATCTATAAAAAACTCCGAAACTCAAAACCAATTTTACCTATATATGTGCCATACTTTTACATTCAGACTTGTTGGCTTTCAGGTGCATTTTGTTTCTGATAGGATTGATACCATTGAAGTTAAATAAAAGGTTTAAGGCACATTTCTTTTTCTCCCTTTTGTTTTGATACTCTATGTGAACTTGTGAAACAAAGCGCAGTTGGACTAAAGCAAGTCGATTTGTTACATAGGAGTTACTCAATTGTGAAATTTTGCAGGTTTCATCGAACCATTTGTATGCTTGGATGAAAGGAAGACACCTGGCTGCCGGTATGTTTATACACTATATTTTTATGAACGCAACACAATTTAATGTTTGCATACATGTGCTTTCTGGTTATAAGCTCTTTAATTTTTTTTCATCTGTTTACCATGAGTGATGAATACTTCTCTGTTTAGCATAATTTCATGCGATGAGAAAAGTCTGTTTGTGGTTGCGCTAACTATTTGATGCTATCTGATTTGGCCTTGTTTTGGTTAATGTTTGGTTGACATGTGTGCTTGACCAGCTTCTACACCTAGAAGTTTGGTTAGAGTGACCAAATAAAAAAACAAAATAATATAATAACATTTTCAGTTTGCCCCCTTTTAACATTGTTCATGTGCGGCTTGATCTATTAGAATTTTCAAGCATTTTGAGAAAGTAGTGAATGATAGAAGGTATGTTGAACTACAGAGTTATTTAAACGCAAGTCAAACATCTGCAAGGCTATCACAAGTGTGTACGCTGATACAGGCTCCAGAAGCACATACAACTGCCATTTTTGAGATATTTCGTTAAGAATTTGATAAAGTGATGGCATGTCGTCTGTACAACAACGACCACACCTTGTTAATTTCCGAATGCATGGTTATTGATATAGGTAAGCGTGGAATTACAGCTGTGCAAGGCCAAAAGGAAATGCTCCGAGGTAGCTTTCAAATGCAACGATGAAGGTGCTCTTAACACCTGACCGCTAAGGTCCGTTATTCACGCCGCAGATCTCCACAACTCAACTGTTTTTCCTTTGCTCTAATTGGGACTTTCAAATATGACCATGAATGATTAGTGATATAAGAATAATTGAGACTCCCCCTTTTCCCTGAAACAGGCAATTATCTACACCGACTATTTGATCATGATCGTAAATGAGCTGCCGATGATGTTTAGTACAACTCTGATTTTAATGTGTTTTCCACAATGGAAGCAAATTGCAGTACATACCAGGTATAAAATAAGATGATCTAGAGTTACTGACAATAAAGTCACCTATGTATACAATGATTCTGTTGGAGAGGTTCTCCCCTCAAGACGGGCAATCCTGTGCTATCAAATATTTGGCCTACTACTGCCATGGTTTCGCAAGCATCAAAACTTTCAAACGCAATGAAAAGACCAGCAAGTATTGCTAGTCCTCATCTGAATCACCAAACGTGATTTTTGTCGATTTAGGAGCATCTGCTTTGATTTCCTTGAAATGAGATCCATAAATTTGTGATTCCTGCAAAAGAATGATTTGCAATAAGGTCAAGGTCAGTTTTCATAGATTCATGCCATGAAAAGTCCTAGTGCATTTGTCCAGAAAATTGCGATAGTGGAGTGTCACAGTATTTCAAGAATTAGGTAAGTGGTACAATACTAAGCTTTCTGTAGCAGCACAACAGATATAACTATCCTTTCATAGTGATACAAATGGAGTAAATTCCACTTAAAATAACGAGAATGAAGTTCTCATTGAAGTGATTTCTCAAGGACAAATTACCTAGCACGGTAGTACCGACACACATGAACAGAGCACTCTGACAATGAGAATGAGACAAGATATTTTTAACAGTTAACACAAACCTTTTTCTTGAAATGTGTGCCAAATAAAAGTGCAGGAGGAATGACCTGACCAGCCTCTCGCAAAACATTGATAAGTTCACCTGCAAGTCCCTGTATAAAGGGCCAAAATGTGGCACGCAATCTCCAATACCTTATTCTCTTGAGTGAAGAAGGTATGCGAACACTTTTCTTGCCAGCATTTGTCCTCCCAAAGGATAGCTATAGTTAATGTCGACTTCGACATCCAAAATATTAAGTCCAAGTGAAGCAACATCAGTGGCAGATAAAATAACACAATTTTTTTTAAAAAACAAGGTTTTCAAACGCTGCTTGACATTTCTATTACAAAACCTCAGTAGTATATTTGAACTGACTATCGGTTAAATTTAATGGTTTCACATACTTAAAAACTTGACCCTCAAACTCTCAAGGCCTGCTACAACTCATTTCTCTGCTTGCTTATAAGGGGTTTAGACCTACTTGACATTCACGTGGGATTTGATGTGGCACTGGACTCATTTGTCATAAAGAGGTTTTGACCCATGTGATATTCACATAAGATCTATGGTCGCTGCAGGATGGGACCTGCATGTTACAAATCTGCATACCATCTATCTTATCCTCTTTGTACTGCATGACAAGCAGGCCTTAAGCCACATAGGGTCCTATGTGGATGATGTAAGGGTTAAAACTATTATTGGAGGGGTGGGGTGTTCGGTGCCCAAGTTCTACATAGATTTGAGGGATGATATTTACTCGGTTTAAGAGTTAAGAGATAAAAATTAAACCTAGCAAAGAATTCAGGGAGGAGAGATTTTTTTCCCTTATGCTTATAACAATGTTGCAACCATACTGGCAGAAGTTGAACTCCTAAAATATCGTGGATCAAGAAATAGTAAAATAATACTACCAGGAAGCCCAACAAAATCACTTTAAGTGCTCAAAACAAAATAAGCAAGAGCAATATGTAAAAACTAGATTCACACTCAGCTTCCAAATAAGCAAGAGAAAGGTCTAAATACTAGCCATTAAAAACCACAACTGAACTATTAATGCCTAATCAGTCATATAGAATTTCGATAGAATTAACACACCATCGAAGGCATCTGCCTTCTTTAAATAAAGTTAAAGCTTTTGTTCTGTCATGCTGTGCCTTATCTCCATGAACAGAAACAGCACTCCACCCCCTTCACAACAAGCATATGTAGATTAGCAAAAGTTGAGCATAAGTTTCACAAATATTTAAGTTGCAAAGACACGGAGGCAAAGCTGCTACCTTCTTTGTAACTTGTTTCTACTGGTGCATCATCTTTCTTGTACAACACAAAAACCAACACCCTGTTTCTGTTCGACAAAACACAACCACAGTTTGCTTAGATCCATATGAAGAAACATATGTGTGTGTACAGTGACTATAAATCCCCCGAGCATATACAAGAGGGTCGGGTCTATATATATATACAGCCCAGGCTAATGGTCTATCTAACACCCCCGCAGTCGCAGCGGGAGGGGAACGGACGCAGAGACTGGACCGAAAACTGGTGAACAAAGGCGTAGGTAGGCCTTTGGTCATTATATCGGCAAACTGATGTGCCGATGGTACATGGAGCACCCGAACCTGTCCTAATGCAACCTTGTCACGGACAAAATTGATATCGATCTCGATGTGCTTGGTGCGTCGGTGATGGACCAGGTTGGCGGTCATGTAGACGGCACTGACATTGTCGCAGTAGACGACGGTCGCGGTGGAGAGTGGTGCACGGAGCTCCTAGAGAAGCTGGCGAAGCCAGCAGCACTCGGTGACGGCGTGGGCGACGGCGCGGTACTCGGCTTCAGCGCTGGAGCGGGACACTGTAGTCTGGCGTTTTGAGGATCAGGATACGAGAGTGTCACCGAGGTAAACGCAGTAGCCGGACGTAGAGCGTCGAGAGTCGGGGCAACCTGCCCAGTCTGCGTCGGAGTACGCGGTGAGGGAGTCGATGGGGCTAGAATTGAGATGCAGCCCGCTGGAGAGGGTGCCCTTCACGTAGCGTAGGATGCGCTTGAGCAGCGCGAGGTGAGGTTCGCGCGGAGCGTGCATGAAGAGGTACACTTGTTGGACAGCGTACGTGAGGTCGGGTCGGGTGAGTGTGAGGTATTGGAGAGCCCCGGCAAGACTCCGATAGTGAGAGGGATCGGCAATGAGGGCGCCATCGGCGGCGGAGAGTTTGGCTCGAGTGTCGACTGGGGTGGCCATGGGGTGACAGTCGGCCATACCCGCACGCTGGTGGAGGTCGATGGCGTACTGGCGTTGGGAAAGGAAGAGCCCGTGGATGGAACGGGTTACGGAGATACCAAGGAAATGGTGGAGAGGACCAAGATCGGTCATGGCGAACTCAGAGTGGAGTCGGACCATGATCTGGTCGAGGAGAGATGTTGAAGACGCTGTGAGGACAATGTCATCGACATAGAGAAGTAGATAGGCAGTGGCAGAGCCGATATGGAAAGTGAATAGGGAACTATCGGACGCAGAAGCCACGAAGCCGATGTGCCGAAGATAGGCAGCAAAGCGCTGGTACCAGGCACGAGGAGCTTGTTTGAGGCCGTAGAGAGAGTGTTAAAGGAGACAGACGTTGTCGGGCCAAGAAGGGTCGACGAAGCCTGGGGGCTGCTGGCAGTAGACTGTTTCCGTCAGGTGGCTGTGAAGAAAGGCGTTCTTCACGTCTAGTTGATGGATCGGCCAGGAGCGAGAGGCAGCCAAGGTGAGGACGACTCGGATGGTGGCGGGTTTCACAACGGGACTGAAGGTCTCGTCTTAGTCGACACCGGGTCGTTGGGAGAAACCCCGGACTACCCAGCGAGCCTTGTGACGGGCAAGGGAGCCATCGGCGTGGAATTTGTGTTTGAAAATTCACTTACCGGTCACAATGTTGGCGCCGAGAGGTCGGGGAATGAGGCGTTAGGTCTCGTTGTCCATGAGGGCCTTGTACTCGTCGGCCATGGCTGCGCGCCATTGAGGGTCGGCCAGGGCTGAGCGAGAAGTCAACGGGATGGGCGAGATAGAGCTCCGGGTTGCCAGCCGATGGGGCTGCGTGGCTGGGACTGGGGTGCCCAGGGGTTGTAGCAAAGCCACGGACCCGTGGGACCGGTAGGGTGAGTAGGGACCGAGGTAGGTCGTGGTGGCGTCGGACCCTGCCAGGTCCTGCCTTTGCCTTTAACCTTGCCTTTCTCGGTGCGGGCTATGTTGCTGTGGCCAGAGCTATGGCCACCAGGACCGCGGGAGGAATGGGCAGCGCAAGAAGCTCGACAGCTATTATCGGCTGCGGCAAGAAGAGCGGTGTGGGCCACTATCTTGTCATCATTGGCTAGACGGAGTTCTTTAAGAACTAGCATGTCATGAGCCCGGGCGAACGATGGAAGAGGTGTGGCGTTGGCGATGTCATCGGCGGTGTTGGAGAAGCGGGGATAGAGGCCTCGCAGAAGGGCGAGGACGAGTTGAGAGTCGGCCACAGGGTGGCCGACGTCCCGGAGAGCAGCAGCCTTGACTTTGAGGCACTGACAGTACGAGGAGACAGAGGAGTCACCTTGTACCATGGAGTGGAACTCGTTGAGGAGGAAGATGGCGTGAGGCTGCTTGTTGGCCAGAAAGATCCGCTCGATGGCCACCCAGAGGTCCCGGGCGGTGGGGTCGGTATTGTCCATGGCGAGGTCGAGGACAGAGTCGTCGACCGAGCTGAGCAGCCAGCTGCGCACGCAGCACTCGGCGATGTCCCACAGAGGATCATCGGGGCGAGGTGAAGCGGAGCCATCAATATGGGACCGGAGGCCTAATTTTCCACAGAACGATTTGAAGAAGAAAACCCACTTAGAATAATTGGCGTTAAGGTCAAGGGAGATAGGAACGTGAGATTTCACGTTCACAGTAGCGTAGGGAGGGGAGAAGATCGGTGAGGTGGTGCCCGAGCTGTGGTTTAAGGCACCGAGGGCCAGAGCAGATTTGGCGACTGGGAGAGTACCGGAGCTAAGAGCGGACTCGATGGCCATGACGGGAGAACGGGAGCAAAGAGCCGATGGGAGAAAGCCGATGGGAGGGGGAAGCCGATGAGAGGACGGATCGGCCGATCAAGGATGTGAGAAGCCGATGGAAAGTGGGCCGGCCAGTCGATGAGGAGTGGTTGGCCGATGGGGAGTAGGCAGCGAAGGAGGTGAGGAGTGGCCAGCCGATGAGGAGTGGTTGGCCGATGGGGAGTAGGCAGCGGAGTAGGTGACGAGTGGCCAGCCGATGAGGAGTGGTTGGCCGATTGGGAGTAGGCAGCGGAGTAGGTGAGGACAGAGTGGGTGGGTCAGAGAGTGGTTGGGTCACGGACGTGCGAGGATTCACGTCCGTGAAGAGAAGATTCACGTCTGTGGACTCGTGGAGGCCAAGGAGTGAGGCGGACGCGAAAAAGGCAGGGAGTGGCCAGACGCGAAGAGAATATGTTCGCGTCCGGGAGGCAGGGATTCGTGTCCGTGGACACGTGGACATGTTGGACTGGCTCGGACGTGAGGGGAGAAGGTTCGCATCCGAGAGCCATTGAGCGCATCGGAAAGGGTGAGAACCGAGGGAGGTTTCCAGCCGATGGAGGGCTGGACAAGTCCAACTGTTGGAGACGACGAGCGCGGAGGTGTGCCGGCGTCACAGAAGGAGAGATGCATGAAACAAGAGGAAGAGCGGAGACTGGTGCGAGACGGGACGAGGAGGCGGATCGAGACCATCACCTGGTCGCGCGGAGGTGGGACGGAGAAAAGAAGGTGACTGCGGGAGAGACGGGGAGAAGAAGAAATGGAGATGAGAGAGCGAGGAGAGTACTGGGAAGAGAGTCGGTGACGGGAAGAAGACGTCGACGACGAGGAGGAAAGGGTCGGCTCGCCGGAAGGAGAAGCTAGCGCGCCGAGATATCTAGACCTGCTCTGATACTATGTAGAATATATACAGTGACTATGAATCCCTCGAGCGTATAAAGGGGGTTAGGTATATACAGCCCAGACCAGTAGTTTGTTGTATATATACAAATGACTACTTTGTTGAAGCATATATTATTAGAATACTAACATGCGCAAAAAGTCCCATCTGAGGGCACTGTTATCGTACGTTTACCAAAAAAGGGATCCAGCATTGCAGCATAACACTACTCTGATATTCTAGCCAGTAGTCGTCGTACACAGAAGATATGAAGTGACTAGAAAGGAGCATGGCAGGCATCAATTTTTGTAAATAGACAAGAATAATAAGAGAACGATAATAAGGAAGCACCACATGCATCAGCCAGTTGTGCCTGAATGCTTGCAATATCAGCAAAGAGAAAGTGAACCGACATTGGGTTTCATGGGTGTACCCTGATAGGGTAGCAAACCAGGCATATAGCAAGCAACAAACTCAACTGAGTAATCTACCTTACCTTATCAAAGATTAGTTATTTTTCATAAAAAGGTGCACTGTAGGTAGAAAATCAAGAGATAAGTATACTTAGGAGTTGTATCTTCTAGTCTTCTAGCTACCAAGTACCTGTTAGTTTCCATGTTCATCTTCTTGATACCAAGGTAGTCTTTAGATATCTTTACTTAGGGCTGGCTCATATAAAGATTTAGCAAGAGTTAAGAAATATCCCTTCCTCTCCGTCACATCAACTTTCCCCTACCACAAGGTGTCTTCCTCTACCAACCTGCTCTCCAACCTATCTCTGATTCTTGTTTATCCAATCTCTACTCTAGCAACCACCTTATCTAAAGACACTAAAGGTGCCAATGTAGAGGCAGCTAGAGCATAGATTAGGGGAGAAGGTTGTCAAGATATCTCTCGATACTTAGGAGTTCACTATATTGTTTGTCAAGAGTAGTACGAATGTAATGTAAAACGTATGTGTGACATATTGTACCTACAAAGTTCCAAATAATAGTTGTGTTTTGATCAAAATATTTTTCAAAAGGTAAGGTACTTTATTTGTGTAGGCCGAATCTCGTTGGATCAAAATATAAGAACCAAGCTAGAGAGAGGTGAATGATAGGATTACTAAAAACCAAATCTTTTTATAGAATAGAAAGAAATCTCTAACCTAGATAAAGTTACGATGTATTTGTCATATGCCATTGATCTAATTGTCTACCTGTTAATAGTCCAATCGCAATGCTATCAGCACTCTGATCGCCTTAATGCCACCTGTCGGTTTGCCATCTTGCCAACGATCTAACTGCTCACGAATAAAGAACACAACTCAACAAAACTATTAAAAATAGATTAACTTTATTGTATCAAGATGTGTCTATAAAATATATATAAAGCATTACTCTCTCTCTTAGAACTAAACTCTAGCTATTTTCTTATAAAAGTTATATTCATATGGGCTCAATCTCTCATCTATTTATACTCAAAATCTCCATCTCTATCGGCGCGCATGCGGGAGTCGATCGGACCGGGCAGAAGGGGCGAGCGAGCATGAGTTGATGAAGGTTCGATCGGAGAGTGCGACTAGTCACGTAGAGGCCTAGGAGATCTAATTAGCTCTAGTGTAAGTCCTTAGCTTTAAGGTTCTGCTCGCCACCAAAAAATCCCGTGACCGGGGGGGGACGGTGGCTTGGTCACGTGAAGGCCTAGGAGGTCTGCTTATCTCCAGTGCAGGTCCTTAAGCATCGAGGTTCACGGGCCTGCCAGTCAATTTGACCCTGCAATTGATAAGGAAGTGAGACGAGCGAATCCGATACAGGCACTCGCTATCGGCTGGCTGTCGATAGGATCGGGATACTCCTCGATCGGCTGGAGAGCCGATGTGGATAGGTTTTAACGAGGGGTCAACCGCCGAGCCGATGGAGGAACCAGGATGTGCTCAGAGGATATCGAGGCACATGGGATCCCTCCGGACAGCCGAACAGTGATTCATCGGCTGGAAAAACCGATGAGTGCGCATGCGGCCTAGACAAGGATTAGCACAAGAAGGCACGGGCTGTAAAGCCGACGCCGCTCTGGATATGATAGCACGAGACCCGTCGCCCGCCGTGGCAGCGCCATCAACACTGAATCTTGAAGATCGGACCTAACCGAGACAGTACAAGGCCGGGGCCAGCGGCGATGATACAGAGGACGCCGGATCGGCTATGCCGTAGCAAGGATAGGAACGAACCCATCGGCTAGCTGAGCCGATGAGGGGACGCTTCTCTGAAGGCGGGTGCATATCGGCTGGGGGACCGATACGTTTGGCATTACGTGTCGTGGGACGCCTCTAAAGGCTGATGCGTATCGGCCGAGGAGCCGATGCGCTGGGCATGAAGTTCAGAGCATGGATAACTCATCGGCTAACACTCCGATGATACGCCGTGCAGAAGACTATAGGCCTGAAGCTCGATCTATCGTCGGCAGCCCCGTAGGTTGGACCTAACCGATGTAGCACGAAACTGATGACGATAAAGGGAGCTTAACGTGCCGATAGATTCAGCACGGACGTGATGCGATACATCCGATCGGTCTAAGAGGTCGGACCTAACCGATGCAGCCTCAGATAGAGCAGGACATATCGGGATGGTGGCGGGACTTACCCCTTCACCGGAGATTGGATTTAACCGATGCGGCCCCGCGTCGAGAGCCATAACCCGTCGGTAAAACCTAGATTAACTAGGGTGGCGATACGCTGAATCTGTATATGATCAAGAGATATCTTACATGTTTCCAGGGGGTCTATATTTATACTCTGGATTTATAGACAGAGTCCGACGCATCTACGACCATCGGACATTATTTCCTAGTAAGAACAAAGGAAAATATTCCTAAAGAAGTTAACTAACCAGTTAAACCTTCCTAATTGAGTAAGGTTACAATTTACAAAAATAATCACCCTGCCGTGGAGTCCACGGCTCTTCCGCAAACCCGATTTCATTTGAATAATCTTCCAATTTGTAACCGAGTCTTTCTTTGCTGCAACCTGATCGGCTTCTCCACTGTAGCTATCGGACCTTCTTTTAGCCAAGCCGATCCTTGTCCTTCCTTTCCTCGGGCTTCTCGGACCTGATCCCGATTGGACAATCCCCTGTCTTCAAGCCGATCCAATCTTCTACTAATCTGATAGGTTTTTCTACAGTTCTCCATCGGCTTTGTCTCAGTATCTCCACCAGCCGATGACTACATTAAACCCTCCATTGGACATTTTAGCCGATCGGCTTTAGCACCATCGGATCTCCTAGCCGATCGGTTTTAGTGCCATCGGATCGTCCAGATTTTGGCGTTAACAGGTTCGAGGGCGTACTAGTTAATTTGACCCTATAATTGACAAGGAGATAAAGAGAATGAGATCTATGAGCCATTCAACCGATGACCCGATATAGACTCACGCTATCGGTTGGTTGCCGATAGGACAATAGCCCTCATGCATCAGTTGAACAACCAATGAAGGCATAGGTAAAACTAGGAGGAATAAAGTAAATGACTCATCAACTGAAGAGTTGATGATGCTCTGAATAGAGTACGCAATGAATAGTAAGGAGCGAGACCCGATCTTCCAAAGATATGAGACCCAACGACCACTGTGACAATACCGTTAGAGGTAGTCTCAATAGATCGGACCAAACCAAGATGGCATGAGGCTAAGTCTAATGGCACCGAGATAGCGGAGGCTAGATTAGATGTGTCAATGAAAGGGACAGGCAAAGCCATTGATTGTTATCGACCAAGGGTTTAATGGAGGTGTATAACTAAACTCATTGGCTATCTAAACTGATGGGGGAAATGAAACCTGCTAGATTTCGACGTTAGCTTTATCAAACATAGACCTAATAGATTGGACCTAATTGAGATAGTATCAAACTGAATCCGATGGGAACAAATCAATTGCTACCGAATTAATCATCAAAGATATAAATGTGTATCAGCTGAACGACTGATACATTAGGTGTGAAGCATGACATAAGGATAACTCATCGGCTAGCTACTCCAATGAAACATCACGTGAAGACCTACATACCTACGGCTCGATCTACTACCACAGGTCTAGAGGGTTGAACCTAACCGATGCAACACGAGAACGATGACAGTAGAAGGTGGTCGATGAGCCGATAGGCTTCACGCCAACGTGATGTGGTATGTCCGATCGAACTAAGAGTTTAGACCTAACAATATAGGCTTAGATAGAACCGACACACTAAGATAGTGGTGGGACTTACCTCTTCATCGGAGATCGAATCTGATGAACTCAAGCAAACCACCACGAACTTCTCTAGTGATCATTGATCTTCATTAATCTTTTCCTCACGTAGTGGTGTTAACGACCGTAGTCCCTTAGTTAACCCTTTTATTCACTCCTCTGCTCCACAATCTAGATAGATTTAATATGTCCTATTCTTCACCTATTTCTCATCGGGTTCTTGTTTATTATAGAGCCTTAGGAGTCAAATCCTAATCCTAGTCACTAACCATTCAGATTTCTTCTACCTTGGCCACATGGGTAGTGAGGATCTAACAAATTTCATCAACACCAAAACAGAGCGAATCCTCTTTAAGACCTCTTCTATGTTAATCGGTGATTAGACCAATAGTTTTAGATATTGGCCTAGCAGACTTCTTCGATGGAGGAACTGATACCTCAAAGTATTGGCCAACAAAAGAATAGTTTGGGAGGAGATGAAAATTGGCCATTGCATCAACCCCTCCCTAGCCGATATGGAGAAAAACAAGCCTTTGATTTCATCGGCTTCCTATTTCTGGTTGGATGCCCTCAATGCCTTTCTGTTTGGTCATGGACCGATGACCCCATCTTTGATGGATATCGTCATGCTTACTTGTCTCAAAACCACAAGTTACATCAACCCGTCCAACCTCTGATTCAAACCCACACATCTGCTGAACACCAATAACATTGGTGGTTGGACTAAGTATATTTCTCTCCATAGCAAGACTTTCGGACTAGTTGATGATCGGGAACATGTTGCATTTTTGAATTTGTGGTTGGAACGATTTGTCTTCAGCAGCGTGACTCTTAGCTGAATGACCAACATGCAATGCCATGCAGAGTACTTGGCTGATCATCATCCAATCCCTTTGGGGCAGTACTTGGAGCCACTTATCAACTACTCTATCAAGTGCCAAATAAGCTATCGACCAGTTGGACATATTGGCAGCTCCTGGTGGTTCATGCAATTGTGGCTGAATGTTTATACTTTCAGAGCCATCACCGGGACCTCCTTTACCAATTTAACTTTGACAATCGATTACTCAGAAGAGAGTGAAGTTAGCTGACACAGATGCATCTCAATAGGTGAAGCTGCATTGGCTCTTCCTGGCAGCAAGATGACTCATATTGAACTAGGCTAGTGGTTTAAGAGCTTCTACTATGGTTTCACCAAAGAAGCCACCCTCTAGTTTGCATGTGAGGATGCAGCATCATTTGAAATGGCCTCTAGATTCCATCCTCTCAATGCTCTGACCAATAAAGAGTCAAAGATCATATTTCTATCAGCTATCACTCATAATTTTTTGCTGATCGAGTCTGCATTGGGCCGATCCCAACACCCATCGTATAAATTTTATCACCCATATGTCGGCTCTCGTCAATTGGGATTCGACCAGCTTCCTATTGGCTTATTCTTCATCGGTAATCTTCAAGTCCAAGGCAATGTGAATAGTGCCTTGGAGTATGATCGGCTGAGGATGATAATAGAATCCCTGTCCTTAGGCGAGATCACCACTTTTGAGCCATGCACTGCCCACACCGGACTTTTTACTTGATGGTGGTCGGAATGGAGAAGACACTTGTTCAGTTTATCGGCTAAACAATATTGCTCTTGCCTCAACCCTGATTACGTCAAGTCCGATGAAGAGGTAATACTTCTTCATGTTTTGCTCTCTTTAATCATATTGCTCAAACTTTCACCATCTAGCGCTAACAACTAGTGCAAGTGGCTGGCCAATTATGTACAAACCACCATCGACTGAACCCTATCTAGGATATGGTGTTCCTTCTCCATCAGCTCTTCTTTGGGCGTCGTGGCTAATAGGAACAAAGCGCAAGAAGTTGGTAACTCGCCCTATCTCCAAGAAACATAAATCCAGTGCTGATGTTATGGTCTTGGTGCTGATCTCCCAAGCACCTCCTATTATAGCAACATTGGCTCCCTCATACTTACTGGTATGTGTCGATTCCCATCTTTATCTTCTTTTCTTACTTTTCCTGATAATCTTGTTTTTTTTTAGCTAGAACCATCAACTCCTAAAGTTCAATCATCATTTGAAATCCTTGCGAACAACAAGCTGATGGTCCCTCTAGAAATCCCAACATCTTTTGTAGCCGATCCTCAAATCAAAGACACCGAGATAGTCTCTATTACCTCTGCATCGAACATTAGCCACCTTCCAGAAGAGACTCCTCACCAAGCCGATGCTAATGTTGCTTATCACGCCACCACCATCCCATCTCAGGTAACTTCATCTTATATTTGTATTTGCGCTTTGACCCATTATTTTTCTATTTATTGATGTCAATTTGTAGTCTTGGGCTGAGTTGTTCTCTTTTGACATTGAAATATACCTAGAGACAGATGAAGACATATCCACTAGTGTAGTGATCAAGCCATCTCTACCAGCTGATGTACGCAAACAACTATCAGACATTATCCATTGGTTGAAGATCCTAATTGGTTCACTGGTGGAAGACTGTGGACCAATCCAAGCGAGACCCACTGAAATCAAGCATCTTCTGTCTAAGAAAGTTACTGACGCATTGATCCCTGCCGCCTATTTGGAATCACACAAGATCTAGCTGATCATGACCAGGCAACGTATAGCCGATCGTGCTGAACAAAAAGACTTGGCTCAAAATGATCGGCTATCTACCCAATCTAAGAAGCAGAAACTCGATGACATGATAGTTGTCTCACAGAAAATTCAATCCAAATTGGACCAACTAAAGAAACTAGAAGCCGATTTGATGGCAGAGATCAATAAGGTGCACAAAAATATTGAAGTCATAGAATCCTACCTTATCAGCTTATCACAATCAATACACAATAAGGAGGCCAGAGTGGCAGCAACAGTGCATCAAGTAGCTCGTCGGCATAAGACTTTAAAGACTATCCCCAGTTCAGATGAAGAAGACATCCACACAATCGATGAGATCGACAAAATTCGCCTGTGCGTGATTAAAGCGGACAGAAATTTATGTAATATTACAATGTTGAACAATTGTGATGTCACTTCTTCAAAACCCTTAGTGTCTGCAATATAACTTGATTGGCTTTAATGAGTCTTGTTTTTCTAAAGGTGATATCAAATGATATCAGTTATCTTTAGCTGATATAATAATATCGGCTCTTGTCTTGAAGAGTATTAGAATTCGATCGTACTTAGCTAATTTTGGCAAGTGATACCAACTAATATCGGCTATTGTTAGCTGATACAACACTATCGGCTCTTGTCTTGAAGAGAATTAGAAATCAAATGCACTTAGACAATTTAGGCAAGTGGTACCAACTAATATCGGCTATCATCAGCAAATACAACACTATCGACTCTTGTCTTGAAGAGAATCAAAAATTGACTGCACTTGGCATCGACCCAAATGCTAGGACAATACTTTTTTAGATATTTTCCATTGAACGCTTTAGCAAATTCTTCTCCTTCGAGACTTTGTAGTACATAAGCATTACTAGACACAAAGTGATTGATCTGATAGGGCCCTTCTGAATTAGGCGACAATTTTGCAAACTTATTTTCTCTAGACTTGATCGGTAAAATCAATTTTCAAATGAGATCTCCTCTAGAAAATGATTTAGTCATTATCTTTTTGTTGTAATGCCTGACTACGCTAGATTTATTTTCCTTAATCCTTTCAAGTGCCCTTAGCCGATTCTGTACCAAATCATCAAGCTCATCTACCATTAGGTTATAATAATCATCGGCTATCAGTTGATTCTGTAGAGATATCCTCCTAGAGCTGATCTTAATTTCCCATGGAAAAAATGCTTTATGCCCATAGACCAACCGATATGGTGGTACTCGAGTAGATCCATAACATGTCACCCGATAGGCCCATAATGAATCGGTTAATATGGCATGCCAACTCCATGACTGTTCATCAATCTTGCATTTGATCAACTTGATTAAGCTTTTATTAGAAGCTTTGGCTTATCTGTGAGTACAATAAGGTAATGAATTTAGTAACTTAATCCCCATACTGGCAGCAAAATATTGAAACCCATTGGACATGAAAATAGATCCCTGATCGGTAGTTATTATTTGCTGAATCCCAAACCGATAGATATTATGTTCATTGACAAATTTAATCGTGTTCTTAGATGTAACTTTATTCGAAGGGATATCTTTTACCCACTTTGTAAAAATAATCCGTTGCCGCCACTATGAACTTATGCACTTTCCTTAATGAAGAATAAATCTGGCTAGTCATGTTGATTCCCCAACCTCTGAATGAATGTGGCTTGATGATTGGATTCAGTGCCGATGCTAGTGCTCATTGTATGTTTCCAAACTTTTGACATTCTTATCATCCCTTATAGTACCAATCTTTCAGTATTATCGACCAAAAATATCCAGCTCTTCTTAACGACCATTTCATCTTGTGAGCCGATTAATGAGCCCCACAAATGCCTTCATGTATCTCGCACATAATCATTATATCTTCTTCTAAACTTAGACATTTTAATAGAACTCTATCAATGGTTTGATAATATAATTCTTCATCAAGCAACACGTACTTGGTAGATTTATACCGAAGTTTCCTAGAAGCTAATTGTGATGGATTTTGCAAATATTAGATAATCTCCCATCTCCAATCATCGGCTTTAGTACGATTATCGATATCGGCTATTTTAACTTTCATCTTTTTATCCAGCTGATATTCCGGAGCAATATCTCCATAACAATATGATTCAATAACACCATCTTGAAGTCCTTCAATAAATGTTGACATTTTTCATAATATAATCTCAAGACATCATCTTTGCACTCATATTTCCTGGATAGCTGCTTGATCACCAATAATGAATCCCCAACAATCTCTATAGTATCGGCTTCGATCAAATTTAAAAGTTGAAGTCTTTTGAGCACCGCTTCATACTCCGCTTGATTGTTAGTACGATAGGACTTGATTGTAAAAGTGAACTCAAAACTTGACCCCTGAGGCGACACAATCACTAAGTCGATACCAGATACATGCTCGTAAACCAATCCATCAAAGAATAAAGTTCATAGAATCGGCTCCACAAAATTTTTATGACTTCCTCTATATTGCACAATAAAATCGGCCACAACTTATCCTTTGACTACTTTAGCCAATTCATATCTTAGATCAAACTCCAACAAAGCAAAGATCTATTTATCGATTTGCTCTTTTAAGACTGGATCCGATAATATATATTTTGCCACATCGGCTTTATAGACCACAATGCCTTAACTTTGTGCATGAGAAATATAAGCAAAGGCATAATTTTTTACTACAAAATATCTTGTTTCAGCATCTAGAAGCCATCTACTTAAATAGAAAATTCCTATATCACCACTGATCCGATGGACTTCTTATCGACCGATAGATTAAACTTGAATGGTACCCCTTCCTGCGGTGGAATCAATACAGATGAAGAATTCAGATAATTTTTAACTTGATCAAAAGCCTTTTGTTACTTAGTGCCCCACACGAACTCTTGATCGGCTCTCAACTTTAGCAAGGGAGTAAAGGATTCAATTCTTCCCGATAGATTTAAAATAAATATCCTTAAAAAATTAAGGTTGTCGATCAAGGACTGTAGCTGTATCTTGTTGACTGATGGTTTGGTGTCCTAGATGGTTTTGATGCTTCATTGGCTCACTTCAATTCTCCTCTCATGGGCCATAAAGCCTAAAAACTGCCTAGTCAATACGCCAAAAGTACATTTATGATGATTCATTCTAAGTCTATATCTCTTTGTCCTCTCTAGTACTTTTTGTAGATTGACTATATGGCCTTCAACACTCTTGGACATAACCACCACGTTATCTATATATATCTCTACCAGTTGACCGATGAGATCATGAAATATATAATTTATTGCATTCTGATAAGTCGCACCGGCACTTTTCAATGCAAATGTCATGACTACCTAGTTGTATAAGCTAATAGCTCCAGGACATCGGAATGTAGTCTTGGGTATATCTTCTTCTACCATAAAAATCTAATTATATCCCGCATTACCATCCATGAAGCTAATGATCTTGTGACCTGATGCCGCATGAATTAACGGATCAACCATTGGCATCAGATACATATCCTGAAAGTCGATACATATCCTCAACTTTCCATTTTTCATCTCCACCGGGACGATGTTTGATACCCACTTAGCGTATCGACATGGCTGAATAAAATTTGCATTATACAACCTTACAATCTCTGCTTTTTATTGTATCATATAACTCTGCTTTAAATATTCTTGGAGGCTGCTTGAATGGCCAATATAGGAAGCCGATGTTTAACAATCGATCGGCTTAGACCTGACATTTCATGATAATCCCATGCAAAATATTTCTAATATTCCTTCAATAATTTTATTAATGCTTCTCGGAATTTGATACATATTTTTTTACTTATATACATCAGTGTTGGCCTATCTCCTAGACCTATATCGACTTCTTTTAAGTCATTGGCCAATGTAAATCCTTGCCCCAACTTCCCTTCAAAGTCTTCAATGGTGCCCATTAGAGCAACAATTTTGAACCGATTTGCTAGATCTACTATATCCCTTGACTAGTGACCTTGAGGAAATCACCTTCCCAACAAACAATCGACTCCCTCGGCTTTCCAGATCGACAGATCGATCATTGCAAGATTGGTCGATTGATCAGCTAGAATTATTTCAATATGATCTCCTTGTCACTGTATGATACTTTGATGCATCGTGGATAGAACACAACAGTTGGCATGAATCCAGTCCTTGCCTAGGAGTAGAATATGCTACCCTTTACAATCAATAACACCGTTAACTTCACGTTTATCACGCCCTTCATTTTCGATGGATTTTCACCAAAGTCTTTTAACACCAATTTATCTTGATGAGATCTTCGGCAGTCTTTCCTAGCTTGTGGTATATTGCATATGGCACTAGATTGACAGCTGCACCCCCATTAAACAGTATCTTTAACATCGCTTTCCCATCTATATACCCCTTGATATATAATGGTTTCAGGTGCAGATGCTTTGACTCTTGAGGCTTGTCAAATATAGCTTGATCAAGTTGCAACGTTTATTAAGCAAAAACTTCTTCTTTGTCTTCCTCATCGGATGAAATTGCTCTATACTCTAGAGGCATGAAGAATATCATGTTTGTTGGAGCCGATGCATCAACACCATCATCTTTATGCTTGACATGCCAAACTCGTTTAGTCCTTTGACCACAATCAGCTTCCTTACTGTCTCGCTGTTGCTTCTTTTGTTGCTCCCTATGCCGTAACCATTATGCCCTTCTCTTCTGATTTCTCATGAAGATTCCGGTTGGACACCACTGATGTTTGGATTCCGCTATTCTTCATGCAACTCCTTATTGCCAATCACTTTTTCATTGCAGTCTTCATTGATTGGCCCCAATCAGCTATATACCAATGCTTACTTTGCAAGCAGTCGATGTTGTGAAAATCTCTCCTGTTCAACATGTTGCAACCTTGGATTGTTGCACTCAGGACAATCTTCGATTGATGTTAACCTTATATCCTGATCCCAGCAAATCTAAAAGAATGGGCAACCCTAATATGGATTATATTTCTCTTTGTATGACAAGGCCCATTGTTCTTCATCTTGACGCTTGGAATACTTCTCTACCAGGTCCGATGAAGTGACTTTTGATTTACCCTGATGCCTCCCTTCATCAGCCCGATCTCTCGAAGATCCCATGAGCACCATATTCACAAGAAATGGATGACCATCAATCTTTATCGGCTTCTTGTTTTCAAACTTAATCCTCCCTTATTCGACAGCTGATTATAACTGTTGCCGGAAAACTTTGCACTCGTTCGTATGATGTAAGTTTGAATTGTGCCATTTGCAATATTTCATTTTCTTCAGTTCTTTGGTTAATGGATTACATGATTCGGCAGAAGTTGAATCTGTTTCTCTTGAAGTAGCAGAACGAAGATCGTATCGGCTTTATTGATATCAAAATCGTATTGCTCCTCCTTGCTGATACTCTTCACCCATGGGCATGATATTGACTTCTTGTTCCTAGTACACTCCGCCAAACCAACTTCAACATTGGATTCCTCATTATTTGAGTCCATTGAGAAAGCTTGCACTTGAGCAACCCTTTGATGAAAATTTTCCTTCTTGGCTTCATGGAATTGACTTTCATGAGCTGATACCTTCTGTAGAAGGTGTGCTAGACTCTCAAACTCTTGCAATGAAAAGTGTTCTTTGATTAGAACCAACAAACCTTAGAAGGTTAACTCAGCCAGCTATCCATCACTCAAGATTAGATTATAACATCGACTTCTAATGTTCTAAAACCGTTGGATGTATTTTGAGACTAATTCATTGGGCCTCTATCTAGTCGATGTTAAATCTGTCAATCTCATCTCATGAATTCTAACAAAGAAATACCTGTGGAACTGCTTCTCCAAATCAGCCCATCCCCGAATTGAATTAAGTGGTAATGAGGAAACCATGTGAAGGCCGATCCAGATAAGGACAGTGGGAAAACCCTAACTCTTAAGGCTTCCTTAGCTGATGCTTCCCCATTCTAAGCAAAGAATCGACTAATTTGCTCCACCGTAGATATATTGTCTTGCCTTGAGAATTTGGAGAAATCTAGTATTTTGTATCGGTACGGTAGTGGAACTCTATCAAACCACTCTGAGTACGGGTACCGATACATAAATGTTTGCTCCTTTGGCTTGATACCAAATTGCTCCCTTACTACCTCTGCAACCCTTGCTGACCAATCCTCCTCTCTTGGGATGTCCCTTTGATATTACGGAGGCGAAGTTGGTACACGATTCTGCCTAGAAAATTCTCCATGATAATTACTTCCATCAGGATTAACACTTGGGTAGTCCTGCTAATATCCTCCATAATAAGTAGTCCGATGATACCCTAGAAGAACATCATCTCATTGCCCCCTAATCCAACCTTGTGTTGGTGGAAACATATTCATCGATACATCCCTTCTGGTACCATAAGTCATCTTAGGTAGCTCTGTTTTTATTAGCAAATACACTGGACCTTGATCAGGCTCTCGAGTTTGGATCTTGTTGATGAGTGCGTGGTAAACTGCTTCATTGATCATCTCTTGCAATGGCTTTGAAAACTGTAATTTTTAAATCAGTGCTTGTCTATTTATACCAAAGGATTCCAAACAGAGTTTCTGAAAGTTGGCCAAGTTCTGCTCTATTTGTTGTCTCTACTCCTCATTTAGATCATCCATTGTCATTGGAATTATGTTGTCCACATTGATTTCTTTTCCCACCATCATGCTAATATTGCATGTCCAGTGGGCGTGCCAAAGCGCATGTCAGCATGCACGTAGGAGCCGATCAGATTGGGTGGAGGGGATAAGTGAAGGTGAGCTGATGGGGGTCCGATCGGAGGGCGCTCCGAGTCACGCGGAGGCCTAGAAAGTCTACTTAGCTCTAGTGCCTAGGAGGCCTAGGGGTCTGCTTAGCTTTGAGGTTTGAGACCATGCTAGTCAATTTGACCCTACAACTGACAAGGAGGTGAGGAGGACGAGATCTGTGAATCAATCGGTTGCTATCGATCGAGGGTCCGATGTAGGCGTATAACTAAACTCATTGGCTATCTAAGCCAATGGGGGCAATGAAACCCACTAGGTTCCGACGCTAGCCCTATCAGACGCAGACCTAATAGATCGAACCTCACTAAAATAGTATCAAACCGGATCCAACGGGACCAGATCTATCACTAGTGGATTAATCGTCGAAGTTATACATGTGTATCGGCTGAACAACCGATATGTTAGGTGTGAAGCGTGGCGTAAGGATAACTCATTCGTTAGCCACTACGTTAAAACGTGGTGTGAAGACTTGTCAACCTATAACTCAGTCTACTACCATAGGTCTAGAGTGTTGGACCTAACCAATGCAGCACGAGACAGATGATGGTAGAAGGACGTCGATGAGCCAACAGGCTTTACACAAGTTTCATGTGTTATATCCGATCAGATTAAGATGTTGGATCTAACTGATATAGTGTTAGATAGAATGAACACTCCAGGATAGTGGCGGGACGTACCCTTTCACCGAAGATGGGACCTAACTGATGCAGCCCTACGTCGAAACCTAGAACCCACCAAAAAAAACTTAGACTAGCTAGGGTGATGATGCGCCAAAGTTGTATATTGAACTGTGTTGGATATCTTACAAGCTTCTGGGGGGTCTATATTTATACCTTGGAGTTACTAGAGTCCGATATGGTTACAAACAACATTCGGATGTTCTTCCCTAATCAAAAAATAAAACATTTTTCTAAAAAGTTAACAAACCTAATTTAACATGACTATCATATAAGATATATTCTATAAAGATACAAGTAACCTATTATGGTTTCCATAGCTCCTCAAAACCGATCCTTTTTGGATAATCTTCGGTCTTTGACTGAATTGAATCCATCCATATCCGTCAGATTGGCCTTTTCTGTATATCAATCAGCTTCCTTCCACCAACCTTATCCGTCAAATCGGCATTTTCTCTATATCAACCGGCTTCCTGCCATATACCGATTGGCTCCTTATTCATCAGCTAATCCTAATTGCAGGCCTACCAAATTTTGGCATTAACAATATCTAAGTAGGAGTAGAACTATTGGTCCAATGTAAAGTCAAACTCTCAAATTTTAAGACCAACTAGGTGTAAAACTTCTATTCCTAATAGGAACTCAACCTCTCATATTCCAAACCATTTACATTCTCTAAATTTAATTTCTCTTTCTTCTCTGTCCCACTCTAAAATTATTCGTGATTTCTCTGATGCTTATACACACAATTTATGAATCCCATTACAAAATCCTCCCACATGGTTTCTATCCACCATATGCCATCTTGTGCTCAACTTTGTCACATGGTATTCTTGACCGTTGTGGACCTCAACTCCCCCTGAACCTAGTCCTAGTTCATCGTTGACAGATGTTGGCCCTAAGACCTCTCTACTCTAGTCTAACTTTGTGTGTCCTGACCATGCTATATCTCTACTCCTCTCTAAGCATAGTCTCTAAATTTTCAAGAATCTATCAAAATTGTCAAAACTTTTGTCAATTAATCACAAAACCTAAAAATCAAATTTCTACTTCTATCAAATTTCTCCCATTTCTTTAACTATACATTTTGCATATATTTTTTCCTTTTTGACAATGATTTCATGAAGGATAAACAACAAATTTAAAGTCCAAATGTTATTATTTCACAATTATCACTTGTAGTAAATAACTTTTTATTTTAAAGGAGTTTTGAAGTATACCAAAAGTAATCCAACGGCATATTTTGCATGACAAAGAAGATACATAGGTCAGCTAGCTAATAAGCATGGGCTAAAGTCCAAGCATGGGTCAATAATATTAAAATCATGATAAAATAAACATTAAAAATTCATGATTTTAACAATTTATAATTGCTCGCCGCCAAAAAATCCCGCGACCGGGGAGGGACGGCGGCTCGGTCACGTGAAGGCCTAGGAGGTCGACCGCAGAGCCGATGGAGGAACTAGGGTGTATTTAGAGGATGGCGAGACGCACGGGATCCCTCCGGACAGCCGTACAGTGATTCATCAGCTGGAAAAACCGATGAAGACGCATGCGGCCTAGGCGATGGTTAGCGCAAGAAGGCACGGGCTGCAAAGTCGATGCCGCTCCAGATATGCCGTAGCAAGGATAAGAACGAACCCATCGGCTAGCCGAGCCGATGAGGGGACACCTCTCTGAAGACGGGTGCGTATCGACTGGGGGTCTGATACGTTTGGCGTTACGCGTCGTGGGACGCCTCTAAAGGCTGATGCATGTCGACCGAGGGGCCGATGCGCTGGGCGTGAAGCACTGAGCGTGGATAACTCATCGGCTAGCACTCCGATGGCACGCCGTGTAGGAGACTATAGGCCTGAAGCTGGGTCTACTGTCGGTAGCCCCATAGGTCGGACCTAACCGATGCAGCACGAGACTGACGACGACAGAGAGAGCTTAACGGGCCGATAGGTCCAGCACGGACGTGATGCGATACATCCGATCGCCCTAAGAGATCGGATTTAACCGATGCAGCCTCAGACAGAGCACGACATAACGGGATAGCGGCGGAACTTACCCTTCGCCGGAGATTGGACTTAACCGATGCAGCCCCGCGTTGAGAGCTAGAACCTGCCGGTAGAACCAAGATGAACTATGGTGGCGATGCGCCGAATTTGTATATGATCGAGAGATCTTATATGTTTCCAGGGGGTCTATATTTATACCCTGGATTTACAGACAGAGTCTGACATGTCTACGACAATCGGACATTATTTCCTAGTAAGAACAAGGTAAAATATTTCTAAAGAAGTTAACTAAGCAGCTAAACCTCCCTAATTGTTAAGGTTATAATTTACAAAAATAAGCACCTTGCTGTGGAGTCCAGGGCTCTTTCCCAAACCTAGTTTCATCTGAATAATCTTCTAATTTGTAACCGAGTCTTTCTTTGCTACAACCTGATCGGCTTCTCTACTGTAGCTATCGGACCTTATTTTAGTCAAGCCGATCCTTCTCCTTCCTTCCCTCGGGCTTCTCAGACCTGATCGCGATTGGACAATCCCCTGTCTTCAAGCCGATCCAATCTTCTGGTAATCTGATTAGCTTTTCTATAGTTCTCTATCGGCTGTCTTAGTACCTCCATCGGCCGATGACTGCATTAAACCCTTCATCAGATCTCTCAGCCGATCGGCTTTAGCCCTATCGGATCTCCTAGCCGATCGGCTTTAGCGCCATCGGATCATCCAGATTTTGGTGTTAACAATAATGCAACGATTTTGCTAGTGCAAAGGTTGAACAAAATACCCCTAGATATAAGCAAGTTGAATTAAACACTTTTTCTCAATTTGACTTGCTCTTTCAAAAAATCAAGAACTTGAAAAAAAAGAAAAGTTTTGCTCACCTTAAACTATGATATTTTGCACATAAAAGAAAACCCTCAATTACATCTGATATGTCCTTGTAGTGAGTACCGTTTTCATGAAGTTGATGCCTACTATTTTTCTCACCGCAGATATGTCCTTGTCATAAATATTGTTCTAAGGGTACAGTATCTATTTTTAACTTTCATAAAGTAAATACAAGGAAATTGACTTTACTTACACTTAAGACATTTATAGAGCATTTAAGGAATGAAAAAACTAAAGCAAACATATATGTAACTATAAATTATTTAAACTAGTACTAGTTTCAACATTACATATCTCTTTAATTCAAGTAAAAGAATTATGTGTCATGCATCATATCCCTTAAAAGTAATAGTAAAGTCTCATATAAAGACTAAAACATATACAAGCTATACTAGGAATCAATATACCTAACTTATATTTCTAACAAGCACAAGAATATACTATAGATAAAAAATCAAAGCTCTTTTTTTTTTATTTTCAGATTAAGAGTAATGCATGAAAATAAATATGAATACAAGGCATAAACTCTCTCTCAAATCAACCTCCAATTCTCAAAAAAGTAGTAAAATAAAAAGCATAAATTTTTTTGAAAAAGACTAAAAATTACCAATGATATCACCAAGTTTCTAAAGAATTGACATAATTCACTTATAGTGCGTATCAAAACTACTAGCAAAGAATAGCTAACAAAGAAGATAGTAGAAAATAATATGTAAATTCAAGAGTAAATTGATGTTATCTTCAAGACCTCCATGTTAGCCCTAAGATCTTTTGACTTTAGTCAAACTTTATCACATGTGTACTAACTGTGCTAAACCTTCGCTCCTTATTGAGCATAGTCTCGATCATCACCATTGAGTAGGATTGACTTCAAGTCACATGTATATAAATAGACAAAGCCACTATTTCTGAGCACATATATCGCAACCTGACCTATATTTGCGAACACAAGGTTGACATGTGCCTTTGTGCTTCGTTGTAGTGATGAGTGATTGCCAACGTGCTGACACTTCGGGTTGAGTGTGTTTCTGCAACATGTCTCGTGGCTTGTGGTATGCAAGTGTGGAGCTTAGAGGCGGTCGTTGATGGCGAGGTGAAGGTCAAGTAGAGACGGGCCGTGCTAATAGATTGAGAGTGGTGAAGGACGGACGTGAGGATTGGACTAAAGAACCGGAGCACCGGAGGACCAACCGTGATGGCTGTCACTAGGGGACATCGACAAGAGCAAGTGTACATGGGTAATGAAGACTCGATCAAGTCAAGAAGGGAAGCGAAGGTATCGAGCTTGGTAGAGGTCGGACATGCGTCGACATCGGAGGGGTTTGGTAGATTGAGCCTCAAAACCACCGGGTGGCGGTTTTGCGGGTTTGGCCTCAAAACCTAGATTCTGAGGAGGAACAGAGTGGCACGTGGTAAAATCACAAAGGTTGCTCCTAGACGAAGCAAATTTGTGCGGAAAGCGTGGCTGTCCGATCGTCTGAAAAAGAGTTAGACCATTATGTCCTCCAGATACTATTTTGGCCTGTTATACTGAAAGGGCAGAATTGGAATTTTGCATGAAGCGCTGGTATATATAGGGTAAGGGTGCCGTGTCAGCGGGTTTTGGAACATTTGAGTGTGTGCGTGTTTTCGGTTCATTCATTTTCATTTTATTTTTCTTCTCGAGTACGTCATATCTCTGGTTAGGGTTTTTCTTACTCAATCTCTTCGCAACACTGTAATCCACCACATCTGTGTAAAAGAACTAAAGATTGTGTGCGAGAATGGAGGCCCCAACCTCCTGGTGTTCTCTGGATTTGATCTGTGAGTTGTTTATTAAAATTCTGTTGGTGTTCTTCGTATTTTTGGTTTAACCCTTCCAACATTTTGAGTTGGATCTTGAGTTTTGAAGCTTTTTGGTTCATATCTGTTTATTTGGGATGAACTAGATGTGAGTTGAATCTTTTCACCAAAGGAAATCATCTAACTTCTCATGGGTGCATCGATTGATTTATTTGAACTGTTTATTCAAATCCCGTTGGTGTTCTTCGCATTCTTAGTTTTATCCTTTTGACGTTTTGAGTTGAATTTTGAGTTTCAGGGGTTTTTATTCAAATCTATTTATTTGGAATGAACTAAGAGGTGTGTTGAATCTTTGCACCAAAAGAAATCGTCTAACTTCTCACGAGTTCATAGATCAGGATGAATCAGACTTTTGAGAAGAAATATCGGTATTTTTTTCACTTCTTTTTGTTCTCTTTTTGACTAGATTTAGTTTTGGACGATGATCTCTTTGAGATAGTTCATCTATTAGTTGAAAAACCTATACTGCTTTTTATGGTTGATTTTGAGACAATCTTTAAATATCTCGCGTGAAAGTTAATGCTACCATTCACCCCCTCTAGTTGTCATTTTTGTCCTTCAATATTAGTCACACACACTCTCACAACACGATAAATATTTTTAAACTAATTTTTATTAATTAAATTATTTACAAAGCTAATTATTTATTATAAAATATTATTATGATGCCTACTTCCTTAATTTGCCAAACTGCCTACTTCCTTAATTTGGCAAACTAAGATAAGATAGCTTACATATAGAATTACAACCAGCTTTGGTATGCAACGGAATACAATCCAAAGTAGAAAATTTTGCAAGTTTGACCTCACGTTCAAAATAATATTCGTACTAGACCATATACATATTTATTAATATTCACTTTATTTATTTATTTTAATAATGATCACTTTTACTTATAATATATCAGTTTTAATTTCTTTTTTTTGAAAAGGTCACCGTTTAGCCCCTCAACAACGCTATAAGTTTGTTTCATTGTTGTTAGGACAGGAATAGACTAGCGTTTCGACCATCAATCCAGCCGTTAAAAATTCGGAAAAAGAGCCCGTTTTTCACCGAACAGGTGTTTTTTTTATTACACAAGTAAAGTAGGGGTAAAATCGTAAATGGGCAGTTTTAAGGGTTTTGCTGCCCGTGGGAAGGGGGGATTCCCTTCGATTTTCCCGTCTTTATCAGCACCTCACCCTGCAGTAGGTTGGTTGTTTTCAATTTCATGTAGTATTTTATCTGTCAAGTCAAAATAAAAGAATAGATAGGGGTGGAAGTACGGAGCAAAAAGGGTGACGATAATAATTAAGATGTGAATTCTAGTCTTTCTTCTTTCATTTTATTTTGTTGTTGTTTGTTATTGATTAGTCTGACAATTTCATCACTGTTTGCCCATCTAGATATCCATGCTTAGATGCCACATTATATAATCAGACTGGGCTTTGTGACATTTCAAACTCCGCTAACCATAAAGCACACTTAGAAGTCAATTTAATTATCTATAAATATTATATCAATCACATGATACATAAACTGATATACACGTAACTATTTTATTACATTACTTATATAAGTTATCATCATGGACACTTTAGATGGAAAACACAATACAAAAAATAAAAGTATTAATGGCTACTAAGTAAAAGCTAATAATGAAAAGTAACTTAAGCAATTAAGCAACTAAGTCCTAGGTAACTAGTTTATTGCATAGGCATAGATTGGAAATTAGGCCCAAAACCCTGAAGTCTTCATACTCGGCCAGCTCCTATAGAAACTACTTAGCAGACGGGTGGACGTTATCTTCTCCAAACTCAATATATATATAAGTAAGAGTGAATACTTTATGTAGATAGCAAGCTAGAGGGAAAAATGATATGATTTAGCTTAGCAAGCGAGACTAGGGTTTTAATTTGCGAAAGTAGCATTTTTCTTGAAAGAGTTATTTTGTAAAACACTAGTGAATCAAATTTTTATTTGTAGGAAATAGGCTCACACCTCGATCCATTTTATAAATTGTTTTGCATCAAGTTGTCATCATGATTACCAGTGATAGCAATATTCAATATTTCCTAATATTTTCCTTTATTAGCTACATTTTACATTCTCAGGAGTTAACACATAATCCAATATCATCTCTTAAATATTTCTCGGACTTAATAAACTCACAGCACAAGTTTTGTCTTCTTGGCACTACAACACTATAGTGCTAACAGGGTCACACAGACCTATTCCTAACTATGAAGGTTGACCGTCTGCCATATAAGTGGACTCTAAAAATGATTCTCATCTCAACAACCATGTTTACAAACTTTTGGTAAAAACAAAGGCACAAAGGCACTGACTCCGTACCATTCAAGTAATACAAAACATGTTTATTTTACAAATAAGCCACATGAAATATTCAAGTAAATATTTAAAAGTCCCAAGCACATACAAAGAACCCAAAATTTTAAACTATGATTTTTATTAAAAAAGTTTTTAATGGATAAGCTAAAACCAGGTTTTATAGGATTAGGAACAAAAGTTCGTAGTATTGAGTGTTGAGGAACCAATAGGTAGAGACTAAATATGAAACTTATACTCATTTTTGTATTTTTATATATAATGAAGAAAACTAAAGAAATTTTGTTTTTTAAGCATAGTACAAATGACGTGCTCAAAGCACGCTTATAATTACCCCTATAGACTTATACATTATAGGCATCTCGAAGTACATTTTTTATCAAAAAAAATTTACTCATAACAATTTGAATCCAGAATGACATATTTTACCATATAAAACGTAACCGCTACTCTCAATTCATGAAAGCCATAGTAATTTGATTACGCTTGTGGCAAAAAGTGAAAATAAATGAAATAGCTGTCTTGATGAGGACATCCCTTCCATAGATACAACCATACCTGCTACACAGCAGGGCCCAATAACTCGAGCTAGAGCACATCAACTTAACTATCAGGTGAAATCGTTCTTTACTGTGCAAACAAGTTTCTTAACGAATAGGTTGCTACTAAATTCTTGTAATGATATTGTTCTACTTAGGAACTTGGGAGATGAACTAGATTGATCTAGGAATAGCCATGATAAGTATCAATTGGAAGCTGTCATGATCAAAAGGACGACCAGACCAAGAGATCGGACTGTAAGTTCGGACATCAAGTTTGGACCTCTAGGCAGCAACAACTTCAATCAACCATAACTCTTCACTCCGAGGTTGTTTAAGGCCCATGAGCACTTGTTGGAAAGGCCTTGATGTTTACTTTCATACAAATCCAGAAATACCACTAGATTCCATTAAAGCTGACCAGAAACTATAGAAAGATGTTCAGATCTTTAGTCTTGGGCTGAAGTCCTTGTATCACGTTTAGCCTACTAGGGGTCCTTTCTAAGTTAGGGTTTACAACCCTCCATGCCTACTGGCTCTCTCCCAAGTATAAATACTTGCAACAGCTGCTAGGATGAAGGAGGGGTTTTGTTTTGTTGTAAGTTTAGCTATTGCTACTTCCTTGTGAGTGTGTGTGTCGATTAGACCACCCATTTGCTTGATTTAAGAACCCAATTCGTGATTCAGATTCACCTTTGAATCTTTCATCAATGAGTTAATTGCTTGTTCATCTTGTTCTTACTTGTTCTTACTTGCTAGCAAGTTCAGAGGTGTTCTTGGCATGGCAAGAATATTCCAATCGGAGACGGTGTACTGTTGCTAAGTCGCAACCCTTGTGGTGTTGTAGTCGGATAGCCAGCATCAGATCCACCCTAAATCGAAGTTATCCCCAACTCTTATCGAAGGTCAGGAACAAACCCTAGCGGGTTCCATCATGTGGTATCAGAGCAAGGTTTTTTGGTGAGAGATTCTACCCATACTTTACATTACTTACATCCAGAAACCTCAAAAATAGGATAGAATTGAAATCCCCCAAAACAAGTTTGAGCCAGGCTATTCTACTTAGTTCTTGCTTGTTGAATTTTCAGTTGCATTGTTGGTCAAGTTGCTGGTTCTTGGTGTCTAATCTTTTAGAGTTTTGAGTTCTCCTCACATTTTTGGTCACCATCTCTACGTCTAGCACCACCCCCCATTCATCGCCACCACCACTAGATCCATCGCCATCATCACCACCACCACCAGTTCCATCGCCACCATTACCATCACCACCACCACTACTGCATCCTTTTTTCCATCCGCTACTAGTTCAAATAAGCTTCCCGTTCTTGTGGGCGTTCTTCTTCTTTACCATATTACCCTTGCTCAAAATAAAGAGAAAAAGTGTGTGTGCAAATTGTCATTCTGAAATCCTTGTGAGAAGTTTTTAGATTTGTCCTAGTTGTGCAAAGAAAAAGAACAAAAAAAAGAATAGAAAGAAAACAGAAAAAAGAGGAAATAAAGGAAAAAGGGGAAGAAGAATAAGTGCTTCCATAGCTGCTCATTTTGTGCATCATTGTTGCTAATCTAGGTGACAACGCTTATGTGTAGGCTCGCGTCTCTAGCATGGTTTAGCCTATGACCAGCAAGTGCCATCACTGAACATTCATCCAACTTGCTTTAACTAATGCGCTTCCAGCTGTTCCTTGATTTTACTTGCAGCCACCTATAGCTCCACAAATCATCTACAACATCACAAGAATGTGTTTGTGTCACCGTTTATTGTTGTTCTTGCTGTCTCCAACACCATATGCATAGCATGGTGAGAACATGTAAGAGCTTGGTTGGACAAGTTTGAGAGATAGATGGATTGATGCCACCTAGTGTTTTTAGTTAAGATAGGCTTGTATTATTGAGATATGCTGATGACTCATTTGGCAAAATTAAATTCACCATGCCTTCTTTTGATGGAAAATATAGCCTTGATTCGTATCTTACATGGGAACTAGCTATTGATCAAAAAATTTGTTGCCATGATTTTCCTGAGGACAAACGTGTTAGGGCTGCCACTAGTGAGTTTACTAATTTTGCTTCTGTTTGGTGGTCTGAATACCATCATAAGAACCCAAACAACACACCAAATTGGGATGCCTTGAAAAGGATCATGCGGGCTAGATTTTTTCCTTCTTATTATGCTCATGATCACATAAGTTGCAACAATTGAGGCAAGGATCCAAATCTGTAGAAGAGTACTATCAAGAGCTAGGGTATGCTTCATTGTGGGTTGGAGGAAAATGAGGATGGTGCTATAGCTAGATTCTTTGGTGGGCTGAACCGAGAGATTTAGGATATTCTAGCTTACAAGGAATATAATTCTGTCAATCGTTTATTTCACCTTGCTTGTAAAGCTGAACGGGAAGTGTAGGGACGACGAGCTAGCATGAGAACTAACATTCCGGCAGGTCGTGCTAGCCCGTGGACACCCTCCAACGCTACTGCACCATCTGCACGTGCAACCGCACAATCTTCCTTGACCATCAAGCCACGCTCCTCTCCAACAAATTTTGTACCATGCCTAAGTGAACCAACTAAAGGAGCAGCGGCTACACCTACCAAGAGCTCATCCTCGGTGGCATCTATGAGGAGAACAAGGGAGATTCAGTGCCTACGCTACAAAGGATATGGCCACGTACGCAAAGACTGCCCAAGCACTTGTGTGATGGTTGTGCGAGTTGATGGTGGCTACTCCTTTGCTAGTGATTTCGATGAAGAAACATATGCTTTGCTTATTGCTAACAATGTAGGAAAGGGAGATGATTTTCAACAAGATGAAGAGCACATTAGGGCTAAAGCTGCTGAGCACTATGAGAGCCTCATGGTGCAGCGGGTGCTAAGTGCACAAATGGAGAGGACTGAACAAAATCAGCACATCTTATTTCAAACCAAGTGTGTGATCAAGGAACACTCTTGCTGTGTGATCATAGATGGAGGGAGTTGTAACAACTTGGCAAGTGCTGAAATGGTGGAAAATCTTTCTTTGAGCACAAAACCACACCCGCAACCTTACTACATTCAATGGCTCAACAGCAGTGGCAAGGTGAAGTTAACACGGCTGGTAAGAGTAGAGTTTGCCATTGGTTCTTATTATAATTCCATTGATTGTGATGTTTTGCCAATGCAAGCATGCTCTATGTTGTTAGTAGACTATGGCAGTTTGATAAAGATTCCTTGCACTTTGGTAAAACAAATCAATACTCTTTTGTGCATAATAACAAGAAGATTGTGTTGCACCCCATGTCTCTTGAAGCTATTCTAAGAGATGAACTTGCTAGAGCTAGCAAACTTAAGAATCAGGAGCATGTGCTAGTGAAAATCAGATTGTCGACAATGAACTTGAGAAACACAAGAAGAAGTCTAGCAAATCTGTTCATCACAATAAAAATGAGATCAAGCTAAAAGGCTCTTGTTACCTAGCCACTAAATTGGATTTGGATGAGATTAATGCTAGTATTGCTATTTGCTATGCTTTGGTGTGCAAAGAAACTTTATTTTCACTTACACATCAATTTCTTTGCCCTGTGCTGTCACTAATCTTTTGCAGGAGTATGCTAATGTGTTTCTAAAGGAGGTACCACCGGGGCTGCTACCAATTTGAGGGATAGAGCACCAAATTGACCTCATTCCTAAGGCCTCCTTGCCCAACCGTGTGCCATACAGGACCAATCCAAAAGAAACAAAAGAGATTTAGTGCCAAGTTCAAGAACTACTCAACATGTGCGTGAGTCTCTTAGCCCATGTGTTGTACCTATGCTTTTAGTTCCTAAGAAAGACAGATCGTGGCACATGTGTGTAGATTGTAGAGTGATCAATAACATCACAATCAGATATTGCCATCATATTCCTAGGCTCGATGATATGCTTGATGAGTTGAGTGGTTCAATTGTTTTATCTAAAATTGATTTGCGCAGTGGTTACCACCAGATTTGCATGAAGTTAGGAGATGAATGGAAAACAACTTTCAAAACTAAATTCGGCCTATATGAGTGGTTAGTTGTCTAACTAATGCTCCTAGCACCTTCATGCGATTAATGAATGAAGTTTTGCGTGCTTTTATTGGCAGATTTGTGGTGGTATACTTTGACGACATTCTCATATATAGTAGATCAATAGAGGAACATTTAGATCATTTGTGAGCTGTTTTTGATGCTCTACATGATGCACGCTTATTTGGTAACCTTGAGAAGTGCACCTTTTTGCACTGATCGAGTCTCTTTTCTTGGCTATGTGTTTGCTCTGGATCTCGCGCACCCCGGCGTGAATACGCTGACATCTGGGAGGTCCGCTTAGCTCCAGTGCAGACCGATTGGCTTCTCTCCGTGGCTCGAGGTATGCGCGCCAAGGGCCATGGGGTTCAATCAGCTCTGGCACGATGGTACCGGTACGGGCGTGCCAGTCAATTTGACCCTGTAATTGACAAGGAGATGAGACGAGCAGGTCCGTCGAACGATGGGCCGATACAGGCGCTCGCTATCGGCTATTTGCCGATAGGAATCAGGAAGCTCTTCAATCGGTTGGGGAGCCGATGAAGGCTTGGACAGGTGTCGACGAGGGATCGGTCGCAGAGCCAATGAAGGAATCGGGGTGTATTCAGAGGATAGCAAAGCACACAGGATCCCTCCGGATAGTCGACAGAAGCTGTAACGATCGTTCATCGGCTGGAAAACCAATGAAGGCACATGCGGACTAGCAAGAAATCGTATTAAAAGGCATGGGCTACAAAGCCGATGCCGCTTCAAAAATGACAGCACAAGCGCCGTTGCCCACTGTGCCAGCGCCATTAACACCAAACATCGAAGATCGGACTTAACCGAGACAGTGCGAGGCCGAGGCCAACTGCGACGATACGGAGGATGCCAGATCGGCTGTACTAAAGTAAAGACAGGAATGAACCCATCGGCTAGCTGAGCTGATGAGGGGATGCCTCTATGAAGACGGGCGTGTATCGGCTGGGAGACTGATGCGCTCGGCGTGGCGCGTCAAGGGAAACCTCTAAAGGCCTAGCGCGTATCTGCCGAGGAGCCGATACGTTAGGTATGAAGCTCAGAGCATGGATAACTCATCGGCTAGCACTCCGATGAGAAGCTGTGTAGAAAATAAGCCTGAAGCTCAATCTACTGTCGGCAGCCTCGTAGGTCGAACCAAACCAATGCAGCACGAAATTGACGACGGCAGAGGGAGCTTAACAGGCCGATAGGTCCTGCACGGACGTGATGCGATACATCTGACCGGCCTAAGAGGTTGATCAAACCGATGCAGCCTTAGACGGAGCAGAACATACCGAGATAGTAACAGGACTTACCCCTTCGCTAGAGATCAGACCTAACCGATGCAGCCTCGCGCTGAGAGCTAGATCCTACCGGTAGAAACCTAGATAAACTAGGATGGCGATGTGCTGAAATTGTATTGATTGAGAGATAGATTACATGTCTCCAGGGAGTCTATATTTATACACTGGATTTACAGAGTCCAGACGTTATTTCCTAACAAAAATAAAGGAAAATATCTCTAAAGAAGTTAACTAACTAACTAAACCTTCCTAATTAGATAAGATTACAATTTACAAAGATAAAATATCTTGTCGTGGATTCCACGGTTCCTCCGTAAACTCGGTCTTATATGGATAGTCTTCCAATCTAGAACCGAGTCTTCCTTTTCTACAACCGATCGGCTTCTTTACTGTAGTTATCAGACACCTCTTGGCCGATCAGCTTTAGACGGTGCACCGTCGAGCTATCCAGATTTTGGCGTTAACACTATATTGTCACACCGCAGGGGATTGAAGTTGATCACACCAAGGTTGAGGCCATACACAGCTGGCTAGTTCCCACCATGGTCACTCAAGTGAGAAGTTTTCTAGGCCTTGCTGGATTCTATCACTGTTTTGTGAAGGATTTCAGCACCATTGCAGCTCTGCTGCATGAACTCATCAAGAAGGGGGCAACATTCACTTGGGCTACTGCACAAAGAAATGTATTCGACATGATTAAAGATAAGTTAACAAACGCATCTTTGCTCCAACTTTCTGATTTCAATAAAACATTTGAACTTAAATGTGATGCAAGTGGAATTGTGTTAACACCAAAATCTGGACGATCCAATGGCACTAAAGCCGATCGGCTGGGAGATCCAATGGGGCTAAAGCCGATCGGCTAAGAGGTCTGATGAAAGGTTTAATGTAGTCATTGGCCGATGGAGATACTGAGATAAAGCCGATGAAGAACTGTAGAAAAGCCGATCAGATTAGTAGAAGATTGGATCGGCATGAAGATAGGGGATTGTCCAATCGGGATCAGGTCTGAGAAGCCCGAGAGAAGGAAGGAGAAGGATCGGCTTGACTAAAAGAAGGTCTGATAGCTATAATGGAGAAGCCGATCAGGTTGCAGTAAAGGAAGACTTGGTTACAAATTGGAAGATTATTTAGATGAAACCGGGTTTGCAGAAGAGCCGTGGACTCCATGGCAGGGTGCTTATTTTTGTAAATTATAACCTTACTCAATTAGGGAGGTTTAGCTGGTTAGTTAACTTCTTTAGGAATATTTTCCTTTGTTCTTACTAGGAAATAATGTCCGATGGTCGTAGACGCGTTGGACTCTGTATGTAAAACCAGGGTATAAATATAGACCCCCTGGAAACATGTAAGATATCTCTCGATGATATATAAATTCGGTGCATCGCCACCCTAGTTCATCTAGGTGTTTACCGGCGGGTTTTGGCTCTCAATGTGAGGCTACATCGGTTAAGTCCGATCTCCTGCGAAAGGGTAAGTCCCACCACCATCCCGATAAGTCCTGCTCTATCTGAGGTTGCATCGGTTAAGTCCGACCTCTTAGGCCGATCGGATGTATCGCATCACGTCCGTGCTAAATCTATCGGCCCGTTAAGCTCACTCTACCGTCGTCAATTTCGTGCTGCATCGGTTAGGTCCGACCTACAAGACTGCCGATGGTAGATTGAGCTTTAGGCCTATAGCCTTTTGCACGGCGTATCATCGGAGTGATAGCCGATGAGTTATCCATGCT
The DNA here is from genome assembly GCA_030770085.1 of Oryza coarctata. Classification (NCBI taxonomy): domain Eukaryota; kingdom Viridiplantae; phylum Streptophyta; class Magnoliopsida; order Poales; family Poaceae; genus Oryza; species Oryza coarctata. Next base: position 9,308,913 of record CM061475.1, read on the forward strand.
CTATGCTTCACGCCCAGCGCATCGGCCCCTCAGCCCATACGCAGGAGCCTTTAGAGGCGTCCCACGACACGTAACGCCAAACATATCGGTCCCCCAGCCGATACGCACCCATCTTCAGTGAGGCGTCCCCTCATCGACTCAGCTAGCCGATGGGTTCGTTCCTATCCTTGCTACGGCATAGCCGATCCGGCGTCCTCCGTATCATTGCCACTGGCCCTGGCCTCGTACTGTCTCGGTTAGGTCCGATCTTCAATGTTTGGTGTTGATGGTACTGCCACGGCGGGCGACGGGTCTCGTGCTGTCATATCCAAAGCGGCATCGGCTTTGCAGCCCGTGCCTTCTTGTGCTAATCCTTGCCTAGGCCGCATGCGCACTCATCAGTTTTTCCAGCCGATGAATCACTGTTCGGCTGTCTGGAGGGATCCCGTGCGCCTTGATATCCTCTGAGCACACCCTGGTTCCTCCATTGGCTTGGCGGTCGACCCCTCGTTGACACCTGCCCACATCGGCTCCCCAGCCGATCGAACAGCATCCCGGACCAATCGGCAGCCTGCCGATAGCGAGCGTCCGTATCGGACCCACTCGTCTCATCTCCTTGTCAATTGCAGGGTCAAATTAACTGGCACGCCCGTGAACCTCGATGCTTAAGGACCTGCACTGGAGATAAGCAGACTTCCCAGGCCTTCGCGAGACCGAGCCGCCGTCCCTCCCCCGTCGCGGGATTTTTTGGTGGCACCACGCTTCTTGGCACGCCTGGTGGGACCAAAGGTTTTATTCATCGACCGATGAGAACTGTGCTTTATTCATCGGTCGATCGGGTGGAAATCTTCATTTATTAGCCTATTGGATTGGATTCATCGGCTGGAGAAACTTGAAGACCGTTTATCGGCTAAAGATCCTTCATCGACTGGTGATATAATTCCATTCATCAACTAGTGGGACTCTACAAGTGCCTGATTAGAAGTCAGATTTTTCTCATCAACCCGGAGGGCATCTTGTTGTCAATATGTCTAAAGAAAAGGTGGATTCCAAGGCATATTTATCTGAAGATGAAGCCAATGAGGAGATAACAATTCCAGTTACCATGGAGGATTTGAAAGAAGACCAGAGGCGGCATATAGAGCAAAATATGGACAACTTTCAGAAGCTCTGTTTGGAATCCTTCAGTATAACTAAATAAGGGCCGATTCAAAAAACACAATTACCAAAATGTGTTTTGATGAAAGAATCAGGCCATTCAGCACCCGTGAATTCTTCAAAGCCATTGCAAGAGATGTTCAACAAATCATTTTATCAAGCATTCAGTAATCCATCAGGAGTATGGATGGATACACTATAGGATCTGATCGAGAAGGCGATACAAGAGTCATCGACTCAAGAAACCGATCAGGATCATGTGTCTTTGCCGATAGAGACGGAGGAAAACAAGGACCTATCGGCAAATAAGTATCCACCAATACAAGATCGACTCGGGGGGCAACGGCAGGAGGAACCTCTAGAATTTTTTCGGAGAAATTATTATGGAGAATATCATAAACATAATCGGGTACCATATCCACCTCCACATGATCAGAAAGACACTTTAAGAGAGAAGAATTGGTTAACCAGGATTGTGGATATGGTGGAAGAGCAATTTGGTATCAAGCCCAAAGATTAAACAGTAATGTATCGGCACCCATATCTAGAATGGTTTAACAGAGTTTCACTACCTTGCCGATATACGATACCAGATTTCTCAATATTCTCAGGATAAGATAGCATATCTACATTGGAACACATCAGCCGATTCTTAACACAATGTGGAGAAACATCGGCTGAGGAAGCTCTCAGAGTCCGTTTCTTTCCTTTATCCCTCTCTGGATCGGCCTTCGCATGGTTTTCTTCATTACCATTGAACTCAATTAAAGGATGGGCCGATCTAGAACAATGGTTCAATGGACATTTCTGTACTGGGATTCAAGAAATGAGACTGTCAGATTTGACATCGGTTAAATCGAGGCCTAATGAGTCAGTTCTAGAATACATCCAACGTTTCCAGGACATCAGAAGCCGATGTTATAGTCTTGTTCTGAGCGATGAATAATTAGCCGATTTAGCCTTTTAGGGGTTGTCAAGTCGCATCAGGTGGAAATTTTCTACCAGGAGTTCAATAGTTTAACACATCTGATGCATGTGGTATTGGCTTACGAGAGACGATTATCAAGAAAAGAGGAGATGCCGACACATCGAAAGTTACCGATTGGGTCTTGGGATGGTAAGTCTGGAGAACGGTCACCCGATCGAAAAGACATCTAAATTGGCTGAGCATATCCGATTTCTCCTTTTCAAGACGGACGGGTTCTCAGAATTGGTATCGGCTAGTGATACTGTTTAAATTGGCTGAGGCATAGCCGATTCCTAATGTACAGAAGCCGATATGATTATATCGGTTACAGATGGCCGATATCGTTTAAGACGTTGTCATCAGGAAATATATACAACTTTTGTTGATCAAGCTGATTGAAATCTATTACAAAAGTTAATGTTCAAGATGACATCTGGATTTCTTCGAGGCTAAAGTTTTACAAGAATTTCTTAATGGTCTCAACCGTGCGCAGACGGATTTGATCTATATCATTGATGGCGCGGATGTCATCCTCGTTTGATCTGGGGATAGTTTTCAAGTTCTTGTGCCGGCGAACTGCTAGCCGCACTTTGTCTGCTACCTTGGCCTCTTGATTTTGGATCGATTTTGGTAGGCCGATGAGATGGGACTCGGTGGAATTGATGTCTTCACGAACCTTGTCGAGTTCCGCTATCAAATCGGCTTCTCGTTTCTTCAAGAGGCTAAGCTTGGTGTTGGCGTGTTGGAGGTCAGCTGACATTTCATTAAGTTTCTTCTTTTCATCAAGGGCAGTCAGCCGATCATTGTAAGCCAGGTGGCTTTGCTCAGCGCGATCGACTATGCATCGTCTTGATGTAGTCAGCTGGGTCCTTTGAAATTCCAAGTAAGTAGCAAGCGTGAGTGCGTCCGACAGTTCCGCAGGCAAGAGGTGTTGAATTTCTGCAAGTCTGCCTCTGATCGACCCGCAATCTTCCACCAGCGAGTCAATCGGAACCTCCAGCCGATGCATAATATCTGACAACTGCTCACGTGCATCGGCTGGCAAAAATGGTTTGATCGCTGTGCTGGTGGCTAAGTCTTCCTCTGCTTCCAGGTATTTGCCGATGTTGAAGGAGAACAGATCGGCTAATGACTGCGTAACAACATTAGCAAACATGGAGATCATAAGTCAAGAAAAATGACATGTATGATGGACGTACCTAAGAGACAGTGGGAGCAGTTCTTGTACGGGTGTCAGCTTGATGTGGGACAGTTTGAGTGGATACCAAAACTTTGGAGGATACCATCGGCTCAGCCCCAGTAACAGGGTCCGATGTTTGGACCTCAGGAGCCGATGGTTCAAGCTGCAAAGCGGAGGTGTCAGGATAAAATAAAGGCAACAAAGAACTGATGCTGACACATACCAACGGAGATGCAGAAGGAGTTAGAATTACCGCAGGGGAAGGGCTTCACGAAGCCGATGCAACGATGACAACATCGGCGTCGGGTTTCCGTTTCTTAGAAACCGATCGAGCAGCCGATTTCTTGCGCTTTGGCCCTGACACTTGCGACACTCGGAGGAGAGCCGATAGAGGTAGACCGCTTTGCCCAAGGAGGGATCTGGCCAATGGAGGTTGATAGATAATCGGTCGACCACTTGCGTTAGTCGAAGGTGCATCTTTGTCACTAGCCTATGGAATCACGGGAATCAAAACATAGTTGAAATTCAATACAATGAAGACATGATAGTGAAAGGAGAAGGATTACCTCTTCATCGGATTCCACATATTCGGGATTGAGGCGAAGGCAATAATGTTCAGCCGATAGACTATATAAGTGCCTTCCCCATTCTGACCACCATCGAGCGAAGATTTTGGTATTGGATATACAGGGCTCGAAGGTGGAGATAGTCCCTAAGGATAAGTTCGATGTCATCGAACTAAGTCGGTCATACTCCAAGCCGCTTTTTATTTCTCCGCGGGCTCGGAGCTTACCAATGAAGAATAAGCCGATGGGGAGTTGGCCGAAGCCCAACTGACGAGCACTAACTGAAGGATGGGAGAACTTGTATGATGGATGTTGGGATCGGCCCATTGAAAATCCAATCGGCAGAAGACAAGGAGTTATGGAGGATAAAAAGATGGTCTTTGATTCTTCATCGGCTAAGGCATTCATCAGATGAAACCTAAAAGGCATTTCAATGGATGAGTCATCCTCGTACACGAACCAGATGGTGACCTCTTTGATAAAGCCATAGTAGAAACACTTGAACCATCGGCTATGTCCAAGGGGGGTCATTTTGCTTCCAGTAAGAGCCGATGAAGCTTCACCTAGCAAAATGCATCGGCGTCGGCTGGTCTCGTTTTCTTCTGGGTAGTCAGTCGGGAATGTCATGGAAGAGAAGGGGGGCCTGGCAATGAATTTGGAGGTGTAGACGTTCAGCCAAAGTTGTAAAAACCACCAGGGTCCGCCGATATGTCAGACTGGATGGCCTGTTGACAGCTTGGTTGCAACTTGATGGAGCAGATGATAAGTTGCTCCGAGAAGATAATGCCACAGGGAAATTTGGCGGTGATCGACCAGGAGCTCTGCCAGACATTGCATGTTCGTTGTTGGACCGAGAGTCGAACCGCCAAAGAAGAATCGTTCTAGCCAAAGATTTAAGAACGTTACATGTTCACGTCCATCGACTAGGCCGAAGGATTTTGTTATGCAAGGAAATGTACTTAGTCCAACCTCCGACATTCTTGGTGTTTAGTCGATGCTTAGGTTTGAATCTGAGGCTGAAAAGGTTCATGTAGTGGGTGGTGTTGAGGCAGGTCAACATAGTAACATTCATCAAGCTGGGGGTCAACGGCCCATGCCCGAACATGAAGGCATTCAAGATGTCCGACCAGAAGTAAGAAGCTGATGCAAGCAGAGGTTCGTTCCTTTCCATATCGGCTAAGAAAAGGTTAATGCAATGGTCTATTTCCAAATCCTCCCATAAAGTCTTTTTGGAGGCAGAAACCCTAAGGTACCAGTTCCTCCATTCAGAGAGTTTGCTAGGCCAGGATCTGAAGCTGTGAGCCCAATCGGTGATGGCCATGGATGAGTTCTTGAATGGGATCCTTTCTGTTTTAGAGTTGATAAAATCAGTCAGATCCTCGCTACCCATAGGGCCAAGAAAGAACTGACTGGGGCGGTCGGAGATTGGAATAGCGATCTTGCTCTTAAGATCCTACAGAAACTAGAACCCGACTACTGATGAGAAATCGGGATGGGGAAGAATCGTGCAAAACATAGGATGAAAGAGCAGATAATGGTTACCTCAGGGATTACATGTGTGGAAGCCATTGCGCAAATGAAGGAGTAGTAACCGATGAAGAATTCTGCGAGAGCTCGCCTTCAGTCTTCTGAGCCCGTCGAGATTCGTGGAAATTTGCGGATGTCTGTGGAGCTCGTCGAGGTTTGGCGGTTTTTGATTAGAAGAAGTGTGTGGAAGAATGCTGAGGAGGGGATATATTTTATAGAGGCGGAATGACCAAGGCAGAGATCTGAGCCGATTAATGCGGGTTTTAACAGGTCATCCTGGTTTACGGAGGTTTCTAACGGCTCGAAATTTCGTAGACTGTTGGCAAACTCCGAAATTGGGGGGCATGTGTTAACGCCAAAATCTGGACGATCCAATGGCACTATAGCTAATCGGTTGGGAGATCCGATGGGGCTAAAGCCGATCGGCTGAGAGGTCTGATGAAGGGTTTAATGTAGTCATTAGCCGATGGAGATACTGAGACCAAGCCGATGAAGAACTGTAGAAAAGCCGATCGGATTAGTAGAAGATTGGATTGGCTTGAAGACAGGGGATTGTTCAATCGGGATCAAGTCCGAGAAGCCCGAGGAAAGGAAGGAGAAGGATCGGCTAGACTAAAAGAAGGTCCGACAGCAACAGTGGAGAAGCCGATCAGGTTGCAGCAAAGGAAGACTCGGCTATAAATTGGAAGATTATTCAGATGATACCGGGTTTGCAGAAGAGCCGTGGACTCCACGGCAGGGTGATTATTTTTGTAAAATATAACCTTACTTAATTAGGGAGGTTTAGCTGGTTAGTTAACTTCTTTAGGAATATTTCATTTGTTCTTACTAGGAAATAATGTTCGATGGTCGTAGACGCGTCGGACTCTGTCTGTAAAACCAGGGTATAAATATAGACCCCCTGGAAACATGTAAGATATCTCACGATCATATACAAATTTGGCGCATCGCCACCCTAGTTCATCTAGGTGTTTACTGGTGGGTTTTGGCTCTCGACGTGAGGCTGCATCGGTTAAGTCCGATCTCTGGCGAAGGGGTAAGTCCCGCCACCATCCCAATATGTCCTGCTCTGTCTGAGGCTACATCGGTTAGGTCTGACCTCTTAGGCCGATCGGATGTATCGCATCACGTCCGTGCTAAATCTATCGGCCCGTTAAGCTCCCTCTGCCATCGTCAATTTCGTGCTGCATCGGTTAGGTCCGATCTACGGGGCTGCCGACGGTAGATCAAGCTTCAGGCCTATAGCCTTTTGCACGGCGTATCATCGGAGTGCTAGCCGATGAGTTATCCATGCTCTGTGCTTCACGCCTAGCGCATCGGCCCCTCGGCTGATACGCATTAGCCTTTAGAGGCGTCCCACGACGCGTAACGCCAAACATATCGGTCCCCCAGCTGATACGCACCCCCGCCTTCAGAGAGGCGTCCCCTCATCGACTCAGCTTGCCGATGAGTTTGTTCCTATCCTTACTACGGCATAACCGATCCAGCGTCCTCCGTATCATCGCCGCTGGCCCCGACCTCGTACTGTCTCAGTTAGGTCCGATCTTCGATGTTCGGTATTGATGGTGCTGCCACGACGGGCGATGGGTCTCATGCGGTCATATCCGGAGCGGCATCGGCTTTGTAGCCCGTGGCTTCTTGTGCTAATCCTTGCCTAGGCCGCATGCGCACTCATCGGTTTTTACAGCCGATGAATCACTGTTCAGCTGTTCAGAGGAATCCCATGCGCCTTGATATCCTCTTTGCACACCATGGTTCCTCCATCGGCTCGGTGGTCAACCACTCGTCAACACCTGCCCACATCGGCTCCCCAGCCGATCGAACAGCATCCTGGACCTATCGGCAGCCTACTGATAGTGAGCATCTGTATCAGACCCGCTCGTCTCACCTCCTTGTCAATTGCATGGTCAAATTGACTGGCACGCCCATGAACCTCGATGCTTAAGAACCTGCACTGGAGATAAGCAGACCTCCTAGGCCTTCGCGTGACCGAGCCGCCATCCCTCCCCGGTCGCGGGATTTTTTGGCGGCACCAAATTGATTTGGGTGGTGTGCTGCTACAAGATGGCCAACCTGTAGACTATTTCAGGGAGAAATTGAGTGGGCCTAGTCTAAACTATTCTACTTATATTAAGGAATCACTTGTTTTAGTTTGGACCTTGGAAACTTAGTAGCATTATTTATAACCCAAAGAATTTGTTATACATTCTGATCGTGAGTCCTTAAAACACATTTGAAGCCAAGCGAAACTAAACCATAGGCATGCTAAAAGGGTTGAGTTCATTGAATCTTTTCCGTATGTCATCAAACACAAGAAGCATAAAGAAAACGTCATTGCTGATGCTTTGTCTAGGCGTTACACCATGCTATCCTAACTTGATTTCAAAATATTTGGATTGGAAACAATTAAAATACAATATGCCCATGATGCAGATTTTAAGGATGTGTTAATAAATTGCAAAGAAGGAAAGACTTGAAACAAATTCGTCCTCACTGATGGGTTTGTGTTTAGGGCTAACAAGCTATGTATTCCAGCTAGCTCTGTGCGTCTATTATTGTTGCAGGAAGCGCATGGAGGTAGGATGATAGGACACTTTGGAGTGAAGAAAACAAAGGACATGCTTGCTGATCTTTTCTTTTGGCCCAAAATGAGGAGAGATGTGGAGAGGTTCGTTGCTCGCTGCACCATATGCCAAAAAACTAAGTCATGTCTCAATCCTCATGGTTTGTATATACCTCTACCTGTTCCAAATGCACTTAGGAGGATATTTCTATGGATTTTGTTTTAGGACTGACTAGAACAAAGAAGGAGAGGGATAGTGTTTTTGTTGTGGTGGATAGATTTTCTAAAATGGCGCATTTTATACCATGTCATAAGAGCGATGATACTACACATGTTGTTGATTTGTTCTTTCATGAGATTGTTGAATTGTTTGCCAAACACCATTGTTTCTAATCGGGATGCAAAATTTCTTAGTCATTTTTAGAGAACTTTGTGGGCTAAGCTAGGGACTAAGCTTCTATTTTTCACTACTTGCCATCCCAAAATAGGTGGTCAAATTGAGGTTGTAAACATAACTTTATCCACCATGCTTAGGGTTGTTTTGAAAAAGAACATAAAAATATGGGAAGAGTATTTGCCTCATTTTGAGTTTGCTTATAGTTATTCACAACATTCTACCACTAAGAAATGCCCTTTCGAGAATGTTTATGGGTTTGTGCCATGTGCTGAACTGATCTTAAAGTTGTATGAAATCACTAAAGAGAACATAGAGTGCATGAATGCAAATTACAAACTTGCTGGTAGTAAAGGAAAGAAATATGTAACTTTTGAACCTGATGATCTTGTTTGGCTTCATTTGCGAAAGGATAGGTTCCTTGATTTGAGAAAGTCTAAATTGTTACCTAGAGCCAATGGTCCTTTCAAAGTGTTAGAAAATATTAATGATAATGTATACAAACTAGAGCCCCCTGCAGATTTTGGGGTTAGCTCTACCTTTAACATTACAGATTTGACACCATACATGGGAGGAGAGGATGGACTTGAGTCGAGGGCAACTCAAATGCAAGAAGAGAAGGATGATTAGGACATCCCTTCCATGGATACAACCACACGTACTGCACAGCAGGACCTAATGACTCGAGCTAGAGCATGTCAACTTAACTAGCAGGTAAAATCGTTCTTATTGTCCAAACAAGTTTCTTTACGAATAGAGTACTACTAAATTCTTGTGATGATATTCTTCTACTTAGAAACTTAGGAGATGAACCAAATTAGTCTAGGAGCAACCATGACAAGTATCAATTAGAAGATGCTATGATCAAAAGGACAACCAAACCAAGGAATTGGACTGCAAGTTCGGACATCAAGTTTGGACCTCCAGGCAGCAACAACTTCAATCAACCATAACTCTTCACTCTGGAGGTTGTTTAAGGCCTATGAGCACTTGTTGGAAAGGCCTTGATGTCTACTTTCATATGAATTCAGAAACACCACTAGATTCCATCGAAGATGACCAGAAACTGCAGAAAAATATTCAGACCTCTAGTCTTGGCTGAGGTCCTTATATCTCGTTTAGCCCACTAGGCATTTTCTAAGTTAGGGTTTATACCCCTTTATGCCTCCCGTCTCTCTCCCAAATATAAATACTTGCAGTAGCCGCCAAGATGAAGGAGGATTTTATTTTGTTGTAAGTTTAGCTACTGCTACTTCCTTGTGAGCGTGTGTGTCGATTAAACCACCTGTTTGCTTGATTCAAGACCCCAACTCGTAATTCAGATTCGTCTTTGAATCTTCCATCCGTGAGTTAATTGCTTGTTTATCTTATTCTTACTTGTTCTCGGTTACTAGCAGGTTCAGAGATGTTCTTAGTATGACAAGAACAATCCAATCGGAGACGGTGTACTTATTGCTAAGGCGCAACCCTTGTGGTGTCGTAGTTAGACAGCCAACGTCGGATACACCCTAAATCGAAGTTATCCCAACTCTCATCGAAAGTCTGGAACAAACCCTTTTGGTTACATAATGTCTCCCCTTTACAACATAAGTACTTAAATCACCATTGTAGATGTGATAGAAGGGTCACGTCATGATTATTGAACTAACTTTAAATCTTTGTCATAAGACAAAGGCAAAAATAGTTAGCTGGAATGTATTATTTTTGTTGGTCATAACTAGAGCGTGAATGAGTTAGTGCTAATCTGCAGCTCGATTCGTAAGTTATATTCACAAAGAAGTAAAAACACAATCTTAGTGGTACACCAGCCAAGGTGTAACACAATCCTCTATATGAATTCAAATGAATGCCTTGTTTTAGACTTTTAGTCAAGCACTGTGGTCTCTAACTCTTTTTTGGTATACTTACTAAATGCGTGCCTATAATCATACATATTATTACCAACATTATAATTTGTAAGCTTAACAAAAACATGAATTCACAAGGGTTTGACATTTGAGCCCGAGGGCATTTATAGTGCTAAAAAAAGACAAGTGCTCCCAATTCATAAATGAACTATCAAATAATCGCATTTTCCTTTTTGGAAATGATCTTTTTTTGTTGGGAAAATAACTGAAATGTGTAACATGATGTACATAAAACTAGCAATAAAAACAGATCGGACTCAACCGTTCTCGTTTTCATATTTTTTTTCTGAATTAGAAACCTGGATATGAAAACAGAATCTAATGTTATCGAATACACATATGGGACGAATATAAATTGGTACAAATACGATAACAAATATTTATCAGAATATAAAAGTCTTGTAACAAACTCCTCAAATGAACAAAGAGTTATAAACTTAGAATAGATCAGGTTTTTTAAATTTTAGCAATCGTATATGCAGTCCATATCATATATACAATTATAAGATACGGCATGCAACATAAATGGATTCCTTATCCTCATCACACCGTTGCTGTTGTGACTAAAAATTGAGCCATTGTGTTGCTCTGAAAAATACTATATAAGATTTTATAATTACCCCATCAAACAGATATTCTGATAAAGATTCCACCTAAAAAAATATTTTTCATCATTCAAATGGATAACCAAATTATACCAACTAAATAGATTCTAACCCACAAAATCTCTTCAACAAAAAATCTTTATGTGGCACAAAGTTCATAATATTTAGAATCGATATATTCTTCCTTTGAGAGACATTGTACAAAGTGGTTATTGCTCCTTGAAAGAAAATATTCCAATCCATTTATTTTCCCAAAATCTGATTCATTTCCCATTATTAATTATGAAAGACCCTAAACCTAAAAACTTATGTTTAGCTTTCATAATCTCCGACCAGAAGTGGGAATCATCATATTTTCTAACTACTTAGGTGATTATCTTATTCTTTAAATACTTTCTTCTAAGTAGGTCTTAACAAGAACAGTTTTCATTTTCATTGATTAACTTATAAAGCCATTTCTTCTATGTAGGTCTTGCCAAGCACCGTTTTCATTGATTAACTTATAAAGCCATTTACTTAAAAGACATTGAACCTGTATGAATATCCGAACCACCTTGTTCCTTAGGTTAGCAAATAATATCCCATCCTAACAATCTATATTTCTTCTTATGACCACCACTTTGCAAAAAAAAAAAACACACAGACCAAATCAAATTTTTGAAGGATGCCCTTCGGAATTAAAAAAATAAATTATAAACATGATCAATCTTCTCATACCGACAAATGTTTTCCTTTTTAACTGGTATTTTTTTAATTCTTTCTTCAATCAATTTTCAGTCTTCATTACTTAACATTCTATAATGCATTGGTATATCTAACATGAAAAATTCCTAATCTACGCCCAAACAATTGAGAATATTATTGTTCACACTCTTATGAAAACAAAGAAGTTCACTATTATGAAAAATGATTTTATGTCTAAAAAGCTTCTCAAATACACAAAGTAACAATTTTATACTTTTAGTTTTCTCCAAACCATGATCCATAAAGATTAACATGTCATATGCATTCTATAAGATGGACAAACCATCATCTATAAGATGAGAAACCACACCCAATATTTGATCTTCTTTTGCACGTTTTATTGGCACAACTAGCATATCCCCGATGATGTAAAAAAGGTTTGGAGATAAAATGATCCCCTTGTCTCAAGCATTTTATTTTTTAAAAAATAGGTCCAACCTGATTATTTACTTTAATAGCAACATGATCTCCTTAAATGAAAGAAGCTATTCATTCACAGCATATAGATGAGAAGCCCTTCATTTTCAAGGTCTGCACCAAGTGACCACATTGCTACGAGGTGCTGGCGAGGATGCAGCAAAGCAACAAACCGACATGACATCTCTTTTTCCTGATAACAGTTCAGCTTTAAAAAGAAAATTCGACCAAAAAACTAGGTGACATTTTTAATTAAAAAATATGTCCTTTATTTATTTTATATTATAAGCCGTTTTAATTTTTTAAAAAAATTCATTTGACTAAGTTTATAAAAAAATATAACAACACCTATAATACCAAATTAATTTTATAAATATAATATTAAATATATTTTGATAATATATTTATTTTATGTTAAAATTATTGCTATATTTTTCTTATCTTAAAAAACATCTTATAATATGATACAGGATAATATGATAATATAAAACGAAGTATCTAAATTCATCTCGAACATAGGTGGTCAACCAAATAAGTTCTTATAACAGTTAATCATAATTAGTGACATAGTCTAGCAACAATGCGATTGCATCATTCTCAGGGATGATAGCTGTCATGCATCGCACTGTAAAAATTCACTAGCCAGCTGATAACATAGTTCCCAGAACTCTAGCCACTCAATTCCATCCTCCATTCTAATCACCTTCAAGATCATCAATCAGTATCCAAAGGGTGACGCTAGCACCGTTCGACCGAAACATTGGTAAAATGCAAGACAAGGCAACACAGATAAAGTGGCAATTTACTAATAGCATGCAGTCAAGTATAATAGCCATGCTTACAAAAACTTAGGCCCAGGTTGCCCAGGCATCACCACCACCATGTACAATAGCCAGATTGCAACAAGGTAAACTAGCCTGCAAAATAAGTATCCTTTCTGACTGACTGCATTGTTTTCTACATGCAATCAACTGATGTCAAGAGCTGACAAAGGCATTGAACTGCTCTTTAGCAGCAGCAGGAATTAGTTTTTAAAACCTAACTGCAGTTTTGATATAGCCAAAAAAAAGTAAGTTCATACTGTATACCTATCATTCTTCCTCAGAAATCTCCTCCATACACATGACACATTCTTGCCCTCACTGCACAGAATCAAGCCCAAATGCTGGATGATTAGTAATCTCGGGAATGATCCAAGGGTTGCTACATACTGGCTTCTGACATGGATTGATGCAGAAACTCCAATCTCTCATGCACCAGCTGTTCAAAGTGTTTAACATTAGCCAGCAACCCTCGCACTTCATTTTGTGCACTGACTGAGTAATAGAAAGTTGGACTCTATGCTTGCTGACATCTCAATATGCCCAAGCTCATTTCTTTCAAAGTAAACCTGCTCCTTAGCTTCCTCAACCATCTTCTCTCCTTCGTGGCACCTTTTCTGATGTTTATGTGCAAAACAGGGTACGAGGTTAAACAACATTCTTAGAAAACAATATTGACAAGGTAAGCATCTATTCAAACATGTTAAGACTTCAAAGCAGCTAGGCAACACCTGAACTATGTTAGATGTGTATAAACCAAGATATGCCAAACAATCAAGAATATTAGGATTATTACCTTCAAACTGAAAAAAAAACAAATGCTGATTTTTTTCCCCAGTCAGATACTCAGATGGCTTACATCAAATCAAGTAACAGAGGAGCACACAACTGAAAACATGAATACATTAAATTTTGAAGAAAGACATTATGTGAAATTGACACACCTTCAAATTATCCATACATCCTTTGGTGCATTCAAGATTTTTTTTTCTAGCTTAGATAGCTTCCTACTTTCAGCAGCAAGTTCCCCCTAAAAATGAATCTTCTCTGTTCCCATAGACATGAGTTTCTCAAGGAACTCATTTTTCTTCCTTAATATGTCAGCAGAAAACTCCGTCAGTGTTAGGAACCTATGATGTCTCAACATATCAGATCCCAAACTCTAATAAAATTAGGTTTGACGAGCCAACATAAAAACTTAGCTACTCTTATAAAGATGAAACCTAAAAAAATAATGTTGATACGAAACCCTCTTAGCGACACGCCATATAGAACCCGAGTATGGTATTAAATAAGAGCTAGGTCATCACTCTTGTGACGCATCATGTCATGATCTAGACATGGTGTCAAGTAAGCAAGAATTAAATCGTCACATTCTTAGGGGCGTGCTACATCGACGCCAGGTGTAGTGAAAAATGAGTAAGAGTCTTCACATCTGACTCGGCGGGTGCGAAAGGTAAGGAAGCTAGTCGAGTCAACTAGGATCCATTTAGATAGCTAGAATTTAGGGTCTCTTACGGGTAAGTTAAAAGAGCTAGTCAAAATAGCGGTTAGAAAACGTGTAAATATCTTATGCGTTCAAAAGACTAAATAGAAGTGTTTGGTGGACAGTACCGACTTCATGCTCTGGTACACAGGGATGGTGTGGTGGAGTGAGAAAACAAGGAGATAGGATCATCTTAGTTAAACTTATCATTAGTGATACAGTCTTAAATGTAGTTAATACGTATGACCCTTAAATAGGTCAGGATGAGAATGCTAAGATATATTTTTGGGAAGACTTAGATGGCTGGTTAAAGCTATATCTAGTGGCGAGAAGCTTTTTATAAGAGTGAATCATAACGGCCATGTAGGTGCCATAGGTATAGATTTCGAGACAGCACATAGAGGTTTTGGGTATAGTGGTAGGAATAGGGGGAGAGGAAATCTTTGGACTTTGCTATAGCTTCTGATCTAATGATAGCCAACACTTTCTTTAGGAAGAGAATCTCATCTGCTGACCTTTAGTAGTGATCAACATTCTAGCCAAATTGATTTTATCCTAATAAGAGGTGATAAACGAGCATGTGTAGATTGTAAGATAATACATGGAGAATGTGTGGTTTCTCAACATAGACTAATGGTGGCCGACTCTACTTTCTGATGGAGCCAAAATTGTAAGAACCAAATAGTGAAAGTTGGAAAAGTTATTGAATAGGGCTCCTTAAATGAAGAAGACGATGGAAATAATATGTAGGAGAAAATGGTAATATACATTCGAAAGATTGCTTCAGAGATGTTTGGAGTGACCAAAATAATAGATACGAAATTAAAGATACTTGTTGGTAGAACAAAAATGTGCAAAGAGCTATTAAAGAGAAGAAATAATGCTATAAATGCTTACACCATGATAGGAATGAGAAAAACATGGAGAAGTACAAGCTGGCAAAGAAGAGTACAAAATAAGCTAAGTGAGGCAAAGGGGCAAGCTTTCGAGAATCTTTATCAACGTTTGCATACGAAAGGAGAGAATAACATCTATAAAATAGCTAGGGCTCATGATAAAAAGACAAAGGACTTCAACCAAGTTAAGTGCATTAAGTATAAGAGAGAGAACTCTTATTGAAGGAGTATGAGATTAGGCATATAGGAGTATTTTGGTAATTTGTTCAATGGTGGGAACAAGCACACCACCGTCCAGTTAGACACCTTATCGGATTATACTAATACACTTTGTGCAGAGGATCCAAAAAATTTGAGGTCAGAGAAGCTTTAAAAAGGATAAAAAAGGGTAAAGTGATGGGCCCTGATGGTATTCTAATTAGGGTGTGGAGATGTCTCGGAGATATAGCTATAGTATGACTAACAAGTTGTTCAATAATATTTTTCAATCAAACACGATGCCTAAGAAGTAGAGAAATATATTAGTACCGATTTACAAGAATAAGAGAGATATTTAAAGTTATAAGAATTATAGGGGAATTAAGTTGATGAGTCACATTATAAAGTTATGAGAGAGTTATCGAGCACTGTTTGAGAGTAACGACATGGATCTCTATGAACTTATTTGGTTTTATGCCCGGAAAGTCAACCATAGAAGCAATTTTCTTAATAATACAAATTATGGAACGGTTTAAAGAGCAGATGAAAAACCTACATATTATTTTAATTCACATAGAAAAATACTTATGATAAGATACCAATAAATGTTATGTATTGTGTTTTGGATAAACATAAAGTGCCAAGAAAATATATTGTCCTCATCAAAAATATGTACTGATTAGTGTTCGAACAAAATAATAGTAACACATATCACTTCCTGATTAAAACAGGACTACATTAGGGATCAGCCTTGAGTCAGAGATCAGATTTGAGCCTGTATCTCTTTGCCTTAGTAATGGATAAGGTTAAAGAACATACAAAGAGATATCGCTTTGTGTATGCTTTTCGTAGATTATGTAGTGTTAGTTGATGAGAGCCGAACGAGAGTAAATAGGAAACTAGAGTTGTGCCAGCAGACTCTTTAAGTCCAAAGATTTTAGAGTAAGAAGAACTAAGACAAAATACTTGCGACTTTGATACCATTGCACACGAGAAGAGAGATGTGAGTTTAGGACATCAATTAGCGCCTAAGAAGAATATCTTTCGATATCTGGGATCAATGTTACAAATGTATGGGATATTGATGTAGACGTTAGCTATAGGATCAAAGTGGGGTGGATAAAATGACGCTAAGCATCTAGCATACTCTATGATAAGAGGGTCTCACAGAAGTTAAAAGGCAAGTTTTATAAAACAATGATTAGACCTGCTATGATATATGAGGTAGAATATTGACCTACAAAAAGATGACATATTCAACAGTTAAATGTTACAAAAATGTGTATGTTACGCTAGATTTGTAATCTTATAAGAATAGATCGAGTTTGAAACAATGATATGCGTGATCGGCTAGAGGTAGCACCAATTAAATAAAAGCTTATTCAACAACGGTTAAAATAGTTTGGCCATATCTAAAAGAGACCCCTATAGACATCAATATATTGTGAAATTCTAAGTAAGATAATAATGCGAGAAAAAATAGAAGAAGACCAAAATTAATGGAGATACAATAAAAAGACTTCAAAGATATATCTAAATATCTGTATTTGCATAAAAGTACTTAAAAAACACAACTATTGATATATTGATATAGCTGAACCGTGATGTAGCCTCTTGTTGGATTTTAACTCTAACATATCATATCCTAACTTGTTTTAGACTGAAAGTCTTTATTGTTGTTGTATTTGTAGAAATATGTCAGCAGAACTTGCATCTGACTGTTATTCCTATAACTTTGCAGCTTCCTTTTCAAGCCTACAGCGTGAAATATCACTTGTAAGCTCCAGTACACGAGAATCAGCACGATTAAGCTCATGAGAAGTGTTCTCTATTGCCTTTTCTGTCTCCTCAAGGTTCTTTCTATTAAACACACCACAATCCTCAGCTTTTTGCACTTCCTTTCTCAGAGATGCTAGAATAGTTCTTTCAGTTGCCAACCTACTTGTTGACTGCATCACCCTATCACTAGTCCAATCTGTCCAAACAATGAAGTCCAGCTTTAGCTCTCCCAAATGTTGGATCAGATCAAGAGCCAGCTCCTCTGTCCAATCTTTTGGAACCCAAGCAGTTGCATACCATCATGTGAGAAATAAAACTCGAACCCATCTGCAGGAGTCTTGGGGAGAGTGAAGTGTATGAAACAATTATGTACAGTTTGATGCTTGGTTCCTGACCTTCCATTATATGATGAGCTGGAGGCATGGTTAACAGGAAAAGAAATTGGTGGGGTTGAAACTAATATATGTGAATATATTCTTTGGACTGAAGAAAGACTAGAAAGAGGCAGAGTTGAAACTAATATAGTCGACTTCGAGCCCTTTTTATTAGCTACCTTTGTTGTACGTGTCAAAGTGCTGCAAGCAGATTCAAGAAATGCAGAGACATTTCTACTATCTTTTAATTTTCTCAAAGATGTTTTGCCACAACTCTTCACCCATTGGAAGCTCTCCCAAAAGTCTTTGTCCTTTCTAGAATCTGGCTGAGATTTAATGTGGCTTCCCTTACTAGTGGTGCCCTTAGCTGATTTTCTATTATTTTGAACAGCAGTCCTTGGCAAGGACGAAGTCTTTTGCATTCAGTAACCATAGATACACACACGGACAATCAGCAGTAAAGTGTATGCACGAGTAAATTACAAATAGCAAAACTCAGGGAATATGAGAACATCTACGCAAAATTCATCACAATCCAAATTAAGATTGCTCAGATAGAAGACATAGGCAAATTCATCACAATCCAAGAATGCTGACCACCACACAGAACCTACAGAAAATTAGTTATACAATGCAAGAAGTCACTCAAATGAGCATCCGATTTCAGGGAAAATGATCAGAAACAAAATCTCAAACCATGCATCCCAACAAATGTCACCATCACCTGGTCGGGTCAAGGGAAAAGCAAATCTATAATGATGAGTCATATCCTACGCCCAGATAGAATATTCACGTAGTTACTCTGGATTTTATAAATTTTACATTTTCATGCATGCACAGCTTAAACATCAGGAAGACACAGTGATTTCGAGTCTTGGAGATACCAAACAATACACAGCAACAGCATGGTCACATGCACTAACATTAGGGAAACAAATAATAAGTCTTAGATTGCGTTCAGAAGTACTCACAATTATATTGCATTAAGAAGTCTTAAATTGTATGTTTCCTCACAGAACTAGGCCCTTAGAGAACAGATACCATTCTTGATCTTCGAACAACGGCATGAAAGAAAACGGGAAAATCCTACGGAAACGGCTTTGGGAATTAATGAAAGGCAAAATATGCAGGCATACGAGCCATAATAGCAACCTAGAAGAGAGCTCAACACCATTGCTGCTGCAACCTTGTGTTCAAGGAAGTCGAAATCAGAAAGAAAAAAATTGCCCAAAACTTCCATGATAACACCATCATCCTTACCACAAATGTGTCGATACAGCAAGAAAAGAGAAGAAAAGCAAGAAACAAATTCCAAGGAACGCTCAACTAGAAAGCAAGAAACACAATGTGATCCCGAGATATTTGCCTTTTTACTAAAATGATAGTGGAGACATGATAAACTCACCCGAAATTTGCAACAGGCTACCAGCTCTACAAGCAAAAAAAAGGTAATGTTCCGCCCTCTGAAAAAAATCCCCTATTAGAAAATTCTAGTAGCAAGAAAAACGCTCGAAAAAATCCTCAGAAATTTTGACGAAAATACCATCATCCCTACAAGAGGAAGAAAGGGGAAGCGAAAGGAAACAATACAAAAGGGTGATAGAAAAAAACAAGAGTCAAAACTCCAAGAACCATAGGCAAGAAGGCAAAGAACTCAACTCTAGGGAGAAAATTCACCTAGAACTGATCACACCACACCATCCAAACAAATGCGCAAAGCATTGACGCACCAACAAGAAAGGAAACATAAAAGGGAAAAGAACAAGAAGATACCCCAAGAACCGACCACCGATTTCGCTCTTCTCAACTAAATGCATGTAATAAGAGGTGGAAGAGAGGGGGAGGAGAGACGGAGGAATCGCTCACCTGCGGTGCTCCAGGTGCAGGAGGAAGGGCATCTTGGTGTTCTTGGGTGGGTGGATTTGGGTTTGGGAGGGCGGAGCAAAAATGGGGGTTTGAGGGAGAGCGCTCTGGGGGGTTTTTCGCCTTGCGGCTTGCGCAACTGGCGGCAGGCAGCTGCGCCCAGGCGTGGTGGTAGTGGTGCTCCTGCGTGACGTCGGCGTGCCGCGAGCCGCGTGCGTGGGTAGATGTCGTCAGTCGCCCGACTGCAAGAGACTGCGTGGCGTTGCTGGGTGAAGCGGGTGGTGGCCCCTTATCAGTCGCCCCCCACGGGAACTTCAGCCAGACGGCATAAGCAAGCGGGACTGTGTGACGTGCCAGAACGGCATGACATACCAACACTTGCAAAACACACATACTCTCTCTCTAGAGATCAATATGACATACCAAGCAATAATTCAACCAATCGTCACTCATCTCCTATGCTTAATTTTGATGACGAACAAGTATTACAGTTGACACCGATAAAAACAAAGAATAGATATGGCAACCGTGTGTATCTATTCAAATTAGCTATGAATATCTCATTTTGGTCCTCAAGTTGGTGCATAAAAGGATTTCAAAATCCTAGCTGTCTTCCTCTTCTATCTCTATAATAAGTTTAAAGCAAATGGAGTGATGTCCATTAATCATCAATTGGCTAATATAGGAGTTTGTGCAAATGAATTTTTCACGGTACTTGTGAATTAATAACGATAAAAATAGATATATAATGATAGTGATGAATAAATAAGGAATTGAGATTTGAGACCTAGGGTTTGTTGGAGGCTTAGCAGATAGAGATGCTAGAGGTTAGAGCCATCATCGAGATTAAGAGCCATGACTTCTTAGAGAATTTCGGCTTGTAGAGCCCTGATGCTAGAGAGGAGAGCATCCTCTTGGAGAGGGAGTGATTCTACAATATAAAGGAGAGAAAGAGGCTAGAGATTGGAGTTGTTACTCATTGAGCAAAGAGCATAGAGCAATCAGAGGCAACGAGTTAGAAAATCAGTAATCACCGTCATGCCTCGCACCATCAATCTAGTCTGTCTACCAAGGACACACTTTACTAGTGGCTTTAGTGGGCCTTAGGCTAATGTTTAATGGGTCAGAATTTCAATTGTGTATTAAATAGTAATAGCAGTAATTGGACCATGCCTTAGGGAGTGGCTGTGACAACACATTTTTCGTCCATGGTTGCACAAACCCTCTTCATGTGTATAGTGTGGCATGTCCTCCTCGCCGAGCTAAAAATCAATCATGTGAACCCTATAACCGGTTTTTCACCACTCTAAACAATACAAGAGCACGCGAACACTCATGATTGAGATGTGTGTGCTAGACGGATTCTAACAAATGTTTGGCCCATGATGGTAGCAAGCCATTGGACTATTATGGATGATGTTAAGTGGCAGTAAGCCACTATTTATGGCAGTGAGCTATAGAGTTCGTTTGTAATGGATGCATGGCATAAATGTTTAGCCACTGCTTTATACACTATAGAAATGCTTTATGTTACTTGTCAAATATTGTGAAATGATTTTATAACTATCCATTAATTGTTATTTATTTATGCAAATGCTCTCTCTTTATACAAATAAAACGGTAGGATAGCAACCCTCCTTTGTCATGGCCAACACATATTATGGAATTATCGATTGCAAATACTCAAATCTCGTTGAATACATACGTGTACTCAATCTTTCTTAATACGTGGTTTTAGAGTACAAGGACAGATCTACGGATAGTTGTGCAGCTGCTGTTCACGGTGGGTTTCTAGCATTTTTCTAGGACTTGTCCTTGTCAATTGCCTATGTATTGGTATGAGGCACAACTGCAGGACTCCTCTATAACTATGTGATGTTGTATCGTGACTTATGTTGTACGTGCAAATAATATACCAATTGCATATATTATATTTATATAGATGTGATATTTATTTTGTAAATACGTATGCTAGCAACTGATCATAGTACTAGCACGGTACACACATAGAACTTGGGCCTCAAAACCTAGTTCTTTACAATAGCACAACTTATCCAAGATATGCCCGTCACTAACCGAGAAATCTTTCTCATACCAATGGCGCATAGTCACACGGCATGTATCACCGTGTCAAGCCTATCTATCCTGTACAACCATCACAAAATTGATAAGAATATAAACCTCGTTGGTAATTGTGGAACCATGGATTGAGATGTCTAGGGAACATCTCATTAATGAAGTAGTAAAAATAAAATTGTAAAAGTTGGTACTATGAATAATTGGACCCACCGAATGAATAATTGGAACATGGACTACTAATCAAAATTATATGGAACTCGCACTAATTTGTGTATATATTAGATTACCTTTCTTTAGATATTCGAACATATTCATTTGTTAATATTTAAAGATATCGTTTTATGGAGCTCTATCTAACTTCTCTTGAGGCAAGAGCTGTGCGAAAATTATAACTGTTAATTATTCATAGTCTATTTTGTTTAGTAGATATTTGTTGTCTCTCTCCATTCATAAACTAGGTGATACCACGCCCGTTGCTGCGAATTTTGTAGGTAGAGATTGAGAAGTGCATGCGGATGTGCAAGATACATATAGGTTTAGATAGCAGATAGAAAATGTTGATCCTATTTTATTTCAGCAAACAAATAGCTATTTTCGTAGTATGAAGTTTATGAACTGAAGCAACATTAGTGAAGCATGAAACATTAATAAAAATTTGTAAACTTTGAAAGAATAGACGTGTGAGCTGGAGCAATAAATCTGAATGGATGGTAGCTGAAAAAAATCAAGCTGAGAAGATGATGTAGTTGTTGAATAAAATTTTAGCGAGTTAAGATAAGTGAAAAATAATGTGCAAGGAAACTTTTAACGTGTAATGATGAGAAGCCTAATGTCTGTAAGCAAAAGTGATTGTTTAAGCTAAATAATTACATGTAGTTGAACTGTAAAATAAAAGATGATATGTTGAATCAATATCTGAAGAAAGCATCATAAATCTTGGGCGATAATAATTTGAGTTATTTGTGAGTAGAGAGCTTTTGTGTTAATAGAAAAAAAAATCACTTGCTATATTTTGGATTGAAATATCTATACAATTCAAGGCAAATAGTTTGCACTAACCTGATGATCTCCCAATTATCACTGAATTTTTTTATTTTGCTTTTACGAAGAACATCAATAACAGTCCAATCGGAAAGAACACAAACCCGAATAATTTGATAAGCCTGTAGTGACAACAATGATGTGCAACCTGGATCCAGACGTAAAACAAATGGTAGGTGCCGCAATAATCTAAAATTGGGTATGTGTATCTCTGAAGTTAGTTCTCTTCTAATATCATGGATTGGCTCATTCAACGCAATGTCAGACAAAATTTCAATGTCCAGGCGGCCCTCTTGCCAGAGAAGTCCACCTGACCTGCAGTGCCTCGCTGCTGCCTGTTGTCGCCACGTCGTGAGCAAACCCAAGCCAGCAGAGCAGCTCTGCCCACGACACCATGCATCGCCTCCTACGTACACCTTCGGTGCTCTGCGCTCAACCTGCTCCTTATGGGCGCAGCGCCGGCTTCCCAAGGCTCGTGAAGCCTGCATACTACTGCCAAGCTTGGCCAACCCCTCGCTGCCATGCAGCCATGATCTCTCACCAGACAACTCAGAGCTGGAGCAAGGCGAGCCCAAAGGACGATCCGCACGTGAGCGTTACTGTCATTGACACTGGAGTGCAAGAACGAACTGTGAGCCCGACCTCTATCGACCAGCATCTCATCGCTTGTCCCTGCCACCACCTCGGTGTGTCACTTCCTGCTTGCTGCACGGTGAGAAACCAAGCCGCCTTCCCATCACCTCATTTCCCACCACTTTTCCTGTGATGTTGGTGCCGCTACGCCGTTGGCACCACCGTAGTCGGTGCACTGCCATGTGCACATGTCTGCATGAACGTGCCCCAGTGAGCATGGTCCACGCTTTGGCCGTGCTCTGGCCCGCTCCGCCATGGGTGAGAGCCATGACTAGCCACAACCCTGGGGCCTCTGCCCTTGCTTTCTCTTTTCTTTTTTGCCAAGCCAGCAGATGGCCACTGACCAATTTTATTAGATTGGGAGACAAGGGTACAAAGATAGTTACATAACAAGCAAGGCTGTTGCGAGAGAGAAACTCTCCCACCTAGGAAAGATGAAGCCAAACAGGTTTTGTAGAGTGCGCTACCTAATAGATACATTGCCATTAACAAAGAGCCCCGTTGTTTGCCAAGCACACCATTCCTCCATTATTTTACCGCAGAGCTCCTCTCCTATTGCTGCTAAATTCTCAAACACGTGGCAGTTATGTTCCTTCCATATCATCCCGCATAACAGGATGACGCCCACATCAAACTTTTTTCTTTCCTTCTTTTTTTATCGCTTTTCCTTTTCTACTTGAGAACTAGCTTCCGGAAGTTCCCCACTTGCAGCCCCGACAACATGCCCAAGTGCAGCCAAACCCTGCCCCATACTTCCTAGTGGTGGTAGGTGTTGAAGATGTGAGCACAGCTCTCTGCCTCGGCGGGGAGCAGAGCACAAAATACTGCAAATGTTGCCAACCAGGTTGTCTGCCGTTAAACAGGTGTCGTGCATGTTGAGGTACATGAAGTAGCAACACCTGCCAGGTGCCCATGCCTTCTATATGATCTTATTCAAGGGGTCCAACATTTTACCCAAAAAGAACATATGGTAGACCGAGAAGGCCGAGAACATGCCGTCTCATGAGATCTTATAGATTATGTTGTCAGGCTCCTCGGTTTGCAACAAAATGCTAGCAAGTTCGTCCCATGGCTGAAAATACTCCAATGGAGATACCACTGAGAGGGTACCCTCAAGATCTCTAACCCACTGGTTGTTGTGTAGTGAATGAGCAACAGTGTGATGCTTTAGGGAGACAAAGGTGGTCAACACCGATGATCCATGTATGATCACGCTGCTAGACAGAAGCCAGTTATCTATCCAAAAAGCAGCCTTCTCACTATCTACAATAACAATCCTTGAGTCCGCCAAGAAAGCTTGCCCCATAGCTTTATCATCATTTGATTTGAAAATAGTACATGGGTTCTCTAGAACTGTCCAACGAAGCCATAGCTAGCACAGTCGCAACTCCATGCCAAGAAGCTTAATGTTTTTGGCTCCGAGATCCCCATTGATAATTGGCATACACACTCCTAGGAAACTAGGAAGTGTCATGTGGGCACCTGACACTTCCCCCTTTCCTTTCCAAAGGAAAGCTTGGCATCTTATTTCGATTGACTTGATCGCCCACACCAGCAGCTCAAAGACTGCCATGTAATAGACTGGCAAGGCCATCAAGATAGTTGACAAGCACCAACCGTTATGCCAGAGACAGCAACTTTAGCTACCAGCCAGCTATCTTTTTACTGAACTTGTTAAACAACAGTTGTAGCTGTCCCTTGAAGGCTTGTGCACGGAGGGAGGGAGGACTAAGTAAGTGACAAGAAGGTTCTTAATAGGGCAGCTGAGCATCGAGACCACTTTGGCCATCCCTCTTTAGGACACTAAAGAGGTGAGATTGTACTCTTAAGCAAGTTGGCATGTAAACTCGAAGAGTGCCCAAAGAGATCTAGTAGAAAGCGGACCACTCTAGCCTCACTGACTGAAGGAGACAAGAAGGTAATTATATCATCCTCATATAGCAACACTCAGAGTGGCAACCACACCCCTAGGATCAAGCATAGGGCATTACAAGAGACCACCATATTAAAAAGAGCGCCAAGGACTTGCATCATGATCACAAATAGAAAGGGGGATAGTAGATCACCTTGTCAGATTCTACGCTGCCAAATCCATTCTGTTTCGTAGCCATTAACTACCACCATCATAGACAGAAGTTGCTAGCAGGATGGTTATCCATCTACGCCATCTTTTTCCAAACCATAAAATTTGTAGCAAATCTAGCAAGAATCTCCAAGAGACCGTATCAAACGCCTTGGTGATGTCGACCTTTAGGTGATGGGCTGTCTTGACAACACCTTGGCACATACATGAAATTTTCATGTATGCAACAACCCTTGATAAAGGATGATTGCTTCGGCCCTATGATCTGATCCATTTGTGATGCCAAGCATGTTGCCATGATTTTGGTAGTGATCTTAGCGAAGCTATGAAGCAGGCTAATTGGCCGGTAATCCTCGATGGAGAGAGGGTCATCCTTCTTTGGGAGAACTATGAGTGTTGTATTCAAGAGATCAAGGTTGCTGCTACCCCCATCAGCTAGCTTGTTAACCGCTTTCATGAAAGCCATTTTGATCACTAGCCAACATCACTTATAAAAACCATTAGTAAGTCCATCTGGCCCTGGCGCTTTCTCGCTTAGTGTCTTCATAATGGTCTTCCTTACTTTCTCTTTTGTAATGGGGTTGCATGGCTAAAGGCTGATGGCATCTAGATTGAGGTCTGTGGTGGAGGCTGCTGCTGTACCCATAATCCCTTGGAAGTAGTCGTAGACCAACTTCAGTTTGTCTGGTTCTATTGAGACCAGCTCTTTTCCATTCCTTAGTGAAAGGATGAGTTTCTCTCTTTTCCTCAATTTGATATTTAGGTGGAAATATTTTGAGTTATTGTCCCCCTCCTGCAGCTCCTACAAATGAGTGCATTGGTGCATCCGCAATCTCTCAAGGATGGCTAGTTTCAAGCAATGACCCTTAAAGGCAGAGCACAACCATCTTTCCTCTAAAGATGGCCTCCATACATCTTTAGCAGAATCTAGTTGAAAGATATTCTCATGAACCACCTTCAATTACCTCCTTAGGGAACTAACCATGCACTACCCCTAGGAGTGTAATGCTTTGGCTTTCGTTGCAAATTTTGCATGGAGATTGGAGAAGGCATCGAGTTTATTCGGTACAGAATGCCAGGCCTGCACCACCACCTCATCAAAATCTTTGAGCTACAACCAAAAGTACTCAAAGTAAAATCTCCTCATTTGATGGTGAGGGATGTCTCAAGTTAGCAACATGGGGTAATATGGTAAGAGACAGATGTGCTTAGAGCTTGCACATGTGCATCCATGAAATATTCCTCCCACTCCACATTGGTTAGCACCTAGTCAATTCTTGTTAAAGTCGTCCTCTCCTATTTGTTGCTCCACATGTAGCATTTACCAAATAGGTATAGCTCCTTGAGTTCCAACCGGTTCAGCATTGATTTGAAACATCCAATCAGCCTTCTGTTTACATGAGGTGTGTTCTTCTCAGCTATAGAGGCAATCAGGTTGAAGTCTCCCACAAGTGACCAATCTCTATCTACCAACTATCCAATCTCATTAAGTTCCTCCATGAAATACAAATTTTCATTATCCAATTGGGGACCATACAGGTTAGGAACCAAACATTACCAATTCCAAATTTGTCATGCCTAGGGACAATGACTAGTTGCCGCCGCATTATGATGGTGCATTGTGGCATCAAAGTGATCCTATCTCCAAGCCATTATGATGCCCCCATGCATATTGCTTGCTGGCAGTAAAATAAAAGCCCAAAACGTAGCCCCCGCAATCACAAATATTGTAGCCTAAGTAACAACTAATAACCTTGATTCATGAAGATCGATAAAGGAGGCTCTAGCGCCCCTTACAACTCATATACTAGGGCTTTTTTGGTTGCCTACTTCAAACCACAATCATTCCACACATGCAAACTGAAGGAAGACATTGTGGGGATAGAGAAGATAACCACCGCTAGGGACCACCTATTCTATTGCCACTTCATAGGCAAGCAACACCTATTGGTAGTAGAGAGTTGCAAGAGCTTGGACATGGGATTGTGCTAGAGGGGTGTTGAAGTGCTCGACGTAGCAAAGGAAGTCACCATCATCCACTTTATTTTTTTCTTGGATGACCCCTATCTTTATTATCACCTGCTGCAACTTGGTTACTGAGTGAAGGTGGTGCCCACCATTCTTGGCCACTAGGTCACCGATTAAGTGAGGTGGCACCACCACCAAGGACCTTCTTGCTCGATGATAGGGCTTTATAGGGGGAGTACAAAGAATTGAGGGTGGTGGGGAGGCAGTGACCGCCGCCGCTATGGATTGTCGCTCGGCCTTTGCATTTAGGGGCAGGAAACTAAAGTGTGGTGCTGAGCCCCGAGGGACTAGGCTTGATACTACTGAGGGACCAAGGGATGCTGAACTAGTTGAGTCTCGTCATGTTGCTGACATAACTGCAGCAGCTCAGCAGGGTGGGCTAGGCACGATAGATCCTTGGCCCCTAAAGGCCTAGGCTAGTGAGGTGACAAGAGGCTCTAACTCTAATGGGACTTGCATCCCCGATGTCAGCCCAGTCGGTATTGCTGGGCCTTTGTGGGTGAGCCTACTAAGGACAAAGCTCTAGGCTGCATAGAGAGGCCCACCTTGGGTAGGTTCCTACTCTTGCTAAAGGGGTCAAGGGAATAAACTCTGGCTTTTGAATTAGCGGTCTTGAGAGGTTTGCCGCCTCCTTAAATGGCACAGCAGATGAGACTGCCAACTCTGGCAACAAGCTCAATAAGACATTCCCCTCTAGGAATGTGGCATGCTGCCCCACATTAATCTGATTGAAGTCTAGTGCCCAAATGGGGGAGTCCGGGCCATGTGCTATGCTAGTTGTTACCTTGCTATTCTTGACAGGAGACGCATCCACCACCATTTGCCTTAAGACTTGTTCTGACATGCTAGACACCGCTCTCTCCATCTCACTCGTAAATGCCCCTAGCCCCCATGGATGGCTAGGTGATTCACATAGAGAGTTGAGCCATTTCACCACTAGAATAGCCATGCCACTACGCATGCCCATGCCTACTCATGAAGGTCATGCATGAGCCACACATACTCAACTCTGCCACAACCACACCAAGCACTCCCTCGCCTTTTAAGGAGCCCATGTCCGTCCCCTTGCTAGTTGATGCCCCTAGCTGCCTAGTAGATGGTCCTATACCCTGTGTCATTGATTATACTTTGACATTGCACCATTTTCACACCTATCGTAGGTCCACTGATAGGGATCCGTCCAACCCAAGCCAGGTAAGCAAGAAACCTTCTCTCATTTAGGTTAGGCCCTTGGACCATCTTGCTACCCACCACCTCATCAAGGAGGCAAATTCATAGCCAATTGAGCCCTAAGCTAGAGAACCAAGCCAACCGTGAGCTTCTGTCTCCACGGTAGCCAATCGCCAATCCCTGCCTTTGAGCCATTACAGCAATGCCCTTGCCTACCCTAGGACCTCACCAATGGCCTCTATTCTATTGGGGGACTACCTCTTCGTTGGTGTGCCCAAGACTTGAGTCCCAACACCATCGCACCCAACCCCAAGCCTATGAGATGTCACTGCTGGTCCTCCTCCACTGCTCGTGGGTGGTGCAGGTCATGGCAAACCTCCCCTCATGGGCCGTCCTAGGTTTTATGTCTGGAAGGCTACATGCTAACCAACCCTATCCTTGCGTGCGTGTGAGGGAGAGAATAATACCAGGAAGATATAGCGTGAGAGGGAGAGAGCAGAGGGAGAAGGGAGAAAGAGAGAAGGAAGAGAAGAGCTTCTTCTTTGGACCTTTAATCATACATGTTTTGTTCTTTATGGTTGATGCAATCTGCTGGATATTACTTCCCACTAATTATGGCATTATGCTACTAGGTGATACGTGTTTTGCTGCTATGGTATCTGTCATGCTACTAGTACATTATCATATTTCCTTTGCCTTCCATTAAGTCCATCCTAGTCTACATCATATTTTCAATTTGTCTAAGCATGTGACTACTACATCACTAGCTTCCCATTGAAGCCAGTTTATCATTTCACCAGCTCCACATCGGAGCTGGTCATCATCATTACTAGCATCTTGTTGAAGCTAGTTTATCATTTCATTTGCTCCATGTCAGAGTTGACCATCGTCATCATTAGCTTCCATTGGATCTGGTTTATCATTTTACTTGCTCCACATCAAAACTATCCATCATCATTATCACTAGCTCTCATTGGAGTTGGATTGTGTCAACGTCTCCAGTTCTATAAAGGGAGAAGAACAATTTGTGTACGCTTTAAGACATCATGGGTTGAAGAATAGTTTATGAAGACTCTGAGATCCACTTCATTTAGGTGGAGATGATTTCCTTTTAAATTGTTGCACAATTCGACAACATCTTCACACAGACTTTAGATTTATCTTAGTGTTTAGTTTCCAAATACAATGTTATTTTCTATATATTGTATTTGAGTGGGAATATGAAGGATATATGTGTCAATGTATATGTGTACTCGTAGTCAAGGATATGGTATTATGGTATTTTCCCATGTAAAGATTATCTATTTGTACTCAACATATGGCCTTTGGGCTGACTCAAGGTATTAAGAGTTCAATTCCCATCCTTCTCCTAAATTAGTAATAGTTCACTTCTAGAATTAGGCATGTGCATTGTGCCATATCATGCATGTCATAAGAAGCTTTGAGTGAAATGTGAGGATGAATGTAAGGCAGAATTCTCATGGGTAGTAGGCGAAGGAGCTAGAAATAGAATTTCTGATTTGGGAATTGCTGGTTTCCAAGGGAAAGAAAACTTTAGGTTAACAACATGCTATGTTGATTACATGTCGTACTTTCTATCTCGTTTGCTTCTAAATCGGGTATAATTTGTGCTCATCCAGTCTTATCATTACATGACTATTACTACTATCAACCGATCAGCAGTGTCTCTCTATCTACCCTATAATGTATCAACTCATTTGACCTATGACTCATTTTATCAAGGGACAAATCCTATGTCCTAAAACCATCCACATTAATCATCCATGTTAATTGAATGGCAAGGTATCACCGTGTAAATCCCACCCCCTTCTTCCAATCCTCCCCCAATCCAAGCTTCCCAACACCCACCCCTTCTTTCTCCCCCAAATCCCTAATCTTCTCTCTCCCCTTCCCATTGCCGATCCCTCATACAACATGGCCATCCCATCACAGCCATCGATGTTGATGTCCCAGCTCCTCCCTTGCGCCTCTGCCCCCTCTTGCCGGTATATACCCCTAATACCTACGCCCACATCTGATGCATGGACGAGCAGACAGAGAAGGCACGAGAGCTTGAGGAGACCATGGTGTTGAGGCAGATCGAGGATGAAGAGGACAACAGCAAGGTGCCTCTTCGGTGAGTGCAAGTTTCTGTGTAGTGGTAGCAATGTGGCGCACGTGGACAATGTGGTTGGCACCACCTATGACTCTTCCACATTTTAGCTATAACACTGATCAATCTCTCAAATTTTCAGACGAATTATGATTTGGTATTTCACAATCTACCATATCACTACTACTTTTGCTTTTGGTTAGAACCATAGACAAAATTGCTGTTTGTTTTGTGCTTGATTAACAATGTGACCATGCATCTCCTGCTCCCACTTCTCTAATTTCTCCTATGTGTAAAACTACAGATCAATGATGGCAAGGTGCTCACCACCAAAAAATCCCGTGACCGGGGAGGGACGATGGCTCGGTCATATGAAGGCCTGGGAGGTCTGCTTGTATCCAGTACAGGTCCTTAGGACTCGAGGTTCGCGGGTGTGCCAGTCAATTTGACCTTGCAATTGACAAGGAGGTGAGACGAGCGGGTCCGATACAGACGCTCGCTATCGGCTGGCTGCCGATAGGTTCGGGATGCTGTTTGATCAGTTGGGGAGCCGATGTGGACAGGTGTCGACGAGTGGTCGACCGTAGAGCTGATGGAGGAACCATGGTGTGCTCAGAGGATATCGAGGCAAAGGGGATCCCTCCGGATAGTCAAACAGTGATTCATCGGCTGGAAAAACCGATGAAAGCGGATGCGGCCTAGGCAATGATTAGCGCAAGAAGGCACGGGCTGTAAAGCCGATGCCGCTCCGGATATGATAGCAAGAGACCCGTCGCCCGCCGTGGCAGCGCCTTCAACAACGAACCTCGAATATCGGACCTAACCAAGACAGTATGAGGCCGGGGCTAGCGGCGATGATACGGAGGACGCCGGATCGGCTATGCCGTAGCAAGAATAGAAATGAACCCATCGGCTAGCTGAGCCGATGAGGGGACGCCTCTCTAAAGGCGGGTGCGTATCGGCTGGAGGTCCGATACGTTTGGCGTGACGCGTCGTGGGACGCCTCTAAAGGCTGATGCGTATCGATCGAGGGGCCGATGCACTAGGCGTGAAGCACAGAGCATGGATAACTCATCGGCTAGCACTCTGATGATACGCCGTGCAGAAGCCTATAGGCCTGAAGCTCGATCTACCGTCGGCAGCCCCGTAGGTCGGACCTAACCGATGCAGCACGTGACTAACGACGGCAGAGTGAGCTTAACGGGCCAATAGGTCTAGCATAGACGTGATGCGATACATCCGATCGACCTGAGGGGTCGGACCTAACCGATGCAGTCTTAGACAGAACAAGACATAACGGGATGGTGGCGGGACTTACCCTTTCACCGGAGATCGGACTTAACCGATGCAGCCCCGCGTCGAGAGCCAGAACCCGCCGGTAGAACCTAGATGAACTAGGGTGGCGATGCGCCGAATTTGAATATGATCGAGAGATATATTACATGTTTTCAGGGTTTCTATATTTATACCCTGGATTTACAGACAGAGTTCGACACGTCTACGACCATCGGACATTATTCCCTAGTAAGAACAAAGGAAAATATTCCTAAAGAAGTTAAATAACCAGCTAGACCTCACTAATTGAGTAAGGTTACAAAAATAAGCACCCTGCCGTGGAGTCCACGGCTCCTCCGCAAACCCGATTTCATCTGAATAATCTTCCAATTTGTAACCGAGTCTTCCTTTGCTGCAACCTGATCGGCTTCTCCATTGTAGCTATTGGACCTTTTTTAGTCAAGCCAATCCTTCTCCTTCCTTATCTCGGGCTTCTCGGACTGATCCCGATTGGACAATTCCCTGTCTTCAAGCCGATCCAATCTTCTAATAATCTGATCGGCTTTTCTATAGTTCTCCATCGGTTTTGTCTCAGTATCTCCATCGGCTGATGGCTGCATCAAACCCTTCAACAGACGTCTCAACTGATCGGCTTTAGCCCCATCGGATCTCCCAGCTGATCGGCTTTAGCGCCATCGGATCAGCTAGATTTTGGCGTTAACACATGCCCCCCATTTCAGAGTTTGCCAACAGACTACGAAATTCCGAGCCGTTAGAAACCTCCGCAAACCAGGATGACCCGTTAAAACCCTATTAATAGGCTTAGATCTCTGCCTAGGTCGTTTTGCCTCTATAAAATATATCCCCTTCTCAGCCTTCTTCCACACACTTCTTCTCATCACAAACCCCAAACCTCGACGAGCTCCACAGGCATCCGCAAATTTCTGTGAATCTGGATGGGCTTAGAAGACTGAAGGCGAGCTCTCGCAAATTTCTTCATCGACCGCTACTCCTTCGTTTGTGCAATGGCTTCCACACACATAATCCCTGAGGTAACTATTATCTGCTCTTTCATCCTATGTTTTGCACGATTCTTCCCCATCTCGATTTCTCATCAGTAGTTGGGTTCTGGTTTCTGTAGGATCTTAAGAGTCAGATCACTTTTCCAATCTCTGACCGTCCCGGTCACTTCTTTCTTGGCCCTATGGGTAATGAGGATCCGACTGATTTCATCAACTCTGAAACAGAAAGGATCCCGTTCAGGAACTCATCCATGGCCATCACCGATTGGGCTCACAGCTTCAGATCCTGGCCTAGCAAACTCCCTGAATGGAGGAAGTGGTACCTTACGGTTTCTGCCTCCAAAAAGACTTTATGAGAGGATCTGGAAATAGACCATTACATTAACCTTTCCTTAGCCGATATGGAAAGGAACGGACCTCTGCTTACATCGGCTTCTTACTTCTGGTTGGTCATCTTGAATGCCTTCATGTTCGGGCATGGGCCAATGACTCCCACCTTGATGGATGTTACTATGTTAACCTGCCTCAACACCACCCACTACATGAACCTTTTCAGCCTCAGATTCAAACCTATGCATTGACTAAACACCAAGAATGTCGGAGGTTGAACTAAGTACATTTCCTTGCATAACAAATCCTCCAGCCCAGTCGATGGACGTGAACATGTAGCTTTCTTGAATCTTTGGCTAGAACGATTCTTCTTTGGCGGTTCAACTCTCGGTCCAACAATGAACATGCAATGTCTGGCAGAGTTCCTGGCCGATCACCGCCAAATTCCTCTGGGGCCCCCTTTCTCTTCCATGACAATCCCGACTGATTACCCAGAAGAAAACGAGGCCAGCCCACGCCGATGCATTTCGCTGGGTGAAGCTTCATTGGCTCTTCCTGGAAGCAAAATGACCCCCTTGGACTCAGCTGATGGTTTAAGTGCTTCTACTATGGCTTTAACAAAGAGGTCACCATCTGGTTTGCGTACGAGGATGACTCGTCCTTTGAAATGCCTTCCAGGTTTCATCCGATGAATGCCTTAGTCGATGAAGAATCGAAGACCATCTTTTTATCCTCCATAACTCCTTGTCTTCTGCCGATCCCAACATCCATCATACAAGTTCTCCCATCCTTCGGTTAGTGCTCGTCAGTTGGGCTTCGGCCAACTTCCCATCGGCTTGTTCTTCATTGGCAAGCTCCGAGCGCGCGGAGAAGTGAAAAACGGCTTGGAGTATGACCGACTTGGTTTGATGACATCGAACTTGTCCTTAGGGACTATCTCCACCTTCGAGCCCTGCATATCCAATACCAAAATCTTCGCTCGATGGTGATCAGAATGGGAAAGGCACTTATATAGTCTATCGGCTGAACATTATTGCCTTCGCCTCAATCCCGACTACGTGGAATCCGATGAAGAGGTAATCCTTCTCTCACTATCATGTCTTCATCGTATTGAATTTTAACTGTATCTTGATTCCCGTGATTCCATAGGCTGGTGACAAAGACGTACCTTCGACCAGCGCAAGTGGTCGGCTGATTATCTATCAACCTCCATTGGCTAGATCCCTCCTTGGGCAAAGCGGTCCACCTCCATCAGCTCACCTCCGAGTGTCGCAGGTGTCAGGGTCAAAGCGTAAGAAACCGACTGCTCGATCGGTTTCTAAGAGACGAAAACCCGATGCCGATGTTGTCATCATTGCATCGGCTTCACGAAGCCCTTCTCCTGTGGCAATTCTAACTCCTCCCACATCTCCGCTGGTAGGTGTCAGCGTCAATTCTCTGTTGCCTTTGTTTTATCCTGACACCTTCGTTTTGTAGCCTGAACCATCGGCTCTTGAGGTCCAAACGTCAGACCCTGTTACTGGGGCTGAGCCGATGGTATCCTTTGAAGTTTTAGCATCTACTCACACTGCCCCACAGCAAGCTGATACCCGCACAAGAACTGCTCCCACTGTCTCTCAGGTACGTCCATCATACATGTCATTTTTCTTGACTTATGATCTCCAAGTTTACTAATGTTGTTATGTAGTCATTAGCTGATCTATTCTCCTTCGACATCAACAAATACCTGGAAGCAGAGGAAGACTCAGCCATCAGCATAGCGATCGAAACATTTTTGCCAGCTGATGCACGTGAGCAATTGTCAGATATTATGCATCGGCTGGAGGTTCCGATTGACTCACTGGTGGAAAACTGCGGGTCGATCCGGGGAAGACTTGAAGAAATTCAACACCTCCTGCCTACGGAACTGTCGGATGCACTCACGCCTGCTGCT
The DNA here is from genome assembly GCA_030770085.1 of Oryza coarctata. NCBI lineage: Eukaryota > Viridiplantae > Streptophyta > Magnoliopsida > Poales > Poaceae > Oryza > Oryza coarctata. Next base: position 9,344,044 of record CM061475.1, read on the forward strand.
TACTTGGAATTCCAAAGGACCTAGCTGACTGCATCAAGACGACGCATAGCTGATCGCGCTGAGCAAAGCCACCTGGCTCACATCAGCTGACTGCCCTTGATGAAAAGAAGAAACTTGATGAAATGTCAGCTGACCTTCAACACGCCAACACCAAGCTTGGTCTCTTGAAGAAATGAGAAGCCGATTTGATGACTTAGCTCGACAAGGTTCGTGAAGACATCAATTCCACCGAGTCCCATCTCATTGGCCTACCAAAGTCGATCCAAAACCAAGAGGCCAAGGTAGCAGACAAAGTGCGGCTAGCGGTTCACCGGCACAAGAACTTGAAAACTATCCCCGGATCAGACGAGGATGACATCCGCACTATCAATGATATAGATCAAATCCGTCTGCGCGCGATTGAGGCCATTAAGAAATTCTTGTAAAATTTTAGCCTCGGAGAAATCCAGATGTCAACTTGAACATTATATTTTTGCAGTAAACTTCAATCAGCTTGATCAATAAAAGTTGTATAAATATATTTTCTAAAGGCGATATCTCCACGATATCGGCTATGTGTAACCGATACAAACTATATTGGCTTCCGTACATTGTCCATCGGCTATGCTCCAGCCGATCACACGGATGATACCATCTGCTGGTACTACCTCTGAAACCTTATCCATCTTGAATCGGCTATGCTCGGCCGATTTAGGTGCCTACCCACACGCTAGGATAATACTTTTTCAAATATTTGCCATTAAACGCTTTGGTAAACTTCTCTCTTTCAAGACTTTCCAATATATAAGCATTGCCAGGCACACACCGATTGATCCGATAAGGTCCTTCCTAATTCGGTGACCATTTTCCAAACTTATTATCCCTAGATCCAATCGGCAAAATTAACTTCCAAACGAGATCTCCTTCAGAAAAGGATTTAGTCATTACTTTTTTGTTATAATGCCTAGCGACCTTAAGCCTTGTTTTTCTTGATCTTCTTAAATGCTTCTAACTGATTCTGAGTCAAATCATCAAGCTCATTGGTCATCAACGTGTAATAATCATCGGCTGTCAACTGATCCTGTAAAGACACCCTCCTGGAACTGATGTTAACTTCTCACGGAAGAACTGCTTCATGACCGTATACCAACTGATATGGTGGCACCTGGGTAGATCCATGACACGTCATCCGATAGGCCCACAACGCATTGTTCAAAGTGACATGCCACCTCCGTGGTTGTTCATCAGTCTTACACTCAATTTTATTAAACTCTTGTTAGAAGCTTCCGCCTGTCCATTAGCTTGAGCATAATATGGTGACTAGTTTAGCAACTTAATCCCCATACTGGCAGCAAACCCTTGAAACTCTTCTGACATAAAGATCAGTGCTAATTATCTATGGAATTCCAAATCGATATATGATATGTCCCTTGATGAATTCAATCGCGTTCCTAGAAGTAACCTTCTGCAAGGGAATAACTTCTACCCACTTTGTAAAGTAGTCTGTTGCCGCCAATATGAACTTATGTCCATTACTAGATAAAGGATAAATCTGGCCGATCATGTCAATTCCCCAACCTCTAAACGGCCATGGCTTGACTATCGGATTCATAACCGACGCTAGAGCTCGTTGCACATACCCAAACTTTTGACAATCTTGGCAGCCCTTGTAGTATTTAAAACAATCCTCCAGCATACTCGGCCAAAAGTATCCAACCCTCCTCATCATCCATCTCATGTTATGAGCCGATTGATGGGCTCCACAGATGCCCTCATGCACCTCGCTTATCACCAACGCGGCTGCTTCAGCACCCAAACATCTCAAGAGCACTCCATCGACTGATCGATAATACAACTCTTCATCAAGTAGAATGTACTTAATACCCTTGTACCGAAGCTTCCTGGAAACTGATCTTGATGGATTCTACAAATACTGAACAATCTCCCATCTCCAATCATCGGCTTCCATACGGCTCTCGATATCAGCTATCTCAACTTTCACTCTACTGTTCAACCGATACCCTGAAGCAGTCTGAGCGAGATCATTGGCCTCCGTGTTTTGCTCTCTAGGAATATGATCCAATGTCACTATCTTGAAATCCTTTAACAACTGTTGACATTTCTCATAGTATGACTTCAGAATTTCATCCTTGCATTCATATTCCCTAGATAATTGTTTGATTACCAACAAAGAATCTCCAATGACCTCTATCATATCGGCTCCAATTTCTCTCAGCAGCTGAAGTCCCTTGAGCACTGCCTCATATTCTGTTTGGTTATTTGTACTATATGGTTTGATTGTGAAGGCAAATTCGAAACTTGCCCCCCGAGGTGAAATAATCACCAAACCGATACTAGATCCATGTTTGCAAACCGATCCATCAAAGAATAACGTCAACGGGATCGGCTCCACATAATTCTCTTGGACTCCTCTATACTGTACAATAAAATCGGCTATCGCTTGTCCCTTGACTGCCTTAGCCAATTCATACCTTAGATTAAACTCCATCAGAGCGAATATCCATTTACCAACCCGCCCCCTCAAGACTGGAGCCGATAGCATGTATTTGATCACATCGGCTTTGCAAAGCACTGTACACTCAGCCGATAGAAGATAATGCCTTAATTTTATACATGAGAAATACAAACATAGGCATAACTTTTCCACAGCAGGATACCTAGTCTCAGCATCCAGAAGTCGTCGGATTAAGTAGAATACTACTCGTTCTTTTAACTCAAACTCTTGTACAAGCACTGATCTGATTGACTTCTCATCAGCTGACAAATATAATTTGAATGGTATTCCCTTTTGCGGTGGAATCAACACTGGTGGAGAATTCAAGTATTGCTTGATATGATCAAAGGCTTTTTGCTGGTCATCACCCCACACAAACTCTTGATCGGCTCGTAACCTTAATAAAGGAGTAAACGACTCAATTCTTCCCGATAAGTTCGAAATAAATCTCCTTATGAAATTGAGTTTGCCCGATCAAGGACTGCAGCTGTAGTTTGTTGCTCGGTGGCTCAGTGGTCTGAATGGCCCTGATGCTTTATTGACTCACTTCAATTTCTCTCTCATGCACCATGAAACCCAAAAATTGTCCAGCCGATATGCCAAAAGCACACTTGTGAGGATTCATTTTAAGTCCGTATTTCTTCGTCCTCTCAAGCACTTTTCGTAGATCGGCTATATGTTCTTCAATACTTTTGGATTTTACCACCACGTCATCAATGTATATCACCACCAGCTGTCCAATAAGATCATAGAACATGTAGTTCATGGCTCTTTAATAGGTAGTACCAGCATTCTTCAATCCGAAAGTCATGACTACTCACTCGTATAAACCAATAGCTCCAGGACACCTAAATGCAGTCTTGTGGATATCTTCTTCGGCCATGAAAATTTGATTGTAGCCTGCATTTCCATCCATGAAGCTAATAATTTTGTGACCAGATGCAGCGTCAATTAATAAATCTGCCATCGGCATCGGGTATTCGTCTTTAGGGGTTGCCTTGTTCAAACCCCGAAAGTCGATGCATATTCTTAACTTTCCATTTTTCTTTTTCACTAGGACAATATTGGATACCCATTCGGCATATCGGCATAGTCTGATGAAATTTGCATCGTGTAACTTCGTGATCTCCGCCTTGATTTCATCGTGCCAGTTTGCTTTGAATCTCCTTTGTGGCTACCTACATGGCCGATATCCCGGTCTGATAGGAAGCCGATGTTCCACAATTGATCGGCTTAATCCAGGCATCTCATGGTAGTCCCAAGGAAAGCATTCCCAGAATTCCTTTAATAAATTTATCAGCTTTTCTCAGAATTCAACTCATAGATGTTTACTAATGTACGTTGGCCTCGACCTATCTCCTGGTCCTATTTCTATTTGTTCCAACTCATCGGCCGATGTAAAACCTTGCCCTAACTTCCTTTCGGAGTTTTCTAAAGTTCCCATGGAAACAATAGATCCAAGCCGACTTGCTGAATCAGCTTTATTCCTTTATCATTCACCTCCAGGAAATTTCCCACCCATGTTTGTCCGGATAGGCAGTTGAATCCATCAGCTTCCTAGAATGGCACATCAGTTGTTGCCACGCTAGTCGACTGATTGGCCGTGATCACTTCAACTTTGTCTCCTTGCCATTATATGAGGCTTTGATGCATTGTTGAAGGAATACAACAGTTGGCATGAATCCAATCCCTACCAAGGAGTAGGCTATACGACCCCTTACTATCGATGACAAAAAATGTGGTAGGAAATGTCTTACTTCCAACCGTTAGCTCCACATTCAGTACTCCTTTGGTTTCTGATGGATTACCTCCAAAGTCTTTCAACACCATATTTGTCTTGACTAAGTCTCCAGCCGTCTTACCCAATTTGCGGTATGTAGAATACGGCATCAAATTGACGGCTGCGCCTCCGTCAACTAGCATCTTTGCCATCGACTTACCATCAACATATTCGTTGATATACAATGGCTTTAGGTGCTGATGTTTGGATTCTTTTGGTTTGTCAAATATGGCTTGACTCAGTTCCAATATTAATTGGGCAAAATCCTCTTCTTGACTTTCTTCATCCGATACATATGCTTTATATTCCATTGGCAAAAAGAATACCATGTTAGCCTGAGCCGATGTACCAGCCTCTTCCTCTTTTTGCTTTACTTTTCATACTTTTTTAATTTTCTGGTTCCGATCGGCTCCTTCATGGTCCTGTCGTTGTCTTTTATACTACTCTCTATGTCGCAGCCGTTGTGCCCTCCTCTTCTGATTCTTTGTAAAAATCCCGGATGGAAACCACTGATCCTTCATGGAGTATAACCCTTTGTTTAACTCCTAGTTCTTAACTGCCTTTTGACCATGCCCTTCGTTCATCGGCCCCAATCGGCTATATGCCAATGCCCTAGTGATGGAAGGCCGATCATACAACGTTCGGCTCTGGTCACAGTATCGAAATCCTGGTTTACTGCATTCAGGACAGTCCTCGATTGATGGCAACCTCATGTTTTGATCCCAACAGTACTGAAAAAAGAGACAACCCCAGTGTGGATTGTACCTTTCTTGTTGTGTTGCAGCTTGTCTTTCTTTGTCATGTAGTCTAAAGTATTTTTTGATTAAATCCAATAAAGTAACCTTTGATCTCTTCCAACGCCTTTTTTCATCAGACCGATCTCCTGAGGTTCCTGCAATCACCATATTCACCGGGAAAAGATGCCCGTCAACCTTCATCGGCCTTTTGTCCTCGAACTTGATCCTCCCCTGTTCAACAGCCGATTGTAACTGTTGCCGGAAGACCTTGCACTCATTGGTATGATGAGATATTGAATTGTGTGACTTGTAATACTTCTTTTTTCTGAGTTCTTCAGCAGCCGGGATTACATGATTCGATGACAACTAGATCTGCTTCTCTTGGAGGAGAAGATCAAATATCTTGTCAGTTTTGTTAACATCAAAATCATATCTTTCTTCTTTATTTGCTTTCTTGATCCATAGACATGATACGGGTTTTTATTCCTGGTCCATTCTGCCAGTCCCACCTCCGCATCGGATCCCTCATCATCCGAGTCAGATGCGTATACCTGTAGCTGATCGGCTTTTCGATGGAACCTTTCTTTCTTGGCACCTGCAAATCGGCTTTCATGAGCCGATACTCTCTGGAGTAGATGAGACAAGCTTTCGAATTCTTGTGAAGAGAAACGCTCCTGAATCGGAGCCAGAAATCCTTGCAAAGCCAAATCGGCTAATTTTCTGTCACTTAAAATGAGACTGTAGCATTGGCTTCTGACGTCTCTGAAACATTGGATGAATTCCGGGACGGATTCATCATGCCTTTGTCTAACCGATGTTAAGTTTGATAACCTCAACTCTTGAAGTCCGGCAAAGAAATACTTATGAAACTGTTTCTCCAAATCAGCCCATCCCCTGATTGAATTTGGAGGTAACGAAGAAAACCAAGAAAAGGCCGGTCTGGATAAAGACAATGGAAACAATTGGACCCTCAGAGCTTCATCAGCCTGATCAAGGGCCAGGAATCGGCTAATATGTTCCATTGAAGATACATTATCTTGCCCTGAGAACTTGGAGAAATCTGGAATTTTGAATCGGTGTGGCAGCGGAATTCTATCGAACCACTCTGGGTAAGGGTGTCAATACATGAAAGTTTGTTCTTTAGGTTTGATACCGAATTGCTCCCTTACAACTTCCGCAATCCTGGTAGTCCAATCTTCTTCCTTTAGATTCTCGTTTTGGTACTGTGGGATCGAAGTTGGTATCTGACATGATCCATAATGATCTCCTTGATAGTTATTACCAGGATATTCTTGTTTATATCCCCCGTAATAGACCGTCCAATGATACCCTGGCATCATGTCTTCATGCTGCCCCCCAATCCGCTCTTGCACTAGCGGAAACATATTTGCCGATATATCCCTTCTGGATCCGTAAGTAACTTGTGGTTGTTCTGTTTTCATCGGCAAATATACCGGCCCTTGATCAGGTTCCTTAACAATAGATCCATCCACAGTTTTCTTGATTAAGTTGTGCAAAGTATTCACCAGTACACCCGATTGGTTAATAAGCGCATGGTGAACAGCTTCGTCAACTATCTCCTGTAGTGGCTTTTGAGGACTAATGGGTGGCGATCGGCTCGATTCTCCTTCCCAAACTAGCTTTGGCATTTTGGACTTTTGAATCGGCCCTTGTCAAGTCATACTAAAGGACTCCAGACAGAGCTTTTGAAAATTAGCTGTGTTCTGCTCCACCAGGTATCTCTGTTCCTTAGTTAAATCCTTCATTGTTACTGGGATTATATTGTCTGCATTGATTTCTTTACCCTCCATTTCAGCACCATTGATTGAAGGACCTTCAACTGATGAAAATGGTCTTCTTGTCCCACTAGGCGTGCCAAGAAGCGTGCTCGCCGCCAAAAAATCCCGTGACCGAGGAGGGACAGCGGCTCGGTCATGCGAAGGCCTGGGAGGTCTGCTTGTCTCTAGTGCAGGTCCTTATGTCTTGAGGTTCGCGGGCGTGCCAGTCAATTTGACCCTGCAATTGACAAGGCGGTGAGACGAGCGGATCCGATACAGACGCTCGCTATCGGCTGGCTGCCGATAGGTTCGGGATGTTGTTTGATCGGCTGGGGAGCCGATGTGGACAAGTGTCGATGAGCGGTCGACCATAGAGCCGATGGAGGAACCAGGGTGTGCTCAGAGGATATCGAGGTGCACGGGATCCCTCCGGACAGCCGAACAGTGATTCATCGGCTAGAAAAACCGATGAAAACGGATGAGGCCTAGGCGATGATTAGCGCAAGAAGGCACGGGCTGGAAAGCCGATGCCGCTCCAGCTATGACAGCAAGAGACCCGTCGCCCGACGGGGCAGTGCCATCAACACCAAACCTCGAAAATCGGACCTAATCAAGACAGTACGAGGCCGGGGCCAGCGGCGATGATACGGAGGACGCCGGATCGGCTATGCCGTAGCGAGGATAGGAACGAACCCATCGGCTAGCTGAGCCGATGAGGGGACGCCTCTCTAAAGGCGGGTGCGTATCGGCTGGAGGTCCGATACGTTTGGCGTTACACGTCGTGGGATGCCTTTAAAGGCTGATGCGTATCGGTCGAGGGGCCGATGCGCTGGGCGTGAAGCACAAAGCATGGATAACTCATCGGCTAGCACTCCGATGATACGCCATGCAGAAGCCTATAGGCCTAAAGCTTGATCTACCGTCGACAGCCCCGTTGGTCTTACCTAACCGATGCAGCATGAGACTAATGACTGTAGAGGGATCTTAACAGGCCAATAGTCTAGCACGGACGTGATGCGATACATCCAATCGACCTAAGAGATCGGACCTAACCGATGCAGTCTTAGACAGAACAACACGTAACGGGACGGTGGCGGGACTTACCCCTTCGCCGGAGATCGGACTTAACCAATGCAGCCCCGCGTCGAGAGCCAAAACCCGCCGGTAGAACCTAGATGAACTAGGGTGGCGATGCGCTGAATTTGAATATGATGGAGAGATATATTACATGTTTCCAAGGGTTCTATATTTATATACTGGATTTACAAACAGAGTCCAACGCTTCTACGACCATCGGACATTATTTCCTAGTAAGAACAAAGGAAAATATTCTTAAAGAAGTTAACTAACCAGCTAGACCTCCATAATTGAGTAAGGTTACAAAAATAAGCACCCTGCCATGGAGTCCACGGCTCCTCCGCAAACCCGGTTTCATCTGAATAATCTTCCAATTTGTAACCGAGTCTTCCTTTGCTGCAACCTGATCGGCTTCTCCACTGTAGCTATCAGACCTTTTTTAGTCAAGCCGATCCTTCTTCTTCCTTCCCTCGGGCTTCTCGGACCTGATCACGATTGGACAATCCCCTGTCTTCAAGCCGATCCAATCTTCTACTAATCTGATCGGTTTTTCTACAGTTCTCTATTGGCTTTGTCTTAGTATCTCCATCGGCCGATGGCTGCATCAAACCCTCCAACGGACCTCTCAGCCGATCGGCTTTAGTCCCATCGGATCTCCTAGCCGATCGGCTTTAGCGCCATCGGATCCGCCAAATTTTGGCGTTAACATAAGGTCAGAGCGCAAATGAACTAATATGGTAACAACAGTTCCTGATCATCTACATTCTCAATTCTCTTACACATCGGTGGATGCTTTGATCTAAAGGATTAACTGCACATCCTCGAATAGTGCTCTGCATTTCTTTTCTAGGCAGTACATGCATATGATTGCTCTGCATTTCTTTTCTAGGCAGTACATGGATATGATTATCACTGAGTTAGATGTTTCATTGCTGAAGTCAGATGTTTTCTGATCTGAAGGATTAACTGCACATCTCGAAGTGCTGTTTTCTGAAGTTTTTCTATCTCTTTTCCTTCCTATAATGTGCAAGGGAACTTTTTATCATTCTATCAGTTCTATCACTCAATCATCCCCACGTGAGCTCCTTTTGTTTTATTTGTAATATTTTGATCTTGGACATGTTGGAAACAAGAGCAATTGTCCATAAGATTTAATCTAGAAATAAACAAAATAAATCATAACGATGATAAACCAAATACTCTTAGCAAAAGAGATAGCCAAATAGACATGAACCATTTGAAAATAGAAGGAACAAGAATGTCTATCTCAATTGTGTATACAATCAAAATAATTGAAACTTTAATAGATAAAATGAAGAAGACATATAGTGTAGCCACACCAGAAGGAGAATCAGAACCACCATTGTCGTTGCCGTTACTATTTCCAAAGCTACTACCGTTGCTATTGTTGTTCCTATCTCTAGAATCTTTGCTGCTCCCATTGTCAGCGTTGATGTTACTGTTGTCACTGGTAGCCATGCTAATGTAGTTAAAGTAGTCATTGACACAAATCAACAAGTAGTCACACGTTGCGCTCCCAAAAAAATGATTCACCTCCTCTCGGTGCATGATTAGGGAGGCAAAGGTTCCGAAGGTCTGCTCTCCTAGGGCTTTTGCACACAGACATCGGGATAGACCCTTTGTAAATTTTCTAACCCATCTACCTCGATGTATTTTCAACCACATTTTGTGATAAACCCTTTGTGAGTGGATCTACTAGGTTTCTCATTGTTGGGACATAGTCCAAAGCATTTACTTTAGAGTTTTTCATCTTTCTGATAGATTTAAATCTTCTCTTTACATGTCTTCATGACTTCATATTATCTTTAAAACTGTTCACTTTAACAATCACAGTTTGATTATAATAATTCATTACAATTGCAGGTACCGATTTCTCAACCAGTAAAAAGTCCATCAAAAGCTCATGAAGTCATTTGGCCTTAACAGTCAATGTGCCTAATGGTGTGAGTTCTACTTCCATTGATAACCTCATTAAGATGGTCTACGTATAAGACAACTATGAAACAATACCACCTCCATGAGTGAACACATATCCACTTGTGACTTTAATTTCATTAGCATCAGATATTCAATTCAAATCACTATAACCCTCAAGTACTATTGTGTATCCAATATAATAAAACTCATGGCTCACCATGCCATTTAGACAGCACATTACTCTTTCAGGAGCTTGCTAGTGATCATCTACAGGATTTGAGACAAACTAGCTTGGTTTGCTCGCAACAAATGAGATGTTAGGCCTCGCCATGCTAGTTAAATACATTAAGATAAAAATTGTTTGACTTCCTTAATCACATTAACATTTGTCCCAAAGATCGGTATGTAATTGACATACAAGCACAAAATAACTCATTTGCCCCAACAATAGCAATAATACACAAATCTATCAACATCATTCACAACAAAGCCTACATATGTTAATGTTCTAGTAAACTTCTCATGCCACTTTTTAGGTGGTTACTTCAGACCATACAAATATTTCAACAACTTGTACACCTTTCCTTCTTAACCTTTTACTACAAATCCATATGGTTGTTTTATGTAAATTTTCTCATCCAACCCTTCATTAAGGAAAGCTGTCTTAACATTCATCTTATGAATGAGAAGATCGTGTGAGGGAGCCAACAATAGTAGTACTCAAATTGTGGTTAATCTAATGATATGTGAATAAGTATTAAAGAAATCTATCTTTTTTTATAACCCTTGGCCACAGGTCGTGCCTTGCACTTTTCAATAGTATCGTCAGGCTTAAGCTTTTTGTTGAACACCTACTTACATCCAATAGGTTTACACCTATTAAGACGATCAATGATCTCCAAGTTTCATTAGAAATAATGGAATCCATTTTACTATGAATAACATTCTTTCAATAGTCAGCATCCGGAGATAAAAAGGCCTTAGAAATAGTACTTAGGGTATCATGAACAAGGTATATAATGAAATCATCACCAAAAGACTTCACAATCGTTTGCCTCTTGCTCTTTTGAACATTTTCATTGTCTTTCTTCTCAAAAATTTTCTCGAGTGGTTGCTTAGAATATTTCACAAGAATGGCAGGTTCATGAGTTACAATAGGCTGTTGACTAGATGTGCTAGGCATTTCTCTTATCAGAAATACATTACCAAAGAAAGTGGTATCTCTATATCAACATGCATGTGAGGCACTCTAGATTCCACTATTAAAAATATATATCCAATGTTGTAAAAGACATAATCTAGAAAGACACAATCCACACTATTGAGTCCAAGATTACATTTTTTGGGAATTGGCATATTCACCTTTGCCAAATAGTCCCAAGTCCATAAATATGGAAGTGTTAATATTTTCTTCTCCCATTCCTCGAATGAGTTACTTGTTTATTCTTCGTAGGAACCTAATTTAGTACATGACATAGTCTCACCCCATCATTTCTTGAAAAGTCCCATTGTTTTTAACATGTCATTAATCATCTTAGTTAGAGTGTGGTTTTCCTTTCACCAACCCTATTTGATTGAGATGAATAAGGAGGCATCCTCTCACAAATTATACCATGTTTCTCACAAAATAAATTGAATTCATTTGAAAAATACTATCCACTATGATTAGATCTAACTCTTTTAATATCTCTTAAGTTGGTTTTCTGCTTCAATTTTATAGATTTTAAAATAGTGCAAAGCCACATCCTTTGTTTGTAAAATATACATATAGCAATATCTAGTAGCATCATCAATCAATGTCATGAACTATCTCTTTCCACCCTTTATCAACACACCATTCATCTCACAAATATCAGAATGTATGAGCTCTAGTGGTGCCAAGTTTCCTTCCTCCGCAACCTTGTGAGACTTATCAAGTTGCTTTGCTTGCACACAATTTTGACATTCAAAGACTTTGATAGTAGTAAATTTCTTGATTAAACTCATATTGGCTACGTGCATCATGCAACCAAGGTTAATATGACAAAGTCGTAAATGCCCAAAATTGGACTCACTCTCATTGCATCCATGATTAACAACTTTATTAAACAAGACTATCAAAGATGGGTGGAACAAGTATCCATACTCAGCATTTTCCAATAAAAGTCCACACTCAGACAACACAACTTTATTGGACTCAAAAACCAACTTATAGCCATCTCGACATAACAAAGAGTTGCTAACCAGAATCTATTTGATAGAGGGGACATGCTACACATTCCATAGTTGATCGGTCTTTTCCGAAGTAAATCTCAAAATGATCATACCAACACCATGAACAGTAGCATAAAAGTCGTTTCCCAACAACATAGTGGAAATTCTTGTGACTTGATAAGATTTAAATAAGAAAATATCAGCACACACATGTTTATTAGCACCCGTATCAATCCACCAATCGGTAGATTAACATATTGGAAGAACAATAGGTAGTTATCTTTCTTCTTCTTAAAGTTGGTTATTTACATAGACTTGTTCTTAACCTTGACCTTGCCCTTGTTCTAGTAGGATTAGAAATTCTTATTTTGTACCAAATTGGTACTTGAATTCTCTTTGTTAATTTTAACTTTTATGCCTTTTGCTCTCACCTTCTCCAAAATATTGAGAGACCTAATGAGACTCTAAACTGAGAACCCCTCTGTCTTCTATTTTAGAGAAATGGCAAATTTCCTCCACATAGGAGGAAGCTTGACAATACTTCTCCACTCTTCAGACATCTTGTTCAACAAAAAAATGGTTGAACAACTTGGTCAGCCATAGTATAGCTAAATCTCTAAGACATTTTCATACCTCAATTGGGATATGATCAAGGCCCATCATCTTACCCCTCTTTCATCCTTTTCAATGCCTCTTTGATCTTATATTCTTAGATTCCCCGTGCAAAGCATTTGTTGTTGTCATTAAAAGAGTCATCCAACTAAAAGTTTGTATTCTCATTATTACCATTAAACAAATTGTCAAAATACTAATCATCTATGTTTGATATCATTTTTCTTCATTAAGAGTTGCTCTCTCATACTTAATGTACTTTTCTTGGTTAAGATCTCCTATCTTATTCTCATGAACCCTAGCCATTATATAGATGTTCTTCTCTCCTTTCCTCGTACTCAATCATTGAAAAAGATCCTCGTAAGTCTATCTATTTGCCTTACTCACAGCTCTTTTTGCGGACTTTTTTACTACCTTATACTTCTCTATGTTATCCGTACTACTATCATGATATAAGAGCCTATAACATTTTTTCTTCTCCTTAATAGTCCTTTGGACTTCCTTGTTTTATCACTAAGTATCTTTAGGTTATTCCCTTTGGTTACTCCAAACACATCTGAAGCCACCTTTTAAATACATGTTATCATCTTTGTCCACATGTTATTTGCATCTTCTTCATTTCAAGATCTCTTTTTGATAACAAGAACAACAATAACAATAGAGCCTTTTAGTCCCAAGCAAGTTGGGGTAGACTAGAGTTGAAACCCAATAAGAGCTTCTAAATCATGGTTTAGGAATGTCAATAGCTGCTTTTTAAATATTCCTATTGAAGTACAGATCTTCAGGTGTATCCCACTATTTCAAGTCCCTTCTTATTGTCTCGCTCCATATTAATTTTGTTCTTACTCTACCTTTATTCATATTATTATCTTTAATTTAGGATTTCACAATGTAATGACGCCACTAGGGTCTCCTTTGGACATGGCCAAACCATCTCAATCGATGTTGGACAAGTTTTTCTTAAATTGGTGCTATCTAAAGTCGATCACGTATATCCTTGTTTTATACTCGATTCATTCTCATATGATCACAAATCCAGCATAGCATACGCATTTCTACTACACTCAGATGTTAAATATGACGTTTTTATATGACAACATTCTACTCTATATAGTATAACAGGTTTAATCGCCATTCTATAAAACTTGTCTTTTAGCTTCTGCCATACCCTCTTATCACAGAGGATGCCGGGCTTTGCGCCACTTCAACCAACCCGTTTTGATTATATGGCTAACATTCGCATCAATATCCCTATCTATCTGTAGCATCGATCCCAGATATCGAAAGATGTCCTTCTTAAACACTATTTGGCATTCTAAACTCACATTTCCCTCCTCGTGTACAATGGTGCCAAAGTCACACCTTAAGTATTTAATCTTAATTCTACTTACTCTAAAAGCTTTGGACTCAAGAGTTTACCGCCACAACTCTAGTTTCCTATTTACTCCTGCGCAGCTCTCATAAATTAACATTACATCATTTGTAAAGAGCATACACCAAGAGATATCACTTTGTATGTTTCTTGTAACCTTATCCATTACCAAGGCAAAGAGGTAGGGACTCAAGGCTAATCCCTGATATAATCATATATAAATTAAAAAGTAACCTGTGTTACCATCATTTGTTCAAACACTAGTCATAGTATAGTTATACATATTCTTAATGAGAGAGACATACTTTGTTGGGACTTTATGTTTGTCATAAGCCTTCTCCAAATCAATAAAACCATATGTAGATCATTCTTCTGCTTTCTAAACCGTTCCATAACTTGTCTTATTAAAAAAATTGGTTCATAGAGATCTAAGTCATTTCTCTCAAATGGTGTTCGATAACTCTCTCTCAAAATTTCATAGTGTGACTCATCAACTTAATTCCTCAGTAATTATTACAACTTTGAATATCTCTCTTATTATTGTAGATTGATACTAATATACTTCTCCTCTACTCCTTAGGCATCGTGTTCGATTGAAAAATATTGTTGAACAACTTGGTTAGCCATACTATAGCTATATCCCTGAGACATCCCTACACCTTGATTAGAATGTCATGAGGGTCCATTGCCTTACCCCTTTTATCCTTTTCAAAGCTTCTCTAACCTCAGATTCTTGGATCCTCCACACAAAGCTCCTATTAATGTCATCCGAAGAGTCATCTAACTGAACGGTGATGTTCTCGTTTCCACCATTGAACAAATTCTTAAAATACTCTTATCATCTATGTCTAATCTCATCCTCCTTCACCAAAAGTTGCTCCGTCTCATCCTTAATACACTTAACTTGGTTGGAATATATCATCTTCTTATCACGAGCCCTAGCCATTCTATAGATTTCCTTCTCACCTTCTTTCGTACTCAGACATTGTTACATATCCTTGAAAGACTACCCCTTTACCTCACTCACAGGTCATTTTGTGGTCTTCTTTGCCACCTTATACTTCTCCATGTTATCCTTACTCCTATTATGGTACAAGCATTTATACCACTATTTCTTCTTCTTAATAGCTTTTTGCACGTGTTCATTCCACCACCAAGAGTTTTTAGTTAACATCTACTCCCTTTGGTCACTCCAAACACTTCCAAGATCTCTTTTTGACAACTCTTTCCTTAAGACAACTAACATTTCTCTTTTTAATTTTCACCATTTTGTCCTTACAATCTTAGCTTGTTTATCCCTATGGGCATGTAATTGAAATTAAAAATTGGACACCAAAAGCTTATATTGAGAAGCAACACTCTCTCAATATTACCCTACAATCTAAACATATATGTTTGTCTTCTCTTCTTATGAGGATAAATCCAATCTAGCTATAGTATTATTCACTACTAAAGGTCATTAAATGGGACTGTTATTTCCTAAAGAAAGTGTTGGCTAACAACATGTTAAAATCTATAGCAAAGTCTAAGACCTCATCTCAGTATTGATTCCTTTTAACATACCTAAACTCTTGATGTGTAGCACCTACACTTGAAGAACCTAGATGACCATTAAGTTCTATTTCTATGAAAAACTTCTCACTATATGCCATGTAAGTCTTTCAAAAACTATCTCTTAGCACTCTCATCATGATCTACTTAGTGGTATACGTTCTAATTGCATTCACAAACATACCACTAAAGATAAGCTTGAATAAGATGATCATATCCCCATACCTTCTTTTCCACCACATCATTTTTAAGGCTATTATCAACCAAAACTCCTATTCCATTCTAGTGGTGGTTATCCCTAAGTATCAAAGCTTAAAACTAGTATTTTCTACCTCATTTATCTTGCGACCCTTCTATTTAGTCTCTTAAATGAGTAAGGTATTTACACATCTTCTAATCGCTATATCAAATAACTCTCTTGACTTACATATAAGAGGTCATACATTCTAATTACTTAAACGGTTTCTAATTGGTTCAATTAGCTTCCTTACCCTTCGCAGCTATCGAGTTAGATGTGAAGACTCTTGCTTATTTTCTACTACACCCAGACAATGATGTGGCACGCCACTCAGAAATCAATGATCCGATCTTTGCTCGCTTGACACGTTGTCCAAATAATAACATGACGTATCACTAATAGTGTGACAACTTAGCTCTTACCCATTTAACACCATACCCAGATTTTGATATGATGTGTCGTTAAAAGATTATGTTGCAACGGTTTTTTGTTAGATTTTATTTTTATTTGAGTAGCTGGATTTTTTATATCGACTTATCAAACATATATTTTAGAATACTACAGAAGAATAAATTTTAGAGTATGCTTTTCCAAAGAACCACCAGACTAAATTTCAGATCACAGAAGGACCACAAAAAGAACAAAAAGAATAGTCAAATATGAACCAGGAAGTCACCACCATGGAAATGCTTTTGCTCTTGTTAATGTCGAAATTTGATTCAGCCTGTAAATAGGATTGGTCGATTGGAAAATACTGATCGGCTAGTGGGGTGAAGCCGATTGATACTGTAGAAGAGCTGATCAAATAGGTGGAAGACGGATTCGGTTTGTTTGAAGACGGAAGGTTATCCAAATGGAACCAAGTCCAAAGAGGAATTGTGAGTGTAACAGCAAGTTGGGTGTATGTATAGAATGTATTACGTAGGCTAAGTAAGTTTGGGTAGCTTTATAATTTCTTAGAGATTAGTTTTCTTTTATATTCCTAGGAAATAATGTTCGGTGGTTACTGTAACCATGTTGGACTCTGTAATCTCAGGGTATAAATATAGACTCTTGGAAGCTTGTAAAAAAATACAGATCAATCTAATAAAACTTTGGCGCATCACCACCCTAGCTTGTCTAGGTTCTTACCGGTGGGTTCTAGCTCTTGACGTCGGGCTACATCGGCTAAGTTCGATCTCTGGCAAAGGGGTAAGTCCCGCTACTATCCTGATATACTTTGCTCTGTCTAATGCTACATCGGTTATGTTCGACCTCTTAGTTAGATCGAGCATACCGTATCACGTCCGTCCATGGTCTCCCTCCTCCATTCACGGTCTCATGTTGCATCGATTAGGTTTGACCTATGAGATCGATGGAGGTGGTTTGAGCCGATGCCTTGATGGGTCTTCATGCGGCGTCTTGTCGAAGTGAGTAACCGACGAGTTATTCTCACTGCTAGCCTCATATCTATCTTGCATATCTTCCAACGATTAATACATTAGAGATCGATCTGGTCACGTTGGAGATGGCATGGTACTGTCTCGGTTCGGTCCGATCTTCGAAGACTCGTGTCTGATGGGGCCAGTGTCGAGACCTAGAGGATTTTGTTTCCCAGCGGCTCAAACAAACCGATAGGTTTAGGTGTAGGGCTGCATTGGACGTTTAGCCCATAGGTAGCCGATGAGCTCGCATTTTTCCTCCCTTGTCATTACGTTCGATCTAAGTCTCCATTGTCTCCGCGCCATTAGCCCTAGTCTCATACTGTCTCGATTTGGTCTGATCTATCGAGGTTGGTCCTAAAGGTACCCTTACAATGGTCGCTAGTTGCTGCCGCCAAAAAAATCCCGCGACCGGGGAGGTACGGCAGCTCGGTCACACGAAGGCCTGGGAGGTCTGCTTATCTCTAGTGCAGGTCCTTAAGCATCAAGGTTCATGGGCGTGCTAGTCAATTTGACCTGCAATTGACAGGAAATTGAGATGAACGGGTCCGATATAGATGCTTGCTATCGACTGGCTGCCGATAGGTTCGGGATGCTCTTCGATCAGCTGGGGAGCCGATGTGGACAGGTGCCGATGAGAGGTCGACTACAGAGCCGATGGAGGAACCAGGGCGTATTCAGAGGATGGCGAGGCGCACGGGATCTCTCCAGACAGCCGAACAGTAATTCATCGGCTGGAAAGACCGATGAGTGCGCGTGCGACCTAGGCAATGATTAGCGCAAGAAGGCACGGGCTGCAAAGCCGATGCAGCTCCGGATATGATAGCACGAGACCCGTCACCCACCGTGGCAGCGCCATCAACACCGAACCTCAAAGATTAGACCTAACTGAGACAGTACGAGGCCGGGACCAGCGGCGATGATACGGAGGACGCCGGATCGGCTATGTCGTAGCAAGGATAGGAACGAACCCATCGGCTAGTTGAGCCGATGAGGGGACGCCTCTCTGAAGGCAGGTGTGTATTGCCTGGGGGACCGATACGTTTGGCGTTACGCGTCATGGGACGCCTCTAAAGGCTGATGCATATCAGCTGAGGGGCCGATGTGCTGAGCGTGAAGCATAGAGCATGGATAACTCATCGGCTAGCACTCTGATGATACGCCGTGCAGGAGGCTATAGGCCTAAAGCTCAATCTACCATCGGCAGCCCCGTAGGTCGGACCTAACCGATGCAGCACGAAACTGACGACGGCAGAGGGAGCTTAACGGGCCGATAGATTCAGCACGGACGTGATATGATACATCCGATCGGCCTAAGAGGTCGGACCTAACCGATGCAGCCTCAGACAGAGCCGGACATATCGGGATGGTGGCGGGACTTACCCCTTCGCTAGAGATCGGACTTAACCGATGCAGCCCCGCGTCGAGAGCCAGAACCCGTCGGTAAACACCTAGATGAACTAGGGTAGCGATGCGCCGAATTTGTTTATGATCAAGAGATATCTTACATGTTTCCAGGGGGTCTATATTTATACCTTGGATTTACAAACAGAGTCCGACTCGTGTACGACCATCAGACATTATTTCCTAGTAAGAACAAAGAAAAATATTCCTAAAGAAGTTAACTAACCAGCTAAACCTCCCTAATTGAGTAAGGTTACAATTTACAAAAATAAGCACCCTGCCATGGAGTCCACGTCTCTTCCGCAAACCCAGTTTCATCTGAATTATCTTCTAATTTATAACCGAGTGTTCATTTGCTGCAACCTGTTCGGCTTCTCCACTGTAGTTATCGGACCTTCTTTCAGTCAAGCCGATCCTTCTCCTTCCTTCACTCGGGCTTCTTAGACTTGATCCCCAATGGACAATCCCCTGTCTTCAAGCCGATTCAATCTTCTACTAATCTGATCAGCTTTTCTACAGTTCTCCATCAGCTTTGTCTCATTATCTCCATCGACCAATGACTGCATTAAACCCTTCATCAGACCTCTCAACCGATTGGCTTTAGCCCCATCGGATCTCCCAGTCGGTCGGCTTTAGCGCCATCGGATCGTCCAGATTTTGGCGTCAACACATGTCCCCCAATTTCATAGTTTGCCAACAGACTACGAAATTTCAAGCCGTTAGAAACCTCCGTAAACCAGGATGACCCATTAAAACCCACATTAATCGGCTCAGATCTCTGCCTAGGTCGTTCCGCCTCTATAAAATATATCCCCTCCTCAGCCTTCTTCCACACACTTCTTCTCATCAAAACCCCCCAAACCTCGACGAGCTCCACAGGCATCCGTAAATTTTTGCGAATCTCGACGGGCTCAGAAGACTGAAGGTGAGCTCTCGCAGATTTCTTCATCGGCTGCTACTCCTTTATTTGCGCAATGGCTTCCACACATGTAATCCCTGAGGTAACCGTTATCTGCTCTTTCATCGTATGTTTTGCACAATTCTTTCCCATCCTGATTTCTCATCAGTAGTCGGGTTCTGGTTTCTGTAGGATCTTAAAAGCCAGATCGCTATTCCAATCTCCGACCGCCCCGGTCACTTCTTTCTTTGCCCTATGGGTAGCGAGGATCTGACTGATTTCATCAACTCCAAAACAGAAAGGATCTTGTTCAAGCACTCATCCATGGCCATCACGGATTGGGCTCACAGCTTCAGATGGGCCTAGCAAACTCCCTGAATGGAGGAAATGGTACCTTAGTGTTTCAGCCACCAAAAAGACTTTATGGGAGGATTTGGAAATAGACCATTGCATTAACCTTTCCTTAGCCGATATGGAAAGGAACGAACCTCTACTTGTATCGGCTTCTTACTTCTAGTCGGACATCTTAAATGCCTTCATGTTTGGGTATGGGCCGATGACCCCCACCTTGATGGATGTTACTATGTTGACCTGCCTCAACACCACCCACTACATGAACCTTTTCAGCCTCAGATTCAAACCTAAGCACTGATGAAACACCAAGAATGTCGGAGGTTGGACTAAGTACATTTCCTTGCATAACAAATCCTCCAGCCCAGTCGATGGACATGAACATGTAGCGTTCTTAAATCTTTGGCTAGAACGATTCTTCTTTGGAGGCAGAAACCCCATCGGCTTGTTCTTCATCGGCAAGCTCCGAGCCCGCGGAGAAGTGAAAAGCGGTTTGGAGTACGACTGACTCAGTTCAATGACATCGAACTTATCCTTAGGGACTATCTCCACCTTCGAGCCCTGCATATCCAATACCAAAATCTTCGCTCGATGGTGGTCAGAATGGGGAAGGCACTTATATAGTTTATCGGCTGAACATTATTGCCTTCACCTCAATCCCGACTACGTGGAATCCGGTGAAGAGTTAATCCTTCTCCTTTCACTATCATGTCTTCATCGTATTGAATTTCAACTGTATCTTGATTCCCGTGATTCCATAGGCTGGTGACAAAGATGCACCTTCGACCAGCACAAGTGGTCGGCCGATTATCTATCAACCTCTATCGGCCAGATCCCTCCTTGGGCAAAGCGGTCCACCTCCATTGGCTTTCCTCCGAGTGTCGCAAGTGTCAGGGCCAAAGTGCAAGAAACCGGCTACTCGATCGGTTTCTAAGAAACAGAATCTGACGCCGATGTTGTCATCATTGCATCGGCTTCGCAAAGCCCTTCCCCTGCGGCAATTCTAACTCCTTCCACATCTCCGTTGGTATGTGTCAGCATCAGTTCTTTGTTGCCTTTATTTTATCCTGACACCTTCGTTTTGCAGCCTGAACCATCAGCTCCAAAGGTCCAAACATCGGACCCTATTACTGGGGCTGAGCCGATAGTATCCTCTGAAGTTTTGGCATCTACTCACATTGCCCCACATCAAGCTGATACCCGTATAAGAACTGCTCCCACTGTCTCTCAGGTTCGTTCATTATATATGTCATTTCTTTTGCCTCATTATCTCCATGTTTGCTAATGTTGTTATGTAGTCATTAGCCGATCTGTTCTCCTTTGACATCGGCAAATACCTGGAAGCAGAGGAAGACTCAGCCACCAGCACAGCGATCGAACCATTTTTACCAGCCGATGCATGTGAGCAGTTGTCAGATATTATGCATCGGCTGGAGGTTCCGATTGACTCGCTGGTGGAAGATTGCGGGTTGATCCGGGAAAGACTTGCAGAAATTCAACACCTCCTGCCTACGGAATTATCGGATGCACTTACGCCTGCTGCTTACCTGGAATTCCAAACGACCCAGCTGACTGCATCAAGACGGTGCATAGCCGATCACGCTGAGCAAAGCCACCTGGCTCACAACGATCGGCTGACTGCCCTTGATGAAAAGAAGAAACTTGATGAAATATCAGCTGACCTCCAACACGCCAATACCAAGCTTGGCCTTTTGAAGAAACGAGAGGCCGATTTGATGGCGGAACTCGACAAGGTTTGTGAAGACATCAACTCCACCGAGTCCTATCTCATCGGCCTACCAAAGTCATTCCAAAACCAAGAGGCCAAGGTAGCAGACAAAGTGCGGCTAGCAGTTTGCTGGCACAAGAACTTGAAAACTATCCTCGGATCAGACGAGGATGACATCCGCGCCATCAACGATATAGATCAGATCCGTCTGTGCGCGATTGAGGCCATTAAAAAATTATTGTAAAACTTTAGCCTCGGAGAAATCCAGATGTCATCTTGAACATTA
This sequence comes from Oryza coarctata, assembly GCA_030770085.1. Classification (NCBI taxonomy): domain Eukaryota; kingdom Viridiplantae; phylum Streptophyta; class Magnoliopsida; order Poales; family Poaceae; genus Oryza; species Oryza coarctata. The sequence continues at coordinate 9,365,903 of CM061475.1, forward strand.
ACTTTTGTGATAAACTTCCATCAGCTTGATCAACAAAAGTTATGTATATATATTTTTTGATGATAACGTCTTAAACTATATCGGCCATCTATAACCGATATAATCATATCGACTTTCGTACATTAGGAATCGGCTACACCTCAGCCGATTTAAACAGTATCACTAGCCGATACCAATTCTGAGAACCCGTCTATCTTGAAAATGAGAAATCGGCTATGCTCAGCCGATTTAGATGTCTTCCCGATCGGGTGACCATTCTCTAGACTTATCATCCCAAGACCCAATCGGTAACTTCCGATGTGTTGGCATCTCCTCTTTTCTTGATAATCGTCTCTCGTAAGCTGATACCACATGCATCAGATATGTTAAACTGTTGAACTCTTGGGCAGAAAATTTCCACCTAATGCGACTTGATAACCCCTGGAAGGCCAAATTGGCTAATTGTTCATCGCTTAGAACAAGACTATAACATCAGCTTTTGATGTCCTAGAAACGTTGGATGTATTCCAGAACTGACTCATTAGGCCTCTGTTTAACCGATGTCAAATCTGACAGTCTCATTTCTTAAATCCCAGTACAGAAATGTCCATGGAACCATTGTTTCAGATCGGCCCATCGTTCAATCGAGTTCTATGGTAATGAAGAAAACCATGCGAAGGCCGATTCAGAGATGGATAAAGGAAAGAAACGGACTCTGAGAGCTTCCTCAGCCAATGCTTCTCCACACTATGTTAAGAATCGGCTGATGTGTTCCAATGTAGATATGCTGTCTCGTCCTGAGAATATTGAGAAATCTGGTATCGTGTATTGGCAAGGTAGTGGAACTCTGTTAAACCATTCTAGATATGGGTGCCGATACATTACTGTTTGATCTTTGGGTTTGATACCAAATTGCTCCTCCACCGTATTCACAATCTTGTTTAACCAATTCTTCTCTCTTAAAGTATCTTCCTGATCATATGGAGGTGGATATGGTACCCGATTCTGCTTGTGATATTCTCCATAATAATTTCTCTGACAAAATTCTGGAGGTTCCTCCTGCCATTGCCCCCCGAGTCGATCTTGCATTGGTGGATACGTATTTGCCGATAGGTCCTTGTTTTCCTCTGTCTCTATCGGTAAAGGCACATGATCCTGATCGGTCTCTTGAGCCGATGACTCTTGTATCGCCTTCTCGATCAGATCCTGTAGTGTATCCATGTATACTCCTAATGATTATTGAATGCTTGATAAAATGATTTGTTGAACATCTCTTGCAACGGCTTGAAAGAATTCATAGGTGCTGAATGCCCTAATTCTTTCATCAAAACACATTTTGGTAATTGTGTTTTCTGAATCGGCCCTTGTTTAGTCATACTGAAGGTTTCCAAAAAGAGCTTCTAAAAGTTGTCAATATTTTGCTCTATATGCCGCCTCTAGTCTTCATTCAAATCCTCCATTGTAACTAGAATTGTTATCTCCTCATTGGCTTCATCTTTAGATGAATATGTCTTGGAATCCACTTTTTCTTTAGACATATTGACAACAATATGCCCCCTGGGTTGATAAGAAAAATCTGACTTCCAATCAAGCACTTGTAGAGTCCCGCTGGTTGATGAATGGAATTATATCACCAACAGACGAAGGATCTTCAGCCGATAAACGGTCTTTAGGTTTTTCCAGCCGATCAATCCAGTCCAATCGGCTAATGAATGAAAATTTCTACCCGATCGGCCGATAAATAAAGTACGGTCCTTATCGGCCGATGAATGAAACCTTCGGTCCTACCGGGTGTGCCAAGAAGCGTGCTACCGCCAAAAAAATCCCACGACCGGTAAGGGATGGTAGCTCGGTCACGCGAAGGCCTGGGAGGTCTGCTTATCTCCAGTGCAGGTCCTTAAGCATCGAGGTTCGCGGGCGTGCTTGTCAATTTGACCCTACAATTGATAAGAAAGTGAGACGAGCGGGTCCGATATAGACGCTCGCTATCAGCTGGCTGCCGATAGGTTAGGGATGCTCTTCGATCGGCTGGGGAGCCGATGTGGACAGGTGCCAACGAGGGGTCGACCGCAGAGCCGATGGAGGAACCAGGGTGTATTCAGAGGATGGTGAGGCGCACGGGATCCCTCCGGACAGCTGAACAGTGATTCATCGGCTGGAAAAACTGATGAGTGCGCATGTGGCCTAGGCAATGATTAGCGCAAGAAGGCACGGGCTACAAAGCTGATGCCGCTCCGGATATGACAGCACGAGACCTGTCGTCCGCTGTGGCAGTGCCATCAACATCGAACCTCGAAGATCGGACCTAACCGAGATAGTACGAGGCCGGAGCCAGCAGCGATGATACGGAGGACGCCGGATCGGCTATGCTGTAGCAAGGATAGGAACGAATCCATCGGCTAGCTGAGCCAATGAGGGGACATCTCTCTGAAGGTGGGTGCGTGGCTGGGGGACCGATACGTTTGGCGTTACGCGTCGTGGGACGCCTCTAAAGGCTAATGCGTATCGGGCGAGGGGCCGATGTGCTGGGCGTGAAGCACAGAGCATGAATAACTCATCGGCTAGCACTCCGATGATACGCCGTGCAGGAGGCTATAGGCCTGAAGCTCGATCTACCGTCGGCAGCCCCGTAGGTCGGACCTAATCGATGAAGCACGAAACTGACGATGGCAGAGGGAGCTTAACAGGCTGATAGATTTAGCACGGACTTGATGCGATACATCCGATTGGCCTAAGAGGTCGGACCTAACCGATGTAGCCTCAGACAGAGCAGGACATATTGGGATGGTGGTGGGACATACCCCTTCGCCGGAGATCGGACTTAACCGATGCAGCCCCGTGTCAAGAGCCGGAAACCGCCGGTAAAAACCTAGATGAACTAGGGTGGCGATGCGCCGAATTTGTTTATGATCGAGAGATATCTTACATGTTTTTAGGAGGCCTATATTTATACCCTAGATTTACATACAGAGTCCGACTCGTGTACGACCATCGGACATTATTTCCTAGTAAGAACAAACAAAAATATTCCTAAAGAATTAACTAACAACTAAACCTCCCTAATTGAGTAAGGTTACAATTTAAAAAAATAAGCACCCTGCCGTGGAGTCCACGGCTCTTCCATAAACCCGGTTTCATCTAAATAATCTTCCAATTTGTAAACGAGTCTTCCTTTGTTGTAACCTGATCGGCTTCTCCACTGTAGCTATCGGACCTTCTTTTAGTCAAGCCGATCCTTCTCCTTCCTTCCCTCGGGCTTCTCGGACCTGATCCCGATTGGACAATCCCCTATCTTCAAGCCAATCCAATTTTCTACTAATCTGATCGGCTTTTCTACAGTTCTCTATTGGCTTTGTCTCATTTTTTCCATTGGCCGATGACTGCATTAAACCCTTCATCAGACCTCTCAGCCGATCGGCTTCTGCCCTATCGGATCTTCCAGCCGATTGGCTTTAGTGCCCGGTGGGACCATGCTTCTTAACACTAGTCCTCGTGGCTTCATGGGGGATTGGGCCCTGCTCCATACGGAACGTCATCGGCTCTTTGGCCGATAAGTCCTCTACTCTATTCCACGCGTGTATCGCTCATGCTTTCATTGGCTGTTCAGCCGATGCTCGAGCATTGTCTTCCCTACCAGCACCCAGCCGATAGAGTGAGCCGGATAGGCCCACCGGCCGACCAACTCACGGATCTCATTCTCTCTTCTTATGAATTGTAAGGTAAAATTGACTGGCATGCTCTTATACCTTGAATATTAAGGATCTCCATTGGAGTTAAGCAGAACTTCTAAGCCTTCACGTGACCAACCCACCGTCTTTCCCAATAGGACCTCCATTCGACTCGGTCGGACCCTCCACGAGATTTGACAGCGAGCAGCTCTCTTAGAACTTAAGCTGAAATTATTCTTATCAGCCAGCACAACCTGACACTACCATGTTGGATATATTTTGGATCGGCTGGTAGCAACAGGCGTGCTCTTCCTCTGGAACCTTCAAATCTAATAGCTAGAAGAAATCGAATACTTATCTGCACAAATAACAAAAAAAAAATGGAGCTAGCATCTCTAATCAGATCAACAGGTAGAAGAAGAGGAAGAAACCTTTCTTTTGCCATCTGTCATACAACAGAATTTTTGTCGTAGTCCATTGTCAAAATTTCATGTTTTATGCCTAGAACAGACTATATGTACAAAAACTGAAAATCATCTCGAGAGATTACAACTGAATTTACATCGTCAGATCCAGGGATATCAATTGAATTTACATTATCAAATCTAGCCCATTAAAGACATAAATGAATATGAGTAAATTTATGGACAATACACTAAGTGCTCACAGTAATATCTTAAAAGCTTTTGAAACTCTCAATACATCGAGTTGCAATTTGGCATAAATATATACTGATCTGTAAGAAACAGGAACGAATTACAACCAATATCAATGGTAGTTGTACCATATCAAGCAACTGTGGAGCCGCAACTGAAAAGCTTTGTAGAGGTCCTGCCAAGAAAATGTAGAAATGTGGTGTCAGTAATAACTTGATTGCAACTTAGTGAAAAAATCTTGGAGAAGAACAATAGTTTATTTGTTCAGACTAAAATGTCAGTTTTAAATTATATACTCAGCATTAGAATTTTATACAAATCCATATGCTTTTGAAGCATGACAAAAAGGGGTTGCTCGTATGATCAGTAAAAAGCCAACACCAAATCTGATCACAGTGTTAACAAATGCTGATTCAAACTTGCCTGTGTGATCACAGTAAAAAGCCATATTCCTCTTCTGGACTGAACATCCTATTGGAATAATTCTCTTTCATAGCAGTTCTTAGGATACTCTCTGGAAAAGCCATGAAATCACCATCAACCATAAAGTTAACCTGCACAAATAAAATGATCATATGTGATCACTGAGCTTTCCGCTATATCGAGAATAAAATATAGCTAATTTATGAAATTCTATTACCAGAATTCATTGACATATTTAATTCAAAAGTAAACATTAGAAAATTTGAGATATGAGGAACACAAATATCAGAAAAATACTAATAGCAGATAGATTAATTCATTTCAGAGGGGCTCCTAACATGTTTGTCTCTCTCCCTCCTAAAAAAGGTAAAGTAATAAGGACACGTGCCATTCATTGCTTCTGTAATTATTTCTTGCTGAGATAATGATATATCTTAGGCCTATCTCAGTTCCCATATGTTCACCACATAAGGTAAATACCAAAAAGGAAAAAAAACTTGATTAATCCCTAATATTAGATACTGCAGTCCTATATTACAATAGGTCAGCATGATTTCGCTACATTATATAAGCCAGGCAATCGCTTGGTCTAAGGCAACCTAGTCGCGCCAGATCTTACATGCACAGAGCCAATGCAGATCTGTCGGTTTCTCTCCATCACGCACCGAGATCTGTGAGATCCGCTTAGCTCCGGCGCGGGTTCCTCGGCTCGCTCACTAGTCCCTCAGTTGCGACGGTGTAGGTACGGGCGTGCCAGTCAATTTAACCCTATAATTGATAAGGAGGTGAGGCGAACGGGTTAGTCGGATGGTAGACCGATATGAGCTCTCGATATCAACTAGCCGTCGATAGGGTCAAGTTGGTCATCGGCCGCGTCTAGATGGCTCCTGCTATTGGTTGGTCACCGATAGGGATTGAGACGCTCTTTAATTGGCTGGAGAGCCGATAAACGCGTAGATAGATGCTGATGAAGGAAGTGATGGCTCTGGATGTAGTGAAAACGAGATCCTGATCCATCAGTCGCAGAGACGATAGAGACACCAAAGGGTATTCAAAGAATAGTAAAGCACATGGGATCTCTCTTGGTTGTCGATGGAAGTTGTAGCGCTCATTCATCTGCTAAAAAGCCAATGAAGGCATATATGAACTAGCAATAAATCGTATAAAAGACACATCGGCTGCAAAACCGATGTCACTCTGGATATGGTAGATGATGAACAAGGAGCGGAGCCCAATCCTCCCATAGCACAAGACCCGTCGTCCACCGTGACGACGCCGCTAACACCGATCTCGAAGAATCGGACCTAATTGAGGTAGTAAGAGGCCGAGGCTAATGGCAACGGGACGACGGACGTCAGATCAGTCATGCTGAAGGAAGGGCAGAGCGAACCCATCGGCTAGCTAAACCGATGAGAAGACATCTCTGAAGATTTGCCTGTATTGACCAAAAGGTCGATGCACTAGACATGATGTTCGATGAAAGTCTCTGAAGACGAGTGTGTATTGGCTGAGGAGCCGTTATGCTTGGCGTGTTCCTCAAGGTATAGATAACTCATCGGCTAACAACTTCGATGAAATGTCAGCAGAGACTTATAGGCTTATGGCTCAATCTACTATCGGTAGCCTCGTAGGTCGAACCTAACCGATACAGCATGAGACTTATGACGACAGAGAGAGCTTGGTAAACCAATAGATCCCACACGGATGTGATATGGTATACTCGATCAGACTAAGAGGTCGAACCTAACTAATGCAAATTTAGACAGAACAAGATATATCGGGATAGTGGCGGGACTTACCCCTTTACTAGAGATCCAACTTAACCAATGCAGCCTCACGTCGAGAGCCAGAACCCGCTAGTAAAAATCTAGATAAACTAGAGTGGTAATGTGCTAAAGTTATATTGATTGAAGGATATCTTAGAGGTTTACAGGAGGTCTATATTTATACCCTGCCATTATAGAGTCCGACACGGTTACAACAACCATCGAACGTTATTTCTTAAAAAATATAAAAGGAAAATATATCTAAACTAAACTAACTAAATCTTCCTATCAATATAAGAAACGATTTACATAAAAAAATCACTCTGCCATGAGTTTCACGACTCATCCTTAGATTCGATTTTATAATTGGATCGTTAAATTCTGGCATTAACACAAAAAAATTTGATTAATCATGCTGCAGTCCTATATTACAATAGGTCAGCATGATTTCGCTGCATTATATCAGCAAGGTTATGCAGCCAGGCAATCGCATGGTCTAAGGCAACCTGGCAGGCCAATCTGATAGTTAATTAACTCATCACGGAAGTAACAAATACATTCTGCAAAACTACTAATCAGTGCAATTGACATGGTTGTCTATCAACCAATCTGACTTGATGTGTTCAACACAGACAGCAACCACAGGATAGAACGATTATGTTTTTCTCGAAGGCGCTAACCAATTTATAGTAATCCAAACATATTACTTGAAGACCAAAACAGTACATGGCTTTCCTGCAGCGTTGTACAGCTAAGATGTATGCACAATACAACCATGAGATTGGACAAGCCCTTTAATAACAGAATAAATATAATTACAGCGTGCAGAGTTCGTCTCTCAATCTCAACCAACATTCTTCACTGCCATGGTTGTTGATAAAGAGGGTTAAAATTAGTTTACTTATGTACTGATAACAAACCTAGCAAGATCACCAAAGTTCCCCAATCAAGACAACGTATAAGCTATTGATTGCATAAGAGCCGTCTTCTCCATTTCATCAAAATATCATTGACAGAAATTAAAAGATAAAAGTTAAAAAATACATACATGTAATGATATATCGTCCATTTCAAAACCACCCAAACTGATGTTTAAGCCTGTCAAAAAATATAATATTTACAAAGAGAATGGGAAGTGAGAACTCATGATTTGATAGGTAAATCTGTTACAGATACCACATCTATGTTGTGAGGACCTCCCTGTACACAATATTTTTTGTGTATGTTACAGTCTGTTTAGACCGTTTCTTATTTTTCTTCTCTTTGTTCAGCAACGGAGAGAATCTTAATATTTCCTGTAGCAGTTGCTCTAGACAACGCGATGTACAACTGAGAGAGAACACCGGCTCTGGTAGGTAGACGCCTGCATTCAGAATGGTCTGTCCTTGTGCCTTGTTGATTGTCAATGCGAAGCTCAGTCTGACCAGGACTGGTTCCTCTTAAGTGAAATGGAAACATCTTGTCATCTAAAGGGCATATTAGCATCCAAGGAAGGAAAACCCTCTTCCTAGCATGCTGCCCTACCACTATCTCAACGTCAATAGCATTTCTTCTGAACCCACAGACCACCAGCCTTGTCCTGTTTCACAGTCCATTGGCAGGGTCAATGTTCCTCAATAATATGATGAGGTAATTTATCTTCAGCTTAAGCATATGTGGAGGTATCCCATTGTGAGTTAAGAGAGTTCAAGAATTCAAGTGGACAATAATTATTAGGGACATCCTCAGCTCAATCAAAGCTATGATATGTCATCACCTCGCCACAAAACAGCTTGATCACTTTCATGTTTATTCTATCAACGAACTCATTCTGAGTGGACAACATGGCCCTAGATGTGATGTAGTTTGGGTCTATAAGATTATCATTTAGGTTGGGGAACATGGTATCTATTAGCCCATCGAGGTCAAATTCCTTCCCTTGATATGGCACATAAATATTTGAAGGCAGGCATATGTGTCCATCATTCACCTCCTCGAGGCCATTCCCAACACGAAGGAGGTATTCGTCAAACCACGGATTGCTTTGCACTCTCATATTGCAAACAAGCTTTAGCTCAACTATACAGTTCCACAGATAGGATGTACACAGGGTTGCATCTGTTATTTAAAATCTAGTGCCCTTCCTGACGACTAGGAGGACCTGTCTAAAGTCACCTCCAAACACAACCGTCTTCCCTCCAAACGGCAAATGCGAGCAACCCATTATATCTCGCATGCTCCTATCAAGGGCCTCAACTACTTGCCTCTTTGTCATAGAGGCCTCATCCCATATTATAAGCGACGTCCTCTAGAGAAGCATGGCTATCCTGCTTTGTTTGGTGAAACTAAAATACACCCCTGCCTCAATGCTAAATAGGATATCAAACCACGAATATTTAGTCTGACCTCTAGGCATTATAGAAGCTAGAATGCTCGACGTCGCGGTTGCCACCACTATATGACAATGGCCATGAACCATCGCAAGCAGCACCCTATAAAGAAAAGTTTTCTTTCTGACTCTTGGGGCCACTTGAGCAGTATCAACCGCATTCATTATTTCATTGTACGCAACTCTTTTCTCAATATTTAGCTGCTTTGATAAATTCCTGTCATTTCGCTCTATCACAATTGAGGACTCCTCAAAAACTTCTCTTGGCTCTCGTCTTGCAGTATCGTATGATTCATTGATTTCAGGGAGTGCAAATGATGTTATTTCTTATCCATTGATTGTAGCATACCCCAGATATCAATCAACACCATTTGTCAAACTGTATGTTGGCATAGGGTGTTACGCCTGTAGTCATTAGACATAACATCTACATGTTTATCTTAGGTCTCTAGGCTCACACCACACTAGGATTGTAGTGAATAGCCTACGAGGCATTGATGGCATCTAAAAGACCTCAGCCTCTGTGAGGCACTCATCGAGGGTATTGTCTACCTCAATTAGGCCCATTCTTTCAACGGTAGCATGAAAGGAAGGCATAACCACACCATCAATAGTTTGTATGTCTTCAAAAGAGGTGGCACCTGCCACATGGTTCAACAGTACCCAAAGATAGCAGCACTCCCCCTCCATCGGATGGGCATACATGATTCTTCTAACCTATTCCCCTCGTTTTCTTTTATTCTAGTACTTACCTCCCAATTGCCAAGTGAACCACATTGGAAAATAATTATAGAGGATGTCTCAAGCCCAATTATATCATCTATTTGCAGCGAAATACGCTGTAAGCATCAACTTGTCAGTGTCGTCCCTATCAAGAACATCTTAGTGATCCTGGCTTGCATTGAAAGACAACATATGCATGTTGGGTAGATGCATTTGCAACTGCATCATGGATGGCAAGATCTAGCTTAGGTTAAAGCCATATATACACCACAATGCTTCCGGAGGGGTTACCCACCTCGCATCCCTATAGTGTGATATCTCATTGATTTCACTATTGTTACCAACCTCATTGATGGAGTCCAATGCCCTATCATGCCCCTTGTATAGTCTTTATAGCGATACTTTAGAGCCTTGATACTCGAGCAAACCTCCACATTGATGTGACAGTTGTATAGCCATAGGAGATAACGATTGTATGGGACAACCCACCCATTATCGAGAGGATGACCTCGAACCATCGAAAGACCATCGTTACGCCTCCTATACAATGGGTATGAATCCTTGCCCTATGAGGTAGTAGGGTTGAATTCTTATGGATAGTGGTTCTTTCACTTTCCATCTTGCATGCACTGGCAACTCTTATTGAGTGGACCGCAAGGGTCATGCATCATCTACTTGGAAACCATATCGTACAGCTCTCGGTACTTGCTCTGGTCTAAAAGCTCGACGAAGATAATACGGTCATATTGATCCGCGCACTCATGATCAACAAGAATTATGAATGTGGCTTCTAGAACTCGACAACATAAACATGTGCAATTACCTTACCAAGGATGTGCTTCTCAAATAGCCACTTCTTTAGGTCATCCATCTTAGCCCTAAAAACACGAACTATGAGATCAGGACAATCTTGTGGTGTCTAGCTAGGCTCAAACTCACGCATAATCTCTTCCTATTTTGGGTTGCCGGCCATGGTTAGGAATACGTCTGTCTTCCTATACTTCTGCACTAAAGCCATGGCATCCATGTACCAGTGCTTCATATCCTGCCCCCCGCCAATGAATAACGCTGCTAACATAGTCCGTTTGCCGACCGCGCTTGCATGGCTCTCTCCGATTTGGATGCTATCCATCAAACCTTGATACAGATTAGCCCTTAACTCCTTTTGGTGGTTCCTGACATAGTCCAGATGCGAGCTCTCATCCTTGATGTACATGTCAACCGTGAATTGCTGGAACAGGCGTCCACCGTGTAGTATAGGATTGAAAATCCCATGATGCATCTGGAATTTTTAGCAGTAGTAGTCCCTACCTGAGATGTGTATCTTGCTATTGCAGTCTGCACATGGCACACATGTGTGGGTCAGGCCAATCCTAAAACACAATTTGTACGCAGGATGATTGTAAGAAGATCAACTTACCAGGATCATCATCATGTCGTGCATTCTCAGCCTCTAGTAATTTTGTCCTTTGGCAGACATTGATACTAATCACTCTCCCTTCCAGGAAAGAACAGAGGGTAGGAAAGTGGATCATAACATCCATAGTTAGCGTTGGATAGATTCCCATGTATTGTTGTTCTCATAGATAATCACGCTAGGCTCAAACTCAGTAATGATTGGCACATTGTACCGTCTTTGGTCCAACCTATGATCCAGATTAAGTGTCACTCAATAGTTCGCAAGGTCATCGGTCTACCCTAGACTTCAAAATGTCACCTAATACGGGTTATACCGAAGGATATTGGCAACACTTCTGATTACATTTTGGTTGAAGACTCGGGGAACAGCAGAATCGATGATCAAAGTTGGATCATCATCATAAAAGTACAACTCAAAATGTTCTAGAGCAAACTCTCTGTAGAAATGTGTATAGTGACTAAGACCCCAAGTGTATATAAAAGGGGTTGGGTCTATATATATACAACCCAGATCAGTGGTCTAACACTCTCCGCAGTCGCAGCGGGAGGGGAACGGACGTAGAGACTGGACCAAAAATTGGTGAATAAAGGCATGGGCAGACCTTTGGTCATTATATCGGCAAACTGGTGCGCCGATGGTACATGGAGCATCCGAACCTGTCCTAATGCGACCTTGTCACAAGCAAAATTGATATCGATCTCGATGTGCTTGGTGCGTTGATGATGAACCGGGTTAGCGGTCATGTAGACGGTATTGACATGGTCGCAGTAGACGACGGTCGCGGAGGAGAGGGGTACACGGAGCTCCTGGAGAAGCTAGCAAAACTAGCAGCACTCGGCAACAGCGCGGTACTCGGCTTCAGTGCTAGACTGGGACACAGTCGTCTGGCATTTTGAGGACTAGGATACTAGAGTATCACCGAGGAAAATGCAGTAGCCAGACATAGAGCGTCGAGAGTCGGGGTAGCCTGCCTAGTCCGCGTTGGAGTATGCGGTGAGGGAGTCGATAGGGCTGGAGCTGAGATGCAGCCCGCTAGAGAGGGTGCCCTTCACGTAGCGTAGGATGCACTTGAGCAGCGCGAGGTGAGGTTCGCATGGAGCATACATGAAGATGCACACTTGCTGAACAGCGTATGTGAGGTCCGACCGGGTGAGGGTAAGGTATTGGAGAGCCTCAGCAATACTCCGATAGTGAGAGGATCGGAAACGTGTACGCCATCTGCAGCGAAGAGTTTGGCTCGAGTGTCGACCGGGGTGGCTGTGGGATGACAATTGGCCATGCCCGCACGCTAGAGGAGGTCGATCGCATACTAGCACTAGGAAAGAAAGAGCCCGTAAGAGGATCGGGTGACAGAAATGCCAAGAAAGTGGTGGAGATGACCAAGATCGGTCATGGTGAACTCAGAGTGGAGTCGGGCCATGATCTGGTCGAGGAGAGATATCGAAGACGTTGTAAGGACAATGTCGTCGACATATAGAAGTAGATAGGCAGTACCGGAGCCGATATGAAGGGTGAACAGGGAGCTATCGGACGCAGAGGCCACGAAGCTGATGTGCCAAAGATAGGCAGCAAAGCACTGGTACTAGGCACGAGGGGCTTGTTTGAGGCCGTAGAGGGAACGTTGAAGAAGATAGACGTCGTCGGGACGAGAAGGGTCGACGAAGCCTGGGGGCTACTGGCAGTAGACCGTTTCCGTCACATAACCGTGAAAAAAGGCGTTCTTCACGTCAAACTGATGGATCAGCCTATAATGCGAGGCAGCCAAAGTGAGAACGACCCGGATGGTAGCGGGTTTGACGACGGGACTGAAGGTCTCGTCGTAATCGACACTGGGTCGTTGGGAGAAACCCCGGACTACCTAGCGAGCCTTGTGACGGGCAAGGGAGCCATCGATGTGGAATTTGTGTTTAAAAATCCACTTGCCAGTCACAATGTTGGCGCCAGGAGGACGCGGGACGAGGCGCTAGGTCTCGTTGTCCATTAGGGCCTTGTACTAGGGCGGCTAGGGTGGAGCGAGATGTCATCGGGATGGGCGAGATAGAGCTGTGGATGGCGGAGAGCCCGTAGCGCTTGGTGGGGCGGATAGACCCGGTCTGTGAGCGAGTGACCATATGAGAGGTGGAGGGAATTGGAGCTGATGGGGGTGCAGGAGAGATGGGAAGAACTGGTCGGGTAGGGGCGTCATCGGCTCTAGATCGGCGGCTGTAGGTGAGAGGAAAGGAGGGAACTAAATCGGCCTGAGCCGATGGAGTCGGATGGGCCGATTGGTTCGATCGGTCCGATAGAGATGGAGCAGCCGATAGGGTGGGGGAGCCGATAGAGGCTGAGGAGCCGATGGAAATGGGGTGTCCGATGGAAAAAGGACAGGATCAGCTGAAGCCGATGAGAGAGGTGGGGCCGATGGGGGTTGGATGGGTGGGACATCGGACCGAATAGTAGTGGGATAGGTGAAAGATAAGTCCTTAGCAGCGGCCGATGAGAGGGCCGATGGAGGGGACAGTGGAGGAGACCGGGTCGGCACGGTGTTTGTGAGAAGGAAGTTAAGCTCACTAGAGGAGGATGTTGGATGAATAAGACCGAAGGAAAAAGCATGTCTCGTCAAAAATGACATGACGAGAGATGATGACCCATCGGGTGGAAAGGTCGAGACATCGGTATCCCTTGTGAGAGGAGGGATAGCCGAGGAGAATGCAGGCGGTGGAGCGGGGAGAGAGTTTGTGGGAAGCAGTGGCGGTGAGGTTTCGATAGCAGAGGCACCCGAAGACGCGAAGGTGGGAGTAGTCGGGCGTCGTGCGGTACAGAAGGGCTTATGGAACGTTGTTTTGAACGGAGGAGCACGGGCGTCGATTGAGGAGATACGTCGCAGTAGCCAGAGCTTCTGCCCAATAAGTGGCAGGAAAGTGAGCGTGAAGTAGCATAGTACGACTGATGTTGTTGAGGGTGCAAAGGAGCCGCTCGGCTTTGCCGTTCTTAGAAGAGGTGTAGGGGCAGGAGAGCCGTAGATGGATGCCTTGCGAGGTGAGGAAGGTTGTAACGGTACGGTTAATGAATTCCGTACCGTTATTGGCATGTAGAGCCTTGATGGGGAGGTTGAACTGAGTAGACACTATGTGATGAAGTTAGTGAGATGAGAGGCGATCTCGGATTTGCTGATGAGCAGAAAGGTCCAGCAATAGTGTGTGTAATCATCAAGTATAGAAAGGTAATACTAATTACCAGAGACACTTTTAATTGGAGATGTCCATACATCACAATGTATAAGTTCAAATGGACGCGAGGTACAAGAGAAAGAACTAGAAAAAGGCAGACGCACATATTTGCCAAGTTGACACGAGTGGCAAACTGTGGAGTTGCTATGGGTACATCGAATGGAGGTGCTGCGATGGAGGATGGCGACAGAGTCAGGGCCGGGGTGGCCGAGACGAAGATGCTAAAGGTTGGTGGAGAGGGCGATGCTTGCTTGTGGAGTGGACGGCGCAGCAGGAATGGTGTAGAGGTCTCCGCCACTATTGCAGCGAAGGATCTGTCTTTAGATTGGGATATCCTTCACAGAGAAACTGGACGCGTCAAATTCGATGGAGCAGTTGTTGTCTCTTGTGAATTGGCGAACAGATATAAGATTGTGAATAAGAGAAGGCACGATAAGAACATTACGAAGGGGAGGTTAGTGATCTATGTAGACAGAGAGGAGTCACCTCGGCATTGGTCAGGAAGAGAGTGTCCATTGCCGATGGTGACAAAGGGGGAGAAAGAGGGGTGACACGAACGAAGTAACCGGCCGATGATGCCATGTGTGAGGACACCTAGAGTCTAGCACCCAAGGGTGTTGTGGTTAGAGTGTCATCTGGTTGAGGGCAGCGACTAAGCTAGCTTGGTTCTAGGAGGGAACCGACTGGGTAGGTGGTGTCGGTAGCATCGGCTGAGACGGCAAAATGAGAGCCAATGCCAGGTGAGCCTGAAGATGGGCGCCGAGAACCCCTGGTTGCCAGCCAATGGGGCTGCGTGGCTGGGGCTGGGGTGCCCAGGGGTTGTAGCAGAGCCACGGACCCATGGGACCGGCAAGTTGGGTAGGGACTGAGGCAGGTCGTGATTGTATCGGACCCTGCCAGTTCCTACCTTTGCCTTTGCCCTTTCCTTTCTTGGTGTGGGCTGTGTTGCCATGGCTGGAGTCATGGCCACCAGAGCCGTGGGAGGAAGTGGCAGCGCAGGATGCTCGGTAACCATTATCGGCTGCGGCAAAGAGAGCGGTGTGGGCCACCGTCTTCTCATCATTGGCCGGATAGAGTTCTTTAAGAACTAACATGTCATGGCCCTGGGCAAACGATGAAAGAGATGTGGCGTTGGCGATGTCATCAGCGGTGTTTTAGAAGCGGGGGTTGAGGCCACACAGATGGGCAAGGATGAGTTTAGAGTCGACCACAGGGTGGCCGACATCCCAGAGAGCAGTAGCCTTGACCTTGAGGCACTGACAGTACGAGGAGACAGAGGAGTCTCCTTGTACCATGGAATGGAACTCGTTGAGGAGGAAGATCGCGTGGGGCTGCTTGTTTACGAGGAAGATCCGCTCGATAGCTACCCAGAGATCCCGGGCGGTGGGGTCGTATCTTCCATGGTGAGGTTGAGAACAGAGTCATCGACCGAGCCGAGCAGCCAGCTGTGCACGTAGCACTCGGCGATGTCCAACTAGGGTCATCACGCGAGGTGGTGCCCGAGGTGTGGTCTAGGGCACCGAGACTGCTTATTCGCGAGGAAGATCCGCTCGATGGCCACCTAGAGATCCCAGGCGGTGGGGTCGGTATCGTCCATGGCGAGGTCAAGGACAGAGTCATTGACCGAGCCGAGCAGCCAGCTATGCACGCAGCACTTGGCGATGTCCCACTGAGGGTCATCGGGGCGAGGTGGAGCAGAGCCATCGATATGGGACCAGAGGCAAAATTTTCCACAGAGTGATTTGAAGAAGAAAACCCACTTGGAATAGTTGGCATTAAGGTCGAGAAAGATAGGAACGTGAGATTTCACGTTCACAGCAGTGTAGGGAGGGGAGAAGATCAGCGAGGTGGTGCCCGAAGTGTGGTCTGGGGCACCGAGGGCAGGAGCAGACTCGACGACTGGGAGAGTGCTGGAGCTGAGGGCGGACTCGGTGACCATGACGAGAGGAGAACAGGGACAAATCGAAGATGGGAGGAAGAAGCCGATGAGAAGGAGAAGCCGATGGGAGGACGGATCGGACGATCAAAGATATCAGAAGTCGATAGAGAGTGGGTCGGCCAGCCGATGTGGAGTAGGCAGCGGAGTAGGTGAGGAAAAGGTAGTGGCAGAGTGGGTGGGTCAGAGAGTAGTTAGGTCACGGACGTGCAAAGATTCACATCCATGGACTCGTGGAGGCCAAGGAGTGGGGCGGATGTGAAAAAGACAGAGAGTGGCCGGACGCGAAGAGAATATGTTCGCGTTCAGGAGGCAAGGATTCGTGTCCATGGAGGGGAGAAAGTTCACGTCCAAGAACCGTTGAGCGTGTCAGAAAAGGCGAGAACCGAGGGAGGTTTCCAGCCGATGGAGGGATGAACAAGTCCAGCCGATGGGAGGACGGATGAGTTCAGCCGATAAAGACGACGAGCGCGGAGGTGCGCCGGCGTCAGAGAAGAAAGGATGCATGAAGCAAGAAGAAGGGCGAAGACGGATGCGAGGCGAGACGAGGAGGTAGATGGAAACCGTCGCCTTGTCACGCAGAGGTAGAACGGAGAAAAGAAGGTGACTGCGGGAGAGACGGAGAGAAGAAAAAACGGAAACGAGAGAGCGAGGAGAGTGCCGGGAGGAAAGTACCAGAAAGAGGATCGGCGACGGGAAGAAGACATTGACGATGAGGAGGAAAAAGATCGGTTCATCGAAGGGAGAAAGTTAGCACGTCGAAGATGTCTAGACTCGCTCTAGAAATATATACATTGACTAAGACCTCTAGTGTATAAAAGAGGGTCGGGTCTATATATATATATACAATCCAGTGGTCTAAAGACATAACAAGTGTTTATTGTGATAAATCTGGCATTGGGCTAGAAAGGTGTACAGATCTGAACTCATGTTTGTGAAGGTCTGGTCAAGGCTTACACTGAGGATAGTGAATGAGATGTGACCGTTGAAATACTAATGTGATCCCAAAAATGCTTTGCGTCTGGATCCGCGCTCATCAAGAGCGTCATGAGTTCAGGGGGTGTATCATTTTCTATAAGTTTGATCTTGCCATCCCGACAACAGAAACCCTCTGTTTCGTACAGGAACCTCTTGGTGTCACAATGTTTACAGTCGGACCCAGGTTTTAGAACATGGGTGCTCTTTGGAATGCTGCTGTACACATAATTGAACGGATCGGGAACGGAAGAGGTCGGTGCAGTCGTGTTTTAATCCCCGGTTTCCATCTCGTCATCCTCGTCGTTGTCTGACATGGTTTAGCGCATAGGAGTCAAAGTAGGCAATATATACATGTTAGAGAGGTATATTCACGTTTCACAAAGGTACCTTGACTAGTAAACATAGTATTCATCGTCCATGGTGCCTTCAATGTGCAGAAGATAATAGATAGACAATATATATTATGCATGACAATGGAAACGGTTATATAGGGCACCATTATCCATGGTGTATGACTGTGCAGAACTATCTGCCTGAAACGTGGCTTCTGAGCACGGTGTAGATGACGCATAACCGGTTTTTTGCGAGCATGGCAATGAATTTCCTAAAGATAGGGTAGACCAATCTAGACACTCCATTACGATGGATGCAGCACATGGTTTGTCACGTCTAGCTGTGTAGCGCGCATTACGACGAGCCAGTAGTGCATGCCTTTCTCCTGGTGTTACACTTTGTCTGTGAGCTCTTCGTCGTGCATTCAGATCCTGAACTACCACATCTGGCAATTTTTTCATGGCTTCCCTGCGACAGGCATTAGCCTCCCTCTTTTCTTCAGTACTTAAGCATCGTCTACGTTCTCGTCGACGGGTATTTATGGCTTGCCTTTGTTCGTCTGATAAACTTTGACGACGAGCTCTATCACGATCCCTTCTAGCTTGCCTCTGTTCTGGTGTAAGATTTGCCTCCAATCGCTTCTCATCAGGTGTTATGGTTGCATTAAGAGCTTGCTTTTGGCCTACTTAATATAATGTGCAAAACATGCATGAAATAAACACATGTACTTATAGCAGGTTATCCATAAACTGATAAAATTCAATAAATTACCGTTAAGCATTCCCCAGCTGACGTTACAATATTGGCACATCCTCATCCAATGATGAATTGTTTTCACTGGGTAAGCTTGAGGGATCTCGTATAAATAAACCAGTAGGGGAATGATTCATGATATTGTGACAAGGTCGCTTTGTTCTGACAGGTATATCCACAACTTTGAAAAATCGAAAGAAACGTAAGTTAGGCAACAAATGGATTGACCATATTGTTTGTTCATATGATCAACAAAATTACCTTCCTTCCCTTTCCTGTTGCGCCATCCAGGGGGTTCCGCCATTTTTTAGTAGGGAGGAACTGAAAAGGCAACCGTATAGAAATTGTGGTAAAAAAATCATTAAAAAGATACAGAAGGAAAGTATAGCATCTATTTGTAACACCATGATCAAGGAAAAATAAGGCAACTGGAAAGTTTCTATAATGTAGCATAATTCAGTACGCCCAAAAAAAAGTTAAACAATATTCAGAACTGAACAGTATACATACATTTGCTTTAGAATTGTAGACAGCGTTGTTTTATGAACTGTATCTGTAAAACACAACATTAGGAATGAATAAAATAGCAAACAGAGTATGAGGAAAAGGAAAATAATTGGAAGCCTTAGCCAGATCAAGGAATATGCCTACCAGCAGAAAAGTGTATCCTTTGGTTAAGAGAACATCATCAAGTATTGGGTTTGTCACAATAACTCAATTGAACAAATATCAACAAATGTAAGGAATTGTCTGACTGGCACCAAAAAAGCAATGTGATCTGTGTCAAAGTAGAAGCAGTAAGCATTGCTATACATATAAAATCTAAAATTCAGATTGAGTAGAATCTGAACTGAATCTACCATGTTCAGAATCTCCCATGAAAAATAATTGTTTGTGATCTTAATTAATTAATATGTCAAAGGTAGCAGCATAAACAAACACGGCGTTTATACATCAGATATATGCAGGCACAATACTGATCGATATACATATAGATTCCATCTACAATTCAGATTGAATGGAATCTGAAATGAATCTACAATGTCCAGAATTTCCAACGAAAATAGCGGTCAGTGATCTTGATTAATTGATCTGTCAAACGTAGCAGCATAAACATACAGAGAGTTTATACATCATATATATGCAGGCACAATATTGATTGCTATACATACAGATTCCATCTAAAATTCATATTGAATAGAATCTGACATGAATCTACAATCTCCGGAATTTCCAGTGAAAATAGTAGTTTGTGATCTTGATTAATTGATCTGTGTAGCAGCATAAACATACACAGAGTTTATACATCATATATATGCAGACACAGTACTGATGTTGTTAATCCAAATATTGTTAATCAGAAATTTAATGGAACGATCAATGGCAGCTTTAGCAACCAATTTCTGTTGCTACTTCTAAATAGACATTAAAGTTCAAGCACCATTTTATCAGATCGACATAAAAAAATGTAGCTCGGCGCGTGGGTTAACAGAGCCAGGTCCCGTCGGCGGTTATACCATGGGGTTGGCGGCGTGGCGCCGGATGTGCGATGGGCAGCGGTCGGCGGCGGACCCTGATTCGGACGACCAAGCCAGGTGGCCGCCGTCGGGTACTGGAAAGGTGGCGTGCGGGTTTACGGCCAGATGACGGTGGTCGACGGCGGGTTCACGCGCGTGAGCGGGCGAAGAGCGGAGGAGGTGCTTGAGGGTGAGGGAGTCGTGCGGAGGATTTACTGCTTCGCCCGCGTCGCTGAATATGGGACCGGCAACATGTGGGGCCCACCTGGCGTTCGCGTGTGAACGGAGAGGAGAAGCGATTTTGGCACTGTTTTTTTCTTTTGATCCCACCTGGCGGCGCGCATCGCATTGAGAGGTAGGCACGACGTGCGAGCCACCACACAACTATAGATACTGGCAATCAAAATTAATTTTAGTAGCAAAATTAATTATTGTTATTATTTTATTTTTTTTGTGTTGTATTAATGGAATGAACCAATATATAAACCTTTATTCAGTATAATAAATCGTGAATAATCCAACTGTCAAGATCAAACGAGCACCTTAAAATAGCCCACCTTAAAACAATAAAGTTTAAAAGAATGCTTAATTTACCATCAACACGCTGCACGGAGCGGCTCAGCTTCCGGGCGCAGCCGTCGCAATGCACCAGAACGCTGATCACCACCTTCCCGGCCGACGCGTCAGTCTCCGCCTTGGTCGTCTTCTTCCTGTCTTCTACATCCTCTCCAACGGCTGCGGCGTCTCCAGAGCCACCGTTGGAACCACCCGCTGGTGCCGCCGGATTCCTCAACTTCCACTGCGTATCGCCGGCCAGTGAGGAGAATTCAGACACTCAGGCAACGACAAAAATGTTTCTACAAACTTTGTTTTCAGTTTTCAAGTTCAAGCCGTGCGTACCTTGGCCATCAACACTCGTGGCTCTGTACTACCACTCGCGCTCTCGATCGCTGATCGACGAGCGAGGCGAGGCGAAGAAATGAAGGCGCGTCGGCGCGCGTTGATATACGGGAATGTGAGTTTAGTACTCGTACGTAGGGGAAGCACGTGGTGACGTGGAGAGGGCAGGGCGCGCCACGTACGTTTGGCCGTATGGGCTGCGCGGCGCGCGGTGGGGCGGATTGACTGCATGCATGCATGGCTGGAAACTAACAGCGCGGGTAATGCGGCGGCGGCCGGTTTTCTTTGCCTCCATCGATTTGTACCCCGCGGGCTGTTATATATATATACATATTTTTCTAATATGAGCATCACAAATCATCATTATAAATAAAAATTATTTTTTATTTTTTTAATAAGTTGCTGTCATACATAAATTATAACGAATTATATAAGTTATCATCCTTATTTTTCTCTATAATTAAAATCAGGTTTCAGTTATACATAACTATTTTTCAAATTTATACTAAAGTTCTAAACAATCTTATTAAAAAAGTGCAAAAATGCATATTTTCCATATGTTTTTCATACTTTTAGAGCACATATTTTTTATCTTTCTCACATTTCTTATATTTCTTATATCATATTATCACTTTTAAAACAAGATCAATATCACACATATAGAAAAAAAACACTTATACCTTAAGATATAAACATGATTGGAAGTAATACATGTAAATCATATGTATATGTAGTGCTCCTTATTTAGTAAATTTACTTTTAAAAATAAATAACACACAAAAAAATATTACAAAAATTGATGCTCACTCTCAAAACAACCCCATAGGATGAATAACTCTAAATTCTCTCAAAACACAAGCAAAACAAGAAGAATTTAAAATTTTTGTGAAAATATCTGCCAATTAAAGTTCAGTATTGTTTGCGCTGAGGTCCACTCGCGCGTCCCGGCGCGAACACACCGGATCACCTAGGAGGTCTGTTTAGCTCCAGTGCAGGCCGATAGGCTTTTCCAGCGTGGCTTGAGGTACGCGCGCCAGGGGCTGTGGGGTTTGATCGGCTCCGGTGTGTCGGTACGGGTGCGGGCGTGCCAGTCAATTTGACACTGCAATTGATAAGAAAGTGAGACGAGTGGGTCCGTCGGACGCTAGGCAGGCGCTCGCTATCGGCTGGCTGCCGATAGGATCGGGAAGCTTTTCGATCGGCTAAAGAGCTGATGTGGACAAGTGTCAATAAGTGATCGACCGCAGAGCCGATGGAGGATAACAGGGTGTACTCAGGAGATAGCTAGACGCACAAGATCCCTCCAGATAGCTGAAAAGTGATTCATTGGTTGGAAAAACCGATGAAGGCACATACGGACTAGGCAAGAAATAGTATAAGAAGGCACGGGGCTGCAAAGCCGATATCGCTCCGGATATGACAACATGAGACCCGTCGCCCATCGTGATAGCGCCATTAACACCGAACCTCGAAGATCGGACCTAACCGAGATAGTACGAGGCTGGGGCCAGCGGCGATGATACGGAGGACACCGGATCGGCTATGTTGTAGTAAGGATAGGAACGAACCCATCGGCTAGCTGAGCTGATGAGGGGACGCCTCTCTGAAGGCGGGTGCATATCGGCTAGGAGACCAATACACTCGGCGTTACGCGTCAAGGGACACCTCTGAAGGCTGATGCGTATCGGCCAAGGGGTGGATGCGCTGGGCGTGAAGCTCAGAGTATGGATAACTCATCAGCTAACACACCAATGACACGTTGTGCAGAAGACTATAGGCCTGAAGCTCGATCTACCGTCGGTAGCCTCGTAGGTCAAACCTAACCGATGCAGCACGAAATTGACGACGGCAGAGGGAGCTTAACGGGCCGATAGGTCTCGCACGGACGTGATGCGATACGTCTGACCAGCCTAAGAGGTTGAACCTAACCGATGCAGCCTCAGACAGAGCAAAACATACCGAGATGGTGGCGGGACTTACCCCTTTGCCAGAGATCGGACTTAACCGATGCAGCCCCGCGTCGAGAGCCAGAACCCGTCGGTAAGACCTGGATGAACTAGGATGGCGATGTGCCGACATTGTATATTGATCGAGAGATATATTACATGTTTTCAAGGGGTCTATATTTATACTTTGACACGTCTACGACCATCGGACATTATTTTCTAATAAGAACAAAGGAAAATATTCCTAAAGAAGTTAACTAACCAACTAAACCTTCCTAATTAAATAAGGTTAAAATTTATAAAGATAAACATCCTGCCGTGGAGTCCACGGCTCTTCTGCAAACCAGGTTTTATCTGAGTAATCTTCCAATTTAGAACTGAGTCTTCCTTCGCTACAACCCGATCGGCTTCTCCACTGTAGCAATCGGACCTTATTTTACTTAAGCCGATCCTTTTTCTATCTTTCCTCGGGCTTCTCGGACCTGACCCCGATCGGATAATTCCCTGTCTTCAAGTCGATCCAATCTTCTACTAATCTGATCGGCTTCTCTACAGTTCCGATCGGCTTTGTCTCACGGGCTGACCAGTATCTCAATCGGCTGATGACTGAATTAAACTCTCCATCGGACCTCTCAGCCGATCGACTTAAGCACCATCAGATCGTCTAGATTTGGGCGTTAACAAGTATCCACACGTTACCTTTTTTAACATAATCTCTAAGAAAGTGAAATCTAATATCAATATGTTTTATTCTAGAGTGTTGAATAGGTTCTTAGCAATACAAATATTACTTGTATTATCACATAAAGGTGGCATATTTTTCAAAAGTAACACCATAATCTTTAAGAGTATCTACTATCCAAAGAATTTGAAAATAACAACTAGCAGCAGCCACATATTCAGATTCAGTAGTTAATTGTGCTATAAAGGATTGTTTTGTAGAAGAGAAAGCAATAAGTGAATTACTCAAGAAGAAACAAGCACCAGAAAAACATTTTCTACGAAGTCTACAACTTTCAAAAATAATACCAGAAAAGAGCTCTTAAACTAATATAATGTAGGTAGTCATATGCTAAAATATTTAGTGCTATGATCATATATGAGAATCCACTAAATTATTTGAAAAAGTAAAGCGTGTGGAAAGCTTGAAATCTTACATATAAATATATCGCAAATTATATATGTTCTTAAGTATGCTTTATCAGTTATGATCGGTGCTAAAACCAATTCAATTTATTACAAGGAAGGAACCAAAGATTTATCATCAATAAAAATGTTCTCTCCCTGAATGTATGCACAATCATAGAAATAAAATCTTCTCCAAAAATTATCTTCTTAACATGTGATACTCTTGTATCTTGTAAGATAGGAGAATCATCACACATGTGATGTAAATATTTGAAATTTAGTAGCAAAAAGTTCTTCTTTCTCATGCAAAGTACCTGCACAAAAGACGACACTGTCGAGGTCTTTGTACTAGAGTTAGCAATATAACATTTAGAAATCCACGATGCACATTAGAAGACATAACACAAGTAAAGGTTTTGATATATTATTAGTCATGTTAGTAAGATAAAAATAACGTGTTTTTCTCAAATTAGACATTGCCTTAGCTTTTTCTCTCATTTATTGTTTAACAAGTCTAAAACAAAATTCTACTTTATGTCCATCTCTTTTATAATGAATATAAGTATATTTAACTTTATATTTACTTTTAGAAATAGAAACAACGCTTGTACTTATTGTACCAGTAGATGACATAATACTACTAGATCTAAATATTATCGTTTTAGGTTTATTTGCAATCTAAATTATGTCACTACCAAGAGATTTAATAACGGTTAGAGCATCAGTCCTAGCCTAATCATAAGTATCATAACCCAAACTTATTTTAACTTTTTGAGAGCTAGAGTTTTGATTGAAAATTTGATGTTCCTATCTTTTCTTGTAAGTAATCAATATAATTCAAAATAGTGGTATAATTTTTACAACAAACACACTGAAATTTATCTTTATTTTCACAATTAGAGCATTAAAGAATCTTATGAGTAGCAAGATCATCTTTTAGTTAAGCAATTTTAATATCAGCATCCTTTCACTTTAAATTAAGAGAATTACAATTGTCACAATAATCAGATTTTACAACTACATTAACATGCTTGTCATTTTTCTCTTTTTCAAGATTAAGTTCTTTCAAAATAGAAGCATGCATATTTATTAGAGAAGTAAATTCAGTATAGACTAGGTCACATGATTTGCAAGAATCATCTATTGAAGTTAAAATTTTAAGTCCTGTAATTTCAACATTTAATTGTTTAACTAAATTATCTTGTTTCTTAATCTTTTTATCTTTCTTTTCTAATAAATTACCAAGTTTTTTAACAGCATAAGCTAAATCATTATAAGAAGGCTCTACCTCATTATCACTGTCATTCTCGATATCACTGTTGGTGACGCTTCTGCTATTTGCCATCATACATAACCCCAGCAAGTTTTTTTTTGTCATTAGGAGTAGTGTTGTCATCACTCTCGGGGTCCACATCACTCAATTTCATATGTTTAAGTAGAAAGAACACGGTGTACTATCTTCTTATTTAAATATCTTTTCTTCTTCATACTCTTGAATGTTGAGTTCTTTTCACTCTCTTCTTTGTCTTCTTTCTCATCTTCATCTCTAAAAATTTTTACTAAAAATTTTAGATATTTAAGCAAACCACATTCAAAACATCTTCGAGATTCTCCACTATTTATTCTTTTTTATATTGAATATTCTATAAAGCTCTTTTAAATCATGTGGAGAGGAGTGCCAAATCATGTTCAGTAGTTATTCTATATATTCATCACTTAGTGAAGACAAATTAGACAAAGTAAAACTTACTAAAGAATTAACACCGATAGGGTTGCTAGTTTGTTAAGCTAAATTTATTGGTTATTAGCAATATTCGAGCAAAGAAATCATCAAGAGATTCATCAGGTTTCATCTCAAAATACATGTATTCTTTTTTAAACATATCCTGATATACCTCTTTTACCATGTTTGATCCTTATTGATAATCACAAAGTTCTTTTCATACCTCATATGCTGATTTACGATGTACCACAGAGTCAAAGTCCCTTCTTCCTAGCCCTTGTATAATCAAATTCCTCAACTTACTATTAGCCAGATTCATCACTGTCACTTCATCCTTTTTTGGAATTTGATATGGCTTACAGATTTTCTCCCATAATGCAAAGTCTTGAGCTTGAATATATGCCTCTATCTTGACCTTTCAATATAAAAAATCAGCACCATCGAAAACACAAGGTTTTATGGAATATATATTTATTGACAAATTTCCATTAGAAAAAAAACTTGGTCAGATAGGATTGAATCCCATTAAGAAAATAATCAGAGCACGAGTGAATGATTGTAGAAGGCAAAATAAAATTTTAACAAATGTTATTAAACACAAAACCTGATAAACTTTATTTTTCAAATCTGCATATCATTAAATTATAGCCTTAAGATCCAAAACATCGATTGACCTAAAAAATTTGTAGAACAAACTATCCAAAATTTGCAAACAATCACATGTGTAATCACCTCAATCAGACTTCTCAAGATATTAATGAAATGAAATTTTGGAACAAAAAGTTAACTCAAAAATTAATTAAACACTAATTAATTAATTAATAACACAAGATCTGAAAATAATTAATCTATCAAACTTTTTAGGAAACAAGAAAAACACCCTCACTAAATTTTGCATCAAAGAAATCAAATCAAAACCCAGAGGAAATAATTTAATCCAAAATCAAACACTAGGAATGCACAAAAAGAGAGAATAAATTCTGCACAAATTTGTAAGAAACTTTACCTTTATTACCAAAATTACGATTAAAAAATAACACAAAAACTCTCTCAATTTCTATATCTCAATCCCTCATATCTTACCCTCTATTTATACCAAAAAATTCCTAATGAAAGGACCTAAATACTACCTGTGAGATTTTGTAACCACTACTGTATTTATTTATTTATTTTTAGTTGTCCGATCTGAAATGGATGCTCTAGATTACGCCACGTCACCCCTCACATGAAAGGCTATAAAGTCCGACTTGAATCCATAGAAAATCCAATTCGGCTACTATTCCAACATCTTCGCTCCAATCAGAACGCGCCACATCACCTCTTGATATCCTACGACTGCCCGCGCGTGCTCCCGCCTACGACACGTCACTCCTGTCAGCCCCACCTGTCAGTCGCTAAGACTTCACAGCGCCTGTGCTCGTGCTCGCTGATAGGCCTGGCCCATCTATTAGTCGCAGTGACTCCATGCCCATGCCTATGCCCACTAACATGCCGGCTGGCCTATCAGCCACTCCTCCGCCATCACGCGCACGCCTGTGCCTGCTGACAGCCTAGTCCCATGTGTCAGACTCTGTCACCGCTATGTGCGTGCCTGCTCTTGCTAATAACTCGATCCCATCTACCAATCTCACGCCGTTGCTAGGTCATCGCCACACTTTCATTGGACCATGACAATTACTATTTTAGTGGGCCACCAAAAATCAATCGGATACTATTACAAATTTAGAAAATTTTTTTTTTGTCTAAAGTTTCTCCAATTTTTTTCAACAATTTTCTATTTATTTCTCAAATTTAATTCATACATACAAATAAATAAAAAAACATTCTTTGGCATAGATTTTTTTATCCTGACGTATGTCAACATACACACATGTTCACCATATACTTTTAATAAATAATTTAATATAAAATCCAATTAAATAATGCCAATTTTAATATAAACTATTTTTGTCGATTTCAGTTTAAACTATTTTACCAATTTTACTTAAAACTAATTTTTCATCATTATTATCTACCATAAAAACTGCTTTAACCTAGGGTTAAAGCCCAAGTCAAGTAAGCAAGTATCTAATCATGTCAATATCAAAGAATTGTTGGGTCTTTCGTCATTGATTTTTATTTTCTTGTAGCACTACTACTATCATCTTGGACCAATAGTCCGAGAAAGAGGAAATAGGTTCCGATGCTCTCCAAACCCTCCTCCAGCATCTGTCTCTACCACTAGTCTCCAGATGATAAGGGCTAGTGGTGTCTATCTATAGGGATGCTCATTATGCTTATGTCAAGAAATGGTGATCCAAGACAAGGAGATGGTAAGACTCTAAGGCAAGCTTGTTGATGTGTGAAGCAAGCTAGAAGGAGACCTTGTGACAACCACGACCGACAATGCCATCCTTTGCTAATTATTGTAGGACAATAAAGTCATCCACGAGGCAGGGAGAAGGCTCTGGAGGAAAAGGAGAAAAATGACAATCTTTGAGAAGGGCTCAAGGTGCACTACTTGTCCTTGAGTGATGTGATCGACCAACAAGGGCTTTTAGTTCCACCACCACCGTTCAACGACGAGTTCACAATGATGACATCACTAGAGGCACTTGTCAAGAAGCTTTGCCAAGTCCCTACCGAAGTCTTTGCGCAAAGTGTGAAAGATGCTCGAATGGCTATGTACACTGTTGCCAGGCACTCTCTCGCTTCCGTCTCGCTCCATCACTTTGAGGTGAATGTGAGCGAGGTGATCGAGATGGGATTGCTTGAGGACAGGCAGGAGGAGCTCATCGAGTAGGTAGAATCAGTGAGCCAAGCGGTGGTGGAGCTCTATTCGGACTTGTATTTTTGTCTTTTTGCTTTTCCATCCTTGTATTAAAACAATATTATGCCATACTTGGTCAAATATTTGTTATATAAGTAAGAAGTATTTTCCCCTTCTCACTATTGTCGATTTTTTCACCGTAGTGAGAAAAGAGATTGTGGTGACAGACCAGCAGCATGGTCAAGCTATCGCATAAGTAGATGAGTCCGAGAACTCTCTAGCTATCCTTTCCCCAGATGTCGGCCTATCGGTGTTAAGGAGCTAGAGGCACATCTCAAGTTCCTCAAGGAGTTTCTTGGTACGTTTTTACCATGTCTATCCCCATAATAAGTGAATAACTTAGAAATTATTTATGTATGGTAGCTATTAATTACTCAGAAGAAGCTCATAATAGTGAGATTGAGAAACTCAGGAGGAGACTGAAGATAGAGAAATCCAAAGTGGACCTCCAACTTTTTGCCTAGGACCAGAAGATGGAGTTCTATGAGAATAGAGATATCCGATTTCAAGTTTATCTAGAGAATACATAAGTTTCTTTGGACCACCCACTGAGAACTCTACATCGAATGTTTAGAGCCTGTTGAGAGTCTTCAGAGATATCTAGACTGAATCAAGGAGACTAGTTACGTCCTCATGAAGCTTTCCCGCTAGATCAAGGAATGCCTAAGAGATGAGTCCTGGCGTTTGGGTCAATTTGCAGGAGCCTATGTTCTCATCTATCTCAAAGGCCAGTGTCTCAACTAGAACTTAGAATTCTTGAACTCGAGGTTTACACATTCTCAGAGGTCACCCACCAAGATCAATGCCTTATCCTAGTCTTTTATTGTCCTCACGAAGAATGTATTTAGGGCAGTAAAGTGGTAGTGGCTAGCTTGGTAGATTTTTCCTGCAAGCAGAGAACTTTACACAAGAGAAACATTAATATTTGTAATATATGTAATCCCTAAGTCCACTCTAAATTGATAAAGTGAGTATAGGGAAAAAAGGTGTGCTCTTTTTTGTCAAATTTATTTATATCAACTAGGTACTCAAACTTTGTTGAGTACTCCCTTCGCCCCCAACTTTTTTATTGGAAATCATATGCCAAGAAATACAGCCACACTTTACTCTATTATAGTCTAAAACTAAAATGTCCCTAGCCCACAGCCATAAGTTCGAACTTTGTTGGATTTACAGCCTGTGCATGTGCTATCATGAGGAGCAAAACTTCTCCTATCACTCGATGGACAAAAAATATAGGACGTCCCCTACCTATAATCATCCAAGAAGTGGATACAAAGCATAGATTTATATAGCCTAGCTGAAGTTAGAGTAACTATAAGGAACACAATATTAAAGAACGTCACACAACTATATTCTATATGGGACAAAAAGATACATATATATGTATATATATCTTACACATGGGACTTACTAAATGTATAATTTATGTTTTTGGTTGATATTCCATGAACTGGATAACTCGTGGCCCTCCTCGTATGTGATTTTCTACACTTCTAGTCAAAAGTACTCATACCACACTTTGTAGAAACCCTCCCACTTTGGGAACAATTTGTTTTTGCCAACCTAGCCTTATACACTCCTGAAGACGAAGTCTCCTATATCAAAGGCTTGAGCTCAAATGTGTTTTTCATGATATCAATGAAGGGCCTACTAATATCGTGCCACCATGACTACAACATGTCCTCAGTGTTCATCAAGCAAGCTGATATCGTCTACATTCATTCATCATGTTCATCGTCGGAATTATTTTTGACTCATGTGGAAACCTAGCGTAACTCGGTTGGGAGAATAGCCTCTTATCCATATATGAGGAAAATGGGAGTCTCCTATAGTATAGAGTGAAGTTCTGACCCAAGAATGATCACATGCCATGAGCTAGTCATACACTCAGGTCTTTATGCCTTGTAGTACTTTTCCATTTGTGCATTTGACTAGGCCATTGTTCTGAGAATTTGAGACTAACATAAAGTAGATCTTGACTCCCAAGTTGATGCGGTAATCTTGGAAATTAGCACTTCTAAATTGAAAGCCATTGTCTATCAGTATATGATAAGAAAGACCGAACCTGCAGAAGATACCTTTCATAAGTTTGATAGCGTTATCGACCTTTGTTTTCTGTACAGACATCACTTCTATCCACTTGGTGAACCTATCGATAGCCACGAATCGGAACTTTTGACCATCATATTGCACTAGAGGCAACAATCCTAGGATGTTCAACCCCTAGCACGAGAAGGACCATGAGAAGAGTATCATCTATAGGGCTTGTGCTAACATCTTGATGAGTTTGCTATGGAATTGACAAGCTTTGTAATGGCAAACCAAGTCACAAGCCTCTTGCAAGACAGTTGGCCAAAAGAAAACCTATTGAAAGTGATGGCGATCAAGTCATGGCAGGTTTACATATAAACAATCATGATCAAGGAAGCAAGTTATGGACCAGTTCTCAACTTGAAGAACCAGGCCCAAGTCATATTTACAATTAATTTACGAAACAGCAGCTCTCTGGACAGATTCGTACTGGGCCAGTATTTTGGGCATAACTCTCTCATAAAGGCTCGGATTTTGGTGATTTAAATTTCTGTGATCAGATAATGAAATGGACTATCTTTTTTATGTTTTGAGTTTCTCCAGATTCCAGAGTCTTCTTGGTCAAAACCTCGTGTCAAGTGAGCGTGGTTACTGAGGAGCCAGCCAGCATTTAGTTTCTTGGAACTTGCCTTTTTAGTCTTTCTATGTTTTAATTATATTTGGGAATTAGCAGTAGTAGTTAATGTTGTTTTTATTGTGTTTTGATATTTGCAAAAATAGTTAAGGAGTTATTAATTAGTAGGAAGTTTCTAGAGTTGAGTTGTATGGCTATATAAAGCCTAATTTCTGAATGTAAACTCACTTGTTGAATTATTATGAAAAAGTTTATCTTGAGTTGAGTTTATCTCCTCTTTTATCCTGCTGTGAGTTGAGAGTATCCTCCAGTTGTGATTTTATAGTTGAACGTGTGCGTGTCCTTGGACGATTCATAGCTCGAACGCTATCAGTTGGTATCAGAGCAGCAGGCGAAGGATGGTGCGACGTAGTGCTCGTGTCAATCCTCCTGAAGGCAACCAGCAAGCCGATCAAGATATTGAGTTGAACGAGTTGAGGCAGCATGTGCAACAACTCCAAGAGCGTCTAGCGCGCGTGGAGGCCGCTGGGAACAACCGCGATGATTCCTATCGTGGCTCAGATGGCGAAACTTATGGTGACGATGATGCCGAGTTCAACCCCTTCCATGACAACCACACCTTGGTGTCCAGTGATGAAGAGGCTCTCCATCAAAATCACACCCGAAGGAACCAGCAATTTCGACGGGCTTTTGATCTAAAAGCGGATATTCCTGTGTACGAAGGGCGCATACAACCCGATGAGTTCATAGATTGGCTCAATACGGTTGAACGTGTCTTTGAATACCAAGATGTCCCTGAGGAAGAGAATGTGAAGATTGTTGCCATCAAATTAAAGAAGCATGCATCTATTTGGTGGGAGCAGTTGAAGATGAAGCGAGCCCGTGAGGGTAAGCAAAAAATTAGAACATGGGAAAAGAGGGTGAAAAAGTTACGAAAGAAGTTTCTGCCGGAAGGGTACTTGCAAGAGGCCTTTTTTCAACTTCATGGCTTTGTTCAAGGTGATAAAACTGTGGCAGATTACACTGAAGAACTTGATCACCTCATGTTGAAATGTGGCGTTGTTGAGCCCGAAGAACAAACCATTGCACGATATCTTCGTGGCCTTCGCAAGGAGATTCATGATGTGGTAACTTTACAGCCCTTTATCTCTTATCATGATGTGTTTAAACTTGCCACAAAAGTTGAGAAGCAACGCAAGGAG
Source organism: Oryza coarctata (assembly GCA_030770085.1). NCBI lineage: Eukaryota > Viridiplantae > Streptophyta > Magnoliopsida > Poales > Poaceae > Oryza > Oryza coarctata. The sequence continues at coordinate 9,398,008 of CM061475.1, forward strand.
AAAGAAGTCAGAAAAACAGCGAGCTTTGGTGGTAGCCGAGTTCTCAATCGAGGCCATCCAACAAGTCATGGGAGCAGTACGCAATCAGCCAAACCAACATCAAGTGCAGTGGCCAAATTTTCAGCAAAAACCGCAACCGCAGGACCCTCTAAACCAGCCCCTAAAGCTGTTCAATGCTATCGGTGCAAAGGGTACGGTCACATCATGTCCGAGTGCCCAAACCAGCGGGTATTTACCATTATTGAAGAACCCCTAGAAGAGGAGCAAACAGATTTTGATTCTCCACCCGTGTTTGATGAGGCAGCAGATGAGGAGGATGTCATTTATGGAGATACGGGTGAGATGTTGGTGATTAGGCGTGTGCTGAATTCCAGTCCCGTTCAAGATGATGTGTGGCTCCGTAACAATATCTTCCATACACGATGCACCTCTCATGGGAAGGTATGCGATGTTATCATTGATAGCGGGAGTTGTGAGAATGTTGTTTCTGAAATTATGGTACAAAAGTTGCCGCTTAAAACTGAAAAGCACCCAAAACCGTACAAACTCTCTTGGTTGGAAAAGGGTAAATGTGTGTAAGTTGACCAACGTTGTTTGGTTAATTTTTCTTTTGGTGAGAAGTACCGAGATGAGGTATGGTGTGATGTAGTTCCTATGGATGCTTGTCATTTACTTTTGGGGAGACCTTGGCAGTTTGATAGAAAGGTACACCATGATGGTTTTAAAAACACTTATTCTTTTGAGCTGAATGGTGCTAAGATTACTTTGGGTCCTTCTAGAATGGAAATGAAATCTAAACCAGCCCTCAAGGATAGCAATTTCATTCTCTCAAAATCTGAATTTACTGAAATTTTTGGAGAATCCCAAATAGCCTTTGCATTGGTGGTGAAAGAAGTTAAGGGTGACAGAAGTCCTCTAATACCCGGACCAATGGTACCTTTACTTGAACAATTTCAGAACCTTGTTCTAGATGAAATTCCAGCAGGTTTACCTCCAATGAGGAGTGTGCAACACTGCATAGATTTTGTTCCTGGTGCAATTTTGCCAAACAAAGCAGCATACCGAATGAATCCAACAGAAAATGCCGAGTTGCAGCGGCAAGTAGATGAGTTGATGAGAAAGGGTTTGGTGCGTGAAAGCATGAGTCCTTGTGCAGTTCCAGCCTTGCTTGTGCCAAAGAAAGATGGTTCTTTTCGCATGTGTGTGGATAGTAGAGCGGTCAACAAGATTACTATCAAGTATCGCTTCCCTATTCCTCGTCTAGATGACATGCTAGATCAGCTCCATGGTGCTAGTGTGTTTTCAAAGATTGATCTTAGAAGTGGGTACCATCAGATTCGTATGAGGCCTGGTGATGAATGGAAGACAGCATTTAAGACCCGTGATGGATTGTTTGAGTGGTTGGTGATGCCATTCGGACTCTCTAATGCTCCTAGTACTTTTATGAGACTAATGAATTTGGTGTTTAAGTCTTTTATTGGCAGATTTGTGGTGGTCTATTTTGATGACATACTCGTGTATAGCACGGGTAAAGAAGAGCATTTGGAGCACCTTCACCAAGTCTTTGAAGTGCTAGCTGAACAGAAACTCTACATCAACCTCAAGAAGTGCGAGTTCCTAACCAGCAACTTGGTGTTTTTAGGCTATGTGGTTTCAGCTGAAGGTATTCATGTTGATCCTTCTAAGGTGGATGCAATTGTTTCATGGCCAACACCAGCCAACATTCATGATGTGAGAAGTTTTCATGGACTGGCCTCATTCTATCGCCGGTTCATTCGAGATTTCAGCACTCTTGTCTCTCCAATCACCGAATGCTTGAAAGGAGGAGTATTCAAATGGACGAAGGAAGCTGAAAAGAACTTTCAGCTCATCAAGGAGAAGATGACAGCAGCCCCAATTCTTGCTTTGCCCAACTTTGAGAATATTTTTGAGCTTGAATGTGATGCATCTGGTGTAGGCATTGGTGCGGTTCTCAATCAAGAGGGTCGACCTATTGCCTTCTTTAGTGAAAAGCTTTCAGATTCACGTAAGCACTACACTACATATGACAAAGAGTTCTATGCAATTGTACGAGCTCTTGGGCATTGGAGACACTACCTCATTTCCAAGGAGTTCATTCTCTACTCCGACCATGAGGCGCTGAAGTTCATAAATGGGCAGCACAAGCTCAAACCGAGACATGCAAGGTGGGTGGAATTTTTACAAGGCTACACATTCCACATCAAGCATAAAAGTGGTGCTTCAAATCAGGTGGCAGATGCTTTAAGTAGGAGGCATTCTTTGCTGTCCACAATGAAGGTAAATGTTCTTGGGTTTGAAGTGATCAAGGAGTTGTATTCTGATGATGAGTTCTTTGGCACGATAAAAGCTGAATGTGCAAAAGGTTCATACTGGGCCAGTATTTTGGGCATAACTCTCTCATAAAGGCTCAGATTTGGGTGATTTAAATTTCTGTGATCAGATAATGAAATGGACTATCTTTTTTATGTTTTGAGTTTCTCCAGATTCCAGAGTCTTCTTGGTCAAAACCTCGTGTCAAGTGAGCGTGGTTACTGAGGAGCCAGCCAGCATTTAGTTTCTTGGAACTTGCCTTTTTAGTCTTTCTATGTTTTAATTATATTTGGGAATTAGCAGTAGTAGTTAATGTTGTTTTTATTGTGTTTTGATATTTGCAAAAATAGTTAAGGAGTTATTAATTAGTAGGAAGTTTCTAGAGTTGAGTTGTATGGCTATATAAAGCCTAATTTCTGAATGTAAACTCACTTGTTGAATTATTATGAAAAAGTTTATCTTGAGTTGAGTTTATCTCCTCTTTTATCCTGCTGTGAGTTGAGAGTATCCTCCAGTTGTGATTTTATAGTTGAACGTGTGCGTGTCCTTGGACGATTCATAGCTCGAACGCTATCAGAAAGGCTTTTTCGACAAATGTCCGTCCTACAACATGATTTCCACAATTTGCATATCCCTTCGTGGATGATGCGGAGTAGTGTTATGCCATCTTCTTGAGAGACATATTTTAGTCATACTTTATAACTATTCTCCAATGAATGAGTAGAGTTTTGATTGGCAGGCTAACTTTTCTACTACTATGTCATCATCGGGAGCCGTGTTCAATAAAAGATATGACTATAAAGGAGTTCTCTAAATGTTATCTGTCTCAATATTGGCAATAGTACCGTCAATGTTGTCAACATTTGTGGGAGATGTAGCCCCCATGCCATTGTTAGCACTTGGCTGTGTATCTATGTCGTCAATATCACTGACAGAAAGTTTTTTTAGGACTTCTAGAAAGGTATTGGATTTGACCAATTCAGGACTTCTGATGAGTTCATCCACACCAAAGTTATTATTGCGGTAGATATGAAACTTTGATTCCGTCGAAACACCGTTTCATCTTTTTCACCTCTACTGTATACATCGTTAACTCCTTGTTTAAACATCGATACGCCTTGTGCACCTGATTAGCGACTAGTGGTTAGTCTCCTCTCACAATTAGTCATTTTATTCCAAGTGTGGTCGCTGCTCGGAGTCTTGCCAAGAGAGCTCCGTACTCTGTATTGTTATTGGAAGCCTTGAAGTTAATGAGCTTTTTTTCAGTTAGGAATGTCAATATGACACAAGCCCTAATGCTACAGCTGTTTATTGCTCTATTGAAGATCATAGTCTAGGTCTCGCTAAGTATATCAATGATCTTGGTTTCTTCCTCAGTAGTCTATCAACTAAATCCTATGACTTTATAATTGTTCGAGAAACGAAGTTGATGTCGAATTGACTGAGCTCTATGGCCCACTTAGCGATGCATCTTATCACTTCTTTGCTTCAAACCGCTTCTTCAAGTTAGAAGAAAAAAATGAGCTTAAAAGTAGTGGCGTAGCTTTCTCAACGTCATGAGGACTACGTATAGTAACTTCTTAATCTATCTTATCTTAGTATCGTAGTACTTCACTAATATAGTAGACTGATCGTTGTTTGCCATCTCTCTCGATCACGAGGATGGTGTTAACTGAGTAAGGTGTAGCTATAATGTATATGAATAATTCTTCCCGAGGCCAAGAGGTGACAAGGACGGAAGCGTTTGAAAGGTATCTTTTGATCAAATTTCTTGTGCTTTTTTTTCAATTGAAAACAGCAGAAGAGCCTCCTTCTGATTGATATATATATATATATATATTAAATATATGGGGGATATTTACAAAGCGAATGTTTACATAGTGATTACAAAGTGGATTCTAGCCATGATTTCCATAATGGTATGTCACCCTCCTTTACTCTATACATATGAAGAGTAAAATCCTCCTTAAAAAGTATCTTCCAGTCCAAAAATGATGGTAGTATTCTATTGAAAATATGAGAATTCCAAATTGTCCATATATTCCATGCAGCAATGGCCACCACCTCTACAAAGAAAGGCTTATGGAATTGAGTTTTAGCATCTATTACCATATTCATGAGGTTCAGATTTGTCTGCCATATTATTCCGAAAGAGTACCAGCAACGTGTACAAAAAGAGTAAGAGAAAAACAGATGGTCCATATCTTCAAAGGCTGCATCATCACAGAGCACACATTCTGGTTCTCCTTGAACTGTGAGGTGTCTTCTTTGCAACATATATCTAGTATTGAGACGATCCATAAGAAGTAGCCACATAAGTACTTTTAATTTCATAGTACACTTACTTTTCCAAATCATGATAAAAGGCGGCTATGCTTGAAAGTGTGCAGAAAAGAGGGAATATACTTTCTTTGATCTCTAAGTATTATTACACCACAAATAAGACCAGACATCAGGATCTTGGGTTTGTTCAAACCAGTCTTCATTATTGGTTATGATTTCTCATTCTTGTATTTGCTTGTGCTGAAAGCGGCAAATGGAATTTTTCCTCCAGCCTTGTTTCTGAGAAAAGTTGCTGCACAGATTCATCTATGTTTCTGACAAAAGTGAACAAAGCTCGGCATTCTTCCTTCATTGAGTGACCATTCCAGATATCATGTCAGAACAGGGCTGTGTCTGCTTGCCCTGTGGTTATTACTGATATTGCTCTAAACAGGGGAACTAGTTTAAGAATGTATTTCCACAAAAAAAGAGCCTCTTTCATTGCAAGAATGTGGTGGTGTGGGAATCTAGTACTCTTGCCAAGTTATCTTGACCCAAGTTAAGTCTCTTTTGTTATAAAACTTATCTAGAAGCTTCATTGGAAGAGCTATGTTTTGATGCTCCAAATTGATAATATCCAAGCTACCCTTATTTTTAGGGTTACATAACTTTTCCCAATCTGCTAAGGAATTGGATTTCACATGTAGGTCAGAGGATCTCCTCCATAAGCAGTGCCTTCTTACCCTATCAAGGTGCTGAATAACTTTCTTTGGCAATTTCAGTGTACACATATAGTAAGTTGGCATTTCTGTCAGGACTGAATTAACCATTGTTTTGTTAGATATGTATATATCTAGGGTCTAATTGTACTGAAGTCCTTATAACTATATATATAAAAGCCACCCAACCCAAGAAAGTGGCATGTTCTGCTATCTCTTTACATGGTATCAGTGCTTCGGATTTCTTTGCAGCCTCTACTCTAGGCCCCACCTTTCCTGCGTCGTTGATCCCCAGCCACCTCCCTTCTCTCCCTCCTCTACCTATCTTCGGCCATCTGTGCATGCTCGTTAGCACCTCCCTTCTCTCCCGCCTCTGCCTATCTTCTCTGGTCGTCCTCATGCGCCCCGTCCACACCGCCGCGTAGCTTGGTCCTCTCCTCCGCACGCATGCTCGCACACCTTCTACCACTCGCGGCCAGCCTCCCACACGCCCTACTCCCCTCCGCACGTCCCCTGCAGGTGCGCCAAGTCCACGTGTTCACGCGATTCCCATTGGAGCCGTCTCCGCTGCCCTCCACGTGCTCGTGCGACTCCTATATGTGCCCTCTACGGCCTGTCTTCTCGTATTCCTCGCACGTAAGCCACACGCTTTCTTCCTAACCGCTCATCTTCTGTGCCAAAGCATCATTCTCATGCGCGTGGTCTTTTTTCTTCCCAGCTAGATCCACACCTTCTCTGCCCACCGCGTGCTCACAATTCTTCTCTCCTACGCATCCTTTCTGCTTCACAATGCCATGGCCACTAAACCATCAACCCTTTCCTCCTCGGACTCCATCGCCTTGGCCACCAACGGCAGCGCCTCCTCCTCCCATGCTGAGGCACCTTTGCTTTCCCCAGCCTACTTCGCTGTCAACGTGAAGATTCACATGTCGATCACCCTAGAGTTGGGGTCCCCCAACTACAACAAGTGGTCCATCTTCTTCCTTGCTCTCTACAGCAACTTCTTCCTCTATGACCATGTCGATGGCTCCCTCGACCCCAACCCTGCCGATCCTCAATGGGATTCGGCGGACTGCACCATTCATGGCTAGATCTTTGGTTTGGCCTCTGACGAGGTACTCGACCTCACCATGGAAGATGACTAGAACACTCGTGATCTTTGGTTCAAGATTGCTTCTCTGTTCCAAGCCAACAAGGTTCCTTACTGAGCAATTCCACACGATCTCAGAGAGATTCCACCGTGGACCAATACTGCCAGGGCATGAAGAAGGCTACTAATGCCCTCCGTGACATTGGGCATGCTATTTGTTAATGCCAAAATTTGGTAAGCTCAAAAAAAGATTGGAAAGACGATCGATTTAGTAAAGAAGAGTCTGATTGCTATAGGAAAGAAGTCGATTGAAGGAAGCAAAGAATAATTCGGTCCAATTATAGAAGACTATCCAAATGAGGCTGAATCTGAGGAGGAGCTATGGGACTCACGGCATGGTATTCTATCTATGTAAATCATATCTTATATAGATAGGAAGGTTTAGTTAGTTTAGTTAACTTCCTTAGAGATATTTTCCTTTTATCTTTGTTAGGAAATAACGTCTAATGGTTGTTGTAAATGCGTCGGACTCTGTAATGTCAGGGTATAAATATAGACCCCATGGGAGCCTGTAAAGGACATCCTTCAATCAATACAACTTCGGTGCATCGTCACCCTAGTTCATCTAGGTTTTTACCCGTGGGGTCTAGCTCTCGACATGTGGCTGCATCGGTTAACTTCGATCTTTGGTGAAGGGGTAAGTCCTGCTACTATTCCAATATGTCTCGATTTGTTTAAGCCTGTATCGTTTAGGTTCGACCTCTTAGGCCGATCGGATGTATCGCATCACGTCCGTACAGGGTCTATCGGCCTATCAAGCTCTCTTCATCGTCGTCGGTCTCATGCTGCATCCGTTAGGTTCAACCTACGAGGTTGCCGACGGTAGATTGAGCAACATGCCCAGCGTATCGGCTCCTCGGTCAATACGCACTAGTCTTCAAAGACTCCACTCGAGCGTCATGCCAAGCGCATCGGCCTTCCAGCCGATGCACGTTTATCTTTAGAGAGACGTCCTTTCATCGGCTCAGCTAGCCGATAGGCTCACTTCGCCCTTGCCATATCCGGAGCAGCATCGGCTTTGTAGCCGGTGTGTCTTTTATACGATTTCTTGCCACTTCACATGTGCCTTCATCGGCTTTCCAGCTGATTAACGACCGCTACAGCTTTTATCAACTACCAAGAGGGATCCTGCATGCTTTGTTTTTAATACCTTTTGGTGCCTCCATCGGCTTTGTGGCCGATGGAATAGGATTTCACTTTCACCACACCTAGAGCCATCATATCCTTTGTCGACATCTATCCATGCCTTCATCGGCTCCCTAGCCGATGGAAGAGCGTCCCGATCCCTATCGGCGACTAGCCGATAGCAGGAGCCATCTGGACGCGACCGATGGTCACCTCGATCCTATCGACGACCCGCCGATAGCGAGAGCTCGTATCGGCCCATCGTCCGACTGACCCGTTCGCCTCATCTCCTTGTTAATTTTAGAGTCAAATTAACTGGCATGCCTGCACCCGCACCATCGCGCTGAAGCCGAGCGAAACTCACGGGCCCCGGCACACGTACCTCGAGCCACGGAGAGAAGCCGATCGGCCTGCTCTGGAGCTAAGCAGACCTCCTAGGCGTCGGCGTGTTCGCGTCGGGCGCGTGAGATCCGACGTGAACACTATTCTAGACTCATAGCTCATCCTCAACCTCTTGTGCGGCCTTAATTCCCACTTCTCCAGCACTACCGATGACATCGCTAACAAAATAGTGCTTCCATCATTCATCGTCACCCACAACATGCTGGTCCTCAAGGAACTTTGCCTCACCAACGAAGGTATGCTACAGGCAGCCACTACACTCATGGCCGCCAACTCCTCCACTATGTCCTCCTATGGTCTAGGCGGTTGCCACTCTTCTAGCGGCACTAGCAACATCGCCACTGCTCCTCCACAGTCGCGCGGTGGCGTCGGTGGGCACCACGGCCATGGTGGGTCCCAAGGCAACCATTACAATCGCCATGGAGGGCATCGCGGCCATAGATAGTAGTAGTCCGGTGGTAGGAGGCAGTTGCCACCATAGCCCTTCAGCCCCTGGTTCTGCTTCAGTCCTGCTCGTGGCTAGCAATACGCCCCATGGTGTCCCCATGCCTGGGGACCCTTGGCTAGTCACCCTAGGCCCACACCGTCTTCGTGCCAATTTAGTACTCCACACTGGCATAGCAACAACCTTTCCCATAGTGGGATCCCTCTGGTCTGGTGGCTGCCCTCAATCAGATGACTATGAACCAGAGTGATGCCCCGTCTCCTTCCTCATCTGTCATGGTCGGTGATGGAAACCCTCTCACCGTCACTTGCCAGGGTGACTCCCTCTCACGGCTCCTTCATCTAACTTTACTTTGAATAATGTTCTTATGGTTCTATCTCTCATTCGCAACCTTCTTTCTATACGTCAATTCACTCGTGACAATCATTGTGCTATTGAATTTGATGTTCTTGGTTTTTCCATTAAGGATTCACAAACTAGTCGGTTGATGCTTCGCTGCAATAGCTCTAGTGATTTCTACACCTTCCCACCTACCATCCATACCAACCATGCTTGCACCGCTACCTCTGTTCTCGCTAACTTGTGGCATGCTGGCCTTGGTCATCCCAACCCTACAGCTCAATCTAGTCTCCAGCAGTTAGCTCCATGTAATAAAGTTGCTACTCATGTTTGTCATGCCTGTCAACTTGGCAAGCATGTTTGTCTACCATTCTCTAGTTCATCGTCTTGTACTTCTGCTCCATTCGATCTTCTACATTGTGATGTGTGGACATCCCCCGTTTCGAGTATTTTTGGCAACTCTTACTGTTTGGTTATTCTCGATTACTACACTCATTACCGCTGGACCTTTCTACTTCAGCGCAAATCTAATGTCCATCAACACCTTGTGCAATTATGTGTCTTTGTCCACACGTAGTTCACACTCCCCGTCAAGTGCCTTCAAGCTAACAATGGCACTGAGTTTGTGAACAACGCCATCGCTAGCTTCCTCGCAGCCAATAGCATCCTGCTACGTCCTATCCCTACAACTCGGCTCAGAATGGCAAGGCCAAGCGTAGTCTACGCACCATCAATAATGTACTGTGCACTCTTCTTCTCCACTCTTCCATGCCTTCTGCCTACTGGGCCGAAGCTCTTATCATAGCCACTTATCTTCTTAATCGTTGCCCATGCTTTGCCATATGCAATGAGATCCCCTTCTATCACCTCTATGGTCAGAAGCCTGACCTATCCCATCTTTGTGTTTTCTGGTGTCTCTGCTACCCAAATCTTAGTGTCACCTCTGCACATAAGCTCACTCTATGGTCTGCTACCTGCGTATTCCTCGGCTACCATTCTTCCCACAAAGGCTATTGTTGCCTTGATCTCTCATCACGCCACATCATCATTTCCTACTATGTTGTGTTTGATGAGATGCTGTTTCCCTTCTCCACTAACTCTGTAGGTCCTTCTCCCCCAACTTCGCTTGACTTCCTCATCGATGATAGCGACATGGTCACTCTACCCTTCACGGGTGTTGCACCCACTTAGCCTAGCAATGTGGGCTTGTGTACCCGTTTGGCTCGTCTCCCCTAGACAACCCTGCGGTGATCGCTTAGGGTCCTCTTACACCACCAACACTGCCCTCGCGGCCACCTCAAGGTCATCTTGACCGCGTCTATGTGTGGCGTGGTGCCACGCCATCACTGGATACCACCGCCATGCCTCCAGCACCTTCGGCGCCACCAACGGTCATGGCGCCAGGTGCACCACTGGCGCCCCTAGTGCCTCAGGTGCCACTAGGGATGCCACCACCGCCACCTGCACCTCCTGCTGCTCTGGCAGCAGGACAGACTGCAATGAAGCTACCGACATGGGCCATCCAGTAGATTGACAACAATAGAGGCTTCATCTCTACCACCGTCGCCTCACCCTTGCCTGCCAACTACAACAGTGCTTTGGCTGACCCGCAATGGTGTGCGGCCATGGCAGATGAGTATCAAGCACTCATCGATAATGGGATCTGGTGCCTCATTCCCCGGCCTCCTCGCACTAATGTTATCACCGGCAAGTGGATCTACAAGCATAAGTACCACGCCAATGGGTCGCTCGCCTGCCATAAGTCTCGCTGGGTTGTTCATGGTTTCTCCTAGCAAAATGGTTTGGACTACGATGAGACATTCTACCCGGTTGTCAAACCAACCATGATCCACATCATCCTCAGCATAGTTGCCTCACGGTCGTGGCTGATTCACCAGCATGACATCAAGAATGCCTTTCGCTATGGCAGTCTTAAGGAGACCGTCTACTGCCAATAGCATCCTAGTTTCATCGACCCCTCTACACCTTATCATGTTTGTTTGTTGCAGAAGTCCCTCTACAACCTAAAGTAAGCTCCCCACGTGCGGCACCAGCAATTTGCCACATATCTTTGCCAACTCGACTTCACGCCGTCCGCTAGTGATGCGTCTCTCTTTATTTATGAAGATTAAGACAGCGTCACCTAGTTGGTGCTCTACATCGACGACATCGTCTTGATGGCCTCCTTGCCAGACCTCCTGCGTCACATCACTACGTGTCTCAGCTCAAAGTTTGCGATGACTTACGTCAGCACGCTCCATCACTTCCTCAGCATCTCCGTCATGCACTCCTCCAACGAACTATTCGTCTTGCCGTGCCAGTATGCTATTGAGCTTCTCCAGCATACTGGCATGTCCGAGTGCCACCCCACCACGACGCCTGCGGACTCCAAGTCCAAACTCTCAGCTATAGATGGTGATCCAGTCGCCAACCCGTTTCTCACCGTCGAAAATCCTGCAACGGCGGCTTGGTCACATGAAGGCCAAGGAGATCTGCTTAGGTCTAGTGCAGGTCCTTAAGCCTCGAGGTTTGCGAGGGTGCCAGTCAATTTGACCCTATAATTGACAAGGAAAAGGGGATAAGACATGTTCGCCGGTCGGCCGGAAGTGACGGCAGACCCGTAGATCGGACCTAACCAATGCAGCACGAGACCGACGACAGTGAAAGGAGTTTGATAGGCCGATAGATCTTGCATGGACGTGATACGGTATACCTGATCTAATTAAGAGTTTGAACCTAAATAATGCAGCCTTAGACAGTACAAAGTATATTAGGATAGTGGCGGGACTTACCCCTTCATCGGAGATTGGACATAACCGATGCAGCCCCGCGTCGAGAGCCAGAACCCGTCGGTAAACACCTAGATGAACTAGGGTGGCGATGCGCTGAGATTGTATTTTGATCAAGAGATGCCTTACATGTTTCCAGGGGTCTATATTTATACCCTAGATTTACAGACAGAGTCCGACGCATTTATAACCATTGGATGTTATTTCCTAATAAGAACAAAGGTCATCTTGCCATGAAGTCCACGGCTCGTCCGCAAACTTGGTTTTATCTGAGTAATCTTCTAATTTGGAACTGAGTCTTCCTTCGCTACAATCCGATCGGCTTTTTCACTGTAGCAATCGGACATTTTTTTACTCAAGCCGATCCTTTTCCTACCTCTCCTTGGGCTTCTCGGACCTGACCCCGATCGAATAATTCCCTGTCTTCAAACTGATCCAATCTTCTACTAATTTGATCGGCTTCTCTACAGTTCCGATCGGTTTTGTCTCACGAGTTGACAAGTATCTCCAACGGCCGATCCTATTTACAGGCTGAATAAAATTCTCCATCGAGCACCTCTCACCTGATCGGCTTTAGCACCATCAGATCGTCCAGATTTTGGTGTTAACACATGCCCCCCAATTTTAGAGTTTGCCAACAGACTACGAAATTTCAATCCATTGGAAGTCTCCACAAACCAGGATGACTCGTTAAAACCCGCATTAATCGGCTCAGATCTCTGCCTAGGTTGCTCCGCCTCTATAAAATACCTCTCCGCCTCAGCCTTCTTCTACACACATCTTCCCATCAAAACCTCCAAACCTCGACGAACACCAAAGGCGAACTTCCGCAAATCTCTAAAGGCGAACTTCCGCAAACCTCGACGAGCTCCGAAGATTGAAGGCGAACTCTCGCAAATTACTTCATCGGCCGCTATTCCTTCTTCCTCCGTGCGATGGCTTCTACACACGTAATCCCTGACGTAACTATCATCTGCTCTTTCATCCTATATCTCGCACAAATCTCCACCATCCCGTCTTAGTAGTTGGGTTCTTGTTTTCTATAGGATCTCAACAGTCAGATTGCCATCCCGGTTTCCGACCGCCCCGGTCACTTCTATCTTGGCCCTATGTGTAGCGAGGATCTGACTGATTTCATAAACTCTGAAACAGAAAGGATCCCGTTCAAACACTCATCTATGGCCATCACCGATTGGGCTAAAGCTTCAGATCTTGGCCTAGCAAACTCCTGGGATAGAGCAACTGGTACCTTAGGGTTTTCGCCTCCAAAAAGTCTTTCTAGGAGGATTTGGAGATAGACCATTGTATCAACCTTTCCTTAGCTGATATGGAAAAGAACGAACCTTTACTTGCATCAGCTTCTTACTTTTGGTCAGATGTCCTGAATGCTTTTATGTTCGGGCATAAACCGATGACCCCCACTCTGATGGATGTTACTATGTTGACTTGCCTCAACACCACCCACTATATAAACCCGTTCATCCTCAGATTCAAACCCACTCATCGGCTAAACATGTAACGCGCTAAAGGGTTTATCAACCAAAGAGCCGATGATGCTACCCGCATCCAATACGCGGAGCGGGAGCCAATCCCCCGCGAGGCCATGTGGGCGAAATACAGCAATAACAGCGCCGTTAGGGCCAGCCTTGATAGATCAAATCTAACCGAGATAGTATGAGGCCGGAGGCTAATGACACCGAGACGGCGGGTCTCCATCCGCCTTCTCGTCTCGTCTCACACCCGTCTTCGCTCTTTCCATGCCTCGGCGCACCTTTTCTCCTCCGACACCGGTGCACCTCTGCATTCATCGTCTCCATCGGCAGGACCTATCTGGCCTCCATCGGCTTGACTTGTCCGCCCTCCATCGGCTGGAACCCTCTCTCAGTTTCCACTTTTTCGACACGCTCACCTGCTCCTAGACGCGAACCTTCTCCACTCGTGTCTGAGCCACTCCAACATGTTCACGTGTCCATGGACACAAATCTCTGCCTCCCAGACGCAAACTTCCTCTCTTCACGTCCCTCTTCGAGTTTTCACGTTCGCTCCTCTCCTTTGCCTCCATGAGTTCAACGACGTGAAACTTCTCCTCACAGACGTGAATCTTCTCATGTCTGTGACCCACCTACTCTCTGATCTACCTACTCTGCCACCCACTTCTTCCTCAACTACTTCGCTGCCTACTTTTCATCGACCAACCACTCCCCATTGGCTGATTGGCCCACTTTTTCTTCTCATCAGCTTACTCCCATCGGCCCCCTACCCCAACCACTCCCCATCAGCTAACCACTTTTCTCATCACCTTATTCCCATCGGCCCCCTACCCCTCATTGGACCTTACACCCATCGGCTTCTTACACCCGTTACCCTCCTGTCATGGCCATCGAGTCAGCCCTTAGCTCCAACACCCTCTCAGTCGCCGAATCTATTTCGGCCCTTGGGGCCTTTGACCACACCTCGAGCACTACCTCACCAATCTTCTTACCACCCTACGCCGCTGTCAATGTGACATCTCACGTTCCCATCTCTCTTAATCTCAACGCCAACTACTCCAAGTGGGTATTTTTCTTCAAATCCCTCTGTGGAAAGTTCGGCCTCCGGTCTCACATCGATGGCTCCGCTCCACCTTGACCCAATGATCCCCAGTGGGACATCATCGTGTGCTGCGTGCGTAGCTGGTTGCTTGGCCCGGTTGATGACTCTATCCTCAACCTTGCCATGGAGGACATCGACCCCACCGCCCAGGATCTCTAGGTGGCTATCGAGTGACTCTTCCTTACCAACAAACAGCCACGCGTCATCTTCTTACTAGAAGAATTCCACTCCATGGTACAAGGAGACTCTTCTGTCTCCTCATACTACCAGTGCCTCAAGGTAAAGGCTACCGCCCTCCGCAATGTCAGTCACCCTATGACCGACTCACAACTCATTCTTGCCCTCCTGCGAGGACTTAACACACGCTTCTCCAACACTGCCGATGACATCGCCAACTCCACACCCCTTCCGTCATTCGTCCAGGCCCATGACATGGTAGTTCTCAAAGAACTCCGTCTGACCAATGACGAGAAGACCGTGGCCCACACCGCTCTCCTCGCCGCAGCCGATCATGGCTGCCGATCCTCATGTGCTGCTACCACTTCTCGCGGCTCTGGTAGCCATGGCCCTAACCATGGCAACACAGCCCACACCGATGGTACCAGTAAAGGCAAGGGCAAGGACAGGGGCAAGAACTAGCACGATTCAATGCAATCACGACCTGCTCTAGTCCCTGTCCCGTCTATCGGTCCTATGGGTCCGTGGCTATGCTACAACCCCTGGGCACTCTAGCCCTAGCCATGCAGTCCCATCAGCTGGCAACCAGGTGTTCTCGGCGCCCATCCTTAGTCCTACCTGGCATCGGGTCCCACCCTACCATCTCAACCGATCCTCCCGCCACCACCCACCCAATCGGTTCCCTCCTAGAACTAGGCTAGCCTCGTCGCTGCCCTTAACAAGATAATGCTCCAACCTCAGCACCCTTGGGTGCTGGGCCCTGGTGCGTCCTCTCACATTGCGTCATCGGCTGGTATACTACGTTCTCACCATCCCTCCTCCTTCCCCTTTGTCACCATCGACAATGGTCACTCTCTCCCTATCAAATGCCATGGTGACTCCTTTCTGTCTACACCCACAACTAACCTTCCCCTTTGCAATGTCCTTATTGTTCCCTCCCTCATTCACAATCTAGTATCTGTTCACCAATTCACACGAGATAATAATTGCTCAATTGAATTTGATGCTTCTGGTTTCTCTATGAATGGTATCCCAACCCGTGTCAGATCCTTCGCTACAATAGTGGCGGCAACCTCTACACCATCCCCACTGAGCCATCCACTCCACACGCTAGCATCGCCCTTTCCACCAACCTCTGGCATCTTCGCCTTGGTCATCCTGGCCCCGGCGCTATCGCCAATCTAAGTTGTAGCACCTCCATCCAGTCTACCCACAGTAGCTCCACCATTTGCCACTTGTGTCAATTTGGCAAACACATGCGACTGTCCTTTTCAAATTCTATGTCTTATACCTCGTGATCTTTTGAGCTAATATACTGTGATGTATGGACTTCTCCGGTTAAGAGTGTCTCTGGTAATCAGTATTATCTTGCAATACTTGATGATTACACACACTATTGCTGGACTTTTCCACTCACTAGTAACTCCGAGGTCGCCTCACACCTAATTAACTTTACAAACTATATCTCCAACCAGTTCAACCTCTCCATTAAAGCTCTGCAGGTCGATAACGGTATGGAGTTTGTCAACTATACCGTTCAAACCTTCCTCACCTCCTAGGGCATTCATCTCTGCCTCTCTTGCCCCTACACCTCTCCTTAGAACTGCAAGGCTGAACACCTACTTCGCAAACTTAATAACATGAGTCGTACAATGCTACTTTATGCCCACCTACCTGCAACTTACTGGGCTGAAGCACTAACCACTGCGACTTAGCTCCTCAATCGACGTCCTTGCTCCTCCGTTTGCCACAATGTCCCATACATCCTTCTGTACCGCACGACGCCCGACTACTCCTACCTACGCGTTTTCAAGTGCCTCTATTACCCTAATCTCATTGCCACTGCTCCTCATAAACTTGCCCCTCGCTCCACTGCCTGTATTCTCCTAGGATATCCCTCATCTCACAAGGGATACCGATGTCTTGATCTCTCCACCCGCCGGGTCATCGTGTCTTGCCTTGTCGTTTTTGACGAGACCTGCTTGCCCTTCGGTATACTTAATCCCAAATCCTCATCTAGCGATCTCGACTTCCTCCTTACTAACACCGTGTCCTCCCGGTCTCCTCTATCAATCTCACCTCTGGCCCCCTCATCGGCCGTCCTGAGGACTTACTGCTCGGCTATCCCACTCCTCTTCGGTCCGATGCTACTCACATCGGACCCCCATCGGCCCCACCACTCTCATCTGCTCCAGTTGATCCTATCTCCTTTCCATCGGACACCTCAACCCCATCGGCTCCTCATCCTTCATCGGCTCATACCCACCTATCGGCCCATCCGCCTCCATCGGCTCCCCTTTCTCTATCGGCTGATCCACCTCCATCAGATCGACCAAACCAATCAGCCCATACAACCCCATCGGCTCAGGCCGACCTAGTTCAGCCCTTTCCTCTCACATACAGTCATCGATTCCAAGCCGATGATGTCCCTCCCCAACCAGTCCCTACCCTACCTCCCACGCTCCCATCAGCTCCTGTCCCCTCCACATCTCACATGATTACCCGATCACAAACCGGGTCCTTTCACCCCACCAAGCGCGGCGAGCTCTCAACAGTCTATTGTACTATCTCGCCCATCCCGACGACTCCTCGTTCTGTCCTAGCCGATGCTCAATGGCGCGTGGCCATGGCCGATGAGTATAAGGCTCTCATGGACAATGAGACCTGGTGCCTCATCCCTCGTCCTCCCGGTGCTAATGTTGTGACCGGTAAGTGGATCTTTAAACATAAGTTCCATGCCGATGGCTCACTTGCCCGTCACAAGGCACGCTGGGTAGTTCAGAGTTTATCCCAATGTCCCAGTGTCGACTATGACGAGACCTTCAGTCCTATCGTCAAACCCGCCACCATCCGAATCGTTCTTACCCTAGCTGCCTTACACTCTTGGCTGATCCACCAGCTCGACATGAAGAACGACTTTCTTCACGGTTATCTGACGGAAACAATCTACTGCTAGCAGCCTCCAGGATTCGTCAATCCCTCTCGTCCCGATGATGTCTGCCTCCTTCAGCGCTCCCTCTACAGCCTCAAATAAGCTTCTCAGACCTGGTACCAACACTTTGCTGCCTACCTTCGGCACATTGGCTTTGGGGCCTCTGTGTCCGATAGATCTTTCTTCATTCTTCACATCGGCAACACCACCGCCTATCTCCTCCTCTACATAGATGACATTGTTCTTACAGCGTCCTCGCTATCCCTCCTGTATCAGATCATGACTCGACTCCATTTCGAGTTCGCCATGACCGATCTCGGTCATCTCCATCACTTCCTTAGCATCTCTGTCACGGCTCTTCCTTTCCCAGTGCCAGTATGCCATCGATCTCCTCCAGCATGCGAGCATGGCCGAATGTCACCCCATGGCTACTCCGGTCGACACTCGCACCAAACTCTTCGTTACCAATGGCTCACTCATCGCCGATCACTCCTAGTACCGTAGTCTTACTGGTGCTCTCCAATACCTCACCCTAACACGGCCCGACCTTACCTACGCCATCCAGCAAGTGTGTCTCTTCATGCATGCTCCATGCGAACCTCATCTCGCGCTGCTCAAGCATATCCTTCGCTACGTGAAGGGCACACTCTCCAGCGAGCTGCACCTTAGCTCCAGCCCTATTGACTCTCTCACCACGTATTCCGACGTGGACTGGGCGGGCTACCCTGACTCTCGACGCTCCATGTCCGGCTACTGCGTCTTTCTCGGCGACACTCTAGTCTTCTGGTCCTCAAAACGCCAGACTACAGTGTCTCGGTCTAGCGCCGAAGCCGAGTACCGCACCGTTGCCCACGCCGTCACCGAGTATTGCTGGCTTCGCTAGCTTCTCCAGGAGCTCTGTGCACCTATCTCCTTTACGACCATCGTCTACTATGACAACATCAGTGCCGTCTATATGACCGCCAAACCGGTCCATTATTGACGCACGAAGCATATAGAGATAGACATTTATTTTGTCCGTGACAAGGTCACACTAGGACAGGATCGGGTGCTTCATGTACCATTGGTGCACCAGTTTGCCGATATTATAACCAAAGGCCTTCCTGCTCCTTTGTTCACTAGTTTTCGATCTAGTCTCTGCGTCCGTTCCCCTCCCGCTGCGACTGTGGGGGGTGTTAGACCACTGGACCACTGGACTGTATATATATAGACCCGACTCCGCTTATAGAGTTAAGGTCTTAGTCTTACTATACACCACATTCTAAAAAAACATGGATATAGCTGAGCTTGGTTTTCATTATTAGCATGAAAAAGCTTCTCCTTGATCACCTCCTCAGGAAGCAGGCCACACTTGTAAACACCGATATTCTGAAGCTCTTCAACAGAAGTTGGAGGTGGAACCTTCTTCCTCTGCACATTATTCTTGGGCTGTGCAAATGCTGGTTTTGGTTGCACTTTGGTCTTGTTTTTAGGGATATCATAGATAATGTCTTTCTTCTTAGCTTCATTAACAAACCTTGGACTCCTTCTCATGTTTTCAAACGAAACTGGCCTTCTCCCTCTGCTTTCTACCTGCACCGTACTTCTTTCTGATCATTAAACTTCCTGGTTCAACTGCAAACTTTGCATTTTGAGGTCCACTCACCATTTCACTCAGGTTGTGATCATAATCTGAAACCTCATCAAAAATCACTTCCGATTACTGATCTGATTGTACCCTGTTCATCAAATCTGATCCTCTTAGGAGAATCATCAAACCTTTTCTCTAGAGCCATATGAAGGATGGAAGCATCAAAGGCCACTTCCCAGACTCATTTTTTTGCTGTACACCATCCAGGTTAGTAGTGCGACTTGTCCAAAGAGGTATCATGACTGGGTTATTTCTAATATGTTCCTAAAAACCTTTGGCCAGAAATTCTGAGATAAATGAGAATACAATCTGCTCCTATTCTTCCTCTTAGTGAAAGGCAACTAAAATGTTTGGTATGTTTTCAATACTTGCCAAGGCCAGTTGTGCAGCCTTGCTGGAATGTGGTTCAACATCCATGGAGGCTGACCCAGACAAGGGAATAAGTCTTCAACAGTGGTTGTGCTCTGTTGCTGTTCAGCAGGTTGATCATCTTCATTATTGTCTCCCTGCAGATTCCCAAAATTTTCACCTTCACCCTCTTGTGGCTGATCATCCATGTGTTCATCTTCATTGGCATTGTTATGGGCATTGTGGGCATTGTGAGCTTGTGGATTGCCAAGGGATAAGTTGTGATGTGGGATTAGCTCCCAATGAGGAGGGAGATCTTCATCTGCAGGGAGGATGTCAGCCAGTTCTCCCTGAAGCGCATAAGTGGTGATAGTCCAAGATTCCCATGTCCCTCCCATAGAAGTGCCTCTGCCCATTACTATCTTCCTAGGAACATCATTAGAAACGGTGTGTAGAACCCTGACAAGGACCCTGCCCATCACTCTATCATCATGATACTAGTTTACCAATTTTCCAATTTTGGCTACAGCTTGCTCAATGTAGGCATCCGTTTATAACCGAAAACTTAGTATCATAATCCAACCCTCCCTAGTGAAAGGCATATTCCTCCAGTTTGCAAGACGATCAGGTCTATAAAATGAAACCTGATAACCATATCGAACTGGCTAAGGTGGGGAGTACACCAACGAGCCTCCATGGCAGAAGAAGTTGCAGGATGCACAAAGCAAATGGGTACCTCTGGGCTCTAACAACTGGTATCTGAAGAACACCCGCAATTAATTGTACCACTTGCTGGATCAAAATACCAACCTGTCCAATTGCAGGTCCTGGTTCAACAATGGCCGCCACGTACTGTTCATGTTCCTTCGCTGGCACTTCTTGGATGGTGAAATCCGCACGGGGGAGCCAACCATCCCAAGGTTCCTCCACCTGAACCAACCTGAACCTCAGGATGAAGGAAGAACTCAGCAACAGGATCGACATCGGCCATCTGGCTATCAACAGAGCTAGGGTTTTTCAAATGAGGTGAAGATTTTAATGGCAGAGGCAACTGCGAAGTGCTTATAGTCAGAGGGAAAGAAAGAATGACGAGAGGGAGAAAGGCAGCAGGATTGCCTATACGAGATTTCTGGGAATTTCCTTTTGTTTCTTTGCTCGTTTGGTCACTAGGCCTCTTGGGCCTTTCCTTTTTTTTTCCAGATGATTAGCCGGCCCGAGCGTTTTTTCAAACAGCACTTAGCAACATGACCATAATTAAAACAATAGTGGCAACGAAAAGGCTGGGTGCAAGAGTCAATAGAATTTTCCAAGCCCAAACATCGAGTACAATGGATATCAGAGGAAGAAAGATTATAATCAATGAGATCCTTAGATTTCTCCTTATCGGAAAGATTAAATTCTACAATAAAAGCCTTCGAATTATCACTCTGGTCCGATGGATATTCACCTTAGGAATAGCCTTAGATTTCTCCTTAGCACTTAAAACATGCGGATAAACTGAAGTTTAAAAAAAAGTACCTCGAGCTACACCAATGGTTGATTGGAAAGATGAAGAAACATCAGCTAGAAAGATCCTTTTAAAAACTGAGGATCTTATTCATGCCTTAATATTATCGATACGAGAGGTTGATGTAGAGCTTGTGAAGCCCTAGTTCAGAATATATTGTTAGATATTCCACCAGAGGATGATGTTAGAACTCTGGAACATATAATACATTATCGTATTGCATGGTAGAATAAATACATTCTGGATGATGATGAGGTTGTATTTGACTCGCCAAATTGGTTGTATCGGACTCACCAAATTTTGAAGACATCTTGCCAGTAGAGCAACCATGCTAGAAGAGTCCGATTCCACCACTGCCTCCACCTCCACCTTAGAAGAAAACAAGGGAAGCATTGGGAGTTTTGATAAGACAATGTGACCGACTAAGTCAACTTTATCGTACAAGAATGAAGAATCACTGTGCAAGCCAGCTCGGACGTGTTCTAAGGAGATAAGTGTTAGTATCACATCACTCCTATGTGCTAAAGAGGAGAAAAAAAATAGGTGGATCCTTATGAACAAAAGTTCCTTTTTGACATGGCGAAGAGACAAGCCACTCTAAAGTTGATTTCTATCAGATTATGAATAGATAGTAAGGAAACAATATTCGCAAGAAAAATCTATCAAGATCACCACCATCCCATATTGGTGCTAGGTTTAGACTTAACACTGTTGGCCACCCCTATCATTGCTAGTTCGGGACCTGGTACTGATGGGACTTTTGAACTAGCATTGATGAGGTTCAATATAGTAGTGACCACTACCACACACCACTAAGAGATGTTACTAGCGCCGAACCAGCCACCACTAGGCTAATAAAGAGTCATAAATTGTGCAATACCAACAACGCCAAGTCACTAACAACAGAGCACATAGGTTCTTGGTCATCATCTCAGCTTTGGATTGCATAGTGAGAGGGTGAGAGAGACCAAGGATCTACTTGTCCCTCATGATAGCCTAGAGAGCTGTGATCGCCCTTGTTCATGTCGACCTTGCCAGCTAGCAAATCTCAAACTACTTGGACTCTTGATCATAATCGTGAACTAGGGATGTAGAGGGCAAGAGAGAAGAATGATCCGCTCATCTAATACCACCACCATGACAAATAAAGAGTGCCAAAGCAGATGAGGACCTAGTGTCTGAAGGTGAAAAGGTAGAGACTAAACCTCCAAAGATGATGCCTCCAAAAATGCCATGACACCGAGCACCACCGCCGTCCATTCAAATATACTTAGACAAGGTTTTCACCCAGAGCATACCATTGGGAAGGAAGGATAGCACCTCGACAATGCCCCTAAGAGGGATTGTGGCATCTGGTGCGTCACTGTTGCTGGCTCGACAATCATCAGACTAGTCTTTTGCCTAGTGTCAGCCTTCCCTCACTAAGATTCTATAGCTCCATCGCCTCCAAAAGTCACCAGCACCTGACAGCACACAACCCACCTCACCTCCACTTGACTTCTACTTAGGGCTCTACCACCAATCCACTAGCCATCCTTGCTGGGCAACCCCCTCCTACGTCGCTAGCTCACTTGTTGGCCTCTTCATAGGGCGCCTCCTCACCAATCACAAGCGAACCTCTTTGTGGTCGCCTCCTCTCAAGTCACCTCTCCTTGCACAAGGGGCGGTCATGTGCCCCCCTAGCCAATGCCGCCAACCGCGCTTGCCATTGATGTCATTAGTCTCTGCCACCTCAAGCCATTGCATCATCGTCTCTACCCTATTGACCTACCACACCATCGATGCTATGACCCCACTGAGCTAGCTTGGCACTAGCTGGATCTGGCTAGGGTGGCGCCACATCTAGATAGAGGTGCCAGATCCAACCATCCCTTCCCTACCGGTGTCATGGAGTCCACCGTTGACGCACCGAGATCCACACACCATGATCATCATCGCCCCTTCATCTATGCCATTGCCTTCTCTTTGGCTGTCAATTTTGCCTACGTCAAGTGTGGGGAGGAGGAAGGAGCCCTACCACCGCCAGCATCGCTACCGCATGTTTTCGGGCGGTAGTGAGACAGGGGTAGTAGTTGGGTGGGCTGGCCGCAGTCACCTTGGTCACCGCGTGAGCTGCCTCTCAAAGATGACGCGGGGCCTAACTATTTTATAATTTTGTCATTTTCACTACTTTACCTTCTGAGTTATGACAAGAGATACTTACACATGTTGATTTAAGTTAATTTAGAGTCAATATAAATAGGTGCAAGGCGCATTTAGAATTAGTTACTTCAGCCAGTTTTCAGTTTTAGTGCTTGGGTGTGTGAAGTACTACAAACTATAGGATGGAGGATTTATATATCTAGCCTTCAAACGTTGAAACGTTCTAGGATGAGACTTGTTTGGTTTAAGCCCTCGTATTGTAATGTTTCTTTAATTACAATTACTAATTAAAGTATATCACAGGTGAAACGTTAAAAAGGGTTTTAGTTGCTAGACTAGGAGGTATGACGACACTAACTTAAAAATATAATATAACGATACTAGAGGACTTGAGTATCCGTTTCTCAACTCCGAAAAGAAATTTTGAAATCCTAGATCTGACTTAATGGACGGATTGTTTATTAAAGTCATTGTTTGGAGTGGAAGAATTTGCTTCCTGGCATAAAAGTTATGGTCTAGCCTTGCCTTGGTTGGACTATGGGAATGACGGCATGAGCGCATGTGTCATTTCCATTTGAAGCATTGCTTTTGAAGGGCCATTCTTATGGTATAATTGTTGCTAGAATGGTGAAGATGAAGATTGTGCTATACAATGGAAAAAATGGTCGATTATTTTGGTGTAATGGTTTGATATGAGTAAAGGTTCCTTTATTAGAAAAAAGAGTCGCCCATGTATGTGGATTTGCTTGTGTTGCTAGGGATTCATTGCCATTTTTGGAAGCAACAAATTGCGTTCGTTGAGGACTTAATCATAGAAGAACTGTAACTTAGATAATTTTGATACCATAAAAATAAATGTTGGTCGTCCTCAAAAAATCAAATATTTATTTTTGGTGACCATGAAATATTATTTCATTCTGGATCAATTTTATGAAAGTTTCTAATATGATACAAATACTAAATACAAGCGCGGAATCGCTGTTTGGCGCCTGCGCGCCGAGAGCGCTCTATGCCGCATGCCCGCATGCCGACTCCGAATCAGAAATTTCGGCTGCTGCACGAGTGCGTGCCCGCATGGCCGCGTTGCCGTCGTGGGCTGTATGAGGCAATGGGCCTACTATTTAAAATTATTTTTTTATAGCTTCTAATTTTAATATATTTTTTTGTCATTTTCTGTATACCTTTTAAATCGGAGTAGGGGCCAGCTAACATGCACGCACGCGCCAACATCTCATGTCGCGTGTGCGGCGAGCGGCACCATTAGCGCTAACCATCATCATGAACGCTTAATGATTTTTTTAATTATAAAATAATAAATAATAAATTCAGTTAAAATTTTGAAATTTGAGTTGAAAGTTTTAAAATTTGAATTGAAAGTTTCAAATAATTGCAGTTGAAAGTTTTAATTTTGTGTATTTCCAAATTTGAACTGAAAGTTTAGACAATTGAATTTGAGTTGAAAATTTCGAATTTGAGGTTGAAAGATCCAAACTTGTGTTTGAAAATTCCAAATTGGAGTTGAAAGTTTCCAACTGGAGTTGAAAGTTTTGGTCTTGTGTGGGGCCCAACTCTGACTCGGAATCACGTGCTGCCGGCGCTCGCTAATTTTATTTAAAAATTTCAACTCAACTGATTATTTATTATTTTTATTAGGGAAAGTTATTGATGTAATTAATTTGGAGAAGAAACTATGCACCGGAATCCGAGCTTGTTCCGCGAGTACGCGTGTACGTAATGGACTTATTACCAGATGAGATTAGCTAAGTCTTGAATCAGCACGAAAGTGCTAGGAATAGCCGACAGCCACGCATTGCACACGTCCTAGGCCGCGCGCGAGTCGGACTAACCGCGCGCGAGCGTAAACTAGCACAGCCCCCATACAAGCGAGCTTTGTTTTCATAGAATTGTGGAAGTCTTTATTAATTAATTTATTTAAAATGCGTTAAGCTTTCACGCCATCACTAAATTAGTTAAAGTCATACTTCAAGCCAAGGTTTAAAACTGAATGATTTTGATATTGTAAAGTTTAATAGGTGTTAAGAGTATTAAATATAACACATATGATGATGGAAAATATCATATAATTAAATATATATATGAAAAGAAACAGTAATATAGATATCGATATGGGTAGAATGTGAGATGAGAATAATCTCTAAGGGGGCATTCATTCTACACATACCTAAGAGAAACTATGTCTTTAAGGGGGCATTCATTCTACACATACCTAAGAGAATGGCATTATGAAGCATCTGAACAACTGATCTTCATCTGGAGTTATATTCTGAAAAATCTTGTCATTTCTCTACTTCCAAATATGCCAATATGCTATGAACATAATCTCTAAGAAACATTTTTGTCTAAATCACAACCAACAAAGGACAATTATTTGAAAGAACTCTAAGTTTTTGTTCCATTGGATACCAATCATTTGTCAACATCTTCTACTAAAAGGCCATAAGAAGAATAGATGTAATAGAGTCTCCCTAGCCCCATTTGAAACAAGAACATCCAATCAGCATGATCTGGAGCACAATTCTTCTTGTCCAACTTGTCTCTAGTACTTAGTCGATCACCAAATAATGAGCTTTATTTTCATGACACATTTAGTCTTCTATAACTAGATGTATGGCATTGGTGGAGTGAAACCCAAAATCTTTGAGAGGAATACCTTTAGTTGTTCCAAACGAAGGGCCAATTGTCCCCACACCCATCAGAAACATGCAGCTCATTTAACTCTTCCTGTAGAAATTGAAAATCTTGATAGGCCTGAGCTGATAAAGGAAGATTAAAACAATCTTTAAAAGGCTCTGACTAAATCTAATTGACAAATTGTATGAGAACACAAGTTTGCAGACTAGTTCCTTTTTATTGCACCATTCCAAAGATCATCCCAGAAAAGGACTGTTGTGTCAGATCGCACTGTACACTGTGCTATTCCTCTAAAGATAACTGTCAAGTTTATGATATCTCCACAAAATGAACCCTTGTTCTGAATCATATGTTGCACATTTCTTTTGTAATAAGATCTCAAGATTAATCTGACCCAAGGAAAATCAACAGCTGTGTATAAGTTACTTAAATGCTTCAAAAGTAGGGCCATATTCTAAATTCTTAGTTTGATTGCCCCAAGACCACCTCTCGTTGTGTTTACATACCTTGTGCCAGGCTGCCAGAGATTTCCTCTTTACTTAAGCTTCTGAACCTCTCCTCCAAAAATAGTTACTCCTTGTTGTATCAATGGCTTCAATCATTGTAACCGGAAGTTTAAGGGAGCACATATAATATGTTGGGATGGCTGAGAGTACAGAATTGCTTAGGGTTAATGTGCGACTATATGGTAGAAATGATGGACTTGATGTTAGCCTTCTCTCAATTCCATCTACCAAAGGGGCAAAGTGAACAACCATGGGTCTTGTAGTACATTGGCAGTCCCAAGTAAGCAAAAGGTAAAGAATCCACTTTACATCCCATTAGTCCTGCCAATAACTCCATTTTATCTGGTGAAACGTTGAGTGGGTAGATACTTATCACGTTTAGAAATCACACATTTTAGGATGCGTTATGTATAACTCACTGTCCCATGATCATTCGAGAGACGTAAAATACAGATAATACAGAAACATATATTACATAGTACCGAGACGCTTCTGTAGTGATATGCCATAAAGATATTATATATATCACATTGATTTATTTTTTTAAATATATATTATAATTATTAATTAATGAGTATGTGATAGATTTACTATTTCTAAATGATCTCTGATTATATATTATATGAGCAATAAATATGATTGTAAAATAAACATATGTATTGACTAATGATCATATCTCATAGATCATAGAGATAACAAATCAATAATATAGATATATGAATCAACACTATCGATACATCCACTCATAGTCCAATTACCCGTGCTCGTGCACGTCAACTGAACTATCAGGTGAGTTCATTCTTGAGTTTATATTCCTCCTCTTTATATCCTAGAGACACGTGCACTCTTGTTTTACTCAGAAACGATAGAGAGGATCCAACCGGGAGAGGATTAGCGCGGGGTGGATTCGGACTGCAGGATAGTGTGAAATTCTGACGGCCGCTATGACTTCATGCAAACTTCGATTTGGGCTTGCAAGTACTTAATGGAAAGATTATCAAGTCTACTTTCAAATGGATCTGGCCTCATGTCAATATCTGTTCTGGAGCGACCGCAATTATCATTTTTCTACCGAGTGTTTTTCTATCCACGGTGCTACGTCACCTCTTTTGGGCCTAATGGGCCGTGTATCAAGTTGGGCCCATTAGGGGTGCGTCCTAGGGTTGAGGACGACCCTAGCACCCCTGTGGTCATCTCTCGCTCTTCTTAAACCTTCAGCCACCGCTAAGAACAGTGGGTTTTGTTGATTAGAGTTAGCGTCTTGTTACTTGCACACAGCGCGCGTGTCGGCTAGACCGCCCGTCTGTTTGTCTCCGGAACCCCGCCGTATTGTGAATTCAGAGTGAATCTTTCATCTTAATATCTAGCAATTTCAGTGCTTTTTTACTTGTTCTTCGATTGCTTGCAGAACGAGTGCCCTAGTGGCTGGGTTGTCACGCACCGCAAGTTCGTGTCGACCATTAGAGAAAGTGTATCGGCTGCTAAGGCGCATCGTCCTTGGATGGTTGTAGTCGGGCCGTGAATGAAGCCTCTATCCCCCAATCGAGTTATCCTCCACCTCTCATCGAAAGATCGAGACTAAACCCTAGCGGGTTCTCATCAGACTTGTTATGTGAAGTCCTTAGACGAGATCATCATGGTTCTCAACATACGTAGCTTATTTTAAGACTAACAAGCACTACTCCGTAATACTATTCTGTAACAAGGTAGTCATAAAAGTAGTATTCAGGTTTGTTTTAAAATATATAGTGGAATATGAGTGATCAAAATAGAATTTGTCTCTTTTATGAGAGAGATATCTCTAAGCGTCTTGATGTAATGAATAATAAAAATGCATGGTCATGTCAATATGATTGAGAAGTCAATCACAAGTTTATAATCTATCATAAGATCAAGAGAGTGATTAGGTTATGAAGAGGATGATACAAGTCTCATCTTAAGTTCGATCGAATCGTAAGACAAAGAGATCTATATGTGAGAACATTACAAATTCAGCCGATATGATCTTTATGTATACTTTAGGGTTAATATGTCTTAGAGATTGATATTAACAGGGCGACTGAAAAGACGTTTTCGAATTGTGACCAAATATACATGAATCTACATGGTCACACGCTTAATAGGTTAAAATACTTATTCGAATTTGATTCAGATAAGCGCTCGATTCGAATAGAGATCCGAGTAGACTTCTATTGAGCCATGGTCCTCTAGGCCCAAGTGATGAAGCGAGACAAGGAGGTTGAGAAAAGACACCTCTATTCATCTCTAGCAAAACCCTAGTCACCACCTTCCGAGCTAAACCCTAGCTACTTGCGAGTTCTAGTATACCTACAATCGACGTTTTAGCTCTGGACATGTGGATACCAATGGAGACGTTACTCGTTGCGGTGTTGATCGGCATCAAGATAACGGCAATCGACTACTTTATCTACTATCTCGATACACACGTGATTGGATCGGCTTCTCTAACCCTACTTCCGCTGTACTGTGTGTCTCATAGTAATGGTCCATAATCATTGCTTCGTATGATGTTTTGATATGCGCGGTAGAAATATTTTATTTTATATTATCGTAGTATATGCCTTTTTCTACAACTTTAAACCTAATGCCTAAAGAGAAACAACATCAGTGAAAAATGGACCTACGGCTCTAACTTTACGAACGCTCAACTGGTGTGCAAGTCAGTGCTCCTCCTATGACTTCTTCTTAGTTTTTGTCTAAATATTTTATTTGAGAAAGAGTGAGTATTACTCATAGTACTTAGCAAACCATAAAAAAAGAAAATCACACCAATAGCCTAATAGGATTTATTTTACGTAAAGCTATAGTAATAATACTTTAGTAATTTAAAGCAATAATCAATGTTTTAAAGTCACCATTGCCACATTAACACGTGACCATGTCTTGAACCATGCTATTCTATAAGATTATACTAATGAGATCTATCCTCTCAAATTGGGGACCAACAGTAACATTGCTGAGTATGACTATAATTCCATAGAATAATCTTAACAACACATGAGCCATACATTGCAATATCCTAATGGTACTAAGATCATGCTGAGACTTTTCATCTAATCCGATCCAAAACAGAGGCATAAGATGTGGCCCTTGACAATAGTATGATTGTAGTGTTCGGGTATTTTAGAGTCCAAGCAAAAGAAGTGAAAAACCAGCTGTCTAACTACTCCAGAAGAGGTGATCCTTAGAATATTGCTCCTTGTAAAGGACCTACTCTTGGTTGGAATTTCTGCCAAACCCAATGAATTAATTGTATCATTGAAAATGAATATGTTATACATGTCAGCACCTGCCTTGTTTCTGTTTTGCACAAATCTATAGAAATTGAAATCCCCAAGCAACAAGCATGGCTCATCATTTCCCATTTTATAGTTTTTCAACCAATGAACAAAATAGTATCTTTCTAGTCCTCTACAAAGCCCATAAACACATGTCAAAATCAAACCTCATTGGCATGATTAGAACAAAACCTGAGACAAATGGGATGATCTGTACTATCAATGAAGGATCCTGTGAACATTGCGCCATTCCAAATAACCAATATGCTCCCTGATGCACCTCTAGAGGGGACAAAATGAAATTTGTCAAACATTCCAGGCACAAATTTCTTTATATAAACAAAATCAAACATCTCCCTTTTGATTTCCTGTAAACAGATCACCTGACACCACTGTCCTATTTGTTCTGCCTCAGAGCATCCCACTTAACATCTGAGTTTATTCCCCTCACATTTAAGAACAACGCATTCCAAGTTCGATAGCGTTAACGTCAAAATCTGGACAGACCCGATGGTGCTAAAGCCGATTAGTTAAGAGGTGTCCGATGACTACAGTAAAGAAGCCGTTCAGGTTGTAGCGAAGAAAGACTCGGTTTCAAGTTGGAAGATTATTCAGATAAAACCGAGTTTGCGGAGGAGCCGTAGAATCCACGGCAGTATATTTTATCTTTGTAAATTGTAACCTTATCTAATTTAGAAGGTTTAGTTAGTTAGTTAACTTCTTTAGAGATATTTTTCTTTGTTTTTGTTAGGAAATAATGTCCAATGATTGTAAACGCGTCGGACTCTGTCTGTAAATCCAGGGTATAAATATAGACACCCTAGAAACATGTAATATATCTCTCGATGATATACAAATTCAGCGCATCGCCACCCTAGTTTATCTAGGTGTTTACCGGCGGGTTTTGGCTCTCGACGCGGGGTTGCATCAATTAAGTCCTATCTCCAGCGAAGTGGTAAGTCCCACCACTATCCTGGTATGCTTTGTACTGTCTAAGGCTGCATCATTTAGGTTCGCACTCTTAGTCAGATCAGATGTACCACATCACGACCGGTCAGGACCTATCGGCATGTTAAGCTTCCTCTGCCGTCGTCAATTTCGTGCTGCATCGGTTAGGTCCGACCTACGGGGATACCGACGGTAGATTGAGCTTCAAGGCCATAGTCTTCTACACGGTGTCTTATCAGAGTGAGTAGCCGATGAGTTATCCATGCTCTGAGCTTCACGCTCAGTGCACCGACCCCTCGGTCGATACGCATCAGCCTTTAGAGGCGTCCCTCGACGCGTAACGCCGAACGTATCGGTCTCCCAACCGATACGCACCTGCCTTTAGAGAGGCGTCCCCTCATCGACTCAGCTAGATGATGGGCTTGTTCCTATCCTTGCTACGGTATAGCCGATCCGGCGTCCTCCGTATCATCGCCGCTGGCCCCGGCCTCGTACTGTCTCAGTTAGGTCCGATCTTCGAGGTTCAGTGTTGATGGCACTGTCACGGCGGGCGACGGATCTTGTACTGTCATATCTGGAGTGGCACCGGCTTTGAAGCCTGTGTCTTTTTATACTATTCCTTGCCTAGGCGGCATGCGCCTTCATCGGTTTTTCCAGCCGATGAATCACTGTTCGGCTGTCCGGAGGGATCCCTTGCGCCTCGCTATCCTTTGAGCAGACCCTGGTTCCTCCATCGGCTCTACGGTCGACCCCTCGTCGACACCTATCCACATCGGCTCCCCAGCCAATCGAAGAGCATCCCGATCCTATCGGCAGCCAGCCGATAGCAAGTGCCTGTATTGGACCTGCTCGTCTCACTTCCTTGTCAATCGCAGGGTCAAATTGACTGGCACGCTCGCGATCCTCGAGGCTTAAGGACCTACACTGGAGCTAAGCAGACCTCCTAGGCCTTCGCGTGACCGAGCTGCCATCCCTCTCCGATCACGGGATTTTTGGCGATGAGCACGCTTTTTGGCACGCCCGGTGGGGCAAGAAGATCTTTTTCATTAGTTGAAAGTCCTTCATCAACGGTGATCAAATGGCGGGTAAAGAAATCAACACAGACAACGTAATCCCAGTAACGATGAAGGATTTAACTGAAGAGCAGAGATACCAGGTGGAGCAGAACACAGCTAATTTTTAAAAGCTCTGTCTGGAGTCCTTCAGTATGACCCGACAAGGGCCGATTCAAAAGTCCAAAATGCCAAAGCCAATTTTGGAAGGAGAATCAAGCCGATCGTCGCCCATTAGTCCTTAGAAGCCGCTACAAGAGATAGTTGACGACGCTATTCACCATGTGCTTATTAACCAATCGGGTGTACTGGTGAATACTTTGCATAACTTAATCAAGAAAACTGTGGATGGATCTATTGTTAAAGAAGCTGATCAAGGGCTGGTGTATTTGCCGATGAGAACAGGACAACCATAGGTTACTTATGGATCCAAAAGGGATATTTTGGCAAATATGTTTCCACTAGTACAAGAGCGGATTGGGGGGCAACATGAAGACGTGATGCTAGGGTATCATTGAACAACCTATTACGGGGTATAAGAAAGAATATCCTGGTAATAATTATCAAGGAGATCATTATGAATCATATCAAATACCAACTTCGATCGCACAGTACCGAAAAGAGAATCCAAAGGAAGAAGATTGGACTGCTAGAATTATGAAAGTTGTAAGGGAGCAATTCGGCATTAAGACTAAAGAACAAACTTTCATGTATTGGCACCCTTACCCAGAGTGGTTTGACAGAATTCCGTTGCCGTACCGATTCAAAATTCCAGATTTCTCCAGATTCTTAGGGCAAGATAACGTATCTACAATGGAACATATTAGCCGATTCCTAGCTCAATGTGGGGAGGCATCAGCTGATGAAGCTTTGAGGGTCCATTTATTTCCATTGTCTTTATCTAGACCAGCCTTCTCTTGGTTTTCTTCGTTACCTCCAAATTCAATCAGGGGATGGGCTGATTTGGAGAAACAATTCCATAAATATTTCTTTGCTGGAATTTAAGAGTTGAGGTTGTCAGACTTAATATCGTTTAGACAGAGGTACGATGAATCTGTCTCGGAATTCATCCAGTGTTTCTGGGATGTCAGAAGCCGATGTTACAGTCTCATTTTAAGTGACGGACAACTAGCCAACTTGGCTTTCCAAGGATTATTGGCTCCGATTAGGGAATGTTTCTCTTCACAAAAGTTCAAAATTTTGTCTCATCTACTCGAGAGAGTATCGGCTCATGAAAGCCGATTTGCAGGTACCAAGAAAGAGAGGTTCCATCAGACTCGGATGATGAGGAATCCGATGCAGAGGTGGGTCTGATGGAATGGACTAGGAATAAGAAAGCCGTATCATGTCCATGGATCAAGAATGCAAATAAAGAAGAAAGATATGATTTTGATATTAACAAAGCTAACAAGATATTTGATCTTCTCCTCTAAGAGAAGCAGATTCAGTTGCCACCAAACCATGTAATCCCATCTGCCGAAGAACTCAGAAAGAAGAAGTATTGCAAATGGCACAATTCAATATCTCATCATACAAATGAGTGCAAGGTCTTTCGGCAATAGTTACAATCGGCTGTCGAACAGGGGAGAATCAAGTTTAAGGACAAAAAGCCGATGAAGGTTAATGGGCATCCTTTCCCCATGAATATGGTGTTTGCAGGAACCTCAGGAGATCGGTCTGATGAAAAAAGGCACTTGAAGAGGTCGAAGGTTACCTCATCGGACTTAATCAAAAAATATTCTAGATTACAAGATGAAGAAAGACGAGCCACAACACAACAAGAAAGGTATAATCCACACTAGGGTTATCCTTTTTTTTATTACTGTTGGGATCAAAATATGAGATTGCCGTCAATCGAGGACTGACCTGAATGTAACAAATCAGGATCTTGGTACTGTGACCAGAGCCGAACATTGTATGATCGGCCTTTCATCACTAGGGCATCGGCACATAGCCGATTAGGGCCGATCAACGAAGAGCATGGTCAAAGGACAATTAAGGACCAAGAGTTAAACAAAGGATCATACCCCATGAAAGATCAGTAGTGTCCGTCTGGGATTTTTACAAAGAATCAGAAAAGGAGGGCACAAAGGCTACGGCATAGAGAGTAGCATAAAAGACAACGACAGGACCATAAAGAAGCTGATCGGAGCTAGAAAATTAAAAAAGTATGGAAAATAAAGCAAAAAGAGGATGAGGCTGGTACATCGGCTCAGGCTAACATGGTATTCTTCTTATCGATCCAATATAAAGCATGTGTATCCGATGAAGAAGGTCAAGAAGAAGATTTTGCCCAATTAATATTGGAACCGAGTCAAACCATATTTGATAAGCCAGAAGAATCCAAGCATCGGCACCTAAAACCATTGTATATCAATGGATATGTCGATGGAAAGCCAAAGTCAAAGATGCTAGTTGACAGAGGTGCAGCCGTCAATTTGATGCCATATTTTACATACCGCAAATTGGGTAAGATGGCCGAAGACTTAGTTAAAAAAATATGGTTTTGAAAGACTTCGGAGGCAATCCATCAAAAACTAAGGGAGTGCTGAATGTGGCGTTAACAGTTGGAAGCAAAACATTGCCTACCACATTTTTTGTCATCAATAGTAAGGGGTCATATAGTCTACTCCTTGGCAGGGATTGGATTCACTCTAACTGTTGTATTCCTTTAACAATGCATCAAAGCCTCATACAGTGGCAACGAGACAGAGTCGAAGTGATCGCGGCCGATCAGTCGACTAGTGTGGCAACAACTGATATGCCATTCTAGGAAGCTGATGGATTCAACTGTCTGTTCGGACAAACATGGGTGGGAAATTTCCTAGAAGTGACTGATAAGGGAATAAAGCCGATTCAGCAAGTCGGCTCAGATCCATTGTTTCCATGGGAACTATAGAAGACTCCAAAGGAAAGTTAGGGCAAGGTTTTACCTCGGCCGATGAGTTAGAACAAATAGATATAGGTTCAGGAGACAAGCCAAGACCAACGTACATTAGTAAAAATCTATGTATTGAATTTCGAGAAAAGCTAATAAAATTATTAATGAAATTTTAGAAATGCTTTGCTTGGGATTACCATGAGATGCAAGGATTAAGCTGATCGATTGTGGAACATTGGCTACCTATCAGACTGGGATATCGGCCATTTAGATAGCCATAGAGGAGATTCAAAGCAGAGTGGCATGATGAAATCAAGATGGAGATCACAAAGTTATACGATGCAAATTTCATTAGACCATGCTAATATGCTAAATGGGTGTCCAATATTGTCCCAGTGAAGAAGAAAAACGGAAAGTTAAGGATATGCATCGACTTTCGGGATTTGAACAGGGCAACCCCTAAAGACGAGTATCCGATGCCGGTGGCAGATTTATTAATTGATGCTGCATCGGGTCACAAGATCATTAGCTTCATGGATAGAAATGTAGGCTACAATTAAATTTTTATGGCCGAAGAAGATATCCATAAGACTGCATTTAGGTGTCCTGGGGCTATTGGTTTATACGAGTGGGTAGTCATGACTTTTGGATTGAAGAATGCCGGTGCTACCTATCAAAGAACCATAAACTACATGTTCCATGATCTTATCGGATAGCTGGTGGAGATATATATTGATGACGTGGTGGTGAAATCCAAAGGTATTGAAGAACATATAGCCGATCTACAAAAAGTGCTTGAGAGGACGAAGAAATACGGACTCAAAATGAATCCTCACAAGTGTGCTTTTGGCGTATCGGCTGGACAATTTTTGGGTTTCAGGGTGCATGAGAGAGGAATTAAAGTCAGTCAACGAAGCATCAGGGCCATCCAGACCACCGAGCCACCCAGCAACAAACTACAATTGTAGTTCTTGATCGGCAAACTCAATTTTATAAGGAGATTTATCTCAAACTTATCGGGAAGAATTGAGTTGTTCACTCCTTTATTAAGGTTACGAGCCGATTAGGAATTTGTGTGGGGTGATGAGCAGCAAAAAGCCTTTGATCATATCAAGGAATACTTGAATTCTCCACCAGTGCTGATTCCACCGCAAAAAGGAATACCGTTCAAATTATATTTGTCAGCCGATGAGAAGTCAATCTGATCGGTGCTTGTATAAGAGTTTGAATAAAAAAACGAGTAGTATTCTATTTGAGCCGACGATTTCTAGATGCTGAGACCAGACATCCTGTTGTGAAAAAGTTATGCGTATGTTTGTATTTCTCATGTATAAAGTTAAGACATTATCTTCTATCGGCTAAGTGTATAGTGCTTTGTAAAGCCGATGTGATCAAATACATGCTATCGGCTGCAATCTTGAGGGGGTAGATTGGTAAATGGATATTTGCTCTCATGGAGTTCGATCTGAGGTATGAGTCGGCTAAGGCAATCAAGTGACAAGCGGTAGCCGATTTTATTGTACAGCATAGAGGAGTCCAAGAGAATTATGTGGAGCCGATCCCATGGACGTTATTCTTTGATGGATCGGTTTGTAAGCATGGATCTGGTATCAGCTTGGTGATCATTTCGCCTCGGGGGGCAAGTTTTGAGTTTGCCTTCACGATGAAGCCGTATAGTACAAATAATCAAGCAAAATATGAAGCGGTACTCAAGAGACTTCAGCTGCTGAGAGAAATTGGAGCCGATACGGTAGAGGTCATTGGGGATTCTTTGTTGGTAATCAAACAACTATCTGGGGAATATGAATGTAAGGATGAAATTTTGAAGTCATACTATGAAAAATATCAACAGTTGTTAAAGGATTTCAAGATAGTGACATTGGATCATATTCGTAGAGAGCAAAACGTGGAGGCCGATCTTGCTCAGACTGCTTCAGGGTATCGGCTGAACAGTAGAGTGGAAATCGAGGTAGCCGATATTGAGAGCCGTATGGAAGCCGATGATTAGAGATGGGAAATTGTTCAGTATTTGCAAAATCCATCAAGATCGGTTTCCAAGAAGCTTCGGTACAAGGCTATTAAGTATATTCTACTTGATGAATAATTATATTATTGATTCGTTGATGGGGTGCTCTTAAGATGTTTGGGTGCCGAAGAAGCTGCGTTGGTGATGAGCGAGGTGCATGGAGGCATTTGTGGAGTCCATCAATCGGCTCATAACATGAGATGGATGATGAGGTGGGCTGGATACTTTTGGCCGAGTATGTTGGAGGATTGTTTTAAATACTACAAGGGCTGCCAATATTGTTAGAAGTTTGGGAATGTGCAGTGAGCTCTAGCGTCAGTTATGAATCTGATAGTCAAGCCATTGCCATTCAGAGGTTGGGGAATCGACATGATCGGCCAGATTTATCCTTCATCCAGTAAAGGGCATAAGTTCATATTGGCAGCGACAGACTATTTTACAAAGTGGGTAGAAGCTATTCCTTTGAAGAAAGTTACTTCTAACGATGAGATTGAGTTCATCAAGGCACATATCATACATCGATTTGGAATTCTACAAACAATTACCACCGATCAAGGTTCTATCTTCATGTCAGAGGAGTTTCAAAGGTTTGCTACCAGTATGGGGATTAAGTTGCTGAATTCGTCACCATATTATGTTCAAGCTAATGGACAGGCGGAAGCTTCTAACAAGAGTTTAATAAAGTTGATCAAGCGTAAGATCGACGAACAACCACGGAGGTGGCATGTCACTTTGAATGATTCGTTGTGGGCCTATCGGATGGTGTGTCATGGATCTACCCAGGTGCCATCATATCAGTTGGTATACGGTCATGAAACAGTTCTTCCGTGAGAAGTTAACATCGGCTCTAGGATGGTGTCTTTATAGGATCAGTTGACAGCCGATGATTATTACATATTGACGACTGATGAACTTGATGATTTGTCAGAGTCGGTTAGAAGCGTTTGAGAGGATCAAGAAAAACAAGGCTAAGGTCGCTAGGCATTATAGCAAAAAAGTAATGACCAAATCCTTTTCTGAAGGAGATCTCGTTTGGAAGTTAATTTTATCGATTGTATCTAGGGATAATAAATTTGGAAAATGGTCACCAAATTGGGAAGGACCCTATCGGATCAATCGGTGTGTGCCTGACAATACTTACATGTTGGAAAGTCTTGAAGGAGAGAAGTTTACCAAAGTGTTTAATGGAAAATATTTAAAAAAGTATCATCCTAGCGTGTGGGTAGACGCCTAAATCGGCTAAGCATAGCCGATTCATGACAGATAAGGTTTTAAGGGTAGTATCAGCTGACGAAACCATTCGTATGATTGGTTGAGGCATAGCCAATTGATAATGTACGGAAGCCAATATAGTTTGTATCGGTTTCAGATAGCCGATATCGTGGAGATATCGCCTTTATAAAATATATATACACAACTTTTGTTGATCAAGTTGATTGAAGTTTATTGCAAAAGTTAGTGTTCAGAATGACATCAGGATTTCTCCGAGTTTAAAGTTTTACAAGAATTTCTTAATGGCCTCAATCACGCAGACGGATTTGATCTATATAGTTGATGGCGCGAATGTCATCCTCGTCTGATCCGGGGATAGTTTTTAGGTTCCTGTGCCGGTGAACTGCAAGCCGCACTTTGTCTACTACCTTGGCCTCTTGGTCTTGGATTGATTTTGGTAGGTCGATTAGGTGGAACTCAGTAGAGTTGATGTCTTCACGAACCTTGTCGAGTTCCGTCATCAAATCGGCTTCTCGTTTTTTCAAGAGGCCAAGCTTGGTGTTGATGTGTTGAAGGCCAGCTGACATTTTATCAAGCTTCTTATTTTCATCTTGGGCAGTCAGCCGATCGTTGTGAGCCAAATGGCTTTGCTCAGCACGATCGGCTATGCGTCGTCTTGATGCAATCAGCTGAGTCCTTTGGAATTTCAAGTAGGCAGCAGGCGTGAGTGCGTCCGACAGTTCCGTAGGTAGAAGGTATTCAATTTCCGTAAGTCTTCCCTAGATCGGCCTGCAATCTTCCACCAGCGAGTTAATTAGAACTTCCAGCCGATGCATAATATCTGACAACTGCTCACGTGCATCGGCTAGCAAAAATGGTTCAATCGCTGTGCTGGTGGCTGAGTCTTCCTCTGCTTCCAGGTATTTGCCGATGTCGAAGGAGAATAGATCGGCTAATGACTGCATAACAATATTAGCAAATATGGAGATCATAAGTCAAGATTAATGACATGTATGATGGACATACCTGAGAGACAGTGGGAGCAGTTCTTATACGGGTGTCAGCTTGATGTGGGGCGGTTTGAATGGATACCAAAACTTCAGAGGATACCATCGGCTCAGCCCCAGTAACAGGATCCGACATTTGGACTTCAGGAGCCAATAGTTCATACTGCAAAGCGAAGGTGTTAGGATAAAAACAAAGGCAACAAAGAATTGATGCTGACACATACCAACGGAGATGCGAAGAAGTCAGAATTGCCGCAGGAGAAGGGCTTCGCGAGGCTGATGCAATGATGACAACAACGGCATCGTGTTTCTGTTTCTTAGAAACCGTCCGAGTAGCCGGTTTCTTGCGCTTCAGCCCTGATACTTGCGACACTTGAAAGAGAGCCAATAGAGGTGGACCGCTTTGCCCAAGGAGGGATCTGGCCGATGGAGGTTCATAGATAATCAGTCGACCACTTGCGCTGGTCGAAGGTGCATCTTTGTCGCTAACCTGTGGAATCATGGGAATCAAGACACAGTTGAAATTCAATACGATGAAGAAAAGATAGTGAAAGGAGA
Source organism: Oryza coarctata (assembly GCA_030770085.1). Lineage (NCBI taxonomy): Eukaryota > Viridiplantae > Streptophyta > Magnoliopsida > Poales > Poaceae > Oryza > Oryza coarctata. Next base: position 9,437,039 of record CM061475.1, read on the forward strand.
AAGATTATCTCTTCATCGGATTCCATGTAGTCGAGGTTGAGGCGAAGGCAGTAATGTTCAGCCAATAGACTATATAGGTGCCTTCCCCATTCTGACCACTATCGAGCAAAGATTTTAGTATTGGATATACAGGGCTCAAAGGTGGAGATAGTCACTAAGGACAAGTTCGATGTCATCGAACTAAGTCGGTCATACTCCAAACCGCTTTTTACTTCTCCACAGCCTCGGAGCTTGCCGATGAAGAACAAGCCAATGGGAAGTTGGCCGAAGCCCAACTATCGAGCATTAATCGAAGGATGGTAGAACTCGTATGATGGATGTTGGGATCGTCCCATTGAAAATCCAATCGGCAGAAGAGAAGGAGTTATGGAGGATAAAAAGATGGTCTTCGATTCTTCATCGGCTAAGGCATTCATCGGATGAAACCTAAAAGACATTTCAAAGGACGAGTCATCCTCGTACATAAACCAGATGGTGACCTCTTTGGTAAAGCCATAATAGAAACACTTGAACCATCGGCTGAGTCCAAGGGGGGTCATTTTGCTTCCAGGAAGAGCCGATGAAGCCGAGGAAGACGAATCGTTCCAGCCAAAGGTTCAAGAACGCTATATGTTCACATCTATCGACTGGGCTGGAGGATTTTTTATGCAGGGAAATGTACTTAGTCCAACATCCGACATTCTTGGTGTTTAATCGATGCGTATGTTTGAATCTTAGGCTGAACAGATTTATGTAGTGGATGCTGTTAAGGCAGGTCAACATAGTAACATCCATCAAGGTGGGGGTCATTGGCCCATGCCCAAACATAAAGGCATTTAAAATGTCTGACCAGAACTAAGAAGTTGATGCAAGCAGAGGTTCATTCCTTTCCATATCGGTTAAGAAAAGGTTGATGCAATGGTCTATTTCCAAATCCTCCCATAAAGACTTTTTGGAGGCAGAAACTCTAAGGTACCAGTTCCTCCATTCCGAGAGTTTGCTAGGCCAGGATCTGAAGCTGTTAACCCAATTGGTGATGGCTATGGATGAGTGCTTGAACGGGATCCTTTCTATTTTTGAGTTGATGAAATCAGTCGGATCCTCGCTACCCAAAGGGCTAAGAAAGAAGTGACCGGAGCAGTCAGAAATTGGAATAGCAATCTGGCTCTTGAGATCCTATAGAAACCAGAACCTGACTACTGATGAGAAATCGGGATGGGGAAGAATCATGCAAAACATAGGATGAAAGAGCAGATAATGGTTACCTCAGGAATTACATGTGTAGAAGCCATTGCAAAAATGAAGGAGTAGCGGCCGATGAAGAAATCTGTGAGAGTTCGCCTTCAGTCTTCGGAGCCTGTCGAGGTTCGCGGAAGTTTGCCTTTGAAAATTTGCAGACGTCTATGGAGCTCGTCGAGGTTTGGGGTTTTTTGATGAGAAGGAGTGTGTGGAAGAAGGCTAAGGCAGAGATGTATTTTATAGAGGCGGAGCGACCTAGCCAGAGATCTGAGCCGATTAATGCGGGTTTAATGGGTCATCCTAATTTGCGGAGATTTCTAACGGCTTGAAATTTCGTAGGCTATTGGCAAACTCCGAAATTGGGGGGCATGTGTTACGCATAAATATGGACGATCTGATGGTGCTAAAGCCGATCGACTGAGAGATCCGATGGTGGTAAAGCCAATCGGCTGAGAGGTCCGATGGAGAGTTAATGCAGTCATTGGCCGATGGAGATACTGACACAAAGCCGATTGAAACTATAGAAAAGCCGATCAAATTAGTAGAAGATTGGATCGGCTTGAAGACAGAGGATTGTCCAATCGGGATTAGGACAGAGAAGCCCGAGAAAAGGAAGGAAAATGATCGGCTATCGTCCGATAGCTATAGTGGAGAAGCCGATCAGGTTGCAGCGAAGGAAGACTCGGTTACAAATTAGAAGATTATTCAGATGAAACCGGGTTTGCGGAAGAGCCATGGACTCCATGGCAGGATGTTTGTTTTTGTGAATTGTAACCTTACTTAATTAGGAAGGTTTAGCTGGTTAATTAACTTCTTTAGAAATATTTTCCTTTGTTCTTACTAGGAAATAATGTCCGATGGTCGTAGACGCGTCGGACTCTGTCTGTAAATCCAGGGTATAAATATAGACCCCTAGAAACATGTAAAATATCTCTCGATCATATACAAATTCGGCGCATCGCCACCCTAGTTCATTTAGGTGTTTACCGGTAGGTTCTGGCTCTCGACGTGGGACTACATTGGTTAAGTCCGATCTCCGGCGAAGGGGCAAGTCCCGCCACTATCCTAGTATGCTTTATACTATCTAAGGCTGCATCATTTAGGTTCGAACTCTTTAGTCAGATTAGGTGTACCGCATCACGACCGCACAGGACCTATCGGCCTGTTAAGCTCTCTCTACCGTCGTTAATCTCGTGCTGCATCGGTTAGGTCCGACCTACGAGGATGCCGACGGTAGATCGAGCTTTAGGCCTATAGTCTTCTGCACAGCGTCTCATCGGAGTGAGTAGCCCATGAGTTATCCATGCTCTGAGCTTCACGCCTAGCGCACCGGCCCCTCGACCGATACGTATCAGCCTTTAGAGGCGTCCCTCGACGCGTAACGCCGAACGTATCGGTCTCCCAACCTATACGGACCCGCCTTTAGAGAGGCGTCCCCTCATCGACTCAGCTAGATGATGGACTTGTTCCTATCCTTGCTATGGCATAGCCGATCCGGCGTCCTCCGTATCATCGCCGCTAGCCCCGGCCTCGTACTGTCTCAGTTAGGTCCGATCTTCGAGGTTCGGTGTTGATGGCGCTGTCACGGCGGGCGACGGGTCTCGTGCTATCATATCCGGAGTGATATCGGCTTTGCAGCCCGTGTCTTCTTGTACTATTCCTTGCCTAGGCCGCATGCGCCTTCATCGGTTTTTTCAGCCGATGAATCACTGTTCGGTTGTCCGGAAGGATCCCTTGCGCCTCGCTATCCTCTGAACACACTCTGGTTCCTCCATCGACTCTACGGTCGACCCCTCGTCGACACCTATCCACATCGGCTCCCCAGCTGATCGAAGAGCATCCCGATCCTATCGGCAGCCAGCCGATAGCGAGCGCCTGTATCGGACCCGCTCGTCTCACTTTCTTATCAATTGCAGGGTCAAATTGACTGGCACGCTCGCGAACCTTGAGGTTTAAGGACCTGCACCGGAGCTAAATAGATCTGTCAGGCTTTCGTGTGACCGAGCCGCCATCTCTCTTCAGTCGCGGAATTTTTTGGCGGTGAGCAGATAGGGACTATTACTCATTAATAAAGATAGTGTTTAGGTTACAAACAAAACAAGCAAAGCAAGTCTGAACATTAAAGTGCAAGTTATCACTTATTACAACAAAAGGGAACTGGAAACAAGGCCAGATCAACATAGCCCAACCATCATCAGTAGAAGTGAAATTACACATTAAACTAACTACTAGCCAAACTGACATAGGAGACTACTATTTATCTGTTAGCCTGGGGAGCTCCAGCACCTTGTCACCATCAAGCCTTGATTCAGCCACATTCTCAAGATATAGGTCACAAAGCTCCACTCCCATCTTTTGCAAAAAGGAAATAGAACAATCAGATGGAGAGGAGTCAAACAGGGAATCAGAGTCTAAAATTGATTCAAAATCATTCTCTGTAAGCATGCACACTATCAGAGCACAAAACCTTTGACATACCTGCCAACTCTTTCAGTTTCTTAGCAGATTTTCCCCTAGGCTTGCCAATTTCAATCCTTGGATCAGGCTGAACATATTCTGTCTTTGAAGAGCGAAGCCTAGAGCTTTGACTCCTGTGTCAAACAAGATTGTCTTTCCATCTCTCTTCTTGATTGGTACCCAGGGAGGACCAAGAGGTACTGGAGCAAAAGATTGAGTTGGAGGGGAGGTTTGCTGCTGTGGAGTTTCTTCTATCTCCAAAGATTGGTTGTTTGCATTGTCTAAGACAGGAATGATTGGGGGGGCACTATGGCCAAAGGAGTTGGCATCATATGTTTGTATTCATCTAGTCATTTGTGTCCAATGTCTCTGCTCCAATTTATGTGATGCTGATCTCCCTCCAGCAATGGCAGATTTTATTGTAACAAGAGGAGGCATCCCTGTCTAATTGGTAGAAACTTCTTCGCCTTCTGAAAACAGGATAGCACATATAATCGCAGCAAATACACTACCGTTACTGAATAAGGTCTTGTTACATTTGCAGATGGGTCATGCATTTGCTCTAGATTACTATGAGTCCAAGACAAGTCACCAGAGTTGGCGTAGAAGTATTACCAATATAGAAGCTTTATTTCTTGGCTAGATTCTGGTGGTAGCATGACAACTGTAGCAACTTTGACTGTAAGTTGACGATCTCCTTTCCTCCTACAATAAGCTTTGTTTCTCCTACCACTTCTTTTTTTGTTATAATCTTACATTGTAACGTCGACACACTAGGGATTGCCAGTATTTAATAAGGCTTTAAAGGAAAAAATTCTTGTTTCCTGAAATAGTTATTTATTACTAGAATTCGAATGAAAATTTTTAAATCACAATATTAAATTCAAAGAGTAAATTTCAACTATCAAGTCAATGCAACATTAGCTACCCATTTCAATTTCATGCAACATATTATAAAAAAATTGTAACTCCTCTATGAACTTAACATTTCTAATATTATAGTCTATTTTTTAGCATTGGCTTCTTGGCTGCATCCAAAACTTAAATTTTGAAACGAAGCTGATTTTAAGATTTTTTTTTGTTATAGTCTATTTTCTAACATTAGGCTTTAAATCACTAATAACACTAATATCAACGTTTCACCTACTAATATTTCTTTTGGTCCACAAACAACATTACACGTCACTACATCAGCCCCAGCATTACAGATGGCCCAGCCGCATGATGTAGTGCAGTCTGACTACACCGTTTGGACGGCGCCGCAACTGGTCCTGAGCTCCATTTGAGCGCTGGAGTAACCTTCTGCGCTGGGCTAGCTTCCTACTCCGAACCCACTTCCTTACGCTTAGAATAAATAACTCTAGCAAGTCGCCTAAAGTCTGTAAACAATTTTTGGAGGCTTGAGACCGAAAGAAAAAGTTCCGCATAGCCCCTACAACCTAAAATATGAAGGCCTCCAAATCACACAGCATAGCCCATAGTCATGGGGGTATTGATGATTTCTTCACGTGGGAGAAAAATTTCCATTGCGCCCCTCGATCTTCTCCAATTTGTGGAAGAGTCCTCGCCTCCTATCCCTGCTTTGGCGTCTGCTCTGCCGCTCCAATCTCGATCATCGTTGCACGCTCCTCCGAGTCTGCTCCGCTCGAGGCCGCCGCCTCCCTGCGCCGAGAACTTTGATATTTCACCTCGACACCCTCAGCTCAGGCCCTCCTCCCCTTGCTGTGTCCCTTGCCCCCCTGCTTCTTTTGCTGACACTTCCAGCGGCCACATCCCCTCCTCCTCGAGCTGCCACCTATATCCACCTGATTTAGCAGGAGTGTCACCTCTAGCAGGAGCATCTCCACAACGAAGGCACGAAGCTGTCCACTTCACAATTTGGCCTCACTGTTCCATTCCACATTGGCCACTGAAGCAAACTGGTCGCCTCATCGTTCTTTTCCCTACAGTGAGACAACGTGGGTGCAATGCCAACCGTGCGTAGTGGTGTGCTATAAGCAGCAGGAGAAGCTGTTCGATCCGGCAAGGTTGTCCACCTGCCTCCACCTACTCAGACCTCGACACCCATGGCTGCTCCGGCGGACACGGCCTCTACGGCGTCCAGTACAGCGATGGCTCCTACTCCATCGACTTCTTCGGTGACTGGAGAGACAGGGGAGGCGGACGCCGGTGGGCAGTACAGATGTTTGCTATATTTTTTTGGGTATATTTTCAATATTGGGTTTCTTTGCTACTCTCAGGTTATCACGCTCTTATCGTCTCCGTCATAGAGAGAGGGTATAGATTAGCAGAAGTAAACAATCAAGGGAATTGAATTAAGTACATAATGGCTGTAGCTTAATTGGATAGAGAATTGCTTGAAAAAACTGGAGAGACAACATCGATGTCAGGTTTAGCCATGTTTCTTATGAATGGTTGGATAGGGCCTGTGCATTATCAACATACTTAAATATGAATACTCAATGTTGAAAATACAACCCTTGTATATGTTGATAGATATGCTGTTGATTGATCTGCTATGTTGTGCATATATGCTGTTGAGATTATGCTATATGTGATGAAATTATAATAAAAAAGCCAGACCGGAAGCAGTCATGCCATTGGTTCCTGGTTCACTGGTTTAACAGCGGTCTAACTGGTGAATCGGCCATTTCAAAAATAATATATTTTTTACTAAATCTAAGGCTATGTGAAAAAAACTAGATTAAATTCATAGATTTATTACACAACAGCTAGCTTGTTGTTTACTAAATAGCACACCTCATAGACCCGATCGATCCCTGCACGCAGCTCCTACCCACGTCCCGGTGCCCCTCCCATGTCTCTATGTGATAATTTTTTTTATCACACCATGTTAACCCACCAATATATATTCAGTTACCACCCTTTTCTCGTTAGTTGTTTCATTTTTTTTTGAATTTAGACACAGAGGAGGCCACCGCCTCGAGTGACGGGAAGGAGAGCAGTTCCAACGGAGAGAGTCACCGGCAACGGGTTTGGTGTGCCCCTGGCAACAGGCACCAAGAAACGAGCGTCGTGCTGTAGAGGTGCTCCAGACAGCGATGAGGATGTCAAACCATCATATCCGACCACATCATCGTTAGAAAGGAGTGCGCTTCGGGAAGGGGATGCAATCTGGGGACGGTGCGCGGTGGAATCGAGCAAGCGATGATGGGGAGAGGAGCATAGCGCACATTGACGGACTACGTCGCTGAGTCTGCGCTAGGCCGCGCCACAGGATATTGGTGACGGCAGGTCGAGGATAATATTTTTGGGGCGTCGGCACGCAACAAGTGGATTTAGTGTATCTCGACCTCTCGATTGCCACGTTGGATGCCACCCGGATCGCTAGCTCGGCTTGGCGGAAGGCAGCGGGGTGGGGGTCGAGGGAAGGTATGGGCAGGCGTGACGACGGATCCAACATTGGGGCCCACTGGCGTCCTTTGCAGGTTCTTCTTGGCCTACCTTCCATCGGTCATCTTCAGCAACTACCTCTGGTGCCAGGGTCACATGCTGGCGGCCTCCTCTTCACCTTGGCTCCTGCTTGGGGCCGACACTTCCTGCACCAAGTTGCCGCCCTAGGATGGTAGCAGGCGCCGTGGCAGCTGGTTCCTGCTACCCCGCACTGGTGTCCGTAACATTTGGTGTCAGGTTCGTCCTGACTTCTTCGCTTCTTCGTCGATAGGATGTACTCCTATTCACGGTGTTGCGTATTTGTAAAAAGTCCACGGTGTCGCGTTGATGCAAACTGTGATTTTGATGTGTTTTTTTATCCACTGTGTCAGTGTTGATTTAACGAAACAATCATCAGCAAAAAAATACATGGATATATTTATCTTCGTTGGGAAAATTACTGTTCATAGTAAAGAATTTCTACGACTTGAGATAGAAATCGACCTAGCGTAATTATATTACTCTGAGTAGAACGATAGCTAATAGTAGTAATTATTTTACTTTTTGAGAGGTAAACACCACTTTTTTTCATATAGCCTTCGGTCCCAACTGTGGTAAATCTTTTACTACGTCCAAAAAAGAACGGGTGCCAAATCAGATAATTTTTACTTAGGTCTGGAAAGGATGGGAACGGTGAGAGTAAAATAGAAAAACTAAAAGCCCGGACTGGGAGAGCATGGGGGGATGCTGAGCAAAATAGAAAAATTAAAACACCGGATCGGAATGGAGGCGGAGTAGGAGGGTGCACTGTGAGGCGCGTTGTTTATTGTTGCTTAATAAATAACACAGTTGTTTGCGTTACCGTAGCGTCACAAGTTGACGATGGCTTGGTGGTTAGCACAGCTTCTCACTCTCCTGCCGGAATAGCTGAAGGTCCTAGGGTCGATTTGTTTAGAAAATATGAAGAGAAAAATCAATTAGCCTTTTTTTCCCCTTTTTTTTCCGCTGGTCCTTGGATCGGTTTCTGTTTTTTATCCAACTGTCAATCCGGTTTAGTTTTTTCCACAATGGCTAAAACGCATCTTAGGGTGTGTTTGGGAGGAAGGGCCAGGGCCTTCTCCTGCACGTAAAATAAAAAGCTTGATTAACGTATAATTAATTTAGTATTAGCTTAATTTTTTTTTAAAATTATATTAATATGATTTATAAAGCAATTTTTTTAAAGAAATTTATTTAAAAAAACACACACTATTTAGCCATACCTTAGCTACCGAATAGTGGTGGTGAGATATTTGCAAGAGACTGTATAGTTATGCCAAATTTTTTGTTGTGCTGTTCATCAGTATCTACCAATAAGGATATAAAGTATTTCTGATACACCTCGATGTGCTGATCTTTACGATGTAGGATCAATCACCAGATAACTAGCTTCGAAAAAACCGAGATAACTTGTTGCAAGCAGCGATAACTAGTGCAACCTGACGAATAAAACTCGAAGCCAACCACCGTCTCAATACGGCAACCTGAATCGAGGATTCGCCCAACCATACTCTCAAAGAAACCAACCAACACAGCCTACAATCAATCGAGGAGACCTCAAAATGAGTAGCAGCACCAATTGAGAGCGGATGAAGCCGCCGCTTCTGTAATTCCTGTGAAGGAAGTCACAAGAGCAAATGGGTAGAGATCAACTCTCAGGGGCTTGCTAGCGCACAGCTGAACAAAGTGGTCTATATTCTTAATATTATAATCTGTGATTACAATGAGTCTAGGGGGTATTTATACTAGCAATAGCCCTGCTAGGTAGGTGGAAACTCGAAAAGAAAATAAGTAGTTCGACTATGTGAAAAGACCTCTTCAGAATGAGATCCTGGAGAGTTTCCGCGTGGCTATTAGTCTTCTACGCAATCTTCATTGTTTTGGCAATAACTCCACCTAGGAAAGTCCAAATGATGCACGGTTTGTTCCGTTGAATTCTTGACTTGACACCCTTACCAACCATATATGCCATGCACCATGTAATATTATAGAACGGTATAGTTTAATATATGAACTTTAGCATCAGGCTGGCTATTGACCTTCCGAGCAGTATACACTAAACGGTGGTCTGTGTCCAAATGGTAGCTCCAAACTGGTCGGGGCTAGACTCATTGGAAACTAGACTAGAAGAGCTTTCCAAAACATGCTCATAGACCACCATAGCTTCTGGGAATCAAAATATATGACTGTTTCTTCTAGACAGTTCTGCAGAGCTGAACTGGTTCGAGTGTAGTTCGTGGTTGGCAACTGATCTGAAGTGGTCTGCAGCTGGTCGGAAGTCATCTCCTTGTGTGTTCATGTCTTCCGCCTTAGTGAACCTAACCATTAATAATGTACACCACTTAGGTAGTATATAATTCTCATTAATATTAAAATGAATCTCACAAAGTAGCGCGTGCACCTCTTGTTGTAGCATCTTTGCTCGACTACGTGTAATCGGTCCATCAATTACTTGGACTGGTGTTGATGTAGGTGAGACCTGAGTTGGTGTACCTTGAGTTGAGGGTTGCGACATCTTGCTTGATGGTGTGGTCATATCATCCTCTCTCTCTTGAAAAGGAGTCGTCCTCGACTCTGAAGTATGTTCACTTGTGAATGGAGATAGATCAGCAACATTGAAGGTGTTGCTCATGCCATAACTTGGTGGAAGATCTATCTTGTATGTATTATCATTGATCTTTGTAAGAACACGAAATGGACCATCCCCTCGTGGCATCAATTTGGATTTGCGCTGATCTGGAAAGCGATCCTTGCGCAAGTGAATCCACACCAAGTCCCCTGGTTTAAACAACACTTTCTTTCGATGCTTGTTTATACTTGTAGCCTTGCGTACCGCCTTGAGCTCAATTGCTTCCTTAGCCTTCTCATGTATCTTGTTTATGTATGCAGCATGCTTAGAGGCTTCCATGTTGGTTCTTTCCCTATTATAAGCAAACTCCACATGAGGCAAGCAATCCTCCCAATCCTTCAAGTTCTTTTTCACCATGGTTCGCAGCAACATTGATAAGGTTCGATTCACCACTTCAGTTTGTCCATCGGTTTGGGGATGACATGTGGTGGAGAACAAGAGCTTGGTCCCAAGCTTTGCCCACAGTGTTTTCCAAAAGTAGCTGACAAACTTGACATCACGATTCGACACTATGGTCCTGGACATTCCATGTAGCATCATAATTTCTCTAAAAAACAAATTAGCAAGGTGTGAAGTATGGTCGGTCTTATTTCAAGGGATAAAATGAGCCATCTTTGAAAATCTATCAACCACAACAAAAATTGAATCTTTTCCGCTCTGAGTTCTAGGCAATCCCAAAATAAAATCCATGCTTATATCTTCCCAAGGAGTATTTGGAGTAGGTAACGGAGTGTATAAACCATGAGGATTTAGTTTGGACTTAGCTTTGTGGCATGTGACGCATCGCTCTACAAATCTGATGACGTCTCTTCTCATCTTGGGCCAATAGAAATGATCACGAGTAGCTCATATGTATTCTTTTGTCCAAAATGCCCTGTTAATCCTCCTCCATGTGATTTCTGTAACAACAACAATCTAACCGAAGAATTTGGAACATAAAGTTTGATAGCTCTAAACAAGAATCCATCATTGATGTGATATTTTTCCCAACCTTTTCCGTCTTTACAATGGGCATATGGTTCTAAAAATTCAGGATCATTTTTGTACATATCTTTCAAATTTTCAAGACCCAAAACCTTTAACTCGAGTTGGTTCAGCAACACACTCTTCCGAGACAACGCATCGGCAACAATATTGTCCTTACCTTTCTTATACTTTACAATGTATGAAAATGTTTCAATGAACTCAACCCATTTGGTATGGCGTCGGTTCAGCTTAGCTTGACCTTTCAAGTACTTCAAAGCTTCATGATCGGAATAAATAACAAAATCCTTTGGCCATAAGTAGTGCTGCCATGTTTTAAGCACACGTACCAAAGCATACAATTCTTTGTCATATACAGAATAATTCAGTTGAGCACCTCCCAATTTTTCACTAAAATATGCTATAGGTTTTCCTTGTTGCATTAAAACTCCTATCCCAATCCCACTAGCATCACATTCCACTTCAAAAGTTTTAGTGAAATCAGGAAGAACAAGTAGTGGTGCTTCAGTTAAACATTTCTTTAATTTTTGAAAAGCATTTTCTTGTGTTTTTCCCCATTTAAATTTAACTCCTTTCTTGGTTAATTCATTTAAGGGAGCAACGATGGTACTGAAATCTTGCACAAACCTTCTATAAAAACCAGCAAAGCCAAGGAAACTTCTTACTTGACTTACATTTGTTGGAGTGGGCCAATCCTTGATGGCTTTCACCTTGCTTTCATCCACTTCTATTCCCTTTCTTGAAACAACAAAGCCAAGAAACACAACATGGTCTATGCAAAAACTGCACTTCTCAAGATTAGCAAATAATTTCTCCTTTCTAAGCTCATCTAGGACTTGTCGAATGTGACTCACATGCTCTTCAAAAGACTTGCTGTAAATTAAGATATCATCGAAGTAGACAACCACAAATTTCCCAATAAAAGCTTTCAAGACATGGTTCATTAATCTTATGAAAGTACTAGGAGCATTAGTCAAACCAAAAGGCATAACTAACCATTCATACAGACCAAATTTTGTTTTAAACGCAGTTTTCCATTCATCTCCAGTTTTCATTCTTATTTGATGGTAACCACTTCTCAAATCAATTTTAGTAAATATTGTGGAGCCACTCAATTCATCAAGCATGTCATCTAAGTGTGGAATAGGATGACGGTAGCGGACAGTGATGTTATTTATAGCCCTACAATCAACAGACATCCTCCAAGATCCATCTTTTCTAGGTACTAAGATCACAGAACAGCGCAAGGACTTAAACTTTCACGAACAAAACCTTTGTCAAGAAGTTCTTGTACTTGCCTTTGTATCTCCTTCGTTTCATTAGGGTTGGTTCGGTATGGTGGTCGATTAGGTAGTGCAGCCCCTGGAATGAGATCAATTTGATGCTCAATCCCACGAATTGGAGGTAGTCCAGCCGGTGTTTTCTTTGGAAAAACATCTCCATAGTCCTGCAACAGATGAGATACAACACTAGAAAGAGAGGTGATGTCGTTAGCTGAAATTAAAATGTCTTTGCACACAAGTACAAAGAGCACTTGATTTGGGTTGTTCCTTACTCCTCTCATTTCAGATTTTGTGGCTAACATAACTAGATTTTCTCCCTCTCCTTTCTTTTTTTCTCACATTTGGCTTGTGGCTCTCACTCACCGAATTGTGGATGGCACTCAATTTCTTTTGCTCTTCTCCTCCATTACTTGCTAGACCAATTTCAGATTTTTTTTGTAAGTGCTCAGCCATGATTTGTTGAGGGGTCATGGGCTTTAACACAAACTTCTTTCCCTTCAGATCTAGTGTATACTGATTTGTTCTCCCACAATACTGAGTGTAACGGTCATATTGCCATGGTCTTCCAAGTAGCAAGTGACACACAGACATGGGTGCTACATCACACTCTACTGTGTCAATATATTCACCAATCTTGAATGGAATTTTCACACGATGCCCAATCTTAATATCTCCTAAATCATTCAACTATTGGACATGATATGGATGCGGATACCGCTGTAGTTTCAGACCAAGCTTGTCAACCATTTCACGACTTGCAAGATTGTGGCAGCTCCCTCCATCTATGATCACCTTCACTACATTGTCTTGCACCTTTGCACGTGTTTGAAATAAATTGTGCCGCTGTCTATTTTCAGCTTCTTTCATTTGAACACTCAAGATTTGAGCCACTACAAGAGCATCCCCCTGCTCAAATTCACACCCTGTATGTTCCTCATCTTCATGGGCTTCTTCAGCATACTCTTCTTCATCTTCTTCTTCACTAGCTGATTCATACTCTCCATTATCATTCACAATGATCACCTGATTGTTTGAGCACTCTCTACTTATATGCCCACAGCCTCCACACTTGAAGCACTGAATTCCACTACTCTTGGCTATAGAACGTACTGAAGTAGAGGTGGATGCAACTGGTTTAGAGCTCAGGTTTGGGGCAGCAGTGTTCTTCCCATTAAAAACACTCTGAACATTAGAACGTGAGCCTCCAAACGAGTTTTTCGCTGATGATGGTGAAGTAGTGAACTTCGAGACTTGCTTGCTTTCCCCGGATATGTTCCTCATACCAAATGACAAGGACTTGCTGCTCTTAGCATCTTGCTGCAATTATCGTTCAGCTTTGGTTGCTTGATGTACCAAATCAATTAGATGACGGTACGGTTGAAACTCAACAATACGCTGAATATTGCGATGCAAACCAGCCATGAAACATGCAATAGTTTGCTCTTCATCTTCATACACATTGGCTCTAATCATAGCCTTCTCCATCTCTTTATAATATTCCTCAACAGAGAAACTTCCTTGCTTCAGATTCTGTAATTTATCAAAAAGATCACGCCGATAGTGCTTCGGCACAAAAAGTTTTCTCATTTCTTGCTTCATTTCATCCCAAGTTTCAATAGGATGTTCTCCATCTTCCTCAAGATCAGAGAGAAGTTGCTCCCACCAAATCAAAGCATATCCCTAAAACTCTAGAGATGCCATGGCTAATTTCTTCTCTTCGGAATAATTATGCAAGCGAAAGATCTTTTCCACTTTCAACTCCCAAGTGAAATAAGCTTCAGGATCAGATTCTCCATCAAATTTTGGCATGGTAAATTTTAGTTTGCTAAACCTCTCCTCTCGGTTGCCTCCTCTACGAGCTCGGCAACCATATCGATATTGGGACTGATCATCATCATCCTCTTCAGATTCATCATGATCATTATTTCTTCGATTTCGACCTCTTCCTCTACCATGTGCAGCACCTCGGTTCCTCCTTCCTTGCTCTCTAGCTCTTCTAGCAGCAACTCTTCCTTCACTTTCTTCTCCATCTTCACCGTGGTTGCTTGCACCATCATGAGGTGGACGGTGTTCTCTGATTTCAGCCAAGATGGCTTGAAGATCTTGTGTCAACCAGTCTTGTCTATCTTCTAGGTTTTGTTTGAGCTCATTAAATTGTGCAATAGTAACACATTCTTCTACCTCAAATTCACCCATCGTCCTGAAAGGTTAGCAAAATACAAGCAATATATTTGTATATGTTGACTGGAAAGTTTTTGGTGACTCTCTGAACCTCACCTCTCTGACCAACCAAAGCTCTTATGAATTCCGTGCTGTGGATTAAAAATAAAATGTGTGGTGGTAACCAAAAGTGATGGCGATGCGAATACAAGATCAGAGAGTACCGATTGCGATGGTTTTTTGTGTGGGGAGTTGATACACAAGGAATACAATCTGAATTCTAGTTATTGTTAAGTTAAGTAACAATCCAAACTAGAAGTTCTATGTGTAGTGCTGACCACAAGATATGATAGATATAAATAGATCACACACACGCAAAGAATTTTTAGAGTTGATGCAAATAAAGGAGTATGATTGGGATGCAAGTGTTGCGATCAAACCCAACCAAATTTTGCACCAAACACAAATAGCAAACTGGTTGTACAACTTGATATGATAAACTTCAGTACTTGTGCACTTCAACAAACTGAACTTTAGTTTTTCTTTCTCAACTTTTCTCAACTCTTTCTTTTTTTTTGTACTTTTCTTCTTCTTTTTTTTGAGACACTTTTTTTTTCTTTATAGAACTAAGAACAAAGATTAAAAATAACAGAAGCACACTTTATAAAAGAAACAAGACACAACCAGAAGCTATAACTTGATAGGATCAAAGTTTACACAAAGGATGATAAAGGTTTCAGATTTTTTTTTGTGTGGGGATTTTTAGATATATGAAAGAGGCACAAAGGATACACGAAGGATAATACGATCAACAACTAAACAAGACTCTAAAGGACAGAAACTTAAGAAAACTCACATGAATAACAGATTGAAACAAAGGGCTATGACAATTTTATGGCTTCTAGTGGATAGGACGAACAAAATTATATGTAGCTAAGGGTAAAGAATCCTACCGTGGTAATGAAAGATCTGATACCAGATGATACGCCTCAATGTCCCGATCTTTACGACGTAGGATCAATCACCAGATAACTAGCTTCGAAGAAGTCGAGATACTTGCTGCAAGCAGCGATAACTATTGCAACCTGACAAATAAAAATCGAAGCCAACCACCGTCTCAATAGAGCAACCTAAATCGAGGATTCGCCCAACCACACTCTCAAAGAAACCAACCAACACAGCCTACAATCAATCAAGGAGACCTCGAAGGGAGTAGGAGCACCAATTGGGAGCGGATGAAGCTGCCGCTTTTATAATTCCTGCGAAGGAACTCACAAGAGCAAAGGAGTAGAGATCAACTCTCAGAGGTTTGCTAACGCACAGCTGAAAAAAATGGTCTATATTCTCAATATCATAATCTGTGATTACAATGAGTCTAGGGGGTATTTAAACTAGCAATAGCCCTGCTAGGTAGGTGGAAACTCGAAAAGAAAATAACTAGTTCGACTATGTGAAAAGACCTCTTCAGAATGAGCTCCTGGAGAGTTTTCGCGTGGCTGTTAGTCTTCTGCGCAATCTTCATTGTTTTGGCAATAACTCCACCTAGGAAAGTCAAAATGATGCATGGTTTGTTGCATTGGATTCTTGACTTGACACCCTCTCCAACCATGTATGCCATGTACCACGTAATATTATAGAATGGTACAGTTTAATATATGAACTTTATCATCAGGCTGGTTGTTGACCTTCCAAGCAGTATACACTAAACGGTGGTCTGTGTCCAAATGGTAGCTCCAAACTGGTCGGGCCTAGACTCATTGGAAACTAGACTTGAAGAGCTTTTCAAAATGTGCTCATAGATCACCATAGCTTCTGGGAATCAAAATATATGACTATTTCTTCTAGACAGTTCTACAGAGTTGAACTGGTTCGAGTGTAGTTCGTGGTCGGCAACTAGTCTGAAGTGGTTTGCAGCTGGTCGGAAGTCATCTCCTTGTGTGTTCATGTTTTCCTCCTTAGTGAACCTAACCATTAATAATGTACATGACTTAGGTAGTATATAATTTTCATTAATATTAAAATGAATTTCACAAAGTAGCGCGTGCACCTCTTGTTGTAGCTTCTTTGCTCGACTACGTTTAATTGGTCCATTAATTACTTGGACTGGTGTTGATGTAGGTGAGACCTGAGTTGGTGTAGCTTGAGTTGAGGGTTGTGACATTTTGCTTGATGGCGTGGTCATATCAACTTCTCTCTTGTTAATGGATGGTTTTGACTCTACGTTTAGTCATACTTGATATGTAGAACAAGTTTACGAGATCCAACCATAACAACCAAGCACTCTTATAGCAAATGGGCAGCCTAACCTTCTCGACATAGGATGTTAGACACCATTTACCCAATGAAGTGGACAAATAACATGCAACCAACTTGCACACCTATCTCGTATAACAACACACTATGATGTTTGATCCACTCGATTACATAAGGAAGGAAAAATATGAGCAATTTATGGCAAGAACTCCTAGTCCCTCTCACTAATTTCGTTGTGGCAGCGGTACAAACCCTAGGAGAACAATCTATGACATAATTGTGGCATCGTGGAATTGACGCTTTGTATAGTGAGGGTAACTAAAAGGTGGTGCCTTAGCAGCCATCAACTAATTTGTTTTATTTATTACACGCTAGTTATGGACATACTTGAAAGAATCTTGATGTCGTTTAGAGTGGTGGTGAAAAGACAAATCTAAATAACTGGCAACGGAATTAGAGGGAACATTGGAACTTACGATCTTGGCGATCAGAACTTTCGATCGGTTTTGTTTGTCTCACAAAAGAAAGGCTGATGAGAACTTCCAATTACAAGGGTTGGAACTTTCGATCCCTGAGTTGAATCTCGTGAAGGAGATGCAATCATGGATGACACCCATAACACAAAAGTATGTTGACAACAGTAGATAACTAAGAACAGAGAGATGGATACAAGAGAGAGTGGGAGACAATTTTTCACCAAAGTTCAGATCTCAACGATCCTATATCTCTGTTGAGGACTCTAAGGTGATGGATTTCTTTCGATTCCTAGCCTCACCAAGCGTGCACCAAGGATGATGTTTTGACCTTCAATCAACCACTAAGATAAAGCTCCGTTCCTAAGTGACCACCAAGATCCTCATGCTTGGTCAGTGAGCTAATACTTTTGGTGAAGCTTAGTCCACCAAACAACCTCTAAGATCAAACTTGATTCACATTCAACTATCTCTTGATGAGATGAGGGAAAACCTTCACAAACTTTTTTGGACTATCCACAATCAATGGGATACTCACGGAGGACACCTAGTCGACTAGGAAAATCTTAGAAAGTAATAAGTTCCATGGCGAAGCCCTAATGCCGATCTCCAAGTGCTCACAAAAACCCTAATCTCATAAGCTCTCCAAAATGCATGTGATTGAGATGAGGCATGGTGGCAGAGGAAGGGGTTCTATTGTTGGGGAGTGGACGAAATTGCATTAGTGGTGGCCAGATCTAGCATCCAATGATTGAAAGCAAGGTGGTGAGCGTCGTTGAACCCTCCTACATGATCTTCTCCGCTCGTTGTTCTGTTGTTTCGTGGTGCCTCACCTCATCATGGCTTGCAATTGTGTTGTTGAGGCTTGATGGCGTTGATGACCAGTAGTTGTGGCGGAGAGTGGGTGGCCAAGGCATGGGTGAGTGGCGGATGCATGGATGAGCAAAATTTCACACATTTGTCACTGTATGTGTAATTACATTTAAGCATATTTGCTTCCAACCAGAAGGAGCAACAACCCCTAGTTGAAGTGTTGAACGGCTAGGCTATGCGGTTGCAACCCAAAACACTGCAGCTAGTACTACCAAACAACCCCTTATTTGTTACCATTTAGGGTTCGACAAGCCTGTTTGGCCACCTATACCTGACCCTATGGATCAATCCAAGATCAAGCTCTGATAGTATATTGTCATGACAAAAGATCGTCGTTGGAGTTGGGGATGACAAGTTGGTTTGGAGAAAATGAGAGGTGATTCAATTTGGTTTCTTCATTCAATGAACTATCACAATAGATATGCCCTAGGTATTATACTCGACCTCCTTCACTCACATGCCCTCAGGAACCCACACACCAGATACACCCCGGGTCTTATACTCGACCCTCTTCGCTCACCATTTTTGATAGACCTCGTCAGAGATTCAACCTAATCTCTGTTGCCATAGCCAATCACATTACACAGTCCATTGTGGGACAATGAATTTAGACTTACTCTAACGATCTCTCTTCTCATGCCTAGAAGCATCTTCATGTTGTTGCCTACCGTTGCACCTTCGCCTCCACCTCACAATTCACCTAGGATTGGATCTGCTAGAGCCACTAGTTCGCCGAGGTCAACCAAGTTGAGACTAATCTATCTTCAAGGTACAAACTCTCTAGTTTCTCCCACCCAATCTGCTTCTAATCTATTTTCTAAGCAGTTCCAACTCAAAGTAGCTGTTGAGAACTTCGTCGAGGTTGCCAAGCTCAAGAAGGCTAACCTCAAGGCTAGCATGCCGGGCTGTAGAGCAGCAAAGGCTGAAAAGGGCTGCTGCACCAAGTACTTCTTCAGCAGTGGTGTGGAACTGATTCTTCTTTGTTTTTTTAAAAAATTGTAGCATGATTGATGTTGTTATTTAGTTGATTAGTGCATATAGTTGAAGGTCACCAACATTCTAGGCACTATACCTCCAGTGGCAGCTACAAAATCCAATCCTTTGCTTCCCTCCATTCTGCTCCCAACTTATTTAACCCAAATGTAGAGGGGAAAACTTTGTCTAAAGGTCGGATCCATAAATGAGATAAAAGAAAGAAAAAAGCATACTTGATGTAGATTTAACCAACCAAATGTGTCCACATATTTTAGGGTTTTATCAAAAAATGGAATGGTTTAAAGTGGCATCAATCTGAAGAGTCACTTAGACTCAACCATTTATAAGTGTTCATTGGTGTAAGCCTAGTTGTCAGACCTTATGGCATTGTGTGATG
This sequence comes from Oryza coarctata, assembly GCA_030770085.1. Classification (NCBI taxonomy): domain Eukaryota; kingdom Viridiplantae; phylum Streptophyta; class Magnoliopsida; order Poales; family Poaceae; genus Oryza; species Oryza coarctata. The sequence goes on from CM061475.1 coordinate 9,456,173, forward strand.
ACCCATTTAAATGTTTGGGCAGTGAGCACCCTAAAAACATATACTAAAACATGAAATGCTGGCACAAAAAGTGAAATATCTTAATGGATTATATTTTTCTGTTCTTCACACATGTTTCATATTGTTAGGAATAAGAACTAGTTATTATTGCTTTGGTTTGAATTGGTGTAGGCATTAGAAGCTAGGTCAAATGTTTAGGTGTTTTTTGCTTCTACTCTTGTTGAATGTTGATGCTCGTTGCCCTGTGAATGTTGAATGTATCTAGAGGCTCCCGATGGGTTGTTCAATTTCTTACACCTCTGCATCTTCATCATTGTCCTGTTTGGTCCCGTCCACCTCTGGTGGCATACTAGACATGGATGGATCTAGCGAATCCTGTGTCATGCAAGTGCAACTTAACAACGTGTTAGGCGACCTCATGGACCGATAAGAACCCAAGGAGAGGATTCCTTTGTTGCTGAAATCATGAAGTGAGTTTTGATTCCAAATTTTTGAATCTCCAACCCAATCTAAAAAAGGTGCATTAGATCCTAGGTGGAGATGTGTAGAAACCTTAGATAGCCTATGTGAGTAGGTTTGAAAGCTATGATAGCTAACACCTCCAAGTGGGGGTAGGGTGAGTTAAATACTAGCACCCTCCACATACTAGCCATTACTTACATGTTTGAACATCATAACTTATGATTGAGATGATCAGAACTTTCGATCGGCCCTCTCAGTCAAGCAGAGAACTTTGATTGAAACATCTGATTGCTATGATCAGAACTTCCAATTAGCCTTCTTGACCACACAAAGAGAACTTATGATATCAATCATTAGAACTTCCTAACCATTGGAACTTCTGATTAGGCTTCTCGACCATTAAGAGAGAGCTAATCGAAACTTTCGGTCACCACCACCGAAACTTTTGACTATCAATTGGAATCAGTGACCATTTTTTCCATGTGAGTGCGGTGCTTTGTCTCTCTCTAAGGATTAAAGGTAACTCTAGAGCACTTGGACACATGCACTAGCCCTTTGCATAAGTACAACTTTTTATTGACTTATGTTTAAAAATCAAAATTGAATTAGCTTGCCTTGAACCCATAGACCTCTTTCTTTCTTTCATTTGCAGAGTCACCATTCATCTATGCAACTATTGTAGGGACTAAACCTGTACTTATTCTCAATAAGATCATTAGTCCTAAACATGGTTTAGATTGGACAAAGGACAATGTGTTGATAAATATCAATGGGCTGTAATTTAATAGAAGTGAACTGGCCCAGTCCTTAAAGGACAGTACCATGATCAAGGATAGCAACATTAAAACATACATCCAATGCCTCAAGAATAAATCTATGTAGAGCATGACCCGATACAGATTATTTCTCTTGCCAAAGAACTCAGGAAATTTGACACAGTAAAATACAACTTTAGCATTGAATTGATATTTAACAGTGGCCTTTAATAGCAATATATTGTCACTTGTTTTTCATTAGTGTAGTCCATTTTCAACAAGGACCGAAGTTCTCCTTAGATACATTAGTGAACGAGCTTAATGAGGTATAACCACAATCGGTGGAAGATGTTAAGTTGTTGCTTCGACCACATGGCGACGGAGGTAGTGCGGGTTGTCACACGGCAGCAACCCTACTTCGATCAAACATAGGACAACGTGGATGGCAAGAAGTTAGTACCATGAGCTGTAAGGTTACCATTACTCAGCCACAGGCACAAGGTTGGTGGAGGGGCCACGTGGGTATGCCGCCTTCCCCACCCAGGGAGTGGAGCTACCCTGACCTCTATATTTTTTTATGATACCCCACCTTTAATTCATATAGATTCACCTAAACCCTAGAACCAACTAAAGGCTAATAGATCAAGATTGCAACTCACTATGTCTCTTCACAAACACTGAGCTTCTTCAGGATTATGAGCAATTCTAAACAAACACCTTGTAAAATGCAAATAACACAATTGGTGCATTTATTAGGTCAGGATGAAACAAATTATGACTAACTACTCATCAATAGTGTGCTTGGATGAGATTGTAATTGTTGGAAGCTTATTATTTTCTATTTGTCAATCTTTGATGTGTTAAATTAGGATAAAAGTATATTGTCTACTCCAAAACTCGGGAAGAAATGCACGTTACCATCTAAAAGTGAAGTGTAATTGATTGATTATATTCCAAAGAAGGTACAGGGTATATATAGGAGCCGGGACGACTTATCTAGCAGTCCATAAACATGAATACATGTATAATTATAGTTATATGGACAGATCTAATACCAAAGATAGATTGCCAATATATGGAACATTCTATGAAATATGCTAACAAAATATATGTTAACACTCTCGCAGTCTGAATAGGAGCAGGGCAAACGTTCAGGCTAGACTAAAACTCCTATAATACAGAGGTGGGAATGCTCTTAGTGAAGATATCAGCGTACTGGGATGTCGTGGGGACATGGAGAACCCAAACCTGACCAAGGGCAACATGATCCCGAACAAAATGGAGATCTATCTCAATATGTTTTGTCCATTGAAGTTGAACCGGATTGGTGGAGAGATACATAGTACTAATGTTGTCATAGTAAACCAGTGTGGCATGTCGGAGGGGGTGACGAAGTTTCTCAAGTAGCTGGTGAAGCTAGGACGCTTCTGCAACACCATTTGCCACAGCTTGATACTCATCCTCTGGGATAGATCTAGAGACTGTGTGCTGACGTTTAGAGGACTAGGAGACCAGATTATCACCAAGGAACACAGCATATCCAGAGGTCGATCGGCGAGTATTGAGACATTTGACCCAATTGGCATCCGAGTAGACAACCAGCTCAATAGGTGAAGAAGGACGAAGCGTCAAGCCAAGTGAAAGGGTCCACTGTAAGTAACGCATAATACATTTGAGAGCAGCACGTTGTGGCTTCTAAGGATCATGCATATAAAGATAGATCTGCTGAACTGTATATGCAATGTTTGGACATTGAAGGTCAGATACTGTAGAGCACTAGCTAGACTACGATACTACGTAGAATCGACAACTGAAGGACCATCGACGGATGGTTTGGAGTGTATGTCAATAGGGGTGCTGCAAGGTTTGTAGGTGCTAATCCTAGCATGGTCCAAAATGTTGAGAGTGTACTGCTACTAAGAGAGGAAGGGACCGTCATCAGAACGGGAAACCGAGATGCCTGGAAAGTGATGAAGCTGGTCCATGTCAGTCATAGCAAACTCACGCTGGAGAGCTGTAATGATGTGTTGATGAAAACCAACGGTCAAGGCAGTGAGAACAACATCATCAACATAGAGCAGCAGGTATAGAATATTAGACCCACGGTGATAGGTAAACAACAAAGTGTTGGACTTAGCCTCAATAAAACCAAGGGACAGGAGATGAGATGCGAACCGGGTGTGCCAAGCTCAGGGGGTTTACTTCGGACCATAGAGAGATTTGTTGAGCTGACAAACATAGTCTGGATGTGATGAATCAACAAATCCTGAAGGGTATATACAGTAAACTATCTCCATGAGGGTTCCATGGAGAAATACATTTTTGACATCCAACTAATGAATATGGTAATTGTGAGATAAAGCCAATGATAAAACCATATGAACTATTGCTGGTTTAACCTGAGGACTGAAAGTTTCAGCACAATTAATACCTGGGTGCTATGTGAACCCGTGCAAGACCCAATGAGCCTTGTAATGATCAAGTGAACCATCAATTAGCAACTTATGGTGAAAAATCCATTTACCTATGACCAGATTAATGCCGGGAGGCCTAGGTACCAGACTCTAAGTGTTGTTGGCGATAAGAGCATCAAACTAAGTTTGCATGGCATTTTGCCAATTGGAATCTAATAGAGTATCATGAACGGAGCGAGCCAATGGCGACATGGGCACAACGTGGAGGTTGAGACCATCCATGGGCTAAGCAAAACTAGCCTTGCCACGGGTGCACATAGGATGTGCATTGTCAACAGCTAAGATTGCAATAGGCCTCATGGAGGCGGTGCTACCGGTGCTGCTAGCAACAACCTGAGCACAATGCATAGGGGCAACGGAATTGGACACACGTGGAGACACTAGCGAGGCCAAGGTGGTGGCTCCGCTGGCAACAACCTATGTAGGGTGCACAGGGTAGTAGGGCTAGTTGGAAGTGGTGTCGAGCCACAGGTGGCACTGGGCAGTGCAGAAATGCTAGATGAGGTCCCTGACGTCGGTAATCTTGTATGCACAACACGAACTCCTAGGAGTGGAGCGATGCCATCCTTCTCAACTATGAAATCTAGGGCAGAATGTGCCATACGTGTGGTTGACATTTTGGAGAATAGGAAGAAGGATTCATCGAGTACAACATGACGTAAGATGAGGATTCGATTTGATTGAAGCTAAAGGCACTAATAGCCCTTGTGGTCAGAGGAGTAATCAAGAAACACACACAAGGAGGGTCATGAGGAGAGTTTGTTGGGTGTAATGGAGGATAAGTTAGGGTAGCACGCACAGCCAAAAAGACAAAGATGGTCATAGGAAGGCTAGGTGGAATAGAGGCGGCTATATGGTGTCTAGTGGTGAAGGGTTTTAGTGGGGAGCCAATTTAGAAGATAAGTGGTTGTATGAAGAGCTTCAACCTAATAGACTGGAGGAAGGCTCGCTTGAAACAAGAGCGAATGCGGAATGTTATTAATGGTTTGAAGTGAACATTCTGCTTTCCTGTTTTGCTGTTATGTATGAGGACAGGACATACAAAGATCAATACCATGGGTGAGGAAGTACGTGCGGGCCGGATAATTGTCAAATTAACGACCGTTGTTGCACATAGTGCAGAACTGTATACGAACATAGGCGAACAAACGAGAGAGAACTAAAAATGTCTCAGACTTGAGACAGAAAGCAAAGGTACAAATGTAGTGTGAGCAGTCATGAAGTATAATGTACTTATATTCTGATACACTAACAATAAGAGATGTCCATAGATCATAGTGTATTAAATCAAAATTATGGACTGCTCAAGAATTAGATGAATCAAAAGGAAGATGAATGTAGTGACCGAGTTGAAATGCATGACATATGTGGATAAGATCATCCATATTACAAGTAATTGCACTGGATTTAACAAGCTGAGAGAGGGCTTCAGCGCTAAGGTGTCCGAGACGACGATGCCAGAGTGAAGTGGGAGCTATGATGAAAGCAGCAATGCTGGTGGAGAGAGGGTAGAAAGGATAAAGGTCACTGAAGCTATTGCACCTGGCAATTACATTCCTCGTGTGTAAGTCCTTCACAGAAAGACTAAAAGGATCAAACTCGATAGAGCAGTTGTTATCGGTGGTGAAACGATGAATGGAGATTAAGTTCTTAATAATACTAGGAGAGACTAAGACATTGTTAAGAACTAGATTACGGTGCAAAAAAAATAGTGTGATCTAGTTGCAATGACAGGAAGGAACGCCCCATTACAAACAATAGTAGAGGAATGGATGTATGAGGAAGGTGGGGAGATGGTAGAGAGAGTACCAGCATCATAAGTCATGTGAGAGCCGGTGCCCAAGTCAGCATACCATTCGGAGGAGAACAACTGTGGGTTAAGAGTCATCATGTTGAACAAGTATGCGAGAGGACCCCAATCCTAGGAGCCACCAAGGAGTAGGTTTCACGGTGCTAGCGTTAGCGTCGGTGGGCTCCATGGCATCGGTGTAGACTGAGGGGTCCAAGGCATCAACGAGAGAGACTGGATGACCGGTGGTGGTGTCTGGATGGTCGGCGAAGGCAGCACTGGTGACTGGAAGAAGAACCCCCAGTAATATGGGTTATTCTAGTGAAAGTTGTAGGCACCGCCGTTGTGGATGCCATACGGAATCACAACAAGTGCTGGTGAAGAGAGCATGGGTGCCATCGAGGGACGGCAAGAGCTATCATACAACCACATCTGCATGGTCCTGGCCTAAGGATGATTGAAGGATAGATGCAGTTTGGGTGGCACGCCACTAGCAAAATCGGAGAAGCCGTCGTGACCACCATGGCCTTGGTGATAGCTGTTGCGCTGGCCACCACCGTTGTTGGCTGGAGGCATGGCCATGGGACCAACAGAGCGCGTAGAAGGGGTCCATGGTGTACTGATGCTAGATGCCTAGGCACAAAGCGAGTGGGCGTCAGTGTGGTGACTAGCGTAGCGAGCGATGATGGTGGCTGGGCTTTGTTCTTGATCTCCTCCTCCACTAGCAAGTGAGTCCATGCCTCCTCAAATGTCAGGAACGGATGATGCATCTTCAGAATTGACACCATGTGGCAGAAATTTCCATTTAATTTGCGAAAAAGTTTGAGGACCATCTGTCAATCTCTAATGGGATCCTCGAACTCAGGATCCCCGAACTCAGTGAGGGATGTAGCCATGGACTTGAGGCGGCGGTTATAGTCGATGATGTTCATGGAGACTTGGTGAAGATATTGAAACTATGTCTCGAGGAGGAGAGCGTGAAATTTGTTGTGACTAAGAAACTCACCCTCAAGGAAGTGCCAGGGGCCACAAGCAGAGAGTTGGTGAAGCATCAACGACAGCAACTAGAGATGGTGCCATAGATCCATGTCAAGATGGTGTAGTCCATCTGAATCCACATAGGTCACTCGAGGAAGGATTCGTTGGTGAGGACATGATGGGTCAGAGCGTATTTGCCAAGCACGACAAGGAAGAGACTATGCCACTTACTGTAGTTGTTGGTGGATTGCTTGAGCATGACAGGGATGAGCGTCTTGACGTTGAGGACGGCGATGGCCTGCGTCGAGAGGGCCTCATTGTCAGCCTCATAGGGGCAGGCCATCGAATCAACGACAGTGGATGGCGTTACGGTCGGTATCAGAGAGGGAGTCGCTATCGATGAAGGGGGATTGGTGGTTGCGTCTGGTGATGGATAAATCAGCACCTATGTTTGGTGAAAGAGGCGAAGAGAGAGCGAGGCGATGGAGAGACCAAGGCGATGATTTCGCCGAGATGAGTGATGGAAAAGATTGGCGATGGTCTCACCGAGGCAGTCGACAAAAAAATCGAGGCGCGAGTGACAGAGAGATCGATGAAAAAAAAAGAAGACAGTAGGCGATCGACCGGGTTGGTAGTAGTGGCTACTGTAGAAAGTGTGGATAGTAATGGTATGATACCATAAAAGTGTAACTGATTGATTATATTCTAAAGAAGATATATGATATATAGGAGCTGGGACGATATATCTAGATATGATTATATACACAATTATGGCCGTAGGCATATATAATATCCATTATATAAAATATCTAACAGAATATATACACTATGTCATATGGGGATTTTTCAGATTTGATGGCAGTCAAGTACAGTGAATCAGACTAGGATTCCTGATAATGGAAGGTAGGTACGTACATGTGAGGGCTACCACAGTAAACCGAAATGATTTCTTTTCTGATTAATATGAGAATTTCAATTTTTTCTCTCTCTTGGATTATATGTGGGCATCCAAACGATCCTAAAAATGTTATTTTGGTTGACACCTGATAGGTTTCTATTGAACCTCGCACAAGAATTAAGTATCCAGTTAGTATCTTTGCTTTCAGTAGCAGAGGTAGGTAGGTGCATGCCTGTATGGGCGATAATAGTAATCTAATATGATTTTTCCTTTTTCGACTAATATATCTTCTACTCGTGTTGCGGTACGAAAGTGATTGAGCTAGTCAGTAAAGAACAGAGAATATCCTTCAAGTGCAATGCAAAGAACAGAAAGATGTGAGTGCCCTCCTTTTTATTCCTGCAATTCTCCAGTTCTTTGATTTGAGAAATTTATTATTGTGAGCAAGAATCCCTTCACTTTGTCGACCTTTTGAATTAACTTGTGGAAGCAAGGGAAAATTTTGTCTAAGCAGCACTATAGAGATGACGTACCTCCTACTCCAGCTTTAGAGTACTAGAACGGAGGCAAACAAAGGATATCCAAGAACACAACTCACTCATCTTGGTATACTCAAGGAAAGCACATTGATATTGAAGTTGTAGAAAAGCAAACAGATCGATAAACTCATAATTTGTATGATAATTTTATGAAATGCAGTTGCCAGGAACCTGCAAATTTTCCATGTGGCTAGATGTTTATGTGAATATCTTGCTACACACGGATTGCTCAATGAAGATCGAAGAATGCCTATCCAACGTAACTTAAATCAAAGGTACATCTTTCGTCCGAAGATCGGACCTTCAAGAAGTCCAAGATGATATTAGACTGAAGATCAGATATCCATCCGAATAGATGAGTTGTTCCTGACTCAAATACATGGACAGAGATCATCTCAGGTATTCGGCTTATTGTTCATCTGCTTTTCGCCCCTTTGTCAGCATCTCTTAATTTATTAGTTACTTAATCGCTTATGCACTAGTGAATAGCCCAGATGCCTGATTGGAATATTCGATTGAGCTAAATAGTCATACTGTTGTAATAAAATCAACTCATAATGGGAATTTTAGAAACTTCCACTGCTGTTTTTTTTTCTAGTGAAAGTTCCTATGCATAGTTGAAAGTTTCTTATAGTATTTCTTTTAAAAAAGTGTTTACCGTAGTGGAAAGTTTCTGGGCATAATCAAAAGTTTTTAATAAAGTTTTGTAATCTCAAGAAGAAATTTATCAAATAAAAAGTTTTATTAAGCAAATTTTAATTAAATAAATGATGTCATGCATGCCAATAAATTTTATCTAGTGTTTTTTTTTTAAAAAAAAACATCTGGTCGCGTGAGCTCAAATTGACTTAGTTCTCACGCTGTTCAAATCAGGCACTCTTGTGCTGATATGCATACGAATCTTATTGCGATGCATTGTTCAATTTGCTGATTTAGAAGATTTTAGTGCTTATTTGGAGATGATTAGGAACTTAAGACGAATGCACTGCTTGCTTCATATGTTCTGAGTCGGAGCGTTAATTACATGACTCGGTCATGGTTATTTCCTTGACACGGAAAATTAGTTTTAGTGTTTGCTCAAGACTTGCTTAATTAATAGGGGCATTAAGTTCTTGCACTTATTTTCAGCTACAATAACGTTTTTTAATGAACACATGTACACAATAAAGTTGTTGTTAACGCTAGAATTTACTTATTTTGGCCGATGAAAGAAAGACTGGTCGGATTATTGAGAGAAGCCGATTGACATAATCAGAGAGCCGATCGGATGGATTGATGATTGATTTGGTATGGTTGAAAATAGAAAATTATTCAGATAGGACCGAGTCTGAGGAGAGTCGTAAAAATCACAGCAGAGTGTTTTATCTATATAGAATATATTATATAAGCTAGGTAAGTTTAATTAGTCTTGCAACTTATGGATTAGTTTTCTTATGTTTAGCAAATATTGTCTAAGGTTGCTTGTAACCGCATTGCACTATTGTAAATTAAGGGTATAAATATGAACCCCTAAAACCTATTAAGATATCAATAAGATTATACATCAACTCAACTCTTGGCGTCTCGCCATTCTATTTCATCTAGATTTTACTAAGGCGTGTTCTGGCTCTTAACGTAGTGTTGCATCGTTTAAGTTTGATATTCGATAAAGGGGTATGTCCAGTTATTATCATGGTTTGTTTTGCTGTCTCTAAGATTATATCGGTTATGTCTGAGCTCTTTATCGGATCAGGCAAACCACATCATGTTTGTGTTAGGCTCGTTGATACATCGGTTTCTCTTTGCTGTCTTCGGCTGCCGCTACTCCTACCCGCGTGGCCTTGGTCACCACTGTCCTAAAGATTTAGCCGATGCTACTCCATCCCTATGTGCCCGATCACCGCTAGGTGTGCCCTTCTCACCATCACCGTCGCCGCCTCCTCTCCAACCAGTCACCACTATGCTCGACCTTCTCTCCCCTAACTCCCTTGGCCTCCTTTCCTCCGATGTCAGCCATCGCCAGTCCTAGCTCCTCGCCTTGACGTGTGTTGCCTCAGTCGCTGCTGCCCTCAGCCTCCTTTTCCTCACCACCACTCGACCTCCTCTTCCGCAACGCCGCCCTCGCTCCTTGCCCCGTCGCCCTCGGCTTCCTCTTCTCCGCACGCACTGCCCTTGGCCATCTCGTCCCGCCCCAACACCACCTCATTCTCCTCGCTGACAAGTACTCTTGGCCTGACCGCCACGCCTCGTCGTCACCACACCTCACCATCATCCTCATCAGCCATCTCGGCCTCACCGTGCTCGGCCTCCTCACTATCTCCTCACTGTTGGTCGGCCGACTATATTTGTTGCTGCTTGTCAATTTTTGAGGAATTTTTATTGTGTGAAATTTATATGAATTTTAGATGAAAATGTTAAATGAATTTTGATGTGAAACATGAATTTAGAATGAATTTGATAGAAAATTTAGGATGAGTTTTAGATGTGAATTTTAGTTGATAAATTAATCTAAATTTGTGATCAATTTTTTTGTGAATTTAGAAGTATTTTAGATGTAAAATTTTGGGTGGATGCATTAATGTTAAATATTATGTGAATTTTAGATGTGAATGTTGCTTTATTTTTACAAGTGTATTTTATGTAAATGTTATATGTGAATTTTGGTGTAATTTTACATGTGAATTTTAATGGATGTATTAATTTTAAATATTGTTTATAAATGGATGGATCTAATAGAAAATTAATGTATTTCAATAATTAAGTTTGATACGATGGACACCTATGATAGATCTAAATAGACAATCGAAGTATCACAATAGGAGGAGACAATACCTACCTAATCCACATCATCCAATGATAGCGACCCAAGTGACCTAACGAAGGGTCATATCACTCCCCGAGTGATCCACATCCTAGCTTGTAGTAGGGAAACAAGACCATGGACGAAGCTAACTATGACCTGGAGACGTTATGTTCTCTATATGCTAAACTTTACCGAGTTTATTGTACAAAAATATTTTTATATATCACCGACTATTCCATTTCATGCATAGACGAAGATTGCTCGAGACGGTCAATGCATCACAGAGTTCCATTAAAGTGACAACAAGAGGTCAAGGAAGTAGAGCCAGAAACAACTTCTGTTCAAATAAATCCTAAACAAGAAGAAGAGAACGGGCAAGACCAAGATAATCGATCCTAAAGAGGCACACATCATGACCCACATAAATACTAAGGGATGTCCAACAACCGACCGTGAAGTGGTTTTTAAGTGGCTAAACCAATGCTTAACCATTATCAAGAACCATGTTCCAATATTAATTGAAGATTGAGAGCTAGTTGCAGTGAGAACCAAAATTTAACTATAGGATAAGATGGAAAAAAGAATCATATTCCTTGAATGAATCGAGAAAGATAGAAAGGTAGCCACCCTTCAGAACATGGCTAAGTCATGGCATAATTGGAAGTCTAATCTTAATACAAAGTACGTACAAAGGGGATTAACCCTAAAGTTTGAGAAGATCATCATACCAGCCTAGTGGGACTAGTTTGTGGTGAAGATGACCACATTAGAAAAGATAGTACTGAGCAAAAAGATGGTAAAACTCGTGAAGAAAAATAAGTTTCACCATCGACTAGACTCGGGTGGCTATGCTAAGAAGGCCGAGAAGTAGAAGAAGGTTGATGATGACTTGAAAGCACAAGGGAAACCCATGCCAATGAATGATTATGATGAATGAAGCAGGAACTGGGTACATCCAAGGACTCTAGGTATCACTGACTCTAACGAGATTGTATTTCTAGACTTTGGCCTCCAAGAAGTTGTGGACAAGATGAAGGATATCATATAGAGGAAGAAATCTAACTCTTTCAAGTCTATTAGGGAGAGCGAACAGCTGACTGCCATGTTGGGCAACCCTGAGAACCGTGGTCGCATCTGTAGCATATCATCCAAGCTAAACTGGAGACAATGGTTCATATAAGACACACCTATCTACAAGAAGCATGACCATTTCAACAAGACACTAGATGAAATAGTATGGATAACAGTGGCCTGAGAAATTGTGAGGTTTGTTGCAAGTGCCATTCTAGACCTATTGACCCAACTGTAACCCAAGGTAAAGGCAGGTAATGGCTAGCTTTTAGTATAGTTGTCACAAATAGATCTGGTCATAGTGATGACAAACATCAGATCTACTCTCGCCTTGAAGTATCCTATCAACGACATATGGAAAAACATTCAATACACGTCTTATGTCCTCGTTGGAAGGGCAGGTCAAACAATGGAGGTTGCGAGGGGCAGGGCAATATCAGGCTGCATTTTTCATTGCCAGCCAGTCCTAGAGGATTATGCCAAGGTTGCAGTGGAAAATGTCAATGAAGATCAAATTATGTATGAGATTGACATTCCAACATGTGAGGGCATCAAATATCTCAGAGATATGATCGATCAAATTATTCTTTGGCATAGAAGAGATATAGTGCTGACAACATTAGTAAAACCCTCCAAGAAGCTACTAGATCCGACTTCACGCTAACTTTCGCTGGCAAATTCTCTCCTAGAGGTGAAAGACATGTACTCTCATGGCTAGCTTCCTTGTTTGTCACCATGACAAACATTAGCTTGACACCAACACCTCTGCTTTATTTGGCAAATCCTGCATCAGCTCCCATTGAAACAACTCTGCTAGGAAGTGACTATTCCACTAGAAGCCTCTTCGAAACATTTGGTGCCACAAAAAATGAAATCCTATAGCCACAAGGCAAAAGACAAGAATAAGGAGCATTGGATGTTCAAAGTATTTCAGGATGAGACAATTTAAGATAAGAGCACAAAACCTAAGACCTAGTGGAATCCATAAGTATAGATCTAGAATTCATCGTTATCAATGAAGATGAGCCGGAGGAATTTGAGAACAGCAAACCATTCCTCCTATCTTGGATGCTCAAGGATGGTCTATTTCCGTTGAGGAGATGGCATCAATGGTACATGAGAGCCATTAGACTTGGCGTCTCCTATATTATAGCTACATACCGAAGGAACTCTTTATGAACGCTGAAAGCATGGTTCTAATTGATTTTAAAGACATGTAAGCAATATATCGTCAGAAAAAATTGACGTTAATCTTATTGTCGTGTGATGGATGGAAGTTAACATATTGATATTACAGATATTAAATTATTCTTTAATTAGTAACTAATTGGAGCCGTTCTTAATTTTTAGAATATAGCACAGCATAGCAATGAAGTTAAAGAAACCCGTCGCGTATGTGAAGCTGCTATGAATCTCAGGACTATCGCATACCATCGAAATTGAAATACATTCGAAAATTACTAGTTACATAGGATGTGCGATGATAATTATGATAGATAGAACATGTATAATATCTTTGTACATCAATGGGTAAGTTCTATTTTGAGCTTAGTCATTGTAGAGAAAACAATTACTAACATTAATTTAATAACCGTAAATTCATACTTAGATCTGATTCCATATTCCACAAAATTTAGATTAGCGCATGTATATATATATATATATATAATTTTCTTATATATATTATTTAAATTAAATTTTTTATATAATATATATATATAATCCTTATTGTCTGTGCGGTATTATATTAATTTATTAATAAATTATATTATTATTTATAATATAATTTAAAAGTCTATAAAAAAATGCATTCTGGCAGGTGGCTAACTTTGGTTGAGCCACTTGCAAAAATACAACGTCAGCAGCTGGCAAAAATACTTTTTTTAGATACTAACCGTCTGTAAAAATACCCATTTTACATGCGATTAATTATATACCACTACTCTAGTCGTCTTAATTCGGCTGATTTTTTTTTTTTGAGTAGTGAGCACCAGACGGCCGGAGAGAAGTTGCCCCATCGTCGTCGCCATCTTTGCCAGCGCGGTTCGGAAACTACGTGTTTTCTGGTCGTTGGTTCCTCTGCCTCCTGGAAATATTGTAGATGGGTAACCATACTTCAATAACTTTTGCCTGTATATATGGAAATTATTACGTGGTGGTGGTGCACAAACGTTGACTTGCTGTGTGACTGTGACCACATACATTGATAATCACTCTGCTCATATTACTCCGTCCGTACCAACATGTACATTTGTAGTATTTCTGTTAAATAATATAACTATTATATATATATATATTTTTCAACCAATAACTATCTCCTCTTATTTAGTTCTCTTCTCAACGTTCTTCCCTTCTCATCCATCTTTCATTTAATTCTACATACCTCCGTAATCACCGTAAAAAATGACTGCAGAGTATGTCATTTTCTAAGTTAAATTTATCTAACGATCGGATTTATAGAGAAATAGGGTTACCGATAATAATAACAAATAAATACAGTATGTGTTCACATGGTTCATGGTGAATTTAAAAAAACTAATTTGATTTTGTAGGTATTGATGCATTTTTCTACAAACTGGATCACAACCAGAGAAAATTGACTTAGGAGTAGGATAAAACTAAAATAACTTATTACGAGGGATGACGCGTACAAAAATGGGAACCTGTTCTGATCATCGTTCCGCTGCCTAGTCGTGGCTAGACGAAGTCACACGATGAGCAGTTGGTTGATCGACGACGCGTGACCAAACTAACGGCAGGTTGTCAGTTTTTAACTTGCTATCATTCACTCGCTAACTCTTTGCTCTTTTTAAGAAGTATTCCATCTGTTCCGAAATAACTGCAACTAATTTTAGTTTTATCCGTTTTAAAATATAAGATGTATTTTGATTCGTCAAAAAAATTATTCTATTAGAATATAATATTTATAACATAAAATTAATATTATTAGATTTATATTTAAAGCATTTTCTTATGGTTATTATGTTAAATAAGTGATATATTAATAGATTAATTATTGATCAATTTTTTATCCTAACAGAATAAAATATGTAAAGTACTACTTTTCTATACAATCAACCATCTCAGTTATTTTTTTTAGCTTACCTCAAACCACCCCACATTTAATACGTGGCATGCAGGTCATTTCCTTTTACTCCTAGTAATTTGTTTTTTAAATTCTAGAATGCTACTTATATTATCAGCTTGTTTGGCATAATATTGTCCTCAAAATGAGGACAAAAATTGGATTTTTCAAAATAAAAAAGCCAAACCCCACATAACCTTCTCATTTTTAATTGTTTTTTGGCAGTTGGGGGGTTTTTCACATAAGATTTGACTGTCAGGTATATTTTTTTAGATAATGGAATCCCGGCTTTTAATTCAATTCGACAGAAGCTACAACCCCTTATTACATAGTTTGTAGCACATATGACTACCGAATAATAAATTTACAAGATGACAAATAACCATAGCAATTTTAACATACAGAGATGGATAAAAAACTAAAAGTAAATCCTATTGCTAAATTTCCATTTGTAGTTGGCATAAATTTGCATAACCATTGTCTTTAAACTTCTGCAAGCACTTTGCATGGAATCCTTGACCAACTCAAATCTTTGCAATAAACTCAAATCTGTAGGTTGTCCTATAGATTACCTGCATATAACATTTAATTGGAGTCTTAGTCAAAAACAACACCTCTAAGCCAAAGAGCCCAATATGATGTAGATGACTCTACTAGAACTTGTCTATAGGTTTTAGTATCCTCTCGCTTAATATTATTGGGTGCAACTAAGCCAAAGACATATGAACCGCTCTTTCCAAAGGAACTTGGCAAAATGGCATAAAAAGATGATGGATAGTTTATTATGCATACAAAAGAAATATTTTATACTACCATTCCAATTGCGCCTTGCTAAGTTGTCCTTAGCACCACTTCATTATATAATTACCACATAAAAGTCTTAATCTTAAGTGGTAGTTTCTATTACCATAAGACCATAAGACAATGTTTCTCTCTACATAATCATTATTAATCATAGCTTGATACATGGAGCAAACTGAAAAATTGACAATTCTTGGGTAGATTCCATTTAAAAAGCATCTTTACTCTCATTTAAATATATGTGCACAATTTTTGCAACAAGATTGTGTGATAAGAGTAAATTCTGACCCACCAAGGCTGTACGAAAGGATATATTAAGAAGTACAGAACGACAGTTGCAACCGAGATATTTTTTTCTATGCATAATGTTATACAGAGAAGATATTGTTCCTTAAAAGTGGTGTTTTCTAACCATTTAGCTTCCCAAAATCTAATATGATCCCCATTTTGGAATAAAAGTACCCATAAATAAATATATTATTTTAACTTTCATGAGACCACTCCAAAAATGGGAATCTCTAGGTTTTTTTTACAGTTTGATTCTTTAGATATTTATTTCCAAGAAGATTCCGCCATACCCCATCTCTATTAATCTATTTAAAAAGCCATTTGCTTAAAAGACAGTCGTTCTGAATATGAACCCCAAACCGCCTTGCTGTTTAGGTTGACAGATGATACTCCATTTTGTCAATCTATATTTTTTTCTATGGTTATCATTTTGACAAAAGAATCTTGACCTATAATAATCAATTTTTTAAAGAATTCCTCTATAGACCTCAAAAAAATAAAAGCATAAACATAGCATGACTCCACAGAGTTCATCAGAACCAATCTACCTTCAACCGATATATGTTTTTCTTTTGAACTACTTAACATACTGTCAATTCTTTCCTCAATTTCCTTATTACTTAATTTTCTATAGTACATCCGTATACCAAGATATTTTGGCAACCAAACAACTGTGAATATCGTTCCACATAGTCTTCAGCGTGGCCAAGGGAAAAGAGATAGTTTATAGGCCCAGATAGTTGTCAAAAACACACAGCAAACTTCATGTTTTTATCTTACTCTAAATTATGATCCATAATTAGTGTGTCATCTACATACTGCAAGATAGACGGTCCATCTTCAATAAGATATTGTACAACTCCTATGAATTGGCCGTCGTCCTTTGCACATTTAATTAATATAGCTAACATATCAACCACTAAGTTATAAACGATCATAGGTAACAGATCACCTTGTCTTAAACATTTTTCTTTGTTTGAAAATTAGGGCCCACATGGTTATTCACTTTGATACTCATATGGTCCCCTTGAATGATAAGCTATCCATCAGCGAAAGCTTTCATTGGTCCATTTAATCTTATCATAAGACATTTCAAAATCTATTTTTAGAATTACACCATTTTGTTTTTTCCTATGTAACTTATAGATCGTTTCATGTAAAATAACCAGTCCTTCCATAATGTATCTCCTAGGCGTAAAAGCTGTTTGAATTGAGCCTACTACCTCAAATATTCTATTGGTCGCCACCTAAATAAAAATTTCAAAAACTAACATTTAATAAGCAAATTGGTTTATATTTTTGTATGTTTATAGCCTCACTACACTTAGGCAATAGACTGATTAATTCTACCGAAATTTAATGAATATAACGGGAGATTGCCATTATGGAACTTAGTAAATAAAGCCATCAAATCCAATTTGATCACCTCCCAAAAAGTTTGAAAAAATTCCTCAGTGAAGCCATCAGGGCCTAGTGGTTTATGACGTTCAATTTGGACAATGGAATCACACACTATTTTTTCAGTGAAACATTCTGTCAATGCCTCATTTTCCAACCCATTAACTTGAGAAATATCATCTCTACAAGACTCCTCTAGTAAGAAATGAGTAGTTTCAAAAGGCCCAAAAAGCCCTTTATATTATTTGGTAATATGCGCTTTTAGTTCCACATCACCCCTTATTATTTGATCTTCCAGTTAGAGTTGGAAAATTCTAATTTTTCTATATTTACCATTAGAAACAAATTAAAAATACTTAGTATTAGAATCATCTTCAAGTAACTCTTTATTGATACCATTTTATTTTCTCTTCACGTAACAACTGGGCCAATATATTATTAATACACTGTTTAAGATCTATCTCCTCTTGGGAAATGAAGTTCTTTTCAGCTTTTTTATCCAAAAAATCTAGTTTGTCTAGTAACATCTTCTCTCTTTTTTTAAAAAAATCCACTAACATCTTTGGCTCACACTCTTAAATGTTTTCTCAGTGTTCTAACTTTTGCCTGCCATTTTTCCATCAGAGTATTTCCTTTATTTTCACTATACCAAACAACCTTTACTATGTCATAAAAGCCATCATGTAATAACCAATCTATTTCAAATTTAAAACTTTGTTGGATATAACTAGATGATGTTTCATTAGAATTTAACAGCAAAGGTGTGTGATCATTATATCACTATTTAGGGCATGTACAATGGAGAGAGGAAATTTCTGCTTTCATTGCTTGCAAGAATTCTGTCAAGCTATACGTAAATTGTTACCCTAAGTATAACTCCTCCCTAACATATCCAGTTCTCTCAGATTTAAACCAACAATAATACCATTAAAATGAAAATACCATCTAACAATAATAAAGAATATTATTATCGCCTCCAATTAAAATAGCAAGATCTTCATGACTACACATACGGACTAACTCAACAAGAAACTGGCCTTCTAAACCATTCTGCGCTGGCCCATAAAGACCATTTAAAATTATCAGATTTATTACATAATTAAAACTTGATATAGAAATCCCCCTCATCTATTGATTTAATGTCAAAAGTTTGTAAATTTATTCCCAAAAGAATACCACTAGATCTACCAACATGAGCCTTGCAGTGCCATAAAAAATCATCTCCACCACACAAATTTTTGAGAAAAGAAAGAGCAAAATATCTCTTAACAGTCTCTGAAATGGCAATGAATTCTATGTTCTGCTTTAGAAAGGTCAGAGATAAATTTATGTTTGTCAGGGTCTTTAAACCGATCTCTATTAAAAAAACACCTTTCATAAGAAACAAAAATAGTTATATAGAATGATCCCATTTTCTATTTTTCCTTCCTTTTCTTTTCTTAGAGGAAGATTTCTTTTGGAACCAAGATTAGCTTTAAATTCACATAAGTGATCACTGCTCAAGTCCATGACTTCCTCCATTATCTCCACAAAATTGACTCAAAATAAGATTATCAACCTCCTGTTCTTCCTCCATTTCTTTCTTGGCTCTATTGATATTAATCATTTTTTTATCGAGAACACTTTTTTCACTACTTACTGGCATTTCAGTATTCTTAATAGAACAAATAGCCTTCATGGTATTAGGATTATCTGACCCAATCAAAATTCCTGATTTTCTAACATTTCTAACAATATGATCATTAGTAAAATTCAAGATAAAATTATTAAAATGAGGCTCACCTTTTGTGACAAGATTGTCGCAGTTACGTCCAGCCTTTAGCCTTTCAGCCCTCTCGAGAGAATCCTGGTCTGTGTCATTGACTGTTCTCTTACTCTGGCAAAATGGAGTAGTTACCATACAAGCCTCTGGCACTGCAGCTGACTCGGCCACTGTTTGCCCGCCTACACCAGATTCCATGAGATATTCCATCAACAAATTCTTACCCAATTATTGTCATCCTCATCATCAACTGCCGTCATCTCCTCCGCCGGTGGACCAGCCACAGTAATGCTAGGCTTGCCATTTGAACTCAGTATACATACCTGACTTGGCAAATTTACAGCCTGAAAAGCCCTCAAACCAGTTTGTGCTCCCAATTTAGCACCACCACAGAACTTTGAATCACCTTCCTTTCCCTTTGTTTCTGACTCTTTCCCAATACTTGTACTATAATTCTCGTTATACTCTTTCCCATTCAAACCATCACCATCCTTTCTCTCTCCCCCATTAGTGTCCTCATTACTATCCATATCGATGGGCTTTGGATTTTCATCATCCTCATTAGATTCTACACAAAATTGCAGCTCATACATATAATCCCCAATCATAACATCAACAAACTCAGGGATCAATTTAGGATCAAGAACTAACACTCGCATTCAAGCTACATCATGTCTTCTAGTAAATTTCATATCCACCATTTTTCTAACTCATAAGATTGATCCAACCGCCCATATAACCATATACTACTTAAGTTTAGGTAAACCATGGAATTGTACCCAAACCTTTGGTACTACATACTTCATTTCCCACACGTCTCTCCTTAATAACCATCTTAGCATTTTGGCACTTAGTATAAACCACACCCATTTTATCATCCTCTGTAACTCAACCTTCAAAGGAAAAACTGTGCAAAAAGTATTGTTACAATTATATTCCACAACTCATTTCCATTTACATGGAATTATCATCTCCAGCTCAGATACCACATTTTCCACCGTCAAGTAACCTTTGGTGACTTTAATCAAAGCAGCCTTAGACTCATGTTTAACCTTTTGTCCAAAATTGAGATGGATATGAAGAAAACCAAGACCATCAACAGCATATCCACAAGTTAAAGCTAAAGGCTAGTTTGTTGCCTTAAAAGGAGGACATTGAGAACTTACATGCTCTTCACTTTCACAGATATCACAAAATAATATGGTACGGCACTCCTACTGAGTATGTCGCTTAATGAAACAATGAAAACAATATGGTATTTTTCTTGAGCCCATCACTCCTTTAGATACTACATGAACCGAAGTATTAGGTAAATCCAATTTGTCTTTCCCAAATTCTACTAAAGGTTCTGATTTAGTTTGTGCTTGAGCACTATTAAATGAAGAGGAATGAATAGCTTTGCTAGATTGATTATCTGTCGTACCATTGTTTTCACATCAAGAGTGTGTGATAGGAATTGTTGACATCCATGCAGAAGTTGGCGGCCTTGCAACACCTAAAGGTGCAGTTGACTCTATAGGTAAAGCCTCATGTGCCACCTGTCATCGTGTGATACCCAATTATAACACTTATAGGTGTAAGGTTTGGCTGAAACCAAGATATCCACGAGATGGTAATGAATAGACAGCATAGTGGAAGTTTTCTACATGTTTAGGCTCTCAGTGTGAGTAATATTCCTACTCTTGTTTATATGTATTCGGCAAATCAAATCATGCAAAGTATAAGGTGGAAGATCTATCATATCTAGTCTATTTAACTAATATGCATTAAACTAAATAGGGAGATGTAGTGTGTGGCTAACAGCAAGACAGCTCTATAAATTTTGGCTCAATGTGGTATGTGTGTTTTGCTCAAGAATAGATGCCTTCCCATCATAGGAGGCAATTATATTTATACTGGTAGATAACCACCTCTCTAAGTAGATCTCAGAGAACTCCTTAGATAATGTGGCCTAGTTGATTGATTCGTTCTTAGATTGGACTCTATAATCTTGCCTTATCCGGGATCGATTTCCTTACTTGATCATATACATTTCCATCTTTAGATACTTGTCCATATGTGTATACATATGCGGTATTCTCAAAAATATTTAGTCTAGGTATAGGTGGTATACCATATATAGGACACTAACAGTAACCTCCGACCTCTATGCAAATTCTCTTCTAAAACATTCATCTTGTGTACTTCAGAAGCCACATTATTGGCAACATTAATGTAGTTGGAAAATATTCCTAACTAAGTTAAGATCCAAGAACATTGTTCTATCATATGAGTATGAGGATGATATTTTTAGAATTTGAATTTGGATGGAGGTTAAAAAATCTAAGCGCATTCAATAATCCTAGTAGGAATAACACCACTTTCCATGAAATACAAACCACTATCGTATATATATAAATACTAGTAGTGAAATCTATTTGGATTCTGTTTGCAATTCCAAACATTAACCCTTCAACTTTCTAGCACTCAAACCTCATAAGCAATAAACCCTAAACTCCTCATAGCTTTCTCCATCACCACTTCCATAGATCTCCCACGCTCAGACATGGACGCGATAGTAATGAAGAGGCTACCGGCGGAGGGGTTGATTCCTAGTAGGGGCACCATGAGCCGGGAAATAGGAGGTACACATCCCAAACTCCTTGATGGCTTCATCTTAACTTCCACCACTTTCTGCAAGTGCAAATTCATCCTTCATCCCTCTAACTTTCTAATGAATGTCCTTGATTTTTACTAGATCAAGTTCTTGCATCGAAACCCCAACTCCATAGCCTTTGTTAGTGTCTTCACCCTGCAATGTGAAGCATACATCATACTTGTACTCAGGGGACAAGTTGAGAGTTTAGGGCTTGATGGTGAACTAAGTTGTCGAAGACTTTGTACATCATTAGATTTAGCCTTTGCAACATCATCCTCACCTTGCATACTTGTACTCAGGGGACAAGGATGCATCCCAAATGTCGCACTAAGTATGTAGTATAAGTATTTTATTGCAAGTTTTACACTTATTTATGTTGAGATATAATTCCTTATTTCCCAACACATATGGTGTAGAACCAAGCGACTCAAAAGTTCGCGATCGCATCAAGAATGTGGTAATAGACAAGGGGAGTGAAGATAAGAACATCCCCATGTCCGCCTGCACTCTCCCAGACATCGAATGGGATAAGATCGTCAATGTAAACCCTCCCTTATCAGTTCCCAAGTCCTTTTTCTTTTGCCGTTATTGGTGATATAGAACTTCGGTACTAAAATTATTAGGACCCACCACCGACTGACACCGTTGGCCCCCTCGTGGATCACCAGCTCGCTATCGATGACAATGCAATAGAAGAGCAAGCAGTGACCTAGGTGACCAAACAAGAATATTTGCCCCAAATACTACTACCAGTAGTTGTAGTTTGCGAAAGAGAAAAGTGTTATCACCATCCGGTGGTGTGGGCAAAGCCGCTCGCTAGATAACAGTATGTACTTCCACTATTTTGTAAAATATGTTTCAAGTAGGAATTTTCATCTAATGAGACTAGTGGATGTAACATGTCTTACTTGCCGATGTCTTTAGACCTCCACTCTAGCCCATGGACACCACAGGCTACTCTACCCTAGGGGCAAAACCCAGGCTAGGTATTCAAGCATCTAATTTCGTCAACTTTAGGTCTTCTGGTATTGATTTTTTTTCTTCTATAGCTCCACTCCTACCATCTCAAACTACTAGTTTGAGAGGGAGGTAGAGATAGGCTTCGACACCCCCATATCTCTTGCGCCAAAGTTTCCCACCCCTTCTTAGCCACCCATTCCTCTGACATCCATATTTATCATCAATTTTCAAATGATTAGAACCAACGATGTCTATCTACATGGGTGCATGTCATCCCTGTGTCAAGAAATGGCGATCCAAGCTAGTGCCGTTGACTAGGAAATGACCAAGTTCCAATGCAAGTTTACTAATGTGCAAAAGTGTATCAGCAGGCTTGAAGGAGATCTAGCGACGGCAGCTAGCGACAACACAACCTCCAACCTCCTAGTGCAAGACAATGAGGATATCCATAAGTAGAGGGTGAAGGCGCTAGAGGAGGAGAAGGAGAAGAGAGAAAACCTCTGAGAAGGGATCAGGGCACATTACTCATTATTGAGTGATGTGACCCACAAGCTGGGGCACTAAGTTTCACCACCTCAATTCAACAATAAGTTCATGGTGATGACATCGCTCGAGGACGAGGACCTTGTCACGAAGCTTCGCCAAGTCCTTACGGAAATGACTATGAATAGCGCTAAGAAAGCCCGAACAACTATGCACACTACTATCGAGCATGCTCTTGCTTGTGTTTCATTCCATCACCCCAAGATGAAAGTGAATGAGGTGATCAAGAATGGCCTACCCAAGGAATAGCGGGAAGAGCTGATAGAGCAAGTGGACTCTACGTGCAAAGCAGTGGTGGACCTCTACTCCAACTTGTAAGTTTTCTTTATTTTTTTAGCCGCTCTTTGTACTAAGACAATATCAGGCTGTACTCAGTCAAATATTTATTTTTATTATATGAGTCAAATGTTCTTCACCCTTGATCCTCACTGTAGTTGGTTTGCTTCATCATAGTGAGAAAGAAGATATCGTGGTGACTGACTAGCAACATAGTTAGGATACAACACAAGTAGGCAAATCTAGGAATCCTCTAGCCAAACTTTCTCAGGATATTAGTGCTTTTAGCCACATTAAGGAGCTAGAAGCATGCATCAAGTTCCTCAAGAAGGAGCTTATTGGTATGTTTTCACTGGCACCTATTTTTCCTTATTAATCATCGTATTAGGTAGCTAACATAGGAACTATCTGTGCATGGCAAATATCAAGTGCACAAAAGTGGCTCAAAACCACGAGAATGAGAAACTTGAGAAGTCGAAGGCCAAACTCTTTATCTTTGCTAAGGACCAAGAGATTGAACTCTACAAAAGTAAAGATATTAGGTTCCAGACTTATTTGGAGAACTCTTACAAGCTGCTTCATGTTGCTTACTGAGAACTTTGCATTGAGCATCTGGAGCAAATTCAAGGACTTTAGGGATATTTAGATTGGATCAAAGAGATCAGCATTATCCTCATGAAGCTTCCTCATTAAATCAATGATTGTTTGATAGTCAAATCCTAGCGTATGGGTCAATTTGGAGAGGCCCATGTTCTTGCCTACCTCAAGGACCAACGTCCAAACAAGAATCTAGAATTCTTGAACTCGGGCTTTATGCGTTCTCGAAGGTCATCTGCCAAAGTTGATGCACTAGCTCAGTCCTTCATTAGCCTTGTGGAGAATATATTTAGGATAGTTTGGTGGCAATGACTAGTTTTGTAGGGTATTGAGAGAACTTTATAAAAGAAAATATCAGTGTTTGTTATATATCTAATCCCTAAGTCTATTCCGAATTGACCAAGTATAAGAAAGATTATGCATATTTTATTTGTCAACTTTATTCATGTCGATAAGGTACACAAAACATTATTGAGTACTCCAATAGCCCTCGGTTGTTTTATTGGAAATTATATTTCTGAGATGGCAGCCACACTTCACTCCACTATAATTTAAAGCTAAAATGCCCCTATCCCCTGGCTACAAGTTTGAACTTTGTCAAGCTAACAGCCTATGCATGAGCTATCATGAGGAGCGAACTCCTATCCCCTAATTGACCAAAAATATCGAGCGTATATAAGATATAGGACTTATGTAGCCTGAATTAAATTAGAGTGTCCATAAAAAACACAATTTTGGGGAACATCACACAACTTTATTATATAGAGGACAAAAAGATACACACTTGAAAATATTATATTTATGACCAATTAAATGTAGAATTTATGTAACTAGTCAACATTCCATGAACTAGATAACTCGTGGCCCTCATCGTATGTGATCTTGTATGCTCCTAGTTGAAGTACTCATACCACCTTATAGGGACCCTCACACTTTGGTGAGAGTTTATTTTTACCTGCTTGGCTCTGCACTCTCCTAAGGACAAAGTCACCTACATTGAAAGGTGTGAGCTCAAATATGTTTTTCATGATATCAATGAAGGGTCTACTGATATCATGCTACCCTAACAACAATGCATTCTCAGTGTTCCTCAAGTTAAGTTGACATTATCTGCATGCCGCTCATCCTGTTGCTCGTTGGAGTAATTTTCTACTTGAGCGGAAACTTGGTGCAGCTCGGTTGCGAGCATAGCCTCAGATCCATATATGAGAAAGAAAGGAGTCTTCCTTGTAGTTATTGTCGGCGTGGTCTGTGCAACCTATAATACAGATTTGAAGCTCATTAACCCAGTGACTATCACAAGCCATCAACCGGTCATACACCCCGGTCTTATGGCTTGTAGCACTATTCAACTTTGTCGTTGCTCTGTGATGTGTGACTAATGTGAAACTAATCTTATCTCCCAAGTTGAAGTACTAATCTGGGAAATTACCACTTCAAAATTGAGAGCCATTGTCTATCAGAATATGATTAGGAACACCAAATCTATAGAAGATACCTTTCATAAACTTGATGGAGTTCTCACTCTTTATTTCTTGTATAGGCATCGCTTCTATCCACTCAATGAACTTATTGATAGCCACAAATAGGAATTTTTTACCACTATTTTGAGTAGGAGGGAACGGTCCTAAGACATCTAGCCCTTAGCATGAGAAGGGCCATCAGAGGGGTATCATCTATTTGTGCTGGTATCTTGCTATGCATGCTATGGAATTGGCAAGCTTCGCGATGACAAACCAAGTCACAACTGTTTTACAAGACGGTCAGCCAAAAGAAACCTTGTCGAAAGGCTTTTCCAACTATTGTTTGTCCTACAACATGATTTCCACATATTCTCTCATGAACATCATGGAGTAGTTTGATGCCATCTTCCCAAGTGATACAATTTAGTAATACTTAGTTGGGCACTTGCTTGTAGAGCTTCGATTGGTATGCCAACTTTTCTGCTACAATATTATCATCAGGAGCCATGTTCAATAACTGGTATGACTAAAGAGCTCTCCAGTCATTCTTTGTCTCGATGTTGGCAAAAGCATTGTCATCCTTGTTAACGTTCGTGGGATATGTAGCCCCCATGCCATTATCAGCAACTGGTTGTTTCTCCATGTCGTCAATATCACTAATGGAAGGTTTTGTTAGAGCTTCTAGAAGTGTACCAGGTTCAAGAGATTCTCGTCTAGAAGCCAATTTGGCGAGTTCGCTAGCGCCAAAGTTGTCGTTACTATAGATGTGACGATCCTCAATCCAGTCAAAACGTCATTCTATCTTTCTCACCTCTACCAAGTACTTCATCAACTCCTTGTTTGTACACCGATACTCCTTGTGCACCTAACCAGCAAACAACTATGAGTCTCCTCTCACAATTAGTCATTTTATTCCAAGTACGGTGGCTGCTTGGAGTCCTACTAGGAGATCTTCATACTTAGCAGTATTATTGAAAGACTTGATGTCTAGTTGTATTGCATATTTAAGCTTTTCTCCAGTTGGTGTTGTTAGTATGACACTAGCCACCACACCTCATCTATTCAACACTTCGTTATAAATCATAGTCTAGATTTTGCTAAGCGTATCATCGATCTTGGTTTATCCCAAAGCGGTCTAGTCAACGATAAAATCAAATTGGCCCAGCTCTATGAATCCTATAATTATATAGCTATCCAAGGAACAAAATAGACATCAAATTGGCTAAGCTCTGTGATCCCCTTGACAATGCATCCTGCCACTTACATGCTTTGAACCACTTCTCCGAGTAGGAAGAAAGAGATGACCATGAGCACATGGACTTGAAAATAGTAGCACAACTTTCTCGACGTTGTGAGGACTACGTAAAACAACTTCTGAATCTAGGGCTATCTTTTCTTAGCATCATGTAGTATTTCGCTAACGTAGTAAACTGGTCTTTGTATGCTATCCTGTTCAACAACGAGGACAATGCTAATTGAGTAGGGTATAGCTACAATGTACATGAATAATTCCTGCTAAGGTCAGGGGCTGAGAAGGACAGGGGTTTGAGAGGTACCTTTTGAGTTTGAGAAAAACCATCTTGACATCTTGGATGCACTCAAATATGTTGTGCTTCTTCAAGAGCTTGAAGAAAGGCCATCATTTTTCTTCCATACATACCACGAATTTGCACAAAGTGCCCATTTACCCTGTCAATTTTTACAACTCCTTGAGTCTCATCAGTGATTTCATTTCCTCTATCGCCTTGATCTTCTCAGGGTTTGCCTTGATTGCTCTAGCAAAGATAAGAAATCTAAGTAGCTTCCCTAATGGTACTCCAAATGTGTACTTCTTCGGGCTCAGCTTTAACCAATGTTTTGAATGTTGCAAATTGTTATTTCTAAGTGATCTCGAGTCTTGGTCTTGACAATGAATCTACATATGATTCAATGTTTTTTCTGAGTTGAGATTGAAAAGCACTTTAAACTTCTCGTTGATAAGTAGCTCCAGCATTCTTTAATCCAAAGGGCATTTTAATGTAGTAGAATACACCGTATAGGTTTACAAAATATATTTTTTTATCCTCTCTAGCCATGTTAATCTAATGATAGTTAGAGTAAGCATTGAGGTAACTCAATAAATCACATCCTGCTATCGAATCGATTAGTTGATCTATCCTAAGGAGTTGGAATTTATCTTTTGAGCACACCTTATTGAGGTTAGTGAAATCTATGCACATCCACCACTTGCCATTCTACTTTCACATCATGGCTGGATTTGCTAGCGACTCGGGGTATTGAACTTCGCTAATGAAGCATGCCTTCTGAGCATGTTGATTTCCTCCTAAAAAGCCTCCTTTCGATCAGGTGCAAATCTTCTTGTTTCTATTTGACTAACTTTGCATCTGGTTGAACCATCAACTTGTGCTTAATCACTTCCCTAGGGACCTAAGAATGTCAGATGGTTGCTAGGCAAAGTTGTCCATGTTTGTATAGGGGAAAGCGATAAGCTCAAGTTCCTATTTTTTTCTTAAATCCTACCCAATCTTAGCTATTTTCTTAGAGTAGAAGTCAAAGAGTGGTAGCACCTTGATAGTGTCGTCGGGCTTTACAGAGAGTTTTGGTTTACTATGCTTCTAGGGGTTCTTTTGTGGTGGGCGGGCATAGAGTTTGATTGACCATGTCGAAACTCTTTTTGTCTCACTGCATTGCAATCTCCACATTCCTAGGAATAGTAATAATTCTCTAAGGTCCTACAATCTTGACAAGCTAGCACACTTAATGAGATACTATCATGAACTCAGCCAGTGCATTCCATCGAAGAATTAAGTTGTATGCTGTATTGAAATTGGCAACATTGAGTGTGATCTTCTTTGTCTGGAAGTTTTATAGGGCACCAAATATAATAGGCAGTGTGATCCCCCCAATGGCTTCAAAGACAATTCTAGAGTGATTCCGTGAAAGGGCTAATCTAAAGGATTCAGCTTGCTTCAAAGGATCCCCATGACTTCGAGTGTGCTGCCGAAGAGTAGTTTGATAGAGCTGCCCTTATCTATCATCATGCAGTCAATCCTAATATTCCTAATAGTAGGCTCAACTATTATAGGATATTGACTAGGAGTAGCGTAAATGATTGGATAGTCGTCTTTCGCGAACATTATGGCTTGATCTAACCGTTGTAGTCTTCACGTTGATGATCGAGGAAATTAATTTTCTCTTTGCATATTTCCATTTTCTTTTTAGATATAATTAACCCATTTTATTCTATCCCTCTAAAAAAATTTCTAGATCACCAATATGGTCCTTATAAGTTTTTTAAAAACTAACAAGCCAAACTATATATATTCTTAATTTTTTGTTAAATATATTTTATAGTTTTCTTCAAAATATAGCAGGAGCATTGTTTTAATCCTAGTGGCATCACAAGCCATTGATAATGTGCTAGAGAACATATCAATGTAGTCCATTTTATAGATTCTTCTACCATCTTTATTTGTTAAAATCCGACTTCAAGTGAAATTTTGAGAAATATTTGCTACCTTGTATTCTATTGATTCATTCATGCTATTTTGGAATGTTATTACAATCCCCTCTAATAATATCATTTAAGCTTTTATAACTAATGATCATTTTAGATTTACCTCTAACGTTTTTGCCATCATTTCTTATTGGAAATGCTGTAGATCTACCTGGAATCCTTATTTTTCTTTTTGCACCTAATTTTGATAATTGTTCTATATATATTTTGAATTCTTCTATATCGTTTGGTTGTCTCTATTGGACATGTTTTAATTGTATAATGTAGGTTTATTATATTAATCTTGCAAGTAATTGAATTTTTTTCCTCATATTTTATAAGGATTTCTCCTATTATTTATTTGAATGTCCTCTAGTCTTCAAACAATCAATATCATTTTTAGACTTAATATCTCTATACCAATGTGGTGAAAATGATATAGTACAATGTACTCTTTATTGGAATTTGATATATATTAATTGTCTATAATGTCACTAAGCTCATATTCTATTTCTTCAAGGCCAAGGCTGTATGCATCAAGATTATCAAGATTGGTAATTTCACCATGCTTTCGCACTTCTAAAATGTATGGAACATTCTAATTAGGGTCAAGCCTATTTGCATCAAGGTTATCATGATTGGTAGTTTCACCATGCTTTCACACTTCTAAAATGTATGTAATTATTTGTTTATATATTATTTTAGTTTGTACTAAATTATTGTAAGAACATTAGGCCAATTATCATATCATCATCATTTATCATTCATATGTCTCTCTTATTGCAATCTCATCTATTATATATATTATAATATGCATACTTCAATATTATAGGCTAATTGGTTACAGATTTTCTTTATTGAAACTTATGTCTTATTATCATTGATTGTATGAGGACATTTTGTAAAGTACTTATAATTAATAATATTTTTTACACATTGTGTCTACAAATGCTATTATTTTATATTATACCTTTGGTAATAACTTCACTTTCACTGCATCCATATGCCTAAAATTTATTTAAAAGGAAACTTTACTATATATTTATTTCTAAAATTGGATATGGCAACTTTTAGTTAAATTATCTCAAAGTATTAATGTCTTTTAACATTGACAATTAATCGTTAAAATCAGTGTTTTTTATAACCACATATTCTAACAAGGCTTTAATATCACAATTAATTTTTAAATATTTTAACTCTATTTCTAATTTATCTATTATATTTTCTAAAATTCGTTCTATGCTAGATAGAATTTTTTTTCATCTGATTCTAACTCTATCTCTTTTCTCCAATTATGTTTATTTGCTCCTATACACTTGGCGTAAGCTTGTTTTAAGCATATACTAGAGGTGACTCTATATCTTGGCTTGAATAATTAATAAAAAAGCAAAGTTAATATTGTAATCATTCTTTTCTCTAACCCAATCATGGTCGTAACTTAATTGATCCATCATTTCAATTTTTATTCCAACCAGTTCATCAAGTCCTAATGAGATGCATCCTGCCTGAGTTGCGAGGAAAAGTCATACAAAGCACCCACTCAGGTATTTGCAGCATTATGTACTGTCTATTACCCTAGTTGAGAAGGTTTACCAGCAAGGCTTTTTCTAACCAAATGTTGTTATATACGCGCAAGCCATCATGTGTTTCTATGAAGGTTGTTAGTTTTTTTTGCAAGATAGGTATATGTACCGGTGCAAGAGCTACAAACTATCTATCGCCATTGACAAGCTCACCGATGAGGACATCACCGACTAGGATATGACTATACCTATGTTACACATTGATAAACAAAAGGTGTATTATTTCTATATAAGATATACTTCTATATATTTAAACAAATGTTGCTACACCATAAGTTTTGTATGTTATTGTTCACGTAGATGCTCAAAGAAATTGATTAGGGACCAACTCATGGCCATCCCCAAAGTCTTCTCATCTCCATGTCACTTGTGGGCCACAAAAAGTCAAGACAAAGTTATACATGTTTACGATTTGGATTTGGCCCTCCTAATAACACCAAATTCAAATAGACCTAGCCAATAATCCAGAAGGCTTCTTAGGACCTAGAAATACTTGTTGGAAAGCAAGTCTACATTCAAATAGTTTTGGTACCACATCAAAATTCTTCTTGGGCTATCCGAAAGCTATGAAACAATTCACTTATCTCTTCCAATCCAGGTCTGATATGGGCCTTTAGCCTTATAATTGAGTGCTTGGTTGGCCATGTTATGGCAAACCAGATCTTGCAAATATATTTTTCTCTAAACAATCAAGTGGACAAAGATTATTAAACTCAATTTATCCCTAATTATTTAAAGAGGATAAAATCTAATCTCTTCATTCTCACAAGGGATGTGAATAACATGTTTGAAGTCATGATATAGTGATTTAGCAATATAACTATCAAATTTACTCATTAGTTGTTGCATTGATATAAGTAAAGCATTGCACAACTCTTATTTGTCACATGAAATACATCCAAATTATCTTACAACAAAGGAATTTTAGCAAAGGGTTCTACTAATGGTTGTTCTAAACTAGCATAAATAGTAGATAATTATAATTTATCTTGATCATACTCACCTTGTCTAATTTTAGTATCATTAAATTTACATGTCTTGATCTCCTCAAATGATATAGGAGATTATCAATTGATGTTTCTTCAAGCATGCATGTGACAATAGATATGTTTTTTTTCTTCATGGCTTTCTTCCCTTCCTCGTCAGCTTGGTTGTTCACGTGCACCTGCAAATGTAAGCATCAATAGCAAGAGGCATAGAAAGGAGCTACTCCTCCAAAATACACATGTCATCTTTACAAGTAGTACTGCTACCGAAGCAATAAATTGTTCTTTGATAAGTACTTTCATATTATTTCATGTTTGAGAAAATTTATTACTTGAAGACAATGTTAAATTTTGCCTTCATATTAAAGCATGAAAAGTTAAGAACGTAGCAACACTCTTAATCTTTCATCTCTCAGACATACTACATTGGACAAATACTTTAACAATTGCAATTTCCAATTAATGGAATTTTTAGTACTACATCTATCATATGTAGGAGGAGGTCATACAATATTACCTTCACTTGTTGAAGTTGTAGCATCAACTTTTGTACAACTCCCATCCAACTTTTGTACCTTGTGTTTATCCTTAATATGACCTACAATGGCTAGCGGACCGGAAGAAATAGTAGCTAGTTGCTGATGTCTTGTCAATTGTTTATATTTAGCAATGAGTGCATTCATGCTCTTAGTTATTGCCTTGAGGTCTTATCTTATGGAGTTTAGCTCATGTTATTGCAATCCTATCATTGTTAGTAGAAAATAGAAAAGCATTATCCCTATCAATTATTAGGTAGTGGATGGTGAAATCACACACTCTCAAACATCTTACCAAATACTTATAAAATTATTACCAATTGATGCACGTGGAACAATCGGAGAGATGGGACATTATACAATGATTAGAAGTATTTTGATCTTGATATATGATAGCAAGGAAAAGCAAATGCTCAAATCAAACAACATAAAGTTGAATAATAATTCAAAATACTAGTCAACATACTGACTTAGCCTAGACTGAACTCTAATCCAAACAAGCAACCGATGACACTCTAGAACACAGCTCTCTACACAACTCAACACTCTTGATCAACCTCAAAAGAATTACTGAATTTCCCATTTTCTTTTCCCTTCTTTTCACTTTTTTATCCTTGCTTTTTCTTTCATTTTTTATGTGTCTCTTTTACCTTCCCATTTTTCAGCACCTTTCTACCATTTCTATTTTTCCTTTTTTTCTAATTTTCCAACCAAAACATATCAAGGACTAAACTGTAAAATTATGGGACTCAATTGTAAATATAAAAGGTTATAGTGACTAAAATGCAAAATACAACCCAAAAATGTGTCTACAAAAATGGAATGCTCACATCATGTAGGTTTCTTTTTTTCCCTCAAATCTCAAATCTGACACAAAACAAATTTTCTCACAAATCTCACAAATTTATCAAAAATGATGACTAGAAGGGAGGCACATGGAGAGAAACGAGCTTCCCCAACTAGCTCACTTGACCTCCCAAACCTTGGGAGGACTTAGACTATGCAGGTGACCTAATGAAGACATCACAGCTGACTTAGTCAAGAAGAGCCAGCCTTTTTTGATAAGAAATGGTGCCATGCAGGACTCTAAATAGATTGGCTAGACAAAGCAAAACCACCTAACTTGAGAAACCACACCAATCCAATCTAGTTAGCGGGCAACCTAGCTTTGATACCACATGATGCGATATTAGTTGCCCAATCATTTGATAGGTTTAGCTTAGAGATGTGAAGACGTTCAAGTCTTGAGGTTTCTGTTAACGCCAAAATCTGGCGGATCCGATGGCGCTAAAGCCGATCGGATGGGAGATCTGATGGGGCTAAAGCCGATCGGCTGAGAGGTCCGTTGGAGGGTTTGATGCAGCCATCGGCCGATAGCGATACTGAGACAAAGCCGATGAGTTAGGTCCGACCTACGGGGCTGCCGATGGTAGATCGAGCTTCAGGCCTATAGTCTCCTACACGGCGTATCATCGGAGTACTAGCCGATGAGTTATCCATGCTCTGTGCTTCACGCCTAGCGCATCGGCCCCTCGGCCGATATGCATCAGCCTTTAGAGGCGTCCCACGACGCGTAACGCCAAACGTATTGGACCTCCAGCCGATACGCACCCGCCTTCAGAGAGGCGTCCCCTCATCGGCTCAGCTAGCCAATGGGTTCGTTCCTATCCTTGCTACGGCATAGCCGATCCGGCGTCCTCCGTATCATCGCCGCTGGCCTCAGCCTCGTACTATCTCAGTTAGGTCCGATCTTCGAGGTTCGGTGTTGATGGCGCTGCCACGGCGGGCGACGGGTCTCTTGCTGTCATATCCGGAGCGGCATCGGCTTTGCAGCCTGTGCCTTCTTGCGCTAATCATTGCCTAGGCCACATCCGCTTTCATTGGTTTTTCCAACCGATGGATCACTGTTCGGCTGTCCGGAGGGATCCCGTGCACCTCGATATCCTCTGAGCACACCCTAATTCCTCCATCGGCTCTACGGTCGACCGTTCGTCGACACCTGTCCACAACGGCTCCCCAGCCGATCAAACAGCATCCCGAACCTATCGGCAGCCAGCCGATAGCGAGCGTCTGTATCGGACCCGCTCGTCTCACCTCCTTGTCAATTGCAGGGTCAAATTGACTGGCACGCCCGCGAACCTCGAGACATAAGGACCTGCACTGGAGACAAGCAGACCTCCCAGGCCTTCGCGTGACCGAGCTGCCGTCCCTCCCCGGTCGCGGGATTTTTTGGCGGCGAGCACGCATCTTGGCACGCCCGGTGGGACAAGAAGACCTTTTTCATCAGTTGAAAGCCCTTCAATCAACAGTGCTCGAATGGAGGGTAAAGAAATCAACGCAGACAATATAATCCCAATAATGATGAAGGATTTAACTGAGGAGCAGAGATACCAAGTGGAGCAGAACATAGCTAATTTTCAAAAGCTCTGTCTGGAGTCCTTCAGTATGACTCGACAAGGGCCGATTCAAAAGTCCAAAATGCCAAAGCCAGTTTTGGAAGGAGAATCGAGCCGATCGCCGCCCGTCAGTTCTCAAAAGCCACTACAGGAGATAGTTGACGAAGCTGTTCACCATGCGCTTATTAACCAATTGGGTGTACTGGTGAATACCTTGCACAACTTAATCAAGAAAACTGTGGATAGATCTATTGTTAAGGAACCTGATCAAGGGCCGGTATATTTGCCGATGAAAACAGGACAACTACAAGTTCCTTATGGATCCAGAAGGGATATATCGGCAAATATGTTTCCGCCAGTGCAAGAGTGGATTGGGGGGCAACATGAAGACATGATGCCAGTGTATCATCGGACGGCCTATTACGGGGGATATAAACAAGAATATCCTGGTAATAACTATCAAGGAGATCATTATGGATCATGTCAGATACCAACTTCGATCCTACAGTACCAAAAGTAGAACCTAAAGGAAGAAGATTGGACTGCCAGGATTGCGGAAGTTGTAAGGGAGCAATTCGGTATCAAGCCTAAAGAATAAACTTTTATGTATCGACACCCTTACCCAGAGTGGTTCGACAGAATTCCACTGCCGCATCGATTCAAAATTCCAGATTTCTCTAAGTTCTCAGGGCAAGATAATGTATCTACGATGGAACATATTAGTCGATTCCTGGCTCAATGCAGGGAGGCATCGGCTGATGAAGCTCTGAGGGTCCGATTGTTTCCATTGTCTTTGTCTGGATCAGCCTTTGCTTGGTTTTCTTCGTTACCTCCAAATTCAATCAAGGGATGGGCTGATTTGGAGAAACAGTTTCATAAATATTTCTTTGCCAGACTTCAAGAGTTGAGATTATCAGACTTAACATCGGTTAGACAAAGGCACGATGAATCCGTCCTGGATTTCATCCAACGTTTCTGAGATGTCAGAAGCCGATGCTATAGTCCCATTTTAAGTGACGGACAATTAGCCGATTTGGCTTTCCAAGGATTGTTGGCTCCGATTCGGGAGCGTTTCTCTTCACAAGAATTCGAAAGTTTGTCTCATCTACTCCAGAGAGTATCGGCTCATGAAAGCCGATTTGCAGGTGCCAAGAAAGAAAGGTTCCATCGGAAAGCCGATCAGCTACAAGTATACGCATCGGACTCGGATGATGAGGGATCCGATGCGGAGGTAGGACTGGTAGAATGGACCAGGAATAAAAAACCCATATCATGTCCATGGATCAAGAAAACAAATAAAGAGGAAAGATATGATTTTGATGTTAACAAAGCTGACAAGATATTTGATCTTCTCCTCCAAGAGAAGCAGATCCAGTTGCCACCGAATCATGTAATCCCAGTTGCTGAAGAACTCAGAAAAAAGAAGTATTGCAAGTGGCACAATTCAATATCTAATCATACCAATAAGTGCAAGGTCTTCCGGCAACAGTTACAATCGGCTGTCGAACAGGGGAGGATCAAGTTCGAGGACAAAAGGCCGATGAGGGTTGACGGGCATCTTTTCCCGGTGAATATGGTGATCGCAGGAACATCAGGAGATCGGTCCGATGAAAAGAAGCGCTAGAAGAGGTCAAAGGTTACTTCATCGGATTTAATCAAAAAATATTCCAGACTACAGGACGAAGAAAGACGAGCCACAATACAACAAGAAAGGTATAATCCACACTGGGGTTGTCCCTTTTTTCAGTACTGTTGGGATCAAAACATGAGGTTGTCGTCGATCGAGGACTGTCCTAAATGCAATAAACCTGGATTTCGGTACTGTGACCAGAGCCGAACGTTGTATGATCGGCCTTCCATCACTAGGGCATCGGCATATAGCTGATTAGGGCCGATCAACGAAGGGCATAGTCAAAAGGCAGTTAAGAACTAGGAGTTAAACAAAGGGTTATACTCCATAAAGGGTCAGTGGTGTCCATCCGGGATTTTTACAAAGAATCAGAAGAGGAGGGCACAACGGCTGCGACATAGAGAGCAGCATAAAAGACAACGGCAGGACCATGAAGAAGCCGATCGGAACCAGAAAATTAAAAAAGTATGGAAAGTAAAGCAAAAAGAGGAAGAGGCTGGTACATCGGCTCAGGCTAACATGGTATTCTTTTTGCCAATGGAATATAAAGCACACGTGTCGGATGAAGAAGGTCAAGAAGAGGATTTTGCCCAATTAATATTGGAACCGAGTCAAGCCATATTTGACAAACCAGAAGAATTCAAACATCAGCACCTAAAGCCATTGTATATCAACGGATATGTCGATGGTAAGCCGATGACAAAGATGCTAGTTGACGGAGGCGCAGCCGTCAATTTGATGTCGTATTCTACATACCGTAAATTGGGTAAGACAGCTGGAGACTTAGTCAAGACAAATATGGTGTTGAAGGACTTCGGAGGTAATCCATCAGAAACCAAAGGAGTACTGAATGTGGAGCTAACGGTTGGAAGTAAGACATTGCCTACCATATTTTTTGTCATCGATAGTAAGGGGTCGTATAGCCTACTCCTTGGCAGGGATTGGATTCATGCCAACTGTTGTGTTCCTTCAACAATGCATCAAAGCCTCATACAATGGCAAGGAGATAGAGTTGAAGTGATCACGGCCGATCAGTCGACTAGCGTGGCAACAACTATTGTGCCATTCTGGGAAGCTGATGGTTTCAACTGCCTATCCGGACAAACATGGGTAGGAAATTTTCTGGAGGTGACTGATAAAGGAATAAAGCCGATTAGTAAAAATCTATGTGTTGAATTCCGAGAAAAGCTGATAAATTTATTAAAGGAATTCTAGGAATGCTTTGCTTGGGACTACCATGAGATGCCTGGATTAAGCCGATCAATTGTGGAACATCGGCTTCCTATCAGACCAGGATATCGGCCATTTAGGCAGCCACAGAGGAGGTTCAAAGCAAAGCAGAATGGCATGATGAAATCAAGGCAGAGATCACGAAGTTATACAATGCAAATTTCATCAG
The DNA here is from genome assembly GCA_030770085.1 of Oryza coarctata. Lineage (NCBI taxonomy): Eukaryota > Viridiplantae > Streptophyta > Magnoliopsida > Poales > Poaceae > Oryza > Oryza coarctata. The sequence continues at coordinate 9,493,758 of CM061475.1, forward strand.
ACCATGCCGATATGCCGAGTGGATATCCAATATTGTTCCAGTGAAAAAGAAAAATGGAAAGTTAAGAATATGTATCGACTTCCGGAATTTGAACAAGGCAACCCCTAAAGGCGAATACACGAAGTTATTAATTGACGCTGCATCTGGTCACAAGATTATTAGCTTCATAGATGGAAATGCAGGCTACAATCAAATTTTCATGGCCGAAGAAAATATCCACAAGACTGCATTTAGATGTCCTGGAGCTATTGGTTTATACGAGTGGATAGTCATGACTTTTGAATTAAAGAATGCTCGTGCTACCTATCAAAGAGCCATGAACTACATGTTCCATGATCTTATCGGACAGCTGGTAGAGATATACATTGATGACGTGGTGGTAAAATCCAAAATTATTAAAGAACATATAGCCGATCTATGAAAAGTGCTTGAGAGGACGAAGAAATACGGACTTAAAATGAATCCTCACAAGTGTGCTTTTGGCGTATCGGCTGGACAATTTTTGGGTTTCATGGTGCATGAGAGAGGAATTGAAGTCAGTCAACGAAGCATCAGGGCCATTCAGACCACCGAGCCACCCAGCAACAAACTACAGCTGCAGTCCTTGATCGGCAAACTCAATTTCATAAGGAGATTTATTTCGAACTTATCGGGAAGAATTGAGTCGTTCACTCCTTTATTAAGGTTACGAGCCGATCAAGAGTTTGTGTGGGGTGATGACCAGCAAAAAGCCTTTGATCATATCAAGGAATACTTGAATTCTCCACCAGTGCTGATTCCACCGTAAAAGGGAATACCATTCAAATTATATTTGTCTGCTGATGAGAAGTCAATCGGATCAGTGCTTGTACAAGAATTTGAGTCAAAAGAACGAGTAGTATTCTACTTAAGCCGACGACTTCTGGATGCTGAGACTAGGTATACTGCTGTGGAAAAGTTATGCCTATGTTTGTATTTCTCATGTACAAAATTAAGGCATTATCTTCTATCGGCTGAGTGTACAGTGCTTTGCAAAGCCGATGTGATCAAATACATGCTATCGACTCCAGTCTTGAGGGGGTGGGTTGGAAAATGGATATTCGCTCTGATGGAGTTTGATCTGAGGTATGAATCAGCTAAGGCAGTCAAGGGACAAGCGGTATCCGATTTTATTATACAGCATAGAGGAGTCCAAGAGAATTATGTGGAGCCGATCCCGTAGATGTTATTCTTTGATGGATCGGTTTGCAAACATGGATCTGGTATCGGTTTGGTGATTATTTCACCTCGGGGGCAAGTTTCGAATTTGCCTTCACAATCAAACCATATAGTACAAATAACCAAGCAGAATATGAGGCAGTGCTCAAGGGACTTCAACTGCTGAAAGAAATTGGAGCCGATACGATAGAGGTCATTGGAGATTCTTTGTTGGTAATCAAACAATTATCTGGGGAGTATGAATGCAAGGACGAAATTCTAAAGTCATACTATGAGAAATGTCAACAGTTGCTAAAGGATTTCAAGATAGTGACATTGGATCATGTTCCTAGAGAGCAAAACACGGAGGCCAATGATCTCGCTCAGACTGCTTCAGGGTATCGGCTGAACAGTAGAGTGAAAGTTGAGATAGCCGATATCGAAAACCATATGGAAGCCGATGATTGGAGATGGGAGATCATTCAGTATTTGCAGAATCCATCAAGATCGGTTTCAAGGAAGCTTCGGTACAAGGCTATTAAGTACATTCTACTTGATGAAGAGTTGTATTATCGATCAGTCGATGGAGTGCTCTTGAAGTGTTTGGGTTCTGAAGAAGCCGCGTTGGTGATGAGCGAGGTGCATGAGGGTGTCTGCGGAGCCCATCAATCGGCTCATAACATGAGATGGATGATGAGGAGGGCTGGATACTTTTGGCCGAGTATGCTAGAGGATTGTTTTAAATACTACAAGGGCTGCCAAGATTGTCAGAAGTTTGGAAATGTGCAACGAGCTCCAGCGTCGGTTATGAATCCGATAGTCAAGCCATGGCCGTTTAGAGGTTGGAGAATTGACATGATCGGCCAGATTTATCCTTCGTCCAATAAAGGGCAGAAGTTCATATTGGCGGCAACGGACTACTTTACAAAGTGGGTAGAAGCTATTCCCTTGAAGAAGGTTACTTCCAGGGACGCGATTGAATTCATCAAGGGACATATCATATATCGATTTAAAATTTCACAGAAAATTACCACTGATCAGGGTTCTATCTTTATGTCAGAAGAGTTTCAAGGGTTTGCTGCCAGTATGGGGATTAAGTTGCTAAACTTGTCACCGTATTATGCTCAAGCTAATGGACAGGCGGAAGCTTCTAACAAGAGTTTAATAAAATTGATCAAGCGTAAGACTGATGAACAACCACGGAGGTGGCATGTCACTTTGAACGATGCGTTATGGGCCTATCGGATGACGTGTCATGGATCTACCCAGGTGCCACCATATCAGTTGGTATACGGTCACGAAGCAGTTCTTCCGTGGGAAGTTATCATCGGTTCCAGTAGGGTGTCTTTACAGGATCAGTTGACAGCCAATGATTATTATACGTTCATGACCAATGAGCTTGATGATTTGACTCAGAGTCGGTTAGAAGCATTTAAGAAGATCAAGAAAAATAAGGCTAAGGTCGCTAGGCATTATAACAAAAAAGTAATAACCAAATCCTTTTCTGAAGGAGATCTCGTTTGGAAGTTAATTTTACCGATTGGATCTAGGGATAATAAGTTGGAAAATGGTCGCCGAATTGGGAAGGACCTTATCGGATCAATCGGTGTGTGCCTGGCAATGCTTACATATTGGGAAGTCTTAAAGGAGAGAAGTTTACCAAAGCGTTTAATGGCAAATATTTGAAAAAGTATTATCCTAGCGTGTGGGTAGACACCTAAATCGGCTGAGTATAGCCGATTCAAGACGGATGAGGTTTCAGAGGTAGTACCAGCTGACGGTATCATCCGTGTGATCGGCTGGAGCATAGCCGATGGACAATGTACGGAAGCCGATATAGTTTGTATCGGTTACACATAGCCAATATCGTGGAGATATCGCCTTTAGAGAATATATTTACACAACTTTTGTTGATCAAGCTGATTGAATTTTACTGCAAAAAGTTAATGTTCAAGATGACATCTGGATTTCTCCGAGGCTTAAATTTTATAAGAATTTTTTAATGGCCTCAATCGTGCGCAGACGGATTTGATCTATATCGTTGATGGCGCGGATGTCATCTTCATCTGATCCGAGGATAGTTTTCAAGGTCTTGTGCCGGCAAACTGCTAGCCGCACTTTGTCTGCTACCTTGGCCTCTTGGTTTTGCATCGACTTTGGTAGGCCGATGAGATGGGACTCGGTGAAATTGATGTCTTCACGAACCTTGTCGAGTTCCGCCATCAAATCGGCCTCTCATTTCTTCAAGAGGCCAAGCTTGGTGTTGGCGTGTTGAAGGTCAGCTGATATTTCATCAAGTTTCTTCTTTTCATCAAGGGCAGTCAGCCGATCGTTGTGAGCCAGGTGACTTTGCTCAACGCGATCGGCTATGCGTCATCTTGATACAGTCAGCTGGGTCCTTTGGAATTCCAAGTAAGCAGCAGGCGTGAGTGCATCCGATAGTTCCACAGGTAGGAGGTGTTAAATTTCTACAAGTCTTCCCCGGATCGACCCGCAGTCTTCCACCAGCGAGTCAATCGGAACCTCCAGCCGATGCATAATATCTGACAACTGCTCACGTGCATCGGCTGGTAAAAATGTTTCGATCGCTGTGCTGGTGGCTGAGTCTTCCTCTGCTTCCAGGTATTTGCCGATGTCGAAGGAGAATAGATCAGCTAATGACTGCATAACGTTAGTAAACTTGAAGATCATAAGTCAAGAAAAATTGACATGTATGATGGACGTACCTGAGAGACAGTGGGAGCAGTTCTTGTGCGGGTATCAGCTTGATGTGGGGCAGTGTGAGTAGATGCTAAAACTTCAGAGGATACCATCGGCTCAGCCCTAGTAACAGGGTCCGACATTTGGACCTCGGGAGCCGATGGTTCAGGCTGCAAAGCGAAGGTGTCAGGATAAAGCAAAGGCAACAGAAAATTGACGTTGACACCTACCAGCGGAGATGTGGGAGGAGTTAGAATTGCCGCAAGAGAAGGGCTTCGCGAAGCCGATGCAACAATCACAACATCGGCATCGGGTTTCTGTCTCTTAGAAACCGATCAAGCAGCCGGTTTCTTGTGCTTTGACCCTGACACCTGCGACACTCGGACGAGAGCTGATGGAGGTGGACCGCTTTGCCCAAGGAGGGATCTAGCCGATGGAGGTTGATAGATAATCGGCCGACCACTTGCGCTGGTCGAAGGTGCGTCTTTGTCGCCAGCCTGTGGAATCACGGGAATTAAGATATAGTTGGAATTCAATACGATGAAGACATGATAGTGAAAGAAGGATTACCTCTTCATCGGATTCCACATAGTCGGGATTGAGGCGAAGGCAATAATGTTCAGCCGATAGACTATACAAGTGCCTTCCCCATTCTGACCACCATCGAGCGAAGATTTTGGTATTGGATATGCAGGGCTCGAAGGTGGAGATAGTCCCTAAGGACAAGTTCGATGTCATCGAACTAAGTCGGTCATACTCCAAGCCGCTTTTCACTTCTCCGTGGGCTCGGAGTTTGCCGATGAAGAACAAGCCGATGGGGAGTTGGCCGAAACCCAACTGACGAGCACTAACTGAAGGATGGTAGAACTCGTATGATGGATGTTGGGATCGGCCCATTGAAAATCCGATCGGCAGAAGACAAGGAGTTATGGAGGATAAAAAGATGGTCTTCGATTCTTCATCGGCTAAGGCATTCATTGGATGAAACCTGGAAGGCATTTCAAAGGACGAGTCATCCTCGTACGCGAACCAGATGGTGACCTCTTTGGTAAAGCCATAGTAGAAACACTTAAACCATCGGCTGAGTCCGAGGGGGGTCATTTTGCTTCCAGGAAGAGCCGATGAAGCTTCACCCAGCGAAATGCATCGGCGTCGGCTGGCCTCGTTTTCTTCTGGGTAATCAGTCGGGAACGTCATGGAAGAAAAAGGGGGCCTGGCAATGACTTTGGAGGTGTAGACGTTCAACCAAAGTTGTATAAACCACCAGGGTCCGCCGATATGTCCGACTGGATGGCCTGTTGATAGCTTGGTCGCAACTTAATGGAGCAGATGATAAGCTGCTCCGAGAAGATAATGCCCCAGGGGAATTTGGCGGTGATCGGCCAGGAGCTCTGCCAAACATTGTATGTTCGTTGTTGGACCGAGAGTCGAACCACCAAAGAAGAATCGTTCTAGCCAAAGATTCAAGAACGCTACATGTTCACGTCCATTGACTGGGCCGGAGGATTTGTTATGCAAGGAAATGTACTTAGTCCAACCTCTGACATTCTTGGTGTTTAGTCGATACTTAGGTTTGAATCTGAGGCTGAAAAGGTTCATGTAGTGGGTGGTGTTGAGGCAGGTCAACATAGTAACATCCATCAAGGTGGGAGTCATCGGCCCATGCCCGAATATGAAGGCATTCAAGATGTCCGACCAGAAGTAGGAAGCCGATGCAAGCAGAGGTTCGTTCCTTTTCATATCGACTAAGGAAAGGTTGATGCAATGGTCTATTTCCAGATCCTTCCATAAAGTCTTTTTGTTGGCAGAAACCCTAAGATACCAGTTCCTCCATTCAGGGAGTTTGCTAGGCCAAGATCTCATGCTGTGAGCCCAATCGGTGATGGCCATGGATGAGTTCTTGAACGGGATCCTTTCTGTTTCGGAGTTGATGAAATTAGTCGGATCCTTGTTACCCATAGGGCCAAGAAAGAAGTGACCGGGGCGGTCAGAGATTGGAATAGTGATCTGACTCTTAAGATCCTATAGAAACTAGAACCCGACTACTGATGAGAAATCGGGATGGGGAATAATCGTGCAAAACATAGGATGAAAGAGCAGATAATGGTTACCTCAGGAATTATGTGTGTGGAAGCCATTGCGCAAACGAAGAAGTAGCGGCCGATGAAGAAATCTACGAAGAGCTCGCCTTCAGTCTTCTAAGCCCGTCGAGATTCGTAGAAATTTGCGGATGCCTGTGGAGCTCGTTGAGGTTTGGGGTTTTTGAAGAAGTGTGTGGAAGAAGGCTGAGGAGGGGATATATTTTATAGAGGCGGAACGACCTAGGCAGAGATCTGAGCCGATTAATGGGGTTTTAACGGGTCATCCTGGTTTGCGGAGGTTTCTAACAGCTCAGAATTTCATAGTCTGTTGGCAAACTCCGAAATTTGGGGGCATGTGTTAACGCCAAAATCTGGCGGATCTGATGGCGCTAAAGCCGATCGGCTGGGAGATCCGATGAGGCTAAAGCCGATCGAATAAGAGGTCCGTTGGAGGGTTTGATGCAGCCATCGGCCGATGGAGATAGTAAGACAAAGCCGATGGAGAACTGTAAAAAGCCGATCAGATTAGTAGAAGATTGGATCGGCTTGAAGACAGGGGATTGTCCAATCGGGATCAGGTCCGAGAAACCCGAGGGAAATAAGGAGAAGGATCGGCTTGACTTAAAGAAGGTCCGATAGCTACAGTGGAGAAGCCGATCAGGTTGTAGCAAAGGAAGACTCGGTTACAAATTGGAAGATTATTCAGATGAAACCGGGTTTGTGGAGGAGCCGTGGACTCCACGGCAGGGTGCTTATTTCTGTAAATTATAACCATACTCAATTAGGGAGGTCTAGCTGGTTAGTTAACTTCTTTAGGAATATTTTCCTTTGTTCTTACTAGGAAATAATGTCCGATGGTCGTCGACGCGTCAGACTCTGTCTGTGAATCCAGGGTATAAATATAGACCCCCTGAAAACATGTAATACATCTCTGGATCATATTCAAACTCGGCGCATCGCCACCCTAGTTCATCTAGGTTCTACCGGCGGGTTCTGGCTCTCGACGCAGGGCTGCATCGGTTAAGTCCGATCTCCGGTGAAGGGGTAAGTCCCGCCACCATCCCGCAATGTCTTGCTCTGTCTAAGGCTGCATCAGTTAGGTCTGACCTCTTAGGCCGATCAGATGTATCGCATCACGTCCGTGCTGGACCTATCGGCCTGTTAAGCTCCCTCTGCCGTCGTCGGTCTCGTGCTGCATCGGTTAGGTCCGACCTACGGGGCTGTCGACGGTAGATCGAGCTTCATGCCTATAGTCTCCTGCACGACATATCATCGGAGTGCTAGCCGATGAGTTATCCATGCTCTGTGCTTCATGCCCAGCGCATCGGCCCCTCGGCCGATACGCATTAGCCTTTAAAGGCGTCCCACGACGCGTAACGCCAAACGTATCAGACCTCCAGCCGATACGCACCCGCCTTCAGAGAGGCATCCCCTCATCGCCTCAGCTAGCCGATGGGTTCGTTCCTATCCTTGCTATGGCATAGCCAATCCGGCGTCCTCCGTATCATCGCCGCTGGCCCCGGCCTCGTACTGTCTCGGTTAGGTTCGATCTTCGAGGTTCGGTGTTGATGACGCTGCCACGGCGGGCAACGGGTCTCTTGCTGTCATATCCGGAGCGGCATCGGCTTTGCAGCCCATGCCTTCTTGCGCTAATCATTGCCTAGGCCGCATCCGCTTTCATCGGTTTTTCCAGCCGATGGATCACTGTTCGGCTGTCCGGAGGGATCCGTGCGCCTCGATATCCTCTGAGCACACCCTGATTCCTCCATCGGCTCTACGGTCGACCGTTCGTCGACACCTGTTCACATCCGCTCCCCAACCGATCAAATAGCATCCCTAACCTATCGGCAGCCAGTCGATAGCGAGCGTCTGTATCGGACCCGCTCATCTCACCTCCTTATCAATTGCAGGGTCAAATTGACTGGCAAGCCCGTGAACCTCGAGACCTAAGGACCTGCACTGGAGACAAGCAGACCTCACAGGCCTTCGCGTGACCGAGCCGCCGTCCCTCCCCGGTCGTGGGATTTTTTGGTGGCGAGCAGTTTTCGATTAGCTAATCGTCACCTCACAACCGCTATGCCTGCACATCTAGTCATTCTCGACCATGCTCTCATGTAATTGATCTCACCTTGAAGGTTTTACTCCTACAAAAACAAGAAAAACACAATCTAAATTACGAATTAATATGAAACACGTGAAGTTGGAGTTTCACAAACCAATCTAGTAGTAAAACGGCATAACGACGGACTAATCTAAGCAACACCTAAACCATAACAATGGCAGTGACTGCCTATTTATGAGTTACATCAAATGGGAGGTCATGTATAACATGATGAAACCAACCTAGACTCAATTACAACGCTAAAGGCTGAAATCAGACATGGACTAAAAGAGCTATATAACTTGTTTTGCATATTTCGGATAGCTTAGGAGAAATTTTGATGTGACACCAAAAAAATCTAAAAGTAGAATTAATAAGTTTCAAACAAGTATTCATGAGCCCCAAGAAGCCTACTAGATCAGTGGCTAGGCATTTGAAGTTGATGTTATCAAGAAGGTTGAATTCGAATCCTAAACATTTAGAACTTAATGTCTTGACTTTTTGTGGCCCAAAAGTGACGTGGAGATGTATGAGAAGACTTGGAAAAGGACATCGGTTGGTCCCCAATCAAGTTCATTTATCATTCATATGTTCCATACAGTTGCTCCCCTTCGCTTCACCCATGCAAAACAAACAAAACTTGTGGTGTAGCAACATTAGTTCAAATATATAGCAAGTACATATTATAGAAATAATGCACCTTTGGTTTATCAATGCATAACATAGGTATGGTCATATCCAAACTAGTGATATCTTCATTACTCACCAAGTGGATTGAGCCTAAACTTGTGGCTACAATCACAACCAAATGAGCAAAAAAATTATCTTGGGATTAATCTATAGATTTAGAGTTCCAAGCAAAATCATTATGGACAATAGCACTCAATTCACAGGCAACGGACTCAAGGATTTTTGCAAGGAGTTTGGCATCAAGATTTTCTTTGCTTTAGTGGCGCACCCATGGAGCAATAGTCAGGTTGAACAAGCCAACGAAATGGTGCTCCAGGGCATCAAGACAAGAGTTGTTGATCAATTTAGCCCATATGCACGATGATGGGATACAATCAGTTCTTTGATCTCTTAGAGCCATGACTAATCAGGCTATAGGGTATTCCTCTTTATTCTTAGTCTATTGTGCAGAGACAGTCTTACCTACAAAGTTGAAGTTTTGGTCCTATAGGGCAAGAATTTCCAATGATAACAAACCAAAACCAACTAGACAACCTTGATCAACTAGAGGAAGCTGGAGACATCGCAACAATCTTGTTGGCTAAGTATTTATAGGACTTATGTCGCTACCATAGTCACAATGTTCAAGTCAATGCCTTCTCGGTGAGATGTAACAATCCAATTATCCAAAATAGGCACAAACTTTCCTCCATGTCGCTAGTGTTTTCACTTGTCATGCTTTAATTTGGTGAAAAAATTTATATCGTCTTCACATCATAAATTATCTCAAAGATAGAATGATATAAACTCATTTAGCGGTATCTACATGTAAAGATGATATAGATGTTTTGAAGGAGCAGCCCCTTGATGTGTTCCATGTGCTCAGCACTAAAATTGTACAAGTAGTTGAGAACAACAAACTAGATGAGAATAGAAAAAAGCCACGAGGAAAAGACATACTTGTTACCACATGCATGTTTCAAGAAACTTTAATTGATAATGCTACTATATCATCCAAGGAGAGTGTGTCATGTAAATTCAATGATATTGAAAGTAGGCAAGATGAGTATGCTCAAGATGAATTACAATTATCCACTACTAATGCTAGATAGAGCAACCATTAGTTGAACACTCTTATAAAATTAGGCAACATGTTTTTTACATCGCTAGTGAAAATGAAGAGTTTAAAATTTTATCTTATTTAATTACTCAGGGGCTATATTGAGTTTAATGATCTTTATCCACTAAAGAAAATCTTTTTCACTAGATCCAATTTGCCATGTCCTTCTCATATGATTTTTTATGCAATTGGTAATTATGACAACAAAAGAGAATATCTAGTGCATAAAGTATATATTTATTCAAATTTAAAGATATCTATTTTAAGATATAATGTGTACAGGACCGTAGGAGAGCTAATAATTCTCTACGTAGGACCTCTTGTTGTGCAAATGAGCTGTAAATCAGTTTTCAAGAAGGGGAGTGTTGTGGGTCCCACAACACTAGAAATTGTTTTCAATGTATAGAAATTTCAAAATCAAACCATTCTTTCATAGAGATGTATACGTCATCACTTGTGGTAAAAGGACAATGCTAAGTTCATTAAACTTAATGAAGAGATGAAACCAAGGATGATTCATCATCAAGAAGAGGAGGATGATAAGGACATCACTAGTCTAGATATAACCATGGCAATATTATACATTCATTAAACAAAGGTGTATGCTTTGTATATTAGATTTACCTTTTATGTATTTGAACAAAGATGATGCACCATAAGTTGTGTGTATTACCATTTGCAGAACTACTAGCATGGGTGAAAGAAGTGGAGTGAGCGCACGGAATGCTTGGATGATCAATGAATGTGATTGGAGATGAACTCATGTCCTTTTCCAAGTCTTCTCCTAAGCCACCACTTCATTTTTGGGCCATAAAAGGCAAGAGATAAAGTTCTACACATTTTAGTTTCGGATTTGGCCCTCCCGATAGCACTAAAATCAAATGGACCTAGCCACTCATCTAGAAGGCTTCTCGAGCTCATGAATACTTACTATAAAGTTTATGAAGTCTACTTTCGCATGTTTTGGTTCCATGTCAAAATTCTTTCCTAGCTTCTCGAAATAAGCAACACAAGTCATATAGCTCTTCTAGTCTAAATATGTTTCAGACTTAGTGCTTGTAATTGAGTCTTGCTTGGTTGGTCCGTATTATGGACAACATTCATATCATGTAACTCAAAAATATGCAGCTAGCACAAGGTTTGGATTTTGCTTAAATTATTCTAACGCTAGATCGGTTTGTGCAATCTAATTTCTATAATTTAGATTGTATTTTCCTTTTTCTTGTGAATTTCTTCAATTGTTTGCAAAAACAAAACCTTTGTGGTATAAATTACATGAGAGTAATCGATAACGAGTAGACATGTGGGTGTAGTGATTGTGAGGTGATGATTGCCTTATTGGTAGCCCCAAATTGAACATATCAGAAGATTAAGCATCTAAATTTGTATTATTCCTTGTTTTCATTGAACTAGCATCGTCAGTGGAGGGACTGGACAGCATGTTTTGGGATGGCCTGCTAGCTCAACTTGGAGGGTTGGATATGATAGGTGCTCAATCGTATGAATAGAAATTTCAAAAAAAATTGGAAAACGTTGCTTACATCTAGTGAAGGTTAGGAGATATTGAACGCCCTAGGCAATCTTAGGTGGTGATGATAGTCCTGGTGGTAAAGAACTTACTCACACTATCTCAGGCTTTAAACTGGACTAGTGGGTCTGATATCTCCTTAGTGGGGTCTAAACTTCTGACGTATTCAAAGAATGGGTGGATACAGTACTTAAGGGGTTGAATTCGATAAAGAGTGAAGTTGCAGGCAATGGCAACTCCGGTCAACCCACTTCTGTTCAGACTAGTCATGATGGCAAGAAGATGATTAGCATGAACCATTTCTTTTGGAGTGGAGAACAAGGACTAGGAGTCATGGACTCATGGGGCATGCCCAAAGGAAGAGAAGGTTCGGGGTTGGTGCAATAGAACCATTCTTGGTGTCATCCTTTGAGAGAAGATTTGAGAGGAACGCTGAAGTACAATTTCTTCAGACCATCCTGAAATTGGAAACCAACACCACCAACCACAAGGGGCTTGTTCTTATTGGGCTAGGGTTTTAGTTGCAAGAGGTGGGGGAAGAGGTTGAAATGTGGGGAAATGCCCATGAAAGCTTCGCAAAGAGTGATGAAGATAGAAATATTCAGAATAGAGTTGTGATTTAGATGGATCAACTCAATTTGATAGAAATCGTGGAAGCCACAGAAGAAACTACAATACAGGAGGCCAAACTCATGGTGGAAAAAAGACTCAAATACCACAATCTAATGAGTATGATGGGTGGGGAAAACTTCACCTTATGCTAGACTCTAACTGATGAGCTCCCTTAAAGGAGCACCTTGTCTACCACCATAACTTCTAGCCACATCTTGAAGGAGGTCAATGGAGTCAAGGTGGATGATGTATCCAAAAGACTAACCGATTCACTAGAGTAAGATGATATTCCAATTCTCGAAGATTTTGGGCACGACAAAGAATTTGGTGATTGGCGTGGGGCAAGTGTCAGCGCTAAAGCTAGATCTAGGTGACGGTTCTAGTGCTAGACCTGAGCAGCAGTGCAGCAAAACCCTAGGGAGCTACACTTGGCAGAGAATTGAAGTTGAAAGGTTGCAATGGCTGAAACTGAAGGTTTTTTTCTTCTCTTGGGTACTATTTATTATTGGACCACATTGCCTGCTAGGGTCTTGGCCTTGTGCTTGATAACAGTCTGCCTATAAATTAGGGCTTTCAAGGGCATGTCCTAATGAGTCGCTAGCTGGTCGCAACAATAATTGCGATGAAGGTGTTGGTTGACCACAACCTAATAAAAACTTGTCCTGCACCCTATGTTTAGTCAATAGTTGGTTACCATATTAAGTGGAATTGAGTGCCAGATATCACTCCAATAAATCTAATCTGAAGTAAGTTGTGCCCCATAATGGGCTAATAGCCGATCACCATATTAATTGGGACATGGACATCTCGCAAAGTAAAGAAAAATCGGAGGGTTATAAAATGAGTCCACAAATTCCCTGACATGAGTAGTCTTTGACCAGAATTGGTCAACAATCTTCACTAATATATGCCCTAAGGCAATTTTTTAATGCAAATGAAAACAACTAAAAGAAGATATATATTTTTGACAAAATAAGTACTCAAATATCTAATAAAAATAACTGAGCAAAGATATACATGCATTTGTGTGAATGCTAAATGATTTGTGTATATTTGGGAGCACATCACCAAGACAAAATAATTCAAACATCATATAATTTTTGCCAAAAGTAGTAAATTTAATCTAGCAATTACACTATGTTAGGTATATGCAAAAGGTAAATTAATTAAATACTTGTGCATGTACCAATTTATTAAAATATGGGCAGTCTTGTTTCTTGTCCAAATGGGAGCATCCTGTCAATTTATGATGCTCAATTTGCATACAAATATATCTGGCCAATCTCAAATCTCTCCAAAAATTACCAAAAGAACTTCAGATCTCCAGCTACATGTCTCCAGCTCGTGCCATAAGCTCCTAGACCCCCGCATAACCCATCAACATGGACATGGACTCACATGACTCATCACCCAATCAGTGCAGCAGTTCGTTATTGTTCAATTGAACATCCATGCAAGAGTACTGACGCCCTTAACAACAATGGGACACTGCAAGCAAATCAAGAAGACAGTACACTTGATCACTGTACAAAAATAAAACAGGGTGAGTAAAAATGCTATTTGCTCCAAAGCAGATTACTGAAAAAAAAACAAAATAAATGAGACATATATTAATATCAACTTATATGTTTTCAAAAATGAAATCTACGGTACATAGGTATACTGCTTATAGATATGCAATGATGTAGACAAATGCTACATGACAGTATATTCTTCTGAATTTCATTTAGTTACCAGTATAATATATTATTGGTTCATGAACAGTACCTCAAGGAAATCAAAATAATGTAGAGATGAAATTGATCACTGACATAATATTTATTCAATAAATACAAACATTACATAGTATAGCCCAAATTCCATAAGATGAATCTACACTAAATAACTAAATTATCTTGTCAATTGAAATATTTTTGAAATTCTTATACAAAATCCAAATCAAGGAGGATGATTCTCCATCTAATCTTACTGTGAGTTACAAAACCAAATTAACACACTCAGACTTTAAAACAGTTAATTTGAGACATTCCGTCGAGCAGTTCATGAGCAGCACATGATAAATTGATGATTTGACAAAATGTTATGGGGTTAGTGGAGCTAACTCCACAAGTGTACTTGTGAATGGAGAAAGAAGGATTTCTAGCACACTTAATCAACTTACATGCTAATACACAACAAGATTTGCAGCAAGATAGCATTCTTAACAGGTTATGTAGTTTCAACTATACAAGACATAGATTACTGGAAAGATAGCATGCCTAACGTGTGATCTTTCAAAAATTTTGGGGATGCAACCACACCACATGCATCTGTGTTGCCTCCCCACTGATGATCGGCCCAATGACAGTGTATATCTTAGCTATTAATGAGCAAGATTTCAGTACAGAAATATTCATTCCAATTGCTGTAACTGAAAACTGGAAGGAGAGGAGAGCAGTATGGGGACGGCCCAGACAGGCACGGTGTTGTGCTTGAGTGGGTACTGGAGAATCGTCATCATGTCTTCTCCGAAGAACTGGTGGAATGGCTCGATCAAGTTGAGCCTCATGTTGAACACCATGAGAAGAACCAGCACGATCCAGTTGAACAGATGCAATCTTGCAACTTTGGTCCCGTGAGTCTTCAGGTATGAGAGCTGGGCTCTTAGACAAATGGCGGTCGGCACTGGCAATGGCAGTGGCGGCATCTTGTCCTCAGTACAAGGAGAGAAAACCAGGGAACTCAACACGGAAGGGCCAACTCCCTGAAAATTCCGTCATTTTGATGCATATATAGTTACGTCTGCTGATGAGGCACGATCATTGATCAACTACGCGTTGTTATTAAGCATTATTCAGGTTCATGGACAGGCCATTTGCAACAGCTAGAAATACTCCTACAACTGCAAGATTCCACTTCCTTTTTTTTCCCTGAAAGAAAGAACTAAATTGCAACTGCAATGGCCAAGAAGAAGCGACAATTATAGGATGTGACCACCGTAAGCCCATTGTTTGTCTAACCTATTATACCCTGTTATCCCTATAATGCACATAATTAAGTACCCAGAAGGGCCATTCTCGGGTTACACAAAAAACTGAGGAGGACAGGCTTTAATCATGTGCAATTAATTGAAATACAAGAAATTCGAAATACCTGGTGAATGATATCAAGCCTGTAATCAGCTAGATTGTGGTCTTGCTTCCTCAAATAATTAACATGGTCCTCCTAGTTCAAAATTTGCAGATTCTAAATAGACTGTTAAAAGTAACATTCGTGTAGTATTAAGCTCTTCAATCAACAGAATAGCAGAAAGATACGTTCAGATAAAACACAGCTAAGTAATCATCCATGCATATGAACAGAAAGATATAATCAAATTTCTCAATCTTCCATCGAAAACCAGAACAGATCGGTGGCAAAATGAAGTGCGATAAGAAGAGTAACTTTCTTGACATACCATGCCAATTCTTTGACCTCAAGGCAAGCTCTCTCGAGCACCAAGATCACGCCAGGCAGCCATTTCCTGTCCATCAGCAACGCAAGCGTAGCAGAAGGCCCGAGGAAGCACAAATGCTGATGATGAGGTTGCTGTGGAGACCATCAGGGAGGAGGGCGACCGGAAAGCCTTCGCTGCCTTCACTTAGAGTGTCGGAGAGGCCGATGGAGGCCACAGTGTCGTCGGGCGCAATGGAGGTCGGTCGCCACCGGCCACTAGGAAGCCCCTTGTAGCAATGGAGGGGATTTGGCCGGAGAGCAGAATAACCTCCGATCCAGATGGCGGCGCGGTGCGGTGTCGGGAACGGAGGCAGTGGCACGGATTCCACATCTGAGGCAGCAGGCAACATCGAGGTAGGGGGCACGGTGCTGGATCGAGGATGTGTGGTGGTCGGGTGGGTCTCGGGCGACACGACGTAGTATCAACGCTTGGTCCTAGGTTTCAGCAGTGCGGGGAGTACGAGAGGGGGAGAGAGAGTTCCGGGCGAAGGGGTTGCACCTGTGAGAGGAGAGATGGGTCGCCAGTCCAGGGAGAGGGGTGCGGGTGAGTCATGGGAGGTTGAGAAGGGATGTGGGACGATCAGTAGCATTGGATTGGATGTATAGGCGTTGGATAAATAATCTGTCGCTTATTAATCATCTTCACACCAATAGTCGATAAAGGTGTACACATGTCATACGTGGAATGACATCAGAAAAAAAATTCGAAGTCCCTAGGCAAATAGTGTGGGCCAAGCCAAAACACATAGAGCCCACCGTATCTCGAGCTCTATGACCTAGCCATCACACACATCTCCTCCCAATTTACCGCAACCTCCATCACCACCACCACCATCCAATCTCCTCCATAGCCATGCTGCACCACCTCCCTACCCACCACACTACTATCGTCCTATCGCCTCTCTCAGCCACTGCTACTAGCCTCCTTTTAGCCTCCGCCAACGGACCCTATCGCCCTACGCACAGGACTGATATTGATGCAACTGCTCGATCTCTAGGCTCCACTGCGACCGTTTTCCCTTTAACGCCACTCCACTACCAAGCACTCTAGGTGCCCCTCCTCTAGTGACCCATAGCTTCCTCTCCCTATGACCTTTGCCCCAACGCTCCTTGCCTAGCATCCCAAATTCCTCCATTCATCGATGAGCCCCTCCCTTCTTTCCTCAGCATCCAAGATGGCCATACCCCTCCTCCACTTCACAACCATTAGGAGGAGCACGGGTGACTCCAAGCTCCGATTGGGTACTATTGCTCTATTGGTTCTCCTTCACCCCCTATCTAGATCCTACCACACTAACGCATAAAGGGTAAGCAATGGCTACGGTGACATAGTCAATGAGGACGATAGTGGGTTACCTAGCATGGTGGCTAGCGAATCGTGTAGAACCACTGTGACCTCAAGGACTCCCTCAACTAAGCCATCTCTTCTACCAAGATTTGAGTTCCCCGGTTACCTCTCCACCTTCCCTCTTCAATCTTTCTCCTTGCTTGTGGATCTGACCTTGTGTTCCTGTCCCATGCAAGCATTGGATCAGAAGGACAAGTTCTATGCTAGTATACATGTGGTAACACCTTATTTGTGCTTCTACATCTCATGTACTCATAAACTAAATTTTGAAAGAACTTATATCTTTTTGGTTATATATTATGAAAGTGCAACAAATTAAGTATTGGCAAAAGAACATTTGTCAAGTAAGGTAGCTACTATACCTCATGTTATGTGTTGACAAAGGTAAAAAGTATCGGCAAAGCTTCTGCCAACTATGACAAAAACTTTTGGCAAAGCCTTTGCCAATAGTTTAATAGTTTTTCGAATATGACTTTTGTTAATAGAATGGTGTGTAGTTAAAAGTAGACCATGTTGTAGTGATAAAGAGAGCGAGATTACCACATTTTTCTCTGCTTAAGATGATCTTTATTACATCAAAGAGTTTATAAAGTTCATCCAAAACACTCCTCTCTAATCTCACAAACCAAACTCTAGATGCAAGAGCAAAAGTCCAAAACCCTAATTTTTCTCTCCACATAGGTGTCTTATCCAATTGTTCTCCCCTGTAGTGTTTATATATCCATAGCCTCCATCACCAAGTCGGACTCCTAATCCTATAAGTAGGATTCCCTCATATTGTAATTCCTTTCCAAACTTATCAAATTTAGACTCCCTCTAGGTTTGAGCTAGAACTACTAATCTTACTAGACTAGGATTCCAACACTTTCCCATAGTGCTAGACAAGTAAATAGGGCAATGACATTGTCATAGTCCACCTCATCACCGGCAAGGGGCTCGATGGGCTTGGCTAGTGGCGACAGAGCTCAGGCCTATAGGATCAAAGATATTTTAGAAGGGATGTAAGAATCATAATAAACATGGCCAAATTAAAGCATTTAGAAATTTAAATTATTGTAGGTGCCAAGATTGTATGTGAACCCAAGTTTTGCAAACCTATAGCCTTTCCTAGTAATTCTATTATTTCTACAAGAGAAAAGCAAATTGCAAGGAAAGTAATGCAAGGGAGAAAGACACGGTCGAGTTTTTCCCAATGTATCAAAGATCGTCAATCCCCACTAACCCTCGTTTGAGCACTCTACACAAGAGTATTGCTCCTTTCTTCAGTCACAAAGTTTAAAGGTGCTCTCATATTGGTGATTTAGAACTAAGCTTGACAAAGGATGAAGAAAATTAAGCACAAATAGGCTCCTAAAGTTGCACAAGGTTGCATTGGTTAGAAAGGTTTTCAAAAGACAACATGGAGTCCAAGAGTAGAAATGTGAAGGGGATAGGCTCAAGCTCCTCCTTTGTCGACTTCTCGCAGAACTGAGCTTCGCTACTGCCTTCTTGCCAAATTAACTTGCACCGCTGCTTGACTTTGCTTAGAGGAGACATGAGGTAGGGAGAGAGGAGGGGCAAGGTGGACTTTTCATAGGCCTATAGTGACAAAAAATTAGGAAGATTGGTAAAAATGGTATTTAGAGTGTGGCACCCCTTAGAGCGGCAAATAGTTAAATTCCTCCTTGATGACGATATTACCGTCCTACTCCTTCCAATGAGGTACTATGCAAATATACTAACCCCTCTCCTGCCCCCTAATTTGGTGTGTATAGCTTCCCCACCTATTGCAGCCAAACTTTTATTGGCTTACATATTTTGCTATTTGGAATGCAGTATCAGCTAGTCATTACAAGTTGTTCAAGCTCAAAATACCTACAAACAAGACCCAAATTTGGTACAAGCCCTCCACCATTCTCACCTCTCCGTTGACACACTTCCTAATGGGATGGCCAAGGATACGAGTCTAATGTTGCCTCCTTGCAGCATAGTGTCCACAGTGGTGGTCATTCTATTGTTGGACAAGGAGGAGGCATTGTCCACCACGAGCTGTGACATGAGTGGCACTGTTGTGGTGCCTCCTTGTTGGAGCACCAGGGTGCTAGCATGGACCGACACAATGAGGTAGCCACACAAGAAGATGGCAGTAGTCCTTGCAAGTGTGTGCATAGAAGTCACCAACTATGGGGACAAAGATGGGAGGGTGTTTCAGCCGAATTGGTCCTCTCTGTTCACCGATGGAGGTCCGATATGATCACGCAAACACGTCAAAGCCTACGAGGTCTACTTGGCTCTAGTGAAGCTCCTTCGGCTTCGAGCTCCCTTTGTCGGGTTTACTGAAATTACGAACATGCCAGTCAATTTGATCCTATAATTGACAAGGAGATAAACAAATGGGTTAGTCAAACAATGGGCTGACACGAACTCTTCCTATCGGCTGGTTGCCGATAGGTTTGAGATAGTCATCGGTTGTTTCCGACACACTCCTGTTATCGGCTGGTTACCGATAGAAACTAAAGCACTCTTCCATCAGCTGAGAAGCCAAGAAGGCATAGGCAGATGGTGACGAAGGGAACAAAAGACGCATCAGTTGTAGAGTCGATAGTGCTCCGGATAGAATAGTCGATAAGTATATGGACATCTACTATTGGCTATAGCACTATTTCATCTACTAGAAAACTGATAAAGGTATAAACAAATAATCAATGACTAAGGACCCATCGGCTGCAAAGCCGATGATGCTCTAAATAGGATGATCAATAAGTATATATGTAGAATTCTCCTGTCGGCTGGTTGCCGATGGTGGCTACAAATTTTGTGACTCGAACAAATTTTGATTCACCTCATTTGGAGCTAAGATGATTTTTCTATGGATTTTAAAAGTTTGGTTATTTTTCTGTTGAACCAAAATTACATAAATCAATTTCTCAGATTTTCCAGATTTTAAATACAAGGGGGTCCACATGTCGGTGACTAGCTAATCACAGTAACAGAACCCGCTGTCAATACAAACATGCATAGAAGCACCTGGAGATTTCTCAAACTACAAATATACTGGATCCCACATGCCATTATTAGGTAATACTTAGAAAACAATACTAAGCTTTTGAAGAATTGCACCGTAGGTCCTAATAGAGGACGGCGGCAGCCGGCAATTTTGCCTCGCTCGCCGGCGGTGAATGGTGGCCCGGATGGAGTCGCGGCCAAAAGGTGAAGTGTAGAGAGATCTCTCGCGCAGCTATTGGTGGTTGTCTCATCGACGGAGGTGGCTTGACTCGGTGGCAGCGCGAGCAGCGGCGGTGTTCGGCCTACATAGGCGCTGGGAGTTACGCGCGCTGAACGAGCCAGTCCAGGGCTCGCATGGGCCCTTTATGGGTTCCATGAAGCTCACCAGACAGGATGCGGAGGACAGCGAGGCCAGGACGGCGGTGAACACAGCGAAGGCTGTCCGACGAAGGCGGAAATGGCGGCTTGACGTCGACGGCCTTCTCCGATCGTCGATCTGCTAATGAGAGGTGCGTACTATGTTAGAGGGGTCCCTAGGAGGCCACGTGCACGAGCAATCGGACGGGGGCTCACCGGAGATAGTGGAATCGACGGCGAGGTGTTGCGGCCGCAGAGGAAGAAGAGGACAAGATTCCGGCGGCTCAGGGTGACCGAGGTATTGGGGTATGGGCGTCGGGTTCCTAGGTCATAGGAAACCCACATGACGTAGCGTCTCAGAAGGATCTCCACCGAGGCGGTCATAACGCAATGGCTGTCGCGGATGCCGAAGACGACGATGGGTGCGCTGCGGCGAATCCGACCTGTGCCATATGGATAGCCAGTAGGAGTCTGGATTAGACGAGGTTAGTGGATCGCGTTTCTTAGCATGGGTTGCGGTGAAGCGCACGAGAGAAAGCTTGACAACTATCGAGCACTCGCCGACACCGGGAGTGACGCCATTGTTTCATGCGATTCTGAGGTGATCTCTCTCAGTTTTGCCGCGAAACAGAATGAGGGCGAGAAGAGAGTGTTGGCGAGCTGGATGGCTAAATGGAAGAGGTTGAGGTGGTAGTGGGCATGGAGGTGGCAACTAGTGGCTTATACACGTGTGGGGCCATGTAGCTGTGTTCCAAAGCGTGGGGCTGAGCCAGGGTGTGTTCTAGAGTATGAAAAGTGGGTCCCAGAGCCTCTAGGCCCACTGGCAGTGAAACAATAGGTGAAACTTTAGAAACCCAGTCTGTGAACAATGGCAGCGAACTGTCTTGCACTAACGATTTCTCCTAACAAAATTGTGTTTTAATTTGGTCCCAATTTACTGAAGGTAGACAAGGATGTGATCTCTCATTGTGCCAAGTCCCAAAGTTGGAAGCCTTTTGGTTTAACTGTGGTAATTTGGTGAATTAGGTTAGCCAATACTGCCCACTGCAGTTAAAAGTCATTTAGGGTTGTTGCACTCATCATTTTAAGTCTCTAGATTGTGAATTAAATTGAGCCAAAGTCCCAGGTAGTAGAGTACGACATAGTTAATATACGTACCAAAGGATGTTGCTAGATCAATTATTTACATATCTTTGGCATGTGATATTTTTATTTTCGCAGATCAATTATTAAGTTTCTCTAATCCTATTACTACCATATAAATGCATCCATACTGCACAAAAAAATCCTAAGAACACAAGAAGGGAAAACAAGGTACACAAAGACCAAGCATACATTGCTCTTTACATCATTTTTAAGATTTAACACTTTGTTTGTAACCAGCTATACCAAGTTCAAGTTTAAGGTGAATTTAAAATGTCATGCGAATTAGGTTGAACCATGATTTTGTGCCAACTCCATTTAATTTGGTAAAGAGCATGCTATGCTAAGGTCACAGAGTTACGATGTGTATTATATGAGGTTTTAAGATTTTGGTTCCTATTTGTCACACTGAGACTAATATTAAAGTGCATTGGCAATATTTCTCAGTTAAACTAATTTGTACTTCTATCTAACCTGATCATCTCGACTGAAAACTTTTTATTATAGTATCATAGGCCTGTCATGTATTTTGATAAGTCTTCATATTTTTGATATCGGTGGTTTGATAATATAGGAACGAAGGAGGTCCCTAGTTCAAGTTTCGGTTTGAAAGTCAAGTGTGCCTATGAAGTTGACCATCCATTCGAGTTGTGAATCATAGTTTTAATATTGTGAAATTTGTTATGGTGCCTCATTGACTCATCTAGTTTTAGTGTCTTGGTTAGAGGGACTCTACCTACCTGTCTTTTGTCATATAGAATTTAGTTCCTGGAATATTCTTCTAATTATGGTCGGCGAAATCTACTGGGCCAAAGTAACAAGGTTTCATATGAAAACGACTTCAATGATCATAGGATTTGATCAAATCTATTTTAAGTTTTGAGAAGTGTCAGTGTGCGAGCCCAGGTGCTTTATTTTAGAGATAATGAATTTTAATCTATCTTGTTTGAGCTAGCACTAGCTAATTTAAATTTTTGTTTAATTTTATGCACTAGGATCATAAAGTATAACATATGAAATGCACTTTTAATGCTTGGCATGGTTAAATTTCCAAATTAAAAATTTAGGTATATTACAGACATCTATGATTAAATGGAATATTAAATATATTTTGATAGTATATTTTTATGTTGAAAATATTGTTATATTTTTTTTATAAATTTAAACAAAAGATTAACTTTTAAAATAATTAAAACATCTTATAAAACGGAGGAAATACTTAAGTCTGCCGCTGCCAGGTGCGTCGTGCCAATGTTCACCGATGAGCCTCCGTCAACTTCCCCGCATTTGAACCGTCTTGAGACCACTCCCGGAGCCCAGTAGCAGTAGGTGATATGGGCCAAGTGATTTGTAGAAACAGAACAAATAGTTGGACGTTTTTCTTCTAGCTTCTGCTATTCGCACCCCAAAATTATCTTTGAAATCCCCCCAGATTTGATAACTTGATATAGGACGAAGTCATTTTTTGAAGACAAATATATGACGAGGTCATTTTGGCCATTTTTTTCAAGGAAGACATACTTTCCGAGTGAAATACGGTAGTGCATAAACTATTTAGTTTCTACAGCCAATTTGGAAGCATGTTTGGATGGCACATGTATGGAATTCATTATTAAAACTGAGAGAAATGAGATTGAGAAGTAATAGCGAATAGGGATCTGTGAAACAAGAATAGAAAAATAGGCCAAATTAATCATGGTGTCTGACCTGTCATACAAATGCGACAACTTTTTACACGAACGCATTGAATTGGTATAAAATATCTACGAGTACATACCATTCTTAAAAAATAAAATAAATCATATTCGGTATTTTACAGGAGTTTAGGAAAAAAATTTAAACTAGCAGATATTTTCCCAAGGAATTAAACCCAGTATGAGAAAAATCGAACCTAACGAACGAACAAGTGGCCAAGTGGGAAACAAGATAAGACAATGACATATAATTTATTAAAACTAACAAATTAAAGACCAAACAGCAATAAAAGATAACAGGAGAAGTAGAAACTTACCTACACTGTATTAAGTAGGAGCTTCATGTTTCAAAGGAAAAAAAGTAGGAGCTTCACCGCAGAAAAACAAACCAACATTTGATAAGCTAAAGAGCTCCAGCAGGGGCGACCTGAGAACACACAAGATCTAGACGGCCTAATAGTAACGACGATCCAAAAAATTTTCTCATGTGTTCTCAGCTCGTCCCTACAGGAGCTCCCTTGCGTTCCATCTCCATCGCCACCACCGATGTCGATCTCTCTCCGCTCTCACCTGTCGTAATCCCGTGGCCTCCTAACCTATGAGATGATAAGATTGATAGACTGCCTTCGTCCAAAACACACGCAAGCACGCACTCACTTTTTATAGCCTTCTTCCCACGGGGGCCTGAGGATGCAGTCGATCTCGCGTGGCGCGGGCGGCGTCGTACTTCCGCTGCTCCACCTCCATCGCTGGGCGGGCTGGAGTACCGTGACGTACGTACTACACTGGCGTGCCCGATAGGGCTGGAGCGAGTACAGCTTGTACTGCATGCAGCTCCCCGCAGTACAGTGCCCTCTCCTCTTCAAGTCGATCCACAGGTTTCTGTCCAGGATTAGTTAGCGGACTGGTATAATCAGGTTGTTGAGTGCCGCGATTAAATTCTGTGTGTTGCTTAGTTGGAGAGTCACATGTGTGGATCGGAAAAAAATAACTGGCAGTGATCTTCCAACGGATCGAGAAATACAGCCTTCTTGGAAATTAATTTCAGAGATAATTTGCGTGGGTTGATTTCGTTTTGCAAGTTGTTACAATTGGAGGAGGGTGGGGGTTAATTACCTTTATAGCTTTACAGTAGAAGTACTGGACTACGATTCGATTTCTTTTGATAACGACTGGCCTGGTTCTCTAACCCCTGCTGTCTGCACAAGAAAGTTGAGTGACAGTATAAATAGAACCACATAAGCACAAGGAATCACATATAGGTCCCTGCAAACTAACAGAAAATATATCTAGAATGTGAAAAAATACAACCAAAGTCTGCCGACTGCTATGTAATCAGGTTTATTAAACCGTTTAGGAGAGGGTTATGGCGATAATCACCACAAACCATGCAAAATTCATCTAAAAAATTTGAATTTAAATTCTAGAATTCTACGGCTAAGATTATGGTTCTAATACAATAATTATGGTAAGCAGCATCGACGATAGATCTAATATTATCGTCACGAGCTAGAAAAGAGAAGACTTTAAGTACACATGTGAAGGATCTGTTGAGAGAGGGAAAATATTTTCTCCTCTATTTGAGCTAGGTGGGCTAAATGAATAGCACCTATCCCATTTATTTGTTTTTTTTTTCATTTTTAGTTCTCTTTTCAGTTCACTCTAAAATATGATGTTAAATTAATCTTTGTGAGAAAAAAATTTCACAAAGGATGCTCTACAATTTTTTATGAAAATTTAAATTTGGACGAAATTTGTCGAGCCCTACCGCCGATTAACGTACCGAACCAGCGGTAACCGCGCGGTAGTACAAAGTACGAACCGTGTGAAGAAAATTTGGTGGGACTTTAGTCCTTCGCTTATCCGAAGGACTTCCTCTCTCTACGTGACACATGTCTCATACGAATCTCAAATCAACAAGGCATCCATTCTCTCCTGGGACTTCTCTCTTTCTCCAATCCGCATCATTTTCTGTCCGGCGAAGCATCCATGTTGTCCCAGGCGCCATCCGCCATGACGGTGGCGGCGAGCGGCAGCGACCTCACTCCTGGGTGCTAGGAGAGCAGCTTCGAGCTTGCGTCTATCGCGCCCCGCTGTTATGCACTTGTGCTGCGTTTTGCTTTCATCTATCTATGCTCCTTGCTAAGCTGCTCCTGAACCAGTGAAAGCCAAGTAGACGCATCCAGAGTTCAATTGGTGATCTGAAGAACCTAGATTATCTGTACGGTTTCTTTTTATTATTGGTTTCTCATTGCCATCTAGCAGTAAGCTGCAACATATATTTATTTTTTGGTCGTCTTCAGTTTCTTTTGTAGCTAGCACCTAGCAGGAAGTTGAACAACAACAGCTTATCTGGAGTTCTATCAGATTAATTAGTCACCAGTCCCCAACTAATTCGTCGTCGCCATGGCCACCTCCATCACCATGATGTAACTAAAATCACCACTGCAAAATAACTAGATAATTGATCGATCGAGCAGGGCGTCAAGCTCGATCGATGCCGCACGCCGCCGGAACCGCGCGCTCAACCGCACTCCAATTCTGGCAACACCCCCGGTAACTCTACTGCGGTCGGAGACGCCGGACTGACTTACCTCGTGCGTAGCAGTACGCCTCGCCTGCTCGCTGGCAAGAGGAAGAGTGGGGATTGGCGAGGAGACGAAGTGTCTGACGGTGCAGGAAAAATGGCTGTACGATTCGTGCTGGACAGGTGTCACGCAAGGAGAGAAAGTCTTTCAGATGAGCGAAGGACACAGGTGCCGTACAATTTTCTTCCCGAACCGTGTGCGTGTCCGGGCCATGGGCCATGGTCCGGTGATCGTGTGCGTCTCCCGCTCACTCCCACGAAAAAAAATAGCATAAATCGGCTCTTTCTCCCGCTCCGGCCCAACTAGTATCCTTTTTCTTTCCTGGCCAGTACAGCCCCACACTGGCGGTGGCGGGGCGCCGCCTCGATCCGACAAATGCGGTCTCTCCCGCCGGCCGTGGCGGTTCGCCTGGCCGCCGTCCGCTTCGACCCAGCCGCCGTCCCGCTCCCGGTCTTCAACTCCCTCCTCTCCGCGCTCGCCTCCTCCCACGCCCACCTCCCGCTCCACCTCTTCCGCCGCCTCCTCCTCCCGCACCGCCGCCCCGACGCCTTCACGCTCTCCTCTCTCGCTGCCTCTCTCCTCCCTGCCCAGGCTTCCACCACCTCCTCCGCCGCCGCCGGGTGCCTGCACGCCTTCTCCCTCCGCCTCGGCCTCCTCCGGTCCGATCCCGTCCTCGCCAACTCCTTCCTCCTCCTCTACCTTCGCGACGCGCCCGGCCCGGGGCTCACCCTCGCTCGGCGGCTGTTCGACGAAATGCCCGCGCGCACCGTCTCCACTTACAACACCCTCATCTCGCACTCGCCCCCTTGCGCCGACGTCTGGCCCGTCGTGCGGCGCATGGTCGCGGACGGGTGCGTGCCGGACCGGTTCACCGTCTCGGCCATCCTGCCCACGTGCGCGTCGGCGTGCCATGGCAGGGAGCTGCATTGCTTCGCTCTGAAGAGCGGGATGTGCGGGGCGGGTGATTTCCATGTCGGAAGCGGGCTCGTGTCAATGTACTTCAGGGTTGGCCTACCAGGACTTGCACGGCGGGTTTTCGACGGGATGGAGCAGAGGAATGTGGTTTCTTGGACCGCGATGGTGGGTGGATACACAGAGAGCGGGATGTTTGAGGATGCAGTGGATGTTTTCCGGAAAATGTGGGTGATTGATGGTGTTCTGCCAAATAGGATTGCGCTGATTAGTGTACTCTCAGCTGTTGAGGACCTCACAGATTTGGCTGTTGGGAAGCAGGTGCATGGTTTTGCGGCCAGGATGGGGCTATCTGGGGAAGTATCCCTGAACAATGCTTTGATTGTCATGTATGTCAAATGTGGGGCCTTGTGGTATGCACGGCGGATCTTTGATGATGGTAACTGGTGCAAAGATGTAATCTCATGGTGTTCGATGATTCAGGGTTATGGCCTTCATGGAAAGGGCACAGAAGCTGTTGCCATGTTTGATCAGATGCGTGCTTCTGGGATTAAGCCAGACAGCTTAGTTGGCTTGGGTGTTCTTTCAGCATGTTCTAGGGCAGGCTTGGTATTCAAGGGCCTTGAGATATACAACTCTCTGGTGAAGGATTATGG
Source organism: Oryza coarctata (assembly GCA_030770085.1). Lineage (NCBI taxonomy): Eukaryota > Viridiplantae > Streptophyta > Magnoliopsida > Poales > Poaceae > Oryza > Oryza coarctata. The sequence continues at coordinate 9,520,902 of CM061475.1, forward strand.
AGTTCATCCAACTGAGGAGATGTCTGCTTGCATAGTTGATTTACTTGGTCGATCAGGGATGATTAAGCAGGCCTTGGATTTTATAAAGTCAATGAGTGTAGAGCCAGGCCCTAGTGTCTGGGGAGCACTTCTGGATGCCTCCTTTATTCACAATAACAAAGAAGTTCAAGATTTGGCCTGCAGATACCTTCTTAGATTGAAAGAAGGGAACCCATCTAATCTTGTATCAGTATCTAATTTGCATGCCTTTGAGGGAAGCTGGAATATTGTCGAACAAGTGAGGGTTAAGATTAAACAGGGGGCACTGAAGAAGACACCTGGTTTTAGTTGGATAAATCCAACATAGTCAGACAATAATTTTAGCAATGAATTGTTAGTGGTCTTCTCAGCATATCCCTGAAACCTAGCAGCATGGTTTAGCTGGCTGTGCTATGAAACCTGTTATATTGGAAATGAACAGACGCTACAGTTAATGGAATAGGCTGTTTTGGAATATACAGTTACAGTGCTTCTTTAGTTCTGTATACTCATTGTCTTATACCCTTTGGTATTGGAGGCTGCTTTATAAAGAAAAAGTTGGTCAGTTGTCTTCCATAATGATGAAGCTGTCCAAAATCTCCATTCTTCCCATGTCCTCATACACAGGTAACAAATAATTCCATCTTTCATGTTACTTTGTTAGGAAAAAGTCTACCATACCCCCCCCTAAAACGGTTATGGTCAACCTACTTAACCCCCTGAACTACAAAATTAGGTATCCAACACCCTAAAGTATGAATACTGGTTCAAATAACCCCTTGTGGTGGTTTTGCTAATATGGTGGTTGATGTTGGATGACTCCCAAAACCACCTCCAAAATTGCTGATGGGGTTTATTTGAACCTATTTTTCATGGTTTAGAAGGTACAGCACCAGGTTTCCTACTTCAGGGCTAGCCAGACAACTACACTATCTCATGGGTGGAGGGAGGGGACTCTGTTATTTGCGTATTTGGAGTTTTGGGTGTATGTTACAAGCAGTTGTCGTAGACCTATTTATATAAAAGTTGATTGTAGTTCGACCTAGAAACTGGGGTTCTGAAAAACGCAACACTGGAAGTACAGGTTTCTTTGGTGGTTCCTCGTGAGATTTCGACCCTGCTTGTGGCTTATCAGTAACATGTTAACCAAATATGTTAAACAATATCTTTGTTGCAATTGTTATATTGAACAGTGCATAACTACCCGGTGTCATCGTACTTGATTTTACTTGTCATTTAACACATGATGACAGAAGCTCCAATACACATCGTTGACCATTACTATTTGTAATCGGATGTCCATAAAAAGGCATGAAAATATTTTTTCGTTACAAATCTATTGATGCCAACTTTTATTACCAAAGTTTTACCTTTTTTTTGCGAATCAGGAGCTTCATTTTCACTCATCATACGAAGGAGCATAATCCTTGGCAAGGCAGTTATAGAGGAAATCAAGCACAAGCTCCCACAGGCAGGCCTGCCAATATCAAAGTACTAGCTTAGCTCAAGTGTTTCTCATATCTGTGATGTCATGCAATAGAAAGCACCAAAGTTTCAGAAACAAGAGCGTTGACCAAGTGACAGCACTAGCGCCTGTGTTGCACTTTAAAACTTTCCAAGATCAACTGTAATTATCATTTGAAGCGCCAATCTTTTCCGCTTCATTGTAACTCCCATATGCATTGATCTTGACATAGGTGACACCTAAAGGTGTCCATCATTGGTTCAACAACATAATATTGCCAGATTCCTTGGTTTCTTTTGCTTCTGCAAGATCAAAAGCCACATCTGCCCACACCAATTGCAATGTATTCTTTGGGGCCTCCCCATGACATCTTGAATTTCAGGAATTCTTGATATTCCACATTTTGACAAAGGATTGTTACCATTTGAACATCTTGAAAGAGGTTACACACAATTATGTTTTATGCCGAAGTTAAAGGATGCAGCCTGGGGATTTTTATATATATTCTTTCATTGCATCTCAAAAAGATCTTGTCCAATTATCCTGCAGCAGGGAGTGGTATAGAGTCGAGTCTTCCTCAACCTTGCATCAATCTTGTTGTAGGTTGTAGGGGATATGGATAACACGTATCACTATAGGAGGTTTATCTAATTGGACTGATAAATGGTGGCCTGCTTGAGATTCCAAAGATATGATTGTTACTTGTAATATCAGAAATTCGAAGCTAAGATATAATCTTTTAGTTGTAATTGATTTAGATAATCTTCTTTGTACTTTGCCTCTCGTACTATAGAGGGTCCAAGTACGGAACAATGAGCAACAGAAGATGTTACAACGGTGATATTTTCATCATAAACCTTAAACACAAGGCACTCCTATCAGAGATATTTTCATCATATACAAACCTAACTTAAATATAAATAATAATAGTAGGCTATTATCTTATATTTAGGATAAGTCTATATAAATTCTCATCTGGTGTTACTATACAAGTTTTAAAGTATAGCCCATAAGTATTATTATCCATAACACCTGTCCATGTGTGGCCTTTAGGTTTGATCTGGGCTGCAGAAAATCATGTATCACCAGTCAGCGGTTCTAACTTTTGGTGGAGCAGTGAGCTTCAACAATTTTTACCATACATGGTGTCAGCGCAAACGTGGACGACGCTGACGCAAGCGTACTTCCTATGCCCCATCCAATATCAAGTGATGCGCCGAGCAGACAGAATAGTTTACATGCCTTTGAGCTGACAACTCACAAAAGCTTCCTTAACTCTTGCCCACCAGAATTTGGAGAACTGCGCATAAGAGATTTTGGATGTACCAAATCAGAATTCCACGCAGTTCCATCCAGCATCGGTCATTCTTGAATTATAAAACGTCTGCTGCAACCAGACGGCCAAAAGGTTGTGGTCCTATTTTTCGCTATCCATGGATCATTCCATACATCCATAGAAGAGCCTTCCTCCATTTTGATTAAGCTTCTGTTCCGAAGCTTCTCTACCACTCATAATACCTCTCCTCATATGTGAATTTATCTTTTTACTTTGAGCTGACAGGAAATCTCCATGGGGAACTTTCAAGGCCCTGGCACATAAAGATTGTGCAGTTGTTCACAATCTTCACCCTGCTTTTCAAGCATTTAACTTTGGTTTTGAAATAGTTTGCTGCTTTTGCCATCCTATCCTTCTCTTCTCAACATTGCTGGTCCACCAGTGTGTATACCGCTCGTGATTTTCTTGCATGTACGAACTAACAACATGAAACAACTCATAGACGATATTGGTATTGCTTGCACCATTGATTTAATGAGCACTTTCTGGCCCGCAACATTCATTTTCTTTTCAGTCCAGCCACTCACAAGTTTCTGAACTCATGATGGAAAGTGTTCAAACAGCAAATGGGACACCTAGTGAGCATGATAACCAACACAGACCACCTGGTAAAGGAACTGTGGTCCTGAGTATTTCGGACTATGCTACACGAATGTTCATCGCAGAATAAGAATAAATGGAGTGAGTTTGGGCCTTTCTGTCATTCTCTGAGAAGGGATGAGGTGATTTGAAAGATGTCAAAATGCCCAAACAGCTTCCCATGAAAGGCAAACAACATTCACCTAAACAGAGAAGTTCAGACAAGCGACCCCACTTAGTCCCTCCTTTAGTGGTCTAACTCTAATATCTCTCTCCCATGAAGGGAAGCAATGGGCTCAGCCCAGATCTCCATTGCTCGAGCCTCTTCTTATTTTGCACTGCCTTATCGGTCTTTCTCCAGGTTGCTTTAGATCTGAGCTAACGCACAGGAAGGCACAAGATGATTGATCGCGGCTCTAGATCAGGTGGCTTAGTGGTAGACCTGCTAGCGGGTTAGCTTTAACGGTGGATGTGATGGGGGAGCCGGCGTTGACACCTAAACTAGGTTCAATGTGAAACAAAAGAAGACAAGATCCAAAATAAAAAGATTGGTTAAATGAGGTGCAATCTGTAATTCACTCTAATACTTTTTACATATATTAGTCACCAAGGTTGTTGATGTTTTAACTCCACTCATTTAAAAATAACTTGAGAATGTGTTGGAAGGGGAGAGGTACTTGTTATAGATTATACTGGTACTGCTTGCAATGCATATGAGGTAGGAATTTATGTCAACCATACAAATAAAGTACATTATGCAACATACAAGGAAAAAAATACATTTCACCTACTATGCTCATAGACTGCCAAGCTGGTTGTTGAAATTTATTTTGGTGCATATCAAGTATGCCTAATTGATGAAGACATTCCAATCAAATTTAAATGTTGGATTATGAGGATTGTTGCAAGTATTGGCCTTAGATTGGACCAACTAAGCCAACAGGTATATATGGAGCTCTATTTAAATATGTAGAAAACTCGCTGAGAGTAATTACACAGCTAACTATACAATACATCTAACAACCCTCCCTCAAACTTACGGTAGATCAACTACACTGAGTTTAGAGAGAAAATAGCTATGCTAAGCTCTTGTCCATGCCTTCATGAAGAAATCTGCTAACTAAAGCTCCAAAGGAACATACTAAATAGCAACAACCTCATCTTGCGCCTATAATAGTATGTATGTAGCATCAACACCATGTGCTTAGTGAGCTCATGCTTTAGTGGGTATTAAGTAATGCTGGTCGCATCAGTATTGTTCGACAAGAGGAGTCGGTGGAGAGATAGAAATGCCAAAGTCCTCCAAGACCCAACATAGCCATGTGATCTTAGCTGTCAAGGCTGCCATAGCTTGTAACTCAGCCTTCGCACTTGAATAGAAAACTAGAGTCTGCTTCTTGGTCTTTCATGCAATCAGAGAGGAACCAAGAAGGACATAGTAAGCGGAGACAGAGAAATGATCAAAGTGGTCACTAGCCCAAGTTTTATCAAAGTATACTTGAAGCTACAAGGAACTGAAGCGAGGGAAGAAAAGGCGATGAGAGACAGTGCCACGAAGATATCATAGAACACGAAGAAGATGAGTGTAATGGAGCTAAGTAGGAGCAAAAACAAAGTGACTCAAAATGTGAATTGAGTGTGAAATGTTAGGACGAGTGACACCGAGATAAATAAGACTCCTAATAAGGTGGCGATAGTGGGTGGGATCCTAAAGAGGCTCACCATCAGTTTGTCAAAGCTATATCCCAAGCTCCATAGGAGTGTCAGCCACATGCTGATCAGTGAGACTAGAACAAACAAGGAGATCCTGAATATAATTCTCTTGAGAAAGGTAGAAGCCAGAGACGTCGAAGAAACCACAATTCCAAGAAAGAACCTGAGGGGTCAAGATCAGACATCAACAATTGGTTACTATGAAGCTTCTTCATAAGATCAAAGAACTCGGAGTCATCGCCTGTGATAATCATGTCATTAGCATATAGAAGAAGGGTCTGACCACTAGGAAAGATGTGAACAAAGAGAGTAGGGTCATGGTCACTAGTTTTGAAGCCAATATCACTAGCAATAGAGGAGAAGTACTCAAACCAAGCGCAAGGGGCCTGTTTGAGACCATAAAGATAACAACGTAGACGAAAAACTATGTCATCAGGGACAGAATACCTAGGAGGCAGCTGCATGTAGACCTTGTCACACAGCTCACCGTTGATAAAGGCATTCTTGACATCTAACAAAGAAATAGATTACTGACAAACAGAGGCAACAGTTAGCAGGGTCCAAATGGTGGTCATATGAGTAGCTAGAGCAAAAGTATCATCATAGTCATGACCATACTCCTGCTAAAAACCACGAGCCACAAGACGAGCTTTGTAACACTTAAGAGAGCCATTAGAGTGAGTCTTTATCTTATAGATCCACTTGCAAGTGATAGAAGTGATGTGAACAAGTATAGGAACAACATCCCAAGTCCTGGTACGCTCTAAGGAAGCAATCTCCATGGTCATCACATGCTGCCACTCCTGGTGGGTAATAGCCTCTCGGTAAGTCGAATAGCTGCAGTAGTAAAGCTATATTTAGGCTAAGGCCTAATAGTACGACGATCACAAAGATCACAAGAAGGAGTAGGAGCTGGTCTAAGGATAGAGGGAGAAGACAACTTCGTGAGAGATTGCGGACGACAAGAGTAGTGTAGCGAAAAAGATGGGAGCTCATGCAGAGAATCTGAAAGAGTACTAGAAGGTGGTGATGATGGTGTGGGCAATGATGGCAATAGTGAAGAAGGTGGTGGTGGCGGTCATAGAGACGGCGTAGAAACCAAAGGGAACTGTGACAATGGAGACAGAATAGGTGGTGGAGAAGGAAATGACCAATCCAGAAGAGTCAAAAAAGAGATAAACTAGATGGTGGAGGATTGGTCACAAGTCGGAGAGCGAGTATAGTATGGATGATACTCGTGAAATGTGACATCACAAGATATCCTCATACAATGAGCAGTAGTATCATATCAACAATAACCCTTATGCTCAGTGATATACCCAAGAAAAACACACTCAATAGATTGGACAATCAACTTAGTATGCTCACAAGGAAAGAAGAACATAACAAACGTAACTAAAGCACCAAAGATGACTATACCGAGAAGGTATACCAAAAAGATGCTCATATGGAGTACAACCATGAAGAGCAGAAGAAGGCTAGCGATTGATAAGGAAAATAGCCATGAAGATAGCCTTAGCCTAGAAGTGAGATGAAAAATATGAGTAGATCATGTGGTCATGAGTAGTCTAAAGAATATGATGATGCTTGCGCTCAGTAGCATCATTCTGAGCATGAGCACTAGGGCAAGGAAACTAAGGAAGTGTTCCCTACAAAGCTAGAAAACGACAATGGGCTCCCGAAATGTACTCACCAGTAGAGTCAACACAAACATCCCATATAGAAGAATCAAACTGAGTGTGAACAAGTGGCAAACTGCTAATAAATAGAAAAAAAACTGACTACCTAAAGACATCAGGTAAATCCAAGTAAATCTCGAATAGTCATCAATAAAGATCACACAATAGGAATTACCACCTCTTGAAACAAAGGGAGCTTGTCCCCATACATCAGAGTGTATAAGATTGCTAAGACTTAGACTCACGGGAAGAATAGAGGAGTTGCAGCTGCTTGATAAGCTTACAACCCATACAATGTAGAGTAGTGTCCCTAGAAACAAACCTAAGACTCCACTACCAACAAGAGTGGATAATTTAGAACTAGATAGATGACCTAAATGACGATGCTACTAAACAAAAGTAGTGGATGAAGCAACTAACGCCGAAATAGTGGAATTGACTAACTAGTTGGTAGAAGCATCAATAGGGAGATGTAGCCAATTAAGTACCCAAAGATGCGGAGAATCATGGCACCTAGGACCAATCCCCACTAGGAGCCTTGTGTGACAATCCTAAACACAACAAGAGGTAGCCTCATGTATAATTCGGCAACCATTATCAGTGATGTAACTAGCGGACATAAGCTGCATGGTTAAGTTAGGAACATGAGAGATAGTAGGAACTCGAAAGGAAGAAGTAGAAAGTGTGCCACGACCAACAATAGGATGTAAGGTGCTATTAGCTGTTTGGACTATGAGAGAGGTATCAGGACTCACAAAAGAAAGATGTGTAGAATCGGGTGTCATGGAAAGAAGCACCAAAGTCAAGGAACCATGAGGACAATATACCTGAAGAGGAGGGAGGTGGTGGTGGAAGACTAGAAGCTTGAGCAATAGACCCATGTGGGGAGGTAGAAGCTGTAGTCACAAGATGATAAAGTAGCCTGACAAGCTCATGCTCAGTGGACGCGATCTGCAAAGAGCTTGATTGAGAAGAGCCCAATCGAGAACCTTGAGATGGGCAGTGATTCTGATCACTATTTTTAAAGCATCGCCTTGGCATCAAGGCACTAGGAAAAATAGAATGTCGCTCCCACCTTGCCTTCCATGACCATGGCGTTTGCTTTCTAGAATAAGGTGTCGCCTAGGCATCTATAGGTGTCGCTTCAACACTCAATTGACTAAGGCAGACACTATGCTTGAACAAAAACACGTGCAGGCCATGGTCACCATCGTGCTTGCAAGAATCAGAGGCGCTCAGAGGAAACATAGATGCAACATGCACATGCAGGTGAAGAAAATAACTCCACCACGCGAAATAGAGGCCTAGGCACACATGCATAGATAGAAAGGAACAAGATCGAGAGAAGAAGTACAAACCCTAACAGCTGTGGTGGTGTTGACAACAGCTTCCTCCATCCATCCCGCTGCTCCCCATCCTTCTATAGTGCCTCCTCCAAGTCTCCTCTCCTCTTCCTACTGCCGGTAGCACCAACTCCACCACAATAAGGTACTTCTTCTCTCGTCTTCCTCTCCCATCTCTATGATCTTCCTCTCCCCTCTACTTTGCTTTGCTATATTGTTCCTCTCCCCTTCTCTCTGCTCTGGACTTCCTCTCCTCAGCTCTTTTCTTTGCACTGCTATTATAGTCCTATGATATGTGATAGTGGTGCTTGCCTAATTATGTGCTTGTCTGCTTGAATTTTCTGCTGCCCATTTGCCTACTACCTATATGATATTGCTATGTGATGTGATTTGTGCTTTGTGCTGCGCTGCCTGTGCATGTGACATGTGCTGATGTGCTAAACTACTAGTTTTGTGCATGATGCCATAATCAATGTTAAATAGCCTGATTACTTCTATTGGTCCTGTGTTGTATAAGATAGTGTTGCTAATGGCCTGGCTAGTGTGTGGCATGTGCTCAGTTAGTACAATATTGTGTCAATTCTCATATTACTGTAATGCAATGCATTAATTCTTAGCTACTTGCTAATTGCTAAAGAGTATAGAAATATAGACTATTTAATTTGCTAGCAACTAGTTGATGCTTCTTTATTTCTAACACCAAACAGGGTAGCAATGGTAAGTCCAGCTTCTGTTGCTGGTGACTATGACCCTAAGAATGATCTAACCTGAAAGGTAAAGTTGAAGGACACAGGCTAAAAGTATGGCTGTTGAGAAAACCTTGAACAAAAGGTTATTGTTACATGTGTTCTATCTAGTTACCATAGTAATGGAGGGATAAAAGGCTAAAGCAAAATCTAGCAGGTGGTTATGGAGATACAGAAATGTGTTCTAAGACAATAGCTATAATTAAGAAAGACATGGAAGCCTACTTGAAAGCCAACAGGAGAAGAAGACCATTGTTCCTAGGTGATGGTGATGAGGATGATGACGATTATAATGATGATGGTGTAGATGTGGTGGTGGTACAAGGTGTAGGTGCAAGTTCTGGTTCTGGTTTAATCTCCCAAGCCTCTAAGGTGCATCTAAGTTCAGGGATAGCAGCCAAAAGGAGGCAGGCAACCTTCCAATTCAAGACTCTAGAACCTAGAAAGGCTTCTAAAATGAACACAAAAGAGACCACTAAGTCAATTATCACTATGCTTCGAAGAACACCTAAAGAGATAGTTGAGCAAATATATTCAGGACAATTTTAAAGCAATGTTGAAGCTAGTACAATGACAAGGGGGGAGAAGCATTATGTGGATATACAATGGACATTGTGGCTCCCTAAAGTGAGCATATCATTCAATGCAGCAGCTTCAAGATAATTTGAGATTGCCCTTGAGACCACTGCACAATATGGTTTAGAGTATAAGCCTCCTAGCCCCTATTATGTAGGGGAGCTATTGCTTCAGCATTGTTTCAAGTTGACGAGTACCATGAGAGGGCGTGGAAGCACTATGGCTATAGACTTATATTAGATGGATGGTCTAATAGAAGGGGACACCATTTGATCAACTTCCTTGTAAACAATGCAGAGGGGATGTACTTCTTGGAGTTCATTGATGTATCAAGAGAAGTACATGATGCCCAAATGCTTGTTGATATGTTAGAAAAGAGAATTGAGCATATTGGTAAAGACAAGGTGGTTTAAGTCATCACTGATAGTGGAGCTAACTACAAGATAGTAGAGAGGCTTCTAATGGAGAGGATTCCTACATTGTTTTGGAGTCCAGGTGCTACACATTGTTTAGATCTTATGCAAGAAGACATAGGGAACTTGAAGGAATTTAATAAGCCTATTACATGTGCTAAGTGTGTTATAACTTTTATTTATCGGCATGAGAGGATTTTTAGTGCAATGAGGGAGAAGACATGTGGAAAGAATCTTGTGAGACCTACAACAAGTCAATTTGTCACATCCTTCATTACATTGAAGAGCTTGTATATATGCATATGGATCCTTTGAAGTCCTTATTTGTTAGTGAAGCATGGGTTGGGAATAAATTATCAAAAACAAAGGCTAGTCAGGATGTACATTATATTGTGCTATCTATGAAGTTTTGGAACTCAGCCCCACTCCTTATTGTTCTTAGGGTGGTTGATGGTGATGAGAAACCAACAATGCTAGAGGTTGCAGCACTAAGGACTCAAGCAAAGTAGAAAATTAAGTCAGGCTTCAGTGTCCTTACTAAGAAGAAATTGCTCGAGAATATCATGAACACTATTGAGCGGTGTTGGTTGACACAAATGAACCATCCATTGCTTGGGGTTACTATGTATTTGAATCCTAGGAAAATTATCAAGCTTGTGAAATAATATGATGATACTACTATTGGGCAACTAAGGGTTTCCTAATGTGCTTGGAAAAATGATGGAAGATGAGGTAGTTAGAGACAAGATTAATGCACAATCCATGGACTATGAATATCAAAAAGGATAGGCCTTTTCGAGTAAAATGGCCAAACAAAATATTGAGTTAATGAGCCCATGTAAATGATGTTCATAATTTAATTATAGCAACCACATGTCATTCTTAAATCTTAATAGGCTAATACATGCTTATATTGTCATTCTAGTTGATTGGTGAATTTATACGATGGCCATGCAATTGAACTACAAAGGTTTGCCAAGCATATTATTAGCCTTTGTGTTTCATCATCTGGTTGTGAGAGAAATTGGAGCACTTTTGAATTTGTAAGCATCTAAGTTAGTGCCCTTGTTGTGCTTTTCATATACACAACTTTAGCTAGTTAATTTCAGCAACATGAATGGTTTCTTTGTTGTTTGTTCTTTTGTAGATCCACATAAAGAAAAAGAATAGATTGTTGCACAAGATGTTGAATTCAATTGTCTCTGTTGCATATAATAGAAAGATAAAAACTAGATTTTAATTAAGGCATGAGAAAAAAGGAAAAGCATTGAGCTTTGGTCATCGAGCAATTTGATTGGAACAATGAGTAGGTTGATTCATTACATAGAGCTCCTCAAGGTGGTCATGGGTGTGGCCTTGACTTTTTGTGGGACATAGTTGATGAAGCTATGGGTGCTTCAGCCTCACTTCAAGGTTGCAATTTTCCAAGGAGAGCTCATAGAAACAACACCAGTAAATTACTAACCTATTGAAGCGTCCAAGAAATTCAACATCAATGGTGGTTAAAGATGACTTGAGTTCAGGAAATGAAGAGGAGGAAGATGAAGATCCATATGATGATGCTAATGTGAGTGATTGTGAGGATGCTCCAAATGGTACCAATGATGGTGGAGAAGACATAGCTGCTGCTAACAACCCCAATGAATTTGATGATGGATATTGCTAGATGATTATTGAGATTTCAAATTGCGTTTAGACTAATAAGTTTGATGGCTGCTGCTACTTTTGTGTTGTTTGATATCTAATTGGGGCATTATACTCTAAGTTTATATTTGTGGACTATTTTTTGGTGTGGAGTATGCTGTGGAGTACTACCACTACCCACTAGATTATCAACTTGTGGAGTGATGTGATGGTTTTATTTATGTTGCGGGTAAGTTGTCATGCACTTATGTTGCTAATTAGTCTCAGCATTTTAGCTATATGTTATTCACTTGTTTGTAATTATATTGACCTTTTGTTGCTAATTTTTGTATTACTCATATATCTTGCTAGTTGGGAGAAGAGAAGACATATCAGAATGGTATATCACAGTTCATCTTTAGTTATTTTCTCACCTAATTATTTAAGAAAAAATATATATCACATTTATAATAAGCTATATGTCATACATAACTTGCAAGAGGCATGCATGCTAAATAGGACAAGATTCTTTGGGAAGGGGAGAATGAGTGGCAAATGGGCTCAAGAATAGGCAGCAATAAGGTATGTATACACTTGTAAAATTGGGTATAATTTGATGTTAGGGTGTATATAGAGATCGCCTTGAACCACGCTTTAAACACCTATACACCTGAGCTATTATGGGTACCCATAGACAATGCCTAAAGGAGCACCTAGAGCACCAACCGTAACAGGTAAAGGTGGTGGCACCACCACAGTTTAGGATACTTGGGAGAGACATTGACAGAAGGCAAATCCCAAGCAGCCAAGACAAAGGTGGACTGCTAGGTAATGCCTATTCCTACCTCACGGCAACAAGTCTCCTTAGCTTGTAGCTTAAGCAAGGTCTCCAACAGAGATGGTCGAGGGCATCATGCCAACAACTGAGCTCGAATAGGCTTAAACTTGGGCCACAAACGAGACAAGAACTCATAGAAATGAATGGTGTCATTTTGGTCCCTCTAGATCTAACAACAGGTATAGGTATGACAAACGTCAATGCCTTAAGATCCTTCTAACACCACATCACAGATATCTTGAGAAAGAACTCATCCATAGTGGCATCGAGCCGATGAAGAGACTAAGCCTCATTCACAATATTAAGAAACATAGCATTGTTGCGAGGCTCGTACTGCTAGCAAAGATGGTGTGGATGCCTTAAGTATTATACCATACAATGCCCAACGTGACCACCACATACTGTTGGAGGAGTAGGATCCAAACACACATATATTGCCACTTATCCTCGTTGTGTCCATTACCATGGTTGACATCTTTCTATATAATAACCATGATATGGAGTAGTGAATAAGAAAGATACTCAAAAGGATAATTTGTCAGTCCTCTCCGTCATATGTCCGTTGATGGCAGTGACCAAACACGATACATACCCCAGATGACTCAAACCACAAGCACTATCTCCCAACTATCTGAAGTGTTCAAAACCCATACTCATGCTTAGCTAGTTTTCAAGAAAGCAACTAGCCTTGCACATTCATCGCAAGCAATTAATAAGCATCACAAATACTTAAACATGAATAAAAGTGCAGCAAGCTACATAATACATAACTAGGTTTATAGGCTCATCATACATTAGAAAAGATTATAGTAGAAGTCTCATAAAGGACACAAAAGCAAAAGAAGAACCTATGTTGCTAGCATTCCAACTAAGGCAATCAACCAAGGCAAGAGCTAACCTACAACTACTCACTACCCTTGCTACCCTCGACAGGATAAAAGTAGGACACATCAAGATTACCGACAACCTCACCTAAAAAATAGCAACATGAGTACAAATGGTACTCTGTAAAACTTACACAATATATTAGTACAAATGAGTATGCAAGCTTCTACATCAAAGAAAATGGTTAAATAGTTTAGATTTTGCATAAAGCTAATTTTATTGAGCAAGTAGTAAGTTTAAACCATAAGCATTTACAAAACACTATAATCTGAATTTTAGGACAGCAAGCATGTAAATCTATAATTGAACCATAACTCGTGCTATAATCTACAGTTGAACCATAAATGAGCACAATTTGTGCTATTAACATCCATGGGCCACCATTGCCAACCAACCATTAGCCAAATATTTTCCACAATATCCATGACTAATGCTACCAATATAATCTTGGTTTGATGCTAACTTCACTAAGGAACACATCAAGCATTGTCTATAATCGTGGACACGGCGATCATGAACACGACTATTTAAATAGTTTTATTCTGATCAAAAGTATACAACTATACCCACACAAAATGAACAATGATCAAATGATTTACACGCACATAGATGTGACCTACAAGTGATCCAAGCTCATAACATGCCCTTTTCTAACCACATCCTAACCACCTAAACCATGCTAGGTACCAAATAACTTAGCCACGTGTGTGTGATGTGGCTAAGGAAGGCTCACCACTATGGGAGGAACCCCTGCCAAAACCAGGCACACTCAGGGCCTCTAAAGGAAAAACCATTCACACAATTTTTCGACGAGCATAGATGATCATAGCGCATGTAATAAAAAACAAAGCGGTCCATATATGATGTGTGGTATGTACTAAGGTGCTGAGTAGAATAAACATCAACATGTTCGGTCCTTAATGATCTAGATGGAGCTAATTGCATCGGGAAAATCCCATCCTATCATCACCCTATCACTGCCCATGTCAAAGCATATTTTCAGATTTAATCATCGAGGATCTTAGATTATATGCCCCATAATACGAGAAGAACAAGAACTAGAGTTTAATTGCTAGCTCTATTCATAGATTTTTATTTCTCTAGGCGTACCCAACCATTACCAACTAGAGGTTAATTGATAACAAGGAATGGAAATATGCAGTAAGATATAAACACTCTACATGAGTAAAACCACACATATGCGCATATATATAGGATTTTACAATCAAATTAATTTTGTAAAGAAATAGGTCAAATATTCATAGTCACTTGCCTTTTTGCTACGGTAAATCACACTCAACCTCAGGATGTTGCTCAACTTACTCAATCTAACGACAAAAAAACAAATATGTAATAAGAATAAATTAAACATGTAAATGCAAAATGCTCAATAAATCATAAGATAAATACAGAAGTTAGAGTGCATTTTAACATGATTTTTGGAGAAATAATCATCTCATTTTTATTTATGGTTTAGGAGATAAAAAAGAACAAATCATATTTACTGAAAATGGCATTGCCGTAATTATATTTGTACTACCTAACTCAATTTACTAATCCTGACATTTTCCAGCAAGATTTCATGAAAGTGGCCATTTTTAACCGAAATAGCATATTTTTGCTGGTTTTAAAAAAATTGTTTCAATAAAAAAAGAGCTTCAATGAATTAGTTATGTCTTTTTGAATTTTACACATTTTTCAGTTGTAATATAACTCCTATAATCGATTTCTCTGGTTTTCTATTTTCCATTGTGGGATCCACTTGTCAGCGAGACAGAACAGGGGAGGCGCGGCTGCCGTGGCTTCTCGCCGGCGCCGGTGGCGAACGGCGGCGCGGATGGAGTTTCCGTCAAAAGGTGAAACGGATAGGAGATTCGGGCGCACGATTTGGTGGTAACATGATCACTGGAGACAGCCGGAGGCTCTCCAGCGACCACGATTTGCGGCGGCAGTAGTTGGGCTGCACATGCATGCGGCGTTGCAGCCACGATTCGAGCAAGAAAGCGCATGCAGGACCACACTGTGGTTCTCACGGAGCTTACCGAGGTCTTGGTCGAGGCGGCGAAGGTCCTAGAAGCTCCGGCAGTGGCTGACGACGGCAATGGTGACGGTGATACAGCGGGTGGGCGGAACAGCTACATGCAAGGGCAAGGAATCACCGGAACAGGGTTACACATTTCCTAGGGTACGTTCTTGAACATGGAGAGGGCTGGGAACTCATTGGACGGAGGGGAATCGCGTGCGGCGGCCCTCGGCCGGAGATGAAGAAGGCGACTGCTGATCTCCCTCGTCGCCGCACCGATTTGGGTGGTTCTTTGGGTGTTCTACTTCTGGAGGCGAGGCGATGCCTCTGGCGCGGTTTCTCCGCCGATGGTGGTCAGACGCGGCGGAAACGGCCGCGCGACACCGTGGACGCGCGCGGCGCGCGCCCCCAAAGCTTCACGGCGACGCCGCGTTGCCGGTGATCGGCTGCGATAAAAAGTGTGACCTCAGCGGAAAAACTACGGTATTCTACGGGGAAGAACGTGGAAGATATGGCGACGACGATGACCTGTTGACCGGTGGTAATTGATATGGCAGGGGCTGATCTAATCATCGATGAGAGGAGGGGTAACTTTGATTTGATATGAAATCGATGTTGATTATCTGACTATAACAATCACATAATACTATGTCTTAGTAACAGGTACACCAATTTCGACGTTGGCTGTTCTTGCCTAAACCTGCTAGTAATCGAGAACAAGAATAAAATGAACAAGCAAATAAACTCACGAATCTGAACCAAATAAAACCTGAATCACGAGTTTAGGTCTTGAATCAAGCAAATCAGATGGTCTAGTCGACACAAACGTTCACTAGGAAGTAGCAGTAGCTATACTTACATCTAAATAAAACCCAAGTTCATCTTGATGGGTACTACATATATTTATACATAGGCAACAGCAAGAAGGCGTAGGAGGGTGTAAACCCTAAGCTAGAATGGCCCCTATTGGGCTGTACGAGATATAAGGGTTTCAGTCCAAGATTGGAAGGCCGAACGTCTCTTTGTCAATTCTGCTCAGCTCGAGGGGAATTTCGTCATGAGGTTGCATCCATCTGAAAATAGACTTCAAGATCTTTTCAATGAGTACTCATATGCCTTAAACAATATCCGGAGTTGAGAAATATTGTTACGTCAATTTGATGTTGTTTGGTTGTACAAACTTAAAGTTGTCCGATCATGTGCTTCCTTGCTCTGTGATCTCTATTAATCTCATCTCCATCATTCCTAATAATAATAAAATCATCACAATAATTTAGTAGCATCCAATTCTAAGATGAAGGTTTATGCATCCAATTCTAAGATGAAGGTTTATGGACAGCGAGGAACAAATTTATTTGATAATTTAGCTCTCGTGTACGGACTCTTATCACTGGTCCTTGCTGAGTAATAGATGCGTTGTATCGTTGAAAGAGATGTCCTCATCAGTAATGGTGTCTTCCCAGTGGCCGGCTGGAAGATGGAGGCCTAGGAGGGTGATAAGAGTTCCCTCCCTCTGCATTTCTTGGCTCTGTGGTGCAGTGTTAGGCTGGACAGGCTAGCTGGAGAGGTTAGAGGGAGCAAGAGGAGTCGTCGTCGCGAAGACACGTCGTGCCCACGCGTCGTCCGCGTTCGGAGGCTGGTCTGGAGTGTTTCCCCCTTTCTTTCTGTCTGGACAGGAGTGAGATAGCCCTCAGGAACTGCCAGGTGGATCCAGGGCGTGATAGGCTAGGTTGAGGTAAGGAGGATAGGTAGAAAAACCAGTGAACAAAGGTTTGGAGTGATTTTCAGGATTTTTCAGGGATTTTATCTCCCTCCCTTTGAAATTTAAAAGCTGGAGCTAAAGAACTGATAACATACGGTGTATTTGTGTGGTGGTAGCCCAGGGTATCTAGTTTCTATTTTTCCAAATCGCATTCAAATATTCAAAATATTTTGCTCTCAGAAATTCACAGAAAAGACCTCTGACTGAAAATTCCATGATTTTTTAGGAGGTCTAATATAATGAAATAAATTATGGAAAATTTATATTAATTCATGATAAATAAAAAAGTACTTTAATAAATTATGTTGCTTCTACACTTCTGTTCAATCTGATGCTCTTTTAGGGTAGGCTATGATTTACAAATTTAAGGTTAAATTAAATTCATATTTTAATGGCATGAGATCAGAATGCAAAAATTCAAATAATCCACCTATTAACACAAAAGACCAAAATAAAATACTTGCTATTGATCTAGGGTTGAGCCAGATGAGTCCACATAAGCTTGCAATATTGAGTGATATGTAAACATGCCCCCAACCAAAATAGCGCCTCCTCTTATAAAAGTCTCATAGAGAAAAATATCCATTTGGTATGCCTCTATAGCAAGATCGTCATGGAGACTGCGCTTGGTACTCTCATCAACATCTATCGGATGATAGGTTCAGTTGGCAAGTAAGGCGAGCAAGACCAATCACTAGTGAGGTAGCCCCATAGCTGCTGGCTCCACATGTGGATCTCTATATGCAAAACGTACTCCTGGAAGTTGTGTTAGTTGAAGATGACTAGGGGCTTCAAAAGAAAAATGGCACCTAGTTTTTCAAAAGGTGTCAATCATAGCCGAGGATCCCTACTTTAGCTCTACGGTGACACCAAAGGATGGCTTAGAAGCTCCTAGTGGCAGTAGTAGGGGAGTACCAACTGACAGAACTAGAGAAAGGCATAAGGAGTAGCTTAGTTGGTAGCAGTAGGGAAGCCCTGCCTAACGGAGGGTTTCAACGTGAGTCTCCTTGTCACATTGCATCGGCGTGGTGAGCATAAGCGGTTGTTCGTGCACAGAGGAGATTGGACTAGGCAAAGAAGCATGCCGAGAGGGAGAGCGAGTAGGAGCCGATGGAGGTTTGATGTGATCACATGAACACGCCAAGGTTTGAGAGATCTGCTTAGATCCAAAGTAGGTCATTCGGCTTTGAGGTTCGTTGTAGTGTACTTCCTATTGTCCCACTGGGCAAGCTAAAGAGTGTGTTGGTGCGCGAGTAAGCATTAGCCGATGAAGGTCTGATGTGATGTGCCAGTACACGCGAAGGCCTAAGAGATCTGCTTAACTTCAGTACGGATCCTTAACTTCGAGGTTCGTGGGCGTGCTAGATAATTTGACCCTACAATTGACAAGAAGATATAGAAGATGAGATCTATGAGCCAATCAACCGATAGGCCGATACGAACTTCTGCTGTCAGCTAATTACCGACAGGGCAGTAGCACTGATACATCGGCTGAACAGTCAATGGAGGTATAGGCAAAAGACGAGAAATAAGATAAAGGACTCATCGGCTATAAAGGCGATGATGTTCCGAATAGAATATGGAATAGGTAGTACAGAGCGAGACCCGTTTTCCCAAATATATAAGACCCAGCAACTACTATGACGGTACCATTAGATCCAACCTACATAAATCGAACCAAACCAAGACAATATAAAGTTGAGTCTAACAACACCAAGACGACAGAAGCTAGATAGGGTGTGCCGACGGAAGGAACTGGTAAACCTATCGGCTGCTATCGACTGTGAGTCCAATGTGGGCATATAAATAAACTCATCAGCTCTCTGAGCCGATGGGAGAAACGAAACCCGCTAGATCCCAATGCTAGATTTAAAAGAATCAGATCGATCGCTAGCAGATTAATCGCTAGGAAGATATATGTATATCGGCTGAGAAGTCAATACGTTAGGCATGAAGCTCAGTGTATGGATAAATCGTCGGTTAGCCACTCCAATGAAACATCGCGTAAAGACCTATTGGCCTATGGGCTCAATCTACTACCATAAGTCTAGAATGTTGGACCTAACTAATGCAGCACGAGACCGATGATAGTAAAAGGAGCTCGATAAGTCAATAGACCCCACGAGAATGTGATGTGATGTATCTGATCGGACTAAGAGATCGGACCAAGCTAACGTAGCCTTAGGCAGAACGAATATACTAGGATAGTGACAGGACTTACCCCTTCGTCGAAGATCGGACCTAGCCAATGTTGCCTCACGTCGATAGCCAAAACCTATCGAGAAAAACCTAAACGAACTAGGATGGCGATGCACTGAGATTGTATTGATCTATGTGGATAATTTACAAGCCTCCAAGTGTCTATATTTATACCCTAGGGTTACACGAGTCCGATGTGGTTACAAACAACCTCTGGATGTTACTTTCTAAATAGAAAAGAAAATTCTCTCTAAGAATTTAACAAAATTAATTAAACTTACCTATCTTATAAGATATATATAAAGATACAATTATCCTAACATAGCTTTCATAACTTCTCAGATCCGATCTTATCTAAATAAATTTTTATCTTTGACTGAACTGAATCCATCTTCATTCGTCTGATCGGCTATTTCGCTGTATCAATCGATCTCTTTCCATAAGCTGATCGGCTCTTTGATCCTATCTACGAGACTTACCAAATTTTGATGTTAACAGCGATGCTGCGAGCAAAGGTAGTGGCCAGGGAGCAAAGGCGGTGGCGAGCGAGAAGAGGTGACGCCCGATGATGACTCTAGGTAGCATGGCGACGACTCCAACCAGTGCCATAAGCAAAGACAAGGCATAGGAGTTTGGCTCGAGAAGTTGGGAGGCAAAACGATGTGAGCAGAGGAGCTCAAGGCTATGCTCATGTGAGAGGAGAGGTCTTTGTGGCCGCCACATTGGCTATAGACGATGGCCAATGATGACAGTGGCGGCCAGCTACCGACAACGGTAGTGGCGACTATGAAGCCCTAACCCTAAACCATGAACTCTCATACTATGTTGTAAGTATTAGATCTTGGATTAGATTAGGCCAACTAGACCAATAGGTATACATGTAGCTCTATTAAATATGTAGAAAAGGCCCTTTAGAAGAGGGTAATTACACACCTAGCTAGGTAAGATACTTGACACTTAAAACAGAGGCGATACCATTAGACCTTAGACTATGGGCAATACCAACAACCATTAACCACTATATGTATTCCACATATTATAAAATATATTGCCCACAACCATTAACCACTAGATGTATTCCACATATTATAAAATATTTTAATTAAAGAAACGTGTTAACTTGTTACATCAGATGTCCAGATCTCACATACAATAAAATGTTGTGGGTGTGTGGTACGTAGATGTTGTTGGAAATATCACATTCTGTACTTTGGTTTCTATTCAACCAGTTAATGAATATGTATTTTAATGCATCTTGTTTGAATAATGATAATCAGGGTTGATAATTTCTTAGGGGATGCTTTCCAGGACCAAGATCTGTTGATGGGAACTTATCAGCTCATTTCTGGGGCAGACTTCATTGGGAGATCTGGTTCATGGCCGTATCTGTTCATTTATTGAGTGGTCACTAGCTACCGTCATATTGATTTATGCTTGAAACTTCTGTAACTTCCTTACGATTATCAACCATGAAATCTCCATAAATCTGGCAATCTTTTCTTGTAGACACCTACAGACTGCGTGTTGAAGTGATGAAACGATAATGCATAGTGGTCCATGATTGAAAACCAATAGGGGTTCATTGAATAGAGAAAACCTGCTCTGTCATATGAGGAAGTTGCCTTGAGGTTTACATGATCAGTGTACAGTGATCGTGGCTTTCAAGTTGTGATAGAATTGAGTGGATGTCTTTTGTAAACAGATAAATCCCTGTGTACACATTAAGCTTGATTGCATAGGTGATGCAACAGCAGGTATGACATCCAGAGGCTCTCTATTACTACTGCAAAACTTGTCCTGATTCTTGCATTTAAATATTGTGGTCTATTGTGGTAACATTTTGTTGAGGTGTACTGATCCCTGTAAGTTGTCATAATTCTGTGATTATTATTCTGGTCTATGAAATGGCATTTGACCTGTTCGTTGGTGCCGATTAATATAGTTCTTTTTTGTGCACTATAATTTGTATCTCTCAAGAAATTGTTCAGAATTATGCTTTCTTAGTTACATTTAGGACATGGACAAAATTTGTTCCCTTGATTTGGCTATTTATGTTGCTATCAGTAGTTGGTGAACAATAACAGCCTTTTCATCTTATCTTTTCACTGTTTGTGAATGTGCTTGGTGTTTACTTGCAATCTTTTTTAATATGGTTCTTCCAGTTGAGTGATGCTTACAGAAATAATTACCATTGGAGGAGCCTTCATTTGTAGTGATCAATGTTGGATTGTTGGTTGACAATGGTGGGGCATGAATTCATCTAATATGGCAGTAAACCTCTGTTATTTATGTACAGTTTGCAGGTTATATTTATATATTCCCTCCCTTTAAAAATTAATTTTAGTAGATTTATATTCAAAAGTATTTTTTATTATACTTTTGTGTCATCTAATAAAATAAAATATAGCTTATATTTTAAAATGGATGGAGTATACCTAGTGCATGTGTTCAACACTTCGTTCATATCCCTCAAGTTCATTATTTTCTGTTCAGTTTCCATCACCCATCTATCATTATACAAGATTTGATGGGCAAATTATAACCAGCCATTCAGCATCGCAACATTATGTAATCATGCCCCATACTGTATCCAGATGGAAGTCGCTAATAGACTAACACTTGCTTTGAATAATACTGTAATACCTGTATTGAAATTGACCCATTACTTTATTCGTATATTTTGTCATACTAGCTTCTACGATAGGTATTAGGAATGGTGTTTAGAGTGGTAGAGGGGGCTTTTTTCTCAGGCCGTCGATAAGCAGGGGCAGGGTGGCCGCTTGCACAGGGTCCCAAATCCTAGTTATCTTCTTAAGTATGAGTATATGCTTAATCAAGAAAAGAAATGAGAAAGGCCCAGCAAGGCCTAAATGATATTCACCACGCGCTAGTCGTCCTGTTCGTCTCCCTGCCTCCGGCCGCCGTACCCTACGTGGCTACCGATGCCCTCAAGGTTCGATATTCTATTCTTCTCTTATCTTGCTAAACCTAGAATTTATGTACTGTTTTTCAATCATTAGTTATTAAGTTTTTTTAACAAATAAGAGGATGTTTATTTCCCCAAGCCTCATCATATCTTTTAGAAATATATAATATAATTCTAGTTATAAAAAACATAAGTAGATTCTCAAAAGATGCTCTCGATAGATTGGTTGTGGAAGAATCGTAGTTTATTTTAAAAAATCAAACATTCATGATGATGATGATGTTAACATTGCGGTAGAAGTTGGCTCATATTACTGAAACTGTTCAAAGTGATGATGCTAATAATGTCAATGAAGCTAGTGGCCATACCGTTGGAGTTGATCCCAACTTCGATAGATCAGCAAGTACGAATTACTAAAAGTGACAGTGGCATCAGTTTTAGGGCCCATTTTACATTTTGCACCGGTGGCTCAAATTTCTAGGGACTGGCCTTATAAGTTGTAAACCTTGGTTAGAAAACTTTATTTCAGCATCCACACGAGATAAGACGGCCACCATTTCATTGACATGAACCTTCAGTAGGTGCTGTGGTAATTTTGCACGCTCGTATTCTAATGGTAAGAGGAAAGCATAGGAGTTAGGACCAAACTTTAATGCAATGCAATCTGCATTTGGATTTGTTTCTGTGTTCTACTTGTGGCTAAAACCTAGGTGTTGTGCTATGTTAATGTGTCCCCGATGATGAGTGCAAACGATCTACATATAGCATTTCCATGACATCATGGAGTGGCATTTCATATTTCCCGTTGTGTTTGCTACTTCAATTTGTAATCATTTGTTCCATGTTTTGGTTGTTTCTGATTTTACATTCTGAGTATAATAATTGTGCTCACCGGCTTGTTTGGTTAACTTTTCACTAATCCAGACAGACGTGAGAATGGAAACACGAAGTCAGATGGCAATCTCAAGAGGTAAACTGTCTGATCTGCGTCATGATAATTGTCATATTTCATCCATCTCTCCCGCATTGCTTGGAACTGATGTCCAAAGTGATTCTTTGCTTTGGTTAATGCCATGAGCAAGGTGCCATCTAGATCAATCAGCCCTTCCCTGATTATGCCGCCACTCAATTCACTTTCAGAGGCGACAGAAAGTTTGGTCTCGTGACCCTTTTCAGAATATCTTGACTTGTGAGTCAGGATTTTGCAAAGGGCTTCACAGTTCCATGTTGGTTAGGTCCTCGCCATCACACATGCACGAAGAAGAGCACAATCTCAATTTAAGCATGCTCTTGACTGGAACGGCTTGAGGAACTGTAGCCTTTCATCTGAATTTTTGGTACCGTGTCTTAATTATGCTGGTCTAAACATGCTTTGTGTAGGCTTCTAGCACCCTTTCAACGGGCAATTTGTGGTTGTCCTGAAGATAGCGGCATACTTATAGCTTGTTGAGTCATTTAATATGATTATAAAGCTCACCTACACCAATTATTATTATTCTGATGGACTTGTCCACTTGTGAGTTGGTTTCTGCATCAGGAAGGCTGGATACACAGTGCCCTCAGACCTCAGTTTGGACTTTGGACTGGCTTGCTCTCCTCAAGGGGGTAATTTGTCACAAAAGGCAACGGCGAGATGGTTCACATCAGGTACATGTTGCCACGTTGTTACCTGGCATCCATCAATCTGGTCTATTTGCAGGCATTGCTCGTAATTACCCCCCAAGCATGTTGCCATGTTGTTACCTCATTCTTATTCTCGTCTTACGAGTTGCCCTCACGAAGTAATTGTGATGGGGACCTGACAGAGCACTGATAGCCAGCCAATCGTGAAGCTGTACCTTGTGCCATCAAACCCCGTCCGCCCACGTGGAACTCACGTGGATGGGTCCACCGCGCCACTGTTTGATCCAAAAGTACGCACTTGAGCAAGAGTGAGTGTCCGGACGGACGGATGACCGGCCGGCTGGACCGCCGGCGGCACAGTTGCTCCGGGCACGGCGCGATTCCACGGCATGGCCCGGCACTGCCCGAGCCGAGCTGCGATCATGTGGAGGTCACATGGGCGAGCGGGGGGGGGAGGCAGAGCTGGCATCGGCGATCCCGTCGGCCCCTTCGGCTCTCTTGGCGCGCGACAGCGACGGTAGCTGACGGGGCCAGGATCCATTTATTCCCTCTGGCGTGGCCCCGCGGGGCGTCGCTGTCGTGGCCAGTAAGATCGCTGGAATGGACACAGAGAGGCTGGGAAAACACAAGACCCGCCATGATTGCGCGTTGTTGGATACTTGGATTGGCTGCCTGTCCGTACGCGATTGGCACCACCCTACAGCGCCTCCTTCTATGTGATCCCCCCTCCGCCCCTCTTCACTCCCCCCTGTCCTAATCCTGTTTGTCATTGGTATATTCTCCTGTACCATATTAGGTATGGATGGCAGTAACTCAGGTCTCATATTGTGTAGGTAGCCGGAAACTGTGGCAGCACCTGGCATGCTGCATCATCATTTGACAGTTCTGTCCTTGCACCCGGCCATGCTCATGAGGTTGATGCTCTCACAGATTTGGACCGCACGCGGAGAGCGAGCGTCTCTCCCGAAGCTTGCACCGTGAAATTCTCCGATACAGCTCAGACATTCTGACGCCTCCTATCTAGCTTGCACCATAATGTGAAAGAAGTACGTATATACGTCCCACTTGCCTGCATACATTGATCATACATAGTGCCTTCATGCTCGTGTATAAGTATAAAAGCAGGCGATTAGGATGCTGCTGAGTACGCCATCATCCATCGCCTAATGAAGCTGGCTAGTATAACCCTGATATTGTAGGCCACCTGTCGTCCCTGTCCATGTATGGACACGTGCACGTGGCTCGTTGATTTTTGGGTTCATAGGACGATGCAATGGGCATGGCTTGTCCTAACAGTCGATGGGGGGGAACCTTGTGCAGTTTGCTGACAGCGGACGGGTCTGGCTGCTGATGATAATCGAGTGCCTCTACTACAGTGCAAGAGGGCTTCTGACGTATCCAGCTGCTGAATTGAAGCTCTCTCGACTCTCCGAATTGAAAAAAAAAAAGGCCACATACAGATACGTACAGCAGAGGCATTATTGATGCTGCTATGCAAAACAAATGTATTCTCCTTCCAGTGGCCGCTGAAGACGGTCCACTCTCTTCTGTACCTCTGGTACGCTTGCTACCCAGAAACCTCTTGTGAACTTTCCTTTGAGCACTGTCACTGGCAGGTTATCTGTTTTTCTTTTCTTTTAGCAACAGTCACTTGTAGAGGATATAATGTTCTAGATGGGATCCAGAGTACCCACCTTAAATGGTGCTATGGAGAAAAGTTTAAGCTATGTGTTCACGCGTTACGCCATAGTGCTTTTGCCTCGGAAGTTTTTTAACACCATTAAATGGTGACTAGTGTTGGTATGTACTTCACCATCTGATCTTATAAAGGCAGACTGGTAGGCCCTGCGCATTCAGTTTTTTTTTCCTATACTGTATTCTTCTATGACTAGGAATAAACTGGAATTTTGAGTCAATGGGCTGCTGGCTTGAAGTAGTCAAAACTGCAATCCAGGAATTCAACCATAATGATCAAGATGTGACTTGTTCTGGAATAAAGGCTGGTGCAAGGACTTGTACAGTCTTAACAGCACATCATAATGGAGGATTTGCACCAATGTTACTGTCGCTCTAATTTTTTTTTCGTTTTCTACTGATCTATGACACAGTTTCACATGCTATGTTTTTAGCAACTCCTTTGTAATTAGGAGGTGAATTTCAACTCATGTGCAGCAAATTGACAGTAGAGGCTACAAAAATAGCTCAATAGTCACTTCTATGTACGAGAAAATTCTTCACACGTACAGAACTTTCCAATCGACCCATTTGATTAATAAGAGGAATGTTCAGTTACATACGTGAACTGAACATTTGTTTTTTTTATCACCTATATACACAGGACGAGAAAAAGCTCACAAAGAAGAAGAAAGATTGGAAGGAAATTGTTCTTTTATGCTGGACACATCGTGACATCAACCGACTGATAGTGATGGATGTGCACAGTGTACGTCGGGGATAAGAAGATGAAACTCTGGACACATAGAACATAAAAAATGAAATTCAGGGACACATAGAAGACGAAAAATGGAGCTCAATGGTAGGCAGGAGATCAAGCATATCATAAGAGCATGGAAGGAATAAGTGAAAACTCAAGGAGACATAAGGGATTACCTCTTTAAGCACAGGGAAATTTTCTAAAGTTCAAATGAATAGCTTTATCTGATGTTTGTATATAACTTGATTGGTTTTTTTTCTCCTTTAAAGTTGCAATCCCACTGGGTAGAATATATGCTTGGTGTTGTGATCAAAATATTATATAGTGCCAAAAGTTAAAAAAATATGTCTTTTCGTAACAATCAACTTTGAATGTCTTGCATTTATGGAGGACTCAGATAATGATGGTAATTGATTAACAATTGGAGTTTTGAAAAAACTTTTGGAGTGATGCAATAGGATAAAGATAGAATTGTCTACTGGATAATCAATCTATTGGATTATCCTACAGATGCTCTGTAAGAGATGTATTTATATTAAATATCAACAGTTTAATACTTCTCTTAATAATCAAGTGGTTCACGAGAGCAATGAGACCATGAAAACTGCTGCTGCAAGGGGGTTCTCAGTGGAATGTCGTATCGATTGGGGAATGTTTTTGGTGACAAGACTTGAGATATACTAACAAGCGAGACTGCTGACATGACTAACCAGAAATCTTCATTATTCAGTACAGCTATAATTACTAGATATCAAGTTGTCAATTATAAATAAGTGAAGTATAGTGTAGCTCTCCTTTTGGTAGAGTAAGGAAGCATCTTCCAAGTAGCATAGACAGACAACTTTACTAAAGGCTACTGTTTTTTTTATAAAAGAACTTATGAATATTAGAATTCGAAATTGCGTCTCATCATTATCACCTCCATATTACGTAAACATTAATCAAGTACATATGAATGTCAACTCTAGATTCCCTACCAACCGTTAGATGTACATAAACCCCACTACATAACATTATGAACATAAAGGCCGATGGGTACAACAAAATTTGGGCTCTACTTGATGCATCTTAATCCGGCCTCCTCAACAATGTTAAACCTAGCATCCATGGCACCCTTTTTTTCTCTCTTTGTTGTGGCATCCAGCTCCTGAATTCTGAAGGTTCATCTCACCTCTGTTTAGTTTCTTTGAACCCTGACTTTGTTTCTGATTTTTCTTTGGTGTTTCTGCCTGAACAGAGTTTGCTGCAGTTCTTAGCCAGCTGAGTGCCATGTTGGGTTGAATGGACATGCACCAATTTGATTAATTGCAAATATATTTGCAGTTAGCAGGGTGATGATGGTTAATTCCTTAGCAAGTTAATCATCTTGTGGCAGTTTGGTGGTTCCATGACATGGCAATGTCCTGTGCAACCTTGACAGCATCTGATGAGACACCAGAGAGGCCTCTCCTTGTGAAGCCAACAGAATAGAGCCCTGACTCCCCTTTCCAACCATCTGGGAATGGCACTCTTGGGTACCCCTCTTCGGTGAAGAAGTCACTTCCCTAATCATGACAAGCAATTAAAATTAATTAATGAAAGGATTTTTGGATTAAAATAAAGTACAACATGGAGGAGGAAGAGCACACTTTTTAGTACCTAACACCTTTCTAACTGCCAAACTAACATTAGAAAGCCCTACTTTGTTAGGCATCATAATCCAGCCTTTTTTAGAAGCCTTTTTCCGGCAGAATACACCTTGCTTTGTCCTCTCATAAATTAAGATTTTGCAATAAATTAAGCTTGGGTTGGAACTTAGGTAGTGTTCTTTCCGTAATTGTTTTCACTTTAAAACTCAGTTCTGATTAAATATTGCTACGTTAAAGTTTCAAAAGCCGCCCACTATTGTAACTGCAAATAATAATAATAATAATAATAATAATAATAATAATAATAATAATAATAATAACTACTTATGTTTGTCAGTACTAATTAACTAAATCAATTAAAATAATCAATTTGCCTTGAGCCACTGTGGGACGTTGCTGTGGTATCCGGTGGCCAGTATGACGGCGTCAGCCGCGACGCGGCGCCCGTCGACGAGCTCGGCGCCGCCGCGGAGGAGCCTCCTGATCCCCGGCACGACCTGGATGTCGCCGGAGCGGATCCTGGAGAGCGCACCGATGTCGAGCACCGGCGTCCTCCCCTTGGTGTTCTTGAGCTCGAGTGGCCCCCTGGAGGGCCTGGTGATGCCGAGCTTGGCGAGGTCGCCGAGGATGAGCCACGCGAGGACGACGAGGATCCTGTCGACCAGCCACAGCGGCAGGAACCGGAGGAGGAAGACGGCCACCGAGAACGTCGCGACGCCGAGCATCTCCCGCGGCAGGACGTGCACCTTCTTGCCATCATCATCAGAGCAACAAGTGAGACATAAGCTTGCTAGTTTTGTAAGTAAGTAGTTTGCATGCATGCATGCATGGCATGGGCGCGTGCTCACCGAGTCCCTGACGACCATGGAGGGGAGGGCATTGTTGTTGCACAGGTCGAGGCAGGCCTCCATGCCGGAGTTGCCGCAGCCGACGACGAGCACGCGCTTGCCGCGGTACGCCGCACCGGACTTGTACTCGGCGACGTGGGACACGGGGCCCTCGAAGGCGTCCGCGCCGTCGATCTCCGGCACGACGCGCTCCGCGTTCTCGCCCGTGGCCACGACTAGCCACCGGCCGATGTACTCCGTGACGTCCCCATCACCGCCGACGACGCTCACGTCCTCGGCGCACACCCGCCACAAGCCGGCGGCGGAGTCGTAGCGCGCGGAGGTGACGGACTGGTTGAAGCGCGGTGCGACGCCGGCGCGCGCCGCGTAGGCCTGGAGGTAGTCGACGAACTGGCGGCGGTCGGGGTACTCCGGGTAGTCGTCCGGGAACGGCATCCCGGGGAGCTCGCAGAAGTGCTTGGGGAGGTGGAGGCGGAGACGGTCGTAGGTGCGGCGCTGCCACAGCGAGGCGATGCAGTCAGCGCGCTCCAGCAGCACCGACGGCACGCCGCGCTCCCGCAGGCACGCCGCCACCGACAGCCCCGCCGGCCCCGCCCCGACCACGATCGGACCGTTCACCCACACCACCCTCGCAGCAGCCATCGCCATCGCGCGCGAGGAGGAGAGGTTGCTCGCGCTTCGCTTGCAGAGAGAAGGAAGATCGAGAGTGGTAGAGAGAGAAGAGGAGAGAGAGAAAGCGGAGGAGGTGTAGGTGAGGTGAGGTGAGGTGAGGAAGGTGGTGTAGGAGTGAAACGCAGGAGGAGTACAAATAGGGGAACCAGCAGCTAGCGGCCTAGCGCGTGTGTAACTGTGTACTCGATCGTTCGCTTGGGTGGGCGCTTAGACTCCCTTTTTTTCTTTTTCTTTTAACTCTATATTTAGGAGTATATATTTGATCATTATTTTTCTAATTACATAGTCATAAAAATATAAAAAATATATAATTATACATATGTATTTTTAATGACAAATATAATCTAGTAATGTCTTTTTCTTTCGTCGGATCGTAATGCTTCTTACATATTATTGAGTTAAAATTTTGAGATTTGCTTGCACGGGTCTTAGGATGCTGCCTGCTCCTTCCGGTCATAAAGTATGTGATATTTTGGAAAGTGTGCAGTCAACACATTTAAATTTTGAGTATCAATTTTTATAGGTATTATATTAATGATTAGAAATTAAACAGGCGTCTGTCTAAAATAATATATATTTACGATCGGAGGGAATATTTTATAGAGGAAGTACTAGGTAGTTAATTTTGATTGTATGGTCTTGGATTTACCTAGATTTACGTGCTAATTAAAGGTCGTCAGAGCTAGCTAGAGCCCTACCGAACTATATTTTTCTTATGTTAATAAAGTGAAATTCCTGGCACCAATTTAGGGATACAGTGTGAACTACTTGTCCACAATGTGAATAGTTTTGATGTCTTGGTGTTGAATCATAGGACGATTGGATTTGGACTTCAATATTTTAGAAATTACAAGTCAAATTGGTGCTACGTAAAACCCAGTCCTTTTACATACTACAAGAATGTTGAAACCGAATAAAAATAAAATTGGTGCTACTTTTAACACCTCCATTTTATAGGAACGAAACCAGCTCTTGGTAGCAGCTAGGATGGATCGTGATGGTGTCCATATGTCCGTGGCAGTAATTGTATAGCAGTCCCTATAGCAGATCGTAGTCCTCTCGGTGGGTGGTAAAGTCGTAGGTGACGAGTTCTCAATATCATTGACCTTTATTTGGGTTATCGACAGGAAATTTCAGATCCATTTGATTCTCAAATTTGACTGAAGTTCAATCAATAAAAAGTGTTTAAATGAAAAATAAATCAGTGAGATATCTGCTCTAAGAAATTGATCTCACAAATCAAGATCTCTCTATCTAGAGCCTTCCCTAGACTTCTACAATATCGAAATCCTAAATATTGTTATGTACGACTATCGACCAGGTTTCAAACCTTGGTCATTAGATTCATGCACGTGTAAGTGTGCTTCAATAGGAATTTCTTTAAACTTATCAGATTTAGCATATAATCCTTTCTTGGTTTTATGAAGGGCACACTAGTGGATGTGTGCACGCGAAAGCGTGATTGTACCTGTCGTCCTTATAATTATACTAATTTGAAAAAGGAATTTACCACAGTTGGCAATTTATTTTAGTCACAAATCCACAATTGTCCGGCACAACAATCACAATAATCTTAAGGTTAACACAATACAAACTTCAAAAGTCCATGGTGTTAGACCACACAACAAATTAATTAATTAATTCCTCTGCTGGTCATCGATCGATCATCCATACCTCTCAAGCCAAAACCAAGTGCTGGCTCGATCGGTGTCTCATACATACATGATTCATGTATGATGTATGTGGCGGAGCGACTGAAGACTACTACTACAGCATGGTTGCATGTATGGGCAGTGCACAGTAGTATACTCTACTGCTACCTCTCAGTTCTGACTTTCTGCCAGCTAGCTAAGCTAGCCAAAGGAGCGAAATTGGGAGGAAAGTCACTATAGTCCCATGTTCCCAATTTGTTAAGTGTTATTCCTCACCTTTCGGAGGGCACGCGGTGGTGCCGGTGCAGCAAAAATAATCCATGCGTATGAACATATGCATGGCCCAATAGCAAGAGTTTGTTTACTTCAGTGGAGCACTGCATGCCTCGATCCATCCTTCTCGTACTTTACAATTTAGCTAGTGTACTGGCTAGCTAGCTGTGCATGCTGATCAACGGCCGGTTACTTGTGTGCCCGCGTCGGTGATTAATTAACTGGGGCCCTGTGTTTGCGTTTTTTAGACCGGGACCTGGCCTATGTTTGTGTTTTCTTGCTAGCTTGGAAAAAATTATATATTGTTTTCAACATGGAACAATTTAATTAATTACCAGGAAGACACTATATTTTAACCGTATATATATTTAAAATATTGACACGGTTTCTTGTGCATGTGTTTGATCAGAGCATTTTTTTCTTCTATTTATATGCTGTAAAATATTTCTTAGTATATCATCAAATAGAACTATATAATGAGTTTATTAATACCGTTTTTACATGAAAAACATGTCTGCTTTTATGTTTAATTTCTTATTACTCATAATATATCTTTTTTCAATTACAAAGAAGATGTATACACACATATCACTATGTATGCACACAACCATAATATCATGAATGTTCCCCTAACGCGGCTGAAATGGAAGACCAATGGCAAATTGCTAGCCTTACTAAAATTACGGATGAAATGTATACTTGTGTATGCATAGTATTTGCAGACAACAAGATTAAAATTGTGATAAATGAAGTCATACATCCACAACTTTACCCGATAGTACTTCCTCTGGTATTTAGAATGCCAATATATATCGATTACACATATTCTAAGTAAAATGTTTTTTTTTCTTATTGTGGGATCTTTCCCTTTTCGAGCAGAGGTGAGTTGTCTTCCTATGCTGTGTATGTTGAGGAAACTTATCATGCCGTTTTAAATTTTTTTTATCTAATTTAATTAGTCGTATGAATGCCATTCTACGCTGCATTCCACTTCTTCCTCCTAAACCATATCCATCCCCGCACCACCAACAAACAATTAACCATCTCACCCCAATTCCACAAACTAAACACTACATAACTACATAAATTTGTTGAATTTTGTTTGTATGGTTTAGTATGTTACCTTAGCGGATCTAGAAGCATCAAGCTAACCAAAATTATGGGAGGTCAGCTAATACAACGAGTTAGGTTGATGAAATGCATCGTCAGCAAGCTTCGGAATGCGATGTTATTAGGCAGCATACATTAATTGTTGAGTCAGCACATTATATTATCAGCATGAAACGTAATTAACTCCAATTCTATGTAGGATTGTATATATGGTGATCTATTGGATGCTGATATAATTGCTACTAGAAATTTTGACTTAATTTTACCTCAAATGATATCTTAATTGGTCAAGAAAGCCTTTTTTATATAAATTGATACACAGCATTTTTATTTGATAAATTTGGATAACTATGATCAAATGAATCGAAGTAAACATAGTTCAGTTGATTAGAGCCTTGTGGTGAAACTTATCACACACTCAAGTCCTAAACTTAGCACGGATGATTTTCTGTAAGACCATACGTACCCACGTGGGGTTGTGTATGCGTAGGTGTGTGGTCACTCCCAATAAAAATAAACAAATAAAAAAAGAATCAAAACATAACACACACTTTCAGGTTTAATTAGGTACTGGCCTTAATTATGGTCAAATGTAATTAACCATGGAATAAAGGGTAACAGGGCATGATACCGAATGTTGAGGATCTTCTCAAGTCATGAGATGCTTGCCGGTTGGTAGGGTTTCAGGTTAACTCTCGAATTTTCATACTATGTCTCCTCATTTCAGTCAGTATTGTTGGCTGCGGTTTGGCCAAGTAACATTCTTAATTTTTTTTAAAAAAACTTCTTTTAAAAGTAGTAATTAATTTAAATCCATAGCTTCCATCTTTTTACAAATTTGAACCTTCTAGAAGCTGCTGTAAACGGTTCATAGTGCTTTTGCATTTAGCTTTCTTTTTTTTTCCTGATAGGACATTTTGGACGTTTTAACTAGTGTTGAACACTAAATGACAAGGTACCACTTGTCCGTAATTTTTTAAGACTAACCGAGTAAGTGAAAGATGCAAGCTTTAACCACGGAGCTAGCTAGAGGAATCCCATAATTACTGGGGCATTTAATTTGTCCAGTTAATTAGGAGTGATTTTTAGTCTAGTTAAAAAATTGACAAAGGCAATAAGCTGCTAGCTAGTACTAGTATTACTACTACTAGCGCTAGTAGTCGCTTAATTAAGATTAAGTGAATGGTAAGTTTCAGCTTTGCATATACAGAACCTTTCGGAAAGAAAGCAGCAGCACTAACAATAGATTAGTGTTTACGGCGCCCGGCGCCGTCTCGATCGATCGTTTCCTTTCGAGCCAAGAGATCGACCAAATTTTAAAGCAAAAAAGGCTAACCATTTCAAAATTTCAATTATATGAGGTGGCTATAGAAAATTCTCTGCTACACTTTGTAGAGGTAGGACCGGAAGAGAGTACATCAAGATCACAGTTTTCAGGGGTTTTTCAAATTTTAAATGAGTACTAACTTAATTTTCCTAACCATTCTAATCCAAAATAGTTGAGTATAACTGTTCCTACTTGGTGCATCTTAGAAATGCATATTCAAGTACACATGTCAAAACATGAGTGGTATGTAGCACTGTGTGCCAATGTTAGAAAATTGGGTGATATAATTTTATGTAGTACAGAAAATTTATGTTTCTGGTAGCAAATATGCTTTTGAGGCCATGGAAAAGAAATAGAATGTGGTAGTAGTATCGAAACAATTTTTGCACTATTTTAAATAAAAAGAAAAAATAAACATATATACCTTAAATTGTTCAAATCTATTCAATTATTGGACACTACCAAAAGTTGAAGTTGAGTGCTAGAGAGAGTGGGAGGCGCGAAGGGGTTTGGCCTCTCCCAATAATTTAAGATTTACAATGCTATTTATTGTAACTCTAGTTTAAACAAAATTTACATTGTTGGACAATCTTAGAAAATAAATTTTACAATTCCTGGCTTCATCACCACTAAACGTACAATTAAATATGAACTGTTTTAAGAGTTAAAAGGATCTAAAGTAAACGATGTAATAGTCGAGTGACTATAGTTGAGAGACCAAGTTGACTTTTCTCTTCTATTGATTTGCCATGAAAGGTACTTTCATTTTGTTCATTTTGTTATGTTTTAAGTGCATGATGATTTATATGAACATATAATTAAAAGAACAAGTATCAAACCTATGCATTGGAGACTACGTCGATATCTCCTAAATAAGTAAAAATGGAACTGGTTGTAGTAGTAACATGTGAAGCTTCAGTATAATTCAACCAATGCCAATGCATTGCATGCTAATTTGATGAGTGAAAAGCACTGTTTGTCGATAGTGCCCGTGCAGCAACCATCAAAATGATGCGCTCTAGGAAGAGGTAGCGATCCTCTCATATCCATGTTTAGTAACATGATGAATTGACACCAACAAACAGTTAGCCCCTTGGAAGCAAACCGGTGGACAACACACCATTAAGTTAGCAGATAGCTTCTTGATCTAGCTACAACACATACGCATGCATGCACCAGAGATCGAATCATTGCATCCAAGAAATCATCGGGCCAACCATCCACACAAACAGTGCCCAAATTGCCTCATCGCCAGCATGGACGACGCATGGACGGTGACGCTGGCTAGCCACTGGATATTTTGTTTAATTTATCATGTAAGTACATTTTCGGTTTGTCTTATAATTAAAAATGGTAATTACTCTGTCGCTGCACGATGTCAAATATTATGGACAGAGGAAGTATATTGTTGAATGTTGCGAGGTTGTCAACATGAAGTGCATTCATTTTTTCAATCTTCCCGGCCACGTGGGACAGGGATGGACTGCAGATGAATCGTCTTGACTTGTCGTTTTCAGATCGTTGGGGGCAATTGGAATTCTGATCAATAAGAGAGAGAGCATGGCACTGTTCGCCTCTGAATATGATGTCATCCAATCATCCAATCGTAGGACAAGGATCCTTTGCAATACTAGACCAGATGATTTATGTATGGTTGCATTTTATTTTAAATGTAACGTACGGACTCATTTTCCAACGTAAATTGTGAAAAGAAAAAAAGAAGATC
Source organism: Oryza coarctata (assembly GCA_030770085.1). Lineage (NCBI taxonomy): Eukaryota > Viridiplantae > Streptophyta > Magnoliopsida > Poales > Poaceae > Oryza > Oryza coarctata. Next base: position 9,556,319 of record CM061475.1, read on the forward strand.
GATCCACGAGCATAAAGAATTTTATGTACTAAGCTACAGTGTTCCGAATATTCGATTCAATATCATTATTGGAGCACTGCCGACGACATATAGATTTGGATGCACATTTTTTTTTCCGTTAAGGCAACGTCGAGATCTGAAGTTACAGGGATGATCACAAGCAAGGGACATATATTCCTCTTCATAAACAGTGTTATCATCCAAAGAGTCGCAGGAACCAGCAGCAACCGGATAGCTACAATTTGGCGTCGTTTCTCTGCTGTCCTGACTACTGACGCATCGGTATCGTCCATGTCAAAGCCCACAGCAGCAAGCCAAGCCGGTGGACCGCGGTTAAGGGGGGGCAGTTCCATGCTGCTACATGGTAGGCGATGCCTGATTATGTATGGATGTGACTAATCCTAAGATATTTTTAGTATATTTTTTGGGCTGTCTGAATTGCATGCATCATCTGGTCATCAATATTTAACGCCGCATAACTGCCGTCAATACTACACCATCAAATATTAATAATCCGAAGTAGTAATATTTTCCATTGTGTCACAATATTTTGGGGTGAAACACGGACTAGTTCTTCTAACAGAGCAAAGATAGGTTTAGGTATAAGTGTTGAAAACAAATTTATATATAATATAGTCAGAATTGAGAGCTGTCGATCTGCAATAGTGATGTATTAGTGATAATTAATTACATACACATGATTTAGGACCCATATGCCTGAAGCTTTTTAGATATGGACTTATGTAGATATTCATAATGAAATGCTATGAAGCACCTACCAAAGCATAGTGTGGATACATGCACATGCACTCCTGTTCTTAAATATATATATCTGAATGCATTTGTGCGGCTTCATGGCTTGCTCTAATCAAACATATGCAGCTTTGACCATTAATCATATATACTTGTAAAGTTGATACAAAAGTCTATAGCCTCGTTAAGGCACTTCATATGTAAGAAAAATCATGGCCGTTCAACTAGACTAAAATAAGTCATGGCCATCAAGTTTTGCTTAAAAGCTACACTTTGGAACTTTAATGTGATTGTTTTTTAGATCGCTTGGGCATTGTTTTAGCAACACAAATCTATTCTGCCTAACTAGCTTGCATGAATGTATTAATAATTTCAAGGTTGATCACACGAAAACAATATAAAAATCTGTGTGAAAATTATTTAGGATATTATCAAGATTTAGCAATAATATTTTAGGCATCCATCGATTTAAAAATATAGTGGCCGGTGAAAACAAAATTTGCAGATCATAAATGCTCAAGAGTGACATGTATTTGTAATAAAACGGGGACGTAAATATAGGAGCCGTTGCAAACATATGCCTATCAATGTTGTGGCACTTGTGGCAGTGGCACGAAATTGAAAGAATTTTCGGTCTTCGGTGATCATCTTATGCAGTTTAATTGATAAAGTTATCGCTCTCGGGATGCTGACCAGAGATGAGCTCAGTTTTCTCTGGGTACTTCTAGTGGTGCAGCTGTTGTCACTGTTGTTCTTCATGGTTGCTTGCAGGAAATTGAATATATTTGGTTGTGTACATCTTACTTGGATATAGAGGTCGGCCGGGTTTTAATTTATTTTCTAAAGAAAATAAAATTATATGTATAGCTTAATTCGCATATATTGTTCATTTGTGATGATCTTTGGTCCATCCGAAACATCCAAAATTAAAGGCAGTTTATTGCCCAATTAATTGAAATTTAAAACACCTATAATAATATTATTGCAAGTCAGAAAATAAAATTATTCTTTGTGTCAATGCCTTGTTGGCACTTCAGACATTGATGATTTGCAGAAGGCTATATTCTTTCCATTTATGTATTTATGTGTAATGAGTTTTGAGATAATTTTAGTTTTAGTACAACATAGCTAGCTTCTGTAGAACAATGGTTACTTAAATTTGATAGATTTGTGTGGAAGTGGACAGATTCTGATGGATTGCTGGGAAAAACAACCTTTGAGAGATAAAGATATAAAATATAATTGTGTATTTTTATTAGATGCGCTAGATCGATGGTTTATGATTGTATCTGTAATTTTCCACTATTAATTGAAAGTTTGATCTCAATGCTTCGTGACAGCAATCATGAAAGCATCAACTCATAGATTGGGCAAAATCAGTGGAGACAGCAGGCCTTTCAAGGTCAAGTTCGACTGTTAAGTTCACGAGGCGGCTATTTATAGAGTACAAACCATGGCACTCTTTGTGGTGACCACGCTAGTCAGTATAGCAATTAATTTTCTCCATGTGACCATACCGATGACTCATTGTTGGTGTCAACGTTTCAGACTTTTCTTCGAAAGAGTAGCGCAGACGCTCAAGAATTATGTATGAACTGAACTCACAAATCTTAAGGGCTTTAATTTAATTTAGGCTATAGAATTTGCAATTCGGAAATTGCATTAAAAAACACAGCTTTTGTGGGCTTCTATTTCACAAAGGCGCACAAACATGAAGTTTTTTCACACTTCTTGTTTATTTATTGTAAAATAACTGGAATGATATGTTTGTTGGAGGAAAAAATTATTTCACAACCCTGAACTTCTATTATAGTGTAAATAAATAAATAAATCTTATTTTAAAATCGAACATCATTCAATTTGAACTATAACAAACATACACTTTTAACTTGGCATGGATCGTGTGGTTTTAGAAGTTTAAGGGCATTAAATGGCTGACATCATAATTCATGAGTGTAAATAGAATTAGTGTAATAGTTCAAACATGTATATAAGACTAACCCACATACCATCATCCTGATCTTCATTCCCACCATCACTAAAGCCATAGAGATGGGAGCACAAGGATCAATTTCATCTCCCTCTAAACCGATGGTGACCCATAAGCCAGTTGGGTTCACTCAGCATTGATGTGGTGCACACTGTTGTCTCATCACTCGCAGGTGGTAGCCAACATCCTGTGCATGTCCAAGCACCACCGCCCCATAGCCTCGAGTGCCACCTTCGCTCTATACAACATTGGCCAAGCTAGCTTTGCTGCCGCTTCTACATGCCCCGATCCTCCGCGGGCACATACCGTGTGTTCCTTAGGCCTAGTTGCATGCCCTGCACTGCACTACACCACAATGTTGAGCCTGTGGTGACATCCTGGAGCCCGTAGGCTACACCAAAGAAAGATGAGGAAAGGAAAAAGGAGGAGATTCAAATGTGGGGCCACCAGGTATAAGCCATAGAGATCTAAAATCACTATTGGGTAAGTTGTTATTATAGTTAAGAGGATAAATTGAGCTGATGTAATAGCTCAAGTAAATCAAGCTTGTCTAGTATGTGCTTTTTAAAATTTTGATCAAATTACCGGTACTATTAGAGCCATGAGACACAACTTATTAAGGAAATGTATGTTTAGAAACTGGCAGTTCGTCAACTTATAAGCTATAGCCAAACTTGAATTTAAAATCACTATTTTAGTCTAGCTGTTTGAATTGGTTCTTTGAGTACAAGTATAAAAATACTAACCTAAAATTATTTTTTTACTTTGATCATCACGTGTCGTGACATATTATAAGCCTCGGCCAAAAAAAAATCAGCTAAGCAATAGTCTAAAACAAATTAATACAGCTTATACTATAACTAGGGACTATTGCTCGCAATTTTACATCATAAATTTTAGGGAACCCAACATGTGTTAGAGCAATTCCGATCGAGCTGGCACATTCAAGAAGGGTCGGTCCGGGTGGATTCATAGGTTGGTTTAAACAAAAAGTATCCCCCTACTGTTTTTGATGATAGTGAAAAGCTCATTGCGATTAATTAATTATTACAAGGATATATAGCCTCTTTATCACTTAGCTAGTGTCAAAAGACCAAAGTGTTAGGACTTAGGACAGCTACCCCCTAGGGAGTACAGGATGCTCGAATATGACCAATGTTAATTATCTCGCTATCGTACTTGCAAGAGCCATGTGCTTAAGAACGCATGATCGACCAGCTGCACGCAATCATCATCCGTGCGGCTAATAAAGTTAACTCCAAAGTTTAGAATGTTATTGTGCCGTATCAACAGAATAATCCTAGTCGTTAAACTTGATTGATGCATACTTAATTCATGGACTTAAATTTTTTCTAACCGATTTCCAAAATTTGGAATGAAGTACTCCTTTTTTTCCAGCAGAATTCAAAATGACATTTTGTATGCTTCGGCAGCTACAAAACAGATCATCATAACTTTATATTTTTGAACCGTCTATTGAAACCTCCATCATGAATGGTTCGGAGATAGAATTGTCTATGATAGAGTTCATTTGTTATATATATGTCTAAGCTTAGTTAAACTTCTCTGATACTTGTACTAGAGGAAAAGAGTTGGTAAATTTAAGGAAAATTCCTTGTACATCCTCAAGCTTTTTACTAAATACCTTTCATACCTCTACATTTTGGTTTATCTTTTATGTGTCCCTGGTTTTTGGTTTTTAGCCACACTAGCTCAATGCCCTTGTTACGGATAAAAAAATTATAATATTACCTAAAATAAATAAAAATATATTTTCTATGAAATGTGTTATCCATCCTATTTTTATAGAAAATATTCACTATAATCTAATTTTATATATAGTATTTATTCGTTTCTTACAACCAGGGTAATTTGTAAAATATACAATGGAAGCAGATAGGACGATAGATTTATTGTCATCACCATTACCTCTTTTTTTAAGGATTATAGATAAGTATCCATTCTAATAGTTGATACCAGAGTTGGCCATTAACTTTTTTGAAAAATGACCAAATTGCTACGTCTCATAACGTCATATGATAAGGCCCCGCAAAAAAAATTAAAACCTTCAAATTCTTCAACTACGGAAAAAAAATCAAGTGGATGTGTTGCCTAAATTACTAAAGTTACATGATTTCATCCCAAATTTTTAAAAATATATTTTGTTGTTTCTGAATGAATTTCAATAAAATTAGAATAAGATTTAAAATAGAACAGAATTATCCAAATCAATGAAACTTTCCATGTCTTTGACTTCATGTTTGAAACCAAAGTTTGAGTTTCAAACAAATTTGAACTAAATTCGATAAAAAAATATCAGAGGTTATGAAATTATCTAACAACCAAATTTTCAGTATTTTCACCTTGGATTACAAAAGTAAAATTTAGTTTTAGAATTATCTTAAATGTGTTGTTTTAAGCTGAAACATTGTACAGCCATAGATGATACTATTATTAAAGTTAACACATATTTTCAATTATTTCATGGGAGTTTGCTTGAACTTCAAATTTTCGATATTGAAATCAATCTTAAAACTTCCAACCTATGTAAACAGTGATAAGAAAAATTCTTAAAAATATTGAGATTTAAGATGTAATGCATCTATCGTTTTACCAAATTTTAGTAAAAAATATAACTTATATAGAGAGAAAAAATATATCATTAGGGACTAAAGTGAACTGTTTTCAATAGTTCAGATATAAAATGAATTGAAAAATAGTTTAGAAGGTTAAGTGCTGTAGAGAAATAGTCTGAGAGTAAAATGGACTTTTTTTTATAAAAAAGCTACCTCCTCAAAGATAGTAAAGACATTATCATTTAAATATTACATTATAAAAAGTTGGGTACTAGAGAAAGCTTAGGATTCACCTTGGGTGTAGTGCACCGTCCCTGGGCTATAATTCATTTGATTAATTAGGAGATAAAACATAGGATTGCGCTTCTTTACATTATCTTGACACAGTGGATATTCCATGTCCATGGTAAGTAGCCTGTAGCTTTGATTCAAAAGGATATCCTATAGTACAGATGAGAATGATGGATTTATATTATATATGCTAATTGTGGCAACACGACCGAGTTAGGGATCCAGGTTTAGTTTTCTTCACAAGTCACAACTATGCCTAGATCAGTAGTCAAGGGTTTAGGGTCCAAGACTCTAAATTAAGTTTGTTTTTTGTTTGCGATTATCAAGATTCCAATTGATGGCTTTGGAAGAGAAATGCCGTGTTCCAAAAGCTGGTATTGAATCTTTCCTGCGACTGAATACTGTTTCGTCAATTTGCCAGAACAATTAATTGATAGTCTAGATCTATATCTACATGCCATAATAAATGTGAAATGATCTAACTAGCTTAGGCCATGCTGCCAGGTGTCGCATTGCATTAGCCCAATAAAACTAATCAAAAAGATCATGAATAATGCAACAATTTCCATTTCGTAAATCATCACAAACTCTGTAACTAAGCACGCCATCCATGACGTCGTTATTTCAGCTTTGGCTAGGAGTACTTAAACTTAATTTGGAAGGAATTAATCTTGACTATGTCATCCTTCGGTAATCATAGCAAATGGATCTGAACGAATTATCAACCGGGCTAACCATTTTTTCCTAAGAATATGCAATATATTTGCATGCTGCTTCTCTAGAGGCCAAAGAAAAAAACAACTATGTGCAACCAACTATATAGCTATGTATGTGCAACCAACTATGTAAAGTTCTAAATGTCGAGGATTTTTATGTACCTTTGATCAATGCAATCACCCCTTGCCCAACCTCTCCTCTCCGTCCCCTCACCAGTGATATGTCTCAAAGGCACCAGTCTGCTCTAGTAGCAACAAGACTTTCTTATTTTGGCCCTTATCTTACCAAAGTTAGAGGTATGGCACTTAATTTGGTATGGATACATCATAGGTATTGGGATGGTTGTATCTTCCATGACCCATGGTAGGAAGGAATTAATGACCTTGGAACATAGGGCTAGAGAGATTTGAGTTCACCATTATCTAGGTGGTTCTAGTGTACAATATTGAGAGATGATGAAGGACCACTAGTCAGACCAACATGTGCTTAGGGAATTGAAGATTAAGGTCATTATGGTCACAATGGGATCAAGATCTCATGCCATGGATGATAAAAACCCTAAGGATCCAAAGGAGCATCATATATAGCTGACTAGAGGGCTACCTGGTCCCTAGACCTCATGCTGAAGCTACTATGCTATTTTTGGAGCAGATGGTGGTGCATGAGATGAAAACACATGTGGTTGCTTCATGGCGCAGTCGAGTGGCACTCAACACATAATGGTAGCATCGGCTATATGGATTGGCTAGCTGACGAAGACCTGCCCCAACAGTACGACTTATCTAGAGAAAGTCTAGATTTGGGATTCCTAGCCATTGATCCCATAGTCTTACGATGGCCTAGGTAGGGAGATGGCAACAACCCTTGCTGTCCCCTCCTCTATGAGCCTTCTCAGCAGCTATGGGTCGTTCATTGAGTGCAGGCGTTCAGTAATAAGTTTCTTCTCATATGTGGTTGTTCATTGCCCAACATGTGGGTTAAGATGTGAAATTTTGACATTTTTCTTTGGTAGTTCCTATGTGTGACACATAAGCAACATCCTACTTTTTTTGTATTTCTTCATACTTGTAGATTCGATCCATGATTGATGGATCTTTGAGGATCTCCTCATAATAGATAGATCTAAAGAGAGTACATAGGGTGAATTCATGACTTCACTGGGCACTGGCCACTGCTAGCTAATTAATAGGGATAGTAAATGCATCATAATATGGTGAAACATTGCTAACTTAGGAGAACTATATAGTGAGATTTATGGTGAATACCTTTGACCTGTCTTTCAATTTTGGATCTAACAATGACAAGACATGAATCATATTCGTTCATTGACTATTTGTTGTGTAATTGTTGTGCTCATATGGTTGATGTTACATTTGCTCCCAGATTCATAGGGCTTTCTCTTTTTTTTAAAAAAACATGGGGCTTTCCTTAGTAAGCTAGCCATGTATTTTCCCTTTGCTTTCTTTAGCATTTTGACTGCAATTTATGTTTGTTTAGCTATAATGATTTGGTGTGTGTCTAACTTGTGCAATATTGGGGGTTGCACTCCATTGTCACAGAACAAAAGGTATGTTTGGTCAATTAACATTCGTTGTACAATGATCTCTTAAAAACAAACAGCTGCAAAGTAATAATAAAAGGAAGAAAGAAAATACACCGGCTAGGAACAAAAAGGGATTGAGATGCCTTTGATTACCGTAACTACTTTCCTAAAGGTGTCATGAAATATAGATATATACTAGTAGGGCAGACATTTCTTGCCACTAATCGTGATGCGTTCAAGTGTCACAACAGCATGCACTTAGGGGAATGTACTATTTATGCTATGTCTAAGTAATACATGAGCGGCCTAGCCCATAAGTTTTGCAGTATGTGGGTGCATGCTTAGTTGCTTACTAGTGGCACCACCTCATGTTGCCAGCCCGTACAAAACCAGACTCTTGAGATGTTCTTGAGTTTCCCTAAAGAAGAGACGTGTTATTGGATTATATTTTTCTAAATAAAAAAAGAGTTGATAAAATGCATGGGCAATCAGTCTCATGGGAGGGGCATATATTCGCAATGCTATTAAGGGACTTGCTACCTTTTGAATATTAAAGCAAGCAATGCTCCTCTTCCTCTTGATGGAAGAAGCTCGTTATCACTCATAGGGGCCATAGAGCCCTTGGTGAAAGTGCAGGTCCCTTGATCAGTCAAGAGAGCTTGGAAAGTGTAGGTCGCTCAATCTGTCAAGGGAGCCTAGGCCCTAAGGTCCTTCTAGATTCTTGTCAATACTATTCGCTCCCTTTTGCCCACTAGAGAGCAGCCACAAACACAACCTACCACTACTTACCCCTCGAAGCTAAGGTTATAAGCCTACGCTACTTGGCTCAGTGTGAATGATAGGTTGCATCCTCTTCTATACAGGTCTTGAGCGATGAGAATTTGTTGTGTAGGACTAAATGCTAATTAGTTACAAATGTTTACGATCATATTTCCCTAGTAGGCCATAAGATGACTGAATAATAGATCTACAATTAATACAAGATGGCTTGTGCAATTTTGTCACGTAGCAACGTTGGTCCACTCTGATTAAATCAACTAATAATATGTTTACATACATGCATATTGCATGTGACAAGAGGTGATCGATTAAACCATGAGCGATGTGGAAAGTATGTGGTTGCCAGTAGAGTAGACCGCACACATGTACAATTAACATCTGATTGAAAGCATAACAATAGGAAATATGTAATTACTAGTATAAGGTATATATTCGTAATGCTATTAAGGGGACCTGCTGCTTGTTGCAAATTAAAGCAAGCAAAGCTCCTCCTCCTTTTGATGGGAGAAGCTTATTATCACTCATAGGGGTTGTAGAGCCCTCTGGAGTAAAGCATCTAGGTCGTGTTGTTAATTTTGATAATTAATGATAAGCATTAAATGTGTACTAACTACTTTATTCAAGTATTATAATTTGAGTTAGATCCACATAATGAGTAAGCCAAGGAGTATGACCACATATTAAAATTGACAATGCAAAGTAACAAAAACAAAGGTGAAAAGTTGAGCATTTTTATTTTTAACAATCGAGGTGTTGGGTGACTAATTTTTTCTAGGTTTTTTCTTTCTAGCTTTGTTGTACTATGAAGAGGGGTGGTAATCTTTGTGAAGAGATGATCAAAATACCAAATTCAAACATATGCATGGGATACACTTGAGTTTGGGCTTTTGATCTTGCATTTTGGTATAGGTTGGCCAGACCAAGCCCCTAGGCCGATCGGACCCCAAATCTCTAGAGGCATCTGGCTTTGTGGATGCTGGGCACGTCGGTTAGACTAGTCACTCATGTGGTCAGATTGGGAACCTCTAGAAGCATTTAGGTGCAATGAGTGCTCACGTCGATCGGACCAGCCATCCTAGGCGGTCAGACCGAGATCCTGAGGAGAGCTACGGTGGTAGCATTTGCGCGCATCAGTTAAACCGGCTCTCTTAGCTGATCATACCGGGAGTTTACAGAGGCATTTTGCCTTGCTACAAGGGTTGTCGGTTGGACTGGGCTCTCAATGCTGCTCGGACTGGCAAGCATATTCAATGCGGGGCAATGGCTCTTTTTTGAATTGTTGCTAGGGCTATTGGTTGGACAAGCCGTTTCATGGCGATCAAACTAGCATTGCCAAAGTTGGGATATTTTACTCCCAATGGCTAGTTTTGGTGGGTGATGGTATAAATACTACTCCACTAGCTGTAAGGGGACTCTCTTGGCACTCTATTCAATTCTCTAGAGCCCCTGCATTCACTCTCATATCATTTGAGCTTCTACTCTCCATTTGTGGGTGTTTGAGGGTTATTTTAGCCAAACCAAGTGCATTGCATTATTTTTTAAGCTAGTGTGTCACTTGATCATCTCCTATCCTTGATTACTACATGTTACTCTTGGAGGTTGCCGCCTTCTAGATGGATTGGAGGAGTTTGGTTTGGTGATCCCTCCAAGAAGATTGTGGAGGAGACCTAGCATTTATTTGTAAGTAGTTTAAAGTTCACCACCTGTAGAGTGGAGGAAGAACTACCTATAGTGATTGAGGCTTAAGTAGACCACTTTAGGACTTGCTCCCATCTTGCCCATCCCTTGACGAAAGGGTTCAGAGGCTTGGTTGTTTGAGTTGTGAAGTTGGGCGCGCCTCAACGGTGAGTAGGAAGCCGACAAGGTTCCGAACATTTGGGTGGAAAATTCATTTGTCTCTTGTCCCTTTTAAATGTTTCAATTTACTTGTGCAATATATATTTCTAGAGCTAGCTTGTGTCCATGTCACCCTAGGCTTACAAAATACAATTAGTTACTTAGTGTGTGCTCCCAAACCAAGCCTAGCAACATAGGTTAGATTGATTAGGTGTTATTTATTTTAAAATTGTTTATCTCAATCCTAAAAATGGTATTAGAGCTTAGTCTCTCTTAATTGGCTTCATCGCCTAAAGAGGAAAAGATGTCAGAAGAGGTTCAACATGTAGGTAGGGTGCCTATGTTCAATGGCACAAACTATTCCACTTAGAAAATTAAAATGTCAACTTACCTCAAAGCCATGAATTTTGATGTTTGAAAAGTTGTGGATGAAGGTTGTGTCATACCACTTGATCCTAAGGCTTTAACTCAACTTGAGCAACATAATGCTCAACTCAATGCACAAGTCATGAATGGCTTGTTTAACTCCTCGAGCCAAGAAGAGTTTGATCAGATAAGTAATATTGAGATCATACATGGGATTTGGATCAAATTGAGTGAGATTTATGAAGGCACAAGTAAGTACAAGGATATCAAAATTCACTTTCTCAAAATATAATATGAGACTTTTGTCCTGATGCCAGATGAAAGTGTGAATGGCATATATGGGAGGTTCAATGTGATTGTTAGTGACCTCAAAGGGGTTGGAGCAACATACACCAATCTTGAGTTTTTTCAAAAAATGCCTAGGGCTCTATGGACAAGTATGAGACCGTTGTCACCTTCCTTATCAACTCCAACATATCATGGATGACTCCTATAAGCCTTTTGGGCAAGATCAACACTAATAAAATGTACAAGTTGAAAAAGTAAGAGATCGAAAAAAGCCACTCCATCAAAGAATAAGTGTATTTCTCTCAAGGGAAAGGTCAAAGTGGATGAAGGCAAGGAGGATTTGGAAGAAAAATTACTCTTTTTGCAAGAAGATTCAACAATTTTTTGGAAAGAAAAAAGGGAAGAGGAAAGGACTCAAGCTCTCATAGAATAAGAGGTAGAAGAAGGTCTCACAAGAGCATATCAAACTTGAGATGCTTCAAGTGTGATGAGAAGGGTAAGAAGATAACAAGCCCTTCAAGAAGAACAGCATGAGTGACAAGCTTTTCTAAAGGTTCAAAGAGAAAAAAAAAAGGTCAAAGCCTTTATTTGTGAGTGGGACTCAAATTGTGAGTGCTCCGGCTCTCAATCCGGTGACTCCAATGAGAACAATTATGAGGACACTTTAAAGAACAGAAGTATGGCTGGAGTTGCAATCAAGGTGGCTCCAACACTCTTCTCACCATTTTGCCTCATGGCAAAAGAATCCTCTAAGATAACATCTAGTAGTGATAGTGAACGTAATGATGATGTTAATCCTACTTATGATGAGCTTGAGTGCATGTTTAGAGAGCTCCACGAGTATAGTGAGAATAAGGTTGTCAAGTTCAAGGCACTAAAGAAAAAGCACACTTCTTTGGATGGCTTGAATGAGGAGCTAAAGATTTCTCGTAAGGGACTATCCATTTCTCATGAGAAACTTAGGGAGGCTCATGACACTCTTATTTCCACTACTAAATGTGGAGCTCAAGTTTATATTGGTATAACTTATGATTTTCTTGATGATAGTGTTCCTTCTCATAATGATCATGTTTCATCATCTAGCATATTTACTTCTTATGATGATATGTTAGATAAGCCTAGCTCTAGCTCTAGCTCTAGCTCTTGTGCTTCTATGTGTGATCCTTTGTTCATAGTGGAGAACAACGAACTCAAGGAGCAAGTGGCCAAGCTTAACAAAAGCTTGGAAAGATGCTTCAAGGGTAAGAAAACTCTAGACAAAATTTTGAGCGAGAAACAGTGCTCCTTTAGCAAGGGCGGTCTTGAATTTATTCCAAATAATGGTAAGAAACCTTCAAAACGTGCTCCTAGATTTATCAAGAGAAATGGCAAGTTTTGTCACATGTACCATGAAGTTGGGCACATTGTTAAAAGTGTGCCTGATTGATAAGCCTTCAAGGATTTGTGTATTTGATTCTCACTACATGCTTAAGAAGGCTTATGGTAATATTATTGTTGCTAGATATGTTGGTACTTCTATATTAGGTGATAAAAAGGATGCTATTTAGGTGCCCAAAGCCTTACTAAACTCTAAGGACCTAAATAAGTTTGGGTACCTAAAAAGTTTGATTTTTTTTATAGGTGCTCAATAGTGGGTGCACTCAACATATGACCGATGATATGAAAATGTTCAACTCATTTGAAGTGGGCAACAAAGATCAAGAGAGTGATATTTTGTGATAATAGTAAAGGAAATATAGTTGGGTTAGGTAAAATTGCCTTCACAAATGACCTTTCAATTTCAAACATCTCTCTCGTTGAATCGTTAAATTTTAACTTACTATCCATTGCACAAACTTGTGATCTTGGTTTATCTTACACTTTTAATCCTCAAGATGTTCTTGTAACTAGTTTTCAAGATAGCACCTGTGTTCTTGAGAGTTTTTGTTATATAAATCTTTACTTGATTGATTTCTCCTCAAATGATGCAGATTTGAGAACTTATTTGGTTGCTCAAACTTTCTTAGGTTGGCTTTGGCACAAGAGGCTAGCTCATGTTAGTATGCAACAACTAAGCAAACTTTAAAAATGCAATCTAGTAGTGTGCTTGAAAGATGTGAAGTTTGAGAAAGATAAACTTTGTAGCGCTTGTCAAGCTGGCAAGCAAGTTGCTTGTTCTCATTCCTCTAAGAGTACCATGTCCACATTTAGACCTTTGAAGCTTTTGCATATGGATTTATTTGACCCTACAACTTATAAGAGTATTGAGGGTAATAGCCATTGTCTTGTTATTATTAATGATTATTTGAGATTTCTTGGGTTTTCTTTTTAAATGACAAGGCCAAGACCTCCGAAATTTTTAAAAGGTTTGTAAAAAGGGCACAAAATGAGTTTAACTTTTTAATTGCAAAAATAAGAAGTCACATTGGTTTTGAATTTAAAAACACAAACATTGAGGATTATTGTGATGATCTTGGTGTTAAACATGAGATTTCCACAAGCTACTAACCTCAACAAAATGGTGTTGTAAAAATGAAAAATCGTACATTAATTCAGATGGCAAGAATCACAATCAATGAGTATGGTCTTTCCAATTTCTTTATTCACCAGCAATACCACTTGCCATGCTACAAATTGTCATTATTTGCATCTTCTTTTGAAAAAGTTTTCCTATGAATTTCTTGTAGGAAGGAAGCCAAATGTCTCTACTTCCATGTTTTTAGTTGCAAATGCTATATTTATTGAAAGGGTGTAAGACTAACAAATTTCAAAGACAATGTGATGAAGAGTTTCTTCTAGGATATGCCTCAAATAGTAAAGCATCAAATATCTACAACAACAAAAGCATAGGTATTATGGAAGAAACCTTTGTTGCTCAATTTGATAAAACTAATGGCTCTTAAGAGGGGCACAAGAACTTGGATTATGTAGGTTATGTAGACTTGATAAGAGCTATGAAGAATATGTCAATTGGAGACATTAAGCTTATTGAAGTGGATGACAAACCATCCTCCTCTACTCAAGATGAACCCACTATTTCCGCTACACCAAGTCAAGCTCAATTTGATTTGGAGGACAAGGAAGATAATCCACCTATGCCACCAAGGATTCACAATGCTCTCTCCAAAGATCACCCTATTGATCATGTATTGGGTGCTATTAGTAAGGGTGTTCAAACCCATTCTCGTGTTGCTTCTATTTGTGAGCATTACTCTTTTGTTTCTTGTCTTGAGGCTAAACATGTCTATGAAGCTCTAATTGATCTAGATTGGATAAATGCTATACATGAGCAGCTCAATAATTTCTCAAGAAATAAAATGTAGACTTTGGTTGAAAGGCTTAAGAACCATAATGTCATAGAGACAAAGTGGATTTTTAGGAACATACAAAATGAAAGCGGTATGGTTATGAGAAATAAGGCAAGATTAGTGGCACAAGACATCACTCAAGTTGATTATTTGGATTTTGGTAAAACTTTTGCCCCTATTTGTATCTTACTTGCATTTGTGATATGCTTTCATATAAAACTCTTTCAAATGGATGTGAAAACTGCCTTTCTAAACGGAGAAATGGTTGAACTTATTTTTATTGAACAACCTCCCAGTTTTAAATATCCTAAAAATCCTAACAATGTTTACAAAAAGCTCTCTATGGCTTCAAACAAACTTCTACAGCTTGGAATGAAAGATTGAAAGTTTTTCTTCTTTCAAAGGGTTTCAAAATTCACAAAATTGATTCACCCTTTTCACAAAAATCATTGGTGATGATTTCTTTGTGTGTTATATTTATGTGGATGATATTACTTTTTGTTCTACTAACAAGTTATTTTTCAAGCAATTTGATGAGATGATGTCTAGAGAATTGGAGATGTCCATGACTAGATAATTGAGTTTATTTCTTGGACTTCAAATCAAGAAACTCAAGGATGGGATCTTTATGAGCCAAACAAAGTATATTAAGGATCTACTCAAGAGGTTTGGCATGGATTATGCAAAGCCAAGTAAGACTCTTATGGCAATAAATGGCTACCTCGACCTTAATGAGGTAAAATGGTAGATTTAAAACAGTATAGATCCATGATAGAAAGTTTAATTTATCTTACATCATCTAGGCTTAGATATCATGTTTATTGTTTACAAGTGTGTGCATTTTCAAGCGGCTCCTAAACAACATCATTTGGTTGCCGTGAAAAGGATTCTAATATACTTAAAGCATTCCTATAAAATATGCTTGTGATACCCAAAAAGTGCAAAGTTCAAGCTTTTGGGCTATTCCAGATGAAAATGCCTTTTTGGCTAAAATATGAAGTTCCTATGATCTTGTTTTGAGGCAAAATGAGTTTTCTCTCTAACAAGGATTCCAAACGTTTTTTGATATTTATCCTAAAATGAGTTGAAAAGAGTGGTTTATTTCAAATATTTTTAGTATTCAAACATTTTCAAGAAAACCAACCATTCAAAAAAATTTGAAATAAAATTTTGTCAAAATCGGCATATAGACCATAATAGGTTGCCTCCAAGCACTTTAAGTGAGTTTTGTTGCACAAATCCATATAAATCTCAATTTTATGAATAATTGTCAATATTTCAACTCATACATAAAAATGAAACCTTAAGGTCATCTTGAAATTGCCCCAAATTTTCTTTTTCTTTTTTCTTAGGTGTCATTCCTTCGGGGAGTTTGCATGTCCAAGGGTGGTTCGGCTATGCTGAGTAGACCCAAGCGGTCCGACTGAACCATCCTAGTGCCTATAGTCAAACCATAGTTGTGTGGCCGATC
Organism: Oryza coarctata; assembly: GCA_030770085.1. NCBI lineage: Eukaryota > Viridiplantae > Streptophyta > Magnoliopsida > Poales > Poaceae > Oryza > Oryza coarctata. The sequence goes on from CM061475.1 coordinate 9,572,217, forward strand.
AAGGGTGTTTCGCCTCCTACTGCTGTGACAGCACTGCCGGTGCCTCCTACGCCTACCGCTGCCACACGCTCATGCCAAGGACCCTCCGAGTTCATGACAAGGGGCAACAAGCTTAGAGCCTCTCACTTATTCTATGGGTCCACTATCTCCATGAAAATAGGGGCTACGCATCACGCTTGGCTCTAACTCATGGCTACCTCCCTCCCCGCTCAATGCTAACTCATGGCAACCTCTGAAGCTTAGGGTGCGATGATATGGCGCCAGGCTGCCCTGCCCCTAGGTGGAGGGGCCTAGTTCTTGTTTCATTCACAATTGGGCCATAAAAAAGATAAATGTCAATTTGACATTGTAATATAATGATAGGCATACGACACTACCAAGTAATATAATGAAAGAAGAAAAAAATATGGCATGACAAGAAGACTAGCCAAGGGACAATGTACTCTTGTTTAACTCGCTCAAGAGCAAATGGAAAGGTCCATTTACCATCACGGTGAGTCTATCATTCACGATGACAAGGGACCTCCATTCAGGGTAATCGATCAATGCCTTAAGATATTCCTTGAGCTCAAAAGAAGAGGTTGAGGTGCTTAAATTTCATGATTTCCTGACAGAAATTACTGATTATTAATCTTTCCCCCTCTTTCGAAAAACCTTAAACCTTTTCTCCTCTCATGTCTTTTAACTTTTCAAAATTTTCTTTTCTATTTTCCCCTCACCTCTTTTCCTTCAAACTTTCTTGCCATGGGAGGTGGTTCGATCGACCATCATTGGCTGGCACACCCCTTTGGTACAGCCTCAATCCCGTGGGTTATTTGGCCCGGCCGATGTGCCTACACAGCCTGGGTGATTCATCTGGCTCAGTGAACCCCTCATTGCGAAACAAATGCCTGCATACAATTTTTATGTTTCAAAACTAATTATATATAGTGAAACTTTAAAGAAGTTTGAAAAAGAAATAAGTGCCATCTGGTACTTTTTAGATGTTAAATATCAAGATTGCCAAATTAGGGCGACCTACCAACTTTTGCAGCAAGGAGAAGCTGTATTCACTGTCTGTTTTAAAAATTCTTCTAGTTCCTACAGTACTTTTTGTAAAAATTTTGCAGAATGCATAATTGACGTATTTAAATGCAAAACGTCAAACAAAAGGTATTTATGAGTTTATATAAGCACAATACAATACAGTAGATACAATACTGCGACCATTATTCTGATGAAACAAAGGGTATTTATTTATGAGTAGATTACATGGCTACTAGAACACGTTTTACAGGGCAAATGACATCTCCTAATTAAATGGCTAAATCAAAAAAATCCACATTGGCAAAATCTTGGAAAAAAATTTACTTCATAACATGAGCTACTCCCTTTGTTAACGCTAAAATTTGAGCAGCTCGATAATAGATTGGAAAAAACCGATCGGTTGAGGGAAGAAGCCGATCGGATTAAAGTAATAGAAGACTCGGTCCCGGAATAGAAGAATATTCAGATAAGACCGAGTTTGCGGAGGAGCCGTGGAACCCACGATAGGTATTTTATCTTTTGTAAATCTTATCTTATATGGATAGAAATATTTAGTTAGTTAGTTACATTTTTAGTTTATTTTTGTTAGAAAATAATGTCCGATGGTTGTTAAAAACACGTCGGACTCTATAAACCCAGGTATAAGTATAAATATAGACCCCTAGAGACATATAAAAGAATCAATCCTTCGATTAATACAACCTCGGTGCATCGCCACCCTAGTTTATCTAGATTTCTACCGGCGGGGTCTGGCTCTCGACGCGGGCCTACATCGGTTAGGTTCGATCTCCGGCGAAGGGGTAAGTCCCGCCACTATTTCGATATGTCTCGTTCTGTCTAAGACTACATTGGTTAGGTTTGACCTCTTAGACCGATAGAATATATCGCATCACGTCCGTGCAGTATCTATCGGTCTATTAAGCTCTCTCCGCCGTCGTCAGTCTCGTGCTGCATCGGTTAGTTTTGACCTACGAGTCAGCCGACGGTAGAATGAGTTTTAAGCCTATAGGTCTCTGTACGGTATTTTATTAGAGTGCTAGCTGATGAGTTATCTATACATAGAGCATCATGCCCAGGTCTTCAAAGACTTTCTCTTGAGCACCATGCCAAGTGCGTCGGGCTTCCAGCCGATGCGCGTCTGTCTTTAGAGAGATGTCCTCTCATCGGTTCAGCTAGCCGATAGGTTCGCTTCGTCCTTGCTTTAGCATGTCCGATCTGGTGTCCATCGTCCCGTCGCCTTTGGTCCCGTTCTCATACTATCTCGGTTAGGTACGACCTTCGAGATTTGTTGCCAGCGGCATCGTCACGATGGGCGACGGGTCTCGTGCTACTATCTTCATCCCATGCCTCCATCGGCTTTGCTACCGATGGATCAGGGCTTCACTTTCGCTATGTCCAGAGCCATCGTATCCCTCGTCAACACCTGCCCACGCCCTCATCGGCTACCCTAGCCGATGAAAAGGCGCCCTGATTCCTATCGGCTATCAGCCGATAGCGAGAGCCATCCGAACATGGCCGATGACCAACCGATCATATCGGTAGCCAGCCGATAGCGAGCGCTCGTATCGGCTCGTCGTCCAACTGATCCGTTTGTCTCACCTCCTTGTCAATTGTAGGATTAAATTGACTGACACGCCTACACCCGCGCCGTTGCGCCGGAGCTGACCGAACCCCACGATCCTCGGCGTGCGTATCTCGAGCCACAAAGAGAAGCCGACCGGCCTACAGGCGTGAGCGTGCTTGCGCCAGGATCTAGCGCAAACATGTTTATATTGGATTTTGTCCTTTAATTTTATCCCATAATATAAAAGATTTATACGTTTGCTATTTTCTTAATTTTTATTAAAAAATGATATAATTTCTTATATTATGGGACTGAGGGAGTATCTAGGGGCAGGACGGCAAGTGCCTTCGACTAAACTTTTCTAATCCAAAATGCTGTAAGGGGTTTGAGTTTTGTGGTCCATGGCCGTCAGCAACTCGTACAACCATATCCGTATTGGGCCGCATGGTTTTCCTGGCATACTAGACTGGAACGCTGAGGCCTACCAACCTGTTGATGGCCCTGGTAACCTTTCGACGCCCAGTGCGGCGGCGATTAGTTTTAAACGGTTTAGTCCTCTTAAAAAAATAACTTTTAAAATGAACTCCTAATAAACTTTCAGTGCAAGTGGATATTTTGGGGAGAAAAATGTGATGACATTGACACCAAACATCTATAGCATGGCGTCACTCATATGATTTAAAGATGAGTAATCTACCATCTTAAGAGCAATACAAAATATGGATCCAGAATTATAGATGCTCTGCAATAAGGAAGAACAATGTAATTATAGAAAAAGTAGTATTTTGATGCACATTACTATAACAAATTCATTATGGCAACATCGATTGGTTTGATTGTGCATCAAAGTGTTATTCACTCCAATCGTAAATATTTGACATTTAAGATAAAATTTAGTTACACTTTTGAAATTTTAATCATTAATAACTTATTAAATACTAAATTTATAAAAAAAATACTAGATGTAGATTTGTCTTAAAATTTAGTATCATAATTAGGGACAGATTAAAAAATGACCCAAGTAGCATGCCGCTCACAAGAGTTTTGACCTAACGGAAATTTACATGTTGAAATTATAACCTATCCCATATGGGCTATAATAGATTAAGTCCATGGTCCAAGTCGTTTGGAGCTCTTGATGGTAATATTATAGGTTAATTAGAGTTTATAAATTTATTGTAATCTAAATTAGTGATCAAAAGTTTGACAAAGTTTATCATTAACATTAAATATTAAATATTTATGAGCATAGGATGTACTGTGGCAGAAACCATCCATATTTGATCTAACAATCAATATCCATGCTCAATTAATACACGGTATTGTAGATCATTTGCATTGAGATCCATTTCAAATATACAAATTTTAAAATTCAACGAGAAAATACGTGAATAGTATTAAAATTTGATGAGAGACACTTATAGCAGTATAAAAAGTTTTACAAAGGCTCAGATGGGCAAAGTAGTACAACCAAAATAAAGTGCAGTAGAGAATTAAACAATTTTTCAAGTAGATTAATTGCTCTTGAAAGCCCATGTCAAATAAAAGCAGGAAACTAATCTATTCTCTTAGAATTTGTCCTTGTTCCCCCGAGCAGGGTGTTCTTCAGTGAGTGATGGTTGGGAAAATTTTCTTGAAATGTAAAACGCAATACCAAATTAACCTATGATTAATTACTTATTAACTTTAAAAAATAAAAAATAGATTAATATAATATTTTAAAAAAACACACTATTTAACAGTTTGAAAGATATACTCACGGAATAGAGGTTTTTTTTTTAAGAAATTAAGGAGGAAATGAGAAATGGACATAATTGGTTAAGGATAAAGAGTATGCGAAAAAATATATAGAAAAAAATTGTAGTTGGTTAAGGATAAAGAGTAGGCAAATTATATTTTAAAATTGGTAGTTTTCTATGTTGCTAAGGTAGGGATATCAGTTCAACTACAGTAAAAAATTACTAACGAAAACCACTGAAGATAATTTAGAAATAATTTAGAGGTAGAATTTTTATATCTATATTATTTTAAAAGTTAATGCTGAAAAACAATACTTTAAATCAACGTACAAAGTTAAATTAAGTTTCCAAAATCCAAATTTTAACGTGACTAATAAGCCAAAAGAGGATAGAAGGCTGAAAAACGAACGTTCTCATCAGCACGTAGTAAGCGATCGGCACCGCACATCCCGAGAAGGAACGAACCCACCAAAATTCCCTCGCCCGGCGCGCGCCTCCTCGGTCGGCCTCTCCTCTTCCTCTCCTATCCGGGCCGCTCCCTTCACCGCCGGCCGGACTGCAAACCAAGGCAAATCCTCCTCAGTCCTCACAATGTAAGCATCTCACCGCCGTCCTCTCCGGCCGCCCGTCTCCTCGCGAATGCCCTTTTTCTTTTCTTTTTCTTGTCTTTGTTCGGTTTCTTGATTTGGTTCGTTTGATGTTACCATGGGAGGGCGGCGGCGGCGGCGAAGGGTGGCTGCGACCGATGGACTTGGAGCAGCCGCGCGAGTGCGGGCACCGGATGATGGATTTCTTCGCCGATTATTACAAATCCATCGAGGCCTTCCCCGTCCTCAGCCAAGTCCAGGCAAGCACTCGTCTCTTTCACTTCAGCGTCCTGACAAATTCCTGTGCACCCTTACCTGCAATCTCCTCCGTAGTCCTGTTACTCTATCAGTGCCCTGTGATTACTATCCTCTGGCTTTGCTCATCGACAGGTCGTTGCACATTGGGTGCTCTGTAGGGTGAGCTGCACATTTTGTCCCTTATACCAGTTAAATAAAACAAGTGACCATCTTTTGATCTTCTCTTGTAATGGATATGGGACAAGTTTCCCCTCTCTGTGTAAAAAAAACAAGTGGGACAATGCGATCACCCTTTGCAAATGGGTTAAAATAATAATGCAAACCACTTGTGATTGTCTACATAGTTAGAGAGTGAACAATTTCCCCCATGAAATTCCTTTCCTTCCCTAGCATGTTTTTTTGGGCAACATTTCCTTTTTTTCCTGTAACTTATGCGCAAAGCCCAATATTTTTCAACATGGTGTGGCTTGTAGCTTTTGACTGTGTTTTATTTTAAAAATATATCTCTGCAGTATTTTTCAACCAGGAGTAAGTTTACATGTTTCAGTTCAGTTGTATATACCTTTTAGATTGAATTTCAGACTTTCCTTACTGAAGTTTCACTTTGGACCACCTTTGGCACATGGTTTCACTTTGGACACCCTTTTTTACCTTTTGTTCAACACCACGATGGTGGAGACACCATTGCAATGGTGAAGAAAAGAGGAGCGTGACACTGAGACTAAGCTTGAGGACAACGGTAAAAGGAGGTACAAAGTGAAAAAAAATGTAAAAAAAAGGGAGATTCAAGGTGAAAATTTGAAAAAAGAAGTGTGATAGTTTTAAAAATTGTCCAAACCTTAAAGTGATATTTTAGTGTTTACTCATTTATAAGGTGTGATCTGTGTTAACCCATTTAAAATGGAGCCAAAACATATCCTTACCCTTCGATTATAAAAAGATAAATTTGAAACATGTATACTTTGACATAGTTCAAGTAATATTATACCTTTTTTAAAAAATAATCTCGATACCTTTAACTTACAAGCTGTTGAAAAAATGACACTTTGGGTTTTTTAATAAGAACTATGCCGTTGCACCTGAGGCAGTTAGTGAGGCCCTTTCCATAGACCTGTCATCTGGTTTGATACCATTTTTCATCTGTGCAACTGTAAGCAATTGGCCTCGCATTCTTCATATGCCGATTTTCTTGACGTTGACGTGCTTCATACTTATAAGTTAGTTGGACATGACATCTCAACTTGAATTATTGTATTATGTTTAGTGAACTACTCCATCCTGCTATATAATTCCATTGACATGAATGTGTAGTTTCAAAACGTAATTTCATTGAGAAAATCAATTAGTTGCTATATTTTCACCCTAGAAAGTGGATAAGTAGCTGTTGTATACCATTTAATAGGGTTATATATGGTCCAATGCCATAACATTCTACTGTATTTGGTACTCGTTCACCTGTATGTGCTATGGGTTTGGATATTAAATTGCAGGACAGATGAGGTACATACTGGTAACTCATGTGATTATATTTTGGACATGTGGTCATGTATGCTATATTGAATTCTATCTTCATTTTGGTCACACAATATTTTATTGATTTGTTTTGTTTGCCTCAGGTTTGGCATGTCTCTATTTTTGCTAATGCTATCAAACTTACCTACTTAATTATTGTTATTCATATATAAGACCAACAGCTTTGTAGCTCAAACATAAGTTGAAACTTTGGTCTTTAGTTATTCTTGCCATGATTTGTCTAGCCCTGCTGACATTTTTAAAAACAAATTCTTAGAATACTGTAATGATAATTGTATCTAACAGTTATATATTTAGCTTTCACTCTCTCCATTGCCACAAGCACAATTACATTATCTCTATATGCAGGCAAGTTTCCTTTCTGAAAAAATGTAATTTATTGCAGGTAGGTACAATATCATCATCAGCTGTGGACCCCCTGCCTGAACTAGGACAGATAGCGAAGGTACTTGGACCTGATAAATTATGATAAGTAGCAAATGATGAAAGATTAACATATTAAATGTGATCTGGTATTAAAACGCCTCACTAATTGCTAAAATCCAAAGAAAGTGCATGTCCATCTGTATCCCGAGCGTATAAAAGGGGGTCGGATCTATATATATACAGTCCAGGCTAGTGGTCTGTCTAACACCCCCGCAGTCGCAGGAGTCTCAATTGGACCAGGATTTAGTATATCATCTTGTTTCTGTTAGAACTTAGCTATAAATTCTGTGCTGATTCAAAATTTCAAGGTATTTTCTAATTAACATCTTGAGAGATAGCAGCGCCTAGTTTTGCTGGTTCTCAAGTGGGGGAACAATTATTATTCTCACCTCCCCATTCTGGGGACTTTTCTGGAACCAGTTTCTTAAAACTTGATTTTACATCCCCAATGTCGATTGTTAACACATATCAATCTGTAGATGTCTTGGCCATATGTACACTAAATATTGATTGCTTGTTTAACCATTTGTTCCCATTAGTCCCATACATGTGGTTCCATATTGATGCCGCATATGCTGGAAGTGCTTGTATATAACCGGAGTACGCACACCACCTCAATGGAGTGGAAGAAGCTGATTCATTTAATATGAATGCACACAAATGGTTCCTCACTAACATTGATTGTTCCTTGCTATGGGTTAAGGTAAGCTAATCATCTATTCAGTTTGCATAACATGTTTCCTTAACCTTAATTTCTTAGAGATTCTATTTTATTTGTTTTGCACCTAAGCATATCAGTATCTTACTATGGTATTACTTCATTGTTGCTTATGACAAATTTGCATCATGCTAGCAGGATAGGAGTTTTCTCATACAATCGTTGTCCACGAATCCAGAGTTTCTCAAGAACATGGTTAAATTTCTTTCCCTTTCTAAGTTTGTGTGGATAGTTAATAGATAAAAAGTAATGTGTTAAAGTTCTTTTTCTTAATCCAGAGTTTTCTCATACTTAACACTGGATTTGTTATACTTTATAAGAGATGGTATTTTCTGGATAGTATATGATAAAAAATAATGTGTTTTATAAAATAAAATATACAAATTCCACTCGACAGCATTTCATGTTATCTTGTGAATTCAATTTGTTATAGATATGTTGAAAAGATGCCTTTAATTCAATTTAACAGAAAATTCAATGTAGAAGTCCACTGTTACTGTTCTGATAGATATTTTAGTGAAAGCCATGTTATTTCTGATGAAAAATTATGTTTTGTGTGGTAAACAACTATCTTACTTTTCAGGCTTCGCAAACTAATTCAGTTGTTGATTTTAAAGATTGGCAAATTCCACATGGATGTTGTTTTAGGTGAAACATTTTGGCCGCTTCCATCACCATTTTTTATATTTTACTATTTATCTCATTTACCATTTTATATCCATTTGATATTTTTCTAAGACAAATAATACAACTACATGGTTATAGATATTTTATGTCTAGAAAGGGTATAAGGTTACATATACGTGTTATCATAGTTGTGAGTAGATTTCAGAAAGCTATCTGTTGTCAGATTCTATTTCCTCAATGAGAAATCCTAATGATCTCAACTCAACTCAATACAGACTTTCAAGGTTAGACTTGAAACCCAACAAGATCCTCTAAATCACGGTTTAGACACATCAATAGCTACTTTTTAAGCATTCTTATTTAAATACAGATCTTGAAATATATCTCATTCTTTTAAGCCTTTTCTTATAATTTTTCTCTATGTTAATTTTGGTATTTCTCTATTTCTCTTCATATTTTTATCTTAATTTAAGATTCTATAATGTACTGATGTCTCTAGAGTCTCCTTTGGACATGGTCAAACCATCTCAGCCGATGTTAAATAAGTTTTTCGTCAATTTATGATATCCTACTCGATTTATTATTGTATGACTACAAATCCAACGTAGCATATGTATTTCTGTAACACTTAATTAAACATAACATCTTTTTATAGACAATATTTTACCCCATATAGCATAGCAAGTCTGATCATTGTTCTATAAAACTTACTTTTTAGCTTCTATGGTATTATCTTATTATAGAGGATATCACATGCTTGGTGCCACTTTAATCAGCCCACTTTAATTCTATGGTTAATATTCGTATTAATATCCCCACCCATCTATAACATCGATCCTAGATATCAAAAAGTATTCTTATGCACTATTTGGCCTCCTAAACTCACATCTCACTCCTCGTGTGCGATAGTGCTAAAGTCATACCTCAAGTATTCACTCTTAGTTTTGCTTACTCTAAAACTTTTGGACTCAAGAGTCTGCCGTAACAATTCTAGTTTTCTATTTGCTCATACGCGGCTCTCATCAATTAACACTATACTATCTGTAAAGAGTATACACTAACAGATATCTACTTGCATGTTTCTTGTAATCTCATCTATTACCTCATCCATAATATATTCCTAAAAAAAGTGTTGGCTATCATTAGATTAAAAGCTATAGCAAAGTCTAAGATTTTCTCTTCCTCCTAATTCCTACCATCATACTCAAAACCTTTATGTGCCGTCTCGAAGACTGTACCTATTGCACTTATATGATCATTATGATCTCCTCCTATGAAAAGTTTCTCCCTATTAGGTTCAACTCTAACCAAGTTATATAAGTCTAACCAGAAATGTCTCTTAGCACTCTCATCCTAACCTACTTAAGAGCCATACGCACTAATTATATTTAAAACTATATCACTAATAACAAGTTTAATTAAGATGATCCTATCCTCTTGTCTTTTCATCTCTACCACACCATCCTTAAGGCTCTTATTCATTAGAATTACTACTCCATTTGAAGTTGTGCATGTATACCAGAGTTTGAAGCCGGTACTGTCCACCTCCTTCGTCTTCTGACCCTTCCATTTAGTTTCTTGAACGCACACGATATTTACATGCCTCCTAACCGCTGTCTTAGCTAGCTCTCTTAACTAACCCGTAAGGGACCATATATTTCAGCAATCTAAACGAATACTAGTTGGCTCGACTTACTTCCTTACCCTTCGCAGCCGTCGAGTTAGATGTGAAGACTCTTATTTATTTTTCACCACACCCAGACGCTGATGTGGTGCGACACTAAGAATGCAACGACCCGATCCTTACTTACTTGATATCATACCCAGATCACGACATGGCACGTCACGGGAGTAACGACCTGGCTCTTGCTCATTTAACACCATATCTTGGTTCTGATATGGTGTGTCGTTGAGAAGGTTACGCCTCAATGAGGTTTTTTTAGATTTTATCTTCATAAGAGTAACTAAGTTTTTACGTTGGCTCGTCAAGCCTAACACAACCTTTCTATTTTATCAGGGCTTGGAATCGGATATGTTAAGACATCAAAGGCACTTTAACACTGGCTGAGTTGAGAAATCCTAATGATGAGACTTTTTTTCAATTGTATGGCAGACGCACACGCACACATACTTTACATCTTTTTATTAATATGAATTAATAAAATTGCAATAAATTCACTTACTTTTAAGGAATTTTTTTTGGTGATTTCCATATGGTTTGTCTATGTTGTTTTGGCTTTAAAAAGTCTCACAATATAAAAAGGAACATAGACTGTTTTTGTATCATCTGGTTGAAAAGATACATTTTGTAGTGATCGTAACAAAAAAGCTTACATTATAATATTTATGGATTATCCTAGTGCAGATCAAATTTGTATGAAATGCATTACTAATGTTACTACAAAGTCTTTGTGAAATAAAAGTTGACCCCCCACCCCCCCTAACACCTTGTAACAGGGCAAAAAGATGTAGGGGCATACACTAAAATGGCATATCATGGAGTCATGGAAATTGGCCATAAAGTAGATAGAATCCACTGTTAATATACATTATTTTTTCCTCACCAAGCATGCAAACATAGTCCATCCCATTTGACATGGTATGTATGTGCCTGTAAGCTATGCACGCTAAAAAGTTCTGAAGGATATCTCTTAGGTAGGCCTGATTAACTTTAGATTTTCTTAATTATGATAAGGGTAAGTATATGTTTGTTATTATTTTACTTTGCTCGTCATCACTTGATCGAATGAGTACATTTCTTTCCAAATTGCTTCCAGTTATACTAAATTGTAAAAGCTGTTCACCATTAGTAATTCTGATAAGATATGTCTTTAATGCGATGTTTATGCAGTATGGCTCATTGCATGTTGTTACTAGATATTGGTTTACACAGATGCATTATTATGCACTGCATGCTGTTTAGGATATTTATATATTTATGCAATGGCTCCTTGACAAATTGGATAGATTTCTCTTACCAAGCAAAGCCTTTTGTTTCAGATCACTTAAGCTATGGATGGTCTTGAGACTTCATGGTGTGGACAACCTACAAAGCTATATCCGGAAACACATACATTTGGCTGAACATTTTGAGCAACTTTTGATCTATTATTCAAGATTTGAGGTAAAAGAAAAGGGAAACCAACTCTGTCCTCAAAACTAGTATGCTCTTTGTCGATTATAGTTTGAAAACAGTGTATTTTTGTCTCCAAGTCATTTTGAGATATTCCCAATTCATTGATTCAGGTAGTGACTCCAAGGACTTTTTCGCTTGTCTGTTTTCGACTTGTGCCTCCCACTTCTGTCCAAGACAACGGTCGTAAATTGAATTACGACCTGATGAATGGTATTAACTCAAGTGGGAAGATCTTCATATCTCACACCGTGGGTTACATGCAAATCTTTCAGTAACAATGACATCTACCCACATGAACATTGTATCAGCTGTAAAGTTTTGCGTTTTTTTGTTTTGTTTTCTTGATCAACGGGTTCTTTATGGCTAGTTCGTCTTGAGATTCGCAGTAGGAGCGCCCCTTACAGAGGAGCGACATGTGGATACCGCTTGGAAGCTTCTACAAGATTAGGCCACGAAGGTCCTACAAACTGTGTAGATTATAAATACCAGTGCTCACTGATTCAGCTCATTTTTCGGCCTTCCATATCTGAAGGTGCCAAAGTTTATACAAAGAAGTTTCAGATAATCTGCTACTGCTACTGTTCTGTTAATGGCCAATACATGGTAGCATGATTTATTCAGTTGTACCACAGAATAACAGAATACTTCCTGTGATTCTTTAATTTTGTGGGTTAGGTCGTTTGACCTGCAAATTTTTCAAGTTGAAACTGACTGCATTACACTCCACAGTTAGATGGTAGTGAGAGATGGCAGTAGAATATTTACCATACATTTTTTAACCAACATTACGCTGCTTCCTTTGCAATTCGCACCTATCTATGTAGGTTTTAAGAAAAGCTTGAAAGCTTGTGAGCCACTTGAGTTAGCCTGGTTTGAGAATCTTGAGTCGAGCGGTTTAGTCGATTTTTCTCGTTTGGATTTGATTCAGACAATATATGTTATTTCAGGAGAAATGATAGCCAGTCAAGGATGAGAATGATCATTTCCACTAATAAAGCCGTGGGAGGAGAAAGCTGGAAGAGCTTCCCTTCGTTCTGATGAAAAAAAAAATAGATCCATGCCATTACAAAGTTTAGTCGTTTAGAAAAATGGCAATGCGACCATGGTACGAAACACCTGTATTAAAATACCCCAAGCTCCTGGACGTGATGTCTTCACTCCCCTGTTCACATGGTCCTTTCTCTTCCCCGGTCACCAAGGTATATCCATTTTTTTGGGGATTTAACTATTTGCCATTATGAGCCAAATATGTTTAATCCATCTCACAACATCACGTGTATAAAATCCTTGCCACTCATCCCCTTGCAGTGACAAAAGTTAATTATTCCAATTTTTTTCTTTCTAAAATGATATTATGTCCAAATAGAAATACATATTTTATCTATCTGCATTTCTACTTCGGATATTTTATACATAAGAAGTAACACAATTTTCTAACCATGCGATTTTGCTTAGAGATTTGTACTCCTTTGTCTTTGGTGAACTCTAGTGAGCATATGAGCAATTAGATTTTAGGATTAGAATCAGGAAGGTGGGGTATTCTCCCTGGTTGGGGTGGTGGTGGCCCAATGGACATGGTAAGGTAGCAAGGCAACAGTGATGATGCCTTGGCTAGGGGAAAGGAGGAGAGTAGTAGATTGGTGTTGGTGGCGGGAGAAGTTCATTGAGCGGCTAAAAGGTGAGGACGTCAGTGGTGTTTCTGGATAGGGCATTCTCCAAAGACGAGAAGGAGTAGAGGCGCCTCACCACTTCTCGAAGGGAGGAAGAGGAGAAGGGTTAGGAAAAGATGGGGGAGGGACAAGGCTAGTCAGATAGGGCTCGCCGGTGTCGTTGGTAACTTTCCGATGACAATAGTGAGGATTGGCTGTGGTGCGTTGAGGCATCGAGACGATGGCAACGGAGAAGGCGATGTGAGTGGCACCTTTGGTAGAGGTGAGGGAAGAAGAATAGGATTGTGTTGCATGAACCTCAAAAGCGTATTCAATGGCCAAAAAAAAGTGTGATGGGAGAGGAAGGATCACGTGTGTGATGGATAGATTGTCCCATTCTACTCCAATAATAATGAAAATTTATATACACAGATGACGGATTAACATGCTATACATTGCAATGGATCCATACGACAGGGAATTTGTATAGGCCCATATCATCTTCTGGTGAAACACTGGTTTCTTTAGGAAGCCCACGGTTGTGTGCTTCACGCGTTAGGAGGACCACAATGCTTTAATAAGTACTCCAGTAATCTAAAAGCAGAAAATACCAAAACTAGTAAATTTTAGACTGATAGATTTGCGTCATGATTTGTGTTGACGACATCAGATCGCTCCATTGCCGCCCGCGCTTTCGTTCCACGAGGCTGTCCCAACTCCGAATCCTTAGTGGAAGAACCGAAGCACTGATCCAAGTCGAATTCGAACTAGAAATCCCTGCCTATAAATCCCAGCGGCGGCGGTGGCATGCAGCTGGCCTTCTCCAAGCCTGGAATCTCCGCACGTATGGCATCCTCTGATCCGTTTGCGCGCGCACGATGGGCGAAGATGTAGATGCTGCTGCGGCTGCGGAGCTCCGAGGGGAAGGTGCTCGTGGCGCCGGCCTGGGACGACTGCCTGGCCACCGCCGCCGCCCTGCCGCTGGAGACCGGGGTGCCCTTACGCGCCATCGAGAAGGCCATGCTATTCTGGGTCAGGCACGCACTGGTGGAGGTGATCGGGGGTGGCTGTGGCGGCGAGTCCCTTGCCGACGACTGGGATGCCGACTTCCTGCGCTGCCTCTAGCAGGACGGCAGAACTTAATCTCTTATCGTCTGTGTGTGTTATATATAAGTAAAAAAGAGTACATGACGTAACTTATAAAAATAGAAGAGACATCACATAAAAAATTCTTAACTTTACTAATTATAGAAAATTTACATATTAGAAGAGACGTCATATAGAGGTTCTTAAGAACCTTCTGGATGCATGGGTTACAGATTCACAACTTTTCTAAATTAAGATGGTACTTGAAATTCTCTAACTTTCATATACTCAAGGCTTTGGTGAAACCATCTGCCACTTGATCTTCAGAAGGAATAAAATTAATCTGAAGTATTTTACTGTTTACTCGTTGTCTGGTAAGTGAAAATCAATTTCAATATGTTCAGTTCTAGTATAGACACAGGATTTGATGCAAGATATTTAGCCTCCATGTTATCACACCACAACCATGCCACAGGTGGACTAGATACCTTTAATTCTTTTAACAAAGTCTAAATCCAAATAATCTTAACAGTTACATTAGCCAAAGCCTTATACTCAGATTCAGTACTTGATCATGATATTGTAGCTTATTTCTTTGTATGTTATGATACAAGATTATTTTCTAGAAATACTGCAAAGCCATCTGTTGATCTTCTGTCATCAGGACAATCAGCCTAATCAGCATCTAAATATACACTTACCAAAAAGAAAAATAACTTGTTTATCTTTAGATCAAGCTTTACATATGACTTAAGATATTTCAATATTCTTCTAACAGCCGCCTAATGTATTATTGTTGGTGCATGAAGAAATTAGCAAACCTTATTTACTGAGAAAACAATGTCTGGTCTTATCAATGTAGGATACTACAAGGCTCCTACAATACTCATGTATCTTAATGTATTTATAGGACCAAGCGGATCTCCTTGATAAACTAAGAGTTTATCACTAGTGGATAGAGGTGTGCTAACAGCTTGCAATTTGCTAAATTTGTTCTTTTCAACAGATCATTTACATACTTTTCTTGTATCAAAATAACTCCATGCTTAGTCTTAGCAACTTCGATACCGAGGAAATAGTGTAAGTCACCTAAATCTTTTAATGAAAAATCATTATGGAGATCCTCAAGTAATGCGGCCACTGCCTCTTATTTAGAACTAATCACAATTATGTCATTAACATAAATTAATATAAACATAACGATGTCACCCTTACTGTAATAGAATAAGAAAGTATCGGCTTTGGATCCTTTAAAACCAATGGCATAAATTTTCTTACTTAACCTTGAGAACCATGCTCTAGGCATCTGCTTCAATCCATATAGTGCCTTATCTAACTTACAGACATAGTTTCTTCTAGAATTATCCTCGTACCTAAGAGGCTGCTTCATATAAACATCTTCTTCAAGAAGCCCATGCAAGAAAGCATTGTGAACATTCAATTATCTAATAGTCCAACCCCTGGACATAGCAATAGAGAGAACAACTCTAATAGTGGCAACTGGACTGAAAGTATCTTCATAATCAATACCATACTGTTGCTTAAACCTTTTGCAACCAACCAAGCCTTGTATCTATCTAAGTTGTTATCTTGTTTACGTTTGATTTTATATACCCACTTGTAGTCAATAATATTATGTCCTTTCTGAGGAGAAACCAAATGTCATGTTTTATTTTTTATTAACGCATTATATTCAGCATCCATTACCTGTTTCTAATTATTATCTTCTAATGCTTCTAATAAGTTTTGTGGCTCACCGGTTGATGTTAAGAAAGAATATTTAACCGTACCATCGGTGTCACACTTCTCCTTACGAATACCACTTTTTAAACGGGTCTTCAGCCTTTGATGTAGCTTATCCCCAGCCGAAGGTGCCGTAGAAGATTTCTGCATGGGATCCAGAGTGGATATATGGTCGCCAGGGGCTCCGGATTAAGCGCGTTAATCGTGTCAGGTGCGCCTGATGTAGAATCGCCCGCACACGTTAGAGAGACGGTCGTTAGCCCAAGCGATGTGTCATGGGACGATACGCCGGGATCAGGCCTCTAGACAGATACACCTGTAGAAGTCGTTGGAGATGCAGGTGAATCGCCTTGGGGGTTAGCTCCTACAGATGGAGCTCCGGGTGCCCCTGTATGTGATGGCGACAATTCCTATATGACTTCATGCGCTAGAAAATCATTGTTAGCAGGATTAATTGGAGAATCAGCCACATGATCACTTATAGTATGAACCCCACTAGTCAAATTTAACAAATAGGTAGGTAAAAGATTAATTTCATCTTGAAACCTATGACTAGCATTAGGACCAAGAAATTAAAAGGGAAATAGAGATTCATCAAAAGTTACATCTCGAGAAATGTAAACCCTTTCAGAATCAGGACCCAGGCACATAAACCCTTTATGAAATGGACTGTATCATAAGAAGTGCATTGCTTGAAACGGAATCGGAGTTTATGGGTATTGTAGGGTTATAGATTAGGCCAACAAGCACATCCAAAGATACGAAGAGAGGAATAATATGGCTGTTGGTTGAACAACCGAAAGAGGAGCGTGTCATATGATAGTAACCGGCTAGGTGTTCTATTTATCAAATGTGTGGTGGAAAGAAAGCCATTAGGCCTAAATTTTAGTGGCATGTTGGCGTGAGCAAGAAGAGCTAGACCAACTTCGACGATATGGTGATGCTTGCGTTTGGCTGTCCCGTTCTGCTGATGTGTATGCGGGCAGGAAATATGTTATGTGATATCAACTTGGGCGAAAAAGGGATGCAGTTTTTGATATTCACCCCCCAGTCAGTCTGCATTGTTATAATCTTACGATTTAATAAGCGCTCAACAAGAAATTGGAATTCTTGAAATTTGGTAAATACCTCAGATTTGAATTTAAGGAGGTAAATCCAGCTGAACTTACTATAATTATCAATAAAACTCATATAGTATTTGTATCCGCCAACTGATTTGGGCATAGGACCCCACACATCAAAATAAATAATTTCTAAAGGATGCTAGGAAACAGAGTTGGAATAAAGAAAAGGTAACTGACGACTCTTGGCTTTTTGACATGCATCACACACCAAATGTTTATTTGAATATGCTAAAACAGGAATATTAAATTAGCTGATAACTTTTTCTACAATCGGAGCAGCCAAATGACCTAAACGAGAATGCCATCTATCAAAAGAAATTTTTACAGCTCCATAGGCTTGCTTTATTATGCACCTAGCAGGAAGAGGATAGAGCCCACAATCATAGCGTCCCTAAGCAGAGTTTTTTTCGTTGCCTGATCCTTAATCAAGAAAAAAAATCAGGATGAAATTCTACAAAAGTAGAATTATCAGATGTGAGACGATGAACTGAAACAAGATTTTTGTAGGCTTTGGGAACATATAGAACATTATTGAGATGAAGATCACGACTAGGAATTATAACAGTAGAATGACCAATATAACTGATTTCCATACCTGCCCTACTCGTCGTATAAATCTGATCGTGGCCCTTGTACTTATCATGGATCAACAGTTTCCCCAAGTTGCTGATGATGTTATCATAGCGCCCGAATCCATGTACCAATTGGTGTCTACTCTATAGGACGTAGACGTTGCACCTGCATATTTTTCTTCAGGTACAAATTCTTCGTCAAATCTATACCAACATATGTCAGTTATATGTCCTTTTATCTTACAAACATGACACCTAAGTCTGTTGTCAGGCCCATACTACCGATTATTTTGTGGGCCTTGATTTTATTGGCGCTGCCCATTGCTTCTGCCATGCTCACGAGATGGAGCACCCCCATGCGAGCGCTCTCTGCCTCACGTGCCTTGCAACGCACCGCTCCCCCGGTTGACGGAATTAACCAAGAAGCGGCTATTAGGCTGGAGAAGATCCATACGCTGCCCAAACGAGAGGAGCAGCTGAGAGTACATCTCTCCTATACTGATCGGCTCAGTCTTGGTGACTAGGGTTGAGACGATGGGATTGTAGTCAAAATCAAGGGCGACGAGAATATAGGAGACCAGCTTGTCGTCGTTGATGGCTTTGCCAACAGACACGATCTTATCATCGAGAGACCGTATCTTGGCGACGTATTTCGCCATGAAGAGATTACCCTTCTTCGTTGTGGCGAGCGCGATCCTGGTGTTGACGGTGTGCGCTCATGACATCGAGGTGAACATGGCCTCGACAGCACTTTATACTTCAGCAGCAGTCTTGCAAGCAGTTAACTGAGATAAAATATTTAGAGTGATATAAGAGAGCAGAAATCCCAGGATCTATTGATGCGTAACACCTCACTCAACGTAGAGCGGGTTCTGCACCTCTATTTCTTTGCTATCTACTATCGTCTTCATGGTAGACGCGGGAGTTTTTGTGACGCCTATAAGAAATTTCTCTAGGCGTGTGCCCCTCACGATAGCAAGCACTTGCATCTTCCATAGTGTATAGTTGTTCTTGGTCAGCTTCTCGGAGATAGCTTAGCCGACTAAGGGATTGATGACGGTGGCGTAGAAGATTGATATGTTGAAAGATGGATCTAATTTATTATTATTTGATAGCTCTAATACCATAAAAGATAATCAGAGGGTTTAAAACGTACACTTGATCTCGTACCGCCTGCATATTATATACAGACAGGAAGAGCTCCTGATGTAACTTAGAAGAATAGAAGAGGCGCTATATAAAAGGTTAATTTTTCTAATTATAGAAGATTTACTTAGAAGAGACGCGATATAGAATGTTTTTAAAAATCTTCTAGACCTTCAGAATGCATGTGTTAATTCATCTAATACACCTCGCCGTGGAGACCGTCGCCGCCGCTGTCAAGAAGCTCTGCCTCCACGACGCGCTCGCCAAGGTGGTGCCTGACTTCGACCTGGCTGACCATGGACACCGCCCGTCGACGTCCGCGGCGGAGCCGGAGGCCAGCGCCAGCGCCAGTCACTCCTCCGCCCGCTCTGATCCTGAAGCCACCACGTTGCGTGCTGCCTCGCCGGCTCGCGCAGCAGCCGCATCGCGTGCCCGTGGACACCGGAGAGAAGAGGACGAAGCGGATCAGGAGCCCACTCGCAGCCACCGAAAGGCTCGCCAGACTGCTTCTGCCGCCTCCAGCGCCACCGACGACGACGACGACGTGCGCTCCTCAGCCACCAGCCCCCTTCCCCCCGCCCCCCCCCCCCCCCCCCCCCGTTGCCGCGGCGCCGGCGGCAAAGACCCGCAAGATAGTCATCACCGACTGCCTGCCCGCCCCTGCTCCACGGAAAATGACCGGGCCTTCGCTGCGCCGTCGGAGAGGGTTTGCCGGAGCTACACGTGCTGCAAGTGTCGACGGCCAAGTTGCCTAGCTAGTACACCGTCGTGCTCGACCTCGACGACTAGCAACTAGCGGGAGCCTGAAAATTCACGAACAATTTGGTGACCCTGCTAGCTACTGCTTGTGTAAAACAATTTTTGATCCAGTTCAGTAATTTGGTTTGCTATTTCCTGGGAGCAACGTGGACGAAAAGCACTAGTGTGCTTCGCTTTTCTAGTAGACTGATGGCATTTAGAAAATATTAATGCGGCTAGAAACATTGTGTGACACGGTGATGATTATCAGATTCATGGTACTCACTTCATTTTTAAACTTATGATGCTATTGTTTTTTTAAACACAAGCATGGTGATGATCATCCTATTCTACATACCCCCTCCATTTTTAAACATATAACACTATTATTTTTTAACAAACTTGGTGATGTTGATCATCGTTGTACTCCCTCCATTTTTAAACGTTTGACATTTTGTTTGGTCATTTATTTTATTAAAAAAATAGTATAAATATAAAAAATATAACTCATCCTTATCATAATACTTATAGAAATTACTGTACGAAAATGTAATGTGCTACTTGGTAAAATAGCACGTCGCACACCCCACCATCCTCATGTTTGGGACATGTACCCAAAATATGATCGAGTAATTCTTATATCATCTAACACCATCCACTATTTATATCCCCCGGTTGAGGAGTAGCAAATCCTAACCTCCCTATACCCATCCTCTCTATTTTTTCCGGATTTGGTGAGGTGACGATGATGGCTTGCTCCAAGGAGGAGGCGATGTCAGTGATGGGTGGCGACCACCACCCCATCATCACTGCTATGGTTATGGTAGACAAGCACTAGTGGAAATAATACTGTCAACATGAAGTGTATACGATTAAAGATGTTCTAAAGTGGGGTAAATAGGAATCCTAGTTAACATGGCCAAATTAAAAACATGAAACTTAATTTAACCGAAGTGCCAAGTTTTGTAACCAAGAGGCTTTTCTAGTAATTCTACTATTTCTAAAAAAACACCAAGGAATAACTCAAAGGTAAATTGCAAGAAAAGTAAAGTAAAGAGAGAAAAGATAAACGAGTTTTCTCTGAGATATTGGATATCGGCCATCTCCACTAATCCACATTTGAGCACTCTATACAAGAGTATTGCTCACTCCTTTGGTCACAAAGTTCAAAGGTGCTTTTATATAGGTGATTCTTTTCTAATTCGGAAGTTGAATCCCAAAACCTTTTATAACACCACCAAGTATCCCACAATCTTTCGAGAAATCATTGGGAACGCCTTGAAAACCATCTAGGCACACTGAGGTGCTTTTGAGACTCAAAAAGCACTGAGCTTAGGAAGACTGAAGCAAATTTAGTACAAATGGTCTATTGGACTTTCACAAGATTGCACCAGCTAAAAAAGAGTTTCAAAAGACACTAGGAAGTTCAAGAGCATAGGCATTTATAGGTAAAACAAAGCTAAATAGCCATTTGTGACCGTTATACAAAACTAGCCAAAACTATATAGTATCAGACAATCCGATACCACATTGGATTGTTCGGCTCTTTACACTTTTCAAATGGCCACTAACTAATTAGTCTTTATGCTATAAAGAGCCGAACAATCTGACTCAAGTCGGATTGAACATTGCAAAATATGTAGCACCACTACCGAACAAACCAACCATCACATTTTGTCTAGCATACTGCTAGACAAAACATGGGTCGGACTATCTGGCACCGCTCCAGACTGTCTAGCTCAAGATGATCACAACAGGATCAAATTGTCCGATCGATGTAGGATTATCCGTTCAATTCCTTTTCCAGTCAAACACATGACCACTCAAGACATTGAACTGGCCACTTAAAGGAAATGATTAATCCAATGATTATATTGTCATTAATCACTAAAACCACAACACATGAGGGCCAAGATGCTTTCAATCTCCTTTTTTTATGATTGATGATAATACGACCATAGAGAGAGTAATAGAAATTGAATTGTAAGATTAATCAACCATAAGATAAAAGAAACAATCATTTAAAGTATAGGAGATACATCACATTTCATCAAAGATAACATCCATAGGTTCAAAAACACATCACATCTCATACAACACATAGTCATAGAACATAATATCTATGTACAAGACATGATATAAAAGGAAATGTCATAATGCAATACACTAGTCAAAATATCACACTTCTCCTCAAGCTATACCCATCCTTCCAAATCAATTACCTCAAAAGACTACCAAAGGACACCTAGCCTCTATCTCTAATCTCTTCCCCTTTGGCATTAAGCAAAAAGGGAAGTCAGGTGGCAAAAGTTAGAGGCGGTGGCTCGGTCAACAACGAGAAGAATGTTGTCGTCCAAGGAAGGTGAAGCTGTAGCTGAAGGCACTAGATCGACGATAGGTGGAATCATAGGTGTCAGAGCAGAGGAAGGATTTGGGTTAGCCACTATAGGGATAGAGACGACAGGCGAGTTAGAAAACAAACCTTCAGGGTCTAACTCAAGAGGAGTGTGCTTAGTCTTAGAAGGAGCAGCTGAAGGCAGATTAGGACCAAGCTTGACAGGACCCACTAGAGGAGGAGGTGACATCAAGGCAATACTCGAGGGAATTGTAAAGTAGCTAGTGGATAGAACTACTAAAGGGATGGGAGTACCAATAGATCCTACTTGAGAAGAGAAAGGAGTACTAGTAAGGTGGGGGAATCATCTACTCAAGTAGAGCCTAAAGCTCATCAACCCAAGGAGTAGTGTGAAGTGGCAGCCTTAAGCGACTCCTGATTCCTTGAAGATCGTCCCACATGGCATAAACCATAAAGTTGAGAGAGAAGCGATTTGAGAAAGAGCTATGGTCTGCTAGGTCATTATCCACTACAAGGAGGCTAGGACCGAAGACTCAAAGTAAGTCAAGGACGGCCTAGAAGAGCTAGACTCACCTTGATCATGGCCGGAAGGGAAACGAGTGGAAGTAAAGTGGTTAGATCTAAGAACCTTGGGAACAAAATCCTCATCCTTAGAGTCAGAGGTAGTAGCATCAGCCATGAAGTCAAAGCTCCCTAAGTGGCCATTGACATTCTCAACAAGGTCCTTCCAAGGATGAGTTGTGCGCTAGGTCTGCTCACTAGCAAACTCCCCATCAATAGCAACACCCTCAAACTCCTCAAAACTAGAAACCACCATAAGCAAGGGACGGTCTCAGTGGTGACCATTAGTGGGAAGGGCAGGAGTGTACTTTGAGGTGTGGCTAGGAAGGTGGTGATACAACATTGTAGGAATCAATTGACGAGAGAGCAAGGCATGGTAGAAGTAAGGAGCGTAAGGAAGAAGGCACCCAATGGAGAAGTGAATCACATTCACCAACTCGATAAACATGAGATTAGTGATATCAAAAACCTGCTGAGAGAGGATGTAGTACATGGCCCACTGAGAAACGCTAATGATAAGCTGACGAGCAAAAAGATGAGGAAGTAAAATAAGACAGAGGGCGGAGTTTAGGATACTCCCAACAAGAGTCAGATCAGGGCCCTTACGAGTCACATACTCTACATGCTGAAAGAAGAGGAGAGACTACTCATTTCATGGCATAATCCTAGCACCCTTGTGGGTAGTGTTAGGCGTAGCTTGTGGAAACAAGGAAGAGTGGACCCAAAGATCATAAAGCTCAAAACCAAAGACAATGGCCCACTAAACTCTAGTGAAACAAATGATCTGCCCCGTATAATAAGAAAGGGATGTACGAGTGATTAGGGACGATCCAAAGAATAGTGATCAAGCAAATGAACTCCTCCTCATCAAAGTAGAGTGTACGTTAAATCGAAGAAAGGAGGCCTGGCTAGGAATCAAGGATAAAATGAAACTAGAAGCTTCTAAAAGCAACATCAAGAGAAGAGGGGTTCATTCTTTGGTGATCAAGGAGGAGAGAACAACCTAACATGGCTTCCTTCTTCATAGCCAAGTAATGTACTTCTAGACAACTATCCAAAAGTGAATTGAGCCACCAGGAAGAGTACCATGGTGCTATGGCTACTCAAGAAACCACTGCTCCTCAAGCACCTGGCAAATATTGTGCATGGCACTGGTCTGGTAAGTGGTGTAGTAGACAGGAGTAGGGTAAGGACCCCAAGATGCTAGTTCCCCCTATAGTCCGGCAAGAGGCAAACAGGAGGAACACCTAAGCCTAAAGGTTGGCCCAAAAATGAAGGATGGCTAGAGCCAGAGGCAAGATAGAGAAGATCCTTCGTATGAATAGGAGAGCCCTTGGAGTGATGAGCAGAACTGAAATAGTCAAACTCATCCCTAGCAAGTTAGAAACATGCATGGCCACGAGAGCAGCCACATAGAGATGAAGTGGGAGAGGCATGAGATCGATCGAAGGGGTTCCCCATGTTGTACTCGTGGTAATCAACAAGGACACTATGAGTCTTGTGAGTAGTAGGAGGAGAGACAGAGCAAGAACGACGATGGGTAGTCAAGGGAGTAGTGTAACAGCGAACGGATCATGTTCTTGATTTCTTGAATTCATAGGTCACCTTCTCCTTACCTTTCTTGGAGTCCTTACCCATTTGCACACATGGGACACACATGCTAGAATGCCTTAGAGTCAATTCATCGAACATGTGCTATGCGAGGGTGAAACCATATTGGAGAAACGAGCTCTCACCTTGGAATACAAAGGGAGAAGGGGAGAGAGCTCAGGAAGGATTGGATGATGACAACAATGACGTATATTGGTCAATCGTAGTGGGAGCTCTCAACCACCATTGAAACCCTAGCCAAGAGAAAAAATACAGGTGAGAGGAGGAAGAAACGTTAGTGGTAAAGGAGAGCAAAGACGATGACAACACTCACTAGTAGTGAAGAGTGATGGCTAGGTTGATAGTGGCGGCAACACAAGTGACGATATTGAGAGAGAGAGAGCACTCACGCACGAGGACAATAATGGCAGCTGTTGAACAAGTGAGGTGAGAGAGAGAACTATGGTGTAGGCCCTCGGCTTATGAGCCCATAACCTTATTGGGTCAGACAATCTAGGAGATGTCAAATAGTCTGGCCTAGTGTGACTACACTATGCCAAGCCCTATCTATTAGTGAGTCGGGTAACACACTGGATAGTCCAATAATAGGTGACATCGGGCAGTCTGACAGAAATTAGATAATCTGACCAACCCTTTGCTCCTAGAGAATTTAGAAAGACCCAGACAATCCAGTGACATGCTGGATAATTCAGTTCAAAAAGAATTCCCCAAACCTAGCACTAGTTGGACAATCCAAGGCCCACCGAACAATCTGACCTAATAGCTATTTTGCAGCCCAAAACCTTAGCACCAATTTGACCCAAAATAGCTCTAAACAAGAGATAATTTGAGCTACCTATATCAAATTGATACCGAAGACCAACCCAAGGAGGCAAGCAACCTCAATAAATGTTTGAGCCCATTTGTGTAGGATTTATGTGACACTAGAAATCTTAACACAATATGACTCAATAGGCAATATGCTCAACGTTTTTGACACTAAGGTTGATTTCATAAAAAAAATACTTTTGATAAGATTTTCACAAGAAACTTTAAGGGCTTACTTAAAAGGGAATTTTATATGAATGCAACTTTTGAATGAAGGATAAATGGATTTTTTTTCACAATATTTTTCAACTTTTATAATTTTTCATGTACAAAGATAGGATGCTGAGCCATTTTGCACCTACTTTGATATGCTTCACTTCTAGAGTGGTAGAATCACATAGACAAATGATATTCTCCCCCTAAATATGTACTCATGCAAGAATACAAACAAATACATTGCAAGACAAGACAACTCAAAAAGGCAAGCATGAAAGAAAGCATTAACAACCATAAGAAAAAAACTATACATGGAAATCTATGAGAGGCAGACCTAGGATTTTGACAATGGAGATACGAAGTGTTCAATAAGTGTACCATGAAAAAAAATTCAAATGACTCAAATACCTACAATGCAATTTGAGCTTTTATAATTTCTATCATTTCTGAAGAATCTTTTCCAACTTGAAATAGGACCTTTCGGATTGAGCGATACAAAATAAAAATATGTTGTACTATTTTATAGTGTGATCCTCAACGTGTATTTCCTAGTCTACCTAAACCCATCTCTTGATTCAGACCTTGGCCATTTTCATTGTCACTCAATTCCAAAGCTTCTACAATCTATTGAGCTTGAGCTACTCAAAGCATTTGATGTTTCTTACAAGAAATCACAATAGTATTCAACAAATACCCAAGTTGTTCAAAAAACCAAACACAATCTCCATTTTTCTTAGCAATAGCCATAAGAGTTAATCGCAGTTGATGTGCAAGTAGAAGGAGACTCATTCATAATCTACTTCTTTAGACCATTTCCCATCATATCCTTACCCCTCACTCTAGACAAGCTTAATGATTGTTGCATGAGTAAATTCTAGATAGCATCTTTAAGTGTCAAAGCATTAGTATTCTCAACATGCAGAACATCAAGAAAGCACTCGACAACCCTCCCTTTTTTATCAACATAACATAAGCAAAGAGCCAACTGCTTATTTGGTACACATCACTGGATTCATCATGAAGGATTGCAAAAATTTCATCCCCAAGAACTTCCTTGATAAGTTTAGTGGTTTCCTTAGCACAACTTTCAATAAGCTGTTTTTGAATTTTATGGGCTGCCAACTTACAATTCTTTGGAGCATTCTTCAAAACAACTTCATTGACCTCTTCAAATTTTTTTGCTAACCAATTTAAATGCTCAAGAAAATTTCCTTTATTATAAGATTCTTCACTTTCAACATATCCATGACAAGACCCTTGTCGTAAAAGAAATCTTAAGCACTTAAGTGAGTAAGTCAAGCAGGCCCTATAAACAACCTTCTCATATTTGCTTCTCTTACACATATTCTCTCCAATTGATGCATTAGCTCTAATGAACATATCATATTTCTCTTGAGCTAGGTTATGCGCACTACTAATAAAACCAACATGTTTGTCAAATCTATCTAAAAGTTATACACATTCTATTTTCTTCCAATGAGAAGTTTATATGGAGTCTTCTTCAATAGTCAATGAAGATAAAACACGTTCACGACATGGCAAGCGATAGCAATGGCCTCTCCCTAAAATCACTCCGGTGTGGCATATTCATCTATCATTGCCCTTGCGAGTTCAATAAGAGTACAATTCTTCCTTTCAACCACTCTATTTTGTTGTAGAGTATAGGAGGCCGAGAGTTCATGCTTGATGCCCACCTCATCAAAATACTCACAAACATTAGTATTATTTAACTCACCTCTGTTGTCACTTCAGATTTTTCTTTATAGAAATCTTAAATTCATTTTGAACCCTTCTTATAAAGTTTTTGAAAACATCAACGGCTTTGGACTTGTCATAGAGAAAGAATACCTCAAGTTAATATTGAGTAGTCATCGATAATCACAAAACAAAAAAGATTTTTACTAATACTTTTGTAAGTAGTTGGACCAATTTCTACCAATACTTTTGTAAGTAGTTGGACTAAAAAAGATCCATATGTAGGAGTTCAAGAGGACACAAAGTAGACATCAAACCTTTAATAGGATGAAAGTTGGATACTTGTTTCCCAGCTTGACAAGCACTACAAGGCTTATCCTTCTGAAACCAAACATCTTTAACTCCAATCACCAAAGCATTTTTGAAACATTTTTTAGAGTGGGCATCAACATGAGCAAGGCACCTATGCCAAAGCCAACCAAATGAAGTTTGGGCAAGAAGGCACATTGCGATATTTGACTCTTTGAAAATAAAATCTACCGAATAAATATTTTCATAGTGAAAGCCTTTAAAAATAAGATTTTGATCCTTTTGGCCAAGAACACATCTTTTTCAGAGAAGTGACAAATGAAGCCAAAGTCGCAAATTTGAGCGACAAAAAGTAAAATGAAATTTAAGGATTCAACTAACAAAACATTTGAAATGGATAGATCATTAGTGATAGCAATTTTACCCAAAACTACCACCCTTTCTTTACAGTTATTACCAAATATAATCTTCTCTTGAGATTCATAACCATCTTTAAAAGAGGATAACGTGTGGGACTTTGCCGTCATTTATTGTGTGCAACTACTATTAAGTACATAATGATAGCCTCCGGACTTGTAGTTAACCTACAAAATATCAAACTTTATTTTTAGTTACCCAAACCTTTTTGGGTACTTGAGGGTTAGTAAACAATGATTTGGGAACCCAAATAAATCTCTTCTTTTTATGAAATGCTAGAACTTCAACAAAATTAGTTGTTGTCTTGCCATCTCTTCCCGTCTTAAGCACATAACATGACTCATACTTCATAGTCTTAGAAGAGATGCCCAATGGATAATCTTGAGGAAATGTCCCACTTTATGATACTTGTAGCAAAATGAGTCATTCTGCTTAACAAATGTAGTCTTTGTAGTAATCTTCTTGCACAAATCCTAAACCTTCCTTGCTTAGGGTATACCTTTGCTTGCCAAGAATCTTGTCAACTGTGATTTGTCCTTTGAAGCGTTGTTCAATACCCTTGCTCAACCTGCTAACCTCCTCAATGAGTTGCTTGTTTTTCCTTACAAGGTTAGTGTCGACACTAGAACAACTAATATCATCCGAAACAAGGTGAGGAGTGACATTTTCTTCAAGAAGGTCATAAGTAACTCCCATGTCACTCTTTGCAACCTTCTCAAGGCAATGTGCATCAAGTTTATGTTGTGCTCTTCTTAGATGACTTTTTCTTGGAATCTTCCCTGAAGCCTTCTTCCCTCTTGTAATTCATAGCAACGTGACCCTTCTCACCATAATTGTAACAAGTGATCTTAGAGAAGGCACATTTCTTGCTTAAATTGTACAATTCACTTGAGCTATGGTTCTTAGAGGATGAGACATGAATGACTTTATCTTTGAACCTTCGAAAGAGTCTTCTAGCTTTTCTCACAAGCAAGGAAATCTCGTAATAAGAACTTTCATCATCATCATCACTTTCATATTCAATGATACTTCTACTTCTCAACTTTTGCCTTGAAAATGATGTTATTGTTTTTGCTTGAGGTTGACTCTTCATCATCATTCTCATCATCTTCATTGTCTTCAACCTTGGTCTTAGAGACAAGGAAGAACTCATGTGCAACAATCTTCCTAAGTAGATAGGTTGGAGTAATATTGTTCAAGTCACCTTAAATAATGTACGTCATGAGCATCTTGTACCTCTTGAGTAACACCCAGAGTATCTTCCTTGCAACTTCTTAATCAGTGATGGTAAAGCTGAGACCTCGAAGTTTGTTCACAATCTTGTTCATGCGAGAAAAAATTTCATTAGCATTTTTACCTTTTTTTCATCTTAAAAGGATTAAACTCTTCCTTGACCACATAGAGTCTAGCCTCAAAAATATTCTTCGTATCCTCATGTATCTTCTCAAGAGTTAACATAGCCAAATTAAAAACTTGAAACTTAATTTAACTTAAGTGCCTAGATTTTGTGTGAACGTAAGTTTTGCAACCTAGAGCTTTTACTAGCAATTCTACTATTTCTACAAAGAAAAGACAAGAAAGAATTCAAGCTAAATTGCAAGGAAAGTAAAGTAGAGAGAGAAGTCACTAGCGAGTTTTCCCAGGTATCGAAGATAGGCAAACTCCACTAATTCTTCTTGAAAAACTCTACACAAGAGTGTTACTCCCTCCTTTGATTGTGAAGTCCAAATATCATATGAGTGATTCTTTTTATTTTGGAAGGTGAATTTTAAAACCTTTCATAACATTATCAAGTTTCTTACAATCTTTTAAGAGATCACTGAAAATGCCTTCAAAACTGTCTAGGCATGCTGAGATGCCAAGAATAACAAGAGATGCTCCTCACTTAAAATACTAAGCACAAGACTCTTAGTCGATACATACTTGTCTATTAGAAACTCAAGAATAAACACTAAGCTTAAGAAGAATAAAGCAAATTTAGCACAAACAGACTCTTGGACTTCACAAGATTGCTAGGTTAGATTGTCCGGTACAGATAGACACTTTGTGAGTTAGATTGTCTGGTACCACCTAGACTATCTGACCTATACTTATTTCAGAGTAAACAAAGGATGCAGTACTTTTTACTCAAAACATGTAAGAGGTTTAGCACTTATTTTAAAGAGACTAAAGATCTAGTATACACCACACCTAAACTCTAATACTTATAACATCAAGCTACTAAACCAAACTCCCCTCTTTATAGTATAATCTTTTTAAACAAAATGACAACCTATATCTATCACATTTACCTTGAATGCATTTTGACAAACCAAGTATCCTTATAAATCCATCTTTTTATCATAACAATCTTTGATCATAATATGTTTGAGAGATCATCGTCGAAACCATAATCTTCTTTTCAAACACACTTTAAAAATGATTGGTTTGATGATTATATTGTCATTAATCACCAAAACCACAAGTGGGGCAAAAATGCTTTTAGCATGTATTCAGTCGTCCACCACGCCGCTATGGTGCCGACCCTACATCCTCTCCTCGCTAGTGGCTCGTCACCGAAGTACGCGACATGACACTAGCTATCAAGCCCACCTCTTGTTTGCTCCTAATCTAGCGAGCGAGGGGGGGAGGAGGTCATAGGTAGCAACGATGAGCTAAGGGACAAAGCACTCTGGGGAAGGATGGCAATGACCGAATCTAGAGCGATGAACTGACGAGGCCATCTGGCCATGGCCTACACTGACCACGAGCTCCAACTGCCTTGTCAGCGACTAGATCTAAGCCTCCTAGCGGCCATGGAGAGAAGCACGGTGCATAGGCGACGACTCAATCATAGAAGTAGGGTGAGGAGGAGTGGTAGCCATAGTATATCTGAAGATAATTTTCTTTGCCTTTGGCAAAAAGAGAGAAAAAAGATCCTTAGGCTATGCCTAATGTCATGTTGCAATATTGCAATACATATTTGTTGTATCCAACTACCATCTCTAAAATCACCCTAGGTTTTCTTACCCTAAATGCTAAAACACATTATTTCATTTATAATAATAATTACAATAACAAAAAATAATTTTGATCACACAAATATTTTTTAATGTAACTTTGGTCTTTAGGCCATGCTAAGCTTGGGCTTGACCAATCAGATGGCTTTATTTGAGTATCAGCTTGGGCTTGACCTTTCAAATGGTTTATTCAACTATCCACTGATTTGAAAAAAAGAAAAAAAACATACTTACCTTCCTCCTTCCATAAAGCCTATTTTCTAGTTATAGACATGAACAAATATTTACATAGCTAAATTAAGTCATTTGGAGATAAAGGTAGTATTTTTACCTTTAGAAGCCATATGCATACACATCATAAGTGTGTAGCAAGTATTTCTTCAAGTAAACCTTCTTAACACACTCTAAATGTGTGCAGTATTTAGGGGCACTAGACTTTAAACATTAAAGTAATTCACTACAACTCTACCACAAAGCATATTTTTAAATTAATTTTTTGTCTTCTTTAGCAATCATGAAAAAGAGCCGACAAAACCCAGTAATATTAGTACAAAATCAAATTCAAAAATTCAAAAACCAATTTTAGATTATAATCAACGGTTATTAAACTTTCACACTTTTCTCTAGTAAATTTCTTTTTCATCATCATCATTATTATATTAAGAGATCAGTAAATATTATGCTATAGCATAGATTCAACTACCAACCAATCACTCCCTCCTCACAAACAACAACCGAACACAACCAGAATTTTTTAAAAAATCTCTACCTACAGCTCTTTTGAACAAACCATCCAAAGACAAAAATCATATGACACAGCACAGCAACGCAAGCGACACATAGCCTTAGCAAAGAAGAGACTTCTCATGTTGTATTTCCAAGTACCAACGACTTGTCCCCTTCTCCAGATAAGCAAAAACCGTGAGGCACGCGACTGCGAATTGGATGGCAAAATACTGAAATTTCTCCTTATTAGTCGATCTCCCCGTGTCACGTCGTCTCCTTCGCCCGCCGCCTGCGCCGTCGCCGCCGATCTCCATCGCCCACCGCAAGCAGCGGCGCCGCCGTCCTGCTGCTTCCGCTGCATACTCCTCTTGCCTCTTGACTCCTTGCGCCCAAGTCAATCCCCCCCGTCCGTCCCCTCGGCATCGACTCCCGGAGGTCTCCTCGCGAGTTCGCCCACCCGCCCGCCTGCCTGCGCTGATCTCCATCCATCCTGCGAGGTGAGTTGCGGTGGGTGCCGTTATCCTGCTGCATCCGCGCCTCCGGTGAGCACCCATGCTCCGACGCACATCCTATCCCTTTCTCATCCCTCTCGTTCTACCCACACCTGATTTTTTCTTTGCCTTAAACCTTATCTTCTCTTCTTCTAGATCTCTGGAAGCTAGGGTTTTCTCTTTGTCTTAACCTTAGTACTAACCACAGTTTTTCCCCAAAAAATTTTGGGTTCAACTGGACCCCCATGCCCCACGTTAGGTCTTAGGGTTAAGACGATAAAAAAAATTTGGGGGCTACGACCTACAAGCAATCAAATTCAGATATTTCTTCCTGGAATATATGCTCCATTCCTTAGGAATTGTTAGCTGTGTGACGGACTACTGATGATAGGTACTATAGCAGTTTAGTTTAGGGTTTCACGTTAGGTCCACCTGGTGGTTTTCAAACCAGTAATGTTTTGGCCTATGAAGTACTGCAATTAAATTTTGTTAGCAGTGAATTGGTAAACAATGCTTATTTATGAATGTTGGAATGTGGGTGCAAAGAGAAATCAACATTGGTTGTACAACATGGACCTGCCTATAAGAATGTTTTTATGTCATTTTAGTTATGTGCTGATACTGAAGCATATCCTAGAAATATAGTTCCTTTCTGGCGTGCTTTACTTCGCTGGACTTTAGCTTGGCCCTACTTGCCTCTTCCGTTGATTCAAGCACAATTCTTGCTTTACCCCAGGGGCACACCACCGCTTGCTGTGCTACCTAACATAGACTTGTTTCCTAATTTTGGACTAAGGCAGCACTTAGATTTTTCAGTGTTCACACACTCTACGGTTGTATGTTCCTTGTTAACAATGATTGTTATGCTTCTTTGCTGTAGGTTGAGGTATATTATTCAAGGTGTTCTCTAACTAGTGATGGATTGCTTGTTTGATAGAAAGGGTAGAGGACATTAAGGCAGTTGCCATATAGATGGAAAAATTGACTCTGAATGATAGATTTTGCTTAATTGTTACTCATTAGCCTAGAGAGCCTGATGGAGCCTAGAAGAGATGATGTCTGCTCTGCAGCTCAAAGTACTATCCATGGATCCTCGAGCTCAGCATCTACTAGTTCTCCAGTTCCAGACTACCCTATTTCAGGCTCTGTTAAGCCTGTCCTTAATTATTCAATCCAGACTGGGGAGGAGTTTGCTCTTGAATTCATGAGAGATCGAACTATACCTAAGAAGCATCTTCCTGGTATGTCTCATGATCAAAATGTTCCATCTGGTGCTGGTCTCAAAGATCCTAGAGGAATCCTTGGTGCTCACCGAACAGGTGCAGAAAGTAGGTTTGATGCAGCAATATTTTTGACTAGTGATATCCAGCAAACAGAGGGGATTGAAAGAAAATCTTTTGCTGAAAATGAAAACAGAAGCAGGCATGTGTCAACTACCTCAGTTCCACGAATCCCATCTCGCAATGGAAGTAGTCAGAGACTGTCCCATGGCTATGCTTCTTCTGAGTCTTCAGATTCATCCAGAAGGATAAAAATTCTCTGTAGCTTTGGGGGGAAAATATTACCCCGACCAAGCGACGGAAAGCTTAGGTATGTTGGCGGTGAGACACATATTATTCGAATCAGTAGGAACATTTCCTGGCAGGAGCTCAAACAGAAGACAACAGCTATCTATAATCAACCCCATATTATCAAGTATCAGCTACCAGGTGAAGATCTCGATGCCTTGATCTCAGTCTCAAATGATGAAGATTTGAGAAACATGATGGAGGAATGTGGCTTTCTTGATAATCGGGAGGGGTCCCAGAAGCTTAGGATCTTCCTCGTTTCCTCCATTGATTTTGATGACATGAGTTTCAGCCTTGGCAGTATGGATAGTGATTCTGGGATCCAGTACGTTGTTGCCATCAATGGTATGAATGTGGGAACTACAAAGCCTTCAAGTGGGCATGGTTTAGGAAACACATCCATCAATGAGTTGGATCAGTTCATTAATCTCAATATCGATAGTAACCAACCAAATGCAAGTAGAGCTGGTTCGAATTTGTATAGCATGAGTGCATCAACTGTTGTGCCTCCTGCTATGATTCCTGGACCATTACCAGTGACCCTCTCCAGTGATAATACTGCAAATTTGCATTCCTACCATAGCCATGGGATGCATCATGTTCAGGATTCTGATTACTCCCTTCCAGCTTCGAATGAAAGATTTTATGACATTGAGGGCCAGACATCTATTCCTTTATCTGTACCTTCAGGTTATAGATATACTTCTCAGTATATGCCATCAGGAACTACTTCACTACAATCTTTCAACCAACAATCTTATCATGACAGTATGATGGAAGGATCGATGAAGGAGGAAAAACAGTCTTCTGTTAGAATGCCACTTCAAAAGAATGAACTAGATTATTTCCAATCCCTTGAGAATATGAATGTTCCCATCATTCATCATGATTCTAGTACAAACTATATGAATTCGGATGTCCCAGTAACAACTTTCATTCAAGAAGGCCTAAAATCTTCTCTTCAACCAAGTGACAGTGCAAAGAGCTTAGAGACTTGTACAGCGTCAAAAGCTATGTCCACCACTCAAGATTCAGAGTGTAATGAAGATGATCGCCATTCTAGTGGAGCTTTTGCATCTGGTTGCTCAGACTGTCAAGTTGACATGATGGACCACAGTAATAAGAACCCACCACCTCGCCCTGGAAGGGTTTTTCATTCTGAGAGGATACCTAGGGAGCAGGCAGGGGCGCTAAACCGGTTATCTAAATCTGATGATTCACTTAACTCTCAATTTCTAATTCTTCAATCACAGTCTGGTGTGGCAAATGAATCCATTGCAGAAGCTTCTGATCCTGCAATTGAGGGAAATGAAAAATCAAATTTAGCTGCCTGGGCAATAAATTTGAATGATCCAGCTACTGTTGATAGTGTCATACCTGAGAAAGAATGTGCCAATACTGTACAACAGACTAACACATTTAGTGAACAACTGCTTGGTGAAAAGAGGTCCTCAACTGACACGAGTACGAGAAATGCAGAGAAAAATATGCATGCAGCTGAAAATGCTGTAGCTAAATGTAATCTGAATGAGGCAACTGTTCATGGTAAAAAAACAGTCAATCATCAGGGAGATCATTCTTCTGTCCCACATCATGTTAGTTGGGATGCCCCCAATCTTGCAATCCCAGCTGATGTTGATTCTGATCCATTTGTGCCTTCCACTAGTTCTTTAGATGATTCTCACAAGGAACGCATTATCCTTAAAAAGGATAATAAGGACATTGTTGGTGGTATGGGTGAGAGGACCTCCCCTGACATTCTTTCTGATTTCTTTGCCAACACTGCAGCACAATCATTAATTCCTTTCAATGATCCTGTACTTAGCTTGAACATGCCTAACTATGAACCTCAGAGATGGTCATTCTTCAGAAACCTTGCACAAAATGAATTTGAACATAAAACTAAGGAGCAGGACCTGGCAAAGATCGCGGAGGGAGTTTATCCTTTAGCACATTTAGAACATGATGCAATTAACATGAAGAATGTGGCTTCTCAGAATGATGCTCATGTGGAAACATATCCAGTGTCTTCTGGCATCAATCTTGATTCTAGCAATTTGCCACCAGGTTTCATCTCATCGCAGGACAACCCACCTATGACGAAAAATGTTGAAGGGTTTCAGGTTGACAATCCTTATACTAATATGCATGAGATGATGCCATCTGTTCCTGAGTTTGAGGTACTTATGTCTCTAAAGAAGCCTGAAATTCTTTTTATTTTGCAACTTATTGGTGAATAATTTGTAATAATTCACTTTGTTTTAGGAGCCAAAGTTTGAGGAGGGCAAAGCTGTTGGACCAGTCATGGATGCCTCTTTTAAAGACAACAATTTTGAATACTTGCAGGTATAAATGGCTTTTGGTTTCAGGAAATTTTTTGCACTGTTTTAGTCTCCTAGTACTGATTTCTTTTTAAATATTAAGGTAGCTAACGTGCTTGGTTCTATTCTTTAAGTACAACACACAGAATATGCCATGCTTTTGTCTGCATACTGGGTATGTATCTCTATGTAGGCTATCCTGTTTGTTCTTTCCATGGTGCTGGTTTGAAGGAACTTTGTAACTAGTGGAAAAACATCAAGGAGGCATAAAAAATATAAGATAAGGACCATAATAAAATGTTTGAACGTGGGAATTGAACTGCTTCCTGTTTAATAATTCTTCTGTTCCAAACATGCTTTAAGTAGCTATGAGTTTAAAACATGGGGATCTGAAAGACTGAAACCAGTTCTTGACCAATTGGGTATTAGTTGCTTGTCAGGCTGTCATTTGCTAGTCTAAGGTTTCTGAATCCAACTGTAATAATCTTGTTTTGATCCACCATGGCAAAGAAACTAGATGAGTTTCAACCTGTTTGTCCAATTATCCTTATTCTTTTAGATGTTTACTTGTTTGATAGTTTTGGCTGTGTATGTTTCTCTATATAAACTCATCCAGAGCCACATAACATCATTTAGGATCATGCCATTGCTTGTTCACTAGCCATAACTTGACAATATTTCTTTGGTCTGGTGTGTTTTCTGGCTATCTTTCTTTCTTCAGCTCACTGGCTATCTTTCTTTTTTTAGCTCACTCATGTCCAGAACCAAGGCAGTCAATCCTTGAACCAAACCTTAGATGCTAGATTATTAGATTTTGTACTTGCATGAAACACGAAAATTTCTTAACTGGGTATTCTACACAAGTGTTAATATTCCCATTAGAAAAATTATTGGCAAATATGAAGGAGAACGCCAACTGGAGCTGGAAAAGATCTATGGACATCTGCCCTAGGAGAGGAGCAATAGGATCTTAGAGAGCTGTTGGAACTTGGTTTATTTGCCCATGTTTAATCTGAAAATATTCTCTATCCTGTTAAATAGAGATGGGGCTAACAGGTTGGCTATAAATAAGTTAGAAACAAACTAACTGGAAAGTTATCAGAAATCCAGAATCCTGTAGTCCTAGGATTGCTACTTTGTTGCTACTTGAACTATTTGCAGACATGACATTTTGCTACATTAGAGGCAACTTGTCCTGCGTGCAACAATAATTCCATGGGAGATTGTTGGTAGTGGACAAAATTATTGTAAGGCGTTACAAAAGTGTTTCACTTGATGATATGCTTAATGGTAGAATAATCAAGATGACAATAGGCTTCTCTGTATAAGTTGGAATTTGATACAACTCGGCCTGATGCAGCATTGTTTTTGTTTTATCCATGACTATTGTGACCATAGATTACACCAAGAGTGGTGAAGGTTGCATAGCCAGCATCTCTGTCAAAACCATTGACACCTTATTTGTTTTGATTTATGGTGACCTCTAGCTATCCATCTTATTAAGGAGGGCTCCATGGACAACTCAGCATTGGAAAGCGATATTGAGTGGCTTGTATTCTTATTTTATTCACGTAGTTCTCGTAGTAAATGTTTTCTAATTTCACATTAACCTGGCACTTTTTTTAATCAAAATTGGACTTCTATTGGACCTTCCTAGAGGAAATTTAATAGAATAACATTGACCTTGCTTTGCTACAGATAAAAGAAATATATTGTAATATTTCCTAAAATAAAATGTGTTGTCCATCTTGTATAGGGAATATTCACCTTAATTTGATTTTATATATGGCTATCCATTTAGATTTGATTGTTTCTTAATATTAAAAAGTTCAAGGGGTAATTTGCAAAATTTACAATGGTAGTAGGCGGGATGGCAGATTCACTGCCACCACCACTACTTTCTTTTAAAGGTGTATAGAAAAGGTTGTCTTTTGATGCTAGAAGATAGGAAGGAAGAAATATAGGAATTTGGAAATCAAATCAAATAATTGGAAGTAGAGTTCAGATGGCAACAGCTTGGAGTTGAACAACATGGTTTAGCTAGTAGCTACTTAAAGCATGTTACCAGGAGAATAGCATGGTTGGGGCTCAGAGATCTGAGGGACTTGGTTTATTTATCTTTGGATAGTCTGTAAGCATTCTTTCCATTCTCTTAATCAGAATAACATGTAAAATAACCATTTGGAAGGTTACCAGGATACCTCAATTTTAGGGTCTGCTACTGCAATGTGCTTACTGTTGCTGCTATCTTTAGAGCACATAACAAGCATGGACTACATGAATAACAAGATTTGGATTACTCATGTACTAATAAGCCATCAAATTCCAAATTTAAGACACTATTGTTCAACTAGGTTAGCCCTGCAGTTAAAATTAAATCAGAAGCTAGAGTGGCAAATTTGATGTATCTCCACAAACATGAGACTGTTGCAGAATACACAGACAAATAAACATCCATCCTTATTTGGCCATTTGGGTACCATATACACCTCTTTGGGCTTATTGATTCAAGAAATTAAAGCAATCAAAACAAGCCACTCAAAACAAAGAGACCATTGAAGCTTTCCTCTTATTCACTCTTGCGTACAGCCTATTAGACAATGCATGTCCCTGCTGTCTGTTAACTGTTTGCATATCAGTGGCATCAGGATCTACAAGGGAATGGTTAGATGCAATGCATTTAAGAGTGAAGCAGTCACATGGTTCACAGGATGGTCTGGGAGGCTTCAAGCATTCATGGGATAGGAGTGCGTTTGATCTGAGATAAAGTCTGTTGCAAATGAGGTTGGTAGGAAACTAATACTACAATAGTAGAAAATAGTACCATATTATTAATTTATTATCAAAAAAACAGCATACGTTCCAATTACAAGCAAGCAAACTAATACTATTGTAGTAAAAACTGATAACGTAGCTGGAGTTTAGGACATGATGCCTTGGGCCACAAGTGTCTACTGAAGCATATTCGTCTTGTGCTTAGTTGGGTGATATCTGATAGTGTTGTTTCTTTAAAATAATTATTCTGAACGTTTGACTTATTGGGTTTTATAATGTTTTCAGCCAAGGAACGAACTACCATCTGTACAAATTTTCCCTAACCTGAAATAAAAGGAAAATATGCGCAGCTATTTCAGTGACATGTTATTGCGAAACATTAGTGGTTTTGTTTTTTGCTATTAATTGTGTGGTTCATTACTTAAAATATTGAATGTAAGGACAAAAAATAAATACCATTATGGTATGCACCAAGATACTATATAAGATATAAAATGTATTGGTTATTATCAGCGGATGAATTTTACAGATTATCTAAAGCTGCATCCTTCTTTCCTGTTCCATCAAAATTATTTTATTTTTCAATATTTAAACAAAGAATAAGTTGTCCCAAATCTTCACTAAATCTTTGTACCAATGATACAAAAATTACAAGATACATCAATGGTTAAGTTATCCACATTTGCACTAAATCTGGAGGACTGAGGTTTGACAAGTCAGTTCCATGATTTGGTTCTCCTGAGATAGCATCAATACTATCTGGTCTCTTTGCTTCAAATACTTGGATAATTGATATTAAACATATTTGTAATCCAAATTAATGATTCCCTTAAGTTGATATCGCTTTTTTGTAATCCAAGTTCAGGGTTGTGCCTTAGCCTTGTTGATACATTTTTCTGCATTAAATTTGTGCAGATGCCATCATCATCTTATGTTGAACTTGAATACCGTTGGATATTGTTCCATTAGAAATCCTTCCTGTTTGTTATTGACTTGGGGATTATTTGCACAGTAGTAATGTATCTTCATGTTGTTTGCTAAATTAGTCCAGAAAGAGTAGTACGTCTTTATTTGCGATGGCTAATAGTTTTCTTAGCAAGGCTGCATTGAAGCCTTTTACACACTTGATTAATTTCTTTCTGGATTATCTCACTGGAGTTCTGAATTTGAAAATTTTATCCATAGATTATCAAGAACGAAGACCTTGAAGAACTTAGGGAACTTGGTTCTGGGACATTCGGCACTGTGTACCATGGAAAATGGAGGGGAAGTGATGTGGCTATTAAGAGAATAAAGAAAAGTTGTTTTACAGGACGATCTTCAGAGCTAGAAAGACTGGTGAGCTCTTCTATGGCTTTGTTGTACATCAATCACAATGCTGTTACTATTATGTTTGTATTAATATGGCAGTAAGGCATTAAGATGAAAGGTTGTACTCTCTTCTTCATATTATAAGAAGTTGACTTTTTCAAAAGTCAAACTTCTTTAAGTTTGATAAAGTTTATAAAAAAATATAGCAACATTCACAGCACTAAATTAGTTTCATTAAATCTAACATTGAATATATTTTAATACTATATTTGTTTTGTGTTAAAAATATTGCTACATTTTTTTTATAAACTTGATCAAACATGCAGGACTTTGAAAAAAGTCAGTATCAATTTTATAGTATACCGACACTTGGTCACATTAGGGATTTGGGTTGCTGTGTCTAGTGATGTCATATACACACAATCGCTACATGCAATAGACTAGACAGGGTACTGCTATGCTCAAATGTTGATGTTCTACACCCACTATTGTTTGAATAACCTTTAGCAGACACGTGGAGTCGCAATTTACTTTCTATATTTGTTGTTTTTTTCAGGCAAATGAATTCTGGCGGGAAGCTGAAATTCTCTCTAAGCTTCACCATCCAAATGTTGTGGCCTTTTATGGGGTTGTGAAAGATGGACCAGGTGGTACCTTGGCAACCGTAACTGAGTTCATGGTTAATGGTTCTCTTCGGCATGTCTTGCAGCGCAAGGACAAGTAACTGCTTCCTGTGCTTTTCTGTATCTGATTTGCTTGTTTGTGGTGAATAACAGTGTGCTTTTTTTTACTGAACAGGTACCTTGATCGTCGAAAGCGGCTCATCATAGCAATGGATGCAGCATTTGGGCTGGAGTATTTGCACTCCAAAAATATTGTGCACTTTGATCTGAAGTGTGATAACTTGCTGGTGAATCTTAAAGATCAATCTCGTCCTATATGTAAAGTGAGCTGCACTTCCATTTCTAGTGTTATTGTTTTATACCATTTTTAAATAGTTGCTTTGCTTTTCAATCACTCAGGGAATTTACCATTTTTGTTCACCATTCAGGTTGGTGATTTTGGCCTATCCAAAATAAAAAGAAACACGCTAGTTTCAGGTGGTGTGAGGGGGACACTCCCATGGATGGCCCCAGAATTACTCAATGGTAGCAGCAATAAGGTGTCTGAGAAGGTAAAAGCATATTTCTTGGTTCTTCCTAGCCATGTTCTTAATGTTATGATCATGAAATCCTCTCTCAATAAAGATGTGCTAGCACATAAAAAAATTCTGGGTTGCAGATTTATTTGCATTTAATTCAACTGTAGCACTATTGCTAAATGTCTTTTTAGTGGATAAAAAATTACATTTAGGGTACTGAATCATCATATATTTGTCAATGGTACAGGTTGATGTATTTTCCTTTGGCATTGCTATGTGGGAAATTCTTACTGGAGAAGAACCCTATGCCAATATGCATTATGGCGCAATTATTGGTATGAAAAACATCCCTCATTTTCTAGGAATTGTTTGTTATAATATGAGAATGTTGCTTGCATTTTGCTTTCCTTATTGAGAAAATTATATACTTGCTTCCTCATGTGAACAATTGAATCCTGCCTATTTCTTGTGCAAATGTATGTTCTGTTGTGGCTTAGTTCACCTAAGCTTCGAGCTACCCTGTTGACATCTTCATGCTAACATACTCTCTCCGTCCTTTTATGTAAGTTATAGTCCTTTTATTTAAGTTATATAAAAGTTATATAAGGGATTCTAGATTGTTTTGGAGAAATTAATGATAGAGGAAAAAGACAATGGTGCCCCTCCTTAATGTAGGGAATGGAGGGTGGGTTCTTGTGCAAATGTATGTTCTGTTGTGGCTTGGTTCACCCAAGCTACAAACTACCGCTTTTCACATCTTCATGCTAACATACTCCCTCCGTAATTTTATATAAGTTATATAAGAGATTCTAGATTGTTTTGGAAAAATTAATGATAGAGGAAAGAGACAATAGTACCCCTCATTAATGTACGGAATGGAGGGTGATTAGAGGTAAAATGGAGAGAAATTTGAATTGGAGGTGATTGATAGGACTAGTAGCGTAAAATATCTTACATTGTTAAACAAATTTGAAAACCTAGAATTCCTTGTATATAAGACAAAGGGAGTATCTACTAACTACTGAGCTGTTCACATCTTCATGCTAACATTTCTATACAAGCTTATGGCTCCTGTGGCCTGTATGTAAAACAAAGACGACCTTTTTTTCCCCATCTTTGGAGAAATGTATTAGTTTTTCTAGTGTGGGTTGAATTATTGTGCACAAACAGTTTAAGTAGAAAACTTATTCCTTTACTGATTGACAATAAAGTTAATTAGAAATCAATGTCTGAGACTCTAAAACAGTAAATATTGCATGCTTCTTGTGCTAATTAATCTGTCCTAAACCTTGGCTGTC
Source organism: Oryza coarctata (assembly GCA_030770085.1). NCBI lineage: Eukaryota > Viridiplantae > Streptophyta > Magnoliopsida > Poales > Poaceae > Oryza > Oryza coarctata. The sequence continues at coordinate 9,614,491 of CM061475.1, forward strand.
TGATATTCCAAGTCACCAGCATTGTGCTCTAGTTCAACAATTAAACATGACGACATGAGTCTTGTGCCGAGCTTCCATTGTACTTGAATTCACTGCTTTTTGGAGACCCTAGAACTTTTCCCACGTTCTTGAAATGTTACCGTCGTCCGTCAACATATAATATGGGCATCTTGAAACTCCGGTTGCAGGGGGAATCGTAAACAACACATTGAGGCCACCTGTTCCAGCGTCATGTGATCCAGATTGGAGAAGGCTTATGGAGCAGTGCTGGGCCCCAGATCCGTCACAACGCCCAGCATTCACAGAGATAGCTGGACGACTTCGTGCCATGTCAGTTGCGGCAAATCAGGCGAAGGCAGCTTCCAAATAAACGACACAAGTGGAGTACTTATGGGCTCCAGTTTGTATATTATTCTTTTTTGGTTGGGAATGTAATACATACATGCGTTTGGTTGAAAAGTAATACATACATGTGTGCCCTATAGAGAGTTGGTTTGAAAGTTAATTGCTTCTCATGGGCAAGGCTGCATCCAGTTATATACCGTTTTTATTTTGGGGTTTTATGATGTACAAAGCTTCATTTGGATTTGGAGAAACGTTATCATTGAAACTTCCTCGCCCATAAACTGAAAGTTGCGTTATAGTGTACTCAAAATGTGAATAAGAAATACCATACAGTACTTTAAATTCTGTTACCCTCTTTTCTTCTTCGAAGGAATATGCAAAAAAAATTATGTTGTTTCCAGGATCTTTTTTACGAGGTTAAGTGCTCATATCGTGTATCTTTTTTACCCTCTTTTCTTCATTCCCACTGCAGCGTAAGGTGGCCTTTTCCCAGTTTTGAAAATATCTTGACAACTACACGTAACCTCTAATTGCTATCATCTGTTGGCTTTCATTGTTTGCTCTACACCCAAACACCCACATTATTTGACGTAAAAAAAAGGAGAAAGAAATTAGATTCAAACTGATAATTGCTATTAATTTGAGACTGAGTGAATGAGTTGACCGTGGAGCCTTCCCAAGAAGTGTATTGTGATTGGCTATGCATTGGTGTAATTTTTTGTTTCGTCTATGAAAGTCAACATTGTATGGTACTCCCTTTTTTTTAAAGAGATTGACTAGTGCTATTCGCAAACCGAGGTGATCAAAGTGACTAACCTTGTTCGAGCGAGAAAAACTAGAGCATGTGCCTAATTGATTAGAGGCTTATCTCGCAATAATTTTTTGTATGAAAATAGTAGTCACGAACCCTCATCTTCCTTTTCACTTTTCATGTAAATTGAATCATGAAACGGATTTCACTAATAATTGGCACAAGCTTGCGTAACACTACCAAGTTGCATGCACTGTGCGAGTTCATCTTGTAGAGGCTTATCCACGCAAAAAGAGACAAAGAAGACTCCTAGGATTCCAATCTATACATCCAGCAAGACTGCAACAAACGGTGTAAGAATCCTGGTTCCACTGGTTTCCACCGAAATTAGGCAGAGGAAACGAGCAGCAGCTATGTGATGGCGATCATCCTAGCAAATCTTTAAATTGTCACATGTCACTGGAACAGTTTTTGTTGACGTGTTTGGATAGGACTTACCAGTGGAGCAGCATCCCAATGCTGAGGCTCGCTGGCATGTGGCAAGAGGTGGAAATTCCACATTGTCAATATTAGAGAATGCTGATAATATCATAGTGGATTTTGTCCTAGTTCTATAAAATTCATAAATCTACTACCATCATACTTGACCCCAAGAGGCCAAGATAGAATTTTGTCTACTCAGATAACCACTAGTACACTCCATTCAACTTAAAAGTGTGCTTGTTTTTCTAATCTACTAATTTATATTGCATACAAAATTGTAAACGAAATACCCTGTTGAGATTCAGATCCAGAGACAAATCTGTAATTCACCTAGGATTTATTTAGTAAAGGGATTTACAGGTCAGACGCAGATGAGACTTGTCCTATTTTGGAACATTTTTCTCAAATGTAAACTAGAATAGACAAGGGTTAATGGATTCAAGCGTCAGTGGAGCTAATTTTACCGTGATTGCGGACAAAATAGGGAAAATGGCGTTTAATGAGCCAAGACAAGGCCCATTTGGTAATTGGAAGTGGACATATATTATCCAAACACTCTTCAGTGTATGGCCCCATTTGAAAGTCATAAACATATTATATTTTTAAATTATTTGATTTTTATGATGGAAATTTGAAGATATAAACAACTAAATTAACTACTATAAAATTAAAATTTTACGAAACTTTTATATAGAATTTTTTTACATAAAACATATTATTGATGTGCTTAAGAAACATGCAAATGAAAAATCTAAAATCTATAAAGGAAAAAATAGAACCGTACTCCAATAACATTTTATTGCTGTAGCAGCAAGTCATAAGCTTAAGAGTCCCATGTATTAACATGACCCAATCTCTAGAAATAGTCAGTATAAGTATAAATGTTTATTGTTATTGTTACTCCTCACATAATTTGTCATTGAGGTACCTTTTAAATTTTAAATTTTGATTATTTGTAACTTTTAAAATATTTATTTAGTTTGAAGATAGTATGATAACATATGTAGATAAGTCTTAAAAACACTTTAATAAAATTAAACACTTATTTACTTTTTTATGTATTATAACAGAAAATTATTGTTAAATATATATTTTAGAGATCATGTCGTTTTCTAAAATGATATAAATTATTAAACTTAGAATTAATCTAGAGCAGGCCATAAGTTTACTCCAATCTTCAACAGAAAAAAACAATTTCACTCTGACTCTATGTTTCCATGGGTGGTAGCACACTACTATTTTTAAAACTGATAGCCACATAAAACAAATACCAAACAATTGGCGCCATATTTTGGAGTGAGCAGATCAACCTCTCTCACCCCAACAGCAGCAAGTCAACCTACTATATAAGCAACCATCGCTTCCCCCGTCTCCTTCCCGCCACAAACAAGAAGAAAGGAACCGAGACAACCACTGCACTGCGCCGAGCGCCGCCACCATTTCCGGCCGAGGAAATCGAAGACGACGATGAAGCACCCGTGCAGCGTGCTCACCTTCCTCCTCCTCGCCCTCTTCGGCGTCGCCGCTGTCACCACGACCACGGACGCCGGCGGGCAGGAGCAGAAGCGCGCCGGCGTGTACATCGTCATCGTGCAGCCCCCCTCCGACGGCGCCGACAGCGTCGCCTACCACACGGGCATCCTCGCCGCCGCGCTCGGCAGGTAGATACCTAGCTTAGCTACGAGCAGCAGTTCATCCCAAGAACCAACCTTTCCCTTCCAAATTCCTAAAAGAACCAAAGAAAAAAATTGCTGCACCGATCGATGTGCATGCTCTGTTTTCAACGAGTGATTTAATAATTACTCTGTTTTTTTTTCTCTGCAACTTCAACTGCAACTCTGAAAGCGAGGAGAGGGCGAAGGAGGCGCTGCTGTACAGCTACAGGAACGTCGCCAGCGGGTTCGCCGCCAAGCTCACGCCGCCGGAGCTCGCCGCGCTGCAGAGTGAGTTGCTGCTTGCTTCCATCCGGATCCTTCCAACTATGAACTGACCAGTAAACTTATGTCGGCTCCAGTAGAAAATCTTCATCCCGCTAGTAAAATCTTCCCAATGGTCTTTCACACGATCATATTATACTACACATAAACACAGTTGACAATACTAGTTAATTGCGGTGAGGTTTTGTGAGATTAGTTGACTAATTTCTGTCAGAGACCAAGGGGATCCTCTTGGCAATTCCGAGGTCAATGTAAGGCGTGGTTCACAGTTTTGCTGATAATGCACTTGCATTTTAAGTCTTTACCTTGGCCAAAAGGCCGAGACATGTATAACTTCGTTGAGGATGTAAGTCGCGTAAATTTCCCGGGTTTATCTTTTAACTGGAGTAAGGGATCATGCATTCATGCTCACAACTGCAAAGAATAAAGTGCACGAAAACCAACTTTCTGTTATTTTTCAAGTTTCCCCTCTTTTCTGATCTTTGCGTGTTATCCTGTTCCTAAATACTATTGGCAAGTAAACTTTGTGTGAAACTTTGCCGTCCAAGCAGACAACATAATTCTTTCCTTTGGTGCATGTAGATGCTAAACCTTGGAAGCTTACAAGATTCAGTCTTTCAATTTTTTTTCAGAGCATCCTGCAGTTATCCAGGTGCGCCCTGATCAGATGTATCACGTTGTGTACAACCTCAACTGAGCACTCTTCTCCTCTGAGAGGATGATACACAATACAGTGCAATACTGAAAAGTTATTCATCCTTCTACAATGTTGGTGCTTGTGCTGATTGACAATTTAGGCAGTAGAGCAAGGTATAGGTTGAAGATTTCGATGATATTCTTTGTTGATCTTCTCTACATACATCCAAATATGCAGCCAGTGTACTATTAATTAAGGGTATTAATTTGCTTACAATGTTGTTCTTCTAACTCCACATTATAATATCAATCTTTATCTTAGAGCATCTCCAACAAAATATCTACTTTTATCTCCAAATCTCTATTTAGTATGTTATCCAAAAATTTAGAGTCATTTTTTTCTTTTTACTCGAACAGCATCTCTACTACACTCTCTAATCTGGGTCTCACCTGTCAGTCTCTCTACCCCTTCTTCTTTCCTTTCCTCAGTCTCCTCTCCCCACCCAAGCAGGCCAACAATGATAATGTAGACAGCGCTCCAGAGTAGAGGTGTGAGGTGGTGCTCCAAGTAGGCATGGGGGCAGAGGGAACACTCTAGGCAGATGTTGGGAGAGGTGGAGCTCAGACGGTCATCGAGTGAAGATAGCACTATAGGCAGGCTTGGGATTTTAAGGCTCACGTAGACCTTGGCTCCGAGTAGAGGCGGCGCTCCAAGCGGCGCTGTGGGTGGAGTGTGGGCGAAGACGGTGGGAGACAGTGCTAGAGAGAGAGAGGAAGTGGTGGGACTCATCTTTTGGTAAGTAAAGAAGATTGACTATGTTTGACAATTCAGATAGTAATTTTGTTGAAGGTTTTTTTTATAATAGATAAATTTTGGTTTAGAGAGCCAAATAACTATAGATGCTCTTAGAGGCTATAATAGAATATAATTTTTTTTGAGAGGTGTGTTTTAGCGGAATGAGTTGCAAATCAAATTCCTCATGGTGTGCTACTTGTGGCTAAATTAGGCAAGAAAAATTTAGAATATGATATACGCAGAAGGAATGCAGAGTATTTTCATTGAAAAAATGATGCATGCACAGTTACATACCAACATCACGCATACACATGAACACCACTCAAATATTGTATGGCTGGATTGTTGCCTGATGTGTGGTGATTAGTACCCTGTGTATGAACAATTGTATCTATGTGGGCCCCTGAGCCTAACAACCGGAAATGAAATTTTGCCCGATGTGTCTTGTGCACCCTGTTGGGCCAAACATAAATCCAACCATGTCTGTCCATGTGGTCTGCATCACCAAGGTATGGTGGCCACTGGAGACTTGTGAGAAAACCAAACCTTGGCCTGAAGCAGGGTATATCACTGACTTGACTGCTCAAGGTGTCTTCTGGGGAATCTGGACGCCGTAAGATCATAGCTTTATTAATAGCACTTTTGTATAAGCAAATGAATTCGTCACAAATAGAAATAAAAATAAATTTGACGTAAATATATAGAAAATAAATGTAACATGAATACTAGTGTGGCTGATGTGTCATTATAGGGACCAGTGGTACTGACTTGCCACCACCATCATTTTCACTATGAAATGCATGGAATGGGTATTAATGTTTACACTCCAAGCACTGAGATGCAACCCTTCAACAATTCATTATAGTTAAAAAAAAGACATCAACATCACATTAAATAGTACGGCATACAACCTATGATCGTCACCATCACCTTATGGTGGAAGACTAGGCGAGTGCTAGGGCATATATTACAGTAAGGAGACTCTCTGTGGGCATCTATCGTAGTAAGCACGATATGTAGTTGACCCTCTTACCTACAGCGGTCTTTATTATCGGAATAGCATGTGTTGTACTAAAGCATGATGGCATTTCTTGCTGAAATTCATGTCCTCGTATCATCATATTGCATGCAGGGAGGGACCTAACCACTGTAGAAATATTTCCTTGGATCTTCCAATCCAAATACGGCAGTTGCAGCTAAGTTGTCTGACCATGCAATCACATTGCACACAAAAGATTGAGAGGAGACAGATAATGACAGTTCATTCGCTAGGTGCAACTAGCATGTGATCTGTGGAGACGTTCTTATTCACGGTCTCCTCTCTAGGAACAACTATCACATGTATTGGTATTTTTTTTTCTCTTTTCTAATCTCCAAAAATTAAGGTAATATATAAAAATATATCGAAGGGAGCTATGTGGCGGACCATAAATCTATTAGTCAGAATATTTACATCCATTATCCTACCAAACTTATATAACTATAATAAACTTATCAAATTTTAAAAAAACTTTTAAATATAAATATAGTAGGTAAGATACAACTTCTATGTACTTGTGCACAAGAATTAAAAATCATGTGTCATATGATTTTTCGTTTTTTCCTGAGATCTAGACTTTTTTTTATCATCTTCACGAAAAAATCTCGATGGTCAAAAATTAAAAATTTTATAGTTATATTTATAAGTTTTTTAAAAAAATTACGACAGTTTTTTTACGATTTCGAAGCCCAAACGCAGATGATGCGAATCCCCCAACCTGCGGATTCGCACAATTTGATTCTTCTCCATTATCCGTCCGTCAACCGTGTGTGGACGACCGTTACAGTCACCGACCGACCGCGCCGACGCCTCCTCCTCCTCGTGTCGTGCGGTGCGGTCCAGCCAAACTTTTCTTGATGAATCCTGACGCGTATGCCAAACCAAACTTCGCCTTCGTCTCTTCCCACTCTCTCTCTCTCCTCTGCCCTCCTCCACATCGCCACCGCGCCATTTCCGCGTGACGCAACCGGCAACAACAGCCGCCACCGCCGCGCGGGCAGGGCAAGGGCAAGGCAATAAGGCAGGAACAGGGCGGACCGGACCGCGGCGCGCGGCGGCGATGCTCGCTTGGAAGGAGAAGGTTGCGGACAGGCTCGCCCGCCTCCTCGCCGACTCCTCGGCCTCCCCCTCCGCGCCCGCACCCGCACCAGCACCCGCCGCCGCCGTTGAGCCGGGGGTGAGATCCGCATCCTTTCCTCCCGCGCTTTGCGCGCCGCGTCGGATCCACATTTCTCATAGTTTTTTTTGTTGTTGGTCTACCTCTCTGCCGGTTGGACTTGGTTGGTGAGTGGTTGGTGTCGGGTCGCCTCGCTCGTGCCCCGGTGGTTACGGAAAGGCGCGCGGAATCTTTGGAGGGTGCCGATGTCGAATCGACATCGAAGAATTCTTTCTTCCCCTCTCTTCTGTAGAATAATTACATGTTTTCGATGTAGAAGAATTCTTTCTTCCTCTCTCTTCTGTAGAATAATTACATGTTTTCGATGTAGAAGAATTCTCTCTTCCCCTCTCTTCTGTAGAATAATTACATGTTTTCGATGTAGAATTGCATTGTGGCGGTAGATGTAATGTACTCGTCCTGATTTAGATCTGGCGCTGCCACGGAGGGGAGGTGAGTCACGCGGAGAGTCCTTTGAGGAACGTTAGTTTCGTCATGGCCCTACTGTAGTACTGTTTGCTGCCCTTATCTGTGATCAATTTGATATAGTTGTTTATAGCCGTTTGAAGGCCGGGATCTTGGGTAGAGAATGCTGTTTTGGAGATGCCACATTATAGTTGTGTATAGTTGATCAATTCTGCCATGGAACTCTGCATTGCACTTGTGCTCATCAGTGGTGTTTGGTAGGAAACTAGGAATAGGATGCTGCTGTTCTAATGATTGCAGTTTTTCCAAATGCATTGATGTTCTGCATGTAATTTGCTGATATCTTATAGTTGAGATTTGAGAGTTGACGCAATAGCCAGAAGTACTGTAATTGCTGTTGTTCATTTTGAGGCAAAATGCCTAAAAGGCAGCTATTTGGTTATGATCATGAGTGCCACTAATTGAGTAACCCATGGACGATTCGGACAATGTTTCAACTTAGGATGTGCAGCAAAACTAAGCTGAAGCTGACTCAATACTGATGTAGTTTCTGTTTGAGATGCACAGTCTTTGCCTTTGAAACATTAACTTCTTTAGTTCATAAAAAGAAACAGTTTTAGATTTTGCATGGCTTGTATTAGTTCAGCTTCAACAGGTGTTTACAGGTTTAAGCAGTGGGACCTTTTTATTACTTTTTACTAGCTTGCAGATGGTGCTTAATTCTTTGCGTAGAGCATGTTTTGAGTTTTCCCCCCTTGCATCTGTTTTAATACCACGTGTTTATTACGGCAGTGCCTTTTCCAGTGGAGCATTTTACTTCCCCTAAGGAAGGATCATTATCCTCTTATGTCCTGCCCCTTCTGCCAACCTCAAATTCAGGACATGAAAAGACTTCACCAAATTCACAGAATATGAAGCCGCTACCTCCTGAATCACTTCCTAAACGATGCAGAGGGAATGATTTCTTGTGGAATTATCAGCCACTCGAATAGAGTGAGGAGTCTGGTTCTGAAAGTGAAAGAGATGGAAGGAATGGGAATTTTAATAACAAGAAGATCCAGCAGTCATATAGGTCTATGGATAACTCAAATGGAAATGAAGAAACATCAACATCAGACTGTGCAGATTCTCTTCATTGTTTAACTGAAAAGTCTACATTTGTATCTCCAAAGTTGTTTGGATTCTTCCAGTCTTCCCTCCCTGGGACCTTAAAGGGATCTCACTGGGTATTGCTTTATAGGTATGCAGTAAATCAACATGTCATGCTTGCATTTTTTTTCTTTAATTATGCCTGGTTTAGTGTCTCCTGATTTCTTCATTCGTTCTTGTTTTTGGCAAATGAAGTGCAGCACTTGGAAGCATGGAATATCTCTAAGAACACTTTTTCGTAGAATTGAAAATCTCCATGGCTCATGCCTATTGGTACGTCCACCTATCGATATGAATTTGCCACAATTCTTGTTTCTAGAAGCTGGGGTTTCTTCTGAGAATATTTCTTATCCCTCATATTAGATTGTCGGAGATATGCAAGGGGCTGTCTTTGGTGACTTATTAAATGGTCCTTTGAGGCCTACAGAGAAAAGAAAATACCAGGTCAGCCATTAGAGTGTTTTCTTGCTACTTATGCTTAATTGCTTACGAATACAAGTCATGCTGCATGTGCGTTAGCCATTGTTCAACCAAGGAACTAGTCACTAGTCAGGTGGCATAACAGCCAGCGTCTAGTGCCTAATTGGTGATTAGTTGGCTGCCTTTTAGAACATCCTACCTTAGGTTTTTTTTCCCAGTTTATTTAGTGATTGTATTTATATTCCTGATGGAGCAGGGAAATAATCAGACATTTGTATTCACGACGATTTATGGTGAACCTAGGCTTTTCAGACCAATCGGTAAGTCTTTTATGTCAGAGAAAAGGTTCTATTTTTGTGTGCATTCATCATTAATTACATATCTGCTCTGCTGTCATTATATATGAATTGCATCGGAGGTGTCTGAGCTTTTATAGTTTTGCCAGTTGCCACATCAAGTCTGGTTGGTGTGACAGGACAATTATGATGCCAATTCGTTGATGATGTTTGCTATCTAGAGTTCTAGACATTTTACATTTACCACTTTTGTTGACGTTAGTCAGGAACATTGCAATTAAGACTAACATTGTGTTCATGGTAATGAAAGTAGCTAGATAATTTGATGATGGATTATAATTCATGGTAAAAATTCTAAATCAGCACAGAACTTTATAGTGTACCATGTTAACATTGTACTTAATATTCATGTGAGATGAATTTTGTGTACAGTTTGAATCATTTTAATTATAGTTTACCACAAATGTTCTGTATCAACACAGCTTATACAATCAAATTTGAGGTTATACTTATTGGAAAAAAAATCCAGGTGCCAACAGGTACTACTACTTGTGCTTGAATGATGCTTTAGCATTTGGAGGTGGTGGGAACTTTGCATTGTGCCTCGATGAGGATTTGTAATTTGTCACTGTGGCATACAATTTCCTTGTTTACCATAGTGCAATTATATTGAGCATGATATCTTGATTTCACTGAATAGGTTACATGGAACCAGTGGATCATGTGAGACATTTGGGAACTCGTGCTTGGCTCATAGTCCAGATTTTGAACTGAAGAACGTTGAGGTAAAATGATTTTCTTTTTACCTTCAAGTTTGAAGACTTGCACCGTTACACGTGCTAGTCATATTAGCTCACATGTTATTGATAGTATGTGTAAGATATATAGAACTCACTGAAGGGACCTGCTTTAGTAGAATGCTCAAGTACTTGAGTATGATCAGAACTAACAAATTTTTTTGACATTTTGCAAATTTTAATTTTTGTTGTGGAAAAATAATTTGACCATTTGTTTGCTACACGAAATATGCATGAAAATATGCAAGTGCAATATTATTTTTTATAATATTATGAACAGCACAACCTTTTTAAAATATGTTGATATCTTTGCAATCCCGTGATTGCCTCTTGAATGGTGGGATCTTGATCTTGTAAGGATTAGTATTTGTCCATGTGACTTGTAACAATGTTATTGATGTTTGGTTTTAGATTATATATGTTATCTTCCAGAAATAATGTGAAACTTTTCTAGTTTAAAAATTATGGTATAGTCCCTCTGGTCATAAATATTTGACGTTTAGAACAACATTTGGTCAAACATTTGAAACTTTGATTATTTTGTTTATTCGCCATTACGAATGTATTCTTCTCTGCAGCTGTGGGGTTTTACCTATTCGTGGGGGTCGTTCAACATAGTTGGCCTTGGACAGATAGGCGATCCCGTGTGCTATCTAGTCTCTATTCATAGTGCACTTATTCTTTGTACCACCATTGTTCTGTCTCATTGATTTAACCCTAATTCATTCTTTCTTTATTAGTATGTACTATAAATGTTGTCTCCTAGAAAACAGCAAAGGGATGTAAAATGGAATGCGACTGTAAGGTTCTCTGTTCCTTCATTTCTGGTGTATGAGTTAGAAATTAATAAATCCCCAGGCAAGAAGATAACATAGTAATTCTAAGTTGGTCCAGTGATATCATTACTCCTTGGAAAGGATGAATTGATGGTGGTGGTGGCGCAGTCCAGAAATTTTTTTTGGGGGGACAGTCCAGATGTTTTGTCGATGAATTTGCGTAGGCATGTCTGGGTTGTATTTTATTTTACAAAAGCATTTCATATTTCGTTTTGCTAACCTTGACATGCATTGTTGCTGATTGGTGCTAGTAGGCATGGCTGTGGCTGTGCGCGCAAGGTTCTTGACCTCATTTTCTCCTCCTATAGCACTGCGCAAATATGTTGCCGCCATGTAAACAGCTACAAACCCCAGACATCGTTTTAGGGTACGAAGCTACACAATATAGAAACAGAAAGACGCAATTTATACTTGATCACTAAATTTAGTGTGCACACAACTCAGTAATCAACCCCATTGTAGAATCTACGTAGAGTTCCATTGGAGAATCTATGTAGAGTATTGTTTTCACATGACATGATAAAGCATTGCAGGTGGCCGCTATTAATAGCTTTTGGTAACATGACACAATTGAATAATTAATTTGCTTAAACCGTCTGTTAATTATGTCCGTTGGGTCGGTTGCTTAACTAGATGTTGGGGCACGCCAATGGCTGTATGCTATAAAAACTCGTTGCATAATGTGGCATTTTAGTACGAAGGACTGTGCCAAACAGTATAAAGAGACGTGTACAGCAGTGGCCAACAAATTAGAAAACAGTGACAACCTTGAAAGGGAGAAAAAGCAAAAGCAAATAGAAGCACAACAGGAACGTTATACGGTTTTTTAAATAGATATAGCACCTCATAAGAGGCACGTAGAGGGAATCATACACGCTGGCAAGTACTATTAGGTACCAGTTTGCATATAGTACATATCTAAGGATAGAAAACATTATAAAAGGTGAGTACATATGTTCTTCGTAGTCATATATAGTAGCGATGATCTAGCTAGCAAAGTTGATTGGTACAGTATAACTTCAAATATAGGCGGATATTCATATATATATATATATATGAGAGAAATTTTACCATCATTAAGAAAATGCATTTAGGTATCAAAATTTTAAATATAAATTTTTATAACTGAAAAATACTAATTTTATATAAAAAATATGGTGCCTCCCATAATTTCTCAAGAACAGTAAAATTATCATATAGAAAGAAAATATAAGTTTTATATACATCGAACCATTTGTATGGCAGATCATGTATGAGCCTCACATTGTCTATTCCCTTCAAGATTGTGAGAAATTAGCAAGTATATTTTGTAGTTTAACTGTGTACAATTTGGCAATTTGGCAAACAACTTACAGAAGGTACAGATCACTTAAAAGTAGCAATGAACTTCACTACCTTCCATTTCTGCATGAGACTCTTCTCAGTGACAGACAGCAAACTTTACCAGCAATTTCACGCGAAAGATTGTATGACCTGGATTCGAAATTCATGAGACTCATAACAGTACAACCAATTATTTTTTGAGCGATACAAACAAACAGCACAAATTTTGCTGAATCAGTTCCATCATTCCTCTATCAGTCCCTATGAGACAAAGATGGTACCTATGGCATGGAAGAACATAATTACAGAATTAGCACATCAATGTAAAAGGCAGGCAACACTTGAAACAGTGCTTCATGAATGCTGGAAATATCACTAAAGAAATACCACATCTAGAAGAACATTTACCCCTCAATTTGGCCAAAAATGACTATACTCTATCTCCTCCATTTAACCAACACAATGCTAACTAATTCTGCTCCCACTTAAATACCTCATGGAGTAACCAATTGTCAATCAATTCTCCCTCTGTTCTGATATAAAATGTATTTTGATCAAGTGTAGAACTACAAAATTTTAGTCTGGCAACAAACCCAATTAGCATTCATTAAGCAGATGTAACGATTTTTTTTCTAAAAGAACATTTATAGCAATATGACATATAATGGAATTAGTACAGACCACAGAGTTGCATAGCAGATCATATGTACTCTGCTAAGTTGCAAGACATTGCCTGCAAAGTGCCAACAGATTGATAAGTGCGTTTACATGATAGTACTTCAGTTCTGGAACTGAGCAGTTTGGCAATCAAAGTTACAAAAGGCAGTGAGCAGCCCAAAATTGCTATGAACCTCATTAGTTTCCTTTCTTGGCTGTATGTTTATGCTTGACAGCTCCAGCAGTACAAAGGGGCTCTAGCACAGAGACATTGATAGGCAATCATAGTATTTGCTTAATGTCAGAGTAAGTTCGATGATCTCTAATTAAAATGTATACTGGACAAGAATGCATTTATGCTGATGAAAATACACACGTAGAGCATTATTTTAATTGATGCAGAAATATTTTTGTTTTGCTGAATTATATGAAGTTTCGATCAGAATTTCGTGTCTGTACTACTTTCACTGAGAAGACACTGATCCTTCGTAGCACGAGTTTTTCTTCTTTTGCAAAATATAACTAAAACTATTTAGACTGCTCGTGTAAATATTATACTTTTGGAGATTTTGATTTGTGCCTTCATAAAATCAATCTGTTCTTGTGTTAAGTTAACATTAAAGTATTGGTCATATTAATTTTTTTATATTAGTTCGACAGAAACAATAAAATATAGCCTTAAATCAGCCTGAACTAACTTATAAAGTAAAACCCAAAGTATAACAAATCCTTTTTACTTAATTGAAGTGGCATGTGTAATTAACTCGGCACTAACCAGGGATGAGTATTCTTCCCCTCCAACTTGCTGGACACGATGGACCAGATATAGTCCTCTAGTTGATGTTCTGGTAGCACGCCTCGAAGCCTCCGACCATCTCGTCCAGCGGCTGATCATGGCGATGTCACGGACATCCACTCCTGCCGCGCGTCCATCACCGCCCAGTGCTTGATGCTATTGTACCTGCCGTTTGTCAGCACCTCGATAGCGTTGCAGACGTTGGCCCTGAAGGCTCTGAGGATGGGGTCGATGGGGATCAGACGCCGCCCCTCCTGATCGGCAGGCTCGCCACCGAGCTAACCTGCAGCAGCAGCCAGAACTCATGTCCCACAGGCCTAGGTTCCGAGCTACGGCGCTCAGGAGCTTTGGTGGCCACACACCTAGCCTGCACCGTAAAGAAGAACGAGGCGTAAAAAGAGACATAAATGAGAAAAGGCAAAAAATCATCAAAGCACGAAAGATGAAACAGGTGACGATCCCTGAGGATCGGCCAGCTGCTTCTTGCTGCGCTCTCTACCCTCCTGGGGTCACCGCAGCCTAGCCATCGTCCTTGCTGGCATGCCGCGCCGGGGTCCGCTGCTCCAAGCCTGCAACCTTGGCTTATTCGTCCGCGACGCCCTCGTCATCCCAGTCGACGTCGGCTCCAGCTCGACCACCGTCCTCAGATCACGTCGTTCGTGTTTGATCTACGCATGGCTGCCTGGATTGGATGTACTGGCGGCTGCCCGCGGTCCATTGGCGACTCTCCCACCTCGGCTCCTCTTGGCCGAAGATCCACTCATTGTGATCCCGACACCCTCTCCGCCGCCAACGCATGAGGCAACTCGTCTCCACCAATCTCGCGAGTGGACTCCGCTGTTAGTGTGTAATATAAAAGATTATCTATCTTTTGATTATCTTTCCTTCCATATATACATAACCTTCTTTATATACATAACCATAGATATACATAACCATAGATATGAGTGGTTATGATCATAAATCATTCAGAGTCAATTATATTAACATAGTATTAAAATTATTTTTTTTTTTCTAAATCAATGTCAATATCATCTTTTACCTCCTCCCCTACCACCTCCGTCTTCACTTCTAGCCTCTCCTTTCCTATTAGCTTTACCCCTATACTAATTCATCATATCGTCACCATCCGACTCAACAAAATAAACTATACATTATGGCGCATCCAGCTTCTCCCGTATCTACAGAGTGCAAAGCTTATGGGCTCTATCGATGTATCCACGACCGCGCCTCCCCAGTAGATTTCTTCATCAACTGTTAATGGTGTCGAGCTCATGTCTAATCCAGAATATTGCATGTGGTATGATAAAGATCAATAACTACTAAGTGGTCATCTCTCGTCGATGACTGAAGACATCCTTCAGGACGTGAGGTCTGCCGCCACATCCAAAGAAGCCTGAGACACTTTTTCGGCGCATGTTCTCCTCTGCCACGCATGTGCGCGCTGTCCAAGTACATATCGACCTTGATACAACCAAGAAGCGTGACATCTCTGTTACCAATTACTTTCGCAAGATCAAGAGTTTGACCTCCGAATTGGCTGCGGCTGATGCTCCTCTTCGTGATGACGAGATCATTGCCTATCTCCTAGCGGGTCTTCTCCCAGATTACGATCCGTTTTTCACATCTATGATGACAAAGAGTGAGCCTCTCACGCTCGACGACGTCTACTCACATATGCTAGCATTTGAGACACGTCAACTGCAATACCAGGCGGAGACTCACCTTAACATTGGCGCGTCAGCCAACTTCGTCGGCCGAGGTGGGTAGCAGCGGGGTCGTGGCCATGGCGATCCCCTTGGCAGCGCCAGAGGTCGTGGCCGTGGCGATCCTCCGTCCCAGGGACGTGGATACGACGCCCCTCCCTATCAGATCTACGATCGTACAGGTCACACTGCCATCAAATGTTAGCATCGTATGGATGAGTTTTACTAGGAGAAACAACCCTATGCTGCAATGGCTGCTACTTCATCCTACAAGGTCGACACCAACTAGTACGTCGACACGGGGGCTACCGATCATATAACCAGTGATCTGGATCGCCTAGCCTTACATGAACAATACCATGGTGGAGAAATGGTTCAAGTTAGCAACGGGGCAGATTTGCAAATTATGTATATTGTTCTTGTTCTCTTAAAAACTGCTACACGTCCTATTGACTTATAAAATATTCTCCACGTACTTGATATCTCTAAACACCTCCTTTCAATTCATAAATTATTACGTGACAATAATGTATTTTTTTAATTCCATCCATATCATTTTCTTGTAAAGGACCAAGCAACAAAACAAATGCTCCTAAAAGGAAAGTGTGAATACGGCCTCTATCCCATAAAGCCATCCGATGTTAAATTCTTTAAACAAGCACTTGTTAGTGTCAAGACATCCACAGATCAGTGTCATGCTCGTCTTGTCCACCCCTCTACCCCAATCGTGCGGTCTATTTTAAGTTTGAATAATCTCCCATATATCAAGGAGTCGAATCCTTCAGTTTATCATACAAATCAATTAGGCAAGAGTCATTAACTCCCCTATACTCATACCATTAATCATTCTACATCGTCTCTTGAACTTGTTTTTTTAAATGTGTGGGGCCCTGTCCCCAAGTCTGTTAGTGAATACAAATACTACATAAGCTTTATCGATGATTTTAGTAAATTTACGTGGATATATTTGATGCATGACCGCACTGAGGCTCAACGTATTTTCTTGTAATTTCAAGTACATGTAGAACGTATCCTTGATACTAAAATTAAATGCGCCCAATCCGATTGGACGGGGAGTACCAAAAACTTCATATCTAATTTTTCCGATCCCTTAGCATAGCCTATCGTGTTTCCTACCCACATACTCATCAATAAAATGGATCAGCTGAACGCAAGCATCGTCATATAGTTGAAACTAGTCTTGCTCTACTAGCTTATGCCTCTATATCGATTAAATTTTAGGACGAGGCCTTCCTCACAGCCACTTATCTCATCAATAGATTGCCCACTCGAGTCCTTGATAATTTGTGCCCTCTAGAACGCCTCCTCAAAACTCCACCAAAACTCCACTGAATTATTTCCTACTCCATATATTTGGTTGTGCATGTTGGCCCAACCCTATAACCAACACAAACTTTTTTTTATCCAAAGTCTGTGTGTTTTTGAGATATAATGGTCTTCATAAGGGATACAAATATCTTGATATGGATTCTGGACGTGTTTTTGTGTCCCGTGACGTTATATTCCACTTATCTTTTATCCAACGTTGCACCTAATCAGGACAGTGACAGTTTTAATTTGAACAATTACGATATGCATATGTTTCCTGCTAACCCTGTGAATGTAGCCCCTTAGCATGTAGTAGATCCCTGGATGCCTAAAACCTCATCAAGATTGGCACCGATATTTCCTGCGCCCGCTTCTTTACCTGAGGCAGGCGCTTTGCATGCAGCGACTGACGCTGACCTGCCTGCATCGAAGTCTTTGCTTGCCTCTCCTTTGTCCCCTACAGCAAGCACAGAGGCTGTGGCTGGGCTGTCATTTGCCGGCCCATCATCACCACCATCGCGACTAATTTTGTCACCGAGCGTCTGGCCTGAGGCCGTGCACCACTCAGAGGTTCCTACACTGGATCCTTCTGCCCACAAGTACGGGACGAGCTTAAGCCACAACATCAAGAAGCCCAAAGTTCATACCGATGGCACGGTTACTTATTCTGCCATACAAACTTCAGAAGCAGAGCCTACATCGTATATTACTGCTATGACACACCCCCTTTGGAGGTCAGCAATGAATGATGAATTTTAAGCCCTTATCAAGAACAAGACTTGACATCTGGTTCCTCCACGCGCCAGTCTTAATGTCATTGATTGCAAGTGGATTTTCAAACTGAAGCATAAGGCTAATGGCTTCGTTAATCGCTATAAAGCATGATTGGTCGCCAAGAGCTTCAAGCAGTATTATGGAGTTGATTATGATGATACATTCAGCCCGATAGTGAAACCTACCACTATTCGAGTCTTATTGTCTCTTACAGTCTTTCGTGATTGGTTTCTTCGACAGATTGATATTCAAAATGTATTCTTACATGGCTATCTTTAAGAGGACGTCTATATGAAACAGTCAGCTGGTTTTATTGACTCAGCTCATCCTACTTATCTTTGCAAGTTGGATAAGTCATTATATGGCCTCAAACAGGCCCCACGTGCCTGATTTTCTCATCTTAGTAACAAACTATTACAACTGAGGTTTCAGACTTCTAAGGCTAATGTTTCTCTTTTCATGTTCAACAAATGTGGCATTCATATGTATATTCTCATCTGTGGATGATATTATTATTATGAGCTCTTCATTATCAGCTACGGATCGTCTACTCATTCAACTTGAGGCTGAGTTTACGGTGAAAGATCTTGGCACTCTTGGATATTTTTTTGGCATTGAAGTACATCATATTTCTACTGGCCTCATCTTGACACAACACAAATACATCCAAAACCTATCGCAGCATACAAATATGGCATTCTCTAATAGTGTTTCAACACCTATGCTTCCCAATAACAAGTTACTTTTAAAGAGTGGCGACCCTCTCTCAGCTGAAGATACTACACGCTATCACAGTATTGTTGAGGCTCTCCAATATTTATCTTTCACTCGCCCTGATATCTCCTTCTCTGTCAATTGGGTATGCCAATTTCTGTCAGCACCAACGACGACTCATTAGGTGGCAGTAAAATGCATACTGCGTTATCTTCATTCCACGTCTGATATGGGGCTAGGTATTACTAAATCTAAGTCTTTATTGCTAACTGCATTCTCTGATGCCGATTAGGGCGGGAACCCAGATGATCGGCGCAGTACAGGTGGCTATGCCATTTTTTTGTGGCAATCTTGTTTCTTGGAGCTCTCGCAAATAATCAACTGTTTCTCGTTCGAGCATAGAGGCTGAATACAAGGCAATCGCTAATTCTACCGCTAAAGTAATATGGATACAAGTGCTACTAAAAAAACTTGGGATCTCTTAGCTTTAACCACCGTCCCTATGGTGCGATAACATTGGTGTCACTTATCTCTCTACCAATCCTATATTTCATCGTCGCACGAAGCATGTCGAGGTTGATTACCATTTTGTTTGTGAACGTGTTGCCTCTTGCCAACTCGACGTTCGCTTCATCTCATCCAAGAACCAGCTGACCGACATCATGACTAAGCCACTCCCGGTTAATTTCTACTGTAATTTACGGTACAATCTGAACCTAGTCTATCTCCATTCAGATTGAGAAAAGTGTTAAATATAGAAGTGTGTAATCTATATTTAGAGCCATGTCTCCTGATTGCCATTGGTTACGCTTGTAACCTTCCATATGTACATAACTTTTTATGTATACGTAATCTTTCATATATGCGATTTTTTAGTGATTATGGTTTATAGAGATCATCTAGCACCAATTGTATTAACACCTGCCTCTTCAAGCCACTGGTCGCCCTCCCTCACACACCGCTCGCCAATCCCATGGCATCCTCAGCTTCCGTTCTCCCTGACTGATTTCCGCTCGTCCCATCTACGAGAAGTAGCAGGCATGCGCGCGGCCTAGCAAGAGCAAGACACGAGGTATGTCATGCCGGTGTGGCTCCTCGGGCCGCAAAAAAGCATCGCCCCAACCCGTCTTAGGTTTTAAATGGGCCACCACTACTGCATGCTTTTGTCGTGCTGTTGTTTTAAACCATTTAATTAACGAGTCAATCTGCGGCACAAAGTAGCAACCGCAACGTCCTGTCGTTCATTGAAAGGGATGACACGGTTGTTGGAATAAATTGACATCTCATTGACTACAATTTTTTTTAGAGAGAAGCTCATAGGGTCATGGCCCAACGTACTGATGCTCATCAGCACATCGTCATCAGCTGATGATAGAAAATTTCGCGTGATAGCTTGTACAAAGTACACTGGCATCTCGGTCTCTCTTTTCTTTTCTTTTCTTTTTTTTTAATTTTGAAGTCAACCCTGTTACGGGTGCTGATTCAGTGTAACTTCCTATACTTCTATTAAGCTGCGTTCGTTTCGAACGAGAAAAAGATTTTCATGAGCACGGTTTCTGTTAGACGGTATTTTTTTAAAAAAATATTCTTAAAAAATTATATTAATTAATTTTATAAATTTATAATATTTAATTCTCAATTAATCATATATTTTCTTCTCCATTGTGCACGGAAAACAATGGATTCTTTTTCTCTCTTTGATTCTAACGCACCTTGCTCCCGAATAATGTTGTTTCCTATGAATTCATAAGCTCACCTTTCTCTTCCTTCCATTGTTACCATACCTCCTACCATTTCATCTACTCTACATTAACACTAATCTATAATAAGACAACATTAACGTTATGCTAAGCGCGCTAAGGAACATAAAATTGATAGATTTAGGAGAAATCATATTTGTTTATTTATTTTTGCAAGTACCACACTTGACTAAAAATTCTGCTATCAGTAGCTCCAACCAATATGGTCCAAAATATTTTTTCTTTAATTAAAAAACACACCGTTTCTGAACTTCCTAAAAGTGATACAAAGTTTTTTAGCTGGTTGGAAGGAAGATGCACGCGTATATGGAAGAAAAATTGTCTTAGAATGATCCATGAAAAGGAGGAGCAACCAAAAAATATTTTGAAAAATTACCTTAGAATGATCCATGAAAAGTTTTTAAGACTTCACAATTGGGAGGTGGCAGCTCCTGATTGTTTTGTTATTTTTCGAACCTTTTGTAGTATAAATTTGAAAAACAAACTAAGGGTGTGTTCAATAGAAAAAGTTCCCAACTTTTACTCATTTATTTTTCACGCGCACGCTTCCTATTTTGCAAAAAATTTCTATAGAAAAATTATTTGAAAAAAATCATATTAATTTATTTTTTAATTTTTAAGCTAATTTATCTACTAATGAGTCGTTCTATTCTTAGGAGAAGTTCCTAACCGTTCCAAACGAACTATGTCTAAAAGAAATTATATTTTCAAGAGTATATTGTAACAGTTGAACATGTGCCGTGAGTACAAGTAGATGCAACAACTTGTGAATTATTCACTTAGGTACAACAATTGGTAAGCCCATGCAAACTACCTGTAAAAAACACACCCCACGATAAAAAATGATCTAACGTGACATTGACATGGATGCCACGTCTTCTCCCGTGCTGGCATAGCACGATCTTGGTTTACTTTTTTTTCTGAATGGACACATTCTTACTAGTGGCTGGCAGCCTAAAAAATATTGCGAGGGGATTAGTGTTGTTAATTGCTATGTCATGGAAAACTGAAAATTTAGTATCTCTAAAAAATTTTAAGTGCCTTTGTGAAAAACTTCTATGATAGATGAAGCAACATGGCCAATCAATGTCACATGGAAGTTAACGTGGCATGTTGGTTAGCGCCAGGTCAAATGATTTTGACTGTAAGACCGGTTTTGGTTCTAGATCATACATGTTGCACCTTGTCCAACAGTGTTTAGACATGGAACCGTGGGTGGTGCAGCGAAATTCTTGCCATGCTATGTTTTCTTTTAAGCAGCATGGCAGTACTAGCCTATGATACCAATAAAAATAACGTGGCAAAAAGTTCATATTTAAAATAAATCCTACGTAGCTTTATTTCTAAATTATATTAAGAAAAAGTTTAGAAAATAGAATGAATTTCAGCTTCCCCGGTCCGGATCCCAGCGCAGCCAGTGAGAGCCGCCTCACGCGGTCGTGCGCGCCGTATCCAAAAGGCATTAAACCAGTCCAGTCCATTCACCGGCGGTAGACACTTGGCTCTGCAACCTGAAACAGTAACCTCGCCCCCCTGGGGGGTACGACAAATATGTTGAACAGAAAAAATAATTTATGATTGTTTTTACTGACTTAAACGTTAATATTAAAAAATCCTTCGAAAATAATCTCAAAAATAATTTTAAAATTTAAATTTTAACACGGTAGATGCATTTTACGCCCGGTGGACGCCGAGACAGAACCCGGAAGCGCGCGCACGCCGCGTCAACCTCTGCCCGCGCCCGGTCCACTGGATCAGCACAACTCTCCACCGGACCCCGAACTCACTGCCGCCGGGCCCCACACCACAACACCCTCATGAACCGGGTCCAACCACCCTCGCATCCCAAGTTGACAGAATAATTTCCCATCACCGGAGAGACCACACACACACATATCACACACCCCCGCGTACACGCGTGTGGTGCTACCCTCCACACGGCCAGACCGGACCCACCTATTTTGGCCCCAGCTGTCAGTGGTGCGTTGGCTCGCGGGGCGGTCTGCCACGCAAAAGGCCGCCTCCACCATTTCCCCCCGCTCACATCTCATCTCGCTCTCTCTCCTCCCTTCTCTCTCTACCGCAGGCGACGGCGAAGGCGAAGGATTCGGCTCAGCTCCTCCTCCGCCTCCGGACGGACCCCGCCGCTGATATCGCGCCGGAGGTGAGGCCTCCCCTCCCCCCGCCATCTGTCTATCGCTCGGCGTCGGCCCGGTTCAGTCCACAGCGCCGGGTCATCTGCTAGTCCCGGCGGGGCGGTTAGGAAATGGGATTCGGCTGGGTTGGGACTCGTTCGTTCCGGTTGTATCCTCGAGGGGTCGAATTTCGTGGTGCTGCTGGAGCGGCGGCGTGATTAGCTTTGATTAGACCGTGGTTGGATTGCTGGACTCGTGTGAATTGGGAGGAGATGGGTTTTGTGGGATCGTGAGATTTGTGGCCGTCTGATTCGTGACTGATCAGTTGATTATGTTACGCCCAGTGGTTTTCATGTTTGGATTTGCGCGAAATTCGACCAAACTTTGACGAGAAGATGGACGATTAGGCTTCAAAGCTGTAACTGAGGGACTTCTTGGTTTTTGTTTAATTGGAACAATAGGTTGGGATTGATAATTTTCATACTGACATGAAGATTCCGTTGTATCCTTCTGAAATTTATGCTTCCGTACACTTTTGTGTGCTCAGAGGTTTCTTTGTCATGATTGGGTTGAACATTCTTTTGTTGCAGATGTGTCAGCCCTAGGAGAGGAAAAGCAATTTTGGAAAGTCAAATCAACAAAGGTCTTGGAAATTAACAGAGTTTGAAGGACAATTGTGAACTGAGTGTTTGTAGATGGAGAGAATAAGCACCAATCAGCTATACAATTCTGGAACACCAGTGACTGTGCCATTGCCTCTGCCTGCTATACCAGCCACTCTGGATGAAAGCTTCCCCAGGATTCCAGATGGGCAGAATATTTCGCGGGAGAGAGAAGTGAGAAGCACACACCTGCCGCCTCATCAGAATCAGAGTACTATAGCTCCTCTTCATGGGCAGTTTCAGTCCAGTACCGGGTCTGTTGGGCCTTTGCGTTCCTCCCAGATGATAAGGTTCTCTTCAGTTTCAAACCATGAGCAATATATAAATGCCAATCCTTATAATTCTCAAACGTCAAGTACTGGAAGTTCTTCAGCACTAAATTATGGATCACAATATGGAGGCTTCGAACCTTCCTTGACTGATTTTCCAAGAGATGCTGGGCCAACATGGTGCCCTGATCCAGTTGATGGCTTGCTTGGATATACAGATGATGTCCCTGCTGGCGACAATTTGACTGAAAGCAATTCTATTGCTGCTACTGATGAACTTGCCAAGCAAAGTGAATGGTGGAATGATTTTATGAATTATGATTGGAAGGATGTTGTTGATAACACAGCTTGTATTGAAACTCAACCACAGGTATGACAGTTGGTCTTGCCATTTTGGTTGCTGAACTTGGGAGTAATTCTTCATTAACTAAGAACTATTCTACTCTTATTTGGCTTAACTATTACCTAAATTCACTGTTGGTTCATTCTGCGTTGTGTTCTTTGTCAATAAGTTTGAGATGCATCATCATATTGTTTATTGACTTTCCAAAGTAATCCTTTTTTTTGTTTTTCCATGTCATTATCATGTTTGATGAGTATTACATACGATGGTTTGACAGATTATTATATTTCATTCTATGTATATCCAGCTCAAAACTGCCACTTAATAAATTACCTTTAGCGTTATGGTGGGTTGGCAACCCCTGCAATACGTATACATTTTTGCATTGACAAATGCAATTGTTCTTATACGTGACATGCAAGCCAAACATCTGCACTTTACCTTGTTTAACAAGTGTTTTATTACAAATCAGGTGTTTTCAATTTGTCATCCTTAGCCATGATGCATTTGACACTAGACAGTTTAGCATGATACATTATGCTCTCAAGATGCAGGAACCAGGAGATGCAACTTATAACCAAGCAAAAGTATGATTTGGCTTAGCTGCACGTATAGCTGTAGACAGTCATCTTGAATGAGTTTTACCAGGCTTGACTTGGTTTGAACTGCAATAGGACTTCTGCTTGTACTATGAGTATGAATTATATGAGTTTCACTTGATACAAGCTCGAATAGGCTCCAGGTTTGCTAGATTTGCTCAAGAAGTTCACAGCTTCAAATCAATAAGATCTCAAGCTTGAACCAAACTTCAGATAAGCTAAAACAGTGTAGCTTTGTTCAAACTGAAAGCAATACGGCCAAGTTGCTTGGCATATACAGGCTTGGTTTCCAGGGAACTCTTTTTTAATTAAAAGTTTAAGGCGTAATATGTATGTGCCTGTGAAGTTTTGAACTTAGGCAAGAAATTTTTTTACCCTGAGGTAGTATCTAAATTTGTTTTGAGTTGATATTATCAGGGATAAGCTTAGCTTGTTTGGGTGCAGTCAGTTTCCTGTCAAGCTAGAATTAAGACTATGTTGGTTGTGTCACATTTAATTATCCCAAAGTGCACTATGCTTTACTAGTTTATGGCAACTGCAAATTATTCAGTTCTAGTCTTCTAGTAGATGTTTCAAGCATGGAATTGAGTGGTGTTCTATTTATGCTTCAATATAGGTTGGGCCACCAGTGCAATCATCTGTGGTAGTTCACCAATCAGCTGCCCAACAATCAGTTTCGTCTCAATCTGGAGAACCTTCTGCAGTTGCTATACCCTCGCCCACTGCTGCCTCCAATACCTCCAACTCCAAGACACGAATGAGATGGACTCCTGAACTTCATGAGCGTTTTGTGGACGCTGTCAATCTGCTTGGTGGCAGTGAAAGTATGTATTGTTTTAAGAAATATTACATCTCCTATGATTGTACTAATTACGCATATTGACATTTATTTTAAATTATTGCAGAAGCTACTCCTAAGGGTGTGTTGAAGCTAATGAAGGCAGACAATTTGACCATTTATCATGTAAAAAGTCATCTTCAGGTCTGTTATTTGGCCCTATTCCAGGATACTGTTGTGAAAGAAAATTTATCCTTTTATTTCATTTTGAGTTAATTTGTTTTGCAGAAATACAGAACAGCTCGATACAGACCAGAATTATCTGAAGGTCTGCCATTTTTTCCTCTTTATCTGTGTTTTGTTGCATATTTTGAAAAACACTGTGCATGTTCATCAACTTGAGAATTTTCAGGTTCTTCAGAAAAGAAGGCAGCCTCAAAAGAGGACATACCATCTATAGACCTGAAAGGAGGGTAAGTTTGTCTACTTGAGTTTATTAAGCTTTCACCTTGTGATGACACTGATGTGATAGATTACAACAAAAAAAAAAGCACTGTTGTGTTATCTTTTATTGAAATAGTCTCATTTAGAATCTTCTATTCAATCATATTATAAGCAAAACTGGTTCAGGGAAACATTCTTCATGAAAGGTTGTTTCTTGGAAGAACAAAAACATTAATTTGTTGATCAAATGCTTAAACAATTTGCTGAGTAGCGAACTGTTTATGTGATAGGATAGGACACTTCTACTCATTACAGAACTATGTTCTGTGCTGAAAGTGGCTTGGAAGTTATTCTTTATTACCAATAGATAATGAAACTCCTTCAAATTCCTTGGATCTTTTCTCCTTTTGTTTTACCTTTTATTTCTTTCTGTTCAACGCTATTATGTGTAATGAATATACAGCAGTGATCTTCCACAATAAAAAATCTATTTGGTCCTTATTCTGGTCCACTGGCAGTCTCTTTTCTTGCCTTCATTTTTGCTACTATTCTGATCGCAAATATGGAATCACTTGTTGTTTTAGCGAACTTATTTGGGAATGAATGTTCTTGTATTCTGTTGCAGGAATTTTGATCTCACTGAGGCGTTGCGTCTCCAGTTAGAACTTCAAAAGCGGCTTCATGAACAGCTTGAGGTGTGTAACATCATAATGTAATGCTCTTTCATGCTTTAGATGTTTCCTAAAAGGGAGGTAGGGGGGACTGGGGAGGGTTCAAAATCAATGCAAATGTCTTTGGTTAGTTCAGAATAAGGTAGGCAAGCCTTGTGCTATCATAACAGATAATATTACTGTGTCTGAATTACTTTAACAATTAGTCCTTTACTGCTTTACCCTTTTTTCTGTTGTGAATTATATAATCAACCCTTCAGCATCATACAAAATTGATAGGGGTATTACGTGGAAAAAGTTGCCTTCAGAAAAAAAAGTCCAAAACGAGTATTTTTCAAACCAAGACAAACCTTTAAAAAGATTATATGAATGCAGTTATTGTTTTGTTCGGGCTTTAGGGTTTTATGTGTATGTAGATATGTGAAATAAAGGGGAGTGTAGCTCGTGAGGAAAATATGAACCTAGTTTTTAATTTTTAGTATACTTTGTCATTGAATCCCATGTTTTGTATTGTTTTCATCTGTTTCTCATATCCTTCAATTTCATCAGTCAGCTTCACCTGATAGCAACCTTGTCTCAGTTCTTTTTCACTAGACATGACTAGGAAACCTAGTATCATGGATTAGCATATGAGACAACCATGCAATCAAAGGGGCCAGGGCATTGAAAGTGTGGTAGGTCCGTGCTTTAGATGTTTTTGTGTATGAGATGCATTAAAATGGTGAAGCAATTCAATTTATAGTATTTTTAAAACCGAAATCCTAGTCTGGTTGATTAAGATGTGGAGGTGCATGGATTATGAAGAAAGCTATTCCAACATCAAAGTAAACTTTGCATTTCCCCATGGTGATCCTTGGAAAATTGTCTGCAGGGTGTTTAATTATCTGAAACTAAACCATTTTGGTTCAATGCTTACTTGGACTGCAGATTCAAAGAAGTTTGCAGCTGAGAATTGAGGAGCAAGGGAAATGCCTTCAGATGATGCTCGAGCAGCAGTGCATACCTGGGACAGACAAGGCAGTGGATGCTTCAACGTCAGCACAAGAAGGATCAAAGCCATCTTCTGATCTTCCAGAATTTTCTACCACGAAGGATGTTCCAGAAAACACTCAGAATGGGATAGCCAAACAAACAGGTATGGAAGTCCACTAACCTCATACACATGCTACTCATACCAGTAGATAATGTTTGAGATTGAAATCATTGATGGTTCTCACCTTTTTGTTTCAGAATCAGGTGACAGATAATGAGGATGTAACAAGGTTCTCCCAAATGCGGCGGACTCGAGTGGTCATTGAATGGGCTCGAAGACAATCTGACTGGTGAATGGCAAAACTACAATTAAATCGTGTTTGCCCTTTCACGGGGAACAGAAGAACGCTATTGTTGATAGCATATCAAAGATTTTCCCAGCGCATGTAGCTAGACTTTAGTTGTACAGTACCCCAAACACGGCAGCGACGATTCCGTGTTAATGGGATGATTTCTAGGTTTCAGAAGTCAGCACAAGCAAATTTGCACTGATGTACACTCTGTCAGGGGTTTGACTTCTTGCTTTCTTTGTTGTTAGGAACTCGATATCATGGGGTTAGGCATTTGATTATGATGAGCTAATTCAAGGATTCTTTGGTACCAAGTGTGTTCGGAAAATGTCATGGTACCAGACAACAATATTCTGGTAGATCCGAGTTTCTTACTTGGCTTATGACGAACTAAGGAATATGTCATGATCTGCTTTACCTTCGTTTCCTACTTGGCTTAATGATTGCCTGCAAGGGTGCAAAATCTTTCCTTGAGTAGATCCGAGTTATTTCGTTAATTCGACGCCAGCGGCCAGGGAAAGGCTCTAATTAGTAGGGATTAATGTTCTGGTAATCAAACCATATTAGTAATATAGTGCACCCAAAAGTGATAATATTAAGAGTGATTTTCACCTTGGATCTCTATTTTTTTTTGCCAAAGTTTCACCCTGTACCCCCTCTGTTTCTCACCTTTTAGTTTCACAGCGGACAGCTGTTACTCATTTCCTATGAGCTGAACGAGGTCTAAGTTGAAACTTTGGTGAGAAAACTACTGCATATCCATCATGGTTTTTAAAGCGTTGCAAGGCATCGCCTTGCCATCCAGGCGTTATCGCGAAGCGAAGAGTAGGGTTCACCTATCCTTCCGCATGGGCAAGGCAATCCAATCAATTAAAATCGAGGGGGGAGCCATAGTGAATTAGGGATTCAAGATTGCGCGTGGAGGTTGGAAATCATGCTAAAATCTGCGGGGCAGGGCCATGGGGTCAAGGTGGAGCACGTCGGGCCCTTTGAAAATCAGGCTGCACGAGCGGAAATCGCATCGCCATGACCCAGCGCAGCAATTTGAGGAGAGAAGGAAATAACAGAGCATGAGCGCAGCTGGAGGCTGGAACCCTAGCGATGGCCGTTGTCTTCATCCTGTTGCTCCCGTCCCCTCTCAGGCGGATCTGCACCTCTTTCGTGCCCTTCTCCACACTGGTGGTCACCGACATGCTCACTTTGTTGGAAATATTAGCAATTCTCTACTCAGTTTAATCCAGAAAAAAAAAGTGAGATAAAACATGACGACATTCAACATAAAGGTAATGCTCAAAATAAGCAACTAGACACATAAAAGTGAAAGACAGAAAAAACTAACACGTCTCTCGTTTAAACATAGAAGCAAAGGCATAAAAATATAAAAAGAATAAATAAACAAATCATCTCTACTTTATACGACAATAGCAATAGTAGATGTAGAATTACCATTTTCATCATTATCCTTGCCATTTCTGGTCACCATACTATTGTTGTTATCGTCTATCATGGTTGACATAGTCCAAGTAATCGTTTACGTAAACCATTGTCCAATGATGTGATCTGTAGAGACGGATTATTCTAGAACAATCTAGGGATGGATTACTCGAGTAATGAAGTAGATGATTAAGTAATATATTTCGACAAATTAGTCTAGCTTGATCACTTGTAGATAAAGTAGACTATGTAATCCATTTAGACAGATTACATCAGCAACATTACTTGGTATAGATAAGTAGACAACCACGTAATCACGGACTACTCTAGTGTGATTACATGGTATAGACAATCACGCAACAAGCAGTCATGATTTATATTCTGCAAAAACCTAGTTCACCTTCTTTTTGGTGTAAGATTAGAAAGGCAGAGGTTCTAGAGGTATGGTCTCCTGGCACCCATGCACGTAGATGCTGAAATGGAAAAACCAAGCAGCAACAGAAGTGGATTGTGGAGATGTGGTGTCTATTTTGTCTCACACTCTCATGAGATCAAGTACTACCTCGTTTTATATGACTCAGAAAAAGGAAGAGTGTTATGTTAGAGGAAGAGAAAGCGAGTAGTAACCAATGTCACCAGTTACTCCTCCATTACTCCACCATCAAATAACCATCAATTAGGAGTATATGATGTTAGCTACCATTCCATTAACTTTCTCCTTAATTACCCATGAGGAATTAAATACACATAACTTTTACCGCCTCAAGATTTATGATTTATAATTGTTTTAAATGAGACAATACCCAATTAAATCTAATACACTTCTGCTACTGGCTACTCTTCTCTGCTCTTCCTTCTTCTATGCTCTGCTCTCCTCTGCTTCGTGCACACTGCTCTTCTGTTTCTAGACTCTGCTCTTCCTCTTCTATCCTTTGCTTCTTGTGCTATGCTCATGATCAATTGGCAGCAAGCTTTGGAAAGAGGATGGGAGGACATGGATCGGCAACACGCTTTGGAAAGGGGAAGGGACCACACGGGAAAATTGGTAGCAACAAGGTATATGTACAACAAAATTTAACACATTGGACACTATATATGTGTTCAAGGTGTTGCCTTGATTCATGCAAACGTCTAGACACCTGAGTGGTGGTGGTGGGTCACCTTCTCTGTCACATTAAGAACCATGATATCCATAGTTTGAGTTTCAAATATTAGTTAGCCAGCCATCTTGCTTTGTTTAAAAGATTAATGAGAAATCTCATTAGCATGATGAACATGGTCTGATCCATCGCGTGTAGGGATCCTATTCTTTGTGTAGTTCCATTTTCTTACCACTGTTATATTCTAATAAAGCGCATATGTTACTAGATTGGAGACTCATATCTCCATTCCACATTATAAAATTACTGTGCCTATCTTTAACAGGTTAGCGTTACTGAATTTCAAATCTCCTATCTATAGAGTTACCAAATTTGTATACCTTCAAGCCAAATGAAACATATATATATATATATATATATGTGGTTAAATCTGATAAATAATGTTGATTTCTTCCAAAAGCTCACCCTATATGTGTTGGCCACCCCGAGTTAGACATCATACAAGCTACTCAGCATAACAACACAAATTATCTAATTAGATAGGGTCATCAATAAAATCCAAATAAGAATAATAATCATCCAACTTCATCGCTGACCTGTCATACCGAATACCAAACGCAATATAAAACTGAAATGCTAGACTTGGGATAAGGAGATATTTGAAAGAATAGTCACACAAGTTGTCCACCAAGATATGCTCATCAACCATGTGAAGGTGGTTACCAGAACTAAATATCCGAGAAGACTCAATCTACAATTGGGCTATTCTCCCATCATCTCACCTAAGCCCATACTTGTGACGAGGAAGTTGCTAAGTGAGACATCTTTAATTTTAATATCCAACATAAACATGAGGCAATTAAAAGGAATTAACTTAGAGACATAGATATAACTAGATGATACATAGGTCAATCAGTCAAATAGTTAGAGCTCAATTGTATGTCTACCTAACTACACAGGCAAATAGACTAGGAATAGGCCCCTCATTAGAATCATCATGAAAATTGGCTTTACCTGCATAGCACACAACACTCTAATCCTTCACCTGCACCAAAGTCTAAACAATAAAAATGAATAAGTTAATTTACTGGCAAAGGCTAAAATAATGTACTAAATGCAAGGTTATAGCAAGGGAAAGCTACTTGTAGTTTCATTTTGCATAAGCTAATTTTTGTTCACAACTATTTGCAACGGTATTTATCAAACCATTTTAAACATGTACATAAATTAAAGAATATCATCCATCATCATTATCATCATATCATAATAATACTCTTGTTGTCCTCCATGACAACTAGTCACCATAAATATCAACATAACCATCATAGGTAACATAATTCACCATTTTCACATCTTATTTTCACAAGCACATTTAGAAAGTAGAGAACTATACTCAAGACACTTTACTATGCCACTCATGACCTCATGATCATGAGCACGGCTAATCGATTAGTTTAGACTCTGTAGATTTTGTATAACTTTACCGACCTGATGTGATTTCTCTGGTTGGTTTGGTATCCATCGATACCACTATACTCTACACGTTGAATGCAATCTAGAGGTCACAATATAGCATTTACATTGCTCAACTTCTAGCCTTGCACCAGTGATAGTAAGTGTTAATCCACCCTAGGTTGCAACCTATAGTCACTAGGTAGCGGGCCTATGCCTTAAACCTAGCACCGTAGTGGCAAACATTTGCTTCCCTATGAGGCACTACACCGTTGAATTTAACATGTTTAGATGACTAAACTACTCCAACAGGTAAATAGGTAGCTCATTTTAACATCGCTCAGACTAATTCATACTATTGCGGCCTACAAAAATGTGTGGCTAGACATCAAGTAACTTAATTAGCTAGTATCATCTCATACTAGTACAAGTGGTTTTAATATAAATATAAGTTAATGCCATTAACTTTGGTCCTTAATCGACTTAGGTGAACACTCCATCTATCGGTGTGCAACTACCACCTTATGCACACATCATTCAAGCCTAAAAATGAGTTTTACATCATTTTAGTTCACAAATAACTAGAGAAAACTCTTTTGTCCAAAAGTAACATAATGTCCAAATTAACATTTATAAAGTGATCATAATAAGCACTTGCATATTTCATGACTAAGCATATGGTATGTATATAAGCATAAATATACCCAAGAGAGCACAAGCAAAGTACTCTAACCAAGTCTAAGGTTACAAATATTAAGAAATTCAAGTTTTCAAGGTGAAATATGCAACAATTTGGTCATAACTAACCTATACCACAATTCAAATACCAATAGTTACAAATACACATGAAATTTCATAAACAACACATTTCATTTCATAAAACATGGGATTCACTATGGTCAAAGAAGTGGGGGAGAACTTTCCTTCCTTTTCCTCAACCTGATCAATAAGGAAATCTACTTCTTTACCTCCTACAAATTCCTCCTCTACACGATTTAAGCGTACGAACAAATAAATATCAAATATGAAAAATAATCCAAAATGCTCTATCATGTATGATTTATACACAGTAGGTAGGTACTTAAGTTAATTCAAGTGAAATAATTTCTATTTTATTAAGAGATATGATTTTTACAAGTTGCATATATGAAATACAGTACTTATACTCTATACAAATTTTAACATGTATTTTAAATGTTAGTCTTGTCAAATTCTTATTTACAGTATTAAAGGGCATAGAAAAAATGAATCTAACAAAATTTCATTTATATTATTTGAAGCTAAGGTAAATTTTATATGAATTTTAGTAAGGCATTTTCTATATTAAGTAAAGCATTTACTTATGGTACAAATTTTTGAGGTGTTTTCTGTACTTTTTCACCAAATTTTAGTGTATAGGAATAAATTTCATAATTTTTTTATTCCAACAAATTTTGTTTCACCTCATTTGGAGCTAAAATGAATTTTCTATAAATTTTACAAGTTTAGAAAATTTTCAGTTGAACAATTATTACAATAAACAATTTTCTTAAATTTCCATATTTAATACGATAACTCCTGCCAAAAGGTTTTTACAGCATGTATTTTTTTGGAGGCATTCAGGATGAGGAGGCCAAATTCATTTAGCAAGGTGCAAGGCACAACAAAATTTAAAAAATATGTAATAAAAAGTATTGGCTTGGTTGATTTCCCATTGAGGAAATAAGGTGAGAAGTGTGCTGTCCTGTAAATGGAAGGAGTGTATATGGGTGCACTGGGCTAGAACACTAGAGCACTTTGTGTTCTAAAGTATACCCTCTATCTCAAAATATAAAACAGCCGAGCACTTTATTACAAAGTACCTCTCCATCCTAAAATATAAGTATTTTTAAGTTGCTTAGCAGAGACTAAGATTAAGGAGAAAAGACTTCATAGCCCTAAATGGAAATAAATGAGACTAGGTGGGGATAAGATGTGAGAAAATTTGAATATGAAGTGTTTGATGTGATAAATATTACTATCAAATTATTATACTGTAGAATAAAATTTAAATTCTAGAAATTCTTATATTTTATAACAGAGGAAGTATGTACTCATGCACGAGCAATATGCATGTATGCATCGAGGGAGCTAGATTGCAAGTTCAAAGATGAGGGCACTTTTATCATTAGCCGTGCTTACAAGCTATGTATACAGTAGTTCATGATTCATTGAAGATGTCCTAGAATATGGTCTCGATGGTGATCATGTGGTTATTGCAGAATAGGAGATGTTGTGCTTGGTAGGAATTAGTTAGGTTCTTACTGATGTGGAGGACTTCGTGCAGTGTTGGCTGTTTGTCCACATGGTACTGTGTGGATGACTCAATGTTTGAAATGTGGAGCACGTCGTCACATAGTCGGTTCTGTGGCAAAGCTCACTAGTGAAGTGAAGGCACCACGTTGTGGTTGCCAGCACTAGGAAAGGTGCTAGCACTACTATACCAACTAGATCGGTGATTGAGGATGAGAGTCTATGGCCTAGTGTAAATGTAATAGAACCAGCACAAGCAGGATAGCTAGTGGGTGACTGGGTGGGTGACAAGGTTGGCTTAATAAATGGTATGTGGTTTTGTCGGAGTCCATTTATCCAAGGGAGTGGATCATGGGCTCGATGCACTGTTGCTGCTCTCTCGTGCAGTGAGTACACGGAACTAAACAGCAAGGGCATCGGGAAGTCATGGAGCAGATTAGGAATTTAGATGGATAAGGCTAATAATTCTTCTGTTTGTTTAGGGACAGAATTTTTGGTGAGATAGGGATGAGGAATTAAGAGAAAAACTCCCTCCTTTTTAATACCGGTGGTAGTTGGGAGGAAATTCAGTTGATTTACACTTAAGATCTAATCTCTATCTAAACTTCCTACTATTCCCTCCATCTCATAGTAATCTCATAATTAATTCCTACATCTAAACTCCCAATCCCTTTTCCAAAAGTTACCAAAGACGGGAGAAGTAATGCAGAGTAGTATTGGTTGGGTCAGTTTTTGTTTATGAATTGTATAGTTTTCAAGTAACTAAAAACATCACAAATTTCAGTTACATTTTTTGATGGCTAGGATTACATCAAGATTTATGTAGGCTCTCTCTCTACTCTCTCTCTCTTATATCTTCCTCTCTTCTTCCTCTCATTCACGCACACACACACGCCACCGTCTCCTCACCCCCGCAGGCCACCCCTTGGCTCTCCAGCAATGGGAAGATGCCAATGTAGCCAGCAAGCCCCTCCCGACCAACCTCCTCCCCTTCCTCGTTCCCATCTCCCTCCCTAATCCGGCGGTGATGCCATTCCCCCACACCATTGTCTTCTTCATCTCTGATAGCTAGCGCAGCTAGACTTGTCGCCATAGAACCCCATGATCACCCTTGCCGCTAACCCTGCCCACTACTAGCCTTCATCCTCATGGTTTCAACAGTGCACCAGCTGCCTCGCCTCCTGCTCATTGCTACCACCCACCGCTGGTTCGGCTATCGTCCAAGGCCATCCCTCTAAGCCTGAGGAAACCCCCTCTTCTATCTCCCTTAGCCCCTCTCCCACTTGACACCCACCCCAAAATCTAAACCCTAGGTTTTTTTGCTAGAGTTCAGGGGTGTCGCCAACGTTGGTGAAGAGATGGAACTCACCATCACTAGTAAGTTACCCCCTCCCCTCCCTCCTGACTACTCTCTCTCAAAGGGGATTGCTAGGTAATTTCAGTCACCTAAAATATAGCTGTTCCCTTTCATTTAATACCAAGTCAATAGAACATTGGGGAACTGGCCACGACAATCAAAATATGTATGTTGTATGTTTTTATTTTTGCACAATCACTTTAATGGCACAATGGCTATCAGATGTGCCTCCTAATAGACCTGACCTTGAATCCCACCCCCATATGTTTTTCTCTCATTTTTGCTTAAAAGAAGATGAGATGTTGTATGTTTTAAAGAATCAATTGAGCCAAGCCAAGATGGGGTGCCAGAGTACCCCTGGCCCTTACAGTGGCTTCCTAGCATGTAGACCTGAGCTTATACACCTTCCCTGTATATTTTTCTCTCATTTTTACAAAACAAAAAATGATGAGGCACCGTAGGCTTTGAAGCATCAATTGGGCTAACCTAGGATGGGGGTGCTAGGTCTAGCTCGACCCCCATGGTGGCTTCGTCACTACCAATATAGTAATAGTGTCAAAATCTTGGGTAAATTTTGGCACTATCAAATTTGGGACGGACAAAATTGATCAAAAACAAAATAATGAACCAAACTGACCAAATCCAAACAAAGTAACCAAGACAGAAAAATTTTGGTCGATTGTAACTTACTTAATATGGTCATTTTAGTAATCTTTCTTGGTAAACCAAATTGAAAAAAGTTAAAATACTAGCCCAATAGCATAACCATATCTCCCCTCTCACCCCAAGCCCTACCCAACTCACCTAGGGCATAGGCTGCTAGGCCCTAGCCACCACTCACCTCCACTCTAGCCCACCCCTAACCATAAATCATGCGGGCGAGCAGCTAGTAGTAGTGCCTCCTTTCCACCACTCACCTCCACTAGCGAGCACCTAGCAGTGGCACCTCCACACTACCATTCTCCTACCTCCCCTCCTACAACTGGTAGAAGCGCCTCCTTCACTCGGACGGTGACAGGCCACCGCATCTCGCTGATGCCTTTGCTAGAGCTGCATCACACCTACCTCTTGGCTACCCGCATCGCATTGTGCCATCGTTTAACATCCGTGCCTGCGTCGCACTGGCTGCGAGTGGATAAAAATCCAAAATCTGTGATGGTGTTATCCAAACGCACTAGCACAACAACATCACTATAGCCTACAGTAGGCCGGTTCTTTTTTGGGGCAGGCACCATTGTCGTTGTGTGCCGCCATAGCGTCGGCAGATGAGATGTACTTATTGGTCATAACAAACATAGGAATGTCAACACCTTGCGGGCCCATTTCTTGATGAAGTTCTCATTTTTGGTACCCCTATAAATGGCCGCCATGACCACTTTGTCGTTGACGTTTGGGATGAAGTTATGTTTCTCCGAGAATTGATGGATGTAGTATTGGAAGGAGTCACAGCATTTAGCTTAACTTTTTTTAATAATAATGGTAGCCTCTCACCACCATGAGTTCAATTTAAGCATAGCTGAAGGCCAAGAGACACCACTTTTGTTTGTCGCAAAGAAAGAACTTTTTTTTCTTTTGTCGGATTATTTGGTGGTTCAGTAGCATGGAGGGTTTAAGGCATGGCTACCATAATGTGGCAGTGGAGGATGCCAGCGAGAGGTTGGTGCACAACTCGTTGGTGGATCACAAAGAGAGGCCTCCCCTCCGCGCATCCACTGGATCATGGAAGGCTGCAATGTTCATCATCTGTAAGCCAAATTTGTATTTTTTTTCTTGATGATTTATCACGGGATGATTTCTTGTTCATGTGATTTCATGATGATGTGTTCATCATCTTGTTCTACCTCTTGGTGTGAATCGATTAATCAAGTGATTGAGTTCAGTGAGAGGTTGAGCTACTTCGGACTGGCGATGAGCCTGGTGATGTACTTGACTATGGTGCTCCATGAGATGAAGTTCACCGCAAAGAATGTCATCTACTGGACCAGCGTCATCACCTTCGTACCTATGCTCGGCGGCTTCCTCGCTGATGGCTACCTCACCAGCATGTCGGATGTAACACCTATAAAAGTAGCCATACAAGTGGGTTGATGGACTGATGTATCGATCAATGCTTGTGCTAAGAATACAAGCAAGTTAGCACACAAGCAGCCCAACTTTCAACACTAGCTTCTCTGTTTTGAATACTTCCTTTGTTACATGCTTATATAAATATTTTAGCACCAACAATTGGGCCTATCAGAATAGCGCGGTGTATTGGTATAGTGAATTGAAGCTGCATGTATGGCTTCAAGTTCGAGCGCCACAGTGGCACAGTCTATGGTTCCTGTTTTGCAGGAGAAAATTATGATATTTGAGCATCAAGATGCGTACGTTAGTACTATCTCAAAGATTATGGAATATTGCTGAGAATGGCTATGAGGAGTATTCTGCTGAAGTTACTCTTATAGCAGATCAGAAAAACGCCCTAGCAGAGAATCAGATGACGGACGTAAAATCCTTGTTCTTGATTCAACACGGAGTTGCGGAGAGCATGCTTTCGCATATAATTGGTGCCAAGAAGTCTAAGGAAGTATGGGACAAGTTGAAGGATGAGTTTCAAGGATCTCAAAAGGTACTTTGTAGTGAAGCTTTAAAATTTAAGAAGGCAATTTCAGAATTTGTAAATGAAGTAATATGAGAAGCTGAAAGATTATTTCTCAAGAGTTATTGAGATGCTAATCAGATGCATCTCTATGGTGAAGATATTAAGGATCAAAAAGTCATTGAAAAAACTTTAATCAGCCTGCCTGAAAAATATGAGTATATTGTTGCTGCTATTGAGGAGTCAAAGGACTTGTCGACTCTCACAATTCAGCAACAAATGAGCTCATTGGAATCTCGTGAAGAAAGAAAACTTTAGTGTGAAGGGAGTTCCGTTGAAAATGCATTTCAGTCAAAATTGAGCTTTAGGCCCCAAAACTCAAGGCTTTTGTGGGAATTTTTAGAAAAATATACTTCCAACATGATACCACGGTTTTCAAAAATATGGTTTTTCAAGGAAGAATATGTAGAAGGAAGAAGGTCAATAATAAAGGGAAAAAGGTACATCCAGTTTAAATTTGTGGTGTGACATTTACCAAAAATCTAATCATACTACAGATATGTGCTGGAAGAAAATGACCTGCAACAAGTGTAAAAGAAAGGGTCATATTGCAAAATATTGCAGAACTCGAGAATCGGACTAATTTTTCACAAGAAGAGGGAAAATCTGAAGAAATGATTTTCTCTTGTTATACTGCTCAACAAGAAAAAGAAGTTTGGATTATTAATAGAGGTTGTACAAACCATGGCTGTTGATCCGAATTTATTTCGATAAATGGATTCATCTTATCATGCAAAAAATCACATAGGTAATGGTTCTATAGCCCAAAGTGAAGGCAAATGTATGGTTGCTATACAAACTGCTAAAGCAAAATTTATAAAGGATATTTTACTAGTACCTAATTTAAAGCAAAATTTGCTAAGTATTGGGCAGCTTCTAGAACATGGGTACGCAGTTTATTTTGAGGATTTTTCATGCAAAATATTGAACTGTAAAAATAATCGTTTGGTTGCCAAAGTAAATATGGAGAAGAGCAAAACTTTTCTGTTGAGGATGAATCATCCTACTGAAATGACTTTCAGATGTGAGGTTGATATCTCTGATTTATGGCATAAGAGATTTGGGCATCTTAACTTCGAAGTTCTAAAGCTACTCAGGACAAAAAGTATGTTTCAACACCTTCCATTTATTAATATGAAATCTGACCCATGTGAAGGATGAGTTTTCGGAAAACAAATCTGGGCTTCTTTCCCACACACTAGAGCTTGGAGAGCACGTGCACCATTGGAATTAGTTCACATTGATAGAGTTGGTAAAGTACCAATAATGTGAGAGGAAAATAATTTTTACTTTATCACGTTTATTGATGATTACACAAGAATGAACTGGGTATATTTTTTAAAGGAAAAATCAGCAGCCCTCGAGACATTCAAAAAATTCAAGGCTATAGTGGAAAATCAGAGTTATCGAAAAGTAAAAGTATTACGCAGCGATCGAGGAGAATATATCTCAAAAGTATTTGAGAAATATTGTGAAAATGATGGCATTAGAAGACAGTTAACCGCATGCTATAGTGCTCAACAAAATGTTGTTGCTAAAAGAAAAAAAAATGAGACGATTAATGATATTGCAAATTCTATGCTTCAAGAAAAAATATATGCTTAAATCTTTCTAGGCCGAAGCTATTAATACAACAGTTTATATTTTAAATAGAAGTCCTACTAAGACAGTGCCAAACTGTACACCTTTTAAGCTTGGTATGTTAAAAAGGTTGGTATTAGTCATATAAGAATATTTGGTTGCATTTGTTATGCCTAAGTGCGAGCACAAAAAAGAGTAAAATTCGATAATAGAAGTGAGGGTTGCATATTTGTTGGCTATGCTAATAGTGTAAAAGGATATTGACTTTATAATCTGGAGGAAAAGAAGATTATTATCAGCAAAGATGTGTTTTTTAATGAGAATGCTAATTGGGGCCTAGAAGGCTCCAGAAATTTCTAAACTACTAATATCACACTAGGCCAGCCACATGTGCCCAGTAATCAGGATAAAGACAATTCTGTAAGTCAAGATGCATCAAATCCAAAGTCAAACTTATGCTTTAGTGCACACTTTAGCCCAAGTAATGACGATCCAACAAGCACACCAAAATCAGCTCTAAGATGGGTAAGAAGTTGGTTGAAATATTAGAAGCTACTTCTCAACAAATACAGATAGAACAACATGAGTTTTGCAATTTTTTTATTGTTGAGCCACAAAGTTTTCAAGAAGCAAAAAATATAAAAATTGGGTAAAAGCCATGGAAGATGAGATTCACATGATTGAGAAAAATAGTACTTGGGAATTGGTTGATTGTCGTAAAAATTAAAAAGTTATTGGAGTTAAATGGGTTTACAAGATAAAGTTAAATACAGTTGGCTCAGTAAAAAATATATAGCAAGTCTTGTGGCAAAATGTTTTAAGCAAAATCTTGGCATTGGTTATTATGAGAAATATACTCCTGTTGCAAGGCTAGAGATAATTTATACAATAATTGCTTTAGTAGCGCAAAAGAGGTGGAAGATTTATCAACTTGATGTTAAATCAACTTTTCTAAATAGCTATATGGAAGAAGAAATTTATGTTGAACAACCTGAATGGTTTTCAGTACAAGAGGAAGAAAGTAAATTATTCAGAATTCAGATGATATTATATGGTTTGACAAGCACCGAAGGCATGGTATAGTCAAATTGACATGTACATTATTTAGAAAGATTTTGCTAAGAGCATAAGTGAGCCTACTCTATATGTCAAGAAAATGGGTATGGATATATATTGATAATTTGATATATACTAGCAATAGTGAGAAAATGAGTTTAAAAATTACATGATCAATACATATAAAATGATAAGTGATCTGGACTTGCTGCACCACTTCTTAGGCATGGAAGCACATGAGAGTACTGAATGTATATTTATATCATAAAGAAAATATATAGAAAATATTTTAAAGAAATTTAAGATGGATAACTGCAAGTCACTTACAAGCCCCTTGTTGCCAAGTGAAAAACAAAAGGCAAAAGATGTAGCTAATAAAGCAGATCCAACGATTTACAGAAGTTTATCTGGAAGTTTACTATATTTGATCACAACATGACCAGATATTATGTTTGCGGCCAGTTTATTGTCAAGGTGCATGACTAGTCTAAGTCAATTAAATTTTACGATATGTAAAGAATGTTTTGCGATATATCAAAGGGACCTTAGATTATGGCATATTGTATAAGCTTTATCAAAATTAATTGGCTACACGGATAGTGACTGGGCTGGATGCCTTGATGACATGAAGAGCACATCTAGCTACCCCTTTCTCACTTGGTTTAGGTCTGTGCTCCTGGTCTACGAAGAAATATTGTTGCATTATTTGCAGCTGAAGCTAAGTATGTGGCAGCATCAAAAGTTGTTTCACAAGCTATTTGGCTGAGAAGAATTATGGAAAACATAGGCGAGAAGCAGAGTGAGCCTACACCAGTTTATTATGACAAAAAATCTGCAACTGTTACCAGTGAAAATCCAATCAATCATGATAGGCCTAAACATATTGCTATCAAGTATCACTATATCCAAGAAGCAGTTAATCAACGGGAAGTTAAATTGGAATTATGTCAATTGGCAGATATATTTACCCAAGACTTTATCTAAATAAAAATTCACCTATGACACAGATCTGATTGGAGTCTGAAGGAAATGAATTAAGGGGAAGTTTGTTGGAGTTAATTTACTTCTAGAAATTTCCAGGTCACTCTGAAACTCTCTCTGCTCTGTCACATACTAAGGAATAATCTGAATGCATAAAAGTCAAGTATTACTACTCTGTAAAATTTTAATGATATCTAGTTCCTTCTAGTAGCTTATAGCTTATAGTAGCTTGCAATAGCTAGTATGTAGTAAGACTGGTCAGTGTATTCAAAAGTTTCCATTATGTCAGTTGTAACACCTATAAAAGCAGCCATACATGTGAGCTGATAGACTGATGTATCGATCAATGCTCTAGCTAAGAATACAAGTATGTTAGCACATAATCTGCCCAGCTTTGAACACTAGCTTCTCTGCTCTCTATTTTAAATACTTCCTTTGTTACTTGGTTAAATAAATATTTTAGTGCCAACACTCTTCTCCACCCTATTCTACCTCGCGGTCAGCTCCCTCTTCCTGTCAAGCTAGCTTTCTTTCTCTGGGTGCATGTCACTTAATTGATTTTTAATGGCGTGTGTCGCCGCCGACGATCTCTGATTCTCCGTCTTTAATTTCAGGGCTTGATTATTCTGGCGATATCGCAGCTGTCGCCGAGGTGGAAGCTGGATCACAACCTGCACCTCCCCGAGACGCTATTCTTCGTGGGGATATCTACCTGGTGTCGATCGGTGCCAGGGGGCACAAGCCGGCGGTGGAGAGCTTCGGCGCCGACCAGTTTGACGGAAGCCACGCGGCGGAGCGGGTGCAGAAGATGTCCTACTTCAACTGGTGGAACTGCGCGCTCTGCGCCGGCGTCCTGCTCGGCGTCACCCTCATTTGTATATCTCCAGGAGAGGGTCGGCTAGGGCGCCGCCGACGTCGTGCTCGCCGGCGTCATGGCCGCTTCCCTTGCCGTGTTCCTCGCGGGTGGCGGCACTAGCGGTACAGGGTTCCCGAGGGCAGCCCGCTGACGCCGCTGGTCCTTGTCATCGTCGCAACGGCGAGGGAGTGGCACCTCGAGCTGCCTGACCACAACCACTACCAGATTAAGCACATACATGGTCATGATTTAATCGTTACATATTTGTTGTTGTCAAGTACCACAAAGCAGGCCATTCTCCTAAATGGTGGTGCCATTTTTTTTCTTTTCTTATTTTTTGAGGAAAATTTTCTTTCTTTCTTTTAGCATGCATGGTTCTAGCTGGCTCGTTGAATTGTTTTGGGGTTCGATCTTTTCCACAAAAACAATGTATTTCTTTCTCTCTTTTTTACAAGTCTACCCAGGTATGAAAAATGTTGGAAGAACTTTACTGTCCGTGAGAACAGAAATAGCAAATTTATTATACCGTTAGACTTGTATATATGTAGACTCAATCCCTCATAGTAAACTCTTACTGTCTATATATTTTACTTCTACATGGTATCAGAGTGAGGTTTAGACATCTCCACACGTTAGCAACCTTCTCGTCGACGAGCTAACGCCTCCTCTTTGTCGTAGGCGTCTCCTTCTTCTCCGGCTGATGAGCTAATGCCTCCTTTCTATTGTAGTCATCTCCTTCTCCTCCGAGACCCTCCTTCACCACACGCTTCCCTTTCACCTCTTCCTCTGGTGGTTTCTCTTTTGCTTTTTTTTCGTCCCGGTTTTTCATCTCTATTGTCTCCTCGTAGGCGGTTTACTCCTCACTATCTCCATCGCGTGACGAGGAGACGGTTTTCATCCGCCTCTTGGTCTCGTCCACCTTCACCTACCCCTGCATTCTCACCTCATCCTCTCTCTGAAATTGCGTCGACGCTCCTCCGTGCTCGCGCTCTCCATCGGTTAGAACACTCTTCTAGCTTCTCCTATTCCGACACGCTCAGCTGTCCGCGGACGCAAACTTTCTCCTCTCACGTCCGTGGCCTATCTTGTTTCTAGGTCCGCGCCACTTCGCCGCGTCCACGTGTCCACGGACGCGAACCTTTATCTCCTGGACGCAAACCCTTATCTCCCGGACACGAACCTTTCCTTTTCGCGTTCGCGGCTTTTCTTGTTTTCGAGTCTGCACGAACCCGACGCGCCCACATGTCCGCGGACGCGAAACTCTATTTCCCAAACACGAACTTTTTCTTCTCGCGCCCATGCCTCCCATCGTTGCCTTCATCGGCTCCACACACGCATCCATCGGCTTTGCTCTCCCCTCATCGGCCTCGTGCCCACCTACCCTCATCGGCCTCGCGCTCGCCTCCATCGGCTTGCCAATTCATTCGACGTGTACACGTGTCCACCGAAGCAACATCCTATCTCCTAAGCACGCATCATTCCTCTTGCACCCGCGTCCTTCTCATCGCCTTCTCACCCTCCCTATTTCCATCGGCTTCTCCCTCTATCCTATTACCATTCGCTTTTACCCGTTCCATCGGTTGTTCTCCTATCGGCCTCTCACGCACTCTAGCCCACCTACACGTGATTCCCTCACATCGCGTCCACCC
Organism: Oryza coarctata; assembly: GCA_030770085.1. Taxonomy (NCBI): domain Eukaryota; kingdom Viridiplantae; phylum Streptophyta; class Magnoliopsida; order Poales; family Poaceae; genus Oryza; species Oryza coarctata. Next base: position 9,658,218 of record CM061475.1, read on the forward strand.
TCACCATGACCACCGAGTCGGCTCTTGGTTTAGACACTCTCTTTGTCATCGAATCCGATTCTCTTCCGACCATCAGCGCTCTCGACACTGCCTCGACCACGCCGATGTTCTCCCACATCCCGATTTTATTTGACCTGAACATTAACTACTCCAAGTAGGTCTTCTTCTTTAAATCTTTGTGTGACAAGTTTGGCATTCGCTCCCGTATTGATGGCTCCGCTCCCCCTCACCCCAATGACCCCTAGTGGGACATCGCCGAGTGCTGCATCCGTAGCTGGCTGCTCGGCTCGATCGACGACTCCGTTCTCGACCTTACCATGGAAGACACCGATTCTACCACCCGCGATTTATGGGTGGCTATTGAGCGGCTTTTCGAAGCCAACAAGTAGCACCGTGCCATCTTTCTCCTAAACGAGTTTCACTCCATGGTACAAGAGGACTCCTTTGTCTCCTCGTACTGCCAACGCCTCAAGGTCAAGGCCGTCGCTCTCTATGGTGTCGGCCATCCTATGGCCGACTCCTAACTCGTCCTCGCTCTGTTGCGCAGACTCAACCCCCGCTTCTCAAACTCACGCCAATATCGCCACATTCACCAACATTTGGCATCTCCGCCTCAGCCACCTTAGTCCTAATGCCATCTCCACTCTTCGTCGTAGCGCCTCCATCCCATGCACCAGCACCAGCCCCTCTGTATGTCATTCTCGGTCAACTTGGCAAACATATGCGGCTACCATTCTCCCCCTATACCTCTTGTACTTCTCGACCTTTTGAAATTATTAATTGTGATGTGTGGACTTCTCCAGTTAAAAGTATTTTGGGTTACCAATATTACCTTACTTTACTTGACGATTACACACATTACTGCTTGACCTTCCCTCTCTCTCGTAGGTCCGAGGTCACTACTCATTTAATCAACTTCTCCAACTATGTTTCCACTCAATTTTACCTCACTATCCAAGTCATACAGGCCGACAATAACACGGAGTTTGTCAACCGTACCATCCAAGCCTTCCTTACCTCCCGTGGCATCCACCTTCGCCTTTCCTGTCTATACACCTCCCCTCAAAACGGCAAGGCCGAACGCCTTCTCTGTACCCTCAACAATATCAGTCAAACCATACTTCTTCACGCCCACCTCCCCGCAACCTACTGGGCTGAAGCACTCAACACCGCAACCTATCTGCTCAATCGGCGCCCTTGCTCCTTCATCCACCACAACATTCTCTACACTCTTCTGTATTACAAAACTCCCGACTACTCTTACTTATGTGTTTTCAGGTGCTTTTGCTACTCCAATCTGACAGTAACTACCACTCACAAATTCACCCCACACTCCACCGCCTACATCTTTCTTGGCTATTCCTCCTCCCACAAGTGATATCGTTGTCTTGATATCTCCACTCGTCGCATCATCATTTCCCAACATGTTGTCTTTGATGAGTCCTACTTCTCTTTTGGGTTAATCAATCCTGGACCTTCTTCTAGTGATCTTGACTTCCTCCTCACCAACACTGTACCCTCCCGCCCCTTACCATCCACCACATCTTTGCAGCCTACTCTGGTGGTTCCCGATAATCCACTAAACGACTCTACCATTCTTCTACGTGTCCCTGCCGTGCCGATCGGACCTCCATCGGCTTCCTCACCTTCCACCACCCCAACGCCAGTCATCGCCCTAGCTGACCTAGTCCAACCCCTCCTTTGGACCTATAGCCATTGGCCTCGTCCCACTATCATCTTTGCCCCTATCCACTCCACCACACGGCCAATGTTGCCATCGGACCGCATGGCCGCTCCCATCCCAACCACTTCTCACATGGTCACCCGTTCTCAGATCGGGTCCCTTCATCCCACCCAGTGCAACGGGTTCTCTGCAATCCACTGTGCCATCTCGCCCATTTCAACGAATCCTCGTTCTACTCTGGCTGACCCTCAGTGGCGCGTGGCCATGGCTGACGAGTATAAGAAACTCATAGATAACGAGACCTGGCGCCTCGTCTCTCGTCCTCCCGACACCAACATTGTCACCGGCAAGTGGATCTTCACATACAAATTTCACTTCGATGAATCCCTTGCTCATCACAAGGCGTGTTGGGTAGTTTGAGGCTTCTCTCAATGCCCCAGCATAGAGTACAATGAGCCTTTCAGTCCCGTTGTCAAGTCCGCCACTATCCAGGTCATTCTTACCCTCGCTGCATCGTGCTCCTGACCGATCCACCAACTTGATGTGAAGAACGTCTTTCTTCACGGTCATCTAGCGAAGACCATCTATTGCCAGCAGCCTCCAGGCTTCGTCGACTCAGCTAGCCCCGACGACGTCTGTCTCCTCCAATGCTCTCTCTATGGCCTCAAACAAGCCCTTCGGACCTGGTACCAGCGTTTTGCCGCCTATCTTCGGCAACTCGGCTTTGTGGCCTTCACTTCCGATACATCCATTTTCGTTCTTCACACCAGGGATACCACCGCCTACCTACTTCTATATGTCGATGACATCATTCTTACAGCATACTCGCCTGCCACCCTACATCACATCATGGCACGACTCCACTAAAAATTTGCCATGACCGATCTCGGTCCCCTGCACCATTTCCTTGGCATCTCCATCACGCGTTCTCCCCACGGATTATTCCTATCCCAGCGCCAGTATGCCATCGATCTCCTCCAACGTGCGGGCATGGTCGACTGTCACCCTACCACAACTCTCGTTGACACTCGTGCTAAGCTCTCCACCACCGACGGCTCTCTCGTCGCTGACCTCTCTCGGTACCGGAGCCTTGCTGGCACTCTGCAGTACTTGACTCTCTGTTCACGTCGAAACCCGGCGTGAGCACGCCGATGCCTAGGAGGTTTGCTTAGCTCCAGTGCAGGCTGGTCGACTTCTCTTTGTGGCTCGAGGTACGCGCGCCGGGACCTGTGGGGTTCGGTCGGCTCTGACGCAACGATGCGGGTACGGACGTGCTAGTCAATTTGACCCTATAATTGACAAGGAGGTGAGGCAAACGGGTTAGTCGGACGACGGGCTGATACGAACCTTCACTATCGACTGGCTGCTGATAGGATCGAGTTAGTCATCGGCCGCGTTCGGATGGCTCCTTCTATCGGCTGGTTGCCGATAGGAATCAGGGCGCCCTTCCATCGGCTAGGGATCTGATGTAGGCATATGTGGACGAAGGATACGATGGCTCTAGGTGTAGCGAAGGTGAGATCCTGATCCATCAGCCACAGAGCCGATGGAGACACCAGAGTGTACGTAGAGAATAGCAAGACGTGTGGGATCCCTCGACGGAAGCTGTGGTGGTTGTTCATCGGCTGAAAAGCCGATGAAGGCATATGCGACCTAGCAAGGAATCGCATAAAAGGGACCGGCTGCAAAGCCGATGCCACTCCGAAGATGGTAGCATGAGACCCACCGCCCACCGTGATGACGCCGCTGACACTGAATCTTGAAGATTGGACCTAACCGAGACAGTATGAGAACGAGACCAACGACAATAGGACGGTGGACGCTGGTTCGGACATGCTGAAGTAAGGGCGAAGCAAACCCATCGGCTAGCTGAGCCGATGAGTGGATGTCTCTCTGAAAACAGGCGCGCATCGGTTGGAAGGTCGACGCGCTTGGCGTGGCGCTCAAAGGAAAGTATTTGAAGACCTTGTGCATATCGGTTAACGAGTCGATACGCTAGGCGTGATGCTCAACGTTAGATAACTCATCGGCTAACACTCTGATGAAATGCCGTACTGAGAACTATAGGCCTAAAGCTCATTCTACCATCGGCAACCTCGTAGATCAAACCTAACCGATGCAGCACGAGGCCGACGATGACGGAGAGAACTTAAAAGACCGATAGACGCTGCATAGACGTGATGTGATACATCCTATCGGCCTAAGAGGTCAAACCTAACCGATGCAGCCTTAGACAGAACGAGACATATCGAAATAGTGGCGGGACTTACCCCTTCGCCGGAGATTGGACTTAACCGATGCAGCCACGTGTCGAGAGCCAGACCCCACCGGTAAAAATCTAGATAAACTAGGGTGGTGATGCGCCGAGGTTGTATTGATCGAAGGATTGATGATTACATATTTCCAGGGGCTCTATATTTATACCCTGGGTTTATAGAGTCGGACGTGTTTACAACAACCATCGGACGTTATTTCCTAACAAAAATAAACGAAAATATCTCTAAGAAAGTTAACTAACTAACTAAATCTTCCTATCCATATAAGATAGGATAGACTACCCTACCGTGAACCACGGCTCCTCTTCAAACTCGATCTCATCCGGATAATCTTCTATTCTAGTACCGAGTCTTTCCTTGCTTCAATCCGATCGACTTCTTCCCTGTTGCAATCGGACACTTCAGCCGATCGTCTTTCTAATCCATTGCTGGGCTTTTCAAATTTTGTCGTTAACACTCTCACACGGCCTGACCTCACTTATGCGGTTTAGCAAGTATGTCTCTTCATGCATACTTCCTGTGAACCTCATCTTGCGCTACTCAAAGCGTATCCTTCGCTACGTGAAGGGCACACTGACCACTGGCCTCCACCTCAGCTCCAGCCCTATCAACTCTCTCACCGCGTACTCTAACGCGGACTGAGCGGGTTGTCCCGACTCCTGACGCTCCACATCTGATTACTACGTTTTTCTCGGTGACACCTTAGCCTCTTGGTCCTCTAAGCACCAAATAACAGTGTTCCGGTCAAGCACAGAAGCGGAGTATCGCGCTGTTGCTCATGCCGTCACCAAGTGCTGTTGGATTCATCAACTTCTCTAGGAACTCCAAACACCCATCGTCTCTATGACAGTTATCTACTACGACAATGTGAGTGCCATCTACATAACCGCTAACTCAGTCCATCATCGTCACACAAAGTACATCGAGATTGACATTCATTTCGTCTGTCCTCTCGGACTCGTTTGGATGCTCTACGTACCATCGACGCACCAGTTCACCGATATCATGACTGCCTTTGTTCTACAGTTTTCGATACAGTTTTTACGTCCGTGACCCTCCCACCACGATTATATAGGATATTAGACCGTTAGACTTATATAGGCCCGACCTCAACAAGTTCTCTATACTTCACTTCTATACCTACATGTCTATTTTCATAGAAATACAAAACTTGCAACTTGCTCGTACCTGGAAGTGCTAGCCTCTCTAATAAAATCATAATCCACATTTGAGAACATTTTCAGTTAAGAAAAAAAGGGAGCAAAAATACTTAATTCGCCCTGTATTTAAAACCAAAATTTAGAGTAAATTTCACGGGACTGTAATTTTGTTAACAACCTATTAATTTACTGTAATATTAATGACCAATTAGAGAGCCCCGACGTTAGTAATGGAAATTATTAGAAAGCTACAAGTCCGTTCGATCCACCCATTACTGACACACCGGCCCACATGTTCTACGGATGATGCCCGTGCGGGATGGAACGGAGAACCACGTCAGCTCGCCACGTCGTTTTACCTGAACGAGAGAATCCAATATATCTGTACGCATGCATACAAGTAGAGACCCATGCATAGTTCCGCTTTTCTGGACAAGATGAAAAGGTGTAGCACCTGAAAGAAAAATAAGGCCCACACAGCCTTCTGGTTTTCACCATCTTTTTTAATATCAAAATATTCATGCGTCAGACCAGGAAAAAAACGATGAAGTTAAGAAAAAAAAAGATAAAGTGTGGTTAACAGATGGCTGAGCGAGGTAGCAATATGAAGAAGAGAGGGGGACCTATTGATGATAAAGGCAGTGGCATGCCAACTCTAAGCCAAAGGGGGTTGGTCGTTCATTAGCAGAGATAGACGGTGGTATGTAAAACCCTATTCAAAGATAACTAGAGGGAAGGAGAGGACTATGATGAGAGAAGGCGTGCAAATCAGGAAGTAAGGTTGGGCATATTATGTGATATAGATCCAACAAATTTAGTAATTACACCATAATTGAAGCAATACGCAAATTGTAAGTTAGTAATTACAACATTAATTAGGTATGCATAAACTGTAATTCAAAGACCAAACCAAACTACATCGTGATTTCTATAACATTGAAAATTTATTGGTAACTTCACTATCTACTTTTTTATCTCAACCAATTATAACTACTTCATTTAATTACTTTATCTACTTTCTCATATTAACTATCTTCAATTAATCCCACCAATTTTCTTTATATCTACTAGCACATATACATATAAGAACAGATATAGACAAAAAGAACAGATATAGATATCCTTAGCTATAACCAGTAATCTTGACGGCCATTACAAATAGCCAAAATAGCGAACAACCGTCTACTTATAACAGCTTAAAAAGATAATCTGTTATATATATATATATCGTCAAGCAACCGTTATAAATGTCTCCCTCTACTGTAACAGCTCGTAAATACGGGATAGAATGCTATCTGTAACGGGTAAATTCTTCGTACTGTTACGGATGACTATGTATCCATCCCCACCACAACACCGCTCTCTTCCTCTCTCTTATCACCTTTTCTCGATTCCACCGATCGAGCTCATCCCTCTTACTTTTTCTCCTTTTCTCTTCCTCTCGAGACCACCGGGCTAGCTCATCCCCTCAACGCGAGCGACGGTACCGAGGCGGAGCCAACGGTGGAGACGAGACCACCGGTCGGCGGTGGCGGCCTCTCGACGGCGCAGGCGGGGGCCCATGGAGGTGGTGACTGGAGGCAGAGGCCCGCCTCGAGGGGAGATCTGTGGCGGCCGTGCCGTGGCGCAGGCGGAGCCGAGACAAGCGGTTGCCCCGAGCGGTGTGGCGGAGGTCAGAGAAGCTGGTGGGAGAGGGGGGGGTAGGCGGTGTAGATTGGCGACAGTGGTGGCGTCCTGGAGGTCGGCGGACGGCAGGGAAGCGCGTGTGGAGCAGAGAGCTCGGGGCCGAGCACTGGGGCGCCGGCGGTGGAGGCCACGCTTTGAAGAGGTGGTCGTGGCGTGGTCAGCCGGGGCGTCGGGGAGGCGACCGGAGTTGAAGAAGGCGGCCTCGTGCTGAGTCCGGTCGCGGAGGGAGGAGGCGGTGGATGTAGCGCCTCCCCGTGCGAGCTCCCTCCCCTCCTCAACGCCCGCCACCGTTGCTCCATCCCTTCCCATGCCCAGACAGAAGGTGACGACGGCTGCCGGGGATGCGGTGGATCAGACGGCGGCCGGCAGCGGCTGCATCGACGGAGGCTGCATCGCGTCGTTGTTTTTCCACTTTTTATTTTGTTCGGTTTTCCCTATGTAACGTCTCGTAGTCCCTAGTCGTGTAACGGGTGAAGAGCCATTACGATGAGTTCCCTTGTGAGTGACCAAAATTTCGTGATGACTGGTTGAGCCATTACGTTAGTGATGAGGATAACTGTGCCAGTGATTCTTGGAAAACTCCGAAATCCTCAGAGGCAGAGAGTATGTCTTTTTTCTATTGTGCTCTGGTTTTTTAATTTTATTTTACTGTTGTTCTGTCTATGGTTATTATATATTTCGGTTTTCACCAATGCCGTGTCCGACCAAAAGTCTCGAAGAACCCTAAGTTAACAAATCACAACACATCCATCCAGCCCAAGCTCACAGAGGCACAACACATCAAGTACTTCTACTCCTAACTGAGGCATAACACATGGAGTATGTCTTCTATCCTAACTGATTATCTTAAAAGAAGCTATAATAACATTCACCGAACAGTAAAGATCTATCATTCCACATATATAATTTTTATATAATAATTAATTACTTAGCTAAAAGTATTCTATAAATACTTATGTGGTTATATATTAAAATGTTCGGTTGTAATTCCTTGAGGTTTCGTTCCTTACATGCGATTACCAAGCCACATAGACGAGATTCCGCATCACAAGTTTTTACACGTCTTTTCTCTTTTCAAATGCACCAACTTCACGAGTTAGGTTTTTTAAAAAATTTTACAATCTAATTTTTTTCCACAATGACAAATAACAATGTAAGATGGAGCGGTGGTATTCCTGCTGAAGGAATGAGAATTTTCAGGCATCCTTATGGTAGAGATTTAACAACAATCTACGAAAAGTAATACAATTACTAGTTGTTTCATCTGTTGTGCACTAACTGAGACTGATCAATTTAACTGTGTACACTAAGTAAGAAAATTTACAAATAATCATATTTTATTATTAGGAGCAATATGATATCTTGGCTTGCCTTCTCTTGGTTAACTAGAAATTATGTAGAATCAACATCTGACAATTTTTCGGTGGTAAACTTCACGTGAAACAAGAGAAAACCCAATAAAACCCTAAAAATATAATAAAATACTAAATAAGTAATATTTCCATTGGATAGATCTCATTTTTAGAAAAATTCTAAAAGTTGAACGAAGTCCATTGAAGTTACAATTGAAAAGATATAAATTTTAGAAGTTTTATTTAATTTCTACAAATAGAAAATAATTAAATTAAATAAGAAAAAGAATATTCTTCGGGAATATTCCTAGCCATTAGGTGGGGCCTAAGTGTTAGTGAAAAGAGGGAGTGCCTCAGCCTTGGGTCTATGGTGGACCATGTCCACGAAGGAGTGAGGAGGGAGGGCTGTGAACTAATTCGGCTAAGCTCGCTTAACGAGCAGACCAATGGCCTTTGGCCAAAGAGTGGAAGAGGAGGCGGCCTAATACGAGACAGCCATGACAACCTGTGGCCTCTTTAGGAGGGGTTGACTGAAGGAGGAGATCGATGGCTAATAGTGCCTGGTGGCCGCAGTAGTTGACTCTGACGTCCGGCGGTGATCCAAGGTGGCGACTTGAGCTGACGGGTAGAGGGGGAGGCAAGGGAGCTATTGAGTGGCTCGGATAGGCCAGGGAAGGGGTGATGGCAGTTGATGACAAAATCCTAAGGATAGGGACGAGAGGAAACAACGTCGCTTAGTTACGAGTAATACATGATTGTCGGTTACGGCTTGGGAGGAATTAAAGGGGATGAGAGAGGGGTTTGGGTGTTCAAAATTAGGGTAGGAGAGGGATCGAAGGGGCCGATTGCTTGCTTAAGCTTGAGTTGGGTTTGGGGCACGATAGCATGGCAAGAGCAGGCGGAAGGTGTGACTGAAATAGGGAAAAAGGAGAGGAGTTGCTGGCTTTTATAATCATGTGGTGACACAAATCGATGAGTGAGTGAAATAGTGGAGTGGCTAGGCACATGGTAACATGGTGACTTTGACGAGACGATGGTGACAATGGCTTTCTTTTTGACCTGGGTGTATGCTGGATGGCAGTTCTTGCGCTGAGGTGGTGTTGATTTGTCCACGGGCTAGAAAGAATGGCCGAGGTCATGTAGGGGGGTGCCGGCGATGTAATGAGAAAGAGGAGATATTTTGGGGCGACGGAGATACTCCTTGGCAACATTGCATCGAACACATTCAACATGAGGGGGAAAACAATGGAAAAAGAAGACGATAACGCTTGAGTGGGTGTAGGCTGAGTATTGTTGGGCTGTGGTGGCCGCAAGTGTGCAAGTGGCCTCGAGCCATTGTGGCTATGCGCAGAGAGCAGGATGTGGGGCGGTTCATGTGTGGGCGCGGGCGTTGCAAGATTGGGCCGTTGCAAGCGGGCTGAGTGCTCGATTGGGGTGGAGGAAGAAAAGAAAGAGAGGGAGAGAGAATGGGTTGGGAAGAAATTAAACAATAGATTTTCTCCTTTTCTTAGGTATTTTTAGAATTGAGTTTTTTAAAAAAATTTGAAATGAATTTGAATTTAGATTTAGAATTTTCTTAGAGAGTTTGTGAGAGAAATTCAAGGAGATTTATTTGGGAGGATTTTGAAGTAGAGTTGATATACGTATCAGATTTAAATTATATTATCGGACTCAGAGAAATTTAGAAGAAATTTTCAGAGAAGAGGTTGATTTAAAAGTTGAATATCAGGATTTGTATTTTGGATAAAATTTTTTGGCACATAATTCATACAAAGAAACAAAGTTTTTTAAACTATAATTTTCTTTATTAAAATAGTTTTTAATGGCTAATGGTGTTACACATATTTTACTTATTAAAAGTAAAATATTTCCACTAAAAATGCATGGAATAAATTTAATTAATTACACATAGCATTTGGTAGGTAGGGGCGGTTTGAAAATGAGGTGGCTGGAGCTGCTTGATGCTTGTCCTTTTCCTATAAGGTAGCTTTTCAAACTGTAAGAGGGTGTGTTTTTATAAATGTTTTGAATTTTCTTTAAAAGATCGTATAAATCTAATTTCTATATTTATAATAGCTAATACTTACGCAAACGACATATCATTTCCTATGCGGTGAAAAATTCCATCTAACCTCTATTAAAGAACATACCTAATAGTGGAAGAAAAAAATCCATCAAAAAATGAGAACATGGGATTGGAATCATGGTCCTAGGATTGGAAGGCAAAGCTAAATGGCGTTGACCTACCATGATCTAGTAATTTCCTGCCACCTTAGATGATACCTCAGCATCAATATCTATGAGATTCAGCGTCTTATAATTAGTTTTTGACATGTTGTAACTTTAAAAAAAGTTTTAAGATCAATTCTAACAAAATTTTTGTAGAAAGGATAGGGAGATATGTAAAAAAAACTACCTCTAGTTTTTTTTAAAATGATATTGATTAGTTTAAAAATGAACTAACAAACATTATTTATGAACTATAAGGGAGTATAAAAAAACCATTGCTTCGGTTTTCTTTTTTAGCATTTTGTAGGCTTAGATGGTTGGAGCCTCGCAGTCCAGAAGTCGGACGTAGACTGAACATGGTTGCTGGCAGCCACCCACTTGGTGGCAATGAATGAACGGCTTGCTTGAGTTCGTTGACCATTGTATCTCTTTCCACACGGAGTGCTAATTAAACTAATAAGGTTATTAACGTTTATATTTTCTAATCTGCTAAATAATATATATTTTTAAAAATTTATAGAAAAATTACTTAAAACCATATTATTATTTCATTATTATTTTTTATTAATACTTGCTTAATCATATAATAATTCGCTCTAGGACATATTTTTATTCCCCGGACGAGTATTAAACGGTTCGTTTTTTAAAAAATTTATAGGAAGGTTATTTAAAAAAAATATATTTTAAAGTTAATATTTAATTAATTATTTCGTTTTACGTACTGAAATACGTTCTCATCGGAGAGCAGCCTAATAGGTTAGTGATTAATTAATTAAATGGGTGCACTGCTACTGCTGATAATAGAATCAGACAATGAATAAGCAGCCGTGGTCGGCAGATTATGGGCGGCGGAAGCATAAAATCAAATCCACCTGCAGCGCAGCATCTTGTGCTCTGCTCAGTTTTTTTTTTGTTTGGAATTTTAGAGTGCAGTTTTGACTTGTACAATAAATGACCGCCTAGCTACTCCCAGAATCGCAGTTATTCCCGCTTTAGTCAGTCGTACAATAAATGTATTGCTATGTGCATATAAGGAACAGAAACATAACTTTTCCCCGTTGCAGGAAAGAGTGTGTCGGTGCGTCTGTGGTGATGTGCTTGTTGCTGTAGGCTACAGGGGGCAATGTGCCACCCGGTTTGCAGACAAGCGACCATGGCTGACTTATCTTTCAAAAACAACAAAAAAAAATCTGACTAACTCATTATTATTTACGGGTTGGATAGAATAGCACTCTAAAAGTTTATATTTCATTAATCACTCTACCATCTTATTTTCATCCACATATATGATAGAAATATCAATTTAGATTTTAGAGAACCATTTGAAACAATTGGATTCTTTATTTTAAGTATCCGTAAGATTCAATAATTCCAAATTATTCTATTGAAATATAATTAGCAAGATATAAATCACCTACGACATTTTATACTAAACGATTATATTTTAAAAAATAACTAATATTAATTACAAAGATCTAGCCGCTAGTTACTTAATTAGTTCAATTGAATAAAAACGGCCGTGGATGGCAGGATGGTGTAGTAAATTCATGTTGAATAAAACATGCTATCGAAAATATCATTGAATTTAGCAGGTTAACTTAAGTCTAAGCGATTTGTAGGTGTGGAATTCTTAAAAAGCCAATATATTTAGTACATCATAACAACTTTATTATTTGTAATATTAACAATATTAACCTATGCAAAGTACGCGTTGGTGGCTAGTAATATCTAACACCGAATTCAGGACGAGTTCACGGGCGGAGAAGCCTGTAACGTGGCGCAATGTGGATATGGCGTTCGGCCCTCTCCCGCAGCCGTCAGATTGTAGATCGACGGGGCGAAATCGCTGTGGTGTACCTCGGCTTTATTATAATCCTCTCGCAGCCATAAGATCGTGAATCGACGGTGAAAGATCACTGCAGTGGATCTCGTTGTAGTATACGACATTGGAGGGGCTATTTTGCAAGATCGCTCCCCGCTCGGCCACACTCCTCCCTCGCCTCGCCTCCGCCCTTCTCCCCTCGCAGCTGCCGCGCCGCCACCTCCTCTCCTTGCACGTGGTACGCTGCCGCCTCCCCCATGCCAGCTATCACCACGCCTCCTCATCTCTGTGACGCCCGTCGCCTTTTCGTCTTCTCCACGTCCTGGATCCACATTGATTTCTCTCTGACCCGCCGTGGCTAGATTGGCACCGCTTCCGCCGTCGCTCTCTTCCTCATCCGATTTGTGCTGCCGTCGAGATTGAGGGGATAGGCGGCGGCAGCGTTGGAGCTCGTCTCTGTCGCCGATCTCCTCCCCCATCCCCGCGCGTCGCCACCGAGCTCCTCATCTCCATGCAGCAATGAGGAGGTGGTGGCACGCTCCTTGGTGGCGACGATGGTGCGCAAGGCATTCGCACTGCTCGATCTCATCGTCGACTCCGTTGCCTCCTCAGCATTCGCCGCCACTTCCCCTCCCCCTCCCCCTTGTCCTCCTCAATCTCTCCCACACCGTTCCTAATGCTCCAACCCTAAAATCCCCGTCCTCCTCGCCGGCATCCCAGAGCCACTGGGCTTCCTGGCTTGCGGGCCGCGAGCGCGACGCTCTAGGCTCCTTCATCGACTATGTGCCAGTCGCCACGTCGCCGCTTGACGTCTCGGCCGTCACCGGCGTCTGTGCCGGCGAGCTCACGTTCGAGCTCGACAAACACCTCCCTGAGGCGGAGCCGTCCTGCGAACCGTACACTCGCAACCTCCTCGCTGACTCCCAGGCTCGCCATGGCATCTTCCACGACAGGCTTGTCGTCAAGGCCTTCAAAACCGAAAGGGCGCATTGAGGCCAGGTGAAATCCCAGTTCCCAGTGTGTGCACGCTTTATGTTCTATTAAATCCATACATGAAACAACTGTATGTATAAAATGATTGCCAGGACGCGTGGCTATTTGAAGACCGTAGTGTACATTGCAAAATTCAGACATCAGAACATGGGACTGCAACATTCAGACATAAGAACATATACTTCACAATTCAGACATAACAATAGCAGTAGCTCACAACATTGTGAAATCGCCTGAAGTGATCCATACTTCTATGAGCAGGCTGATATGTTATCCCTCTACCTCATATTGTGACATTACATCGTTATCAAGCATATTTGTTGTTTGCGTGTATTAACAAAATTGAGTGGTCTTTACATATCAATACTCCAACAATATTTGCAGTAAGTTAGATTCTGTCAAACATATGCAGTAAGTCATATTCTGTCAAACATAACAGGTTGTAGAAGAGTGTTGGAGAGATTTCAAGCTTTGAAGGAATATCAGATGTACTTGAACTAAGTTTTGCTCATTTAATTTTCTATAACTAATTAACAGTAGCTGAATGCTTACTTTGGAAAGGAAAAAATATGGTCAGTAGTGTCTGTAGTTTAATGTCTAATAGTAGTGTCCTGTTTTTGCTGTAATTCGTGATATGTGGATTCGGAGAAAGCAAGTAACATTTTGTTGTTCACTTCTGAGTTTGATGCACACTTTGTGCCGTCATTCTCATAGATGTTTCATATATGCTATAATCCTTACATCAAAATAGTTTTCCATTTGTTTAGGGTTGACGGGGGATGATTTATGAGGGAATAACCATAGAAGACCTCTATACATTCATCAGTATCCACTCTCTTTGTAGTGCTTTGAAAGTAATAATTTCTTCCCTACAAATTTATCAGGAAACTAGAGCTTCCAACCGTAGGAATGTGGTATACAGTGAGACTAAAACTCCAACTCTATACAAGGGGTCGGGTCTATATATATATAAGTCCAATGGTCTAACACCCCCCGCAGTCATAGTGGAATGGGAATGAACGTAGGGACTGGAGCGAAAACTGATGAACAAAGGCGTAGGTAGGCCTTTGGTCATAATGTTGGTGAACTGGTGCGCCGACGGTATATGAAGCACTTGAACCTGTCCTAGTACGATCTTGTCACGTACGAAGTGAATGTCTATCTCTATATGCTTCGTGCGTCGATGATGGACTGGGTTGGCGGTCATGTAGATGGCGCTGACGTTGTTGCAGTAGATGATGGCCGCAGAGGGGATAGGTGCACGGAGCTCCTGGAAAAGCTGGCGAAGCCAGTAACACTCAGCGACGACGTGGGCAACAACGCGATATTCGGCTTCGGCGCTAGACCGAGACACTGTAGTCTGGCGCTTTGAGGACCAGGAGACTAGAGTGTCACCGAGAAAGACGTAGTAGTCGGATGTGGAGCGTCAAGAGTCGGGGCAGTCCGCTCAGTCCGCGTCGGAGTACGCGGTGAGAGAGTCGATAGGGCTGGAGTTGAGATGTAAGCCGGTGGAGAGTGTGCCCTTCATGTAGTGAAGAATACACTTGAGCAGCGCGATGTGAGGTTCGCGTGGAGCATGCATGAAGAGGCACACTTGCTGGACGGTGTAGGTGAGATCGGGTCGTGTTAGTGTGAGGTACTGGAGGGCACCAGCAAGACTCCGATACTGGGAGGGATCGGCTATGAGAGAGCCATCGGTGGCGAAGAGTTTGGTGCGAGTGTTGACGGGAGTGGCCATGGGGTGACATTCGGCCATGCCCGCACATTGGAGGAGATTGATGTCATACTGATGCTGGGAGAGAAAGAGCCTGTGAGGAGAGCGTGTGATAGAGATGCCAAGGAAGTGATGAAGATGACTGAGATCGGTCATGGCAAACTCGGAGTGGAGTCGGGCCATGATCTAGTGTAGGAGGGACGGCGAGGACGCTATAAGAACAATGTCGTCGACGTAGAGAAAAAGATAGGTGGTGGTGTTGCCGATGTGAAGGACGAAGAGGGAGGTATCGGAGATGGAGGCCACAAAGACGATGTGTCAAAGATAGGTAGCAAAACGCTGGTATCAAGCTTAAGGGGCCTGTTTGAGGCTGTAGAGGGAGCGCTGAAGGAGGAAAATATCGTCGGGACGAGATGGATCGACGAAGCCTGAAGGCTGCTGGCAGTAGACCATTTCCGTCAGATGAACGTGAAGGAATGCATTCTTCACATCGAGCTGGTGGATCGGCCAAGAGTGCGAGGCAGCGAGGGTGAGAACAACTCGAATGGTAGCGGGTTTGACGATGGGACTGAAGGTCTCGTCGTAGTCAATGCCAGGACGTTGGGAGAAACCTCGAACTACCCAGCGTACCTTATGACGAGCAAGCGATCCATCGGTGTGGAACTTGTGTTTAAAGATCCATTTACCGGTCACAACATTGGCACCGGGAGGACGAGGGACGAGGCGCCAGGTCTCGTTATCCATAAGGGCTTTATACTCGTCGGCCATGGCCACGCACCACTGAGGATCAACCAGGGCTGAACGAGGAGTCACCGGGATGGGCGAGATGGTACAATGGACTGCTGAGAGCCTGTAGTGCTTGGTAGGGCGGAGGGACCCAGTTTGTGATCAGGTGATCATATGAGAGGTGGAGGGAACAGTAGGGTTCGTAGGAACCGATGGGAGCGTGATAGGTGGGGTGGGGACGGGTTGGGAAAGGGTGGTGTCGGCTCGGGATCGGCGACTATATGTTCGGGGAAAGGGCTGAACGAGGTCGGCCTGAGCCGATGGGGTGGGTGAGCCAATGGAGGTTGATGGGCTGATGGGGTTGGGCGGTCCGATGTAGACGGAGCAGCCGATAGGGAGTGGTGAGCCGATGGAGGCTAAGGAGCCGATGGAGTTGATGTGTTCGATGGGAGTGAGACAGTATCAGCTGGAGCCGATGAGGGTGGTGGGGCCAATGGAGGTCCGATGTGAATAGCATCGGAGTGGAGAGGAGTGTGATAGCTATGCAAGAAGTTCTTAGGAGCGGTCGATGGGGAGGCCGGAGGTGAGATGGATGCAGGAGACTAGGAGGGTAGGGTGTTGGTGTTTGCGCGAACAAGCCTGTTGCCCCTCGAATCGATCTTGTATTGGTGGATACATATTTGCCGTTAGGTCCTTGTTTTGCCATGTTTCCTCCGTCTCTATCGGCAAAGGCACATGATCCCGACTAGGCTCTTGAGCTGATGATTTTTGTATCATCTTCTTGATTAGATCTTGTAGTGTATCCATCTATACTCCCGATGGATTACTGAATGCTTGATAAAATGATTCATTAAACATCTTTTGCAACGGCTTGGAAGAATTCATAGGTGCTGAATGGCCTAATTCCTTCATCAAAACACATTTTAGTAACTGCGCTTTTTGAATCGGCCTTTGTTTAGTCATACTGAAGGATTCCAAATAGAGCTTCTAAAAGTTGTCTATGTTCTGCTCTATATGTTGCCTCTGGTCTTCATTCAGACCCTCTATGGTAACTGGAACTATATTCTCCTCATTGGCTTCATCTTCAGACGAATATATCTTGGAATCAACCTTTTCTTTACACATATTGACAACAAGATACCCCCGAGTTGACGAGTAAAAATCTAACTTCTAATTAGGCACTTGTAGAGTCCCGCTAGTTGATGAATGGAATTATACCACCAGTCGATGAAGGATCTTCAGCCGATGGATGGTCTTCAGGTTTCTTCATTCGATGAATAAAATCCCGTCTAATCGGCTAATAAATGAAGATTTCTAACCTATCGGCCGATGAATATAGTATGGTTCTTATCGGCCGATGAATATAGTATGGTTCTTATCGGCCGATGAATGAAACCTTTAATCCCACCAGGCGTGCCAAAAAATATGTTCGCACTGAGAATCTCACGTGCCCCGGTGCGAACACGCCGACGCCTAGGAGGTCTGCTTAGCTCCAGTGTAGGCTGGTCGGCTTCTCTCCGTAGCTTGAGGTACGTGTGTCGGGGGCCGTGGGTTTCGATCGGCTCTAGCGTGACGGTACGGGTGCAGGCGTGCCAGTCAATTTGACCCTGCAATTGACAAGTTGCTGAGATAAATAGGTCCATCGGACGGTAGGCCGATACAG
The DNA here is from genome assembly GCA_030770085.1 of Oryza coarctata. Classification (NCBI taxonomy): domain Eukaryota; kingdom Viridiplantae; phylum Streptophyta; class Magnoliopsida; order Poales; family Poaceae; genus Oryza; species Oryza coarctata. The sequence continues at coordinate 9,675,523 of CM061475.1, forward strand.
GCGCTCCCTATCGGCTGGCTGCCGATAGGATCGGGATGGCCATCGGCTGCGTCCGGAAGGCCCTTCGCTATCGGCTATTTGCCGATAGGAATCGGGAAGTTCTTCAATCGGCTGGGGAGCCGATGAAGGCATAGACAGGTGTTGACGAGGGATCGGATGCAGAGCCGATGGAGGAACCGGGGTGTACTCAGAGGATAGCGAAATGCATAGGATCCCTCCGGATAGTCGACGAAAGCCATAGCGGTCGTTCATTGGCTGGAAAACCGATGAAGGCACATGCAGATTGGCAAGGAATAGTATTAAAAGGCACAGGCTGCAAAGCCGATGCTGCTCCGGATATAACAGCGCAAGACCCGTCACCTGCCGTGACAGCACCATTAACACCGAACCTCAAAGATCGGACCTAACCGAGACAGTATGAGGCTGAGGCCAACAGCGATAATACGGAGGACGTCGGATCGGCTGTGCTGAAGCAAAGACAGGAACAAACCTATCGACTAGCTGAGCCGATGAGGGGACGCCTCTATGAATACGGGTGCGTATCGGTTAGGAGACAGATGCGCTTGGCGTGGCGCGTCAAGGGAAACCTCTAAAGGCCTGACGCGTATCCCCCGAGGAGCTCAGAGCATGAATAACTCATCGGCTAGCACTCCGATGATACGCCGTGCAGAAAACTATAAACCTAAAGCTCAATCTACCATCGGCAACCCTGTAGGTCTAATCTAACCGATGCAGCACGAAATTAACGACGGCAGAGGGAGCTTAACAGGCCGATAGGCCCTGCACGGACGTGATGCGATATATCTGACCGGCCTAAGAGGTCAAACCTAACCGATGCAGTCTTAGATAGAGCAGAACATATTGAGATAGTGGTGGGACTTACCCCGTCGCTGGGGATCGGACCTAGCCGATGCAGCCTCGCGTCGAGAGCCAGAACCCACCGGTAGAAACCTAAATAAACTAGGGTGGCAATGCGCCGAAGTTGTATATTGACTGAGAGAGATAGCTTACATGTCTTCAGGGGGTCTATATTTATACCCTGGTTTTTACAGAGTCCGACACGTTTACAACCATCGGACGTTATTTCCTAACAAAAATAAAAGAAAATATTTCTAAAGAAGTTAACTAACTAACTAAACCTTCCTAATTAGATAAGATTACAATTTACGAAGATAAAATATCCTGTCATGGATTCCACGGCTCCTCTGCAAACTCGGTCTTATCTAGATAGTCTTCTAATCTAGAACCGAGTCTTCCTTCGCTACAATCTGATTGGCTTCTTCACTGTAGTCATCGGATACCTCTCAGCCGATCGGCTTTAGCACCATCGGGCTGTCCAGATTTTAGCGTTAACAGTTGGTGAGGAGGAAGTCGAGATCGCCAGATGAGGGTCCGGGATGAAGTAAACCAAAGGGAAAGCAGGACTCGTCAAAGACAACATGGCGGGAGATGATGATCCGGCGGGTAGAGAGATCGAGACATCGGTATCTCTTGTGGGATGAGGGATAGCCAAGGAAAATGTAGGCGGTGGAGCGGGATGCAAGTTTGTGAGGAGCAGTGGCGATGAGATTGGGATAGCAGAGACCCAAAAACGCATAGATGAGAGTAGTCGAGCATCTTGTGGTACAAAAGGTGTAGGGGACAATGTGGCGAACGGAGGAGCAAGGGCGCCAATTGATGGGGTAAGTCGCGGTGGTTAGTGCTTCAGCCTAGTAGGTTGCGGGTAGGTGGGCATTAAGTAGTATAGTGTGACTCATGTTGTTTAGTGTGCGAAGAATGCGTTCGGCCTTGCCGTTTTGGGGAGAGGTATAGGGATAGGAGAGGCGGAGATGGGTGCCATAGGAGGTAAGAAAGGTTTGGACGGTACGGTTGACAAACTGTGTACCGTTATCGGCTTGCATGGCTTGAATTGGTTGAATTGGTTGGAGACATAGTTGGTAAAGTTGATGAGGTGGGAGGCGATCTCGGACCTGCTGGTTAGTGGAAAAGTCCAACAATAGTGTGTATAGTCATCGAGTATTGTGAGATAGTACTGATTACCAGAAACACTCTTAACTGGAGAAGTCTACACATCACAGTGTATTAACTCAAAAGGTCGTGAGGTACAAAACATAGAGTTTGAGAAAGGCAGCCACACGTGTTTGCCAAGTTGACAAGAGTGGCAGACAGTGGAGCTATTGTGGTTACACGTGATGGAGGCATTGCGATGGAGATTGGCGACAGCGTCAGGATATCCTTCATAAAGAAATCAGAAGCGTCAAATTTAATTGAGCAATTGTTATCTCTTGTGAATTGACGGATGGATACTAGATTGTGGATGAGGGAGGGGACGATGAGGACATTACGAAGTGAAAAATTGGTTATGGGTGTAGACAGAAGGGAGTCACCACGACATTGGATAGGGAGAGAGTGCTCATTGCCGATGGTGACGAAAGGGGAGGAGGAGGGATAACGAGAGAGTAATATACCGGCCGATGGCGCCATATGGGATGATGCATCAGAGTCCAGCACCCAAGGGTGCTAGGGTTGGAGCGTCATTTGATTGAGGGCGGCGATAAGGCCAGCCTAGTTCCACGAGGAAACCGACTGGGTGGGTGGTGACGGTAGGATCGGCTGAGGCGGTAGGGTGGGAGCCGATGCCAGGTGGGCCTGAGGATGGGCACCGAGAACCCCTGGTTGCCAGCCGATGGGACTGCGTAGTTGGGACTAGGGTGCCCAGGAGTTGTAGCAAAGCCAACGGACCCATGGGACTAGCAGACGGGGTAGGGACTAGAGGAGGGCGCGGTTGTATCGGACTGCTCTAGTTCTTGCCCTTGCCTTTGCCGTTGCCACCTGCGCAGGCTTTGTTGCCATAGTTAAAGCCATGGCTACCAGAGTCACGAGAGGTGGTAGCAGCGCATGGTGATCGGTAGCTGATGGGGTTGGAGTAGCCATGATCGGCTGCGGCGAGGAGAACGGTGTGGGCCACAGTCTTCTCATCGTTGGCCAGGCGTAGTTCTTAGAGAACTAGCATGTCGTGGGCCTAAGCGAACATGGGAAGAGGTGTGGAGTTGGTGATGCAATCGGCGGTGTTGGAGAAGTGGGGATTAAGTCCTCGTAGGAGGGCAAGGACGAGTTATGAGTCAGCCACAGGGTGACCGACATCACGGAGGGTGGCAGCCTTGACCTTTAGATGTTGGTAGTATGAGGAGATAGATGAGTCTCCTTGTACCATGGAGTGGAATTCATTTAGGAGGAAGATGGCGCGTGACTGTTTGTTGGCGAGGAAGATCCGCTCGATGGCCACCCGGAGATCCCGAGCGATGGGGCCAGTGTCGTCCATTGCAAGATCGAGGACGGAGTCATTGACCGAGCCAAGTAGCCAGCTGCGCATGTAGCACTCGGCGATGTCTCACTGGGGATCATTGGGTCGAGGTGGAGCGGAGCCATCGATATGGGAACGAAGGCCAAATTTTCTACATAGGGATTTAAAGAAAAAAACTACTTGGAATAGTTGGTATTGAGGTCAAGGGAGATGGGAACGTGAGATTTCACGTTGACGGCGGCGTAAGGTGGTGAGAAGATCGGCGAAGTGGTGCCCGAGTTATGGTTAGGAGCGCCGATGGCCAGAAGGGATCCGTCGATTGGAAGAGTGCCGAAACTAAGAGCTGACTCGTTGGTCACGACAAGAGAGTAACGGGGCGCGATAAGCCGATGAGGGTAGGGGTCGATGAGGAGAGTCATTGGCTGATGGGAGTAGGTGGCCGATGAGGAGAGTGGTTGGCCGATGGGAGTAGGTAGTAGAGTAGTTGAGGAGTGGGTGACAGAGTAGGTAGGTCACGAGTGTGAGAGAGTAGGTGGGTTATAGGCGTGAGAAGGTTTGTATCCGTGAAGGGAGGTTTCACGTCCGTGGATCCGTGGACGCAACGGAGTGGAGCGGATGCGAAAAATCGGAGAAGGTGTGGACGCGAAGAAAGGAGGTTCGCGTCTAAGAAGTAGAAATTCGTGTCCGTGGACATGTGGACACGACGGAGTGGCTTGGACGCGAGTGGAGAAGTTTCGTGTCCGGGAGCAGGTGAGCGTGTTGGAAAAGCGGGAACCGAGAGAGTTCCAGTCAATGGAGGGCGGACGAGTCTAGCCGATGGAGGGCGGACGGGTCCAGCCGATGGAGACGATGAGCGTAGAGTTACGCCGGTGTTGGAGGGGAGGTGCACCGAAGCAAGGGAAAAGCTAAGGCGGGTCTGAACGAGACGGGGAGGCAGATGGGGACCATCTCCTTGTCACGTGGTGGAAAAGGGGGGCGAGAGGGCGGTGGAGGAGGAGAAAGCCATCTACGGAGGAGACGGGGAGGAGAGAGCTAAGACGAGAAGGCAGAGGAGGAATATCGGGGAAGAAGGTCTGCGACGGGAAGGAAGCGTCGGATTGCCAGCGAGAGGATGCTAGCGTGCTGAGGATATCTAGACTTGCTCTGATAACGTATAGGAATGTGGTGTATAGTGAGACTAATACCCTAACTTTATAAGGGGGGTCGGGTTTTAGTATTCTAACACCAATAGATTAAAACTTTTCTTTGCTTGAGCAGCAAAAGTATTTTAAGCTATCTATTGAAAATAGTTTGGGATAGCACAAAATCATTGTTTAACCGACACATGATCACATGATCGAGAATAAGCCGGATTATCCGACATCAATCTTGGACTATCCAGTCTAGCTGTTTCAGTTGGCCAGATAAGTGCTAGAGCAGATTGTCTAGCATCACTTAGAAAATCCGCCACACAGGTTTTAGAGCAACTTGAGAGTTTTCAAATACGGGTTTTTGCTCAAAACACTTTAGAGGTTTAGCATTCGTTAAAGAGATATTAGAGACCTAGTGTGCACTACACCCTAGACTCTAGCATTATAACTTCAAGTTACTAAACCAACTCCCTTTCTTTATAATATAGTTTTTTAAACAAATAACCTTAATCTATTGCATTCATCCATCAGATCTAGATGTATGTATGGAGGTTTCTTTTTGATTTGAAGTCACATTTTGACCGATTCTTGACTGTACGATCATCCAAAACATGTGATCATTTGGATCATCAAAACCCAAAACCTTTTTCTTTTAAACTCTTAGAAGAAATAATTAGTCCAAAGATTGTAATGCGATTAATCATTAAAACCACATCACATGAGTACCTAGATTCTTTTAGAAGGTGATTGGCACAGAGATCTGCGTTGGGGGCACCATGGTAATTAGCATCTACAAGGGCAAGCTGCTGCATCTCTGTTCGTTCCCTTCAGTTCTTACTGACAGTAAAATTTCTTTCAACATGTGGTATGTTAGGCTATAGACTTAGGAAAAACAAAGAGGCAATACAAATTTTATGTGGAAAAGATCAAACCCCAAAATAGTTGGATCAAATTGGACATCTTATTTATTGGTGCTTTAAGTGCGCTCATCATATCTGTATTACCCAAGGAAGCCATTCTAAACATGTCAATCTGAGTTTCAATTTGCGTCATAGAAACCATTTTGCCCTTACCGGTTTGGAGCAAAGTGATGACCTGGAGTAAAAGCAAAAAAAAATGATTATTACATAAAAATATAAATTTTGGTTGACACTGGTGTAGGGTGAAGTTTTTTTTTGTGAAAACTGGTGCAAAGTGAAACTCAAAGCAAATCAATGCAAAGGGTAATTTACTCAAATATTTTATTTGTTGCACTGTACCTTCAGTTCAATGCAGTACTTTTTGATGACTAGCATTATTTTATACTTTTCAGTGCTCATACGTCTTAATATCAGGGAAATGATGAAAAAAGTGAACTGGAAGATATTGGGCTGGATATCCATCAACCAGCGGTGCATACACCATCAATTTCTTATACCTGATCCCTATTGTTACCTTCATGATTGCAGTGATCCATTGGTACGTTGTGAAAAAAATTCTACATATCTAGACTAGCATATGTGATTTCATGCATCAAAAGAAAGATTTTTTTCTTTAATGCATTGCTGGATAAACTGGTTTAGAATGAAGAAGCTAAAGTTAATGGCACGCCGTGGCATGATGAAGGTGATTAGCATGGTGATATGTGTTGTGGAGACCACGGTGATCAGTCTCTACAAGGGCAAGCTTCTACATCTCTAACCTACCAACCTGCTGACACCAGCATAGCTGCGGGCCATCGGCGGCGACGCTCTGGACTCCCTCGACCATCACAACATGATCATCGGGACTCTCTTCCAGTGTGGCAGTTTCCTCAAATATGCCTTTTAGTTCTTCGTTCAGGTACAGCTAGCATCCAAGCAGGTTAGTAGCAGTAGAAGGTAGTGCTATTTGTGAAGAACTCTAGTTTCCATGCGTGTTGATCTTTGCCGAGACCTGAAATCTGCAATGCAGGCCAACATGTCCAAGGAATTCCCATCGAAATACTTCTCATCGATGCTCGTGTGCCTAGTAGGAACAATCCAGGCGGTAGTGAACGGGATCGCTGTCGACCGGGGACCCTTCAGCAAGGGTGCTCAAGTTGGATCTGTAACTGCTCACAGCCGTGTATTTGGTAAAGGCTTGAGGCCTCTTGCATTAGCACCATCTCCATTCCCTTCGGCTAGCTTGTGTGATCAGGCAAGCTGATGTGTTTTTTCCTTGCCTTGCCTACTCACACAAATCACTTTGACAAAGGGGTGTTCAACACAGCCGCAAGCTTCCACTTGATCACGTGGGCGGTGTCATCTCAGGGACCGACCTACCCCTCCATGTTCAACTCGCTTGCGCTGATCGTCATTGTCGTCCTTGAATCAGTGCTGCTTAGAAGCGACTTCTCTGTTGGGAGGTGAGATAACTTCAGCACATCTGTATGTTCAACCTCCATGTTCAACACGGCTAAAGGTGCACCCTGACATGATGAAGTTGAATAGTTTAATGATTGGTGTTGGCTGCACCATGGTGATCTGCCTCTATGAGGGAAAGCCACTGTATCTCTAGCCACCCACCTGCTAGCCATCGGCGGTGAATCCTCGGGCTCCTCCGACCACCACAACATGCTCATCGGCATGCTCTCCCCCTACAGCAGCTGCCTCAGCTACACCTTCTGGTTCATCGTTCAAGTATGGCATCCATACATGATAGCAGCATCTGTTGACTAGATTGCTATTTATGATATAGTTTCAATGTTTATAGATCTTTGCTAAAACCTAAAACCGGCAATGCAAGCCAAAGTACTTCTTGATGATGCTCATATGCTTGATGGGGACAATGTTTTTTCTGGAACATGATGGGGACAATGTTGAATGCTATTCATGGAAGTGATCTTAAACCAATCAATACAAACAATGGTAGGAGACATTTCAACTGCTGCATGCATGTTGAGCGCATTCTCAATAGTAGCTTAGTAGGTGAGCCGATTCCCGCAATAGAATTCGGTCCGACTACCTTGACTACTCAACCAGTTAGTAGGACAAGTCATGTTGACTACTCTATAGGTCATGCCAACCACTAGATCACTGGTAGAAATTGTAGATCAAGGCAAGACCTTGCATACACCGTGGTCAAGTGGACATGTGAAGAACAACAGTGGGCCTATTCGATACAAGCACATCAAGGATATCGTGCACAATGCACTGCAGATGGATCTAGCAAATGAGGACATTGATGATGAGCCACTACTCATGGAGATGGCAAAGCTATCATGCTACCGCGAGGTTGCTAGGCAACTAGTGTGGGATGAAGCCATGGCCAAGAAAATTGAGGGCATTGAGAAGAATGCAACGTGGTCACTTACAACATTGCTCATTGGATATAAGACAATCGGGCTCAAGTGGGTGCAAAAGAACTTGGCTAGCGAGGTAATAAAGCACAAGGCACGATTGGTTGCCATGGGCTATGTGCAGCGATAGGGCATTGACTTTGAAGAAGTATTCACATTGGTCATGCATCTTGACATAGTGCATGTCATTATTGTCATCACAGCCAACCGTGGGTGGCAAATTCAACATCTCAATGTCAAGTCAACATTCTTGAATGTAGAGCTCGAAGAGGAGGTTTATGTAGCCTAACCACAGGGGTTCATTAGTTGAGCAAAGGAGTACTTGGTGCTTAAGTTGAACAAAGCGCTCTAAATGCCATGGCAGGCACCACACACGGGGAACATGTGGCTTGGTGGAAGCCTGAAGTGGCTTGGCGGAAGCCTAGAATAGCTTGGCTTCATAAGGTGTGCACATGAGAAAGTTGTGTACACAATGGGAAAAGTGAACACTGGCATTATTGTTGGTGTCTATATTGATGATTTGATCATTATTAGGAATGATACAGTGACAATTGTAGCCTCCAAGCAAAAGATGATGGGGGAATTTGATATGATGACCTTGGATTTCTCATGTACTACTTAGGGATTGAGGTTGCAGAAGGAGATGGTGGCATCTCAATTAAGCAGTCCGTTTATGCTAAAAGGGTATTAACTCAATTTGGCATCTTTGATTGTAATTCCACTAAGATTCTCATGGAGCCAAGAGCTTAGCTTTACAATGATCCATAAGGACACTTGGTTGATGCCATCGAGTATTAACGTATCATCAGATGTTTATGCTATCTTCTTCACACTAGGCTAGATATCCTATGCTATAGGTGTGGCAAGCATATTCGTGGAGAAACCCACATTGATGCATTCGAAGGCTCTAAAGCAGATTCTTTGTTATCTCAAAGAGATTATTGAGTTTAGACTATTGAATAGGAGAGGAGGCAAAGAAGAGGTGATAACCAACTTTACAAACAGTGATCTGACTGGTGATATGGATGATCGGGAGAGTACAAGCAGCATGGCATTCTACATCAACAACTACCTGGTTTTATGGAACTCATGAAAACAAAAGACAATGGCTCTTTCATCTTGCGAGGCTGAGTTCATGGTGACAACTATGGTAGCAAACTAGGCGCTCTGGCCAAGGGCATTAATGGCCAAGCTAGTTGGGATAGGACTGAGATAGGTAAAGCTGTTTGTCAACAACAAGCCTATGGTCGCCCTTATGAAGAAGAGAATCTACTCTATACCATTGAGTTTGTCCCAGTCAATGATATACTATTAACATTATCACTTTTTATATTATACCAGTGAGTTAAATTATTCTATAACATACCATTGGACTAAGGATTTTTTTCAAAAATAGCCAACATACCCTTATATACATATAAGGGTTCGTAATTTATTGACCCCAATAGAAATTTCAAAAAAATATACATTTTTTGCATAGCCTCCTTGCACAACATGGAAGTTTGTGCATATACTTCAAGATTTTTTTTTGTATTTTTACTTTTTAAAAAGTTATTTCATGTGGTACATAAGAGAGGAATTGCTTACACAAGAGATAATAACACAAAAAATATTTTGTGTAGCATATCAAAGATGATTTACATTAAAAACAACAACACAAAAAAGTATGTAGCATATTACGGATAAATTATATTTTACAAAAAAATACAAAAATCTTGAAACTTCTATACAAACTTCCACATTACGTAAAACTTCCACATTACGTAAAACTTCCACATTTTGGATATTTTTGAAAACAATTCTGATCAAATGGCATATTGAGAATAATTGATAAACTCACTAGCATATTATAGAAATTGAAAATGTCAATGGCAAATCATTGAAGTAGGACAAATTCAATGACATGGAATATATTCTCTAGAAAAAGAATATGGTATTTCATGGCTAGAGTAAGCATATCAACACAAAGTATCACTTCATTCATGAATGTGTCGAAGTTGGACATATTAGCGTTGAGTTCATCTGCATTGAAGAATAGCAAGCTAACACACTAATAAAAGCATTGCTAGCAACAAGCCTAGTGATTATATAGGACCTAGTGTCCACAAACTCAGACCACTCCAAGACTATCGAGGAGATGATGAATGCTATTCATGGCAGTGGTCCCAAACCAATCAATACAAGCAATGGTTGGAGATGTTTCAACTATTTCATGCGTGTTTAACACATTCTCAATAATGGTTAACCAGGTGTATGGTCGGCATGAAAGAGTGCATGCATCTGTAAGAATACAAGAGTAGGGTATGACTCCTCCATATGGCCTAAACCTGTATAGCAAACTACGTCCAATCCTTTCCATTTAGATCTTAGGAAAACTTGAGTGTTTCTAATCCCTCGGTGGAACTCACAAAGGGTATACTGTTGTATCCCCGCTACTGGTGTTGATTCATCGACAACGGCCAAATATAAAAGAAACCCTATTCAGTTTCTATATCACCTCAACTCTTTTGATGTGGTAATCTTGTAAACACGTGTCATTTTTCTTCACTTTGCTTTCCAAAGACCACACTAATTACTTTATAGATGTATCTTTGTAGCACATTCAATCACCAAGAACCGAACCCCATTCACACTTAGTAAACATAGTTAGTCCTAATGATCATGTTGTTATTAATCAATAAAAACTTGTAGATTTATACATATTGTTGTTTTATACATATGTACACTATACTTGTAGGACTAGGTTATGCTCGCACATTTGTTCATCATCTTGATTTATTTATAGATTAAATTAAATCTATATGTGTGTATAGTTTCAACGGAGAATCTAGATGTACATGTTTCACCGTAACGAACCAAACCAAGTGAACTACAATCTTCCCAATAAAAGTAAGTTGATAAAAGGAACAAAATTTATGATGTACAATTGTGATTAGACATGAATGTTCTAGTAGTCAAAGTAATGTAACCCAATTGATAATATTGATGTCATAGAACAACATATAAGTTACTGTATATACGTAATTCAAATATTAATTGGATCTCATCTTGTCTCATTGTTAAAAGAATCTTGATATCATTTAGATGGGGAAGCGTGGGGTGGGGGTGGGGTAGCATCGGAATTAAACTTAACACTAGAACTTTCAATTCTATAGGTAGGAAATTCCAATCCCTATGTTGAATCCCTAAAAGAAGATTCAACTATAAACAACACCCACAATACAACTAAGTGAGGTATGTAAACAATAGGAAATACACATGAACACAACTAGAGAGATAAAGCAAAGGACACAAATATATTGCAACAGAGAGAAACAGACATGGTTTTTCATTGAAGGTCAGATACCAATGATCCTATATCTCCATTGTGGGACTTCAAGGACCCAGATCTCTCTCAATCTCAAGCCTCACCAAGTGAGCACCAATGATGAAGTTTTGGTCTTGAAGCAACCACCACAGCAAGGTAAATTTTTGATGCGACCACTATGGTCTAAGTTTGGACAATAAGCAAATACCTATAATGAAGCTTGTTCTACTAAGCAACATCTAAGATTAAGCTTAGTTCTTACTCAATTATCTCTTTTCTTGTGAATGTGATGGAAAACTTTCACAAGCTTTTCTTGACTATCCATAACGATTGGATACTCACGGATGATGTCTAGCTAGCTAGGAGGACGACCTTTAAAACTAATAAGCTTGATGATGAAAGCTCGATGCCAATCTTCAAGTACTTACTATAAGAGTCCTAATCACATAAGCTCTCGAAATATGAAATATATATCCTAAACTCAAAAATAAGCTCTAGATTTAAGGTAGAGGAGTGTAAAAACCCTTAAAAGGCTATGGGAGTATGTTTAAAAGATGTGATGGTCAAACTCTCAAAGTAGGGGGATTAAATACTCGCACACTCCACAAACTAGTCGTTACTTATAAAATTTAAACATTAAAACTTCCGATCAACATAGGAACTTTCGGAAGAAACGATCGAAACTTCTGATCATCTTTGATTAGCCCTTTCTGCTCGACAGAAAGCATCGATCGAAACTTTTGATGTCCACCATCGGAACTTCCAATCAGGCCTCTCGGTCTAACAGAGAGCTTTGATCGGAACTTCTAGTAACCTCTTTTAGAACCTTTGATCAACACTTAAGTACTGAGACCATTTTCCTATGTAAGTATAATGCTTTCTGTTTCTCTATAAGGATTAAAGACAACTTTAGAGCACTAGGATATAAACACCAGGCCTTGGCATGAACCTCACTTAATAATGTAGTTTTTCTATGACTCAAATTCAAAAACAAAATTAAATTGATTCACGTTGAGTCCTTAATCCTTTTTACTTCTTTTGTAGTGGTCACCATGCATCTATTAAATAACCATTTGAGCTAGATCTACACTTATTCTCAATAAGATCATTAGACCTATAATTATCTTGTATCATCTAAAAACCACTAGTGGTCTAAGTGCACTTTTAACTATTATGTATACCGCATCAGTTTTACTTACTCAAATCGATGTCGTTGACCAAGAATAGCAATAAAGACGTATGTGAATTCCCATGATGAGCCATGCGCAATTATATACGAATCCCTCAGTTATAAGCGACGCTATGGGTTGCTTCATATTAAATACAGACACTTGCAAAATCTGTTGGTAGGTGTATTTGCATCTCTTAACAACCCATTTCTTCATACCATCTCAATACAAGACAAATTGAGTTCATGTATTGTAAATTTTTATGTATCAGGCTAATCTGAACATGCCCGACCTAATCATCTATCTCGTCCCGAGTCCATTTCTCAATGAAGTAGTCTAAACTTTTCTACAGTGTGGAATTCCTACCTCGTCTCTCATTAATCTTCTATCTATACTATCGGCGTGTTAGTATCTTATAACTAAGCCAATCATCTATACCTGTTGTTAAATCTGTAGCATAATGTTCGTTTCATGCAAAAATCTCACCTCTCTATGCAATACGGTTCTCACTCGAAAAAAAATCTTCTCACTATTTCACATTTTTTTGTTCTATTTCACGCCACCTGTTTGCATGCATGTGAGGGAAGAAGTAGCACCTACTTAGATATACTTAATATATAACACATGTTATGTGTTGGCGGGTGGCTTGCACGATAGAATGCATTTTCATCCTTTCAGAATGCATTTCACAAGGTTGAGGGGGGACAAAAGCGTGTGAGAACTAACTGCATCTCTTGAGCTAATTAACACATGACTTCCTGAAATACCTCATCATGAGTATGTCGTTCTCATATCATGTAACTAACCAAACGTGCCTCGTGTGCCATCAACATGCTACATCTCTTGTATTGTTCGACTGTTCATGCAAAGAAACAAGTCTACTTAGCCTAGGCCAGGGTCAGCTTCTGAGATGCAAATGTGGATTGTTTTGTTACTTGATTGTGTTATATATCTTGCATTTTTAGGGCAACTATAGTGTAGACTTCAATTGATGTTTTTTTAAATAAAAAAGGAGGGCTACTAAATTTGGGACTCAGCATGCAACTGCTCGTCTTCTTACTGGCTTCTATCCGTTTGCTGGCGAAATATTCGAGCACTCGAGGCCAAACAAGTAAACATGGCGGTATTTGATCAGATCACCTCTTCTGATTATGTTTCGATGGATTGGTCCAAACTCCAAACAGTGACATGGACTCGCTATAATGCGAGCAAAACCAAGACCTATCTCCCTAAAGAGTAAGATCCATGTAAAATTGTAAAACCAGCTGTGTGACGCACAAAACAACTCAACTAACATCGTCCACAAGGGAAAAGGGCCATGAAAAAAAAAAGAGCAGATAAGTCAAATGTAAGGCTAGCCCAGGCGCAAGATAAGAAAAGAAAAAGTATTAAAATAATTAGTAAAATCACACTACTACTGCAACAGGTAGAGGGCCAGCCATTGTCAAGATGCAAACTGTTGATGCAACAGTAAAGAGAGGAATGTGCCTGCCATATTATTCTGTTACTCAACCAGAGTAGTCTCATATTACCAGGGGATCAGCAAAATGTTACTCTCTCTATTCAAAATTACTTACCGCGCTAGCTTTGTGTTAAGCCATATATTTCTAACTTTGACCAAAATTTATAAAAAATCATATACTTTAACATCATAAAATTTATGTTTTTAGATTTATCATTAGAAATGTTTTTATAATATATAATTTACATGTTATTAAACTATATAATTTTTTAGAAATTGATAGTTAAAGTTAGTAACGTTTGATTTAGGAAAAGTTAAACGACAGTAAATTTGAAACAGCTCTGGAGTGGCAGATTCATTTCAACAGCGATATTAGCAGACAGCTCTCACGCATGAAGATCTGGTGATGATCACTGTGCCTTTTGGACCAAGTCAAGGAACATGGCTACAGCCAATTGCGCCTGATCTGGTGTTCCAGATATCACAATCGTAATATCACTCATCTCTGAAGCCGGATAGCGAACAGTAATGTCTGCACCAGAGATCTGAATATTCACAAAGCAAAATGTTATGAGATTTACCATGGAAGCTTTGCTCCGTAAAGTTAATAATACCAAATATAGACCAGAAAATCAGCATTGTAACTTCAAAGACAATCAAGAAACTGTTAGCCTACTCGGTGAAAACAAACAAATCAACTGCAGATCTATAATGCAATAATTGGGATAGAAATACAGAAAAAAAATTGCAATAACATAAAAGGATAGTTAAAGGGATACTTTCCTAATAATATCAGCTAGGTTCGTTTACGGTCATCAATGCAGAATCAATAGAACAGAGATATTGTGGTTATTGCAGCCACACACTTGGGAGTCTGTCGTCATCTGCCAGGGGCTTATTCACCCACATTGGATAATGAGCTATTAAAAGGCTTCAATCTTAATATTGTTTTACAATTTTATTTAGTGTATGTTTGCTTATTTCATCTGATGGGAGGTTCTGTCCCTTAATTGAGTCTTTTTTTCTTTTTTGGTAAACTCAAACCTTATGGCTATGTACAGCCTAGACGTAGAGGCTGGAAATGTAATCATCTTTCTTATCTAAATAAATCCCTGTAATTTAGAATTACTATTAGAGATGGCAGTAGTTTTAAACTTCTCGTTAGTTATATTACTTTGCTTCCTGTCAATTCTTCGGACTTTCCAAATGAAGGAATACCTAAAGCATCATGCAGTTAAAATGGCTAAAATGAAGAGCTAGCTTTCACTACCAAAGCAGACCAGTACAGCGATTCAAAAATAAACATGATCAGCAATGTTAGCTTTTAAGTTTAGAACGTAATGTTTTCATCAATTTTTTTGTAATCCTAGAAAGCACTAGGTCTTAATTTTTTATTAAAAAAGACAACTCAGAAACACCAACACGTATTTGAAGTAATTCTCTAAAATAAACATATAGGATTACGGAGTTCTCCATCATACCTGTCTAAGCTTAGTGAGATTGTTTCCATTATCTCCACAAAAAGCAATCTCACATGTGATCCTAGTTATGGTGGCAGTCTTGATTCCTCTGGACCAGAAGCAGAAGTCATTGTAATTATTGTTAGTGTCATTTACAAGTCATTAAACCATAGGATCAATAAATGCACAATCCATTCTTCAAAAGCAACCAAAGGAACACAACATATAGGAATGGAAATATATAAAACTGGTATTTTGTTGATCCCTTCCAATTATGAACTGTGCAGATTTGAAATTTGTACTGTGAAGATCGCAACTTCAGTACTTCATCAAGAATACGATCTTATAAAAATATATAGTATTATGCACATAACTGGTGGAATTACATAAGAACACTTCTTTGGCCATATATAATACATTGAAATGCTAAATTTTGATCACAACAAGGGTGCCAGAACACACGAGAAGATTAATTGTGCACGACAATACTTTTTTCCAATTCTTTGTTTTCCATTGGACCATGATAGATGTTCTGTTTGAAGTTTGCCACAGGATGTTTCCTTCACAGGACTTGAAGAGCCAGACGTAACAGACCAAATTTGAATATGGCAGTTTGGTGTTGCCGGATATTAAATAGACAGACGTAATAGACTAAATTTGAATATGGCAGGATGTTTCCTGCACAAAACTGTTACATAGTGCCAAGGGTACTAGCGACGCCCTGCCAACCATTCCTCCGCTTAAGACTAAACATGTTCCCGTGAAGTAGTAAACGCATTCGCGACTCTAAATGCATTCCCGTGAATGTATACGTCATCCCAAGAAGGAAAATGCATCCCTCACGATCGTAAACGGCAGGATGCTAGTAGTTCCTTGGGCTCTAAATAGTCAATCCATGATATTAAATAGCTGAAAAATACACTAACATGAGATAGAAACCCAAGATACTAATGGTTTTTGTAATTCGATACACAAGAAAAAATTGAAGTACCGTGCATCGTAAAATAATCATAGCCAAAGACCACTTCTAAAGGTACAAAGGTACTAGGGGGTATCAAGTACTGACAGACAGACATGACTATTACCTCAAATGTTTGTTTTCCTCCAGACATGTAATTTCATGATTTGAAGTGTCGATTCCATCGTCATTCTGCATCCCAGTATTCAAATTGTTAATTCCAGTGCCATTCCCATTAGCTGGTTTATGCCCCTCATTAATTGGGTTGTTGATCTCATTTCCACTCCCATTGGCAGGTTTCTACATCCAAATATTTGTTTAGCACTTCCATAAAAAAACAGTATGTCAGAATTTAGAATATAATGCTGCAAACTGACAAGGGGAGCTCCAGAAGGATTAGAAAAATCATATTGTTTTCTTGGTACATGATTAGACAAATATTTCTTCATGTAGATTGATGAGCAAGGGCAACTATAGGATAGTTTTATAATGAGTAAAATTTTAGCAATGGACAATTTTAACATAACACCGAGGCTTCAACTTGGTTGATGGCATTACTGTCGACCCCCGATTTTAGATACCGAAATCCACATGTATTTTTAATATCATTTTTTAGTTCAGTAGATGATACGCACATATCTATAGCTAGACATTGTTGCATATATCATTTATATGTTATACAATAATTAATATTATAAAGGTTACTAGGGTAGGTCCTAAATAGAACTAACATGTTCATAAACAATAAGTAATAGATAAGATAGCAGAAGCAAAATTGTGACGGTGCGTAGCTATTTCATAGGCATCGACTAGGACCTAAATCCCCACATGTTGCCACCTTCGTCTCCTCAACCTTAAGAAGGTGCTCGTAGGGATCACCTGTAGCCTCTATGAAAAATAGCAATGATGAATACATAAAGTACTCACAAGTCACCACTTTAATATGATTAATGTGTATAAGGTTCATGGAAGGCCACATTTCTTTTGCATAAAACCAATTTTTACAAACATTTTCATAAATTTATGACCTAGCCATTTTGACTAAAAACATGTCAACTTTTTCTTGTTTAACCATTCACTGAGGGCTATGTTCACCTTCCCAAGCCACCTTTGGGTTGGTTTACCCTAGGCTCATGTATCAACATTTTGCCATTGGAGCCTACCCTCATCCTAGATAGTCTAACCATGTGCTATCTATTTTCAACCATGTCCTAAGTTAAATTTTGAAGTTTATGAGTCTAGTTAAGAATAGTGCAAATCCTATTGCTTCTTTAACCATGAGCATGGCTATTTAAATAGAATGACTTATTCACACTACAATAAATATGCTTTACTCGTACTCCATGACTTAACAAACACATGAGCTATATTTTAGATCCCTTGGAGCAGCGGTACCCATCCCATGAATTATGTATCCCTATAAACTATGTGCCTTCACAAACTCACAAACCAATAGTGTGGGGAGTTTTGGTGTTTCTAAGGTATCAATGGGAGAAGTTTACAACAACAATTATTGAAGTTTTAGTTATATAAGCCACGTCGTGCATGGATCAATTTATCATGTCACACATGACCTCCATCACTATAGTTCAGAACCACACATGACTAAGGTACCGCCCCCTTCTGGTGGCCGTAGTTCACTAGGTCTATACCCAATTGAGAAGATGTGGTCATACTCAGTTCGTTTTGTGCCCATTTCTCTACTTGGTCCTTAATTGACCATGGTCGGTCCTTAATTGACCATGGTCAACACTAGCTTTTGCCAGAATCCACCTAAATCAATTGGCCGCCCTAGTTTAAAACAATTTGTTGTAATTAAGTTTTGAGTTTTTATAAATGGTTTTCTATGTGTCTAGCAAGATGGCAATACATGTCTCCATCTACACCCTGATGATCACCACTACCCTAATGATGATCTCCTAGAATAAATATTCCATGTAACTATCATCTAATAAGCATTACAAAGTATGTGTCAATAGTTTGACTATGGACTCGAGTACAAGTATGGCTATCAAGCTACAGGTAATAAATTATCAAGGCAGGTATAAAATAAATTTAGATACGCAATTTAAACATAGCTTGTAGTTTATTTTAAAACAAAATATTTCACAATATATATACAACATGATCAAGGAGGAGGTTGTGATGACTTGCCTTGCTCAGCTAGAGTGTCCTCAACTTTACAATTGGGCTGATCTCCTTCACAAATATAACCTGTTGTAAAACGTTGTCTAAATGGAAGTTCTAATACGATAATAAAATAATCCATAAATCCAAAAAAAATTCACAAACAGAAAAACCAATGCCTTTAGCTATATCTTGAATTTAGATTAATTTTGGTGAAAGTTTCATTGGATTCCTACTTAAGATTAGTGAGTTGTAGATTTTCTAAAATTCAAATTTGATTTAAATCAAATAAATGTCAAAATCTACTGTTCTTAAATACATTTGAATTGGTATGAGGTATTTCATTTATTTTTAAATATAGGGGCTGACAGGTTGGTCTAGGGTATTTTCCAAGTATTTTTATTTTTTTCTAAAGTAAAAGGACTTTAATAGGTAGGGTTAGGGTAAACAGTAGACCTAGTCAATTTGACAAAAAGTGGCTGTCCCACATGTTGGTCTCAGGAGGGGGAGCCTTATCCCCTCCTCTCCTTTCTCTCTCTTGTGCTCTGTCGTTTCTCTCTCTCCTTTGGTGGAGCACATAGCAATATAACACACTTGTGCGCACAAGTGGGTAGCGTGGCTGGTTGGCCGAGCCTTGGTAGGTGGCGAATCGGCGTCAGTGACTATAGGGGCATGTGTGGGGTTTAAAGAGCTTGGTGCTCATCTATAGTGGTGACTAGGGAAAAAGAGGATGATAGGCCAGAAGCTCACCGAAGTAGCAGCCTAGGGCGGCACAATCGGGCAGTGGGGTGTGGTCAAGGTTGGGGCAATGGCTACTGTTCTAGCTAGGAGGTGGCAGAGGTGGCCCTGGAGCGGACAAGGCAAGGGAGTAGAGATCGTGGGTAGCGGTGGGGATGGCAAGGTGGTGAGGTGGAGAGATGCCGATGGCAGTAGAGAGCTTGGGATGGCAACCCTTTTATAGGCGCAGACATCCTTGGCATTTAATGGAAGAGGCAGGGCCTGCGATGCGATGACAGTGGGGCTAGTGAAGCTATACACAACATGGCGCGGGTGATGGCGTGAGGCAGTTGAGGACCGGTCAGTGTAGGCGGTGGCAGGGGATAGGTCGGTGGTGGTAGAGGACGGTAGGGGATGGTGTGGCTCAGGCGAGTCCATGCGGCCATCTCATTGCTATCCTTAATTTTGAGCAGCTTCTAGCATGTGATTGGCCTGGCGCAGTGTAGACAGCATCAAGCGGTGCACGGCATGACATAGGTGATGGCATGAGGCAATACATGACAATGGCAGTCATGTGGTTGTGTCCTATGTAGCAAACATGGATGGCAGTGGAGAATGCGTAGGCCACCAAGTATCCAAAGCCATGATGGGTTTCTTTCCTCCCCTCTGTTTGCAGGCATGGGCCACAATGGTAGAAGCATCAGTGGGGCTGCAAAGGGGCAGTGGCAGAAGGTAGTGTGTTGTTGTTGCGGCATACATCTATGGTAGGGGTGGCCTGTACGAGCGATGGTGTCTAGGTTGTTTTTGCATGGCATCTAGTCTGACTGGTGCAAATTTCGAGTGGTCAGCATGGGTGTGTGCGTGCGCTAGCTTGGCACTTGTCGATTCTGCAAAAATGAGCTGAAAAGGAAGTAGAGCCTCAACTACAAAAGTGTTCCTTTGGAGTTTTATTAAAGGTATATAGGGTTAGAAATAGGTTTCAACAAGAAAAGAGGATTTTTCGTAACATAAATTAGATGGACCTTGGAGCATAGTTTTCTTATAAGTTAAAACTTTATATATAGCCACTTTGATTTGAGAGATTGTAATTTGGATATTTGTATTTTAGATTGTTATTAAATTGAGGCACTAGTACAATGTAAAATAAAAGGAAGCATAAGAACAAGCCTGATGCAATATTTTCAAAAAAGATTTTTGATGGTTCCAAATTTTATGTTTTGAATTTTAGAGTTTCAATTTTCAGTATGTTACGATTAGGTTATTTTCTAATTAGATTAAGTACGAGCCAAAAAGAGAAATGTGGCTAATTGTTCAACAAAGATGGTTCTCGATTTAGCGTAATGATCACAAATTTGAAATAGGTTTACAATTGGGTGATGCGTGGTGTTCTAGGGCTTTCATTTATTGGTATTGTTGAATTTATATTGCATGGTACATGCACATATTTTAGAGTTTAGTACAAAATAGCTGACCCCTGCATGGGAGACAATAGTCTTTTCCTTTATCACATTACTGAAGGCATTGACTTAAACCTTAAGGTAAACAAAAGCACATGTTTGTTGTCTTGTGTGTTAACAAGGGCATGCGTGGAATGTAATGTAAGAAAAATATATAGAAGTGTGTCTTGAAGGATGACAAGATATGCATGTGCTGATACCAAAAGCCTACTCTGCTCTGCAAGCCATGTTCTCATATTATTGCCATAAGCAATGATTGTGGAATAGTTGGATGTCTTTTTGTGTCACCTTATTTTAGGAAAAAAACAATCCTTAATATCTAGAGTGGCAAGATATATGGCTTCAATATTACAAGGACATTCTCAACTACACATCCCTAAGTTATTTACATTCCTGACCTAACAAAATTGAGGGAGAAAGTAGTTCACTAAAAGATAAGATACATTTGGAACAACATGAATAAGTCTGAAGCAGGTGAAAGGAATAAATGTTGTAGCAAGTGCGACTAGAAATGCATACTTATAAGATGTGCCCTAAAGATGCCACTCCCTTGCATGAGCCCATGCTACTTGTGCCATATCACAAAACAAGCTTACCTACTCCTAGGGTCATGTGCGAGCATAGGGCAAGACGACAAAGAGGGCTAGAGGTTACAGGCTAGGCCAGTAGTATGTTGTAGCAGTAGAAGTTAGCTTACTGTGCATATGTTTCTTGTTTTGTACTACTATGTATTCACTATATCCATACTCTATACTTGTTTCATTTGTGGACCTTATTTTACTTACTGTAGTGCTACTTTAGGCATCAATGTCGGGTTGCAATCAACATAGCATGGTTGAGTTGCTTTCACTGCACAATATAGACCACACTTCTATTGACTCTAGCTACAAAACACAACCAACTGCAAAAGAAAACTAACATTTGGCGCATGCACGTTGAGTCACTTTCATCGCGAAGTGTAGACAATGATGCTTAAATCTAGCTACAAAAGACAACCAACTTTTGGCGCATGCAAGTCATTTTCATCCCACAGTGTAGACCATGATGCTTACATCGCTACTGCTTTAAGTTCTCATGACATAACACTACATGCTATATATAGGCACACAATTGTAGAATACTCTTCAAAAATAACATCACACCCTAGGTTCATCACTCTCGTGCAGCAAGAAATAACCATGGCTAATTCCACCATGGTGTAACCATCCATTATGCACATGTGGTGATCGATGCCAACTTTTGATATCTCGGTAGCCCAACATTTGTGGGAGAAGGTTCTTCCAATACCTAAACTTTCATGAGGCATGGATTCGATGACACTATTTTTTATTAATGTGAATCAAATTTGTTATCTGAACATCATAATACAAGTATTACATTCTTTGGCAAACCCACATATTGTTGTGTAGCTTCATTCAATGGCTTGATATACAAAATCTAGAGCCCAGTAGGAGACAATGGTATTTCTTTTCAAAAAACATCTACACAAGAAATGAGGAGCAAGGAGTATGAACGACATTTGTGACCTAAAATGTTAGACTAGAGGTGACATCCTCTGGGACTACCCACATGGCCAAAATGTCGTAAGTGCGCATGCGGTGATCACTGCCAATTGGTGCGGTTCATTAGACAAAGTACTTTAGGTAGAACATACATTGCTTGTTCATATATTATTCACAATGATTTTGTTGTAAGTGCCCTTTACATCTCTCTACTATCCTTTAGCTATTTTATCACCTTGTCTATACAATTTTATCCCATGGAAAGAGCAAAGAAAGTGTGAATTCAAATAATGGATAGACATGGAGAGACCACCGTCCAATGGAGGATTGATCATACAACCTAAAACAATTTCACAATACATCTAAGCCAAAGTGGAGTATGAACGAAGAATGGACTCCGCTAGCAACAAGAGACCATAGGCAGAGGATAGATGAATATTTCCAAATGCTCCAAATAAGTGTTGGTAGCAAATCAATAGTTACATGATGTATTATCTATATTTCGTCTATGTTTCCTTTGTAACATGTGAACATCTAATTATTCGTGCAATGATTTTCTATTATAACCTCTAATTACTCATATACCTACATAATTTACAGATTTTTTTCTATTTTTGCCACTCATTGCAGTTGTATTTGCCCTTCCACCATCAAAAAATGTGTAATTCTCTCTTTTACCACTCTACCGTTAATGCGTATTTTTCCATCTAGTCTAGGTTAGTTGACTATGATGTTAGCAACAAAAAGAATGTTATGCCTTTGTCGATAAATAATAACTAAACCATAGTATATGTATATGAAGGGCATAGAGATTTGCAAACAAATCATTCAAGAGAGCAAGGAAGACAGAGTTTTATATAGGTTCGGACTAGCTAACATCATGTAATAACTCTACTCTTGTTAGCCATAGCTAGTATTGTCATTATATCAATCTTTCATGAATAGAACATATGGGAAGAAAAACCTTAATGTAGTCTACAATTATATCGGTGTAGAGCTCGAGTATAGTTGTCAGTGGCTAACTGTTATCAGGCTTCTCTAATGTTTATTCTTTCTTTCATTTGAAATAGTCATATAAATTTCTCAGCAAGCCCTCGAGCAATGCTGTGTAGTTTAATATATGTAATTAAATATAAGCAAGTAAATTACAATTATAAAGCACCTAATAAACTGTGTACCTAGATGTAATGTCCATACTTATGAACTCTTACTATCTCTTGTTCCAACCAGCATTGCGTTGTCTTTCCTTTATGTCTCATTCCAACTATGAACACTTCGAGTAGTCTGGACAATACTAGATTTTTCCTCGTGGTTGCATTTTGTCAGAACAAGATATTCGAGATTATGCCCTTTGTTGATCTAAGAACAAGAAGCTTCAAATTTGTATAGTATTCGGACAATATGTGCATGTTCCGTAATTTGATAATATGCAAGCCCCTTGTCTGCCTGAACTACTCGATGATTTAGAGCGATATCTACTATGCGCGTAGTCAAAACGAACATATCTAAGGACAAGACATCCACTACTATAGGGAATAGAAAGATACACAATTTAAATGTATATATGTAAAAAATTACAAGTACATTGCCCTTCTTTATTCACTATCCTATATGCTTGGGGTACTTGGAACACCTTATTGGAATCCTCCTACTTAGGTGTGAAATTTATAGCATAAAACTTGTGTCTGCACCCTTTTGAGAACATTGTCACCTTTGGCGAGTGGATGAGCCCAAATTCGCTTTTTGTGATAGAGACGAAGAGCTTAGTGGTATTATGTGATGTGAAACACCACATGTAGCCACCGTATATGGGTTATTAGACTCTCTGATCTTTTTCTTGTATATATTGATGATTGGAATTACTGATGTGACACATAACTACCTGAAGTAGATTTTCGATTAATGGGGCACCGTTGGACCAACATATGTCTTGAAGTTGAGTTGCGGAGTTATTGGTTTGAACTTCACTTTGTTGGTATTCAATGCTGACTAATATAGAGCCTCTCACTAGTCTCCGTTTTTCTCAATATCAGGCTAGTTGTTCTGCTAGTTGATTTTCCTAAAATCAACTATTTAGAACAAATTGTTAAATAATAAGCCCTCGAGTGACTGCTCAGGTTTTCTAGTCCATAAGTAAATAATATACTTTCCCCAGTCCCTGACTATCTTCTCATAAACATAGTTAATGAGTAGACAAATATGAGTAGAAAAGTGATATAAAGAGTACCGATATATTAGATGATTTTATGGCAAAGAAACAATCAACTTGGTTGGTAATATATACAGGTGATAGGACATAATATCACCCCTCTGATCTTGCCAAGACTAGCTGTGTAGTCAAATCCCAACAATGTTTATTATTGGTAAGACCGCTATGACCCAACAAGTTTCGCAAAAACCAGCAATGTAGTTGGTTCTCAACCATTTTCTAGATAGGACACCCTTTTCGCTCGACCTAGTCCCGTAAAGACCTGTGGCGTAATCGGATCCTCGACTACTATCTAAGTAGGATGTTCGTTATGCCTAACCTAGTCTCATGAGTGTTAGTGATATGCCTTAGAGATAATATGAAGATGTTGTATATATCACATACTATATTTATGATATATTAATTTGTCCTTTAAAATAGACAGTATCATTATTGATCAATGAGTATGTGACATATTAATGAGACTTCTAATGTCAGATGTTGTTATTTCTAAATAATCCCTAATCATATATCGAATGAGAAACAAATATAATTATAAGATAAACATATATATTGATTGATGATTATGTCTTATAAATTATGGTATGGAGGTATCAATTCCACAATATGGACATATGTTAGTACTCATATATTAGATAAACCTGCTATGAAATACTATAGAGATTTATTTATCATCAGTTAATCTCAAGTAGTATTTATATGAAGTTATTAGACTTAAGATCTTCCGAGATCATCATAGTTCCCAACATACATAGTAGCTTATTTTGAGATTACTAAATGTTACTCTATAACAGGGTAGTCATAAAAATAGTCTTCGGATTTACTATGAAATATGCAGAGGGATGTGAGTGGTCAAGATAAAATTTGCCTTTCTTGTGTGAGAGATATCTCTAGGCTCCTCGATGTAATGGATTATAGAAGCGCATGGTTATACCAAGGTGATTGAGGAGTTAATCACAAGTTTATAATCCATCATAGGATTGAGAAAGTGATTGAGCTATTAAGAGTATGACATAAGGCTCGCCTTAAACTCGATCGATATCATAAGGCAAACATATTTGTATATAAGAACATTATAGATTCAGCCGATATGATTTATACGTATACTTTGGGGTTAATATGCCTTGCAAGAGACCACTAATAAAAGTGTGACTAGAAAGGTGTTTTCGGGTCACGCCAAAATATGTAAACCAACATGGTTGCACGCTTAATGATATAGAATGTTTATTCGAATGTGATTCGGATAAGGGCTCAATTCAGATAGTGATTCAAGTAGGCTCCTATTGGGCCATTGTCCACTAGGCCCAAGTGAGAAAGCCTATATATAGGGAGGTAGAGAGGTCAAGGAGATACACCTCCGTTCACCTCAAGCAAAACCCAAGCTGCCACCTCTCGAGCCAAACACTAGTCATTTGCAAGTGCTAGTATACCAGTAATCGGCATTCCAGCTCTGGACATGTGGATACCGGTGGAGGCAATGCTCATTGCAGCGTTAATCTGCATTTGGATCACGACAATCAATTGCTTCATCTACTACCACAATGCGCGCGTGGTTGGATCGACCTCTCCAACCTTATTTCCACTGCACTGAGTGTCTTGTGGTAACAATCTATGATCCCTGATTCGCATGATGTCCTATCGTAGTCTACGCCTTTCACTATGGTGGTATCAGAGCCATCTTGCGTAGTTTGCGATTTGGATCATCACATATGTTGATATGCGGTAGCAGTAGATTGGATCTATTATAGTATAGACCAGTCAGTTCAAGTGATGGATCGATAGTAGCACGGGTTGATGAGATCAATCAGTGAATAGGAATTAGATAAGGCACAGATCATAGCACTAGTAATGTCCTTGAGAGTGTCTCAGTCAAGCATAAGGTAGTTATACCGAGTACTAGTATGTTATGGATCTGTAGCTTTGAGTCATTAGAACTAGTAACGTTCTTAAGAGTGTCTCAGATCGGTATAAGGTGGTTATACTGAGTACCAGTAGGTTATGGATAGGGTCAATGAAACTACTATTATCCTTAAGATTGTCTTGGATCGGCATAAGATTTTTATGTTGAATAGTAGTAGATTGTCGATCTGATTGTCATGAGCCAGTGGAAATCTAGTATCCTTGAGAGTGTCTTGGATCGGCATAAGATGGTTGTGTCGTATAGTATTTCCATAGCGATTATATAGATTGGATACATGAATTTTGTAGGGTGTTCACGGCCCATGGCATAATGGGTTTACATCGTTAGGTGGAATGTGATTCTGCATCTAATTTATTTTTGTGGAAAATGATGTGAATAGTATGTTCCTATAGTTTATTTAGAATGTATGAGATGTATGCGATGCATGTAACATTCTTTATGGCCTACGTGTTATGATTATTTCAGCTATTGTTAGCTATCTCTATTGTATTTAACGGCTTACGTGTCAACCATAGTGCTTGAATCTATTTTTATAATATTCAATTTCTAGCTATTATAGGTAGTAGCCTAGATTAGATAAAATTTTTCAAGCATAGTGATCCAAAGGAAATATGTGGAGAATGGAGATAATCTATATGGAGATGGATATCATTTTTTTGGCCATAGATGAATGTTTTTATCTATGATGTTTTCTATCTTACTTTTATGAAATGATATTTATGAATTGTTGCTATGGTAGGATAGAGTCCTCCTAGCAAAAATAGGTGTTTGTGCTCTTCCATATGTTGCACCTAAGGAGAATGATTATTATACAATAGGACTACCAAAATAGGGTATAGTTGGTTATCATCAGCACTTAGGGTAGATGTTGGACATCTACATGTGGAAATATATGGCTTACTTAACAAGATTATGAAAAATAGTTTTAGACCTTAGGGCATTGGTTAGGGCTAGGGCATGTTGATGCCACCCAACAAATAACAATCATACAGTGATGTGACTAGCAAAAGTGTTGCCTATCCATGTAACTAGATATTTAGTCATCATGCTAAAACTCACTAGGAAATAGTAAGATGAGGATCTTGACCCACTACGTCACTTAGAGTGAGTTTTGTTAAAAATACATAGTGAGAGTCTTTTGTTAAATAGTTTGATAAAAAAATTAGAATGATAAACCTAATATTGATTCAGTCGTTTATGATAGAGTTGGTGTAAATCCTTACAGTAATGATTCCAATTTAGAGACAAACATATTTTAGTTAGGCCATATCTCCTAATGCGAAGCCATCGTGACATCCCTCGTTGTAAAATCCATGTTTGGACACCATGTCTTCACAAATTCTCTAAATAGCAACTTGCACTACCTAGCATGACAACTATCAACAAATAATAGTTCAAGTGTAATATCCATATATTTAAAGGTTATAGTGATCCGCTCATATGAGATATAAACGAATATATAAAGAGAGTAAGAGTGACAGGGATTTTTTATATAGATTTGGGTCCCCTAATGTCGTGTAATAGTCGTACTCCTATTGGTTGGATCTAATATTACTATTATATCAATCTTTCATGAATACAGTATATGAAGAGAACAAATCCTATTGGTCGTAGCTTAGACGCAGTTGGCGGCGGCTAGGCTTGTCTAATGTTTACTTGACGAGATTTGTATTATCTTCACTATGTTGTATGTCATTTTCCTTCTAGATGGCTTTATATTTATACCATTTGATGCCTACTTATCTATGTAGAAATAGAGAGAAAATTTATTTTCTTATTTGAACTATTTTCTCAGTTTGGATTTTATCCATATATATAACCTTTCTTTTCATATAAAATTTGGTACATGATACATCGGTATCGAAGTAGGTATACATCTATGGATTATGTCATATAGCCCTTCGGATGCCCCAAATAAAATAGCACTTCAAGGTTTAGAAAATACAGTATAATGTTCTGAAAACAAAATCCCTAGTGTTTAATATATTATCATCAAATAAAGAAGCCATAACACACAAACTTACTAATCTCTAGCTCCTAGCCGAGGAAAAACACCTATTGGAAAGGTAGCATGGTGGCCGCCAGCAAAATATGCAGGCCCCTCTCCTCCTTCCAATGGCCAAGCACGGCCGTTTTGCATGTGCCCTTGGTCATCTAAAAAAACGTAAGTGGGCTGCTTATAAAAAATCAAGTGTCGTGGCTGCCTGCTATGGATGGCCCCGAACGGCTGTCACAAAAAAAGTTCTACGAGGTTATACGAGGACCTTAGGAGTATTGATTTATAATTATCTCAATTAAAAATATTATTTTATAAATATTAAAATAAAAAAAAATCTCGACTCGGTGGGAAGTGAGATGTATACCGGAGTCGTATGGTATCTCTACAGTTTTTCTTTTAAAAAATAAAATCCAAATGTGTAAGTATTAGTCGGACATGACTCTGCGTCGCCCGATCCAGAGAGAAACGTTGGGCACCGTTTGTGCCATCCGATGGAGACGAATCGAGTCAACCCGTTGGGCCCCTGGCGTATGCAGCTGCGGTTAATGTGCGTCGTTCGTGTGGTGCTTTTCTTTTCTCCCATTACCATATGCAGTGCACTCTTTCATTATCCACCATCATGTGACTGCTAGATGTCTGCATGCTAAAGAAAAGAGAAGCTTTTATTAACAAGCTTTAAATGATTATTTTTTCAAAAACATCATTATATTTATTATAAATAAATATTTAAAAGATATCAGATAATCATATTTCAATGAAAGAAATGTAAATATTTGAACCATTAAAATTTAATGTTTCATATTTGAGAGTAAAATATTTCAACAGTTATTTTATTTTATTTCACATATATATTTCAAATGTTTGAATGGATAAGTTTTTGTTTCATAACATATAAATTGATATTTCACTTATAGTCAACAGAAGCATTTGTACCATCAGATTGTTTTTCACTGAATCAGACACCCTAAGCTAGTCATCCTTGCTACATTATTTTGTGTTTTCCTAGCAAGACTAATTGAGTGCTTGATCCGAAGCAAAAAATAGCGGTGTTTCATCGCATGGAAGAAGAAGAGAGAGAAAGCAGGTGAGGCGCCGGATATTTTAGTTTGGATCGGACGACCGATGCACATCATTCTCTGTATTAGTCTAATCGGTTTCGTTACATATAGCCGCGGCCGTGTCATATACAACAAAAATAATCTTAACCAGTTACGTTTTGTAGAGACCGAATTGTAATCCATCGTC
This sequence comes from Oryza coarctata, assembly GCA_030770085.1. Taxonomy (NCBI): domain Eukaryota; kingdom Viridiplantae; phylum Streptophyta; class Magnoliopsida; order Poales; family Poaceae; genus Oryza; species Oryza coarctata. Next base: position 9,704,788 of record CM061475.1, read on the forward strand.
TAAAGAAACCGGTTACGTTTAGTTTGATCTCTATAGTCTACATATGCAGCAGCCGCCGTGTTACGGTGTCAGGCAAAGAGGTCACCGCCGGTCTTTCAATCTATGGCAATGGAGAGCAGCAGGAAGCGCAAGCGCGACTGCCCTGACCTGCCGCCGGACACATTGCGCCTCATCTCGGAGTCACTGCCGATCAAAGCCCGCGTCCGCGCCGGGGCCGTGTGCACAGCGTGGTCGTGATGTTCTGGGACAGCAGGCTGGCGTACACCGCTGCCGGACTTGGCGAGTGGCGCTGGCTGGAGACACTCGACGACGGCATGCATTTTCATCCAGAAAGGATCACTGACGTGGTGCACGGCGGCGGCTGCACGTTCCTAGGCCTGACCACCCGACTCGACACGTTCTCGGGTCTGATGGTCCCGACCGCCCGATACGACATCCAAGTGTTCGATCTGCCCGTCGGCGACGAGCCCGTGGTGCACAGGCTCCCCGTCGCCGCGAAAAGTTCACGTTCTGCGACGTGTTCTGAGCCTGATTCTTCTTCCTCAACGGCACGCCGCACGTGGTGATTCGGTGGTGGGACGTCATCGCGCGCACGGACGAGATGGCCGTCTTCGTCAACGACCCCAGCAACCCACACTGCTGGCGCGTCGCCGGCGACTTACATGGCCCGTACTCGTCAGCGACGGCGACCAGATCGGAGGAGATCGCGTCTACTTCGCAAGCAAAGTAAGCCGCTTCGCTCGGAAGTCGAAACGGGCGCTGTCCGGCGTCGGCACGTCCGACCTCAAGAGCGGGAGTGTGAAAATGCTGTCGAAAGACGTTGCTGGTGAGTCGCCGGAGACCGGCCGAGCGCTGACGTGGTTTGCGCCGCTCGCTTACTTCCGTTGATCCGGAAACGTCGTGACATTATTACATTTACTGATTACCTAATTAGCTTTTTTTTTCTTGATTATTTGGGGAGTCATAATTGTTCAGAATCTTCTTGAGGCATTGATCAAACCAGAAATAATTCAGTGCACAAGTACATTATCCGTTTGCAAATCACCTTCTTACATGATACGATCATTAAACCTTTTTAATCTTAAGTATACCTCCGATCGTTCCAAACGTAATGTTGACACATGAAGGACTTAAGTACATATATAATGTGGTATAGCACAGTCACAAATTAATAACAACATAGAGAGTACCAGACCTCTCCAAACGAGAGAAACCATCAAACACAACAGTACTGCTATAAGCTCCACGACAAAAGCCTACATAATACTGCAGCTGTTCGCTCCAGCTAAATACCATGACGGCCGATGGAGGGCAAGAAAAATGAAATGGAGAGTACCAACATATCAGTGCTTGCCACCGATCCCTCCACCGCCACCACCACCGCCACCACCACCAAAGCCTCCGCCACCAACACCGAAACTAAATCCGCCACCCTTGCCAAAACCACCACCAATTCCGCTACCACCGCCACCACCAAATCCTCCGTCGCCTCCACTACTAAGTCCTCCACCACCACCTCCACCAAATCCACCACCGCCCCCAAGGCCACCACCTTTTCCAAAACCACCACCAATTCCGCCACCTTTGCCAAAGCCGCCACCAATACCTCCACCTTTACCAAAGCCGCTACCAAGCCCACTGCCATTGCCAATGCCACCGAGACCACCACCACCACCAAATCCACCACCACCCCCAAGACCGCCACCTTTTCCAAAACCGCCACCGAGTCCACCCTTGCCAATGCTGCCACCAAGACCATTGCCGCGACCATGTCCACCACCGTCCCCAAGACCACCTCCTTTTCCAAAACCGCCACCGAGTCCTCCACCCTTGCCTATGCCACCACCGAGACCACCACCCCCACCCCCAAGACCGCCACCTTTTTCGAAACCACCTCCTTTTCCAAAACCGCCACCAAGACCACCACCCTTGCCAATGCCACCACTAAGACCACCACCCCCACCAAGTCCACCACCACCCCTAAGACCACCACCTTTTCCAAAACCGCCACCAAGTCCACCACCTTTGCTAATGCCGCCACCGAGACCACTACTTCGACCAAGTCCACCACCTCCACCAAGACCACCTCCTTTTCCGAAACCACCACCAAGTCCACCACCTAAACCTCCACCTTTACCGTAGCCACTACCAATGCCATGACCAATACCACCACCTATATCACCACCCTTGCCAAATCCACCACCAACACCATGGCCAAGGCCCCCACCAAGGCCGCCGCCCTTGCCAAACCCACTGCCAACAACACCACCGAGGCCACCGCCTTTGCCAAAACCACCATCAACACCATGACCAATACCTCCACCAAGCCCACCCCCTTTACCAAAACCACTGCCAATGCTATGACCAACACCATCACCAAGTCCACCACCTTTGCTGAACCCACCACCTCCACCTAAGCCACCACCACCTCCTAGGCCACCACCTCCTCCACCACCAAGCCCGCCGCCACCTCCTCCTCCACCGGCAAACCCACCACCACTGCCTCCTCCAAAGCCACCACCTTTCCCGTACCCTCCACCAAGCCCGGCTCCAAGTCCCTTCCCAAAGCACTTCTTCAGGCAGAGGGAATTCTCATCGCTGGCAGCATTGTTGTCGCCCTTGGTGGCAACAGGCCTTGCCCATGCGCCCACCGCCGTGCCGCTCAGGCAGAGCAGAAACACGAGCGCCACTCCCCTGACTCTACCCGCCATGGCAGCGGCTTCTTCCTCCAAACAAGAAGATAAAAGAAGAATTTTGAAGCTTCTGGCTCTCTGCAGGCTTGCTGCCTGATTGCTTTCTTCAGCCTGCTCGAGCATTGGCTTATATAGGGGTGACCATAGAGTTGTAAAGCTGCAGCTTGCAGCAGCATTGAGTACGTGACGACGGATGGTCACCAGTGCATGCACCGGGCTGGCCATGTGCGAAGCTCTAGCCATGGCGGTGGCGCAATAAAGCAGCACGCAGTTGGGTCGTTGGGGAGGTGATGAGCGAGGAGTAAATATACATGCATGGTGTAGACTTCAGAGGACAAACCGGCCGATGGATGGATCAAGGATCAACCATGGACTGATCATGGATCTACCATGGACTGACCGGTCGTTAGCAAAAGATGAGAACCAAACTGTGATGCTACTTTTACACTGACAGAGAGCTAAAGGTACAGTGCTCGTTCACATGGTCGTGTTGCATGAAGTATGTGACCATTGATCATATGGTGAATGCAGCTACGTACTGTAAAAGTTTTGGGTTGGAGGGTGCCTGCCATGTAGCGGTGTAGGTGGAGGTTAATTTAGGCTGGTGGTGTGTATTAATGGGTAGATGGAGAAGGGAAGTTGGCAGCCGGGCGGTACAGTTGTTAGGTGTCTATTCCTTACTGAATATAGGGGAGATTTGGGGGGCAAAAAATTGAGCTAAAAAATGGGTGGTTTGGGCGAGCCGTTCGTGGTTACATGGATGCGAGTGTTGCTGTGTGCTATAGCGGCAGTGACATGGAGGAGGATTGGACTTTTGGTACAGGAAGGATGTGGTAACACGGTGTGCTAGCTTTCTTGCATTGCATGCACGCACTTCATCTGATCTGATTAGGATTGCAGAGGACTCTGGCTGGCACAGCGATGGTTTACGGCGGCTTTTGGTGTGTTGCGTCATGTGCTGGTGATTAATGCTAGACGAGATATGATGGAGGACCAGGCCGATCAGTGGATGGGATGGAGTGCATTCATGCATGCATGCTGTGTTCTTGCGTTTGGAAACTATGGATTCCAACCTGAGTGTGTACACAAATATGTAGAAATGAATGGCAAGAATATATGGACTGTTGGATACGTAAAGAGGCTATATATTTAGTACCTTGTACGTTCGTGCGAGTTATGCGCAAGAGAATTTTTGGGTTGAGTAAAGTGACCATTGGAAATTAAAGAACCCTGGTGAACCGTACCCACGTAAAATATACAGACGTACTTACGAATATATACGGGCACAAAAAATTCTCGTACTTAATGCACGCACTATTTTGGACTGAACGGTACGATATGTACATGTAAAGAGTTTGTTTTGAAAACTTTCGCGCGCTCGCATGAAACTTTCCAGTTCGATCGATAGCTAATATTAACAAGATATCCTTGAACCGTCCATCTGACCAATCAAAGTTGAGTAAAGCTCCTTGAGGCAGGTTGAGGGAGGGGCAGAACTTGTACAGCCTGGTAGAGTGGTACCTCCTTGATCCTTGAAGGACAGACCACATAGCAGATGAGGAATTAATTAATGCTCATTATATTCTACCCTACACACAAGTTGAACCATAACTCGCTTGATCAATCAATAGCAGCAGTGCAGCAACCAGTCAGGCCAGCACCCTTGCGGACGTACGGACTACAGACATCTATGGATTATTGCAACCAAACTATTGGCTTTTCAGCCATTAGATTTCATTTGCTCTAAACCTCCAAATAATTTTCACACTTTCCTGTTAGAAAAGTAATGTCCACATAAATTCTAACATGCAAAGCTTTTGATCGTTTAATACTGAAGTGTTAGGAGAAAAAAACAATTAGTATATAACATATTTTGTTCTAATACAATCAATTTTCTTGATGAAACTATTTGATGCTAATCAATGGGCCCACATGTCACCTATCTCTCCTCTTATCTAGACAGCGAGACGACGCTGGAAGGGCGGCATCAGCGAAGAGGTGGAGCCAGAGATTGCAATTAGAGTAGCAACGCCTTAGCCTCCTCTATGCACTCGAGCTTGTGCTTGCCATTTTGTCCAAGTTGCCTCTCTTGATGTCACACCCTGATATGACGCCACCATAAAAAATGACGTCAAATAGGGCATGCCACTAAGAATGGCGAACTATCTCCAACGAAACCGTATCTGTTGATACCAGTCCTAGAATTTTAAGTTAGCACCCATGGTAACAAAAATAATAATCATTGTAAAAAAATATTGAATACATATTACAACTTGTTGCCATATCGAATATACCCTTGACATCAACTTCCAAGTAAATTAGTAAGATCTGAACCTTGCATGGCTAGCATACAAAAGTGGAACCTTCAACACCTCTAGCTTAAACTTGAGAGAGAACAAAACAATAACAAAATAGAAATGGTGAGTACTTTCATACTCAAGTCATGGGAAAAAGTAGTTATGCATGCTGCAAAGTGGTGCTAGGATTACTTAACAAACTTTTATTTCAAAATATTCCCCAAAAGCTCTTAGTATGGATTTCTATAAAACCATTTGAAAGAATACTATTCATCTTGATCCTTCTGCGAATTACTTTACAATCAGATAAATAAAATTTTAGTTTTTCTTTATTAATTCATGAAATCGATCAACGCCATAAATGTCATATTGTTTTCCTTGATGTCTTGACTTCTAGCCAACCACCACATTCCTATCCCTTGGATCCCTCTTCTAGTCGTCCATATTATATTCCTTTTAGCTTCCACTAGGAAAAACTATTTTATGATGCCATTTTAACATCCTAGGTCACATAAGCTTGTTTTTGACCACTAAGTTCATATGTCAGTTATCCTAATTAACTCTGATAATGATTCTCATCTCTCAAACCATTTTTACAAAGTATAAGTAAACACATTTATACTAGAAGAATCAACTTACCTTCGTCCTTAATTATGAGCATAATTATTATAATACTTTAGTTAAGCTCTGTAGAGTTTGTACGCTTTAATCACACGACAAGAAATTGACACTAGATACCCGTCGATATCAAAAGTTCATAACAAAAGTTTTCTAAAGCTAACTCATAAATACCCCATGCCACATAGTTGGTCGAGTCTCGTGACAAATGTTAAGCAAGAACAACAATTATCTACTAAGGATACACCGGGAATGACTCCGACACATGTCCTTCATCTTTAAAGAGGCAGTAATATCACCCTCAATAGGCAGTAAAGATCTACAACTCCGTCTCATCATTCCTAGCATTCCACAACCATTAGGATACAAGATTTCCATGCTATAACTAATTACTTAGCTAGGAGCATCCTATAAATACCTATGTGGTTGAATTATAAGATGTTCGGATGTAATTCTCTAATAAAATGGTCTTTACTTGCGAATACAAAACCAAGCCATAAAGGCAAGAATCCGTGTCGTGAACTTTCACAAACCCTCTTTTATTTTCAAATCCACCGACTCTATGAGTTGGGTTTTTCAAACTCCTTTTAATCCAAAGTTTTCCCATATCGGCAAATATTAGAGTAATATGAGGCGATAATATTCCCGCTCAAAGAGCGAGGATTTCAAGGCACCACTATAGTGGAGTTACAAGGATGGTATTTAGCAAAAACCCATGGAAAAGTAATGTAGTTAGTGGGTTGGTCCATCGGTTGCATGTAAACCAAAGCCAATTAAACTAATTTTGTAGCAAAGCATGAAAATTTGTAATCAATCACATTTTGTAAAATAGGAGCAATATGATCAAAGGGTGACTTGCCTTAATGATGGTCTTCAAATCTTCTCGATCTTCACATCCGACGAAATCCAGAATGTTTTTATGGATAGACAAAAGAGAACAACACAAAAAAACTACAAATAATATAATAACTATTATAACTACTAGTGTCATTGGATAGATTTTGATTTTAGTATAATTTGGAGACTTGAATGAGGTCAGACGGAGCTACAATAAAAAGGATAAAAATTTGAAAAATTAAATAGATTTTTTTAGAATTTTGGAAGAAAGGAGTTAAACTGAAAAGGGAAGGAATATTCCCTAGGTGACCCTAGGGGTCGGTAAGAGATAGAGAATGGAGGGAGGCCACGTGGCCTTACCTCATTCGATGAGGTGGGCCTAAGCTATTAGTCACTCCAAGAAGGGTTGGAGGAGGACCTCTTCGTTCTTCAGCTTGATACAATGCCAAGCACGTGGGGTGGTGGCACAAGAGTCAAGTGCGTGGCGATGGCGTTGGCGTTCAGGAGAAGCGATAGTGGGCGCTGGCGAGGCTCCGATGGCGGTGGCTATGAGAGGTGGCGCCAAGAAGAGCCAACGTGAGGGCGCTCGGTAGCTCACAAAGAGAGAGAGAAAGAAAATCAAGAGAGAGAGGGGATGCGATGGCAAGGAGGCGAGCTCAAGAGGAGGATTTTATAGGCAGTGAAGAGCGAGGTGGCGGGTATGCTAGTAGTGAGTAGGTAGGGTCAGCTAGTGGTGTTGATAGCAAGGCAGTATGGGATGGGACAGAACCACGTGGCTTGTAGGAGGGGCGAAGGCGACGGATCGGTGAGGAGGATGGATGGGGTGGTGACGGTCTAGCTTAGCAAGGAAAGGGAAAGGGTTGAGGCATTGGTCGATGTGACATGATAAGAATGGGGCAGGATTCTGAGGATGTAGCTGATTTTGAGGCAGTGACATGATGGGGTAGAGGTGGATGTGATGACACGGCGATGATCAATGACAAGTCAATGACGATGCGATATGGAAGGCGTGATGCCATGATTTTCACTAAAAGGATGAGAAAGAGGAAGGGAGAAGTGTTGGAACCTGCAATGGTTGGTAGAGGCGTCATGGCATGATGCATTATGGTGCACAACACATGCGGCACATAGGAGCGGGAGTACATGTTGCTCGGGAATGGCTTTTCACTAAGTACAAGGTGGGCGCATACGGGAGACAAGAGGAAGGAGGCAATCACACAAGCGAGCATGAGTGAACATTCATTACTTAGCAACAAGCTGCCAAGCGGGACACGTGGGAAGAGATATGCGGCGAGTAGGCATGTGGATCGGCGTGGGCAGATGCACATAGTAGGGGAGGGGATCGGGTCATGGGATGAAATATAGAGGAGTGAGAGAAAAGAGAAGGGATAGGCTGGCGGGGCAAGGCCATGGGCTATCGGCTTGCATGGGGAGAGGAGAAGAAAGGAGCTAGGTCGGTGGTGGGAGAGGGTGCACCTAGGCCAACCAAGGGAAAAGAGGAGAGGGGTGGTGGGTTGGGTTGGTGGGTCATTGGAAGAGAGAAAGGAGAAGGAGAAGGAGAGGGAGTGGGCCGGCCACAGTGAAAGAGTTGGAGATGACGTGAAGGAAGTGTCTTTTGGAAATTTCCCGGGATTTTTAGAATTGGAATTTTGAAGGGGATTCGGAGATTGAATTTAAACTTGAACTTTGGACACATAGAAATTTAGGATGGAAAACATGGACAAATATTTATTAGAGATCCAACTTGGCATAAAATACCATCATTTATATAAGGCCCATATTTGGAATTTGGGAGGAGTTTGAGAAGGAAGAAAAAGTGAGACGTTTGTATATTTGTATTAGATTTCTAGATGTAGAAATTTTATTTGAATCCAAAGTATGAGGAGAGTTTCATGGAAGGGAATTGGGTAGTTTTTGATGGTCTTCTAAAATTCGAGAATGGAGAAGAGCTTGGAATAAGTTTGTAGGGAATTTAGAGGAAGGGTCTTTTACTTGGAGTAGACATGATGTTTGTATCTTTGGATTGGATTGAATAATTTGGAATGGAGGAGAGCTTGGGATTCCAAAAGAGGATTGGATTTTGAAATTTAAATTTAGAAAGATTATTTGGGAAGGGATTTTTGGGTTGAGAGTTTATGGTTTCAAGGATTAATTAAACTCAGATCTTTGGCACTTAACTCTATATACACATGAAGAAAGAAAATTTTCAATTTATGATTTTTATTAAAATACTTTCTAACAAGGACAGAAACACATAGTGTTACACTTGAGTTTAGTGTTTCAAGGATTGATTAAACTGAGAGGAAGGAGGCAGGGTGCCTGAGTAGGGTTGATGGCGAGTGTCTTTCTTCTCTACCTCGCTTGACTGCAGCACTTGAGCTTCTTTCCCTCATTGCCACCAGTGTCTGTGCCTCCTTCCTTTGCCCTAATAGGCCACGTCTCGGAGTGGATCTTGGGCTCCTCACCACCTACATACCATCTATGACCACCTCAGGCCTCTACTTTGCTAGCATCTGGGGACATCGTCATTGGTGACTAAGGATGAACCCTCCCTCCACTGACCTCATCGTTTAGAGGGCGCTTCCTACCACCAAGCCCATCGCTGCAAGCCTCCAAATCCATCAACAAGACCCATTGGAATATAGGTGCTAGTGTCTTGCCCCTCTCTTTAGTTGATCTGGGTAGGTAAGTGAGATCGAGATCGAGGCCGATCTGAACCAGCATGCTGTCCCCTCCACAACAGGATGGCAATGAGGAGATGTTGTGAGCCGGAAAAACTAGTGCACTAGCAAACTCTTCCCTCCGCTGGCACCAACCCCTTAGATCTTTTTGCCAAGCCTCGGGCTACTACTGCTATGGTCAAGAGAGAGGATGACATGTGAACTATGTTTTTTTTTATTTTTTTTACTTAGACTTACACGTGGATTTTTCCTATTTTTAATTAATTTATTTTTTTTAACTAAAATTTCAGGTAAGCGTCACGTAAACATTATGTTATATAAAAGACCATGTTAAAGTGTCACGTATGATAAAAGCACCATCAAAATTATGATTAAATTGATCTGATTTAAATAGTTAATTAGTGTTTATACTCATTTTTGTGATTAAGGAATATAAAACAAACTTGCCCATAGTTGAGGGTTAAAATGGCTGTATTTTTTGGCTCGGGTTTTTTGGGCCTGCCCAAGGTTGGACAGGCTTTTCACCTATGGTGTCCAAGTTTTTGGGCTTGTTCTATTGCCTTCAAGATTCGAAACCATTGTTCGGCTTGTTTTAGACAAGCCTGAAGGTTAAAACTCAGGTCTATTGTTTGCTCTGTTTGGCTTTACATTGTGTGTCACCCTGCTTTCAAATACTAGAATATAATCTAGTAGTAGTATACTAGACAAGAGTTGAAAACATCCAAGTGAATAACAATTCGTAAGCAAGACGTTCTGATACCAGTAGTATTAGCATGTCAGGTCCAAGTGTCATCGCACACTAGAGTAAACACGCAACTGAAGCAGCTGACGTCCAAAGAGCGACAAACTTGTACATTCATGTGCCTACAGATTTCATAAATCATGTGTTATTAATAAGCGAGGTCTGCAAAATATTTTTGCTCATAAATTAAGTAAATATAAGGCAAAGAATAGAACAAAATTAGCACTCAGTATTGGGATATACCACGAATCAAGGCCTATTTGGAAGTCATTTTCATGGTTGTGCTTATAAGCTGAAAATGTATGGCTCATGCAACCAAAAAACTTGTGTATGACGACCTACTTTTAGCTGTAGAAAAGCCAATGCTGAATGAATAAAACAATGAAAAAATCCTGTATTAATTATAAACTAAGTTCTAAAATGAAAATATGCCCATGGTTATATATGCATCTGAATAGGGACAATAATTTAAAACTAACCAGTACTAAGTGTAGAAGTAGGGAGTTGAATTACACCATAGCTTGGACTATTGCTGAAAGCAGAAATATTTTTTTCCATGAAAGTTGAATTTGTCTTGTTGGATGTTCCAGTGATATTTGCGTTTAGAAAGTTGAAGTTGGAGAAGAGGCGGTTTATGCCCATGTGCATGCCTTTGTTAAATGTGAATTATACAAAGTCCATAACTGGAAGAAAATATCGTGCATAGTACTTCTTTTATGAGAATTGATTTTTGAAATAAATGATGCAACCAACCTAACTTGGTCCCATCAAGTTTCATGATGGTTGTATTTATCTTAGCGAGTATAAAATTGCCTATTTGCTCCATTGCAAACTTCATTGAACCATGGAGGGAAAAAACATAAACAAAAGTTAAACCACAAATTCTACCAAGAGCAAAAATAACATTGAAAATCCCTTTTCTAATGGGAATGGAAGGATTTGGGAATTGTGATGAAACAACACTGTTCAACTCTGCAGATACCTTTCTTACCATACAAATCCCTTTTCTAATGGGAATGGAAGGATTTGGAAATTGTGATGAAACAACACTGCTGAACTCTGCAGATATTGTCGCAACTAAATCTCATGCCTACATTAGTGGTACTTTAATTTAACAACTTTCTTATGACGATTTTGTTTTTCCCACCTATTTTCTCGACTACAGATTGAATGAAGTGTTTCGAAATCATAGAGGTGTCTTCGTTCTCTTCTGCGTAGCATCTAAAGTTTTGATGGCACTAGTAGCAAAACCATTCCTAGGTTCCCTGTGGAATCCGCTAAACTTGGGGAAGAACCAACACTTCTGGACTCTAAGGTAACATACAAGAAGAAAAAAAAAAAGAAAAACAATCAATCACAAGACAAGCAGATAGACGTCAGTATTTTCTTTTTATCATATAGATCTAAACATTTTCCATTGGTGATTTAATCAATCGTGCAATCACAATGTTTTTGCGCTCACCAAAACTGTCCTAACACCATTTAAGGAGAGTGAAATAACTAAATCATCAATTTTGTTAATTAAAAAAGACCTAAATCAAACATGACCACAATATGGATGACTCATCGCAGTTCTGCCATAGAGAAGTAAACTGATTGTAAAAACTTGTGGTACACCATCTCTCTTTTTCGTGATCGAAATATGAAATCCAACCAGCAATTCAGATAATTCGACTCATCGAAACAAAATTAGATAAAACATAAAAGTGTTATAAAGACACTCAGATAAGCCTTTTCTCATCCATTCTATTACCATCTCGCATGGGTTCATATGCCTAGCTTGGCCAAATTTGGTACCACAAACAGAATTAGGACGTAAAACTCTTGTTATGGCATTGATTCTAGTGAAACCTAAGTTGATGTTCTGGCCCTGTCGGCCTGTCCACCTCAAAACATGCAACTTAAACATTCCCCTCCCATCCTAGCCACTCTCTGGGGCGATCCAGATGACGCTCACATAACAGTGCTACCACTGCCTCTCTCACATCCTTCGCCTCACTGCCACCTACGTGGCTCGCCTAAAAGCTAGGCGGCCACAAGAACAGTGGCAGCAGGGATCTTTCTCTACTCCTCCACCCTATGGCAATCTGCGCTAGTTGTGTAGACCAGGCTAGCGGCGCCACTTAGATTCGAGCCGCACATGACCGGATCTAGTGCTGGTAAGGCTAGAGGTTGTGGGGGATGGTGTTCATCACTAGTGGGAGGGGAGCCCGCTTTAGGGTTGGAGGCAGCAATCATGGTTGAGGCGTGGGGTAGTAGAGGCAGAGGTGACGCCTAGATTTGAGCCCACCATGGCCAGATCTAGCGTTGATGAGGCCGATGGTCGAGATGGAGCTAGCTGGCATGAGGTGGGCAGCCAGCGTGCACAATGGAGGTGGTTGAAGGTGGAGACCATGGGTACGACAGACAATGACAGTCTCTTGGTTCGGTCTAGTGTTCCATCGGCCAGCTCTAGTGTGTCTCCAGTAGGAGAGGATTTCTAGGATGATGGCAGCAAGCATGATGTGCTGAGCCAATGGGTATGTGGCAGCTTGTTGCATTAGAGGTGGTGACGGATGACGACCTGAGTTAGAGTTGTGGAGGCCTACAATGATGATGGCATAAAATCCTTTTGCGATGCTAGCATACGAGGTTGGCAAAGGCTGGCAATGGAGCGGTGTCATTACAGCAATGACTATACACTGACAATGGTAACCTCGATGCTAGCTAGGTTGCTTGCCCTCTCATTGTTGGCAAGGATTGGCTGACAATTGGAGGAGGTGGCTCATGAGTAGGCCGGACAAGGAGGACGACTGACGGTTTGGAGGTGGAGTGCTTGAGAAAAAGCCGGTAGGAGGCATGGGGATGACTGCATGTTGACAATAGTATGTTGGTGGTGACTTTGGGTGTGATGGAGATATGGAATCATGGTGGAGGAATGGTTGATGCCAGGTGAAAGCCTAGTCTGGTGGCCGTCGGGCCAGCAATGGTGATGCTCTAGGTGTCATGAACTCTCATGGGGGCGTTGTCAAGGTACTTAGTCATTCCTTCTCTGGTGGGATTCTCTAAATGAAAATCTTGTCCAAGAGCTTGGGCAAGCAGTAGTGGCACTTTAGCATCGCAACCTCCTTAGAGTCATTGTCTTTGAAGATCTCATCTTTGCCTTTCTGCCTTCAATCTTCTACTCCTTGACTTCACTAGTGCCTTTGTTTGTCATGATGGTGTTAGGTCTGTTGGAGGGACAAACATATCTTTCTTCTCTCTTGCTCTCTCCCTCGGCAACCCACACTATGGTGACGATAGGGAGTCTATGTCTTTGGCGATCAGCTGGTTGGCGAGATCGATGTTGGGTAAGGCGGTTGTGGTGTTTTGGCAATCATGTTGGCGACGAGTTTGTATGGGGGGCGAGTGGATCTTCCTTCTCTCTCATCCTCTCCCTCTACAATCTAAAGCCTAGATGACAACTAGGAGCCCATAAGCTTCATTTTGTGGTCTTGCGTTATCAGCATCGAGCAAGCATGGCTTTGTTGTTAGCTTTTAGCTATCTGTTCAGTGCTAGGTTACTTTCTCAATGGAGTAAGGTGGTGTTGTTAGCATGTGATAGGTTTGTGAGTGTGGTTACCCACGTGGTTGAGTTTTTTTTAGTTTTTTTTTCTGATTATCATTTTCTACGATTTTAGTCTTGTATTTTTTCTACTGTATCAATGAAAACATTGCACCGTAGTGATATTCCTTAAAAAAATGTAGCCTATTCTTGTACTGGTAGTTGTTACATAACATTCCACACAGCAAAATAAAATAGCTCGTAATTAAACATACTACATCAAATGCATGAATTGGAATTTATGATTTTAAATGCGAGCTGGGGAGCCAAAAGTAACTTTTGAAGTGAATATATTATTACCTATCTTTTGAGACGTAGAGAAGTATCAATAATAAGAAAAAAGATTTTGTTTCCCAAAAACAAAATGATTTTTAAATGTCGCGTCGTGTCGCGTTCAGTACAACGACGTTGCACCGTTGAGGTTCTGCTTGAGATGTAAACAAGTGGGGTGTGGAGGATGAGGTTTCTTCTGCTTACTCAGGTTCACGGTTCCTGGCATTGTTGCATTGTTTTTGCTCGTGTCAAGAAATTCAGTAAAAAAATGTTCTGCCCATGAGTGCAAGCTAGAGATCTACATTAGTGGGCTGTGGACGAGAGATGAACATTGCTGCTTCCCACACAGAGTTCCTGGCACCAGTCCTGTACTACAGTGGAGGATGCAAGAAGCCTAAGGTAGAAGGCAAGCTCCTGATTCATCTTATCCAGTGTTGATGTTCCATACGCTTCTCAAACTCCTGATACCTCCCATTCCAATTGGAAACGATATGCACCCTTTCATTGCTGACGCATTTTCCTTTTGCACTAGTTTTTGCTCCTGATGTGCCCATATGTTTCATTGAAGAGGGAATGCTAGCTAGGCGACTTCTTATACTAGCGAATCAGGTAGAAGCTCTAAGTGTTGTTTTTATATCGTTTTAAGGCAAGCTGTAGGATCGATAAACTCTACGAAAGATACATTGTCCTAAAAAATACAAAAAACAAGTAGACAAAATTTACAAACCAACTGGAATAATCAATCAGACTTCTTTATCTCAACATGAAACAAAATTACTGAATAAAAAGTTAACCAAAATCAATTAAATACTAATTAATTTATAATACAAGATTAGAAAATAATTAATTGGTTAAACTTTTTTAAAAAAAACTACCCAAACAACCTACCTAAATTTTACATGAAATAAATTAAATAAAAATCTAAAGAAAATCTTAAATCCCTAAATTTTACATGAAATAAATTAAATAAAAATCTAAAGAAAATCTTAAATCAAACTCTAGGTAAAAAAAAGAAAATTTTCGCACATATTTCCAACAAACTTACCTTTATTCCTAAAATTATGTTTACAAAAATTACACAAAAAACTATATCAATTTTATGTTTATAAATTGCTAACATCTTATCCTCTATTTGTACCAAAAGATCCAAAAAAAATGATGAGATTTCGTATACACTAATCTGTTTATTTTCAGTCGTACAATCTAAAATGGATGTTCTAGATTGTACCACATTACCCTTCATATTGAAAGACTAAAGAGTCCGACTCAAATCGAATTCTAAGAAAATCCGTCTCGGTTACTATTCTAGCGCTTCCGCTCTAATTAGAACACGCCACATCACCACTCCACGTCACCTCTAGATCTCCTACGACTGCCTGTGCGCACTTTCACATGTGACATGTTGCTCCTGCTGACCTCACCTATTAGTCGCTGAGACTTCGCCGCGCCCACGCTGGCTCTAGCTGACAGGCCTGGTCTGCCTGCCAGTCGCAGCACCTCTACATCCGCCCTACACCAGCTGACAAGCCTGGCCTGCCTATCAGACACTCCTCTGTTGTTGTGCACGATCTTGCGTCCGCTGATAGCCTGGTCCTTCTTATCAGCCTCTACCATCGCCACACGTGCATCCGCTCTTGCTAATAGCTCGTTCCTACCTATCAGTCTCAGCCCATCCTCATTACTATTTTACTAAACCGCCAAAAATTAGTGTGTTACTGTTCAAAGTTATTTTCTTAATTTTTGTTTGAAATTGCTTCAAATTTTTTCAACAATTTTTTATTTATTTTCCAAAATTAATTCCTACATATAACTAAACAAAAAAAATTCTTGACCATAATTTTTTAACCTAACCTATATCAACGCGCACACACGTTCACTATATATTTTTAATAAATAATTGAAAATAAAACTAATTAAATAATATAAATTTTAATATAATAATAATTTTTTTGGTCTGTGTATGTTTCAGAGAGAAGAAGAATAAATCAAAGGTAAAAGTCTGAATAGAAATGGAGAAAGAAGGGAAAAAAGAATGAAATTCAGATTAGGGGAATTCAGACCAAATGAAATCAACAACTAGACAAGTCTCAATAGATCAAAACTCGAAGCTGCAATCATATGCGAAATTGAAATGATAGGTATATAATTTGCTAGTGGTGTGGCTATTAGTGGACTATAGGAAAATGAAAAAACTATCCTACCAATGTACAAACGTCTATGGGTCACGTGTGAGTAGTTGTGACCCGATCTTCTCGAAAGATACATGAACCCTAAACCCTAATACATGAACTTGATAATTATCGCTGCGTGACCTGGTGAAAAGGCAGTGCACCGTGAGTCTACACACGCGACGAACTACCGAGACAATCATCCTTCCACGTACCAACGAAGCCAGCCCACGCAATCACGCCGTATAGACGTGAAGGCACAAACTGGTTGAACTGCAGTCTGGTGTTCTATATAACTCCCTCGAGAATCGAAAGAATAAGTTTGTAAGCCTCTTAAGACTCGCATAGAAAGAAGAACTCAAAGAGTTTGTATTTCTAAAAATGGCGGTCCAAAAGTCCCTCATAACATCTATTACATGGATATATATAGCACTAGTGTAGTCTTCAGTTCAGATTAAAAAATAAATGAGAACATGCAGTAGAAAGTTGTAGCACTCCTTTTTATTAATAACGTGGCCTCATGCAGCTCTTTGGATGGTTGGTATTCTTCTGCATGTTTCTTCGTGTGGTGAAACAATAGCCTGGTTATTAATTACCTTCCTAAACATAGCAATTAATTGTTTTGCACAGCCACAAGTGATCAGCTTGGTATGTGAATGGTCCATCTTCTCTATGCACGTTCAGCTCCTTCGTATATATATTTGAAGGAACATTAAAACAAAACAATTACTCAAACTTTTTCATGTCTGTGCAATGCTTGTGTTCTGTCTTATGCCAAGAGTCGATGAGTTATCGGAGAGTTGACTTCCCTCCCTCTCATCCTCATCAGAACTCATCCTATCTGTCAGAGATAGAGGTTAGTTTATTTATTGTTGTTATACAAACCCTGAGCAAAGTTTCCATTGATGATGTCATGTGAGTCATTTAAATTAAGTGTATTACAGCTTGCCATAAAAGTCCTCCTGGCTGATGCGAGAGTGGAAGAGGGCAAACATTATCATGTCATGTTCAGTCGCACACAATATTTTTACTGGAAATTTGAAGCATTTTAGGGGAAAAGTGCTCTGGTCAAACAAAAAAGCAAGGTTGAAGGAGAAAAATGATCTTTATTTGCTAAACTAAATGAACAATCGCTCGGACCAAGCATAATGGACTCCAAAGTGAAACAGAACGCATTCAAAAAATGTAATTTATTTTGTTAACTTCACTAGCTAGCCTAACTCGTCTGTTCAACCATGCATGGTGAAGAACATTGCGAAATAGTTCAGTAGTAGCTTGGACACTAGATGAAGGGTTCCATTTAGCTCGATACCACCAAAGTTGACATTGAGAAAATTTGAGAAATAGTTCAGTAGTAGTAGCTTGAAATTGAGAAACAGTTGACTCCACGGCTCTGTTCGATGAAATTTTTGTTCCAACCTATATAATATATTTATTTATTTTCAGGAATGGGTGAGAGAGAGGGGTAGGAGGGAGCGCGCAGTCCTAGTAGAATTTAAATAATATTTTTGTTAATATTAAACTATATATATCTGTTGTATAGCAATTGCTTATTCTCCTCTATCCTACTGACATGGTAAAAATTATCGCCGATTACTGCCTATACTTAGAGGTCGGTAGTGTACTATGTGATGCTGGTGTAGCCAGAGGTTTTGATCTCGCTACATCACTGGAGGTTACAAGCTGATTACAATCGGCGTGAAGGACAGGAGGCTTTAGTAGCCGTCATGTATCTATTTGAATACACGTTTCTTACACTCGTTCTATACTTCTGTTGCTGAGTCCTCCCATTTATACTAAAGTGATATCGCGCACTGTAAGAATATGTACAATAAGACTAAGACTCTAACTCTATAAGAGGTCGGGTCTATATCTATACAGTCTAGTGGTTCAGTATCTAACACCCCCGCAGTCACAGCGGGAGAGAAACGGACACAGAGATTGAAACGAAAACTGGTGAACAAAGGCGTGGGCAGGCCTTTAGTCATAATATCGATGAACTGGTATGCCGATGGTATATGGAGCACCCGAACCTGTCCTAGTGTGACCTTGTCACAGATAAAGTAGATATCGATCTCTATGTGCTTAGTGCGTCGATGATAAACCGGGTTAGTGGTCATGTAGACAGTACTGACGTTGTCGCAGTAAATGACGGTCGTAGAGGAGAGGGGTGCATGGAGCTCCTGGAGTAGCTGGCGAAGCCAGCAACACGTGGCGACAGCGTGGGCGACGGCGCGGTACTCGGCTTCAGCGCTGGACCGTGACACTGTAGTCTGGTGTTTTGAGGACTAGGAGACTAGAGTGTCGCCGAGGAAGACGCAATAGCCGGATGTGGAGCGTCGAGACTCGGGGTAGCCTGTCCAGTCCGTGTCAAAGTACGCGGTGAGGGAGTCGATGGGGCTGGAGCTGAGGTGTAGTCCGCTGGAGAGTGTGCCCTTCACATAGCGCAGGATGCGCTTGAGGTGAGGTTCACGTGGAACATGCATGAAGAGGCACACTTGCTAGACGGCGTAGGTGAGGTCAGGCCATGTGAGGGTGAGGTATTGGAGAGCACTGGCAAGACTCCGATACTCAGAGGGATCGACGACGAGTAAGCCATCGGCAGCGGAGAGTTTAGCTCGAGTGTCGACTGGAGTGGCTGTGGGGTGACAATCGGCCATGCCCGCACGCTAGAGAAGATCGATGGCATACTGGCGCTGGGAAAGGAAGAGCCCGTGAGAAGAACGGGTGACGGAGATGCCAAGGAAGTGGTGGCGGTCATGGCAAACTCGGAGTGGAGTCGGGCCATGATCTAGTGTAAGAGAGACGTCGAAGACGCTGTAAGTACAATGTCATCAACGTATAGAAGGAGATAGGCGGTAGCGTTGCCAATGTGAAGAGTGAATAGGGAGCTATCAGACGCAGAGGCTACAAAGCCGATGTGCCGAAGGTAGACAGCAAAACGCTAGTACCAGGCGCAAAGGGCTTATTTGAGGCCGTAGAGAGAGCGTTGAAGGAGGCAGACATCATCGGGACAAGAAGGGTCGATGAAGCCTGGAGGCTGCTGGCAGTAGACTGTTTCCATCAGATGACCATGAAGAAAAGTGTTCTTTACATCAAGCTGATGGATCGGCCAGGAGTGCGAGGCAGCCAAGATGAGAACGACCTGGATGGTGGCAGGTTTGACAACAGGACTGAAAGTCTCGTCGTAATCGATACCGGGGCGTTGGGAGAAACCCCGAACTACCCAGCGTGCCTTGTGACAGGCAAGGGAGCCATCGGCGTGAAACATGTGCTTAAAGATCCACTTGCCAGTCATAATGTTGGCGTTGGGAGGACGGGGGACAAGACGCCAGGTCTCGTTGTCCATGAGGGCCTTGAACTCGTCGGCCATGGCCACGTGCCACTGAGGCTCGGCTAGGGCGGAACGAGAAGTCGCTGGGATGGGCGAGATAGAGCAGTGGACGGTGGAGAGCCCGTAGCGCTAGTGGGGCGGAGAGACCTGGTCTGTGAGCGGGTAACCATGTGAGAGGTGGATGGGACGGGAGCCGATGGGAGTGTGGTAGATATAGGGAGAACTGGTTGGGAAGGGGCATCATCGGCTCGGGATTAGTGGTTGTATGTGAGTGGAAAGGGGGAACTAGATCGGCCTAAGCCGATGGAGTTGGATGGGCCGATCTATTCGGTTGGTCCGATTGAGTTGGAGCAGCCGATAGGGAGAGGAGAGCCGATGGAGGCTGAGGAGCCGATGGAGACCGAGGAGCCGATAGAGGCGGATGAGCCGATGAGAACTGAGGAGCTGATGGGGGTAAGGTGTCTGATGTAAAGGGGACAGAATCGGCCGAAGCCGATGAGAGTGGTGGGGCCGATGAGAGTCCGATGGGAGGGACATCGGACCGAATAGTAGTGGAATAGCTGAATGGTAAGTCCTCAGTAATGGCCGATGAGGGGGCCGATCGGGAGAACGGTGGAGGAGACCGGGACGGCACGGTGTTGGTGAGGCAGAAGTTGAGATCGCTAGATGAGGATCTCGGATTAAGCAGGCCGAAGGAAAAGCATGTCTCGTCAAAGATGACATAACGAGAGACGATGACCTGTCGGGTGGAAAGGTCGAGACATCGATATCCCTTATGAGATGAGAGATAGCCGAGGAGAATGCAGGTGGTAGAGCGGGGAGCGAGTTTGTGGGGAGCAGTGGCAGTCAGGTTTGGGTAGCAGAGGCACTCGAAGATGTGAAGGTGTAAGTAGTCGGACGCCGTGCGGTAAAGAAGAGTGTATGGAATGTTGTGGTGAACGGAGGAGCATGGGCGCCGATTGAGCAGGTAAGTCGCAGTGGTCAATGCTTCTGCCCAGTAAGTTGTAGGTAAGTAGGCATGAAGCAGCATAGTGCGACTTATGTTGTTGAGGGTGAGAAGGAGGTGTTCAGTCTTGTCGTTTTAGAAAGAGGTGTAGGGGTAGGACAGGCATAGATGGATGCCCTGCGAGGTGAGGAAGGTTTTAACAGTACGGTTAACAAACTCCGTACCATTATCGGCTTGTAGAGGCTTGATGGGGGGGAGGTTGAACTAGATAGAAACATAGGTGAAGTTAGTTTGGTGGGAGGTGACCTCGGATTTGCTGATGAGCGGAAAAGTCCAGCAATAGTGTATGTAATCGTCAAGTATGGTAAGGTAATACTGATTACCGAAGACACTTTTAACCGGAGAAGTCCATACATCACAATGTATAAGCTCAAACGGTCGCGAGGTATAAGAGAGAGAACTAGAAAATGGCAGATGCACATGTTTGCCAAGTTGACACGAGTGGCAAACTGTGGAGCTACTGTGGATACATTATATGGAGGCGCTATGACGGAGGTTGGCGACAGCGTCGGGGCCGGGGTGGCCGAGGCGAAGATGCCAGAGGTTAGTGGAGAGGGCGTCACTAGCGTGTGGAGTGGACGGCATAGTGGGAATGGTGTAGAGGTCACCGCCACTATTACAGCGAAGGATCTGTCGCCGGGTTTGATATCCTTCACAGAGAAACCAGAAGCATCAAATTCGATTGAGCAATTGTTATCTCGTGTGAATTGGCGAACAGATATGAGATTGTGAATAAGGGAGGGTACAATAAGGATATTGTGAAGGGGGAGGTTAGTGGTGGATGTAGACAGAGAGGAGTCACCACGGCATTAGATAGGAAGAGAGTGGCCATTGCCGATGGTGACAAAAGGGGAGGAAGAGGGATGACAAAAAAGAGTATACTAGCCGATGACGCCATGTGGGAGGATGCCCTAGATTCCAGCACCCAAGGGTGCTGTGGTTGGAGCGTCATCTGGTTGAGAGCGGCGATGAGTCCAGCATGATTCCAGAAGGGAACCGACTGGGTGAGTGGTGTCGATAGCATCGGCTGAGGCAGTAGGATGGGAGCCGATGCCAGGTGGGCCTGAGGATGGGCGCCGAGGACCCTTGGTTGTCATCCGATGGGGTTGCGTGGCTGGGTCTGGGGTGCCTAGGGGTTGTAGCAGACCACGGACCCGTGGGACCGGCAAGCTGGGCAGGGATTGAAGCAAGTCGCGATTGCATCGGACCGTGCCAGTTCTTTGCCAGTACAGGTTGCGTTGCCATGGTTAGGGCCATGGCGCCAGAGCCGCGGGAAGGAGCGGCAGCACAGGATGCTCGGCAACCATTATCGGCTGTGGCGAGGATAGCGGTGTGGGCCATCGTCTTCTCGTCGTTGGCCAGACGGAGTTCTTTAAGAACTACCATGTCATGGGCCCAGGCAAACGACGGAAGGGGTGTGGCATTTGTGATGTCGTCGGTGGTGTTTAAGAAGCATGGGTTAAGACCTCGTAGGAGGGAGAGAACGAGTTGAGAGTCGGCCACAGGGTGATCGACATCCCGGAGAGCAGCAGGCTTTACCTTAAGGCGCTAGCAGTACGAGGAGATAGAGGAGCCTCCTTGTACTATGAATGGAACTCATTGAAGAGGAAGATGGCACGGGGCTGCTTGTTTGCGAGGAAGATCCGCTCGATAGCCACCCAGAGATCCCGAGCGGTAGGGTCGGTATCTTCCATGGCGAGGTCGTGGACAAAGTCGTCGACCGAGTAGAGCAGCCAGCTGCGCACGCATCACTCGGCGATGTCCCACTGGGGGTCATCGGGTCGAGGTGGAGCGGAGCCATCGATGTGTGACCGTAGGCCGAACTTTCCACAAAGAGATTTAAAGAAGAAAACCCACTTGGAGTAGTTGGCGTTAAGGTTAAGAGAGATAGGAATGTGAGATTTCATGTTCACAGCAGCATAGGGGGTGATAAGATCGGCGAGGTGGTGCCCGAGGTGTGGTCTGGGGCACCGAGAGCTGGAGCAGATTTAGCGACTAGGAGAGTGCCGGAGTTGAGGGCGAACTTGGTGGCCATGACGAGAGGAAAACAGGGACAAGAAGCCGATAGGAGTAAGAGGCTGATGGGAGGAAGCTGATGAGAAGACAGATCGGCCGATCAGAGAAATGAGAAGCCGATAGAGAGTGGGCCAACCAGCCGATAAGGAGTGGTTGGCAGATGTGGAGTGGGCAGCGGAGTAGGTGATGAAAAAGGTGGTGGCAGAGTAGGTAGGTCAGAGAGTGGTTGGGTCATGGACGTGCGAAGATTCACGTCCGTGGACTCGTGGAGGCCAAGGAGTGGAGCGGATGCGAAAAACGCGGAGAGGGGCCGGACGCGAAGAGAAGAGATTCGTGTCCGGGATGTAGAGATTCGTGTCCGTGGACACGTGGGCACGTCAGATTGGCTCGGACGTGAGGGAAGAAGGTTCACGTCCAAGAGCCGTTGAGCGTGTCGGAAAAGCGGGAACCGAGTGAGGGTTCTAGCAGATGGAGGGTGGACAGGTCCAGCCGATGGGAGGGCGGACGAGTTCAGCCAATGGAGACGACGAGTGTAGAGGTGCGCCGGCGTTAGAGGAGAAAGGAGGCACGGAGTAAGAAGTAGGGCGAAGACGGATGTGAGGTGAGACAAGAAGGCGGATGGAGACAGTCGTCTTGTCACGTGGAAGTGGAAAGGAGAAAGGAAAAGTGTCTGCGGAGAAAATGGGAAGAAGAAAGAAACCGAGACGAGAGAACGAGGAGAGAGTACCGGGAAGAAGGTCGGCGACGAAGAGAAACGTCGATGATGGGGAGAAAAGCTCGACTCGCCAGTGTGAGAAAACAGTGCCGGGGATGTTTAGACTTGCTCTGATTCCATATAAGAATGTGTACAGTAGACTAAGACCCAAACTCTATATAGGGAGGATCGGGTCTATATATATATAGCCTAGTGGTCAAGTGGTTGATACCTTTTGGAATTGAGTTGTGTGGTACAGCGGTAGTTGTGTGGAAATAGGCAAGTTTTACTATAGTGTTATTTGCGTATAGATTATAGCAGTTGTAATAGTTGCTCAAAATGCAGTGGATGTTGGATCTTTAGTTTAAAAAAGTATTCATTTTACTGGAACTATTTGGAAGACAAGTCATTCGGCTAGATTATATGCATAGATATGTTATGTTCTATAGCATTGACAGCAGACGCAACAGCATCTTAGATCATACAATACTAAGGAAGATAGATATAGCAACACTTATTTACAATGATAATCATGACTAAAGGCCATGAACAAAAGAGCTTGGTTTTTAAATTTAGTGCTGGGTTATTTCACAACTACCCTCTGCCTTCTTGGTGGGCCATAGTTTTTTTTACATATAAGTAAAAGTCTTGACTTGTAGATGAATTAAGAGTTGTGAGATTAGGAAATGCCTTTAAACTGTTAATTTCTTATCTGTAGATTGGAGACTTAGTGTTTGAGGAGTAACTTGTCATTGTCTTTTTTTTTACTATCCTTGAGAAATTTCTTAGCAACTAGAGTTGTTGCTGCACGTCTTTCTCTATTTATTATAAAGATGTGTTAGTTACAATGAAAGAAAGTTTTACTACTGGAATGCACCCAGGAATGATTTAAGCACCTTTTCTTGGCTTGGATTTTTGTAGGCAAATGATGGGGCTGCTTGTGGGGTTTCTGCTGTAGTTTCTGCTAGTCCCTTTGCCTTGTAAAATAAGCTGTGGTTAAGTCTTAAGGAATGAGCTGAAAGGAAAGAGATGTAGTAGTCCCTTAGTTTCAGTCGTATCAGGCAGAACAACAGCGGAAGATGTATCTTGTGATATGTTTTCTTCAGTTTTTGTTTCAGTGTTGGGCTTGCAAAATTAAGAAACATGTGAAATTGGATGTAATTCAGTAGGAGTGACACCAAGTTTAAGTGCAGTGGCTGTAAAGTGGTTACCTTATCATCAGTTCCAGGTTTGGTGCTGCGAGATTTCATACTGCACACTGAGACAACAATGTTTTTCTTGGTAGGTGTTGAAGAACTTGATTTGCTAGTTGGTGTGTCTTGTGTTGCAGGAGTGATACTAAACTTGGTTGGTGTTTAGGTGGCTTGTCTTGGTTGGATGGCCTGCTGTGATTCATTGCTTGTTTCACTTGCTATTAGTGCTGTTTGGACAGAGCTACTTGAGCTTGCTGAGACAATAGCTGATGTTCGGTGTGAAGCATCTGGCGACATAAGGAGCAGTGGCTAATTTGAAGCAACAGAGGATATAATGCTGTTAACTTGGATACATTCCTGTCTTCTCATGACAATATTTCGTGTGAAGCTAAGATTCCATACAAAGTTGTTGCCAATTAGTGCTGCGATTTCACTTGTAATATATTCGTTGTCTGGTAGATTTTCTTCAATGAGAGATTCTACTGCTGCGTACCAGGCGTTGTGCCATTCTTCCGAAAAGGATAAATGTAGCATCGGCACATCATCGCCAGCAATTAATACTACTTTGTACATACATGTAAAATGGATATAGCTATAGCAATGTGTGGATGATAATTGGTAAAGATGTAAGACGACGTATTGAATTTTGTTATGAATCTTGGATCTGGTATTGCTATATTAGAACAGTTGGAGTATCTATAAGTAGAACCATATGGTTTGAAGTTTTGTACCATATGCGACATGAATTATACCACCAAGAGTTTTCGTTACATATCCTTTTAACAGTCACATTTACTATAAAACGTTCTCCTGCATATGAGAACAATGAAAATAGTTTGTTGGTAATATTATTGTGAAAAGGTGGATAGATGTAGTGAATTGGTATTTGAGAGATAGTGTAAACCCTGTGTTTATGAGGGTTGAGCTTCAGTATTTCTGCAATGTTTTTTTCTTCTGGTATATCCTGGTTGTATCCTGTAGCAGGATCATCAACCCACTTGATTGGTTGAAAGTTTGCGCTAAAGCTACATAGAAGCATTGTGTCTTAAGTTAATGGATATTGTGGAAGCATGGGACAATGCACCGGTGTACATGCAAATGGTATAACTGTAAGTAAATAAAGTAACCTTTCTTTTAATTCTGCTACTTCAGGAATATTGAGATTAATATACCATTTGCATGGTGAGCTCCTAGTTAGTGTAAGGCCTTTGTATGATGGCAGAAATGATTAGATATTGTTAGTTGCATGCGATCGACGCTATAGTAATTGAATGTTTAGGAAGAAATGTACCTAAGCCTCTGTAATCCTTCACAAGTGTCCCAACAAACACAACAACTTGAGTTTGAGTTTGACCAGCATTGTATATGTCATAAGCATCAAAAGAAGTTTCTCTTTCTCCCCAGATTGTGACCGGAAGTGTCAAATTGTTAGTTTTGTTTATTTATAGGGGGAAAAATAGGCGGTGCAATTGTAATACGAAGAGATGACTTAGTGTTAAGAATTTGTGGGATAGTTTGTGTGAATGTTAGCGAAAAAGATAAAGCCAGATAATAAAAACGAAAATATTTAGTTGTAGTACACAAACCTTGGATCACATATTTGTAATGTCCTTTATAAACTATCAGCGTTTCTGGACTTAGGACGTACAGTAGTGGTTGCACCAATCTGAGTGATCACACCCATAATGTCTGTTTGCATTGGATGTAGATTTAATAAACGGTATGACTTGCGATTCATATAATAATAATTGTAATATGATAAAAGCATGTTATTACCAACGTAGAATACATTCTTGTCAACAAGAGGAGGGACATCTCAAATGGTATCAACGAAAACGTAATACCAGGGAAATCAGCAGGGACATCAATGTATTCTTCAAACGTTGTCTATTTACAGAACAGGATAATTTGATTATTTACAACTGGCCTGTATGTCCTGTTTGCATACCTGACAGTGAATGAGTTAATGTAGTAACCTTTTCTACCTTAAAGAGAGGTTTGAGCTTTTCAATTGCAGGGTGATAAATTTGGGCATGTATGCTGTTGCCCTGAATGTTATAAGTATAAGTTATCAAGAGAATAATTCCCATAATGAGGTAAACATAGAAAGAAGGATTTGGCAGCTAAATTATTACCATTTCATCAAGCAGGACACGTGTGGAAATTTTTTGTATCATCATTTATATCAGTGAAATCCCATAGCCTAGAGACCCTTGCAAGGATTCTTTTGTTTGAATCTTCACACGATAGCCTAGAGACCCTTGCAAGGATTCTTTTGTTTGAATCTTCACACGATAGCCTAGAGACCCTGGCGAGGGTCACGCTAGGGCAAAAACAAATTTCGGCCGCTAATCCCAGCTGGTTTGAAGTATTTAGATTGAGAACAATATACGCCTTCCCTTGCTTGCTCATATGCAGTTTACCACTGGACTAGTTTTTTTTTCTCTCATATGCGCAGAAGGGGGACATTCTTACTACTATATACGTACAGGGTCTTCTATTTATTATATTGAATGCAAAATTATAGTCCTCTTCCATTAATACATCATAGAAAAATAAGCAATATTGGGCATAATTATCCTTCCAATATTAAATTTGCATGGCATGACCTACCATAGAAAGTGACATCCAGAAAATTGCCTTAATTGTTAATGGAATATTTTATTTTGGGTATATGTAATTAAAGAGTAAATTTTGTAGAACTATATGTACTTTGTTAAACTATTTCCAGATTTAACGTGATTTATCATAAAAATATAGATTTAATAATAAATTTTTCATAAAACTGAGAATCATAAAACTATAGATTTTAGGGTTTAAATAACTTGCACCATTGTAGCTCTAAATCTATAGTTTTACGATAACTTAATTACAAAATACTCTATCTTAAATCTGTATTTTTTGATAAATTTAATGTTAAATATGTAGTTTTCTGATACCACAAAACTATAGATTTTAGGGTTTAAATAACTTGCACATTGTAGCTCTAAATCTATAGTTTTACGACAACTTGATTACAAAATACTCAATCTTAAATCTGTATTTTTTGATAAATTTAATGTTAAATATGTAGTTTTCTGATACATTATTTTAAATTTTTAGTTTTATAATAGTTTGGTAAAAATATATATAGTTTGTAAAATTTACTCATAATTAAAACATGTAATTCCCAATGGTATATATCAAAATTAAATAAAAGTTATCAAGTTTGATGCTTTACAATAAAAGTACTATTGTATTTTTTAGTCTCAGATTACTATACATCATGAAAAATACATTCAATATGATTCGGTCGTTTCAAATATTTGGAAAAATTACGTTATTACAAAGATAAAAACAATTCACTTTCCATTCCATTCCAGCGATAATATATAATCAACAGTTTAATTTTAGTAGCAGACATTTATTACATCACAAATTTTTGTGTTAGAGTGATTGAATCAATTTAAGAATGATTGCAGAAGAAAAAATAAAAATTTAATTAATTTTTTTAAACACAAAAACTAAAAAAAATTGAGTTTTCTAATACTGGACAGAACACCGTTTCGTTAAAAAAAATTGAGTTTTCTAATACCGGACTTTATAGATGTAAGATAATAATAAGAAAAATTACTGAATTAGGCACTAATTAATTAATAAGAGATCTGAAAATAATTAATCGATGCAATCACATAACTATAAAAATACATTATCTAAATTTTATATCAAAGAAATAAAATCAAAACCCAGAAAAAAATTTAATCCAAAACCAAATGATAGGTATGCACACAAAGAGAGAGTAAATTCCACATAAATTTTCGAGAAACTTTACTTTTATTCACAAAATTAATCTTAAAAAATAAAAAAAAACTTTGTCAATTTTATCTCAATACCTCACATCTTACCCTCTATTTATTAAAAAAATAGGAAAGAAAACAACATATATGCCAATGAGATTTCATAACCATATTTCTAACCATCTGATCTAAAATGAACACTCTAGATTGCACCACGTCATCCCTTACACATTTTGACTCGAATTCATATAAAATTCAACTCGGTTACTATTAAAACACATTCGCTCCAATCAGAACACGCCACATAGGCTCTAGATCCCATGCGGCCATGCGAGCGCTCTTGCGCATGACACGTCACGGCTGCCGGCCACACTGGTTAGTCGTCGAGAATTCGATACTCCCACACTCATGCTCACTAACAGGACTAGCCCACCTATCAATCATAGCACCTCTGCTCCCACACCTATGCCTGCTGATAGGTTTGGCCCACTTGTCAACCTCTGTTCTGTCATCTCATGCACGACTGCTCTCACTGATAGCCTGGTCTCGCCTATCAGCGTCTGCGTTGCTGCCACACACGCGCCCACTCCTTCCTACATGTGAGTCTCACACCGTTGTTGGGCCATCGCCATGCAGTTCACTGTTTCACCAGCCCGTGACTGTTACTGTTTTAGTCTGCCGCCAGAAATCAACCTGTTACATTTTCAAATTCAAAAAAATTCATTTCTCAATTTTCATCTAACTCATATCTTAATTCATTAACATGACTACAAGAAATATATGTGAATCATATGTAGTGCTCATTATTTAATAATTTTTTCTTTTAAAATAAAGAAAAAAATGTTACAAAAGTTAATGCTTCTTCTCAAAACAATCACATAAGATGAATAATCCCAAGTTATCCTGATGAGGAGCAACGAGAAGAATCCAAATTTTTTTTTTGAAAATATCTGTCTATTGATGTTTAGTATCCACATGACATAGTGGCATATTAGCTTTTTCAACATAATCTCTAAGAAAGTGAAATCTAATATCAATATATTTTATCCTACAATGTTGAATTAAGTTCTTAGTAATATAAATAGCACTTGTATTATCATAGAAAAGTGGAATATTTTTCAAAGTAACACTATAATCTTTAAGAGTAGCTATAATCTAAAGAATTTGAGAACAACAACTAGCAACGGCCACGTATTAAGATTCAACAGTTGATTGTGCTCTAAAAGAGCAAGCAACAACAAGTGAATTACTCAGGAAGAAATAACACAAGAAAACTATTTTCTATCAAGTCTACATCTTTCAAAAATAATACTAGAAAAAACTTTTAAACTAATCCATGAAGATGTGAAGATGTAGATAGCCATATGACGAAATATTTAGTATGATGAACATACCTAAGAATTTGCATAATTTCTTAAAATAGTAAAGCATATGGGAAGTTTGAAATCTAGTATACAAACATACTGCAAATTGCATATGTTTTTAGTATGCTTTGTTGTTTGTGAAGTTATGATCGATGCTAAAACTAATTCAATTGATTATGTAAGAAGAACCAAAGCTTTATCATTAAAAAATATTCTTTGACTAAATGTATGCACTAGTAACTATAATCATAACCATAGAAATAAAAGCATCTCTAAAAATTATCTTTTAAACATTCGATGGTCTTGTGAAATAGGAGAACCAATTCTTGTCATTGGACATATGATGTAAACATCTAAAATTTAGTAGCAAATAAATTATCCTTTCTCGTGCAAAGTGCCTATACAAAAGAATACATTGTCGAGGTCTTTTTACTAGGGTTAGTAATATAACATTTAGGAATACAGTACTAAGACACACGACGTACACCAGAAGACACAACAGAAGTATTTCTATGCAAAGATTTTGATTTATTATTACTTATGTTAGGAGGACAAAAATAGCATGTTTTTCTCAAATTAGACATTATCTTAGCTTTTTCTCTCATTTGTTGTTTAGCAAGTCTAAGAATTCAACTTTATATCCATCTAATGACTGCAAGTGTACTTAACTTTTATTTACATTTAGAAGTACAAATAGCACTTGTACTTATTGTACCAGTAGATGATATAACTCCACTAAATTTAAATATTATCTTTTTAGATTCATTTGTAATCTCAATTATATCACTACTAAGAGATTTAACAATAATTAGAGCATAAGTATTAGAATAATCATAAGAATCATAACCTAAACCAATTTTAAAGCTTTGAGAACTAAAGTTTTGATTTAAAATTTGATTCATGTTTTTAGTTCCTATCTTTCCTTATAAATAATCAATACAATTCAAAAGAGTGACACAATTATTGTATGTAACATGCTAAAATTTATCTTTATTTTCACAATTAAAGCATGAAGGAACCTTATGATTAGCAAGATTATCTTTAAATTGAGCAACTTTAATATCAACATCTTTTAACTTAAACTTAAAAGAATTACAATTGTCACAATAATCATATTTTGCAACTACACAAATATGCTTGTCATATTTCTCTTTTTAGGTGCATGTATATCTCTTATAGAAGTAAATTCAATATAAACTAGGTCACATGATTTACAAGAATAATCTATACATAGCATATCAAGTTTTTCTTGTCTTTGAGAGTAGTGTCATCATCACTCTCAGGGTTCATATCACTTAAGATTCACCTATTCAATAGCAGAAAGAACACAGTGTACTACCTTCTTGTTCATACCCCTTCTTCTTGGTACTCTTGAATGATGGATTGTTTTCACTCTTCATCTTCTTCCTTATTTTCATCCCTAGAAATTATTGCAAAAAATGTTGGGCATTTAAGAAGAAGTTGATTAAACGAACCATATTCAAAACATCTTTGAGGTTCTCTACTATTTGTTCTCTTTCTAGATCGAACATTTTGCAAAGCACTTTTGAAGCATATGGAGCGGAGTGCTAAATCATCTTCAGGTTGTTATTCTAGGTGTTCATCGGTTAGTGAAGATAAAGCAAACAAAACAAAACTAATTGAAGAATTCATACCAATAGAGTTGCTACTTTGGGAAGTTAAAGCTATTGATTTATTAGCAATAATTTTGCTAGCAAAAACTTGTAACTCATGAGTTTTTAATTTGAAATAAAACACATCTAAAGTAAGTGTACTTATGGTAGTATATTCTCTAATTGATGTTACTTCCATCTCTCATATGTCCTACGAATTAATGATAATTTTCAGCTTAAGAATAAATAATATTAAGAGAATGTAAGTTGCTAAAATCTTATTAAAGTGATCAAAGAGTTCATCAAGAGCTTCACTAGGATTCATCTCAAAATACATTTATCTCTTTTTATGCATATCCTGACATACCTCTTTTATCATGTTTGAATTCATGATAAACACAAAGTGCTTTCCATGTCTCATATACTGACTTGAGATATACCATAAGGTCAAAGTCGCTTCTTCCTAGTCTACTAATAATCAAATTTCTTGTCTAGAGGTTAAGATTAATTAAAAGTAATAATATTGCTCTCATACCACTTATAGTATCAAATCACTTTAAGAAAACAATTATAGGGTAGGTGAATGATTGCAGAAGACAAAATAAAAATTTAACAAATTTTCTTAAATGAAATTAAAAAAAGTGTGTCATCTGAAACACCATTTTGTTACTAAATAGATTATAGCCAAAGATCGATAACTCCGATTGATCTAGCAATTTTGCAGCATAATTTAGAAAAAAATTGCAAATAAAACCAATTGGATTCACCTCAATCGGACTTCTAAATCTCAAGATATTAAGAAAATAAAATTACTGAATATAAAGTTGACCAAAATTTATTAAGCACTAATTAATTAATAACATGAGATATGAAAATAATTAATTGATAAAACTTTTTAGAAAACTAGAAAATAATTTAATCTAAAATCAAATGCTATGTATGTGCACACAAAGAGAGAATAAATTCCGCACAAATTTTCAACAAATTTTACTTTTATTCACAAAATTATGCTTACAAAAATAATAAAAAACTCTCTCAACTTTATGTATTTCAATCCCTTACATCTTACCCTCTATTTATACCAAAAAATCTTAAAGAAAATGACCTAAATACCTCTGAGATTTCATAACCACTACACTATTCATTTCTAGCCGTCCGATTTGAAATGAGCACTATCCCTCCAATGAAAGAATAGACAGTCCAACCTGAATCCATAGAAAATCTGACTCGATTACTATTCCAGTGCATCCGCTCCAATCAGAATGCGCAACATAGGCTCTAGATATCCTACAGCCGTACGTGCGTACTCCCACGTACGACACATCGCTCCTTTTGGCCCTACCTGTTAGTCGCCAAGACTTTATCGTGCCCGCACTCACACGCATTGACAGGTTTGGCTCGCCTATCAGTCGTAGTGCCTCCGTCCTTCGATTATGCCTGCTGACAACCCTAGCCCGTCTATCAGCCTTTGCGTAGCCACCTTGCGTGCGCCCGCTCTCACTAATAGCCTGATACTGTCTATCAGCCTCTGTGTTGCCGCCATGCGCGTGACTGACCTTGCTGACAGCTCAGTCCCACCTATCAGTCTCATACAATTGCTGGGTCGTCTTTGCGCATTTTACTACTTCACTAGGCAGTGGATATTACTGTTTCACTAGGCCACCAAAATCAACTCATTACTATTCCAAGTTCATTAAAATTCTTTTCTCAATTTTTGTTCGGAATTCATCCAAAATTTTTCAATAATTTTTCATCTATTTTTCAAATTTAATTACTGCACATAAATAAAAAAATTGTTTGGCACAAAATTTTCAACCTAATCTTTATCAACACACACGTTCGCCATATATTTTTAATATATAATTTAAAATAAAAATCAATTAAATAATACTAATTTTAATATATAATATCTTTGTCAATTTCAACCTAAACTATTTTACCAATTTTTCTTAAAACCAAATTTTCATCATTATTACTTAGACATTAATAATTTTTTTGTTATTTTCCTTACTAAAATAGATTAAATGCCACTAAAGGATTTCATTGATAATACATGGTGTTTACCACCCATGACCTAAGAGGGAATCAGGGAACATTGACCATTAGATAAAATTACAATGGACCATCCACAAAGTTCTGGGGCACCGTAAAAATCCATGGGAGTAGGAAAACCACAAATGGTACAGTGATATGATAATATGGGGTGCTGTTTGGGTATCTTGCTTACTAAAACTTATTTTATAGCCTAACAATCTCCCCTGGGCCCACATGTCGGTGGAAGTTACTGCACAGCTAAGGATCGATGTCCTACATCAAGAGATGCACACGATAGAAGTAGTTTTCCCTTGCTTTCCCTATCAACCTTGCCCGGTGTATACGTCTCCTATAGCCCAGCGAGTCTATTAATCTAGGTACCAGGATACAACGAAAACATGAGAGGAGGAAGTGCATTTTTGTTTTCTTTTGAGGACTTGGAGAAGTATTGTGCAGAACTCTGTTGGTGGGAGTGAGAGGAATCAAGAATAGCTCATTTCCATGGTATGGTTTAGCTGATCCCTAGCTTTGAACTAGAGTTGCATAGGTGCCATGGATCAAGCTGAGCAGGGCAACATTGATGCAATATAGTGGAAACAGCATACACTCAGTAAGTAACTGCTGTAGTGAACTTTTAGAGAATATAGTTGGGCTAGACTTGAGGCCGGTATTTGGCAATTGACACAAAACGATTTACATTTTGTCCTACCAAAAATTTTAAGTTCCTACTGAATATATAACGTAAGAAGTAACGTATGTCGCAAAGCATGTTTCACCCATTGTGTTCATGGACACTCGATAACAAGTCAAGGCTCTGGACGATTATTCCTAGCAAGCCACCGGTTATTGTGGTAGTAGAAACACTGGGAAATACAGTCTGTCTAGGCTCCAATCTCGATAGTTGGCACAAAAGATAATTTGATGTGTTCTACCAAAAGTTTGTGATGGGAGTAATTGATGAGTTGCTTATATGTTCTTCCTAGCTCTGTACAAAAAAGAGTCCGGCACATTTACATCCTAACATCCCATAAACCAAGATTACATCTTACACGATAATTAGTCGATACATACATTGTGTCCTAATGTTATAACCTCTATGTTTCAGGTTATACTTTGTTTTAACTTTGGTCAAAATCAAACTATTTTAAATTTAATTAAGTTTATTGAAAAACGTAATAATATTTTCAACACAGGATGAATATACTTAGCAGTAATTGACCCAACTTAGAGGTAACTCTAGTTTTGCATGCCAACCCAAATGCAGCCATATCTTGTGTTTGTTGCAGAAGCACGCGGTAAGAGAATTATGACAAAGATATGGCAACACCAATGTCCATTCCTGCTCTGGTTGGCTGGATGTCCATGGATCTGATCGATCGGGCGAAGTATTTTCGATAATCAGTAGAGTAATGGTCGTGTTCTCTTTCTGAATAATTGAGATTATTTATTAAATACAGAGTTTGCTGTGGTGGCAGACACCAAATCACCGTTTATACATAGAGCGCAGTACAACAGAGCATCTGTGTCCTTCAAGCGTTCGACTAGCTAGCTATTCTACGAAATTATGTCCAAAGAATTGTTGGATGCAGGATTATTTAGCCTCCACCTGTGGTGTGTGGACGTGCAGCAAATAAGGGTCCAGTAGAGATACTTTGTATTGGGTTTTTCAGGATCCTTCTGACAAATGTTATTCTTAACAGCCTACATAATCTATATAAAAATTTACCCTGTTTTTGACAATGATAGATAAATTTGGTATATAGTGTAAATACTGGACATCTTGGATTTTTCGGTCATCAAACATCATCATTTTTTACTATTTACAAACAGGTAGGAAATTTTGCTAAAATTAAAAAAATTACAATATAAAAAACCTCCGTATGCAAGCTGAGCAAGTATATTTCACCCAATGTTTTCATGGACAATCCGTAACAGGATGACGATTCTAGTTGTAGTGGAAACTCTAGGAATACAGTGGAGCTAGGCTTGAGGCTCATTATTTGGCACAACCAACTTTTTGGTGTGTCCTAACAAACATTTGTGATCGGAGTAATTCATGAGCTTGATTAATGCTCTTCCTAGCTGTGCGAAAATAAAGAGGGTTCAGCACATTTACATCCCATAGACCAAAAGGTTACGTCTTACTACCAAGAATAAATAATTAACGACTCGGAGCATATGTTATGCCCTAATAATGTATTGTCATACTGGTTTGCCTAGTAAGCCATATTTGGTACCAATTAACCACTCAATACATCAACCATTCCCATTGGCCATTCATAGTCCGATAGGCGAAGCTACGTAAACTTCCATTCCTTATCATCCATAGGAATGGGAGGAGTCTGGAGTACAGGAGGCATATGCAGACGCCTAATAGAAGTCAACCACCAGTAACTGGTCCGAAGCTGATGAACTTCTAGTTGCGCATGCCAACCCAAATGCAACAATATTCTCCTGCGTGTAAAGTGGAAAACGCAACCAAGATGGCAACGCAAATCTCCATTCCAACCCTCATTGAGTGGTCGTGTGTGCGTCCATCTGATCAGGTGAAGTGAATTAGTTCACCGATCTACAGTTTGATCCGGAGAGGTGCCGTGCACAGTTTGATCGGTAACTTTCCTTTTGGTTTGAGATTTTTTTTTAATTGAATGGTTGCGTTGCCTGCGGTTCTCCCGAATCTGCTGTTCATATGTTGAGATTAGCAGGTAAATGACTAGATCATTTTTTATTTAATGGTGTAGGCTTACAGGAGTAAATTTTCCCTTAGATAATTAAGATAAGTTAATAATCTATAACTAAGCGCATAGTCAAATTATTAGGAGCAGTACTGGTGTATAGGTAAAAGTGTTCCAATGGGAAATGGGCACCATATTTATTGGTTAATGGAAAAGGGGCACCACAGTCCTTATCTTCAATTATATGTTTTATTTAACTTCAAATTTTAATATAGTCTAAGATTTTTTTATTCACATGAGAGCTTATGGGACCAATTAGTATAGGTATAAATATATTTAAACTATATATATTTTGCATTGAAACTTGCTGCATATAAGCTTTTTATATAGAAATATTCTGTAGAAAATAGTTGTGCAGATCCTTTATGCTTTTTTGTAACATTTGATACCAACGACTGTCTGAATTGATGAAGAGAAAATTCCCCACCAACCATTAACTCAAGTATCTACAGCCCAATGCATCTCTTCTGAAGAAACGCACGAATCATGATAGGATAACATATTCGTTGATGGCAAATGACAAGACAAAATATTTCAATTGTGAACGTTCGTTCAGACTCCGAATGGGAACTATATATCAACAACTGAGACTAGGGTGGTGTTTGTTTGAATAATTGTATGATCAGCATGAGAGGACACAAGGATGTAAATTAGTTTTTTCTGGGACTGAAGAATCCAGAATAAGGTCGATCGTCCGAGAAAGATGTCAGCCTATGTTAGTGAAGTTCCCAGATCGACCGATCAAGGATATCGATCCAATCCTGGTGGGACAGCATCTTCTTTTCCACAACAAAAAGGAATGAGTAGTGAATAGTGGTTTTGAAATTTCATGGAGTTCTTGGAATCCGTTTGTAGAATACCTAGAAGGAAGAAAATTAGTGAATAATCATCCGTGATCAGTGTTTATATATATATAGGCATTGGGGGTCTCCTGGCCCACAAGTCAGGTTGCAATGCAACACTCCCCCGTAGACCAGTGTGGCACGACAAAGAGGGCAGCGAAGCTCTTGCAGAAGTTGACGCAACCAGCAGGCTTCGGCGACCCTATTCGCAACAGCTTGATATTCCACCTCTGCACTGGACCGAGACACTGTAGATTGACGCTTGGATGACTAGGAGATGAGATTGTCTCCGAGAAATACCGCAAAACCCGAGGTGGATTTGCGTGTGTCAGGACAACCTGCCCAATTTGCATCAGTGTAGACAGTGAGATTAGCTGGTGAGGTCCGGTGGAGGTGTAGACCAAGATCTAGTGTGCCCTGAAGGTACCAGAGAATGCGCTTCATAGCGCTCAAATGAGGTTCTCGGGGGTCGTGCATGTACAAGCAAACCTGTTAAACAGCGTAAGCAATATCTGGTTGGGTGTAGGTAAAGTACTGAAGAGCCCTAGCGAGACTGCGATAGTGACTGGGATTTGCAACTGAAACACCATCAGCAGGAAGCTTGGAGTGAGTGTCCACGGGAGTGCTACTTGACTTGCAGTTACTCATACCAACGTGTTCTAGAATATCCAGCATATACTATTTTTGAGAGAGAAATAATTGTCACCTTTACGCTGAACGCTGAAGCCCAGAAAATGATGAAGAGGCCCTATGTCTGTCATAGAGAATTCCTGACGGAATGCTGCGATAATCCAATGAAGGAAGCTCGGGGACGATGCAGTGAGAACAATGTCATCAACATATAACAGAAGAAAAGCCATGTCAGCACCCTAGCAGTAGATGAATAGCAATGTGTCAGACTTGGCCTCAACGAACCCAAGTGAGGTGATATGAGAGGCAAAGCGATCGTGCCAGGCACGAGGAGCTTGCTTCAATCCGTAGAGTGACTTGTTCAGGCAATAAACATAATTGGGTTTAGAAGAGTCTATGAACTTGGTCGGCTGGACGTAGTAAACTATCTCGGTCAAGGTGTCATGAAGGAGCGAGACAGTGCCAAAGTGAGTACCATCTAGATGGTCGCTAGCTTGATAACTGGACTGAAAGTCTTATCATAGTCAATGCCTAGACGCTGCGTGAAACTGTGAAGCACCCACGGGCTTTATAGCAGCCAAGAGAGCCATTGGACTTGAACTTGTGACAAAAGCCCACTTGCCAGTGATAAGGTTGACGCCAGGAGATCGAGGCACCAAGGTCCAGGTGTCATTGGCCTATAGAGCGTCGAACTTCACCTGCATAGCAAGGCACCAGGCCAGATCCGAAAGGGCGACGCAGATGGACGAGGGTACCGGAGAGGTGGGCGTAGTCGTAGCCATCGTGTGGAGGTTGAGGCGATCCACGGGTTACCGAAAACCATCCTTGCCACGGGTGCACATGCCATGCATATTAGTGACAGGGACGATTGCCTGAAGAGCCATCTCAGTGGTGCGACCAGTGGTCCTTTCGACGCCACTAGCAACAACCTAGGACGTGGAGTCTGCAGGGGTAGCAGCATTGGATGGAGCAATAGGGCCTCCGTTCCCTAGGGAGGCCACGGTAGAGGCACCTGGTAGCGTGCCAGGCACCATGTCAGTGGGAGAGCTAGCGGCGAGCGAGGGGGTGCCAGGAGTCCTAGGTGTAGCATCCGTGCCACTAGGGATGCGAGTACCTACAGTCACAGCTCTTGGCCAAATAGGCGAAGAGAAATCATTAGCATCCTTTGTTGGGATCCTGGGGGTAGTGGACATCTTGGTAAACAGAAACAAAGTCTCGTCAAACACAATGTGACGAGAGACAATGATCCGATTGGAGTGAAGATCGAGATAGCGGTATCCTTTGTGATTAGAGGAGTACCCGAGGAAAACACACAGGGAGGAGCGAGGTGATAATTTATGTGGAGCTGTGGGTGAGAGGTTGGGATAGTAAGCATAGCCGAAAACTCGAAGATGAGTGTAGGAAGGTTGTGTGCCGTAAAGGGCAAAGAAAGGAGTACGGCTGTCAAGGGTTTTAGTTGGGTGACGATTGAGTATGTAGGTGGCAGTGTGGAGTGAGTCAGCCTAATAAACCGGAGGGAGACTGGCCTAAAACAGAAGGGACCGCACGATGTTGTTAATGGTGAGAAGAGTGCGCTCGGCACGTCTGTTCTATTAGGTGGTATACAGGCCCGATAGCCGAAAGACAACACCGTGAGTGAGGAAGAACGTGCGGGCCGAGGAGTTATCAAATTCGTTACCGTTGTCACACTGAACTGCCTTGATAGTGGAGTCAAACTACATGCGCACATATGAGAAAAAGTTAGAAAGGACACTGAAAGTATCGGATTTGAGGCGTAAAGGAAACATCCAGGTGAAGTGGGTGCAATCATCAAGAATAACTAAATAATATTTATAGTCCAACACACTAACCACTGGAGAGGTCCAAAGATCACAATGTATTAAATCAAAAGGATGAGCAACATGAGAGTTTGACACACTAAAAGGTGGATGCACATGGCGACCTAGCTAACAGGCAAGACAAATAGGATCAATGTGTCGCTTATTATAGGAATAGCATTGGAACTAATAAGCTTGGATAAAGCCGCATGTCCGAGATAACCAAGGCGACGATGCCAAAGGAAGGGGGACGATGCGGTAGCAACGAGGGCAGTGGTGGTGCTAGATGGTGCCAGGGGGAAGAATGGGTAGAGGTCATCTGTGCTATTGTACTTGGTGATCACGCTCCGTGTCTGAAGGTACTTCACAGAAATGCCAAATGGGTTAAACTCGATGGAACAATTATTATCAGTAGTGAAACTATGTACGAAAATCAAATTCTTAATAAAGTGTGGCAAAACTAGAACATTAGAAAGAACAAGAGGACGTCGTGTAGTGGAGAAAGAGTGTAACCCAACAGATGTAACAGGAAGCAAAGCTCCATTACCAACAATAATAGATGAAGGACTAGATGTCAAATGAGGATGAAAGTTGGAAAGAATACCAGCATTGTTGACCATGTGGGCACTAGCACCGGAGTCAACGTACCACTTGGGCGAAGATGGAGGCGTCAGTGTCATGGTGTTGAAATTGCTGACGAGAGTAGACGGGTCCAACGACATGCCCTGCATGGGCATCAAGGACTACTGCTGCTGTGGCGTCGGTGGGCCTCCGTAGCTAAAACCTAGAGGAGGACCAAGGGTGTATGGCTACTGCACGTACGGTTGCTGTAGATGGGAAACAATAGTGAAAGCGGCCGGAGGAGAACGAAGCGGCGTCCCTAGAGCGCCATCGGGAACAGGTGGGTACGGCCAGAACTGGATCGTGCCAGCCAATGGGTTGAAGAACGGCGCCGGGAGGCGAGGCCCTCTAGTGTTGGAGCCGGAGGGCTGCTACTGCTACCGGCCATGGCCATCGCGGCGACGGCTAGAACACCCGTCACCGCCCTAGTCTGTATGGCCGCCCTAGCCGGTGTAGCCGCTGGTGGTGCCGCTAGTGGAGACACGCCCACTAGGGGACGCGTGGCAGTGACGAGGGCGGTTGGTGCGAAGGATGCCAGCAAGTCTGACGCCCCGGTGGCTTTACTCGCAGCGGTGTCATCGATGTCGATCTCCTCAAGCAGAAGAAGCGTGCGAGCCTCCTCGAAGGTGGGGAAGGGTTGCCGCATCTTGAGGTTAGAAACCATAAGCCGGAACTTACCGTTGAGCTCGCGAAGAAGGGTGAGAACTATAGTCCGATCCTCGATCGGATTGCCGAAGTCGCTGAGGGTCGCCGCCATCGTTTCAAGGTGGCGGCAGAAGTCGATGATCGTGAACGACCCTTGTTTCGCTGTGCGGAACCCGGTGGAGAGCAGCAAGACACGCGATTCGCGCTGGCCGAGAAACTCATTCTTGAGGTAGGTCCAGGCGCCGCGCGCGGTCGGCTTGCAATTCATCGTAGACTGCTAGAGATCGACGTGGATTGTGCAGTAGATCCAGGTGAGCACCATGCAGTTCATCTGCACCTAAGCTGGACAATCGGCGTTGACGACATTGGAGAGAACATGATCCGTTAGGACATATTTGTCTAAAACGATGAGAACATGAACCGCCACCGGTTATAGTTGTCGGCAGCGCGATCGAGGACCAAAGGCATGAGGACGTTGAGGACGGCGATGGCCGCAGCGTGGATGGTGGCGTACTTGGTCTCGTACGGGTCGAGAGCCATGATGCGATCAGCTTCCGCCTGGCGGCGGCGGGCCTCCTCGGCGTCGTATTCGCGCTGCTCGCGCACATCACGAGCTTGGCGTTCGGCCTCGGTCGCGGCGCATGCGTCGAGGGCCACGATGCGATCAGCTTCCGCCTAGCGTCGACGGGCCTTGTCGGCATCGCGTTCGCGCTGTTTGCGCACCTCGCGAGCTTGGCGTTCGGCCTCGGTCACGGCCATGGCTGTCACGGTCCCGTGAGGGTCGTGACGGCGGCGGCGCAGATTGGGGTCACGATGGGGGCCGGCGAGCGGGGCTCTACGGCGGCGGGGACGGTGTCGCGAAAAGGGGCTGGTGTGTGGAGCGGCGGCGCGGATTGGGGTCACGACAGGGGCGTCGAGTGGGGCTCTACGGCGGTAGAGACGGCGTTGCGACAAGGGTCGGCGAGCGGGGCTCGGCGGCAGTGGGGACGATGGCGCGAAAAGGGGTTGGCGAGTGGAGCGGCGGCGCGGATTGGGGTCGCGACGGGGGCCGGCGAGCGAGGCTCTACGGCGGCGGGGACGGCGTCGCGACTGGGGCCGGCGAGTGGAGCTCTACGAAGGCGAGCGACGGCGACAGCGGCACGGGTTAGGGTTGCGGAAACGAGAGGCCGCGGATGCGAACTGTCGGTTCTGATACCAAGGAAGATAATTAGCGAATAATCATCCGTGATTAGTGTTTACATATATATAGGCATTGCGGGAGGTCTCCAGGCCCACATGTCAAGTTGCAATGCAACATATCTAATGTCGCCCTTGAGCAGGCATGCGTCGTCGTGAGAAGTATTGGGAGGGTTTATTTTTAAAATTATATTAAGAAATGGTTTGGAAATAAAAGAAATCTCTAGATCTTAACGTGGAAGTTTTTATTCTACTCTCACTACCTATTTCTCTTTTGTACTTTCCTTCTTTATTATTTTACATCGGATGCGACGTATCGTTTTCATGTCAACAAC
The DNA here is from genome assembly GCA_030770085.1 of Oryza coarctata. Taxonomy (NCBI): domain Eukaryota; kingdom Viridiplantae; phylum Streptophyta; class Magnoliopsida; order Poales; family Poaceae; genus Oryza; species Oryza coarctata. The sequence goes on from CM061475.1 coordinate 9,746,511, forward strand.
GTCCTGTCATATATATGTTTTTCGTCTTCACATTCAACAAAAACATGGTAATAGCAATAGGCGAAGAACTAGGGAGTAGGACATATATTTGTATGACAATTACATATTTTTTTGTACTACTGGTCAAATAATGTTATAAAAGTTTTGGCCATGTGCATTCTTCAATGATTTTTTTTTTGATCTGTGGTACGTAGCTGTAATATTATGAAGGTAGAGATACACCTAGCACTTCAGCTATGTTAAATAAAAAGGACACTCCTTGTTTAATGTAACCAATGATTGAAGAAAAACCTACCACATTATCTTCGGAAGCTCTGTATTAAATATCATAGCAATCTTTCCTATTGTCTCTCACAACTCCCAGAGTCTAGAGCTGAGCTGCTTTGCTTCTCAAGTTCCCATGTCCAGCATGCAGGCCGCAGATGACACTGATCCTAAGCAACAAATGCAACAGAAGAACCAGATAGAAGAGAAAATAGATGTGCTAGCAAAGACGATGGGTGTGGGAGAAATCTGGAATGAGTGGGCTGCTGTGTTGTATTGAGAATCAGGCGATAGGAGTCAAGAAAAGCCTTACAGGGAAGCCGATAGGCAGTTTGTGGGGGCAACTCAGTGAGCGTGGAATTGAAGGGCAGTGTGGGGTATCACGTGGGCTGAGTGGGCATTCCTGATCTGTGAGGAGGATTCGTGGTAGTGATGATCTGGTCGACGGCGGATTTTTGTGGAGATGAATTTGAATTTTGTAAGAGGGATCTGATTGCGGTTGTTGGTAGATTCTTCAGTTTTTTTTTCAGTTTTATATGGATCTAAATAAATATTGTAGCAGTTTTCCTTCTCTCACTCACTAGCACCAACCCTTATATCAAGGATGCACAAGATAACAAAAATTAGAAATACATCTGGCCACTAGCACCAACCCTTATATCAAGGATGCACAAGATAATAAAAATTAGAAATACTTCTGGCCGTTCTTTCTCTACTAACCCTGGAATCACCTAGATGGACGCAAGTAGAGAAAGACTATGGGAAGTAGTCTGTGCAGAGTGTTGTTGATGTGAATATGAGGAATTGGGAATTAGATTGGCTCTCACTATCTATTCTGTGGAATGGTGTGCAGGTGATCTCGGAATTTAGAGAATGAGGAGTTGATAGCCTTTGGGGAGATATGTGTGTGAAAACAATTCAGCGCAACCACAATGTCAGCCACGTTAACAAGGTTGAGAAACATCAACAGCAGAGTGAACTATGCAGTTTATGCAATTTGAGATGAAAGGGCAATTGCTCATTTTGCTGCAGGTAGTCTGAAATACTATGTGTCAATATATGAGAATAGGATGGTGATTGTTTGAAGAATTGTATGATCAGTATGAGAGGACACAAGGATGTAAAATACTTTTTTCTGGGACTGAAAAAGAATCCAGAATATGATGGTTGAACTCTCCCAGAAAGGTGCCACCTGATATTGATCCAATCATGGCCGCGCAGCTTTTTTCTTTGCGACAGCAATAAGGAATGACATGTGAATTGTGAAAAATGGTTTTCACGAGTTCTTTGAATATGTTTGTACAGTACATAATGACAAAGCACTACAGGCGGTATGCAACATCATGAGAAGTTTTAGAAAATGGTTTTCACGAGTTCTTTGAATATGTTTGTACAGTACATAATGATAAAGCACTACAGGCGGTATGCAACATCACGAGAAATTTTAGAAGAATTTATTTTTAAAGTTTGGAAAAATATAAAAATCTTCAAGATTTCACTTGGGAATATCTATAGTACTCTCACTACCTATTTCTTTTTCTACCTTTCCTTTTTCTATTAATTTTACTATGGTGAACACAACATGCTATGCAACACTTTGCTTTTCATGTCAATAACGTCCAGTATACTTGTTTTTCTTCTTCATATTCAACCAAAAATGGTAATGACATAGGCCAAGATGTATATTTTTGTGACAATTACATATTTTTCTAAATATCAGGTCTAACAATATTGTAAAGTTTTGGTCATGTGCATTCTTCAATAATTATATTTTTAATATGAGGATGCTGTAATATCATAAAGGCAGAGAGACACCTAGCATTACATTTAAGTTAAGGGCTCTATCATCTATCATCCGTTGGCTTAAAACATATATGCCGCTGCTAAAATTTGAATTTTAAAATTTAATTGTAGAATTGTTTGTGAGGTTTTTTTTATCGAAGTTTCTTTTTTAAGTATTAGCGTCTAAGTCGCTAAGTAACGAATATAAGATTTTTAACAATAAATTATTTTTTCTGCTGATACGCCACAGTCCTTTTTATAATGTAATAAATAGTTGAAACAAAAGTATCTATCAATCTTACCAGTCCTTCCTGTTGTTTCCCACTCCGCACAGCATCATCTCAGCCGAAGAAGGCACCTGACAAAACGTTTGGTTGGCCTGCTTTTCTTCCCAAGTTCACGCCTCCAGCAAACAGGCCCCAGATGACTGTGATACAATGATGCTAGCAGATGAATGGAACAGAATCTAAATGATGGGAATGGAAGGAATCTATAATGAGCGAATGGCTGAGTAGGCACAAGGCAGGCGGCAGGAGGGCCAAAAACCACGCAGGCTGCGGTGACGAGAGAATGGAGAAATCATGCGGAGGATGATTTCTTTGTACGTGGTGAATAGAAAAGCCCGTGAGCCATGCTGCGGGCGAAGCACTAGTGCAGGGTGCGGTGATCTAGCAAGAGGCGTGGAAGGTGTCTGAAAGCAGGGAACAGAGGCAGGAGAATTGTCCATAGTGCGTTGATGTTCTGTGCGGACTGGGGAGGACTGGTGGTGACGATTATCTAGCGAATAAGGTTTAAAAGGTGGATTTTTATGGTGATGGATATGATGTTTAGGTTAATATAGAGGTGGTAGGGTTTCTGATAGTGATGTTTGGGAATTTTTTTGGGCGATGGATTTGATTGGGGTCATTGGTAGATCATCGAAGCAAAGCTTCATTTGTTTTTCTGTTCTAGCTGGGTCTGAATTAAATATTGTAGCAGTTTTACTTTCCTGTCACTCACTAGACCCCATTCCCCCGAACTCTATATTTAAATGATGCACAAGATAGAAAATTAGAAATGCATGTATACAAATGGCCGTTCGTTCCCTATTAACCCTGAATCACCTAGATACATGGCCGCAAGAAGTTATCTAAAAAATATGGCCGCAGGAAATAGAGTACAACAAGAGGGATGTAGATCGTGTGGAGCACTTTTCTTAGGAATGCGAGGAACTGGGAATTTGATTGGCTCTAGCAATCAACATCGTGGAATGGTGTTCGGGTGATCTCAAAATTTAGGGAATGAGAAGTCGGCTGTAATGGGCAGAGATGTGTGTGAAAATAGATGGGCGCAGTGTCAACCACGTACGTGAAGAAGGGTGAGGAACATCAACAGCATGAATTATGCAAATCTCATTCTCGTTTATGCAATTTTAGACGAAAGAACAATGTCTCATTTTACTCTGATCTACTATCATTATCTAAAAAAAGTCTGATCTACCTCTTACATGACTACATGATTATCATATAAATCAAGAGGGTACTAGTGAACTGCTCGACTACATTCCAAATCGTTTTGCTCTGCCAAGTTGTACCAATATGAATGGTTGCAGCTACTAGTGCAAAACAAAGCAAGATATGTGCATTCCAAAGACATCAGGGACAATCCCCATGAAAAAAAGGTGTTATTTGCGTAATTTAATGTTCATGGTCATTATATTTTCATTGAAAGCTAAAAATTCACAGTTTGCCATACACATAATTTGGTGACTTCAACTAGCCTTTTTTGTTCGTGGCTACAGCGATAGGAGGATCCTTTGCTAGGTGGCCATATACTCTTCCCCTATAAAAAGTGTGGTGCCATTTTACCGATTAAGCTCAGGAAAGTTTGGAAGGAATTTGATACAAACATTTGTACCTTGCACAATGATTTAGGACAAACTGCAGTGTTCATCACAGTTGTAGGACATGCACATGCTTTGGTGGATTGAACGACTAGTGCAGTTATGAGCTCACTCACGAAATATTTTCCTGTCATTGAAAGCATTTGGAAACAGTGAAATCAATATTCAATCAACCAATTCCTTCCCAACCTTTAAGAATTAAGCGGGCAGAAATATTTCCACACAGAGCTGCTCAATTTCTCTCTGTGCCTTGCCCGCGCTTCATATAACCTTTTTAATGGGGATTTAACTATTTGCCACTGTTTGTCGGATTAGTTTAATCCCTCTCACAACCATCTCTCACAAAGTGGTAAATTTGTTGCCACTCAAAGAATAGCAAAAAGATAATTATTCTTATTAATAGGTAATTAGATAGAATAATAGAAGTCAGCCTTGTTAAATACAGAGGCCTTACCTGAGGTCATTGTATAGTTCATCTATTGCTAACCAACATGTAGAGTTGTCACATGGGACTACGCAGCAAGTCGCCAGAAATCAGTGAGTAAGTACCAAGGAGGGCGTCGCCAGGGTGGTGTCACAACCCAGTGGCACTCTGGATAATGTACACGAGACGGATGCACGGAGGTAGCCGGCGACACCGTGACGCAGTGAGGTGGCACGGGAAAGGCCGTCCTGGTGCGGGAGAGAACGTAAGCCCAAGGTCACTCTCCTGTCCTCCTATTGGTGGAGACGGTGGTGAGTGATGGAGGAGGTAGCGGATGTTGCCGGATTTGGACACCGGCAAGGGCGGCTGCGGCATTGGCAGGCACTGTTGGACCTGAACGCCACAGGCACAGGCAGCGGTGCAGGTAGCTGCCCGGGCGGCTGCGCCTCTCATGTCCACCCTTTGCCTCCAACCCCTTAGCACCACACCCTTGCCATGCCAGCACTGGCTCCATGAGGCCATCTCTACAGGACAACTAGATCAAAGGAAATTCGGCAACGTTCGATTGATAATGGTGAAGTATGTAGGTATCACACACATCTTATTGGAGACGATGTTTTCAAGCATCGGGGTAGATTTGTTGGGTAAAAATTATTTTCCAAAATGTTTGAACAACGATAAAGATAATCATGCTAAATTAGTGGTTCTTGATTGGTGCGATATCCCTATAGGATTGGCTTCGAAGGCTTTGGTAATGGCAAGATCTGCTTGAAGGCTGATTTACAATTAAGTCTTCAATGTTATCTGCTGGTTTGGTTTGACATTAGTTGGCAACGGTTATATGAGTGAAATTCGATTTGCTGATTGGTCACTGATTTCAGATATTCTGTTTTCTAATTTGAGGTAGACAAAGACTATATACTTGCGTGAATAGCATGCCTCCCTACCCCTACTTGTGTTTGCAGCATGCCTCCCTCCCCTTCCATGTGCGGCATGCCCAATTCCTTGAGAAAAATAAAAAAACAGTTCATAATAAATGGTTGGTTAAAAAAATAAGTACCATGGGTCAGATTACTATTGATATTGGTCCATTGTAATGTACGGACAAATTACTAGTGTAAATAAAAGATTAAGTAAAAAAAGTATTTTTATATATCAAATGAACCATGTCAATTTATAATTTGGAATTGTAATTCATGGTGCCAAATTAAAATATGTTTTTGCCATGTTAGGAATCAGAGTGAAATTTCACACCTATACTGTTAAAAGAGGGTACTCCCCGACATATACAACAGCCTCTATTATATCTTCATCTTCTAGAAGAGCATAACTCTTTCGTCTCAACAGAATGCATCTCAACTTGCTGGTATTTGGTCGGGCCTATAGATTCATTGTCAACTACATTGTTGGGAACAAGAGCCATCTCAATCAGATTGAGAAGCAAGTCAGGCAGTACCCATTCGTAAAATTTCTGTGGTACAATATGCAAGATTACATAAGAGAATGTGAGAGAACATAGCACATTAACTAGTCTTGGCAATGGGAAAGGGAGAAGTAGGGAAGAGGCTACGCGCTGATTCTGTGGAACGTGGATAGTAGGCAATATCATGTGGTACTTTGGATGAGCTTGGGTGTGTTTTGGATTATAATCTAAGTTTTGGACTATAATCTAACTAGATGAATACCCCACGTGTTGCTGCAGAAAACAAAACGCATGCTTGTCAAAATAAAATAACTGAACAAACATATAAAGTCCTAGCTAATACATATGATTTGCACATATATATGCTTAATTGCTAAATGAATACTTAAAGTATTCATCATGTTGAAGTACTATAATTTTCAATTTTTTATCGACAGCACTACAATCCTTTAAGAATCACATATAGAAATTTACTTTACTTGCTCATTCCAAATTGGCGTTTGGCATCTTGAATCAACAGTTTCACAAAAAAAATCAAAACTGTATGCAGAAGAAAATAAATTATTTGAATGGAAAAACTGGCTGTTGTCTAAAATGTTAATCATATAAAAAGGACACTCATTTTCTCTACGTACATAATCAGATGGGGATGTCTATTTACCAGTTCTGTTATCCATCTTCAAGATTGAATAATGAAACATATATAGCATGAAGCTCAGATATCAATTCAGAGATGATGGGCTGTAGATATGTAGTATATTATATCTTTCAACCAGAGCCTTCTCGAAAGATACCTAATCCCATAGTGAATCAAATAAAAACTGAAAATCCTCTGGATGATATGCGCATAGAAGGTTACCTACGTAGCACGGAGATCACCTACAGTCAGTGTTCTTCTACCGTTGGGAGCTGTAACAAAAGAAAAGCACTAGAAAATGATTGGGATACCAATCTTCTGGGAAAGAAGCCGTCCTCGATCCAATAATCCCTGTCGCGAAGGAGGCCGGTGATAAATCCATCATCAGATGGGTAGAGGAGATTAAGCCCATTTTATCAGTAGCTTGCAATGTTGCCTGCACAGAAAGATGGCTGCCAACAAATGCCATAATACTGAAGTAAGATGGGACAAAAACCCATCAGTTGACATCTCAGCCAAAAACCTTTTGCGGATTGAAGTTATTTGCCCCAATAATCCCCATGTAGATGAACGCCAATGAAAAATCTTCCATAACGTAATGGTACAGGGGTTTTAAACCTTCATGATAGCTGCCTTGAAGGGGGGGCTCTTCAGCTGCTTATGCCAGTTTCCGGATTCGATGGCACTCAAAGGAGGTGAACAAAAACATCACTGATGGCTTGGATGCTGGACGGTAGTGGAAGCTGCAGTGGCCATTTTTTTTCCCTTTACGTTGAAATGCATCGTGCTAAGAGAAAAGGAGCAGGTTGGCAGCTTGATTGTTCGATTGACTGACTGGCTCCCATGGTCTTAATGTCAACGCGCGATTGAGATCCAACGTTCTAAAAGAATTGTGGTGACGTGGCTAAACCACAACAAAGAAAAATACTATTAACTATTAGATTAATAGGATATTGATGTGAATTTTACAATTTGCTTATACAAAAAATATTGATTGTTAATGGTGGATTTGTAGGACCATTAATTTGGTCACTCTTGGAGCAAGTGTAACAACCAGTTATATTACTCGTATGCCATGTGATCTTGTTCAATTATTTGTTTTAATTATGCCCTCTTAGAATCTAAACTAAACAATATTAAAGTTACTGTACTAAAGTTATTGATTCATATGCTTATTGTATTTCTCTTATACTAAATATTACATACATAAAAGAGAGTGTACCATAGTTAAGAAATCTCGAGCTACCCTATCTCAAGACAACATCAGTTTTCAAAAGACCTTAGAGAAAGCTCAATTAACGAAAAAGCTAAATATGATTTTAGATAAATGCAAAGTAAAAAACTTAGATATAGACTATGACTTTGTTAATTCTCTAAGGGTAGGTACTTATGAGAAAATAGGAGTCACATATAGTATCATAGAGCTAGCCCAAAAAGATATAGTCTTCATGTTATCTAAAATAGTAGAACCTAAATTGTAACCTATGTCTAAGTAAGTCTAAACTTACGGAGTCCAAGGAGACACTAAAACATAAAGAGCCAAAAGAAGTTAGTCCAAAGAAAGACTTAACCGAGACTATTGAAACAACCAAACTCAAGACAAACAAACCTATAGAGAAAACCAAATTTGAGTACACTTTTTATAGAAATGTTAGCCATCTGGTTGGGTTTTGTATTCAAAAGGCTAGAAAGGTGTTTGTACCAAAATTTAGTAAGCCATGTAGATAGGATTGGAGAGTCAATCGACTTATAAAAAGAGTCCGATTGATATATAGAAAGAGTTAATCGGATGGATTAAGGATGGATTTGGTTCAGTCAAAAGATGAAAAGTTATCCAAAGGGGATCAAGTCTGAGGAGAAGCCGCAAAAACTACGATAGGGTATTTTATCTCTATAGAATATATCTTGTAAGATAAATAAGTTTAATTATTTTTGTTAACTTTTTAGAGATAGTTTTTTTTTATTTTTAAGAAATAATGTCTGGAGGTTATCTGTAACCATTTTAGACTCTTGTAACTCTAGGGTATAAATATAGACTTCTAGGACCTTGTAAATTATCTCTCGGTCAATACAATTTCGACACATCGCTACTCTAGTTTATCTAGATTTTTTATTGGCAGGTTCTACCTCTCGATGTGGGGTTGCATCGGTTAAGTCTAATCTCTAGAAAAAAAAGGTAAGTCCTACCACTATCTAGGTGTTTTCTTTCTGCATATGGTTGTATTGGCTAGATTCGATCTCTTAGTCTGATCGGGTACATCATATCACGTTTGCGTAGTTCTATCGGTTTATCAAACTCTCTCTAATGCTATCGGTCTCGTGCTACATCGGTTTGGTCTAACCTATTAGACCGCAAATAGTAGATTGAGTTGTGGCTTGATAGGACTTTACGCGAACGTTTCATTGAAGCAGCCAGCCGATAAGTTATCCACACATTGATCCTCATGTCTAGTGTATCGACTTCTCAGCCGATATACATATATCTTTCGAGAATTTCTCTCATCGGCTCAGCTAGTCAATGGGTTCACCTGTTCCTTCCATCCGTGAGTCTAATCTAGTCTCCGCCATCTGTGTGCCTTTAATCTCAGTCTCATACTATATCGGTTTAATCTGATCTATCAAAGCTAGCCTAACGGTACCATCATGGTTATCACTAGGTCTTGTACTTTTAGGAGATCGGGTCTCATTCCTTACTATTTATTGCACATTCTATTTGGAGCACTGTTGGCTTTACAGCCGATAAATCTTTTATCTTATTTGGAGCATCATTCTATTCGGAACACCATCAACTTTGCAGCCAATATGTCCTTTATCATATTCCTTGCTATCTACTTATGACTTCATTAGCTTTCCAGCTGATAAATAAGTATTATAACTTCTATTGGCAACTAGCCGTAGGAGGAGTCTATATATATGCTTATTGACTATCTATTCCAAAATGCCATAGTCTTTAGAGCTTCAGCTCCTATCGGTAATCAGCTGATAGTAGGAGTACATTAGACTCAGCCAATGACTATCTCAGTCCCATCGGCTTCCAACCAATAGCAGAAGTTCATATTGGTCGATCGGCCGACTGACTCATCAGATTATCTCCTTGTCAGTTACAGGGTCAAATTGACTAGTGTAACTCCAACAACCCCGATGAAGGGATCTAGAAGCTGAAGGATCTATATTGAACCTAAACATATCTCCGTTGGTGAACATTGAGGACCGATTCGGTGTGAGCATATTTTTTGCACACCTGATGGGACAATCGAGAGTGCACTCCAATGAACCAACCAACCAAAGGACCTGTGTTGGAGCTAAACAGATCTCTTAGGCCTCAGCGTGTTCGAGCGATCACATCGGACCTCCATCGGTGAACAAAGAGGACCGATTCAGCAATGAACGGAAGAAGCGTCAAGAAAGTTTTATAACTTTGAAAGCCATCCGTAATAGACCTATAAGAGTACTAAGAGGTTTACGTATGTTTTCCATTGTCGTTCAAGTGGTATATCTTGATATTCTTGTCAAAATGTGCATCTTTAGCATGACTTAGTAGGATTGGGATAGAACATGAGGGGTTAGCATGTGTATAATTCTAAACCTATTTCTACACCTTGCATGAGAAATATTGGATTTTTAAATAATTGCTCACTTACCCCAATACTAGATCGACGAGGGTTGTGGATTCCCATATGTTAAGATTTATAGGGAGGTAGTACACTTGGCTTTGATTATATTGTTATAGGTATCTGCAAAATGATTCTTCTACCTCATGATGATACTTATACTGGACTTGCATGACTCCATGTGCCTGTTTTCTATATCAAGGCAGGACATTGGCAGCTCCATATGCTTGTTTATAGCATCTAAGCAGGAATTTGTATGTCTGCATATCTTTGTATCATGTTAGTCAATACTTGATGCTTTTACACTTCGATTCTCTTATTTTGATGCTTTTGATTTCTCTTATTAGCGCAATTTGAAGAGGAGTATGTTTTCTTTACTTGATTGGCCTTTGCTAGCTATTCTGAGCTTCTTGATGACATGCATTTCATAATGAGGCACTTGACTTGCCTTTTTGGAGTTATTTTGATCCCTATGAGCTACATGCTATGATAAAGGAATATAACTCAAAGATTCTTCTCTTAGAGCTTTGGTGATAGTCTTCTTAAGGACATCCTTGCACAAGATTATTTTTGAGGTCTAATTTGTTGTTTGACCAAGCAAGTTACTATTGAAGATCTTATGGTTACAATTGCTTTTTGAAAAATTAGAATCTTGTTAATATGATGGATCTTACTTGCATTTGCTATTTTTCTTCAGCCTACAACGTCTATGTTCTTATTTCATCCCTTTAGCTTGAGTTGAGGTGGAGTTCTTATTTTGCATAACATTATGTTTAATTTATTGCAATCGAAAATAATCCATTTAATTAGAGCTTTACATGTTATCTTTTATTTATCTTTATGTCAAGCACATCTTACTTTTATCATAGCTCGATCTACTATCTAGCATTCATGCTTTTGAGTAGTTTGTATGACCTTACCATGTTTATGAAGCTCATTAAAACTTGGCTAATTCAAAATCAACTTAAACTTAATCATTCTGCAAGTGTTTGATCTAGTAGCTAACTCTCTTTGAATTATCTTTCTTATGTGCATGCTATGTTTACTCATTCTTTGCAACAACTTTGGTTTATGTATTCGAAATGATCATACATTTATGTTCATTGTTTGTATCAATTGTGCTATTTTTGCTTACATATTTTATGGATATTTTCATTCACATTTGTCTAGACTACTAAGTTCGTTTACGCATAAGTGGTTCCGAAGGTACCATAAAGACTACATATGATCAGATCTCTAGATGCATGCCTTGATTGAGACTCAGATGACAACGTATGATGAGAACAATGTTATCGGCTCAAGATAAGATCAAGAGTAACATCGCTATTATGCTACATTTTGTCAAAAACATGAAAAATGAATGAAAATTGAAAAATGAACTTGAAATTGCTATTGTGTCATATATGCTTTTGTATTGATACTTTCTTGAACTTGTCATTAGCACAAATAGCATGGGTTGGTTATTTTGATTGGGTGGGCAAAACATGTTTATAAGTGTGATTGCTTATTTTTGAGTCAGTTCTAGTGATGGCCTTTACACTCTAACTTGCTAATGAAGCTGAATGGATTTTTGCTTGCTTCTAAAACAATATTTCTCTACATGTCATGAACCATACTTCTTTTGAGCATATTTTAACTAGGTTATAGTACTTGCTTGTACATTAGTATAAATGTTTACATACCAATGCCTTTAGATAACTCTCAAAACTATTATAAACCAAAAGTATGTAGGTTACATTTTATTTTATGCTTTTTTTACTTTATTTTGATCTTGATGTCTTCATTATCAAAGGGGAGAAAAGTAAAAAAAGTAAAAATTAAAACTTGCTTTCGATTTTGCTAAAAGAGGAAGTTTGGTATATAGAGGAAGCATCATGCATTTGATTGTATTTGTATCCCTTGTATTTTGTCTTATCATTTGGTCCTGATTTTTCACTCTTTCAAAATTCAGCAATTAGACTCCAACAAAGTTATTTGCTTTTAATTTCTAGAATCAAAACTTTGATTTTGGTTGCCAATATTTCCATCAAAGGGTTGATTGTGAAACCATGTGACTGATTGTATATTGTGATGCAAAATTGGCATTGAAATTGGAACCATGCGTTAGTCTTTGTTAGAAATTTGGTTTCAAAAATTGGCAATTATTTGCGTGAGTGTGTACAACTAATATGGGCTATGTTATAATATATGTACCTAGAAATGATCTATTTGATTTATGTGTGTGCAGGTGATGAATGTTAATCTTGGTTAGTAGTAAGGATCAACACTATGCTCAAGATGAAGTAGAGGTCTAGCATAGTAGGGATGTCTTGTGACAAGATGGGATTGAAATCAGAATCCTTCAAGGTTAACCTTTGTCAATGGCTTATCAAGACTAGACTCAAATAGTAGTTAAGGTCTAAAATGATCAAAAATGCTAGTTGACAACGTTGAATACAATATGTTACTTGGTGGACGGACACCATGTGAAGAGATTTTCACAATGTACTTCACATGATCAAATATGCAAGCGTTAGAAATCCATGAAGAAAACTAGAGAAGAAAAGGGAGTGAGAGGTGTGGCCTACATGTGTGGTATGGCCTAGCAAGCACGTGAGCACGTTGCTCGCCGCTAAAAAATCCCGCGACTGGGGAGGGACGGCGGCTCGGTCACGCGAAGGCCTGGGAGGTCTGCTTGTCTCCAGTGTAGGTCCTTAGGTCTCGAGGTTCGCAGGCGTGCCAGTCAATTTGACCCTACAATTGACAAGGAGGTGAGACGAGCCGGTCTGATACAGACGCTCGCTATTGGCTGGCTGCCGATAGGTTCGGGATGCTATTTGATCGGCTGGGGAGCCGATGTGGACAGGTGTCGACGAGCGGTTGACCGTAGAGCCGATGGAGGAACCAGGGTGTGCTCAGAGGATATCGAGGTGCACGGGATCCCTCCGGACAGCCGAACAGTGATCCATCGACTAGAAAAACCGATGAAAGCAGATACAGCCTAGGCGATGATTAGCGCAAGAAGACACGGGCTTCAAAGCCGATGCCGCTCCGGATATGACAGCAAGAGACCCGTCGCCCGCTGTGGCAGCGCCATCAACACCGAACCTCAAAGATCGGACCTAACCGAGACAGTACGAGGCCGGGGCCAACGGCGATGATACGGAGGACGCCGGATCGGCTATGCCGTAACAAGGATAGGAACAAACCCATCGGCTAGCTGAGCCGATGAGGGGACGCCTCTCTAAAGGCGGGTGCGTATCGGCTGGGGTCCGATACGTTTGGCATAACGCGTCGTGGGACACCTCTAAAGGCTGATGCGTATCGGCCGAGGGGCCGATGCGCTGGGCGTGAAGCACAGAGCATGGATAACTCATCAGCTAACACTCCGATGATACGCCGTGTAGGAGACTATAGGCCTGAAGCTCGATCTACCGTCGACAGCCCCGTAGGTCGGTACTAACCGATGCAGCACGAGACCGACGACGGCAGAGGGAGCTTAACAGGCCGATAGGTCCAGCATGGACGTGATGCGATACATCCGATCGGCCTAAGAGATCTGAATAATCTTCCAATTTGTAACCGAGTCTTTCTTTGCTGTAACCTGATCGGCTTCTCCACTGTACCTATCGGACCTTCTTTAAGTCAAGCCGATCCTTCTCCTTCCTTCCCTCGGGCTTCTCGGACCTGATCCCGATTGGACAATCCCCTGTCTTCAAGCCGATCCAATCTTCTACTAATCTGATCGGCTTTTCTACAGTTCTCCATCAGCTTCGTCTCAGTATCTCTATCGATCAATGGCTGTATCAAACCCTCCAACGGACCTCTCAACCGATCGGCTTTAGCCCCATCGGATCTTCCAGCCGATCGGCTTTAGTGCCATCGAATCCGCCAGATTTTGGCGTTAACACACGTACATGCGGTGATGGCCCAAGAAGCACGGGTGTGTGTGGGGTCACTCGAGAGATCAGTACCACCAACGGGCCAAGGGGTGGCCCATGGCCAAAGTGTGTGTGCCGTGCGAGGCTAGCAAGCGGGCCTAGTAGTAGTGCATGGGTGTGAGCACGCATGAGCTGGTGACCATGCGTCTTTTCCCCTAGGGACACGTAGCGACTTGTGTTTGGCGCCGAGGGCATGGCTAGCTGTTGTGGCAGGATCCTCTATAGTGGCAGTAGGACTTTTTGGTCCCTAGTGTGGCTGACAACGTGGCAACAAATTAGAGCATTTCTTTAGCTTTTAAGGAATAGATAAATATTGAGATTTTACCTGAGCTATTGTTTCACCCTAGACACTTTTTGGATTTTGTCTTTTTGATTTTCTAGCCACTCTTGGTCAATTTCATAGGTAAGAGATGGGTTCCACCTTTTGAGAAAACTTTAAGAGGATTAGTGAAAGTTTGTGTGAGGAAGGTTAGAGGTAGATATAAGAGTTTTTCAGATTTTTTTAGAATACTTAAGAAATTTTTTTAAGCTTTGTGTAAACTATATAAATATATTTTAAATAATGAAAATATGTTTATTTTCAAATATTTTTGTCTTTCATGTTTATATTTCACAATTTAAATTATGCATTATAATTTAAATTTTGGGTATTGCTCTCTTACATTCTAGTGGTGTGAGTTTTTCTATCCCTCCGACTCTTTTAGTTGTTGATTTGATTTGTGATAAAAAAGAAGTCAATCTCTAAATCGCCCTAGAGGAAAAATCTAAGATGTTAATGTCTCTAAAAGAGTAAAGTCTAATGGTTTCTTCCATCTCGTGATAGGCATCTTTGAGTTATGATAGAGATTGGTAACTCTTGATCAAGAGATGTCCATAATTCATAGGTGACTTTTTAGAAATCTAGCTTTCTCATAGTTATATCTATAAGTCATGCATCAGTGCTATCTTCATAAGCTTTGTAATATCTAATATTTCGATACCAAAACCAGTTATTTTTGAGTAAAGTGAATTGTTATATAATCATCCCTCTATAGTGAGGTCTGGTCCTTTCAATTATGTCATTACTGATTCTGATTTGGGTATCAGAAGCATAATGTTTTGCTGAACAGGACCTAATATTTGTGATTTTTTTTCTGTTATGTTAATGTTCTTTTTTTTTTTTGTTTTGCCAAAGCAGCTGGACTGCGACATACAAATAGGATTTATTTTGTAGCTGCTACTAGTAACCATTTCATTTGAATAATATTCATAAATCTTTGCCTTCAAAATTAATAAACGTTACCAAAAAAATTGCATTCTTCTCTACCGACAAACGGTGGATTCGTCATGCGAAACATTATGTGCACATTATTTTTCTATAGAATTTTTTTATCTTAATCAAAATAGGCGCAACAAACCTACAACTGTGTCATTTTCATGAACTGATTAACCCTCCCATGTGATTACTTTCTGTGCTTTCGGATCGCCAAATTCAGAAAACCATGTAGCCTATCCTTAATTCATAGGACTAAACCAGTTGTTCTGCCTGTGACACTGCAGAGTGATAAATCATACAACACAGTTATTCATTTCAGGCCGTTAGTTTATAAAAATTATGTCTTCTTGAATTCCATCACATGGCTCTAGTATTTTATCAATCTAACCTTTTTCGTCCACCTTCTGAATAATCAGTAATACGCACATAGAGCTTTTGCAGTTGATCTTATGCTATATATATAAAGGTTTACCTTTCTCCTCACCTTCCGGTGTCC
Organism: Oryza coarctata; assembly: GCA_030770085.1. Classification (NCBI taxonomy): domain Eukaryota; kingdom Viridiplantae; phylum Streptophyta; class Magnoliopsida; order Poales; family Poaceae; genus Oryza; species Oryza coarctata. The sequence goes on from CM061475.1 coordinate 9,762,205, forward strand.
TATATCTAGCTAGAGAGAAAAAATATGGAGGGAATGAAATATGTTTTTTTCAGTGGGTATGGAAGGACTCAGGAACAAAGCAATATAGAGAAATGACTAATGTAGATGGCAACGCTACTGTCGACTACATCGCAATTGCTGTGAAGCAACCTATTGACAATCATTTACACGTCAGTACGGTCTGTGCTGAACCCAAGTCACAGTGTAGTTAGTGTATGTCTCGACTGTCCATTTATTTTCAACAGTCCAGACTTTTGGTTCGTGTTTTCCTTTTGCTTCCAAAAAATATTAGTACCTTCTCGATCATTGACTTGCAATGGATAGCACACTGCTGTCCTGCACCGTACTCCGTTGGCCTCCATTTCTCCGTGACCATACTGATAGCCGAAAGTCGCGATGTGCATAGCTTTCCACAGGCATCCACATGCAAACATGGCCTAATGCAAAAATATATATCCTTTTCCTATGCACTAGTTCATTATGAATTAACGGTTGCAGCTAATAGTCAAGAACTGCGCAACGATTATTTGTGTATGTGGAAAACAAGCTGTATTTCTGTATTTTGAAAATGAATTGTATCAATGTTCGAAATTTTCAGACAGCAATGTTCATATCTGAAACTTTATATGTATCAGAATGTTCACAGATTCTGCCCCCAGTGCAATAATAAGCTGAGTCACGAGATCTTTTGATCTCCTGAAAGCTTTCAAAAATAAAAAAAACTGGGTTTACAAACTTTAATTTGTATCCCATGATTTCCTATCAACCAAGCTCACACGCAATCTACAAAAAATATTGACCAGGCAGCACAGAGAGAACTCGATACGATGATACATTCTCTCCCATGCGCATCATCTTAGTACAGAAGAGAAAACTGTACAAAAAATTAATTGTATGAAATGGGCAAGACAAAAGACAAAGATATAGATTAATTAGGAGTGCTCATCTTCAATCTATCATAATTATAGCATATCAGGCTAATAATGACCATCAATCAATCGTCCTCTATTTAAAAGAGATATTAGAACAACTCTAACTCTATCATAACACCTATTATTATAATTGTAACTGATTATGTATATATATTTGATATAAATTCTAACACCTAGCGCGGCCCTTAGCCTTTAGATCCACCATCACCACCACTCTTGGATCCATTGCTCTATGAGCATTGATGCCTCTAGATCTACCTTCTCAAGGCGTTGCTAGGTGAGGAGAGGATAGCAGTATGAGGGATAAAAATAGGCACACATGAGAGAGATTGTTACGAGAGAGATGTGTGAGAGTGAGTGGCTTAGGAGTTGGATTGGTGAGGTGTGGCCATATACTTATTTGCTCAGCATGTATTTCTAGTGATGATTTACTTAGATGACTATCTGTGAAAATATCCTATGAAAATATTCTTATTCCCTGGTGGTTGCCTATACCGACCGTCTACAAAAATATAGGCATTTTTCCACCTGTGATAAATCTTTTTTGATAGCTTCCTGTGTTGGACTAAACTTATTATAGTCAAGCTGATTTTTGGCTCACCTATATAGTGAAAGAGGAGGGAGGGGACTGTGAAATTACTTTCTGTATTATTGTAATCAATTGTTCAAACAAAAACACCGACCATATCATCTTGGGGATCTAATGCAGCTCTGTGTTAAATACCATAGTAGTATTTCCTACTGTCTCACAACACCCAGCTTCAACTCAACAAAACTGACAGGTACCTGATAAAAAGTAGAGCTGACCTAGTTTGCTTCTCAAGTTCCCATGTCCAGCATGCAGGCCCTAGATGACAGTGATCCTAACCATCAAAGGCAACAGAAGAACAAGACAGAGGAGGAAATAGATGGGCTAGCATTGATGCTGGGTGTGGAGGAATCTGGAACAAGCGGGCTGCTGAGTGGTTGAGAATCAGGAGGCGAGAGCGGCAAAAAACAGTTGAACCGAATGGGAAGTTTGTGGTGACAACTCAGTGAGGGTGGAATCGTACAGGGCATGGGATATTGCGTGGGCTGGTTAGGCGCACTGTGGGCAGAATGTCACGGAAGGATGATTGAGCTATACATGGGGAATAGAGAAGAACACGAGCACACCGTGCAGTTATCTGCGCAGAGGCGGAGAAGACGACTGAAAGCAGGGCATATGGCGGCAACGGGGGTCCCGAAGCTGGGGAATAGTCTATAGTACTCATGATTGGTGAGGAGATTCAGGGTACCTTGATCTGGTAGTGGATTTTCTTGGAGATGTATATAGTGTTTTGGTTGAGATGGAGGTGGTAGGGTTTGTGATGGTGATCATGATAGGGCTGGAGGAGCCAAGCCAAGCTTCAGTTTTTCTTTTAAGTTTTAGGTGGGTCTGAATTAACTATTGTAGCAGTTCTACTTTCTTCTCTCACTAGCAATTCTTTCCCTACTAACCCTGAATGACCCAGATGTCCAGGTGATCTCGGAATATAGGGAACGAGGAATCGGTAGTCTTGGGCAGATATGCATGTAAAAATGGATGAGCACAGTGTCAATCACACAAAGAAGGGTGAGAAACATCTACAGTGTAAATTACACTAAACTCGTTCTCTCGTTTATGCAATTTGAGATGAAAGAGCAATATGCCATTTTGCTGGAGTTAGTTTCAAATATTCTTAATGGCTACATGATTATCATACAAATGAAGACAGGGAAAGGGTACTAGTGAACCGTTCCCCTACATTTCAAATCGTTCGCCTCTGCTTTGTTTCTCCAATATGAATGGTTGGACTAACGATTCTACTTGTGCATCTTCGGGTGCAGCTGCCTGAACATTGATTCTATTATCTTAAAATTTTAAAACTATGCATACGTCCATTTCAGTATATTGTCCCTGATGTTCTTGGGCATGCACAGATCTTGCATTGTGTTGCAAACATATTAAATTTTACATATCATAAGTGCTAGATTTGTAAGGACTTCAACAAAGTAAATGTACCTCTGCTTGTTTCCTGTGCATATAATTCACATCCTAGTTGTTTTGTTTTAGAATAACCCTAACATATTGTACTTCCGCCACATATGCTGTAAGTATCAACAAAGGTGAGTACAGCACATTTTACTGAGCAAACTAACAAATATAAATGAAGGGTTCAGTAAATAAGCTTTTTAATATATCGAGTTAACCTTGTTCATTTATATTTTGGTATTGTAAATTTGTAACTCATGGCGTGCCACGTTTAAAAGTATGTTTTCCTCGTTTAGGAATCATATATAGAGTGAAATTTCACACTTGAACACTGTTATCAAGAGGTGTACTCCGTGGATGACAATATCTAATAGAACACCACTTTTCCAGATATAAATTCCAGATGGGCAGAACTGTTTCATCTTAAGAGGATGCATCTCCTGTGACCGCTAATATTTGGTCGCTCCTATCAAATACCTTGGTCAGATCACGTGCCATCTCAATCAGAGAAGTCATTCAATCACATGCCTTTCAGGAATAAAATGATATATACTAGTACAATAAAAACATGTAAGAGGACGTAGTAGGGAAGAGGCTAAGCACAAAAAATTCATTGTCAGGACAGTAGGCAATATCATGTGGTACACTTATATGACTAAGTCTTAATAATAAATCCACAAATAGATTCGGTTAAAGATCGGACATCCGATCGGTTTAAAAAAAGAGCCCGATTGATAGGTAAAGAGCAAATCAGCTTTTGAAAAAAAGACCGATTAATAGAATAAGAAACCGATTAGATAAATATAAATGTTAATGGTCTCGGATAAAAAAAGAGACGATCGAATCAGATAAATATAGAAAATTATCTAGATGAAATCAAATTTAAAAAGTAAATGTGAAAACTATGGCAGAGTGGTTTTGTATGTATAAGATATCTCTTGCAATTAACCAAGACTAGTTAATTTTATTATTTTCTTACAAATAGAGAAATAATATCTGAATGTTATTTGTACCTATCTCAGACTCGTATAATCCTAGGGTATAAATACAAACCCGTAAAAACCATGTAAATGATCTCTACAGATCAATACAATTTCGGTATATCATCACCCTAGTTCATCTAGTTATTTTCCTAACGGGTTCTAGCTCTCGACGTGGGGTTGCATCGGTTGGATTTGATCTCCAGCGAAAAGATAAGTCCCACCATTGTCCTAGTGTATCTACTTTGTCTGAGGTTACATCAGTTACATCTGAGCTCTTAGTTTAATCAAATATACCACACCACGTTCATATGGAATCTATTAGCTTATCGAGCTTCTTTTATCATCATCAGTCTTATACTACATTGGTTAGATCCAACCTTATAGACGATGATAGAAGATTAAGCCTTAAGTTGGTGGGTCTTTACGTGACATTTCATCGAAGTAGCCAACCAATGAGTTATCTTTACACCGAGCTTCATGCTTAACGTATCGGCTTTTCAGTCAATATACATAGATTGCCCACGGTTAATCTTCTAGTGATCGATCTGTTTTTATTAGATTTAATCTTATACTATCTCGGTTAGGTCTGATCTATCAAGGTTGTATTTAATAGAGCTAGCATCGTGATCTAGTAGGTTTTGTTCCTTCCATTGACTTAGCTAACCGATTAGTTTACCTGTTTATATCGTAGCTAGCTAATGAGTTTATTTATATGTCTGCATTTAATTCCCAGACAATAGCAGGAGTTCGTATTGGCCTATCGGCCAATTGGTTCACTTATACTATCGGCACGACTGATCTAGTTTCTACCGTTTTAGTGTCGTTAGCTTCAGCCTCATATTTAGTTTGATCTATCAAGTCTGGTTCTAATAGTACAATGATTGGTGGTTGTTGGATCTCGTCTCTTTGGACACTGGATTTTGCTCTTTACTACTTATCGTCTATTTTATTCAGAGCATCATCGGCACAAGAGCCAATGTATCTTTTATTTTATTTCTCGCTATTTGCCTATGACGTCATTGGCTTTCTAGCCAATATGTAAGTGCTACAACCCTATCGGCAACCAGCCAATAGCAGGAGTTTGTATCAACCGATTGGCTCATCGATCTAATTCTATCTGTCTTCTTTCTCAATTAGAGGTCAAATTCAACAACCCAAAAACACCAAAGAGTATAAGGACCTATGTTGGAGCTAAACAGATATCTCAAGCCCTCGTGTGTGTAGGCGCATTATATCAGACCTCCATTAGAGAACACACTCTCATGACACGCCTTTTGCTTCGACCAATTTTTGCGCGAACACGTTCTTTTGGCACACCCGGTGGGACATAATTTTAATTAGTATATCTGAAGAAGAGGTTGATGCCAAGACCTCTTGTCTAATGAAGAAGTTAATAAAGATATCATTATTCCAATCACGTTAGAAGACTTGACAAATATACAGAGGTATCAGGTGGAGCAATCTGTGAAGGATTTTGAGAAGATGTGCTTGTAATTCTTTAGTACAACGCAAGAAGGACTGATCCACAAGAATTCGTTCCCAAGATTAACTCTGATCGGTGAACCAACTCAACCTATATCTTCAAGTCCACAGAAATCCATCCAAGAATTAATGGATGAAGCTATACGTTGTGTACTAATCGATCAATCTGGAGGGTTGATGAATATGCTTCGAGACTGATTAGGAAAAGGGCGGATGGATTAATTACTCAAGAGCCACCAGTTTATACATCGGCAAATATTGGTCCATAGATGCCGATGTTCAATTTGCCTAATGGCTATGTTCAGCTCGGGGGCAACACGATGGAGACTATAAGTGGACTACAAAGATATTCAAAGTGATGAAGGAATAGTTCGGCTTAAAACCGAAAGAGAAAAATTTCATGTATTGGTGTCCATATCCTGAGTGGTTTGATTGAATATCATTACCGTGCCGATATAAGATCCCAGACTTCTCTAAGTTCTCAGGGCAAGACAATATGTCTACAGTTGAATATATCTGTCGATTCTTAACTCAGTGTGGAGAAGCATCTGCAAAAGAGGCTCTGAGAGTTAGGTTGTTTATATTGTCACAATCTGGATTGTCTTTTACATAGTTTTCATCATTGTTGCCAAATTCAATCAAAGGATGGGTCGATCTATAGGAACAATTTTACAAGTACTTCTTTATAGGGATCCATGAGATGCAGCTCACAAATTTGGTATCGGTGAAGCAGAAGGTGGAGGAATCGATTCTAGAATATATTCAAAGATTCCGTAATATACAAAGTCGATGCTATAGCTTAGATTTAAGCGATGAACAGTTAGTAGAACTGGCCTTTCAAGGATTATCAAGTCGACTCTCCCAAGAGTTTGACAGCTTAGCTCATTTAATACAGATAGTATCGACTCATAAAAGCTGATTGCAAGAAGCAAGAGAGGAGATTTCAGAGTTATAGAATCCTAAAGAAGATAATTTTGAAGCATGAATCCTCATACTCTAAAATTGGGCGACATGTGTTAACTCTAAAATTTGGTAAGTCTGTAAACATATTTGATTAAATATCAGAAATCCGATTGGCTCATGAAAAGATGCCGATTGATAAATAGAGAGCCAATCGACTAATGGAAAAAGACCAATTGATAGATTAAGCAGCCAATTGGATAGATGGAAATATTTATGGTCTTAGATAAGAAAAGAGCCGAACGAATCGGATGAAGATAGAAGATTATCCAGATAAGACTGAATCTTGGAAGAAAACGTGGAAACTACAGTAGAGTGGTTTTCTTTCTATAAGATATCTCTTGTAATTAGACATGAGTAGTTAATTTTATTATTTTTCATAGAGGTTGTTTCCTTTTCTATTGAGAAAATAATATCCGGAGGTTGTTTGTAACCATCTCGAACTCGTGTAATTCTAGGGTATAAATACAAACCTGTAGGAACCTTGTAAATGATCTCCATAGATAGATACAACTTTAATGCATCGTCACCCTAGTTCGTCTAGATTTTTCCACGATGGGTTCTACCTCTCAACGCTGAGTTGTATTTGTTAGGTCTGATCTTCAGTGAAGGGGTAAGTCCCGTCATTATCCTAGTATATCCTCTCTATCTAAGGTTGCATTGGTTAGATCTGACCTCTTAGTCCGATCAGATATAACACACCATATTCGCATCGGATCTATCGGCTTATCGAGTACTTTTTATTGTCGTCAGTCTCGTATTACATCGGTTAAGTCTAACCTTATAGACTGTTAATAGTAGATTGAGCATTAAGTCGGTGGATTTTTACGCGACGTTTCGTCATAGTAGCTAGCCAATGAGTTACCTTTAGCTTCACGCGTAACGTATCATCTTTTCAGCCCATATACATAGATTGCCCATGGTTAATCTGCTAGTGATCGACCTGGTTTTATTAGATCCAGACTTATGTTGTCTTGGTTAGATCCGCTCTATTAAAATTATATTTAATAGGGCTAGCATTGTAATCTAGTAGGTTTTGTCCCTCCTATAGGCTCAATTAGCCGATGAGTTTACTTGTTTATATCGTGGCTAGCCGATGAGTTTATTTATATGCCTACATTAGACTCACAACCGATAGCAGGAGTCCATATTAGCCTATCGGCCAATTGACTCACTTATATCGTCAGTACAACTGATCTAGTTTTAACCTTATACTATTTCGGTTTGGTCCAACCTATCAAGGTTGGTTTTAACAATACGATCATCAATGGTTATTGGGTCTCATCTCTTCAGATATTGGACTTTGCTCTTTACTGTTTATCGTCTATTTCATTCAAAGCATCATCGGCTCTATAGCCGATGTTTCTTTTATTTTATTACTCGCTATTTGCCTATGCCATTATCAGATTTATAGCTGATGTATAAGTGCTACAATCTCTATTGGCAACCAGCTGATAACAGGAGTTCATATCAAACTATCGACCGATTGGCTCGTTTATCTAATTCTATCTGTCTTCCTTGTGAATTAAAGATCAAATTGACTGATACGTCCTAAAGCTAACAACCCAATGATACCAAAGGCCTTAAGAAGCTGTATTAAGCAGATCTCTCAAGCTTTTATATATGTAGGCGCATCGTATCGGACCTCTATTGACGAACGTGCTCTCCTAGCGCGCCTTTTGCCTAGACCGATTTCCATACGAACACTAAGCAAGGGGAAATTGAAACAACAATGTTAGCACAAAGACCATTGGATTTGAAACAACTAATCTATGTAGGCTCCAAAGTATATTGTTCTTCGGTGTAGTTATGCTGTTAGGGATTCCAACTAGCGCATCAACACCCATGCATAATGTTCAACAAGAGTCCCACTACTCGTTAATTAATTTAGGAGTGATTTTATGGTCCTTAAAAACTATATTTTTTATATAAAATTTGGTTCCTTTCATCACCTCACGTACCAGTAGGTACAACAATGTTCAATCACACCACAATTATTCATCTCAAGTCACTAGTAAAATTTATGTCTACGAATTCCATCACATGGCTCTAGCGCTATACCACTCTAACCTTTCGTACGTCCACCTTCTGAATAATCAATTATTCACACCTAGAGATTCTGCAATTAGAACTACTCTATAAAGTTTCCTATATTGTCTTGTCTGCTCAGTTCGCAGCCTCTTATCACTGAGAGAAAATATGTGTGAGGAGGTGGTGAAATATGTTTTTTCAATGGGGATGGAAGGTCTTAGGAACAGAGCAATTTAGAGAATGGACCACCAAAGAGTACAGCCTCATTCGATGTGAAGCACCCATCGATTATTCTTTGCAAACCAAATCGATATGTGCTGAACCTAGTCACAGCATGATTAGTGTATGTCTCGGGCGTCCATTTGTTCTCAATAGTGCGGACTTCTGGATCTCCTTTTGCTTCTAAAAAGGACTTGTATCTCCGCATACAAGGCCTTGGCATGCTAGTACAATGCCACTAGCACAGAAATCCTATCCGTAATGGCTGAAAATAATCGTATGTATCAGCTTAGTGACACATTACTATCTAATGGTCATAGATGTGAAAGGTTATTTGTAATGCGCCATATTCCGAGCTGTTACCATATATTCATCCATGACGGTTGGAAGATATTAGGCGCAGTTATAGATAACAATATTTCACAAAAAATAGTAGCACACATATATCAAAAAATCTAATGCATATGTCACAAAATAGCAACAACCTTATGGCAAATCCAATGCATATAAATCACAAAACATCACAATTCCATTTGATACACTTTCACTTTACATCACCCAATATACCATATTAACAATCGGGGCTAGGTGTAAGCGAGGTAGAGGGGATGACGTCGACAAAGCAACGTGGTTTCAAGAAGGCAACCATCTCTGAACTGCAAATGCCAACATAGATGGGCCACCTAGGATAAGGGGGCGTCGGGGTTGAGGAGGCGACACTGCTGTTGGTGGAGGCCATCAGATCCGAGTGTCCTGAGCTTGGAGAATGCAAGGCTAGATCCCTATACGAGGTAGAGCAGGTCGCCAAATTCAACCACCTCAAGCTCAAGGGCCACTGGACCCGAGCGCCTTAAGCTCAAGGGCGTTGGATCCTAACATAGGGCAAAGAGGTTTGTCAGATCTGATCGTCGAATTGGAGCGCCTCAAGCTTAGGGGCCACTAGATCCTAGCACGAGGTTGAGTTGTCCATAGGATCCTGCTGCCTCAAGCTCGGCGATGGTGCTTGGGTAGAGGAAGAGGCGTGGTGGGTCAGAGCTGGGATGGGGAGGAAGCACGGCGCTAGCCAAGTAGTAGCGAAGGAAGAGGTGATGCAGGTTGGCACTAGGATGGGGAGGTAGCATGGCATCGACTGAAGCAGTGGAGGAAGAGGGGAGGTGGGCAGCCGCTAGGGAAGTAGCAAATGAAGAGAATAAGAGAGTATGGTAGGGGTGGGGTGGAAAAGGAGATAAGGGAGAGAGATTGAGGATGGATGTAGTTTTATTACTGTGGTAGTCCTGTAAGTCCTAGTCATTTATAACGGATTAAAGTGGCCAACCGTTACAGATAACTTTTTATTAGTGACGACTCTTTCTTACAAACCGTTACAGATGACCGATACAACATCTATAACAGATCCTCTTTATGAGTCATTACATATATCCTTACATGCCGTTAGAAATGACCGACATAACTTATATAAAAACACCTCTTTATGAGGAGTTACAGATATATGCTTATTGATAGCTATTGGCCCATATGTCACTATTTATAACGGCTAACAAATACTCATCAGTAACAGTGCTCTTTTACTCTTTATAGATGATCCGTTACATATGTGAGATGTTGTGCTAGGCTATCGCTGGCATCCGTTTCTCCATTACCATACTGATTGTCGAAAGCAGCATTAATTGTGCTATCGCATAGCTTTTGAGAGGCATCCACATGCAAACATGGTCAAACCCAAGAATACATAGTGCTATTTTTGCTACCGTTGGATGTGAGAAGGAGGTGCCTTGTGTTCTTGTTTTGCATTACAGTGATCTATCATCATAGATTAGCAAATTTTGGATATGAAGCCTGGCTAAATTTTCCTTAGAATAAAATATCATCATATGGTTGTTTTTGGGGGCCAAATTATTGGTCGGTGCGCACGCACGAGGTGGGTTCACCCTTGTCTTTGTAAGTTTGTCGCTGTATACTTTCAATTTACAACTCTGATCAAAATTCAAAGGCTAGAGAAGGGCGAGTGACATTTGCTTCTGTGAGTTCCATCCAAAATACCATGAAGACTAACTTGGGCCTTTTCACCCGCAGATCTAGTTCATAGTTGAGGCTGCGTACCAAAAATAAACATGGTTTGTAACCCTGTCTAGTGTCTATTTCCCAGGTACAAGGTTTGATGATCAAAGCCCACATCTTTTTTTTACAGGGATTCTTGTTCTTATTCTGACTGATTTGATCTGGTGAATCAACCGTACGTGATTAGGTTGATAATTTATTGAAAGGTGTAGAGTAGAAAGATGTGTAACTTGAGTTTTTGCGAATTTAGCGAACTAGTTATGACGTATGAACGGTTCATTGGTTGCAAAGTCATCTCGCTAAATCAGTATAAATTAACGATTACAGTGCTACTAGTCAAGAACGGCATGATGATTACCTGTGTATGAGGAAAATAGGCTTTGGGTTTCTGTATTTTGAAGGTGAATTATATATTTGTTTGCACGTTCAAAACTGTCAGAAAACATTGGTCGTCAAATTTTATATGCATCAGACAATTAACAGATGATGAGCCTACTACATTAATGGGCTGAATCATAAAATCGTTTGGTGTCTCTGAAAACTTTTAAAACGAGAGGATGGGGGGGTTGTGTATTATGTACTGACCAGCCAGCACCATATATAGACACAGAGTTTGGTACCTTCTCTCGCCACTCTATGTAGCATGTACTGAGCGTATCACCTCAGCATGAGAGAAAACTAAACAAAAAATTGCATGAAATGGGAAGAAAGAAAAGAGACAGAGATGCATGCAGATTAGTTTTCTCTTGAGGATGAAAGGAATCACGACTAATTCAGAATTATAAAAGAAGATGACCAGCTCATTTTCTGATCCCGTGCATGCGTTCTTAGACAGAGGAGGTTCTTCTAGTGGAAGCAAAGTGGTATGAGAACGTTTCAAAGAGTTCCTCTTGGTTCCACAAATATTTAACCTGAGGTTTGTATCATGACTGCAGAGCGCGTCTCTGAAATTAAGCAGCTGAAAAGCAAGCGGCGCCTGCAAGGCTGGTTGTTTAGTTGACACCTACACTCATTATTCTCTTTTCTCTAAGATTAGTCTTCTCAACGTATACACTTTCCATGACCTGTGGTTCGTGACGCTGTTGTGAGCTGCTGATTCATGCTTGATCTTGTGTCATGGAAGAAACATATGCGCATGCAATAAATCAGAGCTATCAAAAATGAGGTGATGTAGTGGTCATGCCATGTGTGATGACATGCAAGTGAGCTATGAATGATTGATTGGTTTGATTGGAGAGGAACTTGAAGATTAGAGGAGTTGGGTTGTCGAGGTCACAAGTAGTGTAGATCAGGAATGTAAAGGCACGTTGATGATCAATATTTCCAGTGAACAAGAATTTGATAACTAGAAGTTCCGGTTATGTGCTCATTGAATGAAAAATAACTTTTGAAGGGCGAATCGCCAGAGTGCTGGAGGCAAACTACAAATGTGTGGCGGCCTAGCCGACATCAGCTTTTTTAGCTTGAAATGAAAGTAAATTTCCATTAACGAGGCGTGTGTTTTGTTTACGGACAAGATGGAATGAATCAGGGCCATCCATGTTTTTTTAAGGTAGGATGGTCTAAGAGATGAATGATTATGTTTTCAAAGAGATGGGACAGCATGGCTAGTCAAAGTAAGTGAGATGGGGTCCACCACTATTTAGTATCAAACTATCTCGACTCTTTTAGGAATATTCTTCTCTTAGAGAATCCACCCTATTTGACTTCTAGCCGATGGGAGGCCCCCTCCCACCCATTTCACACTTTGAATTAAACACTATCTACAGAGTCAATGTAAAATCACTGGCCCATTTATAATATCAGGACTAAATATCGAAGTTGCCCAAAACCTGACGCACCTAGACTCTTGTTTTGGACCAACCTGAGCTAAACAATAAGTAACCCTATTACATGATAGATATATATAGCATTAATGAACAAAACTATTTCCATGAATAGCATTGGCTTTGCCAACATGGTATCCAGTAAAAGGGCAAGCTTCAGACTTTGTTTCGGGACCCTGTAATATATTGGGACCATGGTCCGATTGCAACTTATTAGCACCAAAATTTTGATGAGGTCAGAACGGAGAGTTAATAGACCCGATGGATACTGACCAGTGAAGATTAGATTCAAATAAATTTTTATAAGTAGAGAAAAAATATATCCTATTACTAATCGGTTTCTTATTTATAAATATTTTTTATAAATTGGTATGAGTAGTTTTCTTTCTTTTTTCCTTAGCAAATATTATCCTGTGTTAATATTATACCTATATAAACCTAAGTTATAAATATAGACATCCGAAAGTGTTGTAAATATATGAATCAGATCAATATAATTAAATTTAATGTATCATCACCTTAAGGAGTATAAGGAATGTAGTTTTTAATAGGATCTTTCTTTGAGTTGGGCATCATCAGTTAAATTCGATCTCTAATAAGAGATAAGTTTCATCATATAGTAAATATATTAGTTTAGTTAAGACTTTCTCAGTTTGGTTTTATCTTCACAAAGTTTATATGTTTGTATGATATCTTGATGCATTTAGTTCTGACTAAGATTATATTGATTCAATCTCTTAGTCTGATGTGATGTATCTGTCACGCTAGTATAGAATTATCGGCTTATTAAGTTTTTGCTGTTATTTTCAATCTTATACCGTCTCGATTAGGTCCGATCTATTAGTTAAATCTTGATAAGTTGATAGGTTTTATTCAATATTCCATTGAAGTTCTAGCCAATAAATTATCTTTATACTATAATTTCACTCTCAATCATATCAAATCGTTATTTTCACTCTTAATCTGTTATCAACCGTACCTAATATTTTTAGCTATAATCTTATACTATTTTGGTTGTCTTAATAAAGTTAGTAATATAACCTAGCAAATTTTATCTCACTTATTAGATTATATAGTCATTGAGTTTTCTTGATTTATTATTTATAATATTTATTATTATATAAACTTTCCAACCAATTTCTATTAGCTAAACAGCCAATAACTTGAATTCATATTGCTCTATTAGTCAATTTTTTATTAGTCTAATTTTTTTATATTCCTTATCAATTATAGGTCAAGTTGATGAATCTTAAACATTTAAGAATCTCTTCATAAATATGGCCCATCGACGTAGATATCGGATGATTTTTACATCATCAAGTTCCTTAGTGGTTAGAGCCAGAAGCTTACTGTGGTCCAGATTGTTAGAATACTTGGATTGAGTGAAAATTTCTGCGTAGGCTTTTCGGTGGATGATTCACTGCAATTGTAGGGTGTCTCAGGTTTGTTGAATCAGATTATAACCATCGGACCCTCGATTTATAGAAGGAAAGTAGGCATGATCTTGATCGGAGCTGTTCTATTCCCAGCTATACTTTTGTGCCAAAACATATATGCATTATTCCCATGGAAGTAGCTAAAAGCTTATATCAAATCATCCAATCCAAGTTTTTGATGCAAATCCTGGAATAGCTGAATAATCATCCAATCCTTCCTTAGATGTGATTTACTGTTTATGTTTGGTAATTTTTGCATATCACATTGATAGCATGTGCACCCTTCAAAGAAATTGTTGCAACTCTTGATTGGAACATAAAAATTTTGTGCCGTCTGATTTTTTGAAAACTGCACATGCATGATAGGCTTCCAAAATATATATCCTTCCTCTTTGATCCTTCTGAGTCGGTGCATGAATTTCAGAAACAGGATTGTAGCAAGTTGGCGTCTGATTGAATTTGAAACAACATTTGTGATCTACTTGTATTTCTTGCAATGACTTATTAACTAAAGATAATATTGTTAAACATAAGAGCAATCATATGTGTGCTAAGCACATTGAGCACAATGTACTAGTTCTTTTAAAAATATATAAAAACTAGAGAAAATAATTTTTAAATTTGCTAGTATTTTTAAAAACATTTCTATAAATTATTCAAATGCTTCTTCCACAAAAGAAACAACATGTGTGAAATTTCATTGCACCCATTATAGTAAGGATAAGCAGTTGGTTAAGTTTTGCTTTTGATTTGAAAGAAAATAGAAAAAAAACAGAGAATATGAGCCTGTAAGATAAGGTCGAGCTTTTTCCTGGTGGCATAGTCGAACAGAAGGCTGGAGGGTGGTCAGACCATAGGTGTCCTAGCAGTCCGACCGACGGCCCAAAACGGTTAGACCAGAAGTCAAGCTGTGGTTAGTCCAATGTCTGATCAAATTGCGGGGATAGTGGCGGTCAGATCAGCCACATGCAATTGTGATACAATAATTAGACCAATCTTTTATAAAACATCAAGGTAAATTATTTTCGTAAATCTGATTTTAATTTTGTTTGTATATATGTAACTACTGGTTCTTCCGATTGTGTGACTAAGTATTGGATTCCTAAATTTCTTATTTTCAACCCTAACATGGAAACCATGACATGTTTTAAATCATAGATCTTTCGGCGGTATATCCTTCCACCATCTATGTAAACATGTAGTCAATGATAATATTGAAGGTAACATCAATTTACTTTTAAATTGGCATATTATTTTCTACTATCTCCTTTATTAGTATTTCTCGCTAGTTATGAAAGTAGTAGTTTTAACATGCACTACAAGTGAATTTATGTTTCTTGAGAACCTTAGTGATATCATTCGTAATTGATGTTCTTTTATAAAATCTTTTGGTTTTTCTCGTTTCACAACTTTTCAAGAAGAATTAAGAGTTGATTTGACGGTAAGTTTATGCTTTTTATTATATTTATATTTATATTTATGCTATGCTCTTAATCTAAAAATAAATAAAAATGAGAAAAGAAGGACTTTGATTTTTACTTCTAGCATATTTCTATGCTTGTTAATGATATTATCTGAGGTTTATTGATCTATGGGTTATATGTGTTTTAGTCCTTTGCTATTACTTTTGAAAGATATGGTGCGTGACATATAATTCTTTTACTTGAAATAAAGAATTATATAATATTAAGTTTGAATAATTTACGCTTCCATATATATTTATTTGTGTTTTTTATTCCTCAAATGATTTATAAATTTCTCAAGTGCAAATAAAATAAATTTACTTGTTTACTTTATGAGCGATAAAAATAGACACCAAATCTTTAAAAATAGTATTTACGATAACAACATATCCACAACGAGTTACTAAATTCTTGGAAACAATTTAGTATTTTGAAAAACATACAAAAAAAATAAGAAAAATCTTTTTTTCTCTTTTCTCCCGCACTTAAACCTAAGCTTATCATTTTTTTTACTTCGACGTCATGGGCCTTTGAAAATATAGCACTAGGTATCCTCTTCCAGAATCGTACTCTGTACTTATTTGGGATTTTTTTTATTTGTTCCTCTAGTCAACTACTAGAGTGTTCTGTGTGTCTTTTGATCAATGCACTTACTCGAAGCTTGTGGTAAAGCTGTATTTTCCAGTGTTTAGTACGTCGGCATCGAAGTACGCTCCTTTTTATTCTTATTCTTGTTATAAAATAGTTGCAGTCAGCACAGTGTTGCTGCCATTGTGGATTCCGGCCAAAAAACCTCTAGATGCACTGTGCAAAAATAGATTTTGTTTTGGCCTTTTAGCTGTTAGGCATCTGATTTTTCTACTGTTCGACTAGGAAATTTCCTTTCTACTTAGATAAAGCAATTTGCATGATACGAGCAGCCAGACATGGCACCAGGTTTTCAAATAAAAAGGAGTTGGATTTCTACCTCATGGTTATCATTAGTCTTTTTAACTGTTAAATAATAATGATAAAAAATTAGTTTATAAAAAAATTGATAAAAAATATTTTGAAACTGGCATTATTTAACTGGTTTATATTAAAATTATTTATAAAAAATATGGGTAGTGTGTGTGAACGTTGATATAGGTAAAAATCTATACCTAAAAATATTTTTTTATTTATGTATAGAAATTAAATTTGAAAAATAGATAAAAAATTACTAAAATATTTGAAGTAATTTCGAATGAAAATTGAGAAATTAATTTTTAGAATTAGCTACAGTAACGAGCTGGATTTGCTGATAGGCCGAATAAATAGTGCAAATTCGATCCATAGGAATTTACTAAAAGCGACATGTGAACTGGCATGGGCTAAAGAAGGCCAAATGTGACTGGGTTGACAGAGTGAGCCGACTTGGCAAGCAGTTCGAGAAGTCATCAGGCTGGTGAAGCGAACTAAACTGATGGCAAAAATTGGCCTAGCAGCGTGAGCACGCGCGAGGCGAGAAAGAGGCTGACAAGGGGGCCAAACCTGTTAGCAGGCACAGGCGTGAGGAGGCACTGCGGTTGATAGACAGGTTAGGCCTGTCAGCGAGAGCAAGCACATGCGAGAGTGCGAGGAGGCGCTGCTACTGACAGGTAGGGCCAAAACAGGAGATGTGGCGCACGTGCGTGCGAGCGCAAGAGAACTGAAAGCGACATAGCATAATAGGATTAATTCGTACGTGTGGTAATAGTGATCGAGCGAGATTATCTGCAGAATTGTGTAGGACATTGTTGTAATGGGTGATGTGGTGTAATGTGTAGCGTCCGTTTCAGATTCGACGGCTGAGAATAAATAGAGTAGTGGTTACAAAATCTCAAGTGTATTTAGTTATTTTACTAAATAGATGGTAAGTTGTTAGGCATTTGCATATAGGAAATTGAGAGAGTTTTTTTTTATAAATTTAGTAAACGTAATTTTGGTAATAAAGGTAAAATTTGTTGAAAATTTGTGTGGTACACGCGTAACATGTGTTTTTACATTAATTTGTTTCCTCTATGTTTTGCTTTGATTTCTTTGATATAAAATTTATGTACAGTTTTTTTAAGTTTTTTGAAAAAGTTTGATCGGTTAATTATTTTCAGATCTTATATTATTAATTAATTAGGGTTTAATTAATTTTAGTCAATATTCTATTCTTTTTAATATCTTGAGAACTAGAAGTCCGATTAGGGTTTAATTAATTTTAGCATGTTTTTTACAAAAAAATGTGCCATTCTTTTCAATCGTATTGATTACTTGTAAAGAAATATGGAAACTAAAAACTTACATCAAATTTTGAATCAAAACACTTATTCTCAAAAGTTTAAAATAGGTTTAGGTTTTTATCCTTATAATTATTCTAAGACTCATGCTCTAACTATTCTTAAATCTGTTGATAGAGGCATAATTAAGATTTCTAATGAACCTAAAATAATTTTTAGATTTGATAATGTCATGTGATCTACTGGCACAATAAGTACAATTGTTGTTTCTACATATAAAAGTAAACATAGAGTTATGTGCACTTACACTCACTGTGGTAAAGATGGATATAAAGTAGAATTTTGTTTTAAACTTACTAAACAACAAATAAGAAAAAAGACTAATCTAATGTGAAATTTGAGAAAAGCACATCCTTTTGGTCCACTAACATGAGTAATAATAGATTTAAACCCTTGCATAAAAATACTTATGTTTTATCTTTTGGTGTGCGTCGTGTAAGTCAGTACTGGATTTCTAATTGTTATATTACTAACACTAGTACAAAGACCTCAACAATGTCTTCTTCTATGTAAGCACTTTGCATGAGAAAGAAGAACTTTTGGTACTGAATTCTGGATATTTACACTGCATGTTCGGTACTAAGAATTGGTTCTTCTATTTCAGAAGAGCATTGCATATTGATAGAGTAACTTTTGGAGATGCTTTTATTTCTATGGTTGTAACTATAGGTACAGGTGCATACATTTAGGGAGATAACATCTTTTTTAATAAGTTCCTAAAACTACGACTCTCTTGCCAATTCAAGAGAAGATATTTGCCTCAACAAACCATTTATATCTAATTTACAATATATTTATATCAACGATTTCAAGCTTTCTCTCGTACTTTACATCCTCAAGTAATTAAGCAGATTCTCACGTATGTTCTTGACACTATTACATATGTTCTTGCCGTATGTCTTTCTGCTTCATCAACTATTACTTTAAGAGATTTTTCTAAAGCTAATTTTCGAAGATATAGATTTGATAGAAAAAACAATTCTTGCGCCTGTTTCTTCCTAAGTAATTCATTTATTACTTAGTCATGTAGAATAATCTTTTGTAGCACAATCAATTGTTGAATATGAATATGTGGCTGCTGTTGTTGTTTTCAAAAATCTTTAGATAATAGCTACACCTAAAAATTATGGTGTTACGTTGAAAAATGTTTCACTTTTTATGTGATAACACAAATGCTATTAGTATTGCTAAGAATCCAGTTTAACACTTTAGGACAAAACATATTGATATTAGATTTTATTTTCCTAGATATCATGTTGAAAAAGATAATATGATGCTTCATCATGTGGATATTGAAAATCAATTAGCAGACATTTTCACATAATCTTTGTATTCTTCTCATTTTACTCGTCTTCAGGAAGAACTCAGGGTTATTCATCCTATGAGGTTGTTTTGAGGGGAAGTATCAACCTTTTGTACCATATTTATTTTGTATTCTTTATTTGAAAAGAAAATTTTATTAAATAAATAGAACTATATATGATTCTAGAGTATTACTTATAGTCATGTTCATGTTATAAGTTATATGTGATTTCATATTTCTATACTTGTGTTGTTGATCCTTGCATGACTACCTAAATAGAATGACAACTTGAACTAAATCTTGACATGATTGAATTTTTTCATTTATTTTGATCTTGTATTAAAAGTTCAAATATGCTATAAGAAATATTAGGAAGATAAAAAATGTGCTATGAAAACTATGAGAAAAGATCGAGGAAATATGCATTGTCGTACTTTTTTTAATGAGATTGTTTACTATTGCACTTTAGTATGAAATTGGAAAAAGTTGTATATGACCAAAATTAGATTCTTAAGGTTTTAATTGTCTAAAGACATAAACTTGAACGGGTTGAAAAGTAAGTTTGATGACACATATAATTCCTGTAAGATCAATCAAGTTCTCAATTTATTATAAAAAAGGGCACAAATAAAGTATATCATATTAATTCTTTCGTTTTAAAAAGTAGAGCAATAAATATCATGTCTTGTAATAAATTGTTATGTGCACCAAATTTTCTAGTTATACTAGATTTACATTAATCATTTATGGTATGAGTGAGTTTGTTTACAGAAATATGGCATGAGCGAGTTTGTTTACATTGATAATTTGTGGTGCTCACCGAAATAAAAAAAAAATAATTTAACAGCAGGAAATGGGTAGAAAGTGGCCCATGAATGGGCTAACGTGGGATAAAGAAGGCCAAATGCTACTGGGCTGACAGAGTGGGTTGACATAGTAGACATATCAAGAAGTCAACAAGCTAGCAGAGTAGGCTGACGGTGAAAATCGGCCCATCACATGCAGGCGTGCACCTAGCGAGTGAGAGGCTAACAGATGGGCTTGATCTATCAGCGGGCGCTTGTGCGGACACGAGGAGGCGCTTTAGCTGACAAGTGGGCTAGGCCTATCAGCGAGAGCGGGCGCAGGCACAGAGAGGCGCTGTAGCTGATAGGTGGGGCTAAAATGGGAGATGTGGCACATGAGGATGTACACGCTCTTTCAGGCGTAGGAGATCTAAAGACGACATGTGCAACTGTTAAAACTAAAATTTAGTAAATCTCATAGATAGGATCAAAGAGCAGATTGACTTATAGAAAGAGGCCAATTGATATAGGGAAAGAGCCGATTGGATGAATAAGGATGGATTTGGTTCAATCAGAGATAGAAGATTATCGAGATGTAGTCAGGAAAGTCACAGTAGGGTAGTTGTATCTTTATAAAATATACCTTATAAGATAGACAAGTTTAGTTACTTTTGTTAATTTATTAGAGAGAGTTTTCTTTTCTGTTTAGAAAATAATGTTTAGAGGTTATTTGTAACCATATCAGACCCATGTAACCTTGAGGTATAAATATAGACTCTCTAGAACCTTATAAATCATCCACAGAGATCAATATAATCTCGGTGCATCGCCACCCTAGTTGGTCTAGCTTTTTACCAGTAGGTTTTGACTTTTGACTTGGGGCTGTATCGGTTAAGCCCGATCTCCAGTGATGGGATAAGTCTCGTCATTATTCTAGTGTATCCACTTTGTCTAAGACTATATTGGTTAGATCCGACCTTTTAGTCCGATAGGATATATCACATCACGTTTGTGTTGGGTCTATTGGCTTATCGAGCTCCTTGCACAATCATTGGTCTCATGTTACATTGGTTAGGTCTAATCTACTTGATTGTTAGTAGTAGATTGAGTCCTAAGTCGATAGGTCTTTTCTCAGCATTTTATCGGAGTAGCCAGCCGATGAGTTATCCACACATTGAGCTTCGTGCCTAATGTATTAGTTTCTTAGCCGATGTACATATATCTTGACTAGCGATTAATCCGCTAACGATCGATCTATATCTTTTAGATCTCACATTGAGATCTAGCAGGTTTCGTTCCTCCATTGGCTTAACTAGCCGATGAGTTTACTTATATGCCTGCATCGAACCCATAGTCGATGGGTTTACTCGGTCCCTTCGTTGTTACGTCGTTCTAGTTTCCACCGTTTCGATGCCGTTAGACTCAGTTTTATACTATCTCGATTTGATCCGATCTATCAAGTCTGACTCTAACAGTACCATTATCAGTACCATTATCGGTGGTCGCTAGGTCTCATCTCTTCGGGAGATCGGATCTCGCTCTCTACTGCTTATCGCATATTCTATTCAGAGCATTATCAGCCCTACAGCCGATGACTCTTTTATTTTACTCCTCACTATTCGCCTATACCGTCATCGGC
The DNA here is from genome assembly GCA_030770085.1 of Oryza coarctata. NCBI lineage: Eukaryota > Viridiplantae > Streptophyta > Magnoliopsida > Poales > Poaceae > Oryza > Oryza coarctata. The sequence goes on from CM061475.1 coordinate 9,783,603, forward strand.
TTTGTAAGCGCTACAACCCCTATTGGCAATTAGCTGATAGCAGGAATGCATCAAACTTATAGCTGATAGCTATCTTAACCCTATCGGTACATCTAGTCGTTAGCAGGAGTCTATATCGGACTATCGGCCGATTGGATCTATGATCTAACTCTATCTGTCTTCTTTGCTACTAAGAGGTTAAATTGATTGGTATGCCCATAACTCCAGCAACCAGAAGACTTCAACGAGCCCAAGGACCTACACTGGAGCTAATTAGATCTCTCAAGCCTTTGTGTGTTTAGGTGCATCGCGTTGGATATCTATCGGCTTATGCTCACTCGCTCTCTCAACACGTCTCTTTGCCTAGTCCAATCGTCCCGCGCGTGAATATATCTTTTGGTATGCCCGGTGGGACAATGAAGAATACATTCTAGGAAACATCAAAACCAAAGGACTTATATTGGAGCTAAGCAGATCTCCCATACCTTCATATGTTCTGGCACGATCACATCGAACCTTCATCGGTTCATGCTTGCTCGTCTTCTTGGCACCTCTTTTCGTCTAGTCCGACCGCCTCGTGCACGAACAACAACAGGATTGGTTCAGACATGCAGGAAAAGTGACGGATCCGGATTCTCTATGAAAATGTGTTAGAACTATGTGGTCCTCAGTGTAATGGTGACATGGCGTAATTTAAAGCATCTGTTTTAGATCCGATGGCTAAGAATAACCAGAGCAGTGGTTATGAAATCTAAAGAATATTTAGGTTTTTTTTAGATTTTTTTTCATAAATAGAGGATAAGATGTTAGGGATTAGTACAAAGAAATTTGAGAGTTTTTTATGTAAATTATGTAAGTGCAATTTTGTTAATAAAGATAAAGTTTATCGAAAATTTGTACGATAATTAATCTATCTAGTTATGCATACCTAGTGTTTATTTTTGCATTAATTTATTTTCTGTGTGTTTTGGATTATTCCAAGGTATTTCTATATTTTTTAAAAGTTTGATTAGATCTCGCATTATTTATTAATTAGGGTTTAATTAATTTCGTGAATATTCTATTCACTAATTTTGTTCTGTTAATATCTCAAGATATAGAAGTCCGATTGAAGTGATTTTAGTTGGATTTATTTGTAAATTTAGTTATGTTTATTCTGTAAAATTTCTAGGTAAATTGTTATCTATCTACGACTAAAATTTGTCCAGTTTTTATGATAGGGAAAGTTTTAAATTTTATTTTTAACTATCTTGAAGTGAGTCGTTATCTAAATTTGGGGACTTTGTAACTTTTTGTCAGGTACTTGTCATTTGTCAACATACATACTGGTCAGCGATCTAGCACTTCTCTTTTTGTAAGTTTACGGCCAATGGATGCTGTCAAGGATTTCGAGATTATTGGTTTATCACAATATGCATAACACTTGCTGAAATTCTGCAGTTTCTGTTTGAATATTCAATGTATGGATTTACATTCGAAGTTATGTTGGAGTAGTTTAAATATGAAAGTTTTCGTACAGTTAATCTTAGTGCAGTTGCACTGGATTATGTGGATTCTGCGAAATTATGTGTTTCTACCGTGGTAATGCACACTTCCCTATGCATAAATAAATTTTATAAAGCATAGGATTGATGCCTGCCATGGGGAAAGCATCTGAAACATTTTGCTGATCTATGAAGTGTTAATACAGGAGTAATGCCAGTTCATGAAAAAATTTAATTTCAAATGTTCAATAGTTTCCCCCATAATGTAATTTTGTCTGTGCTTACAGGAGCAGCAATGTATGGCGAAATAAGAAAACTTGAAATTTGGCTTCAATAGTACTTTATGGTTGACAAGATTGCTGCTATCTGGGGATTAGGGCATCCACCTGAATGAACGTCCATTTGTTATACAAGTGTTTATGTCCTTTTTTGTTAACGAAAATTACATTCTAATTCACTTTTTTATCGTTCGTCTTTGTCAGCTTATTATCTTCTATCATGGCATTTCATGCTTTTGCTATTGTGACTTCTACTTCCTTATAATCTGTTTATTAAAAAGATGTATAACGTCTATGTCAACATATTATCTCCTATTTAACTAGTTTATAATTTGTCATCACGCAGCTTTTCGCCGCGTGTCCTTTCTAGTTTCATAAATGAGAGAAAGACGTCGAGGTATTGGGCTCACCTCATGACATGTACAAGAAAGATCAGAATCAACAATGTTAATGCAAATTAGCTCATCTTTTTTTCTATTCACCTTACTTTGAGTTTTATATGTGTATATTCATTTAGATTTAAAAGTTTAAGAGGGTAATTTGCAAAAAAATTAAATGGGAGTAGTGCGATGGTAGATTTACTGCCACCTATCTTAAATTTTGAACAAGAATAACGGTTGTATGATCATGGCAGAGACACACATGGTACTTATACCATGTTATATACAAAAAAGAAGTTTTGCATACCCCACATTGCTTTATTGAACCATCAATTTGGATGAAACAACTGTAACTGCTAAATATTATCTCCGAGAACATCGTGTCAAATGTCATGGTACCGTTCACCAACGACTAGCTCAATAAAGAAAGTACAGCTTTGTGTGCTCCGACAAGGAAGGGACGCTACTATAAAATGCAACAATTCCAAAAACATGCTGTCTGACATGGCAGCGAGTTTAAAAAGATCGAGATGCGATAGAACAACACTATTGAGATGGGAATGGGAAGAATCAAGAAGGAGGGAGGCACCGGATTCAAGAAGAACAGACAATATTAACAGTACATGTTCAACCCACAATGTCACAACTCCCAACCTCGAGGTTCATTAGTAGCAGTGTGATTATTTGGTGTTATTATGTTAGTGCAAACTATGATTGGGGTATTGACGTATTGGTATTCATGTTCAAGATGAGCTTGGTGTTGTGCATTGCCCCCGATGATGCAACAAAGTACCTCATCTACTGGCAAGGAATAGTTGTGCGAGGGATGCTCTAAACCATGTTTTGTGGACGGAGCGATGTACTTGGTTTGGTGGCTAACAATTCTGTGGTGTGGTCGGTATAATGAAATTACTGAGTTCCAGTTAAAAAATAAAGTAAATATGGATTACTAATTTATGAAATTTTGTGGTAATGTTCATGCTTTTCTAATCGAAGCGGGTGAATACGTGCTAATAGAAGATACATAGACACAAGGAGACACCTACTGTAGCCTATAAGTAATCATTTAAGAACTACTTGGATACATCGGAAATTTGTGCACTTGTAATCCAAACCCGCATTTAACTACTTTGTTGCAAACTTACATGTAAAATAGGAAAACAACTTTGCAAGTTGAGTCATTTAGGAGAAAATAGATGATTTGCATCAATTCATGGGAAAGGTTGATGACTGCACAACTTGCACCCAAATTTTAAATCAAAACATTGAACAGACGATACAAAACAAGAAACCTCTGAGAAAGCTCTGCAAATTCAAACAAACAGTTGACAATTTCTCATCACAATTTCAGACAAGAATATGGCATCACTGGTTTGTAGCAGTAGCAAACCTATATATGCAATTTAACAGGAAATTCTATCCAAATCATCCATGTTTGCTCCTTATCATGTCCCCATTCCAGGACATCAAATCTGACCTTGTGATTGATAAATACGAGCTTCATGAAGTAGATTGGGGGATAGATGATCCAAGAGGACTACTATTGTTGCCTTGGATGAAGACAAGCTTCCATTTGCACATGGTCACGGAGGCCAGAGCAGACAAAGGCAAGGCTAGAGTGAAGAAGCTGCAGTGGCAGTGACCACACTGCCTATTCGAGTTGTATGTAGTAATCAGTTTAACTCAAAATCTTAAACTGACAAGAAGATATGAGCAATTCAATCATAATCTAACACTTCCCCTTATGCTCCATCAAGCCAATCATACGACCAGGCCAATCATGCCCATAGGATTTGGCTAGGAGGAGGCATTCTGTTATCTCCGATACAAAGGAAAGAGAAAATGGTGCTTAAGGATCATTGTTGCATATATGTGAGTTCGGAACCTCTCTACTGCTTAGAACTTGAACATGTTTACATAATCGTATTGATTCTCCCGGAACCTCATTGAAATTGAGCTGGTGGCCCAGTTGTATCACTCGTTGTTATACAAGTCAATCTGGAGGACAGGTCTTGTCAATGAATTGTAAGCACATCTTCATGGAAAATGACTCGTTAATTACTATGGTTGTGTATTTGTGCCCGCTGGAGAGCCTGATTCATTTTTTAATATTGTGTCACATTTGGGCTCAGGGGACACAGGAACATTGCTCAATGGTGCAAACAAATCTCTTTATTTGGACTAAACACAGGTTTTTTCTTGCTTTTCGAATGGAAAGAATCAAAGGGACTAATAATATGTGTTTGTGTTGTTAACATATGGTGTTGTATTTTCTTTTTTCTGATTATAGCATTCTAGGAATATAGTTTTGTAATTTCCTTCAACTTTATTAATACGAAACTTTGCGCTGACTAGTATGGGTCATTTCGAAAAAAAGGGACTAATATGGACAACCTTTGTGTAAGTACCTACCATTACTGTTCCACTCAATTCGTTCGATATGTACACGAGGGCAATGAAACATAGGTAACATCACTGCATCAGCCCTAATGGACTATATGCACGGCTCTCGCCTTTCCATATCCCTCCCTGTTAAAAGAACAGAATTTTTGCACAAACATATACCTCTCCTCTTCAATAAATTGTACCTATAAGTCTTTGAAAACTATTCTTCAACTGTTAATACTAATGATACCTCCAACCTTTACAAATTATTTTTCAGTTTTTCACTGATTTAGAGAAGTTGATGATATTGATAAAGATCCTTTATAAACTATTATTTATTATTCAGCTCTTTAGTGAAAACATTGGTGATTATAATTCAGCTCCAACTGATGATGACAAAGGTTAACTCTGATGTGGGGCTAGTGAAGATAGAGATAGATTGGCACGATTTTGACGGATAAAAGGATGCAGAGGACTTTAGTGGACTAGATAGAAAATAGAGGAAATTGGTTACACCAACATAATGGATATACGGATAATAGTAGATATGCAGCAGCAAGCGAGCAAACAAGTAGCAGATAAAGAAAGGAAGCAGCACATCGAGTGGAGCAACGAGCCTTCAGCAGAGAGACAACGAGTAGAGGTATGAACAGAGGCCCAGACGACAGGGACCAACACCATGGAAGGACTTGAAAGAGAACCCTACGTACTATTACGGTGTTTGTATTTTAAAATTAGAAAAAATCTGACACTCCACAATAAAAGTACCCCACAAAAGATATTTCAGTATTGATAGAGATGGAGAGTGAAAGGATAATTTTGCTTCGAGTTAAAAAATGGTATAATTGTCTCTAATTTAGTAGTAGGTACGTAGATACATCATCAGTTTCTCTATACAAAGTAATAACAATCATTGATTATTCATAGAAGGATGAAAAGGAAGGAGCCGACGGCCGGTGAGCATGCATATCATCCCTTCGAACCGTGCTAAACCGAATACTCATGCCATGACATACAGTGGCCCGTGGCTATACGCTTATATAGGCACAGGCATCCATCCAGCCATGTCGCTACTCACTAACTATCTGCAGTCGATCTGGTTGGCAGGAGGCTGGAGCAGACTGGATAACTGGACATAATTAAAAGCATCCATAAAATCAGAATAGGTAAAAAAATACGGGTTTACTTTAGCATCATTATTATTTTCTCTTGAGAGAAATAGCCATATGTGTTTTCAAGTCTCGCCGAAGAAAACAGGAGGAAAAAAAGCATGGCGGCACGGGAATTAATTATTGATCAATAATTCGTGGATCAGAGTACAGCCATGGGTGGCCTCGGTATTTGAATGTGAGTAGACGGGCACATGCGTGTGGACTGGGTGGATATACATGCTAGAATAATAATGGGCCAAGGCAGCCCACGTGTGTGTGACAATAAACGCGAATTACACATAATAAAATACAAGAAGCAGTGAAATTAGATTTATCGAAACATAAGTGATAGCACCTACATTTCCTGCAAATTCCATGCACATAAAAATTATGCATTTTTCACTACCAGAGAAATGCTAAACACTAAAGCTCTGAAATTTGATTATTTTTAGATGCCACGAAGGATTAAAAAATATTTTATATTTTACCACATGTAGACACAGTAGTACGTCACAAATCACACGATCCACGCATGTGATATATACATAAATAATCGTTTCACACGACAGCTTGAAGGATCGGCGGTACATAAGAACATATAAATAAAGCCATTTGCATTCTCGTTCGCCGACTAGAGGTGCATTAATCCCTTGCAAAACATGTCGATCATTTTGTTTAATCAAAATGCTTTTTTGCCAAATTAAATTAGGTGCGCTATCCTACAAGGGTGAACTTTTTGCGGGGACGCTGATTTCAGTTGCACTTATAGCTTTCCTTCAAAGGACAAAACCTAATTTGCCTGTCACACAGTGCTACACATTGATGGAACACACAGCACAATTGATGTATTTGTGAACTCAACTCACTGTGTACTAGTGCTATGTCAACCTTCTGTGAAACCAACAATTAGCACATAGAAAGCTTCTGCAGTTGATACTACTACTATCTAAAGTTCTCTTGTCTCCTCGCTTCGCGGCATAAATACCTAGAGAAAAAATTAGTGTGAGGAGGTGGTGGTGCAACTCATATTTTCAGTGGGTATGGAAGGCCTTAGGAACAGAGCAACCTAGTGCATAGTCAAAAGTAGAGTGCATCCAACTGAAGCACATTCACAATTGTTTCATACCAGCTGCTGCGAGCAAGCTGTAGAGTGAATGACGCATGTAGTCTCCCTGTACTGGACTGCTTCGTTGCTGAATCGATATTTCGGGCTTGGTATGCATCGCTCTTCGCGATGCGTCACAGCTTTGCCTTAGTGTAAGAAGGTGCATGCTAATACATTAGGAGACTTAAAACTCCAAACCGATGGCAGGTTCCCAACATTACTCCAAATAATGGTTATGCAATTCATTGACGCTATATGTAGTATATTTGGAAAGAAAGATGAGAAAAGATCATACCAATCAATGATCAGATTAAGCTCTAACAACTGTATATAAAAAAACTCAACTGGTGGAAGAATGACCACCCTAACGGCTTTTTAATTAAGAAAAAGTAGCCTCAAACTGATCAAGGAAGATCACGAACTCTAGCCACCCATATTTGGATTCGCTCCTTATGAATTGGCATTTAATCCGTGCTTTTGAGACTTTGCCCAGTATCTTAACACGTGTTTCTAAGAGACCAACGAGTGACTTTTTAATCGAGTCTAAAATTGATTCCTGTCAGAGTCAAACCCAAGACCTGAATGTGCTTTTTGAGCACGGTAAGCGCTAAGCTACATGCCCTTTTGCAACGACACATATGCAATTATATATTCAATATTCATCAGTACAAGGGAAAATGTGTACGTAATTAAACTCCTCAAGATGGACCATTCCCAGCTTACCATCAAACTCCCGTTGTTCGGTTTAAAGGAAAAATAATTACTATAAGTGATATCGGTTCATAGGAATAAAGTATAGAAAAATTAAAGGAAAATTTGCTTTCCTATAAATTATAGAGAGAAAATAGTTTAATTTTTAGGCTCAAATTCCTCCTAACTGAACAACCTTATACAAGGGCCTCTCCATAAATGGGAGATCATCCGGAGGCCATTGTCTTGTGCAAACAGGAAAACAGTTTGTATAAAAAAAGGGCCACAGTCATAGCAAAGTATATCATGTTGGTTTTTTTTTTTGACAGGATAAGCTTAAGCTCGGTTGGTTGCATTTTTTAAACCAAAAAAAGTGCCTATATATAGGTTACCTGGAAAAATATACACGGAGTACCACATACTGTAACAGACCTTGGAGCATAATGGACAACTGGACATCATTCTAAGCATCCACAAAATTTCAGTATGAAAAATGGGGAAAAGTCGCCTTCAAGAAGTACAGTTGGCCGCAGCAATGCACCTTCCAAGATTTAGCACATTGACTGGTTTGGTTTGATGACCTATCAAAATTTTAGTAGTACTACTAAAATCATGAAGCAATTTTGGCATTACATATTACAAAATATTTGATAGGGTAGAGTTGGAGACAAGTAGCTTGCTCTTGGCATGGATATTAGGTACTAGGATAGCAACCAAAACTATGGATATTCGTTCGCACTTTTCTTCATTCAATTGGACAACCTTTTGCTGTCTGGACTCTCTTTCAAATTTGGTAATGAATCTCCTATTTTACCATTCAGGAAACTGGTCTAACTTAGTTATGTCTTACCCCAAATTAACTCGGTGTTTAAACTTCAGCATCCCACTGGTGTTTGTGGTATAGTACAAAGCGTAGAAAAACGAAACCCATACACAGTGACCAGAAGTGCATTGTTTTCACTTGTATAGATAAGATTTCTATTTAGATAAACATATTTTTATATTTTTGAAATGACTTTGGATTCAGACAAACTCTATATGAAAAAGTTATAGAGCTTGATGAGATATACTAAGTTTTTTTTATTTAAAGTAATATAGAGTGTCAAATATAAATTATAAGTTTTAAACGAGAAGAATTAAAAGAATAATAGCAATGTCAGAAGTAGTTTGTATGTGAGATGGTAAGGAGCCATATGCTATCAGTGTCGTTTTTTAGTGCCGACAAAATATGTGTATATTTCTCATAATGCTTTATGCCAAAATAAAAAATATTGGAGCGGCTATAGCGTGTCCCTTTTTAGGAACACCGATTTCAGTTACACTTATAGCTCGTCTATTACTAATTACTTTCTGTGCTTTGGGATTGGCCACATCACAAAATCATGTAGCCTATCCTTCAAAGGACAAAACCTATTTTGCTTTTATCACACTGGATGATGCTGGAAGTCTGGAACACACAACACATTCATTAATGTCAAATCCTTAGTTGCAAAATTAATGTCTTCTTTGAATTCCACACACTGTGTAGTGCCCTTCTGTACAATCGAGCAATTAGCTCATTGAGTTTCTGCATTAGATACTCCTATATAAAGTTCTCTTGTCTCCTCACTTTGCTTCATACATACCTAGCAAAAAAATAATTGTGAGGAGGAGGTGGCGGTGATACATAAAAATTTTTCAGTGGGAATGGAAGGCCTCAGGAACATAGCAATATAGAGTATTAAGAAGTGAAGACTACATTCAAAATAGATGTGAAGCACCTAAGAATTATTTTGCACAAGCTAACTATAGGCCTATAGTTGCTCTACAAACACCCATGTAGGCTCAGTGTTTAGACTTCTTTCTGGGCTGCACCGATATTTTGAGTATACACGGCATTTATTGATGTACGCCATAGCTGGCCTCAGCGATAGGGATATCAGGAGAGTTGAACTTCAAAGAGTAAAAATGGCTGGTTCTTAAATTTAAATTTAGACTGAGATGTTATCTATCAGTTTATAAATACACATTTAGATTGTTAATCTTAATTTAATATATCATTTAAGGTTAAATATATTTACACAGTGACGTGGCTGTTCCGCTATCTATTTGATTTGGAAATATTTGATTTGGAAATGTTGTGAGTTAATTCAGGAGCATTTTGTAGTAGAGAGGACTAAATAAAATATTCTCACCATCTTGGATTACCATCATATATACTTTAGATATATTAAACTAAGATTAAAAATTTAGATGTATATTTTATAATTTATGTACTCTATGTTGACCAACAGTATATTTTAGGTCAGGAACTTGAGTCCTAATACTGGTCCTGCAATTCATGGATGTCATTGTATACTTGGAATGAAAGATACGAAAATATGATACGAATCATAGATTCAGCTCTTACGACTGTGTTCCCCTCAAAAATAAAAAAATAAAAGAAATAATCTTGTGCCGTCCCTGCTTACCATTGAACTCCGCTGTACAAGGGCGTTTAAGGGAGATCATCCTGAGAGCGAGTGGAGGCCATTGACTCGTGAAACATCAAAACAATTTGTTAGAAAAAACAAAAGGGTCATGCTCATAGCAAATAGCAAAGTATATTATGCTGGCGACACATTGTGTGGCAACATAAACTATAGCTCAGTTGGATGTATTTTTTAATGACAAAAAGGTGCTTACAGTTTACATAGAAAAACATATACTCCTGTCCCCCCAGGGAAGCGACAACGTCGGAATAGAATCTTGTTCTTAAACAAGTGCCCTATTTTATTTAAATTTCTTTCCGTTTACCTACAACCACGGTCTCATTTCTATTTATTCTTATTTAATAATTTATTTTTCTTATGTTATAATTTGCCTCGTCTCTTTAAAATAGTATTTTTGAATGAAAGGAGTACAAGAGTACTGCATAAAAGAGACCGGAGCAAAGCGGACGATGGGAAAAGGCACTAGAGAAAGTACAATTAGCTGCAACAATGCACTCTCTCCATGGATTTAGCACTAGGGAGTATAGACTGGTTTGTTTTGACACCCTATTAAAATTTTTAGTAGTATTAAAAGCATGAACATGTGTTTGCACTACAAAATTTTTAGGACAGATTTATTATGGATATTCGGTAGGATAGCTATCCAAACTACGAATATCTCTTCGCAGCACGCTTAGTTCCATTTGGATAGCTTTATTCGTCTCTGGACTCTCTCTTTTTTACCCTTCAGGAGACTAGTCTATTTCTTGGCGAATGAACAGTGGATATATTTCCTGGATCAGAATACTGCCAAGACCCAAAGATGGACCTCGGTGTTTGACCTTGAGCGTCCTACTGATGTTTGGAGTATATATAGTACTCCCTCCATATTTAAATATGTATGATGCTTTAAGTTTTAAACATAAAATTTGACCATTTATCTTATGAAAAAAATAGAAGCATCATTTATTTTTGTGGTGACTTGTTTTATCTCTAATGTAATTTAAGCACAATATATATTTTTAAATATTTATATTAATTTTTTGAATAGAACAAATGGTCAAACGTCAAGGAGTACAAAGCATAGAACAAATCAATGCCACAGTGAAATCATAATTCTATGGCGTTTTTGACAGTTCCGAATTAAGGAACATAAGTGCGCACATGCACTTTCCTGCATTTGGATAGGAGTATTAAACAAGCAGATCTGGATGTTGAAAGCTGAACCAGATGTGCATAGTTTTCACTTGCATACTAGTATTAAAGAAGCTTATAACTAATGGCGGACCTTCGAGTATGTGCTGTTGAATGAACTGGGAAGACACGCAAGAGCCGATATTGGAACGTGTCATTTAATTCATCACTATGCAGATTGAGAGGGTGCATCCATCCATCCACACGATGCTACTGAACTTGTTCCTGTCTGAGCAAAATAATGCTACTGCTGGTAGCTGCTGGTCAGTAGCACATATATGATGGTAGTACATTTGTAAGTTTGTTGATCTATTCACAACAGTATCGTCAGAGATAGCATTTTGACCATTTCGTGCTAGATAAGAACAAGCAATGCATATGTAATGTGGAAGCGACTGGTGTTCGAAAGAGATGGCAGCATTTGGTGTACGCAAAAGCCAGCAGCCATATCGTGATATATCAACGTTAATTAATCTTCCTTGTTTGACGAACGAACAATTAGGGTTTTTAAATTTCTTGTTCGACAAAGATCGTACATGTATTGATTGTTAATATGTTAACGTTATTTATGCCCTGTTTCCGTGGAACCAAATCGGATCCTATCGAAATATATACTGCATATCCCTTCTCAAATGGATAACATACTAAAACGCTTATAGTCAAATGTCAGCATCTTAAATCTTTAATATTTGTGCAAAAATAGTAGGGTTAGATATGTGAAAAAGGTATTAATTGGATTTGTCATGAACACCATTTCATATAGTTAGAAAAATAAAAGATGGAAATTAAAAGGTATATTTTTAATAATTTTTTATTAACATGAAGTTAGAAAAATAAAATATGAAACATATGTTCGATATTATGCCAATGTGTAAAATGTTAAGTGAAACTGCGAAAGAGAATATATGTAGTATTATCCTTGTCATCTCCAATTATCTACTCCCCACCAACCATATCAATGTGATAAGGACATTGAATATAGGATGCACCTGTGTGTACTTGCATATTTCCAAGCATATAAGGTGGATAAGTGCACATATTTGCCCAGTTATCTGTGTTTTAAAAATAATTTTGAAAGAAAAATACTTTGAATCACCTAGTGAACTATTACGGTTGTGTGATTTACTCTCCTCTCCCCAACTACAATACATACTTCGACAATAGGATATTCTACGTCTCCAGACGCGAATTACCTTCAACTCAATTATTGATAGCATTTTTATCCTACTTGACGGATAAAAATTGTTAAATGAATAGGATGTAAATAAACACAAAATTCAGTTGAAGTTTGTAAACACGCCAATTAGAATGAAACTAGCAGAAAACACAACAAATTCAAATTTGGCAGGGTCGAAATAATTTTTAAATTTTGAGATAACTAACTAGGGGAAACATGAGGTTTAATTACGGGAGCCACAATCTATGAAAGTGTGTTTTCAAAGAGAATATGAAATATAACTTTTTGATAAATAAATGGAGGTAGATGAGAAGTGCGGGAAAAATTGATAGCAGATTATATTTATCTGGCCTTCAAAAGTAATATTTTATGAATATGTTTTTTATGGGGCCTATTTGGATTGTAAAAAATGACTAATTCATCCTAATGTGTCAATCCGTTTTTCGACCACTAGATGAACATACAACTATCAAATAGTACCTGGTTTCTTTTTGCGGTTGAAAGAAAGAATCTTCAAGCTTAAAATTAATAAATTGTTTATACTTACCAAGAATTAATAAGAAATACAATGTTAATAAATAAGCATGTGAACATATAAAAATATGAACAACATATATATAGTAAAATTATATTAAAGTTGCACTTTAATTTTCTATATTGCACAAGTTTAGGGCATAGATATTGTGTAATCTTAAGTGAAATGCAAATAAAAATTATTATAATTCGATTGTTTGACAAATACATGACAAAAATGATTTTGAATCGATTCATTTTTCTCTGAGCCACTATATATGTTTATGAGCAAATGGATCATGTGCCTTGACTTTCCAAGATGTGAACAAGACTGTAATAAATAACAAAGGAAGGAGAAGATCAGGTCGAAGATACTTGGCGTATAAGAATGCGCTATCGCCTGTATATGGCTGATCCATCCGTCGACTAGTCAGTGTACGTAGCCACACCAGTCCAACCTAAGCGAATTAACGAAAGCTCCAACTAGCTCTCTAAATTAGCCAGTCACATCACGCTACATCCCGCTGTGTGTACATGCGAGATTGCCTCCTAATCCGACAACTAATTAACTTGATCTGGTAGCGTGCATTCTCACGAGCCATACGTACCCTGTCCCGGCATCGGTCAGATATCTATAAAAACAGCCGTGCTCTACACCAACATCTAACTGTCCGTGTGAGAGTTACGATCTTTGTTGCTGCTGGAAAGTGCTTCTCAAGGTAGCTAGTTGGAGGAAGCAACAATGGCCACCGTGGATGGTACAACGGCGAGCAAGACAGCGGTGGTAGCGTCGGAGTCGGCTGGCGGCCGCTATGGGCCTCCGCCGGCCAGCAACTCCGGCGCCCAGCTGGCGCTGAGGGCGCTGCTGTTCGCCGTGTCGCTGTCGGCGCTCGTGGTGCTGGTCACTGCCAAGCAGACGGTGATGGTCCCCGTCGTGCTCAGGCCGCCGCAGTTCGTCTTCGCGCCGGTCCCCGCAAAGTTCACGCACTCACCGGCGCTCATGTGAGTAGATATAATAAGTACATGTAAATATAGAGACAAATTAATCATTACTGTTTTATTGATCCGCGTTGTTGATTGTTGTACTGATATTTGGAATGGTTTTTCTGTAGATTTCTGCTGGCGGCGCTGTGCGCGACGTGCCTTTACAGCTTGGTCACGGCAATCAGCTCTCTGAGGTTGCTCTCCGGCTCGGCTTCCTCTGCCAGGACGCTCTTCCTCCTCATCCTGCTTGATGTGGTGAGCTCCGATCCCTGCATGCGTAATTCAACCATCATGTCACAGTTTTAGCAGTCAGCTCTCTGAACATGCATGCATGGCACCCGAGGGGTGCCGGCCGGCTGCTAAAATCTATTTTAACTGCGATGACGTTTTTTAGTAGTATACTACTGCTCTTCTATCGTTATCCTGTCAACTTAGCAGTACTAAATACATATGTGACCGTCGATTTTGGAACGTACATATATACGAAGGCCCTAGCTGATGTAACTTGGGCAATTAGTCACATCTTACAGTTACAATATCGTCATTTAATCAAAATATTTTAAGAGAGAGATCAACTAATTCAGTCAATCGAAGGATGATTGGAAAGGTGGTTGCAGATATTTTATTATATTAACAGTAGTAACATTAATTGAAGCGGTCAGTTTCACCACCTTGACTAAGCTACGTATGAAAATTAAAGCTAAGAAAAATCAACAAATAAAATTAAAGCTAAGAAAATTCAACAAATATCATCAAAGCACGCAGTACAGGTCATTGCATAACATTCAAGCAATATCAGGGGAGACATTACAAATCTAAGAGAGAATATTGAAAAGAGATTTATATTCTAATCAAATTTTGCGTGAGTGTATGGCAGTTCTACGCAGGTGTGATGGCGTCGGCGACGGGCTCGGCGGGCGCCGTGGCGTGGGTAGGGTTGAAGGGCAACTCCCACACCAGGTGGAACAAGGTATGCAACGTCTATGGCAAGTTCTGCCGTCACATCGGCAGCTCCACCGTGCTGGCCCTCGTCGCCTCCATCGTCCTCGTCCTCCTCGCCTTCCTCAACGCCCACTGCCTCTACCGCCGAAGCCGTTGATCCGCATGCCTGATTGATCTTGCTGGCCCACTGTAGAGTTAGTAATCCCGTTGTTGCTTCCGTCTCATCTCCACCATCCATGTGTCTATGGATTCTTGTGTAGTGTGTGTGCAAAGTGTTCGAATACATTTGGGTGTTGTCCTGTTTTAGTGCTGCTGCCGGCCGTGTATGTTGTACCTGTCGTCGTCACATCTCTGAAAATTCAATCGTTTCCTCGTTGTGATGTGATGTCTTTTGGTTGAAATAGAACAAGTAGTCGCATTCCGTCGCATCAGTTATCCATATGTTGTTTGGAGTTTTGTGTACATGTAGCAGGAGTATATTCTAATTAGTATATTTGGGTATCTTGTTTTGGTGTGCCGGCCCAGCAGCCTTATATGTTAATTAAGTAGTAGCACAGTTGAAGCATCCCTGAAAATTAAATCGTTCCATATTCTATGCAATAATGTATATTTGTTTAAAAGGCAAGTATGCTAGATAATAATTTATAAATAATAATTTGTTTACCATGATTTATTTTCAATTTTTTGAAATTTTTAGGGTTTAGGTGAAAATTACAAATAAATACTCAAATCTACTACGTTTCTTCATGATAAATTTAACTATTTCCCATTATCAGAAATGGCAACTCTTCAAATGTCACTCTTAGTTTTGTCCTTATAAATTTAGTAATGAGAGAGATTATGCACTAATATCCTACCACCTTTTCCTTTGTGGAGCACTTCCTCGTCAAATGATTACTATAGCCCTATAGTGAAATAAGAAAAATACCATCTCCTCCATGTTCCCATTTCTTGATTCCCCATTCGCCTCCCCTAGATC
The DNA here is from genome assembly GCA_030770085.1 of Oryza coarctata. Taxonomy (NCBI): domain Eukaryota; kingdom Viridiplantae; phylum Streptophyta; class Magnoliopsida; order Poales; family Poaceae; genus Oryza; species Oryza coarctata. The sequence continues at coordinate 9,799,294 of CM061475.1, forward strand.
CCACCACCAGATCCCCCACTACTACCCCACCATGTGGACCCCCCACCACATTCCAAGGGCCATGTCAGTGAGTACGCGCCCTTGGCTTACTCCACGTCGCTAGCAAGAGTAGAGTCGTGCCCCTCGGCCATGTTGCACATTAGGGCCACTCCCTTGGCCTTGTGAATAGGGCATCTTGCTGAGGATGGAGAGGTGGCGGTGAAGTAGATCTAGTCATGATGAAGGCATCGAACTGCTCTCCTTGGCAAGTTAACTTCTTCTCTAACTCAATTGGAATGTGTAGCATGCATGTGGACTTAGATAGATTCTGACTCCAATCTTTTTGTCAAGATTGATCCTGGCAATGCTCTTATACTTGTTGTTAAATGTGTTCCCCATGTAGCAAACATAGAGTATATTGCTATATATGTCAGAGCAAGAGCAATATTGGCTGGTCAATAGATGCAAGGGTTATAGCTTCGAGCAATTTCGTGATGATATAGACTAGCAAGTTAATATGGGGCCTAGCTAGGCAAATGTGGTGTGGGCAATGGATCTTGATAGTGTCTCTGAATGTAATCTAGCAATCAATGAACAATTTTTGGAGTGGATGCTGTCCCAACATTAGAAGGTGGGTACATCATGGCATAGAAGTTGTTGCCTAGGGCTTTCGTCCCATCGTTTGAGGCCCGATTACTTTCGGTCTACGACACGTCCTCTGCCTCACAAATTTAGTGCGTAAGCCTTTGGCTTGGCCTCCAAGGGCTTCAACCTACAAGGGCCTATCATGGCAAAAGGCCAGAGGGAAGACAAGGAATGAGTCCCACCTAGGAGCCAAGCCCGCTATTTTTCTAAAATTCTAATTTGAAAATATTGTTTAGAGGTGTCATTAAATCCCGTTTCACCTTCAAAACCTTAAATCTCCAAAAAGCCCTAAGGTCAATTTTTGATTCCAAAAAATTTCGACCATATCAGGAAATAATTTCCTTCCTTTCTAAAAATTTTAAATTTTATATCTCAACCACTTGGTAGATATTTCTCTTTCTATTTTAATGTTTTCAGAGACCACCCAAGGTATCCACGTTGAATGTAATCACATGCGAATGAAAATGGCAAAAGCTGAGGTTCTCTCCTAGCCTTCCCTCTTCCATCTCTTCAAACATCAACAATATGTTTTGCTCTGTTTTCTTTTTTTGTAAATTTAAACTGACCATTTGTGTATATCTTTCCCCCTCCATCATTTCAAGACAATATAGTACATCATTGAATGCATTCATATATGCACCTCTTCTCCCCTACTCAAGAAACAACCAAGTAGCAGTCAGCCTTGCACGCATGCCTCAACCCACAAGACATGTGCATACATTCACCATCAATTACACCCATATGAAGCCCCTACTCAAGCTAGGAGACAGCAAGAACCTAGCCAAGTAAGAAACGTATGCTACATGCATCCTTTATAATTCATTGGTCATGTCCAAGCACATGCTTGACACTTCTCCGATCTCAGATAACAAGCGATAAGAGACTATCCAAGTAGAGATGATGGCGAAGCAGTGTCGCGTCCCATTGCAATGATTGCGGAAGATCAATCAAGTGCTTTGCATGATTTGTGGTTGTGCGAAGCAGCAAAAATAGCTACAAATAAAACCTAGCCAGCCTCCATTGTTGGCTTCATCATTCCCTGAGCCATAGCTTCATCCCTAGAGTACTTCCTCCACTTCATCTAGCCTGACTGGCTACACGAACAGAGTGGTGCCATCAACACCGTTGTCGTCGCTATTGCTCATCGTGGCAAAATGTAGCTCTTGCCTTCCTCTCCCCTTGTGAACCATCACTCTCATACTCGCCGCTACTAGCCACGCCATGGCGCCATGTTCCCTAGGCCTCCAAAGCATCGCCACTCACCATTCCCGAGCACCTTTGGAGCACCATCGCTGCCACTGCCCATTACGCCTAGCATGCTCGCGCAAGCACGGAAGGCCAACCAGAGAGTGAGCGAGTGAACTAGAAAGAAGAAAAAAAGAAAAGAAAAGAAAATGAGAGAAAGAGATGAGACCCACGTAGACCTCATCCTTTTTAGCCACCCCATGAACCAAGTCTGAATCACCTCCCTATTCTATCATGGCTGACTGAAAGTGGGCCTGCACGCCACAAGCCTCAACTCACTTGGCCAATTAGCCACTTGTGAGCACAAAGTCCATTATACCTCTATCTATCCCGACTGGACCGTACTTGTAATACACTTTTCGGAGTTAAATAAATCACTTTTCTTTTCTAGAAAATCATTTAAATTTCAAAAGTTTATCTTTTTATCTATAACTTCGTTTGACGTCATTCCAGTACCAAAATTTTTCTAAAATCCTCCTCTACACAATAGATTTTCTATGTTTTGTTGCTTTTATTAACACCTCATGTAATCTTTGTATTTCTCATGTGTAGAGGTTGCACCCAAAGGAGAGTTCACGTCAGACTGCATTGCACCAGGGACCGCGACGCTCCAAGGCAATCTATTCTTTGAACATTTTGAAGCTATATTTATGAATTATTTTGTTTGTGATATTGTGTTAGTTTAGTTACACTTTAATCATGTTTGGCCATGGTTTGCGTGAAACTGACGGACCTACCCAATAGTAGCACTTATGAGCGGATGTGAAATATTTTTATAGCATAGTTTTGTTTTTGTGAGAGGTTTGTAAAAATAATTGTTGGGATGAGAATTATTTTTAGAGTACGTTTGTGTGACAGATGGTCAACTTTCGTGGTCAGTAACAGGTCTGTGTGAACTGGGGTATCCTGTGGCACCATAGTGTCATAGTGGCAAAAAGGAGAACTTGTGTTATGAATGCCTGATAACTATGAGAAATAGTTAATAAATGATATTTGATTAATTATTAAGTGCTGAGAATGTGAAAAGAAACTAATAAAAGAGGAGATGAAGAAATGATGAGAATTTTACTATCACATATAAACATGGTGACTAGTTGTCACAAAGCAACTTATGAAACTGATTGTGGTGTGAGTCTCTTTTCGATAATTAAAATTTTGACTAACAAATGTTTTGCAAAATAACTCCATTAAAGAAAAGGCTAATTGCGCAAGTAAAAACCTTAGCCTCCTTTGTTAAGCTAAAACATGTCATTTTTCTATACTACTTGCTAAGTATATGAAGTACTCACCCTTTCTTATATGGATGTATAGACTTTAGAAAAAACGATGCGGATCTGTTCGTCATAGAGTTCCTCTAGGAGCAAGCTGAGTATGAAGACTTCTAGTGTTTTGGGCCTAGTAACCAAGTCGTGCTTGTGGAATAAATTAGTTACCTAGGTGTTATGTTTAGTGCTTAGTCACTTAAGCTGCTTTCTGTTGTTACCTTCCGCTTAGTCACCGTGGTTGCTTTTGCCTCCTGTGTTGTGCTACCCATCTGGAGTTTGTCCATGTTGGTAATTTATATAAGTATTACTCCCAATCATATATTAAAAGCTAGTTATTTCTGAGTCACTATTATTTTTGTGTACTAGCTTATGTATCCTAGAACTAGTGTAGTGTTTATAGGTAATTAAGTTGACCCTTGGCCTATGTTAACTCATGCTTCCTACTAGCAGAGTTTGGGCCGTCATAGCTAAAGACTAAAATTATCCCATTTAGGGCTAAAAGATGTATAGTTTCTCTTGTACCCTATGTATATCTCTATGAATGGGTAAATTTTATAAAAACACATATAATCCTAATCTAACCCTAGGCCTATTTATAAACCTAGGGTAGTTGTATGTGGCCAACGATACCTATAATACCACAAGTTTGAGTGTTAGTTACTTCAATTTTTCAATATAATCTATTGTCCATTTGAAAAATAGCTATTACAAGTGCAAATCCATCTAGTCCAATTGAGTTAACAGCTCAAGGTGTAAGTTTAGATCTTACTAGTTAGTCAAACTAACAATTGTAGATGCAATCAGACAGTCAATTGCTTAGTTGGGTTGACAAGCACAATTCTAAATGGGGGTGAAGAAAGAACAAGTGACAACTCTACCCATGCATAAGCTCCAGGAGAGCCTGCTGTTCTCGTGGACTAGAGTAAGTTGACAATATTGTTGGATGACTTAGATGGGAATGCTATGTATTGTTGGAAAGGGATCAAGTATTTGATGCTATGGGTTTTAAGGTAGCATATGAGAGAGCAGCAAACAAAGCAAAAGAAAACGCTACAATTCCTATGATCCCAATTGAGATTGAACAAGATATGATAGATGCAGCCATTGAAGTTAGTGATATGGTACTTGTTAAACATGTAGTTGACTAGGATAAAGATGATCCACATATGAGAGTGGAGATCAAGTATTCATAAATGAATGAATTTAGAATGGTAGTGAAGCAACATGCAATTGTGAGTGGGTTTGAGCCTAAGACTGAAAATTCTAATAAGAAGAGGTTTAGAGTTAAATGAAGTGCAAAAGGTTGCTCATAGAAAATTAGAGCAAGGACACAAGTAGATAAAATGTTTTGATATTATACTAACTATTTAATTTTTGCAATTGTACATTGTGCTTGCTGCATTGATTTCATATCTTGATTAGTTACTAATATGGTTTGTCTGTACTGGTCCAAATAAATAGAAATCCCCGCAAGTGGCTAAAAGAGTTGTTTCATTTTTGAAGAAGAAGAATGCAATGGATGCAAAGGAACTTCAAGGTGAGCTGCAAGAAACATACAAGATCGCCATACCATATTAGGCTATGTGTTATGGTAGGCAGAGGGTTGTAGATAAGTTATTTGGTAAGTGGTTTGATTCATTTGATTGATTGTATAGGTTCAATGCATAGGTAGAAATATGGTTCCCTAGTAGTGTAATTGAGTTTGACATAGTTAGAGTTGGAGATAAGATTCACTTCAATAGATTATTTTGTGCTTTTAAAGGATAGATGGATTCTTAGAGGGCTGTAGGCCATATATTAGTATAGATTCTACTACCCTTAATGGACAATGGAATGGATACATGCCTACACCTGATGAAATAGATGGGCATAATTGGATGTTTTCATTGGTCTTTGGCTTTGCTCATAGTGCGATTAGGTAATACAACTGTCTTGATGCTTGCAAATGACTAGAAACTATTGTGAAAAATTTATTCCCATGGGCAGAACAAAGAGAATGCTTTAGGCACTTGATGGAGAACATGAATAAATTATTTCATAGGAACATATATGGGAAGAAGATGTGGCCTGCAGCCTTGACATATAGCCTTAGAAGTATCAGGGGTTCATGGATGAAGTGTGTGCAACTAGCCAAGATGTAGAGACATGGTATAAAGAACATCACAATCTATTGTGGGTCAGAAACAAGTTCTCATGTACCAAGTGTGAGTATATCAACAATAACTTGGTAGAGTCATAAAATGATTGGATCAAAGACTTGAAGGACTTGCCTATTGATGCTCTTGCAAATACAATTAGAGTGAAAATCTTGATCTTGTTTGAGAAGAGAATGAAGATCTCTAGATTCCTCAATGGAGTGATTCTTCCTGATGTGGTTTACTAGTTGAATGAAGCCCCAAAGGGGTTAGGCTATTTGAAGATCACTAAGCAAGATCCTAACTAAGCTGAGGTTATAGAGATATATAAGCATGAGGTGATAAGGCATGTGGTGTATCTAGATAAGAGCACGTGCACTTGTAGGGATGTGAAGGTAGTAGAAAGCCTTGCCAACATGTATTAGCAGTTATCATAACTATCTAGCAGCTAGAAATTGAGAAATATATTGACAAGGCTTACTCAGTGCTCAAATTTTAGAAAGCCTATGCATCACCATTCCTAACATCATAAACAAGAAACAATAGCTACAAGCTGAGAAAGAATTCAAGCTTCTACCTCCAGTAGGCAACAAGAGAGGTGTGGGCAGGTAGTGGAAGAACACAATCCCGTCTGTTATTGAGAAGAGCAAATGGAAGGCTACAAAGCAAATTTAGTGTCAAGAATGTGGTGGGTTTGGACACAGAAAGGATAGTGCTAGATGTGAACTAATTGGCAAAAAATAAAAGAGGTTGTTTCAACCGTGCTTGCTTTATTTTGACCTCAATTATTGTTCGTTTGCTTGCATCCATAAACTAACTATTGTTTTGCTAGAAGAGAAATAAGAAAACAACAATGCAATGTTGGTACAAAAATCTAATGATAACCCTTGCGTCGAACATGACGGCCTGAGAAATCTACTTAACTCTAGTATAGATCCTAGCTTGGTTCGTTCAAACCATGCCAGCTAATTTGATCTTGTAATTGATAAGAAACATAAACAAAAGTTAGAACCTTGACTCAATAGGCCAAATGGCCAATATGAGCTCGTTCCATCAGCCGATGGCCAATGGAAATGGTAGCACTTGCGCACTAGTGACAAGACCGATGTGGCCATAGAGATACATATAAAATGATATAGGCGAGCAAACTTATTAGTTAGCTTAGCTGATAGAAGAAACAAAACCTACTAAGTCATGATGCTCGCTTTAGTAAATACAACCTTACTAGATCGGACTAATGCGAGACAATATAAGATTAAATCTAGTACCTAGATTGACTAATAGTAGATTAATCGTTGAAACAGAAGATGAATATCAGCTGATGGTCCGATATGTGTATAAATAGCTTATAATAAAATTAAATATATCAGCTAGAGGGCTGATATGTATTAAACATCAAGCTTAATTGCAAAGATACCTCATCGGTTAGAGCTCTGATAAAACGTTGAATAAAACCTATCGACTTAGTAGCATTTAACCTATTAGTAATCTAATAGATCAGACCTAACCAACATAGTATGAGATTGAATATAATAAGAAAAGCCTACTAAGCCAATAGATCTACGCAAGTATGATGGATACACTAGATCAATCTAAGAGATCAAAATGATAGTCTTAGACAAACCGATATATCAAGGTAAACCGGCAACCATATTGATCGAACTAGGGCAACCTAATAGGTCAAAATAATGTAGTCTTATACAAAACCAGTCTAGCCAATACAACTATTGAGTGGCAGGACATACTCCTTCGTCAGAAATCAAAACGATTCAGCCTTGCGCCGACAGCTAGAATGCACCAAAAAAACCTAGAGAACTAGAGTTGGCAGTACACTGAGAATATTATTGTATTGAGTTATGTGTGCTTTTTATAGTAATGTAAGGTTAATATTTATATCTTGGGATTATATAAGTCCTAGGCGGTTACAATATCCATAGCAACCAAAAAATAAACAGAAACTAACAGACCTTCTTAATTATAATAGATATTCCTAAAGATAATTTTTTTTGTCTTCCACAAACCAGCCTGGGCTCAATCATTCACAGGCCAATTGATACACCTAAACCCATACTCAAAGATGCTAGCCAATCCATTAGCCATTGTCTTCAATCGATTAATTAGCCATCAGCTCTAGCCGATCCATTACCGTTGGCCTTTATGAAAGACCATTGACTTTCATCAAACACAACAAAGCTACCATGCTGATACACTAGTCTATACCAATTTCTGTCGTTAACACAAAGGTGGAAAAGAAGAAAGAAAATGCTACTATTAATGCATAAGCTACTACACCAAGAACAAAAGCAACGGCATCCAAAGAAGCACAACTATAGCTGAAGAAGCAGTTGCAGTAACACAAGTGTAGCCATCATCAACATGTAGCTTAGGAGCTATTAGGATTTTGTTTTTTGGCATGTTATTTTACACTAAACTAGATTTTTTTTATTGCTTACACCCATCACAAACACTAGAAGGTTAGCATTGGAGATAGCCCAGGCTCCCCTAAAGGAGATCTAGTACCATTGCAGGTAGTTGAGCCAGGTAAGAAGATAAAGCTTAGAAGCTAGCCAGCAAGAAGTAATGAGCAACGCCACATAAGCTTTTGAATTGACAATTTTAAACCTGATATGCATGTTTTATTGGTCTGGGATGGTATGGTAGGTCCTAGTATTTTGGAACAAGAAAGTGCATGTCATGTGTGGTTTGATGTGGGTTGCCCTAGTATAGCCTTGTATGGCCTATTTTGCTATATGATGTGTGAACATCTTATGTATCTGATCAATTTATGTGTATGCTGCTATGCCTCTTGTTTTACTTTTGTAATGATGTATGGTCTTGTCTATGGCCTGATGAATGTTGCATTCAACATGTTATGTATGGCATTCTATGGGACCAAATTAGCCATATTAGAACTTGTTCCATGTGCTATACTGATGATGCTGAAGTTATGGTTGTGTATGGAGTTGTTCAATTTTACCACATTATCTCGCATACTTATGATGCTGAAATTTCTCATGGTTTTAACATGACAATTAAATCTTCTACGTTTCTATCATTTTGCCATATTATTTGATCTATTGGTGCCCAATAATGCACAATATAGCTGTGCTGTTCTGTCTGTACAGCACCAAATAAATGGGGTGTAAATGGTCATTTCACCAGGCTTGTCTATGCTAGCAAGCTGAGGCGACGCTCCATAGTGACCAAAGTGGTAAAATAACTCACTGAAATCATGGATATAGAATTGAACACGATCTCATAAAAAAACAGCCTAACACTGATACCCATTGTATCAACACCATTCCATATAAATTAACACAAGGGTATTTTGGTAGTATTGTACTAAGTTTTTTAAAAAATATCGATCTTTGATTTTTTTTAAAAAAAAAATTATTGACTTAACCGGGAGCTAGATAGACTTACATCCATCTAGCATAACATAATTATTGGAAAAATTAGTTTAGTGACGTTAAAAGATTACTCATCTATAAATATACCACTGAAAATTTATTTATATACCACTCTGTTGCCTTTCATTACATTTTTCCTTTTTATTTATTTTTAGCAAATAATAGCAGGAGAAAAGATATGCTTGTTGGTTGTTATAGCTGGGCCGTTGGATGACGATGGCTCCATGATTGGCTGCTGCCTCTCCATGCTGCTCCATGTGTTCAAGGTCAAATCAACTGTGGCTCTACAGTAGTCTCTTCATCATAAGAATATTTCATAAAATATTATAATACTTTTTTCTTTTCTCATATATATTTAAAATATTATCATACTTATTACTTTTTGAAACTCTAATTCGTTTGTCCACACTTTCTCAAATTTCAATACGTATTATCTACCTATTTAAACTCCATTGATTATTTAAATTTATAGGACAAATTTAAATGATAAAAATAAATTCTTTATGTGACATTGATAATAGGTGCCTATGTTTATGAGCTAGCTTGTAATCATTGGGTTTATCTTTTCCACCTTTTTCTATTGAAAAGAAATATTTTCCCATTATTTCTCTCTCTTTTTGCACATCTTTGATCAATTGGTTCGAGATTTTCTAGCGTTCCTCCTCTTCTCTTTCTTACATATTCTTCTTATTGATGAGGTTTTATTTGAGGCAGAGAGAAGGAGGAGACAGAGCCCGGCAAGGATCCGATTTGGGAGTTTGGGGCTAGTAGGTTGGGCCAGAGGCTTGGAGCACAAGGGACACGTTTGCGTTTCGATCTACTCTCACATGGATACACATGAGCATCGCATCATTCTTTTCTCCCATACAATGATGAGTCATGGTGTTCAATGACAGATAAAGTGCAGGAGGTGGCCAATGGAATATATATCTACTAGCATTTTTCCTGTGGGTTGTAATGGGGAGAGTGAAGGGGAAGGAGAGCACTACGGTGGTAGTGAGTGGACGTATTGGTAGGCATGGGTCAGATCTTGGGTTTCTTTCACTGGCATTGGTGGGGTAATTGTTGTCACAATTTGGAATCGTGATGATGAGTGTCAGGTGGAAGGAGAAAAACCACCGATCCAATTGCAGTAATTTGGATCTAGGCTATGGATGAAGCAATGCGCTGATGAGCAATGGTAGTATTGGCTCGTGTGGGTGGCTGTCATGTTAAGCTCGCTTCACCACAGTTTGGGAAACCCTTCACCGTAATTAGCAAAAGGATATCACGCATTTAACTCATGGAAATAGAATTGAACACGATCTCATAATGAAAACATAATTAAAAAATAGTAAGTATCCAAGGGAAGTATTTGTGGAATAATCACGCTAAAAATATGATGAAAACCCTTTGTTGCTACATGGTGGTACAATATTAGTGACCTAACTTGATTTGCACCAACACAGTTATTTGTATCCACAACATTCGATATGAATTAGTATAACACATGGGTAATTTTGTAGAACTATAGTAAGTTTTTGAAAAATATTGATGTTTGATTTGTTTAAAAAAAATTCTTGACTTATATTTTTTTTAGCTGGGAACTAGTTAGATATTGGAAAGGTTAACTTTTCCGAACATTGGTCTGATGATGCTAAAAGATTTCTCCTTTAGAAAATACAACCTAATGTTTTAGGCCGGTGGTAGCACCTCATCTTTGATCGATTGGTTTGAGATTTTTTGGCATTTCTTCATTCCCTCCTCTCACTCCCTTCTTGTTCTTGTTCTTGTGGAGTTCACTCATGGAGGGGTTTTTTTTTCCCGAGGTGGACAGGAGGAGACAAACCTGACAGGGATCTAGTTTTGGAGTTTTAGGTTGACACGTTCAGCCAGAGCACTGCAGGGTTTGTGGCTTCGCACACGCGTGAGCAGGAAAGACAGGAGACGGACAGATGCGTTTCAATATACTCCCACGCGCATCGATTAAGTCGAACGACAAACGACGGACGATGGACATAACTAGTTGATTTTTTTTAACTAGGTAATGATATACGTACTTAAAATCATGTGTTTTTCTCTTTGTCGGCTGAAGTTTCATCTGTCGCCTACATGATTCACACTGAATCGTCTTATTGAATATCCAACGGTTCTAAGTCCCTCCACATGGTTCGCTACTAGCCCCTATAAGATGGAAGGAATTACACGCCTTTCCATCAACTTACCCATTGTTCCAATTGTTCCCCCGTGCAACTGCTCCTCTCTCCTCCCTCCTACCTCCTCCTCCAAGGCGATGGGTGGGCATCGAAGCCTGTGGGTCTCCTTCCTTGACCAAGACATCGTTGATACAGAACCAATGATTTGAAGGTGACTTGAAGGATAGCGATCTCTATCTCCTCCTCTCTTCTCCGATGATGTCTGGCCAGTCTAGGTGATGAGGATGGTAAGAGGGATGATAGCTAGTATCTAACCCATGCCTTCCTAATCCTGCTAACTCGATGTCTAGAGGTCACCACCACCGGATCACCTCCTGTCCATCCTTAGGGCTAACTCTCTCACCACCGCTATGGGAGAGACCGAATCTGGCCATCCGGAGCTGAGTTGGTGCTAGATATAACTTCCCTGACCATAGGGGGTTGTACAACCATGCCACCGATGACAACGTAGGCAACTTTTTTCTCCGACGCGAGCTTGCTAGTGAATTTCAAGCCAGAGTACAACACCATCAGAACTTGCTGATCATTAGAGCCAGGCGTTCCAATGCACCACCAGGTGAAGGGGTCTAACTTGGTGGCAATTCAAACCATGTCCCTTGGTTCACGAAGGGCAGTCCAGAGAATGAGGTCAGCATCGACCGTTGGCTATGCATCAGGCTCAGAGGATGGAGGTGCTATGGCCTGCGGGGGAGCATTTGTGTCAAGCACGTCATCATGGCGCGTTGGCTGCAATGGATCTTTGGTGGCAACCATATCATGTTCCTCGATGAGTGGTGCATTCGTTCGGGCACCACACCAACATGGTGGTGGCATTCATGGTGACCTATGCTTGGCCACCTCCTCATCCGACCACATTAACTCTCTTCCATCTATGTGTCAAGGTGAAGCCTAGCACGTCATTCTCTCTCTAATCCTTTTCATAATGAAACTGGAGCTATATATCAGACCTAAAGCTCGATGGTGATGAAAAGGACATAAAGCTATATACAGGTTCAAATCATCGATAAGATATAATGCTCTACTCCCATTTATGGATTGTATTTGTCAACGTGTTGTGTTTTTAAGTTGTCTGGTGGCCTATCGGGAGCTTCCTGCCCACCTTATATAGGTTGGGGTCAGGGTTAGATCCCTAATCAAATACGATATGGTTACATGACAAGATATCCAACTGAATATGGCATGAGTTAATTTAGTCTCAAAAGTACTACTACATGTTTCTTTCTATATTATTGTTGAACAAGGAATCCACTTGTATGAAACCTATCCTATCTCTAATCAGCTGGTTCGGCCTATCCACTATCTTTCTAGTCAGACTTACATAAAGATATTTGGGATCCATACTCTCTATAGTAACTTCTGAGTCCCACGCACTAGAGCTGCATGACCACCATCTTTATTTCATATCTGATTACAGCCTGAGTCCTAGTGGTTTATTGCCAAGTGCCCTTCTTTCGAGTGCTTGCTGCTCTGTTGAGTAATTTTGGCTCTCGAATATGGAAAATAATGGACCAATTTCATTACCATGTGTTACCTTCGTTCCATTTTACAAACATAATACGCCTTCTCAATAGTAGAAAAACAACCTCAAGCTTTAGAACCACAAGCCAAGGCTCCGCTGAAAAAATCACTGAATATTACCACATTTAAAAGAACATTTACTCTATAATTTGGACAGAGATGGAGTTGTGAAGTTAGGGTCTTGGATATAAACAGGCGATATTTTAGTAGGTAAATTAATGTCTTAGATAGCGAACGAATCATCTTACATCACGGAAGCTGGATTATTACGGGCCATACTATACCCATTTGTCCCTCACAAATACAATGTATAGGGTAGTTGTCCAGTTATTCATGGAATTTCGAGGACGTGCGCGCATATTTCTTGTTTGGTCGAAATTGCACGCACGTAGTGCTTAATTGGAGTTTAGATATGTACTCATTCTGTTCCGTTCTCAAGTCAAATTACTTTTGTTATATTTAGCCAAGTATATTGAAAAACATAGAAAAATCAACTATACCTATTTAATTTCATTAAATCTACAATTGAATATATTTTTATAATATATTTATTTACTCTTTAACATATTGTTATGTTTTCTATAAACCGGATGAAATTTTAAAAAGTTTATCTTAGGATAAAATTAAGATTTATTTTAAAACAAAGGAAATAGTACTCCTCACTCCAACATGCCACCTCTGCCAAAAAGAATTTAACCTTATGTCTTTAGTTATTGTTAATTGGAAAAACCTTTAACCACTTCACATGTGCTTATCGAACAAAGGCCATTGAAAGCAGATCTCTGCTCTTAATTGTATGTGCTCATCGCAAACGCACGCAAATAAATGAAATGGGAATCTGGGATAAGGCAGGCCTCGCTCGGTAAGTGGAGAATATTTCACATAGGGGAAACAATCCAAGGAGGGATTGGGTAAATCCCCTCTCACCACCAAATCTCCTCTCCTTGATTAATCTCCCCTCCCACTTGTTGATATCAAAAATTGACAGCTGATATTTTTAGCTGCTTATTTGATTTGGAGATAGACTGACCGAGTGATTATGACTTTTAGATTAATTAAGCTCGGCTACTGGCTAATTATCAGGCTGTTAAGGGGTTTTGAAAGTACATTGATCGGTGCAAGCTAGCTACTGCTTGCGAGAGTATGCGTGCATATGCTGGAGTATTGACGGCAGGCACCGATGCATGCATGGGGTTGCTTTGGTTGCTTCGTAGGTGCAGAGACAAAATATGCAGGTCAAGATTCTTCAGGGATTCAGGATTTTCTGTGGGAGTTATGGTTCAGGGGCAATTCAAGGACGAGATACGTGGTGGTGTTGACAAAGAAGATCTTGTGGTCAGGTTGTTCAGACTCCAGAGGTCTGCATGCAGGGCAGTAGTTCGGCGTGAATGTGCTGGCAAGATTTTGATTTTTACCATCGGAGGTGCGTTGATGATGTTTTTCCTTTTCCATTTATTCTCTGTATTTAGTTAAAATTATAACTTGCAATTCGAATTTAGTTATTGTGAGACCAGGAATCCTATATAGAGATAGGGATAGTTGGCTAGATTTCCCGTCTTAGGGTGGTCGGATAGCTTGGTCCGTCTCGCTTGATCTAGTTAGCTTGGGTTGTCCAACGTGAGCCAACTGGCTTGTGTTGGGCGGCCTAGGAGACTAGTTCGAGGTAGCTGGCATTGCACCATAAATGCTTACATGACTTGATGTCCTAGAGTGTGACTATGCTTTGGGTGACACCTATCCATCTCTTAACCGCTACAATGCGACCCCTAGTTTCCACTTCAATAATAGAAGCCCCTAGGCCCAGCGCCAAGTGATGGCCCTCCGGTTAGGGGTGGGGCCCATCTATTCGCATGGCCTAGAGGCGATAGAAGGCCACCCACCAGTCTTCTTTTTCCTCGACCCATCGTAATTGGGCCGAACAAGCCTCTTCCTTCATGGGCTAGGTATTGGGGAACACGCCACTATTTTGTAGCCATGTAGGTGACATGAGGAGATGGAATGATGAGTGCCACTCCATCTACCCCCCACTCACCCACACGTGCATGCCTTCCGTGTCAGAGAGTAATGATGCTTGTGGAATGGGAGGAAACACCATCTTGATTTTCACGTTGTACTCATTTCCCTATGGGTTTTCCTCATAAATAATGAGCTATAACACGATGCTGCTCCCTTTTGGCTTTACCATCACTCTTTGGCTTCCTTCGCGCTCACTCCCTTCATCTCCCCTTGCTCATGCTCGCAAACACCCATGCATCTCCATTCTCCTAGGCCATCGTTGCCCATCCCCATGGGTTGATCCATGCAGAGGAGCACAGCGCAGGGGAGTTCATTACTATGACCATCTTGCCTCAAGACCAAGGCCTAAGCAACAAAGGTGGAGTGGATGATGGTCCCTACTAGGCAAAGGAGGGCATCATTGATTAGGCTGGCAACCTTTCCGCCTGAGCCAGAGGAGCCCACAGAAGTTGTGGTCTTCTCATCCTTCATCATGGTGGGCTTGGTGCCGCCATTATACTACTTCCTATTCTAGGTGCTTGAGGTCTTTAAGATCTATCTGATTCATCTCACCCTCAACTCCATAGTGATGCTAGCCATCTTTGCGCATATGTGTGAGATGTTCATTAGCATCATACCGATGGTAAATTTCTTCTGGCACTTCTTCATGCTAAGGATGTCTAGTATGAAGAAGCATTGCACTGATGAGATCAAGATCTTGGGCTGTTGTGGTTTTCGGCCATGAGAGGGCACCGACGACCTCTACATCTCCTAGTTCCTGCTCTACAAATGGGAGCAGTAGCGAACTGACTAGGGTTACGTCGGCGTTCCAGTAAACAGCCATCTTCTAATCTGCAACAAAAAAAGATCTAGGAGGGTGCCCTACCCCTAACATCAGGAAGGACATTTTGCTGGTGCATATCACCATCCTATGCGCAACGGGGCTAAATTCAATAATATGTGGTCACTAACTTCTTGTGCTGCTGGATCTCCCTACTCTGAGAGTGAGCTCGAGTGGTGTGGTTGTACATCGGCTTGATGGACATCACCCAGTCCTACGTTGGGAGCCTAGGTGACCTCGGGCACGATACAATTAAAGCGTAGGTAAAGGCACTGGTCTCTGTCAACATCAACATAGACATAAATCTCCCTCAGGAGGATATGGCACTCCGCCACAACACAGAGTGTTTGGTGATCCAAGCTTGGCTCCCTACATTTGATGTGCAAGGCATCTAGGAAGGGACCATACCAAGCTCTCATATCTAGGAGCGCAATTGCCAAAAACACCGTGTCACAAGACGTAGCGTTGCAGGGCATGGAGACACGAGGCGCAATGAGGCAGTGCAAGAGACTGGTGTCCGATGAGGCGGTGTGGTGCTGCCAAACATAGGGCTAGTGCTAGGGCAGCAATGTCGGTGGAGCTCCGAGCATTGGTGATTCTAAGAAGATGGGGAAACGACTAGCCTCCATAAATCCGCCGTTAGGTTCGCCTTTGTTTTACCTCTACCCCTATCTTCTGTAGCAGGCGCGAGTGCTGATGCTGATGGAAACTCCCAAGGAACCCCTAGCTAGCCTATGAAGGACATGATCGAGCATGGGGGTACTTACCCGCTGAGTTTGCACAATGGGTGGACTCCTCAACCAAAGAAGAAGCCCAAGCCTATGCCACGTGGACACAAGAAACTATGATGTAAATAGCACTTCAAGAGGCAGTCTGCCGTGTAAGCATCACCCTTTCTCAATTTTTCTTTTTTCTTTTCTCTTCTCTCTTTCATTTTTCTATGTTTTTGTCATGTTTTTCTAGCTCGACCAAGAAGACCGAGGCTCCTAGAGAAGTGTTGCTGAAGATGGCAATTGCTCAGCTAGAGGCCAAAACCTCCGAAGCGGAGACTGAGGTCGCTAGATCGGACCACATAATAGGACTCAGCCATGGTGGACCAGGGTAGGCTAGACAAGAGTTGGCCAGGCAGGAGCTTGGAGCGAAGGCTACGATGGACGAGAATGCTAAAGCGACGGTAGAAGAAGATGTTGCCGCCATGATGGTCGAAGATGCAACAGCCAGCGGCAATGTTGGTATGGTCGACCGAGCCCTAGAGTGTGAATATTGGTCCGTACCGAGGTTCTCCTAGCCGTGGCTACCTCAAGGGCCTTACCTCGCTGTGCTCAGGACGGTGGAGACGGCCTTAGCCTAGCTCTAGAAGGCAGCCGCGGAGGATATGGTGGACCTTGAGTGCAGACAACAAGCACTCATAGCGAAGCGCGGGCTACTAGAGGAAGCTCTAAAGTTGTTTAAGCCTTAGGTGAATAAGGCTTAGGTCACTAATGAGTTTGCCCTGCAAAATATCAAGGAGAAGAAAGCTTGCCACGTGGGTCTAGGCATCTACCTTGTCAGCTAGGCAATTGGCTCTCGAGCTCGAGGAGGAAACAGCCCCATTGTTCACCTGCTACAACAAAGAAATAGTGCTCATTAAGCTCATGAAGAGCTCCTTCGAGTGAGCATGGGATGCAATGGGCAGGTCTTGGCTCAATTTTATTGTCATCGATGCCCAACACCTTGAGTCCTTGGGGCACTTTGCCCTTGGGTTCTCAGAGCTTGTGCATCGGCTCGCCGGGCTACATGGGGTTGTCTGAAGCCAGGTGGCTTGGGAAGGACATGAGCTGGCACAAAGCATAGTGGAGTACATCTTCATTGCCTACTGTACCAAGGATCCTATGTTCAACCTAGATCCATAGCACCATGGGATGCCCTAGAGGGTGCTGAGCATGCCTGTGTTGCCGTGCATGATATCACCACCGAGATTGCTGGGTAATTCAATCGCCACCCACATGATTAGGACAGGGGAGGTGGTAGTCTTGCAGAACCTACACAATTAGTAGGAGCACCAGCGCCATGTGGAGCTCATTGTGTGAGCATTGTAGACACGTACTATTGGCGACGACTTGTCGGTGGGTGATGTCAATGAGGTGAGCAACCTATTGCAACCAGCACACTTTAGGTGTCCCATCGGCTGCCTAGAAGAGCGCTTGAGCTGTAAGCAAAGCACTCCCTATACTAACAGTGTGTAGGTCTAGGTGATACCTGATTGGGGGCCGCTATGTGCTAGATGACACGGCGACAACAAGGTCCCTTGGCCACTATGGGTATTCTTGCTATATGGTAGCAACCTCCGTGGCTCCACTCAAACTAGAACTGCACCCTTCACCTATGGGGCATGGAGCACGTCAGAGCAAGATGGGATTGTCCATGTTGTGCTGCGTGGTGTTGTCGTTGTGGCATTGTCTGATGCCGCTCTATAGCATCCAACTCCTTGGAGTCCAAGTAGTGGCAACGATGTCCGCCTGCTATCACTTCGTGACTCCTCGTGGGAAAATCCAGAACTCAAACAAGCACCAAGAAAAACCCTCCAACCTAGGGCACCAGTTGTCAGCGAACGTATATTGAAAGCGGAGGCCATGATGGCCCTTGTAGTGCTTGGCCTAGGGAGTGATTGAGTGTGTGATGAATTTAATGAAATTTACTTAGAGGATTTTCGATAGGTTCGGCCCACTTGAAAGCATAATATCCTACTCCTACATTTTTTCTTATTCTTGGTGCGGTACAGTGGTTAGTTTTCAACTTTTCTTCCTCCTCTCAGTCATAATCCACCTCTTATATATTCTCTAGGGATACTACACATACCGAGAAAGAAAAGAGGTATACAAAGACAGGACCTATGGGGCTTAGGTAAACAGATGTTAGGTATGGTTAATTTAGTCATTGTTTTGATCATAGCGCTCATTGCCCTCCTGTCGCTACTAACCGTAGCTGGCCTACCAGTTATCCACTCTACAAAGGGAGGTAGAAAAATGAGCTACAAATAGTAGGTTAACTTTAGCATAGCCACCTAGTGATCATAGAGAGCGGTATATATCTTGTTACATATCACCCATCAGTATAGTAGATATTTATCTTGTCATTCTGATCAGGCATGTCTTATCAAACGAAACGCACCGAACTACCACATTGAATGTAGTGATTAGGGAAGTTGAGTACATGTGGCTCCGGATGTCTTGCACCCTTGCATATTGGTGGAGTCCACGAGCTCGAAATCACTGTATTGGGGGCGTCTCCTCGAGAGAGTTGGCTAGATCAGTCGTCCAAAGGTTGCTGGCCTAGTCAGGTCAGGTTGTCCAATGCTAGCTAGCTGACCTGTGTTGGATGGCCTGAGGGTGCCAAACCGGGGTAACCGGCACCACACCACGGATGCTTGCACGTCTTGATGGCTTAGGGTGTGTCTGTACTTTCAATGCCACCTACCCCCGGTTCCACTTCATCGTGTAGTTCTAATTTAGTTATTGTGGGACCAAGTCATACACTATGCGCCCTGGGTTGAGGGCGATAGAAAAACCGAACACAATCACACCACACATAATTTTTATCGTCTTCTCTTTTATCTTCGTTTTCGTTTTGTTTTTTGTCCTATCTACTGTTCTGCTGCCGGCGAAGCCACTGCGTCGTAGCAGCAGTGCTGTGGGACGTAGCTGCGTGAAGCGCTGACATTCCTGACCTGCTTACCGCGCGTGTATCAAGGCCATCTAAAGCAATTCACAGGCAGCAGCAGGAGCTAGCCAACTTTCTTCGGTGAAAATCATTACACGCACACTTCAACCATACCAGGGAATTTGTGTTGGCCACACCAGCGTAAGCACGTCTGGACACTGGATCACTCGGGGGTTTGGTATGAGCGGATCAGTAGGGATTAACATATATGGACACTGCACAAGTTAGAAGTTTAAAAGAAAAGGTATTTCAAATGTTTTGAAATAAGTAAATAAAACCGAAAATTCGAAATATGATAAAATGAAAATAAATAGCACCAAACATCAAAAGGTACATATCAAAAAATAGCATCATACATCTGTAATCGATTTAATTTACAACAAAATATAAACATATTCGTGTCTTGAAATCAAATGATCAGCAACTCCTTTTCTTGGCCGTCATTCGTTTTCCATAGAAGCTATTATCAATATCTACTGGCAAGACTACAATTAAACAATCGTAGGACAAATCAACAAGAGCTAAGATTACATTTAAACACTCATAGGACAAATCTTGCTTGCACATATCCTCACCAATGGATGCTCCTTGTCCCTGAGGAAAAACTATGTCAGCAAAGCCAGCCATCAAAAGTGTTGTACAATTTTGATTATACTAATTACTAAGATGTCACATATAATGCAGTACATCATGATTGGTGGTAGTGCCAATATTATCAGAAGAATCTATCTTTCTAAAAAAGTAAAAGATCTTCAAACAATATGGCATGATGGCATCTAGGATTTGATGTAATCAGTCTCTGAGTAATATATGGCAACAAAAATTTTCAACTTGCTAAATCTAATTGTAGAACGGTAGCCTGTAGATCCAGAAATACAAGAGTCATTGTAGAATGATCAAACACGAAGATGACATGCCTATTATTAGTTGGCAAGAGGATACCATGCCAGCACAAGAACCTGCCACTTTATAATCCTGAAGGGAAAAGTTATTGTGATAGATTGGCATGTCAGAAACAGAACTCAAAAAATATTCTGTAGAAGCATTTTGTAGAGACAAAAGAGGTCTAATTGACCGCCACTTGATTACTACAGTAATAACTAAAACTATTTCTTTCTTTTTCGTTTTCCTCCATGAGCAATAATTTACGAAAAGCTCCTGATGCTTCTTTACAGAGTCCAAAGTCATGGATTGCCAGATGTTCCAGCTATGTCAAACAAAATCAACACTTTGTTTCTGAAAAGTGGTACTCTCTATGTAAAAAATTCAATGACAACCAAATATTATGTTAAATTCCTAATAAACAGTTTACTAATAAATACGACAAACTATGCAGTTACTTTTAAAGACATGTTTGAGCATAACACAATATCATGTTCTTATCCTGAAATTGGTCGTTCAATCAGATTATCATGTGACTTGAGAAATTTAACATGCGGTAAATTCAAGCAGAACAATAGTGGTTCTAACAAAACCATATCACAGTAACTTGGCAGGTAGGCTGAAAATTTTTTGTAGAATCGTAGTAGCTTGTTCTGAAAAAAAAAACATATGACGGTAGCCCCAGTCCTCTTTGAGACCAACAATTAACACTAGTTGGATATATGAACCAATATGTGCTAGCCAGGAAATGTAGTCCTCAAGTGGTATTCATACACTACTACTGCTCCAGCTCTCAAAATGTTACCATGCTATTTACTGTCACAATCACGAACTAAAGGAATATGCAGTGCGTTGGGGAGAACATTGAGGCAGTGAGCCAGAGGGACGACGAGCACGTTGCAAGTGACTGACTTAATTGGTGATAAATTTGCTGTCCAAGCCCTAAACAGTAAAAAGTATTGGTGACCACCTACAACTTCAAGTCTAGCAGAGTTAGCCATCCTCATATATAGATGTTGGCATCTGTTCACAAATCTGCTTCACCTTTCATGTGTCGTCTATCTTTACCATCACAATTTTTGCTCCTCTCCTCTCGCTCAATCCCAAGACCCTTTCACCTCCAGAAATTGTGATACTAAGACAGAAAAATGAAGAACAAAGATATATCAAGAGGTTATACGGAGATATAGATTTATTCTATAAATTAAAGATGTAAGAATGGCAGGTATTGGGAAGGGAGCAGTCGCAAAGACGTTCCTAGGCTGTGCAGTTAACATGAAGAAGACATTGGTATCCTCCTGTCATCTCTGGCATTGTATACATCTGCATCCTACTGCTTTGGCATGAGCCGCGCCAGTGTCATACACTTCTGTTTAATAATCGGCCTTCCTCGATTACTATCGCGACAAGGCAACCTCAGAAGCCAACAAAAATTCGCTTCAGCGACTCTGTGTAGGTATTTCTCTACTGTTAGACTCTTATTCTAAACCAATATTTACTTTATACATACAGATTGTAAAACATTTAGTACTTTATACCAATAGAATTGTAAAATATAGCTACAAAACATGAAATAGCTCTCAAAATAATCCAATGGGAAATGAATTAATGTTCACGAAAAATACCCCACCGACAAATGGGCTGTCTGAGTCCCATAATAGTGGCTTGCCAATAGAACGTGTCCTCACCCACAGGACCTGACAATAGACAATAAGTAGTCAGCAAGAGATGAGTAAAACACATTAAGGATAGAATTCAGTAATTCAGTTTAAGTAAAACAAATTTGGGATAGAATTCACTTTACATAATGTGGGAACTTGTTCAAGATTAAGCAGACTATAAACTGTCAAGTAATGTTCATCCTACGCTGACTGCCTGAGCTGTAAAACAGTTGCATTATGCACACAAGTTCAGTAAGAATTTTGATGAATGCAAACTGAAATATCCAATACATTCATGTGGGATACATAGGAATACTATAGATGTAGCAAGATGGCATTCACCTATACATATGACGAAAAAGGATCTTGCAATCAAAACTACTGTACAAATTTACTAAACCATCCAAGACATCTGCTGGAGATTACACAGATGACAGCCCATCAGGCAATGAGCACATAAAGCACACAAGGTGCCCATTGAATGAAGTACTCAACCAGTAAGATATTCCCTAGTGACAGATCTCCCTATTTACTTTTTCTCAAGTAGGCAGGATCGCGAATAGATACTTTTTTCTAGTCCAGGATCATAAATTACTGGAAATATCAAATGCAATTCTTATGATGAGTCAGTGGTGGCTTTCTCCATTATCTGTGCTAATTACGGAATGTTGTAATTATGATGGCTTTGGTTTATACGCAATTTCTACATCTCCATCCAAAAACTGAACTAGACATTATCTACAACTACAAATAAGCCTGATTGCCTGATGGACAACTCGAGTAACCATATCATCCTTAAAAACATACATCATCATAATCATCATATACTAAACGCAAATAGCAGTCTGATATCCATGTGTCCAAATCAAGCATCTAAATGCAACAGGTACCATACATATGATATGTTCATCGCAATCTAATCCAGCAAGATCTAGAGGAAATCCAACGCGGTAGAGATCAAATCACCTTTGCTGAAGGAGGTGGGAGGGTCCTTCTGCGGGTCCTTCAAGTCCTTGAGGATCCTCTTGGACACCATCAATCAAACCAAACCCTAGTCCCCCGAAAGAAAAATCCATAGATCAAGCCTAGGACTCCACAAATCAAACTGATCAAACAAGAGGAAGCTGCGAGGAATCGGGGGATCCAGAAATAGGCTCTGGCAGATGCGGCGAGAGGCGCCAGAGTTCTGTTAGCAATTAATCTTGTCATTAGTGCATATGCATGTAGCGTATATTTGCATAGGCTTTGAACAAGGTAATGGTGTGTGGTACCCAAGGAGGTCCGAGGCAGTACGTGTGACACGTGCGTGCTGAGAGCTGCGCGACGCGGCCGGACGAAATTGCCGATATCTACGATGAGCAAAGGCTATTGCACTAGCATGCAGGTATTAGTGATTAGTCTGCATGCAAGCATGTATTATGGACGTGCGTGTAGAGGTGCATGTACAGCTGCCGCCCGCGTCGAAAGGCCACGAAGCGATTGCTGAAGAATAGGTCCTAAGGTAGTGACTTAGTGCATGGCATCTGCACGTTGCAGCGTGGCGTGAGTCTCGGCCAAGTGAGTTGGCTGGTTGTTATCTTTTGCATGTACTTTGTGTCTATATAAGAAGAAGAAAATGATGTCAGCCCGTAGAGGTTGCATCGCAAAATACTGCTTCCCGTTTTGCTTGTTCTTTGTGCGTCTATCAAAGCAAACACTAGTGTTTGTGTAAGTGATTAGCACTTGAGAGAGAGGGAGTGATTCCCAACAAATTCGCCGCGACTCACGCCATGCTTTGTGATGCAAGTCTTTGAGGAGAGTTTCTTTTAGGCCAAGTCTTCGAGGAGTATTTGCGATTTTTTTTCCATCCATTCTTTGTGTACAGTAACCAAAGATTTAGCAGGGGGCTAGACACCAAATGAAAATTTGAATTCCTAATTAGAACGATGAACGATGTGGTTAATTTTAAACATGGTGTTCCAAATTGGCCATTGTGTATGGACAATCTTCATTACATAATCTCAGAGAAATCTGAGAATGTTAGGAGAGCAGTGAATCTGGTGGTCTTCACGTGAAAACCGAAAAGTTACCCTCACCTTACCATCGAATATAGTACAACTGAGGTTTTTTTTGTCTCTTCTTCCCGACCTAAAGCAGCTCATAATGTTACTTGTCCAGATGTGTAAAAAAGGGCAAAAAGAAAACATGTACAAAAGTCCTATAGTAACCCAGAGATGGTACTAATCCTCCACAAATTGTTCACTTCCACTATTACGTGTTTTGAATAATGTTCCAGTTTACTTAGGATTATTAATAATATAGCAAACCGCATACTATAGAGTGCCACTGATTGATATTTTCTGTTGTATATGATGTATTGGATATCTTCGCAATTTGTGTACATCACGTATTGTTCTATGTTTTATTGAATTAAAAGACAACTAATTTACCATGGCCTGTAGGGTGCTTGGAATGGCCCATGTGCCACATGTATGATACTCCACGCAATCAGTAGACATTGTACACCGTGACATCCGTGTCCCATGCAATGCGTAAGCCACAAGTCATAGTCCAGAGCACGATCGTGATCAGACCGTAGCACACAGGAATGATTTGATTTTATACATTTCTGTACAACACTATACAGAGGTAGGATTGATTACTACTATTGTATCTCAAAAGGTGAATGCTCTCATGGCCACCTCTCCACAAACACATCCGGACAACAACTAAGCATTCGCTAGTTGTTAACGTCAAAATTTAAAAAGTCCAATGATAGGTTGGAAAGATGATCGGCTGAAGCACAGAAGTATTCAATTACTATAGAAAAGAAGCTGATCGGCTCAGCTAGCTGATGGGTTCGCTTCGCCCTTACTTCAGCACGTTCGATCGGGTGTCCACCGTCCCATTATCGTTAGCCCCATTCTCGTACTATCTCGGTTAGATCCGATCTTCGAGATTCGGTGTCAGCGGCGTCGTCACGGTGGGTGACGGGTCTCGTACTGCCATCTCCATCCTGTGCCTCCATCGGCTCTGCGGTCGATGGATCAGGGCCTCACGTCCGCTACACCCGAAGGCGTCGTATCCTTCGTCGGCATCCGCCTATGCCTACATCGGCTCCCCAGCCAATGGAAGGGCACCCCGATTTCTATCAGTGACCAGCCGATAGCAGGAGCCATCCGGATGGGACCGATGGCTGACTCGATCCTATCGGTAGCCAACCGATAGCGAGGGCTTGTATCGACCCATCATCCGACTGATCCGTTTGTCTCACCTCCTTGTCAATTGTAAGGTCAAATTGACTGGCATGCCTACGCCAGCACCGTCACGTCAGAGCCGACCGAACCTCACGGGCCCCGGCGCACGTACCTCGAGCCACAAAGAGAAACCGACCGGCCTGTATTGAAGCTAAGCAGACCTCCCAGGCGTCGACGTGCTCGCGCTGGGTTCCTGCATGAACAGTATCTGACTTATTCATGAGACTTCTAATGTCAGATGTTGCTACTTCTAAAGGATCCCTGATCATATATCATATGAGGAACAAATATAATTGTAAGATTAATATATGTATTGATTAATGATCATGTCTCATAGATAATGGCATAGAGATACTAAATCGATAATATAGACATATGTTAGTGAACATATATTGAATAGACCTGCTATGAGATACTGCAATGATTTTATATGTCAAGTAGTTTCTCATGGAGTCTTTGGATTTGAAATCATCATTATTCCCAACATACATTGTAGCTTATTTTGCGACTACCAAACAATACTCCATAACTGGGTAATCATAAAAATAGTTCACGAGTTTGCTATGAAATATATAGTGGGATGTAAGTGATCAAGATAGAATTTACTCGGATAGATGTCTCTGGGCCCCTCAATTTAATGGATTATGAAAGTGCATGGTCATGCCAAAGTGATTGAGGAGTCAATCACAAGTTTATAATTCATCATAGGATCGAGAGAGTGATTGATGATGACATAAGTCTCGCCTTAAGTTCAATCGATATCGTGAGACAAAGAGATTCACACATGAGAATATTATAGATTCAACCGATATGATCTTTACGTATACTTTGGGATTAATATACTTTGCTAGAAACTGCTATTAACAAGGTGACCAGAAGACGTTTTTGGGTCACAACCATATACGTAAACCTACAGGGTCGCATGCGTAACGGGTTGAGATGCTTATTTGAATAGAGATCCGAGTACACTCCTATTGAGCCACGGTCCCCTAGGCCCAAGTGAGAAAGCCTATATATAGGGAGGTGGGGAGATTGAGGAGAGACACCTCTGTTCACCTCGAGCAAAAATCCTAGCTGTCACCTCTCAAGCCAAACCCTAGCAACTTGAGAGTGCTAGTACACCCACAATTGGCATTCTAGCCTTAGACGTGTGAATACCAGTGGAGGCGCTGCTTGTTACAGCGTTGATTGGCATCAGGATAGTGGCAATCAACTGCTTCATCTACCACCTTAACGCGTGCGTGGTTGGATCGGCTTGTCCAACCCGATTTCACACTGCACAACATGTCTTGTGATAATGGTCCATAATCTCTTTTTCGTATAATGTCTTGGTGTACGTGATAGAATTTTTTTTTATTTTATGCTATTGTAGCCTATGCCTTCCCCTTTAATACCATTGTATTTATTTGATGTGTGTAGAGAAGAATATTTGTGAGAGCCTTGTTGGATTATTGCTCAATATCCTAGAAAAGACGAATGATGGGTTAAATTCACGGCGAGATATGGAAGCCATGAAAATCCGAAGGAACTACTCCCAACAGCCTATGAGTCTAGAAGACTATACATTCCTCCAACTTGCCATACTCTATCGAAAGATGAAAAAATAGATATGTTAAAAATGTATAGAGAGTATTAATGTTCCATCTGGGTACTCATCACAATTGAGTAACTGGGTTTCAATGGTTGACCTAAAAATAATTGAGTTGAAGTCCTACGACTATCATGTCATAATTACATAGCTACTACCAATTGCTATTAGGATGATTCTACCACTAAAAGTGATGCACATGGTAATGCAGTTATATTGCTTCTTCAATGCAATTAGACAGAAGGTCATTGACCTAGAGGCATCTTGTGAAGACCTACAAGCAGACGTTGTGAAGACACTCTATCATCTTGTGATGTACTTCCTACCTACGTTATTTGTTATCATGGTACATCTCAGTGTCCACCTGGGGAAGCCAACAAAAGCGTGCGGTACTACATTCATGAGGCAAATATACCCGTTCAAGAGGTATATGCAAATTTTCAAGGGTTACGTATGAAACCGATCTTATCCCAAGAGAAGCATGATTGAAAGGTACACTACTAAGTAAGTCATCCAATTTTGTGTGGATTATATGTTAGAGATTCGATCAATCGAAGTTTTGCTGTCAAGACATGAGAGCAATCTAGAAGGGGCTGGGACCATCGGAATGAAAACTATCAATCCGGATCACGCCCAATGTCACAAAACCCATTTTGTAGTATTGCAACATATGATTGAGATGATACCATACTTGGAAGAAAATAAAGCAAAGATCCAAGAAGATAATGTCAACTGATTGGTAAGTTGGGTCCGAAGAAAACATATTACAGACTTCAACGAATGGTTCAAGGATCATGTTTGAAATTCGTAGAACGTCAAAAGTGAGCTAGTGAAATGGTTAGCATGATGTTCTGGATGGGATGTTGTAATATGGCAAGGATATGATATCAATAGATATACGTTTTACACATTCACTCAAGATGAGAAAAGCACAATGTAGAATGGTGGAAAACAAATAGAGCTAGTTAATGACCAATTTAGCATACGTAATCTGTCCTACGGTCGCATAGAGAAAATATTGGAGCTGAGCTATGTGAAATTCAAAGTGACGTTGTTTCATTGTTGGTGGGTCAAACTAAAGAACGTTATGGATGATAAGGAGGAATTTATAGTCCAATGGATATAAGGATGAGCCATTTGTTGTAGCTAAATAGTTTGTCCAAATTTTCTACATAACCGATCTAGTAAACAGAAGGCTTTGTGAAGTTTGCCAGGGTAAAAGAAAAATTATGGGGGTCGATAATGTTATAGATGAGAAAAATTACGATAAGTACATCCATGATGTTAGTCAAGAAGCTCATCTTGAATAAGTGCAACAAAAAGACGGTATTGTGTATGCCTAATTCGATCATGAAGAAGGCATTCTTATATAATATAAGCATATTAGAAGTGCTAATGTTTGTTTATGATATGTATGTATGTCAACATTTGCATATAAAGTTTGATTGAGCACTACAAAGCTAACATCAGTTCGATTGAGAATAGCACACTTATTTTCATTGAAATAAAGAATTTAATGTTTTTTTAGTTTAATGTACCCCTCGTAAAAGATGTATATTCCACCCCTATGTAGAAATGTAATAAAAAAATTTGATAACACACTAACCAGAAATGATCAATAATAAAAAAAATTGACTTATGGGTTAAAACCTTAAGTCCTCGTAGTCAACTTAGCTATAACGGGCCTACAGTAGAAACCCATCATAGATAAGTTACATTTGATGGGTTTTATTTGTAGGCCAATCACATGTAAGTTATGTGTGATATGTTTTATTTGTACGCTCGTCAGAGGTAACTTACCTCTGACAGATTTTTCAATCTGGCTTGTCACAAGTACCTTACCTATGACGAGGATCCCTTCTAAGCCCATCATAGATAAGTTGACTGCTATAACTTATAGGATTTTAATCCTAAGTCACAATAATCAGGCATATCCTATGCTACCACATCAGATGAGCTCCTCCCACATCCACAACCCCATTGTCGGCCTTCTCGAGCTCCCCACACCTCCATGGCCCCATCGTCAGTCTACCCGAGCTCCCCGCACCTCCCTGAGTTCCTACCACTAGCCTCTCTGAGCTCCTGCTCATCGGCCTCCCCAAGCTCCTCACATATCGATGAGCTCCTACCATCGGCCTCCCCTAGCTCCTGTGCATTGGCTGTCCCAAGCTCCTATGTAACATGTCTAACCTCCCCTTCTACTTGCCTCCACCTCGATTCAAATCAGTTCTGATCTAAAGAAATATTCAGTTACAATAAAAGATACAGTTAATTCTAATCCTTGAGTGCTAGCTTTGCTCATATTGGGTTAACACAAGCCTTGTGAGAAAACCAAATTATATGTCATAGTCTTCTCCATTACAATACAATATTGTTCAATCATTATAGAATTTTTTAGCAATTGAAAAATTTGGCATTGCACCGAAAAATAGCAAACAAAACTTGTTCTTACATGGGGTTGACAAAAGGCATTAGCGAAGAAGAAATAGATGCTAGGCATTACCAAGGAAAGGCAAATGTTGTTAAGTTGCCTCATAACTATTTCGGCCAAACAAATGGTGATTTTCTTACTAGGCATTATCTCAAGAATTGGTAGGCATGTAGCGACCAAATTATGCTGGGCAATATCATAGATGAACATTGCAGGGACCTTTGTAAGCATAATTAAGATCAACAACATTAGATGATTTTCAGGAAAAAAAAGCATTACAAATGGAGTAGGCATCTTAGGACAACTTTGGAGATAAATTTGTGTCAATTGAATGAGTTTCCTAGTAATAAGTGAAGGAGGTCATGGTGAACTCCATGGATTTTTTTCCCATCTTGAACTCATTTGATGTGGTAGGTCATGGTGAATGGATCTAAGGTACTGAAACATAAATGAATAAAAACATGTGGGAAATATACATTATTTGACTAACCAATTTTAGTTGGACATGACAAACTCATTTCTATGAAACTTTTATTGATATTGGAGCTGGTGGCCAAAAAATAGATTATTTTGAACAAGTTCCATTGCATGTCCACGTGAAGACTTTTATATTATGGAAAATTTCTATATTATAATTGTCCTATTTCTACTATTTGCAACTATACCACCTATACATTATTAGGTTCTTGCCTATTTTGTTAATGTACAGTTTTTTTACTAATGTCAATTGCACAATCTGGAGATCCATAAAGTTTAGAATTTGTAACCTACTATCCTATTCAAGAGCATTTGTTGTTAGTTTACCGTAATTAAGATCAAAGCCACAATGTCCGGTGACCAAGAGACTTCAACATCAACTACAACTAGTTGTCCGACCTTTGGTCGTAACCCTAGGTCTCATAATGAGATGTCTAAGCATAGGTAGATGATCATAGAGGTTAGCGATTCCAGTAGACCAACAAAGCAACGAAGTGTCATCCGCTCATTTGGAAATTACTATGGCATGGTGGTGAGAATGTACTTTGGCATCCTTTCTAAAGACATCAAACACATCCTCGAAAGTGAGAACGAAACATCTTGGGAAAGAAGTAAGAAAAAGTTTGATTATCCAGATGAGGCAAAGCAAAGGCTGAGAGACGTGCACTCTCAAAGATAGCCAAAGCCTAGAAAAACTTTAAGTCCAAGCTCGTCACAAAGTATATCATTTCATGGGACAGCCGTTCCCCATACGTCGAGTAACCATAGATAACTGAAGTAGTATGGGAGGTTTTCTATGCTCATAAGTCTTCTACAAAGTTTACAGAAACAAGAGAGACGCACCATCAATTGCAATCTTGGAATGAGCATCCACATGATTGGGGATTTTGGGATATATTGGACAAGAACAGAAATGGGCGAAAGAGGATGCAACCGTAGTTATAGCTAACATCCCAATTCTATTTGGTGACATCCTAGAGGTACATGGTAGAAATTAGGCTCAAGCACGGGCAAAGATCAACCTAGATAACATTATCTCCTAAAACAACCCATCGTATGGATTGATCTGCCAAAGGCTCATGAGTACCCCTTCAATCTTGCACAACATTTCTACTTTATTTACCTAACATATTTTACCCATTCGTTGAAATTTTCTTTGCAGATGGAATTGTCTGAGCAAACATCGCAAAGCGAGGATGAGTCAGCCCTGTGCTAGCGCGAGAGAGACGTCCTCATGCTAGCATTGGGAAACCTAGAACATTCTGGATGGACCAAAGGTATAAGTGCGAAAGTACCTTGCATGTATGGGTTGCCACAATATAGTACCCAGAATAAGAAGCATTGCCTCTTGAAAACTAACAAGGTGGCCATCCTCAAGAAGCAGTTAAAGGAGGAGGTGAAGAATGAACTAGGGGAGGAATTTGAGACTAGACTACAACAAGAGGTCGCACGACTGAGGCTAAAGATGTAGTTGGGTCGAGCGGCCATAGCTGCAGAAACCCACATACTCAGTTAGGGTCATGTTGATGCTAGCCTGCTACAACGATAGAGTAGCTGTGCATCAATAGGGTTGCCGAATGACACGATTGCTCCTCTGTGCACAGTCAACCATATAGAGGTACGTCCTAGATATAAACAATCATTATTACTTAGCTTTAGTCATATTTCACACTTGTGTATATTAACATACCTTAATCATCATGCAGAATGCAACCAGGTTCATCCCACAAGTTAGGGTCACTTCGACATTTTGTGTCGATACTGCCGAGGGCATGGTTCATAAACCATCAGCAATACAAAAGGTTCATGGTGCAGACATGACTGCTAGCTATGCTAAATCGAATGTCGACCAAGTTAAGGATAATTGGATAAGATATCTGTTACCAATATTGCCAAATGATGAGATTTGGATTCATAGAGCTGCAAAATAAACATTTATGCAATGACCAAAGATAGTTATAGTAGACACGATAATTACCCGTCCATCTCAGCTGGCCAATCAGTCTCCTCCATGTCTCCACACTCAACCAGCAATAGAGGCTCATCGTGGCCCTGCTATGATAGAACCAACCGATATTATGAAATGGGACATCATACATGATGCCATCACTCTAAAAAGATCCCTCCCAAGTCCGTTATTTCCCCTTTGCATAAGAGAACCTAGAATGTTAGGGCAAAGAGAAAGGAGAAGGGCAGAGAAGCCATCATGGGCCCCGCAACGTTTACAACTAAGTCAGTTCGTGTTAGGCATACCGTTGTTGGAGGACCCTGCTTTAGAAAAAATGAGTACTTCTTATCAATAACTGCATGGAAGTAAGCAAATCGAAGAAAGGCAAAGGAAGTCCTCAATCGTTGGACATTACAGTCAAGAACCATTTCTTTTAGCCCTAACGTTTATTGTCATTAGCTTCAAAGATCTCTTCGATCTACATACCGTGAGAGCAGTGTGCACTAGCCTCTTGAAATGCTTCTCTTTGTAAGCGCACATGGCTTTGTTGTCGTAAGTACTTTTGTTATGATATCTGTTAGTAATATCTACACATTACAAGTTATGTTGGAAGGAGTCTTGGAGGTCTAATAAAAGAATTGGTTTTCTTCATCCATTAATGGTCAATGAGACTAGCCTGAATACCTAGTTAGATGAGGTCATGGAGTACTTCAACCTTTGCATATGGGCCCATCAAGGATTACATAATGCTAGCACACAATCAACAGTAAGAGAATTCATATTTTGGTTTTATTGCTATTAGTTTTTCATACTATAATTTATAAAACTCAAATTTACTATGGCCACATGTCTATTGCGCAGGACCTATTGGATTCTTCTTGTCATATTACCAAGATGGAATAGGATTTACTATCTTCACTCAAATCTTTGTGGTACATATGATTTCTCACCCCTTGTGTATACAATAGACACCAAATAGGAATTGTACATCAGGAAAGGTGGCAAACACAAAGACAACAATAAATCTCTCCATTATAACATGGACTTCAAATACGCACAACAGGTTGGGGATCAGTGTAGTTTCCACGTGTGTCATAACATGGCTAACTTGATGAAATAGGTGACCAACTTGGATCTCGAGGTCTATGTCCAAAAGCGCATCTCGTTTGTTCTTGCCATTGTATATGTAGTCACAAAATAGTTGTAGTCACCGTGAATAGACAAAGAGATGGAATTTCTGTCCGATCAACCAAGCATAGATTATAGGACAGATTGTTAACTTCATCCTCTAAGAAATCATTAGTCAAAAAGGAATGTTACTTTCAAAGTAGACATTGAGAATTTGTCTAGCTCCATAAAATATTTTTTGATTTAATTGAGAGTTGTTAGACATAAATAATATTGTATCTTATTATAAATTAATAATTATGTCTATTTATATATATGTGTTCTACATTGGTGCTAAATCATTCCCTTAACTTTCTTTATACTAGAGTTACATACTATCAAGAATTTGTTATCAAATCATCATAACTTGGTGGATGAGTGGAGTCCTCAGCTGATTTGCTTGGATTAGTGCATGTAATAACCATTTAACAAAGCTAAGACGTTGTTCACCTAGAATTCTCTTTTCTTTTTACAATATTCTAGAAATGTTTAAAAAATGTTTCATGAGTTCCTAATTCTAAATACACCGTCACTCTAATACTCAATAGTATTATTTATAATTTCATAACAGATTATATTTTATAGGAGTTTCAGGTATTGGCGCAAAGTATATATTTTTTCTATTTTTTTGGCTCTAAATATCAAATGTCATCACTCTATATCTATAAAAGTGGATTTTCAATATATGTCGTATGTATACATATGTATATATTGATATGTGAGTTTGTGGTTATTTATATTAATTATAATAATTTTTTGTGGTTAGGATAAATGGTTTCTAGAAATATTTCAATGGGTGTCGCTAGTAATTCTAAAGCTAGTAAAAAAAATATGTTTCATGTTCAGCGCATCAGTGTTAGGTTTTAACATAAATTTGTCACATTAACCAATACCAGTGATGTAATATAATAAAAGTCTAACGGATAATATTACCTATAATGGGTGCAAAATGCCACCTCTCATGGGTTCTTGCTTTAGCCCACATCACATCTAACATTATCTCTAACGACTCTATACCTATCAAAGTTAACGTAGAGTTATGAGTGACTACTTAGAGCCAAATCCGACGCATATCTGGGTTTAGTCACATGTGGCCAAGAACAAATAACATATGTTGGATTCTCAATTAGGAGTATTTCTTATAATTTAATTTAAAATTTAGGAATAATAAGAGGTTCAATTATTCGTCACACAACCACTTCTCTCGCAAATTGGCGAATCTTGGCACTTATTTCTCAACAAGTTAATTATTACTCAATTTTAGCCATTAACTATTAATAAATATCATGTCCTACGGTGTTTCAATTATATCTATTTTCATGATTTAATAATTTTCAAATTGGGTCGAGTCCGTGGGATTCTCCATGTCATGTTTTATTTATCTTATAAGTTTACAGAAGTAGGGTCGAATGAAATCTTAATGGTGAAAGTAATACTGTATCAGAACTACAGAGGTCGGAGGAAGCTAGTCGGGGCCAGTGCAGATGGATACATCGCGTATACAGTTCTGCCTAACTCTTTTTCCTTTTTTCTTTTTTGGAGTTGAACTTCTCATAACTTGGATTATACGTTGGCCCAAACAAAAGATTGTTGGGCTTTAAACCGTCCACGTACGGTTAGGACGTTGATGTACGGTCGTAATATTATGAAGCATGTAATTAACATTAGATCTTTTTATTTAATATTAATATAGGAGTGTCTACAAAGTATCCAATTAATAGGTATAGATAGATTAATTGGCTAATTAACAATTAATCGCCTGATTAAGCCGTTTAACATGACAACCCCAAACGTATATGCTAGCTAACCAAGTAAACAATCGAGTTAGGCACAATTCATGCTTAAATTTTAACTAGTATAATCTTAAACTTAAGTAGTAGGTGTTATCTAGTTTTAATAAGATTCTTAGCAACTGTTTGAAAATTCTTGTTAATTGCTAGAAGATTTAGATATGTCTATATAAGAGATGAAGATAACATCAATTAGAGAATCTACTATCATAAGTATAATTACTTTAGATGTGTTTTACTCTAAATTCAAAACTCATGAGTTGGATATTTTTGTTAGAAAAAATATTGCTAATAAATCAATAGTTTTAGTTTCACCAATTAGCAATTGTGTTAATTCTTCTGCTAGCTTTTCTTTGTGTGCTAACTAACCGATGAACAGCTAGAATAAACACATGATTTGGTATTTCTCTCCACAAGCTTCACAAAAGCTTTATAGAATATTCGATCCAAAAAGAGAACAAATGGTGGAGAACCTCAGATCGCTTAATCGTTTTCATGTTAAGTGTCTAAAATTTCTGACAGTACTTTCTAAGGATGAAGATGAGGAGGAAAATGAGAAAGAGCGTGACAAGAAGAGAACATTCAAAAGTACCAAGAAAGAGTATTTAAATAAAAAGATAGTACACCGTATTCTTTCTGCTCTTGAACAAGTGAATCTAAGTGATATGGACCCTGAGAGTGATAATAATGCTACTTCTAAAGAGAAGAAAAACTTAATGGCATTATGTATGATGGCAAATAGTAGAAGTATCACCAATAGTGACATCGATAACGACATTGACAATGAGATAGAAATTTCTTACAATTAAAAAACTTGATACTTTATTAAAACAGAAATATAAAAAATTTAAGAAACAAAATATTTTAGTTGAACAATTAATTGTTGTAAGAGTTAAAATCTTGACTTTTATAGATAATTCTTACAAATCATTTGATTTAGTCTATGCTGAATTTACTTCTCTAAGTAACGTAATCTTAAAAAAGAGAAAAATAATAAGCATGTCAATGTAATTGATAAATCTCCTTATTATGATAATTACAATTCTCTTTAGTTGAAATTAAAGGACACTGATATTAAAATTGCTCAACTAATAGATAATCTTGTTACTGACAAGGTTCTTTCATGTTGTAATTGTTGTAAAAAGAATAAATTTTAGTATATTTATTGTAAAAATTATGCCACTCTTCTAAATCATATTGATTACTTATAAAGAAACATGGGAACTAAGTGCTTGAATCAAATTTTAAATCAAAACACTAGTTCTAAAAAGTTTAAAACAGAGTTTAGGCTATGATACTCATGATTTTTTAAGACTCTTACTCCAACTATTATGAAATCTTTTGTTAATGGTATAATTGAGATAACTAATAAATAAAAAAAGATAATATTTAGATATGGTAGTGTAATGTCATCTACTAACACAACAAGTACATATGTTGTTTCTATATCTAAAAGTAAATATAAAGTTAGCTATATTTAAACTCATTGTGAAAGAGATGAGCATAAAGTAGAATTTTATCTTAGACTTACCAAACAAATGAGAAAAAGAGTAAGGCAATGTCTAATTGGAGAAAAGTAAGCACTTTTAGTTCTATTAATATGAATAATAATAGATTTAAACATTTGCATAAAAATACAATGTTATATCTTGTGCTGTGCGTTGTGTGTCCTAGTACTGAATTTCTAAATATTATATTACTAACCTAGTATAAAGACCTCGATACTATCTTCTTCTATGTAA
The DNA here is from genome assembly GCA_030770085.1 of Oryza coarctata. Classification (NCBI taxonomy): domain Eukaryota; kingdom Viridiplantae; phylum Streptophyta; class Magnoliopsida; order Poales; family Poaceae; genus Oryza; species Oryza coarctata. The sequence goes on from CM061475.1 coordinate 9,835,143, forward strand.
GCACTTTGTGTGAGAAATAAGAACTTTTGGCTACTAAATTCTTCTAGATGTTTATGCCATATGTCCAATGACAATAATTGGTTCTTCTATATCACGAGAGTATCACATGTTAAAAAGATAATTTTTTAGAGATGCTTTTATTTCTATGGTTGTAATTATAGGTGCAGATATATACATTCAGGGGGAGAGCATTCTTGTTAAAGTTTCTAAAACTATGACTCCCTTACACAATTAATTGTGTAAGACAAGATATTCACCTCAATAAACTATTGATATCTAATTTAAGATATGTTTATGAGTACAATTTTAATCTTCTCCACATGTTTTACTTCAAGAAATTAAGCTGATTCTCAAATATATTCATAGCATTAATGATTTTAGCATATGGTTATTTGCATTTTCATATGTTACTTTAAGAGTTTTTTCTGATAGTTAAAACCTTGACTTTTCTAGATAATTCTTACAATCATTTTATTTAGTCCATGCTGAATTTACTTCTATAAGGAACGTAATTTGGAAAAAGAGAAAAATAATAAGCATGTCAATGTAATTGATAAATCTACTTATTGCGATAATTACAATTCTCTTTAGTTGAAGTTAATGGATGCTGATATTAAAATTGCTTAACTAAAAGATAATCTTGTTACTCACAAGGTTCTTTCATGATGTAATTGTTGTAAAAAGGATAAATTTTAGCATATTTATTGTAAAAATTATGCCATTCTCCTGAATCATATTGATTACTTATAAGGAAATATGGGAACTAAATGCTTCAATCAAATTTTGAATTAAAACACTAGTTCTAAAAAGTTTAAAACAAATTTAGGCTATGATACTCATGATTATTCTAAGGCTCATGCTCCAACTGTTATGAAATCTCTTGTTAATGGCATAATTGAGATTACTAATGAATAGAAAAAGATAATCTTTAGATCTGGTGGTATAATGTCATCTACTAGCACAACAATTACACATGTTGTTTCTATATCTAAAAGTAAATATAAAGTTAACTATATTTGAACTCACTGTGATAGAGATGAATATAAAGTATAATTTTGTTTTAGATTTGCCAAGCAACAAATGAGATAAACAAGTAAGGCAATGTCTAATTGAAGAAAAGCAAGCACTTTTAGTTATAGTTCTACTAATATAAGTAATAATAGATTTAAATATTTATATAAAAATATTTGTGTTATGTCTTATGGTGTGCATTGTGTGTCTTAGTACTGAATTTCTAAATGTTATATTACTATCCCAGATGTTAATGCCACATGTCTAGTGACAATAATTGGTTCTTCTATCTCACAAGAGTATCGTATATTAAAAAAATAATTTTTTAGATATGCTTTTATTTATATGGTTGTAAATATAGGTGCAGATATATACATTCAGGGGGAGATCATTTTTGTTAAAAGTTTCTAAAACTACGACTCTAGAACATATTCACCTCAATAAACTATTGATATCTAATTTATGGTATGTTTATGCGTATAATTTTTTTTACTCTTCTCCACATGCTTTAATTCTTCAAGTAATTAAGTTGATTCTCATATATATTTGTAGCATTAAAGATTTTAGCATATGATTATTTGCATTCTCATACGTTACTTTAAGAGCTTTAGCTTTTTCAAATAGCGATTTTGGGAAAAGTAATTTTGGTTATTGTTTCTTTCTAGATAATTCACTTGTTGCTTCTTCTTTTATAAAATCCTCTTTAGCATAATCAATTGCTAAATTTAAATATATGACTACTGCTAGTTGTTGTTCTCTTTTTGTGTGATAATTAATCGCTCTTTTTGATATACTTAACGTTTGATTTTAGATTTTTTTTCTTTTTTTTGGGATTAATTTCTTTGTTCTAAAATTTTGCAAGGGCGTTTTTCTAGTTTTCTGAAAATTTTGATCAATTAATTATTTTTAGATCTCTTATTATTAATTAATTATGGTTTAATTTATTTCAGTTAACTTTCTTTTAAATAAATTTGTTTCGTTAATATCTCTATAACTACAATTGAAGTTATTTTTGTTTATAAATTTTATCTATTTTATTTTGTAAAATTTTTATTTTTATCAGAGTTATTAATCTTAGAAACAAAACGGTGTTACATTCATATTTAAAAAAAATATAATTTTTTATATTTTATGATTAGGGGGAAGTGTTAATTTTTAATTTTGACTTCAGTGATCATTCACTGCCCAACTATTTCTCAAATTTTCCAACAGTTTTGGACTGTTTCAGTTGATGGCATATGGCGTAGTGTTGGTTGAGTACTGACAGTATAATGTGTGTTTAAATATTGGCAAAACTGAACGACCGTATAATTTAATCTAATCATCCATATATCGATTAATCGTTTGACGAAACCATCTCCGTTCAACACCCGTTTTCCGTCCTTTGCTCCCAATTAACTCATCATTTTTGTTTAATTGTAATAGTTAGTGGTGTGCACTCAGTGTAGATGCCTAAATTGCATTAAAAATAGGTACAATAGCATTCAATTGGGATCCATATATGCTTTGCCGCAGCTTTGAAGTGCCACAGAGCTATTTAGCTCAGTCTCTCGCCTTAGCCGACCTTCTTCTTTTTCCCACAACATCCTTTCCCAGCCAAAAACTGTGATACAACAATTAGGGCTCGAATAGTCTGGTTTATCTCTAGAGCGGCGTGAATCAGTGAGCAGTATTAGCAGGCTGAACAGTTCAATGGTTGGTGCATGTCAGCAAAACAGAGAAAAAACCATATACAGCAGGTGATTTGGCCCTATACTAGAAGATGAGAGGATTAATTATATTGCTGGTTTTAAAATTAAGGGGGTCAGTTTGGACTTTCATGTAGCTCAGGTACAAGTCAGAAGGAAGAACGAGAATGTGCCTGGCAAGCTACACAGATAGCAGTCAAGGATGGTCGATGTCACTGCCTGTGATGCGAAGTATGGCAGCTTATCAGTTATCACTTGGGCGTGTGTGGCCTTGCCTCCTACCAGAAGTAATTCTTCAGCAACCAATGCCTCCAAAGTCCAAACCAAGTGCCTTCGGTGGTGAAACTTCAGTTACTTAGACTTTTGAGTAAAAGGGTTGCGGGCTGGTTTATGTGTACCCAAAGACTGAATAATTGATTTCAGAGCTTCAGAGGAAACCGCACGCGAGATACAGACAGGCATTTGGTCATGAAGAACGGCGCTATGCAATACAACAACTCTGCATTGTGAAAGAAAGTAGCTTGCGTTACTTGTTTTAAGCAATGTTAGAGTTTCTGCATTTCCTTTACAGTATCAAGCAATGTTAGAGTTGATCACAAATGCTAGAGGAACCACGAGTCTACATTTCCTTTACAAGACAGTGTTCAGAACATGATCATGTACCGGAATAATCAAGTGAATTTGCTAATAAGATTATTGAGGTCCCAACTAAACCCCCTTACTAATCACATCAACTATCGTAGTTAAACTTGTGGTTTCTGAATCAGCTGCCCATGGGTGTGATATTGCTAACGATATCTTCAGGGGCGGACGCAACAAGGGGGAAGAGGGGGCCCGAGCACCCCTTGTAGCTCACCAGCCCACTAGATACCCCTCTAGCACCTCCAACACATTATTCGCTAACAAAGTAATTTCTTAGATATATTTTCTATGTTTTATCCAACATTCCTATTCACATATAATTTTGGATAAAAAGGTTGCTTATTTTTATTTTCATAACAAGTTTCATGTAACTTTTGTATTCCTCCCTGCAAAAAAAAAACTTGGTGTAACTTTTGTATTTTTATCCAACATTCCTATTCACATATACTTATGTATTTCACTAGCACCTCCTCAAATTTAGTTCTGCGTTCGCCACTGGCTAACTTGGAGAAACTGGAGAGTGCTGAGAGAGAAACGGTTCCTGTACATGGTGTTTACCTTAGGCACCTCAAGTATCGTTCTTGGAGACAGGGCACAGTGCATTGCCCAAATTCCAGAGTTTGAAACCAGTACCTGATTATGTTTCTTGGGAAATCCACGATTGGTTATTGTCTAGAGAAATGTATCCAAAGACAGAAAGTAAAACATAGAACATATCAACATTTAACAAATCTGTGGTTTGCGATGACAAGATCCGATTTGACACATTTCAGTCCAGTAATATACAAGTTACCAACCTCAGCATCAACTCCCCTCCCTTGTTTCATCCTGACAAAGCTATGTAGCTCTTCCTCCCTACGTTTTCATCTCGCACAATTCATCCTCTTATTAGGACGTTTTTAGATTAATGGAACTCGATTAGCATATACTAATCATCAACTCGTGCATGGTAAGGTTGATTTCCGTATGAATTTCTTTTTCATTCCTTACACTATGTATCATTTCTCAAAATTCAGTTCTATTGGTCTTTATTTTAGTTTGACTATTGAGGTGCCATCAGTTGGTATTTACGTTCTCTGATGTATTGAACATATTCGTAATTAAAACAAAAGGTATTCTTCCTTATTATGTTTTAAAAAGGGTCCCTAGTATTTTCACTATAGTGCACCAAAGTCTATGACGATACTCTATGCCAGCAACAGACACAAAACATGACATGTCCCATACAATGCATTCAACGTAAGTCTTATTCTAGGGCACGAAGGATTGTGATGAGATGATAGCACCTAGAAATGGTTTGATTTTTTACATTTCTGTACATCTGCGACAGAGCTATCATCAATTAGTAGTACTACTACAGCCAGAGATTATTAGAAGATGAACACTGACGCAGTAAGCTCACTGCGAACACTTCTCAAGAGAAACTACTAACTAGTACTCAACCAAGGTCATTCAAGTGGACTCCTGTACACTTGCTGCAACTTACATGTGCCACCATGCTATTTAGCTCAATTTCCTCTCCTTTGCTGGCCTCCTTGTTCTCACCATCATCCCTTCCCCTAGCAATTTGCGATATAAAACTAAAACCTTTCTAGATCTGGGTGATACACTCTTAGATGGTAAAACAGCTCTATGGCTGCTATACATGTTAGCAAAGCAGAAGGGCAAAACCACATCCATAGTAGGTGAGGAACGAGGGTGTTAAATAGCTGGTTTTGGAGCTAGGAGGTTGCTCGACTTCGTTTGAAGACGTAAAACGGACCTATTCTTTAGATAAAAATGGAAATGGGAGGCATCATGAAAATAGGGTAGGAAGTAAGGCACCTGACATTGCCACACAATTGGCTAGTGGAGGGTGGTCGAGGATCATTGATGACACCGGCACTGGATGAAAGGATGGCCGCTTCTCACTCACGCTAGTGTGGCCATAGTAAAGTCTCATACAAGAGCACCTTAACCAGCCACCGATCACACCAAAGGTGGTGGCGCACGATGTCATGCAACAACTCTGATGTGTGATATTTCTTATAGCTTTCTGTACGCACATATAAATACGTACATCATTATAAAAGGTCTGGATCGATCACAACTGCAGGAAGCAGGGGCACCATGAAAGAAGTGGAGATTACACACACCCTGCCTTCCCTCTCCCAGTCAACCAGACAGCGTTCAGAAACACGAACATTTACAGGAATAAGCGGGGAATTCGCTAATAGCAATAGCAGTTAAACATGTTAGTTATAGTATAATTATAATAGATTAATAATAGTATGCTATTTGATTATCTTGTGAGCTTTCTTGACCACCAATATATACTGATATGAAATAGAATAAATTATTCTCACACTTTTATAGTATTAAGGCAATTTTAATCTGCTATCTTTCCACAATCAAAAACGTCGTCGCTGTTGTTGCTGTCGTCAACCTCCTCTTCCTCCGCCACTACTATGCTGCGAGAGACTGTCGAGGTCCGACGCTCTCAACGTCGCTATTTCCGAACCAATGCTCATCGCCAATCCGATCATCACCGCCGATACTAACTGCACTTCACCGGAAGTATCACCGGTCTCATCGCCCACGCTACCGATCTGATCGTCCACCCCGTAGCTGTTCTCATTATCGGGTGTGGCCGCCAAATCCGAAACGCCCGTCACCGATCGTCACCACGTCCCTAGTAATGTCAGAAAAACCCACGGTTAAACGAGTTGATTCTGAAGCAGCTGTTCTTGGGAATTATCATCGTGACGCTATCTTGGAGAGACTGGAGCGAGTTGGGGGAGGTTTAGGACGTCCTGTCCATGGTATTCACCTTTGGCGTCGCAAGTATTGGTGGAGACAATGCGTACGCATCCCCGAAATCGTCCATGCTTCCTGCTTGTGTGTTTTTACCATGGTTGAGGAGGTAGCACCAGCTACCAGGCACCATTCAAATCAAATAGTTGATTCACCAGGGGAACGATGGGAAACAGGGGCAGCTGCTATCGATCTTTGGTTCGTTATCCACTCGTCCCGCTTCCCTCTCTAGCCCTTTTCCTTGCGACAGCCGATCTAAAGACGCGGGGTGGCTGCCCAGAGATGTACAGGCACGGGATGGCGGCACAAGGGAACGAGCATGGCGAGCGGCGGCTATTTAGGGTTTCCTGCCTACATCTCAGATTACATGGAATGCAAGGGAATGCACATGATGCCGCCCAGTGCTGCTTCCATCTGGGGAGAGGGAGGAATTGAAAAGAGGAGGAAAGGAAATAATGCATAAAAATGGAATTGGCAAGGCACACGCAGGAAGTGCGGAGGATTGGAGGTATAAAGGGATTTTTTTTTTATTGTTGCCATCCGTTGTGGCAAGTGGTGACGAGGTTTTGAGCACCTTCTTCTAAGAAATCTCCATGAAGAGGAAGGCAGCTCTGACATTTGGGTTCCGCCTTGTTCGGAAGAACTACGGGCTGGAAAAAATGTGCTATATAGGTAAGAGAAATCGCTGGTTAAAATAGGTGCTTACATGGATCAAAGAAATTACAGGTGCTAATGTTGTTTCAAAAAATGTAGGCGCAAATGTGGGTTGAAGAGATCAATGGTTTCAAAGAACTCAATGCTCGAAATTCGTTAAAAATTTCAGCAATGCCTCCCCAAGACATCCACGATCGGTAATTTGTGAGCAAGCTAATCAAAATTACATCCAGATACAATCCAAACAAAAAGTAAAACAACCAACTCTGAGGAAACCATCGCGCTGCTCCTCCCGGACAGCAATGGTAAGAGCTACAAATTAGCGCTTGTCCTTTAACTTATACTATTTCACCCCTATAGGCCTTATATTTCTCATACTTAGGGTAGTATTACTTCATCTAGACCATTAGATTGAGACTAATATACAGCGTATATTCATTGGGGGGTATGCTTGAGAACTCAGAAAATTGTTTGCATTGAGTAAGAAGATTTGACCACAGCTTTTTAGATGAGGTATACGATTTTCTGCTTCTTTGCTCCCAAGTAAAGAATAAAACAAGACCACTTTAGAATAGCCAAATGTTCATGTCTTTTATTTTGTCGTCCACAAATCTCACAGAGTTCTGAGGAGTCTATGAAACTTTTTGCATCCATTCTTTCACCGATGTTAGTATGTTGAGGGAAGACTAACATAAAGGGCAAAAAAGCATAAATTTTGAGAACGAAGGGTATAAGCAGAAGAGCCAATTTTGTGAGAACAAATAATAATGGAACTGATCAACCCTGTAGGACAATAAAGATTAAAAAAACAACTAACCCTAGTATATTTTTCCGATAAACGGAATTGTACGACTTGATGAAAGTAAATGATTGTAAAAGTCTAAAATAAAATTTAACAAATCTCCTTAATCACAAAACCTAAAAAACTAGAATAAATCAAATAAACTAGATAAAATTTACAAACAAACCTAACTAAAATCACATCATGAAATGAAATTAATGGACAAAAGAAAGGAAATTAATTTAACCCTAATTAATTAATAATGCAATATCCAAAAATAATTAACCAACTAAACTTGTCAAACAAAAAAACGCCCTAGCTACATTTTAGATAAAAAAACCCAACCCAAATATTAGATAAAAACAAATCAATCATGTACAAAAGTAAATAAGAAAACTACACTACTTTTACATAAACTTTAACTTTATTATTAAAATTGAGCTTACAAGATGTTTCTTTAAATCACCTAAAATATTTCTCCACGAAATCCCCAAAACTCTATATTAGAACTCTAATCTATTATCTAATTCATTCATCTCTTAAAATCTCTCGAAAAAACCAAAGTCATTTTCCTTTCATAAATAACAGTAACACGGAAGCCCAAGTTTATGCCCACACTATGCAACCATACCACATTCGCACTGTTGACATGGCTCACTTCCACTTTTAGCCTGCTTTGCTTTGCTTTGCCAGTGCCATTGCATTTTGGCCTACTTGTGCCAGCCCGCTGCATTATCTGCCTGCTCGTGCTTGCTAGCCCGTTGCGTCGTCCGCTCACCACATCGCCTAGCCCGTTTGTCAGCTAGGACCACGCCTCCACTAAGCACGCGCACTCGCCCTTGCACTAGGCTAGACAGCCTCTGTACCATGGGCCTATTTGCATCGTCATCCTATGCCGTCGCCAACCCATGTCGCTAGCATGCTTGTTGTGTTGCTAGCCCGCCTGCTTCACTCACGCTAGCCCATTGCTATAGTAACTTATAATAATAAAAAAATATTTTTTAGCTATACATTCTTACAACCTGACTAATATTAATGTACATAGCACTTATCATGCTTTATTATAATAATTTTAATATAAATCAATTATAAAATATAGTAATTTTATCAATTTTAATACATACAAATTTTACTAATTTTAATATAAACTAATTTGTTTACCACGTTTAGTTTAAAAAATGACACTAGTGCCTCGTTATTGCGCGAGATTAAAATGTGTGAAAAAAAGGAAGAGTAGGCCTGTAATGTTAATCCGATCAAGTTTACAAGCAGTGGAAATCATTAATGCAGTAGATCAAGTTTTAATAGTACAGCTAACCACTAACTTATAAACTTATTTTTAGTAGGATTAATATTTATAATAGATGAGCTATAAGTTTGACTATATTTTTGTTCTCCTCTCTCTTCCTCTCACTTAGTTTTCTATTTATTGTATCTCTCTTAAGCACGTATAGAGTTAACTCTTATTTTATAAGAGCCATCTCTCATTCTCCTTCTCCACATATAAAAAAAAGTGGTTATATTTAGCTTATAATCTCCTAGTGGAATAGGCACCGTAGGTGAATACTTTATTTGTCCCAACCTAAAAATATGCGTTCTTTGATTTGTTCAAAAATATTGCTATGTGAATGGTATTATTGGTGTTATGGATCTTACGATTTGGTGCATGTAAACTTTATAATACTTAACTACTCAGTGCTACTGCTTTGCCAGCACATATTAGATACATGACACTCAGAAAAGCAGTTTAGGTTTCAATTGCCTCAGATCTTCAGCTCTTCTTGTTTTTTGTCATACACTTGAATCATGGTACTGCACTTTTGCAGTTATCTCTTACTGTACTCCGGTGTGAGCAACATCAGAGGAACTGGATCCACAAAGGAAACCATTAGTTAACGGCTAGACAGGTACAGTAGCGTTTCAGGTGCCATCGAGTTAGTTAACTCACAATTTATTCACCTTCAATTCACTGGCCTGCCACCCAATTGGATCACTTGTTGCTCATTTTTGAACAGGGACAAAAAAATAAACTGAAAAAATAGGGATCACTAAATCTGTGTGTGTGTGAGAGAGAGAAAGAGATGGGAATGGAAGGTATAAGAAATGGAGCAGTCAGTCGAAGACTGAAGTGAAGTGTTTTCCGTGACAATGACTTGGTAGTCAAGCCGCTTCCCCAGTGAAACCGGTAGTATACGCGATAATCGCCAACTACTCTAACAAGCAGGACACTGGTTTATTACGCGTCTGCCTTTTCTGGCCACATAGATATTTAACTAAATGTGGCAGTCAGGCGAAGAATGAAGTGAAGAGTTTTCTGATGCTGCAGCTTCACAACTGCCATTTAGACATTTATTTCAGTCTCCCCGCCTTTGCTGGCCTCCTCATTCTTAACATCCTTTCTGGCCTTGCAACATAAAACATAAAACAGCCCATGTAGGAGTGATTTGGACGTAGAATATGGGGTGGTTAAATAGCTGGTTTTAAAGTTGAGAAGGTTTAGACTTTTACAGTAGTTTAGGGACACGAAATGGATTTACTCTTTGAGCAAAATTACAAATGGAAGCCATCGGAATGATCGGAATCAAAAGAATACTGTTTTGCTTAGTGCTAGCCTTATGAAGATCGTATGATTTTTTTTTTCTGTTATGGTCAAGGGCGTGGCTCTCAAATATTAAGGATGTCTCTCAAATTACATTTTAGGGAGACAAATAATTTGGTAATGCACACCTGAATGACCTATATCCTAGCCTAGACAACATTGCTAGGCATAAATGTGCAACAATTTCAGAAGTCTTTCCAACATCCCTATTCAACCTTTTTTAGAAGGGACTCCAAATTAGTGATGTGGAACAATATAATATATGCAATCACTAATATTGAGCTAACATAAGAGCAAGATAAATTTCACTAGAGTCTCACCCCAAATGGAGAGTTCTTGGTGAAATCTCACTAGGTGGATCGGTGGATCTTCTCCATAGTGGTGCAACTAATCTAAACAAGCAGCTTTGCGAACTAAAGGCCTCTGAAAATCAAGATCTCTCTCTGTTACTTACACTGTAATGTATGTTTAATAAAAGATAGTATTCCAAAGAGAAATTAGCATGGCAGCAAAATTTATTGTTTTTGTCATAAAGAAGAGACAATTAAATGATTATTCTTTCATTGCCATCTTGGTCATTTAGTGTGGTGTAATGCCCAAATAGCTTCATACCTACATCCACGAAAGTAAGGTCTTGATATTCTGAAAGGTATAAATATATCAATTATAGAGAACTTGATGTTGATGATCCAAAGGTTACACCTAGAATGATTGAACCCCTCGCAATCACTATATCACAGCTCCGTTGGTTATCATCCATTTCAAAACATGTTGATCTTACCAATAAGGCTATCTCCTAGAAGCAAACCGAGAAGACAAGTAAGAGAGTAGAAGAAGCAATCTCACAAGTTGGGTTTCACAAACTAAATTACCAATAAAATTAAAAGCAGCAGGATAATCTAAGTAAAACCTAACTGTAAATGGTAGTGATTATTGAATATATATGAGTTGTGGTGTGACCTAGGAAGGGCGTCTTCCTCTTGGGCTTAGCCGACAACATAACTACAAAACCTAAAGCAAAAAGTAGATTCAGACTGGATGAGATACGTGACCTTTTTTAGTGATTTCAGATAGCTCGGAAGGAATTTTAACGTGGAACCAAAACCATAGGAAAGTAGACTCCAATACATTTTCAACAAGTATTCATGAGCCCTGAGATTACTTCTGGATCAATGGCTAGTTTCATTTGAAGTTGATATTGTTAGGAGCTCCGAATCTAAATTTAAAACATTACAACCTTACTTCTTGCCTTCTATGGCCTCATTGTGGCGTGGTGGTTTTCGAATAGACACGAGAAAAGTTATGGTTTGGTCTCCAATTAACTTAATTGATCTTCCTTACATTCTGTGGACAAGCTTCTCATTCCTTCACCCATATAAGTATTTCTACAAATAACAATATATAAAACTCATGGTGTAGTATAAAACTCATGGTGTAGTACTCTTTGTTCAAATATATAGAATATAAATCTAATATGAAAGATATAAACCTTTAGCTTATTAATATGAAATATAGGCAAAGTCATATCTAAATCGATAATATCCTCATCACATCGTCTATGCAGAGATGACATAATTTTTGACAAAAAAAAGAATTTCTCTCTTTGTAGGTTACCTTTTAACTACTCACTGGATCCATACCTAAGCTATTCTCTAGAAGCCAGGATTACAAAATTTCATTGCAGTGGTATGTCAGCAGTTTGATAGATCATTGCTATACCTCAACAACTTCCCTCCATAGCTCCATCCTACCAAATCTTTGAAACACTTCCTACCTACCCCTTTATCCCACACATCTCAGCCTCCTATTAGAATATTTTTAGATAATGGAACTCAATTTTCACCTATTGTAGTCGGCAACTCATGCATGTCTTCGTTGTTCACCTTGTGTATCGTCTCTCAAATTTTAGTTCTATCAGTCTTTAATCAAATTTAGACTTTATTTTAGTTTTACTATTACTATTAGAGTGCCACCAATTGATATATTATGCTATTGATGTATTAAACATGTCGCAATTAATATGGAAAGTAATACTCCTTGTTTTGCTGGAGTAAAGAATACCTAGTTTTTCTCACAGTAGGACACCAAAATGTTGGTTCCTCCATGACGATACTCCATGCCAGCAACAAACACAAGAACGTGATCTACTGTACATACAATACATCCAGAAGAGAGCTCTCATCAGTCACCACTACTGTAAACGGAGAGTGCTAAAAGGTGAACGCTCGCGCAGAAACTCACCATGAACACTCCCAAAGAGCATCCACTAATTAGTGCAAGCTTGGTGCATAACATTCAAGTGGATTCATGTACTCTTGCTGCAGCTTACAAGTGCGACCGAACTATTTAGCTCAATTTCCTCACCTTTGCTTGCTGCTTCTTCGTTCCAACCATCCCTTCCCGCTATGAAATTGCGACGACATAGAACTAAAACCTCTCCAGAGGTGGATGATGCACTTCTTAGCTGGCAAGAGTTCTATGGCTGCTAGATGTTAGCAAAGCAGAGGGGTTAAATAGCCAGTTTTAACGTTAGTAAGTCATTTGGATTTGTAAAACAGACATATTCTTTAGGGAAAAAAATAGAAATGGAAGGCATCAGAAAAGTAGAGTTCCGAAGTAAAGCAGCGGCTAGTGCAACACAAGTGACTTGGTGGTGGTCGAGGATCGTCGATGTCACCGTCAGTTGAAGAAACGACAGCCACTTGTCACTTAGGTGAGCGTAGCCATAGCAAGTCTCCAACCAGAAAGCCTTGATCAGCCACCACACCAAAGCCTATGCCGTAGAACGACATGTAACAACATCAGCAGTTGTATGGTACATTTGCTTAAATTAAGGGTTTGATTTGCCTATTCAGAACCCTTATGAGCACACGCAGGGAAAAATCCTGGGTCCACCACTGCTCCTCGTCCCTTCATGTTAAAGGCACAGTGAATATCGTCGTAGCCACTCCCATTGTACATCCTCTTAGAAATTTTATGTACACCGGTTGGACGCATACTTGCATAACTCTGTATTGCACCACAGAAGTTAGCTACTTCACCAAAAGAACAAGAGACAGAGGGAGCAAGAAAGTCAGAACTTTGTACTGAAATAATTGGGAGGTGTCAGGAAATAGGAAAGGGTAGCAAGGATAATGTTCTTCTGCCTTAGTTGCAATGCTACCACCTCCAGAACCAAACTCTGTTGTGAGCCTCAACCAAGTATGCTGCAATGTCGAAATGATAGAAAGAGAAAAAAAAAGCTCAGGCATTCCACTCAAAATTGATGGCAGCTATTTGGAAATTGTCTCGTTTTTTTAGTTTTGATGTTAGCATAGCTTCTGATGCCACTAATTTGGAGCTACCATTGTTCCATAGGAGGCTAAGAAGATTCAACTTTCGGCGCCCCGTTGACAAGATTTACATGAGTGTGTGTTACATGGTTTGATAGTATATTTCTACCCTGTATTATGTAGTTTGACAAGGCCTTGACCTTACTGACTTGACCATGAGTTCCACACTTCGACTTGGATTCGCATGGACCAAACCTCCTGGTCGTTGGACTTCTGACCATTGGGACCTCAGACCTTCCAGTCTCGCCACAAGACCTCCTGTTCCCATGTCCGACTTGTCTTGTATGAGCCATACACAGCATATAGTAGAACGCATAGAAGGATGACCATCCACAGCACACCCTGTCAGTGCACACTAAAGAACTTCCTGGTTATATAAGAGAGAAAGGTTTGTAAGACAATGCAGCAATCGTGTTCAGAAACATTAAAAAGTATGATATTGAAGTAATTCATTCAATCTTTGAACCAGGCAACTACATATTTGCCTCAGAAAAGGTTAGCCAGAGCGGCCGATATCGTTGAGATGGACCACTTCAGAGCAATACTCCTCGAGCTCAGCTTACAGAGTGATTTATTCCAATTAATATTGTTGTATGGGCACTACCATTGCAGCACAAGTTCTTCACATATTGTTGGCTACTCAGAATTCAGACGGCTCAGAACAAGAGTTATTATCAGACGACCAAGCCAAGCGTAGATGGCAACCCAACACAAACCAACCCATGTGTTCTATTCAACTAGAAACGAATGACCAGTTGCTGCTGAATTGCTCGTACTCTAAACAGCTTCTATCACCACTTCTGCCGGATACGGTCGTCAATGCAGGATCCACGCCATCCTGTTCTACAAATTCCAACAGTCCTACTATTGTTGGGAATATATATATGAACTGAACTTTTGAGAGTATTGTAACTATAACTCGAACTAGTAGCTCCTGATCTTTGAGAACATTGCTCTAACATTTCTCCAGTTTGAAGTGGTCCACAACATAGTGACTTGTTCATGACAAATGTCCCTAACAATTTCCTTTCAATTCTCCCAAAAAAAACCATTTCCTTTCAATTAGATGATCCACCAACCATATTCAACGTGGAAAAAAATCGTACATAAGAAACCCCTAATTCCTCTGTGCTTTCTCACAAATGGGTACAAGAACAATTAGTACAAAGAAAGAAAACTAGATGTTTTCTTTAGCAGAAAAAAGTTTCAATTCAATTAGCGTTCTTTATATTTAGGTTGTACGCTTGAGACCTTGACAGGTGTATTAAATAAAACAGATTGCATTGCTTCGAAAGTATACCTCCCTTTAGATGAAAAAAAATGAGGATTTGCCCTCCTGTGCTAACGACATGTGGGCACAAGGGTAAATCCCCAATTTTAATCAACAAAGAGGGTATATATATGATCAAACTTCACAGTCAAATCAAAGTACAGCCCCACAAAAGAGAAGACAGAATATCAAATAACTGCTAGGTACTTTTCTTCAAAAAAAATAACAACTTCTAGGTACAATAGCACACAAGTCGGTTGTTTGTAGGCTTGCTCCAGTGCCATAGAGCTATTTGACTCAACTAGCGAGGTAGCCACTCATTCACGCGGTTAAGTGTATTAGTTTGTTTTAAAAACACGTAACAAATTAGGTTTGAATTAAAAAGTAAGATATTTTTCCTATTTTTCAATCAAACGTTTATCTGCTTAAATTTCTTATATGAAAAGAAATATAAAAATAAAAAAAGAAAATATTATTATATTAGGAATTAAAATGATCCATTATCTATAGCAAATAAACTAAACTAATTCAATATTAGCTTTAGCAATGCAAAAGATGGTGAAAATTTCCAACTTACTAAGCATCGTTTCTATAAAAGTGGTAATGTTTGTTTTCGATTCTAGCTATATATAAAATTTATTTTTGTCAGTATCATATTAAAATCTCTACTAAATAGTAAATTGATAAATGTAAAAGTTTTCTTACCGACCAAGAACCGTTTCCATAGGAATTATATGGTTACCGGCTGTTTTCATCCCTAGTTAGATTGCAAGCTAAATGGTACATTTTATTTGAGTAAAAAGCATTACAACGACTATAGGTAATTGGCTTAAAATTACCATTATACATATATTAATGACAGTCCCTATGTGAATAATGAGACAAACAAATTTGTGTGCTTGTTTCATTGGTTGTTAACATTTAGTACTTATTTATGGTTTTTTTTGGTAGAAAAGCTGGTTAGATATGTCATAACTCATTGTATCCCTTTGATGGTATACATCTGCTACTCTTTTCCTCAAACTACTTTATTATCTCATTGTTTTTAATGGATGGATTAAGTGGGATGTGAGGCTACACTAAACAAAAAGGCTGGTTGAGTCCAATTTAATTGTGCAGTGTAGGAAACAAACCCACTTGGCGATGTTCCGTGCAGAGTGTGAGAGGCTTCATATGGTCTAGCGGGAATACAATTTGTCGGATGTTTTATAATTTTCATAATGATTTCAATATTTTTCAATAAAATTTATGATTAAATGTTAGGAACTCATATACTCTAAATTGATCACTCTTTGAATTTTTTTTGTATGAATTAAGTACATTTAGATTACATAATGTATAATATAAAGTCTACCCTGCCACATGATCTAGCTCAGTGGTGTTTATGTTCTTGAAGTATACAATTCTAGAATTTAATTATACTTTGGTATATGAGAAAGTATAAATGGATTCCCAAGTTAGTCCTTCATTTATATAAAGAAAAAAACATATCCGTAGCCTATTAATGCTCATATATATGACTATTTATGTTTTCTAATGACCTGTGCATAAAAAATAAATGAATTTATCTCCATGTATAAAATGTATGGAAGCTCATGGGAACATTCATGTATATCAATCTATGATATACTAAAACTTTATTAAACACCCTCCAAAGTCCTTTAAATGACAAACGTAGAATATATTTTAGAACAATTATGTGAAAGAACGGCCAATTTAGTTGGTCTGGTCATTTGAGCACATTTCAAAAGGTATCATCTTTCTTCTCATAATTGACTTCTTTTTCACTTAGATATTGCATAGCTAATTTAGTTATGCATATTAGAAAAGTAATGTATGATGATGATACCTATGTTGTCAAATTATTTCACAAAATTTTATGACAATTTGGATGACATGCATAGTATAGGAGCGTGTTTCCTAGAGAAATTATTCTTTTGTGTGAAAATTTATTTGTGGTTGAATATATATATATATATATATATATATATATAGAAACCGTTGATCTAGCTATAATATATGTTATCATTTTTTATAATATTTTATTACAATTTGGTTTAAGATGTTTGTAGAATATTTTTATAATATATGTTTGTAGAATGATTTAAGATGATATACTATATGTTGTCATTTTTTATAATATTTTGTTGCAATTTTGTTTTCATGCAAAGGATAGGCGTCTATGTCCAAATGACATATTTTAATTTTTATATAAGAAAATATGGGTAATATGGGTATTGAATTATTTATTTTATTGTAGATGAAACAACAGTTCAAACAAATTAAAAATTGAATAGATACCTAATAGTTAAAAATAATAGGTCCACCAGTTTAAGTCAATGGCCAAATGTCTTTTTTCTAGAATTTCTATATATATTTTTTAATTTCTGAGATATGATATGTGATAGGTTAGAAACGTTTATAGAATATATAATGAATTTTTAGTACTTGTCCTGCCCTATCTGTCATTCTCGCCATCCTTTGTCTACTAGGAATTGAACTTTGAGAATAAGGAAATATATGGTCTAGAGAGCGTAGTAATGTATGCGTTAGAAAACCATGAGACAATGCCTAAGAAATGAATGAGATAGTGATCATTAAAACCATCACCGGTGATGTGCACACCAGCACCCTACCTCACAGGGTGTATTGCCCAACTCAATTGCCACTACATGGTTGTGGCAGGGCTGTTCCAAGATCAGGAGAGCTGGGATCAAGCAATGTGCTAACACATCGATGCACCCCGTGTAATCGTCTAGCTGGGTCACACCCGTAAGCCTCATTGTCCCATCATATTAAAGCCTCTGCAAACACCACTGTGGCACCACCCCTTTGCTATCTCCCCTTTAAAAAAATGTGATCTTTCTTCCTTTCATCACCAATAAATTCTTGTACCACTCCCATTCCACATCCTTTCAGAGATTTTTGCGCACCGGCTTTCCTGTTAGAGGTAAGATTTCAATTAGGTGGTACTGCAAATAGACGAGTAAAGAAGCTTTTACTGTGAATTGGATAAAGTTTAGTGAGTTTGTACCTTCATGTGTTGAGATTTCATTTAGTTAATTTGACTCCTAGTTATAACTTTGCACAGTTTTCTATAAAGGACTTGTCTGGAAGTGAAAACAGTCTATTAGAGTGCCACCAATTGATATTTTTCTGTTCTGTGATGTATTGAACATATTTACAATTAATGTAGAAAGTAATGTTCCTTGTTTTGTTGGAGTAAGGGATCACTAGTATTTTCGTTGCTTCCTCTGTGGTGATAATCCGTGCCTGCAACAAACGCAGGACCATTCAGTTCCCATGCAAAGCATCCGCCAAGGCACGCAAGATTGCAATGAGACGGTAGCGCGTAGCGTTGGATCATTAATCAGATAGAGATTAAGACTAATTCTATTATATTCTAACATGTGTCTACACAGGCCACCTAATACATGTAAACCGATACTATTATTATTATTATTAGTTAATTTTATCTCTCAGTTTTTTCTGTAACAGTTTTACACGTAAAATACGTGTTAAGTCCGCAGAGACTTCTTATCATGACAGAAGATTTACAAAAGCTTTATGGAGTGGGTCATCATTCTCATTAATTATAATTTTGCTATTGAAAAAGTTTACATTAAATGTATATATATTTGTGTATAATTATTTACTTATATATATTAATTAAATTAAGTATAATATATATATATATATATAATCCAGCAAGATGCATGCATATCTAGACAGCGCGACGATTATATTAATAAATCTCATCAGCGAACATTAGTATAATTTAAAACTATATAAAATAATAGGTTCCTATAAGCTGCTTACAAAACGGGCTAGGAGTACCTACAAAAGTGCCTATTTTTACATACGTTTAATTATAAGCTGCTCCTCTAGCCGGCTATAATAATTATTTTGACTCGTCTGCAAAATAATTTTTGAATTAGTGCTTATATTCTTACAGATTGTGTGTATCTTTGTTATCCATAAGCTATAGGAGTGTTGTTTGTATGGTTATATCACCTTAATATAATAGTCTAAACTCAAAAAAAAGCTCCATTTATCTTTAAAAAATCGTTACGACTAAGCTTCCAGCATTGGTCCTGATTAGACCTCCTAATTCTCAGATATCTGACCACCTGATCCTCCAACCTCTAAGAGTCACACCACAAGAATTCCTGGTCCTTTGACCATTGGCCTTGTTTGAGCCATACACAACCTGCCAGTGCGAGTGTGAAATGATCTGTACTCCTATTAGACGACTGCAGTGGGCCATGATATCAGTACATGTATACATATGAATGCTCTGCTTGCTCTTTGTACTTTTGTAGCTCTTTAAGATCATCTCCCTCAGTGTGAGGAGAGGACACTGAGATATAGGCGAGTCTATACTCTGTAGGCTACAGCTTTTTTATTTTCTAAGCATGGTATTTTTCTTTTTGTTTTTTAAGATGGAAGATCTTGTTTCAATAAATTAAAAAAAAATTAACAATGACTTAATTTTTCTATTTTCAATAATCCGTTGAAACAAGCGGGCATTTGGCTACTAAGATCAAAACGTAATTCTACAAGAGCTCCACACCTTTAGACAATAGTACTGGATTGAGGATTAAGTTCTACACTGGTAGCTGATAACTGATGAGATAGAAAGGCCTGAAAGACATTATATTGCTCCAATCGTGTTCAACAATAACATAAAAAAAAGAATATGAGCATCTTCTCCACTAATTAACTTGCTCACCTCTGGACAGAACAGTGCGTAGCTTATTTGACTCAGACGGGGTCATAGCCTAGGGTTTACAATATCTGTATTTGTTTTCCCGGCTGTTTCTTGGCGGTCTGTACTTTTCTGTGAGTACATCCACTCAACAATAAGCCAAACATAAAGAAAACTGCTTTAATTGAAACCATGTCTTTCTTCATACTAGCTGAAGGCATCGGTAATGGTCTAATGGATGTGTCAGAAAACCATTAGTTCCTTGGAAATGAAGGGCAGAGGGGTGGTCTGAGACACCACAAGTGGTAAGGACGATGGCCACCCACGATACTTGTTGTTGGGCTCAAAATCTCCTGAATTGCCGCTTCATTTTTGTGGCAAGGCACAACCACAACGTACCACCATGTTGTTGCTCACGAGTTGATCTTCTGGCTCGGTCACTCGCTTTGCCTTGTCCCATGATCTTCATGTTTACCGCCATAGTAAGAACGTCCGCCATAGTAAGAACGTCCCTGTCGTTGCCGACCTCCTTCGCCGTTTGCTTTTTTTTTCCCTTCTCTTCTTTGCCACTAAAAACTGAGCATCATTCTCATTATACATCCTCCCTTACATATTTCCTGGATGTTGGCTTGGGTTGTAAGTTTTTAATTAGGTGTTATGTGGCGAGAGGACTAAATTAAAGAAGCTTATAATTGAGTTAGATTACCAAAGTGGTGAGTTGGCGCCTTAAGAATTAGTTGAGTTTATTTACTCCCAAGATATAAGCTTTGTACCGCTTTCATGTAAACACTGCACTTGACTGGCTAACTGGCCTATCTATTTTTTGGACTATGTTTTCTGATATTCATTCCATCCTTTCAGTTCCAGGTGCTTTCGTTCCCTACCTAAACCAGCTCGTAATGTTGTCTTCGTGTAGAAAGTACTTGCAGCTCCCAATGTCCTCATCAGGTAGAAACTGCCTGTCCAGAAGTGGAGGAAAAAAATGTTTACATGTATCTGAATAATCTTTTAGTTTGATTAGGATTATTAATAATATTAAAATGTCCATATCAGAGTGTCACATGTTGCATGATGTATTGAACGTCTTAGCCGTTTTATTAGGATTATTAATAGCATTACAATCTCAGTGCCACGTGTTGTACGACACATTGAACATCTTCGCATTTTTATTATAATTATTAATAATTTTACAATCTCTCTATTAGGATTATGTTTTGTTTTGTTGGAGTAAAGGACCTATAGAATTGTTTAGCTCTATGCCCCAAATGTTAGGTTCTGCCTTGATTCCCAAGCAACAGACACAACTCCACTGACATCAGTGTCCCATCCTATGGCACCCGTCAGTAGTCATAGTAACGTGGAGCACGAAAGATTACGAGACGGTACACACAAGATTATGCTACTGACTAGTACTGCAGGTTGGTCATGCGATGTCACGACGGATAACCAACTAGAAATTTGCATGCTGGCGTTAACACCTACTTCAGTACTACAGACTACAGTCAATAGACAGGCCGGTCACTGGTATATACACTGATTGATTAAGGAAAGGTCTACAGTAGAGGCAGTCTCATATAAATGGTTAGAGTTATTAAAACCACATATTAGAACTTCACAACATATTAGAGCTTTACACTAACCACAAATCACACAGTTCTCACCAGGCTACACCAAGACTCCGAGAGCGTGCTGCATGGAGATCAAAAGAGTCTTTCCAGTTGCCATCTCCATCTAAACTCGGGTATATTGCTAGTTGCTACCAACGGTACACTCTCTTGCTGCCGCTGGATCTACAGAGAGTGGGACGCGCAGCGAACGACGTTCAGATCCAATGAAATGCATCCACTGGCGGTGTCTTTATTTGTGTCGACATGTATTCCTCCTTACAAAATGGAGTTTAAAAAATTTAACGGGAATAAGCGAGCGGCTTCTCCAAAATTAATCCTGCTCCACGCAAGGCATGTGATTTTTGGGTCGTATTAGCCAATGAGTATTATGGAGTGTAGTGAATTGGATCCAATATAGTCATTTGGGTGAAGAGAATGGATCCGGGGTATTATTATGAAATGCTTATTCGACTATATAAATAGAAATGGTGGTAGTTTTCAGATAGAGATTCCTTGTATAACAAAAAGATAGAATCTATCTGAATATTTCCTATAATAGATTAGGTAACATATACCGTATTCGGTTGAGTATCACCTTATCGTATTCGGTTAGGAATCTTTCTTTGTAATCATGCTTCCCATTATGGATAGAGAGCCCCAACAGTATACTAACACAACATAAGAAATCACAGCTTACGAACTAATACAGTAGGGTACTGTATCCCATCGAGAGTTTAAACCTTGTGTTCTTTTTCACTGCCATCAAGTTTTATATCCAACATATAGCCCTAATTTTATTATTGTTGATAAGCAATATCGATAACATGAGACATCAGCACAGGATGTATCTAAAGCAGATCTATTCAATGGCCAAAGTTTACTTCGTTGTGAACAGAAGTAGAATGCATATTACTTCTCGTTAATACATACAACAAAAATATTGCAAACGTGTACTCCCTAAATTCTTTTCTTATTTATCATTTAATCATTGTGTTTTGGCTATGTGCATGATATAGTGGCTGATGATGTAATCCATCTTTTTTATCATTAAAAAGAATCATTACATTTTCTCCAAACTTGATCTGTGATGTACATATGATATATATTTTCCTTATCTTTTACCTCCTCTTTTCTACAAGGCTTCCTATTTATTACAATGGTAAAATGCAACAAATTATAAATCATTGCAGTATCTAACACTATAGCCACATGGGAAAAGATACATATTATTTGTAACATTTTTTGGCTTTTGTGATAGTGGTGCAAAATTATTGCAATATTGCATCTTCTCACAAAAGTCAAAAAATCGTTGCAACAGCCTATTAAGCTATTTCTATGGTGTTTATTGTAACAGTTAGCAATGGATCCAATATAGTTTAGGTACTAATTTCAACAATTCAAAACTTATAGCAACAAAAAATTTCCATTGCAAAAAATATGTTTCGTTGTAGATTTCTTCTTCAACCACGCATTCAAGAATCCTTTATAGAAGCATTCGCTACCGCAGAAATTACTGATTAAGGACTGCTATCAGTGTCGGTTGGTCCAACCACACTGCAGAAGCTTCAGTGCAGCAATATCTGTGCCGGTTCTAACAGATGGTGGTTCCAAGAGCAAAAGAAAAAAAAGCATTTAGCCGGCTCAAATCAAGCTGATGCTTTGAGCCAGAGGTATGCTTGCCTTTTTCCTGAGCCATTTGATTTTTATCTTTCCCATGATTTTGAACCGCAAATCCAACACAAATGGAATGAATTTCAATTGTTCATCCACAAATTAACACATCACAATCAAGTTTAACAAGTCACAAACTTCATCAAATTGGAAATAGTGGTCATTAGATCTACTATCGGTGATACACACGGGGGCCACCAACATTTCTAGGTGTCACGGCCAACTCTTTAGCCACTCCATGTTCGTGGCAGGGCAATTTCATGACCAGGAGGATAGTGTGTAACCTGCGCTATCTTCTACCTCGGTTACACCTATCAGCTTCGTCAACCTTTCATGTTAACACAACAGTGAACGCCACCACCGCAACCTGCCATTGAAATTACGTGAAATTTTCCCTTCTATCCTTCCTTTCATCACTGTTAATTAAATACTTTTTTAGGGGATGTTAATTAAATAGTTGTACTGCTCCCATTATGCATCCTTCAAGGATTATGTTGGTTTACTTTTTTACTGTAAGATTTGAATTTGGTCCTGTGGAGAGGACTAAAGATGCTTGCAATGGGATTGGATTAAATTGGGAAAATTTATGCTTTCAAGCCTGTGTTAACATTTCATTTAGTTTATTTGAATCCTTAGTCCTAAGTTCACATTGGTTTTTAAAATTCTAAAGTTTATATACTCCCTCCGTTGCATTTTAATTGTCATCATTGGTTATTATTGTAGCAACTTTGATGACTAATAATTTTTAAATTATTAGATTATGATAAATAAAATGTTAATACTTATGTTTAGTATCTAATATACTTTGATAATATAACATTTATTTAAATATTTAGAAAAATTTTGTAGAAAAGATGAATGGTCAAAGTTTAAATATAAATAGTGCTTGGTGACAAATATAAAGAAATGAAGATAGTATATGCTTGACTGGTCTAGATTTTTATATGACCATCATACGTACAACATGTTTTCTTTGTCTTTTTCTCCTCTACCTAAACCCTCGAAATGTTGTCTTCATATATAAATTAATTGTCCAGAAGTGGAAATAGGAAACAAAAGAAAAACAACATGTTTATAGGAACATAGAGCGGAGCCTAGCTAGCCTCCTTTGTGTTCAGCCTAAAGAGTAGTCTCCCGCGCACGATGAATTCCAAAGGGGGGAATGAATGTAGAGGACTTAAACTGATTTGGGCTGTTGGGAAGCACAACACCCTACTCATGTATTCCTAATTTTCTTTTTTTATAGTAGTTATCTCTTTTTTCCTTCCCCCTCTTTAGTCATAGACCTTCTCTTTTATATTTTCTAGAGTACCACATAAACCCAGCCACCTAGCAGCCATAGAAAGCGCTATACGTCTTATCCCATGCTACCCTCGCGATAACTATAACTCGACCACCTAGCAATCATGAAAATCGCTATACATCTTGTCCCACACTACCCTACGCGAGGGTAGATATATGTCTTATCTCCCTAACTAGAGTAGGAGCTAGGAACATGAGTACCAAACCAAGTGAGATATCCCATCCTACTGCATTAAATGGGGTAGTTGGGGGTGTCTTGCAATTGAGCTCTTTCGCATTTATCCATCAGATGAGTACACAAGCTTGGGTAACTATCCTAAAACCATTTTCCTAGGATAGAAAGCTCAAGCCGATTATACCAGGGTGGTTAGCTTAAGGCCGACCAGCCTGGGCCGTTCTGCTTAGGATCCTACTTAGGGCTAGCTAGTTTGCACCATTTTGGCTAGGCCAGCTAGCTCATGCTAGCTAACCCAAGGGTGTCTGCTCAAGATACTCGACGCTATATTATGATCACTTACACTTCTTGAAATCTTGAGGTAGGTGATGTTTTAAGCACCGCCTATCCGTCTCCTGGCAAATAGGATGGGCCTCTGATTTCTACTTCACCGATAATACTATAAATGTAATCTCTATAACTGTTATGTCTTTTTTATAATGTTTTTTATTTCTTATGATTTTTAATAACATAACAAGCTGCCTATTATAGAATGACACCTATTGATGTTTTCAGTTTATATGATGCTATTATATATCCTTACAATTGGCGTACAGAAATTACTGTTTTGTGTTTTGTTCGAGTGAAGTCTTTTTTAGCATATACAACATGGCATATGTGTCGCATGCACTGCATTCGCCAAAAGTCATAGTCCAAAGGACAGGATTGTGATCAGCCTGTAGCACTGTAACACCCTGTGTCCTAAAATCTTAAGGTGGTGGGTAATTTTACCAACATTAAAAAAGCACATCTAGATACCAAATCTTACACTTAAAATTTTGATATCTCTAAGTATATAGTATCTAAAGTATAAAATTTTATGCTAGAAAGATATATCTTGATAAAATTACCCTAAAATAGTAGTATCACTGTCTCTTAAGGTTGTCGGGGTTATAGTAGATCCACATATATATAGTATCATGCTTATACTTTTATTATTGCTTTGTGTAAAAGGGTTAGCCTAAGAGTTCTATGTTTGGATGATGAAGTCAATACTACAACTACATAGGTGACTTGGCCTAAATCATATAGCACACTAAGGCTACAAACAAGCTAAGAGTGTTACAAGCATATAAAAACAATTTGACTTTAAAACCTCTGTATAACACTAAACAAAGGTAGGACTAATCACAACTACTATGGCTCAAGGAAGCTAAAATGGAAAAACTCACTTGGTGAGCTCCCCATGTACACTTCCAGACATCTACTAATTTCTAGATAGGTACAGTAGCGCTTACTGTAACAGGTGTGAGCCTATCCCAACTCACTCTTTTATTTCGCAGTAATGGTTGATTGTGTGCACTGAATAAAAAAGCCGAAAATGCTAAAAAGTTATAGTAGTGTTTAAGTAAGATCCATCAACACTTTGCTGCAGCTTTCAATTGCCACCAAGCTATTTAGCTTAGCCGCCTCTGCTTTCATCCGCCTTCCATAGTTATTAGGACTAGACAAAACCGACGGTAGGACTGAAAGAAAATAAAATTAGACTTGGTTTTTATAGAAAACTACCAAGAAAACCATGATTGAACCACCACTGCAGGTGGATGCGGGAAGCACGCACGTGCACGGGGGCCTGGAGGGGAAAAATTATGGTAAAAAAGGCTCAAGAGGTGATTCACAAACCTAGGACCACATGGAGGGAAGTGAGCTCACCCACCACCAGGCTATACTTTGCCTTGTGTTTCAACGGACCAAGTCGTAGATTTCAATGGTTTTGAATTGCTTTAAACCAGTGGTCCAACCTGTTGAACCAGTGAAGTACTGGACCGAGTCACTCCCGGTTCAATTACCAGTCTAGTCTTAATAATTATGCTGCCTTCTTTCCATTCCCACCATCCTTTCCCAGCCTCTGTGGCATAAAACTAAGACCTTGAATAGCCTAGTTTCCCTCATAATACTGTGTGACTCAATAAGCACCCTTAGCTGGCAAAGATCTTTGGCTGGTACATGTCAGCAAAACAGACGAGCAAAACCACATATTGGATTGGAGGTAATTTGGCCTGATATTGGGATTAATTAAACAGGGAGTTTTAATTTGAACTTTCAGATAGTTAAAAGGATATAAGACGAACTTATTCGGTAAAGAAATATGGAAATGGAAGGCATCAGGTAACTGTCAGAGACCAAGCAAGGAAGCTATGCCTACACATCTGTAGTGGTTAAGGATCGATGTCACGGCCGGTGATACGGATAGGAGCATATCACTCACGCGAGTGTGACCATTTGACATGCGCCAATGCTTCTATGAAAATCCTATCGAGTCTTTTATCTGTTTTTGAGAATCAAGAGATGAGCAACCCAGTTGACCAATCTGCTGATTTTATGCATTGCGGAGAGAAAACGAAACCCATATGTTTTCATGTTGGTGCTTTACAAGTTGAAGTCCAATTACTTGAGTCCAAAAGTTCGTGTTTCGATTTGATTTTCCTGGAGTTCTTCATTAGTTCGGAGTCCAATAGTGTATTAGGAATGGTGATTAGCACAATGGCCTCATTCAGCAGCGGAGCCAAGGCCCGGCCACCCTGGGTCGGTGCCCGGGCCCCACTGTGTGCTGCAGCTGTAGTTCTCTCTAATCACTCCATAATTACTCCTTAATTAATTATCTAGTTTAGTTTGTTCTGCTAATCCTAGTGGAGGGTAGACCAACCAGCAAACTAGCGACGCAAGGCAACTAGGCAAGGGCCACACCATCACAAGCCTGCCTTCTTTATTTTTCTAGGCAGTGCTAACCTCGTAATCTAGCCCATCGGCACTACACGACCATCATCATGTCGATATAATCTTTTGCAACGTTTTTCTCTTCCTAAATAACAACTAGATGACTCTGAACTTTGCTTATGTCTATAACAAACGGTGCATATATTTATATATCATTAGGCTTGGTCAGGCTTAATAAAATTCCTGATTCCCCACTGGCCTCATTATTTTATTACTAGCCGCTAATATGAGTGTTGCACAAAATGTTATAATTGTTATATTAAAACTATAAGCATATCATAGCTTATATTAAAAAAGAGTCTAATTAATAATTATCAATTATGTATTTTAAATTTTGAATTAAATTAAGTAAGATATTAAATGAGAGTTTAAAATGGAAACTACAAATTTATAAATTTTAAATTTTGTTAAATTTTATGTTGGTTAAAGTTAGTAAAAAAATTAAATAATTGATTATTATGATTGAAGGTGGCCATTCAGCACCTAGATCTACTTAGGCTCGAGAAATGGGTTAACACCCAAGTCAAGCTGTTGACTACAGCGAGCTAAGAATCATGTTTACGCTCCAATATCAATCGTTGAGCTTATTTCACTAGATTTAGCTACATTATTTCAGTGTCTTAACCAAAACATCAGGCTCCAAATAATTGTGAGTTCATATGTGCACACTAAGGACAACAATATGGATAGTTTCTCCCACGTTAGGAAAAACGCTTTGCATCCTTCAGTAAACATGATGAAAAATATATTGAATCTTGTAACATCATGTTGCAAAAAAAAGTGACGCATAATTATTTATCTCAAAATCAGGATATCAAGCTCTCAGGGAAAATAAGAATATAGATCATACTATGACCATAATTTGATTGAGATTTTAGGCAATAATGGAAGGCATAATAAATCCCAAGCGTAATGTCTAATTTACATATATTTCAACTACTCAAAATCTCATTTTAGATTGTGAACATGGGGATGGGGATAGAGTGATCTACATTAATGCTCCAAAGCCATTGGAGGTTTTGACGTGAACTCATCCGTACTACCTATCCAAATCATTTTAGGATGTTCTCAGATAACAAAACACGAAAGCCACCATAAGTTTGGCGCACCTATGGATAACATATATATGACTCTACCTTGTAGAAACATTTGTATAAAGGAGTGTAATAGTATAGAGTGGTCTTATCTATTCATAGCCATGGATACTTAATTTCCTAAAATTTTCATACATTAGGTGATTTTATATTATTTTTACTTGTTTTTATTGGCATTATATTCTCAATATTTATTCCCCACAAAAAAGTATCACACAAAAATGAAGTAAAACAAACCCAACATAATGCTTCCAAGGAGGCTTCTACACTATATGTACCACCATTATTTAGTTGGAGTTGCAAAAATTTTAAAAACAATAAAAAAACACCATGACAGGGTTAGAATTGTAAAAATTCTACTAAACACAAAATATCTATAAATCAGAATAACCGGACTAATACATCGCTTAGGCCATATTATTATTTGTACTATATGTAGTCCATATTATATATAATACTAAATTCTACACTCAATACCTAGTTATTACCTAGTCGAAATAGGTATGAGCTGGCTTAGTTTTGTTAGACCGAGATAGTCGAGCAAAGGTGGGCCACCTAAATAACCAAGACAATGGGTGACTAGGCATTATGGTTTTCCTCTCCGCATTATCACTCGCGGCGGTATCCATCACCAAGAATGCCAAGACAACGGCGTAACAATAGTAATGCAAGACATCAACTATCAGCAGTGGTGAGGATTAGGGCAACGTGTGGCAAGAATGCCCTCTAACAAACCTTCAACTACTCTCTGGCAGAATGGTAGTGGTTGCATCTTAGCACAATAACAATGCCGCTGATGGTGGAGTTGTGCTAGCGAGGAAGGCAACTGACGAACCCTCAACTACCCCAAATAGCATAATAGTGATGGTGCTTCGCTCCTGGTGGCAGCTCAAAGGCTAACACGCTAGCGACAGCGTTAAAATGTATCTTACCAAGACATCCCAGTGGAGCCTCAATTTGACATTAACAGTTGGTCGACCCATTGTCCTCTCACCATGGCTTAACAGTAGAGTCGATGAGAGGTTAATGATGGTAAATGAGAGGTTATGGTGGTAACAGCCTACTTCGGCATAAGGATCTAGCAGTGGCAGTGTTGTGGATTAGTAGCGCTCTAATGGTGATGGTGGTTTACTATAACGATGCTGGTGTAAGGATAGTGATGTTTCCAATTATAGCGGTGGACGTTGGTTGTCATGCCTCTATGCATGGTGCAGAAGAGACAGAGAGAGAGGAGAGATTAGGGTGGGTGAGATGGCTGGTTTGGACCGGTGAAGCAGGTTTGCTCTGGTTAAAGATGAATCTTTAGCGGTTTTTTTCACAGGGTTTTCTTTAGTTTTTCATTAATTTCAACAGATGCAAAAACATATACAGAGCAGGAAACTGATCTGCTGCTAGCGGAACATCAATAATATAATGAAAAATAAATAGATGTCACACCGGAATAGACACATGGCTAGATGTATCGATGCATCCCCGTCTCTTCTTGCGCCGTCGCGCGCGGGCCCACCTCCCATCCCAATGCTCGGCTTTGTGTGGCCCTCGATTTTTTGGTACAGCTTTGTCCGCGCCAGCCCAACCATCCAAGTCGAAGTAAGAAGCCCAGACGCGAGGTTACTTCTGTTTCCGTCACTGTAAATACTCTCGCCCATCCTCCCCCCTTCCTGCCGCTCGATCCCCTGCTCTCTCCGTGGGACGGGCAACGGCGACACCCTGGCGCCCGCGGCCGCCGGCCACGCCTTCGAACATGGCGTTCTTCCCGGAGATCGGAGTTGATTCCGTTCATCGCACACCTTTTTCGTCCGTCGAAACTTCCTCCGTCCGCGTCCGATTCCCTCCCGATCCGTGCCTGCGCGTCGGTGAGCCTAGATGGATCCACACACGGAGGCTGATGCGGCGGAGGTTCTGAACGCGGACCTGAAGCTCATGGCACGCTGCTCGGGGGCCTGATATCCCGGCCAACGAGGCGGAGGGGATGTCCCACGCGTGCGTCCCCACCGAGATGCGCTCGCTCTTCGCCTCGCGCACCCGCTGCTGTCGCCGGCGCACCCCTCGACGCATCTCCCCGGGTTCACTGGAGTTCGTTTACCTTGCCACGCAGTCCTCGCTCGGCGCGCGCCCGGGCTCTCGAAGCCCATCTCAAAGAAGCTCTTCGACGCCGTTGGCGAGCTCGCGTCCTTCCTGCTGCCGTTCAACTCATGGCCCGCCTGACCTCCTCACCGTTCCTGTATGCCTCCCCCGCTCTCGGCTTCCGTTCGTCATCTTCGTCCGTCCGCGTCCGAGCGCCACGGAGCCAGAGCCGTCCAGCCTCCACACGTGTTCTCCCTCATCCCCCTCGCTAAGTAAGCCAAGAGCAGAGATTGCCATGTGCGCCACCGCTTTGTCCCGGCGAAACTGATTCGTGACGCGTCCGAGAGCACTTTGAGATGGTTCAGCTTCCAAGCCAGCCTCCAGGGGAGTCCCGAGAATGAGCTCTCAGGGTGGTGGGTTTCTTTTGGGTTTACTAGATTCTGACCCTGAATCGAAACGCACCGCAAAATTTGGAATTTCTGTTGGAATTTCTGAACGATTCTAATGGTGTACTATTGTTACTTTGTTAGGTGATCCTGAGATTCAGCCACTGCAAGCACTAGATGCTGTACTCGTCAACTCTGGGGTCAATCTTTCAATCTTACCAAGTAATGTCATACTCTAACATAACCACAACGGCAGTGGGTTTTTGTTCAATTTGCAACTTGCTCACTTCACTTGTATCTCTATTTAGGGTATTATCTACGATCAAGGAATACCGCCATATAAAATTGGGTGTCTAAATTTCAAAAGTTTTACTAAATCTAATCATAAGTGTCAAATATATATATGACTAGAGATAGAAATTTCTTCTGATTTTTTCAATGCTCACAGTTCAATTCATTTAGTCAGTAAACTTCGCTCAAAGTACATTTTTATCAGTGTGAGCTACAAAATCATTTATTTTGTTATCCAAACTTTCAAAACCAGACAAAAAAAATACACTAGACGTACTTTTAGTGATTTTATTTGGAAATAGAATATTTTGAATAGGTTATCTCTATGAATATGTTTGGCTCAGATCACGAGAATTAAACCTAAATCATTTATCATAAATTTTAGCTTTTTCCGTTATAACGCATAGACATCTTCTCCAGGTAGAAGTCATGCGTGCACATACGCCTTGCGTCCTTGTTTAGTTGATTGGCAGGCTCGCGTTGCATCCAGCCTGCACAGCCGTGCGCGGCGCGATGCCTGAGCCGCACCATACTCCTACATCGCGTCGTCAGAAAACGCACGTCTTCCGTGTGTCACGTGGCAACATGGCCACCATGGTATCTCGGACGGCACGTGCAATTCAACAAACGAGAAAACAATCTCAATAGCAACAAGGACGTTCACGCGTGTACATGGCAAATATGAACGCATGTGTTCGTGCATGTAGACTGCATGCCAGTCCACGCACGTGTGGCGCTCGGCGGCTCGATTTGCTAGATGCAGATTGAAGCACAGGAGTCTGCATCCCGTGGTGTGGTGCGCGGCTGTGCGTGCACATGGGAATGCTGCAACCCACACGTCGCGCAGCACCGCGGCACGCGGAGCCCAACTAGGCGGCAGCGGCGCAGCCCAGCGCTCCGTACGTAGACGATGGTGCTCCCCGCTCGGCCGTGCGCGCTTGGCGTCGCCGTCGTCCCAGCGGTTGGTGACCAGCGCGACCGCGACGGTGGCTCGACGAGTGGCCTGGCCGCGCGATTAATCCGTGGTTAGAAATTGATCTAATAATAAGAACAGATTGTAACGATAAACCGGTGAACAGAATACTACCAACCAACGAGTCTAATCACCAGATCCGTTCTTTCCCTCTCATAAAAGTAGAGGCATGAGAAGCTACAGATTATCCATATCCCTTGTCTATAAGAAGATAATCAATCACAAACATCTCACCCTATTTCTATATATAAATATATATATATATATATATATAATATTATCTCTACTTCGTTTTAATTGGAAAAAAGAATTTATGAGATAAAACTCCGTCTGTACTGTATCAGATGGCTTGTATGTACAGCACGGTGGATACGTCTAGTCTGACAACCAAAGAGAGTGTAACATTCCGTCTATTAGTACTGTGTTTCGCTGTTTGCGTGTTCTAATTGCTAAAAAAAAATCAGCTCGTCGTATTCTAATGTTCACCTGCACTGAATGTAATAAAACCTACCTATCGTAGAATTCTTCAGAAGAACAAGGCAACTGTCCGAATCTCGTTTACACATTCGATCATTGCTTCACAGTACAGTTATCCATCAAACAACTGGCGGCACGGTAAACTTCAGTTCCAGAATCCTGCATTGTTTCTGCCCTACTGTGAAGAGCATATGTAGCGTCCTTCAACTAGCAGACTCAGAGAAGAACGGAAAGCGTACCGTTGCCGATGGAGGAGCGAGTCTGTCGCCGCGTTGCTCCGACGTCTGTGCGTACGGTCCCACCTAATAGGAATTTTTAAGCCTAATTATCAATCTCTCTCATCCTATTTCTCTAAGTTTATTTATTTGACCTCATTTTTTAAAAATTAAAGATCTTATTTTATCAAGACAAGATAACAATGTTAACTAAGAGACAAATTATTATTTTTACCCTTACTCATTTGATCATGTTATATCAAAACTTTTTGTTTATTCAGAGCTTTTTGACATACTTGTAACAAATTTAGCATAACTATGATAGATTTGACTTTATTTTGATAAATTTGACTTCGATTTCACATATTTTTGGTAAAATCAAATAATAAAATTTGACAAAATCAAGATAAATCAAGATAGCATATTGTCCTGTTTTACCTACCACAAATTGCCCTTCGGTTCATCTGCCCCAACCTCCATTCACCTTAGGTCAGTGCGCGGTGGCGCTAGTGCGACCCTCAGTCTTTCTGCCTCGACCTCCGTCTGACGTAGCTGCCTCTGCATTGGGCCTCGAAGAAAACCCTAGCGCTAAGCACTAGCTGCTAGTAGCCACACAGTTAGATGAGATGGGGTCGGAGTCAGGTTACATTGGATAGTGTTAATGTGTAGTTAGGGGCATTTTGGTTGGTTTAGCCTTATAAAAATATTTTTTCTTTTTTCTAAATAAAATTCTAACGGTGTTATGAAAACAGGTCAGATGGTAATTCCGATTTTAAAAATAAGGTTAAATTAACAAACTTTAAAAAGTGGGATCAAATTGTATTTAGGTTTCAAAATAGAATCAAATGAACCATCGTCCCTAACAGACAGATAGAGTTTATGCCCAGCCATCAAAGTAGATTACTGGCACACTGATAGATACTCATCAAGTAATCTCTTTTTCAGCTGTAAATGTGACACCATTCACATCAGACACACTGACCAATTTCTCCACTAAATACATCCACAATATAGTATGCCGTCAACAAAAGCAGGTTTACAGCTTATTACAAGCCACCTTCAATCAAGAGCACTGAGTGGTGATGCATGCATCCGAGATTACGGATGGAGGGGATCGATGCTTCTTGCCACGCCGCCACCTGCGCGTCGCGAGGCTTCGACCGCGCATCTCGATCTCGGCTGTGAAGACGGAGAAGAGGAGAGGGAGATGGGAGAGCGGTGTGGACTGGGCTGTCAGAACACAAGTGAACCGCACGCGGGCTTTCCTCCTTGTATTCTCGGGTGGGGTGGGCCACGCGAACATGCGGGCATTAGACCCACCCCGTGTGAAGGCGGCGGCTTGAGTGGGATACCCACCAGAAATGCGTTGCCAAATTCAGAGCTTTAGGGAGTTTTTTTTTTTTTTTTTACCTTGCGAGGATTCTCTGCCGTCTCCAAAGACTTCCATTCCAAGTTGAATATGTTTAGGCTAAAGAAAAAAATTATTGCTGGTGTCGAGACTAGATTATTATTATTATTAGAGCTATTAGTGTCAGACACATTGTTCACGCTTTACACTAGAATTAAAATTAGATTATTATAGACTACTTGGTAACATCCATTCTTTTCTGTCAGAATCGATGGCAGGCATGACGAGTGGCCTCCACACTTTCATTTTAGATCCAAACTGACACCTGGAGAGTGATCTTGAAGTGGTGCATGTGTCTTCACGAAGGCCCGGTGGTCTACTAGTCTCAGCTTAAAAAGTATCATAGCCCGTGTAGCCGAACTGTGAGCGGTGCTCTTGTCACAGTTAATTTTCTAGAAGTCAGTAAAACTAATATACATTGAAAAAGCAGTAAAGCCTATGAAACCACGCCACGAAACCATTTTTTATCCTAAATGCCCTAAAGAGTTAGAGCATGCCAACAAAGAAATGTAACTAATAATTCTTAAAGGGGTTTTTATTTACACACATGGACTAGCTGAGATGTGATTCATTCGCTTGTTGATCTGAGATAAATGTTTGTCAACTGGTTTGATAATATATCCACCATGTGATACCTTACCTATATGTATGAAGTAGCGTGATTTAACAATAATAAATTTTTTTCAGTTTCTTTCATAATATTTTTGGCATTTCAGCCTAACTCAATCAACTCAATCCCCATTTCTCTCTACTCCCAAACTTAGGCAGCGTAGTTAGTAACTAACCACCCGCCACGTAAACGGTAAAACGATGTATCTAATTAGCATATGATTAATCAAGTATTAACTAAAAAATTTTAAAAATAAATAAATATGATTTTTAAAGCAACATTTCTATACATTTTTTTAAAAAAAATACAACAAACATGTATGTGAAAAACGAGAAAAGAAGTTTGCAACCTGTCCAAAGGAACATATCAAACATTGGAAAACCTTTGTAAAACATTTCAGGCTTTTATTTAAACTAATTTCTATATTCTATTGGTCAAATGTTCGGTTTTATATTTTATGGATCTTCAAAGAATTACTTTTATCTATCATAGATTTTATATTTTATGGATCTTTAAATAGATGTTTTTCTTTATTATAGTTTTATACTATTATCTATGATAACCATACATAGTGACATTACCCTTACGGTTTTTGAGTGAAGACATTTGTGGATATTTAAAACAAAGGAGTTTAGTTCATTGTCTCACTTTGCCAGGACACAATCATGTCACAGTTTTTTAGTGTATTTGTTTTGATACCATAATTGTGCCGTGCCATATTTTTTAGTCTTAGTTTCTACATGTCATAGTCATAAATTTAGAGCTAATCTTATTACACTTATGGCTAACTATTTCTTAATCACACTTTGGCCACATGCCATAACTTGCCGAAGTTTAGTATGGTAAGCTTAGGCATCAACCAAACATCCCAGAGAGATTGTTGAAAGGTAAAATGAGCCATAAAGGATTGAATTCATGAGAGTGCACATGGTTGACATACTAGGTTTAAAGCTCTACGAGTTAAAAAACAACTTCCTATCATACATCAGTTTATGGAAAGCACCTCTGGTGTGACAGTTAAATCATGTGAAATCATAGTACCCACACTAAACATATGAGCTTATCTTAAGCTGGTACCGATGCCAGAAGTTATCATTCCATTCTTAAAAGAGAGGCGCAACATTCGATTGCTTCGGAATGCCAGTCAGTCATCAAGCCAGCAACTGCTGGTACAGTGAAATTCACTGCAAGATCCTCCGGTGTTGCGATTCTTCTGTCAAAAGGATATGATTTATCCCCAGCCATCAAAGTTGATTATTGACACCCTGATACTCGTCAAGTAATCTTTTTTTTATATCTTTCCACCGTAAAGATCACACCATTCACCTCAAACACAATGACCAATTTCTCCACTAAATACATCCACCATATAGTATGTCGTCAACAAAAACAGGTTTACAACTATTACAAGCCACCTTCAATCAAAAGAATGAATACAATATATTAAACTGAAATAGAATGCCAGACCACTGTAAGAAGTCTCATCTCTCATCCGTAATCTTGGATTTCATGCAACACCACTCAATTAACACCAAACTTTTCCCTGCACAAAGCAGCTTTTGGAGATCCAGTTGTTATTTCGTCCTGTTGTTGGGTTGTGAAAATTACATGATATAGGTTCAGAATTTTCCGCTGTCGGCATCACATGAACTCATACCATGCTTCTTCTCCTTGAGTGATCTGCGGTAATTGACTTTGGATTTGAACGATGGTCAGCCCCTGCAAAGCCTTTGGGTTCAGCCAGCCTCTTCAGTCGCTCACTGAATGATTCGGTTGAGCCACCCTTCTCCTTCGGACCAGTTAGTGATGGAACTGATTTACTTAGTCCATTGACATGCTCTCTGCTTGCTTTTGGAAGATCACTCTTACCATTACTTCTTGCAGATATTCTCTTTTGCCTCTCTAGTTTAAGCCTCTCCAATCGCTTCATTTGTTCTTCCTCCTGAAAACAGGGAAAGCCGCTGGGAAGTTAAATACACTGATGGTACAAGTACAAATATTACTGATCTGACTTCGAACAAGATCTAAGAACAAACCAAAGTTTTGAGAAATAAAAAATAATCTTTATAGTGGATTGAATAGGCTACTTCCGCACACTGGACACATGTTCTTTTTTAGTCTGTCGACATACTGTATAGGTAAAATAACAGAAAGTTGCCTTCATTAACAATTGTATTCAGAATTGCTTGGTCCTTTTGGGAGTAATGATAGTGGCAAAAGGGTAAAGATTTTTTTTTCAAAAAAAATGTTGACAATGTTGCTGTGCAGATAATACCATAAATTAACACCATGCAGAAGAACCAAAACTGGAGATGAAAAATGAAAACAAAAAAGAAACAATACCTGCTCTTTCTTCAGTTTCTGGAGATCAGCTTTATATGCTCGCATGTTCTGTGCACGTTTCTGCGCATCATTTAATGGAGTCTTCGGAGCAGACAATCTCCTGAGTAAGGCATCCTTATTTCTTTTATCCAAACTATCCTTTGTATTTCTTAGCTTCTTCTCTGGCTTCTTTATGTCACCATCATTACTTTGTGAGACATCCTCGTTATTACCATCTTCAACTTTGATGGTTTTGACTAACATGTTACTTTCATAATCCATTGCCGGATCATATCCAAATGAAGCATCTTCAGATCCACGCTCTGGCATCAATTCATCCGGCTCATAGAATAGTTGAGTTTCAGCCTTTCCATCTGAAGTTTTCTTAGTGTTTATAGGAAGCTCAACATCAATGTCAATCACAGTTCGGCTTTCTGGCCGAAGATTATCCTGCGAACCAGATCTAAGAGGAATCATAAAGGACTCATCAGCCACAGCATGCCCATTCTTGTCGACCTGATTGGGAGTCCTGTACCGGGCCTCTGCAAGAGGATCCAATGAGTTACTCCCATCCACTGACCTTTCCTGACCATAGACCATAAAGTCCTCACTTGTCCCTCTCCTGTATCTTCCACCACCAGCTTCTATCTCCTTAATTTCACCATCCATATATCTTCTCCCTTCCCCAGAAATCATAAGTTCATCATTGGATTGCAGCCGAATGGATCTACCCCTCCCATTGGCTGGATCAAAGCCTGATCCCCTTTGTTCATAGACATCACCAGAATCTCCCCCAGCTAAAAGAATAGGATCAACAGTGCTCACATTCTTCTTTTTCCTTGATGGGGACTCTTTTTCACCAGAAAACATATCTGCGTCAGTAGATCTTGTTTTTTCTTCTGCTCTTAGCAAGAAACTCTGGAATGCATTCCAGTTTCCTTGGTCACCATCTTGCCTGTAAGATGCTTCATCCTTGTTATAGTCGTCTCCAGAGTCGAAGGTATTTTTTGTACCTTCCTTTTTCTTTGAACTTGAGCTCTTACACTTCCCTCGTCTTGTTTTAGAGTGTGAGTCATCACTGTCTTCAGACCCAGAAGCAGAACTAGATTGTGACTCACTTTCCGATGAGCCATGCTTCTTGGATGTTACATTTACATTTTTTATGACAACTACACTCGATTTCTTTTTCCCTGATCGCTTACCCTTTTTATGTGACTTGTGACCATGAGAACTCCCTCTTTCAGAACTGCTTCCGGTGCTTCCATTATCAAGTACTTCTGAGTCCTTACTGTCTGAAGAGTGCTTTCTCGATGATTTCCTTCCAGAGTAGTGATATCTGTGGTCGTCCACCGGAGGATATGGAGGGTAGTATGGATTCACCCCAGGATAGTAAGGCATGCCTTGCATATGATACGGTGGAGGATGCATTGCCCATGGAGGATATGCAGCCTGATACCCCATCTGGTGACCAGACTTATGTTCTGTCAAGCAGAGAGAAAGCAATTTTGTAAGCTCCAATTATCTTTTAGTTAAAAAAACAAAGACACATCAAAATAAAAAATGCTGTACAGTGTGTCAAAGTACATATGTTTGAATAGAATAACAGATAAAAGTAATTTTGTTTACTGCTTTCTAAATGAGATATTGTTAGTGCTTTTGCAGATAGAGTCAAATTAAGAACAATTCTATTCTTGGAAACGAAAAATGGAATAAAATATCTACCTTAATGATCTTAAATATAAATCGTGATATTTGATGATTCATCGAAAATATTGTTTTTCACATCTTGTGTTACTTTCAGACATTGCTAAAAACTTGGTTGGGGCGGGGGATTGGCTTTTTCGGATGATGCAGAAAATACATACCAGCTTTAGAAGCATCCTC
Organism: Oryza coarctata; assembly: GCA_030770085.1. Taxonomy (NCBI): domain Eukaryota; kingdom Viridiplantae; phylum Streptophyta; class Magnoliopsida; order Poales; family Poaceae; genus Oryza; species Oryza coarctata. Next base: position 9,873,860 of record CM061475.1, read on the forward strand.
GCCATTTGCCTCTCCATTGGAAACAGACATCGTTTCCATGTTTGGCTTCATGTTGTCTCCAACAAAAACAATACCGGATGGATTAAAAGGAGGAAATTCAGAGCGTGTAGACATTGCTTCCGGTTCAACTTCAATCCATTGTCCAGTTTCATGCTTTCGCTTCCACAGTTCATTGAACTGCGAACAGGCCCTCCTATTCAATTTTTAACACTGAAGAAGTTTAGCATGGGAAATGTCTTGATAAAAAAGCATTAGCTTACTAAAACAACTAGATTTATGGAACTGGATAAATAAGGTATGAAGGCACCAACGCCGGGTAGGTGACGCACCTATGCACTGCCTGAACTCTTGGGTAACCCGTATTGACCATTATTAGTAGGAAGAAAGTGCTGAGAGCAGCACAGAGAAAGAAAGAAAAATATAAAAAAGAAAAGGATGAAGAGAAAGGAAAATGTAAAGTGCCCTGGCCCAGCCCAACCAACCCAGCCCACTCCCCTTGCTCCCCCACAATATCTCCCCTACGGCCTTACCCCTCCCTACCCCGCTCCTGTCCATGAGAGCTGATGATGATAGCCACTGTGAGTCTGACATAGTAGTTTACCAGTGATGATGAAAACTGATGTTAGCAGCACAGATAACAAATAACAATGGCAACAGAGACAGAAGGTTATATCCCTCTTGGTTTGTCATCATCTGCTTCCCTCTCTCCTTTCTCTCTGTTTTTTGGGACTGTCCCCTTCTCTGTTTTTATAATTGTAAGATACTACATCTATCACAAATTACCACTGCAGGTTTAACGTTTAGGAACAATACAAACACAGGGAACGGTAGCAGCAATATTGTGCGTATGGGAAAGAAAAAAGTTTTAGCTTATATGCTACTGTCTGTAACATTCACATATGAAGCATCTGAGCTACCAATATTATTCTGACTTTACAACAAGCTATTGAATAGACAACAAGAAAGATGGCATTTTAAAGATAAACCAGAATCAGCAAGGATATGTTTAAAGAACAAAAAGGCCAAGCATTAAGATATCCAGCTTATAAAAAACGAAGTGATGATGAAGACTGTACTTACATTAAACGTGAAGCACCGAAGCGCTCAGCAAATGCAATCAAGTAACTCAGATTGTCAATGTCAAACCCAGCTGCCACAGCACGGGCAAAAGCCATAGCCTGCTCTTTCCTTAAGACATTTTTTCGGGTTTCAAGCACTCTGAGCAATTGGACTCTGTAGGTTGTTCATAAGGTGTTCATAAGAAAATGTATCTGTTAACAGCTTTCCAATGTAGGACAGGTAAGCAACAAGAGACACTGAATGCAATCTTAGAGCACATATGCAGCTTGAATAAAAATCAAAACAATAAATAAAGTAAATCAATGCTAACTTTCTCATTTTTTCTCCATTCAATGCTGTAATTTGTAAAACACATCTATTTTCATGGATACAAATATATACTTTTGTTACTAGAAATGGAAGGTTTCGAAAAACATAGATCAAAAATATTCTTAGCGGTGTCAGTACTTTGAATTCTCCTCATGTGTTGTAGTCTCATCATGCACTGGTGGTGTAGGCTGTCATCAGTTGAAAATCCCAGTGAGGTCAGTGTTAGTTCATGATACATACAGGAAAGGAAAAAGGATGCACATATAAATATATAATCAAACCTGGTATATAACTATAGCCTTATCTGCGTCAGGGTTGTGAATTGCTCGGGTACCTATTAGCGCATTGATAATGTCAGGTTCTGTTATACAATAAATGAAAGGATAGAGCAAGCTACTTAAGACAAGGTAACTGAAATTGGAAAAAAAAACTCAATCGGTCATCAAGTTCTTTCAGAACAGGAGTAGGATTCCTAAAATTATCAACTAGTTCAAGATTGAGAATTAAATCAATAAATCATGGTAACAGTTTAAGAATTCTATCTAAAACTTAATCTCAAAGACTAAAAGGTACAAAGACAAAAAGTAAAAAAAAAACAGTTTTATAGTAACTGCAAAAATAATAGAAGTACTTGCCTTGCTCCCTAAATCAGATTATATTGATTGGCACTTCATAAGACCTACAACTTAGTTGTATGTACCTAACTCAATAATAGGTTCTGATGTCACATCAAACTCCATAATGACTACATTCTAAATTCTAAAACAGTCAGATCAGATTGCATCTTCCTCCTTTTTTTGTGTGGCCCAATCAAAAGCTGTTACAGATGTATGCGTTCCCCACAGGACACAGGCAAGCACCATTCAATGCATAGCGAGATAATGTTATACCTTCGTTGCTTTCAGTTAATTTCTCTCCATGATCTTCTACCTTCTAGATGGCAAACAAGAATGTGTCACCTTTCTGCAAATAACAAAAATTAACAACTCATGACCGACAATCGTCCACTTACAGATTTTAGTCCAAGATTATCATTGCTCTGAATAGAGATGGCGTCCTCGAGCTGCAAGATCTCGGATTCTATCGTCGTCACTCGCTCAAGCACCTCCGGAGTACTCACGAAGCGCACAAATCTGCGAAGAAGTAACATATGAATGACCCAATTGGAGATGTCACAGGTAATTCTCATAATCAAAGGCACCAACCTCTCCACAGTGCCTCTTGTAAACCATGGCACGACAACCCCTGAACTCGGTTCAAGTGTAATTGAGTATCCTCCCTTTGCAATCTGATCTTGAGCGACCTTCAAGTGTGCCAGGAACGGGTTTAGCAGGCCAGACGCTACCTTCTCCTTGCGGCCATTCACTATCACTACCAAATCGAACCTGCAAACAGTGAAACGATAGCTCCCATCAGACATCTTGGATGGTGATTTACAGGACAAGCATCAGTGCTCATCAGTTAGTAAGAAGCTTCACCATGATCAAGTAAGTATCTTAAGCATCAATCAGCACTAGATTTACCACATCTAGTACTAAAATTAAGCTCGCAAAGAACCCCAGCTCCAACAGAACGAAGAACAAACATTTGCTGCACCAAAAATTGCAATCCACAACTTTCTTCATGTTCTAGTGTTCAGAACCCAGCTTAGCACAAAGCAACCAACCATAAAACACTCCTCAAATTGTAACTCCAACCCAAATACAAAGCCAGTTCATCAAAAAACACAATCTTTTCTACGCCAAGAAGCATCCAAACTCTGTTCTTGCAACCGCATCCCAAAACCAAAACCCAAAAGAACGAAAGGATTCACCGAATTAGCCCCTCTCGTCGAGCAGATCTAGCTCGCACTCACCTGGTCCGGGTCGGGGTGAGCTGGAACACCGCCGCATCGAGTCTCACGTCTGGCCTCATTGCTGAAGAAATCCAAGCTAAGAAACCTCTATCCTCCCCTTGGGCCGCCCCCTCTTTTGTACCAGATCTTGCACGCAGATTTACCACAAAAGGGAGCCAAAAAACTGCAAGAACCGAGCACTTTGCTTGGGTCAGAATGCTACCACCCCCTTGAGAGGGAAAGGGACAAGCAGCAGCAGAAATGGGAGTAGAGCGGAAGCCGCCTATAAATCTCCAGCAAATGCAGCTCTAGCTGGCTGTCCAGGAGTGCAAATAGACAAAATATCAAGAACATGGCATTGGAGGAGAAGAGGGTAATGAGTAATTAACTTCGCAGTAGTAAGAATTGGAGGTGGCAATAAATAATTTGCAGTAGCCGCAGAAGAAAAGAGAGTGAGGGAGAGAGAAGGTGGAGGTCGCTGCTGCAAGTAGCGGCATTTATGGGTGGGCAAAAAACGGCAATAAAAATGAGATTTTTTTGGGTTTAGTCCTCCAACTTAATTATATTAGTGGATGATTAAAGTGCAAATCCCTTGCTTGATCATTGCGTTCAAGAAATTTTTGCACTTTGATGCATGCCAGGAAGGCGCCATTTCAACTACCATTAGAGCGTGACAGCCAGAGAGAAGCAGAGGATGAAGGGATTTTGATCATCTGATCAAGAGAACTGGGGAAAAGACAGAACTGAGCTAACTAGCTAGCAAACACAAGGCTTTTTTTCTGTTTTTTTTATTAGAGGAAAACATGCTCAAAGCTTTTCCCAACTCTATATATCATGTTTTGTTCTTCAGCGCATGGCGCTGTCATTGTTCTTTGTTTTTAATTTAAAGTATTGTTGTGATATATGCATTCTCGGGCTGAAAATAGATCGCGGTGGTTGCTGGTTAACAGATTCTGCTTTGATGCGCATATTGGTGCTTTTTTGCCAGATCATCGAATAGTACTATCATGGCAATCTATTCTCAATTCGCAAGATATATAAGTTACCCAAGTTTTTTTTTACAATGTTTAGAACTTAGTATCGAGAAATCGATGTATTTTAAATATTAATCATGAAGTATAGATTTACTTTTCTAGATAATGAATAATACATTTACTGAAAAATGTATATCTCCTAAATATAACCTATGTCCTAAAAAATTATTTTTTATAATAAATTTGGACAAAGTTAAAAGTATTTTTTGGACGGATATAGTAGCGTATATACATCTTGATGCCTCCCAATGATGAAGGGAAAAAATAGAAAACTGCATGAACCAGTTAACTATTCAAGTCATGCAAACAATGAGAAACCATGGAAATATGTTGGTAATAAATATTGTTTGAGCAAAACCAGGAGTATTAGTGCATTTACAGATAAAACTGAAAGAAACTACGTGTATGCAAATTGACAAGGTACGTACGGGATTTATAGAGAAAGTGCTCTCATATGCAAAAGCCGACTGGATGACAAGGAACAAAATAATAAATCAAAAGGGAAAAATGACATTCGTGCAAAACCTAAATGAAGACGGCGTTTCTCTTTCGTCCTACAGGGAATGGCTCCCTTCTTTTATGTGGAACGACCGAATAAGTGGAAAAACATGGTTCATGCGAGATGTTAACGTAGTGGCGGAGCTACATGGAGGCCAGGATGGATCGATCATGGTCCCCGAAACTCCATGAAAATACTTATAGTATTAATCCATGAATGTTTAAGTCTAATACTTTTAACAAAGAATTGATGTAAACTAAACCTAATAGCATGACCCTTCAAATTTGGTGAAGTGTCACCAATGATCCACAGAAATCAATCAATCCAAGGATGCTGAAAAAGTCTTAAACCTGTTGTTTTGAGCTTTTTATCAAGAATATTACCACATATTATTTTCTCTACACATCTAAAAATATAATTTCTTTAAAAAATTCTACTATATTAGTTAGATCACTTGGTCTAAATTACTTATGAAGTAAGTGTAGCTTAACTGTGCTTTTTGTGGTAAAATCCACTCATCCAACTTTATATCCTAAATTTGATACGGTGCTAATATTTACGGTTAATTATTAATTTAGTAGCACGTGACTTACATGTATAAAGCGAAACGCTCGTAGTAACTTCATTAATATTAAAATATAGTCGACTTTTACAGTAACTTCGTCAATGCTATGGCCAGGTGAGGTGCTTGTAAAGGTGAGTGTAGGTGCCTTATGAGCTATTGTGTATGCATCAGTATAATATGATATCCATAAAATAGAAATATTAGATACCAAATTCTATATAGAAAGGAAGCTCCCTGATATAGAAAAAATCCCGAGCAAATAAGGAAAAAGTTCAGATAAGAAAATAAATACAGAGAGTAGTACTTGGCAATATAAAGACTCTCATCAAGGGAGAAAATATAGACAAATCCTTAATATTAGAGAGATACCCGATAATATCTAGCTATCCACAATTTTATTAAAACTCTATACCAACATAGTTATAGCTAGTGATTGATATAATGGCAACATTGGCTCCAGCCAATAGGAGTAACCATATTACTAAATCCATATAAAATTTCTTATCTTATCTTAATTACTATTTTAACATATTCGTGTGTATGTTCATATCAGCAAATCTGTATATGCTTTAAATCTACTATATATATATGTGGCAGTCGAATTATTCTTCGTTGATAGGTTATACTCTGTTTAAAAAAATTACTTGTAAAGTTTATTTCTTGTAATATTAATTTGTCATGTTAATCAAATAAACCATCCACGTCAATAATTCGTAAAAATCTGTTTCAAACGGGGTCTTGTATAAACAGTGTGGTCACCTTTGGGCGTGGTACCTGTAGCAGCAGCAGCACTGGAGATCGATCAGTAGGTATATGAGTGGAAGTGTTTAACAAAAGTAGAATAAATTTCATTTGAAGTCATTTTACTCACCTGGACATAAATTTCTAGATTTATATTAGGTGCTGCTCCAATAGGGCGTATTCAATCACGTTTTATATATGGACGAGGAGTGCCTTAATTTGATTCTCTAAAGATACTGTGGTTCCATTGTTTTTTCGTACCGACAAATTGGATGAGCTTCCCACGTATCAAGTCGCTTCTTTCTTTCCACGATGGCAGACTGGACAGTTTGCTCGAGCTGTCCCACGTGGTTTCGTACCGTCCTAGCAAAATTCTATACATGCTGCAGCTGCACATACTCCGCCGCAAGCTGTAGCAACAATTTATTGGCGCGTACGTGTAATACAAGAAGGCGAAAAACGCATGTAACAAATTTTGTTAGTTTGCCATCCTTTTAATTAGAAAAGGTGGTTTTTACAACGTGAACTTTATTTTTTTTCCATAATGGAAGAATGCAAACACATTATCCATACATATACGAAAACACGCACTTACCAACGCTACCACACAAAGGTAATAGGAACCAGCTATTTACTGCCGGTTCAATCTGTGTAAACGCTGTGTATAAAACAAGCGGCAATGACAAACCCCTAATGCCCTATAGAACAATTTATGATGATACTTACATAAAAAAAAGTTTAATTGTTGCAAAGGACGATCATCGTCTGCTTGTTTCCTTATTAGCGTAAGCCAAAGTTTAAACTATAGAGAGAGTTGATTTTAGTTTTTTTTTTCATCGTGGTCTATCTTCCAACATTAGTTTTCAATTGCTGATAATACCGATATAAAATTTTTATTTATAAATTATTTTATTTGTTTTATTCATTTTTTCTACAATTTATTAGGCTTAGCTCAAATTCATCCTATAAGCCAGATCATTTCCTTGGCATTCCACTGGAGCTCACAATAAGCTCATTGGAGTTCTATGGAGATATATTAGATTGTTCACGCACAAATTATGCAGGAGATCCAAAAGTGAAGAAAAATTTATAAGATTACACTCTAAGGATCTATTTGGATTGCTAAGAGTAAATTTCATAAAACTACATATAATTTATCTAAACTATCATTTAACGAAGTATATGGTAAAACTATAAATTTAACGTAAAATTTATCACAAATTGCATCAAAAATCTATAAATTTAACATCGATTTTATTCCAAAACTACAGCATTTGTAACCTCAAAAGAACAATAGAATTACAAATAGTTTTGCGATAGTTTCATTACTGAATGTGTAATTTTATAATATGATGTCTTCAATAGATAGTTTTGTGATAAATTTGGTGCTAAAGATGTAGTTTTACGATATACTCCTTTTGTGATAATTTGATAAAAAAATATTTTTTATTGAATTTTAAAATCTATTGCCTTTCTATTTGTCCTATAGGCATATCTGGCATCAAACTAAACCTCCTATTTTTAAACTCTATCCTGTCAAATTAATTTGGTAGTGCCAAATTAATCTTATCTAAGATTTGACACCGTCATTATTTTGGCATGGCTTTTCTCCATAGAGTTCACCCGACACATCTGAAGAATTAATTAACGTATAGCATTTATGTGGGGGGAAAAACCCATTCCATGCCATCACGGATCAAGCAGCTTAATGAATTTCACAGCAGAAAGATCATCGAAAGGCACAAGTGCGACTGACTACGACGGAATACCAAGCACGTTCTTAAGTAGCGAATTTGGAAGTCCCAGTGACACGAAGTTGACTCATCCACGCAATATAGCCACCCTGACACTTCATGTGGCTCTTCCATTAATTCTTTCGACCTCAGCTGCTTAGATCAGATCCAATCAATCGTCGTGCGTCGATCACCTGTGGCATCTGATGCTACAGCAGATGCCGTAGAATAAACTTAGAACATAAGGGGCATTCATGAGAAAATACAGTAACCCAAGGTTGCATTTGCAAATCACAGAGAGAAACAAAACACACGAGCGCCGCCTAGGATTCCTCACAAGACAAGCCTGGAAATCGATGAGATGTGGGCATGGGGCAGCAGGTGTACAAAGGGCAGCCGTTGCTCGTTGCTTGATCCATCCATCCATCCATCCAAGCACAACGTGAATATACATACGCTGATAATAATTGGGCGAAAAAAAAATAATAGTAGCGGTAGTTACTCGTTTAAGTTCTGTAATAAGAGATTTTATTATTTTTCATAAAATAGAAAGAATTTTACTATACTAATTATCATACCAAACAATTCTAATTTAATTTTTTATTATTTTATTCTCAATTACCTTAACTCCCAACTAGCCCTCAGTTAATAGGTGTATTCTGGTCTCTTTTTTATCCTTAATTTTTCTAAAAGATAACGTAGTATCTTGTATTATGGGAGATAAATAGGAAATAGAAACAGTAATCGAGGAAGTTGCAGTGGACAAACTAGAAACAGACAATGGGATCGATGGAAACGGAGGCGGTGCTTCTCTGGGAAATCACGAGCTAGCAGCGCTCGTGGCGTGCACGGCGCTGGACAGCGGTGCCATGTTTTTTTTTTCTTTTTTTATCTCTCGCTAGCTTGCTTGTATCTCCGATATCTCCACAAGATATTTTTCTTCCCAAGAACGAGAGGAGGACGGGAGCGTTTTTGGGCCATAATAAATAAATAAGTAAATAATGAAGGAATCTACGGCATTCTCTGCTGCAGTCATGCAAGTTTGGCATTGGACCAGTGGCCCCAGCGACGAAGTGTATTTCTTACTCCTCTTTTTCGCTAATTTATAGTGAATATCTCAGCCGCGGAGCCCCGGCGACCGCCGGACCAGCCCGGGAGTTGGCTCTGCCGCTGCATTGGAGGCGTGGAGGGTGCTCGAATCAACCAAAACCGTGAATACCGACGGTTTTTAAAGGACGCCTATAAGTTGAGTGTCTTTTTTTTTAAAAAAAATTAAACATTATTTTACCGCTAGTAGAAAAATATTTTAGCACTAAATATTTTTTTAAGAAGAGTAAAATACTGTCAAATCAAAACATTTTACTCTCATTAAGCCTATTAAGACATCAATATATATACAAGAATCAAAGTCAAGAAACACAATCAAAATACCCAGTGCAACATTTCAATTAAAAAAAACATCAAGATACATTGAATAAAACATCAAAAATCATAAAAAAATTACTATTTACATATGACTTCTGATCTCTAGTTTCTCTTCCTAGCCAACCACCTCACGACGATAATGAGTTGGTCTCCATGCTCCCCCGCCATAGCAAAGCAGCGAGCACAACAGCTCCAGCAAGTTTCACCATCGTCTATAACTCACACTGCTGCCTTCTACAACTCGTCTGTCAGCTGCCATGATGCTCTGGTGAGGTAACAGAAGTAGCATCAAGGTATTAGCAAGGTAGGGTGATTGTACTCATGGTCATCGCTCCTCTTTGGTCCTCGTGGTGAAGAAGACAAAGGACATTGTTCGGACAATTTGGCACTTAGTCTTTTAAGTTTGGCGTCCGAGAATATATAGTGTTGCGTTATGTTTAATGTTTCCTCATGTGAGGGTTATTCTTAGAACTCATTTGCATTTGAATGGCTATGTACATCTTTGAGGGATGTAGAGACTGATTGATATCCTTATTTGATCAAATTCAAACATGTACAATATTATATTAGATATATTTTTATCCCTAACCTGTATCGGATGTGTTTTACAGTTATGTGAAGTTATTTACCATTACAACCAGATCTCATTAAAAACTGCACCACAGAAGGTCAATGGGTCATGGGTGGTAGTGGGAAGTTTGTAGCTCTCTAAACACCACATATGAGCTAATTATCCTAAGATCAAAGTGAATAGTAAAAAACCAATAAATTAAATCTTTTAACAGAAATAAAAATCTTTCAAATTGATGGACTTAGCCTATTGATAAGTATCATTCTCCTATCGTTTGGTACGACCGTCTAAGAACAGAAAAATACAATTTAACATAAATAAATATAATTTTATTATATTTATAAAGTACAAACAAATCACTCCTCTCTCTTAAAATAAAACACTAGCTTTTTTTTCTTAAAAATTTTATTCTCTAGAATCTCAACACCTCATATATTTATATATAAAACTTTCAACACAAACTAGGACTCAACCTCTTAATTTTTAAATCTAAAACAATTTACCAAATTCTAAACCTTGTCTTACAAAACTAAAATCTTTCTCAGCTAGCCATAGAAGATCCCGCACATATGAAACAGAGTCCCTGTGTGCACTACAATTTGATACTGACACGATTGGAAATATACACCCACGTTTATTGCTCCTGCCATGTGGGCTGGCCTGCTTAGTCAATCGTAGAAAATCCCAATCTAATTTTCACTCCACTATACGCACGAGTCAGCTACCATCTTACATACGTGCTCAAGCTCACATCTAATTCTCCTGATATATCACCTAGCATGGGCTAGGCGCTACAAGACTCGAGCACTGTAGCAATCATCCTTCTATTTTTTTCCTCAAATTTCTCTACAATTTTTTCCGACGCTTACATATACAACTTGTGAAACTCGTTGACTTTTTTCACACGGTGTTTATCCATTGTATGACATCTTGTATCTAACCTCATCACTTAGCATCCATAAGCGTTTTTAGCTCACTCTAAGCGTAGTTTTGATTTCGCTATTGACAAATATTGTTTCAATATCTCTTGACTCTAGTCCAATCTTATCATATGACATTTCGATCCGCTAGATCTCGACTCTTCCTGACCAGTCTCGATTCTTGCCATTAGCCAAGTTTAACCTTAAATCATCTGCATACAAATAAACAAAATAATTATTTTTAGATATAGATATTATAACTGACTCACATTAGTCATACTCACACAAACATTCACATATATTTTTAAATCATCTTTTTTAAATAAAATTATTTATAGAGCCAATTGTTCATTATAAAATATTAATTATAACAATGACCCAATGATTATTTCATGACAATGTTAATAAACGTCTATTTTCTAGAAGCTTCTACATTGATCAGTTAGATTGGATTATCATGATAGTTGATTGTATTAAAAATTTGGGTTTAATAAAACATGTAGTTAGAGATACTATAGACTCTTTGGTTAGTTTATTTCAAAATTTGATAAATTCGGAATGAACAAATATGGAGTTATATGTATCTTGGATTTTCAATTAAATTTAATATTTAACAAGTAGGAATTGACATGAACTGTTGTTGTTTAATCTAAGGATATATAATTCGAGAAATAACTAGTATAAAATTTGAAAAAAATTAAAATTAATTAATTTAAAGTTAAAAACTCTCATTCTGTATCTTATTAATTCAATTCCAAAATTCAAAATTATTAATTTGTAGTTCAACTCTTTTCTGAATCTAATATTATAATTATAATATCATTATAATATTAATATTAATTATAAAAGCCCATGCAAGATACGGATCGATGACTAGTTCTTATAGTTTTTCATGATGTCCAAGTATTGGAAAGACGGCCGGTCCCGATTGGCGGTGGCTGGCTTTGTTTTCGGCAAAGGCTGCATGATTTCCCATGGAAAAGATGGTTCTTATCACGTTCGGAGGCAACGAACCTGTTTATGCTTCCCATGTACCCACATAGGAGAATCTGATGGGGCACGCGTGTTGATATAGTGTGTATGATTACCTTGATCTTATAGAATATATGAGTTAATGATGAACAATGCTAATGATAAGATCGATATCACTTTATCAAAGAAAAAGAAGGGAAGAAATGATGTGTGGATCTAATGGATGGATGTGATTACTGCAAAAGAAGCTATGAATAAGTGATGATTAGGTTGCTTTAGAAGGTTTTGACTGGTCATTAGATTGTTCTTTATGAAAGAAGGTAGGTGCTCGAGGTCCTTGTTCTTGAACTTATTGCATCGCCCTACCAAAAGAAAAATTGCAATCAAGTCCATTAGAAAATGCTGTCTTCCTCTTCAAGTCCTCACCGGTGGCACTTGGTTAATTCAATAAAAACCTTCTAAATATTTCTACTATTCTGTGATGGAATTATTAGAGGTGTTCTTCCTAAAATGCGCGGAAAAAATATTTCAAAAAGCAAGATAATTTGTAGAATGCGGAAATACATAAACATGTACGAGTTTTATTTTTTAAAAAACAAACAGTCTATGCCAGCCTCTTATACACGCCGTATCAAGGGAAAACAAATAAATAATGATCTAATCCAAATAATATTACAGCTGGATTTCATGGTGTAGCGGTGTTGCTCTGCCACTCTGAATTTGTAATCAATTCAGAGTCCCCTGCTATAAATAAACCTCCGAGCCCTCTTTTATCGGACTCCACAACTCTCCCAGTTCCACCATCCAACCCAACGTCTCTTCCAATTCTATCTCTCAGGTCTCCTCCACCAGGTTGTTCCCCCTAATCCGAACCAGCGTTGATTTCTCCGTTCCAATCGGTGAGTTTCTCCTACATTGCACTTCTGATCAGCTATTTAATACTTTTTTGCCAGATCAAGAAATTTTAGATTGGTCAGGTTCTTTTTTAGTCGGTTCAGTGCAGAAAATTCGGTACTTTCCTGCAGTAGTAGTAGCTACCATCGAATCTTGACGTAGTTTTTGGCGAAAATTTGTGCAATTTGGTATTTTTTGGCTCCTTGTTGAGCACAGTGATTGCGGGTAGAATTGTAGAATGCGTGTTCTTGGCTTCTGAAAAAAAAAAGAAACTGGGCAACGAAGTGTTTTGTTGGTTTTGTAAGGTGAGAGTTGATCCTAAACCACCCAAGCAGATGGAGGGGACCGTGTTCACGCCATCGCTTCAAGGCATTAAGAATGTCAAATCAGACAGTGGTGTGATCCTAACAAAGGCATTTCTTGAAGTTTGCAGGCACATTCTCCCTGTGCTAGGTAAGGAATGTTTTGCATTCCAAGACAGATATAATTTTAATTAGCACTGACATTTTATTCAATGGATGGATGTAGATAAGTTTGGATCTGCTATGTCAATTGTGAAGAGTGACATTGGTGGTAATATTACGGTAAGAGAAATCGTCCTGCTCTTTTCAATGTAATTTTGTATTGCTCTTTGATAAAATTTGGTCAACAAAGAGTACAAGGAAACATACTTCCAGTGGTTAATGTCTCGGCACCTACTGTATATTACTGACAGTACTTTGTTGTGGTTGATGCTATATACAGAGATTGGAGACAAAATATGCATCTGATCCTTTAAAATATGAGCAGCTGTACAGCATGGTGCAAGTTGAAATTAGCTCCAAGACAGCAAAAAGTTCTAGTAGTTGTACCAATGGCCTTTTGTGGTTGACAAGGTAATTATCTCACACAATATTTGCACAACTCAGCATTTATCAGGTTATAAATCTCGTTGACATTGCATTCATACGTCAGAGCCATGGACTTCCTGGTTGCACTGTTCCACAATTTGGCACAGCACCCAGATTGGCAAATGTCACAAGCTTGCAATGATGCTTACAACAAAACTCTCAAGAAATGGCACGGATGGCTGGCGAGTTCAAGCTTTTCGGTAGTAATCTTTACCCAAGCCTTCAAAATTAAGTTATATCTTGTGATGCACTTTCAACTCTCCAGTAATAATCAATGATTCGATTGCAACAACCAAAATAAAGTTTAGGCCCTAAATCTACCTTTTACCAGCATCCAGAGGGAGCCTTTTTCTCCTATATAACATTGACAGATTGCTCTCTTACTGTCAGCTATAAGCAACTGTTGCTGTTAGATTAGACTTCTTAATTACCATCACTGTAGTTCTAGATTGACTAAGAGAGATGTTAAAAGGAACTTTCCATTGATATATCAATATTATAATTATTTTTTAATTCACACAGTAATGAATCACATAGAAAACATTTTTCTAGCCCAAAATAGTGATATGTGTGGTACTAGCTAGAAGTAAAAGATTATCATGATTTATTTTTGTAAGAAAGATTAGATTACCAAGATGCACGCCAGAATCCGGAATGATATGTACAGAGTTGTAGCACTAAGAGAGAGGGAAGCCAATCAGTAGCAATATAGATTCAGAGGGTTCAAAAGTTTATTAGGATTGCAATTTGCTGTGGAAAGTTTATCATGCCCGAGAGTTTGAGGCTGAACATGACTAGCCTTTGATTTTTTCCATCCGTGTTGCAATACAAGCATTATTATATAGATTATAGCTTCTTTATTTTCTTTAGTGTGGTCTGATAAGCATATCTGTATATCAATGCCTGTGTTTCAGGTTGCCATAAAGCTTGCTCCAGACAGGAAGAAATTCATGGAGATCATTAGTGGCTCAGGTGATATCAAGGCTGATATCGAGAAATTTTGTGCAATTTTCTCCCCACTGCTGGCAGAAAATCATAGGTTCCTGGTGAGCTCGTCAGCACACATTTCTAATGTTTTTTTATGACGAACTTTTGAATTTGCATCCACAGCATATTCTAAAGGCGAAAATTTATAATACAATTGTCTACTTTCAGGCTAGTGTCGGTATGGATGACCTGAAGGCATCTTGATGCAGTACACTCTATTGATGAGACTAATCAGCTTGCACAGAAATAATTTGAGTGACTGTCATTGCCTATTTATGTGTCATATATACTATTTATTTGTTTATGTATTTGTGAAACAAGTAACTGTTGGCCTTAATTCCATAGCCTTTTTTTTGAAGCAACGACAAAGGGAACTGTTGTGATCAAGTTTATATATTCCGTTTTCTTTTGTGCAGTTACTTTCCCAATTAAAATCTGAAAGCACCATGTATTGTGCTAATATATAGCTTCGGTCAGGCTAGTGATAGTTTAAAATGTAAAGATATATGGTAAACAAATATATTTGAATCAACATTGAACAGGTGTGGCTGGCAAAACAAACTGAAGAATCTCTCTTACATATATGTATGCTTTGCTTCAGAGAAGCACATCATATTCTGGAAGCCAATGAATCTGCTGCATCATACTATTCTGAATGACTAGATGAACAGAAGCTTTGGAATGGTTTTTAGTCTTGTAACAATATAACAACTGTACAAGCACCTGCCTGTGTTGTGTAGTTACTGAATACTCGTTATTCATAGTACTATTATCTGACAGTGCCGGTATGCAAATCACCAGTATTATAGATATGTTGGAATATAAAATCTTCATCTTTACTACTAGCAAAATTCTCACATTTTATTTGTTGTGCTTATTTTTTTTATTGCTAGATTGGATGGTGCACCATCACGTTACAGATTTTGATGCTAACATATTTTGCACCGTACTGGGAACAGTGAAACTGCATGGAAACCATAAATTGAATCTATTATGAAGAAAACTTATATTCTTTTTCCTTATCAGTGGAATACTAAAGTTTAGTCCTTTATAGAGAGAACTTACTATATTTTTTCCCTTATGAGTGGAATGTTAAACTAAAAATACATGACTTTTGCAAGCTGTTCCACGGGCCCTTATTGGAGGAAAACACTAGCATATCTTAGAAGAAAAAACAATCTATTAATATTGATCCACAGAAAAACCCAGTTCCCTATTTGTTTCATACATGCTTATATGCTTTGCATATTTTTCTATTTTTTTAATCATATGCCAGAAATGACTAAATATGTAAGGACGTGAAATTACTTATGATGAGAAATCCACTGGTATAATTTTTATACGATATGTTGTAATATTATTCTTTACATTATAGGTTAAATGAAAAGGTCATAAGATTCTATTATCATGTGAATTTTATAAAGCTAACCAAAAAGTAAATTTTAAGATAGTGTTACATCATCTCATTTGTCTCCATTGTTTGATAGTTATCCTAAGAACTGAAAGGTTCTGTTAGATTTTTACATTTTTAAGTTCTACCAAAAACTTCAAATAGTGCTTACCAAAGGGCATATACGCCCATCTTATTTACAAAACAAAATACTTCTAGGATTTTCAATACTCAATCAAAACAAAATATTAAAGATACTTCTCCTTTTGTATTTGAACAATCAAAACCTTCTACCATATATTGACCTGTTGCAAGGCAAGAGTCATATTCTAGTGTACTAATAAACTAAGAAAGAGCCAATTACTCCCTTGAGAAAATGGCCATTTAATTATAATGATCCAATTGGCAACCTTTGCAAAGAATTATTTCAAGCATTCAAATATTTCTTTACTACAAGTTTGTTGATGGACATACACATTTTAACTGTCATTATAAATTGGAACAGGGAAAACATATAGACAAAATTTTAAATGCAAAAAGGGTAAATGCTTGGGTAACTCCTGGTGTAAGTTGCAAAGGTTATTTCAAGCAGTAGCATGTGTTTTTTTTTACTAAAGTGACTATATTTAGGTAACGTCCTCTTCAGCCTCCAACAAGATTTGCCATAACTGTATCCTCTTTATATAGCCACAGAAAGGACTGGTTGCCCATTCCTGAATCCATGCATGGTAGAATAATAGGAGACAGCTCAAAGGGTTCTTGACCCTTCAAAAAATTGTTAGGCATAAGATAGAACTCTTCTTCTTACCCACAATAATTCCATCCACCACAAGGTGCCCTCCGCTGCGCTTGGCTTGGCAACGCGGAGGGTCACGCAATACTAAGATATCTTTGAGAAAGAAGAGATTGAGGGAGGAGCAAAATGCCGTTGGCCTATTGAGGAAGGGTGAGAGCCAGTTAACAATAATCACCAACATATGCTCAATCTTGGTAACAGAAAATTTTGAGGTTACCTGACAGAGTAAGCATATAATTCTTGTTTAATAATCTAAAGCTGAATCTTCCTTTGCAATCATTTTCATACAACATATTTTGGACATCTTATTGAGATTTTGAGACATCTTGGCTGGATGATTTCCTTTGTTCTATGGTATGTTTTCATTGCACAATTTTTTGTGTATTTTTCTGGTAGCAATTTTGCGAATTCAAGAAGAGAAGGTGCGTGCACACACTTAAGGAATTTGCTGAGGTAAAAGGGCATGAGCACAAAGATGAAGAAGGGAATCCTAAGACCGTTTCGCTACATCTCTAACATAATGGGTAGGTTTTGTTCATATGCCAATCTTTATAAGAAAGACGTGATATTTTGTTATGATAAGTAATGAAGTTATTAATTTTATCTTACCAAATTTTGGTACGCCAGATGGTAAGGATGGACAGGAGATGCAAATTGGATTCCCCACGGATGTGAAACACGTGGCACACATTGGATGGGATGGGCCTAGTGTCACCAACAACAATGCTGGAGCACCTAGCTGGGTAAGCCAGCTTCTTTTGGAAATTAACACATGCAATACACATTAAAATGTTTGAATCGATGGAATCAAATGTTAATGTCTGCTTTTTTTAATAATTCCATCCCAATTTTGACATGGAAATGGATTATGCTTATTTTTGTCTGAACAATAATATTGTGGCATACAAATGTTTCACTGCTCCTTTTGTAGCTTCCAAAACTCTTGGTGCATTATGTGCAGAGACTGGAGAAGTAACTTTCATCTTCCATTATCTTAAAAAGAGAATATTTATTTCACTACTTGACAGATGAAGGATTACCATTCAGCGCCACTGGACTCAGCCTCATTTAGGAGCGAAAGAGGAGGCTCTGCTGCATCCAATCCATGGGCTTCTCAAGGTTAACTTCACATTTCATCAATTGTCACGAACTTTTCACCTTACTTCTTATAGGGAACGCAATGCAAACTTTGGTTTTCTTTTTAATATATAGTACACAAATATTAGGCCATCTTTGAGTCAAAGGAAAACTATAGGAATTCTAGAGGATTTATATCCTATGAGAAATAATCATATGGAGCTATTTGAAACAAATGATTGATTCATATTAATTCCTATATCGATCATGTTCAAAGTGATGCTTTTTTATGACAAACTCCAAATGGATTGCATTTCTTTGCCTTAAGATATTCTTTTAATACGATGCTGTTAATTTGATTTAGATTTTGTTCTTGCAATGACTGAACATTGTTTCATTTCTGACAGAAATCGTCGTAGATGGAGGAAGCCTAGGAGACACATCCTTCAGAGAAACCAGAAGCGAGGCCGGCAGCATGGACATCACCGCCGGCGACTCCCCGCCGTCCCCCAACACCCGCCGGTCGAGGCGGCACCGCTCCCGGGGCTCCGCCGCGACGTCCTCCATGGACTGCACGGGCACCGAGGCCGGCTCGGAGAAGAAGGAGAAGACCAAGAAGAGCTCCCGCGGCAAGAACCGCAAGAAGGAAAAGTCCGACAAGTCGGCGGCAGGTGGCGACGACGCCGCCGGCGCCACCTGCCAGGACCTCCCCGCCGTGCCCAAGAAGTCCAACCGCCGGAAAAACAAGGGCAGCTCGGAGGGCAGCGGCGCCGGCGCGGCGGCAGCCGCATCTTCCAAGGACGCCGACGCCGCGGCAGAGGAGGCGGCGGCGACCGAAGAAGCTAAAGATTGATAAGATTTTTTGGGAGACGACGAAACTAATCTAATTCTCGATCACGTACGTACGCTCCGGAGTTCTTCGAGCTCGCTCGGATTAGACGGATGGTATACGTATATAGAGTGCTCGGATGCATGAATGGCTACACGAATGTTGCGCGCGTTTTGGCATTCGAACAAGAAATTAATGGGGTGTGCACGCCCTAATGCAAGCTGATCCTTTCCTCTCAATTTTCTTTTTCTCTCTCTCTACTGTAATACTATTTGATCGACATTTTTCTCAACATGTTGTCTTGTTCCCGGACTGGTATATATAAAGTGTACCGAGTGTGCTTTAAGTTATGTTATGTTTCTATAAGGAGAAATAATTGGTTTGACACTCTCAAAATATGCATATATGGTGACTTCTATGCTTTGGCAAACGAAAAGGTAGATCTTAGGGCATCCACAATGTATGATTCAAGGGGCATTGAGCAGTGGCGGAGCTTGACCCAAAGTAGGAGGGGTGGCAATTACTAACTAGCAGTACATACAATGGTTTAACATAAGCTATCTTTTTTTTAATAAAGAAGAGAGAGAACATGTTATAGGATCGGCTGAAAAGAATGAGTAAAAAATGCTAAAAAGAATGAGGGCAACATGTAAAACGAAATGAAAGAAAATTGGGGCTGATGGGAGTCTAACCCAGCACCTGTTGAACAAAGCAAGCTTGTAATGACCAACACACGAGAGAAAAGTTACTGATTTGCGTTGGGTTTGAAGGTATTCGTAGATAATCCAGTTTGGCCTCCACTAAGCTCCGCCCCTAGCATCGAGGAAATTTTTTTTCCAAGTGACTGAGATTTCATCTGAGATCCATGGCCACCAGGAGTGTCTTCAACTTCCAACCAATGGAAACAGACAAGGAGGGCAGTGGATAGAAAACTAGTAGTGGCGTCTTTACTCATCTCTGGAAGTGGTGCAAGATGGCATCCCGCACTCTGGCAAGGTTCACTGGATTAGGTTTGTTTTGGGGATGGTTGGTGGTGGGTGGGTGGAGGATCGGTGAGGGCAGGTTTACAAGAAAGGCCAAGGTAGAGGACCAGTGGTGGATAACGGAGATTACGGAGATTGGTAGTCGGTGAGGTGATGGTGCGCGGCGGATTAGACAGGGGAAGAGAGCGACGGTGCTCCCATAGTCATGACTCATGACTTGTGTGTGATAGCCCGATGAATGGTTTGAGAGAAAAAAAATGTGCATTAGGTTTATATGCTCACACGAAATCAGTTGTCTAAAAGTAACTCATACTTAGAAAAATTCATGTGATCGAGGTTTCTATGATATATTTGTTTCGTCTTATAGGATTTTGTATATGTTAGTAAATATAAGGGGTTTTGGTGTGCTTTATCCTATTGATTAACTAAATTTAAATTTTTGTTCATTTTATGCTCCCTCATATCTAATAGGGCTTTTCTTTTCATACTTAATCTCTTAAAAAATTATAAAATTTATTATATTATAGGACGGATAGTAGATAAGCACACTTAATTTTGCACAGAGTTGACGTGTGACTATTTGGTTGACCTCAATGTGGGAGATAGAATTGAAGAGATGAAATAGGATTTTTATTGGATGGTAGTAGCTACAGAAAATGTGCTGGCAGATGTCATACAACATTGTGCCAACCTGTTCAAAGATATACAAACCAAGATGCATGAGTCCCAACTTAATACCATGAAGAGGTACCTAGTACCTAGTGTACATGCCCTTATGTGCAATCTTTTGCCAATCCATTGCTTTTATTCAAACAGCTGCGCAGCAAAAAACTTTAGCCAAACAAAGTTATCAACCTATTTCCATGAATTCCATCACAATTAGGACAAGCAACCAAACCCCACCTATTTGAGCAAGGTGGTCCACAATTGCAGGGGATAAAAGCAATTGCGTACAAGTTTAAGTATCACCTTTGGTTGCAAAGTTCAAAAAAGAATGTATTAGCTGGATAAACCTGTTCCAAAAAAAAGCAATTGGGTCTAAGTTATTAGAGAGCTCTTGTTCTACTTGTTACAAAAATATCAAGCTCTAGGTAGCTTTGTCAGCTCACTTGGAAAATTAGTTTTCTTTTTACGTGATAATAAAATTTTAATCAGCAGTTACAACAATTATTTGTTTTAATGATTAGATTATATTTACAATACAGTTCACTAGCCAATAAACTTACGAAACCACACCATAAAAATCCATTAACAGAGGAAAAGTTTAGTTGAAACACTACCAGCTACCAGACAAATGACAACAATTAATCTTCTGTATAACTCTCATATATACATGCTTCAAGTAATGCACATAATACAGAATGTATAATTTTTTTAGTACAATTGTAACACCAAAATCACAGAGACAAGAATGACATACTTTACAGATGGAGCTTTTTCCATCAGAATTTATATATCAAGGAACAAACATCCATTGTTCATTCCAATGTTTACTATTTGATTGCTTCAAGTGCTCAAACTGCATATAGGTGAACAATCTGGTTAATCTTGCCTCGACAAATGGGACACCCCCATTTCTTCGATTCTATATCCTTCAAGCAGGTCATGCAACCAGCCATGTGACCACAAGGAATGCAGGCACCTTCCACAGGAGCATCCAAACAAATAACACAAGTTCCCGGGGGGGTGTTACTGCTGCTGCTTGCATTAGCATCGCTTTCTGCAGATTTTTCATTATCTTTGTTTTCTGCAGGTTTAGCAGAGCTTACCACTGTACAACCTTCAGTAGAAGGCATGGTTACATCAACTGGTGTAGAATCTATCGATGGATACTGAATAGGACCATCGTAGAAGGTTTCCACAGCAAGTGGAGGTGCAGTTGGGACTGGAAGAGATGGAAGTGATTCCTGCGGAACCATGAAAGTGTTGATTTGGCTTTTGTTGTGTTTTGACGAACTTTGGCCAGAACTTGTTCCAGGCACATCCCACCCATTGTATGTGCTACTGCTTGATTTATTGACTGGTGCCTGGCCACTTGTCTTCGAAGGTGCAGAAGTATGCGGTGGACCCCATCCATTGAGGGCGTTACTTGGAGGGTTTCCCCAATCATTGGTTGCAGTAGTTGATGCTATTGGCTGAACATTGGGCACTCCCTCGGCTATAGCTGACTGGATGGATGCATTGATAGCCATCACTAACTCAGCATCCTCCTTGCTGGGTGCGGATAGCCCTGAAGGTGCTGAAGATGCTGATAATGGATTTGGCAGTGGGGCATTTGTTGGCTGAGCAGAAACCATGCTGATGCTGGCAGCCTAAAAACAAAGGGGTTCAGAAAAATACCACATTTGTTTAACTAAACAAAATTAAAATTTACGTTGACTAATCAAAGTTAAGTTCAAATTCATAAAAGAATCATTCATTCATTATAACCAATAATTGCTACAACCATTTACTGATGATACTTGGTATATAGCCAAATATTGCTCTAGAGCGTAGACATTTCTGCTAATTTAACCAATAGGAAATGGGTTGCTATTCAAATGACCATTCAGAATATCCTACTACTACCCAACATCTAAGGAATTCCACAAAGTTAGTTTTTTCACCTGTGCTATGCCACAACATGCATCATAAAACCATTGAAGCTGCTGTTTGTCACCTTCACACACTGGTAGAAATTTGTACCGAGTTCCTGTCCAGCATATTTCAAATATAATTAGAAAGTGATAGATACATAATAGTCAGATTACAAGTTAGTAACATTCCCATGTTTAATCTTAGTAAGGTAACTGTGGAACCATTTATGTGGATGATGTTACACACTACCTTATTAATCATAATCATCAGCATAAGCCAGAATACAGCAAAAAGGCAAGGGAAACGGTACAATAAAAAAAATCTTCAATTACTGGTGCTACTTGCATCACAATTTAGGACCTCTGATGCAGATTCATCGCAAAATGCTTTGTTCATAGGGTGCAGAGGGTAAAAATACTGACATGTAAAAAATCTTAAAATGTACTTTCCTTCTCATTTATCCATTTTCATTTTCTGGTATCTTTATTTTTGAAGTATTGAGTATTCTTAAAAATTGAAAAGTATGGAGAATCAGTTTTACTTGAATCAGTGTGGTGGTATTATTATTTGCTTCCTGTAGGCCAACATATATAAACAACCATGAGATCTTGAAACAAAACAATTCACCTGAGCCTGAAGAACCTAACTCTAACTGAAAATCTCGAATGTGCCAAATGTACCAACATTTTCCACATGTCAAGAGTTCATGAAATGTGAGAATGAAGTTGACAACATGCAGCTTTTAGGTTTTAGAACACAAACAGATGTATTCATTTTTACCAAATTATACCTGACACCTGAGATGAGCATAATCTAAGTTGCATTCAAATTATAAAATATTAAAGGCTGATACAGAATTTAGGCAACAAAAAAACACAAGCATTTAGAATATGCACAAATATAAGACTGAAAACGGAAATAGACATACTTGTTCCCTTGTCGACAATTATCACAGAAGGATTGGCCAGATTAAACTTTGGTTCCTCAAGTTGACATTTCCAAAGTTTAATTACAGCTTGTGGTTTAGAAGCCTGCTTGATCATAAAATGGAATTGTTAACACATAACAATAAATCTAGTACCATAGAGCAATGGAAATGCTAAAAAAATTCAATTTAATACATAAAAGAACAGAGAGAAAGGAAGTGCAGTATATATTACTGCAGTAAACAAAACTCGAATTTAAGATTTTACCAAAACCAACTGTGCGATTCCTTAACTCATCTAAATTTGTATCTATCTTTGTACTGCAGCAAGAAGAAATGACATGTTTATAATTATGGTATGGAAGGAATAAGTCCATGCTTCATAAATTGGCAATTTGCTGCCTGTACTTTTGATCTTTGAGATACCAAGTAAATTTACTACCAATTGAGAGCGGGTCGTAAATTAAATAATGTTCAATAAATTAAATAAAGAGTAAATACAAGGAGTTTTCCATTTTCTGTAAAGATTTTTTCTTTTTAGAGAATGGATATAAGGAAAGCATGCACTAAAAATGCAGGAGAACTAATCCATTACTAATAATCTCATCTTAGTACGAACAAGACACAGTAGTCCATTGATATGATGCATACAATTTACTACATTAAGACCGAAGCAAATAGGCATTGCCAGAAACTTTCAGTTTGGTACCTGCAATTCAGGGTATATCACCAACTCAACCTTGAGTGGACGGGTTTGATTACGTGCTTCACGGGGTAAAATCACTGCCCAACTGGGAAGACATTTAAGCATGGGTTAAGAACTAGTTAAGAACTCATAAAATATGCTACAATATAATTCTGACATCTATGAGCACTAAGATACATATGTAAGGTAACACTGCAGATTAGAAAATTATGCAAAGGTCAAAGAAAGTGTTACATTTTTCTAGTCAGGAATTGTGGAGCAATTGCTTCCAAAAAACCAGGGCCATAATTCTCCCTCATCCATCCACAAAAAAGAGAAATACGTCCCTAAAAGTAATTAATGAACAAAAAGCAAACAATGAAAATGAGTCATGACTACACTAATGTGAAGTAAAAGATGTTAAAGGAAAAACATACCTCTATGGCTCATACGACATTCACATGACCCTTTTCTCTAGCTAAATCGAGTGCAGTGTGGCAATCATCATTTGTTATATATGGATTAGCTGCAAGAATACATCAAAAGATATCATTGTTGTAGAACTATCAAATGGCAGCAAAAATAGCATGCACATAAGCCATCGTACCTCCATGAGATAGAAGCAAATGGACGGTCTGCTCAAGACCTTTCTTGGCAGCATGGTGCAATGCAGTCCCACAATACGATCCTGCAGAATGAAAGAAGGTATTAGATGCGATAAAAACAATACTCGTAGTGGCTTTCCCTCTTCAAGTAAGCACATACACAGGGATGGTCCCAAAGAGTTACGGAAGTGCATCAAAGGACATTAAATCTCATTTGAACTGAATTCTAGTAGAAAATAAATTCCCATACTCAGACAAGGACACTTGTGGCCAAATCAGAGGAGATTTGGCCGTCTGAATTCTGACAAAAAAATGGGGGCAAAAAATAATACTAGGATATCAACATGCATGTAAGAACACTATCGGATTTGGGTGTCTGTCTGTCTGTCTGTCTGACTTGGCAGAAATAATTTGTACAGAGGTGCCAATCCCTTCATTGATATATGGAGTATTTTGACCGTTCAAAACGATTTACAAGGAGATAAAGAAATGATAAACCTATGAGAGGAAATGACTTAGTACTCTCTGCTATTTAGAAGATATAGGATGAGTAGTATGTGCATGAGACTATGAAGGAGAAAAAACAAATAGGAAATATCATAGGAAAAACATTATTAAATTTACATCAAAACCTCTACCAAAAAACCTTGTCAAACCATGTCTAACATTTCTCAACGGAGGGAGTCACTCATCTCACATTAAATGACACTCCTCGAATTGGAAGTATAAGATCTATAATTTGAATGGTTTTGTCGATAATTATAAGCCTAGTGTGTAGAACTGTAGATTAATTGAGGTTTTCCCTACTATATCCTCTGTTTAATTCTGTACCATATGCATTCATTTATTACCACCCACACAAAGCATTCTCTCTTGTACAAGAAAATCATTAGAAAATATTTAAACCATTTTCTCATAGTGTTCTCAACCAAAGGAGTACAGGGCTGTTTGGTTTATGGCAAAGAATATGGAAAATGGTACCGCTTAACCTAACCAAATTTGCCATTACCAATGTTTGTTCACCAAATTTCATGCCTGCCAATTTTTTGCAAGAAAAAGATGAACTGGAAGACCAAATAGGTCATCCATGCCGATGATATCTAACCATTTTGGCCACAAACTGTTTAGGGCAAATTTTGGCAGTGGATGCATGGGCATGGGCAGGAAACGGAAACACATCCAACACTTCCTGGCACAATGTGTACCGATCCTGGGATATTACAGTTGTACTCATTTGGTTTTGAGCAATATATAAACGCCAGAACAACTGAAAATGCAACCCAACGCGAAATCATTTTTTATTTGCCCACAATCACCCTGGTCGTCTATTTGAATTAGCAGGTTTAGTAGTAGTCGACTTTAGCTTCATATTCAAGTTATAAAAATTTCTACACCCCTGATAGTCTCCACAGATTAACACAACACTTTGAAGCAGCCCAATAAATTGAGTTGAGCAGCCAATCCAGAGGAATTTTGACAAAGACTTACCCTCTTTATACACAGGGAAGAACAGTGGTAATCTAAGGTGAACTAATGCAGTGTAAAAGGAGCACCCATACCAGGACGGTAGGCGTTCACGTTCGCACCCAATTCAATCAGTATTCGAACCACATTGATCAGATCAGGCCGCATGCTCGCGACCATCAGTGGCGTCTTCCCTTCCTTGTCAATCCACTACAAGCAAGCATTCACCATCAATAACAACACTAAGCAATCTAGAGGAAAGAAACGAGAAGAAAGGGGAGATTTTTTTTATCCTTGCCTCAAGACCTGCGCCCTGCGCTCGGAGGGCCCGAATCCCATCGGCGTTGCCGTAGCTGACCTGCTGATACAGCAGCTCCTCCTTGGATTGCTGCAGCCCCATCTGGAATCAAGATTGCCGAAAAGAAAAGAGCTATTTTCTATCAATCCGCCCCCCAAAAAGGGAATTTTTTTCTTCGGGGAATTGCTCTAGGTTTGGGCGGAAAACCCTTCCAAAGAATCGCACTAGGATCAGCAGGAAAAAAAGAGAGAGAAAAAACTAATCTTTCAGCAGGAATCGCACAGAAAACCCAACCAGGGGAAAAGGAAATCAAGAAACTGCCCCAACAATTCGGCACCCCCTCCCAACTCGGTCCGCGGAATCCGAGGGTTCCTGATGGGGGGGGGGGGGGGGTGCTCAGGAAACCGCCGCGGCAGGCAAAGCCAAGGGCGAGTGAGGAACTCGGGATTGGGAGATTTTGGGGTGGGATTTTCAATGCGCCGATCGCGCGTTGCTCGCTGCTGGCGATGGCGAGTGGGTGGGAAGATGTGATGAAGCCATGAAGGCCAAGTTTACCAACAATTTTTGCCTAGCTTAGCGACGAAGACAACATGACGTGACCGAGCCGAAGTTACGCGGTTGTGATGTGATGGTGTGACCGTGTTAACATCCTGTAGTCCCCTGTTCTTGGTTTGCGACTCGAAGGAGGGGCTATTCCATAGAATTAGAAATAGTCTTACTATGAATATCAACAGACAACAAATCTGAAGTTCAGATATAAGTCTATTCATTTACAGGACTAAGTTATTGTATCTAATTTAATAATAGATAAATAAATAAAACATACTGATAATTTATTATGGTTTGGTGATTGATAAAAATAAACGTAGGAAGAAAATACAGAGGATGTTGAGTTAAGGTCCTTTGAAGCACATTATAAAACCTGGGTGTGAAAGGATTTTTCATATCGGTATTATTGAGAGCTAAACACTAACGAGACCAACATAAGTAGGTACTCAGGCAATCGAGCGCTCTGACCATCTGTGGTATGTGCAGCTTCCTTCGTGGCATATTACAATATGGTATTACTTTGAGGCTTCCTGATGTGATTTACAACTGGCGTAGAAGTGGCAATACCTCAATAGGGAGTTTGTAGCTAGCTGAAAAAAAATGAACATGGTAATGGATTGCTTTTTTCAGATGCACATATTGATCTATTGCTCACCCTTCACGATGGATAAAATATTTATGCGGACTTTCATGTTATTAGTACTGACAATAATGTTATTGGTACCAGAAATTACGAATCATAAATTGACTGAACACAATATAATTGATGTTTCAAAGCTAGGCAGTATGACTGAGCTACACGTCATAAGATATCTAATGCAAGAAATAAAAAAAACATCGACTTCTAAATAGCTGTGTGAAACGGATTTTTCCGATTGACGAGTGCTTTCCTCTAGCAGCGGTACGAGTTTTGTGTCAGCAGTTAGGTGTGGGCATAAAATTTTCGGTTTTCGGCTTTTCCTTCAGTTTTAATTTCGTTCTTGTTAGGTCTTCAGTCTACAGGTTTTCTTGCGGTTTTCTCAACGTGAAAGCCCGCATCACTTCACGGGGCCCAAAGGGTAAAGCCCATTAACTGGTGCCACAGTGTCATAGTGCCGCCCAAACCATCGAGCACAGGTCGTCCATGCATGCCCGTTGCGCCGCCGTCGCATCACGCGTGGGCGTGTGGCCGATTGGGGTCAGTAGACCTCGCTAATTTCCATGGAAGGTCCACGTTAATATGTATTTATGGAAGAATATAAGAAAATAGGAGAGGATAATTAGCAAAAAAAAATCAGGACGAACCATCGGGATCAAACCCAGCACCCATTGAATGGATGGATCAACTGCTAACCAACTAGGCAACAACAGCAATTTTATGCTACGATGAACAGCTACTTTGATCCCCTAGGCTCGCGTTATGTCGTTAGTTACCACGGTAATGGTAACCGTATGGTAATACCATCAAATTCAAATAAGTTTTAAAAATAGTTTAAATATTTGGCAAAAATTGTGTGGGTTTTTACACTATCACAATTAGTGCACTTACCGACATACCCGTCGCCAGAATTTGATTCAAACTGATAAACAGTATCGACGGTGAAAATACTGATCGGCTCGTGGGACAAAGCCGATCGGTACTGTAGAGAAACCGATTAAATTAGTAGAAGATTGGATCAGTTTGAGGACAGAGAATTATCCGATGGAGTCAGATCCGAGAAGCCCAAGGACAGGTTAGAAAATGATCGGCTTGAGTGAAAGGAGGCCCGATTGCTACAGGAAGGAAGCCGATCGGGTGGAGCAAGAAAAGATTTGGTATAAAAATAAAAGATTATCCAAATAAGATCGAGTTTGTGGAGGAGCTGTGGGGTTTACGGTAGGGTATTATCTTTAGTTAAATTGTATCCTATATGGTTAGGAATTCTTAGTTAGTTTAGTTAACAGTTTTAGAGATATTTTCTGTTATTTTTGTTAAGAGATAACGTCCGGTGGTGTTTGTAAACGCGTCGGACTCTGTAAATCTAGGGTATAAATATAGACCCCTGGAAACATGTAAAAGTTCTCTCTCAATCAATATACAACTTCGGTGCATCGTCACCCTAGTTTATCTAGATATTTACCGGCGGGTTCTGGCTCTCGACGCGGGGCTATATCGGTTAAATTCGATCTCCAGCGAAGGGTTAAGTCCTGCCACTATCTTGGTATATTTTGTTCTGTCCAAGGCTGCATCGTTTAAGTTCGAACTCTTAGTTAGATCAGGTGTACCGCATCACGTCCGTGCAAGATTTATCGGCCTATCAAACTCCCTTCGCCGTCGTCAGTCTCGTGCTGCATCGGTTAGGTCCGACTTATGGGTTTACCGACAGAGGATTGAGTTTTAGGTCTATAGGTCTTTCTATGGCGTTTCATCGGAGTAAGTAGCCGATGAGTTATCCTAAACGTAGGTCCCCATCGTCGTGCGGTCGATGGGTTTAGATGTAGGATCGCGTCAGGCGTTAGGCCTGTAGGTAGCCGATAGCATCTTATCTTTCCTACCTCGTCGTCATGTTCAGTCCGAGCCCCCGTCGTCTCGGTGTCATTAGCCTCCGGCTTCATACTGTCTCGATTAGGTCCGATCTATCGAGGCTGGTTCTAACAGCGCCATTACTGCGGTTGCTTGCTCGCGTGGCTTCGTGGGGAATTGGCTCCCGCTCTGCGCATCGGATGCGGGTAGTGCCATCGACTCTTTGGTTGATAAGCCCTTTAGTGCATTACACGTGTCTATCTCTCACACTTCCATCGTTTTTTCAGCCGATACGCTAGCATTCTCATCTCTATTGGCACCCAGCCGATAAGGAGAGTCAGGCAGGCCTTCCGGCTGACCGGCTTACATATCTTATCCCCTCTCCTTGTCAATTATAGGGTCAAATTGACTGTCACGCTCGCGAACCTCGTGGCTTAAGGACCTGTACTGGAGTTAAGTAGACCTCCTAGGCCTTTGTGTGACCAAGCCGTCGTTTTTTCCTCGGTCACGGGATTTTTGGCGGTAAGCACGCTTTTTGGCACGCTTGATGGGACAAGAAGAACTTTCACCTGCTGAAGATCCGGTAGGACTAGAAGACCTTTTCATCCGTTGAAGATCTTTCGTCAGCTATGATCCAATGACGGGTAAAGTGATCAACACAGACAACGTGATCGTAGTGACGATGAAGGATTTGACTGAAGAACAAAGGTACTAGGTGGAGCAAAACACAACTAATTTCCTAAAGCTCTGTCTGGAGTTATTTAGTATGACCTGACATGGGCTGATTCAAAAATCCTAGCTGCCAAAGCCAATTTTGGAAGGAGAATCGAGCCGGTCATCGCCCGTTAGCCCTCAGAAGCTGTTGCAAGAGATGGTTGACGAAGCTGTTCACCATGCACTCATTAACCAATCGGGTGTGCTGGTGAATACTTTGCATAATCTGATTAAGAAAACTGTGGATGAGTCTATCGTTAAGGAACCCGATCAAGGGCCAGCATATTTACCGATGAGAACAGGGCAACCATAGGTTACTTATGGATCCAGAAGGGACGTATCGGTAAATATGTTTCCGCCAGTACAAGATCGCATTAGGGGGCAACATGATGACATGATGCCAGGATATCATCGGACAGTTTATTATGGGAGATATAGGTAAGAATATCCTAGTAATAATTATCAAGGAGATTATTACGGGCCATGTCAAATGCCAACTTCACTTCCACAGTATCAGAGAGAGAATCCAAAGGAGGAGGATTGGTCTGCTAGAATTACGGAAGTCGTCAAGGAGCAATTCGACATTAGGCCTAAGGAACAAACCTTTATGTATCGGCACCCTTACCCGGAGTGGTTCGATAGAGTTTCACTGCCGCATCGATACAAGATTTTAGATTTCTCTAGATTCTCAGGGCAAGACAGCGTATCTACGATGGAACATATTAGCCGATTCTTGGCCCAATGTGGGGAAGCATCGGTTGATGAAGCTCTGAGGGTCCGTTTATTTCCATTATCCTTATCTAGATCGGCCTTCTCTTGGTTTTCTTTGTTGCCTCCAAACTCAATCAGGGGATGGGCCGATCTGGAGAAACAATTCCATAAATACTTATTTGCTGGGATTCAAGAGATGAGGTTGTCAGACTTGACATCGGTTAAGCAGAAGCCCAATGAATCAGTTGCGGAATTCATCCAGCGTTTCCGGGATCTCAGAAGCCGATGTTACAGCCTCATTCTAAGTGATGGACAACTAGCTGATTTGACCTTCTAGGGGTTGTTGGCTCTGATCAGGGAACGCTTCTCTTCACAAGAGTTCAAGAGGTTGTCACACCTACTCCAGAGGGTATCGGCTCATAAAAGCCGATTTGCTGAGACCAAGAAAGAGAGGTTCCATCGAAAAGGCGCTCAGCTACAGGTTTACGTATCGGACTCAGATGATGAGAAATCCGATGTAGAAGTGGGTTTGGCGGAATGGACTAGGAGTAAGAAGCCTGTATCGTTCTCGTGGATTAAGAATACCAATAAGGGGGGAAGATATGATTTTGATATCAACAAAGCCGATAAGATATTTGATCTTCTACTCCAAGAAAAGCAAATTCAACTACCGCCAAACCATGTAATCCCATCTGCCGAAGAACTCAAAAAGAAGTATTTCTAGGGGCATAATTCAATATCTCACTACAATAACGAGTGCAAAGTTTTTTGGCAACATTTACAATCGGCTGTCGAACAGGGGAGAATCAAGTTCGAGGACAAAAAGCCAATAAAAGTTAACAGGCATCCTTTTCCTATGAATATGGTGTTTGCAGGGTCCTCAAGAGATCGGTCCGATGAGAAAAGGCGCTGGAGAAGGTCAAAGGTTACCTCGTCGGACTTAATAAAAAAAAAATCCAGAATACAAGACAAAGAGCGACGAGCCACAACGCAATAAGAATGGTACAATCCACATTGGGGTTGTCCCTTTTTTTAGTATTGCTGGGATCAAAATATGAGGTTGCCGTCCATAGAAGATTGTTCTGAATGTAACAAACCGGGATCTCAGTACATCGAACAGAGCAGGACGTATGATCGGCCTCCCATCAAGCGGGCATCAGTGCATAGCCGTTTAGGGCCGATCAACGAAGACTATGGTCAAAGGTCAACTGAGGATAGGGAGTTACATAAAGGATTGTACAAAACAAAGGATCAATGGTGTCTGTCCGAGATCTTCAGAAAAAATCAGAAGAGGAGGGCACAAAGGCTGCGGCATAGAGAGCAACACAAAAGGCAGCGTCGGGAATATGAGGAAGCCGATCGGAGTTAGAAAGTTAAAAAAATATGGCGAGTAAAGTAAAAAGAGGATGATGCTGGCACATCGGCTCCGACCAACATGGTATTCTTCTTGCCCTTGGAGTATAAAGCATGTGCATCCGATGAAGAGGATCAAGAAGAAGATTTTACCCAATTGACGCTGGAACCAAGTCAAGCCATATTTGACAACCAGAAGACTCCAAGCATCGGCACCTAAAACCACTGTATATCAAGAGGTATGTTGATGGAAAGCTGATGACGAAGATGTTAGTCGATGAAGGCGCAGCTGTCAATTTGATGCCATATGCTACGTTCCGCAAGCTGGGCAAGACGGTTGAAGACTTAGTCAAAACAAATATGGTATTGAAAGATTTTGGAGGAAATCCATCGAAAACAAAGGGGGTGCTGAACGTGGAGCTGACAGTTGGGAGCAAGACGTTGCTCACCACATTCTTTGTTATCGATAGTAAGGGTTCATATAATCTACTTCTCGGCAGGGATTGGATTCACATCAACTGTTGTGTTCCTTTCACAATGCATCAAAGCCTCATATAGTGGCAAGGGGACAAAGTTGAGATAATCGTGGCCGATCAATCGACTAGTATTGCAACAACCGATATGCCAATCTGGGAAGCTGATGGGTTTACTTGCCTATTTGGGAAAGCATGGGATGGTGATTTCCTTGAGGTGACCAATAACGGAATAAAGTCGATTCAGCAAGTTGGCTCGGGTCCATTGTTCCTATGGGAACCATAGAAGACTCCGAAGGAAAGTTAGGGCAAGGATTTATGTTGGCCGATAAGTTAGAATAAATAGATATAGGTTTAGGAGATAAGTCAAGACCGACGTATATTAGTAAAAATCTATATACTGAATCTTGAGAAAAGTTGATAAAATTATTAAAGGAATTTTGGGAATGTTTTGCTTGGGATTACCATGAGATGCTGGGATTGAGCCGATCGATTGTTGAGCATCGGCTTCTTATTAGACTAGGATATCGTACATTTAAACAACCACAGAGAAGGTTCAAAGTAGAGCTGCATGATGAAATCAAGGCAGAAATCACAAGATTATATGATGTAAATTTCATCAGACCGTGCCGATATGCTGAATGGGTATCCAATATCGTCCCGGTGGAGAAGAAAAACGGAAAGCTGAGGATATGCATCGACTTCCGGGATTTGAATAGGGCGACCCCTAAAGACGAGTATTCGATGCTAATGGTGGATTTATTAATTGATGCTACATCGGGTCACAAGATCATTAGCTTTATGGACGGAAATGCAGGATACAATTAGATTTTTATGATGGAAGAAGATATCTACAAGACTGTATTTAGATGTCCTAGAGCTATCGGCTTGTACGAGTGGGTAGTCATGACTTTCAAATTGAAGAATGCTGGTGCAACCTATCAGAGAGCTATGAATTATATATTTCATGATCTTATTAGCCAACTGGTGGAGATATATATTGATGATGTACTGGTGAAATCCAAAGGTATTGAAGACCATATAGCCGATCTGCGAAAAGTACTAGAGAGGACAAAGAAGTATGGACTCAAGATGAATCCTCACAAATGTGCTTTTGACGTATCGGCTAGGCAATTTTTGGGTTTTATGGTGCATGAGAGAGGGATCAAAGTTAGTCAACGAAGCATTAGAGCTATTCAGACCACCGAGCCACCAAATAACAAACTATAGTTGCAGTCCTTGATCAGCAAGCTCAACTTTATAAGGATGTTTATCTCAAATTTATCAGGGAGAATTGAGTCCTTCACTCCTTTATTGAGGTTGCGAGCGGGTCAAGAGTTTGTATGGGGTGTTAAGCAGCAAAAAGCCTTAGATCTTATCAAGGAATACCTGAATTCTCCATCAGTGTTGATTCCGTCGTAGAAAGGGGTTCAAATTATATTTGTCAGCCGATGAGAAGTCAATCGGATCAGTGTTTGTACAGGAGTTTGAATCAAAAGAACGAATGGTATTCTATTGGAGCCGACGACTTCTGGATGCTGAGACCAGGTATCCTACGGTGGAAAAAGTTATGCCTTTGTATATATTTCTTGTGTACCTTTAAGGCATTATGTTTTATCGGCTGAGTGTACAGTGCCTTGCAAAGCTGATGTGATTAAATATATGCTATCGGCTCCAGTCCTGAGGGGTCAAATTGATAAATGGATATTTGCTCTGATAGAGTTCGATCTGAGGTATGAATTAGCTAAGGCGATCAAGGTACAAGCGGTTGTCGATTTTATTGTACAGCATAGAGGAGTCTAAGAGGATTTTGTGGAGCCGATCCTGTGGATGTTATTCTTTGATGGATCGGTTTGCAGGCATGGTTTTGGTATCGGCTTGGTGATCATATCGCCTTGGGGGTTCAGCTTTGAGTTCGCTTTCACAATCAAGCCTTATAGTATAAATAACCAAGCAGAGTATGAAGCGGTACTCAAGGGTCTTCAGCTGCTAAGGGAAATCAGAGCCGATACGGTGGAGGTCATTGGAGATTCCTTATTGGTGATCAGACAGCTATCTAGGGAATATGAATGCAAAGATGAAGTTTTGAGATCATATTATGAAGAATGTCAACAGTTATTAAAGGATTTCAAGATGGTGTCGTTGGATCATATTCCTAGGGAGCAGAACGTGGAAGCCAATAATCTTGCTCAGACTGCTTTGGGGTATCGGCTGAACAGTAAAGTGAAAGTTGAGATAGCCGATATTGAGAGCCATATGGAAACCGATGATTGGAGATGGGAAATTATTTGGTATTTGTAAAATCTGTCAAAATCGGTTTCCAAGAAGCTTCGGTATGAGTCTATTAAGTACATATTACTTGATGAGGAATTATATTATCGGTCCATTGATGGGGTGTTGTTAAGATGCTTGGGTGCCGAAGAAGCTGTGTTGGTAATGAGCGAAATATACGGAGGCATTTGCGGAGCCCATCAATCGGCTCATAACATGAGATGGCTGATGAGGAGAGCTGGATACTTTTGGCCAAGGATGTTGGAGGATTGTTTCAAATATTACAAAGGCTGCCAATTTTGTCAGAGGTTTGAGAATGTACAGCGAGTTCCAACGTCAGTTATGAATCCGATAATCAAGCCATGGCCGTTCAGAGGTTGGGGAATCGACATGATCGGCCAGATTTATCCAGCATTAAGTAAAAGGCATAAGTTCATATTGGCGGCAACAGACTATTGTACAAAGTGGGTAGAAGCTATTCTTTTGAAGAAAGTTACTTCTAGGGATGCGATTGAGTTCATCAAGGAACATATTATATATTGATTTGGTATTCCACAGATGATTACTACCGATCAAGGTTCTATCTTCGTGTCTGAGGAGTTTCAAAAGTTTGCTGTCAGTATGGGGATTAAGTTGCTGAATTCATCACCATATTATGCTCAAGCTAATGGACAGGCCGAAGCTTCCAACAAGAGTTTAATAAAGTTGATCAAGCGCAAGATTGACGAGTAACCACAGAGATGGCACGTTACATTAAATGATTTGTTATGGGCCTATCAGATGGCATGCCATGGATCTACTAAGTACCGCCATATCAATTGGTATACGGTTATTAAGCAGTTCTTCCGTGGGAAGTTAATATCGGCTCCAGGAGAGTGTCTCCGTAGGATCAATTGACAGCTGATGATTATTACACCTTGATGACCGATGAGCTTGATGATTTAACTTAGAGTCGGTTAGAAGCATTTGAAAGGATCAAGAAAAACAAGGCTAAGATTGCTAGGCATTATAATAAGAGGGTGATGGTTAAATCTTTTTCTGAAGGAGATTTCGTTTGG
The DNA here is from genome assembly GCA_030770085.1 of Oryza coarctata. Lineage (NCBI taxonomy): Eukaryota > Viridiplantae > Streptophyta > Magnoliopsida > Poales > Poaceae > Oryza > Oryza coarctata. The sequence goes on from CM061475.1 coordinate 9,909,554, forward strand.
AAGTTGATTTTACTGATTGGATCTAGGGATAATAAGTTTGGAAAATGATCACCCAATTTGGAAGGATTCTATCAGATCAATCGGTGTGTGCCTGGCAATGCTTATATGTTAGAGAGTCTTGAAGGGGAGAATTTTGCCAAAGCGCTTAACAGAAAATATTTGAAGAGGTATTATCCTAGCATTTGGTTAGGCGCCTAAATCGGCTGAGCATAGCTAATTTTTAAATTTCTTTTCAAGACGGACGAGCTCTTAAAAGTGGTATCGGCAAATGGTACTGTTCGTGTAAATCGGCTGAGGCGTAGCCAATTTCTAATGTACGGAAGCCGATATGATTATATCGGTTATAGATAGCCGATATCGTTGAGATATCGCCTTTAGAAAATATATATATTCAAATTTTGTTGATCAAGCTGGTTGAACTCTATTGTAAATAGTTAATATTCAGGATGACATCTTGGGTTTTTTCCGAGGCTAAAATTTTACAGGAATTTCTTAATGGCCTTGATAGCGCGCAGACGGATTTGGTCTATTTCGTTGATGGTGCAGATGTCATCCTCATCTGATTTGAGGATGGTCTTCTAATTTCTATGCTGACAATCTACAAGGCACACTTTGTTTGCTACCTTGGCCTCTTGATCTTGGATTGATTTTAGTAGACTGATGAGGTGGGACTCGATGGAGTTGATGTCGTCATGCACTTTGTCGAGTTTCGCCATCAAATTGGCTTCTCGTTTCTTCAAGAGGCCAAGCTTGGTGCTGGTGCATTGAAGGTCAGCTGTCATTTCATGAAGCTTCTTCTTTTCGCTTTGGGCAGTTAGCCGATCGTTGTGAGCTAGATTGCTTTGCTCAACGCGATTGGCTATGCGTCGTCTTGATGTGATCAACTGGGCCCTTTGGAATTCTAAATAGGTAGCAGATGTGAGTACGTCGGTCAGTTCCTTAGGTAGAAGATGTTTGATTTCAGTAAGTCTTCCCCGGATCAGTCCGCAATCTTTCACCAGCGAGTCAATTAGAATTTCCAGCCGATGCATAATATTTGACAACTACTCACGTGCATCGGTTGGTAAAGATGGTTCAATTGCTGCACTGGTGGATGAATCTACCTCTGTATCCAAGTATTTACCGATATCGAAGGAAAATAGATCGGCTAATGACTGCACGTTAACATTGGTAATTATAGGGATCATGAGCCAAGAAAAAATAGCATGTAGGATGGATGTACCTAGGATACAATGGGAGTAGCTTGAGTGATTATGCAGGTATCAGCTTGCTATGAAGCAGTTTGGGGTGCGGATGCTATGACTTCTGAGGATACCATCGGCTTAGTCTTGGTAACAGTGTCTAGCGGTTGTATTTCAGGAGCTGATGGTTCAGGCTGCAAAGTAAAGGTGTCAGGATAAAGGTGAAAGCAATGGAGAAGAATTGATGCTGACATATACTAATGGAGATGAAGTCAAGATCGTCGCAGGAGAAGGGCTTTACGAAGCTAATGTAATGATGGCGATATCGGCGCCGGGTTTTTGTTTCTTAGAAACCGTCCGAGTAGCCGGTTTCTTATGCTTCAGCCTTGGTGTTCGCGACACTCGGAGGAGAGCCGATGGAGGTGGAGCACCTTGTCCAAGGATGGATCTGGCCGATTAAGGTTGATAAATAATCGGTCGACCACTTGCACTGGTTGTAGGTGCATCTTTGTCACCAGTCTATGGAATCATGGGAATCAAGACGCAGTTGAAATTCAATTCAATGAAGAAAAGATAGTACAATGAGAAAGATTACCTCTTCATCGGATTTCACATAGTCAGGGTTGAGACGCATGCAATCATTTTCAGCCGATAGACTGAATAGGTGCCTTCCCCATTCTAACCACTATCGAGCAAAAAATTTGGTGTTAGATATGCAGGGCTCGAAGGTGGAGATGGTTCCTAAGGACAAGGATGATGCCATCATCCTAAGCCCATCATACTTCAAGACACTCTTTACTTCTCCTCTGGCTTGGAGCTTGCCGATGAAGAATAAGCCGATGGAGAGTTGGCTGAAGCCCAACTGACGAGTAGCAACCGAAGGACGGTAAAACTCGTATGATAGGTGTTGGGATCGGCCCAATGAAAATCTAGTTGGCAGAAGAATGAGAGTTATGGATGATAAGAAGATTGTCTTAGATTCTTCATCGACTAAGGCATTCACCGGATGTAATCTGGAAGACATTTCAAAAGACAATTCGTCCTCGTACGCAAACCAGATGGTGACTTCTTTAGTAAAGCTATAGTAAAAACGTTTGAACCACTGGTTGAGTCCGAGGGGGGTCATTTTGCTTCCAGTAAGAGCCGATGTGGCTTCACCTAGAGAAGTACATCGGCGCCGGCTGGCCTCATCTTTTTCTGGGTAGTCAGTTGGATATGTCAGAGAAGGAAAAGGGGACCTGGTGATAACTCTAGAGGTATAGATGTTCAAGCAGAGTTGTATGAACCAATATGTCTGACTAGTTGGCCTGCCAATAGCTTGTTCGCCACTTGATGAAGCAATTGATAGGTGGCTCCAAGAAGATATTGTCCCAATGGAATGCGGCGTTGATTGGCCAGGAGCTCTGCCAGGCATTGCATGTTGGTTGTTGGACAAAGAGTTGAACCACCGAAGACAAACTGTTCCAACCAAAGATTCAGGAATGCTACATATTCACACTCATCGACTTGGCCGGAGGTCTTTTTGTGCAGGGAGATGTATTTAGTCCAAACTCCGATGTTTTTGGTGTAGAGCCGATGAGTGGGTTTGAATTTGAGAATGAATGGATTTACGTAGTGGGTAGTGTTGAGGCAAATCAATATGGTAACATCCATTAGGGTGGGGGTCATTGGTCCATGCCCAAACAAGAAGGCATTTAGGATATCCGACCAGAAATAAGAAGTCGATGCAACTAAGGTTCATTCTTTTCCATATCGGCTAAAGAGAGGTTGATACAGTGGTCTATTTCCAAGTCTTCTCAGAAAGACTTTTTTAGAGACAGAAACCCTGAGATACCAGTTTCTCCATCCCGGGAGTTTACTAGGTGTTAACGCCAAAATCTGGACGAACCAATGGTGCTAAAGCCGATTGGCTGGAAGATCCGATGGTGCTAAAGCCGATCAGCTGAGAGGTCCGATGGAGGGTTTAATGTAGTCATCGGCCGATGCAGATACTGAGACAAAGCCGATGGAGAACTATAGAAAAGCCGATCAGATTAGTAGAAGATTGGATCGGCTTGAAGACAGGGGATTGTCCAATCGGGATCAGGTCCGAGAAGCCCGAGGGAAGGAAGGAAAAGGATAGGCTTGACTAAAAGAAGGTCCGATTGCTACAGTGGAGAAGCCGATCAGGTTGCAGCAAAGGAAGACTCGGTTACAAATTGGAAGATTATTCAGATGAAATTAGGTTTGCGAAAGAGCCGTGGACTGCACGGCAGGGTGCTTACTTTTGTAAATTATAATCTTACTCAATTAGGGAGGTTTAGCTGGTTAATTAACTTCTTTAGGAATATTTTCCTTTGTTCTTACTAGGAAATAATGTCCGATAGTCGTAGACGCGTCGGACTCTGTCTCTAAATCCAGGGTATAAATATAAACCCCCTGAAAACATGTAAGATATCTCTTGATCATATATAAATTCGACGCATCGCCACCCTAGTTCATCTAGGTGTTTACCGACGGGTTCTAGCTCTCGACGCGGGGCTGCATCGATTAAGTCCGATCTCCGGCAAAGGGGTAAGCCCCGCCACTATCCTGGTAAGCTCTGTACTGTCTAAGGCTGCATTGTTTAGGTTCAAACTCTTAGTCAGATCAAGTGTACCGCATCACGTCCGTGCAGGACTTATCGGCCTGTTAAGCTCCCTTTGCCATCGTCAATCTCATGCTGCATCGGTTAGGTCCGACCTACGTGGGTGCCGATGGTAGATCGAGCTTCAGGCCTATAGTCTTCCACACGGCGTCTCATCAGAATGAGTAGCCGATGAGTTATCCACACTCTGAGCTTCACAGGGCATCAGCCCCTCGGCCGATACGCATCAGCCTTTAGAGGCGTCCCCTCATCGGCTCAGCTAGCCGATGGGTTCGCTCCTATCCTTGCTACGGCATAATCGATCTGGCGTCCTCCGTGTCATCGCCGCTGGCCTGGTCTCGTACTGTCTCGGTTAGGTCCGATCTTCGAGGTTCAGTGTTAAGGGCGCTGTCACGGCGGGCGACGGGTCTCTTGCTGTCATACTTGGAGAGTCATTGGCTTTGCAGCCCATGCCTTCTTATGCTAATCCTTGCTTAAGCCGCATGCGCGTTCATCGGTTTTTCCATCCGATGAATCACTGTTTGGTTATCCGGAGGAAGCTCGTGCGTCTTGCCATCCTCTGAGCACACCCTGGTTCCTCTATCGGCTCTGTGGTCGACCCCTCATCGACATCTGTCCACATCGGCTCCCCAGCCAATCGAAGAGCATCCCGATCCTATCGGCAGCTGGCCGATAGCGAGCGCCTGTATCAGATTCGCTCGTCTCACTTCCTTGTCAATTGCAGGGTCAAATTGACTGGCACGCTCGCAAACCTTGAGGCTTAAGGACCCGCACTGGAGATAAGCAGACCTCCCAGGCCTTCGAGTGACCGAGTCGCCGTCCCTCCCCGATCGTGGGATTTTTGGCGGCGACACTAGGCCAAGATATGAAGCTGCTAGTCCAATCGGTGTTGACCATAGATGAGTGTTTGAATGGGATCCTTTCTGTTTCAGAGTTTTTGAAAACAGTTGGATTTTCATTACCCATAGGGCCAAGATAAAAGTGACCAGGGCGATCTGAAACTAGGATAGCAATCTGACTCTCGAGATCTTATAGTGAACAAGAACCCGACTACCGATGAGAAGATGAGATGTGGAAGATTTGTTTGCAATATAGGATGGAAGAGCAGATGATAGTTACCTCAGGGACTGCGTGTGTTGAAGCCATCGCGTGGAGGAAGGAGTAGCGACCGATGTAGTGATTTACGGAAGTTTGCCTTCAGTCGTCGGATCTCGTCGAGGCTTTGGGGTTCTAATGGGGAAGAAGTGTGTGGAAGAAGGATGAGGCGATGGGATATTTATAGAGGCGGAGTGATCTAGACAGAAATTTGGGCCGATTAATTATTATCTATGGGTTTTACTAGGTCATCCTGGTTTGCAGAGACTTCCAACGGCTCGAAATTTCGTAGTCTGTTGACCAACTCCAAAATTAAGGGGCATGTGTTAACGCCGGAATTTGATTCAGCCTGTAAACAATATCGGCCGTTGAAAATACCGATCGGCTCGTGGGACAAAGCTGATCGATACTGTAGAGAAGTTGATCAAATTAGTAGAAGATTGGATCGGTTTGAGGACAGAGAATGATCCGATAGGGTCAAGTCCGAGAAGCCAAGGAGAGGTTGGAAAAGGATCGACTTGAGTGAAAGGAGGTCCGATTGCTACAGGAAGGAAGCCGATCGGGTCGAGCAAGAAAAGATTTGGTCTTAAAATAGAAGATTATCCATGTAAGACCGAGTTTGTGGAGGGGCCGTGGGGTTCACGGCAGGGTATTATCTTTAGTTAAATTGTATCCTATATGGTTAGGAATTCTTAGTTAGTTTAGTTAACAGTTTTAGAGATATTTTCTGTTATTTTTGTTAAGAGATAACGTCCGATAGTGGTTGTAAACGCGTTGGACTCTGTAAATCTAGGGTATAAATATAGACCCCTGGAAACATGTAAAAGTTCTCTCTCGATCAATATACAACTTCGGTGCATCGCCACCTTAATTTATCTAGGTATTTACCGGCGGGTTCTGGCTCTCGACGCGGGGCTATATCGGTTAAGTTTGATCTCCAGTGAAGGGTTAAGTCCTGCCACTATCTTGGTATATTTTGTTCTGTCCAAGGCTGCATCGTTTAAGTTCGAACTCTTAGTCAGATCAGGTGTACCGCATCACGTCCGTGCTAGATTTATCGATCTATCAAACTCCCTCCGTCATCGTTAGTCTCATGCTGCATCGGTTACGTCCGACCTATGGGTTTGCTGACGGAGGATTGAGTTTTAGGTCTATAGGTCTCTCTACGGCATTTCATCGGAGTGAGTAGCCGATGAGTTATCCTAAATGTAGGTCCCCATCGTCGTGCGGCCGATGGATTTAGATGTAGGACCGCGTCAGGCGTTAGGCCTATAGGTAGCCGATGGCATCTTATCTCTCCTACCTTGTCGTTATGTTCAGTCCGAGCCCCCATCGTCTCAGTGTCGTTAGCCTCCGGCCTCATACTATCTCGGTTAGGTCCAATCTATCAAGGTGGTTCTAACGGTGCCGTTACTGCGGTCGCTTGCCCGTGTAACTTCGTGGGGGATCGGCTCCCGCTCTGCGCATCGGATATGGGTAGCGCCATCGACTCTTTGGTTGATAAGTCCTTTAGTGCATTATACATGTCTATCTCTCACACTTACATCGGCTTTTCAGCCGATGTGCTAGCATTCTCATCTCTATTGGCACCTAGCTGATAGGGAGAGTCGGGCAGGCCTTCCGGCCGACCGTCTTACATATCTTATCCCCTCTTATTATCAATTATAGGGTTAAATTGACTGGCATGCTTGTGAACCTTGAGGCTTAAAGATCTACACTGGAGTTAAGCAGACCTTTCAGCCCTTTGCGTGATCAAGCCGTCGTTTTTTCTCCGGTCGTGGTATTTTTGGCAGTGAGCAACCAATGGTAAAGTGAACCTAGTTTGGTGTAGAAAAAAAACCCAAACCGAGAAAAATCACGTTATTCGTTGTGGTTTTATACTTTCGTCAATCACTTCCTTCGGTTGCCATTTTTAGAAAACTAAAATTACGATCAACCGAATAAACCAAACCGAGATTACAGAACAAACCGAATACCAAGCCCTACCAACAGTCCTGTTTTCAACTCAAAACTACCAGTAGTTTTTCCCCCTCCTTTTTAACTCAAAACTACCAGTAGTTTTCCCCCCTCTTTTTTAGAGTTGCATAACAACTTTCCATTTATTCAGATTACCTACATGCACCACCTTAACTTCTCAGAACAGGTCTTTAAGAGTCACTTGGTCAATCGGCTATTTGATGATGAGAAAGTATTTTAAGTCTGTGGCTTTTCGGAACCAGAACAAATTTGCAAGGATTTTTATTACTTATAATCATGATGTGATCATCAAGTACTATCAACATTTGCTAAGTTCAGACATATGTTTTGTTTGATATAGCTTACCAATTTTCATAATATTATTTAAGCTTGCATTTGTTTCTCCCCTTTTTCAACTTTCACTTTATTGTTTTTCGTACGCACGCTTATGGTAAATTTTTTTAAAAAAATTCTATAAAAAAATTATTTTAAAAATTATATTAATCTATTTTTAATTTTTTAACTAATATTTAATTAATTATATGCTAATTTCGTTTTACATATCAGGAGGGAGAAAGTCTCAACATGCCAGCCTAATTGTGTGGATGCTAGCTTCCACCTACACTTTCACCTAATTATGGTATGTTGAGGTATTTGAAGACGCGCGCATCTACAGGTGTAGGAATTGGTGGCACCACACAGCGGCCACATCTTTGTACCCTGCTGCCGCTATGCCAGCGTGAGAATTTTATGAAGAAGTATGACTGCCTTACTCAACTGAGCAGGAGGGTGGTGACGAAGGCATTTTCCTGACGCCTCCCGTTCCAACCGAACCCGTCATTTGCACACAGAATAACATCGATCTCGTCACCATCCAAGGCTGATCAATCAAGCCCAGAGTGAAAATTAAAAGGATAAGAACTTGCAAGCCACTTTCTGTGACTTAAAATATGTATCCTTATCCATGTTAATTAATTTTATCTAATTTAAAAATATTAAAATAAAAAATAATTATGATTGATTGAGATGATGGTGGGAAGATAGCTAGGTGAAAAAAAATCAAATAAGAGATGGCTATAATTAGTTAAGATGAAAAAATAGGTAAAGTTGTAAGTACAAGGAGTTACTTCAGCTGCTACCTTGTATTGCCCTGGATAATTTAAGCACATCCAATGATCAATACGCCTTACACAATGAAGAGGATGATTAGTGAAAGAAATGTGAGCTAACGAGATGGGTCGTGAGCGTTAGGATGCGGGAATGTTGTCGGACTTGCCGTAATCATAGAGCTACGTAACAATCAGTATGACCAAATGTTACTACTAGTTATAAATATAGGATGCGTCTACTTGAGATACACGCGCGCAGGGCCTCCTTGCTGCTGAAGAGGCCGCGTCTGCCGTACCAGCGCCCCGAGCACGGCGCTGGATCGCCGGACGTAGGATGGCGGAGGAAGACCACGGAGGTTCCCCGAGGCCACCCATTCCGACTACTGCACGCATCGACAATTTGACATGGAGTTCGCCGTCACCCATGGCAGGCTGGCGGCGCGGTTGAGCTGAATCTCATCCGTCTCGGCGTTCAGGAAAACAAGTGATCAATCGATCAGATAACTGGGCGCGCGAGCGATCACGTATAGCTCGTGGTTGTGTTACTCTCACCGATTAAACCAAAGAGATGTTGTGTATGTGACAGCACCGCTTGCACTAGCTAGTGATATATGATCATGTTGACAACAAGACGAGGTATGTTGCTAGTAGGACTAGTATATATACGCGAAGGAACTGAGCTGCCTGAGGAGGTGGTGCGTGTGAGCGAATTTGACAGTGTGATAAATTAAGCCACCAATCACACGTACTCGTTTCTGTACAGACACAAACAAGCGGTCCAGGCCCATTGATTCAACATATTATTCCCCAGACATTGATTGATATCGATATATATAGGTCCTCTAAAAATTTTGTCATCCGCTTGCACGATCCATGTGATTTACTCCATTCCCGATAATTAATTAGGAAGTTCATCAACTTGCGTTCCTAATCTAAAAAGAAAAGAAAAGAAAAGAAATCAAATTGGAGGCCTTGAAGGCACGAAATGCAATCTGCACATGTTGGTCTTCTATACTAGAAGCTTGCCTAGTTGTTTGGAAAACACTCCTCTAATCAATTGCTGTCCGATGAAAAAAGCTTTGAGATTTTGGACGCACTTGCTCGGTTCACCAATGTAATTGTGTTCCATGTATTGAATTGTTTTCATAGGTACCATTGCAGCATTGGACGAGCCTGTCCAACCTCTTGGGTGTGCTACTACCAACAAGCCTCATCTTAGGTGTGTTATACTTTAGTTATTTTTATCAATTTCCGATGGGTTTCCAATTTCCTCATTGTTTTATGTACTTTTGACGCATGTCGGTTCCCTTATGTGTGATAATGTTCACACTGCGCGTTAATTATGTTGACACTGCAGTCTTGGGGTAGTTCCCTATGGGAGACGATCTAAAATCTTCATATCTGTCCCCCAGCTCTTGTTCAGCCGTGGACTCTGATCTTTCACGAACAGCCAAGCCAAACCGAAAGAACACTTTCCTGGTGCCACTCATTCTAACACTGTACATGCACGCCTATTGTTAGCAAGCTTATAAGGTTGAGGCAAGAAGATGTGAGACTCATATGGGACACAAGTATTAGACATGAGAAAGAAATTGAGTGGTTCGCGGTAAGTATTTATACCAGTGAGCATACCAAAAATTGCGCACAAGTTTTGGTTAGTGCTGTGAAAACAAATTAATTAATGTTTTATTATACTTCTTAGCGTAGTACTTCATCAGTTGATTTATAACATAAATTCTGAAATGTTTGTAAAATTATGGGTTTATGAGTTGGTGGTGTGTGATTCACCTAAAGCACAAGAGTTTTTTAGGTACTTCTTGAATAAGATGTACAAGGAAGGTATCACTTTCTTAAATTATATTGTGCTTGTTACCTCTCCATACTTTTTTGTTGTTATTTTGTGTTACCAGGAGATAGGTACCATAAATTAACATAAACAGTATGGTAACTCTCGATAGATTCTTAAAATGGTAAACATACTCAAAATTTAAGGAATGATCTATTATTATCCTTGAAATATTCTCCAGAAAGCAAGGTGATAACTTGATCAGATCCACCAACACAGCCAATTTATCATTACCCAAGTCCAATTTAGCCTCAAATGCGATCATTAGATCACGCTTGTGGCCAAAGTTTTACTCAATTCATAATCCAATTTAGCCTTAAATGTTACTGTTTGTGTTCCTGGTAACTACTAACTCATTATGCTAAAAAACGGGTATTTATTAACTAGATCAAGACTGATGGCGTCACCGTTGCCATCACCTCCTGATCAAGGGCAACCACAGAGGCAAGTCGTGGGATCTGGGTAACTGATCCAATATTCCCACGCTTCACAGTTGTAACACACCACATGTCAATCAACACGGACGGCAACCAGCCCATACCAAGATCACACTTCAGTCTTCAGTTTCCCGGTGTCACTCATTCCAAATATGCAGAGTTCGTGTACTCGTACTTGTTGTGAAATGGATAAAATAATGGTAGTCTGCATAGCAATATGGTGTGGAGAAGCGAGGAGACCGAAGAGTCACCCAGTTGATATTATGAGCATGGAAGCCGATATACTTCTTCAGTGTACCTAAAGAGAAAAAAAAAATGGTGGCAGTAAGCAGTAAAGTTTCTCTGCGTGTTTTGGACACGTGCATGCATTAAGTGATGTTTTGGTTCGAGAAATATATACTCATCTCACACTGCCGAAATTTTGACATCAAAAAGCAATCAAACGCTTTCATGCATTATGTTATTTTATTTCAGTACAGGATAAAAAACCAAAGTTTCCCACATCCTTTTTGGCTTCGGTGAGGAGCCAACGCTATCTCCCTCTGTGATGGGTCAGCAAAATTTACAACACACAGATGCCGGACACGTCTTTGCGCAGTAGCACTAGAAGCAGTGCCGGTCTTGGCTTGTCGCAATCCTGCCACGAGCGGGTGCTTTCATGCTCCACCAACACCCTAGCCTCCGTGGTTAACAACGAGGATTGATGCCCCACAAGGGTGTTTTCCCAACGCCACCCATTCCAATCAAAATGAATTTGCCACCAATGTGTGACATGGACTGATTTCATTATAGATTTCATCCCCGCCAAACTAAGTTTACGGCAGTTCGATTGAGCTCATGTCAAAATCGACTGGAAAATATTTTAGAAGGATGACAAATCATAATACGTGACATTTTTCTTACCCAACGAAACTAATATTGAGTAGAGCATCCCATGAGATGAAGCGGCAGATGTTACGGGCAGGAGATACGTGGTATGTGAAAGGAGCAGAACATATAGACGGTGGATATACACATACACAGGTATGAATGAATTGTAGGATTGAATAGAAGAATCGAGCCTATCAAACGTAGGTAAATGGTAGGATTATAAAAAAATCAAAACTTTTTTACGAAATTAAAAATTATCTCTAATCGTTAGTTTCACTAGGTTCCTACCGCCGGTACAACCACAATACACCTTCTGGTCTGACCATCTCTTTGCTATCGGTCGGACCACCTAACTCCACCTGATCCGACCACTGCACTATCGTTGGTCTAACCGCTTCTGTCTAGCCGGTCCGACCGTCTGCTAACAGAGAAAAACAACATCGACGAAAATATCAAAAGACAATGAAACTTAAGATGTGTCTACAAATTATATTCAAAGCATTTCTCTTTTAACTCACGAACTACACTCGAAATATCAAAATAAATCCTAACTTTTTCTCTTTAAAAGTTGTGTTCCCTTAAATCTTAACCCGCCATCTATTTATACTAATAGATGGCTACACAAAACTAATGAATACAACTAGAACTATCACTCCTAATCCCATAGCAAACTCTCCCATATAAGTATCCGACTTATCGATACCAAATATGAACTCCAATCTTTTCAAATTTAGACTCCTTTCAAATTTGATTATGCTTTTATATATGCACGAAATTTCTCTTGTGTGTAATATGGAAACTTTACCTTTACGTGTATTGTTTTCTAGACTTAGTATTCCACGTGATCTCCTTATTCGTAGTGATCTCAATTCTCTCAAGGTTAGTTCTGATCTATCCCCGGCAATATTATCAAGGGTTCAAGCAACAACTACAAATGAAAAACAAAAAAAATACATATCCAAGCACAAGTTCTTATCTAAAACTCATATAGCACACAATATAATATATCACGTATAGAAACATCTAGAAGTCACAAATATGAAGTAAACAAAAAAAGATTCTACCAGTTCGACTATCGAGCTTTATCTAAATTATCATTGTAATTTTACATGAGTGAATGTGGTTATGTATACATGCTTGGGGACGACATATCAACGTGAGTGTAATAAGTGAACTATATGTGGTGAGCTACCTTACTAGTTGTGAGAGATTTTTTCCCCTTATCCTTGGAGGATATTACACCACCCCACCACTTGGAAAACAACTAGCTCTACCTGTTGAGAGAGGTAAGATGGAGCACTCTAAAAGGATTAGCTTTCAATAGAAAAAAATTATTTTTAATATATATATATATAGAAAAAAAGACAAATTTTGATATATTTCTACTCTTAAAAAAGTTAGATTTTTTTATTTTTTCGTTGCATCTAAAATATAATATAATGAATTTGAAAATAAGACTTTGTATATATGTGTAATATTATTGAGAGTACATCCATAAATTTTTTAATATTTTTTTTGACAATTGTTAATTGGTGCAGTGTATATATAAAAAAGTTTATATGTACACGATACGTTCTCCTACTTTTATATATATATATATATATATATATATATATATATATATATACCCACACATATATATACATACATATATATATATGTGGAATGGTTAATTAACATTTGAGTTGGTGAGTGACATAAATTCGGACGAACAATGTTTTTTTTTTTGGGGAATCCGACACGAGTCATTTGATCAGACGTAGTGACATTTATAATCCAGCCATATGTTCAGTTGACGAAAAAAATAATGGGACAGTACCTCTAACGCACTAATCCTATTCTCCTAATCTCGGTTGGGTTCGGAGGAGGTTCAGTAACCCTTCTCGTATGGTATAATTAGTATATAATTAATTAAATATTAGCTTAATTTTTTTAAAAATTGATCAATATAATTTTTAATGTCACTTATAGTTTAACAGTTTACAAAGCGTGAAAAACGAGAGAGAAAATGTTTGAAACTTGAGCCGAAACCACATGTTAGATTCTCATAACTAATATGTCACCGATCTCAAACCATGGGCCATATGTTCTGGATCAGGGTTCACAATTTTAGATAGAACTTTTGAAGTTCAGTATCCACTGGTTGGTTGCCATAGATCCGTCTCCAGGTAAAAAAAAAATCAAATTTGTTTGAATTCAGCAAAACATTTTAAAGTTCAATGAAAATCTGCTCAAATTCAACATTTTTTCCGTTCAGAATTTCTCAATTCATTTTTTGAAATTTCAGTGGGTCCACCAAAATATATTTGGATTCTGAAATAGTGAACCCTACTCTAGACAACATACATGTGTATTGAGTATTGAGTATGGTTTGCCAAAGAAGTATAGGTACTCGTCTCAATCATTTATACTTTATAAATTTTATAAATTACTCGTTAAACTTCTTATTTTAAAAAGCAAATAAATCTAAACGAATTATATCAAGATAAGGTTAATATTCCATATAAAAAAGATATATTTTTATTTATTTTAGATAATATTAAAATATATTTTCTTTTATGCGCTGTATTTAGCTAGTATTCAAAACTTTGTCATCAATCTAGTCGAAACCTTATAACTACCAAATTTCGAAGAAAACCAAACCGCGTGGACATCCATTCGAACTGGGCCTAGCTAGCTCAAGCGGCCTGCGGGCTTGTCCATTTTTCCTACTGGCACCAGATCGATGACATCCCCTTCCATTTGACTGCATCTAGCGCCGGCCGTTGGTTTGCTGCGAGCCTTCTGTGCTTCGCGCCGCGGGTGCTTTCATGCTCTGCCAGCGCCCTAACCACCGCGGTAAACGGTGATGATTGATACTCCGTGGAGGTGTTTCCCTGGCGCCGCTCATTCCGACCGAATCCGCACCGCCCACGTATGGCCGTCAGATCGAGCACAGTGTCAAATTAGGCCGGAAAGAGAAAGGATCAGGCTTGATGATGAATCATAATCCGTGGCTAAACTTTTATTGTCCAACGAAACTAAATAAGTTGAGTAATCTAAGAGATTAAGTAGCATTTGTCACGAGCAGGGAGATACGTGAAAGGAGCAAACAGAAGGGGGCTAGCTACATGCGCGCACACGTATGAGTGACTGAACATGCAGATCATATATATGCTGGCGGTGGATGACATAAATCAGTTTTAGTGTGAACTACTGCGGTAGTTATGGTGTTGTACCATATTTCAAAGTTCCACATTTCACTTTCAACTCGAAATCCAACAGGGAAGCTTTAATTCAATGAATTAGAAGACACCCTGTTAAGGTCTCAAACTATTCACATATTTTAGCATGACATATGTTATACAAATTTATCATACAGTGATATATTTCAGTTCCAATTTACCCTTTCCAATTTCTACTATACATACTATACCTGTTGTTGTATGAAGAGAATCATATCCTTTGTCTCCCAAGTAATGGACAGTTAATAATCATATTAGAGTACAGTAAAAAAACCTTCTTTTAGGAATAGTAGCACTGGTTAATTGTTCGAGTAATTTAATTACAGACTCCCTTTGCTACTTTTCTCTAGGAAGTATGACGCAAATGTGTGCATTCTTCCTTGGCTCCTCATCCACAGCCAGTAATTCCATAATAGCGATCACGTCGAGACCAGGAGTTACACCTGAAGGAAAGCGAGCAGAAAGTGGATAAATAGTATGAGGCAGCAGCTGCTAGATGCTCCCAATCAGTCTATATTCTTCCTTCAAATTGTGAAACTTAGTATGCAGTACTACGTAGAATTTAGAAAACAACGAGTAGGTCGGCAGAAGCTAGGTAACCTCTTCTTCTCAAAATTCCCAATAGCTGCTTCTAAGAATCTCCAAATCCTCCAAACTGGATGTTATTTTCTGTTACATTTCAATACCTTCTTATTGTTAATTTGTTTGTTTAATAACAAATTAACACTAAAAGGTGTGATACCTCTGGAAGAACCTATGATCAAAACTTAGAAGATTTCCTTACGATGGTTATACCAAATTAATGTGGTATGAAAAATGCATAGATGAAAGAACAAAAACTGAAATAATTGGAAAGGTAAACAAAGGCACCACATTTTGGGTAGAATGTGTTATAAATTGATCAGATCCGCCCACATCAAAGTAATGTTACAAATCATGAACTTTTATAGAACATAATGTGGTCGCACATAAAAGCAACTTAGGAATTTGCTAAAAGATTGGAAATGGCATTGTCGTAATTATGTATTTTACTTCAATCCAATAGTATGGTGAGTCTAGGAGATGGTGGCGCAGGACCGTGCCCCCATGGTGAATGATGAGGGAATGGGGATTTGGACTGAGCAGGAGCGGGGATAACACCCAGGACTGTTATATATGATGTGAATTGATGAAAAATGTCCCCACGGAATAATAAAAAGGACAAATTTGCCCTTTTAAATTTTATACCGATTCTAATTAAGTAGAAGATCAAAACAACCCATCAGTATACCGTAAAAGTTCTTATTAAAGGGTATGAACAACATCTATGTCATTCCTACAATCTGGTTAGAAGACATTTTATTGAAAAAGCTTTACTCAGTACATCAATTTAACCTCAAATGTGAAATGTTACTGTTTGTGTTCTAGGTATTTACTAATTAGGTTGAACATGACTGTTGGTGTCACCAGCACACCATCACTGTCACCGTTACCAGCATCCCGATTCAGCGCCAATCTGTTGTACGTTGTGGCAATTCGGCAAAGCCATGGAAGCCGAGCGAAATCTTCTGGACAAGGGTTCACAATTTTTGGAGAGAATTTCGAAATTTCAGATCCGCCAGTAGGTCCCAGTAGAATGTGCCTCTAGGAAAAAAAATGAATTTGCTCGAATTCAGGGAAAAAAATTGTTCAAGTTCAGTGAATATCTGTTCAAAATTTTGACTTTCTACTGTTCGGAATTGCTGGTTTTTTATACATATTTCGATGCGTCCTCCAATAATTTTTGATTCCTAAATAGTGAACCCTGATATGGACTTACACACGTATTGAGTATTGTTTGGTAGGAAACTATATATGCACACTCATCTCGATCATATATACTATCAAAATTTTGACATCATCCTATTAAAACACTTCCACTTTCTTGACCTTACTCGTATTAACAAATTTTTGATATAGCAAAGAAAAGAAAAACACCCGACATCTGTTTAGCATCACGACCTAGCATTGCCAACCAGTCCATTTCCCCATCCTGATATTAGATTAATCTTTAAAGTTAACAAACCACCTCTTCTAATATATAAATCTTCTATAATTATAAAAGTTAGCCTTCCATATAACGTCTCTTCTATTCTTATCAGCTACGCCAAGAACTCTTTTTAGCTATATATAATACGCAGGCGGCATGAGATCAAGTACACGCTTTAAGCTTTCTGATTATCTTTCATGATATCAGAGCTATCAAACAATAATAGATTAGATCCATCTTCTACCATGTCAACCTCCTACGCCGCCATCATCAATCCCTTGATCGATCAAGCTGTCTTTGAGAAGCTAACTAAAAACAACCATGCACTGTAAAAGATGCAAGTGCTTGCTATCGTGAGGGGCGCACGTCTAGAAGGATTTCTCATAGGCGCCACAAAGACCCCCGCATCTACTATAAAGACGACAGCAGATAGCAAAGAAGTGGAGGTACAGAACCCGCTCTACGTTGAGTAGGGTGCTACGGATCAACAGGTCCTGGGATTCCTGTTCTCTTCTATCACTCCAAATATTTTATCGTAGTTAACTACTTGCAAGACTGCTGCTGAAGTATGGAGTACTGTCGAGGCCATGTTCACCTCGATGTCACAAGCGCGCATCGTCAACACCAGGATCGCGCTCGCCACAACAAAGAAGGGCAATCTCTCCATGGCAGAATACGTCGCCAAGATGCGGTCTCTCACCGATGAGATCGCGTCTGCTGGCAAGGCCATCGATGATGACGAGCTGGTCTCCTACGTTCTCACCGGCCTCAATTTCGACTACAATCCCATCATCTCAGCTCTAGTCACCAAGACTGAGCCGATCAGTGTGAGAGAGATGTACTCCCAGCTGCTCTCGTTTGAGTAGCGTATGGATCTTCTCCAGCCTGATAGCTGCTCCTCGGTTAATTCTGCCAACTGGGGGTGTGGTGCGTTGCAAGGCACGCGAGGCAGAGGGCGCTCGCGTGGGGGGTGCTCCATCTCGCGGGTGTGGCCGACGCAATGGGTAGCACCAGCAGAATCAAGGCCCATAAAATAATCAGCAGCATAGGCCTGACTACAGACCGTGTCAGGTTTGTAAGATAAAAGGATATATTGCTAATATATGTTGGTACAGATTTGACGAAGACTTTGTATCAGAAGAAAAATATGCAGGTGTAACATCTACGTCCTACGGAGTAGATACCAACTGTTACATGGATTCGGGCACTACAGATAACATCACCAGCAACATGGGAAAATTATCGATCCATGACAGGTACAAGGCCATGATCAGATCCACGGCGAGTGGGATAGGTATGGAAATTTAGTCACATTGGTCATTCTACTGTTACAACCCCTAGTCGTGATCTTCATCTCAATAATGTTCTATATATTACCAAGGCCAACAAAAATGTTGTTTCAGTTCATCGTCTCACATCTGATAATTCTATCTTTATAGAATTTCATCTTGATTTTTTCTTAATTAAGGATCAGGCAATAAAAAAAACTCTGCTTAGGGGACGCTATGATTATGGGCTCTATCCTCTTCCTGATAGGCACATAATAAAGCAAGGGAGCTACAAAAATTCCTTTTGATAGATGACATTCTCGTTTAGGTCATTCGACTGCTTAAATAAAGTTATCAGCCAATTTAATCTTCCTATTTTAGCAGATTTAAATAAACATTCAGTGTGTGATGCATGTCAAAAAACCAAGAGCCGTCAGTTACCTTTTCCTCATTCTAGCTCTTTTTCCCACCATCCTTTAGAAATTATTTATTCTGATGTGTGGAGTCCTGCGCCCAAATCAGTTCGTGGACATAAATACTATGTGAGTTTCATTGATAATTATAGTAAGTTCACTTGGATTTACCTCCTTAAATTCAAATCTGAGATATTTACCAAATTTTGAGAATTTCAATCTCTTGTTGAGAGCTTATTTAATCGTAAGATTATAACAATGCAGACCAACTAGGGGTGAATATCAAAAATTGCATCCCTTTTCGCCCAACTGAGCATCACACACCATATTTCCTGCCCGCATACACATCAGCAGAACGGGACAGTTGAATGCAAGCATCACCATATCGTTGAAGTTGGTCTAGCTCTTCTTGCTCACGCCAACATGCCACTAAAATTTTGGCCTGATGCCTTTCTTTTCGCCACACATTTGATAAATAGAACATTTAGTCGGTTACTATCATATGACACGCCATTCTTTCGGTTGTTCAGCCAACAGTCAGATTATTTCTCTCTTCGTGTCTTCGGATGTGCTTGTTGGCCTAATCTACGACCCTACAATACTCATAAACTCTAATTTCGCTCTAAGCAATGCACTTTCTTAGGATACATTCTATTTCATAAAGGGTTTAAGTGGTTGGATCCTGATTCTGGAAGGGTTTACATTTCTCGAGATGTAACTTTTGATGAATCTCTATTTCCCTTTTAATTTTTTGGTCCTAATGCTAGTCGTAGGTTTCAAAATAAAATTAATATTTTACCTACCTATTTGTTAAATCCGACTAGTGGGGTTCGTACCATAAGTGACCATGTGGCTGATTCTCTAATTAATCCTGCTAACAATGATTTCCTAGTGCATGAAGTCATGCAGCAATTGCTGTTATCGCATACGGGGGTACCCGGAGCTCCTTTTGTCGGAGCTGACCCCAAAGCGATTCACCTGTGCCTCCAACAACTTTTGCAGGTGTATCTACCCAGGAGTCCAAGCCCGACGTATCATCCCATGACATCGCCTGGGCCAACGACCGCCTCTCCAACGCGTGCGGGCGATTCTCCATCTGGCGCACCCGACACGATCAGGGCACTGAATCTGGAGCTCTCAGCAGCCGTATCCACTCTGGATCCCATGCTGGGATCTTCTACGGCACCTTCGGCTGGGGTGAGCTACATCAAAGGCCGAAGACCCGTTTACAAAGTGGTATTCTCAAGTAGAAGCGCTACACCGATGGTACGGTTAAATATTCTTTCTTAATATCAACCGGTGAGCCACAAAACTTATCAGAAGCATTAGAGGATAATAATTGGAAACATGCAATGGATGCTGAATATGATGCGTTAATGAAAAATAAAACATGGCATTTGGTTCCTCCTCAGAAAGGGCGTAATATTATTGACTGCAAGTGGGTATATAAAATCAAACGTAAACAACATGGCAGCTTAGATAGATATAAGGCTCAGTTGGTTGCAAAAGGTTTTAAGCAAAGGTATGGTATTGGACTATTAGACAATTGGATGTTCACAATACTTTCTTGCATGGGCTTCTTGAAGAAGATATCTATATGAAGCAGCCTCCTCGGTATGAAGATAATTCTAAAAGAAACTATGTTTGTAAGTTAGATAAGCCACTATATGGATTGAAGCAGACGTCTAGAGCATGATTCTCAAGGTTAAGTAAGAAACTTTATGCCCTTGGTTTTAAAGGATCAAAAGTCGATACTGCCTTATTCTATTACAATAAGGATGACATCGTTATGTTCATGTTAATTTATGTTAATGATATAATTATAGTTAGTTTTAAATAAGAGGCAGTGGCCGCATTACTTTAGGATCTTTACAATGATTTTCTATTAAAAGATTTAAGTGACTTACACTATTTTCTCAATATCGAAGTTGCCAAGACTAAGCATGGAATTATTTTGACACAAGAAAAATATGTAAATGATCTGTTGAAAGAGCAAATATGGCGGATTGCAAGCCGATAAGCACACCTCTATCCACTACTGATAAACTCTCAATTTATAAAGGAGATCCGCTTAGTCCTATAGATGCATCAAGATACAGGAGTATTATAGGAGCCTTACAGTATCTTACATTGACAAGACCTAATATTACTTTCTCAGTAAATAAGGTTCGTCAATTTCTTCATGCACCAACAACAGTACATTGGACAGCTGTTAAAAGAATATTGAGATATCTCAAGTCATATGTAAAGCTTGGTCTAAAGATAAACAAGTCATTTTTCTTCTTGGTAAGTGCATATTTAGATGCTGATTGGGCTGGCTGTCCTGATGATAGAAAATTAACAGGTGGCTTTGCAGTATTTCTGAGAAATAATCTTGTATCATGGCATGTAAAGAAACAAGCTACAGTATCAAGGTTAAGAACTGAATCTGAGTATAAGGCATTGGCTAATGCAACTACTGAGATTATTTGGATTCAGACTTTGTTGAAAGAATTAAAAGTATCGAGTCCACTTGTTGCACGGTTGTGGTGTGATAACATGGGGACCAAATATCTTGGATCAAATCTTATGTTCCATGCTAGAACTAAACACATTGAAGATGATTTTTACTTTGTCAGAGAACAGGTAAATAGCAAATTACTTCAGATTGATTTTGTTCCTTCTGAAGATCAAGTGGCAGATGGTTTCACCAAAGCCTTAAGTGTATGAAAGTTAGAGAATTTTAAGTATTATCTCAACTTAAAAAAGCTGTGATTGAGGGGGAATATTAGATGAATCTTCTGTAATTTAAGAACCTTCCATATGACGCCTCCTCTAATTTGTAAATCTTTTGCAATTAGAAAAGTTAATAACTTTTTATATGACGTCTCTTCTATTTTTATAAGCTACGGTAGGGCTCTTCCTGGCTATATATAATACACAGGCAGTACGAGATTAAGTACACACTTCAAGCCTTCTGATTGTCTTTCACCTGACACCAGCCTACGTCTATTACAATGACATCCCCTTTAGCAAAGCTGCGACCGACGCCACCGGTCTTTGCAAAGCTTGCCAACCTTGTCGTTATGGTTGCTTTCATGCTCCACCTGCGCCCTAATAAGCACCGTGGTAAAAAGTGAACATTGAGGGCTGGCAAAGCTGATTCCCTGACGCTTCTCATTCCCACCGATCCTTAGATGACAGTGGATCAAGCAGCGAGCAAAGCTGACAACCGCCGTTGATGACAAACCCAGCAAGAACTACTACGCTAGCCTCGTCAATCATCATGGCTTCACATGTGCAATCCCATCCCTACGAATCAGCATTGTAGATCAAGATGTGCCATGGTGAGCATATCCCGAGGCGTCGTAACCACTCGGGTGACGGCCTGAGGGCGATGCTTTCCTGACGCCCCTCATTTTCGAGGGCACAACTTTTTTGAGACAGAGATACGAACCGCGAGTCTTCCATCTATCTATTAAATACTCTAACCATTTTATATTTTATATTATAAGAGGTGTTGATTTTTTTAAAATCAAACTTTTTTAAATTTAACTATACTTATTTATAAAAAAAACACAACAATACTTTCAACCCAAAACAAATATACCATTCAATTATATTTAATATTAGATTTAATAAAATATAGATGTAAAAAATCAAAATATCTTATAATATGGAAATATGGAACAAAAGTATTATAAAAGTTCATTAAATATTTTCTACATCTATCCTAAGCATTATGTGTCACCTCTACTAAATTAGAATAATTCTTAAAAAATTCTAAGAAAATCCATTAATTTTTACTTAGACCAATGGAACAATTATTTTTTACCATTACATCTATTAAACATATTCTCAAACAAATCCCCATACCTTCCTCCCCTCCCGTGCACGTACGTACGCTAGCCAAACATCCACGTCTGCGCTTCACCACCTCTTTTTCTTTCGTTTTTCCTTCCCGGTTAGTTAAGATATAAGACCCACATTAGGTAAGTTTTAAGTTGGTAAAAATATATTATTATAAGTTGTATTTTAACTATGTGCATGTCATTGAAACAACCGTAAAAATTCTCAACAAATTAATAATGTAGAGTATATAATTGTATATCACTTAAACTTAATTTCAAAAATAGAAACAACTCCAATTGTGAATACCGAAAAATTACTCTCTCTATTGTATAATGCTGATAAGTCAGAAATAAAAGTATGAAAATGATTGATTCTATTCCCTGTCAGTACATCATTACATATAGAACAGCCGGGATGGCCCATAAAACAGTCACACAGCTATGTCACTAATCAAGATTAACCTACTATAATTATAATAAACTAACACTCTTTCGTAGTCTAATCGGTAGCATAGCTAACATTTAGGTTGGACCAAAACTCTTGAAATAGTGAGGTAGGAAGGCCCTTAGTAAAGACGTCGATATACTGTAATGTCATAGGAACATGTAAGACCTGAACGTGATCGAGAGCAACCTTCTCTTGAACAAAATAGAGATCAATCTCAACATGCTTCATCCGCTGATACTGCACTGGGTTGCCAGAGAGATATACAACATTGATATAGTCGCAATAGACCCTAAGACTAGGACACCAAGTTATCCCCGAGAAATACTACGTAGCCAGTGATCAACCGGCGAGTGTCAGGATAGCTAGCCCAGTCGGTATCTGTGTAAACAACAAGATCTACAGGTAAAGATCGGCGCATGGTCAGTCCAAGTAATAGTGTGCCCTGCAAGTAGCGTAGGATCCGTTTGAGAGCAGTGAGGTGCAGCTCCCAAGGATCATGCATATAGAGGCATATCTGCTAAACTACAAAGGCAATGTCTGATCGAGTGAAATTTAGATACTGCAGAGTGCCAGCTAGGTATTGGTACTGTTTAGCATCGGCAACAGGCAGTTCATCAGTAGATAATTTGGAGTGTAGATCAACAGGCGTACTGCACGGCTTGCACGCACTCATCCCGGTGAGCTCCAAAATATCCTGACTGTACTGCCGCTGAGAAAGGAACATACCATCTGCAGAGCGTGTCACAGAAATGCCCAAAAAGTAATGCAGCTGACCCATATCTGTCATAGCAAACTCACGCTGGAGAGTCTCAATGATGTGCTTGAGTAATCCGACAGAGGAGGCGGTGAGGACAATGTCATTGACATATAGCAGTAAGTAGGCTGTGTCTAGACCGCGGTGATATATAAAGAGCGAAGTATCTGACTTTGTTTTAATAAATCCAAGTGACACGAGGTGAGAGGCGAACCTGTGATGCCAAGCACAAGAAGCCTGCTTCAAACCATATAAGGACTTGTTGAGCCGATAGACAAAATCTGAGCGAGAAGAATCCACAAAACCAGAAGGCTGCACGTAGTACACTGTTTCAGTGAGAGTGCCATGGAGAAATGCATTCTTCATATTTAGTTGATGAATGAGCCATTTATGAGATAATGCTAGAGAGATAACAACTCGAACTGTCGCAGGCTTGACAATGGGACTGAAAGTTTCATCATAATCAACACTGGGCCACTGTGTGAAACCCCGTAGTACCCATCGAGCCTTATAGCGATCAAGAGATCCACTGGCGAGCAATTTGTGTCGATAAATCCACTTGTCAGTCACAACATTGACGCCAGGAAGGCGAGGCATAAGACTCCAGGTGTCATTGGCAATCAGAGCGTCATACTCAGCCTACATAGCGGATCGCTAATTGGGGTCTGACTGTGCATCATGAACAGAGCGAGGAAGAGGCAACATGGGCACAGCGTGGAGCTAGGTGACCACGGCCCTGCACTAGGGTTCGATGGTGCAGGGGTGGCCTCGGGCACGGGGTGTGCCTCTGAGGAAGCTGTTGTACCTGCACGCATAAAACAAGCTCGAAGAACTGAAGCGGTATGATCGTGATCATCGACAAGAAAGTCCTAGGCGGAGGGTACCATGGGTGTGCTAGACATATCAAAGAAAGGGAAAAAAGATTCATCAAAAATGACATGTCTAAAAATAAGAATGCGGTTCGACTGAAGCTCGAGGCATCGATAGCCTTTGTGCTCTAAGGAGTAGCCAAGGAAAAGGCATAGAGAAGAATGGGGGGCAAGTTTGTGGGGCATTGTAGAGGACATATTGGGGTAACAGGCGCAACTAAAAACTTTGAGATGATAATATGAGAGCTGGGCAGAGAAGAGAGCATTGTATGGTGTGGAGGAGGCAGTTTACAAGATATGTAGTGGTGTGAAGGGCCTCATCCCAGTAAGCTGGAGGGAGACTTGCCTGAAACAAAAGGAAATACATAGTGTTATTGATGGTACGAGAATGCTCTGCTTTACCATTTTATTGGGAGGTGTATGGACATGACATGCGGAGGGCAACACCGTGGGAGAGGAAGAACATGTGGGCCTAGGAATTGTTGAATTTATGGCCATTGTCATACTGGATGCTCTTGATGGTGGTGCCAAACTGTGTGCGAACATAAGCAAATAAATTAGAAAGAGTGGAAAATATCTCGGATTTGAAACGAAGTAGAAAAATCTAAATGTAGTGAGAGCAGTCATCAAGAATAACAAGATAATATTTGTATCCTGACACACTAACAAGTAGAGAGGTCCATAAATCACAAGGATTAAATCAAAATTATGAGTAGCTCAAGAGGTGGCCTATATGCTCTGATACCATGAAAGTATGGAAATGATTGATTCTATTCTCTATTCAGTACATATAGGCCGGCCGGATGGCCCATAAGACAACCAAACGCCATGCCACTAATCAAGGTTAACCTACTATAATTACACTTTCTATAATTATAATAGACTAACAAAAAATTCAAAAAAAGCAATGATTTTTACTTAAATAGGTCTAAACCATTAAATTACATTAATCTAAAACAAACCGAAGCTTTTAACCCCACCTTTCCTCCTCCGTAAGTACGCATGTCCATCCTCCTCCCCTTTGCCGTTTCCTCCCTTCTCTTCTCCTCTTTCCTATTTTCAAGTGAGTAATTGAAAGAAATTAATGGTAAGATATCCAGTTCAAATTAATTATTATAATTTTTAATCACACATCTAATTTCTAATCTATTTAAACCATCGAATAATTTAAGATCCGTAATGCTTTTAGTATGTCATTTTGTTATATATCCCTCCAAATAACTACCGTACATTGTAAAAAAAATTGCCAGCACATATTCAATTGTGAATAACATTAACATGTGAAATAATATGTTGTCTAGGGACATACTCCTAGCATCTAAATTACCATAACAAATTGTTAAACAATCCAATAACATAGGATGCATTAACATACATTATTTTGCAAAACATCAATTGTTAAATTAAATATATAATATGTAAATATAAAAAGACCAAATTCAACTAAAATCATCCTCTAGAGCGCCTCTAGAAAGTTGAGTTTTCTCTAAGCATCTACTAAATTTGAAAAAATCTATAATTTTAAGAAAAAAACATCTTAACTCTTAATTTTATAGGATGACAATCTTTTAGAAGAGTCATTTAAAAAAGAAGAACAATCACCTACCTAAGAGGTGTGTGGCGTATGGTGTGTAGCAACAGAGTTGAAAAAAGGTCTTGCTACGTAGATCAATAAGCTAAAGGAATCTTGTAAGTTTCATTTACAATGAATAGTTTGCCAACAAAACCAAAATACAACTAGAGACATATAGATTTGTACTAAGCTAAAGATTTATTTCGTATGACTACCTAGAACTGAGTCTTCAACTATTGCATACATATACGATAGCGTGAAGCATGCGAGCTATACACTTGTAGTGATGGGTGAGCTCTTCAGTGGATTAAAGAAGGTGCGCCGCTAAAGATCAACGTGAACCAGTTTCCATGTAATGGCGTTGCTGGTACTAGTACAGAACATAATGCTAATATCGAGATATATCATTATAGTCCTTAGAATAGATTATACCTTTAGGAGTTACAACTTTGTGTAAATCCTGAGAAGTAGCCTTTAAAAAGTAGCAGCATAATAAAAGCCCAACTAGAACCCAATCAAGTTTAGGATTAGGAAAAAAATCCTAATCTTAATGTTTAACTTCTAGAAGAAGAAAAAAAATAATGATTGAGTATACTCAGCAAGTCATTGTAAAATGTGTATAATGCAAGCTTTAAAGGGAGGCTGAGTGTTTATTTCATAATTTTTTTAAAAAATATTTTTTAAAACACTAAGTGTGAGTTGATACCAATATGATTGAAAAGAGGCTCATGCCTCAATCTAGTTCGTGACTTGCTTCGTAACAACTCAAATAGACAATGCAAATTTTAGTTGATTAATTGAACTAATGAAATATACTACCACGCTGGTCATTCACACTGGTTCAAAGCCTTCTACCTTTAGGCAGATTTCACTTCCAATCTCTTTTATTAGCTCATTTTCATTTTTGCCCTTTTCAGGACATCAATTAACCTCATATCTCAAATTCTGACTCCAAGAGCCACTTATCTTCTCAAAGCACACTACTTCCCCTCAAGAAGTCTAAAATATGATGCCACTTGATATCCTAGGTCATACATGTCTATTTTAGACCACTCAGGTCATCCATCAACAACAAAGACTGATTCTGGTAACGGTTCTTATACCACAAGTCTTTTTTGCAAAGCATTGGTAAACAAATCTATGTTAAGAGAATCTCCTCACAGTCACCTATAATAGTATGCATGATTGTTCGAATAGTTCATAACCATTGTAAATGATGCATGCTTTATCCACACGATGCGACCTTCCTCTCATCACTCGGCATGTATTACCTATACATTGATAGTGAATGGAGGTTCATGATAAAGCCATTCCAAAGCAAGTCCATTGCCACTTAGCAGGGCCTTCTTGACCAAGTACTTCCTTCACTTAAGATCGTGGGTATACTACCCTAGGGTATCCTTTTGTGGGTATATTGCCCTCTTGGCACCCTAGTGTCTCCTCAACTATTGGCAACGCGACAATCCTAAAGCCATTAAGTACTTGGTCAAGGATGCCCCATACCACTCATATGGTTATACTGTAAGATGCTCGAATGGAATTTCACAAGGAATCAATCCTTACATGTGAATACGAAGTACCATCACATATGTTATCACTTTGCATCATGGGGTTTTTGCAAACTATTTTTATTTCACAAACATCACCAACACCACGTGTTAGGTTTTTCAAACCTTTCGAATCTCTATTTTCCCATATCAACAAACGAGTATATTTTAAGTGGGATTGTCGATACCCATGCTCAAAAAGCACATATACCGATGTGCCCTGGGGGTGGAGTGATAAGGGATAGGGTCATCAAGGTTCTACCAGAATAATGTAACTACTAGGTAGGTCTGTGGGTTTGTTGAACTGAGGCCAATCAAATTTACATGCACACTAGCAACACAGCTTCAAAACCAAAACATTTTCATAAGTTGGGAGCAATATGATCAAAGGATGACTTGCCTCCAACTTTGTCTTTAAGGTCTTCGAAATCCTAGGTCCAAAATAATTTCCGTCGTTATTGACAACTCACACAAGAGAGAAACCACACTAAATCTTAAAAACAAAGTATTTTTATTAATAACTAGTAGTGTCATTGGATAGATCTAAATTTTAGAAAAAAAATTGAAGACTTAAACGGGGTTAAATGGAGTTACGAAAGATTAGATATAAATTCTGGAAGTTCAAAGGCTTTTTTAAAAACTAGAAAATAATTATTAAAAATGGAAAATGAATATTCATGAGAATATTTCCTAGCTAAAAGGTGAGGCATGATGTCAAAGAGAGTAGCATTTGTGAGGGCAATCCATGGTGGATGGGTCCATAGACTACAGGGGAAGGGAGGCCGATAGACCAATCCTTGCTAGGCTTGTTTATCAGCTTGGGCCCAACACAGTAGAAGAGAGGCCCGAAAGAGGGGAGGTGGTTCATGGACTAAGGTGCTTGGCCTAATAGGCTGCCTTAATTGGCCCACCACTTGTGGCCTAGCTCATCTAGGGCAATCCCTGTTGGTCTGGTGGGTCCTGTAGTATGGGTCATGGTAGCCACGTGGCTTTGCCACGTTAGCTTGGACCAAGGGCTTGACACTAGAGGGGAATAATGGCTGGTGGCGGCTGCGACTGATCCAACAAGTGGTGGCGGTTCGGGAGGAGTGGGGCATGAGGAAAGGATGAGGGAGGGATGAAGAAACTTTTGGTAGGTTTGGATTGCATGGAGATGGGTGGGAGGTGGCTGGCAGCGAGGGACAGAGATCGGTAGTGGCGACTTGTGTTGTTTGGTCACCAACACGACCAATTAGGCCATGGATGAGCTTGGAATGGGGGTCGTTTGGGTGCAGTACTATGCGGGGAGAGAAAGAGAGGGAGGACATACCACTATCAATGGTTGCGACGAGCAGAGGCAACAGTAATGGCAGATAGGGAAGATGGATTTGGGGGGTGGGGGTCTTTCGGGTTTCGATAATGGTGGCAAGGTTGGGTTGAGCTATGGCTTAGCTCCACGATGGCCAAAATTCAAGGGCTTATGTCCTATTTATAAAGGGAGCTCACACAAAGAGACAAGGGAGAGAGGCGGTGGGCACAATGGTAGCATTGGCACGATGGAAGAGACACTAGCATGGGTGCTATGGCTGGCGTCAGTGACGAAGGTAGGGAAAAGAAGAGAGACAAAGATCATGGTTATGCGACGAGACGTAGAACCGTATGAGGTTTGAGGCTTGCTAGCAGGATATTTTCTTGGCCTGAGTTAGCTTTTGACCAGAGTGAGGGCGGTGAAAGGCAAAGCACGATTCATGTTGCACCGAGTCTTATGGTGTTGTCGATGGCTGGGCGAGCTTTTGAGCTAGCCAGAACAGTGTAGTATGGCTGTGTACAACACTGTCAGAGAGGAGCCGAGAGAAATCAAGAGAGCAGCGAGAAGAGGAAGATGGAATTGATAGGTGGGTCCCATGAGAATGTGTGTGCGTGGTGCGGGCTATTGTGTCGTTGGTCAGCATACGCGAGAAGGAGGGAAGGAGGCCGAGCAGGGGAAAGCTAGTTACCGAGCCGGGCCACGCAGGGAGAAAGGAAGGAAGAGGGAAGGAGGAGGCGGTCGTTGGGCTAGCTTAGTTGTGGTATTGCGGGTTAGCATGAAAAGGGAGGCCAGCTGGGCCGAAGCAAGAGGAGAATGGCAGCCCGATTGGAATAGTATCCCTTGGGATTATCCAAATAATAGTTTGATTGATTATTGGGGATTGGGAAAGGATATTTGAATTCAAAAGTTGATGTGCGAGCTCTTAAAAATCTAAGGATTTGAACCAGAGGCTTTTGGCTTTTAATATTTTTTTTGAATTTTGAAAGGATTGAGAGAAGGTTAAGATAGGTTTCCAAGGAAAATTTGGATTCATGATTTTAAATTTGAACCATAGATTTAGAGTAAATGATCCTATGAGATATTTTTGATCAGAATGGTAGTAGATTATTTATGACTTAATTTATTCTACGAGAGATTGGATAGGTCTAAAGACATTTGAATTTCAAAATTTTAGTCTCAGAAGTTTTAATAGAGTCAAGATTTCTGAGGTTGAGGAGAATGATTTATTTGAGATCTTAGCACTTTACTTTACACATAAAGAAAATTGTGGTCCTTGCTTCACACACAAAGAACCAAAAATTTTTAAAAGTAGTTTTTTTATTCAAAATAGTTTTTAATGGCTCGAAAACTACAGCGTTACAGTGAACTCCGTCACTATGGATACATCTGAGCTAGCTTCAGCGAGATGTTGGGATGTGAGCAAGAGGGTAGCAGCGTCAACGGCATCAGGCAAGTTTGAGGGAAGCAACTCAAGGGAGGCAACGTTGGGCGAACTCAGGATGCAGCGCTGGTGAGCAAGCTCGAAGTTAATGGTGGCGAAGGCATTCGGCAGGCTAGAGGTGGTACAAAATATTGATTTGATTGAAACACAATTTTCACTTTTTTTAAATTTCCATTTAAATAATCTAATTAGGGCAAGAGTAAAAACGGGCATAAACTTTTTCATAGCAAGTAGGTATTTAAACGATTAGTTTGCAATAAATGTTGCCATTTTCAAATAATGGAGGTGTAATTCCTAGCCTTTTCACATAAAACGTTATGTTGCCCAAACGTGCTTTCCATGGACTCATTGTTCTTTTTTTAATATGACAGTAGCATAAAAATTTTACATAATAATTGGTTTGAAATATATATTTGATTTTAAGAGTAAATATAATAAATTGGGTACTAATAAGGAAATAGTCAAAATATATGTTGACTAATAATCACGGTATAGGAAAATACACAATGGTCTTATGCTGGTCCTGTCGTCATATATAATTTATTTTCATTTAAATATTTTAATAACTAAAAGTCTAATTGATTGTTAGGATAATTAATATTGAAAACTATTTACTTTTAGGATTATCAAATATACATATTCAAAATAAAAAATATAGTTATATAATTTTATACAATGATTCCTGCACATGTGCACGGGCTGACATCCTAGTTGGTGCAAATGTTTCATCAGCTTTTCCCTTTCATTGAATCATTCATACAAAATTTTATGTTTTGGATTATTCTGTTATTTCCACAGCTAACTCACGGGGAATCATCTAGTAATAGTATATGATCATAGGCCATAGCATGGTGTATATAGCACGATGCATAATAGAAACTATTTTGGATGTTAAGGACAACGTTGCAAGCTAATGTTTGGTTACTGAGTATCACCATTAGATGATTAAGACAGATATTTCTTTATTTGATTTATCACCAGGAAGATGGCTGATTAAGACAACATAATGTGTGTTTAAATATCACAAAAATAAACAACTAAGCAAATATATATATATATTTTATAAATATCAAATTTCCATATAATATTGGCGGGTCACCTATATTCCAATGAATTGTTTAGTGGCATTCAATACCCGTTTTCTCTTTTTATGACACTGGATAGGACAAGTCCAAATATCAATCTGATAGGGAGAAGTAACAGCACGAAAGAGTTTCCCGGTGGATATGCTCAACACAATACGAAGCAGGGAAACAGATATGCAGACACTCACTGCATCTTAAAAGAACAAAATAATGTTTGGTGAGCCATGAATTTAAGCTGCATGTTCTGGAGCAGGGTTCACAATGTTGGGAGAGAATTTCAAAATTACAGATAAGACGGTAGGTCCCGGTAGGATGTGTCTCTAGGAAAAAAAATGAATTTGTTTGAATTCAGGGAAAAATTGTTCAAGTTCTGTGAAAATATGTTCAAAATTCAATTTTTTTATCCTAAATTGCTGACTTTTTTTTTGATATTTCAGTGCGTGCTCAAAATTTTTTGGGTTCTGAAATAGTGGACGCTGATATGGACATACACACACGTATTGAGTATTATTTGGTAGGAAACCATACGCACTCGTCTCAATCATAATATCACAATTTTGGAATCATGCAATGAAAACAGCCCCCCTTTCTCGACCTTACTCGTACTAACAAATTTTGATATAGGGAAGAAAAGCAAAACACACCGCATCAATTTGGCATCAAGAATTAGTTCAAGCAGCCTGCCGACCAGTCCATTTCCCCCATCCTGGCACCGGCGTACATCTCTGACAATGACGTCCCCTTCAGCAAAGCTCACCCCAAGCCTGCCAACCTTGTCGATGGGTGCTTTCATGCTCCGCCTGCACCCTAATCACCTTGGTAAACAGTGAAGATTTAGAACCGGCAAAGGTGATTCCCAGACGCTCCTCATTTCTATCGAATCTGTATGAATGACTGAACGTGTGGTTATATATACGCTGGTGGTGGATTGACATAAATCGGCGTTAGTACAATAAGTGGGTCATCTGCACACATGACGAAATAATTGTGAATTACTGCAGAAGCTATGCTATGTTACTAACCATCCAATTAACAACTTCAGGCATTTTTCTGTTCGTAGGATTTCTAAAGGATTATTGTTGGAATTAAAATTTTATGATTATTTCCTATATATACCGGTCATTTCATAAGAATAGACCCTTGCAGATTGCTAAAGATTGTGTTCTTATTATCTTATTAGATGACATCCCGCACGTTGTTGTGAAAATTTAAGAGTAATTGTAGATATGAAAATTTGGTATGAATAATCACCTCAAAAGAATAGCATATCATGTGCTAAACACTTTATGATTTGAGATCATACAACGTATTGTTTAGCCAAACTTATAGAATAATGATGAGCAAATGCAATTTGAATTATGACAGAACTGCTGTCTATCTAGTTGGCTGTTAGCAGAAAGACAATTTCCTATCTACTTGGACCAACAGTTGGACTTGGACATAGATGCATTATGGAGTACTGAACTGGCACTTCCCTCTGCTCAGACTACAAAACCAACGTAGAAAATTAGAAAAGAAAAAAAAATGCTTGTGCGTACGCACGCACGCAAGAGAGATGACAAAAGAGTGGAAGCGGCTTCGGCATATTGTTCATCTGGTAAGCCGAATGATACGAGCATGAGCAGAGGAAAGTCCAAATATAGATATTGGATGGCGAGTTTATCCACTGACCAGAGCTCGATCGTGGTCAGCATGCATGGCAAGATAGCCGACGGCAAGCTGCAGCTGCTAAATTCGGTTTGCTAAGAGCAGGTACAACAGAGGCCAGATCACTGGCGATAAGGAGGCCACATAGACTCAATGGTCAGACCGGAGGAGAGAAGCAAAGAGAGAGAGCGGGCCGGCAACTAAATAGTGCCCCGCTCCACACGTGCTCCTAGACTGCTGCAGCTTACCTGTCGCCGGCTCGCAGCCGACGCCGACGGCAACCCACGCAGTTTGTGGGGCCCATCCAACTGCCGGTGCTGAGATAGCGACGCTACCTTGGAGAAGCGTCTGCGCAGCCTTGGAGAAGTGGTGGTGCGACCGCCCACAGGGATGCCAAGTAGAACGAACGAAGAAGCTTAGAGAGGAACCTACCAGGAAAGAGGGATTGACCCTACTGTGCTCAATGGCCGACGCTCTGGAGTCACCGTCGCTCACCGTCACTCGAAGTCCCGCCGCTGGCTCTCGTCTCCGTGCTTCGATCTCACCTCCGTGCTTCGTCAACTGGGCTACTCCCCACTCATGCCTACCCACCAGGGCCAAGGTACCCACTTCCTGCATACATATGCAGTCTATCTTAAAAAGATTTCATCTTTTATTAATTTTATTTATGAGTAATCAATACATTAGAGTTCGTTAAAATAGACAGACAAATACATTGTTGTTTGCTAAAGCGGAGAATAAATATATTGAAATTTACTAAAGTGGAAAACAAGTCCATTAAAGTTAGCTAAAATGAAGTGTATTCTGATTCTTTTAATATATTATATGTGTGAGGTGATAGAAAGATAAAAGTTAGAGCCACGTAGAGTGCTAGGTCATGTGTTCAAACTATG
Organism: Oryza coarctata; assembly: GCA_030770085.1. Taxonomy (NCBI): domain Eukaryota; kingdom Viridiplantae; phylum Streptophyta; class Magnoliopsida; order Poales; family Poaceae; genus Oryza; species Oryza coarctata. The sequence continues at coordinate 9,942,962 of CM061475.1, forward strand.
GAAGGAGAAGATAAGGTGAGAGAAAAGTATGGATGGGTGGCTTCAATAACATGAGCAACACTGTAGAAGTGGCTTTTTCCCATTGGCTATAACAGCTTATATGTGTGATTTTGGAACCAACGATCAGCTATATTGTTGACCGGCATATATCCATCTCGGCCTATGATGACATTTTGAATGGAGGAATGTAAAGCCACTAATGCTGATTGCTCAACTGAATCACGATTTACAGGGGCAATAAAAATGACGATTGGCTATACTGAATTTGACAAAAAAAATTTAAGACTCAAATCATGCTGATTTTTTTAATCTTAGGATCAAGATCTAACAGCTGATATTAATCTGAAAAAATACAAAACACAAAAACATGCCACAAGAAACATCTAAGGCTTGAGCCTAAAGTTCAACAAACGGACCCAAAATATGACAAACAGATCCAAACTAAGAAAAACGTGCTGAGTAAGTCTAACTATTATCTAAAGCCCATAAAAACATGAAATAGACTCCTTGCTGCATCAAAAGAAAAAGGCCACATCACCTCTCAGACCCAAAACAAATCAAACAGATCATCACACCGATCTAAGACAAAAACCACATGCCAGAAACAATCGAGAAGAAGAAAAAGTTAGGAGAGGTGAAACTCAAAGACTCAAAACTTGAAGAAATTCCTAGAATCATGAAAAATTTCAAGGGAACAAATGAAGTTGCCATTAAATCCAACAATCCAGCCACAGATTCTAAATGAAAACAACATAGAATCATCCAATCAGAAGGAGGAAGAGAAGAACATAACAGATTTGAAATAACCCACAAATCAACAAGTATGAATCTCTCATTTGATTTCTCCTATCAACATTCTCTAATACTTGAATCTCTCATCTGATTTATACATTCTGATTTGTGTCTCCCAAAAAGTACTAGTTATATGAATATTTGATATGTCCTCTGTAAGAATAGATTTATGAATCTTGATATTGTCTAGAACTAAATAATAGAGAATAAAAATGGGATGTAGTCAACATGTTTCTCTGAAATTAGAACAAATATAACTTTCATGTTTAGGTTATCACTAACTCTCCAATGTTAACAACAACAACTACCTTGTATCTTGTATGTTTTCATTTCACACTACCACCTACACTGGTATGTCAATGAAACTTGTATACCTAACTCAGTTTAAAGTGATCAGAAAAAAACCAATATAACTACAATATATTTAGAGAATTAAAGGCAATTTAGCAAACTTATTGTCTGAACTTCTCAAAATTCAAAACTGCCTACAAATTTCTATTCACCAAACTCCCCTATAGTAGAAGAAGACTAAAAGTCTACAACTAAAACATACACAAAATAGTACAGACAAATTAAACTGATTTATTCGATGACCATCACAAACTAAACATATTCACCTCACTTCTCCTCTACATTATCAAATGCATCTTGGTTTCTTTTACAAAAACTTCTTCTAACCCCTAAAATCCTGTGCAAGTAAAGTAAAAGAACAATGATAATCTTGAATAATAATCTTGAAGTAAACCATCAGCTTAAGGATACACTATAATTGGAACAACACCAACTACCTAACTGCAATCTTCCTTGTGTATTGTAATCAGAGAAAACATTCACCTAAAATTATATTTATAATTATAGTGGAATAGTGATGCAGCTAGCAATGTAACTAAAGATAAAATATGATGCAAATTGCATAAGGTAGTCAAACATAGAAACTATATTGATCATAATGAGTATTCTTTTAGAAAAATAGGGACTAGAGTCATCATAGAAACTCCAAAATTAGTACTCTTTTACAAACTCTTTTACAACAGCTAATGCTAATCTACAAAATTGAACACTCCAAAAATTTAGTACATAAAGCAAACTAATCAATTTGAGATCTCTATACAAATTGCTACGGAAACTTAAATTATTCACCTAATTTCTGCTTCCTTCATGATCAGTCAAATTTAATTCAATCTATACAAACTGTTGTATAAACTATTAATCCACAAAAAGTACTCTACAAGTACAAAAAAATTAAAAATATTTACATAATCTTGAACTAAAAGATACACTTCTATAGAAATACATCAAAAAATACTTGAATCATGACACCCACTACACTGCAACTACACAAAAATTCCTTTGCATGTACAGCACATATGTACTTGGATCTATATTTATAACTAAATAAAAGATCGCTAGACCAATCTCAGCTGAGTAAGTGTTTAGCCAACCATTCGAACTACTATAAAATAGAATATTTAATACTTGAATACTTTGAATATCTGAACTAAAAATTCAATAGTCTAGACACACTTAGCTGATTTTGTGCTATATAGAACAACAAAAAATTGAATCATACTGTCATCTCTACACACTTATATTGGAAACTGCTGTGCAAAATAGCTATATATTATGACCAACATGTAGTTTATAGTTTATCAAATTAAATTATTTTGCTAAAAATGCACTATCAGATATAATTGGTGGTCTATTAAGATGCTTTAAATCATTAAATAGAAATTGACAGTAAAAAATCCACAGTTCTATGTAAGATTATTTTCATATTTGTCAATAGTTCGTCATTCTGATAACAGAATTTAATGACTATTTGATCTACTTTCTACACATAAAAGCTCTAATGGTATCTAACATTGAAGCTACACAAAAACATTGAATACCTGATCTCATACTGCATCTTCATGCATAGAATATATCTATCTATCTTGTGCTTCTTTGTTATCACCCATGATGATAATCCTTTTGAGGATGTATATACAATCAAAAAATTCAATTCATCAGCATATATATACATAAATTCAAAGCAGCAATGCAAAGACTAATATAAATGGCATAGTTTTTAACATTTATATATTAATACAAATATATATCAAACTATACTAGTTTGCATAACATTGACATGTAAGCATGAGAGGTTAAAGACAATCCAAAACTTGGCCACATATGCCTAACATGACAGCGATTATATCAACAATAATATAACTATGCAAACACCATGTTAACATGTATATATTTTTTAATTAAGTACACATTATTTTGAAAACATGGTTACAAGCATTTGAATTTTCAGCATGTAGATTAAATTTTGAAATACTAAATTATTTTTATAGAAATACATGGTCTAATCAAATAAATGAAGTGGTAAGAGACAAAATCATCAAAGAGAACAAAACACACTCCAAAATCAAATAGAAAGAAGACCACTATTCTAGGTCAGAGCTATCAATTACTAACTTAAATTTTATATTATGATTTTTTACTTCTTATGCTACTTTTGAAATTGCTCTACATGTAGAAGAGATATAATAATCTTTAACTAAAACAGAGGCTGCAAATTATTTAAATAGGTCATATAATAGATCATCTATATACTTTGAACTCATAGACAAGCATTGAAATGAAACGGCATACTCAAACTATACTCAGGATTTAACTAGTTATTCAAATATATTTGTTTGAAGCAGAAATCTGGAATTAAAGCCAATGCAATCACCAATTTTGAACTGAACTATGATCACGATAACATTAATGAGCAGAGATTGATTTAACTCTAGATTTGAGTGCAAACATCAATTCACATCAATATGTTGTATGATTGCTGGAAAAAAGATTTAAGTATTTTTTCTTAAATATGTATCTTACAATAACAATGTTAAAAATATTTACATAATAAATACACATTCATTTCAGTACAAACATCATTTAACCATTTTCAAACATTAACTTTCATTCAGATTGAATTAATTTCCAGCAAAGTTTTGAATGGTCACAAACTAGCATTCATCACATACTGCACAACAATAATTATAGGAAAGAGTGAAAATTTTAAATTTTGATAACATTATCATTAATGAACTATCTAAAAGATGTCATGAACTATGTGAAATCTTCTGTCATGAACTATCTAAATTCTGAATTTATATCTCTTAATATTTACATTTGCCAAACTATCCTCTAGTAACGACACATCCGTGCAAGATATGACTATTGCTGATGCTACAAGATGACTACTCCATGACATACACAAATATGTGGATGTCAAGCTTGGTTCGATTAGACAATTGTGAGTGTTTAGACGCGAACAATGGCTTTTGCATTCACTACCTTGTGAGATAAATGTACAAGTTTATACAAAAGGTAGGATGGAAACTAACAACATAGGCCTAGTGGACATAGGCCTTGTGCACAAAAGAAGAAATTTGTTGTTACAAGAACGAACCCCCAACAATCTAGAACCTAACTAGCTAATAGGTGGAACCAAAATGACGCATAAATAATTATCTACCAAATTTCCAAGTATGCAATATACATAAACTAATGGATTACATCAACACAACTACTATTTCACAAACTAATGCATGTACCAACCACTAGTACTCACGAACATGAGCATTCAGGTTTAAAAAAACATCTACAAGTAATTTAACATTGAAATAAAAATAGATATGGCCACAAAGCACACAAATCCACAATAAGTTAGCTAACAAACTAAGGAATATACAACAAAACATTAAATCGGTGAAAATCAACCTAGAAAACCAACACGACTACAACCATGAGCTAGAGCTTAAACAACTTACCAATGAAACATAGAGAATTTACACAACACCTTGAACTTGCCGGAAAGCAGAAACCCTATAGAGATAAAACGCACACCATCAACTTGAGAACAAAAAACAAAATCTAGAACAAATCAACAAAATAACAACGAGAAACCAAACCGTAAACAAATCAAGCAAACATCAGCAAGCCAAACTAAACCTTGAGCAGAGCTAGGTGAGATGCCACTAGCGAGCTAGGCAAGCTCAATGAGCTCTAGATCCAATCGGCAAGCTACATATCCAAATGAGCGAGCTCACATCATTCTCTCCCTCTATTTTGCCGGAGAGAACAAGAAGAAACAACTAGATCTTGCTAGAAGCTCAACTCATCCAAATAAAAAAAACGAACACCACATTTATATCGATCCAGTAGAATATAACTCCAAATCACCAATGAAAGTTGCACAAACCAAACAAATCAAAAGAAAAAAAATCAAAAAATCAAACAAACTTAAACTCCAACTAGAACTAGCGGACGAACACAGCTAGCTCCAAGTACGCTGCAAATTAGATGCGAAATCACCCCCTCAACACCAAAATTGCAAAATTGACTCACCTCTTGCCTCCGTTCGGCTTGTTGCTGGAGAGACCGAGGGAGACAACGAAGTCAAGAGAAGTTTTGAGAAAGCAGTTGCCCCACCTGTCAATGAAATAAAATTGGCCCACTAGACCATGAGCCCACGAGACATAGAAATCCGAAGCCCAAATAAACAGTTCAGCCCATCATCACTTCCAGGAAGCTCACACAGCAAACAAAAGGGCTTCCACATGGGGACTAATCCGAAAATTGCACGAATCTTCACCAAATCCAAGGACCCAAAATCTGATAGATATTTGACTAAAAAAATCTGTCACCAGACAGATAGTAATACCGACAAAAATGTGTAAGTGGAAGATGTAAAGTTTTTTAGTGTGCGCTAATACGCCATTATGGTGGGTATCTCTCTGACCCTTCGGTTCAACAATGGGAGATGGCCGGGCAAATGTGTAAGTGGAAGACGTAAAGTTTTTTATTGTGCTAATGTGCCATTGTGGTGGGTATCTCTCCAACCCTTCGGTTCAACAACGGGAGGTGGCCAGGCAGCGTGGGCGCTAATGCACCATTATGGTGGGTATCTCTCCGACCCTTCAGTTCAACAACGGGAGGTGGCCAGGCAGGATTAAATGGTTAAGCTTCTAGTGGGCCTCTTGGCAAGAACTGGCCAACATGCAATTGGTTGCTATCCAGACATTCATCTGTAATCTGATGGCTAAGACGAATAGGAGTGACGTGGCATCCTATCTAAACAGGAAATTAGTTTTAATTGTAGTTAGTGGGGGCTAACTATAAAGATTATATAGAGTCCACAAGATCCTTAACATGCGGTGGGAGCTCTTGAAAAAATTCTTAAGGATTAAAGTCCACATGACATCCTAATCCTTTACTTTTCATATTCTTATAATTTGAAATCATATGAACCGAACAAGCCCTTCATCTTTGAGGACCAGCGTAAAGAAGTCCATAAAACACAAGATCATTCTGGTTTTCCTTCGTGAAATATGGGATGTGCTAACATGCATGCCACATCATCCAGATGCATATGCTCTATGGCATCCAAAGCAGCTGGTACAGGTGGTACGTCAATGGAGAAAAAGAAAAGCTTCCAGTCAAATGAAAAAGGAAAGATCGGCTATGCATTATGTCGATCAAATATGGGGGTGAAGAACTAACAAATATGTGATAGGGAAGCTGGGAGCTAATTATATATATATACATCACTTATCTTTACAAACTAGAGCCACGATCCTGAGATGACAGTGGATCGAGTAGCATCAGTGGGAGCGAACAACAAATCCTATCCTCCATCCATAGGTCCAGCCGATCACTAGGCTTTGCAAGCATAAAATTCACAGCACACATGAATCAAGCTGGGGTGATACAGGCCAGAGCACAACGACTGCTCCACTCCTCCCATTCGTGTAGAAGAGAACGGGTCTGATGAGAAGGGGTGACAGTTTCTCTGCAGGACACAAAATGACTGGGGCAGCACCATCTCTCAAACCATCCTCGTCCACCGTTCTCTTTTACCTGACATTTTGGATATTTACACTCTAATGCACATATTTTTTTCATTACTTTTTCTAACTATATATATTTATCTCAATCCTATCACTAACACAATACCCTTCATCTATAAATGCTGAAAACAATCATTTTTATCGGCTAAACCAAAGAATTATAACGGCACTCTAGCCATTACAAATATGAGTTATCGCTCATAATATAAAACCGTTGAAGATAATAATAGTTCTAAATTTCGAGCCACATAGATGTAAAATATATGTAAGGGATCGAAATTAAGAGTCGTTACTGATATGGAAATTCTGTCAAAAAAAAAAGCAAAACAATCAGCCCCAGCCCATTCCTGTTGTGACAATGATATTCAACAATTCAACTCTATTTCACTTTGCATTCCACAATTCAACAGTGGTTTCAATTTTATCCACAACAATTCAATAAATCAACACATCTATTCAACAATTCAACCTAAAGAATGAATAGAAATAAAAGGCAACAAGATAACATACAGCTAAAATAACAATGCGCCGTCATTATCATGACCGGATCTACCGAGAGGAGGTGGCAGTGGTGGAGCATGAGAGGGAGGGGGGGCAGGAGCTGCAATGGCGCTCAGGATTGTGGAGAGGTGGTAGACGAAGGAGAGCATGCGCATGAGGCAAGCGGCCTTCGCTAGCTCGGACACGGTGATGGTCACACCTTGCCATGGTATCACCAATAATGATATATGAGAGGGCACCGTAAGAGGAGGGCAAGCCACCCTTACAAACTGCGAGACCGATACCAAACTTAGCACATGGTATTGGTACTTGTGATAATAGAAATGCATTATTGTAAAATATAATAAAAATAACAAATAATATATATATTTATACCTTAACTAGTTTGCATCTTCAGATTGACCCCGAGAAGACAACTAGCACATCGAAAACTATAGCAAAAAACACAACGTAGCTAGCACCAAACCACAAGCAACAGTTTAGGCCTAGGACGAAATCCAATCATTCATCTTTGCTCATCTAAAACCTCTGAAGAAAAATAAGTTTGAGTACATATGTACTCAATAAGTTAAAAAATGTGAATTTAAAGAATGGCTAGTTTTATTTCACAACTTCTATTTTTATTTTATATCTTTAAAACTGCTATGTGTGTATCTATCTGGATTGATATCCTAACCCCAATCCCATATGAGTAGCTTAGTGCAATATATTATATGAAAAGAGTCTTATACTTTAAAAAAACCGTGAGTCACTTTGCAACGACATTAACGCCATCAGGCTCATACAACCTTTAGCCGCTCAATGGTTTTCACCTTATTAAACATTTATTAGTTTCGTTTTCACTTTGTAGAACCGTAGCCCTTAGCCCAAACCATTATCCAACAACATCCATAGGTCCATAACCCATCTCATTAGCCATGGCTCCCTTCTACCCTCAGCAAGTACATCATCCACAGCATTCAAATTTAACTTACTTTACGTTTATTACCCTTATTACTTTTTCTCTCTTGCCTAGGGTTTTCACCTCACCCTCTCACTATGAAGTCATCTAACTTCTCAGACCACATAGATATGTTCCTAACCATATAAGTTAGTCGTCAACCACACAAGCTAATTGTAAAAAGGATTCCTAAGCCACAACTTTACTTCATAATTATTTGCAAACAAATCTACACGAGAGAAATCACTTTACATCCACCCATGACAGTTGACATGGCTATTTAAATAGTTTTGTCAAAACTTCTGTAGAAGGTGCACACATTACTAATATGACGCAAGGCTCTCCAGCTACCCATTGGTAGTAAAGACTTGCTACAATGCCTTTACCAAGCAAAACAAGGGTAACTAGTTGCTAGCCAGAAGGGTCTCAGACCAAGTACCAATTAAGTCATAGACTATCTATACTCAAGATCCCGCAAGCACCACTTCTCATGCTTACTTCAGTGATTCCACAACTCTCAGGAACCAAGAGATCCTAGCCCCACCAATTACTTGGCCACTAGCGTCCCATACCACTTATGTGATCGTAATGTAATATTCTAAGTACAGTGCCTCAATGAATCGATCCTTATATGTAAATACAAAGCCTTGCCACACAAACGACGACTTTGCACCATAGTTTCCATTAAAACAACAACCTTTTATTTCGTAAACCACCGACATAAAGTATCAAGTTTTCAAAACAATTCACAACCTACTTTTCCGACATAATCAATTTATCCCAACCAACATCTCATTATTTTAGAATAAAATGATCTTTAATTATCAAAAATAATTACCAAATATCTTAGTACTAATGGTACAATGATACAAGCCTTAGGTAATAAAACATAGCTCACAATTATCAACGCAATCAATTTTCAAAGGAAATGATATAATAAGTAGGCCAAATAGATTAGTTGTGATCAGTGGCATTTACGTGTACTTAATTATGCAATTTGTAAATATTTAATGTTATAAATTGGGATCAACATAATCGAATAAGTGACTTGTCATTCTCTTATTTGATACGAAACTCTTTAGATTTCACATCCAAAAAATTTTCGATGTCCTACTACACATGAAACAAGGGAAATTCAAATAAAACCCAAAAAAGCAAATATTATTATTAACAAATAAAAATGCCATTGGATATATCTTATTTTTAGAAAAATTATGCGAGTTGAATGGCCAATCGGATTTATAATTTAAAAGATATGATTTTTAAAATTTTAAATGAATTCCTATTCAAAGGGAAAATATTTTCTTTTATGAAAAAGAATATTCTAGAGAATATTTCTTCATGGGCCCTCTATCATAGACACATAGAAGGTTGGCTCATGGTAGACCAGGTCTACTAAGCTGGTGGTGGGATGGTTGAGTGGACTCAATTCACACTCCATAGATTGATGCGTGGGGCCCATCGGTCAGTGCATGGCTTATATAGATTGAGTGCGTGGGATCGGCTGGAAGAGTGGAGCCCACGTGTCAGCGTTTTGTTTTCTTCTCCACTTATTTCCTTCTTTCTTATTCCTTCCTGTTCTCCCTTCCTCAATTCCTCACTACACATAGGCAAAGGCCAACATAGGTGCATAGGTGGTGGACAGTAGCGATAGTGGTGGAATGAAGCTTAGAGGAAGGTGAACAGGATATAGAGAGATTGACAGGTGGTGGGCCTGGAGAGGATGCCTGCACAGAGCCAACTTGGTTGAGCACCAAGGAGTCCAGTGGGGAAGGGAAGGCAACGTCACATCAATGGCAACCAGGAGTAGATGATAACCATCAAGGCTCAATCTTGAGGGGTAGACCTTGCCTCTTGTCCTGTCTAATAGACAAGTGGTTCGGTGCGAGCCCTCCTCGGTGAACAAAAGAGAAAAAGAAGATGACGAACGGTGGGGAGGCTATGGTGAGGGATTAACCTCCATGTTGGGGTGGTGGTAAGGGGAGTTGGTGGCCGCTTTGGTGGCGAGCTAGTGAGGGAGAAGGTAGTGGAACGACGGCAAATGGGCTATCGGTAAGGTAGAGCGGCAGAAGGGGTAGCGCAGTGTCGGGTGCAAGCTAGGCATTCAACAAATTGTAGCATGGCGAGGACGGGTGTGGTGCATCAGGGCAGCGTAGACGCGAGATTTGGAGATGGTGGTGTGCAAGCGGTGGTGCACTATACTAGGAGTGCAATAAGAAAAGGAGATCACCGAGCTCTTGATGGTAGCATGGATACATTCTCTAGCGCTATGGTTCCAAGACAAAGCACCGTAGCCAAGGCAAGGTGGCACAATGGGAGAGGTTCAATGGCACCAGCGTGATCACATGGCTACAGGGTTGTGCTATCTGACAATACGGGGAGACAAACAAGTCATTGTTGTGGGGCCTACATGGCTGGCATGTGGCACGGGATGGATGCCGAGGAATGGGGCGTCACATGGCAAGGTGCTTGAGGGGGCGAGTGAGCTCCTATTCGGCCGGCGCGATTGCGATGTAGCTGTAGGTACATGTGTTAATGATAAAAATTGGCACAGATATCGGTATGGCAGCTTTAGTCTATTTGACGAAGGCTGATAGTCCTTGACAAAGCCCATGGTGATGGATTGGCTAAAGCTGATGGTTGATGAATCGGCTCAACCCAATGGTTGATGGATCAACTAGCATGTTTGAGTTTGGGTTTGGGTGAATCAATTGGCCTATGAGTGATTGAGCCTAGGTTAGTTTGTGGAAGACAAAAAAAATTATTTTTAAATATACCTATTGTAATTAGGTAAGATTGTATCATAATTAAGAATATTTGTTAGTTGTTGTTTTATCCGTAAGTGTTTTTTCGTGGTTATCGTGGATATTGTAACCGCCTAGGACTCATATAATCCTAGGGTATAAATATAAACTCTATGTTAGTGTAAGAAAAAAGGGAAGACACACTTCAATACAAAAAAAAGAGGGACACAATTCAATCTCTTCTATCTCTTATATTGCTCTAGTTCGATCGATACAATTATTGGTTTATCTTGATATATCAGTTCTGTCTAAGGCTTCATTGTTTCGATCTTTTATATTGATCTAGTATATCCATCGCGCTTGCGTAGAATCTATTAGCTAAGTAGTCTTTTCTTATTATCTTCAATCTAATATTGTGTCGGTTAGATTCAATCTATTAGATTGCTATAAACAATTTAAGTCTTACTAAGTCAATAGGTTTTATTCAACATTTCATAGGAGTTCTAGCTAATAAATTATCTTTATAATTAAGCTTCAAGTTTAATACGTATAAGCCCTCTAGCCAATATATCTGTCTTCATCACAAGCTATCTTATATAGGACCACTAACCGATATTTATCTTATATTTCAATGATTAATCTACTATTAATCAATCTGATTTTATTAGATTCAATCTTATAATATTTTAGTTTAGTCCGATCTATTAAGATTGTCTTTACTAAAGCTAACGTCATGATTTAGAAGGTTCTGTTTCTTCCATCGGCTAAGCTAGCCGATGAACTTACTTACTTATATCATTTTATATGTATCTCTATGCCTACATCGATCTTGTCGCTAGGCCATTAGCTGATAGAAGGAGCTCATATCGGCCATTATGCTGATTGTTTTATGGTTCTAAGTTTTATCTATATTTCTTGTCAATTGCATGATCAAATTGACTTGCACGCATTTGAAGAATGTAGCTAGGACTTGTAATAGAGTTAAGCAGATCTTTTATGCCTTCGTGTACAATGCAAGGGTCTTAACGAGTTTTACGCCAGCAATAGGGTGGTAGCGTGGCATGGCATCCTAGCGTGGCTACCCTAGCTAGGTGGCTAGGCCGTGTTGGCCACGGCTGCCTCAGCGGACCAAGGGAGGGATGATGGGCCAGAGAGAAGGGAGAGAGAAAAGGATTTGGCTAGGCAAGGTCAGAAGTGACATTTTAGGCTAGGAGGGAAGAATGAAAGCATAGGGGTAGCCTAACTAAAATAGTATTGTTTCTCTATTTTCCAAATATTTTTTTGGATGGAAGTTGGAGGGTTTTTTATTTGAGGTGTTAAATCAAATTCTAATTTTTGAACTCTATAAAATTAAAGGATTATGGTGAATATAATTTAAATGAAACCTTAATGTTTTTTTGAATGATCTACATTTGAGATTATTTAAATAAATTTGTAAAGGGGATAAAAAGGAGAGGAAATCATGTAAGTTAGTTGAACTCTCAGCTATATAAAGAATTCAGAGAAGTTGCTTGTCACTGTTTTTTATTAGCTAAATTTTTGTTTAGGGTTCAGGATGTGATTTAAATTCCAAAATTAGAATATGGGAACTTTTATTTGAATAGAAGTTTCGAATTAGGATTTGTAGGTTTATAAGGATTGATTTAATTAAGATTTTTGTACAATTCCTTAATACACATAAAAAGCCAATGTTGCAACATAGGATTTTATTAAAATAGTTTTGAATGGCACACACAAATTGGGGCATTACAATGATGGTGGCCTCCTCAGTGTCGATGAGCACAACCATCTGCTTGGTAAATTTGAACTCGACCACTGAGGAGAGGTTGGATCTGTAGCCCTTGGAGCCGAGGAGACCAGATTTGGCCTTCCCAACTTCCATCGAGGAGGGCAAGGCTGCCTTGGTTTGGCCATCATGGTATCGATCAGTGCTTTGTAAGAAAGGATTTGCTATGGGTGAGGAGAAAAATGAGAAATATAGAGAGAGGAGGCTATCTATAAAAGCAATGAACTTGCTGATGGTTCTAGAGATAAATATTCAGTGGGGGTTATCTGCTTCTATATAAGAGCTGTTAGAAATGTAATGGCTCGATTAGAAATTATTATGAGCCGTTACTATCACATTTATAATGGCTTCTAGGAGCCATTACAGATAACAAGTCAGCAGTAACGACTAATGACCCATATAGGTATCTTTAGCTGTTGATATAAGAAGTTGTTATAGATATAGTAATATGTAACTGGTCCAGTGATAGTGTACGCATATCTAATGGAAAAAGGAGGTCAGAGTGGATGTTTTCTTTTCAGTATTTCTCTCCTTAAGTGAGTTCCGGAGGAAAACTCCAACTTTCCTATGCCTCAATCTATAAATAAATATACTAGTAGTATATACCATTAGTATTAGTATAAATGATAGAACTGTATAGATTAATTCACCTATCCACTTAAATAGATTTTACTATAAAATTAAAAAGGATAAATTAGTTTTTCTATATTATTGCATAAGGAAAATTTGATAAATTAGTACTGTAGCCTTGCGGGAGGTGGGAAGCCGATGTGCTAGGGTTGCAGGAGCCACTAGAGCAGGGGAGAAATTATGCGCGCCACCACTCATGTTGTCGTCAGTCACTGTTGTGGATCCATTACACTATTAGATTGAAGCTAAACCACTGTATTGCTAAAATATCATTTTTAATATTGTGAAAAATTCCAAGCTAGTATATTCTACCGTAAAGTTCTCATAATCAAATGGTGCTACAGTGTCAAATACTATAGAAACTAGAATCATATGTTTTTCCTATGGAATTCCTTTGAATTGAGGGAGGCCTAAATTCAGTGAAAAATCTGTTTGAAATTTTCCATTCAGAATTGGTGATTTTTTTATACTTTGTTGCGTTCTCTAAAAATCTTTTGGATTCCAAAATAATGAGCCATATTCTGAAAATACACATGTATTGAGTGTTGTTTGAGCAAACTATACATATTCTATCGAACATATTATCAAAATCCTGGCATCAATCCAATCAAAAGACCTTCCCAATCTCTCAACCTTATATATTACTAAATTTTGATATAGAGAAGAAAACCAAGACGCCCTTGGGCACCAGGACCCGGCCAGTACATTTCCTCCGTGCTGGCCCCAGAGTACATCCTAAGGACGACATTCCGACATTTCCTTCCGCTCCCTGACCTTCATTTCTGGTAAAACAGTTTGACATATCTAAATCGTGATTTAAAAATTATTATTAAATTTTAATTCTAGACTAATGTCTTGTTGCAAGTCTGCCAACCTGCGCATTGCAGGCTCTTTCATGCTCCGTCTACGCCATAATCGCGGTGGTAAACAGTGAGATTGAGGACCGGAAAGGTAATTCCCTGACGCTTCACATTCCGATCGAATCCGCTGGCTATTTTTTGGATGCGATGACAGCTAGCTCAGTGTCAAGTTTGGTCGGATAGGAAAAGGATTAGGTTTGATGAATCATAATTTGTGGCTTTTTTTATTACCCAACAAACAAATTAAGCAAAGTAACCTAAGAGATGAAGTAGCTTGTCACGAGCTGGGAGATAAAAGGAGCAAACAGAAGATCGCGACATAGACACGCATACATATGAACAGCTGAACTTGTGGTTATATATATGCTGATGGTGGATGACACAGTACATATAAATGGGATCATCTGCACATGACGAAATAAAATGTGAACTACTGCAGTATAGTATTTATTGTATGGTAACATATTTAAGTAGCAAACTTGTTTTTGCCTCCTCATCCTATCAAAGTTCCACGTCTCTACTTCATCTTTATTTATAGTTCAATGTTAGTCTATTATAATTATAGCAAGTGTAATTATAGTAGGTTAACCTTAATTAGTGGAATGGTTATGTGGTTGGCTTATTAGCCACCTCAGTCTCTATATATACTGATGCATTAACATAGAATAGAATCAATTATTTCCACATTTTCATGGTATCAGAGAGGTTTCGATCCGCTACCCTTCTGTAACCCAAACCAGTGTCCGCCGCCAATCCGATCACCACCACCGTTGATGACTACATGTCATCGGGTGTGTCGTCGGTCTCATCTCTCGCGTTGCTGATCCGATCGCCCGCCCCGTAGCTACCCTCGTCACCGAGTGTGGCCGCCGATCCGATCCTGCCTCCGCTCCTGAACTAGCGACCGCCGCTGATCCGATCGCCACCACCGTTGCTGACTATATGTCGTCGGGTGTGTCGCCGGTCTCATCGCCCACGCTGCCGATCCGATCGTCCGTCCCGTAGCTACCCTTGTCACCGGATGTGGCCGCCGATCCGATCCTGCCTCCGCTCCCGATCTCCTGCTGTCCGTGCTGTACGACTCCCGACCGCCGCCATCATCGTCAATGTGTTGTACGAGCTGTACGAGGCTGTACATGCTGTACAAGGCAGCCAAAGAAGCCAAAGATCGTCGTCTCGCGGCCGAAGCTGCTTGCGCTGAAGAAGCGCGTCGAGCTGAGTAGGCCCGCCTTCGCAACACCGCCCTAGACACATACGAGAGCGCTCATGAGGCTCTCTGGGCGCAAGCCACCGTCGTCGTCAACGTCAAGGCACTCATCTCCATCGTCCTTGACAAGACCACGGACACCTACACCAAGTGGCGCGGCATGTTCCTCACCGTTCTCGGCAAATATGCCCTCACCCGCCACGTCCTCGAGGATGAGGCATTCCCCGCCTGCCCAGCGTGGATCCAGGTGGACTGCTGTGTCCTCACATGGGTCTATGGCACCGTCTCTAGTGACTTGCAGCAGTCGCTGATGATGCAGCAAGGTCGCGCCTGCAACGCGTGGTGCTACCTCGAGGACGAATTCCTCGGCCAGAAGGAGTCCCGTGCCCTTCTCCTGGAGACACAGTTCCGCACCTTCCTCCAGGAGTCCCTGAGCGTCACCGACTACTGCTGCCGCCTTGAGTACATGGCTGCCTCCCTTGTCAAATTTGGCGACCCCATTGGCGACCGGCATATGGTACTCAGGTTCCTCCGTAGCCTCAGTGGCAAGTTTCGTCACATGGTGTCTATCCTCAAGATGCACAGGCCGTTCCCGACGTTTACTGAAGCCTGTACACACCTCCTATTGGAGGAGATGGAGATCGACGCTTGTCCTCGGTCCCCAACGGCCGTCCTCGTCGCTGCGACACCGCGTCCAGCGGCTCCTAGTTCGCCCGCTGCTCCATGTTTGGAAGCGCCTCCTCCTCCGTGCCCTGCTACACCAATCGGGGGCCAGCACAATGGCCACCGTCGTGGCTACGGTGGACGCGGCGGACCTACTGGTGGCGGCCCTCCAGCGCCCTCTGCTGGTGTGGCCCTAGGCGGACAGGGTAGCGCCCCTCCCGGTACGGCTGTATACCCATCGTTCGTCCACCCTTGGGCCGGCACCGTGCGCATGTGGCCGTATGACCAATCGGGACAACCTTCGCCGCCACAACCTGCGTTCTATGCAACCCCGCACCATGGCGGTTTCAATGCTCTTCCCGACGCCTATGGAGGCACATACAGTGCCCCATCGCCCTTGTATGTCACGTACTACGGGGGGCCTACACCGCCAGACTTCCATGCACCCTCACCTACTCACGGAGGGTCTTGGCACCAGGACTCCCTGGCGCACTCCTTCAACACCATGACGCTGAACCGGCCGGCCTTTGAGTAGTATGCTGATTCAGGTACCGATTCACACATGACCTCGGATGCTGGTATACTCTCCACCATTTTCCCACCCTCTTCATCTATTCATTCATCTATCGTTGTAGGAAATGGTGCTTTACTTCCTGTCACAGCCACTGGATCACATATTTTTTTTCCTTACCGCATCGTGATCTTGCTCTTAATAATGTTCGGGTGTCACCCAACATTATTAAGAATTTAATTTCTATTCGTCGTTTTACCACCGACAATAATTGTTCCATTGAGTTTGATCCATTTGGTCTTTCTGTGAAAGATTTGTAAACCAGGAACGTGATCGCCAGGTACAAGAGTTTCGGTGACCTCTAGCCATTTTTTGCACCCTCCACCAGCACCTCCACGTTCATCGCATCACCCACCTCCCTTTGCCATCGCCGTCTGGGTCACCTTGGGTGTGAAGTTTTGTCCAAATTCATTAGGTCCAATGTTATTTCCTGCAATAAAGATATCGATCATATCTGTCATGCATGCCAACTTGGTCGTCATGTATGTCTACCCTTTGGTTCATCTAGCTCTCGAGCTACTCATAATTTTGATTTAATACATTGTGATTTATGAACCTCTCCACTTGTTAGTATGTCAGGATATAAATATTATCTTATTATTCTTGATGACTGCTCTCACTACATTTGGACTTTTCCACTTCACCTCAAATCCGAGATATTTTCCACTCTTTCTAATTTTTTTGCTTATGTTCACACACAGTTTGGCACCACCATCAAGAGCATCCAGTGCGACAATGGCCATGAATTCGACAATTCCTAGGCCTGCACATTTTTCCTCTCCCACGGTGTTGCCCTCCGCATATTATGTCTATATACCTCCCAACAAAATGGTAAAGCAGAGCGTTCCATTCATACCATCAATAACACTCTGTGTTCCCTTTTGTTTCAGGTGAGTCTCCCACTAACTTACTAGGTTGAGGCCCTTCACACCGCCACATATCTTGTGAACCGACTTTCCACTAAAACTCTTGCCTCCTCCACACCATACAATGCTCTCTTCTCTGCTCAGCCCTCATATGATCATCTCAAAGTTTTTGGTTGCGCCTGTTACCCCAATATGTCCTCTACAGCGCCCCACAAAATTGCCCCCTGTTCTTCTCTATGTGTTTTCCTCGGCTACTCCTCGGAGCACAAAGGCTATCGATGTCTCGAGTTTTAGTCGAACCGCATTCTTATTTCTAGACATGTCATTTTTAATGAATCCTTTTTTCCTTTCTCTGACATGTCTAGCACACCCATGGCACCCTCCATCATGGACTTTCTTGTCGATGATCACGTTCATACCGCTTTAGTTCTTAGAGCTCGTTTTGTATGTGCAGGTACAGCAGCTTTCTCAATGGCACACCCTGTGCTCGAGGCCACCCCTGCGCCGTCGAGCCCTGGTGTAGGGCCATGGTCGCCTGGGTCCAGCTCTGCTGCCCATAGCACCACCTCAATGCCACCGTTCGCGTCGTCCAGTGCCGCTACCCGTGTGCACCCTGCACAGGTCGCTGCCAGTGGCACCACGTCGACCATAAGTGCTGCTAGTCCTGTTGCCCCTGCTGCTCACGCATAGGTTGTTGCTAGCGGTACCGGCCACACAGCTGCCACCCGACCAATCGTCATCCCTTTGGTCACTAATGCACACTCAATGCGCACGCGTGGCAAGGCTGGCATCGCACAGCTCGTGGATCGCCTCAACCTCCACACTGTTCCCATCTTGCCTCTTCCTCACTCTATTCGTGATGTACTGTCAGACCTCAATTGGCGATCCGCTATGCAGGCTGAGTATGACGCTCTAATTGCCAATGACACCTAGAGTCTTGTGCCTCGCCCCCTGGCGTCAATGTTGTGACTGGCAAGTGGATTTATCGATATAAATTGCTCACCGATGGGTCTCTTGATCGCTACAAGGCTCGCTGGATACTACGAGGTTTCACACAGCGGCTCGGTGTTGATTATGATGAAACTTTCAGTCCTGTTGTCAAGCCTGCGACAGTTCGAGATGTTCTCTCCCTGGCATTATCTCAGAACTAGGCCATTCATTAACTAGATGTGAAGAATGCATTTCTCCATGGCACTCTCACTGAGACAGTGTACTGCGTGCAGCCCTTTGATTTTGTGAATTCTTCTCGCTCAGATTTTGTCTATTGGCTCAATAAGTCCTTATATGGTTTGAAGCAGGCTCCTCGTGCTTGGCATCACAGGTTCGCCTCTCACCTCGTATCACTTGGATTTGTTGACACAAAGTCAGATACTTCGCTCTTTATACATTGCCGCGGTCCAGACACGGCCTACTTACTGCTATGTGTCGATGACATTGTCCTCACCGCCTTCTCTGCCAGATTTCTCAAGCACATCATTGAGACTCTCCAGCGTGAGTTTGCTATGACGGATATGGGTCAGTTGCATCAATTTTGGGGCATTTCTGTGACACGCTCTGTAGATGGTCTGTTCCTTTCTCAGCGGTAATACAGTCAGGATATTTTGAAGCGCGTCAGGATGAGTGTGTGCAAGCCATGCAGCACGCCTGTTGATCTATACTCTAAATTATCTGCTGATAGACCGTCTGTTGCTGACGCTACATAGTACCACAGCCTAACGGGTGCTCTGCAGTATCTAACTTTCACCCGAACAGACATTGTCTTTGCAGTTCAGTAGATATGCCTTTATATGCATGATTCTCAGGAGCAGCACCTCGCTGCTCTCAAGCAGATCCTACGCTACTTGCAGGGCACACTATCACTTGGTCTGACCATACGCCGATCTTCACCTGCAGATCTTGTTGTTTACACGGATGTCGACTAGGCTGACTATCCTGACACTCGCCGGTCGACCTCTAGCTATGCAGTATTTCTCAGGGGTAACTTAGTGTCCTAGTCTTCCAAGCGTCAGCATATGGTCTCCAGATCGAGTGCCAAAGCTGAATATCGTGCTGTGGCGAATAGTGTTGCTAAAACTACCTGGCTGCGTCAGCTACTTCTTGAGCTTTGTCACCCCCCTCGTCGTGCCACCTTGATCTATTGCAATAATATCAGTACTGTATATCTCTTCGGTAACCCAGTGCAGCATCAGTAGACGAAGCATATAGAGATTAATCTCCATTTTATTTGAGAGAAGGTCGTCCTCGGTCACATTTGGGTTCTACATGTTCCTACGACATCGCAGTATGCTGACGTCTTTACCAAGGACCTTTCTACCTCACTATTTTAGGAGTTTCGGTCTAGCCTGAATGTTAGCAATACTCGCTTAGACTAGGAAGAGCGTTTGTCTATTGTAATTATAGTAAATATAATTATAGTAGGTTAATCTTGATTAGTGGCATGCTATACGGTTGGCTTATGAGCCACCTCAGTCTCTATATGTACTGATGCATTAACATGAATCAATCATTTCCACACTTTCGTTGAATAATTATTTATTATTTATGGGCATACAGATTTATACCACCACCTCAATCAATTACTAATAGTAGAATATTTTTTTCTAACTAGAAGTAGAAATTAAAATCATTTTAACTGATGATAGTATAGGTACAACCATAAAAGCACTCTTATCTCTTTAGTGCCCAGCCCCAGTACAAATAAGCCCATAAAACAGATCATTCTAAGCTTTGCTTGGCACATCGAGATGCATATGCTCTGTGTCATCCAAAGCACTTGGCACAGGTAGTGCGTAGGACAATGGAGGAAAAGAAAAGCTTCCAGTCAAAAGAAAAATAAAAGATGAGCTATGCATCGTGTCTGCTAGCAAATATGAAGCCTTGGAGATGCAGAACTGATTACAGAGCGCTGGAGGTTAGATGCACCACTTATCGTTACAATGGATCGAATAGCATCACATCAGGGGATTAATCGAGCAAGCCGAGCACCGCCGCTGATGACGACAATGGTCATGGGTTCACATGTGCCAGCCTCACTTCCAACGGCAGATCTACCACACGAGCTCGTCAGACAGACGCACAGTAGGATTTGAATTTTTTTATAAATTGAAAAAAATCATGGCAAATATGTGATGTAATAAAATTCGTTCAGGCTCGAAAACTTTTTTGGGATCCGCCACCACTTCTACGCATCTGCGTTGCAAATCAAGATGTGCCGTCTGCCGTGTCGCCGGCGTGCGGCATAAAAATCCAGAGGTGTCGTAACCACTAGTGAGAGCGAAGGACAATCTTGTCGACGATGTTTTCCTGACGTCGCTCATTTCCAAGGCCACAACTTCTTTCTTGAGACAGAGATACGAACAGTCTTCCATGACTTCACACACGCATATATATAGACTTCACACACACATATATATATACACGCCGCCTTGACTTGACATCGAGTTTGTGTTCTTCGTCGCTCATGGCTAGACTTGGTCCTCGTTGGAGTGGATCATATCATGTCAAGAGAGGAGGTGTGTGATGCAAGTGAGCAGGATGTAATATATACACACAAGTGCAAATGAATGTGGTTATAACCTGGTGGCTGATGTAAATATCAAACGAAAATGCTGCTGTCCCTTCATGCGTCCGACACAAGCCACATGTACATGACTGGATGGATGCTCACAGGGCACCATGTCCACTGTCCAAGTGTGTATTTAAGTTTTATTCACGTACCTTAATCGTAAAATCACGTCTCTTAATTTTTAAAAATAACACAAATCGAGTCATTTAACAGTTGTCATTGATTTGGTCTCATCTAATAGCATCAATGTGACACCTAATATTACAGTTAAAAAATTTTAAAAAAAAACAATACTACCCATAGGTCATTGATATTTATCTCTAATACCCTCTCTCTCCCATCTTTCATCTCTCCGCCGATGCTAATGGTAGAGTGAGGGGATCGGCACAGACCATATCTCCCCTCGATATTTTAATTTTTTTTCAACTAACTTAGAATTAACCGTTGTACTTGCTACTCTAAATACCAAATAATACATCACCTATAATTAAAAAAGAAAATTTACGTGTTATAGCTAATAATTTGTAAACTACTATTTATAATGAAATTGGAGATGGAATGTTTTGTTTGATGACTGATGAATTAAGAAATAAATCTAGAAGAGAGCAGATGGCACTTATAGTCTGCTTTATTGATAAATATGATTTCATTCATAGCTTATAAAACTAGAAGAGGAGATGAATCTACAAGATTGCTTGATAACATGCATAGAGAGAAGAAGATTATAGTCAAATTTACAATTGATATAACCATACATGACTTTATACAGTAGCTTTAAGTCGTCGTTGAGCACGACTAGAGTAAAAATTATTTACTTACTCTATTTATTCTAAAGCAATCTTTATCTTTAATATGTGTATTTTATATCTATTATAAATAATATTTTTCAGCACTTTTTATTAATATAATTATATGTGTATAAAAAGTTTATATTTATATTTGTTTACCTCCTATGTTTTTTTTCTAGCTCCGCTCCTGATGGATGCGGGTGGGTCATGGGTGTAGGGGATGAACGAGCCCGCTGATCGTGTCGACGAGGAAGCAGAGGAGGGGAGGAGGTCCAGTGCAGTGCCGGAGCCTGCCACGACGCCACTAACGGTGTGGCTATGAGGACCAGCGAGCGAGATGGCAGCGGAGCGGCCCGAGATGCTGCAGCGGTGGCGGATTGGAGGCGAAGCTCACGGAGAAGAATCAAGGTGGCGGCGGCCGAATAGCGAGTTGCCGCCGCCGGCGGCAGCCCCTTCATCTTCTAGGGTGCAACTCCAATGGTGACGAGCAGATCAGGGAGCTAGCAGCGGTGGTGCGTGAAAGGCCGCCATGGAACTCAAAGCCACTGCTGGCCGTGTAGAGCGAGCAGAGGACAACCTTAAAGACAAGCTCCCGGTGGAGGCCTTCCACCGGATCTAGCGGTGGAAGGGACGCGGGTGATGGCGAGCTCGCTGTCGAGACGGGCCGACGAATTCGAGCGAGCTCGCAGCGGAGGTAGCTTTGAGTCTGCGACAGAGGTGCGGGCGGCTTAAGGCTCGAAGTGGAGGCTGAGCATGCAACGTCCGCGACCTTAATGCCTCCCATCTCGACTAGCTCTGTCATCGACTCGCCGCCACTGGCCGCTGGCTCCGGCGCCGGTGGCATGCTCGCGGCCATGCTGGTTGCTCACGGCGGTAACGGCAGTGTCCTGGCGGACATTGCACGTATCAAATTCGTAGCCTTGGATGGAACGGGCTGGCAAGCCCAATTACTGCTCCAGTCCCATTCATGCAGAAAAGAGGAATGAGGAGCATTAAAATCACAATACAAAAATTGCTCTTGCGATCTGGTACACCACAATTTTCTTATAAAAAGAACAAAAAATCATTCGCAACGCTATGTATAAATCATGCTATTTTTTTAATGATGGAAGTACGACTCCCGACCATAACACTTTTTTTAATAATGGAAGTACGACTCCCGACCATACATGTGAATTATCAGTGCACGTATTCAGAAATTACCAGTAAGGCACGCACATGTTTTGTAGAGTGAAAGGAGAAATGATTTGCAGAAGATATGACAATAGTAGCAACGTTAGTTGTCCAATAATTTCAGTGGAGAATCCGCATTCCTGCCTGTTAATTGCTATATATTGATGACGAGAGATCACACTGTACACAAACACAAGGGCAGTGCACACAGTAATTGATGGGGAAAAGGTGATCATTATGCTCATAAACAAATTTGAAGAGTTACAGTATGAGCTCAGAAAGTTACATCTTACAATCAAATCTATTGAGTAGATGACTGCACACAATACATGAACAAATTAAACATAAGATTTCATTTTGGAACTATTTCATACACAAAAATATAAGTTATTTGAGCCGCTTCCATAATTTCAGCATGCTTCCTCCTTATTTTTACTTGTCAATGCAAGCTTTAGGTTGAGGGCATGCCTACACTCATGCCATAGTTTCCACTGGGCATAATCCGAGCCTTAAGATGGCTGAAAGGTTCGGTGGAAAGTAATTAGGGTTCAACAATATAATTGATATAGTTCATAAGAAAAACAGAACCTAGAATTACTACAGATCAACAATTTAAGTGGAACGATTCAAACCAGCAACAGAATGATCCAAATTAAAAAGACTTTTAACTGCTAACCAACTACTTTTGATGTGGACCATTTATTATAGTGCACAAATACAACTAAGGCTATAATCAAAGGTTGGATAGTCTAGTCAGAATCGTCTGATTCAAAGTTTCAGACCCACAAAATCACGTGTCATTTTTCTTTTACATTTTCTGAAAGTAGTTCTATTGTTGTTTTTGTGTTCTGATATTTATTTGGTAAGATATGTTTTTGGAGTTGAATTTTTTTTTAGAATTTCACAGTTATAGCAAGTTAGATTGGCTACCAGTTGCGTTGGGGGTGGAGTAGGTTGCAAAACGGATTGGTAAACCCTTTTAATAATATATAGTATATTAGTGGTAACTCAATAAAAGGAGTAGAGAAGTCAACGAGTTCTGGACACAAAAGGAAGAAATGAAATACTCCCCAAGTCCCAATTGGTTCGTTCAGACTTAAGACGATGGGCACCAAATAAAAAAAATGCTGACGTTAAATATATTATAGATTAAGAAGCTGAACTTTTAGCAGTCCATTCTAAGCAACCCAATTAGCATACACCACCGTGTGCTTAAGAACATTTAGCGAGCAACTGCAGAGCAGCCACATCTGAGAAGGAAATAAGTTGATTTCTGACCCCTAAAAAAATACTGTACTCAAGAACCAAAGGTCAAACTACTGCTCTTTGCTCTATATATGAAATGAAATACAATCCTTGAGCATTATTAATTCATCTTTCAAAAAACATTGTGATACCGTGTCATTGTTCTGTTAATCTCTGAATATATTTCACCCGCAGGCAATGTTGTATCTATCTCAGAACATACAACTCTTGTTAGTGTGCCCAGATGTAATCAGATAGCTTTTATCTTTCTTCCTGCTTTTTTTTTTGTTGTAATTCTCATTCTTTTCACTGCTGAGAATTTCTTACCCCTTCACATATAATTTAAGTAAAATATGGCCAATTACATCTACTGTTCACATTAGAAGGGTTTAACTCTTTAAGAAGCCAGGAAACAACTTTCCCAACAGGAGTGTAATTGAGAAAGATGGCTGCCAACAAAAAACACATGTGAGAAAGCACACATTGCACACACGGCCATAAGTTCCCAGGTCATAACAAGGCAAAAATTTCAGAGTTTTTAAGACTCCAAATGTTATAAATTACAAGCTTGTAGCATACTAAGATTGTCAGCTTCATTTCCTCCACTTTAAAACAGGAAAAGATTGCCAAAAAATAAACTACGACTCGGCAGGTCTAAAAATTCGATTGAAACAATCCTGAGCACTGGATGAGAATAGGGGACATTAGGGAGTGGGATGTGTACCTCTCGAAGACGTCACTGGCAAAGCGAGAACCATTGAAGCAGACGAACCAGAGCAGAATCAGCACCATTATGTCTACTCCAGTTAAAGGGGAACAACAGAATAATGCTAATACAATTGTACGAGCAAATTCCCCATATTTATTTTTCAAGAACAGAAGAAAAGTTCAACCTTTTTTTCATTTATCTTTCATCCCCAAGAACGAACTTTACGAACCGGAATAGAATCCTGCTCCAACCAAAGCGGATCTAGTCCACCCAAAACCCGAGAAAATAAAGATGTAATTTTTCTCCTCCCAAAACACAAACGAAATCAGCAAGAAAAACAGCAATAATCACAACTGGTTCAAGTAAATAAGTAGATCCAAAGGATACTGAAGAGGCAGCGCTCCCACCAATCGAGCATGTAGAGGCCCATGGTGACGTTGTAGAGGTGGATCTTCCTGCTCACCCAGTTCATCTCGCCCATCTCCGCCGCCGCCGCCGCTCTTCTCTTCCTCTCGCGATAGATCTGACGAGTGCCGGAAGGACTCGTCGTCGGCTCTTGGGAACTTGGTTGCCGCACGCTCTGCTGCTGCCTCTGAATCTCTGTCACTTCTGAGGATTCTCCAAAAAAATCGATGGGTGCTCTTGTTCTCGGCTCCGTAGGTTGTTTATATAGGTTAAACCGAAATGGGGGATTTTGTACTTAAAAACTTTATTTTTTCTACATAAATTGAAAATCTAAATATGTACTTATCTAGATTTATAAACAAAGGTAAAAAGTAAGATCTCTATGAAACGAAGGTAGTATATATATGACGTATATACGTATATTTGTTGATTGAAGCCGGTCAGTTTTGCTTATCATGTCCTGAGAAGAAATTATAAGCCATGCCTTTTTGACCGTGGAGAGACTCCTTAATTTGACTTGAATTCTTCTTGAAATGCCGGCTGTCCTCGTAAGATCCGTCGTGTTTATTGTGTCTATGTGGTGTGCATTATTATCCTATATAGTATTTGACACCAACTAGGTTGGATTGATGCATTGATCAAATTAGGTTTTAGCCACTTTGTTTTTGTTATTTGGTAATTATCGAATAACTTCTAGCGGAGGACGAGGGATTTTGCTCACCAATACAACCAGCCAGGGAACCGTGTTCTATTATGAATATTTGTTGGGTCTGTAAAAGGAAATGGTCAAAATTAATCTTTTATTTTTTATTTTTTAAAATGGAGAAAATGTTTTGAATAATGAAAATAAAAGGAGAAAAGAAATTGGAAAATTATGTGAAAATAACCCAAAACAAATGCTAGTTAGGCTGTATTTGGGATTAGGGTTGATAATCTTTTGATAAGAGATACAATTAGCACGTAATTAATTAATTATTAGTTAAAAATAAAAAAATAGATTAATATAATTTTTAAATATTTTTTTATTGAAAACTTTTAAAAAATACACCATTTAATCATTTAAACGCACACGTGAACAACGAGAAAAACTATTTAGAGCGTGGATAACCCAGCACAAGTTAGAGCAGTGGGGATTTTAACATGTCCATAGCTATCAATGCATGAACAGTATTGCAGGGTATCCTTCAACCCATGCTCTTTGGCGGCATCGAGAAAACATGTGCCCCTCTCGGGGTGGAGGGCGAGTGCCAAGCGGAACACAAACAACATGCGCGTACATGCTTCACATTGCTTAACGCTCACCATGCCTTGCTTTGTACTCCATACAAGATTACCGGTGCCTTCCCATAGGATATTTTGCTTCTTGTCTGAAACTACTTCTGCTCTTAGCTCTTTGTTATGAAGTTTGCTGAAAGTCTGAAACTGTCACAAAGTTTGAAGTTTTCTTCTCTCAAACTAATTATAAGGCCAAAAGAACCCGTTGAAACACCAGGTTTCAGATCTGAAAGTCCTGATATCTAGAGAATCTCCTAGTCCAGAGCTCGCATTGTGACCAAAGAAAACGATGCTAGTGCTGGTGTGCACACAGTGCAAGTCTTTAGTATGTTATTTCACAGTGGGCCAATAATAAGTATGAGTAGCAACCCTACACTAGGAATAGACATATAGAATGAAAAGATAGAAAACGTGTGATGTGGCAATTATATGGTGCGTATTTCCTATTGCTAGCATAGACGCTCTAGTCTATTCGTGCTCGAAGAAGAGTGATCCACGAAGGTTTTTCAAAGTGTATGAAGTGTGCAGTATGCTTTTGTGTTACAACTTGTATGTATATATGAAATGCACCTGTTGGCCAATGATTCCAATATATGGACACATGCGTACTTGTCAAATCAAAGGAAATACAATGTTCTTCTATTTGAAGCACCGGAGCACAAGGTTGGGATTAGATGCTTTTTACTTTTTGCTAATATATAACAGTGCTTCACAGCGTAAAGTATGTTGCCCACAGTTTTTTTTGAGGGAAGAATGCCTACAGTGGAAAGATTCTCAGACCCCCATATCTTACACACAGTGCTAATTTTGCCTACAGTTTTTTGTCCAAGCAGAGTTCCTTTACTTTAGAAGTCATGGTATTTCTCTCCTTCCATGTCTCATAGTTACTAGTATGTCCAAGGATACTCTCACTTTACGTGGTTGACCTATAGCAAAGATCATGGCTTCTTGTCATTGTTTTGCTTATGTGAAGCTTTGGCTGTAGTCACTCAGTTGTGAGTTGCTACTGGCACGGCGACACATCAAAACTGAGTCCATATTCTTTGGGTGTAGTGTATTTGTATTATATCAAAATGGCTTGTTGTCTAACAAAAATAGATTGCACGAAGTAAACGGGGCCATCCTATTGTCGCTAATTTATCTATATTTTGAAAATTTTGATCGATTAATTATTTTTAAATCATTAGGATTGAATTAATTATGATAAATAATTTTATTTTATTAATATATTAAGATCTAAAATTTCGATTGATATGATTTTAGTTAGGTTTATTTATAAATTTTGTATAGCTTTTTTTATCGATTGAATTACAAATCTACAACTACATTTTGATTAGTGACAAAAAAGTGTCTGATTCTAATTTTTTTTAGGTTTTATGATTAGAGAGAAATTTTACTTTTAACTTTTACTATCATTCACCTACCTATTAATCAATCTTGATCTTATAATATTATCTTAACAATTTCTTCGGACATGAAGTTGTTGATGATGGTAACACGCTTACATGCACTGGCCACTGGGCGCTGCTGCTTTCTCCAAGCTCAACCTCTAAACAAGAAATATATATATATATATATATATTTGTCGGTAACAGTAGAGAGCAATTCAATTGGCAACGTCATCGTGGTGTACTGATTGCTTGCTGCTGCTCACCTGAGTCAATTTCCTATCAATTTGACATGAAGATCAGATCAGCAATCGAACCCTTTTGTCTTTTGGGCTCTTGTTTTGCAGACATGCAGTGGCATCGATGATTGATCGTGGCCTTTGTGGGTGGCGAGCGCGGCGGCCCCGTGGCCGGCGAGCGATGGCGACGCGCCGACGGCGAGGCGAGGCACGGAGGTGGCTGTTGCTAGCGGCGGCCCGACCGGCAGATGAGATCGCTACCCAGTTGCCCTTGGCAAACGACAGAAAGACGACGCTTCACGTTCAGGCCTCAGCGTGCGCTTCGCTTCGGCTGGGCTGTGGCCTGAGTCTGCAGGCCTGCACGCGGGGGTGGCGGGTAGGTGGGGGCCCTACGATTTGGGGGCCCAGAGCCCAGGGCCGGCCCTGCTTTTCCAAACCTTCTAAAACTTGCAGTCACCGTTTCAAAATGTTCCCGCATTAGATCCTGGTGAGGTGGGATCCATTTTGTTAAGCTGTGAAACGATACTCGCAAAACATGTGCCAAACTAGCTTAACTGTACGGTAGATTGTTTTTATCACATGTGCTAGATTTTTTTTATCACTATGGTGAAACTTAATCGGAACTCTTGAAAACATAGCTCTTATCTATCTGTAACACCCGAGTATAATCAAGGGGCCTCGGGACACTTGGGCTGTGCCAGGCTAGGAATGGAAGCCCACGATGATGTGGATTTATTTTTTCACAATATATTTCCTTGCAAGGCCGAAAGTATAATGGGCTGTCTCCAGGCTTAGGCCGAACCTGGATCAACCTGAGTATAATCATCACTCCTCAGACATACATGATTCATTGCCTATTGAATGCAAGGGTTCCTTCCGAATATAGAAATTTTATAGAATTTTCAACGCAAAAAATCCTTCTAAAGTCATCGGCCTGAACTCCTAGAAGTCCAACATGCATCGTACTTATGTGTCTGATGACACTGCCCAAACTTTTCTCAGTTCCTTGATAGTTTTTTTTATGTTTTGAACTTTTTTACTCCTTTTTCTAAAATGCAGTTATTTTTTGGGCTTAAAATTTTTCTAACATAAAGCTATATCTTCACCAACCCTTTCATATTAATTAATTACAACTATTCCTAATTTAATATCTATATTTATTTTCTCTTCTTAACCATCACAATCTTTAACTATTCAATCGCATCCTTAATTTCCTGTAAACACTTATATTTTACTAGTCTTTTTAAATTTTAAAACTAAACCATCCCAAAATTTATTTTCAGGCATGCCACACAATGATCAATAGCTGTGGTAATGTTTTTCTGCCACACTAGCTGACATGTTAGAATTCTTAAATTGACGTAGTTGGAAGGTTTGAATTTAGAAATAAGTTTTAGGAGGTTTAAAAATAAAAAAATAAAGGTTAAAAAAGTCCTTTGTTGAGATCTATACGAAGCATGGCCAAGCTTATATGACATGTTTCTGTGTATATGAGTTTAATCCAGCGAGCCGAATCACATGATCACATCATTTTGGCCAAGATCTCTGCTTTAGATTCAGCTTCCGCAAGTAGCCTCATCCAGTGGCGGTCAACCTACTCTCCAATTCTCTATCGGATTCGGCGTCTCTCCGACTCGGAATCAATGGAGTCGTCGCTTTCCTCGATCGGATTGATCGCACCGCTGCCGCCATAAATATGGCGCATCGCCCATCTCCTCATAGCGCGCCTTCTTGGCTTCTTGTGTTCCATGTACGAGCGCCATGAAACCTTCGTGCAGTTGAGGTCTGTTCGTTCTTCTCTCGGGACCATGGCGGCGGCGGTAGAGGCGGAGAAGGTGGGGACGAGGCTCCGGGAGGGTTGCGCTTGCCAGGTGCCTTCACCGCGGCTGACGGAGATGGCGGTGGCGCAGCGGGTTGTGGCGGAGCTGAGAGAGGCGTGCGCGACGCCGGCGACGCGGCTGGCGGAGGTGGCGGCGGCGATGGCCGGCGAGATGGAGGCCGGACTAGAGGTGGAGAGCGGCACCAAGATGAAGATGATCATCTCGTACGTCGACAGCCTCCCCAACGGCGGCGAGGAGGGGTCGTTCTACGCGCTCGACCTCGGCGGCACCAACTTCCGCGTCCTCCGCGTGCGGCTCTACGGCGGCAAGGTCGCCGAGCGAGTGGCGAGGGAGGTGCTGATCCCTCCCCGCCTCATGTCGGGCCACGGCGCCACCTCGGAGCGGCTCTTCGGCTTCATCGCCTCCGCGCTAGCCGAGTTCGTCGCCGAGGAAGAAGGCCACGGCCACGACGGCGGCGGCATGAGGGAGCTGGGGTTCACCTTCTCCTTCCCAGTGCACCAGACGTCCATCGCGTCGGGGACGCTCATCCGGTGGACGAAGGCGTTCGCCGTCGACGACGCCATCGGCGAGGACGTCGTGGTGGCGCTGCAGGTGGCCATGTCGAAGCGGGGCCTCGACATGCGCGTGACCGCGCTCATCAACGACACCGTCGGGACACTAGCTGCGGGCAGCTACTACAACGAGGACGTCGTCGCCGCCGTCATCCTAGGCACCGGCACGAACGCCGCCTACGTCGAGGACGCCACCGCCATCGCCAAACTACCTAGACCATCAGCAAACACCATGGTGATCAACACCGAGTGGGGCAGCTTCGCCTCGCGGTGCCTCCCATTGACGGAGTTCGACGAGGCGCTCGACGAGGAGAGCCTCAACCCCGGCGAGCAAACCTTCGAGAAGCTCATCTCCGGGATGTACCTCGGCGAGATCGTCAGGAGGGTCCTCCTCAAGATCTCCTCGCGGTGCTCCCTCCTCGGCGACGGCGGCGAGCTCGCGACACCGTTCGTCCTCGAGACACCCGACGTCTCCGCGATGCACCACGACGAGACGCCCGACCTGAGTATCGTCGGCGAGAAGCTAGCACACAGCCTGTGCATCCACGGCACGTCGCTGGAGACGAGGAGGATGGTCGTCGAGGTGTGCGACATCGTCGCCACGAGGGCCGCGCGGCTGGCCGCGGCGGGTATCGTCGGGATCCTGAGGAAGATCGGGAGAGGCGTCGTACCCGGCGACAGCCGGAGGTCGGTCGTCGCCGTCGACGGCGGGCTGTTCGAGCACTACGGAAAGTTCCGGCGGTACCTGGAGAGCACGGTGAGGGAGCTGCTCGGAGAGGAGAAGACGACGGCGGCGAGGGTGGTTGTCAAGCTCGCCAGCGACGGGTCCGGGCTCGGCGCCGCCTTGGTTGCAGCTGCTCACTCGCAGAGAGCCTGAACTGATGTGACTAGTGCTGTTGTTAATTGGACAGTTTGATTTAGAATGGTAGCCAAAAATTGTGCGTATTTCAAACAAGCTTGAATGATTTGATTTAGCATGTAAAAATACATTTGCACGTACGTAGTCACCCTTGGAGACATTAACCAACGCAGAGTACAAAATTAAAATCGCTCAATTTAAAGTTAGATTGGATCAATGGTGTCAGTTTACCATCGTCTGATGTGAAGAATCAAAGAATGAATCCACGCTGCAATTCAAGCTTCCACAGATTTGATCAACTAGGAATCAAATACTACGTGCTACAGGCCATCATCATCTCAGTCCTCTCTGGCGCTGTGAGTCTATAGCTGCGCCGCTGTAGAATCGTCTGTTTCGACTCTGTCATTGCCACTCGTATATGGGTGCAGCCATTATCTCCTGCTGCTGCCGCACCTGCCCAACCATGTGCCTGCTGCCACTGTAGTTTGTCGATTTTTTTTTCTTCTGCAAAGAATCAAAATAAATTCCATTTCCGTAAGTCCATTGTGTACACATCATTTGAAATGATCTTTTTGCTATAGCCCTCAAAGCAAAATATATGCCTTAAGTCTGACCAGTTAGCATTCATGATGCATAAGGCATAGTAATTTAACTGAAGCATATTTCTAAGAAAATAAAAAATGAAAAATGAGCGATAACCTAACTAAAAATTGTCAATTAGTGAATGATGAAATATTATGCTCAAATGCATAGTGGTTACCACATAGACTGATAGACAACATGACCGAAAATTTAACACCATAACCCATACAAATGAAACCTGTTGGATAAAACTGAAAAGTTTACATCACCTTATGAATAGTGGTTCCCAGCTCTATATAACAACGGTTCCTTCATATCCCTCAGAAAAGGCACGCCTAGCATGAACAGGAGCATCTTGACGTGCGTGATGAACTCCCCACCAGTCTTCAGCTGCTTGGCATGGAACCCAGCCCCGCAGTTGTATGAAATGTGACAAAGCATCTCCAGCCACACCGCGGCAATGAGCTCCCATCGATTGCCAGCTTCTTCAATCGCAAGCAAGTCTGACGATACCCGGCGAGCTCGATCAAGCACAGGGTAGTAGTTATCAGAGAAGAAGGAGCTGTCCTCATTGCGAATCTCCTCAATCACCTTCCTCCGATCACCTCCTGATTCGCTCTTCTCACGCAGCCAATGTGACAACTCAAGGCGGCCCCTCCTGAGCACGAAATATCCTTCACTGCCAGCCATGGCACCGCAATCTGCAATGAGGTACATGGTATATTCCGACAGCTCTCTGCTAGGGCCTCTCAGCTCAGTGCCACTGTTTGCTTCCTCGTCAACAAGCAAGCATATGTCCGTGACGATGTGCCAAAGAAGGGCGCTTGACACAAATTCCAGACCTTGGATGTTACTAAGCAGAAGCACTTGCTGAGCTGCGGTACGGAGATGGTCTTGCTTCACTTGAACCACCCACTGAGCCCACTGGCCATGGAACTTGCCCACACCAAGGTCCCATTCCAGCACGCGCGAAGTGGATGCTATCTCCAACAGTTTGTCAAGGATCAACTTCTTGACCTCAGGAGAGACACCAATATGTTTGATGGCCTTACTGTCATCGATGCCGATATAGCGCATCGCCCATCGCAACAGGCCAGCACCTGTCTGTTTCTCCTGGATGCATCCCTCAATCATGCTGTACTGAGCCAGCTTTCCTGACCACTCTCCTCGGCTGTCTGGATGGAGATGCCTGACCATGCTGAGCAATGCTGCAATTACACCAGGGAATTTTTGGCACAGTGGACATGTTAGTGGAAGAGTGATGATTGTCTTGTATGCCCAGCATGATGAGATGAATGACATGAAGATAGAGCATATCTCCAGCACAATGGCGCCAACAAGTAGTATGTAAGATATGATAACATCAGCTGCATTATGTGCATTTTGTCCAGCTGTGGCCCTCACAAACAACGCGAGCGCCACAGAGATTAGAGCAATTTTGATGATCAATTGGAAGACGTTACAAACTGGGACGATGTGGAAATGGCGCGTCCCAAACTTGGTGTACAAGTAGTCATAAATCAGGGAGAGATTGATCTCAGCCAGCTTGTATGACATGTGGACAATATCCTCTGAAGATTTAAAAACCTCCACACTATTTTTTATCTCACTGATATCGTCAGGAAGAAGAGAAATTGAAGGTGTCATGTCCATGAAAAAGCCCAGACTTAGTCTGAAGCCCTCGGATGCTACAGCCAGGATGAACTCGAAATTTTTCTCCTGCTTCCTTTTAATAGCATAGCACAGCTGACTATAGTACCCCTGTGTGTCCCAGACGGCGTTGGTCGAGGCATGAGAAACAAGATTTGCAGTAGAGCTACTTGTTCCAGGTGCCACTGAGCCAGCTCCCCTGAGTGCCCAAATTCTCTCGGCATACTTGGCTATCCCGAAGATGAACACAAGCACCATGGGAGTCACGAGCTGGCTGTCTCCTTGCAGTTGCTTGCTGACAACATAGATAACCGTCACCATCTGGGTGGCAAGGCTCAGCAGGTGGCGTTTCCAGAGCATGTTGTCCTCCATGGAGAAGGCCGTCATGGTCTCTTGCCCACCGAGGTGGAGCAGCAGGAAGGGTGCCCAGAAGAGGATTAGCTGCTGCTGGTTGTGCGGATCAGTGCCTTTTGCGCGTAGTGAGAGACGGCCAAGGACATAGACCGCGATAGGGTCAGCTGACAGGTAAGCAAGCCACAGCAGCACACTGAGCACACGGGAGCTGTAGCGCTTGCGGAAGCCAGAGGAGAACAAGAGGAAGACTTGCAAGAAGAAGCTTGCCAGCAGCATACACTGGAGCTCCCACTTGTCGATGAATTGTTGGGCCCGTGATAGCGACCTGATGTAGTGTACCAGCAAGTTTAAGGATTGAAGAAAAAAGAGAGAATGATTGCATCTATGTTGTTTCCAATTTGATATATTCCAGAATAAGGAGACAAGGGTGAATTTGCACATAAGTAAGATAATCTCTCACAAAACATAGGTAAATTGTATTTTAATCATGATCAATATACTGAAACAAATGAACCATATTTAGAAGTACTCCTTTCGTCCAAAATATAATCATTTATCGGTTGTTTAGCAAAGATTAAGATTTAAAACAAAAGACTTTGGTATCCCTTAATAAATGAGGGATGGTTGAAGGTGAAAGGGTAGTTCATGAAGGTGGAAAGAAATTTAAATAGAAAGCGATTGATGGGGACAAGTAGTTCTAGTGTAAGAAATGCTTATACTGTAGAACAAATTTTAAATCCTACAAATGCTTATATTTTGAAATGGAGGGAGCATGTTCCAACTAAATCATGACTTTAGAGCATCACCAAGCAAACACTAACATCTAAAAAATGCCCTGTAGCCAATTTTTTGCCTATCTTTCCATACTATCTTAAGTAGAATACAGATTCAACTAACATACTATCTTTTCAATAAAGATAAATTTTTAAGTAAATTATCCATTGCATTAATATAAAGATTAAAGAGCACAATGAATGAACATATGCATTGTTACAAACATAGTAGCTTTCTAGCACTTAATTGAGATAACCTCATCATTTTAGATACTATACAGAATAAAGAAAGCCAAAAACACAACACCGTTTGGTTACGAGATGTTACTAAGTGGCGGCCTCTAGTTCTTTTAAGAAAAGACAAATCTATATATTGAAAAGCAGGGTGCAAATATCAGCCCTGTATCAGAGCTCAGATTGGGTTCCAATCGCTGTCTGGTTTAAGCAATAAGCTTGGGAAACGTCCTCCAATTTAATCAGAAGGTTTTTGGTTCACTTTAATTCTTTGATTATGAAATGTCTTCCTTGCCGTATACCT
Organism: Oryza coarctata; assembly: GCA_030770085.1. NCBI lineage: Eukaryota > Viridiplantae > Streptophyta > Magnoliopsida > Poales > Poaceae > Oryza > Oryza coarctata. Next base: position 9,978,345 of record CM061475.1, read on the forward strand.
GTATTCCTATCTACCCACTCTGAATTATTCGGCAATGAATGCAAGATATGTTTCAATATCTGAATTCCATAGTTCTATATTATACTGAAGCATTGGTTTTTGCTTGATGGTGCACTTAACTAGTAGGAAGCCTGAGAGGACACGAGAAGAGACGAAAGAGTAATCTCACTGCAGAAAAACTTAGAATGCCGATCTACTCCCAGCGGAATGAGGCTAAATCGATGATGTACGGAGTGAATCTGCCAAACCCCAACAACGAAACGATCACAGCTCATGCAGATGTGATTCTAGGGGAGAACGCAGCGGGGGCTCACCAAATTGATCGAGGATCTGACCCAGGATGATCTGACCGGGGATAAGGCTGCGCTCGTCATCGATCCCGTACCTGGCGGCGGCGGCGACCATCCGACCGGCGAGCGAATGCGGCCGGTGGGGCACGCGGTCTCCCGCGCAGGTAGGGAACGCCGACGGCGCAGGCGCGCAGGGAGTGGGATTACTCTCTTTCTATTTAAAGTCCGTACTATAAAGAAAATGAAATATTAGTGTGTTTGTGTAAGTCTTGCTCAAATTAACCTATCCGAGTGCTATCTTAAGATAAATTTAAATTTTGATCTATTCTTTAAATGATTTTAGAGCTTAATTTTAGTTTAAATGAAAAGAACTTGAAGTAAGCTTTTTATAAAGTTCAAGATAATCAAAAATAGAAAGTGTTATGTCTAATTTACCTAAGTAACATCTGATAAGGTCAAAAATTTTGATGTTGTGTTGGAATATCCGATATGCTATGACATGGTTCTATTAAAAAAATAATAGAATATTCGATAGGTTATATTAGAATATTTGACATGTGTAAAATCCTATGTCAAGAGTTTTAGTCGTGAGTGTTAGACTATCATCAGAATTTCTAATTTGTGCATAATGGCTAGTTTTAGGGGCTCAAGTATTTATATACCCCTCCAACCTTTGTGGCTATGAATTTGAAGAGAAAACCCTATCCAAAGCTAAATAGCCCTTCCTCATTCTTCTATCATTGTGGTATCTCTTTGTGAGAGAGATTTGTGAAGTGAAGAAAGTTGGTCTAAGAGATTGAGAAGTTGAGAGCAAGTGGGCTTCACTCTATTCATTTGAGTACTTGAGTTCATAGTAAGCAAATATTCAATTGTGTTTGCTACTTTTAGAGACCAAAGATCTGCTAGACAGCTAGGCATCGCTAGTGAGCATTTAAGTTTGTGGTGTGCCACGAAAGGGTTGTAAAGTCTTCGATTTTGCCTCCACAAGAAAAGAAATTAAGAGTAAAATTAAGGAGTATATTTGTGTAATCTTGTAAGAAAAATGGTTGAAAGAGACCTAGCCTTTGTGGCCCCTCAGCAGAGACGTAGGATCGGGATTTGAACTTTTGGGGAAATAAATCACATGTCACCTCTTTTGGTTTGTCCATTCTTGCCTATTCATATTGTGCTTAAGCTTATTTTTACTTGATCTACTTGCATGCTTAGTTGATCTAGTTGGTGATCTTATATCTTGTTTAGATACCTTGTTTGTCACCTTTTGATTCATAAGTTATGGTGATGTAGTAATATGCTCTAAATGGCGCAATAAATGAAGTTTTTAGGCAATCTTCTTCTTTTAAACTAATCTAGTGGTAGCCTGAGTAGTAGTAAAGAAAACTGAGCAATTCATATCCAATAGTCAATTGACCAATTGGTCAATATGAGGTAAACCAAATGGATACTTGGGGCATGCCTTATTAATATCTATATAATTCACACACATGCGCCATTGACCATTCTTCTTCCGAACATGGGTTAGGTTTGCTAGCCAATATGGATAGTATACTTCCTTGATATATCTTATTGCCAAAAGTTTGGTCAACTCTTCCTTAATAGCACCTCACCGATCTTGAGCAAAATGTCAAGAGTCATTGTTTAACTAGCTTGGCATCCGGCCCTGACATTGAGTGAAGGTTCAATCACCTCCCTTGGTACCCTAAATATGTCAGATGGCTTCCAAGTGAAAATATCCTTATTTTCTAGGAGAAAGGTGATGAGTGTGTTTTCCTATTTAGGATCAATCCTAGTGCCGATCAGAGCCATCTTGGCTAGATCAATCGGGTTGAGTGGGATCTTCTTCTTATTTATAGTGCCTAACTTAGCTATCTTTTTGTTAGGATATTGCCTTCATCTTAAATTAAAGCTAATACTAATTAGATTTCCTATTACTCGACTACGTTCTCTTGAGATTGAGCTAACTTGCAACTTTCCTTGTCACAAGTAAAGGCTTGTTTAACATCACTGCATAAAAACAATTAATCCATGAGGCCCTAGAATCTTTATCATCAGATAAGTATAGTATGGAATCGTCATAAATTTTGCTAATGCATGTTCTCCTAAGATTGCATAGTATGCCATTTCAAAGTCCGCTATCTCAAAACAAACATGTTTTATCCTAAAGTTATCCCTAGTTCCAAAAGTGACAAGTAGAGTGATTTACTCGAGTAGAGTTGAAGAAAGCTTAGGAATCACCCCTTGAAATGGAACTATAGTCGGTCTCAACCGAGAGCATGAAATTCTCATATTATCTTCTATTTTTCAAAACTGGATATTGATAGCACTCCCTCAATCTATGAAAACCCGCTTAAACTTAATGTTCTTGACAACTGGATCTAAGACTAAAGGATACCACTCTGGATGAGCAACTCGATCAGGATGATTTGAGCGATCAAACATAATCACCACTTCTGACCAATGGAGATATTGAGATGCATCAGCAGATGCCATTTTGACTTCCCTATTGGTGACCTTTTGCTTCCTCTTTGATTTATAAGCCTGAGGACAACCAAAAATAAAATTCAACTCAACAAGTGGGTCCTGGAATTCTATCGGGCCCTTGCTATTAGGCTTAAACTTCTCTTTCCCATTGGCCTTTCCTAAGCTTGACTCGCCTCCTCCCGATGTAAGATTTTTGATATGTTCCTCTGCAAATCTTTTGAGTATGTAGCAATATTTTGCAGCATAATGGCCATTAGGATGATAAGAACAAACTATTTATGACTCAATCGTAATCCTCCGTATGTGACTGTTTGAGACGCCACGGTCCATAGCAGCTATGAGTTCCTTCAGTTTGCTCTTGCAATCTCAAGATCTCGGATAATTGTCAATCTATCTTTTTTTTCCTTTGGCCATGATGTACCTAGCTTGTTATCATGCATTGCCATAATAACATTAGCATAATATACATATGAGTTAGCCTTCTCGAAGAGCCTTTTGATGATAGTTGGGGTCTTACGTGTGAATTTCGCAATAAATGGTTCATCCTTGACTCCCTTTCGAAAAGATGCAATAATGACATCGTCCTTAATTTCTGGGATTTTATTCCTTGCTTCAGAAAATCATTTGATATACTCCCGAAGTGGCTTATTTTTCCTCTGTTGGAATTGATATAAATCGTATTGCGTTCCAAGGTGCTCAAAGGTACCTTGAAAATTAGCCATGAAATATTAACAAAGCTCACCCCAAGAATCGATAGATTCTCGCAGAAGCCCCGAGAGCTAGCTCCTTACTGAAGCATTAGTAAGATAGTTGGCCATTGCCTTAATATCCCCCAAGTTGCTCTAATAGCTACTGTGTAGACTATGAGCTAAGATTGCGGGTCTGTTTTTCATCATACTTCTCTATCCTAGTTGGTTTGAAGACGGCTGGCCAATTCACTCAACATAGACTTGGTGCAAATGCCAAAACCCCGTCATCAAAGTCATTAATAAAATTTGGAGATTTGTGATGCCTTGGGTACTTATTTTCATCGTGTAAGCGAAAGCGATCACGTTCATCCTCTATCTGGCTTTGATCCAATTCTTCATTCCTACAACATTGTGCTTTGATTCTACGACGAATATCATAATATGTGTTTCTATGAATATCTTCATGGTGATGGCGTCTTTGTTCATCCTCATGGCGTTGTTTATCCTCTAGTCAGCGACAATTTTCCTGCTCTACATCTAGTCGATGTTGCTTAATATTTAGTTATCATTGCACCTCATCTAGTTGGTGATGATTTTCTTCATCCCACTGAAGAGTGTTGTGGCTATTATGTGAAGGATGCACCAAGTGGATGCCACTTGGGGCTCTGTCCCCGGTGGGGCATTTTTCGACTAGAGATCTTGATGAAAGTGCTTCTGATCAAGCCTGGAGATTTTTGCTCTTGTCGTTCTGCTATATAAATGCTATGGTAACCATGACTTTAATCTTTGCTATAGTCAGAGATACGGCATGGTCGGGCAACATTTCTAAAACAGAATCAAGGGAAGTTCCTACGGCCACAACATTCTGCTGAGGAGTTAAAAAACGTCATGATCTTTGACCCTAGTATGTAATAATTCCTACTGCATCCTGCATGAACAAACACGTAGCTCATTGTTATGATCCTCCTATTTAGCTCTATGATGTTTTTCCTCCTTCTGTTGTGTTCTCTCTTCATGTAGACGTTGTTAGTGTAGTCGACGAGCTTCCTTCTCTTGAAGTTTGCACGTCTGCATCCTGATCTTGGGGAGTTCTAGGTGCCACAAATACCTACCTCTTAAGGAGGAGAATAGCTGCTAGAACTATTATCTAAATCATCAAAGTGCACTAAAGAATTGATGACTTTAACTTCTATAGGCCTAAACCTAAGCGGCATAAAGCTGTATCCAAGTCAAACTCTAGGAGATCGAGTTGAGTCTAATCTAGATTTGCCAATATGTTTCGGAGCTTACCGCTTGAGGATTGATAGGAAAAATACCACTGTATGATGTCATGAGATCTGATTGCTGGTTATCCTCTCTGACTGGTTTGAATATAGGTCGAAGAGGGAAAGCTTGCTGAACTTGTCAACGAGAAAATCGAGGCCCCTAAAGAGAAAAGCTTACCCGAAGCAAAGGTGATGCCAACAACTTTGGAAGTTGGGATCAATCACACTTGTCAACGAAAATCTCGGTGAGGCTCCTACTTGGCATGTCAGCTATTGATATTTGTATTGACAATTATAAAAGGAGACTATGAATAAGACCTAAAAGTAGATGGATGCGGAAGACAAAAGTTTAGACAGTTTTTGACCCTTAATATGTGGTAATATCCTACTCCTATTTTGGTAGATTGTATTACATCAATTATATTACGAATGCTATATTTCAATGATCTGGTTGATCACTCTAACCTTGAGGAGGCTCCCTGCCAGCCTTATTTAGGGTAGACGCAAGGTTATGAGGTAGGAATCCAACTCGGATTTAGTCTAAACTATCTTATCTCTATTTTATATTTATTTGGTTAAAATTTAATACCCTATATTGAAATATAAGAAATTCTAACAACCGAGTTTAAATTTATATTTTATCTTCTAAATTCAGTCCACTTTTTATCTATAATCAGATATGTCCACCATATGAGTACTTAAGAACCATGTCCTCCACACCATTGTTTCTCTCCAACAGAAAAATAGAAAACATGCGAAGCACACCTTGGCAACGAGAGCGCACGAATTAGCATTTCCAGCTTTATAAAGAAACCTTTTGGCTATGGCATGGCAAACAAATGATTGCCAATGCACGGTAATGTGATAAGTAACAATTTAATGCAGTGTAAAACAAGATGAACGGTAATATTGGCTTTTGGCTATGACTCGGTTGGTCTTCCCTTTCCCCTCCTCGAATTCATGACTGCTATCCATATCTCTCTCTCATCCTCATCCTCTTTTTGACCCCGAATACCAGTGTACGGAATGCACTACATGGATTGTCCAAAGCTCAAATTTCGCATCATATTCGAAAGGCTTGAGCTAATTTTTTTATTTTTTGAGTCGAAACGCTTCGAAAGCATTATTTAAAGCACCTCATCCAAGAGATTGAATTCAAAATCTTTTCTGTTCAGCTAGAAATCCCTTGAAATCCTAGGTCCATGTTATGGAACTTGAAGAGTTCAGAAACTATATATGAGCCGACGTACGTCCCCGTCTACTATGCAACCAAAACCAGTTCTAAAAATCGAACCCAAATGTTTCCAAATGAAAGAGGACAACCATGGGGTTCTAATTTTCTCCCTTATTAATTTGGCAAATCTGGTACCAAGTCTCAATTAACCCATTCTATTAGTAATAAACGATTTCAATTACAGCAAGAATTAAACAAAGAACCTGAAAAAAAAGATTAACAGCTTAATTTGGTTGTCTGGATTAGTTACCAGAGTTGAGCTGTGGGTGGCTGACTGCTTCCAAGGACGCCATCTTCTGCAAGCTCTCTGAACACCCTCATCTCTCACGTCTTCTTAGCAAGTTGCCTCTAGCAGGGAGTAAGCAATGAAAGGAACTGGTTCAGGGTGACCATCATGCATTTATTTTGATTAAAGGTCGGAATGGCAGGTCGCTTGGCCACTTGGTTATTCCTTTTTCCTTGATACACGAAAGACAGTACTGCGAAAGCACGACCTCACATAATTAAACTAGTGTTTACTTTACTTGAGACGGTAACAGGAGGTATCATATTAAAATATTATAAATTTTGATACCTCTTGACACCATACACGAGGCATTAAGAGATATCAAGTTTTATCTTACAAAGTATGGCGTCTCTCAAAGTGCTGCGAAATTTATTCAGTTAAACATCTATGCATGTGCACACAATTAACATTGAATAGATAGAGATTAGAAATAAATCCATAAAGCTCATAAAATTCTTATTGGATCTCATCCACTTTCACTAGGCCATGTTATTATCAATTATTTTTCAGATTTTTGTCACGGATTATTTGTTCATCTCTCAAAAATACAATTTATCATATTTGTTCCATGCCTCTAAAACTACAATTTATCAAAAAAAATTATGCTACTAGATCACTAGTTTTGTTTATAAAGTTTATTTCTTAAAATATTAATTTATCACATTAGTCAAGTAAGTAATTTGTGCAAAAATCTGTTTTAAACGGGGCATATATATATATATCTGGTAAGCAGGATGTACTTCACATGTACTAGAGGAGGAATGCCACTACGCTGGAGTTCCTTGGACACCCCTTCGTCGTTGGAAAGACGTCTCGGTGTGGCACCAACTTCCATGATAAAATGGGCCAAGTGAACACATGTATCATGTGATGGTGTCAATATGGTTCCCAAAGTTTGGTGTGTTTAAATATAAGATCGAACAGTTTTCAAAAATTAAACTTTTAGGAGCGGATCATGGGCAAGATTTGAAGATTTTTCTTGAACTCGGTAAATGTTTTTGAACATTGAAGATTATTCATGGCTACTTCTTGAACCAAAAGTTGGGGCGGCAACCGGTAAGCATTGACGAATGTTGTGTCAGTTGGAATAGGTGGTAGCTTTCTTGGTCCTATGTTCGTGCGTACTGCTCTCAACAACTATACTATTCATTCTTATGTTTTCTAACCTAAGATTGTTTTACTGAAAATTCTGTTATGGCAAACCTTGAAAATCTTGCTAATGTGATTTTAGTCCAGTAGCCTACCTTGGTTGAGTACCTCTTTAAGCGCAGACAAACCGTCCAAGCAAAAATGTAACACAATTGACCAATGCATAGCCAAGATATATGGCAACAAGAAAGTCAAAGCAAATTGGGAAAACTGGTCATAATAGAATTACAATATCAAAATATGGAAAAGACACAATACAGAAAATCAAAATATGGAGAAAAACACATCATATAGAAGACATGAATTATTCCTCAAAGGGGACAGAACAAACCTAAGTTCAACATTGATATTCAAAAGGATCAGCCGTGGATAAATCTTGCACATGTCTAACTGCTAGATCACTGGACCACTGGATTGTATATGTATATATATATAGATCCGACCCCTCTGTATAGAGTTGAGGTCTTAATCTTATTGTACATCAGAGCAGGTCTAGATAACCCTGATGCGCTAACATCCTTCTGCCGGCGAGCCGACGCTTCCTTCTCGTCGCAGACCTCCTTTTCGGTATTCCTTTCCTGCTTTCTCGTCTCAGCTCTCTCTTCTCCCCATCTCCTCCGCAGACGGCTTTCTCCTTCTCCACCACCCTCTCCATTCCCTTGTTTCCACCATGTGACAAGACGACGGTCTCTATCCGCCTCCTCGTCTCGTCTTACACCCGTCTTCGCTCTTTCCTTGCCTCGGCGCACCTTTTCTCCTTTGACGTCGGTGCACCTTTGCATTCGTTGTCTCCATCGACTGGACCCATCCGCCCTCCATCGGTTGGAACCCTTTCTCAGTTCCCGCTTTTTCCAACACGCTCACCTGCTCTCGGACGTGAAACTTCTCCACTCGCATCCGAGCCACTCCGACGTATCCATGTGTCCACGGACACGAATCTCTATCTCCTAGACGCGAACCTCCTCTCTTCGCATCCGTCCCTTCTCTGAGTTTTCGCGTCCGCTCCACTCCTTTGCCTCCACGAGTCCAAGGACGTAAAACTTCTCTTCACAGACGTGAATCTTCTCACGTCTGTGACCCACCTACTCTCTGACCTATCTACTCTGCCACCCACTTCTCCCTCAACTAGTCCGCTGTCTACTCCCATCAGCCAACCACTCCCTCATCGGCCAACCACCTTTCTCATCGGCTTACTCCTATCGGCCACCTATCCCTCATCGGACCTTACCCTCATTGGCTTCTTGCGCCCGTTACCCTCTTGTCATATCCATTGAGTCAGTCCTTAGCTCCGGCACCCTCCCAGTCGCTGAATCTGTTCCGACCATCGGGGCCTCTGACCATACCTCGGCCACTACCTCGCCGATCTTCTCACCACCGTACGCTGCTGTCAACGTGAAATCTCACGTTCCCATCTCTCTCGACCTCAACGCCTACTACTCCAAGTGGGTATTTTTCTTCAAATCCCTCTGTGGAAAGTTTGGCCTCCGGTCTCACATCGATGGCTTCGCTTCACCTCGACCCAATGATCCTTAGTGAGACATCGCTGAGTGCTGCGTGTGCAGTAGGTTGCTTGGCTCGATCGATGACTCTGTCCTCGACCTTGCCATGGAGGACACCGACCCCACCGTTCGGGATCTCTAGGTGTCTATCGAGCGGCTCTTCCTTGCCAACAAACAGTCGCGCACCATTTTCTTACTAAACAAATTTCACTCTATGGTACAAGGAGACTCTTTTGTCTCCTCGTACTGCCAGCGACTCAAGGTAAAGGTTGTCGCCCTCCGCGATGTCGGTTACCCTGTGGCCGACTCATAACTCGTCCTCGTCCTCCTGCGAGGACTTAACCCACGCTTCTCCAACACCGCTGATGACATCGCCAATTCCACACCCCTTTCGTCGTTCGCCCGGGTCCATGATATGCTAGTTCTTAAAGAACTACGCCTGGCCAACGACGAGAAGACTGTGACCCATACCGCTCTCCTCGCAATAGCTAACCATGGCTGCCAATCATCGTGTGCTGCGGCCACTTCTCGCGGCTCTGGTAGCCTTGGCCCTAACCATAGCAACACAGCCCACACCAGTGGCATCGGCAAAGGCAAAGGCAAGGGCAAAGGCAAGAACTGGCACGGTTCGATGCAATCGTGACCTACTTCAGTCCCTGTTCCGTCTGTCGGTCCCATGGGTCTGTGGCTATGCTACAACCCCTGGGCACCCCAGCCCTAGCCACGCAATCCCATTAGCTAGCAACCAGAGGTTCTTGGCGCCCATCCTCAGGCCCACCTGGCATCGGCTCCCACCCTACCGCCTCAGCCGATACTCCTGCCACCACCCACCCAATCGGTTTCCTCTTGGAACTAGGCTGGCCTCGTCGCCGCCTTCAACCAGATGACGCTCCAACCTCAGCACCCTTGGGTGCTGGACTCTGGTGCGTCCCCTCACATGGCGTCATCGGCTGGTATACTACACTCTCGCCATCCCTCCTCCTCCCCCTTTGTCACTATCAGCAATGGCCACTCTCTCCCTATCTAATGCTGTGGTGACTCCTTTCTGTCTACACCCACAACTAACATTTCACTTCGCAATGTCCTCATTGTTCCTTCTCTCATTCACAATCTAGTATCTATTCGCCAATTCACACGAGATAACAATTGCTCAATTGAATTTGACGCTTCTGGTTTTTTTGTGAAGGATATCCTAACCCAGCATCAGATCCTGCGCTGCAATAGTGGCGGCGACTTCTATACCATCCTCACTGTGCCGTCCACTTCACACGCCAGCATCGCCCTCTCCACCAACCTTTGGTATCTTCGCCTTAGTCATCCCAGCCCTGACGCTGTCGTCAATCTACGTCGCAGAGCCTCCATCAAGTGTACCCACAGCAGCTTCACTGTTTGCCACTCGTGTGAACTTGGCAAACACGTACGGCTACATTTTTCAAATTATATATCTTGTAAATCGCGACCTTTTGAGCTAATACACTGTGATGTATGGACTTCTCCATTTAAGAGTGTCTCTGTTAATAAGTACTATCTTGCAATACTTGATGATTACACACTATTGCTGGACTTTTCCACTCACCAGCAAGTTCGAGGTGGCCTCCCACCTAATTAACTTTACAAACTATATCTCCAACTAGTTCAATCTCTCCATTAAAGCTCTGCAAGCCGATGATGGTACGGAGTTTGTTAACTGTACCGTTCAAAGCTTCCTTACCTCCCAGGGTATCCATCTCCGCCTCTCCTGCCCGTACACCTCTCCCTAGAATAGTAAGGCCGAACGCCTCCTTCGCACATTTAACAACATGAGTCACACAATCCTACTTTAATGCCCACCTACCTATAACCTACTAGACTGAAGCACTAACCACTGTGACTTACCTCCTCAATCGGTGCCTTTGCTCCTCCGTTCGCCACAATATCCTATACACCCTTTTGAGAGGTGCCCAGCTACTCTCACCTACGCGTCTTCGAGTGTCTCTGCTACCCCAATCTCATCGCCACTGCTCCTCACAAACTTGCCCTCTGCTCTACCACCTATCTTCTCCTCTACGTCGACGACATTATTCTTACAGCGTCCTTGCCATCCCTCCTATACCAGATTATGGCTCGACTCCACTCCGAGTTCACCATGACCGATCTCGGTCCTCTCCATCACTTTCTTGGCATCTCTATCACCCGCTCTTCTCACGGGCTCTTCCTTTCCCAGTGTCAGTATGCCGTTGATCTCCTACAACGTGCGGACATGGCCGAATATCACTCCACGACCACTCCGGTTGACACTCGTGGCAAGCTCTCCGCTACCGATGGCTTACTCGTCGCCAATCCCTCCTAGTACCGGAGTCTTGCTAGTGCTCTCCAATACCTCACCCTAACACGGCCCAACCTTACCTACGCCGTCCAGCAAGTGTGCCTCTTCATGCATGCTCCACGCGAACCTCACCTCGTGTTGTTTAAGTGTATCCTTCGCTACGTGAAGGGCACACTCTCCAGTAACCTACACCTCAGCTCCAGTCCCATCGACTCTCTCACCACGTACTCCAACGCGGACTAGGCGGGCTGCCCTGACTCTCGACGCTCCACGCCCGGCTACTACATCTTCCTCGGAGACACTCTAGTTTCCTGGTCCTTAAAACGCCAGACTACAGTGTCTTAGTCCAGCGCCGAAGCCAAATACCATGCCGTTGCTTACGCCGTCGCTGAGTGTTGCTGGCTTCACCAGCTTCTTCAAAAGCTCCGTGCACCTATATCCACTACGACCATCGTCTACTGCGACAACGTCAGTGCCGTCTATATGACCATCAACCCGATCCATCATCGATGCACGAAGCATATAGAGATAGATATTCATTTTGCCCGTGACAAGATCGCACTAGGACAGGTTCGGGTGCTTCATGTATCATCGGCGCACCAGTTCGCCGATATTATGACCAAAGGCCTCCCCGCGTCTTTGTTCACTAGTTTTTGATCTAGTCTCTACGTTCGTTCCCCTCCCGCTACGATTACAGGGGGTGTTAAACCACTGAACTGTATATATATATAGATCCGACCCCTTTATAGAGTTAGGGTCTTAGTCTTACTATACATCACATTCTTACACTAACATGTAAAAAAAAATACTATGCCGAAATCTATCAACTGATTTAAAATCAATCTGAGCATGTCTTGATGCCCTCTTTTCCATCTTAAGCAACCTACGCTGTTGTGTGAAAAACTGTTCTGTGTAATTCCAATCACAAACTACAAGTCTCAGTGACAATAGCACTCTTGCATTCAAAAGAAAGAACGAGGCAAAGTTAATTTGACTTTTCACCATGATATATTTGCACCACTACTGTTTTTGAGAGGGATGTCAAAGCATTAGATAAAATTCCGACAGTTACGGCACCACACATTATTTCCTCATGGAAAGCAACTCACTAAATCAATAATCGCACGCAGTTTAACAGAATGACTGCTGACAGCTAATATCTTGACACTGTGCATGGCTGTTGTCAAGCTAACAACACGCAATCCCTTCATTAAGCGTGAAGTAATATATTAGCCATCTAAAATTGCAAGCAAATGCGATATATATTTCTCTGCACATGGGAAACAAGTATTTGAGGAAGTTTCATATACCTCAATAACTGTGGTGCCACAAACTGGAGTCTCGAGACACACATAATCACGAAAGCTGCCTATGGTCTCCAATTTGGGCGCTGAAATCAGCGATATTTCTAGGCGTTTACATCTGTCAAGTTGATGCAACCTTTCAAGCGAAGGGGCGTCCACGATTGTGAGTTTCCCTGAGAGAAAACACATGCCAATGCTCTTGTTGTTGGGTGAGTTGATATGGAGGCAATGGAATCCGTAGATCCATTTCAGGAGCAAACCCACTAGGACAGGGCAGGCGGCTACAATGGTGCAGATTTGCCGGAGCGTGAGTAGCCTACGCTGGGGGAAGTGAAGCGATTGGAGCGTGCCATCAGGAACGTGGCATTCGCTGATATATATGGTTTGGTAAACACTCGAGCTCCTCGAGGTTGTCGAGGGCAGGGGATTGGAGCCGGCCGTCGACAGTGGTGCGGCGGTGGCATAGGTGGTGCTCGGAGATAGAAAAGCGGCGGCAGGACCCCCTGTGGATGGAGAGGATGTGAGATACGACGCCGGTGAGGACTTGTTCATTGGCGGAGAGGGTCCTCTCATCGAGGTTAAGTGGGGCAGAGCCAGAGGCGGCACCACCGGGAGGCGAGGGTTTGGGTGCGGACGCCATCTTTAGTGGGGAGGAGGGGGAGGAGGGACATGCCATCGTCTTCGTAGTGTTGCCTTCTTCGAGTTTGGGTGGATCCACCACATCTGTGAGACGGGTGATGCCGTGGAGTCCGTCATTACCCCCTCCATCTTCGGCTGGTGCTTCTTGGCTTTGTCACAATTGCTACCGCTTGTTCACTGCAGATTTCTGGTCCACCGCCGACGCCACTCCTCCCTCGAGTGCAGAGGTTGAGGTTCTCCGTGCCTTCTCCATGGCCAGCGATCGTGTGTGGCGGACGCACGACACAATTGCCACCGTCGTCTGGTTTCCAGGGTAGATGAACAGATCAAATGCACACGAGTAATTCTACGTATATTATAGAATGTGTACAGTGAATATGAATCCCCTGAGCGTATATAAGGGAGTTGGGTCTATATATATACAGCCTAAACCAGTGGTCTGTCTAACACTCCCCCGCAGTCGCAGCGCGAGGGAAACGGATACAGAGACTAGACCGAAAACTGGTGAACAAAGGCGTGGGCAGGCCTTTGATCATTATATCGGCAAACTGATGTGTTGATGGTACATGGAGCACCCAAATCTGTCATAATGTAACCTTGTCACGGATAAAATGGATATCGATCTCGATGTGCTTGGTGCGTCGGTGATGGACTGGGTTGGCGGTCATGTAGACGGCACTAATATTGTCGTAGTAGACGACGGTCGCAGTGGAGAGGGGTGCACGGAGCTCCTGGAGAAGCTGGCGAAGCCAGCAGCACTCGACGACGGCGTGGAAGACAGCGCGGTACTCGGCTTCAGCGCTGGAGCGGAACACTGTAGTCTGGCGTTTTGAGGACCAAGATACGAGAGTGTCACCAAGGTAAACGCAGTAGCCGGACGTAGAGCGTCAAGAGTCAGGGCAGCCTGCCCAGTTCGCGTCGTAGTACGCGGTGAGGGAGTCGATGGGGCTGGAGCTGAGATGTAGCCCGCTGGAAAGGGTGACCTTTACGTAGCGTAGGATGCACTTGAGCAGCGTGAGGTGAGGTTCGCACGGAGCGTGCATAAAGAGGCACACTTACTGGACAACGTACGTGAGGTCGGGTCGGGTGAGTGTGAGGTATTGGAGAGCCCCGGTAAGACTCCGATAGTGAGAGGGATTAGCAACGAGGGTGCCATCGGCGGTGGAGAGTTTGGCTCGAGTGTCGACTGGGGTGGCCATGGGGTGACAGTCGGCCATGCCCGCACACTGGAGGAGGTCGATGGCATACTGGCCTTGGGAAAGAAAGAGCCCGTGGATGAAACGGGTTACGGAGATGCCAAGGAAATGGTGGAGAGGACCAAGATCAGTCATGGCGAACTCAGAGTAGAGTCGGGCCATGATCTCGTCGAGGAGAGATGTCGAAGACGCTGTGAGGACAATGTCATCGACATAAAGAAGTAGATAGGCAGTGGCGGAGCCGATATGAAAAGTGAACAGGGAACTATCAGACGCAGAGGCCACGAAACCGATGTGCCGAAGATAGGTAGCAAAGCGCTAGTACCAGGCACGAGGGGCTTGTTTGAGGCCGTAGAGAGAGCGTTGAAGGAGACAGACGTCGTCGGGACGAGAAGGATCGACGAAGCCTGGGGGCTGCTGGCAGTAGACTGTTTCCGTCAGGTGACTGTGAAGAAAGGCGTTCTTCACGTCTAGTTGATGGATCGGCCAGGAGCGAGAGGCAGCCAAGGTGAGGACGACTCGGATGATGGCGGGTTTGACAACGGAACTGAAGGTCTCGTCGTAGTCAACATCGGGTCGTTGGGAGAAACCCCGGACTACCCAGCGAGCCTTGTGATGGGCAAGGGAGCCATCGGCGTATAATTTGTGTTTGAAAATCCACTTACTGGTCACAATGTTGGCATCGGGAGGTCGGGGAACGAGGCGCCAGGTCTCGTTGTCCATTAGGACCTTGTACTCATCGGCCATGGCCGCACGCCACTGAGGGTCGGCCAGGGCTGAGCGAGAAGTCGTCGGGATGGGCGAGATAGAGCTGTGGATGGCGGAGAGACCGTAGCGCGGAGTGGGGTGGACAGACCCAGTCTGGGAGCGGGTAACCATGTGAGAGGTGGAGGGAACTGGAGCCGATGGGGGTGCGGGAGTAATGGGAAGAACTGGTCGGGTGGGGGCGTCATCGTCTCCGAGTCAGCGACTGTAGACAAGAGGAAAAGGAGGAATTAGATCGGTCTAAGCCGATGAGGTCGGGTGGGCCGAGTATTCCGGTCAGTCCGATAGAGATGGATCAGCCGATAGGGTGGGGGAAGCCGATGGAAGTGGGGTGTCCGATGGAGAGGGAACGGTATCGGCTGAAGGATAAATAGGATCGGTATCGGCCAATGGAGGTGGGTTCGATGGGGGTCCGATGGTAGGGACATCGGACCGAGTAGTGGTGGGATATGTGATGGGTAAATCCTCAGCAGCGGCCAATGAGGGGGCCGATGGAGAGGGCAGTGGAGGAGACCTGGTCGGCACGGTGTTGGTGAGGAGGAAGTCGAGATCACTAGAGGAGGATCTCGGATGAAAGAGACCGAAGGGAAAACATGTCTCGTCAAAAATGATGTGACGAGAGACGAGGACCCGTTGGGTGGAAAGGTCGAGACATCGGTATCCCTTGTGAGAGGTGGAATAGCCGAAGAGAATACAGGCGGTGGAGCGGGGAGCGAGTTTGTAGGAAGCTGTGGCGATGAGATTTGAGTAGCAGAGGCATCCAAAAATGTGAAGGTGGAAGTAGTCGGGCGCCGTGCGGTAGAGAAGGGCATAGGGAATGTTGTTATGAATGGAGGAGCATGGGCGCCGATTGAGAAGGTACGTCGCAGTAGCCAGAGCTTCGGCCCAATAAGTGGCGGGTAAGTGGGCGTGAAGTAGCATGGTGCGACTGATGTTGTTGAGGGTACGAAGGAGGTGCTCGGCTTTGCCGTTCTGAGGAGAGGTGTAGGGGCAGGAGAGCCGGAGATGGATGCCCTGCGAGGTGAGGAGGTTTGTAACAGTATGGTTGACGAATTCCGTACCGTTATCGGCTTATAAAGTCTTGATGGGGAGGTTGAACTGAGTGGATACGTACGTGACGAAGTGAGTGAGGTGAGAGGCGACCTCGGATTTGTGGATGAGCAGGAAGGTCCAGCAATAGTGTGTGTAATCATCAAGTATAGCGAGATAATACTGATTACCGAAGACACTTTTGACTAGGGACGTCCATACATCACAATGTATAAGTTTAAATGGCCAACGAGAGAGCGAGGAGAGTACCGGGAAGAGAGTCGGTGACGGAAAGAAGACGTCGACGACGAGGAGGAAAGGGTCGACTCGTCAGAGGAAGAAGCTAGCGCTGGGATGTTTAGACTTGCTCTGATACCATGTAGAATGTGTACAGTAACTATGAATCCTCCAAGCGTATAAAGGGGGTCAGGTCTATATATATACAAACAGGTCAGTAGTGTGTCCCTTTTTTGGAGCAAATGCACGTTCGTACGTAGTTGCATGTGAGAAGTACATGTCCTGATCATAGACGTATGTACGTACGTACGTGTATTCTGTGCGACGGGCATGACGTTGTTTCTTATTCAAATTTTTGATGGGATATTTAAGCAGGACTCTCGTAGTTTCTGGCTTAATTTACTTTCCTATCTCTCCATGTGGATAATCTAATCACCCCTTAATTTCTCGACAGTTTAGAATTCACCTGCCGATCTTATTTGGCCAGCGAACTTTGTTCGTCGTCCTTTGTCCTCCCATTAGAGCATGGACATAGCCAAAAATTCATTCCTGCTTTTGTGATTTCTAGGTGTCGGATAGGTTCTCCTTTCAACAATTAACTAAAAATAAACTCTCGATAATAAAAGAATGGGTTCACTCCAAAATCCCAACAAAATCAAAAATAAAAATCACTCGTCTCTTCTCCTACATGTAGCTCTCTCTGTCTCCTGCATGGCAAATTGGGAGTATGATCTATTCGCCACAAGTGGAGAGTGAGAATAATGGATAAGAGAATTCCTATTTTTTTTATCTGTTTAGAGGAACTGTTGGAGTTAATTTTTCACCTACAAACCTAAAATTTTAGAATTAAAAGCTATATTGGGCTTTTGTTGGTCATGCTCTTAGAAGGTACTGACACTTTTCCATCATTGGCCATATTTTTTTATGCATCATATTTATTTAATCCCATATATAATATATTTCGTATACTCAGATTATTCCCACTGTATAATTCCTCGGCTGTCAAGTTAAACCTCCTAGATAACATGCAGAAATTTCAGTTCAAATTTTCCAAAATTCGGGGGATTTTGGAAAATCCCGCCCCCCAACCACCCACCCACGTGCACGAAACTATTTCACCCGAAAATTCAACATTTTGTGAATTTAGTCAAAATTTGTTTAAATTTCAAAAAAAAATGTTCCAAATTTTTTGATTTTTGGGTGCCCCTCGGCATAAATATACAAAATGAAATCGTAAACCCTGGGCAGCACCACCCAGTGGAATGGAGCCAGCTATGGACTTCTCTTTCGTTGAGGAGTTTGGACTTTGAAGCCGCCACCAAGGCACCAAGAGGGTGTTGGCAAAGGCTATGGAAGGACTAGGCACTCGTGCTCAATTGGATGCCATATCCGAGCTGCTTCCTTCCTTTGTACCAGGCGTCGCTAACGCAAAGAAGACGCTACTTCAGCCTGTGAGTATTTCACAGAAGTTGCAGCTGGCGCAAATCACCAGGAGAAATGATGCACACTAACAGCGGTAATCACCAGCTTATACCACCCCCACGAACAATATACCGTTTATTATTCCTCAACAAGAAAGGTCCCAAACAAATCAATCCTCACCACTGAATTCAGAAAAAGAAAGGAAAAAAAAAGAGAAATAACATTATTATCCCCACCAGATGAATTTATACTGCATGATCTGCATAGCCACACACCACATGACAAACCTAGAGGAGGCATAACAGCAGTAACGACCATGGTCGAGCACTCGAGACAAATCATCTCTGACTGGACTCCACTGTGCGCCAGTCATCCCTTCCAGCCCGTTCTTCATTATATCTACAAAGTGGCCAACCAGTTCATGGAATTGCTTCAACCACCTGCTCCTGCCACCTGCTCCATCTACAAAGTGGCAAGATTATCGATGAACGATCAGCTCCAGCCACCTGCTGTTTGACACACCGTAAGAACAAAGCCCTCGCACTATTAAAGTTTTGAGACAACACAAAGTTAAAGACAATAGCAGGATACCTCAGAAATCCTCAAGTAGTCACCCCCTGTTGTTGCTGCCAAGATCAAAGAAGAACCTATTTTGATCTGCACCTTATGACCTTACATGCCCATGCCACTAGTTTCTTCCTGAGGAGGCATTTCAACCAGGCATTCAACATCTACCTCCGGTCCAGAAGCAGAATGGCTTCCATCTCCAGCTATAAATCCAGTACCGACATCATCATAAAGTCAAGGAATGTGCTCAGGAGACTACAATTACAAGAATTTAATAATGATATCATCTGACACTTAATGAATATCTCAAAAAAAGCCAGTTGTTTGTACCTGATTAGGATGGTTTGGTAGAACATAAAGTCCGGAGGCCTCATTGTTTATTTCCAATAATACATTCTTCCCCAGAACAACTAGCCGGAACGATTATTGTACTATGGTTTCTATTAGCGGACGCCTCTGAAAAAAAAGTTAGATGGTAAAATATAATAGTTATTTCAAGCCATTTAATCTTTTCCTAGATGACCCTTGTGTGAAATATTTAAAAATTTATCATAAACAATTCACTTAAAATTTGATCAAAGTGATTTTTCCTGCACATGGTCAGGAAGGCCAGTCGGACCATAAGTACGTGTAAAAGCCTAAAACAATTCTATGTGAATACAGTCAGACTATGTTAGAGAGGCCGATTGGACCGCAAGCATGAGTGCGATCAGACCGATCAGCTCGATGATCTGACCGATAGACTTCGAAGAGTAGTTGGTTTTAGATTGTTTTCATGTTTCTTGGTGATTACTTGATGGATAAGACCTCTATGTGTTTTATATATGTATGATTATTAACACTAAAATTTGGAAAGTCCGTAAACAGATTCGGTTAAGAATTGAAGAGTCGATCGACTTATGAAAAGAGGCTGATTGATAGGTGGAGAAGTCAATCTGACAAACAAAAATGTTGATGGTTTCAGATAAGAAAAAAGCCGATCGGACAAATGAAGATAGATTCGGTTCAGTTGATAGGTGGAAGATTATCCACATAAGATCGAATCTAGAAAGAAATCATAAAAACTATGGCAGAGCAATTTTGTATTTATAAGATATCTCTTGTAATTATGTAGTAGTAGTTAATTTTATTATCTTCTTAGAAATAGTTTATTTTTTTATTTAGAAAATAATATCCAGATGTTGTTTATAATCATCTAGAACTTGTGTAATCTCGGGATATAAATACAAACCCGTAGGGACCTTGTAAATCATCTATACATATCAATAAAACTTCGGTGCATCGCTACCTTAGTTCTTTTTAGGTTTTTATCGGTAGGTTCTAGCTCTCGATGTAAGATTGTATCGGTTAAATCCGATCTCTGGTGAAGGAGTAGATCTTGCTATTATCTTAATATATCGGTTCTGTCTAAGGCTGCATCAGTTGAGTTCAGCCTCTTAGTTTGATCTATTATATCATATCATGTTTGATTGAGATTTATCGGCTTATTGAGTTTCTTTTATAATATTAATCTCATGTTGTATCGGTAAGGTCCGACCTTCTAGATTACTAATAATAAATTTAGACTAAGTTGGTGGATTTTTATACGATGTTTTATCAAAGTAGCCAGCCAATGAGTTATCTTTATATTAAACTTTAAGCTTAATGTATAGGCTTATTAGCCGATATATATATATATATATTGTCTACGATCAGTCTACTAGTGATCAATTTAGTTTTATTAGATCCAATCTTATATTATCTCGATTTCGTCGATTTATCAGGTTTGTTTTTAATAGGTCTAACATCGTCATCCAGTAGGTTTTGTTTCTTCCATCGGCTCAGCTAGCTTATAAGTTTACTTATTTATATCATGTTTCTATGATCACATCGAACCATTAGCTGATATAAATAAGCTATCTTTATATTATGTTTATATGCATGCATCGAACTCACAGCCAATAACTATCTCAACTCTATCAGTACATCCAGCTGATACTAGGAGTCTGTATTGGCATATCGGTCAATTGGCTCAATGATTTAATTTTATCTGTCTTTCTTTCTTACTAATTAGAGGTCAAATTAATTGGCACGTCCTAAACCCCAAGAAACCAAATACGTCAAAGAGCTTAAGGACTTGCACTGGAGCTAAATAAATCTCCTAGACCTTCTCATATTTAAGCACATCAGATCAAATTTTTATCGGCCAAACCGGTGGACCGATTCGGCTTTAACAATGATATACTATTTATGTTAGTATGAGTCAAATTAGAGAGAACTTATAGTTATAGTTAGATATGGTTTCTTTATTTTTGCATATGTAGATGAGTCTTGAAGTCTCGGGAGTATTGACACTAATGAATCGAAAATTGACTTGGGAGAAGTTAATATATGGACAATCGAGAGATCATGCGGGATACTAAAGTTTAAAGATCTATGTAAATGGGGGTAAAGTTTTTATATGGTATACAAGGGGAATTGTGTGTGTATGAAAAGTGGAGTTAAATTTGGAAGAAGTCTAAATTTGAAAAGATTGAAGTTTGTATTTGGTATAAATGAGTTCAATATATGTATAAGAGAGTTTTCTATAGGATTAAGAGCGCTAGTCCTAGTAGGATCCATGGCTTTTGTGTAGCCACCTATAGGTATAAATAGAGGGGTGATCTAGCCCTCAAGATACTACTTTTGGAATAGAGATGTTAACATCAGACTTTGGTTAGTCTGCAAACGGGGTTAGCTGATGAAGGGAAGACTAATTGGCTCACAAAGGGAAGTCGATTGGCACAGTGAGAGAGCCGATCGAACGGGTTGAGGACGGATTTAGTCCGATTAAACACAGAAGATTATCCAGATGAGATTAAGTTCGAGGAGGAGTCATAAGAACCATAGTAGAAAATTTTTTCTATATAGAATATATTATATAAGTTAGACAAGTTTAGTTAGCTTTATAACTTTTTATAGATTAATTTTCTTACATATTTAGAAAATGTTGTCTGTGACTTATCTGTAACTACGTCGGACTCTTATAAATTTAGAGTATAAATATGAATCTCCTAGAACTTATCGAAGGGATCATTAACATATTATACAATATAACACTTCGGTGTATTGTTACCCTAATTCATCTAAGTTTCACCGATTTTATAAATTCAGTTCAAACATAATATTTGCACTTTAATCTTAATAAAACATATTATATCAATTATTCAACACACAATTTAAATCATCACCATAATTTCACATGAATAAATCTAATTTCAGTCCTATAGATGAAATCCAATTCCAATGTGTTGCAGCCAATATTGCTTACACTCTTTCCCAATTCAGTTCTTGCATTTAATTCACATGAACTATTTTTTTAGAAATTTGAAATCAATATACCTTTTTGCACAGGAATAAAATCAATAGTTTACAATAAAAAGCAAACATTTCGGGAGGGAAAGCCAACACTCTATACATTTTTGAATTAAGTTCATTTTCACTAAATCATGACACGTTTAGCTTACTTGATCGGTCTGCAGGAATAAGAGGACGGGCTGACGGCTGATGATCTTTCGCTTCCCCTCTAATTCGGGTTCGTATCCTCTTCCATTGCACAGTCATGACAGGGGATAAACAGTATTGTCATATTGGGTGACTATCAGTTTGTCCGTTTTAAGATGGACAGCTCTAGATCTCTCGCTATAATAAATTGTTATAGTACAAAACAGTGATTTTAACAGTTGATTTTGGTATAATAATTTGCTGCAGTGTTACTCGGTACTTCTCGCTACAGTACTATGTTCTCATCTGACATTGATGTACGATGCGAACCCCTCCAATTCATGACTGCCATTCATCTCTCTTCCTCCCTTCGTCGCCAAATTTTGTGGAGTATGGTGGAATGCACCAAATGGTTTGTCCAAAGCTCAAATTTTGGAAATTTTGCATAATATTCGAAAGGCTTGAACTACACTTTTTCGAACTTTTCAGTAGAAATGTTTCAGAAGTTTTCTTTTCTGGCTGTTTAAAAGCACCAGATCATCCCTGAGTTTGAAATATTTTCTGTTCAACTAGAGATCCCCTGGAATCCTAAGGTCCAAGGTTTGGACTTCAGAGTTCATAAACCGCGAGCCGATTGTACTAATTTCCCCTTTTAGGTCTTGTTTGGGTGCTAGGGGAAATAAACACTGGAAAACACTCCCCTATGGGATTTTCCTGTGACACTTGAATCCTCCACTCCCCAGGGACCCGGAAGCTACTCCCACATGGGTTTCTTTCCACGCATCATTTGGGGCAGCGGGACGGGAAGACTGGAAGGCAGGGAAAAGTTCCTGTGCCGGATAAAAACAATAAAAATCTACAAAGACCATAAGATAATAAGATAATTTAAAAATAAACCTTGAAAATCATAAGAAAATTTCAGGATAACGATAAAAACTTCCAAAAATTCACAGAAAATTCATACGAAAACCAGGAAATTCACAGATAATCTGAAAAATTTACAGAAAATTCACAAAAGTCTAATATTCACAGAAAACTCAAGATGAAACATACACAACATCAACTTACAAAAGCAAATCCTGGGTGATTGGACATTCTTCACATGCATACATTAAAAATGACAGACAACACGGCCCAACCACAAGGGGTTCAAACAAGTCAAACCTAGATCAAAACGATACAACTACAACAGTGATATGAGCAGCGTGAACCCAATCAAACAAGTAGCACTGTATGTATTGTTTTTTAACATTTCTTGCTGTCCTATCAACACCAAAGAAAGTCTTCTGAAACACAACTCAGAACTCAATGCTCGTTTGTTGTCTTCTCAACAACTAATGTTCAACCAATACCAATGTAGCATTGCAAACATACAAGCAGACATACATGTAGGCAAAGATTAAGTGTCAGAGAGAAAATTTATTGCTATTGCTGCAAGTGTAATCATTGGAGTTTCTTGACTATTAATCATGCTGGAATTGGGCTCGGTCTGTGCGCCTGTCACTTGCATACCCTTGAAACTGCAATTTCATAGTAGATAATCGGTCAATGCCTTTTCACGATGGTAGCAAATAAAAAATGTTTAAGATGCTAAAAGAGATTTTCTCACGAGTTATTTTGGAGTCATCAATTGTCTTTTTTGAAGGAAAAAAACATTCATGCTCACGGTTTGAAAATTAATTCATGAAATCTTTAGTTCTTTGTTTCGCAATTATATTCAACAGAGATAAAGATAAGCATCTTTGGAGAAGGTAAGAATCAATGTTATCACCACCAAAAATCACTTGAAAAGAACAGCAAGGAACAATCAAAACTTGCTGTCATAGCCAGAGGTAAAATATTAACTTGAGCACACTTTGAGTGTAGAGCAGGTTTCTACAAGCATGTTTCAATGTTTAACTGGGCCTCTTAACTATACAAAATAAGTTAACAGTAAATACTAGCAATACTATATGCAAAATGCCTTAATGCCACATGACGAAAAAAATCTTCCTGATCCTTTCCATTCCCTTCCTAACCCCTTTCCCTTGCTATCCCAGTACTCAAAGACCTATTTAACACTAGTACCAGATATCCCTGTTCAGGTTATTATATTCATAATATTTGAATGTAAAAATCATCATATGCACATGATACAAATATAGTACCATTACATAGACAGAAAAGGGAAGTTTGCAAGTAGATACATATACAAATGGGAAGATGCATAATTAGCGTATTATGGAATATATCATAATGACAAGCTATGCAAGATTGAAATTTGCAAGTAGCTTAACGGCATAAGAATAGAACAGAAGCTCATTACACAGCTCATAAGCCAAAGAACAGCTCTTACACAGCTATCAACCTTCCTTGCAATGCCCAGCTCAGAAGCTCATTACACGGCACCAATAATATGCAGCATAGTAACATAATAACGTTTGGGTTTTCATAGCTATCCACTTGGCCACCACACTCATTAGCTCTTTTAATTTTAAGCCAAGAAAAAAATTACCTGTAGCCTCTCCTGGTAATCTCGTCTTGAAAAGATAAGAGTAAACCATAGGATTTCAGAGAACAGGGCACGAATTTAGATTTTGATCACCAAATCTTATAAAACTATAAACGCTTGACATTATCAAGGAGGACTTTGATGCAGTCCGACTGCAATTTTTTTAAAAATGGTTTGGGAATGTCTGTTGGTGGTTCCTTAACATCTGCATCTACTAGCTTAATTGCTTATTTTCTTCTTCTCCCTGCACTTCTCGATCAATTCTTGTTGTCCAGCCAACCTATATACTACATTTACACACGGTAAGAAGCTAAGAGCCAGCTAGCTGGATGGTTCTTGTTGTTGGGGATCGGGGGATCAGTAGAGGAGGCAGCAAGCTACTCCAGCTAGCTAGCAGCGGAGGTAGATAGATAAATTGTTAACGGCGACTCCGCTTCTATGGCTGGTGTGCCTCCTGCGCAGTGCCCTACCGGGGCCGGCGACCAGACAAGCGAAAGTGACCATCGGCGCGCTCTTCACCTTGCACTCCGTCAGCCAAGGGCGCCATCGAGCTGGCCGTCGCCTGACGCCAGTCAGAAGAGGGGAACCCTAGGGAGGGAAAGGAAGGAGGAGAAGAGAAGGCTCACCTCCGTCTCCAAGAGGGAAGTGAGGCGTAGGATTCGCGTGGTGATGGCCACGGAGTTCTTGTGGTCGGCGACGACGGAATCTCGCGAGTGGGAGGCCGCGGCGGCGGCGGCTGCTAAGGAGCCCGTGGATAATTCTCCCGTAGGCCTCCTTCCCAGGGGGATCCCGGGCTGTCAAATGAGCTCTTATTGATTTGGCAGAGCTGGTAGAAACTCTCAGTACTGGTACGTATGGAGTAAGCAATAAAAGGAAAACTGTTCAGGGTTACGCCCTTGCAGCTGATGTAGTCGTGATTAACGGTTGGAATAGCAGGTCGCTATTCTCTTTTTTTTCTTGACTAGGAGAGCACGTTCTTAACTAATTAAACATTTTACAGTTATTGATGAGATAACAGGAGGTGCCATATTTTGTATAGCAAAATTTGGCTACCATAAGTATACTCCCTCGTCATGAATATTTAATATTAAAAATAAGATTTGGTTGAAATTTTAAGGCTGTAACTATCAATTTTATATTAAAATAAATTTATAAAATCTAATAAATTTATGATATTATGATAATACTTTTTGACAAATATGTACATATATACTTTCTATTAACTAAAATTGGTGAAAGTTTTAGATGTTTGACCTAGCTCCTCAAGGATTGTAAAATTCCTCTAAGTAAACACCCGTGCGTGTGTACACACTTAGCATTTAGTAGATAGAGATTCAAATTTAGAAATAAATCCTATATATGAAGCTCACAAAACTCCTATTGAATCTCATCCACTCTCACTGCGTATCTGGATAGCACAACAGTGTAGTTTACATGTACGTAGGAAGCATGAGTAGACACACCAGGAGAAAGCATGGGTACAAAATGACAGCATTTGAAACCAGTCAACAAGCCACTCAAAATAATAATAAAAAGAAGAAGAAACCAGCCAACATGCAGAACAACTATATAAACAACCGATTGGTCGGTAACTACACACATTTCTCAGATATCTCTGTTCTTCATATATTATTTGTACTTTTCACCGTATATTATAGCTTAGGACAGCGCCACCATGGAATAGTTTCCGCTGCCAGCAGGAAGCAGCACTCTGCTCTTGAGATGGCTGCTGGAGCAGTTGTAAAATTGAAAGTGAAAAGGAGTTTCGTCAGTATATATCACTTGCTCTAGGCAAAGAAAATGATTTTACTTGTTACTACGAGTAGATAGATAGACAGGGCAACTTGCAAGGATAAGGAGAAAGAAATTTTACTTGTCAAATGCCAGCCACATAGATCTTGTAGCACCGTACAACATGAACCATAGGAGAGCCAGCACTATACTGTCTATTGTGAGTTAAATTACCAGTTTATAGTTTTTTTATTTTAAGAAGCAAAAGAAAAAAACAAAATTCGTAATGACCATATTTGTAGCGAAGGACAATTACCAAGTTCAATATGCATAATTGCGATGCAGATGCCGTGTCAGGAGGATCAAAATATTGTGCTCATTAGACCGATACTCTTAAAGTCGATCGTCAAGAACTTTTTAACTTTTCAACCACTTTGGATGGTGGGCTAATAATACGCTTCATTCTTAGTATACTTTTACTTAGTGGAATATTAGTCAAATGTTTCTACTCAATGCATGGTTTGCTTATTTCATGTTAGAGGGGTTCATTGATATATTTTTTGGACTATTATTTTAACTCAAAATTTATGGCTGTGTGCATCCTACTTGCGTTGAATTTGTAAAAAAATGATGGAATTATTGAACTGGTAAGTCTAAAATTTGAGTTGAATTGTTTGAATTATTACCAAACCAAAAGGCAAACCAAACCGCGCATAACGTTAGCTGGAGATAAATATCGCAGCAACTTGCAAATAAATCCAGAATCTGAAAAATATGATGATGGCATGCTCTACAAATGTAATTATGGCGCAAAGTAATGAAGTTTTCTCAACTTCGGCCACAACGTTACACTGACCCTGATCAAGGCAAGCGCTGAAACGAGCATGGCCACAATTAATTAAGAAAAAAAAAGAATGTAACCGAGTTACAATATGAACAATGATGTTACTGCTCGCTAAGTGATCCACATTCAAATCCTTGGGATTCATATAAGTTACTAATGAACTATTGAACTGAATTGACAAGAAAAATAAAAAGAAAAAGGTGGATTGAGAGGGACGTGGGGACCATCATCACCACGTCACATGGGAGAACACAGGGACCATCACCCATCCATGCATAGCGTTGCCGTGTTGTCGCCATTGCATCGTGGCCCGGCTCACCTATAGAACCGCCAATGGACGTCATCACCACCATTGGCAGAGCGGGCAGTGATGCTATGGTTGATCTCCGAGCCATGGGCGAGCATTGGCTACAACACTGAGGCCTTCCTGCCTGGTGACAGCAAGGTAACGGAGTAGGTCAAAGGCGTCGACCTCGACGTCCTCGTCCCAGAGAAAGATGTATTTATACTTGGCCACCACATCGAGGTGCAGGAACTGCTTGGTGAAACACCATTTGGTTTGCCGAGCAGGAATTGCTCAGCGAAACACCATTTGGTCTGTCGAGCACCACCACATGCACCGTGCAGCTGTGTCACTCTATGTCGATCCACTTCTCCACAGAGATGTCGTACGAACGACATCACAATGATCTCCTTGGCTAGGAACTTAGACACAAGCTAGCCAACGATGGCACTACGCCAGATCCCTTATTTGGGATAGGCTACCAAAGACGGACCACAGTGACTCATCATAGAAAGTGTTATCTCTAACGGATCATAAAAGAGCCCATCGTAGATTAGACCGAGCAGTTTGACTCGTCACAGATAAAACTTTACCTATAACGGTCTCAATTTTTCACCTGTTAGAGATAAGTGTATGATATTTTTGATAGGTCTAGAAGTTATCCCGTCACATGTAATCTGGTTACTTGTGATAGCCTCTATTAAAAGCCCGTCATAGGTAAGGGTTTGAACCTACGATGGGCTTATGATGGCACTGGTCTGATGTGAGCGAGCACCTCTAATGCATATATGATTTCATAACCTATTAGAGGTAACTTGGTACACCTCTGATAAGTTGGGTAGTTTTAATTGACAAAGGTATGGTGACTTTTATAAATACCTCCACTAATGCACTATTTTGCCATCCCACCGAATGCATAGTACACAATTCAAGTGAGAAAGAAAGGCGGGTGATACTTTATCGTAAATTTGGGTTAAGGGTAAAAAATGATCTAAAACCTAGCTATTATTTGAATATAGTTTATATTAGTGTAGTTAAATTTGTTGTATTTTTTCTATTACTCAAAATGTATCATAGTTCGATGTACAATACTAACCGTTTGAGCTAGGAATACAGAAATAGAGTTATTGAATTTTTGAATGCTATAAATGATGATAAGAGAAGGAGGAGCAATGAATATGTGGATTGTTCGTGTATAGACTATAAAAATGAGAAGATGTTTGTAGACAGAGTGTGATTATAGTCTAATCTAATAGGAAGAGATTTTGTAAAGAACTACAGTTGCTAAAGTAACCACAATGAGAAAGAGCCATCGAATATCTGTGATGATGAGATGAATGATCATCAAAACAAGGAACAAGAATATAGAGACGCCATGTTCATCCCTTATTTGCTAGAGGGTGATATCGTTAATGTTGATCATGATCTTTCCGAGAAGCTTCGTGATGTTGAGGAGTCCTCATACAACGAGAGGGATTATGAGAAATTCTCCGCTTTGGTGAATGATTCAAAGACACCTGTATATCATGGATGTAAGCAAAAGCACACGAAGCTATATGTTGTCCTCAATCTAACGAAGCTAAAGGCAAGTAACGATTGGTCAGATAAAAACTTTATAGATCTCCTTGATTTTTAAAAGACTTGTTGGCCGAGGAGAACAAAATACTAAAGATGATATATGAAACAAAGTGAGTGCTATGTCCGTTAAGGTTGGAGGTTAGAAGAATTCACACGTGTCAAAATGAATGCATCTTATTCTACAAAGAATATGCCCACTTGGATACATGCCAAAAATGCAAAGCTTCTTGATACAAGTAAAAGATGAGTATTCTTTAGGGGAGGAAGTCCAAGAAGGGTAGTCCCTCAAAGTTTGTTTGGTATCTCTCTATTGCCGGCTGCATAAAACGAATGTTTGTTAATTCGAAGAAAGCTAAGTTAGTTCATTAGCATGTATTTGATAGAAAGGAGGACAAAATGCTTAGTCACCCAGTCAATTCAATGTAGTGGAGAAGTACTAATAAGGATTATCTCGAATTTGCAGAAGATCCGAGAAACATAAGGTTTACCCTAAGTACAGATGACATAAATCCTTTTGGTGACCTGAATAGTTGTCATAGCACATGGCCAATGCTTCTCGTGAACTTAACTTACCGTTTTGGTTGTACTTTAAAAGAAAGTGCATTATACTTTTCATGCTAGTTCAAGGGCCAAGATAGTCTGACAACGATATTAATATGTACTTAAAGCCTTTGATCGTTGACTTGAAAATGCTATGGTATGAGGGGTCTCAAATAAGGAATTCTTACAGACAGGAGAACTTTAACATTCATGGCTTGTTGTTCTACACTATCAATGATTATCCTACACTTGATAATCTTTTTGGCCATACTGTAAAATAAAAGAAGGTTTTGTTTTGACTGTATGGATAAAACACATAGCATATGAATAAAGAACTCACGCAAGATGGTGTGCATGTCCATAGAAAGTTCCTTCTATTATATCACCCATATAGAAAAATGAGGGAAAATTTTAATGGCGATAGAGAAAGAGCCAGTGCACCATCGGTTTTAATTGGAAGAGAAGTGCATGCCCTAGTGAGGGACATCCGTAATGATTTTGGGAAGAAGAAGATGCTAACTCAAAGTTAAATAGCATGTGAAGAAGAAGTCAATATTCTAGTGGTTATCATATTGGAAAGTTATGGGGTATGCTATTGTATTGATTTGATACACGTAGAGAATAATATTTGTGAGAGTCTTGTCAAGTTACTACTCAATATCCCAGGAAAGATAAAAGACACTAAATTCACAATGAGATATGGAAGCCATGAAAATTCATAAGGAACTGCACCCACCAACTTCTAAGTCTAGAAGATTGTACCTCCCTCCAACTTACCATGCTCTATTAAAGAATGAGAAAATAGATATGTTATCATATATCAAGAGTATTAACGTTCCATCTGGGTACTCATCATGACCGAATAAGTGGGTTTCGATGGTTGACCTCAAAATGGTTGGGATGAAATCCCATGACTATCATGTCCTAATTACACAGCTACTACCAATTGCCATTAGGAGATTCTATCACTAAAAGTGAGGTACGCGGTAATGTGGTTATGCTCCTTCAATTCAATTAGATAGAATATCATTAACCTAGAGGGACTAGATGACCTACAGGCAGACGTTATGAACACTCTATCATCTTAAAATGTACTTCCTACCTACGTTCTTTGATATTATGGTATATCTCCATGTCCACCTGGTGAAGCAAATAAAAGTGTGTAGTCCTGCATTCATGAGGTAGATGTACTCATTTGAGAGGTATATGCAAATTTTGAAGTGTTATGTATGGAATCGGTATCATTCTAAGGGAAGCATGATTGAAAGGAACACCACTAAGGAAGTCATCGAGTTTTGAATGGACTATATGTTAGAGATTTAGCCAATTGGAGTTCTGTTGTCAAGACATGAGGGTAGCTAGAAGGGGCTAGTACCATCCAAAGGAAAACTATTAATCTAAATCATACTCAATATGACAAAGCCGATTTTTGCAGTGTAGAAACATAGCACTAAGGTGGTACCATACTTAGAGGAACACGAAGCAAAGATCCGACAAGATAGGATCAAACAATCAATAAGTTGGGTCCGAAGAAAACATGTTGCAGACTTCGACGAATGGTTCGAGAATTGTGCTTGTAATTCACAGAATGTCACAAGTGACACAGTAAAATAGTTAGAGTAAGTTCCTGGATTGGATGCCCTAACTTGGGAAGGATATGATATCAATAGATATACATTCTACATGTCTACACAAGATGAGAAAAACACTGTACATAATAGTAGAACATGAATATATGCAATTAATGACCAATTTGGCACGCATGATCAATACTACCATCTTATAGAGGAAATATGGGAGCTGGGCTATGTGAAAATTAAAGTGGCGTTGTTCCGGTGTAGGTGGGTCAAACTAAAGGACATTACGATTAATAAGGAGGGATTCACATTTGTAAATTTGTAGTCCAATGGATATAAGGATGAGCCATTTGTTCTAGCAAATAGGTTATCCAAGTTTTCTACGTAACCGATCCGGCAAACAAGAGGCTTTATATAGTTCGTGAGAGTAAAAAAAAATTATCGGGGTTGACAATGTCGTAGATGAGGAAGATTACGACAAGTATGTCTAGGGTGTTAGTCAAGAAGGTCCTTTTCAATAAGTGTAACGAGAAGACGGTATTGTGTATGAACGCTTCGACCATGAAGAAGGCTTTCTTATGTAATATAAGCATATCATAAGTACTAATGTTTGTTCATAATATGTATGTATATCAATGTTTGCATATGAAGTTCAATTGAGCACTAAAAAGTTAACTTCAATTCATTTGAGAATAGCACGCTTATTTTCATTGAAATAAAGAATTTAAAGTTTTTTATTTAACATACCCCTTGTAAAAGATGTGTATTATATGTAATAAAAAATTTATAATAACACACTAACTACAAAGGATCTGATGAGAAAAAAATAACCTATGGGATAAAACCCTAAGTCTTAATAGTCAACTTACTTGTGACGGGTCTATAGTAAAAATCCATCATAGCCAACTTACATAACCCCGTCAATGGTAAGTCACGTGAGACATATTTTATTTGTACACCCATGACAAGTAACTTACGTGTGATAGGTTTTTTAAACCAGTCCATCATAGGTAACTTATCTGGGATGGGGTTTCCTTCTAGGCCCATCATAAGTAAGTTGACTACTATAACTTAGAGTTTTAACTCTAAGTCATAACAATCAAGCATATCCCACGTCGTCACATCTAACGAGCTCCTTCCTATCAATGACCCCATTGTCGGCGTCTTTGAGCTCCCCGTGCCTCCACGACCACATCACCCGCCACCCTAAGCTCCCCGCATGTCAATGAGCTCCTACCACCGTCCTTCCCGAGCTCTTGCGCGTTAGCAACCCCGAGCTCCCCACACAGTGATGAGCTCCTGCCGCTGGCCACTCCGATCTCTTGCGCACCAGCAATATGTATATATAATTTTTTTAGGTCCAAATTATAGAAATATAGTACAGTTTGTGATGTTTTATTTGCTATTAGTCTAACATTATATACAAATTGACATAGACAAATTAAACGTAGCAATATTTTTGTTTTAGTAAGTGTTTTGCATGATATATCATTATAATAGAAAATTAATTAGATTATATATTAGAGTTCAACTTTATCGACCATGCCAATACAAATCGCTTCTTATTATTAAAACCAAAAACATGCATATTATTCAACTTGAGTTGAATGTTTGAATGACCATATTGAGAGTGATTGCATAAGCCTCACTAAGACACAAAATTATTTATCAACCCAATAAACCAAATATATTATGCGGTAGAGATGTAAGAAACCATTGGTAATGTACTGTGTGCATCGTCACCATACACAGCCAATTATTTATATCATAATTGTTCTGTTTCTAATGTTTGCAACTATACCACATATACATTATTAGTTACTTGCTTATTTTATTAATGTATAGTTTTTTTTAATGTCAATGGTATACTCTTGAGATCCGTAAAGTTCACAATGTGTACCTATTACCCTGATTGAGAGCGTTTGTTGTTAGTTTACAATAATTATGTTCGAAGCCATAATGTCCAGTAACCAACAAACTTCAACATCAATTGAAACTAGTAGTCCGATCTTCAGTCATAACCTTAGGTCTCATAATGAGCTATCTAAGCATAGCTAGATGATCACAAATATTAATGATTCCAATAGACCAACAGAACCGCAAAGTGTCATCATCTCATTTGGGAACAGCTATAGCGTGATGGCGAAAAGTTACTTTGGTATCCTTCACAAAGACATCAGATACATCCATAGAAGTGAGAAGGAAATAGCTTGAGAACTATTAAAGAAAAAGTTTGATTATCCGGATTAGGCAGAGCAAAGGTTGAAGAGATGCGCACTCTCAAAGATGGGTAATGCCTAGAAAAACTTTAAGTCCAAGTTCGTCATAAAGTATGTCGTTTCATTGGACAATCGTTCCCTATGCACTGAGTAGCCTTAGATAACTGAGATAGTATAGGAGGAGTTTTGTTCTTGTAAATCTTTTGAAGAGTTTACGAAAACAAGCGAGACACACCATTAGTTGCAATCTCGAACAAATACCCACACCGATTAGAGACATCTATGTATATTGGGAAAGAACAAATCTAGGCTAAAGAGGATACAACTATAGCTGCAATTAATATCCCAGTTCTATTTGGTGACATCCTAGAGGTATGAACTAGAAATTGGGCTCAAGCACAGGTGAAGATCAACTCAGATGGTACCATCTCCTGGTCCAACCCATCGGATGGATTGATCTACCAAAGGCTTGTGAGCACTCATTCAATCTTGCATGACTTTTCTACTTTATTTACCTTACATATTTTACCTATTTGTTAAAATTTTCTTTATAGATAAAATTGTTTGAGCAAACTTCACAAATCAAGGTTGAGTCAGCCCCACGTGGGCGTGAGGATGAAGTCCTCACACTAGCATTGGGAAACTCAGAACATTTTGGATGGACTAGAGATATAGGCATGAAAGTACATTAAAAGTATGGGTTATCATAGTACAGAGCCTAGTAGAAGAAACGTCGCCTCTCAAAAGCTACAAGGAGGCTGTCTTTAAGAAGCATCTAAATGAGGAGGTAAAGAACGAACTAGGCAAGGAATGTGAGGCCAGACTTTAGCACGAGGTATCATGATTGAGGCTAGAGATGCAAATAGGTCGAGTGATGACAGCTGCAGAAACCCACGTGCCCGCTCATGGTCATGTCAATGCTAGCCTGCCGCAACGATGGAGTAGCTATACATCGACAGGGTTGCCGAATGACACAATTGCTTTTTTATGAGCAATCGACCATATAGAGGTACGTCTTATATATAAACAATCATTATTACTTAGCTTTAGTCATGTTTTCACACTTATATATGTTAACATACCATAATCATCATGCAGAATGCAACCGGGTACATCCTATAAGTTAGGGTCATTCTGACGTTTTATGTCGATGCTACCAAGCGCATGGTTCATAAACCATCGGCAACACAAAAGGTTCATGATGCATACTTAGTCGCCGGCTATACCAAAGTAAATGTTAACCAAGTCAAGGATAGTTGGACATGATATCCATTACTAATACAGCCAAACAATGAGATATTAACTCTTGGGGATGCAAAATAAATATTCATATAATTGCCAAAGACAAATATAGTAGTCAAGATAATTACCCATCGATCTCAGCTGGCTAATCAATCCCCTCCATGTCAACACACTCAACCGGCGATAAAGGCTCCTTGTGGCCCTACTATGACAGAACCAACCAATGTTATGGAGTGGGACTTTATACCTGATGCCATCACTCTAATAAATATCCCTCCTAAGTCTGATATTTCCTATTTACACAAAAGAACCTATAATGTTAGGGCCAAGGGAAAGGGGAAGGGCAAGGAGAAGCTATCATGGGACCCCGTAATGTTTACAGCGCAGTTAGTTTATGTTAGCCACGCCCTTGTTAGAGGAACCTGCTTTAGAAAAAATAAATACTTATTATCAAGAACTGCATAAATACTACATGGAAGTCAGTAACTAAAAAAAGCAAAGGGAGACCTCAATCATTGAACATCATGCTCAAGAACCATTTCTTTTACACTTGGTTGATTTTCATGCAATGGAAACAAATACCCCTATACTTAATAATTAACCGTCATTTAAAACCATTTAGCACTAAGTTAATTTCTAACAATTTTTAAAAAATCCATTTGAGATATAATCATTATAGCTAATTTGTAACCTCAAACTATTATAGATAAATTGGTTCAAGATTATTCTCCTTAAAAATTCTTAATGGTGTGCAATCCTCCCCTCTATCCCTAGGTTGACCCTTATCTTGGTGATAATGGAGCATCGACCTTAGCAATGAAGGAAGCACCCTATCCATCTCTTGAGTTCGGAGAAGTGGATGTAACAGTGATGAAATAGATGCGATGGCCGAGGGCCACTGCGCCAAGGAGCTTGATCGATAGCAGCAGCATTTCAGTCATGGGTTGGTGGTGGATGAGGGCCGATCTAGCTGTTGGCATCGTGGGAACATTAGGGCAACACAGATGACAGCGTCCCTTTTGATTGCTTATGTCCCTATGCCCAAATTCTTGACGACGACAAGAGGCAGTGGTGGCAAACCAGGATGCCAATGTGGTGTGGTAGCTCTGTTCGGTTGGTTTAAGCTGGCTTGACAATAATAAGACGTTATAGGATCGGGGTGTATCCAATAGCCAGATCTAATGCCCTTTCGATATACGAGATGGTTGTAACAAGAATAAAAAATAATGGACTTGTAGCATTGCTAATAACAAATGGGGTGTCTAGATTTGAACTAATAGATTATTATGAAGTGGTTATAGTAAGGAGTGGTATCAATTGTCAATGACGTGATGCTGGATCTAATTTGTGATTGATTCGGTAAGTTGGGTTGAAGGGGTTTCTCATCTTTGTTTCCACTTTAGCTTGGTTTTTTTTCTTTTCACAGTTCACCAAATAATAAAAGTTCAAAGTTTATGGCAAGTAAATCCTAATCTACAATTATTCTTGCCTAGGTTTGGCATTAGGATAAGGACAAGCTAGTCTTGTGCGGCCAGAAAATTCTCACAAGAACCAAATTGGCCCTCCTTCACTGATAGAAAAACCACTCGTATGAATCATGAACTAAAAAAACGAATCAACCAATCTGAAAAGATAAGATTAACAAGCATGTGAAGAATTAGTTTGCCCTTATGGAGCTAAGCAATGCAACCCAACGGACCCTTCGTCTTTTTTTTCCTTTTCATTTCATAGTTTTTTAACTATAAGACTTGGAGCCTTAAATATCGGTAGAAAACAGATTCCTATCCATTATATTTTTTTAAAAATAGCGATCCTAATTCATACATGACGAGAGAACAGTATACAAGTGGAGCAATTTTCTGGGAAAACGAAAAAACGCATTTCTTTTTACCGGCGATGCCGATGCGGCACCTCTAGATTATTCCGTCCTTTCCAACAACCCCTCGTGCCTGTCCTCAACATCCTCAGCTTCGCCGTCCCCGCGGCCGCGGCAGTAGCAGAGTCGCGAGCCGCCTCCTCCGCCGCGCATCCCTATGGCAGGTCAGTGCATGCCTCCGCCTCCGCCTCCCCCTCTCCGTCCCCTTTTCTCCCCTTTCCGATTGGGATTGATCCAAACCTCGAACTCCGGAGCTCCCGACTGCCGTATCGCTCCTTTGGGACGACCCGGGACGGAGGCCGGTGGGGCGACTCCGCCAAACCCCAGAAGCCGTACACACGAGGCCACAACCTCCACCCGCCGCCGGCGGCAGCGCCCCCCCGTCCCTTCTGGTCCCCTCCCCTTCTGAGTGGGCGATGCCTCATGTTTGTACTTGAATTGGGTGTAGACATTATGCTGTGCTGTGTTAAACGCATACTTGCTATAACGTTGGATACTTGGATTCTTTGATTTCGATAGACATCATGCTGTGGTGTGCTACTACATGCTATCGTTGGGTTCTTAGATTCTGATTGAGCCTATAGCTCTCGTGAATCTGTTATGCCCAGTAATTTGGCTAACTGAAAGTACGGAAAAATTGAAGCGTACTGTTAGAGAGGAATTGCCATCCATGGTTCTGACAAGCCTGTGACAATTTTTTTTACAACATTGAATATTGAACACTTGCATACTTTTGTTACAACATTATTAATATGAGAAGCATTCTACAACAATGTTAATCCGAGAAGTTTCAATAGGGTATAAATGTTACAACATTGAACACTTGCATACTTTTCTTTCCTAGAATCATGTCAAAGCATTGCCCTAATAGAAGACATACAACAATGTTAATCTGAGAGGTAATCTAATTATCTGTATACCAGTGCAAGTGGAAATGTTTGATGAGTTCTTTTGTTTCAACAACAAACAAAGAATGGAATGAAGAGGTAATAGATCGTGAATATAGATTGTCAATCATGCTAAAGATGGAGCACTTTCATCGGTGTCTCTGACAGTTTGCCTTTTTGATGGCTAACAAACCTCATCCTTTTTATCCTGATGAGTATATTTAGTTCCCTGCAAATGAAACCCCATCTCTCCCACTAGGATGACTAGCTTGGGTTGAATATTGGCTTCTATGGAACAAAATCAGCCCATTGTTTCCTGAATATAAGTTGTTCGGACAATCCAATCCTGTTCCTGAATATAACTAGTTTTAGGAGACTTCCTCATAATGTTCTTACACCCCTGCCATTATTACTCTCTACACCCTGAGTAAATGGTATGGAGCTAAGTTTCACACATACCTGAATCCTTGTACTTGAACAACTTATTTGAGATTTGGGGGAGTGTTACACCGATTTGCATCACATTGAACAAAACTATGCCATTTGGCCACAATGTTTGTATAAAAAAAAATAAATAATTATCCTCCGTAACATTTATAAGTTGACATTAGAAGATCTGATAGATTTGAAAATTTGTGCAGCATTATCGGGGAAGATCATTCAAAAAGCATTCTTGGCACAACATCGCCCACAGGCTAGTTACCGCACAAGATATCCTAGTGACTTTTGTGCCCTCAATACCCGAAGCATGCATTCTTTCCAGGAATGTAGACTAAGATTGGCTGGTACTTCAGCCAAGTGGTTAAATGCAATATCAACAGCATGGATTAGCTCTGGCAAACAAGCATATATTAGCTGCAATGGTGTGTTCTAGGCTCTCATTGATCAGGTTGCTCAATGCTCACTAGTGTCGCGTTAGGCTTTTTTTCACTAACTCATTTTGGTGATCTTATGTAAGATCATAGCTTCAACACTTTTTTTTTGAATGTATGTGCAAATCTGAAAGCTCACTTACAGTAACCTTCATTGCAGCTGCTCAAGGTAGCAATCTTGTCTCATTCTCTGCGAAAGTTGATTTCTTAAAGCTCCAGAATGGCAGGTATTGCAAGGTTTACTCTTTCTATGACGATTTACACCCTTGAATCCAACTATGGTATTGTTCTTTCTAAAGTCAAATTGTATTGCTGTTTTCTTTTTAAGGAATGGCAATGAGCGTATGGTTTCCAACTGCAATGTTGTTTTGAAAGCTCAGCGACTCTTCTTGTTAATATTCCATGCCATATGTAATGCTTTTGGGTCCCTTTTCAATTAGCTGTCCTATTGCTTTGGTATTTTGACATTCGTCCCATGTTTTTGCATCATGTGCTGCTCTTACCTTCTGCATTGAAATAGCTGCTGAATTTCAGTCTTATTTATGTCAGAAGAAAACTGTTGAGATAAGAAAAGCATGTTGCAACAAGATGGCAAGGTCTCAACTATAAACTATACATTCTAACTGCTAGCCTAAGTGAGAAGATGCCAAAGAAAGTTCAACAGTTAATTACAAAAATATTGCTTTTGTAAAAAACCACAGTCACATAACTTCAACAATGCTATTGCTGAGCTTTTGCTGTTAAAGCTGAAGAGTGTTCTGAATTGATGACATGTTATAAATTAGTTGCTTTTACTCTGTTCTATTTCTTGCAGTGATATTCGCGGTGTTGCTGTTGCTGGGGTTGAGGGTGAGCCTGTAAATCTCACTGAGCCTGTTACTGAAGCGATAGCTGCTGCCTTTGCTGCATGGTTATTAAACAAGAAGAAAGAAGATGGATGGAGACGTCTAAGAATATCTGTTGGACATGATTCTCGAATTTCTGCACATAAATTGGAGGTGGCTCCTGCTTTCTGCTCTTCTTTCATTAAATCTTTATTCAAAATAATGCGTTGCATGCTTTAAAGAATTAAGGTAATCCCTTATTATACCAAAATCCTATTCCAACTAATGAATGTTGCTTATTGCCAAAGAATGATTTCAACTAATGTTGTTGACTGTCCAGCTATGTTGCCATATACTAATTGAAAGTTTGTTTATTGTCAAAGAATTATTTCAACTAGTGTTGTTGATTGTCCAGCCATGTTGCCATATATTAATTAAAAGTTTATGATTTACAAGCTTTTATGTCATATAAAGATCTAGAAGCATTCAAAGTTTATGATTAACAAGCTTTTATTTCATATAAAGATCTAGAAGCATTCTCACAGAAAGATAAAGGGATGTGAAAAAATCTTATGTTTTGATCTCTGCAAGCATTTTTTTATGATTACTGCAGATAGTTGTAATTATAAGTCTATTTTGTTTAAATATAAAATGGTAGGAAAGACTTCTATATTCAGACATCTGAGAGCAACCATTTGCATTAGATGTTGTACTATCAACTATTTCTTAACTGCAGATTGGTTTTTTCTTGAATGCAATTTGACTGAAATCGTCCACTATATAGTGATACTGTTATGTTTCCATGTATTTTGAGAATTGAACTTGGCTTTTGGAGCATACATCAGTATGTATATTGGGTCCATTAGTTTGTTGGAGTTGATTGATGGAGGTCGAAGTTCTCACCTCATGTTTTTGAGCTGTGGTAGTTGATTGGGAAATGGGAGTAGAACTCCACACATTGTGTCCAAATAAAAACTATTTATTCAGGAGGGAATAGGAAACTATGGAAACATTACTAGAAAAGTTGTACCTTTTGCATACAATAATTTTCTTCTCCTATGTACAACCAATTAAATTACTCTATACTTTTTTGACAAAAAAGTATATACAGTTATGAAATACTAGAAAGATCTCTATGCATGCTTAAGTATTTGCACTTGTAGTTGTGGTACATATTAATCAAGGAACGTGCTTCTCTGTCACCTTTTACAATTTTTCAGTGGTGGTGTTTGATTTATATATTCATATTAGTCGGTGCATGCTGATATTAACTGTACAGAAAGTTTTCAGTTATGACTTCTGACAAGATTATGTTGTTTGAGCACTGCACCTTCGCCTTCATTTTTTTGCTGGTATACCCTACTGAAAAGTGACCATTGTCAGAATGCAGTTACTCTTGGAATTACCGCTGCAGGACATGATGTTCTACAATTTGGGTGAGTAAATACTTAGTTTTCTTACATTTATTCAAGATCTTCAACTTTGCTCGTAGCCTGTTGTGCTGAGAGTTGAAGTATTACCCCGTCTCGAAATATAGCAACTTTTAGCTATGTATGTGGACAAGTGCATAGCCCAGAGGTAGTAATTGATGAAATTATCTTGCTATATATGTTAATCTTTTTCACTGAGAAACTGTGAACATCAATTCTTATGTAACTACAAGCCTACAGAGCTAAATTTACCTACATCAAATGGTTTCCACAACTTCAATTTGCCTTAGTCTTGTATTCATAGCTTTCCTACATCTCTGCTTGACAAGTAAAGACGTTCCAAATATTCATTTCTGAATTCCTACAATACATGATGCAGATTGGCTTCAACACCTGCAATGTTCAACAGTACACTTACAGAAGATGAGATAAATCATTGCCCAGTTGATGGAGCCATAATGATAACAGGTATTATTCCCAATTTAATGTACATCAGTTCATCATTAGAAAACAAGCATTTCTTCATATGAATATACAAGAGTCAGAAAAAAAATTATTCACGAGCTCTTTTTTTTTAAAAAAACATAAGTAAATTTTACTGAGGCTCTTCAACTATGTAATTGTTCTTTATTTATTGGAAGTATCTCCTTGCTAATTGGAATTTTTTGGTTCTTGCCACTACAGATGTCTGCCATCTTGGTATTGCCACTGAAAGTACATGTATCATTTTTTACCCTCCAAAATTTGCTTCACATTTTGTTTTTTCCATAACTGACAGTTGGCACGGTCAAAATACAGGCATGCCATAGTATCATTCTATCTTTTCTTCCTCATTGGACCTCTATGCTCTTTCTCAAATCCATGATCTAACATCCTGACTATATTCCCATCCTGCCTGTCTTATAGTCTGTATATCCCTTGCACCACCACCAAGACCCTGTATATTACCTGCACCCAAGCCCAACCAATGAAAGCACAGCAGCACCAGTGAATACGTGTACTCCATTCCCTTTTAATCCCCTTAGGCACAATAGGAAGAATCACTGCTGCAGTTCTTGTGGTGGCCCCAGGGCCAGGGGAGCCTGCATGGGGCAATGCTGCTGAGTGGGAGGAGCTGGGTAACTTGGGTTCATGGTGACTCAAAAGGTGTGGCCGGTTGGGTTGCTTCTGTTACAACTCCTCCATGTGGAAGTTGAAAGATTTATGTTTGCTGTTCGTTCCCATGTATTGGATCCAGCTCCATTTATTTCTTTTTCAACTCAACAATTCAGCACAGCTTTTCAGTCCTAAATAAGTTAGAATAGGCTAGAGTTGAAACCTAACAACAATCTCCAAAAGCTCTATTTATTTCTTTATATCGTTATTTTTCTTTGGGTAGTTTTATTTTATCTAGCATCCATGCCTAAGCAGGCTCTCTCCTTGAAGTGGACTTTTAAGAGCTCCTAAGCCTCTAGGATGGTGAGGAAGAGGAAAGAAGAGATAGGTGGGAGAAAGTCTTAAGTGTTCAGGACTTAGATTACATTGGGCCAATAGGTATACATGAGGAACTATATAAATATGCAGAAAACACCCTCTAGAAGAGAGTAAATACACAACTAGCTATGCAATACATCTAACACCCCTCCTCAAACTCATAGTGGATCAACCACACTGAATTTGGACAGAAAATAGCTATGCTGAGCTCTAGTCTGAGCCTTCGTGAAGAAATCTGCTAATTAAAGCTTCAAAGGGACATACTGAAGAGCAACAACCTCATCTTACACCTGCGAGCACATGTATGAAGCATCAACACCTATGTGCTTTGTGAGCTCATGCTTTATTGGGTCTCGAGCAATGTTGATCGCACCACTACTGTCCGAAAAAGGAGAGTTGATAGAGAGACAAACTCCAAAATCCTTTAGGAGCCAACGAAGTCAAGTGATCTCAGCTATCAAGGCTGCCATAGCTCGCAAGTCAGCCTCCCATTGGAACAGGAAACTACAGTCTGCTTCTTGGTCTTCCATGCAATCAGAGAGGAACAAAGGAAGACATAGTAAGTGGAGAGAGAACGGTGATCAGTGTGGCCACTAGCCCAAGTCGCATCAGAGTACGCCTGCAGCTGCAAGGAATTGGAGCGAGGGAAGAAAAGGCGATGAGAGGTAGTGCCATGTAGGTATCGAAGGGCACAAAGAAGATGAGCATGGTGGAGCTAAGTAGGAGCAGAAACAAACTGGCTCAGAATGTGAACCAAGTGAGAAATGTCAGGGCGAGTGACGCCAAGATAAAGAAGACTCCCAACGAGGTGGCGATAGCAGGTCGGAGTATCCCAAGCTCTATAGGAGTGTCAACCACACGCTGATCAATGAGACCAGAGCAAGGAAGGAGATCTTGAATATACTTCTCTTAGGAGAGGTAGAAGCCAGAAGACGTAGAAGAAACCTCAATCCCAAGAAAGTACCTGAGGATCGAGATCAAACATCAAAAATTGGTCACTAAGGCGCTTCTTCACAAGATCAATGAACCGAGAGTCATCATCAGTGATAGTAATGTCATCAACATAGAGAAGGGTCTGACCACGAAGGAAAGTGTGAACAAATAAAGCAAGATCATGGTTGTTGGCTTTGAAGCTAATATACATAGGAGAAATGCTTAAACCAAGCATGGGGATCCTGTTTAAGACCATAAAAGGAACGACGTAGATGAAAAACCATTCCATCAGGAACATAATACCTAGGAGGCGACTGAATGTAGACCTCCTCACGCAGCTCACTATTGAGAAAGGTGTTCTTGACATCTAGCTGAGAAATGGACCATTGACGAATGGAGGCAACATCCGATAGGGTCCAGTCATATGAGCAATTGGAGCAAAAGTCTCATCATAGTCACGGCATGCCACTAAGCAAAAGTAGTAGTGGATGAAGCAGCTAATGTCGAAACAGTGGAATGGGTTGACTTTGCTAGGAGAGGCATCGAAAGGGAGATGTGGCCAATCAAGCTCTTAAAGGCATTGAGAATCATGACACCTAAGACTAGTGCAACGATCCTGAACACAACAGTTAGCCTTGAGAATAATACCGCAACCATGATCAGTGATCTGACCAGCGGACATAAACTACATGGTTAACTTAGGAGCATGAGAAATAGTGGGAACTCGAAAGGAAGAAGTAGAAAGGGTGCCACACCAACAAAAGGAAGTGTGGTGCCATTCGCTGTTTGAACCATGATAGAGTATCAGGACTCACAGAAGAAAGACGTGTGGAATCAGGTGTCATGAAATGAAGCACTAGAGTCAAGGAACCACAAGGGCAATATACCTAGAGAGGATGGAGGTGGTGGTGGATGACTAGAAGCCTAAGCAGCAGACCCATGTGTGTGAGGTAGAAGCTGTAGTGGCAAGACAACGAAGTAGTTTGATAAGCTCCTGCTTGGTAGACGAGATCTACGAAGAGCTCAACTGAGGAGCAGATCTGAGATGGGCGTTGACTCTTATCCCTCTTCTTTTTGTATCACAAAGAAGCAGTGGCCTACCTTGCTACAGTACCCACAAACAATGCTTGAAGGAGCGCTAGGAGCACCAGCTACAATAGGAAAAGGTGGTGGTACCGCAAAAAGCTATGGCACCACCATAGGGCTAGGATGTCGGAGAAGAAACATTGACCTGTGAAGGCAAACCCTAAGCAACCAAGAATGAGGTGGATTGATGGGTAATGCCTACTCCATCCTCACAGCAACGAGTCTCCTTAGCCCATAGTGTAGCTCAGGTAAGGTCT
The DNA here is from genome assembly GCA_030770085.1 of Oryza coarctata. Lineage (NCBI taxonomy): Eukaryota > Viridiplantae > Streptophyta > Magnoliopsida > Poales > Poaceae > Oryza > Oryza coarctata. The sequence goes on from CM061475.1 coordinate 10,022,304, forward strand.
TGTTAATGCCAAAATCTAGATGATCTAATGGTGCTAAAGCCGATCGGCTGAGAGGTGTCCAATGGAGAGTTTGATTCAGTCATTGGCCGATTGAGATACTGGTCAGCTCGGGAGACAAAGCCGATGGAAACTGTAGAGAAGCCGATCAGATTAGTAGAAGATTGGATCAGTTTGAAGACAGGGAATTATCCGATCGGCGTCAGGTCCGAGAAGCCCGAGGAGAGGTAGGAAAAGGATCGGCTTGAATAAAAAGAGGTCCGATTGCTACAGTGGAGAAGTCGATCAGGTTGTAGCAAAGGAAGACTTGGTTCCAAATTGGAAGATTATTCAAATGAAACCGGGTTTGCGGAAGAGCCGTGGACTTCACGGCAGGATGTTTGTCTTTGTAAATTGTAACCTTATTTAATTAGAAAGGTTTTGTTGGTTAGTTAACTTCTTTAGGAATATTTCCCTTTGTTCTTATTAGGAAATAATGTTCGATGGTCGTAGACGCGTCGGACTGTCTGTAAATCCAGGGTATAAATATAGACCCCCTGGAAACATGTAAGACATCTCTTGATCAATATACAATCTCGGCGCATCGCCATCCTAGTTCATCTAGGTCTTACCGGCGGGTTCTGGCTCTCGACGCGGGGCTGCATCGGTTAATTCTGATCTCCGGCGAAGGGGTAAGTCCCGTCACTATCCTGGTATACTTTGTACTGTCTAAGGTTGTATCGTTTAGGTTCAAACTCTTAGTCAGATCAGGTGTACCGCATCACGTCCGTACAGGATCTATCGGCCTATCAAACTCCTTCCGCCGTCTTCGGTCTCGTGCTGCATCGGTTAGGTCTGACCTACGGGTCTGCCGATAGAGGATTGAGTTTTAGGTCTATACGTCTCTCTACGGCGTCTCATCGAAGTGAGTAGCCGATGAGTTATCCTAAACGTAGGTCCCTATCGCCATGCAGCCGGTGGGTTTAGGCGTTAGGCCTGTAGGTAGTCGATGGCATCCCTCCTACCTCGTCGTCACGTTCGGTCTGAGCCCCCACCGTCTCGGTGTTGTTACTCTCCGGTCTCATACTGTCTCGGTTAGGTCCGATCTATCGATGCTGGCCCTAACGGCGCTGTTATTGTTGTCGCTCGCCCGCATGGCCTCACGGTGGATCGGCTCCCGCTCCGCGTATCGGATGCGGGTAGCGCCATCGGCTCTTTGGTTGATAAACCTTTTAGCGCTTTACACGTGTCTATCTAAGCCGATGCGCTAACATTCTCGGCTCTATCGGCCATCAGCTGATAGGGAGAGTCGGGCAGGCCTTTCGGCCGACTGACAAACACGTCTTATCCCCTTTTCCTTGTCAATTGTAGGGTCAAATTGACTGGCACGCTTGCGAACCTCGAGGTTTAAGGACCTGCACTGGAGCTAAGCAGACCTCCCAGGCCTTCGTGTGACCAAGCCGCCGTTGCGGGATTTTTGGCGGTGAGCAGGTCTCCAATAGAGGTGGTCGATGGCGCCGTGCCAGTAACTGAGCTTGAACAGGCTCAAACTCAGGCCGTAAATGAGATAAGAACTCGTAGAGGTGAGTGGACTCCATGGACCTCAGGCGCTGGCAACAAGTACATGTATGGCAAACATTAGCGTCCTGTAGGTCCATTTGACGCCACACCACGGACATCTTGCGAAAGAACTCATCCACGGTGGCATCAAGTTGACGAAGAGACTGAGCCTCATTCACAACGACAAGAAACATGGCGTTGTTGCGAGGCTTATACTACTGGCGAAGATGAGCCCACATCAGCTGAGAGTTGGCAAGGCCCTCAATGTCAAACGATATGTCAATGTCCATGCTCCCAACCAAAATGGCCTTGGCATAGGCCTCCTCCTCTAACCAAGTCTCATAGAGGGCAAGATCTGTCTAGTACGCCTTCATGGCAGTGGCAAGATCGTCAAGGAGGCCATGCATGATATCCTCATTTGCATCCTCCGGGATGGCAGTGCAGTCAGCAAGGTGGGACAAGGCGGGCAAGGCCGATTGCCGGTGAGGTAGCCCCATAGCTGTTGGTTGGACATGTGGATTTGCATGTGCAACGCATACTCCCAGAAGTTGAGCCTGTTGAAGATGACTGGAGGCCTCAAAACAGAAATGGCACTTGGAAGAGATGGCAATGGAGGAGCGAGGTGGTGGCCCTGCTTCTGGCAACAACAACAGGGGAGGGAGGCGGAGGAGGGCCCTAGCTGGCCAGCATCGACTCCAGTAGGCGCTAGGAGCAGAGGAGGGCAGTGACGACTTCAGGCGGTGTTTACCAATGCGACAAGCAGAGGAGGGCGGTAGCGGCCCTACTCTTGGCAGCGGTGGCAAGGAAGCCTTGCTTTGTAGCACCAGAGGGCGGTGGTGGTTGGCGATGACCCCAAGCAGTGTGCTGGTGGTGGGAGCAGATGGAGGCGAGGTAGCGTGAGCAAAGAGGGAACATGAGTATAGTAGCTACCGGCGGTGGCAGTTGCACAAGAGTTGAGAGTTTGGCGGCGGTGGAACCCTAACCCTAGACCATGGTCTCTGATACCATTTTGGGATATTTGAACTTAGATTACATTGTGCCAATTGGGCCAATAGTTATACATGAGGAACTATACAAATATGCAGAAAATACCTTCTAGAGAGTAAATACACAACTAGCTATGCAATACATCTAACAATAAGAAGGACAAGTATAATATTGAAATAAATGTCAAACACTAAAAAGTATCAGGATTGGCAAAATCGAACAAACAATTTCAGTGGCAGAACTAATATGGTGCATATTTGCAGTGGCTGGGAAAAAATATTCCATGTTTTGTTTTGCACATGTTCAGTCACTCTTCTTTTGAAATTCCTAATTTTAGAAATAACTGTTTAATTCTCTCTCTGTTTCTAACCAAACAAAAATTCTGTCCTCACTTCTTTACAGCAAGCCATCTTCCATACAACCGGAATGGTCTCAAATTTTTTACAAGTGATGGTGGTTTAAACAAGGTTGACATCAAAGATATCTTGGAGCGTGCTTCTAGAATATATGAGGAATCTTCTCATGGCAGCATACAAGAATTAGAGCAAGCTCCGAAGGGGGAAGTGACTAGTGTCGACTACATGTCAATTTATGCATCCGATCTTGTGAAAGCAGTTTGTAAATCTGCTGGAAACAAAGGTGCCTTTCTATATGCTAATCTATATAACCTTTTGTTTTGCTAGACTAGTTCACAGTTAGATATCTTGGCACTCACTTGCATAACATTTGATATACACCAAGATAATTTATGCTGTTTACAAGAAATCTTATTTATCACATATAACAAAATGTGCTTAATAAAAAGAATTCTGTTGGTTGCCTATTGCACATTCTAGTTAAGTTTGCTTTGGGTCTCTGATCACGTAGGTTTTCTCTAGGACCATATATAATTCACATGAATACTTCACTGTTATCTTATACAAATTTTGTGTTTTCATTAGAAACCTGTCTTGTTATCTACTTTGTATTCTTTATACATGTATCCAGTGCAGTTCCCTTCACCTGTGAATCAGTACAGTTCCCTTCACTTGTGAAGACCGCTGCCACATTCCATCATTTATACTCTTTACATTCTCAAAAGAAAAAAAATCATGTATTTAACATTCAATCTGTATTCAGTATACTGATGTTAACCATAAGGGAGTAGTCAGAAAATTTGAGATAACAATGGTGAAATGGTTTAATCTAAGATTCTAAATGATAAAGATAAAAAACTCCCAGTGCTTATTTCTGTTATCATTTGGTCTTAGAAAACCCATTGGAGGGACTGCACATAGTTGTGGATGCAGGGAATGGAGCGGGTGGCTTTTTTGTGGTAACATCTTTATTTCAATATTTACATTACTTGTTCTTCAGCAATGTGCCGTTTTCTGATTCTGAGTTCATGTATTCTCTATTGTACTATTACCTCTGTTGATCAATCAGTATATTCAATTATCTCATATATCTGCAATGTAGCAATTCAATTTATCTGATGGCTACGATATTCTCAAGGATTCAACATTGCATACATATACTACATATACAACAACAGACAATGTAAATTGTTTAGTGTCTATGACCCATTGAAGTAATATCCAGTATTACCTAGAGAAATTCTTTCTGTTGAATCATGCAAATGAGGAAGGGACAAAATTATTTTTCATGTTCAGTCAGGCAACTTGGAAACATTTACCTTTTTTTCCTGTCAAGAATGAAATTTCATGTATGATATAATCATCTCTAGGAGCAAGCGAATTTTCAGGAACTGTTTTTACAAAATTACATTTTCATTCACTTGCCTATTGCAAAACTAAGGTTTTGGTGAATTCCCATGCTAGTCAATGGGCCTGACAAACTGTATTCACATGTAAACCACACATGGTGATTTATGCACCAGTTGGATCTGAACATTAACACATTATCTGCTGCATTATATTTTGAAGCCTACTGCCTTCTGTTACAATCTGTGCCACATCACCAGAATGGGGAAACATTATGTCAACCATGTGGAAGTTATATTAGTCACTGTAACATGGTAAACTTATCATATTTTTTCTTTATAGTGGACCAAGTTAGTTAGGATTTTTGAAATTCATTAAAATGTATTACCTCAGTTTTAAAATTTAAATGTATGACATTATTGACTTTTGAACACGATGTTTGACCATTTGTGTTATTAAAAAAACTTTGTAAGTTTCCTTTATTTTGTTAAGTATATTTTTGTATATTTGCACTAGTTTTTTAATAAGAAAAATTGTCAAATGTCATCTTTAAAAATCAACAATATCATATATTTAAGAACGGGAGTAGTTTTGTGATAGATCTATCAAAAAACATGTAGTTTAGTGACAATTTTGTAAAAATATGTGTAATTCCATGAAATTACTAAGGAAATTTCCAAACGGCATCATACAATGGTCATAGTATATTCAATTTTTGAAGGGTGATGAATATGAATGTTTTTCCTGGCCCATCGTTAGGACTATACATACAAGCAAATATCAGTTTTGGTTAAGAATTTATATATGTTTATATGCTATATGTTGTATCCTTTTGTACACTTTATCAACACACAGATCATTCCAATCACATAGATTTATCCCCACATACATTCAACTAAGATGTTTGTCCATCCTCTATTATCGAGTTATCAACCAATACTTCATTGGTATGGGCATGAATTTCTATTTGAGACTTAGTGTTCAGTCCTTTTCTACAATGCCACTTGTAGATTTCTCTACCTGGTCGAAGTTATGCCCTTCTATGGCTGATTTTCCACTTTTAATTGTGCATTTGGTTCTTTTTGTTGTTCTTGGATCAGGATAAAGTACTCAAGCCATTAGGTGCTATTACTACTGGCAGTCAGTTCCTAGAGCCTGATGGTAATACCTGTCCCTTTTCTTCATGTTCTTAGTCTGCTTCTGGCTGGTCATTTTATAAACTACATATTCAGGCATGTTTCCAAATCACATTCCAAACCCTGAGGACAAAACAGCAATGAAAGCCATTACACAAGCTGTGGCTGATAACAAGGCAGACTTGGGCATCATATTCGATACTGATGTCGACAGGTATAAAAAAGGTAGCATTGAAATTCTGCAGGTCTACAATGCACCAGCACTAAAATTGTGTTGTTTGCAGGTCTGCAGCTGTTGATTCAAGTGGTCATGAGTTGAACCGTAACCGACTGATTGCTTTGATGTCTGCCATAGTTCTTGAAGAGGTAAAGCTCTGACAAGGAAAAATTGGTTGTGGGACACTCTAGTTTTGTGGGCTTATGCTATAAGACATTCTAGAATTGTGTCACGTTGACAGGACACTAAAATTGTGATTAGTTGAACACACCTAGTATGTATCTTATTTAGCACGAGAGAGTGTGCGTGTGTAATGACCAGTTTGCCCCTGTGTTTTTCAATCTTGTTCCTCAATCCCTTTCCCATTATTTCCTCCTGGGACACCTGCATGCACATCTCCAGCCCCTTTCCTCTCTCTGTGTGCTACTCCACCTTCTGCCACCCGTCTCCACTGTAGTTTACCACCCATTGCAGGTGCCCTATCACCATCTGCTATAACCTATTCTTACTCCTTTATCCCCTTCCTACAAATAGATCGGTATTATTTTGAATCCTAATGGCAAGAAATGGAACCGAAATTGGAAGACCAAACCAATGGGTGAAGGTATGCAAGTTCAGTGATAAACTAAAAGTAATACATACCTATTGCAAGGGCAATGATGCAAAGGGTAACCACAGCTGGCAGGATACATGCACTAGAGGCTGAACAGATGAATTCATATAGCTTTGCTCCTGTTCTTGTTGCATCAATACTGCTAGATTCAATTTTGTACCTCTTCTACGAGAATTTTTCTTCCCCTGTGTTTCATTAAAATTTCCTAGACAATGCTCAAATATTGTCCCGTCCTTGAACTGCTGCTTGTCAGTTGCAGCTGAGTTTTGGTGGAGGAAACTGGGGGAGGTGGCCGCAACATCCTGGGCAGCCCCATCTACCTATAGCTCATTCTAGCTAGTTACCTGCCCCGCTCACTCTATTGTGTTGTCTCTGAGCCCTGCTTCAGCGTCACCGCATCTAGTTGTTGCAGCGTGATACTTCAGACCCTCAGTCATCGCATGATCTTGTGGCACCATGTGGCTGCCCAGCCTATGTCGATCTCCTGACCTGGGTAGAACAGACTAGCACTATCTCATCAATGACAAGCTCGGCCAAGGCACACAATCATGCAAAAGCTCAGCGTATGTTGCAGAAGAAAATGGGGTGATATAATTGCTGACATCTAGGCCTAGTTTGAAGGTTGAGTGTGTCGCAAGTTATTTGTGAAAAAATCCCTCATACTCAACTAAAAATATTATTTTACTTGTCTTAATCAACATCAACAACATTAAAGTCTTTTATTCCAAGCAAATTAGGGTAGGTTGGAAATAAAACCCAACAGAAGCCACATCAAGGTTCACGCACAAAAATATCTATTTTCCATGCAATTTTATAAAACTTTGAGAATATTTCAACATTTTAAATATCTTTTTATTGCCTCAATTTCAGCATTCTCCTGTCTTTTCTTATATTATTGTCGTGACTTAGGATTTTACTATGAACGGATGCTTCTCGAGATTTCTATTGGATATGTCCAAACCACCTCAACCGGTTTGGATAAACTTTTCTTCAATTGGTGTTACTACTAGCCTATTACGTATATTATTTTTCAAAACTTGATCTATTTCTGTATGCCTACAAATACAGCGTAACACTTAAGTGTCAAATATGTTATCTTTTTGTGGTCTAATATTTTACACCATACAATATCGCAAGTCTAATTATCATTCTATAAAATTTAAAATTTGACTTTTAGCTTTCTGGATACAGAGAATATCCGATGCTTTTCATTATTTTATCTACTCCGTTTTGATTTTATGGCTAACATCTTTATCAATATCTTTATTTCTTTGTAGTATTGATTTCAAATAGTAAAAGGAGATGAAACCCAAGAGATTTTACTTGTCTTAATATCCTGCAGTAAATTGTCAAACAATTGTGCTGTGTTTCAGGAAAGACAATTTCAGAGGGTCCTAGAACACATGCCACAGAAATAGAACGTCACACAGTCTATTGTCATATGGTTCTGATGATTGCCACTAATAAATTCGTTGCTCTTCTACTAGCATCCAGGAACTACAATTGTGACAGATAGTGTGACTTCAGATGGGCTGACTGCATTTATTGAAAGTAAACTTGGTAGGTACTTGTTACAGCTTGGTCCTTGTTTTATTTAGTGATCATTTGCTCATCGGTTTTATAATAAAGGAGGGAAGCATCATCGCTTCAAGAGAGGGTACAAGAATGTAATAGATGAGGCTATTCGTCTGGTTAGTTTGCACTTATTGTGTAATTCAGATAGTCCTGAAATTTGTTCTATTTCACCTGGCAGAATAAAATGTAAGTTATGGCCAATGTTTCAGAATACTATTGGTGAGGAGTCACATTTGGCTATGGAAACAAGTGGCCACGGGGCATTGAAAGAGAATCGCTGGCTTGATGATGGAGCATATCTTATGGTAAGGGTCCTTTTCTTCTACATTCATTGCACTCCCGCCATAAACTTTAGTCCAACTGGATAACCGTATTGGTGTTTCATGCATAAGACATGCAGCTATTAGTATTTACATACTTAAGATTATTAAATCTATGAGGCTTGCATGTGCCAGTTACATCTAATAAAATATATTTTGAACTTCAATGCCATGTTACAGCTGAATCTGTCATGTTATAGCTTCTTCCCCAAAACTGTAAATATTTCCCTACTAAGGGGGTCATTCCTACCTTTTAGAATAACTCCAAAGGCAATGTAGTGTCCTGGTAAAAGTTAGAACATGATCTTCTTTACGAGACATTCACCTTCATATCTTTGAGCCATCACAACTATTTTATGGGCGTGCCCAATGATATGTCTTCTTCATCCCTCAGGTTAAACTTTTGAATAAACTTGCTGCCGCCAGAGTATTGAATCCAAATGCTGGTAGCAAAGTTCTGACTGATTTGGTCGAGGTCCTTGAGGAGGCTTCTGTGGCAGTGGAGATAAGATTGAAGATTGATCAGAATCATGCAGATTTGAAAGGCGGGTATGTCCCTTTTCAAGAGGAGCTATTATTACCAGCTATCTAGCACTAGACATTAACATTGAAACAATTTATCATTAATGCCAATTTTTTTCTAGCCTAAAGTGCTGCTGGAAGTGAAACAAGATTTGTGTTTGATTACATGAATAAATTCGTTTTATTTGCAACAAGAAATGGATTTTTTTAACGCTGAAATTTGCAGTTCTCTATCCTCTTATTCTGCACAAACATGCATATGTTAGTATTTTGATTTTATATACACGACTTTCTATCCAATGGGATGTCATGTGATCCCAATCAGCTTACTCTTCATACCCTAGATTTAATCTCCTTCTCAGATTGTTTTAAAGAAGCATCAGGTTCAATGTTTCTTTCATTAATTAATCCCTCTTTTTCGTTGAAGGATTTTAGTAATTCTGAATTAATAGCACTTAGAACGGGGGTGCCTATGGTACATTTTAGCTACCCTTTTCATCATGCACTTTTTTGCACCACTACCCTGTCCCCACTTGTAAGATGAGCAGCGGATAAGGAAGCACATACAATAGAAATAGTTCTGCTTAAGATACTACTGTAATTGTTTTTTTACTCAGTTGGTTGACATGCTTAGACAACAAAGGGTTGACGTGATCAAGCTGTGAGTACAGAAAATAGAGGTGGCCTATTTTGTTATCTGATGAAAAGTAGCTAAGTTTTGTGGATAAAATTTCTCAATACAGGTCCTTCCATGACTACGGAGAAGTTGTCTTAAAACATTTGGAGAATGCAGTCAGTAAAGATAAAAATCTCTGCAAAGCCCCAAAGAATTATGAAGGCGTATGTCAATATTCTTTGCTTGTTTTCAGAAGTTTCAGTATATATCTTGATATATCTACCTTTCTTCTGCAAAATATCTGGCTTTCTTAGTGATATATCATGCTATATTTTTACTACACAGGTAAGAGTTTCAGGATATGGTGGCTGGTTCTTATTGCGGTTATCCCTCCATGACCCAGTTCTTCCCCTTAACATCGAGGTAGCCTCCTTTTGTTTTCTTCTGAAATCTCAAACATTCTGAAGCACGAATTGAACATCTGATTGTCATGTGAATATGTGCATGTACAGGCACCAATTAAGGATGGTGCTGTTAAGCTTGGGCTTGCGGTGCTTACTGCCATAAGTGAATTTCCAGCATTGGACATAACGGCATTGAACAAGTTTTTGCAGCAGTAGTGATGGAAGGACCATCACTACCTTTGTTGAGCCGGGATCAGACAAAAGTACCACTACTATACAGAGAAATACTAATACTTGCTTTCAGGAACACACAAATGTACTCCTAACTTGGGTGGCTTTGATTATATGGCTTTACTTGATCTCCATTTGGTGAGATGCCAAACAAGGACTATTTTTTGTGTTTTAAAGAAAATAACAGAGGGCAGTGACCAAGAAATCTTATATTGATGTGTATTCGGGTTGCTTAAATGTTCGCTCGGCAACTACGGTGATGTGCGGAATAATTCTATGAGCATCAGGTGTCAAGGCTTGAGTTGGAGTGTTTTGCAAGGTAGCCCGTTTTCTGAATAATTTTGCGATCAAATGGAAGTATTTCCCTGGTTGCTCGTAAGTGTTTTTCCCTGGTTGGCTGCTTTGCGTGGAATTTGCACGTTCCTTTCATGAACCCCTAATTATTAATTTTCCATTTTGTAAGTCTGTTTAGCGAATACGACTCTGCTAGACGTTATGGTGTGTCGCTTGTGAACTTTACATAAAACTTATCACGAAAACAAAAGGAAAAACTTTTTCCGTGAAAACGGCAGCTCTTCCCGTGTTATCCTTACATAATCGTGGTTGATTATTAGTCCATTGTAGTAATTTTTTTAACGAAAACTGGGGGTTAATTAGTCTATTGTAATATTACCTTTTTACCGAAACTGGGAGGGTGTAGTAAGAAAAAGACGAAAAATTCGGTGACGTGCACCGACCTGACCGTGGCGGTGACCGCTGATATGGACACCACGAGACATGAGTGTACTCAAACGCTGCTTTCCGATATACTCGTAGTTGCACGATCCTGGTATCTAGAGAAATCTCTAAGCTAGGGTTCATAGTAGATACCTCTAGTCAATTCAATACTTAACGTTGGAAGTGCTAATGCTAATACTTTCGATGTTAAATATTTTTTACGGGAGAAAGTAGTAGGTTGTTGCTTGTTTGTACGCAAACACGATCCGCCAAGAGTCAAGAGTAGTTTTTACCTGAGAAAAATTCTGAAATGAAACTACCATGTACCATGTTGCTACGTATCAATGAGAATACTATGTTGCCCCCCTTAAGAAAATCATTAACCAACATCAGTGAACAACTTAGTTACCATGTAGCATGATACTATTTAGTTACCATATCTTAAAAAATTATATATGAATATTGAAAACAAACCTGAGATGGCTTCCTCTCTGTTGTGGTAATGGTCCTTTTTAGTACTAGTTAATAGCATTTCAGCTCCTTGATGGTAATGGCTGAATCCAGAAGAAGACACAAGCAAAAGAAACCACCAGGGAGAAACACACAAGAATCTGAGTCATTCGTCACGTTCCTCACACCTCATCAGTTGCAACTGCTCCTCTCAAAACGCATCCAGCAGACAGGCAGCAAAGCTAGAATTTTTTTTTCGTTCCTTTTGGAAAGCCTATGACTAGGAGTCGCGGCCGTGCTCCTCATACGTTAAGTTGCTGTCAATGCAAACAAACCACAGCCGGCTACTGATAGCTGCACTGCAGCAGAAGTACAAGTGCGGATTATCATGTAATCAAGCCTGGACAAGTTTGATCTATAGAAGGCGGATTAAACTGGATCCCTTTGGTTTTACGAAAAAATTATGCCTCATTTAATTAGAAATAGTGTATGATTTTTATAGTAACCAATAGTTTAATTTGTGTAGGAATTTTCTTTTTCGATAAGAAGGCCAGCCTAGTTTGCTTACAATGCCAACCCAAACAGCTTAGACGTAATAATATAAAATAAATGTAAACAATCCCTTGGAGATTTTTTATTATTTAAATTGTTTAAAAATAAAATGTTTTAGAACTTATTTTTAAATTTAAACATTTTGCTATATTAACGATGCTAACATGTTAAAATAAGTGTCTCACACCGGTTAAAGACCTAGTGTGGCTAGGATTTTATCACTTCTCTATGCCACTAGTTGTCATGACATAAATAGTTGTGCTACAGTACCAGGCCACACCATTTAGTCTGACTTAGTAAAAGATTCCTTTTTAAAAATAAGTTTTATTAGATTTTTAAATTTAAATTTAAAACAATTCAAAAAATAAAAAAATTAAGCACCATTGGTTCTCAACTTTATTTATATTTCCTTCTCATTTTCCCTGTAAAAAAATCAAAGGGATTATAAATACCGAATCTATAAAAGGAAATCTTAAGGGAAAAAAATCAGACTAGCCCATCAATCTAACCACTATCGTATGGATCCAACTAACTTTCCATCACAACTTTTTATCAAGCTATAGCTATCTCGTCATAGCATGTGAAATTCCCCTAAGATTCTCTTTTTTGGTCGGCGCATGCACGCTTGCCTTTTCCTCTCATATGTACATAACCACAAACAAAGCCCATTTAGATAGACCAGAAAACAACCAAATTAGGCCAAGAGAATGGTAGCCATCCACATAAAAAATATAATAGCCAAATAGACAAGGCCAGAAACGGTGACAAGAGACTGATTTCGGCGTCCACTTCTCTTAGTTGATAGGGTTGAACCACCGGCTCAGCATGACAACGCTAGCTGCCACACTGATTAATTGTGGCAAAGCTTTTGCATCTCCTAGTTAATTATTGAGAGTTATCAACTAACTTATGCCATCTCAAAATAAGATACAAAAACTTTGTCAACAATTAATTAATTTGTGGAATGCTACTGCATCTTGGCCACTGGATGATCCGAAGTGATTTGCTGGACTCCTGGTGGTGGACCCCCGCAGCAGGATGGGTGGAGATGGCGTCAGCATGAGGATCAAGTCAGTGTTGGACGACCATCCAACACTACAAGGTAACCAGTGAGATGCTCTATTATCCATAGTTCCAAAATCATCATACTCACCATCTAAAAAAACGGAAACTAAAGAAACAAGAACTACTTACTACACATGGTGAATACGTACACATATGTGATGTGTCCAATAATTCTACCAGATTAAAAGGCAATAATTAATTGGAGCACTAAAAAATAGTGTAGCGCTCATTTTTAATTATACTCAAGTTGATTAAGAAATATAGTTTTTTCAATCAATGGTTATATTCCACATAAATATGAAATGTTAGATAACATATGTAGGTCACACAAGTGAAAATGATGAACAGATATAGTGCTCCTACTAAGATTTATATAGAAACTATAGAGGAACTCATAAACTTATATGGTCTGGTTTATTTGATAATTTGATATAGGAGATATGCTGTGATTGTATCAATATCATGACCTAAATTTTAAAATTAGTTCAATAAATATAGTTCAAACAACTATATCTAAACGACTCCTTAAAACCACCATTTTATATAGAGAAGTACCTGCTCTTTTGAGCAAAAGTACGGTAATTCAAGGCAAATGGAGACATGTTATTATGTTAATACCATGCAAGGCCCATGTTGTCTAATCACTAATGTATATAGGCCATATCAAATTTTGAGGAAAGCAATCCTAATGCTTACAAATATTATATATACATAAGTCTTTCAATAAATATTTAGTGAGATCAGTGATGTCACTGTTTTTTATCTCTTTGAGCGTGTGATAAAGCCGTATTCACACGTGTGTGGTGTTACATGTGCAGTGGTGTATGTGCACACTACCATATAATCATAAAAAAAATAATTAAAACATAAACCCTAGAAGAATTCCTAGTACATCAAACCCCTATAAACACATTCCAACACAACCGCCAAACCACAACACACAAACACTCTTGCAACCTCATAAGCTGCCTTCTTTTCTCAGTTCTCTGCCAAATAGCAGCAAATCAAGCAAGCTCTCAATGGGCAAGGAGGTTGATGTGTCCACTCTCGAGGTCGGCGTCGTCCGGGACTACGAGGACCCGCCGCCGGCGCCGCTGGTCGACATCGACGAGCTAGGCAGGTGGTCCTTGTACCGCGCCGTCATCGCGGAGTTCCTGGCCACTCTGCTCTTCCTGTACATCACGGTGGCCTCGGTGATCGGGTACAAGCACCAGACGGACGCGTCCGCCTCGGGCGCCGACGCGGCATGCAGCGGCGTGGGCATCCTCGGCATCGCGTGGGCGTTCGGCGGCATGATCTTCATCCTCGTCTACTGCACCGCCGGCGTCTCCGGCGGACACATCAACCCGGCAGTCACGTTCGGGCTGTTCCTCGCGCGGAAGGTGTCACTGGTGCGCGCGGTCCTGTACATGGCGGCGCAGTGCCTCGGCGCCATCTGCGGCGTCGCGCTCGTCAAGGGGTTCCAGAGCGGGTTTTACGACAGGTACGGCGGCGGCGCCAACGAGCTCAGCGCCGGCTACTCCACCGGAAGCGGGCTCGCCGCCGAGATCATCGGCACGTTCGTGCTCGTTTACACCGTCTTCTCCGCCACCGACCCCAAGCGCAACGCCCGCGACTCCCACGTTCCGGTAAGTGGGTGAACATTGGGTTTATTCGTGATTGCACCCTGCAATTTGCGCATTGAAAGAACTTAAGCTCATTTGCATCTCTTTTCAATAAATCAAGGTGTTGGCGCCGCTGCCGATCGGGTTCGCGGTGTTCATGGTGCACCTGGCCACGATCCCGATCACCGGCACCGGCATCAACCCGGCGAGGAGCCTCGGCGCCGCCGTCATCTACAACAACAATAAGGCCTGGAGTGATCAGGTACTATAGATACATTACTGCTAAATAGTCCAAGATTGCATTTTTGTTCATTTCTGACAGCATCTGTTGGATTTCATCCGTTGTCCTGATCAACTCACATCGCCTTGCGCTTCATCTGTGTTTGGCAGTGGATCTTCTGGGTTGGGCCGTTCATCGGCGCGGCGATCGCGGCGCTATACCACCAGATCGTACTCCGTGCCAGCGCCAGGGGCTACGGCTCCTTCCGGAGCAACGCTTAGCTGCTGAGCTCGTCTTGTGACAAAATTATATCATGGCCAAGCCGCCATTATTTGTGTTAGACAGACCACTGACCGACCCGACCCCCTCGTATACGTTCGGAGGATTCATAGTCACTATACATATTCTACATGATATCAGAGCGAGTCTAGATATCCTGGTGCGCTGGCTTCTTCCTCCGGCGAGCCGACCCTTTCCTCCTCATCGTCGATGTCTTCTTCCCGTCACCGACTCTCTTCCCGGTACTCTTCTCGCTCTCTCGTCTTCATTTCTTCTTCTACCCGTCTCTCCCGCAGTCACCTTTTCTCCGCCCTACCTCTGCGCGACCAGGCGACGGTCTTGATCCGCCTCCTCATCCTGCCTTCTCGTCCCGCTTTGCACCCGTCTCCGCTCTTCCTCTTGTTTCGTGCATCTCTCCTTCTCTGACGCCGGCGCACCTACACGCTCGTCGTCTCCATCGGCTAGAAACCTCCCTCGGTTCTCGCCCTTTTCGACACGCTCAATGGATCTCGAACGCGAACCTTCTTCCCTCACGTCCGAGCCAGTCCAACATGTCCACATGTCCACGGACACGAATCCCTGCCTCCCGGACGCGAACATATTCTCTTCGTGTCCGGCCACTCCCTGCCTTTTTCGCGTCCGCCCCACTCCTTGGCCTCCACGAGTCCACGGACGTGAATCTTCTCTTCACGGACGTGAATCCTCGCACGTCCGTGACCCAACCACTCTCTGACCCACCCACTCTATCCTCACCTACTCCGCTGACCACTCCCTATCGGCCAACCACTCCTCATCGGCTGGCCACTCCTCACCTACTCCGCTGTCTACTCCTCATCGGCTGGCCACTCCTCACCTACTCCGCTGTCTACTCCCCATCAGCCAACCACTCCTCATCGGCTGGCCGGCCCACTTCCCATCGGCTTCTCACATCTTTGATCGGTCGATCTGTCCTCTCATCGGCTTCCCCCTCCCATTGGCTTCTCTCCCATCGGCTCTTTGCTCCCGTTCTTCCATCATGGCCGCCAAGTCCGCCCTTAGCTTCGGCACTCTCCCAGTCGCCGAATCTGCTCCGGCCCTCGGTGTCTCAGACCACACCTTGGCCACCACCTCGCCGATCTTCTCCCCTCCCTACGCTGATGTAAACGTGAAATCTCACGTTCCTATCTCCCTTGACCTTAACGCTAATTATTCCAAGTGGGTTTTCTTCTTCAAATCGCTCTGTGGAAAATTCGGCCTCCGGTCCCATATTGATGGCTCCACTCCACCTCGCCCCGATGATCCTCAGTGAGACATCGCCGAGTGCTGCGTGTGCAGCTGGCTGCTCGGCTCGGTCGACGATTCTGTCCTCGACCTCACCATGGACGATACCGACCCCACCGCCCGGGACCTCTGGGTGGCCATCGAACGGATCTTCCTGGCCAACAAGCAGCCTCGCGCCATCTTCCTTCTCAAGGAGTTCCACTCCATGGTACAAGGCGACTCCTCTGTCTCCTTATACTGTCAGCGCCTCAAAGTCAAGGCTGTTGCTCTCCGGGACGTCGGCCACCCTATGGCCGACTCTCAACTCGTCCTCGCCCTTCTGCGAGGCCTCAATCCCCGCTTCTCCAACACCGCCGATGACATCGCCAACGCCACACCTCTTCCATCGTTCGTCCGGGCTCATGACA
This sequence comes from Oryza coarctata, assembly GCA_030770085.1. Taxonomy (NCBI): domain Eukaryota; kingdom Viridiplantae; phylum Streptophyta; class Magnoliopsida; order Poales; family Poaceae; genus Oryza; species Oryza coarctata. Next base: position 10,038,718 of record CM061475.1, read on the forward strand.
TGCTAGTTCTTAAAGAACTCCGTCTGGCCAATGATGAGAAGACAGTGGCCCACACCGCTCTTCTTGCTGCAGCCGATAATGGCTGCCGAGCTTCTTGCGCTGCCCCTTCCTCCCACGGTCCTGGTGGCCATGGCTCTGGCCACAGCAACACAGCCCGCACCGGGAAAGGCAAGGGCAAAGGCAAAGGCAGGACCTAGCAGGGTCCGATGCCACCACGACCTACCTCGGTCCCTACCCACCCTGCCGGTCCCACGGGTCCGTAGCTCTGCTACAACCCCTGGGCGCCCCAGCCCCAGCCACGCAGCCCCATCGGTTGGCAACCCGGAGTTCTCGGCGCCCATCCCCAGACTCACCTGGCATCGGCTCCCGTTATGCCGTCTCAGCCAATGCTACTGACCCCAACCACCCAGTCGGTTCCCTCTTGGAACCAGGCTGGTCTCATCGCTGCCCTCAACCAGATGACGCTCCAACCACAACACCCTTGGGTGCTAGACTCTAGGGCGTCTTCACACATGGCGTCATCGGCCGGTATACTTTGCTCCTGTCACCCCTCTTCCTCCCCTTTTGTCACCATCGGCAATGGTCACTCTCTTTCTGTCCAATGCTACGGTGACTCCTCTCTGTCTACATCCACCACTAACCTCCCCCCTACGCAATGTTCTTATTGTCACTTCTCTCATTCACAATCTTATATCTGTTCGCCAATTCACACGAGACAACCACTGCTCCATTGAATTTGACGCGTCTGGTTTCTCTGTGAAGGATATCCCAACCCGGCGACAGATCCTTCGCTGCAATAGTGGCGGAGACCTCTACACCATTCCCGCTGCGCCGTCCACCCCACACGCCAGCGTCGCCCTCTCCACCAACCTTTGGCACCTTCGCCTCGGTCACCCCGGCCCCGACGCTGTCGCCACCCTCCGTCGCAGTGCCTCCATCCGATGTACTCACAGCAGCTCCACAGTTTGCCACTCATGTCAACTTGGCAAACATGTGCGTCTGCCCTTTTCTAGTTCTCTCTCCAATACCTCACGTCCATTTGAACTTATACATTGTGATGTATGGACGTCCCCAGTTAAAAGTGTCTCCGGTAATCAGTATTATCTCGCTATACTTGACAATTACACACACTATTGCTGGACCTTCCCACTCATCCACAAATCCGAGGTCGCCTGTCACCTCACTCACTTCGTCACGTATGTATCCATTCAGTTCAACCTCCTCATCAAGGCTTTACAAGCCGATAACAGTACGGAATTCGTCAACCATACCGTTACAAACCTCCTCACCTCGCAGGGCATCCATCTCCGGCTCTCCTGCCCCTACACCTCTCCTCAGAACGGCAAAACCGAGCACCTCCTTTGCACCCTCAACAACATCATTCGCTCCATGCTACTTCACGTCCACCTACCCGCCACTTATTGGGTCAAAGCTCTGGTTATTGCGACATACCTTCTCAATCGGCGCCCATGCTCCTCCGTTCATAACAACGTTCCCTATGCTCTTCTCTACCGCACGACGCCCGACTACTCCCACCTTCGCGTTTTCGGGTGCCTCTGCTACCCAAATCTTACCGCCACAGCTTCCCACAAACTCGCTCCCCGCTCCACCGCCTGTATTCTCCTCGGCTATTCCACCTCTTACAAGGGATACCGATGCCTCGACCTTTCCACCCGACGGGTCCTCGTCTCTTGTCACGTCATTTTTGACGAGACATGTTTTCCCTTCGGTCTCCTTCATCCGAGATCCTCCTCTAGTGATCTCGACTTCCTCCTCACTAACACCGTGCCGACTAGGTCTCCCCCACTGCCCTCTCCATTGGCCCCCTCATCGGCCGCTGCTGAGGATTTACCCATCACATATCCCACCACTACTCGGTCCGATGTCCCTACCATCGGACCCCCATCGGACCCACCTTTATCGGCCGATACCGATTCTATTTATCCTTCAGCCGATACCATTTCCTCTTCATCGGACACCCTACCTCCGTCGGCTCCACACTTTCCATCGGCTCCCCCCATCCTATCAGCTCCCCCTACCCTATCGGCTGATCCATCTCTATCGGACCGATCGGAATACTCGGCCCACCCGACCTCATCGGCTCAGGCCGATCTAATTCCTCCTTTTCCTCTTGTCTACAGTCGTCGACTCGGAGCCGATGACACCCCCACCCGACCAGTTCTTCCCATTACTCCCGCACCCCTATCGGCTCCAGTTCCCTCCACCTCTCATATGGTCACCCGCACCCAGACCGGTCTCTCCGCCCCACTCCGCGCTACGGTTTCTCCGCCGTCCACAGCTCTTTCTCGCCCATCCCGGCGACTTCTCGCTCAGCCCTGGCCGACCCTCAGTGGCGCGCGGCCATGGCCGACGAGTACAAGGTCCTAATGGACAACGAGACCTGGCACCTCGTTCCCCGACTTCCTGGCGCTAACATTGTGACCGGTAAGTGGATTTTCAAACACAAATTCCACGCCGATGGCTCCCTTACCCGTCACAAGGCTCACTGGGTAGTCCGGGGTTTCTCCCAACGACCCGATGTCGACTACGACGAGACCTTCAGTCCCGTTGTCAAACCCGCCACCATCCGAGTCGTCCTCACCTTGGCTGCCTCTCGCTCCTGGCCGATCCATCAACTAGACGTGAAGAACGCCTTTCTTCACGGCCACCTGACGGAAACAATCTACTGCCAGCAGCCCCTAGGCTTCGTCGACCCTTCTCGGCCCGACGACGTCTGTCTCCTTCAACGCTCTCTCTACGGCCTCAAACAAGCCCCTCGTGCCTGGTACCAGCGCTTTGCTGCCTATCTTCGGCACATCGGCTTCGTGGCCTCTGCGTCCGATAGTTCCCTGTTCACTTTCCATATCGGCTCCGCCACTGCCTATCTACTTCTCTATGTCGATGACATTGTCCTCACAGCGTCTTCGACATCTCTTCTCGACCAGATCATGGCCTGACTCCACTCTGAGTTCGCCATAACCGATCTTGGTCCTCTCCACCATTTCCTTGGCATCTCCATAACCCGTTCCATCCACGGGCTCTTTCTTTCCCAACGCCAGTACGCCATCGACCTCCTTCAGCGTGCGGGTATGGCCGACTGTCACCCCACGGCCACCCCAGTCGACACTCGAGCCAAACTCTCCACATAGCGCTGCTCAAGCGCATCCTACGCTACGTGAAGGGCACCCTCTCCAGCGGGCTGCATCTCAGCTCCAGCCCCATCGACTCCCTTACCGCGTACTCCGACTCGGACTGGGCAGGCTGCCCTGACTCTCGACGGTCTATGTCCGGCTACTGCGTTTACCTCGGTGACACTCTCGTATCCTGGTCCTCAAAACGCCAGACTACAGTGTCCCGCTCCAGCACTGAAGCCGAGTACCGCGCCGTCGCCCACGCCGTCACCGAGTGCTGCTGGCTTCATCAGCTTCTCCAGGAGCTCCGTGCACCCCTCTCCACCACGACCGTCGTCCACTGTGACAATGTCAGTGCCATCTACATGATCGCCAACCCAGTATATCACCGACGCACCAAGCACATCAAGATCGATATCCATTTTGTCCATGACAAGGTTGCATTAGGACAGGTTCGAGTGCTCCATGTACCATCGGTACATCAGTTTATCGATATAATGACCAAAGGTCTGCCCACGCCTTTGTTCACTAGTTTTCGGTCCAGTCTCTACGTCCGTTCCCCTCCCGCTGTGACTGCGGGGGTGTTAGACAGACCACTAGCCTAGGCTGTATATATATAGACCCGACGCCTCGTATACGCTTAGGGATTCATAGTTACTGTACACATTCTATAATTTGGGCTCTCTCTCCTTTCAGAGTTTAAGGTGAATGGAGATAATTAACAGAGCACCGGTTTTTCAGTAGTAGAAGCAGCCCCAGTCTTAAGCAGCGTGGTGTGCGTTTCAGTATTTGCAATGCAAGTGTAACTGCGTGACTCTGTCCCCATGAGAGTTGTCCTCCAGTTCCATCCATGTCAACCGAAAGTGAATAAATTGAGGTGGTAGAGTTGATGTGATTAGAAAAGGATCAAGAGTGTCTTTTATTTGCAACCACGCTTATTGGACTGGTTATGTGAAGAAATGAAGAAAAAAGCTCACGCACATCAAAGCAAATCTTGCTTAACTAATGAACGAAAGGAAAAAACTGTCCATGTTTCGGACCTAAATTTCAGAACCTTCCGTCTGGAAACTCTTTCGCCTGAAAATTTTCAACTTTTTTTTGGGGGATTTGGCAAAATTTATTCAAATTTGGACAAATCTCGTTCAAATTTAAATTTTGTTGGCTGAGATTTGTTACGGTTTCGGGTCAGCAGTGCTGCTGGGAAATGGTAATCACCCTCTTAATTAGCAAGTAACTGAATCCTAAAACAGTTTTGGACGAAAATTCTCTTGTTATACATACGCTGTAAGCTTGAAAGTAGGGCTTCATTTTTACGGCATGAAAAGAATTCTGGTTGATGGTTCTATCTTCTCACTGGAATGCGACACTGTTTTTCCGGAGACAAGCATGCAGAGTTACAATAAGTTGTAAGACTCTCTTATATCACTACTGTCAGTTTGCACCGAGATTCATGCAGCGCCTGTGAAATCGCCCACCGAAGCATCCAGACCTATATTGAGGCGCATCATGCACCATCGCCTAGCAACACGGCTGGATAAGGCGGTAAGGGTCGCGCGGCTGGCAAGGAGCAACTCAACGGCCGGTGCCTCAGGGGCCTGGGATATATAAAGTATGGCTTCGGAATATATCCTAGGCAATTTTTATCAACTGAATTTGATGTCAAAAGACGCAAATTATTAATGAGATTCGAGATAATATGAAGTATACTATAAAATTGTGCAATTCTCCTTTTTATCTAACAAATCAACAACTCTATTTTTTTTGACACAGAAAACACTTTCCATTAATTCATATATTCAACAATGTCGTTGGTCACCAAATCCTCGTGTCATTACTAACTTCTCTGTTCAAAATTTGGTCAATAATTAATATTCTTAAAATTAATTTGTTTTGTTTTATGAAAGTCCTAGCAAGAAACTTTATATATATATATATATATATATATATCAACCAACGTGCACATATATTTTTTCCCCAAAGGAATATCACATGTGAAAACCTTTGAACAATTGGAACTTACTTGGAAGGACAGCATGAAGCCACACGCACCGCACGTCCGCACCTAGGATATGTAGCACATGCTAGGAAATTAAGCAAAACAAATTACGAGGGACATAGTGCAAATACTGCAGTTTCCAACCATATAGCACGGTAAAGCCTTGATACAGCTAAGAAAAATACAAATTACAAAGTTTTAATTTTTTTTAAGCGATAATACATAGTTCAGATACAAGACAATGCAAGAGTGGAAAAGTAAAACCAGACACGAACCCCAAAATGTGAAATGCTCAATTTTTGACATTTTGATCGTTTCAAAAACTTATTTTACAAATGGACCTAAAAAAAATATAAAATCTAAAATCTATGAAGAAAAAAAGATGTAATTGTGAAAATAAAACCATTATCTTAACGCTAGGCTCAATAACACTCTCAGTGCCAATTTTCCTCTCATATGAGGTGACGTGATTTTGTCTTGTCAAAGCTTTGGTTCTGACTTATGTACTACTTAAAAATCTGTGTAGCCCACTCCATGTAAGTAAAAGGTCATTACCACAGACTCCATCGCTGATCTCCAATAATATGATAAAATCACGCCACCTCAAACGAGAGGTCAACGCCAATATTAGTGTCACTGAGATGTTATAATTCAGCGTTATCGAGTCTGATGTTGAACTAAATGTCTATTTTTATGATTAGCTTTTTTTAAGATTCATTTGTGAAATAATCTTTTGAAAAGTGTCATAATGTCAAAATTTTCGGTTGTGAGCTGGATGACAGGCTTCTTTACTGTGGTATATATTATTGATCTTTGTGAGGGTTGAAATTAAAGGGTTCGATTCAGAATCACAGAACTACATTAACAGTAACTGAATATAACCACAATAGAACAGCCAAGCAATTACAGAATAAAGGACACACAAGAACTCGAGTCACGCATCACGTTCGCTAGCTGTAACTCACGATCAAGATGGATGCAACTGCTAGCTCCCCTAAAAATGCATACGAACATGCATCTTTAATTTAGGAAAAAAATCGCTAATGAAGCTATCTATCTATAACTCTCCCTTTTTAAAGAACAAGATATTAACCCCCGCAAAAAAAAAGATAAAAGAACTGCCGTGTAGACATACACACGGACTGATCCAGCAGGCGAAGCATCCAACATCCGGGCTGGACCAGAAGAACCGGTGAGATAGAAACGGAAAGTAACCATCGGCTACTGATTGATCTGGGTCACTTGTTGCTGGATCCAACCAAACCTCACATACAACCTTTCTGGCCAAGCTTTGTATGTGAATTTGCATTAGATTCTCCTCCAATGGTCGGCGTATGCACGCATAGGACAAGACAGAATGACACAGCACACTTGTTCATCTTAAGCTGAACCCTGCATTCTTGACTAGGAATTGGTGTACAAGCATATAAAGCAGAAATGCAGAATGTGAAGTGGCCGGCGATAGAAATCTTGGTGCTCGCTTATTTTAAATTTTTTGCTTGGCTTGTGGATAGAATTGAACCTCCGGTGACCAGAATGACAACTCTAGCAACGTCCCAGAGAACTAATGATGACTGATCCAACCGTATTGTGGCTAACATTTTCTTTGTCCTTGTTAATTCTTGAGAATGAACTAAGTTAATTAAATTCTATGAGTTACGTGTGTGTCTGTGCATCTTAGCCATAAATGATTGTGAAATTCAAAATTAAAAATTAATATTTTTTCTTCTGTATTTTTTAAATAGGAAAATAACATTATTTTATTACTATAGACATAATGACCTAGAATAAATTAGATAAAATTTATAAATAAACTTGATATTAACAAAACAAAATTACTAAACACAGAAAAAAGTTAACCAAGAATAATTAAACCGATCAATTTTTTTCACGAATAACAGCCTAGCTAAAGTTTACATCACAGAACTGATCGAAATCACATAAAAAAATTAATCTAAAATATAAACGCTAGGTATACAAATGAAAAAGAGAATAATTACCACATAAATCCTCAATACACTTTACCTTTGTTACCAAAATTATACTTATAAAATTTATTAAAAAATATTTTAATTTTCTATATCCAAATCCTAATTATGTTACCCTCTATTTAAAAAATTGAAAAAAAAGACCAAAATATAATTGAGATTTCGTAACCATTAATTTATTTATTCTTAGCCATTAGATCTAATGCTCCAGATTGCATCACATCACCAGTTACACCGAGAACCACAGAGTGCAATACGTTTTTATAGATAATCTGACTCACGCCTCCGTATCAATTTGATTGCGCCACGTTTCCTCCGAATCTTTTATGGTCACGCACACACGTGCACGTCCACATGCACCACGTCTCTAGTTCTAGCACCATCTATCAGTCGCAGTGCCTCTATGTGCCCGTGCTAGTTGATAAGCCTAGTCCGCCTGTTAGCCACAACGCCTCCTTGTGCCCATGTCTACTCGCCGGCCTGCTAACTTTTTGGTCTGCTTATCAAGTTAGTCCACTCTACCTGCGCAATCGTATTCAGCTTGCTTTAGACCACGTCAGCCTGTTCACGTGTCACCTTTAGTCCATTTCCTTCTAGGTCGAATCTACACTCTTCATACAGCTTGGTAGCAAATCCAGCCCATTACTAAGCTAATTCAGAAAATAAATTTATCAATTTCATCCAAAATTTCTCCAATTTTTTTAACAATTTTTCATCTATTTACAAAATTTAATTCTTGCACATAAATAAATAGAAAAACATTCTCCGACATAGATTTTTACAACCTAACCTATATCAACATACACACACTTACCACCACATTTTTCATAAATAATTTTAACATAAACCAATTAAATAATGCCAATTTTAATATAAACTAATTTTGCAAAAAGCCAATTTCAGTATAGATCATTTTAACATTTTTTCTTAAATTAATTTTCATCATTATTATTTAATAATTTTTCCCTTAATGAAAATATTAGCAACAACACATAAATATTGAATATAAGCATTTAATTTCTCAAAAAAAAATTGTATAAACTCTATCCACTTTTTAACAATGAATTCATTAAGACGTTTTGCAATTTTGTACCAATTTAATTTTTTTTATTTTCATTAGCATCACATAATATCAATATAAATAAGCTCATACATGTTATGTTAAAATTAATTTACACTCGTACATGTAATATGTAATGTAATTCTAGTGTAATTGTAATTAACAATTTATTGCAAAAACATGATATTTCTTACTAAACTATTTCAAAACTTAAAAGTATTAATTTGATGCATTTTATTTGTACTTTTTTCAATAAATTGAGAATCTCAATTATGACATAAATTGTAAGTTATTTTCAACCCGTTCAAGCTAGTGTTTTTTGACAATTAAAAGATTAAAAATCAGTTTTCAATCATATACAACTTTTTTCCAAGTTATATTAAAGTGTATTAATAGTCAACAATCTTATTAAAAATAAGTACGATAATGCATATTTCGTCATACTTTTCATAGCACATATTTTTAATTTTTTTATATTTCTCATAGCATATTACCTTATTTAAAATAAGATCAAAATATAAGAAAGTTCAATTATGTTTCAAGTTGTCATTCCATTTAATTAGTTATGTAAAAATCAACACATATAGTAATTTGAAATTACTCATAACTTATGATATTAATATGAATGTAAGTAATATACTCATTATTTAACAAAAAACACAAAAAATTCATAAGTAAAACACGTCATTTTTTTCTATTTAAATAAAAAACACAAAAAAAGGTTACAAGGTTGATGATCTCCTCAAAACAATCCCATTAAATAAATAACCCCAATTTCTTTATGAATACGAGTAAAACGAGAAGAATCCAAACAATTTATGAAAATATCTACCAATTGATATTGAGTATCTATATGATAAAGTGTCACATTAACTTTTTCAACATGATCTCTAAGAAAGTGAAATCTAATATTAATATGTTTTATCCTAAAGTGTTGAGCTGGATTCTTAGCAATAAAAATGGCACTTGTATTATCACAGAAAAGTGAAACATTTTTTAAAGTAAAACCATAATCTTCAAGTGTAGCTACTATCCAAAGAATTTAAGAACAACAACTAGCAGCAGCCACATATTTAGATTTAGCGATTGATTGTGCTACAGAGGATTGTTTTCTTGAAGATCAAGCAATAAGTGAATTACCGAGAAAGAAACAAGCACTAGAAATACTTTTTCTATCAAGTCTACACCCTCTAAAATCAACATAAAAAAGATCTTAAAGTAATACATAAGAATGCAGATAGCCATATGCCAAAATCTATAGTAAAATGAACATACCTGAGAATTCACTTAATTGATTAAAGATGTGAAGCACGTGAAGAAGCTTGAAATCATACATGTAAATATATTGTAAATTGTATGTTTGGTCCTAAAGCAGCGAGATACAAAAATGGACCAATCATACTCCTATAATCTTTATCAGGATCAAGTGTAGATGTAGCTCTCATGGGCGTTATAATAGGTTTGTAATTCTCCATTCTAAAATGACATAGAAAGTCCTTCGTATACTTTGATGAATAAATATATCTTCTTTTTATTTGTTTTATTTGTAATCCCAAAAAGTACGTCAATTCGTTTCTGAAAACCGAGACACTAAACTATAAAAAGATAACCAAATATAATATCATCCACATATATTTGAACGAATAATTAATTATTGAACAAACAAAATTTTCTCTATTTTTCCCATAGTAAAGCCCTTTTCAAATAAACTATTTTTTAACCTATCATACCACACTCTTAGAGCTTGTTTTAAACTATACCATTCAAAAATATAATTTAGATATTTAGCATCTTCAAAATGAGGTGTTTGCTTAATATATACTTTCTCATTGATATAGCCATTTAGAAAAGAACTTTTTACATCTATTTGATAATGTTTAAAACCTTTAGATGCAACAAAATCTAACAAAATTCTAATGGTTTCAAATCTAACAACAGAAGCAAAGATTTCATCAAAATCTATACCTTCTAATTATGTAAAACCTTAAGCTACCAATCTATCTTTGTTTCTAACAATAATACCATCATCACTTTGTTTATTTTAAAAAAACCCATTTAGTTCTAATTAAAGAACGATTAGGATGTGTTGGTACAAGCTTCCAAACCTTATTATGCTAAAAAATTTCTAATTCTTCATATATAGCATTGATCCAAGATTTGTCACTTAATGCATGCGATACATCTTTAGATTCAAAAGATGCTATAAAAGCTGAATGAGCATGAGAGATTGGATCTTTAAATCTTGAATATGTCACCCTTTCATGAATATTACTGATGATTATTGAGGTGGATGTCTTCTCTGAATGTGCAAGAGAGTTGTTGTTCCAAAAATATTATCTTGTTTAATTTGATCTTCTATTTACTCAGAAGAAGTTAAATCTTAAGGATACATAGTTGTTTGTGAAGTTGTGGTGGATGCTAGAATCACTTTAATTGATTGTGTAGGAGGAACAAAAGATTCTTCATTATCCTTATCATAATCATCACTAAAGATGTTCTCCTCTTAAATATTTGCACATGTATCTATAACACTTAGACTAATAACTTGACTAGTCTCATCAAAAGTAACTTCATAAGTTTCTATTACCTAAATATAGAACACGATAAGCACATGAATAAATAGAATAACTAAGAAACATGCCATCAAGTGATCTAGCCTCCAATTTATCTAAATTACCAATTTTAAGCACAAAACATTTGCATCCAAAAACACAAAAGTAAGACACACTAGACCTATGATTAAATCATAGGTCATAAGAAGTTTTACCAAGTTTTGATCTCAAAAATACACGATTTTAAACATAGCAAGCAGTAAAAATAGTTTCAGCCCAAAATTTTCTAGGTGTAGAGAATTCATTTAGCATAGTTTGAGCCATGTCAACCAAAGTTCTATTTTTTCTTTCAACTACACCATTTTATTGTGATACTCTAGGTGAAGAAAATTAATGATCAAGACCTCTTTCAAAACAAAAGCGTTCAAAAGATGAATTTTTAAATTTAGTTCCATTATCACTTCTAATTGCTCTAAGAGCTCATGGGTGATTAACAGATAATCTAAGAACAAGATTTCTAAAATAATTGAAAGCCTCATCTTTAAATGCCATAAAATAAACCAAAGAAATTATAGAGAAATTATCAACTATTATCAGTACATACCACTTATTTCCAAAGGATTGAACTCGTGATGGTCCAACAGTATCAAGGTGTAGAAATTGTCCTAGTGAATTTATCATCACCATAGTAAGAGGTGAATATGAACCTGCATACATCTTACCATGTGTACAAAAAACGCATACTATATTGCTATGACCTTGAAGCTTAGGCACACCACATATAAGATCCAGACCACTGATCAAACCTAATATGGCCAAATCTACGGTGCCAAAATAATAAGTCTTTAAAATCAATACGAACTAAACACCTATGCTTAATAGAAGAAGAGACATTAAAGTCATCTTTAAACACTCTTCCAAAATGTGTAATATTAAAAACAAAATCTCCTCAAGCATTTAATACTTTGCATCTATCTTTCTTAAAGCAGATCTTCATCAATCATTAGTGAAACATAAAGCAAGTTATATTTTAAGTTCTCAACACGAACCACACCCTTAAATATAAACTTATCACATACTCTTACTATACCTTTACTCACAATTATAGAAGTAGAAGCATCTTTAAAAGTTATATTTTCTACATAAGATCATATTGTGAGATAGGAAAATCAATTTTTATCACTAGACATGTGGCGTGAGCATCTGGAATCCACTAGCCAAATATCCTCCTTCCTCACACGAAGTGCTTACATAGAAGATAATAATGTTGAGATCTTAGTACTAGGGTTAGTAATATAACATTTAGAAATCTAGTACTGAGACACATAACATACACTAGAAGAGATAATAGAAGAATTTCTATACAAAGATTTAGATATATTATTAATCATATTAATAGAACCAAAAGGGTGTACTTTTCTCAAATTAAACATTGCATTAATTTTTTCTCTCATTTGTTATTTAGCAGGTCTAAAAACAAAATTATACTTTATGTCCATCTCTACCATCATAATAAGTGCAAGCATATTTAACTTTATATTTACTTTTAGATATAGAAATAACACTTGTACCAATTATACCAGTAGATGACATGATACCATCAAATCTAAAGATTATCTTTTTAGGTTAATTAGTAATCTCAATTATACCACTACTAAGAGATTTAACAACAGCTAGAGTATAAGTCTTAGAATAAGGATCATAACATAAAGCTGTTTTAAACTATTGAGAACGAGTGTTTTGATTCAAAATTTGATTCACACTTTTAGTTCACATCTTTTCTTGTAAATAATCTATATGATTCAAAATAGTAGCACAATTTTATAAGAAATATACTAAAATTTATCCTTTTTTATCACAATTAGAGCATGAAAGAATCTTATGAGTAATAAAATCATCTTGGGCAATTTTAATATCAGCATCATTTAACTTAAGAGAATTGTAATTACACAATAAATAGATTTATTAACTATACAATAGTGCTTATCATTTCTCTCTTTTTTAAGATTAAGTTTTTTTAAAGTAGAAGTATGCATATCTTTTATAGAAGTAAATTTAACATAAACTAAGAATCATATATAGGAGTTAAATTTTTAAATCTTATAATTTTAGCATTTAATTGTTCAACCAAAAAATTTTGTTTCTTAATTTTTTTATTTTTCTTCTCTAATAATATACCTAGTTTTTCAATAGCACATGCTAAATCACCATGAGAAGGTTACCTCATTGTCGCTGTTATTGTTAATATCACTGTTGGTAACACTTTTACTACTTGCTATCGTGCATAGACCAATTAAGCTTTTCTTGCTTTTGTAAACAGCATCATCATCAATATCAGTGTTCACATCATTTATATTTAGCTGTTCAAGGCAGAAATAACATGGTGTACTACTTTTTTTTAATAGCCCTTCTTCCTGCTCTTTTTAATGTTCGCATCTTGTCACTTTCTACATTGTCTTCTTCCCATATTCATTCATAGAAATTCTTGCTAAAATTTTGGACATTTAAGATGAAAGTGGCTAAGCGAACTGTATTCAAAATATCTTTGAATTTCAGCGTGTAAAGAGGAGTGCCAAATCACCTTCAGTTAGATATTCTAGTTGTTCATCGGTTAGTAAAGATAAAAAAGATAAAGAATAGCTAGGTAAAGAATTATTAGTTTGTAAAGCTAAAGTTATTGATTTGTTAACAATATTTTTTTTAGCAAAAACATCTAACTCATGTGTTTTCAATTTAAAATAAAGCACATCTAATATAAATGTACTTATGGTAGTAAATTCTCTTGTTACTCGTATATATACATATAATTTTTCAGTGTTAGAATAATAGACGTAATATGCTAAGAATCTTATTAAGGCATAATTTTAATTAAAACTAATTTTAATATAAATTATTTTACTAATTTTATTTAAATCAATTTTCTAGTTCATGCCACGTAGCATAATCGACGCCTATCACACACTTCTTATAATGCAAGTCACCGCCATATATCTTTATCATTTTAGCCCTTGATTTTTTTATATGTCAGTTTCTAATATATTTTATATGTCACTTCATATAAAACTTAGTAATATTTTTAGTGTTTATTTTTTTTATATGTCACTTATAGCAATAATATTTTAGAGTTTGCAACGAAAACTTAGTATATCGATTAGACGATCGTGAAAAAAATATCTATGGTTAACTAATTGCTTGCCACCGGAAATGGTCAAAGCCATACCCAATCGAAAAAGGATATTTTCTTACAATTCTCCTCCCCAACTTACCGGCCCCACACAATCCTCGCACCTTGGTCTCTGCCACTGCCACCTCGCTCACTGCCCGCGACTTTCCCTCCACACCACGCCATCCTCCTCCCCTCGCCCTCCGTCGTAGCCGCCCGCTGCGATCAATGGCACCGTCCAAGCCTCCTCTAGAAGCCCTAGGCGTCCAACGCCTCTGCCACTGTCCGGCAGTCCACCCCTCGCCCTCCGCTGTAGCTGCCCTCGGTGTTCAACGGTGCCGCCCAAGCCTTCTCCCGAAACGGATCCACCATCCGGTGCTGCTTCACGCTTGCACGCCCTCGGTCACCCACGCCTGCTCCTTCAGAATGGGTCCCCACGCCATTCCCAGGATTGCAGTGAAGGAAGAAGATGACAGGGGATTTCAAGCCAACGCTGAGGTACATCATTGAGTGGTCCGGAAGACGATGACGATATGTACATTGCTTTGTGCACATGCTCCCCTAATGCTCGATGAAATTATCCTTTAGGATTTCTTTGTTCAGGCAATAAATTTTGATCTTCCTGTTGCAGCTGACGAAGATTTCTTAGAGGCTTACAGTAGTCCGAGCCAAGGTCCTGTCATAATGATCCAGGTTATTCTAAGATGCCATACGCCATCGTGTTCCGTTAACCATATATTTGCCATCAAAATTAGTTTTCTAAATATTCCGTAGGATGACAGAGAACATATGCCATCATGTTCTGTTTAAGTGAAAAAGTAAATAAACTATTGTGTCAATCTTCTGGTCATCTCTGTATATCTTCAGATTTAAGATCATACTGGAATTGTATTCCTAAAAAAGAAGGCACTGGCAAAGAAGATTTAGGTTCATTTTCTAAGGTCACAAGATCTGGATATTGGACGATACATAAATAGTTGACGTTTTCCTTGAAACAAAATTATTTGGTGCTTCAGGAAGCAGTTAGGGGCATCACAACATGAGTAATTTATCAAGGGGCATGCACTCGCCATCTGATCTTTTATTTACACAGATTATGTTCTTGTATAGATGTTGTGGGCACCTAGCTGCAATATCATATGCACGCAAAGTGCATTCAGATTGTGCTACTTTCTCGGTTTTTTAGGTACTGTTATTCAGTGCTCATTGCCATCTCGAAAACTACGGTGACTCTGTATTATATATTAGATAATAATAGATTAGAGGTTATAAATATATATAGGCAGGAGAGTTCAAGTATGAACACTAAACTAAAAAGCCCTAGGCCTAATTAACACACATTAAACAGAACAAGCGACTAGCATGGCGCATGGCTGCAGCCAGAGATTAAGGCGCAGATATAAGAGTCTAGGAGATAAATATAACTTGTTGCACAAGAGTCTAGAAGACAAATATAACTTATTGCACAAGAGTTTAAGAAGATAAATATAACTTGCTAACACCCCTCCGCAGTCTGAGCATCGGTGCAGCAGACGTTCAGACTAGTTCTAAACTCAGTGAAGAGCAAAAATAACAGTCCTTTGGTGAAGATATCGGCATACTGAGAGGTTGTTAGAACATGAAGAACGCGAATTGCACCAAGAGCAACACGCTCCCGGATAAAGTGGAGGTCAATCTCGATGTGTTTGGTGTGTTGATGCTGGACATAGTTGGTGGACATGTAGACGGCACTGATGTTATCGAGTAGAATAATGTAGCGTGCTATAAAGGGGACTATAGCTCACTGAGAAGTTGACGCAGCCAGAAAGCCTCAAAAACGGCGTTGGCAATGGTTTGATATTCAGCTTTGGCACTGGATCGGGACACGGTGTGCTGGTGCTTGAAGGACCAGGAGATAAGGTTATCACCAAGAAAGACCGTATAGCCAGAAGTGGACTTGTAAATGTCCAGACAACCGGCCCAGTCACCATCAGAGTAGGCGACCAGTTCATGATGCGTTGTGGGATAGAGTGCCAGACCCAAATGAAGACTACCGCGAACATACCGAAGGATCTGCTTGAGGGCAGCCAAGTGAGGTTCCGTGGGTCATGCATGTGAAGACAAACTTACTGAATAGCGTAAGCAATATCCAGACAAGTGAAAGTGAGGTACTAAAGGGTACTAGCCAAGCTACAAAAATCAGAGGGATGCGAATTGGATCACCAGTGACTGCAGAGAGCTTCGGATTGGTGTCGACTGGAGTAGAGCAGGGTTTGCTGTCAGCCATACTAGCCCGATCAAGAATCTCCATCACGTATTGTTGCTAGACAAGAAAAGGCATCAATCACGGTGCTGAACTTGCATTCTAAGAAAATGGTGCAACTGGCTAAGGTCCTTCATGTTGAACTCATGCTATAGAGTAGAGATGATGCGACGGAGGACAGTCGTGGATGAGGCAGTGAGCACGATGTTGTCCATATAGAGTAGTAAGTATGTTGTGTCGATGCCATGATGGTAGATAAAACCAGCTAGCTGTGCAGCAAAAACAGTCTCAGACAGAGTCTCATGAAGGACATTCTTCACGTCAAGCTGGTGAATTGGCCATCCACGAGAGAGGGCGAGTCAGAGCATAGTTCGAACTGTGGCGGACTTGACAACAGAATTGAATGTCTCGTTAAAGTCGATGCCAGGACACTGAGTGAAACCAAAAAGGACCCATCGAGCCTTGTATCGGTTGAGAGACCCGTCAGCCCTAAACTTGTGCTTGAAAATCTATTTGCCGGTGACAATATTGACTTAAGGTGGTTGAGAGACAAGCTCCCATGTGTTGTTCTGAAGGAGGGCAGAGAACTCTTCTTCCATGGCGGCCCGCCAATTGGGATCGACAAGGGCACCACGGAAGGTGCGGGGCACCAGTGACAGTGTTGTGCTGTTGTAGACACTAGGAAACCAATGACCAGCTTTGGTGCGAGGCCGTGGTTATTGGTGATGGGCTACACGGACACGGCGCCCTTAGGCAGAGCCTGCGTGCTGGGGCAGTCGGTTGTTGAGGAGCTGCTACCTGGCGTCACGAGTAAACCAGCAGCGGTCGAGGCTTGCCCGGGGCTGTTGCAGCAACAAGAGAAGCTAGGGCGCTGGGGGCTACAGCAGCAGTAGTGGCAGGCGGAGTGCCTGGACTGCAGCAGCAGCAAGCGTAGAGGGAGTGTCCTGCCGGATGACTGGTCGGACCGGAGAGATCGGCGTAGGGGCCATGCCAGGCACCGGAGTGGCAGCCTCTGTCTCGACGACCGCGCCCGCGCTGGGTGCTGGTGGCGTGCCGACAGTCGGGGCCGCACGTGGCTGTGCAGGAACACCAATGGGAGCACCTGTAGGAAATGAAGGTAGAGGTGCACTGATAGAACTGGACACGAGATTTGCATCATCAGTTAAAAAATCAAAATGGGAGCACATGTAGGAAATAAAGGTAGAGGTGCACTGATAGAACTCGGCACAGAATTTTCATCATTAGTTTAAAAATCAAGGGCTGTCGAGTTAGTAGATAATTATTGTGAGAAAGGGAAAGTGTTTATCAAACACAACATGTCAAGAGAAGAGAACACGATTGGACTAGAGGTCAAGGCAGTGGTATCCTTTATGATGAGAGGAGTAGCTAAGAAAAATGCACAAGCAGGATCGTGGTGCAAGTTTGTAAATGGCTATGGCAGAGAGGTTAGGATAACAGGAGTAGCCAAAAACACGAAGATGGTCGTATTTGGGCTGGACACCAAATAGGACAAAGTGAGATGTGGAGCATTGAAGAGTTTTGGTGGGTAGGATGTTGAGAACATGTGTGGCGACGTGTAAGGTCTCAACCCAGTACGAAGGGGGCATGTAGGACTGAAAGAGAAGAGAGCGAACTGCATTGTTGATGGTGCGAATCATGCGCTCAGCTCGCCCATTCTAAGATAAGGTATATGGGCAGGACATACAGAGGTGTATGCCATGGGTGAGAAAGAAGGAGCGGGAGGTAGAATTATCAAATTTCTGATCATTGTCACACTGGATGGCTTTTACAGCGACACTATACTGAGTGCAAACATAGGCAAAGAAGTGAGTTAGAGTGACAAACGTGTTAGATTTGAGACGAAGAGGGAACGCCCAAACATAGTGTGAGTAATCATCAAGTATAATTAAGTAGTATTTGAAGCCAAAAACACTGGCAACTAGAGAGGTCCACAAATCACAGTGAATAAGCTCAAATAAACTAGATTCCCAAGATAAAGATGACTGAAAAGGAAGGCGAGTATGGCATCCTAACTGACATGCATGACAGAAATAATCAATTTCTTTAGTATAACCAGGGATAACAGAGGCGACTTTGACAAGGCATCGCGACCAGGGTGCCGAAGCCGGCAATGCCATAGTGAAGACAAAGAATCAGCGGTGAGAATGGTGGCGCTAGGAAGATGCAATGGGTAGAGGGGCCCGGAGATATTGTACCTGATGATCACCTTCTAAGACTTTAGATCTGAATAGCCAGCAGGATCAAATTCAACAGCACAATTGTTGTCGGTAGTGAACTGGCACACAGAAATGAGATTCTTAATAAGCCATGGGGAAACAAGAACATTATTAATAAACAGAGAGTTGGTGAGAGTGGTGGCGCCAGTAGCAGTGACAGGGAGTAAGAAGCCATCACCGACAACAATAGAGAAAGGAGAAGGATACCACGAAGAGGTAGGGTGTGAAAGGGTGTGAGAATCAAAGGTCATGTGGGAGGTGGCACCAGAGTCGAAGTACCATTCATTGTTCAGCAGCTGCTGAAGGGTCATGGTGCTAAAAGTTGAGGCGAGGGAGTGTTGATCCCAGGCCATCGGAAGACCGGTCTACAAGTTGTAGAAGCTAGGAGGAGCCAAGGCATCGAGGGAAGACAGAGGGACACCCTGCTGACCGTCGTAGGCCGCAGGAGTGGTCTGCTACAGCTATTGCTGAAACGGTGTAGGCGGGAGTTGCTGTAAGGTAAGGAAGGCCCCTTGTTGGGCCAGCAGCGCCTGCTGATGTGGTGGCTAGACGGGCGAAGAGCGAGGCGGGGGGCACGGCCTGAGGATGATGAGCCATAGGTTGTAGGAAACGGGCCAAGGCCCACTCGTCCTCTGGTTGGGTAGAGCAGGCATGCCTGAGCCGTCGCCTTTGCCGCCTCTACCGCGGGAGCCGTGGCTGCTGCCTTTGCCACCAAGACCACCCCTTTTACCACTCCCACGCCGGTGGTAGGATGCCCAGAGAGCTACTAGGAGGTAGGGTGGGAGGATGAGGAGCCGCTACCTGTGCCGACGACGAGAGCTGTAAAGGGAGATGGGGTCAAGGGCCTCATGGTAAGCTCCTCAAGGATGAACTCATCACAGGCCTCCAAGAAGGAAGGGAAGGGTCAGCCATGTCGGAGATGGTGGCCAACGGAGGCAAACCCCTCGTTCAAGCCTTAAATGAGGTTGAGGATGAGGGAGCGGTCGCTGACTGCTTCACCAAGATCGACAAGGTTGTTGGCGGTGGTCTTGAGGAGCTTGCAGTAGTTGGTGACAAAGAGGTCCCACTAGACGAGCGTACGGAGTTTGGTGTCGAGGATAAGGGCCCATGCCTCCTGGTTGCCGAGAAATTGGCTCTCAATGGCAAGCTAGGTGGTATGGGCAGTGACGCCTTGGTTGCCGTGGCTCCTGACAATGTCGAGGAGGTTGTCGGAGAGGGTGCCGTAGAGCCAAGAATGGACGACGTAATTCATGCGCTCCCAGTCAGGCGATTTTAGGGGACGATCGTCATGAAGGACATGGCCTTAAAGAGAATACTTGCCTAAGATGAGCAAGAATTGCTTGCACCAACAAGCAAATCTGCCAGAGTTGACATCGAGAACGACGTGGACAAGGCTGCGGATGTTCTGAACGGCCACAGCTTGGGCATGGAGGTTCAGAACCACAGCGGCCTCCTGAAGAACCATGGCGGTATGAACTAAGGGACGAGGGCCATCGGAGAGGAAAGACACGACCTCGTCAGTGTCTTTCGGCGGGTCTTCAGGGGAAGGTGCGGTGATGGCGCACTCCAGGCCCACGGCGGCGGTGTCGTGCTCGATGGCCGTGGCGGCGGCCTCAGCCTCGGCCTCCTCCACGCGGACAAGGGCGGCGCAGTTGGCTTCGGCCGCAGTGGCACGGGTGTCCTCCAGCTGTTTGCGCTCGGCATCATCGCTAGCAGTAGAGGGGTGGAGAGAGTCGGTCATGGAGAGAAGAGAGGATACAAAATAAGCTACAGTTGCAAATACATATATAGGCATTGTTTTTTTTAAAAAAAGAATTGATTAAATTTCCAACACATGACTACATCTAACAGATGAAAACAATAGTTAGAGAAGAGAGAAACAATAGTCAGAGAAGAACTTCACCAGCAACAATTCCTCAGCTTTCACCTTCGCACCCTTCACAACGACAACGCAGCGAACGACAATGCAAAGAGGTGATGCAGATCAAGGAGACAAAACAGTAGCACGACATAATAACAATATATATACAAAAAAGGTCCTCCGACTGGAGGATGCAATGGACATAGACAGATGGATGGATAGTTTGACTCGCAGCGCAGGTCAGGTAGATATATAGATCACCGCATAGATCGCTAGTTCCAGGACACAAACACTAGTAATTAGTAACAGTTAATAGGATTTTCTTGGTGAAACCATAGGGTGAAAATCCCCAATAGCTTTGGTCGTTCAGTAAGCTACTCGTCATCCAAGAAGGCCTCCGTAGCGTCGTTCTCGTCGCAGTCGACGAAGACCTCGACGTAGGCTTCGCCGTTGCGCTTGTACTGCTCGATGATGTTGGCTTGCTCCGCTCTGATCATCTTGATAGCCTCGGCAGCTTTGAACCTAGTGGCAAGGATGCTGTCGCGGAGCTCCGAGAGTAGGAGGTCCGCAAAGCCGTCGTGGAGGCCAGCGTAGGGAGGTCGACGCGCCGCCGCCGTCGCCGCCGGCACCTGCAGCAGGCGGTCGATGGACGCCTGGCTCACCTTGGCGAGCACTGCCTTCCTCCCCGGCGCCTTAGCCTCCTCCGCCAGGAAACGATGCTCGATCGGAACGCCCATCACCCCCACTTCTCCTTGGCCACCGCCGTC
The DNA here is from genome assembly GCA_030770085.1 of Oryza coarctata. NCBI lineage: Eukaryota > Viridiplantae > Streptophyta > Magnoliopsida > Poales > Poaceae > Oryza > Oryza coarctata. The sequence continues at coordinate 10,059,715 of CM061475.1, forward strand.
TCGCGGTGGATCGTCGCCGGCTTCATCAAGCTCCCTCTCTCTCGTCCTCCCGCTCGCTCGTGTGTTCTCTCGAGGCCTAGATCTGGACGGGTGGTGGCAGCGAACTTACAAAGTGTAGGATTATTTGTAATCTTGTGCATTCTTTTTATGCTTTTATTAGCTGTTGTTGTATTGCAAGTAGTGGCCGGCTGAGGTCTTTGGATTTTTCAGTTAGAATGTAGCTACTTTTCAGTAAGTGGCCCATCTTGATTCCTGTTGTAGGATGGCATAATGCACGGATCAGATGTTTACGTGGTCATTCTTTGCATGTAACAAACCCATGTTTGTGGGAGAATAAATGAAGTAGAAAACAGAAAAGCTGCAAGCAGTTCGCAGCGCCAAAACTTCTCTCGGTTTTGCTCTGTTCTGAAACTCTGCTCTGCGTTTACTATAGCTCGCCCAAAAAGGATCAGAGTTCTTTAGACACAAAACAGAGTGCGTGCGAGAGAGCCAAAGTGTTTCAGACATTTGGTATCAGAACGGTACCACGCACGATCCGGTGACGATGTCCAATGATGGAAGTCACTACACTCTATCAGAGCGCCGCAACAGTGGTAGCAACAGAAGTGATGGTGGACTGGCGGATAATGGTGCAGACGGTGGTGGCCTCCCTCTTGTCCCACATGGGAGAGATGTCAGGCACACTGCTCGTCTCCCAACGATGACGCAGACAAAATATCCGGATTGGTCCTGTTGATACGGGTTTCAGGATGATCACGCGGCACTATCAGCCATTTTCCAAGCTATGCCGCGCGAGCAAGATGCTGTGCGTGCTCGCCAAGCACGCACTGCAAAGGCGGCATGGGATGCGATTAAGACTGATGTGCATAGGAGTCGATCATGTCCGATAGGCTAAGGAGCAGGCCTACCGACAATAGTTTGAATCGATGCGTTTCAAGAAGGGCGAGACTCCAGAGGCATTTGCCCTTTGCCTCATTGCTGTCGTCGTAGACATCCGCAACATGGGTGGTGGCATGAGTACATAAACAAAAAACTTAAAAGATACAAGCAAGTGGTGATTTCCATCAAGCAACTTCTTGACATCAAAACCATACCGCTAGAGGAACTCGTAGGACAATTGTCCTCGGTGGATGATCGGAGCGATGACGAGGAAGAAGAAACTAGAGGAAATTTGTATCTCATTGAAGAATAGTGGAATGCTCGGATGAAGCAGAGGGAACAAGATGGCAACCTTGACAGTAGCAAGGCTAGCGGCGGCTCTGGTGGCCAGTCATGGAAGGACAAGAGTGCTGACTCGCCAAAGTCGAAGGAGGCCACGTCTAGCGGTGGCGGCCGTGATATGTCCAAGGTAAAATATTTCAATTGCAATGACTATGGACAATTTGCTAAGCAGTGCTAGAAACCAAGGAGGCAGTGCAAGGCAAAGGCCAATCTTGTGCGGGGGAAGAAGATCCTACGCTACTCATGGCACATGTGATTGGGATTTCATTGGTGAGGGAAGCCAACCTCGATCGAACACCTATGGTGCAAGAAGTCCACCTCACTCAAAGGAAAGCCAACAATATGGAGCTGGGTGACGATAGTGATGATTGTACCACACACAAGTGGTTCCTGGACACAGGAGCCACAAATCACATGACTAGGACTCGTGTTGCCTTCACCGAGCTAAACACCAGCATCATGGGAACTGTCAAGTTCAGCGACGGCTTAGTGGTGGGCATCCATGGGCATGGAACCGTAGCATTCTAGTGTAAGAATAGAGAGCACCGCACACTAGAAGTGGTGTATTTCATCCCTAAACTATGAAACAACATTGTGACCATCAGTCGCCTCCACGCACGTGACTACGACGTCCATATCTAGCATAGCATTCTGACACTATGCGATCCTGACGACTGACTGCTCGCTATGGTACGGCGATCCCCAAAATGCTTGTACATTTTGAGGCAGACAATGGCACAACTTGTCTGCTTAGTGGCAAGCGGGGAGGAAGTAGGGAGATTGTGGCACAATCGTCTTGGACAACTCAACCATCAAGCGCTCTAGTAGTTAGCGTGTGATGACGTGGACCACGGGCTCCCGCCACTTGGTCATGATGATCATTTGTGCGCCTTGCGGGCAAGCAGCACCGCTTGCCATTCCTAGAGGAGGCAAAGTATAGAGCATAGATGGTGCACAAGTTGGTCCACCGCTATCTCTATGGGCCGATCAAGCCTACGACACCGGGTAGCAAGAAGTACTTCTTTCTGCTCATTGCTGATATGAGCTGGCACATATGGATTCAACTCCTCATTGGCAAGCATGAAGCGACGGCAGCAATCAAATGCATCCAGGCCGATGTCGAGCTTGATACTAGGAGAAAGCTAAAGGCTTTTCTCACAGATTGCAGAGGTGAGTTCACCTTTGTGGAATTCACAGAGTATTGTGCAGATTGAGGAATTAAGCGACACCTCACAATGCTATATTCACCTCTTGAAGCTGTTACTCCGTTCAAGGCCTAGCATGGAAGAAAGCCCTCCATCAAACACCTACGGACCTTCGACTGCATTGAGCACATGAAGAACACAAGGCCTAACCTTAGAAAACTCGATGATAGGAGCACCAAGGGATATCAAATGTTTGATCCAGTGTCACAGCGAGTGTGCATGTCTTGTGATGTGAACTTCGATGAGAAGATGTTCTGGGACTAGATGAGTTTGGGCCATGATGCTCGGACTAATTAGGAGTTTGACATGGAGTTCTTTACTGCTCTAGTCACAGGCATCCCGGGTCTAGAGATGTTTGATGCAAATGGGATGTTGTCGCATGGTGGGTCTGAAATGGGCACAACAAGGGTGCCTAGTGCATCAGCCTCGACAACACCAATGGCATCGACCACACCAACCACAAGGGCTCCTACAGGGGTGGAGTTTTGCTCCTCCCCAACTGATGCTAGCTCCAGAACAAATGAAGCTCCACGTAGGTATCAAACAGTGGTAAACACGTTGACCACATCAACCCCAATTCATGATTTTGACTATGATGCAGAGTGCATGATTGCACTCAAGGAGCCAAAAAGTTTCTCTAAGCCCAAGAGGGAAAGCTACTAGAGGAAAGACATGATAAAGGAGATAACCTCAATTGAAGAAAACAACACTTGGTCTCTATGCGATATATGACCTAGCAAGAGGGCGATCTGTTTGAAGTGGGTGTTCAAAATAAAATGAGACCCAACTAGCGTTCTCATCAACTACAAGGGAAGATTGGTGGCAAAAGGCTATGTCTAGCAAGGCATTGATTTTGATGAAGTGTATGTGCTTGTGGCTAGACTAGACACTGTGAGACTTCTGATTGCTATGGCAACACAGGCCGGCTAGGAGACTCATTTCATGGATATAAACTCAGCATTTCTGAATGGAGAACTAAGTGAAGATGTGCTTGTTGTGTAGCCCTTGGGTTTTGTGATAGAGCACAAGGAGGAAAAGGTGCTAAAATTGCAGAAGGCCCTATATGGGCTAAAGCAAGCACCACGTGCTTGGTATGCTAAGTTGGACTCCAGTTAATCAAGACTCAATTTGGTCAAAACAAACACTAACAGTGTACACACAAGGTTTAGAAAATTCGAGACTTGTGGTGGGTGTGTATATGGACAATCTTATAATTTTAGGGGCTGAAGTAGCTAAGATTGTGAATTTCAAGCACCAGATGTAGGTGATGTTTAAGATGAGTGATCTCGGCCTACTGTCTGTTAACACTAAAATTTGGTAAGCCCATAAACAAATTCGGTTAAGGATCAGAGATCCGATCGGCTTATAGAAAGAGGCCAATTGATAGATGAAGAAACCGACTAGATAGATGGAAATGTTAATGGTCTCGGATAAGGAAAGAGCCGATGGAATCAGATGAAGATGGATTTGGTTCAGTTGACAACGTAAGATTATCCAGATGAAACTAAATCTAAGTAGTAAACATGAAAACCATGATAGAGTGATTTTGTATCTATAAGATATCTCTTATAATTAAGTAGGAGTAGTTAATTTTCTTATTTTCTGAGAGAGTTTTTTTTTCTGTTTAGGAAATAATAACCAGAGGTTGTTTGTAACCAATTAGAACTCATGTAATCCCAGAGTATAAATACAAACTCGTAGGGACCTTGTAAATCATCTTCACAGATTAGTACAATTTCGACGCATCGCCACCAATCATGAGTTCTGGCTCTCGACACAGAGTTGCATTTGTTAGATCCGATCTCTAGCAAAAGGATAAGTCCAACCATTATCCTGATATATCTACTCTATTGTTCAATCCAAATCGGTCTTTCATGTTCACCGATGGATGTCTGATGCGATCATACCCGAGCACGCCAAGGCCTAAGAAGTCTGCTTAACTCTAGTATAGTTTCTTTGGTTCATTGAAGTGCACTCCTGATGGTCCCACTGGCATGCCAAAAGATATATTAACGCCTACGGGGCAATCAGACCAACCAGAGAAGCGCACCGAGAGGTCGTGCGAGCTTGAGACAATGGAGGTCTGATGTAATGGCACGTGAACACAACGATGTCTGAGAGGTATGTTTAGTTCTAGCGCAGGTCCTTCGACTCGATGGTCCCTTTGTCGGGGTTGCTGGAGTTGTGGGCATACTAGTTAATTTAACCCTACAATTGACAAGGAGATAAGCTGATGAGTCAATCGACTGATGAGCCGATACAAAATCCTACTATCAACTGATCGCCAATAGAATCGAGATAGTCATCGGCTTCGTTTGATGCACTCCTGCTATCTCTAGTTACCGATAGGGGTTGAAACACTCATCCATCGACTGGAAAGCCAATGAAGGCGTAGACAGATGGCAACGAATGGAATGAAAAAACATATCGACTGTAAAGTCGATGGTGCTCTGAAATAAAATAGTCGATAAGCACTATGCAGACTCTTGTTATTGGCTGGTGCCAATACAGGCCATACATTCTCCCAACGGCTAGAAAACCGATGAAGGTATAAATCGAGAAATAAGATAACGGACCCATTGGCTATAGAACCGGTAATGCTCTGCAATACACTGGTCGATAAGTAATATGTGTAATCCTTCCATCGGCTGGTTGCCGATAGATGCTAAAATTCTCATTCATCGGCTGGAAAGCCGACAAAGGCATATGCAGATAGTAAGGAATAAAATAAAGGGCCCATCGGCTGCAAAACCGATAGCGTTCTGAATAGAATGTGCGATGAATAGTAAGGAGCAAGACCCGATCTTCTGAAAATATGAAAGGCTAGATCGAACGCATGGATGGAAGAAACAAGTGAACCTATCGCCTAGCTAAGCTGATGAGAGGAATTCTCTGAAGATATATACACTAGACATGAGACTCAATGTGTGGATAATCATCAGCTAGCCGCTTTGATGAAACGTTCGCGTAGACCTATCGACCTACAACTCAATCTATTATCAGTGGTCTAGTAAGTCAGACCTAACCAATGTAGCATGAGACTGATAATAGTAAAAAGAGCTCGATAAGCCGATAGAACCACGCGAATGTGATCTTAGATAGAACAGATACACTAAGATAGTGACAGGACTTACCCCTTTACCATAGATCAGACATAAATGATGTAGCCTCACATTGATAGCTAGAACCCACTAATAAAAACCTAGATGGACTAAGGTGGCGATATGCTAAGATTGTATTTGATCTGTGTTGGATGATTTACAAGGTTCTAGGCGGTCTATATTTATACCCTAGAGTTACAGGAGTCCGACGCGGTTATGAACAATCTCTAGACATTATTTCTTAAACATAAAAGTAAACTATCTCTAAGAAATTAATAAAACTAATTAAACTTATCAATCTTACAAGATATATTCTATAGAGATAAAGTATCCTACTGTAGTTTGCATGGCTCCTTCTTAGACTCAGTCCCATCTTGATAACCTTCTATCTTTGACTGTACCGAATCCATTCTCAAACCGTCCGATCGGCTCTTTCCCTATATCAATCAGACTATTTTCATAAATCGACTGGCTCTTCAATCCTCTCTGTAGGACTTACCAAATTTTGATGTAAACATCTTTCTAAGGCTACATCGGTTGGATTCGATCTCTTAGTCCAATCGGATATATCACATCACATTCGCGTGGGATCTATCGTCTTATTGAGCTCCTTTTTACCGTCATTATTATCAAGCTACATCGATTAGGTCTAACCTTCTAGACTGCTAATAGTAGATTGAGCATTAAATCGATGGGTCTTTACACAACGTTTCATTGAAATAGTCAGCTAATGAGTTACTTTTACAATAAGCTTCATGCCTAACATATCAACCTATCAGCCAATATACAGGGATTGCCCACGGTTAATCTCCTAGTGACCGTTCTGGTTTTATTATCTAGCCTTGTACTGTCTCAGTTAGGTCCAATCTCTTAAGATTGGTTTTAATAGGGCTAACATTACGATCTAACCGGTTTCGTTACTTCCATCGGCTTAGCTAGCGATGAGTTTACCTATTTATATCGCAACTAGACGATAAATTTATTTATATGCCTGTATCAGACTCATAGCCGATATTAGGAGTCTATATTGGCCTATCGGCCGATTGGCTCTCTTATACCATTAGCACGATCGATCTAGCTACTGCCGTTTTAGAGTCATTAGCTTTAGCCTTATACTGTCTCAATTCGGTCTGATTTATTAAGGATGGTTCTAACAGTACGATCATCAGTGGTGGCTAGGTCTTGTCTCTTGGTAAGACTGGACTCTGCTCTTTTCTGTTCATCATCTATTTTATTCAGGGCATCATTGGCTCTATAGCCAATATGCCTGTGATTTTATTCATCACTATTTGCTTATATCATCATTGGCTTTATATCTGTTGTATAAGTGCTACAACTACTATCGGCAACCAATCAATAGCAATAGTCCTTATCGGTCTATCAACTAATTGGCTTATTGATCTAACTCTATTTATTTTTCTTGTCAATTAGAGATCAAATTGTTTGCCACATCTGAACCCCAATAGCCCAAAGAGCTTAAGGATATACACTGAAACTAAACATATCTCTTAGACCTTCGCGTGTGTAGGTGCATTGCATTAGACCTTTATCGGTGAACATGCCTCTCAGTGTGCCTTTTGCCTGGACCAATTTCTGCATGAACATTGTCCTATTATCGTGGCATGGAGGTTAAAAAAGAAACCGAGAAGATAACCATTTCTCAGACTGCATATACAACCAAGATACTTCAGAAGACTCAAATGGAGAACCGCAATCCTTGTCAAGTGCTAATGGATGCCAGACTAAAGCTGAGCAAGGAGGGGATTGGTCAAGTTGTTGAAGCAACCCGATTCGGAAGCCTAATTGGAAGTCTTAGGTATTTGGTTAACAAAAGACTAGACTTAGCCTATTTAGTTGGTTATATCAACATATTCGCCAAAGTGGGCAACCATGAAACATGTCTTACGTTATGTGACAAGCACCTTAAATTTTGGGTTAAGGGTTGGAAAGGCACAAAGTCAGTGTCCACGTCTTATTGGCTATAGTAACAGGCCAGGGATATAAATGATAGGAAGAGCACAATCAGCATTTTGTCCAAGTTTTGTGAAAATGTGATTACTTGGCAGTCAAAAAAACAAAAAGTTGTGGCATTATCATCCTGTGAAGCAAAGTATATAGCTGCCACAACAACCGCTTGTAAAGGAATTTGGCTAGCAAGATTGATTGGTGAACTACAAGGCGAGGAAACAGGTTGTGCTATTCTCAAGGTTGATAACAAATCTACAATTACTCTCGACAAGAATCTAGTGCTCCATGATCGAAACAAACATATTGACACTAGATTTCATTTCATTCGGAAGCAAGTGGAACAGAGGAAGATAGAAGTGGAGCACATTAGAATAGAGGAACAACTTGCAGATATATTGACAAAAGCTATTGGTAAGACAAGCTAAGGGGAAAACCGGACATGGTCCAAGTCTGATTGCATCAAGATTAGGAGGTGAATTGTTGGATTATTTGTAATTTTGTGCATTGTTTTTATGTTTTTATTAACTGTTGTTGTATTGCAAGTAGTGGCCGGCTGAGGTCTTTGGATTCTGTCGGCAAGTAGTTCTTAAGTTAGCGTGTAGCTAGTTTTCAGTAATAGTGGCTCATCTTGATTCCTGTTATGGGATAGCACAATGCACAGATCAGGTGTTTACGTGGCCACTCTTTGCATGTAACAAACCCCTGTTTGTGAGAGAATAAATGAAGGAGAAAACAGAAAAGCTACAAGCAGTTCGTAGCGTTAAAACTTGTCTCGGTTTTGCTCTGTTCTAAAAGTCTTCTCTGTGTTTACTATAGCTCGTCCGAAAAGGATCAGACTTCTTCAGTAAGACAAAACAGAGTGCGTGCAAGAGAGTACAATGTTTCTGACATAAAGACTCGCAACCATAGCTCCTCGTTCAGCTCGGACTCGGATTCCCGTCACAGCATTCAACACGGCCCTGCCACGGTGATCTGGCACACCGCACCAGACGGACGCGTCCGTGTCCGGCGCCGACGAGGCGTGCGGCGGCGTGGGCATCGCGTGGGCGTTCTGCCGCATGATCTTCATCCTCGTCTACTGCACCACCGGCGTCTGCAGCTGCCACATCAACCCCGGGGGTCACGTTAGGGCTGTTCCTGGCGTGCAAGGTATCCCTAGTGCGCGCGGTTCTCTACATGGCAGCGCAGTGCGGTGCCTCAGCGCCATCGGCGGCGTCGCGCTCGTCAAGGGTTTTCAGAGCGGGTTCTACGACTGGTACGGCGGTGGCGCCAACGAACTCAATGCCGGCTACTCAACTAGCACCGGGCTCGCCACGCGGAGATCTTCGTGCTCGTGTACACCGTCTTGTCCGCCGCCGACCCCAAGCGCAACGCCCGAGACTCCCACGCTCTGGTAAGTGGATTAACTGTCGAACCACTGGAAAGCGTATTATCTAATTAGTGCGCGCACACTGATCGATCTTAACCAGCGACTCATCCGCAAGCCGTCCGATTTGCTCGATAAGCTGGCGACCACATAAGAAACATAAAGATACGGAATTTACTTACCAATAAACTTAATATCATTAGACGCTATGATAATCGTCGGATTCTCATATGTCAGAATAGTGGCACCGATGTTAAAGCAGAAGTATATGGTGCGGATGACGTCATCCTTCTAGCTGCTACCTGTACTGGTCCGAAGTGACGATGGTAGTCGCCATTTGTAGAATGGTGATAGAGATCACCCTTCGATCTTTTTGTTCACGTGAGAATAAGAATTTTTATGGGTTTTGGAACTGGCTTATCGCACGAGAATCTTCATCTTCTTGCGAGCCAACCTCTCCCATTTTTAATATGAGATCGTGGATGAGTTTGTTAGAAAACGGAGTCGTCGCGCGTGGATAAGAAGCATACACGTTCTAATAGTCACTTGCGCACTTAAGTGGGCCATTATCCAGAGATCAACAAAAAGAACACTGGAAGTGTGACTTTTGTCCTGAAGCTGAAAGGTTACTCCGCCAGAGAGAAATAGGCAGGGCTCCTGATCTCTCTCCTCCAAAATCTGGTGAAGAGCTCTGTCCTCCAAAATCAGGCAATGCGGACGGCGCCGATGATGTGAATGGCACAGCGGGCAGGGGCAACAAGGTGAATGACATAGTGAATAGCATCTCCACATCCTTTCCGTCGCCGGTGAGGTTTACATCACGGAGGCCACTACTTGTGTGGTGGTGAGCTAGGGTTTTTGCTGCGCCATTGGGGATCCACGCATCAATTCGTCGGCACACGGCGCACGGTTGAGCAGCGGAGGCTCATCGGCAAAAGGGAAATCCTGGCGGCACAACGTCCTTTTTTTGGGAAATCGGAAGGTTTGTTTTGGGATCCTCTTTTCTGCCAAATATTCTGCTGAATTATGTCTTCCCCTTGATGAAGCTAAATGAAATTGAGTTAGTTTTGGCATAGATATGTGAAGACATAGTGATTTTTCACATAAATCATGATAGTGTTTCTGTTTTTATGGCTTATTTGGATTCTACTGCTAGCTAAAGGTTCTGAAATCTTGCATTCCGCTGGTCACATCATTTTGAAGCCGTGTCGAGGCTTGATTCTTGTCTCCAGTACGGTATTTTGACCGTATTTTCAAAGAAAATAGAAGTAAATCTATAATCATAATCACAGGTATCTAGACCTGACCTGTTACTTTTGTTGTTTTTAGAAAAAAGTAATGTCAGTTTCATATAGAAGTAATTTGTTTTTAAATAGAAGTAACTTAGATATACCCACATAAAAAGGTGATTGTAGGTATAAGTGCCAGTTATTTATTCCTTTCCATTTTAGTCTGTACAGAATATGGCTAGTTATTAAGTTTTTATCGAGTAACATCTGTAATAGTTTGGACATGTATAACAATAGAATGTAGTGGTCAAATTAGTTTTTGGACTCGCACAGAGATGCTGCATAGCAATCAAACTCTATAGCTACTCTATGATTTCAGTATCTGACCTGATATTTTGTTTTCAGATAAAAGTAACTTTGGTTTTAGATAGAAGTAACTTTGTTTTGTTTTTATGTAGAAATAAATTAGGTATACCCTAAAAAGGTAACTTTAGGTTTGAGTGCCAATTAACATAGAATGACTAGTTATTAAGTTTTTATCCAATGACATACGTAATATTTATGAACTTGTATAGCGTTTGGATTTGTATAATAATAGAATGTAGTAGTGAAATTATGATTTGGACACTATTCCTATCGCTAGAGTAGAAAGGTGGTGCATAGCAATCAACTCTATAATCAGATGTATCTAGAGCTAACCTAGTACTTTCATTTTTAGGTAAAAGTAACTTTGGTTTTAGAGAGAAGTAATTTTGTCTTCATATGGAAGTAACTTAGGTAACTTTATTTTCATCACAATCGAATTGTGGAAGGTCATTAAGGTCAAATTTTGGTTTTGAATCTATAGCTGCATTTTTATTGTGTTCCCATAAAGCAAACGAATTCAGGGGACAGTAACAAATGAAAACTAATATTTAGGGTAGAGGATGTAAAGTCGTAGGGTTTGGAAAGTAAGTTTAACCAAATTTAGAAGTAATTGCACTCAAAGTTTATTTGGTAGCTAGCCATTTTACCTATTAAAAAGCAAAGAATGGATAGATTTTTGAAGTTTGCACTTTGCAGGATGCCGCATTGTTGGACTCATGGTTTTTTCCTGTATTGTAAGATAGTCAAGCATATAATTTTCTTCTAGATGTAACTCTACATGAAAGCAAAATAAAGACATAAGTTCCTAGAAGTAACTTTACACAATTGTCATAGATCACAGGGAGGTGCATAATTATACATAAACCTGGTGTGTAGCTACAGGTGTGGGGGTAATTTTGATGCTTATACAGAAACATCAAAAGTAGCGATTAACAATACCAGGTTATGGAATTAAATATAACCCATTTAAAAAGTTACTTGCACGTATTTTAGATGTAACTGTACATAATGATGTCTTACAGGAACTGAAAGAAATGAAAGACATGGAGTTTTAGTGAGAATGTAGATGGGAGTCCCATCTCAAGTTGCAGTTTAATTGGTCATTTCATGTCTTGTTTTGCATGTTGCGCATGTTTTGATACCGAACTATGATTGGGGATGTTTTGGTAGTGAAAATAGACCTGCAAAATTTCTTACAATTTGATCTGTCTTTATTTTTATTTTCTCGCTTGTTCTTTTATTTCTTTATGTGTGGACATAGAAACCGTAGTTTCCTATATTTTTGTGTGTATGGCAACGTGGGCTAGTTGTGGAGGGACCTCGTAGAAAAACGCATGCAGCGTGTGCGTTGCTATTTTTAGAAAGACGCACAGGTAGACATGCGTGGTGCCGTTTTTGAAAAATGCACATGTTAGGACTAAAACGTGAGCATGCACCCCTAATTGCGTTTACTGAAAATAACTTCTTTTAATAATTATTCTAACATACTATAGCCGGTTACATACTATATTTGGTGTCATAATCTGTTTTTATTACAACTAATATAAGTTTTCCAAATAATTGATCATAGGATTTAACTCAGGTGTCTCGCTATAGATCCATTTTTGGATTGACTATATAGTGAACACCACATTTAAAAAAAATAAAGTAAACGCTTCATGCAGCACGGTGAATTGCCGACTTACATCCGGGCAAAAACCCCGTAGATGGCGGCTGGATCAGGCCCTAAATGTCGTGTGGCTAGCAAATCCAGTGGCACACGTGTTAGGCCAGGTGTCGTGGGACGTGATGCATTAGGCACCGACGCCAAGAGGAGAGTTCCTCCAAAAACAAAGCTAAATCTCCACATAGTAAAAAGATTTCCTTCCTATATTTTTTCTTCAACCCACTTTCTAAATTTTACCTCTACATTCTAGTGCCATATTTTACTTTGTATCAGATTTAACACATACTTTCACTTAAAATTAGTTTCACTTAGCACCAGTATAAATTATCAAAGTTAAATAAATTTTATGAAATCTTATACAAACTGAATGAAACTTTATAAATCATAGTCTAAATTTAAAAGGTTTTGTCAATTTCACTTATATTTTATAAGATTTCTCTCAAGTTATATGACACAACCTAGTGAAAAGTAAAACTTATTTTAATTTATTTTGGTGTAAAGTAAAAGTATGTACTAACTAATAAAGTAAAACAAGATATAATATAACCTGTGCAAAATATAATTTACTCTAAAAATAAACAATAATAAAAATGGATCGTGAGATGGGGATATGTTTGGAGAGGATGGAAGCTAGGATAAGGCCTCCCTAAATTTAGAGGTGGGTTGGAGAGGGTTTTTTTATAATGTAGTTTGCTAAAATTTGAGTATAGGAATGGCTAGTCGACATCGATGAGGTAGGCAGGTGGTCCTTGTACCGCGCCGTCATCGCGAAGTTCGTGGCCACTTTGCTCTTCCTGTACATCACGGTGGCCACGGTGATCGGGTACAAGCACCAGACGGACGCGTCCGCCTCTGGCGCCGACGCGGCGTGCGGCGGAGTGGGCATCCTAGGCATCGCGTGGGCGTTCGGCGGCATGATTTTCATCCTCGTCTACTGCACTGCCGGCGTCTCCGGCGGGCACATCAACCCGGCGGTGACGTTCGGCGTCTTCCTGGCGCGCAAGGTGTCCCTAGTGCGCGCGGTGCTCTACATGGCGGCGCAGTGCCTCGGCGCCATCTGCGGCGTCGCGCTAGTCAAGGGCTTCCAGAGCAGTCTGTACGCGCGATATGGCGGCGGCGCCAACGAGCTCAGCGCCGGCTACTCCACCAGCACAGGGCTCGCCGCCGAGATCATAGGCACGTTCGTGCTGGTGTACACTGTCTTCTCCGCCACCGACCCTAAGCGCAACGCCCGCGACTCCCATGTTCCGGTACAATATTTCTGATGCTATTAATCAGTTTGCGATTGCACAATGCAAGAACTCGAGCGCATTGCTTTTCTCTGTGGTAAACCAAGGTGTTGGCGCCACTGCCGATCGGGTTCGCGGTGTTCATGGTGCACCTGGCCACCATCCCCATCACCGGCACCGGCATTAACCCGGCGAGGAGCCTCGGCGCCGCCGTCGTATACAACAACAGCAAGGCGTGGAGTGATCAGGTACGTATTTTGCTGCCAAATTGTGCAAGAATACTGTCTATCAGAAACCATGATGAGCAGACATTGCATTGATGTTCATGCATATGTGAGTGACGCAGTGGATCTTCTGGGTTGGGCCGTTCATCGGCGCGGCGATCGCGGCGCTGTACCACCAGGTTATCCTTCGAGCCAGCGCAAGAGGGTACGGTTCCTTCCGGAGCAACGCCTAGTTCATCACCATGGCCATGTGGCGGCCATTATTCGGGCTCTTTCTCCTTCAGAGTTTCAGAAGAACGGAGGAAACAGGGCAAGTAGTAGAAATATGCAGCTTCAGTCTAAGCGTAAGCGTTCGTTCGTGTGTTGCGCGTGCAATTAATGTAACCATTTCCTCTGTATAATCTTTCCGCTTGAATCTGCAAAGCAATCAATAATTTCAGAAATCCACTTCATCCTGATCGATGTAGACATGTGGTGGTTTAGTGTCCCCCGCTTCAGTGTAGTACAAGTATCCACATGGAAGTACTGTGAACCCGAAGGGCGCCAAAACACCTTGAAAGCTAATTGGGCTTAGGGGGCTCGAAGATATTAATAAATAAACTAGGGGATTATCCATCACAATTATGCGTGAGCTAGAATTGCATTTGATATACTCTTGCTTCGGTTTAAATATGTATAATTATGTTATAAATAACCATATCAGGATCAACAAGTTTATAATTTGAACACACTACAATCTGACAGGATCGGTATTTCTCCTCTCCAATTAATGTGAAAATGGTGATACTTGAGGGAAGGAAATTTGGACATTTTTCAAATCTAAAAGAGCATATTTTGTGACGTCAGATTAACATTTTATCTTAATACTGTCATAGATACTGTAGTTATATGTTAAGTACGAAAAAGTGAGGTGGCAACCATCACCATGTACCCGAAACTAGTTACTCCAAAAACATTTCAATGAACAACTTGTGTTGGTGCAACAAATAGCCCATCTGCCCACGCTCAAGTCCAACACAGTAACACAAGAAAACTGTCTAGATTTTTATTGTCAACAGTATGCTCACAGAAACGTACCATGTGCACACACCTATCATGCACACATCATACAAATCTTACTGAAAAATTTAGAAAAAATTATGCATATGCTTTCAATGATATTACACCTATATATAAGTCTCATATTTAAATTTATTATATTTTAGCTATAACAAAAAATTGGAAAATCTGTTAATTTTAGAAGTATAAATTTGTCAAAATTGCGTCTTGTTTTTTCTCTTTGTTATAATGTATTTTAAGATTAGATTTTGCATATATGTGAAGTAGATGTACATTTTTCTAAAATTTTTGTGATATTTGTTAGTTATTGTACATTGATATGTTTCCTATGCTCCCACACCAACTTAATGCAACTGCTCCAGAGGCTAAACTTTAAAATCCTATGGTTTTATACATAATAACACGAACTATTTTTATCGACAAAACACCTTAAGTATTGTTTCGCATGATAAATGAGCTCAAACAACTTTCAAATAGTCAAATAATTAGGAGCCATGCATTACCACATCCATGTCAAATGCAACCCAATCCAGCATCCGATCGGCATGGTCCACGACAATGGCAAGTAAATTCTCGACTCCATCCAATGGTGAACAGAAGTGCAAACCATGGGCTAATCAAGTTGTATCCAGGGAACTGAACTCCTCGTTTCAGCTTTTGGTCATGTGAATTTACTTAATTTATATTATTTGGTCGGCGCATGCATACACAATACCAAACAGAGAAAGCTAGATCTAATTGTATGTCTAATTAGGCAAACAGTAAATCTTGATACCAAGTGATAGCTAGCAGGCAGGCAGTAGGTATATATACAGAGAGAAAGGAGATAATTATATCCAGCAGAGTTCATGACAGGGAAAGCGACCGGCTTAATTGTGGACGGAATTGAATGTCCGGCTCAGCATGACAACATCCAGGTAACATGTACACTGCACATTGGTACATATTCATTAATTAATTGGGTGGTTAAGCTTTTCGATTGTCTTGGTTAGCTCATGAGATCAGTGAACTGGATGGCTTTGTAATCCAGAATTAGTGCCTACTGGCCACAGGATATGATACTGGTTGTGGGCCCACAAAGGAGCAAGATGCGGGCTGATGATGAGATATTCAGAAGTCGTCGGCGCTGGACGGCTCTCGTCACGGGATTAATTATTAAATTATTACCATTTCACCGACAATTATCTATTGAGGCAGTTGAACAATTCTTTTGCTGTTCATTTTTTGTGGTACTCTAATAATTTTGAGTCAGCTTCCACTGCAATCTTTTGGGCTATCAACCTATCATCAGCACTAGTAGTCCTAAATTTTGGTTATAAATATGGATATATCAAAATCTCTTATAAGATGGAGATAGTAGCTATTAACCTCTCATCTAGACTAGATGTCATGAACACAGGGATTTAGCAACAATTTCATAACATATTTGATCAACTATAGTACTACTATATTATAATCTTGTGTCCAAAAATATACCTTATTTGTTCTTAAAAAAATACACCCTTTAAGATTGCTGTCTCCTTTTAAAACACGGGATTGATTGAAAAAGAATATAAATGAAATAAAACAAAAAAATAATATGGTAGGTATATTAGTGCAATATAGCTAATTGGAAAACACTTCTGTAGAAATACATTTTGATGGGTTGTAAGAAAAACACACGATTTTTTTTACTATATTAGAGTAAATTGTGTCTATCTTTATACCGAGCTAG
Organism: Oryza coarctata; assembly: GCA_030770085.1. Taxonomy (NCBI): domain Eukaryota; kingdom Viridiplantae; phylum Streptophyta; class Magnoliopsida; order Poales; family Poaceae; genus Oryza; species Oryza coarctata. The sequence continues at coordinate 10,076,063 of CM061475.1, forward strand.
CTCACATTACTATAATTGGCCCACGAATTTGCATGGTTAGATTTAATTTATTTTTAAGATTAAATTACATTTGTATTTTCTTCAAACTCTAAAACATGTAAATTTTCACTTCTCCTAAATTGTTGTCTATTTCATTATAGCTTCAATATTTATATGTTGGCCAAATTGGTTCTACAACACTTGTTAATATATAGTAACTTAAGATTAACAAAAGTTTTTTTTACTTAATAGCATCAAAATTACATGCTATAGCACTCCGTCTATAATTATCTATTTTTTATTTTTATGCCAAAGTTTACTACACATAATAACAAAAACTACGCTTTCATTTAGCTTCTTTTCTGTCCAGCCTCTCATCCACTTTCTTTCTCCTATATATTGGGCTACCCAAAGCATGCAATAATGGATACTTGCGAGAGCTTGCCAACTCAACGTAGTTGTCCTTGTGCTTGCCTACTACACAATTAAGCTATCTTATAACCATTTCCTCCCTTTGCTCACTTGCTGCTCTAAACATCACTATCCTCAAACTCTGGCCATTATCGTTGTGCCCCTGAGCTCAACCATAACCACCAGGCTTTGAGTTCACTTGTGGCCACTGTATTTCTTAATCTTGCCTAACGCTACCACTGCTGCTTCAATCATGTCTAACGCTATCACTGTTGCTGCAGCTACTCTCGAACTCGCTTGTGGTCGCCCCTTCCCGTTGATCTCGCCTAACAACACTACTGTTGCTTCTCTTGTGCTCCTCATGGCCACGTTCTTATGCTTGCCGCTAAAGCTTATCCATGGTGGCTGGCTCCTCGAGATTATTTATGGTGTAATTGTATAGTCAAAATCCATTATATTTATGGACAAAGAGAGTGCATAGGAAGGAGTGTGTTGTGGTCGAGGATGGCTTGATCCAGTGACGTCTGTTGGATTCTGATTTGGTGGTGGGCAGCTCGCGGATAGCCAAATTGGGTGTTAGGTCGTGTGTCAAACGACTCATATGACACGTAGTCATGATAAGGTTTCTCTTGCCGTCGTTTATCTTACGTATATTGTACTAATTGAGCTTATCACAGGGGTGCAACAGATAAGCGCTCGGTAACCCAACTAAGTTTAAAAACTTTAAACATTTTTTTACTGTTTACTGCGGTTACTGTGGTAACAGGACTTATTGTTGAGGTGCGGTAATCCCTTTTCCCTTGGTAAGTATAAACCGTGGTCACAATGGCCTCACTTCTAACTGGTAAACTTGACTCCGATTTGACCATGGAGCACTGGATTGATGACAATCTGCTCAGATCTCGCTCCTCTTATGTCTCGTCTTTGTCGTCTTACTGTAAATGATGCATCTTTGAATTAATTTCTAATATTTTCTGTTTCATCAACATTGCAGTACCTAAGATGTAATCTTTTCGTGCAGCCAAGCCAACCAATATGCGCTTTTTGCTTGTTGTCAGGTGCTTGTTCTTTTTTGGAGTGTACTTGTGGGAAATTATACTTGCAGAGATTGCTTGCAGATATTTATTGAGAGTTCAGAGACACCATAAGAATCGGACACAAAATCATAACTGGACAGTGTTTTTTTCTATAGTTTCCTATTACTACTTTGTTTCCTACTGATAGTTACGATTTGGATCCAAACTGATGTTATTAGGTCACGACAGTTTCTATAACACGTATTTGTATCGGACTAAAAATTATAAAGGCCACTGAATCAAAACTTCTATACAGATCTCTATTAAATCTTAGCCATTATAATTTGAATCAAAATGTCGGTGTAGATTTTTCTCTTCTTCTTTGATTAATGTGATGATTTTTAGGTCTTTAGAGAAATGTAAAATATTTTTAAGCTATATTTATAATATAATAGATAGATAGATAGTGAACAGCAGGGAGATTTTCTTCCAAGCTAGTGGAAAAACAAGTCTGAAGTGCATATCAAATTTCCTACATTTTTCGGAAAAGAAAAAACTTACATTTTTCCTTTGTTCATTCCTACCAATCAAAGGTGCCTATAGTGATATTTTCTATCGAATTCCGATTTATACGAGTTTGCTCCGTTTCTCCTGTGTTCCAAAGCGGCCATCCCTTGCCTATATTGGACTACGTACTTCTCTTTAATTTACGACTAACCCCTCTCCAGGTCGTCTTGTTTGGAGAAAAACCAGGATATGTGGTGGCCAGAACAGAATAATTAATGGAGCATTAAGGAGTTGTACAGAGTTCATAGGCTCACAGGAGTCACAGCTGATGGGATTTGCTGTACAATGTCACGCCTAGAGTACTACATACTTTCCAAAATTAAGAAAAATTGTAAATCATATTACACAACCTCCCTCTTGTTCTTCTCACTACCCTTAAACCCCTATAAATACCTCCCAAGACAGCCACAATTCCACAACACAAACACCTGCAACTCCAACCATTTCTTTCACTCTCGAGGCAAGGAAGCAACGCAATGGGCAAGGAGGTCGAAGCGTCCACCCTCGAGGCCGGCGGCGACCGCGACTACACGGACCCGCCGCCGGCGCCGCTCGTGGACATCGACGAGCTGGGCCGGTGGTCGCTGTACCGCGCCGTCATCGCCGAATTCGTGGCGACGCTGCTGTTCCTTTACGTCACGGTGGCCACGGTGATCGGGTACAAACACCAGACGGACGCATCCGCGTCCGGCGCCGACGCGGCGTGCGGCGGGGTGGGCATCCTCGGCATCGCGTGGGCATTCGGCGGCATGATCTTCATCCTCGTCTACTGCACCGCCGGCATCTCCGGCGGCCACATCAACCCGGCTGTCACGTTAGGCCTCTTCCTGGCGTGTAAGGTGTCCCTTGTCCGCGCGGTGCTGTACGTCGTCGCGCAGTGCCTCGGCGCCATTTGCGGCGTCGCGCTCGTCAAGGGGTTCCAGAGCGGGTTCTACGACAGGTACGGCGGCGGCGCCAACGAGCTCAGCGCCGGCTACTCCACCGGCACCGGGCTCGCCGCGGAGATCATCGGCACCTTCGTGCTCGTCTACACGGTCTTCTCCGCCACCGATCCCAAGCGCAACGCACGCGACTCCCATGTCCCGGTAAGCATCGGAGACGCTTCAACTTGTGATTGCACATTGCAAGAAGCCAAGAACTCGATCTCATTGCTTCTCTTTTTGGGTAAATCAAGGTGTTGGCGCCGCTGCCAATCGGGTTCGCCGTGTTCATGGTGCACCTGGCAACAATCCCCGTCACCGGCACCGGCATCAACCCGGCGAGAAGCCTCGGCGCCGCCGTCGTCTTCAACAACAGAAAGGCATGGAGCGATCAGGTATGTTCCTCCAAGATTGCTATTAAACCAAAAAAAAAAGAATGCCTGATTTCATCTGGTGGTCTGAACGTCCTCTGAATTTCTATTGTCTCAACTGACATTGCATTGCTGTTCATCGATCTGTGTTGCAGTGGATCTTCTGGGTCGGGCCGTTCGTCGGCGCGGCGATTGCGGCGCTGTACCACCAGATCGTCCTCCGCGCCAGCGCTAGGGGCTACGGCTCCTTCCGGAGCAACGCCTAGCTCCTCCATGGCTAAGCCGCAATCAACTGTGCTGTTTCTTCTTCAGAGTTTATAAGAAGAATGGAGAGAACAACAGAGCATTGGTGGATCAGAAGTAAGAAGTAGCTGTAGCTTCAGTCAAGTGTGAAGCCTGCACCCTGCAATGTGTTATGTGTGTGCGCTATGATGAAAAGCCATTGTGGCTTTGTCCCTGTGTACTCTTCTTGTCTCACGATAAATCAGCTAATAAATTATGATGGGAGAATGCAAGAGATGAGGAGAAAATACGTGTTTCTTCGATTGATTTTGTGAAAAAAAAACATTATTGGGATCTTGTAAATCTCATTTGCAAAGAATTAATCATAGATTCCATGCTCAACGCAATATAAATGAGAGAAAATTTGAGCCCATCCTAGAGATAGAGATATGTGAGTTGTAAAATACAGTTATATATGAGAATGACATAGAGTCTAGACACAAATATCAATGACACATACTATGGTATTATACTACTCCATGATTTTTACAATGCTACCAAATAAAAATAAATATCGAATATAGCAACTAATCAGATTTATTTTTACAACTAGAAGGTAGTGGAGAACCACTAAAATTGATTGGGCAGATAGGTGGATGTATTATGACTCAATAGTAGGATTCAAATCTAGAAATGTGTTGGAAAATTGGGTTCACGATGTTGATTGGATGTTCCTGGTGTCAAAAACATTGGAATTTGTGTGATTTTCGTCAAAATTATTGTTTGAATTTCAAATCTCCCTCCCCTCCTCTCCTCCACATCTACATGCACGCGTGTAGTTTTTCAGTCTTCACATGAAAGTTTTGAATATCCTATAGAAGTTATTTTTCAATTTAGTGATTTTTTTCTTGTTTGAATCTATTTTATGAATCAGTTTGAAGTTTTTGTACTCAAAGCTTTTACATATAAAGATTTTTAGTTTCTAGTGAAAGTTTTCTGTAGATTTTTATATAGAAGTTTCCTAATAGACTTTCAACTCCCTATTATAAGTTTCCTTTGAGATTTTCTACAGAGTTTTTTTTTTCGACCAAAGTCAAAGGGCGGGCCAAGAAAAACGTAACTGAGAAAAAAAAACATATCTAGGAAAACCAGTATAGAGAAAAACCAACCACATCAAAGTGATCAAACATATCAAAGAAAACCTGTAGCCTTTAACGTGGCGTTTGTTGACCTGTTCCTCGCACGAACATCCGCGTCGCGTAAATGCCTCCTAGATGAGCCCCCATTGAGCATTGAGATCATCTAGTTTTGTGTTCTTATCAGCATTACCAAATGATAAATCCAACATGTTCTTGTCTTGCGTAATATACTAGCTGCTTCCATTAGTTGGTAATAGTGGCAATACTTATCTTAATCTTCCGAGACTAAACAACAAAGCATGCATCACTGCAATTCTGCAAAGCCCTCTTTCAAGGCCAACACCATTACGTCACTGAGGTTTTGTCTGGCTCCTGTTCATTCACACGTCCTTATCTGGCCCAAATTACTGCTACTCATACACCGGCAAAGAATAACGGTTGCCCCAAAACTTTTTCCTTTTTTTTAGCAGAGTCCTTCAACGACTTTCACCAGTTCATGACGGTGGTCGGTGTTGCTGCTCTATTGTGCTCAATTATCAGATGTGCACTGAATCTCTTCGAACATCGCTTTCGAATAGGCCAGTCGGCGGTACGTAGTTACTGGATGAGTTTTTTTATTGTTTCATCCGTCACATCCTCTAGACATTTTAGCATCACTTGACGTTGAGATGATTTGACACATGTCCACTCTGGTAATGGTTGAGTGATAGTCATACTGACGCTACAAAGCATCACCCTTTTACTCCATATAGGGAACAAATTAACCTGCTGGACTCACATGGTAAGGCAAACATCAGTTGCAGATTGGTAAAAAGCAGTATAACAGATGCATCTAGATGGATGAAAACACAACCACATGCCACGTCCAGGAAATCAAGCCCTAAAAGAAAACTCGAATTCCTTGGAAGGAGCTTAAATGAAAAACAAAATCTTCGTAAGCGAGTATATCGCAAGGTCCAACAAAGGCACAAACGAGCCTAGTTAGTTGGAACTTCAATAGGGCCCCTTCCACATGTTATGGAATTCGCCTGAAATTTGGGTGGCGAACTTCTCTACACGTATCGGGCGAAGCATTATTGGATGTTCCAGTACAAACAAATGACAGTTTCCCTGTTCAGTATCCCCAATAATCGTTACGAATCTCGCCATCAACTTTTGCTTGAGTTCAGGATGCTTCTCAAAGTACTCATCTGCTGTCTTTGTGCTGATCTTTTTCTGTGCACAAACACGATGTTGAAGTCAATGTAAGAGAAAATGGTCATGTATTTGTTAAAAGGCTTGCCTCACCGTCATCTCTTGCATGTCGGCAATCTCCTTCTCTATCCTCTCTGATTCCTTCAATGATGCCTTTTCTGCTTCCTTCAATTCGACTAACTGCATATAGCGAAAGGAAATTTCATAATATCTGAAGGGGCAACAATAGAAACACCAATTATACTTGAAGGAAACAAATCAGGGGAGTACAGGAAGGTGAAACATAAGAGAGCAGTTAAGCATCAAACTTTGGATTATACTGGGGAGTAACAGTGTCAACATACTTTGGGATCTCAATACCTGCATTACTCCCATGATTAGTATCTCAATAAGAAGTTAAACAGAGGAAAAGAGCAGACCCACAAGATCAACAATTATGGTGCAAAGTGGCAAAAAAATGTTTTATTGGCCTGCTCTAAATCCAGGTCCGTTGTGCAGTCCAATATTGTGGCATGGCTTTCGTACAGCATATTAAGTACAGCCCTCTCAAAAACAGGAACCAGAAGCTGTCTAAAATCAACTGAATTGACCAAACATAATAAATCTGTAGCTAATGGATATATTAGAATGCATCCACAAAGTATCCATCATACAGACTATATTGTGATTAGATCATTTAAACAGAATATAAGCAAGTTATATATGATATCCTAACCAATGTTCAAAATCACACATCATATGCCAGTCACAAGTTGAAAACCCCTAATGACATAAAAATTTATGATCATGCAACCTAATAGCACACCAGTTTCTTAGAAATGCAAACGAGTTTTAGTCATGTAGTTCAGAAAACACATACTTTCATAAGCCTCCTTGTACATATCCACGACTTTTGATCCAATTTCTTTTCTGTAGTATTCCCAATCAATTGCCTGAGGCTCCTGCCAAAACAAAATACATACATATTTCATATCATCGATGTCAAACGAAGGCATCATTCCAAGGTTTCAATGAGCCCATACATGCGCACAGAAGACCCACATGAAGTTAGCAAAATCAGGGTACAACCCCCCACCCCATCTCCCTCTCCCTCTCCCTCTCTGCGCTATTAATAAACAACCTCACAGAGGCTTGTGTAATCTCTAGTTCAAAATCAGAAAATGCTCGGATTACATTAGAACTCAAGAAGTACACCCTATCATTTTAAGTCATTAATCATTAATAGCTAACAAATTGCCAAACAAATTATTGAAAGCAAAACAGAATCACCAGGTATTGATTGCAATGACCACTGAAGGGAAAGGAGTTATGCCAATCCTACGAAATGGTGGACAACCGACCATCCATACATAAGAGACTACCACCAATGACCAAACCTACTAACATACTGACGGTTTCGTATTACTGGCACAGGCAGATTTGCTAGTATTTTTATTGAAATTTATTCTACTGTGCTAAGCATTAATGTATCATATGGACAGAAATGTAAACCAGCAAAATGCAATGCGTGGTTGCAATAACAGCGAGGGGATCCTTTATGATTCCTCTGTTAATTGATAAACAAAAGTACGATACCACCCCCAAACAGCTAAAAGGTGCACTCGCGACAGGCACAATTTCCATCAAATAGAACGACGAAACCCTCGTCGGATCTGATCTGATTAGGAAGCGACCACTACCTACATTGGCTAGAACGATCGATCCAGCGAGCGGAAGGCAACGGGTACGCAGGCTAGGTAGTATTACCTGGGAGAACTTGGTCTGGAGCTGGTTGTTGACATCCTCGAAGGCGCGGCGGAGGCCGAAGAACTCCTTGCGGGCCTCCTCGGAGAAGATCATCTTTACCATGACGTCCCAGTCGATCGCCTTCCCGCCCTTCGGCGCCACGTCCGCCGCCTTCCTCACCACCCCGTTCCCGCTCATCTTGGTCTCCCTCCCCTCAATCCAGCGCCGCCGCGCCGATCCCACCTCAGAAGTTTTTTTTTTCCTTTTTTGAGAGGAGAAAAGGATTGGAATTTCGAATGAAAAAAGCGAGTGGTGCTGGACTGATGGTGATCGATTATTTCTACAATTTTGTTCGTTTTCTTGGGCTTAATGGGCTGGTAACTGGGTCGGTAAGTAGAGTCCAATTAGTCAGTCCATTTGAAAATTGGGCTGGAGTTGGAATCAGACGCGAACACAGCATCTAGATCGATTGATCGCGCTGCGGCAGCTATCCACGGCAAGATGGCGGCGGTGGAAGAGGAGATCAGGCGGGAGGTGATGGGTGTCCGGATCGAGCATTGTTTTCAGGTGAAGAAGACTCGGGAGAGGAAGGTGGTGCTCACCAAGGTGGGCTAGCGTGAGCATCGACCACCTACTAGAGGTGGTGTCGTAGCGTCGGCCGCAGGAGAATCCTAAATAACGAACATGCGCGTGCCAGTTAGTAAACATGCGTGCATCGGTGGGCACGCGCATGCTTTCCAACATCATCGTGATAAGTCGCCGACCGTAGGGAGTTAAAGGTTAGGTTTTGAGTTAGGATTAAGGAAAAGACAGCAAGAGATTCCTCATACTTAGAGAGATGGTTGGAGAGGTGATGTACCGGCGATCGGCAATGAAAAAGTACAGGCGACAAGACAACGACAGAGCCACCCGAGCCATGGAATCAAGAGAGGGTGGTAGGCTAGTATTGGTGGTGGGGAAAGCTCACTGTTGGAGTGGTTAGGGGTTGGGGCAGGGGTGGCAAATCCTATGATGTGAGCCACCGAAGACGGAAAAGAAAAGGTGGAATAAGGGAATGACACCGTAGATGTTGAAGGAGAGAGGAGAAATTAGGTTAGGAGATGTAGAGGGCGATGGTGATAGCTCTCACCGTCAGAGGTGGGAGAGGGGGTAGGGGCTAGGGAGAAGGAAAGTGGAGCTGACCTAGATCTAGATTTAGAGTTTCTCGACGGGAGCGTAGAGGGAGTTCACTAGAGGGATAGGAAGGGAGCTCGCTAGAGGGATGCCATCGCCATGGTTGAGCTTGTGCCTTCACCGACTCAAGAGCATAGTTCTTCCTCTTTCTCAGGAGGCAGAGAAAAAAGAAGATAAAAAGAAAGAGGAGAGAAAGCGTTTGGGCTGGGCCACATCCTCTTGGGCCATGCAAATGCACATCCATTAGGGGCCCATGCTAGCCTCTCAATGGCTTAAGGACCTCTGTCACACCCCAATATAATACAATAGGCAATCTAGTATCAGATAGGACGTGGCATCGAGGATGGCGAACCATTCCTAGAGAAACCGCACATGTCAATGTCAGTCCTAAGATTCAAAGTTGTCATCTGTGGTAACAAAACGATAAACATTGCAAAAACTAAATGAAACTATTATATCTTGTTACTATGCTAGGTAGACCATTAGCAGCAACTTCTAAGAAAAACTGCGAGAGCGGATCTTAGCACGGCTATCACGTCAATCTATAGGCAATAGCTTAGGTCTAAAGACGAAACCAAATTCTTCAGCATCTTTCACCTAAACTTAAGAGAGAGGAGGAAAAACATCACTGTAACTATAGAATGCATTGGTCTTAGGGTACTTCATTAATCCTTTCTTTCATCTCCTCAAGGTTTTTAAGGTACAAAAATCTTGTTCTACCTATCTTATAACCATCTATGATTAGGCTACCCCTTAATAAGTCAGGTCTTATTCCTCCATATTATGGTCATAACCCTTTGGGTTGTTTGTTCGTAAGTTATTCTTGTACTTTGACTATGTGGACTTCTTGGTATAGCCTTCGGAGCGATTTCTGATCCCACGAGATCTTTTGATTGTATGAAATCTATCCTTATGGTGTCACCCATCAGGAGTACATATCCAATGGGTACTTTACATTGGTTATGGTGTCTTCATAGATTACCCTTGGTAGCATCGATTGATTGGTCAAGCTCCAATTTACATGCCTTTGGTTTGTCCTAGCCGTTGGCTAACTGGAGGCGGGTATCTAGGGTTTGGCTAACTAGAGGTGGATGCTCCATTTTCACCTTCGATTTGAGGAGGGGGTGGGGTCTTAGGCTAGCACGAGAAAAGTCTAACAAAAAGAAAACCTACAGAGAAAAACATTTTCATAAATTGCACAAGCATAATGCACTAACTTACCACTCCTACTAAATAAGCAATGGTACTATGTCTGTCTTTAACCTCGCTCAACCTTGTACCACTGCTTCTTTGAACATGAAATTTTACTGCCTTAAAGCAAAAATAGAAGGAGGATACGTGACTATGATTGGTTATTTTTTAGGAAGAAAACCTCAAGCTAGGGTAAGATAAGAGAGCAGACCATTTCATAAATAGTTTTGTTTTAATAAAATATAGTTTTTAAGGATACTTAAGGATAGAGGGGGTTTCGCTCCTAAAGTCAAACCTAAGCTTTGATACCATCTTGTCACATCTCGATTTGACACCAATGGATATCTAGTGCCAGATAGGACGTGCCGCTGACGACGCTGAACAATCCCTAACGGAACCACGCGTGTCGATAACAAAATGGTAAACATTATAAAAAAATAAATGAATATATTATATCTTGTTATCATGTGAGGTAGACCTTTAGCAGCAACTCTTAAGGAAATATGTGACAACGGATCTTAGCATAGCTAGCACGCCAATCTACAAGTAGTGGCTTAGGTTTAGAGATAAAACCAAATTCTTCAACATCTTTCACCTAAACTTAAGGGAGAGGAGGAAAACAAAAAAATAGAGAGGGTAAGTACTTTCGTACTAGCAACTCACGAAAAACATGAGTATGCAAGCTACGAAGAAAGGCTAGATTTATTTTGCAAATCTTTTCTTTGAAATGGTTTCGGTTTCACAATTCATTTGAAATGAGAACTACTGTCTCGATCCAATGCGAGTTGCTTTGCAATAACCCAAACATGAAAATAAAGTTTTAGTTTCATTAATAGTTTTTTTTATTTTCTATCTCTTCAATAAATCTTATTTCCTAATCCATATATGCAACCTTTATCTCGCCCCATTCGAATCTAAACCAATATCTTTCTTTCTATTGCCTTCTTCTCAAAGCCACCTAAGCTTTAGTTTTCGTTTCCTCTAAGTAAGACTACTCTATGTTGCCATCACAGTATCCTAGGTCACACAAACCCACTCCTAGCCACTAAGGTCAACCGTTAGTCATAAAAACCGACTCTGTTAACAGTTCTCATTCCCTTGAATATTTTCTATAAAACACTAATAAGCAAAACTATGCTAAGAGAATTATCTTATATTCGCCTTTAATCATGGGCACGCCTGTTCAAATAGTTTAAACCCCTACACTTTACCCAATGACACAAAATCGACACCGAATACCCGTCAGCACTAGAAGTTCGTGACAAGCCCTATCCAAAGCTAACTCATGAATATCCCATGTCACATAGTTGGTTCGAATCTCTCAAGCCGGGTATTAGGTAAGTCTTATGACTTCATCTACTTATGACAAACCGGAAATATCTTCTAGTCCTAACTGATTGTCTTAAAAAAGAATAGAATAACACCCATTCCGGATAGTAAATATCCACGATCCCATCTCCTCATCCCAGTGTTCCAAAACCATCTAGTCCTAACTGATTGTCTTAAAAGAGGATAGAATAACACCCATTCTGGATAGTAAATATCCACGATCCCATCTCCTCATCCCAGTGTTCCAAAACCATTGACATATAGGATTTTTATGTGATAACTAATTACTTTACTAGAAGCATCTCGTGAATACTAATGTGATCATATGGTAAGATGCTCAAATGTTATTATCCAAGAAATCGGTTCTAACATGTAATTACCAAACCAATCAACATAGGCCAGGTTTTGTATTGTGAGTTTTCGCACATCTTTTCCCTTTTTGAACCCATCGACTCTATGAGTCGAGATAAACAACAGTGTAGTAAGATAGAGTAGTCGTATTCCCGTTCAATTAGCAAAAACTTCTAAGCACTGTTATGGTGGAGTTACAAGGATTGGATTTCACAACAGCCAATGAAAAATAATGCACCTAATAGGTTGGTTCATTGGTTTTGCATAAACTGAGGCCAATCAATTTAACTGTGTACACTAAGCATGCAAATTTACAAACAATTATATTTTATAAATTAGGAGCAATATAATAAGGGTGACTTGCCTTGCTCTTGGTCGATGATAAATTCTTCAAAGTCGGTGTCCAAGAATTTTTCGACTACGAACTACACGTAAAACGAGAGAGATCCCAATAAAACATAAAAAAGATAATAAAATACTAAATAAATAAATAATAGTGCCATTGGGTAGATCTTATTTTTAGAAACATTCTAGAAGTTGACCAAAGTCAATCGAAGTTACGATTGAAAAGATATATATTTTAGAAGATTATTTGAATTTCTTGAATTTTTGGAAAAGAAATGATCACTAAAAAATTGGGAGAAATATTCTCCTGTAATATTCTCTAGAGTGGTCCCATATGTTTGAGAAAGATTACGTGGGGGTAAAATAGATCTTGGAAAACTGGTGGACCAGAATAGGCCTTAGCCGACGTCGATGGCCCAATCTGTGCTTTAGGAAGCGGGGCCCATATGTCAGTGGAAGGAAAAGAGGAATGGGGTTGGTCCACATGTCAACAACAAAGGGAGAAGGAGCAAGTGGCCTCACCTCATTGGTGGTGGTGGGCTCACATGTAAAATGGCACATGAGGGATTTTTCTTTCTTCACCCTCCTCTTCTCTTCTTTCACGTTCCTTCTCTCTCTTCACTCTCCGCCCTTCACTATGTAGAGGAGGCTAGGAGGGGGCAACGATAGCAATGATGCTGGCGAAGGGGAAGGCGGCACCTAGCAGCAGGGCAAAGACAAGCAGTGGCACTAGGAAGTTCAAGCACGCACATCGGTTGCCAGGAAGTGGATGCGATAGCTGCGGCCAATGCCAGGAGGCTCGAGCGGTGGCGGGTTTTGGCGACGCCATAAGTTCATGGATATGGCGGCGTAGGAGAAAGGTAGAAGAGGGTGAGAAAGATAAGGTGCGAGTTAGGAAGAGAGGCTTGCCGGTGCCTTTTATAGGCAGCCAGACACAACGCGGAGAGGATAAGAGAGAGGGGTGCACGATCGGCAAAAGGGACGTAGGAGCGTGGGGCTGGGTGGTGTCATAGATGCGACACGACGCAGAGTGCTTAGCGGTGATATTTTCAGCGTGGGGTCGGTCATGGCGTGGCGCGATGCAACAGGATGCCTAGCGTGGGAGTGGGCATGGTGGGGGCATGGTGCGTGAGACGGGGTTGGGGCGTATGGAAACGGGCATCAGTGCGTTGGCCAGCGGTTTGGCATTTTTGCCTCACTGCTTGAGCAGCCGTGGTGCGATGCGGGGAAGAGGGCGAGCGCGCGAGCGTATGGCTGAGATATTATGACTGAAAAGTAGACCTGAGTAAGGAGTTGAGCAGCGAGCGAGTGCTATGGCATGGCTGCGTAGGTGGCCGTACGCGGGGAAAGATGGGCCAGCAAGTGCAGCCTATGAGGAAAAAAGGAGAAGAGAGGTGGGGATAAAGTGGGTTGGCGGGACGATTGGCTGTGGATTCTAGGCCGAGGGAGGGAGAGAATAGGCTAGGGAAAAGTCAACTGAGAATTTTTATTATTTTTAGAGATTTTTAGAATTAAATTTTTAATAAAATTTAAAATAAGTTCGAATTTAAATTCAAGATTTGTTTTAGATTTTGTGGGGGGTTTAAGGAGATTTATTTGAGAGGATTGGATTTAAATCCGATAGTCGGACTAGATTGGAAAAAAATAGAAAAGAGGTTAATTTAAAAGTTAAATCTTAAAATTTAAATTTTAGATATAGATCTTATACGTAATACATACCAAGAACCAAGAACGAAAGTTTTTATTAAAATAGTAACGGCTACCACTGGAGCAGCTCCGCGACAGCATCCTCGTCCATTCGTCCAAATCTGCCGAGGCAATCAAGATGCTCAGAGCCGAGGGAACCAACATCTTGGAGCAGTGCGACAACAACATCATGGAGGTCTTCGTCCACTGCGACAAGGACGGCCTTCTTGACGAGTAGTAGGTGGCAACAATGGGATCGATCGATGGTGGTCTCTCTCTCAGTTCTGTATACATAATCAGGAGTTTTCGTTTAGCATTTGTGTTCTGGAACTATCGATCAATCTAAATATATCTACATGTATTTCGTGTTAATATTTGAAATTATCTTTGTGTACATTGCATCCTGCCATCTCCATGTCCACCAAACATCTCTGCTCGCATTCTCAGGTCATGTTCTGTTTAGCTTATTCGTATTGGAACAGATATTGCTCCACGTTTCAAAAAATAAACTTTCTAAAAATTTTCTTCCATTATATTATTTAGACCACTTAAGTTTATTTCTAAAAATATTTGATTTATCAATATAATTAAATGGACAATCTATAGCAATTCCAGAAATTGTGATCGCAAAATCAAGTCTCATCCAGAAATTGAGATCGCAAAATCATTTTGGATTCATAAATTGCCATACACTAATCATTATAGTTCCCAATTGCACATCAGGTTCAAATTATATACATGGCAGCCTTGCTACTACACTATATATGGCACTACTTTACAAATCTTCGCCTACAGATGAATATAAGCCATAACAACTTATTTATTAGCCAAAAAAACAATTTATAGGTTGAACTTTTATATTTATATATGTATTTTTAGTAATTATAATTTAAAAGTCAATGGTAGACAATAAACTACGATTCAAAATTCTAAAATGAAGTTTTTTTAAAAAATTATCAGCTTATAACTAAAAAGCAAACGTTGGGGGGTGATTGTAGATACAATAACACTATCTTTGTACACTAGTTCTACCCCGGTGCTTCTCCAACTTCAATTTGAGTTCTGAAGTTCCCTCCTTCACCGCACAGATCAACAAAATCGATGTGGTGATAAACCTGGTATTGTACTAGTGATGAAGTTTCTAAATATTTTGGAAAAATATTCCATTCGTGCATCCCATAATCTGTGCACATATTAATTAGTCAAGAGGAATAAAATATAAACAAAACTTAATTGGACGGACAAGCAATAGCTTCTTTTCGTAGTGAAGCATGTTTTTTTCCCTCCAGACACACCTTACTGTGAGGTTGAACTTAGTTCAAAAAAACTGGTTTTGGAACTGCTTACATGGGACAGCTCCAACCGAAATTAAGGAATACGCAAACATCTATAGTCAGCATAACAGAAGATGAAAAAACGAAAGCTACAACAGTTGCCAGTACGGCGGTACCACCCTGAAACCAAATATCCTCGACCACAGCAAGGCTTTTAATTAGCAACGATTTTAGAACTGGAAGAGAAATATCTGCAGGCACCTCAATCACATTCTTCTGTACATACAACTCCTTTGAAGCTGGAGACTCACTTGTTATTTTTTGTCAAGAAAACACGGGATTTGGTAAACTACATTTGACTGAAAATTCAAGTTAAAATCTTGCATATTCGTAATATTTTGATATGCATCACGATCTATGCTCCGGTCATATACCCCTCCAACTCTGACGATCTTAATAGACTCTGGCAACTGTTAGGTTTCTCCTTCAAACCTGGGAAAATAAACGTCAGAAAGACAAGAAAAAAAACACTATACCCGCCCACAGAGCTAACAATGTAGCATCATGCAAGGACATGTACAACAGCGGTTGATAGTGGAATCTTAGTGTTGCCACCTAGCACCTGGCCTGGCCACCACCATCAGGTTTCTCCTACAAATCTGACAAAATAAGCAGCGAAAACAAAAAAAAATGATGCCCATCGACACAGACGACAACAATAATTAATGTAACTAACAATAATGTAACGCAAATATAAGAGATAAAATAGTAACACTAAAATAGTAAATATGGAATTGACTATCCGCTAGATTGTTATCTAACAGTGAGGGCATCACTTCACTGTTACGCCAATATAATGTAGCTAACAATAATATAACACAAATATAACACCAAGATTCGATGGTGCTAAAGCCGATCGGCTAAGAGGTGTCCGATGGAGAGTTTGATTCAGTCATCGGCTAATGGAGATACTGATCAGCTCATGAGACAAAGCCAATCGAAACTGTAGAGAAGCCGATCAGATTAGTAGAAGATTGGATCGGCTTGAACATAGGGAATTATCTAATCGGGGTTAAGTCCGAGAAGTCCGAGGAAAGTTAGTAAAAGGATCGGCTTGAGTAAAAGAAGGTCTGATTGCTACAGTGGAAAAACCGATCGGGTTGTAGCGAAGAAGACACAGTTTCAAATTAAAAGATTATTAAGATGAAATCGGATTTGCGGAAGAGCCGTCGACTCCATGGCAAGATATTTGTCTTTGTAAATCGTAACCTTATTTAATTAGGAAGATTTAGCTGGTTAGTTAACTTCTTTAGAAATATTTTTCTTTATTTTTATTAGAAAATAATGTCCGATGGACGTAGACGCGTCGGACTCTATCATCCAGGGTATAAATATAGACCCCCTAGAAACATGTAAGATATCTCTCGATCATATACAAACACGGCGTATCGTCACCCTAGTTCATCTAGGTATTTACCAACGGGTTCTAGCTCTTAACGCGGGGCTGCATTGGTTAAGTTCGATCTCCAGCAAAGGAGTAAGTCCCGCCACTATCCTGGTATACTTTGTACTGTCTAAGCCTGTATCGTTTAGGTTCGAACTCTTAGTTAGATCAGGTGTAACGCATCACGTCCGTGCAAGATCTATCGGCCTAACAAACCCCTTCCGTCGTCATCGGTCTTGTACTGTATCGATTAGGTCCGACCTACGGGTCTGCCGACGGAGGATTGAGTTTTAGGTCTATACGTCTCTCTACAGCGTCTCATCGGAATGAGTAGCCGATAAGTTATCCTAAACGTAGCTCCCCATCGTCGTACGACCAATGGGTTCAGGCGTTAGGCCTATAGGAAGCCGATGGCATTCCTCCTTCCTCGTTGTCATGTTCGGTCCGAGTCTCCGCCGTCTCGGTGTCGTTAGCCACCGGTCTCATACTGTCTCGGTTAGGTCCAATCTATCGAGACTGGCCCTAACAGCGCCGTTACTGTTGTCGCTCGCCCATATGGCCTCGCGAGGGATCAGCTCCCGCTCCGCGTATCGGATGCGGGTAGCGTCATCGGCTCTTTGTTTGATAGACCTTTTAGCGTGTTACACATGTCTATCTCTCATATCTCCATCAGCTTTTCAGCCAATACGCTAGCATTTTCGTCTCTATTAGCCATTAGCCGATAGGGAGAGTCAGGCAAGCCTTTCGGCCAACTGACGAACACATCTTATCCCCTTTTTCTTATCAATTGTAGGGTTAAATTGACTGGCACGTTTGTGAACCTCGAGGCTTAAGAACCTGCACTAGAGCTAAGCAGACCTCCCAGGCCTTCGCGTGACCAAGCCACCGCCGCGGGATTTTTGGCAGTGAGCAAATAGATAAAAGAGTTGCACTATAAAATAGCAAATATGGAATTGCTTGGCCGCTAGATTATGATCCAATAGTGAGGGCATCGCTTCAAGCTTAGGATGGGAGGAAATGGGAGGAGGGTTAATACACTATTGACGATGAGCTTCTCTTCTCTGATACTGGCGATGACTACCATTGATAGTAGTGTTGCTTCGGATTAGTGTTTAGAGTAGAGGGTAAGGATGAAAGTGGGATTGAGGGGAGGAGTAAGAGTGAGATTTCTTTGAACTTATAGGGAGGTAGTGAACCGATTATGAGCAACAGACACAAACAGACACAAGTAGTGAGGTGGTGGAAGCATTTTCAAGAGTGATGAGCGAGGTTAGTGAGGGAGGCATCAGATTTAGAGTAATTAGGAGTAGAAGGTGAAAGTGACAGTGATATGTCAACGATGCAAACCATCTCTAAGATAGGCAAGATTCACTTCACCACAGCTCGAGCTTAGAGAGAAGGAGCAGGGAAAGGAAAGAGGCCTGTCATGTGAGGCAGAAGGGAACCGTCGTGCATAAGAGTGAGGAGGAGTTGACAGGAGTGTGTCATGTAGAGAGGGAAAAGAGAAGATCCCTGGTTGCTGTAGTATACAAATTTTGGCGATCGTCCAAAGTGACCAAAATTTATGAGTATTTTTAAAACAACTAAAAACTACGACAGCTCCTCATGCCGAGGATTCGATGGAGGTAAGACACGGGTAGTTGCTGACGATACAAACATAAGTAATTACTCAGAGACCATGTAAATAGATTAGATAGCTTGATCCATAGTTCTGCACAGAAGCACTAAAATGATTGTGACTATTATACTTACTACTTCCTCCATTTAATATTATAAAATATTTTGATTCTTTATATTATTTTTTAAAATTAACTATAAAAAATGTAGCGATATTTTTAATACAAAGAAAATATATTATTAAAATATATTTAATGTTAAATAAAACTAGTTATATATATTACTATATTTTTCTATAAATTTAATTAAACTTAAATAAATTTAACTTTAAAAAATTAAAACTTTATTAATATAAAACGGAGCGACTGCATGGAAATGGGACTTCCTTAACGAGACCATCGATCCCCCATTAGCTTTAATTTGCCACCTGATCCTACTTGTCGTCGCTCACGGAGTCCTCCTCGGTGTCGTCGTCGTCGACGAAGACCTCGACGTACGTTGCGCTACTGCTCGATGATGTTGGCTTCCTCAGCGTGGGTCATCGTCACAACCTCGTCGAAATCGGCCATGGTGGCGTGGATTCGCTAGCGGAGCTCGGGTAACGGGATGCGATCCGCGATGCCGCCGTCGGAGGGACCAAGGTCGCGACGCGGCGGCCTGCTCAGCAGGTGTGTCGATGTACTCCTGGCTCACCTTGACGAGCTCGGTCTTCCTCCCCACGTCTGTCTTGATCTTGTCCACCATCGAACGGTGCTCGATTGGCACCGTCATCACCTCCCACTCGCCCTCGCCCTCCGCCGTCACGCCGTTGCTCGCCGGCGCGGTGCTCGTCGTCGGCTCTATCGCTAGCTCCCTATACTTCTCTCCGAAGCTCGATCGATCGATCTGGATGGCTGGGCTCCGGAGCGGTTGATGTGTAAGCTGTAATTAAGCAGGGCACTGCGTCAAGGCCTCACACGAGCAAGAAGGCTAGGCCGTGTCCGCTGGGCTGCAATGCAACGACTCCCGAGCCCTCGTGCTCTCGGTTGGTTGGGCGCCGGCCTCCCAAATCGTTAAGAAGTCACCGAAGCTTTTTCTATTTTTTAAGTAAAAAGAGGACAGGAATGCTAACCTAGCACGCTCTTAACAGCTTGTCCTTGAGATACAAAGTGGTTCTTGGTACGATTTAGGAGAAGTGTAACCAAGGACTGGAGTATGAACTAATACTAGCATATTGGTCCATTACAAAAATCTACTGTACTACTCAAACGTTTTGAGCTTTGAGTAGTATACTGGAA
Organism: Oryza coarctata; assembly: GCA_030770085.1. NCBI lineage: Eukaryota > Viridiplantae > Streptophyta > Magnoliopsida > Poales > Poaceae > Oryza > Oryza coarctata. Next base: position 10,095,294 of record CM061475.1, read on the forward strand.
AAGGTCCATTTTGCTTCGATTTACCTCCCTCAAACATAAAACTAGATATATTGTATTATTTATCTATCAAAATAGTCATTTTACCTATAGTAGTTTAGACTGTGTTTTAATTCTATGTGACGTACATGTTTCATATTGACTTAGTTTTTATTAGATGTAGCGTATACACGATGCTTACATGAAATTACAGTAAGAAAAAAAATAAAATATATAGTAGAACCCACATAAGACATGGAACCCACATGTCAATCCCCACTTATGCTCTCTTCCCTTGTCCTATCCACTCTCATCCAGCTGGTCCTGTCCACTCTCATCCAGCCGGAAGGAGTGCTAGGGCAATGGTATGGGGTGGTGGCTATAAGAGGAGGCGGCAATGGCGAGGTGGAATTAGAGGCAACCAGCAAGAGGAGGAGGAGGTGGTGGTGGCTTGACGCAGGTGGAAAGATGTGTGGAGCTCAATCTCAACCTCGAGCTCGATGGTAGTGAGCTCAAAGAGGAAAGTAAAGAAGGAGACCGTTTCCATCGAGATCTACCTCGTCAAGCTCATCGTCTTCCGTTTGCACCTCCTCCCTTGATGTCGCCTCGAGAATAGGTACTACTATTCCACCATCGACGAGGCAACAAATCTCTTGCTCGAGCTTGACAATGCGGAGGAGGAAGACAGTGTTCGGCAACGACGGTAGCCGCCTTAGATCTCCACCGATGTCACTCTATCATCCTGATCGCTCCAAGCTAGCGTTGTCTCCTGCCCTTCATCAGAATTTAGGAGAAAAGGCACAGGAGGAAGGACGCTATGGGAAGTCAAAAGGGATGCAACGACCAACAAGGGACCTAAGGCCTGGTGGCAATGGCGGCGACTGTGAGGGTAGTCAGCGGTATGACTGGCTCGAAAAGCTACTCCGCTTGAGCCATGATGGAGAAAGACGAGCAAGCCATCGCTGAGGAGTAAGACAGTGGCGACCTCACCCGCAACTAGGGCCATCGATGTGCCGTTAGATCTGCTCTCCCCTCCCTTGCCCACTATAGATCTAGGACACAACCATGGAGGTGAAGGCGATGAGGAAGAGGATGGCTCTTGAGCGAGCAAGTGGTTGTCGACGACCTCCTCAGCTTCCTTCTCACATTGTTCCACCACCACCAGCCACGACCTCTAGAGCAGATGTGGTGGTGTCCTCCTCTCATGCCAGACCACTGCCAACCACCACTAGCCAGGACGAAAAAATAGGAGAGAGAGAAGCATAGAGGAGGAAGAAGGGATGGTTTCACATGTAATGTGAACTTCATATAAAACCACCCTCAAAACCGTTCAGAAAGGTAAAATAAATTGGTATTAATAATTGAGGAAAGTGTTATACCCGGTTTTATGGTTAAAGGGTGAAATCGGACTAGGCTATATTTGAGAAAGCTCATATAGACTTTTTCATAGTATATTAGATGTGATTGGTTTTTCCTCATTTTATTCGGTGCTTGTGGGCTCAAGATCCAGTTATAGAGTCCCAATGAAATTGAGCTAGCCCACATAAACTGTATTAGGCCGGGCCATAGTGTAATTGTAACATCTCTGATGGTTCTTGGATGCATAATAAGAGTTTAGAAGGGGATCGGAGAACTTGTTCTGCCACTCTTAATTTCAATATTTCATTTTTTGTCAGTTGAATTTGTCTGTGTTTAGGTTTAATACAAAATGGTAACCTAGGACAGCAAAGCAGCAAGGTCATATGTCAGAATTAATATCTTGTGGCTGACTGGGGGCTGATACTAGCACGAGATTTTGGTAATCCTACGGTGACCTTTATTAGTTGGTTAATCAGACAACTGCATTACCTCATCATTCCATTACCAGCAATGCCTGCTGCTGGCCTGCCAAATACTACTATTTTCTATTCCCAGCAACACACAGGTTTCTTCAGGCGTCTCACCGTCAGCTCCAGTTAGCTCGCAGGTCAATGTCTTCTCAAAATGATACTCATACTACGACAATGCTAATACCATCCAGGAGTTAAAATAAGAAAGAAGGCATCCATTTAGCTCCAGCTATTTTAGGCCTAGGTATCATTTCTTTACTCGTGGAGATTCGATCTACCTTAATTCGGCAGCATTATGAGGCAACTGAGCTAAGCATTCTGTCAAAATTATGATTCCTAACAAAATACCAAAACAACACTTGGCGTGTTTCCCTATCAGCTTAAGCTTCTAGATGGACTGGTCAGTGCTGCGTGAAACCAATCACTATCAATACCCCTGCTTAATTAGTTTGAAGCTTCAATTTCAATTACACATCGACAGACTTCACTTCCCAACCAGAGATGGGAAGAAATGCAAGTGACGAAAGCAAGCAAATTGTGCCTGACTTTTCTGGGGAGATGCATGGAGATCATTCTGGCGCATATGCAGGGACGGTGGTCTATTTCTGCCGTGCTTGTCACCTCAATTATTTGGTGCCTCTATTGAAAAAAAATTCTAGCCATGTCACTTTCGAATAGAGAGGGGTTTGCAGGAGAACTGTACTGTTTGGATGCAGGAGAACTTGTTTATGTCTGAATCATCGTCACATCACCAAAAAGTCTGCCGACCAAGAGGACTATGTACGTTGTGATTTGCACTTGAATATATACGTAGTATACTAGCTGCTAAATTATGTGTTTTTTGACGTTTGCTATGTAGCGTTATGGTCTATAAGCAAATCAAGATATGGGAAAGAAAAATTTACAAGTGGTAGTAGTACAATTTTTCCAAGGAGATTAGGAATGAAAAATCACTCCACAAGCATGAATAATGCATGGCTTTTGTAGTGCATAGATTATCGAATATATGGTAGTTAATGACTTTTAGATACTTTAGGTATTCTGTACCTCTATCTGTAAGTTGTGTGGGGATTTTTCGTTTACCTTATGCTAATTTTCCTGGCAATTGAAGTATCTTCAAGATTTATGTTTGTCATTCTGATTTTGATCTATCGAGTAGTCAAAACAAATCATGACAGTACAACTAATCGCCGTACAAAACAACCATCTCCACAAGTTAACCATCATTATACGAGCTCAAAGTCCTTGTCACAGCTATGCCAAACGAAATTTAACCATATGCACATCTGCATCCACAAATTAAATTCTACAAGTTGCTATCCCTATCACCCAAAAGTCTGCCGGTCGTCTCCTCATGGATGGATTCAAAGTCAGGATCGCACATTCCAACCGAGATAGGAGCAGACACCTCAAAATCTGACGTACCGGAGAATTGAAAAATATTATTTTTTTACCAGAGTCGGTCGTGGAGCACGCACAAACGCACGGATCATAATAGTACATGGATGGATGAAATGGAAATGGAACTCGGAATCCCAACCTATCTGACGATGAACTCGATAGTGGCCTGCAAAGGCAGACGAGGAGACGCTGCATGCCGAGATATAAGTTGCAAGGGGGCAGCAGCACTTTTTTAAAAAAAAAACAAAGGCAGGGTTCCCGCTGTTTCATTTAGAAGAAAGGAGTTGGCTCACTTTATTATAAAAATCGGATCTAAAAAAAACCTTACAACAGCATGGCTATTTTGAGAAAAAACCAACAAAACTCACATAGAATACCTAATACGAGACGAGACGACACAATCACCAAAACCGACAAATAGCCATACATAGAGTAGAACGTTTCAGACAACGTCTCTAAAAAGATAAACAATGTCTAGGATGATGTCAACATCCATCCGAAACACTATAACTGGGCTTTCACGTGAAGAAAGGTGAAAAACAACAGCAATGCCTCCAAGGAGTATTCCAACGCTCGCAGGCGTTGGCATCACTAGCATCGGCTAGAGACCGAGCAATCCTAGAGCTACCACAAACTACCCACCACGATGACTCCCACAACGTAGCCAAACAAAAGAAGGAAAGTGTTATCGTTGCCTAGCACGCACCCCTTATAGCAACTCCGACTTCGCTAGCACCACAAATACACGTCCACAAAGCAACTATGATCACCATCGCGAAAGGATGCACACGTGCCACCACTAACTCCACAAGGAAAAACTGAAGGAGACTTGAGTCATAATTGCCCAGCTCATAACCCCTAATGCAGCAGCTTTGATTTCACCTCCTCACCCCGCCCAGCTGTACCACAATTACAGCCACACCATGGTGACTCCCTCAACCAGGCGTCAACAACCGCCAAACTCCACCAAGCAACTCTCGTCTGGTGAAGCCATTCATTCCCCAAAAAGAGCTTCACACGATTGGAAAAATGTAGGGGAGGAGCTCCAGGGAAAAGAAGGTAATATTAGTAAGGAGGTACGTCGATGTCCAACCAGTCAACATCCTACGCTGACATCTCCAAGCCATTACCAAAACGTCCAACCAACCGAAGCCAGCCAGATTCCACTACAGCTCCATGCACAAACTCGAGCCATCCACGTTGACGACGTCACCCAAGTCCACCAGTCAGGGTACTCCATCAACGCTCATCAGATTTGGCCTCAGGAGACCAAATTGACTCCGCCAGCACCCTCTCAACTCGTCGCTGCTCCTACCCTGGGGGCCTCTCGTTTCCACTAGATCTAGAACCTTGGAGAGGGTTGCCTCCTCCCCCTCAAAAAGTGCACCGCTAGCGTGGTCAAGCCCCTTCTTGTGGTGCTGTCGTGTCCAGCCACCTTGCGGTGCCACCTAGGCTCGCCTCTCCTTGAGTCGTCGTCGAGGATAGTCGCTTGTCACAGCAACCGCCACCAAGGCCCGACTGTCATCACGTAGCCACTGTGGCCAATCTCTCCTCACGCCCCGTCGCTAACTCCATCTCACGCTACCACAATCATCTTTTCATCATCCTAGGATGCCAACCATTAAAACTTATGCACCACCCTTTTCTTCCATGCTAGATCTAGGTAACAGCAATGAGTTCTGGCCCCGACGCTACCATTTTAGCTAGCCAAAGGGTTTTCAGCAGCCCGCTTAGATGACAACAAGGTGGAGAAGAGGGGAAAGGTGGTAGCGGCGGCCTAGGGTTAGGGTCGCCACCTGTGTCATCATACGGGATGTGGGGGTAATATGTTTAGTGCGGTCCACCAAAGAAAACATAACTGGCGAAAGAACTCACTTGATGACTTTTGGTTTAAACAAGATCTGGCTTTAGCTCATGTAGCTAGCCTATGGCAGAGAACAGCATCGGGACACCCAGGATATATGTCACTTAGCATCCAAAGAATAATTATGTGCGCACTAATTTCACCCGTGGTTTGTGCTTTATCCTTTTGTTTGCATATTTACCTGTATTTGTTTCACTTGGTTTTTGGTTTTCACCCCACAATTGCCAAACCAAAATAGTGTACCACTTCCACGACGATATCAATCAAACCACCGTTAAAAACAGATATCATTACATAAGTTTTAAATAAATCAGTTTAAATCTTATAAATAACTAGTCAGTCTGTTATTTTCAATATAATGAAATGGTGGCATGTTTCTTTATTAATTATCTAAAAAAACTGTCTATACATAAATTTCTTAGAAAATTATTTTAAATCTATTTTTTAAAATTTATAAAAATTAATTTATTCAGTTGTACTCTCACTTAGTTGTCACAAATCATTCTGCTATTTAGAATTTACGAAAACTTTGAACGATATGACCTAAATTCTATAAAAATGCTATGAAATTTCTTCATTTCAAAGAGACCCCCTAATGCCGTTCACCACTTGATAGCCATCCATCCCCAATGATCTAGCGGCAGTGAACGCCGGACGCGACGCAAAGGAGAGCCATAAAATACGTCTCCTGGCCAGCCGGCCACGGAGAGCGACAGCCGACGATCGACGACGTGGACGCGTCGTGGGTGACGGGGGAGAACGGCGGATGGCGGCAGTACACCACCGTGCCTCTCCTGGACACAAAAAGCTACCACCACTGTCTCTATCGACAAGGACCCTAAGGTGGCATTACTTGTTAATTAATCCCGGTCCCCGGTGTCTAATGCTTCTAATAATTCTCCTCTTCCCTTCTAGCAGGGTCTATAACTATATATATCCACCCACTGGATTCCATGGATACACATGATATGGACTGGGAAATAATGAGGATTTTCAGTTGGAGAAGAAAGAGCTCAATTACAAATACTATGAAGTAGGAGAAAAATCTTCAAATTCTAAAAACATGCCAAGTAAATCTTCCATTTCAAGCCTCAGGATTTTGAGATTTTTGTACTACTGTACAAGAGGAAAATATTGTTGATGCAATAGAAAATTTTCATCATCGGTCCCAATGAATGTACGTATAAACGATTTTTCTTTTTCTACAAGTACATATACTTATATCGGCGATTTAAAAATTTTCTGAAGTACCACTTCAGTGTTGCAACCCACTGGTGAGCCCAAACTGTTTTGTTTCCCAGGGAATGTTATTTTCTCACCATATGTATCAACTCCCGGGGGTTGTTTTGATAATGGGTTAAAAGAGGTGTGAATGGAAAATGGAAATAAATGGAAGGTTGGGATGAAATGGGATGACAAGAATAAATGGATGAGATTAAAACTTGTCCTTTGAAGTGTGGGATATTTTTTTCTCAAATAAATCCATTAGTCAAACAAGCCCCAAAGTTCCATTTGTCGAGATTATTTGAGTGTAGCATGCAGCAACAAGTACTCCGTTGAAAGGAGAGAGCAAATCAAACCACACACAATGGAACAACGCTGCATGCCCAGCCCACATGTAGATGACTTCACTTGCAAGCAAGCCAACCTCGCCCACACCTGGAGCTCGCTTTTCTCATCCTAGGCAGGTGGGCGCTCCATTCTGCTTGTTCCGTGGCCGTGAAATTCGGGGGAGATCTGTAGCTAAAGTAAAAGGCACGCCGAATTCTTACCTTAACAGCACGGTTTGTTAGCTGCTGATGACTGTGCTAGTCTGCTACATGAGTTAGTGATTAGGACATCCTGAGTGTGCTGAGTGCTTAATGATCCGGTCAGTAGGCAGACGTGTAGGCATTGGGGTGGTCAGATTATAACTATCTCGTAGCTTAGGTTGTTTGTCGCCGCACAGCTACATTTAACTCAGTACAAGAAACGTTTTTCTCCTTGCCCCAATTGTTAACTGGATGATTCCCATACCGGTCCTTCGTGAAAATATAGAAATAATTCACTGTTAATACATCACTACATAGGCTGGTCAGAGTGGCTCAAGATAACCACACAACCATGCTACTAATCAGAATTAATCTATTATAATTACACTTTCTATAATTATAATAGATTAATACTTCCCCATAGTCTAATCGAGAGTATCGCTAACATTTAGGCTGGACCGAAACTCCTGAAATAGTGAGGTAGGAAGACCCTTGGTAAAGTCGATGTACTACGATGTCGTAGAACATGTAGGACCCGAACTTAGCCGAGGGCGACCTTCTCTCGAACAAAATAGAGATCAATCTCAACATGCTTCGTTCGCTGATGCTGCACTAGGTTACCGAAGAGATATACAACACTGATATTGTCGTAATAGACCAAGGTAGCACAGCGAGGGGGTGGCGAAGCTCAAGAAGTAGCTGACGTAGTCAGGTAGCTTCAGTAACACCATTTGCCACAGCACGATATTCAGCTTCGGCACTCGATCTAGAGACCGTATACTGACACTTGAAAGACCAGGACATCAAGTTGTCCTCGAGAAATACTGCGTAGCCAGAGATCGATCGGCGAGTGTCATGACAGCCAGCCTAATTGACATCCATGTAAACAACAAGATCTGTAGATGGAGATCGGCGTATGGTCAGCCTAAGTGATAATGTGCCCTACAAGTAACGTAGGATCCGCTTGAGAGTTGTAGAGGACATATTGGGGTAACAGGCGCAACCAAAAACTTTGAGTTGATCATATGAGGGCTGGGCAGAGAAGAGAGCGTTGTATGGTGTGGAGGAGGCGAGAGTTTTGGTGGGGAGGCGGTTCACAAGATATGTGGCGGTGTGAAGGGCCTCAACCCAGTAAGCTGAAGAGAGACTCGCCTGAAACAAAAGGGAACGCAGAGTGTTATTGATGGTACGAATGAAACGCTCTGCTTTACCATGTTGTTGGGAGGTGTATGGACACGACATGCAGAGGGCAACACCGTGGGAGAGGAAAAACGTGTGGGCTTGGGAAGTGTCGAATTTATGACCATTGCCGCACTGGATGCTCTTGATGGTGATGCCAAACTTTGTGCAAACATAAACAAAAAAATTAGAAAGAGTGGAAAATGTCTCGGATTTGAGATGAAGTGAAAAAGTTGAGAGCAGTCATTAAGAATAACAAGATAATATTTATATCCTAACATATTAACAAGTGGAGAGGTCCATAAATCACAATGGATTAAATCAAAATTATGAGTAGCTCGAGAGCTAGATGAACCAAAGGGTAGACGTACATGACGACCAAGTTGGTACGCATGACAGATATGATCGATATCATCTTTATTGCAGGAAATGACATTGGACCACATGAGTTTGGACAAAACTTTACGTCCAACGTAACTGAGACGACGATGCCAAAGGGAGGTGGGTGCTGCGATGAATGCGGAGATGCTGGTGGAGGGTGCAAAAAATGTGTAGAGGTCACCATAACTATTACACCTAGCGATCACGTTCCTGGTTTGCAAATCCTTCACAGAAATAACAAATGGATCAAACTCAATGGAACAATTATTGTCGGTGGTAAAACGACAAATGGAAATTAAATTCTTAATAATGTTGGGTGACACCAGAACGTAAGGAAAAAATATGGGATCCAGTGGCTATGACAGAAGTAAAGCACCATTTTTCACAACGATAGATGAAAAAGTAGATGAAGAGGGTGGGGAAATGGTGGAGAGTATACCAGCATCCGAGGTCATGTGTGAACCGGCACCTGAATCAGCATACCACTCAGAGGCCGATAGGTTCAGCGTCATGGTGTTGAAGGAGTGCGCCAAGGAGTCCTGGTGCCAAGACCCTCTGTGAGTGGGCATCCAGGGCGCCGCCTAGTACGCTGGTGAGGGCGCTTGGAAGCCCGGCGGTGCAGCTCCCTCGTAGTGCATGCCATATGAGGGCGGTGGGGCACTGTATGCATCTCCATAGGCATCGGGAAGAGCACCAAAACCGCCATAGTGCGGGGCTGTGTGGAATGCAGGCTGTGGCGGTGGAGGTCGTCCCGACTGGTCGTACAGCCACATGCGCACGATGCCAGCCCAAGGGTGGGCGAATGATGGGTACACGGCCGTACCGGAAGAGGCGCTATCCTGTCCATCTTGGGCCGCATCAGTAGAGGGCGCTGGAGGGCCGCCACCATCAGGTTCGCCATGTCCACCACGGCCACGACGGCGGCCGTTGCGCTGGCCCCCGGTTGGTGCAGCGGGACGCAGAGGAGGAGGCGCTCCCAAACATGGAGTAGCGGGCGCACCAGGAGCCGCTAGACGTGGTGTCACAGCGATGAGGACGGCCGATGGGGATGGAGGATGAGCGTCGATCTTCATCTCCTCCAATAGGAGGTGTGTACGGGCTTTAGTGAACGTCGGGAATGACCTGTGCATCTTGAGGATGGATACCATGTGGCGAAACTTGCCACTGAGGCCACGGAGGAGTGTGAGTACCATTTGTCAGTCGCCAATGGGGTCGACGAATTTGGCGAGGGAGGTAGCCATGGACTCAAGACGATGGCAATAGTCGGTGACACTCAGAGACTCCTGGCAGAAGGTACGGAACTGTGTCTCCAAGAGAAGGGCACGAGACTCCTTCTGACAGAGGAATTCGTCCTCGAGGTATCACTATGCGTTGCGGGCATGACCTTGCCACATCATTAGCGACTGCTACAGGTCACTGGAGACGGTACCGTATACCCATGTGAGGACACAGCAGTCCACCTAGATCCATACTGGACGGGCGGGGAATGTCTCATCCATGGGGACGTGGCGGGTGAGGACATATTTGTCGAGGACGGTAAGGAACATACCGCGCCACTTGGTGTAGGTGTCCGTGGCCTTGTCGAGGACGATGGGGATGAGTGCCTTGACGTTGACGACGGCGGTGGCTTGCGTCCAGAGAGCCTCGTGAGCGCTCTCGTATGTGTCCAGGGCAATGTTGCGAAGGCAGACCTCCTCAGCCCGACGCGCTTCTTCAGCGCGAGCAACTTCGACCGCGAGATGGTGGTCTTTGGCTTCTTTGGCCGCCTTGGCGGCTGCTGTGGCAGCAGCGTCATCGTCTTCGCCGGCCATGAGGGGCAGGACCGATAGCCGCACCCGGTGACGCAGCAAGGCAAGTGATCAGGATCGGATCGGCAGCAACAGCGCGGCAGGATTGGATCGGCAGCAGGCAGGATCCGATCGGATCGGATCGGCGGGCGATCTGATCGGCAGCAGGCAGGATCGAATCAGTGGCCACACCAAGTGACGAGGGCAGCTACGGGACGGGCGATCGAATAGGCAGTGCGAGCGATGAGACCAGCGACACAGCCGGCGACATGTAGTCCGTAACGGTGGTGGCGATCGGATCGGCGACGAGCGCTAGTTTGGGAGAGGAGGCAGGATCGGATCGGCGGCCACACCTGGTGACGAGGGCAGCTATGGGACGGGCGATCGGATCAACAGCGCGAGCGTTGAGACCGACGACACACCCGACGATATATAGTCAGCAACGGTGGTGGCGATCGGATCGGCAACGGGCGCTGGTTCGAGAGCGGTGGCGTTGCGAAGTCGGGCGATCGGACCTCGGCAGCTCCTGCAACATAGTACCGGCAAAGGACTAAAACCGGAGGTCGGGCGACGACAGCAACAGCGGCGGCGGTGGGCGCTGGTTTTGGTTACGAAAGGGTAGCAGATCGGAACCGCTCTCATACCATGAAAATATGGAAATGATTGATTCTATTTTCTGTTAATGCATCAATACATATAGGTCGATTAGAGTAGCTCATAATACAACCACATAGCCATATCACTAATCAGGATTAACCTACTATTATAATTACACTTTCTATAATTACAATAGACTAACACTCCAATCCACATTACCGACCCGAGGACCTGTTGTTTGCATGAAACTGAGTTATGACAAATTATTCAATGGCACAAACAAATTAATTAAATAGTAGAAAGTCAAATTTTTGATTTAAAATATTTTTTTAAGAAACACCGATGAAGATAGTTTTCAAAGAAACTATACTAGTTTGGAGCTTAAGAAGCACATTTAAGGAGTTTGGAAAACGTGATCACAATATATGTTTGAGCACTTCCTAGTAACTCCTATGTTAACCATAAAATTGTAACCATTGATTAAATTAAAGATCGTATTATTATAACCATACATCTCTACTTAATGCCATGGACCATGTTAAAAATCTATTGTACACGTTGTGATAATTGAGACTCTAAACTTCATACGACTCACTTTTTATGGATTCTAAATTTTGGATTTATCTAAGCTACAACTAAGGCTCCAAACTAACCATAACTATTACAGATTTTAGAATTTTTAGATCAAGAAAAAAATTAATATTTTTAAATAGGGAAGTGTATAGATTTCAATCGCCTAAAAGTCACTTTCCTCAGCACTCTTCCTACTAAAATTCAACAAAGTTCCTTCTTTCTTATATAAAAGATTGAAAAATATTTTTAATATACATGAAATAAATTTATAATTTATAAAAATTTACAAAATTGCTACCACTTTATATTATAAGACGTTTTGACTATTTTTTAAATCAAACTTTATTGAGTTTTATCAAGTTTATTGAAAAACGTAGCAATATTTTCAACACAAAACAAATATACTATCAAAATATATTCAATATTAAATTTAATAAAAATATTTTTGTGTTATATATGTTACGTATTTTTCTATAAATTTAATCAATTTAAAGAAGTTTAACTTTAAAAAAATCAAAACATCTTAAAATATGAAATGAAGAGTACAAGTAAAAGCGTTCAAACTTAGATAAAAATAAAGCAAAACTATATACAATTACAATTTACCGTTAAAGTAAACTAAAATAGCACATTATATAGCATAAAATTTTAGAGCTTGCAATATGTAATTTTATATGATTAAAATATTATAAAATTTAGGCACCTAAACTCTAACAAATACCTTCTAAATATCAATAACTATGCCTTACAACATATGCCAAAAAGAACGGGACTAAGTCATTCTAAAAGCAAATGTGTTTTGGCTATTTATACGATTTTGGGCAAAGTAAAGATAGTATTCTTTGTCTACGAGATCTAACCATCCAATTCAATCCTAGATTTAACACAGTTACTCTTATTTACAATTAATTTTTTTAGTAGTAGGCATGATTTCGTCAATCTCACTATATATAGTCAGCTGGCCCAATTTTTAAATGTGCTTCTAAGGTAAGGTGTGCGTGGGTTATTAAGGGTGAGTATGCGTGTGTTATAAGCATTACATTTGTACCGTGTTTCTTGAAAACAAATGTTTGAATGATTTTGTATGGTTGTTCAGCACTGGGAATTCTTTTTTAAAACCATGTTTATAGAAAAACATAATAACTATATAATTAAATTATTTTTATTAAATCTAACATTAAATATATTTTATAAATATAAATATATTTATATTAACATTTTGCTATGGTAAAATGCATGAGTGGAGTCTTTGTCAGATTTGGAAGAAGTAACAATGTTTTTAAGTGCTTTTATCATCATTGATATTTGGCTGAAAAAACTTGATAAGAGGCCGATGTGTAACTGTGCCATACAATTATATATATAGGCTGCATTGGAGGATGGAAATAGATTTTTTCTCAGCTTTTATACATGCGTTTTTTGAAGGTTTACTTTTAAAGAAAAACTATACAGAAATTGCTTATCTTACCTTTTTAAAAATATTTTTAATTTTATAGTTTATGCATCAAATAATTATCATAAAAATCAAATAATCTTTTATTTTCTATCTGCTAAACACAGTACTCAAGTCGTACTGTATGAGTACAGTGACAAAACACTTTGCATACGTGGCACGGTCGCAATGCTTAAGGCCTAGGCGGACCCGTTCGCGTTCTGGGACTGTGCGTCTACAGGGACCGGATGTTACGCTTGGCCGCCATTGCTATCCGTAATTAGCTGCTCCCTCTGTTCCAATATTGCTTACATTTCTAGTTCAATTTCTTTCTGTCAGGATCCCTGCCGATTGATTCGCCTCGGACCAAGTAATTAATGCAAGTCCTGGTTAATTAACTAAGGATGATCGCTCGTAGGGCTAATCCTTTTGTTTAACATCACTGATCCTGCTTGGTCGGGATGCAGATGATGATGCAGCCCTTCCAAGAAGCATGGACGGACGCATCGATCCTCACGACGCTACGTGATCGTAAAGATTAAAGCCAAGGGCGAAGACTGCACATTGACTACAGCTTGATTTGGAATGCATGTAGCTAATCTAGCCCCACGTGTAACAGCTAGCTCAATTATTACCACTAACAGTAACCTTTTGTTCACGTGATAATCTTCTATTTATTTACTTGTCATATCCTATTTTATCCTATTTTATCATATATAGCAATGCATTAAATTTTATGAATACCATCACATTCATTTTACTGTGAATGTCCTTTCTCTTATTGTGCTCACTGTAGTCCTGTCAGACAATTCCAAAGCAGGGATTAATGTGTGATCGGGGACGATGTCACGATGGTAGTCTCGCCGCCGGAGAAATGGAAATTTGGCATGTCGTATTCCGATGGACAGGTGGACGGCCGTATCGCCAGAAATAAGAGAAAGAGAACGAAAGAAGCCGTGGACAGGGCAAGTACTCCTGCTAGCAATCACGCAGCGAGCATCTAGGCGCGTTACCGGCCGGTGTGGCTCAGTTAGGCGTTGCGTGCCCTGCACAGGCGAGTGGCGTCCTGTTAGTGTAGTAGCAGCGCGACGGCGCGAGAAGGATCTAGTAGTAGCTGGGAGCACAAAACGCGGTAACACGAGATGACCGTGAGAGCGTCTTCGAGGGGGAAAAAAAAGGGGGATATCGCGGCGCCGTCCGATCCGGGGTGCGACACGTAGCCAACCGTTGTGCTTCGCGCGCAGAATAGATCGTGTGGCGCGTGGTCGTGTCTCGTGTGACTGCGCGCGCGCCGTGGCGGCCCCGGACAAGCTTGCCGTTGCCGGGCCACGGGCGCGACGACACTGCCTACCGTTGCGACGATCCGACAGAGTCAGCGACCGCGATGCCGATGCCGATGCGTGCCCGACCGTGCGGCCGCGGCAGGAGAGGCTTGGGTCGCGACGAGAGAGGGGCCCGCGCGGAGGACGGAATCGCGCGCGGGTGGGCGTGCGCGCCGCACGACGAAGCGACGCGACGCAACGCGCCGTGATGAGCCGCGCGGCGCGGTTGCTGCTGATTCGGCCGCATGCATGGATAGCAGGAGAGCTAGGACTAGGGACCAAATCATTGGATTCCTAGCGGCGGAAGCTAGCGAGCGAGCAACGGGAGCATAGCATGCACGGGTAGAGAGTACAGCAGCTAACCGCCATGATGGCCGTAATCCTCTATTTCGGCCTGTGCCTGCGCCAACTGCTTCGTTTTGCTGCTGTCACTCGGCACAAAGGACGAGCTGCTAGCCTGCTAGTCCACACCGGAGCACTCCAACTCAAATGGGGCAACGTAATTACCAAGTCTGCATCAGCATCGGAAACCTAATTAACGGCTGGTTTAGTTGTTTCTAGTCCTATGTTTGTTAGCGGAGCATGCACACAGACTGAAACACCAGCTGAACCAAGAAAAAGATAATCATCGCAGGAAAGAAAAAAAAAATAAGTATGGAAAGCTGAACTGGATAGAGGAATACATTGCACTTTACACGCCGGCTACGAAAGGAAACGGGTGAAGGGAACAAGGAACACCCCGACAGATCGGCTAATCGGCGAATCCAGAGCTAAAGACAAACCATTAAAGACCACATCGGGGCATACTTACTACCTGTATAGATCATTAGATTGTGCTGTGGCCATGCATTGATGCATGTGGTACGTGTTAGCCGCAACTGCTACGTTAACCGATTTCCAACCAAAAAGCGCCTATTCTGCGTGTGCAACGGCTAAACTAGTACTAGTACTATAAAACCAAACACGTTCCAAAGTATAAAAAATAAAACGAAATTGCTATATATTTTTGAGCAAATCTATCAAATTTTGGACCTTAGATTAAATCTAAGATTTATGCAAACGGTGTTAGAAAAAATAAATCAGCACGTGTGGGCGGCAGCACTAGGCTATTGTCCTATATTTGAAATTTATGCACAGTTACATATTAGTTATATAGTAGTAATACTTAAGTTAGATTTAGAAGAAATTTTATATCGAATGTTATATAGACAGCCTAAAAAATAAATTTCATGAAAAACATCCACGTCATTTTGTCGGATCACTTAAGGTCCAAAAGTTGTACTACAAGATTTACGCATAAAACAGCAACTCCCTTAGGAATCATGAGAAATTCTGCCGTTGCAGATGAGGAGGATTACAGCTGCTTAAATCTCATCCGTGTGGATGCCATCGTGTCACCACCAAAGAACGCACCAACCAACAGTGATCTGATTTACGGCCATCCCCTGGCAGATGGATGGACCGCGGTCCACCCCCACCGCCGCTCGATCGGCCGCGCCCGCGCTCAACTTGTCCCCAAACACCAGCAAGCGCAAACCACCTACTGGCTACTGCTGCTGCTGATTTGTCCTCCACCCAGCCGTACACCCCATCACATGCGACCCTCTCTCACTGACCGCCGCGCGCCCCCGCCTAGGCGCATAGGAGCGTAGGATGGATGGACGGATGCATGCGCTCGTGGACCAGGCTGGCTTCCCACCCGCAGCCGCCGCCTCCGCCTCGCTCGCTATCTGCGCGCAGCAACATGCGCCCGCGCGGCGCGGCCCACGCGCGACCGATCGAGCGAGTGCGCGCGCGAGGCTGGCCATCGTTCCAGCTGAGTACCGCACGCACGCAGGTCGCAAACTGACCACGACCGCACGGCATCGATAGCCCTGAATGGCCGCTCGATCGCTCGCGCGTGCGCCCGGCGACTAAAACATCATCACATTATCACGAGCTGTCGAACGCCGCATCAGAGGGCGCCTAGAGAAAGTGTGCGCCTTAGCTGACGGAGGATCAATCCGATGGTATACCAATACATCGAGGCCTATAAGATCTGTTTCTTTTTAGTGTACACCTTTCGGCTTCTAGCTTCCTTCATTGAGGTTAGTGAAGTTGTCAATATGATAATCAATTTAACTCTACAATTATAAATTAATAAATCAGTCAACCGATAGGTCGATACGAACTTTTGCTATTAACTGGTTATCGATATGGTTGAGATAGTCATCAGCTGTGTTCGATGCACTCTTACTATCAGCTGGTTGCTGATAGGGGTTGAAGCAATCATCTATCGATTGAAAAACCAACGAAGATATAAATAAATAGTAACAAAGGAAATAAAAGACACATCGGTTATAGAGTCGATAAAGTCATTTGTGAATAGCAAGGAATAAGATAAACAACCCATCAGTTATAAAAGCCGATAACGCGTTGAATAAAATATACGATGAATAGTAAGAAGTAAGACCTAATCTTTCGAAAATACGAAACTTAGTAACCATAGTAATTGTACCATTAAATAGCGCTCGTTCATCGGCTGTAAAGTCGATAAAGTCATTTATGAATAGCAAGGAATAAGATAAATAACCCATCAATTATAAAAGCCGATAACGCGTTGAATAAAATACCTAATCTTTCGAAAATACGAAACTTAGTAACCATAGTAATTGTACCATTAAAGCTATGCTTAATAGATTAGGCTAAATCAAGATAGTATAAGGCAAAAACTAACGACAACGAGACGGTGGATGTTAGATCGAGTGCACAGATGGAAGGAACAGATGAACTTATCGACTAGCTGAGTCGATTAGAGAAAATCACTGAAGATACATATATATCATCTAAAAAGCTGATACACTAAACATAATGTTTAATGAATGGATAACTCATCGGCTCACCATTCCGATGAAACATTCGCGTAAAGATCTATCGATCTACAGCTTAATCTACTATCAACGGTCAAGTAAGTTGGACCTAACAGATATAACACGAGACCGATAGTAATAAAATAAACTTGATAAGCCGATAAAATTATGTAAACATGATGTGATGTACCCGACCAGACGAAGAGATTGTAATTAACCGATATAAGTTTAAGTGAAACAAATACTAGTGTGACTTATTATTAGAGATCATACTTAACCGATGCAGACCCGTGTCGAAAGCCAGAACATGTCGATAAAATTTTAGATAAACTAGGGTGATGATACATCGAAGTTACAGATCATTTCTAAATATTTATATTTATATATGTAATTATAAGAGTCCAACACGGTTATAAAACCTTATTTTCTTAAAAAATTAATAAAACTAATTAAACTTATCTATCTTATAAAATATTATATAGAGAGATAAAATATCATGTGGAGATTTTCATAATTTTTCGTTTTTAACTTAATCATCTAATCAAAGATTCTTTTTCGATCGGCTATCTAATTAATTTGATGCGTACAGATGTACGTGGACCGACCGACTCATGACAGGAAGCCACGATGGATTACGTTACGTACTCGACTAGTCGAGCCACGGATTCCGTGTAATTAATCGTTCGTGGCAAATATTAATGCGATGCACGCACAGCCATACGGTCAGGAGATTTCCTCGCTTCCCCTGGTGTTGTTGGGTTCTGTTCGGGGCGCCAGATCCGGGGGGCCGACCTGCTGCGGTTCGGTGGTTACGTACGTCCCCGTCCGTGATAACCTAATTAAATCCCCGCGAGGAGCGACTACTTCGAACAGCTAGAACGGCAAATATATAATTCCTGCTCACATCAGCTGGGCTAACCGCTTTATTTGACCCCTCGTTTGATTATAGGCCAATTTCACTATCAATTTTATAGCTTAATTATAAAATTAATTATTAAGCTTTCGTTATTCTCTAATTTTTTAATCTGAGCTTTTAGACGGCTTAAAGTTATTTTTCATTGACTAGATTACGTGTAGTAAAAAGAAGCGACCATACGCATTACTTTCTTTCGATGATGGAAATTTTCAGCCTCCACGGTATCAGAACTCTGCGTGCTGAAAATGATATAGAGATGTTGCAGTGTACTATGCATACCTGCCATTCGTAGATGAGGGTTCAACTGGAAAACCTCAGCTTAGCTACTATCCAAATGTGTACAAGAATGCTCTCCATCGCATGCCCGACGGATAACGAAATCTCAGACGCATTTCCAGGCACTCATTTTCACATCCTCTCTCTCTCCTATCTCTTTTCTCCCCGTTACTTGCTTTTTGTTGGCCATGGCTGCCATGAGCAGTAGGGAGTGTCCTCCCCGTGCGGCTCTCCGGCGGGGTCCTGTGCACATCGGCACAGCTAAAGATCGGGAGCTGAAGAAAGACGATGGGCCTACTTAGATTTGTAAGGTGGCATGGCTTCCGTTCCACCAAGCGGCGACGATGAAGGGCCTGGGACTGGTAATGAAGGCTCGATAGACGGCTTGCCGCCACAGTGGAGTAGAAGGACTTGCAGCTTCCTATTGTGGATCTGCATTGGAGACCAGAGGAGTTGATTACCATAAGATTACCATAAGAGAGGAGAAGAAACTAGATATAAACTGATATATTTTGTATTTTTTTATATTTTAGCTAATGTATCTTATATTATTAAAATGTTGCATTAAATATTTTAACGTGTTTTATAGATGTTCAACAGTTGAAGCTTGATATTTTACATGCAATAGTGAAATGTTTCAATCATGATTTGACTGTAATTTTCATAGTACGAAACATTTTTGACCTCATGGAGAAATATATTTTCTACATGTGGTAAAATAGCGCAAAAATATGTACGACAATAACATAAATCCTATAGCACAGCTTATAGCGGGTAAGTTTTATGCTAATATCAGCATAGATGCTTGTTCTAGTTGTTCTCTTAAAATACTCTTGTAGCAACCAGTAAACACATCATTGTCTTAAAAAACCAACAAAACACACGATCATTTTGTCACAATGGTCACGGGTACAATGATCATATTCCTTAACACGGCATCACGCAACAAATCTCCGCTCCCCTAGTTTTCACTTCTCCCCTCTGGAATCTTCTACGCACAGCAACAGAAACAAACCGGGAATTCTGGTCTTGGACATATCCCTCTTGAGTTTAAGCACGTAAGCCCCAGGCCCCAACACACAGCAGCTTATCCCAACTGGTCATATATGCATAATTGGAGCAAGAAAACCAAAATGCCCATCCAATCTTATCAACACATTTCAATAAAAAGGCCATTTTTCCCACCAAGGACACCAAAGAAAATAAAAAGGCAAAAAAATAAGTAGAAATAGAGTGAGTTAGCGATTGCTTATCAAGTTGAGGGAGGTGCCCCACATGGCAGTGTCTCAGCTTGCCTCGTTGTCACCTACTCTCTATCCCTCCATAAATACCACCTCCTCCTCTCTCGCTCTCACACAAGCTCAGCTCAGCTCCACCATTTGCTTGCAAGGCTGGTCGTGTCACTCCTCCCGTTGAAGCTTCCCGCGGCGGCGAGAGCAAGGTAACTAGCTAGGTTGGGCATGGGGAAGGACGAGGTGATGGAGAGCGGCGGCGCCGCGGGCGAGTTCGCGGCCAAGGACTACACGGACCCGCCGCCGGCGCCGCTGATCGACGCGGTGGAGCTGGGGTCGTGGTCGCTGTACCGCGCCGTCATCGCTGAGTTCATTGCCACGCTGCTCTTCCTCTACATCACGGTGGCCACCGTCATCGGGTACAAGCACCAGACGGACGCCAACGCCGCGGGGGCCTCCCCGGACGCGGCGTGCGGCGGTGTCGGCGTGCTTGGCATCGCCTGGGCGTTTGGCGGCATGATCTTCATCCTCGTCTATTGCACCGCCGGCATCTCCGGCGGCCACATCAACCCGGCCGTGACGTTCGGTCTCTTCCTGGCGCGCAAGGTGTCCCTGGTCCGCGCCATCCTCTACATCGTCGCGCAGTGCCTCGGCGCCATCTGCGGCGCCGGCCTCGTCAAGGCGTTCCAGAGCGCATACTTCAACAGGTACCAGGGCGGCGCCAACATGCTCGCCGCCGGCTACTCCAAGGGCACCGGCCTTGCCGCGGAGATCATCGGCACCTTCGTGCTGGTGTACACCGTCTTCTCCGCCACCGACCCCAAGCGCAACGCCCGCGACTCACATGTCCCGGTAAGCAATGGAGCAAGTTAACTACTCCCTCCTTTCTTTTTTATTGTCACAATTGATTTGTACTGTAGCAACTATGACCAATAATAATTTTTAAATAATTAGATTAGAAGAAATAAATGTTTACTATTTATGATTAGTATCTAATACAGTTCAATAATATGACATCTATTTTAATATTTATTGAAATTTTGTAGAAAAGACAATGCTTTAGGTTATATATGAATAATGCTTGGTGTGAAGGAATGGAGGGAATAGCTATCGAGCTCTTCCTTTTTTTTTCTTTCTTCGAGAATTGTGCTTGCTTAATTGGAGCTTAAGTGACGGTAGATGCTTTAATGTAACACGCATGTTAGTATGAGATCGAATATTTTGTTTAGATCGAAAGAATGACAGATGTGAACAAGAAGGAATAAAAAGCAGTGGAAGAATATCCTACCCCTTTTATAAAAGCAAGCGAAGATTGAAGATAAGCAATAATTTCGTTCAGAAACTCTTTTTTTTAGGGAGCAAAAAGCTCTAAAATTTTGTTGATAGCAAGCACCTCCAGGTTGCTACTTGCATGCATGGGTTGCCAATTTCAGATCTATTTCAGATAATATAGTACTAGATGAGCATTATTAAGCATTCCGTAGCGTTGAATTTGGCCTTACCGTTCTACTCTTTATTGCTCCAGTACAGTAGCTATCACCACATAATTGAAACGATTTCTTTGTTCGGTGGAAGATTCAAGATGAGCCTGGCACACACAGGAAGGGCAGAGAGGACTAAAAAAAGACTCAACTTATTTACTGTAGTATTTTCTTTGTCATCATGCCCACAATTACTGTTCCAACCCATCGCGGTAGCATGGTTGTGCAGGCGCGTGCGTACGTAGTCCATGTGGCCCTAGCAAACGGCTGCGCCGGTTTCGGTGTACTGCATGGTCCAAACCGGGTGAGCTGGTCCTGTGGTCCGTGCTGGTGCAGTTAGCTAGGTGTACCCCGGCCGGTTTTCGTGTGATCTCCATGATGAATTTTGGCAGGATCTCCAGTACAAATTACTCCCCCCCATCTTGTTTTTCCAAAACCATTTTGTTCCTTACACCATGTTCTTCTGTCCTACTAGTTCCCCACTCAAAACAAGAGCTTATTATTAGGTGAAATTGTAGAGTACTAGTAGTAGTTTGGATAGGTCACTTTATAGGCTGTCAAGTGGTGGTGACTGGTGGTGAACATGTGATTTGTGACGGTGGTGGTGGTGGGCATCTGGCCATGAGGGAGCACTACTTCCCTTGGGTGGAGGTGACAATGCGCGAAGAAGCGTTGGATGCTCCTTGCTTTCGCTGATTTGCACACATCCTGTCAAAATATGCCTTGGTGACTATGGTGTTTATGGGTTGAAATGCCCACTCACTCGGCTAAGGCCAAAAGGCAGTAGTAGCACCAGCACCAGCATCTCTTTGGTGCTCTCTAACTAGTCTGTTCCTGTTCCTTGTTGAAAGGGGCATTGCGTGACAAGATGGCTTTTGGGCTTTTGGCCACTAACTCTGCTCCCTATTAGTCCCTTGATGTTGATGTTCATTAACATGGTCATGTGGTCGAAAGACCAAACACAAGTCATGCTGGGGAATGGTTTAGTTTGGCAGAGGCACAGTTTGTGAATTGTTGCATTTGTGCTACACTGTTAAAACGACAGTTCCTTTGTTCATGAATAGCAATAGTTTGGTTACTCGCCTAACATGTGCAATTCTGTGCTAATTTCTGAAACTCTTTTGTTTGTGTTTGTGGCTGTCTCCAGGTCTTGGCGCCCCTGCCAATCGGCTTCGCCGTGTTCATGGTCCACCTGGCGACGATCCCGATCACCGGCACCGGCATCAATCCGGCGAGGAGCATTGGAGCCGCCGTCATCTTCAACAACGAGAAGGCGTGGCACAACCATGTACGACCACATACATTCTATTACCTGATCCATTGATGAAACTTCTTTTGGGCGTGCAATGGCCTGATCATCATTTTCTTGGTTATGACTGACCTTCGTCTTCTTCGTCTCCGGTGCAGTGGATCTTCTGGGTCGGCCCGTTCGTCGGCGCGGCGATCGCCGCCTTCTACCACCAGTACATCCTCCGGGCCGGCGCCATCAAGGCTCTCGGCTCCTTCAGGAGCAACGCGTAAGGACCTTGAGCCATTTTGGGTGTTGGGGGGTGGGGAGGAGATAATGGCTGGAAGGCGTTGAAGCAAGTGGCCATGATGATGAGTTCTTCTGTTTAAATTATCCCCTTTCAAAATTAAGTTCGCCGCTTGTCGTTTTGTTTCAGTAGCTGCTGCTCGTCGTGTGTGTGGAACATCCATGTGTGTAATCTGTTAATCGGAGGGATGTATGCATGTCTAATCCTGTATTCCCATTTAATTTAGCGACGATAAGCATAAATGCCGCCTCTTTCTATCTGAGATATACCAATCAGTTTATCATCAAGTGATTCGTCGTAATTAAAGTGTTTGCTCTTGATTCTTTTCTATATATACGTCTCTGGGTTGATATGATATTTGCTGTTGCTGTTCTGAATGTGGATGCTCTCCCAATTTGATTTGCGTATCTACCACGTGGATTATGCAAAGATAAAGAAGAAGTGACACCATTATTGTTGCCTAGTCGTAATTGTTTGTTTGGTCCTATCATCTTGAGGGTTCCGGTTCCCAAAATCGAAAGCCAAGCTATCAGATGAATCATCATCATTATGAATGGTGATGCCTGCCCTTGTAAGACTAGACATATCTGTAATGCTTTAGCTCCATGGATCTCAATCACGACCTTGCTTTCATAGTTTCATCACATGGTTGTCACCATTGTTGGGCCTATCATGGCATGTGTTGTGATCCTGGGGGTTCGTCACCTCCAGCTGTCTTTAGTTGCCACATTGTCCACTTCTGCTTACCACTATGCGATGAGCGCCAGCCTCCACTTGCCAAAACTCTTTCCCTTCATCGGTTTAGGCCCATTCTTTGCTCTCACAGTTTCGACCTCCTTTGAAACGAAGAATTCCTGTAAAAATCATGTAAAATCCATGTGTTCTGACGGATAGAAATGCTGTAAAGATCATCACGGAAGGAAGCTGACAGCTGAGGCCCACATTTCAGTCAGACACAAGCTGCACTGGTTTCAACCGTGCATGCTGATGCCCCTACTAGGTTGCACGCCTTTTTCAGTGATGTGAAAAGAAGGCCCCTTTCTATCGTGACACAGGATAGAAGAGATGGGCGTGCTGCTGCTGCATGCGCGCAAAATTGGCAGAACGGATCGAATCCAACGAAGAAGGAGAGAGAGGGACAGAGAGATTCAGATTCAGGTAAGAATAGCGCAAACAAGTCCTCGCATTGCACCAGCCCAATTTTCCATGCTCTTCTTCTTCCCTCCTCCTGCGGCTGTGCTGCAGCTGCATGACGAAGGCTGAGACGCTGTCACTCTGCTGCACTTGCAGTCTTGCAGCTCTTGACCGGGCACCTGTGCGCCGCTGGTAAATACAGATGCAAACACTGTACGCGGTATCCCCCCAGTAGCAGCGTTCAAATTTGACCGGCGCGGAGTCGACGGATTTCGCAGGGAATCCATGTGCGAGCGTCGCCCTGCATGCCGTCCTGCCACCCCTGTACGTCAGTACTAGTGCCTCTCTGAAAAATCGCAGCTGCCTGGCCTGGCTGGCTGATGCAATGCTACTATCTGAAAGTGTCAGCGTAGTGGCAGGGGCTACAGTAGATTAGAGAGTAGTACGGTCTTGTTTTTTCCTATGTAGTTTTTTTTATATTGTTCGGGTATGGTATATTTCGGATAAAAGTTTTCTATATAAAAAATTCTTATATAATTTTTAGAGCAAATTTATAGTAGATAATTTATTCATTTATATTTTTAAATAGCTAGTATAAAAATCAGGTAATCCAACATTCTAAAATTAGAGAGGTTTCTTACGCGTCCTACGTGCTGTTCGATTTTTCGGGCATTGCTACTTTCTTCGGCACGGGTGTTTGTATTTGGAGTACTGAACTCCAGAGGTCAATTGCTTATGCCTGCACAAAGAGGCCAGGAGCGGTTATACGGATTTTTACTACTATTACAGTTTGTACGGCTCCGTTTCTAAAATAAAAATATAAGCATATTTATCATTCTTATTTTATATCATAATATAAGTATTTTTCATGATTCTCATAATTCTTATTATTCTAATGATTCCAATGATATCAAAGTTATTTAGATGGTTAGAAAATAAATCTAAGTGATTCAAAATTAAAAAAAATAATCATTAAAGTGACTAAAAGAATTTTTAAGCTACCTTTAGTAATTGCTAAACAACATAGATTTGTACTGTGAAATTTGAACTCTTGATGCCATAGATTTGTTACCGATAGAAAAGCGAATAATAAAAAAGTTTAACAATCATCCTTTCAGAAGTCTATGGCAATGTCCGTGACATGTACAGTGGGGTGATTGGAAGATTTGGAAGGCAGAAAAACGTGAAGTTTCATGTAATTATGTTCCATCAAAATCAAAATCTTTGCACAGATTTTTTTTGAGTGGTCCGAACTGAGAATGATTTGGCCAAACATTGTTGCTACTTTTGTCCTATAAAAACTTAACTTTCTACACGAATCTGGACACAATGTAGATTTAGATTTATATATAAAAGTGAAGTTTTTTTAAATGTAAAGAGTAAGAAAAAAAGTAATTGTACTGTATTGCTTTCAGTATTCGGACGAGACATTTCAACACTTTGGTCTTTAAAAAAAGGACTCAGCATCTCTAGCTTTGAGGAAAAAAATATGAAGAAACTGACTTTATAGAAGCCTATGTTTTGGTCAATTTGCTGCGAAGATTGCGTTTTTGAAAAACATAAATATCTTGATAATTTCGCTTGTCTTATTCGCGTGTATCAGCTAGCTCTGTTCGTGGCCTCTGATGTAGCATCATGACGACTGTGATACCGTGACTATGACACGCATTTTGAGTACTCATTAGGGAAAATTGCCGTCCACTATGTATGTTGGTCTACAATTGGCTACATGGTTAACATCATGTTTACTCCCATGGTTCCGCTTTATTTCTTAAGTAGGGTTTTGTTACTTCGGTCATATTTTTCATATGCTAAGGTGCTCTTGATTGTGTTATGAAACCTCACGATTTTGTTCAGCCAAAATGCCGACGCTGGAGACATAAGTTGTGTTCTTATTGTTTTTCAAAAAGAAAAGAAAAGAAAAGTAAAAGAAAAGAACAGTGTACGTATAGGAGTATGCACTCTTAAATATCGAGAACGGCGAAGTAAAAGGATAAATAAATTATAGAACTACCATTACAGCTACAGTGATTTTTGGAAATCATTGAGCTTTATTTGGGAGGGAATATCTCCTGACCCAAATTATGAATGAATGGACAGCTGTTTGCCAGAGAAAGGGCATGGCGTTGCATGATTTGCATCCTTGTGTAGATGAATATGCTTTGTATTATGTTCATCTGCAAATCATACATTCAACATATATTAGCCTCAATCAAATAAAAAAAAAGAAACACTATTTTTGCTGCTTTATTCCTGCTACCTGGATTTCTGGAAACAGACATGGGCACGAGGAAAGTGCAGCTTCCCAAAGTAATTGACGTCAGAAAACTGTTGATGAACCTTCTCTCCCATGACTTGTTATTAAGATTTATACAAAAAGCGCAGCAGTTGATGCACCTAACGCCGCAATGTGTGAAGAGTGTGCATGCGTCAGTGCTTGGCATGTTCTGTGCCAGATGGCTAGAGAGAACAAATTTTAGGTTAGTTTAGTTAAGCATGGCACTTAGGACAGCCCAACCCGTGAGAGAGCGTGTAATGATTGAGCAGGGCCGTCTGATTTAGACCTATGATTAATTGGATCATCAGATCAGGACGTTGCAACAACTCCACTAATTAGTGACAGGGGCTGGCATGGATAGGGGAGGGCCCTATCAATTTTAATTTGTTGGATTTGGATGAATGCCGGTAGGCTTTCATGTTTTATAGTTAATTTGCTGTCCCATATTGTATAATCTTGATCACACGGTTTGTACATTTTACATCTAGATCATTGATGGCTTCTTTTTTATCTCTTAATAATATAATAGCTATGTGTATTTGTTGCATGAAAATAGTATTAGGAGATTTATACGTGGATATTACTTTCAAAATGCTATTTTAAAAAGTTTACTAGCATATAAGCTTAACAAGAAAAATTTGCTTTACAGGTGTTTGGAGTGACTAAAGAGAGTGGATACAAAATTAATGATATTTGGTGATGGAACAAAGATGTATAAAGAGCTATTAAGAAAAAGAAAAATGCTATAAGTGTTTACACCATAACATAAGTACAGACAACATAAAGAAGTACAAAATAGCAAAGAAAACTACAAAATAAGCTGTGAGTGAGATAAAGGGACGGACTTTTGATGATTTTTATCAACATTTGAGTATGAAGGAAAAAGAAAAGAACATCTATAGACTAGTGCTTGTGATAGGAAAATACGGGAGTTCAATCAAATTAAATATATTAAGAAAAGAAAAAACATATTCTAGTGAAGCAGCATAAGATTAGATAGATGGTAAGAGTATTTTGATAATTTATTTAATTATGAGAACAAGGATATCACCGTTTAGTTGGATGACAAGTAGGTGCTTTATGCAGAGGATCTAAGAATCGAAGATTAGAGAAGTTTTAAAAAAGATAAAAGGGGACAAGGCGAGGGGCTCTAATGGTATTCCAATCAAAGTTTAGAGATATCTTGAAGATATAACTATAGCATAGCTAATTAAGTTGTTTAATAATATTTTTTAATTGACCTGAGGAATAGAGAAAAAATACATTGGTACCAATCTACAAGAAAATAAGGAAATATTTAAAATTATATTAATTATCGAGTAATTAAGTTGATGAGTCATAATATAAAACTATAGGAGAGAGTTATCGAGCATCGTTTGAGAGGAATGTGGTGGATATCTATAAATCAATTTGGTTTTATGCCCAAAAGATCAACAATAAAATTAATTTTATTAATAAGATAAGTTATGGAGTGACTTAGAGAGTAGAAAAAAACCTCTTATAAAAAGTTTAAAAAATATATTATGTGATGGGTTTTAGACAAACATAATGTCTCAATAAAGTATGTTGTCTTACAATAATGATATTACTAATGTTTGAATAAATAATAGTAATATATGTTATTTTTCAATTAAAATAGAAATACATTAAAAATCAGTCTTAGAACCATATTACTTTATTATGGTAATAGATGAGGTTATAAAAAACATACAAGGTGATATTTTCTGATGTATGCTCTTCGCATATAATGTAGTATTATTTGATGAGAACTAAATGAGAGTAAAGAGAAAAGTTGTGGTGACACTCTTGAGTTCAATAAGCAAAACTAAGACTTAATAATTAAGATATGACTTTAGCACCATTGCATATAAGAAGTAAGATATGAGTTTAAAAAATCAAACAGTGTCTAAGAAAGATAACTTTTGATATGTAGAATCGATACTACAGATAGACAGAGATATTAATATAGGCATTAGCCATAAAATTAAAGTAGAATGGATAAATTGATATCAAACATCTGATACTCTCTGTGATAAGATGGTATTACAAAAGCTAAAAAATAAATTTTATAAAATGACGATTAAATTTAATATGCTGTATGAAACAGAATGTTAACATAAAAGAGAGGATATATTTAACAACTGAGTTATAGAAATACATATATTATACTGGATTTATAATCGAACAAGTCCGGAACAATGGTTCTGAAACAACTTCATGGTCGATTGTGCAAGCCACTGCAACAAACATCAATAAGTGCCCAAAACTATAACAATAAGAAATGGCAGGTAATGTAAGCCAAGGTCTAAAACTTCTTTTCTACCAGCAAAGACGACGTTACACTGCATTCAGGGGAAACTGTAGTATATATAGATTATTTCTGACGATAACAGGAGTGGCTTCAGATTGCAAACAGTGAGATCCTTGAGTACTGTTAGCTAAGTTTCCCCAATACAGATTTGAATGGACACTACCAGCATACAGAAAGGGATGCTTGAGTATATGCATATTATTTGCTCAAAATGCAAAAAAATGATTATTTGGATTTTAGGGATAAAATTTATACATTGTTAAAGTAACAGGTGCAGAAGCAACATAGAAACAAACAACGGGTTCTTGTCTTGGGTGAAACGAGAGATCTCTGCAGTCCAGACTCCAGGGTGAACTAAGACTGGATCAAAGGCTGTAGGATACTCAATTGGTTATTCTAGTCTGTCGTCATTATCCTTCCAGTGATGCAGCAGCATCCTTCTCATCAGAAAAGCAATCTTTCCTGCAAGTGAATATAAATGTTATACAGTATTACTCTTATGAGACATCAAATAACAACGGTGGAATTAGCTTAGCTTTTTACAAACCTTATTTTACGAGAAAGCTGATACAAGCCTGTACCAGCCATTGCAACGTTAACACTGAAAAGGTTCCAGTTTTTCTGCAACATTATAGCATTACAAAGCAATGACAAGAGCAAGAATTGGAACAGGAAACAACATGGAATAACACCACTACGTGATCATGTAAGATTCAAATTATTTAAATGTTTAATACTCTCTTTGGTCAGGAAAACATGTCATTTCAGACATTGACAAAACCTTCAAAATGTAATACAGTAATAAACCAGATAAATCTAACCAGTACAAAAATATTCTTTTTAGGAAAAATGTACATGCATAATTGTCAAACATATTGATGCCCAATGTTTTGAAAGTAACAGATGTTTGTCCGAAATGACATGCATTTGTGACCGGTTGTAGTACACACTATATACCTTCACATTTGAAATCAAATATAGTTTGCAAACAAAGCAGCCACCTGATCACTGCAGTGGAAAGTTTCAACCTTCTGAAAAAGGTCTTACCGGTGTGATAACCATACTGTAGCGAGACCAAATGATTCCAGTGCAAGTTACAGCTGCATGCCATACGACAGAATAAGCATGCTACCAGTGCACAAGAAAACACAACAAATTGATATGACCCTGATATCTGGAACGAGGGAATATGATGGGTTAATTGGATGGCCTAAACATACCAACTCGCTGAGGATAGAATATCTTTTCAGTTGGCTTAGCGAAGTCCGCAACATTGGCAATACTGATACCCCATTTAAATGTTGGAGCCCAAAAATGAACTGCAACAATTAAGGTCACATTAAGTTACAGGTGATAGCAATATCTGATAGATATCGATCCCATTTTCCTAAAAATGAAACACAAAGGTATGGACCACTTGCATTAATCCAAAAATTCAGTTCATTAAGCAAGATTACTCTTCATAGTAATGGTTTATCCAGTATCAAATACCCGAGAATGAAGACTGGGGTTGTCAAATACATAAATAAAATAACGAACATTATACGCAGGCTACTATGAAGTTTATGGAAATCACTGTATTATTTCCAAGTTCACACAATAAAAGTATAGATGTAACCAGGATCAGAAATGATACACAAAAATCAAAGACAAGGAGCAGCAAAGAAATAGTACAGAAAAGAGGAAAGGAAACTAACTAGTTTTGGGGCCAGCAGGATGGTTCCATAAGGCTTGAAGCTTTGATGCCATTTCAGCTAATAAACGCCTCTCAGAATCTGCTTACACTTGTTCTAAACTTCCATTGCTCCATACAAGCTGAAAAACGAAAATCATGATATCTCAAATGCCATAAATGAAACTAGATTAATTTCTGATAACGCATATATCAAGAGCAACAGGTCATAGATGAATCTCGACCTGAAGATGGCAGCATGCAAATACAACATCTGAGATACTGCCACTTATTCATGTAACATGGAGTTCCATTTATAAGTAGGTCTATTCAAAAATAGGGTAGCCAGCCTGCTCAAAACTATAGCAGAAGCCACTGCAGCAGCATCATTGCGGACAGCAGTGGCACAACATGCCGTCATTGAAGTATTAACGGATTGGCAACCCATTGAAAACCAGGTTCACTGAACAGTCCTAGTTATAAGCTTGGCTCATGGACTAGGGGATCCCATATGGCAGCAGGAGAGTAAGGGCAGAAAACATTGGATAGAAAAGAAAGGAAAGGAAATCTCTCCTTTCCTTTTTTTCCCCACTAGCTTATCTGAGTATATCTCAGATCACGGCAATCCTCACTGGCAGTCACAGGATATATTTACCTAATTCCGTCGTTGGTATCACTTCACAACATCCAGGGACACAATAACACATCAGAGCTACTTTAGCATCCCATATGTCGTACTTGTTCTCAAGAAATCTTATGTGTGGGGAACTGTGTTTTAATACCATAAGCACCTGACACATTAACTAGCTGTACTATATACTTTTTAGATAATGGAAGCAAACTAGTTGTATTCTATAATCTAAAATAACAATACTGGTGCTACAGTTTGTGGTTGCAACATTATAATTCATATATTTCTTTGCATGTTCACTGGGGGGAAGAGTTTCATCACCTTAATTCCATTCAAAACGAAGACGTTTTGCATGTAGAGATAAATATTACGCATGGAAAGAGATGCAGACCATTTCTGCAGGTTGGCAAACAATGACCAATCACAAGTTTAAGCGCCATTGTAAACTATCTGCTGCAAACTATCACATAAGAGGACAAAGCACATGAAAAGGATATGCGGTAAATAGGAAAATCGACACCGAAGAATTATGACAGGTAGGCCTTTTTCTCACCCAATTTTACAGTGAAAGATTAAAGATACATGTGAAGAAGCTATCGAGAAGTATTTCATCCAATGATGGAAATGAAACCAAGAATTTCCATCACATGAATCTAACTCTACAACTTACTACACTGATGAGATTAACATGTTAAAATATACAATCCTACAACATATTAAGCTGTATCAAGGGATGAGCCTTCCCTAATTCCTTTATCGACAGGAGATTAAAAAGACAAGATGGCTGCAGCCCTAAATTGACGGCGATATGCGGAGAAACTCTGAGGCGAGTGACGTTGCAGATTTAGAGACCTAAGAATCATAATGACATAGGACGAAGGGGAGGATGTAAGAAGAGGACGGGGTACACCAACCTTGGGAATAGTCGTCGCCGGACTTGGGAAGGAGGCGGGAGGGCGCGCCTATGTATAATAAGAGCATCAGTGTCGCACATGGCAAATGGGCCGTATCACCGAAGCGGTGATTTGTTGCCATTCGGGCTGGGGAAGCCTGGGCTCGCTAAAGAATCCAATAGGCCAGGATACCACATAACCATTAGGAAGCCCGAAGCAAATATAGCAAGGTCCTACGGGTGGGGATCGTCTCACCTGCCGCTCATCCGTACCACAGTCCGCAGTCCAGGTCTGGACACCACCCCCTTCCTTATTAGCAGCTGGAGACGGTCAAGCACACAACGAGAAAAATCACTTTTGTTGCGCCGAAAGCTCAGGAGCCTAGCACCTTCTAGAAGGTGGTTAGGGGTTACACTTCGATACCATCGAAAAGCTTGCACCGTTGTTTTATAGTATCATTTCATCCAACACAACTGGCTATGACCAGAATGCCCGTCTCTGTAAGAACACAACAACGCAAAACGCCAACAATTCTGCGTTGATGTGAGCACCAATGCCCTCACTGTCGCCGATTCTTGCCGAGCGATGCCAGCGGAATGATTAATTCCCGATGTCATCAGGGCTACTCCACCACCGGCCAGTATAGGGTGCCGCTGTCCACCGAGTCATCGTGCCCCAGCGTTGCCGGTCAATTCTTAAGTCGTGCAGCCACCGATAATCCATTCTTGTGCTGCCAACTGAGCTCGCACGGGGTCTGGATCTCATGCTAGAAAAAATAACCAAAAAAAAGGAAAAGCATACAAAAGCAAATAGAGACGGTATAAAACTGATCCGTGTAAACTTTAAATGGTTTTAAAGTATATCCCAAGCTTCCAATATAAATTTATACTGATGAGCTTTTGGTATCACGAAACCAATTTTCCCTAACATAATTGCAACTCTTTTAAGCGGTATTTTTTTAGAATCGCGGCGGCCTTTAGAGCAGCATATATATAGTTTTCTCCTAATTTTATGTCAATATATGCTTATATAAATCAAACTGTCACATTTTGTTGAATAGCATTGACTATTGAGAGCATATCGAGTGGTGGAGCTTTGCTAAAAATCTGGAAGGGGCAATGAAGGCCATATGCACACGCTTTATTTTGCTATCATTGCACGTGGGCCGGAGGCCCAAAGCCAGCAACACCAGCAAGAATTGGGTCTAGGTTAGCTAGTTTAATCGGCCAACATTTTTACTTTGTTAGGCTGAACACATGGACTCATGAGCATATGGGCCAAATACCTCTCTCTTTGTTTTTTTTTTGTGGGGAGCCTAGGTTTTTCTCCACTCTAGTAAACTCTGCCCTTAAGCACTCTGCATCAATATAATCTTTACATGCCGGATCGTACATATGTAGATGAAAGTTAGCTCAGTGGAATTTTTGCCTCCAAAGACCTTAAGGTACTTTCCTTCTCACTCTATATTGAATAACTTTTTCATTTACTACCATATCTTAGCTAGTTTTGCTTCATGTATATGTCCACCATTTGTTTGTGATTTATTTGCTCAGAAATAAGTTGGTGGTGATTATTGGTGCTACGGGAAGGAAAAAAAACAAAGTTGTTAATTGACATAGCCAAAGTGATTGGTGGTGAAGTGGTGAAAAAGTTAATAAGATACATGTATGATGTCCTAGATATTACCACAAATAAGGTTCCACTGTAGGATTGATGTGGTATATCTTATAAGTTTACTGGGTCCATACAGAGGATTGCAGGTAAGCTTTTTTACCATTTTCTAATCTGCTGCAATAATTAACCACAACAAACTCGATCATAAGGCATAGACATCCCTTGTCGACCCATTTGCATATATAGAAGTCGGGTATTGGCTATCTCATCATTAGAGACGTTTCTTATGGTCCTGTTAATGAGGTGATTATTAATTAGTATAAGAAACAATATGTTGGTATAGCATGGTTGATGAGATTAATGAGTACTGACACAATATTAGTTAATAGACATGTTCCATATATTGGTTTAATTAAGGACATTGATGTTCTAAGCTAGGTGAGTATTTCTCTCAGATGGAAGAGATATAATAGCATATCATTTAGATAAAAACCAATACATTTATTCTTTTAGAGATATGAGATCTTATAAGAATTTACTAACAGTATGTAATATTGTTAATATCAAAATTTGATAAACCCACAAACAGATTTGATTTAGGATTAGAGAATCGATTGGCTTATGAAAAGAGACAATTGATATAGAGAGAGCTAATCGGAAAGAGAAAGATAGATTATCCAGATAAGACCAGACTTGAGAAAAAATCGTGAAAGCCACGACATGGTGATTTTTATAATTAGTTTTCTGTAAGATAGATTATGTTTTATCATTAAAAAAGTTTAGCCTGTATTCGTGTTGGATTTGTGTAACCCTAGGGTATAAATATAGATCCCCTAAAATCTTGTAAATCATTTTCATAAATCAATATAATCTCAACGCATCGTCATCCTACTTTATCTAGGTTTTTTCTGATGTGTTCTGGCTCTTAACGCGAGTTTGCATCGGTTAGGTCAGAACTCCAGCGAAGAAGTAAGTCCCGTCATTATCCTGGTGTATCCATTTTATCTAAGGCTATATTGTTTAGGTCCAACCTCTTAGTCTGACCGGATATATCATGTTATGTTCACGTGGAATCTATCGGCTTATTAAGCTCTTTTTACCATTATTAGTCTTGATCTGTATCGATTAGGTCTGACCTTCTAGATTGCTGATACTAGATTGCTGATAGTAGATTGACTCTTAAGTTGGCAAGTCTTTACGCGACGTTTTATTGGAGCAGTTAGCCGATGAGTTATCTTTACATTGAGCTTCATGACTATGTATCGATTTTTCAACCGATATACATATATCTTGAACGATTAATCCGCTAGCGACCGATCTGGTTCTATTAGATCTGGCCTTATACTAT
The DNA here is from genome assembly GCA_030770085.1 of Oryza coarctata. Classification (NCBI taxonomy): domain Eukaryota; kingdom Viridiplantae; phylum Streptophyta; class Magnoliopsida; order Poales; family Poaceae; genus Oryza; species Oryza coarctata. Next base: position 10,129,556 of record CM061475.1, read on the forward strand.
CTTGGTTAGCCCCGATCTACCAAGGATGTGTCTAATATGGCAAGCATCGAAATCTAGTGGGTTTCTTTCCTTCCATTGGCTCAGTTAGCCGATGAGTTTATTTATATGCCTGTATCAGACTCACAGCCAATAGCAGCCGATGTGCTTATCCGTTCCTTCCGTCGACATGACCGATCTAGCTTCCGTCGTTTTAGTGCCGTTAGTCTCAGTCTTATACTGTCTCGGTTTAGTCCGATCTATCAAGGTTGGCTCTAACTGTATGGTTATTGGTGGTCATTAGGTCTCGTCTCTTCGAAAGACCGGACTTTGCTCTTTACTGCTTATCGTATATTTTATTCAGAGCGCCATTGGCTCTATAGCCGATATATTCTTTATTTTATTCTCACTATTTGTCTATACTTTCATTGGCTTTTTAGCTGATGTATGAGTGCTACAGCTTCTATCGGTAACCAACCGATAGCAGGAGTACATCAGACTCACAGTCGATGACTATTTTAACTCTATCGGCACATTCAACCGATAGTAGAAGTACATATCGACCTATTGACCAATTGGCTCAATGATTTAACTTTATCTATATTGGTTATCAATTAGATGTAAAATTGACTGGCACACTTTGAATCCCAATAACCCAAAGATACCTCTTTAGTAGATTTATCAGACCTTCACGTATTTAGACGCATCACATCGAACCTCTAGCATTCAACTCGATGTACCAATTTTTGCACGAACAACTACTAGTATAATTGAAGAGTTTATATTGATTTGCCTCTCACTCAAATAGATTGTAATATAAAATTAAAAGGGTAAAAATTGTTTGTTGTGTATTGTTGCGTGGGGCAATTTTCTAAATTTATAGTGTATAGCGAAGTAATGCCGTGCATTTTCTTCTGCTAGACCCCATTCCCCATTGTCCTTCACCACGGCGAGGGATGACTCCAACGCCGTAGGAATCGGGAGGGCTGACTGGTGACAGAATGACTTGACGAGAGGCTAGGGACTAATACATAAAAGTACTAAGATTCAGCTTTCATTTTTTGGCAAATTTCTACTGGCAGTATATAATATAAATTCATCATAAAAAATCAGCATACCCTCCTTTCGTGTTGCCATAACCTGAATGGAAACTATGACTATAGGGCCAGATGTGATGTAACCAATCAAAGACCTACATCCATATTATACATTTAATGTCCAAGAACAACAACATAGCAGGACATCATAAAGACAGAGCGGCCTCATACTTTTAATGCGGACTCTCTACCGTGTGGCAATATTGAAGCATGAAAAATTACCATTCGCTAGCACAATACCACAAGAGAGAGTACTAGAAAGACATTGGGATGCACTGGTTAATACATTGTGCATTGCCACGGGCACATTAGAATGCTCGTATATATGATATTAGTATGAATTATTGAGATGTAGTGTCTTAATTTATCTACTGAATGAAAATAATAAAATACTAAAACAACATCCAATGAGTAAAGCTTTAAGTGCTGTAAAATAGAAATGTGATCACATATTTGAGACATGTAGTAACTTACCAGCATTTCATAATTATAAATCTTCACTCCAAATAGATTGCAAGCACAATTAACAAATAATTTAGGAGTCTAGGGCTGATATGACCGAATTGAAGTAACCGAGATAAAACCAATATTTCCAAAACCAAATATTTTGGTTATTGTTTTTGACCGACAAAATTTAATACAGTCTATCGGTTAGTAGTGTTGATTATCCAAATTGACCAAATAAACTAAAAGATAGAAAGATATACAATAGAAGCCTAACAGTGTAGTCCAACAGCAGCCCAAGTGAACAAACCCTAAGTTTCCCCACCCTCAACCCACCTCTATCCTAGCCATTACTCCTCACCCCTCCACCCATCGAGTGCGCACCACTACTGCACCACTACTACATGCACATAAGCTGGCATTGGGATCGTCATGTAGTCTTTGGATCTCATCATCATCAACTCCTCGATTCTCCTGTCCTCTCATTAAGACATTCATTGTCATCGACTCCTTAGTCCCCCATTCTCCCCTCCTACTAGTGTTGCGATGGGCATCGGGCAATGGCGCAAGCAAGAGGGTAGGCAGAGATGGTGACAGGTGGTGAGTGATGGCATGAGCCCGCGGTTAATAACCACAATGCTGGAGCTGAGGTGTCGAGCGATGGCCTTCCATGGGCCTGCAATTGGCGACTATGACGACGGAGTTGCGAGGCCGATGACCACAATACGGAGTTGAGGTGCTAGGCAATGGCCTTCCATGAGCCCATGACCAACGACCACGATGAGGGAGCTCAGATATGATTTTTGTTGGTGTTTTTTTTTCATCTTCTAAAAATTGGTGAATATTTTGGTCATGATCAAAGACTGAACCAAATAGCTAGTATTTTATTTTTCACGATTAATTTCGGTCTTCATTTCTAGATAACTAAATTTTCTAAAAGACCGAACCAAATTTCTCGTTCTAACCAAATGCTCACCCCTTGTTGTAGCTAATGGCATCAAAACATCCTTAGGCTTCAATCAAGACCATTTGAAGGCTTGTGTTAGAGCTTTGAATGAACACTTCAATATTAATTTGATTGCATATCAGATTAGTAATCATGTTAGGACTTGGAAGAGGAAGTATGAGAAGATAATGGAATTAAGAAAATTAAGTGCTGCGCTTTGGAATGAGGACACTTACACTATAAAACTTGATCATAAAAATTATCTAGACCACATCAAGGTATGTAACAAATACACTTAGACCAATTTTGATTCATCATATTTGATATATGGTTTAACTACAATTAGTTTTCTTAAACTTTATCTTCAACATTATGGTAAGACAATTGTCATATTTGGCAATAGCATGGCCATAGAAAAATATGCAAAAGGATCGAGTGATCCTCTATCCACTGAGTCTATTCAAGTTGATCATGAAGGAGATGACAATGATCTTGAGTTGTTGCTGCCACAAAATTCGCAAATGGTGTTGCTACCCCAAACGAGGATAATGGTGCATCACCTTTAGCACCCGAACCTAAGAAACCCAAGCCCTCTACTACCACTCAAAAAGAGGATGGGTTGTAGGTGCATTTTGATTGGTAGGTGAGAGGCTTTAGTTTGGTTGAAAAGGTAATAACGAGCTGACTGAAAACTTGTTTGATAGTGTACATAATATTTTAGGTTTTGAAGAGGTCCATCTTTCTTATTACCATGGATATTTGGTTGACAATCTTTCAACTATAAGGGTCTCTGTTACACTTTCATTCACTCACAAGGTTACTTAGATTGCAAGATATATTGCCACCACATTTCATGAGTGTAATGTTCTGTGTGATGGAAGTTGGTGAAAGGCTTGTGTTAGCCTTCTTTGCATCCAGTCTTTCTTTAACTATGGGTACATTGAATTATGGGTGTGATGGCTGTTAGTGGGAGGTGATTGTGTCAGTCTTCTTTTGCATCTAGTCTAAAATAATGATTTATGGCTATAATGGTTGATGGTGATAGGCTTGTGTGGTTAGCCTTCTTTTGTTTCTAGCCCTAAAACATTGAACCTATGTGTGGGTATGTTAAGCTTGTGTCATTAGATTAGGAACTATATTTGTGTTTAAGCTATATGCTCTATATTTGTGGGTTTGCTAGCAAGGCTTAGATCTAGCCCGAAATAGGAAAGTTGAATATTTTTTGACATGCTTGTGATGTCGATGTTCTAAACCTATTGCCTGTATAGAACCTTAGATTATTATTGATGTCTTTGTGAGCTATGATTGTGATGTTGATTCACCAAATATCCTTGCTCACTATCCATTAGTTGTGATTGTGATGAATCCAGGTGATACGCCTCATGTGCTTCCTGTGCTATAGTTTTTATTGTTTTTTTCGTTGGACAAGATAGCAAGAAGCTTGCCTTCGGTAATATTAATTCCTAACCCATAAGATTTAGGAGCGTCCATCGATTGTTTTTTTTACAAATAAGAATCATATAGATGCTATCGATATATATATGTACAATTTCATCCATAATTAATGAAAGTTAAGTTCACTATCGATTGAGAGAAGTTGCACCAACATTTGTAGCTTCCACATTCAGATATCATACTGTAAAAGTAAAATTTACACTACATTGATATGCAGACCTGATTCATATGCTATATGTTAAGTTGGTAAGGGGCATTCTCACCATATCCAAGTAATAGGTGATCACAATAGCTCGTTCACCCTACTCCCTCCATCTAAATAAAACTAGATTTTACAATTCGTCATTTATCCCTCCAACCAAACAAACAATATAGTATCCCACTCACTCAACCAAACAAAAAAAAGACCACCATATCCCATCCAACCTTGACTAGGGATGGCAATTTTACCTATGATCCAGGTATCCGCGGATACCAGACCTGATGGGTATGGACATGGGTATGGGCATAATTTTTTTCATGTAGGCATGCCTACCCGAAACACGAGGACATAGTGAGTAGAAAATAGGTTTTATTTATTGCTTGTGGGTGACCCATGCCTGACTCGGTACATATGTGTTAGCTAATTTTGGCCCATCTCTCAATTCTCATACCCCTTCCTCTTGGTCCATTTGGCCCACTAACTAGGGGCATATTATATACTCAGCTAGTTGGAACCCTAACCTAATTCTCCACTTCTCTCTCCTTGCAGTATCCTATGACCCATTGGTAGTGGCAGCACGAGCAGACACATGCACGCAACGGCTATGGTAACACGATGGGTCACTGCGACTGAATAGATGCGGATAGGTCGGACAGGTAGTGGTGGCTCAAGTAGGCGGTGATAGGAGAATAAGCGGCAGCGTTGGCAGGGCATAGGCAGGTGGCAGTGCAGGCATGTCTTAGGTAGGTGATGGGAACAAGCAGCAGCATAGACATGGATTTGGTAGGCGGTAGGCTAGTGACATAGACAGCCAACGACGGCGCAAGTAGGTGGCTATAGTGCAACAGTAAAGGAGCAAATCAACAATAGAGGAGTCCCACTAGGTACCCATCGGGCATGGGTAGGGCATGGAGTTTTGCCTACTAACCCTATTGAGCAGGGTTCCGGCTAGAGACGTCGGGCGTCGGGTCGGGTATGGTTTTGCTTTGCTCGTGCCTAGGCCTAGTAATGGGCTAAGGCCTAACCTGAACCCCAACTCAACCACTATGTTTTGGAGAATGGCCCTAACCCTACCATGACTCACTAACTATCTTTAGCGCCTACCCAACCCACTAGATTGGTAAGAAAATCTTAACCTAATCCTAGCCTACTTCAAACCCTCGGGCCGCCTCTGGGTACTGAAGAAAATAGGCCAATCAGGCTAATCATATACAAACAAACAAGAGCAAAGAAAAAAAAAGAAAATGAGAAAGAAACTATCATAACCGATGCCGAGAAGGGGTCATAGTCGACACCGATGTTGGACGATATGTGGACAGGATGGAAAATCCTTACCTCATCCACCTAATGCTGATGTCTCCTCTTTCTTTTTCCCTACCTAGGGGAGCATCCCTATTTGATTTCAAGAGATAGAGGTGCGGCAACAGAGGTAGGGGAGGCAGCAGTTGAGTCTAAGGGAAGTGGTGGCGAAGGTGGTGTGCGAGCGAAAGAGATGAGGCTAGATCAGGAAATTGGGATGTCTCCTCTTTCTCTTTCCCATCTGAGAGGTAGTCCCATCCATGGGAAGTGGAGGAGGTGATGGTGATGGCACTTCCTAAGTAGGTAAGGCTAGGTTGCTACCTTGTATCGGGAAGTCATTATGGCGCGCAACGATGAATGCAACAACGCATTAGCATAGATGTCGTCGTGCAACAGAGAGGAGAGAGAGGAGAAAAATAGACAAAGAGAATACCGGCCCTTTAATACATAACCCATGACCCAACCCAAGCAAGCCCTTTTTGCCACGTCCCTAATCCAACCCCAACCCTTTTTCTTGACCCAAAGATGGCCCAAAAATTTACATCCTATGAAACTATTGGCCTATTAGCCCATGGATTCTCCTAGCCAATTACTAGGCCTACCCATGCCCGATCCAACCCATTGCCATCCCTAACTTTGGCATGAACCAAACACACCCTAAAACAAATGTTCTTCAATCTATTAAAGCGATAGGACAAATAAGTATGGGTTTCAAGTAGCAAAAATATTTTCTTAAGAAACTAAAATAATAGTAAGTGCATAAGGATGATTACCTAGAGTGTTCGGACCACACCAGCCATGCGGGTTAGGAGCACCTCCATGGTCGTGTGTGTTTTTTAGTCGACAACACACCGACACGTGAATGAATAGAGAACGACCATCCATTTCCTAAGTGGGCTGCTTTTGTTAGTGGGCCACTAAGAATCAATGGAAGATGGGCCAACCGGTGGGCATCGGGAAAGTTGGACGTTTCGACCAGGCAACATTCAATTGTGCAAAAATGTTCAATGATTTGGTGTCATGTGTTCAGAATCGAATGCTGTGGAGTAAGTTTTATAGCAATTATGACGTACTGGATTCCAACTTTATGGAAAGAAGGGAGATATGGGACAATTAATGAGGAAGAGAGATTTTTCATGTAGTATTTTTTTGACAAGAGTACAAATCGGTATCTGAGGGAAAAAATCAGACGCTGCTTAAAAAAATGTTTCACCACTAATAGATAAAAACATTTCAAATTATTAACATATAAAATATAGTCGAATCATGGTTGAAATATTTTGCTTTTATACATGAAACATCCTGCTTTAATTGTTGAAACATCAACAAATTTATAAAAAAAAACGAAGACAAAAATATAAAACACCACCAAATCCTCACTGCAATATTTTAATCCAACGTAAGAATTGAAACATCAAAAAATTATAAAATATACCGATTCTTTGTCCTCATCTCTAGTGACAAGATCTGGCTCTACAACCTGGAAAAGAGAAAGGCCGAATTGGAGGCTCCGACGCCTCTGCTATCGACCGGTAAATATACGAGCTCCAGCGTCATTTTCTCACAAGTAAACGAGATGGGATTGAGAAGGACGGGGAAGTGGGAAAAAGACATCAGTAATAGTGGCACAAAGAGCTGCGCCGACCGATGAGCACTGACATGGAAGGACCACTCCTCGACAACAAAGCCGCTTCTTCCCTCTGCCCAGAACAAAAATGACCTGGAGTCCAATATGTATGTATGTATAGTTCTAAACCAAACATGCAATATGAACATAATAGTAATATAATTAAACACCATATAAAGTCATAAAAGCGTAGTAATGAAATACTTACCAAAATATTGATTGACCAGACAAAAGTGAACATGAAAGGCCAAAAACTCCAAAACCAAAAAGAAATCACTTAGGACGAGGGTGACAAGGCCTATTGTCCAACTATTTCCTTCTTACCAATTCCTTCTGATTAGGATGATAACCGTCAATTCTTTCCCTTTTCCTAGGATCAAATTGTATCTCCTCCCATTGATATCTTCAGGAAAATCTCTTCTAGGTGTACGGTTATTTCTATGTGATGTTTTGATGGGGCAGCATCTTCTGCATGTGATTGAGATTTCCTTTTCAGAAAATTTTCCATGAACTTACCTGCTATCTGACAATTATTTTAGAGCTGCATTAGACAATACATAATTTCACATAGGAGAAGACAAGCATTTAAGTTGATTGCACAGAGTAATTACCTGTTAATTATCTAACAGCTGACTGCCGGTTAATTAGAGATTCTATTATAACTTTTTAAGCAGCAAGTAGCATGGGGCGCTGAAAAAGACAACTAAAATAAATTGAATGCTCAATGCTCTCTAACAGCAGTACATCACTAAAGAATATTGAATAAACTAAGTTGTATGATGCCCCTAACAGTCCAATCTAATAGCAAACCACGAAAGCAGAACTAGGGAAAGAGAAAAGCACGTGATGACAGATAGATATTTGGAGTTGGGAGGTAAAAAGACCTTGCTGCAGAAGTGCCGCGTGCAGACTTCTGGTCGTTCTCTGGTGGCCTAGCTAGCAGGAGTACGGGCGCGAGATGTGCCGCGGCCTGGTAGATGCAATGTAGATCACGCGGCGGATTTGGAGGAGCGCAAGAAGGACGACGAGGAAGAGGAAACGTCGTCTGGTAAATGCAATCTGGTGGGGGCATGGGGCAGTGGAAATGCAGATGCCCCTTCGGTCCTTCGCAAGAAATTTTCAGCTCTAGCTAGGCCCAGGCTATCCCACGCTTGAACGGCCTGCTTTGTCTTTGATTGGGCTGGCGCTGCGAACACGGGTCCAGTATAATTTTCTAGGGCTGCCCATGTTATACATATACACAGGCTATACCCTAACACAAATAATTACCCGGTTTCTAGTGACCCCTGGTGGGTCTTTCTGGGCCCGCCCCAGGCGTCTTGAGCGAGCGTGCCACTGACGAGGCGGATAAGACGTGAGAGAACAAAGGTTAGGGGAGTCTCTGTGGGTTGGTTGCGAGGGCCGACAGCATCCGATTTTTGTCTCCCGTCAGGGTAACCCCTTGCAGTGCATCCTTTAGCACACTATAAATCTGATTTATATGCTCATTAAATTCGTAATAAGATTATTGAGCTAATCATGACTCAAAGCTCCAACACGTGAACAATTGAAGTTGAAGTTGGTTAGTATGCTATTAAGGTCTACTACTGTTAGCATTTGACGTTTCTCTAATTCCTACTTGTATATACACCCTCGGTTTTTTATATTCCATACCGTTGAGTTTTGACTAATCATCTTATTTAAAAAAAACGTAATTATCATTAATTTTTTAAGTTTGTTTTTATCATTAAATATACTTTAAGCATAATATCTATTTTTACAATTTTGTATAGAAAAATTAAATAAAATGAATGTTCAAATGTATATATAAAAAACTGAAGGGAGTCCTACTTAAGATATGGCATACTCTACGGACATACATATATAATACCTAAAAATACCACATAACTATAGGAATATAAAAATAATCAATTAAATATGGATACCCACATGGGTAGGGTAGATGTTCATCTTGGATAAGAAAAGGGATTTTATAGTCCGATCTAATTACGGTAGAGATTACACAGGACGTGAGTTCTACATAGAGGAGGGGCCTTTTTATATGAATATAAGGTTCCCTAGGAGGAGAGAGCATGATATAAATATAAGGGACTCTAGGAGGGGAGAGCATCGAATCATAAGCCAAAGAATACAAGTTATACCAAATCCACCGCTAGGAGATTTACATCCATAGCTGCCAACTATTGTCATTGACCACAACTTTATGCCAATCTCATCGAGTTTAGTTAGCAGGCAAGGTTAGACACCTCTTCATACTTGTACTTAGTGTGATCTATTTATGATCAATACATATAAACTGTAGTAAGATTATTACTCATCTTGAGAACCAGTATAAATTCCTATGTTTGTGCATCTTTATAAATACCTTGGTATCAGATGATCTCTATGTTCTAGAATACTATAGTCGGGATCTCACTCATCAACATTTAGTGCCCTAGGTAGGGGTCTAGTATTCCAAAAGATTCATCAAAGATGTCACAAATAGGGGTTTTCTGATGAAGGCTTTTATAATCGCTTTGGTTCTAAAGAATAGAGCTGGCCAGTGGTTACTTTCCTTCAAGTTGGATTCATCACGCTTCATGTGTTGTCGGTTCCTCTACAACTTTTGATATTCTTTCCCTAGCTATGATCTGTTGTTGGTAATCCTTCACGATTGACCGACAAAGGGCCTCGTCGCAAGCTATGGTGCCCAATCCACAAGATTGGATCCCATGCCCTTGAGGGGTCTTAGATCTTCCAAAACGAGGTTGACAAACTTTGGAAACCTCAACTAGATGATGGTACCATAAGTACTGCCCTATCCACAAGGCGATTTCTCACTCCCTAGCCGGGTGCCTAGTTTTTCAATGAATGATGTTGGCCATGCTTAACCTCTGTTAGATGAGGGTACATGCAAGGATTGCCTAGAACACTCTCGCCAGGACATGTCAAGTTGGATGGAGGCTAGAACTAGAGTCCATGAAGATGATCACCTTGTTGGTTTCCTTGGGCTTGATGGGCCCTCTGTACTCGAAGGTTTGGATGAAGAGGAGTCCTCAGACTCCATGTCTTATTGTGATGTTGGGGTGATTGACAATAGCTATTAGCAAAAGTATTACTGCCTAGTCGCTGGAGGAGGAAGAAGTTGCACTAGGTGGTAAAACTCCCTAAGATGACACACTCCTCCTCCAGATAGTACATAGACTACTTCAGCACAACATATACTCAACACCCAATGGATGTTGAGCTAACCTCCCATGGATCTTTCGGCAAACCTTGCTGCAAACGACTAGTTCATGAAGATGCGATCTACGATCATGAATCTCAATACAGCATTCGCAATTCTGCCTCCTTAGAGGGCCAAAGAACAAAAGGTAAGGAGCAAATCCTTCATGATGTCGAGGAGATGGGGAAGGTAACAAATATGCCAACCATTAAGGAAGGCAATCGGCTAGACAGAGCCCTCCCTACAATCATGATAAGGAAGAAGGCTCGGGAGATGATTGCAATCAAAACCATGGTCACCACCATCATTGATGTACCTGCCATGGCAAGAAGGCCATCAGCACCACTCGGATCAGGATCATCGATCTCGAGGGCATAGAGACCTCCGAGATAGCCTGAATCGAAGATGAGTAGAGCATGATCATCAAGAGCGATGTGGAGATGACATTCGATGAGACCAATGATGAGGTGATGGATCAGGCATCCGAATAGGATATGTCATGGTGATCGGTGAGCATCGAGGGAACGTGACCCTAGCGACCCATCGTCGTCATCATCATCTTCTTTCTCCTCCTTATCGTCCTTAATCTCACCGCCATCACATCATCTGCATCCAAGATCCCATGGTTAACATCATTCCTTCCAACCAAGGATAGGATGTGGGGTGTTCACCCCTTTCCAAAAGTTCAATGGCCACCCAAATTCTACCCTAGGGTAGTTGAAAAATATGATGGAAGTAGCAAACTCTAAGAGTTTCTCTAGGTGTACTACACAATCCTTCACATAGCTAGGGCAGATGAGAACACCATAACCATTTATCTACCAATTGTGTTGAAGGGCTCTGCCCGATAATGGCTCATTCATCTACCACCAAAGTCCATCTCATCATGGGAAGACCTCTGCCACCAGTTCATTGCTAGTTTCAAGGGAAACTACAAGAGACATGTTGTGGAAGATGACTAGCATGACATGGTTCAGAACCCAAGAGAATCTTTGTGGGATTTCGTGAGACAGTTCAATGAGTGTTGCAACACAATCCTGAGATCTTATATTCCTCTATTATTTGGGCATTCAAGTCTAGAGTCCGTGGAACCTATACCATCCAAGATTTGGCGTCTAGGAATATAGTAATGGCGATGAAGCTTTTTAGCATCGTGGAAAGGTGTGCTCAGGTTAATAAAGCTGTTTGGCATAATAGCGGCAAGGTCAAGATGGTAGAGGACAAGAAACCGAATCAAAAAAGTCAAGTGAGTACCTCAAAGCTAGCGGACCAGCCTAAGTTTGAGAAGAAGAACAAGTGTCGTAGGGCTAATGGAGAAGTTCTAGCCGATGACTGCAAACAACTTGCTCCCAAGTGTTATGAAGCATATGGTGAATCTCCTGGCAGAAAGTGGTGCCCTATACACAAAACTAGGTCTCAATACTCTGGAGGGATGCCATGTGTTCCGCAAGGTGATGTAGCGACAACTTGCACTCTCTCCTAATCAACTGTTGCGTGTGGTCGAGAAGGAAGGTGATGTACCACGGACTCTAGAGTCAGACGACGATTATCAGAGTACCGATCACCACATTGTTCACATCTTCGGTACTACCTCTTATACATTCAAGAGAGAGTACAAGAAGGTGGAATGCAAAGTATGTGCCACAACTTAGGGGATAGTTACCAAGTTACTATGTTTAGATGTCCCGATAACATTCTTAGATGCCGACCTCTCGGCTATCAGTACTACCCCTAGGAGATATCCTATAGTAGTCAAATTCACTATTAAGAATGTTAAGCTTGTTTGTGCCATGATCGATGATGGGAGTTTTATCAACCTTCTCTTTATCAATGCTCTGGATGCAATGTGTATTTTGAGAAATGAGTTGAAGCCCTCAGAACAACCCATCCATGGAATCGTCCTTGAGTCATCATCAAAATCTTTGGAGAAGAGCAAGCTGCTAGTTATTTTTGGAGAGCTAGACAACTTCAGGACTACGAAGATCACGCTTGACATGGTTGATTTCAATACAACATACAACATGATTATTAGCCGAATAGCATTGACTAAGTTCATGGTGGTCTCCCACTATACGCACCAGCTCTTGAAGGTGCCAGGGCCCAAGGGGGTGACCATTGTCTCTAGAAATCTAAAGGTTGCCATCTAGTGCGATAACAAAGTTTGGACATGGTTGACCAGACTCCTGAGTTGCCTAGTACTGAAGAAGCAATCCAGAAGTAGAGTAAGCTGAAGATCTTAGCCAAACCTAGCGGCATGGTCAAGACTATATAGGTAACGAGCTTTGACCCTAGTGACATGGTTAGGATTAGGGCCAATCTCGATGAAAAATAGGAACTCGACCTCATCACTTTCCTTCAAGAGAATACATAAGTCTTTGCGTGGCAACGTCCGACATACCAGAGGTCCCTAAGGAAGTGTTTGAGGATAAGTTGATGGTACTGAAAGTGCATATAACCTTTTAAGTTGGTTTTATATGATGAATGATAAAATGGTTAAGGGACTAACATGTTATTGAGATATATATAGAGATTAGTCCTTGTAAAACTAAATGTGAGCATGATGACTCCTACAAATTCATGATTGAGCTATGGCGAGAAGACTCAGGGTTTATTTTCAACTTTTTTTAAATTTTTGTTTAGTCTAGGAAAGCCACACTATTAAGAGGGGTTACAAATAGTACTTCAAGTCTATTATTGTGCTCAAAGATCTATTTCTTAGTTGAGAGGCACATTTACACAACACTTGCACTGCTATAAGTTTACTTTTGCCTGTGAGTTGAAGGTTCTAGTCTTGAGGGATTGGAGGTTCTGGTCCATTGATATTTATTAGCAGTTAAGTGTTGGGTTGGAGGTTCTAGTATAGGGGTTGGAACTTCTAGGTGTTTAAATTTATGAGTAATGGCTAGGTGACGTACGGGAGTGGCTATAAATATCAACTTTTCCTCCTAGAGCTGTTGAGGCCTTTACACTATCGTTTTTCTATCTCCTAGATTTTCTTAGTGTTCTATACACCTCTTTTAGTAAGTTTTTGAGCTTCCATAGGGATATGAGTGAAATTCTTGAGTGATTGGAGTGTGTTTTCTTATGAGAAGAGCTAGGAGGATCTTGAGTACTTCAAAATCGGCGTGGGTCGCTGTTTGGAGTTTATTTTCTTAGAGGGTGATCTCCTAGATGGCTAGGCATATCTCGTGAGCTTCCTCAAGTTGTTGAATTTCTCAGATAAGTTTGTGAGGGTGGACCTTACCTCCACAAAGAAAAGAGGTAACCGATGAAGTGAAAACTAAATTGGTCTTTGTGACTACTTGGTGAGTTAAGGGGTCGAGAGAGATCTAGCTCTCAGAAGCTTCTCAACATAGGATATTTTTGATATGAACTTTGGGGAAAAAATCCTTGTGTTTCCCTCTCTCTCACATTATGAATTTTGTTTCAAAGTTTGCTCTTTTTCTATGTTGTTTACTATTTTCTACATTACAGTACTTGTGCACCTGTTTATTACTTCCATAGTTTCTAAGATTATAGAGAAGGACATGAAAGTGTTCATCACCTGCTCGATCAGAAGTTCCTGCCTTAATAAACTAGAGGTTCCAACTAGTTGTCTTGGTCTACCCGACAGAGTTGATTAGAAGTCTCGACCTATTGCTTCAGAAGTTTTGGTCAAGTTTGAATTTGACCGATGCATTGAAATAATTTTCAGGCGTGCCTATTCACCCCCTTAGGCTAGCTCTAGGGCTTTCAGGTAAGACTATTAAGCAACAGCCATACAAAGATGATCAAAAAGCTCTAAAAAGCAAGCTTTGTACATGAAGTATTGTATCCGGAGTGGCTACAAAATCCAACCATGTTTTAAAAGGCCAACGACAAGTGAAGGATGTACATGGACATCACCAATCTCAATAAGGTGTGCTCGAAAGACTATTTTCCTCTCCCAAGGATTGACCAGTTGATTGATTCCATAGTCGAATGTGAGTAATTAAGCTTTCTTGACACATATTCGAGCTACCATCAGATCAATATGGCCAAAGAGGATGAGAAGACTTCTTTTGTGATGTCTTACGGTGTTTTCTGCTATGTCAAGATGTTGTTTGGGTTAAAGAATGCTAGGGCCACCTACTAGAGAGGAGTTTAGGGTACTTTTTAGTTCCATACCATCTAAATGTGGAAGCCTACGTAGATGACATGGTCATCAAGAAAAAAACCTTAGATCGTTTGATTGAGAACCTCCAAGAAATGTTTGATAACCTCCGCCGACAATGTATAAAACTAAATCCAGAGAAGTGCACATTTGGAGTACCTTCTAGGAAGGTTCTTTGATTCCTTGTGTCCAGTTGAGGCACAAAGTCAACCTAGAAAATATAAAATCGATCGAGGAAATGAAGTCACTGACAAGACTCAAGGAGGTATGGCTGCACTTAGCAGATTCATTGTGCGGACGGATGAGAAATGGCTACCCTTCTTCAAACTTTTGAAGAAGCAAGGTGATTTCTACTAGACTAAAGAGGCAGAAGAGGTGGTTCTAGCCTCAAAACAATAACTGTCAAACTTAACTATTCTAGTCACTCCCTGCCCACACAGAAAAACTATTTATGAATATCGCAGCCACGTCGTATTCTATGAGCACTGTCCTTGCCATCGAACAAGACAAATTACAATGACTAGTCTACTATGTTAGCAAACTTCTCCATGAAGCCAAGTTGAGGTATCCCTTCAGAAATTGCTCTACCTTGTCCTAATGACATCAAGGAGGCTGCGTCACTATTTCTAGGTGCGTATGATCATACTGCTCTCTTCTCTTCTTATTCACTCAAAGAGGTGATGCACAACAAAGAAGTATCAGGTCATATTGCCAAGTGGGCCATTGAACTTGGTGAGTTTGATGTCATTTTTGTTCCAAGAACAAGTATCAAGTCCCAAGTGTTAGTAGACGTCATCGTTGACTAGACCATGTTGGTGGATACCAATATTCTCACATCTATACATGACACCCGGACCATGACTATCAACGAGGCATTCAGCTCTCAAGGTATAGGGGCTAGGGTTATCTTATAATCACTGACTAGAAAACAACTCAAGTATACTGTAAGACTTGAGTTCTATGCAACAATTAACCCGTCCAAGTACAAAGGACTTCTAGCAAGACTAAGAGCAACTTCTGTGCATGGCATTCAACGACTAATTGTGAGAGGGAATTCACAGCTGGTCGTAACATAGGTGCACAAGGAATACCATTGTTCTGACCCAGAATTAGCAAAGACTTGGTAGCAGTTTAAAAGCTTGGAAGATGTTTTGATAGCCTTGAAGTCTAGCATGCTTATCACAAGGAAAACTTTGAGGCTGCTGAGTTAGCAAGGATCGCTTTCAGAAGATAGCCTATTTCGCAAGGCATTTTTCTGGAAGTTCTTCAAACGCCATCAAATGCTGAGGACGATGATTATCAAGATAAATAAGGCAACAGCTTGAGGGCTACTGCAAGCGATGTTCCTTCACCACTAGCTAGGGGCTCCTTAATCGATAACATGGTGGCGACTACCAGAGAAGATCGGAATTGGCACATTCCACTGTTCGGTACCTGATGTCCAACATCGTGCCCAATAATGGTGCTCAGACAAAAAAGCTATATTGCCAAGCAAAACTCTATTCAATGATGGAGGATGAATTGTACAAGCATAGGAATAATGGAGTTCTGATGAAGTGCATCGCGAGGGCTGACATCGTACGATTGCTCAGAGAGATCCATGAGGGTATTTGTGAGACTCACGCTGTGGGATGCACACTAGTTGATAAAGGCTTCTAACAAGGCTTTTACTAGCAGTTGCACTTCAAGACTCCTATGAGATGGTTTAGAGATGTCAAGCTTGTGAGTTTCACAACAAGCACACCAAAATGCCACCACAGGTATTGTAGACAATCTCTTTCATGGCTCTTCTTGTGTTAGGGCTTGATATCCTCAAACTTTTTCCTCCAACACAAGGTAGATTCATATTCTTGTTCATGGCTGTTGACAAGTTCACAAAGTGGATCAAAGAATAGCCAGTCATGAAAATAAAGTCCAAAGGGATTTTCTGTTGGTTTGGTCTGCATCACCGCATTTTGATCGACAATGGATTGCAGTTCCAAAATGATAATTTTCAACAATACTGCAAAATTTTATGTTTGAATTTCTTTCATATATGTATATTATATTATTTGTAATCATGATTATGTCAATAAAATTTTGTCCAGTAATCTCTGATCATGCTCATCTCAATATTGGAAGAGTTTATGGTCCCTATGCTTTTTACATTCTCTGGCTGGTTGATAAGATAGGGAACACCCTATTATTTCTTACTAGCTAGGGACTAGAAGACTATACTACTCATGAAAACATACCTACGATTGTAAGGAATGGCAAGTCCATCCTTACGGCCAGGGGCTAGGGAAATTTTTGCTCTTTCTATGATGATGATGGAACTTGAATGTCTATTGTTGGAACTATCAACTTCTAGTACGAAGTAATTGAATCTAACAAAAAAAATGTTTGGCATAACATATACATGCAAATACTTGTTCTTACATGCATAGTGGTACTTATGTCTATTACAAGTTTTGCAAGTACATTTGGCTTTCGCATGACACACCAGGAAGAGTATGGCCATCCTACGGTATAGACGATGTGCTCTTCAAAAGCTACTAACGATCTTGCTATTGATTCAATATCGTTGGCTAACCAACGAGATCTAGCAAAGCCACCCTTGAGTCTATTGAGGTCAAGAGATGGAAACATTCACATAGGCTTAGACATGGGCTCCCGCGAACTGACTAGCCATCTTGTTGTTTGCTCGGAGGTGATCATTGATATTGCTTGGTAGCCTACGAAGTTGTGTACTGGATTTTGAGATCCAGTCTAGATAACCTTGAAGAGATTCTTCTAGGAGTGGTCTTTCAATACGAAGATCTTGGCAAGCACGACCGAGCACCTTGTACGCTCCTTTAAGATATGTCTAGAATCAGATATCTCTATCCTTGAGGGTAGCCAATTGCTATTCCAGGGCTATGTTTTTGGCCTTGGCTCTCAACGATTGTACTCTAGTCTTCTAAAGATCGCACCTTCAATTTGATAAGATTATAGGTTTCTTGAACAACTACATAAATTCAAGGATTAGCCACCAATAAGTATTTTGGAAAGAGTATAAAAAAGGGACCATACTCTTATTGCGGTATTGGTTCTTGAAAAAGGTTAGTTTGGTTTCAAGTGATTTGATCTTATTCAATTTGGGGTCACCATATCAAAGGTCAAGTAAAGGCATGTCTAAGACCAAGATTGGTGATGGAGCACGACCACATGGTTGGTTGACTTCAAGCACAGACGAGGAGGATCGACCACGTTGCCAGTCGACCTTGTTGTCAACTTCAACTCTAGCATACAAGCAAGACAAGATACAAAAATAAACAACTATCTTATTTGAGTATGGTCTATAGTCGAGTACTTGATTACATAAGCTAGAAAACGTAAGACAAAAATTTCTTTACTTAGTGTAGCTGAAGAAATTGGCTATGGCTTGACTAGCGCCATCCAGCTTCTTTACCAAAGCCTTGCACTCCTCCTTAGGAATGCCCTCAGTCACGTACTTTTCAATATCCCATTCTAGATGATGGTGAAGCACGTGAGTTAGGGCATGCGATACCTTGGCGTGGAGGGGGTCCCCAGGTGTCTGCATACGCTTTGTCGGTGATGTTGATGGGAACCTTCTCTATCTCATTGATCAATTCCCTGATCTCTATTAATACAAAGACCTCATCTGAGAACAATAGAGGATTGATGCTTCGGTCCAGTCCCTTCGCCAATTTGTTAAACATGGAGAAGTTCTTCTTGAGGGTTTCCCTAAGATCTTCCCACTTCCGCCACTCCTCTTCCATAGCCTACTCTCCCTCTTGTTGGATATCATCGTTCTCCTTTATTAGGAGCTAGAGGGAATCATTATCGAACTTGGTGGTGGCCAGCTCGTGCTCTAAGGAGGATATTTTCTCCTTGGTTACAACGATCTCGGCCAGTAGCCCATCCACCTTGGAGTTGGCCATGGAAGCCTGGCACATGATCACATGGTAGGCGTTGAGCTACCAGTGACAACCATCTCCATGCTCAAAGGTGTAGAAGAGGGAGGAAGAGAAGAGGGAGTAGGAACGTCAATGATGACAATGGCTAGTTGGTTGTTGCATCTATTTTCTTCCCCGTGCTTTGGTTAGAGGAAGTGGATGGTGGCCTACATAAGTGAAGAATTTATGCCAAGATAGCAATAGTCCTGACTAACTACTTAAGTACGTTCAAGGTGATGGGTCTGTTACATGGCTTTTCCATGGCAGCAAAACTAATTGGCTTCAGTCTGTCCCCACCAATAGGCTAGATAGTTCCCAAGATATCTACGATATTCCTAATTAGAATACCATAAGGGATAAAAATTGAAACTTGTTGAGGAAGCCTAAGTGGCCTTCTTCAGGATGCCACCAATTAGGCCAATTGGGGGGCCCCATTTTCTCTTGCTAGTGGCAGCAATGCTACTGGTGCTTGCCCTATAATCCTAGGCGGCAAACTCTAAGGCTTGTGATGTGAACCCGCTAGGGTTTAGTCCCGATATTTCGATGAGAGGTGGAGGATAACTCGATTGGGGGATGGAGGTGATGTTCACGGCCCGACTACAACCGTCCAAGGACGATGCGCCTTAGCAGCCGATACACCGTCTCCAATGGTCGACGCGAACTTGCGGTGCGCGACAACCCAGCCACTAGGGCACTCGTTCTACAAGCAATTGAAGAACAAGTAAAACCAGCACTAAAATCGCAAGATATTGAGATGAGAGATTCACTCTGAATTCACAATATGGTAGGGTTCCAGAGACAAACAGATAGGCGGTCTAGCCGACATGCGTGTTGTGTGCAAGTAGCAAGATGCTAACTCTAATCAACAAAAACCCACCTCTTCTTGGTGGTGACTGAAGGTTTAAGAAGAGAGAAAGATGACCACAGGTGTGCTGGAGTCGTGCTCAACCCTAGGATGCGCCCCTAATGGGCCCAACTTGATACACGGTCCATTGGGCTAAAAAAAGGTGACGCAGCACCATGGACAGAAAAATACTCGGTAGAAAAATGATAATTGTGGCCACTCCAGAATAGATATTGACATGGGGCTAGATCCATTTGAAAGTAGACTTGATATCCTTTCCATTAAGTACTTGCAAGCCCAAATCAGAGTTCGCATGAAGTCGTGGCGGCCGCCAGAATTTGGCACTATCCTGCAGTCCGAATCCACCCCGCGCTAATCCTCTTTCCGTTGGATCCTCTCCATCATTCCTGAGTAAAACAAGAGTGCACGTGTCTCTAGGGTACAAAGAAGAGGAACATAAACTCAAGAATGAACTCACCTGATAGTTGAGTTGACGTGCACGAGTGCGAGTAATTAGATCATGAGTGGATGTATCGATAGTGTTGATGTCCTCATCATCCTGCTTGGCCTCCATTTCTATCATCCACATGGTCTCCTCCTTGGCTAATTGTGGTCCAAGAGGGGCTCATAGAAGTTGGTGGGAGGAAGCTTCTATGTACTTGGAATCAAGATCCTAGGGTACTTAAAATATGAAAAGTATAGAGAATCGAGTACTTACATTGATGACCTGGTTTCATTCTTCGGTATCTAGGTGGTGAAGAGGGAAGGGGATGTCGTTGGTAGCGCTGCCCTCATTGGTCACCACTTTGCCGATGCACTCTTTCACCATCTCACAGGAAGATCTGCACAAATAATAGTCTTCAGTGGTTTGCACACTAGAGATAACTAAATAAATGCATGCAAGAAAAGGATGGACAAGCTACTTAGCTTGTGATGAGAATCAGGTAATGTCTTCTTTACCTGAGTACTTGTATGCAAGGTGGGAGCACTCCTACAAGGGCGTGATCTAACAACGCACAAAGCGTTGACAACTTCATTGTTAGACCCTGATTTCTTAGTTCTCTGATTTTGTCTATAAAGATTTTCATGGATGGGGATACTGAGGGCAAGGAGGTCAAAGCTGAGGAGCACTTGGGCACATCTTCTAGCAATCAAAAGAGGTCATGGGCACTATCTACGTTGAGGTAGAACCAACTCTTCCACCATAATTTTTGTGAGGTAGGAGTGTTGATGGGGATGTACTCGTTCAGCTTGTCATTGCAATCTTTTGCTGAGACGGGTTTTATCGATAATACGAATTTCATAGAAGTAGAGAAAGAGGTCAAGGAAAGGGCGAACCTTAAGATACGCCTCACATAGGTGTGCAAAAATGCTAAGGAAGGCTACCAAATTTGGATTAAGGTGAAGAAAGCGAATGATGTATAAGTCCAGCACCGCACAAAGAAATTCGAAAGGAGGAGTGAGAAACCTAGAATAGATGAAAGATGAAAAAAAACCATAATTTTTCCAAGATGGGATTGTGGTTCCATACCTTGCTTACAATGGCCCTAACTCTTGGACCTTGGCAGGGCGCCATCGACGTGAATCTCCTTAAGCTTGGCCTCATCCACCGTGGAAGGCTCGAAATCCATGAAGATAGTGGGGAAGGGATGCTAGGGTTTTGGAAGGGCTAGAGAAAAAAATTGATACAATAATAGGCTAAGATTGCAAATGGGATGTGGAGCTCCTAAAATCAAATCATTGCGGTTTTCATATTCCACAGCGACAATTCATATTCTGTAGAAAGTGAAGCGATATTTTCGGCAAAAACAACATGTCATGCGTAATGGTTGGAATTCTAAAATCTATCCAAGCACCAGCAACCGACTTCTCTGAAAAATAAGACAATGTAGTCAGCAGCAATATAATCTGACCTGTGGCGGAATATGTTTATATCTTGACTACCACGGGCCATAAGAAAGTGATCAGTATATGCATTTGAATATAGTTTATGGGCTACTGTTAGAGTATCATATAAGACATACCCTACAGACATATACATACAATGCTTGAAAATACCACATATCTATAGATACATAAAGAATCAATTAAATATGGATACCAAAATAGGTAGGGTAGACGTTTGTCCAGATAAGAAAGGGACTTTGTAGTCTGATCTAGGGATTACCCTACACGTGTTAGAATAGACTACTCTAAGTTCTACTTAGAGAAGAAACCATCTTCAATATAAATATAAGGATCCCTAGGAGGAAAGGGCATTGAATCACAAAGGAAATAATACAAGCCATACCAAGTTTACCACAAGAGGTTTATATCCATAGTCGTTGACTATAGCTTCTTACTAATCTCATAGAGTTTATTTATTTAGTAGACTAGATTAGACACCTCTCTATATTTATACTTATACTTGGTATTATTTACTTACAGATAAAAACTGAAGTAGGTTATTACTTATGTATAAATTCATTTATAAACATCTTGATACTAAACAAGCTCTATCTAAAATGCTATAATACTATAATTAAGATCTGATCCATAGAAACTACTATTATGAGGTTTCCAAGCTTTAAAAGACGTCTGAACGCACTCACCAGGCATGCACCGCTCACACGTTGCCGTTAGGAGAACCGCATTGAACTCTCCCGTATTCCTCAAGTTTTAATTGGTCCGTGCAATTTTGCTACTGTATTTTGCTAGTACTAGGATAGGATAGACAGATACGCGCGGTTACATGCGCCTGCACAGTATCGGCCCTGCCGGGAGGGAGAAATCCCTCGCCCTCGGCCTGCGTGCGTGCATGCATGTACACAAACGTACGTATTTATACGTAGGAATTGAAAGGGAGTGCATTTAATTTTTTTTCTTTTTCTATTGTAGTGCATTTAACTTTTTCTTTTTTCTATTGCAGTGCATTTAATAATTTGCCAACCTACATAAGATGTGACCTAGAAACCATATATCCTACACACATACGACAGCAAATCATAAATTAATATTTAATAGTGGTAAATCCTTAAATATTCTGTCAGCGTGAGGCGCCGAAGCAGCCGGTCCAAGCGGATGCGGATAGATCAAAACGCAGGTGCTCCGTGCACCGTACATACGTATATTAAGCTACAGCCGAAGCTGTGTAATGCAGCGGCGGACTCAGGAATTTTGAGACGGGTACAGACCTGATAGGAACCATTGATCCAAAATAGCTAATAAAATATTAATAATTCGTTCTAAATCAAATATAAATTCATTTTATGCTGAAAGCTGCAAAATAAAGAAGACAGTTAGAATATCCTTAGAAAATAGATAGTTATAGCTAAAAAAAGACTAATACTTCGTTCTAAATCAAATATAGATTCATTTTATGCTGAAAGCTACAAAATAAAGAAGACAAATTTAGAATATCCTTAGAAAATATATCCTTTTCAAAATGAAGGTCAAACGACCCAGCTTCTACTTGAAAGGCAAATACAGAAGTTTTAGGATGGGATTCCATCTTTTCCATCCAGTGCATACAGGGGAAAGACAAAAAGAACTCTGAACGACTAACTCAGACTAGGAACTAAACAGAGCACTAAAGACCCAGCAAATCACACTTCCAAGAGCTAATAAAACACAAGACTGTTAACGGATATTATGCATGGTTTCACCACTAGCTTGTGTTTCTCTCTCCTATTACACAAAGATTTCAACTACATAATTTTTTACTGCTCTATAACCTGAATTTAGAAATATATACATCCATCAACTGCAGTTGTCTCTCGAGCACATTCAAATTTCCTCAAACATCAAGTTATTGCCTAGCAAAGTACCCTGTGTCCACAGAAAACATGTGTTCTTTGTAAGCACTGCTCGTTCTCACGCAGCGCGGCTGCTTCTCAGTTGATGGATTGGAGGGGACGCCGCTTGCTTCCTTCTAGGCTGTTGGTCACCATTACTAGCATCAGCAGTTGGAGATGTGGCCACCGACACCTAGCAGTGAAGCGGCTGCCGACGCTACTTTGACCCAACTTATGGTATATATGCCTAATATACATGTTATATAGTGAATTTTTTGCCAAAAATTTTGGGGTACAGCTGTACCACGATATCCCATGGTGTGTCCACCCATGGTGTAATGACGCCACTGCGCGCGAGATTATACTATCTCTGTCTTGGGGCTGAGCTACCTTCTTCACTGCGAGCTCAGGTGAGCTGAGCGACCGGTACGGGTGCAGGGCATCCGCTTTGAACAAAAAACAATCAGGCTATCATAATGTTTTAGTTGTTTTTTAATAATGTTTTAATTAGTTGTTAGTGGAACATCAAGTTACATGGTGTAAAACAAAAAAAAAGTTACCAAAAACTTTTGAAAGAAAATATATGAGAAGGTAGCGTGCAATGAAGAATAAATAAAAAAGTGAAACACTGCTCCCATGTACAAAACATGGAGTTTGAACTACGGCGACAAAAAAAAATCATAAGATTAAAAATTACAAATGTGAAATGTAGTAGAATCCTAGTTAAAACATTTTACTCTCACAAATGAAGCATTGAATTTTGATGATTAAAAAATATATCAAAATATAATCTTTAGAAATATTGTTTTAAAAATTTAATTGTAATGAATATAATAAGGGTAATAGGACCATAAATAAGATAAATAGTTTAGGTAGAAAAAAGACCATACGAAGCTTGCGAATGGAAATTCATCCTTGTTGATACATGCATGTATGTATGTATTGGTCACTACAAAAACAAAGAGAAGTGCATAGCGCAATGCATTCTGCGGGTGCAGAGAGAGGTAAAGAGATGCACATAGTGAAATGCGTAAGGCTGGGGCGTCCGGTTGGCCTTTGATAAGGCACCCGCTGTAAAACATTCCCCACGATTTAAGGTCAATATTGCCTATATTTTAATGCTTAAAAAAGCTATATCATGATCTATGTGTCATATTGATTGGCTTCGGTTGACAAGCCATAAAGTAGTACTATTTTATTTTATTTGTACTCTTAGTGGTTTAAAAATAAAATAGAGAGCACTAAAAAATTAAAGTCTAAATTTGGCTTACACAGAGAAAAAACACATTAAGGACATGCATCAGCCTAAATCACTAGCTAAAAAATGTGGTGGAAAACAAAATGTGGTATGTTGGACGAAGAGGGGACCATTCAACTATTAATCAACGTAACATGGACAATTAATTGGAATTATTTGATGATTGCAAATGTATGTATATATTTTATAATATTATGACATGTGTTGGATAATTAAATTCATACAACTATATAAATTGCAAAGGTTCATAGTATTTTTCCAATTGAACAGTAACCTAAAATTAATTCAAAATATAGCGACAGGTCTATACCAAACAGTGACTTGTTTGGTTCATATTGGATAAATAAAACATGTGTAACAAGAAATAAACAACGCTATAGATGTACAACTAGACTGTGCTGATGTGGGCTGGCTCGGACCAAAGCTTAGCGGGTTCTGCTGTGCTAGGCCAAGGCTGCAGCCCGACAGACAAGCGCATCACGGCTCGGCTACTGCAGTAGGCTGGCTTAAGCACGAGCATGAACCGACTAACCCACTATTATTTTATTTATTTATTTATTTATTTATTTTATTAATTGGTCCATAGACTCTTAATAGACAGTGACATCGATACGTGTACTGATACGATATAACCCGCTAAAGTAGATATACCTTAACGAGCCATACCTAATCATATAGCATGGGTACATTACTTTAAATGATAATCAAGAGCAATATGTGACTATGGGGACGATTATTCAGATGATTGAATAAAATACAACCGATTAATCGTTAGAAACGGAGCTTGGGCGTTCATGAACTACGATTGTATGCCATATCACGTTGACGTAATGGTTTTCCTGCCGTTTCCATATATATGGCTGATTAAACGACCGGCAAAGCTTTTTTTTTCCACAACATTGGTTAAAACTGTTTGAGCAATCGACGTTCACATTGCAATGCTATTCTTCCCCTTTAATCTCCGATTTGATGCGAGAAGAACGTTTTCACGCACTAAGGAGATCTCATCTCCTTTTTTTTCAAAATACATGTAAATAATTAAATAGAAGTTTTGTTAAAAAAATGGACGGCATTGCTATAGCATATATCTACCATCCTAAAAATTTGAAGTCTTGATTAGACTCACCCATTGAGGAAAAAAAGACAAACCTAAAATGGTGAACATTACAAACAATGTGCAGTGTTTGTCCTTTTCCTTCTGTAGCTAGGTTGATTTTAGATTTAAATTAATACCGTAGTATTATCTCCATTTTAGAATATAGGCGTATTTTGATTAAGAACTCTCACAAGTTAAGAAGATATCGTGAGAAAAGACTAAATTAGCCTTTAATAATCAACCACCGTAACAAAAAAAAGGTAGACTGCATGCACTGTGATTAGCTCCATTCACATTAAATGCCAGTAGCTGTTCACCTTGCAAACCTTGATTAGCTCCCATGCAGTCAAGGGTAGAACAGGAAAAAAAATACTACTACAAGCCTTGGGGCACTTGAGCACGCCTTATACAGTGAAACTTGTTGAAAAAAAATCATACGCTCTAAATTCTGAAACGGAGGGAGTAATTGCCAACATACTCAAATAATCGAAGTTTTTTTTTAAAAAAATACGACTATTTATATTATCTTCGGGGAGTAAAAGCACATAAGGGATACATGTACTCGAGGGATAAAAATCCACGTTGAGATGCCTTGGACTTTTCGTCTGTAGCAAATACCGTTCATATTCTATTCTTCCGCTGACTTAACAGAAGGCAACAGGTCAGTGGTCAGAGGATCCCCGCGAGACGATCCTTCGGGCCCACCGCGCCTGCCGTACGTACGTGCCGGCCGCCTGCTACGCTTAGGGCGGGCTTTGGAGCGGGACCATAAGGCGATGGCCTAGGGCCCAGCCCAAAGGAGGCCCGACCTAGGTATGTATCCCTAAGCTATCTCCCACTCCGGGCGGCCTAGCCCCGCGTTAGCTACGTCTATGACTCCACGAGATGCTGAAACCGCGACCGGATCCCCCACGTTAGCCTTGCCTTCGCTGCGACGCTCCCCCTTCCGCTCCCACTTGGAAGTTGGAACTCGCTGAGTCGCCGTGGAGAGCTGGACACAGACGTGGGTGGAGTTTCTTTCTCCCATTCCAGTCTCCAAAATCAAAAGGAAAACTCCAAAGCTAGATCATGTGATGATCCAATCCATGGATCCTGCTTCTCACCGATTAAAATCGATCAGATTGTTCCACGAATCATAGTTATTTTTTCTATTCTATTGCCTATTAGATTAAGATTCTGGTTAAGATCATCAAGACTAAACTATAATTTTACCTAGTCTTCTACTCATTCGCTCACCCCCTCATAAGGATATATTTAGATTTCATTAGGCCCTTGATTATATTGATTTTTCCCTCGCTACTTTTAAGTCATTAGGTGTTGTTGATTTCTCATTTAGGTGTTGGTTTTCTTTTATTGGATTGACCTTTTAGCTGTGTATTATACTATGAACACTGTTTATCAAGAATTAAATATCATATTTAGTTTATCATGTTAATAATATTTATTTGTGCTACTTTAGATTATGCATGGTTTATAAAGCACATATTATAAGTTAAAAAAACATTTAACCTTAAGGCTATATTATCGATTTTGCCTATAGCCCTTGAAAATGTAGAGCCGACGCAACTTTGCGCTCTCGTGATACGAGAAAATGTACTCTGCAGCCATGACAGATTCATTGCCGATCGATCGATGCGTACGCGATCCGCGAGTGATACTCGTATATATCATCGAATCCTCTACTCTGCTCCTGCTCACCGACGACGTACGATTCGATACGAACGTACGTACGTATATCCGGGAGGGAGGGAGATTCACCGCGATATCGAGCGATCCCCTGGCCTCGATTCGCCGAATCGGCCGGTCGCCTTACACCTGATTGATGGATATACCCGTATTGATTGATTGATCATTCTTCTTCCGTTATATATGCTTGCTCGATCGGTCACGTCAACGGGGCGGTGTGAACTGATCACTTGTTGAATACTTCTTAGTTGTCACGTTGTTTCGAGCGAGATATAAGAGGTTGAGGGTCGTCGTCGTTGATGGAGATGAGGGTGCCGGCGGCGGTGACGGGAGGATGCGACGTCGGCGGGTGCTGCCGCGGTGGTGGCATGCCTGCCGACGGGGAGGAGGTGAAGGATGAGCAGATCAGTGTTGTCAAGTGCTGGACGATGGCGCAAGTGGTGCCGGTGGACGACAACGCATCGGCAGACGACGAAGACGAAGAAGAGGATGAGGAAGACGACGACGACGATGAGGATGAGGCAAAGGCGCCGCCGCCGTACGTGATGGTCGTTGATGACAGCTCCGTCGACCGCGCCGTCATCACGGCGCTGCTCCGGCGATCCAATTACCGCGGTAAGCATCATACGTGCCTTTCGTTATTTTCGGCAATGTCTTGCGTAAACTTAATGTTTAGATTTTTTTTTTTTGCAATTTTTTTGTTACATAGCAACGACCGTACACTATTCCCTATTTCTCGTGGCGTTTATAATTTTAGTTGATGCAGTCACTGCCGTAGACAGTGGAAAGCGGGCGCTGGAGATACTCGTCTCGGTATACATCTTCTGCTCCACTTTTTTTTCTGTATCAAATTACGCTCTGGTTTCTAAGAAAATCTTAATGTGTTCAATCAGGAACGGAATGTGAGCATGATCATCACGGACTACTGGATGCCGGAGATGACCGGGTACGACCTGCTCAAGAAGGTCAAGGTAATCAACACAAACTGAACCACATAATTAATTAACCGTCTGAAAAAGATCAAACAATCCTTTTCTGCCCATCACATTGTGTGCGATCATGCCAAAGCTTCTAAATAACAAAACAAAATATGCAAGCAGGGATCGTCGGAGCTGAAGCAAATCCCGGTGGTGATCATGTCGTCAGAGAACGTGCCCGCGAGGATCAGCAGGTGAATGTGCCGTCCTCACCGATCAAACGTGACATCTTTTTAAAATTCTTGCGAGGTCTTCTCTCTGACAAAAGAAAGATGCTGCGTGTTTGTTTTCAGATGCCTGGAAGAAGGCGCGGAGGACTTCTTGCTCAAGCCCGTCCGGCCGGCGGACATCTCCCGCATATCCAGCCGGATGCTGCAGTGAACTCAACTGACCGGCCGCCGCCGCTGCCGTAGCCGATCTCCGGTGTCGGCGACGGCCATTGACTCTGTGGTGCATTGTAGTTGTAGATTTAGGCAATGAAAAGTTGGCTAGGAAGATGTTAGCTATGGTGGTGTGTTGGGTTGATCTGCTGCTTGATCTTCTTGTAGCTGCATGCAATTTCTTCTAGTAACCTAGTGGCATGTGTATCTGTCGAGTAATCACTGTTGCAAGCATGGTTTTGTTCTGAAGCTAACTACAGTGATTAGCTGATCTCCTCTGTTAGACTGCTAGGACGAAGATTCCCAGTGGCAGGTTTGCCTTTCAAAAGAAAAACTGTCACTAGTACACAGAGGGATTGCTAATTTTGGGCCACTTCTGTATTGTATTTAATTGTACGTCCGGAATAGTACATTTCTTTGGTTGCAGAGAGCAGCAGCGATTAAAGAACAGAACTATGATGGCCCCAGTCCTGCATCCTCATTAAACACCTCCAGGTATTATAGAGTGCAGCCCCAACTCTGTT
The DNA here is from genome assembly GCA_030770085.1 of Oryza coarctata. Classification (NCBI taxonomy): domain Eukaryota; kingdom Viridiplantae; phylum Streptophyta; class Magnoliopsida; order Poales; family Poaceae; genus Oryza; species Oryza coarctata. The sequence goes on from CM061475.1 coordinate 10,158,415, forward strand.
TTCACTTGTTTACAAAATGCAAACATCTCTCAGTGGGGACAAGATCGAACATCTCATCATCAGCATTATCAGCACACTGCAATGCCTGACCGAAACATTGAAATTCCATAGCCAGGTCCAGAGCTCGGAAAGTCAACAACAGAAGGAGATCATCAGAAACACGTGAAATCTTTTTTTCCCGAGAGAGAGAAACACAAATATGCTAGCAATGGTTCAAGAGAGCACTCCACGAGACCACTACTAAGCCAGATCTTGCATCAAGTACAAGTCCAACGAAATGAAATCAAATCATCAATCAGTAATATGTGGGGATATTTTGTTGATAAGCTTAAATAAGTTGTGGCATATGGTAAAATTGTAGCTAAGAAATAGTTAGCCACAAGATAATATTGTTAGCTTTAAAATTATGAGTATAACATGCACGTCTAAGAGACTGCCATCACTGAAAGGTGTGCATGGTAAACAGAGACACCAAATCAAACACTATTGCACACAATTATTACTAGTATCTCGGAAGGCCTATTTTGGGCCCACAACGGAATAAATTACTAGCCCAAAAAGGTCATGGCTTTATTAAAAAAACGTTCATTTGATTTCCTCAATTATCATAAGTTCAGTTTGTACGTCTCAATCGCAAAACAGGGTATAGAACCTAAAATCGAATCAATTTAATTTCCTGGTTTTAACGGTGGTTTTACTATAGCACCTACGTGGCTTTGACTCGGTTTTTATACGACGTGGCGACTACGTGAGACCTAGCTTCATTCTAGTCTGAAAACATAAATAAATAATTGTAGAAAATAATAAAAAGATAGTGCAGCCTATACGTGATGCTACTATTTTTTGTAAAATTCTACATTTAAAATTTTATTTAATGGTATCATTATATTCTATTTCCACCTTCAAAATATTAAATCTTAAAATTCTTTTCTATTTGAGAAATTTAATTTTTTTTAAACCTTAACAGCTGGGAGAGTATTTCATTCTCTATTTTAATATTCTCTAAGATCATAGTTTAATTTTTTCCCTTCGCCTCTTACAGGTTAGACCGTCCGTCGTATACACGTTGAATTTAATCATGTATGCACAAAAACTGCAAAAGCTGGAATTATTTTCTAGCATTCCCTCTTTCATCTCTTCAAACAATAACAACACATTTTTGTCCCTCCTCTTCTTCCAGGCAACATACATTTGTCTTTTTGTTAAATTGAATCGACCCACGCTTGTGCAGCTCCTCTCTATCATTTTGTTTTGTCTTCAACCAAAGCAATGCATCAATGTGTTCATCCATCTTTTCACCAAAGAGTCTGCACGTGCATGCGAATCCTATCTAAGGCATAAGCAAAGCCATCACTGCATGCGCATGTGTGGCTAGGAGACGAAGTGGCTTACCGCCCTTCCTTGTTCTCTCATGCATTTTAAAGCAGAGTGGGAACTAGAGATGACAATAAACATAGGGCAACTTCCTGTCTCATCACGATGAACGTGAAAGGACATCGATGAAAGTTTCGTGCAATTCGCAGTGTCACACAAAAGTTCGTCCTCACTTGGTTTGTCACAAAACATCAAAGGCAGCCACAAAGACCTCAGCCATTACCCACACTATCATCATCCTTTCCATTTCCCCTCACCTCTTCCTAGCAATCTAAGAAACCTAGCCACCATGCTTTTTGCCCGAGCTCCCTCTATTCCCCTACCATTCGCCATATCCTTTGCTCTAGAGCATATCAAAGATCACAATCAACACCACCGCGGTCCCCTAGTTCCATTTTCTCACCACACCAGAATAGAGGAGCGCCGCTACCAATAGCTCTTTATCTTCGGTGAGACCCTGACCCCTATACTTCTTCCCTATGCTATCAAGGTGGACCCAAGAAGCTAGACAACACCTCCGTTAAGGCCTCGACCGCCACAACGCCCTGGTGAGCTGCCGCTTCACGCAATGATCACCTTCCCATGCTGCCCATACTTCACCGCTCCGGCCACCCTTAGAACACCACTGTCACCTCGCCTCATTGCACCAAGCGTTGCTTGGTATGAGGAAGAAGCAAAAAGGATGGGAGAACGAGGAAAGAAAAAAGAGGAAAGAAAAAGAAGAAAGAAAAGAAAAAAAGATGGTGGGACCTACCAGTGGGACCCACATGTTATGTTGATCATGCACCTGGTCCACGTGCAACTGGTCATTAATGCCTAGGCCTTACCCGTAAGCCCTCCAAGAGAATATTCTTGAGAATATTCCTAATAATTTCTAATAATACTCCAATTGAGCTCGTTTCAACCCCAAATTTTTTCTAAAATCCTCCTCTACACATTGGCACTATTATTTTCTATGTTTGGTTAATTTTAATAGTATTTCATGTAATGTTTGTGTTTCTTATGTGTAGATGTCACGATTGAAAAAGTGTTAGTACCGGATTTTGTCGCACCAGGAATCTTCATGCACCAAGACAAGCCATTCTTGAACTTCTTAAATCTATATCTATAAATTACTTTGCTTATAAAATACATTACTTAGGTTACACTTTAATGATGCTTGGCATCGGTTCGCGTAAAATAGATGGATCTACTGAGTAGTCGCACTTATATTATGTAGGATATTGATGACTCTCATCCCTATTAGCTCCACCAAATATGTGCCGGTATCATCATCTCTTGGATGCGATTACTGAGTTAGTTGCTCAGCCTATTTATGATTGTGATGTTGTGTGGAAAAATTTGAGACTTCAAAACTTTACTTAAAAATCCGATGCGATATCGACATGTTTGTAAAATAAAGATGTTTTGTATTAATTGGATGGTGCAAAGTTAACATCTTTGTGGCTTGGCTACGTATTATCATTAAGGATTCATTCAAACATATTACAGTGTCACCACACATGCGTTATGGGATATTCCTAGCTAAATAATTAATTATTATATAGAAATCTTTTATGTCAATAGTTGTGGAATGTTGGGATGAGGAGAAGGTGTTGTGGATTGTACTACCTAAGATGTGTGCTGCTTTAGCATCTTTTTAGACGATTGGATAGGTGTAGGAGATATCAACAGTATGTCCTTAGTAGATGAGAGAATGAAACTTGCCTAATACTCAGTTTTAAATGATTCAACTCAATTATGTGACATGAGGTATTTATGGGTTAGTTTGAAAAAGTCTTGTAGTGAGCTCTTCTTTGCCAACCGTGTTTGATCGATATGTATTTTGTAAAGAAAGAAGTTTATGTTGTATGGGTAAAGCGTTCAACCTCTAGCTGAACTGTTTAAACAGCCATGCCTATAGTTATAGGTGGATACAAGGTATTTTTCATAGCGTAGTTTTATTTTTATCAAAGGTTGTTGAACATGATTGTTAGGATAGAAATCGTTTCTAGAGTCCGCCTGTCTGGCGAACCGTCGACCTTCGTGATTGGTAACAGGTCTATATGACCTAGGGTATCTTATGGCACTATAGTACCGTAGTGCTGAGAAGGTAAACTTGTGATGTAAAAGTCTTTTAACTATGTGAAATAGTTAAGAAATGATATTTGATTAAATATTAAGTACTGAGAAAGTGAAAAAAAGCTAATAAAAGAGAAGATGAGAAAATATTAAGAATTTTACTATCACATATAAATATGGTATCAAGTTGTTGCAAAACAAATTATAAAATGGATCAAGGTATGAGACTCTTTTTAAAAATTAAAATTTTGACTCACTAGTGTTTGTAAAATAACTCCTTTAGAAAAAATGTTTTCACAAAAATAAAAACTTTAGCCTCATTTGTTAAACTAAAACATATCATCTTTCTCTATTGCTTGCTGAGTATGTAAAATATTACCCTTACTTATATATATGGTGTGTGGATAAGATGATGTAGACATGTCCGCCGCGGGGTTTCTTTAGGAGCAGACTGAGTATGAAGATTTATAGGGTTTCAGGTCTAGTTCAAAAGCCATGTCTATGGAATAAACTAGTTATCTAGATACTATGACTAGTGCTTAGCCGCTTAAGTTGTTTTTCGCGGTTAGCTTTCGTTGAGTCATCGTTGTTACTTTTGTTTTTTGTATTGTGTTACCCATATGAGATTTGTTCATGTTATCAACTTATGTTGACCCTTGCCTATGTTAGCCCATGCAGTGTTAGCCTCTGAGTCTACTATTATTCTATGTGTACTAGTTTGTGTATTTTAATACTAGTTAAGTGTTCATAGGTAATTAAGTTGATCTTGACTTATATTAGCCCGTGCTTTATGGCTAGTAGAGTTTGGGGCATTATAATATATCATCCTCCCCTTCTCACTTCACTTATCTCCCTCCTTTCTCCCATCTCTACATTGGAGGTTGAGGATGCTGGCAGCCACAGGTCCGACGGCGTCTAGATAGGCAGCGGTGGACGCCATCAAGCCAAAGGTTAAGAGAATCAAATTGAGAGTTGTGGCATGCGATGAAGCTAGGCTCAATATCTAGCTCCCCTAGTCAATTACTGTCGAAAAGAGAGAGGGCACAAGGGAGGAAGGAAGACCGCAAAGGCTAGAATCACCGAGCTCTCCTTTCTCTATGGCTTCCCTCATACTCGTTGATCTGTCTCACCCTTTCGCCTCCACCATTGAGGCTGTTCGTGACCCTTCCTATAGGGTAAGGAGAAGGTTGACAACAACCTCCTGGGCCTCTTCCACATGGTGCTGGTGGCAACAATGATGAGCACACGGCTGCGAGCAACCTAATTTTGTCATAATCTTTCACGGAGCCAACTAACTAGTAAAAAGATATTGTATCTCTGAATTTAATCGACTAATTTTCAGACTGATATGTAAGTATAGTCCTTCCCCAAGGATAATATTAAATTGATGACAGTTGTATGTGTATTGTTGAAAAATATATATGCTCTAATCTCCCAGGCGAACCACACAATAGCAGCAGTGGTGATAAATCAATTGGCTCACAACCTGATAGGAAAACTGACAAACCAATAGATTCACTGTAGCGTACACAAATAAAATTGAAAAAGAATCAACTTATAGCAGAACGCACAAAAACCAATTCTCTGAATAAGTTCTTCGACCCGTGTGTCAATTACTGCCCACCAACAAAAGAAGAGGATCCGGTAGGAAACGACAGCGCACGACCAGAGGAAAAGCCTAGTGACGCCCTATCTTCGCACCACGACGGCGGCGGTAGAACCTTGGCAGCACCATGGGGGATGGAAACGCCATCTTCCAGACAAGGCTAAACCCTAGGGTACTCAACGATAAATTCAATCTATCCTGCCTCCGATTACATGTCTGGCATGGCCTTATAAGTGCACGCAGGCACATGGGCTGGTAGTCCAGCCGACTCCACACAAAATAATTAAAGAAATACTAAACCTTGTAATGGAGCCGTAAATACCTAGGGCCCAATTAAAAGACACTGTATCTGACTCAAACGCAAACAAACCTTATCTAGCTAATAGGCTCACTGTAGAACATATAATAAAATAATACAGCAGCCTTGCTAATTAGGAGATTTGCTAATTGTGCGATTAGAATATAATTGAGTCATCAACCTGGCCAGCACGTTGCTTCAATGACAAGCACCTGCATAGAGCCAACCAACACATATTTTCATATTAGCTTGGTTTGCAAACAACACATGTTTTCCTCCCTTTCTGCTATTTTTCTCCAACTCAAAACAAAGGAAACCCAGGTGGCATACGGAAATTATTTTCTATTGGCAAGAACTTCTTGCAACTTTGACATGTCATAGTGAGCCCCACTGTTTTTTTAAATTTTTTTCTATCATAGATTTACACGTGAATCCCCTATATTTTTAATTAATTATTTATTTTTTAAGACCATATAAATGCCAAGTGATACCTAGACACCACTCATGATGAAATCATCGTCAAAACTATCCAGAGAGTTAAGCTGATCTGATTTTAGTAGTTGAAGGGGTTACTGTACCAGTTTTACAATTAAGAGATATAAATAAACTTAGCCCGTGTTAAAATGGACTCTTTCCTTATTACGCAGTAGACCAGAAAAAGGTGCTTGATGGGCCGTAACCCACCAAATGTACCGATGGTTTCGGCCCCATCCACCAGAAAAGGAAGTGTGGCCTCGGGACCCACACATTTTTCAGACGAATGTTGGGCTTGTCCGCTTGGCCTCGATCTCACTTGGTAGCTACCCGCCGTTCCACCGGGCAACCCCCCGCCGCTGCTGCTGCATTTGCTCCGCTCCGCTCCTCACTCTGTCCCGGCGCCGTTGCATCTCCAATTCTTCGCCACTGCGACGCCGCCATCCGATCTGCCGGGGACGCCGTCCGCTTCCTGGCACCATTCGTCTCTCTTCTGCTCTGTGCCCACCGCCGTGCAGCGGTGCTCTACTCCATCGGCTTCCGCACGGTTGGCTACCTGCTGGTGTCGATCTGTGTGTGTCTGTCCGGATATCGTTCGACATGGCCGGGGCCGGCCACTTCCCTCGCGTCGATCCGGCAAGCATTCACCTGCTCGGCGTCGATCTGCTAGGCCAGCCACCGCTAGGCGTCGATCCCCCCTATTGCCGGCCGTCGCCCAGCGTCGGTCCACGCAGGCGCAGCAGGCTGGTGATTCCTGCGAGCACCTCCAGCCCATGCGGCGGGCACCTGCCCTTCTTCCCGCTCACCCTCGCGACGGCGCGGGGAGCCAGTGACGGCGGATTCCTCAGCAGGTGATTTGTTCTGCCGCTCTGTTCTTCTACTATTACTATTGAGCACTCTGTTGTTTTGATCTGAAAGTTTTGTGCACGAAGCAGTGTGCATATGAATTGATTGATCTTTCATTTCTTCTCCCAATCAGACGTTCACAAGGGTACTTGATTACACTGGAAACTGTGGGTAACGAGAAATTTCGTTGCAAGCGAAGAAAATAATTCCAAAGCTTCCAAGCAGGCCCCAAAACTGCAGCAAATTACTTTGAAAATTAAAAAGAGCAGGACAAAATGCGACAGGTACGCATATGCCTTGATTATTGACTTTGAGCAAGTCTTGCTCGTGTGGTAGATAATTGGATTTCTCGAATAGCACATGTAAGCTTCTTTACAACATGCAGCAACACTTCTGAACCTCTCTATGATTTTCCAATCCTGATGCCCCATTAGGCACCTATCCAGCATGGCAGTGCTGCAATGCAGCTCCAACTCGAGGCCATCTTCACTGAGCTGATCTCCTCTCTCCACCACCTTTGACTCGCCTCATCTCCGAGGTACAGCCACTTCAGCGCATTTAGATTGTTCACAGACTGCAGTGCAGGGCAGTCAGCTACATAGAGCTCTTTGATCTGATACAGGCCAGAAATGCTTGCAAGAGAGCGGCTTCCGTTTATACGAAGCGAGCCTGAAAGTTCAGGAAGGTTCTTGATCTTCTTCAGTGCGTGAGCTCCCTATATGCGCAGCTTCTGCATCTTGGTGGCATTCTTCAACTGTTCAGGGAGAGCTCTGAGTTTTCGACACTCCTTCAGTTTAAGTTGCCGCTGACAAGGTAATAGCTGAACCGAAGAACTGCATGTCTCTTGTGCTATCTGCAATGACCAGTCTTCGCAATTAGGCGTCATCCCGATCCACAGGAACTCAAGTTTGGGAAAAGCTGTCGCTCCATGACCATAAAACTCAGAGTCAACTGCGACAACAGAATCTGCGTGGACAATCTTAAGGAATATCAGATGTGGCAGCTGACCCAAAGGTGGAAATTTGAGGCAGAACTTGCAATCTATAAGTTTCAAACATGTTACATTGCAAAGAGAAGATGCCTCCATCCATGTTGGAAATGTTGAAATTAATAGAGTACGGATCTGACACGTAAGAATTAAAATACCATAAACCATAATACTTAAAGATGCATAAGCGTATTAGAACTGTCACAAGTTAAATCAGCAGCGAGGGTTTTGATCTTCCAAAACAATACACGGACCTGATTTCTTCAACTAATGATGGGATATAGTGGATTAGTGCATTCCCTAGGGACCTGATCCTATATTTATAGGAGAACCTGAGTGATTGGATTTCTATTCTAACCCATCACAGAGTAGGAAACAGTATTCGATCTCTACACGTATATAAATCCACGCTTCTAAAATTAGATGCTTAGATCCTAATACAACTCTAGTTGATCACTTTATTTTTGACCGACTGTTTACATATGTAGAATCCACCTAATAGACATTATTCTAACAGGAAATTGTCGGCCGAAGAATCCCCTGATGAGAAGGTCCTCTAAACAACTTGCAGGAAGTAACTTCTCAAAGATTGCTTCAGTCTTTTCAACTTCTATTTCGTCCCATGGGTCACTCTGATTTTAGAGTACGTGACAACTCTAATCGCTTCAGATGTCGTTTGGTAGCAAGGACAGCTACACTGTCGATTGCTGCCCTTTCCAAATTATCAATACGAAGCCATTTTAGCCGGGAGAGACTTTCTAGCTCTGTCAAGATCCACCCTTGCTTCCTTGTGCTGCTACTGCTTGCACTACCCACTATGAACCCTTGCAAATTAACAACGTAATGCAGCCTTCCAATCCCACGAGGACGAATCTTATCACGATGAAAAATTAGTTTAAAGTAAAATTAATAAAATTGGACAATTTAAAATTAATATTATATTAAAATTATTTATCAAAAATATGATAAACGTGTGTGATCAGGTTGTGAAAATCTATGTCTAAAGAATATTTTTTATTAATTAATGCTATAAATGGATAAAAAATCACTGAAAAAATTTAGAGGAGTTTTGGACGAAAATTGATAAATTAATTTTTATAATGTGCCACAGTAAAAGCTAAAATTATAAACATACTGAATACACAGTATGACGTTGGCTAGCTAGAAGTGGGCTGAAGGAAGCCAAAAGCAGGCGAGGTGTGTGGGCTAACATGATAGTTAGAACAAGAAGTTAGCAGGCTGGCAAAATAGGTTGACGGCGGAAAATCAGGCCAGCAGTGTGGGCGCACGTGGTAGGAGTATGCAGCTGAAATGCGGGCTCGGCATGGTGGTGAGTGCAGCCGCTATGGCGTAAGCGACTGACAGGTGGAATCAACGTATCAACAAGTGTGGGCACGAGGGCGTACGATGACGTAGCGGCTAATAGGTGGGGCTGGATAAGGATGAGATGTGGTGTGTGTGGGTGCAGGCGATCCTATGGACATGTGTCATCACGATATTAGTATGGAGGTGTGGAAATAGCGTTTGAGTAGAATTCTCTGTGAAAACATATCAAACTTTATGGTCTACCATATGTCGGTGACATGACACAATCTAGAGCGTCGGTTTTAAATCCAACAATTGATAATAAGTAGAGTAATAGTACAAAATCTTAAAGATATTTATGTCTTTTTCATTGATTTTTTTTAGGATAAATAGAGGATAAGTTATTAGGAATTTTAACACAGAAAATAGAGATCGTTTCTATGTGAATGTTGTAAACATAGTCATACTAATGAAAATAAAATTTATATAAGATTAGTACGATAATTAATCTCTCTTGACTAGCGATTAATTTTAGATTAATTTTTTTCTTTGTGATTTTGATTGGTCTCTTTGATTTAAAAATTATGGTGCTTTTTTTAATCGGTTACACATTATTAATTTATTAGGATTTAATTAATTTCAAACTTATTTTTAGTAATTTTATTTTATTAATATCTTGAGATCTAAAAGTCCGATTGAGCTGATTCTAGTTAGATTTATTTATAAATTTTATCTAGTTTATTCTATAAAATTACTATGTTGATTGGAATTATGAATTTATGGCTATAATCTGATTAATGACGAAACTGTGTTATATCTATATTATAAAAATACGTTGTTTAGGGTTTTGTGATTAGAGAGTAGTGTTAAATTTTATTTTTTACTTTTGCAATCAATCACCCCCTCTCCTCTAATTACCTATTAGCGTGAATCACCGTAAACTTTGTATGCGAGTGAGTGCTCTTGGCAATGCGGTAAGCAATGCGCACCTCTTGACATTCAAAAACTGCAGATTAGTAAGGTGGCTGATGCTCTCCGGTAGTGCTGGTATGTTAACAGTGTCAAATCCTAGATATCTCAGGTGCATCAGATCTCCAATAGAATCAGGAAGTTTGCTGATGTTACAGTCACCGAGGAACAATGTTCGAAGACCGGAAAACCTTACCCCTAGCCTACCATCAACCCTTGGGACACCGATTATAAACAGTCCAAAAACATTTGATCATAGGAAGTTGCATTGCAGGGCACCGTTACTTCTTGTAAGTTCATCAACGACAGTCGACGGAGCTTGACAAGCGCCGAAGAACCAACTGCCTGCAAATCTCCGCGAGATGCTTTCCCTCCTTGACGAATGCTGAGCAAATGATCTCAACACATCATGCACGATGCTCCTGCTCTGGTCGGCGAGATAGTCTGGGTGAGGTTTTAAGATGCTCCTCGTAATCAGCTCATAGTAGAACTCTTCGGCTAGCTCCTCCACGGTGCACTCTCCTGACGCAGTGATAAACCCGTCAGCACCTCTTGCCTGCAGAGATGCCAGCGGTAGCACACGAAGTCTGCGGGGAAGAGGGAGAAGTAGAGGAAGCACTGCTTGAGATGAGATGGCAAGTCCTCGTAGCTCAGAAAAATTGCTCCTTTGAAGTCGTCGGGGAGCTCAGCCATGGACCATGCGTCGCTGTCAAGGAGTCTCTCCCACTCTGCTCTGCTCTTGTGCTTCGTCATCAGGAGTCCTCCGGTCACCTTGATGGTGAGTGGGAGGAAGCCGCATTTGGCGACGCTGGCCATGCCTACACCTCTCAGGCACGCCGTCCTGTGGAGCAGTTCCCAGCCGGAGTCTACGCCTAGTTGCTTCACCTGATGGATGTGGTTGGCGCCAACTCTCACGGCGACTCTCTGACCCCGAGTGGTGGCGAGGACTCTCCCCGTGGCGCCATTGGAAGTGGAGGCAGAGCAACGACGCCCACACGCCGGCGTCCTACACGTCGTCGAGGACGAGGAAGAAGCGATTCCCGGAGACGACTGAACCAAGGATCAGCTGTAGCTCCGCCAGCGTCTCGGCGCGGCCATAGTCGCCGCCGCAGCACCGGATGGCCTCCTTCACCGTGTCGGTCTCTGAGTACTCCCTCGAGATGCATAGCCATGCCCGCAGGGCGAACCCACCCGTGATCCTCCGGCTATTGAACACCCTCTGTGCCAACGTCGTCCTGCCGATGCCACCCATCCCAACGACGGCGACCGAGACGGCGACGACATCCCCAAGTCTGTCGTCGCGCAGTATCGTCTCCACGAGCGCCTCGACTCGCTCTTGATTTCTTTTCCCACGAAGTTGGTGTCCAGGAACGGGGTGCTCGTACGTGTTCGAAGCCGGCCGCTTCGAGCGCCGCCGTCCTCCGCCTTGAAATCATCGACGGCGAGGCTCAAGAACAGCCTATCCTTGCATATCTCCTCGAATCTGCCGTTGAGTCGCCTTATCTGAGCTCCAATCTCAAGCCGAGTCTGCAGTTTCTGCACTGACGAGACCAGATTCAGCGCCACCAATGGCCGGGAGTGTGGCCGGCGGTCCGCCAGCAGCTGGCCACCGCGGCACCTGCAGAGGTCGAGTACGTCGTCGGCGTCGTAGAGGAAGTCCCTGAGCTCGTCGAGCCACGCACCGGCGCGTCCGGCGGCGCCGCTCCGCGTCCGCGAGGACGCCGCCCACGCGCTCCATCCGGCGCTGCATTCTCCGGACGTCGTCCTCCACGCCAAGCCCGGCGGCTATCCTGTCGGCGATCAGGTCCGCGAGCTTCGATGCGCATGCCGTCACGAAGGCGCTCAGGATCATCGCCATTCCCGTTGACTTGTTGCTCCTCTTCTTGGAAGGAAATCTCCATTTGATGGATCCCCGCGCAACGAGGCCATCGATTTCTTTCGCGATTTTTTTTAATTCCCAGATATTCGTTTTGGGCCGTTGGATCGGGCCATCCGCCCATAGGTTACAAACAGGTCAGCCCGTTTGCCCTCCTCTATATCGTCGCCGTCTCCGCCCCGCTTCGGCGTTTCTAGGGTTTTCGGCACCGAGGTTGCGCCGCCGCCAACGCACCGAGGGAGGAGGAACACCGCAGCTCGGCAGCCATGGTCAGCCTCGCCCGCACCTTCTCCTCCTCCTCTTTGTACTCTTCACCCTGCCTATATTTCGCTTGTTTGTTTGCCATTTTTGTAGCTGCGCTTGTCGTACACGATCCTGGATGCTTTCGGGGGCCGAGCTACTTGTGTTGTTATATTTGGTTCTGGTGTTGGTTCGAGCGCCGCAATATTAAAATACTCCGGATTATTGCACTGCGTTAGGCACTTGTTGGTTGGCCGGTGGGTGGATTTCATGTATTACGTCTGGTTTAAGCAGTGGGTTGCTTTGGCAGCTGCATTATCAATTTATCAGAGGTTGATGTCTGGGGTTGAGGATTTTACATCTAATCTTGCTGTATAGCCCGTAGGCGTATCTCATTTTTCCAAGATGAATGGCTCGTGGTCTCTGTTGTTTATGATTTTTTTATTTATTATTTTTTTGCAAATGAGGATGTTAGGCCACGGTCAGGTTGCAGTCTTTTGTATCCTTGTTATCAAACTTTCTGACTTGACCTTCGCGGTCACAAAGCTTAAATTGAGACACATGTGCTATGTTTTTTGCCTAGAAGAAATCTGTTGTTATCTGTTGGCCCAAAGAGGTATATCTTGAAATTTGATTGTACCAAAAGTGTTTGTGACTAGTTAATAGTTACTAGTGGATTATTGGTGTACTTTGAGCATTGGAATATGATGTTATCTTTCAAGTTCGGTTGGGTGTACTCTTTCTTGTGAATTAGTAAAAAGGCAAGTAACTGGAAAGCAGAGCTATTACTAATTTACTTATTGACCTGTAAAAACTGTAAATGTTCTTGTGGATATATTAATACTATTCTTGTTCACTTTAAGTTATGGACTCTGTAATTTTGCCTTTTTATGGGCTGGATTTATTTTAAACTTTTACCGAAGTGACCTTTATATAAATTTTTTCTGGGTTTTGGACATCTGCGTGTGTCCTAAAGACCAAGAATATGTGATGCCTGTGATATCAATTTTCAGTAATCAACATCATTCTATTATCTAACAACACTGCTCTGCTAACTGCTGTCATAAAAAAATAGCTTTGTTTGTAGAGGGAAATCCCCCCGAAAAAACTTCATCGATTTTGGACACCTTGTTCATACCTGAAGATCTTACCCTGCTGTGAACTATTTTATCCTTTTTCTAGTAGACTAGCCGTAAATTAAGCATGTTTCTGATTTATGTGTAAGAACATTAGTCGAAATTCACTGCAAGCTATTATGGGAAATTAATGGCCCATCCATGATTTTCTAGCCATGTCCTTTTTGGTATTCTTAAAATCACCTTGAATTCACCAGTGTAATGTAAATGCCATCTTTATTTGACATTTATTTTATCATTCTCTTACATATGATCGCAATGTAGCCTTTTCAGATTTCTGCTTCTGTTCTTTCTGACGTGTGTTGCAATTTCATGTATAGTTGCCTGTACCTTTTTGGTTTTGCTGATCCCTGTGTATTTGCATTTGACACTAGCTTACCTGAGATTGCAAATAGGACGTGAGAAAGTGAACACTATTTATGCTTCATGAATATTTTGTAACTGTTTTATAGGTGAACGTGCCAAAAACTAAGAAGACTTACTGCAAGAACAAGGAATGCAGGAAGCACACCCTTCACAAGGTTACCCAATACAAGAAGGGTAAGGATAGCCTTTCTGCACAGGGGAAGCGCCGTTATGACCGCAAGCAGTCAGGATATGGTGGGCAGACAAAGCCTGTTTTCCACAAGAAGGTTTGATCTTGATTTCTCTAGGTCCTTCAAATTCAAAGGATAACTACTTGCTGGTTTTGTAGTGTTACTTCTTCAGCTCCCAGTGTTATTTACTTACCTCAGGTTGCCTAATACTTGTTGTATTTCAGGCCAAGACAACAAAGAAGATCGTTCTGAAGCTGCAGTGCCAGAGCTGCAAGCATTACTCTCAGCACCCGATCAAGGTCTTTTTGTCAATACTTTTGGCATCTTTGTTTTTCTCATTGCCATATTACACATTTGGTTATTTAGAAGCATCTGACCCGCCTTGTTGCAATTTGGTTTCAGAGGTGCAAACACTTCGAAATCGGTGGAGACAAGAAGGGCAAGGGAACTTCACTCTTCTAAGCTGATGATATAGCCCTGTTCTCCAGCTCTCAAGCTATCTGCCTGGAGTTACCATTAAGAATGTTCTTGTCTTGCATTTCTAGTTAGATGCATGATGCATCAGCTGGGTCTACTTATGTAATACTCTTAGTACTACAAGATATATCCTCTTGTTTTAAGTCAGGTCTTTCTGATACATCACTACATTAGTATGTATGAGATGAGATGAATCTTTTTTTTTGGGGGTGGGGGGTTCTTATCTAGTTCTGCATGTTCACCGTGAATCACCTGGTTGAAGTGATTCTCGTTGTCACGAGACTCAGGATCGTTTTGCATTTTCTTTGGGTCTGGCTGGAGATAGCGTGTGATTGTGACTTGTGAGTGGTGCGATAGCGTCTCTGACCTCATTTCGCTCGACAAAAAGACGTGGGTCGTGCTACCTTCATTATTCCAATTCTTGGTTTTGATTGGGGGCAGATGAGTTTTGAGTTTTGTAAGTATGTATATTTTTCTAAAATTTTTGACGATATTTGTTAGTTGGTGACCTGAAAGCTTGTGAGTACATGATATAGAGAGTATTTAACAAAACATATTTAAATACCATCCCCGCGCGCAGCTGTGGACACGCAACGACTGCGACCAGGCACGGCGGAGACGCCTCCCGCTCTCCCTCCTGATGCATGGCTCCTCACCGTGGCCTTGTCCTTAAAGCTCGGCTTCCTCAGGCCCAGAGAGTGCCGCATCCTGTCATGCCTCGTCTTCCTCCCCGGCGGTGGCGATGATCCTGCTCTTGCTCTGCTCCTCCTGCCTCTGCCATGGCCAACACTGCGGCCTTCGGAGGAGCCGTCTTCGCCGGAGCTCCAGCCTTCCTCCACGTCTACGTACCGGCGGCGGCCACGGCGCACGCGCTTGGTGTTCCGCAGCTTGCGGCAGAGGAAGCGCAGCGCGTGGCAGGACGACAAGCAGACCGACATGCCCGCCTTGCAGGCTCTCTTCAGCACGCACTTGAGGCCTACTTTGCACATGAGGTACAACACTGGATATGCCCACATCGACCGATTGAGTATGGATCGAAAGATCAAGAAGCTGCTTTTTTTTTATTTGAATTCAAAGAATTAAAAAAAAACTGAAACTTACTGGCAAAGGAGATCACAAGGAATACGAACAGTTTGGCCAAACTGACCATGCACGGGTGCTCCAAGAAGCAAGACACGTCCCATGTCCCCGAGCAAACGTCACTAGAACGAACGATGAGTGTGATGAAATCAAGGCGAAATCCCGTCAGATCAGAGCATACCATCGAACTCCTCACATCAGATGGCATGTGGCATTTCCAGAACAAGTTTTCTCAGAAAAAAAAACAAGACTAAAAATCTAAAGACCGTGCAGGTTGGCGTACAGGGCTTACCCGCAGTCGACGAGCTACCGGAACGGCGCGCCGAGGATCGTGGCGACGCCCTTCCCCGCCCTGCCGACGAGGGAAACCACGTTGCCCATCCTCGCTCGCCGTCGCCGGTGGTGGTGGTTGCTGCACTGCAGGGTGCACGAACGAAGCGGCTATAGACCGACGAGCTGGTGTAATATAACCGGGTATCTGGCCCAACAAGGCACCGCCTCAAGTAGCCGGCCCATGTCGCGTCTGAATCCGATTGGTCGGTTACGTGTTGGGATTTATCAGGACTCGCCGTCTCGGCTACGGGTTGCCCCCGTTGCTCAACAGACAGGAGAAGAAAACATAGCTCGCCGTCGCGGAGATCAATGGACCCGCAGCAGCCGGAGCCTGTAATCTATATGTGCGGAGGTTCGCCTCTCTCTCTCTCTTTGCCGGCTAAATCTTTACAACATCTTTCGCCGGACGGGGTTACCTGCCTTGCCGATTCGCTGCTGCCGTGCTGCGATTCGGGTTTTGTTTTTTGTTGGATAGATACAGGCATCGGAACGCTAGATTAGTTCTTATTAGCGCTTTCCTGATATGATATTCGCCATGGTTTTAGTTTTCTACTTGTGCTTTCTTGCAAGGGGAGCCTTCTGTTCTTGGTACCTGTTAGTTCGTTTGCGACTTAGTTTGATTTCTCTCGCTGATTTTGATATGAGACGGACTTTCCTTTTCGTTTATAGATTGTGGAGCTGAGAACACACTGAAGTCGGTAGATGTGTTCCAGTTCCGTGAATGTGGTTATCGCATCCTTTACAAGAAGCGCACCAACCGAAGTATGTTTAGTCGTAACCAATTCCTTATTTTTTTAACTCCGTGATTTTGGTGACGTCTTCATATCATCATTTTGTTAGTGTTTAATTTTTTGGTTAGTTATATTCCATGATAAGTAGGGGCATGGTAGACGAGTTATTAGAATACATTCTACATTGATTATAGTTGCGCAGGTTGTTGTAGTTGTTCTTCTCAACTCTCTACAAGTCCAAAGACGATAATGGTTGTCAAATGTATGCTTGGATGCCCATGATGGGGTGATCATACCATGCCTGCAAATAATCTTACGGAATATTTTATTGCTTCTTGTGCTTATTTTTTTTCTTTTTAGATACTACTTACTTACCTTGCATGTTTTTTCTCCCATCCCAATAAAAACAAAGCATTTTGTTATGTTTTTTCTCCCATCCCAATAAAAACAAAACATTTTTGTATTTCTAACACTGCTTTGTGCTTTCTTTTATGATTGGTCGTGGGTTTATTAATTGCATTTAGTCTATAGTGCTTATAATAAGTGCATTCAACTCCTGCCATCAATGTGGAAACTGAAAAGTGATGATCAGCTCGGGAGCCTGTTTCTTATTTGGTCTGACAAGCACAATCTATGACACATACCAACCCCAAATTTAAAATGGTAGCTAAAAGAGCTAAACCAAGATCGAAGTCAGCTCCCAAGATTGATGATTGCTCAGGTCTAGAAAACATGGACACCATGTGATTCTACTGGAGATTCCTTCACTTATTTAAGAGTATATATATATAAACCAGGAAATGTGGTCGATGGTAATGTTTACTTGACCTGGGAACGTCGTAGAACGCAGGAATATTTTCGTTTCCATCTTGTAAAAACCTTTTGCAAATAGCGTACACCATTTCTCGACCTCATCCTTCTATTCTATAAACCCGGGAAATTTGTGAGTATAATCATGACAATCAATCACCTAGCTTTTTCTTTTTTTTTCCTGATGCACTAATTCTTAGTTTATTGTGTTCCCTTATGCAATTTCTGATTGTCTTCTTGTGTTTGCAGTTGTTCAATATGAAGCGCGTTGAATTTAAAAACACCATTTCCCATGTGTCGTTCCTAAAGCAAATGCAATGAGTGACCCAAAAATTTTTTTCTGGAAATGTATGATACATATTATAGGTCGTATCGCTCCCTCCATTGGACTTGTAATACAAGTGGTTATATGTAAACTGTGTTCTTATTTGGGATAGTTAGACGATGCAGCGATGTAGGGTTTATATTAATTGAACTCTTGAAACTAAATGCATGGCCTTACATTGCTCTATTTTGGTCACCAACAAAGCAACACGAGGCTTATATTGATCAATCGTTTTACCATTTGCTCAATGGTTCTTTACTTGTCATGAATCATCGTGCCATTGTGTGAACTTACAATCAATAATCCTGAATCGTCAGCATTTCAGTTTGAGGTTCTCTACTGCTGAAGTACTGGGTATTGCTAGTGCCATCTGTAGTCGTTCACAGAGCTGGTCAGAATGTTCTTGGCGTAGTTTGTTATCTCAGTTTGCCGGCCTGTTAAGATTACCGAGCTAAACTTGAGCTTGGCTTGGCTTGGTGAGTTAGATCGAGTTGACTTATTTAGCACGTCACCTTTTTAAACGCTTAGGGGAAGGTGTTGAAACTCTTTTTCGATATATAAATGGAGTAGATTAGCGTAATATTAATTAAGTATTAGTTAAAAAACTTAAAAAATATATTAATATAAATTTTTGAAAATAATTTGTTTATAAATATTTTTATAAAAAATATACCGTTTAGAAATTTAGATAGTATGCGCGTAAAAAGTAAGAAGAAAAAGGTTGACAATTGGTGTTGCCAAACGCACCATAAGCCTCCATGAACCCTCTTGTTTCACTTTCACCAATTAAGATAAAATACCATGTTAAGGAAAGAAATGAAATGGATGACCCAAAGAATTGTGATCTTCCATCTCAACATATCTCCCATCTCACTGCACTACCCAACCCAGTACAAGTTGGACTCCAACCTGGCTATGATATTCTCTATTGAGACAGCTAGCAAACTATACATTTCTACGTCAAAATTTTGAGAAAACTATACATTATACTCTTATATTTTTTTACTTCAAACTTTGAATGTTCCACTTTATTATTTTCAATCTGTAGTTAAAAAATTCTCTGTTTCATAAATTATATGCTAGGCCAGCCCTATATATGTAACTAGCTAGTTTTAAATTAGAGATGCGACAGCATATTTTAATCAGATTCGTCACTATAACTCTCATCAGCATACGCATGCAAACTGGAACACCATCCAGCTGAGCACCACTGAGAACAAGGCATCACCGTACCTCTTCAAGATCAGTGATGCCTCGACGGACTGATGACCATATATGTACAGGATCGACGATAGCGCCACGCAAAGATGGAACATAAGAGTTTGTTTACCTTTTTATTTTTGCTGAAATTTTTATGATTTATTACTATTTTTGATTATATTCATTAGTACCTTATCATTATTATTTTTCGAATATCTAGATAATTTTAATCATGTTTAATTAGATGTATATCACGTAAATGTTCTTGTAGGCATATATTAATATTTTTCTTGTATGTTGTAGTTCCACCTTGAAGCTTGTGTGTGCCCGTTTCATTACTGAATTAGAATAAAGCAAGTTTTGACATATTTTAAACTGTTACCGAACTAACCGTTCTATAGATTTTTTTGGGTGTTGCACACCTGCATGTGTGTCCTAAAGCTTAATAAGCATGTGATGCCTGAGTTATTAGTTTTCAGTTATCATCATCATTCTAGTGTCTAACAACACTCCTCTGCTAACTGCTGGAGTATTATCCAAAAATAGTCTTGCTTTGTAGAGGAAAATCCAAGATAAAAGTTCATCTATTTTGGACACCTCGTTCATACCTGAAGATTTTACCCTGCAATGAACTATTTTACCCTTTTTCTCTTAGTAGACTAGCGTTAAATGAAGCGTGTGTGGGTTCTGATTTATGTGAAAAAACACAAGTTGAAACTCGCTGCAAGCTATATAAATTAATGGTTCATCTAGGATTTTTTTTCTTAGTATGTCAAGAGTTCTTTGCTAGCTATTTGTTGCTTGCACTAAAGGTAAACCCTTTTCAAATTCCATTCAAATTTCCAAACCTGATAAAAATCCTAGAACACCATGGACATCATTTTCTCTATCATTTACATTTTAACCCCTGTCTTTTCTTCTATTTAAACCCCTCAAAATTTCTTAAAATCAGAGAGGACACTGTTCATGCATACAACCTGTTTGACCTTATGCCTAGCCAAACCCAGCCAGCCCAAATTTGGCTCAAACTTAACCATGATCCACCCTTCACGGCCCTTGCCAGCCCAACCCAGTGGCGCGAACCGCCTTAAGCCGCCCTGTAGGCGTGGCATGAGTGGCCTAGGGCGACCGCACTGGACCCCAAAATGTTAGGGCCCTCACCTATGCCTGGATTAGCAATGTGATTAGAGAGGTTGTAGTTGCGATTAGTGCTGTCTCGGCATATGTCACGAGACGAGTAGGCAGTAGCGTAGATGTTCCTAAACCCAAAGCAACTACGTGCATGTACATCGTCTTACGCGAGATAACAGACAACTGCGACACCGCTATGAGCTCGCTACCGTGACGAGGCGATGATAGAGTACCAATCCGCCAACTATCCATCCGCTCATCCACTGCTCCTTGCTTGCAATCAACAAATTGATAAGATTTAGATTGATTTAAATTAATTTGGTTTTTTATCTTTGTAATCTTATATGAGTTCGACTACTAATACAATATTTTTTTCAAAGTATGATCCTGTTTTTGATATAACATTGTTGAGAAAGTAAACAGTTGATCAGTTTGCCAACTTTATGCAACCATCATCAATGATTTTGCATCTTGTCCAAAGAAATTTATAAGATAATATATATGAAGCTTGTCTTATAAATATTGGTTTTATTTGCATTTTAAATGTTCACGGGTAAACATTTCATACACTTATATTTATATATATTATAAATACATTGATTGTTATTTAGATGTTATATTAAGGGCTCCGGTTTTTTTAGTTTTGCCCTAGGCCATCGAAATCTCATAACCAGCCTTGAGACCTCCATGGCCAAGCCATTTTGTGTATCACACCTAGCTAGTTCGCTATGTTGATCGACTTTCCCTCGCATATTTTTCACTGTGGCACGCACATAGATGGTATTCACTTTTCACCAACCACTCCACACATGTTGCAACTGTGGGCAAGGATGCTGCCACCTCACCAACCTATTTCCCTTCTTATAGAGGAACCCACTAGGTGACCTTGCTAGACGTTTTCATCACGCTGCCATTGTGCATCATGTTGGGAACACACTATCTCACCGTCGTTAGAGCACCCCAACTTCACCTTCACCTTTGAATCCACCATTAGGCATGAGCTCATCCTTGCCATGGCTAAGGCCAAATTGACCTCTCCTTGGCCACCCTATAAATAGCACCCCAAGCTGCCTCCTTGCACCATCATCCGCAACATCAATACCTTGAAACTCTATTCCGCTGCATCTTGGTCAAGTCACCTTGAAGGGTTGATCAAGCGTCTTACATGCAAGTGTCCCCCCAAGAGTCACCCCCATTGAGCTTCAAGTGGTAGCAAAACACTATCCCTAGCCCTTATTCTATCTCCTTGAAGCCCTGCCAATGCTCTGTACCAACATTTTCCACAGCAAGCCAAGCTCTGTTCTGACCCCGCTTTGCCTTGTTGTGCGCTACTAACACTGAATGCAACCATTCTCCTAATGGGTCCTTTGGTTTCAAGCAACTACATTGCACCTAGTTGCTACGTTTAAGCTCATGTTGCCCAATTCCCTAGCCGTTATGGTACCACCTGTGAGCTTCCATGCCCTTTATGGGGTTGCTCAAGGTCTAACAGCTTGATGTTGAACCAAGGGCAACTGAGCCCAAGACTACCTCCCCTAGGCCAAATTCCGCTCCCATGCCGTTTGCCTCATTACGAACATGACTGAAGCTGCTATTCTCATTTCGGCCTCCACTGCAAGTCACCTTGTGATGTCTATGTGTAAAACCAGTTGATCGTCTATTGCCCATAGTTGTCTAAGTACCACCCGCACCTTCCCAACAAGCCCACCCTAACCTTTGGGCCTCCAATCACTCGCAAACCCAAACCTTGCCCCTCCAGGGAGAGAGTGGAAGCAGAAGAGAGATCTGACGGGTGGGCTCAAAAAGAGTGATATTTTTTCTTTTGCTCGATTTAATTCAATTTTCAATCTTTAAAAGCCCATATCTTCAATTTAAATCCAGTTCCAATGAAACTTGAGCCAAAATTCTTATAAATTCACGTTTTTCTTTTGTATCAATGTTCCCATTTTTTGATTTTCTTTATTTATTGGAATTCTTTTAAAATTGATAATTCAAATTAATTTTTATGTTTTGAGGATAATTTTGACTCTATAAAATATACACAAGATCCTTAGGACTTCGAGCAAGGCAAGTTATATTTCATAGAACTTTTGGATCATATTGTGCTTATATTTTTTATGTTTTGGTAAAGGCATTTATCACATGTATTTACCCTTATTCAAATTCTTTATATCTTTATTTTATATGCATATTTTATATTCAAATTCCTTATCCAAATAGTATTTTTAGTTTGCTTAGCCATTCTTAGAGTTTAGATTAAAAAAGTAAATTGCATTTTGGACTAGCTTTTATTACTTAAGCTACATATTGAATCATGCAATAGCAAATCTTTTCACTTTAGCCTAGGTTTTCTTACCAAACTTTGCATCTTGGACTAGTGGGCCCACCACTTGCAGGTGGTCCTCACTCCTCAGTCCACCCTGATCCCCATCTTGCAGGTGGCGCTCAACCTCGATCATGGGACTAGCCGCCGGCAGAGTTTGAGCCCGAGGCCCGTGCGAGGCTCCGTGTGCAGGAAATATGAGGCACCATGCTAGCATAGACCTTCTACATGCTAGGAGAGCACACACATTGGTTTTTTCCCTGGTCATGCGAGGCGCCGGTGCCACTGCTGGAGGAGGCTTTTGTTACTGTTTATCCCATTTATAAATGCATGTCATGTCCATCACTGTGCTTCAACGCTTTTGTGATTTGTTACTTATTTAACAGGAATACATATACACACAAAATATGTATTGTTTGGTAATGCATAAATCAGCTGTTGTAAACGCACAAAATTTTTTGACAAGTAACAATAAGAACAATATCTAAAAATGTGATAACAGGAAGAAAAATTAACTTGGGAAAAACAAAATTTTACTAAACTGTCTCGAAAAATCCAATCCGCATTAGGCCAGCTTTTTTGAGAATGGGCACATGTAGGCATATCATCCAAATTATACTTGTGTAAAAGCGTTAATTATGCTGGCTACTGGACTAGCGTCGGTCGAAGTGAAATTGTGTTTTGTCGAAGACGGTTGCTGATTGGAAGATGAGATGTCGACGGTAGAATTGTTCCGTCTGCGGCGTGAGTGCATGACCAGCGATGCATTATGGGCTGACCTGTTAGTCGCCTTGCTGTTGTTGGGCTAGTGGGTAGAACATGTGCTTAATGTGGATGGCCCATTGGCCCAATACGGAAGGTTGGATGAGGGGAGTGGGGAGGAGTCCGAGGGTTTTGGGTGACGCTACTACAACAAACACCACCATCCAGACGTTTAGCTGGATACGCTTTGCTGGTGGTCTTCATGTCTAAAACCGTTATATGAACTGAGATGCTTTCTAACACACCTTTACGCTTTTAAAATATATTATTTTTTAAAAATCTTAAATTGCTACTTAAAATCACGATCTCCTATAACGACCCACCATAACCAATAAAAATAGCCTGTCATAACCAATTAAATGTTAACTACACCGAATGGTCTCCTCTCCTTTCCACATCTCCTCACATCTCATCTCCTCATATCACCACCACTGCAATCGACCTTGCTGTCGCCATGGTTGGCGGGACAACGGAGTGGGTGCATTTCGATTGTTTACTGCGGTGGCTTAGCCATGGCAGCCTTTCATGCTTGTCAAAGTATAGGATCCTAGATTGAGCAAACTATGGTTTGTAGATCCACCATGCTCCTGATTTATTTATGGTTTGCTCGATTTCGTTCTCCAATTCTATAGTTTGGGAATTGAATTGATGCTTCATGGTCTACAAATCGACCCTTCCAATTCTATGATTTGGGCATTGAATTAATACTTCATGGTCTACAGATTGACCCATGCACTGATGCAGAATGATACTAGAAAGTGTTCAGCAAGAGCCTACTAAATAACGTATCTAAGAACATTTATTTTTGGTAAAATTGATAATTCAATGAAGTTACAATGCAGTAAACCAACGATAGGCAAAGTAGTCTCTACTTGTGGTAGCACGAGTTCTCCAGTTTATGCAATTTATTATGTTAAAGCATATATCATGCACTCTACTGGACAGATTGGGGTATTGGAACTTAAGGCCACTCAAAATTATGAAATTTGTTTTAGTGTTACATGGCAAGTTGGCAACGAATAGAGACTATTCCAGACTTCAGAGGACGTTTTAGTAGCTCATTGTGTTATGTTTTCTACATCTCAATTTTGTGGAAATTAAAATTATTAAGAATTATATGTTATAGGGCTCTTATCAAGGCAGCAAATTATCGAATGGAAAACAGTAAGGAAAATGTTTTATCAGGGCAGCACATTATCGAATGGAAAGCAGTAAAGAAAATGGGTGGGTAGTGGCTAGAACACTAGATGACGCATGAAAATATATTGAACAGATAAGGTCTTCCAGCTATATGGCACTACAAAATACTGCCTACTGACTTCTGGTTTTAGTTGTACATGGGATAATTCATTGTAGTTGGATTGCGGCAGTGCATCCAGAGTTAGAGTGATTTATTATGCATGGTTATCTCATTCTTACTAGCTGGAAGTATGGATATGTATCAGACCTGCTCTGTTCCTCTAACTTAATCTTCAGGTAACATATCATCTGCTTTTTCATGAAAATCTTTTTACATGGTCACTACCTCAATTGATTTGTTCATACTTAGCCTGGATTTTAATTTTGCAGGTTAATAAAAGAGTACTGAAGATGATAGGATATGTGGGGGAAGATTAGAAATAAAATGCATCAGTATCTGCCGGTAGAAAGCTTGTAGTTAGCTTCCAATTAGTTAGACAATTATATGAATTTATAGGGTTGTTTTTAGTACTTGCACTTTTTTTATTTCGATGTACAATCGATCTTAAAATTAACTATTTATTTAATAATACTTTTTCATTTTTTCATACTGCAAAAATTATTCCGGTTTGACTATAATAATAATGCGGAAAGGAATCCAAAATTACAAAGAAGACTTATTTTAAGAAAGAGAAGTTTTGATCTCGTATCTAGAGTCAGTTATAAAAAAATTCAAATTTTGATGAGGCACTTAAGAGAGCGTCTCTAAATTTTGAGATGGTCCTTGAGGAGACGGTAGTACTAAGCTTTTCTAAAATGCCTCTATGGTCGCTAAGGACATTTAAGAACTTCTCCCCACTAAAAGAAGTGTCTCCTTAGGATAATTTTGTTGTAGTACATGGGTCGTAGCTAGGCCAATCCACCCGCTCTGTCAAACTGGTAGATCCACCCATAAAGTAGGGGTATTATGGTTGAAGAGCCAATTCTTATTCACCAACATGAAGTTGAAAGGTGGTACTAAATCACCAAATACAATTAGAACTATATGTTACATGGGCTAATAGCAACTACTACATATTAACATGTCACCAGTGGGTTGGGGTGTCACGATAACATCACTGGACATTCTTCATCTTCATTCTTTGATCACTTGTCTTTTTGCAAAACAACAATTAGTTAAAAATAAGCTTATTATTAATGTGCATTTC
Source organism: Oryza coarctata (assembly GCA_030770085.1). NCBI lineage: Eukaryota > Viridiplantae > Streptophyta > Magnoliopsida > Poales > Poaceae > Oryza > Oryza coarctata. Next base: position 10,183,683 of record CM061475.1, read on the forward strand.
ACAGTAAACATAAGCATCGAAACTTTTATTCACCATGATCTAACGTACTATTAAGAGTTATTAGTGCATATAATTATTTAAAAACTGAGAAAGGTTGCACATATTTTGTTTCTAGATCTCCACACCCACGACGGTTGAACACCTCAATTTATAGCTTACTAGTTGGTTCGCCACAACCACCACCAATTGCTGCCTTCTTTTGGAGCAAAGAACAATAGGTTAGACATGAGGAACATATGCATATCACATATATATATATATATATATATATATGTGTGCGCGTGGGGGGTGGTGCGTTAGAGAATGCATGGTTTTAAAAGACCCCTCATCCGCAAAATTTAACCTATGAGGTGTAAGGTTCTCTTGGTTTTAAACAAGGTCGCATGCATTTCTACAACTACTACAGCACTGTTCAATAAAGATTTTTACAGAGAAATTCTATATTTTGCCATTGACAAGCAATTGATTTAGTAAATTGTCATCAACAAGCACGAGTTCTATGAAATGCCATTGCATAAGTGTTTTATTCCTTTTTTTTTGCCTTTTAGAGGAAATTTAACTATTTTTGGAATACGGTAGAATTGATTGCTTGGCAGTTGCAAAAAGCTGAGGGTTTTTTTTATAACACAATATATTTCTACTTAGCCGCGTAACACAAAGTAGCTACCGAAATATAATATTTGTTTCCTCAATCCTGTAATTGTTCCATTAAACAATCCTAAAATAAATGAGGAACGTTGTCCAATGAGGTCTAGTTGAATGCAAAATTAGCTTTACTGTGCTATAGATTTGTGTCATTCACTCTAAGATACTCTAATTTTGTGGCTTTATTATATAGAATTGGTACTCCAACTATCCACTTCCAATGGAGAGATAAAACTTCACAAAAAACACCCTTGGACCATCTTACAAGATTTAAATTTGAACAAATTTTGGATGAATTTAAAGAAAATTTTTAAAATCTGAAACTTGTCCTAACTGCCAGTTAGAACCATCATCATTGTCAATTTTTGAATTGGCAGAGGGCAAGCGACAGAGCTATTATCACCTCTCCTAAAAATGACACTATAGCCTAATATCAGTGCCTGTTATCTGCCAAAACCGGCATTGATAGCCTAGCCAAGATCCAGCACTAAATCTTCATATCTGTGCTATTACACTCATTATCGTGGGAAATAGTGGTGAACTGACATTCCTATTGCCACCTCTATGGTGTGTGTTAAAAAAATTAACATGACTGGTTATCGTCGCATTGTCACTTATGTAAATTATCCTAGTTAAAACTAAAGTTAAAACTAAGGTTAAATCCATTTTATCCTCTTAACTACTTGTCTAAAAATCACCCTTCAATTGCAATACCAAAAATTTAACCCCCCTCAGTTAAGAAGAAAGTTCAAATTTATACCCTTGTTCTAAATCAGAGTGTTTTTTTTACCAATGTAGTGCTTATGTAGGAAAAAAACATTATGGTTCTAAAATGTAGCAAAATTTGTTTAAACTGGTTTTAATAGTTGACAACAGGGAGGTGGTGTTTAAAAAGGTGTTTTTTAGAGAGTAAAAAACTGTGATAGTTGAGGGGTAATATAGACTTGCCCTTAGAGTCATCCTGTGATGCAAGTGAACTTATCTTTCAAAAATGTGTTAAGGTCACAAGTTCCTACTTACATGGCTTGATTACTTGAGCAGGAAAGGGCCGTGTACGTTGACTGAACTGAAAAAAAATCCCATTTTGATATATATATATATATATCTCATTTATGAGGAAAACCTATTTTACATCTGAAACTTTCACAAAAGTCTACAATCCATAACCAAAATTTAACACTGGACAGTTTTTCTCACATGGCAAAATTCAAAGTGGTTTGGGTAACAAGGCATTGTGATTTAACGCTGAAACATCTTTGAACTTTGAAATTTTCTACATAAATTCAAAAAAAAATCACTTATTATATACAATGTGTACATCCTAGATTATTTTTCGTGAGCTATATACAGAATAATTTGCTTGTGGGCCATAGTTTAATAATATGAATGAAAAATATTTTTTGTCTTTGAATAACCTTTTTAATGGGTCTAATTTATTATGTTTTAATACAAAAAAGTGAAACTAAAAGCTTTTTAGTTTTTTCATGTAAACTACAACTTTAAAGTTTAAAATGCATTTTGAGTTGTAGTCATGTATTCGAATTTTAAAATTTAGTAACTGATCTAAATTGTTTTGCAAAATAAAGTTGGTCCAATGTGAAAGAAATTTTAGTTGTCTTAAAATATGATTTTATTTAGATATAAGAACTACTTTTTGTGGGCAAATCGTATCATCTGTAAACTCCTGCCATACCCCATCAGAATTCAGGATTTTGGATAACCACTAGATCAAAAATAGGCATTAGTGCTGGTTCAAAACCAGCTATCACTACCGGTTTCTCAACTAGTGCTTACCATGCATCCACGGTACTTCTGTGTATCGTTGCTGGTTGGAAAACGAGCATTGATAGGGAATCTGACTACTAGGTTTGATCCGGCACTAAACACATGGTCATGATACCCGTGGGTATCACTGCCAGTTGGAAGACTGGTATTTATAAGGATTATCGCTGCTAGATCGAGCCATGAGCTAGTGGTAATAGTCCAATCCTAAATTTTATTTTTAGGGAAAAAAGCTAAAAATAATTTTTTTATTTTACAATTTATGTATACCCACGATTTTTTTGCATGAAATATGTGTACTCGCATGAGGTATACTAGCCTACTTACAAACCCACCTATGTAGAAGTCTTGATATATGTTACATGTTTTGTTTCTTCTTAAAATTCCTTGCCCCAAACATCTAACCCATATTTGAAGCCCAGATGAATTTTTTAAAAAAACTGTCAACTAGATAGTTGTATATTTCACCCAGATATATACAACTTCAATATCAAGATTGTCACCATCCGAAACTATGTGAAAAAGATATTATTTTTGTCATGATAGAAGATTTGTTAGAATTTGTGGATAATATAAGCCCAGCTATTCGGGAATTCAAGTCCCTGGATGCCAATGCATGCTTAGGATATATGATTAGGTTTAGTCATGGATATGATGTTGGTTTTGTGTGGGTGGCCATAGGACTTGGTTTTAGCGTTGGTTGTGAAAAAATAGTGGGGCAAATTTTAGACTGTCTACAAATTTCAGATTATGTTGATTTGCACGGATGCTAGTTCCGTTTGCAAGTCTTTATAAATAGAAAATAATTTCGTTTTTGGAATAACCTTTCTCAATGTGTGTAATTTATAATGGTTTAAAACACACAATTGTGCAACTAAATTTTCCAGATTTTTGTAACATACTGAAAATTCAAATATGAGAAACCAATGGAGTTTTTTAAAAAATGAAAATGTATATTTTAGATTCCTTGTGGCGTTTCAGGTTTGTCCCAATTTGTAATTTCATAATATTATACAGTTATGAAGTATTATAAACATATTGCAATTGAAATTAGTGGTAGAAATAGATCGTATATTCCATTTAAATTTACATTCTCTTACTATACTCTATCAACATAGGAAATATCTTTCTCTTACAAAATCCTATCATTTAATAATATACTAGAAACAAAATTCCACAATTTTCCCATTATTAGTTTGACAATAAAATATGCTTAGTAAATTTGAAATCTATCAAAATTCCAAACAAACTTAATAAGCAAGGAGGGAATACCGCATAAATTTTAGGAGATTGAAGGAAAAAAGTTAAAAAAAATTAATTTTAATGTAGCTAAGATGAAAAGTTTAGCTATAAACTAAACTAGGAAATAGTTGCATGCAAAAAGTACGAATGAATAAAAATTTGGCACACATATGTAGATAGTCCCTCCAGTTGTCGTGAAGAAATGAAGGATGAAGAAAAATAACTATAATACTTCTCATTAATGTAAGGAGTGAGTAAGAAAAAAAATTAAATATGAGAAAATTGATAAGAAAAATAATTCTCTCCAATCCTTATATTTATAAGGATAAAATTTGAATGCTATAGTATCGTTTAGAGCAACAGGCCTGTAAATGCACATGCTGAAGACTACTGACATAAATAGAATATCTAAGTCTGACATACAAATATTTAAGAAAACATATTAAAACATCATCCCCGCCCGCGCGGCCATGGGTGACTGGGCACGGCCGTCGCCATGGCCGGCATGCGGCGACGACACCTACATCCTCCTTGACCTGGAACGATGGAGATGCCTCCCGCTCTCCCCATGGCTTCTCCTCACCGTGGTCTTCTCCTTGAAGCTCGGCTTCCTCAGGCCCAGAGACTGCCGCATCCGGTCTTCTCTCCTTTCCCTCGCCGCCGACGACCCCTCTCTTGCTCTGCTCCACCCCGGCACGCTCCTCCGGCCTCTCCCGTGGCCAACGCCACCACCTTCCGAAGAGTCCTCGTCGGAGCTCCAGCCGAAGCCTGACCCGCCCCAACCTCCTCCTTCCTCCACGTCATACCGGTGGCGGCAGCGGCGGCTCACGCGCTTGGTGCTCCGCAGCTTGCGGCAGAGGAAGTGCAGAGCGTGGCAGCAATACGAGCAGGCCGCCATGGCCGCCTTGCAGGCTCTCTTCAGCACGCATTTGAGCCCCACCTTGCACATGAGGTACAGCACTGCATGCCCAGATTGAAAGATCAAGACGTTGCTATTTTTTTTCCACTCTGGATTCAAAGAACACGCTGCAACTTACTGAAGAAGGAGATCACAACGAATATGAACAGTCTGGCGAAACTGACGAGGCACAGGTTCTCCATGAAGCAGAACAAGTCCCATGTCCCCAAGCAAGCGCCACTGCATGCGATGATTGAGAACCAAATTTAAAAACACCATTGAAATGGATTCTCAGATCAGATAGCATTTGCAGAACAAAAAATTTTCAACGGAAAAAAAATTTAGCAGAAGAACTAATTAAGGTTCGTGCCACCCTACGTGGTGCAGCCATGACGCAGGACTTACTCGCAGGAGGGGTCGAAGAGGGATCGGAAAGGTGCGCCCAGGACGTCTCCGACGAGCGTGATGACGCCTTTCGCCGCCGTGCCGATGACGGAGCCCATCCTGGCGTTGGCGTTAGTGGTGGTGGTGGTTGCACTCGCACGAACGAAGCGGCTCAAATAACCGCCTCAGGTAGTAGACTGTTCACCTGCTTCTGCGCAATTAAAAAACAAACCTTCTGAATTAACAGGACTTCTGATTGAAATAGATTTGTTCGTGCTTTAATACACAAAGGGCACTATTAAGTAAAGTAATTCGAAACATATGTGTGAATTTTTAATACTACTATATGTCATGGGACATGCAGTAGTAACAGTGTTGATACACATAATCAGGAGAGTTCTTACAAAATAACAAATGTCATCTGTCCATGCAGCGCTATTTGTATATTTAACTTTTCGTCTATTGATTTGGCAACATTATATTGGAAATGACATACATGAAAAGGAATGCACAAGGTTCATTGATACTGCACACAACATCCGTAGCAGATGGTTCGTTCTTACTGTATCAATTCTAAAAATGATACATTCAGCAAAAGAACTAATTTCAGGCATAAACCATGCATATAAAACAAACACAGGTTTGGTTCATAACACACAAGCATAGAAAAGATCATAAGAACAAACCGTAACACACAAATCATAACTATTCAGACCAATTATACAAGTATTTTTTCCGACAAATCTTGCTCATGTTTAATGGAAATTTTCAGTACCGTAGGTGTAACAGTTTCTAATGTAATCCTCAACATGTGTACGACACAGTGACTTGGTGAGACTACAGCAATTTGTGCTGCATTTCCATACCGTGAACAAGTGAAGGTGCTAATTTTATTTTCAGATGTATAAAATTTTGCTTACGGGGATGGTGCTCAGCCGGAACTTCTTGCCTGTCGTGCAGGACTGAAGCCAGTCGTCGACGATCTTCTTGCAAGAAAAGGGTTGCCGGCTTGTGGCATCACCGTCACGTGAAGCCTCTCCAGAGACGAAATCAAGCGGAGTCCTTCGAGGAAACAAGGCGGCGACGAGGGCGGTGAGAGTGGCGCGCCGCGACCTGCGGCAATGCGTTGCGACCGGCAACCTCTCCGAGATAGACTTCTTCGTTGAGTCGAGCAACGAATTGACGGGGGATCGAGGAAGGAGAGGGGAAGAGGATGGACGGAGTGAAGAACGCGGCCAGTGGCGGAACCTGAGGGTCGTCGGAGAGCGGCGGCGGGTGGGGATCGGCAACCGGCGGTAGCGACAGAGGCCGGGCTCCGCGTGCGCGGGAGTGGCTGGGCGAGTGAATGAGTTCTGATCTTCCGATTGCTTGATTTATATCGACGGTTTTGGGGTGTTTCCTAACTGCCGACTAATCGTCGCTGGAAACTGCTAACGACGATTGGTTAATTGATCATTAACGTCAATCTTGCCAGGAGTACTACTACGCCTGATCACTCACTAGCCGGCTGCCGGTACTGGCCACCGTCATGGCCCTGGGCCGGCGAGCCCTAGACGTCGGTGAGATGCGGAGAGCGAGTTACTGGGCCATGCTGTGTGCTGCCGTGGCCCATGCTCCATGGGCTGGCTACCTGATCTACTTGTTTCTGACTTGCTGTGAGTACGCGTTGATGGCCGGTGCCCTCTTCAACCGACACTCCTAATATTCGGACGCTCCCGCCCTCTCCCACCTGTGCGAATCGATTTTTTTTTCAATATTCACTAAGCTTGATTAGAGACGGTGTCGTTTCTAGAAACGCTGCAAGCCTGCTATTCATGCATTTGCACAATCGTGCCTCTCTGGATGGTTGGGGTACGGAGTACTGTATAGGTCATATATGTGGTTGGGATGCTGAGTGCTATATAGGCCCACGCACACATACACATATATAACACATATAACCAAAATACATTCTAATTTTTTACTACTATTTATATCGTTGTATTGAGCCTATTAATACAACTTTTTACTATAAGATATTTTAGAACGTTAGTAAAAATGTTTAAGCGTGTTTTAGTTGTTGTGTTTTAGTTATCGTGCATACTTAGATTCGTTTATATATATATATATATATATATGCCACATGTGCATTAGTTAGTTTTTTTATTGATTTTATAATATATCTTTAAATAATTTTATCTGTTTTTAAAAAATAACAATTGGCATATCAAAGTTTTTTTATACTCATGTAGAAAGTTAACGAGAGGAAAAATTATATGTAGAAACAAATTCTGGGAGGATCCATCCTGCAATAGAACTTGAATGCTTTTCGATAAATTGGAAATAAAATTTTTATAGAAAACAATTTATATAGTAATATTTGCCCAAGCTCTAAATTTTTCTGGTTCCGAAATTCTGCCATTTGTGTACAAAGTTTCTACATATAAAGTTTAACTATTTCCTATAAAAAATTCTTTGTATCAAGCTTAATCGTTTTCCTATACAATGTTTTTCTGTACAAAGTTACTATTCATATACAAAGTTTTATGCGTATAAAATTTACTATATAGAAGACGGTGATGCACGGCTCCCCAGAAGTTTTTTTTTTTGATGATTTGCCACTTCGAAATGTTTCATTTTGATTATGGCGCTACTCTATGGTGATGATATATGGGCCATGATGATGAATAATCGAAGCCCATTTTGTGAAGTGGCTGAATATCAAATCTTCCATTTCACGTAGGTGTCAGAGACACTCAGCGGGTCTCTCCGGCAACGAGATATGGAGCTGGTTATGGCCGGTGCTGGCTGGCTAGTCCGGAGCCCGGTTGGGAGCCACGGGGTTAGGGCCAAGGAGATCAGGTTCTTGTCTCTGTTTTTTTTTTTGTGATTTTCGATTTGAGATATTAAGATGGATAGAAAGGAAAAAGGGAACTGAGGAAGACATAGGAATCTCAAAGCGATGTAGACCTTAGAAATTTGATGACATTGCTAATTTACAATTTTGACTCTGTAGTTGTCTATCGGTCTATTTAGGGCATATTTAATTAAGATTATTGTTGGACTAAATGATAACCCGAAAATAGATATATGGTTGGCAAAATGGTAGGAAAACATATATAAAAATGATATATAATAAGGATAAGTACGTTTTACCCCTTAACTCTTGTGTTTGTCTAGAAGATACTTTGAAACCAGGTATTCAATCCTCTGGATTCGTAAAACTGTTCATTTTTTTATAAAAATATTGAAGTGTGTAACTTACATTAAAAAAAAGGTTTGGCTGCCATATACCATGTAATTGATAAAATATCTGCCATATTCCAACTAAGGACCATATAGTGAAGGTGGGAGTAGAATGTTTTAGTCCCACTTACTAGTTGGTAGAGATGTAGCTTATATCTTCCCTTTGAGCAAGTGAGAGAGAAAAAGGAGAACCCCATATGTGCTCTCGCTTGTCTCATTAGGTTCATTTTGGGCGAGCCACGTTGCATGACGTTTTGTAGTTTTATTTTGCTGTTGTGAGGTCATAACCAAGTTGGTTTTTATATATAAATTATGTCGGTTCAGCCTCTGCCCTAACCGTGCTCCTTTGGGCTATATATACCAACTCTGCTGTCATTTCTCATGATAAGATCAATCTATTCTTGAACCTAGATTTTAAAGCGCTGAGCTGCCTTTAGCCTTTCTTATCCCATTTGTCGGCATGCACTAGCGGCGTCGTGTACCTGCTTTGCTCGTTGCTTCCACTACATCATATTTTTCTATCGAATGCATCTTCCTTCGTGATTGAAGAGAGTAGCTTCTCGGCATGAAACTATGCGGTTCAATCAATAACAGTCCTTTGGCGTCAGTAAGAACAAGCCACACAACGAGTTGTTGCTGCCGCGATAAACAACAACATGATGAACAGTAATGACAACAACACAATAGGCTTAGGCTCTAACAAGCGTCTAACTCTAGACAACCACACTACGTATTCTGATTGTTGTTAGATCTTATATTTGCTTTTTCTATAATCTTGTTAGTAGATCAATGGTTAACAATTATGAGATTATGATCTATTATTTCTATATTAGAATAAAAATTAAAGTGTTAATTATTCCAACAATCCAAAAAACCTTCACTTTGGTTTACAATCGTCTTGCTTTACCGATACTCTGAGGCCTGATCAATTTTCTATTAAGCACTATAAAAGGTGGCAGAGAAAGGCTTTCTTATGGCTTACATCTATGGGTGTGATCCACACAGATTCAAAAACTTATCAATTTTTTAATCTCCATTGAGACGTGTCCAACTTCACTACTCAAACCACTAAGTCTCCAATTCTCCTCATCAAAAGATGCGTAAGATAGGAGTCAATCCTAAAGTGATCTATACAAGTCTCTATCATTAGGGGTTATTCTTCCTTCACTCTAGAGATGACAAACAACAAACCACACATAGTCAACCACTAGGTCTCCTCCATAATTTCCTTTCGAGATGTCATTAGGTAAATTCCTCTAAACCATCTAAGAGGTGACAACCTCTAAAAGTAATAAGTTTAGGATGCTTACTAAGTATGATCAAGTGCCAAGCTAGCTCTAACAATTAAGCAATGCGTTTGGCTTGGCTTAACTCACTCTCTAATACCTCACTAGATAATCTAAGTGCACAAGAGTGTAAGAGTTATTGCAATGGCTCATGAAAAGGTTATGAAGTGCCAAGAGAGCTCCCTTACTGCTAGTGGAAGGGTATTTATATCTCCACTCATCAAAACTAGCCATTGGGGGCAAAATCTCCTAACTTATATGCACCGCCGGTCCGACCGCCATAGGAGGGCTGGTCTGACTTGTAGGCTAGACAACAGTTCAAAAAATAGCTTTTATCACACATTAAATGTGCCGGTTGGTCTGACCGACATTATGAGCCCTATCTGACTAGCCCCTCTCGAGCCATAGGCTAGATGCCTTTGAAAGACCCTGGTCAGACCGAGGGATGGTCTGACTATAGTTCACAATACGGTTCGACCACAAGTTAGTTTTTCAGCTTGAGCTTGAGTGACAGTCAATAAAATAGTGATATCTTATGACTTGTGTGTTGGAATTAGACTTTCTTAAACTCTATGGAAAGGTTAATCAAAGGGCTCTATAACCCATGAACAATTCATCCAAAAATTATAACTTTTCTTAAGGAAAAGTGGCTCAAACTCTAAAGTACATTATACTGGATATGTCCATAAAAGACCACTTATTACTAATGGACATGCCCACTTCTCTCCTCGCATAGGACTTGAGAAAAAGCTCACCATACTTGGTTATACATACACTCTCACTATGTACAAGTGAACTAACATGTCACAAGATCAATCGCAAGCTCACTTTATAGATCCCACTTAATAGTACATCGCCTATCTAATAATCCTATCTTTTCTCTAAGCACCAAGACATGAAAAAGACTAAGAAAAATAATTTTTAGCTTCATTATACCTTTGCTTTGCGCCATCCAATTTGGGTTCAATTCTTGAGTTATGATCAACACCTATGTCCATCCTGTTGAACTATCTTTACGGTAGAGTCTTGATCAATATCTATTAGACGTTTTTCTCATCATATACTTGACATTATCCCTATCAACGTGACTATGTCTTTGGTTTGATGGCCATCAACCCATGGTGCCATCCATTTGTTTCATTATGATAGGATCTATGACTTTGCACAACGTAAAGGAAAACATTAGTCGTAATAAATCGGTTGTTATTCTACATGTGATGACTTAGCCGACTACATATGAAGGATATGAATTAATTTGTTGAGTACCTATTAACACTAAATGTGATATACTCACGTATATACTCAATTTGCAAAGAATAGGTAAATAACATGGATCTAAAACATATATAATAAATGTATAAGATTTGCTCCAACTAAATATATACAGGAGAGGCAAGTGTATGCATAACTAAAGATGAATTAATAGGGTTTATACTATACATATATAAAAGTCATATGGCATCCATACAGATAAACATATATGTGTACCTTTATAATCTATGTGTTCTCAAAGTAAAGGAGACAAAAGAAATTGATTAAATAAAATATTATCCTTATAAATATATATCAATAACATAAAAATCATATATATGTCAATATAGATAGAGATAAAGAATGATATATATAGCTTGATCTCCTTATATTTTATCATTGTGATTAGAATCCATCATCAATAAACATATCACCATCGAAATCTATTCACCAATTTATAAAAAGAGGTTACTGGTTTGTTATGAGCAACAAACAATTACTTAAATTGCTTGATTATAAATATTTCAATCTTTTTCCTTTTTTATGCATGATAACTCGATATAAAATATATAGATATAAGTAAATGATAGGTCAATACTAATAAATCATAAAATAAAATATAGAATAAGTTCTTCCTAAAAATATGCATACATATAAATATAGAGAAAAATATATGCGAATAATAAAGGAGATTTTAGATATGTAAGAGAGATCAAATAATAACATTAAAAAGTTTATTATATATCTTATTTTTATTTTTATATTCCAAATAGATTAGACAAAGCATGTTTATAAAATTATTAGTTATATATAGTTATATTTATTATTAATCATCGAAACTATAAGTAAATAATAGATCAATACTAATAAATCATAAATTATAGAATAAGTTCTTTCTAAAAATATACATACATATAAATATAAATATAGAGAAAAACATATGCAGATTTTAGATATGTAAGAGAGATCAAATAATAACATTTCCAAATAGATTAGACAAAGCATGTTTATAAAATTATTAGTTATATATAGTTATATTAATTATTAATCATCGAAACTAAATTAATTAATGATACTTAACTTATAATTGGGCTCATTCCTTGACAAGTGATCTTATGGTGTACACATGGTTTAACAAAACAAGCCAATGGCGTGTTTCAGTTTGTTATGCTGAGTGCCCTTTTTTGTTTCTGCTTTCCATGTTTCGTCCTTCGTCAGTCGCATTTCCGCGTGATACGCTTATGTTTGTGTCCTATTCGGTTTCCAGTACCTGTACAGCTTTTGTTTCCGCCTCTGTTACGAGATCAGTTCTAATTCTGTTCCATGATTTTAACATTTCCACAACAATTCCATGATCAAGTAAAGCGAGAGTGACACGATGACCAACCACGTAAGCCAACACCACAATCCATTACGCCCGAATACATATGTAAGATATCACTATTTTAAACAAACTTAAATCCTGATCACTTACTGTTTATTGTAATTTTAGTTTTTTCCAACGTAATGCATGTGCATTTTGCTAGTAAGAAAAAATTGGAAGTGCTCTTTTTTTCATTCAAGGAAAATATTTGAAACTAAAATATATATTGGGAACCTCTATCCATCTAATACAATTATAGGTGTCTTTTGGATTTCACTTCGAAAATTGTAAGGCATAGGTGAACTTAGATATCACACGTCACTATATAGCTTTTTTTTGACAATCCTATAAATTTTAATTTGATTATAGTATAACTAGGTATGTGTTACCTTCCGAAGGACGTTATAGTTTATGACGCTGATGTCATTATGATTAATACCTGTAGGTATAAAAAAAATAGTATATATAGGTATCAGAGCATGTAGGTATCATGATAGCTATATATAGCATGTAGTACCTAGTTATCATATCCGCTACATATACATATCATATCTGATTTTATTGGTATCATCTCTTGATAACGTATCATGACTGATTCATACATCTATGGTATGGGTGGGGTATCATAAATATCATGGGTTCACACATGTACAGTATGGTAAGCTACTATGTGTATTATCACTATTACCAACTATAGTGCATAAATTGCTACCTAAATCATAAGTAGGCACATGTGTCAGACCTAGTGAACACATCTATCAACCCTAGTAAGGCCATCTCAGTGCAAAGTGCCTGTACAGGTGCTTATGGAGAGAGAATAAATGATAAATCATCAAGCGTCTCGTATTGGTTTGGTATTCTCCAATGCAAGTAATTTGATGGATGCTTAATTTAAGCAGATGAACCACTTAAATGGACATCCATGGAGAGAGAGCAATCCAAAAATTAGTTAGCATCGTGACCTAAGCGCTCAGTCTGACATCGACTCCTGACGAAGTACCAATTGACTAGGCTAAGCACTCCTAATCTAACGTGGTAAAAAATGGTTTATTTTGATAGGCACCCCTCTAAACAGTACGTTGAGGATGGCATTGATACACCGTTAGAGCTTTTAGGAAGTAATCACAAAGTAACATAGTCATATCGTGAAAGTAGTATCTTATAGGGAGGTAGTCATATAATTTTTAGTTTTGCTTGATAAAATTTAGAGTTGCACAATTCAAATTCAGAAAAGAAAAAGTAGGGAAAAAGAGAAAAAAAAATCATAAACAAGATAAAAAATAAACAAATTTAGAAGTTCTAATTAACAAGACGGTCCATATCGTCAAGCCCCCTATGGCAAGATGCCCACTGTCCACACATTGGTTGACTAGCTAGCTAGTGGTGTGTGTGACAAGGAGAATTATGCAGCCCAGGCACCATCAATGCAAGAACCCGCAAGGCTTATTAAAATGAAAGGTACCGCTTTAGGAACGGTATGACTCTCCATTTTTTTTCAATTAATTAATAAATGGATTTATATCTCTACCCCTCAAGGCATGCTAATGTGCGGAAACCTAACCAAAATCACTTCAACTCTCTGCCTCAAAAAGTAGCCCACCACACTCCACCGAAAATCCAAACCAAACTAGCCAATGAGAGATCTCAACAGAAACTAATCCATACCATTTCAGTCAAATGTACTCAATCTATTTAAACCCATGGGTTCAAACCACTAAAGGCTCATAGTCATTGAATACAATGCCAGTATGCCATAGATCCAACTCATCTCAGCATCTTCCTTCTTTTAAAAAAAATCTATTCATCTTTCTTAGTCCTTGCCCCTGGGATGTTGCCCAACTGAAGTATCTAAGAGAGCGCGTGATGCGTCCCAACAATTAGACATATTGGTTGCGGCATAGGGCACAGAACAATCTCTATGTTCTTCTTCCACGGACCTTCCTTTATAGAATCGATCTCGAAAAACATAGCATCCGTGGCGAGAGTGGTGGCTAGGTGCTCCTTGTTCACTCGTAGATGCAGTTGGAGCAGCGATGATAGGATGCATTCCGTGCAGCAGCAACACCCGAGCGAGTCCACGTGCGTGGGTGGTACGGCATATCGTCCTCTGACAACGAGAAGTGCCACCCTCCGAGGCATTTCTTATTTGTCATCCAAACTGCCCCAAACCTTTCTTCTAGTCCATCCAAACCGCTCCAGCCCATTTACAGTGTTGGACCATTTCAATCACCCAAAGCTAGCCCAAATACAAAGCCAACTCGTTTACACGAAGACAATTTTCAATCATTCCCCCACTCACGTCGGCCATTGCCCATCTTAAATGGCCCACGGATAGTTTTGACCTTCAACGGGCATCCATGGAGGCTGTTGCCCCATACCTTGCACGCACGAAGAAATGATAAATACCAAAAACAGAAAGCAAAGTGGGTGACACCATCACAAGCCTGCAGCAAAGACAAAAAGAGGAAACGGAAAAATTAAAACAGTACGAATTAAATGCTGCAAAAATGTTGTCATCTTTGTCTGCAAACATTGCAAGGCAATAAATTTTTTTTAGCAAAAATGCTCACTGGTGTAGATGGCATTGGGCCCACCAAATTTATGGCGCAGGTATCAGATGGGGAAAAACATTATTTTTGAAGATAAAAAAGGGCAAATTTTGCCATGGCTAAATAGGAAATAAATGCAATAGGAAAGCCTGGTTCAAAGTAGCCACCAAAGGCCAATATAAAGGCGTCATGATGACAAGAAGCAACTCATTTGCACATAGTGCCATGGAGGAGTTTGCTCCAGCCAGGTAGTTGGTGAGGAAAACAACCAAGAGAACCGGCTAGGTAGCTCGCAAGCTGAACGGACGTGGCCATGGGCTCCTACGCTTGCCAACGGCTGTCTCTTGTCCTCCCCCTCTTCGTCCTCGCCGCCGTCGGCACGTCGACGGCTATCGTCGACAACGGGCTCGGCCGGACTCCGCAGATGGGGTGAGGCTGTGAATTTTTTTTTCGCCCTCCATGAGAAGAAGGATATATATGGGGTGTAGAGATAGCTAGTGTTCCATTAGCACCATCTCGTTTCTGCGTGTTTTATCTGCATGTTTATTCAGGTGGAGCAGTTGGAACCATTTCGGGTGCAACATCAACGAGATGACCATCCGGAGCACTGGTAATAAGCTTTAAATGACCAAACCTTATATATGTACATATATCTATATATCATGTTAAATGACTTGATACAATTTTTTGTTGAATTAAATTTAGTCTATGTATGAATTTTGTGTCAAGTATATATGCAGTACATATTTAGTTACTCGGGTCAAAATGGAAAACATTCTTTTCCAAACAAAAGAACATTTTTGGTGGAAAGAGAACAAATATATGCCCATAATACGTTTAGTTTTTATATGAATACCGTGGAGATTCCAATGTGCTAAACCAACAAGAGTTGTGTAAAACTGATAAAAATGTTCCCTCCGTTGGAAGCCATTGTTGCATGTTTATATAGCCCGAGAAAATCACTCGGCATGAGTTACAATTATAAAATTACTATCCTCAAAGAGATTATAATCTGAAGATTAAGAGATAAGAAAACAAACATAACCATATCTCCTATTTATATGGTGTTATATACATGATATTATATTTCTTTCCATATCTCTAACACTCGCACTCAATAATTGTACCCGAACTTTTTTAATTGACGAGTTGACAAGAATTTGGTGAATTCATTAGCTTGTAGGTACAAACTGAATATTCAATTATTTTCTTACTACACTTTCTCTCATAAAGTAATAATCAATCTCTATATGTTTTGTCCTGATATAAAAAAGTAAATTAGCTAATAAATATGTAACACCCAAATTGTCACACCACAATTGGCTGCTTGTAGTGCTTGTATATGAAATTCTTTTAGCAAGAGCTGAACCCATGTCATCTCAGCAGTTACGTTGGCTAATGCTTTATATTCTGACTCAGTACTAGAGCGTAAAACTATTGCTTATTTCCTCAATCCATGATACCAAATTGGATCCCAAGAATACAATAAATCCACCAGCAGACCTCCTATCATCAAGACTACTTGCCTAATCAACATTAGAAAATACACTAACTCTAGTTAATTGGGATTTCTTTATCCTTAATTCTAGATTAGTTGTTAAATGTTCAGTCGTTGGTGAAGGTAAAAACTGACATAACTTGTTGACAGATAATACAATATTGCGTCTGGTAAATATGAGGTATTGCAAAGCTATCACTATACTCCTATTGTGTTGAGTCCTCAGTTCAAGTAAACTGTCTTTATAAGCTGACAACTTCTTTGAAGTAGATAATGGACTACTAACAGGTTTACAATTTATCATTCTATTCTTCTTGAGTAAATCTGTTGAATATTTTGCTTGAATAAGAAGAATACTATTTTATAAATTTATTTACTTCTATGCTAAGAAAGTAATGTAGTTCTCTAATATCCTTGAGATCAAACTCCTGATTGAGATCCTTGAGTAGAGTTGTAATAGCCTCCTACGTGGAGCTAGCAATAATAATATCATCCACATAAATGAGAATAAAGATAAAAATATTATCTTTATTATAAAAAAATAATGATGTGTCTGCTTTTGAGGCATTAAAACTAAGATTACACGGCTTCGTACTAGACGAGAATATAATGCTCTTGGTACTTGTTTAAGACCATAGAATGGCTTGTCTAGTTTAAAAATAAACCCAAGCTTATCTTTATCCTCATACCTAGGAGGTTGTTTCATGTAAATCTCTTCCTCTAGAATGCTATAAAGAAACGCATTCTGTACATTTAGTGTCTAAGACTCCATCCCCTGAAAATAGCAAGTGATAGAATAATCATAATGGTAGTAGACTTTACCAAAGGACTAAATATGTCCGCATAGTCAATGTCGTATATCTACTTGAACCCCTTTGTCACAAGGCAAGCTTTGTACCAGTCTAAACTTCCATCAGATTTTCTTTTGACCTTATATACCCATTTGCAATCTATGAAATTTCTTCCCTTATTAGGTGGAACAAGATGCTAGGTTTTATTGTTCATTAGAGTCATATATTATAAATTCATAGCCTTTTTCCAATCTTTGTGTATAAAAAACTTTTTTCTAGATTTTGAGATTTAACGGTTATTGTTAAATGAGACTACTTATCATACCTTATAGTACCATCAGTGTACACTTTGTTTTTACAAATTACACTATGAAGTCATGTGTGTGGTCAAGGCAATGTTTCCGATGGCGTAGCCGATTCAAACGCAGTTGATCTCTATGGTCGTATGTGGCGCAGCCGATTTAGACGCAGTCGATCTCTATAGCCATGTGTGTGGCGCATCTAATAGTTCTATGGCTGCTAATGGCACAACCAATTGTTCTGTCGCAGTCGATAACATAGTCGATTGTCCAGTCGATAGTTCCGTCGTAGCTAATGGTTTCACCACAGCCGATTGCCTAGACGATGGTTCCACCACAGCCAATGACACAGCTGGTTGTTTTGTCGTATCCGATGGCAAAGCTGATTGTTTGGTTGCCTCATCAACATCATCAATTTTATCAGGACTAGAAATATTAGCCAATGTAATAAGCAACTTTACACAGGGTATAGTAGAAAGGATGGTGTGGTAATAAAATAATCTCTGATCGTAAATGAGCATCGGTATTGGAATGCAATTTAGCGACAGGAAAAATTGTTTCATTAAAGATAACATCATGAGATATATAAACACGACTGGTAAAAATGTCAAGACATTTAAAACCTTTGTGAATATTGTTATAGCCAATAAAAGCACATTGCTTGGAGCGAAATTGAAGTTTTCTAGTGTTTTAAGGTCTAAGATTAAACTAACAAGCACAATCAAAGATTCGCAAGGAAGTATAGGTCGGTTTTAGATGGAGCAAGTGCTTTAGGGGTGTAGAATACTCAATGAATTTGCTTGGAGTACGGTTGATGAGATAGGTAGCTATAAGAAATGACTCATTCCAAAATTTGAGAGGCATGGAAGCATTGGCAAGGAAAGATAGACTCACTTCTACCATGTGACTGTATTTTCATTCAGTAGCACCATTTTATTGGTGGGTATGAGGACATGAAACTCTGAGTGATGCCTATCTGTAATTTTTCATATTTACACCCCCAATCAGATTGTGGGACAACAATTTTCCGATTGAATAACATTTCAACAACATTTTGGAATTCACAAAATATCTAAAACACTTTAGATTTAAAATTAAGGAGATAGATCTAGGTAAACTTGTTAAAATCATTAATAGAACTAACATAGTATTTTTCTCCCAATAGAATTAGGTGCTGGACCCCAAACATCAGAATAAATAAGTTCTAAAAGAAATTTTGACACACTAAAAGATGTAGAATAAGCTAACTAATGGCTCTTAGTCATTTGACAAGCATCGCAAACTTCACGACTTGTGGATTCTTTCAAACATGGTAATTTATTATTGCTAATAATTTTTTGAACAATAGCTAAAGATGAATGACCTAATTGACTGTGCCATCTTGTAAGAGATGGTCTGATGACTCCAAAGACTTGTTTTGGTATAGGTTCCAAAGGATAGAGGTCGTATCAGTACCGTCCTCTAAGCAGAGGGTTCTTTGTTTGCCAATCCTTGATAAGAAAAAAATTAGGATAAACTTCAAAATAGACATAATTATCATATATGAAACAATAAACAGAAATAAGATTTTTCATAGCCTTTGGAGTAGATAAAATGTTGTTTAGATGTAAATTACGGCTAGAGGTATGAATAGTATGACCGATGTGGCTAATGTTCATACCTAAACCACTGGCTATTTGGATCTGATCTTTTTTATATATTTCTCATGGGCTGTCAGCTTATCCAACTTGCCCGTGATGTGATTAGTTGCTCCAATGTCTAGTTACTAGTTTGTATCAACACCATATGAGTTGGTCGTAGCAGTGACACTCTTTCCTGTAGCATAGTCTTCATCAAATCTATGCCAACAATCAGCAACAACATATCCAATCTTACCACAGTTGACATATAGGTCGTTTCTCTCCATTATTGGTGGTGCTACAACTTGTTCTAGAGTTGTTG
Organism: Oryza coarctata; assembly: GCA_030770085.1. Classification (NCBI taxonomy): domain Eukaryota; kingdom Viridiplantae; phylum Streptophyta; class Magnoliopsida; order Poales; family Poaceae; genus Oryza; species Oryza coarctata. The sequence goes on from CM061475.1 coordinate 10,202,837, forward strand.
CCATTATTATGACCACAACTACGGCCATGATCACGACCTCCTTTGTCGCGGATTGGTGCTCCTCATTCGCCACGATGCATCAAGTTGGCTTGGTAGCTGGCTTGGCATAGCTTGTAGTGATTCTCAAAACCGAGGAGTTGCGAATACAACTCTACTACCATTATCGTCTCAAGCCTGCTGGCAACAGCCAATACCATCGGCTCATAGCTTTCATCAAGACTAGCGAGGATGTAGCCCACCATTCTTCATCGTCTATCAGCTTCCCTGCTGTCGCTATCTCATCACCAAGTGATTTCATCTTGGTGATATACTCTGTAACACTCATGCTTCATTTGGAAGTGGTTATGAGTGCAATACGCGTGTTCATAGATCGTGCACGCATTTATGTGCAGTACATCTCATTTATTGTTCTCCAGGCTTGTGCAGTGGTGTTCATGTTTACCATCTGCATGAGTACTTTCTTGGAGACCGTTGATAGCAGGAAGTCAAGAAACTACTGATCGGTGACAACCCATTCATCATGCGCTTGGTTGGATTTTATCATGGTCTTGTCCCTATTTGACATCGACCAACACCGCTGGCACAGCGATCGCGCCGGTGAGAAATCTTTCTATGCGGGCACCTCATACAAACAGAAGATCTACACCATCCACAGAAGAAAATTGGCCTTTGTCAACTTCTCAGTGATGACTTGGTCGATGGCTCCAGTGGAGAAACTCACCATAACTCCACTAGATGGTATCTAGATGTTTGTGGAGGAGAGACTGTGATACCACGTAAAACTGGTAAAAGCGTTCTATTTTGTTGAGAGCCGATGTTGCGTGTTTATATAGATCAAGAAAATCTCTCGACGTAGATTACAATCAGAAGATTACTATACTCATATTAATAAATGCTAGAGATAAGGAAACAAATCTAAACATATCTTTTAGTTACAAGATATTATATACATGGTATTATATTTATTTTTATATTACATATATAGTCCTGAAATCTGTATATTTATTAAGGCTTGTTTACTTGTTTAGATCCTATGAAACAAAAATCCTACCTATATCTATATATGTCTCTCTATCTCTTGCCTATCTGTATCTATATCTATTTATTAATTCCTTACAAAATTCGAGACTCCAAACCTAACCTAACCTAGTATAGCTAGTTATTAATTCTGAATTTGATTTTTGTCTTTCAACAAAATTTAATGTAGGTATAACAGATAAAAGTAAATAGCCTATATGAAAGCATAGGTTAGCGGCTACTTAATTATAACTGTTGGAATGATTGTTACCATCGCAAGATGTTACTCGGTCCTAAGTGGATGCACATATTTATTCATTATTTTCTCGACTAACGTGGAAATTTTGTCAGAGTGTCCAATCATTGATAGATAATTGCCTATATATATATATGAATTTTATTTATGAAAATATGATTTAATTCTGATGTGGATTGTTAACTTGTGTTTGGGAAAATCAACCAGTTGACGCACTCATCTCCACTGGGCTCGCGAAGGCAGGATACACTTATGTCAACCTAGGTGGAGTATTTCTATGATATTAATTAATTAGAATATATCAAGGGAGTGCCCAGTAGGCTAACATCGCAGTTCACTGCTTTTTAGTTGACGGCAGATGATTGCTGGGCAGATAACCAAAGGACCAAAGAGGCATGTCTTCTTCTTACTTTTTATTTTCATTTGCGTGTACTTCTCCCTGCACATCAATGATCCTAATTTGTGCATTCTTCTCACGTGATTTGTTAAATAAATAAGAGTTGATTAGTACTAACACTCTTTGAGTATCAGGGTTACATGGCAGCTGATCCCAAGAAGTTCCCATCGGGGATTAAGGCCCTCGCGGATTATGTTCATAGTAAGGGGCTTAAGCTAGGCCTGTATTCTTCAGCTGGGTAAGCAACATATGTAATTTCACTAACTAAAAGAAAATGTTTATTAATTCAGCATGCTAAAACGGAATTGCATTTTCAATCTTCAGGACAAGAACTTGCAGCAACACAATGCCCGGATCTCTTGGCTATGAGGACATTGATGCTAAGACATTTGCATCATGGGTAATCTATTTTACCGATATTTTTAGGCTGAATAGCAGAACTGACTAAATTTTATTGCTAATTTTCTCTCCTTTTTATTCCTAATCCCAGTAGCATTCGTTTTTTACAATAAAAAGGAAATTTTGATCTTTTCTTATGTTCTTTGTGGTCGAATTGCGCGAGCAGGGTGCGGATTACTTGAAGTACGACAACTGCTTCAGTGACGGCTCGAGTGAAACCGTGAGGTACAGACAGATTCTGACATTGTGTCAGCACCTCTCGTAAGAGAAATTTTCATCAGAAATTCCTCCCAATTTCTCAAGCATACCATCACATGGAAATGGTGCCTTCTCAGGTTCCCTAAGATGTCTTTCGCCCTGAAGAAAGCCGGCCGTCCGATCTTCTACTCAATCTGCGAATGGTAAGGTGTACTGGCCTTGTGTGTATGTCTAAAAAAGGATTGGTCACTCGTTGACTTGATTTTAATGGTCTGTTTGGTTTATTGCGATTTGTAATCCTGCAAATGCTTTTGGAATTACCAAATGTTGGGGAAAAAAAACAAACCAAACACACATTAAAGATGTCAGCCATTCCAAAATTTAGGTAACTCCTGATATACCCACACTTAATGTAATTATAAAATTTGCTAATAAATCAAACGGAACATATATACATTCATGTATAATTATCTTACCAAATGACGTCACCATAATTTGGTTAGGTTAACAAACTCAATTTTTTCCCTGAGTGTTCGCTGAACTTGTCCTGAGATGTTCAGGGGCAGGATGAATGTGGCGACGTGGGGCGGCCAGTACGGGAACAGCTGGAGAACCGCCGGCGACATCAACGACACATGGGCCAGGTAATTGACCTCCGCCGCGAGCTGCAGCTGCTCCGGTGAGTGAGTGAATCATCGATCTTAGACTCAAAACTCATGTGCTGATCACGATATGCCTTCTTACTTTTCCGTGTTCATGTATGTTCTTGCATTGCCGGGTGAGCGATCGAGCAGCATGCTGAGCAACATCAACACCAACGACGCATACGCCAGCTACGCCAAGCCCGGCGGCTGGAACGGTAGGTCATCTCACCGTCGTCTTCGTTAACTCACTCCTTCAGCTAGCTCAGCTGGGTGTTCGTCGTGTTGATTTGCTGTCTCTCTTTAAATTTTTTTCTCAGACCCTGACATGCTCGAGGTCGGCAATGGAGGGATGACGTATGGCGAGTACGTCGTGCACCTCAGCCTGTGGGCGATTACCAAGGTTGGTGCTACAAATCATCTCTGAATCCCTGAACACTCTGGTTGATCTTGTCGAATGCAGTTGAGATTCTTGATTATTCTCATTTTTGTGAATTGTTTTTCAGGCTCCTCTGATCATCGGCTGTGACGTGAGGAGCATCTCCAGGGAGACGCTGGAGATCCTATCCAACCATGAAGTCATTGCGATTAACCGAGGTCCGATCGTGCTTCAGGAGGATGCCATTTTAGACATTAGTTCTTATTTTTGTTCTTTTCCAGCAACTGTGATACTAAAACTGTACTCGTTCTGACGAACAATGTTGACGCAGATCGATTGGGCGTCCAGGGAAAGAAAGTGAGGACGTATGACAACGAAATTGAGGTCTGTGTATAGCAATATAACCACCAAATTATCTAGAACTTTTTTTGTTCCAATTAAGGAGAATACGAATGAACGGTGTTGTTTCTGTAGGTATGGGCAGGGCCGCTCTCCCACCACAGGAAGGCGGTGCTGCTACTGAACCGCGGCGCCACGGGCAACCGGCGGATCATGGCGGCGTGGACGGACATCGGCGTCTGGCCCGGCGTCGCCGTCGAGGCAAGGGACGTCTGGAAGGTGAATAATTCTCGGATCGATCATGATGATGCCTGCCATCATCTGAAAATTTTTTCTTGGCTAGCTGCTGACGATTTCATATATTCTTGACTACTCTTTTGGTGGTTGCGTCGCGTTCAGCACGAGACGGTGCCGGGCAGGTTCACCGGCAGCCTGGCGGCGGACGTGGCGCCGCACTCGTGCAAGCTCTTCGTCCTCACGCCTGTCGGCCGGCAACAAGGAGGAGATAGCTAGCTAGAGATTGGTTGCAGCTTTGTGCGTCTGCGACAACTAGTTAGCTTATGATGTGCACTCCGCATGCAGTGAGTGATCTGTGATCGAGCGTGTACTAGCTGAATAAACCTTGCAAAAATGATCAATTCCCCCAACCAAACGAGGTTTGATCCAGTTTGATAAAGCTCTCCATAATTCTTTGCCACGAAGGAACTGAGCCAACACCGTTGTGCAAAGATCAATTTACAGTACACAATCCATCCATATGTTATCTATACCTCTGATCTCTCTTTATATATTGATGCCGCTAAATGGCCTTCAACGCTTGTCAACCCTGATATATCAAAATCCATCCAAAGCCATTAGCAGATCCATTCCTGTTGTCTCTGCGTCATATGTGTGTGTGTGGGGGGGGGGGGGGGGGGGGGACATCCCATTTACATCCTGGATCAAGTTTTATTTGTGGATACGGAATATCTCTAATTTTTAAAAATGTGTCAATGAAAATAAAAAATAAAAACAAACATATGGATATTATAAGTTAGTCACACAAAGAGAAAAAATATAGCGGTATCGATATGTCAGTGGGTCTCACTCCTTCCACCTGACCCTTTCTTCCTTCCTGACAAGGACACGATGGACTGAGTAGGCGAAGGACACAAGTGGGTGGAGTAGCAGCTAGCTAACAAGGCAAGGCAGTGGCTTGGCATCAACAAGGCAGAACAAGGGGTCCTTAGCAGCGGCGGCGAGGGAGTCATCGATGCCGGCCAAATCTCCCACTTTCTCCACTGCCTTCTTCTCCCACTAGCTCCATAACATCAATGGGGAGCAGCCCCTTCTTCTTGGGGTCGAGTGGCTCTGGTGCACTGGAGCATAGTCATAGTGGGGTGATTAGGAAGGCAAGGAATTGCTCAAGGAGGCAAGGCACCCTTCCCTCTCCTCTCTTCACCATCTCTATCCATCACTCTTCCCCTCTCCTAGTGGTCTCGAGGGGTGGAGGCTAGTGGAAGAGGAGCCAGAGGTGGAGGCCAAGGAGACGAGCTGTCCTAGTCACCTCCACAATAGCGAAAAGCCCTCTCTACCACCATTGATATACTTTATACCCATCATCAGGCACCTACCTCTTCATCATCAACAAAGGGGATTGCCATCTCTACTGCCATTGTAGGGTGGCCCCCTCCGCATCTAGCATGCTAGTTGTTCTTGTTGAGGAACGGGGGGACTGCCACTTCAAGAACTGTCACCAGTCCCCACACCACCATCACTCCTTGAGCTTGACTGCCTACTCCTCGGTCTGCTCCTCACTGTGTTCAAGCTGGCTATGCCGTCTCTTCTCTACATGATGAGGACATCACTTTGTCCGATATGCATATGACAACTTAATTATTAGGGGAGATCATTTCTCGGTGTAAATGTTTTTCTATATAAGAATAGACCGCTACCTAATACTTGTGATGTGATTATACTTAAGAACCTTAGCTTATATCAACAAGGAATTATTTGTATCCCAAGTATAGACGGAGATCAAGTGTGCCATGTCACCAAGTCCAGTTCAGCCTCTAAAAATAGCAGACATTAAACAGACCTAGCAACCTTATGCCAATTCCGATTTAGGTGACCTTAGACTTACTGAAAAACTTATGTTGTCGTCTTTCAAACGCATCTATCCTAACTATAAAATTTATTGTGAGTCAACAAAAATCATAAAAACAAGATATTAGTATTGATGAAACCAAGTTAAACTTGATATGAGACTTTGTAAAAGATTATAATCATGTCCCTAACTCTATTTTGCTTCATAAATAGCTATGGGTATTATCTAAATACCAGTCGACAAATTTTTCTTATCAAATCACTCGGATTTTTCTAACCACCTAACACAAAAATGTAATGTGCTTACATTAAAATAGATGAAAGCATTTGCACGGGCAGCTAAAAACTCCTAGCTACATGACTAACAAAAAGTCACAGAACTACCAGCTTGTCAACATATATATTAAAAAGTTACACTATAATTTACAACATAACTATAATATAGCTATAATATAATTACATTATGATTACACTATAATCACATTATAAGTGTAATGTAAATGAAGCATTACTTGGGCTATATGACCAATATCTCTCCTTGGTCGGTTGGCAAAGTGCTGCACCTGTTAATCCAACTATCATGGGATCTATTTTCACCGCCCTGACGTGTGTGTAGGCTGTTTTTTCCCACCATAGCACGAATCTCAATGAAATACGGTGGAAAAATCGAGTGATTTTCCACAAGAAATCTGTCGACAAATATTTAGCAAAATCCATAGCTATCTACATCCAATATTTAGCAAAATCCATAGCTATCTACATCCTCTAAAACAGATAGGTTTTATTTAGTTGAATTTTACTAAGTGATATATTTATCTTGTCTCTATGCTCGATCGTTTAGCTGACGACACCTCTCAATAGTGCGCTAACTTGCTAGATCTATTAGATCTACTATTTCAACTGCAATTGTTCACTACAGCACGTATAACCTTTGTGACAAATTTCTTGTGACATCGGAGCTAATTGTCATTAGGTTGTTTTATGATGTTCAGTACATGCTATGCAGATTAGTGATGAAAATAAGTTAATTGTCACAAAATAGTCCAATGACACATTGTGACGAATGTTATTTTGTCATAATGAATCAATCAACAAACTTTATGAGTTCATGATAAGGTTAGTTTGTCATAAATTTTCTTGTATTTTTTTTCAAAATAAAATTTTCTTAACAAGTGCGATACATAAGTAGTAACTATACTCTTTGTCCTACATTTTTTCCTACTGGATTTTGGAAAGAGTTTTAATGAGATATGAGTTAATCATGGATAATCCCAAGGAAAAGTGTTACAAATTATTAATTATTATCTCTAAGAGAGATAAGTTTCTATTATTGTGGGCCCATCTAAATTCAGTTAGAGATACATTGTTGTTATATCTAGCTAGTCTCTCCTAGGGGCAGAGGTGTGTCTCATTTTATATAGAAAAACAGATTAATAAAGAGATAGTCCCACCTGATATTGTGTCTCCTCTCTCTATGGTTTTTCTAGAGGGAAAATGAAGGGGAGTGGGTTCTTTATGTCATCTTATACCTCTACTTCTATAGGAGGGAAGGTAGTAGATTGGAGATCCGTTCGTCGTAAACCGTCCATAATTTAACACATTATCAGCATGCTCGCTGCTAGGCTAACGGATCGGATCGCTGTTATGACTACATCTACATCTGTGTCACTATTGAATCTTCTCTATATCGTGATTGATCGGTGAAATTCTATTATTCATTACAAGTAGATTGATTTTTTCGATTACTGTGTTTTCCATGATTAGAAGGTGCTTGCTTTATTTCTTGTCCATAGCTGTTTGCTATTGTTTAGTATATTTGTTTACATTCTATCGTTATGTGTTGTTATGCATATGTGGAAAACCATGAAAAAAACATAAGAAAAAAATCGTAGAGCTAAATAGACAGATTGATCTAGATCAGTTGAATTGCCTCCGGTCGCCGTCTGAATTGACCAATTGGAAACCTAGCCCAAACCCCAAACCACTCATGCTACTGGATCAACGTCACTACTTTGTACAGTCGTTGTCGCTGGGTCATTGCTATGTCAAAAAAGGAATCCAAGACGAAGTCGTTTGGGTCATTGTCATCGTCGAGGTTGTCGTTGCCAGCAATGTGGAGTTGCCGACACCGTCAAGATCCTTACCAGTGACAACTTGATGCGTCGTGGGTAGATGGCCTCAGGACACTAGCAACTCACCATCATAGTGGTTGGCCTGTCCTCGCATGGATGCCCGTTGAGTTGACGCTTCCTCTTGACCCTATTGCCACCATCTTGATTCCCCATCAGAGCTAAGGTCATTGCTATCGGTGTTGTGCCCAATGCACCACTGGGATGATAGATGTCGGTGTTGTGCCCAATGCACCACTGGGATGATAGATGCCCACTCTGTGCTGATTTGAGATGCCTGGGACAAGGTCGAGTTACCACCACCGATGACAAAGGTGGTTGCCACCAAGAGCCCCACTCATGAACACTTGAAGTGTTGTGAGCGAAGGAACCTAGGTCGTCGCCAACAAGTCATGGCACTTGGTGAACCTCCTTGTAGAGCTGCTAATGCTGATCATGGCCGCCACCACCAATCACTCGAAGTGCTCACGCATGGGACAACATGATCACTACCGCCGCCACTGACGAAGAAGGAAGGGAAAATTAAAAAGCCGATCCATTCGGCATCCCAAGTAGGCCGACTAGGCCAGGCCCATGTTGGCATGCCTCAGCCCAACCGCAACCCCTATCCCTATAAACAATTTAATTGGACTAGTAACCTGAGCTAAGTTATAATGGCTTGGATCTAAAATTTGTCTTATTACTATTCACTTGGTTTATTTATATTTTTGTGTTCAAAGTCCCTAAAGTGCCTGGTATTCACTCGCAAATTAAACTGTATAACGAACTTACAAATTAAATTTTGTAATTCCTAGTAATTACATTAATTACTGTTTATTGGTTGTTTCTTTATGGTTAGGTTCCTCTTTTATGTGGTTTTTGCATGCATGTTGGTCCCAAACATCAACCTCCATTAAATAATCTAGAACTGAAAAACTAGGCTATGATTGCTTCCACAAATGTGTATACACGTAGTATAGAATCAACCATTGAAAGCTTCATGTGGGGTTTTTCTTCCTACTCTCTATGTAGTGTTTCTATGTGCCATATATTGTTTAATAATATCTTTAGACAATAAATGATAGAAAATCAACATAGGGCATAGACAAATCTAGGAAACAACTTTAAAAATCATAATAACTTTAATACACCATTATGCAACTCTAACATGCTTATTTACTAGAGGTTAAATTGTATATTTTCCTAGGTAATAGCTGACCTCTTCAAGAGAGACTTTCCCATTCTTGCTTTGAACGATAAGAATTATCAGACTTGGTTGTTAGGCTGTGAACTAAGCTTGACTGCTAAACAGCTTGAGCACACACTTGTTGCACATGCATTGAATGCATATACATTTCCTTGCCACACTCCGGCACAAGCTATGACCCATATCCAGCACCACATACATTAGGATCTCAAGCAGGAGTATCTTGAGGTGCGTCATCCTTACTAGCTATGGAGGATCCTGAAGGAAAGGTTTGGGTCAAATTGGTCAAAACTCCTTCCTAAAGCAAAGAGAGAATGGGTGAATCTTCATTTCATGGACTTTAAGACTATCTAGGCATATAATGTTGCACTCCATCGCATCACTAGCTAGCTACGCTTCTATGCTAAAGTTATCATTGAGTCACAAATGATAGAGAAAACTCTTGAAACTTTCCATCCTACTAATATGGTAATCTAGGAGCTATACTGTAACAGGGGTACATGAAGTACATTGATTTGATCAATGCTATGTCGAATGCCAATCATGCCTTGTCGGTTCTCATGCTGTCCCAGAAGTGTAAGGTTAAGGCTCCTGCAAAGAACAAAAGCAAAGGTAGTCACATAGGACCAAATGGGATGTATTTCAAGAGAATGGCTAATAGAGGTCAGAAGCCTCGAAACAAGAAGTCCAAGAAGGGCTCTAAGAGCGATACTAGTGGATCTAAACACCTCGGTCAAGGTTGCTATAGTCGTGGATCCTAGAAGCATTGGTCCAATACATGCATTGTAGAACCACACTTGATTGCACTCTACCAAGAGTGGAAGAAGAAACAGAACCTAGAGGCCAACTTTGTCTAGGTGACGGTGAGTACCCAGATAGAAGTGAACCCACCTTAGCCACAACACACAGACAAGTTTGAGACTACTACTATGGATGTTGATCCTACCCCTGATGATGGAACTTCTCACACGGCTAGGCAAAAGGAATACAATGAGACCTCAACTTGGATGATGTTGATATGTTTTCTAAAGAAGACAATTATGGGGAAATGGAATAGTTCCCATCACTATGAATCATGTAACTTAGGATTTTTTTTCATAAGAATCGGTGGGTTTTAGATTCCAAAAGTAATGAATCTTTATGCAATAAATTATCTTGCATGAGCATATAAGTTTTCTCATGCATGAGCACTTTAAATTAGTTCTTTTGCATAGGCTGTAATCTAAGCAAATTAATAAAGTGTGTTTCTAGGATTATATCTTTTGGTCTCAACTTGTTCTTTCCTTTTTCTTTACACTTAGTTGATGAATTGAATATTATTTTCTCAATAGAACAAGATAGGTATTGTCCATATGGAGGTTGATAAGGAATCATGCTTAGTTGATAGCGCTACCACACATTTAATTCTAAGGGAAACTAAGTATTTTCAGACTATGTAAAAGAGATGATAATCTCTTGACCATTGCTATAATTATAGGTGCAACGTGGGCTCTAGAAGGGCTACTATTGTTCTCCCTACAAACATAAAGATCTTCATAGAAGAAGCCTTTCTTTACTAAGGTGCTGTTCACGTCGGATACCGGTGCAAGCACGCCGACGCTTGAGAGGTTTGCTTAGCTCCAGTGCAGGCCAGTTGGCTTCTCTCCATGGCTCGAGGTACGTGCACCGGGGGCAGTGGGTTCATGTCGGCTCCGGTGCGAGTGCAGGCGTGCTAGTCAATTTGACCCTGTAATTAACAAGGAGGTAAGGCAAACGGGTCAGTCGGACGACGGGCCGATACGAGCGCTTGCTATCGGCTGGCTACCGATAGAATCGAGTTAGTCATTGGCCTCGTTCGGATGGTTCCTGCTATCGGTTGGTCACTGATAGGAATCTGGGCACGCTTCCATCGGCTAGTGAGCTGATGCAGGTGTAGGCGAATGTCAACGAAGGATACGACGCCTCCGGGTGTAGCGGACGCGAGGCCCTGATCCATTGGCTGCAGAGCCGATGGAGGCATAGGATGGAGATGGTAGCACGAGACCTATCGCCTGTCGTGACGACGCCGCTAGCACCGAATCTCGAAGATCGGACCTAACCGAGATAGTACGAGAACAAGGCCAAAGGCGACGGAACGGTGGACATCGGATCGGACGTGCTGAAGCAGGGGTGAAGCAAACCCATCAGCTAGCTGAGCCGATGAGTGGACGTCTCTCTGAAACAGGCGCGCATCGGCTAGAAAGCCGACGCACTTGGCGTGGCGCTCAAAGGAAAGTCTCTAAAAACTGGCATGTATCGGCCAAGAAGCCGATACGTTGGGCGTGACGCTCAACGTATGGATAACTCATCGGCTATCACTCCAATGAAATACCGTACAGAGACCTATAGGCCTAAAGCTCATTCCGCCGTCGGCTGCCTCATAGGTTGAACCTAACCGATGCAGCACAAGACCGACGACGGTGGAGAGAGCTTAATAGACCGATAGATACTGCATGGGCGTGGTGCGATTCATCCTATCGACCTAAGAGGTCGAACCTAACCGATGCAGCCTTAGACAGAATGCGATATATCGAGATAGTGGCGGGACTTACCCCTTCGTCAGAGATCGGACCTAACTGATGTAGCCCCACGTTGAGAGCCAGACCCCGCTGGTAGAAACCTAGATAAACTAGGGTGGCGATGTGTCGAGGTTGTATTGATCGAACGATTGATGATCTACATATTTTTAGGGGTCTATATTTATACCCTGGGTTTGCAGAGTCCGATGCGTTTACAATAACCATTGTACGTTACTTCCTAACAAAAATAAAGGAAAATATCTTTAAAAAAGTTAACTAACTAACTAAATCTTTCTACCCATATAAGATTACCCTGCCGTGAACCACGGCACCTTCTCAAAATCAGTTTTATCCGGATAATCTTCTATTCTAGGACCGAGTCTTTCCTTGCTTCAATCCGATCGGCTTCTTCCCTATAGCAATCAGACACCTCTTCAGTCGATCGGCCTTTTCCAATCCATCATCGGGCTGTCCAAATTTTGGCGTTAACAAGTGCGTTCAGCACCTTAGTGACTTTCAAAGACATCCGTAGTACTGGTTACCACCTTGCTACTACATGTGAGAATGGTAATGAGTATCCATTCATGACTTTGTCGACAAAGATGATACAACTGTTGTTGAAAAAAATGCCTAGCACCTCTGTTTTGTACTATGCAAAGATAAAACCCCCTAAAGAATATGTTGTGATGCCTACCATTTTTAAAAACCCAACAAAGTTTCAAAACTTAACATGAATGATTGGACCACCCTAGATTAACAATGATGAGTAAAATCATCACTAGTTCTATTGGTCGTGGCATTAAAACTACCAACTTCCCTAAACCTGAAGTGTTTGTATGCCTAGCATACACAAAGGGAAAGTTGATTATTCGACCATCTTATATGAAGCTAAAGATTGAATCCTTGAAGTTCTTGGAGCGAATTCAAGGTGACATATGATGTCCCATTCATCCTTTGTTTGGATAGTTTAGGTATTTCATGGTGGTTATAGATGCTTCTACAAGATGGAGCCACATATGCCTATCGTCTACACGGAACCATGATTATGCCAAACTTATTGCCCAAATAATTCGTTTGCATGTGTCATTCCTAGAAAATCGCATCCAAACAATTCGTTTGGACAATGCAGGAGAGTTTACCTCCAAGGCATTCAATGATTATTGTTTTGCCATGGGAATTAATGTAGAACACCCTATACCTCATGTACAGACTCAAAATGGCATTGCTAAGCCATTGATTAAGAGGATAAATTTGATTGTCAGACCACTCCAACAAGGGAGCAAACTGTCCACCACATGCTAGGGGCATTCAAAGTTGCACGTTGATAAGTTAATCCATTATACACCAACTGCATATCTTTTGGCTTCTTCCCATCAACTCGTTCGTAGTCAAGAGCCAATAATTTCCCATCTGTGTAAATTCAGTTGTGTTGTATATGTGTCGATATCACTACCTTAGCATACAGCTATGGGTCCTCACTGAAAGTTGGGAGTCTATGTAGGATATGAATCTTCGTTCATAATCTATTATCTCAAGCCTAAAACTAGGGATCTGTTTACGGCTCAATACGCCGACTATATCTTCGATGAAGATCATTTCTCAACATTAGGGGGAGGAAAGTACCTCGATTCTAAGGAATGCCATGAAATTGAATGGAGTACAAGTAGTATTTGGGCTCTTGATCCACGTTCTAATGAAACCAAAATTGAAATTTAGAGAATAAGTAACCTGTAAATTTTAGCAAATAATTTGCCAAATGCTTTTATTGATCTTAATGGAGTGACAAAGTCACACATTCTCGCAGCTAACATGCTAGAAAGAGTAGAAATAACCATGGAGGTCAATCCTACTCAAGCTCCCCACTCCATAAGAGGGGAAGAGATTTGGTAGATCTAGTGCAAGTCCCTCAGAGGTGCTCCAAAAGACAAGATACTGGATCATAGGCACCACACTCTCATTTAGTACTCTCTAAAGTGAATCACTCTGATGGTGAAATCCCGAGTGTAGCTATGTGCACAAATAAGAGCACAAGGGATACGGAACAACCAGCCTTTAACTTGAGAAATCAAATAGAGCTGGATGAATCAAATGAGGAGAGCTATCTCTGGATAATTGTATAATAGAAAGACAGCATATGTTGACATTAATTTCATCTCGAATATTGCTAAAACCATCAATGAGGATCCTGACCTAAAGTCCATGGTAGAGTGTAGGAAGCGCTCAGATTGGGTCAAATGGAAAGAAGCAATTGAGACAGAATTGTGCTCACTTAATAAGATGCAAGGTTTCGAGCCTACTGCTCTAACGCCCCCTAATGTTCACCATATTGGGTACAAATGGGTTTTCATCTGTAAGAGGGATGAAGATAATGTGGTGGTGAGTTACAAAGCGAGGTTTGTAGCACAAGGGTTTAAGCAGAAATCTGGCATTGATTACAATGGGACGTATTCTCCTGTGATGAGTGGCATTACATTTTGATATTTGATTTCAACAGCCACATGTTTAAATCTTAAAATGCAGTTAATGGATGTCATGACTCCATACTTGTAATGGTCACTAGATTCGGAAATCTTTACTAGAGTTCCTGATGGAATTAAAATTTTGGACTCTAAACAAAATCGCAACAAGTGCATCATCAAGTTGCAAAAGTCATTGTACAAGCTAAAATAGTCTGGTCATATGTGGTACAATAGACTGAGTGAAATTCTCTTAAAGAGAGGTTACACAAATAACAAGGATTGTCCTTACGTGTTTATAGGGAAGCCTCATAATGGATTATGTATTATCTTAGTTTATGTTGATAACCTAAACATCATTGGCTACGCAGAGGATATTGAGGAGGCTAGTTGCTACCTCAAGTTGGAGTTTGAGATGAAAGACTTGGGTAAAACCAAGTTTTGCTTGGGCTTACAGATCAGGCATCTCTTTAAAGGAATTCTTGTGCAATAGTCAACCTACACAGAAAAGGTCATTCGGTGGTTTAATATATAAAAGGCTCATCCTTTGAAAACTCTCATGGTAGTAAGATCTTTTGATAGAGATAAAGACCCATTTAGGCCTAGGAGTGAAAATAAGGAAGTGTTGGGATCAGAGATCCCATACTTAAGAGCCATTGAATCACTAATGTACCTTGCAAATTGCACTAGGCCTGATATTGCATTCATAATAAACTTGCTAGCTTGATGCGGTGCATCTCCAACCAAAAAGGAATTGGACTGACATTAAGATAGTACTTAGATACCTTCGGATAGTACTTAGATAACTTCGAGGTACTCATGATCATGGCACACACATGAAGAAGTTGCCACATGTGAATGTTTTGGTTACGGCGAATGAACACAATTAGGCTACGTTAACAACAATGCTCCTTAATTCTTCTATCATAAAGGGGCACATAGGTACTCTAATACTTCTACGAGAGAGAAGATAGTGGATTGGCACCATAGCTTATTACTGCACGTAAAATTTGGAAAAATAAACTAGCCATATCCACAGGCAGAATCGGGTACCATATCCACCTCCACATGATCAGGAAGATACTTTAAGAGAGAAGAATTGGTTAACCAGGATTGTGGACACGGTGGAAGAGCAATTTGGTATCAAGCCCAAAGATCAAACAGTTATGTATTGGCACCCATATCCGAAATGGTTTGACAGAGTTTCATTACCTCGCCGATACATAATACCAGATTTCTCAAAATTCTTAGGATAAGATAACATATCTACAATAGAACACATCAGCCGATTCTTAGCACAGGGTGGGGAAGCATCTACTGAGGAAGCTCTCAAAGTCCGTCTATTTCTATTATCCCTCTCTGGATCAGCCTTTGCATGGTTTTCTTCGTTACCACTGAACTCGATTGAAGGATGGGCCGATCTAGAGCAACAGTTCCATGGAAATTTCTATACTAGGATTCAAGAAACGAGACTGTCAGATTTGACATCGGTTAAACAGAGGCCTAATGAGTCAGTTCTAGAATACATCCAACGTTTCTAGGACATCAGAAGCCGATGTTATAGTCTTGTTCTGAGCGATAAACAATTAGCCAATTTGGCCTTCTAGGGGTTATCGAGTCGCATCAGGTGGAAATTTTCTGCCCAAGAGTTCAACAGTTTAACACATCTGATGCATGTGGTATCGGCTTACGAGAGCCGATTATCAAAAAAAGAGGAGATGCCGACATATTGAAAGTTACCGATTGGGTCTTGGGATGATAAGTCTAGAGAATTGTCACCCAATCGAGAAGATGTCTAAATTGGCTGAGCATAGCCGATTTCTTCTTTTTAAGATGGACGAGTTCTCAGAAGTGGTATCGGCTAATGATAATGTTTGCGTAAATCGGCTGAGGCGTAGTCAATTTCTAATGTACAGAAGCCGATATGATTATATCGGTTACGGATGGCCGATATCATTTAGACGTCATCGTTAGAAAATATATATGCATAACTTTTGTTGATCAAGCTGGTTGAATTCTATTGCAAATGGTTAATGTTCAGAATGACATCTGGATTTTTTCTGAGGCTAAAGTTTTACAAGAATTTCTTAATGGCCTCGATCGCGCGCAGACGGATTTGATCTATTTCATTGATGGCGCAGATGTCATCCTCATCTGATCCGGCAATAGCCTTCAAGTTCCTGTGCCGACGAACTGCGATCCACACTTGGTCTGCTACCTTGGCCTCTTGGTCTTGGATTGATTTTGGTAGGCCGATGAGGTGAGACTCAGTGGAGTTGATGTCTTCATGAACCTTATTGAGTTCCGCCATCAAATCAGCTTCTCGTTTCTTCAAGAGGCCAAACTTGGTGTTGGTGCATTGAAGGTCAGTTGACATTTCATCAAGCTTCTTCTTTTTACTTTGGGTAGTTAGCCGATCATTGTGAGCCAAATTGTTTTGCTCAACGCGATCGGCTATGCGTTGTCTTGATGCGATCAACTAGGTCCTTTGAAATTCCAAGTAGGTAGCAGGCGTGAGTGCGTCCGTCAGTTCCTCAGGCAGAAGATGTTCAATTTTAGCAAGTCTTCCCCCGATCGGCCCACAATCTTCCACTAGCGAGTCAATCAGAACTTCCAGCCGACGCATAATATCTGATAACTATTCACGTGCATCGGCTGGTAAAAATGGTTTAATCGCTGCGTTGGTGGTTGAGTCTTCCTCTGCTTCCAAGTATTTGCCGATGTCGAAGGAAAATAGATCAGCTAATTACTGCATGACAACATTAGTAAATATGGGGATCATGAGTCAAGAGAAATAGCATGTAGGATGGATGTACCTGGGATATAGCGGGAGCAGTTTGAGCAATTATGCGGATATTAGCTTGATGTGGGGCAGTTTGAGTTTGAAGAGTAGATACCATGACTTCTAAGGATACCATCGGCTCAGCCCCAGTAACAGTGTCTGGCAATTGGACTTCAAGAGCCGATGGTTCAGGCTGCAAAGCGAAGGTGTCAGGATAAAAGCAAAGGCAACGAAGAATTGATGTTGACACATACCAATAGAGATGCAGAAGAAATCAGGATTACCATGGGAGAAGGGCTTCGCGAGGCCGATGTAATGATGGCAACATCGGCGTCGGATTTCTGTTTCTTAGAAACCATCTAAGTAGCTGGTTTCTTGTGCTTCAGCCCTGATATTTGTGACACTTGGAGGAGAGCCGATGGAGGTTGATAAATAATCGGCCGACCACTTGCGCTGGTCATAGGTGCATCTTTGTCGCCAGCCTGTGGAATCATGGGAATCAAGGCACAGTTAAAATTCAATACGGTGAAGAAAAGATAGTGAAAAGAGAAGGATTACCTCTTTATTGGATTCCACATAGTCGGGGTTGAGGCGAAGGCAGTAATTTTCAGCCGATAGACTGAACAGGTGCCTTCCCCATTCTGACCACCATCGAGCAAAGATTTTAGTATTGGATATACAGGGCTCGAAGGTAGAGATAGTCCCTATGGACAAGATTGATGCCATCAACCTAAGCCGGTCGTACTCCAAGCCACTTTTTACTTCTCCGCGGGCTTAGAGCTTGCCGATGAAGAACAAGCCGATGAGGAGTTGGCCGAAGCCCAACTGACGAACACCAACCGAAGAATGGTAGAACTCGTATGATGGATGTTGGGATCGGCCCAATGAAAATTCGATCGGCAAAAGACAAGGAGTTATGAAGGATAAAAAGATTGTCTTCAATTCTCCATCAACTAAGGCGTCCATCGGATGAAACCTGGAAGGCATTTCAAAGGACGAGTCATCCTCGTACGTAAACCAGATGGTGACCTCTTTAGTGAAGCTGTAGTAGAAACACTTGAACCACTGGCTGAGTCCGAGGGGGGTCATTTTACTTCCAGGAAAAGCCGATGAAGCTTCACCCAGAGATATGCATCGGCGTCGGCTGGCCTCATTTTCCTCTGGGTAGTCAGTCGGGTATGTCATGAAAGGGAAAGGGGGCCTGGCGATGACTCTGGAGGTGTAGACGTTCAACCAGAGTTGTATAAACCACCAGGGGCCACCGATATGTCCGACTGATTGACCTGCCGATAGCTTGGTTGCCACTTGATGGAGCAGTTGATAAGTAGCTCTGAGAAGATATTGCCCCAGGGAATCTGGTGGTGATCGGCCAAGAGCTCTGCTAGGCATTGCATATTGGTTGTTGGACCAAGAGTCGAACCACCAAAAACGAACCGTTCCAACCAGAGGTTCAAGAATGCGTTCACACCCATCACCTTGGCCGGAGGATTTTTTATGTAGGGAAATATACTTAGTCCAACCTCCGACGTTCTTGGTGTTCAGCCGATGAGTGGGTTTGAATCTAAGGTTGATCGGATTTATAAAGTGGGTAGTGTTGAGGCAGGTCAACATGGTAACATCCATCACAGTGGGGGTTATCGATCCATGCCCGAACATGAAGGCATTTAGGATATCCGACCAAAAGTAAGAAGCCGATGCAAGTAGAGGTTCATTCTTTTCCATATCGGCTAGGGAAAGGTTGATACAATGGCCTATCTCTAAATCCTCCCAGAAAGACTTTTTGGAGGGGGAAACCATAAGGTATCAGTTCCTCCATTCCGAGAGTTTGCTAGGCCAAGATCTAAAGCTGTTAGCCTAATCGATGATGGCCATAGATGAGTGTTTGAACGGGATCCTTTCTGTTTTAGAGTTGATGAAATCAGTCAGATCCTCGCTACCCATAGGGCCAAGATAGAAGTGACCAGGGCGGTCGGTTAGGTCCGATCTCCGGAGAAGGGGTAAGTTCCACCACCATCTCGATATGTTCTGCTCTGTCTAAGGCTGCATCAGTTAGGTTCGACCTCTTAGGCCAATCAGACGTCATCACGTCCATGCAGGACCTATCGGCCTGTTAAGCTCCCTCTGCCATCGTCAATTTCGTGCTGCATCAGTTAGGTTCGACCTATGGGGCTGCCAACGGTAGATCGAGCTTCAGGCCTATAGTCTTCTGCACGACGTGTCATTGGAGTGCTAGCCAATGAGTTATCTATGCTTTGAGCTTCACACCCAGCGCATCGGCCCCTCGGCCAATACGCATCAGCCTTTAAAGGTGTCCCTTGACACGTAACGCCAAGCGTATCGGTCTCAGCTAGCCGATAGGTTCGTTCCTATCTTTGCTTCAGCATAGCCGATCCGGTGTCCTCCGTATCATCGCCGCTAGCCTCGGCCACGTACTGTCTCGGTTAGGTCCGATCTTCGAGGTTCAGTGTTAATGGCGTTGTCATGGTGGGCAACGGGTCTCGTGCTATCATATCCGGAGCGGCATCAGCTTTGTAGCCCGTGCCTTTTTAATACTATTCCTTGCCTAGTCCACATGTGCCTTCATCGGTTTTTCCAGCCGATGAACTACTGTTTGGCTATCCGGAGGGATCCTGTGTGCCTTGCTATCCCCTGAGTACATCCTGTTTCCTCTATCGGCTCTGCGGCCAATTCCCTATCGACACCTGTCCACATCGGCTCCTCAGCCGATCAAAGAACTTCTCGATTCTATCGGCAGCCAGCCGATAGCGAGCGCCTGTATCGACCCACCGTCCGATGGACCTGCTCGTCTCACTTTCTTGTCAATTGTAGGGTCAAATTGATTGGCACGTCTGCACCCGTACCGACGCGCTGGAGCCGATCGAACCCCACGGCCCCTGGCGTGCATATCTCAAGCCACGCAGAAAAGCCGATTGGCCTTCACTGGAGCTAATCAGACCTCCCAGGTGATTCGGCGTGTTCGCACCGGGGCGCACGAGGGACCTCGGTGCGAACAATGGCACAATCACCTTATGCTCACGGATATTAGTTTTTCCACTAGCACTTAGTAATCAAATCCACAAACTATGATTATTCAGCATAACAACCTTATGTTGATCCAAAATAATCTCAATGATACTAGTAGTTCTATTGACCTGATTCATAACCTACTAGTACTCGACACAACAACCTTATGCCGATCCGAGACACTCTGAAGGACATTACTAGTTCCAATGACCCGAGGCTATAGATCTATAGCCTACTAGTACTCGGCATAACAACCTTCTGTCAGTCTAAGACACTCTCAAGGACACTAGTAGTGCTATGATAGCCTCATCTAATCCCTATTCATCGATTGATCTCATCAACCTGTGCTACCATCAATCCATCACATTAACCGACTGATCCAGACTGTAATAGATCCAATCTACTACTACCGCATATCAATATATGCAATAATCCAGATCGCAAACTATACAAGATGTGTCTGATACCACTGTAGGAGAAGATGTAGGCTACGATAGCGTAAAACAAAATTTTTCTACCATACACACCAGGATATCATGCGAATAAAGGACCATGGACTATTACTATGAGACGCATGGTGTAATAGAAGTAGGGTTAGAGAAGCTGATCTAACCACATGCACGTCGAGGTAGTAGACGAAGTAGTCGATCGCCATGATCCTGATGTCGATCAACGCCGCAACGAGTAGCACCTTCACCGGTATCCACATGTTCGGGGCTGGAATGTTGATTACTTGTGTACTAGCACTCTCAAGTGGCTAGGATTTGGCTCGAGAGGTGGCAACTAGTGTTTTGTTCGAGATGAATAGAGGTATCTTTTTTTGACCTCCCCCATCTCCCTATACATAGGCTTCCTCACTTGGGCCGAAGAGACTATGGCCCAATGGGAGTTTTCTCAAATATCTATTCGAATCAAGCCCTTATCTAAATCACATTGGAATAATTATTCCAACCCGTTAAGCATGCAACCTTGTAAATTCACATATATTTGGTTGCAACCTAGAAACGTCTTTTTGGTCACCCTATTAATAGTGGTCTCTAGCAAGGCATATTAACCCAAAAGTATACGCAAAGATCATATTGCCTGAACCTGTAATGTTCTTATGTATGAATCCCTTTGTTTTATGATATTGATCGAGCTCAAGACGAGACTTGTATCATCCTCTTATTAGCTCAATCATTCTCTAAATACTATTATGGATTATAAACTTGTGATTGACTTATCAATCATCTTGACATGGCCATAAACTTTCATAATACATTATATCGAGGGGCCTAGAGATATCTCTTCTATAGGAGGGGCAAACTCTATCATGATCATTCACATCCAACTACATATTTCATAGCAAACCCGAATACTACTTTTATTACTACCCTGTTTTGGAGTAGTGTTTGGTAGTCTCAAAATAAGCTACCACATATGTTGAGAACTATGATGATCTCAAGTCTAAAGACTCCATATAAATACTATTTGAAATTAACTGATGAAACACAATATCTCATACCGAGTCTATCTAACATATATTCACTAACATATATCTATATTATCAATTTGGTATCTCCATACCATGATTCATGAGATATTATTATCAATCAATACATATATTGATCTTACAATCATATTTATTCCTTACATGATACATAAATAGGGATCATTTAGAAATAACAACATATGATATTACGAGTTTTATAAGTCACATACTCATTAATAAAAAATGACAAGTTCTATTTCAAGAAACAAATCAATATATCATAAATATAATATGTGATATATATAACATCTCTATGTTGCATATAGGACATATCACTGACAATTTTCAACTTGTACTAGAGTCAAATATATAGGTATCTAATATCTATTTCCCTAATGTGGGCCTCATGCTTTGGTTGGGAAAGTAGCTTTGTCAATGGATCTACAATGTTCAAATTTGTTTCTACTTTGCATATCTGTATATCACCTCTCTCTATTATCTTGCGGATAAGGTAAAAATAACGTAGAATGTGCTAGTACTTCTGGTGCGATCTAGGCTTCTTGACTTATGCAATAGCCCCACTATTATCACAATAGTGGTCCGTCGTATTGATGGCACTAGTCACCACACCAAGTTCAGAAATAGAATCTTTGATCCAAACAACCTCTTTAGCAGCTTCAGAACTTGCAATGTACTTGGCTTCCATTGTAGAATCATCAACCGTATCATACTTGAAACTCTTCAATCTCACTGTATTGCCATTTAGGTAGAACACAAATCCAGATTACGATTTAAAATCGTCTTTATCAGTTTGGAAGCTATCATCGATGTAACCATTTACAACAAGCTCTTTCTCACCTCCATAGACTATGAATACATCTTTAGTTTCTCTCAATTACTTCAAGATATTCTTTATAGTAATCCAGTGACCTTCACCTAGATCTGATTAGTATCTACTCGTGGCACTTAAAACATATGAGACATCTAGATATGTACAAAGCATGGCATACATAATCGACCAAATAGCCGAAGCATATGGAGATCGCATTCATCTTATCCCACTCATCAGGTGTATTAGGACACTAACTCTTACTAAGATTTATATCATGTTACATAGATAGGAAATTTTTCTTAGAGTCATGCATGTTAAACATTTTTAACATCTTGTTAATGTATGTATTTGGCATAATTCAATTAGCCTTCTTGATCTATTTCTATAGATCTTGATGCACAAAATGTATGTCGTTTCTCTTAAGTCTTTTATAGATAAACTAATTTTCAATGAAGACTTAATAGATTCAAGCATAATCCTAAGTCTTCTATTCCACCCTGCGGCATCACTCTTCCTCCTGTTAGTGCCCTCGGTCTTCATGGAGGCATTGTTCATTCAATTGGTGAGCTTCCTCCTATCGACGTTTGTGCGCTTCTACATCCTGATCTAGGGGAGTTTTACGCGCCACAAATACCTCTTAAGGGGAGAAAAACTACCAGTGCTAATATATAAATCATCAAAGTGTACTAAAGAATTGACAACTCCAACTTCTCTAGGCCTAAACCTGAGTGGCACAGAGCCGTATCCGAGTCAAACTGTAGGCAATTGAGTTGAGTCTAATCTAGGTTTGTCAATCTATTCTAGAGATTATTGCTTAAGGATTAAATAAGGAACTTTTTCCACACCGTTGAAACCGATCGGGACCTGGTTGTTGGTCATCCTACCCGATTGGTTTGAATCCGAGTCAAACAAGGAAAGCTTGCTAAAACTATCAACGAGAAACTTGAGGCTTCCAAAGCAAATACTTGCCTAGGTGTGCAGATGATGTTAGCGACCCTAGAAGTTGGATCCATCACACTTGTCGATAAAAATCCCGATGCACCCCCTACTCGACGCACCAACTTTTAATGTTTTATATTAGCAATAATAAAAGGAGACTACGCATGAGACCTAAAAGTGGATAGATTCGGAAGACAAAGGTTTAGACATATTCAAGCTCTTGATATGAGGCAATGCCCTACTTCTATTTTAATAAATTATATTCCGCCGATTGTATTGTAGATGTTGTATTTCGATAAACTGGTTGCTTGCCTTTGAGAGGCTCCCTGCTCACCTTATATACAGTGTAGGGTAAGATTACAACCTAAAGAAACTAATCGAGTATAGCTTTAGTTTACTTATTTATTACATAAAATTATTTAGATGGGATTTCAAAAGCGCAAAAAGAATCCTAATAATTGAGTCCTTATCTATCGAATTATGTCTTATAAGCACCCAAAATCCATGTCCTCCACAAGGCTATCACTATTGAACCATTACTACAAGTTCACAAACTAACGGTGATAGAGTACTAATGTCGGTTCACCCTATCCAAACTAATGTAATTAAGGTTCTAATGTTGGTTCATAACATTAGTTTTACTATCCAGTCTATTAAATATATAATCGGTTCAAGCCTATTTCTATAAGTTTGTTTACCTTACTTGCTCGATAAGCTTCCACCACAAACTTTCTTTCACGATAAGCTATCTTTTCTTTCATCGTAAGCTTTTTTTTTCTTTTTTTTTACCTCTCGTAAAAAAAAATTTCTAGCCTAATTTTTATAGTAAGCTTCTGATTCATCTCGGCATTGGCCAACATTAACTGATTTTACAGTATTCCCGGCCTTTTTCATCCCTGGGTAGGGCATTTCTAAGCATTTCGAGTGGGGCGGGCCGATAACAACCGTTGTTTTCCCCGGGCCGGCGACCGCTGGGGCCCTGGCCCATGCTCAGATATACGTACGCCGTATTCGCCGTATCATACGAATACACCGTACACCACGTCACCACCGCGACCGCGGCACCGACCCGCCGTCACCACCACGTATGTAGACGAGACGATCCATCCGCTAGACCCCATCCCCACCGTCCCCAATCGCCGATGGACGCCGCAGCGCCTTCGCCTGCGCCACCACCGCAGCCGCCATTCTCCGTGCATCTCGTCACCGGCGGCGGGTGCTCGCCGGAGCTCGTGCTCTTCCTGCACTCCCTCGCCGCCGCGCGCGTCGTCGCCCTCGACGCCGAGTGGAAGCCGCGCCGCCGCGGCCCCGGCGATGACCCTTCGTCGGCGGCGCCTCCCCCGCAGCCGCCGCAGTTCCCCACGGTCACGCTCCTCCAGGTGGCGTGCCGCAGCGACGGCGAAGGGGAAGGTGCCGCCGCCGAGGTGTTCGTCGTCGACCTCCTCACGGTGCCGCTCGCCGAATTGCTGGAGCCGCTGCGGGAGCTGTTTGAGAGCCCTGAGGTGCTGAAGCTGGGGTTCCGGTTCAAGCAGGACCTCGTGTACCTCTCGGCTACCTTCACTGCTGCCCTCGGCTGCGGCGCCAGATTCGAGAGAGTAAGTGCCTATCCTCTTCGTGTGCCGATTCGAATTGGAGGCTCTTGATTAGTGAAACCAAGTAGTAGTTGGCTGTACAAGCTTTAATTCTCAATTATACTCTGGTTCCCTATTAAACACTGTTTGATTACTCTCATATGACTAGCAGTTCCTATGTAGGAAATGGGATTAAACTTTGCTGCATAATTTTGGCTAGGTGGAGCCTTTCTTGGATGTCACCAACGTTTATTACTACCTGAAAGGCCATGACGTCCAAAAGAGGCTTCCAAGGGAGACCAAGAGTTTGGCAACAATTTGTGAGGAACTTCTGGGTGTTTCTTTATCAAAGGTTCGTTTACATGGTAATAGCTTTCATTTGTGAACTTTTTTATTTGTTGGATATTCACTGATGACCTTCAGTGCCATCTGAATCAATTCTTTGGAAATATTACACTTTACTAGAGAGCATACATAGACTTGTGTAATTCTAAGCTAGCTAGAATTAGGATACTGAGATAAGGATAAAAACTAGTTTTTTGTTTACTAAAAATTTAAAATAAGTGCTATTTACGTTCAATTCAGTGCAAATATAAAGTTTCACAGTTTCTTATAATTTATTCAAGGGCCATCTATTCCAATCGTTCTTCCATGACTTACAGTCCCATTGCACTTGCCTCATGTTTGGCAACATGCGTTTGGTTGGGGGGAGTTTCTAGGGGGGATTGGAAGTTTAGAGGAATGGGGCTATTAACTTCTTCATTGGTTGAGGGACATGAGAGTTTAGGTGGGGTGGGGATGGGGAATTGAGGGAGGAACTCCCAGCGTTTTAATACCTGGGTAGGGGGTGGGAGTTGAGAGGTAATTCCTCTTTATGTTTATATGAGAATTGGATTTTAAATGATGATCTATGGCTCAGATTTATTCCCTCATACTTAGAGGGGGAATTCCCTCCCAATTTCCACCCTCGACCCAGGTATTGAAAAGGTGAGAGTTCGCTCCTAAACACCCCTTCCCAATCCCTCCTAAATCTCCCACACCACCATCCAAACAGCAGAGTTAACAACCCCCATCCTTCAAACTCCCATTACCTCCTGATAATTCCCACCAACCAAACATTAAAACACAGGGAGTTCTTCCTTTAATTCCCCATCCCCATCCCACCAAAATTCCCATGTCCCTAAATCAAACGAAGAAGTTAACAGTTCCATCTCTCTAAACTCCCAATTCCTTCTAAAAACTCCCCCCAACCAAACACAAAGGTAAAGAACAGGTGAAAATGAAACTGGGTGGCTGGACAGGAGAATATGAGCTTTCTGCCCCATAAAGAATTCAATAATTACTGGAGCTTCAAGTAGGAACGTATTAATTAATTCATCCTTGTTTTGTCAAAATAAAGTGTAATTTGTGCAAAATATAGGAGTAGCTGCATTTGTTAAAATAATCACACAGTTGCAATTTAGTGTGAAATACTCTCCTCTCCAGTCACAACTACTTGTCATTTTCAATACACTTCCAATCATGCTTTTAAATTTTATTTTGGTTGTTTGCACCTATTCTATGCTTCCGAAAGGCATTAGTTATATTATTTTCTTAAGAAAATGTATTATTAAATTTCAAATTGTTAATCTTCCTTTTTCTACTAGGAACTTCAATGTAGTGATTGGTCATGCCGTCCCTTAAGCGAAGGTCAAATAAAATACTCTGCAGCTGATGCCTACTATTTACTCGACATATTTGATCTATTCCATCAAAAAATCAGAACTGAAGGTACATCTCATGCATAACTCCAATTGTTTAATCATGGGATCAGAAATATCATATGCATGCATATTTCCTGTAAATTTGAAACCATTTTCCGCGTTTCATGCAAACATGTTTGTTAGACACAATTTCCCCTCCCTTGAATTCCCTCTTGAACTAGATTATATGATTAGAGGGAACATGCTTTAGTCACTTTCTGGTGTCACTGTCCACATAGAGCCATTCATGACATAAGCAACACATTATGTCAACCACAGGAATATCTTTCTTGAGAAAATAGAAAACAACAAAAACACACCATCTCCTTCCTATATTCCCCTTGCATTACCATAACAATGCATCGCCTACTGTTCCATGCAAGCTCTGCGGCTCCTTGCATAGCATCAGCCTTGTGAGCAGTATATTGAACCTTGGTCTTATGAGTCTATCTGTGGGAGCAGTGTAAAGATTTCTAGGGAATAAATGGGAGCATGTGACTTCTCCACATCCTCTATGAATGTCTGGTGCACGGAAACCTTTGCAACATAACAGCTTCACCAACGATGTTGGGCTAGTGATGTGGATCGTGCATGCATCGATACATCTTTATCACCTGCTCTTTGGTTTCATATGTGAGCGGTGATTGCCTCATGTGACATGCTCATGATGATGCAGCTGTTCATGATGTGGGATAGATTAACAATGCTTCTTTTTGAGAATATGTTGCATATCTTCTTCATCACTCAAGCTGTTTGTGAGTGCATATGTGCTAACATTGACTGCTTGGTGCTTACTGCTTAAAAGTATGTGGAGTATAACTATTAACTCATTTAGTTCCTTCATGTTCTACTGTTTTATGATTTTTTATCCTGCCCGGTTTATACTGTCGCAAACCATTTGGCAAAACTAATGCGTTAGGCAGCTATGTTGATCACTGCAAACTATTTTGTGTATATTATTAATATGTGGTGTGATAGATTTAATCTTTGCCTCCCAATTAGCTTTTGCAATCATATGTTGGTAAAGGATTTAATAATTACTCTGGCAATCTGGTCGAAAAAAATACTTTGACAATCCATGCTTATTATTAGTGGAATCAAATTAGTGCTAAATTATGCTTCACTCTTAACAATCCATGACAGTTACTGTTTGTCATGGATTCTCATGTTACGATTAAGATGAGACCTGAGAAAATTTAGTGAAAACCTAAAAGGATGGTAGTGTATGGTTCGCCATTAGCTTCCCTTCAAAAACATGAGTTTGGTTATCTGCCTCAAACATGGATTTTGAGGTGGTGGATTGATCATCCTCCAGCAAGGCCTTCAACTCACGAGCAGGACATGAATTATGTGTGCCAAACCATGGAAGTCTAGGTTATACCTCCACTCTTGTTTGACCAGCTCTATGTTTTATATATGACATCTTCGAAGTGTAATAGGGCTATAAGATATATTCTCAACTAAACTAAACTCAACACAGTCTTTCAGTACTAAGTAAATTGAGGTAGTTTAGAGTTGAAACCTAACAAAAGCTTTCAAATCATGGATCAGATACATCAATAATCACTTTTCAATCATTCCTATTTAAGTACAGATCTTCGTGTAAATCTCAAGTCTCTTCTTATTGTCTTTCTCCATGTTAATTTTAATATTTCTCTATCTCTCTTCATATTATTATCCTGACTTAGAATTTCACAATATATTGGTGTCTCTAAAGGTCTTCTTTAGATATGATCAAACCATCTCAACCGATGTTGGACCCCTAGTCGATTACGTATATCCTCGTTTCGGACTCGATCCATTCTTATATGACCATAATCCAACATAGCATACGTATTTCTGCAATACTCAGCTGTTGAACGCAATAACTTTTTATAGACCAACATTCTATCCCATATAGCATAGCAGGTCTAATCGTCATTTTATAAAACTTAACTTTTAGCTTCTGTGATACTCTCTTATCATAGAGAATACCAGATGCTTGGCGCCATTTCAATCAGCCCGTTTTGATTCTGTGGCTAACGTCCACATTAATATCTTCATCTATCTGTAGCATTGATCCTAGATATTGCAAAGTGTTCTTCCTAGATACTATTTGGCCTACTAAACTCACATCTCACTCCTTGTGTACGATAATGCCAAAGTCACAACTCAAGTATTTAGTCTTAGTTCTATTTACTCTAAAACATTTGGACTCAAGAGTCTGCCACTACAACTCTAATTTTCTATCTACTCTTGTGTGGCTCTTGTCAATTAACAATACGTTATCTGCAAAGAGCATACACCAAGTGATATCTCCTTATATGTTTCTTGTAATCTCATCCATTATCAATGCAAAGATGTATGGGCTCAAGACTAATCCCTAATGTAATTCTATTTTAATCGGAAAGTAACATATATTACCATCATTTGTTCTAATACTAGTTATATTATTGTTGTACATATCCTTAATGAGAAAGATATATACTTTGTTGGCATTTTATGTTTACCAAAGATCACCACATGACATTTCTTGATTTCTTGTCATAAACCTTTTCTAAGTCAATAAAAACCATATGTAGGTCATTGTACTCTCTAAATCGCTCCGTAACTCTTATTAAGAAAATTGTTTCTATGGCTGATCTTCTAGATATGAAATCAAATTGGTTCATAGAGATCTATATTGTTGTTCTCAAACGGTGTTCAATAACTCTCTCACATAACTTCATAGTATGCTTCATCAACTTAATTTCTCGATAATTAGTACAACTTTAGATATCTCCCTTATTCTTATAGATTGGTACTAATATACTTCTTCTCTACTCTTCAAGCATCTTGTTCGATTAAAAAATATTGTTGAACAACTTAGTTAGCTATATTATAGTTATATCCTCGAGACATCTCCACACCTTGATTAGAATACCATTAGGGCCCATCGCCTTACCTCCTTTTATCCTTTTCAAAGCTTTTTTAATCTCTGATTTTTGGATTCTACGCACAAAATTCATATTAGTGTCATCCGAAGAGTCGTCCAATAGGACAGTGATGTCCTCGTTCCCACCATTGAACAAATTGTCAAAATACTCTTGCTATCTATGTCTAATCTTATCCTCTTCCACTAAGAGCTACTCTTTCTTATCCTTAATACATTTAACTTAGTTAAAGTCTCTCGTCTTTCTATCATGATCCATAACTTTATAGATGTCCTTCTCTCTTTCTTTTATACTCAAATGTTGATACAGATCTTTGAAAGCCTACCCCTTTGCCTCGCTCACAACCCATTTTACGATCTTTTTTGTCATCTTATATTTCTTCATATTGTCATCACTCCTATTATGATACAAGTGTTTATATCATTCTTTCTTCTTTTTAATAGTTTTTTTCATATCTTTGTTCCACCACCAAGAGTCTTTAGTTTCGCTTCCACTCTCTTTAGTCACTCCAAACACTTCTGAAGCAATCTTCCGTATGCATGTTGCCAGCTTTTCCCACATGTTATTTATATCGTCTTCTTTCTTTCAAGAGTATTCTTCGATAACCATTTCCTTAAAGACATTTGATGTCTTATCTTCTAACTTTCATCACTTAGTTTTTACAATTTTGGCTTGTTTATCCCTACGAACATGTACTAAAAGGCGAAAGTCGGTCACCACCAGCTTATGTTGAGAAATCACACATTCATCATATATTACCTTACAATTCATACAAGCTCGTTTATCTCCTCTTGTCATAAGGACAAAGATATATTAGATTGCAAATTTGTGCTAGATCTATGTGATACTGTGATCAAATAGTACCACAACTTCAATATAATTGACAACCACTCAGTGGTCAAGTTGGATCATGGTCTCTTAGAGATTGTGTAAGACAGACTAGTATGTTTCCCAGATTATTGTTTAATTTCTCTTGGCATACATCATTGCCAAAATACCTTTGTTTTCAAGGAATTTATCACCAACACAACAGAGATGGCACTTTTTCCATGATCATTGTGAGATTGTGAACCTGCTTGACCATCTAATTGGATCCAACCATCTTGAAGTTATGGTGTTGTTCAATCACATACATCTAACAACTAGCTTTTAATACTAAAAGTTAATGCTTAATGTCTGCCATATTTCCTTAACACTTGTGAAGTTGATACACATATGATGGTGTCCTGTTAGGATGGATAATGTATCTTTTGAACTCTATTCATCTCTTTAATGAATGGGCAGAGTGCCTGTTATCCATTTGAATAAAAAAAAAGGTTGATCATCAAAGAGCTCGTTAGACAAGACTGACTAGTTATGTTCCATGACAGTTTTTTTAGTCATTTCATAATCCATTGTTCTGCTAACAAGTCAGTGATTAACCTTTTCTTTTTTCACTAAGAGCATGTTTGGCTCATTTGGCACTTGGCTAGTATTTCTTAGGAGGGATGGGCAAATTGACCTCCTGCATAACAAGGATTTTTGTCCAACTAGCAAGAAATCAAACATGCCATAACTTAATTCTACTAATTACTGTTTGCAATAACATATAACTAAACAATTATTTCCAGCATAACATTGCTAACACTGTGTATTAGCTGATGGATTGAA
Source organism: Oryza coarctata (assembly GCA_030770085.1). Classification (NCBI taxonomy): domain Eukaryota; kingdom Viridiplantae; phylum Streptophyta; class Magnoliopsida; order Poales; family Poaceae; genus Oryza; species Oryza coarctata. Next base: position 10,233,779 of record CM061475.1, read on the forward strand.
TCTACCATTCCATGGATTTAACAGTACTCATGAAATATTTTATCATCGACCAACATAATTCCCTAATATACTACTTCTGGCTAATGCAGTACATGGACATGGATAGAACCGTTTAGAAGATACCACAATCATGTATACCAACAACAATAAACTAATATACTAATCGGTAATCAGTACTGTATCCAATCAGGATTTAGGAAATGGAGTGTGATAACAAAAGAAACATTCCCACTAACAAGAGCTAGCACTACACTTCTAGTTTTCCCAGATCCACCTCCCAAATCTGACATGTCTGTGGTTTGCTGTTTTCAGTTTTTGATTTTAGAGTTCTCATGAGCCTTAGTTCATGGTTGTTTATGCATTTATATGGAAGATGGACAAAAGATGGGTGGGTTGAATGGAGGGGAACTTAGGAGAAATATAAGGCCATAGGCTAGAGGGAGAATGTCTCTGAATTTGCTGGCATTCTGCAGTTTTATGAGCTATGTATCCCTTCAAATTAGCATGTGCACTCACAGGCACTTACAGTGAAGAAGATATTAGATAGATGCTAAGAAGCTTCTGCCCTCACAAGCAACTGTCTGGTCAGAAGATGCCTATAATGCTGTCACTGCTCAAGCTTGTAGTAGAAAAGAAGGTATGTGGAGAGTTGGAGATGATCGCAATGCACAAAAGCTCGTCCAAACTCTTCACAAGAGAATTTAATGAAGTTATTCACTGTACACAACTGGGAGGATACCATCTGGTTGCACGCTTGCATTCATTGCTCAGAAACCTTTGCACAGGTTCTGGTGCAGGGATTCATGTAGCCAACACTCCACTCGCTAGGCTTCATTTGCAAGACATGTAGCTAGGCTGGCTTAGTACAGTTGGCAATACAATAGAGCTGTAGATGGGAAGTATTTGAAGGACATAGGGTGTTGCTGTTGTTTTTTCTCTCTATTTGCATTTCTCTCTATGGTTCTCTTTGTGCTGGACAGTTAAACCTGTCAGCCACTCAATCACTTTCCCAATAGTAGCATAAAGGTGGAGAGATGCAAGTTTGATAGTGAGTGAGATAGAATGTCTCTACACTACAAACACGCATGTGCATTTCTGCATGAAATGCAACAAAGGTTCGAAATTTTTGGGCAACATGCACTTGCTTGTGTGCATGTTTGCAGAAGTTATGACATTCTTTTCTTTTCTGTTTACTTGTGATCAAATATTTATCTTTTGAGAATGTGGGAGCTATGAAAGTGTGAATGAATTGGTTGCTAATGAATCGTCTGGGTTGTCTTTTCTAAAATTATCAGCTAATATTGCAGGGAATTGTTTGCCTACAAATGAGCTAACATCAGATAGCCATTGCCCCCCAAGGGACGCAGAATGTTCTTCATCTGGAGATGCAGTTTGCTTTGATGGCTATTTTACGTCCATTGTGGTGAAGTATGGTGAGAAAATTTTGCTGACAGAATCAGATACAAAACCACGTTCGTCAAGACGAAAAGAAAAACAAAAGCTTGCTACAAATGCCAAATGCAAAGAGAAGTTTGAAGGTAGTACTGAATGGCAGGGTCCTCCTCCATGGGATCCTTCTGCTGGTGGAGATGGCTGCCCAAAATTTTTGTGCGATGTGATGGTAACAGTTTCCCTTACCCCTCTACATTCAATTGTGCTCTTTATGATTTTATCCAAGTAGCATTTCATGAGATGAACTTGAAAAGGAACATGATTCGCTCTATAGAAATTTGTTTAGTTATGTTCCCTGTTTGCAAATGCTGCAAGGTTTGATATGAAGAAATTTTGGACAGATTGAGGGTTTAGCTAAGCACTTGAGATGTGTTGGAATAGATGCTGCTACTCCATCCTCAAGGAAACCTGAACCGAGGTCTTCTCTATAAGTTTTGCAAAAAAAATATTGTAACATTCTTAATGTCTCATGATGAATTGTCATATTTATGTTTTCATTTATGTGCTTATATTTATCATGTAGGGAACTGTTAAACCAAACCTATAAGGAAAGAAGAGTATTACTTACAAGAGATGTCAAGCTCTTGAAATATCAATATTTGGCAAGTAACCAGGTATACAGAGTGAAGAGCCTGCTCAAACATGATCAACTGGCTGAGGTATGCACATTTTTTCTACTCTTCTGTCTCCAGTTTTAAAGTTACTGTAAAAGCTATGGTCCAATCTTATTGATTATACAGAAACTCTAATCAGCAATGAATCAGGAAGGTTGGCTGCAGTTCTCTTTCTTTTGTGTGTGACTGTCTGTGTGTCAACAATTACTCAAGGCCAAGTAAACTTAAATTTCTGTCAGGAACTGGTACAATGTCAGCCATATCAGCAAAGAAAAACTTTTCTACATTATCAAAAACAAAATGTGCAACCACTTTGGCAGTTTTGTCCAGAACTTGTGTAATAATAACACATATGGTGAATTATTTTTTTTAAAGTAAACTATAAGCATCACATTGACTAGAATCATACTGTGGATTCATCAATACCCATTAAAATTTTCCTGCTGAAGGCAAAATTTTGAATTAATAAAACTAAGCAGTTTCCTCACAAAGTTGGTGCTCTTTTTAGAGAGAGAGAGAGAGGAAGGAAAGAATTCACTTGCCATCTGATTTTTTTTTGTTTCTAGAACCACATAGGCGAAGCTTAGTTATGGCACACGTACTTGTCTCGAACTTCTAAGTATGATTATGCGCATTGTTCCAAAGGAGGTCATTCTGAAGATCATTGATTAGCTTGTTGACTACTTAAAATACTTGTTGCAGGTGATTGATACATTCCAGTTGAAGATATCCGAGGATAATCTTATGTCAAGATGTACAAAGTGCAATGGAAGATTCATCCAAAAACCGCTGACACTCGATGAGGCTATTGAAGCCTCAAAAGGTTTTCAGATCATTCCCTCCTGCCTCTTTAACCGAAACTTGGAGTTCTGGAAGTGCACTGACTGCAACCAGCTCTACTGGGAGGTACTTGTCCATTCCTGTCTCCCAAAGTACCTATATTCTCTTGTATCCAACTAATTTGGACATTCACAGGGTACTCAGTACCACAATGCAGTCCAGAAGTTTTTGTCAGTATGCAACATTAGCGACTGAGGAGTGCAATATGAATATGCTATTGCGGAAGACTGCCAACCCACAGAGATTGTCTTATATTTGGGATTTAGTCACCCACGATGGAGCAGACGTTTCGTTTTATCAGTTTGCCATTCATCGTATCCTTTTTTTCGTTGTTATGCTGTTGTTGTAAATAGCCAATCACTTCTTCCGTTTCAGTTCATCCAAAACTATTTTCAAGTGTGTGCCTGCTGGTTTGATTCTCTTGTTCAAATAATAGAGGTGGCTCCCTCAGCTACCTGGGATCGAATTCCTACTGAACTCCTTGCTAATTTTTAGGAAGACAGCGAAAAGAAAAACAAAACTGAGATGAAAAGGAAGCTATTCGGTTTAAGTTGTACTACTTTACTTGTGACAACAATACAGTTGTACTTGGGAAATTCCATAGGTTGCCTATCTCAGTACCTCCATTCCCAGCCGATTTGGTAATCCCCTCTTTGTACTTATGTTTTTCCTATCCTATATTCCAAAAGAGCCATTTAGCATTTCTAGTTGCTAAGATGTCTAAGATGGTTTGCTGAGAAAGCAAGGTGCATAAGTTAGAGAATGTCTAGTTATGGGTTGCTAGAAGCCTAGAATATGATATTTCTTCACACTTAAATATGACCGTATCTCATGCATGCATGTGCAAAATAGTACTCCTAGCTGTTATCTTTTCAAGCCGCTATTGGCACTACCTTGGGTACTCGCTGTCATAAAGCATAGATATTTTTCGCTATACATCTGGACAGCCTATCTAGATTATAGTCAGAAATAAGCATTTTGGGATGGAAGAATTACGTCACAACCGACAGGGCAAGAGGACGCTCATCACAAGATTACTAGGGCACCTATGTATTTCTTCCATCCCTTAGGTACTCGGTCCTAAAGTACAGGTATTTCTCACTGTACATTTAGATAGCTTATCTAAATTTACAGTCAGAAATAGCATTTTGGGATGGAAGAATTACGTCACAGGGCAAGGAAGAGAATGCTCATCAAAAGATTACTGGGGCACCTATGTATTTCTTCCGTTTCCAACAATGACATCCGTAGCGTGCCTAGGAGTTATCAATCAATTTGCGTGGCTCATTCTCTCATCCAGAAACATTCGTTTTATCACCACTGAAGTAGACCAAAAATCATGTGAAAATTCAGAGTTTCAAGCCTACGTTCAGCAACAATGTGCTGTGCTGACAGAAAAGCGAAAGATTTTTGCAGGAATTGAACTCCGGTTCACCATTTCAACAACCACCAAACAGTCTGCTCTCTCCATTTGAGTTCTCAAAGGAAGTGGCATGAGCAAACATGCAGCAGCCTCCAACCTGTAGGCAAACTCTATGCTACAAGTAACATCTACAGGTTCTTCCTAAACCTATACGCAGGGTACAGATTACAGTACCATGTTTGTGCAAGGTACGTTTGTCCCTCATCCCAAACCACAGAAGCGTGTGCCCTGATCTTCTTCATGTGGTCCTCAGATATCTGCATTGATTCCAAATATTCGGACCTTGTGCATGTTTGGCAGCTTTGCTACCACTAGTACCAGAACCGAAAAGCATTGGCTGTTTGTAGTCGGTCAAGTGTGATGCCATCAGGTACCTGCGACAAATCATATGAGGATATCTTAGAACATGCCATTCAAGATAAGTATCTTCTGTGTTAGCCTTAGCATGAGAGTTAAGCTAAGCATCATAGAGGAATGAAAGCATGTGTAACAATTGAAATCAACTAGTGCAAAGAACTTATATTCGATTGCTAATTGGATATCCACGATCCCACAAAAGGCCATTGCTGAACATAGGACCAGAATGTGACTTCAACAGAAAAAGGCTATCCACTTTCTCCTAATCACAAGATGCTTTCTCCTAGTCACAAGATGCTCGATCACGATGACAGTCTTTTTGCTTAACTTATTCTAGCACTACCAGAAACATGGAAAACAAGTAACATTGACATGTAACTCCCAATTACATCATATGAATCAAACATTCCACTTATGTGAGATGCAAATAAACATCGCCACCCAAATCAGAAAAAGTTCTAGCCTTGTGGAACTAAATAAACAGTAGTCTTAACAGCAGGAAAAATGACACCTTTATTAATCATCTAGGCAGCCATCCTACCTAGTTTCAAAGCAAGAAGAGCAGGAAAATGAATTCCTTCAGAATGAAGGATGCTTCCACCCCGAAATAATTTTTGTAACAAATTTTATACATTTTGACTTCTTTCTACGTCTACAATGAAACCCCATCATGAAGTTCATTAGGGTGAGATGGAAATGGAACTTACAGCACCACAGGTACCACAGTCAAGAACTTCCTGTTACGTGTAAGCTGCTGTCCATTATCAATTTGTTCCCACCAAGTTAGTCTGTTGTAGATGCCTTGGTCATCAGCAGCAAACGGGGTTCCTTTCTTCCAATGGAAGAAATGGTAGGTTATCTGCAAAACAAAATAAAAAAGAATTTTTTCTTAAACATTAGTACTAGTAGCTGAATTTTAAGGAATATAAATTCTAAACATCTAACTCAGGTCCTCCGACATATACAGAAGCCATGCTTTATTGTGTTAAAGGGAGAAGGACAATAGAAAAAAAAAAGCATCTCTAACATACTGTGTGCTAGCAGCTTGCTGATGATGGCCTTAAATTACTTTGCTTTGTTACAGAGACAAATTTGTTCAAGCACATACCCAACCCCACAAACCATTTGTCGCATACAACCCAAAATAAAAAAGATTTGTTTGTTTGTATATTGTAGGATAGAATGTAGTCGGTGTTTTTTTCTCTTTCTAATAATACCATCTTGTATATTTATAAATATGGATTACTACATTCTACCTCTATCTGCAGACGGACAGAGGGAGTTGTCTTCGCAATCCTAATCAGTTTGTAACTCAGGCAAGCTGAACACCCACGGTGGGAATGAGCTTTCTAGCAATTAATTCGTCAAACAATGGTTCTATATGTCATTTTTCTTATGTTAATTGTAAGACATAACACTTATTATTAATAAAAATTAACTTATAGGTAAAACATTTTATATATGTGTTCTTAACAACTTAAAAACAAATGTTAGAAAATAAACAACAATAAAAAAAATCCTAAAATTAACTCTAAAATTTAAGTTTGGTTGTAGCCTATTTATTAAAATAAGGGCAATGTAATTCTTCTTATCTGTTCTCGTAGATATAAGATTTATGGATCAACATGTTGCATGGCATGTACCCACAAATCATCTAAGGACATGAATAGTGCTTCATACGCTGAACTTAAAAACTATATAAAAGTTGATACGTATAGATTTGCCTTGATAACATATACTATAATATCATAAATTTATTAGGTTTTGTAACTTTAAAGTTTTAAAAGTTTGAATAAATCCTATTTTAAATATTAAATATTTTTTACCGGCCAGAGACAATGTAGGCCATAAGTGTACTGTACACCTGCACCTTTTAAAAGTATGGTATGTGTAGACTTTTATACTTTAGTTGGTGTTTAATTAAATAGTCTTTTTTATCTAAAACACTAATTTCAACTTAATAAAAGCACTTGGAATAACTTGTGTATTTTTTTCTTCACAAACCTTCCCTAATAGTTTCTTAATTAACTTTGTACGCCCATTCTAAAAATCATGTCCTCTGTTATCGTTGACCTAAGGGAGTATATTGTTTTTACACAACCCCTCTCTGCTATATAAAGTAATCTAGCAGGGCCATGTAACTAGAGAAAAAGTGGAGCCATAAGATATAAGTAGGAGCAGAGTATTGTCATGCATTCATAAGTCTCTCTTCTCCTCTCTTTAATTCTCATATATAAAACATGACAGTGAGGGCCTAATTAGTGTATTGGGTTGGATCTTCTTAGGCCCAAGCCCAAGTTTCTCTCCTTGGGCACTCACTGCTTGATTCTTATGGCTAGTGAGAAAAAAATAGAAAGCCTCATTAAAAACCTTGATAAGAAATTATATTAAAACTTATTCAAGGAAAAAGAATACAATCCAACCAATTTATAGTTCAAATTTCAAATTCGAACTTTGGGTACTTGATCCTTTAGATCAAGTTTTGTATGTAGACTTAGTAAAAATTCTCCCTCTAAATTTTGCATTCAAGCCTAGGTCAACTCAAATTCTATGATTGTATCCTTAAAAAAAGATACAAGTGATCTTTTGGTCTAATCTTGCATAATTTTTCATGACTTCATTGATACTGGAGAATCACCTTTAGTGTGATACACATCTTATTATCTTCTTGCTAATGATAGGGATTGGATAAAAGCTCTAACCATGTTGCATGATAGATGTGGTGATCTGTAATCCGTGTCACATTCTGCCTTCGTATGCTTTATGTGCTATAATGTGGTTTAGTGCAATGTTGGTTTCAACCAACTTTATTTCAAACTCATTTCACATAGTGAGCTTAATTTGAATGATATTCAGACCATCATTCTCAATCCGTTTGGGGATTTCTGTAATGTCATACTTCATTTCTAAAAGAACATTTTGATCAGAACTTAAAAGTATTATGTTAATGTCTTAGTATAAATCCTATCCTCAATATTTTGAACCATGAATCAGCTTGCATGTTGATTTAGTTGATCTTTCAACTTCCGATGGAATGCCAACAAGATTTAATGTTTAAAGGAAAATAATTACCCAAGATAGGTCTCATAATCCACTTCTGTGGTTGGATGAGTCTTTATGCAAGTATCTAGGATACACTAAGATATGCAAATTTTTATATGCTTCTCCATTTTGCTTAATGCTTCTTGATATGAGTATGATCCTTTAGTGTACCAGCAATTACTATGTCACATTCTTCTATTGCTGGTTTTCTTCCTTTATGGAAAGACATAGTATGCCTATTTATAAATCCCATATATTTTCAGGTATCAATTGGCTCCTTACTTATCGGGGGTAATTTAGTGATCTCTTTTTACCTGTTTTTATCATACGTCTCCAGTTATTTTTAGGGTTTTAAGGAGCCGGAGCTCTTGTCCTTATTATTTTTCCTCATCTTGGATAAGATGAGGGATACGTATGCATTCTTCGATATTTTCCCTCCTCCAGTGTATTATATTTGGATAAATGCAATTTATTCATATTCTTTAATATCACAAAAGTATTCATAATGGGGTTTGGCACTTTCAAAATTTCTATGTATGCTTCTAGTACTTGCATTTACAATTGCATGTTCATATGCATTAATCCCTTCTTTTGCTTTTTTTCTGATATTTATCATCTAGGGGTTTATTCTCTCCCTTAAATGACTAAAAATAATTCTTATTTAGTTAATAATTGGGCTATATTCACGTCTCTGTTCAAAGTTTTTTACTTTGAGAGAGCGAGCCCATTTTATAGTTTTTTCATATACAAGAATGACTAAGATATTGATAATCCACTGCAATTTTGGGACTTCTCGTCCCTTCTTGTGATGGGATTTTCATTGTCGAGCTATTTTAATCCATATCGCATATTTAGTTATTCATTCGGATATTTGGTACTATAGTTTCCTTTTAATGCACTAGGCCAGTATGCTTCCCTTCATCAGAACATATATCACTAGTATCACTAGTATGAAGTAGACACAAACGTAGTTTCTTTCATGTTATAATACTAATAACTAAATAGGTTTGCAAATTATTCTTATGCATTCATTTCTAGAATTATACCTCCAAAGAATATAGTTTATGGATTAATTCCTTCAACATATTATGGGTTGCAAATAATATGTACCGTGTGCATTGCATGTGCACAACATGTGGCGCGACCATAGCACGGCGCATGAGAGTAGTGGCCGGTGCATGGCGCGCAATGTACACGTATGGCGCATGTGCATGATGCATCGTGCTTGACATGTGGTGAGAGTAGCAGCTAGCGCACAGTACACACTCATGGTGCATGCGTACGGACCGTGGCGAGAGCAACAACTAGCATGCAGCACACGATCCAGAGCTGGTGATTAATTTCTACTTGTTGCATTCGGGCATACAACATAAAAATTATTTGTACTATGCTCATTGCAATTTTCATGATTGTATGACCAGAGATAATAGCTATCAAGGAAATAACCAATTTTAGAAAATGCATTTCATTTTCACATGCCTTTGTGATGAGTCTGCTTTCCTCATCTTTAGCTCCATCATGCGAACTTATCATGTGAATATTTTGTTGTTCTTAAGAGACTGATGTATATTCGTTTTCTATGAGTAAATGACATTCTAAAAAATCACTACATATGATTGTCAAGATAATTCGAGTCTTGTTGTAGACCGAATTTGTCTATCTACTTTTGTGGTGTTTCTTTTCACAATGTACATTTTCTCTCTTTCTTAGGCTATACGTATGATCTATGGCAATAAATTAAAACATCACTATTGCAAAATAAGGAGTTAAACTTTATCATAGAGCAAAATACAATCGAAATAAAGTCTATTCATATGAGGAGAATCATGAAATGAATGTTATGCTCTCATATAGCTTACAAAACCATTATTTAAAAATTGTTCATAATGCAACCAAGCCAAAATAAGATATGTGCATCATGCACTCAAACAAAATCTAGAAAGATGTCCATCTCTACGAAGATATGCTCGCATGCTATGATTGCGGTAGATACAAGGATGTTAAGTGGAGTAGTGGTGGAGGGGGTGCCATGGCATCTACCCCCATGGTGCCATTAACTACAACTAGGTGTGCCTCTACGGCTACCTTGGCCTAGTATGTGTCAATGATGTGATGTGGCTCCTTGCAGATACGACTCCAATGGCCCATATGCCACACTAGTAGCATGTCTAGTCCTGCTGGTAGTATGGCTTATCGTTGTGAGGTGGCTTGGTGGCTTGCTTGCCCTTGCCTCTCGGTGCCTCCTGAGTATCTAGAGCTTCTGCCTGTGCCTTCTTGGGTTCCTTCTCCCACCTTGCTCCTCTTTCTCTAGATGGGCTTGTAAATCTTGTAACTGTTAGTATTGACTTCAAGGCCAACGCTCTTGCCGAGCGGCTGGGAGACAAAGTTCTTGCGAAGAATCTTGTCGTGAGACTCAGACATCTACATGATGTCAATCATCTTGCCATACTTTTTGTATGTCGACTGCTTGTAGTTACAAGCACTCTGCACAATGTTGGGTTAGAAGGTGGAGAGAATCTTATTAATCTCTCCTCGTCTATGGCTATCTTGCCACATAGGAAAAGGTTGGTATAGATCCGATGCAAGGTGGAATTGAACTCAGCAATACACTTGAAGCTAGCGAACCTCAAACAAATCTACTTCTACTCTGCTTGGGGCAGAATGGTGTACTTCAGCTTCTCGAACCGCTTTTTGAGCACGGTCCATAGAGCGAGCGGGTTCTTCATGGTCCTGTACTCATTCTTGAGCATGGCGCAAAGGTGGTGCTGCAAGAAGTGCAATGCTTGATTGTTCTCATCAGGGGTAGGTGTACAATCCCATGATGTAACCATCCCGTTCTCTTGGTAAAGCTTCTTGGCCCTAACCTGGACGTCGAATGCCCAAGTAAGGTATTTCTAACCATGTTGGGCCAACTCGGCGAACTCTATGTTCGTGACTCTTGACATTCTGTTGCATGAGAATAAAATATTTATAAGGTTACTGCTGGTAACACAATTGAAAGTTTGAATATAAATATTTTATAATTTTTTCAATATTTCTTAAGAATAGTAAATGCTAATTCATCATTCAAATGCTATAATGCATATACAAAAGCGGTATAAAATATATAAATTCATACAAATACTGAAAATGAAATTTCCAATCTCAATTAACAGTAATAAAATGCCATGCTAGAAGGGAATTCAAATTCAAAATTCTTAAGTTGTTCTATGCTAAAATTCGAAATTTCAGGTGAAATTTGTAAAGTAAAGGGGCCATTTCCTAAGTTTCCTTGCGTGGAGGGGTACAACAGGAGTTTTCCAAAATTCTAGGGGTCCACGCGCAAGATTTGCCTGCAAAGAGGTTATGCGCATGATTTTTGGAAAACCTAAGCGCTCTTTCATGAAATAACCAGATTCTTCACTTTTTCTTCTCTCCCCTTTCATTTTCTTTCCTTTCATTTCCTTTCATTTTCTTTTCCTTTCTCTTTCCTTTCCTTTCTTTTCTTTTCTTTCTTTCCTTCTTTCTTTTTCTTCCTTTTTCCTTTCGGTCAATGACAAAGCCAGTGGGCACCGTCACGGCATGACACGACACACGTGGGCACTTGCCACACGCTATGTCACGGAGCAATGCAGCTGGGCGCATGCGTCTTTGGCCAAGGAGGCATGAAGGGTGGCGGGGCTCAGGCGAGTGGCAACGTAGCAATTGGTGCGACATGGCGTAGCGCAGGCGTGGCACGACAACCTATGCGACGTCCGTGGCCAACCTTTATGACATGGTGATGCGGTGGTTGCCCGAAAATCCTACCAATTGGCTTTTGCCAATGACTTCAAGTTGGTGACGGATTTGGTCTAGAACAACAAAAACAAAATGAGGAAGATAAAGGATTTCATGTTTGAAATTCGTTCAAAAAGATCAAAAAGGGATTCAAGAGTTCCTCTACCTTCTTCTTCCTTGACCTTCGATAAAACTCATGGTGATTATGTTTTATAAAATCCCTTTGCTAGTTTGTTTACGCACGAGGAGATTGGATCAGGAAGAGAGATGTGATGAGAAATCACACATTCATCATATATTACCTTACAATTCATACAAGCTCGTTTATCTCCTCTTGTCATAAGGACAAAGATATATTAGATTGCAAATTTGTGCTAGATCTGTGTGATACTGTGATCAAATAGTACCACAACTTCAATATAATTGACAACCACTCAGTGGTCAAGTTGGATCATGGTCTCTTAGAGATTGTGTAAGACAGACTAGTATGTTTCCCAGATTATTGTTTAATTTCTCTTGGCATACATCATTGCCAAAATACCTTTGTTTTCAAGGAATTTATCACCAACACAACAGAGATGGCACTTTTTCCATGATCATTGTGAGATTGTGAACCTGCTTGACCATCTAATTGGATCCAACCATCTTGAAGTTATGGTGTTGTTCAATCACATACATCTAACAACTAGCTTTTAATACTAAAAGTTAATGCTTAATGTCTGCCATATTTCCTTAACACTTGTGAAGTTGATACACATATGATGGTGTCCTGTTAGGATGGATAATGTATCTTTTGAACTCTATTCATCTCTTTAATGAATGGGCAGAGTGCCTGTTATCCATTTGAATAAAAAAAAAGGTTGATCATCAAAGAGCTCGTTAGACAAGACTGACTAGTTATGTTCCATGACAGTTTTTTTAGTCATTTCATAATCCATTGTTCTGCTAACAAGTCAGTGATTAACCTTTTCTTTTTTCACTAAGAGCATGTTTGGCTCATTTGGCACTTGGCTAGTATTTCTTAGGAGGGATGGGCAAATTGACCTCCTGCATAACAAGGATTTTTGTCCAACTAGCAAGAAATCAAACATGCCATAACTTAATTCTACTAATTACTGTTTGCAATAACATATAACTAAACAATTATTTCCAGCATAACATTGCTAACACTGTGTATTAGCTGATGGATTGAATCTACCATTCCATGGATTTAACAGTACTCATGAAATATAGGAAAGAGCCGATCGGACGGATGAAGATTGATTTAGTTCAGTTAAAGATGAAAGTTTATCGAGATGAGACTAGATCTAAGAAGTTGTGGAAGCAATGGCAGAATGGTTGTACCTTTATAAAATATATCTTATAAGATAGATAAGTTTAGTTAGTTTTGTTAACCTCTTACATAGAGTTTCCTTTTATATTTAGGAAGTAACGTTCGGAGGTTCTTTATAACCACATCAGACTTGTGTAAGCTAAGGGTATAAATATAGATTCCCTGGAGGCTTGTAAATCATCTCTGAGATCAATACAATCTCGACGTATTGCCACCCTAGTTTATCTAGGATTTTTTCAGTGGATTCTAGCACTCGACATGGGGTTGTATCGGTTAGTTCCAATCTCCAGTGAAAGGGTAAGTACTATCATTATCCTGATGTATTTACTCTGCCTAAGGCTACATCGGTTAGGTCCAATCTTATAGTCCAATCGGATATATTACATCATGTTCGCGTGAGATTTATAAGCTTATCAAGCTCCGTTTACCATCATCAGTCTCATACTACATCGGTTAGATCCGACCTACTAGACTGTTGATAGTAGATTGAGTCATAAGACAATGGATCTTTACTTGGCGTTTCATCAGAGTAGCTAGCCGATTAATTATCTTTACATGGAGCTTTACGCCTGGTGTATTGGCTTTTAACCGATATACATATATCGTCAGCAATTAATCTGCTAGCAATTGAGCTAGTTCTGTTAGATCCAGTTTTATATTATCTCAGTTAGGTCCGATCTATCAAGGTTGTATCTAATAGTCTTGGTATCGAGATCTAGTGGGTTTCATTCCTCCCATCAGCTCAGTTAGCCGATAATTTTACTTATATGTCTGCATCGGATTCATAGCCGATTGCTACCGATAGGTTTACTCGTTCATTTCGTTGGTACGATTGATCTAGCTCCTGCTGTTTCAGTGTCGTTAGTCTCAACCTTATATTATCTCGGTTTGGTCCAATCTATCAAGTCTGGCTCTAGCGGTACCGTCATCGGTGGTCACTAGGTCTTGTCCCTTCTAGAGATTGGACCTCTCTCTCTACCGCCTATCGTATATTCTATTCGGAGCATTATTAGCTCTACAACTGATGAGTCATTTATTTTATTACTCACTATTTTTCTATGCCGTCATTAGCTTTATAACCATTGTATAAGCGCAACCAGCCAATAGTAGAAGTGCATCGAACACATACCCGATATTGGCACTTTCAGCTAATAGCAGAAGTCCATATCGAACTATTGGCCAATTAGCTCAATAATCTAACTATATATGTCTTTCTTATCAGTTAGAGGTGCATGCTCGCAACCCCAACAAGCAGAAGACTCCAATGAGCCAAAGCACCTACACTGGAGCTAAACAAATCTCCCAGACATTAGCATATTCAAGCGCATCGCATCAGACCTCCATCAACTAACTCGCTCATCCTCTTAGCGCCTCTCTCTACCTAGTCTGATCTCCCCGCACATGAATCTTGGCGTACGGATAACTCATCGGCTGGCTACTCTAATGAAACGCCGAGTAAAGACCCACCAACTTATGACTCAATCTACTACAACAGTCTACTAGATCGGACCTAATCAATACAGCATAAGACTGATAACGGTAAAAGGAGCTCGATAAGCCGATAAATCCCACGTGAATACGATATAATATATCCTATCAGACTAATAGATCAGACATAACCGATGTAGCCTTAGACAAAACGAATACACCAGAATAATGATAGAACTTACCATTTTACCTAGTCAAAATATTTTAGCTCATTTGATTTTTATTCTTCTTATTCCTTTTTCACTAGGTATAGAAGTTCTAGAAAGTCTGAAAATTGTCTGCTAGAGATCAAACTTGTCTTAATTGTACAGATTACAAAAAAGCCAAATCCCGTAAGCCTTTGTTCTGAGTGGCCTTTCCACCGGGATGGATCAGGGATTGTGGGCTTCCAAATCAGGCCTTAGTGAACAAAACCTGCCACTGTTTACTAAGTACTCCCTCCGTTCTATAAAAATAAATTCCTAGCTACAAATTTTGATGTAGCCTATTTAGACTCCTAGCCAGTAATTCATTTTTTTAGGACAAAGGGTGTATCTGTCCTTTTCAAATCGAGCAAATGGAGAGTTTGATCTTGAAATTTTTCATGGGCACCTGAGCCTTTGAGCATTTGAGCACCTGCAACCATGTTTCATGCTGGCAAGGTTAGGTTGCTGTGACTTGCGAGTTAGTAGACCTGATTTGTGATTGTGTGATTCCGGACCTTGAAGAAAGGACCGTTGAGATAACAGATGTTTGCTCATGAGTGAAGCATGGCATATGTAATTTTATGGATGTTCGGTCTAATGTTAAGGTGGCTAGATGGCTCATCCTTATATGATGCAGAGCTAACTGGTGATATTTTACTATTCTAGTATCAAATAACTCTTAATACCAGTATGTCGTCTGTATTTTTTGTTCATTCACCAGCAGGCATCAACAAACAACATTTTTTTAGGTGCTCAGAGATATTTGATAAACAATGCCTTTGGAGTTTAGCAGAAAATTAACTGCAATAAGAAAAATAATATGGATAGTAAGCTCTGATTTACTCACTTACTGAATATATATTCATCTAGGTTAAATGCATTTGGAGGTAACTTATATTTTCTATGCTTTTGGAGGTAACATCGTGTGAGATTTCAATCTCTTTTCAGACCGAGAACCAGGCCTGTCAGCAGCTTACAGATGAAGTGGACAAGGAGTACAATAAGATGTCTCACAGCATAAAGGAAAATGCAGAGATGATCAAGGTTAGATAATTTGTTTTACAGCAGGTTTTTCAATTCCTGTTTTGAGCTAAAATTTATTTTTATTTTTCAAGTATAGCTGTAGAAATACATATGCTATGTTAAATCTATGGTCATATAAAATATTAAGTTCAAAACGACGATATACGTGATCGACTAGGGTGCACCAATTAAAAAAAACTTATCTAATATCAGTTGAGATATTTTGCTATGTTCAAAGAAAACTCTCAGAGATGATAATACATTGTAGAATCTTAAATCAAAAGATAATAATGTAAAGAGAGAAAAAAAATATTAACATTAACATATAGAGACAATAAAAATAACTTTAAAAAATGATATATTTGAATAGAAATAATTAAAAGTAGCTATTTAACATATCTAAATTTCTAGTCTATACAGACAGTTGAGTACAAACAGATCATGGCACGGTCATCTGCATCACGTGGTATTACATCCATGCTTTGGATTTCTTTACCCGTTGCTTCCAGGAATAAAACCATGATCTATAACATTAGACCTTAGTTGGTTGGTTGCAGGAATAAAACCACGATCCTTAGTTGGTTGCTATAAATAACTTTCAGTTAAGATGTGTGGAAAATTTTTACCAGTTGCCATACTGTTAAGCATGTCAACATGAAAAGCGAGCGTTCATACATTGCATACAACCTTGTCAAGTTTCTAATGATGCCATATTACTTCATAATATCCATGTAAAACTTAGCTTGGATGGCTGAGAATGACAGGATTACGATTTCCAACCAAATTCATTGAATTTTAGTTTTCCACATGGATTGAGCTGTGACCCATCCATTTTTAGGGCCCTTCCAAATAATTCCTGATTCCTGCAAATGAAATTTGGGAAGTAACCTTGAAGAGTCTGGGATCTTAACTCTTTTCAAGTCTCGTGAAAGGATAATTAATCTTTGATCTTGGCAATTTTTTGGGATCTCAAAGCCTTGTGGAGGCTGGAAGTAAATCTTCCATTATCTAAAAAACGTGTTGCCGAATATCTGTCCTTGGCTGTTCTACTTGCTATGCCACAGTTTGAATTTGGAGCTCGTTTGCGCAAAGAATTGATGTCTTGAACTTGGGGTTAGAGGGTCTCTTTATGGTTCAGAGTTTTGTAGAAAAAATGCATTGCTCTTTATCACTGTAGAATCATTTCACTGACTTATTAAGCAAATTACGATGGTTGAGAACATGCTAGTGTGTTGAGATTTTTCTTCTTTGAAGAAACTAGATATCTAGTTGAGGCCTGGCATTGGCAATGCTCTATCAAGTGCATAAACGGCACGGCTTCCCTTGCTATTTCCAGGTTTAGGTAGGCACTGGTGATGCAATATCTCTGAAACCTGATTATGGCACTTGTTTTCCTTTTCAGGTAGTCAGGCTTCTTCACATGAAGTCATCCTCTGGACCGTGAACCCTTCAGCATGGCGGTGGTTACTGTTTGGACGTCTGTAGATGAAGTAGTACAGAAAACATAAGTTCATTGGTATACAATTAAGAACACAGAGTGGTAGTTCATCAGTATAGAAAAGAATACAACAAATAGATGGCTTGCCGGTACCATTCTAATGCTTTTTTCACGACTTTCGGAAGTCATGTGCCTTTTTTGTGAAGCAGATCGTATATCATTTTCTAAAGTTAAACTGGCATACCCTCTGACCAACATCATCATGCTCTCAAAACCAACGATAAAGTATTTTGCAGAGCTTCTTTTCCAAAAAAACTGAAGCGATTTCTCGATAGCTAAAAGTGCTATTATGTTATGCTTAATGCCTAAGGTTGGTATGCAGTTGATTGTTTTATCGTAGGAATGCTATGTTTTTAGTTTGATTTGTTTTGTAGCACCAGTGCTTTATTCCAGCACCGGATTTTGATATATTGATTAATATGAAATACAAAACGCATGTAGGCATGCAGTCAATTGCCAAACTAAAATCACCTTTGCATTTTGACATTTGCCACATCTGTTGTTTCGTCATTCGTCAGGTTTAACTAGGCAATATACTGCCGATCTGGAAGTGGGAAGCATATGCCATATTCTGAAAACATAAGCAACCAAACACCACCATCCATCTGCAAACTGTAAGACTACAAAGCACAATATGAACACATGTATTTCTGTTTTCAATCCATCCTCAATTTTTCTGTAAACTGTAAGACTTCATCAAAGAATTCGCACATCCATCGCAGGTCCAAACAGGATTTGAAGTTTGTGAATTAACTTACAGTGGTTTAGAATTTTATATTTCATCTAAAAAAGGGACAAAATGATTATCTAAATATTATCAATATAATCATATATCCAGATCCGTGAATTTGTGAAACTAGAAATTTCCTGCTCAAGAGCCCAGTTGTGACAGATAGGGCCAACTTTCATCAAAGAATTCGCTGCGCACTGATAAGCTAGGCATCAACAGGGAAAGCTACCAAAGATCGACCTGATCTCTAGCCTAGCAGAAAAAGAAAAAAACATTGTCATGTGATGTGATCCCAAAGAAAGCTGACAGAATTACATCAGTGCAAGATCCTCCTAGCACATGAATCATAATCACATCTGTAGGCAAAGATGATGCAGGCATGCAGCAGCAGAGCCGTTATTTCATAATATCATAAACACAATATAATCATCTCTATAATTGATTTAATGCATATCACTAACATTCATGTTATTCAAAATCAGGTTAGTTTCTTCTAAACATGTGTTCTTTTCCGCGAGTTTTTAGCCACATTGTCCAAGTTGGTTAATTGTAAATTAATATCCCCTCTCGCCGATAACATTGATACAAAAGAGTAGGTCATAGATCATTGGTAATTATTATCAATCGTTCAGTGGCAAGACTCCATGTGATCTGAGCAAAGTCCCATCACAATCATCCAATGATCAGTAAATAAACCAGCTGCACGTATAACCTACGAGGCGCAAATGCGCAATAATTACCAGTATCGAACGTTTAATCACCTACTATTATAAGCAGTGCATTATTACAATGCAACTTTTCATACCCAATCTATCTACCTATGGCATGCATTTTCATGTCCAAACTAAACAATTAATCAACAATAGTATATATCTCTAGCCAAAATTAATATTATTAGAAAATCGGTGCGCTTATAGTTTATAACGAATTTTGCATGATTTTAGAGATAATAGTTTTATTAGCTTTAAAATTTCTGAAAGAGTCATGGTTGTATAACTCTAATGATGTTAATCCTGATATACATAAATATTACGTGGTTTTTTAATAAGAATTTAATAAAATCAGGGATTATTGATTTTCATCGTTTTAAGCATGGAACATATTTACAAGTGCATGAGTGTACTGTATAGTGGTGTGTGCGCACGTGTATTAATGTATTTTAATTTCCTAACATGTAGTAGATTGTAATTATTTAAATATTTCAATCGTCTAATAAAAAATCAACATTTCTTACTTCTTATGTACTGGTAAAGCTTCAACTGAAAATCACACATTTACAGTAGTATCACGTACTAACATTAACATTTTTAGTATCACGTACTAACCAGTTAGCGCGAGCTTATGATTTTATAGCCTGTGCATGATATTTAATGGAACTCTAGCTAATTTTTGGGGTCATACAAACAGACTAAATGAATGGATGAAGATAATAAAAGAATTAAAGGTGATAAATATTGGTAGTTAAAGGGAAAGGAAACATTAATAAACTGATGAAAATAATAGGTTGATGCGCGATGCAAGCGGAGGAAAGTAGGAAACTGTGTGGGCAATAAAAGTTGTGTGATGGTGTAACATTTTTTTTCTATTTTTTAACGCACGAAATTATGAGGCACGATAATTCAACACTAAGTGGAGGATGGCTGCCACGATTTGCTCATAGTCACCATGTTATGTGGTTCTCCCGTCTTAGCATAGGCATGATTTTGACAAACGACTAGAGAGTTGAGATAGAGGAAGAGATGGAGGGAGTGAAAGCAGCATGGGATAGGTAGCTGGAGAAGCAAGCGATGGTACTGTTTTGCATTAAGGAGATGAAGCGTGCTGAGGAAGGAAAAAAGAAGCAGGGGATCATTCTGCATGATAGCGTCAAGGAAGAAAGTAAGGGAAGATGCTAGGGTTGTGAAGGAAGATCATGTATAATACAAGTTTAATCTAGTTACAATCACGGATAGGTTAGCGTGAAGGAAAAAGATGGATCTCACAGTTCCATGTCTTCAATTACGATCATGAGGTCGGTGTTCCACGTGGCATTCGTCTCCCATGGAAAAGCGTCCCCGCATAGGTACCCAACACGCACCTAGCCCCATCGAGCTCACTCTCACTGATCTCAGGACCTCACCGTCAAACGAGCGGCCCATTGGCACAGTACCCAACCCATACCCCAATCCTGTCGAGCCCCACCGTCAAACGAGTGGCCCACACGCTTGCTCCCCCGGCAGAGAGACGCGTTACGCGTCGCGCCCTCCGGATATTGACGCTAGAAAAACAATTTTTGCTACCCCACCCGACTCGTACCCGCCGCTCCGAACGCCAGCCATAGGGTCACTGACGCATGGGCCCCAATCGTCCCGTTTAACCCTTCGTCCCCGGCCGCAACACCTGAGCCCGGGGCGGGGGGCACGAGTCCCTATATATATAGACGCCGCCGTCTCCGCCGCGGGCTTCTCCTTCCATCCCCACTACCGCCGTACGCCGCAGCACACACACACGCGGCAATCGGCCGCGCCCGGCGGCTGCCGTCCCTTTGCGGAACTGAGAAAGGAAATAATAGGGCGACCGCACGCAAGCGAAACCCTAGGGCTCGCTCGCCGGCGGCGGCGGCGACCCGTCGTCGGAGATGGCGGCGCGGCGGCCGCTCTTCGACCTCAACGTCGCCCATGAGGATTGGGAGTGGGAGGAGGTGGTCGAGGAGGTGGCCGAGGAGGAGAAGGTGGTAGTGCTGGAGGAGGAGGAGCCCGAGGAGATGATCATGGAGGAGGCGGCCGGGAAGGAGGAGGAACCCGAGGAGGTTATAGTGGAGGAAGTGGTGGAGGAAGAGGTGGCTGAAGCGGAGGAAGGAAAGGGGGAGGGGGAAGGGGACGGGGATGTGAGGAGGAAGAGGAAGAACTGCGAGGTTTTGGTGGGAGGGCTGCCGCGGGACTCGGCCGAGGAGGATGTGGCGCGGGCGCTCGCGGACGCCGGCGAGGTGGACGAGGTGCGGCTCGTGAGGGATCAGGCGGAGCCGCACTTCAACAAGGGGTTCGCCTTCGTGCGCTTCGCTGCCCCCTGGCAGGCGCGGTGGGCTGCAGACGTCGTTCGCACGGTCATGGTATTGTTTACTGCTGCACTAGATTCGTATCTCCAACTCATTGAATTTTAACCAAGTTGTATCTAATGGTAATTTGATATTGAGAATAAGTAGTTTGGGAAAAGGCGCTGCTTTAGTCATATGCTTGAATTAGAGCTGATAAAGTTAGTTGTCTGGAATGCCTGTTGTTCACTAATTTGAGGTAATTATACTCTTGCAATCTCATTTGATTGCTGGCTTGTGAAATTTAAAATAGTGGATATGAAATTAGGGTGGAATTTGATAATGAGATGAGTAGTTTGAGAAAAGGTGTTGCTTTGGTCATGCTTGAAGTAGAGCCGACAAAGTTAGTGGCCTGGAATGTTTGTTCTTTACTAATTTGAGATAATGTTTATTCTTGCAATCCCATTTGATTGTTGGCTTGTGAAATTTAAATTATTGGATGTGGTATCAAGGCTTTTGATTGTAGTTGGAAAGTGGATGTATGGTCTGTGCCCTTGATTTTCAAGGGCTAAATGACTGATCAGACCACAAAATTGGGGAAAACAGATTAGCCAGGTTGAAAATGGTACCTTTTAGTTGATTCATAGCATGTGCCTGGTTCACCTATTGACCTAAGGTTGTAGAAGTATCTAAAAGTTTTAGTTTTGAAAATTGCTGTTCTAAATTATTTGCACGTAACCTGTTGTGGCACTAGGTGTCACCTTCCCGCCAAGGTCCTATGCGCCACCCTGCTTTCCTGCCCAACGCTTTTTTAAAACATAGTTTTAATGGCCCTAGTATGTCAAGCTTGTAAGGGCATATTGGTCGGTACAAGATGGATCTGATAGCTTACTTGACGATTCGGGATCGTATTTTATTGACTCCTGCTTGAATATCTTCTTAAATGTGTTTTGTGTTTCATGTATCTTGTAATAATGACCAAGATGTGACAATTTAAAAGAATCTGAAACTAAATTAGCAAATATTTTGGCACTAATTTATATCATTTTCAGAAAGTTTAAATTGAATTTCCTCAAAGTGATACCAAACTAATTGTTCATTGCTTTTATGCAATTTATTCTTTAGAAATGTGATATATGATTTTGTGTTTTGTTGTGGGTTCCATAAGAATGAGGTAAATTGGAACAGATAGATGGAATACATAAATATTTTTTTAAAATGATAGTATTAATTATTAAGCCAATATGAGCTAATTGTTTCAGTTGTGCTGTCATTGGCAAAAGAGGCACTTAGCTAGACCTACCCAATGAAAATGGGAAATTCCTGATAATTTATTGTGTTACTTATAAAGACTTTAAATGCTGTCAGCTAATTTATACCACACTGCCTGTCTGCCTCACGCTTGGGACTGAAACACCAGGATAATGAAAATGCTAATTACACAATGCTTCTTAGCTAGCATCAGTTGAGATCATTTGAATTTCCGTTGTCTTATTCTAGCATCTGTTCAGATTGAATATAAGATGTAAAACCTGCATACTTTATACAAATCTGCAATTGATCCACATGTGCAGACACGGACATCCATGTTTTGCTAAAGTTTGCAAAAGTTCAAGTTAGCTTACCTGCATATATGTTTTGGGTATGTTTTATGTTTAAGCATTGGTCATCATACTAGCTGTTCTATTGAGGCCAACTGCACTTATGAACTAATTATTCTGTTGAAGTAGTTACTGTGGTATAAGATTCACATGCCACAATGCTCATATTTTATCTGTTCAATTAGCTATGGGTAAGTACTTATGCCTCTATAAGTTAGTATTGCATGTCTGTATTGTTGGATGCTGAACTGGAACATCCCTGAAATTTAACAAATTACTTGAATAAGTCCTGATTATACAACGTTTGCATGTCCCAAGTTTTATTATACTTTGCAATACTACCAATTCATTGTGAAGTTTGCTCTTGCAATGAACTGTTAGACCCCAGTCTGTTGAACACCTACATTAGTTTTAATTTCCTTTTCTATTAGATGATAAAATGATATATTGCTCGATCAGTAATAATGTTTTTCCAGGTCAAGGGAGAAGCTTGTGGGATATGCAAGAATGATGCAAACGAGACCCTTCATCTGCGGAATA
The DNA here is from genome assembly GCA_030770085.1 of Oryza coarctata. NCBI lineage: Eukaryota > Viridiplantae > Streptophyta > Magnoliopsida > Poales > Poaceae > Oryza > Oryza coarctata. The sequence goes on from CM061475.1 coordinate 10,256,671, forward strand.
TATGCTTTGATTGGACAAAAGATGATGTATACTTTCATCCTTATTTCATTAATTCATTGTAACATTTGTCGTAAGCATGTTATTATTCTCTACAAAGGTTGATATCTTCTGTGTAGTTAGCAGAGGAACTGAAAACTTACAAATTGGAAAACCTTGAAGATATTAATTTAGTCGAGGATCCGGAAAGAAAAGGAAAAAACAGAGGCTATGCATTTCTTCATTTCCGCACACATGTTGATGCTGTGGATGCATTTTTTAAACTACAGAACAGAGATATTTATCTTGGTACAGATGGTCGAGCCCAAGTGTCATTTTCAAAAACTCTTTCGCAGGATGATAATGTTATGGAAAAGGTAGTGAAATGAGGCATATCTTGTATATGAATCTGTTACAGGTATTGCATTATCTTGGTTTTGACTTTTAAGCTTTTGTTTCCTTGATGATGTATTGCAGGTAAAATCTGTTTTCTTGGATGGCTTACCATCTCACTGGGATGAAGACAAAGCAAGAGAAGTGTTTGGAAAGTTTGGTGAAATTGATAGTATACAACTTGCTAGAAACATGTTTAAAGCAAAACGGAAAGATTTTGGTTTCATCGGCTTTACCTCAAGACAATCAGCTTTAGATTGCATTAGTGCAGTTAGTAAAGGTGGTATTGGTGAGGCTAGCGGGAAGGTAATCACTTTAGGTCTTCTGGTTTATTTGCTCCAGCTACTGTTACTTAATAGCTTAATATTTTCAGGTTCACATTAAAGCTTCTTTACAAAGACCTAGACCTACTTTGAGAAAACGTTCATGGCAAGGGACTGCTCCCATGTTGGGCATTAGGAGGGGACTTATTGGAAAAAGTTGTGGTGATAGAGAACGCTATGGTGATAGGGAACACTATCGTGATAGAGAACGTTGTGTTGATAGGGAACGTTATGGTGATAGACCAAACAGATTTTACTCAAATAATCTTGTTCATGACAAATATCATCACCATATGCCACGTATGGCAGTTGATGTTGGAGGAAGGCCTGTTTCATTGCGAGAACACAGATCTCATTATAGAAGAGATTCTTCAGTATCTGGTTGGTTTCCTTTTATCTTCTCTAAATAAACTTCTTTCTTTTTTGTTTCCTCCAAGGCTAATGAATGTTTTTTTAGATGATAATGAATAGTTATTTCCAATGCTTGGTTGTAGGTCCCAGCAACAGGTATGGGAGGGCATATCTGGGTGCTAGGCCCAGGGAAGCATATCTTGAGAGTCGATATACTAATGAATACCCAAGACATAGGCAGTCAAGGTATGATGAATCCATTGAGCGAGATACATACAGGAGTAAATATGGACACTCATACCTGGAGAGGTCACACAGAGATTCTTGCCCAGATTGTAATCCAAGTGATCATAGTTCCAGTGCCTACTATAAGGCAGTAAGCACACAATATCCACTATCTGGTTTTATTATCCTTTGCTTGATGTTCACTGGAGCTGGTTTGCTCTTCTTAGGACCATGAGCCAACACCTTCATCCACCCAAGTAGCATCTCACTGTGAGGAATCCTTCAGTCAGGTGGTGTTTGTACACTCCTATAAATTTTGTTGCTTCAGTTGATGCTAACTACCTGATCTTGTGTTTCCCAGGGCCGTAAGTTGATGGCATCAAGTTCCCCCGGGATGTGTAATTGCAGTGAATGCTATATTGTAAGCACAGAACTACGGTACTAGTGTTTGGCATGAATTTACCTTGTAATACTTGGTTCTGATTATCGAATCTTCTTTTCTTCAGGAACAAGATGCAGCCCCCGCAAGCTCCCAAGTGGTGCCTCTTCGTCGTCACATGGCTAAACCTTTTCACAAGCGAAGGTATATATTCTGGCGCTTCTAGTGTTTCTATCCTTTCAGCTGTTTGCTCCCTTTCAAACCAAACATACTCTCTGATCTTTCCTGCAGCTCTGAGCCTGATGACCACTCTGCCTATGAAACAGAAGAGTACAAGGAACGCAGGGGCAGGTATCATCCATCTTCCAGAGATGGCCCCAGTACTAATCACCGCAGGAATTACCATAGACAAGGAAGATAGGTAGCCGAAGTAAGCAAAGCTTTGGACAAAGATATAAGAAGCTGCTCATGCAGCAGTTGCAAGAGGAGCTATTATACTCTGCTCATGCAGCAGTTGCAAGAGGAGCTATTATACTTAGTAGCGTCGAGTTACCATTGGTGCATTGGTGCTCCCAAAAGGATTCTGGCTTTTGTGGGCGTTACATTTTTTCCGGCCCTGTGGTTGCGTTTTACCTGGTAAGTCATGTGATGTCACATTGTACTTCTTTACCGGATACATACCGATTGGAATCCAAAAAAGAGAGATGTTAACATGAATGGGCGTGTGTTCGTATGAATTAACTGGTGCCTTCTGACTCCTCTTTGGCTGTTGGTCGATCTGAGATGTTTATGCGAGCCAAAAATCTTCGTTTGCACGCAGTAGCATGTGCGTCGTTATCTGAGAGAATCTCGGTGCTCATAGTATTGTACTACCAGACGTGCTGAAAATTTCTTTTGAGGTGTGCAACACGTTCCATTTAGCACCAACAAAAAGAATCAACTTAAAAGTTCGATGTACGCACGGAAAAGAGAAATTTGTGCTCTAAAGCCCAAACTGTGCACATTACTGTTTACAAAAATGGGTGTATATATCCCTATATTTGTACATCAAATTTTAGAGGAATTTTTGTTGTGGTACATTCGGTCGGTGCTTGGCTATGTAGCACCTGTAGCTTTGATACCCTCTTACCGTCTGAGGACACTACTGTAAGGCAATTTGCGTATTATACACACTTTAGACAGTAATTTGTTGACTATACAGGAACAGATGAATGAAAAAACATAGGATTTTAGTAAAAATACATATACAAAAACGGATTGTAAAACATAGAAAATATAGGAAAATTATTTAGATAGACTGCATGGAAACACAATAACTATATTAGAGATTTTTCAAGAGGTTAAATCTCATACTAACTTAAAGCATTCTAAAGGAATTCGATATGATTCAATGGTGTCTAATCTTTTGTTCCAAATGATCATTTTAGAAAAAAAAACTTTATAAGATTCAAATTTTACAAGAATCCTCCGTGCATCCTTCGTTCCAAAGGGGGCATTGGCAATGGAGCTTACCTCTCCTTTTGAAGTAGGATTTAAAAAGCACATGAATAGAGAAAAAGCAAGAATGTGATATGAATGTATGTGTAAAATAGATGAATAATTTGATATGCGGTGTTTGGAACACATGAATGACTTAAAAGGAAAAGAAAAAAAAAGGATTCTAGGGCAAAAGTTTTAGAGGGATTTCAATCATAAAGAAAATTTTCCAGCATGCTTATTTGGAGGATTTCAATCTATGATTGATTCAATTTATGTAAATTTTGGAGGATTTCTAACACGAGGTCTAACGTCATGAAAAACTTGCCTTGCATCTCTCTCCAAATTTCTTAACTATTTTCCTTTGACCATCCAAACAACATATTTTAAGCATTCCTATGTTCTATGAATTCTAAGGATTCAATAAAACTATGATATTCTAATCCTACATTTTTACTATTTATGTGTTTTTATAATCCCGCATTCAAAAAAATCCTTAAATTTTCATTTTGTTCCCTACAAAATCTATGGCAAAGTAAGTTTTCCACCACTTTTCCTATCCTCAATCCTCAATTCGAAGTGGATAAATTGTGCCAATCCTATAAGAATTTGAATTCTCCACTGTTTCTCCAAAAATCCTTCAAACCAAAGGATGTCCTAATGTTTATGGGATGGGATGTGAATGCTTGGCGTGTGACTGGAATGAAATATACGGTGTATGGTTGAGACGACAAAAACCTTGGTAGAACCATGGAGTTGGGGCCAAACAGCAACGGTCATAAAATTTGAAGTGCTAACTACAGCTAGAGCGTGTCCCGGTCTTTCTTTACTATAAACATATTGCCACAAAGTAGTAAATACAGTTCCGCGACTATAAATTCGCTCCTCCCCTCGAAGTAGTGAATGTATCCCATGATAAATGGTATTATACTTTGTTTGGATGAGAAACGGTAAAGTTAATTTCTCAACTAACGATACCATGTTTGGCTGAAAGCTAGTGGGGTCTATGTTTTTTTTTCCTACAGTCATTATGGTCTACTATAAGTTCAAACCAAGTACGTGGGGCCAATAAACAATATACTCAAACTAATCACATAATTAGGTACTATGTGGCACATAAAACAATTTCCTTTTTTTGTGTGTGGGCTGCCATAGTGAAACAGGAATAGAAATGAGATGATACTTGGGCCCTTAGGGATCATTTGGCAGGTAGGATCCTAGCCCATTTTCCATGTGCGAGGCTCGTGTGTAAGTAATCCACGGGCCAAATTTCCTATGCATTTATAAGCCCATGAGACACGAAAACCCTAGCCTAATTCACGTTGTTTCTTGGGAAACAATTCCCCACCTACCTAGGTCGGGATATTATCCCCGTGAAACGTGAGAAACACAATGCCGCCTCCTCCTCTCTCGCGTGAACCTTGTCTCTGCCTTGCTTCTTGTCCACTGTCACTGTCAAGGTTAGCATGCTCATCCTCTTCCTTGCCTTCAAGCTCACTCGCCATAGATCCTACTCTCTATTCCTCATTCCTAGATCTCAAGGTCTGCTTCCTCCTTTCTCTAATACCTTACCTACTAATGTCCAAAAATAAAAATTCTCAGCTAGTGCATTAGAATGGTTTAGATGGAATTATTTCGAGAACTTGGTCAGGAATTAGGGTTTTCACTATAGAAAATTATTTAAACTTGTTTTGGTTGTTTAATTGAACAAGAATTAGAGGTGGCGCTTAGTTGTTTGAGCTTGGACACAAGATTAACCAACCAAAACAAGTTCAATGAAAACCCTAATTCCCAACCAAGTTCTTGAAATAATTCCATCTAAACCAACTAATGCACTAACCAAAAGATAAGGATATTTTTTTATCTTTGTACATTAGTAGGTAAGGTATTAGACAAAGGCGAAAGCAGACCTTGAGATTAAGGAGTAAGGATTAGGATCTGCGATGGGCGAGCTTGAAGGAAAAAAGGAGGATGTTAATGCCAACCCTAACAATGGCGATGGAGAAGAAGCGAGACAGAGGCTCACATTCGAGAAGCGAGGCAAAGGTGGTGCCTTTGGCAAGAGGTGTGCCGACGGTGACATTCTCGTGAGAAAGGAGGCAGCATCATGCTTCTTGTGTCGCACAGGGATAATATCCTAACCTAGGTGAAAGCATCATAGCCCTTATGTGTTGTGGTTTTAGTGATTAATAATAATATAATCATTATGCTAATTAATTTCTCTAAGTGTGTTTGGAAAATTATTAGTGTTCCGATGATGATTCCTCAAACATACTATGGTCAATGATCATTTGAAATGGAATGATAGATTCATAAGAAACTTTGGTATGTTGAAACACATTTAAGGTGTTGGATGAATACGATAGAAATATGTTTCCTTTATATTCTAAAGACCATACTATAAAGAAGAGATTTCATTTTAATCACTTGATATTCTAAGTGCTAGAGTCTAAGTGTGGTGCACACTAAGTCTCTAATCTCTCTAAAACAAGTGCTAAAACCCCTAAAAAGTTTCGAGCAAAAAAACCCTTTGTTGTTGTATCCTTGTTTGCTCTGAAACAAGTGTGGATTAGATAGTTAGAGTGATTTTAGAAAATCTAACCTAGCACGTGTCTGGCTGGTGATCACAGCTTGATCGGACAATCTGGATCGATGTCGAACTATCTGGCTCAACAATGATCACGCGATCATGTGTTGATCATGTGAGATTATTATTGAATCAGACAATCTAGAGTTTATCAAAATGTCCGACCAGTTCAATATTCAGAGTGGTCATACGTTGACCAGACAAAAGAATTGAATTGACTAAACAATTCTACATAGGTTGGACAGTCTGATCCTATTATAATTAGCTTGAGCTGAATAGTCTAGAACGTTGCCAGATAATCTGACACATGCTTTGTTTGATGGACAAAAAACCTAAGGACTTGAATACCGATTCCACCTCATGTGCAACTCATTCTAGTCCCATGATCAACAGCAAGCACACGCATTCACAATCTTATCATCACATCCATATGACAAGTATATACATATAGATAACAAGGTTCAGGCGGCGTTCTAGCGGGCATGGGCTTGGCCAAGAACGTGGGGTGGGAACCGGCCTAGGTCGAGTTTGAATCCCGGGTGCTCCTTCTCTTCTCTAGAGAGAGAAGCACGCCACATGTTTGATGTTATGCCCGAAAGGAGAGAGAGAGGGATAGAGATAGGGAGGAAGAAGGAATGCTGCTCGTGGACTGACAGATGGCACCAGGGGCTGTTGGGTCCATGATCAGCAAGAGTGATAGCTAGAAAGACAGGTTCACCAGGGTTAGGAGATACTCCATCGTATACTCATAACCTAAAATTTCACTATATACTTATAACCTAAAATTTAAATTTTAAGGCTTTAAATTTTGTGATTTTTTATAGTAGCTTATTTTGCAGTATTTGATTTTAGATCGCTAATAACACATATAAAAGTTTTAACCACATATTATTTTTAATTGTTAATAATTTGTTTCGCTTAGCCTTATTATAAACGAAATGATGAACCTAGACCAAACTAGGGTTGGCTTAAAATTAAGGGATTTTTAGAAGATATGACAGAAACATAGATTCCATATTACAAGGTGAGAGTTCAAATTTCGAAAGGATTTGCTCTTAGAAATTTAATGAAAGAGGGTTGATTGAACTTTGCTTGAAATTATTGAGGTCATTAGCCAATTCTAGACCTTTTATATTAATTCATGGTAAATAAACCATCCCCACAAAAAATGATAAATAAACCAGTATTTAAATAAATTATATAATTTATATGTTTATGTCCATTTCCTTGCCCGTTTTAAGGATGTATTGGTTTTGCCGATTAAGGTTCAAATAAAGTTTAAAGCATGATCAGTTTGACCAATTTAATTGAGGCAATAAACAAAGCGATGAAATTATGCCAATTTAACTGTGAGTTTCCTACAAGATCTAGTATTTATGTGAATTTTTGCAGAAATCTTTCTATACATAGATTAATTATGCAATTTAGTCTAATTAGATTAAATTCACATGAATGCATTTATGGATGCGTGGAAGATCCAAAAACAAGGCAAAATAAGCATGCAACACAAACATATTATTCTTTAGTACATGGGTATTACTCTTCGGCATACTCGAATTACACGATACTAAAATTTTGGCATGCTATGCTTATCGATTACGAGCGAGCGCGAGTGTTCTCGGTTTACGCCTAACCCTCAATTTATGCTTCAACTTACACAATCTACACCCAGGCGTATGGTTTACTCTTGGACCATAGCCTGGATGGTTTGCTCTTCTCTAGCATCTGACCATAGGGAGATGGGAAAAGGGTCATTAGTTCACGTTCTTAATTCAAAATTAAATCATCGGCTAACTTGACCATTTATTTAAGAAGTAATGTTTGTTTAGAAATTTATGGATTAAAAACTTATTAGTTTTATCTGGGTTAAATTTGTTAGACTGAACAAGTTATATACCTGTTCGAGAATTAGTTGTTCGTGACGTTTGACTTCTAAGTGCTGTTCATACGTTTTGATGTCATCAAAGCTTTATTAAAATATATTGTTATCTTAATTTAATTTCTTAGGTTCAAACTTCTGGTATGTTACACTTTGTTTGGTGGACGATAGACAAAATGCGGTAGTTAGTTGTTTAGTAATTGTGCCGAACAATGTGCAATAGACAATCCAGCTTAAAGGATAATAGCTAATTGGTTAGTGGCCGTTGAAAAAATGTAAAGAGTTGGATATTCCAACATGGTATCGAATTATTCGACATTTAGTTGGTTTTACACAATAGTCACAAATGGCTAGTTGTCTCTGTTTTGCCATAAATAGCTAAGCCCTTGAACCTCTAGGTGTCTTTTAGAACCATTCTAATTGGTGCAACCTTATATAATTCCAAGAGTCTATTTGTGCTAATATGTTCATCATTTCTCAAGATTTATCCTTATATCTTGTCTCTAATAGCCAAGTGTGTACCTACCAAGAGTTTTTGTGCTTAATGCCTTAAGTGATGAGCATCTCTCGTTACTCTTGACATTTTGACATACTTAGATGACTTCAAAGACATTTTCGGTGATCTCTCGAATGATTGTGGAAGAACTAGTAGTGTTGTGAAAGATTTTAGGATTCACCTACCGAAGTATAAAAGAATTACACATATAGCAACGCCTTTGGACTTCGTGACCAAAGGAAGGAGCGAAACTTTTGTGTAAATTGCTCCAACAAGGATTAGTGGATAAGCCAATCTCTAATACCTCAGGAAAAATCCCTTGTTTCCTCTCTCTTTGTTTTACTTTCATTGCAATTTATTTTAAACTCTTTCTTGTTTTTATTAATTAGAGATAGTAGAATTGTTAGGAAAGTTTATAGGTTGCAAAACTTGGGTTCACGCATAACCTAAGCACTTAAGTTAGATTAAGTTTTATAAGCTTTTAATTTATCCTTTATTACCTATAATTCCTATTTATCCCCCTCTAAGATATCTTTGATCTTACAAGTGGTATGAGAGCTAAGACTCTTTTGGATATTGGCTTCACCACCTAAATAGAAAGATGTCTACAGAAGGGTTTAATCCGCTTAGGACACCCACCTCTAATAGCTAAGACTATCCATATTGGAAGGCTCGTATGGCAAGATTCCTTGAGACGATGAGTCTTACTGTACGAAGAGTTGTTGCTATTGGATATGACAAACCTATTGATCCCTTTAATCCAAGTGAAGAGGAGCACAAGAATATCCATTACAATGTCCAAATTAAAAATATTCTTTATAGTGCTTTATCCATTGACGTGTTTAACTGCATTAGAAATCTCCTTCATGCCCATGGCATATGGAAAACTCTTGAAGAGATACATGAGGACACGAAGAATGTTCGTGAGGCTAGACTCTACGTGATCAAGGAAGAATTTGATACTTTTAAGATGAAAGGGTGAAAATGCTAATGAAATGTTTTTTTTTTGCATGAACAAGATCATGAACGAGCTTCAAGGTCTCGGTTTCACCATTACCGATCAAGAAGTTGCAAGAAATATGCTCTGGATGTTGCCCAAGAAATACAAGATGCTCTTAACTTATATCACACAAGGTGACTTGAGCAATATCACTCTAACCTATCTACTTGGGAAGATCACTACATATGAGCTCTTCCTAGAATCTAAGACCAAGGTTGAAGATGATAATGAGGATGATGGTGATGATGAAGAACTATCCTCGAGCAAGAAGAAGATCATCGCTTTCAAGGCAAAGGTTGAGAAAAAAAGCTCTTTCAATTGTTCAAAGAAAAAGACATTGATGTCTTATCCTTCAAGAACCATCGCTCAAGCAAGACATACAATTCAAGCAAGAAATGTGTCTTCTCCAAGATCACTTGTCATAGTTGTTGTGAGAAGGGCCACATTGACATAAATTGTAAGAGGAAAGAAGGTTCAAGGGAAGATTCCAATAAAAAGTCTTCTAAGAAAGGTAAAGAGAACAAGAGCAAGAAACCATTTTAGAAGGATCGGAAGAATTGAGGAGAAGCTTATATTGGAGAATGGATCTCCGATGGTGAGAGCTCTAGGGAAGACACCTCAAGTGATGATGGAGAAAGTTTTAACGGACTCGTTCTCGAGGAGTTAATTTCGCCCTCCAATTCATCGACACACCTTTACCTAATGGCTATGGAAAATAATAAGGTAATTGATTATGATGATGATGATGATGTCCTTCATATGAATAATGTGTTGAAATGCTTGGAGAACTAAATGATGCCATGATTAAAGAAAACAAAAGCTTTAATATTCTTAAAAAATTACACACCTCTTTAGTGAGTGACCATCACGATTTTCAAGCTAAATATGAGTCTTTGGCCTCTAAGGATAAAATCTCATATTAATACATGATGAACTTATGATTAAGCACATAGAGCTACAACATGAACTTGATGCACCTTGCACAAAGAGTGATATGGGAATCACTTGTAATCTCCTTGAAGAAAATGTGACACCTTCTCTTGTTGTGGATGATATTGCTTGTTTTAGTGTTGAAAATAATCTTGTAAGGAAGAACAAGCAACACAAGGAGGAGGTTGACAAATTAAGAAAGGGTATTGAAGGATGATTCAAAGGTAAAGCCACACACAATAAGATACTTGGTGAGCAATGGTATTCACTAAGCAAAGGGGGCTTAGGATTCTTGCCTAGAAAGGGAAAGAAGATTACTATCAAGACTATCTTTATCCAAGTGAGTGGATCCTTCTGCTACAAGTGTCATGAAGTGGGACTTTTCCCACAAGATTGTCCGATGGGCATCTCTTCCAACACCATGAAGTATGAATCATGTTATGCCCTCAAGAAGGGGAGAGAATGCAAGACAATGGGTAAGTTTGTTGTTGTTCCTGCATTTCATGAAAAGAAGAGATTTATTTGGATTCCCAAATCTTTGCTTGGTAACCCTCAAGGACCCAAGAAGGTTTACCTAAAAACAATGTTTGATCTTTTGTAGGTTAACTACAAGACTAAAGGGCATCATTGTATGCTTGATAGAGGTTGCACACAACACATGACGGCAAACTCCCACATGTTCTCCTCCTTTAAAGAAGGTGATGGATCTCAAGAGAAGATTATATTTTGTGATAACCATAAAGGAAGGGTGGTAGGTTTGGGTAAAATTGTTATCTCCAATGACCTATCCATTTCAAATATTCTGTAATCTCGGCTTCGATTATCATTTCTTCGATAAAGATGTTTTAGTCCTTGGCAGGAAGGATAAAAAATTAACTTTCAAAGGCTTTTGTTTTGGAAATTATAGTTAGTGTAATTTAATTCCAAAGAGTCTAATATCTCAACATGTCTAATTGCCCAAATGTCACTTGGTTGGCTTTGGCATAGATGTCTTGCCCATGTTAAAATGTCCACACTTGAAAAGGTTTTCAAAAATAGTTTAGTAAATAGAGTAAAGGACATCCAATTTGAGAAGGAGAAGGCTTGTAGTGCTTGTTAAGCCATCAAACAAGTAGCTAACTTCCATTCTATTAGAAGTGTTATGTCTACTTGTAGTCCCCTTGAACTCCTACAAATGGATCTCTTTGGCCCAACTACTTACAAAAGTATCCGTAGTAATATCTTTTGTCTCATGATTATCGATGACTACTCAAGATTCACTTGGGTGTTCTTCCTTCATGATAAATTCGAGGCGATAGGCATTTTTAAAAATTTTGTAAAAAAAGCCCAAAATTAATTTGAGATTTCTATAAAGAAAATCCAAAGTGACAATTGAGGCGAGTTCAAAAATATAATTGTTTGTGAGTATTGTGATGAGATAGATATCAAGCATGAACTCTCGGCATCCTATACTCCATAACAAAATAGTGTGGTCGAAAGGAAGAATCGTACACTTATTGAACATAAAGGGCAATGCTAGATGAATATGCCACATCGAGCAATTATGGGAGAAGTCATTGCAACCGCTTTCCATGCCACAAATAGGCTTTATCTTCATCAACTATTGAAGAGACTCTATACAAACTTCTCATTGGAAGAAAACTAAAAGTCTCTTACTTTTGGGTGTTCAGTTGCAGATGCTATATCTACAATTAGCTTAATTTATCCTTTGTTTGGAGCTATTTTGGATTAAATTGGTGCTAAGGGATTTGGCTTTGAAATAGCTATTAGGTTGAATTGTTATGTGGGCTTTGGATTGTTCGACTAGTGCTAGGATTGGGGAAATTCTATGTGTTCAGATTGTTTGGTTCCTTCTAAATTTTCTGGGGGTGTTGGGTTGGTCAGACTATCCAAAGCCACTTGCTGCTGGTTTATACGTCGTGTTACCAGACTGACCGACATCATGAGCTTGGCACAATGTAGTAGCACTAGGACAGACTATCCAACTCTTCCTAGACTGTTCGATCCAGTAGGGTTAAGGGCCCATTAAGCCTAGGCCTATGCCATGGCTCTCTCCATTTCAAACCACCACCCTCACTCCTATGCCTACTTTACAGCATTGTCATTGTCGATGATCTCGCCACCACTCTCTGCCACCGATGAGCACTATCACTACATTGTCTCTTCTCTATTGCCGACATCTCTTCTTCCTTCCTCACCCACCTCCTTTTCTCTTGGCTAGGGTTTCAGTGGTGATAGGAAGCTCCCTCTACTACCAACTGGTGACCATCGACGTCTTCTTCCTCGCCTCTCCTCTCTACTTGTTTCAAATGGTAGGAGCTCAAGTTTCTCTTGTTTTTTTCGCACACCATGTATTCAATGAAATGTCTCTAAGGAATTCTCGTGTGTTCTAACACGTTCCATGTGTACAGATGAGCAAGGATTCCATGAAAGGCAAGGGAGAAGCCACTGATGACTCCAAGAGGTTGGGAACATGATTCGTTTACCAGCACACTACTTTTTCTCCTACCGAACACCATTCCTACTCTCCCTCTCCTCATAGCACTCGTAAGACTCACGGTGTCCATGTCGATTACCGCAAGTGCAACACTCTTATGGCCATGCGCGTTCCTCATCCGTTCAAGAGGAGTCTAACCGTTTTGGCTCTTCTAATTCCTCTAAGGGTTCTCTCGTTCGTGCATAGGATCTTCTCCACCTTGCTTCCAACTTTGGTTGTCCTTTCAGTGAAAGAGCCAACCTTTTGGCTCTATCGATCCTCTTGTTCCCCGCTTGCCTAACTATAGAGGTGAGCTAGCATAAGGGTCCTCGCCTTTCCCTATGGACTATACCACTTACATGACCGGTGACATGTGTAGTGTTCGTCAAGTTCCTGAGGTGCAGTGGTTTCCTGAGTTGCCACAACCCTATGGCAATCCACCTAGTGGCTTAATTCACTTTTGGACAATTGTTCAGAAGGACATCTACTTTGCCATGAAGAAGAAAGCCAAGTCAGGTTGTTATCTACATCTTGACCACCAAAGAATGAACCCATACTTTCTCACAGCTGCTTCTGGAGGCTTTCGATTCTATCCTATCCTTGAATCCTAACTAGGCCTCTTTCTGTTGATTCGGCGTATTATTTACTTTGATGAGGAGAAGTTCATTCGTTTGATTGCTACTCTTTGGATCGCTCCTAAATCACTTTCTTGTTTCAAGGGTAGATCATTCACTTCACTAGAGCCAAGTGGGCCACTATCTTTGGTTTCTACCTTTTTGATCTTCGGATCCACTCCTCTTTGTTTCTAGATGCTAGGCTCAGCACTACATGCAAGGCTGGTAGGATTATGCCCTCCAATGAGTAGGCTTGCCTCTTCTTTCAGCATCCAGGGTATGCGACTTACGAGGGCTCTGATCTGACTCTTGTTGGGAGTATCTTAAACTTCATCCTCCGTCACACTTTGCTTCCTTATCTTGGTGCTTGTGAGCTTGTCACCGACGTTTCCTAGTGGGCGATATACTACTTCTTATCGCAACAGGTCTTTGATATCACTGATCTCATATTTGCCGAGGTAACGAATGAGATCCACTTTGCCATTGGGCACTTGCTACCCTATGCCCTATACTTCTATCATGTTCTTCATTCCTGGAGATCAATTCCTATGATGTTGTATCGCCATCTTCCTAGCCACACCTTAGAGTACACTCCTATGCTTCCTACTAATCACTGCCACGGTGACCATGCCTTGCCTATGGTAGTCTCCAATGCGGAGGAGTCCAAGGGTGCTACAGTTGAGTGTAAGGCTATTGGTGAGCAAACCCCATGCACACCTCGTCCTAGGAAGGCCCCTGTTGAGGATGTAGAGGACCTCTCAAGGAGTTTTGACTTCGTGCCTAATTCCACTTCCTCTAACTCTAAGGATGAGGACTTTGTTCTCAGAGTTCTCCAATCTAACCATTTTACTTCTACTCCTTTCCCTTTTGACCGTGATCAGGGTGAGTCTAGCTCTTCTAGGCCACCCTCTAGTTCCTTTGAGTCTGTAGTGCTCACATCTCTCCTTTAGCACCAGACCTAGTAGGCTCAGGCTCTATCTCAAATCGTTGCTTAGAGCAGACTACTTGGAGCCTTTAACATCATGGTTGATAAGCTATCGAATGATCTCTGGGAGTCAAAAGACACTTGGGGTAGTCGACAAGCATCCCTTTTGGGGTTGCTAAGCGTTAGTCTTTTGTTGAGCAACTACTTTCACTCCTAGCCACTGCTGCTCCTACTTATCCATGAGTTGGATCTATTTGCTCTCCTATTCCTCATGTTGTACTATCTACTGGATACACCATAGTTCTTTTCAGTGTTGCCTTGACAACACCTCTAGTGGGCATTGTCCATCTCAATCACGATCTTCCTTTAGCTGCTCCTACTAGGACTGAGTACACTCCTCTTGAGTTGACCCCAAAGATATTGTTCTCTTACTCTCTTGTCATTTCTATCCCTGTGGTGATCGCCCTAGCTCCCTCCTTCGCTTTGGTGCTTGAGATCTTGTCTGTCGTTGATCTAGTGCCATCTGCTGCAACATCACATCCTAAGGACGATGACATACTACTGACCAAGCCACCGCTGAGTCACCCGACGAGGCCCCCGCTTCACCACTGCCTCCTGCTTCCATTGTCTGACATCCCATTTGTGCTTGATGCTAGAGGAGGAGAGCTTCAAGATAAAGGCTTAGTAGTTTTGGTAGGCTTTTGGGATAAATGGTTTGGGATGTTGGATATAGCTTGAGGAGAAGTATTATATTTTGGTTGGTGTATTGCTTTTGTTGTATTTCCCTCTATATCATGTCTTGTACTCAAATATTATGAACTATTCCATTGTGTTGTATGAGATGAGATGTATGCATGGACCTATAGATGTTATCTTTGAGATGAAATGTGATGAAATGAAATGCTTCTCCTATGCTTTAAATGATTGTGTCTTTGATCTCTTGTTCAATACTCTCACAATTCAATTTCAATTATTTTTTCTATCTCTATGGTCATATTGTTAGTAATCAATAAAAAAAGAGAGAGATTGAAAGAATCTTGGCCCCCATGTGTTGTGGTTTTGGTGATTAACAACAATATAATCATCTGACTAATTAATTTCTCTAAGTATGTTTGAAAATGGATTAGGGTTCTGATGATAATCCCTCAAACATACTACGATAAAAGATTAATTGAAATGGAATGATGGATTCATAAGAAATCTTGATATGTCAAAATGCATTTAAGGTGTTGAGTGAATGTGATAGAAGTAGGTTTCCTTTATGTTCTAAAGACCGTACTATAAGGAAGGGAGTTTGTTTTAGTAGCTTGATATTCTAAGTGTTAAAGTCTAGGTGTGGTGTACACTAGGTCTCTAATCTCTCTACAAGAAGTGCTAAAACCCCTAAAAGTTTTGAACAAAAGGTCCTTATTGTTGTATCTTTATTTGCTCTGAAACAAGTGTGGGTTGGACAATCCAGGTAATTACGAACAATTGGATCCAACACATGTCTGGCTGATAATCACAACTAGATTGAAAAGTTTGGGTTGATGTCGAACTGTCCAGATCAAAAGTGATCATGCAATCATGTGTTGATCATGGGAGATCAAGTGTTGAGTCGGACAATCTAGAGTTGATCGAAATGTCCAGCCAATTTAATATCCGAAGTGGTTATGTGTTGATCAGACAAAAGAATTGAACTAACTAGACAATCCTACATAGGTCAAACAGTCCAATCCTATTGTGATCAACTTGAGCCATAAAGTCTGGAGCATTGCTAAATAGTTCAACTCATGTTTTGTCTAGTGTACACCTAACAAAATGTGACAATTGGTTTGCTTGGTAGTGGTGATAGACAATGTGCAATGGATAATCCGGCTTGAGTTGAACTGTCTGGCTCTTTATAGGATAACTAATTGGTTAGTGACCATTAGAAAAGTGTAAAGACCTAATAGTCCAATGCAATACCAGACTGTATGATGCTATACAGTTTAGACTAGTTTTACACAATGGTCACAAATGGTTAGTTAACTCTATTTTGCTTATAAATACCTAAGCTCTTAGACCTCCTGGTATCTTTTATAAACTATTATAGTTGGTGCAACCATGTGCAAGTCTAAAAGTCTATTTGTGCTAATTTCTTTCATCATTTCTCAAGCTTTGTGTTGGTTTCTTGAGTCTCTAGTAGCCAAGTGTACACCCACCAAGAGTCTTATGCTTAGTGCCTCAAGTAAGGAGCATCTCTTGTTACTGTTAGCATCTCAAAGCTCCTAGATAACTTCGAAGGTGTTTCCAATAATCTCTTGAAAGATTATAAAAGACTAGCTGGTGTTGTAAAAGGTTTTAGGATTTACTTTCTAGAGTGGAAAAGAATCAACTATATGAGAGCGCCTTTGGACTTTGTGACCAAAAGAGAAAGTGACACTCTTGTGTAGAGTGCTCCAACGAGGATTAGTGGAGATAGACGATCTCTGATACCTTATGAAAAATTGGCTTGTATCTTCTCTCCTCGTTTTATTTTTCTTGTAATTTACTTTGTGCTCTTTCTTGTGTTTTCTTCTTAGAGATAGTAAAATTGTTAGGAAAGGCTATAAGTTATAAAACTTGGGTTCACTCATAACCTAAGCACTAATGCTAGATTATGTTTCATAAGTTTTTAATTTGTCATTTTTTAACTAGGATTCCTATTCAACCCCACTATAGAACATCTTTTATCCTATACAAGGTAGGGCGGAATTGTTTCCCAAGGAAACAGTGTTGATTGGGCCAAGATTTCCCTATCCCTTGAGCTTCCAAACACATAGGAAATTGGGCCTGTGGATTATTTCCACGTGGACCTCACACCTTAGGAATGGGCCAAGATCCTAGTCTGCCAATCGAGGCCTTATAGGAATAGGAAAGGCAAGTTGTCTCAAAATGTTATGTTGGCTTGCAACTTTGATCTAAACTTTACGTTTATCTCATGCGGATAGAAAGGAACTTGTCTCAAAATGTGATATTGGCTTGTAACTTTGATCTAAACTTTATGTTTATCTCATGCGGATGGGAATGATGTGCATGTGTTGCAGGACTATTTTAGTCTACTCATGCTAAGGGCCTGCATGTCCCAGAGGGCAAGTTCTATCTCGTGGATGGTGAGCACGCCAATTGCCCCGTATCGAGAAGTCGGATACCACCTTAGTGAAGTTACGAGGCGATGTTCATCTAAAAGAATTGTCCACATGTATTACAAAGAATTATTTAACCGTCACCATGCAATCCTTCACAACCATATTGAAAAGGCAATCAGGATTCTTAAGAAGTGATTTCCAATTCTAAAAGTGGTCACACATCATACTAAAGAAAATCAAGTCCAGCTACTGCGGTTGTATTTCATAATATCATTAGAGGGCTAAATGGTCAAGAAAGGTGGCTGGATCATCAACCAATCTATATTCCAGACAAATGTTATGTTGATCTTCGGGATGGAGAGATGTATCCTAATGATGATGAGTCAATGGGAATAATCTTAGGGATCAGATAGTGATGCAAATGTGGGCTGACCATATTAGTTAGCCAATCATGCATCCTTTAAAATAGTGTTTGTGTGTGCTGGACTATTTACTGTACTTTGTTGTTGGGTGTTCTTTTGTACTTGGTAATAAATATAATGCATTTTTACTATCCATCATCCAGTACCATTTTGATTGAAGTTGTTTCTCTCTACTATATATTTCTACACTTTGTGTACCATTAATTTGCATATGAATATTCATGGAAATTATAGCCATGCCGAGGGAAGGTGCAAGAGCATCATGGAATTATACATTAGAGAAAGGACTAGTTGACATACTGCATGACAATAATCAACCAAGATTCAAGGCTCAAAATGCTTGGATTACTGAAGGATGGATAAGTATCACCTCCAAGTTCAATGAAAAATTTCCACATATTTATTTCATGAAACATCAGATTCAAGAGAAAAAAAAGGAGCTCAAGGGGAATTACAAAATTATAAAAAAAATACGTGGAAAAAAAGTGGTCCTGGTTGGAATGATTCTCTTTGTATGATTATCGCTGAACCAACAATAGTGTATAATAATAGTGGGACAGGATATTTTAGGTAAGATATTTTCTCACTTCAAACAATAGTGTATAATAAAAATATCATTTTTCATGCTAATTATGTTTTCATGTTGCATTCAATAGGCTCGTCCAAAGGTTAAGAAATTTGAATCCAAAGAATTCCCACTTTTCAATCTTTTGGCATCGGTGTACGAAGGTGATTGAACTTTACAATTTCTTTTCGTATTGATCATTATTTTTAATTATAGCTATGCTATTACAACTTCCTACCTTTTTATTTGAAACCAGAAATATTGCAACGGGTGATTTGTGTTTCACATCAACTCAAGAAATAATTCCTTCCAGTGATCAAAACATGGAAAGGGCACAAGAGGTTTCAAATCTGGATGGGTTGATGAACCCATTTTCAAATCTGGATGGGCCGGAGACTTCAAGTACAAACATGGAAAAGGCACAAGAGAGTTCAACTTCTAGGAAATGATTAAAAAAAGAAGGTTCCGCTGGGAAGAAGCGCAAACGGAATCAAGTAGCATTGGTCCTTGAGGACTATTTAGAATTCAAAAAGGATCAGGCAAAAAAGTTGGTGGATAAAATAGTGGAGGGATCAAAGCATGAAACTGATTGTTCTATCCCCAAGTGTTTTGCTACTGTAGAATTGATGCAGGAGTTAACAGATGAAGAAAAAGCAAGGCTTTAGGACTCTTCAGATGCCCACTCAATAGGAAGATCTTCATGAATATAACCAACCATAGTGTGCGCTTGATTTGGCTAAGGAGCCAAATCGCTGCACATGTATGTTGTTTGATGAATGCATATTGGAGTGCACGTGTAGTCCAGTTATGACATATTACTAGAAACAATTGTATGCTGCTTAGATGCTCAGACTCTAATGGATAAATATATACTTAATGGGCTATGTAGTGTGCACTGTATATAGCTAATTTGTGGTTCTTTTATTATATTCTAATAACAGGATGAGTGCAGACTGAGGACATCAGTGGTGCCGCTCCTCCCGTCTTCAATGTTGTTATACTGATTATCTTTTTATGATATGGTTCCTATATCATATCATAAAAGAACTTCCAGATCTACCAGTGATAATGTGAAGAAATTTTCCTTTGGATTTGATTTCCATAGATGCTAGTTGCAGTAACTAAACTCGTTTGTTGAATTTAAAGGTTTACTCAAGTATGATTGTGATATGCATGTGTGGTAGAGGTGCACCTGTTTTCTTACTTTTTTAACTGAAAGAGTCAACATTTGATCTGAGAGTTCATTGGAGCTTTGTATTACATGAAGAAGTACCGACTTACTGCTATTCCTGTGTTGTGAAGAATGAATGAACGATCATGAAGTATATTTGTTCTGAAATTTTCTGAAGAAGTACTGGTTTCTTCAAATTTTCCCCATTTTCTAAATTTTCTGAAGTTCTTTTGTTATCCGGGATTTCCATCCCCCTCCGTTCCCATAAATATTAGTTGTTTTTGCACTAGTTTGAATTTAAATGTTTACTCATGCGTGAATGTGATCTGCATGTATGGATGCAATGTTAGTTTACTTAGGTTAAGGTCGCATGATCAAACATGCATCTAATTTTTTGAATTGTCTGAATTTTCATATTCCCAGGGTTTTGCATCCCCTTCGTTCCCAAACGGTACTAGGGAATAATCCCAAAGGTGTAATTTGACGTCTGACGTCTGGCCCTCTAGGGTATAGGTACTCGTCTCTGTAGCCTATATTATAAAATTATCACCGACCCCTCTGGGGTATGGGGACTCGGCTCTGCCGCCTATGCTATAAAATTGTCACCGATCAATTTTAATCCTAAGTCACAGAGTACTGGAGCACTTTCTTTGTAGCAACAGTGGATGTTATAGAATAACAAATTCACACTATAGGACCATTTTGGGCTGCAGCATTATATCTGAGCCATTGGATTTTGATCGGAAGGCAGCTATAGGTTGCTACTATGACTATTCATCCTCTACATTAGAACATTCAATGTCCAGGAACCCAATTCCAATTCCATGCCACCTCTTCTGCGTGATAGTCGACGATTACGAGCCTACCCATCAGTGGGAGCAGGCCTCTACTTATTCACTCCGATTAAACCACTATTCGTCAGGTGTCACCAGTTGGCTGTGTGTCCTTTGTTCTCTTTTCTTCACAGTTTGGCCTTGCGCTGTTATGACATGCGGTAAGGGTGACACCATGTTGAGCCGGAAACATAGCAGACTAGTAAAATAAATGTTAGCAGGATATCTGATGGCTGATGCAAATGAAAAAGGTGTTAAGCGTGCATCTGTTAAGACGGTAGTAGTTTGCTGTCAGTTAAACATGCTATAACAAAACTGCGCAGACCCTCCTCATATGACCAGATATGCTGCTTAAGTTACATATTAAGATTGCAACGGGGGTAGCCTTCCACGATGGTTTCCTGTCACAGGAGTTGGAACTTAAAGCTGCATGTGTTAAGAGCCGCCGTCTCTCCCCGTGATGATGCTTAACGTCACTTGTTCAAAGGGAAACTCAGGGAAATTCTGATAGGTGATCTTGATCCATGATGAGAGCTACAAGAAAAGAGAACGAATCATGGACTGCTGAGCATATTTCCATATTTCTATCACACATCAGACATGCAGGCATATCTTTATGCCAACCAGTGGTTCCAAACCTGGATGGACCAGACCAGGCAAACGACCATTACCAGTGATGGCAAATGACGATGGTTGCCAACACCACCAAACTGATTGAATCATAAATTAAGCTCACGGCAGCAAGAACTTGACTAGAGCTAAGCCAGGGACGACCTAACTGTGATTTCTAATGAATACCTTCATGGTTCTGACAAAATATACCAATGGGCAGAAAAGGCATTTACATAAATAAAAACAAAATTCTTCTGGCAAGCCTGCTAACCCAATCTACCCCCCCCCCCCCAAAAAAAAAAAAAAAAGTCTCCTGTGGTTCTCAGAAATTAGACATTTGCCTTGTTGTCTCTAGAGCGGTTACTATCAAATTTCAGTACCTCAGTCAAAACTTTATCAAAGAAATGAAAATTAAGAGAGTTCAAACCAACCTCAGTAACTCTAGGCAGAGCCAATAAGGTTTTTTATTTCTGCAAGGCAGTCATCGAGAGCTTTATACTCTGGGGTATGTAAGAAGTCCACTGCCTACATAAGAGAAGTTTGAACAATGAGCTATCTGGAGGAATGGAGCATTAGAGAACAAACAGACTTAAATGGTTTAGAAATGGTCTATTTTTTCGTTTTGTTATGTTATTCCCGAAGATATTACAACCATATGTTGCAGGTGATCTTAGCATCCCACATGTTCAATTGTTCATTACCCATTGTTTCTAGTCAAGGATCCTAAAGTCTCTGTCAGAACCTATCAATTTCATATACAAGGGAAATGGAACTGTGCAAGAAAAGAATCAGATACCTGTTTTAAGGAGCTTTTAAGGTGCATCTCAGCTGAAAATAACTCTCTTCGGCTTCCAGTCGAAGAAGAAATTTCGATGTACACCTTGAAAAGCTGCAGAGAAGCTTGAGCATACTTAGTGAACTTCGTCTGGTCATGCCATAGTCCAGAACCCTGCAAGTACAATAATCTAATTAATAACATGATAGAACAGGGCAAGCTATCATAAGAATTAATGATACATTAAGTATAAAACAGTCAGCATTAAATGATTTCATGAGACAAAAATGAAGCACAAATCAGCAATTACAATGAAAGGAGCATATGTTCAAAATTAATTGCATGTGCCTAGGGTTAACAAGGTAAAATTACTGACTTTGGTAAAAAGAAAGTAGAAAAGAAGGGCCATGTCCATTCAAGCATATCATGCATGAACTCAACAGACAACAAGATCACTGTGACAATGCAACACTAACCCATGTCCATGCAGAATATCATAATTGATACCAGGTTTTTGAGTAGGGCAGCAGTGGAACCACCCACCACAGCTATGATCCAAGCAAGGCAAGTCTGGGCAACTGGGCCTTAAGGATGTGCGACACAGAAATAGGAGAAATCAATTAAACTTAAAATGGCAGGCGACAAACAGTATGCTATGCTCAAGTGATAGCATGGCTGCTGGCTGCTTGCTCAAGTGAGATAGTCAATGCCAAAGTGCATCAAGATTCTGAGAAGAGTACAAGGTAAGCCCCAAGGTGCTAAATAAAAAGTCACACCATTACAAAAAGGGAGGAGAGAACTAAGTACATCCAACCACTCAGAGCTATTGTGGGACTATTGCTCACCGCCGAAAATCCCACGATCGGGGAAGGACAGTGGCTTAGTCACGCGAAGACCTGGGAGGTCTGCTTAACTCCAGTGCAGATCCTTAAGCCTCGAGGTTCACGAGCGTGTCAGTCAATTTAACCCTATAATTGATAAGGAAAAGGTGATAAGATATGTTCGTCGGTCGGCTAGAAGACCTGCCCGACTCTCCTTATCGGCTGATTGCTGATAGAGATGATAATACTAGCGCATCAGCTGAAAAGCCGATGGAGGTACGGGAGATAGACACGTGTAACGCACTAAAAGGTCTATCAACCAAAGAGTCGATGGCGCTACCCACATCCGATACGCGGAGCAGGAGCCGATCCCCCGCGAGGCCATGCGGGCGAGCGACAGCAGTAACGGCACCGTTAGGGCCAGCCTTTATAGATCGGACCTAACCGAGACAGTATAAGGCCGGAGGCTAACGACACCGAGACGGTGAGAGCTCAGACCAAACATGATGACGAGGTAGGAAGGATGTTATCGGCTACCTACAGGCCTAACGCCTGAGCCCATCGGCCGCACGACGATGGGGACCTACGTTTAGGATAACTCATCGGCTACTCACTCCGATGAGACGCCGTAGAGAGACGTATAGACCTAAAACTCAATCCTCCGTCGGCAGACCCATAGATCGGACCTAACCGATGCAGCACGAGACCAACGATGGCGAAAGGAGTTTGATAGGCCGATAGATCTTGCACGGACGTGATGCGGTACACCTGATCTGACTAAGAGTTCGAACCTAAACGATGCAACCTTAGACAGTACAAAGTATACCAGGATAGTGACGGGACTTACCCCTTCGCCGGAGATCAGACTTAACCGATGCAGCCCCGCGTCGAGCCAGAACCCACTGATAAACACCTAGATGAACTAGGGTGCCAATGTGCCGAGATTGTATTGATCGAGAGATATATTACATGTTTCCAGGGGGTCTATATTTATACCCTAGGTTTACAAACAGAGTCCGACGCGTTTACAACTATCGGACGTTATTTCCTAACAAGAACAAAGAAAAATATCTCTAAAGAAGTTAACTAACTAACTAAACCTTCCTAATTAAATAAGGTTACAATTTACAAAGATAAACATCCTGCCGTGGAGTCCACGGCTCTTCCGCAAACTCGGTTTTATCTGAATAATCTTTCAATTTAGAACTGAGTCTTCCTTCGCTATAACCCGATCAGCTTCTTCACTGTAACAATCGGACCTCTTTACTCAAGCCGATCCTTTTCTAACCTTTCCTCAAGCTTCTCGGACCTGACCCCGATCGGATAATTCCCTATCTTCAAACCGATCCAATCTTCTACTAATTTGATCGACTTCTCTACAGTTCCGATCGGCTTTGTCTCATGAGCCGATCAGTATCTCCATCGGCCGATCCTGTTTACAGGCTGAATCAAATTCTAGTGTTGACAACTATCTAGCCTTACGAGTTGTCTAGAAAGAGTACTCTCCCAGTAACATGGTGCCCTTTTGAACCAAGCTGCCCCTTATGTTCCTGGAGATTGCAAAAGCAACCACAACTGTCCTTCATGCCACCAACTTCTGGGGAGTTGCATCATTTTGTAACAGAAGGGAGGCAAAAAGAGGATGGAAGATGGTGATGACAACATGTGGGCACCTCAGGTTTTTTACAATTTTATTAATTTGTTTGTTCATTAATAATTTGTATTACTCAATGCTTGCATATAAAAATGTCCGCCACGTCAGTGACCAATGAGAAGCAGCATGGTTGCAAGACCTTCGGGTCAAGGGGACCGTTAGAGTATTAGACACTACGGGTGTATGTTAGTTCTGATAATTCATGGTGTAAATTACACAATAATGAAAATTTAAGGGGATCATATGGACTTTGTTTTCTGATACATGGTATCCATCCAAGTATGCTGGATCCAATTTTCCCAGTGGGGTCCAAATTCTACTTCCAGTCAAGATCTGGAATGTTGTCTCAATAACTCAGGACAGATCTGTGAAAATTCGATCTCACCCAATCTCCATTACACTGAAAAAAAATATCTAGCAAATAGGGCACCTCATCTTACAATGAACCAACACACTATTTTGTTGGTACTTGGCACTAGAAAGTTCTCAAATATAGATAAGAGGCAAAGACACTATCACAGTCAGCATGAGCATAGTGTACACACCTGGAGAGATCGAACTTGCTTCAACAGAGCTTCCGAACATGCAATGAGGTTACCCTTGGTCTTATGCCACCTTGCATATAAACGCCATATCTCCCAATTGCTACCTCCACTTCGTACAATCTACAGACAATACCTCAGATATAAAATGAAAAGAGGTGTTGGAATATAAGATGAAATGCAACTCATAGAGCTTATGAACCTGCTGAAGGATATCACCAATTATATCTAACAACTGGTTGGACTTCCTGCTCTCTTGATTTGCATCATCTGAATTGCTGCTGATAGGTTCAGCTACTTGAGTATCACAGATATGTATAGGTTCTTCTCCAAGCATGGTCATCACCTTTTCCAACAAATCAATGTTGAAACGTTTGTTCGAGGATAAGTTTAGTACCATTTTGACAGCCTCTAGTGTCTGCACAGGATACCTCATATCATCTCAATAATCATGATAAACAAATTAAAATCATACTAGCAGGCCTATAGGTCTGAGATATTCAAATGAGGTAAAAATGTCCATCCTGCAAAATGCTGAGAAAAAATAAGACATGTAATTCAAATGTTCATATTCTAGACCAGTAATCAATTTAGTAAATGAGTAAAATGCATTGTTGGCTATTGAACTTGTCATGAGAGTACTCATGTGGATCCCTTAAACCTAGAATTGCAGTCCAAGGCCACTAAACTGGTTTAAAGGGTTACAGTACGATCCAAATTACACATGGTTGTCTTACACCATGTTACTTGCCAACAAGGCATCACAGAGTTTTGGTCTCTTTCTCCACCCTTCTGGCTATCTCCGGTGCCTCGGATCTGGACAAAGCGAGAAAGTACTGATAGCTTTTGCTGGTGTTATGCAGTAGAGACCTAAGTTAGGTTGGTTCACTGTTGTGGACTCCTTGTCCTTTTCTGTTTCATGGTTTTGCCCTGTGGTGAGGTTTAGTTGGCTTGGCATCTAGAGCTTCGGCACCTAGGATTGCTTGAAACAAATTGAAGATCCAATAGCGTACTTTTCTTCATGGCATGGTAAAGTATGGGAGATTATCTATAAAAAGGTGAATATCATAATTTCACAATTAATTAGACAAGACAGGCAAATGAAGAAATAAAACCATTTTTAACAAGGAGAGTGTGTGAAAACATAAAAAAATTATTGTATAAAATTAGATGAGCTCTCAAATATATAAGAAGTTTATGCATGTGATGAGCTCTCAAATAAACATGATGAACACTTAAATAAATTCACCTAAAAATTTAAAATGCAAGCTTCAAGCAAGAAACGTAAACTAATACACAGCTCACCTGTTGAATATTCCCTGTGTCCAAAAGAACCTTGCTGTAATTATCCCAAACTTCCCAACTATTCCTCCTAAAAATAATTGACTTATTGTTGATCAGAAGCTTTACAGTAATGAAAATTATTGAATAAAATGTTATACACACTTGAACTTTACAGCTTCCTTGAATGCTTGGACTGCTGCTTGGCTCTTTCCTCTAATCATGTGCCTGGATAGTAAACTACATTAGAGAAATAATACAATAAGAACCTATAGCACAAGAAAACCTAAGTTTTCATGATAATAGAATATCCAGAAACTTCCTCACACCCAACAAGGCTAGCTTTTCCATCTCCAGAACATGTTAACCCCACCTAAGAACTAAAGCTTACATAGTAGTTTTTGATTTGCATACTTACCAACACCAAAGCATGCACAAGTCTCTCCATGCAGTTGTTTTTAAGGTGATGATTTCAAAACTAATATCTAACCTAGAACTGCTCGCTAAAGTATAAAACAAAAAACAAATCTCTGCAGTTACGTTGATCTGATGACTTATCTTTTTTTCCAAATGAAATAGTATTACCAGTGCAACAGAGGAAAAAGAACTGCATCTTTGAGTGAATTAATGAAATCAGGGCACAATACCCAGTGAAACCATCACCACCATAGAATAATAATGAAGAAAAAAAATCAAAAGTGAGCATACAGGCAGGCTATGTTGTTCCATGCTTCTCCATTTTCAGGATCTATCTGCACAGAACAACTAAAGGCATCCACAGCTTTCTGAAGATCTTTATCCTGTATGCACAAAACAAAACAATAGATTATTTCTGTTCTCCAAATCCATAGTTATTTGAAAATAACTATTAATAGTGTCTATCTACTGTATGTTATAAACAAGCAAATCTGTCCACAGAAATATGGGCAGAAGAGCTACTACAATGCAGCCATGTTTGCATGCTCAATTGCCCACTAATCCCATGGTGAACACTACGCTAAATGATAATTGGGAAACTGAAATTATATTAGCATGGCATTTTGGCAAGCAAAGTTTTTCTCTAATACCTTAATGCTCTGACATGGTATTTTATCCTGCGTTAGAAGAGAATTACTATGTTACAATTACATGTTTATGTATACTTATGCACAAAACATACAATTTTCACAGCATCCAAATATCCAACCACCATCGTACAAGAGGAAGCTGAGTGGAAAGAAGTGAAATAGGAAAGGTTTTAAAACATGTCTGTACTAAAAGTTGCATGTAGCATAGCCATCTCACTAAATGAATAACAACAAAATTTAGCTGCACAAGTTCTTGGTTATTCACAAGTGTATAATCAAATACCCATAAAAGCATATAAACCATATATAAATTTTTCATAAATGCCTAAACATTTCACAAGTATGCAGACAATTTTCACTCTCCTGGTTTTTTTTGTATACATTTGATATGAGATTGTAAACAGGAACATTATACAGGAGGAAGATTACTTAAAAATTGTTATCCAACTCATCAGTTAGTAGATAAGTGTGAAAATTCGACTTATCCCACCTTTCATACCCATGCCCAAAAGGTTAATACTACTGGTAAACACACAGAAAAATCATTGAACCAAGGAAAAACTACATGTTTATGGAGTATTTTACTACACATTTATGAACAAAAAAGTAAACATAACACAAAAATTATGGCTCATAGTACTGACAGCCAAATTTCAGACAGAACACTATTGATGTTCTAGCGGGCAATTAATTCTAGCCTCTCAAAAATTCTTGATGCAAAAATTAGATACAATTTTGAAAAGTTACCTTCCATGCCACTGTACCGTATGCAAACCAGCCATCTGGAAACAAAGAATTCAATGCCAATGCAGATTCCCTACCCAAAGTTCAAAAATAGGAATTTTTTAAGTGAAAATGTAACTAAACAATTTTATCAAAGTTATTTCCATACCAGAGCATTTTGGATGCATGGAAGTCATTCCTGTTGTATGCACTGCGAGCGAGTGCACGCTATACCAATAGATAAAACACTCTTAAGACAAATACTTCATATATGAAAACATGCATTAGTAACAGGTTAATGAGAAAAGCAACTGAGGAAGGAAAATACCAGAGCTCGAGCAGATTTGTTACTTGAGACTTCCAATGCTTTCTTGTAATGATCATCATTATTAGTAACATCACCAAGTGAACACCTAGGTGAAAATAATTTCCATCAGCTAAGATAAAATAAAATTATGACAAGTCGGAACAAAGTCATTCCATAAAAGTAAAGTATATGACTACAGCACCATGTAAGATGAAAACCAGGCGGAATGCCTTCGAGATAATTGACGGGGGTCAGTTATAGCGTCATAGTCTGAGGTTAAATTTTTCTTGGAAGTGTAATTTGTGATGTTTTGATAAAAGCATGTGTATAACTTTTTGAAAATTACTTAAAAATAAATAAATGCTCCATCCAGACAAAAATGATATGGAGTTGTAGATGGAACTGTAGAAGATACTAAGGAATGCTACAGAGTTTATGACAAATGGAGCTGCAAGCCCTCTTAAATAACCTAGAGCATCTCAAGTAAATCCAACAAAATCTACTTACCATAATCTTGGGTCATTGGGTGTAACAGAAATTCGAGCATTTATTAGACTGGTGGCATCAGCAACTTTACCTAATAATCTGCCAAGGAACAGGCAATAATTGTTAACTTATACAAGAACAGTATCAACTGAATGTATGGCAAGTGTATTTCAAGTGAAATGCATACCTATAGCAGTAGATTAAATTATCCCACAATTCAAGATCTTTAAAAATATCCAGTGCTTCTCCAACTATACCACAACTTATCAAAAGCTCACCATATTCTCTAAGTTCATATGTAGAAAAACAAGTTACATTAGTTTTCCTAAAAGAAAAAAAAAAGGCAAGCATAGGAGTATTAACACATACTTTCTTAATGCAGAGAGAGTTGGCATCTGAACTCCAAAAACTAGTTTGGCTCTCTGTGCAACCACAGGAAAATCATTGACAACATCTTCAACCTAAGGAAATGCACCAAACATAAGTATTAGGGTGGGCTGGAGATTGTTGGCTTACAAATCAGGACAAAATAAGATCTAACAAACCATTATGATTATTGTGTAAATAAATTTGACCTCACACAACATGCAGATAAATCAAATTAGATCTAAAACAAAGTGTTCAGCATACAAAATTGACAAACCGATTATCAGTTCAGAATACAAAATAATAGGAAGTGTAGGATTTTGGAGAATAGCAAGAGCTGTGCTGAGCACCAGCACATATCCTGGAAGTTGGCCCAATATTCTATCAAACTATAATCAATTATCCAAGTATTTCATCATTCCTTATAATGCCCATTAAATCCTGGAAGCCTCCACAAGGCAAACACATCATGGGTTGTGCCACATGATGCATAAGTGTATGACCTGTTGGCTGATGTTTCTAAAGTGGAGTTGTTGTAGCCCAATGTCTTAAAGGCATTACTTAGCCCAAACGACTACAAGGTAGCTTCTTGGTAATCTTAACTGGCAGAAAATACCATGTTACACTTACAGATGCATCCAGTTGGTCAGTGGCATAACCAGCGACAATCTCCAGTCCAGGCAACAAGAGGCCTATACTAGCTACTAACAGTCCACAGCAGTTTCAGTGGTTAAGCATAACACACGGCAGTGCCAAGCCTGGGTGGTCCCTGACCTGCCCGGGAGGTGGCTCTGATGCCGCAGCTGGTTGAAGTGAATTAACTAGGACTCATCATAAGCATATCTTAGAGGTAGGTATGAAAATTGGCAAAGAACATGCAAGTCTGTAAAAACTTGTCTTAAAAGCATAGTATTGTGATGATTTATTAAACCATGGGCAGATATGTGGATTTTATCAGTTTGTAAGACTAAAAGCAAAATGCATGTCTGAAATATTAACACACAAACATGACAAAACTGAAACCTGGGAAAATTGTGTGAATGTAGTAACAGATAATGCATTTACCAGATTTTCCATCATTAATAGCGCCCTCTGCTTAGTCCGACTGCGGCTGGACTCCCATCGAATACGCAGAATATCACACAAGCTTCTGACCTGAAATAAGAAAGGCACGACTGAACTTCATTTGACCAAAGCTGAGTGATAATGGTATATATAATTGGACAATACACAACAAAATATCCAGCAAGTTAACCTTTTGCCTGTATATGTATACATGTAAGATTAGAGTTGCATGTGACGGGTTCAGTGAACAATGGTCTAAACAAGTTTGGGAGCAACCTTTGCCAGTTTATAATTTTATATAATACACCTGTGTAGGACTAGGGATGCATATGTTTCCAGCAAAGACATTTGGTGCAATTAAACCATACCACAAAGTAGGACTCCTCCTGAGAATCAATTGACTCTATGTATGGTGCCATCTCCCACCCTGTGTAAATAAAAATCCCAAATAATTTACATGCACATAGCAGAACACATGACAAAGAAAAGTATGGTGTATAAATACCCAAGGAAATGAGCCAAAGAAGCCAAGCCAAAACCAAGGAAGAGGTGGTCGTCCAAAAGGAAGAAGCGATATTAGGGCATAGAGAGGATTAAAGCCTAGGAACCTTTTAGCATTAGATTTTTGTATAGGCAAGAATCTGAGGGACCAAAGGGGTCAAGAGGTGTGAGCACAAAAATCCCTTGTATTCTTTGGAGGTCCAAATCTTTCTCTCTTTTATTGTGGGTTATTTATTTGCTGTTATTGTGTTTTCTATATAATTCATTTACTTTGTTCCTGACTGTGCACACTCATGCCATATCTCACAATGTCCATCTGATCAGGGGGCTGCTATGCTACACATAACGAAGGGGTATCAGGTAATAACAGCTTATGGCCCAGCTCCTTAACCTGGTTGCAGAATGCTAAGATTATTCTTATGCCTTCTAATGTGTTTGCTGTTATTGGTTCAATCCTGTTTTAGACCTTTGTACCTTTCTGTTCTGTAGAGTGTAGACCTTTTTTCCCTTTGGGTCCTTCAGGGCCTTAGTACATTTTACTCTATAATAGTATAATATTTATAACAATGTAATAAATGCTTCTAGGGCTACATGGTGCCCAGGCACCATCATTTCAATCAGATATATAGCAAATACAAATACAACCAACAAGAGATTTTGAATTTTATTTGGTTATCAAGTTTAGCCTGTTCACTAACTAGTCTAAACAAGTATGAATTGAGGATAAAACTAATAAGGCCTTTTTAGTTGAAAGTACATATCTCACTAGGGTTCAGCCCTATTGTTTTCCCAAAGTAATTTCTTTGAGTGAAACACTGTACAAAATACAACCCACATCAGTTGAGAAACAAAATGAATATTGGCAAATTACATAAAAAAATAAATATTCAGAAATGAATTAAGTGAGTGCCATAAGATGGATTTGTGGATGCAACACAACTCAGTTTTAAAATTTTACCAAAAAACAAATTAAGACCATGCCAAGCTATTGTATATATTGCTTTAGCCACAACAGGCAGTTTCTGCTCATTGAGACCTATCGCTTTCCAAGCTAAAATGTGCAGGTCAAACAAAACATTCGTACTACTTTCCACATGTACGATGTATATATGTGAAAACAAAGATATCAGATAAGAACATGAACTTTACATGATGCTTTTAAATTTATGTATGCATTTTGCAATTATTGAGAGAATGAGCCATCTTTGTGGCCCCATCTATTTGAAAACTAGAAAGTTACCAAGAGTTATGTAATATCAAAATAAATGTTTTTCTAATGTTTAGAACAGAACCAAAGTTCATAAATAATGTCCACAATGAATGATAAATATGGGCATACCAGACATTTCATCATGCCGACTCCTTCGGCTCACATGTAAACATTCTGCAAGAACAGCAGCTTGCTGTATAGCTGTCAGTACTGCCTTTTTGCATGGATCTTTTGTGTTTTCATTGCCCAAATCGCTCTCATTTTCTACCAGTCTTGGCATTCTTAGTATGTCACAAAATTCATCACTTTCACCAGGAACAGAACTCCTTGCATTTTTCAAAGCTACAGCATCACCCTGAGTTCCTGTGAGTTCTGTTGCTTGTCCCTCACCAGCTGCTGGTCTACTGGTAGTTGCAACAAGTACCATTTGGCACTTAGCATTCACCTATGGAAAGGGACAGTTCACTTCAAAATTTTAAAGGATAAATGTTCTCTTTATGTACAACAGCAAGATGTTATGGGGGGGAAACAGTATGGCCATCAGGATGCAGCGCAAACATGCAGGAAGAAGAAACACAGTACCACAAAGATACAGTATAATTTTCTCATTTTCATAAACAATGCACTGAAGAAACAGAATGAAAAGGGGTTAGATGTTATTTGATACAAACAAAATGGAGGTCAAGACCCAAAGAGATACATCTACTTAACATTCTTTGCTAAACGAAAATAATTCCTCTATCAATCTATCTATGAAAAGTCTCATGCATAACAGAAAGCAAAGGGACAAGTAGTGTAGTATAATCCACCTGATGTATTGTTCGAAAGCCAAGAATCCCTGTGAGAGAGAGATGCAGCCCACATGCTTCTTGAGCACTATCCAGATGCAGCCTAATCAAATACACAATCAAAATAATCTTAAGATGGTATTATGCTCAGCATGGCTACATGTCTCCAGTTTCCTGAAATTACAGTAGATAAAAGGGTTGGGTGTGGGTTGACCAGCGACTCAGCGAGTACTCCGCCCATGCTAGTTCACCTAAATGAACTAAATTTCACTTTTGGTGTGGGTCAAGGAATACCCGCAAGTCACCTGCACCCATCCCTAGTAGATAATGATTGTCAATCTGCATCCCCTCTTCTTTTGATTGAAGTGTATGCCCAGCATCCTAACTAGATTTTACTGAGAACCTTAATAGTTCATGAAGTGAAAACACTTATGTAGAAGGCATTACATTTTTATCAATATTTGCCTTACAAATATCTAACTGTTGCAAGTACTGAATTTAGTTATTTAAGAGCATCATGTATGGCCATGCAGCCCATATCAAATGACGAGAAATTAACTTGAGAGCAATTAGAAAATGATAAATGGAAATCATGTTTTGAAATCTAGAAATGCAAAGGTCCATACAATTTTTCTTTACTGTCAGTTTAATCCTACTGATCTTAAATAACAGCCTCAAGCAAGGTTAGTATCAATGATCTAGGTTGTCATGAAAACAAACAAATGATGAATATCTTCCAGTGAACTTTTAAGCCCTTACATTAAATAATTATAAAAGAGAGACCGACCTTGATTGATCAATTCTGCCATATTTATATTCCACAATTCCAGCTTCTAAGAGAGCAGCTGAGACAAAGTATGAGCCTTCTCCAACACACAACAAAGGACCCCAGTAGCTAAAAACATTTTTAAGTTCACCAAAGTGGACCAACATCTTATTCTTGTACTCCTGTACTTGATCAAACAAAGTGGATGATAACTCATCTACAATGTTCTGCTGGACCATAGATAATCTACACAACCACCATTGGACGCTACAACAATCGGTGGGGTCAAGACTCTTTATACAAGTTAACATAAGTTCTGCAAAGACAATAAACTGCAAAAGAGTAAGATAGAATCTAACTCATTACAATATCTTCTTAAAAAACTGAAAATACAAAAAAAGAGTAAATTCATTTGTCCTCTTGAAGTCTGTAGTTACACAAGGAGACCTGAGCAAATTTGCCAGAGTAAAATCTGAAGCCAACATATCCTTGTGCACAGTGCTGATTGCGAAACAAGGCAACTGATACTGTGGAAATTGGTAGGGAGCTTTTTAAACACAATGTCAGTTGTTTTGTTACCATAATACCATCTATAACACCTAATGCTCAACATACAGCAAACCATCGAATCACTAAGATGGTTAACTCAATTGAACCTACAGTTGACATAAGTAAACACACAACCAGTTACAAATTTTGATATTTTAAACTTCCGTGCATTCGATGAACAGAAAAGAGCAGCCCATCAGTTACTATGATTCTACGAATTTACAATCTTAAGATAAAGAAACACGCATTATCAATATTATATTCATATGCAAAACTAAACTTTATATTATTTATTATTGTGCTAACATTTTACCAATACAAAAAGCTAAAGTGTAGTTATCCCTTTAAAAGTATAGTATTCTGTTTTCTTAAAAAACACATGTCCACAATCCAATTACTATCCATTGTTTGGTGCCCTGAGAAAACATAATGTCTCAGTGTTGATCATACATTTCAATAGTATGTTATGTACTTGTATGATCAAAATTGACAAATTTGATCAGGTCAGGGTATAGCATGGATTGGGTAGTCCATTAAGTGGAGCAAAGTATATGTATCATAAACTATAGATGACACGAACCACAGCATTCACAGATTACAATGGTGCTATTTTAAAAAGCTCACAAACCTACCATCCATTTATGCTGTTAAACTACAAATCATTTCAACAAATCAACATAGATCAACTGATTGAAGAAAGACCATAGGGGAGGTGCAAGTAGTTTAAAAGAAGAGAAGTTGTAAGTCACCTTAAATGCTTTGCAAACCACTACGATAAATCACAAGAAAGAAATAAATGATCAAAGGCTCAAAAGCATACCTGCATAAGTGAGAATTTCCCATGAATATGGGAGCCAATAGAAGCTATGCGAGCATAAGCCCATGCATCCCATTCACATTCAAGATTACTATAACATCCTTCATCCAAAGATGAAGTCCAGAAGGGGAAAAGGGAATATTTCCCTTGAGGCCTACAAATAGTTCATAGAAAGCAATCATATAATAGCACAAATATATTTTAGCTGCATTAAAATCTTTCAAGAAATTCCAATTCATTTCAAAATACTCCAAAGAAAATAAACCAACTCTTATTTTGAGGAAAAATAAACCAAATTGGGTATTAATTTTCTGGTTTACAACACAGCCAACATATGTTTAATGATGAACAGAAACATGTAGGTGTTAATGATGTCGCAAAGAGAATGTAATATGTCAGGCAAGATAGAGGTTATATTGAAACATCAAGCGTGCAAATGTTTGGTATACAAGTAGCAAACAGATACCATGCCCTTCCATTTTAGTTCTTGTTTTGTAAGGTTTACAGACAGTTCACATTAAGCAATTTATTGATCGGTTTGGTAAATTAAAGCCTACAATTTTTTTATCATTTCTGAGGCCACAGATTGTTCCCACGAGTTTGATATGAACCCACTGCATTCTCTCCTGCCAGCATCTTTAGGTCCGTCCACCATCATCCTCTAGGTACTTCTCCTTCCCACGAACTAGATGTGCCTCTGACAAGAAACCACACACATTTCCCACAATTTCCATACAAATTGAGCACATTCCGTTGCCCACCCCTCCCTCTTCTACAATCATCTCTAGTGTGCCCAGTTGGATTTCCCACTAATAACCCTTTTTTTCCTGCTTGTTACATCTGGCATGGAAGATTTTGGGACTTCAGAATGTCACTCCACAGTATTTTCCTTTTTCTTAATATCCCTTATCTTTTTAAAAGGAAGTGATGAAGGTGGTGAGCGTGAATCTGCTGCCGCAGCCAACTAACAGGAGGGACCATAGGGTTAGTGCCCCACTAAAGGTGAGCACTCCACTCTCTGTACCATTGTCCACTCCCAAATCCCAACCTACCGAGGCCTGGCTGGCCCACTCCAAGTGCATCCCTGAACTATGGTCAGCTCGCCCCACCATGCCATGGTCGATGCAGCAAAAAGTGTTGCTGGTGTCGTCAAGGAAGAATGCAGTGGCTCGATAGGCCATGACATACTAGAGCATGCTCAATTGTGGAGTGTCAACTGAAGCCTACAAATGAGGAACATCACCAATGTGTCAGTGCAGCCGTAGGAATGGAATAAGATGAAGTAGAGCCAAACCTAGGGAAGAAGCTGCATTGCTGTCATCAATTTGCACAGTGACAGTAGCAACTCTATAGGCGCTGAAGCTCAAGAGAGCTCACCATTGATAAGGCCATCATTGTCATCAGCCATGGCAGGAGAGACAAAGAGACAGCAGGAGACGGTGTCCTGAGGTGAGATGAAGTAAAATGAGAGGTGATGCAGATTTCAATTGGTCCAGAACTGTTTGATGGAGAACGGACGGTATGTATGTGGCAGTAGCACTTAACAGTTGGGTAGAAGTACAACAGAGGACAAGAGAAGAGGAGGTAGAGAGAATTCCCAGAATGGCTTAGCACCCTAGGAAATTAGTGAGGTATGCCCATAGACAAGATTGAAGAAACACAGCTTCCGTCCATAGCTGTGTCATCATGGATTAAGAAGACCAACAGTGAAAGGGGATTGGGAAGACAGAGGTGCTGCAATAGCCATGGTTGCTTTGTGGAGGAAGAAGACTAAGAGCACTACTCCCTTGATCAACATTATTGTATACCAGCGACCTTTGAGCCACAACACTGCTCCTCAACCAGGTAGACACGAGGATTTGCATATTCCATTTGGACCCTCTAATAATTACGACCAATTCTTCCCCTTTTTGACTTTTCAATTTTGGCCATCAGAATCTTCATATTAGACCATGGAAACTCTATATTATTCAATATTCATGCTCAACATATTGAGTACACACTGCTACTGTGTGTAGCAATGGAGTGGATTCAACCAACCCACTATTTGAAGATTATTTGCCCAATAATCTATCTTTTTGTTTTATCAAAAAAACTCTTTGCAACATACAGGCGTATGGCTAGTATAGGAAGAATATCTTCTAAGACCTGGCCATTGAGCATCAGCTTATATTAGGCAACAGGAAGCCTTGAATTTTAGCATTGTGTATCTGATAATTCAATAAAATTTACAACAGCTTGGTTCCAAAGGGCATGATTCTCCCGTTGCATTCTTAGACCTATAATGGATAATGACTGGAGTGCAAGCTCTCCAAGAGTCTCAATTTTCCATTTTTAAGAACTTATATCATTTGTTTCCAACAAGAAAACATATGTTCCGAAGCCAGAATCAGCTAATTAGATACAAGGTGAAACAGAGACAAACAACCCAACAAGAAATTCAGCGGAACCAAGCCAAACTCACCCCGTCACGTTCTGCTGTGTGAACGCGAGCAGCGCGGCCACCGCGGCAGAGAGCACGACGGCGCACCTGCACTCGAACCCCTCGCCCCCCACCGCCTCGCCGTCCCCGCGCAGGAAAGCCTCGGCGGTGGCGGCGAGGTCGTCGTAGAACCGCGCCGCGGACTCCGGCGCGGAGGAGGCGGACGGGAGGAGGTTCGGGGAGGCGGAGGCGAGGGCGGCCGCGTACTCGCCGGCCTCGACGGCGGCGACGGCGAAGGCGGCGACCTGACCGAGCGGGTGATTAGGGGGAGGCGAGGCGGCCGGGAGAGGGGGCGGGGAGGCCGGGGAGGGGAGCGTGCAGCGG
Organism: Oryza coarctata; assembly: GCA_030770085.1. NCBI lineage: Eukaryota > Viridiplantae > Streptophyta > Magnoliopsida > Poales > Poaceae > Oryza > Oryza coarctata. The sequence continues at coordinate 10,293,917 of CM061475.1, forward strand.
AGAAGGCGAAGCTCGACCTCGCGGAGGAAGGTGGGGCCGGGAGGGTCAGGCGACGCCGCCATGGCGGTGGGCGGCTGCGACTGCGAGGTTTAGGGTTTTACAACGGAGAGGATGAGTTGGGGGAGGCGTGTCCTTTGGCGTCACTTGGGCGACGGTCGAGGACCATATTTAGAGCAAACAGTACTTCGAGGGCTAAGATGCAAATTATCTTTTCTTGTGCTCTCTCCAGTCTGTACGGTATCTGGTGCAGGTGCTTCGACAGATCCAGAGATCCTCAAACTTTACCGTTGTAATTTGTAAACGGCAGAAATACAGTAAATTGAGTTTGTCGCTAGCTAATAACATAGTTCACTGTAGCAACAGCCAACAGTTCAAACAGCGCAGAGTGGCCTCAGTCAGATTGGAGGCCTTTCTTTTTCAACTCAGGTGTCTTCTTTTTTTTCCAGCTCTAACAAGAGTTTTCTATGTCTGTCATCTTTCACAATTCCTATCACTAGATTCGCTATCACTATACACTACCCTTCTCTACTCACATAACTTCAGTGGTGTCATTGTCGCCTCGCACCCCATCTCGCCGCACATCGTCAGGTTGATACTATACCCCGACCTCCCTCTGAGCACTTGAAACTTTCTTTTCTTTTCTAACTCTAAATGCCAAATCATAGAACATTTGTCAGAGTTCCTAAAGACAGACAAGAAGAAGGTTATGGTGCAAGGATCCTAAAATGAACTAAAGGTCACAAATTTATAACCTTGGAGCAAGGATCCTGAAAAATGATCTAAAGGTCATAAATTTATAGACTTTCTATAAGTTTTTTCATCAAATGATATTTAGCAAAAATCCGTAGCTGTAATGTGACTAGGTGAGTAGGTTATGCATGTCCAATTATTAATTATAGCACAATAGCCATTATATAGATACAAATAGAATCGAACAAGTCAGTAGAAGGTTCACTTACGAAGAATAAAACAAACAATATTAATTTTCGTATTTCAAAACACATACCTTCTTTTATAAAACTGAATAATTAAAGGCGCATAAAACAGATTAAAGTCAAATCGCAGTAATCAACGCAACATACTGCGGTAGGTGTACAAACAGTAATGCAGTACGGTACGGATGTATACCAACTATACAGCGGCAAGCACGATCCGGCGGCATGCCGCGTCAAGCAAGATTTCAAACAGCAATGGCACCCGGCGGCGCAGCGGCAGCAGGGTCACGGTCGAGGATGCCAGCGTGCGTGAGTAGCGCCCAGATGTGCGTGATGAACTCGCCGCCGCGGGCGAGGCTCTCGGCATGGGCGTCGGCGTTGTCCGACGGCGCCAGGAAGAGCACCAGCTCGCCCCAGACCTCGGCGAGCAGCTTCCACCGCCGCCGGGAATCGTAACTGGCGGCCATCAGCTGGTTCCCCAGCCTGGCTCAGTCCATCAGTATCCCCTTGTGGTCTTCGCCGTCGCCTCCGCTGTTCTCGAAGAGATCACGCAGCTTTTTGCACTTGTCCGGCATGGCCTTGACATCGCCGAGGTGGTTCCAGGCCTCCTGCACGGCGGCGTCCAGGACCAGCGCCGGCGTGTAGCTGTGGTCCAGTAGCATCTCCGGGACGAAAGCCAGCAGGTAGGCGCAGTAGACTGACAGGCTGATCGCGACGAGGCGATCGGCGTTCTGATCGGAGCCTGCGGCAGCGGCGACGGCGGCGGTGTCCAGGTGGTGGTACATCGTGGTGGCGATGTGCCACATGAGGTCGTTGTGCGTGTGAGCTCGCGTCTTCCAGTGCGTGTCGCTCTGGCTCTGCTGCGTCGACGGCAGGAGGGCGCACGCCCACCGCAACCGGCTGTCCAGCGACCGGACGGTGAGACGGCCGCCGCTCTCCTTGAAAGACCGGAGGACCGCCACCTTGCCCTCCGCACGCAGCTCAACGGCCTTCGACTTATTCCGGCCTTCCCGTGTCCGCTCCAGCAGGCGTCCGGTCACCATGGAAACCCAGTTGCAAAATGACGGATGGTAGCCGAAGGACTCGAGCAGAGAAACTGGGCGAGCTCGTTGTGAAATCATTAAGATGATTAATATGATAAATAATTAATTTTTTAAATAATTTATTTAATAAAAAATGTTTAAAAATATATGTATAAGTTGATCTAAGTGCGTGTCAATAACGTGGGTTAAGTTACCATATATATATCTCTAGAAATAATTATTTTGAGGTCAATCTTACTGAATCAAAATTACATTTAAAGAGCAACAGAGGATACCATATGCAAAGATTAACTAGAATAAGAATGTTTGGGTCAACATCGGCAGGAAAAAAGATGCTAGTGACGAGGTTAAAGGCAAAGTGATACAGAGTGAATGGCATGTGTAAAATTAAAAAGAAAATGAAGGACCGTGCATGTGCATGCGCAAAGTCGAAGTGGAGTGCTGCTACAGTCGATTTACTGTAGCTGCTAGTGTGAATGTGGGCGTACCGTGCTTGATGGTTGTGATACGGTGCGGTGTAGCAGTTGGATTAGGCCACAAGGTTGGTGGCCTGGCGACAGCGTTGGTTTGATCAGGAAACAAGCCATGATCCACGACGCTGGCATCACCGGGCACCAGGCGGCCCACGTGGCAGGGAAGAAGTAGCGGTAGTTGGCAGGCCGAGCCGGCCCAGAAGCAGCAGCGGGGAGTCCGACTCGGCTTGCGTTGGTTTGTGGCTGCTGTTTTGATAGAGAGAAAGAAAGAGAATTTTAATTTTTGCTACTGTAAATTTATTTGAAATACGAAGGATTAAGTCCTATTACAAATATTAGAAATATAAGTTGGTTGGTGTTAGAATTTTTGAGTATAAATATAAAAAGATTGAGGCCTTAGAGTATAAAGAGAGAAAAATTAGAATTTAGTAACAGAATAGTATTATGTCTGTACTTTATACTTTATAACAATAAAGTTCTAATTATTTTTAAGAGTTTTATCAAATTATTTTTTTTACTGAGCAGTCGAACAGACGATAGCATCATGACCATAGGTAAATTCATTAATTTAAGATATCTTGAGTTGTCATCACGAATAAATATACAATCAAGCAATTTTTTTTGATAATTTTTTTTAAAAAATATAATCTTACATTATTATTTCCTAGAGTTTTGATATGTGACAATAAGTTTTCAAATCTTATGAATTATTGCTGCCAATAAAATTAAATTTAAAAATAATTGTAAAGCTCGTAAGTTTATTCTTAATAGAGTGTCATATTGTGACTTTAATCTAATTTCTCATTTTGAAAATACACACGAGACATAGAGGGTTTAATGTGATTTTCATTAAGGTCTTATAACATCAATAAACTACGTAAACATGTTTTTAAAAAGAAATATATGAAATTTTGAGAAGCTATTTATGATTATTATGCCCGTTTTAAAAAGTTTTGAGTTGTTCTATTATTGATTCTTATAATACTAATTATACTCAATTTGAAATGATCTTATTTAAAAGATAAAAATTATATCTATAATCTAATTATATTAACTTTATAATTTTTTACAATAAACTAAGACGCATGAGATAAATATTCTTTTATAAAAAACTGATAATTAATTTTGACACCAAGTTCTTCACTTCTTCATCGCTCTCTTTGACTGCTTTTAATGTCATATCTAATTATCAATTCAAGCAAATCTTGAAGGAGGACTTAGTTTTGTTAACTAACGGATTCTCTTGCTTTGAATAGTGTAAGAAATAGAAAACGAGGAGATCTAATCTGGTGTTATGAATGTGGAGAGTCTAATCATATTCGCTTCAACTGCCCAAAGTTTAAAAAAGATGCAAAAGAAGATGAAGAATACAAGAACAAGAGTGATAAGAAGAATAAAGTGTTCAAAAGCAAGAGAAATAAAGAGAGCTATAAAAAGATTAACAAAGTATGTGAACCCTTTATCAAGGAAGTGACGTCGACTTCGAGAGCGAGGACGAAGATTACTTCATTTCAAGAACATCTTTAGAGTATAACTTATGGCTCATAGAGGATCAATATCTAAAGAATCTGATCCTAGCAACGAACATATCAAGGTAAGTTCGTTACAAGATATTATTGTTTCTCTTGGCTTTAAGATTCAAAAGTATGAGAAAAAGATAAAACAACATGAATTTACTATTGAATCTCTTAATGCTAAAATTGCTATATTAAAAATCTCTAATTCCATATGATGATAATTACACATCTTGTGAAGTTTTATTTTCTAAAATTTCTTCTTGTAACAAGATGTGAATGCTAATAATTATTTGAGATTGGAATCAAAAATTGCAAATGAGTTGTTTTTAACCAATTTTTTTTAAAAAAGTATCAAGCTACTTTTAATCTCATTAATGCTAAATGGTTAAGTCAACAAAAGGATAATTTGGTTACTAAAAGTTGCCCAACATGTTTTCTTAATGAGATGAAGTTGAAAAGTGTTTTAGTTCATGTTAAGTATTTAAAGGATAATACGAGAACTCAAAGTGTTTTCTTATAAAATTGTAGAAAATAAAATAGAGTTTTGATTGACTATGAATTTTGTGTTACTTCATCAAAAGAAGCTTCTTATTTGAAAAATACTTTAATTTAAATGTGACTCATCTATTACATCTCCTTAAAAGGCGCCAGGGAGTTCTTACATTTTCGTCTCCCAATCAATTGAGCAAATTAACTCAATCTCTTCTTCCTGCTCAACCCTCCCTCTTCTTCTTCATTCTGATGGCCTCTTCCACTCTATAGTCAGGTCAGGTTCATCTTATTTCTCAGTTAAAACCTACTTGGTTTTTGTGTTCTCTATGGTTGTCTAGTGTATCTCGGGCTCATCTTTGACACCGTCAATTGGGAACTCTCTAGATCCACTCAAGACAAGGATGTGCCGACCATCATTCTAATCTTCGATAAGCTTTTTGTAAGGGGCACGATCTTATTTTTAGTTTCTAATGGTGAATCTTTACAAGATGACTGATATATTCTAATTAGTGTCGAGGCAGCCTTAGCCTCCTCTCTATGGAGGCTCTAGTCAAGTGAGCCTCTCAGTCTTATCCTCTGCAACTCGTTGTGGAACTTTCATCTTCATCACCGGCAGCATAGATTTGGCTGTCAATCCTAAAGGATTTGTCACAATGATGGCGCTCTTATGAATTCTTAAGGTGTGGCTGAACTCTTACTCTTGCCAATGCCCTAACCCCCTTTGTGAGGCCCTGTCTGAAATTGCACCATCTTCTACAGTTTACCTGGGACCATCCACTTCCACGGTCATTAACCTTATCTAAACTTGTTGCAATGGGGATAGAGATAGGAGAACTCAGATTGCTTTTTTTTTATTTCATGTTAAGTCTTTTGGATAATTACCTATCTTAAGAGGTTTTTCTGTAAAAATAGATATGCTCACAATCATGCTATAATAATATAATATGAGCAATTAGCCTTAGTCTTAAAAAAATAGAGTCACCTAGGGGCATCCAATTTTTTGCAAAAATTCGAGCATTGGAATGTTTTATCGCTATATTAAAAAGTGTTTCAATATATTAAAATATTAAAACACAATTGAATCACGGATTGAAGCATTTAATTTTTACATATGAAACATTGATTTTTTAACTGTTGAAACATCAATATATTCGCAATATATTCACAAAAGAGTTGGAGACAAAAGACTAAAACATATTGTATTCATTGTGATATAATTGTGTGGATCATTATAAAGATTTAATTAAAACAAATATAACAATGTGATTAGATCGTAGATTGAATAATTAATTTATTAGGAGAATAAATCGTTTGAACTTTATATTAATAAAGTGAAGAGAAGAAGAGAGAGTAGAATGCATAAAGTAGCATGCATGCACACGAGTGCCTCAGGAGAAAAGAAAGGGAAAGCAGCATGCATGCATTGCGGAGAGCAGGAGAAAATAGCACAATGCGTGCAGCGGCGGCAGCAGAATGGAGAGCGGGGGCTGGCGAATCACTTGGATATTATGGAAAATTCGAATCTAGCATGAAAGCAGCTAAATAGAACCATATCCAAAATGCTCGTGTGTATGGAAGATAAAAACATGCAACTTGTATAACATTGCACACTAATGAACACAGTTACCTGTTATAGGGCTGAATGTGTCCGCATCCAGATTTGCAGTCCAATATTATCGATGTTGTAATAGCTTTCATCTTTATTAGACTAATTTTCAGTTTCAAATGTTGAAACAAAGCTTGAGCATATCTATGTTAATATAGATAACAGAAAAATGCTAGGAATGGCAGACAATACCTACCTGATACTTTTTTCCGTCTAAAAGGAAGACTGGTTCCAACAGAGCTGTTACAGTAAAGCAGAAATTCAACAAGCGCAACACATCGCAAAACTCATTTGTACAACAGGTTAAATGGCGAAAGGGACATAATAAAACTATCTATATGTTCACTGATCTGGACTTGATCTTCCATAACAATGCCTGCTGGGAGAACGAGACCTGCTCCTTACTCTACTCCTGTCCTTTCTCAGACCATCACTCCTATATCGGTGTCTGTCTCTTTCAGAATCCCTACCATTTCTGTAGGAACTGCTTCTATACTCTGATCCTCTATCCCTGTGATCATGCGACCTTTCTCTTCCACGATTGTGGTCATAGTAACGATCACGGTCATAGTCACGATCCCCAGACTTTTCTCTTTTAGAACCACCATCCCTGCCTCCAATATCATACTCTTTTTCCCTCTGTTTCCTACGTTCTTCAGCTTTCTTCTCCCTTGCAATCCTCTCTTCCTCTCTTTCCTTCTCTTTTGCAGCCTGAATGGAAAAGCAACAATAAGTACTTCAATAAATTAGAACAATACTATCCGTCGGCCCATGTGGGACTAGTGATTTCGTAAAGTTTATTATGTTTAAATTGCAAAAAAAAAAAATTCCCTCCATTGCATAATAATTGTCTAAGCCCATCATATGCATAAAACAAGTGGACAGAAAATCTAAGTTCAAGTACATCCAAATGCCCTGTTGAAATGAAATGTAGCACTCAAATGAGAATACTGAAACTATCTTGATTCCTTTGAAAGCTAAACATTGTGACAGGTCAATTCAAAAAAATCGTGACATTTTCACATAAAAATTTGTTATAGCTCATAAATACACATGATAATGCCTACCGGGTGTGTTGGACTAAAAACATGAAAAGATTCCATCTATAGCACAACCATTTGGCTTGTACCAATAAATACCACAAGATTGCTACACCTTCCAAAAGTATCACAAAGCTGGATGGAAGTGGACAGAGATGGACGGCGCCTCTTCTCAAGACGAAATTGCTCCAGCACCCCATTGTTCAATCCCATGCATCAGCAGCAATTGTCATCTCGAGAAGTAGCAACATCATTTCTGTCCACTTCCATCCAGTTCTGCTGCATTTTTGGAAGGAATGGGACCACGTTGTGGTATACAGTGATGGTGTGATAGTTTTGTAGTACTTATTGCCTTATTGGTACCGGCCAAATGTTTTGTGCTCTAGGTAGAATTTTCTCAAATCAGAAAATATCATAGCATAATAGTTTTAGTTTTTTTCAGGGGGTTCTAGAGGAGCCTCCAATTAGTATTTACAATTATAAATATTACTACTTCCATTAAAATGATATTTTACCTTGTGTTCAGCTAGAAAATCTCTGACCAAACCATAGCCGATATGTTGTTTCCCAGTCACATGGGATTGTGTCCTCTCAAGAACATCATCTGCAACTAAGAAAGATCCACATGTTTCACAAAGTTCCATCTTCTTCTCTTGTGGAAGCATAGCCGCTTTATTATCTGCTTGGTTTGTTAAAGCTGTCTTCTCAGCATTGAGAACTTCAACCTGCAATCCCAAAATAAAGAGATATGACCACCAGTTAGTGAAGCATTTGAAAAAAGTACATAATCAAAATGGATCTTTAATGACAGTACCTTCCTCATAAGTGCCTCAGCTTCATCTACTTTACCAGCTTCACCAAGCTCCTCAATTTGCTCTAACAGCTTCTTGACTTTTTCTTCTATAATTGAAAGCTGCTCAGATGTTTTCCCAAGGATGGGAGGTGGCACAGCAACATCTTGAGCCAGCCTTTCTCGACCACGCCTTATTTTTCTATCCAAATCCATAACCTGCAATAGAATAAAGATATTAAATACTCTTGTTATCAACATTTGCAAGAGCAAGTTTGCAACTGATAACTCACCAGTTTCTCACATTGTTGAGCCAGTTCTGCCTCAAACCTTCGCATGTAAGTGTCATGCCTGGGAGAACTCTCAAAGCTGCACTTGCCCAGAAAAAAAATTAAATGTAGAAATTTCTGTGACCCTATATCAGATAAGTAAGCAACAGCATAATGAGCTGGATCATTGATACAAAATAGTTATGGGAATGCGCCAGATCAATGCGGCAGGTTAGACAGGTCAGATTAGGAAATAATCAAATAAATGATGGAGATTATCTATTTAGGAAAAGATAAGGTTCGTTAGTAAATTAGAGGTAGAGATGTGGACTGGTTTCCTATAAAATTAGAGATTAGTTCCTTAGATGTCAAGCCAGTCCTCCCTTCTATATAAAGAGACCGACAAGCAGGGCCCTTGGTTCAATATATTCTATTAAAAGAAGTCATAAATTGCACATAATACACCACACATTTAATGTTACTGATCAAATTAACTTTAATAATCCTCATCCCCATATTCATAACGAAACAAGCAGACTGGGTGCATCTTGTATGTGTCGCAAACCAATGGTGTCATTCCAAAATAATTTGTTTATGTCTGATAAAACAAGTATACCCATTCCCCCCCACCATGTGTTTCCTATGTGACTGCAGATTGCAACCATGCACTGACCTACATAAACAATATTCCCAATAAAAGAATTACGCTAATTCTGGACAATTATTGTGCATATCCTGCAGATAAATCTTTAAAAAGGACCTTTCAAAGCATATAAGATAAAACTAGGTTGGTCCTGAACTAGCACCAACAGAAAACCAAAGAGGCCATGATGCTCATTAGATTGTGTTCATCAGGTAAAGGTAGCACTTCCAAACATCCTGATTTCCACTTAATTACAACCATGTAACCACATGATCAAATAATAGGCCATACACAAACTTAAAACAAGAACATGTCCATATAAATGTAACTTGTGAAAGAACTTTCAAACAGTAATATGAAAGTCTGAATTATTTTTGGCAAAAGTACAATGTCCATCTCTATGCATCAAAAATTGTTGAAAAACCACATACATTGACTCCCTCTGGCCAAAAGAAATTATTGTTTCACCTAGGATTTTGTTAACAAAATTAGCTGCTATACAATGTCTAGGTGTATTTACATACATTGCTCTTATCAATATACATCTAACCCTGCGTTTCTATCTAAAAACATTTCTTCCAAAATTGTGACAGGCCTTTTTGCCACGTTCTTGACATTAAAAAAATATATTCCGCTTCTTCAGACACTGCAAAGCGCTGAGGCATCAGCATTCACATACAAGACATAGTGTGAAGCAAGCAATCCAGTATCTAGTTCTCAATAGCAAGGCGCACAGAGAAATTACAACAGGAGACATGAAGGGAAAACCAAGAAACTCCAATATAGTGCCTCAAGGGGAACGAGGAAGACCAAATCCTCATTTCCTCAATACTAAACAAACCTAGTTGCACAATGCTATAGATAATATCTCATAGCACACAAGCATCTATTATCTATACCATTTTGGCATCATGGTCTATGCCCTCTCATAACAAAAATTTATCATTTCCCCATACCCTAGCACTCATTTGCTCATTTCCCCATGCCCTAACACTCATTTGCTCCACGAAAAATCCTACCAGATAGGCAGATTCCGCATAAAAAAAACCTAGATAAGTCTGAGAAGCGCGAATTGGCCTTACCTCTCCTTGAGCTTCAGATCATGGATCTTCGTGCACGGCCCTGCAATCACCAGACCGAAAAACTCAGCAACCACAACACAACAGCGACCGAAACACGAAACCCACGCAAATCGATCCAAAGGACGGAGGGGAAAAGGGGGGGCATACCGAGGTTGCTCTTGGTGTTGATGAAGAGGTCATGGGGGCAGAAGCGGGCCATGAAGGGGCCGCACACATCCGGGTCGTCCCACCTCACCTCCTTGTGCGCCTTCCTCTCCTCCTCCGTCAGGTCGCGGGCTGCAGAGAGCAAAGGAACCCCCCCCCCCCCCCCAAAAAAAAAAAAAAGGCTAGGGTTAGGGTTTGGAGTCTGGACTTTGGAGTGCTGTGGGAAGGAGGAGAGGGGAGGGGAGCTTGGTGGGCACCTGTGCCCATGAGCTCATCAAGGAGAGCTCGCTGCGCGTCCATGGCGTGAAGGGCGGCTCCGCGGGGGAGAAGAAACCTTAGCCCAGTTTTGATTGATGTTCTTCTCGGTCCTTGGGTTTTTGGATTTTGTTCGATGATGTAAATAGAGAAAACCCTAGCCTAGGGTGCTGTACTGTAGCCAAAAGGGTAGTTTGGTGATTTTGCCGAAATTTTAGTTATATATATATATATATAAAGTATAACAAGCTCAAAACTTCAATTGGATCATATAGAAAATTCTATTGAAAATATATGTCTGGTTAAAACAAAATTGGGGCTCTGTTGTTTAGATACCGTAAAATCAAAGAGCTAAGTAACTTGTAATTATCTATATTTCATATTTTTTTGTTGAAAAATTAATATTGCTTGATAATCTATATAATATACATATATGATTTAGACGTCAAATGCCTCTCCCGCCTTACGCTCTACATGTAGGTCTCACTTAACAACTACTATTTATTTTTTTTCTTTTGTCTGCACAAACTTCTCTTAATTAAATGCTATTGGTCACTTTTCTTCTTATTAATCAGTTATTTTCTTATCCACACAGACCAACAACATCCTTGTATGTGATGTTCAAGTTGTATAATAAGACATTGCATTGCCTATATCTGCTGAAAGTAAAATCAACCATAATGCAAGAAATTAGTTGTCTCATGCCTCTCTACACATTAGATGCTCCAATATATGGGCCCTAATAACTACTACTATTCGCTTTCCGTCATGTTGCTTGATACAGTTTTTGCTTATATGCTATTGTTTCTTTATCATCCTCACTCCATACCTTATTCATGTAAACTAGCAACTCCTGTTAAAAATATTGTCTAGATCAAAAACAACATTGTCGAGGCCCATGGGGACAAGGCTAGCATGCTTTCTGCTCCCGAATCCACGACAATGAGACTGTCCTACTTCCTATATCCAACATCAATAAAGTCGTTGATGCACAGTATTACCTGATCATGCCTATCAAGGTGCAACATGGTGGCTCATTGTGCCTTGAGTTGCTCATGGAGTAGGAGGGCAAGCCACCACTCATGTTGCTTGTTTGATGCCAATTAATAGCACAAGTGGCCACTAGAAGTCAGCCAACTTTTTTTTTTCTCAAGCGGGCTTTATGTTTGTCACAATAATTTTTTTATGGTAGTTATAATTATGTCAATATATCTACAATTATTTTAGGAGTTGCATTTGGTAAAAAAAAGATAGATATCCAAAAAGCCCCATAATACTTATAATTATATGTATTTTCAACTATTATGTTGAAAAAAATTAACATCATTATGTGATACGGTATAACAAGAAGTAAACTTAACTAGGATGCTAATGGTGTTCTTCTCCCCTATTAGATGTTCTACAAGTGGGTTGCACTTAGCTGCTACTATCTACTTTCTACTTTCTTTGTTGTCGTAGTTTCATCAACACAAATCAGTTCTGTTTAGATATATCTTACTTTCTTTTTGTCCCTTATCCTTACAAACCAAACTCTTCTTATACTAGCCATCAACCTGTGAATCAGCACAGGTAAGCAATTATAATAATATTATATATATATTTGAAACATTAGAATTGTACTTTATTTATTATTACTTAAAGTTTGATTTTTTATATATCTACACAAAAAATAATATACACATAGCTTCACACTATATTGTATTAAACTTGAACTTGTGGTTTTCGAATGGTTCACCAAAGTTTTTTTTTTCTATGCATGTGCATGAGATCGTGAACACTATTTTCTAATAAAAATCATGGGCATTACAAATTGAGGATCTAAACTCACTTTTGAAATTTATATATGCTTGTACAGTGATACATGTTTTTCTACTGCATCACAACCGAACTCTTTTTTACACGTGTCACAGTATAGCTACATTATTTTGATAAGTATTTTTTACCAAATCAAATTCGAACTCATAGGCTGCCTGTACATCCATTTATTTACGTAGATGGCAGCTTATACTTAGCAGTACAGGACTTTACCAATTTGTGCTACTTAAGACTTATCTAAGCCATTGATTCATCACATTATGAAGTTTGGATGCTACATATTTTCTCTTTTTTTAATTAATGAGAGAATTTCTATTATGTTTTACCTCTTAAGATTAATATGGAGGCTTATAAAAAAGCTACCAATTATTATATATAAAAACATGTCGCTCTCTCCTATGGTCTTTCTGCAAGTCTGTGGCATAGAGAGCTGCACCACAAGAGAGAAAACTGTAGTCTACTTTGATGTCCTTGTCGTTCCTTGGTTTTGGGATTGGTTTGATGCGATGAGAGATGCAAACAGAAAGCCCAAACAAAATGAAGAGAAGCTAAAAGATAGCTCTCTAGTACTACACCTAATTATGTCTCTAATTCCTTTTTTTTTTGTGAAACTAATATGATCTATGCAATAGAATATATAACTAATGTAAAAGTCAACAGTAACATTAATAGTTAGCTACGCATACCAGATGCTCCACATATAGGCGGGTCCTGCTTAGCTACTACTATCTACTTTCCCATTTCTCACTCCTATCCACACAAACTAGCAACACCCCTCGAACTCACTCTCTCCGAGTTGTTGAGGCGAACATGGAATTGTGAAACTAACTCTTGACCGACCATTTCTTCCTCCCAATGGCACAAGGATGACCTACCTCCTGGTCCTGATGATAATGAGGCCATTCACCTACTCTGATGAGTCGACCATAAAGTTATTAGCATCAACGTCTCTCCGTCTAATCTGGTGTACTCTTCAAGGGTTGGATGATCCGGTCCATAGGATTGGCATGGTTGTCTTAGGGTGAAATACAAATTGGAGTCCTAAATTTTAAAAGTTATATATGCTATTTTGTGTAATATTTAGAAATATATTAAATATTAATGCTAAAAGAAATGAGGTAGCGCTTACCTCATGTTTTGCTAAAAAGCACCATCCATCTATAAGTATTTCTTGAATGAAGTACCCAATTATATCTTCATAATTAATCAAGATGATGATTAAAGAGAAAAAAAAATCCCGTTGAAACGTAACCCTCTTAACGACACGCCATATCGAAATTCAAGTATGATGTTAAATAGGCAAGAACCAGGTCATCACCTCTATGACACGCCATATCGTTATTTGGACAGTATGAAGTGAATAATGAGTAGGCCGTCGCATCCTTAGTGGCGTGCCACATCGACACCGGGTGTAGTGACAAATGAGTAAGGGTCTTCACACTTGATTCAGCGGGTGCAAAGGTTAAGAAAGCAAGTCGAGCCAATTATAATCCATTTAGATAGTTGAAATGTAGGGTATCTTACAGGTAAGTTAAAAGAGCTAATCGAGACAACAATTAGGAGACGTGTAAATATGTTGTGCATTCAAGAAACTAAATAGAAGGATCAGAAGGCAAGGAAGGTAGATAATACCGGTTTCAAGCTCTGATACACAGGGATGAATTTAAATAGAAATATAGTAGAAATTCTGATTATAAGGGCCTCAAGAATAGTGTGGTAGAGGTGAGAAGACAAGAGGATAGGATCATCTTAGTTAAACTTATTATTAGTGATATAGTCTTAAACGTAGTTAGTGCGTATGTCTCTCAAGTAGACTAGGATGATAGTGCTAAAAGGTATTTTTGGAAAGAATTAGATGGCTTAGTTAGAACTGTATCTAAGTAGCGATAAGTTTTTTATCGGAGGGGATTTTAATGCCCATATAGGTATAATAGGTACAAGTTTTGAGGCGGTACATCGAGGTTTTGGATATGCTAGTAGAAATCAAGAGAGAGAGAAAATCTAGAATTTTGCTATAGCTTTTAATCTGATGATAGCCAATACTTTTTCTAAGAAGAGAATCTTATTTAGTGATTTTTAGTAGTGGCCAATATTCTGGTCAGATTGACTTTATTCTTATAAGAAGAAATAATAAACGGGCATGTGTAGATTGTAAGGTGATACCTAGAGAATACATGATTTCTCAACATAGCCTGATGGTGGCCGACTTCTACTTTCTAGTGCATGCTCGTAGAGATAAACAAGCTAAAATTACAAGAACCAAGTAGTGAAAGTTGAAATGGGAGACATCAAATATCTTCATGGAAAGAATTATCGAAGAAAGATCTTGGAAGGAAGAAGATGATACAAATAACATGTGTGAGAAGATGTTAACATAAATTCAGAAGATTGCTTTAGAGGTATTTGGAGTGACCAAAAGGAGTGAATGCAAAACTAAAGACACTTGATGATGAAGGGAAGATGTGTAAAGAGCTATTAAAGAGAAGAAAAAATGTTATAAACACTTACTGTGACAGGAGTGAGGACAACATGAAAAAAATACAAGATAACAAAAAAAACTACAAAACGAGCTATGAGTGAGGTAAAGGAGTGAGCTTTCGATGATCTGTTTTAATGTCTGAGTATGAAAGAAAAAGAAGAACATCTATAGAATGGGTAGGGTTTGTGATAGAAAGATAGGAGACTTCAACCAAGTTAAGTCTATTAAGGATAAGAGGGAGCAGCTCTTGATGAAGGAGGATGAGATTAGACATAAATGGTAAGAGTATTTTGATAATTTATTTAATAATAAGAACGAGGACACTATCATCTAGTTGGACAACTCATCGGATGACACTAATAAGATCTTTGTGCGAAGGATCCAAGAATATAATATTATAAAAGATTTGAAAAGAATGAAATGGGTAATGCGATAGGCCCTGATAGTATTTAAATCAAGGTGTGGAGATGTCTTGGGGATATAGGTATAGTATGGCTAAACAAGTTATTCAATAATATTTTTCAATCGAACACGATGTGCGAGGAGTGAAGGAGAAGTATTTTGGTACCAATGTACAAGAATAAGGGATATATCTAAAGTTATACTAATTACCAGATAATTAAGTTGATGAGCCATATTTTAAAGCTATAGAAGAGAGTTACTGATTACCATTTAAGAGGAATGACGTGGTTCTCTATGAACCAATTTGGTTTTATGCCTGGAAGGTGAACCATAGAAGCAATTTTCTTTATAAGACACATTATAGAGCGGTTTAGAGAGCAGAAAAAGGATCTACACATAGTTTTTATTGACTTGGAGAATACTTATGACAAGATATCAAGAAATGTTATGTGGTAGGTTTTAAACAAGTATAAAATTTTAATAAAGTATGTGCTCTCATCAAAGACATGTATAAAAATACTATGATTAGTGTTTGAACAAATCATAGTAACACATGTTACTTTCTAATTATAATATGACTATATTAGGGATTAGCCTTAAGATTGTATCCTTTTGTCTTGGTAATGAATGAGGTTATAAGGAACATATAAGGATATATCCTTTGGTGTATGCTCTTTATAGATGATATAGTGTTAGTTAATGATAGCCAGATAAGGGTAAATAGAAAACTAGAGTTGTGGTGGCAAACTCTTGAGTCTAAAGATTTTAGAGTAAACAAAACTAAGTCTGAAATACTTGATGCATGACTTTGGCACCATCGCACATGAGTAGGGAGATATGAGTTTAGAACACTAAGTAGTTTTTAAGAATGGCACCTTTCGATATCTGGGATCGATGCTACAAATGGATAGGGATATTGATGCAGATGTTAGCCATAGAATTAAAACATGGTAGATAAAGTGGCATCAAGTATCTGGTATTCTTTATAATAAGAAGATACCACAGAAGCTAAAAGAAAAATTTTATAGAACAAGAATTAGATTTGCTATGTTGTATGGGACAGAATATTGGCCTATAAAAAGATAATAAAAAAAGACTTGAAAGATTGTGATATAACTAAAGATATGTACTTGAACATAAGTGATTGAAAAACAACTATTGATGTACCTAAACCATGATTTGAAACTCTTGTTGGATTTTAAATCTAGCCTATCTCAACTTGTTTGGACTAAAAATCTTTGTTGTTGTTGTTGAGGACTGAGGAAATAAACATCTTCTTTTATAAACAAAAGAAAAGTAATTGGAATCAAACATTCAAATTACTTTTATTCAACCTGTTATTCAAATTATTGTCATGGTATATTTACTAATTTGATTCATATTTCATAAGAAAAGTAGTTTGATTGAAACATTCAATCGATCTCACTTAGACACTTACCAGCCTAATGAGTAATAAGTTCAAGGAGGTTGATGAGGCAGCCATGGAGCCGCTCTGGGGCATTGACGCATCGTCATTCGTCTATCATGAGGTTGATGAGGCAATCGCGAGGAGGCAGCCTTGTCATCGATAAGGGTTAGGCCTCGTCGCTCGTGGCCTTAGCAAATGAACTGTTGACGGTCACCATTCACCAAGTCAACTTGATCTTGTCCTCTTGCACATGAACAGATGGATTGACGCCACTATTGCAACAAGCTAGGCTATGCCTAATAGGATTTGGCCTATCTGATTTGGCGTCCCTAATTTTTAGGGGCCTATGCCGTCGCTTCGTCCGTACGCTCTGATTGGCAGGCCTAGGATCAGTTCCAATAGTTAATAAATGTCAGCGACTTAAATGTATAGATCTTGCAAATGATTCACTTGTAAAATATATTTTATAAAAAGAACTCTAATGGAAAATTTTCACAGTGCTGATAAATAGAAGAAAAATAGTGATTAGGGAATAAACATGGCTTGATGTTAAAAAGTTATTCACACCAAATTGGTTCTCCGTGTTCACCGATGTAGGTTCAATGAGATCGTGCGAACACGTGAGGCCTTAGAGATCTGCTCGGCTCCAGTGTAGATTCTTTGGCTTTGAGATCCCTTCGTCGGGATTACTGAAGTTACGAGCGTGCTAGTCAATTTGATCCTGCAATTGATAAGGAGATAATCTGATGAGTCAGTTGGCTGATAGGCTAATATGAACTCTTGCTATCGGTTGGTCATCGATAGTGTGTTGATAGTCATCGTCTGCGTCCAATGTACTCCTGTTATCGGCTGGTTGCCGATAGGGGTTGAAACACTTGTCTATCGATTGGAAAGCTGATGAAAGGTGTAGGTAGATAGCAACGAAGGGAATAAAAGACACATTGGTTGTGGAGCTGATTACATTCTAGAATAGAATAGTCAATAAGCATGTATGTGGACTTCTCCTATCAGCTGGTTGTCGATAAAGGGTGTAACACTCGTTAATCGGCTAAAAAGCCGATAAAGACATAGGAAGATATCAAAGAATATGATAAATGACACATCGGCTATAGAGCCAATGGCACTTTGGAATAAAGCGGCCAATGAATAGTATACAGAATCGTCATATCGGTTGGTTGTCGATAGAGGCTGTAGTGCTCGTTCATTGGTTGAAAAACGACGAAGGTATATACAGATAGTAAGAAATAACATAAAGGATTCATCGGCTGTAAAGCCGATGTCGCTCCGAATAGAATATACGATGTCGCTCTAAATAAGATAAAGGACCCATCGGCTGCAAAGCTGATGGCGCTCTGAATAAGATAAATGACTCATCTGCTGCAAAGCTAATGGCGATCTGAATAAGATAAAGGACCCATTGGCTGCAAAGTTAATGGCACTCTGAATAGAATATGCGATGAATAGTAAGAAGTAAGACCTGATCTTTCGAAGATACGAGAGGCTAGATCTGATGCGCGGACGAAAGGAACATGCGAATCCATCAGCTCGCTGAGCTGATGAGAGGAATTCTTTGAAGATATATGTATATCGATTGGGAAGCCGATAGACTAGGCATGAGACTCAATGTGTCGATAACTCATTGGCTGGCCACTCCGATGAAACATTCGTGTAAAGACCTATCGACCTACGGCTCAATCTACTATCAGCGATCTAGTAGGTCGGATTTAACCGATACAGCACAAGACCGATGACAATAGAGAAAGCTCGATAATCTAATAGAACCATACGAACGTGATGTGATGTACCTAATTGGACTAAGAAATTGGACCTATCCGATGTAGTCTTAGGCAGAACAGATACACCAAAATAGTGGTAGGACTTACCTCTTCGTTAGAGATCGGACTTAACTAATGCAGCCTCTTATCGAGAGCCAGAACCCGCTGATAAAAAAACTAGATAAACTAGAGTGCCAATACACCGAAGTTGTATTGATCGAGAGATAATTTACATGTTCCTAGGGGTATATATTTATATCCTGGAGTTTGAAGAGTCCGACGTGGTTACAAACAACCTCCGGACGTTATTTCCTAAACATAAAATAAAATTATCTCTAAGAAGTTAACAAAACTAATTAGATTTATCTATCTTACCAGATATATTCTATAGAGATAAAAGTATCATGTCGTGGTTTTCACAGCTTCTACTCAGACTCGGTCCTATCTGAATAACTAAACCGAATTTATTCTCAATCTGTCACTGTATCAATTGGAGACTTTTTATATAAGTTGATCGGCTATCTAATTCTGTTTATATGCCTTACCAAAATTTTGGTGTAAAGGTATGTTTCCTTTTATCTTTTATCTTGGTCCTATTAGTGATGAACAAGCCAACTATATACATCTCATGCCAATTGCATAATACATAGAATAATACAAAATTTTCATATAAAATCTATATGTTC
Organism: Oryza coarctata; assembly: GCA_030770085.1. NCBI lineage: Eukaryota > Viridiplantae > Streptophyta > Magnoliopsida > Poales > Poaceae > Oryza > Oryza coarctata. Next base: position 10,312,771 of record CM061475.1, read on the forward strand.
CTTTTCATAGGAATCAAGAAACTATTCTTTTAAAAAAAGAGGAAAAAGAACTAACAAGTACTCACGTAGTGCATCACACTCAGCAAGTTAGGGAAAAAAAAGGAGAATAGCTGTCATGGCCCTTGAAGTTTTGCTCCCGGACTAATTTAGTCCCCAACCTTTTAAATAGTCCAAACAAACTCTTAAATTTTATGATATGGGTATATTTAGTCCTTGTACCTACCAAAAGTTACCATATAGGCATGGTATGTCATCCTCTCATGCAAATATATCATAAAAATATCTAATTTACCCCTACATATATCATAGAAAAAAGAGAAAAGAAATGAAAAAAATAAAAGAAAGGGAAAGAAAGAAAGAGAATACTAATTGTCTTTAGAATTTTAATATTCAAACAGAACCATGTACATATCAATTATTTGACATGCCAATTATATATTTGGTGTCATGTAACTTTACATTGGCATAATGCGGTGAAAACAAGGTGTTCAAAATGTCTAAAGTCACATTTAAATGTTAAAATTGTAGCAAATATTTAATATGCAAAATCGTTGATTTATTCTTTGTATTTGAATTTTTTTCTCCTCATATTGTAATAAAGGGGTAAATTGGATATTTTGCCTTAAAATTTATGTGAGAGGATGACATAACACACTTACATGGCGATTTAAGTAGATCATGGGCTATATTAGTCTGCATGATAAAGTACATGGGCTGGTTTGGACAATAACAAAAATCAAAAGACTAAATTGATTACATAGCAAAACTTTAAGGACTATATTGTCTATTCTTCCAAAAAAAATCTTTCTTGCCACTGTTTATGTGACATCTTGCCTCACATTGTGTATTTAGATTTTGTGACACTTGTGGTAGTACGGAGTAATTGTTAGTATTCATTAATGCTACCACTAATATATCGATGGACCAAATTATGACACATTCTCCTGTGAGTAATGGTGTTTCATATGCTCCTAACAACCGTACAACCATTCTTTGGCACGGACTATACTTTTTATGTACATTTTCGTCGGTTCTTGCGGTTATATTCAATAACATATCACAATTCCATAAAACTGCTTATTGTCAAATACTATTTATATTTAAACTCTGTACATTTGTCTTTTCTATAATTTTTTTTAAAATATTAAAATATATGTTATATTGTGAAAACATATTAGATAATAAACTTTAGTCAATTATTAGTGTTTAAATTTATATATGGTGAGAACGGAGGGTGAACATAGTAATCAAACTCTGCTGAAGCAAACCCCCACCTTCCCGACGCTTCCGATTCGATAGATTGGCGTTCTAATACGTCGGAGTCTCGGAGATCGCCTATACGGCAAGACTACGCCTCTCAGGTCTCACCCATTCGTCGTCGCCTTCAACGCTCCAGCTCGCCGGGCACTCCCCGGCGCAGCCCCATTCCTCCGGCCGGCGCCGATCTTCTCTGCGAGGTGCGAGGTCCCCCACTCGCGAGACTCATTGGGTGGTGGGTGCACATTGGGTGTTCGGCGTTACGCCGCTAAGGAGCAGGGGCGCCGAGGAGAGGTAGGAGTACCAAGGTGCAGAGCAGGCGATTCTTGATTCCCTCGTCGCCCTCTTCCCCAGCGTTGCCGTGTTCTTGGATCTCCGCGCCCGTCGGTTTCCCCCTGGACGACGCAACCGAGAGCTCCGCAGGCAAGTACAAAGGCGCGGCGACGGACACCGCCGCTTCGCTGTCCTTTCCTTGTATGCTTCCCTTCCTCCTCAAGCTTTCTTCTCCACAGTCGCCACCTCCTCGGTGGTCGGTAGGTAGGTGAAGGTAAACCACCTCTGTCTTACCCGCTTTTCTGTTCCTTCCCTTGGTCTTCTGGGCTTCCAGCTGATCCCAGTAGTCCACCCACTGGAGGGTTCTTGCTCCTCCGCCGCTGCCGAGCCGTGTGTTGTGTGTGATTTGAGATGAGATGAGGAGGCGGTGGGGGTGTCTCTCCTCCTGGTGCCGCCCTCGTGGGGGTGACCGCGCGGCGGTCCCGCTCCCGCAGCCAGATCCACTGCATCTCGAGCCTAAGGTATCATCCGTAGCTAGTGCCTTCTTTTCTTGCCTTGACTGTTTCTTTCGCGATCCAAAGCTAATGAGTTTGGTAGGACGCTGGGCCTGGAAGGATCCAGGATAGTTTTGTTTGGTGGTGTTATGTCACTTGCTGATTGATTGCATACCAAGCCTAAAGGAAATAAGGGATGCGTAGTCAGGGCGTTACATTGTGATTTATAAAAAATGGGAGGGGAGATTGAATCACTAGTAGGTGAACTTATCTTTTAATTTCAAGGTTGGATGTTTGATTGCTTGTTTGCAAGATATAGTTAAGTCGGTACAAAACGAAGGGATGAACCAGATCCCACAGACAAATGCAGTTCCACAATAACATGTATGATAGGATGTTAGCTGACCATGCATTTTCACTTCCTCTACCAATGACATGGACAAGACATACAGAAATTTAATTTTTCATACTATGATGTTGAGCAGGAAGTAGAGGACCACAGTGCTTCTGATAAAGTTGTCATGGAGAACATTCTGTCAAACAATGATTTTTCTGAAGGTCTGCATTTGTGGCTTCCTAATGGTTGCCATGGTTTTGTGGCTGTTGAAGGATCAGGTTACCATCATGGAATAAGGCCTTATTCAGGGTCAAATTATGCTGTACTTACTCATCGCACACATGATTGGCAAGGGCTCGAGCAGGATGTAACAGAAAAGGTCACTGTTGGTACTGAGTACATTGTTGCTGCCTATGTCAGAGTTCATGGTGAACTCCACAAGCCTGTTGGAATTAAGGCCACTCTAAAACTTGAGGGCGAGGGTTCTTCTAAAAACTATCAATCAGTTGCAAGGTATTTTAACTGTAAGGTGCTTTTTGTTGGTCTTATAGAATATTGCACAACATCATGGATTTGTCAATTGAAGTTGTTTAACCAGGATTTTGGCCTCAAAAGACTATTGGGAGAAGTTGGAAGGTTCATTTGAACTAACAACACTACCAAGACGTTTGGTATTCTACATTGAAGGCCCCCCTCCTGGTTTAGACTTGCTCATAGATTCAGTCACCATCTCCTACAAGGTATGCTTTCAAATTTATTGCTTATGTTCATGTCAGAACCATCTTGTGATAGGAAGAATAATCATGCTCTACAAGTCTGATTTAATACTGTCTTGATATGTCATGTTAGACCACTGGACCATTGGACTATATATATATAGACCTGACCCTCCTATATAGAGTTGAGGTCTTAGTCTCACTATACACATTCTTACATGATATCAGAGTAAGTCTAGACATCCCCGGCGCGCTAGCATTCTCTTGCCGGTGAGCCGACCTTTTCTCCCCGTCGTCGACGTTTTCTCCCCGTCGCCGACCTTCTTTCCGGTACTCTCTCCTCGCTCTCTCGTTTCGGCTCCTTTCTTCTTCCCGTCTTCTCCGCAGACACTTTTTCTTTCTCCGTTTCCACCACCCTCTCCCATCCCTTGCTCCTCCACGCGACAAGGCGATGATCTCCATCTGCCTCCTCGTCCCGTCTCACACCCGTCTTCGCTCTTCTTGTTCCGTGCATCGTTTCTCCTCCGATGCCGGCGCACCTCTACGCTCGTTGTCTCCATCGGCTGAACTCGTCCGCCTCCCATCGGTTGGACTTGTCCGTCCTCTATCGGCTGGAACTCTCTCTCGGTTCTCGCTTTTCCGACACGCTTAATGGCTCCTAGACACGAACCTTCTCCACTCACGTCCGAGCCACTCCGACATGTCCACGTGTCCACGGACACGAATCTCTGCCTCCTGGACGCGAACCTCTTTTCTTCGCGTCCGGCCCCTCTTCGAGTTTTTCGCGTCTGCTCCACTCCTTGGCCTCCACGAGTCCACGGACGTGAAACTTCTCTTCACGGACGTAAATCTTCGCACGTCCGTGACCCAACCACTCTCTGACCTACCTACTCTGCCAACCACCTTTCCCTTACCTACTTTGCTGCCTACTCCTCATCGGCCAACCACTTCCCATCGGCTGGTTGGTCCACCCTTCCCTCATCGGCTCACTCCCCATCGGCCTATCACTTCTCTGATTGGCCGATCTCCCTTCTCATCGGCTTCCTCCCATCGACCTCTTACTCCATCAGCTTCTTGTCTCTGTTCTCCTCTCGTCATGGCCACCGAGTCAGCCCTCAGCTCCGGCACTCTCCCAGTCACTGAATTTGCTCTATCTCTCGGCGCCCCAGACCACACCTCGGGCACCACCTCGCCGATCTTCTCACCCCCTTACGCTGTTGTGAACGTGAAATCTCACGTTCCCATCTCTCTTGACCTTAACGCCACCTACTTCAAGTGGGTTTTTTTTTCTTTAAATCCCTCTGTGGAAAGTTCGGCCTACGGTCACACATCGATGGCTCCGCTTCACCTCGACCCGATGACCCCCAGTGGGACATCGCTGAGTGCTGCGTGCGCAGCTGGTTGCTTGGCTCGGTTGACGACTCTGTCCTCGACCTCCCCATGGAAGATACCGACCCCACCGTCCGGGATCTCTGGGTGGCTATCGAGCGGATCTTCCTCGCAAACAAGCAGCCCTGCGCCATCTTCCTCCTCAACGAGTTCCATTCCATGGTACAAGGAGACTCCTCTGTCTCCTCATACTGCCAGCGCCTTAAGGTCAAGGCTGCTGCTCTTCGGAATGTCGACCATCCTGTGGCCCTTCCGTCGTTTGCTCGGGCCCATGACATGCTAGTTCTCAAAGAACTCTGTCGGGCCAACGACGAGAAGACCGTGGCCCACACCGCTCTCCTCGCCGCAGCCGATAATGGTTGCTGAGCATTCTGCGTTGCCGCCCCTTCCCACGGCTCTGATGGCGATGGCCCTAACCATGGCAATGCAGTCTGCACCGACAAAGGCAAGGGCAAGAACTAGCACGGTCCGATGCAATCGCGACTTGCTTCAGTCCCTGTCCAGCCTGCCGGTCCCACGGGTCCGTGGCTGTACTACAACCCCTGGGCACCCTAGCCCTAGCCACGCAGCCCCATCGATGGCAACCAGGGGTCCTCGGCGCCCATCCTCAGGCCTACCTGGCATCGGCTCCCATCCTGCCGCCTCAGCCGATACTACCGACACCACCCACCTAGTCGGTTCCCTCCTAGAACCAGGCTGGCCTCGTCGCCGCCCTCAACCAAATGACGCTCCAACCTCAACACTCTTGGGTGCTGGACTCTGGTGCGTCCTCCCCCATGGCGTCATCGGCTGGTATACTCCATTCTTGTCATCCCTCCTCCCCCTTTGTCACCATTGGCAATGACCACTCTCTTTCTGTCTAATGCCGTGGTGACTCCTTTCTGTCTACACCCATCACTAACCTTCACCTTCGCAATATCCTCATTGTACCCTCACTTATTCACAATCTTGTATCTGTTCGCCAATTCACATGAGATAACAATTGTTTAATCGAATTTGACGCTTCTGGTTTCTCTGTGAAGGATATCTCAACCCGGCGACAGATCCTTTGCTGTAATAGTGGCGGCGACCTCTACACCATTCCCACTGCGCCGTCTACTCCACACGCTAGCGTCGTCCTCTCCACCAACCTCTGGCATCTTCGCCTCGGGCATCCCGGCCCTGACGCTGTCGCCATCCTCCGTCGCAGCGCCTCCATCCAGTGTACCCACAACAGCTCCATAGTTTGCCACTCGTGTCAACTTGGCAAACATGTGCGACTGCCATTTTCTAATTCTCTAACTTGTATCTCGCGACCGTTTGAGCTTATACACTGTGATGTATGGACTTCTCCGGTTAAAAGTGTATTCGGTAATCAGTATCATCTTGCCATACTTGACGATTACACACATTATTGCTGGACTTTTTCACTCATTAGCAAATCCGAGGTCGCCTCCCACCTAACTAACTTCACAACCTACGTTTCTAACCAGTTCAACCTCCCCATCAAGGCTCTATAAACCGATAATGGTACGGAGTTTGTTAACTGTACTGTTTAAACCTTTCTCACCTCGTAGGGCATCCATCTACGCCTCTCCTACCCCTACACCTCTCCCTAGAATGGCAAGGCCGAACGCCTCCTTCCCACCCTCAACAACATAAGTCGTACTATGCTGCTTCATGCCTACTTACCTACAACTTACTGGGCAGAAGCAGTAACCACTGCGACTTACCTCCTCAATCGGCGTCCGTGCTTCTCCGTTTGCCACAACGTTCCATACACTCTTCCTTACCGCACGGCGCCCGACTACATCCACCTCCGCGTTTTCGGGTGTCTCTGCTACCCAAACCTCACCGCCACTGCTCCTCACAAACTCGCTCCCCGCTCCACCGCCTGTATTCTCCTCGGCTATCCTTCATCTCACAAGGGATACCGATGTCTCGATCTTTCCACCCGTCGGGTCATCGTCTCTCGTCATGTCATATTTGACGAGACATGCTTTCCCTTCGATCTGTTTAATCCGAGATCCTCATCTAGCGATCTTGACTTTCTCCTCACCAACATCGTGCTGTCCTGGTCTCCACCGTTCTCCCCACCGGCCCCCTCATTGGCCGCTGTTGAGGACTTACTGTTTAGCTATCCCACTACTCTTCGGTCCGATGTCACTCCCATCGGTCCCACCACTTTCATCGGCTTCGCTCGATCCTAACCCCTTTCCATCGGACACCTTACCCCCATCGGCTCCTGCTCACCGCCAAAAATCCCGCGACCGGGGAGGGACGGCGGCTCGGTCACGCGGAGGCCTGGGAGGTCTGCTTATCTCCAGTGCAGGTCCTTAAGCGTCGAGGTTCGTGGGCGTGCCAGTCAATTTGATCCTGCAATTGACAAGGAAGTGAGACGAGTGGGTCCGATACAGGCGCTCGCTATCGGCTGCCTGCCGATAGGATCGGGATGCTCTTTGATCGGCTGGGGAGCCGATGTGGACAGGTGTTGACGAGGGGTCGACCGCAGAGCCGATGGAGGAACCAGGGTGTGCTCAGAGGATATCGAGGCGCACGGGATCCTTCCGGACAGCCGAACAGTGATATTGGCTGGAAAAACCGATGAAGGCGCATGCGGCCTAGGCAAGGATTAGTATAAGAAGGCACGGGCTGCAAAGCCGATGCCGCTCTGGATACGACAGCACGAGACCCGTCGCCCGCCGTGGCAGCGCCATCAACACTGAACCTCGAAGATCGGCCTAAGATGTCGGACCTAACCGATGCAGCATCAGACAGAGCAGGACATATTGGGATGGTGGTGGGACTTACCCCTTCGCCGGAGATTGGACTTAACCGATGTAGCCTCACGTCGAGAGCCAGAACCCGCCGGTAAAACCTAGATGAACTAGGGTGGCGATGCGCCGAATTTGTATATGATCGAGAGATATCTTATGTTTCCAGGGGGTCTATATTTATACCCTAGATTTATAGATAGAGTCCGACGCGTCTACGACCATCGGACATTATTTCCTAGTAAGAACAAAGGAAAATATTCCTAAAGAAGTTAACTAACCAGCTAAACCTTCCTAATTAAGCAAGGTTACAATTTACAAAAGCAAACATCCTGCCGTGGAATCCATGGCTCTTCCGCAAACCCGGTTTCATCTGAATAATCTTCCAATTTGTAACCGAGTTCTTTTGCTGCAACCTGATCGGCTTCTCCACTTTAGCTATCGGACCTTCTTTTAGTCAAGCCGATCCTTTTCCTTCCTTCCCTCGGGCTTCTCGAACCTGATCCCGATTGGACAATCCCCTGTCTTGAAGCTGATCCAATCTTCTACTAATCTGATCGGCTTTTCTACAGTTCTCCATCGGCTTTATCTCAGTATCTCCATTGGCCGATGACTGCATTAAACCCTCTATCGGACCTCTTAGCCGATCGGCTTTAGTACCATCGGATCGCTCAGCCGATCGGCTTCAGCACCATCGGATCGTCCAGATTTATCGTCCTCAACCCTCATCGGCTCATCCGCCTCCATCGGCCCTCCATCGGCTCCTCAGCCTCCATCGGCTCCCTTCTCCCTATCGGCTGCTCCATCTCCATCGGACCGATCAAACCGATCGGCCCATCCAACTCCATCGGCTTAGGCGATCTAGTTCCGTCCTTTCCTCTCACATACAGCTGCCGATCCCGAGCCGATGACGCCCCTCCCCAACCAGTTCTCCCCACACCTATCACACTCCTATCGGCTCCCATCCCCTCCACCTCTCACATGGTTACCCGCTCATAGACCGGGTCTCTCCGCCCCACCAAGCGCTACGGGCTCTCTGCCGTCCACTGCTCTATCTCGCCCATCCCGGCGACTTCTCGTTTCGCCCTGGCCGACTCTCAGTGGCGCGTGGCCATGGCCGACGAGTACAAGGCTCTAATGGACAGCGAGACCTGGCGCCTCGTCCCCCGTCCTCCTGGTGCTAACATTGTGACCGACAAGTAGATCTTTAAGCACAAGTTCCACGCCGATGGCTCCCTTGCCTGTCACAAGGTATGCTGGGTAGTTCAGGGTTTCTCCCAACGCCCCGGTGTCGATTACGACGAGACTTTCAGTCCCATCATCAAACTCGCCACCATCCGGGTCGTTCTCACCTTGGCTGTCTCGCACTACTGGCCGATCCTTCAGTTTGACGTAAAGAACGCCTTTCTTCACGGTCATCTGACGAAAACGGTCTACTGCCAGCAGCCTTCAGGCTTCGTCGACCCCTCTCATTCCGACGATGTCTGCCTCCTTCAACGCTCTCTCTACGGCCTCAAATAAGCCCCTCGTGCCTGGTACCAGCGTTTTGCTGTCTACTTTCGGCACATCGGCTTTGTGGCCTCTGCGTCCGATAGCTCCCACTTTACTCTTCACATCGGCAACGCCACCACCTATCTCCTCCTATATGTTGATGACATTGTACTTACAGTGCCTTCGACGTCCCTCCTACACCAGATCATGGCTCGACTCCACTCCGAGTTTGCCATGACCGATCTCGGTCCCCTTCACCACTTCCTTGGCATCTCCGTCACCCGTTCTTCTTACGGGCTCTTCCTTTCCCAGCTCTAGTACGCCATCGATCTTCTCCAGTGTGCGGGCATGGCCGAATGTCACCCCACAGCTATCCGGTCGACACTTGAGCCAAACTCTCCGCTGCCGATGGCTCACTCGTCGCCGATCCCTCTCAGTATCAGATTCTTGCCGGTGCTCTCCAATACCTCATCCTCACATGGCCCGATCTCACCTACGCCGTCCAGCAAATGCGCCTTTTCATGCACGCTCCGCGCGAACCTTATCTCGCGCTGCTCAAGCGCATCCTGCGCTACGTGAAGGGCACACTCTCCAGCGGGTTGTACCTCAGCTCCAGCCCCATCGACCCCCTCACCGCGTACTCCGACGTGGACTGGGCAGGCTGCCCCGACTCTCGACGCTCCACGTCTGGCTACTGCGTCTTCCTCGGTGACACTCTAGTCTCCTGTTCCTCAAAACGCCAGACTACAGTGTCACGGTCCAGCGTCGAAGCCAAGTACCGCGTCGTCGCCTACGCCATCGCCGAGTGTTGCTGGCTTTGCTAGCTCCTCCAAGAGCTCCGTGCACCCCTCTCCTCTGCGACCGTCGTCTACTACGACAACGTCAGTGCTGTCTACATGACCGCCAACCCGGTTCATCATCGACGCACGAAGCACATAGAGATCGACATCCATTTTATCCGTGACAAGGTCGTACTAGGACAGGTTCAGGTGCACCATGTACCATCGGCGCACCAGTTCGTCGATATTATGACCAAAGGCCTCTCCACGTCTTTGTTCACCAGTTTTCGATCCAATCTCTGTGTTCGTTCCCCTTCCGTTGCGATTATGGGAGGTGTTAGACCACTGGACCACTGGACTGTATATATATAGACCTGACTTCCTTGTATAGAGTTGGGGTCTTAGTCTCACTGTACATATTTTCCGCACCATATTTCCAGGTAGTCCTAGCAAAAAGGAGGAAAAATCATGTGCTAAAACTAACTGCAATCATGACATATTTTTCCTAACACTCCAGTACATACTACAGTTATTGCTATGTATAGTTGAGACATGTTAATTTTTTTTGTTCGCCATCAGCGGTGCTTAAAGATTGTCACTGTGATAGTTCATTGGATTCATTAGATTTGATTCTACCATTTTCTAACTACTTCAGAGTTTCTGTAGAAAACAGAGATGGCAGCATCCAAACTGGTAAGTGGAACAGAAAACATCATTTCAAATTATGATTTTTCGGAAGGCCTTCATTTGTGGAACACTATCTGCTGCCATGCATACGTGGCATCCCAATGGTCTGGATTCCTTGATGGTATTAGAGGGAACTCAGGAGAGAATTATGCTGTAGTTTCAAAGAGAACTGAAAGCTGGCAAGGTCTTGAACAAGATATTACAGATAGGGTATCTGCTGGTACTGCTTATGCAGTTTCAGCCTATGTTAGAGTTGATGGGAATATCCATGCGAAAGTTGAAGTCAAAGCAACCTTGAGGTTGCATGGTGCAGATGGTTCAACACACTACAGTCCTGTTGGAAGGTACTTTTCATAAAAGTGGTTCAACACCCAAATGTTTTCTCCCCATCCCCCTAATTGTTCCCATCTTGATTTGAAAGTGTGTTAGCTTCAAAAGAAAAGTGGGAGAAGATGGAAGGCTCCTTTTGTTTGACAAATATGCCAAAATGTGTGGTATTCTACTTGGAAGGACCTCCTCCTGGCGTGGACCTTATCATTGATTCTGTAAATATAACTTGCTCTGGATATGAGCAGTTAAAAGTGAGTGCCTTTTCATGTGCATTTGCTTTAACCTTTTTCTAAAAAACATTCTTGCCAACTTTTTCTTCATGTGAATCTTAGCATGCTATATGTTTCTTGGCAGTTTACTTAGGAGGCTGAGCAACTATCTTGAATGTACTGATTACTGAATGTTATGCTCGACAGCTTCAGCCCTTACGGAGTGCTAAAATTCTTCTTTGCCAAAAATTAAGTTTTCAACCATTGCTCTTTATCTAACTCTAATATATTCCCAAATAGGATTTTTAGTGCAAAAAGATAACACATACTACCTCCGTCCCTAAATAAGTGCATTTCTAGTACTCAAAGAACAAAATAGTAGAGAGTACAAATGACATTGATTCCCCTTATTAATTGAGTGTTGGTTGGGAGGGAAAAGTGGTTAGGGGTAAAATAGGAATGAATTTGAATGGAATGTGGTTAGAGGGAAAGGTAGTAGCTTAGAAATGCACTCTTTGTGGGACGAAATTTAAACTCTACAATTTCACTTATTGTGGGACGGAGGTATTGCTTAATTAAACTCTCCAGTGGATTGATCTCATCATATGCTTATTCATGCTTTTCCTGCTATATAAAACAAACATCGGCTTTTTAGCCTATATGCTTATTGCTTGTTAATCTTTCTTTCCAAAGGAAGTAAAAGTACCGAGTGGAGCTGATACCATTATTAAGAATCCTCACTTTGAAGAAGGTTTAAATAATTGGTCTGGAAGAGGATGCAATATCTGTAGGCATGAGCTCAATGCTTATGGGAATGTCAAGCCTTTAAATGGCAGCTATTTTGCTTCAGCCACTGGACGGGTCCACAATTGGAATGGTATCCAGCAAGATATCACTGGCAGGGTAGAGAGAAAAGTTCTTTATGAGATAAGTTCTGCTGTCCGCATATTTGGGACTGCCAATGATACGGAAGTCCGTGCTACTCTGTGGGTACAAGAATATGGCCGTGAGCGATATGTAAGCCTAGCAAAGTAAGTATGCTTATTCATTGGTTACGTTACACTTTCTGTGACAAGTGGCAGCGTTATTTTTGTAAACATAGACAGACTAGTTTACTAACATCTTTCTACAAACAAAGGAACCAGGCATCTGATAAGCAATGGACACATCTGAAAGGAAAGTTCCTCCTCCATGCTCCATTCTCTAAAGCTGTTGTTTTTATAGAGGGGCCACCTGCAGGCATTGACATTCTTATTGATGGCCTTGTGCTATCTCCAGCAAGAAAACTACAAGCTGCACTTCGCCCAAAAATTGAGGTCTAAACTAGTTCCTTCTTGTTCAAGAATTCTTGTTTACATGTTTAAAAGTTTCTCAAATTATGATGATGGACTGAAATTTTTGAATGCCAATTCTGAATCAAGAATATTTTCTTTGTACTGCAGAATGTTTCTTATGGAGCTAATGTAATACATAACAGTGCTTTCACTCACGGGCTTTCTGGGTGGAGTCCCATGGGGTCATGTCGATTGAGTATACATACTGAATCACCCCATATGCTATCTTCCATCTTGAAGGACCCCTCAACTCAGCAACATATAAGAGGTTGTTATATTCTCGCCACAAACCGAACGGATGTGTGGATGGGTCCTTCCCAGGTGATAACTCACAAGCTTAGGCCACACACCACTTACAGAGTTTCTGCTTGGGTACGTGCTGGGTCTGGGGGACATGGGTGTTACCACGTAAATGTTTGTCTTGCTGTAGATCATCAGTGGCTTAATGGTGGACAAGTGGAAGCTGATGGTGATCAATGGTATGAAGTCAAAGGAGCATTTAAGCTTGAAAAGCAGCCATCCAAAGTCACTGCGTATGTTCAGGGGCCTCCTCCAGGTGTTGATCTCAGAGTTATGGGGTTCCAAATTTATGGTGTTGATAGAAAAACACGTTTTGAATATCTGAAGGAGAAAACAGACAAGGTGAACTTCCTAACTTTTTTTTATGTGAAGATGATAAACTTATGTCTGCATAAGCTTGTAAAGAACCTTTGTTTTCTTCATGGCAATTTTAGACCAAAATTTTATTATGTACAGTATCCATTGCTTGCTTATAACAGTGATGATTGTGGGCAACATTAAAGTTACATTTCTTTTTTTTCGTCTAATAGGTAAGGAAGCGTGATGTCATCCTGAAGTTCCAGGGATCAAATGCTGCAAACCTTTTTGGTTCATCTTTCAGGATACAACAGACTGAGAACAGTTTTCCATTTGGATCATGCATAGGGAGAAGTAACATTGAGAATGAGGATCTTGCTGATTTCTTTGTGAAGAACTTCAACTGGGCTGTATTCGAAAATGAATTGAAGTGGTACTGGACAGAGGCTGAACAAGGGAGACTAAATTATAAAGATTCTGATGAGTTGCTTGAATTTTGCCAGAAACATAAGATTCAAGTTCGTGGTCACTGCTTATTCTGGGAAGTGGAAGATGCAGTCCAGCCATGGCTTCGATCGTTGCATGGTCACCACCTGATGGCTGCTATACAAAATCGTTTGCAAAGTCTGTTGTCAAGGTATAAAGGTCAGTGTAAACATCATGACGTAAACAATGAGATGCTTCATGGATCTTTCTACCAAGATAGACTGGGAAGGGATATTAGAGCTCACATGTTTAGGGAAGCACATAAACTTGACCCTTCAGCGGTCCTCTTTGTGAATGACTACAATGTGGAAGATAGATGTGACTCAAAATCTACCCCAGAAAAGTACATTGAGCAGATTGTTGATCTCCAAGAAAGGGGTGCTCCAGTTGGTGGGATTGGCTTGCAAGGGCATATCAACCATCCAGTTGGAGACATCATCTGCGATTCCCTGGACAAGCTCTCCATACTGGGTCTCCCTATTTGGATCACTGAACTGGATGTCACGGCAGAGAATGAACACATTCGAGCTGATGATCTAGAGGTGTTCCTTCGCGAAGCATTCGCGCATCCTTCCGTGGAGGGGATTATCCTTTGGGGGTTTTGGGAGATGTTTATGTTCCGAGAACATGCTCACCTGATTGATGCTGATGGAACAATCAACGAGGCTGGAAAAAGGTACCTGGCTCTAAAGAAAGAGTGGCTAACTAACATTATTGGCAACGTGGATCACCATGGAGAGTTGAAATTCAGAGGTTACCATGGATCTTACACTGTAGAAGTTGCAACGCCTTCAGGAACGGTAACCAGATCATTTGTTGTTGACAAGGACAACGCCGTTCAGGTGGTCACTTTGAGCATTTAGCTTGCATGATATGGTCGTATGGAGAGTGTTCTACACTCTAGTGGGGCATATATACACGGCATGCCTTTTTGGATGCTAAGAATGAGTTGTTTGCTTTGAAAAATATACCATGTATACGAACTGCAGAAATTGCTGTCATGTCACATGTATAGTTAGGGCCGTACACTCACATTTACCTCAAAGTTCCTTACTATTGCCTTCTTTTTAAAAGATAATAAATGGATTACCTCTAGTCTCTGAACCAATTAGGAAGCACACGGCCGTTTGTTTTTTTAAATAATTAAAGTATTACTTTCGGCCTCAGCAACAAGACACATTCTTAGTGGATAGAGCTTCCATTCCCACAACAATGGTGTTTTCCACAAAGTTCTGTGGAAATTCTTTTCCAACATGAAAATGTAACAATTTTCTGGTATCTAAAAAATCAAATAAATAGCAATGCCAAATAATGTTCTGTCAAATATAACCATCCCAGTCGCATAAGAATAATTTACTTACGAAGTGCACAAATTTTTGTTTTATGAAATGCTGGCTAGGGCCTTGCTGCAAGTATCTACAGGACTATGGTTTAAAATTTTGAGAAGCAGCTGGCTTCTTAGAATCTAGTTTTTTTAGTTTTGTTTATTTTTTAGATTTTGTCAGAGTCTAAACTATTGGGGTAACTGGATATTCTGGCAGAAGTGCCAAAAGCTCCCCTAAACAGGCCAGCAGTTGGTCATTTGTAAAAAAATCACAGGAGTTAAAAAACACCTAAGCATGTAGAAACTTTAGAATATTTGAGGGCAGAAATTTCAAAATATACTTCTTTCTCACAATTTTTAAGAATATACTATTTTTTAAAAAAAAATCAAAAATATACATATATCACCGCTAGATGTCCTGGCCTATGGCGTCGTCACACAGCCGGTGGTGACACCACACTTGTCGCTACATCCTATGACGATATAGGTATATTTTTGATTTTTTTTAAAAAAGTATATTCCTAAAATATTGAAACACAAAATGTCTATATATTTTTTTAAAATCAATATTTAAGTCCATTTTCATCGCATGTACTTAGACCTCCTTAACAATGTAAAAGTATTTTTATAGTAACAAAAATTTGTCTGAGGTTGGTTCTAAAAATTAAATATTTATGGAAAGTCTAATTTCTCTCTCTCATACGCAGCTCTTTTACGTGTTCAAGAAAAGAAAACCAACTACAAAAAGAAAATGGTTTTCATCCCCTACGCTCCTTGCCGCATGATCCTTTGTATTATGTACTTCATATACTTCTCTGGAGTTTGGACAATATTATGTTACATCTCTGAACCATCTTGCACAGCTATAGTTGACCTATTCCATTTCTCTTACCCAGTCAAGTGTACAATCTCTTTTATTTTCCTCTTTGTTCTCCTTCATTCATGAAGGGAGCGCTCTACCTTTAGAATCAATGTTATCGTGGTTTTCTTCATCTAGTGGACGTCCCCCTCACTCACGGAGTTGAAGTGCGCGTGTAGGATCTAGCTTTGTCAAATGCTCAAGCCACGTCTCATCCGCGTCCATATTTTCTTCTCTCTCCAGTGAAAGATGAGTTCTTCTCTAGCTCTAACTTCAAACCAAATTCTCTTCTTGTTTTTTTTTGCATGGAAAGGGTGAGTTTTATTGATTAAATAGAGTGATTACAATTCCGTGGGACAAGATCATGAATACAAGTAACCACACTGTCTAGTCCTTATAGCTAATTGAGCTAGTTCATGAGCCACTCTATTGCACCCTCTTCTAACATGATTAAGATGGACCTTAGGAAGTAAACCGACAAAGCTCTTCGCTTCCATTAACATGGCACAACAGCTCGATTTATTTTGCTCAGGAGCTATGTGCTCAATAACTTCCGAACAATCAGTTGAGGATAATATGCATGTTGATCCATTCAACCGATAATACCAATCCTTCTTTGCACGCCATGGTTTCGACTTCTTCCGGCGAAGCACTGTGAAAAATGGTCTGCCACAAAGAAAGCAGCACTTCCCCCCATACAGTCCGTGATAATCACTTTCAATCCTGCATCCATGTATGTGCACAAAAGAATGCACCAACATTGACTTTGCCTACCCAGATTCCAGCATTTTCCATTTCCCTTCAACCTTATTCATCTGGTGTCTTGGTACAATACCTGACGTGCACAAAACCGCTTTGCCTTTGTCTCCATTAATAGTCTGCTGCAAAAAAAAAGAAAAAAACAGAGCAGAACACATGATGGTCCCTGATCCTTGTGCACGCACCGCATCGTTCTAGATTGAGTTAGCTAGCTCTCTCCATAGGACACTAACATACATTCCTTTCTCATAGCTGAACGGAGAGCTACAACTTTATTGCATCCCAACATGATAACTGTGCATCCTAGCGTGGTAACTGTCCCCTTCCATTCCACAAACCGGGCAAAGAGCATGAGCCACTAAATTCCGACGCCTTTTATCTAGCTGAGTATCCAAGCTATCCCTTGCTAATCTCCAAGAAAAAAATACGAACTTTTGGTGGTATATTTAATTCCATAGGGCACGAGACCCATCGCTAGATCAACTAGAAGTAGCACACTCATGTCACTCGGAACAAAAAGACATCAGTTTTCTCATAATGTCATTTCAGAAAATTTTCAAATGACAACTTAATCTTTATAATTTCTTCAACACTGTGCAGTATAGTAGAGAGTGATACTAAGATACTGTTTTCTATATGGGTCGGATCTTTATATATACAAGTCTAGTGGTCTAACATCTCCGTAGTTATAGTGGGAGGGATATGGACGCACAGAATGGAGCGAAAACTGGTGAACAAAGACTCGAATAAACCTCTTTGATCATGATGTTAACGAACTGATACATCGACGGTACATAGAGTACCCGAACGAGTCATAAAGCGATCTTGTCATGGACGAAGTGAATGTCAATCTTAATGTGTTTTGTGCGTCGATGATGAACCAGGTTGGCGGTCATATAGACGGCACTAACGTTGTCGTAGTAGACAACTATTGCGGAAGCGATAGGTGTATGGAGCTCCTGGAGAAGCTGATGAATCCAACAGCACTCGACGACGACATGAGCAACGGCGCAATACTCGGCTTCGGCGCTTGACCGAGACACTGTAGTCTGGCACTTGAAAGACCAAGAGACTAGAGTGTCGTCGAGGAAAACGCATTAGCCGGATGTAGAGCGTCGGGAGTCGAGGCAACCCACCCAGTTCGCGTCAGAGTACACGGTGAGAGAGTCAATGTGGCTGGAGCTAAGATGTAGGCCGGTGGACAGCGTGCCCTTCATGTAGCGAAGGATACGCTTGAGCATGGTGAGGTGAGTTTCGCGCGAAGCATGCATGAAGAGACACATTTGCTGAACGACATAAGTTAGATCAGACCGTGTGAGTGTTAGGTATTGTAGAGCACCAGTAAGACTCCGATACTGGAAGGGGTTAGCGATGAGAGAGCTATTAGTGGTGGAGAGCTTGGCGTGAGTATCGACTTGAGTGGCGGTAGAGTGACATTCGGTCATGTCGGCACGCTGGAGAAGATCCATGGCATACTGGCGCTGGGAGATGAATAACCTGTGAGAAGAGCGTGTAACAGAGATGCCAAGAAAGTGATGTAGGGGACCAAGATCGGTCATGACAAACTTCGAGTGGAGTCGGGCCATAATGTGCTATAGTATGGTTGTTGAGGACGCCGTAAGGATGATGTCGTCGACATAGAGAAGGAGGTAGGTGGTGGTATCTTCAGTGTGAAGTATGAAAAGGGACGTATCGGAGACGGAGGCCACAAAACCAAGTTACCGAAGATAGGCAGCAAAGCACTGGTACCAAGTCCGAGGGGCCTATTTGAGGCCATAGAGAGAGAGCTGAAGGAGACAGACGTTGTTAAGATGGGATGGGTCGACGAAGCCTAGAGGCTACTGGCAGTAGACCGTCTCCGTCAGATGACCGTGAAGGAAAGCATTTTTCATGTCGAGCTGATGAATCGACCAAGAACGCGAGGCAGCGAGAGTAATCACAACCCGAATAGTGGCGGGCTTGATGACGGGACTAAAGGTCTCGTCGTAGTCGATATCGGGACGTTGAGAGGAACCACGAACTATCCAACGCGCCTTGTAACAAGCAAACGAGCCATCGAAGTGGAACTTGTGTTTAAAGATCCACTTGCCGAACACAACGTTGGCACCGGGAGGACGAGAGATGAGGCGCTAGGTCTCATTGTCCATGAGGGTCTTGTACTTATCGGCCATAGCTGCGCTCCACTAAGGATCGGCCAAAGCAGAACGGTGAGTTGCTGGGATGGGCGAGACATCACAATGAACTACGGAGAACCCATAGCGCTGAGGGAAGCGGAGGGATCCAGTTTAGGATCGTGTGATCATATGAGAGGAGATGGAGACACCAGAGGCCGCACGGTCCGATGGTAACATCAATTGTAGGGCAGGGTTGGAAGAAGAAAGGGTGGCAGCGGGTCGGGATTGACGACTGTAGGATCGGAGAAAGGGCTAGATGAGGTTAGCCTAAGCCGATAGAGGGTGGGGGGCCGATAGAGGTTGGTGAGCCGATGGAGGTTGGTGAGCCGATGGAGGTTGATGAGCCGATGGAGTTGGTGGGGTCGATAGGGGGTGGTGAGACGATGAAGGTTATGGAGCCGATGGAGGTCCGATCGGTATGACAGCGGAGCGGAGAAGAGAGGGGTAGTCGTTCAGGGGGTCCTCAGGAACAACCGGTGTGGGCTGCGGAGGTGTGGTTCTGTCGTCGCCAAAAGATCCCGCGATCGGGGAGGGACGGCGGCTCGGTCACGCTAAGGCCTGGGAGGTCTGTTTAACTCTAGTGCAGGTTCTTAAGCATCGAGGTTCACGAGCGTGCCAGTCAATTTGACCCTGCAATTGATAAGGAAGTGAGATGAGTGAGTCCGATACAGGCGCTCGCTATCGGCTGGTTGCCGATAGGATTGGGATGCTCTTCGATTGGCTGGGGAGCCGATGTGGACAGGTGTCAACGAGGGGTTGACCGCAGAGCCAATGGAGGAACCAAGGTGTGCTCAGAGGATATCGAGGAGCATGGGATCCCTCCGGACATCCGAACAGTGATTCATTGGCTGGAAAAACCAATGAATGCGCATGCGGCTTGGGCAAGGAATAGTACAAGAAGGCACGGGCTGCAAAGCCGATGCCGCTCCAGATATGACAGCACGAGACCCGTCGTCGCCGTGACAGCGCTATTAACACTGAACCTCGAAGATCGGACCTAACCGAGACAGTACGAGACCGGGGCCAGCGGCGATGATACGGAGGATGCCGGATCGGCTATGCCATAGCAAGGATAGGAACAAACCCATCGGCTAGCTGAGCCGATGAGGGGACGCCTCTCTGAAGGCGGGTGCGTATCGGCTGGGGGACCGATACGTTTGACGTTATGTGTCGTGGGACGCCTCTGAAGGCGGATGCGTATCGGCCGAGGGGCCGATGCGCTAGGCGTGAAGCTCAGAGCATGGATAACTCATCGGCTAGCACTCCGATGATACGCCATGCAGAAGACTATAGGCCTGAAGCTCAATCTACCGTCGGCAGCCCCGTAGGTCGGACCTAACCGATGCAGCACGAAACTGACGACGACAGAGGGAGCTTAACGAGCCGATAGGTCCAACACGTACGTGATGTGATATGTCTGATCGGCCTAAGAGGTCGGAACTAACCGATGCAGCCTCAGACAGAGCAAGACATATCGGGATGGTGGCGGGACTTACCCCTTCGCCGAAGATCGGACTTAACCGATGCAGCCCCACGTTGAGAGCTAGAACCCGCCGGTAAAACCTAGATGAACTAGGGTGGCGATGCGCCGAATTTGTATATGATCGAGAGATAACTTACATGTTTCCAGAGGGTCTATATTTATACCCTGGATTTACAGACAGAGTCCGACGCGTCTACGACCATCGGATATTATTTCCTAGTAAGAACAAAGGAAAATATTCCTAAAGAAGTTAACTAACGTGCTAAACCTTCTTAATTAAGTAAGGTAACAATTTACAAAAATAAACATCCTGCCGTGCAGTCCACGGCTCTTCCGTAAACCCGGTCGGTTTCATCTGAATAATCTTCTAATTTGTAACCGAGTCTTCCTTTGCTGTAACCTGATCGGCTTCTCCACTGTAGCTATCGGACCTTATTTTAGTCAAGCCGATTCTTTTCCTTCCTTCTTTCGGGTTTCTCGGACTTGATCCTGATTGGGCAATCCCATGTCTTCAAGCCGATCCAATCTTCTACTAATCTAATCGGCTTTTCTATAGTTCTTCATCGGCTTTGTCTCAGTATCTCCATCGGCCGATGAATGCATTAAACCCTCCATCGGACCTCTCAGCTGATCGGCTTTAGTACCATCGGATCTCCCAGCCGATCAGTTTTAGCACCATCGGATCATCTAGATTTTGGCGTTAACAGGTTCGTGGATAATGTCGGGATGGTACAGTGTGGATGAGAAGATAGTCGAGGTCGCTAGACGAAGGTCTATGGTGAAGTAAACCGAAGGGGAAGCAGGACTCGTCAAAAATGACATGGCGGGAAATGATGATCCGACGGGTGGAGAGATCAAGACAACGGTATCCTTTATGGGAAGAAGGATAGCCAAGGAAGATGCAGGCGATGGAGCGTGGTGTGAGTTTATGAGGGGCGGTAGCTATTGGATTGGGGTAACAGAGACACCTAAAGATACATAAGTGAGAGTAGTCGGGTGTCTTGTGATACAAAATGGTGTAGGGAACATTGTGACGAATGGAAGAGCAATGGCGTCTATTCAGCAGGTAGGTTGCAGTGGTGAGTGTTTTAGGTTAATAGGGTGTAGGTAGATGGGCGTGAAGAAGCATAGTACGACTGATGTTGTTTAGGGTTCGAAGGAGACGTTTGGCCTTATCATTTTGGGGAGAGGTGTAGGGCCAGGAGAGGTGAAGGTAGATGCCACAGGAGGTGAGAAAGGCTTGGATGGTATGGTTTACAAACTCCATGCCATTGTCAGCCTGTATGGCTTGGATGGAGAGGTTGAATTGAGTGGAAACATAATTGGTGAAATTGATGAGATGAGAGGTAACCTCGGACCTGCTTGTGAGGGAAAAAATCCAGCAGCAGCGTGTATAATTATCAAGTAGTGCAAGATAGTAGTGATAACCCGAAATACTTTTAATTGAAGAAGTCCACACATCATAGTGAATTAGTTCAAAAGGTCTAGAGGTACAAGACATAGAGGGGAAGAAAGGCAGCCGCACATGTTTACCAAGTTGACAAGTGTGGCAGACAGTAGGGCTGCTGTGGTTGCATCGAATGGAGACGCTGCGACGGAGAGTGGCGACAGCGTCGGCGCTAAGGTGACCGAGGAGAAGATGCCACAAGTTGGTGGAGATGGCAAGACTAGTGTGAGGAGTGGACGGCGTAGCGGGGATGGTATAGAGGTTGCCGCCACTATTGCATCGAAACATCTCGCACCGAGTCGGGATATCCTTCAGAGAGAAACCAGAAGCGTCAAATTTAATTGAGCAATTGTTATCTCTGGTGAATTGACGGACATAAAAGCAGATTGTGGATGAGGGAAGGAACTATTAGGATATTGTGGAGTGGAAAGTTGGATGTGGGTTTAGACAGGATGGAGTCACCACGGCATGTGATAGGAAGAGATTGCCCATTGCTGACGGTGACGAAAAGTGAGAAGGATGGTGAGAGAATAGTATACCGTCCGATGAAGCCATGTGGGATGATGCACCAGAGTCGAGCACCTAGGGGTGCTGGGGTTGGAGAGTCATCCGATTGAGGGCGGCGATGAGGCTAGCCTGGTTCCACAAGGGAGCCGACTGGGTGGTTGACGAGGGTGTGATCGGCTGAGGTGGTTAGACGGGAGTGGACGCCAAGTGGACCTAGGGGAGTACGCCGAGGACCCTGGGCTGCCAGCCGATGAGGCTGGGGTTGGGGTGCCCACGGGTTGTAGCAATGCCACGAATCCATGGGACTGGTGGATGGGGTAGGAACATGAGCTGATCGTGGTTGCATTGACTGCTCCAGCTCTTGCCCTTGCTCTTCCGTTTTCCTTTGCTGTTACCACCGGCATGGGCTTTGTTGCCATGGCCGAAGCCATGGTTACCAGAGCCGCGAGAGGTGATAGCAGTGCACGATGGGTGGTAGCCGACGGGGTTGTTGCAGCCATGATAGGTTGCGGCGAGGAGAGCGGTGTGGGCCACAGTCTTCTCATAAATGACCAGGTGAAGTTTCTTGAGAACTAGCATGTCATGGGCCCGGGTGAACGTGGGAAGAGGGGTAGAGTTGGCAATGTCATCGGCGGTATTGGAGAAGCAAGGATTGAGTCTTCGCAAAAGGGCAAGGACGAGTTGTGAGTCGGCCATAGGGTGGCCAACATCACGAAGAACGACGGCCTTGACCTTAAGGCGTTGGTAGTACGTGGAGACAGAGGAGTCCACTTGTACCATGGAGTAAAACTCGTTGAGGAGAAAGATGGCGCGTGACTACTTATTTGCTTGGTAGAGCCGCTCGATGGCCACCCAGAGATTGCGGGCGGTGGGATCGGTGTCGTCCATGGCAAGGTCGAGAACGGAGTCATCGACCGAGCCGAGCAGCTAGCTGCGCACGTAGCACTCAACGATGTCCCACTGGGGGCCATCGAGTCGAGGTGGAGCGGAGCCGTTGATATGGGAGCGAAGGCCGAACTTTTCACATAAAGATTTAAAGAAGAAAACTCACTTGGAATAGTGACGTTAAGGTCGAGAGAAATGGGAACGTGAGATTTTACGTTGACGGCAACGTAGGGTGGGGAGAACATCGGCGTAGAGGTGCCCGAGGTATTGTCAAGAGCACCGATGGTCGGAAGGGATCCGATGACTAGAAGAGTGCTAGAACCAAGAGCCGATTCGGTGGTCATGGTCAGATGTGGGAGAGGACGAGAGAGTAGTGGGGCGTGATAAGCTGATGAGAAGGTGTGACTGTTGTGCCGATGGGGGGAGGTAGGTGTCCGATGTGGATCTATGCGTAGCCGATGAGAGGGTAGGTAGAGTAGATAGGTGACGGATAGGTGACGGGCGCGAGAGGGTAGGTAGGTCATGGGTACGAGAAGGTTCACGTCTATGAAGTGGGGTTTCGTGTCCGTGGACGCGTGGACGCAGCTGAGTGGGACGGACCCGAAAAACGGTAGAAGTCGCGGGCGTGAAGAAAAGAGGTTCGCTTCCGGGAAACAGGAGTTCGCGTCCGTGGACACGGGGACGTGTCGGAGTGGCGCAGATGCGAGGGGAGAAGTTTCGTGTCCGGGAGTAGTTGAGCGTATCGGAAGAGCGAGAATCTAAAGAGTGTTTCAGCCGATGAAGGACACGAGCTCAAAGGTGAGCTGACGTAAGAAGAAGGGAAGGTGTGCCGAAGAAAGAGGAAACCGAAGGTGGGTCTGGACGAGACGAGGAGACGGATAGAGGCCGTCTCTTTGTCACGTTGTGGAAGTGGCGAGTAAGCGGTGGAGGAAGAGAAAGCCGTCTATGGAGGATACGATGAGGATAAGAACCGAGGCGAAAAAGGCAAAGAAAGAATACTAGAGAAAAAGGTCTATGACGGGGAGAAGGCGTTGGCTCACCGGCGAGATGGTTGCTAGCGCGCCGAAATGTCTGAACCTACTCTGATACCATACAGAAGTGTAGTATACAGACTAAGACCCCGTATTCTATACAGGGGTCGGGTCTATATATATAATTATAGTGGTCTAACACATACACCTTTATCTTCCAATTACTTTATTAGTTATTTCTAGAATTTAAATTTATCTTAAAATATGATTACTTTTTATTTAATTTTTTATAAGATTTCTTCTATCAACCCATTGCAATCATTTATTATTTTATTTTTTAATTTCTTTAAAAAAACGTATGTCTCTCTATTATGAGATGGAGACGGAGGGAGTATCTGTTTTGGATTAAGGTTGTATAACGGTATATTCACATTTTAGTTTCAATAAAAAAACCAGAGAAAGTGGCGAATGGCTAAAAATGCATTCTGTCTCTACCGTCTCCGATCAGAGAGCTGTACTGTCGGAGTAGAGGCACGGCCAGCCTTCTCTTCTCCGGCGTCCCGCCTCCTCGCGCTCGCGGCCGGCGAGCTCGCCCGGAGGCACGGACTCGGTCTCGGTGTTAGACTTCCTCCACTCCTTCCTCACCCGCCCTAGCCTCCTCCTCCCCTGTGCGGGCCTCCTCGGGAGCACGGGCGGGCGAGCGGGTTTGGATAGGTGACGCGGCCGGCCTCCGTCTCGGACCTCGAATCGGACCGGAGGTATCTGTTCTTCTCTCGTATCCCTCCACCCTTGCTACTCCTCCACGCCACTTCATGTGCCGGCGTGGCATGGATTGGGAATTCCATCCTACAGGGATTGATTTCATCCAGTTCTCCCGGATTTCTATGATGCATGGTGCAGTACTAAGAGAAATTTGTTAGGCTCTCCTTCTGGTTCACTGAGGGATTACTTGGATGCAGTAACGATGGAAGCAGTTTATGACTGTGTGATGAAGTTGGTTAGTATTTGCTGCATAATTTGAAAATCTGTTAAATGCTAATTATGGCTTGGTGAAATGGATGTTTGAGTTTGGCTGATACTGCTATTGGTTGATAGAGGAGCAATCCTCAGCGGCTCAGGGATACCGTTTATGTTGGCTGCGGGGCTGGATTTGGGGGTGATAGGCCGATGGCTGCTCTGAAGTTAATGGAGAGAGTCAAGGAACTTAACTACCTTGTGCTTGAGTGTTTGGCAGAGCGAACTCTTGCGGATCGCTACCAAATTATGATGTCGGGAGGAAAAGGATATGATCCCCGAGGTATACATTTTATAGATAAGATTCTCTGCTCAAAGTATGTGATACACGTTATGATCTCGACTACATCTCTGGTTTTGAGATTGTAGAGAGAATTTTCTGCAGGTCTAACTTGTATATGTTGTTTGCCCCAAATCATAGAAAAACTTATCTGATTTTTGTCCCGTGTACTTTATTTGGGTCTTTTTCTCTGGAGGAAAAGACTAAAAATTTATTTTTTGTGTTGTGTTTAACATTGTAATAAGACTTTTTGGTGCTCATTTGCTCAATATGGTTACATGCAGTTAAGGAGTGGTTGTCCATGCTTCTACCCTTAGCCCTGGATAGAAAAGTTTGCATAATAACTAACATGGGTGCTGGTAAGGCATTGCAAACTATAGTTTGCCTCTTTTGTTTTTTTTCTCGTTTAGGTAATATATGTTCCTTTGTAATTTTATCAGTGGATCCACTTGGAGCACAGAAAGAAGTTCTGGAGCTGGCATCTAATTTGGGATTGCAGATAACAGTCGCTGTAGCTTATGAAGCATCTTCAGGTACTTTTGGTCTCCTCTATAGAACCAAGCAATGATATTTTGTTGGTACTAAGGCCTTGCATGGGTTAAAGAATTCAGCCGTGCAAGCTGAATTCAAGCTTAGGTTGTCTCTTTTTGCAGGAAATTCTGTATTTTCTAATGAATCAGCTGGGGTGGGACAGGTAATTTATTTTGATTTCTTTGACTCGTTTTGACTTCATGTTAGTCCATTTCCTTGTAACAAATTTGATGCCTTTTAAACATACAACAATTACCCTCAATTGATTAGTAGCATCCTGACTTTTGGAAAGCTACATTATGTGAGTTACCTATTTTTAATGTATAGAAGAATTTTGGTCAACATGAGGTGGTCATCTGACTATTACTGGGAGATGTAGATATATCTTCAGCCATAATTTTTAAGCAAGTAGAAAATTACTCATCAGGAGATGTAATTTTACAGTGTACCCAGACCCCAACAGTTACTATTAACATATTTTTCTTGCCTTGTTTTGATACAGATATTGTTCTAACCATTTTTCACTCAAATGTGCTTATGCTCAAGCAAAATTTTCTATTTTGGCTCTCTATTTGATGGTATTTTTATTGTATGTGAAGGGCAGAAGCACGTATCTTGGTGCGGCCTCCATTGTACACTGCCTGGAAAATGGCAGACCGCAAGTTGTCATTACTTCTCGGGTTGCTGATGCTGCGCTGTTCTTAGCACCTATGGTATGCTTTCAATGGCTTGTTCAGTTGTTCTTATGTTTGCAAACAATATAATAACTTTTTAACTCTCTTCGTGCCATTGTAAATGTTGAAGTGGATATTACTTGAGGAACAGGGTGCTCTAAAGTGTTTTGTGACATGCACGCATTAGAAAATATGTGATTAGGCAATCTTTAAAACTCACTTATTAGTATGTCTATCTTGTGGATAAATGCACAAAGATTTCACGATATGGTTTATGGTAACTGTTAGATATGTATATTCTAGGTGTTAAATTTATATGTTTCTAAGAGTCCTTTGTGTAATTGTATCTAGCCCCTAGCTATATATATATATATATATGAAAGCCTCCAACCAAAAGAAGGTGTGGAGTTTTTCTGCTATCTCTCTAATTTTTTCTACATGGTATCAGAGCATCGGGTCTTTGTGGTTTTTTTCCTTCTAAGTTTTCTTCTCTACTTCCAGTCATCCATTTTTCCTCTCCCCTCAATCTGAAGCAATGCCGCTGTCTCTGGCGTTCACCCGAGCGAACGGCAACTCCGATGATCACGGCGTTGGATGTTGCTTTAGAGTCTTCTCTCCAGAGACAACGATGTTGGAATGCGACGGCGTCTATTCACCGTGCGACAGCGTCTGTTCACTGAGCGACGGTGTCTGTCTTCTCTCCTTCACCCGAGCAACCGCGTCCGAGTAACGGTGTTCTGTTTAACCTGTTCCAATGCCAAATCGTCTGTTCGCGGTTGTCTTTCCTTTAGAGTCTTCTTCTCTCTCTCGTTTTCTTCGTTTCCTTTAGTCTCTTCCTTTCCTTGTCCTCTCTGTCACCTCCATACTCCTCTCCTTGTGGATTCCTGCGCAGCTTCGTCATCGGGTTCTTCGCTTGTGCGGCCCTGATGTTTCTCTTTGCTCACGCATCGCGCTGCCTTGACATTAGCCCTGTCAAGCCTCTATTCTAGGTACGCATCCGATTCACTCTCTTAGGGTTTCTCGCGGTGCTTGGATTCCTCCGTGGCCCCTTAGGGTTTCTCTTTCTTGTGCCGCTTGGGTTCCTCCACGGCCTCTTGGGTTTCTGCGCCGCTTGGTTTCTCTGCAACTTCTTCACCTTCTCGTTTTGTGTTTCCCGGTTGCTTCACCTTCTCTTTTTCTCGGGCACGCATTTTCTTTCCTTGTCTGCTCGTCTCGTGCCTACGACCGTCGCGTCCTCTCCTCTTCCGCGTCTGGTTGTCCCTTTATCAGCCACACTTGCAACTCTTCCTCTCTATCTCTCCACCAAAACATAGCTCGTCCGCACATCTATTTCTCTTTGATTCTACCACCATGGCCTCCTCATCACAATCCACTGCTTTGGCAACCAGCGACAGCACTACCTCCTCTCAACCTGTGCCGCCTCTGGCCTCCCTAGCTTACGCCACTGTCAACGTGAAGGCTTATGTACCCATCACCCTGGACTTGGTATCCTCTAACTATAACAAGTGGTCTGCATTCTTCCTTGCTCTCTGCGGAAGGTTCTTTTTCTGTGGCCATATCAATGGATCACTCAACCCCAACCCTACTGATCCACAATGGGATTTAGCGGACTGCATTGTTCGTGGCTAGATTTTCGGTTTAGTCTCCGACAAAATTCTTGACCTCGCCATGGACAATAATCAGATCGCTTGTGATCTCTAGGTTGCAATTACCTCTCTGTTCTAGGCCAATAGAGCTCCTCGCACCATCTTCCTCACTGAGCAGTTCCACACCATGACTCAGAGTGATTCCACCATCAATTAATACTGTCAACGCATGAAGAAGGCTGCTGATGCTCTTCGAGATGTTGGACATGCTGTCCTAGATTTGTAGCTCGTCCTCAACCTTCTACACGGCCTTAATTCTCACTTCTCTAGCACTGTCGATGATATCGCCAACAAATCAGTGCTCCCGTCCTTCGCTGTCACTCGCAACATGTTGATTCTTAAGGAATTTCGTCTTGCAAACGAAGAAAAGCAGCAGGCTGCTACTGCTCTCATGACCGCCGGCTCTTCTCCTTGAGGTCCCAGCAGCTATCGCTCTCCCAGCGGCATTGGCAACATCGCCCTTGCTCCTTCTCTGTCGCGTGGAGGTGTTGGCGGATATCGTGGCCATGGTGAGTTCCCAAGCAAGCATTTCACTCACCGTGGCGGGCGTCGTGACCATGGACCGTACCATGGGTAGTATCAATATGGTGGCAGGCGCCAGCCACCACCATAGCCCTCCGGCCCCTAGCTCCCTTTCAGTTCTGGTGGTAGCCAACAATACGCCCCATGGCGTCCTAGTGCTCTGGGAATCCTCGGACATTCCCCCCAGGCACACAATGTCTTCGCTCCACCTTAGCAATCACAATCAGTGCAGCAGCAACCCTTCCCGTAGTGGGATTCTTTTGGTTTAGTGGCTGCCCTTAATCAACTAGCCATGAATCAGGGTTCCATTCCCTAGGTCATGGACATTGGAGGCACACATCATATGAGTAGTCACAACGGTATCCTTCTCTCTCGCTGTCCATCTTCCACTTCCTCTGTCACGGTCGGTAATGACATCTCTCTTGTCGTCAATTGCCAGGGTGACTCTCTTCTCGAAACCCCTTCATCTAATTATACTTTAACCAATGTTCTTGTGGTTCCTTCCCTTATTCGTAACCTTCTTTTTGTTCATCAATTCAACGTGACAATCACTGTACTATTGAATTTGACACTTTTGGTTTTTCCATTAAGGATCTTCGGACCAGTCGGGTGATGCTTCGCTACAATAGTTCCAGTGATCTCTACACCTTCTCACCTATCGTCCACACCACTCACGCCCACATCACCGTCTCCAACATTCCCAACCTGTGGCATGCTCGCCTTGGTCATCCTAGCCCTGCAGTTCAAGCTAGTCTCAAGCAGATTGCTCCATATAATACATTTATCACATGTGTTTGTCATGCTTGTCAACTTGGCAAACACATTCGTCTACCCTTCTCTAGTTCATCATCTTGTACATCTGCTCCATTCGAACTACTACACTACGATGTATGGACGTCTCTTGTTTTGAGTATTTCTGGTAAATGTTATTATTTGGTCATCCTCAATGATTACGCCCATTACTGCTGGACTTTTCCTCTACAACATAAATCCGATGTCCATCAGCACCTTATGCATTTTTACGTTTTTGTTTGCACTTAGTTTGCTCTCTCCATTAAGTGCCTTTTAAGCAGATAATGGCACTGAATTTGTGAATCATGCCACTACTAACTTCCTCGCAGCTAATGGCATACTGCTATGTCTCTCCTGTTCCTACACCTCGGTTCAGAACGGCAAGGCTGAATGCATTCTGCGCACAATCAACAATATTATGTGCATCCTTCTTCTCCACTCTTCCATGCCTTCTGCCTACTGGGCCGAAGCTCTCGCCATAGCAACCTATCTTCTTAATCGTCGATCCTGTTCCGCCATAAATAATGAGATTCCTTTTTCTCGTCTATATGGTCAATGACCTGACTTGTCCTATTTCCATATTTTCGGATGTCTCTGCTATCCAAATCTTAGTGCCACTTTTGCTCACAAACTTGCTCTATGTTTCACTGCATGTGTCTTTCTCGGTTACCCCTCTACTCACAAAGGATATCGTTGTCTCAATCTCTTCTCTCGCCGCATTATCATTTCCCGCCATGTCATCTTTGATGAGCTATCATTCCCTTTTCTTATTAACTCTGTAGCTTCCTCTAACTCAACCTCCCTCGATTTCCTCGTAGATGACAGCTACACAGTCACACCACCCGCCATAGATATCACACCCACTACACCCGACGGGCATGGTTTCGTGCCCCCGTCTGGTTCATTTCCCTTAAACAATCCCACCAACATCACCTATGGTACACCCACTTCATTATCCTCTTCATCACTGCCTCGCGGTTGGTTTGGCCATGTCTACGAGCGACACGGTACCTCCACCATACCTTTGGCAACTTCGGTGCCACCAGCAGTCACGCCTCTCGATATGTCACCAACATCCTCAGTGCCTCGAGCCTCTCTTGGGCAGTCATCATCACCCTCCGTCTCTTTCACTAATCCAGTCACAGGACGGGCTGTGACGCGGTTGCAGACAGGCGCCATCCAACCCATTGACTATCGTGACGCCTTTGTCGCCACCGCTGTTGCTTCACCTCTACCTACCTCCTATCGCAGTGCTCTGGCTGATCCGCAATGGTGTATAGCCATGGCCGATGAGTATCAGGCCCTCATCAATAACAACACTTGGCGTCTCGTTCCTCGGCCTCTTCACGTCAATGTGATCACTGGAAAATGGATCTACAAACATAAGTTCCACGCTTGACTAAAAGAAGGTCCGATAGCTACAGTGGATAAGCCGATCAGGTTGCAGCAAAGGAAGACTCGGTTACAAATTGGAAGATTATTCAGATAAAACTGGGTTTGCGGAAGAGCCATGGACTCCACGACAGGGTGCTTATTTTTGTAAATTATAACCTTACTCAATTAGGGAGGTTTAGCTGGTTAGTTAACTTCTTTAGGAATATTTTCCTTTGTTCTTACTAGGAAATAATGTCTGATGGTCGTAGACGTGTCGGACTCTGTCTATAAATCCAGGGTATAAATATAGACCCCTGAAAACATTGTAAGATATCTCTCGATCATATACAAATTCGGCGCATCGCCATCCTAGTTCATCTAGGTTTTACCAGCGGGTTCTGGCTCTCGACGCAGGGCTGCATCGGTTAAGTCCGATCTCCGGCGAAGGGGTAAGTCTTGCCACAATCCCGATATGTCCTACTCTGTCTAAGGCTGCATCGGTTAGGTCCAATCTCTTAGGCTGATCGGATGTATCGCATCACGTCCGTGCTGGACCTATCGGCCCGTTAAGCTCTCTTTGCCATCGTCAGTTTCGTGCTGCATCGGTTAGGTTCAACCTACGGGGCTGCCGACGGTAGATCGAGCTTCAAGCCTATAGTCTTCTGCATGGCGTATCATTGGAGTGCTAGCCGATGAGTTATCCATGCTTTGAGCTTCACGCCCAGCGCATCGGCCCCTCGGCCGATACGCATCAGCCTTTAGAGGTGTCACGCGACGCGTAACGCCAAACGTATCGGTCCCCCAGCCGATACGCACCCGCCTTCAGAGAGATGTCCCCTCATTGGCTCAGCTAGCCGATGGGTTTGTTCCTATCCTTGCTACGGCATAGCCTATCCGGCGTCCATATCATTGCCGCTGGCCCCGGCCTCGTACTGTCTCGGTTAGGTCCGATCTTCGAGGTTCGGTGTTGATGGCGCTGCCACGGCGGGCGACGGGTCTCGTGCTATCATATCCGGAGCGGCATCGGCTTTGCAGCTCGTGCCTCCTTATTCTACTCCTTGCCTAGGCCGCATGCGCCTTCATTGGTTTTTCCAGCCGATGAATCACTGTTCGGCTGTCTGGAGAGATCCTATGCGTCTCGCCATCCTCTGAATACACTCTGGTTCCTCCATCGGCTCCCCAGCCGATCGAACATCATCCCGAACCTATCGGCAGTCAGCTGATAGCGAGCGTCTGTATCGGACCCGCTTATCTCACTTCCTTGTCAATTGCAGGGTCAAATTGACTGGCACGCTCGCGAACCTCAATGCTTAAGGACCTACACTGGAGATAAGCAGACCTCCCAGGCCTTCGCGTGACCGAGCCGCCGTTCCTTCCCGGTCGCGGGATTTTTTGGCGGCGACTAGGACTACAACGTGACATTTAGCCCAGTTGTTAAACCGACCACAATTCACATTGTCCTCAGTATTGCCGCCTCCTAATCCTGGCCGATTCACCAACTCGATGTCAAGAATATCTTTCTTCATGGCACTCTTGATGAGACTGTTTGCTGTCAACAGCCCCCTGGCTTCATCAATCCCTTTGCACTTGATCATGTCTCTCTGTTGCAGAAATCTCTCTACGGACTGAAGCAAGCCCCTCGCGCATGGCAAACGTTTTGCCACGTATCTTCGTCACCTCGACTTCACACCCTTTGCCAATGATACGTCTCTCTTCATTTATAAAGATCGAGACATCATTGCTTACTTGCTTCTTTACGTCGATGACATCGTCATGACAGCCTCTTCACCGACTCTCTTGCGTTCCATCAACACGCCTAAGCTCGGAGTCCATGATGACTGACCTTGGCACGATCCATCACTTTCTCGGCATTTCCGTGACGTGCTCCTTTGATGGATTGTTTCTCTTGCATTGCCAATACGCTGTTGAGCTTCTCCAGCATGATGGCATTCTGAGTGCCACCCTACCACGACACCTATGGACTCTAAGTACAAAATATCAACTACAGATGGTGTCCTAGTCGCCAACCCATCTAAATACCGTAGCCTCGCCAGGGCGCTTTAGTATCTTACTCTCACTCGACCCGACCTAGCCTATGCGGTTCAGCAAATATGCCTTTTCATGAACGACCCTCGTGAGCCGCATCTTGCCCTTGTCAAATGTATTCTCCGCTACATCAAGGGTATTCTCTTAGCCGGTCTACACATTGGCACTGGTTCTATCTAGTCTCTCACAGCATACTCCGATGCAGACTGGGTAGGATGTCTCGACACCCGCCGCTCCACGTCCGACTACTGCATTTATCTTGGCGACAACTTAGTATCTTGGTCATCAAAGCGTTAGAACACTATTTCTCGCTCTAGTGCTGAAGCAGAATACCGTGCAGTCGCCCATATTGTCACCGAATGCTGCTGTTTGTGCCAACTTCTCCAAGAGCTTCATCTACCGTTACCTTCCGCCAACATTGTCTTCTGTGATAACGTCAGTGCTGTATATATAACAACTAACTCCATTCATCATCGCCGGACCAAGTACATCGAGATTGACATCCACTTTGTCTGAGAGAAGGTTGTACTTAGTGAAGTTCGTGTTCTACATATGCCATCCTCACATCAATTTACTGACATCATGACAAAGGGTCTACCTGTTCAGTTGTTCACTGCTTTTCGGTCCAGTCTATGTATTCGTAAAACTTCCGCTACGACTGTGGGAGTTGTTAGATATATTATTAGATATGTATACTTTAGGGGTGAAATTTATATGTTTCTAAGGGTACTTTGTGTAATTGTTTCTAGCCCCTGGCTATATATATATATGAAAGGAGGTGTGGAGTTTTCCTGCTATCTCTCTAATTTCTTTCTACAGTAACCAGCTCAAGACATGATGTAGGAGTTTCAGATATTTTCTGATTTCCTCGATATACAATAGCTGGCTTGGTCATTTTGTGAGCTTTTAGTTATGCTCCTTTTCTTTAGATTGTGCAAAGTAATAATGCAATTATGGCGAAGTTTCTTCAATACCATGTTTTTTTAGTTAATCCTTTCCCTTCTCTCTTTTCAATAAGGTATACGAATTAGGTTGGAATTGGAATGATTTCGCGGAGTTGTCACAAGGGACATTGGCTAGCCATCTTTTGGAATGTGGATGCCAACTCACTGGAGGGTATTTCATGCACCCTGGTACAGTGTTTGTTCTTTCAAAATCATTAGGACAATGGGTTTTCACTGCACTTATGATTCATGTTTCTTTTATGCTCTACTTGTGGTAAAGAGCAGGAGATGCACATCGAGATTTTTCTTTTGAACAGCTTCTGGATTTGTCTCTTCCATATGCCGAAGTCAGTTACAGAGGAGAAGTGTGTGTTGGGAAGGCAGAGGGCAGTGGTGGTCTTATAAGCGGCAGCACATGTGCGGAACAGCTTCTGTATGAAGTTGGCGATCCTGCAAACTATGTTACTCCTGATCTGGTGAGATCAAATGCCAGTTTCAGTTCTTGGTAGCTTCTTTCTGAACAGTGATTATATGTATTTTTGGATCAGGTTGTAGATTTCTGTGATGTGAAGTTCCACCAAATATCAAAAGACAAGGTTCACTGCAAAGGAGCAAAACCATCTAATCCTTGTTGGCCTGAGAAACTCCTCCAATTGCTTCCTACTGTATGTTTTACTTTGAATATGTAACTGTCACTTATTTGAAGTTTTTTTTTGTCCAACTTAGCATCTGAATACATAGTATTGGCATGTTGCATGCTATTTAAACTCCATAAATGCATTGACCTGAGGTTGGCATAGTATTTGAATTAGTTGTCGATTGGCTGAAAGTTGATTATGATTATCCAACTAAAATAACATGCTGTTTTTATGTTTCTTCAGAAGTAAACAATAGTGTAGTGTCTCAGGAATGACTTGAATAAACAGCATTTGTTAACATCAGCTACAGATAATTTGTCAAGTGGATCATTTCATAATTCACATATTTTATATAGGAGAGTGGATGGAAAGGCTGGGGAGAGATATCATATGGTGGCCAAGAATGTTTGAAGCGGGCTCACTCAGCAGAATACCTTGTAAGTCCATGAAGAATGTTTTACACTACAAGTGATAACACAAAGGCAGTTTATCCACTTGCATCTTTTCTTCTGGAATTAGGTTAGATCATGGATGGATGAAACATATCCTGGCATTGAAGAAAAAGTTATCTCATACATAATTGGATACGATAGTTTGAAAGCTATTGGAGATAACAAAGACAGTTCTGCCAAACAAGTGGTGGATTCCAGGCTTCGGATGGATGGGCTATTTGAGCTGGAAGAACATGCTGTCAAATTTGTTCAAGAGTTCATTGCACTTTATACAAATGGTCCGGCTGGTGGTGGTGGCATAAGGTATTTACAAATATTCTTTTCTTTTATGAACAATGCTCAGATCTAGGTGCTGTCTTTAGTTGAGTATAGCAGTTCATGCACAGAATTATGCTCTGCTCAGATGTGTTAGTTTATTGTAATTATAGTAGATTAACACGCGTGTATAGCTGTGTGGTTGTGTGTGTAAGCCGTCCTGGCTGTCTATATATACTGATGCATTAACAGGGAATACAATTAACAATTCCCACATTTTCATGGTATCACAACGGTTCCAATCCGCTATCTTTCTGCAACCAAAAATGCCGCCGTTGTTGCTGCCGTCGCCAATCCCCTCCTCCGCCACTACTGTGTTGCGAGAGACTGCCGAGGTCTGACGCCCTCAATGCCACCGTTTCTGAACTAGTGCTCGTCGCCGATCCGATCGTCACCACCGGTGCCGACTGCACGTCACCGGGAGTGTCGCTAGTCTCATCGCCCGCACTGCCGATCTGATCGCCCACCCCGTAGCTGCCCTCGTCACCGGGTGTGGCCGCCGATCTGATCCTACCTTCGCTTCCGCACCAGCGCCCATCGCCGATTCAATCACCACCACCGGGTGTCGCCGGTCTTATTGCTCGCGCTGCTGATCTGTTGTCGACCAGATCGCCCGCCAATCCAATCTGATCGGTTCCGTCGATCGGTTCGATCGGATCCTGCTTATTACCGATCCAATCGGCTCTCCGTTGCCGACCAGATCGCCCGCCGATCCGATCTGATCGGATCCGTCGATCGGTCCGATCGGATCCTGCCTATTGCCGATCCGATCGGCTTTCGATCCGATCAGCTCTACTGTCGATCTGATCCCTCCGATCTAATCAGCTGCTCATCGGCCATCCGATCTGATCGCTGCTCATCGTCCAGCCGATCTTTCTATTTCCGATCCGATCGGCTCTACTGCTGATCTGATCCCTCTGATCTGATCAGGCTGCTCATCGGCCATCCGATCTCCGATCCGATCGGCCGATCGGCTGTCCCTCCGACAGCTTTGATCCGGTTTGATCGACTGCCGATCGGTTGTCGTGCCCCTCATGGCTGGCAACAACACTGGCGCCGCTACTTCCGAAGACCGCTGTCTCGCGGCCGATCCTTCTCGTGCTAACGAAGCTCTGGACGCGTACGAGAGCGCTCATGTGGCTCTCTGGGCGCAAGCCACCGCCGTCGTCAACATCAAGGCACTCATCCCCATCGTCCTCGACAAAGCCACGGACTCCTACACCAAGTGGCGCTGCATGTTTCTTACCATCCTTGGGAAATATGCCCTCACCTGCCACGTCCTTGAGGATGACGCGTTCCTTGCACGCCCGGCGTGGCTCAAGGCGAACTGCTGTGTCCTTACGTGGGTGTACGGCACCGTCTCCAGCGACCTGCAGCAGTCGCTGATGATGCGGCCCGGACGCGCCCGTAATGCGTGGTGCTATCTCGAGGACGAATTCCTCGGCCAGAAGAAGTCCCGTGCTCTTCTCCTCGAGTCGCAGTTCCGCACATTTCGTCAGGACTCCCTGAGCGTCACGACTACTGCCGCCGTCTTGAGTACTTACTGCCTCCTCTGCTAGATTACTCAAGAATATCATTGAGGCTCTCCGGCGTGAGTTTGCTATGATGGATATGGGTCAGCTACATCATTTTCTGGGTATTTCTGTGACCCGTTTCGTAGATGGTCTGTTCCTTTCTCAGCGGCAGTATAGTCAGGATATTTTGGAGCGTGTCGGGATGAGTGCGTGCAAGCCGTGCAGCACGCCTGTTGATCTCCACTCCAAATTATCTGCTGACGGACCGCCTGTCGCTGACGCTACACAGTACCATAGTCTCGCCAGTGCTCTGCAGTATCTGACTTTCACCCGATCAGACATTGCCTTTGCAGTTCAGCAGATCTGCCTCTATATGCATGATCCTTGAGAGCCGCACCTCGCTGCACTCAAGCGGATCCTGCGCTACTTACAGGGCACCCTGTCTCTTGGGCTGACCATGCGCCGATCTTTGCCTGCAGATCTTGTTGTTTACACAGATGCCGATTGGGCTGGCTGTCCTGACACTCGCCGGTCAACCTCTAGCTATGCGGTATTTCTTGAGGATAACTTGGTATCCTAGTCTTCCAATTATCAGCATACAATCTCTAGATCGAGTACTGAAGCTGAATATCGTGCTGTGGCAAATAGTGTTGCTGAAGGTACCTGGCTGTGACAGCTGCTCCTTGAGCTTCACCACCCCTCTCGATGTGCCACCTTGGTCTATTGTGACAATATCAGTGCTGTATATCTCTCTAGTAACCCGGTGCAGCATCAGCGGACGAATCATGTTGAGATTGATCTCTATTTCATTCGAGAGAAGGTCGTGCTTGGTCACGTTCGGGTTCTACATGTTCCTATGACATCGCAGTACGCCGACGTCTTTATCAAGGGCCTTTTTATCTCACTATTTCAGGAGTTTCGATCCAGCCTGAATGTTAACGATGCTCCCTATTAGACTGTGGAGGAGTATTAGTTTACTATAATTATAGTAGGTTAACCCACGTGTGTAGCTGTGTGGTTACGTGTAAGCCGTTCCGGCTGCCTACATATACTGATGCATTAACAGGGAATACAATCAACAATTCCCACACTTTCAAGATAGATAACCTATGCCAAAGTTATTTGTGGAAGAGTTCATGAAAATTACTATATTTACACTGTTAATGGAGAAGGTGTCTGCCATGTTCTCTTGTTTCTGAACTTATAAAACCATCTGACATGTTCGTTTCCTGATTTACAGCACTGGACAAAAGAAGGAAATTACTCTGCAGAAAATACTGGTATGGATAATGACTGTACTTAATTCCAGGAGAGACTTATGAAATGCTTATCTTATCTTTTCTTTTCTACAAGAGAACACATTTAGGGATTATAACACATAGCTTGCTATGGATAGCACTGAGATTTGTATTTTGTACAGGTTGATCGGGAAATGATCTTTTGGCGAGCACATACGAAGAAATCAAGTATTCCTTGTTCACAGAATCAGGCTACAAATGCTGACAAGGGTAAAATGCGTGATCAGCAAGAGCACAACTACCCAGGAAGTCATGCTATGGGCAGTCATCACTCGAACACAAGCATGGACACACTGCCATCTGCTGTTCCTGCTCCATCCAGAACAAAGATTCCTCTTTACCACGTAGCTCACAGCAGGGCCGGTGATAAAGGAAATGATTTGAATTTCTCCATCATTCCTCATTTCCCTGATGACATTGGTCGGCTCAGGGCAGTGATCACTCAAGATTGGGTCAAGAATGCTGTTTCACCCCTTCTTGATTCTTCCTCATTTCCTGCTGATCGAGCAATTTGGCTTCGAAATGATCTGCTCGAGCACGTAAGTATTGAGATCTACGATGTCCCAGGAATCAGCTCTCTGAACATTGTGGTTAGGAATATCCTTGATGGTGGTGTGAACTTGTCGAGAAGGATTGATCGGCACGGGAAGACTCTGTCTGATCTCATCTTGTGCCAAAATGTTATCTTGCCTCCATGATCAGAGATGTCTACCTGGTTCTGTAGCTTGTGACCGGGGCTTGCCCAAGTTTGAAAACTTTGCAAGCAAATATAGCTTGGAAAATTTGGCATGCAAATAAGAGAAAATACTCGAGAACAGTCAAGTGTGTCTTTCAAAGACAAATAGTTGCTATATTTGTTGATGAGATGTTACATTAGTTCCAACAATTTTTGATGTCATCTCTCATGAGCAACGTTCCAAATTTGTCAACTCTACTTCCATAGCAAGTTTGTGAATAATGCCGTTGTACTGAGCTGGTCAACAATCAATCCAGCTGTTGCTACGTCCTCCCTGCTGTTGCCATTAATTTGTTTCTACTGCTTTTGGCAGCAAGCAGCCTAGCACAACCTCATTGTGATTCATGTGGTATTAGTCTGTCATGTTGCCATGAAAGCTATAGCTGGAACTCCTCGCAAAAAAGGGAAGCTACAAAAAGGGGGAAAAGCTATAGCTGGAACATTTGGTTTATATTGCCCATAGTGTTAGCCAGTGAAACCTGCTACTACAGGAAAACCTGGTAACCGTTGCATTTGATAATACAATGATGTTTTGCTGGCTGACTGCTCACTGTCCATAATGTATGATCACATTCTAAACTTTTCTTCAAAGGTTCTAATGATGCTCCGTGGGAAACCATCCAAAAAGAAGTGTTGTTTTAATCTAATTAAGTCCAGATCAGCATCATTTTTCAACTATTTCACTTTCTGTACCTATACATGATGAAGTTAATCAGTAAATGTTTAAGAATTAGTACTTCATGTTTTTTTGACGTTGGTTAGTTTAATTTATATTTAGAATTAGAGGTATTATTATATTTGAAGAGGTGACTAGAATTCAATCCCACGGCAATATAGGAGTAGTAATAAGTGGAAAGAGAGCGAGAAACTACAATACTATTACAATATGTACTGTGGATGGTGTTTTTTCACTCAAATCAAAAAAATAGGGTGTTTCTCTACCATAAAGAGCCTTTTAAGTTTATAAAGAGAAACTAATCAAGATATAACATAACAATACAACTAGCACGGAATCGAAGATAAATGCTCCAAGTCACCTAGGTAGACACATGTGCAAAGTGACTAGGTAGAAGACAGCGCTATACACATATAGCGACAACACCAATACATACTATATTAAGTTTTTACCACTTTATAGATGGTATGACGTGGTTTCTTAAAAGCAACCTACATGTCCATGAGAGATGAAGGATAACAAGGAGCTATTTGTCATTTAATTTTAGAGAAAACAGGAATAGACATATCTCTATGCAATAAATAGTTCTCACCTATAAAGTGAGAGAATTCTTGCCTCAATGATAATGAAAATTTCTTTCCCCAAAACTTTTCTTTAAAGCTTCCTCTTGCTATCATAGAGGAATCCAAGTTCTACTATTTGCCTATTTCAGTTTGGATCCTCAAAGGGATAAAATTTAAGAGATCTCTAGGTTATTTTCTACGATATCCTTGACAACCTCTTTAATCTACCTGCAGATCTACTTGGTAAGAATAATTTCTTCATCCCACTCTTCCTCTTGATCCAAGCAGGTAACTAATGATAATAAAGGTTGATTATACTACAAGGTAAATTGATTTACAAATAGGTTGAGTTATATTCAATGGATTAATTGGTACACCCTTTAGATTTTCTTACCGTAAATTGATGAGCTAGATGTGACCTATGTTCTCTACGGAATTTAGAAAGGAAGGTGACATAGTACAATTACAAATTGCAAACCATACCATGACTAGAATGTACTAGATCGTAGGTATTTGTAGCCTTAACTATAGGGAATTTTTTTAGCGGAGTGCTTATGGTACAGTGTTGCTTGCCTAACTGGCCTCACGATACCATCTGCCAACTTGATTGGTGGTTTTACCTTCCAACCTTGCTAAGTAGGCTAAGACGACTATAATGCTATCTGTTGTACCCCGTGGTTTGGTTTGCGGGGCTTGATTCGTTGGCCTAGCATGACAACAACCATCACTTGGTTTGGCACGGCCCATAAGATAGCCCATCCCCTACTTTCCTCTACTATCAAGTAGCTAATTAACTTTAAGCTATATATAGTGCCTGATGATTGGTGGTTTTTTTTACAAGGGTAGGGATGGGGGAATGAGGATTAACCATGGTCCAACTATACACATAGGGGGTGATTAATTAGCTTGCTTCAATCCTGACTATATGAAATGTGTGCTTATTTTGCTTTTAGTCTATTTAGACATGACGGATCCACTAAAAACCAACTAAAATAAATAAGATCTTGTAGGTTTCTGCCCGGATTTTATCCACCTTGCTTATACCAGACTAGGTTACGAGTTAATCATATGGTTGCATTAAGTATTGATGAAATATGGTTAAATATGAAAAAATGATGATGACACAAATTGCATTTTTAATGTATATTATTCAGCAAATTGTACATCCTTTCCCCTAAACAGTAGCTTGTTATTGAACATGAAATTGGCAGTAAACAGTGCTTACTACATTTTTGTATCCCTGTAATGTTCTCCTAAACAGTAGCTTGTTAGTGCATAGGCTTACTTGTAATGTTTACAAACTTATGATAATGGTTCTTCCAACAATCAAGACAAACCATGAATGCCATCACTTAGGCATCCTTTGGAATTTATGAACTTTACTAGAAACTGTTAAATTCCAGTAGGAAAACGTGAAAAATTTCTACTTTCTATAAGATGCCTTACGAATATCGTTAAAGGGAAACTACTAGTGCCTAGTTTTTGCTATGTTCTCCAAATAAAATTCTGACTACTAGTCATCATATTTCATAGTGCAATAACACGCTGTGAATTCCCTATTAAATATCCATTCTATTGTATGATCAGTATCTGTCATTTCTATATTCTTCACTATTAGTTCATTCAGTTTTTTTGGGGATTTTTATTGAGTTATCCACTCTAATTTATTTTGCTATTGTGCTGAAAAGCTATCTAATTTATTTTTTAGGGATCACTGGAAGATAGGAAATAATTTTCTCAAAAGGAAGATCATGCCACAAGATAAAACTCAAGGTTAGTTTTGTACATTATGCAGACCTATTTGAATCACAGTAGGTGCAGATTAAAATCTTTTCATATATCATTCATTTGCCTACACCTCTTTTCATATATCACAATAGGGGGGTAACAGTTTATCTTTATTTGCCAAGAAAAGGGCAACGCATTTATATTAGATACATCATTTGAACTTTGTCACTGTTGTATTTACTTCCCCTTGATATTTGTAATTTGTA
Source organism: Oryza coarctata (assembly GCA_030770085.1). NCBI lineage: Eukaryota > Viridiplantae > Streptophyta > Magnoliopsida > Poales > Poaceae > Oryza > Oryza coarctata. The sequence goes on from CM061475.1 coordinate 10,354,321, forward strand.
ATTTGGATGTATATGTCAACAACCCTGTTTCAATGTCAATGAATAGAAAGTAGTTCACTTTTTGGCAGGATCATCAAGAGGTTCTGAACTTATGCCTCCTAAGGTTCATGGAAAGCGTTCGGCACGCCCTAGGGGAAGGAACTATACACCTTGGGCACCACTTCAGGGGCTTCTGAACTCAGTAAAGAAGATAAAAAAGTATGTGGACGATAAATCTGTTGGCTCAAAGACGATGAAATCAGCTAAAGGAGACAACATGTCAAGCAGTGCATCTAAAATGGCACCCAAGTTAAAGGTGAACATTGGTGAAGATACTAAATACAAACTTCTAGCAGTAAAAACAGAGATCACCGAGCGCATAGATCCGAAAACGCGCGGTAAACGCTCGGTGCGCCACAGGGTAGAGCATACATTATGGGCATCACAGGATGAGGTCCAGAAATCTGAAACTGGGCAAAACAAGCATGGGGATGATCAGGCTGTTGGCTCAAAGAAGATGAAAACTACTTCCAAGGGAAAGGAGAAAACTGGTGCTGATAATGATGTTACCAAGAAGATTGATATTGATACTTCAGCAGAGGTGAAGAACGGCACTAGTGCAGATGCAAATAAGCAGGATGGTGGGCCAAGTCCTGACACTCCAATGGAGTCCATGGACAACAAGCATGTAGGTGAAGGTGCAGATGCTATTCAGAAGGAGGATGCCTTGATGACTGATGATGCTGTAGCTAGTGGCAAGGAGAGCACAGCTGCAGCTGCCAATGCTCTTGAGCAGCAGGTTGCTGCTACCCAGGCCACTGATGTCACCTATCCCATGGAAGATCACAAAGCAGACAATGGTAAGCTTGACACTGTCAGTAACTTCATCCATGGATATGTCAAAGCAGTCTTGGTAAACATTTTCATGTTTCAGGTGCAGAAGCTGCTCTAGCATCCATATATGGATCAGAGCCGTCTGAATGGGACCTGTGCATCACATTTGCTGTCAAGCTGCTGATGGATGAGACACCACTTGCTGAGGATGCTGCAGAAGTTGAAGAGTTCTTCAGGCAAAAGATGAACGATACTAATAGCACAAATGTTGCAGGACCTTCTGTCCCCTAGGAAAGCTGCAAGCATCTCTAAAGGATGTAGTGGAGATTCAAATCATATCTGCTTAATTAGTCGGGAGAACTTAATAAGATGTACTTGGCACCTGTAGATTTGCAAGCAGTCAATGTGCTTGTGATGTTTGTTAATTTGTCTGATGGATTCATGCAGTACCCTGTGGGAAAACAAATTGTCCCTTGTGGTGAATGGCCTGAGTATGGCTATTGCAGTGAACTAATTTCCTGTTTTCTGTCTGGGTTGTAAAACCATATAACCTTCTTGTGTTTTAATGATGAAGGAAACATTCCGAGCTGTTCCTTTCTGTTTACCATGTTGGCGTCACGAAAATGGATGATATAAAAACATGGTTAGTAAGTACAGGCTTTCAGCTTTCCCCAAGAAAATGGATGTGCTACGACTTCTGTTTCCATCTTTATTTTTTACTGTATAAAAGAACCTGGTGATGATGAGTCTACTATCCAACCACCATCCCTAGCCTGGTGGGATCCTCTATAGTTGAATAACGTGTTGGATTACGGTTCTTAGACTACAATTTTTGGAATAACTTTCTACATCAACGTTGTATATATAACTTATGTTAAATAAAAGTGATGGAAAATTGATTTAGATTAAAATTGATAAAATTTGTTTATATTAAAATTTATAAAATTAATTTTTATTTAAATTGGCATTGCTTAAAATTATTTATAAAAAATATGGTAAGCGTGTGTGTGCATTAATATAGATTAGATTGTGAAAATCTGGTGTGTTTTTATATGTATGTAATTATTAAATGCTAGAAATAGATGAAAATCGTTAAAAAATTTAGAAGAATTTTGAATAAAAATTGAGAAATTATTTTTCAGAATTTGCTATAGTAACGGCTAAAACTATGAGTAAGCCGAATGCACGGTATGAACCTGTCCCAGCTGGAAGTGGGTTGATAACGGTGCATTAGTGGGTATTAACGCCAAAATCTGAACGATCCAATGGTGCTAAAGTCGATCGGCTTAGAGGTCCGATAGAGAGTTTAATATAGTCATCGGCCAATAGAGATACTGAGACAAAGCTGATCGAAACTATAGAAAAGCCAATCAGATTAGTAGAAGATTGGATCGGCTTGAAGATAGGGGATTGTCTAATCGGGATCAGGTCCGAGAAGCCCGAGGAAAGGAGGAAAAGGATCGGCTTGACTAAAAAAAGGTCCGATAGCTACAGTGGAGAAGCCGATTAGGTTGCAGAGAAGAAAGACTTGGTTATAAATTTGAAGATTATTTAGATGAAATTAAGTTTACGGAAGAGCCGTATAATCTACGGCAGGATGTTTGTTTTCGTGAATTGTAACCTTACTTAATTAGGAAGGTTTAGCTAGTTAGTTAACTTCTTTAGAAATATTTTCCTTTGTTCTTACTAGAAAATAATGTCCGATGGTCGTAGATGCGTCGAACTCTGTTTGTAAATTTAGGGTATAAATATAGACCCCCTTCAAACATGTAAAATATCCCTTGATCAATATACAATCTCGGCGCATCGCCACCCTAGTTCATCTAGCTTTTACCGGTGGGTTCTGACTCTCGACGCGGGGCTGCATCGGTTAAGTCCGATCTCCGACGAAGGAGTAAGTCCCGCCACCATCCCGATATGTCCTGCTCTGTCTGAGGCTACATCGGTTAGGACCGACCTCTTAGGCCGATCAGACATATCGCATCATGTCCGTACTGGACCTATCGGCCCATTAAGCTCCCTCTGCCATCGTCAGTTTCGTACTGCATCGGTTAGGTCCTATCTATGGAGCTACCGACGGTAGATCGAGCTTTAGGCCTATAGTTTTCTGCATGGCGTATCATCAGAGTGCTAGCCGATGAGTTATCTATGCTCTGAGCTTCACGCCCAGCGCATCGGCCCCTCGACCGATACGCATCAGCCTTCAGAGGTGTCCCTTGACGCGTAACACCGAGCGTATCGGTCTCCTAGCCGATACGCACCCGTCTTCAGAGAGGCGTCCCCTCATCGGCTCAGCTAGCCGATGGGTTTGTTCCTATCCTTGCTATAGCATAGCCGATCCGACATCCTCTGTATCATCGCCGCTGGCCCTGGCCTCGTACTGTCTAGGTTATGTCCGATTTTTGAGGTTCGGTGTTAATAGCGTTGTCATAGTGGGCGACAGGTCTCGCGCTGTCATATCCGGAGCGGCATCGACTTTGCAGCCTATGCCTTCTTATACTATTCCTTGCCTAGTCCTCATGCGCCTTTATCGGTTTTTTCAGCCGATGAATCACTGTTCGGCTGTCCGGATGGATTCTGTGCGCCTAGCTATCTCCTGAGTACACCTTGGTTCCTCCATCGGCTCTGCGGTCAATCTCTCATCGACACCTATCCACATCGGCTCCCCAGCCGATCGAAGAGCATCCCGATCCTATCGACAGCCAGTCGATAGCGAGCGCCTGTATCGGACCTGCTTGTCTCACTTTCTCGTAATTGCAGGGTCAAATTGACTGGCACACTCGCACCTATACGGACGTGCCGGAGTCGATCAAACCCCACGGCCCCTGGCACGCGCACCTCAAGCCACGCAGAAAAAGCCGATCGGCCTACACTAGAGCTAAGCAGACCTCCCAGACGATCCGGCGTGTTCGCGCCGCATCCACCACGCCTCGGTGCGAACAGCGGGTTAGTGTGGGCTAAAGGAGGTTGAAGGCAAGTAGGCCGATGAGTTGATTGGTTTGGCAAGCATGCCGAGAAGTTAGCAGGCTGACGAGTTGACTGATTTGACAGGCATGTCAAGAAGTTAGCAGGCCAAAACAGGAATTGGCCTAGTAGCAGGCACGAGCGGGCATGAAGACGTGCAGTGGCATAGTTTCTGACACTGGATGTGGAGGAGACGTGGCTCATGCGTCGCAAGTGATCTCAGGGACACGTGTCTTCATAGGACTGTGTGGAGGCGTGAAAGTAATGTTTGAGCAGGATTCTCTATAGAAACACGTTGAACTTTGTGGTTTATCATGTGTTGGTGATGTGGCGTAATCTAGAGTGTCGGTTTCGAATTTGATGGCTAAGAATAAGAATAAGTAGAATAGTGTTTATAAAATCTCAAGGGTATTTAGTTTTTTTTTTAAATTTCTATTTATTTTTATTATAAATAGGGGTTTTATTATAAATAGAGGGTAAGGTGTTAGGAATTAACACAGAAAATCACAACAATTTTTGAGTGAATTTTGGAAGCATAATTTGATAATAAAGTTAAAGTTTACAAAAGATTATTGTGGTAATTAATATCTCTCCATATCTAGCGATTGCTTTTAGATTAATTTGTTTCCTCTGGATTAGTTTCTTTTATCTTAAAAGTTTAATCGGTTAATTATTTTCAGATCATGTATTATTAAATTAAGTAGGTTTTAATTAATTTTGATCAACCTTTAATTTGTTTCATTAAGATATTAAGATTCATAAGTTCGATTGACATAATTATAGTTGGGTTTGTTTATAAATTTATCTAGTTTATTATATAAAATTTTTAAGTTGGATATATGGTTATAATCTGATTAAACAATATTCTATCTGGATTCGGTTTTTCAGGTTTTATAATTAGAGAGAAATATTAAATTTTATTTTTAATTTCTGCAATTATTCTAAGTGTGAGTCAATACTACAACTTATTATAATCCATTTTTTCGTTTTATACAGTAGCGTATTCATGATTTTGGATATAGGTGGTCCAATTTTCATAATTTTTTAAATATCACAAATGTAACAATAATTGATTAAAAGTGGATCAGGATATGTTAATAAGTGAGTTTTTTTCTCTCTCTCTTTTTCTCTTCTCACGAGTTTTTTTCTTTTTTTTGTTACATACATGGGGTTGAGCTAAGGTTTTTTTGGTAGGGCCACCGAGACCATCCAGATACACTAGTGATTTTATAATATATAATATTTAATTTATCTCTATAAACAATTGTTCATAATCTGTCTAATCATCTGTAAAGGATGCCTCATAAATCTTTTGTGCACATGACTTAGCTATTTTATGAATTGTTGTTTACTTATAAGTTAGATATATTTGCCCCTGTGAAATAGATCAATTTTCATGGTTAAAATTATGATATGTTTTTGGGAATCCCGTGGCTATTTTGCTAGTAGGAAATGGAATCATTCTTACTAGAATACATGTCATTTTGCAGATACAAAGCATCTTTCCGAGATGATATGCATGAATATAGTTGATCATTATGTCCATGTGCCAAACCCAAACACATTAATAAAATGCAAGAGGCATATAATCAAGATGCCATGCAAAAGATATATTGCCCCAAGTTGTGTAGAGTGACTTTGCATTGAAAGCTAACCAGATAGATGTGGAGGGATAAACCATTTTTTTAATCTCCATTCGGTATTTAAGGAGGTAATGAAACCTGGGCAACCATGTTGCTAGCCAAATGATCCCGTAAAACTAATCTGAATGGCTAATATTTTTAGTTTAATTTTTGAACATATTGTTATGCAGCAATTCATTTCATGAAGACATTCCAAAATGTTCCAAGAAAAGCTAAGGTCAAAGACAATGTATATAGATGAAGTATAGACCCTGTGTACCTCTAGGGTCCACTAGCAAATAAAAAACAACAATAAAGACACAAGATGGAGAGAGATAATTCTTGTCATTACACATTGTAGGATTGCAAACAGTATAGTAAGACCCATTTTAAGATTATATTAGACTATATATACATTGAACTTGTTCTTATTTTAAGTATTTAGGTAGCTTTATGACATTATAAAAACCAATTTGCTGCATATCGTGGAAGCTCTGTGACTTTAGAAATGTGTGAATAGTGAAACTTTGTAAGAGGTTTTTATTGCCAGAGGTTTTCTCCAAATTTTCTCCACCATTTTTAATATTTGGCCAAACCATGGTAGCCAATTCAGCTTGAAACAAAATTCGCTTAAATCATACTGTATGGTGAAGTTGTGGGTGCGTTTTTAATGAGAATTTGATAGGGTTAGGGGTTTACCGTTTGTCTGACCTCTTTTGAACATGTATTAGGAGGCGCAGTTGTAGGTATACAATGAATGTAATGTATGGTATGTGTAATTAATTTTTTTTGCTAAAGTGTTAATACGAGAAATTTTTGCCTCAAACAGTCAAACCAAATAAGCCAAGTAGCCAACTACATAACCCCTTTTGGCGGCAGCGGCATCGGCGTGGATCAGACTATCAGAGCCTGAGCCGCCACGGCGACGGAGACGGACGGACACGAGCGGCTCACGCTCGCGCCACTTCGGAGATGCTCTTAGCCGCCGCAGCTTCCGCCCCGTCGCGTCGTCTTCTCCTCGGCACGCCCGGTCCAGGAGGCTGCGGCGCCGGGGCTCCTCGTCCTCGTCGTTTCTGGGCGGCGGAGCTCGGGTCTCCGACCACGCTCTCGCTCCTTCGTCGCCGCTCGTTCGGCTGCTCCTGCTCTCCCTCCCACGGCGGCGACAAGGTGGACGGTGCCCGCCAACTGCTCTATGTAATGCCCCCGTGTAGTTGCATGCTCGTATTTTTTTTTCTTACTTACGCGGCGTATCATTCAGATAGTTCTTGGGATCTCCTTGAGTATTTTTACCGCTTTAGAAAAATTCTCTCTAATATCTAAAATGGGATGATGGAGCTATACTTCTGCTCTGAAATGATCTTGGAGTGAAATTCGTAATTCTGTTGTTCTAGTATGATTGACACGTCCTGAGGCCTGAGCTGGTTGCCCAGTTTCCTCTATAAGGTTGACAACTTCAATTTTTGCAACTAATCTGTCTGGTCTTCTTGCTATAATATTTGAGGTTAATTGGGCTGAAATTGCAACTGTGATTCCACCCTGTAAGTCATTGTAAAATGATGTATTATGATGATACCACAGGACTTTTCAGTGCTCTCTCCAAATATTCCATGGGAGGTAGCGGATATATGGAGAACATTTGCAGCATATTTCTTTATCTTGCATATCCCTTTCAGCTTTGGAGGACTTGGTGTGGTGGCTCAACTGCTACATTGCCCCTCACTTGATCCACTGACCACAGTAAGTGGTATCATTTTTTCTAATTCATCATTTTCATTAATTTATCTTAATATACGCTATGTTAACTGCTGGTTTCTTTGTAGGTTTCTACCACGGTCATGCTTCAATTGGCAGAGCTTACTTTGGCTCTAGCACTGCTGCAGCAAACCACAAAAAAGGATCACAAGCTTCGGGCCTTCTTTGTAGGGAAGCTTTATCCACAGAGGAATTGGGTAAAAGAAACTGTACTAGGCTTCATATTTCTGATGACCATGGTTTCACTCACAACCGTAGTAGCTGACAGATTGACAGGTCTTGAGGTCAGGTGCAATTCAACTAGTTATAGCTTTACCTTTGAATTAGTAAGGAGCTAATTCTTTGTCTATTCAATTCGGTTGCAGGATACATATGATCCTATGTTAAGGAAAATACTTTCTGACAGTTCGACCTCTAGGCTAGTGTGTGTTTTCCTATACTGTGTCATTGCCCCGTTGTCAGAAGAAACCATTTACCGTGGATTCCTTCTAACAGCCCTGTCATCCTCAATGGAATGGAAGGACGCTGTAATCGTCAGTTCACTTATGTTCAGCATAGCACACTTCTCCATTATTAGTTCATTTCAGTTGTTTGTCATTGGTTGTGTTACAGGGTTGGCTTATTGTCGAACTGGTACATTGGCAGCGCCGCTCACCATCCATTCGTTGTATAATGCAGCAATATTGTATATGACTTTGCTGTCTTAATTTTATTAGGGTATCAGGTACATGCCAATCCTTTCCCCACTTTATTGCTTTTTCTCACACTTTTTTTTTGAAGAGGTTATTTCTTCACACTTCATATTGTTTAAAATCAGTGTGCGTATGTGGTTAATAAGATGTGGTAATCATATAACTATTGTTCTCTTTAGGTCTAAGGACACACCAATAATGTTAACTATATTTTTTTCGGTGGTTCACCAACCAACCCAGCAGTGATAAATAACAGAACGGTGTGTTAAGTTCATACAAAGTTTGTTTTTATTCATATAAATTATAAAGTTTCATTTTCTAAAACATTATGAAAGTTGTGTATAAGTTGTATTGGCAGATTCCAGTATTCTTTTTTTTTTCGTTCTCTAAACTAGTCAAACACTGTTGATGTCCAACCAATTTTATGACATCTCTTTATACCCTTCTTTCAGTTAGGCTATGAGACGTGCTATTATTCAGAGTTCCTTACATGTATTTTTAATTTTATCTGAATATGGGATAATCTTCATGACAAGCCCTGGACATTTTTTTATGGTCATCTAGACTAAAAATGTGATCCAATACACCAGAACCACCTGAGAAAAAGAATACTCTTAAAAAGTTTTAAAGCAGGGGTGGATAACCAAAGATTAGGAAAACGATGCAACTGTTTGTAGCAACCTTTATATGAAAAGAAGAATCATAAAATCTATGAATGCGTGAGGATAGCTAAGGAAAGATGCATGAGGATAGCTAAGGAAAGAGTAATAATTCAGAAATTCCAATTAATAGTCATAAATTGGAAGAACTAACAGTACTGTCTTTCACTTTAATAACATTATTAGCAGCAATGGCAGACTAGAAGAGAAATGGGCGGGACATGAAACCATCGCTTAAGTTTAAACAGTTTGTATATGTTCATATGCGGTGTTTCAAAATGTTGCCTACAGTGTCTGTGGTATTTTGGCAGATTCCAACACTATTTTATTTTGTGAAATTTCAATCTCTTCTAGAACTTCCATAAAGATCATTGGGTGGTGTAGTGAATTCTGTAGGTGTGCTTCTAAAATTGTGGCATAGTACTCCAGATTGCTTGAAAAAACCCTCAAAATTTTAGAAAATAATGCTGAAAAGCTACAGATGAGGACCATGATGCAACACTTTATAGCACTCCATGATATAACAACAGATCAACAACAAACACACTGATTTCATAACGGTAGCCAATGAAAAACAAATTATGGTCAGAAAACAAGGAGAAACGTAATAATCGGTTCTCTCAGGTTTTCAACAGGCAAGAACCAACAGCTGGACTTGCTCTCAATCTTCAAGGTACACTGAGAATTGAGACTACAGAAGTTCCAAATCCCAGGACCTCCTATTCTTAGTATATCTACGTTGGAGAAACACGCTGGGACCATGGCTTTTACATGTATGTCCGAGAAAGTTGGGGAAGTTCTTGGAACCAGTAGCATCTTAATCATAGTATGCATGCCGTTTATGACCTTTTAAAGCCATGGCTCTCTCTCTGAGACCATTTAGGGCTTCAGTAAATGCCAAGTACTCAGGCAGGCAGTGGTACAACAAGGCAACAATTTTTTAGTAATGGAAAAAACAACTCCTAAATTTAACATCTAGCACTTGTTATTCTTTCAATCCACTCCAAAGATCCCCCACTTTCCCCTTGTTTCAAAGCATATCTGTTAGTTTTATCTTGTACACATGTAGCAGCAAAAGAAAAAAATGTTGAGTTAATCATGCACAATCTAGAGGCATATTAAGTATACCCCAGCTATGTACTAGTCCAAACTCCAAAGTCAAAACAACTAAAGAAACGTTAGCAAGAACGCACGCCAAAGCTGCCAGGGCTCTTGGTCAAACAGGCCGGAAATGGGTGTGCATCTCAAGAACAGAGGCGTACATTATCTCTTCTAGGAATCATGTAACACTTAGTAAGACAACTCTAAGTTAGCTCCATTGGTTTTGGCTCATGCCACCACCATAACATCGTGCCTTCCTGCAGAGGTCTCAGCTCAGCAGCGATGGAGGGGGCCATGGTAAGCGCCGCGACGGCTGCCCTGAACTCTCTTCTCTTCAAGCTCACCAACATTCTCGAAAGCGAACACAAATCTCTCAAAGGGTTACAGAGTGAGATGAGGTTCCTCGAGGGCGAGGTGCGCAGCATGAACTCAACGCTGCAGAGGCTTGCAGACATGGAGGAAATCGATGCTCAGACAAAGGAGTGGAGGGGTGCGGGAGCTGGCCTACGATATCGAGGACTGCATCGACATCTTCAAGCATCAGCTCAGCTCCATCACCGGGAAAGCTGGGCTCGTAATGGAAGATCAAGGGGCTGCAGTTATCACATCAGATCAGCCGGCAGATACAAGGCTTGTGTCATGGAGGAGAGTGAACGACACAGAAGGTACTACATGATGGACATCCCCAGCACGAGCTCTGAAGCCAATCCGTGCAGAGATGCCCCCGGTGCTAGAACTAGATCCGTTGATCCTCGATTGTGCGCGCTCTACACGGAGGCGGAGAGGCTCGTCGGAATCGAAGGCCCAAGGGATAAAGATCATCAGATGGCTAACGGATCAGCAAGGAGGAATCTCACAACAGCTCAGAACAATGGCGATCGTTGGGTGCGAAGGTTTGGGCAAGACCACACTTGCAAACCAAGTGTATCTTGAAATCAAAAGTCAGTGCTTTTTGTGACCGTGTCGCAAAATCCTAACACGAAGCATGTTCTGGTGATGTTTCGGGGGCCATTGCTGGTGCATGGACTGACGAGCATCACCTAATCAACAAGCTAAGAGAGTACCTACAGGATAAGCGGTACGTGGCATTCCAGTTTTGCTTTATAGAGCCAGCTGTTTTCTTACGAGAAAAGGAGAGGGTACGCTAATCACATATTTTTATATTACTTGAGGACATATCGGGAGGCATCATATCTTTTACTAGTATAAGTTTTTGTGCTTTTTTAGTTTCGAGGTGCCAACAGGCTACTACAACATACTCGATGACCATAAAATCACTCATAATAATTAATAATTACTTGCTCTAATTACTTGCCACGGCAGGGAAAACTTTTCCGTTCATCTCTGCTGTGATTGGTATCTTTGCTATAACTTGTAGTTTAACATAAGTAAGACTAATGCTCTAGAAAAGCCTACTGACTTTTTTATATATGGTTATTTATAGGTATATGCTATATTTCAATCAACTAAAATTGCACACTGATCAACCTAGTATCTAATGTGTAACTTTTTTTAACACTTGGGAGATCTGCACATCGTTTCATTAATAAGAAAGATGAAGAAACACACAGGAAGAGGAAATTGGAAACTCCCCACCCTAAACATTAACACATGTTACAAAAACACTAAACAAGATCACTTAAACCGCAAGGGCTAACGGCCTAGCCAACACCTCTCGGAGTTTTAAAGCTTCGGCTAAGCACCAAAGTGTGCCTTCATCTGATATTGATTGAAGCACCATTGACACACTCGGAGTTAAGCCATTGAAAACGTAGTCATTCCTGTGCTTTCAAATTTCCCATGCCACCAAAATTATAAGCAAGTTTAGCCCTTTCTTCCTTTCTTTGTGGGTTTCTTTTACTGTCATAGACCACCAGCTTCAGGAATGACGTGTGTCATGAGTTGGAGTGAGGCCAATGAAGCCTAGTCTGTGAAGGACCAATGACCACACCTGCCAGCTAAAGACGCAATCGATAAGAATATGTTGCACCGTCTCCTTAGCTTCATCACAAAAATGGCAGGCAGCTGGGTGTGGCAAGCCTTGCTTTGACAAGGAATTGTTAGACCACTTCTTTATATACTCGAAGTTAGTCTTACTGTGGTATCAGAGTAAGTCTAGACATCCCGACGTGCTAGCTTTCTCCTACCGACGAGCCGACCTTTTCCTCCTCGTCGTCGATGTTTCTCCCCATCGCCTATCTTCTTCCCGGTACTCTCCTCGCTCTCTCGTCTCCATTTCTTTCTTCTCCCCGTCTTTTTCGCAGTCACTTCCTTTTCTCCGTTCCACCTCCGTGCGACAAGGCGATAGTCTCCATCTACCTCCTCGTCTCGCCTCGCACCCGTCTTCGCCTTTCTTCTTGCTTCGTGTATCCTTTCTTCTCTGACGCCGGCGCACCTCTGCGTTTGTCGTCTCTATCGGCTGAACTCGTCCGTCCTCCCATTGGCTGGACTTGTTCACCCTCCATCGGCTGGAACCCTTCCTCGGTTTCTGCTTTTTCGACACGCTCAATGGCTCTCGGATGCGAACCTTCTTCCCTCACGTCCGAGCCAATCTGACGTGTCCACGTGTTCACAGACATGAATCCCTGCCTCCTGAACGCGAACATCTTCTCTTCGCGTCTGGCCCCTTTTCGCCTTTTTTTCGCGTCTGCTCACTCCTTGGCCTCCACGAGTCTACGGACGTGAATCTTCCCTTCACGGACGTGAATCCTCGCACGTCCGTGACCCAACCACTCTCTGACCTACCTACTCTGCCACCACCTTTTCCTCACCTACTCCGCTACCTACTTCACATAGGTCAACCACTCTCCATTGGCTGGCCGACCCACTCTCTATCGGCTTCTCATCTCTCTGATCGGCCGATCTTTTCTCTCAACGGCTTCCTCCCATCGACTTCTTCCTCCTATCGGCTACCTGTCACTGTTCTTCTCTTGTCATGGCCACCGAGTCCACCCTCAACTCCGGCACTCTCCCAGTCGCCGAGTCTGCTCCGGCTCTCGGTGCCCTAGATCACACTTCGGGCATCGCCTCATCGATCTTCTCCCTCCTACACTGTTGTGAACATAAAATCTCACGTTCCTATCTCTCTTGACCCTAACGACAACTATTCTAAGTGGGTTTTCTTCTTCAAATCCCTATATGGAAAGTTCGGCCTACGATCACATATCGATGGCTCTGCTCCACCTCGCCCCGATGACCCCCAGTGGGACATCGCCGCGTGCTACGTTCGCAGCTGGCTGCTCGGCTCGGTCGACTACTCTGTTCTCGACCTCGTCATGGACGATACCGACCCCACTGCCCGGGATCTCTGGGTGGCCATCGAGCGGATCTTCCTCACGAACAAGTAGCCCTGCACCATCTTCCTACTCAGCAAGTTCCATTCCATGGTACAAGGAGACTCCTCTGTCTCCTTGTACTGCCAACGCCTTAAGGTCAAGGCTGCTGCTCTCCGGGATGTCGGCCACCCTTTGGTTGACTCTCAACTCGTTCTCGTCCTTCTGCGAGGCCTCAACCCCTGCTTCTCAAACACCGCTGACGACATCGCCAACGCCACACCCCTTCCATTGTTTGCCGGGCCCATGACATGTTAGTTCTTAAAGAACTCTGTCTGGCCAACGACGAGAAGATAGTGGCCCACACCGCTCTCCTCGCCGCAGCCGATAATGGCTGTCGAGCATCCTGCGGTGCCGCTCCCTCCTGTGGCTCTAACGGCCATGGCTCCAACCATGGCAACATAGCTCGCACCGGGAAAGGCAAGGGCAAAGGCAAAGGCAGAAACTGGCAGGGTCTGATGCAATCATAACTTGCCTCAGTCCCTGCCCAACCTACTGGTCCCACGGGTCCGTGGCTCTGCTACAACCCCTGGGCACCCTAGCCCCAGCCATGCAGCCCCATCGGATGGCAACCAGGGGTTCTCGGTGCCCATCCTCAGGCTCACCTGGCATCGGCTCCCATTCTGCCACCTCAGCCGATGCTACCGACACCATCCACCCAATTAGTTCCCTCCTGGAACCAGGTTGGCCTCGTCGCCATCCTCAACCAGATGACACTCCAACCACAGCACCCTTGGGTGCTGGACTCTAGGGCGTCCTCCCACATGGCATCATCGGCTGGTATACTCCGTTCTTGTCACCCCTCTTCCTCTCCCTTTATCACCATCGACAATGGCCACTCTCTTCCTGTCCAATGCCGAGGTGACTCCTCTCTGTCTACACCCACCACTAACCTCCCCCTTCGTAATGTTCTTATCGTACCTTCCTTTATTCACAATCTTATATCTGTTTGCTAATTCACACGAGACAACAACTGCTCCATCGAATTTGACACTTCTGGTTTCTTTGTGAAGGATATCCCAACCCGGCGATAGATCCTTCGCTGCAATAGTGGCAGAGACCTCTACAAACATGTGCGTCTGCCTTTTTCTTGTTCTCTCTCTTGTACCTCACGCCCGTTTGAACTTATACATTGTGATGTATGGACATCTCCAGTTAAAAGTGTCTCTAGGAATCAGTATTACCTTGCCATACTTGACGATTATACACACTATTGCTGGACTTTTTCACTCATCAGCAAATCCGAGGTTTCCTCTCACCTCACTAACTTCGCCACATACGTTTCTACTCAGTTCAACCTCCGCATCAAGGCTCTACAAGTCGATAACAGTACGGAGTTTGTTAACCGTACCATTACAATCTTCCTCACCTCGCAGGGCATCCATCTACGGCTCTCCTGCCCCTACACCTCTCCCCAGAACGGTAAAGCGAGCGTCTCCTTCGCACCTTCAACAACATAAGTCGCACTATGCTACTTTACGCCTACTTACCTGCCACTTACTGGGCAGAAGCTCTGGCCACTATGACTTATCTACTCAATCGGTGCCCATGCTCCTCCGTTCAAAACAACGTTACATATTCCCTTCTTTACCGCACGGCGCCCGACTACTCCCACCTTCGTATCTTTGGGTGCCTCTACTGCCCAAACCTTATCGCCACTGCTTCCCACAAACTTGCTCCCCGCTCCACCGCCTGCATTCTTCTCGGCTATCCCTCCTCTCACAAGGTATACCGATGTCTCGACCTTTCCACCCGATGGGTCATTGTCTCTCGTCATGTCATCTTTGATGAGACATGCTTTTCATTCGGTCTGCTTCATCCGAGATCCTCCTCTAGCGATCTCGACTTCCTCCTCACCAACACCATGCCGACCGGGTCTCCTCCACCGTTCTCCCTATCGGCCCCCTCATCGGCCGCTGCTGAGGACTTACCTTTTATCTATCCCACTACTATTCAGTCCAATGTCCCACCCATCGGACCCCCATCGGCCCAACCACTCTCATCGGCTTCAGTCGATCCCGTCCTTTTTCCATCAGACACCCTACTTCCATCGGCTCCTCAGCCTCCATCGGCTCCCCCTCCCTATAGGCTGCTCCATCTCCATCGGACCGACCGGACCAATCGGCCCATCCAACTCCATCGGCTCAGCCTGATCTAGTTCCCCCCTTTCCTCTCACCTACAGCCGCCAATTCAGAGCCAATGACACCCCCACCCAACCAGTTCTTCCCACCTCTACCGCACTCCCATCAGCTCCCGTTCCCTCCACCTCTCATATGGTCACTCGCTCACAGACCGGGTCTCTTCGCCCTACCAAGCGCTATGGGTTCTCTACCGTCCACAGCTCTATCTCGCCCATCCCGGCGATCTCTCACTCCACCCTGGCCGACCCTCAGTGGCACACGGCCATGGCCGACGAGTACAAAGCCCTAATGGACAACGAGACCTGGTATCTCGTCCCCCGTCCTCCTGACACCAACATTGTGACCGATAAGTGGAATTTTAAACACAAGTTCCACGCCGATGGCTCCCTTGCCCGTCACAAGGCACGCTGGGTAGTCCGAGATTTCTCCCAACGCCCGATGTCGATTACGACGAGACTTTCAGTCCCGTCGTCAAATCCGCCACCATCCGGGTCGTCCTCACTTTGGCTGCCTCGCACTCCTGGCTGATCTATCAGCTTGACGTGAAGAACGCCTTTCTTCACGGTCATTTGACGAAAACGGTCTATTGCCAGTTGCCCCTAGGCTTCGTCGACCCCTCTCATCCCGACGATGTTTACCTTCTTAAATGTTCCCTCTACGGCCTCAAACAAGCCCCTCGTGCCTGGTACCGGCACTTTGTTGTCTATCTTTGACACATCGGCTTCGTGGCCTCTGCGTCTGATAGCTCCCTGTTCACTCTCCATATCGGCTCCGCTACTGCCTATCTCCTTCTATATGTCGATGATATTGTCCTTACAGCGTCTTCGACATCTCCCCTCGATCAGATCATGGCCCGACTCCACTCCGAGTTCGCTATGACCGATCTTAGTCCTCTCCACCACTTTTTTGGCATCTCCGTCACCTGTTCCTCTCACGGGCTCTTTCTTTCCCAGCGCTAGTACACTATCGATCTTCTCCAGCGTGCGGGCATGGCCGATTGTCACCCCACCGCCACCCCGGTCGACACTCGAGCCAAACTCTCCGCTGTCGATGGCGCATTCGTTGCCAATCCCTCTCAGTATTAGAGTCTTGCCGGGGCTCTCCAATACATCACCCTCACACGGGCCGACCTCACGTACGCCGTCCAACAAGTGTGCCTCTTCATGCATGCTCCGTGCGAATCTCACCTCGCGCTGCTCAAGCGCATCCTGCGCTACATAAAGGGTATGCTCTCTAGCGGGCTGTATCTCAGCTCTAGCCCCATCGACTCCCTCACCGTGTACTTTGACGCGGACTAGGCAGGCTGCCTCGACTCTCGACGCTCTACGTCTGACTACTGCGTCTTTCTCGGCGACACTTTAGTTTCCTGGTCCTCAAAACGCCTGACTACAGTGTCACGGTCTAGCGCCGAAGCCGAGTACCGCGCCGTCACCCACGCCGTCGCCGAGTGTTGCTGGCTTCGCCAGCTTCTCTAAGAGCTCCATGCACCTCTCTCCTCTATGACCATCGTCTACTACGATAATGTTAGTGCTGTTTACATGACCGTCAATCCGGTTCATCATCGACGCACCAAGCACATCGAGATCGATATCCATTTTGTCCGTGACAAGGTCGCATTAGGAGGTTCGGGTGATCCATGTACCATTGGCGCACCAGTTCGCCAATATAATGACCAAAGGCCTGCCCACACCTTTGTTTACTAGTTTTCAGTCCAGTCTCTACGTCCGTTTTCCTCCCGTTGCGACTGCGGGAGGTGTTAGACCACTGGACCACTGAGTTGTATATATATAGACCCGACCCCTCTTGTATACACTCGGGTCAATCTCACTGTATACATTTATATGGATGGACCATCCAGTAATGATTGTTTGCTGTGAGCCATACAAAAATTGCACTTCAGGGATGCCCAACTTTTCCAAATCCTCCACGAAGAAAATTTGATAGTCCTAACAAAGAGAGCTTCATATGCTAATTTGCTAGTGTAAAAACCAGGCCCTGATAACCTCTAACAGTAATGATCCGATGTATCAAGATGCAATTTTACTCAAGTACTAAATCCTCATTCAAAAGATACTCTCTAATCTCCTGCACAGTGAGAGCACCTTTTGTATCTATGATCCATGTTTGATTATCCAAAGCTTAAGCCACTGCACGTTGTTTGACAACTTTCTTAGTAATCAACTTGAATAATGTAGGGGCCAAATCTAAAATGGCCATACCTTGCAACCATTTATCTGATCAAAATAGAGTGGTTTTCCCATCACAATTCAACCGCCATACTTAAAAGAGCCTGAGACTATATTGGTACTTACAGCGGCAGACCATGCCAAGACCGGTTACTTTACATTTTTACAACCATCGAGTTCTAACAGCCCAACTTTTATATTCCAAATTAAGAATCCCCAAACCGCCATACATAAGAGGGGAGAAAACTTGCTCCCATGAGACTAAACAGTTTCCTCTGTTTGCCTTTTCCCGACCCGACTAAAGAAAACCCCTTCACCTCTTATCAATACCCTTAATTACTCACTTAGGTAAATCAAACGCAATCATAGGTTATATAGTAATGGTATATAAGACCGTACACACCGATATTTGATGACCGGCTTGGTTTATGAGTTTAGACTTCTATAATGGGAGATTATCAACCAGCTTCTCAAAAGGACTCGCAACACAGTCTTTGGATGGCTTCTTAACATTGAGAGGCAACCCCAAATAAGAACACGGAAATGACTTCACTTCATAGGGTAGAGTACTAGATACAACTTCCAAATCATCTTCCTCATGTAATGTGTAACTTTAGTTTCTTTTTACTGTAATTCTGTTCAATAATATAGTTTTACTTTATTTTTATCTATCTTTGAGTATTTTATATTAAATTTTGTAAATGTTCATCAATTGTAAATTTATTTATGTTTTGGTTGGAATAATTCATTGCTCAACATTTTATGTAAGAAAGAAGGGACTACATTTAAATAGAGAATGAGGGGAGTGATGAGAATGGTTAGTTTTTTTTTCTAAACATGTAGGAGAGCTGTGCATCATTTCATTTAGAGGGAAAAAATACAGTAGGGGGCAAAACTCCCCATCCCTAAGTAAGAAGACACAAAGGGTATGTCTGGATCTTTGACAAAAAACTTTCCTAACCTTGTTTGGCTAGGCTAGTGGTTTGCTACTACCAAAATAACCTAGCTTTTATGGGCCAGTTAATTGGGATGGGCTAGAAAATCCTTGCTAGGCGAGGAGAGTTGAATCGGCTCACTTTCGACTACAAGAACGTTGTGCAAGGAAAAAGGGCTGCATGTGTCCAGATCGTGCTTCTAATTAACTAATCACCTAGGCTAAGTAAATCAACCAAACAATTAGCAAAGCAAATCCTGGCAATGCCCATGTGAGCTAGCTCAGCTATCTAGGCTATAGCCTGCTATAGCAAGGAACCAAACGTACCCAAAGCGACCTCAACCCACAAGGGTTAGCAACCTACTAAGTAACTCGTGGAGCTTTGAAGCTCTAGCCAAGCACCACAAGCCACTCTCATTTGCCACTGTTTGGATAACAGTCCTAACACTAGGATTGACACTATTGAACACAATCGTTCCTATCCTTCCAAATTTTCCAAGGCACAAGCATAATAAGCGAATCGAACCCTTTTCTAGAATCCTTTTCAACGGCTTTCACTGCCTTGAACCACTAGCTAGAGAAGTGGTCCGTGTCTTGACTTGGAGCGATGAAAGTCAAGCCCAACCTGTGAAGAATTAGCAACCAAACTTGTCTAGCAAAAACACACGTGACCAGGATGTGTTGGATAGTTTCCTTAGCCTGATCACGAAGAGGACAAACACTGGGATGTGGCAGCCCTCGCTTTGCAAGGTGATCCGTAGTTCAACAATGGTTATAGATTGCAAGCCACATAAGAAAACTTGCACCGCAGAGGTGCCTAGTTCTTCTAAATCCTTCTCCATGGAGCAAATTTGATTGTTCCAACAAAGAAAGACTCATAGGCTAAGCTATAAGTATACAATCTTGACCTTGTGAGCTTCCAATGATGCTGATCTGGGACACCATCTTGCAACACCAGCCTGGTCACTAAGTCCCAAATCTGTAGGTACTCTATAATAACTTGCACAGTGAGTGCTCCTTTAATATCTGCAATCCACCTTTGATTTTCTAAAGCTTGAGCTACCGTACGATGCTTGCAAATACTTCTGGGAATCAACTTAAACAGATTAGTAACCATCTCCATCATGGTACTGCCCTGTAACCATCTATCCGACCAGAACAGAGTGGACCGCCCATCACCAATCAATGATTCAACAGCCACACTGAAAAGAGCACGAGCATTGCGGTACTTGGAGGGGCAGCCCTTGCCAAGATCGAGTGCTGTCAATTTTTCATAACCATAGCCAACAAATGAGAAGAGTCCAGTTCATATATTCCAAGTTATGAATTCTCAATCCACTGTACTTAAGGTGTCAATTTTTGTAACCATAGCCAATGAATGAGAAGAGCCTAGTTCATATATTCTAAGTTATGAATTCCCAATCCACCGTACTTAAGGGGCTGGCACACCCTTTTCCATGAAAGCAGACAATTGCCTCCATTAGCCCTCTCATGCCATGCCCAAAGCTCCTTCTTCTTTTATCATAGCCTTGATTACCAATTTAGGTATGTCCATTGCAATCATCAAATATATTAGAATTATTAGACCACTGGATTACTGGGCTGTATATAAATAGATCCGACCCTCCCTATATAGCATTGGGGTCTTAGTCTTACTGTACACATTCTTACATGGTAACTAGACATCCCGGCATGCTAGCATCCTCTTGCTGGCGAGCTGACGCTTCCTTCCCGTCGCCGACTTTCTTTTCGGTATTCCCTCTTTGCTCTTTCGTCTCGGCTCTTTCTTCTTTTCGTCTCCTCCGTAGACGGTTTTCTCCTTCTTCACCACCCTCTCCCATCTCTTGCTCCTCCACGTGACGAGGCGATGGTCTCCATCCGCCTCCTCATCTTGGCTCACATCCGTCTTCACCCTTTTCTTGCCTCGGTGCACCTTTTCTCCTCCGACACCGGCGCACCTCCGCGCTCGTCGTCTCCATCGGTTGGACCCGTCCGCCCTCCATCGGCTGGAACCCTCTCTCAGTTCTCGCTTTTCTGACACGCTCATCTGCTCCCGGACGCGAACCTTCTCCACTCGTGTTCGAGCCACTCCGACGTATCCACGTGTCTACGGACACGAATCTCTGCCTCCCAGACGCGAACCTCCTCTCTTTGCGTCCGGCCCCTCTCCGAGTTTTCACGTCCACTCTACTCCTTTGCCTCCACGAGTCCAAGGACGTGAAACTTCTCTTTACGGACGCGAATCTTCTCTCGTCCGTGACCCACCCACTCTCTGACCTACCTACTCTGCTACCCACCTTTCCCTCAACTACTCCGCTGTCTATTTCTCATCGGCCAACCACTCCCCATCGGCTCGTTGGCCTACTTTTCCTTCTCATCGGCTCACTTCCCATTGACCAATCACTCCCCTGATCAGCCGATCTCTTTTCTCATCGGCTTCTTCCCATCGGCCACTTACCCTCATCGGCTTCTTGCCCCCATCACTCTCTTGTCATGGCCACCAAGTCAGCCCTTAGCTCCGGCACTCTCCTAGTCGCCGAATCTATTCCGGCCCTCGACGCCCCAGATCACACCTCGGCCACTACCTCGCCAATCTTCTCACCACCCTACGTCGCTGTCAACGTAAAATCTCATATTCCCATCTCTCTCAACCTCAACGCCAACTACTCCAAGTGGATATTTTTCTTTAAATCCCTCTGTGTAAAGTTCGGCCTCCAGTCACACATCGATGGCTCTGCTCCACCTCGACCCAATGACCCCCAGTGAGACATCGCCGATTGCTGCGTGCGTAGCTGGTTGCTTGGCTCGGTCGATGACTCTGTCCTCAATCTTGCCATGGAGGACATCGACCTCACCGCTTGGGATCTGTGGGTGGCTATCAAGCAGCTCTTTCTTGCCAACAAGCAGCCGCATGTCATCTTCTTACTCAATGAGTTCCACTCTATGGTACAAGGAGACTCTTCTGTCTCCTCATACTGCCAGTGCCTTAAGGTAAAGGCTGCCGCTTTCCGCGATGTCGATCATCCTGTGGCCGACTCCCAACTTGTCCTCGCCCTTCTACGAGGACTTAACCTACGCTTCTCCAACACCGCCGACGACATCGCCAACTCCACACCCTTTTCGTCATTTGCCCGGGCCTATGACATGTTAGTTCTCAAAGAACTCCGCCTGGCAAACGACGAGAAGACCGTGGCCCACACAACTCTCCTCGCCACAGCCGATCATGGCTACCGATCCTCATGTGCCGCCGTCACTTCTCACGGCTCTGGTGGCCATGGCCCTAACCATGATAACACAGCCTGCACCGATGGTACCGGCAAAGGCAAGGGCAAGGGCAAGGGTAAGAACTGGCATGGTCTGATGTAATCGTGACCTGCTCTAGTCCCTGTCTAGTCTGCTAGTCCCACCGGTCCGTGGCTTTGCTACAACCCCTGGGCACCCCAGCCCCAGCCATGTAGTCCCCTCGGTTGGCAACCAGGAGTTCTCGGCGCCTATCCTCAGCCCTATCTGGCATCGGCTCCTACCCTGATGCCTTAGCCGATGCTCCCACCACCAACCACCCAGTCGGTTTCTTCCTAGAACCAGGCTGGCCTCGTCGCCGGTCTCAACCTGATGACGCTCCAACCACAGCACCCTTGGGTGTTGGACTCTGGTGCGTCATCTCACATGACATCATCAGCTGGTATACTCCGCTCTTGTCATCCCTCCTCCTCCCCCTTTGTCACCATTGGCAATGGCCACTCTCTTCCTGTCCAATGCCGTGGTGACACCTTTCTGTCTACACCCACACTAATCTTCCACTTCACAATGTCCTCATTATTCCCTCTCTTATTCACAATCTAGTATTTGTTCGCCAATTCACACGAGATAACAATTGCTCAATTGAATTTGACGCTTCTGGTTTCTCTGTGAAGGATATCCCAACCCGACGATAGATCCTTCGCTGCAATAGTGGCGGCGACCTCTACACCATCCCTACCACGTCATCCACTCCACACGCCAGCGTCGCCCTCTCTACCAACATCTGCCATCTTCGCCTTGGCCATCCCGGCCCCGACAATGTCGCCAATCTCCGTCGTAGCGCCTCCATCTAGTGTACCCACAGTAGCTCCACCATTTGCCACTCGTGTCAACTTGGCAAACACGTGTGACTGCCCTTTTCGAATTCTATATCTTGTACCTCACGACCTTTTAAGTTAATACACTATGATATATAGACTTCTCCGGTTTAGGAGTGTCTCCGGTAATTAGTATTACATTGTAATACTTGATGATTACACACAATATTGCTGGACTTTTCCACTCACGAGCAAGTTCGAGGTCGCCTCCCATCTAACTAACTTCACAAACTACATCTCTAACCAGTTTAACCTCTCTATTAAAGCTCTACAAGCCGATAACGGTATGGAGTTTGTCAATCATACTGTTCAAACCTTCCTCACCTCGTAGGGCATCCATCTACGCCTCTCCTGCCCCTACACCTCTCCCCAGAATGGCAAGGCCGAACGCCTACTTCACACACTTAATAACATAAGTCGCACAATGCTGCTTCATGCCCACTTACCTGTAACTTATTGGGCTGAAGCACTAACCACTGCGACTTACCTCCTCAATCGGCGACCATGTTTCTCCGTTTGCTACAATGTTCCATACACTCTTCTGTACCGCACGACACCCGACTACTCCCACCTATGTGTTTTCGAGTGTCTCTGCTACCCAAATCTCATCGCCACTGCTCCTCACAAACTTGCTCTCCGCTCCACCGCCTGCATTCTCCTCGAATATCCCTCATCTCACAAGGGATACCGATGTCTCGATCTCTCCACCCACCGAGTCATCGTATCTCGCCATGTCGTTTTTGACGAGACCTGCTTCCCCTTCAGTCTGCTTAATCCCAGATACTCATCTAGTGATCTCGAGTTCCTTACCAACACTGTGCCCTCCTGGTCTCGTCCACCAATCTCACCTTCGGCTCCCTCATCGGCCGCTCTTGAGGACTTACCACTCAGCTATCCTACTACTCTTTGATCCGATGCTACTCACATTGGACCCTCATCGGCCCACCACTCTCATCGGCTTCGACTGATCCTGTCTTCTTTCCATCGGACACCTCACCCCCATTGGCTCCTCAGCCCTCATCGGCTCATAACCACCCATCGGCCCATCTACCTCTATCGGCTCCCCTCTCCCTATCAGTTGCTCCACCTCCATTGGACCATCCACCCCCATCGGTTCAGGCCGATTTAGTTTAGCCCTTTCCTCTCACATACAGTCACCGATCCCGAGCCGATGACGCCCCTCCCCACCCAGTCCTCACCCTACCTACCACGGTCCCATCGACTCCCATCCCCTCCACACCTCACATGGTTACCCGATCACAAATCGGGTCTCTCCGTCCCACCAAGCGCTACGGGCTCTCCGCAGTCCATTGTCCTATCTCGCCCATCTTGGTGACTTCTCGTTCCGTCCTGGCCGATCCTCAGTGGCACGCAGTCATGGCCGACGAGTACAAGACTCTCATGGATAACGAGACCTGGCACCCCGTCCCTCGTCCTCCCGATGCCAATGTTGTGACAGGTAAGTGGATCTTTAAACACAAATTCTACGCCGATGGCTCACTTGCCCGTCACAAGGCACGCTGGGTAGTTCATGGCTTCTCCCAACAGCCCTGTGTCGATTACGATGAGACCTTCAGTCTCGTCGTCAAACCCGTCACCATTTGGGTCGTTCTCAACTTGGCTTCCTCGCACTATTGGCCAATCCACTAGCTCGACATGAAGAACGCCTTTCTTCACGGTCATCTGACGGAAACGGTCTACTGCTAGTAGCCTCTAGGCTTCGTCGATCCCTCTCGTCCCGACGATATCTGCCTCCTTCAGCGCTCCCTCTATGGCCTCAAACAAGTTGCTCAGGCCTGGTACTAGCGCTTTACTGTCTACCTTTGGCACATCGGCTTTGTGGCCTCCGTGTTCGATAGCTCTCTCTTTACTCTTCACATCGGCAATGCCACCTTCTTTCTCCTCCTATACGTCGATGACATTGTTATTACAGCGTCTTCGTCGTCCCTCCTACACCAGATCATGGCTCGACTCCACTCTGAGTTCGCCATGACCAATCTCGGTCCTCTCCATCACTTCCTTGGTATCTCTGTCACCCGCTCTTCTCATGGGCTCTTCCTTTCCCAGCGCCAGTACTCCATCGATCTCCTCTAGCATGCGGGCATGGCCGAATGTCACGTCACGGCCACTCTGGTCAACACTCGTGTCAAACTCTCCGCTGCCAATGGCTCACTCGTCGCCGATCTCTTTCAGTATCGGAGTCTTGCTGGTGCTCTCCAATACCTCACCCTAACACAGCCCGACCTCACCTACGCCGTCTAGTAAGTGTGTCTCTTCATGCATGCTCCGCGCGAACCTCACCTCGCGCTACTCAAGTGCATCCTTCGCTACGTGAAAGACACATTCTCCAGCGGACTGCACCTTAGCTCCAGCCCCATCGACTCTCTCACCGCGTACTTCGACACGAACTGGGCAGGCTGCCCCGACTCTCGATGCTCCACGTCCGGTTACTGCATCTTCCTCGGCGACACTCTAGTCTCCTAGTCTTCAAAACGCCAGACTACAGTGTCTCGGTCTAGCGCCGAAGCCAAGTACCGCGCCGTCGCCTACGCCGTCGCCGAGTGTTGCTGGCTTCACCAGCTTCTCCAGGAGCTCTGTGCACCTCTCTCCTCTGCGACTGTCGTCTACAGCGACAACGTCAGTACTGTCTACATGACCGCCAACCCGGTTCATCATCGACGCACGAAGCACATAGAGATAGACATTCATTTTATCCGTGACAAGGTCTCACTTGAGCAGGTTCGGATGCTCCATGTACCATTGGCGCACCAGTTCGTCGATATTATGACTAAAGGCTTCCCCACGCCTTTATTCACTAGTTTTCGATTCAGTCTCTGCATCCGTTCTCCTCCCGTTACGACTGCGGGGATGTTAGACCACTGGACCACTGGACTGTATATATATATATATACCCGACCTCATTTATAATGTTGGGGTCTTAGTCTTACTGTACACATTTTTACAGGATAATAGTTAAAACCACTCTAACAGTGATGAGACGGCCGGCAGGATTCATAAGGGAAGCTTTCTAACTTGAAAGATTATCAGCCACTTTGTCATCTGGGTTAGTTTTTATCCAAGGGATGAAAAAAATGCTTCTTTTAGTCAGAATCCCAAATTTATATCTACAAGCCACTACTGGTCAATCTAGCTTGCTATTTCGTAATGTCGACCCATTTGTACTATCCCAAATGTTAGCCAATGTTTTATGCTTAACCCAATTTTACTGTAAAATTTGTTATACATTGGCATTAATTTCGTACATGATTTGTTGATCCAGAGTTGATTATGACGGATCTTTTTTACTTGCATATATGTATCAATATCTACATCTGATTCATACTCAGATCATTGCATCATCATTGGTCCATATCAATTTGCATCCTTAGAAAGTTGTAGAAATGATACATGCTCTAATGATGTTCCCTTTCTATTACTTTTTGGAACAATACACCCTTTGGTTGATAAAGGTTTGAAACAATCATGTGAAACATATATTTTCTTATGATTGACGATATATGGGATGTACGAACTTGGAGAATAATTGAATGTGCACTGGTCAAGAACAGCCAAGATAGCAGAATAGTCATCACAACACGTATAAACGATATAGCTAAATCTTACTGCTGCTCTTATGGTGATCAAGTATATGAAATGAAAACTCTTAGTGCTACCGACTCCAAAAGGTTATTTTTTACAAGAATTTATAATTCTGATGAAAGGTGCCCTCCTCGATTGAAGGAAGCTGCCAATGACATATTGAGGAAACGTGGTGGTTTACCATTGGCTATTATTTCTATATCAAGTTTACTTGCTACCAAACCAAAATCAATAGACCAGTGGGATATGGTGAAAAGTCGAATTAATTATACCAAGAAAACAGTCCTGATATCGAAATAATGACATGGGTTTAATCTCTTAGCTACTTTGATCTTCCTTACCATCTAAAAACATGTTTAATGTATTTGAGTATATTTCCAGAAGATTATATGATAAAGAAAGAGCGTCTGGTGGGTAGATGGACTGCTGAAGGACACATAATGCAAAACAAGGAAAAAGCCTATATGAATAGGGGAGGATTATTTCAATGATCTCATCAATAGGAGCTTGCTGCAGCCAGTTGACATAGAGGATGATTGTCAGGTGCATGCTTACCGAGTGCATGATACCATTCTTGATATCATCGTGCCTAGATCAAATGAAGAGAATTTTGTTACTCTAGTTGGTACTTCAAATCTCACATCTACTCCAATTGGCAAGATTCGTCACTGTTAGACAGACCACTGGTCTGAGTTGTATATATATAGACCCGACCCTCTTATATATACTTGGGGTCTTAGTCACTGTACATATTTCTACATGGTATCAGAGCAAGTCTAGACATCTCCGGCGCGCTTAACTTCTCCCTCCAGTGAGCCGACCCTTTCCTCCTCATTATTGACGTCTTCTTCCTGTCGCCGACCCTCTTCCCGGTACTCTCCTCCCAACACTCTCCTCGCTCTCTCGCCTCCGTTTCTTCTTCTCCCCATCTCTCCCGCAGTCACCTTCTTTTCTCTGTCCCACCTCTGCGCGACCAAGCGACGGTTTCGATCCACTTCCTCGTCTCGCCTCGCACCCGTCTCCGTTCTTCTTCTTGCTTCGTGCATCTCTCCTTCTCTGACGCTGGCGTACCTCAGCTCTCGTCGTTTCCATCGGCTGAACTTGTCTAGCCCTCCATCGGCCAGAACTCTCCCACGGTTCTCGCCTTTTTCGACACGCTCAACGGCTCTCGGACGCGAACTTTCTTCCCTCACGTCCGAGCCAGTCAAACGTGTCCACGTGTCTACGGACACGAATCCCTGCCTCCCGAACGCGAACATATTCTCTTCGTGTCCTGTCACTCTCTGCTATCAATGGCGCACTCGTTGCCGATCCCTCTCACTATCGGAGTCTTACCGGGGCTCTCCAATAACTCACCCGGCCCAACCTTACGTACGCTATCCAGCAAGTGTGTCTCTTCATGCACGCTCTGCGCGAACCTCACCTCGCGCTGCTCAAGCGAATCCTGCGCTACGTGAAGGGCACTCTCTCCAGCGGGCTGCATCTCAGCTCCAGCCCCATCAACTCCCTCACCGCGTACTCCGACGCGGACTGGGCAGGCTGCCCCGACTCTCGACGCTCTATGTCCGGCTACTACGTTTATCTCGGTGACACTCTCATATCCTGGTTCTCAAAACGCCAGACTACAATGTCCCGGTCTAGCGCCAAAGCCGAGTACCGCGCCGTCGCCCACGCCGTCGCCGAGTGCTGCTGGCTTCGCCAGCTTCTCCAGGAGCTCCGTGCACCCCTCTCCACCGCGACCGTCGTCTACTGCGACAATGTCAGTGCCGTTTACATGATCGTCAACCCGGTCTATCATCGACGTACCAAGCACATCGAGATCGATATCCATTTTGTCCGTGACAAGGTCGCATTAGGACAGGTTCGGGTGCTCCATGTACCATTGGCACATCGGTTTGTCGATATAATGACCAAAGGCCTGCCCACACCTTTGTTCACCAGTTTTTGGTCCAGTCTCTGCTTCCGTTTCCCTCCCGCTGCGACTGTGAAGGTGTTAGACAGACCACTGGCCTATGTTGTATATATATATAGATCCGACCCCGCTTATATACACTCGGGGTCTTAATCACTGTATACATTTCTACAGTCACCTATCATTCTATAAAAACAGTGAAGGAAGTGTCATGATGCCAGCACACCTGATCGGACGCCACATCCGGTCATTGACTACATTTTTGCATGTTGG
This sequence comes from Oryza coarctata, assembly GCA_030770085.1. NCBI lineage: Eukaryota > Viridiplantae > Streptophyta > Magnoliopsida > Poales > Poaceae > Oryza > Oryza coarctata. Next base: position 10,382,421 of record CM061475.1, read on the forward strand.
ACAGATGCCTTCTCTTTTAGGTTTATATGGTTTAAGTTTGTTCGACCTTGAAAATTATAGTGCATTAGAAAACCATGATCTTAAAAATATAGGAAGACTAATTCAATTGAGGTATCTGAACATCAAAGGAACAGATATAAGTGAGCTGCCAAGTCAGATAGGAGAACTTCAATATTTGGAGACATTAGACATTAGATCAACTAATGTGAAAGAGTTACCTTCAATAATTGTTCAACTTCAACGGTTGGCGCATCTGCTTGTTGATTGCCATGTTAAACTATCTGATGGAATTGGCAAAATGCAAACATTGGAAGAGCTAACAGGTTTCTCTGTTTTCATGGTTTCTCCTACATTTCTGCAAGAGGATGGAAAGACTACCAATTTAAGGGTGTTGAGAATAATTTGGAACTACATGGACTTTGAAGGTAATGTAGAAACATACATGACAAATCTAGTCAGTTTTAGGCACATGCTACCTTCAGTCTCTTCAGTCGATGGCATCCCATTTCCAGGATTCCATATTGGATCGCATCCCTCATCAACCTTCAACATCTGCTTGTCAATGTCAAAAAAATTGGCCATGAGGATCTTAAGATGCTTGGAAGCATACCTTCTCTCCTCACTCTCTACCTGTTCTATGAAGAGGCCCCTGGAGAAGCTCATCATCAGTAGCCAAGGGTTCCAATGTTTGAAGTTCTTTAGGATTCACTGCTATTGTATGGGATTGGCTTTCGAGGCAGGATCGATGGCAAAGCTTGACGACCTCCGTATTTTGATCAGTGAATTCCAAGTGAAGTCTTGGGATGGCAGTTTTGATTTTGGGATTCAGCATTTCACTTGCCTCTCGAAGGTGTATACCTATATCAACTGTTATGGCTTGACAGCTGAGGTGGCTAAAGATGTAGAGAATGCCGTTGTGGTTTCTGTTGACACGATTCCTAATCATCCCACACTTAAAATTGATAGACGTTTTGCATCCTTGTGATAAACAACGAAGAGCTTTGCTTTTTCCCCTTAATTGGCACACATACTGTTGCACTGTGTTCTGAATTGCTACATTTGTTTCCATAATTTCTTTCAGCGGTCTCTGATTAAAGGCTTCAGTGCTAGCAATGATTCACATTGTTTAAACCTTGAGGTAGCTAGTGGTACCATATTTTCTTAGTATTAGGATGTACCAAAATTCACATCACTAATTGTGGTATCTCCTCAAGGATAGTCAACTCACCTTCTGTCTAATAGAATCTAATTAATCTTTCAGGCATATATTTGTTCACTCCACATTTATACCAACCGCAACAGTAAAAGGGAGAATGGTTGTAGAAACTAAAAAAAAAATCAAACAACGAAGTCTAAAAACTCACCATAAATTAGTGACTTGATACCTATGCTCCTCGTGGTCTAACCATAATTAAATTTTCGGTTGGGTTCTGCTAGACCGGCCCTAAGCAATCATAGTCTAGACCATCAACCTAAAAAACAACGGAACTTCAAATTTGCATCTCCAAATGATTTAAAATTTGGACGATAGAGAAAAGCAAGATGAAATATTGTTAATCATATTGGAGCAATGGATATTTGTAGTAAAAAAGAAAGGGTGTAATTGGCAATATTCAAGCATTGGAAGAGCTAACATGTATTTCTTTTTTCATGTATTCTCCAACTTTTCTGCAAGAGGTTGGAAAGATTACCAATCTGAGGGTGTTGAGAATAGTTTGAAACTACGCTGAATTTGAAGGTAATGCAAAAACATACATGACAATTCTGGCCATTTCTCTCAGCAAGCTAAGCACATGCTACCTTCAGTCTATTTCTCTTGATATTCATGGACACGGGCAAGATAATTTCTCACTAGATTTATGGAGCCCTGCTCTTTGTAGACTTCCAAAATTTTACGTTGGCCGATGGCATCCCATTTCCATATTGGATTTCATCCCTTAAAAACCGTCAATATTTGCATATGTATGTCAAAAGAATTGGCCAAGAAGATTTTAGGATGCTTGGAAGCATACCTTCTGTTCTAACTCTTTACCTTCTCTGAAGAGGCCCCTAAAGAGAAGCCCATCATCAGTAGCAAGGGTTTCAATGTCTGAAGTATTTTAAGATCCACTGCAGTTGTATGGTATGAGGACATTATCAGGTTAGATATGATCATGATTATGTAACACATAAATAGACCAAAGGTGTATACTTTCTATATAAGATTTACTTATAATATATTTAAATAAACGTTGTTGCACCATAAGTTTTATGTATTATCGTTTGCAAAAGTTCTTGCATAGGTGAAGCGAAAGGAAGTGAGCACATAGAATACATGGATGATCAATGAAGTTGAATAGGGACCAACCCATAGCTTTTTCCAAGTCTTCTACTGTATTTCCACATGCTTTTGGGCCACAAAAGGCAAGAAATAAAGTTCTACACATTTTGAACTCAAATTCGGCCTTTGTGAAAGTAAACTTCACATAGTTCTAGCCTCTGATCCAAGAGGTTTCTTGAGGTCTATGAGTACTCGTTGAAAAACTTATAAAGTTAAATTTTAGATAGTTTTGATCTCACATCAAAATTTCTCGTGAACTACTTAGAATCTGCAAACAAGTTATGTACCTTTTCTAGTCTAAATCTGTTTTGAGCCTTAGGCCTTGTAATGAAGTTTTGCTTGGTTGATTCATTTTATGGATGCCCTCCCACCATTCTGCCATTATACAGTTTCACCGATAAATCGGTTTTAATCATTTATCTACAATTTATATTATGTTTTCTCTATTCTTGTGAATTTCTTTGATTACTTGCAGGAGCAAAACCTCCCTAGTGAATTCAATTGTGTGAGAGTGTTGTCGATAATGACTAGACATGTACATATAGTGGTTGTGGGGTGATGATCTGCCGATCGAAAGTCTCAAAATATGAATGTTTCACGTCGACAAATCAAACCTATCAAAGATAAATACCTAATTACGCATTATATGGGATCAGTTTTCAAAGCAGGATCTTTGGCAAAGCATGAGTACCTCCATATTCTGGTTAGTGCATTTGAAGTCAAGTCTTGGGATGGCAGCTTTATATTGGGGTTGAGCATCTCTCCTGCCTCAGCAAGGTGTATGCCTATATTAACTGTTATGGCTTGACAGCTGAGGAGGCTGAAGCTGCAGAGAATGTCATTGTGGTTTCTCTTGACATGATTCCTAATCGTCTCACATTGCTAATTTTGCGCCCTTGTGATAAACATTGAAGAGATTTTTGTTTTTTCTCCTAATTTTTCGTGCATACTGTTGTTGTTATGATCTGAATTGCTACATCTGTTACCATAATTTTTTTCAGCGGTCTCTACTTAAAGTCTTCAGGATTAGCAATGATTTGGTCTAACAAGAACATTGTTAAAAGATACATTTTTTTGTCCTTGAGGAGGTACAATATTGGTACTTGAATGTACCAAAATTCATAGCACTAATTGTGGTATCTCTCCAAGGGCTTAAAATCGCTTTTTGTCTAAAACAACATAAATAATCTTTCATGCATATATTTATATCAACAGCAACAATCAATGGGAGAATGGTTGTAGAAACTTAAAAAAAAAATCAAACAGCAAGTCTAAAAACTCACCCTAAATTGGATACTTGAATACCTTCTCCTTGTAGTCTGACCATAATAATTAAACATTCGGTTGGACGGCAATAAGTTCCACTTAATTTGTAGGTAAAACAGTATAATCTGGATAAGCATAAAAGTGCATTTAGATTAATTCAATAAATGAAAAACAAAGAAAACTAGAGGTTAGACTGATTTTGTACTAAAGTTTGCAGTTTTTTAAATTGAGAATGTTTAGGCTATTTTTTACAAGTTTAATCGATCAACAAATAAGAAAATTTGGCAAATTGCGAATAGCTACATATAAAAATAGGGGCCATATTTTGGCCGTGGGACACTACCTTCCCTTTTAGCTTGAAGTCTGTAGGTAGCAAATGACGGTAGAGGTATATAGGCAGGTGAACAACAAAACACAAAATAAATCTGGACAACAGATGTCAATCTCTTCGTTAGGATAAGGAAAAAAATGGTCCAACATAATTTTTAAAAATAAATGGTGCTTTACATGTTGATCCTACTAATGATAAATAAAAATCATAATTTTGTAGGTAAAACGTATAATCTAGATAAGCATAAAAGTGCATCTAGATTAATTCAGTAAATGAAAAACAGAGAAAACTTGAAGTTTCACTGAATTTGTACTAAAGTTTGCAGTTTTTTAAATTGTGCATGTTTAGGCTATTTTTTGCATGAGTTTAATTGATCAAAAAATAAGAAAGTTAGGCAAAATGTGAATAGCAAAATATAAAAATAGTGGACATATTTTGGCCGTGGGATACTACCTTCCCTTTTAGCTTGAAGTATGTATGTTGCAAATGACGGTAGAGGTATATAGGCAGGTGAACAGCAAAACACAAAATAAATCTGGACAACAAATTTCATACAGTGCTTGAGTAGTGACTGAAAATAGATCACCATTTAATGTTTTAAAAAGTTAAGCTGAAGGATGTACTCAATACTTCAGTGCAGATATGTTGAAGCAATAGTTTGTCATATTTGAGTGGCAACAACTTACAACCTGTGGACCAACAAGTTCATCAAATGCTAGGAACTCAAACTGAGACTAGAAAAAAAATGTGGATTTCAACTAGAAAATTATTCTGCCATGAATCGAATGGAGAAAACAGTGACAGAGAATCAAAGAATAGAGACTACAACGTAGAGACCTTTTTAGAATAGACAATAGAATAGACCGTTTTAGACAATGTATAAAATAAACTTGGGCAAAAGATAATCCTTCTCCCAGTAATTTTCTAGTATCCCTGTTTGAAGCTTAGATACCAGGCTTCGACTTAGTTTGATTTTGCATCATTGAGACAGATGAATTCCCAACACCTCCAACTCCTATGAATGACAGATACCAACCGTGCATATTTTTGGAGTAGCCTGTTACTAGAAGTATCACTTTCATTTTTGTTGCCTATATTCATGTTGAATATATTTTTGGAGACAGCTGATGCAGCTGTCTTGTTCGTTGTATTCTTTTTGCATTGATTGTGGCTCACACATATTATAGGCATGCGTGCATGTCTGAATCATAGCAAACAGTCGATCATCCTGTTTACATCTATATATGGTTGTCTATTTACTTTTTTACTTTTGTAACTTTATATTGTTGTCTATTTACATCTTCCTTACATATTGGTTTTTTTTAGATTTTTTTAAAACTTCTATACAAAAGTTTTCAAGCTTCCACCTAAGTTGTGGTTTCAACCGTATAATTTCCCTATCATCCTTTAGGTGAATCAATTATACACCAAGACGACCCACATCCATGCACTTGTACACAGGCAGAATTAATGATGCATGCACATAAGAAGCTAATATTTGTTGATTTTCCAACCACCGAGTTAAAGAAGATGTGTGTGGGATTAGGTGACCCTAGTCCACACATATTTAACGTCGAGGAGCGACTCTCCATGACTTGCCCACGTTCCTCAACTTTGTGTGATGATCGGATATGCCGTTTTTCTCTAAAGAAATCGCCCCCAATCCCCTCAATGGAGATGTGTATGATTCATCCACTCTTCAAAACCCTAAGACTACTAATACTAAGACGCGTTAAAGAGGACCAAAGGACAAATTCCATCACCAGACAGCTCTAGGGCCACCACCATTTCACGATCATCGGCTGGTGATCTCTCTCATCGGTGTGCTACTATTACTGTCATCATCTCAACCTAGGCGGTGTTCTGCTACCTAAAAAACTACAACGCCAATATAAGCTAAGCATCATCAATGGTTTTATCAAGTACTACCGGTCATAATTACAATCATTAATTTCTCGTAAGAAATTAGATGATCATTGTTAGTATTATAGGTATGGGATACTCATGTATACCACATATCAATTTTTATTGGGAAATAAATGTTATATGTATGGATAGAGTACGAAGTACATAATAAATATATCCCTGAGAAAAATATATATTAAGAGTCCTACTTGGACTCGGCTAGAATATCCATATTTGACTCTCTATTTTACTTAGATAAGGGAGCAATCGATCGAGTATAAATATAAGACTCTAGAAAAGGAAGCGGAACATGCCAAGACAAGTCAAAACTAGTGATCAAAAATCTCAACCCTAAACAAGCATCACAATCCACATGCCTTGTTATGTGTTCGATCTTGTCGAGTCTAGATTAGGGAAGCTCGATAATAACTAGCCGCTAATAATTGTATTCGAGTTTTATATCAATGTTATGGTAGATTCGATTAGGTTTTTGTCCCCCACATTCTATATTCATGGGATTAATATATATACAGCGAAAGCACCAGCCACAACATTAAATAGAAGTACGGACCAATCCTATATAAAAATCCGTGTTTGTATATTTATCCGTATCCTCGTATTAGCTTTATTCTGTATGTATAAATATATTATGTAGATAATTACTATAGTCAGTATTAATTGACCGTGTTGTTTCATTTAGGTGCTACTATTCAAAGATTTATGAAAATATAGTGTCAAGAGATTGTTTTTTCGACGAGGATTGTTAGACGGATCAAGAGATGATCGATGTGGATCGAAGACGTTGCCCCGCGGAAGCAACGGTTCAATATGGTTGAACCCGAGGCCTCGGGTTGAGGACCTCGGCCAACCACTTCCGAAAATCCGATCACGGAGCTATGAATCCAGGGTCCGGGTCGTCGGTCTATTATTCAACGGTGCATTACAACTCTGTTGATTACCAGGTTCGTCATTCTAATATGTTGTTATTAGATCGACTTTATTTTGTTCAGCACTAACCACAGATTAATCTACCGTGGTTTGCATGCACCGACGGCATCCGAGATTAAGTTGATGTATAACCTCACATGTTTGCTTGAACATGGGTCTGGAAAACCGATGCGATGTGTCCTGGTCGGACTCGGACGACTACCTAGCTTCGCGCGTGTGGGCACAGTCCGGCTCAAGATCGACTGCACACCGTTCCCTAAGAAAATGCAGATCAAGACCTGGCACTGGTGCGCACGGTGCAGGGCAGCGGAAATCCACGCCGAGTGCGGTGCATCAATTATCACCAAGCCAAACACGCTAGCCTGTGATGACTCGACTCCGTACAGTACCTGACAACATGGATGGATCCGTACAGCACTGACAAGGATAGGCATGCACTAAAAGAGCCAAACGCCCATATAGTACACGTACTGGTTTAACACTAATTTTTTTTTATCAGCCATAAACAATTGAAGATCCGATTAAGTTATAAAAAGAAACCCATCGTCTAAGAAGTAGATTAGATAAATAGAAATATTAATGGTATTAGATAAGGAAAGAGTAGATGAAAGAGAAAAAATTATTTAGATGAGACCAAATCAAACAAGAAAACATAGAAATCATGAGTAGTTTTATATTTATAAGATATTAGGTATGAGTAGTTAATTTTATTAATTTTTTAGAGAGAATTTTTTTTTCTGTTTAGTAAATAATGTCCAGTCATTTCGGACTTGTATAATTCGGAGTATAAATATAAGTCCACAAGACCTTGTAATATATCTTCACATATCAATATAATTTCGATGTATCACTATCTTAGTCATTTAGGTTTTTTCCAGTGGGTTCTGGCTCTCGATATGAGGCTGCATCGGTTAGCTTCGATCTCTGGTAAAGTTGTAAGTCCCATTATTATTCTAGTATATCTGCTCTGTCTAACGCTATATCAGTTTTGTCTAACCTTTTAGTCTAATCGGATATATTATATCATGTTTGCGTGAGATCTATCAGTTTATCGAACTTCTTTTATCGTCATCAGTCTTGTACTATATTGGTTAGGTCTAACCTTCTAGATTACTAATAGTAGATAAGGCTTAAGTCAGTAGGTCTTTAGGTGATATTTTATCAAAGTAGCCAACCAAGGAGTTATCTTTATATTAAGTTTTACACTTAACTTATCGGTTTTTTAGCTGATATACAAGGATTATCCACAATTAATCTACTAGAAATCAATCTAATTTTATTAGATTCGGCCTTATACTATGTCGGTTAGGTCTGATCTATTAAGATTGTGTTTAATAGGACCAGCATTGCGATCTAGCAAGTTTTGTTCTTCTTATTGGCTCAGCTAGTTGATTTTATTTATGTCTTATCGGACTCATAGCCGATAGTAGGAGTCCGTATCAGACTATCGGCCGATTGGCTAGCTTATGCCATCAGTATGATTGATCTAGTTTTTGTCGTTTTAGTGCTGTTAGTTTCAGCCTTATACTGTGTACAATCTATCAAGGTTAGTTCTAACTGTACGGTCGTCGATGGTTCTTAGTTCTTGTCTCTTCGGAAGATCAGATTTTGCTATTTACTGCTTATCGTCTATTTTATTCTAAGTATTATTGGCTCGATAGCTAATGTGTCTTTTATTTTATTTCTTGTTATTTACTTATGTTATCAGTATTTCTAGCTAATGTATATGTATTACAATTCTTATCGGCAATTAGCCGATAGTGTGAGTCTATCAGTCTCACAGCTGATTATTATCTCAACTCTATTTATATATTCAGCCGATAGTAATAGTTTGTATCGGCCATTTGAGTAAATGATCTAACTTTATTTATTTTAGTTATTAATTAGAGATTAAATTGATTGGCATACCAAAAACACTAAAGAAAAACACTTTAAAAACTTTGTGTGTTTAGTACATCGAATTGAACCTCTATCGCCGAACACTCCTCTACTACATATTTTGCTTGGACCGATTTGCGCGTCAACAGTCAGCCATACGTATACACTCATTCATGTGTGGTCAGGTCAGCCATACGTACGTACATCAATTCACATTTGGTCGCTGGTCAAAAATCTGTGCACTAATCAAACAAGAACGTCGGATGCATTCGGAGCTCAAGACAGCTTTAGCATGGCTAATAAACGATACTTAGTAAATAAATTCTCTAAATTAATTTAGTAATTTTATATACATTCTACATGTATACGTAATATTTTATATATAATTTATCGTATTTAAGCTCTCCAACTAGAGAGAATAATTTATTTTTCGTATCAATATTTTACTATGTGTACCTACAACATATTTTTATAACATGTTTAATTTTTCTGCCCAGGGCTCTCTCTAATTTACTTTCTATATAAATTATATTTTATTTTGATAATATAGAATCCATATATAATCTAAATCTTCTTGTTGTATCCTGAAAATGTAGAAGATATATATAGCTAGACGAGTAACCACTCAATATTTTTTTGTTATATTTTATATTTTCTAGTGTCATATTTTCAAGAAACTATTTGAGCTCGCAACAACGAAATATCTTGAACAGTAACTGGTATCACCTGACATATTATTATATTAACCTTGTACATCCTGATCATTCTCATAACATGATGACGAAGGTGCTTCGCTTGTAAACGGAGGGCTCGAGATCTGCTCACGTCATCTACCCGATGATTCTAGTAGACTTAAACATTAATGACACCTTATGTGTTATTATCATATTAGATCATATCTCATAAAAGTTATCGATTTGATCACCCGATATATTTATTGAGACATGTTCACGCTATCCACCCCACTAGTTAGAATAGGAGTGAAGAGGTGATCGGCTAACAAATAGAAGATCTAAGGTCCTACCCATGACATCTACTAGGATGATTTAAGTGAGGCTTCAAATGGCGATGATACTAAACGTGTCATAGCCCAATAATACAGGCATACATGACAGATAAAATTTCTGGCCAGAAACTTGAAGTACACATAACATTCTGATATGCTTACGAGCTGGATAAATAAATACATACCATATTGGCTACATGAGATACGCATCAAGTAATCAACCTAAGCACATGTACAATGGTCAAGATTTGACTATGCTATTGGTCTTTATGAGACCAGGTTGGGTGTAGTAGTTTTACACCCAGATGGTGGTTGAGATCTGACTACGTCACCAGTCTTCGTGGGACTAGGTCAGACGTAATGGTTTTGCCATCTAGATAGTGGTCGAGATTCGATTACACCGTAGGTCTTCACGGGACCAGGTTGGATGGGAATGGATTCCTACCCAGGAAATGGTCGAGAACCAACTACTTTGTTGGTTTCATAGAACTAGTAGGTCATAGCGGTCCTACCACCCATATAAATCTGTTTAGGTCAAGCACATAATTTTCCAAGCAGACTATTTCTTTGCCAAAAGATGTGTCTTGGTCGAAGTAACTACTAATACTACTGAGATGGTGGACGAAGACATCATGGAGTAAAAGTACGTCGATAATTTTTGTCTCTTTTCTACTCGAACTGTCTACTCATTGATTATATTTACGAGAAGATAGTTGGAGGCTAGAGAAAGTATATAAATCCTATCAATGAACTAAAAAGCTTTTTGAAATTTCAGTTTATGATACTCACGAGCATGCTTGGGGGCTTGTTATCTAACTTTGATTCGAGTAGCTGGTTTTAAAAAAAATTAAACAACATAAAAACATGTCTAAGAACATATCGAGAAAGGCATATACTAGTTGGAAGCTTTTTGTTGGTTTATATTCAGTCTCAACTAAATAAAGTTTGGTCCAATAACTCTCTAACTCAATGGCAAGATATATGCTAGTCTAGTAGAGCCCACTAGTTAGAACTCTATTCCGATTAGGCATATGCTGAACTAGCAACTTCAATCCTCATTATGTTGAAAGAATTATGTTTATGAAAGGATTAAAACAATGGGTTCAGTCAAAGATTGTGTGCTAGTCGAACTTTTATGCAGATCAGATGAGACCAATGATATAGCTTTGGAGTGATCCGAGTACTCTAGCTAGATGCACATGCAACGTCTGACCATGAAGAGTGGTGTATATTTAAGTTTTTAAATATATCATGTAATGTACTTTGCTATTCGGCAAATATTGTTTCTATATTCGTGCTCTGTAATAACTCATATGTTAGATGTCGCTCTTATTTTCTCGAGCAGTCATGGCCAATTGGGCTTTTATGTTGTCAACTTACAGGATAATTACACGTTGCCCGAGTACTTAGTTATATTTAAAATTTATTATTTCGAAGTGCATAGTCTTAATCTCGTTCTAACTAAACACAACCATGAGACAATGGTTCGATGTCGTTCGGAATGCTTGAATGGCTTATGTTCAGGATAGGACATATATATGGACAACCTAAAGCTAGTTCAAGCTTATAGACAAATTATATCTATTTATAATATTTTTATTAAGCATTTTATATATGTATTTATTTGATTATGTTTAATATCTATATTGAGCTACCCGACGATTTCTTAGAGGCTTAAATGTTTTCTCATAAGGTTATTCAAATATTTAAGAAGAAAGAAATAACAATAAGTAGGTTTATCGTCGAGATGTCATACACACATTTAGATTTAGATAGATAAAGTTATGAACTCTGCTCGAATTTCATAACTACATATATTGACAAGTTAATCAAATGAAAGAATCAAAGAAATTAGACCTAACTAGTCGGTAGAACTCCAACTATGTTTATTTGATTCACTGAGGTGATTGGATTAGCTGATGTATTTATTTAAGTAGACTGTTAATATTCTAGATATAATATCCCATGTATGTATATATAACTTAGTGGAGTACCACATACCAATTTTTATACAATAATAGATCTAATGTGTATGGTTAGAATTTAGAGCAGATAAGAAAAATATCTCTAAGACGAAAAGAGATATAAAGTCTTACTTAAGCCAGGTAGGACTATTCGGATCATATTTATAATTGACTTTCTATATCTACTTGGACAAGGGAGCAACCATAGGTATAAATACAATACCCTTAGAGAGGAAGAGGAACATGCCAAGACAATTCAAAACTAGTGACCAGAGATATTAACTCGAGACCATTCATCATACTTGTTATCTGCCTGATTTCATCGAGTACAGATTAGAGAAGCCCGACAATGACTAACCATTGATCATCATGTCGTTGTTATGACATACTATATTAGGATTTTTTTTCCCATATTCTATACTTACGAAATTAATATATAGTAGATTCTTCAGCCACGTGGCTAAATAGAAGTAAGGTTATTATTTTTAAGGATCTGAAGTTGTATAGAAATCTATCTGCTTATATTTTCATCTGTCTTACCCCATACATACAAATATACTATATATATACACACACACTGGTCGGTTACCAATCATTAGACAATCAATCATGCGTAGCTTAAGATCATGTTGAAGAATTAGCTCAAACAATTAAAGCTTAACCAACTTCAAGTCTTCAGCAGAGGAGGGGCAGTCTTTTTTTCTCACAGCCATTTAGCGCATGCACACAAGGTGGCAAATCGATTACAGTTTTGTTGCTTGTCAGTCACTTGATTTTGTTTTCTTAATTGTCAGTCAGATAATTAAAATGCACAGCAAGGCATTAGAAACTTCTTTTCTTTTGCTTCATAGAAGCCTATTTAACTTAGAAAACACATAACGCAGGATGAGGTAGGACATGCAGTATGGATGTGCATTATACGGTATACTCCCTCTAGTCAAATTTATATGGCGTTGGGAGAGCCGAGATAGTTCTCCCAATTAATGTCAAATATTTTTGCCTAGAGAGTACTTTACTTATCTTACATTGCCCTTGTTTATTTTGCGTGATGGCTCCCAGCTTCAAAAGTGAGTCTCAGCACGGCCCTGTTTGCACTGCCTATATTAAAACCAGCCAGAAGGTAGGACTTTCCTTCGGTGAAGAATAGACAAATTAATTTATTGATCTGACTGTGAAACGAAGTACACAATACCTTGGTTCTTCCTCCGTTTTTTTATTTGCTATTCACTTTACTATTCGTCTTGAACTACATAATTATTATTTATTTTATTTTGATTTGTTTTATAATAAAAGAACTTTTAAGCATGAGTTATATTTTTTATATATTTTTTAAAAGTTAAATAAAATAAATGGTTAAATATATGTTTAAAAGTCAACCCGTTAAATATAAAAAAATGGAGAAAGAGGAAGTGTTAGACAGGAGGGGCTAGACATCTTTAATTAGGGGTTGTTCGGTCGTAGTCCTGAGACAATTCGCCTGGCTTGTACACTTCTCTGAGATTTTTTAGATAAGGAATGCACTGGCTGCTGTGTCCAAGATGCACAAAAAGACGCTTCCTTGAGATGTAGTGTTGTTTGGTTACTACCGTTAGAATCTCCGCTTGATGTCGTCTGACCTCTGTAGGTGTGCAACCAAGTATGTGTCTCGCTACATTTGCCCCCACTGTATTACCAATCCTACAATAACATGATGACTATCTTGACTCCGGTTCCATTTTGGATGCGCAGCTTAATTAGGAAGGGAGTGATTAGTAAATCAGCTATAGGAACCAAGCATTGGTGATAATCCTATTTGTACAACAGTTTTTGATATTTTGATGTTTGGTAAACTTCTTTTATTTTAACTTATGTTACAAATCAATGATAAATATTATAATGTTCCAAAAATATGGAACAACTGGGAGAGACACGATAGCTATATAACATATTTTATCTAACCGTAATATGAAATATTTAAAAAAACTACAACAATTGTAAGTTACGTTTTCACAGCAACTTGAAAATTCAAACATGTAAAAAAACCTGCAAAAAATAAGCACAGTGCAACAACCAGAAACTGAGGCTAAAAGTAAAACAGAGTGTTTTAGGAAAGGGTAAAGATATTTTTGTGCGTAACTACTGTTTTTACCATTATTACTTTTTTTTTGTAAAAAAAGCAATTATGTAGTTAACTGCACAAGCAATCATGCATCAAAGTTCAACCGTGTTATAGTTTTCTCCAGGGAATCAACCAAATACCACCATATTAAGCATGCCTAACTAACTAGACAAAAATCATGAAAACTTCAGGTAGTTCTCAAGCATTCCTTTTCACCAGGCACTCACATCGGATCAACAAGCAAACTGACCTTAGAGGCGAGCAAAAGCACAGGCTAATCACAAGTGAGGTAGGAGACCGGTCGACCGGGTGTAGGAGGAAGTTAGGGTTACTTTAATTTTCAGGCCTTTTTAGCTATTAGGCCAATGGGGCTAAAATAATTAGGAGAGGAGAGAGGTGGTAGGATGCCAGGACTTTTTTATTGGGCTTCTTTCGATGATAAATATGTCTCTGCTATATTTCTCCATGTACATATGATATATATATATATTTAAAAAAATCTTAGGTATTCATTTGGATACCCATTAATTATGGTGGGACCACTCCTGTAGGCATGCCCTCACTAGTTACCAGCAGCCATATATATCTTTCAAAAATAAAAATAAAAGTAGCATCAACTATATATCATCTTCGCTACACGCTAGAAGTGGTCATATATTTGCAAGGCTTTTGAGCGTGTCATAGCTCAACTTCAGGGGGGCAGAGTATGTCTCCAATTAACTTTGTAAGGTACACAGGCAATGTCTCCATTTAGTACTAAATTGGTGGGAGGCACAAATTAAGGAGGACTATATTCGGATATAGGTGCGCTCCAAACTATACAAAATAGAATGTGGCCATTCCTCTTGTAAGTTTTTGATCTATATATTGTGCATCCTTTTCTTTACATGCATACAAGAGAATTGTCTAATGTGCACAAAAAAAAACTATGGTGTGGCAATAAAAAAAATATTTCATGAGAGAGAGAGAGAGTAAATTGTCCCACTAAACCATGGGATCTTTATATTTAAAAAAAAGAGTTCCTTTACAATACTTTATACTAGCAATTATAGCAAACAATCGATCATCCTTTAGGCAAATCAATTAACCACAGACGATCCACGTATATATATTAATTGTAGAGTGTACACTGGCAGAATTGATGGCACACATAAGAAATTAAAGCTTAACCAACTTCAACATTGGTGGGGCAGTACTGTCCTGATCTGTCGCTCTTTCTTCGCGCATATTGTAAACAGCCATTTTAGTGCACACACACAATGCACAGGCACACACGGACTAGGCAAATCAACTAATCTACAGAGACAAGATAAAATGCGCAATAACCAAAGCAACTCAATTCTCTGTTTCATCGAAAGATTTGTTCTAACTCAGAAAACAGACAGTGCATAATTAATGGTGTAGGACATGATGTAATTTACATGATTTTTGCTTATCTTACATTTTTCTTGTTTAATTTTGGCGGTAGCACTGTAGCACACATTCCCGCTTCCGTTCACACAGCCACTGCATGCATGCTACCTACTTCCTTGCTCTTTCAAAATCGAGTGTCCCATATTCCTTGCAAAAAAAAAATTCTCATAGACTTATTTGCATTGCCTCTGGCACTTGCCTTCTTCACAAACCAGTTAAAAGGTAAGGTTCTTCTTCGATGCGTGGATGACGATATGAGATCTCCATCTTGGCAGGATCATCTGTAGAAGCCAAATTAACTTATTGATCAAACTGTGTGAAATGAAGTAGTATCTGTCTTTGGATGATATGAGAAAGTAGGGGACTGTTGACATCTTTAAAAAATAAATTCGAGTGGCTGCCAAGAAATTCTTCTGTATTCCTTTCCTCTTGTATGTCTATCTGTTTTTATGTTCTTTTATACATGTGCTTCGGATGAATTTGTGAAAAATTATTAAGCATTTACCAGATTAAAACTCCACACGGTATTGTGGTGGATCATGCTGATCTTGTTTGGTGCAACAACTTTTGGAGATTTCGGTGTACAGCAAACTGCTTTTATTTTAATCTGTCACAAATTAACGATAATATTATAATGTTCTAAAGATATTAAACAATTAGGAGAGACATGACATTTAGATAACATACTTTATGTAAGTCATAATTCAATATAAAAAACAAACATCATATAGCCATTACAAATCTTCCATTTCCACAACAGCTTAAAAATTAATTTTTAAGCATAGCACAACACAATACAATAAACACATACTGATCCTAAAAGTAAAACCAACTGATTTAGGAAGGACCTAAATATTTTTCTTTTTTAGATACTTTTTTTACCATTATTATATATTTTTCCAAAATAATAATGTTGTAGTTACCTGTTCAACCAACCATCAAAATTCAATCACGAATTAGTTTTCTCCGGGGAATCAACCAAAACACCACCAAAATGCCTAACTTGCCAAATAAGAAACATCGATGAAAGTTCATAAAGCTGAAAGTTCAGAAAGCTGCTGGGCATGCATTTTTATCAGGCACTCCCCTGGTCAGCTACCAAACTGGCCGTTCCAGGGATGCAAAACCGTAGCATTGAGGAGAAGTGAGGTAGGCAGTGGGCTCTACATGATTGCGGTGTGATCGACCAGTAATTTTGATTTTGTTTTTCAGCTCTGCCTCTGAGCCTACACAAAATCTAGATCTAGTAATGACTTCAATTCCCGACACCTCCGAATCCATATGATCAAACTGACCATGAACATTGTCTCATAAGCCTTGCAGTCACCATGCTTGCGCTAGAGATGGACTCTCTCTGGTGCCATATTTGAAAGGTTTAGTGGTCGCAATGTTGAGAATACTTGTAGCCAACTTCAGAAGGAACGCATGTCTCCATTATTTAAGATACTCTCAATGAGGCTTAAATCCACACATCCTTGAATATGCACAAGCACAAACGGCAGCTTTCATTTTGTACAAGAATTGTTTATTCTGAAAAAAAACTATATATCAATATATGGTCATCATACATCTTTACAGAGAGGGAGGGAGTACCTACCTCTTTACATAATGAAAAAAAAGATCACTTATATTGCTAGCAACAAAAGATGCACACATAGTCAAAGCTCCACTTTTCAATTGTTTAAACCTTTTCTTAATAAATCATGCAGTTTGCTTCCCCTCAAAACACACCAAACAGATAAACAACTCCCAACTTCCTTTGAAGATAAGCAAAACGAGAACAATAAGTTTTATAAAAATATCCACCAATTATAATTTTGTATCAATAAATTAAAGCACAACATGATCTTGTAGAAAATAAAAATAAATATGTAGAAAATAAAAATAAATATCAATATACTCGGTGTATGAATGCTACACATGATTTTTTACAATATGTATAGCACTTGTGTTATCACAAAAAATTAAAACTTTATCAATAACATGACCACAATCTTTCAAGGTTAAAACTAACCAAAGTGTTTGTGAATAATAACATGAACATATTTAGATTTAGTAGTTGATTTGATTGTTTTCTAGAAGAGAATGAATAACATGAATGGATAGTTGACATTAAAACTTATGCTTTGGAGGGTGGGATAATATTTCCCTAACCCATTTTCCAAACTTGCCCAAAAATTGCACAGACCTAAGGAAAAAAATAGTTAACCAGTTTCTTTTATTCGTTATTGTAGCCCTTTTTTTCAATAGATCTATGTGACAAGTAGGGGCAAACATCTTTCCATTTTGGTCCTAACCCAATTGTTAAAAATTACAGTTAGCATGATTAAAAATGCCATTTTTGCATGTTTTCGGAAATGATGCTTAGTAAGATACCCATTTTTTGAGGGTAACACATCAAACCTAGTACTCACTTAGATTCTTACAATCGGGGGACCGAAACCCAGGTCGTGATACAATTGTTTGAAACAACTTTTTTCACCGGTCTGTGTGCTACCATATTCACCGAACGACGAACTCATTTCAGCTTCAACTACTGGAAGTCCCTCAACGCGACTTTGAGATCTTGGATCATCACTCCATGAATCGACCTGATGATCTCTCTCTGCTTCACCATCTTGACAACATCCAAGGAATCAGTCTCAATCACCACCTTGGTAATTCCTAACTCTGCCGCCAACCCTGCCGCTCTCTTGCACGCGAGAATTTCTGCAAATGCCGCATCACCGATTCTGCCGTGAACATGAGCAGCAGCCGCCATGAACTCTCCCCTCTCATTTCTCATTACCACACCCGCAGCTCCTCTATTTTCAGTCTCCAGGAAAGCTCCATCCGCATTCACTTTCACCCAACCCTCCTTCGGTTTCTCCCATTGTTTGTGTCGGATGGGGAACAGTACCCAACTTACTCTCCTAGACATTCATCCATTCCTCCAACTGTGCCACAATTCTCACAGCTACTCCCAACGGGTTCTCTGACACATTAACATGGCATCCATCATTTCGTGCAGCCCATAAATTATACAGAGTCACAAAGATTGCTGCAATCATATGGTCTGCTTGATCCATAAGCCAGTCTGTCCAACAACCAAAAAGCTAACACTTTAGAGTTGTTGCATTCCACATTTGGCATCGGGAAGTCGACTCCTAGCTTGTCCTCCACCTTACTCCAAACCCACCTGGAATAGGGACATTCCCAGAACCTATGAACATCATTTTCTTCCCTTTGACAGAATAAACATCTTACCCCTGACTTAATTTTTCTTCTCTGCAACTCTGAACCAAGGGCTAGCCCATTTTGAATCAACCGCTAGCCATGCACATGTTCACGCCGAGGTCCCTCGTGTGCCCCGGCGTGAACACGCCGGATCATCTAGGAGGTCTGCTTAGCTCTAATGTAGACCGATTGGCTTTTCTGCGTGGCTTGACGTATGCGCGTCAGGGGCCGTGGTGTTCGATTGGCTCCGACGCGTTGGTACGGGTGTGGACGTGTCAGTCAATTTGATCCTGTAATTGACAAGGAAGTGAGACGAGTAGGTTCATCGGACGTTAGGCCGATACAGGCGCTCGCTATCAGCTGGCTGCTGATAGGATCGGAGAGCTCTTCGATCGGCTAGGGAGCCAATGTGGACAGGTGTCGACAGGGAATCGGCCGTAGAGCCGATGAAGGAAACATGGTGTACTTAGAGGATAGCAAGGCACACAGGATCCCTCCGGATAGCCGAACAGTAGTTTATCGGCTGAAAAAACCGATGAAGGCACATGCGGACTAGGCAAAATATGGTATAAAAAAAACACGAGCTACAAAGCCGATGCCACTCTGGATATGACAGTACGAGATCCGTCGCCCACCGTGACAGCGCCATTAACACTGAACCTCGAAGATCGGACCTAACCGAAACAGTATGAGGCCAAGGCCAGCGGCGATGATACGGAGGACGCTGGATCGGCTATGCTGTAGCAAAGATAGGAACGAATCCATCGGCTAGCTGAGTCGATGAGGGGACGGCTCTCTGAAGGCGGGTGCGTATCAGCTGGGAGACCGATACGCTCGGCGTTACGCATCAAGGAGCACCTCTAAAGGCTAATGCGTATCGGCCGAGAGCCCAATGCGCTGGGCGTGAAGCTTAGAGCATGGATAACTCATCGGCTAGCACTCCGATGATACGCCGTGCAGAAGACTATAAGCCTGAAGCTCAATATACCGTTGATAGCCCTGTAGGTCGAACCTAACCGATGTAGCAAGAAATTGACGACGATAGAGGGAGCTTAATAGGCCGATAGGCCTTGCACGGACGTGATGCGATACGTCTGATCGGCCTAAGAGGTCGAACCTAACCGATGCAGTCTTAGACAGAGCAGAACATATCGAGATGGTGGCGGGACTTACCCCTTAGCCAGAGATCGGACTTAACTGATGCAGTCCCGCGTCGAGAGCCAGAACCCGTTGGTAAAACCTAGATAAACTAGGGTGGCGATGCGTCGAGATTGTATTTGATCGAGAGATATCTTACATGTTTTCAGGAGGTCTATATTTATATCCTGGATTTACAGACAGAGTCCAACATGTTTACGACCATTGGACGTTATTTCCTAATAAGAACAAAGGAAAATACCTCTAAAAAAGTTAACTAACTAACTAAACCTTTCTAATAAGGTTACAATTTATAAAGATAGAACATCTTACCATGGAGTCCACGGCTCTTCTGCAAACTCGGTTTTATCTGAGTAATCTTCCAATTTAGAACCGAGTCTTCCTTCGCTACAACCCGATCGGTTTCTTTACTATAGCAATCGAATATCTTTTTACTTAAGCTGATCTTTTTCCTATCTCTCCTTGGGCTGCTCGGACCTGACGTCGGTCGGATAATTTTCTGTCGTGATCCAATCTTCTACTAATTTGATCGGTTTCTCTACAGTTCCGATCGGTTTTGTCTCACGAGCTGACCAGTATCTTCATCGGACACCTCTCAGCCGATCGACTTTAGCACAATCGGATCGTCTAGATTTTGGCGTTAACAGCACCTTGACTTTATTCAGAATTCAAACACTCCGTAATCGCTGCGATCTCCTGTTGGATTGATAGTTTGAAGATGATGCTCCCCCATTGCTTTCTTGTGCTACTCTCTGCAAGTAATAAGTTGACTATAAAAACTCTAGTCTTTGTAAAATTCCATGCCACAAAATCCTCTCCTTCCCAATCCGATAGCAGAATCTGCTTACAACTTTTATGTCACCCTCAAACAGTACTTCCTCCAGTGTTGCACTATCCCATTGTTTAGTACCTGGGATAAACAGATCACAAACCTGAATCGCCCTAGCTTGTGGTTTGATACCCGGTGGCCTACATAGCCCATTGCGAGGGATCCAGTTATCTGCTCTAATATTTACTGATCGCCCATCACCTATCCTCCAAATAATCCCCTTTGCAAGCAACTTCCTCCCGTGAAGGATGCTGCGTCATGTATACGATGCCTTCCGGGGACATCGTGCTTCCATAAAGGAGGAATTTTTGAAGTATCTTGCTTTGAGGACTCTTGAGTACAACGAATCTGGCTTAACCAGAATTCTCCACCCTTGTTTTGCCAACATCGCTTGGATGAAAATCTGCAAGTTTCGGAATCCCAAACCTCCTTTTTTGGTTGACACATTCTCTGGCAACTGATTGAGTGGGTCTTTTTCTCCCCACCAAAATCTTGAGATCATCGATATCAAATTTGTACACAACTTGAGGAAGCTTGAAGACACTCATTGAATATGTGGGAATAGCTAATAGCACCGATTTTATCAAGAGCTCCTTTCATGCCTTCAACAAACCTTGCCCATTAAAACTCAAAATTTTTCCCCACATCCTTTCAGTACTCCTTTTAAACACCCCTTGCTTGGATCTACCCACCTGTGTAGGGAGACCTGAATATTTTTCATTGAGTGATTCTTGATCAACCCCAATAACTTGTTTAAGATCAGCCTTGACCTTAGACGGGCAGCCTTTACCCAAAAAAATTGAGGATTTTGACAGGTTTACTTTTTGTCCCAAGCTGGCCTCATATTTTTGTAAAATTTCTTTGAGACATTGCAACTTCTCCGGCTTTGCTTCCATAAAAACAACACTGTCATCCGCAAAAAGCAAATGAGTAACATATAGCTTGGTAGCCCCAAATTTTACCCCCCCCCCTCTCCTAATTTTGTTGTTTTCCTTCTCCTTATTCAAAAGAGTTGAGCAACCTTCAGCACACAAAATGAATAGATAGGGCGATAATGGATCCCTTGATGAATTCCTCTGGATGGCACAAAAGATTGCGAGGTCGCACCATTCAATATTACAGAATAATTCACTGTTCTAATGCACCTCATTATCATATTAATCGAAGCCTCAGAGAAATCCAACTTTCTATGCATTTGTTCCAGGAAAGACCACTTCACATGATCATATGCTTTCATCATATCTACCTTGACCGCACAATGCAGTATTTTCTGTTTCCTGCTTTGCAAAGCATGTATGCATTCATATGCAACAAAAACATTATCGGTAATGAGCCTTCCCGGTACAAACACACCCTGTTCCTCCAAAACAAGAATAGGCAAAATACTTTTCAATCTGTTTGCCAGCACCTTTGAGGCTATCGTATATAGAACGTTACAAAGACTTATAGGCCTGAATTGTGCAAGAAGCTCAGGGATTTCCACCTTAAGAATAAGCACAAGGATCGTGTCATTTAAATCATCATCTACCTCCCTGCCATCCAAGAAATCCTTGAAAGCTTGACACACTTATGCGCCAATTAAAGACCAGTGCCTGATAAAAAGCTGCCGGTAAGCTGTCCAGCCCAAGGGCCTTGGTCAGCCCTATCTGAAAAAGAGTGATCTTTATTTCCTCATACTGACACCACTTTTACCAACTCCTCATTCATATTAGTATCAACCAGTGTAGATACTACGTCCAAACAGGCTCTTCCATCATCAGTCCCTTGCGACGAAAATAAATCCATATAAAAGAGACATGCCATCTCCCACATTCCATCATTTGTTTTACAAATTGTCCCATCCAGCCTCCTTAAACCTTTAACGGTATTCTTCCTCTTCCTATGGGATGCTCTCATCTGAAAAAAACTTTGTATTTTTATCGCCCTCCTTTAACCAATCTTGCCAGGACCTTTGTTTATACATAATCTCTTCTCTATCAAACAGAATATGCATCCTGTGCTCAATTTCTTCTACTCTGCTAAAAATATTTGTTTGTAAAGCCTCTACTTTTGCATTAGCAAGCTGTTATTTTAATTTTTTTTATTTCCCCTCTTACACTCCCAAAAACCTCCCTCCCCCACTGTTTCATTTGTCCAGATAAAAGATTAAGTTTACCTCTAAGCCTAACAGCACCTCTTCCTAGATGCCCTGCCAAGTGCCAAGCATCCTCGACCATTCTTTCATAATCATCATGCCTGGTCCACATCTCTTCGTATTGGAAACGCCTTTCCCCTCTTTTTCTTCAGACACCATGTCCTTTTGCAGATTAATAATCAACGCGCTATGGTCAGATTCCTCCGTCTCCACATTATCCACCTGAATTGATTGAAAAACATCTCTAAGATTTGATTAAATCCCTAAGATCACCAACTGTTGGGTCCAACCCAATCCCCGACAGATCCAACGAATAATCCTCATTGCTGCCGGCGACCTCGGCCATCCAGAGCCGCCGATGAAGAAGAGAATTCAGAATTAACACTCTATCCTAGTCGATCCGCTGCTTTCACTTATTTGTTGCCTCCATCATCAACATCCATACTTTCTTTCCTCCACCAAACCTGTCTCAATGGCCTTTTTTCTCGACACCAGGTTGTCCCATGGAGAAAGCCGATCATGGATACCTCTTCCCTGGTAACCATCCGTCTCCTGCCTCCTAGCTCCTACTCTTGGTTGCCTCTGAAAATGCCTAAGCTTGATGTTCAAATCATCTCCCTCGTCCAGTCTTTCTTTCAGTCTTCTGTTCCTCCAAGGGCTCAGAGCCTCCTCATTCCCATTACCAACACCCCTAGACAATCTATCCTTCACACTCCACCCCTAGGCTCTTTTGGCTTCAACCTTCAGGCAAAAAAGCATGACTGATTAGCAGCTATATAATTTTCAGAAAAAATTGTAATAGCATGATGCACCCGAAAATGTTTCGTTAACTGGTATAGCTCATGGTTACCATCAATAAGGCATTGTAATGTCAATCTTTGCTGTTGAGCCTCAACAGCAGCCAATCGTTACAACAACTTCCTTCCCTATGTTAGACCACTGAACTTGTATATATATATAGACCCGACCCCCCTGTATAGAGAACGGAGTTTTAGTCTTACTGTATACTACACTTCTGTATGATATCAGAGCAGGTTTAGACATCCTCGACGCACTAGCAACTCTCTCGCCGGCGAGCCGACACTTCCTCCCCGTCGTAGATCTTCTCCTCTGGTATTCCTCCTCTGCCTTTTTCACCTCGGTTCTTATCCCCATCGTCTCCTCCGCAGACGGTCTTTCTCCTCCTCCACCGCCTACTCGCCTTTTTCCACCACGTGACAAGGAGACGGCCTCCATCCACCTCCTCATTTCGTTCAGACCCACCTTTGCTTTCCCCTTGCTTCAGCCCACCTTTCCTTATTCCTACGCCGGCGCACATCTACGCTCGCGGTCTCCATCGGCTGGACCCATCCGCCCTCTATTGGCTGGAACACTCTTTCGATTCCCACTCTTCCAACACGCTCACCTGATCCCGGAAACAAAACTTCTCCACTCGCGTCCGCGCCACTTCGACGCATCCACGTGTCCACGGACGTGAATTCCTATTTCCCGGACGCGAACTTCTTTTCTTCGCGCTCGTGACTTCTCCCGTTTTTCGGGTCCGCCACACTCCGTTGCATCCACATGTCCACGGACGCAAAACTTCACTTCACGGACGCGAACCCCCTCGCGCCCATGTCCCACCTACTCTCTCGCGCCCGTGACCTATCTACTGTACCTCCTCAACCTATCTACTCTACCTGCTCCACCTACTCTACCACCCACTCTTATCGGCTACGCATCTGTCCACATCGGACACCCGCCTCTCCTAATCGGCTTAACACTCTCATCGGCTTATCATGCCCCGCTGCTCTCTCACCATGACCATCGAATCGGCTCTTGGTTCCAGCACTCTTCCAATCGCCGGATCCCTTCCGGTCAGCGGCGCTCTTGACAGTAACTCGGGCACTCCTTCACAGATGTTCTCATCACCCTACGCCGCTATCAACGTGAAATCTCACGTTCTCATTTCTCTCGACCTCAACGCCAACTATTCCAAGTAGGTTTTCTTCTTCAAATCCTTATGTGAAAAGTTCGGCCTTCGCTCCTACATTGATGGCTCTGCTCCACCTTGATCCGATGACCCCAGTGGGATATCGCTGAGTGCTGTGTACGCATCTGGCTGCTCGGCTCGGTCGATGACTCCGTTCTCAACCTTATAATGGATGATACCGATCCCACCGCCCGTGATCTCTAGGAGGCCATCGAGCGGCTCTTCCAAGCAAACAAGCAGCCGCGCGCCATCTTCCTTCTAAATGAGTTTTACTCCATGGTACAAGTGGACTCCTCTGTCTCCTCGTACTGCCAACGCCTTAAAGTCAAGGCCGCCGCCCTTCGTGATATTGGACACCCTGTGACTGACTCACAACTCATCCTTGCCCTCTTGCGAGGACTCAACCCTCACTTCTCTAATACCATCGATAACATCACCAACTCTACACCTCTTTCCACGTTCGCCTGGGTCCACGACATGTTAGTTCTCAAGGAACTTCGCCTAACCAACGATAAAAAGACTGTGGCCCACATCGCTCTCCTCGCCGCAGCCGATCATGGCTGCTCTAACCCCATCGGATGCCGCCCACCATACGCTGCTACCACCTCCCGCGGCTCTAGTAGCCATGGCTTCGGCCACGGCAACAAAGCCCACGCCGCGGTGGCAACAGCAAAGGCAAAGGGAAGGGCAAGGGCAAGAGCTAGAGCGGTCCGATGCAACCACGCCCTGCTCTTGTTCCTACCCCATCCGTCAGTCCCATGGGTCCGTGACTTTGCTATAACCCCTTGACACCCCAACCCTAGCTACGTAGCCCCATCGGCTAGTAGCCCAGGGTCCTCGGCACACACCCTCAGGCCCACCTGGCATCCGCTCCCGTCCAACCACCTCAGCTGATCACACCCTCGCCAACCACCCAGTCAGTTCCCTCATGGAACCAGGCTGGCCTCATCGCCGCTTTCAACCAGATGACGCTCCAACCCCAGCACCAAGGGTGCTGGACTCTGGTGCGTCATCCCATATGGTTTTATCAGATGGTATACTATTCTCTCGCCATCCTTTCTCCTCCTCTGTCATCACCGTTGGCAATGGCGAATTTCTCCCTATCACATGCCGCGGTGACTCCATCCTATCTACACCCACATCTAATTTTCCACTCCATAATGTCCTCATAGTTTCTTTCCTCATACACAATCTACTTTCTGTCGGCCAATTCACAAGAGATAACAATTGCTCAATTAAATTTGACGCTTTTGGTTTCTCTGTGAAGGATATCTCAACCTAGCGCGAGATGCTTCGATGCAATAGTGGCGACGACCTCTACACCATCCCCGCTGCGCCGTCCACTCCCCACACCAGCCTACCCATCTCCACCAACTTGTGGCATCTTCACCTTGGTCACCTTAGCCTTAACGCTGTCGCCACTCTCCGTCGCAGTGCCTCCATATAGTGCAATCACAACAGCCCCACTGTCTGCCACTCTTCTCAACTTGGCAAACATGTACGGCTGCCTTTCTTCCCCTATATGTCTTGTACCTCTAGACCTTTTGAATTAATTCACTGTGATGTGTGGACTTCTCTAGTTATAAGTGTTTCGAGTTATCAGTACTATCTTGTAATACTTGATGATTATATACACTACTGCTGGACTTTTCCCCTCACAAGCAGATCCGAGGTTGCCTCTCACCTCATCAATTTCACCAACTATGTTTCCACCTAATTCAACCTCTCCATTCAAGCCATCCAGGCTGACAATGGTACGGAGTTTGTAAACCGTACCATCTAAGCCTTTCTCACCTGCCGTGGCACCCATCTTCGCCTCTCCTGTCTCTACACCTCTCCCTAAAACAGCAAGACCGAACGTCTTTTTTGAACTGTAAACAACATCAGTTGTACTATGCTTCTTTACGCCCATCTGTCTGCACCTTACTAGGCTACTGCGACCTACCTACTAAATCGGCGCCCTTGCTCTTCCATTCGTCACAACGTTCTCTACACCCTTCTGTACCACAAGACGCCCAACTACTCTCACTTACGCGTCTTTGGGTGTCTCTGCTTCCTCAACCTAACAGCCACTGCCCCTCATAAACTCGTACCACGCTTCACTGCCTGCATCTTCCTAGGCTATCCCTCTTTCCACAAGGAATACCGCTATCTTGATCTCTCCACCCGACGGATCATCATTTCCCGCCATGTCGTATTTGATGAGTCCTGCTTCCCCTTCGGTTTACTTCACCATGGACCTTCGTCTGGCAACCTCGACTTCCTTCTAACCAACACGGTACTATCCCGACATTCTCCACCAACCACACCTCCGCACTCCACATCAGTCGTTCCTGAGGACCCCCTGAATGACTATCCTACTCTTCTCCGCTCTGCTGTCACCCAAATCGGACCTCCATCGGCTCCACAACCCTCATCGGCCCCCTACCCTCTATCGGCTCAGGCTGATCTCGTCTAACCCCCATCAATCCCACCAACTCCATCGGCTCATCAACCTCCATCGGCTCACCAACCCCTATCGGCCCCCCACCCTCTATCACCTTAGGCTGACCTCGTCCAGCCCTTTCTCCAAACTTACAGTTGACGATCCCAAGCCAATGCCACCCTTCCCCCTTCCGACTCTGCCCCACCACTGACGTTACCATCGGACCGTGCGGCCTCTGCTATCTCTACCTCCTCTCATATGATCACCTGATCCCAAACCAGGTCCCTCCACCCTACCCAGCGCTACGGGTTCTTCACAGTCCATTGTGCCGTCTCACCCATCCCGACGACTCACCGTTCTGCCTTGGCCAATCCTCAGTGGCGCGTGGCTATGGCCGATGAGTACAAGACCCTTATAGACAACAAGACCTAGCACCTCGTCCCTCGTCCTCTCGGTGCCAACGTTGTGACCGGCAAATAGATCTTTAAACAAAAGTTCCACTCCGATGGCTCGCTTGCTTGTCACAAGGTGCGTTGGGTGGTCCGCGGTTTCTCTTAACGTCCCGGCATTGACTACGACGAGACCTTCAGTCCTATTGTTAAGCCCACTACCATTCGGGTTGTGTTCACTCTTGCTGCCTCGCGTTTTTGGCCGATCTATCAGCTCGACGTGAAGAATGACTTACTTCACGGCCATTTGACGGAGACGGTCTACTGCTAGTAGCCTCCAGGCTTCGTCGACCCATCTCATCCCGATGACGTTTGTCTCTTTCAGCGCTCCCTCTATGGTCTCAAACAGGTTCTTCAGGCTTGGTACCAACGCTTTGCTGCCTATCTTTGGCAACTTGGCTTTGTGGTCTCCGTCTTCGATACGTCTCTCTTCGTACTTCACACCGGAGATATCACTGCCTACCTCCTTCTCTATGTCGACGACATCATTCTTACGGTGTCCTCGATGACCACCCTGCAACACATCATGGCTCGACTCCACTCAGAGTTGCCATGATCGATTTAGGTTCTCTTCATCACTTTCTTGGCATCTCTATTACGCGATCTTCCCACGGGCTATTCCTCTCCCAGTGCCGGTATGCCATGGATCTTCTCCAGCATGCGGGCATGGCCGAATGTCACTCCACCGCCTCTCCGGTCGACACTCATGCCAAGCTCTCTGCCACCGACGGCTCTTTCATCGCCGACCCTTCCTAGTACCAGAGTCTTGCTGGTGCTCTCCAGTACCTCAGACTCACACCGCCTGATCTCACCTATACCGTACAGCAAGTATGCCTCTTTATACATGCTCCGCGCAAACCTCACCTCGCGCTGCTCAAGCGTATCCTTCGCTACATGAAGGGCACACTATCCACAGGCCTACATCTTAGCTCCAGCCCCATCGACTCTCTCACCGCGTATTCTGACACAAACTGGGCAGGTTGCCCTGACTCCCGACGCTCCACTTTCGGCTACTGCGTTTTTCTTGGCGACACTCTAGTCTCTTGGTCATCCAATCGCTAGACTACAGCGTCTCGATCTAGCGCCGAAGCCGAGTATCACGCCGTTGATCACGTCGTCGCCGAGTGCTACTGGATTTGCCAGCATCTCTAGGAGCTCCATACACCCATCGCTTCCGCGACCGTTATCTACTGCGACAACGTTAGTGCCGTCTACATGACTGCTAACCCGGTTCATCATCGACGCAAAAAGCACATTGAGATTGACAATCACTTCGTACGTGACAAGGTCGCTTTAGGACACGTTCGAGTGCTTCATGTACTGTCGACGAACCAGTTTGCCGACATTATAACTAAAGGTCTACCCGCGTCTTTGTTCACCAGTTTTCGCTCTAGTCTCTGTGTCCATTCTCCTTCTGCTACGACTGCGGAGGGTGTTACACCACTGGACTTGTATATATATAGACCCGACCTTCTGTATAAAGAACGGGGTCTCAATCTCACTGTATACTACACTACTGCACCCTAGTTCCACCATGCTTAAGTTCTTCCGGTTTGTATTCAGCAGCTTTCAGTTTTAATATTTCTCCATTCACAACTGATTCTCTTGATCTGTTTTGCCGTCTTCAAACTTCAACAGCCTAGGAAAGCGACAGTTCTGTTTTGCCGTCTTCAAACTTCAACAGCCTAGGAAAGCGACAGTTCTGTTTAAACCAAAAAGATAATGCACAGAAAAGGAAAGCCCTAATACCCAATGGAATAGAAAAATATTTCCTTATCATGGTTGGAAATACAGGATGAGCTGGTAGCTAAGCCATTAAAACTGATATATAACACAAAATACCCTATCACCATATTCCCTGGCATTAACCCCAAAATAGTACTGTTTGATGACATTTTAATGTCAAGTGAACAGGCAACTGTTTTCTGAAAAAGGAGACAAGCAACTATTCACATAAATCTGCAAGTTCTCGTAAGGCGGCAGACCGGCAGTATCTGTTTTGATGATTAAAAACAATCTGCAATTTTTACTCTTTTAACATAAAAAATTGGAGTACGCACAGCTATTTAGCACTTCCACGAACAATTACGACAGGTCCTACAGAAGAGCCACGAGTCAATCTATCCGGACCAAAACCATGAACTGATCAACGACCAAGCACAACACCGGAATCAATCCAATCAAAACAGTAACAGGACGAGCATGAAGAGAAATTGGGGAACCGAAGGGCAAGGAGGAGATAGCGACCTGCATCGGGAGCACGTCCATGTCTGCCCGGCGCGCGACGAAGGGCGGGCCGCCGGTGCCGACGATGCCGGGAGAAATTTCGGTATAAGCCACTTGATTTGATTTGTAACACTTTTAGCTTTTACCACTTAATTCGCAACACCTTTAGAATATGCCATGGAGAATGCGAATTGTTTCGTTCGATGCCACTCCGTGTATCCCAAGCCCATGTCCGTCAGTCCTCCATGCTGTGCCGTCGTTCATCCACATCAGACGGGGAGCAGGTCGTCGGTCCTCCCCGCATGTGCCGCCGGCCAGCGAGGTCCTCCTCACGCGGCCGGCGGCGGTCGACGGCTGTACATGCTCACGCGAGGAGGACCTCACCGGTTGGCGGCGCGTGCGGAGTCAGACGAACTACTCCCCGTCCGATGTGGATGAAAAACGGTGCGGCACGAACGGACTAACAGACGTGACTTCGGATGGACATCGTGGCAAGGGTGGCGGTGGTGGTGGGGGGGGGGGGGGGGGGGAGTCATCGGCAAGGGTGGTAGACCATAGATCGCGGAGGCCGAGGAGGCGGCAGTCGGGGTCAGGCTATCGCGACGCCGCTACTCCGTTGGGGGGAGAAGCAAGTCGACGGACCCAGTGACTGGGAGGACCAACGCCGCCAGCTCCGGTGCAAAGGAGGCGGCGGGACCCCGGATCCAGAGGAGGGGAGGGCTATTGCCGCCTGCGCCGGTGCCATGGGAATGGCATGTTGTCGTATGTAGCAGCAGGAATCCCTCCCGTCGGCGTCGGCCTCTCCTCTCGGGGAGGAGGGGAGGATTTTTTGGGGTTGTATTTTACCGGAAGGATCTCGTACTTTCTAAATTTACAGCGCTACCGTTCGAGGCGGAGTTTTCTCTTCTTTGCATTGTATTTCTATATAGTATGAGGCTCTTTTCGAGAAAGAAACAACTAGCTGTCAGGTGTTTGAGGGCCTATTAGAAATTCTATAGGTTAACGAGAAGCTTTTTACAAGACAGCCTAGCGCGCGTGGCGATCTCCGAGGAGCCCCAAAAAATGAGAAAATCGGAGGCTTAGCTGCTTTTTTATCACCTGGTGATTTGTATAGTTGGCACCTGCTTTGATTACTTGACAGTAAAACTTGTAGTCTTTTAAACAGAAGAGGAAACACACATTCCATGAAAACAGAACAATTATCATTCAATAAAATTTAACTTACCACTAATTATATTGATAAATACTCCTATCAATTTATGACCGTTGTGTACCAAAAATAATTATATTTCTTCCTTGTCACCCATCTCTTTTTCTTGTCGCATCTGTTTTCTTCTATG
Organism: Oryza coarctata; assembly: GCA_030770085.1. Classification (NCBI taxonomy): domain Eukaryota; kingdom Viridiplantae; phylum Streptophyta; class Magnoliopsida; order Poales; family Poaceae; genus Oryza; species Oryza coarctata. The sequence continues at coordinate 10,413,299 of CM061475.1, forward strand.
TATAGCTTCTCGCACCAGCAACAACAGTGTACGAGCACAGCAGCATTAGCAATAGGCGGACTCCTCTTTTCATTATGTGTACATAGGTAACAGCAACAAGTGTACATAAGCGAATCAGCACCCGTCTAGCACAACAGTAAGTGGTGGTTGGGCGAGTCGCTGCGCATGCTGGTGACATGATGTGTCGCCACATGGTTAGGCGAGCGCGTCGCCACCCAGTTTGGTGGCATGCTCATCTCTTTATTTCATCCGGCGAAACGCGCATATATATATATAATTTTTTTAAAGAACGCGAAATCGAGAAAAAAATAAATATATGTTTACGACAGCATTGGCATTGAGTAGGGGGTTGCTTGTGAACAAAAACCGAGCCGGTTTTCTCTTTTTCTAGAGCGGTTCTATTTTCCTTAGCGCCACCCGCTCTCCGGTCCGGGCAGCGCTTCGACCGGTTCCACCCACGCACGCGACGGCTGTGGCGGCGGCTGGTTCGTCGCCGCCTCCTCCCCTGATCGATCCTACCCTCCCAAGGGCATCCGCCGCTCCTCGGCTCTGGAAGGTACCCTCTTCTCTTTCAGCCCTCTCTCCCTTCTCCCCCGCGCTCCCGGCTCATTAGCCGCCGCCGGCCGGCGTCGTGTAAATTAGATATCCATCTGGGCATGGTTTTACTTCCTTCTCTCCAATTGTTAGCCCCAGCGTTCGGTATTAGGGGATCTGTTACCGTGAACTGGTTGGTTCTGCTAGTAGTAGATAGTTTCCCTAGGGATGGGTGCGGTTGCCCACGGGTAATTTGGGGCCGGCTCTAGTTTACTCAATGATGAATTAAGTTTATATTAAAAATAAAAATTACTTTATTTAGTTGAATTAGAGCCGCTCACAGATTACCTTGGGCCTATCTATGCCCTCCCTGATTTTCCTGTAATTTTGAGGGTTCGATTCAATTGGAGCTCATGTCTCATGATTGGGGCTGCCTCTGATTCTAACTCAATTAAGGTGACAAGGTGACCATTATTTATATGTTATTTTTAAGTTTCAACATGCCTGTACTTATTTTTTTCCAGATTATTCCATTTTCCATTAATTAATGTTGTTTTCTTCCCTTTACTATATTTTTTATCCATACTTTCAGAATTTATGGAAACTTCACTTTAGTCTTTAAGAGTATATCAGCTTTGTCAATATAACATGCTAATTTGATTTAACTTGTAGTGTGGAAGCAAGCTTCATGAAACTGACGCAATATAGAGGATTTTACAACTGCCATCATATACCAAAATTCATTCTGTATTTGTGCGATACTATCTACCTGGATATCACGGAATAATCAATAAAGCGAGATGGACAAACCATCATCATCATATTCATCTTCCTCTGATGGGAAAAAGAAGCGATCACGCTCTCCTACCGACAGTGATGAGCATCCAATACACAGAACCCAAATCTACACAAGCCTTGGTTTGTTACTCTCTGTGTTGAATTTAATCTAAAAAATGTTTTTTATTCAGTGATGGTTATTGTTTTATATTTTAGTTACCGCAAAAAATATCTATTTGATGATGCAGAGGACACCCTTACACTCAGTGATACCATGATTGCTCTTCAATTGATGCGCACACAGTTCCCAAAGCTAGAGAAGGTTCGCATGCCCTTTGAAGGTTAAATTTCATTTTCAGTTCTTGTCAAAACTTGATTAATCTGTCCATTTTTATATTAGTTGATTCAATATGTTTTGATTGCCTAGACACTTATTTTCTGTAATTTGTGTGAATTGCATCCAGAATCTACATAATTCATGTATGCTTTGTCATTTTCACCCATGTAAATAGCATCTCTTATTTCATATGTTTTGAACTTCTCAACTCAACTCAACTTAACACAGTCTTTTAGTCTCAAATTAGTTAAGATAGGCTAGAGTTAAAGCCAACAAGATATCTAATTTAGGTAATTGTAAACAACTAAGCACAGTTTATTTGTACAACATCTCTTTGACATATACCAAAGGTAGATTTGAGAAATAACCAATTTAAGTTGGGCTCAAATCAGTCACTTGCAACTCTAGATCCTTAAGTTGTGTCAATATGCTATATGCTAGGTGTAAAAAAGCACGCTCCCAAGAGATATCAGGTACAAAATAAACAAAATCGTTATGAGTTGAAAGTTATATACAAGATTTAGTGGAACTGAAAAGAAAGTTGAGATCTTGTACACTTTGTTATTACAAATAACTCAGTCAAATATTACAGCTTTGGGCATCACTTTATGTTCTTTCAATTTGTATTAGTAATATATATCTCTAGCTTTGTATTGCTTGGATGATCAGTGTTCAATTGGGCTTTATATTCTACTTGTATTTCTCTCTGGACTAATATATTTCTTTCTTAAGAGTCATTGACTGCCATTTGTGTGTAAAAATTATATCCTGTTTTATATTCACTTGCAGGTTGTTACAGAACCATTCATTTTGCAGTCACAATTGTATAGTAGCGTGAAGGACAGGACACAAGTTGATAGAGACCTTGAGGTTTGTCTCGAATTAATGCTATTATGCCTTTGGTGTAGCACTCTAGCATTGCTATTGACTATTGTAGATGCAATGGATTCTATCTTGCCTTTCTATTGTTTTCTAGCAGTTCTTATTTGATTTTGAACGTCTTTCATCTTAATTCAGCATAAATAATAGATGACTGGTCATCCTCATACTGCACAAGAGATCTTTTACTTTCTTTGGCTGGCTCGTTGAGAATTTAAACCTTTTTTGGCTGTAGTCCTTGAAGAAAGACAAAGAACTTCGTGTATTCAAACTCAATACTGGGCAGGATGATCATGCAATCATGTTCATGGATGATTATCTGAAACAGGTATCTCTTAGTACTGGTTTGGCATTACACATGTATCTAAACATTATGTTTTATGTTCACCACCTTCTGTATGATTATGCACTCTAACACAAATCTAGTTTAGTGAAACACCATGCGTCCAAACTGACACCATGATGTTACATGACATCAGCCCTGCTATGGTAAAACAGTACTCAGGAATGCTCTGTGTAGGCAACCAACATATTGTGCCTATGTGCCAAGCTTTCACATGCAAGAGTGCACTTCCAGAGTAGGCCAATGTCATCCCTTTTTGTCTCCCAATCAATTGTAAGGCTGCACTCTGCTTGGTGGCCGCCATTCCTTGTAGACAATATCATTAGCTCCTCTATCAGAATCCTTGATAGAACCTGGTCCAGGATCTTCCTGAATCAACACCTGCAAAACACTAATAATATTTATCTCTGAGACCAACTAATGATATTCTTGTGTGCACAGCAACAGTGATTGCTGTTACAGTACTATATGAATATAACTGTGATGTAAACTGTATGGGTTCACAACATAGTTACACACAAAATTTCGTTATGCTTCTGAATTTTCAAAAAAATGTACCTGTTTCTGTAGCCATGTTCTTGTGAATTTAGCTTAGATTTTTAGTTGCACTGTTTGTTAGACTAAAGATGTCAGGAAAATGCTTGTTATGGCCAATGGTTCACACATATTAAAATTTTAGTTTTATCTGTTCGATTCCAATTATCCAGTAGGAAATGGATAATTTACCACATTAACTTCATACTTTTTTACTTTAGTTTTTGGTTAATTTGTTTCTTTTGTGCACTTAACATATGCAGATGGCATTAGCTGTCAAGAGGTCAAGGGGTAAAGACCAATATGGTACTGAAGTTTTTGAGTGGTTTGAGAGATATGTTGTTCATTCAAAGCATCAAGTTAGCATTGATCAGCATGAGCTGGTAAATAAGAACTGTTAGTTACTTCCATGTAGACAAATTCTATGTTAACCTTTTGTTTGTTTTTGGTCAGCAACATTTATTGTTTATAATGTCAAACCTAAATCCAAGTTTTAACATGTACTGAACTTCACTATGACCCGTCAAGGAATATTTGGATTATATATTTGTTTTCTATTCTTGACCTGACACTTCGTCTTAGCCTATTGTCTCTCAAGTAAAGGAACACGATTGACCAAAATTTAGTATTTGTCAAGTGTCACATTTCACACCAAATATATCTTCCACTAAAAATCTGTTGAAGATATCTAACATATTTGGTTGTGCTTTGCAGTGTTCTCTGTTATCACTTGGAGGTGATGTAACTGACAAACATATCACATTACTGATGAATGCTGGTCTCTTAGTAAGTATTATCATGGATGGTGTTTTATCACAATAGAAATGGCAATAAGAAAGTTTTATTGAAAACTGTATACATAGAAATAATACATGTAATCTCTTCAGTAGGATAATTATTTTCATGTTTGTCAGTCAAATATTAACTACACCTTAATTTAGAACATAATGAATTTTTGATCAAGCATGCTTACTGCTTATGCTGTGTCCATTTTCAGACTCGCCAATTAATTGATCCAAACATGTACTGGTTTTCTATACCAAGTATTGGTCCTGTCTTGAAAGGCCTAACCCAGGTTTGTGCTTATTGCCTATTTCTGTCCCTATGTTCAATGGTGTTTGTTGATCTTAGTGCTAGCTAGTGTAGCTTGTGGCATTAAGTTACTGCCATTACGTGAGGCCCAGTGATGGGCTAGAGTAGCTTGTGGCATGCATGTGTGACGGGGAAGTAGCACTTTAATACATACTTTCTAGATTAGCTTGGTTCAGACCAATTTATAGGACTGTGTATGCTGATCATATTAACTGTTCAACCTTTTGTGCTAAGCAAGGAGAAAAATGCACATGAGTTGTTCTGTGTTTCTGCTTTCTGGCCTATGGAAAAATGGGGTTAGGCTTTAGCCATTTTGGACCCTGGGTTTTACCTATCAAATATCAGTACCAGACAATAATTGACCTTTGTACGATGTACCCACTAAGGCATCATGTTTGCAAATCCATTGGGCAGAATTTTTGACAAGACTCTGTTGGGAAATATTGACCTTTGTTACATATACCAAGTAATATGCATGCACATTTGCATTGAACATAGCTTTGATACACATGATTATGATCCAAAGTTAATTAAAGTATGTTTATTCACAACCACGCAAGCTGAAGTCCATGGATCCTTTAGTGTATGGAGTCCATCTCCTTTCGGTGTGTTTCTAGATGTCAACTAATTAAATGTTCATAATTTTAATTTCTTTCTAAGCCTCTGTTTGCAAACACAGAAATCTTTCACAAACTGTGACAATTGAACTCCTGTTTCTGTGTTCTAAATAGGACCTCTGCAGAATAAGCAAAGTAGCTCGTAGTAATACAAGTAATTGGAAATTTTGACTATTTGAGTTTCTCATGGTGAGCAGGGAAGGAAGGAAATTCTTTCACTATTGAACCGCAAGAAGTACAAGGAGATGCTACTCTCTTCGCTGGAGAAGACAAGATTACGGTTTTCACCTCTTGATGTGCGCTTCCACATTCGTGACTTAATTGGATCTGGGCACATAAAAACAGTTCAAACACCAACTGGTTTACTTGTTCGCATATCAAAAGATTGATAAACTTGATTTTTTGTTGTTTGTTTGTTGCTCTGCTGCTGTCCCTTACCTTTTAATACCTACTTTAGTTTTGCAGATTTTGTTTACATCTTGCGACATTTAATCCTCTTTCTTGTTGAATGAATTGCTAGTTTGCCAGCATGAAAAACTTCTGATACATCTTTTAAAATTTTTGGATGGCACTGATTGTTAGGCTGAACACCTGAAATATTCAAATTTGTGGCTTAGCTTAGTAATTGAAACTAGCTTGTTTTTGCTGGAAATTAATTTGTTTTCTTAAAAAAGTAGTCAAATTGGATTTGATTAGAACATGCATGTACTAGAGGATTGGTGATCAGCTAGCTGTAAAAAGCTATGTCGGTATCCAAATGGAAATTTACTAGCTAGCTGTGTATTGGTTGGAGATATATTAATGTAAGAGAAAGTTATAAGGAACTTTACTAGTTAGTTCCAATACTATGCAGCTTAGATGGTTTGGGCTGTGAATGCCACTCTGTTACTGTAGCAACCGAATCATATATAAAGATATGCACCCTTTCTATGTAAAGATGCTTTTGAGATTAATGAAAATGTAACTCTTTGCTGTATTGTATTCTCTTTCTTTATATCCTTGCCATAAGTGAATTTCTATCCTATATTCTATATTGTAGCCAACAGTTTTTCTAAGTTACTTGCAGAGCTAAACTTTTGAACGAATAGCCAAAATTGCTTGACTTATTTAAAATTTTCAAGGAGCATATATAAGAAACATAAATTAGAAGGGCACAAGTAGTACAAGATATCATACTTTTGCTATAATAACTTTTCGCCATTGGACGGCGTCACAACTAGGCGAAAGCCTTACGTCTTTCACATTTTGTTGTCATTATGTGATGTACTGGAGATCGGACCAGGTGTTACCATGTACCTGAAGAACAACCGATGCGACCTTGGGTCAAAGCTTTATGTCATGTATCTCGGCCATGTACCATCGATTGCTCAATCTGGCTTGGCTGAATCCAGAACATATCTGAAAGATTTTCATAAAGCTTGTCTTGTATCTATGTAACTGAATATTGGTATCTATGTGACACGAATCCTAAAGAAAAGAACACTCCTAATTCCTTAGAAAACTCTCACGTTCAGTATACAACCTATCTCTTTATAAACTTAAACTCTATCTTTCTAAACTTGACTTTTTCCAAATTTGATTCTAATTTTTATTCGCACATAATTTTTTTTATGCCATATGGTATATTCATCTTTACATGTAACATTTTACATGATTTCTTGATCATTTAGACATTAACTTTTTTTAAGTTATTATCGGCAATGCTCTTGAGGCCTTAAGATTCACTTACATGTGAAAAACCAAGAAATTATATCCGATCATAAGTTCTTTCTAACCTAACTTACATTAGTAGACAAATAGTATATCATACATATATGAAACACATAAAAGTCTTATCTATCAAGTATACGCCGAGAAATATAAAAACAACCCGAAACCAACTCCTCGCTAGAGTATATCGGTCAGACCGTCAGGCTGGTTGGTCTGACTGCACCAATGCCTACGGTCTGATCGACATCCATGGACCACTTTGACCACATTTATACAGAATCATCGTAGACTCATGCAAGCACCCACAGTTTGACTAGGCTCTAGACCCTATCTGACCATGTAGACAAAAGCAACTCAACTTAATAGTCTTTCAGTTTTAAGCAAGTTAGGATAGGCTAGAGTTAAAACCCAATAAGAACCTCGAAATCATAATTTAGGCATATTAATAGTTGTTTTTTAAGTATTTCTATTTAAGTACAGATCTTTAGGTATAACTCACTCTTTCAAGTCTCTTCTTATTGTTTCTTCTCATATTAATTTTAGTATTATTCTATCTCTCTTCATATTATTATCTTAACTTAGTATTTCTACAATATATTAATAACTTTGGGGTCTCCTTTGAATATAGCCAAACTATCTTAACCGATGTTAAAAAGTTTTTTTTTAATTGATGCTATCCTTAGTTGATCACGTATATTCTCGTTCTAGACTTGATCAATTTTTGTATGACCATAAATCCAACATAGCATACGTATTTTTATAACAATCAGCTGTTGAATATGATGTCTTTTTGTAGGCTAACATTCTGTCCTATATAGCATAGCATGCCTAATCGCCGTTTTATAAAACTTTTCTTTTAGTTTCTACGGTACCCTCTTATCACAGAGAATGCCAGATGCTTGGCGCTACTTTAACTAGTCTACTTTAATTCTATGGCTAACGTTCGTATCAATATCTTCATCCATCTATAGTATCGATACTAGATATCAAAAAGTATTCTTTTTAGACACTACATGGCCTCCTAAACTCACATCTCACTCCTTATATGCGATAGTATCAAAGTCACACCTTAAGTATTTAGTCTTAGTTTTTCTTACTCTAAAACCTTTGAACTCAAGAGTTTGTCGCCATAACTCTCATCAATTAACACTATATCGTTTACAAAAAGTATACACCAAGAGATATCTCCTTGTATGTTTCTTATAATCTTATCCATTACTAATACAAATTGTTTAAAATCAATATAATGAAATTTTGAGTTCATCATAAATTTTAAAATCAAGATAATGATTTCAAAACCTTCCCCTTATGAATATATTAGCAAACCTTTTCAAAATGTGATTTGGTGTTTAAAAATAAAACCAAAAGGATTTAGTAAAAAAACACTCAAGACTTGAAATTGAAAAAGGAAAATTCTCTTGCTTTTTAAAAGAAAGAAATTCCCTTCATCTTAAATTTTTTTCACATTTTGTGTCTCTTTTGATAATCATTTCATCAAGAGTATTAATTTTTTTCATGTGCTTTGAGGTGTATCTAGAGAAATTCAAGAACATGTATTGCAAGACAAGAGAGATAAAATGATGAACAAGTTAACAAGCATGAATTAAAGTATAAATATGAATCAAAGATATAATAAGTAAACTCAATTTAGCATTAAAGATTTATGCATTCGAATGATTTATAATGCAATATATTACTAGTACATAGGTTGAAAGAAAAACCCTTACACATACATAAGTTGTATTAAACACTTTTTCTTAAATTTAATTGCTCTTTTAAGGAAAAACTTTCATCAACTGTAGTGCTTTTGGTTTTTTATATGACACTTTTTGCTATTTGTGACATCATAAAAGAAAAGCTCTTAATTATTCTAGCTACTAAATACTATTTTTAAGAGTTCGGCATCCATTATTCTTCTCACTGTGTGTCGTCAATACTGTTTTTAAGGATTTAATATCTATTTTTACCTCTCATAAAGTAAAGTTAAGCAGGTTTCTTTAGTTGCATTTGTGGGATTTATAATATTTGAGGAATGAAAATTTAACAAGTATGTACGCATAAATCATTCAAACTATTACTGCTTCAATTTTACATATTTATTTAATTTATATAAAAGAAATAAATGTCATGCATCATCTCTTTTAAAAGTTTTATCAAATATTCAATAAAATTCATACCAGCTAAACTAGTGACTAAAATACATCAGTCATATTGCTATCAAGCACACACACTTAGAGATAAACAAAATCAAAGCTATTCTTTTCTCAGTTTTTATTTTTTTCATTAATGTTACAAAAAATGCATGTAAACTAAACATGAATATAAAGAAAACAAATAAGAAAGGAAAAACATGTATGCAACAAGAAGTGAAAAAACTCTTCCTTAGGATATGCCAAAAGAATAAACAATTCTAAGTTCTCCCAAAAAAACGCAAAATGAGAAGAATCCAAAGGTTTATTAAAAATATGTACCAATTACAACTTAGTATCTAGAAACTCCAATTCAACATTTCCCTTCTCAACATAATCTCTCAAAAAGTAAAAGCGAATATTAATATTTTTAGTATGTAAATGTTGTATAGGATTCTTAGCAACGTTAATAGCACTTGTATTATCGTAATAGAGATTATTTTTCTCTAAAGTAAGACTATAATTTTTCAAAGTCGAAATAAACCAAAGAATCTAAGAACAACTAGTAGTAGTAACATATTCAGATTCAGCAGTTGATTAAGCAATATTTGATTGTTTCCTAAAAGATCAAGCATTCAATGAAGTAACAACAAATGATACGTTCCACTAGTACTTTTTCTATCAATTCTACAACTACCAAAATTCACATCTAAATACCCACCCAAACATATAGACGATGATCTAAAATACCAAATTCCAAATTTAAGAGTGTGTTGTAAATACCTCATAATCTGTTTTACAGCTCGGCTATGCGAAGCATGTGTAGAAGCTTGATATCAAGCTCACAGACACACGTAAAATTGTATATCTTACCTCAGAGCAATAAGATAAAGTAAAGTCATACTTTGATATTTTTTTTATCAATAGCTTCACCATCTTCATCCAGTTCCAAAACAGCAGTAGACCCCATTGGTATAGAAATAGGCTTGCAGTTCTCCATCTTAAAGCGTCGTAGAAGATTCTTGGTGTATATTGTTTCATGAATAAACGTACATTGTGGTGTCTATTATTTGTTTCAGAGGATGTTGTCGTTGAATATGCAAAATAGTAGCAACATCTGAAGTTGTTTCATACTCTGAATCCTGAATTATCGAAGATCCATAGCTCTCTGGTCCAACCCTGTTGGACCGACTTTCCTATTCTAGTTGGACAAGTTGGTTGCTGTCGGTTGGACAAGCCGCAAACTCGACCTCATCTTCTTCATCATTACATTCGTTGATAAAAATACTTCCATCCTTCCCTTGAACCTATGATGAAGAACTTGCATTGTATGGTCTAGTACCTGGATAGGCTCATCAATATTAACTTTATAAGTTTGGATAATTTTGTTAGTCTCTAAAACAAGCATAGGATATCTACAAGAATAAGTATGGTAAGCAAGATATATTCCATTAGTAGAAGGTGCTTCAAATTAATCAAATTTTTTAGATTTAACTACAAAACATTTACACCCAAAAACACACAAATGAGAAACTTTGGGTTGATGTCCAAATCAAAGCTCATAAGGACTTCTTTTAAGTTTAGATCTCAAGATAATACAATTGAAAATATAACAAGCAATATTGATAACTTATGCCTAAAATTTTCTAGGAGTACGATATTCATTGAGCATAGTCATAGCCATTTGATCCAAAGAATGATTTTTTTAACCACATCATTTTGTTGAGGAACATGTGGAGACAAAAATTGTTGTTCAAGACCTTTTTCATTGCACAATTGTTCAAAATAAGTATTTTTTGAATTCACCACCGTTATCACTTCAAATAGTTTTCAAGTATCCAGGAAGTTTAACAGTCAAGCGAAGATATAAATTTCAAAAATGCTCAAAAGCTTTATGTATATCTTTAGATACCATAAAGAAAATCCAAAAATATCAAGAAAAAAATTTCCACAATAACTAACACATACCACTTTCCTCCAATATATTGCACTCTAGCCAAGCCAAAGTGCCCATATGTAAAAGCTGTCTAGGTGCACTCGTCATCACATAAATAATTAGAGTATGTGAGAAAGCTACCATCTTAGTATGATGATAAGGTGAACAAATCAAATTTAAGTTTAGCAAATCAATGAATAAGATCCAAACTGCTTATTCTAATTAAATAATCAAAACCAACATGTTCTAGCCTTCGATGCCAAAACATCTTTAAAAATTTAGCAACTAAACATATGATCTCAGATGAAACATCACTTTAAAATCAGCCTTAAAAACTGTTCCATAATAAGAAATCCCCAAAACAAAATCTTTAGAAGAATAAAAAATTTAACTCTGTTTTAATAAATCTAACATCAAAATCCTTATCAATAATTTTAGAAATTGAAAATAAATTGTATTCAAAGTTTTTCACCAAAGCTACATTGTCTAGAACAAATATATCTTGCACCTTGATAGATCTAGTAGTAAGAATGGCACTTGTAGAAGCATCTCTAAAGATAATCAATTCTTTTCTAAATGTTGGTTTGAGGAAGGAAAACCAACTTTCATCACAAGTCATATGTTGTACACAACCGTGAGTCTATAAACCATACATTCTCCTTTCCCATCGCAAGAGCCTATACACAAGCATATGTTGATGCCTCAGTACTAGAGTTAGACAAAAGAAATTTAGAAATCTAATATTGAGACATATGACTAGAAATACCAATAGGTACACAGACAATTTTATCCTATTTAGAAAAAATTACTCGAGATTGGTCTGACTGCTAGTGTACCTATGATCTAACCAAGCATCAGTCTAACCACTAGTGAACAGCCGGTTGGACTAGACTAGGTTGGTAGCACCGCCGGTTGTACTGCATTTGGTCATCGGCCAATCTGACTGACTGATTGGTTAGTGTTGGTCAGACCGATCTCCTTAGCTCAAAATGTGTTTTTGCCACTTTAATTTTGTAAAAGCAATTTTCCTTTCATTTTTCTGTTTTCTACTAATTCTAAAACAAAATCCAACTATATGTTTATCTTTTCCATGAAAAGAACAAGTATATGTTTTACGAGAAGATGAATTTGCAATCAAATATTTCGAATCAAAAGATTTAGTTCTTTACATATTGACAAAAGAGAAGACATAATCTCAGCTAATTAAAACATGGTTTGTTTAATTTTAGTTTTATCAAAATCACACCATTTCTATTGATACTCAGAAGAGCAGATTGATGGGATGTAAAATAATCATGTGCAATAAAACCTAGTTCTCTATTGTGTATGCTTGCTTTTGAATGATCCAAAATCATATTTAGTTTCTTATTACCATCAGAAATTTTTATAAGAACTTTTCAAATAAGAAATCTCTTTTGTCAGATTAGCATAATTTTCGCAATCAAATAAAACATCTACTTTGAGTAAAGCACCTCATGATTCTTTATTATATCCACCATGTACTCAACATGACTTACAACACATTTTTACTTTCATCTCATTCATAGCACATGTTGAGCAAGTTTTAGATAAAAAAAATATCCTTTAGTTATTTAAGCTTTCTAGTATAGAAAGTATTAAACATGTAACTTGCACAACAAACAATTTTGTATTTCTTCAAAAGATTTTTTTGTCAAAACCAGTTCCAATAGCAAAATAAGATTCTACTTCCTTGATTTTTAAAAGAACATCATCAAGTATTGAACCAGTAGCAATATTTACATCTTTAATAGCAGAAATTTTAGAAAATAAAATCTCACACAACTTACAATCATAATCATTATGAATTAGAGATCTTAATCAAGAAATTTTAAAATTTAGTAACTCAATAACAAAATCTCATTTCTTAATTTTATTTTCATAGTTATGAAGTTTAATACTAAGAGGAATAACCATCTCTTGATAAATTTGAATGAAAGGATTGACTCATTATGATCATCATTAGATCCTCCATAAGCCATGAGACAAATCCCAGAGATGTTCTTACCGTTGTTTTTGCCTCCATCATTATTCTCATAATTGACATCACTTGTATAATCTTGTTCAAAAGCACCATAGACTTGATTGAACATCATCTTGATATCTTCTCTACTTCTCTTACCTTTGAACACCTTCTTCTTCTTGATATCCTTGGGCTTCTCCTCCTCTACTTTATTCATTGATCTTCCAATCTTACAACATTGAGAGTGAATTTGATTGAACTCGCCACATCCAAAACACTGGATTTTACCTCCTCTTTTCTTGTTCTTGACATTATTCCAAGCTCAAGAAAATTTGTTAATTAATAATGCCAAATCCTCCTTGGAGATTTTCTTGAGTTGTTCATCGGAGATGGCATTTAAAGTAGCAAAAGAACTTGGTGAAGAGCTATCCAAAGAAGAATCAAATGAAGAAACTAATGCAATGGTTTTTGAATCAGACTTATGAGAGAGAACATTTAAGTCATGAGTTTTTAGCATTGTATATAAAGATTTCAAGGTTAAAGTTGTCATGTTAACAGATTAATGTATTGAAGTAACTTTTATCTTCTAAACCTTCATATCTAAACCAATCAATAAATCTCTTGCAATTTAAAATTAAAAATAGTTATCATCAAAAGAATCATCAATAGATCAAACATTGCTTAAAACCTTGCTAAAACGACCATAGTAATTATCAAGAATTTCTCTAGGTTTCATGTCAAATTTCATATAATCCTTTTTAAAAACATCTCTATGAATTTTCTTGATGTTAGAATATCTTTTGTAAAACTCACATAGTAGCCTTTCAGATCTTATGCATAGTTTTAAGATGATAAATCTGATTGAGAAACACCGCTTAAAATCATATTGCAAGAATTGCAATTATTTTTAAATTCAATTTTGTTTGTGTCAACAATAGCAATAGGAATAGTATAACCGTTTGAAACCTTTTGTCAAATTCATAACCTTGAGACATAGTATAATCTATCATTCTTTTACATCAGTATTGAAAATCAACTTCATCAAAAACATACGGCTTGGTCAAAAATCGGTCAACCCTAATAAATTTTAAGATCGATAAAGATCAAATAGAGAAAACAAAATTCTCACATCACTTGTAGAATCAAACACAAGAACCAAGCTTACATATGGGGGTGAATGGCAGGATTACTAAAAACTTTTTACAGAATTAATTGTTACATATGATCAATGAATTCAATCTTAGTATAGTTAAAATCTTAGACCTTTCTAAATGCCACCGGTTTGACCACCCTCTTTTTACTGGTCTGACCGTCACTCAACTTTCGATGTGACCATTGTCTTGCCATCAGTCTGACCACCTTGCTCCATCCGATCTGACCGTCACTTAGATATCGGTCTGACCACCTGTAACCATAACAAAACAATCTTGATGAAAATATCAAAAGTTGATGAAACTCTTAAAAGTATATCGAAATAATCGAAACCGACAGTTTGTTGGAGTGTACCGATTGAACCGTCGGGCTGGCTATTCTGACAGCACCTATGTCTGTGGTCCGATCAACATCCATGGCCTAGTTCGACAACATTCATACACAACTATCTCGGACTTGTTCACGCACCCTATCGGTCGGATCATCGGGTTGGCCGGTCTGATCGTACCTATGCCTACGGTTCAATCAGTAACCATGGCCTGGTCCGACCACATTTATATAGAACCTTCTTAGACTCATGCATGCACCCATGGTCCAACCAGCCTCTACGACTGGTCTAATTGTGTGTAGACAAAAGTGCATCGTTCAAAATCATTTTTATCAAATTTTGATCCAATTGTTCATCACAAAATTTTAAATCAAGACAATGATTTCGTAGAAGGAGCAACGCCGAAGCCACATCGCTAGCCGATGCTGACATCGCTAGCCTTGTGCTCCACCGCTGCCGCCGCTTGATGGGTGATAGGGGAGGTGGAGCTCGACTTCATCGGCGCATCAAGAAGACGCTTGATGAGGTGGTGGGAAGGTGTTGAAGGAGGCGGTGAGGAGGTGGAGCTCGAGTTCGACCTCGCCTAGTGACCTCGGGGAGCTTGAGGAGGCCACCGTCGCCGCTCTCTTGGTTGAGTTGGGGAGGCCGCCATCGTCTTGTGCTTCACCGCCGCTCTTCTAGCTGAGCTTATAATAGTTGCCGGTGAGAAGAAGAGGCGTTAGCAATGACATTTGGACTTGCATTTTTTTCTTCTTGACTAGACCGCCACATTAACACTATGTAGGCGAAAACCGGATAAAAACCACTCAAGGGGGGTAAACTGCATGGTATTGAAAATTCAGGTGTGTTAAATAGCTGGTTTTGAACTTCGGAGATGTGTTTTAGACAAAGTGTAGAATTCAAGGGTGTACAATAGACTTATCCCTAGCAATTTATGAGCCTATGAGGTGTGACGTATTTCCTGTTAGAGTAATTCCTGTTAGAGTAATGTTAATAGATAGCCAACTACTATAAAAATTAACATATTATCTACAATAAATTCACACCATTCATATAGATATATAATACACTATTAATAATTTGTCTAATGACACATTCTCATCACATCAGAAAGTCATAATTTTGCACAGATGCATGCAGTGACATACTCATTTTGTCTAGAAACATAAGCATTTTTAGAATGTTATTAAGTAACTTTGTCTGTCAGTAGAAAAAACAATAAAGATTAATGATATGAGAATGATGTTATTTTTCTCGTTAAATAAATTATCATAATATGTAATTGTTTTTATTTGAAATGATTTATTTTTACAAATATTATTAAACAAAATAGCACATTAAAAACCACGTTAATAGGATGGACGCTGGTTGGCCCATAGGTGATTTTCGATTAAATAAACTAAGTTCCATTTTTAAGATATTAAAAATAAAATTTATTTCATTCAGTTAAACTAGAGTCGACCACAAATTCTCTCTAGTCCACCCTATATCCATCCGTATACGTCAAGGTTTAAAAATGATTATATTTATAGATGGAGGTAGTATGTAACAAGATCTGAAATGAAATGTTCTCTCTCCTATCCTAGTCGCCGAGACCAAATCCCCTCCTAGACTTTACCCTCCGTTCTATCAATCCTTTACTGTTCCTCTGATTTATGAGTATGTCTTACTTACTTACACTTTAATTGCTTGTCTCGTTTTCTTTCTGTTTTCCTTTTCTTTTGTCTCAATCTATTACATGCCACACCTAGTTTACAAGTGCAAGGGCACTACTTTGTCAGGTGCTTAGAATGAACTGGCTGGTTTCGAATGGCATGCAATGCAAGTGATATCACAAGAGATAGTGGGGACCAGCAGGTGTCAAGGTGGTGTGCATGGCGACGTCCACGAGCCCAGCATGACATAGCAAGTGACATGCTTGCAGATGGTTTAGTCTTTACCTTTGTCATACATGGTCTTAACTTGAATCCTTTTTTAAACATGAGAGTGCAAATTTTGTAATGAAAAATATCTTTTTTTTGCCATTGATAGAAGATATATACACACCACACTCATGCACTCAAAAGTACATCCTCTTAATATACGTTTGCAATGTCTTTTTAAGTTAAATGGTATACATCACATTAATACATCCGTGAGTACCTATCTTCAACACACGACATAGAACAATAGCAAATCATTATCCTAAGGCACACGCATACATATCGCTACACATGCGAGTACACCTCCTAAAACACACCAACAAATTCTTAGCCCATTAAAATCCTATTAAAAATCTACTCATGTTAGTATAATATTTGGTGGCTCTAGAATTTAAACTCACATACTTATGACTCCACCATCGTATCACCGATGCTTTCCCATATTGAAAAATATATGATGAGAAAAATAGAAAGTTTGATATCTAACATAAGATTAACAACACCTTTGTTAAGAAAATTATTGAAAGCTCGACTTTGATTCTCTACCTAGATGAGAAGGAAAATATCGCAGATCATTTCGCCTTTGTTTCCATGTCTGTTTCACCCAAGCATGACCCCCATGAAATGCATACGTTATGATCCTTGTGCAGTACGCAAAATTCACCCCATGCAATGCATCCTTCCCCAAGAGGCAGTACTGATTCATAATACAAAATTCACACTCTCATCTTTAGAAGGTATCCAAGTTAAGGTCAAGGGTAGAGACTAAACCATCTACATATCACTGGCTATGTGACTATGTCAAGCTGTGCTCATGGATGGACGCTGCCATGCACACCTCCTTGACACCTTTTGTGCGTCACTATCTCTTGTGACATCACATGCATTTGCATGCCCTTGCAAACCAACGAGTTCATTCTAAGCACCTGACAACTTGTTCATGTAAACTAGGCCTTGCAATATAACAGGAAGGAGAGACAAAGAAAAGAAGAACAGAAAGGAAACAACACAAGCAATTACAGTGTAACTGTGTAAGTAAAACTAAACATACTGACAAAGCAGAGGAGCAGTAAAGGAGAATTGAGCTATATATATTGATCAAAGATAGAACAGAAATGGGGATAACTTAAGTCTAGAGGGGATTACGTCTGAGCAATTAGGAGAGGAGAGGAACATTTCACTTCAGATCTACTCGCCACACATAAAAATTCTTGGGGGCAGAATGTTTGATAGGCTTGAGAAGGTCGCTGGCAGCAGCAAAGGCTTGGAAACAAATCAGCAGGCTCTGTTGGTTCGTGCTTCCTCCTCCGCTGATCTATTTGATTTTTAAGCAGGATTCGATTTGATTTGATTAGTTTCTTGGTCTTGATTTATGGCTTTCTTGCTCATAGCAGAGATTGGTTTTTTGCTTCAAGTTTTAAAATTTTCCTCTTTTCCCTTGTCACTGCATCTTTGTGTACTTGGTGTAGAGGTCAGAAGTTACTATTAGCACCACGAATCAGGTTTTCTTTTGTTAGAATTACTAGAATTTTTAAATGTTTGATAGAACACCAAGGGTATTCGACCATTTTGTTAGGGGTCATACAAGATCTATCTATATTTTGACTAGAGTTTTAGCAGACTTTCTCAGGATCTACTCTCTCTATCCTAAAATAAATCGATTTCTAATTACGAATCTGAATAAGAAGTTAATTTATTTTAGGACAGAGAGAGTATTAGCTTAGATCTTGTTGGTCTTAAGTGGACCATTGGGCTACAAAGGGTCATTAAGCTAGTTGGATGGACTTAATTGTAAAGGTCCTTAGAGTTAGGTCCATCAAACTAGACATCTAGACCAGATGGTCTTTGGTGGGTGAAGAAGCCGTAAAAGAGGGCCCGGTGGCTTAAATTATAATTCTTGTTGCATCCATAAAGCACAGCAATATGTGGGTAAAGCAAATACATTGCAAGTTTGTTTGTGTTTTTTTAATCTGAATTTTGGTTCTGTTGTAGATGAAAGGTCCAGATTTAATTCTTTAAAAACTTGTTCGAAGTTCCTCGGAGCTCAGCACATTGGTGGGCTGCTCCTATGGCTCTCTTTTTCACTTTTGTTTTTGCAAACATCTGTCAGCAACTGTTCTCTGTTGGGAAAAGCCTAGTTCAAACAACCTATACTTTCAGCATCCTGGATGAATGATGTAGCAAACATCCTAACATGGCAAGAAAACACCGTCAGTCTGAGGCTTATGGAATGCATTTTCTGACTACTTGGATGGGAACATGGATTTTCTGTACAATTGTAATAAGATTATGGATGACATGATTTGCTCTAGTCCTGATCACATTTTATATTTGTTTGATCTATTGACATACATTCTTTTGATACTTTTGGCCCTATTTATATTAATCTGTAAGCATATGATCGACCTATTGTTTTCTGTAGAGAAACTTATTTGTTGTTCGGCTCGACTTTTAGGGAAATACCGAGATAAAAGAGATTATGGATGAGCTACCTCCAGGTTGGATGAAGCATGCTACTTACAGGAAAACAAAGAATAGTTACAGGAAGGATGTGGTAAATACTTCTCCTGAATGTTCTGTTATGCTATTATGGCTGTTTTAAATGTTATGGGTTGGCCATCACGTATGGAAATACTATTTTAACACAAGTTCTATTTGAAGGCTGCATAATGACTTGTCTTATTAATTTTTTTCAGAACTACATTGATCCTGAAAG
The DNA here is from genome assembly GCA_030770085.1 of Oryza coarctata. Classification (NCBI taxonomy): domain Eukaryota; kingdom Viridiplantae; phylum Streptophyta; class Magnoliopsida; order Poales; family Poaceae; genus Oryza; species Oryza coarctata. The sequence continues at coordinate 10,432,286 of CM061475.1, forward strand.
AAAGTATATCTTCAGCAGTCTAAAGGATGTTTCTCGCTACCTAAGAGATGGATATACAAATCAGTGCCGTTCAAGGCCAAGAAAGATAACAAACGCTGATCTTCCATGTATTGAAGAGGATCATGTATGCTTACACTAATTACTTCAATATCCACACGCTTGCGAATATTTGTTCATTATGTTGAATCGAAATGCTCATTATGTTGTGTACCTTTCTGCACCTTTCAGTTTACTTGCTGAACTATTTTTTATATAGAAGTTTATTAAATTATTCATTCTACATTTCTACATTATTTTCTTTTACTGAAGGTTAAGACTGGAGAGAGCAAAGACGAATCGCCTGGAGAAGAAGGAAAAGAAGGAACTTTCTATAAAGAAAATATTGTGTCAACAGCCAAGACTAAAAGTTAATTTCTCCTGCAATCTAGACATACCCAAATCATAATTGATCCATTGTTAACTCTGAAGCAGAATTTCATATTGATACATGTATTGTCAGCAAAACAAGAACTTTTTTGTTTGTCATCATTTGGATTGGAAAATTTTTATTGTCAGAATTTCATATTGATACATGTATTGTTAACAGTTTTTTCACTTATGGCCAGTTGCTTGTAATTTGTTTTCACTCTCAATGTTCTGGCAAAAAAATATCCTTTCTACAAAAAAAATGTAATCCTCTGAAGGGCCAGACCCTTTAGGTCTACTTTTATGCATCTCTCTAATTTGGATTTAACTTAATTACGAAATACTTATTTTCAGTTGAAGCCTGCATACGGCAATTTCAGGATGCTAATGTGAATGTTATTGGAAAAAAATCCCCTAAATAAGTATACCTATGAATGATTGATATATATTTTTTATTTTTCAAGGAACAATAAGTGGTTCTGAGCCTAACACAAAGCATATGGAAGCATCTGAAGGAGTTGGCATACCTGTAGAAGCATCAAAAGAATCCAATAACCCTTCAAAGCAGAAAATAGAGGGAGTGGATAAAACTGCAGCTGCTGATTCAACCACTCCAGAAATCCCAGATGCAAAAAAATTTGACCCAAAAATGTTTTCTGATCTTGATCTAGATATTGGGGCTAACAAATTTGTTCGTTCAAGCATGGAATCATCTTTGATATCACTGTATGGAGAATCCGAGCAATACTCTTATATGGATTTTGCAATCATGGATCTAACGGATGAGATACCGTTGTCCTTTGCACCTGCAGACACTAAGGAATTATTCAGCCAAAACATGGATGGTGAGAAGAGCACAAATCCAGGACCATCTAATGAAAGCTCGAAGCCACTTGACAGGATGAACTAGAGAAGTAAATATCATCTTCTCTATCTATGAAGATTGGAACCTGAAAATGTTGTTGAGATCTTCAGATTAGTGATGATTCATGAAATTAATTGTATGGCGAATTGCTAGTCTTGCTAGATACATAACGTGGAACAGAAAATTGGCCCAAGTTGCTGAATTGCCTTGTAATGTGTGTGTGTTTTTATTAACTTTGTCTTTGTCAAGAGAAAAGTTATGCGTGAAGGAACCTAACCTTTTTTTTCTATTTGTATCCTTATAGTCATTCTGTTCTTCAGATAAATGACATATTTCTATATAACATGCACGCTATGCGTGAAGGAATCAGAAAGCAGAGCAACTAGGTACCAGCCCAACACGTACTGTTCTAAAAGGGCTTCCGAAAAAAAAATTTCTACCAAACCCTCTAACTCTGTTCTCAACAGGAAAAATTAGAGCAATAACTTCTTAAACGGAAGTGGAAATCTGAGAGCAGCATATTGTACCATTAGAGAACCATCATAAATGGGTGTGCAATTCAAGAAAATATTGAATGGCTATATATTTAGATGTGAGCTTTATTGTAAAATTTGATAATTTGCTGGCAATATGTGCTATGAAATGAGGATACGCTATTCCCCCACAAAGAAGATGTTACTTACTGTTTATGATTGCCCTGCTAGTATCTGTTACAGCTTTCATGAGATAGTCATGCATTTGTACCCTTCTCGCTGTTCGTTTTTTGTCTGAAAAAATTCTTCAAGTTTTGTAGCTTCCCTCGACACCAGTATATATTCCAATAGGTCCAGGAAAGCAAACACGATAACGCAAATCTCGCTTAGACTGTATATAATGATGGCAAACCAAATTCTGAAATTAAAATATCTAAATTTTCAGCCCCCATATATATGTAGATGATATTGCAGGGTCAAACTTTTTTACTTTAACTTGATGTGGATGAACAGCATCAGTCATCTCAATAGTTGTCTGCTCAAGAATATTGGCAACTGAACCGTTTGCTCTCCTTAATCAGCGAAATCAGTTATTGGTGTTAGAACACTAGATCCGACCTCTCTGTATAGAGTTGGAGTCTTAGTCTCACTATATACTATACTTTTGCATGATATCAGAGTAGGTCTAGATATTCCCGACGCGCTAGCATCCTCTCGTCGGCGAGTCGACGCTTCCATCCCATCGTAGACCTTCTTCCTCGGTATTCCTTCTCTGTCTTCTCGTCTCAGCTCTCATCCTCCCCGTCTTCTCCGTAGACGGCCTTCTCCTCCCCGTCTCCTCCGCAGATGGCCTTCTCTTCCTCCACCGCCCTCTCGCCCCCTTTCAACCACGTGACAAGGAGACGGCCTCCATCCGCCTCCTCATCTCGTTCAGACCCGCTTTAGCTTTTCTCTTGCTTCAGCACACCTTCCGCTCTTCCAACGCCGACGCAACTCTGCGCTCGCCGTCTCAATCGGCTGGACTTGTCCGCCCACCATCGGCTGGACCCGTCCGTCCTCCATCGACTAGAACTCTTTCTCGGTTCCAGTTTTTCCGATACGTTCACCTGCTCCCGAACATAAAACTTCTCCACTCGCATTCGAGCCACTCCGACGTGTCCACATGTTCACGAACAAGAATTTTTGCTTCTCGGACGCGAACCTCCTTTCTTCACGTCCGCAACTTCTCCAATTTTTCGCGTCCGCTCCACTCCGTTGCATCCACGGGTCCACAGACGTAAAACCTCCCTTCACGGAAGCGAACCTCCCACGCCTGTGACCAACCTAATCTCTCACACTCGTGACCCACCTACTCTACCACCTACTCCTCGCTCAACTACTCCGCCACCTACTCTTATCTTCCACCTACTCCGATCGGCCAATGACTCTCCTCATCGGCTCACTACCCTCATCGGCTTATCGCGCGCCGCTACTCTCTCATCATGACTACCGAGTCGGCTCTTTGTTTCGGCACTCTTCCAGTCACCGGATCCCTTCCGGCCATCGGCGCTTCTAATCATAACTCGGGCACCACTTTGCCGATGTTCTCACCACCTTACGCCGCCGTCAACATGAAATCTCACGTTCCCATCTCCCTTGGCTTCAATGCAAACTATTCCAAGTGGGTATTCTTCTTTAAATCCTTATGTGAAAAGTTTGGCTTTCGCTTCCACATCGATGGCTCCGCTCTACCTCGACCCCATGATCCCTAGTGGGACATCGCCAAGTGCTACGTGAGCAGCTGGCTTCTTGGCTCGGTCGACGACTCCGTCCTCGACCTTGCAATGGACGACACCGACCCCACCGCCCGGGATCTCTGGGTGGCCATTGAGCGGATCTTCCACGCCAACAAACAGTCGTGCGTCATCTTCCTCCTCAATGAATTTTACTTCATAGTACAAGGAGACTCATATGTCTCCTCGTACTGCCAACGCCTAAAGGTCAAGGTCGCCGCCCTCCATGATGTCGGTCACCCTGTGGCCGACTCACAACTCATCCTTGCCCTCCTGCGAGGACTTAACCCTCGCTTCTCAAACACCGCCGATGACATCGCCAACTCCACACCTCTTCCCACGTTCGCCCGAACCCATGACATGTTAGTTCTCAAAGAACTACACCTGGCCAACGACGAGAAGACTGGCCGATACCGCTCTCCTCGCCGCAGCCGTTCTCGGCTGCTCCAATCCCATCGGCTGCCGACCACAGTACGCTGCTACCACCTCTCGTGGCTCTGGTAGCCACGGCTTTAGCCGTGGCAACAAAGCCTGTGCCAGTGGCAATGGCAAAGGCAAGGGCAAGAGCTAGAGCGGTCCGATGCAACCGCGCCCTACTCGTGTCCCTACCTCGTCTACCAGTCCCATGGGTCCGTGGCTTTGCTACAACCCCTAGGCACCCCAACCCTAGCTACGTAGTCCCATCGGCTGGCAACTAGGGGTTCCCGGTGCCTATCCTCAGGCTCACCTGGCATCGGCTCTCATCCAACAGTCTCAACCGATCCTACCGTCACCACCCACCCAGTCGGTTTCCTTGTGGAACCAGGCTGTTCTCATTGCCGTTCTCAATCAGATGACGCTCCAACCCCAGCACCATTAGGTGTTGGACTCTGGTGCGTCATCACATATGATGTTATCGGACGGTATACTACTCTCTCGCCATCCCTCCTCCCCTTTTGTCACCATCGGCAATGAACACTCTCTCCCTATCAAATGCTGTGGTAACTCCCTCCTGTCTACACCCACAACCAATTTTCCACTTCGCAATGTCGTCATCGTCCTCTCCCTCATCCACAACCTACTATCTGTCTGCCAATTCACAAGAGATAACAATTGCTCAATTGAATTTGATGCTTCTGGTTTCTCTGTGAAGGATATCCTGACCCAGCGCGAGATGCTACGATGCAATAGTGGTGGCGACCTCTACACCATCTCTACTGCGTCGTCCACTCCCCACACCAGTCTCGACATCTCCACCAACTTGTGGCATCTTCACCTTGGTCACCCCAGCCCCGACGCTATCTTCAACCTCCATCACAGCGCCTCCATAACGTGCAACCACAACAGCTCCACTATCTGCCACTCTTGTCAACTTGGCAAACACGTGCGACTGCCTTTCTTCCCCTCTCTGTCTTGTACCTCTCAAACTTTTGAATTAATTCACTATGATGTGTAGACTTCTCCAATTAAGAGTATGTTCGGTTATCAATACTATCTTGCAATACTCGATGATTATACACACTATTGACTTTTCTCCTAACAAGCTGGTCCAAGGTTGCCTCTCACCTCATCAACTTCACGACTTACATCTCTAGTCAATTCAACCTCTCCATTCAAGCCATATAGCCCGATAACGGTATGGAGTTTGTCAACCGTACCATCTAAGCTTTTCTCACCTCCCGTGGCACCCATCTCCGCCTCTCCTGTCCCTACACCTCTCCCCAAAACGGTAAGGCCGAACACCTTATTCAAACACTCAACAACATCAGTCGCACTATGCTTCTTAATGCCTATCTACCCGCACCCTACTAGACTGAAGCACTAACCACCACGACCTATCTCCTTAATCGGCGCCCTTGCTCTTTCGTTTCGCCATAACGTCCCCTACACCCTTTTGTACCACAAGACGGCTGACTACTCTCACCTACACGTCTTTGGTTGTCTCTGCTATCCCAACCTCATCGCCACCGCTCCTCACAAACTTGCACCCCGTTCTACCACCTGCATTTTTCTTGGCTATCCCTCATCCCACAAGGGATACCGATGTCTCGATCTCTTTACCCGCTGGATCATCGTCTCCCGCCATATCGTCTTTGATGAGTCCTGCTTTCCCTTCGGTTTACTTCATCCCAAACCCTCGTCCAGTGATCTCGACTTCTTCGCTACGTAAAGGGCACACTATCCATCGGCCTACATCTTAGCTCCGACCCCATCGACTCTCTCACCACGTATTCTGACGCGGACTGGGCGGGTTGCCCCAACTCTCGATGCTCCACCTCCGGTTACTGCGTATTCCTCGGCGAGACTCTAGTCTCTTGGTCCTCCAAGCATTAGACTACAATGTCTCGGTCCAGCACCGAACCCGAGTATTGCGCCGTTGCCGACGTCGTCGCCGAGTGTTGCTGGCTTCGCCAGCTACTCTAGGAGCTTCATACACCTATCACTTCTACAACAGTCGTCTACTGTGACAACGCTAACGCCGCCTACATGGCCGTCAACCCGGTTCATCATCGACGGACGAAGTATATAGAGATTGACATTCACTTCGTACGTGACAAGGTCGTGCTAGGACAAGTTTAGATGCTCTATGTACCGTCGACGTACCAGTTCACTGACATTATGACTAAAGGCCTACCCGCGCCTTTATTCATCAGTTTTTGCTCTAGTCTCTACGTCCGTTCCTCTCCCGCTACGACTGTGGGGAGTGTTAGACTACTGGACTTGTATATATATATAGACCCAACCCTGCTGTATAGAGTTAGCAGTTGCCACAATGCTCCGCACAAGAAAATTTCCATCTGCCCCGTTGCTCACCTTGAGCTGAGATATAGTATAAGACATCATGACATCCATCTGCCGAATTGCATTTACATCTTCATGATTGCTATCCTTAATCTGAAATGTTGTTTGATGTATTGCCACATTGGGTCAACCTCAACCAAAACATGTATCGTGAGGGCACTAATCTGCTCAATATTATTAACATCATTATCTGCATCATTTTTTTTAGATTCATAATGGTTTGGTGCCTACGTGAGTGAAATTTTTTCTTGCTTGAACAATTCACAACTGCCCCTTTTTTATTCAACTTGATCTCTAGCATGTTGTTTTCTCGCTCAATGTGAAATTCTTATACTCCCTCTATTTCTTTATTTGAACTATCCAACGTCAAATAAAAGAGAATGGAGGGATTATAGTTTTTTTTTATGTGTTCTTGTAACATTGATGTCTGGATGGAAAAAATTTACTGTTGTGTATAAATGTGTGTATGCAAGATTGATCTCTATATCCTATGATTCTAGACTGGTGTGTATAAATATGTGTATGCAAGATTGATGTGTTCTGGATTGATGTGTATGCAAGATTATGTAAATATGTAAATTTGCAAGATTTGTTCAACGATATATATTTTTTTTAATTTTGGAAACATGTAATAGTGCTGGTTCAGCTTCTAAACAGGCGCTGGTGGCTATGTATCAGTGCCTGTTCTGTATCTGGTAAACAATGTTAGTTTTGGAACAGGCATTGATGCGCCCTACTAACCGGCATTGATGAGGTGTCCTGGGGTAGTGCATGCAGGTGTCTCATTCACGATTTGTTAAACCTTCAAGCCTGATACATTCTGTAGATTCTTGTGTGAGTTTTGCATCATATTCAGGTATGGTTTCAAGACGTTGGTGTGTATGTACATTACGAATCACAAACGTCAATAAAGATTACTAACTGCTGCACTAATAGCTCTGAGACTTCTCTGTAAACAAATAAAACAATATAAATTTAGGACACACAATTCAACAAGTTAAGACAAAAAAAATGAAAAATAATGAATGTACTAAACAAATACATAAGGTAGAGGATAAAATAAAACACCAGTAAATACAAGATAATCAATATTTGTTAGCACAATTAAAAAGTAAAAAACCCAACACATTGTGAAATAAGATGATGATTCACTACTACTTAGTAACAGGGGAAAGAATGGAAAGAAGTGAACAACTGATTATGTTATTAGAAAGTTGAAATTTTCAGAAAAAAAGAGCCAAATTTTGTAATAGTAGGCATTTCGGGTATAAAAAGAATGGTGCGACTGGACCTGCTTTTCCACAACAATCCATCATGTGCACCATTTTGCCAAGAAGTAATGTTTTTGAATGTTTGTCTTTACATTGCTTTTTAACATGAATCATAATTGCAAACAAGTCACATAATAAAAAAAACAGCATCATGTCCATGATCCACACCAATAATATGAAGCAATAAAGTCATGGTTATTTTAGCAATTTTCAAAAGATAAAAGTTCTTATAACAAGGCCCAATAATAAAATAAATTAGTCATAATAGAAATATGAAAGGAGGATGGCCAAATGACAAAAAACTACTACTGCACTATGGCAGTGGGCATGCATATATTTGTTGGGTCTACTATTAATAGCTCCTTTTTGGAAGACACTATCATACATAACTCATTAGCCGTGAAATAATATACTAGACAATATGGAGACTAAAAGACCCTTAAATTGTACAAGGAACTATCCAAATCTTATACTTATTTTTAAAAAAAATCACAATCATTTGTTTAAGGTAAATTACCATGAGATAGCTATGTATGTCATTGTGTAGGGTTGCTGAATGATACTGTCTACATTTAGATTTGTTACTGTATCTTGACAGCAACACCTACATTTTACCAAGGTCAACACAAAGTAAACATTCCATAAATACTAATGTTGATGCAAGAACGAGCCTACGCAAATCACCTTGTGTACAACCCAAACAGTACCCACCCAGAGACACACCGCCATAAGGTTAGATGAAATCGAATGCTCACTTGAGAGGGACCCCATTAGGGCAAGCATGTATTGATTTGTCCTAGGCTTAGCAACTAGGGGTTAGAAAAGTATAGAGAAAAATGATAAAAAAAGATAGAGAAAGGTATAGTAGATTAATTATTGGTTATTTCAATTGGCCTTGTCCCTCTATATTTATATGAGGGTGGTCTTGTATAAACAAACCTTCTTTTATGTCCAATTAGGCTTAGAAAAGTATTAGGACTCAGAAAACCTCGGCTTTCATACAAGGAAAGATGAAAAGAACCAAATTGAACTTAGACTTAGGAGTCTACCAGTTAGATCGCCCAAACACCTGTGGTCAGATTGTTGTTCAATATATGGTCTATTCGCCTAAATACTTATAGTCAAACTACATTTTATCGTTAGGTTCAACCACCCAAACTCTTGTGGTCAGACTAGTTTTTCTATGAAGGCCCTATCCGTCCTTAAAATTTAGATCTAGTGCCAAATTTGGATATCAACAAGTTATTAAAGATCAATTGTTGTTAACTCTTTTAAGTGTTTCGGGCTTTAAGGGCAATCCTTTTTAGGTAAATTTTGCCTAGCTCAACCAAGCTCTACAATAAAGATCGTAGTTCCATTCCACAATCCATACCATAGATCAGTGGACCAAATCATGGTTTACCAATCACAACATGGATGCATATTGATTCACATATTGGTAGGATAAGTGCAAAGAGGAAAAAATGAAATGGATGAGGAAGAGAGATGAAGTTCACCTAGTTGTAGTGGTTGCTTCATGTCGTTCGTATCTGCTTCCTATTGATTGCTTCCATCTCTAACTATTTGTTTTCCCCATGCTTGTTGATGAAGAAGGGCTAGGTCCATATGGGGATGGAGGAAGGGGGGATGCGGCAGTGGCGGTGGGTGTTGTGAAGATGTGGGGCTAGGGCATGCCAGACTTTTTATAATGTGGATTTAGGTTGCTTGTATTGCTAGTTTGTTGGGTTGTCCTTTCTAAGTGGGCTTTCTATTTCTCTACATTGTGGGCTAGGATGGCCCACTTTTTTCTCCTTATTCTTTTCTCGTTATTTTCATATATGTTTAAGTTATATTGTCCTAAATATGCTTCACCCAAAATTAATACAGATAAGTTCCCATCCCAGCATAACATCTTAAATAACACAACCTATCTTTTCAACTCACCATTTTAGCCACTCTTGACCCACAATCCCATTGTTCCACCCAATCTTATTTGGTTTCCTGGTAATTATTTGATTGTGTGAGTATGTCCAAACATTGCATTCAATTGTTTTTCACGTGTCCTTGTTAGCAAAGGACTAGTTTGATGCAAGGAATGAATGGTTTAAACCAATCTGCCATAGCTAGGGATTTTGGGAAATATGTTAAGGGTGATCACATTTAGTTACATGTTGATTACTCCATGTATGTCTTTCTATCACCATTACATTTGCAGAGCAGTCTTACCTGTTATTTCTAGAGTAGTATGCTACTGGAGTCACCGAATCAGCCATAAGGTTATCACGGTAATTTAATAATTACTATTTAGCTATTACGTTATCTCATGTAATCCTATGTGCCAATGACCTCTGGACTAATACATGCATATACATGGTTTGGATCCCAACAGCTGCCCATATGAACATTCCTTTTATTTCTGTTTCTTTTTTTCTTTCGAAACTATGGTTGTTTCTGAACCTTTTGGTCTTGATCAGCAGCAGCTCTCAATTTTGGAAACCCTAGCTCAACAACATACTTTCATCATGTATATGCTCTTACTGTAACAACAGCTCCCGAAAGATCTGTCATGTTAGTCTATGCTTTATACGTATCTTCAGCGAACTAAGTCGCTGAATCAAAATGATTAATTGACAGTAATTAGTAGATACTTGCCCCTAATCATCAATTACTGACTCAATGTTGCCAATTGAGTTGTCATGAGCTAAGTAGCTAAGAAAATGAACTTTTTTGGGGGGAGTGAGGGCTGGGAGGGGGGAAGCAGAGCAAACGAAGATATTTGTGGGGAGGATAGATTGCGTAGTTGGATACTTGGATGGTAAGACCATGCGTCAAAAAACCACCAAGAGATTGTGCTTGAACAATGTCAATTTTTGCTTGAACTTGCACAAGCTACAGTGTGTGATAACCATTCGCCAGAGAGATAAAAGGAAAGAATAGTAAAACAAGTAGATGAAAGAGAAAAGAAGAGAAAGACATATAAAAACGCGGCTACACATGATCATAGGCATCTGTGACTAGGTAATATTGTGGGACAATTGTGAAACTATACGCAAAACTGACACTGAATGTCAAGTCAGGATAAAAGAAGGTAAGAGGTCAAATAGGCATTCACCGATTCATAATCAAACTTTAGGGCTATCGTAACCAGTGATCCTCAACCTGCACAACTAAGAGGGGAAGTTCAGTTATGTCTTTCGCAACTGCACAAATACGTGGAGTTCGCAGGATTCCTGAAGCCGGTGGTAATATATATAAGTTATTGTGAGGAAGTTCTAGTCCTAGTGCCTCCCATTTTTATAATATACACAAAATAAGGAAGCAGACACCAGTTTAGTTGTGAAGCAATGAAGTTCTCTATTCAATTGTGCCTTTACATTATGGTGATTTCTTTCCTTGTTTTTTCCCTTTGAATTCAAGAGCAGTAGCTTTATGGCCCATTTCAAGAAGAGAACCTACCCAAAAGGAGAACATCAACCAATACATAAAGACGGTAGGAGGCTGCTGCCTCAACACCACACACAACAACACTAACACATAAAGGCACATGCAGGACATGCCATAATATTGTGGTTGTTTCATATCAAAGCAACATAATGAATGCTTCCTGTCCTGACTTTGAAGTGAATGATCCATATCTGTTTTGACACAAATAATTACCAGTGTACCTGCTAAGATAGCATTCGAAGGGTCCAACTCTTTTAGGAAAGGTAAAAAATAAATCCATAATCCAACATATCTTGCCTCCATAATTGAGAAGATGCAAGTTCAGTTCAAGAAAATAATAAGAAGATGAAACTCAGCTTCTGTTTGTTCTGTAAGGCTTTGGTTAACTACTGCATACATTCGTTTTTTTAATATAAAATATTGCACACACCCTACAGGATCATATAGAATTTGAGGCAACTTTTCATAGGCAGACCAGAGTTGCATGCCTTAGAATCTTGCTCTGAGGCGGGCGTGGACCTAGTAATCTCCTAGAAAACTTTTATAGTGATATCTATTGATAGTATTCTACTACTAGTACAAATGATTGGACATGGTGACTTACAAGGGTAGGTTTTTCCAAGCTTTATACTTTGGGTTGCTTTTAACTTAGCGATTCTGATGGATCGTGTAGTAGTACTAGCAGCAGCAGCAGCAATAATACCCCTAGGTATGTTAAGCATGGGCGCTAAAGTCGATCCATTATGGAGTGGGCCGAGTGCAGATCAGTGCTGCCGGTAGAGGTATAACCCTAACTTATAATCTAAGAAAGGAAAGGATATGAGATAAGAAACAAATCTTTTATCTAGAAAATCTTAGAGCTAGAAATAAGGAAATAGTGTCTAGCTAGGTTAGTTAAGCCGGATACCCTAGAGTTTGGTTTCCCCTAAATGTAAAGGGGGACCATGATTAGTATAAGGACAACTTTTTTTAACCCTACATGGAATAAGGTATTACGTCATGTCAAGGGCCTGAATCTATATAATTCTCCTGTGTCACCACCATTTCTTAGATCTTTTGCACACCCCATTAAATTATTATCAATTTCTTGCATGGACAGTTGGCACACCAAGTAGGGGAGCATCAAGATTAATCTTGCAAGAAGACAATGGCATTCACCAATGCCATAGGAGTCTAGAGCTTCAAGTTCCCACCTAAAGTAACCTTTCTTTTTGGGTCATTTGACTTCACCTCCGACGAGGAGGGTGATCTCCGCCTTCCTCCCCGATTGCTCGATAGCTGGCGATCAATGTCAACCAATGCCTAGGTCCAAAACAATTGGGAAGGAGGATTGCGACTTCACGAGCTGAGGGGCGTGGGCTTCAATAGCAACTCCCTCATAGCTCCATGAACTCAGCGGCTATATTTTGCCGCCATTAGATCCAATAACCTTGCGCCAGTCGAGCTTGGGTCATGTTGGGTCGGGTTCCTCGATGAGACTATTCGGCTCTTCAACTCTGAGTCACAGGATAGTAACGGTAGCACTAGAAGCACTTCCCTAGCTTAGGAAATCTTTGTCATCACCAAGACCACAGAGCAACTCAAGGCTAAAAACAAAGAACTACGTGTGAAGGAGGAACGACTTCAGTGTGAGCAGCAGGAGATCCACAAGCAACAACAACTGGGGGAGCATGGCCAGGTAGCCCAAGAGGACAACCTCCAGGTTAGAGTCAGATACCATGACATCTTCACCACCCCCTAGCATAATGTCATCATAGCTAAGGCCCTTCTTGATTCAGTCAAGGCGATGCTTCCTACGAACCACGTAGCCACACCCACTATTTCCTAGATCAAGGCCATGGTGGAAGCAGCAGCGGTCCAACATTACGAGATGGCCCTAACTGAGAAGGCTGACATCGCCTCTAACTCCCAACTGCCTTCTCAACGGCCACGCCCACCACCTCATCGACCCTCATAGGCAAGGAGTTCGAGATCGGCCACCCCGAGCAAAGGAGTGGCGGCATCAAACAATCGACAACATGCATTCATGATTTGCACAAAGATATCAACGCCATTCAGCGCGAGCATGAAGAGTACAACTGACACCATTTTGAAGACCAATGGCAACGCTTCGGCATCGACATCAATGACTATCATAGCAAGCCGTGCGATCGACACCATCCAGACTACGACGCCGACTTTAGATATGAGTGGCTCCCACTCTACCCGTGACACCAAGACAGAGACAGCACATGCCTTCACCAACAATATCCATCATGTGGATTGGCCCACTAGCTTCAAGACGATGGGCATGGAAAAATATAATGGCAAGACATACCCTGAGTCCTGGTTGACCATCTACATGCTTGCCATTCGGGTAGTCAGAGGCTACTACAAGGCCATGGCCAACTATCTACTGGTCATGTTTTCAGGCACTACTCGAGCTTTGCTCACGGGCCTACGTGAGAGATCAATTGACTCCTAAGTGGAACTCTGTGCCCAATTCATCACAAACTTCAAGGTTACTTACTCAAGACTAGGAACGCCCTAGGAACTACTTCAGATTCACCAACAGAAGGACAAGTCCTTTTGAGACTACATTCGCCACTTCTCAAAAAAGTGGAATTCTATCCCCAACATCAATGATGAGGCAGTCATAGCGGCCTTCTATAGGGGCACCAAGAACGAGAACTTCATCAGAAAATGGGCCCATAAGGAACAAACATCTGTTAAGGCAATGTTCAACATGGCTAACAAATGCACCTTGTTCGTCGGCGCCGTGGTGGCTCACAATGACGATGGCCCCCATCCCAAGAAAGACCTAACCAACTCCTCCAAGAATAAAGGAGTGAAGTGCAAGGGTGAAGAGACCGTGGCCATCGTCGAGTGTGGCAACTATGGCCAATTGCGACTGCCTCGTGCCGACAACTACAGCAAGATGATGAAGACTCACTACCTCTATCACCTAAAGGGCAAGCATGCAGTCAAGGACTATCATATCCTCAAGTGCTTTGCCCAAGAATTGACAAGCAAGACAGGTAACTCTGGAACCAAGGCAGTAGAAAAAGACAAGCTAGACAATGGCACCATGCCAATCCAAAATCCCACACCGAGCTCAATCATACCTTTGGGGGTCCAAGCATAAGCAAAATCTAATTGCTCAGGACATCAGCACCCTCAACATGCCACAATACCTTTGGTGGTCCATGTGCCACATCACCTTCAATCACTCTGACCATCCAAATTAGGTTCCCCATCTTGGATGATACCCGCTCATCCTTGACCCAGTCATCTAGGGATTCAAGCTCAAGAGGGTGCTCATCGATGGTGGAAGCGCCCTTAACATCCTTTTTTCCAAGACTTGCTGCAACATGAAGCTCCCCAAATCTGAGTTATGCCTGAGAAAGCCCTCCTTTCATGGGGTAATCCCCGGGCTATCCTCGACTTCACTTGGGCAAATAACTCTGCTTTGCACCTTTGGTACTCGGGATAATTTCTGGACCGAGAATATTTGCTTTGAGATCACCTACTTCAAGACAGTGTATCACACCATTTTTGGGTGACCAGCGATGGCCAAGTTTATAGCCATACCTCACTATGCCTACACAATGATGAAGGTGCTAGGGCCAAATGAAATAATCACTCTCCACACTGATCTTAGGTAATCCTTCATCTATGACAAGGAGAGCTATGAATTGGCGCAAAACCAAGAGGCAACCCTCTGTCGACAAGAGATACAGCAAGATGTTGCAACCTGCCCCTAAGACGACGAGTCACCGCCAACCAAGAAGGCTGCCAAGACAAGACTCGAGTCTGTGGACAAGCAGCCAAACAAAATCTCCTTGGACTCACCAACTACTCCAAGACAATGCTCATTAGCACCAACCACGATCCCAAATAGGAAGACACGCTCATCATCTTCCTCTGGAACAAGGATATTTTTGCTTGGAAACCCTCTAATATGCCTAATGCCCCAAGGGAGATGACCGAGAACTTTTTGAACGCCAGGGCAAACACGAAAGCCCGTTAAGCAATGACTTTGTTGTTTTGCCCAAGATTGAAGGGATGCCATTAGGGAAGAAGTCACCATACTTTTAGTCACTGGATTCATAAAAGAATTGTACAACCTAGATTGGCTTGCCAACCCAGTGTTTGTCTGAAAAAGTATAAAAAGTGCTGAATGTGTGTTAATTATACTAACCTTAACAAGACCTGTCTCAAAGACCCATTCAGGTTACCTCGCATTGACCAGGTGGTTGACTCCACTACCGGTTATGATTTACTATGCTTCTTGGATGCTTATTGCAGGTACCACCAGATCGGCCTCAAAGAAGAAGATTGTCTAAAAACTTCATTCATTACACATTTTGGGGCGTACTACTACACAACGATGCCATTAGGGCTCAAGAACGTGGGGGCTACATACCAATGCGCCATGCAGCACTGCCTCCAAAACCAACACAAAAGCAACATCAGAGCATATGTGGATGACATAGTCATCAAGTCCCGAGTAAAGGAAGACCTCATCGTTGATCTGATAGAAACCTTCAACAACCTCTCCACATTCAGAATGAAGCTAAATCCTGATAGGTGTGTCTTCGGAGTGCCATCTAGCAAGCTTCTCATATTCATTATGTCTCAACGAGGCATTGAGACGAATCCCAAAAAGGTTAATGCCATCCTCAACATGAGACCCCCCAAGTGACCAAAAAATGTGCAAAAGCTCACTGGGTGCATGTCGGCACTCAACTGTTTTACGCCTAGTTTGGAAGAACGTGACATGCCATTTTTCAAGCTCATGAAGAAGGCAAACGAATTCACCTACACATACGAAGCCCAAAAAGCCTTGGAAGATCTCAAGAAGTTCCTGATCACCCCACCCGTACTTGTCTTCCCATTATCAGGAGAACCACTACTATTATACATAGCGGTGACAACTTAAGTTATTAGCACAGCCTTAGTAGTTAAGAGGGAGGAGGTAGGACACATACAAAAAGTACAACAACTGGTCTACTTTGTCAGTGAATTCCTGAGTGAATCCAAGGTCTGATACCCATAAATCTAGATGCTATTATATGCCATATTCATCACAACCCGCAAGCTGATCCACTATTTCCAATCTCACCCCATCAATATGGTGACATCCTACCCCATACGAGAGGTCCTGCACAACATGAGGCCACTGAAAGAATTGTAAAGTGGGCATTTGAACTAATGGCATTTGAGATAACTTTTCAACCTCGCACAACAATCAAGTCTCAGGCTCTGGTTGACTTCATCACTGAGTGCACGGAGATACAAGAAGCTTCCCTTGCTCATGACTTCGAGTACTAGACTCTGTACTTTGACAGCTCACTCATGAAGACAACGTGTGTGGGCTGGGGTTTGCTGGTTTCCCCCAATGGAAAGAAACTCAAATATGTACTCTAGCTACATTTTCTAGCATCAAACAATATAGCCAGGTATGAAGCACTTTTAAGCTCCATATCACCATTTCGCTCGGCATTTGATGTATGACGATGCGTAGAGACTCATAATTAGTTGTCAACCATGTCATGAAATACTAGGCTTGCATGGATGATAGCATGGTAGCCTATTGCCAGGAGGTCCGCAAGATGGAAGGCAAGTTTGACGGACTCAAGCTAGCTCATGTCCTCTAGGACAATAATGAGAAGGCAAACCAGCTAGCAAGGCTGGGATCTCAACACAAGCAAGCCCCTCCGAACATTTTTTCAAGATACTCCATCATTTGTCTATCTATAAGGCTTAGACACCAATCCGCGAGGCCAATATGAATCCAATCACCACACAAGCTATGTTAATCGAGTCTGACTAGCGACTACCACTATTTGAGTATATCATGCAAGACAAACTACCTAGTGATAGGCTAAATATAAGATCATGTGGCAGAGCAAGTCAAACATCATCTTTGATGGCACCCTACATCATAGGGTGGCGATCAAAGTCCTGATGTGTTGCATTCTTCCTGACAAGGGGCACAAACTACTCCAAGAGATGCACTGAGGCATCTGCGGCAACCATGCGACTTCCAAGACGCTAGTCAGCAAAGCCTACCAACAAGGGTTTTTCTGGTCAATACAGTCATTGATGTCGAAGAAATCATTCTCACTTGCGAGGGATGTTAGTTCTTCACTCGACAAATTTATGTCCTAGCTTAGGAACTCCAAACGATATCGATATCCTGACAATTCATAGTCTGGGACCTCAATATGATGGGACCATTTTAAAAGGCACCCAGGGCTTCACACACTTGTTCATAGCGGTCGACAAATTCACTAAATAGATAGAGGTTATGCTCTCAACTGAGTTAGAGTTTGGGTCCCCTTGGGTTGATGCCTATCGGGAGCAAGATGCACCAAAAGACCAACAAGAAGACATTGATAGGCTCAAAGAAGCATAGGGTATCATGATAATCCAATTGACCATGTACCAACAATTACTCTAACACCACCACGACCTCAACATACGTGACAGAGCATCTTCAGTTGGGGATTTGGTTCTTCTAAAAATTTAGCCCACCAAAAATAGACACAAGCTCTTGCCAATTTGGGAAGGACCATTTGTGATAAGCAAGGTAACATGTCTAGGGGCATACTGATTACAATGTCAAGATGGCACAATAGTCTACAACCCTAGAACATAGAGTAGCTACAATGCTTTTACACAAGAAACTTTTGTATAATACATGTTTAATAAAGCTAAGTCATACTATGCTCTTCCCCTCGAATCACTTTGCATATGCCTGAGTCAAGCTATAGACTAGTGCCTTCTTCTTCCTTTCACCATCGCATTAAGTAAGCACACTCGGGGGCAAGCTCGATTTTATAGTTAGGCCTATTGCTCACTGTCGAAAATCCCGCGACGGCGGCTTGGTCACGCGAAGGCCTAGGAGGTCTGCTTAGCTCCAGTGCAAGTCCTTAAGCCTCAAGGTTCGCGAGCATGCCAATCAATTTAACCCTACAATTGACAAGGAAAAGGGGATAAGACATGTTCATTACTCCGATAGAGATGAGAATGCTAGTGCATCGGTTGAAAAGCCGATGGAGGTATGGGAGATAGACATGTGTAACGCGCTAAAAGGTCTATCAATCAAAGAGCCGATGGCGCTACCCGCATCCGATACGCGGAGCGGGAGCCGATCTCCCGTGAGGCCATGCGGGCGAGCGACAGCAGTAACGGTGTCGTTAGGGCCAGCCTCGATAGATCGGACCCAACCAAGACAGTATGAGGCCGGAGGCTAACGACACCAAGACGGCGGGGGCTCGGACCGAACATGACGATGAGGTAGGAGGGATGCCATCGGCTACCTACAGGCCTAACACCTGAACCCATCGGCCACACGACCATAGGGACCTATGTTTAGGATAACTCATCGGCTACTCACTCCGATGAGATATCTTACATGTTTCTAGGGGGTCTACATTTATACCCTACATTTACAGACAGAGTCCAACGCGTTTATGACTATCGGACATTATTTCCCAACAAAAACAGAGGAAAACATCTCTAAAGAAGTTAACTAACCAGCTAAACCTTCCTAATTAAATAAGGTTACAATCTACAAAGACAAACATCCTGCCGTGGAGTCCACGGCTCTTCCGCAAACTCGGTTTCATCTGAATAATCTTCCAATTTAGAACCGAGTCTTTCTTTGCTATAACCCGATCGGCTTCTCCACTGTAGCAATCGGACCTTCTTTTTACTCAAGCCGATCCTTTTCTATCCTTTCCTTGGGCTTCTCGGACCTAACCCCAATCAGATAATTCCTTGTGTTCAGACTGATCCAATCTTCTACTAATTTGATCAGCTTCTCTACAGTTCCGTTCGGCTTTTGGCTCACGAGCCGACCAGTATCTTCATCGGCCGATCCTGCTTACAAGCTGAATCAAATTCTGGTGTTAACACATGCCCCCCAATTTTGGAGTTTGCTAGCAGACTACGAAATTTCGAGCCGTTGGAAGTCTCCGCAAACCAGGATGACCCGTTAAAACCAACAGATTAATCGGCTCAGATTTCGGCCTAGGTCACTCCACCTCTATAAAATATCTTTTCGCCCCAACCTTCTTCCACACACTTCTTTCTATTAGAACTCCCAAACCTCGATGAGCTCCAAAGGCGAACTTCCACAAATCCCCTCATCGGCTGCTACTCCTTCCTCCGTGCGATGGCTTCTGCACACGTAATCCTCAAGGTAACTATCATCTGCTCTTCCATCCTATATTTCGCATGAATCTTCCCTATTCTGACTTCTCATCAGTAGTTGGGTTCTTGTTTTCTGTAGGATCTTAAGAGTCAGATTGCCATCCCGGTTTCTAACTGCCCCGGTCACTTCTATCTTGGCCCTATGGGTAGCGAGGATCCGAACGATTTCATAAACTCTAAACAGAAAGAATCCCATTCAAACACTCATCTATGGCCATCACCGATTGGGTTAACAGGTTCAGATCTTGGCCTAGCAAACTCCCGGAATGGAGGAACGGGTACCTTAGGGTTTCCGCCTCCAAAATGACTTTCTGGGAGGATTTGGAGATAGACCATTGTATCAACCTTTTCTTAGCTGATATGGAAAAGAATGAGCCTCTACTTACATCGGCTTCTTACTTTTAGTCGAATATCCTAAATGCCTTCATGTTCGGGCATGGACCGATGACCCCTACTCTAATGGACATTACCATGTTGACCTGCCTCAACACCACCCATTACATAAACCTGTTTAGCCTCAGATTCAAACCCACTCATCGGCTGAACACCAAGAACGTCGGAGGTTGGACTAAGTATATTTCCCTACATAAAAAATCCTCCGGCCAAGTCGATGGGCGTGAACACGTAGCATTCTTGAATCTCTGGTTGGAGCGGTTCGTCTTTGGTGGTTCGACTCTTGGTCTAACAACCAACATGCAATGCCTGGCAGAACTCCTGCTGATCAACACCAAATTCTCCTGGGGCAATATCTTCTCGGAGCTACTTATTAACTATTCCATCAAGTGGCGACTAAGCTATTGGCAGGCCAACTAGTCGGACACATCGGCGGCCCCTAGTGGTTTATACAACTCTGGTTGAACGTCTACACCTCCAGAGTCATCGCCAGGTTCCCTTTACCTTCCATGACATACCCGACTGACTACCCAGAGGAAAATGAGGCCAGCCGACGTCGTTGTATATCTCTGGGTGAAGCTTCATCGGCTCTTCCTGGAAGCAAAATGACCCCCCTTGGACTCAGCCAGTGGTTCAAGTGTTTCTATTACGGCTTCACTAAAGAAGTCACCATCTGGTTCACGTATGAAGATGACTCGTCCTTTGAAATGCCTTCTAGGTTTCATCCGATGAACGCCTTAGCTAATGAAGAATCGAAAATCATTTTATCCTCCATAACTTCTAATCTTCTGCCGATTGGATTTTCATTGGGCTGATCCCAACATCCATCATATGAGTTCTACCATCCTTCAGTTGGTGCTCGTCAGTTGGGCTTCGGCCAACTCCCTATCGGCTTGTTCTTCATCGGCAAGCTTCAAGCCCGCGGAGAAGTAAAAAGTGGCTTGGAGTACGACCGGCTTAGGTTGATGGCATCAACCTTGTCCTTAGGGACTATCTCCACCTTCAAGCCATGTATATCCAATACCAAATTCTTTGCTCGATGGTGGTCAGAATGGGGAAGGCACCTGTTCAGTCTATCGGCTTAAAATTACTGCCTTTGCCTCAACCCCGACTATGTGGAATTCGATGAAGAGGTAATCCTTATCCTTTCACTATCTTTTCTTCATCATATTGAATTTCAACTGTGTCTTGATTCCCACGATTCCACAGGCTGGCGACAAAGATGCACCTACGACCAGTGTAAGTGGTCAGTCGATTATTTATCAACCTTCATTGACCAGATCCCTACTTGGGCAGGGTGGTCCACCTCCATCGGCTCTCCTCTGAGTGTCGCGAATACCAGGGCTGAAGCGCAAGAAATCGGCTACTCGAACGGTTTCTAAGAAACAGAAATCTGACACCGATGTTGCCATCATTACATTGGCCTCGCAAAGCCCTTCTCCTGCAGCAATCCTGACTTCTTCTGCATCTCTATTGGTATGTGTCAGCATCAATTCTTCATTGCCTTCACCTTTATCCTGATACCTTCACTTTGTAGCCTGAACCATCTGCTCCTGAAGTCCAAACGGCGGACACTGTTACTAGGGCTGAGCCAATGGTATTCTCAGAAGTCATGGCATCTGCTTCTTAAACTCAAACTGCCCCACATCAAGTTGTTACCCGCATAATCGCTCAAACTGCTCCTGCTGTATCCTAGGTACATCCATCCTACATGTTATTTCTCTTGACTCATGATCCCCATATTTACTAATGTTGTCATGCAGTCATTAGTCGATCTATTTTCCTTCGACATCGGCAAATACTTGAAAGCAGAGGAAGACTCAGCCACCAGCGCAGCGATCAAACCATTTTTACCAGCCGATGCACGCGAGCAGTTGTCAGATATTATGCATCGGCTAAAAGTTCCGATTGACTCGCTAGTGGAAAATTGTGGGCCGATCCAGGGAAGACTTGCTGAAATTAAACATTTTCTGCTTGAGGAACTGACGGATGTACTCACACCTACTACCTACTTGGAATTTCAAAGGACCCAGCTGATCACATCAAGACGACGCATAGCCGATCATGCTGAGCAAAGCAATCTGGCTCACAACAATCGGCTAACTGCCCAAATCAAAAAGAAAAGGCTTGATGAAATGACAGCTGACCTTCAACGCACCAACACCAAGCTTGGCCTCTTGAAGAAATGAGAAGCCGATTTGATGGCGGAACTCGACAAGGTTCGTGAAGGCATCAACTCCACTGAGTCCCATCTAATTGGCCTACCGAAATCAATCCAAGATCAAGAGGCCAAGGTAGCAGATCAAGTGCGGCTTGCAGTTCGTCGGCACAGGAACTTGAAGACTATCTCTGGATCATATGAGGATGACATCCGCGCCATTAATGAAATAGAACAAATTCGTCTGCGCATGATCGAGGCCATTAAGAAATTCTTGTAAAATTTTATCCTCAAAAAAACCCCAGATGTCATCTTGAACATTAAGCATTTGCAATATAATTCAACCAGCTTGATCAACAAAAGTTGTATATATATATTTTCTAAAGGCGATATCTCAACGATATCGGCTATCTATAACTGATACAAATCATATCAGCTTCCGTACATTATTAATCGGCTATGCCTCAACCGATTACATGAACAGTATCATCCGCTGATACCACCTTTAAGACCTCATCTGTCTTGAAAAGAAAAAATCGGCTATGCTCAGCCAATTTAGGCGCCTACCCACACGCTAGGATAATTCTTCTTCAAATATTTTCCATTAAATGCTTTGGCAAACTTCTCCCCTTCAAGACTCTCTAACATATAAGCATTGCTAGGCACACACCGATTGATCCGATAGGGTACTTACCAATTAGGTGACCATTTTCCAAACTTATTATCCCTAGATCCAATCGGTAAAATCAACTTTCAAACAAGATCTTCTTTAGAAAAAGATTTGATCATCACTCTTTTGTTATAATGTCTAGCAACCTTAGACTTGTTTTTCTTGATCCTCTCAAGCGCGTCTAACTGACTCTGAGTCAAATCATCGAGCTCATCGGTCATCAACGTGTAATAATCATCGGCTGTCAACTAATCCTGTAGAGACACCATCCTAGAGCCGATGTTTACTTCCCACAGAAGAACTGCTTCATGACCATATACCAACTGATATGGTGGCACTTGAGTAGATCCATGACATGCCATCCGATAAGCCCACAACAAATCATTCAATGTAACATGCCATCTCCGCGGCTATTCGTCAATCTTATGCTTGATCAACTTTATTAAACTTTTGTTAGAAATTTCGACCTGTCCATTAGCTTGAGCATAATATGGTGATGAATTCAGCAACTTAATCCCCATACTAGCAGCAAACCTTTGAAACTCCTCAGACACGAAGATAGAACCTTGATCGGTAGTAATCGTCTGTGGATTTCCAAACCGATGTATGATATGTCCCTTGATGAACTCAATTGCATCCCTAGAAGTAACTTTCTTCAAAGGAATAACTTCTACCCACTTTGTAAAATAGTCTGTTGCCACCAATATGAACTTATGCCCTTTACTTGATGAAGGATAAATCTGGCCGATCATGTCGATTCCCCAACCTCTGAACAGCCATGGCTTGACTATTGGATTCATGACTGACGCTGGAGCTCGCTGCACATTCCCAATTCTCTAACAATCTTGGAAGCCTTTGTAATATTTAACACAATCCTCCAACATACTTGGCCAAAAGTATCCAGCTCTCCTCATCATCCATCTCATGTTATGAGCCGATTGATAGGCTCCACAAATACCTTCGTGCACCTCGCTCATCACCAACGCAGCGTCCTCGGCACCCAAGCATCTTAAAAGCACCCCATCAATGAACCGATAATATAATTCTTCATCAAGTAGTATGTACTTAATAGCCTTGTACCGAAGCTTCTTGGAAACCGATCTTGATGGATTTTGCAAATACTGAACAATTTCCCATCTCCAATCATCAGCTTCCATATGGTTCTCAATATCGGCTATCTCGATTTTCACTCTACGGTTCGGCCGATACCCTAAAGCAGTCTGAGCAAGATCATTGGCCCCCGTGTTTTGCTCTCTAGGAATATGATCCAATGTCACTATTTTGAAATCCTTTAACAACTGTTGACATTTTTCATAGTATGACTTCAAAATTTCATCCTTGCATTCATATTCCCCAGATAGTTGTTTGATTACCAATAGAGAATCCCCAATGACTTCTACCATATCGGCTCTAATTTCTCTCAGCAGCTGAAGTCCCTTGAATACCGCTTCATACTCTGCTTGGTTATTTGTACTATAAGGCTTGATTGTGAAAGCGAACTCAAAACTTGCCCCCCGAGGCGATATGATCACCAAGTCGATACCAGATCCATGCTTGCAAACCGATCCATCAAAGAATAACGCCCACAGGATCGGCTCCACAAAATTCTCTTGGACTCCTCTATGCTGCACAATAAAATCGGCTACCGCTTGTCCCTTGATTGCCTTAGCCGACTCATATCTCAGATCAAACTCCATTAGAGCGAATATCTATTTACCAATCCGCCCCCTCAGGACTGGAGCTAATAGCATGTATTTAATCACATCGGCTTTGCAAAGCACTGTACACTCAGCCGATAGAAGATAACACATTAACTTTGTACACGAGAAATACAAACATAGGCATAACTTTTCCACAGCAGGATACCTGTTCTCAGCATCCAGAAGTCATCGGCTTAAATAGAAAACCACTTGTTCTTTTGATTCAAACTCTTGTACAAGCACCGATCCGATTGACTTCTCATCGGCTGACAAATATAATTTAAACAATACCCCTTTTGGCGGCGGAATCAATACTGATGGAGAATTCAGGTATTCCTTGATAAGATCAAAGGCTTTTTGCTGCTCAACACCCCATACAAATTCTTGATCGGCTCGCAACCTCAATTTCTCCCGATAAGTTTGAGATAAACCTCCTTATAAAATTAAGTTTGCCGATCAAGGACTGCAACTGTAGTTTGTTGCTTGGTGGCTCGGTGGTCTGGATAGCTCTAATGCTTCGTTGACTAACTTCAATCCCTCTCACATGCACCATGAACCCAAAAATTGCCTAGCCGATACGCCAAAAGCACATTTGTGAGGATTCATTTTGAGTCCTTATTTCTTCGTCCTCTCTAGCACTTTTCGTATATCAGCTATATGGTCTTCAATACCTTTGGATTTCACCACCATGTCATCAATATATATCTCCACCAGCTATCCAATAAGATCATAAAACATGTAGTTCATGTCTCTCTGATAGGTAGCACCGATATTCTTCAATCCAAAAGTCATGACTACCTACTCGTACAAACCTATAGCTCCAAGACATCTAAATGCAGTCTTGTGGATATCTTCTTCCGCCATAAAAATTTGATTGTAGCCTGCATTTCCATCCATAAAGTTAATGATTTTGTGACCCGATGCAGTGTCAACTAATAAATCTACCATCAGCATCGGATACTTGTCTTTAAGGGTTGCCCTGTTCAAATCTCGGAAGTCAATGCGTATCCTCAATTTTCCATTTTTCTTCTTCACCGCGACGATATTGGACACCCATTCAGCATATCGGCACGGTCTGATGAAATTTGCATCGTATAACTTTGTGATCTCTACCTTGATTTCATCATGCCACTCTGCTTTGAATCTTCTCTGTGGTTGTTTAAATGGCCGATATCCCAGTCTAATAGGAAGCCGATGTTCAACAATCGATTGGCTTAATCCCAGCATCTCATGGTAATCCCAAGCAAAACATTTCCAAAATTCTTTTAATAATTTTATCAACTTTTCTTAGGATTCAACACATAGATTTTTACTAATGTACGTCAGCCTTGGTTTATCTTCTAAACCTATATCTATTTGCTCTAACTCATTGGCCGACGTAAAACCTTGCCCTAACAATGCATCAACTGTTGGATTGGATTGGATTCACGCCAATTGTTGTATTCCTTCAACAATGCATCAAAGCCTCATACGGTGGCAAGGAGATAGAGTTGAAGTGATCGTGGCCGATCAGTCGACTAGTGTGACAACAACTGATATGCCATTCTAGGAAGCTAATGGGTTCAATTGCCTATCCGGACAAACATGGGTGGGAAATTTCCTGGAGGTGACTGATAAAGGAATAAAGCCGATTCAGCAAGTCGGCTCGGATCCAATGTTTCCATGGGAACTACAGAAGAATACCCAGGAAAGTTAGGACAAGGTTTTACCTTGGCCGATGAGTTAGAACAAATAGATATAGGATCAGGAGACAAACCAAGGCCGACGTACATTAGTAAAAATCTATGTGTTGAATTCCGAGAAAAGCTGATAAAACTATTAAAGAAATTTTGCGAATGCATTGCTTGGGATTACCATGAGATGCTGGGATTAAGCCGATCGATTGTGGAACATCGGCTTCCTATTAGACCGGGATATCAACCATTTAGGCAGCTACAGAGGAGATTCAAAGAAGAGTGGCATGATAAAATCAAAGCGGAGATCACAAAGTTATACGATGCAAATTTCATCAGACCATGTCAATATGCTGAATGGGTGTCCAATATTGTCCCAGTGAAGAAGAAAAATAGAAAGTTAAGGATATGCATCAACTTCCAGGATTTGAACAGGGCAACCCATAAAGACGAGTATCCGTTGCCAATGGCAGATTTATTAATTGACGCTGCATCAGGTCACAAGATCATTAGCTTTATGGATGGAAATGCAGGTTACAATCAAATTTTTATGGCAAAAAAAGATATCCACAAGACTGC
Source organism: Oryza coarctata (assembly GCA_030770085.1). Classification (NCBI taxonomy): domain Eukaryota; kingdom Viridiplantae; phylum Streptophyta; class Magnoliopsida; order Poales; family Poaceae; genus Oryza; species Oryza coarctata. The sequence continues at coordinate 10,458,651 of CM061475.1, forward strand.
ATTTAGGTGTCTTGGGGCTATTGGTTTATATGAGTGGGTAGTCATGACTTTCGAATTGAAGAATGCCGGTGCTACCTATCAAAGAGCCATGAACTACATGTTCCATGATCTTATCGGACAGCTGGTGGAGATATATATTGATGACGTGGTGGTGAAATCCAAAGGTATTGAAGAACATATAGCCGATCTACGAAAAGTGCTTGAGAGGACGAAGAAATACGGACTCAAAATGAATCCTCACAAGTGTGCTTTTGGCGTATCGGCTGGACAATTTTTGGGTTTCATGGTGCATGAGAGAGGAATTGAAGCCACTCAACAAAGCATCAGGGCCATCCAGACCACCGAGCCACCCAGCAACAAACTACAATTGCAGTCCATGATCGGCAAACTCAATTTTATATGGAGATTTATCTCAAACTTATCGGGAAGAATTGAGTCGTTCACTCATTTATTAAGGTTACAAGCCGATCAAGAGTTTGTGTGGGGTGATGAGCAGCAAAAAGCCTTTAATCATATCAAGGAATACTTGAATTCTCCACCAGTGCTGATTCCGCCGCAAAAAGGAATACCGTTCAAATTATATTATTCACCCGATGAGAAGTCAATCGGATCGGTGCTTGTACAAGAGTTTGAATTAAAAGAACGAGTAGTATTCTACTTGAGCCGACGACTTCTGGATGCTGAGACCAAGTTTCCTGTTGTGGAAAAGTTATGCCTATGTTTGTATTTCTCATGTACAAAGTTAAGGCATTATCTTCTATCAGCTGTGTGTACAGTGCTTTGCAAAGCCGATGTGATCAAATATATGCTATCGGCTCCAGTCTTAAGGGGGCGGATTGGTAAATGGATATTCGCTCTGATGGAGTTCGATCTAAGGTATGAGTCGGCTAAGGCAATCAAGGGACAAGCGATAGCCGATTTTGTTGTACAGCATAGAGGAGTCCAAGAGAATTATGTGGAGCCAATCCCATGGACGTTATTCTTTAATGGATTAGTTTGTAAGCATGAATCTGGTATTAGCTTGGTGATCATTTCGCCTCGGGGGGCAAGTTTTGAGTTTGCCTTCACGATCAAGCCGTATAGTACAAATAATCAAGCAGAATATGAAGCGGTATTCAAGGGACTTCAGCTGCTGAGAGAAATTGGAGCCGATATGGTAGAAGTCATTGGGGATTCCCTATTGGTAATCAAACAACTATCTGGGGAATATGAATGCAAGGATGAAATTTTGAAGTCATACTATGAAAAATGTCAACAGTTGTTAAAGGATTTCAAAATAGTGACATTGGATCATATTCCTAGAGAGCAAAACGCGAGGGCCAATGATCTTGCTCAGACTGCTTCAGGGTATCGGCTGAACCGTAGAGTGGAAATCGAGATAGCCGATATTGAGAGCCGTATGGAAGCTGATGATTGGAGATGGGAAATTGTTCAGTATTTGCAAAATCCATCAAGATCGGTTTCCAAGAAGCTTCGGTACAAGGCTATTAAGTACATTCTACTTGATGAAGAATTATATTATCGATCCATCGATGGGGTGCTCTTAAGATGTTTGGGTGCCGAAGAAACTGCGTTGTTGATGAGCGAGGTGCATGGAGGCATTTGTGGAGCCCATCAATCGGCTCATAACATGAGATGGATGATGAGGACGGCTGGATACTTTTGGCCGAGTATGTTGGAGGATTGTTTTAAATACTACAAGGGCTGCCAAGATTGTCAGAAGTTTGGAAATATGCAGTGAGCTCCAGCATCGGTTATGAATCCGATAGTCAAGCCATGGCCGTTTAGAGGTTGGGGAATCGACATGATCAGCCAGATTTATCCTTCATCCAGTAAAGGGCATAAGTTCATATCGGCGGCAATAGACTATTTTACAAAGTAGGTAGAAGCTATTCCTTTGAAGAAAGTTACTTCTAAGGATGTGATTGAGTTCATTAAGGAACATATCATACATCGATTTGGAATTCCACAGACAATTACCACCGATCAAGGTTCTATCTTCATATTAGAGGAATTTCAAAGGTTTGCTGCTAGTATGGGGATTAAGTTGCTGAATTCGTCACCATATTATGCTCAAGCTAATAGACAGGCGGAAGATTCTAACAAGAGTTTAATAAAGTTGATCAAGCGTAAGATCGACGAACAACCACGGAGATGGCATGTCACTTTGAACGATTCGTTGTGGGCCTATCGAATGACGTGTCATGGATCTACCCAGGTGCCACCATATCAGTTGGTATACAGTCATGAAGCAGTTCTTTCGTGGGAAGTTAACATCGGCTCCAGGAGGGTGTCTTTACAGGATCAGTTGACAGCCGATGATTATTACACGTTGATGACCGATGAGCTTGATGATTTAACTCAGAGTCGATTAGAAGCGTTTGAGAGGATCAAGAAAAACAAGGCTAAGGTCGCTAGGCATTATAACAAAAAAGTAATGACCAAATCCTTTTCTGAAAGAGATCTCATTTGGAAGTTAATTTTACCGATTGGATCTAGGGATAATAAGTTTGGAAAATGGTCACCTAATTGGGAAGGACCCTATCAGATCAATCGGTGTGTGCCTGGCAATGCTTACATGTTGGAAAGTCTTGAAGGAGAGAAGTTTACCAAAGCGTTTAATGGAAAATATTTGAAAAAGTATTATCCTAGCGTGTGGGTAGGTGCCTAAATCGGCTGAGCATAGCCGATTCAAGACAGATAAGGTTTTAAGGGTAGTATCAGCTGACAGTACCATTCGTATGATCGGTTGAGGCATAGCCGATTGACAATGTACGGAAAACAATATAGTTTGTATTGGTTACATATAGCCGATATCGTGGAGATATCGCCTTTACAAATTATATATACACAACTTTTGTTGATCAAGCTGATTGAAGTTTATTGCAAAAGTCAATGTTCAGAATGACATTAGGATTTCTCCGAGGCTAAAGTTTTACAAGAATTTCTTAATGGCCTCAATCACGCGTAGACGAATTTGATCTATATCATTGATGGCGCACATGTCATCCTCGTCTGATGCAGGGATAGTCTTCAGGTTCCTATGCCGGCAAACTACGAGCTACACTTTGTTTGCTACCTTGGCCTCTTGGTTTTGGATCGATTTTGGTAGGCCGATGAGATGAGACTCGTTGGAGTTGATGTCTTCACGAACCTTATCAAGTTCCGCCATCAAATCGGCTTCTCATTTCTTCAAGAGGCCAAGCTTGGTGTTGGCATATTGAAGGTCAGCTGACATTTCATCAAGTTTCTTCTTTTCATCAAGGGTAGTCAGCCAATCGTTGTGAGCCAGGTGGATTTGCTCAGCGCGATCGGCTATGCGTCGTCTTGATGCGGTCAGCCGGGTCCTTTGGAATTCCAAGTAGACAGCAGGCGTGAGTGCGTCCAATAGTTCCGCAGGCAGGAGGTGTTGAATTTCTGCAAGTCTTCCCCGGATTGACCCGCAATCTTTCACCGGTGAGTCAATCGGAACCTCCAGCCGATGCATAATATCTAACAACTGCTCACGTGCATCGGCTGGCAAAAATGGTTCTATCATTGTGCTGGTGGCTGAGTCTTCCTCTGCTTCCAGATATTTGCCGATGTCGAAGGAGAATAGATCGGCTAATGACTACATAACAACATTAACAAATATGGAGATCATGAGTCAAAAGAAACGATATGTATAATGAACGTACCTGAGAGACAGTGGGAGAAGTTCTTATGCGGGTGTCAGCTTGATGTGGGGTAGTGTGAGTAGGTACCAAAATGTCTGAGGATACCATCGGCTCAGCCCCAGTAACAGGGTCTAGCGTTTGGACCTCAGGAGCCGATGATTCAGGCTGTAAAGTGAAGGTGTCAGGATAAAACAAAGGCAACGAAGAATTGATGCTAACACATACCAACGGAGATACGGAAGAAGTTAGAATTTCCGCAAGGGAAGGGCTTCGCGAAGCCGATGCAACGATGACAACATCGGCGTCGGGTTTCCATTTCTTAGAAACCGTCCGAGTATCCGGTTTCTTGCGCTTTAGCCCTGATACTTGCGACACTCGGAGGAGAGCCGATAGAGGTGCACCGCTTTGCCCAAGGAGGGATCTGGCCGATGGAGGTTAATAGATAATCGGCCGACCACTTGTGCTGGTCAAAGGTGCATCTTTGTCGCCAGCCTGTGGAATCACGGGAATCAAAGACACAGTTGAAATTCAATGCGATGAAGAAATGATAGTGAAAGGAGAAGGATTACCTCTTCATCGGATTTCACGTAGTCGAGATTGAGGCGACAGCAATAATGTTCAGCCGATAGACTATATAGGTGCCTTCCCTATTTTGACCACCATCGAGCGAAGATTTTGGTATTGGATATATAGGGCTCAAAGGTGGAGATCGTCCCTAAGGACAAGTTCGATGTCATCGAACTAAGTCGGTCGTACTCCAAGCCGCTTTTCACTTCTTCGCGGGCTTGGAGCTTGCCGATGAAGAACAAGCCGATGGGGAGTTGGCCGAAGCCCAACTGACGAGCACTAACCGAAGGATGGTAGAACTCGTATGATGGATGTTAGGATCAGCCCATTGAAAATCCAATCGGTAGAAGACAAGGAGTTATGGAGGATAGAAAGATGGTATTCGATTCTTCATCGGCTAAGGCATTCATCGGATGAAACCTGGAAGGCATTTCAAAGGACGAGTCATCCTCGTACGCAAACCAGATGGTGACCTCTTTGGTAAAGCCGTAATAGAAACACTTGAACCACTGGCTGAGTCCGAGCGGGGTCATTTTACTTTCAGGAAGAGCCGATGAAGCCTCACCCAAAGAAATACATCGGCGTCGGCTACCCTCATTTTCTTCTGGATAGTCAGTCGGAAATGTCATGGAAGAGAAGGGGGGCCTGGCAATGACTTTGGAGGTGTAGACGTTCAACCAAAGTTGTATAAACCACCAAGGTCCGTCGATGTGTCTGACTGGTTGGCCTGCCGACAGCTTGGTCGTAACTTGATGGAGCAGTTGATAAGTAGCTCCGAGAAGACATTGCCCCAGGGGGATTTGGTGGTGATTGGCTAGGAGCTCTGCTAGACATTGCATATTGGTCGTTGGACCAAGAGTCGAACCACCGAAAACGAATCGTTCCAACCAAAGGTTTAAGAACGCTACATGTTCACATCCATCGACTGGGCCGGAGGATTTTTTATGCAGGAAAATGTACTTAGTCCAGCCTCCGACGTTCTTGGTGTTTAGTCGATGCGTAGGTTTGAATCTAAGGCTGAACAGATTTATGTAGTGGGTGGTGTTGAGGCAGGTCAACATGGTAACATCCATCAAGGTGGGGGTCATCGGCCCATGCCCAAACATGAAGGCACATAAATGTCCGACCAGAAGTAAGAAGCTGATGCAAGCAAAGGTTCGTTCCTTTCCATATCGGCTAAGGAAAGATTGATGCAATGGTCTATTTCCAAATCCTCCCATAAAGACTTTTTAGAGGCAGAAACTCTAAGGTACCAGTTCCTCCATTCTGGGAGTTTGCTAGGCCAGGATCTAAAGCTGTTAGCCCAATCGGTGATGGCCATGGATGAGTGCTTAAACGGGATCCTTTCTGTTTCCGAGTTGATGAAATCAGACGGATCCTTGCTACCCATAGGGCCAAGAAAGAAGTGACCGGGGCGGTCGGAGATTGAAATAGCAATCTCGCTCTTAAGATCCTACAGAAACCAGAACCCAACTACTGATGAGAAATCGGGATGGGGAAGAATCATGCAAAACATAGGATGAAAGAGCAGATAATGGTTACCTCAGGGATTACATGTGTAGAAGCCATTGCACAAATGATGGAGTAGCGGCCAATGAAGGGATCTACGAGAGCTCGCCTTCAGTCTTCTGAGCCCGTCGAGATTCGTGGAAATTTGCGGATGCCTGTAGAGCTCGTCGAAGATTGGGGGTTTTTGATGAGAAGAAGTGTATGGAAGAAGGCTGAGGCGGAGATATATTTTATAGAGGCGGAGTGACCTAGGTAGAGATTTGAGCCGATTAATGCGGGTTTTAACGGGTCATCCTGGTTTGCGGATGTTTCTAACGGCTCGAAATTTCGTAGTCTATTGGCAAACTCCGAAATTGGGGGGCATGTGTTAACGTCAAAATCTGGACGATCCGATGGTACTAATGCTGATCGGTTGAGAGATCCGATGGTGCTAAAGCCGATCGGCTGAGAGGTCTAATGGAGAGTTTAATGCAGTCATCGGCTGATGAAGATGCAGAGACAAAGCCAGTTGGAACTGTAGAAAAGCCGATCAGATTGGTAGGAGATTGGATCGGCTTGAAGATAGGGGTTTGTCCAATCGGGATCAGGTCCGAGAAGCCCGAGAAAAGGAAGGAGAAAGATTGGCTTGAGTAAAAGAAGGTCCGATAGCTACAGTGGAGAAGTCGATCAGAGCGCAGCAAAGGAAGACTCGGTTATAAATTGGAAGATTATTCAAATAAAACCGGGTTTGCGGAAGAGCCATGGACTCTATGGCAAGATGTTTGTTTTTGTAAATTGCAACCTTACTTAATTAGGAAGGTTTAGCTGGTTAGTTAACTTCTTTAGGAATATTTTCCTTTGTTCTTACTAGGAAATAATGTCCGATGGTCGTAGACGCGTTGGTCTTTGTCTGTAAATCTAGGGTATAAATATAGACACCCTGGAAACATGTAAGATATCTCTGGATCATATACAAATTTGGCACATCGCCACCCTAGTTCATCTAGGTGTTTACCGACGGGTTCTGGCTCTCGATGCGGGGCTGCATCGGTTGAGTCCGATCTCCGACGAAGGGGTAAGTCCCGCCACTATCCTGGTATGCTTTGTACTAAGGCTGCATCATTTAGGTTCGAACTTTTAGTCAGATCAGGTGTACCGCATCACGTCCGTGTAGGACCGATCGACCCGTTAAGCTCCCTCTGCCGTCATCGGTTTTGTGATGCATCGGTTAGGTCCGACCTACGGGGCTGCCGACGGTAGATCGAGCTTTAGGCCTATAGTCTTCTGCACGGCGTATCATCGGAGTGCTAGCCGAAGAGTTATCCATGCTTTGAGCTTCACGCCCAGCGCATCGGCCCCTCGGTCGATGTGCATCAGCCCTTGATCGATGCGCATTAGCCTTTAGAGGTGTCCATCAATGCGTAACGTCGAACGTATCGGTCCCCCAACCGATACGCACCCGCCTTCAGAGAGGCGTCCCCTCATCGGCTCAGCTAGCCGATGGGCTCATTCCTATCCTTGCTACGGCATAGCCGATCCGGCATCCTCCGTATCATTACCGCTAGCCCCGACCTTGTACTGTCTCGGTTAGGTACGATCTTCGAGGTTTGGTGTTAATGGCGCTGTCATGGCGGGCGACGGGTCTCTTGCTATCATATCCGGAGTAGCATCGGCTTTGTAGTCCGTGCCTTCTTATACTATTCCTTGCCTAGTCCGTATGCGCCTTCATCGATTTTTCCAGCCGATGAATCACTGTTCGGCTGTCTGGAGGGATCCCGTGCGCCTCGATATCTTTTGAGCACACCCTACTTCCTCCATCGGCTCTACGGTCGATCCCTCGTCAACACCTGTCCATATCGGCTCCCCAGCCGATCGAAGAGTATCCCAAACCTATCGGCAGCCAGCCGATAGCGAGCGCCTGTATCGAACTCGCTCGTCTCACTTCCTTGTCAATTGCAGGGTCAAATTGACTAGCACTAGAGATAAGCAGATCTCCCAGGCCTTCGCGTGACCGAGCCGCCGTCCCTCCCTGGTCGTGGGATTTTTGGTGGTGAGCAGTTGCGGCTCGTCTTTCTTCATCTTGTATTCTAGAATATTTTTTGATTAGGTCCGATGAGGTAACCTTCAACCTCTTCCAGTGCCTTTTCTCATCGGACCGATCTCCTAAGGTCCCTGCAAACACCATATTCACAGGGAAAGGATACCCGTCAACCTTCATCGGCTTTTTGTCCTCAAACTTGATTCTCCCCTGTTTAACAGCCGATTGTAACTATTGCCAAAAAACCTTGCACTGGTTGGTATGATGAGATATTGAATTGTGCTACTTGCAATACTTCTTCCTTTTGAGTTCTTCGGTAGATGGGATTACATGGTTCGGCGATAACTGAATTTGCTTTTCTTGGAGGAGAAGATCAAATATCTTGTCGGCTTTGTTGATATCGAAATCATATCTTTCCCCTTTATTGGCATTCTTAATCCATGGACATGATATAGTTTTCTTATTCCTAGTCCATTCCACCAAACCCACTTCTGCATTGGATTCCTCATCATCTGAGTCGATGCGTACACCTGTAGCTGAGCGGCTTTCCGATGGAACCTCTCTTTCTTGGTGTCAGCAAATCGGCTTTCATGAGCTGATACCCTCTGGAGTAGGTGAGACAAGCTCTCGAACTCTTGTGAAGAGAAATGTTCCCTAATCAGAGCCAGCAACCCTTGGAAAGCCAAGTCGTCTAGTTGTCCATCACTTACAATGAGACTGTAACATCGGCTTCTGACATCTCAAAAATGCTGCATAAATTCCGGAACTGATTCATCGTGCTTCTGTCTAACCGATGTCAAGTCTGATAACCTTAACTCTTGAATCCCAGCAAAGAAATATTTATGAAATTATTTCTCCAAATCGGCCCATCCCCTGATTGAGTTTGGATGCAATGTGGAAAACCAAGAGAAGGCCGATCCAGATAAAGACAATGGAAATAAGCGGACCCTCAGAGCTTCATCAGCCGATGCTTTCTCACATTGAGCCAAGAATCGGCTAATATGTTCCATTATAGATACGCTATCTTGCCCAGAGAACCTAGAGAAATCCAGAATCTTGTATCGGTGCGGTAGCGGAACTCTGTCAAACCACTCTGGGTAAGGGTGCCGATACATAAAAGTTTGTTCTTTAGGCTTAATGCCGAATTGCTCCCTGACAACTTCCGTAATTCTGGCAGACCAATCCTCTTCCTTTGGATTCTCTTTCTGTTACTGTGAAATCGAAGTTGAAACTTGACATGATCCATAATGATCTCCTTGATAATTATTACCAGGATATTCTTGCTTATATCCCCTATAATAGGCTGTCCGATGATATCATGGCATCATGTCCTCATGTTGCCCCCCAATCCGCTCTTGTACTAACAAAAACATATTTGCCGATACATCCCTTCTGGATCCGTAAGTAACTTGTGGTTGTCCTGTTCTCATTGGCAAATATACCGGCCCTTGATCAGGTTCTTCACCAATAGATCCATCCATAGTTTTCTTAATCAAGTTGTACAAAGTATTCACCAGTACACCCGATTGATTAATGAGTGCATGGTGAATAGCTTCGTCAACCATCTCTTGTAGCAGCTTTTGAGGACTAATGGGTGGCGATCGGCTCTATTCTCCTTCCAAAACTGGCTTTGGCAGCTGGGATTTTTGAATCAGCCCTTGTCGGGTCATGCTGAAGGACTCCAGACAGAGCTTCTGAAAATTAGTTGTGTTCTGCTCCACCTGGTGTCTCTGCTCTTTAGTCAAATCCTTCATTGTCACTGGGATTACGTTGTCTGTGTTGATTTCTTTACCCGCCATTAGATCACAGTTGATGAAGGACCTTCAATGGATGAAAAAGGTCTTCCTGTCCCACCGGGTGTGCCAAAAAGCGTGCTCACCGCCGAAAATCCCGCGACAGCGGCTTGATCACGCGAAGGCCTGGGAGGTCTGCTTAGCTCTAGTGCAGGTCCTTAAGCCTCGAGGTTCGTGAGCGTGCTAGTCAATTTGACCCTATAATTGACAAGGAAAAGGGGATAAGACGTGTTCGTCGGTCGGCCGGAAGGCCTGCCCGACTCTCCCTATCGGCTGATCGCCGATAGAGATGAGAATGCTAGCGCATCGGCTGAAAAGCCGATGGAGGAATGGGAGATAGACACGTGTAACGCGCTAAAAGGTCTATCAACCAAAGAGCCAATGGCGCTACCCGCAAAAATAGACACAAGCTCTTGCCAATTTGGGAGGGACCATTTGTGATAAGCAAGGTAACATGTCTAGGGGCATACTGATTACAATGTCAAGATGGCACAATAGTCTACAACCCTAGAACATAGAGTAGCTACAATGCTTTTACACAAGAAACTTTTGTATAATACATGTTTAATAAAGCTAAGTCATACTATGCTCTTCCCCTCGAATCACTTTGCATATGCCTGAGTCAAGCTATAGACTAGTGCCTTCTTCTTCCTTTCACCATCGCATTAAGTAAGCACACTCGGGGGCTAGCTCGATTTTATAGTTAGGCCTATTGCTGACCATCGAAAATCCCGCGACGGCGGCTTGGTCACGTGAAGGCCTGGGAGGTCTGCTTAGCTCCAGTGCAGGTCCTTAAGCCTCGAGGTTCGCGAGCGTGCTAGTCAATTTGACCCTACAATTGACAAGGAAAAGGGGATAAGACGTGTTCGTCAGTCCGAAAGAGATGAGAATGCTAGCGCATCGGCTGAAAAGCCGATGGAGGTATGGGAGATAGACACGTATAACGTGCTAAAAGGTCTATCAATCAAAGAGCCAATGGCGCTACCCGCATCCGATACGCGGAGCGGGAGCCGATCCCCCGCGTGGCCATGCTGGCGAGCGATAGCAGTAACGGTGCCGTTAGGGCCAGCCTCGATAGATCGGACCCAACCGAGACAGTATGAGGCCGGAGGCTAATAACACCAAGATTGCGAGGGCTTGGACCGAACATGGTGACAAGGTAGGAGGGATGCCATCGGCTACCTACAGGCCTAATGCCTGAACTCATCGGCCGCACGACAATAGGGACCTATGTTTAGGATAACTCATCGACTACTCACTCCGATGAGACGCCATAGAGAGACGTATAGACCTAAAACTTAATCCTCCATCGGCAAACCCGTAGGTCGGACCTAACCGATGCAGCACGAGACCAACGATGGCGAAAGGAGTTTGATAGGTCGATAGATCTTGCATGGACATGATGTGATACACCTGATCTGACTAAGAGTTCAAGCCTAAACGATGCAGGCTTAGATAGTACAAAGTATACCAGGATAGTGGTAGGACTTACCGCTTCGCCGGAGATCAGACTTAACCAGATGCAGCCCCACATCAAGAGCCAGAACTTGCCGGTAAACACCTAGATGAAGTAGGGTGGCGATGCGCCGAGATTGTATTTGATCGAGAGATATCTTACATGTTTCTAGGGGGTCTACATTTATACCCTGGATTTACAGACAGAGTCCGACGCGTTTACGACCATCGAACATTATTTCCCAACAAAAACAGAGGAAAACATCTCTAAAGAAGTTAACTAACTAGCTAAACCTTCCTAATTAAATAAGGTTACAATCTACAAAGACAAACATCCTGCCGTGGAGTCCATGGCTCTTCCGCAAACTCGGTTTCATCTGAATAATCTTCCAATTTAGAACCAAGTCTTCCTTTGCTATATAACCCGATCGGCTTCTCCACTGTAGCAATCAGACCTTCTTTTTACTCAACCCAATCCTTTTCCATCCTTTTCTCGGGCTTCTCGGACCTGACCCCGATTGGATAATTCCCTGTCTTCAAACCGATCCAATCTTCTACTAATTTGATCGGCTTCTCTTCAGTTCCGTTTGGCTTTTGACTCCCGAGCCGACCAGTATCTTCATCGGCCGATCCTGCTTATAGGCTGAATCAAATTCTGGTGTTAACACCTATGCACTCCAAGGGCTTGCCAATACTCAGTATAGTGAGAAGAAGCCTGACTCTACTCTTACACAAATTCAACTTGAACAATTATTGAAAAGATATAAACATCTTTTAGCCAATTACTAATTACATCTTTCAAAAGGATTGTAGTTGTGGCCTTCTTTTCTTCCAAGAGTGCTACGGCGTCATCATCTGAGCATGTAGAAGCAAACCCTTCCCCAACTACCATCAGTTCTACTTAAGGATATAATGACTTCACCACCGCAAGGGCATGACTTATGCTTGCCGTAGCAACTGCTGCCACATGCTCCTTCATTGCCGCAAACGTCTCTAGTAGTTAGGTGGCCAATCGAGCACTAGGTAGCACATCACTCAACGCCTCGTCATACGGGAAGTAAAAGTCCACAATGGGTGCCACATGCTCCAAATGCTCCCTTGATGCCTAGACGAGCCAGGCCTCTTCTTCAAAGCATCAGAACTAGTTTTAACACTGTTTCTGGTACTCTGCCATACACAACAACTAAGCAACAACAATCGGACACTAACAATAAGGGCATCTAGCAAAAACATACCTTCTAAGCTCTTGGTGATCACCTTGGCCTTCTCCTCAGCAGGGGATGCCTGAGTGGTTGCCTCCTCCAATTTCTTCTAAGTATTTGTCCTCGAGCCTATCAAGAACATATCATAGAGTGACAATAATACAAGATGGTGTACTACCCTGAAGGGTGGCCTAGGATTCAATAATAGTTGCTTCTACAGTTTCGCCCAACCTCTTTCACTCATCGTTCTCCACCTCCACTCGCTCTGCGTTGCTTAGGCTACAACCATCAACCAAGATCAAAGTCAATGCAGAAAGGCATAAAAAGATAATGCTTTGTTACAATAACCGAGTTGGCGAACTCCGTGCGTAAATGATCAATCTGTGCTTGAAGCTAACACTTCCGCCTTTGTGCTTCAACTTGCTCGGTAGCATGCTGGTGCTCAACAATCTCAACTACTTTGGATCTCTGCCACTCAGTTGAATGTCCATTTTAGAGCCTTACTCCTCTTGTCAGACCAGTCGACTATAGCTTAGGCAAAAATAGAACTTTTTGATACTCCCTGACATGCCATTCTGACACAATAGGCAGTCAGGGGCTAGAGGAGAAGAAGTACCTTCATTTTCTTCATGACCTGTAAATAGATGTCATACATCTTGTCAATTTCCTTTACGTATTTGGTATCATTGAATCCATGTATCTCGCTTTGGTCATTAAACTAGGCAGCTTGAAGTAGCGATACGTAGTTGGGAGGAGTCAATATAGGAAACCAAGGGATTTCTTTAGTGTTGTCAACATCACTCTTTTGTTGCTTTGCGCTAGCATTTGGTTCAGTAGGCAAGTGAGTTCCTCCCTGGTTGGGGCTAGGCTAGCTTACTCACTTGTAGCTCCAATTAGCTTGTCAGCCTTGGTTAGAGATCCTACAACAAATGTCTCATTTATAGTCAACGACTCATCTTTGGGGCTCGAACTACTCCTAGTTTTAGCCTCTTGGTGGGCGCCTACCTCCGTACTTGGTAGCTCTCTTGGTAGAACCTTCATCCCTAGCTTTCTCCATGGAAGCCATCCTATTTTACACATCAATGGGAATCTCCATAGACCAGGGCCTAGAGCCTATGGGAGCATCTGGATTCAACCAGAGCCATGGACAACAAACAATCAAATGCAAGGGAAGCAAGATTTTACCTAGAGGACTTCCAAATCTTAAAGGTTGGAACCCTGCATGACACTGGGGGCTTAGCGCTTACACTTTGCTCTCCATTGTGGTGAGCAGGCGTCAAGGCCTTGGTGCTGCAGCTAGGGCCAAAAGCGGCAATTGGTTTGTCCAACCACATTTGTGCTAAGTTGGTTCGTGTGGTCCATTCCACTCATGGGGCAAGGAAGGACGTGAGCCTAGATCTAGGTCCCTAATTTTTTGGCATCCTGACGCTAGCTCTTGAGTGGTGGTAGTCAGCGGATCATTGCTCAAGGGCTTCTTCCAGGATCTCTTGGACTTGGAAGATCCAGCTGGCCCTCTCCCCTTCCTTTTTTTGCTTGTTCTTAGCAGCTAGAGCGGAGGGTTAGATGAGAAAACTTCACGGCCCTTGCATGACATGGGTTAGCTTGGCACACTAAAGTCAACAAAGCATATAAGGAATGTACAATGCTAACCATTGGTTAGGGATTCTTCGTACTATAAGGATACAGGCCATGTTCATTGGAGATGACCAAGCCCGGCTTAAAGAAGGTGTTGAGTCTAGGGATAGTCTCTTGGTCCCGGTTCTTCTCGGATGATTCCTGAGTGGTACCCTCAAGCCAGCCATAGTCAAACATCAAGTGTGACTAGTTCTTGATTAGTGGGATACACTAGTTGGTGAACACATCGCGGGAACCGTGCCATTTAGCTCCACACTCTTGGCCACATTGATGAGGTCCAAAATCCGCATGACCTTTCCTAGCTCGGACAGACTCGGCAGGGATGACTAGTTGGAGTTCACCACCGGAGCATGACCGACAAAAGGAGGCAAAGTGGGCTTGGGGTTCTAGCAAAAGAACCACATTGAGTGCCACCCTTTCAAATAAGACCAAAGAGGAAGGTCGAAGTATCCTTCCTCTCTAACCTAAGTTGGAGCCCGGAGCCCCCGACCACTTGGGGTTTTGCTTGGGATGGTTAGGGTTTGAGGTAAAAAAGATAGTGGAACAAGGTGAAGTGGGAGGGAACCCTAAGGAAGCTTCACAAAGAATAATAAAGACAGAGATATGGAGGATTGAGTTAGGATTGAGATGTACTAAATCTTATAGAAGTTGAGAAGGCTACAGAAGAAGTTGGAGGTAGGCATCCCAAATCCGTTATGGAAGAAGGGCTCGAACACCATAGTCTCGCTGGTAGTAGGGGTCAAGAAGACCTCACCAGTAGCGGTGCACTAGCTAATGATCTCCTGCGGCTGGAGGATCTTGTCTTCTACTATCTCGTCAACCTCCACATCGGTATAGGTGGATCTTTTCCACTCCACATTCGGGTCCAACAATGGCATTAATGTGTCAAATACAGAGGACATAGTGGCTAGGGTTTGGGGAGTCTAAACCTAAGGAGTGATGGGAGTTGTTGTGGTTTTGAATCTACCCTACATCGGACCTGGTTTGCCTAGAGCACTGGTGAAAAGGGGGATGAACCCAAGCACAACGGTGAGCTCAAGAAGCCGAGGCGACGTGCTCAAGGAAGGCGGAGAAGATGAAGCGGCAACTGAAATGTTTGAGGAAAATTTCCCTAGATCATACAGTACATTATATACCCAGTACATGTATTGTTGGGCCTTGGCCTATGAACCGCGCAAAAAAAACTAGGCTTTAGATTGCTATCACATGTCTTAAAAGGTTGCCTATAAGCCGTGTGGTACATGCTAACTGTAAGCTATGACAATCCTGTAGCACTAGTATGATGCCATATGAAATCTTGGATTTCCACTTGTTAGGAAGCCAGTCTGGTTCCTAAACTAGCTGGCGTCTGCCAAAAATGTAAGATGGCTTGAAGTCCTTTGCATTTTCGTTGCTCGCTATGGCTCAAGTATGCACATCTGTAGATTCCCATACGTACCAAGGTTGTTAACAAACAATTAGATAAGGAGACGTAGCTCCACAGGAACCTGTCGGATGGCTCTGGTTGAAGCAAGTTGGGCGAGGCTTCCTCAAAAGACAAAGGACTTAGGGGCTATTGTAGGGAATGTTACCCCCAGGTAAGTTAAGCATGGGCTCTGGAGTTGACCCATCATGGAGTGGGCCGAGTGCTAGTAATCCAAGGAAGAAAAGGATATGTAATAATGAATAAATCTCCTATCTAAGAAATCTTGAAGCTAAAAATAAGAAAATGGTGTCCAGCTAGGTTAGTTAAACCGATACCCTAGGGTCTGGTTTTCCTAAATATAAAGGGAGCCATAATCATCATAAGGACAACTATTTGTAACTCTAAAGATGATATAATCCTCGTACAAAATAAGTATAGTATTATGTCACGCTGATAATCTAAACCTATATAAATATCATGTCACCATCGTTTTTTTATATTTCGCATATCCTATTAAATTATTATCGATTTCTTACATCAACAAATGATGATGTGCCAATTATATGAGCTAGCTGCATTAACCATAATTTTTTTAACTCTAATTTTTTTCTCAACACAAATAGAAACCACTCACAGTCAAACAGATAAAAGTAGTTGAAGGAGATCGAAACTTAACGCCGGTCCACCTCATTATGACCCTGGGACAGATGTCTCTCTTCATACCGAAGGGAACTGCTCTATAAAAATAGATTCTACCCTGTACTTCCACTTACGTAGCACGACTTGCTCTTCTTTTGTTGTAGCGAAAGGCCGTGGGGAGCATAGAAGTCTACAAGATAAGCCATGTAATTTTTTTCCCTAGTATTAGGAGCACCCAGCCTAGCAAATAGCTAGTACAGTATTCTAGCTTAGTAGTAACTAGCTAGGGAATAGCTTGGTCAGTGAGTTCCTTATGGTAATTAACTAGCTTTTGTTTAATGGGCAGTGAGACGATTGGGCTAATACTTCAATGCTTCCTAGATAAAATAGTATATTGTTACGAACTTGTTTAGTAAATCATGCAGCATGAGAATATCTAGTACTAGTAGAGATATTAGTGTGGAAGCTGAGTACTTGTAGTTGCTAGTATAGTGAAAAGAAGCTAATTAATCACAGCAAGTGCTTGTAGCCATGCACCACCTCCCTGCTCCCTATAGTTGATGCTAGGCTTTCTTTCTACAGTGTAGTCACATTGTACAGATATTCTAGCTAACTAATATCCTCTAGAAACAAAATAATAACATGCAATGCTAATTTGGCTAGGTGGGGCGTACAATTTGAACCACACGACACAAGGCAAGACTGCGCGCATCAGCTATTTTTACCTATGACTGTTTAATTATCTCAAACTCGTTCTTTCTATTTGTCGTGTACATTTATTGTTACTAACAATACTAAAAAGAAATATTGCATGCAAATAATTAATTAATATAAAACTATTTATAATAATATTATTGGCATAATCATGGACTGGGATACTTAAGCCTGAGATGGCCAATACCTAAAATAACTATACGGGTCGGCCAATATTTGCGTGAGGAGGAATGCCTCACACAAGCAGTAACTCGGTGGCATGATTCTCATACGATCACCACTGGAATAATATATGGATGGAACGAGATTATGACGATTATGATAATACATCTGCACAGTGTATATGACTCACTTATATCTCTAACATCCTTTATAATGATTGGTTATTAATATCTGTTGATAGTATTTTTTAACAATGTACTAATATTGCTGAGTATGTTTAGTATACTCATATTATTTCTTGCTATTTGATGTGCACAGAAACTAGTCAAGATGAGATGTCTAAGGGGGATGGTGGCACACAGAACTAGGGGGGAGTGTTGTCTATCTAACAAAGATGAAGATAAAAAGTTAGGATAGATGAAACAAGAAAGCTATTACTACAAAATTAATAAAATTTTAATTATTATAAACTTAAAAAATAAATATATTTAATATTTTAAAGCAACTTATATAGAAAGTTTTATATAAAATATGTTTAAAAAAGATGTTAACAGAAATAAAATTTGTATGTGAACAAAAAAAACACTAGCCTTCCAGTTCAATAAAAAATATATATACTGTACAGGGAATAGTCGTGATGACAATAAGTCTGGTCATGAGACCAACCTATGTATTAAGCAACGTAGCATCTGAAAATAAATGGAACCGTTTATAGGGTCTCCAAACTCCAGTTGTGATGATTTGATGCATTATATCTTGCCTAGTATCCTTATGGAGCATATATATATTTAGTATATATTTATAAGGATACGGCATACTGTCGCAGATAGTTTGAGAATTTCGGGCCGTGACAGATCGATTGCTCGAAGTTTGACTGATGCCACTCCCTTCCAATTCCAATATAGAGCTTACATACTTGAGGGTCTTGAGGCTGTATGCAACAAAAAGTTATCAAAGGCAGCTTGCCAACAACAACATCGAGTGTGAGGTGGACTCTTTATGTACTTTGAACTTCATAGTTGTCAAAACTTTCCTTGTAGAGTTTTAGAGGTCAGCTTGTACTTACATATTACCTTCTACCTACACCTCTCTATGTTCTTTTCAGCTTATTCACATAATTATTAAAACAAAATATTTCCTCTACAATTTAAAGAATTAATTTTCTTATTGTATTGCTTAAACTATTTTTAAGTTATTTATTAAATATATTTTATAAAATATTTAATTTATCTTATAATCAAATTGATAATTCATGATAATAATCCGCTCAATAATCTATCTAAAACAGAGTCTTAAGGCATGAGCAATGTGCTAAGATCTTAAAATATCCAGGTAAGAACCAGTTGGGTACTCTCTTTTTATTTAATTATCTATCAAAACCAATAGGGAAATGTATATTTCACAAATTGAAAAGAGGGTTATTTAGAAGCAATAAAGGAAGGGGCATAGGTAACTCTCAATGTATTTCACTCTCTTTTTTGAAAATAATCATATGCGTTATGAATTTGAGAAAACTGTATAGTTGTTGGAAGAACTAACGTAAGCTCATGTCTTAAATGTGCTACAGTTAAGAACATTTTTCTCTCCTATGGCTCTTGTGCAACACAATCGGTTGATGCTGCTGGAGACGTTCGAAAGTCAAAACATTCAGGGGTCCCATTCAAGTGATCCTATTCTCAAATCTGTGGCATATCCAGCTATCTCCACAAACAATCAACTTCATCTTGATTCTTGAACAAGATCAGGCTTGGAATGAGACGGCCGCATGGATGAGATGGTTGAATCCCGGATGTCTCCCAGTCCTAACGACATGTTTTCGTGACTGGAGGAGGATTTTTACATGGTTTGGAAGTACCAAAACAATAGCTACCGTATTCCTGATACCTATAGATTATAGTCTTTTGATTGATCGATACTGGATTGAGAAATGGATGCCAACACTTGCTTGGAAACCATCAGGGCTAGCGGCATCAGCCGAGGCTACATGATGTTCTTTTTGTTACGTAAGACTGTATATATGCAGTTCATGAATCTGCATTAGTTCTATGAGCAGACCAATTGATTATCATCATAGTAACTGAATACGAACTTCTTCCCCATGCAAAGGTGTCAATTCATCCATGATGTACAGGTCCATATACATTCAACACTAAAACGATGTATTGATTTTATTAAGAGATTGATCAATTGAAACATGTGGTATCCTGTTCACGAGCACATGTTCTTTGCAATGGCATTTGGCATCTTGAGTTCTTTCTGAAGGTAATTTCAGCCAACATGTCGCTCTTTCTGATGGTATGGAGAAAATTTACTGAACGGAGTATGTGCTACTCCTTGTTGAGTTGCTCCTACTAATCGTCCTCTGGTTTCTTTTGCGTTGTGGGAGAATCTTTGCCATCATAGATCATGTATACCATGTGCCAAGAGCCCGGAAATGATCAAACCCTCGATGTCACCCAGCCCTACACTTAATGGCAAGAAAGAAAAACAAAATAGCTATAAAAGAAGGTAGTTGGTTGTGCACATCCCTAATTCATAGAGATTCATTTAAAAGGTTATAAGATAGTAGCAACCGTTTCCATGTGATGGCTTCTTGGTCCCAAACACAGTTCCGCACGTCAAGCACGTGGTGCTTAGCCTTGTGTCCTCGTGTGAAGAAAACTTCTGGGTGGTGTTGGGATCCCCGACGCCGATTCTGAATGCTCTCGTAACAGAGGCATTCGAGATGTCCGAGATTGTATTACAGTATTCATGGAATCGGCGTATGTATAACATTTTTTTTGACTTTTTTTGCTTTAGTTGATTAATTGCAAAAAATCACCTCAAGTTTATTCGGCTAAAATAGCTTAATGAAAATTTTAGAAATCAAAAGGATTTGAATTAACTAAATAAGTTAACTACACCGCTATTTAAGTTAGTCATTTGTTCTTTGGAGCTTATCTGGAGATTAATTGATTTTTAGTGAGTACAGACCATTTCCCTAAATCGATCAAAATATTTCATCATTCCCATAGAAATATGCAATTTTGAAGGGAATAGGTGGGAGAAATTTTAGCTTTGAGGAAAAATTACGGTGCCACTCATTAGCTACCTTGTGCAGCCGCACGGCACCCTTCACCTATCGTGCGTTACCTTAGCTGGAATAGAGATAGGATGTCGAATTTTTTATTAAAATAATACTATTATAATAAAAAATTTATAAAAATAGAAATCCTTTGGTATAAATCGTAATTTTAGCATGCTATCGAACCAAGCGACTTAGATGGTATCAAACTGTCAATGTCCTATAGGTGCCACATAATGACCTGTCAAACAACCACAATTTGACAGGTGCCTTGTCATGGCCTATCGAACTATGGTCATACAACTGTGGGTAGCGTGTATGTACATGTACTTAAATTTTTTTCCCCTGTCAACAAACTTATTGAACAGCCATAGTTCAACAAGTATATATGGAACAACGGTTATTTCATATGTACCTTGTCAAATTTTGGTTATTCAACAGGTACTACACTTACTATTCTAGCAAACCGATTTCTATCTTTATAATTTTTCAAAAAAATAGTATTATTTTTAATAAAAATTCCAGGAGGGGTGACACAGGGAGAGAAAGCTCTGTGGGCAATCTTGTAATGGTGTCAGAGCAGAACTGTGGATCGACTGGAATGCTGCTCCACCCTGCCTATTCAATTTTTTTAGACTGATCTGGACTTCTCTGCTCCATTTTTTCATGGATCTAAACCGTTTGATTAGGCTTGCTAAGAGCTAGTGCCCTACCAAAGAGATCCATTGTATTACGTTACTTTGGGTTTGTTTTAGCGAGGTCCAAGCATAGCAGATAGACCTAGCTATAGTAAAGCCCACACCACCAACATTTCAGCCTAGCGTAATAGGAAGGAAACCCAAACCTGCAACATTCCAAATTTTTATTTATATATTTTTTCATATTTATAAAACTATATTTTTGTTTTGATATTTACAAACCTATACCCCAAACACCCTCTACCTCTAGGAGAGTTTTCTTTAGAAAAACACTCTAGAGCATTTTTGCTAACGTGACTAACGTCCATTCATCCGACCTAATGGGCAGCGGCTGAGAGACCTATTATTTTACAGGCAATCCCCTTTAGATACTTTGGAGGGCTTTTTTTCAGTTAGGGGACCAGTGACCTGAATTCTGCAATATATGTGATAGATAGTTCTAAACAAATAAAGGCAAAGGTTTGTGCTGAGATTATTCCTTCTAGAAAAATGTTTGCCCAACAAGCACGTTTTACTTAGGCCATTTAAATTATGGTTAAATGCTTATTAGATTGAACAAAATATCTTGTAGTTCTATACTTCTATTATTTCATAGCCTTATAAAAGTTATTTCCATCATTTCCCAGGTGAATAAATATGCTTTCTCAGGTGGCCAGGACTCCGTGGAGCTCCATAGGGAACTTGGTGCTAATCTTGATGTAAGCCCTTTCCTAGTATTGATGAACTCTATTGAACACCAAAGTAGGAGGCTAGAACCAAACTAGGATGCTAGAATTATGCAGTGTATTCTGACTTTTGCTTGGAAAACGGAAGTTAGATTTAAGAATCAAGATGATACTTGAATTTGAATGATCGACAGAAGCTACCAATTCTAATGCATGTAGTTAGAAGGCCTTCGTGTTTCTTGACCATTTAATGTCACATTTCAGTGCTAACATGCTGAAGATTGTGATCTTCATTTCTATAATCTACCTACAATATTCCACTTAATTCCTGAATTTCTTGTCTTGTTCAAGTGGATGTCCCAATCAAGTACCTAAACTTCTTCCTAGAAGACGGTGATGAGCTTGAGCACATAAAGGTGTGTTTTTCATTCTGGAAAACTAAGTTGTACTTCCATTACAAAACTCATTATCCATTATGAAACTCATTGTCCATTATGAAATTCATATCAAGAGTACAAGGCAGGAAGGATGCTAACTGGCGAAGTGAAGCAATGACTCATTGAAGTTCTATCTGAGCTGGTTGCAGCGGCGGAGCCTAAGTTTTCATTGAAGGGGAAGCTCCATGTTCTTCTTCCTCCTCCAGCTTTCCCTCTTCTTTTTCCTATCCTTCTTCTTCCCCCTCTCCTCCCTCTTCTCCATGAAGTCCAAAGGGGCTTGAGCCCTTCCCCCCACCCACCCATGCTGGCTCCACCTCTGGCTGGTTGCTAGACATCACAGAGCTAGAGCTCAAGTGACTGAGGTAGATGAAAATAATGAATGTTTTGTTTGTTCCATCGTGTTGCACAATTGGGTTCTTTAATTTGCCCATTTTACATCTCATAACAATAGTAGGCAAACATTATAACAAAATATTCTGAAATGGAAAACATAATAAAATGCCTAGTGGGCGCAATAGAATCAATGGAAAAAAAACCTACCACCCCTCAACCACTGCTCCCTCAGTCTCTATCAGCCCTCATGCACGCACGCATGCCTATGCAACACCCATGGCCAAACCACACCTGGCCACTGACATCTGTGTTCCTCCCCTCTGCATCGGCATCGTATCCCACTTCCTTCCTGCGGCACCGTGGCCGCAAGGCACTTACCACCGAGCCTGTGCTACTATGCACCATGCCGCCGCTCCTCCACTCTGATGGCAGCAAGCAGCATCTCCTCTATTTTGACGGTGACGATGATGAGTGGAACCTCCTCTACTTCACAGTGACGGGTGATGGCTTCAAGCGGTGCCTCCTCTACTTCGAGCCTCCAACAGCAATAGGTGGCACTGGCTCTCCGAGTCTAACGGTTGATGCCTCCTCCACTCCAACGGTGACTGGTGATAGTGAAGAGCTGATGGCTGATGGTGGATTTGAGATTTAATGGACTTTTTGTGATTTGTGTGGTTTTTCTAGATCCACTGAAATTTATTGGTGGTGTTGGTGATTTGTGTGTTTTCTGCATCTTCTGAAATTTCGGTCATGACCAAGACTTGAAACATCTAGCCCGTTTTAATGATTAATGATAATATAATTATTTGACTAATAATTTCTTTTAAGTCTTTCAAAAAAAATGATTAGGCTTCTAATGATCCAAATAATCATGCGTATTGAACCATCCCTCAAAATGTATTATGATCAAGGAATGGTCAAAGAGCAACTTCAAATCAAAAGACGCACCAAAGGAGTTGGGAGAATGTGGTAGTTCCATATTCTAATTTCAAAAAAACCTCTTACTATAAAGAGGGAGTTGTTTGATAGCGTAGCTTGAAGTTCTAATTGTTAGAGCCTAAGTGTTGTAGTCTCTAATCTCTCTAAAGTTGCATGTGTCGAACTATCCGATCGATGTTGGAAGTTAGACAATCCAATCCAGCATTGATTTGGCCAGATGAAATAGTTGGAATGGGTAGTTGTTAACGTCAAAATCTAGACAGCCCGATGGTGCTAAAGCCGATCGGCTGAGAGGTGTCCGATGACCACAGTGAAGAAGCCGATCGGATTATAGCGAAGGAAGACTCGGTTCCAGATTAGAAGACTATCTAGATAAAACCGAGTTTACAGAGAAGCCGTGGAATCCACGGTAGGGTATTTTATCTTTATAAATTGTAATCATATCTAATTAGGAAGGTTTAGTTAATTAGGTAACTTCGTTAGAGACATTTTCCTTCATTTTTGTTAGGAAATAACGTCCGATGGTTGTAAACGCGTCGGACTTTGTAAATCCAGGGTATAAATATCTGACCCCTAGAGACATGTAAGATATCTTTCGATCAATATATAATTTCGACGCATCGCCACCCTAGTTTATCTAGATATTTACCGGCGAGTTCTAGCTCTTAACATGGGGCTGGATCGGTTAAGTTCGATCTCCGGTGAAGGGATAAGTTTCGCCACTATCTCGATATGTTCTGCTCCGTCTAAGACTGCATCGATTAGGTTTGACCTCTTAGGCAGGTCAGATGTATTGCATCACGTCCATGCAGGGTCAATCAGCTTGTTAAGCTCTCTCTGCCGTCGTCAATTTCGTGCTACATCGGTTAGGTTCAATCTACGGGGCTGCCGATGGTAGATTAAGCTTCAGGCTTATAGTTTTCTACACAACGTATCATCGGAGTGCTAGCCGATGAGTTATCCATGCTCTGAGCTTCACGCCCAGCTTATCGGCTCCTCGGTGGATACGCGCCAGGTCTTTAGAGGTTTTCCTTGACGCGCCACGGCAAGCACATATGCGCCCGCCTTCGTAGAGGCATCCCCTCATCGGCTCAGCTAGCCGATGGGTTCATTCCTGTCTTTACTTCAGCACAGCCGATCCGGCGTCCTTCGTATCATCACTGTTGGCCTCGGCCTCGCACTGTCTTGGTTAGGTCCGATCTTCGAGGTTTAGTGTTAATGGTGCTGCCACAACGGGCAATGGGTCTCATGCTGTCATATCCAGAGCGGCATCGGCTTTGCAGCCCGTGCCTTTTAATACGATTCATTGCCAGTCCGCATGTGCCTTCATCGATTTTTCAGCTGATGAACGACCGTTATGGCTTCCGTCGACTATCCAGAGGGATCCTGTGCGCTTTGTTATCCTCTGAGTACACCCCGGTTCCTCCATCGGCTCTACGGTCGATCCCTCGTCGACATCTGTCCATGCTTTCATCGACTCCCCAGCCGATTGAAGATCTTCCTGATTCTTATTGGCAAATAGCTGATAGCGAAGGGTCTTCCGGGCGCGAACGATGGCCATCTCGATCCTATCGGCAGCTAGCCGATAGCGAGTCCCTATATCGGCCCATTGTCCGACGGACATGTTCGTCTCACCTCCTTGTCAATTGCAGGGTTAAATTGACTGGCACGCCCGCACTCGTACCATCGCACCGGAGCCGATCGTACCCTATGGCCCTCGTGTGCGTGTACCTCAAGTCACGGAGAGAAGCCGACCGGCCTGCACTGGAGCTAAGTAGACCTCCTAGGCGTCGGCATGTTCGCGCTGGGGTGCGCGAGATCTCGGCGTGAACAGTAGTCCGACATTGATGTCGGATTATTTGGCTAAATCAAGATCTTGTGATCAAAAAGTGATCTTGAATTAGTTGGACAATCTAGGTGGTGTCGGATTGTTTGCCCAGTTCAATGGTTGATGTGGTATTAACAGTAAAATCTATTGGAAAGATGATCAGTTTAGTAAAAAAGAGTTTGAATGTTATAAGACAGAAGCTAATCGAACGAGGCAAGGAAGGATTCGGTCCAATTATAGAAGACTATCCAAATGAGGCTAAGTCTGAGGAGGAGTCGTAGAACTCACGGTAGAGTATTTTATCTATGTAAATTGTATCTTATATTGATAGTAAGGTTTAGTTAGTTTAGTTAACTTGCTTAGAGATATTTTCCTTTTATATTTTTTAGAAAATAACGTTCGATGTTTGTTGTAACCGTGTCGGACTCTATAATATCAAGGTATAAATATAGACCTCCTGCAAGCTTATAAGACATTCTTCGATCAATACAACTTCGGCGCATTACCACCCTAGTTTATCTAGGTTTTTACTGACGGGTTCTAGCTCCCGACAAGGGGCTACATCGGTTAAGTTCGATCTCCGGTGAAGGGGTAAGTCCCGCCACTATCCTGGTATGTCTTACTCTGTCTAAGGCTGCATCAGTTAGGTTCGACCTCTTAGTCAGATCGAGCATACCGCATCACATCCGCACGAGATCTATCAGTTTACCAAACTCTCTCTATCATCGTCGGTCTTATGCTGCATCTGTTAGGTTTGACCTACGAAGCTACTAACAATAGATTGAGTCGTAGGCCTGTAGATCTCTGCCCTGCGTTTCATCAGAGTAATTAGCCGATGAGTTATCTATACCTTAAGCAACACGTCCAGCTTATCGGCTCCTTAGCCGATACACACCCGTCTTCAGAGACTTCCATCGAATGTCATGCCTAGTGCATCGGCCTTTCAGTCGATGCACGCATATCTTTAAAGATGTCTTCTCATCAGCTCAGTTAGCCGATGGGTTTGCTCCACCCTTTCTTTAGCACAACCGATCTGGCATCTATCGTCCTGTTGTCGTTGTCCTCAGTTTCTTACTGTCTCAGTTAGGTCCAATATTCGAGATTGGTGCTAGCGATGTCATCACGATAGGCGACGGGTCTCATGCTATAGGAGGATCGGGCTCCACTCCTTGTTCATTGCCCACCATATCCAGAGCGGTATTGGCTTTGCAGCCGATGTGTCTTTTATATGATTCCTTGCCAGTGCACATATGCCCTCATCGGCTTTCTAGCCAATAAATGAGTGCTATAGCTTCCATTGGCAACTAAAAAAGATCCCGCGTGCTTTCTATTCTTTGAATATCCTTTGGTGCCCCCATCGGCTCTGTGGCCGTTGGATCAGGATTTCACTTTTAGCTACACTCAGAGCCATCACATCCTTCATTGACATCTGTCTACACCTTCATCTGCTCCCTAGCCGATGAAAGAGCATCCCAATCCCTATCAGCAACCAGCCGACAGCAGAAGCCATCCGAATGCAGTCGATGACCAACTCGATCCTATCGATGGCTAGCCAACAGCGAGAGCTCATATCGGCCCATCGTCCAACTGACTAGTTCGCCTCACCTCCTTGTTAATTGCAAGATCAAATTGACTGTCACGCCCGCACCTACACCGTCATGATGGAGGGACCCATGCCAGAGCTAAGCGAACCTCCTAGGCCTCGGCGCGTGTATCTTGAGCCATGGAGAGAAGCCAACAGACCTGCACTGAAGCTAAGCAAAGCTCCTAGGCGTCGGTGTGGTTGTGCCACTCGCGCGAGATCCAGCGCGACCATGTGGTCATGTGTTGGCTAGACAAATTGATTAGCTTGAGCCAAACAGTTCAGGTGTGATGTTGGATAATCTAGCTCACTATCTATCCAATAGTGATTAGATGAAGTGTGCCTGATGGATTGTCTGACATTAGCCCTAGACAATGTACAACTGATAATCCGAGTGATGTTGGACTGTCCAACTCTCTATAGCCCAACAACTATTATAGGAGTAGGCCTATCCAACTCTCTACAGCGCACACCAGGACATCATGCGAAAAAGGGATCATGGACCATAACCACGAGATGCGCAGTGCAGCGGAAGTAGAGTTGGAAAAGCTGATCTAACCATGCACGTATCAAGGTAGTAGATAAAGTAGTCAATCATCACAATCCTAATGCCGATCAACACTGCAATGAGCAGCGCCTTCACCAGTATCCACACGTCTAAGGCTAGAACGTTGATTGCGGGTGTACTGGCACTCGCAAGCGGCTACGGTTTGGCTCAGGAGGTGGCGGGTAGGGTTTTACTCGAGTTAATAGAGGTGTCCTGCCTTGACCTCTCCACCTCCCTATATATGGGTTTCTCACTTGGGCCTAGGGGACCATGGCTCAATAGAAGTATACTCGGATCTCTATCCGAATTGAGCCCTTATCCGAATCACATTCGAATAAGTATTCCAACCCGTTAAGCTTGTGACCCTATAGGTTCATGTATATTTGGTCATAACTTGAAAACGTCTTTTCAGTCACCCTATTAATAGCTGTCTCTAGTAAGACATATTAACCCCAAAGTATATATAAAGATTATATTGGATAAACCTATAATATTCTCATGTACGAATCTCTTTACCTTACGATATTGATTGAGCTCAAGGCGAGCCTTGTGTCATCCTCTTAATAGCTCAATCACTCTCTCTATCCTATAATGGATTATAAACTTGTGACTGACTCCTTAAGCACCTTGACATGGCTATGCACTTCTATAATCTATTACATCGAGTGGTCCAGTGATATCTCCTAAAGGAGAGGACAAATTCTATCTTAATCACTCACATAGACTAATGTTATGACTACCCTGTTATGGAGTAGTATTTAGTAGTCTCAAAATAATGTCTACCGTCTTATGAATTAGTATTTAGTAGTCTTAAAATAAGCTACTATATATGTTGAAAACCATGATAATCTCAAATCTAAGGACTCCACATAAAAACAACTTAAGATTAACTGATGACATAAAATCTCCACAATATCTTATGGTAGATCTATCCAACATATGTTCACTAACATATGTCCATATTATCGATTTGTATTTTTATACCATGATCATTAATCAATATATATACTGATCTTACAATCATATTTATTTCTCTTATGATATATAATGAGAGATTATTTAGAAATAGCAATATTTAACATTAGGAGTCTCATAAATAAGTCACATACACATTGATCAATAATGATAATATATTTTTTAAGAAATAAATCAATATATCATAAACATAGTATATGGTATATATAACATCTCTACATTATCTTTAGGGCATATCATTGATAACTACTTGATCAATAACTATTGTAAAAGTATAAAGAGATAGACTATCCAACATATTGACCATTGTAAAAGTGTAAAGAGTCGAACTATATGACACGACACTGTCCGGCTCAATACATGTTCTCGTTGTTTTCCAAAACGGTCACAAATGGCTAGTCGGCTCGGTTGGACTCCTTGATGTCTTTTAAAACCCTTACTAATCAGTGCAATCAAGTGCAAGTCTAGGAGCCCATTTGAGCTTCAATTATTCCATCTTTCTTTAAACTTAATGCTTATTCTTGAGTCAATAGTAGTAAAGTATGCACCCACAAAGAGTCTTATACTTAACGCTTCAAATCAGGGGCTTTTCTTGTTACTCTTGACATCTTAGCACGCCTAGATGGCTTTGGAGACGTTTTGGAATTGCTCAATCTTCACTATTTTGCAATGCAATTCGGTATCAAGTTTTAGATGACCGTAATTTATCTAAGACTGAACTTTTCAGTTAGACTAAATGCCCACCCCTACTTGTACATGCCCTTAGGCTTGGTTTTGCATGTTTGTTAGGATTGTGTTCCATTTAGGGATAAGTTTTCAAGGGTGGTGTGTATAGATGGTTGTTTGCAATACAGTTCCACATCATTTATACAAGAAGCAAACCACTGTGAGTTGTCTGCAAGCAGTTTAAATGGCTCCCAACAGTTAAATAACATATCAAACATAGCAGGCGGCATATCCACAATAGCAAAAATGATGTCTTTAAGGCTTTATTCGGCATAACGGGATGGATATCCCTTAAGAAAATCCACCTAGTGGGGATTGGGTTGATCCCCTTCCACCCATCCAACCCCCTGCCACCATGGATTTAATCCCCTCCATTCCTCGGTTTGTTTGGATGCTAACAGCCTGCCTTGGGGAATAGTAGGAATTGTTTCATTCTGAACTACAGCAAGTTGTTTGGTTCACTCAGAGTTTGTACCGACACTAACAATCAGCTTATACAGATGTTAAGCAAACTATAAATTTGAAGTTGAAACAATTTCTAAAGTTTTGAAAAAGGTAAAAAAACTAAAAAAATCAAAATAACATAAAAATATCATAGAATCAAAATAAACAATTGACAACCAAGGAGAAATTCTGCAAAAGCAGAATCATCTAGAAGCAATAATGCATGAATAGAATCCAATGGCTATCATAAGAGAGATCGAGTGGCAAAATACATATGTATTCTATTAGGATCGTCCTCCTTAGAAAGTAGATTATATGATTTTATAGTCCAACAGTATACAGAGGAAATTACATAGCTATCTCGAGGTAAACAAGCAACTGATAGGTGTCCCCTACTCCTGGAGCTAACTGGTAAAATCCTAGGAGACTGGGAAGGATAGCCCATTAAGTCCTTGGCCAAGTAAATCCCATGGATCTCGAGATTGATAGCATGGCAATGTGCTCTTTAGATCCATGGCCTTGATAGTCATTCCTTTGCCATGCTTGCTCGGAGCATGTTAATCAAATAGATGAGCGCCTTGAATGCTCCTATCATGTCACCATAAATATGTTTTTGATAGCCCTTGTGGACCCCAAAGCCTCGTCTTTGGCTTAGCCACCCTAACACATTCATGGTTCGTCACAATAGGCTCCGGGTGCCCTTCGGAGGATTCACAAACCCTTCCCAAACCATACCCTCGGGAGTGGCCTGCCCCTACCTAGAGAGGGGCTAGAGCCACACCCTTAACCCTAGCCTCCTAGGGGGCTTGGTCTTGACAATGGCGAGGCCAAGCCCTCGTATATTCTATGAACCCCATATGGTCTATGGAAACCCAAAGGGTGCTAATGGTTAACTTTCACTTAGTCCTTCCTTGATCTTCCCACCTTTGATCGAGATGTGGCTAAATCAGGCTCATCACGACAGGGTGTGCCAAGTGTGGTAGGCCACTTGTTGTGCAAGGGTGTCGTGACTCTATGGTGCGTCATGGTAGTTATGGACTCTTGACTCTCATTTAACTACGACCTAGCCACAGTGTTCCTTATTGTTCTCTCTTGCCATCTTCTCACTCTCCTTATCACTGTGGCACCGCCATGCATGTCCTCTGTCTCTGGTTGCTCGTGGCATCTCTCCCATGGTTACACTCGCCCATCCTCTAGCACCCCCATGGCCAGCGGTAGCAGTCATGCCTCACCTACCCAACTAGCGGCAGATGACAACAGTGTGGAGAACTTGGTCAGACAGGAAGAGAGGTGGTAACCTTTGTCGGCGGCAGGCGACAACAACATGGGATGTAGCAATGCTACTGGCAGCACATCCTTGAGCAACGAGAGCGCTTGAGATGTCATTAGGGACAATGATGTAGATGTCGGCAACAACATGCAGATGGGAATGACGCTAACCAGCTATACTAGGCAAGCTGAAAGTATCCTAAGAAGTCATGCCTACTAGGGTGCTTGTCATCACCCTACACCAAATCGAGACATTGGTCACCATGAGGAAAATCCCCACGTCACAGCACATGCAGTGACCATACCATGGCCAGGTGGTGCTAGTGCTAAAGTCGCACAAGGCGGTGATGTTCCAAGCCTTATTCATCACTAGCTTTAGTCCCCCTTCCTTCCACTCATTGTTGCATCTTAGAGTGCTTCCACGTCGAGCTCCCATAGCTGACAGCGAACACCATGGCTCAGCTCACCATCTTCGAGTGACTAGCACTTCGTCATGCTTCATATGGCCAACTGCTAGCCAAAGCCTATCACAGACCAAAGGGAGGTCAAGGTATTAAACTTCGCCTCCATCAAATTCAAAGTCCGCCCTTCACTAGTGGAGTACTTTCCCACCTAGGTAGCGAGTGATCGGTGGTCCACGGGGTGAACACGATAGTGGTTCTACCTTAATGTGGGGATAAAGTTTAGCCTCCAAACCACAAATCGGGACATCAACTACTAGAGGGCCAAGTCATCGACATGCTAGAAGGAGAACTTGGCCCACTGAGTGGTATCCTCCACCGCATGTCCGTGTACCAGGGAATAAGGGATCTAGCAGAGGAGTTTTGCCTCCTTCGGTTACCCTATTAGAGACGGGGTGGACCCACTCCCTAACTTCTAGAACCTCATGGTCCCTTGGGAAGTATTTGGGTGTAGTGCCATCGTCGGGTTCATTTCCTGACACATTTGTGCTTCATTGTGTTTCGAGGGTTTCCCTTCGGTGCTAATCGTGGACGACGTCGTGACTCTAAGAGACATCGGGGGTTGGCGCAGTAGGCCAAGTCTGACATTCTCCTCCCTAGTGATGTTGGTGATAGTTTTCCTGCGTCTACCCCCCACCTCTGTCAGGCACAGGTACGTCCCCATGGACCTACCTAGCCTTCAAATCGAGAGGGCACCCAACAACTAGGCTTCCTTTCAAACTCCGTAGAGCTCACGAAACTGCTGTGCTATTTGGGCTGGCGGGTAAACCCTTTTTCTTCTATCTTCCTCCTAGGTTGCCCTAGGCCCTCCTGATAACTTCCCTGATCTACCATGGCTAGACGATGGTCACCGATGCCACTATGGTTGAACAAGGAGGGTATGATATGACCATGCTCCATGCGAAGCGACTCTAGGTAGAGGAGCGAATCATGAGTGCCACTACGTAGGCCTACAAAGCGGCAATTAAAGTGGTGAAGGGAGGCATGCTACTAAGATGACCATTTCAAAGGCTGAGGCTAGCCAAGCTATGACACATGAGGCCTTAGGCTAGGCAGAGTCCACGTGCTCCCAAGCGGATTACGTCCTTGTTGTAGTTCGGGTGGAATAGGCCTAGATAACGGCGGAGCTAGATGCATTTTTCTTGGACCTCACCAAAACCAGGGGGCTCATGGAGGCCCATGAGGTAGAAGCTCATGACCTCTAGGGTGAGATGGATCATGCCAAGTTCATCCTGGCTGAGCTAAACACATGTGCTCATGCCGCCATGCGACCACTAAGTTTGGCCTTTGCTAGCATCGGGATGTAGGGCTCATCCATGCATGGGAAAGACAACACCACTAGTAAGAAGCTAAAATGGATCAAAGGGGTGGGGGCCTTCACTAGGACAACTATATCGGCATGTGGAGCCTGGTGTTCCTAGGGCACCACGCGTGTGCTATCCCTACTTCTTCAAAGTAAGGCGTGAACACACGTTGGCCCCTCCGTCTGTACAAAGCCATGGTCATGTATGCCCTAGTGGATGGGGACTTAAGAGCCACTTCATCATGAAAGATCTAGCTAGTGTTGGACTACGACGTAGCTATGGCCGAGCTGGCAGCCTTCGCTAAGGGCAAGAAAAAATCTACCCCAAAGGTGTAGGACACAGCTCCTCCCTCCCTATTTTTGCTTCTTTTCCTCTTGCCTTTTTCAATGCCCACAACAGCCTTTCATTCATGTGGACTCTAGGTCCAGCTACCACTAGCTTCCTAGCTTATACCTAGGGTTTTTGTTAATATACGCACTTTTTTCATATCCTCCCTTGATTTGTGCCCGTGGATTGTTTCCTCACTAACATGCTTTGGCATCGACTTCCCCTCTACTTGACGTCCCTTCCATCCTGGCTCCTATCATGCCTGATGGGTCCTTCATCCATTTCGTTGCCCTGAAGATTGTGGAGATGTCTTTGACATCTTCATCTTCTGGAACCAAAGAGAAGGCTTCTTCATCAAGCTCAACCTTGTGTATGGGACTCTTTACTAGAGGGCTCTATGGAGGATGATGCCTAGGGATCCCTACACCTTGCAATGTCACATTCTGCTACTAGTCCAAGCCATAGCGGTTCCTTGGGGGCTCATCGTGTTTCAAGGCCTCCACTCGACTTAAGTGACTTTGAAGTTGTGGTGCCTACTACAATAACTGCCTAGCGTAGAGGGTCTAACTTTCGGTGCTCAACCTCGAGTACCATCCTGTGCACGGGATCTATCCTACTTCCACTGCTGCTCGGGGACGGTACTACATCAAGTGGGTCATGGGGCATGGTTGTGCTCACTTTCCTAGGGCTCTTTAGCATGGCCGATTGGATCTTGAGGACAGTCATGGGAAGCTGGCTCTAGGTTTGGAGTCGTGATGGGGGTACAGGGGTGCGAGGGCGTTGTCGCGACATGCCTTTTTGATTAGGCCTAGACATGGATTTCTTCTATCCTTCCCTACAATTACGTAGCTCAAGCTTCGTATATTTTTGTGTTATAAATAAAGCAAAATGTTATTGTTGCACTTCGAAAGTAGGGCAATTGGGGCCGCGTGCTCCCACCTTCTCCCTTTTTTGATGGGATGAACCCAGTCACACATGTAGGTAGATGCTATGTCATTTTTTACGCGTGGTCATGGTGGGCTGGGGGATTCAATTATCTCTGGAGTGCTTTGTTCAACCGAAGCTTAGCCACTATGACGCATGAGTGGAGGGACAAGAATTAGTTATGTTTTGAGCCAACATCACCTGCTCAACAGAGGCTAGGCTACCATCACATGTGGACATGAGGGGCTAAGGATTTTTTTTGCGAAGCCAACATTAAATTTTTAGTGGAGGCTTAGGCCATAGCTACGCATGAGCAACAGGCCAAAAATCATTGTTCGAGCCAACATCACATTTTCCATCGAGGATTAGTCCACTCCTACACATAAGCGGAGGGCCAAAAATCATTATTTGAATCAGCATCGCTTTGTCAACAGAGGCTTAGGCCACTGCTACGCATAAGTGAAGGGCCAAAAATCGTTGTGTGAGCCACCATCGCTTTACAGTGGAGGCTTAGGCCATTGTTATGCATAAGTAGAGGGCCAAAAATCATTGTGTAAGCCAACATCACTTTTTTAGTGGTCTTTTTTTTAGTAAACTAGCTGCAAAAGATGATCATCACTAGGAATACAAAGCTAGGCAGTTTCCTACCGGGCCTATGGGTTTAGCTTGGCTCATACAAAGTACTTCAAGAGGGCATCCACATTCCACGGGTGTGGCAGTGAGGTGCTGTCTAGATCCGTGAGGTGGTAGGCTTCGTTAGCACTCACCCAGTCCACTATGAATAAGCCTTCCCATTTGTTTTGGAGCTTTCCCAGGTTGAGGGTGTGCCAAGGCACCATGTCGCCCAGGGAGAAGTGGCAAGGTGCCAACTTCTTGTTGTACCATGCCTTGGTGGCCATTGCATAATGACTGAGGTTCCTGGTGGCACCTTTTATTGCTTGCATGACCAAATCAATGGAAATGCTTTGCACGTCCACATGCTCTAACAGACAATCCTTAGCAATTGTCCCTTGATCTCCATTGGTGTTATAGCTTCATCACCGAATAGCAGTTGGAAGGAGGTGAACCTAGTCACACACGGTGTTAAGGTCCGGTGCCCCCACAGTTCCACAGGTAGCTCGTCCGCCCATGTCCCTTTAGGGGTGTCAATGAGGCATTTATTTAAGGTGGAGAGGATGTTGCCATTGGCATGTTTGACCACTCCTTTACTCTATGGGTGCCAGATAGAGGGAAAGCATAGCTCCATGCCAATGCTTATGTTGAACTCCTTGAAGGAGGTTGGATCGAATTGCTGGTCGTTGTCCATAGTGAACTGCCATGGCACTCCAAAATGGCACATTATATTTCACCAAATAAAGTGTTAGATGCTTGCATGGTGATCGTGTAGAGGGCCTCCTCCTTGACCCACTTGGAGATGTACACGATGGCCACCATGATGAAATAGAGGTTGTCGAGGGCTCGTGGTAGGGGGTCGACAATGTCGATGGACCAACGATCGAAAGGCCATATTGAAGGTATGGTTGTTAACTATGCCGATGGCCTGTGGGATTCCCTTCTCATCCACTCGCATACCTAGTATGCAGTGAACTAGGTGCTCCACATCTTCTATAATCATGGGCCAATTTAACCCCTAGCAAAGAGTTTTGCTTGCCAATGCCTGTGGAGTGAGGTGTGTGCCATAGTAGCCGTCATACACTTCCTTCAGTAGCTAGGCTCCTTGCTCCTTACTAATGCATCACGGTAGGAGGATGCACATGCCCATCTTGTAGAGCACACCCTTGATGAGGACATAGCCTTAGGTTCACAGGAAAAGCTACTGTTCTTCTATTCCTACTATAATTTCCACCTGATCGGTCAGGATGTCAATGATGGGGTGCGCCAATCTAGCACTGTGATGATTGCTAGCACAACAGAAGGCAGTGTGTTCATTGGCTAGTCTACAAGGTTGTGTAAACCTCGTACATGACATGCGACGGCAGTGGTGCATTTGTTGTTGTGTCCTTGGCTAAAGCATCGACGTATGTGATGTTTGTGCAAGGGCTGCTAGATAGCATGATGCCTCGGAAGTGCACCTTGGCCTTCCTAAATGCCATGAGATACTTGAAGAGCTCCAGGTTCCAAGCCTGGTAGGACTTGTCAGTATGCCCTACCGCCACCTAGGAGTCTGTGCTGATGATTATGTGGTGGGCGGCCATTGCTCGGGCTTTGCGGTGTGCAAGGAGAATGGCCTCGTATTTGACTATGTTGTTGGTGGCTGGGAACTTTACTTTTGTGGCAAAAACTGCTCTCCAGCGAGTGGGCAAGGTGATCACCATGGCCGCATCGGACCTAGTGATGTTGCACACCATGTGCATAGTCCATACGTCTTCTATGGGTGTTGTTGGTAGCTCTTGAGGGGGCTTTGTCCATTATGAGACAAAGTCTACAAGAACTTGTGATTTGATCATCGCTCGGGCGATGAAGTGCAAGTTGAACAGAGCTACCTCTATTGTCTATTTGTCGATGTAACCTATAGCCTCCCTGTTCTAGAACATGTCTCCCACGGGGTATGCCATGGGTACCATTATGTTGTACACTAGGAAGTAATGTCAGAGCTTTTAGGAAACCATGATGAAAGCATAAGAAATTTTGTCAAACTCTTTGCAGCGCATCTTAGGGCTACCCAAAGCCTCAGATACATTGTAAACTGGGTGTTGGATCGAGCAAGGGTTGTCGTCGCTTTCCAACACAAGCATGGCAGAGACAACTGCTACCAAGGCCAATAGATACAACAGTAGCCCCTGGTCTAGTGAAGGGGTCGCCAAGGTGGTGATGTCGACCAAGTGGACCTTGAGTCAATCAAATGTTTGCTGGCATTCATCTATCCACTTAAACTTGGACACCCCACAGAGCACTGCAAAGAATGAGTGACAATTCTCGACTGACTTGGCTAGAAAATGGCTGAGGGCCACCAGGCAGCCTACAACCCTGTTAACGCCAAAATCTGACAAATCCAGTGGCGCTAAAGCCGATCGGCTGGGAGATTCGATGGGCTAAAGCCGATCGGCTAAGAGGTCCGTTGGAGGGTTTGATCTAGCCATCAGCCGATGGAGATACTAAGATAAAACCGATGGAGAACTGTAGAAAAGCCGATCAAATTAGTAGAAGGTTGGATCGGCTTGAAGACAGGGGATTGTCCAATCGGGATCAGGTCCGAGAAGCCCGAGGGAAGGAAGGAGAAGGATCGGCTTGACTTAAAGAAGGTCCGATAGCTACAGTGGAGAAGCCGATCAGGTTGCAGCAAAGAAAGGCTCGGTTACAAATTGGAAGATTATTCAGATGAAACCGGGTTTGCGGAAGAGCCGTGGACTCCACGGCATGGTGTTTATTTTTGTACATTGTAACTTTACTCAATTAGGGAGGTTTAGCTGGTTAGTTAACTGCTTTAGGAATATTTTCCTTTGTTCTTACTAGGAAATAATGTCCGATGGTCGTAGACGCGTTGGACTCTATCTGTAAATCCAGGGTATAAATATAGACCCCCTGGAAACATGTAACATATCTCTCGATCATATTCAAATCCGGCGCATCGCCACCCTAGTTCATCTAGGTTCTACCGGCGGGTTCTGGTTCTCGACGCGGGGCTGCATCGGTTAAGTCTGATCTCTAGCGAAGGGGTAAGTCCCGCCACCATCCCGATATGTCCTGCTCTGTCCAAGGCTGCATCGGTTAGGTCCGACCTCTTAGGCCGATCGGATGTATCGCATCACGTCTGTGCTGGACCTATCAGCCCGTTAAGCTCCCCCTGCCGTCGTCAGTCTCATGCTACATCGGTTAGGTCTGACCTACGGGCCTGCCGACGGTAGATCGAGCTTCAGGCCTATAGGCTTCTGCACGGCGTATCATCGGAGTGCTAGCCGATGAGTTATCCATGCTCTGTGCTTCACGCCCAGCGCATCGGCCCCTCAGCCGATACGCATCAACCTTTAGAGGCGTCCCACGACACGTAACGCCAAACGTATCGGACCTCCAGCCGATACGCTCCCACCTTCCGCGAGGCGTCCCCTCATTGGCTCAGCTAGCCGATGGGTTCGTTCCTATCCTTGCTACGGTATAGCTGATCCGGCATCCTCCGTATCATCGCCGCTGACCCCGGCCTCGTACTATCTCGGTTAGGTCCGATCTGCGAGGTTCGGTGTTGATGGCGCTGCCACGACGGGCGACGGGTCTCTTGCTGTCATATCCAGAGCGGCATCGGATTTGCAACTCGTGCCTCCTTGCGCTAATCATCACCTAGGCCGCATCCGCTTTTATTGGTTTTTTCTAGCCGATGAATCACTGTTCGGCTCTCCGGAGGGATCCCGTGTGCCTCAATATCCTCCAAGCACACCCTGGTTCCTCCATTGGCTCTACGGTCGACCGCTCGTCGACACCTGTCTACATCGACTCCCCAGCCGATCAAACAGCATCCCGAACCTATCAGTAGCCAGCCGATAGTGAGCGTATGTATTCGACCCGCTCGTCTCACCTCCTTGTCAATTGCAGGGTCAAATTGACTGGCATGCCTGCAAACCTCGAGACCTAAGGACTTGCACTGGAGATAAGCAGTCCTCCCAGGCCTTCGCATGACCGAGCTGCCATCCCTCCCCAATCGCGGGATTTTTTGGCGGCGAGCAAACCCGTTGTACTTCCTTCGGGTTGCAATGGGCGGTCATGTTCATTATTATTTTTATCTTCTCAGAGTTGGCTTCGATGTCTCGCTTGGAGGCAAGATAGCCTAGCAATCTCCTAGTAGTCACTCCAAAGGTGCACATCTCCACGTTGAGCTTGATGCTAGCAGCCTAGAGGTTGGTGAAGGTTTCTTGTAGATCGGTTGTGTGATGGGCTATGAGCTTGCTCTTGATGACAATATCATTGATGTAGATCTCGATGTTGTAGCCCAGTTGCACATGGAGCACTTGGTGAATGAGCTGGGAGAAGGTGGCTTCAGTGTTCTAGGGGCTGAAAGGCATGCGGACGTAGTAGCACACTTTATCCAACGTGATGAAGCTTGTCTTATCTTTGTCTTTCAAGCCCATCCACATTTAGTGGTAACCAGAGTATGCGTCAAGGAAAACAAGCTCTAAGTGTGCTAGGTCTATAGCTACAGTGTGTGCGTCGCCCTCGGCCTCCTCTCAAATAAGGCGCCCTTCTTTTGGCACCTTCTACCAATGGTGCATATCATCATCACGTTAGGGTGCAGCGAGTGACCATAGTCGATCTTCCGTGCCACGTCCTAGTCTCTATGGATCATGATGACCCTGACAAGGCCAGGCATTTTCATGCATTGGTAGTTTTGGTGGACAGAAGCCCCAAACTTGTTAAGGCACCCTCTACCCATGATCGCATTGTACGCATAGGGGAGGTCTACCACGTCAAAGATAATTGCCTCCATGTGTGCTCTGGCATCCTAGCCGAAATAGGCCGGAATCTCAATCTAGCCCAGGGCCTCTACTAGGTCTCCATTAAGCCTTTCTAGGTCCGCTTGGCCCTCGTCAGTTTGCCACGGGCGATTCGCATCTGGTCAAAGGCATACTCGAAGAGGATGTCTATGGAGCTACCTCTAACAACCAATATGCAGTGCACATCGGCCTTCACCACACGTGCTATGATTACCATGGTGTTATTGTGGGGATAGAGGCGGCCACGGTTGTCCTTTGGCATGAAAACGATAGGTACCCTAGCCCATGTTGGAGCCTGCTGGCGTCTAGCCATGCCTAGGTGGTGGGCACCTTGAGCATAGTCGAAACAT
This sequence comes from Oryza coarctata, assembly GCA_030770085.1. NCBI lineage: Eukaryota > Viridiplantae > Streptophyta > Magnoliopsida > Poales > Poaceae > Oryza > Oryza coarctata. Next base: position 10,497,698 of record CM061475.1, read on the forward strand.
TAGCGTTTGGAGTCATGGGCCATGGAGCTCTCCTTGGTGATGGAGATGATGACTTGCCTCAACTCTTTGACTTTTATGTGTTGTACAGGGATAGTATGCGGGTGGGGGCAGCAGCACGTGGTTTGCCTAAGCAGGAGGTAGTGCGTGGTATGGCAAAGGCGACGAGGCCGCATAGTATCCATGCGATTGGTAAGCATGGCCTTTAGGAATGTTCTCAACTGTTTGAGGGTAGCATTGGTGGTTCCACTAGTCAAGCACCTAGTAGTATGAGGTGTGTTCTACTAGTTAGCCATCGCCGCCAATGCCTTGGTCGTGGGCTTGGCGGTCTTACCTTTTTGTCGTGATGGTGTGGCAATTGTCAGAGATGTGGGTGGAGTTTTGCCCATGCAGGGCGTACCAGTAGGAGCCTTTGCCAAGGACTTGCGCCTCTCCCCGACTATGGCCACCGGTTTGCGTGCCACCTTCATGGCCTTAGCCTTGTCCTTATTCGCATGAGGGTTTGGCATCAATGATGTTCGCTTGTCACCTCATGGCAGTTCGCCGGTTCTTGTGATTGTCATGTCTGCATTGCTGCTCACCCTCTGTGGGGGTCTGCAGGCTACGTCCTAACCAAATCTAGCACTAGGGCCATCTGAGTCAAGCAGACACATCCAAAGCCTCCGGCTGGGGTGGTAACGGAGGCATCCCCTTGCAACCCTACGCCTGATGGTCTCCTCCTCAGAGCATGTGTATTCATCGAACTTGTTTATGAGTTTTTCCACCATTGTCACTGGCTTTCAGTGTAGCCAGCTAAAAATCTCACCTTCCTCCATCAAGCATCAATGTTGATGGTGTCAGACAGGCCTCTTATTAGATACTTGGTTGTGGTGAAGCGCCGAAAATAGTCTTTGAGTGTCTTGTTAGCCCGCTGCTTGACAACGAATGGACTGCTAGAAGTTATGGGTTCAATGAAGATGCCCTAGAACTTATTGTAGAAAGTGTCTTAGAGTTGTGTCTAGTTGCACATGGAACCGAATGGCAACACCCAAAACCAGCACTAAGCAACATCACAAGGTCCAACTGGAGCACTTTGCCTTGGTAGTCGTGCCCCTAATGCTGGCTTCGATGGTAAGAGCATAGCTCTTGGCGAATTCCTCCGAGTCCATCTCGCCGTAGTACTTGGTGAGCTTCAGAGGACAGAAGCCCTATGGGTATGGCTCTAGCTAAAACTTTGTAGCCAATGGGGACTCCAAGTCAAGCGTGGGCTAGGGGGCGAGCATGACATGTGGCCACAGCGACCGTAGGTATCCCCGTAGACTCACTCATTGACATGTGCGAGTCTACCCATGTCAAGCGCGCCACCACCTCCATGGCCGAGGGGCTCATGTCGGCGGCACTTGTGGTCATGTCTTGGATCGCCATGAAGGCGGTTTGGAGTTTGTTGATTTGGGCATGTACGGCGATCACCGATGATGTCCCCTTGCTCCTGAGTGAGGCCACCAACTTGAGGAACTCCTCCTACTGAGCCCAGAAGGCCACAACGAGGTCATCTATGGGTGGCGGTGGGTTCAGCGCCCTACCTTGCTTCTAGGGGAGGTTGTGCTCCTACGTCATGATGTCGGGCCACCACCTATGGTGTTATCGTTGGAGCGTGGAGGCACGATGGTCATCATAGCTTGTAGAGAGGTGGGTTCTCCTAGTCGGGTTAGCTAGCGCATGGCCTTGTGAGAGCAGTACACTGCACCCTCGATGATGGTAACCTTCCTTTTTGGGCCATTCCCCCTACGCGGAACGCTGCAAGGCCTGGCTTAACAGACTTATCTTATGGACTATATTCGGTCCCCACAATCAGCATCAATGGTGAACAAAATCCAACAACTACTTGAGAGAGATTGAGTGGCAAAATATGTGTATTCTCTTAGGATTGTCCTTTTTGGAAAGTAGATTATATGATCTTATAGTCTAACAGTATACATAAGAAATTACATAGCTATCCTAGGATAAACGAGCAACCGACAGGTTGCCCCACTCCTGAGGCTAACTGGTAAAATCCTAGAAGATCGAAAAGGAAGGCCCATTAAACCTTGGGCCGAGTGAATCCCGTGGAACTCGGGATTGACTGCATTGTGACGTGCTCCTGGGATACGTGGCCACTCCTTCGCCACGCCTGCATAAAGCAAGTCAACTAGGTAGGTGAGTGCCTTGAATGCTTACATCTTGTCACCATAAATATAGTTTTGATCGTTCCACGGTTCCTAAAGCCTCATCTCTGGCTTAGCCACCTAGAGATATTTAGGATTTAGCACGATGGGCTCTGGGTGCCTTCCAGAAGATTCTTAAAGCATATCCTCAAGGTAATCTGCCCCCACTCGAAGGGGAGCAGGAGCCACTCCCCCAACACACATAATTGAGAACCGGCAACAAAAGATAAATAAGCAACAGCTAGCTTTGTCAGTATCAAAGCTACTGATAGCAAGCAAGCAAATGGCAAAAAGGATGTGAAAGCAGCAACCGAAACTAAGAATCAACAGATTAGTATATGAGATCACTGATAAGAACTAACAACTAGATATAGACTTAAATTTTATCACAAAAGTTCGACAAAGTTTTGGCACCAAGGCAACTTCTACATTGACAACTCGAGATGGTGCACAAGTCCATTGCAATTTCCCATTCACAGCAATGAAATATAATCAAACTGAGTAAAGTTTGCATTTTGATGCTTACTATAACTATCATTGGTGAAGTATCCATGATTTGAATGCAATGCCCTTAAGAATGTCCCCAACATACAGGTAATTAATGTCCCAACATCCGTAGGCAAGCATTATAACCAACTATTCTAAATGGACACATACAAATTTCCTGCATTGCTTTATCATTTAAATTCCTTGTTTATGCAGATGGTTTATTCATTCATGGCAGTAAGGCCTCTTACCGACATGTTCGGTTGAGCATCAAGGCAAGAAGGCAGGATATTTTTGTCGGTCAGCATATCTGTGTCCATGAGATGGCGTCTACTAATTGATAGACGACAGTCTTGAACAAGATCAAACCATAGTGTTGGAGTCAGATTGATCAAATCCGTGAGATGATTGAATCCCGGATGTCTCCCAACACTATGTATCCAAACGACATGTTTTCTTGACCGTAGGGATTTACTTGGTTTGGAATGGAAATACCAAAACAACAGTTAATAATGTATTCTTGACACCCAAGACTATGATTGATACAGGAATGCCAAATGGATGCTAACGCTTTCAACCATATATGGAAAACGTTCGTCCGGACGTCCCATCAGATGCCAAAAATCGAACCCCGCTGCTGCCCCCTCACTTTGCTGCGGATCTGCTCCAGCCCCTCTCTCCTGCATGCATGAAATGTTCAAGCTTTAAACAATTTTTTCTTCTAAATTATTTATCAAACTACACTATTGCTTTCATTGCAATTAATTCTTTAGAATAAGATCTCACAGATTATATTCGGATGAAGAAAATATATATGTTGCACATAGTAGAGCCTTGTTGTAATCAATTTTTGTTTTCAATGTTACATATATTTAAAACTTTTTTTACTAAGTGATTGAAACGTTTTTTTTCAAGTGAGAAACATCAAAAAAAACTCTTGTTGAAACAGTTTTTACATAGTGATGAAATATATAAAACATTTTTTTACACACGACAAAACACCGTCCAGTAATTTACAAAGAATAGTGCCCCAAAACTAGTCACTACTACTTAATGGTATCTCTTTTTAATATATATTTTATACTGGTACGATACTGATAGATATATTACACTTACGTCCTAACATTTTTTATAATAGTTTATTATTGGTAACATATGTTAGAACTTGAAGCATATTTAAAAATTGAAATCTTAAAGTTTAAGTAAACAGTAAGCAATCTTAATTGAACAGTACTCACATTGTTAAATGCCACATGTTTGACAACTTGAAGCACATTTTCATAAAATGCCCTCTAAAAAGAGGATAGAGGGTTATTAGTTTACCATAGAATGAAAGAAAGCATTTTAATTGCTGAGTGACAACAAAAAAGACCAGTTAAACATTTATACTTTAATCGACAATTAAGAAGAGTAATCTTACCCTCCAAAATAATTGAAATCCGCAAAAATGAAAGTTGTTTCAATGTAAAATCCGCAGGCTATAATGTCTTTGGCATTTTCACGTGCAAGCCTTCTGCATTCCACAAATCACATTTGCCAGGTTCCTCCACAAAAAGTTTTCATCGCCAGTTAGCTGTATCACGTGTTTTTCACAAGCACATCTTCTTTGCAGTAGCGTTTGGCATCTCAGGCTATCTCAACTCAATTCAATTCAAGACAGCCTTTTAATCTAAATAAGTTACAATACACTAAAATTAAAACAATTTTTAAATAACGGTTCAGATACGTCAATAACTACTTTCTAAATATTCCTATTCAAATATAAATATTCAGCTATATCCCACTCTTTTAAATCGCTTCTTATTATCTCTATATTAGTTTTGGGTCTTTCTCTATATCTCTTCATCTTATTATCTTAATTTAGAATTCTATAATGTACTGACGTCTCTGGGGTCTTTAGACATAACTAAGCCATCTTAACAGATATTAGACAAGTTTTTCTTTAATACAAGTTTTTCTTCAATTGATGCTACCCTAGTCGATCATATATTTTCTTATTCCGGACTCAATCATTCTTATATGACCATAAATCCAATATAGCATACGTATTTCTACGACACTCAGATATTGAACATGACGTATTTTTATATGCAAACATTGTGCTCCACATAGCCTAACAGGTATAATCATTATTTTATAAAACTTGTCCTTTAACTTCTAAAGTAGCCTCTTATTACAAAGGATATCAGATACTTGGCGCCACTTTAATCAGCTCGCTTTGATTCTATGACTAATATCTGTATCAATATCCTTACCTATCTTTAGCATTGATCCCAAATATCGAAAAGTATTCTTCTTAGACACCACTTGGCCTCCTAAACTCATATCTTCCTCCTCATGTGCAATAATACCAAAGTCACACCTCAAGTATTTAATCTTAGTTCTACTTATTCTAAAATCTTTGGACTCAAGAGTCTGTCGTCACGACTCTAGTTTCCTATTTACTCCTACACGGCTCTTATCAATTAACACTATATCATCTGCAAAGAGTATACATCAAGGAATATTCACTTATATGTTTCTCGTAACCTCATCCATTATCAATGCAAAGAGGTAAGGGCTTAATGCTAATCCCTGATGTAGTCCTATTTTAATCAGAAAGTAACATGTGTTACCATCATTTATTCGAACACTAATCATATCATTGTTGTATACATCCTTAATAAGGGAGACATGCTTTGTTAGGACTTTATATTTGTGCAAAGCTCACCACATAACATTTTTTAGTATCTTATCATAAGCCTTTTCTAAGTTAATAAAAATCATATGCATGTCCTTCTTTTGCTCTCTAAACCACTCTAGCTTCTATGGTTGATCTTTCGGGCATGAAACCAAATTGATTTATAGAGATCCGTATTTTTCCTATCAATCGGTGTTCGATAACTCACTCCCACAGTTTTATAGTGTGGCTCATCAACTTAATTCCTCAATAATTAGTACAACTTTAGATATCTCCCTTATTCTTATGGATTAGTACCAATATACTTCTACTCTACTCCTTAGCCATCGTATTCGATTGAAAAATATTATTGAACAACTTAGTTAGCCATACTATAGATATATCCCCGAGATATCTCCATACCTCGATTAGAATACTATCAGGCCTATAGCCTTACCCCCTTTCATTCTTTTCAAATCTTCTCTAATCTTGGATTCTGGGATCCTCCACACAAATCTCCTATTAGTGTCATCCGAAGAGTCATCCAACTGAATGGTGATGTCTTATTTTCCACCATTGAACAAATTATCAAAATACTCTTGCTATCTATATCTAATCTCATCCTCCTGCACCAAGAGCTACTCCCTCTCATCCTTAATACACTTAACTTGGTTGAAGTTTCTCATCTTTCTATCACAAGCACTAGCTATTCTATAGATATCCTTCTCTCCTTTCATACTTAGACATTGGTACAGATCCTCAAAAGTCTTCCCCTTTGCCTTACTCACAGCTCGTTTTGCAGTCTTCTTTGTCACCTTATATTTCTCTATATTATACTCACTCCTATCATGATACAAGTGTTTATAGCATTCTTTCTTCTCTTTAATAGCTCTTTGCACGTCATTATTCTACCACCAAGAGTCTTTAGTTTCGTATCCACTCCCTTCGGTCACTCCAAACACCTCTGAAACAATCTTTCGTATGCATGTTGACATCTTCTCCCACATATTATTTGCATCGTCTTCTCCCTTCCAAGAGCCCTCTTTGACAACCCATTTCTTAAATATATTTGATATCTCCCTTTCTAACTTCCACCACTTGGTTCCTACAATTTTAACTTGTTTATCTCTACGAGCATGCCCCAAAAAGCTAAAGCCAGGCACAACCAGTTTATGTTGAGAAACCACACATTCTTCAGGTATTACCTTACAATCCACATAAGCTCGTTTATCCCCTCTTCTCATAACAACAAAGTCAATCTAGCTAGAGTATTAGCCGCTACTAAAAGTCACTAAAAGAGATTGTTTCTTCCTTAAAAAAGTGTTGGCTATCATCAGATCAAAAGCTATAGTAAAGTCCAAGATTTCCTCTCCCTCCTGATTCCTACCACCATACCCAAAACCTCTATGTGCGGCCTCGAAGTACACCTACATAACCATTAAGATCCCTCCTATAAAAAGCTTCTTGCTACTAGATATAGCTATAACCAAACTATCTAAGTCTTTCTAAAAATATCTCTTAGCACTCTAATCCTAGCCTAATTGACGGACATACACACTAATTACGTTAAAGACTACATCACTAATGACAAGTTTAACTAAGATGATCCTATCTCCTTGCCTTCTCATCTCCACCACATCATCTTTGAGGCTCTTATCAATCATAATTTCTACTCTATTTCTATTTCAAGTTGTCCCTGTGTACCAAAGCTTGAAGCCAGTCTCATCCACCTCCTTTGCCTTTTGACCCTTCCATTTAGTCTTTTGAACGTATAAGATATTTACACGCCTCCTAACCGCTATCTCTACTAGCTCTTTTAACTTACCCCTAAGGGATCTAACATTTTAGCTATTTAAACGGATCCTAATTGGCTTGACTTGCTTTCTTACCCTTCGTACCCGCCGAGTCAAGTGTGAAGACCCTTGCTCATTTTTCACCACACCCGAACGCTGATATGACGCGCCACTAAGGATGCGACTATCCGATCCTTACTCACTTGACACCATACCCAGATTAAGACATGGCGCATTGCGGGGGTGACGACCCTACCCTTGTCCATTTAACACCATATCCGGGTTCCAGCCGATGCGCACCTGTCTTCAGAGAGATGTTCTCTTATTGGCTTAGCTAGCCGATGGGTTCGCTTCGTCCTTCCTTTAGCACAACCGATCCGGCGTCCACCATCCCGTTACCGTTGGCCTCGATCTCATACTGTCTCGGTTAGGTCCGATCTTCAAGATTCGGTGCTAGCGGCATCATCACGACGGACGACGGGTCCCGTGCTGCCATATCCAAAATGGTATCGGTTTTACAGCCAGTCCCTTTTATACGATTTCTTGCTAGGTCACATATGCTTTCATCGGCTTTCCAGCTGATAAACGACCGTGACAGGTTCCGTCGACTACCAAGAGGGATCCCACACACCTTGTTACTCTCTGAGTACAATCCTGTGCCTTCATCGGCTCTGCGGCCGATGGATCAGGGTCTCACGTTCGCTACACCCGGAGCCATCATATCCTTCGTCGACATCCGCCTACATCGGCTCCTCAGCCGGTGAAAGAGCATTCTGATTTCTATCGGCGATCAGCCGATAGCAGGAGCCATCCGGACACGGCCTGATGATGAACTCGATCCTATCGGCAGCCAGCCGATAGCGAGGACTCGTATCGGCCCGTCGTCTGACTGACCCATTTGTCTCATCTCCTTATCAATTATAAGGTCAAATTGACTGGCACGTTCACATCTGCACCGTCGCGCCGGAGCCGACTGAAACCCACAGCCCCCTGGCACGTGTACCTCGAGTCACAAAGAAAAGCTAACCGACCTGTACTGAAGCTAAGCAGACCTTCTAGACGGAAACATAGGCATAGACGGAAACATAGGCATAGGACGTTATATAAAGGCATCTCAATATTGATGGCTCTCTCGGATGGTAATTTCCAAACCCTGTAGGCCGTAGCTCTTTGTGATGGTATGGAGTTGCTATACTCAATGGAGCTTGTCCCTTCAATCCCTGTTGCGTGGCTCCTAATGCTAAGTCCTCTGCTTTCTGTCATGTCATGTATCCTACAATCTGATGGAAAGAAAAGGCTGAAAATGATTGAATTCCCAATGTCTCCCAACCCTGCACTCTATACTGGAAAAAAAGGCTCAAAAAGGCTATAGGAGAGCGCAGCTGATTTCGTGCATCCTTAATTCGTATAGAGATCGCTATTTCATTGAGTAAAAAAATGTATGGAGATACAAAGTAGCAACTGCTTCCTTACAACGTCTTATTGCCCCTAACTCATTTCCTCCTATCAAGCAAGTTGGGCTTCTCTAGCCTTAGCAATTTGACATTACATTATACATTTTTAAAGAATGTAGTATATACCAATGATTTTGTCTTAATTTAACGATTTAATATTGACATTGATTATTTCTATAATATATCATTGACTTAATCAGTTATTACACAACATATTATTAGGCTACATATTTTTTATAAAAAAATACCTAAAATACCCTCAAAGACATAATATAAGTTAACAATTGATTTATCTTTAAAAAAAATTGTTTAGTCTTCTTACATAATGTGAAAGATTGTGTATAAGTTTCAAGATTTCTGCATTACTATTTGTTTTATAAATTATAATTTATCTGTTATATGCTACATAGAACATATTTTTCGTGTTGTTGTTTTTAATGTAAATCATTTCATATGCTATGAAAATATTTTTTTGCTATTATCTTTTGTAAGTAATTCCTCTCACATATATTGCACAAAAATAACTTTTTAAAAATTAAAAAGCATATACATAAACTTTCGTATCATTCAAGGAGACTTCATAAAAAAATTCATAATTTTTTAACTTCTATTGGGTTAATCAATTATCAACCCTTACTTGTATATATGGGCATTTTTTGTATTTTTCAAAAAAATACTTGGCTCAATAGCATATTATACAACAATTGATAAACTCAGTAACATATTATAGAAATAGATAATATCAATGATAAACTGTTGAACCAAGACAAAGTCAGTAGGGCATATTGTCCATACATTGTAATGAAAATTTAAAATAGAACAATGTGATCGCCCTTCTTTCTATCAGTTTCTGCCTATCTCAATTTCTAATTTTTGCATATATCTTTTAGCTAAAAGATAGACCCTCTAATCCCACACTCATTGTTTCCTTCACGAAGGAGTAGGGAATTGGCGGTGAGGGTGATAGCAAATTCATCACTCACTTCACCAAAGTATAGATTGTGATCATGTGTTCAAGATAGTACCTTGGTATCTGACAAAGGGGCCATTTAATAATTCAAAAACACAAAATATGCAGCTGGCTCATAAATCACCTGTGCACTTGGTCCTGCATTAGTTGTTTCAGCAGTTCAATTGCCTGCAAATAGATATAGTGATGGAATGGACATATTCGATATATCATCTATGTACTCCTTCTACCCCTTTTGTTTTGCTCCTACCACCCACATTCTTGTGGCTTTTCAATTCACCAAGATGCAATTACATTGAGGGAGAAATTTTGAAGGATCATCTATCTTACGATGATGGTATTATTGGCACTAGGAGGAATGATGAGAAAGTGAGATGATTGAATCCCTAACGTCTCCCAACCCTGCATTATATAGTAGAAAAGAAAACAAAGAAGCTATACAAAGAGAGCAGTTGGCTTTGTGCATGTCTACCTCGTGCATACGCCGGAAACTACACTACTTCCATCGTCTAAAAATATGAAGGCAGTAACAGTAGCTTCCCTGTAATGCCTCCATGGTTGCAAACTTTCAGCTCCCTGTGTCAAGCATGATGAGCTTAAGTAGCCTCATGTTGGGCAATTTGACATTTTGCAGTTTTTTAAGTCAGTAACTGAATTACAATATAGATGCATAATATGCATGTAACCCACTTAAGTTGGGGGAGGTGATGTGACCATTGTTGATTGTTTGATCAGTTTGCAATATTAGTTCACCTGAAAAAAGTTTTACAAGATTAATGACTATATGCAAGTTGGCACTCTCTATGTATTTCACTCTTGTTTTTAGTAATCATGTAAGTTATGAAGAACACTGTACAGAAGTGGGAAGAACTAATCATATATATAAGTGTAAGCTCACGTACAGCTCGAAATGTGATACAACATTAGCATATGGTAAGGACATTAAGTTGTATCCGCTGAAACCCTTGTCCAAGACGTTGGTGCCGCGCGCTCGCGATACTCAAAACATTCATGTGTTTCGATTGGTACGCCAGTGAAGATCAAATCATATGCTTGGAATGAGTTTGATCAGATTGTGATGAGGTGACTGAATCCCGGATGTCTCCCAACCCTATTTCTCCAAACGACTTGTTTTGCTGACCGGAGGGATTACTTGGCCTGGAATGGGGGAATACCAAAGCAACAGCTAATAATGCATTCTTGACACGTAGTCCTATGATTGATACTGGATTGAGAAATGGGTTCCAACACTTTCTTGGACAGCCATCAGGGCTAGCAGCATCAACTGAGGGAGGCTATATAATATTATTCCATCAAACTGTATATAAGCGGTTCATAAACCTGCATTGGTTGTATGGGTAGACCAATTAATTTCCTATCGATATAGTAATGTAATGTGCACTTCTTCCCTATTCACCAATTCAGAGGAGTTCGTCCATGTCGATAGGCACATACATATATAACACTAAAAAGAATTGTTTGATTTATTAAGAGATTGATTTATTGAAACATGTGTTATTCTATTCACAAGCGCATGTTCTTTGTAGTGGCATTTGGCATCTCTGGTTCTTTCCGATGGTAATTTCTAAACCACGTCGCTCTTTGTGAGATGGTATGGAGAAGCTGTACTCAATGGAGCATGTTCCTTCAATTCCTTGTTGCGTTGCTCCTAACGCTCAGGTTTTCTACTTGCTTTTACGTTGTGGGAGAATTTTTTTCCCATCAAGGATCATGTATCCTACAAATTGATGGGAAGAAAGAGCTGAAACTGGTTGAATCCATAATGTCTTCCAATCCTGCACTCTACTCGAAGTCTAGAAAGAAAAGGCTGAAAATGCTGTAGGAGAGCAAAGTTGATTGCGTGTGCATCCCTAATTTGTATAGAGATTGCTATTTCATTGAGTAAATGTGTGAACATAGCAAGCAGCAACCGCTTCTTTGCGATGTCTTCTTGGCTCCAAACTCATTTCCTCATGTCAAGCAAGTTGGGCTTATATAGCCTCTAGCCCTCGCAAATTAACACTTCGTAAAAAAATTTTACGGCATGCCTCGATTGTAGAGCATATTTTCCATGCATTTTAATGGAATTTTAAAATAAAACATTGTCATTGTTTGTTTTACCATTGATTTTTTTTTCTATCTCATTTTTTAATTTCTACATTTAACTTTCGACTAAAAGGTAGGACCTTTAATCCCCTACTTTCATTGAGTTGTCATAATTTCTAAATTTAACTTTCAGCTAAAAGGTAAGCCTTTAATCCCCCACTCTCATTTTTCTCCTTCAAAGGAGAGAGTTGGTGGTGAGAGTAATAGCAAATTTACCACTCATTTCACTGGTTACTTGTCTTAAAATAGTAAATATAATCATGTTCATGTACCTAAAATAATAAGTTGCTTATTACTACATCTATTTTAAAATATACAAAGTTTTGGCTATGTATCTTGATATCGCTCCATCTAAATATATAGTCAAAATCGACAAATGTAATATGTCATGAAGTGACCCACCAAGCCCAACTCCTTCTACTTCGGTTAGCAGTAGCCAAAATAATTTGCTGACATGAAATAGGCATTTCTTCTCCTCTCCAAGGCTCAGCATCTACATCACAAGTACCAGATGAATTGAGAAATGTCACCTTTGACCTAAAAAAACACATCCCCTATGCTAGGCAGAATGTGTTATAACTTCAGGCAAGCCAACTAATTCTGTAGTACTACTGCAAATTAGCATCACTCGTTCTAATAGAAAATTAGCATCACTTCTGCAGTTCTACTTCTCATTTGATTTCACCTATGGGACAGTCGGGACTTCCTCTCTTTGGTCACGTGCCCTCGAGCTGCGGTCGGTGTCGCTGGGCCTCCTCGAGTTAGCAAACATTACAACCAAGTATTCTAAATGGACATACAAATTTCCTGCACCGCTTTATCATTTCCTTGTTTGTGCAGATGGTTGATATACTCATGGCAGTAAGAGCTCTTCCCGACATGTTTGCCGAGAATCAAGACAAGAAGGCAGGAAATTTCGTTGGTCAGCACAAGTGGGTCCCGTGGTTCACTGTTGTTGCTGGACTTTTTTGAACATGATGAATCCTAATTTAAGTTCATGTGTGCGGGTTAGGGAAGACGGACTTAAAAAATATGAAACCATAGGGTTAGAATGAGATTGATCAAATTCATCAGATGATTGAATCTCAGATGTCTCCCAACCCTATGGATACAAACAACAATTTTTTCTTCTAACAAGTGGGTATTGACACGACAATACGTTATATGTACGAGGTCTGAGAGATCTATTTAACTCCAGTATAAATCATTAAATTATTTATGTTTAAAACATGTCAGTCAATTTAATCTATAATTGATAAGGGAGATAAAAAATTAGATCAATAATTTAAACTATTGATTGTTTAGTTAAGACAATCTTGATAAATTGGACATTATAAAATTACGATATGATTGATAATATATTAAATGTGATATAAAAAGTATATCAGATAATAATTTAATAAAGATGAAAGTAAAAGCACAGTATAAAAATACTTCATCGGTTACAACTCTAATAAAACGTTAAATAAAACATATTAACTTATTAAGAGTAATCTAATATATTGGATCTAAGCCAGTATAAGATTGAAAATAATAAGATAAATTTAATATCTTGATGAACTAAGATATTAAATCAATATAGTCTTGTATCAAGATAACTAGCAAATATATAAACTTAAACTTAGTTAAGATATCAGACTGAACTAAGAAAATCTTATCCAAACCGATACGTTAGCACCAACCTTTCACTAGAGATCAAATTTAATCGATACAATCTAACTTGAAGTACGATCTTATCGAAAAATACGTTATTTCTAATTCTAAGATGGTGATACGTTAAATTTGTTATGTTGATCTAATTGATTTCTTTATAAGATCTCTAGATATACATATTTATACTCTTGGGTTTATATAAGCCTAAGATAAATACATGATAATATTTCTGAAGAAAAAAGAAAAAGAAAACTGATATTTATAAATAAGAATCAATTCTTGATGGCTTCAAGAGATCAATTCTTTTCCTCCACTTTTGAAAACTTGTTTAAATCCGGTCTTCATAATACAATTCTCATTGTTTTTGTTGTCTTGTTCTGATCGAATTCATTTATAGTTTTTTAAAATTTCAGTGTTATTACTGTTGCTTGGTTTGTAATGGAAATATCAAAACAACAGGTAATAATGTATTCTTGACACGTAAGTCATATGATTGATACTGGATTGGCAAATGGATGCTAGAACTTTCTTGGACAGCCATCAGGACTAACAGCATCATCAACTGAGGATATATAATATTGTTCCAGAAGAAACTGTATATATACAGTTCATAAATCTGCATTAATTGTATGGGCAAACCAATTAATTGCCTATCAATGTAGTAATTGAATATGCACATCTTCCCTATCCACCGATTCAGATGTTCATGTCTATATGGACAGGCACATAGTACCTCCGTTCAAAATTCAAAAATATAAGAACGTGGGGGGTATAAATCTATGCAGAGAGTACGTATGTAACACCGATGTCCATGTGTTCGGGCACATACATATATAACCCTGCTAAGAAATATTGCTTTCATTAAGATATTGATCTATTGAAACATGTGTTATGTTGTTCGCAAGCACATCTTCGCGGTGGCATTTGGCATCTCAGGTTCTTTCCGGTGGTAATTTCCAGACCATGTAGCTCTCTGTGATGGTTCGGAGAAGTTGTACTCAATGGAGCATGTTCTTTCGATTCCATGTTGCATTGCTCCTAATTCTCACGTCCTATACTTGATTTTACGTTGTGGGAGAATTTTTTCAATCAAGGATCATGTGTCCTACAAATTGATGGAAAGAAAAAGCTGAAAAGGATTGAATCCCCAATGTCTCCCAACCCTGCACTCTATAGCGTAAGTCTGAAAAGAAAAGGCCGGAAAATGCTATAGGAGAGCGCACCTGATTGCGTGCATCCCTAATTCGTATAGAGACCATTATTTCATTGAGTGAAAGAACGTATACGGAGATAGCAAGTAGCAACCGCTTCATTGCGATGTCTTCTTGGCTTGAAACTCATTTTCTCCTGACAAGCAAGTTGGGCTTATTGACCATTCCTTGTATAATGGCATTTGACATTTTATTAGTTTTTTAAGATAAGCGCCCTCGTAATTTATTTTATTATTTATTTGAGGGAATGTCGCACATTTTAAAATAGAGCATTGTGATCATCCATTTTTCTATCATTTTTTGTCATCTTATTTTTTATTTGCTACATATAAATTTTTAGCCGAAAAATTAGGCTCTTTAATCATACTATCATTTTTTTCTTCACAAAAAGACTAGCAAGTAGATAGGGTGATAACATATTCATCGCTTGCTTGCTTGCTTGCTTTAGGGTAAGTTAGAGAGTGTGAAGAAAAAAATAGAAGATTAGGTAAAACGAGATGAGAGTTAATATATAATTAATTAAGTATTAATTATTTTAAACTAAAAATTAATTAATATAATTTTTCAATATAGAAATTTTTTTATAAAAGACGTTGTTTAACCGTCAGAAACATACATATGAAAAATAAAAAAATTTCTCCTTTTTCTATCCTACCCTTCCAAACGAACGGAGCCACTACAACGTTGTAGGGATAGATTATGTACATGTAAGCTTAGTATCTGACAAAGGGACCCACTAAGCCCTTTTGCTTCGGTTTCCAGTGAGCAGCGAGATTGAACGGAAGGGGAGAGAGGGATTACAGAACACGAGAAAGAACAGTCCAAAATGCAACGTTCTGCTCAAAGTGAAAATGGTAGTTAGCCCTTAATCCAAGCTGTAACTATAATTAGAAAAAATGTGATCTAATATGCAATTTACTCAAACAGATTTTGCCTTTACACGCTAGGGCCCAGCATCTCCATGACGCCATCACAATTCACAAGTACCAGACGAATCGAATAATCTCGTCTTTAAAAAAACATTTTCTATGCTAGGTAGAATGCCTTATAACTTTAGGCAAGCCGATTAATTCTAGAGAAATAATTAATTCTCGTTATAATACTCTCTCCATCCTATAATATAAAAAATTATGTTATTTTTAATAAGAATTAAAAAAATAGCGAAAGTATATATTATATCATAAACAGTGATAGTTGAGAAGATAAATTAGTATGATAGTTGAGAAGATAAATTAGTATAAAAGTTGATATGTGGTGAATAAAGGAGTATAAAAGTTAATAGATATAAAACGAAGTATTATCTTGGATCACATGATGGTTTATATTTTAGGATAAAGTTGAACTACAGAATCTCTTGGAAGTAGCGAGTTAGCAGCATCACTCATGCAGTTCTATTCATTTGACTTCACACGTACGGGACACGGGACAGTCGGCACCTCCTCTCTTTGGTCACGCGCACTGGAGTAGAGGCGTCGATGTCGCCGGGCCTTCTCCCCGCCGCCGGCGTCGCGGCTCTGGCCGTGGCCGCGACGGTGGCGCTCCACGTGGCGCTCAACTGCCCCATCGATCCCCTCCCGTCGCCGCGCCAGCCGCCTTCGCCTCACCCTCCCAACAACCTCCTCCAGGTCCCTCTCTCTTAGGTCTCCTGTCATATGTTCCCCCTGCGGCTGGCGTGTCCTATTTTGATCTGGTTGCTTAGCTGGGGCTTGCAGAAGGTGGAGAAGCTCGGGGAAGGGCGGCTGATCGGGCCGGAGGACGTGCACGTGGTCGCGGCGGCCGGCGACGCGGCGGCGGTGTACACGGCGACGAGGGACGGGTGGCTGCAGCGGATGCACCCAAACGGGTCGTGGGAGCGCTGGCGCTTCGTCGGCGGCGACGGCCTGCTCGGCATCTTCCCCTCCGTCGACGGCGGCATGCTCGTCTGCGACGCCGATAAGGTAAAATGCGTACCACTACCACATGGGAGCTGATAAGTTGGGATTATGGAAGTTTTGATTAAAGATTCGTACACGGTGCAAATTTGTACGGACGGTATAATTTCGATTCTAAGATTCGTGATTTTTTTCTGATATATTGTGCATCCAAAAAAAAAGAGTAACAGAGTATAGTCTGATTTTGCAGGGATTGCTGAAAGTCCGGGAGGATGAAGTCCAGGGCTCCAAGATTGGGTTAGGTCAATTTTTCGCATATACACATGCGCCACTGTAATGGCTGTAGCTCACCCTGCTGTGCTGACGTATGTGAAAACCGACCAGGTACGCCAACGCCGTGGCGGAGGCCGCCGACGGCACGGTCTACTTCAGCGACCTCAGCTCCAGGTTCGCCTTCGACAGCTGGTTCCTCGGACTCATCGAGGCCCACCCGACCGGCCGCCTCCTCAAGTATGACCCCGTCGCCGGCGAGGCCTCCGTTGCGCTCGACGGCCTCGGCTTCGCCAATGGCGTCGCCGTCTCCAAGGACCTGCGACACGCTATGGTATTATACTATTATGTCACACAGCGATGGCAAAATCTCAGGAGCGTCTGTATTGAACTTGTGCTTTATCATTTCGCTGATCTGTGACTAGTGGTGTGGAATCAATGGATGAAGGTTTCGATGCGTGAAGCTGTGGCTCAAGGGAGACGAGGCCGGGCAATCGGAGACATTGGTTGACAACCTTCCCGGCTGTCCGGACAACATTCGCCTTGCGCCAGACGGAACATTCTGGATTGCCCTGCAGCAGGCAAGTCTTCTACTCTCCTACCATGCCACAACCTTAAACTAGATGACTTGTTACGTGCCTTTCCAATGGACCAAATGGAACTGGATGCAGCTGAGCTCGCCGTTGCTGGACCTGGCCACCGGCTGGACCATAGGGAAGAGGATCCTCGCCTCATTCCCCGCGCTCGTCGAGAGGGCCAAGGCAGGGCTGAGGGCACAGGCAATGGTGGCTCAGGTGTCGCAGAATGGCGGTATCATCACGGTGCTTGACGACTCCGAAGGGAAGGTGATGGGCTTGGTTACTTCAGTGACAGAGTTCAATGGAGATCTCTACATTGGTAGCCTTGCTGCCTACTTTGTAGGCAAGTTGTCTTTGGCACACCTCCGGTCACAAGGACAGTCTGAAGAGTGAAGGCAGGCAACACGGATGCAAAAATGACCATAGGTGATAATAGGGTAAAATAGCATAACAGAATGAGTCATCAAAATTATACGAAGTATCAAGCAATGGGGTAGTTTTTTTTTCCACCACCCTCGTCAATACTTTTGAACAGAAACGTAGTAACTACCAGCTTTTATGTATTAGAAGATCGGTAGCAGCTCTCACCAAATGAAGGTATTGGCCACGCTGAATACTAAATTCAGATCAAAGATAATTAGGCTGCATTTTCATTCTGTGTTGTTACCTACTCTGCTTGTCCAAGTAATTCAGGAATCTCGACATATAAATCCAGCTTGTTTCTGGAATCTTGTAACAGGAATGCATTGCCAAGGCTAGACATAAATCACGAATAAATTTCTGGGATTCAGGTTTTAACAAGGTACGGAATAGCATAGCACTCCAGGCATCCGGGGCCAAACTGATAGCCTGACGGAAAGATTGAACACCATGTACCAGCCTTCTAATCATTTTACTTCTCTGCATGCGAAAAGAAACATTTAGTATGTATACTCCCTTAGGCCCTAGGCAGTATTAGCATGTAACAACTATGTACGACGATTCACAAGGTTAGAGTACTTATGCAGCTTAGAGAATCGTCTCCTTTTTCACGAAAAGGATGTCTTTTTAGGGGTGAAAATAATAAATCGATCCAAGAAAAGAAAGCTAAAATGCTAATGCAGCAGTGAACAAGTATGTAACAGTGCAACTTTCTGAAAGACTGAAACAAGCAAGCAGTGGTTTAAGCGCAACATGGTGAAATAACACATTCCAAGACAATTCAAGCACATGCAATAGTTCAGCACAAATAGTGAAAGGTTGTGTACCTAAAGTCAACCAAAAATTGTGAAATGGAGCAAAGGTTACACTACCAACTTCAACCAAAAAAACATTGTGAAATGGATCAATGTGGGTTGTTTGACTCTGAACATGTAGCACAAAAGAAATCTAAGATATACATGTCCAGAAATATGTGATATGGCTAAGGACTAGTGCTAAACTGGTTAAATTAGTTTTTCTACATGCAAAACTGAAATGAATACATTTTGAGTCCAAGAAATTAGACATCCTAACCTCCGGATGTAGCTCCCCTGTAATCCCATCTTCATCAAATATACCTGGAAATGTTGCTTCTTGAAGGAATGCATCTGAAGCTTTTACAATGTCCTGGACAAGAAAAACACGAACCCTCCAGCCTTTCCTTGATAAAATGAAATGAAAAAGGTCTTCTGTAGCTGCAACCACAGAATGCATATCAAATGATCTCCACCCGTTTTTGTTGGCAGCATTTTCACCAGATCCATCTTCAGACTTATTTGAAGACCCTGACTGTTCGGATATAGCTGCAATCTGAACATTCAAGGATATTTGTGAACATTACAAGATGACTTCACAGGTTATTTGGCAAATAATTGCATGATATTGATACAAAAACAAATTTATCATGACAAGCTCAATCTCTTAGTGTCATGTCCCTAGTTACAGCACTGGACCCACACGAATGATGGTCAGCACTAAAAATTGTCCATATGTAATATGTTCATGTGTATCTGTGCATTTGATAGTCATTCCAAGTGCACAAGAGTAACAAGAGGGTACCATTCATTCTTAATCACCCTAATGAAGTCAATCAAATGAATTAATTGTTGCAAATTATAAGCATTTCAGTATGTCGGTATCTTTTGGACCTTGCATGTGATAGTATTCCAAGTGTGCAGGAATATGAGGGCAACACAAATTCTTAATCATCCTAATGGAACTATAAAATAAAATAAATTAAATTATTGTAAATCATAAACATGACAGAAATATCATCTTAAATAATTTATGAAGAATGTACTGGACACTTTCTACAAGACCAGATGAAACAGTAAGCAAAACAGAAAAAATTAAGGACCACCATACCAGCCGCTCCAGTCGATTCCATCTGATGGATCCATCATCGCATATTAGAAGTTGCCTCAATATTCTCCTCATGTCAGGGCTGGGGTCTTCAAGGAGCCTCCCAATGACAAATGGGTATGCACTCTCAATAACTTTGAAGTCAGGATCCAATGCTTTTGCAGTCCCTTCTAAAGAACCCAGCGCTCTTATCACCAGTGCATAATCCGGAGGAAGAGAGAAATTAAACTCATACATGACATCATACAGATGGCTCATCACCCCCTGTAGAAGGGGAAAAATTGATTAAGAAAAGGATACTGACTCACCCATATTAGACTACAAATAAAAGTGGTAGATGAAGCTGCAAACACACGCAATTGAAGACATTGACCCACAATGAGAATTAAAGTACGAGATAAGTGAAAAAGACCCAAGTAATAGTATGCTTCAAGGAAAAAGCAATTGCATTTTCAGAGGTGAATAAGATGAAAAATCATGCTTCCGAATATAAGGAATGACTGTCCATCTAGTAATGTACTAATGTGCACTTTTCATGTTTGTAACCAAGTTTCATAGCAATAATGTTATGTTTGTTTGTTAAATACAGTTAAGGCTAGTTCATTACATATACTAAAAGAACATATTAACAAACCTGAAAATCATTTGATTGCCCCCTTCCATCACCAAAGGAAACCCGTAACGCATCGGCAACTGCATGTAGGTCTGTTCCCTCAGGGACAAACCCCAGTGAATGGAAGTCATTTGCCAAGCCCAAGGAATCACGGTTAACATAGTGCACAAGCTGGAACAAGTGAATTCAGTTCCTCAGAAACCTACTTCTCATTTGAAGAAACCAACACAAATGAAGCCGACATAAAATATTCACAGCTCAAGTGAGCTGTTTTTTTTTCAAAGCACGAATACCTTCCTGCTATGTATAGTAGTGTGCATGATTATTCTAACACATGCTCAGACTTGTATTCATACATCCATAAAATTTGAATGTTTCAGGTGCAGAAGTACAAGTATATTGTTTCTTAAGAGTATTACTGTCATTTCTAATTTACACTGACAGAGATGGATATAGTACATATTTTGCTGATCCATATTTCACATAAGTCAAAATCCATATAAAGTAAACTGGGAGAAGCGCAAACACAAGTATCTTCAGCCAACTATTTATTGCATAAGCTTCATATAACAGTATTACACCAATTTCTGAATAGTCGCTAATAGGTAACTCTAGTACTCTACTGCCTACTATGAAATTGCTATGATAAATTTGATGCACTTAGTGGACCTTACAACTTACAAATAAAGCCTAAAGCTCTGCAAAAACCCAAAGTACCATCTAGGTTTGACTATTTTGAGTTTTGCCAATCAGGCGAAAAATGCTTCAATCTTAACACAAAATGAGCATACAGGGTTCAGTTTACTATGGGGAACAGGCTGGTAAACTTTGACTATCAGGAGTCCCGAACAGGAGATAAATCAGAAGAGTAGTGTTAAACTTAATTTGAATTTCAAATTTGGCTCATGTAGTAAGCAATTATGTATGTATACACTTGTTTATATACATGATATTGAACATATTTGTGATTTCATTGTGACCCAAGGAAGCTCTGTTAACATCTGGTTAAGATGGGTCAGGCGGGCTGTGTGGTTTGCAACTTTGTATTATGAAAAGTATTTCTTAACATTCATTTTGTAACATGAAATAACCTGTTTCCAGTCTAGAATATGCTGGTAACCAGATGGTTAGAAGTCTGTTACCAGTCATTATGAATTTTCAGTTCAAATTTGACATGCAAAACTATCCAAAAGCTCACCTGTTCTGCATGGGCAACTGGTCAAAAATAGTTTTTAGCTTCCAGCAGAAACCAAATCAGAAAACAGAACTAGCAAAACCAAACCATGGTTACACATAAAAGAAGGAAGCAGTGATTACCATTTGTATAAGCCCTACGCGATAGTGCCTTGGAATATCCCCCATCATACCAAAATCAAAATATGCGAGAGATCCACCTTCAGTTGCAACAAGATTACCTGGATGGGGATCAGCATGGAAAAAGCCTTCTTCAAGAAGCTGCCTCAATGAGCAATACAGACCCTGTAAATTTAGTATGGAAATATTAGGATGACAAATAAGAACATGACTATCCATGCAAGACAACCTAACATCTTACACGAAAAACAAAAGGAGGCAAGAAAAAAGTACTAAAAATGGTGAAAAACACAATCACAAAATGCTGAAAAACACACAGAAACAAACCCACTCTCACAGCAAAGCAGTTGCACCAGACAAACAAATGCATGCACAATTTGCAAGCCTACGTAAAATGTCCTTGGTCATACAAGCTCCTATTATGACAATTTGTGGAGAGAGAAAAGTTGTGACTGGATATAACTCTGAATTCTCGATGGTATTGTGTTAATCAAAATATACAATAAGTACAATATTTCAGCAATACCTCATCAATCATCCTTTTCCTGTTCAAATTGGCTTTGCCAATGCGCTCAGCATCAGTGAGCTTGATCCCATCAATCCATTCTAGAGTTAATATAGATTTACGAGTAAAATTCCAGTAGACCTTTGGGACTTTGATACTTGTCCCACCTCCAGAGCTATTCCCACCAGAACCTGCCAGGAAAAAACACAATGATGATCCTATAGTGTGTTTCATACATCAAATAGCAGAGACAAATCTGAGCTGAAAGAGCGAACAATACTAAGAAATGTGAATCTAATAAGCCTGGATATAATGGTGGAGGGGACAGGAATCAGGAGCACATGTTTGTCAGATAGATTTAGCGGAACACACACTAGCTGAATAAAAAAATTCAGAACTCACCATTGGAATAAAGTCTTGCAAATCTTTCAGCATTTATTCCCTCTAAAACATAATCAATCTCATCAAACATGTGCCTGACCTATTGAACAGAAGATTGAAAAGTTATAAGAAAACTATAATGCAACATATAGAATTTGTTTTGCAGAGATATAGTGCAACATATATTACAGGCCACAATATGGGAAATGTGGTCTAGGATGGAAAACATAGTCTATAAGATATGGAAGAAAATAGCAACAGTAACTAAATCGTCTGAAACAAATAATATTCCAGTTATCATTACTGTGCTACAATAATAAAAACCTAGATATTGGATTAAGATAATGACATGGTTTCCAAAACATAATTCTGACTAGAAGATTCCATTGTCATCCATCAATAAAACCTAGAAAAAATACAATACTAGGAAAGTGTTTCACTTTCAACATCAATTTCAACAGAACACACACTAGAACAACACATATTAAATTAACACAGGACCATAGAAAATGTAAGCAGGACATAAGGGCATAATATAATATCAGAGTAGCATGAACAAATCAATATATTTAATTGAGAAAGAGGTTAAATGCTCACAATCTCATTGACCGCTACCAGTAAATCTTTGCGAGCCTTTGCAAACCGTTTCAACTGTCCTCCAATCATATGGAACAGAAGTGCATCCAGAGTCAGCAAGGGTGCCATTCCAGGCCTCTGAACTTTGACTGCGACAAGCTCTCCAGAGTGTAGATGAGCTGCATGACTTGAAATATCAAAGAATGCATTTCAACTTGGAGAACTCAGGTCTGAAACAGATGCTTAAGGAAGATAGCCAACAATTCATTAGACAAAATAACTCGTCAGGCATGGCTAACCTTTGTATACTTGCCCCAGTGATGCTGCAGCAATTGGCTCTGGGCTGATATCAGCAAATAGATCAGAAATTCGAGAACCCAGCTGAGATTCAATAGTCCTGACTGCGATACGAGTAGGGAATGGTGGTATTTGATCCTGATGAGATAGTTGTTATTTGTCAAAATACACACAAAAAATACATTCCATAAAACAAGAGGAATTTAAAGCTGCTAGATGAGTTCCTTTGATTCCAGATTTAGAATTGGGCATTACTAATCATGGAATCTCATAATGATCGGACTTTGAGATACTGTCTATTTTGGAGCCTATACTCAGTTTAGCAATTTTAAGGCCTTATCCCTCAATACTTCAGAAAGCTGGTGCAAATAATCAGATGAAATATACTAAAGGTAAATTCTACTTGTTGCCCATCAGTTAAGAAAAATTATAAAAAGCTCAGTGAAGCACTACCTGTAGCTTAGAGAGCTCTTGGCAATATGCATTCGGCAATATATCAGGGCGTGTGCTCAAAGCCTGTCCAAGCTACATTATGCAAAGAGACATGGCAAATTAACAGCTTGTCAACTTTCAACAGTAAAAAAGGAAAACACATCAAATCTTAAGGCAAAAATAAAACATCAGGGATGAATTATTGCAGTTAAAAACCAAATATAGACATAGTAACTTGTTGATATGAAATGCACTGTTTCTGTAAAAAAATAAAAGAAGATGAAATGCACAGATCAATGCAAATGTTAAAAGGGCTGATGTGACTAAGTTATAATGATAATTGCAGTGGTTTTGATAGTCATGAATTTATGTTTAATGATTTCTCCTTGTTAACTAGGAGATCACCATAAAAAGGTAAACAGTGAAAATAAGCATAAAAGATTCAGTTACAGTAAAGATATATTGTATTGTTGACCATTTGTTAAAATGTATTGCTCTGACCCACCTTGATGTAAAAAGGCCCCAACCGGATCAAGGTCTCCTGGAACTGTAATAAGTAAAATGAAAACTGGGTAAATGAAACTTGGCTCCACTACCAATATAACAAGTAGAAAGTAGGAAAGGAAGGCATAAAAAAAATACCTTCTCAGCCCGTTTGTGCACATCACTGAGCAATAAATGCCAAATAGTGAGCTTCATAACATGAAAAGAGATAGTTGCTGCCCTATACATTGCAAGGAATGGACCAAAGCCACGGTCTGCAAAAAGCGTACGTGAACTTGAGCCCAAGATTCTTCCAAACTGGCTTTCTAACGACTCCTTTCTGATTTTTGCATATTCTGAGGACGGCCTCTCCCCATGAACACTTGAGAATGCACTAGAAAAGCTACAAAATAGAAAACAAGCCTCCTAAGAATACATAGCTCTTCACTTATTCGACTTGCTGTTCCAGAAAAAAGAAACTTTGAAATGGCATGGGCAGTTGGATTATCCAAATGGAGAACATTCAGCTGAGTTTAGACAAGCAGAAGGAGAGTGATCATGGCGGTGTATATTTGTTATTGAAGATTTGTGTGAGAACTTATAAGTTATTGCACTCATAAGTGACCAGATGGTTAAATAACTTACAATAGGTTCAACTTGAGAATAGAAGTGTATCAATGTATGTCGATGGAGGCAACACAAAAGCATGCTAGATAACTTAAAAGTTGGAAGGCATAAACCATGAATTGTGCTAGCACAAGGATAGTTAAAATAGACTAATTTAGCAGCATTAAGGTTCAAAACGTTTGCCTCACAGTTACCTAATACAATAGATAGTGCTCAAGGTCAAAATGGAGACAAACATATTTTACCCAAATGAAGAAATTTCAGCTAAGACTTAAGCTAGAGTCGGGAGAACACATTTTGATTCATAGTGATGATTGAGCACAGTGGTGTAGTCGCTTTTTGGAGATTTTGTGAAACCTTGTCAGTTGCTGCACATATACGTGATTGGATGGTTACATAACTTACAGCCGGTTGAATTAGTGAGTTGAATTGTATCAAATTACACCCATGGAGGTAAAACACAAGTATTACACTGAGACGAGATAACTTAAAAGGTAGAAAGAATCAGCCACAAAGCTGACATGGTTAAAAGTGTGCTAGTTAAAATAGCTAAATTCAGCAACATTACGGTACAAATTGTTTGCCTCACCTATTATGCACTGTTATCTGGATAGTACGTAAGGTCAAAATGGATCGACAAAGATGACGCGAGTATGCAAGTGCGCAGATGTTACGAAATGGTTCTGCAAATCAATGCTGTCATTGTGAGTTGCAAGTGTATCTCCCACTTCGTTTCTCTATATGCATATTAAATTATGAATAATGCAATTCTTCAGGGTATATGATAGTGTATCACTATGGCACACAGATTCCTAAAGTGAATCAATGCTGTTATTGTGCATTGCAAGTGTATCTCCCACATCGTTTCTCTATATATGTAAAATATGAATAATGCAGTTATTTCGAGGTATAAGATGGTGTCTCACTACGGTACACAAATTCCTACAGTGAACCGGTTATCCGAAGGAATATGGATTTGCGACCTAGGGAACGATAGGACGGCGGCGACTGCGATCGCATTATCGCAGTAGTTCCAAAACCGAATGGAGCAGCGGAAGCACTCAGAGATCAAGCGTCTGCGGGTTACCTCCTGGCCAAGGGCGAGTCGGGAAGCTGTGGTGGCGAGGAGGCAGCGGCGGCGGTCTGGAGAGAGCGGGCGAGGACGAGGCTGTGGTGGGGGCGGTGGTACTGGTACCCGGAGCGGTCGGAGCGGCGGGTGAGGGGGAGGAGGAGGAGGCGACGCGAGGTGGGGCCCGCCATGGCCGGGATCTCATCAGCTCCGCCGACCCACCACCAGAGCGGAGGGAGGAGAGGGAGGGGTGGGGGGAGGTAGGCGTACGGGAGATGCCGATGCTTTGCTTGGAGGGAGAGGAAGGAGAGAGCCAGAGAGAGCGAGAGAGGAGAGAGGAGGCGGCGACACGTGGGCCGCGCAGCGGGGCGAGGTGGCGACGGGCGAGCATGCGCGCGGCGGGGCGAGGTGGGCCTGGGCCGGACTGTCCGTTGCTCAGTGCCGGACCGCCGGAGCTGACAGTCTGACAGAGAGTGGACGGACTAGACCGACTGGTCGGCCCAAGCCCAGGACGAAAATTACTATATGAGGTTGTATTTTTTTCAGGAGAAATGCAGTTATATTTCAATAAATTAGGTGTAAAAACCCAGGCAGGTCAAATGAAAAAAAAAAACTCGACGAGTAGCCTCACCAAAATACAGCTTGCCGAAAAGTACACAGCACACAAAATAACACTTCGCAACTAATAACCAACAGAGCAGTATCATCGTTGTTGAGCATAATACACAAGCAACACGATAGCTCCGACTTTACGAAAAGTGTGTCATCGTTACCTGCTTGCTGCCTCTAGCGACATAATAGCTTCAACTTCACAACAAAGCGTCCTCCTTGCCCAACCCATCACAAGCAATAAAAATAGCTATGACTTCCCATAGTGGACATCAGCCATGCCATTGAGAAACCACTTTGTACACACGGTTGACACTAGCACACTAAAAAGACATCGTAATGTGTCATCGTTGTCTAGCATCGTCGCACCCCAACAACAAGCAGCTCCGACACCACCTAGTAGAATCCAACAAAGAGAACAGGCTACCTACCGTGAGCAAGAACTAAAACTAAGAAGGCAAAGGCCTCGTCGAAACAACTAAGCATGAAAAACTTCAGTGTGGAAGCAAAAGACCTCCAAATGATGTAGAAGCCCAACAATGACCACTGGTGCATAAAGAAGGTTTTCCAAAGCAGTGATCTTATAGAGGATATGACATGAAACACCGTTACCACTCATCTAGAAGCCAAAATAATATTTTCACCTAGAGTTTGGTATGAGAGAAGAAGGAACCATGTCATAACATCATCTCCAAGGAGGCGAATGGTGCCATAAGGTGTCGCTATCATCAAAATGGGTAACATCTTGTTAAAGCTTTCACCAGTGATCCCTTGCCTAACCCTAAGACACAACCAACCCGTATAAGAAGTGGCGTTGCTAAAACACGACATTGCCCAATGCCCCATAGCTCAGGAAGGCTTGTGGGGCTCCTTTTGGAGCACTCTGTCACCGTGCCATCGTCATCCCTGTTATCCAACCACTATCTTCCACCCTACACATGGAACTACCTGTAGAGAAGGGAAGGAGCTTTAAGGATTGAGAGAGTGCTTGACCGACACAATGAGAGACAACCTGTCATCACCATCCATGCCCAATGGTTGTCACCGCCTGTATCAATGCCATTGCGCAAACCACCTCCACCCACACCACTGTGCTGGCTAGACGACCCACCATCGCCACTAGCCCTATCAAGCCACTAATCTAGAATTCCTTTTTTCCGTTGTCACCATCACCTCCATCACCTCACCAATGGAGATCCCCACGACCAAAGCTCTATGGAAAAGAAACGAGTGTGGTTGGGTACCAAGTACGATATGTCGTTGCCACCCACGATGCCATGTAGTTGCCCTAGACAAATAGTGACTATCCCAGCCTCTACCACCATCATCGACTACTACAGATGCCACCATATCCACCACCCTGCTACCGCCATGCCTGCTGTGCTACAATCACTACTCGTCGTCCCAATAGCTACCGCTGCCACTTGCCATCACTGAAACTTGGCCTCGTAACAGATCTGGCGGCCACCTAGCTAGATCCGGCGGCCAAGCAGCTGTTGTGCCTCACCATGCCTAAATGCAGGGATGCTGCCAACAGCACATTGTGACCGTCACAGGTCTTTGCCCTAAGCCGTTGAGGGTTTGAAGAGCATTCTGCATCGTTGTCCTTGCGCTCATGCGGTTTTTTGATGGCATGCTCAAGTGGTAGTGACACAGACGAGGGAGCAAGCAGCGGCACACTTAGGTAGCTAGGGTTTCCATCCGAGTCACTCGTGAGAGGTGACATAATTTGCCGCATTTCAACTCTCATATGAGTTGTATTACTAATGATGCATAAGCATGCACATTCATTAGATTTACACTTTTAATATAGAAGGTTGTTGTTGTACAGGATCACCTTCGAACAAAATAGTACGCATCAATACTAGCTAATACCCGTTAGACTACTGCTAGTGTACTTTATTTGATGATATTATGTACCTATTATTCTTGCTATACTAAAGTATCTCTAATGTAAAGCGCTATACAAATAGAGTGCTTAATATGTCTATGAAATTAAGCATCCATCAAAAATACCCTGTCCTCTCCATCAACGTAAGTATCTTCTTTTGAGTGTTTAAATCAAAAAGACTTTACACATAATCACTTGATATCAAGCATCAATGCTAAATGATTAGTGCCTATCTCATCATATATTTTTACATAATGAAATTTATTTTAGCCTTTGCTTAAAAAAAGGTTATAGCTAATTATTATAGAGATTGCAAGACGAATGATTACAAATTATAAAATGATAACTCCACTAAAAACAAGAAAACTACTTCAACTACCATCTCAAAGATAGAGATTTTCTATCAATGATTGGTGAGAATCTATATAAGCATTGTTACTTTCCAATAGCTTACAAGTTGAATATAGTACTTGACTTCTTCAAAACAAAAGCAAAATCTCTAAAATCCATTGCCAATCATTGTCAACAAGTGAAGTCGAACCAAAGTGGAAGATAATGTTAGAGAGTAACCGAGTTGTAAATAATCATTCACTTAGATCTTACTACCACTATCCACCAAAACCGATCTAATTGGGACACAACCACTAAGATGTCACACCAACATGAAACCTTTAGTGCGACGCCTCCAAGAAGGTCATGACATCTAAGGATGTCATTGTCTCTATTTTAGATAATTGAAACTAGGTTTTCACCTAAAGATTTTACCTCAAGGCACAAAGGCAAGGAAAGCATTAGCGGCATCACCTTTAGGAAGGCGTGTAGCACCCACAGGTATCACCGATGTAAGTTGTGTGGCCATGGCCCTAAATTTGTGGTGATCTGATGCCAATGAAGTTCCCAAAGCATGGTCTAAATCTAACGCCGGTGATAGAGGAGACATGCGACAGCGAAGTAGGTGGTGCCAGTGACCCGATAGGCAACAAGACTGTGGGAACCGCCCTTTGGAAAGGAGTTGTTGCCTCCCTATCTCCCCATTGTTTACTTAGGTCTACCATTCGTAGCGATCACTAGTATCGTGAAGACTAGGGAAACGCTGAAGGCCCTGGACCTATGCTCACAACGCCTACGCGCTAGCACCATGCCCTCTTCATGCCAGCTTGCGCCAACACCAATCTACTTCTCCGCCCCTCCATCTCCTAGCCCCAGCTGCCTCACCACCCTATTCTAGCAGTCGCACCTCACCGGTCTCCTATGTGCCTTCATCTTACCTCCATCCACCATCAGCGCACTGCAACAAATCGATTTGACTCTGATGAAGATAGCCCCACACGCCGTCCTCCTTGTGTCCACGCATAGCAGCACGCTTAAGCAGTGGTAGGCAGCTAGGGTCGATCGCCTACTTCTCTTCTTTCGCTCAATCTGTTGTTGCCTCCCCTAGCTCTAAGGCGACAAAACGATGACCTTGTGCTAGGACTATGGGGCCACAAACTGCTTAAGCCTCATATTTTCATACATGGAAAGACAAAATCACTATTATTTCATAAGCACAAGAAGCATGGTAGGTTGACCTCTTCTTCTCACCAAAGGTGGCTATGGCAACATAGATGCTCTTTTCCTTGTGTGTTCCTTCCATGATTGTGTTTGCAGCAAAATTTGATGCCTCATAGATAGATTAGAGAGCCAATTCATCTAGTGGGAAAAGTTCAATTGATAAAGGGAAAGAGTCGATTGGATGGATCGAGGAAGGATTTGATTCAGTTAAAAATAGAAGATTATCCAGATGGGACTGAATCTGATGAAGAGTCGTGGAAGCTACGGCAAAGTATTTTATCTATGTAGGAGATATCTAATAAAGATAGACAGGTTTAGTTAGTTTTGTTAACTTGCTCATAGATATTTTACTTTTATGTTTTTAGGAAATAACGTCCGATGTTTGTTGTAACTACGTCAGACTCTTGCAATACCATAGTATAAACATAGACCTCTTGAAAGCTTATAATTCATCTCTCAAATCAATACATCTTCAGCACATCGCCACCCTAGTTTATATAGGTTTTTTACCGGTGGATTATGTCTCTCGACGCGGGGCTGTATCAATTAGGTCCGAACTTCAGTGAAGGGATAAATCCCGCCATTATCCTGATGTATTTGTTTTGTCTAGGGCTACATCGGTTAGGTTCGACCACTTAGTCTGATCTAATATACCACATCACGTTCATCTGGAATCTATCAGTTTGTCAAGCTACTTTTACAGTCATCAGTCTCATGCTGCATCTGTTAGATTCGACCTACTAAACTACTGATAATAGATTGAGCTATAAACCAATGGGTCTTTACTCGGTGTTTCATCGAAGCAACTAGCCGATGAGTTATCCACACATCGAGCATCATGCCCAGTGTATTGGCTCCTCAGTTGATACACATACGTTTTTAGTGACTTCTCCTAAATCTCATGCCTAGTGCATCGGTCTCTCAGTCGATATACACATATTTTTAGATATCTTCTCTCATTGGCTCAGCTAGCCTATGGGTTCGTCCTTTCTTTCCACCGCACATCAGATCTAGCAACCACTGTCTCATCACCGTTAGCCTGTCTCAGTTTGGTTCAATCTATCGAGGCTGACTCTAATGATATTGTCACGTTGTTCAGTTGGTCTCGTACTTTCAAAGGATCAGATCTCACTCCTTCTTATTCATCGCACATTATATTCGGAGCACCATCGGTTTCTGTAGCCGATGGATCTTTTGCAGCCGATGAATGAGCACTATAATCTCCATTAGCAACCAACCAATAGGATGATCCTGTGTATTATTCAATGAATATTCCATCTAAAGCACCATCGGGTTTGTAGCTGATGGAATCATCATCGTATTCTTTGAATATCCTTTAGGCCTTCGTTGGCTTTTGCAGTCGATGAACTAATGTTACTCCTTAGTTATATTTAGAACACCATCAGCTTACAACCTATATATCTTTCGTTCCCTTCATCACCATCCGTCTACTTTTTCATTGGCTTCCCAAACGATCGAAGAGTGTTCCAGTTTCTATCAGCAACCAGTCGATAGCGGAAGTGCATCAAACGCGGTTGATGACTATCTCAACCCTATCGACAGCAAGCCAATTATAATAGTTCATATCAGATCATCGTCTGACTAATCCATCTAGTCATCTCTTTGTCAATTGTAAGGTTAAATTGACTCGCACGCCTACATCTCCATTGTCCCGACGAAGGGATAACAAAGCCGAAGAACCTCGGCGCACTCCCAATCTAATCAACAAAACCGAATGACAATCAAAAGTGCACGCTATCCAACGAAGCTAAATGACCTGTACTGGAGCGAAGCAGATCTCCCGAGCCTCGGTGTATTTGTGGGTTTCGGTATAAATATATTTTTGACACACCTGATGGGACCATCGGAAGTGCAATCTAACAAACCATGAAATCAAAGTATCTACACTGAAGCGAAACAGATCTTTTAGGTCTCGATGTGTTTGCGTGTTTTGGTGTGAGTATATTTTTGGCACGTTTGATAAAAATATCAGGAGTGCTCTCTAACAAACCTTAAACCCTAAAGGTGTGCACTAAAACGAATTAGATCCTTTGGCGTGTTCACGAGTTCAGCGAGCAGATGGTCAACAAACGACAAATATGCGAGGCGCTCAATGCGCTAATATTTTGCTGCTGATGATTTACGAGCACGCTATCACGGTGTGCTAACAGTGTGGTCTTATCATGGAGATGTGATGCTAACAGTGAGGTCTCGTCATGGAGATAGCGTAGCCACCCAGACATGTGAGCTATGGTCGTGGTATAAGGGCTAAGGGCATGACAGAGACTAAAAAATAACTACTTGCAAAAACAAGGACCTTGTGCCATTGGATGATAGTGCAATCATGATTTTGCAAGCAGGCCATGGCGGCGGCCCGATAGAAACCACTATTTATTTTTCTAAAGGAAATTTTTTAAGGAACTGCTACCTCTTTTTCATAGTCATTGTCACTGAATACCATCAATGTTTAAACTTTGACCACACTTTTTTCAGCAATATGTTTATAAATGCTTAAAACTGTACAACATTATTATAGTATGCTATATAAAAAAATCTAAACATAAAACGTTTGTTCATAATAATCTTTTTTTGAACTAATTGTTCATAATAATCTGGTGAGATATAAATAGCCCATGCATATTATTTAGGTCTTATCTAGCATGTAGAAAATTTTGCTTAATTTTTACACAAGTTAGTTTAATGTCCATAGAAATCATACTTTCAAAAATACCTATTATTGGATTATATTTTTTGTTTGTTTAAGGTTGAGATAAATCAAAGTAGGATGGTAATTTATGGTTGTCAATAATTTTGTTTGTTTGAACTTTGACCCACGCTACTATGAAAATACATACTTTCTAACTGTACAGGTCCATCAGCACTAACCATATGTAAAAATCGGCTTTGACCGGTGGTTATTAGGGGTGGATAAACATCTCGCTTTGGCTCATTAAGGCTCGACTTAGGCTTATTATCTAAACAAGCTAGAACTCAGCTTCTGATTCGTTAAGCTCGTTAACGAGCTGTATCTTATTTAAATCACCTCTATAATTTTTAATTTACCACTCTTATTATATATTAATATAATAATAGATACTAACTAATAAATAATTCGCTAATATAGGACTTAGCACTAATCAAAAAGTGTAAAGTATATAAAAATATAGTGATTGTTTATATTAACGAGCTAAACGAACAGCTCGCGTGCTATCTCGTTAACCTCACGAGCTAAAAACTTAGTTTGACTTACTCATTAAAATTATGAGTTTGAACCAGTTAGAGTCGAGCTCGTTAGAGCCAATTCGAGCATAAGCTTACTTGGAAGTATCTGATCCACTATCGATGACCATAGAGGAGTGGATCCACCATTGGCGCTCTTGGGAGGATAGCGACCATAAGCGTGGAAAAAAATAACGGGCTGGTGACCAAGAGGAGAAGAAGCCGATCCTCCTTTTCCCCATAATCCTCTTCTTCTGCCATAGCCTCCTCGGTCAGAGCCCTTTCCCCTTCCGACTACTACTGTTGATATTCGTGTTCTGGGCTTTCATGCATTTGAAATCTGAATCGCATTTGAACGGATGTTGCTGTTGATGTTCATGTGCTGCTTATGTTCATGTTTTGCTATTGTTGTACTCTGAAATCTGAATCCATGCTTGCTTGTGGATCTGATCGAGGGCTGGCTACCGTGAGTGGCGCCCACTGGACTTTTTTTTAGCGCTTAAAATTATTTGTGCAGACGGTCAGTGCAACTTAGCCGCTTGAGAACAGGCGGTCCTTGGTTTTTACATGAAGTCGTGCAACCGCCTATGAAAATCATTGATTTTTACGGCCTTTGGTTCCATGCGATCCATATACCCATATGTGAAAATCTATTTTTACCACTAAAAAACTTATTCGTGATTACATATGTTATTAAAACACAATTTCTACCCACTTCAGCTCGCACGATTAGCCGAGACGAAGCACAACGGCCCAATTAGCACTAGCATGAATGGCCTGAGGGGCGCCAGGTGCCAGCTAGCCAGGGCGATGCCAATTGTATGGTCACTCAGATGAAGTGAATGGTATTATCAAAGATATTTTGCAGAATTAAAATTTATCTCTGATCCATTAACTCAATTGTACTGTAGTTAAAACCACATAGATCGTCTTTCTACTGCCAATCCGATCATCACTTAAATTTTAGTCCGACTGTTGTTTTGATCACTTATAACCAAGAAAAAACGATCTTAACGAAAATTTTAAAAGTTAATAAAACTATCAACTCAACACACATATCAACTTTTGGCTAAACTCGTAACTTAAGCCTAAATTCTAAATTTTTTGAGGTACGTGAGATCTAGATCTTCTTTCTATTTATATTCATATATATCTACACAAAGGCCATAAGTCCTAAAAGGAAAATCACTCTTAATCTATTAGTTAATCCTCTGGTATAGATATACAACCTATATTTTTCAAATTCATTCTGTCTTTTTAAATATAAACTCCTTTCAAATTTAAGTCCAATTATCATACACACAATTTTTTATGCCGTATGCTATTTTCATATTCACGTGCATTAATCTCTAGCCAGTATCTTGCGTGATTTCTCGATCGATTATACATCAACTTTTCCTAAGTCGATTATCAATCTATCACCGATAATACTCTCGAGTTATCAAAACTCAACTACACATAAAAAAACTATATCTAAACATAAGTTCTTCACATATATTAACACACAAACAGTATAACATACGCATATGAAATATATAGAAATCTTATCTATTAAATATCTACCAAAAAAAATAAAAACAACTGCTAGAGTCTGTTCGGTCGGTCCAAGTGTACTCAGACCGGCAGTCCTAATTCATGTATGTATCCATTTTGACTGGCCTGGTCTACGTGATAAAAACACTTCATTCAAAATCATTTTAATCAAATTTTAAACCAATCGTTAATCACACATTTTTAAATCAATACAATAATTTTTAAATCACAATGATTTCACATTAAATACCAACTGGGCGCATTCTTTTAGTCATTTTTTTCTTTTTCCAGAGCGTGACATGAGATTAATTGAGAGAGAACCAGACATGAGAACCGAGAGATCCACATCCCCAACTCCCTCGTAAATTACTGGGCCATGTGGACCAATCGGATGCTGCCTGAACCTTCAACTTTAGATTAGGAGATTGGTGGTTAGTATTTAAACACCACCAGTCAAACGGTGATAATTATAACAAGAGCGAATACCCGTAATCGCTTTGCAACTAAATGCCAACTAGTGTTTAAAAAGTATGAATAAACCACGGTATTCGGCTGGTATCCTGAAAGAGTTATCACTTCGTTACTCATTGAAAAGAACGAACAAGCCACGGTTGGTTTTCGGCGGAGTATGATAAAAATGAAAGTTACAGAGATGTCACTTGGGTGCAATCCCAACAAAACGCTGATGCATGATGCCTCAAGAATCACAGAACAACAAAAGTCGTGAGTTGTAACGAACTATCGCGACGAGTGAATGGACGAACAACTCGTATGAAAGACAAGCGATTATTAGGGCGAACACACACCGGTAAAACTAATTTGATTAGACTGCACGAACAAAGGCCTCGTCTTTTTCTTAAGATTTAAATTTTAAAATTAATTTTAAGGTTATTTTATCATAGTTTTTTTTGGTTTAAGTCGCTAAAAATAAAAAATAAATATGTTAACTATAAATTATTATTATTTCTATATTTAATGTATTTTGTATATTTGATCTTATCGATGGGACCAACCAAAATCAAAGAAGGTCTTGAAATCACAACCCCAACGGCCACTACCTCCTCTCAGGAGGAATCAATCGATCGTAGGGTTGGCCGTGCCGGGGGCGGGGTCCCCATCGCCCACTCGCGGCTACTCCCGTAATGACACGTCACCGGGGAGGCGATAGTGCCGGCCACGTCCTCTCCTCCCCCGAGCCGTCGCTCCCGCCACGTCCTCCTCCCGGATCTCGAACCTTCTGCACCCAGCCGTCACGCCTCGCCCGTCGCTGACCTACCGCCCCCACCTGCTTTTGTCCCGCCTCGTCAGTGGCCGCGAGGACAGCTGCCACCCCACCTCTCCGGCTCAGCTGCAAGCGCCCGCGCCTCGCTCTCGCTGGCAGGTGAGGCCACAGTGGGTGACAGCGCAGATAGAGTAGTAGTAGTAGCGGACGGAGCCTTTACTTGCGTGAAGAAAATTTCCTTTGCTCTTATCTATTTTTTTTGTTGCTTTCCGTTTTTTTTTGTCTCCCCTTTTGCTTTGCTTTCGGTTCGAGTTCGTGCGTACACTTGCGGGAGCGTATAAATCCCTGGCGGATTTTTGGAAAGGAGAGGGGGTGAAAGGATCTCCAGGATTTGGAGAGATTCTCTGCTTCCCCCGCCTCAAATCGCAACCCGATTACTCCCCAATTCTTGCTCTGTTCTGCTGCTATCGAGGATTGAGTTGTTGTGTTTCTTGGCGGGATTGGGTCTCCGCTTGATTTTGATTCGGTTCGATTCGATCCTCCGGAGCTGCTGGTTTGTCCGATATCTCGCGGATTCGTGCAGTGTTGTTGTCGGCGGGTAGGGGGGAGGTGGAAAGGAGTTCACTGCGGATTTCGTCGCCATTTCGATCCGTACGGCGGCGGCCGGCTTGTCTTTGGATGATTCCGATCGATCCAGGACCAAGACCGCCAAGATTTCGTCGCCCCGAGGTGTGGATCGCAGCGGGAGGGGTGGATCCATGGCGACGGGGGAGAAGGCGCCGCGGGCTTTCTCGTTGGAGGAGCTTCCGGGCCACCTCATCGGGGAGGTCCTGACCTCCGGCCGCCTCGTCGCGGGGGATCTCGCGCGGCTCGAGGCCACGTGCCGCGCGCTCCGCCCGCTGGCCGACCACGCCGCCTCCAGGCTGTGCGCCGCGCAGGCGGCGTTCGCGACCATGGGCCCCGCCGCGCGCGGGGAGCTCCTGGGGAGGTGTGGCGGCAGCTGGAAGAAGGTGCTCAGGTTCCTCCAGTCCGTCGAGCAGTCGTCCGGCACCGTCCACACCTCCTCCGGCAACGTGAGGATCCTCCCTTCACCCATGAGATAGTATAATGCGAACTTGTTTGACTTTGTGTGGTGAGCCACAGCTATGTAGGAAATTTGGTATTAGAACTGATTGTGCATGCCTCACGCCTTTGCCCGTTTTAGGGATACATAGTTTGATAATGCATGATATTATTGAATTCAGCAACTTCAGGATAGGAATAAAATGTCCACAATTGGCTTAAATTAGGGATAATGAAGCATCTTAACACCAAGCCAAGGCATGCGTTTGTAGTCTACTGTAAACTATTTTTTGCTTGCTCTAGTATTAAGAGAGGCTGACTAGCTAATTCCTTATGGACAAGATAACTAACAGTTCTATGATTTATATGTTGGCATGCACTATTAAGACATGTGATTGCCCATAAACATGCTTTTGAATGAGACTGTGGTCATCGGAAATTATTTATAATATACCCTTGGTACATTGCGTTTCTCCTTTTCTTTTAAATATGGCACACCGGACTGAATGAGAATATGTTGCTGATGCCTCAGTTGTTTTGAACCCCCCATGTCCTAGTTGTTTCTCACACTGT
Organism: Oryza coarctata; assembly: GCA_030770085.1. Taxonomy (NCBI): domain Eukaryota; kingdom Viridiplantae; phylum Streptophyta; class Magnoliopsida; order Poales; family Poaceae; genus Oryza; species Oryza coarctata. The sequence goes on from CM061475.1 coordinate 10,535,208, forward strand.
GATTGAATTTCAATTCAGACATTTGTATAATAGAAGGTGCATAATGATATGGAGTGCCTACTGCATAAGGTTGCTCTAGAGGGTGCCTTGTTATTCTAGATTTGTTTTTTTGGACATTCTAAGTCATTTGCTCTACCAGTTTTAGAGTATGTTCTATGTTGGACTTATTTCTTATTGCCATTTTAGTATGCTTGCCAATATGAAGATCAAATGATCAACAAAAGTTATATTGTTGCACTTGGAAATAGTTTCCCTCATGAACAATTCGCAATTCTATCTTTAGGATGAAACTGGAAAGCTAGATTTTTTTTACTTTGATATTAGAAGACATTTCCAAGCTGGTTTCTTATAGGTGTGAACATGCTGTATGTTTCCAGATGCAAGTAGCAACAGGAAGATATCACACACTTTTGGTCCATGATTCTTCTGTCTATTCTTGTGGATCCAGTTTGTGTGGGGTGCTAGGTCATGGTCCAGATACAACCCAGTGCGCGGCATTCAGTCGGGTTCCCTTCCCATCACTTTCTCGTGTTGTCAACATATCTGCCTCTCACAACCATGCAGCTTTTGTTACAGAGTCAGGGGAGGTAATTGATGCTCTATTGCTCTTATTAAATGCTGTATATTGTCAATTGTGGTATTTCTAATACTCTGAGCCTTGTGAATTTTATTCAAAGGTGTTCACTTGTGGAGATAATTCATCATTATGTTGTGGTCATGGTGAGGTGGGGCGAACTATATTTCGACCAACCAAAATAGAAGCCCTAAAAGGAATTTCTTGCAGACAGGTAGGCCTGATCATTATTATCCTTTTATGTTCCATATGTCTTTCATCGATTGAGCTGGTTTAGCCATGTTTAAAAGAGGCTTCTAGAGATAACAGTATATTATAAAATTCTAATTCAAGATAATAATATGAGGGAAGATAAGAAAAAACCGAAATTGACATAGGAGAGGCAATAAAAAGGACTTAAATGATTGAGATATAATTAAAGGTTTATACTTGAATAGAAGTGCTTAAAAATTAGTTATTGATGTGTCTGAACTATAATTTGAGACTTATATTGAGTTTTAACTCTAGAATACTCTAACTTACTTGAGACCAAAAAGACTTTGTTGTTGTTATTGTTGGTGTTGTTGTTGTTCCATATGTCCTTCCATATTGATTGCTAAACAATGGAATAAATGCCCCTTCAATTATTATATGCCATTTTGTAAAAAACAGAACAGTGCTCTAGTTATTTGATGCAATAGGCACACTGTTTTATTTTTGTGATCAAACTTGTTTGTTTTTTTTATATAAACAGGAGGGAAGACCTCTACTTTTGGTAATCAAATTTTGTTAATTCTCAATGGGGCTGTTGTATTTAGTTGTTTCACTGGTCTATTCAAGTTTGCAAAACTATACAATCAACTGTCATTTGCTTCCTCTTTTTCTCAATGCTATATATTCTCTTTTTTTTTGCAGGTTGCTACTGGTTTAAGTTTTACTGTCATTCTTACAACGGATGGGCAAGTATATACATGTGGAAGTAACACACATGGCCAGCTTGGTCATGGTGACACAATAGACAGGGCTACTCCAAAGATGGTCGAATTATTTGAACGCCTTTCTCCAGTAGTGCAGGTTGCTGCTGGGGCCAGCTATACATTTGCTGTAACAGATGATGGAACAGTATATTCCTTTGGCTCTTGTACCAACTTCTGCCTTGGACACGGGAATCAGCATGATGAACTTCATCCACGTGCAATCCAGTCCTTCAAGAGGAGGAATATTCATGTAGCTCGTGTGTCTGCTGGAGATGAGCATGCTGTAGCTCTTGATGCACTGGGTCATGTAAGTATACACTGTTCAAAGAACTATCTGTTATATGTGTTGTGATTGTTGTGTCTCTCCAGTCAGGTGATGATCTGAAATTTTCAGGTTTATACATGGGGCAGAGGTTACTGTGGAGCATTAGGTCATGGTGATGAGAATGACAAAACTAGCCCAGAATTGATCAGTAGTCTGAAGAGTAAAGTTGCCGTGCAGGTGTGTTGCATATGCTTGCACCATTTTCCTTCAGACTTCATTAAGCATCAAAGAGTAAACCCAGTTTAAACTATCATCAATCGTGTAGTTTAGGCTGATGTATATCAAGAACAAGGGCATTGCTATATTTTCGTATTTAAAAGAAAGTTATGCACAGATATATGCTAATCTGATATAGGAGTTTCTTGTTCTAATTACAATGCCCTTCATATCTTTAAAAAGAACAATGAGCAGTTTCATGTAGAAAGGCTTAAGTTCCTTAATTTTAACAGGTCTGTGCAAGGAAGAGAAAGACTTTTGTTCTCACCGAGGAGGGCTTGGTTTTTGCATTCGGATGGATGGGCTTTGGGAGTTTAGGGTTTCCTGATCGAGGATCATCTGACAAAGTAATGAAGCCTTGTGTTCTCGATAGTTTGCGTGGTCACTATGTCTCCCAAATTAGCACTGGCCTGTACCACACTGTTGCAGTGACAAATAGAGGCATTGTATTTGGGTTCGGGGACAATGAGCGAGCACAACTTGGGCAGGAGTACATTCGTGGGTGCTTAAAACCTACGGAAATAATGTTCCAGAAGAGTGTGGAAGATATAGTAATTGTGGCACCCAGCGGATAAATTCAACTCCAAGATACCATCTTAGTCCCAACAACATGCCTATTGTTTCCGTCTCAGATTTCTTCTCTGCAAGAGTATTTTATACCTACTAGCTATCAGTGATTTGTGAGTATATGGTGAACGGGAGAAGATCAAAGTTGGAGGACAGTTGTAGCTAAAAGGAGTATTATAGTGAGATAATTTGGTGTTGTATTAAATAATTTAACTCAGCCATTTTCTCATGTATAAAATTATTGGTGTGATTAGAGTGAACAATTTCTTTCCCTTGGCCCAGTTAGTTCAATCGAGTGTTGAACTGTTGGCTTCTACTAGTACATTATAGTACTGTTTATGAAGGCTTAACTTCCCTAGTTTTTGTCTCTTGAACACTGTCAAGCTCAATGTTGGAGAACAGTGAGTTTACACATGTGATTCCTTAAGGAAATTTACTTAAGAGGCAGCAATGATCGTCTCTTTGGTCTTTTGATGCATTGGTGTCATTGATTGGTATGCACGTGCTATTTGTGGTCTATTAAAAAGGACGATGGCGGATGATGAACAACCACATGACAAGACGTGCTGTGTTTGTTTCATTAGACAGCAACGATTTCCAGGTACACTTCATAAAAAAATGTTGTGGTTGACACTTGCCACCAAGTAGCGAAGCAACACTGCCGTAAGTTCCGCACCTGTACAGCGAACGAACGTTAGGTAAGCCCAGCGTTCGTAGAAGCAAACGCTTGGAAGGTTTTCTAACTAGAAAATCTTTTGCCATCGATAAACAACCGACTCTATACATTACTATCGACGAACACAAGTTCCATAAAATATAATAAAATATCACATTGTACTAAGTGTTTTTTTCCTTTTTTTTCCACCGCCGTTTGGTTTTCATCACTGACGTCCGTTAGGTTCTTAAAAAACCGTTTTTCCCAAGGATACATGCCTATGTCGGGCTATAGAAACTAATCCAAACCAAACACTGTAAAGGCAAGCAAATGCTTGTGAAGAGACTTTGCTTGCAACTGCAGTGATCGACTCATCAAAGACTCTTCCGGTCTTCCCAGCTCTGGAGAGTTCAGTAGAAGCGTACACTACATGCGACTAGGTAGAAACCTGCAATTATGCTTTTGAGATCTTTTGGGTGTACTTGAAGAAGATGCCATCGTAAGCAAAAATGACAGCCAGCGATTTGTGGACTGTTTTGCCTTTTTTTTTAAAAAAATAAAACCATGTTTTACCTTTCAAAAAAGAAGGGACAAGATATATTTATGCCACATTTTCCAATAAAAACAATCAAATTCTTTTTTACATTGTAATTATATTTTAAATTTGAAAACTTACATTGTAATTCAATACAAGTATTATATTCTTTTCTTATATAAGAGAATTAGGATTAAAAGTAATTTACTACCTGCTTGAAATAGAAGATAGGAGAGAAAATAAATGTTGGTGTGTAGTGATATATGTGTATGTACATATGCCATGTAATCGCAAAAAAAGCATAGAGAAAATAAATGACTGAGATCAAGTAAAAATTATGCGCGCCATACCTTTACTAAAACCGAAAAACAGAAAAACACTTGTCTATCTTGACCCAGCTCGTTTTAACAAGGGATGGAGACCCATTTCTTTCTTCTTTAGTCCCGAACTAGGGTTATTCATCTTTCCTTTTTTTTAATGAAAAAGGGGGGCAGTAAGCAAGGTCAAATACCTACTGGGTATCTTTATTTTATTTCACTTTTTTATCACTATTTTTGGTTGATAGCGAAAGACATGCATATTATACGTTGATTAGTATAATTTAGGATATTACTCTATTATACCATCCTCCTCTTAAGTTCCTTTTCCATTCTTATGGAATAGAATACTTTACTGGAATGTATACATAAATTGTATTTGTTTTTTTGTTAGACAGTGAATTTAATATAATTAGAATTAGTACTTTTATAAATCCTCTCTCATCTTTAGATCCCGAAAGTGGATTTTGATAACTAAAAAAAACCAAGGCAAGTGCCCTTTTTATTAAATTAAACTATTCTTTTTTTAGTTGAGCCCTCTTTTCTCCATCCTTATTTGGACATCTACATAATCCATTGAAAGATAAGAAAGATCTTGGGTTATAGATATAGAAAAGAGGTTCAATTCAAGGCCTGAATAAAGAATAAATAGTAATCTTCGCCGAATAGGAAGAGAAAATATTCTTATTTCAATAAAAAGGCAAAATAGACCCGCTAGTGAGGGTAATGGGTAACCATATCCATACCTAATTTTACCCATATACATTTTAGTAAAGATTACCCATATTCAAATAAAATGAGTATTATCTAATGGGTACGGGTAACCCATTTGGAAAGAAAGAAGACATATGTGGGTCCCATATGTAAAAATTGACCAAAATTTATATAAAGTTGCTCTTTTATGTAGTAAACCATCTCTCCAAATTTTAGTCAAATTTAACAACTTTTATAATGTGAAGGTGAGTTTAAAAATTTTGGGTCTAAGTTTTCATATATAAAATGGGTATGGGTATAGAGATAGATAATGGATACCCATTTACAACCCTAGTCCTCATTTAGATCTCCACCCATCCACTACATGAGCTAGAATTTAAGCTTAGTTTCTTGGCCTATACATGAAGATTGTTCGAGGCGTGGACCCATCTGAATGAGGCCTCATCGTTATACACGCTGCTAGGTCCCACCCACCCACTCGCGTCATGCTCTCCTACTCTCTCTCTGCTCTATCCTTTTGGGAGGAAGAGGAAACCTCACTACTGTAACCACTGCCGACGTCACGTTGCTCACCGCCAACGATTTCATCCCTCCCTCCCTATCTTCCCTATTGTTGCTTGCCCACCCCTAGCACTGCCCTCATCAGGTAAATGCCTCCCTGTTAGTTTCCCCTCTCCCTTGCTATATGGTGATGATGAACTAATGATGATGATGATGTGCCGTCCCATCTACAGTAGTTTATTCTAGTCCTGTTCTTGTTGGTATTGGTGAGACAAGATTTGTGCATGCAATGCGCTGATTTACATCCCAAGAGGGCATTGGGAAGGGTTTGTTTAAATTAGTTTTTTTCCCTACGTTGCGGCCATCATCAAGAAACTTCACCCTTCTTCCATGGAGTTGCAAGAAAGAAATACCGCGTGATATTTACAATGTAAAATTGTTATAAATCAGGACGTACAGAGTTGGATCACCCCTTGTTATTAATGTGTTAGCCATCTACATGTCACTTAGATTATCATCAAATTTCTTGTGAGTGATATGACGACTAACCTTTATAGGTGAAAGCAGTAAGCTTTCTTCCACTAGGATGCGTCATGTAAGCAAGAGAACATGAACCTTCATATATAGGAAATGAAAAATAGAGAGACAAAGCAGGAGCTGTCGAATATAGTAGTAACAAGAAACAATTCTAGTAAAAAAAAGCACAAAACAAGAGACTTTAGGATGCTTCGACCACGCTACTGCTTGCCACTACACCCACTACCATGTCCTCCTCGCCATCTCCTCCAACATGTGGCTTGATCCTCTAGTACCACTTTACCGCTGCCTCCTATTCCTCCTCCTCATTGCTACCGACACCACTTTTATCGTCAAAATTAACGTCAGAAGACGGCAGTGCTACTGACTACCTACCTCCTCTTTTCCAATGCCACCGCTAGTGTCCTTGTCCGCCACCTCCATCGCCTCCCCTCTCCTAGATTTGACCATTGAGCTCAGGGCAGCATCCGCTCTCGCCTCCTCCTCTTCATGCAATGACACGTTGGTGCTAGGAGTTGTAGCAGAATAAAAGAGAAGCCACTAAGATGTGCGAGACTACAGGAGCATGGCAAGGGAGAGATGAGTGACCTTCTCCCTCTCCTTCCATCTCCACCTTCCACTCTACCTAGCCAAGCTCCTTAGATGGATAGCACATGCCCAACCTTAACAGCGACGGGTGCTCGAGCAGAGGAAATACATATAGAGGACGAGCAAGAGGAACTAAGAGAGGACAAGAAAAAATGACAGAGACAAGCTCACCGTTTCTAAGGGCACTTACGACCACTTTGTTGATGATTAGTATTATCTATAGTGTAATTGCACATTTAGATTGCACACATTTTTAGCCGTTTGTCAACGGTCCAGATCTATATTTACAATATTTTTTGCCACATTACTTTGAGTAACTATTTCGTGTCCAAATCAGATCCAATGGTGGCAGCTATGACTGCTTAAGCTGCAGTCCTGCAGCCGATCCAGGTCACTTTGCGGATTCACGGCCCAATTTTGCATGTTAACCCTTATAAATATTTCTTATCCTATACTGTAGTAAATAGTAAAAATATTTGTGAAAATACCCCTATGTTGTAACTCAGATTTTTACGCCAAGTACCTTTGAAATTTTGACTCTTCAAGACTGGTTTGATGAATAAATCACATTCTTGGCTAAAGTCTATTGGGTCTGACCATTGGTTCTCTATGCCTAATATCTCAAATTCCAAATTGACATATTTTAGAAATTCGAATTTACCTAAAATTACACATCTAAATTAAATTTCCTAATTCCCCTGTAGTTCAACAAATGTTGTAAATCCTACTAATTGAGTATTTGTTACATTGAAGTCACTTAAAGTTGTATTTTTTAAAATAAAAAAGCAGACATAGAACCTTAAACAGTGTAATTGCCCATTAGACCATACAGCCTAATTTTAAAAGGAAAACAACAATAAAAAATTTACTTATAAAATGTTGATATTTTTGTTAAAATGACTCTTCTTTTTTTTTCTTCAAATTAAAGTACATTCATAAACCCAACAAGTAAAACATAAATTCAGCTTAACATGAATAAAAATAATCCATATAAAATCCAGATACTACACATATTGAAAGATGTTTCTTAATACTATATTTGCACGTTCATCAAAGTAACCCAACAGTATATTATACGTTGTTGCTATAGCTACCGCTTTCATCTTCTCGTCCTTGCTCTTCACCCCAAATCCTCATCACTGTCACCTCCTACTCCTCCTTGCTACCCCTACCACCAACAATGGTGATGCAGGCAATCGAAAAGGGGAACGCTAACCCTAACCGCCTCCGTTGCCTTTTTATTTGGCTGTCTAAATGGGTTAGTTTTCAGCCCATGAAACTCTCTGTCTTCTAATGAGAAAAAAATGGGCTGATAGGATGACCAGGTTTTAAGCCCAGATTAATAACATTTTGTATAAAGCCTCCTATATTAATATATTATTAATATTAATAGTAAACAGAATAACCGAATTACAAAATAGTTCTACGGTACTATTTTATTTAACAATGCTTAACCAAGATAAAAATAAATTAATAGTTTACACCTTAAACATAAAATCTTTTAGGATCCGCAACAACATAGGTACAACAAATGCGTGTGGCATGGACGTGGTCAACTTTGTAAATTTGATTTAAAATATGAAAATGAATACACGTATCATGGACTACGTACAGATACTTCTCAAACAGGTCTGACGGTCACGCAACGCGCAACAAATGTGGCTAGTATATATGATACCCCAAACATGGTCCACTTGATCCTAGGTTTACAACAGAAACTGTGCTATGCTTACCGATTTAGTTGGCTCCAAACTTGAGCTGGGCACTACCTTGCTCCCTACTACTTGATAATGATTATTCCATACCAGATGATCTACATACGTTTTAACTCATAATTCAAGTTTGCTTTGAGATAAGGACACAAGTAGGTGAGTTGATTTCTGTTAAAAAATGCCGATCTTGTTATCTGAATACTGGCCAAGTAGTCACAAGTACTTTATCGTCTCAAGGCTGAAGCAACTTCAGTGTACTACTATATTTTGTGCCTTCTTTTATATTTTTTTCTACTTCGTGGCTGGCGATGGAATGCACAACCATCTAAGTTTGCTGTTTTCTGGTAATGCTAGGACATTTCCAAAGCGATGGGTAGTTCTAAGATGGCCAAGATGAAGTCTAAATGTGCTGCAAAGTCAGACAGATTGAGCAGTCTACCTCTAGAGATAAAAGGTGATTTCCTCTGTCGTCTGAATGTGCAGGATGCTGTCAGAACTAGCATCTTGTCAAGAGCTTGGAGGGACACATGGACTACTATTCCAGACATGTTGCTGTGCTATTGCACCTAAAGTTCCTGTCAAGGTTCACTGACATGTGCACCGCCCAAGTTTATTACGTTGGCCGATATGGCGTTATTACTCCACAAGGGACCTCTGCATGGGATTACAATTTCAGGGAACAAAAATTACCATGACGCAATTGGTAGGTGGATGCTCATGCTGTCGATGAAATCACCAAAATCAATTGCAATCAAGTTGACCTCCGAGCCAAAGTATAGGATACCATCATGCCTCTTCTCTATCAGTGATTTGGAGTTTCTGGAGATAAAGAACTGCATCATCAGTTTGCCCCAAATGTTCAAAGTTTTCGAGTGGTTAACTCTTTTGGAGCTGGAAAATTTCTCCTCCACAGACAGCGACATTAATAAGCTAATTTCTTGCTGCCCTGAGTTGTCTCTGCTGATTGAAATCTTTTGAAGGCATCAGCTGTCTGAATATTCGAGCTCCTGAACTTCAGTGTCTCGAGGTTGATGGGATGTTCGAAGGCTTCCAGTTGGATGCCCCTAATCTGGAGAATGCAAGTGTCACAAACCTCAAGCATACCAACCTGTTCCAGTTGTGAATGGCGGGAAAAGCTACCTCGAGCAGGCATTGGGAAGCCTAAGTGACATCGAAACACTCGTCATTAATGGCTATTTCTTGACGGTGATCCATTGTTATCTTCAGCATTATGACAATGTTGTCTTGATTAAGCTGTGTTGGCCTTTCTCATCATTCATATTTCTGGTTGCAGTGTCTATCAAAAGGGTGCCTACTGACAAAGATCCCTGCTGTATTTGATCACCTCGAGATGATTTTGTTAGAGATATGCTTCTGGGGCCAGAGGGAAATCTTGACTACTGTGTCATTGTTTAGGAATACTCCTACCCTGAAAGAACTTGAGTTACGGGTATGCCTCCATGAACCTCAATCTCTGCCCTCATCTTCTTGGATGACTCTATTTTGGTACTATTTACATCTTATAAGTTTAAAAATTGATTGTACAAAGTTACCGATGGAATGAAGCTTTTTGGGCCAATGAGCTTGTGGGATCAAGATCAGACGAGCATTGCAGATCTAACCCTTGAAATGGGACACCTCTTTACTGTTAGTGTGAATGACTTCCTGGACTTGGACTACGAACTTGATTTTGTAGGAAAGCTACTGAGTTGGGCACCGGTTTTAGAAGAAGTGAAGATAAAATGGTGATTGCACAAGAGCTATTTCACTGGACAGTAAAGTTCTCAAGAAGCTATTGGCTCTGCCGAGGGTGTCTGACAAGGCCAAGATCATTGTTACCTGATGAACTCTATAAAACCAGAAACTTTAGTAACACACAGAAAAGATCTATGCTGCAGATGAGTTTTAATATACATGGAGGTGAATGGCTTTTGCTCAGGACATTGATATGCATGGCATGCGTGTCAATGCAGTGTTATGACGCAGCCATATAAATTATGTTGGTCAAGTGATTTTGCTATTGACACTTCCGTATTACCAACTAGTAACTAAAATTACCTTTCAATTATGTACTTATATACTAATACCTATGTTTATATGTGAAGAAAGTTGCACTATGGGTGTGCATACTTGCAGTATATTTTTATACAGGTACTAGGGGAATGCTAATGGGGGTACCAACCGAAATCTAATTAAATCTATTTTTTAGAGTCCATTTCTGGTGTAATTATTTTATGCCAGTCTACTACTACTACTATATCTGATGCAAGTGGTGCGGTCAGTACATCCATGGAGCAAATTTGGACATGCAGTTCATGTGCACATTCACATGCTATTTTCTCTGAATGGACCTCGAGGACACACCTCGATGACCTACTGCTCAACCAATCTTTGAGCATGATTTATTTTTTTCTATTGATGCTGATGTCACTATGTCAGAGATAAAAATCAAATCACCATGCTAGTTACCAAAGCTGATCTACCGCATAGATCTTTTCTGTGTGTTACTAAAGTTTCTGGTTTTATAGAGTTCACAGCCTTAAGCAAGAGATGCTCTGATTTCTATTTTGGTCTAGAGTTTGAATGCTCTTCGCTAGGTCAGCTTTGGCTTTAGATTGTACTACCTCCTTCCATAAATATAAGCGATGTACTTTTGTGCAATTATATAGCTAGGATCTCTTATATTTATTAACCAAGTTAAATAGTTAGTAAATTAATAGCCTCCTCTATATCAACCTTTACATAGTACAGTCGATAAATAAATTATAGTAAATTGTACCATAAATACAAACAACTGGTTCGTATCCTTCTAGCTTCCTATATATACTCCGACCAAAACTCATCTATCCAAGTGAAAACTAGCCATTCCTAACCCTTTTAGCTGTTAGGCCTCCTTTGGAATGATGAGGGGATTTTGGAGAATTGTTGCAGGTACTGATTTAGTTTTCTCTGGAAATCTTAAAACATTCCTGCGATTCAAGGAGACCTTAGTCCTTAGGTTTGAGAGGCTTGGGGAAGTGAACTGCTACGATGGTGGAGTTCATGCAGACTTGATGCTACGATTGTTCAGTGTTTGCTGGCAAAAGGTTACTTTTGTCCACAATAGGGCATCGCTCTCAGCAGCGAAAAGATTAGATGATGATTCTGCGCTAAATAATCCCCTCTTGGCTCGTGGGACCGAGATGCAGGATTTGAGCTGAATAAGATGATCGGTTCGACAATAATCTGATCCATTGTTTGTTAATGCCAAAATCTGGACAGCCTGATGGTGCTAAAGCCGATTGGCTAAGAGGTGTCCAATAACAACCATGAAGAAGCCGATCGAATTGTAACGAAGGAATTCTCGATTCTAGATTGAAAGACTATTCAGATAAGATTAAGTTTGTAGAAAAGCCATGAAATCTACGGCAATGTATTTTATCTTTATAAATCGTAATCTTATCTAATTAGAAATGTTTAGTTAGTTAGTTAACTTTTTAAGAGATATTTTTCTTAGGAAATAACGTCTGATAGTTGTAAACGCGTCGGACTCTATAAATCTAGGATATAAATATAGACACCTGGAGACATGTTATATATCTCTTGATCAATATATAACTTCGGTGCATCGCCACCCTAGTTCACCTAGGTGTTTACCAGCGGGTTCTGGCTCTCGATGCGGGGTTGTATCGGTTAAGTTCGATCTCCGACGAAGGGGTAAGTCATGCTACTATTCTGGTATATTTTGTTCTGTCCAAGGCTGCATTGTTTAAGTTCAAACTCTTAGTCAGATCAGGTGTATCGCATCACGTCCATACAAGATCTATCGGCCTATCAAACTCCCTCCATCGTCATTAGTCTTGTGCTGTATCGGTTAGGTCCGACCTACGGATTTGTCGACGGATGATTAAGTTTTAGGTCTATAGATCTCTCTACGGCGTTTCATCGGAGTGAGTAACCGATGAATTATCCTAAATGTAGGTCCCCATCATCGTGCGGTCGATGGGTTTAGGTAGGACCGCGTCAGGCGTTAGGCCTGTAGGTAGCCTATGGCATCTCTCCTACCTTGTTGTCATGTTCGGTTCGAGCCCCCGCCGTCTGATCTATCGAGGCTGGCCCTAACGGCACCGTTACTACTGTCGCTCGCCCGCATGGCCTCGTAAGGGATCGGCTCCCGCTCCACGTATCGGATGCGGGTAGTGCCATTGGCTCTTTGGCTGATAGGCCCTAGTGCGTTACACGTTTCTATCTCTCGCACTTCCATCGGCTTTTCAGTCGATCGCTAGCATTCTCATCTCTATCGGCATCCAGCCGATAGGGAGGGTCGGGCAGGCCTTCCGGCCGACCAGCTACATGTCTTATCCCTTTTCCTTGTCAATTATAGGGTCAAATTGACTGGCACGCTTATGAACCTCGAGGATTAAGGACCTGCACTGGAGTTAAGAAGACCCCCCAGGCCTTCACGTGACCAAATCGTCGTCTTTCCCCGATCGCGGGATTTTTAGCGGTGAGCACGCTTTTTGGCATACCCAGTGGGACAGATGGTTTCATTCATCGGCCGATAAAAACCATACTATATTTATTAGCCGATAGGGTAGAAATCTTCATTCATTAGCCGATTGGACAGGATTTCATTCATTGACTGGAGAAACCTAAAGACCGTCCATCGGCTGAAGATCCTTCATCGGCTAGTGTGGTATAATTCCATTCATCAACCAGCAGGACTCTACAAGTACCTGATTAGAAGTCAGATTTTACTTATCAACCCGAGTGGCATCTTATTGTCAATATGTCTAAATAAAAGATTGATTCTAAGACATATTCGTTTGAAGATAAAGCCGATGATTAGATTATAATTTCAGTTATCATGGAGGATCTGAATGAAGATCAGAGGCGGCATATAGAGCAAACACATGGATAACTTTTAGAAGCTCTATTTGGAATCCTTCAGTATGACTGAATAAGGGCCGATTCAAGAGGCACAGTTACCAAAATGTGTTTTGATGAAGGAATCAGGCCATTCAGCATCTGTGAATTCTTCCAATCCGTTGCAAAAGATGTTCAATGAAGCATTTTATTAAGCATTCAGTAATCCATCAGGAGTATGGATAGATACATTGCAAGATCTAATCAAGAAGACGATACAAGAATCATCAGCTCAAGAGCCTGATCAGGATCATGTGCCTTTGCTGATAGAGATGGAGGAAACTTGGCAAAATAAGGACCTATCGGTAAATATGTATCCACCAATACAAGATCGATTCGGGGGACAATGGTAGTAGGTACCTCCAAAATTCTTTAAGAGGAATCATTATGGAGAATATCACAGGCAGAATCGAGTGTCATATCCACCTCCACATGATCAGGAAGATACTCTAAGGGAGAAGGATTGGTTAACCAGAGTTGTGGATATGGTGGAAGAACAATTTGGTATCAAGCCCAAAGATTAAACAGTTATGTATCGGCACCCATATTCATGTTCGGTCCGAGCTCCCACCGTCTCGATGTCGTTAGTCTTCGGTCTCATACTGTAGGTCCGATCTATCGAGGTTGGCCTTAACGGCACCGTTACTGCTATCGTTCGTCCGTATGGTCTCGTGGGGGATCGGCTCCCGCTTCGCGCATTGGATGCGGGTAGCGTAATCGGCTCTTTGGCTGATAGGCCCTAGTGCATTAAATGTGTCTATCTCTCGTATTTCCATCGGCTTTTCAGCCGATGCACTAGCATTCTCATCTCTATCGACAGGTCTTTTGGCCGACCGGCTTACACGTCTTATACCTTTTTCTTGTTAATTGTAGGGTCAAATTGACTGACACGCTCGTGAATCTCGAGGCTTAAGGACCTACACTGGAGTTAAACAGACCTCCCGACCTCCTCCGTCGTCTTTCTCCGATCGCAAAATTTTTGGCGGTGAGCACTATTCCTAAACTCTAATGGTCTAATTTCTTTAGCGGGTTAACGAATCACTAGGTGGTGGATGATACCCCAAAATTCCAGTTATAGTGTAATGGCTGGCAGAGAATGTAGTTTATTGTATGGGCGATTTAACGAGTGACTACGCGCTCGTTGGCCTTACTGGGTGCGCAGCTGCTCGGCCGTCCAATCTCGCCTGATCTCTCACGCGCAATTGTGGCCGTCCGATCTCACCCGATCTTCACCCACTCCGCGCCACTGTTTGACATACAATAGAGGCAGCACCAACCATCAAGATAGATTTACAATTTAGCACTGTGATATCAAACCTTTGACAACTTATCTCTTTTTAAACCGTGTATTATTTTTAAGATCCATTTTAACCATAAACACGCGCTTACACTTTTAAATAGTGGCCTTGCCAAAATAGAAGCACACATCTCAGTAGCATGCATCATTCTAAAAATATAGCTCCGCGCTTCACAAGATAAATTTTCCTGGGTATTGAGCATTGCGGCTGGCTCCTAGGTATATTTGTTCCATGTTGCATGTTACCAAAATATCATGTAAAAAATTACGTAAAAAATTATCAAACATAAATATATCCTTTGTTCCAGATCTACTTTGCAGTGATCCCACAAGCAAAAAAAAATGTTTATGTTTACTTTTGCATTTATGCATAATTTATTGATGTACTCTTCGGGACGTGGCTCGATAGACATGCCAAAAATAGCATGCATTTCTTTTTCCATACTCGAGCATTAGTACGCGTATATATTTTTCCTTGCAGTGCCATGTCAGCCGTGTGTTGCATCATTACATATAGATTTTCGAGAAACAAATTACATATAGTTACATCTATGTAAGTTGCATCTAAAACATATATGTAAGTTACATTAAAAAATCATGCAAAATCATCCTCTCCCTCTAAATCTATGCTAAATCATAAAAAAGAGATAAGAAACAAAACAAAACAAATTGCATTATAAGATTGTCAAATCTATATCCATCTTTACGTCCTCTACCTTTAGATTTATTACATTCATTAAATTATTTAAATTTCTTTATGTTCTTACTATTAGTACCGCTACTTGTTACTTCTATTTTTTAAGTTAATTCCCTCTAACATCATAGCTATTTTTAATATTATGAAAAATTATTTATATTTTCTATTTTATTTTTTTAGAGTTACACAAAATTACCTTTTTTGAAAAAAATAATATACTGATTACATCAAATAAAAAAAAATCAATATATTTACTTGTGAATTTATATCACACAGACTTATGAATCTTCTCTACATTTTACTCAGTGAATTTATACTATATAATTAATTTAATACGAGTTACTTCTACTACAGAGGTTAGTTACTTTTATGATTGGATAACTTACTTTAAAAAATTAAATATATTTAATATTGAATTTGTTGTATTATATATTTTGAGCGGAGTAGAATGGTTAAATGGGCAATTTAATGAGTGAGTAGTGGCCTTAACGGGTGCGCCACCGCTCGGCCGTCCAATCTCATCCAATCTCTCGCGCGCAATCGTAGCCGTCCGATCTATTACTGCAAAAGAATAGAAGAGGTGAACTGATTGTAATAGATGAATCATGGATAGTGGGTGTATCTATTGGGCGTCGTGGACGTATCTCTAAGAAACACGGTGAATTTGAAATCAATTAAGCTATAACTAAATATCGAGGGACTAGCTGTAGCGTCGAATGAAACTGGCCCTTCAAATTTCTGCCTGCTTACTATGATCCCTTTTGTCAGCAACACGACAAGACTGGACAAGAATCTGACGATCTATTTGGATCAAAAATTGTTTTATAGGCAAATTCTGCTTCATTTCCAGATCCAAATTAAACTTGAAGCTTCATCAATTCATCTAGAAAGCGGCGCAAGCTTCCACTAAATTATAGTATCAATAAAAATGAACATTTGTTGTGATTATATCGAGTTACAAGGACATGTACGTCTGAGTTTTCCTGAATGCTATGTATTTCAAAGAGGTCTTCCGAAAGAAAGAAATTCATTTCAGATACAATGATACTAGAAGAGATGTTTGTTGCTGCTATTCATTCTACTTGTACTACTACTACTACCAGTAATCTCCACAGGAGCATTTGCCGTCATGAAAATGGTGAAACCTCCTGACATCCCTGAGCACGATCTCCCGCCCAAACATCTTGGACATGAACTTGGAAGCCTCATGGCAGTCGTTGCACACCCTCAGGTTCTTGGCCACCCTAATGGTGGCACCCGCCGGCGACCTGAGCAGCCCGAACGCGATGGCCAGCTTCTCACTGTGGTACCGGAGGATGGCCGCCTTGTCTCCGTCGTCCATGTCGTGGAGAACGCACGACGTGTCCGGCGTGTACCCCTGCCTCCGCATCTCCTCCCAGAGCGCGTCCATGTGCTCGTGCACCTCCGCGCTCGCCGGGTGCGCCGACTCGCCGGCCATGAACCGGTGGATCGCGCCGTCGAGTTCGATCCAGCTGCACCCGGGCTCCTTCGCCACGCCTCGCTGCCGCATCCTGCTCCTCACCTCCGCCGACTTGGACCACTGTCCGGCGGCGGAGTAGATGTTGCAGAGGAGGACGTAGTGGCTGGCTTCGTCGGGCTCCAGCTCCAACAGTCTCTCGGCGGCGATCTCGCCGAGGTGGACGTTCCGGTGGAGCCGGCACGCGCCGAGCATCGTGCTCCAGGCTGACACCTGCTGCTCGCCTGGCTGCATCGAGCTGACGATGGCGTAGGCCTCATCGAGCCTGCCGGCGCGGCCGAGGATGTCGACGACGCAGGCGTGGATGTCCGACGTCGGCTCCACGCCGTGGTCGCGCTCCATCGCGTGGAACAGATCGAGGCCACGCTCCACCATGCCGGAGTGGCTGCACGCCGCCAGGGCGGCGATGAAGGTGACCTCGTTGGGGCTCGCATCGCCGCTCGCCGTCATGCGGTCGAACAGCGCCATGGCCTCGCCACCGAGCCCGTGCATGCCGTAAGCCATGATGAGGACGTTCCAGGTGATGGTGTTCCGCCGCGGTAGCCGGTCGAACACCGCCCTCGACAGCGGCAGGCACCCGCACTTGGCGTACATGTCCACCAGCGCGCTCCCGACGGCGACGTCAGTGTCGAGCGAGTGCCTCACCGCGTACCCGTGGATCTCCTTCCCCCTCGCCGGCGCCGCCAGGATGGCGCACCCCGGCAGGAGGGTCATCAGGGTGATGGCATTCGGCACCACGCCAGCGACGCCGTCGACGGCGTCTTGCTGCTGCTGCATCTCACGGACAAGCTGGAACGCGTCGCTGACGTAGCCCTGGACGACGCAGCCGGTGATGAGGGTGTTCCAGGATACGACGTCGGGGAGGTCGACCATGGCAAAGATCTGGCGCGCGACGTCCGTCTTGCCGAGGCGCGCGTACATGTCCATGAGCGCGTTCTGCACGAACCGGTTGTCCGCTATGCCGCGCTTCACCACGTACCCGTGCACGGCCTCCTTGCCTGCGAACGCCTCCGAGCGCGCGCACACCGGCAGCACGCTGGCCATGGTGGTCTCGCACGGCACGAACCCGGCCTCGGCCTCCATCTGCGCGAACAGCCGCAGCGCCTCCTCGTCCATACCGGCCTGCGCATAGCCGCAGATCATGGCGTTCCACATCCCGAGCTGCTTCCCGGAGTCGGGCAACATGTCGAACACCTGCCTCGCCTTGCCCACCTGCTCGTGCGTGGAGTACATGTCCACCAGCGCGCTCGCCACGAACGAGTTGGCGGCGAGCTCGCCGTCTTTGACGACATAGGCGTGCATCTCCCGGCCGACGGCGAGCAGCTCCAGCCGCGAGCACGCCGGGAGCGCGCTCGCGAACGTGACGCCGTCCGGCCGCACGCCGAGCGCGACCATGTCGTAGAGCGTCTCGACGGCCTCGTCGAACAGCCCGCTCTGCACGAGCACGCTGATCATGGTGTTCCACGTGACGACGTCGCTGCGGCCGGGAGCGGTGGCGCCGAAGAGGCTCTGCGCGTCGGCGACGAGACCGAGGCGGGCGTACATGGAGAGGAGCGCGTTGAAGGCGAAGCGCTCGTGGGCGTGGAGGAGGCCGTTCTTGAGCGCGAACGCGTGCGCCTCGCGGCCGAGGCGGGCGCCGGCGGGGAGGTGGGAGCAGGCGAGGAGGACGCTGACGAGCGTGAAGGATGTGAGCGGGTGGCCGTCCGCGAGCATGGCCCGGAGAGCGGCGAGCGCGTGGTCCCAGCGGCGGAAGAGGCAGAGCGCGGAGATGAGGGAATTGAAGGAGACGGCGTCACGGACCAGCGGCGGCGTGCAGTCGAACACCGCGAGCGCGGCGGCGAGGTGGCCGCAGCGCGCGTAGGCGGTGAGCAGAGCGTTGGCGACGACGGGGGATGGGCGGTGGAGCAGCCCCCGGCGGAGCGCGGCGGCGTGGATGGCGCGGGCGGAGCTGGCGTCGCGGAGGGCGGCGGCGGACTTGATTGCGGGCGGGAGCGCGAAGTGGTCGAGCGGTGGCGCGGAGGGGGAAGGGGAGGCCGACGCCATGTAGGAGAGCGCGCGGAGGGCGGCGGAGTGGTGGCCCGCGGCGGTGAGGGAGCGGACTGTCGCCGAGGTGGGAGGTGAGTGCGCTGGCGTGGGCGTGGCCTGTGGCGGCGGCGAGGTGAGGGGGAGCGGCGTGGCGGCGGCCATGGGAGGGAGGGAGGAGCTCAGTCTTAGCTGCTCTGCTGCTGGTTGGATAGTGTGGGATATTTTTCTCACCTCTTCTTACATGTGAATGGCAGCCACCGTGACATTTTTTCCCAATAAAAAGAGAAGCATTTTCCCCATAAAAAGAAAAGCATGGTATACACTATAGACTATAAATATTTAATAGAAAAGAATATTTCTAGGTATTTACCATATTTTATGAGTTTCTTAATTTGTTTTGTTTTTATTGAGATTAAGAAATGCTTTTTTAGTTACTGATTAATGTATAATACCGAAAACTCAAGAGAAGTTGATTAAACATTTTTTTCTCTTTTGACAAATTTTGGACAACATATAGGATTGCCTTAAGTAAAATTAAGACATTTAAGAAACACGCTAAGAAACATAATTATCATTTTTCACATGTCTTAAATAAAAAACATGGAAAAATATTGTATTTTTATACTGTATAGCATTGTGTGACACTCGTCCTTTACAATGATATCAAATAAACTAACTTAAAAAATAACACCCAAATTTATAAAAGAATAGCCATAAAATTCATAAAAAAATCACGTCTTTAAATAACTAATAGGATTTTCACATATAATAAAAGATTGATATGCACTAGAGTTGCTATGAGCCCAACCAATCCACATCAGCAAATTTTATAGAAAACCATATTGGTATTTTCAATAGAAGTCCAACTAATCGGAGTCATTTAACCCCACACATAAACACAATATATCTATTTGTCTCCTATCTAGCACCAACCTGTGGAATAGGTCATCATTCGCTCCCTCACATCACATCCTACTGTCCCTAATCCCCTTCCTCCCTTCTCCAACTTTCGCTTCCACTTGGGTGGTGGCGTCGATGCTCCTCCTCTTGCAAGAACTTCCGCTATAGGTCTTGACTCACTATAGCTCGTCATCTCTATCTTATGCTTGAATGATGCTTGCTATCTAGATGGCTGCAGTGATGGCATTTTGTGACACTCGACTTTTGCAATGGTATCGAAGAAACGCACTTTGAGAAAAACACCCAAATTTACAAGAGGATAGTCATAAAATCCATTAAAAAACAACTAATTGTCACGTACAGTAGATATGCTTTGAAATAACTCATATAGGATTTTCACATATAGTTTACATGCTAGCTAGGATCAACAATCATACAATTAAGAACTTTAGATTTAGTAGGTCATGTCTATGAGTTAAGCGTTGAGCGTGTTACCACTGTCCAATATTCCATCCACAAGAGCTTATAGGTGACTAGAAATCGATCTATAACAACTTGCTAAGACACAACTTAACCTAATATATTAAATTTATTCATGCATGACTTTTTTTTTAAAAAAAATTCCTATATACCCATGACTTTTTGTTAAAAAGAAAATCTTCTAGGTGCTAAATTTGCTCAATCCTTCGCATATCTCTAAATTTCACTCATCGTCTATATGCTTTGAGTTTCTATTTTATGTGCATAAGTTGATCATTGACTGTTAATATTTTTAAAATAACTATATTGCCTCTCTTATATTATATAAGATTATGTCATATTATATACTTTTTTTTCTGAAAACAATGTATATATGAAAACAATATAGTATGCGGTTGTCTGTTGGTGTTGCTAGATATTTTCTTAGATGCAATCACAAATTAATATGAAAAGAAAAAATAATAATACACAACAAATCAAGACCTTGGTAAAAACAATTATCCTGCATTTGATATACCAGCTTTCTACACTTTGCATTACTTAGTCATGCGCTATGCACGGCAATTTTTTACAATTGTTTAAACAACTAAATCAACATGTACTCCCTCCATTGCATAAACATTTATAGAATTTAAAATTTGTACCATAATATAATTATTCTTATACTGATTCTTATGATTCTCATCATTTCAATAATTCTCTAGTTAATCAAAGAGAATATAAATAATGCAAAATTTAAAATTCATCGCTAAAGCGACTAAAAGGGAATCTTATCATCTAACCTTACAATTTGCTAAATAAATTAAAAAATATATATTTTAGAATAACAAGAAAAATACACGTGACATGCTTCGGACTGGTTTTTTTAGAAAAATAAATAACCTTACATTATTTTGCACTTGAGTTTCAATTCTACTGTGTAGTCTAAATGAGATCTAGTGCGATGGAACTTAGTAATTCCCTAAAATTTCCCCTAGTTCATTGCAAATCGCTGTGATTATCAAATAATGAACGATCAAGATACAACACATTTTAATACAAAAATTCCCCTGATAAGTACTCCCTCTATTTTTATTAAAAATGAACTAACCAACATCATTTTAAAAGTATGGAGTATTACAGTAAGACAAACAAATATATTTTCCTTATTATTTCCTACTACAGCTCTAAATGCCTTCAAGTACTGCTTATTATTTCCTACCACAGCTCTAAATGCCTTCAAGTACTGTTTAATTATCGTTAATTAACACGTCATGAATAGAGCTACTTATCGTCCTACATTAGTTCAGTGCCTTGACTACTGATACCGGCTTTTTCCCAACCAAATCTAACGCTCATGAATCCATGTAGGCATTTTATTAAAAAAATAAATATCAGAGAAAGAATAACGCAAAATATTGAAATAATCATGTAACAGATTAATGAGATGGCTCCTGCGAGAAAGCTCCTCTAAAAAGAAGGGTTATAAACCGCAAAGGACAGTTAATTATGTCAACAATAATAGTGATAAAAGAAAGCGTAGTAATATCTGTTTTGATCAACAGGTTGGCATGTTTAACTTCAGAAGTACGACAAAAGTTTGCCAGTTTTCAGCTTGGAGAAACGCCTGTGTCTTTCTCAACATTCAGTCCATCAAGTTGTTGCTTTAACAGAATGATCACTTGCATGAACAAAATGTAAATCTAATTGCCACCAACTATAGATAGATTTCATTTCTTTTTTTGCATATCTTCTGCTGAGAAACAAACATGCAATAAGTTGAAGAGATGAAACCTTAGTTGACTGTACATGTCAGTTTAATACATGTGTATCTACAATAATTGAACTATTCTTCCCCATAGAGTAGCTGGAACTAAAAGATAAATATTCTTTTGATTATTTCATACTCTTTGATGCAACACTACCTGGCAAAAAAGCTGATTGTGCATAAATGTAAGAATTTTAATTACACAGCAAAATATGTGATTGGTGGTATTGCCACCCGTAGGAGGAGCCTCAATTATGACGGATGTATTTTATTATCGGTCACACGTAATTTTATCACTAACAGGACTTGATACGTTATAGATGAGGTTTAGTCATCGACCACTCAGCTGAACTGGTCCGAGGTAGTTTTCTTTAGTCCATAGGATAGCAAAATATTTGTTTAGCACAGAGGCACTAAGCAAGCGGCCGCTGTGCCGCCCCTGCGATTAACTGTAGGAGGTATGAGAGGTGGTGGTACTTCTACCACCATTCGTGTGTAGCTTGAGATATTAACAGTAATGGTAATAAAATGACCAAATACATCTTCACATGAGGTGGTACTTAATGGGGACCTCTTTTAATTACCAAGGGGACAAAGGAGAAACATTACTTCAACCAGCCTGATGCAAAGACTCGCTCAACCATGGGTGAGCTACAGACATGCTTCGAGACCCTAGGAAAACAATGGTGGATCAGTTAATTGCTTGATCAAACCAATTATATTGAATTTTCAAAAGTACCTCTCATCACCGCCACGTGACACAGATCAACTATGGCCTGCCTCCTTCGCTCATGCAAGCGCCTACGTATCTCCGTTGTGAGGTGTCAGCTACGACGGAGGCGTGGTGTGCCGAGGTAGAGGAGATCGTGTCAGCCAAGAGAAGATTGCAAGGGAAGGAGCAGAGCGAGTCAACTCCTGATCCGCCGGCCTTATCGCCTTGTCCTCCTGCTGCCGCCACCAGCTTTGTCCTCCCTGCGACGCCAAATCCATCTTGGTGAAGGGGAGCTTAGTTCGTCTGTTGCCACTGATGCAGAGGTGGAGAGAGGCCCCAGCCTCGTCCTCCCTGCCAACATTCTTGAATGGTAACACATCAAAATTTAGTATTCTTGAATGGTAACACAATTTAGTAAACTAGATAGTATCGGAGAGCCGATCAGTTTATGAAAGTAAGTCGATTGATACAGGAAAATAGTCGATCGGTCAGATAAGAATGGATTTGATTTAGTCAACGATAAAAGATTATCCAGATGAGATAAGATCTGAGAAACAGCCGTGAAAGCCATATAAGAGTAATTGTATCTTTATAAAATATATCAAATTTAGTTAGTTTTGTTAACTTCTTATAGAAAATTTTCTTTTTATGTTTAAAAAATAATGTCCAAAGGTTATTTGTAACCATATTGGACTTTTGTAACCCCAAAGTATAATATAAGCCCCCTAAACCTTGTAACACATCCATCACAGAACAATACAATCTTAGTATATCGTCACACTATTTTATTTAAGTTTTTACCGGTAGGTTCTGGCTCTCGATACAGGGCTTCATCAGTTATGTCCGATTTTCAGCGAAGAGATAAGTCATGTCACTATTCTAGTGTATCTGCTCTATCTAAGGCTATATCGATTAAGTCCAATCTCTTAGTCCGATCGTATACATCACATCATGTTAGTGTGGGTTCTATTGCTTTATCGTGCTCTTCTACTATCATCGGTCTCGTGCTATATCGATTAGGTCCGACCTACTAGACTGCTGACTGTAGATTGAGTCATAAGCTAATAGGTCTTTACACGAAGAACATTTTATTGGAGTGGCCAGCCAATGAATTATTCATACACTGAACCTCATGCCTAGCAATTATCTGCTAGCGATCAATCTGGTTCTATCGGATTTGACATCGAGACATTGTAGGTTTTGTTTCCCCTATCGGCTCAGCTAGCCGATAAGTTTACTTATATGCTTGCATTGGACCATGGCCAATAGTAGTTGATGGGTTCACCCATTCCTTCCATCAGCACGTCCGATCCAACCTCCATCGTCTTGGTGTCGTTAACCTCAGCCTTATACTATTTTGGTTTAGTTTGATCTATCAAGATTGATTCTAATGTTACTATCATCGGTGGTCGCTAGGTCTCGTAATTTCAGGAGATCGGGTCTTGCTTCTTACTATTTATCATGTACTCTGTTCAGAGCGTCATCGGCTCTACAACCGATGTCCTTCAATTTATTCATCGCTATTCATGTAAGCCGTCATTGGTTTTTTAATCGATATATGAGCGTTATAGTTGTTATCGGCAACCAGCTGATAGTAGGGGTGTATCAGACTCAGCCAATGGCTATTCTAACCCTATCGGCAACCAGCCGATAGCAGAAGTCTGTATTGGCCTATCGACTGATTGGCTCTATGATCTAAGTTTATCTGTCTTTCTTATCAATTAGAGATTAAATTGATTGACACACCCGTAACTATAGCAACCTGATGAAGACATCTCGAAGCCGAAGGACCTACACTGAAGCCAAGCAAATCTCCTAGGCCTCGATGTGTTCAGGCGTGATTCATCGGACCTCCATTAATGAACACAGAGGACCGATTCAGCTCGAACACAACCGGATTGTAGTAATAGAACATCTAAATTTTTTTGAAATTAAATGTCATTTGCATAGAAGGTAGAACATAAATTGTTTTGGAATTTATATATTTATTAAATATTATAGAGACCTCATATGAGTGTCAGCCTCTAGAGAAGCTTGGTTTTTTCGCTTTGTTTGATGAAACTACAATACGCCCTATTCTCAATGTTGAGCAGAACCCTGAACCACAAATGTGTGGTTTGGTCTACAGGCATTATGAAAGCAACAACGTCCAACATCATGGTTGCCACCCCTATATCACCTTGGCCACGAACCGTCACAAGCAACGCCATATAAAGAAAAGTCTTCCTGGTGCCCCCTAGGCTATCTACGAAGAATACATTCCCTGAGCACTGTTAACCACGTTTATTATTTCATTGAATACAACCCTTTGCTCAATATTCAGTTTCTCCAATAGATTCATGTCATCTCTCTCTACAACAATTAAGGACTCTTTAAAAACCTCTATGGGTTCTCTTCTGACATTATCATATGATTCATCAATTTTAGGTAGTGGAAACGATGTTATTTTCTTACCCATTGACTGTAGCATGTCCCGGATATCCATCAATAGTATCTGTTAGACCATGTGTGGGCACGATACCTCAGCCTTCATAAGGCAATTGTCAAGGGTGTTGTCTGCCTCGATTAGGTCCCTTATTCTAGTGGCAGCACAAAAGGATGGCATAAATACAATGTCAATTGTCCATAAGTCTTTGAACAAGGTGGCCTCTGCCATATGGTTTAGTAGCACTTGAAGATAATAGCGCTCCCTCTCCATGGGATGGGTACACTTGATTCATCCGATCTGCCTACTATCTCCTTTCTTTCAGTACTTACCTCTCGATTGCCAAATAAACCGTTGTGAAAAATCTCTAGAGGATGTTTCAAGCTAGTCATGTTGCCAGTTCGTAGCAATTTAAGCATGAACTTGCTAGCGTCTTTCCTATCAAGAACATCTTGAAGATCCTAATTTGCATTGAAAGCTAACATGTGCATATTGGGTAGATATAGTTGCAACTGCCTCATAGACTACAAGATATGGCTTAGGTTTAAGCCACATGTACACCACAATGCTTATAGGGGGGTTACCCACCTTGCATCCCTGTTGCACTAGATCTCACCAATTTCACCATTGCTATTAGCCTTGTTCATGGAGACTGATGCCTTGTCATGCCCCTTGTATAGATATGTAAAGAGATACTTCATAGCTTTGATACGCAAGCAAACCTCCATGTTGATATGATAGTTGTATATCTATAGGAGATAAGTATTGTACAGGACAACCCACCTATTATTGAGAAGATGACCTCGAACCTCTTTCTTATGATTGTCATTGCGTCTCCTATACAAAGGGTATAAATCATTGCCCTATGAGGTAGATGGGTTGATCTACTGCCCATTTGGCATGCACTGGCATCTATCGTTGAATGGACTACAAGGGCCATACATCATATGCTTGGTAACCATATCGTATAGCTCCTAGTACTTGTTCTTGTTTGGAAGCTTAGTGGAGATGATGTAGTCATATTGCTCTAGATATGCTAGCTTGTATTGAACACTCATGATCAGTAAGAAGTGTGCGTGCGGTAGGCCCCTCTTCTAGAACTTGATGACATAAACATGTGCAATAACCTTGCCAAGGATGTTGTTCGCGTCGAGGTCCCTCGCGCGCCCTGGCACGAACATGCCGGATCGCCTGGGAGGTCTGCTTAGCTCCAATGCAAGCCGATCAGCTTTTCTGCGTGGCTTGAGGTACGCGCGCCAGGGGCCATGGGGTTTGATCGGCTCCGGCGCGTCCGTACGGGTGTGGGCGTGCCAGTTAATTTGACCCTGTAATTGATAAGGAATTGAGACGAGCAGGTCCGTCGGACGCTGGGCCGATATAGGCGCTCGCTATCGGCTGGCTGTCGATAGGATCGGGATACTTTTTGATCGGCTGGGGAGCCGATGTTGACAGGTGTCGATAAGGGATCGACCGCAGAGCCGATGGAGGAACCAGGAGGTACTTAGAGGATAGCAAGACACACATGATCTCTCCAGATTGCCGAACAATAGTTCATCGGCTGGAAAAACTGATGAAGGCACATGCGCGCTGGCAAGGAATATTATTAAAAAGGGCACAGGTTGCAAAGCCGATGCCGCTCCAGATATGACGGCATAAGACCCGTCGCCCACCGTGACAGCGCCATTAACACCGAACCTCGAAGATTGGATCTAACCGAGACAGTACGAGGCCGAGGCTAGCAGCGATGATACGGAGGACGCCGGATCGGCTATGCTGAAGCAAAGATAGGAACGAACCTATCGGCTAGCTGAGCCGATGAGGGGACGCCTCTCTGAAGGCGAGGGCGTATCGGCTGGGAGACCGATATGCTCGGCGTTACACATCAAGGGACACTTCTAAAGGCTGATGCGTATTGGCTGAGGGGCCGATACGTTGGGCGTGAAGCTCAGAGCATGGATAACTCATCGGCTAGCACTCCGATGACACGCCGTGCAGAAGACTATAGGCCTAAAGCTCAATCTACCGTCGACAACCCCGTAGGTCGAACCTAACTGATGCAGCATGAAATTGACGACGGCAGAGGGAGCTTAACAGGCCGATAGATCCTGCACGGGTGTGATGCGATACGTCTGATCGGCCTAAGAGGTCGAACCTAACCGATGCAACCTTAGACAGAGCATAACATATCGAGATGGTGGCGGGACTTACCCCTTCACCGAAGATTGGACTTAACCGATGCAGCCCCCGTCAAGAGCCAGAACCCACCGGTAAAACCTAGATAAACTAGGGTGGCGATGCGCCGAGATTGTACATTGATCAAGAGATATCTCACATGTTTCCAAGGGATCTATATTTATACCTTGGATTTACAGACCGAGTCCGACACGTCTACGACCATCGGACATTATTTTCCTAATAAGAACAAAGGAAAATACCTCTAAAGAAGTTAACTAACTAACTAAACCTTCCTAATAAGGTTACAATTTATAAAAATAGAACATCTTGCCATAGAGTCCACGGCTCTTCCGCAAACTCGGTTTTATCTGAGTAATCTTCCAATTTAGAAATGAGTCTTCCTTCGCTACAACCCGATCGGCTTCTCCACTGTAGCAATCGGACCTTCTTTTACTTAACCCGATCTTTTTCCTAACTCTCCTTGAGCTTCTCGGACCTGACGCTGATCGGATAATTCCCTGTCTTCAAACCGATCTAATCTTCTACAGTTCCCATCGGCTTTGTCTCCCGAGCTGACCAGTATCTCCATCGGCCGATGACTAAATCAAACTCTCCATCGGACACCTCTCAGCCGATCGGCTTTGGCACCATCAGATCATCCAGATTTTGGTGTTAACAGATGTGCTTCTTGAATAATTGTTTCTTCAGCTACTCTAGCTTGGCTCGAAAGACATGAACTATGCAATCATGACGATCTTGTGGTGTCTAGCTAGGCTCAAGCTCTTGTATGATCTCTTTTGACTTTGGGTTACTGGTCATGGTTAGGAATACGTCAGGCTTTCCATGTTTCTATACTAAGGCCATGGCATCGATGTATCAACACTACATATCTCGCCCTCTACTAACCAACAATGTTGGTAGCATAGTCCATTTGCTGACCGCACTTGCACGACTCTCTTTAGCTTGGATACTGTCCATCAATCCTTGATATAGGTCAGCCCTTTTCTCTTTCCGGTGGTTCCAAACATAAGCTCTTAACCTTGATATACATGTCTAGTGTGAACTGCTAGAATAGGCATCCATAGTGTAGTATGGGAATGAAAATCCCATGATGCATCTAGAATTTGTAGCAGTAGTAGTCCCTAACTGA
Organism: Oryza coarctata; assembly: GCA_030770085.1. Lineage (NCBI taxonomy): Eukaryota > Viridiplantae > Streptophyta > Magnoliopsida > Poales > Poaceae > Oryza > Oryza coarctata. The sequence goes on from CM061475.1 coordinate 10,563,416, forward strand.
GATGCGTATCATGCTATTACAATCTACATGTGTCAGACAAGTGTGGATTAGTCCAACTAGAAAATGTGTAGTTCAAGATTAGCTAGACTATATATATTATAATATAATGTTTGCGCTGAAACACGTAGGGACCAATCGGACTGGGCGAAGCCAACGGAGGTCCAATCCGATGCAAACGCATGAACACGCTGAGGCTTAAGAGATCTGCTTCGCTCCAGTGCACGTCCTTTAGTTTTGTTGGATAGCGTGTGCTCTTAATTCTCCTCGGCTTCATTGTCCCTTCGTCGGGACGATAGAGATGTGGGCGTGTCAATCAATTTGACCTTATAATTGGCAATGAGATAAAAAGAATAGGTTAGTCGGATGATGAGCCAATACAAACTCTTGCTATTGGCTGGCTACTAATAAGGTTGAGATAGTCATTGGCTACGTCTGATGCGCTCCTGCTATCGACTAATTATCGATAAAGACTAGAACAATTTTCCATTGTTTTGGAAGCTGATGAAGGCATAAGCAGATGGCGATGAATGGAATAAAAGATATATTGGTTGTAGAGCTGATGTCACTTCGGATATAACAAAGATGTAACATTGGTCCATCGATTAGAAAGCCGATAAAGGCATAAAAGAATATCCAAAGAATACGATAACGGCTCCATTGGTTACAAATCCGGTGATGCTCTAGAATAGAATATTCAATAAATAGTACATAAGATCCTCCTATTGGCTGGTTGCCAATGGAGGTTGTAGTACTCGTTCATCGGCTGGAAAACCGATGAGGGTATATATAGATTAGCAAGGAATAATATAAAGGATCCATTGGCCGCAAATCCGATGGCACTACAAATGGAATGTATGATGAATAGTATGGAGTGAGAGTCGATCTCCCAAAAGTACGAGACCTAGTGACTATCGTGACAGTATCATTAAAGTCAGTCTCGACAGATCGCACTGAACCAAGACAGTATGAGACTGAGGCTAACGACAACGAGATGACGAAAACTAGATCGAACGCGCGGACGGAAGGAACGGGCGAACCCATCGGCTAGCTGAGTTGATGAAAGAAGATCTCTAAAGATATGTGTATATTAACTAAAAGCCCAATACACTGGACGTGAGATTTAGGAGAAGTCACTAAAGACGTATGTGTATCGGATAAAGAGTCGATACATTAGGCGTGATGCTCGATATGTGGATAACTCATCGGTTAGCTACTCCGATGAAATGCCGAGTAAAGACTTGCTGGCTTATGGCTCAATCTACTATCAACAGTCTAGTAGGTCAAGCCTAACCGATGCAGCATGAGACTGATGATGGTAAAAGAAGCCTGATAAGTCGATAAATCTCATGCGAACATAATGTGATATATTCAATGGGACTAAAAGATCGGACCTAACTGATGCAGCCTTAAACAGAGCACATACACTAGGATAATAGCAGGACTTATCCCTTCGCTAGAGTACAAACCTAACCAATGAGCTAGAAACCGTCGGTAAAAAAAAACTAGATAAATTAGGGTGGCGATGCGTCGATATTGTATTTGATCAAGAAATGATTTACAATCTTTCAAAAGGTCTATATTTATATCCAGGATTAGAAGAGTCCAACGCAGTTACATCAACCATCTAACATTATTTTCTAAAAATATAAAAAAAATATTAAAAAAAGTTAATAAAACTACTTAAATATGTCTATCAGATATATGTTCCAATCTATCTATGTGGTTTACTTAGATTTTAGTGCGAACAAATAAACTTACCTAGATCATCGTCATGTCGTGCATTCATAGTCTTCATGATTATTTTGTCCTTTGGCACATCTTGATGCCAACTACTCTCCTCTCTAAGTAAGAATAGAGGTTAGGAGAGTGGATCATAACAACCATAGTAAGGTTGAATACTTTTGCACGTATTGTTGTTCCTAAACAGCCGCAACCTCAGTGGTCACCGGCACATTGTACCGCCTTTGATCCAACCTATCAATTAGATTAAGTGTCACGCGATAATTCTCAAGGGCATCAACCATGGGCCTAAAAAGTGTACACACCTGAACTCGTGAAGGTTTGGTCAAGTCTAACATAGAGGGTAGTGAAGGAGATGTGGTCATTGAAATATCTAATATTCTCATGGAAATGCTTCGCATTGGGATCTACGCTCGTCTAGAGCGAAGTTTGGGGGTGTATTATTTTGTACAAGTTAATCTTGCCATCTCGACCACAGAAACCCTTCTTTTAATATTGGAACTTGTTGACACCATAATGTTTACAGTCAGGCTTTAGAACTTGGGTGCTCTATGGAATATTGCTGTACACGTAATCGTATGGACCAAGAATGGAAGAAGTCGGTACAGGCGTATTTTCATCCTTAGCTTCTTCTATCTCGTCATCCTCGTTCGTTGCCTGAGACGGTAAAGAGGGATATTCCGATTTTACTAAGGTACCTTGGCCAGCAAATATGTAGTATTCATCGTCCATGTACCCTTCAACGACGGCTTCCAAATGGTCTGCACAATCAGAAGCCAATAGATAGACAATTTCTATCATGCGAGAAAATGAAAACGGTGGTAGATGGCCCCATTACCCGTGGCGTGCGACTGTGCAGGATGATGAACCTCACACGTGCGTTCCAAGAATCGATGTAGCCGTAATATCACCAGTTGTTTGCGAGCACGGTGATGGATTCAGTAACGACGGGTTAGAACCATCCGGACACTGCACTGCGATGGATTCGGCACATGGTGTGTCACGTCTAGCTACGAAGAGCACACATTACGCCTAGCCAGTAGAGCACTCCTTTCTCCAGGCGTTACATTTTATCGCCTTGATCTACGTCGGGCATTAATTCCACGTCTGCCAAAGATTGCCTTGCAACCCTATGGCGTGTGTTCGTCTCACATCTTGTTCCACTGTTACAGATGGACGTTGTGATCTCCGACGGCCCGACATAGCTTGCTTCTGCTCTCGTGTAAGAGCTGCACAATTGGCCCTATCGCGAGCACCTCTCCACTCCAACTGGTCTTGTGTAAGACTCTGTGAGACACACTCTCCAGTTTTCCCTGTTGCCGTGACCCCATTATGAGTCGCTTCATGTGAACGTTTCATCGCTTCAATGAACAAACGTTGGTAGTATTAATATACTCCCCATGGACGTTTATTTATTACTACATTTTTGAAGACATTGATCATCAATTTTACAATAAAATAGCTGTATTAAATTAGTTTGTTCGCGTGGTTGGCAATAATAAACATACATAAGAACAGAATGTGCACGTAAAGAGAAATAAATATTTCCTTGACAATCACATTTTTCTAAAAGAGGCAATATTAGAACAAATGACAATCACAATAAAATACAATATTCCATTCACGTCAGCATGTGAATGTACCTGATTTTTCATGTCCGCAATCAATTCTTACGTTGTCTTGTGTTGCTCCTCGAATTATACAGCTCAACGGGACCTCGTTGTTTTCCATATTATCATAATGAGCCATTGTCTTTCACTGTAAATGGGAGACGTCTAGGTGTGATCATGGGTTGGCCAGTTTCACTTCCTGTTGAAACATACAATCGTAAATTTGAAAGTAGTGAAACTGTTACAAAGTGTGTACAAAAGTAGAGACATCACCTGATCCAGTTGCAGTAGCGGACTCAAATAATGGATATTTCTTCCTTTGCTCCACTGTCAAAGAACCGTGTGTTTCCCTTTGGCACATTGTTCTTGAATCGTCAGCGCTTATATTGGTAATGTCGACAAGTGGAGCTGCCCACATGCAAAGAAATTAAAAACTGGCCCATCATATTTGTGGCTATTAACATATTACAGCCGAACCTGAAAAGGATGAGTTAGTAGGAGTAGACAACTTTGACGTGGTCACACTTTGTTGGGTGGTAAATTGAGATCCAATAGCTGAAAAGAGTTTCAGACTTAAAAGCTAAAAGATTGTTAATCAGAGTGTGTTATGTTACTAAATGTACGGCCAGATACCTATCTCATTAATTGTGACGTGTGGAGGTGTGATTATGTGCAAGTTGATTGGAATAATTGTTGATATCGTGTATATATAGGTATTGGGGTGTATATATAGGTATTGGGGTGGTATGAAAGCTAATCATAGGTTTCATACCATTAGAGAAACCTATTATATATAGTTACATTATGTTAACACTTCCCCACACTCTAATTGGGAGCTTGGCGAATGTTCAGGCTAGATCAAAACTCCTAGAATATAGAGGTAGAAAGGCACTTGGTAAGACGTTGGCGTACTTGGATGTCGTGGGACATGAAGTACCCGAACGTGATCGAGAGCGACCCACTCTCGAACCAAATGGAGATCAATCTCAATATACTTCGTGCGCTAATGCTATACTGGGTTACTAGAGAGATAAATAACACTAATATTGTCACAGTAGACCAACATGACACGGTGAGGTGTGTGACGAAGCTCCATGAGTAGTTGGCGTAGCCAAGTAGCTTCAGCGACACTATTGGCCATAGCTTGATATTCAGCCTCTGTACTCGATCGGGAGACTGTGTGCTAATGCTTGGAGGATCAGGACACTAAATTATGCCCGAGGAACACTGCATAACCAGAGGTCGATCGGTGAGTGTTGGGACAACCGATCTAGTCGGCATCGTTGTAAGCAACAAGCTCAACAAGTGGAGAGCGACTCAGAGCCAAGGCAAGAGAAAGAGTATCTATTGTGCCAAGCACGGGGAGCCTGCTTCAGTCCATAAAGACTTATTGGGTCGACAGACAAAATTTGATCGTGACGAATCGACAAAACTAGATGGTTGTACATAGTAGACCATTTCTGTCAGAGAACCATGTAAGAATGTATTCTTAACATCTAGTTGATAAATAGGTTGGTTGTGAGATAGAGCCAAAGACAGAACCACCCAAACTGTCGCTGGCTTAACCATTAGACTGAAAGTCCCATCATAATCAATACCTGGTCGCTATGTAAAACCCCATAGAATCTAGCGAGCCTTGTAGCAAAAAGTGAACCATCTGTAAGCAACTTGTGATGATAAATCCACTTGCCAGTCACTAGATTGACTCTAGGAGGCCGAGGAACAAGGCTCTAGGACTCATTGGTGAGAAGTACATCATTCTCAGCTCGCCAATTGGAGTCTGACAGAACATCACAGATATAGCGCGGTAGGGGCGACATGGGCACTGCGTGAAGGTTGAGATGATCCACAGGCTGCGTGATGTCAGCTTTGCCGTGCGTGCACATGGAGTGCGCATTGGTGACTGGGATGATGGAAACTAGTCTAGAAGTAGTAGTATAGCCGGTGCCGTTAGCAATAGTCTGTGCGGGAGCAACATGTGCAGCGGTACCAGCAGTATAGGCGGGCGCCATAGAGGACGGGGCAACGTCGCTACTGGCAGCAGCCTGCACTGGATGCACAGGGGCAACAGCGTCGAGTGGTACGAAGGACCTGGGCAATGGTGGTTCTAGCGACCACGGCCCTAGGGAGGGTGGTGCAGAGGCATGCTCGGGTGTAGCAACGGGCTCATGGATGGGCATAGGGTTGTGCACAGCATGTGGGGTGGTAATCCCGAAGCAGTCGAGGCAGTCGGTGGAGGACCTGCACGCACAATACGGGCTCCAGAAGGTGGAGTGGTAAGATCATGTTCATCAGTCAAAAAATCTAGGGTAGATAGTGCCATGGGCATGGTGGACATGTTAGAGAAAGGAAAAAATAATTTATAAAAAACAACATTGTAGGAGATGAGAATGCGGTTTGACTAGAGCTCAAGACACCAATAGCCCTTGTATTCCGAGGAGTAACTAAGAGAAATGCATAAGGAAGAGCAGGAAGCGAGTTTGTAGGGTGATGTAGAGGACATGTTGGTATAGCAAGCACACCCAAAAACTCGAAGGTGGGTGTAGGAGGGCTGGGTGGAATAGAGGGAGGTGTATGGTGTCGAAAAAGCGAGGGTTTTAGTAGGGACCCAGTTCATAAGGCAGGTCGCAGTGTGAAGTGCCTCAACCCAGTAAACTGGAGGGAGACTTGCCTAAAACAAAAGGAAATGTAGAATGTTATTAATCATACGAAGTGAACGTTCTGCTATCCTGTTTTGTTGGGAGGTATATAGACACGACATACAGAGTGCAACACCGTGGGAGAGGAAGAACGTGCGGGCCTGAGAATTGTCAAATTCATAGCCGTTATCGCACTGGACGCTCTTGTTAGTGGTGCCAAATTGCGTGCGAATATGAGAAAGAAATGAGAAAGAATAGAAAATGTCTCGAATTTGAGGCAAAGAGGAAATGTTCAAATGTAGTGTGAGCAATCATGAAGAATAACAAAGTAGCACTTGTATCCAGACATACTAACAATAGGAGATGTCCAAAGATCACAATGTATTAAATCAAAATTATGAAGAGCTCTAGAGTTGGATGATTTGAACGGGAGACGGACATAACGACCAAGTTGACAAGCATGACAAATATAGTCATGATCATCTTTATGACAGGAAATGACACTAGAACTAATAAATTGGGACAGAGATTCACGCCTAAGGTGCCTATGGTGATGATGCCAAAGAGAGGTGGATGCGGCAATGAATGCAAAGTTGCTGGTGGAGAGTGGGTAGAACAGGTAGAGGTCCCGAGAGCTATTGCACCTAGCGATCACGTTCGTGGTGTGCAAGTCCTTCACAGAAAGGCCAAAAGGATCAAACTCAATGGAATAATTATTATCGATGGTAAAATGACGAATGGAAATTAGATTCTTAATATGTTAAAAACAAGACTACGATGTGAAAAAGAAAATGTGTGTGATCTAGTGGTAGTGACAGAAAGTGAAGCCCTATTACCCACAATGATAGATGAAGGAGTAGATAAGGATGGTGAGAAAATGGTGAAGAGTTTACCAGCATCTACGGTCATATGAGAACCGGCGTTTAAATCGGCATACCATTTAGAGGAGGGTGCCAGTGGGTTGAGCATCATGATATTGAACGAGTGCGCTAGGGAGTCCTAATTTTACGAACCATCGTGGATAGAGTTCTAGGGCGTGGGTGGTGTAGACCAGGGCACCGCCGAGGGGGCCTAGAAGGTCGGCGAGGGTCCCTGGAAGGCTAGCGAAGGTCTCTAGTAGGTCGAGGGAGGCAACGCAGGTAATAGAGGCGAGGCTCCCCCGTAGTACGAGCTGTACTGGGGAGGGCCATAGGTGCCGCCATAGACGCTGCCGCCAGGGACACTGCCGAGGTTGCCATCGTAATAGGGCACGGCATTGAAAGCTAGAGGAGTCGTCGGAGGGCGGCCAGATTGATCATACGGCCACATCTAGACGGTACCCGCCCACAAATGCGCGAAGGATGGGTGCAGACTTGGCGGTGCGCCACCAGTGGGTGAAGGAGGACCACCGCGACCACCACGACTACGTAGGCAGTCGTTGTGTTATCGACCAGCGCTAGGGTTGGACATGGACGAGACACCAGAAGATCTTCCAGCGGGAGGTGGAAGTGTCCCTGGGCGTGGAGGTGCTGTAGTCCCATGCGCCGCCAGTTAGGGTGCAACGACAATGAGAACAAAGGGTGGCGATGGTGGTCAGGCCTCGATCTCTACCTCTACCAGTAGGAGATACGTCCGAGCCTCCGCAAAGGTCAGAAACGGACGATGCATCTTAAGGATAGATAACATGTGATGAAACTGATTGTTTAGGCCATGAAGGAGCATGAGAATCATCTGTCGGTTGCCGAACTCGACAAGGGAGGTGGCCATCGACTTAAGATGGCGACAGTAGTTGGTGATGCTCAGGTAGCCTTGGCGGAGGTTGTGACATGAGAAAGCACTAGGCACCGCGAGCGAAGAACTGTCGCAACATTAATAATTGATGCAGGTCATTGGAGATAGTGTTATAGATCCACGTCAGGACGATGCAATCTATATGCATCCATGTCGAGCACAAGGGAAAGGACTTGTCCTCAAGGACGTGGCGAGTGAGACCATATTTGCTAAGGACGATGAGAAACAGGTCACGCCACTTGCTGTAGTTGTTGGCGGCCTGGTCGAGCACGACGGGGATAAGGGTACGAACATTCATGACGGTAGTGGCCTGTGCCCATAGAGATTCATGGGCGGCTTCATACTCATCCAAAGCGGCGGCGTGTTCAGCGGCCTCGGCGTCGCCTGCGGTCCTCTAAGCGCAGCAAGCGGCATCGGCTATAGTTTTCTCCATGCGGCGATCTTCGGCAGTGTCCACCATCGGTGTTGACGGATTTAGCGAAGCGACAGGGCGGCGATTCCTAATGGTGGAATCAACGACGCGGATGGCGACACGTCCGGCGACGGATTTAGTTGGCGCTATGCTCGGCGACGCTGGCGGTGATTTGGTCGGCAATGCACCCGTTGACGGAGTCGGCGACGTGCCTGGTGATGGAGTTAGTGACGCACACGGCGACTGGATCGGAGCGGAGTTAGCGACAGGGCGGTGATGGAGTCGGTGACGCACCTGGTGACGGAGTCGGAGTTAGCGATGTGCCCGGCGATTGAGTTAGAGATGCGCACGACGATATGGAGGGGGGCAACGGGGCAGCGACAGAGTCAGCGGGGCACGATGGATGACGTCGATCGCGTTACGCGCGAGCATCGTCGGTGGTATGGTGTAGCGAAATTTTAGCGGATTGTAACCGCTCTAATAGATGGTTGGAATAATTGGTTTTCTTCCGTATCATGTACAGGTGTATATATAGGCACAGGATGACATAAAAGACAACCATATAGTTATAATATGTTTTATACCATTAGTAATCTATTATATTTAAAAAATCTAAAATAACCTACACAATTATAGCAATTTAGTTAGTAAAATCTACTTATAATTACATTATAATTATATTATAATTACATTATAGACTGTATAAATTCATTTCCTCCACACGATGTAATCAAGAGACTAAGGTGGACTTCTGCTCCTACTGTTATCGTTCCATCTAATAACCACAGTTTGGTTTATCAGTTACCTATTACATTAGCCATAGCAGATTGATTTAAACTATGAGATTCCGCCTTCTTACGTTGCTCACACTCACGGACCTTCCTTCTCCTCGATTCCTTTTGCTAGACGCTCAATGATGCATACCTCTCTCTAGCACACTTCCTTTTTAAATTCAGTAGCCCTGATATCACTGACACCTTCATGCGGAGCTGAGTACACATGCATATGCATTTACTCTAAAAGGTTTCAGAAGAATCAAAGGGAGATGTAACATAGTCACACGAAGTTCATAGAGATGCAGCAATTGCAAAATATTCAATTAAAACAATATGGATGTGTTACCAGTTGTAGAAGCTGAAGCCGTTCGTTTTTTTTTTTGATTTAGAACTGCCATCGACACGCTGCATGTTTTCCTTTCCCTGGACACTGATGGATGTGTAGTTGTCACTGTCATGCTTCTTTCTTGAATCGCCAGCACTTAAATTAGTAATATTGGCAAGTGGACCTAAGGGAGGAATGCCACGAAATTAGCATGTACGAATATCTTAATACACTGAAAAATCTGCACATAGTCGCACCGCTGAAAAATTCACTGATTGTCGATGATGTTGGTGTGAAATCCCCAAAATTGTTGTCCATTGTAGAGAACTATAACCAAAAGCCGAGTGTGAACCCCCAAGAGAAACTATGAACAGGTTCTGAAAAAGGGAAGTAAGCAGTAAATAAAACTGCTTGTCATGCAGCTAACAGCAGAATGATAATTCAAATCCAAACATATCAAGCACAACTATGGGAGGTTGACAACAACTGAGCGTGTTACCAACCCAAAATCGTTCCACTTTTAAAATCACAGTAGTAAAATTCCTGTCTCATTCTAGACAGACAACCCTCGACAGTATTGAAATAAGAAAGTGGCTATAAGTGGTCGCAGAATACATTTGATAAAAAAAATTGTAATTATTGAGTGCATCTGATCGATTGGCAAACATGATAATCTCCAAACAGGCTTGTTGGTGTTCTTCCTAGGACAACAGGCAGAAGGGAAAAAAAAGAGAGAAACTACCATGGACACAATACATTTAGAAAATAATAAGGTATCCTAGAAACAAAGATAGTACAGTTTGCAGAAAGAGCTTGCTATAGAAATCATATATAGGATACCTTAGCAAGTTCTTTCTGCAAATGACAGACAGCTAAATGATACCTTTCTGCAGAATCAATATGTAATATCCTCTATTTCAGAAGCATGTGTATCATAGATATTACACTTTTGTTCCTAGAATTGTAGTTCAGCTAAATGACACCTTTCTTCAGAATCAACCTGTAATATCCTCTTTCTGCAGAATCTGCAGAGCTTGCTTCAGAAAGCAAGAATCAATCTCTAAACAAAGATAGCCTCTCAAGAAAAGATAGCCAGCTAAATGACAAACAAAGCATAATCATACCCGCCATTCCAAATTACTTTTAAAGAGGTTCTTCAGAGTGTGAAATGGTCCTAACCTGTCTGACCTTTTGCTCAGATGTCACTTTCTCGTGTCCAGAGTTCCAGAATGATTCAGTTACAAACCCGCAATCATATATAGGAAGAACGTCTTAGTCCTCATGCATGAATGATACATATCTGAATCAAGTGTGTCACCTTCAATTTCAGAGCCTGTTCACTCCTCTCTTTTGCAGCTTCTAGAGACAGAATAGAAAAAAGAAAGTTTTTTTTTCCGCCAGGCCGGCGTTCCTTCAATGAGGCTGAAGAAAAACCCCACAACACCTCCAACTGAAAAGATCGACTCTTGTGCATCTGCAAGAATAGGGTGAATAAGCCAGGGTTGTCCATTCATAATTCGAAGCACATGCTTTTGGCTAGTTTATGCAAATACATTCAAGAGTTCAAGAACCTAATAACAATATATACCAATGGCAATAACATCAGAAGCTATGGCCTTGATTAGTACACACAAAAGCTGGTGTTATCACAAGCAAAGCTCTGGACAAGAATTAATCCTATAAGACAAGGTAATTTTAACTCTGAAAATGTAGTAAACAAATTAAAAACAAGCTGTCAAATCTTGATAAACAGTGAGTGGTTCAGGCCGTCTACTAAATCATGGCTTCAATGACCTTCCTGTCTATCGTCTTCCCCTTTCACGTTTCAAGCTTAATTAGCTGATCAGATGCAAATGTATGTAATTATTTTTATTACCACGTGATCATACACATCTAAAATTAATTAATCTCATGTAAAAAATGTTTTTTTAGAGATATGGAAGGGGGCAGCAGCTTATGATCACCACGAGGAAGGTGCCGCTGCTCTACATCACAGGCACGGCCGCCGTCTTGATCAGATCATCGCCGCCGCCTCGCTAGGTGGCCTGGGTACTGGCGACTCTCAATTTTAGATATCAGTTTTTGAGAGTTCAGTTCAATCCACCAGGCAAAACCAATTTTCAGAGTTCTGTTCAGTGCATAGAGCAAAATCAATTTCGCTACTACAGAGCTCTGAATTACTGTAACAGACAGCTGCCTGGTTGACCAACTTTATGTATTGCATGTTACCTACTTACCTGATCACCCGCCTCTCTGAACTTAAATATATGATGCTTTTGTGCTTGCTGTTCTTCTGGAAATTCTAATAGTTTCTCTCCTTATAAACTTCAGCACAACACATGATTATTTGCTTAATTCGAGAGGTCTCAAGTCAATCACTAGCAAAAGGATTAATTTGTTTATGTTTGGAACACATCTACATATTGTAGTTGTTTTGACCATTACTTGGTATTCTTAAGAAATTCTCTAGCTGAGAACCACATTGTCAACAACCATTCTGACTACTGGATCAGTTGATGAACAATATATTTTCAGTTCGACACATAGTCTATTTTAGTTTGATTAATACAGTACGTAAATAGGCAGAGCCTGAAACATTGCAGATTTGCAGGCTTTCAGCAACATTTATATATATAGCAAACAACGGATTTCAGACGGAAGGAGATTCGTATTAATGTTGTTCTAAGTGAGCACCCTTAATTTGTTGGTTTATGATATATGATGTTGTAATATTGCCATAAAATAGAGTGCCATCGAGTTCTGCGGTTTTGTAACATTGCCATGAAATAGAGGAGACATGGAGTTCATATAGCATCTAGCCAGTATGCAGCTAGCTTTGTCTTCGAGCTATTAGCAAACTTGTAAGTGCTTTGTGTATCATAGATGCAGAAGCTGGAATGTTTATTCGTTTATTTAGAAAAAGGCTGGGAACATATCAACCAAGAGACTCGTTGGCTCCCTTCCTCATTTATAACACAAATTATTATAGTGATATTATGACATGATTGAAACAATTGATTATATTTCATATCGTATACATGTGTACATATAGACATCAGGGTGACATGAAAACCAACCACACGGTTATATTAGATTCCACACAGTTAGAGAAACTTACTATATCTGCTAACACTCTCCCACAGTCTAGTAGAAAGGGTCTTGATAAAAATGTTGGTGTACTGGGATGTTATGAAAACATAAAATACTCGAACATGACCGAGCGCGACCCGCTCCCGAACAATATAGAGATCAATCTCAATATTTTTCGTGCGCTGATACTGTACTAGGTTGCTGAAGAGATAAATAACATTAATGTTATCACAGTATACCAAGGTGGCACGATGAGGTGAGTGACAAAGCTCCATAAGTAGTTAGTACAGCTAAGTAGCTTCAGCGACACCATTAACCATAGCTCGATATTCAGTATTTGCACTCGATCGGGTGACTGTATGCTGATGCTTGGAGGACCAGGATATTAAATTATCTCTAAAGAACACTACATAACCAGAGGTCGATTGGCGAGTATTGGGACAGCCGGATCAGTCGGCATCGGTATAAACAACAAGCTCAGTAGGTGGAGAGTAGCGCAGAGTCTAAGTCGAGAGAAAGAGTACACTATAAGTAACGTAGTATCCGCTTGAAAGCAGCAAGGTGTGGCTCGCGAGGATCATGCATGTAGAGGCAAATTTACTGGATGGCATAGGCAATATCTGGATGAGTGAATGTCAGGTACTATAATGCACCAATCAAGTTACAGTACTGTGTGGAGTCAGCACCTAGAGGACCGTCCGCAGACAATTTAGAGTGTAGATCGACAGGGGCGCTGCAAGGCTTACAAGCATTCATCCCGGCACGTTCCAAAATGTCTAGAGTATACTGTCGCTGAGAAAGAAATAAGGTATCATCGCAATGCGTGACGGAGATGTCTAGAAAATAATGAAGCTGGCCCATGTCTGTCATAGCAAACTCACGCTGAAGAGTGAAAATAATGTGTTGAAGAAAACCAGCTGACGAGGTGATGAGAACAATGTTATCCACATACAGCAGCAGATAGGCAGTGTCGGATCCTCGATAATATGTAAATAACAAAGTATCTGACTTGGCCTAAATAAAATCGAGGGACAAAAGCTGAGTGGCGAACCTGTTACGCCAAGCACGGAGAGTCTGCTTCAGTCCATAGAGAGACTTATTGAGTCGACAGACAAAATCTAGTCATGATGAGTCAACAAAACCAGAGAAATATACATAGTAGACCGTCTCTGTCAGAGTGCTATGTAAGAACATATTCTTAACATCCAGCTAATAAATAGGTAAGTTGTGAGATAGAGCTGAACCACTCGAACTATCGCTGGTTTAACCACTGGACTGAAAGTCTCATCATAATCAACATTTGGTCGCTCCGTAAAATCTCTGTTAACGTCAGAATTTGATTCAGCCTATAAACAGGATCGGCCAATGTAAAATACTGATTGGCTCGTGGGGTGAAGCCGACTAATACTGTAGAAGAGCTGATCAAATGGGTGGAAGATAAATTCGGTTTGTTTGAACACGGAAAGTTATCCAGATAGAATCGAGTCCAAAGAGGAGTACTGAGGATAATGACAGATCAGATGTTTGTATAGAACGTATTACGTAGGCTAATCAAGTTTGAGTAGCTTCACAATTGCTTAGAGATTAGTTTCCTTTTATATTCTTAGGAAATAACGTTCGGTGGTTGTTGTAACCCCATCGAACTCTTTAATCCTAGGGTACAAATATAGACCGCCTGGAAGCTAGTAAGATATCAATCAATCAATCGATATAATTTTGACACTTTGCCACCCTAGCTTGTCTAGGTTTTTACTGACGGGGTCTAGCTCTCGACGCGAAGCTATATCGATTAAGTTCGATTTTCAGTGAAGAGGTAAGTCCAGCCACTATCCCGGTATATCTTGCTCTATCTAAGGGTGCATTGGTTAGTTTCGATCTCTTAGTCAGATCGAGTGTACCGCATCACGTCCGTACGAAATTTATTGGTTTACCAAGCTCTTTCTGTCATCGTTGGTCCCATGCTGCATCGGTTAGGTTCAACCTACGAGGCTACCGACAATAGATTTGAGCCATAGGCCTGCAGGTCTCTACCCGGAGTTTCATCGGAGTGGTTAGCCGATGAGTTATCTATACCTTGAGCAACACACTCAACGTATCGGCTCCTCAGCCGATACGCACCCATCTTTAAAGACTTCGATCGAACGTCATCCCTGGTGCATCGGCCTTCCAGACGATGCACGCATATCTTCTGAGATGTTTTCTCATCAGCTCAGCTAGCCGATGAGTTCCCTCCACCCTTCCTTCAGCACGACCGATCTAGTGTTCGCCTTCCTATTGCTGTTGGCCTCGGTCTCTTACTATCTTGGTTAGGTCTGATCTTCGAGATCAATGCTAGTGGCATCACCACAGTGGGCGACGGGTCTCATGCTGTGAAAAGATCAGGCACCGCTGCTTGTTTATCGCCCACCATATCCAGAGCGACATCGGCTTTGCAACTAGTGTGTCTTTTATATGTTTACTTGTAGCCCGACCAGGCTCACCGGCGCGTCAAGCTCCCTCCTCCATCAACCGTCTAATGCTATATCGGTTAGGTTTGACCTACGAGATCGGCGACGGTGGTTCAAACCGGCGTCCCGACGGATGTTTGCGTGGAGTCTCATTGGAGTGGGTAGCCGATTAGTTATCCTCACCACAGGCCTTACATCCATCTCATGTATCATCTAATGATTGATCCGCTAGAGATCGATTCGGATACGTCAGACGCTTCCTGGTACTGTCTTGGTTCAGTCCAATCTTCCAGGGCTCGCGTCTGATGTGGCTGGCGTCGAGATCTAGCAGGTCTCATTCCACATCGGCTCGAGCGGCCAATGGGTTTAGGTGTAGGCTTGCATCGGACGTTCGGCCCTTAGGTAGCCGATGACCTCACATTTTCCTCCCTCGTCGTCACGTTCGGTTTAGGCCTCCGTCATCTCCGTAACATTAGTCCTCAGCCTCATACTATCTCAGTTCGGTCTGATCTACCGAGGCTGGTCCTAACGATGCCATTACCATGGCCGCTGGCCCACGTGGCTTCGTGGAGATTAGGCCCTGCTCCGTGCTACGGATGCCGCGGAGCATCATCGGCTTTTTGGTTGATAGGTACTCTAGTATATTCCACGCGTCTATCTCTCACGTCTCCATCGGCTATTCAGCCGATGCTCGAGCGCTGCCTTCCCTACCAGCACCCAGCCGATAGGGAGAGCCGGATAAGCCCATCGACCGACCAGCTCATGGGTGTCATCCTCTCTCCTTGTCAATTATAGGGTCAAATTAATTGGCATGCTCTTGAACTTCGAAGCTTAAGGACCTACATTGGAGCTAAGCAGAACTCCTAGACCTTTGTGTAACCGAGCCACCGTCTCTCCCTAGTCGGACCTCTGCTCGTCCTGGTTGGACCCTCCCCTGTGAGGTTTGGCGGCAAGCAACCTCACAGAACTCAGCATACCTTGTAGCAATCAAACGAACCATCTGCAAGCAGCTTATGACAATAAATCCACTTGCCAATCATCAGATTGACTCCAGGAGGCTAAGGAACAAGGCTTCAGGAGTCATTAGCGAGAAGTGCATCATACTCAGCTTGCATAGCGGAGTGCCAATTAGGGTCTGATAGAGCATCACGAACAAAGCGCGGCAGGGACGACATGGGTATAATGTGGAGGTTAAGACGATCCACACGCTACACGATGCAAGCTTTGTCGCGCGTGCGCATGTAATGCGCATTGGTGACCGGATGATGTGACTAGTCTAGTAGCAGTGGTATGGTCGTAGATCTACATTAGGACAGTGCAGTCTATTTGCACCTATGTCAGACGCGAGGGAAAGGACTCGTCCTCAAGGATATGATGAGTGAGACCATATTTACCGAGAACGATAAGGAACAGACCATGCCACTTGCTATAGTTGTTGGCTGCCTGGTCGAGCATGACAAGGATGAGTACACGGATGTTGATGTCAGTAGTGGCCTGTGCCCAGAGATATTCGTGGGTGGCTTCGTACTTGTTCAAAGCGGTGGCACGGTAGGCGACCTCGGTGGCGACGTTGACGCGCTAGGTGGCCTCGGTGTTGTCCGACACCGGCCGCAATTTTCTCTCGTGGCGGTCCTCGGCAACGTCCGCCATTGGTGTCGATGGATTCAGCGACATGACGAGGCGGTAATTCCTAATAGTGGAGTCAGCGATAGGGCGGTGAAGGAGTTGGCGACGCACCCGGTGACGGAGTCGGAGTTAGCGACGTGCTTGGCAACTGAGTTGGCGATGCGTTCAGCGATGGGAGGGGGGCCGACGGGGTGGCGACAACATCGGCGGGGCGCAACGGATGGTGTCGGCCGTGTTACGCATAGGCGTCGTCGGCGGTGTGGTGTAGCAAAATTTTATCGGATTGTAACCGTTTTGATATCATGTGAGATAATTGAAATGATTGATTATATACATCGGTGTGGTATGAAAATAATAGTTATAGTAGTTTGCATATAATTAGAGAAACCTACTATAATTATATTATGCAACAGATATTACGGGGCATGAATATACTCCATTTACACAAGATAAGAATCATGCTCACTTATTGCAATCACAATTAGGATGGATGAATCGTATTTACGTTTTGTTGTGCAGCTACAGCATGAGTCCTCCGCAGGCGAGGCAAGCGAAACTGCATAGAACTAAAATGAAAGGTTAGTCCTGAATGGTATCATGTCTTACAGCACAACTTATTTGCTTATGCTTTGAATTCGAATTGATTGCCATTCACATTCACAATAGGCCTCATTCAATTGGTGTGTGGCCAGACTTGGAGAAGACGAGGTCAATCTCTCTGCTCGTGTCATCTCCGGTCGAGCTAGTTGAGGGTTCTGGAGGTGGTCTTGAGGAGTGACGGAACAATGCATAAGGTTAGAGGTCAGCTGACTCCACAGCTAAAACACCCCTATAAACCTTGATTTTAATATATAAATCTAAAAAAATTAAATAATGACTTCATAAATATAAACGAGTAGTAATTGACCTACAGGGTTAACTCCCTGCCACTGGTGTCGAGGTGATGTTAACAATGCGATCGCTCAGCTTGATCTGTTCCGAGGCAATCAGAATGGCAATGTGACATGTTGGTCGTGCTTAGTGCGCATCCACATGCTTTGGCGGCGAGGCCACATTCGTGAGCAATGGCTGCACGAAATGAAATGAGGCCAACGGTTAGCTACGGCATGAAGATAAGACTAGGGAACAAGTTAAAGATTTTGCTAGATGACAATGATAGATTCTTCTCGACTAACGATATAGAAGAGGGAGATAGAAGGCTAAAAGGCACCTTAGTATGTTTTGTTCTAGAGGGAAGAGAGGCAACTGTGTTGAGAGCATGGTTGAGATAGAGCTCATTGGTTATGTACAGGAGCATGTGTCGAGCTAATTCTCTGTGTGGCCATCATGTTCCCCCACATGAGCTCGGTGTAGGTCTGTAAGGTCGCTATTATCTACTGATAGAGGGGAAAAACTTGTGAAATAGGATAGAATTACTTAGCTACATTGACTTTGAGTTGACCTACTTGTATTAGGAAATAGCTTGTGAAAAAAACTACTATGGGCAGAGGGGATCATGGTTTACACGATGTACAAGACTCAAAGTCAAATAAGCCATGGTTTTTCTGCAGTGAAAATATAAAAAGGGTTAAGTGTTATGTTTATTTTCTATTTGTGGTTAGGGGTTTTGACTGATTGATTTCATGTAGTTATATTGAAATATAAATTTTGTAAAAATGTGTAGTTAGTATAGGAGTTCATGTTTAACATTCTGACCAACATGCATTGGAAGAGGAGGTAGCGTTGAATCGTAGTGAAATTGTGAAATAGGAAAGTGTTAAGGTCAAATTTCCAGTTTTTAGCAGATTTGGCTTAATTGACGTACCAAATCAACTTATAAAATTGCGAAATAATTGCAGTGAAGTACTGGTGATGTCTAGTATTTTTTAGATGCTTTCCGGGATTTTATGTTGCACTAAAAATTTTTAGAAAGTTTTCATACCTGGTTTAATGCATATGAATACTAGCCCACAGGCTAATGTTTGTTCACCTTGCTTGGTGTTGCTTGCACCACAGGCTTCGCTTCTTTCCTAAATACTCCAAATCCCAAGTTCACTCTCCTTCAACAAATCAAATACCATTCCAGTTACCACATGTCATTATAAGACCCTTCTTCACCACCCTTAATTTGTGTCTTCTATAATTTCTTCTCACCTTCAATCAGAGAAATCACTAGACTAATTTCTTGCACTGATGTTGCTACCACTAGCCCATCAAAGAAAAGCTAGGGGCACATATATATAGTTGCTGTTGAGAACATTTACCCCACGGGGACACAAGTAGAACTGAGCAATTGCTTGTCCCAGGCCCTAATCCGTTAATCCCATCGAAAAAAAAATCCGTTAATTCATTTAATATATGACTACTGCCTACTTATTTTAACTAGTTATAGCTAGTTATAGCGCCATAAGTAGAAATAGTTTTTTATTCAGTTTAGTGAAATCATTTGGGTTGAGTGGGTTGTTCGGTTTTTTTACAGTGGACATTTGTTTTTACCAATTGGCTTTTTAGGCTAGATGGTTTTTATGGGAGTAATGAGGATTTCACGTGCAAGTGGTGGATGGAGGAACAGAAAAGGTACGACTCAATAACATCTTGATTTTCCCTCTCTTTAAAACTATTTTAAATATAAAATTATTTTTGAAATTTTGGTTCTTATTCAAATTTGGTTCTTGTGCAGATCTTAAATCATTCATTCGATGTTCACCTATAAAAATCCTATAATCTTTTACCATTTTAAAATCTATTTACAACTCAATTAAAATTTAAATATATAAATCCATAAACTAATTGAAAGATGGTACCATTCTTTTGTTTCTATTTCTATCTAGATACAACACTCCACCGAGCCAACCCAACCCCATTTCCCTCCCAACCCTATTTTCCTCCTTGGCTAACTGCTCTCTTCCCTTACTAGACTAGCCATTCCTTCCTTTTTAGGCTAACATAGCCCTCCTCTCACCCTGTTGGCCTAGTTGGACAAGCTGGTGGCCCAGATGAGCCAACCCTTGGCCAATCACTGGCACATTGTTGTGCTAGCTACACCATCTCGCGATGCTCACACATCGCCACGCCGCACTAGGCCAAGCCATGATGAGCCATCCCACGGTGCGCTGCTCCTATACATCAACAACGACACTACAACACTCACCAGCTATGTAGGCCCCATAGCGATGACTTTTTTGCCCTAGCCATACGCCGCACTATCACGAGTGTCACCCCACACGAATTCCACTAGCTTCGCTTGACCTCTTGCGCAGCCTCGTGTCAAGCCACCAATGCCATCCTAGCCTCCTTCGCACACCACCTAGCTCTGCCCTAGAGCCCTAGGGCGAGAGGACGACATCCTTACCACTGGTGGACCTCACCCTCTCCCCCCACAGATGATGTTTGTTATGGTCTACCAATGATTTGATATGTGGGGGTGTTAAAAAATGGTTTTTTATAGTGAGACGACCATTTTGGATCTAGTGCACTTTCGTTAACGTGTTTAGGTATGCGCTGATACCATACAAGTGCACTCTTCCAAGTACCACCTAAATTTAAATTTTATCTCATAAGTCTGTAAAGTATAAGTTGTCTCATCAATTATTTTTTATTTAAATATTTGCTCATCTTATCTCCAACGACTCTATTTTCAAAACAATTTATTTAACGATGGCCATTTTGATCATTACTGAACTAATTTATGTTTCCCAAACTTAAAAATGTGGACGATGTTAGTAGTAAAATAGATGGATTAGACATTTGTCACACCTCTACAAGAGATACTACTAAGGGGTCAACGATATGAGAAGCAAGTCTTCATGCATGCTCTGTCTATGGACAGTGTCCCAGTTAGGTTCACCAAACTGTTCTCTCGAGTCAAAAATGTAAGGTCAGCGGTTTTATTAGTTTTCGTGAAAACTGTTGACTACTAATAAATCTGGTCAATTTTTTGTTAAAAATTTAAAACTCATTTAAACTTAACCTAAAAACTAAACGATTTGTGTTCTTGAGCCAGCCCAAAGCACCGACCGATTTTCATAGGTTCTGTAACCCCTAGTCCCAGCGTCATACTTGTATACAATAAGCTATCGAGATGATGAGTCTTCATTTCTTCAATACAGTGTGTGCGCTGAGCTATAAAGCTTTTGGTGTTTTTTTTCCAGTTTGAGGCATCCAATGAAAATGTATTTGTTTGTTCCCCTTTGTTCTACTCATCCTCTCGGTTTCTCTCCATTTTCTCACGGTCTTTATGCCCCATTTGAAACACATGATAAAAAAAACAAGATTAAAAAACATAGGAATTAGAGTAACATATTTCTCTAATCCTACAAGTATAAAAAACACAGAAAAGAAGAAGAGAGCCATTTGATAACATCATAAGACACAAAGAAAAGTTTTCAAAAGATTGAAGCTCTTGCTTTTTTTTTAATAAAATTGAGTCATAAAAATAAAATCTTATGGAAAATTTCTTGTTCTTTCGTATGAATCAAAAGGTTTCATAGGAAAAATTCCTTAGGAAGTTAAATCCTCCAAAATTCATATAACAATCCTCCATTTTAAAAGGGGCCTAATATTGCTACCAATTCAAGCGGTTTCGTCTGTAGGGATATCATGACATAACAACAAGGACAAGCAATATTTATAACACCATATTTTTCACCAAAAATAGTTAATTATTTTTACACTATAATTTATCTATATTTACAATGTAATTACACTGTTATCTCAAAACTTACCTTTTCATTACACTGCAAATTTGAATAATTACATTGCAAGTTTTTGAATATACGTTATATAAGAGAATTAGGATTAAAAATAATTTATTACCAACTTGTAAAAGGAAATACAAGAGATTGAAACATACTTATGTATAAGAAAGATGGTAGTCACATCGGAAAAATGACGCCATATCTATTATCTTGATAAAGTAATAGAAAAAGGTGATACCATGTTCGCCCTTATGGTGTATAAAAATTCCACATAAATTAAAACAAGAAAAGTCTAGAGTTCAAGTATAAATAAAATATAAATCCATGTAGAAATAAAATTCAAAAAATAAAAAATAAATAAAAATAAGAGTCTATGTAGAAATCCAATTTAGAATATCAAAAATTCAGATTAAAAAATAAAAAAATAATATTGAGATAAGATTCCATGTAGAAATACAAGTCCATTTAGAAATAATATTTATATAAAAAATATGAAATTTGGATTAAAATTTAAAAAATAATTAATATTGAGAGAAGAATTTATGTAGAAATATAATTTATAAATATATAAAATTTACATTAAAAATAAATATTATGGAGAAGATAGTTCATGTTGGAGTACAATTTCGAAAATTTTAAATTTAAACTAAAAGTAAATAGTATTAAGAGAAATAATCAATGTACAATTTAGGAATCTCTTAAATTCAGGTTAAAAATAAATATTATTGAGAAAAGATTTCAGGTAGGATTACAATTTAGAAATATTTTAAATCTGAATAAAAATAAATAATATTTAAGAGAAGAGTTCATATATTTACTTATATTAATTGGAAGCTCTCCTAGCTGCCCACATTAATCATGCATGATAAAATAGCTATAAATTCTCATATTAATTAAAAATTCTTAGAATTCACATGTTAATCAAATAATAAACAAAAAGAAAATAGCTTTGCTATCCAATTTATATGAAAAATACAACTAATATGTGAAATTACATCCTCAGACCTATACCAGTATGACAACTGATTTACTAAGTCAACAATGAATAAAATATAAGATAATGATGGATATTTTCTTATTTAAAACGGGTTATAAACTATCGTAAATATATTATTTACAACATGTTATAAACTAACACAAATATACAATATATTATATGAAAGAATATCATTAGAGATAATGAAAAAAATACAACTAATAGTCATGAAAAACAAATATATCACTCTTTGATTTATTATAATATTAAGATAATACAATCATCACGTTTGCTAATTGGAATATCAGACATAAAGTTTGATTAAGTTAGCCTAAAGTTTAAAATTATATTACCATTTTAACTTTTTTTATAACAAAATATAAATAAATATATATATATATGTTATTATACAAGAAAATTTTATAAGCCGCGTAGATCACTATGCCAATTTTTGGTAAAGTTGTAACAAAATTCATGATAGCATATTCTGATTGAAGCACAGCAGACTCGGCCTACGTACTTGTTGGCCTGAAGAGGAATTACTCCTTTTAGCATTAATATATTAACAAGCTACACCCCTTCTTTAATTTGCATGTAAGCATAATAAAGAAGTAGAACAATCAAATGTGATCAAAAGGAGTTAGACCGAATGAACAGATTATTAAATGTTGGCTAAAATAGGCCTGAAAGACACAGAAATATTAAAATCAACCTCGCATGTTCTGATCTGACAACCAAACAGACCACGCAAGAGTGAAGACTTAATCGGAGTGTCAGACTCAGAGGTTGAAACCTCTTGCGCCTTTTGAGATTTCAGACAAGTATTTGCATACATTGATACTTATATGGTCATATGGTCTACCATCTCCACATGAATACGTCGACTCAGCTGAAATTTGACACTACACACGTTACGAAACTATTGGTAAAAAAAGATTGCCATGTAGCTGCAAACTGATGCTCCAAAATGGATAAGATGGGCCATATATAAGCTGTGGTTAGTGAGTTGATAACAGTTGATCACCTATCACCGTCTTGACTGACTTGGATTATTTGCTAACAAAGTGCAAAAGGAATAAAAAAAAGTGTATTATTTGCTAACAGAGTGCAGAAGGAATACTAGAAAAGTGTAATATTATCTCACTATCCTAGTTCTTACCCTTTAAGAGCGCACACACACTAGCCATCGTCCAGCCAGTGACAAGGGAAGAACACTCAAATTTCTCATTTTTAGATGGCTGGCGGCGGCGGCGGCGGCACGGCGACGACGGGGCAGCTCATCGTGAGGGCGCAGAAGTCGACCAACCAGCTCAAGGAGCTGCTGGCGAAGCTGCTTCCCGGGGCGGCAGCAGAAGGTGCCGCCGCCGTGGAGGCGATCCTGTCGGACTTGTCGGAGTCGCTGTCTGAAGCGCTCGAGTCTCTGCAGCTCGGCGCGTCCAGCGACCGGCGGCTCCCGGCGCGGCCGGAGGCGAGCATGTCGGGCTGTGGACGGAGTGTAGCAAGCAGCGGCGACCGGTTAGTGTCGAGGAGGAGAGGTCAGCGGAGAAGGTACGTTCTGGCCTCCTCCAGGCTCATAACTTCAGTTCAGAGTTCAGTCCATGAAACAGCTTGTACTCAGATATGGTTTCTTGTGGTATTAATTAGTTTGATTGCGTGATATTATGAAAAAATTCGCACTTCAGCGCAGTTAGTTTGACTTGAGCTCGTAATTTTGAAAGCAACAGGGTAGACGGTTCATCTCGTAGAATTACGCTGCAGTTTGGAGATCCTGGTGATGCCTATCCCTGGAGGAAGTATGGGCAGAAGGACATTCTTGGTGCCAAATTTGCAAGGTAACCCAACAATTTCAGATTGACAAATTCAGGTCAAAGGTAGTCTTTGGGGGATTATTTCGTTTGGTTTGGGGGGAGAATTTTTTTTTCTGCCAGAATCCGCAAGAGATCTGCGTGTCATCTCAAAAACTTACAAAGAAAACAAAAATTAGCTGAAATTAGTCTGAAACCGAGTGGCCTGTTGCAGGAACTACTACAGATGCGCCCAGAGGTCATGTTGCTCGGCGAGGAAGCATGTGCAGCAATCTGACGACGACCCGTCCCGGGTGGAGATCACCTACATCGGCGCGCACACCTGCGACGACCGGTCATCATCGCCGGCGATCAGTCACGTCGAAGACACGCAGGAGTCCGGTGTCAGTCACCGTCGTCTGTCGGCGGCGGCTGCCGTGCCGCCAACTCTGCAAATGTTGGAGAAGCATCTCCCGGCATCGGATATGATGGCCTGCACGCCATCGATGGAGGAGGAGGAGATGGCGGGCTCGTGGCTCTTCATACCCTCGCCGGCGTGCTCGCTGTCGGAGCTGCTGTCTAAGGCGGTGGAGGCTCCCGAGCTGCGGCCGGATGCCTCGCTGGCTTGGCCGGTGGAGCACAAGAAGGAGTGCGACGACGGCGAGTTCCTCGCTCTCTACGACTCCGTCGTGCCAGATTTAATGTAGCATCGCTTGCTTCAGATAGCATGTATATATCCTTGATAGTCAGTTGGAATTGGACGCATGTAAATGTAGCGAATCAAATTACGAGAATTTTGAGTCCTTGCAACAGCAAAGATAATCCTGACTTAAGTTGCAAATATGAAATTCCTAAGAACAGTTATGTGCAGAATGCAAACTCGGGGAAAAGGTTCGCAAAATTTTGCTGGGTCCGAACAAAGGCCGTCTTATTTTGGGAACAAAACAATATCACAAAGTCAATCCTGCTCAGCGGAGAGCATCCAAAAAGATTGTCAATGTGATTTACAGCAACAGCAGCCTAGCTGTAACAGAATCTCTGATTCTGACATGAACATAGAAGGGGGTACAAACATGCGTATTAGCTGCTTCTAATTTCTCACCCTCCACAAATTCTTCAGCAATTCACTGTTGAACTGTCGATCGGTGCAGCTTTCTTTCAGACATTCAGAGAGGTCAGAAGAGCTCTCAAAGCATTATTGTTCATAGCAAGCATAGAACATGGATTCATCTCCGGTCAGCACCATGGCTGTCGATCACTTCTTAGCCAGCTGCTTCTTGGCTGCTGCCCTTCCGTCGGCACCGGAGGAGCAGCCGCGGCCGGCACCGGTGGATCAGCCGACAGCCGCGAGATCCATGGCGCCTCCTTCTCTCCGCCGCTGGCCGCCTTCTTCTCGGCCTTACTTGTATGCACAATGAGAGAAAAAAAACAGAACCAAATCTTGAATTCCCCAAAAGAGACTGAAATTAGCGGAAAGAGTAATCGATGTCACAAGGACAGAGGCAATACTAAAATAAAAGTTTTTTTTACTTACATACAAAGTAATTCTAACCAAATATAACTTAATAAAAGATAATGGAAAGGAAGTTCTAAATGTTGTTTTTTTATTCAAATGAAACTATATATCTTTTTTCTCAATTATCTTTTTTAAGGTTCATATGGTGTGCGATTCAAATAGATTTTGGACTACCACCATTAGTTTTTCTAATATAAATTTGTGGTTGCAAAGTGTTAAAAAAGACTAAAAATCTTATCTTGGTTGGAGCAAGTACTATTAGGCTATATGAATACTATGTGTTAGGCTATATGGACAAGTCTTAATGATGTGTTTTTTTAGAAAACATTTTTAAGAGCACATATTAGATTTGATTTTAGCCTTTGATGTAAAAGGAGGAGAAACAACACTATTTAAAAGTCACTAGCCGTTTTCTAAAAACTACTTTGATGAAAATATTAATCAAGCATGCATAGAAGTTTACTAATAGGATTTATGCTTGATGTTTTCTATAATTAAGTTTGTTTTCGTTGTACTATTTATTGCTTTGTAGTGTGTTAAAGTGATTACCAGGTTGTAATAACTAACAGCTGTGTGTATAATATAATGCAAGGGCTGAGATTTTTATTCCATCGTCTAAAAAAGGACAGAGGCAATATTAGAACCAAGGATAATATTGTTTTTTTTCCGATACTTGGAAACCATTTAAAAAATTCTACACTAGACTTCGGTCGGCCAAAGGTTCGTATGTTCCTAGTGCGTGTCACAAAATTCTATACTATAAGCTGTCAAAAAAAAATGACCAAAGCTAAAATTCATATTGCGTGCCAGAGGCAAGACGCGTAATCTCTTGCGCTTTTTAACATACGAGTACATATGTTCCTTGGCTTCACATATTCAGATTTGTACGTCTGGTTGCTACACTGAACACGTCGGCTCAGTTGAAACTTGTGACATGCATACACAATCGTTGCTAGAAAAAAAATTATATGCCACGCTAGCTATGCAACACGAAGCTGAAGAAAAGACAGCGGCACATAGAGCATCTTGTAATTGTCGATGGTGAGAGGTAAACAACTGGTCACCATCTTGACTGACTTCAAAATAAATTTGGTATAGAAAAGTGCATCGACAGTCTTACAAAAGTAATAAAGTGTATGATAGTTGCATACAGATATTTAAAAAGTTGATAAAGTAGATAAAAAATTATTGATAAAAGTGTGACTGGTTGAGAAGAGAATATAGAAGTAGAAATTATTATATTTTTAATAAATTTTAAATGTTAAAAATTATTATATTTTAAAACGAAGGGACTAGTGTATTATGAAAGAGAGAACGTGATGAAAAAAAATCTCCTTTTGAGATGACCGGCGGCAGCGGCCACGGCACGACGGAGACAGGGAAGAAGTCGACCAACCAGCTCAAGGCCCTGCTGGCGAAGCTGCTTCCTGAGGCAGCAGAGGAAGGCAGCGGCGGCGCCGTGGAGGCGATCCTGTCGGACATCTCCGAGTCTCCGTCCCAGGCGCTCGCGTCTCTGCAGCTTGGCGCGTCCGACGACGATCGGCGGCCGCCGGCGCCGCCGGAGGAGAGCTTGTCAGCCCATGGACAGAGTGTAGTGAAAAGCGGCGGCCGGTCGGTATTGAGGAGTGGTCAACGGAGAAGGTACACATTTCAGTAGTAATTATGTATACCTCGGTGTTCGAATGATTTATCGCACAATAATTTTGCGGTCCTTGATGAGCCAAAGAAAGAGTACAAAATATGATATATATATATATATAGCTCATTAAGGACCATAAAATTTCTTAATATAGTACTTGAAATGGGCTAAGTTGTCTAGAGTTGAAGAAAATATTCCTCTATAGTTTATTCAAGCACTTGTAAGATATTTGAGTCGTTTTTAATTTGACAAAGTCAAACTAAGTACCACTGAACAATTTCGTACTGCTTAGGAGCTATCACTTCCATTATCTGAGCATCTCGTACTGCAGAATTATTTGTGTTGTGTTAATTAGTTTGATTGTGTCGAGTTATCCTTTATGTAGTCGTGTTTCTCCTCTTTTTACTTCTTTCTTATTTGAGTTGAGCTTGTAATTTTCAAACCAGTAGGGGTGATGGTTCATCTTGTAGAATTATTCTACCGCACGGAGATCGTGGTGATTCCTATCCCTGGAGGAAGTACGGGCAGAAGAACTTTCTTGGCGCCAGATTTGCATGGTAATACAACCAACCTCAACGCAATACCTCGCAACTAACCTCAACTCAATATCTAGCTGTCTCAGACCATTTTAGATATTTTTGTCCATTTTATATTTTAAGATATTTTATTTTTTTTAAGATAAATTGTTTTAAACTTAACTAAATTTATATTAAAATAGCAACATATATAACATCAAATTAGTTTTATTAAATAAAATATTAAATATATTTTAATAGTATATTTATTTTATATTGCTATATTTTTTATAAATGACTTTAAAAAATTAGAAATTTAGAACGTCCTATAATAATATGAATATGAAATGAAGGAAGTAGTTTTTAATGGGTAGAAAAAATTGGTCTAATCAAATTTCTTAGAAGTTGCTGAATTAAACTGCTCCAAACCCTGTTATAATATACTCAGATTAAAATTTGCTCATGATGAAATTTTACCTGACATTACGAGATCTTGCTACTAAGGCCTTTGCATGCATAAATCAGTTCAACAGTCAGATTTAGATGTAGATGCGTAATAAAAGTGAGTAAAATTATTTTTTATTTACATGTGGGTCCGATATAATTCATACTTTAGACCTTTAGAACCGATACTAAGTTGTATACAATTAAAAGCAAAGTAATTAGAAACAACGGTCAATTCACTTGTACTCCAACAATGCCCTACGAAATATGTGTGTTTCTCTTATTTTTCCACTAGCGATGTACTATGCGTGTTTCCCTTGCAGCAGCTACTTCAAGCGCTGCACGGCGAGGAAGCAGGTGCAGCAACACGACGCCGACCCGTCCCGGCTGGAATCACCTACATCGGAGCGCACACCTGCGGCAGCGACCGGCCACCGCCTTCGTGCACTACGACTCCGGCGATCAGCTCCCTCGACGACACGCGTTGGAACACCGCCGCACCAAGTCAGCGTCGTCCGCCGCCGGCGGCGGCCTCCGTGACATCAAGTACTCTGCAAACGTTGGAGGATACGACGATGGCCTGCACGCCGCCGTCGATGGAGCAGGACATCGCCTCGTGGCTCTTCATATCCTCGCTGGCGTGCTCGCTGTCGGACCTTCTGACGGTGGGCGCGGCGGAAGTTGCCGACTTGCAACAGCCGGATGCTTGGCCGGCTCCGGCGGACGACAGGAAGCCGTGCGACTCCGTTGTGCCGCATGTAATGTAGGCTAGCATCACATGTGCCACAGCATTTCGTTCAATTGTGCTGTTCTGTTTTTGTTCAGCTCTCAAAAAGGATTAAACGCAAGGATTCGATCTATTTTGCACTGTTATCTCATTTTGCTCACTTCAATGTATGTTTAGAACTCATCAAGACAAGTTCTAAGATGATATTCCCCAGCAAATATATTGTAAGTATTTACTACATTGCTTCTGTTTTTGCATCGTGCTGAACCATTTTGGATTGGATGCCCATCTGAATTACTTCACAGGTATGATTTTCCTTTTCTGCTTATATATGCAACGAGCGTGTGAAAACAGGCTTTGCTAAAGGACATTAAATGAGAAAGGTGTGCATTCTTTTACATGACTCTGAAAACAGGGTTTGCTAATGATCTGTGATAGTTCTTATTTTATAGTAGGTTGGTGCCATTTTTTTTATCTTGTCTATCTCAGACTAGTTTCAAATTTTACTGGATATCCATATAGTTGGCCATGGAGCAGTGCTACGACTAGTTTCGGACTTTCAGGTGCAGTATGAATTATAAAGAAGAGCCAAGCGAATCCAGCAGCTCAGTTGCAATTCCTAAGAACAGTTATCTACAAAAAGGCAGGAAAAATAACAGCAAATTTAGTCTGAAAGAATACCATCTTTTTTTCGTCTAGAGACCAAAAGAATGGCACAAAATCAATATATCCTGCTCAGTGATAAGCAACCAAAAAA
Source organism: Oryza coarctata (assembly GCA_030770085.1). Lineage (NCBI taxonomy): Eukaryota > Viridiplantae > Streptophyta > Magnoliopsida > Poales > Poaceae > Oryza > Oryza coarctata. Next base: position 10,592,885 of record CM061475.1, read on the forward strand.
GATTATCAATATATGTGATTTACAGCAACAAAAACCTATAACAAATTATCTGATTCTAACATGAACATAGAAGGGGTAGGTAGAAACATGGATGATAGCTGCTTCTTGCAGTTATCAGTGTCGACGATTTCTGTAACAATTTGAGCGTTGATCGGTGCAGCTTTCTTGCAGACTTCAGAGAGTTCAAAAGAGAACTTACAAAACTTTATTAGTGTTCGTGGTAAACAAAGAACATGGAGTGATCTCCGGGCAGCACCATGACGATCGATCACTTCTTGGCCGGCTCCGCGTTACTTGCCTGAGCTTCCGTTGCCGCCGGCGGAGCAGCCGCTGCCGTCACCGGTGGAACAGCCGCGGGGACCACCGGCGCGTCCTTCTGGCCGCCGGCCACCATCTTCTCGGCCTCTCCAGTTGCCTTCTCAGCATCAGCCTTGGCGTCATTCTTCACATCCTTTCCGTCCTTCTTGGCGTCCTTGTCGCCGCCGTCGTCCTTCGCCGGTGCTGCCGGCTGCGGCGGCGGTGGCGGGTGCGGGGGCGCCATGTGCGGCGGCGGGGTCTGCTTGAGCTTCATGAGGACCTGGCGCATCCGGGACAGGTCGGTCGGCTTGCCGGGCTTGGGTCCCTGCACCACCACCACCACTCCGAGCTGCTTCGCCTCCATCTTCTCCCTCCTCTTGCCCCTCTTCTCCAGCCCCGGGATCTCGTGCGGCACCATCTCCGCGATCGCCTTCCAGTACTGCTTGTCCGCCTCCCTGTGGAACTTCTCCTGGTTTGCCAAGAACAGCTGCACGGGCATGGCGAGTCATCAGTTAATAATAATTCAAGAGTTGATGTGCTCGTCAATGGCGGAGAAGAAGAAGACGACGACCTTCTCCCGGTCTCTATTCTGAGTCCGGTTGGTGTCACAGTTGAGCTTGCGCTTCTCGGCGAACGATTTCTTGTACTCCTCGGCTTCTGCGATGATCTCCGCGCGCCGCTCCCTCTCCTTGCGCTCCTTCTCCTCCAGCATCAGGGCGTTATGCCTGCAGAATTAAACTCATCTATTTCGTAAATTTCAATCTTTCAGCTCACGGCGACAGATCAGATCAAGAAATGCGATTGAAACGAGAGATCTCTTCGAGGATGTCAATGCCTAATCCGTGAGATTTTTTTGAGAGATGCAACGATCGGAGAGATGGACTCACCGGCGCCACTCCCGCCGGAGGATGCCCTCCTCCTTCATGGCCTCCGGCGGCGGCAGGACGGGCCCGTCATCTGCCGCTCCGACGAAGAGGTCGTCATCGATGCCACCGGTGACGTCGCCGTGCCGATCCACGTGACCATTCATCAAGTCCTCTGCCCCGTACCCGTACGCCGGGGAGCCGTTCGAGTCTAGGGGCATGCCGAAACCTCCGCCGCCGACGAACACACCGCCGCCGCCATCGCTCGCGGTGCCAGCCAGATCGTCCTCGGAGGCGGCGGTGCCGAAGGACGAGTAGGACGTGGCGAAGCGGTGTCCACGGCGCAGGGCGCCGAGTCCCTGGCCGTCGGCGATGTCGACGGTGGGGTCGAAGGGAGGGGGAGGAAGCACGTCATCGTCGTCGCCGGCGACGGCCGTGACGGAGTCGAAGGAGGACATGGTGAATTGGTGATGGCGCGCCCCCGGCACACGCGGCGGTGGGGTGGGATGGGATGGGATGGGATGGCAGCTTAGCGGATCTTGCAGGTTTTGGATCCGACAAGAGTGGAGGAGGAGAGGAAGACTGGAAGTGGGAGGGATCCGGGTTCGTTCGGTATGGATGCTAATTTTCCCCATATATTTGCTCCCGTCCGGTCTTCCGATACAATCGGACGCTCAAGGCCAGCATGCTTTTTTTTCGTCCAGCCCATGACGCCCACCAATCGCCTAATATTTTTTCTGAGATAAATTAAGCAATGCATTTATTAGAAAACTACAAGATTTTGATGTTAGGATCCAATGATATTAATCAGAGTAAAATAATTTATGCAATCCAATAAAAAATCCTGGTTAGGACGATTAAAAAATTAATCAAAAAGTTCTACCTATACTTCAAATAATTAATTGTTTCTCGAGTAGGGGACTAAACTTCTTGTGTGTTATTTTTTTTGGAAAACTTCTTGTTATTATATACCAACAATGTTGACATGTTTAGAACCATAATAATCCACAGTCACGGGCAAACACATAAATGTACTCTTGGAACAGTACGTTAGAGGGTAGACACAATATTATAAATAGAACTTTTTTCTAAATACTCTCTAAAATAAGAAGTTTTAAGATAAAATTGAATAAATCTATAGATTTACGACATACTGGTTTAAATATGTAATTATGCGAAATCCGTAGTGTTATTATACGGTTTCTTCATTTCATTGTGTTGTTTTGTGAGAATTTTGTCAAAGTGCATGTAATTTTAATTTTGTGGAACTACTTATGAGCTTTAGTTATATGGTTTGCTAGCATAATTTCTCCTTGTTTTTGCTCTCTTTGATGAGGAAGCAAGTACAGTGATATAATTGATTTAAAAAGTGTAAATCAACCATCATATTACAGAAATAAAGTAATGAGAAGACGAACAAGAATCGTCAAGATAACCATGGTCCTCGGAGTTAGAAGCTGGGACAGTCACAACTTAACAGAATCAGCCTGGAACGAATGGTTCCTGTGTTTTGACCAGTGCTTGTGGCAGAGGAAACTCGTAGTATGATGCCTTTAGAGTGTGAGTTCTGAATTTCTGGTGATGATTGAGAAGATAGAGCATGCCAGAAAAAAAAAGCAGGCATCTTCGTTTTTCAGATATTAACATTATATTTGGTTAGCCTTGTCTATCGCACAAGCCCAGATCAGTTAAACACTCCGGAAAAGTAAAATGAAAACATGCTAAGTTAGTGAACTCATTCCAAATTGAGTGAATAAAATCGAATCTTCATGTCATTACATCTTAGGAATCAACAAGATACCTATCGATCACAAATTCACAACTAACGAAAACTACTACCATCACCCTACGAGATTTATTTTGCTAAGGCCCTGAAACCAATTATTGAGACAGCCTCTAACGGAATCTGGGACTGAAATTATTGAGGCAAAATAACGGATCAGCTGCAGAATTGGGAATCTTTAAGTTTCTGACTCTTTTCAGACTCCCAGCGCCCAGATATATATACATACAGGCATAGGAAATGTATGTACAGATATTCTGAAGCCACACCATTAGAACAGCTCAAAACCACAAAATGTTAGTTGGTGCAGAAAATCTCTGTTCCAGCCCTACCCAGATTTCTCCTTGTGCACGTCGATTGTACCTAAATCAACCTATATCTTAAGTCTCCGAAGAAGTTATCTGGTCCAGGGACCTCGAAATTGCCTGTTCATTAAATTCGGCATTCCAGGATTCTGTATCAGGTTTGTCCACTGCATGTTATTCAGAGAACCTACAGATGCTACATGACTGCTTGAACTACTGGGCAGATTCTGGGTGTAACCATAGATATTTGGAACTTGAAGGTTTGTACCTTGAGTTCTAGGAACAAAATTTGCAGGCAGGGGAACTTGGTTCCTTATTTCAAGCTGGGTAGAGCTGGACCTACCAGATTGCATGTGTAGCAATGATGGTTGTCTGTACGGGGCCAAAACACTGACGAGGCTTCCGTCTGTGTTGCTGCTTCCAACTGGCAAGGCCTGGGGCAAGCAGTTATTTGACTCCATTGCAGGCCAATTATCATGTGGCTGGTGATCCTGAGGTAAGCAGTTATATCTTTGATCCATAGAACCAAAAGCAGCAAAAGAACGTTGTTCAATGACGGAATTGTTTCCTTTAGTTTGAAAACTCACATCAGAATACAAATTCTTGTGAAGTTGATCATAAAGGACACTGTTGGTCTGATCAACCAACCGTTGCTCCTGCAAGGGACTGGGAAACTGAGTGGATTGAGAGAATTGGTTATTGACCAAAGAATGTAAATTAGTTGACTGTCCAATGCAATCTGTATGTTCAAGGGAGTAAGGAAGCATTCCAATGTCATTTGCTACTGTCTGGACCTGACCATTGCTTTGCCGGTTAGAACAAGGTTGCATAAATGATGCTGGATTGCCCATTGGGAAGGCAGACGCAATGGTGACTTGTGACTGCTGCTGACTTAAAATACCATTCTCCATGCAAATTAAAGAACCCTGTTGTCCAGCAGGGAGATGTCTATGTCCAATCTGTAAGCCACCTGAACCATTATACATGCTGTCATTCTCCAATGGAAGGTAATAGGAATCATCAGGTCCAGGCAACTCCCATAGATCTTTACAAGCTTTTCCTGCTTGATCATTTAGATTATCTTCCACAGGAATTTGTTCCCCCGAGGTCTTGGAAAGCAGTGCAGAACTGTTTGATGGTATCAATGTAGTATTCTCAGCATCTTCCAGGTCCATACTTACAGCATTCATCTCTGGATAACTGTTTACTAAAGGAATATCATTTACACCATGGCCTTTGTCTATCATAATTTTGTAGCTGGTGCTTTTCAGGCCCTGATCTTGCTCATGAGCATGAATCAATGGCCCTGCGTAAGTAATGCCCTTGAGATTTTGAGCTTGCATGTTTTGGCTCTCAAGAGTGTCAACGGGTGCGGTTGTATTACAAATAGTCTTGATCTGCCGGCTCTCTGGGCTATGATCAATAACAGTTGTATCTGTATAGCTGATTTCTTTAAAATCTTCAGCTTGAACATCTGGACTCTCATTACTGAATTTCATGCCCATGAGATCTTCATTCTGCTTCTCTAGGTTGCTGGCACAGAATGAAATGCTTCTATCTACACAGCTGGTATCCTTGTGATCTTGATCTTGCAAATCAGAGTTCTCGCCACTCTGACAACTTATGTCTCTGCAATTGTCAACCATAAGATCTCGATTTTTCATATGAAGACTATCATGATGGTCAGCAGATGTCTCAATATGCTTGGTTTCATCACCACAATCTTGACAAGATGGGCAATGATCATTCCCACCTTGCAACAAATCTTGAGATGAGTGTTCTACCATAGCATTCTGCAAATCAGTGCTGCCGTCGTTATCACAGGCACCATGTTGACCAAGCTCTTTTGTTATGCCTGCTAACTGGTCTGCCTTCTCATCATAAACAAAAATAAATAAACCATAATCATCTATCGAGTACTCAAATAATTGAAGAGTCTTTTCAAAGGAAATTATGTCCGTATAAAAAAGTAGAGCCCCTACAACTTGCAAATAACCCAGTGTAAACTTTTTCTAGAAAATGACAAGGTAACTACAACATATGATTAAGAAAACACTACACATCATTTTCCCTTTATTAATGACAAATTTTTAGATCTTCCATAGTAGATCCATTACAAATCAGTATTTTATACACATGGTAACCTGAGTTTTAGAATGAACATCATGTCGAATAGTAACTTTGCTGTTCTGTGTGTATGATATGATACATGAAAAATACAAGACACATAGTCGAAGTAGAAACAAAGTGATATTATCCACTATATTTTTTCGTACATTCAAGTAAAAGACCTTGATCTGGCAAAACAAGAAAGACTTTTCAAATACGAATTGAAAGGATTAGTCACAGCGAACCTTTCTCACAATAGAAACATTCTTTTCGCCTAGCTCAAGACCAAGTAAATTTCTCAGTTTCTCTGTTGTCATCTTCCTGTCCTTAAAAACCTCAAAAGCAGCAGGTAGATCATTGCAGGATATGTTCAACCTATAGGCAAATAATTTTCCATAAGAATCTTGAACCCACAACGCAAGATAAAAAATGCCAAATTAAAATTTTACTAACCAATGTTCGCGTAGTCTCCTCTGTTCATCGTCTATTAATGTTCCATATGGTTTTACATTGAATTTATCAAGGTTACCAATTACACGAGTAAGATGCTTGGTCTTAATGCCATCACTAGACTGCTTCATGCTCTTAACAAGGTTGTGCTGTGTTCTGCTGACCTGAAAAGTTATACAAACATGAACATGACAGTACATTTTGAAATATAAATTCCATGTAGTAAACTATATTACATATAATTGGTCAAAAGTAGGTATTTGTTATTTTCTGTAAATATTACTCAACTTTCAGAACTACATAATTGTTTAGATTAGCTACATGAGTTAACTAAAAAGAATCATCATCAAATATACTTTTTAAAAATTATGCTACATAACATATATTCTTGTGTTCTCATGCTCAAAAAACAAACCAATCTGGCAGTTCGGTTGCCATCTATCCAAAGTTATAGTCAAATTTACGTAACTCTAGCTGTGGTTAATGTTACACACTAAAACAAGATTATATTATATCATTCTTCAAAAAGAATTAGGAAAGAAGATAGCAATAAATACAAGAGAAAGGGTTTCTATATGTGAGAATGGAGTAGACACCAATCCAATGTTGTCATTGATGCCCATAATTGAGAATCAAATCAAGATTTATTAACAGATGAAATTATTCATTAGACACTTATTTGCATTGTAATCTCACTCTCAGAACTAGAACAAGAAAAGCAAATAAAACGTTAGGAGCAAAGAGAGCAAATATACAAATAGAAGGTTAGTTTCAGTAATATGTTACTTTTCGTTTGTCAGCTAAATATTTTATTTTGAGATGGGCACCTAAACTAGATTGCATGCTTTCCATTTGGATATTACAAAGGTGCACAAATATAAGATAATAAGGTAAAATTCTAAGTTAAGATAATAAAATAAAAGAGAGGTAAAAAACACCAAAATTAATATAAAAAGAGATAATAATAAGAGATTTGAAAGAGTGGGATATATTTAAAGATTTGTACTTAAATAAATAAAAATGTTTTAAAAGCAGCTATTAACATGTCTAAACTATGATTTAGAAATTCTTGTTGGGTTTCAAATTTAGCCTACCATAACTTGTTTGGAACTATAAGACTGTTGAGTTGAGCATAAATATAAGACTGGGCTTTGGTTCTCTCCCCCTCTCTCTCTCTTACTCTCTCCCTCTCTCTCTCTATATATATGACTGGGCTCATTGATTCTTTCTTAATGAAGCTCCAATAGCCAATGCTGAAAAAAAACTCTTCATCGTGGCTCACACAACATCTTACCTCAATATATGACATAAACTTTGAAACATCATTACTCTGTGCAACCTTCAAGGGCATTTCACTATTGGTACATTTTGGTCGCATATCTCCTTGCTTATCTTTAGCAAGGTTATCCCTGCACAAACATAACAAATAGAGGTTTTTAGTGATTCATAAGTCTTTTGTTGACATTAGACTTTCTGGTCCCTCTTTACTTGATTCTTTAATCAGATTGTCTTTTTTTTAAAAAAAGGTGGTATTTACACCATCAGGACTAATGGGTACTTAAGTTTGCTGTTTCTTTTTTTTCTTTTGAAGCATTAATTGGCTATAAATAAAAAAGAAACATCTACGACCATACGTACAATGAGAAAACTAATCTATTTTAATGCATAACAGCTGCAGTAATTAAATATGTCGGTATGAATAGCCAGAAAACCAAGACATCTGACAATTTTAAAGCACTTCAATGTTAGAAGTCCACAGGACATTGATGGAGTTACATGGAACACCACTGAAAAGTGAAAGGATGAACAAATGATAATTTTGCAAGTGAAATATAAAAAGAAATGTTAAGCAGTAATTTATTAAGATGCGGTATATAGAAGATCAATAAATTTAAGAAGCATAACCTGAACATTATTTCTGGATCATCAGAACTTAGCCATCTCTTCTTCCATTTCTTCAAGGACTCAACCATGCTACAAAATTATTTTACTATTAATATAATGGGATAGCGAAAATGGTACATTTGTAACAAACTTGATCTGGTTTGGCATACTTGGAATGGTAGTTATTCAGGTTAATACGATATGCCTTCTCGTCAGCTCTAATTTGCTTCTCCTTGTTAAGTACAGCATCTGGATGAATATTGCCATAGCAAAGAGTGGAAGACCTGCAGTTTAATAATTTATTCAATGATCTGCATCTTACAGAAATATCAAGAAGTATAGAAGTCTAGTGAACATTGTTAGAGAAAAGAAATGTGTAATGCAATATCATTTGTGGACAAACAGGACATCATGATCCTTAGATCATTCTGGCGGTAAACATCCGCTTGAAGGAGGTCAGATGGTGAAAACTTCCAAGTAGAATGGCACTGGGTGAAGGGGGCGCTGATGGGGCCATGGGGGGCAGGAGTAGAGATCTAGAAATCTAGACTAGCCGGCCATGGGAGAGACCAGTCTGGAGTTTAGGGAGTAGGGAGACTTGTTTATTCATCTTCGTTTGATGGAAAGAGATACCACCTCCATCCTTATATAGATGGGATGACTCTCAAGATGCTTATATCTAAAACTAACGAAATAGATAACAACTCAATAATAATATCTCTAAACCAACTACTGTTGCTACAGTATCGAATGGCAATGGACAAACGGTGATTGTCACATGCATGAACAGGGATAGTACTGTTAGCAAGTTATGTTTGTCTTTTAGATTCTTATGTAGTAAGTTATGTTTGTCTCCTAGACTCTTATACAGCAAGTTATATTTGTCTCCTAGACTCTTGTGCCTGTGCCTTGGACTCTAGCTGCAGCTATGCGCTGGCCTAGGCACTTGTGCTGTTTAGTGTGTATTAATTAGGCCTCAGACTTACTAGTTTAGTGTTTATACCTTGAACCCTTGAACTCCCCTGTCTATATATATTTGTAACCTCCTGTAATCTAGGATTATCCAATATACAATACAGAGTCTTTCTCACTTACATGGTATCAGAGCCCGGGTTCCATCCGACCCCTCTCTTCCCTCCATGGCCGGCTCTCTCCACCCCTCTGCTGTTGGCGACAATGCCGAGCGCAAGCGACTGGAGGCCAAGGCTGAGGCCACCGCCGCGTGCGTCCACGCCGCCCTAGAGAGCGCCACCCAGGAGCGTGCCGCCGCCATACCTCCCCCTGAAGACCCACTGGAAGACGCTGACGAGGTCACGTCTTCCCTCTCCGATGGCCCTTGTCCCTCAGTTCACGCCGCCATGGTTCTTTAGGAAGCTGCCGCTGTTCTAAACCTCCACGCCCAAGCTATGGCCGTTCAGAACATCCGTAGCCTTGTCCACATCGTTCTCGACGTCAACTCCGGCCGCTTTGCTTAGTGGCTCGAGCAATTCCTGCTCACCCTGGACAAGTATTCTCTTCAAGGCCATGTCCTTCACGACGATCGTCCACTGAACTCGCCTGACTGGGAGCGTATGGATTGCGTCGTTCGTTCTTGGCTCTACGGCACCCTCTCCGACAACCTCCTCGACATTGTCAGGAGCCGCGGCGACCAAGGCGTCACTGCCCGTACCATCTGGCTTGCAATCGAGAGCCAATTTATGGGCAACCAAGAGGCGCGGGCCCTTATTCTCGACGCCAAACTCCGTACACTCATCCAAGGGGACCTCTCTGTCACCGACTACTGCAAGCTCCTCAAGACCACCACCAACAACCTCACTGATCTTGGTGAACCAATCAACGACCGCTCCCTCGTCCTCAACCTCATCCGACGCTTGAACGAGCAGTTTGCCTCCGTTGGCTGCCATCTCCGACGTGGCCGTCCCTTCCCTTCCCTTCCTTCTTGGAGGCCTACGGTGAGCTCATCCTCGAGAAGCTTACCATGGCCCCCGACCTCGTCTCCCCCTACAACTCTCGTCGCCGGCACAGGTAGCGACTCCTCGTCCTCCCGTCCCGCCTCCCAGCAGCTCTCTAGGCATCCCACCACTGGCCCGGGGATGGTCTTGGCAGCAAAGGCAGCGGCCGTGGCGCCCCCGGCAAAGGCGGCAAAGGTGGCCACAGGGGTGGCAAAGGCAGCGGCTCGGGCACGCGTGCTCCAACCAACCAAGGGGCAAGTGGGCCTTGGCCCACGTCCTACAACCCATGGCTCATCATCCCCGGGCCGCGCCCCCAGCCTCGTGCTTCACCCGCCCAGCCACCACACCAGCAGGCGCTGCTGGCCCAACAGGGAGCCTTCCCGGCCTCGCAACAACTCCCGCCGGCACCATTTCAGCAGTACCTACAGCAGGCCACTCCTACTGCCTACTATGGTCAGCAGGGTGCCCCTCTGCCTTTCCTCGGCGCCTCGGCTCCTCCCGGCTTCTACAACCCACAGACCGGTCTTCCGGTGGCCTGGGATCAGCACTCTCTTGCCTCAACTTTCAGCACCATGACCCTTCAGCAGCCGCCGAACAACGAATGGCACTTCGACTCAAGTGCACCTCCCACACGACCTCTGATTCTCGCACTCTTTCACACCCTACCTCTTCGCGGTATCTTCTCCTTCCTCTATTGTTGTCGGCGATGGCTCCTTACTCCCTGTCACCGCCACTGGCGCCATCAGTCTCACCAACTCTGTGTTTCTTAATAATGTTCTTGTTTCCCCACGACTTATTAAAAATCTAATTTCTGTGCGCCAGTTCACTACTGACAACAATTGTGCTGTTGAATTTGACCCTTCTGGCTGTTCTGTGAAGGATCTGGAGTCTCAGAAGATGATCATCAGGTGCAATAGCTTCGGGCCCCTCTACCCATTGCACCTTCCCAATGCCACCGTTCTCGTCGCTGATTCTTCGCCTCCACTCTGGCATCGCCAGCTCGGCCACCCTAGTCGCGACGCCTTGTCCAAAGTCGCCTCTGTTATCCCTGGTTATACTAAATAAATTGATTCTTTCTATCATGCGTGTCAGTTAGGACGCCATGCTCGTCTTCCTTTTCAGTCATCTTCATCTCGGGCATCTAGTTTATTTGAGCTTATTCACTATGATTTGTGGACCTCTCCAGTAGCCAGTGTTTCCAGCTTCAAATATTACTTAATTATACTTGATGATTACTCACACTATGTTTAGACGTTCCCTCTTCGTCTCAAATCTGACACGTTTACCACTCTAACTCATTTCTTTGCCGATGTTCGCACTCAATATAGCGTAGCTGTAAAAGCCATCCAACGTGACAATGGTCGGGAATTTGATAACTCTACCTCCCGTTCCTTCTTCCTCACCCACGGCATACACCTCCGCATGTTCTGCTCATATACCTCATCTCAGAATGGGCGGGCTGAGCGCATGATGCGCACCATCAACAATGCGGTTCACTCTCTTCTCTTTTAGGCCTGCATGCCCCCTTCGTAATGGGTTGAGGCCTTACACGTCGCCACACATGTTCTCAACATCCTACCCACCAAAACTCTTCAATCCTCCACACCTCACTCTGTCCTGTTTGGTGTCTAGCCCAAATACGATCATCTTCGTGTTTTTGGCTGCGCATGTTATCCTATCCTCTCCACCACAGCCATTCACAAACTTGCACCACGATTCTCCTTGTGCATTTTTCGTGGCTACTCCTCCCATCATAAATGATATCGCTGCCTTGACCTTCAATCCAATTGTGTTCTCATCTCTTGACACATCGTGTTTGATGAACACTTTCCCTTTCTCACAACAGTCATCTCCTACCGACTCGACAGCCATTGATTTTTTAACTGGTGATGCAAATCCCATGCCCAGTTCTATCAGTGCACCTCTACCTTTATTTCCTACGGGTGCCCTGTTGGTGTTCCTACATAGCCACGTGTGGCCCCGACTGTTAGCACACCACCAACACCCAACGCGAGCTGTCCTCATGTGGCATCCAGCGTGGGCGCGGCCGTCGAGACAGAGGCTGCCACTCCAGTGCTTGGCATGGCCCCTACGCCGATCTCTCCAATCCAACCAGGCGCCCAGTAGGACACTTCCTCTGCGCCTGCTGCTGCTACAACTCTAGGCACTCCGCCTGCCATTACTGCTGCTACAGCCCTCGGCGCCCCGGCTTCCCCTGCTGCTGCAACAGCCCTAGGCAGGCCCCAACCACTGCTGGTCTACTCACGACACCAAGCAGCAGCTCCTCAGCAACCGGCTACCCCCAGCACACCAACTCTGCCCAAGGGGGCCGTGTCCATGCAGCCTATCACAAACAACCACGACATGACGACGCGCGCCAAAGCTGGTCACCAGTTTCCTAGTGTCTACAACAGCACAACACTGTCACCAGTGCCCCGCACCTTTCGTGGCGCCCTTGCCGATCCCAATTGGCGGACCGCCATGGAAGAAGAGTTCTCTGCCCTCCTTCAGAACAACACGAGAGCTTGTCCCTCGACCACCTCAAGTCAACATTGTCACCGGCAAATGGATTTTCAAGCACAAGTTCAGGGCTGATGGATCTCTCGATCGATACAAGGCTCGATGGATCCTTCGTGGTTTCACTCAGCGTCCTGGCATCGACTTTGATGAGACATTCAGTTCTGCTGTCAAGCCCGCTACAGTTCGGACAGTGCTCTCACTCGCCCTCTCTCGCGGATGGCCAATTCACCAGCTCGACATGAAGAATGACTTTCTTCATAGGACTCTGTCTGAGACTGTTTTTGCTACACAGCCTGCTTGTTTTGAGGATCCCACACATCTCGGATATGTCTGTCGCCTCAACAAGTCTCTCTATGGCCTCAAACAGGCTCCTTGGGCATGGTACAGTCACTTCGCCACCTTTATTCTCTCACTTGGCTTTGTGAATGCGATGGCAGACACCTCCTTATTTGTCTACAATCATGGCGTCGACACAGCATACTTAGTACTCTATGTGGACGACATCGTGCTCACTGCCTCATCCACGGCTGTCCTCCGTCGCATCATCTCTGCTCTACAGCATGAGTTCAACATGAAGGACCTCGGCCAGTTGCACCATTTTCTTATAATGCAAGTTTAGCTCCGTGATGGATGCATTTTCTTGTCTCAGCAACAATACATGATGGAGATTCTTGATCGGGCTGGTATGGCTGACTGCAAACCCTGCTTTACTCTAGTCAACACCAATCCGAAGCTCTCTGTAGTCACTAGTGACCCAGTTTAGGATCCCTCTGATTTTCGCAACCTGGCTGGTGCCCTTTAGTACCTCACTTTCACTCGTCCAGATATTGCTTATGTCGTTCAGTAAATTTATCTCCACATGCATGACCCACGGGAATCTCATTTGGCTGCCCTCAAGCGGATCCTTTGGTATGTTCACAGTACTCTTCATTTGGGTCTGGTGCTCCGTCCCACAGCACAGCATGAACTGGTCGCCTACTCTGATGCCGACTAGGCTATGCGGTCTTTCTTGGTGACAACCTCATCTCCTGGTCCTCCAAGCGCCATCACACCGTGTCCCGATCCAGTGCCGAAGCTGAATATCGAGCCATTGCCAACGCCGTTGCTAAGGCTTCTTGGCTACGTCAACTTCTCAGTGAGTTACAGTCCCCTTTGCAGCGCGCTACATTGGTCTACTGCGACAACATCGGTGCCATCTACATGTCCGCCAACCCGGTCCAACATCAACGCACCAAACACATCAAGATTGACCTCCACTTTGTCCGAGAGCGTGTTGCTCTTGGTGATGTTCACGTTCTCCATGTTCCAACAACCTCTCAGTATGCCGACATCTTCACCAAAGGACTGCCATCTTCGCTCTTCACTGAGTTTAGAACTAGTCTGAACGTCCACTGCACTGATGCTCAGACTACGGGGGTTTGTTAGTAAGTTATGTTTGTCTCCAAGACTCTTGTGTAGCAAGTTATATTTGTCTTCTAGACTCTTGTGCATGCGTTTTATCTTCTAGACTCTTATGCAGCAAATTATGTTTGTCTCCTAGACTCTTGTGCCTGCGCCTTGGGCTCTGGCTGTAGCCATGCGTCGGCCTAGGCACTTATGCTGCTTAGTGTGTGTTAATTAGGCCTGAGACTTACTAGTTTAGTGTTCACATCTTGAACCCTTAAACTCTCCTACCTATATATATTTGTAACCTCCTGTAATCTAGGATTATCCAATATACAATACAGAGTCTTTCTCACTTATAAGGTACCAATTGAAAAAAAGTTTATCCAACATCAGTTGAGCTGGTTTAGCCATGTTCAAAGGAGACACCCTCAGAGGTGTCAGTACATTATAGAATCCAAGTTAAGATAATAAAGTGCAAAGAGATAGAGAAAGACCAAAATTAACCTGAAGAGAGATAATAAGAATGAACTTAAAAGAGTAGGATATAGCTGAAAATTTGTATTTAAATAGAAATACTTGAAAAGTAACTATTAACGTGTCTAAACCGTAATTTAGAAATTTTTGTTGAGCGTCAACTCTAACCTATCCCAACTTGTTTGAGACTGAAAGACTATGTCGAGTTGAATTGAGTAAGGATATGAGTATAAAATGAAGCATTTTGGGTGTCAGCGGCTTTAGGTGTTTTAGTATGAGCCTTCCAGAATGAGTTCAGTCCCTCAATTTGGTAGCTCTTATAGTCTAATTTCAAGATTTTGTTTGATATGCAAGTACATTTTGACATTATGTTAGCACAATGTATTATTTCTGGTAGTCATCATACTAGAGCTAGAAGATAGCAAAGACAAATTGTTCAGCATGCACAAAAACCAAAGAGAATATTTCAGAAAGTTTATCTCATTTACGTAACACCTAGAAAGAGAGTTGACATATGAGCTGGAGCAACACATCCCAAAGCCCAGCTTTAGCAGGACAAACAATTCTATGTACAACAAAAGCACAAAAGAAATAAGGGACAAACCATATGACTTCTATGGAGGATGTATAACGTAGCCTAACTTGTTCCCATGAGAATACATCAAACAAAATAACATAAACATTCAAATGGAAAATCACACCACGTCTATGCAACGCAAATATGAGTTCTAAGAGGATAAGCGTACATCCAACTATTTCAAACCTTACTGATATTTTTGGAACATACGCCAGAATGAAGATGAAACAAGTAGCCCCCTACAGGCAATTTCTAAGGTTGTACTCGAACACAATAAACAAGTGCAGTTATAAAGCCTAGTAGTGCAAATGAAAGTGACAGCAGAAATCAAATCATAGAAAACTTGCCAGCTGAGAGAAGGATTTCCGAAGTGATGATTTTGGCCTGTAAGCAACAAATAGACATTTTCTTCTGCATCAATGTCGGTTGGAAGAAACTGTATGAGAAACTTTCTGTCGGCTTCTGTCAGACATGTATCCCACACCTAGAGTCAACAGTCAAGTTACAACTATGTCAATATTAATATGTAATAAGGGAATACACCCCTGCAATGGCGGACAAAGATATCATGATCCTAGAGCAGTTTAAAGCTTTACTACGAATAGCAAAGCATCATGAAAATGCTGATGATGGTGGGAAAATAACAAAACTTACATACAAAAGAGAAACTAGGCATACCTCATAGGACAGCACACTTCTCAAGTTCTCCAAGGAAAAAGTCTCTGGAGGAACATATGTAACATCAGCCAACCCTGAATAATTCTTTTGTCTAGAATCTATGAATGGTGCCAAGTCTGACCACAAAATCCCAACTTGTTCCTTTTTGGGAACTACTCTCTTTTGATAGTCATCCCATTTAAGAGCAATCTGTGACTTCAAACTTATCAGACTATTAGATGGCTGAACTTTTGATTTCTTCCCTGCCCTGTGTTGATCTGAGTTAGTGGAACTTATTATCCGTTTCTTTTGCTTGCCTGCTGCCATTCTGCAGGTCATCTGATCATAAAATGGAAGTCTGTAAACCTTTTACCAATAAATGACTCTAATCTTGCTTCTACTTTAATGTATATCCCATGCCAACAAAAACCACGGTGCACCTGAAATGGAACACAATTTGGTTTGGTTGGTAGCTCAAAGACAATTGAGAACGGGAAGAAAATATAGATTTCTCAGTCAACTAAACTGTGAACCTAGGTACACCAGTTGAAGACAGAAAGATGAAGGAAGAAAGGCAGAAACAAAAGCTTCAAAACCACCCAAGCTTGTTATATCCAGTTTGACACACCAAAGTACGAAATCATATCCTACGAGGAAGACGATTATCACATTATGTTATCTAGGTGACACCATGGCCTCTAGGCACCTGCAGGGGTCAACAAAGGAAGCCGCCTAAATTCCCCAACTTAAGCAACCACTACAGGCCCTCTGCAACCCTGCTCCTCCCTCATATACCTTAAATACCGTTTTTTGGATAAACATGATAATAAAAACAAAAGTAAAATTTAAATATTACTGTTTAGTTTTCATTAGTCATAGCAATTCATAATCTATTTTAGCCATTTTTATTTTCAATTTGCAAAAATGGTACTATAAATCACAACTAAATTTTAAGCATGCAATTACATAATAAAAGCATCACTTTGACACAAAATAACAAATCAATACATAAAATCACGAAGGATATTTATCAGTAATGTAAATTATTTCATAAATACGATTGTTTGTCCAAATGAGGTGTCATGTAATTCTAACACACTCAAAAGTAAGATAAGTCTCTGTATTGACCCCATGAGGATAAATGTCCAAAAATTGACCAGATTTTACACCAATGAACTCAAAAAGATAACTAATATGGCTGCTAGTATCTCAACAAACTGGTCTTCAATTTTTACCCTTGTCCTACTTGCATAAGATAGCCAGAGGTTTTAACCCAGTCCATCATGTCATTTGACTGACGTTGCTAACATGTGGGTCGACTGGGGATAATTTAAATTCACAACTTCTCCTATATATGCGACTCAAGTAACCACCACATTCAAATGTCAATTTCAGCAGCTCTACAATTTTCTCTACAAGACTTAAGCTGCCATGTAAAACAAAGTAACAAACTATAGGTTGCAACCGATCAAACTGTCAACAAGTCTAGGGGCCTTTTAGGTTTTAGTCTTTTTTTCTCAGGTTTTAAACTTGAAAGAGCCATTGACGCAACAGCGACAAGAGTAAATCCCTAGATGTATTCTCCCAAAAGTGCCAGCACCACGAAATTCGAATCAACACAGATTAAGTAAGACAACATGAACCGCAAATCCAAAACGGAACAATGCCAAACAGTGCCTACTGCTGTTCATGAAATAGACAGGGCTCGTTATCCACAACAATTAGTTACCATTGTCCAATTATACCAAATTCCTGGAGTATTTCTCCCCCCACCCCCTGAACACGATTCTCCCAGGGGTGCCATCACGAACGAAACAAAACAGATGCAAATCCGGTTCCTCCACGGGCAAACCCTCCCCGTCGATCCCTAAGCTAGGGTCTACGCCCGTCCCTCTACCGCCGGATCTAGGAGGCCAGGAGCAGACGACTGCGGGCGGGCGTCAGGCCATCGAAATCGAACGTACGTACCTCGCGGTCGCGATCGCGGGAGAGGACAAAAGCTCTCCTCGTCGTCGGGTGGTGGCGGAGGAGAAGGAAACCCTAGACCGACCGGCCCCCACCTGAGGCTGAGGTCTCCGCCGAGGGGAGAGGGGAAATCTGGGCTGGGGTCGGCGGCCGGTTGGGGTTGAAGGTAGCAGAGGAGGCCTCGGGTAGATAACTTGGAAGGGCGCACGAGCGCACGCACGGACAGGGGGTCGGCGCTCGAGGAGAGGCGGGAGTACTTTTCTCAGGAGCGGAGGGTTTCCTTTCACCGATCCGGTTCACAGAACGGTTAGTTTATCCAGTTTCCTATCCTTTCACTTCTGTTTAAAATTTTATATGTTTTTTCAAAAAAATTTATAGCATTTATTTTTAATCATTAAACATGTATATATATATTCCCCGAAAATTATTTTTATTTACTAATAAATCATACGGCTTATTTTTTTAATAAACGAAATGACAATGTCAAATGAGAAATGATAGTAGCACTGATGTCAAATGAGAAAATATATACTCTATTTGTTTCAATTTATTTATCATTTTAGCAAATCTCATACAAATAAAAGTGTGAAAAATTTTATAGTTACCATCATTAAATACATTATAATTAATATTTCTAAAGTAAATATTAAAATCCCTTATTAGAAGTATGTACTGTATTAATTAAAGGTAGAAAGCAAAAGATATATCTAAAATTGCCTTCATATAAACGATAAATAATTTAATAAAAAAAGTAAATGCTAGAATAATATTTAATTTGAAACGGAGATAATACTATTAATTAATTTTTATTAAAAGAGAAGTTTTGATATATAGCAAAGGAAATAAACCGGTAAAAATAACATAAAAAACTTTTCACTTTTGCTTATAGCATAACCCGTTTATTTTATTCGGTTACGTAGTACTCCACCACATCTACCGATTGGGACTATGGATGAGTCGTGGTTGGAAACAGAAAAAGGTCCATATTACCCTTCACCTCATTCCTTCGAACCAGATGCGACGACAGTGAGGTAAGTTAGCCATTCTCAATACTGTTTTATTTTATTAGAGTTTCAATCGTATAAATAAGATGACATACTAAATTGATGACATATTAAGAAATTTATGAAGTGAGAGAGAAGAAATGTATTTTATCTAAAAAAAATAATATAAACAATTACAAATAAGGCAAACCGACTTAATTATTTCATTCTATACGTTAGAAATATAAATAAAACCCATTATCATTAAATCATTTCACAATACAATTAAATAATTAAATATAGTGTATAAAACCATAAAATAAAAATATGTATTAGAGATCTTTATATTATTCATCAACCTAAATTTATTTCTATGATTTCATACTATTGAAACCATAAAATAAAACTCCCCACTAAAAATGACCTTAGGCCACTGCTATGTAAAAACATAAGCAGTATATGAATCTGAATCTAATGAAATATATCCTGTCCACACAAGCTTTTCATGTATACCAACTAAAAATATTTAAAAATATCATTGAAAATTCTAGAAAAATTGTACATGTAACTTCAATAGTATTACACCTGGTATAAAGTCATATTCAAAAATCTATTATATTTTAATAAAAAAATATGATAGTTTTAAGAATATAAATCTGTGAGAATTTATTTTTTTTCTCTATATATAAATTAAATTTGAATATGAGATTCTATATATATATATATTAAAAATATGTTTTTTCGAAAATTTTCAGTGATATTTTTTAGTTAGTGTATATGGAGTGTGTATGGAAAGTGTGTGTATTATGTTCCTGGATCTAGCCAAATTTTTTTTTGTTTGTTGTTATTTCTTATCAAATCTAGGCTGAGGGTTAGAAAAGTTTGTGTATTATATAAAACGGAGCAATGAATTAAGTATTAGATTAAAAAAATTAAAAAATATATTAATATGACTTTCTAAAGCAACTCGCTCGCTGCACTGGCTCACTCACCGTGCCGCCGTCGCATATGCGCACAACACTCGATCTTAACCGGAGACGAAGGGCAAATTAGACAGTGTTCTTTTCGGCTTTTCGGAGGAAGCTACTTTCTAGTTCAGCGTGAACTGGTAAAATATTAAACTTTTTTTAAAACAAACTTTCCATATAAAATTTTCTTTAAAAAATCAAATAAATATATTTTCTAGCTTGCAATAGTATAATAGTACATGTGGCTTAATGCCGTTAGAGACAGATGCGACGAAAGTGCATGGGACATGTGTAACAAAAATTTTCCAACTATTTTGATCTTTGTTGAAAAGAAAATTGGTAAAAACCACCCAAAATATCATAAGTTTGAGATTTTCACCCATAGAATGATTTGTTGTAAATACCCCTTCCTAATTCAACTTGGTTTGATATTCTCTCCTATTGTTTAATGTAGTTTTGAAGGTAACTAGTAGTATTGTATAGAATATGACAAAGGCAATCAAAAGTATAAATATAAGAGCCCTTAGTGAGCATGACAAGCCTAAGAGGCCAAGAGGAACGAATCTTACACAAGATAAGCCAAAGCCACCATGAGCCACGGGACTGATTTCATTGAGTCAATATTAGAAAAATCCGACTACTACCAGCTATTGATCATCGTGCTCGAACTCTATACCAATATGCCAATATTATAGTAGACTAAATTAGGATTTATTCTCTACTCATAAGATTGATAAGTAGAGACCACCCGCCAAAAAGGAGTAGGTTGTTACCTTTAAGATCAAAATATGTATAAAAATTCATGTATGCTTGTATGTTTGTTTGTATCTTCATATCAGCCTATAAATATATTGTATATATACAGATACTACAATCTGTTACTAATGACATGCTAGGTAGGAGGCATTGGTATTTAGAGGATTCACAAAGATGTGCCGTTAAAAGGCGGATTTTTTAATGAAAGTTATTACAATGACTTTGGGGCAAGAGATACGACCCGACTAAAGTTTGTCCTCCTCTAAATTAGAATCGTCACCATTTCTATCTCCATCAACTCCATTAGGATCAATCTACATGCTTCAAGATGTTGCTGCTGTAGAAGACATTGGTTCAAAATCGTTAACCATGAGTCTCCTAGGAGACTCGGACCGACTACAACTAAACTAATATATGCCACGAAGAATCTCAGATCAAATTGGTTGATCATGATGTTATGCCTAACCAATCTATTGTTCTACATTAATGATGTGAGTTGGCATAAAAACATCCGTGTACCACTTTATGACATTGAAGTAAAGTCATAGAGATCTAAAATCACATGCAAGTATATAGTCTGCACTACGCCTAATACATATGCATGCATGAGGCACATAGGTCTACTAGGACCATATGTATGTTTGTATGTAAATGTATATCAACATATGTATAAATTGGATACATGCGTTAGTTAACTAACATTTTAGAACTCCAAGTCGAGAAGATGAATTGACTTGTGCTGATCAAGTCTCAAAAAAGCCATCATCATATGTAGACACTGGCATGTCAAGAAATTCAAATCAAGACTTATCGCCCAAAACAAGACTAGTCGATGAGAACGACTAGAGGAAAATCATAGGCTAGTCGGTGGTACCATCGCTATAATTACGACAGCTACATGTGATGGTAAATATAGAAGCATTAAACCAACTTGTTTAGATAATTAGTAAGGTTATTTTTTAAATTAATCTATTAATTTTATAAATACATCTTATATATATCTACACGGGTATGCAATATTATATATACAATTTATATTACCTTTTATTATTTAGACTCTGACCAAGAGGTTATTTATTATTTCAGATCGTATTTACTTTACGAGCTCATAGTTAGACTGACTATCATCTAATGCCTAAGGGCTTGTCTAGTTTATTTTCTGTGTAACTATATATGTTTGATCTACATCTGCTTGTTGTATTATATAAATTTAGAAGATGTATATAGCTTAAACGAGTATGCACTTGATGTTTTCTATTATATTTTTTATCTTTTAGAATCATATTTTCAAAAAACTATTTGAACTCAATAGCATATTTCATAACAGTGACCGGGAGTCTAAAATCATATTTTTAGAAAACTATTTGAGCTTATAACAATGGCATATTTCATAACAGTGATCAGGATCACCTAGTATATTTGTTGACATTATATTAATGTCATCCATCTTATCTAATCAGAACATGAATGAAGGAGACGCTCTACTTACAAACAAAAGATCTAAGGTCCTGATCATGTCATTTACCATAATGAATTTACGCCAGTACTTCAATCATCGATGATACCCTGCATGTCATTGTCATATTATCCCACCATATCTCTTATTAATCTGATCACCCGGTTTGTTTATCAAGAAGTTGTTCACGCCATCCACTCTAACTAGTCGGGATAAAGGTGAAGAGGTGATCTGTTTACAAATGGAGGACTTGAGGTGCTGCTCTTAGCATGTACATGGTAGAAAAGCAATACAATAAAAAAACATTTCTAACCAGAGGCTTGAAATAAACCATTGTCTTCTACTATGCTACTGAATTGTTAAATAAATGTGAACTCATATAAGATATGTATTAAGTAACTTTATAAGTGGTAAGATATAAGTAAACATGAGGCGCAAATTAGATTTGCTTGGTTGTTAAACAATTTGACAATTTAAACCATCCAAATATCATCCAATGCTAAAAAATATTAAAATAATTTATTTTCGTAAGACATCAAATATATAAATAATTGAGATGACGTATTAAAAATTCTAAAGAAAATTAAATGAGATAAAGCACATACAGAGAGTAGATACAATTTACACCGTAGATAAATGATTCAAAGGCTATAAATAATTAGGATGATATGGTTTTATGAAAGATGAGAGAATTAACATTACTATAATTAGTGGGGTTACTTAGAAAAAATAAAAAAACTAAAATTTATGATAAATAATAGGTAATTGAGGTTCAATTTTCGTGATATGGATTCGCCGATTAAAACCGACAGAATCGTCCCTAAAAAATATTGGGGCCCATGTCAAGTCCAGATCGTGATACACCATCACCTCCATCTACATATAAGTGTCCCCACGCCTACAACGTCTCTAGGCGCCAGCAACTGTCCTTCACTCCCTCGTCTCCAGTTGCCGATGCAGCCGCCCTCTTCCCCTGTCTCCGGTCTCTTAGAGTGCGTCCACGATTCATGCTCGTAAGAAAAAAAAATCATGATTCATTAATTCAGCATTGAGTTGTAAGACAATGCCATGTTATTGCTCCAGACTTGTACAAACAGAGGAACGGCATCAATTAAAACCAACAATCTTGTTCAATTAGGTAATTCCTATAGTAAGCAGACATCAGTCTGAAGTCTGAACACCGGCATATAGTGGTAGTAAATAAGTTGATTGCACTTATAAATCTACACACATAGAAACGATATTTGATAGGGTGTTATATTAAGCTAGCACATCCGCTCGTTGGGCATAAATATAGTCATTGACCCAGAAACTAACTCCTTTTCACAATTTTGAAAAAAAAAACAGATTTCACAACCTGTAGTTGACATCGATAAAGCTAGTGAACGGCACAGGCGATGTCCTCCACCGAGAATTTGCCTCGCCGGTGATCTGTCAGGTGTACGTAGCAGTTCGTCTGGTCAGTAACTCGATCTAGCACTATGTGATTTACATGAAGCATGTGCTGATCATGGTGTGTGTACTAAAACGTTGAAGGAGTAGAGGGATGTCTGATCAACGGTGGTTATGTTGGTGTACAGGATGGACAACTGCATGTCCTCCAGCGTGGCCACGGTCTTGGTCAGTCTCCGCCATCTCCTTCTGTAGCGTCGGGGTCCATTATCTTGCCCACGGGTGTCATCACCGCCGGTGCCGGCGCCGGACGACGTGAGGAACGGGATGCTCCCGGCGACTGCGGCTGCTGCATGCATGGGAGCTGGCAGCACTGCCCCGTCCGCTACCGGCTATGGCGCGTCGCCGACATACAGACGCCGCCGCTTCTGTCCCCAGCAGAAAAACAGACAGGACCAAAGGAGGAGTAATCCAGAAACCAAATTCACAACTGATTAACGCAAAATAAAAAAAACACCACACACTAATCAAATTCGGACGCCCTTAATCAGGTAAGCGCCAAAGCTGCGGCCTATCCAATGCCCAAATCCTTATTGATTCATCCATCTCAATCCCTCTAGCTTCAGCAGCAAAGCGAAGGGAAAAAAAAAATCCTTCCTATCGACTATATGGCATGCACCATGCGCGTGGCGCTTTACAAACGACGTATAAGTTTGCCGCCTAAAAAATAATCATTGCGGGTGACGTATAGGGTTAGCGGTATGTAAAAATATATTTATCAACTAAAATTCATATCTAAAATTTAATCTAAACTTTATATAAAATTTATTCTAAATTATTATACATCCATATATGCGGGCCGGATTATATATATATTATATAAAAAAACTTAATTTAATTAATATATATAAGTAAATTATTATACATAAATATATATACATTTATTATAAATATTTAATTTATCATTCAGTTTTTACAACAGTCAAATTATAATTTATAGAAACGATAAAACATCCTATTGTGCAAGATACCCTTCCTTGAGGATGAAGTCTCCGCAAACGTGATATATCACACAATAAATAAAATCATAGAGGTCTCGTATTATATTTTTAACTTTTTTATCATCGAGTATCTTATCTCTATCATTGATTCTAGCCAACTAAGCACATATGTTATAAAAAAATATAGCTAAGTATTTAATATGTACATCTTTAAATAGATATATTAGCTTATAGAGTTGCTGTAGTACTGCACGTAAGACTTGAGGTGATGACAGACATAATCCACATAATAAGCTATATGTCAATTGCTTGTGGCACTTTAGTTTGTTATATGTGTACATATACTTATATTTAAAAAAATATGTATCGTATTGTATCGATCAATTGTTTATCATCAAAAATGTTTCCCTCAATGTCTCGACTACACCTTAGTTTGTATGGTAGTACTAGAAACATTGGCAAAGAGAAAAATTAAAGTTAGTGAGTAATCTATATATGTTATAAGGAACGGGATCAATCAATATCGAAGGAATTAGTTAATAATTTACTAATCTAAAATGTCAATAAAAGGCTAATATCAGTGATGTAGGATATTCATTGGGTCTAGCATATAGTTCCGATGATATATCATGAAACATTATTATGTACAAAGATTAATATTAATAATTGTTGTTTATATATAATGACTATGCTAAATATTGAACTTATCCGTCGTTGTACAGTGCAATGTTCTATCTGTCATAATTATCATCACACGACTTATGTAGACTTCAACCTCTTCTTTTGAGATTTATCCTTCAACACATTAAAATCTTCTATTATGTCGACGGTGTATGCTGGCCTTTAGTAGCAGATTAAGATAAGCAACCGGTTTATTCAACTTCATTGCCATGTTGTGCTGCATCCTAAAAATTTAGAACAATTTTAATTAGTTACTACTTAGAAAATAATTTAACAACAATAAAATCAATATATGTTAACTTACATACATCACATGGCAACAAAATTGACGTTAAGTTTTTCTTCGCAATACATTGCATCGATGTCTCTAAAATTAATTAAAACCATGCTTCTGTCATCCATAAAGATTTACTTCAATGCCTAAGCTGTAATATAGGAGACGCCAAATTTACTGGCTCTCATGTACCATTGGTGACATCTTCTCATCTAGGATGGTCAACCACGACAGAGAAATGGTTTGTCGTTCTTAATTGCTTCAATATGTCTTTATTGGTGGCAACAAATTCTAGGTTTGTACTTATCGATCCTGAAAGAGCTTGAGTTTTCTACTCCATATATGCATCGAGCTTTGTACTTAAATTCTCTCTTCCTAAAAATGACCCCGTATTGATTTTGCCACCTAATAACCACATCACGGGGAACCATTGAACATCCCTTAGCATTGATGGAGGTCACGACATATGTCTCTTCAGATCAATCACCTTGGTCCTGCCCATTCTCCCCTTCTACGTTTAGACTTTGTTTGAGTATGAGTTTTTTTTCTTCGGGAGAGAAGAAGTTTCTAATACATTCTCGACTTGTTGTCACTTTGATGGAACTCTACGACGTGTGGACTTGTGGTGCAATCTTCGTCTATGCATAAAATAGAATAATCGGTGCTACAAAAAAAATTAGATATGTACAATAAACTCAGTGAAGCGAGTATACAAAGAACTTGTTGCAGGCGGCCAAAAACACGTGCCACCTGTTCAAACAATTTTCGCTGGCAGCGTGTGCTTTCCGTTACCTAAAAAATGCCCACTATAATTTTTTTCCTTTTAACTGTATTTCATACAATAAATTTATATTTCAATATAATTCTTATGCATTTTCACATATATCGTGCATAAATTTTACACATCCACATAAATTATCAAATTATATATTTTCACTATGTGGGCAAATTATCCTATTATAGATTGTCACTGCATATAGAATTTGAGCATTTTTTTTCATCGATGGTTGCCTCTATAAGCTTTATATTGTTACGAAAATCTATTTCATTTGGTCGTACTACTCAGCATCTTCTACATTTTTAACTCCTACCACCGTTTGTTTTCCAAAGATCGCAACTATCCAGATTCCTGTTCTCTTTGCGATACAGGATGCAGTGATTGACACAGGGTGTGAAAGTGCATCTCGTCCCCTAGTAAGTTTTGAGTGATAGATGATAAAAAATTAGGGAGCTATTATATTGCAATTAAGAATCTTGTAGTAATTAGTTAAGTGAGAGATTGTTTTGTTAAAAAAAGACCACATGAAGAAAAGAAAAGAAAAAAGGCAACTTGAAGTGATAAAAATATAATTTTATTTTTTCTTGAGTCCTTTAAGACAAGTTGTACTATTAAGAGGAGCTCAAGTTTAACCAGATCGAGAAGCAAGTGCTCAATAAATTCTAAGTCTGAACACTCGCACTACGTACACCTTGGGATTTTAGTTTTTCTCACCTAATGTTTCGAATATTTGTTTCTAAGCTTTATGGAAACTTGTGGACAAGTTTATTTATTAAATAGAGAAATCAGCTCGAAGTCTTCAAATATTTTGGCAAGAGTCTCTAAACTGAACTCTCTATCTGGCAGTGAGGTATGTTTAGAGTCTTCAAAAGTTTATACCGAACACTCCTAACCTCCTCGAAGCTAAGTGATGTTCGGAGTCTCTAGGCTATTTGGCTGGAGTCTCCAGACTGAGATCTCTGTCTAGCCCATAAGGTCTGTCCAGAGTCTCCAAATATTTTATCTGGATACTCCAGAGTTTGAATTCTGTAAGTAACGACTAGCTTCGAGAGAGGTAGGTATTTAATCCCACCAACCACTTTTGAGGAGTGGGCTACTCATTCATTACTACATCACTCTCTCTCTTGAATCTTGAGTTTAATCCATCCATTGAGAGTGTTTTTTGGGTGATTTGTGAGAGATTGGATCTTGAAATTTAAGTGAGCACTTATGGATCAATGTCGGTGAAGACTCAAACTTGTTACTTTTGGAGAACCATCTCCTAGATGACTAGGCATTATCCGCTAGAATTCAACTTATGAATTGTTTGGGACATTTATGAAGGTCTATCTTACATTCGTAAGGAAATAGGTATATTAGTGAATCATCGAATTCTTTCTTAGAAGTTGGTTTTATAGAGAAAGCTTCATAGAAACTAGGAGCATGGTGTCCTAGTAGAAATCTTGATGGTTGCCTTGGACTAAGTGCTATGTTTTGGTAAGAGTTTAAAAATCAAACTGGTTTCTAAGGTTGAACTTAGTGAGGCAAGCGATCGAAAGATATCCAACTCTTTGGAGCTACTCAACGGAGACGTAGAATCTTTTAATCTGAACTTCGATGAAAAATCATTTTGTCTCCTAGCTTCATATTACCTTTATATTTTGTGTGATTTTGTTTCCATGCTTTCTCCCTAACCCTCAAGGTTTGCCTCCTTTGAGTGTCCCTCAGAGATTTTGAAAGAGGTCCATATTCTCTAGACTATACAACCGAAGACTCTAGACTAGTTTCTCTATCTAACAAAAAGATTGATCTGGATACTCTGAAACTATAGGACCGGAGACTCCGGAAGGAAGTCTAATCTCCGCTGCTAGTTTATTTTAGATTTAAAAGACTGCACATTCACCCCCCTCTATACGGCTCAAGGTCCTTTCAAGGTGTGCATCTTATACGCACCTAATGACAAAGGACAGAAAAGTTTTTTCGCTTGGTATGTATTTAGTGGCAGTGAGTTTGTATTCAGTAGCATTTTTTTAAGAGAACTTACAAATCATCAAAGCTACTATTCGACCAACCGTTGCTAAACTTCAACCTAAGAAGTTTTAGCATAGAAAAAAGTATGGAGAAGTTTTTATCACAACACTTTGACTCATCGTATAAAAATTGCTTCGCTGCCTTCTGCAATGGTTTGAAATTATCTAGACGTCTCACCGACCCTATTATGACTTCTAGTTCAGCGTGTCGCAACATCTTCTCTAGTTCGATACTAGTATCATCCATAATTGTAGGGTCCTTTTTTTCATCACAACAGCATAAACTTCATGAATAAAATTATGAATACCACCCTCTAGATAAATATTAGGTTCTTCCATGATGCTACTTTGCCTTCAACTGTCTCTCTATATTTAAACCAAATTGTTGCTCGCCGCCAAAAAATCTCGCGACCGGAGAGGAACGGTGGCTCAGTCACGTGAAGGCCTGGGAGATCTGCTTATCTCCAGTGCAGGTCCTTAAGCATCGAGGTTCGTGGGCGTGCCAGTCAATTTGACCCTGCAATTGATAAGGAGGTAAGACGAGTGAATCCGATACAGGTGCTCGCTATCGGCTGGCTGCCGATAGGTTCGGGATGCTGTTCGATCAGCTAAGGAGCTAATGTGGACAGGTGTCCACGAGGAGTCGACTGTAGAGCCGATGGAGAAACCAGGGTGTATTCAGAGGATGACGAGGCACACGGGATCCCTCCGGACAGCCGAACAGTGATTCATCGGCTGGAAAAACTGATGAGCGTGCATGCGGCCTAGGCGATCAATAGCGCAAGAAGGCACGGGCTGCAAAGCCGATGCCGCTCCGGATAGGACAACACGAGACCCGTTGCCTGCCAAGGCAACGCCATCAACACCGAACCTCGAAGATCGTACCTAACCGAGACGAATACGAGGCCGGGCCAGCGGCGATGATACGGAGGACGTCGGATCGGGTATGCCGTAGCAAGGATAGGAACGAACCCATCGGCTAGCTGAGCCGATGAGGGGATGCCTGTCTGAAGGCGGGTGCGTATCGGCTGGGGTCCAATACATTTGGCGTTACGCGTCGTGGGACGCCTGTAAAGGCTGATGCGAATCGACCGAGGGGCCGATGCGCTGGGCGTGAAGCAAAGAGCATGAATAACTCATCGGCTAGCACTCTGATGATACGCCGTGCAGAAGGCTATAGGCCTGAAGCTCGATCTACCGTCGGCGGCCCCGTAGGTCGGACCTAATCGATGCAACACGAAACTAACGACGGCAGAGAGAGCTTAACGGGCTGATAGATTCAGCACGGACGTGATGCGGTACATCCGATCGGCCTAAGAGGTTGGACCTAACCGATGCAGCCTTAGACAGAGCAGGACATAATGGGATGGTGGCGGGACTTACCCCTTCGCCGGAGATCGGACTTAACCGATGTAGCCCCGCGTCGAGAGCCAGAACCCACCGGTAAAACCTAGATGAACTAGGGTGGCGATGTGCCGAATTTGTATATGATCGAGGGATATGTTACATGTTTCCAGGGGGTCTATATTTATACCATGGATTTACAGACAGTGTCCGACGCGTCTACGACCATCGGACGTTATTTCCGAGTAAGAACAAAGGAAAATATTCCTAAAGCAGTTAACTAACCAACTAAACCCCCTAATTGAGTAAGGTTACAATTTATAAGCACCCTGCCGTGGAGTCCACGGCTCTTCCGCAAACCCGGTTTCATCTGAATTACCTTCCAATTTGTAACCGGGTCTTTCTTTGCTGCAACCTAATCGGCTTCTCCACTGTAGCTATCGGACCTTCTTTTAGACAAGCCGATCATTTTCTTTCCTTCCATCGGGCTTCTCAGACCTGATTCCGATTGGATAATCCCCTGTCTTCAAGCCGATCTAATCTTCTACTAATCTAATCGGCTTTTCTACAGTTCTCCATCGGCTTTATCTCAGTATCTCCATCAGCCAATGACTGCATTAAACCCTCCATCGGACCTCTCAGCCGATCGGCTTTAGCCTCATCGGATCCCTCAGCCGATCGGCTTTAGCGCCATCGGATCGTCCAGATTTTGGTGTTAACGCATGCCCCCCAATTTCGGAGTTTGCCAACAGACTACAAAATTTCGAGCCGTTAGACACCTCCGCAAACCAGGATGACCCATTAAAACCCGCATTAATCGACTCAGATCTCTACCTAGGTCGTTTTGCCTCTATAAAATATATCCCCTCAGCCTTCTTCCACACACTTCTTCTCATCAAAAACCCAAAACATCGACGAGCTCCACAGGCATCCGCAAATTTCTACGAATCTCGACGGGCTCAGAAGACTGAAAACGAGCTCTCGCAGATTTCTTTATCGGCTACTACTCCTTCATTTGCGCAATGACTTCTACAAATGTAATCCCTGAGGTAACCATTATCTGCTCTTTCATCCTATGTTTTGCACGTTTCTTCCCCATCCCGATTTCTCATCAGTAGTCGGGTTCTGGTTTCTGTAGGATCTTAAGAGCCAGATCGCTATTCCAATCTCCGATCGCCCCGGTCACTTCTTTCTTGGCCCTATGAGTAGCGAGGATCCGACTGATTTCATCAACTCTGAAACAGAAAGGATCCCATTCAAGAACTCATCCATGGCCATCACCGATTGAGCTCACAGCTTCAGATCCTGGCCCAGCAAACACTCTAAATGGAGGAACTGGTAACTTAGGGTTTCTGCCTCTAAAAAGACTTTATGGGAGGATCTGGAAATAGATCATTGCATTAACCTTTCCTTAGCCGATATGGAAAGGAACGAACCTCTGCTTGCATCGGCTTCTTACTTCTGGTCGGACATCTTGAATGCCTTCATGTTCGGGCATGGGCTGATGACCCCCACCTTGATGGATGTTACTATATTGACCTGCCTCAACACCACCTACTACATGAACCTTTTCAGCCTCAGATTCAAACCTAATCATCGACTAAACACCAAGAATGTTGGAGGTTGGACTAAGTACATTTCCTTGCATAACAAATCCTCCAGCCCAGTCGATGGACGTGAACATGTAGTGTTCTTGAATCTTTGGCTAGAACGATTCTTCTTTGGTGGTTTGACTCTCGGTCCAACAACGAACATGCAATATTTGGCAGAGCTCCTAGTCGATCACCGCCAAATTCCCCTAGGGCATTATCTTATCAGAGCAACTTATCATCTGCTCCATCAAGTTGCGACCAAGCTATCAACAGGCCATCCAGTCGGACATATCGACGGACCCTGGTGGTTTATACAACTTTGGCTGAACGTCTACACCTCCAAAGTCATTGCCAAGACCCTCTTCTCTTCCATGACATTCCTGATTGACTACATGGAAGAAAACAAGGCCAGCCGACGCTGATGCATTTCGCTAGGTAAAGCTTCATCAGCTTTTCCTAGAAGCAAAATGACCCCCCTCGGACTCAGCCGACAGTTTAAGTGTTTCTACTATGGTTTTACCAAAGAGGTCACCATCTGGTCTGCGTACGAGGATGACTCCTCCTTTCAAATGCCTTCCAGGTTTCATCTGATGAATGCCTTAGCCGATGAAGAATCGAAGACCATCTTTTTATCCTCCATAACTCCTTGTCTTCTGCCGATCAGATTTTCAATGGGCCGATTCCAACATCCATCATACGAGTTCTACCATCTTTCGGTTAGTGCTTGTCAGTTGGGCTTCGGCCAACTCCCCATCAGCTTGTTCTTCATTGGCAAGCTCCGAGCCCGCGGAGAAGTGAAAAGCGGCTTGGAGTATGACTGTCTTAGTTCGATGATATCAAACTTGTCCTTAGGGACTATCTCCACCATCGAGCCCTGCATATCCAATACCAAAATCTTCATTCGATGGTGGTTAGAATGGGGAAGGCACTTATATAGCCTATCGGTTGAACATTATTGCCTTCGCCTCAATCCCGACTACGTGGAATTCGATGAAGAGGTAATCCTTCTCTCACTATCATGTCTTCATCGTATTGAATTTCAACTGTATCAATACGACGTATAGCCGATCGCACTGAGCAAACCCACCTGGCTCATAATGATCGGCTGACTGCCCTTGATGAAAAGAAGAAACTTGATGAAATGTCAGCTGACCTTCAACATGCCAACACCATGCTTAGCCTTTTGAAGAAACGAGAAGCCGATTTGATGGCGGAACTCGACAAGGTTCGTGAAGACATCAACTCCACCGAGTCCCATCTCATCGGCCTACCAAAATCGATTCAAAACCAAGAGGCCAAGGTAGCAAACAAAGTGCGGCTAGCAGTTCGCCGGCACAAGAACTTGAAAACTATCCTCGGATCAGACGAGGATGACATCTGCGCTATCAATGGTATAGATGAAATCCGTCTGCGCATGATTGAGGCCATTAAGAAATTCTTGTAAAACTTTAGCCTAGGAGAAATCTAGATGTCATCTTGAACATTAACTTTTTCAGTAAACTTCAATCAGCTTGATCAACAAAAGTTGTGTATATATATTTTCTAAAGGCGATATCTCCACAATATCGGTTGTATGTAACCGATACAAACTATATCGGCTTCCATACATTGTCCATCGGCTACGCACCAGCCGATCACACGGATGGTACCGTCAGCTGGTACTACCTCTAAAACCTTATCTGTCTTGAATCGGCTATGCTCAGCCGATTCAGGTGCCTACCCACACGCTAGGATAATATTTTTTCAAATATTTGCCATTAAATGTTTTGGTAAACATCTCTCCTTCAAGACTTTCCAATATGTAAGCATTGCCAGGCACACACCGATTGATCCGATAAGGTCCTTCTCAATTCGGTGATCATTTTCCAAACTTATTATCCCTAGATCTAATCGGCAAAATTAACTTCCAAACGAGATCTCCTTCAGAAAAGAATTGGTCATTACTTTTTGGTTATAATGCCTAGCGACCTTAGCCTTGTTTTTCTTGATCTTCTTAAATGCTTCTAACCGACTCTGAGTCAAATCGTCAAGCTCATTGGTCATCAACGTGAAATAATCATCGGCTGTCAACTGGTCCTAGAGCCGATGTTAACTTCCCATGGAAGAACTGCTTCATGACCGTATACCAACTGATATGGTGGCACCTGGGTAGATCCATGACACGTCATCCGATAGGCCCACAACGCATTGTTCAAAGTGACATGCCACCTCTGTGGTTGTTCATCAGTCTTACGCTTGATCAATTTTATTAAACTCTTGTTAGAAGCTTCCGTCAGTCCATTAGCTTGAGCATAATATGGTGATGAATTTAGCAACTTAACCCCCATACTAGCAGCAAGCCTTTGAAACTTTTCTGACATAAAGATAGAACCCTGATCAGTGGTAATTGTCTGTGGAATTCCAAATCGATGTATGATATGTCCCTTGATGAATTCAATCGCGTCCCTAGAAGTAACCTTCTTCAAGGGAATAGCTTCTACCCACTTTGTAAACTAGTCTGTTGCCGCCAATATGAACTTATGCACTTTACTGGATGAAGGATAAATCTGGCTGATCATGTCCATTCCCCAACCTCTAAACGGCCATGGCTTGACTATCGGATTCATAACCGACGCTGGGGCTCGCTGCACATTCCCAAACTTCTGACAATCTTGGCAGCCCTTGTAGTATTTAAAACAATCCTCTAGCATACTCGGCCAAAAGTATCCAGCCCTCCTCATCATCCATCTCATGTTATGAGCCAATTGATGGGCTCCATAGATGCCTTCATGCACCTCGCTCATCACCAACGTGGCTTCTTCAGCACCCAAACATCTCAAGAGCACTCCATTGACTGATCGATAATACAATTCTTCATCAAGTAGAATGTACTTAATAGCCTTGTACCGAAGCTTCCTAGAAACCGATCTTGATGGATTCTGCAAATACCGAACGATCTCCCATCTCTAATCAACGGTTTCCATATGGCTCTCGATATCGGCTATCTCAACTTCTACTCTACTGTTCAGCCGATAACCTGAAGCAGTCTGAGCAAGATCATTGGCCTCCGTGTTTTGCTCTCTAGGAATATGATCCAATGTCACTATCTTGAAATCCTTTAACAACTGTTGAAATTTTTCATAGTATGACTTCAGAATTTCATCCTTGCATTCATATTCCCCAGATAATTGTTTGATTACCAACAAAGAATCCCCAATGACCTCTATCGTATTGGCTCCAATTTCTCTCAGCAGCTGAAGTCCCTTGAGTACTGCCTCATATTCTGCTTGGTTATTTATACTATACGGTTTGATGGTGAAGGCAAACTCGAAACTTGCCCCCCGAGGGGAAATAATCACCAAACCGATACCAGATCCATGTTTGCAAACCAATCCATCAAAGAATAACGTCCATGGGATCGGCTCTACATAATTCTCTTAGACTCCTCTATGTTGTACAATAAAATCGGCTATCTCTTGTTCCTTGACTGTCTTAGCCGATTCATACCTCATATTAAACTCCATCAGAGTGAATATCCATTTACCAACCCGCCCCCTCAAGACTGGAGCCGATAGCATGTATTTGATCACATCGACTTTGCAAAGCACTGTACACTCAGCCGATAGAAGATAATGCCTTAATTTTATACATGAGAAATACAAACACAGGCATAACTTTTCCACAGCATGATACCTAGTCTCAGCATCCAGAAGTCATTGGCTCAAGTAAAATACTACTCGTTCTTTTGACTCAAACCCTTGTACAAGCATTGATCCGATTGACTTCTCATCCGCTGATAAATATAATTTGAATGGTATTCCCTTTTACGGTGGAATCAGCACTGGTGGAGAATTCAAATATTCCTTGATATGATCAAAGGCTTTTTGCTGGTCATCACCCCACATAAACTCTTGATCGGCTCGTAACCTTAATAAAGGAGTGAGCGACTCAATTTTTCCTGATAAGTTTAAAATAAATCTCCTTATAAAATTGAGTTTGTCGATCAAGTACTGCAGCTGTAGTTTGTTGCTGGGTGGCTCGGTGGTCTGGATGGCCCTGATGCTTCGTTGACTAACTTCAATTCCTCTCTCATGCACCATGAAACCCAAAAAATGTCCAGTTGATACGCCAAAAGCACACTTGTGAGGATTCATTTTGAGTCCGTATTTCTTCGTCCTCTCAAGCACTTTTCGTAGATCGGCTATATATTCTTCAATACCTTTGGATTTCACCACCACGTCATCAATGTATATCTCCACCAGCTGTCCGATAAGATCATGGAACATATAGTTTATGGCTCTTTGATAGGTAGCACCGGCATTCTTCAATCTGAAAGTCATGACTACCCACTCGTATAAACCAATAGCCCCAGTACACCTAAATGCAGTCTTGTGGATATCTTCTTCGGCCATAAAAATTTTATTGTAGCCTATATTTCCATCCATGAAGCTAATAATCTTGTAACCAGATGCAGCGTCAATTAATAAATCTGCCATTGGCATCGGGTACTCGTCTTTAGGGGTTGCCCTGTTCAAATCCCGGAAGTCGATGCATATTCTTAACTTTCTATTTTTCTTCTTCACTGGGACAATATTGGATACCCATTCAGCATATCGGCATGGTTTGATGAAATTTGCATCGTATAACTTCATGATCTCCGCCTTGATTTCATCATGCCACTCTGCTTTGAATCTCCTCTGTGGCTGCCTAAATGGCCGATATCCCGGTCTGATAGGAAGCCGATGTTCCACAATCGATCGGCTTAATCCCGACATCTCATGGTAATCCTAAGCAAAGCATTCCTAGAATTCCTTTAATAAATTTATCAGCTTTTCTTGGAATTCAACACATAGATATTACTAATGTACGTCGGCCCCGACTTATCTCCTGATCCTATGTCTATTTGTTCCAACTCATCGGCCGACGTAAAACCTTTCCCTAACTTTCCTTCGAAGTCTTCTAAAATTTCCATGGAAACAATGGATCCAAGCCGACTTGCTAAATCGGCTTTATTCCTTTATCAGTCACCTCCAGGAAATTTCCCACCCATGTTTGTTCGGATAGGCAGTTGAATCCATCAGCTTCCCAGAATGGCACATCAGTTGTTGCCACGCTTGTCGACTGATCGGCCGTGATCACTTCAACTCTGTCTCCTTGCCATTGTATGAGACTTTGATGCATTGTTGAAGGAATACAACAGTTGGCATGAATCCAATCCCTACCAAGGAGTAGGCTATACGACCCCTTACTATCGATGATAAAAAATGTGGTAGGAAATGTCTTACTTCCAACCGTTAGCTTCACATTCAGTACTCCTTTGGTTTCTGATGGATTGTCTCCGAAGTCTTTCAACACCATATTTGTCTTGACTAAGTCTCCAGCCGTCTTACCCAATTTGCGGTATGTAGAATACGGCATCAAATTGATGGCTGCGCCTCCGTCAACTAGCATCTTTGTCATCGACTTACCATCAACATATCCGTTGATATACAATGGCTTTAGGTGCCGATGCTTGGATTCTTCTGATTGTCAAATATGGCTTGACTCGGTTCCAATATTAATTGGGCAAAATCCTCTTCTTGATTTTCTTCATCCGATACATATGATTTATATTCCATTGACAAGAAGAATACCATGCTAGCCTGAGCCGATGTACCAGCATCTTACTCATTTTGCTTTATTTTCCATACTTTCTTAATTTTTTGGTTCCGATCGGCTTCTTCATGGTCCTGCCGTTGTCTTCTATGCTGCTCTCTATGTCGCAGCCTTTGTGCCCTCCTCTTCTGATTCTTCGTAAAAATCCCAGATGGACACCACTGATCCTTCATGGAGTATAACCCTTTGTTTAACTCCTGATTCTTAATTGTCCTTTGACCATGCCCTTCGTTGATTGGCCCCAATCGGCTATGTGCTGATGCCCTAGTGATGGAAGGCCGATCATACAACGTTCGGCTCTGGTCACAGTACCAAAATCCTGGTTTATTGCATTCAGGACAGTCCTCGATTGACGGCAATCTCATATTTTGATCCCAACAGTACTGAAAAAAGAGACAATCCTAGTGTGGATTATACCTTTCTTGTTATGTTGTGGCTCGTCTTTCTTTGTCCTGTAGTCTAGAATATTTTTTGATTAAGTCCGATGAAGTAACCTTTGACCTCTTTCAGCGTCTTTTTTCATCGGACTGATCTCCTGAGGTTCCTGCAATCACCATATTCACCGGGAAAGGATGCCCATCAACCTTCATCGACCTTTTGTCCCCGAATTTGATCCTCCCCTGTTCGACAGCCGATTGTAACTGTTGCCAGAAGACCTTGCACTCATTTGTATGATGAGATATTGAATTGTGCCACTTGCAATACTTCTTTTTTCTGAGTTCTTCCGCAGCCGGGATTACATGGTTTAATGGCAACTGGATCTGCTTCTCTTGGAGAAGAAGATCAAATATCTTGTCAGCTTTGTTAACATCAAAATCATATCTTTCTTCTTTATTTACTTTCTTGATCCATGGACATGATACAGGTTTTTTATTCCTGGTCCATTCTGCCAGTCCCACCTCCGCATCAGATCCCTCATCATCTGAGTCTGATGCGTATACTTGTAGCTGATCGACTTTCCGATGGAACCTTCCTTTCTTGGCACCTGCAAATCGGCTTTCATGAGCCGATACTCTCTGGAGTAGATGAGACAAACTTTCGAATTCTTGTGAAGAGAAACGCTCCTAAATCGGAGCCAACAATCCTTGAAAAGCCAAATCGGCTAGTTGTCCGTCACTTAAAATTAGACTGTAGCATCAGCTTCTAACGTCTCGAAAACGTTGGATGAATTCCGGGACGGATTCATTGTGCCTTTGTCTAACCGATGTTAAGTCTGATAACCTCAACTCTTGAAGTCCGGCAAAGAAATACTTATGAAACTGTTTCTCCAAATCAGCCCATCCCCTGATTGAATTTGGAGGTAGTGAAGAAAACCAAGAAAAGGCTAGTCCAGATAAAGACAATGGAAACAATCGGACCATCAGAGCTTCATCAGCCGATGCCTCCCCACATTGAGCCAGGAATTGGCTAATATGTTCCATCGTAGATACATTATCTTGCCCTGAGAACTTGGAGAAATCTAGAATTTTGAATCGGTGTGGCAGCAGAATTCTATCGAACCACTCTGGGTAAGGGTGTCGATACATTAAAGTTTGCTCTTTAGCCTTGATACCGAATTGCTCCCTTACAACTTCCGCAATCCTGGCAGTCCAATCTTTGTCCTTTAGATTCTCCTTTTGGTAATGTGGGATCAAAGTTGGTATCTGACATGATCCATAATGATCTCCTTGATAGTTATTACTAGGATATTCTTGTTTATATCCTCCGTAATAAGCCGTCCGATGATACCCTATCATCATATCTTCATGCTGCCCCCTAATCCGCTCTTGCACTGGTGGAAACATATTTGCCGATATATCCCTTCTGGATCCGTAAGTAACTTGTGGTTGTCCTGTTTTCATCGGCAAATAGACCGGCCCTTGATCAGCTTCCTTAACAATAGATCCATCCACAATTTTCTTGATTAAGTTGTGCAAAGTATTCACCAGTACACCCGATTGGTGAACAGCTTCGTCAACTATCTCCTATAGTGGCTTTTGAGGACTGATGTACGACGATCGGCTCGATTCTCCTTCCAAAACTGGCTTTGGCATTTTGGACTTTTGAATTGGCCCATGTCGAGTCATACTAAAGGACTCCAGATAAATCTTTTTAAAATTAGCTGTGTTCTGCTCCACCTAGTATCTCTGTTCCTCAGTTAAATCCTTCATCGTTACTGGGATTATATTGTCTGTGTTGATTTATTTACCCTCCATTTGAGCACCGTTGATTGAAGGACTTTCAACTATTGAAAAAGGTCTTCAAGTCCCACCGGGCGTGCCAAGAAGCGTGCTCACCGCCAAAAAATCCCGCGACCGGGGAGGGACGGCGGCTCAGTCACGCGAAGGCCTAGGAGGTCTGCTTATCTCCAGTGCAGGTCCTTAAGCATCGAGGTTCATGGGTGTGCCAGTCAATTTGACCCTGTAATTGATAAGGAGGTGAGACGAGCGAATCCGATACAACTGCTCGCTATCGTCTGGTTGCCGATAGGTTCAGGATGCTGTTCGATCGGCTGGGGAGCCGATGTGGATAGGTGTCGACGAGGAGTCGATCGTAGAGCCGATGGAGGAACCAGAGTGTATTCAGAGGATGGCGAGGCGCACGGGATCCCTCCGGACAGCCGAACAGTGATTCATCGGCTGGAAAAACCGATGAGCGCACATGCGGCCTAGGCGATGAATAGCGCAAGAAGGCACGAGCTGCAAAGCCGATGCCGCTCCGGATAGGACAGCACGAGACCCGTCGCCCACCATGGCAGCGCCATCAACACCGAACCTCGAAGATCGGACCTAACCGAGACAGTATGAGGCTAGGGCCAGCAACGATGATACGGAGGACGGTGGATCGGCTATGCCATAGCAAGGATTGGAACGAACCCATCGGCTAGCTGAGCCGACGAGGGGACGCCTGTCTGAAGGCGGGTGCGTATCGGCTGGGGTCCGATACGTTTGGCGTTACGCGTCATGGGATGCCTCTAAAGGCTGATACGTATCGGTTGAGGGGCCAATGCGCTGGGCGTGAAGCACAGAGCATGGATAACTCATCGGCTAGCACTCCGATGATACGCCATGCAGAAGGCTATAGGCCTGAAGCTCGATCTACCATCGGCGGTCCCGTAGGTCGGACCTAACCGATGCAGCACAAAACTGACGACGGCAGAGGGAGCTTAACGGGCTGATAGATTCAGCACGGACGTGATGCGGTACATCCGATCGGCCTAAGAGGTCAGACCTTACCGATGCAGCCTTAGACAGAGCAGGATATAACGGGATGGTGGCGGGACTTACCCCTTTGCGGGAGATAGGACTTAACCGATGCAGCCCAGCGTCGAGAGCCAGAACCCGTCAGTAAAACCTAGATGAACTAGGGTGGCGATGCGCCGAATTTGTATATGATCGAGGGATATGTTACATGTTTCCAGGGGGTCTATATTTATACCCTGGATTTACAGATAGAGTCCGATGCGTCTACGACCGTTGGACATTATTTCCTAGTAAGAACAAAGGAAAATATTCCTAAAACAGTTAACTAACCAGCTAAACCTCCCTAATTGAGTAAGGTTACAATTTATAAGCACCCTACCGTGGAGTACACGGCTGTTCCGCAAACCCGGTTTCATCTGAATAACCTTTCAATTTGTAACCGGGTCTTCTTTTGCTGCAACCTGATCGGTTTCTCCACTGTAGCTATCGGACCTTCTTTTATCCAAGCCGATCCATTTCCTTCCTTCCATCGGGCTTCTCGGATCTAATCCCGATTGGACAATTCCCTGTCTTCAAGCCGATCCAATCTTCTACTAATCTGATCGACTTTTCTATAGTTCTCTATCGGCTTTATCTCAGTATCTCCATTGGCCGATAACTACATTAAACCCTCTATCAGACCTCTAAGCCTATCGGCTTTAGCCTCATCGGATCTCTCAGCTGATTGGCTTTAGCGTCATCGGATCGTCCAGATTTTGGCGTTAACAATTGTATAGCCCACATTAAACTCTTATCAAACTAAGTAAGAATTCACAGCTTCTATTTTTATCAATACTTTCTTATTTTTTAGTAGATAACATATTTCCTTTGACGCTAATAGCATACTGTGCACTTTCCATGAATTTGGACAACTTATTGAGAAACAACATAAATATTAGCATCTTGTACATCCATTTCTACATATCCATATCTAAATACAAACCTCAATATAATATTGCAGTTTACAAATAATTTAAATAATATTTTTCCTTTATTTTAATTTTGAATTACTTTTTAAAATTTATAAATATAAAATTTTCTAAATAATCAACTTTTTATTTCCTTCACATGGTAAAGATTCTAAGGAAATTGAAAAAGAATCTAGAGAAAAAAAGAGTAATATTATTAGAAAAAAAATTAGAGAGATTCGATATCTAAACATTCGAGATCTAAACCTTCCTCCCTATTTTTTTCTTTTTCCCCGAGAGAGAAGAAGCCTAAAATGAGAGAGGTTTGGAGAGAAAGAAGCTATATAGGAGAACAAATAGATCTTTGTAGGTGGCTAATGGCATTGGTCGTATGCAAAAAATTGACTGTTTTTGCAAGCGACCGATGACACAAGCCACTGCAAAGATCTATTTTTATAGGTGGTAGGTGTTCGGCCGCCTAAAAAATATATTTTTGTAGGCGGCTTGTGTTCCTTGAGCCTGAACAAGCGTCTTTGCAGTTGGTCCAAGATCAGACCTCCTGCAAAAATGTTTTGCCCTCATCTAAAAAAAATCATTTTTAGAGTAGTGCCACAATGATGAGAAGAGAGGGAAAGAGGTGGAGTCGAAAGGAGGAGGTGATGGAGGATAAAAGATTGCTTAATGATCTAGTGTAAACAAACCTAAGGATGGAACCAAAAGCTTTTTCTCTCATTTCCTTACTCGCGCGGACGCATGTGTCTCACAAGCCGTGTGGGCTATATGAGTAAGACGAAACTCATCTCGGAGTTGAAGGGAAATTTTCAATTGAC
Source organism: Oryza coarctata (assembly GCA_030770085.1). Taxonomy (NCBI): domain Eukaryota; kingdom Viridiplantae; phylum Streptophyta; class Magnoliopsida; order Poales; family Poaceae; genus Oryza; species Oryza coarctata. The sequence goes on from CM061475.1 coordinate 10,633,934, forward strand.
ATAGAGAGAGGATTGGGACGTCGTAGGTTTTTTGTGTGACCTAGGAGAGACGTTCTCCTTTTGGACTTAGCTAAGGCTAATAAATAGCATTAATAGCAGACGCTATAGAAATATTGGTTTCCTACCACTACCACTACGATTTAGCAAACTGGACTTAACATGTTAAAACTTAGCGGCCGTTGTTTTAACATTGTAGGCCACTATAGCGGCCACAGTTTAACTTAGTGGGCCGCTATAGTGTGAACCAATTTTATATAACCACTAACCCATAATAAATAATGAGATCATTAGTTATTTTATCTTTTATAACAAGTCATAACATAGACATCTTTTTTTCTTCTTTATTTAACTTAAGTTAAAACGAGACATTGTTACTAAATCTCTATTTGTACTCATAGCTTATATATGTATTGATATATCAATAATTTATTTATTGGTTGTTTTTTTAATGTTTTAGAAAGTCACTATTCATTATATATGTGTGTGTGATTATTAAATCCCACTATTGGATCTTAGCATCCGTTATCCGCAACCTGCTACATAGACAATAATATGCTACCCGCTATTCACTATTTATCACGGGCTCAAAGACACAAACAGATTTAGACTAGATGATGTCCATATAGTATTTTGGGGATTCTGGATAGCTTAGGAGAAATTTTGAGGTGGGATCAAAACTTCAACAAACAAGTATTTATGGCTAAAAAACATTTAGATCAATGGCTTGATCTGTTTAAAGTTCGTGTTATCAGAAGCGCTGAATTCAACTCCCAAACTTATGTTACCTTCTATGACCTAACAGTGACGTGGTGGCATCAAAGAAGACTTGAGAAATGCGGTCCCAATTAACTTAATGGATCATCTTTTCCACACACTTTTCTTTTGTTTACCCATAATGCAATATTCTTTGTTCATGTATGGACTGTACATCTTTAGTTGATGGATGAATAAGAGAGCCATGATCGTCTCAAGCCAATAATATCCTCAACAATACTTTCATGTATCTGATGCTAACTTCTAAAAAGTACATTGAAACTTATTTTTAAATTTAAGTAAAAAAATGCAAATATGAAACAGTATGTTCTTGTTACATTTGGGTTAATATTATTTTCTTGAAAAACATTGATGTCTACTTTCTCTACTTCAGGTTTGAAATTGTGTAAAACTGAGGCCTTTCATTTTCTTATGAGATCGTGCGAATAAAGTTCTATGCAAAATTATGCGCATATGTTTGGGACAGTTAATAAACAGATTTTGATGAAAATAGATGCTGGATCACCCCTTACCGATCCTTCTTAAACTAAACGAAATATATTATCAATTAACATCTTAGAAATATTCATTTCTCAAGATTTTTTGTATTAATTACTCCGGATTCCTTCATTTCCATATAAGGGAAATTTTGGGCAAAACATCTGCTTAAGTGTTTGCATGCTTAATAATGTCCCATAACTTAGTCCCACGACTTAAATAGGAGTATCAGGATGGGAAATGATCCGGTTCGATCAACTGAACCACTGATCCGATCCACAATTTTGCCTTCAATGGGCCTTGCTATTCCAAGTCGCGAAAAAAAAGGGTCTAAAAGGTTTTAAGCCTTTGATGGGAGAAACGGATAAGCATGCAGACAATTTACAAGTGCATATGCACCTTTATTTGCGTGTGACAGCAGCATGCAATTTAGTACAAGTAGCTGCCACAGAAACTTATAAAGAATTATGAAACATCTATTTAAAGTTTACACAAGACGTATTTTGCCATTTTGGAGAAAATCAGCCTTTTCATTCGAAACACATTTATGGCTGATGATTGATGGAATTGAGCCTGCTTCTGCAATGACACTTTGTTCAGTGAGTTTCAGCTGAAGTTATGCAGTCTCACCGACAAGTAAAAACCTCATGGCGGAAACTAAGCAAACAATGCATTGTAAAAGCTATTCACTTATGGTTCTATCGACGAATAAATGGTGCGTTCCACATTAGTAAAAATTCTGGCGAAATTTTAAAGAAAGGTGTGGAGCTTCACTTCAGAAACCATGATACATTGTCATATAATACAATGTCTGCAAGGAATCATCTAATGACCCTACATGACTTAACATGCTCACTCCATTTTACCAGTATCTCATTAATAAAGATCTGGATATGGATTACATCAAGCAGGAGTGATGAACATATCAACAGGCAATAGCAAATCATCATACTATGATACGTGTATTCCATGCTCAGAATCCAACCCAACAATCCGAACAGTGTAAACCCAACCAATTACACCGTAACTAAGGCAATGTTAACAAGAACAATGCACTCCACGACCACATGTTCCACCTTGAATCCAACAAACTCAAGGACTGGATCATCCTTCAGCAAGTTCCTTCAACTGTAAGTGCCCATGCCAATATTGGAGCCACCGTATGGGGCACCGCCAGCAGCATCGCGGGACTTGGAGTAGCTAATGTAGTAGAATTCGCTGAGGATGGCTGTGAAGAAGGTGAAGGCCGCACCAGCAGCAAAGACACCCTTGCGCACAGTCTCACAAGAGAGTGGGTCACCGCCAAAGATCCCCCTGTACCGGGTGTGGTACGCATTCCGGATGGATCCAGCCAGCAAGCATGCCTCAGCAATGAGGAAAGTCAACCTGGCATAAGCAGAAAATATCTTATTGACTAAACATTTCATGGAAAGTGCATTCGATATGACTTGGTTGGAATATACTCTATTTTTCCATATTACGGGTTCTGGCAGTAATAATTAAATTAAAATATATACGGAAATGAGAAGTAAAACTAAACCATTTACACTTGTAGTTTTTTCAATACAAACACATGCTAATATACACAGAACATGAAGCACCAGCAAAAGGAATATAACGAAAAACTGTTGAATGGATGCACATCAGAATATTTTAGATCGTAGGTGCTGAAACATCTGTTCATAGTTGAACACCTAGAATCTGATGGGCATGCAGGTATATGTAGTGATGGACACAATAGCACCACTCACAGAAGTACGATGAAGAAAATTGGATTTGGTGACATTTGACTGTAGAATATGAAAGTTGTACATTACAGGAAGTTCTTTTAAAAAAAACTTATTTCATATAGGTTTGTGTAGCCAAGTTGTTCAACCATTTTTCTTTTGTCAAACAAGATATCTAAAGAGTAGATGAGAAGTATATTGGTACTGATCTGTTATTCAAAATTATACTAATTACCAGAAAATCAACCATAGAAGCAATTTTTTTAATAAGATGAGTTATGTAGTAATATAGAGAGAAGGAAAAGAAACTACAAATGGTAAAGTCACAAGGAACATACAAGAAGATATCCCTTATGTATGCTTTTCGTTGACAATATAGTGCTAGTTAATAAAAATCAAGCGGGAGTAAATAAGAAGCTGAAGTTATAGCGACAGACTCTAGAGTCAAAAGATTTTAAGCTCAACAGAACTAAACTGAATATATAAAATGTAACTTCAATACTACCGCACATGAGACAGAAAATATAAGTTTAAAAGATCCAGTAATGCCAAAAAAGATATATTTCGCTATTTGGGATCAATGCTACAGAGAGAAAGATATTGATGAAGATGTTAGCCATAGAATCAAAACAGTATGGACAAAATGGCGAAAAGCATCGGGTATTCTATGTGATTATTAGGTACTCCAAAAGCTAAAATACAAATTTTATAAAATAGCGATTAGATCTACGATGTTGTATGTTGCATAATGTTGGTCTGCCAAAAAAGACATATTTAACAGTTAAGCGTTACGGAGATACGTATGTTGCATTGGATTTATGAATATATAAGAATGAATTGGGTCCGAGTCATCGATTAGAGTTAACACCAATTAAAAAAAAGCTTCTCTAATACCAGTTGAGATAGTTTGGACATAGAACACTCGTAAATAGTAAAATCCTAAAGCGCAATAGTAATGTGAGAAGAGACAGGGAAAGATCAAAATTAATATGAGAAGATACAATAAAAAAATACAAGTACATAAAAAACTGCTATTTTCATACATAAATCTTAATATGTGACTTTATTTATAAGCTACCTTAATTTACTTAAAGTTTTAATATCGTTTGGCTAGCCAAGGACTCCAAGAAAGCAAGGCTTTAATGGAGTGGCAGGCAGCTCTCCTGCGTTGTTAAAAAAAACAAAGAAAGAAAGCAAGGCTTTTAATTGATGTTGACTTCAAAACTTCTTGGGATATCCCAATTGTTGATTGCAAGGAAGACCCTATAAACAAGTCAATTATTACGAAAACAACACAAATCAATAAATTTGTGAAAAGATAATCGTAAGTGTATATCTACTATATTAAATACTACTCCCTCTGTCACACAAAGCTAGTATAGTGAGCTTTGCCAGGCTAGGTAACATGGTGTCATTACTTTATTTAAGCCAATGGGCTAATAAATAGGCCAGGTACCACCAGCGGAACAAGACAAAATAGTTGTTATCAACATCTGCGTAATGTTACATTAAAAATTCAAAATTATTTAGTGCAACTGCTGCAGGAACACTCGTTTAACTGTTAAATCCTACAAAGCAACCAGTGATAAACACTTTGCGCTTTGTGAGGCAAGCACATTTGAGGCAGTTGGACATATGCAGTCACTCATGTAGCAGTTGCACATATGCAGTCACTAATGTAACAGTTGGACATATGCAGTCACTCATGTAAAAGTCCAACAGATCTACCACTTGTTAAAGTAAACTATTGCTACTTCGAAAGGATAGATTGGTGAATGGGAGGTAGCTTAAAACCCCAGAAAAGAAGTGTTCGTTTGTTCAATTGTATACAGAGCTTCAGTGGGACTTAATGAAATGCAAACGCACAGCTGAGAAAAAAGTGGACAAGTGTGTCCCACTCTTTGAGTTTTGACTGTTGAGCTTATGCAACAAAGAAACTTCCATAAAGTGAAAGCTGTCTTCTGAGTGAGCTGAAAAAAAAACATGGTCCTAATTCCCTTATAAGTGGACAACAAATCACCACTTTGAGTATGCCACAATTCAATTTAACCCTTCACCCACAATCAGCGGAACAAGGCAGCAGTCACGCGCTTAATAAATTTTATTTTGGTAAGCATGAAAGAGATAGTTCACCTAATAGATCTAAAGGAAGAACCTTTTGCACCTGAATACCAGCAGCACGAACTGATGCTCAGTATTTTTAGAGCAAATTAAAACTATAATTAGGAAGCGAATGAGCAGAACAGCTCAAAAGGTCGGTCCACTGAAGCAAAATGGTTGAGCTCTAAACTAATAGCCAATCCAGCATCTAAATAAATCATCCAATAATTGGCCCTTTAGATCCTCCCACCACTAAGGGCACACTCAAAGTGCAGCATCTGTTGCACAAGATCTGCTCAAACCACTAGATCCAATTCTCCATTTCCCTCAACAAATGGATCTGAACTGAAGCCGCGTGCAGTGAGCTCAAAACCACACTGACTAGAAATTACTGCGAGAATTAAACTACCGGCGACCCAGATCCAGAAGACAAGAAGCAAGGAGGCTAAAGATAAGTGGAACACCCCCGGATCTCAAAAAAGGAGTAGAAAAAAAAGCAAGCACTTGTTGGTTGGTTAATATGGTGAAGTATTCATTCTAGCAGTAGGTGTAGGTGGTAGGTTGCAGCAGATGGTTGGGTTACCATGCGAAGAGGAAGAGGATGAGGGCGCAGGCGCGGGATCCCCCGGGCTTGAGGCCGCGGCCGCAACAGAAGCACTTGCTGGCGAGACTGACGACGACCTGCGCGGCGAACAGGAGGAGGAGCGCGCCGACGCCGTAGCCGGTGGCGATGTCGGAGTCGTAGACGCAGTAGTCGTACTCCTTGGCCATGTCGGGCGTCACGGTCGCCTGCAAAATGAGTACCCCAGCACTCTCTCGTCAGCAGACGGCTCCGAGGCAGGAGAAGAAGTTGAAGAAGGTGGGAGGGAGAGGGGCGTTTGTTTTGCCTTGCTGCGGCGCTGCTCGGCGGCGACGGCGAGGCCGAAGGCGATGATGTCGAGGAGGAGGACGGAGACGAGCACGATGATGGACGCCATTGCTGCCCCCGCCGCCTGTGCGAAAGCGAGGAGGTGGCGGGTTGGGTGTGTCCGTGTGTGCTCGCGGCTCTCGCGCTCCCCTCTCTCCTCGTGGCGAGTTAAATGGAGAGGCGCCGGCGCCGCTGCCGCTGCGGCTGATAAAAGGCTGTTCCTTTTTTTTCTTTGAGAGAGCGTGTCGGTGTGGTGGAGTGAGGCGTGTCCGGGCGGGTGGTGAGGCGGTGGCCGTAGCGCATCATGATCTGGTGCGGGGTGGTAAGTGTGGGAGGTGGACGGGCTAACCGGCGGGGGCCCACCTGTCGGAGGCTTGTTGGTAGCTGATTTCCATGTTCCCACGGGGATGTCCTATTCCGACCCGTCCAAAAATATATATTCTACTACTATAAATTTAATTATAAATTATACTCTATTTAGATCCATAATATATATTTATTTATTTAATCCAATACTAATTCTTTATATTTTAAAAGGAAATAAGTATTGACATGACATGTGATCGTCAATCTAGGAGGCTGGCTCCTCACTTGCTCAGGCTAGTTTTATTTATTAAATACTAGTAATAGTACTAGTAAAAAAAAAAGGTTGAGTTATATATATATATATATATATATATTTGCTGCGAGTAGGGGTGGAGCACGTTGGTTTTTCGGTTCCAAAACCTGAAATAATTTATTTACGTTGTTGTATTTTCTTAGTTAAGAGCATGCACTTGCGCCCAAACGTGGGTGTTGAGGGACAGCTCGCGTGTCGCACCTAGTTCAGCTCGGTTGCTTCGGTGCGCGGGCACCCGGCTTCGCTCGCGTGCGCGCGTGTCGGGCGCTGTGCCGCGGCGTGAATAGATCGAGACGGCGGCGACGGCTCGGGCTCCAACGGGGGACGCCCGGGGAATATACACGGGCTGTCCTCCTCGAACGTGGCTCGGTCGTGGTACAGTTCGGCCCGGAACAAAGTCGCCAAATCGGGGGCGGCCATGGTTAGGAGCCCAAGTGCATACTATATACCTAACAAGCTCGCGGTCTTATCCCAACTAAGCACGTCAATTAATGTCCCGTGTTAAGATATATAAATATGTATATAGCTACTATTCACACCGTGCTTAATTACTGTTTTATCACGATTTACTACTATTTACCAATTTACTTGAGAAAATTTTTATCTTTAGGATTTTTACTGATCGTGGAAACCAACAAAATATGGTTGTTTACTTAAGAGCTAATGTTGTACTCATTACTCACCGTATATCATACTTATTTATTTTTAGCAGAAAAAAATTAATTATCTCTAGTTAAAATTTATTATAGCTAAGATTTTATTTTCTCTCGTTCTCCTAAAACTATTGAAGAATTTTCTCCAATAGGTCCCTAACATAAACATTCATCCAAAATAAACTAAAATTCTGAAAGAAAATTATTCCATAGTAAACAAATAAGCTTACATAGTTTTTCGTTTCAAGAACATCTAAAGAAGATAAAACAAGATTTGTTCATCTAACACTCTTTATATTATAATCCTCAAATATTTTTTTACACCTGGCTCCAAGTAGTAATTTATTCATAATATTTTTCTAACTTAGTATCTTTGTATTTTTTTTATTGATATACCACCCGTTACCTTAGCATCTATTTTTCAAACTATTATTTCTTCAAATGATACATGGACTCTCTTAGAAGCATCATACCAAACACTACATATATGGTTTCTACTGTATTATTTTAAGATCTTCTGTACTTAGTATTAATTCATTTAGTAGATAAAAATATTTAGTAAGACTATTTAATATTAATAGCATATATCTATTTTATTCTCTCTCATTGTTATATTAGTATAAAAAACTATTCAAGATTATATGGTTTATTGGTTTAAATTTATAGGAATTTGGTGAAAATATTTTAAGTTTGTTATCATGTCTAGATATGAAGAATTATTTCATTATAATTTATTGATTTCTTTATACATGTAAAATAGGTAAATGAGAGAGTAAATTAGGTAAATAATTATCATTTTTCTTAATATACTCAAATATAACTTTGTATCCATTTTCAGCACTAATATTTTTAAATAATATTCATCTTCTAGAACTTTTCTTACTATTAATCTTATTAATCTTATTGTAATATCTACATATCGCTTTGCAATCTATTCTAACCTCACGTTCTTTGAAATCTAGGTAAAGCCTAAAATAACTTATTATATTAATTATTTTAAGTTTCTCTCTATCTTTATTAATAATGACAGTTTTTAATTTATAATTTTCAGATGCTTATTTACATATTTTCTCCTCGGATGAATATCTAGTGGGTATTTATTTTAGCAGAGTACCCAACCATATTGAGATATGTACATTTCAACAATAATAAAGTAATTATTGTCTAATGGTTATTATAAGGTTTTAAACCTTAGACCTTTCTTTTATTATTCTTACTAATATCTTCAGAATTAAAGTATATTTGGATATATTTTTCTTAATTTCACATAAAAATCCTACTAGTTTTGCTAAATTGTCTATATGATTTCTAGTATAATCTACTTTTATCATTCTGAGAACACTAACAAATCATTTATACAGACTAATATAAATTTTGTTAAATATATTTTGTATTTTTCTCTGAAATAAGGCAGATCTATTTTTTAATCCTACTGACATAACTAACCCTTTATTGTATCCCTATAGGTAAATACAATCCATTATATTGATTCTTCTGCCATCTTTATTTGCTAAAATCTAACTTTTAAATCAAAATTTGAAAAATACTTATCTATTGATCTATTATTACTAATTAGAGATATTATAATTATTTTTTATTATATTATCATTTAATATGATCATGCTAGATTTATCTTTTAACATTTTAGTATTATTTGTTTCTATAAAAGCTGTCGATCAACTTAGTAATTTCACTTATTACTCCTAATTTTAATTTTTCTTCTATATGTATTTTAATTTTTTCTATATTCTTTAATGTAGTCTTTATTGGACATGTTTTAATTATATAGTATAAGTTTATTATATTCATTTTACAGATAATCGAATTTTTTTCTCAACATTTCATCGGCAATTCAATTATTATTTGGATGTCCTTTGACAATTTAGACTTAATATTTGTATATCAATTTGGTGATTATGGTCATATTCACATCTATATTCTTGCTAAGCTCATATTCTACGATCTTTTTTCCAAAGTTGGTGTTGGTGGTGTTGGTGTTGTTTATAGGTCTATACCCTTTTGTACATCTATAATAAATAAAATATTATTTTAATATGAAATAAATATAATCTCTTACTTATATATTATTGTGTTTTGTACCGACTATTATAGGAATCTTCTGCCAATTATTATGCTGTCGTTTATCATTGATAACTCTCTTATTATTATTTTTTCTCATTAATGTATATTATATGCTAACTGGTTAATATTTTTCTTTATTTTGAACATATCTAACTTATTATTATCAATTATGGATATTTTATGAAGTATTTAATATGACTAATATTTATTGTATAACCTATGTCTAATATTTTGATGATGTCATTGGTGATAATTTTATTTTTATTATATACTTATTTCTAAAACTTCTTTAATAGACAACTTCACTGTTTATTTATTTCTAAAATTAGTTATAGCATTTTTTAGTTAAATTATTTTAAAATCATTATTATCTTTTAGCGTTACCAATTATACTTTAAATTCATTTATCTGTATAGTCTTGACTCAATATCAAAATTATTTTTTTAAAAATTTATAAATCTATATCTAATTTATTTATTCTATTTTTGAAAAACCACACTTGATAGTACTTTCTCATCTAATTCTAATTTTATCTCATTTTTCTGTTTCTGTTTAGTTATTCTTTCACATTTAGCGCAAGTTTGTTATAGACATATAATACAATTTACTTTATTATGGTAATAGATAAAAAAAGAATAATTAATATTGTAATCATTTTTTTCCTCTAACTCAATCATGTTCACAACTTAATTAATCCATTATTTTAATTTTAATTCCTGCTAATTCATCAATTAATTTTAACTCTTCATCACTTGATTTATATTCTTCATTAATGTTTTTAATTTCATATGTTTCTATGATTGAATATATTGATTCATTATCTTTTATTTCATCATTAACTACTAAGTATACTTTTTTGTTGAATATCTATAATTAAAACTCTCTTTCACTCTTCATAAGTATTACTTTGATTATTTCATCTTACATTTCTTTTACATAGAAAAGGGGCCATATTGTGTGATCTTCTTAAGAAGTGTTATAATATTATAACTATTTCTATTTTAATGTTTATAGTTTCTTTTACTTATAGACCTCTGGTAAATGTATTTCTACTATTTTATTATAAAAGTTATAGTAAGAATGTTCTATAGAACTTTGGGCTTATATACCCATACATAATTCCATTAATTGTTTAAATACAAAATGTTATTGATTGAGAGGAATTAATTTTAGCTCACTCTGTTTCTTTTTTATATTTTTTAGAACCATCGTAGCGTTGTATATATAGTGTTGAGAAAATTTCTTTATACCCTTTTAATGTTAATTTTTTTTATTTCCTTTAATATTTGATTTCACAAAATTGTATAATCTGATTCTGTATCTTCAACTATAATAATAATATTGGATATTACATTTGTAGAATTACGTGGATTGCTACAGCTCTTTTTAATTCTTTATAACTTTTCAACCCAATGTTTCCATAGGATTTTAGTAGATTCACCCAAAAATATTTCTAAATAAGTTATCATGTCTTCTACTTTATTTCCTATATTGTGTTGATTTTGTATATATTTTTGAACTATTAATATCTTCCAAATGCTAATAATATTTGGCCACTCCATGGGATCATGTGTGGATAAATTTAATATAGTCTGATTTTGAAATTTTGCGGACTCTCAAAATCTCTTCTCCTAGTGTCTATATTCCTATATTATTCTAGAATATAATTATATAAATATTCTTGTTTTTTATTAGAGCCATTTTCCTACTGATCTCTCTGCTTCTTATTTCAAAACCTTCACCATAACTTTTTCATTTTCATGTTTTTATTGCATTGTTAAGATTATGTAGACCTAAATCATCTAAAGAGTTTATAAAATCATTATATTATTCTAACTCATCTTCTTCCTCCTTTCATCAGACAAATTTCATTGTCATTACTTTCTAAAAATAATTTTACTTTCCTTTGTTATATTCAGCCCTTTCTTTAAGCTTTATTTATTCTATTTTACTTTCTTGATGTCATTATCCAACAATTCTCTATGTAGAAACAAATTTCTTTATCCCTTATTTTAGTTCACTAACTCTTATTCTACTGCTATTTTTTCTCACAATATTTTATTTTACTTTTATTATCTAATTTTTTTATAAATTTGGAAAAACTATGCCTTCGATTTTCTATGATATCTTTATAACATGTTTTTCTTCCAAATCATCTACATTTATATTTCATAAATCTAATGCTAGTATTTCTTTTAGGTTGACTTAATGGTTTACTTTTGTTAATTCACTAATTTTCTTTTTTTTTTTGCTCTTCAGAGCTTATTTTTAAAAGGTCCCATAGATATTATTCCCTTATAATGCATATTTTCAATCAGATCACTTACATTTATTTTGTATTTAGCGGCACTTCTATTAGTTAATCTTCCTATAAATTCTATGCCTACTAACAAATTGGTCTTTTAAATTTTTCATAACACTTTATATACAATCCAAAACTTATTTTATTTATGAATTATTTTACATGCATTATTAAATCTAGGGCTATATTTGTTATTAACATATTTTTATTCATATCACCTTCAAGAAATCCTAATATTGCTTTGTCTATTATATCTCATCTTTTATCTAGTAACACTTTCGCTCCTAATTTGTTTCCTATCATACATTTGATTCCCATTATGTACATATCATGTTGAATATATTTATATCATACGTATTTTAATCTATTTTTAAATTTCTTAGCTATTATTTTTAACTCAACTAGAACACTTCATTCTACTTATCTAAATATTCTATATAATCCATTCTTATTCTCAAAAAATATCATACAATATTTATTGAGATCTTCTCTTAAAGTGTCTCCTTAATATCTTTCAAGCTGCTTATCCACTTCTGCAACATCTTCTAACTTATCTATTTTTTCATGTTTACCTTTTACTTATTAGTATAGCTTAAAGATGTGTCATTTTTGCTTACTATTCTTTTAAAGATAGATTCATTTTTTCAATTTTATGGCTTGTGAGAATACAACCATGCCTATTGAAGCCAAAGTTATTTCTTTACCTCCACTAGAATTAATTTTGTTTAATAATTCCTTGATATAATCATTGTTTTATGAATTTTTATTTTGGCTTGTATTATATTCGTATAGTAGTTTTAATGCAAAATTTAATTTATTATTAAGAAGAGAATATTGTTCTTCAATTTGCTTATATTATTTATATAACTCTTCATTTTTTTCTTCAAATCTTCTTATCTCTTCCCACAATTTATATAGTAGTTATATACCAAATCACAGTTGGCTATTATTAAAATGCCAAATATGATCTTCAGTATGGCTCGATCTATACTTATATTTATTTATCCTTGTACTTATTATCTTTTCAATATTAGTTTCTACATTTAGCTTTTCAATCTATACATCTAAGAAGCAAGAGCGCATCCAACTAAAGTTCATAACCACCTCTAGCTTTAGTAGTAACCTGTTAAGTCGTCTCCCTTACTTAATATATTGGAGCAAAAATTGTAACATATATAATGTAAGATGAACAAACCTTATTTGTATCTTGTTTAGATGTTTTCAAAAGAAAAACCATATATAAGCTTATTTGTTTATTATAAAATATTTTTTTTGAGAACTCCAGTCTACTTATTCTGGATGAATGTTCATGCTAAGACCCTATATGAGAAAACCTCTTCAATAGTTCTCCCTAATAGCTTACATCTTGTATAACCATTAAGAGAAATTGCATTCATAGATAAGTATTTCTTTTGGTTGGAACTACTAGGAGAGAAGACAAACTCTTAGCTAAGATAAATTTTAAGAAATACTTGCTATATTATATTCCATTCTTCCTTATTAGAAACATTGTAAAAAGTTTCTATGGTATTATTACTTAACCAAATTGATGAACATCCTAAATTTACTTCTAACTTCATGATTGATTACTATAAACACTATCGATCTATATAGACTTCTACTTTCCCTTATTACTATTAATTTTAATAATTTTTCTATATGTATTTTAAATTCTTCTACATGTTTTGATGTAGCCTCTAGTGCATGTTTTAATTATATAGTCTGAATTTATTATATTTATTTTGTAGATAATCAAATTTTTTTGCCAATATTTTATCAAGATTTTTCCTCTAATCGTTAGACCGGTTGGTAGTTATATATTTAAATATAATTAAAGAAGGTTAATAGATATTTGATTTGCTTGCTGATTAACTTAATACCGAAGAGGTTTCTGCTATAGTGTTTCTAGCATAAACACTCGTCCAAAAATAAAACCAAGTTCTTTAAAGAAAATTATTTCATAATAAACAAACAACATTATATAGTGTTTTTCCCTTTTGTAACCCTACAAAAGATACAAACTTTCGCTCAACTTACACAACTTGCATCAATATACTAGCCTGCATATAGCATATGCATTAGGAGAATCCGCATCTGTAGAAAAGTGTTACCTTTGATCAACTAAAATAATTTTGACTAAGGATAGTTAATGTTTTTTCTTCTAAAAATAAATAAGTTAGATCTTCTAAAAAAAACTTATAGACTTCACCAATCAGTAAAATACTAAACATAAAAATTTTCTTGAATGAATAGTACCCTAAATATTTGTTTATATATATATATATGCGATGTCGTATGTCACCTCATTCTATGTTTGTTGCGTTCGACGATCAGTACTTCAGTGGTATGTGCATTGGTGTGTTCCACATGTTGATAACAACGCGGTTTGCATCGCATCGGTCATCTTTTGTCGCCTGACTCGACCAAGGGATGTTCAAGCTTTGGCAGTACCCCCGCCCATTATTACACGTAGAATTAAGTGCGTGAGAGCATTCCGCAGGGAGAAGACCATATTTGTCGTCTCCTTTAGTTAACTTTTCAAGTCTGTTTTCTGTAAACTCAGTTATGTTCTTAGGTTTTGTTTGGTATTATCATGGATTTGTTATAATTCTAATGTAGTCTTTTTTAATGGCGAATAGCTTTTAATTAAAACTATATATAGCTATAACATTATTATGTTGAAAAATACAAAGAGCCATTCTACTTCGTGAAACTATTCCTTTGGCACATTTAAACCACTAAACTATTACTTTAGCCCATTTTAACCCGTGAGTATTTTAAATGACCCACTTTACTGCTTATTGACATTTCTTTTTTCTCCTTAAGTTTGTATTTTAAGTTCAAATTTTGTGCTATAGACGAGGGGATGAAGTGAGAAAAAAAAGTTTAAGAGATAATGAGTTAAGAGTGTATATTGGACTTTTCTCTTAAAAAAATAAAAATTAAGGAAAGCTATGCACGGCAACTCAATCTGTGAAACAACAGTTATGAACTTGTGATTATAAATTTTTATTTCAAGGCCAACTTAAAAATTAAACACCACCAGCACAACAACAACAAACCAAGTCACACTCCTATTGTTTGCCTTTCAACCACACCAATATTTGAAATTTAAAACTTAATTTTAGAGTTTTGGTTTGAAATTTAAAAGTTAATTTGGGGGGTTTTGGGGGGTTACAATAATTTGGACTTAATTTCCCAATATTAGCTTTTAATCACTAAGAATATATGTATATATATTAGAAAAAACCCCAAAATTAACTTTTAAATTTCAAACCAAGACTCTAAAATTAAGTTTTAAATTTCAAATATTGGTGTGGTTGAAATGCAATCAATAGGAGTGTGACTCAGTTTGTTGTTGTTGTGTTTAATTTTTAAGTTGGCCTTAAAATAAAATTTATAATCATAAGTTCATAACTGTTTGTTTCACAGATTGAGTTAAGGTGCATAGCTTTCCTTAATTTTTATTTTTTAAAGAGAAAAAGTTCAATATACACTCTTAATTCATTACTATTAACTTTTAATCACTAAGAATATATATATTTTTTTTTTGAGAAAAGTTATACAACATCCGATGGTCTTATATAATATGATAGTATAATTAAAATATAATTATATTGTACTATAATGTAAAAGTATAAAATCAATTAGAAAATGCGGTGGACAGTTGGCTAGCGCTGAGCACTTTCACGAGGATGCAGGTTCGATTCTTCCTCCCACACGCGGTGCAAAAAATAAAAATAAAATAACCCCCTACATACATACACACGAATGTTAATGCAATATGATGGTTTTAGGAAAAAGCTCATCTATACAGCAAATTCATAAATTATAATTTTTGGAAAAAAAGTTATCTATATAGTAAATTCATAAAATTTATTTTCATTGTTGTTAAGTTGTTATGGGTTATATTTTATGACTTCTCGCCCCTTCACCTAAAAAGAAAAAAAATACAAGCCTAAATGTGATAAGGCTTCAACAAAACTATCTATATAGTAAATTTATAAATTATTTATATCTATATAGTAAATTTATAGATTATTTTTTTATTGTTGTTAAGTTGTTATGGGTTATATTTTAGGACTTCTGGGCCGTTCACCTAAAAAGAAAAATAATGCAAGCCCAATAGTGATGACCTTTTCCAGTGTCATCAGTTTGCTGATCATCACACTATCAATTAATCCCCTATTATTAATTCCAGAGTGCAGCATGCTTACGTAGAACAGTTAATATAATACGCGTTACGTTACAACATTTGATTTATACGGCCTTGCAGACTTGCACAACAAAGATGTGTGTGTGTGTGTGTGTGTGTATACA
Source organism: Oryza coarctata (assembly GCA_030770085.1). NCBI lineage: Eukaryota > Viridiplantae > Streptophyta > Magnoliopsida > Poales > Poaceae > Oryza > Oryza coarctata. The sequence continues at coordinate 10,649,895 of CM061475.1, forward strand.
CACACATTCACCTTCGTTCCTAGCTTGCTTCCAAGGAGAGGATTGAGAGGACACAAGGTAAGTAATTAAGCACAAGCTCCGCGAGATCGATCGACGGCAAAGGAGGGCGGTAGCAGAGTGATCGTCGGGCGGGTGAAGGTGAAGGTGGTGCGAGGGACGAATCTTGCCGCCCGTGATGTCTTCAGGAGAGATCCCTACGTTGTCCTCAGGCTCGGCAACCAGGTCTTGCACTCTTTCCAGCTGCTAGCCTGCTATGCCACTCCCTCCAGTAACTCGTATACATATGTATCTATCTATACACACACACACACATTTATGATACAAAATTAGTGAATGATTTAGTACGATTTTCTTGTCTGAGACGTGAAATAACATTAGCTGCAGGGAGTGAGTATTATAGAGTAGCTCAACTTTGCATCTAGATGTTGAAACTAAGAATATTTTTTATGCTTGGCCATTGATTATAGCATGTAAAACTGACGGATAGAGTTTTAAAAGTTGCTACGGGATGACGTATAAAACATGCTTACTTACCCAAGAAGAAAAAAAGACCCTCAGATATGTGGAATCATTGCTGAGGTTATTAAAAATTGTTCTGAATTTTCAACTAGTTTCTACCAAATTTGAATAAATGTCAACCAAATTGGAATATGTTCAAATGGATCATCAGAAAACCGGGTTACATTAGCTTAAAAGGAATTGATTTGCAAGATGTGATGTCCTTGAACACACTATTGCTCACCACCAAAAAATCCCACGACTGGGGAGAGACGGTGGCTCGATCACGCGAAGGCCTGGGAGGTCTGCTTATCTCCAGTGCAGGTCCTTAAGCCTCGAGGTTCGTGAGCATGCCAATCAATTTGACACTGCAATTGACAAGGAAGTGAGACGAGCGAATCCGATGCAGGCGCTCGCTATCGGTCGGCTGTCGATAGGATCAAAATGCTCTTCGATCGGCTGGGGAGCCGATGTGGACAGGTGTCGACGAGGGGTCGATCGCAGAGCCGATGAAGGAATCAGGGTGTGCTCAGAGGATGGCAAGACGCACGGGATCCCTTCGGACAGCCGAACAGTGATTCATCGGCTGGAAAAACCGATGAGTGCGCATACGGCCTAGGCAAGGATTAGCATAAGAAGACACGGACTACAAAGCCGATACCGCTCTAGATATGACAGCACAAGACCCGTCGTCCACCGTGGCAGCGCCATCAATACCAAATCTTGAAAATCGGACCTAACCGAGACAGTACGAGGCCGAGGCCAGCGGCGATGATACGGAGGACACCGGATCAGCTATGCCATAGCTAGGATAGTAGCGAATCCATCGGCTAGCTGAGCCGATGAGATGACGTCTCTAAAGGCTGATGCGTATCGGCCGAGGGGCCGATGCCCTGTGAAGCTCAGAGTATGGATAACTCATCGGCTACTCACTCCGATGAGACGCCATGCAGAAGACTATAGGTCTAAAGCTCGATCTACCGTCGGCAACCCCGTAGGTCGGACCTAACCGATGCAGCACGAGATTGACGATGGTAGAGAGAGCTTAACAGGCCGATAGGCCCTGTACGGATGTGATGCGGTACACCTGATCTAACTAAGAGTTTGAAACTAAACGATGCAGCCTTAGACAGTACAAAGCATATCAGGATAGTGGCAGGACTTACCCCTTCACCGGAGATCGGACTTAACCGATGCAGCCCCGTGTCAAGAGCCAGAACCCGCCGGTAAATACCTAGATGAACTAAGGTGGCGATGCGCTGAATTTGTATATGATCGAGAGATATCCTACATGTTTTCAGGGGGTCTATATTTATACCCTAAATTTACAGACAGAGTCCGACGTGTCTACGACCATCGGACATTATTTCCTAGTAAGAACAAAAGAAAATATTTCTAAAGAAGTTAACTAACCAGCTAAACCTCCCTAATTGAGTAAGGTTATAATTTACAAAAATAAGCACCCTGCCGTGGAGTCCACGGCTCTTCCGTAAACCCGGTTTTATCTGAATAATCTTTTAATTTATAACCGAGTCTTCCTTTGCTGCAACCTGATCGACCTCTCCATTGTAGCTATCAGACCTTCTTTTAGTTAAGCCGATCCTTCTTCTTTCTTCCCTTGGACTTCTCAGACCTGATCCCGATTGAACAATCTCCTGTTTTTAAGCCGATCCAATCTTCTACTAATCTGATCAGCTTTTCTACAGTTTTTCATCGGCTTTGTCTCAGTATCTCCATCGGTCAATGACTGCATTAAATCCTTCATCGGATCTCTAAGCCGATCGATTTTAGCACCATCGGATCGTATCTGACGTTAATAACTATAGAAGTACACAAGGGCATTTGGATGGAAATTACCACTTCTCGGTGGGAAATGGCTATACGTTCAACCGGAGTGTACAACCTGTGTCCGACTAGTGCACAGCTACAGCTTGCTTGGGCCCACATGGTCAGACACAGGAGTCGTATGCATAGCATGACTCCTCGGAGTGGCTTTCCGGAGAGGGTTGCAAACAATACAAACATCCCTACCTCAAAAAATAAATGCAAGCTACCTCCCAAGCATTTTATTTATGGTAACCTCTGTTATTTTTATTTTAGTCCTTCTGATCGATATTTTCTAATACATAGTCAATATATACCTTATCACATCCCCTTGACCCACCTATCACTAAAATAAATCTTCCTTTTTTTTCTCTTGCACACTCATCTCTCCCCCTCATAAGTTCATGCCTTCACCCTCCTTTTCATGTGCTGGTGCCACCACCCCCTACTCTCTAATATACCGTTGCTGTTGTCTTGTCACACCGCTTTCTTTGTTTGCCATTGTCTTCCTTGCACATTTTCACTTCTCGTTAGATCGGTTGCACTGCTTCTCCACTTTCCTAATCCTACCACCCACCAGCTCAGGGGCACTGTGACAAGCCACAACAGCCACCAACTTGTGTTGCCACAGACCACTGGTGTCTAATCTCTCACATCTAACTATGAGCTCGTCAGAGCTAACCAAGAACTACATGTTTTTATAGACTCGATTTTCTTTCTATTATTTTATTATTGCATTTGTGGGCATGTGCTTTGGGCATGATTTGTGTTTTTTTTCTATTAGCTTTCTTCTTGCTTTTGTGCTAAAACACATTCCCTCTCCTCTTAAACTCGCTAAAGCACCTAGCTCTACTGCAATGCACATTGGCACCATTTGAAACCGCTATCCTCTCTCTTTCTTTCTCCGGTAGCATCTTAGCAAGGCTAAGTCTAAATTGGCACTAAAGAGCCACTCCTATTTCATATTGTAATTTGTTTTAGTTTTATGCTAAATCAAACTTATTTAATTTTGATAAGTTTATAAAAAATACACTAACATCTATAATATTAAATTAGTTTTATTAAAATCCATCATAAAAATAAGTCTTTATAGTGTATTTATTTGGTATTGTAGATGTTAATTATTTTTCTATAAACTTTACAATAATTAAAGAATTTTGACATAGGATAAAACTAAAACACTCAAGGTTGACCATTGCAAATCCTCTAAGGTAGAGCCTTTAGCATAAAAATTTAAGATGCTTATCGATTGACTTGGACCAATAAGCATGACCGTAAGCTGCCGGATGGTGCGGTTGTGATTCGGTCAGAGCTACAATATGTAGTTGTCGCCGACAATGCATGCATTCATATTTTTTGTTTCAAATGCTTACATGATCTGATGACACATCGATCGATGCGAATGTATGGACAACAATTAAGATAACTGCTACGCAAGTTCGGAATTGGATGATTTAGTTATTATATGGGCAATCACACGTTATGGAGCATTGACATTATCTCGCGCGTTGGGGTAAAAACTACTATCATTTGCTGACAAACTACCTGTTGGCAATTCAGTAGAGAATTACGCCATCTATTTGCGTAAAAAATGTATATATTTCTCGAGACGTAATGAAGTTCTCAACCATTTTGGTTTAATTAGTTGAGAGTCACAGCAAATCATGATTCAATCATAGTGAGCAATGTTAGTGTTCGTAAAAAGTTCGTAACATTCATGTAGGTTTTTCCAGTCGAGAATTAATATAATGTTTCCTTTCTAAGCAGTTATATACTGTCGATAACTGCTTCTGATGTGTTTTCTGTGTGATATAGTGTTTATGTTGTTTTATTTTGGATAATGGCCATTTCCAAAACGCGGATACAATGTGTACACTTATATGCACTAGGATAATTACATGAAACTGTATGCTGTAACAAGTGATTGTGGCTTTGTGTGTTTTAAGGCACTTTACCGAATTATTTGCTTAACATATATAAAAATACGATTTGTTAAAAAAAATTCCATTTGTTTATTTATACCATTTGTTTTAAACTGTTTCTTAAGTTTTTTTAAAAAAATATTTAATTTATCCTAATAATTAAGTAAGTTTTTCACGGCAATAATACGGTGAATAGTTAATATATTTTAAATTGGCACATAGATTTGGCATCTTAGATTCGGCATCTTCTAAGGCATGAAACTTGCTGCAGGAGATGAGGACTCGTACAATAAGGAAAAACACTAATCGTGTCTGGAATGAAGACCTAACGTTCACCGTGGAAGATCTCAACCATCTCGTCGTCACACTCGTACGTGCAAGCGCCGCCTCCAGAGTCCAGATCTCCATTTCACGATCGATGTGTCCATTGTTCTCTTAGCTAGAGCTTAATCACTCCTCTTCCTTGCTCCAGGAGGTCTACGACCGTGACACGTTCGTCGGCGACCCGATGGGCGCAGCGTTTTTCGAGCTCCGGCCACTGGTGGAGGCGGCCGCGGAGGCAGCAAGCCGCCGTCGACAGTAATAAATACGGCGGCGCCGTAGTCCTGAGGAGCTCCGTGGTGCGGTCGGCGTCGTCGGGGAAGGCGGCGCAGAGCCTGGTGCTGAGGCTCGGCGGCGTCGAGTGCGGCGAGGAGGAGCTGTAGCTAGAATGGCACGGCGCACCTCGATCGTGATAATTAAGGCGTGAAGACTGAATAAATCGACTGAGCTCAAAGCCTCAAACTTGTTACTTCGAGTTCAGTAGCTTGCAAAAACCCAAATAGGTCAAGGATCTTGCATGTCGTAGTTGTTGTGTGTTGTGCTTGTATTAAGCAGTTGCTGAAACAAATTGTTCGATGATTATGACTTCTGGAAAATTGGAACAAAACATTGCTTTTTCCAACTTTTGCCTACTCCATATTTCCTCTGTTATAAACTTTTCATTTACTCCATGACGAATAAAACATACGGTATACCATCTAAGATGCGTGGGACGATATCACCCTCTTCTCTACCTCTCAGACACATCGTGCTGTCTGCCCGTAGCCCCGGCCACAACTTGTTCTACTTCCAACACATCGTGCAGTCCGTCCGTAGCCCCGGCCACAACTTGTTCTACTTCCACCATCACCATGTGCTTCCTTTCAGCCTCATCCCTCCCTTTTCACCCCTTCTCTGCTTAAGAAACACCAGCGACTCGAGAGGACTCTACTCTACTTCACAATGGACACCGACCTTGGTGGCAGCAAGGGTGGATCTCAACGAAGCGTAGGTAGGCTTCTTCGCATGGTGTGGCTGTTGGTGCTGTTGCTTCCCCCCTAGCCCTCATTTGAGTCTTCCCACCAGCGGGCCAATGGGACATGGGGTGGAAGAAGAAAGCAGGTGGTGGCGAGCCATGGATGTGGTCCTTAAGGTACGAGAGTGGTTAGAGCTATTGGTTAGGCTATCAGGAATACATCGATGAAAGTCGCTATCATTAGAGAAAAGAAAACATTAAGGAGATGAGGGTCTAGATATAATACTTAGTAGGTACCAACCGATTTCGCTAGTACCTACCTAGTATCAGCTAGTATCACATAGGTATCAGCTGATATCTGTGTGGTATCAAGGCTAGTACCTATATGATACTAGACCTAACCTAAGAAGGGAAGAGGAGAAAGGGTGGAGATGGCTAACCTGACAATGATAATGATGAGCTCAAGCAGCCTCCACCTCACTCTTCCTTCCTCTATGCTAAGATGAGGTGGAGATCTATAGCAAGGAGATATCCTGCTAATCTAGATAGTGAGGCTGGCACGCAGAGGCCTTCCATGGTTGTGAGGAGGAGTCGATGTTGAGAAGGCGAAGCAGGTCAACGTGTGCGAAGCTTGGAACGAAGCTCACATGACCTCAACGAAGCTCATCCCCATAGCTGCTACGTGCGGTCTTCGAGTGCAAGCAAGGTCGCTTAGGCCTCTTGACAATGACACGAACATCTCCTTTCTTCCTCCTCTTTAGAAGCGACGATTGTAGCTGCATCAGCACCAATGAAGCCATCAGAAGGTTGATACCAAGAGAGTATGTCGCAAAATGTGCTTAACGGTAGGAGGTTATCAAATGGGGCGATGAGGATAGAGAATCATCGACGTATAGACATGGAGTCCGCGTAGACGGTCATGGGGTGGGGAATTGGGGGGAGGAAATACGGAGTTGACGAGGAAATGCGCACATATAAATGTGGACTACATCGTGCGGGGGCGCGTGGGACGGTATTGAACCGTCTCCTAGCATTCCCGGAACGCATATTGTTGGGAATTGCTACCAGACTTTAATGAACAGGTCGGCCTGGCCTGGACATTGAACCGTGCCGGCCTATCCTAATTATGGGCTGTGCTTTTACCTTGCCAGGCCTCCGTGCGTTGGGTTGGCCCAACTCTCAGCTCTGACTCGTCAACGACTCAACCTGTCAACCGTCGCCTACCTGGAGGCTGGAGTCAACTCCGGCTCAATCCCATCGCTCAGCCGCCGCGCCGGCCGGAGCAGCGGGGAACGAGCTAAGTGAGGAGAAGATGCCGCTGGTGCCGCCGGAGGAGCGGAGGAAGCCCTCGCCAGCAGAGACCCGCGAGTGGACGGAGCGCGTCTTCCGGGACCTCGGCTTGGGCGCGCCCCTTCCGGCCGCCGCGGAGCGCCCCGACGCCTACTCGTCTCTCGTCCGCGGTGTCTTCTCCTCTGCCGACGTCTCCACCTCCGCCTCCCCGGCCCCGCCGCGCGTCTCCTGCACGCTCACCGTCTCCCACGCTGCCATCATGAGCCATCTCCTCCGCCGATCTTTTTACTATCCCCTATACCCAACCCTAGTGACTTAGTGAGTCTGACGCCTGCTTGTTCGATCGATCGATCTGACCGACGGGGTGTGTGTGCAGAATGCGTACAACACGATCCACGGCGGCATGGCGATGGCCGTGGCGGAGGGCCGTCGGGAGGGCGCGCGCGCGCGCGCGGCGGTCGGGGACAAGGAGATATTCCTCGGTGAGCTCAGCACGTCGTATATCTCCGCCGCCCGCCTCAATGTGAGCATACTCCGATCTCTCCCCCCAACAGGCCAAACTTTTTTTTCTTTGCTTTTTTAGAAAAAAAAAGGCATCGTCGAAGCAAATTTCTTTCACATGTTGGATGCTTCCTATCTTGGGGAAATTGGGGGTAAATTGACTACAGCAGTACAGCGACCTAGTATCTCTGATCGAGGAATTGATGTTCAATAATCTTGCTAGAGATTGGGCTTGTTTTCTTCTCTTCAGGAATGCGTAAATCTAAGTTGAAGATGTTGTCTAGAATACTTGTGCCTAGTGGTAAATAGACATTTCATAGAGAGAATCTATTGTGTACCACTAAGTTTATCATACTTCTATAATCTGCTATTGACTTTATCAAGTTTCACAATATGCCATCGTCTTTCCATTAACTTACACAATTTGCCATCACCGTCCACAAGTTGTCAGGCTTTATTTGCACTATGCAATTTTTTTGTAATGACTGAAAGACCCTTTTACTCATATCCAAAATCCTAGACTTGTTCCCCTTTGTGTCATGCGCCCCACACAGAACACCAACGCCGCTGATCCACGCAGACAGCTCAACACCCATCCCTTATCTTTTGGCATCGCTACACCTCACGCTGCCGATCCAAGCTGCCAGCCCGACGCCTCATCCCCTTTCTTAGTTTCTCTCTGCCGCCACTCCAGCCCAACTCTCATTCCCCTTTCTCAACCCATGCAAATGTGATGGCAGATTCCCCAAATCGATCTCCAAGATCCTCAAATCAAGGTCCAAAATAGTTGAATATAGATCTACCCTCTACTACTTCAGCTTTTGATGTAGACACAAAGGGGGTGATCGTCGCTGGCCACACACCGCAAAGGCTCAAGCTCCATGGCCATGCGCAGCAGAAGCCATTGGGCGCGCCACCACAAAGATTGGCCTCGGTCAGCCGAGGCTAGAGCACTTAGCCATTGAACCTTCAAGCAGCACCTCAATCCTGCCAAGCAACGACACATAGATGGGCGTCAACGGGCCTGAGGATGCACAGCCAGGGCTCAAGCTGTCCAATGGAGCAGCAAACCTGACTGCCTAGAACTCGAGCTAGTTGCTGGCTGCAAGGAGCTAGCCCTGCCAATTGCTGTTGCTGCTCCCTCCATCGATGTCCCGGATGGGTAATTTTCTCCTCTCTCTCCATTGAAATCAGTTCGGGTGGTCCTAAGGAATTCAAACACATGCATTTATTTGCTTTTGTGTCTTATTGAAGAATGGGATGTGGTAGAATTATGAGCCAGGTTATTGACCCTGAGGATGGCATAAACTTGCTGCTGGTTGAGCTGGCTTACTGAACTCGTGCATCAGCACCCCTGAGGGCATATTAGTCTTATTCATATGGAAAACGGAGCCCAACTGACGGCTTGTGGATGTCAGTGACAAATTTTAGAAGTTGATGAAAAGACGATGACATATTGTAGAAGTGCGACAAACTCAGTGGTACATGGTACATTTTCTTTAATTGAGACTGTATATGATATCTTAGGACTGTAACAAGGTGGATGGAGAGGATAACTAGTTATCGTCCAAATGGATAATAACTTACCTGCAACATTTAGTACCATTCTACCAGATGGTGAAATGATTATCATACTCTTTTTTGTCACTTATAGTGGCCTTTCGGTGCATGTGCAGCATATATATTTGAGCCATTGCTATTTTCTCTGGGAAAATTGGCTTGATATACATGCATATAGTTGTTCAAACATGCAGCACAGGAACATGGTTTGGTTGGAAAAAGAAATCCTCAATAGTCTAGACTGCATGAGGGGACTCTGAATTGTGTTCCTCTAATACGGTATTCCGTCACCCCCCATTCGCACGGTATACCAGCTTTCCGCCTCCTTCCTGCCCAACCTCCTCTCCGTCCAACTCACTTACGCAAGGCTTTGTATGCACGCATGCATGGTGAGAGTGTGCTAACTGCGTACGTGTGTGCCTGGATGGTCTGGAGTGTGATGGCTCCATCCTCCTCGACGCGACGATGACGAACCCGTTGCCGGAGAAGCTGGCGCCGTCAAACTTGATGCTGCGCAGATTGGAGGTGATCAACGAGGCCAAGGCGACGCTCGGGGCCACCTGCGTGGGCGTCGTCGTCTTCGCCGGCCGCGACGCCACTGTGCTCCTCAGCATCACCGACGCCGACGGGCTGGCTCGACAGCTGCGTGTCGGTCGTCAGCTAACGAGGCCCTCGCCTTCCTATCACCGTTGACCTCTAACTTGATCAGTGACCTCATCGCCAAGGAATTTGGCGTCGGCGATCGTCTTCTTCGGCACACACTGTCCATTGGCCGGGCACACTGCTTCTCCTCCGAACACCTCACCTCCCGACGCTGGCCGCCTCCCTAAGAGAGTGGCGTCCTTTTGTTTTGTTCTCGCAAGAATTCGCCGAATCGGAGAGCCATGGCAGTTATCCGACCCTGCCATCATGTTGTCCGACAGTTATCAACTTATACCCTATAGATATATCTGGTACTGACAGCTATCAATAGGTTTCAACCTGATATATCCGTTGATATCGATGAGGCAGTATATCTAGTATCATTTAATATCATCTAATATATTTTAGATATTATTTTATAGTACTAATTTTTAGAATCTGATACCTATAAGTTCACACCTTTAACGCAGGCTCAAGACACGAGGGTCAAGTATATTACTTCATGAAGATGAGGATAGAGAGTAGTTGGGTGGCTGCCATGGGAAGAGAAGATCACGGTCTCACAGAAGTCATCAACGCCAGAGAATGCAGGAGGGGGGTGTCATTGCGGAACATAGTTAAAGCCTTAGGGCTCCTCTAATTACACTATTTTTTTTGAGGATTCAATTTCCTCAAGATTTGTTTTGATTCATTTGATTCATAGGAAGAGGATATGAAAATTTTCATATGATTGCATTCCTATGATCAATTTCATAAAAAAAAGCAAGATGTTAGTCCTTTTAGAAACTTTTATTTGCTCTATTTTTTTCTGTGATGCAATTAAAGGGCTACTCTTTCTATTTTGTGTGTTTAAATTCATGTAGAATTAGAAGAGTATGTTACTCCTATACCTATGTTTTTACTATTTATACGTTTTTCTTATTCTGTGTTTTAAAAGGTCCTTAAAAGGAAGAAGACCATAGGGGCAAAAAAGAAGTTATTGGGTGGAATAAATCAAAATAAGTTTTGAAGTGGCATTTTTTTTTCCTATTGCAGTATTCTGGGAGGCATTTTTAAAGTGGTTCTAGATTAATTATATCAACTTCATATAATTGTCTAGCATCAATAAAACTTTCTTTATCTATTTTGTTTGAAGTGTCAATTTTTGAGGTGACAAATTACTGTACGTTGGGAATGCTAAATATATATGTTTGTGCACTGTCATTCACGGTTTTCACGCGTCAGTAATCTGTGCACCATGGGTATGTCTGTCTTGTAACTAGATTCGGTGTGGTAAGGTGGGGCTGCGCCGAACACCCTCGTCACACCACGTAATTCTCTCTTTTTAAGAAATAAACCTTTACCTGCAGCCCTCGGTCCTATATAATAGCCATAAGGAAGCAGCACTGCAGCAAGTCCATGTGTGAGAGGGATAGCACACAGGGCATGGAGCAGCAGCAGGAAGCCAGCCATGGCAAGCTCCCTCACGAGCAGCTGCTGCGAGCCAGCACGGAGCTGATGCATCACAGCCTGGGCTACATCAGCTCGATGGCCCTGCGGTGCGCCGCCAAGCTTGGCGCCGCTGATGCCATCCACCGTGCAGGCGGGCGAGCCTCCCTGGACGACCCGCACGCCGCACGGCCACTCCACCGGAGCAAGCTCCCCTACCTGCGCCGCGTCGTGCGTGTGCCGGTCACCTCGGGCGTCTTTGCGCGGGTGGAGGAGGACGATGGCGGCTGTTACTACCGTCTCACACCCATGTCATCCTTGCTCGTCACCACCGGTGATCGAGGCAGGAGCCTTCCACCATTTGTGCTCCTGCTCTCGCCGCTCTGTGAGACACCGGCCATGAGCATGGCTGAGTGGCTCAAGAGTGGCCAGGAGGAGACGGCTTTCGAGATGGCGTACGGGGCGGGATTTTGGAGAGCCGTTCCCCAGAGCTTGGCGAGTTCTTCAACGACGCCATGGCAGCTGATTTCTCCGTTTATCATGGACATGGCCATCCATGGCGCGAGCCAGGTGTTCGATAGGATCACCTCCCTGGTGGATGTCGCAGGCGGCACCGGCGCAGCAGCAAGGGCAGTGGGCACCTCATTTCCGCATATCAAGTTCACCGTGCTGGACCTTCCACACGTGATTGATTCCATTGCGGCTGATCATGGCGACATTGTCCTCGCCAGATTAGGGGGAGACAGAGGAGAGAGGAGAGGGAGTAATGAATGTTTTTTTTATTTTTATTTTCTCCATGTGATGACATATGGTTATATAGATCTTATCATATTTTGTAAGGAACACGTAGGATAAAGAAATCTATAGAGTATTCAGTCCACGAAGTGGTTATAGCCTATTTGGATCTATGATACCTAGAACAAATTCAGAGAGCTAAATGTATAAATATACATTTAAGAGTACACTTTAGCCTTATTTTATATATTTTAGTGGTCTTAAGACGTTCAAAGGACTGCAAAATATTTATATAGTGATGAAGCAGAATATCTAGATCTTTAATTCTCCACCTAGTGGTCATAAAATTCGACTGACTTTGAGTTGGAAAATATACGTGTTTCTTTGATGATTTTTTTTATATATTGGTCATCAAACTAGTAATTTAACTTATTTTAGATGGTAACATTGTTTTTTTATTATAGTTTGTCCTACAGGATTGGAGTATATATACTAATTAAAATGATGCAAGATGGCAATTCCTTCTAGATATGCAGGAGGAAAGGTCAGTACCAGAGATGTCGTGGTTGGGTCCTCCTTCCAAGTTCCAATCAATATAATATGGAACCCAACAGATTTTTAATCTTATAATTTCAACTTTAATACCAGCCATGGAGAGGGATGAAAGAGTGGTGAAATATATTCAAGAAGACAGTATTCACTAAGTACAATATAAGCCCTATGTTCGATCCATTGTCAAGTCTCTGTAGGTCGTTGCCCATGATATGGGAATCGAGTAGCTCTGTTGTATAGATTTGTGCATGATTGTTTCTACAAGTTATATAAGCGATGAGGATTTGTTTATCCACTTGGCCAAAAATAAGATATGTTCATCCTTTTTTTTCAGCCATACTGAAAGGTATTTCTTTAATCATATTGTGTTTGCAACAACGCAACATTGTGCACTAAGAAAGACGCACAACTGAGGTATTTTCTTTAATCATATTGTGTTTGCAACAACACAACATTGTGCACTAATCATATTGCGTTCATAGGAGTCCCTCCCTCCCTCTCCGAATTTTAAGCAATTCATATAATTTCGTTGCATATGGTATTCAATGTGCCGTGACACTCCAACCCTATATTTTCCCTATTCCTACGTTTCTAGATTACTGCTTTTCAAAGGACCTTCCCTAAGCTTACATTAGACCTGAGTTTCAGTTACATAGAAAATTAATATGAGCACTGCACACCCCTCATCAAACAATCATCCCAGATTCAAATTCAAATGCAGGTAAGCGCAAACAAACCCAAAATTTCCTAAAACTACAGTACCATGAACTCACAATGAATGGCGTGTTTCTCCCCTAGTGTAAGGTTAATCGGCAAAACAAATCAATAAATATATCAAGTAGTTCAGGAAGCCAAATAGTCCGTAAGACATTAAAAATATCTAACAGTTCAAACACAATAGTTAAATAGCAACTATAAAGACATTGAGCCTGCTCATAATAATCCATACAAGCCCATCAAACCATGCAATTAGAATATAGTTCCAAAGTCTCCTACGAGGCCACATAACAGAGCAACAGACCAGTTCTCTACATCAACCTTCATCATAGAAAGTATCATGCTAACTTACCTGACAAAACTAAAAGTTTTTTCATACTACATAGAACATGAAGCTTTGTATCCCATTCTTTAGCCCCCACCAACTTGCCGTTTCCAGGAGTCCTCCACAATGAGCTCATCAACTCCCCAGTCCTCATAGCTTTTCAAAACAAAGAAAAAAACAGTCAAGATACAACAAATGCTGAGTTGCCTGGTTAAAGTTTCTAAATTTGTCATCCCAGTATCTCACCTTCCATCAGGTAAATACCGCCTGATTGTGAAAGGGATCTTGCGAGCTCTCAATTCTTTCATGGCAATCTGAAGTTGCATGAGATGGATCAACAGATAATTGGTAACATTTTTTATTTTTCAATGAAAATTGACCCAAAAAAAGGGTTCCACCACTTTGCTTTATTTTGTTTTGGAAAGCTATGTTGGTTGATCAGTACTTTGATGTTTTCATACAAAATTATGAACCATTTAAATCAATATTCCAACCCAATAAAACAACCAGTTTTATCAGAAAAGGGATAAAGTATCAAAAGAATACTTCGAACAGTAAGCACAAGGCTCCAGGAACAGATAGTAAAGCATTGGCCACCATGATGTTCATAAACCATGTTAATTTGTAGGTCTACTATCTGTCACCTTGGGTGTTACTAGCGCCCTGCTGTTTATAGTTGTGTGGGCATGCATTTATACTTGAAAGGGCGTATTTACTATCATGGTAAAATGTTTACAATCATGGATGCATTTACTTTGCAGGAATGCATTCACAGCCACGGGGCAGGGTACTACTAGCACCCAGGGTGCTAGTTAGTGCTTCTGTGTCAACAAGTTACAACATTAAACTTATAACCATTTCTCGTGTTTTTATACACAAGGTTTATCAATTAGCTTGATTGCATAAATACTCCATATCCATACAGATACAGATTGAAACAACTGTAGCTGTTAACTATTGCAAAGCCAATAGAAATACAGAACTGGTGCTACAAACAATTATCACTCTAATTGATGAACATATAAACCAAAGCAATATAAGGCACACCAGAATGAAAAACAACTGTCAAATACCTAAACATGATGAAACCACAACAAAATGTAGTTACAAGATTCAGGCATGAGAAAGGAAGGATTTAGTTTGCACAACATATTAGCATGAAAAGAATAGGATCACTATCTGCATGATTTGAACTATCATGAAACTGCTACAAAAATACTTCTCATAGTGTATAGCATAATTAGGTTTCAAACTAACAGGTTCGACAGGGTCACACCAATGAAAACGCTCAGAATCATATTGCAAAGATGTAAACTCCATAGTTTCATCAACATGAGCACATTGTCAGCCAGTTAAACATGGCCACTCCCATTAAACTAGTATAAGTATGTTATTTAGTGGATTTTAAATATCTTAACATCAGAAGAGCTTCACTTCTGGGAAGTTGCAGAGGTATATTCCAGAACAAGACAACATAATAGCTAAACATAGAATATTCAAGTAATTAATCAATTTCAAAAAATAAAACGTTTATTATGGAAAACTTCAGTCAGTAAGCAGGGGAACAAAGAGACAAGGGGAGCTATGGTTCACCCATTCTGCCAGATATTTGTATCAATCCACCATTTTGTATGTACATGGCCCCTATGAGCATGCACGCCTATACTACATAATTGAAGATGTGATTAGTTATGCTATACTATGCAAACACCGTGTTACAATTACACTATTATCTACAATGGCAGTGAAATACAGCATGAAAAGGCAGTCACAGAAATATTATCTAATTTTCTAGCTCTGCCACTGACTCTGGTCTTACCTTCTATATGCTACATAGAAATAGAGCTAAAGTAAATTTTGGAAGTGGCATTTTGTTCAGACTAGCATTAATTGAGATGCAGTCTATGTCTATGAAAACTGAAACTTTACCTCAAGCGGATCAGTTTCCCCTTCAAGCTCAACCATAACAGGAGCATTCATGCTTCAGAACAATAGATAAGCTCAAATTAACATACCTTACATAATTAATTGATGATACAGATTTTTTTATAAAAGCATACCTTATCTGCAAGGCACGTGTACCAAGGATGCGTGCACGCTCGTATTTTGTCATATACTTTGATGTTTTCCGTGGGCGGCCCATCTTTTCCTGCTCCTTGTCATCAACTTCAGCCCCAACCACATCATCCAAAGCATCCTCATTGTTATTCACAAGCTCTTCCTCAGCCCCTTCCTGTTCATAAAAGGTAAATAAGCCACATAGCTCTTCCCGATAAAGTTAACTCCAGCAATAAATGACAAAGCAGCAGCTCTGTACCTCGATCTCAGGTTCTGGGGGCTCATCCTCATACCTTCAGAAAAAAAACAAGAATCTTTAATTCATATATTCTACAATACTAAAACAAATCTGTAGATACATATGATACATCATGATTAAGAATAATAAAAAAAGGAACGCAACAATCAGCAAAGACATAGATGGGTATTGTTCAGTGCAATACATCTATACCGCCCCATCAAGCTAGATATGAACTTAAAAGTTAAAACTACATCAGTGAATGAATCCTTTGTTTATAAATCACACACCTTAAAGTAACCAGCACATTCAAAAGCTCCATTATGTTGATCCATTATTTTAACAAGTTACCACTGACTCCTAATCAATACAAATATGTGGATTAATCCAAGAACGTTCAATACTCTTATCCCCAACAAGACAAATATCATAATGCACCCGCATTTCAGAAGGATATGCTGGGTGAAATAAAACTGAAGATTCAAGAGTTCATCTAACGGCTTGGAATGTTCAGACTACACATAATTCATGGACACCTATCACCTAGAAATCGGCAAACATTATGTATTACGCCAAATTGCCCATAAACCTGACGGCAGCAACACCATTTATTCATCCAATCCAATGGCAAAATATCCACCTTTAACGAACACATAAGCATGGGATTTACATAAAAATTAAAGAAGCCAACCAATCAGCAGCCAAACATCAGAACGCGTCATGATTACAGAAAAATCTGATCGATCCATCAAGCTCAAAGATTCACCCATCTCCCAGAGAACTTCGTATCCCTCTCCTAATCCATGCCGATGAGATAGAAGAAACGAAGCTTTCGCCACCAAAAAAAATCTCGTACTGCACCAACCAGCAGCTAGAGCCCTTCCTTGAAAAGGAGAGCTCTCCAAATCACTACGAATCAACGTGTCCGCAACCCACCCACGAAGTTACCAAACCCTCTCCTAAACTCTCTCCGCTGCGCTGACCCCGACATGGTCGGCGCATTATTACAACAGCAAACCCTAGATGCGAAATTGTAGCGGCGGAAACGAGGAGGGAGGGTGTGGGAAGGTGAAGAGAGGCGAACCCCATGTCCATGTCGTTGTACTCGTCCTCCGCCATGGCTCCCGCCGCCGGCCGCCGCTCGCGTTGGGTCGCTTGGCTAGGGTTTCTCGGAAGGGAAGGCGGCGAGCCGAGTAGGAGAGAGAAGGGCAGATAAAGAAAAAACTGGAGAAGCGGCGTCTGGTCGGTCTGATGTGATAGGTTCGGCCGCCTCCCGCATATGTAGAAATCCAACGGTGTGGGTCGGGCCACGCTGGCGCATTAGGGTTGGGCCGCCCGGCTTGGTCTCCAACCAACGTCAAAAGCTTTTGTCCAGGACTTGCTGTCGTTGCGTTTGGTATCCTATCGAAACATCATCAAAATTTTAGTTCCACCAGGTTATGATATGGCTTAGTTGAAGATTGGTTGTTCGGATTGTTTTAAATTTTTTAGTAAAATGTGAGGATGACTACATAGGCATTGGGAAATTTTCAATAAAGAGATGTGTCTTTTTGTTATCTAATAAAAATAATATTACCATTATCAGATGATGCAATCATTAGGTTGTGACCCTGCTTCATTTATGTTGGTGATGTGAAAGCTAGTTCATCAACACATTAGGTCCATATAAAATTTAGACCATAGGGTTGGAATGTTGCATGTCTTGGCACATTTGGATCACAGTAATTTTTTGAAAATTTCACGTAGATGAGTTGAACCACTACGTAGTAAAAATTCACTTAACTTTAATATATTTGCTAAATTACATTCAACAAGAAAAAGAAGAAAATTTTAGAAACGTTTGAACTTTAAATCTACTCATTTGTACTTAGTGAACTATAGCATGTGATGAGTAATGTCCGATGTCACAGAAAGAATAAGAAGATAGAAAATGTTGTAGATTTTGAGGGAAGTCAGATAGTGATGACCTGGCGGTGGATGGTGAATACAAAAAGTGATAAGGAGGTTATGCTGCCACCTAGGCCAATAAGATGGTGGTACGGGTGATAGAAGTGTAGGGACATCTCTAGCAATTGTTTAGGACTTTACGTAACAATAGCAATAGATTCATCCATATATATATACTTCCTTCATCCTATAATATAAAAACATAGTATTAGACATATCATAATATTGTTAAGGTATATAATATTAGATTTTATTGTTGGATAGAAGGTGTAGATATAGAAGAATGGTGATAGAGATCTGACTCTAACACCGTGAGGAGACAGGAGGATGTATGCGTAAGAAGTTGGAGGAGGTTGTTGATTTGAGAGAAAAGAAATCACACCTAAACTAATAAATTCAAATTGTTAGCTTATTCATAACACCAAACCTAAACTTATTTTCTCCACTGATCGATTCGATCGATCTGTATTTATTTGCTCGTCACAACTCTTCACAGACGAACCGATTAATTAAGTTGCTTTAACTAGCTGCTGATTGACTCTTAATTGCCATCCTTCCTGTCAAGAGAAGCTGCAAAATGGAAACAAAAAAATAATGAAACATACATTAATCAGCATCAAAAATCATCGTCAAATATGCTTCTTAACCAAAACGAATCCCTTTAAAACTTGATTTCATCCACAATCCATGGTAGTACCTTGTGCAGTAGGAATTGGTGTTCTCGGCGGCGATCCCGAGCCTGACGACGCCACAGAGGCCGGGCAGCAGCGCGATGGCGGACGCATTGGAGCCGTGCCGCCTCACGAGCCTCGCCATGCAGCGGCACACGGACCGCCAGTTGTCCGCTGAATCGGCGGCGACGGCGTACAGGCCGGCCACCCCGTCGCAGCACGGCGTGCCCGGGGCCGGCAGCTGGGCGCTGTGCCGGACGAACGCCGCGCAGCCCGACAGCAGCGACGTCACCGTGCCGCAGTCCAGCTGCGAGGACAACGATGAAGAGGACACGGCTGCCGTTGCGGCGCAGCAGGCGACGACGGTGAGGACAGTACTGGTGGCAGCTAGAAACCACCCCGCCGTGACCGCCATGGCGCGCACGCGCGAGACCATCCAGAGCGCGCCGTGCGTGGCTTAGCTGGAGCTCATCTTTTGGCAAATGGTTGTCATGTATGTTGCATATGGGTGTGGATTGGCGGCATTTGTTTATGAAGTGTGTTTGAATGTAGGTTAAGAAGATGAAAATGATTAAATAAAATGAGGAGTCAAAATGATTAATTAAGTTTAAGCTATTATAATTTTAAAAAATATATTAATATAATTTTTAAAATAACTTTTTAATAGAAAATTTTTGAAAAAATATACTTAGTTCGGAAAGTGTGCTTACGTGAAATGAGAGTTTTTTCATATTATATTGTGCTTAACTGAGCTTTAGACATAGTTTGAGTTTGAGAGGGAGTGAAAGAGAAAAACATACGTAAAATGATTTAAGGTGTGATTAATTAAGTATTAATTATTTTAAAATTAAAACATAGATTAATATTTTTTTAAAAACAAATTATTTATAAAAAAAATTAAAAACGAAACGTGTTCACGGAAACGAGTAGCTTCCGAACTTAGCCTTAAAAGGCTCACGTGGGTATGATGAGCCAACGGCTTAGGCGGTACATGTCATTCATTCATTGCACGAGCGAATTCTTTGTTAATTTCGAAATAAGTTTTAAAAGAATTCGACCTTCCATGTATAATGTTGAAATCTGACGTTCTTGATCGACCACATCATCCATACTTGCATGGTACGACAACACCGAAGCATGCACCACTAATAAGGACTGAACAAGACACACTTTGTTGCAGATGGATACTTAAAACCGTTCAAATGTGTATTGTGCATGTTTTGAGAAAAATTACATATCCTGTGAACATCGTGCAAGAAAAACATGTATAGTTGAAAGAGTTATTACGTAAAATGTAAAAATGATATTATAATAATTCTGTATTTCACTTCAATTCAATACTCATATACTCCCTCCATTCCTTTTTTTTACTATTTTTAAAGTTAAACTTTTTTTTATGTTTAACTAAGCTTATAAAACATATAACAACATTCACAATATCAAATTAGTTTAATTTAATACTATATTACATTAAGTTCGATTTATCTCTTTAACTATCCTAAAAGTCCAATTTATCTTTTTAACTATTAAATTGGACATTTTACGTCCTTTATCCTTTTAAACTAGACAAAATACCCTTGAGCTGAATGCAAGGCAGTTTCGATCATACCTGACATTAAACAGTCTATATGGCATTAATGTGGCAGTACAACCGGTAGTTTTAACAATAAAAAAACATTTCCTGCTCTCCCTCCTCTCTCTCTTTTTGTACTCCCTCTCCTCTTTCTTGGCCTTCACATCTCATGCTGCTCCTCCAAGCTCACCTCACCTACTCACCATCTTTCACGAGCTTGACCCAGTACCGCATCCTCCATGAGCTTGCCCTGCCATGAGAGAGGCAAATCATGGAGTCATATCTGGCGATGGCACTCAAGAACTACGTAATGGTGGAGTGGAAGAGGAGACCACAACGACTGTGAGCATGCACGTGGCCACTATGCACGATGACTTCAACCCCACCTCGAGGAGAGGATTGCAATGGCGAGGATGACACCATGGTGCCAGCCCCTTGGAGTTCAAACTCACAAACCCAAAGCCAAACAACTTGCCGCACATCCTACGGTCGTTGATTTGGGGTTCTTGCTGATGATGCCAATGAACCGTTAAAGATGTGTTAACACCGAAATTTGATAAAGCCCCGTAGACAGGATCAAAGGGCTTATCGGCTTGTAGAAAAAGGCCGATTGATACAGAGATAGAGCTGATTGGATGGATGAGGATGGATTTGGTTCAGTCAAAGATAAAAAATTATCCAAATGAGACCGAATTTAAGGAGGAACCATAAAAGCCACGATAGAATAATTATATCTTTATATAACATATCTTATAAGATAGACAAGTTTAATTAGTTTCATTTTCTGATTAGGAAAGAATGACCAAAGGTTGTTTATAACCATATCGGACTTTTATAACTCCAGAGTATAAATATAGACCCCCTGGAACTTTGTAAAATATCTATACAGATCAAATACAATCTCAACACATCGCCATCCTAGTTCGTCTAGGTTTTTATCGGCGGGTTCTAGTTCTTGACGTGGCTGCATCTGTTAAGTCCAATCTCCAGCGAATGGGTAAGTCCCGCTATTATCTTAATGTATCCATTCTATCTAATGCTGCATCGATTAGGTCCAATTGGATATACCACATCACGTTCGTGTGAGTTCTATCAGCTTATCAAGCTACTTCTATTGTCATAGGTCTTGTGCTACATCGGTTAGGTCCGACCTACTAGACCGTTGATAGTAGATTGAGTTGTAAGTCTATAGGTCTTTACGTGACTTTTTATCGAAGTGGTTAGCCGATGAGTTATTCATATAACGAGCTTCATGTCTAGTGTATTAGCTTCTCAACCGATATATATATATATATATATATATATTGCCTAGTAATTGATTCGTTAGCGATTGATCTAGTATCGAGATTTAGCGAGTTTCGTTCCCCTATTGGCTCAGCTAGCCGATGAGTTTACTTATATGACTGCATTAGACCCGCAACCGATAGCAGTCGATGGGTTCACCCAGTCTCTCCATCGTTATGTCCGATCTAGCTCTCGCCATCTCGGTGCCATTAGCCTCAGTCTTATACTGTCTTGGTTTAGTCTGATCTATTAAAGCTGGCTCTAACGGTATCATCATCGGTGGTCGCTAGGTCTTATTCCTTCGGGAGATCAGGTCATGCTCTATACTGCTTATCGTATATTTCGTTCGGAGTGTTATCGGCTCTATAGTCGATGAGTCTTTTATTTTATTCCTCGCTATTCGGATATACCGTCATTGGCTTTCTAGTCAATGTATGAGTGCTACAGTTCCTATTGGCCACTAGCCAATAACAGGAGTGTATCGGGCTCATAGCCGATGGCTATCTTAATCCTATCAGCACATCCAGCTGATAGCAAGAATCTGTATCGTCCTATCAGCCGATTGGTTAGCAGATATCATCATTTCTATCTCTTGTCAATTACAAGGTTAAATTGGCTGGTACACCCGCGAACCTTGAAGTTAATGACTTGCACTGGAGTTAAACAGATTTCTTAAGCCTTCACGTGTACAGGCGCATCGTATCGGACCTTCATCGGCTCACGCTTGATTGCCCTCTCAGCGTGCCTTTTCGCCCAGTCCAATTGCCTCGCGCGTCAACACACTCTTTGGCACACTCAGTGGGATAATCGAGAGTGTGCTCTAACGAATCTCGAAGCTAAATGATATATACTAAAGCTAAGTAGATCTCTTAGGCCTTGGTATGTCCGCACACGTCCGCATCAGATCTCCATGGGCTAACGCTTGTGCTCTCTTTCGACGCGCCTCTCTATCCGGTCCGGTCCCTTCGCGCGCGAACAGGATGATGGCACCATCATGGCCACAAACTGGAAACTTCTAGGCTGGGTGAGAAGGAAGGAGGAAGAGGAAAATGGCGCCATCAACATCGACGGGTGACGTGCCATCATCTTGAAGGATGAGGACAATGAGTGCCTCTTCCTCGGGCTCAACCGATGCCTCCCATCAATTTCTGGCACCCAGTCCTTAACCTTCTATGCCACCAAAGCCAAACTCTCCTTTGAGCTTTAGGTGAGCCGCAACATGGGAGGTGAGCTCAAGCTTGAGCAGCTCGATGAGCACAGAGATCTCCCTCAAATCTCCATGTCAGCACTAGGCAGTGGACTGAAGCAAAGGAGGAAAAAGTATGAGAGTGCTTGATAGGTGGGCCCTAATGCCATATTGTAGTGTTTTCTTACCACATAGGTGCCATGTCACATCAAAACAACCTTCACTTGAGTCAAGCGGGTATTTTGTCTTGTTTGAAAAGATAAAGGATGTAGAATGTCCAGTTTTGAAATTGATAGGGGTAAATTGTATTTTTGTGATAGTTGAGGGAGTAAATTGGACTTAATCTTATTTGTTTTATGTTAAAAATGTTGCTATATTTTTCTATAAACTTAGTTAAACATAAAAAAATTTGATTTTAAAAAAATTAAAATATCTTATGATATCTAACGGAGTAATTAGGTTTTTATGTGGTTGTCAACATGTGCTATGGCCATGATAAACAATAAGGCAATAGGGAATGGGGATTTCATCCAGTGGGAGTGGGGAAAATACCCAATGCTATATGATGTGAATTTACGAAGACACCCCATAGTATAACATAAAAAGACAAATTTTGGAAGATCGAATTAATCTAAATCATTTGGATCGTTTATTCTGGTTGGTTGTACGTATATTGTACCACTTACTTATATACCGTGTAATATACACCTTTGATTTTTGAAACCGTTTAATTTTACTTGACAATCCAAACGAGGGTAGTTTTCGTCTGTATAACATTTACCTGACAGAATACGGTGGCTATAAGCGTGGCAAAGAACGTGGCAATAGAGATGCAATACAAGACAGAGTTAGGTGTGGGCGTGTGGTGGCATCTACGACGGTGACAAGGGGCACCTCCGCTCCGCGCCGTGGCCTCAACGACAGCAACGAGCCGTGCATCGGCCTCATCGACGGCGATAATAAGCAGCACGACGACACACACAGCTGCAGCCTCACAGCAGGGGCGGATCCACAGTGCATTTACTGGGGTCATCTGACCCGACGACATCTAGCCAACCTAAGGTAATGCCCAGTATTTTACCAGTAGCCAACCTAAGGGCAGTAAAACAGTTCACTTGGTTGTTAATATGGCGATTATGGGCTTATCGCAACTTTCACTGTTTCACAGCCTCCTAGCAAGCCTAATAAAGTCAACCTTGTTTTGTTGATGTCTTTTGGTCTTATAAGCAATTACTAGTACTGATCTTTGCATGAGGAAACGAAAGGCTCTTATCCCAGTCCAATTAGCATTACAAATAAACAAATACCTTTCAACAAAATAAATAGTAGACTATATACTGTATACATAGACTCGCATCATGTTTAATTAATGTGCCTAAGTAGAAAAGAAATTGAAATTTTAAAAAAGACAACCATTTCTTAACCATATAGGTATTGGAGTTGCATACAATAAACAATATGTGGGTGGTCACCTATACGTGATCAACTCTATATATTTTATTTGTATAGTGTTAAATCATAAGAGTTAAAATTCTAAAGTTGATAACTTTAAATGAACAAATAATGTTAGCATTATTGGCCGACTTTTCCATAACACAAATTGGAAAATTCCTCACAAAAGTCTAGAGTTAAATCGTTATCTGAAAAGAAAAAATATGTGTCTCTTGCCCTCCTTCGCGGTTTCGTATTCTTTTTGTAAAATATATGGTAGTACATTGGTGACCCCGACGGATCAAAAATCCTGGCTCCGCCCTGCCTCACAGCATCTCACGGCGTTGATTGACAGGTGGGGCCCCTCTTGCCGTGACTGACTTTTTCTCAGGGTTGAAGCAGACTTGGTCATATATATACTAACCGTTTGTTGTTGCGACCGGAGCTTTGTGCTGTGCCTTTTTTGTGCGCACGTGAAATCTCGCTGCGTTTCGCGTGCCGCACGGTTGCACCTAACGGTCCAGATCGATCGGTTACATCAATCGCGTTCGCGCAGGCAGAAACACCTACTATGTACTCGCTGTCATCCGCGACTCCAAGCACAGAGCCAGAAGCACATCATGCTATTTTCCACTCAAACTCCCTTCCAAAGTTGCAATGTTCAGGAGACTCATAATTGTACCTTTTTTCTAATTATACACGTATACTAATGTACATGTACATCATACTCACACCGTAAATATGTTTCTTAATACATGTTCTAACAGACGAAAAGACGTAAGCCATCAGTAAATTTCTAACCTAAGTTTCATTAAAATCATGCGTGTTTGTGTTTATAGAAGCAAGTGACACGTTATACTATGTTTTGAAAAAATATTTATAGATATTATAATTTAAAACTAATAAATAAAGTTATATACCCACAACTTCACCGCACCATTCATCTTCGCAGTGTAAATTTACTAAAGTCACAAAATTGGCACAAAGCTAATTGAAATTTTACTTGACACATTAGTAAATTATTTTACTCTGAATCAAGCCAGTAATTGAACCAGTTTATGTAAAAATTTTATAAAAGTTATATTAAATGTCTAATCTATACAGAATTTTGCACTAGTTCTTTTATAAATAAAAGTCCACATACAACCAACACATTGCGTAAGCTCAGTTGTTCCTTTTCTGTTACACGTGAACACCCTGTGTGTAACTTTTTAACTATATACGTAGATAAACACTAATTTAGATATATAGACAGCAGTTATAGTACGGTGCTTCCCACTCTAGACAGCTTAACAACTCGTTGGGTAAGATTTTTGCCGGCATGTGAAAAGAGATGAGCCATTAATTGAAGATTAATTATTTTAAATTTAAAAATAGATTTATTTAATTTTTAAATAAATTTTAATATATAATATATTTATAAAAACGCACATAGGGGCTGTTTGGTTGTAGGGGTTATAAAAAAGCTTGTAGTGGGTGAAAATGGATCAAATTTAGAATCTATTAGCACACTTCTTGAATTTAGCAACCTAATAATAAAATAGACCTACAACATATTTTACTATTTCATAACAAATGGTGTTGTGACATTATTTCGCATCATTGCTGTGGGTGATAAACTTATTTCTCTATTAGTACTCTTTAATTTTGTTTTTTTACTTTTAACAATGTAAAATCTGGACAAACGTGTTCCAAAACCATGGTACTTCTTCCAATTTTACATTAATCGAACCGTTTCATATAAAATTTTGACAGATATCTCAGAAAATTGTTGTGTTCAAAACTGGCATGGCATCAGATGACAAGTGGACAACAAATGTGATAAGGACTGATACCTTAAATTAGGAAAAGGACAAGAGGCTAAATGGGAATTAAACTGCAACCAGCAGCCCAGCGCTAGAAGACTCCAAGGGCCAGTCAAACTGCCAAAACCACCAAGAGGCGCAAGAAAACCAATTAATTTCTCAAGAGGAGATCAGAAGAGGGAGATTTTCCCCGCGTGGGCTAGGGTTTCATTTCCTCTCCGCCATGGCGTCCGCCTCCCCGCCGCGCTCCGGCGACGCCTCCCCGTCCTCGCCTCTCCTCCCTTCCCCGACGTCCCCCGACCGCCACGGCGGCGGCGGCGCCCTGCTGCCGGGGCTCCGGGGCGCGGCGCGGTTCATCGGCCGCACGGGGAGCAGGCGGCTGATGCGGGAGCCGTCGGTGACGGTGCGGGAGAGTGCGGCGGAGCACCTCGAGGAGCGCCAGACCGACTGGGCCTACTCCAAGCCCGTCGTCGTGCTCGACGTGCTCTGGAACCTCGCCTTCGTCGCCGTCGCCGCCGCGGTCCTCGCCACGTCGCTCTCCGAGAACCCCTCCGTGCCGCTCCGCCTCTGGCTCGCGGGGTACGTGCTCCAGTGCCTCTTCCACGCCCTTTGCGTCACCGTCGAGTACAGGCGTCGGCAGGAGGCGCACGTCGGCGGCGGCGCTGGGGCGGACCAGGGGGCTGCGGGTGATGGGGATTTCAAGCTCAGGTGAGGGTTTGCTTGGATCAACCCCCAAACACTTCATAAATCCTAGTAGACGTGTTATTAAAAGCGTCTTGCACTATTCATGCGACTCTGAAATGGATGTATAGGCTTAATTCATTGCTACAGTATCGCACTCCCATGTCAAGTATAACTTATGTTGGATTTTTTGTTCATTTTCCTGTCTCTGAAATGCTCTGCGGTCTGCAGTACTTAATGTTTCGGGTCTACCTTCCATTTAATAATTTGATAACATCTTGTATATTAGTTTGGCGAATGCTACAGTGTCTACTTATATGGTAAATCCTTTCTTGGAGTTTTAACAATAAATTTATTTGATGTGACAATTCTTTTCCATAATGTCATTAACTCATTGTAGTTAAGTACATTACATTACTCAAACGAAGACTACTCCATTAATTTCTTAACTTCTAGAGCTGTTCTTATGCAATCTTTGAGTGTGCGGTTGATACTATTGCATTTGCAATTTTAAAGTGTAGACAATGAATTGGTGGGCATAGGTTAGTTTTGTACTACTGCAAATTGAATGGGCGAGAATGAATTTGATTTTCTTTGCATTGGGTTATGGACAGCGGACTCAATGGGAGATTTATGAGGTTTTGGGCCCTGTTTTGTGGTTTATTTACAAATCATGAAATGGTCAAATGGGTTGAGTGGAATTCAAATAAGAGTTGTAGCATGAGTTGGTTTTTAAAATTGTTACCTGGAACTAAGTTGGATTTAGGCAAATGATATGTTTGGAAATTTCTAATGATGTATAATTAGATGCTACAAGGGTATTATTAACTACTTTTACCATCTGTAGGTTTATGTTAGTGATTTGTTTGTGATGTTCACCATGGTCATTTTTCTCATTTCCTCAAAACGTGCACCGGGAGTTACTTAAATGCGTGAACTTAAC
This sequence comes from Oryza coarctata, assembly GCA_030770085.1. NCBI lineage: Eukaryota > Viridiplantae > Streptophyta > Magnoliopsida > Poales > Poaceae > Oryza > Oryza coarctata. Next base: position 10,676,982 of record CM061475.1, read on the forward strand.
TATGTTTACTTCCATACTTAGTGTTCTATGTATATATTTGTTCAGTATTGTGAAGAATCTGGAATCCGCGAACACGATGTTTTCTTTCATATGGTGGATCATTGGATTCTACTGGATATCTTCAGGTGGCCATGCTTTGTCACATGATGCTCCTCAACTTTACTGGTATGCTTCTGGTAGCTGCGACATTTGAATGATAGTGTGTATTAACACTAGTGGCTATTGTCTAAGATGGTTATCATCTTGCTCTTTATTTTGCAGGCTCTCCATTGTTTTTCTGGCATTTGATGTATTCTTTGTAGTCTTCTGTGTTGCCTTGGCCTGTGTGATTGGCATTGCTGTCTGTTGCTGCCTGCCTTGCATTATTGCTATCTTATATGCTGTAACTGATCAGGTATTCTAGTTCTTGTTTAGGACAAATATATTTGTCAAAAGGTTTTAATGAGATTTAGATGACCATATTTGTTTTTCTGTGCTTGGTGTTGTAGATACATTTTCACCACAATATTTTCCGAATGCAATTTCCAATGTCCTATCTGGGTAATACAAGCATTACTATGTCTATATCACACTCCATTGTTGTCTGTTATTCATTACATCTCTTTAATACATCCATGTCATGAAAGAAAGGATAACTTCTTCTGCCACAGAATAAATATTTTTTAATGAAGTATTACTTCCGAATGGTATTCTTAATATGTCATTCATGCAGTGACCTGCTATCAACATTATATTGAAATCCTTTAAAGCTACCTTTATTTCTTTCCTCACTATTTCAGCTAGTTATCACTTATCATTCATTATGAATGTTTCATGCTAAATACGATTTTCTAAGGGCAGGGAACTGTTCTTATTAGATGTAAATCCCCTTGACATAAACCTAATAAAACACACTGTTAAGTGACACATTTAATCATCGCACTTTCATTGCACTGAGACTATTTGGTTGTTTTTAAGCAGGAAGGAGCATCCGAAGAGGACATCAACAACCTGCCAAAGTTCAAATTTCGGACAATGGGTGATGCAGACAAGCTGGTTGCTGGAATTGCAGCACCTGTGGGTGGAGTACTGACTGAGTGTGGCACCAATCCTCCTGTCGAACACTTTCTTTCTGCTGAGGACGCTGTAAGTTGGCAGTTTCCCTCCCTGAATTTCTAGTAGCATAACTGTATTGTCATTCTCACTACACGGCTGATTGCTTTGCAATGTCATGGAAGTTGCTTTTGTTTATTGCATGTTGAGGATCCAATCTGCAGCCACCCAATACTCGAGCACCAAGAGTGCTGCTGCAAGATTTGTTCATTTAATCTTTGAAACAGCATAGAAGCACTTGTCGCAGACAATCATGTCATTGCACAAAAGTTTGCATTGATTGATGCCTAATCTGTTATTCATAAACTCACTAATCATATTAAGAGTTTGTTTTGGATTGTATCTATATAGAAACCATTTCCTACCATTTCCATGTTCTTTTCAGGGATACATATTGAACTTGTAATAATAATTGCAGGTTTAGTCTCATTTGCTACGTTCCTTGCTTATAATCCATAGTCCATACCATTGGGCTCTATATGGATCTTCATTATCTTGTTTTAACTTTTGTTGGTGCTTTCCTCTGTATAGCTTTTCAGGATCTTAGCTATTTCTGTGTATTAAAGTTATCCTATGCCCACAAATGTCTCACTTTGACTATCCTCCTTTTTTTCGCTTCATCCATAAATTATGTTGAAACATGTTAGCACTGGTGATGCCACTTTTGACCCTTTTGTAGTGCTTTTCACTTACTTTGGTAATACATCCCAAATGTTTTAGGAGAATTTCATGCTCCCTGTTTTAGTAACCTACTAACTGTTAACATGGCACGATGTTTTCTGTGTGGCTTTAAGAAGCTTACTGGAGCCGATTTTTGGACCTACTGATAAATCTAGTAAATAGACTAGAAGAGCTTGGTTAAACCGGCAAGATGAAACCATGCTAAATCCTTCCTGTTCTTTCTACAGACTACAGAAGCTAAATAGGGTTGTTTCCGGTATAAGTTTTTTAGAGCTTGAGGTTTTTGTTTTGCCTCAACAAAACAGAGTCTGATTAATCCCAGCCAGTGGCACTAGTCTACGCTAATGTTACTCTAGTTTGATAGGTTAGCTATCCCAGTTGGAATTATGTGAAGTAGGTGACTTCCCAGATGGCAGAGATTTTGTGATTTGTTCAAATTCTTGCATGCTAGATTGTGATATTTTGAAGGCCATTTAGGTGTGCCTGAATTAAGAATGCTAAACTGGCTTGTTGGAATAGAAGCCAGATGTATATTACTCTGTTAAGAAATATTTTGGACAACTTACACATGGTCCCTTGCTGCTGTTGAAATAATACTATAACATGTAATCAACAATTAATTTCTGGATCTTAACTTGATACTATAGCAAACTGTACAAGTGCTATTACATAACTTTACATGCTTTACAGAACATAGCTTTGAACCTGTTAAAAAAAAACTTGGGATGGAGTAAGTTCCTGTGTGGGTGATATCTGCCTAAGCAAATAGTATATGAATCCTGTAGTACGTTCCAATTCAGCCTAGTCGAAGTGTTGCCTTATTCATGTTACATTTTACCTGAGGAAAAGAAAATTAGTTTAAGCTGGCACTCCATACTGATATTGCTATATGTCACCTAATAACCTGAAGACCTTGGATATCACAAAATTGACTTGAAAAATGAGTTGCCAAAATTGCTTAAAAACAAAAAAAAAGCCATTCTAAGAGGCCTATTTTATGAATCATTAACCCAATATTATTTCTGTCAAATGCAGGAGTGCTGCATCTGCCTGTGCCCGTATGAAGATGGTGCAGAACTTAGAGAACTCCCCTGCAATCATCATTTCCACTGTACCTGCGTAGACAAGTGGCTTCACATTAATGCAACATGTCCCCTGTGCAAGTTCAATATCATCAAGAGCAACCTTGGGCCAGAAGAGGTCTAGGGCGCACAGAATGAACAATCTGCTCAGGATTGATATGCCCCAGTTGCGTTATTTAGTTATGATTCATTCAGGTGTAAGTACGAAGTATAGGTGATACGATTTTAGCAGCTTCTTGATGCCGTATAGATGTACATTCCTTTTCTCCCAAAGCTGATTGTGTCGCAGATTCTCATTACGTCTGTAGGAAATATTTGCATTGAGGATTCTCGTGAACGTTGTGTTAGCAAGTGCTGAATAAATACATGGAAACGCAGTGGTTTGTAAAAAAAGTGGTCGTGGAATTGGAGCATTGTTCACAGCAAATTCTGTCATCTTGGTCATACTCTTGCTGATCACTCGCTATGCATTCTTGCAGCAAGTTTAGCATTTTGTTCGATTATATTTAACCTAGTCATGGAAATGTGAGACGAGTAATTGTACGGTTATACAGTAGGATTTGAAGTAATAATAGGAATAGTATAGAAATAGACTAGTACCAATCACTTAGGACCTTTTTAATTGAAATGAGGAGATAATTAGTCAATGCTTTAACCGATCAAGGATTGTTTATACCTTGGTATGCTATACCTTAGTATACTATAGTTATACTAGGTTCAGAAGGTGTATCCATAATCAAAGTTTTGATGTCGTCATTAAGATCTTCTATTATATTCTTTTGTGCTTGGCTATCGTTATCTATTTTGATACAAGTTTTTATAACAAGCTTCTTTCCGTAACAACTGTAAGCAATACAACCATGTCTTTTGCATTGCGGGCGGCATTGCCTGTGCCTCTCCCTGCCTCTCAAATCAAAGCAACTCGATGTTGCCAGCAAGGCAGCAACTACTGTATTACCACTTTAGGGGCATGAACTGCAAATGTGGCTGACAACTACTATGTTCATTTACCTTATTCCGTCAATGCAATGATACAAATTACACGGGTAAATTATACAACATAAAACAGTTATTGGTCGTGTAAACAGACACTGTCACACTGTTCATGTACCATCCGTGAGATTATCATTCACAGGCTCGCCACGGGCATGACGTAGAAGGTGGCTCGAGACGAGTAGCAGAGCTTCTTGGTGTCCTTGAGCCTAAACTCAACCGTAGTAACAACCACAGATCTGCCCTTCCTGAGTATCTGCGCTTCAACTTCCACTTCAGACTGCATCAACAGTGACAGGGAACATCAGGGAAAAAAAAAACGCACTTCGCTCTAAGCGCGCCTCCCAACAAGAGTAACTTTTCATTGTATTTTTATCATTAGCCCCCCATCTTCAAATGTAAAATCTTTTCAAATGCTTGACCAGAACACGCCAGGTATTTGTGACCAGAGGGAGTGAGTTATGGAAAATGCTTACAGAAAAAGTAAACTGTATGTAGGTGCCTCCTCGTATCCTTTTACTCGTCATCTAGGACATGTTTTATCATTATATTTTCTAATAATATATCTATAAAAACTATTAAAAAGATAACTACATCAACAACAAATCCACTAATCTCATTTTCACATAGAAAACCTTTATGTTTTTCACATATTAGTTAGTCAAGATTCGAGGTTTGATTGCACGTAATCTAATACTGCATAAAAAAAGAAGAGAGGGAGTATGTTTTGTATGCTGTGCCTTGAATGGTTTGCGCTTTCCTACACGGCCTATGATATTAAAGAGTTTTGGCACCAGGATAGCGGAAGAGCTTGGAAAAGCAATGTCATCTTTTCCAGTGGATGGCTAATACTTAAAAGGAAAGATGATGCATCCAAACCCAGTAGTTCTGAATCCTGTAATCAACCAATATTTTCGTTGGCAGGTTATATTCATATGAAGCCAGTTTTTCCATGAAAAGTAGCTATGGTTCAGATATATCAGTGGACATGCATCCAAACACCGCTATTTAAGTGACAAAAAAGCGTACGTCGTTCATTTCATCTATTTGGTGATAAACGTTGCAGGCAAGTATTTCACTGTCTGCTTAAGATTAGAACTGCCTTTGCTTGTTTGGATGATTTAGTTCATCCTAGAAACAAAGTCCCCTCCCCTGTTCTACAGCTGCATGATCTATCCCCTTGGCCTCTTGCAGCCCTGAAATATATTTTCCACAAGTATCCTAGAAAACCACTGTTCATGCTCTAAGCTGTGGTTTGCTGTTACCAGATTCCATCCCTAAAGAAAAGAAACCAATCCCTTGCAAGATTATTCAGCATCAATTCCCCAATCAGAGATCGCCTGATGTACTCAATTTCCCCCCCATTCAGGAAGCACACAACAAGATTCGCCTGTGGGGGGATCTGAGATTCTGAGTGTGCTCACATTGAGGCGGGCGGCGGAGAGATAGGCGGTGCTGAGCTCGCCGAGGAACATCTCCTTGTCCCCGGCCGCGACGCGCGCGCACGCCATCCCGACGGCCTCCGCCACGGCCGCCACCATGCCGCCGTGGAGCGTGTTGTACGCGTTCTTCACAGCACACACCCCGTCGGTCAGACTCAGAGCGATCGAGCAAGTAGAGTAGGTAGGGAACAAGACCAGCGGAGGTGGCGGCTCACGACGGTGGCGGGGGAGACGGCGAGCGTGCAGGAGACGCACGGCAGGGCCGGGGAGGCGGAGACGGCGGCGGAGGAGAGGACGCTGCGGACGAGCGAAGAGTAGGCGTCGGGGCGGTCGACGGAGGCCGGGAGGGTCCCCTCTACACCGAGCCGCTCGAGGAAGCGCTGCGTCCACTCACTAGACTCCGGCGGCAATGGTGGCGACATCTCCTCCTCGCCTTTGCTTGGTTGCTCGCCGCTCTGGCCGGCGCGGCGGTTGGGTAGTCGCGGGTAGTTAGCGTTTGGATGGATGCAGTGGCGCTAGCATTAACTGCAGGTAGGCGGCAGTTGAATTTCATTTATTATTTACTTTAATATTTATAAACTACATTTTTGTTTGAGAAAGTTACTATCTATACTCAACTCGTTTTAAAGGTTTTATTTCATAAAACACGCTCTCCTAAAATGTTTTTAGAGACATGGTACATTGTCATTGGAGACTCTCCATATCAATTCGCTGCGATATTTGTAATTTTGCAGCCTATGATGTTTTTAGTTAGCTAAGGGGCTGAATTGGCCGTGGAAGAAATGTGAGGGGTTGTAATTTTGCAAGTACCCCTTATCATCCTCCTAAAGGACGTGCTAATATTTTGTATCGGTAATAATGAAATAAGGCTATACACGAGACCTTAAAGTGAATGGATATGGAAGATAAAGATTTAGACATACTCGTACCCTTAATACAGGGTAATAGCCTACTTCTATTTTGTATTATATTCCGCCGATTATATTGTGAATGTGGTCTTTTTATAATCTGGTTGAGATCTCTACCCACCTTACATACGATGAGGGATAGGGTTATAAGATAGAAAAAAATAGCTAAATACTGCTTTGGTTTCTTTTATCTTTACATGGAATTATTTAGATAGAATTTCATACCCCAACTTGTAGTATAAGGAATCCTAATAGTCTAGTTCTACTCTATCTCATATTCTATTGATTGGGCCCACCTTCTATTTGTAGTTGTTTGTCTTTTTGTGAGTACCTAGGCCTATATTTTACAATCTCCTTAATGGATTTTGTCCAATAATGAGTGCTTCAACCTTTTTGTGGAGCCTTTTTGAGTGCTTTTTTTTAATTCCTCCATCTTAATGTCTTGCAAACAAATTGTGGAGAGCTTCATTAATAAAAGAAATATGTGCATCGAATCACCCTGTGACTCTATACTTAGTTAAAAAATAATTAAATATAGAGTTAAAGAACAATTACCCCTTATTACCAAGTGGCTATCATCTGAGTGTTGTACGCCGAGTATCAACCTTCTGAGTAGTTCCATCTTGAGCGCATGGGTCCGAGTGGCATTCTCCTGAGTGGTATACTTGTGGTACATCTGTATTCCATAGCTCAAGACCCAATGTACTGGGTGTTTTTTAAAAACATCTGCATCTTAAGTTTATTAGGGACCAACTATTGGTTTTTTTAAAAAGAATGTTGCTGATAACCAAAAAAAAATATGATGCCTAATATTTCATACTAGCATGAAAAACATTATAATATTTTTTCTTTTATGAGCTTAGCAAAACAACACCTATATCATGCATTAATCATGACCAACCGTTGGCCATTGAAAATGCCAGTTAACTAGTTCATGCTTTATAGGCCCACTACCAAACGACATGCCCAAGCCCACTTTACTTAGTGCAACCCTTATTAACCACTATGTAGCGAATTTCTCATTTGCTCTAGTGTGTCTCTTCATCTTGCTCGCCCTAATCTTCGGGGTCAGTGCCAAAGTCCAACTTGCCTCCTTTGCACCATAAAGCCCCTAGTCTTGCGTACTTGAGCTGCCTCTTTTTTTTGTCTTGCTTGACTGGTGACAACCTAAACAAGAGTGGTGCTTCGCATAATTGCTTCAAGCCCAGGTGTTTTTTGTCCAAGTGATTCCCCTCCGAGTGCTCCTCGTCTAAACAATTCTTCTCTAAGTGCTCCTCGTCCGATTGGTTCCCTTACGAGTGTTCCTTGTATGAGTTCTTTTGAGTTGAACATTTTAGTCTTCTTAGTTGAATAATAGCCCCCAACGGAGTAAGGGTAGTATCCAAGTCTCGATTGGCACAAGTACTCAACTAACGGCCCTCATGGGGTATACGAGTGGTCTTCGACCGACTGGACCAGTCCCTAGATGTAGGAGAAGGGATTATGGTCTTGAATTTCTATTACATGTATCTAGATCTGTGTCCTATATTATAAACATATCGGATGGATAGTATGTGATGTAAAAACATTCAGTCATTAAAACATCCAAGTTTTTTTATATGTAAATGATTTGCAATTCCTCTTTATGATTTAGATTTCTCTGAGTAGTTGGATCTCTTGTGTTATACACTTTGCCCTACTGTCCTTAGCCCTCAAGCGTAGAGAGTTGGCTCATACCTCGATCATATACATGCTTTTTTGTATGGTAGGGATTCATTTGGTACAAAGCTTCACTACTTAGAACTTGTTCTACTAGGATACTTTCGCAATGTAAGAAAAAAGAAATGTAAGAAACATATTAAATGTAGCCCCCAACTCACTACTTCAATCAGTTTCCTACTAAGTAGAGTCAAAGAAAGAGAAAGTTATATTAATAGATGAAAGTATAATAAGATACAATGCTAAAGTAAAAAAAAAGACTTCGTTGTTTTATGTTTTATGAGTTATCCACAATTATGCCATCCTCACAGTTGAGTTGATATGGGTGTGTCACCTCAGCGATAATGTATGTAGATGTCGGATCAGCCCTCTGTGTTAGTCGATGGAGATCCGATGCGATGGCCCCAACATGCCGAGGCTTAGGAGTTTTACTTCGCTCTAGTGCATGTCCTTCGGCTTTGAGATCTCTTCGTCGGGTTTGATGGTGTCGCATGTGTGCCAGTTAATTTGACCCTGCAATTGACAATAATATAAACAGATGGGTTAGTCAGACGATGGGATGATACGAACTCTTACTATCGGGCGGCTATTGATAGGGTTGAGGTAGTCATTGGCTGTGTTTGACACGTTCCTGCTATCAGCTGGTTACCGATAGAGACTGAAGCACTCTTCTATCAGTTGGAAAGCCGATGAAGGTATAGATAGATGGCGACAAAGGAAATAAAATACACATCGGCTGTAGAGCTGATGACGCTCCGGATAGAATAGACAATAAATATATGGACTCCTGCTATTGGGTGGTTGTCGCTAGAGGCTGTATCACTCTTCCATCAGCTAGAAAACCAATAAAGGCATAAACAAATAATTAGGAAATAAGGACCCATCAGCTACAGAGTCGATGATGCTTTGAATAGGATGGTCAATAAGTATGTATGTGAAATCCTCCTATTGGTTGGTTGCTAATGAAGGCTATAACACTCATTCATTAGTTGAGAAGCCGATGAGGGCATATATGGATTGGCAAGGAATATTATAAAAGACCCATCGGCTGTGAAGCCTATGGTGCTGCTCGCCGCCAAAAAATCTCGCGACTGGGGAGGGACGGTGGCTCGATCTCGCGAAGGCCTGGGAGGTCTGCTTGTCTCCAGTGCAGGTCCTTAGGTCTCGAGGTTCGTGGGCGTGCCAGTCAATTTGACCCTGCAATTGACAAGGAGGTGAGACGAGTGGGTCCGATACAGACGCTCGCTATCGGCTGGCTGCCGATAGGTTCGAGATGTTGTTTGATCGGCTGGGGAGCCGATGTGGATAGGTGTCGATGAGCGGTCAACCGTAGAGCCGATGGAGGAACCAGGGTGTGCTCAGAGGATATCGAGGCGCACAGGATCCATTCGGATAACCGAACAGTGATTCATCGGCTGGAAAAACCGATGAAAGCGGATGCGGCCTAGGCGATGATTAGCGCAAGAAGGCACGAGCTATAAAACCGATGCCGCTCCGAATATGATAGCAAGAGACCCGTCGCCCGCCGTAGCAGCGCCATCAACACCAAACCTCGAAGATTGGACCTAACCGAGACAGTACGAGGCCGGGCTAGCAGCGATGATACGGAGGACGTCGGATCGGCTATGCCATAGCAAGGATAGGAACGAACACATCGACTAGCTGAGTCGATGAGAGGACGCCTCTCTGAAGGCGGGTGCGTATCGGCTGGAGGTCCGATACGTTTGGCGTTACGTGTCGTGGGACGCCTCTAAAGGCTGATGCATATCGGCCGAGGGGCGTAAAGCACAGAGCATGGATAACTCATCGGCTAGCACTCCGATGATACCTCGTGCAGAAGCCTATAGGCCTGAAGCTCGATCTACCGTCAGCAGCCCCGTAGGTCGGACCTAATCGATGCAGCATGAGACTGACGACGACAGAGGGAGCTTAACGGGCCGATAGGTCCAGCACAGACGTGATGCGATACATCCAATCGGCCTAAGAGGTCGGACCTAACCGATGCAGCCTTAGACAGAGCAAGACATAACGGGATGGTGGCGGGACTTACCCCTTCGTCGGAGATCGAACTTAACCGATGCAGCCCTGCGTCAAGAGCCAGAACCCACCGGTAGAACCTAGATGAACTAGGGTGGCGATGCGCCGAGTTTGAATATGATCAAGAGATATTTTACATGTTTTCAAGGGGTCTATATTTATACCCTGGATTTACAAACAGAGTCCGACGCGTCTACGACCATCGGACATTATTTCCTAGTAAGAACAAAGGAAAATATTCCTAAAGAAGTTAACTAACCAGCTAGACCTCTCTAATTGAGTAAGGTTATAATTTACAAAAATAAGCACCCTGCCATGGAGTCCACGGCTCCTCCGCAAACCCGGTTTCATCTAAATAATCTTCCAATTTATAACCGAGTCTTCCTTTACTGTAACCTGATCGGCTTCTCCACTGTAGCTATCAGACCTTTTTTAGTCAAGCCAATCCTTCTCCTTCCTTTTCTCGGGCTTCTCGGACCTGATCCCAATTGGACAATCCCCTGTCTTCAAGCCGATCCAATCTTCTACTAATTTGATCGGCTTTTCTACAGTTCTCCATCGGCTTTGTCTCAATATCTCCATCGGCCGATAGCTATATCAAACCCTCCAACAGACCTCTCAGCCGATTGGCTTTAGCCCCATCGGATCTTCCAGCCGATCGGCTTTAGCGCCATCGGATCTGCCAGATTTTGGCGTTAACACATGCCCCCCAATTTCGGAGTTTGCCAACAGACTACGAAATTCCGAGTCATTAGAAACCTCCGCAAACCAGGATGACCCATTAAAACCCCATTAATCAGCTCAGATCTCTGTCTAGGTCGTTCCGCCTCTATAAAATATATCCTCTCCTCAGCCTTTTTCCAGACACTTCTTCTCATAAAAACCCCAAACCTCGACGGGCTCAGAAGACTGAAGGCGAGCTCTCGCAGATTTCTTCATCGGCCGCTACTCCTTCATTTGTGCAATAGCTTCCACACACATAATCCCTGAGATAACCATTATCTGCTCTTTCATCCTATGTTTTGCACGATTCTTCCCATCCCAATTTCTCATCAGTAGTCGGGTTCTAGTTTCTGTAGGATCTTAAGAGTCAGATCATTATTCCAATCTCTGACCGTCCCGGTCACTTCTTTCTTGGCCCTATGGGTAATGAGGATCCGACTGATTTCATCAACTCCAAAACAGAAAGGATCCTGTTCAAGAACTCATCCATGGCCATCACCGATTGGGCTCACAGCTTCAGATCTTAGCCTAGCAAACTCCCTGAATGGAAGAACTGGTAGCTTAGGGTTTCTGCCTCCAAAAAGACTTTATGGGAGCATCTGGAAATAGACCATTGCATTAACCTTTCCTTAGCCGATATGGAAAGGAACAAACCTCTGCTTGCATCAGCTTCTTACTTCTGGTCGAACATCTTGAATGCCTTCATGTTCGGGCATGGGCCAATGACGCCAACCTTGATGGATGTTACTATGTTGATCTGCCTCAACACCACCCACTACATGAATCTTTTCAGCCTCAGATTCAAACCTAAGCATCGACTAAACACCAAGAATATCAGAGGTTGGACTAAGTACATTTCCTTGCATAACAAATCCTCCAGCCCAATCGATGGACGCGAACATGTAGCATTCTTGAATCTTTGGCTGGAACGATTCTTCTTTGGCGGTTTGACTCTTGGTCCAACAATGAACATGCAATGTCTGGCAGAGCTCCTAGCCGATCACCGCCAAATTCCCCTAGGGCATCATCTTCTTGGAGCAACTTATCGTCTGCTCCAATGAAGTTACGACCAAACTGTCAACAGCCATCCAGTCGGACATATCGGTGGACCCTGGTGGTTTATTCAACTTTGGCTGAACGTCTACACCTCCAAAGTCATTGCTAGGCCCCCTTTCTCTTCCATGACATTCCCGACTGATTACCCAGAAGAAAACGAGGCCAGCCGACGCCGATGCATTTCGCTGGGTGAAGCTTCATCGGCTCTTCCTGGAAGCAAAATGACCCCTCTCGGACTCAGCCGATGATTTAAGTGCTTCTACTACGGTTTTACCAAAGAGGTCACTATCTGGTTCACGTACGAGGATGACTCGTCCTTTGAAATGCCTTCCAGGTTTCATCCGATGAATGCCTTAGCCGATGAAGAATCGAAGACCATCTTTTTATCCTCCATAACTCCTTGTCTTCTGTGATCGGATTTTCAATGGGCCGATCCCAACATCCATCATATGAGTTCTACCATCCTTCGGTTAGTGCTCGTCAGTTGGGCTTCGGCCAACTCCCCATCGACTTGTTCTTCATCGGCAAACTCCGAGCCCGCGGAAAAGTGAAAAGCAGCTTGGAGTATGACCGACTTAGTTTGATGACATCGAACTTGTCTTTAGGGACTATCTCCACCTTCGAGCCCTGCATATCCAATATCAATATCTTCGCTCGATGGTGGTCAGAATGGGGAAGGCACTTATATAGTCTATCGGCTGAACATTATTGCCTTCGCCTTAATCCCGACTACGTGGAATCCGATGAAGAGGTAATCCTTCTCTCACTATCATGTCTTCATCGTATTGAATTTCAACTATATCTTGATTCCCGTGATTCCACAGGCTGGCGACAAAGACGCACCTTTGACCAACACAAGTGGTCGGCCGATTATCTATCAACCTCCATCGGCCAGATCCCTCCTTAGGCAAAGTGGTCCACCTCTATCGGCTCTCCTGCGAGTATCATAGGTGTCAGGGTCAAAGCGCAAGAAACCGGCTGCTCGATTGGTTTCTAAGAGACGAAAACCCGATGCCGATGTTGTCATCGTTGCATCGGCTTCGCGAAGCCCTTCTCCTGTGGCAATTCTAACTCCTCCCGCATCTTCGCTGGTAGGTGTCAGCATCAATTCTCTGTTGCCTTTGTTTTATCCTGACACCTTCGCTTTGCAGCCTGAACCATCGGCTCCTGAGGTCCAAATGTCAGACCCTGTTACTAGGGCTGAGCTGATGGTATCCTCTGAAGTTTTAGCATCTACTCACACTGCCCCACAGCAAGCTGATACCCGCAAAGAACTGCTCCCACTGTCTCTCAGGTACATCCATCATACATGCCATTTTTTTTGACTTATGATCTCCAAGTTTACTAATGTTGTTATGCAGTCATTAGTCGATCTGTTCTCCTTCGACATCGGCAAATACCTAGAAGCAGAGGAAGACTTAGCCACCAGCATAGCGATCGAAACATTTTTGCCAGCCGATGCACGTGAGCAGTTGTCAGATATTATGCATCGGCTGGAGGTTCCGATTGACTCGCTAGTGGAAGACTACGGGTCGATCCGGGGAAGACTTGTAGAAATTCAACACTTCCTGCCTGCGGAACTGTCGGATGCACTCACGCCTGCTGCTTACTTGGAATTCCAAAGGACCCAGCTGACTGCATCAAGACAACGCATAGCCGATCGCGCTGAGCAAAGCCACCTGGCTCACAACGATCGGCTGACTGCCCTTGATGAAAAGAAGAAACTTGATGAAATGTCAGCTGACCTTCAACATGCCAACACCAAGCTTGGCCTCTTGAAGAAACGAGAAGCCGATTTGATGGCGGAACTCGACAAGGTTCGTGAAGACATCAATTCCACCGAGTCCCATCTCATCGGCCTACCAAAGTCGATCCAAAATCAAGAGGCCAAGGTAGCAGACAAAGTGCGGCTAGCAGTTCGCCGGCACAAGAACTTGAAAACTATCCTCGGATCAGACGAGGATGACATCCGCGCTATCAATGATATAGATTAAATCTGTCTGCGCGCGATCGAGGCCATTAAGAAATTCTTGTAAAACTTTAGCCTCGGAGAAATCCAGATGTCATCTTGAACATTAACTTTTTACAGTAAACTTCAATCTGCTTGATCAACAAAAGTTGTGTAAATATATTTTCTAATGACGACATCTTAAACTGTATTGGCCATCTGTCCGATATAATCATATCGGCTTTCGTACATTAGGAATTGGCTACGCCTCAGCCGATTTAAATAGTATCACTAGCCGATACCAATTTTGAGAACCCATCCGTCTTGAAAAGGAGAAATCGGCTATGCTCAGCCGATTTAGATGTCTTTCCGATTGGGTGGCCATTCTCCAGACTTATCATCCCAAGACCCAATCGGTAACTTCTGATGTGTCGGTATCTCCTCTTTTCTTGATAATCGTCTCTCATAAACCAATACCACATGCATCAGATGTGTTAAACCATTGAACTCTTGGACAGAAAATTTCCACCTGATGCGACTTGATAACCCCTGGAAGGCCAAATTGGCTAATTGTTCATCGCTCAAAACAAGACTATAACATCGGCTTCTGATGTTCTGGAAACGTTGGATGTATTTCAGAACTGACTCATTATGCCTCTGTTTAACCAATGTCAAATCTGACAGTCTCGTTTCTTGAATCACAGTACAGAAATGTCCATGGAACCGTTGTTCCAGATCAGCCCATCCTTCAATCGAGTTCGATGGTAACGAAGAAAACCATGCGAAGGTCGATCTAGAGAGGGATAAAGGAAAGAAACGGACTCTGAGAGCTTCCTCAGCCGATGCTTCTCCACACTGTATTAAGAATCGGCTGATGTGTTCCAATGTAGATATGCTATCTTGTCCTGAGAATATTGAGAAATCTAGTATCGTGTATCGGCAAGGTAATGGAACTCTGTTAAACCATTCTGGATATGGGTGCCAATACATTACTGTTTGATCTTTGGGTTTGATACCAAATTGCTCTTCCACAGTATCCACAATTCTGGTTAACCAATTCTTCTTTCTTAAAGTGTCTTCCTGATCATGTGGAGGTGGATATGGTACCCGATTCTGCTTATGATATTCTCCATAATGATTTCTCTGACAAAATTCTATAGGTTCCTCCTGCCGTTGCCCCCCGAGTCGATCTTGTATTGGTAGATACATATTTGCCGATATTAGAGCAAGAATGCAGGCTTAGACAGAGCGAATACACTAGGATAATGGTGAGACTTACCCCTTAACCGGAGTATGAACCTAACCAATGCATCCTTGTGTTGAGAGCTAGAACCCGCCTGTAAAAAACCTAGATAAACTAGATTGGCGATATGCCAAAGATGTATTTGATCTAGAGATGGGGTCTATATTAATACCCTGGAATTGCAAGAGATTGACGCGGCTACAAATAACCTTCGGATGTTATTTTCTAAAACCTAAGAAGTTAACAAAACTAACTATACTTGTATATCTTATAAGATATATTCTGTATAAAAAAAATCCTATCATGGTTTCCTTGGCCTCTCCTCAAATTTAGTCCCATTTGGATAATCTTCCATCTTCAACTGAACCGAATCCATCCTCAATTCGTCCGATCAGCTCTTTCCCTATATCAATCAGATTCTTTCCATAAGCCGATTGGCTCTCCAATCCTATTCATGGGGTTTACTAAATTTTGATGCAAGCAATTACTTTCCATACGGGAGACAATTTATGTCTATCTTTGGTACTTTGGATTTTTTCAAAACAAGATCACTAACCAAAAGAGCTCGGCCATGAACATTATGACTGTGATAACGACGTAAGTGTTGGAGGTACTTCGCCGACTAGATTGTTGTAATGTCTCATCCTTTTTCCAATTAGTCTAGTTCTTCCAGATGGTCTTTGTTAGACTTGTATTCATCATACTTATGCACCCCACAGTGATTCAAACTCTTTCTTAGTTGGCAAGACTGCTTTTGACCTTATTATCACCAAAATTTGGTAAGCCACACAGACAAGATCGGAACTTCTGCGAGGTAATGGAACTCTGTCAAACTATTTTGGATATGGGTGCCGATACATAACTATTTGATCTTTGGGCTTGATATCAAATTACTTTTCCACCGTATCCACAATTCTGGTTAACCAATCCTTCTCCCTTAGAGTATCTTCCTAATCATGTGGAGGTGGATATGGCACTCGATTCTGCCTGTGATATTCTCCATAATGATTCCTTTGAAAAAATTCTGGAGATACCTCTTGCCATTGCCCCTCGAATCGATCATACATTGGTGGATAGATATTTGCCGATAGGTCCTTGTTTTGCCAAGTTTCCTCCGTCTCTATTGGTAAAGGCACATGATCTTGATCAGGATCTTGAGTCGATGATTCTTGTATCGTCTTCTTGATCATATCTTGTAGTGTATCCATCCATACTTCCGATGGATTACTAAATACTTGATAAAATGATTCGTTGAACATCTCTTGCAATGGCTTGGAAGAATTCACAGGTGCTGAATGGCCTGATTCCTTCATCAAAACATATTTTGATAATTGTGCTTTTTAAATCGGCCCTTGTTTAGTCATACTGAAGGATTCCAAACAGTGCTTCTAAAAGTTGTCCATGTTTTGCTCTATATGCCGCCTCTGGTCTTCATTCAGATCCTCCATGGTAACTGGAACTATAATCTCCTCATCGGCTTCATCTTCAGATGAATATGTCTTGGAATCAATATTTTCTTTAGACATATTGACAACAAGATGTCCGTCGGGTTGATGAGTAAAAATCTAACTTCTAATCAGGCACTTGTAGAGTCCTGCTGGTTGATGAATGAAATTATATTACACCAGCCGATGAAGGATCTTCAGTCGATGGACGATCTTTAGGTTTCTCCAGTCGATGAATGAAATCCTATTAAATCGGCTAACGAATGAAGATTTCTACCATATCGGCCGATGAATATAGTATGGTTCTTATCGGCCGATGAATGAAACCTTCGGTCCCATCGGGCATGCCAAAAAATATGTTCGCACCGAGATCCCTCGTACACCCTGGTGCGAACACGCCGAACGCCTGGGAGGTCTGCTTAGCTCTAGTGTAGGCCGATTGGCTTCTCTCCGTGGCTCGAGGTATGCGCGCCGGGGGCCGTGGGGTTCGACCGGCTCCGGCACGATGGTACAGGTATGGGCGTGCCAGTCAATTTGACCTTGCAAATGACAAGAAAGTGAGACCCTTTGTAACAAATGCAGATGTCATGTTTCCGTGGTATTTCTCGACCCTTTGTAAGTGAAAGTTATGTTCGGTCATGATTGACACTTGCCAGTAATCCTTCCATTTGCCCTAAATGTGTGTACCCATTATGGACACCTATCCTTGATGCACTTTACTTCATACACTGACTTGCTTGACTTCACATCTCAGAACTCCTTATAAAGTGATACCGCCCAGTGTTTCATTGCCTCCTTCAAATCCTCTACGTATGCATTCCTAGCCCTGTGAATAATCTCGTTCTCCTTGTACTCATATAGCACATGATGCTCCTTAGAGATAATAAATTTGGAGAAGTCCTCGCTAGTCTATTCTGTGGGCATTACATTGTCATCCTCATCATCTAATGATTCATCATCCTCTACATGCTCTTATCAGAATCATCCCTATCTATTTTCTCAACGATGGTGCTATTTATTTCTCTTTTGTCCGCTACTCCTATTGGCTGCCTATCTTCTTCTTCGTGCCATTGCTCATTTGCCTCCGTTGTTCTAACATCACCTCTAGTCATACTTGGACTCTTACCGTCTTGCATGGCCATTAGAACAATGTTATCCTTCTCGCACACCAACACAAGTATGTCAAATTGTCAACCACATTAAAATGCATTATTCATGTACCTCTAATTGGCAATGCAATTCACCGGCATAAGTTATGAAAAAAAACCTTCGATTGCATGACTCACTCTATCATATACAGTTTGATATGGGGTCAACTTAGAAACCTCGCATCAACTAGTTGTATACTGGCCCAAAACTTCTATCAGTTGGCCTATTTATAGTGCCCTTAGTTGTTGAAATGAACTTCGACATATCTACGCTATATGGACCATATCTGACATTTTTTTCTCATGAAATAATTTAAATATCACTTTATTTTACATATCTGTTGATGAAAAAAATAGAGTTGAACTATGTATGGAAGAAATCATTGGATCTCGTACCATGTAATCGAATTTTTAAAACACTAGGTGTGAAAAATTTACAATGTCTAATAGGTTTCAACACATTTTAAAGACCTACAAAACTACCGATCTACAAACAAAATAACTTATTTGTATATCGTATTATCCATGAAACTAGTATAATACTACACATACTACATCATTTCATCATTACGAATAGGCTTTGCAAAGGAACAAAATCTTTTACCTATGTATGAGTCCGCAAATCGATAGAGTTTCGCTGCTTTCCTTTCCCTCTCCCTTAGTCCTCTCTTCTTTTTAAATTTTTGGGTGATAGGGAGGGGGTTTTATACCTAGCTGCCTAAAAATGCCCAATAGAAGGGTGGCAAGGGGGCTAGTTGTAAAATTGTAGATCCCTTCTCCTCCCTTCCATCATTGGGTGTGGCCGTTTTGCATGTAACCCCTGACTAACTAAAAAACCTTTGGGAGGATGACAAGGGACCCATCTGCATCACGGCTGCTTGCCATAGACGGTGCTAATGATCGTCTGCCATGTCACTAAAAATACCTTCTAGGAGTGCGTGTTTTAAAAAAGAACCAACCCAAGGACATTGAGGGTACATATATATATATAATTATCTCAAACAAAAATATAGTTTTTTAAATATTAAAATAAATAAATATAAAAATATAAAAATTTGGCGGTGGTTAACAAGAAGTTGGGCTAGCGCAACGCATAGCGGCCTGGCACGGTAAATGAATGGCCCAATAACCAGCTAGCTTGTGGTTAGTAACTTTGATGGTAACGGTTGGTAGGTGGGCTAGGAAATCTCTATAAGACTAGCTGTCATGCTAGCTATCCAAAATTTTGGGTAATATAGTAAAAATAAATACTTCAAAAGAATAGCCATTTGAGTTGGCTAGCCATCCGATGAGTCAATTGGATATGCCGGCTAACCAAACTAGCTAGTCATTCTTCATCAGCACTCATATCCTTTTGGGACCCATTAGAGGACATAAACTATGAATGGTGTGATTTGACTCCACTCTTAGAGTGCACATGAAATATGGCTGATGATTTTTTAGCTAGCTAGCTATTGTACTATTTAGCTGGTAAAATTTAGAGGTTGTTTGGTTGATAGCCAGACTTTACCACCATATGCTCTTAGAGATACTCTATGGAGAGGAGGAAGATGGTGATGGAGTAACATACCCTAGCCCTTGGCTGTGCCCGTGCAACCCAGGCATGATTAATTGCAAGAACATGCCCACCATGCCAGGTCCATGCACTAAGACAAGGCCGATCATTATTGCTGATATATAACTGGCATCACTGGGTATAGTGATACTACCGTAGGTTCTGCAACTAACAATGATGTGATACTACCAGACTTTTAATAAAACCGCCACTGTATGTGTCAGTTTTTATTAAGAACCGCCACTTATAGAGTCTTATTTGTGCTAGTTTTAACTTTAGCCTCCTGATAGGCTCGGGGTGGATAGCAAATGCCTCGTATGTGCTAGTTTTAGGTGAGCTGGTGTAGCACACGTAAATTCACCTCAAATTAAAAATCATTTCTAATAATAGAAATTATTAAAAGCCTAAATAGAAAATCTCAAACCTTAGAAGATGTCCAAGAAAGATTAAAATAAGGCGTAGAGCAATTTTCTTAAATTATCAATGCTATAAATTTCCCACTCAATTTTTAGAGCAAAATAACTAATTACTCCATTAAGCAACAAAAACCATTTTTAAAGTTTTATAAAATGGCCTAAAAAAACCTCTCCTTTCTCTTTTGGATGAATCGGGCCCATGTTCCTCTCCTGCTTCCTCGGCTGCTCGGACTCCTCTTTCTCTGTATTCGCCCTCTTTCTTCAGGCAATCCCTTCTCCTCTAGCCCATTTGTGTGCTCGGCCTCTTGCTCCTACTAGCCGCTTCCTCCTCCTGTGAGCCTAATCCTTCATGGCTGGCCTACCCAAGCTATCCCACCTCTCAGCATACCAGGACGCCCCACCTCACGTGTGCACAAGCCTAGGTAGCCTAGGTTGCCTCACTCTCTCCCCAAAGTTGTGTGACCCATCTTGGCCCCGCTCTGCCAGCTCGCACCTCCCAGCTACTAACAAGCAAATCCCACTTGTCATCTCCTACCTCCAGCCGTCATCGCCTAGCCTAAGTGAAAACCCTAGTACCTCAGCTACCTAATTCACCTCCCATGTCAGTTTCCCTCCAAATTAAATTAGGGTTTTTAATCCTCTTTTCCTCCTCTTCAATTCCCCCTTAAATCCCCTTGCCCTAAATAATTTGGAATGGCCACACCCTAACCCTCATCTTCAATGCTGGCCACTAAGCTCCTCAGTGTAAATCCACCTTCGCCAAGGCCCTCATCTTCCTTTCCTTTTCCCTACATTGAACTTCCTTGCCCACTTCCTATCCCCCCATGCCTTCCTCTCACTTTCTCTCACTGGAGCACCGCAAGACCTTGGAGGTGACTCCTTTGGCCCCACTATGTTAAGACTTAGCTTGGCCTCACCTCCTCCTCGTGCAAAGACCGTTGGAGCTGCAACATCCTAATTGACCTGAGCTCCACCACCTCTCTAAGCGACTCATTCGGCCCTACTATGTTAAAACTTAGCTTGGCCTCACCTCCTCCTTGTGCAAAGACCACCGAAGCTGCAACATCCTAATCGACCTAAGCTCCACCACCTCTCTAAGCCCCCCACTGGCCGTCACCGACGTCCTGTCGTCGCGCCAAGCCCGCTGGTGAGTTCACCACTCTCTTCTCTCCCCTCCCATTCCTTTACTAGAGACCGTAGTACCACCATGCATTGGCAACTACCTAGCATGTGCCACCAGCATCATCATGTGTATATAACTCAACGAAATTCCACATATCAATTTTTATACGAAAATCAATCCTATGTATATGAATGGAGTCCGGAGTATATAAGAAATGTGTTCCCGAGAAGAAAAGAGATATAAAGTCCAACTTTGGTTTGGCCAGGACTACTTAGATCATATCCATACCTTTTGCCTAGTTCTATTGAAAAAGTGGGGTAACTGAGAGTATATATATACAAGACCCCCTAGGGAGGAAAAAGAGATGAAAAAATGGATCTCACCCAAGACAAATAAAAGCCACCAGAAGCCATCTATTCAATCTTGTCGAGTCAACATTAAAGAAGCCCAGCTACAACTAGCCACCAACTACTATGCTCGTGCTCTATGCCGATGCTATGGTAAACTAAATTACAAATTATTTTCCATGCTTTGTACTTGGCGAAACATGAGTAGAGCTATTAGCTCTAAGATACCTAAACTAGTATAAAAATCTATGTTTTCTTATATCTTCATTTATATCTTCATATAAGCCTTACCCTTATTTACAAATACACCATATATATATATATATATATATATATATATATATATATTTGGATTCTACGGTTGATTACCAATCCATCGACTGCCACCATTACACATCCAATAGATCAAGAACACTAATAGCACATTGAATTCACTGCCTCTGTCCTAGCGGAGCCACTGACACCATCGTCGATCTCTCTTGCTACAGTCATCTCCCCCGAGCTACTGCCACCATTATCTTTCTCGAGCCACATAGAGCAGATCTGTCGGACCTAAGCTCTTGGCACCTAGATTTGGGAATAGGGAGCTCATGGCAGCTAGGGCCATCAACAATCACGTGTGAACTGGGCGCCTGCACAGGGCCTCCAAAATTTAGGGGGCCCAAAATTTCAATATTTTAATTAAAGGCAATATGTTTGAGCATATTTTGGGACATCTCACTCCATTTTTTAAAGTTCATCTCTTCTTTCTCTACTGATTTGGCTAGAATGGATGTGTCTTCTTTAGATTCGATAGGTGTTTGATGATAACCATGATGACCTCAAAATTTTGTAGCTTATAAAAGTTATATCAACATGTGTTCTAGGACTAAAGATTTCATTATTTTTACTAGTAAAGGAAACCGAATAACTCCATCAAGACACTATTCTAGTTCATAGGCAGGGTGCAACCACTATTGTCATCTCGTCTACTGAGTAGAGGCCTACATGGCCATGGTGTAACTATCCGATTGTAAAATACCCGGCATTAAGGGAAACAATGGGTCTAACCCTGATGCATTGTGCAATTTTGGTTAATATATATGCCTATCTAAAATGAAATTTACTCTTTTATTTATTGGTATTTTCTAACATATCAGTCCACATTATATGTTTAGCATTGGACCCTAAATTCTTAGATACGCCCTGGAGGTGGCCCCTATGCGCATTGGAGACGATGGAGGTATTCTCCTTGCAGTGACGTCAAGGAGAACACCAATGACATAGACATGCAAGATGGTGAGGTCGAAGGTGGCCGGATCCAGCGGGGAGAGAGGGAGGTCACTCCTACCATTGTCATACCCATCCTAGTCGCGGTTGTCGGGGAGGAGGGATCAAGCCATGGGCATAGTCGTCCCCCACTATCGTCCCTGAGCTCTAGGTGGTGATGACTATGGCGATGGCAACAAGGAAGCACATCCATGGCTTGGTTAGAGAGCAACATTAGTGGAGGCTAACTAGGAAGAGGGTGGTGGTGAGGAGAGAAGCAGCGGTGGCAGTGCTGCCACCGAGAGAGAGCAAGAGGAAGAGAGCATGAGACAGGAAGAGGGAGAGATGAAGAAAGAGCTAAGAGAGGGGTGGACTTGGGGAGCGACAAGCGATGTAGAAGATATTTTGGTTAACTCATCGGCTAATTAGCTCATTTTTCTTAGGTGCCAGTTTTTCTCCCCAGCCAGCACATATGTATGATAATTAGTGCCTGTTATAGTCCTTTGGACCCATGGGATGGGTGGGAGGGTTGTCAAACCTTATCGGTGCTGGATTTTTCCTAACCGATAATGATGGGGGTGCTACGTTTAAGTAGTGATTTATGTGGTGTATAAATTAAAAATGAAGAGAAATACATGAAGAAAACAATAAAAACAAATCGAAGTACAAGTAGTACGAGGCGGGGGCATCCCCAGGTTGCATGGATACGCGGAAGGACAGTAGTGGGCTGGCAACAGCTAGTACGAGGTGCCCATACCTGTTTCCCCTTGATGCTTGTGTCGACCCTGCATTTGTAGGTTACATATGGCATCTAGTGTGAAGGTAGTCTCACAAAAATGATGGTTTTCGTTGCTGCTTGCTAGTGGGTGCGTACTGTTCAGGACAGGAAAGCTACGTGCAAGCTAGCTATTTTGTGCTCAGAAGCTCTGTGGAAAAGTCGTGTACTTCGGTTGATGGCTCTGGAAAAGTAGTGTACTTCGATTGATGATGTTGTCACCGCAGGTTAGCCCCATGGTAAGGAATCTGAATATCAGCTGGGCCATTATAATGTGAGGCTGCCAACCAAGCATCCAAACCTACCATGTAATCGAATTTCTGTGCCTACAAATAAGCCTTTCACTTAGCTTGCAGTCTTGCACCAGTGAAGCAGCTCGCCCAAGAGGTCATGGAGCACGAGCAGGTGCTGCAAGCCAGCATGGAGCTCATGCACCACAGCACAGCTTGGGTTACGTCAGGTCGATGGCCCTTGGTTGCGCTGCCAAGCTCGGCGTCGCTTACGCCATCCATCGCGCCGGCGGCCGTGCCTCCTTGGACGACCTTCCTCACGTAATTGATTCCATTCCAGCTGGTCATGGTGACGTTGTTCAGTTTGTTGCAGGAGATATGATGGATTTCATCCTTCGAGCTGATTCTCTTCTGCTTAAGGTGAGTAATATGAAATCTATATAATGAACTTCCAACCACACAGTACAATTGTGAAACGGATACCATGCATAAAACCTACCTTTAGACGAGGAGATACCATAAGATCACATAGTTTGAAGAGATACAGGAAATAACATGGTCTTCTTTGAAGTTTCCAAAGTAGTATGAAATATTTATAGAGTGGTTTGAAATGTTGCGCTAGGGATTTTAATGTGTTTTAATTTTGTCTTTGTTCATACAGATTTATTGATGTTTCGATAATTCAAACTCAATGTTTTATGTGATAGCACGAAATGTTATAACTGCGATTTAATTGTGTTTCATCATTGTAAAAGTTTAAAATATTTTTAACAGCCGATATTTATAGAAGGTATATAAACCTTGAGGAGTATTTTTTAAAAAATAATTGTTTTGTTTACTTAGTCGTTATCTAGTGATACGTATACCCACCTAAAAAAATGGATATGACATTATTTTAAAATATTATTTAATGAAAGATGTGAGAAATTTGTTATTATGCCACCGTGACTAAATACCACTCTACAATTAGCATTCACTAAATTATCACTCTCAAAGGGGCAACACGCAACAATGCCATTTGGGACGAAATTGTCCCCACCTTCCACAGCTTCTCCGCAGCGCCATCCACGCCGTTGTCCGGGGCGTCCGATGAGGTGGTCCAAGCCACCGGAGACGGAGCCGTCGCTCAGCCTCCCGCTTCTCCGTAAGCCTGGCCCCCACGAGCGACTTCCCAGATCGTAGCGGCGCCATCTCAGCGAGTGCGCCTACAAGGATAAAGGGACGGCGAGCAGCGCGGCGAGGAGTAGATGCCGACGGGTGAGACGAGGAGCGGACGGCGGCAGCGTCTTCGAGTTCCCAAGCACCTAGGGGCCTTGTTGAGCTCATGAGCGGCAGATCTGCCAGGCGGCCACCGACGCATCCTGGGCCGCCGCGGGCCTCGTCGTTGTCGAGCTCCCGAGCCTCCGCCTCTGCTCTCATGACCGCCTGATGCCGCCTCCTCTGTCGCCAAGCCCTCTCGGCGGAACTACTTGTGATGCGGCAGAGGTGTGCTGATCTGTAGTAGTGTGCTGATCAAGAAGCTCGTGACTAGACGACTCTCTCATCAAGGCGCAGCTGGGCTATGGCACGGTTGAGGTCTGCTTCGACTTCGTTGCTCCATGCCTGCGGTCTCAAGAAGCCTATCCTGATGGAGTGGAAGCTTTGGGTCAGCTCACACATACCTGCGTCCCCGTTCCCCAGCGCTTCAGAGCTCCGGCTTGCCGGATTACGCTGTCATCGTGGAGAAAGGCCAGCCGCACCACGGCGATTGCTTAATACAAATGGTGCGCTCGACTAGAGGAGAGGCCCGCGACAGCGAGGTCGTTTCGTTTCATGCGGCGAGCCGTTGCTCCTTCGCACATCCATAGGTTCGCGCAGAGCCTCGACGCGGGGAGGTATAGGATTTCGACGGGGTGAAGCGAGCGGCGTGGTGGCCTGAATTTCTCAATTGGATCTAAAGATGCGACTTTCTTTACATGGACTGTACAACGGCCGTCGCTCATCTCGTCTGCTCATATTTTTCTCGGTAAGTCAACTCGAGGGCATGCAAAACAAAAATGTTCCTGTTTTCTGTTTTCTTGCTCTCCTAGGTACATGGCATTAGAGACAGGCTAGTAATTAATACTCTTTTTTATTTCGTATTATAAAACATTTTTATTTTTTAAGTTAAACTTTTTATCAAGTTTATAAAAAATATAATAATAAATATATTTAACTTTAGATTTAATAAAACTAATTTGATGTTGTGAATGTTGCTATATTTTTTTAAACTTAATTAAAAATATAAAATTTTAACTTTAAAAAAATCTAATAATGAATAGAGTATCTTTGTAAATGCTCTAATTTACATTTACATTTATAGAATATCGTGGACCTGCTGTGCAAGGCTAGCTGGCATCTCCATCTTTTTCCTTAATTAAAATTAACCGCACAAATGTGCCTTCTAGATATGGAACATAATATATTCAGCTACAGCCTCAGTCAAACAAAAAACATTTCCTATAGATTAATCTGCTATGTCCATTTTCATCCCTAAGATTGATTATGTACGGATGGAGGGAGTATATATTATTCTGTCCGCATTCATGCATTCCATAGAGATATACTTCCAATTAATATCTATCTCTAATCTCGGGCCAAATCAACATCACATCACGTATCCTACTATTATAAAAATTAAAGTTGATTCCGGTCGTCATCTTTTTTCCGACTGTCGCCTAAGTCGACCTTGCGAGTCGTCCGATTAAATCATCCAACGGTTTAAGTCGCTCCGCATGCTTCGTTAATTTCCCTGGGATTTGGAAGGACTTGCTCTCCTTACCATCCACTTACCCGTTCGATCCGATCGTTCCCTCACGCATCCTCTCTCCTCCCTCTCAGGCGATAGGTGAGCACTGGCGTATGTGGGTCTGAGAAAATTGAGGATACGCCACTATTTCATCTAATAATGCATTTGACAAAATACCACTCGCTATATTTGCTACCCTTAATAATATGCCATTTTAGGTTTAGCCTAATTATATTTTCTTTCTAAATAAATAGTCTTTAATACTGTTTGACAACTCTTTTGGTAGTTACACAACTGGTACTAGCAACGGTGTCAACGGTGGCGGTGGCGGTGGGTAGATGGGCGGTAGCATCGACAATGCAGATGGTGATGGTGGTAACATCAAGGGCAGCGTCGTCGGTAAGAAGGTAGGTGTGCGACGGTGTTGAGGGCGACGTCGTTGCTAGGAAGATGAGTGCGTGACAACATCGATAGTGGAGATGGGGACGATGGTTGTGCGGAGGACGATGTCGTTGATAGGAAGACGAGCACATGGCGTGAAGGGCGGCGTTGTCAATGGAAAGACGGGCGCATGGCATCATTGGTACGGATGGTGTCGGTGTGGAGGACGACGGTGTGAAAATATAACAAGAACACAATTTATGGACTTAGATATCGGAGAAGACAAGAAAATGGTATATATATATATAGCATTCTCTTTTTAGTATAGATTATATCTAACAAATGGTACTAAATAGTTTTATCGCTTGACCAAAATAGTCTCCTGTTGGTATTAACACTAATACTAAAAATACATTTTTATTACCAATTGTTTTTAATAACTGCTACTAAAGATTTTTTTCGCTTGACTAAAATATTTTTAGTCTCGAAGACCAAAATATTATTGTTTTGTTCAACGCGTATAAAAGATTTTCTACTTCTTTTCCACATATCAGCCAAAAAAGACCTAATTGCCCATGCCTTCTTTGTTATATCGATAGTGATCGGTTTGGTCATCCCCAATTATCGTATTCTCTCTCCCTCTCAATTTCTCATAATGGTCTAGGATGGGATGCTCATTACCATCACCATCACTAGCGAGAAGATGCCGCCACCCACAAGGAGTAGGAACAAGAGCATTCAACTCTCCCCTGTGCTTCTCCTGCCCTATCCCTCTCTGGTTTGTCTTCCACACAGACCACGCAACGCTAGAGACAGAAAATCAAAAGACGTCCTCATTAGGCACAGACTCTATCCCCTCGCTGGCAGCTCTTGGTTGCATGAAGAATGGGGAGGAGAGGGAGGGAGTAGGGAGTCTAGGAGAGGCAGTATACTCTAAGCCTAGCATCAGCCAACTGGCTTCTCCCTGATGGTGGCCGTTGCTGGCGGTGGTGTGTTGACTTCCTCACACGAGAAGAGAGAAACGAGAGAGGATGAACAGATCGGGGGAGGATAAACAGATCGATCAATTTGAACTGATCGATATGGTTAAATGGGTAGGGGCGTTTTGATCTTTTCATGTAGCAAATGTATGAAGAAAAGGAGAAAAGAAAATAAAAATGGGCTAAGTCCAAAGAGTGGTATTTTATCGAAGTCCTAACATATCCTCAAATTTGTCTTGTGGGTCTCCTTTCAAGACCATGATGTCGTAGATGCAGAACCGATGACTTGGATGATGGAGATCTTCACCTCCTTCGATGTTTGGCTAGGCAAAGTGATGAGAATAGCAAGAGGGATGACAGCTTATGCTAGACTCATGCCCTCCTTAACCCTACAACCTTGAGGTTCAGAGTTCGCCGCCTCTGAATCCCCTCCTGTCCATCCTCGGGCCTGACCCTCTCACCATCATTGCCAGAGAGGCCGAATGCACCCATCCCGAGCTGAGTTGATGCCAGATTTGGCTTTCCCGACCAAGGGAGGCTGCGAAGCTTTGCTGACGATGCCGATGCTGGCTCTCACTCGCGTATCTCGAGTTATAGTGCAACGCCCGTCAGAGCTAGCTGATCATCAACACTGGCCGTTCCAGCGCGCCACGGACGAGGGAGTGTGACCCGGTGGCAGTGCACATTGCGCGCGCCGGTTCGCGGAGGGTGGGCTGGAGCACGAGGTCAGCATGGGGCGTCGGCTGCGCACCAGGCTTCGGGAGAGGGGATGAGCTGTGGCCTGTTGGTGAGCATCGATCTCAAGCGAGCCGTGCTAGCGCGCTGGCTGCGATGGAATTTCAGGAGCAATCACATCGTGTACTTCGACGGATGGTGGTTCTGGGAGCCACCAGACTGCACCGTGCTGATGCTCTAGTTGGTGGATGAGGCCGCCGGGCACATGCTCAGGAGCTGGTTCTGCCTAGAGGATGAGACCGCCGCGTCAGGCTTCTCCCTCGTCGTCCAGGTCTTCAAAATCCCACCTTGACGACGATCTTCTTCAAGAGGTTTCATTTGCTTAGAGCACTGGCTACTTCTCCATTGGAGGCTTGATGGAATTTACCAAAACATACACAACATGTGGTTTTTTTTTTTTTTTTGCGGGGCACAATATGTGGTTCTTGATTGCAAGTTAGACTTAGATTTGATTTTTTTACGGTAGATATCATGTTTGGGGAAAACAAGATCATGAACAAGTCATATACTGAGAGATTGGTGTGGATGTGTAGGATCTTCTTTATTTGCTTTTCCCCTTTTTTGTTTGATTTTCCTCTTTTCTGAACGATTGTTAGTTTGATTCACCACCAGAGATGGGAAAGCTCCTGGGTGTTGCTAGATGTTAGCGGGTGTTTAGAAAAGCACTCGGTGAGCTACCGTGTGTATGCATGAACACCTGATAACATGAGAAAAATACTATGTCCATTACCGTGTAGTAGCACCGGTAACGTTTTCGTTTGTTTTTGGCACACGGGAGCTTTCTGCTCCCTGACAGTGATTATGTGTGTGACTACATAGAGTTGACAAAGAACATCATAACTCAATTCATAGTGTGCTTTGACTCTGCTGTCCTGTATGAGGTCGTGCAGATATGGAGTGCTGCTTTCTGCAGTTGCATGATGGAAACCGATATCTTCCAGAATTAGCATTACTCTTTACTGTTCTTGTGCAATGCAGTAGTAACAGTAATAGAATCATATGGCTTTTTTCTTGCACCATTTTGTACTGCCACTGTGTGTACTACAATCCACACGATAATGTCTGCGTAATTCTTGCAGTGTGCAATCAAATCTGTTGCATATCTGGTGCTCATTATGTAGGAGTATACAGTTATAGTTTAAATGCTGAATTCTTTAGCTCTCTCTCACTAATTTTTCGCTTGCAGATAGTATAGGCTTATCTATGATTCTCATGTCCTGCATCATGCATATCGGTTTTGCTAAATATTTATTGACATATTTCTCGTTGGAACTCAATTTTTTTTCACCGTTCGATTTGTGATGTTGCTCACCACCAAAAATCCCGCGACCGGGGAGAAACGGCGGTTCGGTCACGCGAAGGCCTGGGAGGTCTGTTTAGCTCCAGTACAGGTCCTTAAGTTTTGAGGTTCGCGAGCGTGCCAGTCAATTTGATCCTACAGTTGATAAGTAAGTGAGATGAGCAGGTCTGATATAGGCGCTCGCTATCGGCTGGCTGCCGATAGGATTGGGATACTCTTCGATCGGTTAAGGAGCCGATGTGGACAGGTGTCGACGAGAGATCGACCACAGAGCTGATGGAGGAAGCAGGGTGTGCTCAGAGGATAGCAAGACGTATAGGATCCCTCCGGACAGCCGAACAACGATTCATCGGCTGAAAAAACTGATGAAGGCACATGCGGACTAGGCAAGTAATAGTATAAGAAGGCACGGGCTGCAAAGCCGATACCGCTTTGGATATGACAGCATAAAACCCGTCGCCCGCCATAATAGCGTCATTAACACCGAACCTCGAAGATCGGACCTAACCGAGACAGTACGAGGCTGGAGCCAATGACGATAATACGGCGGACGCCGGATCGGCTATGCCGTAGTAAGGATAGGAACGAACCCATCAGCTAGCTGAGCCGATGAGGGGACGTCTCTCTGAAGGCGGGTGCGTATCGGCTAGAGGACTGATACGTTCGGCGTTACGCGTCAAGGGACGCCTCTAAAGACTGATACGTATCGGCCGAGGGGCCGATGCGCTGGGCGTGAAGCTTAGAGCATGGATAATTCATCGGCTACTCACTTTGATGAGACGCCGTGCAGAAGACTATAGGTCTGAAGCTTGATCTACCGTCGACAGCCCCGTAGGTCGGACCTAACCAATGTAGCACGAGATTAACAACGGCAGATGGAGCTTAACAGGGCGATAGGTCCTGTATGAACATAATGTGGTACACCTGATTTGACTAAGAGTTCGAATCTAAACGATGCAGCCTTAGATAGTACAAAGCATACTAGGATAGTGGCGGGACTTACTTCTTTGCCGAAAATCAGACTTAACCGATGTAGCCCCGTGTCGAGAGCCAGAACTCGTTGGTAAACACCTAAATGAACTAGGATGGCGATGCGCCAAATTTGTATATGATCGAGAGATATCTTACATGTTTCCAGGGGATCTATATTTATACCCTAGATTTACAGACAGAGTCCGATGCGTCTACGATCATCGGACATTATTTCCTAATAAGAACAATGGAAAATATTCCTAAAGAAGTTAACTAACCGGCTAAACCTTCCTAATTAAGTAAGGTTACAATTTACAAACACAAACATCCTGTCATGGAGTCCATGGCTCTTTCGTAAACCCGGTTCCATTTGAATGATCTTTCAATTTAAAATTGAATCTTCCTTCGCTGCAACCTGATCGGCTTCTCCACTGCAGCAATCGGACCTTCTTTTACTCAAGCCGATCCTTTTCCTTTTTTTCCTTGGGCTTCTTAGACCTGACTCCGATTGGATAATCCCATATCTTCAAACCGATCCAATCTTCTACTAATCTGATTGGTTTTTCTACAGTTTCGATCAGTTTTATCCCAGTATCTCCATCGATCGATGACTACATTAAACTCTCCATCGGACCTCTCAGCCGATCGGTTTTAGCATCATCGGATCATCCAGATTTTAGCGTTAACAGATGTGTGCCGCGATTTGTTGGGAAGCTGCACTTACTAGTTTGGAACAGTAGCCGCACGTTGACTGAATCTATTCGCCCCAGCCGTCGCATCATATGAAGAGTCTACTTCAATTAGGTTTGTTGGGAGTTGGGAACTTGTGAATCCGAGGCTCCGTTTACAACCTTCGAAAGATTTTGGATTATAAATACATAAATTAATTATTATAGAATAAATAATTATTTTAAAAAGATTAGATGATTAACTTTTATAAAGAAATTTTCTATACGAAACTCACCCTTTAAGTGCTTAGAAGACGTAGCTATAAAAAATCAAAAAATATATAGAGAGAAAAAAACAAGAGTGGATGTAAATATATGAGTACAACCTAAAGAGTACATCAGCGAGAATTTACTAAGGTAAATTTGAGAATTTATTAAGTTTTGCATGCACAATTTTTTAATAGTGTAACCTACGCAGCAAATTTTATAATATATGACAGTAATTTTTTATTTTCAGTTTTGTCACTGAATTAAATTCACTTAATGAAGATACTTAAGTAGTTCGTTACTTTGTGCATGCATATATCTACACGTGAGAATTTAATAAGCTAAAGTATATTTACAGCTTTTTTACAGTAACTTTTATAATATATGATGTAAATTTTGTATTTTCATATTTTCTCTTGTTCACGCTATGCCTGTCTTTGGTACTATTTTTTTAAAGTCATCTGTTGCTTACAAACGGTTTGAAAATTTGATCGTGCTTTAAAAACTTAAACTGTAATTTATCGTAAGTTACATTGTAATTTTGAAACTTAGAGTGTAACTTCTTGTAAGTTATAGTGTAATTTGTAAAACTTTTCAGTGTAACTTTTGAAATTTACATTGGATTTGGCCTTTTTTTCTCATAAGCAGATGCTAAAATGGTGTCTGTTACGGTGTTTCTTAGTTCTTTTTAGCTTCTTGTCGTTGTCTGTTAGGTTTTAATTCAAAGGCTAAAAAATCTGTGTGATTTGGTCATAAAAATTTGTCTGATGGGTAGACAGACCCCATGCATAGATATGTTGTTCTGCAGTTAACACTAACCTGCTTCCATCGTGTTTGTACAACTAATATTTCTTCATCTTGTTTTTGGTTTTCTTGCCGTATTGATTGCTCTCCTGATAGAATAGCTGGTGCCACATTCTCTTCTACATTTTGTGTAGTCCGATCAAGGGAACAGTGAAGCCGTGTCCGGTTCCCACACGATGCGAGACACCTGTGCTATACGGACACGGAAGACACCTGTGCAACTAGGACAATGGATGGTTTCCTATTCTATTTTCATTATGAGGTCGCTTGCAATGTTGTTTCCAAGATCGCTTCCAATTCTGTTTCCATGATTTTCAGCATATGATTTTCTTCTGTGATTTTTATTTTAGGGTGAAGCAAGTTCTATTCCTGCGCAATGCAACACACCATGTTTTCTATTCTGTTTCCGTTATGAGATGGTGTCTGATTATATTTATATGATTTTTAGAATATGACACTGCTACAAAACCTCTAGATGACAGTTCATCGGAAAAATATAAAACCAGTAACTTTAAATAACTATAGTGCTAGCCCTAGAGAAAAATCGGCACCAATAGTAATAATACTGGTTTTTTTATTATAGGGTCATTCTTTAAAACACATTATAGGTGATAGTTTTTTAACTAATCGGCATTTTAAAAAACCAAGCCAGTGTGGGGATTTTTTAACCCCATCGAGTCAACCTGCTCCATTCTTATCCTCTTCAAAGACACTCTTCCTCCTCCTTGCCACCTCCACCCCTTCCTATCTTGCTCACCTCTATCATTACTATTATCATTCCCTTCTCCTTTACGCTATCACCCTCATCCTCTTCTTCACCACGGTGGCCTCTCATCTCCCTCCTCTTCTCCTCGATGGTCGATTTAGCCACCATGAGCTTGGGGGCGGCTAGATCTAGTCGCCACAGCCTTATCAACGATCCGATAATGACCTAATGATGACCTAATGATGACACTAACGATGACCACATCAACGACTCGCTAGCGAAGCTTGGAGGGCCTTCAATTTGGGTGGCCACATTGACCCTAGCGACATCCCAGCTTGTGATATTTAACCATATTGTCTTTGTTTCTGTGATGTTTTTGCTTACTAGGTTCTGTGATGTGCATAATTAAATTTATGATTCTCTGGTTTTTTACGTGGCTAGGCCAAATTTATGGATTACATGCTGGCTTGATTTGCGCCGAGCCAGTTCTTTTTTTTTTTTGAAATTGTGCACTCCTATTGGTGTCAATTGTTGGACCGACACCAAGTGCCACCACTTTAGTCATCATTATTATTATCATCATTCAAATCCTATAGTAGCTGCATATTTAGTTTTATATACGAAAATAGTTATTTTCTATGTAATCCTATTTAAAACTAAAACAGCTCGTTTTATAATTTTTGTCTTACTTTTTTCTCCTTGTTACACCTTTAAATTCTAATGTGTACTGTTATAAATATCTAGAGGTCTTCATAACATACGTCCAAACCATGTTAGATAAGTTTTTTTAATTAGTATTATCTTTAGCCTATTACATATATCATTATTCTAAACCTAATTTATTCTCTTATGTCTATAAATTCAACGCAACATATCTATCTTCATAACTCTTAATTATTAAATATGTTGTCTTTTTATAGGTTAATATTTTACACAAAACATCACATATATAATCGCTATTATATAAAATATGACTTTTAGCTTTTATGATAACTTTTTATCATAAAAAATATTCAATGCTTTTTTAATTTCATCTGCTTGTTTTGATTATATAGCTAACTTTTTTATTAATATCTTTATCTTTTTATAATAAATAGTGAAAGATATCATTCTTATACACTAATTTACCATCTAAACTAATATTTTTTTAGTCTTATGGTTAGCAGTGCCGTCTCTAAATTCGACACCAAAGAGGATTTTGGAGACAGCTCCAAAGGGGGTTTTCTGTAGTAGTGTGATTTTCTTTTGTGATTTTTATTTTAGGGTGAAGTGATTTCCAAGATTGGGGTGAGACAAGCGTGAGGCATGATACCATAGCCAGCCACGCAAGCCAACGCCATGATCTGTTATGCCCAAATCCTATATATGCAAGATGTCGTGATCTCAAACGAAAACAGAGGTGGTACTGTAAACACCAATTCCTCCATTCCTACTCCAAATTTCAGATGATTCTTGGACCATAAATGCAGTGATGGAATTGTTACTATATTTATGTATGTACTCATTTAATAGATAGTTGCTTAAATGCTTAAGCATAAGCATAGATTTCTTGGGAGCATAGGATAGTTTAATCAACGACTAAATTTGATCATTGCTAACCAAAAATACTAATTTAATAGTTCCTGCAATGTGAGTGCTTTGGAGCTTCCCATAAAATTTCATAAGGGCTCTAACTAACCGGTGCGAAAATAAAAGGAAAGAGCATATTTGATATTCAGGCATAGACTGAATACACCTTCTCTACAACTTTTTAAATCGGAGTCACAACCTTTTCTAGCCTTTGTTACTATAGTTTTTTTCCATTGTAAAGTACGGGCCTTTGCTAGTTTTTCTTTATATTCGAACTGGACAGCATGTGATTCGGTCACGTTACTTTCCAAACATAGGAAACCCTGTACAATTCAGTTCGCTAAGCACTTTGATTCCATTACCTATCAACCGAATCAACCAGTAATCAAGTTTACATTTAAATAAATTGGCGAAACATATTGCCTGATCAAGCCTTCAAACGTGTAACAAATGCTCGTCAAATTTGGCTATAGAGAAGCTCATTCATTCATCTGGCTAATTTTTTGGGTAGTTGCAGAGACCTAGAACCTTTGTTGGGTTTTCTGTTTGCAGATCTGGATGTACTATTCTACCCTCACCAATCTACTATATTGTTTGGGTAACGGTACCTCACAATTAAGGCAGAGGTGGATGGAGGTAACAAGTGCCATGTAATGGTGTTTTCTTTTAGGAAAAAAAAGTCTATTTTACTCACTTGGATTATGTAACTCTTAACTTACATTTTACCCCTAAATTATTAAAAATGGTTAAATTTACTCCTTAATAACATATATTTTTTTATTTATACAAATCATATTTTAAACTAAAATTTTATACAAACAATTATAAAAGTTCACAAATATTTTCAAATTTTTTCACAATAGTTTGCTTGAACTTAAATTTTTTGAAGTTTAAATCAATCTTAGGGCTTTCAACCTAAGTAAACGCATTGATGAGAAAATTTTAAAAAGATGTTGAGATATAAGATGTAGCACATCTAACATGCCCAAATTTTAGTGGAAAATATAACTTATACATAGATATAAAAA
Source organism: Oryza coarctata (assembly GCA_030770085.1). NCBI lineage: Eukaryota > Viridiplantae > Streptophyta > Magnoliopsida > Poales > Poaceae > Oryza > Oryza coarctata. The sequence continues at coordinate 10,712,349 of CM061475.1, forward strand.
GAGAAATATTTTGTAGTAAAGTGGTCGTTTTTAATAGTTCAAGGTATAAAATAAACTAAACAATAGTATAGGGGTTTAATTGCTCTAGAGAAATACTTTAAGAAAGTAAAATATACATGTTTTCTTTATTTTATTCAAATGAAAAATAAACTATAATAAAAGAGTACAAGGGCTGAAAATACAGATTTTTTTGTAATATATTGTTTTTATTAAAAATGTGTACTCACTATCACTTAAATTGGTCATTTCACTCTATTGTCAATTCAAATGGCTACAGACATACACCAGTCGCCGTTTCAAATAGTTATAGGTGCGTTTGAAGTGGTGATAGGGCTTTATAACCATTTGAAATGACGACAAAGGAGCTGCAGGCTTGAATTTGAAATGATATATGTCATACAACATAAGCGATATACACATATCTTATGGAAAATTGAAGGTGCAGTCTCCAAACGATCTAGCATAATGTGTATTTTCTCTTACCTTGGTTAGTGTTATTTATAAAAAAAAGGGACGTTGAAATTAATGTGACGACGCGATGCACGACTTAGCCTTTCTTTCTATTGGGACCCTTCGCGCAAGCTCTACCACATGATCTGGCTCGGACAGTTCTGTTCTTTCCTCGGTTGGTACTCAACATTTGTTTCGGCCTCCCAAATCAATCCACCGTCTTACATGGGCCTCTCAGTATCGATCCATCGGATGAAAGTACACAACCGTGGATCACCGTACACTCGTAGATTCTGTTTGAAGAAGAGAAATAAATACTTGAATTTGAATGTTGAAAATGAAAAAGTCATGTCGAAGAACTTACCATAGAGTCATCATCAATAGGACGGATGAAAAAACACCTTCCAATAGTCTCTAGTTTAAAAGATGTTATAACATAATAGCGTTGACGATACTGGTATAAGAAATGCTCACTTCACTTTAGAACTTTAACAAAATTGATCATCTAGTTGACAGAAGCGGTAACACCACTACTAGCAGACGAGACTAGATTCATGCTAGTTAGAGGTATATGGGTTGGAATGGTTTGGTTTGAAGTATTTTGAACTAATATGCCTTTTTATATTAAAGGACATCCATAAGCAGAGGCAGCGGAAAGCCAGGGTCAGCCCATAGTGTTTTGGCCCGCACTTAATTTTACATGGTGAAAATCTATGATAATTCAATGGATCTTTGTCCCAGGCCCTTGGCCATGGCTCACGTCGTTTGGGATTTAGTTTTTTTAAAGTCACATCCTACCCTACATGTACTTTTAATACATTAGATGTTGATATACTTTAATAGATTAGATGTTGATAAAAATAGAAGTAGGTGGCAGAATATATCCCTATTTGGAAAAGTATAAATAGCTCATGATTTTTCCAATAAAAATATCGATTGTGTCCTATTTATACCGTCATAGATATACTTAAAAAATTATATAGACAGCCTACTAAATTCTAAGACTATAATAATAAAAATACATAACACTGTGCGGAGTTGTCGAGAGTGGTCTAAGGCTAGTCCCTTAGCGAGCTTGTTTGCATAGTGTATAAAGCTTTTATTTGAACTCTATGCCATTCCTAGAGCATACTATTGGGGGTGAAATGTCTTCTTCCTCTCTAGTTGAGACGTTTTCTTCCTACGCTTAGCAAAACAATTCAGATGTAACAACATGAGCATCTATATATCTAGTTTTGGTCGGATAGGAGGTTAAGCGGTCTCTACTTTAATATTAGACTGACAAATCTTAAGATTGAATATGTTATTATATACATCTCGTTATCGTTGAGTTTGTCAAATAATTAGCGATCTGCTGTGACAAATTTAGCACTTAAACTTAGGTGGCCAGTTTCTACTGCATGAAACATAACCAACTCGCCTAATTCGCAGTCTACATCATTTTGAATTGATAATAGAGTAAATAATCAATTGAAACAATGACATGTGTATTTTTTTAAACTGGCAATAGAAGTCACTTTTATATTTTAGGACATTATCAACACAAATCCGATATGTCTTTTTAATTCTAAATTTTTACATTTTTATGTTTCTGCCTAAAAAATTGGCTCTAACGGTTTCTATAAAAAGCTACATAAAATTGAAATCCCCTCCACTATTTTTCTCGCTGAGAGAGGTCACATTCTCAATATGTGGGGAGGGGATGGGAGATTTTTATTTTTGTTTCTATTGTAATTGTAGGGTAGATATACTTTTTATTATTTTGAGTTAATTTTTAATTATCTTTTATAGAGAGGAGGTTATCCCACACCTAAAAGTCTGATTGAAAATCTAAAAGAGGATCTTAGGATGAATTTTGGTAACTGTTGGCCATATTCTTAATAATAATATAAAGGTAGAATATTAGTTTTTTTTAAAGGACATTCGAGTTGGAGACTTTCGGTGGCTGAACTGAATAAACTGACCGTTATCTGCTCTCCGCCTCACCTTTCCTCTCTCACACCTTCTCGCCTCCTACGCGGAAGCTAGCAGCAAATGGCGATCTCCACCTGGAGCACGCGCCTCCTCCTGGCCCCCTCCCCCTCCGCCTCCGCCTCGAGCCCTAGGTCTACCCATTGCCTCGCCTTCTCCCCACTCTTCGGCTCCAGCCGCGGCTGCTGCCGCGTCCACGCCCTCCGCCGCCCCGCGCCCCGCGCGTACATCTCCGCGCCGGCGTCCGGCCCGGACGCATACCCGTCCCCCTCCCTCGACGCCACGGCGGCGGCGGCGGACGTCGCCGCGGCCATCTCCTCCTCCTCCGCCGTCACGTGGGGCGGCGTCTGGGCTCTCCTGTCGTCGCACAGGGCCCGCATCGCTGTCTCCCTCGCGGCGCTCCTCGCGTGCACCACCTGCACACTCTCCATGCCACTCTTCTCAGGTTGGTTGGCTAGTTGATTCAGGCGTACGTATGGCACACGCCCTTGACGTTGATGCTGGTTTGGTTCTGAGATGTGTGTGGTGTGTGTGGGGGTTGTATGGCAGGGAGGTTCTTCGAGACCCTGATAGGGAGGGGCTCAGAACCCTTGTGGAGGCTGCTGTCCAAAATCGCCGTGCTGTATTCGCTGGAGCCGATATTTACAATCATATTCGTGATCAACATGACCGTGATCTGGGAGAAGGTTATGGCGAGGCTGCGGAGCCAAATATTTCGCAGGATTCTGATCCAGAAGGTAATTGCTTTTGCTGTGTAACGGATGCACCTGGAAGTACTTACCGTCATGATTCAGATTGCTAATTGCTGTGTTTTTCAAAATTGTATACATCGGTCAGTGTTGTGGGTATATATAGAAGAATACTAGGAAGGAGATTCATAAAACATGGTCATCGTATGGCAGGAGACCCATGATTTGTGGATTACTTTCCATCTATACTGTAACTATCCTAATAAGACTAGATCTAGCCGGCGGAATATGCTTAGCACAAAAAGCAGTCAATCAGATATAAAAAACAGTTTAACATGCCCTCATAGTCAAATCGTCGGTGGACCGAATGTTTAGACTGGACCGAAATTCGGTGAAAACGGAAGATGGCAGTCCCTTGGTGAAGATATCAGCAAACTGAGACGTCGTAGGAACATGAAGGACACGAATATCACCAAGTGCAACATGCTCTCGAACGAAGTGTAGACCGATCTCCACATGCTTAGTCCACTGGCGCTGAACAGGATTAGAAGACATATAAACTGTGCTAATGTTGTCGTAGTATACCAAAGTTGTCTTGCATAGAGGAGTGAGCAGTTTTGACAACAGATGACGTAGCCAAGTGACTTTAGTAACAACATTGGCGACCGCTCGATACTCACCCTTTGCATTGAAACGAAAAACTGTATTCTGACGCTTGGATGACCACAAGACCAAGTTGTCACTAAGAAATACCGCATATCCAGAGGTTGATTGACGGATGTCAGAATAGCCAGCCCAATCAGTGTCATAGTAAACAACCAAGTCAGAATGAGAGGAGGGACGTAAGAACAGGTTCATATGCAGAGTATCACAGACATAACGTAGAATGCACTCGTCAGTAGCAAGATGAGGCTCCCGTGGGTCATGCATGTGAAGATAGATTTGATGAACTGCATAGGAGATATCCAGTCGAGTGAAAGTGAGATACTGAAGAACTCTGGGGAATTGGTGACAGGTGGGTAGCCTCGAGTAGTACAGGCTGTCGAAACCCACAGTTACCGCACATGACCATGCTGTGTTGATTTGTCACGGGAGCAACTGAAACTGCGCCAGGAGGAATAGGCATTGTAGCCGAGGGACTAACACCCACAACCGATGTTAGGGAAGGCGGTGTTGGAGCTGGGCGCTGGGAGTAGACCAAGTTTCGGTACCGGCCTGGAGCTAGGGTGGGGGAAGCTGAGGCCTGTGAGCGACCCCTACCTGCGGACGATGAAAGATCGGTGGAGAGTGCCGCAGGTGAAGGTAGATCATCGGGCACCGCTGTCGTAGGCACCATAGGACATGGTGTCGCGTGATGTGATTCAGATAATGCACTAGGTGATGGCGTAGCTCCAGGGGCACCAGCTGCATGTGGCAATGCAGTGATGGCGTAGAAGAAAAAGGTGACAGCGCGAAGGGAGCTGGCACTTGGTTAGGGGTATCCTCCAAAAAGTCAAATGCCGCATGTGTGGGTGGAGAGGGATCCTTAGAAAAGGGAAACGGGGACGACTCAAAGACTACATGACGTGAGATGATGATTTGATTTGTATAACGATCATGACAAAAATAGCCTTTGTCGTTTGAAGAATAACCGAGGAACACACATAGGGAGGAGTGAGGGGTGAGTTTATGAGTAGTTGTAGCGGAGAGATTGGGGTAACACTTGCAACCAAAGACCCTAAGATGCTCGTAGGAGGAATGCGACCTGAACAGAGCAAAGTGAGGTGTCAGGAATTAATTGTTTTAGTTGGAAGAATATTAAGTAAATGGATGGCAACGCTGAGAGCCGCAGCCTAGAAAGTGAGGGGAATGCTGGCCTGAAATAACAGAGATCGAACAATATTGTTAGTGGTGCGAATAATGCGTTTAGTTCTACTGTTTTGAGCGGAGGTATAGGGACATGACATTTGAAGATGAACGCCATGAGACAGGAAGAAAGTGCGGGCGCAGAGGTTGTCGAACTCGCGGCCGTTGTCACACTGAACTCCCTGAATGGAGACCCTAAATTGTGTGCGAACATAAACAAATAAGTTAGAAAGAGTGCTAAATTAGGCGCAAAAGAAATGTGTAGTGGTAATGAGAACAGCCATCTAGAATAACTAGATAATATTTGTAACTAGAAATGCTAGTGACAGGAGAGGTCTAAAGGTCACAGTGAATTAACTGAAAATTGTGAGTGGCACACAAAGATGAACTATGAAAGAGTAAGCGGGTATGGCGACCTAGCTGGCAAGCATGACAGAGAGTATCGCTAGCACTTTTATTACAAGAAATGGCTAAAGAATGTGCTAGTCTGGAGAGGACATCCTATCTAGGGTGTCCAAGACGCTGATGCCAAAGTGAAGACGAGGATGACACATGTAGAGCAGCCATCGAGAAGTACAAGGAGTAAAAGGGTCCGGAGCTGTCACATCGGATGATTTTCCTCCGAGTATGAGGATCTTTCACAGAACAACCAAAGGGGTCAAACTCAATAGAACAGTTGTTAACAGAGGTGAACTGGCGAACAGAAATGAGATTTTTAATGAGATTTGGAGACACAAGAACATTATTAAGATGAAACTTAGGAGAAAGATGTGTAACAACAGTAGAATTAACTAGAATGAGATTCCCGTTACTGACAACAATGCTAGAAAGAGAGTGACAAGGAGTGGTGTGAGAAAGAATACCAGCATCGGAGGTTATATGATTGGTGGTGCCAAAATCAAAATACCATTCTTGTTGTGGTGGCTGCTGTAAGAGTCATGGTCTGAAAATTAGCCGTTACTGTCTGTGTATCCCATCCTGGGGCTGTTGGTGGACACGAAGCCACGGAAGGTAGGACCCCCCACTGACCGACCCACTGTCTGTGCGGACTAGCGAGCAGGGCATGAGGTGGCCCAACCGGAGGACAAGGCGTCTATGGCCCGGGCCACATTTGAATAGATCCGGACCATGGGTTGAAGAGAGTGGGCCATATACCATTGGGAGGCTATCCTATGGGAGTCCTAGGAATAGTATAAACAGAACTCACGCTAGCTCCTGTCCTAACGCCCACGCTCGCGCCAGCGCTTGCGCCTGCGCCCACGCCAGCACCCGCGCTTGTGCCACCGCTATAGCTGCCGGAGCCACTGCGGCCTCCTTGTTGACCACGCTTACCGCGCTGCTAGTGGAAGCTGCCGCCAATCTCGCCCTCGGAGTTGCCGCCAGGAGTTCTCAGTTGCGGACAAGCCTGATATCTGACCGGTGAAGCAGTTGACGGTGGGTGGGGCAATGGCGGCTTGAATCCACCTATTCTGGAGGCGGCAAGGGCTGTGGCGGGGGAGCTTTTATCCATGGTGAGCTCTTCCAACCGCAAGTTATCACGTACCTACAGGAAGGAGGGGAATGGATTGCTGTGGTAGAAATGGAGCCCGATGGCGGTGAAGCGCTCGTTGAGGCCTCGTATGATGTTGAGGACGAGGGTGCAGTCGGTGATGTGTTCGCTGAGGTCGCGAAGATCTTCGGCCATCTGCTTGTAGCGTCGACAGTACTCAACTACGGGAAGGTCTCTTTGCTAGAAGGAGCAAAACTCCTGGTCGGTGTAGAGAGCATGGGTTGTACGGTTGCCTAGTAACTGAGACTTGATAGTGAGCCAAGTAATCTGGGCGGTGGGGTCGACGAGGTCGTTGGAGATTGTCCCGAGCAGCCAGGTGCGAACGACACAATCCATGTGCACCCAATTTAGGGAGTGGGGCACGGTGTCGTCAGAGAGGATGTGGCGTTCTAAGAAGAACTTCCCGACGGTGAGAAGGAATGACTCGCGCCACCGAGCGTAGAAGTTAGAGGTGATATCGAGGAGCAATGGCACGAGAGCGCGGATGTTTTGCACGGTGACAGCCTGTGCGTGCAGGTTCACTAGGGTGGCCGTCTCGTGTTGAAGAAGGACGGCATCGAGAGTGTTAGTATCACTGCCTGCGACGGAGCTGTCGTCTGTGACGGCGTCTTCTTCGTGGTGCGGCTCCGCAGCTGCGCGTTCTCGGGCAACACGGTCGAGGGCGTCACAGAGGCGGGCGTCGGCTGCGTCGCACTCGATTTGGGTGAGAATGGCCTCGGGCTCTGCTTCTACCGCATAGGCGAGAGCAGCGTTGCGGATGCCATTGGTCACCCGCTCACGATCCTCTTGGCAGCTGCGTCGATGGCGATGGGTCGAAGAGGATCTTCTAGGGCAGTAGCACGAGTTTCCTCGATGCGCTGGAGAGCAGTAACGTCGACGATATCCATTAGTCGTCGCGGTAGAGGGGAGAAGTTGTTGCGGCTGTGGCGGAGGAAGCGAGTGATGTGCTTTGGATTGGCGCGCTGAACGATGGCGCTCCGGAGAGGTAGGCGCGTTGGACGGTGGCGCTGAAGGGGATAGCACACTGGTTGGCGTTGGTGTGGTGCGTGAGATGGCAATGTCGGAGAGGAGAGCACACAAGTCGGTGATGGCGCGTAGGACGGCGGTGCTGGAGAAGAATCGTGCTAATGGCGCCAGAGAGAGATTGCCGATGGTGAGCACGATGTGGAATAAGCAACGGAAAGAATAGGTAATTATCTAGCATCTGATATAATGAATTTCGTAGTGTATACATCGGTCAGTGTTACGGATATATATAGAAGAATACAAGGAGATCTATAAAACGTGGTTATCGCATGGCAGGAGACCATGATTTATAAATTACTTTTTAACTATACTGTAACTATCCTAATGAGACTGGATCTAACTAGTGAGATATGTCTAGCACAAAAGGCAGTCAATCAGCTACAAAAGGCAGTTTAACATTTTTGTATCCAATTATTAGACTTACAGAAAAAATGTTGGGTTGTTTCATACGATTACATAAGTTTTATTTGCTAATTTGGGTATGCAGTTGCTTGTATGCCAACATTAGTTTTAATTCCATTATGAAATTGCCCATTCCATTCTATTTCCTGGTTGCATTAGCATAGGTTTTACTAGGTTGGAGTTGATTATCGGGGTCACCTATACTTTGCACATTGTACACTAATAATGAATTCTGAAGGAATAGACACATACTTTGTGCATTTAATGCAGGCTGTACTAATGCACACTGGCAATAGTTTTTTGTTCTGCATGATTGTGTAGCCTCGATGGACCACGATGCACTGCCTCTTCATCTTAGCAATTTGGCATTCACCAAACTGATTATATTTTTTTCGTTTGTCATATTTCATAATTTAAGTTCATAATTAATGATTTATTTTGTTTGGTTGTTTGCAGATGGTATTCTTTGATCGTCACAAGGTATTGATTTAACATCATACCACGTTTATATTAACTTAGCACAATAACTTAGAGAAAGAAACTCTGCCTATGTTGTCTCAAAATAGTAGATCCCAAATCTTGGTAAAGAAGAAGGTGGTCCTGTCGCTAAAAGGTTGTGTTAGGTTTAGCGAGTTGATGTAAAAAACCTAGCTACTTAAATGGATACGAAACCCAAGAGAAAGCTGTTATGGTGTAATCCTCTCTCTACTTAGAGAAAGAGAACTTCAGTTGTAAAGTACATTTTTCCTACTAAATTGAAAATCTCTTTATTTTATGTTGAATGGCCATGTTCATGTTGTCCAATCATCCAACACGGTATTGTTTCATGAAAAATATAGTTGAACATTGTAGATAGGTAGCTTGGTAAATGTCACTTGTCCCTATTATTGCATACTCTTATGAACTCTTAACATGAGACCTTTCTTCCATTATGAAAGATATGGAATTCATGTTGGGTTAGTGTGTGTGAATAGTGAAAACAGTGTAAGATTTACCCTCTAGATTAAAAAAAAAACTAGTTTTAAGTGAATTTAACGAGAAATATGGTGGCTATGGTCAGTGTATTATGCATTTTGTGAATAAGTAAAACAGGTAGAAAACTATGCAGCTTCTTTGTCCCGATAAGTCCATGTACAATGGCATTGTTTAGCTTGGTCTGTCATGCAAATTATAGAGTTTTGATTTCATACCAAAGTACGTTTTTCTGAAAATTATACAAATGAAAGGATACACTGCTGATTGTGCCTTGCATGTCTTCTATGTTGGTTAAGAAATTGTACGAATAAAAGAATTGGCCTGCAGCACAGCTGGATAAGGCAGGTACCTTACTATCATTTGATGGCAGGTTGGGGAGTTGACTGGTTTGTTGACATCTGATTTGGGTACTTTGAAGAATGTCGTAAGTGACAACATATCAAGGGATCGTGGGCTAAGGGCACTCTCCGAGGCAAGAAACTTTACACTATGAGAATGTAAGCTTGATGCTGCTAATTGCTTAGAATTTAAGCAATGCAATCACTGAATCACATATTCTCTCTGTGCTATTAGCAATGCCCTTAAAATACTGGCATCTCCAACCATTATTGATCAGTTAGTCCATTCATATCATACTTGATTATTTGGTAATTACACCATTACCTGCAAGGTCTATTATCTGAATGTCTTCTAAAGCATTTGTTTCCTGTTTTTTCCCAGATCAGTGGAACACTTTGTATACTTTTCACATTATCTACTGAGCTAGCTCCTGTTCTAGGACTCCTTATGGTCTCTGTCTCCGTGCTAGTTGGTAATTATCCAAATGATGACTGTGCTAACAGATATGACATTTATTATTCATACTTTATATGACATGTCTTTAAGCGTAGAATGACTTATAATCTTTCATCATCCTGAAATCCATCATTTGTTTTGGATATGAGCTGATTTGTGCTAAATATCAGGCATATTAGTTTTTTCAGGTCCTTATTGTGGAAGCTGGTACCTCGTGTCTTATACATTTCTAGTTTGCTTTTGATAATGAAATGAGCCTCAATTTAACTCACATTAGAATTTTGATTTTTCTTGAAATATCTGGGTGCTATGCTTAACCATCCCTGGCATTTTGCTAATGCAAAAGAGCTTCTGTTTAGGCATTTTGTATTAGTGGAATGATGTTGATTTGTGAGCTGTTGTTGGAAGTATCCATAATGTTATTATTTGGTCCTTAAGTAATTGATTGGACAGACTTGAGATGATACAGAAATTTGCAAATGAGAAAATGCCTTTTACTGTCTCATAAAGTTTTACTTTTTGCGTTGCTGTTTTTTGTTCTTAGACTATTGCGCCAAGATTTCCTTCATGTTAATCTCGAACTTACAGATTTTCATTGTTATTTAATTCTAGTGTTTAGTTTTACAACTTCTTTAAGTAATTTTAACCTCCAAATATATTTTTATCTTGATTGATTAACACATTTTGGCCTTTTAGAAAAATATGCTTTGTTGAAGTAGTGTCGACAGTTCTATAGCAAATTTTAAAACCATTTATGATCTGACAAGCTGTTTTTATTGACTCAGCTCTTTTCAAGAGGTCAACTGTTCCCACATTTAAATCTTACGGAATTGTCCAAGCACATATTTCAGACTGTGCATCAGAAACATTTTCAGCCATCCGTACAGTGAGTATTTGTTTGTCAGAATTGTACTTTTCTCTTTTAAACGATTTTACATGTGGTAAAAGAATTTTGCATCCTTGAAATATTTTCATCAATAAATTTAATCTCCTTTATTCTCTTAAAAACGTGTTCACCTACTTGGATTATCCTTGTTCATTCAAAAATACATTTGCAGGTTAGGTCATTTGGTGGTGAAAAGCGACAAATTTCTATGTTTGACAATTTGGTAAGTCTTGTGGCTTTTGCACTTCTCAGGCCTTCCATTACAATAATTACTTTCTCATTGTCCATTACTCCATTTCTCTATTACGTAACAGCCAATGTGTATTCTGTAAATATTTATTGGGAAAATTTTCTTTTTGCCACTTGTTGAACCCCTATTCTCTTTCCTGCCATCAAAATTTCATGGTTCTCTCTTTTACCACTATTCTGTTAGCAGTTGTTTCTCTTTTACCACTATGCCTGGTCAATGCTCATTGACCATAAGATTTGCTCCCAAAAACCAAGGAAATACAATTTTTAATATTTCAAGTTAGAAATGCTGTATACAATTTTATGGTTGGAAAAGTTTAAATTATTGAGAATAGTTTTACGTGTTACTTTAAAATAAAATATTTAAATTAAAAACATTTTTTTTCTGTCCACATATAAACATAAGTTGTCTGTGGTGTGGCCAAATCCTTGCCAGGCCATGGTTTTTAATCTTGACATATTGTGTGGCCATAAGGTTCAGTCTGGAACTAAGTTTCAAGAGGATTATGAAAATTAAATTTAAAAAGTTCAAAAAGTAAGAAAAAAATTGATGATATTCATCACCTGCACTTAGTACAGCGCAAGCTGTAGTGCCATACCACGATCGAGTAAGGCATTATGTAACCTGACATAGTTGCTAAGTGCTTGCTAGGTGTTCTGTCTAGCACTGGTAATGAGTGTCATTGCTAATTTGTGTTTACCATAAAAGGATCTTAAAACTAATACATTTAATGCCATAAGTTGATCAAACCCTGTTAGATAGGATACCAAAAAATAACTATATTACAAAGGTTCATGCCTTTTTGGATGTGATCTTGCCCTGAGAGAAATTTCATTTTATGTAATTGTGTGAGACCATGCTGTAAAACGGTGGTAAGAAGTAATCAAGCTGTCACCCCACCTCTTAACACTAACAAATATGTTATTCATTTGAGTTTTGTAAAAACGACAGAATATCTGCATAATCTTGAAAACTGCATTATATTTTGAGATTTGTAGCTGTACGTTGCCTTTCATATCTAGTTAATTCATGTTTTTGTTTGATAGGCACTTGCTTTCCAGAATAGTGGCACTAAACTAGGAGTGCTGAAATCTGCTAACGAGTCATTGACTCGGGTGGTAGTTTATGTTTCCCTCATGGCACTTTATGTTCTCGGTGGAAGCAAGGTCAATGCGGTAAGTCTTTGAATCCCTTGGAGTGTATGATATTTCTTACATTGTTTTTTGTTCTTATATCCAATCTCCATTTCTAAAGCTGCAGCATGTGCTGTGTAGTTTAGTTCTACCATAGAATAAGTTCCATGCTATTCTGTGAAGCATTCTGATAGTTTTTACCAGTATAAAATGGACTAGAATTCTCGTAGTTTTTCTGAATTGTAAAGCTATTCTATCAAGCATAATGGATTGTAGTTATGACAGAGAATAAATTACATGTTTCCCTGTGAAGTATCCTGTAGTTTTTCCTTGTATAATATAGAATGTTCTATACTTTGAGAGACATGTCCCATTCCATACCAGGATATCTAAAAAGATGCACAAACAGTTCTTTACATGTACAGGGTGCGACTCATACAACAATGGTGTACCCCTGTACCATAGCTATCCAATGTGAAATTTTGTGTAGATATTTTGTTGCTTTTGGTCACTTCCATGGAACCTCGGTGCCCTATAATTTCTACCTGTGCACAACACTAGGTTAGCTGCAGCCTTGAAGCCCTTTACCCTGCCATTTTGTGTTATATGCATTGAGTAAAATATTGTTGACACTGCTGGCAGCAAACATACTGCATATTTTGGCTTCAGGACAATGCCTAAATCTTGTTTTCCCTTTTGCCCTTCACTTTTGTTTTAAGAAAATAATAAAAAGACTTCAGCTTTAAGATCTAGCATGTGTTATATTAGAATTACCCTCAATTTTGTACCATTGATATTTCAGTACCTACAAGGAAACCAATTTATATCAGTTACGACATCTATATGCTTCAGTATCAATTTTAAAAACTGATTCTCTTGCATGTGCTAGTGCTCTTGACTAAAATATCTACAGAAGTCCTCATTTTATCTTACTTTAAAGAAGCACATTTTATGCCTATCGAAAGACCATGTGCATGCAACCAAGTCAGTTTTACTAATCAGTATGGTCATTAGATATTTAATATTCATTGTTTTATGAATCTTATTTAATATTTTCTAGCTTGAACTGGCTCATTGAAATCAGAAAATATGATGCACATGTATTTCAGGGCAAATTATCTGTTGGAACCATGGCATCTTTTATTGGCTACACATTCACACTGACATTCGCTGTAAGTATCAGATTTTACTGATTGCATAATTTTTTGTGGCTTGATGTGTTTATTGCATGTTTGGTCATCTTGTTGAGAGCATGCATTTTAGGTTCAAGGAGCTGTGAATACTCTTGGTGATCTACGTGGGACATTTGCTTCTGTAGAAAGAATAAATTCTATTCTTTCAGCAGAGGACATTGATGATTCACTTGCATATGGTTTTGCCAAAGAACTAGAAGATTCAAATGGTGGAGTGCACGAAAATGGCACTGCTAACAAACATTACATGTCAGCACTGAAATCATCGAGCAGCTGTAGTAATCTAGCCTGGTCTGGTGACATTCACCTAGAAGGTCTGATCACCACTATTCATATTTATTTTATACGTGCAGTTGTTTGTCAATTTCAGTTTTTTATGCATATGAAGATTTTTTGTTTTCGTACTTTGTGCTTCCATCTGCTATACAAATTTTCTTCAGTACTTCTCACATAAGTTAATTTGCATGTGTATCATGAAAACTGTGGATTAAAAAATGTTTTCATGAGGTAACTGAAAAAAAGGGAAAAACCTAATATGTAAGCACGAAATAAATGCATGAAAAGCAGAGAAAATGAAAACAAATTAAGCCATATGAAGCACATAAGTTCACATCTTTATTATCAGAGACAAAAATCTGCCAGCACCCAGCCTTGGTGATGTAGCTTAAAGCTGCTGAAGCATGCAAGCAATTATGCAAATGAACATGGGTTGGGACATACCACTGAAATAGGATGAGGCAACAAGTGAGGTATAGGTAGAAAGAGGGAAAGAAGGCACACCTCAAAATTTCAATTTGTAGGATTAATTTGGACAATTTCATTGATGACAGTGAAACTTGACTTGGTGTAAAATGGAACTGTTCCTTTGGTTTGTGACTTTAAATGCCTTGGTACTTTTTTGTGTCCATTTTCCTTGTTTTTTCCTTTTTGTGTGAACTATAACTTAAGATATGTTTGCAAGAGATACTTAAATGAATAATAAAGCGCACAATTATGAACATAAAAAAGATGTTTCCAAGAGGTACTTCCATGAATAATGAAGTGTGTAGTTGCAAACTTTGTTTTACTGGAAAGACAAAAAATATGATTAACTAGATTATTCTCAGACCACTGGCATGCAACTGATGCTCATCTCTATTCTGGCAGATGTCCACTTCTCTTACCCACTGAGATCTGATGTGGAGATCTTAAACGGGCTTGATCTTATAATTGAGTGTGGAAAAATTACAGCACTTGTCGGAGCTAGTGGTGCTGGGAAAAGCACAGTGGTGCAACTTCTTGCACGATACTACGAGGTACTGCTGTGCATCCACATTAATGCTGCAATGTTTTTTCGTATCTGGATCAAAATTTCAGTTTTTGTTCATTTATTGCAGCCAACCCATGGTCGCATCACTGTTGCTGGGGAAGACATACGTGTATTTGATAAAAGAGAATGGTCTCGAGTTGTATCCTTAGTGAATCAGGTATAGTGATACAACATATATGCCTTTTGACACCACGTATCATCCTGCTACATATTTAATATAGGTACACAAGTTTTAGTTTCTCTGGTCAAGTAGCATTTGGAACAATATTTTGATTTGGTGATATTAATTATGTAGTTGTAAATTTATGATGAGATGGGGGAACACAATGTATTGTACACAGTCATTTGACTTGCCATTAACTATTACGATTTAGGAATTGACAATAGCTCAGGTAGTGGGAAGTGTGGGACTATGATCTCTAGTTCTCTACCATCTAGGTTTCAGTCCTCTTCATGTAGAATTTGGGTGCTTGTTCTTTATTCAATTTGGTACCAAATTTCTCCTTGTATTAAGATGATTCAACATTTTTTTTAATTATTTGATTTTGATATGAAAATTTCAGGACCCAGTCCTATTCTCAGTTTCTGTCGGAGAAAACATCGCTTATGGTCTCCCAGATGATGTTGTCTCCAAGGATGAGATAATAAAAGCTGCTAAAGCGGCCAATGCTCATGAATTCATTGTCTCTCTTCCACAGGTTGAAGCAGCATTTGTCATACATTTTAGTTATAGTTCCTTTTGTCCAGGTGATATGGCAGTAGTTTGATTTCCATAATTTGTTTGGAATTTAGGGTTATGACACTCTTGTTGGTGAACGTGGCAGCCTCCTAAGTGGGGGACAGAGACAGGTAATTTACTACTCCCTCCAATCGGACACATTGGGAAAGGAATAAGCCAGCTGAACTTTCTAAACTTGGTTATCAATATCTTAGACTGTACATTTGAAAGTGATACATGTGGATTTGCTATAAAAGAGTTCTTTTATAATACTGTAAATTTATTAGGCTATGTAAATATATAACAGTTGGAGTTAGTAATCAGTGTTGTATCTAGCCTTGTTTGTTTCTCTTGGACATTGTGACACAAAAATACAATCAAAGCGATACAATGTAGACCGTGAAAAGTCAAATAGATTTGTATATGTGGACAGGGGGAATACTTTGATTAAGGACTATATCATTGTTCGTTATCCTTACTATCATACAATCATTTTGTTGCTTTGCAGAGAATTGCAATTGCTCGTGCTCTCCTGAAGAACTCTCCTATTCTAATACTTGATGAGGTACCTCTTAAAAAATTCATAATTCTGTAACTAGTTATTGTTCAACTTGGCTTACATCATGCATACTTTTTAGTGTGATGTCTTGTACCCTATGTAGTTATAAAACATTTTATCTAGATTGGAGGCAAGCCTTAATTTTTGTGTAGAAGAAATGTTGAGTACTACAAAAAGAGAATTAGTACAAAACAATGTAAGGCTGGGTGATGCGCTTTGCTTAGTTTTTCTTCCCACAAGATGGAACAATTGATATCGGAAGGAGGTAGTGGTATTGACAGGCCTTGTGAAACAGGAGCCTAGGCATAGCACATTTGGCATGGACCGATTGGCATGCTTAATTAATTGGGCCAGGTCATGCTTGGCCAACAGGGCCATGGGCTGTGTTATGCTGGCACAGGTACTGCTATACCCTGATGAGAGTAGTGCATTTAGCTCATTTGGCCTGAAAAATTAGAAGTACGTACAAAAAAACTTGAAAATTATATGAATTACAAAATAAATTATTTGATATTATAAAATGTTGTGCCAGGTACTATTCATGTCATGCTGGTCCACTTGGCCAAGGCACCACAACTGATTAACTGGGACATGCTCATTAGGCTATGGGCTATGCTTTCTTCTGCTGATCCAAGCTTGAGTGAGCTTTTGAGTTGTATAAATTAATGACAAAATGCATTAAAAAAACCAAATATTTTAGAAAAAATAGCAAGAACTGCCCTTTTGGAATTAATGATTAATTTGGTGTGACTACCAGGCCACCACGAATGATGCTCACGACACAGTGGTTCCAATTAACATACTAAAAAAACATCACATCATAGGAAATTGAAAGCAGAAGGTTGGAACTGTATTTAGAAAAGGATGAAGGTTCCTCTTTTGTTTACTGAACTCTTATGTTCTCTTGGTAAAATGAAAATATAAGATCCATGTTTGCAGACTTGCCATGCTAAGATTTAAGTATGTTGTGATACACCAGACAAATCCAGGAACAGCTAACACTCGCAATTCTTAATCATTTGATGCTTCACTGGTCTGTGCATGATCGTCCTCTAGAGGAATGCTGGTGCATGATTCAGAGGAACATTCAAAACGTGTGTAATAACTAGTATTCAGCTAAGCTGGTCAATTCAAGCTGGCATCAGGTTTCAAGTTCAAAATTATTCTTGGGCTGAGTGCTTACAACCTGCATTCCTCTAATATTATTTTTAGACAGGAGACTATGGGTTAATGTGACCATGTGTTTGTACTAGAGCTGTGAGGCCAGAGACTGACTAATGCTGATGAACTTTGTTTTTGTGCATCCCTGTGCCGTGCTAACGGCATGCATTACTGCTCTGTTTGCCCAATGTTTTTGGATTGTAATTGCCGTTTGTGTTTGCAGGCTACAAGTGCACTTGACACGACCAGTGAACGGCTTGTACAAGAAGCTCTCAATCACTTGATGAAGGGAAGGACTTCTCTGGTGATTGCCCACAGATTGAGCACCGTGCAAAATGCGCATCGAATCGCTGTCTGCACAGATGGCACGATAGCAGAACTTGGGACTCATGCTGAACTGGTCGCCAGGGGTGGCCGATATGCGTCACTTGTTGGGACACAGAGGCTTGCTTTTGAGTGACACTTACCCAACAGTTTTTGTTGCCCGAAAGACGCTGCAGACCAGCTCTCAACCATATTTTGCATCATCTGACATAATACGGTGATAGGTTTACGAAACACATGTACATCAATTACGATACACATGTATCAAAGTTTACACTCAATACACCGAAGGCCTCAATATGAGCCCACAAAATCAATGGTGTGTACTTGCTGGACTCGCCGCTTCCCCTATTGTGCTGGGATGGCCAGCAATTGTTTGCACGTGATCTGTTACAGAAGATCCAAAAGAAATAACTGGGTTTTTTTTCTTATGAGAAGGTACAAGCATTATTTCCATTGAATTTCCCCTGTAAGTTAATTAGATGAGTACAGAATTGCCAATCAGGTGAGCGAGGGGTGGATAAAGACCCAGAATCGGTTCGTTAAGATTGGACTCATTTTAATGAGCCAACTCGGCTCAAAAGCCTTGTTTGGTACGTGAGTTATTAAGCTCGTTGGGATTGTTAATAAGGTATATCTCGTTTAGATCACCTTTATAATATTTAATTTACTATTATATCGTATATTAATATAATAATAAATACCAACTAATAAATAACTTATTAAATATAAATAGGTTGACATAAATAAATAAAAAACTAAAATGCACTAAGTATATAAAAATGTGCTAATATTTTATACTAGCAATATAAACAAGCAGCTTATGAGCTGGCCTCATGAGCTAAATGACTATTTATTATGACTAATTTTAAACTGATGTGAGTCAGCAGCCTTGTTGTATTGTCAGACTCTACTTGCATTCAACG
Organism: Oryza coarctata; assembly: GCA_030770085.1. NCBI lineage: Eukaryota > Viridiplantae > Streptophyta > Magnoliopsida > Poales > Poaceae > Oryza > Oryza coarctata. Next base: position 10,730,510 of record CM061475.1, read on the forward strand.
AGCTGTGTGTCAATGGAGTAGGATTCGGTATAGCACAAAACAGATTTAACTAATTTAATCACATTTGCTTTGGATTTCTTCCGTTTTTGAATAGCGTGGCGCGTTGTTGATTGATTTTTTATTTTGGAGCGGTTGGACTGCTACGCCTTGCCCAGATGGATGTCTAATCTAGTTCTACTGAGTGCAGAATTTAAATTCTAATATGTTAGATTTAAGGATATATAAAATACTACGTCTAAAAGCATGACATCAACAAATAAGCCATTTAAGCTTAACAAATTGTCGTCTATAAAACTCTACTAGAAGAAATTAAGCAGAGACATTATCCAAACTTATGGATGCACAAAAGATTATACCAGACATATCAACTAGCACTACTAGGAAAACATTTTTTAAAGGTGGCTAAAATACATTTGCAGGAGGTTGGCTCAACTGCTTTTAATAAAAATAAAATAATGTATTTTTACATGTGGTTAACCAGTCACATGTAAAAATATTTTCTATAGATGTCCAGTATAAATAAATAGGATGTGGTAAATTTTAGAGACATTTTTTTTAATGTGGTGCTTGACCGTTGGCCTCGTAACGTACTGTATAGAGGGGTGCACGCTCTTTGGATCACTTGTGCAGGCAGACGCTCTTTTAGACCACAACGCACTGGAATGAGAGGTGTCTTGAAAAATAGTTTTCTTTATTAGTCTACCCTTCCTATATCGCTCCGTTTCTTAATCTCCTTGTCTCGTCAAGTCCTCTTTTCTTTTCTGTCATTTCTCTTTTCCTTCCTTTCCTCTTCTTTGTTCGGATAACGGCAGTGTCACATAGACATATTAATACGAAATCATTGTCTTTTTTACAATTAACAAGTTTTTTTATAATGCTTTTAATTGAATTTATAAAATCGGTGAATAGTTTAACAGGTAGTGAAAAAGGTTTTAATTTCATGTCATGTTGTTTTACGTTTCTCGGTGAATAGAAGCCTTCTCGATATTTTATATACGTATTATATACTGTTTGTGCATTAATATAAGTTAATTTAATGAAGAACTTTTAGTCAGATATGACTTCTTTTAGTCCGATATGACTTCTTTGTTATATATACGTAGATGTGTCTTGATGATTTGGAAATATTATCGGTGATAGATTAGGAGTTAATTTTGAAAAAGTTGATATCGAGATGATCAAATAGATTACGCGAGATATTAAAGATAAAGAATAATATATGTAAAGATAAAATTTCATAAGGGAGGATATATATGCCTATGAAAAGAGGAGTTAGAATTTAAGTTTGAGAAAATTGAGTTCATGTGTAATAATAAGTTGTATATATATAAGAGAGGTTTTCTAATGGATTATGAGTGATGTAGGATTTGTGGTTTTTTGCTGCCATCAATGGATATAAATAGATGAAGTCTAGCCTCAACTATATCACTTTAGAAGATAAAAGAGTTAGGGTTTGAACTTAGGTTACGAGAGGTAATCAAAAATTGAGATTTACACTTTGTAGATATATGTTGATTTAATAAAATTGATATACTTTTAACATATTTGTCAAGTTGTGTTTTCTATTCTCTGACAATTAGATCTATAGTTATGAAGCGGTTGGAAGAGGCTAGACGATGGTTGGACCAACGATGACAATACGGTAGGATCAGTGGGAGGATGGCAGTCAGACCGGCGGCAAAGAGGCGATCAAACCGGTGGTGTCTAGAGAGCATGCTATAATTTCATCTTTAATATCATTTTATTAAAAAATATTTAATTTTAATAATTCTATCATTCGCCTTCTCTTATAAAAACTTGATTTCTATATTCAATCCTACATATAACTCATAATGTGAGAGCTTTATTTTCACACGGAGGAACCTCCTTACCTTCCTAGCAAGGTTTCTTAGGAACTCTATAGTAGAGTGTTCCGAGCATAGAAGCTTCTACTAGTGGAGTCAGAATTTAGAATTGAGGGTGGCCAACTTGTCGAGTGATTGAAAAAATAACGTAAGGATATGTGATATTTTGAAGTCTTTCTTTGCATAATAAAACATGCTTGAAAAACAAAAGAATTGCATAATATGTTAGAGAACCAAGATATAATAAAGCGTATACCACTAATATCCATGATTGAAAAACTGAAGGCATGATGCTTAAATAAATTGGCAAACACATAAATTAGTTCTTGGTAGGCGGCCTAATAAAATGTCTAGCTTGTATACTTGAAATCATTCAGACTATTAACCACTAATACTAAGTTAGAATGGAGAAATCTAGGTTAGAGGACAATTGAGACACGTCAACAGCGGCGTCGGCGGCTCAGCGCTGAAGGAAACGGGCAAACATCCACGCAAAGCAGTAAAAACGTTAGTAGTTGACACATATACGTGTGGTGCTGGTGCAAAAGTGTACATGCTCAATCGGCAGTTTGGATGCCTATCGTTGAAGCGTTAGTGTACAGCTGATCGAAAGCCCAAACTGGAGGGGCCCCAATGCAGCTAATCATATAAATAATTGTCTGATTACTAGCTGGTGCTTAAGAAAATGTATTTTCTTTGTGGGTGGCCTGGCCCCTGGCCGCCCTCCCTTGGCTCCTCCCCTCTACGTCAACTTAATGAACAAACCGCATTGATCGCAAACGGCGAGAAATATATTAATGGACAAACAGATGAAGTCTAGAGAGGAGAGGTCGTAAAGCACAAACTTGCACCAGCTGCCGTGGCTCCCTTGCCAAACTCGCTACCAGACATCGTTGCCTCAGTCACCACCAGCCACTGCAGCAGATGCCATCTTGATCTTTCTGATCGACGGGGAGCCGGGGAGGGCTAGAACCTTGGAGAATGGAGATAACATTTTCAGAGATAAAACCAATGGGCGTGTTGGCCTGAGTTGGATTTACAGGAGGAACAGGGTATTGCAACCGTGATCCGGGAGCTCATTGCCAACCGAAACAGATCGTCGACGCTTTTTCGTGGTCAACTTAGTGTCACCTAACAATTTATGGTATAATCAATTTAAATTACGGTATAATCAACAAACTTGTTAAATTGTAAAGATCAAAACTGGCTAGAGAAGCCAATTTTAATATTAATTCACTTACGTAGGATGAAACGACTAATTTACAAGCGAATTAGGAAAGAAGATAACTCTCGTACTTACACGACAATGGATGAATGCTTTCCGAACAAAGCAACAAAGATTCTTACTTTTGTGAAGGAAAATCGACCACTTTTAAGCGTAAAACGGTAAAGATTAACCAAATTCTAGGTTGCTAAAACTCGGCCATGATAACAAATGGAAGAAATTAAATAAAAGTAAATAATAGATGAATTTGATTGGATGTCAGGGCTATACCAATTGGCCACATACCCACATACATGTGTATATATATACACAAACGTATCCGGCAAGACTATGTATAGTAACCAAATCCAAACTAATCAAGATTTTCCTATTTGCCGAATACGAATACAAACGCTATCTCTAAGTTGCTCTCTGGTGTAACCGATATTCCTTGCGATCCACACGATCAGCGTTCACCTCGATCGATCACCGTACATCTCACGATCTCTCTGGCGCCCGGCTTGATCCTCAATCTCAGCCTGTACTGCCTGTGCAACTCCAACAGCCTCTTGTAAGCTGAAAGCGGCGACACGCCCGCGACCCGTACTTGCTTCCGCATGCACGTCCAAATAAGGCAGATGCGCCAGAAATGTCTTTGCACCAGCCCGCAAACTTCACTATCGCTGAAACCTGCAGAAAGATGAATAATTTGGCCCAGCTTCAACACAATGATCGATCCCTGCACCAACCAATCACAGAGATCTTGAACAAAGCGATTAATAAATCTAATTGACCACTAAATAATTTGGCTAACAAAATAATCCAACCAGCCAAATTACACCATTAACACAGATCAAGAACATATCGAATGTCTGAAAATTGTACTATTAAATACGGTAATGTTTTTACTTAGACTGATAGCACTACAGATAAATGTTCTTTAATACCGATTCGTAATATCTTCTAGTCACGTTTGTACAACCGATACGAATTCGAGACTAAACATGTTCCGGTTCAATTGACCGATACTAAAAACCTATTTTTACTAAAGTATTTTTTATGTACTGTTTTTTTCTATTTATTTCTATTTGTTGTTTTCTTATTAACGATCTCATTCATAGTCTTTATGTAATTATTTACTCTAAAATTTGATAAGTCTCACATATAGGATAGGATAGCTGATCGATTTATAAAAAGAGTTCGATTGATACAGGGAAATAGCTGATCGGACGGATTGAGGATAGAGTGAGCTGAGTCAAAACACAAAAAGTTATCTAGATAAGATCGAGTCTGAGGAAGAGCCGTGTAAACCACTGCACGGTACTTTATCTCTATAGAATATATCTTGTAATATAGTAAGTATAATTAGTTTGGTTAACCTCTTAGAGATTTCCTTTTATGCTTAGAAAATAACTTCTAGGGGGTTGTTTGTAGCATAGTCCACTTGAAACCTTATAAATGATTTATCATAGATCAATTCAATCTTGGCGTATTGGCACCCTAGTTTATCTAGGTTTTTATCAACAGGTTTTGGCTCTCAATGTGGCTCTGCATCGGTTAAGTCTGATCTCTGATGAATGGGTAAGTCCCACTACTATTTTGGTGTATCCGCTCTACCTAAGGTTATATCGATTAGTTCCAATCAGGTACACCACATCACATTTATGTGGTTCTATCGGTTTATTGAGCTCTCTTTACTACCATCAGTCTCATGCTACATCGTTTAGCCAACCGATGAGTTATCCACACAAATATACATATATCTTCAGAGAATTCTTCTTATTGGCTTAGCTAGCTGATATATTTGCCTATTGTTTCTATCCATATGTTCAATCTAGCCTCTTGTATTTTTAGAAGACTGGATCTTGCTTCTTACTATTCATCATATGTTGTATTTCAATATGCCATTAGCTTTACAGCCGATGGGTCCTTTATCTTATTCGGAGCGCCATCAGCTTTGTAGCCGATGAGTCCTTTATCTTATTCCTTACTACCCGTATATGTCTTTATCAGTTTTCTAACTGATGAACGAGTGCTACAACCTCTATCGGCAATCAATTGATAGGAGGATTACACATACTGCTCATTAATCACTCTATTCCAGAGCATTATCGGCTTTGCAGCTGATAGGTTCATTGTCTTATTTCTTGCTATCTACATATGTCTTCATTGACTTTCTAGCTGATGAATGAGTGCTACATTCTCTATCGGTAAATAGCCGATAACAGGAGTCCATATATGTTCTTATTGACTACTCTATTTCGAAGCATCATAAGCTCTACAAGCGATGTATTTTTTTCATTCCATTTGTCGCTATCCGTCTACGCCTTCATTGGTTTTTTAGCCGATGGATGAGTGTTTCAGCCTTTATTGGCAATATGTTGATACCAGGAGTGTATCAGACGCAGCTGATGACTATCTCAACCCTATTAGTGACCAATCGATAGTAGGAGTTTGTATCGGTCCATTGGCCGACTGATTCATCAGTTTATCTCCTTATCAATTTCAGGGTCAACTTAACTATTATGCCCACAAATCTAGCAAACTTGACAAATAGACCTCAAAACCGAAGGACCTGTACTAGAGCGAAGCAGACCTCCTAAGCCTTGGCGTGTTTACGTGCCATCATATTGGACCTCCATCGGCTCATGCTCATGCTCCCTTTCGGTGCGCACCTCCGCTCGGTCTGATTTGCCCCGTGCGCACGTCAACAGTAATCCGCTGGGAGTAGTTTTTACTTTGGAGACAACAACGCCATCATTGGTGGGTGGACGCGTGATAGTGTCAACAGTGGAGATGGGGACAATGGCGACGTCATCGGTGGGAAGGCGGGTGCACGACATGGAGGATGTATGCAAGGCGAGCGTGTGGTGGTTTTGGTGTAGATGGCGTTGGCGTGAAGAATGATACTAAAGAGTTTTCTCGCTTGACCAAAATATTTTTAGTCCCGGTTGGTATTAACAACTAGGACTAAAGATGCATTATTTAGTACCGGATGTTTTAACAATAGATACTAAAGAGTTTTCCACTCTGATAAAATATTTTTAGTATTAATAACTGAGACTAAAGATGTATTCTTTAGAAACAGTTATTCTTAACAACCGATATTAAAGAGTTTTCTTCTTGATTAAAATATTTTTAGTTCCGATTGGTATTAACAACTGATAATAAACATGTATTCATTAGTACTAGTTGTTCTTAATAACCAGTACTAAAGATTTTTCTCACTCAGCAAAAATATCTTTAGTACCGGTTTTATGTATGGTACACAATTTAGAAAACATGAAAAGCGTGAAAAATAATTTAGAAAAATAAAAAATTGGTAGGACAAATAAATTAATGGAAAAAGTAAACTAGCATAATTAATTTTAAGAAATTTGAGGGTAAAAACCTTCTGTAATAATTTTTTTGTTCTTTTTCTCTATTTTCTATAATTTTTTCTTTCCTCTTTTTAACCTATATTTCTGTTATTTTTTCTATTATGAAATACTCTTTTTATTATTACTAGATTATCTCTATTTTTATAATCAAGACATTCTCTTATTTTCTATAAAAATTATTCTTTCTCATCAATTTTTATATATTTTTAAGAGAATGAAATACACACATTTTAGATTTGCAGTGAAATTACTAAATAAAACTTTAATAAAAAATTTTGGTACACTTTTCTTTTACTGATCAATATTAATACTGATTAAAAATATTGACAATATTAATAACTATAAAATAGTATTAAGTAGTTTCTCCTAATGTGTTCGATAACACTAATGCATAGATCATTAGTACTGGTTTTCTATTAGAGGGTATATTTGTGTTTTTGCCCTATTGGACAGACTATTTTTCTGATAGTGCAGTGAGCTAGCTATCCCAGAAGGAAAAAAAACTGGAAGGTTGCTGGCTTGTCTGACTATTTGTTAACAAGATTCTGGTCAAAATTTTAATGTTTTGATGGCTAATTTTACAATAAAAAAATTATCAAATTATGCATACCTTATTTTCATAAACTAAATATTTTATAAGTTATAGATAGTTTTTCATAAACTAAATATTTTATAAGTTATAGACTGGACTAAATATTTTCATAAATCAAAACAATTAGTTATTTTTCTATTTGGAATCTTCTTGAGCTAATTCCTATTAATTTAATTAGCAGAATTTTTCATAACTATGTATTTGAAATAGAGGCATGTGGGTATCAGTTGGATTATTGATTCAGTAATTTTCCTATTTATTGTGATTGACCTCATCTCTGGTCCGTGGAGGTCAAAATGGAATTGCAATTAGTTAGATTCGATTGAGTATTGGATGCATGGTTCCACGTGCATCAAGTACATGCAATAAGCAAATACAGTATAGTCTCACCGAAGATCTTTTAAAATGGCATCCTAGCTCAGATGGCCAAGCTTGACATCCAATGCAAGCACCTAGGCAATGCATGAGTACCATACCAGCTAATTATATTTAAGTTGTTTCAGCGTTCATTGAAAGTCAGATGGCCTCGATCCAAGAAAGAGACTACTCGTGCAAAGATGGCAACATAGCTAGTTGCCCATTGGTTAATTAGCTTAGGAAGTCACGTACAGCATGTTTCTAATTTCACAAAATCCCTTGTTTTATTGCATCTGTAATACAAAACACTATATTTTGCAATTTGTATGAACTTACCCAAGTGTTTGAGATAAAATGTTTCATAAACCCAAGATTTATACAAAATATTTATTATAAGACATTATTATATTATACAATATTTTCTTAGTATATAGTCATATTATTACAGATCACGTGTGACATGTGTTATAAATAATTGGTAAAAGCTATTATTGTTTGGACTATTAAGATTAAGTTAGAAAAAATTATTTCTGCAAGATGTTTAGTTTCTGTCTTTGATGCGATGAGAAGTGAGAAGATGATCATGCTTAGTGACTAGGATGGAGTTTTTAGATCAAAATCAGTTGGGAGATGTCACTGGATGGTCACGCTTGAGCTTGTGCACGTGAAGATGGATGGATGAAGTGAAATGGAAAAAATCTGTGCCGATTGCATTCGTGATGTTTGGACGTTATAGAGTTGAACCGACTAGTAGGACGGTAGCTTAGTTTTTAATATATTATGGGCTTGTGAGTATTGTTAGATCAAATCATGTGGCTATTGAGCAAGGTAGAGACATAGAGATACACAAATGATGAAAAATAGAAGAGAATAATATTATTCTTTTTAGGGTTTAGGAGAACGAGAGTTGAGAGATGCGGTGATTTTGTATGTACTTTTGAACGAGGAATTGATCAATAAAGTTTAGTTAATTCATGCTTAATTCCGTTTTTAATTCAGTTTTCGCAGATGTGAGTTTGGTAGGTTTTCACTGGTCTTAGTTTGCTTACAAATTTTAATCTAACCATTACATTTGAGTATAGTTTTTTTAATTCATATTAAACTCTAGTTTATGCCTGCTAAGTTTGGTGCAAATCTAGTTTTTAATCAATCAAGTTTTTAGTGCATGTCTGTTAATTTTCGTTTAGATTCAAGTTTTCTTAACTACTGTCAATTTCATCTACTGTTTTTCATGTTTCATAGCAAAAAATTTAACCTAGGCTATGCACATAACTTATATTTCAAGTTTCATATTAAACAGATTTAAATTTATAATGTTCTAACGATTTTCGTCTGAGACGGTTGTGCTGATTTTATTTTGTGCGTCCTGTAGCAACCACAAGTATCTTGTAGCGGTACTGTTGCTTTACAGCACTGTTTTAGAACTTTTGAACACTAGGGCGATAAATTTAGTGTTATAGTAATATTAGAATAACTCTATTATTACTTGTTATTATTTCAACCGTATATTTGTTTTTGGTGTTTTGAAAAAGTTACAAACGATCGTTCACCCCCCTGATCCCGACTCATTCTGATCCTACAATTACCATTGCCATGTTTAAAATTACATTCCTACCATGTAACTCTTCACCCCACATAACTCTCCCACTACATGAGGTAAGAAAGGTCGCGAATCCTAATTATAGTAACATCTATATCTATCGGCTCTTTTGTTAATTAAGAAATATCTGACCATTAATCATAGTATCAATACTGTTGGATCGTGTATATTAAAAAACTGATAAATAAAATAGAACTAAAATAATATTGTGGGCCCTTAAGCATTTTTATTTGTTGATCTCTGGTCTAGAACGGTTAACGGAAGTCCAAAACGAATAAGCATGCACCTCTTTCCATCTAATCTGTTATTACTCCGTTCATTACGTTCCTTAATGACGGAAAAAAGCACCGCGATTGCTCAGTGCACCTAACTTTTTATTCCAATCCAGCGATATTCGATTGCTGCCATCAAACAGTGCCGCAGCCTGCTGCCATGACATTGTGACTGAGTCTCATCGCCGTCTTCGCTGCCGTTGATTCTGATCACTTCACCAAGCTTCGAGCATCCAATATGTCATTGATTTTTTTCTGCCTGTAACTTTACTTTCAAAGTTAAATTCGACGTAACTCTGCTAAGATTCCTTAAGCGTATTGTTTAACTCTCCATGGAATTGGTTATCCAATAATGAATCTACGGGCACAAATCCAAGCTAATTAAATCTGATGAAATTGTGGTGTCTACGGATGTACCACATTGCTTCCACATAATATATATGTTTCTATAGTGTATTTTGGGTTCTCTTATGTAGATCACGGCGATGCTAAACTTGTGATCTCATAGACCAGACCTAATTTTCACTAATAAAATAGATGTTTAATTGAATGGTGAATATTCATTCTGTATTTTCTCAAAAGAAATTTGATGGAGTATTATCTCTAGAGAATCTATATCACACAAAGCAGGAAACACTGAAGGTGAGGTTTCAAAAGAACAGCTGGTCTCTATCTATTTAGAATGTGTTAGGACGCATTCATGAGTATATGATTGTCATGAATGTCTATAGTGAGATGTCTTCGTCTGGGTCTTCTATGCAATTGGAAAATATATATCACTCTTTTTACTGTGCTTTTGGACATGATGTCAACGCCTTCCTTCAAAACAAAGTACCATGACAGATAGATATAAAGGCAATCACTAATTCAAATGAATTCTAACATCATGCAGCAGAGAGAAGTGAAGTAATTTGATCACCTATATAATATAATGGTATGGACTAATATAAGACTACATATAGGTAGTACAACTTAGTATTTATTAAGTTTGAATTATGCCCTGAACTCCCTGTAGTCAGTAAAAACTATTTTAAAACAATAGAGAGCAAGTCATTTCAACACACTAACCTAATGTACAAGTACTGGCCTAACGTTGGGGTTGCTATTCTACTCTACCACGCATCAATTGCACACAATATAAGAGAAGGATACATGCTGATGCACGTTAGGGATGATGGTAGCGGACTCAAGGCAGGGGTGGCATCGAGTGTAATGGGGACAATGACATAGGGCTTCGTGGGGACAATGGTGGCAAGCTCAGTGTAGGGACGATGCTAGGCGCGACGAGGACAACGGTGCCAGGCGTGGGGCAGGGGCATCGTCGAGAATGGTTGGGATGATGGTATAGGGTGCAGGGTAGGGACGGTGCCGAGCATAGAGCAGGAGTGGTGCCGGGCATGGCGGGATGATAAAGGAGTGCAAGGTGCCAATCTAGGGTTTACCGGTCAGGCGAGGGCACGATCATATGGCCGGTCAACGTTTCTATGATAGGTTCTAATTTGGGGCCTGTCATAGGTAGGTTATGAGTGACGGGCTTCAAATCAGGACCCATCATAGGTAAGTTAGCTATTACAGGATTTAACTTAGAGTTGTCATAGTATAGTATACAACAGTTAAAACCCATAAGGATTCTTTTTTACACTGTTTGCATACACTTTGACCATAGTCAAAAGGTTTTTTTATCATACTTTGATAATTGTAAAATTATCTAAATTATATGCTATGCCATACATTACATAATTAGAAAATCACAATTTTAAAATTTAAAACCCAACATCTGTTGAACATTTTTAATACTTTCATTACATATATAATCCTTCATTATGATCTTATCATGCATATACATTGTTGTCTTCAAATTGCTGCTCTTCTAGTGGTATTTATTGGCCTATAGATGCATACTAATTCTAATCGTCCTCGTTCACAATATTTTCAACCACTACAATTCTTCTTTTGTCTTCTCACATTGGTTAAATTGAATACTTGGACAACTTGCTTTGCAACGACGAATGGTTCATCCTTGTATTCGATCTTGACAAAGACAACTAGTGCCAAACCCTCTTTATCGACATTAACCCCACGAAGACTGACCCATCTGTATCTAAACAACGGTATTTTGAACTTCACATAATTCATCTTCCATATCCCTTCTATGTTGTTGTATTACTATCTCTGTCCATGTTGATCCTGATATGCCTTTAACAGAAGGCACTATTTTTCATGGTGCTTTGGTCGTCTTGCTCGGTGGTGTAGAAGGTATAGCTATTGATAACATATCCTTGCCAAGTTTAAACATCCCATAAAGGACTATGTGCCAACTATTAAAGTGTAATGCTTGTCTCTTTGGTTCTATCAGCAATCTAATTTTTAAACCATTCATTGAAACGCTTATGCTCTCTCATGATCTAGCTATCTGTCCGGCTAAGATTATCTTCTTTGATCTTACCTATGTGCTCTTTAAAGTACGATGCCACTTATTCCATATGTTGTAGCATAGTGAAATGGGCTTGGTCATATCTAGATTGATCTTGCTTGATAGTTCGCCTAACTAAGGTGCTAACACCTGCTAGTCTACCTTCATAGTAGGATTTAGGAACTCTGATCAAAGAGGTATCTAACTTGTAGCCAACACAAAAAACAATGACTTCTTTGGTCATGTATACTTCAACAATGCTCCTCTCCGGCTTTGATCTATTCCATACGTATGACTTTAGAATTCTCATTTACCTTTCAAATGGGTACATCTATTGTGCAAAGGCATGACCACATAATTTTATCTACGTTACACGATCACAACTTCTTGTAGGTTGTCTAAGTCGACAGGATTAATGATCTTATGGCCGATGGCTTTGATGAAGAAATAGAGCCGCAGTATCGCGTGACAAACTTTTGTGGAAAAAATATTCCTAATAGCAAATGCAGAAGCTCTGTAACGAGGACATGATAGGTGTGGTACTTCATGCCAACTATTTTGAGGCTGTCCATTGAAATGAACTTACTGAAACTTGATGTGTATCCTATTGAAACTTCAATACATACCTCGCAAGCATGTTAACATATCACTTTTCTCCTCCATGGATAGAGTGTGGCAAGCTAAAGAGAGATATACTCTCTCTATTTCTTCATTTATTGATGGTCCTAGTTCACTCCTAATATTCATATGTTGTAAATCTCATCAAGCATTGAGCTCGTCCTTTGTCTTGCTAGGAATATTGGGCAGCAATCCGTTAAGACTTGCAATATTCTTCTCTACATACATCAAGTCAATACAATGACGGACCTTAAGATATTTCTAATATGGAAAGCCCTAGAAGATCAACATCTTTGTCTACTTTTTTTCACTTTTGTTGTAGATACTTTTCTTTTTTACCAAAAAACATTAGTGATGTGCTTCACTATATCAAGTAACTTCGTTCAAGACAAATTCGATGGAGCTAGACCCTGCTCGTTGTTACCATTAGAACTTTTTTTCATTCCTCTATATGGTGGTCATGCCTAAGAAATCTCATATGACCCATACAAACCATCTTGTGGTAATTTTTTAGCCACTTACTATGTGTTTCTTCCATGTACTCCAAGCATGCCTTCTTTTCTTTCATAGTTTGCCTCGAGAAGTAGCTGAGTACGAGATTGTCATTAATCATACAGAACGATAACATGCGAAGGATGGAGTTATCATGCCCATATGCATCCAAAGTCTTAAGAGTGTTAGAAAATTCTCGTACAATGGTTCCAATAATACATCTATGTCATTACTAGTTTGTCTCAATTCTTGCACCAATATACACAACATAATGTACTTTCTCTTGAAATACAACCAAGGGGATAGATTGTTGTTTACAAGTAGGACTAGTCAAGTGTTATGATGACTACTCATATCTCCAAAAGGATTCATTTCAGACATACTCAAACCTAGTTGGATGTTTCTCGGGTTTTTTGTAAATTCCAAGTATGTCGTGTTAATATTCCTCCATTCAATCGAATCTGCGGTGTGACTAAACAAACCATCCTTTTTTCGATCCATGTCATGCCAATGAATTAACTTAGCCTCCTCACAAGTAAACATTTGCCTAAAACGGTCTGCAATCGGTAGGTATCACACAACCTTTGCAGGACTACCCTTTTTTGACTTCTTACGCTCTGCACTACAATTCTTCCTCTTGTACTAAGAAGCTTTGCATATAGGTCATGAATCCATGTCGGCATACACTTTGTAGTACAATATGCAATTGTTCGGACATGCAAGAATCCTTTTTACCTCCAAACCCAAAGGACACACGACCTTTGTTGCTTCATATGTTATCCTTGGCAAAGTGTTTTTGGTCAGAGAGCAAGTTGTTTAGCAAATCCAAGAGCTCTATGAAACTCTTAACTTACCATCTATTACTGGCCTTAAGCTTTATAAGTTGAAAGACTATTGACAACTTCATGTATTTCGGCTTGCACCTAGGGTAAATAGGAGTCTCAAGATCTTGTTAACATATGTGTGAACTTCTCATAATCTATTTCATTGTACGCCGAAACCTCAACATCCTACAATATCTAACCAAAGGTATCATTGTCGATGCTAAACATTTCACCAAATAACGAACATGTTATCTTCATCTTGGTGCTCGTCCAACCCTTCCATTGTTGTAGTACTTGTAGGATATTCCTCACCCTGTTTGGTCCAACAAGTATAATCTTTTATAAATCCTCTACGTATCAAATGAGACTGTAGCTAAACTCTTTTAGCAAACAAGTTCTTATTTTCTCAATCCACGTATAGACATATCATATATTGTTTGCTCCTTCTAGAATTGTCAGTCTCTGCAAGATTTAAAAACTGAACTTCATCTCTATACTCTGTGCTTAGGCGATTACTAGAGTACATCCATTTTCTATCCATCTACGATACTAAAATCCAACAATAATTAGTTTAATGTATGCCCCTAAAAATAAATTCAACAAACATTGGCAATCACAAACCTAGCAATAATTTAACTTAATTTTTTTCCTTGATTTTATAGAAAAAATTCACCCCACCTAGCATTCTGAACAGTGCAAAGGGTTGGGATATCTGACAATGTGAGCTAGGTATATATAGTTAGGAAAGTACCTTTGACGGGTTGCAGTACAAGACCGTTTATAAGTGTCTTGAAGACATCTTTGATGGGTTGTGTCAACCGGCCCATCATAGATGGAGAGTCATCTATGACGATCTCAGTCTTCTGAAGTAACACCAGTGATCTGTGTAGTTCAGAAGATACTGCTGTCACTGATAATCCTCACATATGATGGACCGCACTGCTCAACCCAACCTCAAATGAGCAAATTTGCTGCCTGTCAAAGGTGATGGCCTCCATGATGGGTTGCGTAAGTCCGTCACAGATAGGCCGTCAGCGCTGGCTGGATATATAGTAGTGTGTTGTATTAGTGTATGTGTTTGTACTGTGTTTCGCCAAAGAAAAAAAGTCTTAAAGGCAAGTGTTATCCAGATGGTAATATATGGAGAGCAATATTTACTGGTTAGGTGGCACTTACATGGGGTTTAATCAAGAGGGTGGGAGATGGTTCCTGCATTAATATTTGGGATGATCCTTGGTTACCGGACAATGATAATTATATGCAAATTTACCTTTCAGATTATGCAACAATCTGAGCTTCTAAAAAACAGGAAGGTTTAGGTTGCAGTACAGGGGCTGTTGAAAAGAACTTTCTGCCAGATGTTCGATCAGTGCAACGAATTCCTATTGGAAATTAATATGGAAGACATTTGGGCATGGCCGGTTGAAAGGAGTACTAATTATTCGTTTAGAGCGGCATACTGGCCGTTGCCAGATTGTGGTACAGTACATCCTCCTGAGCTAGCCTCTACGTCATTAGGTGCAACGGGTTGCCTTTGTTGTTTTACTCCTGGTTGTGGCCCGGTTTAAATCATAATAATACACAGAAGGTGTTAACATAAGGTGAGGAGTGTTTTTATGGTGTTTGCAGACCATAAAAGATAGAAATCCAGCGCTCCACATTCAAGGTACCAAGTAAAAGGTAATTAAGTAATGATATAGATAAGTGTAGAAGGATAATTATGTGTGATAACATAAGTAGATGGACAAGGGCAAGAAAATCATTAAAGACAACTTCGGCACATCATGTCATCATGTCAGACTAATCGGTACTCCCAGTACATTCTATCCTGGTGCGTTCTATTTGCATGATTTTTTCAGATTTACGTAGTGTCCTCGAAGAACATGAACTCTATCTTCTCCGTCTTTCTGAAGCCCTAAATAACATGACAGCCTCTGCAACCTTCATGTCACTGGAAGAGCTTGTTAGATGGTGACGGTGCGACTAGACAAGGTGGGCAGCACTTTGCCCATCGACTCAATCAGCTCCAAATGATTTGTAGTACTCCAAATCAGATCTAAATATAAGTCATGAAAGCCACGATAGGATGTTTCTATTTTTATAAAATATATTTTATTAGATAGATAAATTTAGTTAGTTTTGTTAATAGGAGTTCGTATCAGTCTATCAGATGATTGTCTCTATGATCTAACTCTATTTGTCTTTCTTGTTAACTAGAGGTCCAATTGACAAGCACGTTCATAACTACAATAACTCAAAGACTCTAAAGAGTTAAAAGGACCTATACTAGATTTAAACAGATCTCCAATGTCTTTACGTATTTGGATGTGATCGTATCAGACCTCCGTCGGCTAATGCTCGCTCGCCCATCTTAGCGTGTCTCTCTGCCTAGTTTGATCTCCTCCGTGCGCGAACATATATATTTTGGCATGCACAGTGGAACAAGTTTTAATCAATATGTCTAAATAAGTGGTTGATGCCAACACGCGCTCGTCTAATGAAGAAGTCAATGAAGATATTATTATTGTGTTCACATTGGAAGACTTGACAGATATATAGAGAAAGCAGGTAGAGTAATTTGTAAAAGATTTTGAGAAGTTGTGCTTGCAATCTTTTAGCATGATGCAAGAAAGGTCAATTCAGAAGAATTCATTCCTAAGACCAACTCTAATCGATGAAACAACTCAACCTGCATATTCAAATCCATAGAAATCCGTCCTAAAATTAGTTGATGAAGCTATATGTCATGCACTGATCGATCAATTTGAAGTGTTGACAAGTATGCTTTAGGATTTGATAAAGAAAAGAATAGATGAATTCATTATTCAAGGCCCACCAGTTAATACATCGATAAATATTAGTCCACAAATGCTGATGTTCAATTGGTCCATTAACTATGTTCAGCTTGGGGAACAACATGTTGAAGACGATGAGTGGATTGCAGAGATATCCAAAGTGATGAAGGAATAGTTTGGTTTGAAACCAAAGAAGGAAAATTTCATGTATCACTCTCCATACCCTGAGTGGTTTCATAGAGTACCATTACCACGCCAATATAAGATACTAGACTTCTCTAAGTTCTCAAGACAAGACAATATGTTCACAGTTGAACACGTCTACCAATTCTTAGCTCAGTGCGGACCAGTATCAGCAGAAGAAGCTATGAGAGTTAGTTTGTTTTCATTGTCACTATCTGGATCAACTATTAAATGGTTTTTATCATTGCCACCAAGTTGAATCAAAGGATGGGCCGATTTAGAAGAATAGTTTCACAAGCACTTCTTTGCAGGGATCCATGAGATGCAGCTCACAGATTTGACATCGGTGAAGCAGACGGCAAGGAATCAGTTCTAGAATATATTCAAAGGTTTTGCAATACACGAAGCCAATGCTATAGCTTGGATTTAAGTAATGAACAGTTAGTAGAAATGGCCTTTTAAGGATTATCAAGATGTATTAGAAGGAAGTTTTTCTCCTAAGAGTTTGATAACGTAGCACATTTGATGTAGATAGTATTGACTCATGAAAACCGATTGCAAGAAGCTAGAGAGTTGATTTCGGAGTCATGGAAGCCTGAAAAAGATAATTTCAAAACATGAGTCTTAATACTTCGAAATTGGGGGTATGTGTTAACAACAAAATTTGGTAAGCCTTGTAGATAGAATCGGACAACTAATCGGCTTATGGAAAGAGTCCAATTGATATAGGGAAAGAACCGATTGGACATATGAGGATGGATTTGATTTAGTCAAAGATGAAATATTATCTTGATGAGACCGAATATAAGGAGGAGTCATAAAAGCCATGGTAGAGTGTTTGTATCTTTGTAAAATATATCTTATGAGATATGTAAGTTTAATTAGTTTTGTTAACTTTTTAAAGAGAGTTTCCTTTTCTATTTACGAAACAACGTTTGGATGTTTTTTTTGTAACCATAACGAACTCGTGTAATCTTAGGGTATAAATATAGATCTACTGGAACCTTGTAAATTATCTACACAGATCAATACAATATTGGCCCATCACTACCCTAGTTCATCTAAGTTTTTACCGACGAGTTCTGGTTCTCAACGCGGGGCTATATCGATTAAGTCCAACCTTCTAGACTGGGTAAGTCCCGCCATTATCTTGGTGTATCCATTTGGTCTAAGAATGTATCGGTTAGGTTTGATCTTTTAGTCTGATCGGGTATATCATATTATGTTCGCGTAGGATTTATCAGCTTATTGAGCTCTTTCTACAATCATTGGTCTCGAACTGCATTAGTTAGGTCCGACCTTTTAGACTGGTGATCGTAGATCGAACCATAGGTCGGCAAGTCTTTACACGACATTTCATCAAAAAGACCAGTCGATGAGTTATCCTTACGTTGTGTTTCACACCTAGCGTATCGGTTGTTCAGCCGATACACATATATCTTGCCTAGTGATTAATCCGCTAGCGATCGATCTAGTTCTGTCAGATCTGGCCTTATACTGTCTCGGTTAGGTCCAAATCTATTAAGATTATGTCTGATAGGGTTGGTATCAGGATCTAGTGGGTTTTGTTCTTTCCATCAGCTCAGCTTGCCGATGAGCTTATTTATGTGAGTACATCAAATCCACAGCCAATAGTACCCAATTGGTTCACCCGTTCCTTCTGTCGATACGTCCGATCTACCTCCTGCTGTTTCGGTGCCATTAGTTTCAGGTTTGTACTATCTCAGTTCGGTCCAATCTATCAAGACTATTTCTAACGGTACCGTCATCGGTAATCGCTAGGTCTCGTCCCTTCAAGAGATTGGACCTCACACACTACTGTTTATCGTATATTTTATTAAAAGCATCATTGGCTTTATAACCGATGAGTCTTTTATTTTATTCATCGTTATTTACCTATACTTTCATCGGTTTTCTAGTCGATGTATGAGCGCTATAGTCTATATTGGCAACCAACTAATAATAGAAGTGCATTGGATTTATAGCCAAGAGCTATCTTAACCATATCGATACATCTAGCCGATAGCAGAAATCCATATCGAACTATCGGTCAATTGACTCTATGATCTAACTCTATTCATCTTCCATATCAAGGTCGAATTGACTAGCACGCCTGTAACTCCTATAACCCAAAAATTCTAAAGAGCCGAAGGATCTACACTGGGGCTAAGCAATTATCTTAGGCCTTCGTGTGTTCAGGCGCAATCGCATTAGAGCTCCATCGGCTAACGCTTGCTCGCTCATCTCGACGCACCTCTCTGCCTAATTCGATCTCCTTCACGTGCGAACAGTCATGTCATGGAGGATCTACAACAAGAGCACTATCCCAAGTGCATGACATGGAAGGGCAATCACCGGTGATTACGGCCTATCTTAGCAATTTATTTCTCTTTGCGTAATTTACATGATTCTTTCTCTGGTAATGCATTTGAGCCAGTGGAGAAAGATATGTTCGTTTAAGTGTTTAATTCGGTAGTAGAACAAGGTTCAAATTATTATTATTATACAAGCCAAAACTCCAGCAACTTGTCAAATTTTCCCTTGTTGACATCTTCCAAACTCTACCAATATATGTATCTGAAGATCTTTTTTTTTCTACTCTTTTCTCGCGCGCTAATGCATGCTCTAAGTTGGTGAGTGTGCATCCTCTATAGACTATCTCCATGAATATTGGTGCTTTTTAAATGATTACATATATCGCATATGCCAATGACTAATTGATATATTGTAAATTTTTACGCATTTTTCCATGTTATTGGATATGTTTTGCATCCTTTAAGTCCAATATCTATGGTATAGTTTTCAGATCCAACTCGATGAGAAGTGCTAACAGACATAAATGAATTTGGTAATTAATTTTCAGTCACCTGATTAATTACTTTTATTTTTTCAGCCATTGCTAAGCCTAATATTGTAGTACGTATTATCCTATTGTGCAACTTTAATTCATTTCTACTGTAATTTTGTTTATGTATATGGTTTTATATTATTTGAATACACGTTTGGATATTTTTCACTTGACAATTTTCCATTAATTTATTTGCTCAACTTTTATGTAAAAAAACAAAGGATTGTGTTTAAATAGGAAACGAGGTGAATAATTAATGGGTGTGATTAGATTTTTAATCCAAAAGTCAACAAAATGATTGAAATTTATCAAAGATATATGGATGAACTTTATCGATTTAAGTCAGGCGAATAGACAGACCTAAAAGAATATCTATACAGGCAAAAATAGAACTGCATACATGTTTCTGTGTGCTGGGTATACCCGCTAGTAAAATGTTACCCTGGGGTGATATAATATTGCACGTTATTATGCATGCTATAGCGCTACCATACATAAACAAACATATGTTTCATAGGAAAAATCCTAATCTGTCTTTGCCATGAGACAAGGCTGAATCCTAAAATCTAAATTAATGAATTTTAGCTAGCTCTTTTCCTACGAAAATATTAAGATCCAGGCACTCGGAATAATGTTGAAATTTGAATTAACCAATATTTACCTCTTTTCATCATCATTTGTGCATATAGATAGCTCGTCAAATCGATCAGCATAGGGCATCTGATGGCAAGTAGCAGCAACAGTGGCGGCATGTCGCTCATGGCCGTATCTCTCCTACTGATCACCATGGCCGTGCTCACAGCGCTGCGAAAGAGGAAGAGCAGCAAAGACAGCATGGACCCGGCCCCGCCGGTGCTGCACGGAGTGGCTCTTGTACGGTTTGCATGCGACGTCGTTAGGGACGGGCCACTGGAGGCGATGATGTATAATCTCGTTGTCGTTTGTTATTTGCATTTCAGTATGTTTGGTCCGAGTCATGCTGTGTCCACGGCGGGATCGAGTCGTCAGTAGATTGAGTCATATCGATATTCTTGTTTTTATGTTATTTCATTAGCGTAGCCGCCGCCGCCGCACATGGCACCGTCCAATCGGATGGTAGCAGTGGTCAAGTTTGTTTTTTTTTTTAACAAATCCCTCAGGTTCGGGGTACAAATAATGAAGGAGAGAACCGAGAAAAGCTGCTGAGTTTCGTAGCATAAAAACTCTGTTTTGCAATCCTACTTCGCCGTTGTTAGCAAAGTTCAGCTTCGTCAGAACACTGTAGCAGTCCGAAACATTCAGTGTTCCAGAAATCGTGTGTGTGAGCGAGTTTGATCTTATGCCAATTTACAACAGGCGATCCGTGAGCAGCAGGCTAAGTTGGGGAGCGTGTTCACAGCCAGCTTGCTTGGGAATATGACCTTCCTAGTCGGCCAGAAGTATCTATAGGATCGAAAGATAAGAATTAAGGTTATTAGGGAGAGAGAGTGAATCATAGTATATATAAAAAATAATTTTTTTTTAAATAGAAAGAAACCTATGGTGTTACGATGTATTATCATTATCAACCGCTTTATGCTATTGATCTATCTGCTATCTTACCGCTAATCTAACTACTTACAAACAAATAACACAACTCGATAAAATTATTAAAACTAGATTAACTTTATTATATTAAGATATATATAAAGTGTATATAAAACATACTCTCTTAAAAAAACACATATATACAATTATTTTTAAACACATATATCATAATCTGACTCATATTAATAACACACACTTATATCAATATCATAAATATTTTTAAATTAATTTTTATAAAATGAATTATTTTTTAAAGCTAATTATTTATTATAAAATATTAATGAAGACAAATGATTTCTCAGTCAGGCCACTTCTATCGGGCAGCGGAGTCAAAGATCAGCCTGGGCAGCATCTACGAGTTCACCGTGCCCATATTCGGGCCTGAGGTTGGCTTTGGCGTCGACCAGGACACTCACAACGCGCATATACGCTTCTGCCGGGACGTCCTGAAGCCACGCAGCATCAAGATGATCGTAGGTGCCATGGCTGAGGAGGCAGAGGTAATCTGAAGAATTTGTCGATCTCTTGCCATGATTTAATTAGTTTTCACCTTCAACTGATTAACCAATGTGACTATGAAGCCAACGGTTGTCCATCATCTGGGTTTTATTAAGTCAACAGAGATTTGGTGTGAGTTGGAAATTAAACTGGAAGTTGGTTCTTTTAAACGGGACAAGAATTAAGAGGTTAAAAAAAGTTGCCATTAATTCCTAATGTAAAAGGACTTATATTCTTGATTCTTACTGTAGGACTACTTCTCGAGATGGGGAGAAGAGGGGACGGTTGATCTAAAGAACGAGCTAGAGCATGCACAGATGTTGATCGCAAGTCGGTGCCTGCTGGGAAGGGAGGTGAGGGAGAGAATGCAAGATGAAGTATGTGCGCTCTTCCGTGATCTTGACAATGGCGTGAGCTTCATCCGTATCCTGCTCCCCTACCCCAGCACATCATCGTCGTGACAGGGCACACAAGAGGATCAAGGAGATATTCCTTGAGGTGATCAGGTCACTGAGGAACTCCTGCCGTGCTGGCTCTGACGAGAACCACGATTTGCAGCAGCGCCTCATTAAATCTCAGGACAAGGACGGACGCGCCATGACAGAGGCAGAGATTGCCAGTCTACCCTTATCAATCGTGTTCACCGGAAAGCACACGAGCTTCGGTGTGAGCACCTGGACCACCTGCTCTCCAACCCGAATCACCTCGCTGCCATCGTCGATGAGAAGGACCGGCTGATGGCATGGATTAACAGGAACCGGCTGTCATCGCTTCGACTATGATGTCATGCAGGAGATGAACACTCTGCACTGCTGCAGCAAGGAGGTGCTCCGGTTGCACCCGCCAATAGTGGCACTGGTCCGTCAAGCTCACGAGAGCTTCACCGTGCGAACCAAAGATGGTGACAAGTACACCATACCGGCAGGGCACACGGTATCTTGGTGAAAACCACTACCTGCCCCTTGTCTACAAGAACCCTTATCTGTTTGATCCTCAACGGTTTACGCCCGGTAGGAAGACAAGGCTGCTGGCCCCTTATCCTTCCTCTCCTTCAGCGCCGGGAGGCATGCATGCACGGGTGAGTCCTTTGCATACACACAGATCAAGGTGATATGGAGCCATTTGCTAAGGAACTTTGAGCTCGAGATGGTATCACCTTTCCCTGAGACAATGGAGCTCAGTTGTTCCAGAGCATAAGGGGAAAGTGATGGTTGACTGCAGGAGACAACGACCGACTAGTAAGTAAAGGCGTGTACAATAGTTGCGGGGTTTGCCTATAAAATGTACTCTCAATCATTTATAAACGGTAGTACTAAGGATAGCAACTAGAATAATGGCCTCATGTTATGTACCGGTCTGTATTAAGACAAGCTATACATGGATTTCTTAACGTATTGTGGCGATATCAACGAAAAGAAATAATTAATGGCATTGCCTACTGGTTAGACAACCATCTTTGATCCGCGACAACTGTCATCTGGGCCATATGGCTTTGATTTTTGACACCCACGATTATTGACCGTGGTAAAGCTAATTGGTAACTGCATGCACGGAATTAAGATTTTTCGGAACACAGGAGTTATTTCACCACGTGTAAATTTGGTGGTGTTGCACTCATGAATTCAATCCAATGCATGGATCATGAAGTTGTTTAGCCGCAGCTAGCGTTGCCAGAAAGGAACTGGAATCAACTATTCCACACCTAGGCCTTCCAAAAAGGGTAAAGATCGGATGGTCATCAACAAAAGGTACTATGTAAAAGTTACTTTATTGTAACTATAGGTACTTAGGTGGAAGGGGTAAAAAGATAAATTTATTAGTGGAGAGAAAATGGTAAAATTGCCCCTAAAATTTACAGAACCGCATCGGTGCACATGTTAGTACAAGGTTAGTCATTTGCGTGGTTTTATGTAGACATCTTTAAAGTTCTCATTTGCATGGATTTACGTAGATTTGCATTTTGTTCCCAACAACACCATAATATCTTTGTTGAATTCTGCATTACATGATCTGCATGATTCTTTTGATATTTATTTGTTGCTTCCAAGAAAATGATCAGTGAAAATATCACCGGATGTGTGTCACTTTTAAGAGTTACATTTTACCCCAGAAAACATGAACTCATCTTAAAATTGGCATCCATTGGAGCCTGATATGTCTGTTCAACCAATGCAAATATACCACCAAGACAAGCAGCTTTGACATGATAAAAATCATCATGATCAGACACTCCCATATCACATCCACTTGATCATATCAGCACCACTTGACAATATATAACAGTCCACAGAATTACATTATTCTAAAAAAGTATGCCTAGTCAAACTTCATCAACATTATAGTCCAGTTATAGACCAAATAGTTAACAGACGATAAGGTATTTACTACAGAAGACATGCCAATCGCACAGCCCTTCCGTAGTAACACGAGAGATCTGTGAACTCTGTAAAAAGGACTCCAACTACGTAAGTAACCATATTAGATCTTACTTATGCGCTCCTGTGTACATCTCAATCAGATCCCGCCTCCTGTTCAAACAATGGACTATGTTGGAGCTTCTCCCTCGATCATGGTTCCTTCCGTGTGCACCTATTCGAACCCTAGAGGAAGAAGAGAGGAGAAGATATTGTTTCAGCCCTTATCTAAGGGAAATTGTGAACTACGTAAGTAATCAGATCTTACACTATGCGCTTTCACCTAGCAATCGACCAACCAATAACATCTCTTCAACCCTCAGCCATGCCGACGCTATAACCGGTTCAAACCCTAAAAGAACGAAGGGGATACCATAGGAGACGTCATTATAGGGTTTTTTTTTCCCAATGCACATCAAACCAGATCAACTCAATGGAAGATTTACTTTTGTTTTCTACTGAACGCTGCCTATTGCATGGAACCAAATATTAGATTGATAGCAAATGCCTATAATTTACTTAGTTAATTACTCCTCTACCATCTATTACAATAATTTATTATGTAACTTGCCTCTATTTTGATCAACGGTCTATAATGTCTCACCTCTCAATATCTCTAATAAGGGTCGGAGATCACCAATAGCAAAATACCGATGGAAACCTTCTCGGGTTGCTCGATCTTCACGACAGTAGGTTTAAAATTACAAGATAACTTGCTGCAAATAGCGGAGGATAACTAGTTTTATACTTACCAAGGTTGGATGCGACCAAGTGACAGGGAGAGAAGCACCGAAACCGCGAAGACTTCGACTCGATCTCCGAACGACCACAGAACCACAAACCGGGACTAATCCACACAAAATGGTGCAGCCATGCTAAAAACCGTGAAGCACGAAGTAGGGGACCCCAGAGGGATCTCTTCATAAGTACTGGAAGAATAAAGAAGAACAAGGGTGTGCAATGCACTCGGTAGCTCGGCTGCAAAACCATACAGATTATGTGTTCATTCAAAATGATTAAAAATTGTGTTTTGCAATAGTACATAGGGGTATTTATACTAGTAACAAGTCTCTAAGATAAGTATAAACTGAGGTCTCCACGTTGGGAAGGTGGAAGGGCAATAGGTGAAACACTCCCGAGATGGTCTTTAATTCCCGTACGTCTCGGGGTCTTCTGCGCAGTCTTCACGACAATGGCCATTACTCCTAGCTCGGAAGTCCAAATGATGTGCCATCAGTTGCGTTGGAAACTAGACTTGAAGTACTTTCCAACCATGTATATTACGACCCCCGTCTCTTTTCGAGATGGTACAGTTTTATCTTGAAAGTTAGAGCAGTTGCTATGTAACACTGGGTCTTGGCGCGTAACCCATTCTCTTCGGGAGCAGCTACCTTGGTGTTCTTGGCGTAACCCTCAGCGTCCTCGATGTAATCTGGCATTGTCGTCTCTTGTGTAAACCTAAGTAACATAAGAGTACACGATTTAGGCAGTATATAATTCTCATTAATATTAAGGTGTAACCGAGAGAGAAAACTTTGCACAGCTGCATGTAACGGGTCCTTCATAGGCTTGAGCACGTGTATCCATGGCTTTGCTTGGTGGAACCGGTGTTGCACTTGTCTCTTGAAGTATAACCTTAGTTGGACTTAGTGTAACTTGTGACGTAACCGATGGTGTAAGTGACACAGCTAGCGTAACCGATGCACTCGGGTTACGAATGGCTATGATGTCCTCAACAATCTCCAAGTACCTCGAAACACCGTAAAAGTTCTCATTCCACATTAATTAACACGAATATCACGAGTCCCAACCTTAGATCTCGGCGACCCATCCGAGTCGTTGCTGTCACTCCACCCCTAGAGTTGCCAATAGCAGCTTCCTGCCTCCTATGCTCTGATGCTCACCCTTTCCCTCACCTGGGAGCTCTCCTAGATGAACAAGAAGTGATGTATATCTGTGAAATGGCTCAGCTGATGCTAGCTAGTTTGAGCGATTTTCATTGATGTGGTATTGATCTTTTAGATGGGATTGCACGTTGATGGATGAGGAACAGAGGCAACAAGATATGTTTAAAATATAAGCACTTGTAGATTTAATTTATTCCATAAATAAATTATGACATTCATCACATAAATCAATAAAAATATATCATCTGATCTAGACGTACATGCGACAGTAATCAACATAAATAAATCAAATATAGAAGACATGACATACATGTACAGACGGTCTTATTCTAGAGTGTTAACAGCAACAGCAGCTAGTATAGTGTGAATGATGTGTGGTATAGGATGATGACGATGACGCGCCACAGCCGACCGAAGAGGAATGAGCCGTAGTGGATGACTAGCAAGCAATCACATAGAGCGCTTCCTAAAAAACTTATTCGTCCTCTTTCGGTGCAGTACTTTATGAGGACAAGACTCCGTAAACGTGCAATGACGCAACATAGAGAAGGTGGCAAAATCCTAGATTATTTTCCCATATTTTAAGTAGAGATGGCGACTCAGTAGTTATAAAGATATCCATAGCTCATAATTTAATTGGATAAGTCACACATAAACTATTCGGACTCCATACCACTCCAAAGCAAAAAACGGATTAACTATTGGATACAGCAAAACAAAACTACAAAAAGAAGTTGTGTATATGTAAGCATGAGGGCCTAATTTTGATAGACCATTCACGTGCATGTCATGTACACACGTCATCTGACCTAGCCTAGCCAATCTAGATGAGCGAGCATGTGTGTTTCTTTAGTTCTCTCCACCATACATAACTCAAGTGTTTAGAAGAGCACCTACCCTTATAAGAAAGTCTCTCTTCTAAAACTAACAAGTTTATATTAAAGTTTCACATGTAACCCTTCCCATGAGGTAGACCTTTAAGATATTTCTAAGAATTATTCTTCATATGGGCCTTAGCCCATTTGCAAATTCCAATAATTCCCCTCCAAATCTCAAAGTCTCAAAGAGATTTTCCATTCTTTATTTTTATTGTATTATTCATATAGTAGAATTTTGATGGAGACCGGTTAAAGCTGAATATCCTTCTAGGTCACTAGGCTACACTTACAACTTGAATATGCCTTGAATTGCACATTTTGTATTAGCAAGTTTCACCAAAAACTAGACTGATACTAGGCCATCAGTAGTAGACACCTCAGTTGAAACCTATAAATCATACTCATTGTTCTCTTAATGAGCTTTCTAGGAGATTCACCCAAACACTCTATTGACTATGACTAATAGTTGGTCTTCTAAAGATGTATTCTTTTAAGAATACTCAGCAGGACAAATTAAGCCATTTACAACCTATCTTGCAGTTTGAGAGTACATATATCTTCACATAGAGAGGGTTCCAAAAGTGTACTCTTCTCTATCTAACTAATGGCTTGTTTTTCTCAAGTTCTAATTTATAGGATCTCCGCTCATATAGGTTGGGCTACCACTAGAGTATAACTCACGTGGATCTCATTCACATCTCCCTCGATGTATTATCTATCATATTCTGTGATAATCCCTTCGTAAAGGGATTATCAAGTTTCTAGTTGGTTGGATGTAATCCAATATTATAACTCTAGATTTTCTCAATTTTCTGATAGGCTTTTATCATCTCTTCACATGCCTAGATGATTTCATATTATCCTTAAAATTGCTCATCTTAATAATCATAGTTTGATTGTCATAGTTAATAAAAATATCTTGCACTGGTTTTTCAACCAAAAACAGATCTTGATCACACAACCATTCTACCTCAACAATAGCAGTATCTAGTATCATAAGCTCTGCTTCCATATTTGATCTCATCAAGATGGTATATTTGCAAGACCTTCATAAAATAGTAGCAACACCTAGTGTGAAAACATATCCACTAGTGGCTTTGATTTCATCCACGATAGAGATCTAGTTGCAATCACTATAACACTTGAGTATTGTCGGGTATAGTACAATGAAATCTAATATCTATTGTACTTTTTAGATAGTGCATAACTCTATCAAGTGTATGTCAATGATCATCTTCCGAATTATAGGTAAACCTACTAAATTTGCTCATAGCAAAGAAGATGTTAGGCCAAGTCATGCTAGCTAGGTACATAAGTGAGCCAATGATCTAGAAGTACTCCAATTGATTCTAAAAAAATTTCTTCATGTTGCGAAGCAACAAAATAGGATCATAAGGTGCTGAAGAAGACTTCCTATCAATGTAGTTAAAGAGAGCCCAGATCTTCTCCACATAATAAGACTATTAGAATATAATTCCATTTTCATCTCTAATGAGTTTAATATTTAAAATGACATTAGCTACTCCTAAATCCTTCATATCAAAATTTTGAGAAAAAAATATTTAACCTCATTAATCATCTCAATGGTTGTCCTAAAAATCAGTATGTCATCAACATATAAGCAAAAAATAATTCCCTCACCCCCACCATGGTGATAGCATACACATTTGTCTACCTTGTTGATTACAAAGATTACATATGTTAGTATTCTATTAAATTTCTCATGCCACTACTTGAGAGCTTATTTTAGAACATACAGAGATTTTAATAACTTAATCACCTTGCCTTCTTGACCTTTTACTATGAATCCATCAGGTTATTTCATATAAATTTTCTCATCCAGTTCTCCATTAAGAAAAATGCATTAACGTTCATTTGACAAATGAGAAGACCATGTGAGGTAGCCAAGAAAAGTAGTACTTGAATTATAGTCAATCTAGCAACAAGTGAGTAAGTGTCAAGAATCCTTACCTTCTTTGTGAGGAGATGCAAAAGCTGTTGAAATACACTTAGGAGTGTCATCCACAAGGTATATAGTAAAATCATCACTAAAGAACTTAGCAATCCTTTGTCTCTTACTCCTCTGAGGAGCTTCATTGTCATACTCCATAGTAACATGTTCATAGTAGTGTGATTAAACTAGAAATTATTTTAGAAGAATGACTAGAATTATCATGTGTATCCTTCATTAGAAAAATGTTCTCAAAGAATATAGCATCATGAGACTCCATAATTATACCAATATGCATATCGAGTTCCTTAGACTTGACTATTAAAATATACAAGCAATGCTATGTTGAGCATATCCTAGAAAGGCACAATCTATAGTCTTTGGTCCAAGTTTTTGCTTCTTCATTATTTGTATATTGATATTCACTAAACACCCCATATGCGTAAGTAAGAAAGTGATGGTTTTCTCTCAATCCATACCTCATATGGAATTTTGTCATTATTTTTGTTAGAACTCTATTCAAAACATTATTCTAGGCATCCATCCACATGCCTTAGTTAGTCCGTGATATCTAATATGGTATTCACCAAGTTAGTCAACAACATGTGGTTCTTTATTTTGGCAATCCCATTAGACTCAGAAGAATAAGCAGGCGTCCTCTCATATGTGACACCATATTCCTCACAGAATAAGTCAAATTCATTTGAGAAAAACTCCTCACTATGATCTGACCTAAGTTTCTTTATCAAGTTGGTTTTCAATTTCTGCCTTATATACATTAAAATACTCTAGGATTCATCTTTTGCATCCAATAAATATATATAGCAAAATCTATGTAGAATCATCAATCAACATTATGAAATATCATTTTCCAACCTTAGTCAACACCCCATTCATTTCGCAAAGATCTAAATGTACTTTGATGGCACATAACCGTGGTACTTAGAACCTTTGACAATGGAAAATTCTTTAATTAAACTCATACTAGAAAGTTGACATATCAAACCAAAATTAATATTACATAAACACGAGTACCAAACATTAGCCTCATCATCCACACTGCCATAAATATGGTCCACAGACTTATTGCAGAATTTAGAAAGGGAAAAGCAGAACATGCTTCCACACCCATAGCTTTTACTAGTAAAATATCCATGTTTAAATATGACTAGTTTATTAGACTTAAACACCAACTTAAACATATCTCTATATAGACCGGAGCCACTAACGAGATTCTTATCTATAGTAAGGATATGCTGCATGTTCTTTAGCTACACGATATTTTCCAAAGTAAACTTCGGATATACCGTGCCAACACCACAAATAATTGTATGTGACCCATTCCCCATTAGGGCTGAGAAATCCCGAGTGACCTAATAAGATGAAAACAATGAGATGTCAGCACATACATGTACATTGGTCCCCATATCAATCCACCAATTAGTGGATTTATTAACTAAAAGAATAGTAGGTAAATTACTATACCCACTTCCTTCGTCTATGTTGTAAATAGTCACATTAAAAGACTTAGAAGTCTGTCCTATAGGTATCCTCTTTCCCTTGTGTTGTAGACACTTTTTGGCTAAGTGACCAGGTAATCCACACGCAAAGCAAGCTATGTCATCTTCCTCATTGTTGTTATTCTTCTTCTTCTTCATCTTGAAGTTGTTGGTCTGTTGAGCTTTGACAAACTTTCCCTTGTTCTTATGTGATGGCTTTTGCACCACATTGTGCTAGACTGCTCACAATCGCCCTTTGACGCGGCGTCTTTTGCTTGACCTTTTTCCCTAATATCATGATATGCAATTAACCCCCCAACTAAGTACTCCTATCTATTGTGTTTGAGTGTAGTACCAAAACTCCTCTATGAAGAAGGTAGTTTTACAATAATGCATGTAAAAACAAATTTGTTACGAAGGGCACACTTAAGCAATTCAAGTTCCTTGGCAATAGTTTGTATTTCATGAGATTGTACAACCACAAAAATGGTTATTAACTATGCTAAAGTCATGAAACTGCTCTATGACGTATAAGTCATTGCTATCATCAGTACCATTGAATTTGGTATTCAGTGCATTCCATTACTCCTTTGCATCGGTTATGTGCATGTACATCTTGATCAGACGGTCACTAATAACGCTAAGAAAATATCCCAGAAAGATAGTAGTGGCTTTCTCAAATTCTTCCTATTGTTCAGCAAAGACAACTCCTTCAGGTTTACCAATACTAATAAAGAAACACTTTATAGCCATCAATCAAAGAGTGACCCTAATCTACCATCTTTTAAAGTGCACACCGGTAAATTTATCTAACATCAATGCATCGACAAAACCAACAATTGAAAATTCAAAGTGCCTATTTTAGATTGTTGAAAATAGAAGCACATGTAGATTTAATTTACTCCCAAAATAAATCATGAAATTAATCACATAAAGTAGCAAAACCATATTATATTATCTAAATATGTATATGATAGTAATCGATATGAATAAATCAAATATAGAAAAATATGATGTACACGTGTTGACGGTCCTAGAGTATTAACAACAGCAGCGGCTAATATGACACGAATGGCATACGGTATAGGAAGATGATGATGTGCAATGGCCGACCGAAGAAAGACAAGCCATAGTGAATAACCAACGAGTAGTCATGTGGTGCATTTCTTAAAAACCTTATTCATCCTCTCCCGATATAGGACTTCACGAGAATAAGGTTTTAGAGACCTACTTTCCTGATCCATCGGTGCATGCCGGTGAGCGGGATGAACTAGGCGACATGCGACGGTGCAACACAGAGAAGGTGGCAAAACCTTAGATTGTTTTCGCATGTAAAAACGAATCAATGGTTGGATGCAGCAAAACAAAACTGTAAAAGAAATTCGCGTATGCGCAAGCACAAGGGCCTAATTTTGATAAACCATTCATATGCATGTTGCATACGCACGCCACCTAGTCTGGACAGGCCATGCGAGGTAAGCAAGCACGTGCGTATTTCTTTAGTTCTCTTCACCGTATATGACTTAAGTGGATTGAAGAACACCTACCCTTATAACGAGATATCTCTTTTAAACTAGTAAGATGGTATTAAAGATTCACATGTAATTCTTCTTAAGAGATAGCCTTTTAAACTTTTTTAGGAATTATTTTTTATATAGGCCTTAGCCCATTTGTAAATTCTAACAAGATATCCACAGTCGACAACGGCGTCTCCTCCAACTACGAGGATCACTGGGAAGCCAAATTGCGGTGAGGAGCCCCATTTCTGCCAATTGCATTGCTCTGTGTCCCATGTATTTGTGTAGATGATTTTTGCGTTACATTTTCTGATGAGGAACTGTGCCTTTGCCTTTACTTATTAAGAGTGAAATTGGTCCTGTGTATATAGATTGATTGATGGCAAATTCTGCTCTAAAATAGGCTTTCATAGTTCTGAAGAATAAATAGGCTTTTCCATCCGGGCTTAACGGTGTACTGTGGTTACATTCAAGTTATGTGAATTGGGCATTTGGAATATGCTCTTGCTAGATGTACAGATTAGCCATGTGACTCCTACCTACAAACCACAATCAATATTTCCTTGGGATCAAGGGAACCTGATGTTTATCTTGATTTGGGCATAGAGTGTTCATCCTATGGAGATGATTTCCTGTTATTAATTGTCAATATACCAATTCTAATGTGTTAAAATGGATCTCAGTAAAATCACAGCTTCAACTTTGAGTTCTGACAGTAACAATGAGTTGTATTCTTGTTGGATTTGTTTTGAAAATAGTTGATTTAACATATTTTCATGTGTTGTAAATAGTTCTTATAGATGAAAGGCTTGACGCCCTGCTTTTATAGAAAGCAAATAATGTAACAAGACAGTTCTGCTGGGGACTCCATCTTGACATACATGACTCAAACAAACCAGGAAATCATGCCACCTCTTATACGACTTCAGAAAGACTTTTTGACGACATCTGGAAGACACAGAATGCCACTTTAGCTAAAACGCTAACAAATTACTACTAGCAGAAAGTTTTTTAGCCAATGCCTGATCTTGTAGAGCTTAACTGTGCCAGAACGTCTTCCATGCCTGTGATCATCGCTTCCATTACTTCCACTTCCTCTTGCTTCAGAATGACCTTCCATTGCCTGAGGAAAATGACACGGTAGATTTGTAGTAAATAGTTGAAGGGTTGCAGAACTTTTACGTCTGTCATGTTAGGCTGCTTGACTATTGAATCCCTGTTTGATTTAGATTATTGAGAGTTTAGCAAAACCTATGTTTCAAAATGCATAAAGGTTTCATTTCATGTTTAGCTGGGCACGGGTGCCGCTTCCGACTAACGGCGGCAGCGGCATCCTGGAAGGCCCACATCAAGGCCTGCGCTGGGATCGTACGTCTCCTCCGTTGTTACCGTCCAGAACACCGCTAGCATCCAAGTAGGCTGCCTAATTTCTTCTTTCTGTCTTTAATTTGCTCTCTTGGCTGATCGGTTCCTTCCAACGATTGATTCATATTTTCTTTTTAAACTGTGCTAATGTGTGTGTGTGTGTGTATGTATGCAGGTGGTTAATAATTTCCACACCTTGGCTTACTGCAATGGACAAACCAAACTGCTCTTCAACTGCAAAGTTCTCCTGTATTTAACGCAATCATGTTTCTAACAAAAAATTATGTTCCACTGAAGATTAAAGCTGCTAGAGGAAGAGATGTTGCACAATCTGCCTGCGCAAGGTCTCTCATGAACCACTGATGAACCTGAGGTACAACATTTGCTATGCTTTCGGTCAGTTCATCATGTTCAGTTGTACGTACATTGCTAGATTTCTTAAAAAGTTGTAACGTTGCTAGAGCAATGAAAGAAATTTCATACAGGTAAAAATACAGAATGATAGGCCAAAGAAATATAATCAACACTTCAGAAAGTTCAGTCTAAAAGTGCACATCTTCTTGTTATTGCAAGTGATGATCATGTTCTTGGTTAAATGTGTCTTCCTTTGATTGTTTCTTTTTAGAACGCAGTGAAGCATCTGACAAAAGAACCCACTGAACCCATTGATGTTGTGTCGCGCAAGGTTTGATCACCGAGTATTAAATTATAATGCTCGCTCACTGTTGACGAGTTCCTGAAAGTTGTAACGCCTATCTTCAATCAAGCAGGTTGCTGAATGCAACAGCTTCTTAGAGAAACTGAACATGGAGAGGGAGAGAAAAGGTACACCAATATATCTTTCTGAAAATCCTAGAACAGATGGTGTGTATCACACACCAAAACATTGAATTCAGATGCAAGCCTTGTTTCATAAAATGTTTTTTGGTGGAAAAAATCGAGATGTGAAATGTGAGTGCAACTGATAAAGAGATTGAGATTAAGCAGCTAAGGATGCCAAGAGCACGTCCAATGCCGGATTTCTCCTAGCCATTTGTGGTAAAAAGGCAACTGAATCTTTTAGGTTTCTATGATTTGCAAATATGAAATCTTGATGTTATATTTCAAATTAGTTCAGCTAATTTGTTTTCTTGCAAATTCAGGTCAGTGAAACATCAGATAGTTCCCACAGCGCCAAGATTTCACTACTCAAATAATATTTTTGCAGGCAGATCATCAGAGCCGACTGTAATTAAACACATGTAAAAAGAATTTTTACAGCTCCTAACCCATCCGTAAAATATATTTTTGCAGCCAACGAATAAGCTACCTGAAAAAATCATTTTTTCAAGTGGTGCATAGGGTTAGCCGATTAAAATAATATTTTTTTAGTGGCACGTAGGGTTATTTTTGCAGGCGGTGCCTGAAAAATGCAGAAAACTTAAATTAATTAATATATATAGGTAAATTATTGTGCCCAAATATATATACACGTACCACAAACATTTAAGTTATCACTTGGTTTTTTAAACAGCGAAATTATAATTTATGAGAACGACAGAATATTCTACTTAATAACACCTTTGTAACTCTCCATGAACGTGATAGGGTGAAGAAAATGACAAAGGTGTATTATATCCTCATCATTGATTCTAGATCTACACACACATGTCATGTAGTATTTAATATGTGCAGATGTAGAGTTTTAAAATGTGTATATTAGCTTACATTTTTATATTGCTATAGTAATATCTATTAGACTTGAGGTAGTGGCAAACATAATAATTATATAATACGCTATATGGAGGTTGCTTGTGGTACTTTATGAAAGAAATATGTTAGTTTCTTATATGTCTATACAAACTTATATTTATGAAAAAATATTTTTCGTATTGTACCGGTCACTTATTTATCATAAGGAAATTTTACCTCTATGTGTGGACTACTCCACAGTTCACATGGTAGTATAGAAAAACACTAATAGAGAGAAGAATCAAAGCTAGTTAGTAATATATATGCTATAAGAACTAGGATCGATTAACATCTAAGGAATTAATTAATGATTTACTAGTCTAAAACGTTGATAAAGCCCTCGTATCGTTCTTGTGGGATATCAAATTCAAATTCATCCTAAATTTCACATCAAATTTATTATAAATTCACATCAAAATTAATTCTAAATTCACACCAATATTAATACTAATTTTTGCATCAAAATTTATTTAACATTTACATATGCAATCATATAAATTTCACACAATAAAAATTTATCAAAAAATAAAAATTAACTCTAGAAGTAGTGGCTAGGCCATGAGTACCATCGGCGAGGAAAGAAAGAGGCAGTGCCACATAGGGCGGGAGATGGCCATAGGCGGCGCATAGGGGAGAGGAGGCTGAGGGTGGTGTGGCACAGGAGGCTAACAATGGTCGGGGAAAGGAGGTCGAGCGACAGGGAAAATGAGGTTGAGGGTGGCGGGGGTAAGGAGGCTGGAGGTGGCTTGGGGCGAGAAGCCTTAGAGGCATCGATTGAGGTCACATGGGGGAGCGGCAGCGGCAAAGCGGTCGGAAGGTGGAGGCCGAAGTGTGGGGTGGTGGCAGAGGCGGAGGCCAAAGGCGAGAGAGGAGGCCGAGCAACGCATGTGGGCGATTGAATTTTGGCATTTTGGTGGCTTATTTCGGTGCATAGGACATGAAAATTATTTTGCTCACACGTGCCTTATTGGTGGGACACCTGCAAAAACCATTTTCACAACCTACGAAAATCATTTTCGTAAGTGGTGTCTACCTTCCACTGCCTCAAAAATACCCCCTATTATTATTTTTATTTTGAATTATACTGCATTAAATAAATTTATATTTTAATTATAATTCTTATGTTTTTTAACATACATCATAATACATTTTTTACATTTTTTTAGGAAGAAATTTTTGTAGAAAGAAGCAGAAGCATTTTTATAGGCGGTTAAAAAAAGATTTGTTTAGGCGGCCGATGGACTATAAAAGTTTGCCAAAATTAGCCCCTTTTTAAGATATTTTTTATATGGTGCATGTTTCCCGAGCGCAAACCAGGGTCTTTGTAGACAGCTACAGGCCGTCTAAAAAAATGTTTTGCCCTCATTTTTTGGAGTAGTGTTTACCCCAGGCTAAATAGGCAAAATTCCAACGACTTGATTTGCTGCCTTCAGAGATTCATCATTTCCTCGCTATCTGCATAAGAAGATGGCATTTGTCGTTGTCACTGATACAAAACGGAAGACTCATCTATATCTGCCCACTTTTCACATTTTACGCAACGGAGTTAAACATTCATCATTGTATGATCTCTTTGCATGATATTCGGCATTCACTTATACAGTTAAGTCTACACGTTACTCGGTTTTTGCATGGCATAAATTTGATATGCACACCAGCATCTTGCTATTTGTTTTATTGTATCTACTGAAAACTAAAAACAACATATTCAAACTAATTTATATAGATCATGACGTGCGTGCACGTGCACGATTACTTAGTGCAGAGTAGTGTGGAACATATGAAGTGGGTAGATCCCACTTTTTAAAAGAGGAACCATCTTAGCAGTTGTTTAGGTCAAGATGTAATAGGGAAAGTTCCCATATTATTCTTTTTTTTCCTTTCGTGTTTCATGGTGTTTTTTGTTGAGTGCACTTTGTCCAAAAACTGGATAGTTTTATTTATTTAGTGAAATGTTCATTATCTAAAAAAAATATGGGAATACATGTGGATATCTCGTTATGTATTGCTTGGCATTATAACATAACTTATGTATATAGGAGCACCTCCTCAATTATTATCCTAGATTCGCTATTGATAGTGGCTACATGTATACATGCTTCAGGTCATTATCTTTTCTTCCAGATTTTTAAAGTTATTTA
Organism: Oryza coarctata; assembly: GCA_030770085.1. Lineage (NCBI taxonomy): Eukaryota > Viridiplantae > Streptophyta > Magnoliopsida > Poales > Poaceae > Oryza > Oryza coarctata. The sequence continues at coordinate 10,767,399 of CM061475.1, forward strand.
GTAATTTTAAAAAAATCAAGAACAACTACATCATCAGGCCATATTGTAACAGCATCTAAAATCACTTGAAAATTGGTTAAGTTTCAAAAGTGAACGGTTTTGATAATTTATGCATGCATGATTTAGTGTATGGTTTTGTAGCCCATGGTAGTTCTTTTTTTGATAATGGAATTCAATCTAGCCACTACATTGAGATGTATCTAGGCACATATTATAACAAAATTCTAATGTGATCTTTTGAAATGATAAAGAACTACTGAACAGAGAGAAATAATCATTGTTACACAATTTATGAGAAATCAGCTATCACAAATCCTATTACATATTTCGATGACGACCATCTCAACAGTACACTTGGCAATCTTGATTTCTGCTTTGTTTTATTCATTTTGTAGCAATGACCAGGAACGAAGCCAACCGCAGAAGTAAGAGCTATCTACACAGTGTACTCTCAATTTATAAACAGTATTAAAGATAGCAACTATAATGATATATGGTGTTATGTATCGGACTATACAATTAATGCAAGGTACACCTGTATTTCTTTCTGCATTTAGTTCACGATATCAATGAAAAGAATTAATTAAATCATTGCCATCTGTTCAGGTTTCATTACCCTCCGTCCGCAATCCAACGATATCATCAATGAAAAGAAAAGATCAATGGCACTGCCTACTGTTCAGAAGCAGTTCAACCCCCACCCCCCAACCACACAAAAAAAACTACTTTGATTTGTCACAAACAGGGTCATTGATGTTCGTAAATAAGCTAATTGGTAATGGCGTGGACTAAGAATTTTGTTTCTTCATCCTCATTTTGTAGCAGTGGCCACTAATGAAGCCATTCCTTTTAGATAATCTGCATATAAGTTTGAATGATTTTCGTTTAAAAACAATGTCATGGTGACTTAACCAAATCACCCAAACGTATACCAGTGGTGCCTACTAAAGCCTTGGCTCGGGTAGTTATTTTAGAATTTTTTATAAGTTCAGAGTGAGCCCCTTGAATCGAAGGATTTATGGAGGAATTTTACATGATTCAAATCCTATAGAAATATTTGTATATAGCCATTTGAAACAAAGAGTTGAAGTTTTCTAAATGCTTCAATACCATCGATGGTACTTATCAAGTGTTTTTAAAGAATAATTCGGTGATATATTGAGGTATCATGTCTTATCGAGTTTTGTAGTGCTATTATAAAGACATCGTCTCATGATGGTATCATATAGATGATATCATGAAGATATCACTGGATTTAATGGTCGTATGATAGAGATAACATGGACGGTTAATAGCAGTATCATGAAGGTTCACTGAGGTTTTATTATATTATCGTAAAAGTACCAAAGTTTTATCTAGGTGCCAAGCTTCACTCCGATGTCCTCTTGCCTAGCCTACCTGGTCGTATGGTAGAGATAAAAATCATCCTTCTCCTCTCTCTATATATATATATATGTGTGTGTCCGATCAGATTATAAGTGAGTTTGCACTCCTCTGGTCATGAGAGCCTTCGTGTTCAAGGTAAGCTTTAAGTTGGTGGCTCTATATGTATATATCAATGTGCATGATCTATCCATCCTGTGCAACACAGAACATACACATTTTTCTTCTTAACGGAAGTATAACTCTGGTTGAGGTTGCATGCACCTAACAGACTCCACCACCATACAAAACATATTTGCTAATGCATTTTTATATCATTATATATATGTTCACATGCTTATTGACGTTTTTGTAAATGTTTCGAGGAGCATCGAACATGCACATGTCCCTCAACTTCGTTTTATAAGTCAACAGAGATTTGCTGTAAGCCGAAAATTAAACTGGAAGTTGAGGGGTTCTTTTAAACGGGATGAGAGTTCAGAGCTAAAAAATAAATCTTGACAGTAATTCCTGATGTAAAACGGACTTATATTCTTGAATTTGTTGTATCATTTTCTCCTCTTTCATCTTTGGATGACTGATTTTTCCCCTAGAACTACTTTTCCAGATGGGGAGAAGAGCGAACGGTTGATCTAAAGCACGAGATGGAGCAGGTACTGATGCTGATCGCGAGTCGGTGCCTGCTGGGAAGGGAGGTGCGGGAGAGCATGTTAAACGAAGTATTCAATCTCTTCCGTAATCTCGTGTTCGTGGGGAAGCACACGAGCTCTGGTACGAGCACCTGGACCGGTGTTCACCTGCTCTCCCACCCGAACCACCTTGCTGCTGATGTCGATGAGCAGGACCGGCTGATGGCACGTCATCGCATTGACTACGACACCTTGCAGGAGATGAGCACTCTGCACGGCAGCATCAAGGAGGTGCTCCGACTGCACACACCGGTAGTGGCACTGCTCCGTCAAGCTCGCAAGCATTTCACTCTGCAGACCAGGGAAGGTGAAAAGGACACCATCCCAAGAGGGCACACAGTCATGAGCACGATCCTGGTGAACCACCACCTGCCCCACATCTACAAGGACCTTCGTGTGTTTGACCCTCAGAGGTTTGCACCCGGTAGGGAGGAAGACAAGGTTGCTGGCCCCTTCTCCTACCTCTCCTTCAGCTCCGGGAGGCATGCACGCGCAGGAGAGTCCTTCGCGTATACACAGATCAAGGTAATATGGAGCCATTTGCTGAGGAACTTTGAGCTCAAGATGGTATCTCCTTTCCCTCGGATAAAATGGAGCACGGTGGTTCCGAAGCCTAAGGGGAAAGTTGTTTCATAGATACAAGAGACGGCGGCTAACTAGTAAATAAGGGCATATACATTGGTTGAAGCAACGGTTTGTGTATAACTAGTAATTAAGGGCACTTACAATGGCGGAAACAATGGTTAATTATAAATAACTAGTAAATAAGGGCATGTACGAATAGTTTGAGCAACGGTTGTTTATAATTATATAACGTAGTATCCATTATGTATAAACAGAACAAAAGATATAACAATTACAATAATATAATGGTCTTATGTAACAGCCTACAAAATTAATGCAATCCCCATTCTCCCATCCTCTACTTCACTTATGTCATGTTATAGATATGTGATACCCTAAGTATGTGTATATAACTTGATAGAGTACTATGTATCATATTCTATACAAAAGCAAATCTTATTAGTACGGATAAAGCCCAGAGCAGATGAGAAAGGTGTCCCTGAAAACAAAAAAAGTTACATGAGTCCTATATGGGCCGGCCAAGACTACTTAGATCATCCTAGTTCTACTTAGACAATGAGACAACCAAGTCTATAAATATTAGACACTTTGGAGAGGGAGAACAAGCTAGAACAAGCAATCAGATATCTTAACCCGAGACCAACCATCACAATCCACATGTCCACTATATGTCAGATCTGGTTGAGTCAATATTGAAGAAGTTTGACTATCACTAACCACTAGCCATCACGTTCAAGCTTTATACCGATGTTATAGCAGGCTAGATTAGGATTTTTTTTTCATATGTTTTGTACTAGTGAGATTGATATAGTGGAGGCCACCTAGGAAACAGGAGTAGGGCTATTACCTCAAAGGGGCCCAAACCAGTATGAAAATTTATGTTTCATTGCATCTTTGTATGTATTTTCACATTAGCCTTACCCCGTATATAACAATACACTATATATACACTGATATTGTGGTCGTTACCAATCAATTGACAGTGGTGCGCTAGGTAAGGGGCACCGGTGTTCAAAGAATTCGCTTAAGATGTGGTGTTAAGGGACGGATTTTTCAATAGGAGATGTTATGGCAACTTTAGATAACTAGATATAACCTAATCAAAGTTTATTCACCTATAAATTAGAACTGTGACCATCCCAATCTTTATCAACTCTATCCAATATGATCAACATGAATCCAAGATGTCGCTACCGTGGAAAGCTCGATTGGATCAAACCGGCCAACCACATGTTGATAAATCAAGATCCTAGATCAACTACATCCAACGAAATCTACATGCTTCAAGATGTTACTGCTGTGGAAAATATCGGTTCGAAAGCATCGACTATGAGGACCAAACTTATAAGGAAGATGATCATACCATTAGAGCCAACCTTAATAGATTGGACCGAACTAAGATAGTATAAGACTGAGGCTAATGGCAATGAAACGGCAGAAACTAGATCGGTAGTGTCGACGGAAGGAACGTGTAAACCCATCAGTTACTATCGACTTTGAGTCCAATGTAGACATATAAATAAACTCATAGGCTAGCTGAGCTGATAGAAGAAACGAAACCCGCTAGATCTCGATGCTAGCCCTATTAGGCATAGCGTTGATAGATTAGACCCAAAAGAGATAGTATAAGGCCAGATCTAATAGAACTAGATCAATCATTAATGGATTAATTATTGAAGATATATGTATATCGGCTGAAAAGCTAATATGTTAGGCGTAAAGCTCAGTGTAAAGATAACTCATTGGTTGGCTGCTCCGATGAAACGTCATGTAAGAACCCACCGATTTAGGTCTCAATCTACTATCAACAGTCTACTCCGATGATACTGATGACGGTAAAAGGAGCTATATAAGCCGATAAATCCCACGTGGATGAGATGTGATGTATCCGATAGGACTAAGAGGTCAGACATAACTGATGTATCCTTAGACAGAGTGGATACACTAGGAAAATGGTGGGACTTACCTCTTCACCGGAGTTTGGACCTAACCGATGTAGCCCCACATCGAGAGATAGAATCCATCGAAAAAAACCTAGATAAACTAAAGTGGCGATACGCCGAGATTATATTGATCTGTGTAGATAATTTACAAGTCTCCAAAGGGTCTATATTTATACCCTAGGATTACACAAATCCCACATAAATATAGGATAAACTTTTTTATGATAAAATAAAATATATCTTAAAAATAAAAGGAAAACTAACCAAACTTGCCTACCTATAAGATATATTTTATAAAGATAAAATCACACTATCGAGGTTTCCATAATTTCTCTTCAAATCTAGTCTCGTCTAGATAAGTTTTCATTTTCAACTAAACCGAATCTATCTTCATATGTTTGATCGACTCTTTTTCTATATCAATCGGCTTCTTTCCATAAATCAATATGCTTTTTAATCCTAAATTGAATATGTATATGGGCTTACCAAATTTTGATGTTAACAATATAGTAAACATATTGACTTGGTTAACACTTAATTAGTTCGGTCCGATATCTTAGCTAAGTTTATATATTCACTAGTTATCTTGATGCATTCAGTTATGTTTAAGGCCGTATTGATTCAATCTTTTAGTCCAATCTACTGTATATATCATGCTGCTATAGAATTTATCAGTTTATTATATTATCTTATTATTTTTAATCTTATACTATCTCAGTTAAGTCTGATCTATTAGATTGCTTTTGATAGGATAAGTTTTGTTCAACATTCAATCGGAGTTTTAGCCGATGGATTATCTTTCTACTGTGCTTTCACTTTCATTATCTTATATACTTTTTATATCATGTTTAATTATCTATCAATCATACATAACCTTATTAGGTACAATCTTATAATGTCTTAATTTAGTCTAATCTATTAAGATTGTCTTTAATAAAGTTAGCTAGACAATTGATAGCTTAAGTCTGTCTCGGCCTACTGGCCAATTGGCTTCTAACTAATCTCTATCGACTAAATAGCTGATAGCTTCAGTCCGTATTAGTCTATTGGCCTATTGGCTCATTGGTCTAATTTTTTTCTATCTTTCTTATCAATTGCAAGTCAAATTAACTAACACACCCCAAACCTTAAGAATTTAAGGACCTACACTGGAGCTAAGCAGACATCTTAAGCCTTCGTGCGTATGACGCATTAGCTCATACATCAGACGATTTTCTTGTCAACACCTATTAGATTATGGCCCTTCTTGTTGATGTTCTCAACAATGCCATGGCAAAAGCAGATGGGTGCCTTCTCAACAAGTGACTTGAAGATTTGGCAAAAGGTGCTCGTAGGCACCAGCACATCAATCTTGGTGAGTTCATGCATGGCATCAGCTCCACCAGTGATGACAAGCACTACATCAATTGTGCCATCGTAAGCACCACCAATGTGCTCAGGGAGCTAGGGACTTCTGGTGCACCTAGTGATCATGGAGACATGTGGGCATTGGCAATAGCGGTTGAAATGAAGGGAGAAGTAGGATTTGGATCGGTGGCAGTAGTAGCAGTAGTGGGAGCCTTGGGTTTTGAATTAGTGGATGCAATAGCGGGAGCCATGGAATTACAAATGGTGGAAGTAGGGGTGATAGTGGAAGTGCTAGGATTACCAATAGCAAAAGCAGTGGCAATGGCAGGAGCTATGGGATCTGGAACTATAGAATGTAATTGGTGGCAGTGGCAATGTGGCAGCTGAGAGATTACAATCTATGGTAGTAGTGGCAATGGTTGTAGGCCGGCAATACAAGCAATGTTGATGGCTAGGTCACATTGGCGTTGGTCTTCTCTGTTGCTACACAACATTGAAAGATATAGGCTAGAACAGAGAAGCACTAGGCACCACGTTGCTCCTATAGCTACCTCATGTTCCTCACCCATCCCTCCCTCGCTACTGCTAGAGCCGACCGCCAAAAATCATATGACCACAAGGAAGGTGGTGGCGAGGGCATTCTTACCCTTTTCAATGTGCTCTGCATGGACCTAGAGAGCAGGTCTAGAGGCAACGATGGCTATGGTAGTAGTGAATTGGCTAGATCTAGCATGGCAACAGCTAAGCAATGTTGGTACAGAAGCAGCACGGATTGCCATGGTAGTGAATCTGAAGGTGCTAGGGTAGCTGCAATGGCAATGCAGAGGTCTTGCAATAACAAACTTGCCACCCTTGGAGTCCCCATTAGGGCATTAGTGATAGGGAGTTCAGTGGCATGGCAGGCAAAAGATCTACGCTAAGGATGGGTAGATCTGGCAAGTCGTCTCCCGTTTCTACCTGACTTAGCTCCTACAGCAGCCTAGGGAAAATTGCTTGGGTATGAGCATGGTAGAGTTAGGTTGGTTGTGGTAATGATGGTGACACAACGGTGGTGGTGTCATGAGACATACCATGGAGACAGGAACGGCATCATAGTAAAGAGGCAGGTTGTGGTGGCAGATCAAGCTATTTCTAGTGGTGCAGTAGCTTGGAAGGCAGTGATAGTTGTAAATGGTGTGGACAGCAACTTCAATGATGGCGAGACATTGATTGTGGTTATGGCTATTCGAACAATTTAGCTAAACTTTGCAAAGACTGCACACTTTACTCACACAACACAAAACTTACACTATGTACTGGTCGGTACTATAAGTTCATGACAAGGCCTTTCCAAAGCTAATCCACAAAAATCCCATGCCACATAGTTGATCAACTCTCATGGAAAGCATCAGGCAAGATCATCCATCGTCTATTTAGGTACACTAGGAATGCTCCTACACCTATCAGTATCATAAGCGACATAATAGAGGTAAATGACATGAAAGGCTGATATCAGAACACAAAACTTCGTCTCCTCATCCCTACTATCCCACAATCAATGGCATATAAAATAATCATAAACTAACAAATTACTTTTCTAGGGTATCCTATGATACCCATGCGGTCATACTATAAAATGCTCGTAAAGAATTCTCAAAGGAATCAGTCCTTATATGAGCATACGAAACCAAGTCATACAAGCGAGATTTTGCATTGTGAACTTTCGCAAAAACATCTTTTCCTTTTCAACTCTCTGGCACTAAGTACTGGGTTTTCCAAAACAATTCCTAAACCAATTTTTCCACAAGTTGACATACAATTGTATAGTGTGGAAGTTTAACCAGTACCCATGCATACGGACATGGATATGGCAAGATGTGTAGAGGGGAGGAAGCACGACGACAGCGTCCGGTCTATGGTGGCAGTGGCAAGACATGGGGGCATGGCCCGACCAACTAAACATGTCTATCTTTATAAGATATCTCCTATATAAATAAAGTACCATGTTGTGGCTTCCACGGCTCTACTCAGATTCAGTCCCATCTAGATAAATTTTTATTTTTAATTGAACCGAATCCTTCCTCAATCCATCCGATTGGCTCTTTCCTAGTATCAATCGAACTTTTTTCCAATAAGTCGATCGGCTCTCCATTGTATCCATGGAGCTTACTAAAATTTGGTGCAAACATCAAGAAAGGAGGAGGTCGATGGTGATGATGGTGCGCGACTAGGAGGCAAAGGTGATCCAAGCGGTGGATGGCTAGATGGGTTGAGCAAAAGGGAAAAGAAGAAAGGGGCTCAATGCCCTTGATAGCCATGGAGCGACACGTGGTGATGTGGGTGAGTCGCTTGGCCCGACCAAGTGGCCATGTCCAGCCATTGTAGCTTATGGGAGTAGAAAGGAGGCATTCAAGGGGAAAGACGAAGGTGGAGTCATAGCCGAATGATGTATAGGAAGGCAAGGATTATTGGTGATGGTGATGGATCTAGCGATGAAGATGGACGTGGTGCAGTGCTTTCATCATGCAAGAATGACTCTAGCTGGTGAAACTCATTGTGAGGCTACACTGAACCAAGTGCGAGGGGAGGCGGAGGGATCGTCAATCCTTAGAGTGACCAGCAAAGGAAAATGTAAGGAAGAGGCGAGGTGTCATGTGGGGGTGGTTTGGGCAATACGGGATGGTCATAGACGTAGGCTAGGTGGAAATGCATCCATAGGCGATAGCATTATGTGGTGTATGGGGTGGCAAGGAAGTCACCATTGTGGGGCCAAGTGGCTAGCGAGAGTCGTTGTGTGGACGCCATTATAGGGGAGAGATGCCCCGTGGGTAGCTCATCGTGGCTCGACCTAGTGCAACTAGTGCAGCGTGGTGCTTAGGATGTCTCGACTCAAGATACGATAGGGTGGTGCAACCTAATGCATTGGAGTGTCTTAGTTGATCACTTGCATGCGAGATTGGCTCAGCGCAACGACGAGGCGTGATGCTAGCCTAGCATTACATTACACCGAATAGCTAGTGGGCAGCAAGGGCAGGCTTGAGGGAGGAGGCGAAGGGAAGAGGTAGCGTCTTGGGCCGGTCTAGCGGCCTAGCCATCTGGGCTTCTGCTTGGCTAGCTAGGCTTGGTGGGCTAGAGAGAGATGAGAGGAGATGAGCTAGACCAAGGTGGGATGGTGTGAGGTAGTTGGCCTGACAGAATGATGAGGTGGGCGGATAGCTTGGGCTGGCCTGGGTGGGGAATTGGGCTGCAGCCTTTACTAGGCCCACGCGGGAAGGGAGAGAGGAGGGGCAATTGGTGGGCTGGGTTGTACTTAGGTGGGAAAGAAGAAAACTATAATTGCAGCCCAAGTGCACTCTGTTGCTTGTTATTTTTTAAGGGAATCTAGAATTTTGATTAGAATAGATTTGAGTTAATGTTTGGGTTTTTAGCCTGATTTGTGAATTCAGAAAAATAATAGGAGTTCAAGGAAGAGTTACTTGTCTGGAATTTGTGGTGTTGGAATGAATATTTGTATTCAAATTTTATATTTGTATTCGCTAGAATCGGGAGAAAATATAGTTCAGTTCACTTTCTATTATTATTTAGAATGTGTTTTGAGTAATATAGGTATTTGGATAAATTGATGGAACGGGAGAAAGAATGGCACAGGAAGAGAAGCTTCAAGGGAATTTTGGAATTAACTTCTAGTATTTGGATTTAGCAAGATTATAAGAACTTATAGATAGTCATTAGATTAAGATTTTGATATTTTAAAGAATTTAAGTAGACATAGATTGACAGAGAGTTTTAAAAATAGGTTTTGCTTTTATTTTGTAAAATACCTCTTAAAGGATATTAATTCAAAATCATGTTTCTTAAATAACTTTTTAATTTAGATTTATAACTTGGATGTATCTGGACAGATTTATAGGTATTTGGGCTTTTGAGAATAATTGGTAAAGAATGGAATGAACAGAGATTTAAGATGATCTAGATGGCTATAAATTTAAGATGACCTAGAAGTTTTTAGGATTGTAGAAATAGTTTGATTTGAATATTGGTACTGGATTCTTGAGTGGACTAAAATAGGAAGGAGAAAATTTTATTAACGTAACAATAAAATCTTGATGAATTGAATGTGTGGATCTGAGTGATTTTTTATATTTATATGAGAGTATTTTCAAATGAATTTTTGGAACTGTTTAAGAAGGGATGTAAACCTTAAAATTCGAATCTTGAGAATTTAAATTAGAATAAATTAGCTAGGTAAGATTTAGAGTTCATAAGAATTGATTTAATTAAAATCTAGATCCTTAATACACAGGCAAATAATTGATTTTTTTAAAACTAGAAATTTATTTAAAAAAATTAACGGTTAAAGGAAATTGGAGTGTTACATTCCCACTCCCACTGTAACTTCAAGTGAAAACCTAGTTCAGATCGGTGTTAACAGCGTCGTAGATGTGTGCATCTCCTTGGAAGCTTCAATTAGAAGGTCCCGCTCTGACGACCACCATAGGAAGTCAAAGTTGATCATTTTTTATCATTTTTTTTCGACACTTTTCTTGACATGATTTGGCCGGAACTATGACACTTAACTGACTTATTATAGGACTGTGATAACCGACCGTAACTTTTATTTGATTGATTAAGTACAAAACATGTATGCTTTACGATAGGATTCATCAAAGTCCACAATTAATGTTTCTTATCTCCTGAAGGTTTTTGAGAAGTCAATTGGGTTCTTCCCTGTGAAATGCTCCAGTCTCGAAGAGTTCTAAGTCTGACAGCTTGGGCATAGAGTTTTTTTATCTCGAAAGTTAATCATATCTTAACACGCAATGGTTACCCCGCATTTTTTTTCTTAAATAGGACTAAGTTAATTAGGACACTTGTGTCTCTAAAAAATGGGCTGTGATAATTAAAGGCATGAGCTCCCATGTAGTTTGACTGTCGAGGGAATTTATCTATGCATAGCGAGACATTTGTGGTGGAACACACGATCATGGAACAGATATAGTGCTTTCTCACTATGATTTGTTTTGCTTTTCAAGTAGGACTCCACATAGTACTTTTTAGGTAAATTTTCATACAGAACATTAAAAATTTATATAATTTATTGATATACATTATAAAAACATGCTACAGCAGTATTTGGTTCAGTCCGGTTCTGTCAAAAAGCCGACTAATATGTTCTAGATTAAGGGTCAAATTAGTTATTTCAACACGGTTTCTCTTTATAATGAAACAAAAATAATAGAATACATTTTAGAATTGGTTTTTAAGTCATGAACTGTTTTTAGGATGTTCACTAATAAATTATATAAATTTTAAGTGTTATGTAGCAACTTTTATTTAGTCAGTCTCAGCCTATCTCTGATGGGAAAAATGGACTCCAGAAACTTTGTCGTCCAGCTTGTACATTAATTGCTATATAGCAAATGCAAATTGCAAGGGTGTATATGCGTTTATTTGTGTGTCCAAAATTTAGCATTAAAGATCACGATAATTATAGGACTAGAGTTCTAATGGAATTATTGGGAATTTTGGATAAATCTAGGTACGTCTATTTTGGTTGATTAGACTTAGTCCAAATCAGGGTAATAGAGCAAGGACAAAAGCATGTGCATTGCAGCTTAAAAAATAGAGTAAAATATGGGGGAAATTATTTCATAAATAGTACCATATAGTAACTATACGGTCAACCAAACTTTAGTCAGCCCCTGGATTTAGGTACTAGAAACATATTGTGTTTATTATATGAGTATACACGAAATAAAGGTTAGATCATCATGATATACATTTAAATATAGTTTGAAAGAATTAATTATTTTATAAAATATAAAATATTTACAAGGTTGTGGCTACTATACATCATAAGCTATAGAATGGACACACTTTTTGACTCATAGAATTAAACCTTTTAGTTGTTCTGAACCCACAACAGCTCTAGAAAAACTCTAGAAAAATAAATTAAGGTTGAATACAATGTATTTAGCAAGTTATTATATCAAATAAATGATGTATGAAATAATACTATCAAATGTAAGGATAGGTTGCTTGTAGAAAGCTATTTTTTACAGAAATATTGAATCTGATACGTTTGAAATGCAATTTAATTCAATAAAATATTTGAAAACAATTAAGTTTGTTGCCAAGAGAGTCTACAGAAATTAGCCTTGTCATAGCTTTTCAGTTTTTAAATATCGGTAGTTTTCGTTCCATAAATTTTAATCCTGATACACCCTGAATGCCCTTTATCAGCAGCGTCAGGAGTTACGATGTTTGCAAGATAAAAATAATAAATGGTTATATGACACCACATCATTACAGCCATACAGCCATAGTTTTCTATAAATCTCCATTGAGCTTAGTGTATTCACAATATTGATTGGCCGGTAATCTGAGCATGAAAAATGATTGTCTTTGCTGTTAATCTCATCATAAAAAAAATGGTTGACCCTTGCAGCCAACCTCAGCACAAGTAGTTGACCCTTGCTGGCAATCTCAGCATTTTATATCCTTAGCATAAATCTCATGTCAATTAAAGCAATATTAGCCAACTGTAGAATCCACCATTTTATGTGTAATGCATTAATCTAATTTCATTATATTTTATACATAAACTGAAGAGCTAAACAAAACTAATGCATATAGTGTTTTCTAGTTCAGATTGTTTATAAATATAAAGAATTTAGAAAGTATGTATATAGAATAGAATATTTAGAAATATATGATCAATACGATAAAAGAAGAAGGCATAATAGCCTTTCTTCAATGCATAGATATTTGCAATATACATCATGGAAGATCACGAGTTGTATCTATCAGTAAACTCCATTCATAAGAAAGAAAGACAATTTTAACAAAAGTATAAAATAAACAATAAATGACAGGATTAGGGTTTAGGCACCTACTCTGTTTAAGTAGGGTTTAAGACACGGTTATACAGGGTCGGTAAGTTTTTCAATAGGTACAAGTATCCACAGGTACCGCACCCGATGAACATGGGTATGGGTTCAATTTTTTTGCCAGTGGTTCTGCCCGAGACCCAAAAATCTAGTGGGTGGTAGCTGGCTTTATATTTTATATATGGGTAATTTATGTCCAACCTAATATATATATGTATTAGTTAATTTTGACCAATCTCTTGTACCCTTTCCTCCTTGTAAAATTTGAAGTTCGTGATAATTTTACAATTGGTCTTTGTCAAATTAATTGTCTATTAAAATATTATTTATATGATACCCATTAGATACCCATCTTACATACATATACCCAATGGATAGATACAGGCCAGAGTTCTACACGACAACCTCATCAGGCAAGGATCGGGCGAACAAGTTGGGCATCGGGTCAGATATGGATTTTCTCTACCCATGACTGACCTAGCCCATTACCATCTCTAACTATGAGTACCTTGGCTAGAGGCTAGATAACTAATGTTGTGTATAGTATTTTTTGTAATTGGTGATAGATAAAGTGGTATGTTGGTTGGTGACTATGGTTTTGTTTCTGTTCTAATTGATGCTAAGATTAAGTAGCATAACAGCTAAGTATTAAGTTCTACTCTAGTCAATTCTAAGGTTGAGTAGCATAATATCTAGAGGAGTCTAAGGTTGATGTAGGTTTTGAAGGGCATATATGTTAGTCCGACAACCATAGGTGACGGATGAGTAGCTAGGATCGCATGGAGCTTAAGTGCTAAGAGTGCGACATGTTATAGAGGCCAATGGGATAGTGAAGCTCCAACCTCTATTTACACCGAGATAAGGGACATGAGAAGTAGCACTTCGACATTACATTTGGTTATACTTAGCTTCACAAGCCTCGGTTCGAAATTGAGGCCCTTAGACCACACAAGTGCCCCCATGGAAGACATGAAGTGCTAACCGGCAACTATTCAGTGGCTAAATGGTAATTTATAATAAAAGAGTATTATCTAAAGAACCAAAGTAAAATGTGACTGTAAATTAGAAATTCAAATGGTATATAAATAAATTGAGAAAATTCGATAAAATCTTAAAATAGAAAAATTGGTGTCAAAATGAAGGATTTTAATTTATGAGAATTTTGGGCCAAGTTTCAGCTCAATTGGATTTGGGATGAAGGGGATATAAGCTTCTAAAGTTTGAGTTTTGAATCAAATCTAGAAAATGAAAAACAGCACTGTGCATAGGCCCAGATGTCAACCTCTGGTTTCTCTCTTCTTTGCCTACTCGATTCCTCACTTTCTCTCTCTCCTGCCATGCTAAGTTTAGAGATTGAGACGATGTTAGAGGCTAGAGGAAAGTGTGGCTTTAGAAACAAACTAAAGGGTGATGCAGGTGAGGGGCAAGTGGTGGCGTGGCGACGGATTTGGCATGGTTGTAGCTTGGTGGCTGGGTATATAGCAGAAGGGGAGGGTATTTTTCTATTAAAATTGAAGCTCAAACCGAAGCGTCCATTAGTTCGGTATTTGGTTAATTCTTCAGTTTTGATTTTGTCAAAATTTGGTATTCAGTAATCAAATCGGCTAGTGCTGCCGACAAATCGAAAAAACCAAACTTTCTGTAACACATTTACAGCCTCGTCAATTCAGCCCAACATGACAAGGCCCATGAGCATTACGGTTCCCACAGCCCATCCTCGAAGCCAAGCCAACATCGTATAGAGCCGAACGAGGAATCCAGGATCATGCGAGTATGTCTCTCTTCTCAAGAATGTCTCTCTTCTCAAGAGGCCCCACACCCTCCTCTCTCTCTTCGGTAAAAAATGATGAACCGATATTGTGCGGTTTAAATTTTTGTGGAAATAACTTCGGCTACCACATCTAGAAAACCGAACCTTCCATTAACTAAATTAACTAAACTGAATTAACCAATAAAACTGATTGCCACCTATAATAGATAGGCATGAAGGCCGATAAGGGGATTTAGTGTTCTAATAGTATTTGGATCAAATTGAGGAGATGGGGAGCTCTAGGTCAACAATAGGAAGTTATTCCTAGGCTTTGTTGCTCAAGAGGAAGCCAGCAAGATGGTCGGCCATGATGACCATTGAGGCTCATTTGCTCTAGGGTATGGTCCATATCGAGCTAGGATAGGGCAACATGATCTCGGATATGTGAAATAGGATGGAAGAAGATTCTAAATGTGAAAAATCTTACACTATGTATTATTGAGGTTGTGTGTAGCGCCAACCATAAGAAGCAAAGCAAGGCCCACATGGGGCAGAGTCTAGGTAGAGCTTGGATTCGTCGTGTCAATGAAGCGGTAATATAGGGCTTCAACAAGAGTTTTGGGGCATATATTCGAGGTGGAAGAAGGTGTTCTGCATGATGATGAAGCTTTGCCTAGCCTAAATTGCTTGGACGACAATCACCCCAAAGGTGTTTGATCAACATCACAGAGTGGCTCGAGCAAGAAGAGGAGAAACAGAGAACTGGGATGGTGGTAGTAGGATAGTTGGTGGATGATGGTAAGCTAAGAAGGCTTGAAGATCAATTTATAGGATGGGGCTATGATAGTAGTGAAGGAGATGGGCTTGGCCAAGAATTTTGTGGACAATGGTGAGGCTATGGGCATGAGGTGGCTCGTCGCCTCAACCAATGGAATCATGAGGCTAAGGCAATTGAGGAGGAGGTATTGTGGACGATGGCAAGAGAGGCAGCGGTGGCTAATGACATAGAACAACGATGGTAGGTGCACAACATGCGAAGCAGTCATGTTGTGGCCTACGAGCACACACAACAACATATCTAGGCCAATAGCGAAGCTAGGACAAGTCGGTAGCATGTGCACTGCTCTATGGGCATCAAGAATGCTAACACAGTGATGGCATTGGCTTGGTTGGCTAACCATCTTCTTCATGCAAGCAGATAAATTTCATTATATGCCATCTAATTTGCAAAACTCAACTCTGGCCCAAGCCTAGGTCCTTCCACCTTAGCCTAACAACAACCCTAAATCTAGAATTAGCCTAGATTGGACTAGGGCAAGCACCACCTCTACCTTGCTTGCGTGAGAAATTTCATTATAAGCCATCCAATTTGTAATCGTTTTAGGATTTGCTACTCAATTCGCATACCTTTTGTTATATGCCATCGAGCATGCAGATTTTTCTATTTCGTGCTACTATGTCACTCCCGTCAGTGCAACGGTCTACCGCGAGTCCATCCACCGGTAGGCACCACAAGCATTTCTGAGCTGGGAGACGCCCCGAGCACTATTGCTGCTACATCCTCAGACACCTCACCTTCCTCCTTCCTCTTTCTCCTTCCTCTTCGAGCTTTCGATTTTCCCTCCCTCGAGTTTATTAGTGGCGTTAGGTACATCTATCTACCTCAAGCACCACCAATCTTGACATTGTCGTTGTCTAAGCAGGACTTGCCCCATGTGTTGCCATCACTGTGCCCTTGGACACCTCGCCTTTCCTCCTTTTCAAGCTCCCTTCCCACATGTTTTTGTAGCGGCGACAAGTAGCGGTAGCCATGGACGACAACTTCGACAGCGGCCGGTCAGATGGATGGCACAAAATGGAAAAATTCACATCTCTGGTGACATATAATAAAAGGTATGCAAATTGAATGGCAAATCCTAAAACGATTGCAAATTGGATGACATATAATGAAATTTCTTGTGCAAGAAAGGTAGAGGTGATGCTTGCCCTAGCTCCATCTGGGCCAAGTCTCGATTAAGTTAGGGTTGTTGTTGGGCTATGGTGGAAAGACCTAGGCTTGGGCCAGAGTTTTGGATTGGATGGGTTGGACATTATATCTTACACTTGGTGGGTATGAATAGCGTTCCTTCATATTTTCAAAGATTTTTAGAAGTTTAATTTGGCAAAAATGAGGGGTTTGGATGAAAACTTTCAGTATAAGAGTAGCTATA
Source organism: Oryza coarctata (assembly GCA_030770085.1). Classification (NCBI taxonomy): domain Eukaryota; kingdom Viridiplantae; phylum Streptophyta; class Magnoliopsida; order Poales; family Poaceae; genus Oryza; species Oryza coarctata. The sequence goes on from CM061475.1 coordinate 10,784,175, forward strand.
GTATTTGTAGGAATTTGGAGGAATTTTCTTGGAAATTGGAAAGAATTTAGATTTGAAAAGAGGATTTGGAATATGTGCTAAACTTGAAGAAGTAAATTTGAAAAAAAAATGGCATTGGAGTAGATAGGAGAATTTGTAGGCATTTGTGGATGGATAGGATTAAAAAATGGGAAAGAACTAGAACTTTAAAGAAGTTTGAGTTAAAACTCAAGGGTATTCGGCTCAAACAAAAAAGATGTAAAGGAAGTTGTAGTGTAGGGTATGGTACTAAATTATTGGTCTTTGGTTAAGGAAAGATAGAAAACTTTTCATTATATAGAATTCAAATTAGTAAACCCAAATTGAAGAAAAGGTCCAAATTTGAAATCGAGACTATACTATATTGGGGTATTACTAGAAATTAACAGAGTTAAGAAAAAATATTTCTAGAAATTAACAGAGTTTAGAAAAATTTTAAAAATAAATATAAAAAGGGAAGGTTAGAAATTCGGAACCTAAAATCGAAAGCATCAAACAAAGAATTGTACATTTAAAAGCTACTAGACTCAAAAAATCGCCCCTCTCGCCCACCCACCCTTAGGAACAGCCCTGTTGCTAATTAACTAACATTAGTATCAACGAAATATATGCAATAAGGGTAAAAATAGAAAAACGTTTATCACTAAAACCATGTGCGCCAAGGATTTTTTTTCCTCAGTTTTGAAAGAGAAGGCTGCAAAAAAATTAGTTCATGGTGAAAAATAAACTTTGAGCAAAGTTAAAACGCTAAAAATGGATTTTAGACATGTTTAAAGGAATTAGTACTGTCAAACATTTGGTAACAACCTAAATAGTAGTACAACACAATAACTTCATCAAAATTTTATTATCTCCTTGCTACCAAACCACACACTAGCATAGACATCCTTACCAAATTTTTTGCTGCAAACAAACATAAAATTACTTTTAAGAAAGGGGCATATCCTCGATCCGATAAAAGCAGAGGCAAATCGTAGACAATTCATGCGGCCCCCATATGCATGTCATTGACGGCAGTGGCCTACCCGCTGCCTAGGAGTTGCGGTGAGAACCGCTGCTGCCCTGCGTCGCCAGCAGCGCCCACCCGACCGCCATTGATTCCACGAGCTGGGCTTCACTGTCCACCCTTCTCTGCCCGCAGGTAAACTAACAAAATTATGCAGATGTGGTACATGCTACAGTGTTTGGATGATTTGGATTACCATGTAGTGCAGTAGGGTTTGTACAATCATATTAGGCCTTGATTTGACAGTGGCAGGACAATGAATGTTGACGGGAATACAATCAGAGTCAGTTCCCTCAACAGCTGAATGGTTTGTAATAATTATTCTAGGTATAAACGAATTAATTAAATTATATAAAGTTGAAAAATAAATTTAAAATATTTTTAAGAAATTCATATATATATATATATATAAAGTTTTTATAAGTGTTGGTATTTATCCACCATTCTATTAAATGCAATGCTTCAACTGTAATGTGCTTTACTTGGAAAGATTCGTCTTATCATGTGGTGTGTTCTTTTACAGCAAATCACAGCTCATAATCCGTCTGACCATCTCAAACAGAGTTATGAGCGAAGCCTCTTTGTTGCAACAAAAAAAAACATACTTACATATTTACGGTTTACCCAATTATTGGTTCCTCTCAATGCCTCTTTTTGATTTATGTGGTCTCAATTTCTAACAGAAAAAATGGGTGTCGTAGCAGAGGTCAGATAGCAAGATACACAGATTGCCATTCTCATGTGTGGCAAATGTTCCTCAATCCTCATGTAAGGGATCAACGCTGGTTTGTATCCCACAAAGGTTTTCTTATGTTAAAAAATCTTGGCCCTTGTTCTTCACTTCTTGCTCATATTTGTTTATTTGCCATGTCACGTATTGCATTAGATACTTGTCCTGAAAAATATAGTTTTGTGCTTCTACCGTTCTACTACTAGTGTTTAACATTATGTTGGAGCAGGATGAACCACAACCTCCTGGCCAAAACTTGGTACTAAGTGCTGAACCACAGCACTTATATTGTTTTGCCAAAGAGTAAGAAGAACAAATTTCGGCCAGGCTGATGGGAAGAAAACATTTCTGGCTAGCCAATAGAGAAAAAACGTTTTGTCCTCAACGGCACACTCCAAGGATGACATGGAGCTTAGGCGGATTCTTGTCTACTACGCCACCGAGAGGAATATGCCTTTACATGATAGGAGACTAGCCATTATTCATTTTAGATATCTTAGTAGTTTAAGAAATTATACATTTTTATCATTATAGCCCTATAGTTATGTAACTTTTATGGAATATTCAAGTAACTTATTTATATACTTATAAGGCTATAAAATCTGAGCAAAACTCACTGTAACACCTAGATTAATGGTGAACCATTTGTATGTTCCTAAATACATAGGGGGAAAAACATTTCGCCACCTATTCCCTTCTAATTCGTGACCTAAGACCATAACAATTACATTGGAATTCTGCGAGGGGATGCTTAGTTCATTGCCAAACTTTGTCACACTTAAGTTAGGCAAATGTGACCTTTCACTGCAGTTATCTGGTTACATGCCACACTTGCATCATGCCAAAATGGCAAATTGGCTAGTTATATGCCCCACATAGCGTAGACACGTCACCTAGCCAAAATGTGTCACAACAACCAACTATTTTGGCACCACAAAAACTATGACATGCTACACTCTTGGCATGAAAGTTTGGCAATGTGAGGGAACCATTCAAATGGGCACGAAACTATGGCCAATCGGACTAGTCATCTCAAATGTAGAGACATTTACTTGTTTTGTCTAACATTTTTTTTCTTTCATCATTGTTCTATGTTTTTTTTATGGACGTGTGTCCCTTTTTTATTAATGTTTTTCTATTTAGAAAAAATGGTTCTGATCATTGTGCATCCACTCTTTGAATTTTAAAGCCTGATATTTTCTTCTCTTCATTTTTGATCGTCCAGTTTGCTAAAAAATTTTATTAGCAATTGCAATTCTACTAACCAAAAGCATGTTACTGTTATTGCTTCCTAATGGGACATGCTTAGTTTCTTAGGTACATTTGGGGCAATGATGATGGATGCATTGCTTGGTTCTACTTCTGAAATACAAAAACCAGTTACGGTTTGAAGTATTTTCCACCACAGATCCCTGAATTTATACAGGGTTATCACACCGGGCATTCCTTCGTTCCTGCCTGCCTGCCTGCCTGTCTGTCTATCCATCCTCTGTTGTGCGACTTGTACATTTCAAATGTTGAGCATTATTGACAAACAGAGCTTTGATCCATGTGCAAGCCCTTTCTTTAAACCATAATTCATTTCTTTTCTTAAACAACAGAGCATAGAGCCATATACCATATTCTTGATTTGGCACTTCCAATCATTTCAGGTTCTGATCTGTATTTCAAATGGACTTTTTTTTATTAATGCAGCAGAATCACCGGAAGTAATTCTCGACAGCCTTATAATATTGTTGATTATTATTTTGACTAAACTCTCCAAGCATGAGGCAAATGGTGCTAATTTGTTCAGTTTGTACAAATGATTGATCTGTTGAGCTATGTTTTGTTCTTGTCACCAATCTTTTTTAAGAACATTGCTAGTTGTTTTACTCATGCAACTCAACATGACAATATTATAATTTCTATGTTTTGTGTCATCCTATAATTTCCCTCGGTGCCATTGCATTCGTTTCGTGACGATGATCTAGCAATCATACTGATGCACACTGCTGTTGAACACTTGACGTCGTGGTTTTCTTTGAAGTTACATCATGGTATTGGCTCAACTGTGAACCTTCATGTGATCGTCAACTCTCTCTAGTTGCACAATCTTATAATCTGACTGTCAGTCAATAAAACTTGAAAGCCAATTATTGTATTGCACAATCGACGAGGCATTGAAGGAACTCATGTTGTAATACCTGCTAAATTTAAACTCCATTGAAAAATTATCCTACCTTAGAAGTGTAATGTTTTGCTCACTCTCAGTGATACTATTGTACTGACTGATGAGCAGAGTTCACAGAATTTGCTCACACCAGATTCTTCAAGTTTGTAATTATGGTACTGGCTGTCTGTAGTAGGTATTACTGATAATCTTATACTTATGAGCCTTGTTCACACGATGTGAAAAAAACTGCCTTACATGCCACGCTTTCTATTGATTTCAGTTTTCACCCACACTTTCGATGTTACACTTGTGCAGTTAGTTAAGATCTGATCACAGCATGATATACGCAGTTACATGCTAACTGACCCACAAAGCAGGGTAAAAGCAAAGATTGTGGATACCCGATCAATTGAGGCCATGCATAGTCTGAAAATCTCCAATCATTGACATCTCCAACTCGAGATCTCGCCTGCTAAGATAACGATGGAAGCATAGTCACAGGAAACGAGGTCGATGACAACGTTTCTCGACCCAGAAACGTTGTCCCCCGTCCTAAGAACGTGGGGACATTTTCATCCTCAACTTATAAAAACCTCTCGCATATAGGGTAACCCTGTTTCTCGATCCCATCGACCTGGTTACTTTGTGCCTATGGATGGAAGCAGACAAGTACAGCAGAATTGGAAAATATAGGATCAGTGTACAGCAAATGTGCAATTCTCATAACTGTCAATTCAGCAGATTCTTCTCCACAATCAGCAATCCATTATCTCCATAAATTTATGATGGGTGTATGATGACCTCAATTTCTGATGGTACAATATGCTTTTGGCAACATGAAACTAGTTGCAATTTCAGTAATCCTCATAATTGGACTAAGACTAACCACCGTGTAACGTGGAGATGAAAACAACCACATCTTTCTCTTCCAACTCCGCATCAAGGCCACCACATAGCTCCCAGTCACAATCATTTATAAGTACAAGAACACCAGGCCTTCTGCAAGCACAAAAAGAAGCACCTCATGAAGACTAATGAATTTAACTTTTGTCCAAACAAAAAAAAATCTAAATCTCCTTCGAGTTAAACATTACAAAAGTTAAATGTTATCCAAGCTTACTGCACTAAAAAAGCATTCACTTCTCTGCAGAGTGAACACTGAATAACCTGTATAACCAACCCAACACATTCATAAGCACAGAGCAACTAGACTGGCATTGAGAATGTTTCCTTATTCATGAAAATGGATCAATAAACCCTAGTTCATTATGCTACCAACACTGAAGTTGCACATTTAATGTTTAGCTCCAAAAACACGACCTACATCTCTAATCAAATTGCAGAATAAAAGATTTCAGTGTTATTCCTACCACTTAAATTTGCATGGTTCAGCTGATATTTAGTAGAAAGAACAGCCAACATCACCAAAGAAGCCACACCAGAGTTGGACCGAAAACAAATAAAATGCTTGGCACACCATTAATCATTGAAGACATCAAATCATGTACAAAAACCATGAGGGGGAAACCGAAAGCATACACTGAATCCCCCTTGAGGAACATCTCCGGCCTTTCCTTGATCAAATTGGACTTCACCCAAGAGAGCAATCCTTTCATCATAACCTGCAAATGAAACCCAAAAAAAAAAACTTACACAACACCTCAGAATTCTAGAATTCGCCACCCGTCCCTATGCGGTTATGCCCAAACAGCAGAACCCACGGTAGCCCAGCAGCTGCCATTCTGCTCCGTCGAGGCGGACCTCACCTTTCCTTCGCCGTCGTTGGGCTGGACGTCCACCTTGTGCACCTTGGTCGACTTCTCCAGAAGCAGCTCCAGCCCGCCCCTGCAACCACCAACATCAACCCCCAGCTCATCAACAAACAAAGATACATCGAAGCAAACACATCGATGAAAGGAATCGAGAGAGAGAGAGAGAGGGAGAGAGAATCACCCGAATTCGAGAGTTAGATGCATGGCGGGAGGATTGGGGGTTTAGGGTTTCTCAGTGGGAATAGGAGCGGGGAAGCAGACAAGAGCGCGATCCGCGGTCGTGCGTCGACGCGCAGAGATTGCGAGGAGCCGACGAGGGACAGCCAGGGGGCGAGCGGCCGAGAAGACGAGGAGGGAGAGTCACGGGGGCCGGCGAGAGCGAGTAGGCGGCTGCCAGTCGGTGGGGAGTAGGCTGGTGGAGGAGAGGAGACGAGAGCGGTAGGCTCTGCTGGGCTGGGCTTCTGGTTAGGGCAGATGATAGGGCTCAGCTACCTACAGAGCGGCCAGGCTTGGACATGGGCAGCCCTGTTCTAAACAAATTATTGGTCTGAGATTGTTTGTGGGCTTTCCCCTGGTGGCTCGCGGGCGATCGACCGGCAGTTGGCACACCAGCTAACGAGACAACTGCGCTACACCCAGTCCCGGTTGGCTATAAAGATACACTATATGTTTTTCATGTACTAAGGCATTGTGCCTCGATCTCTTTGTATGCACGTGTAGAAGATGTACATGCATGATGCATGTGTGTGAGTAGTGGCGTGGGTATAGGGTGCGTTTATGTGCCTTGTTATAATTAAAAAAACAAAAATAAGACTTATTTTAAAATAAATTCTACATTAGTATTGCTTAGATTGTAACCTGTTTACTCTTTAATTTATTCTAAGCTCTCTAACTTTAATCAAATTTATAAAAAAATAATTAACATCTGATAATGGCACACTCCCATTCACTTTTAGGTTCTCCCCTCTTCTTTGTCCAATGGCATGCAAGTGCCCCTTACAAATCGCTTGATTCCCCCATTCACAAACACCACCACCACCCTAAACAAAAAACACATGAGCACAAATAAACTTTGTCAAGTGTCATCTTTTCAATAGCCAGCCATCACCCATCTCCTCTATCGCCCCCAACATCTATCCATCTCTTGTTTTCAGTCACTACCAGATTCCTCTTCTCTCCTTATTGTTGATCACTACTAGCGAGCGCTTTAGTTATAGACATATTCTCTTCATCTCAAAATATACAAAACTTGTAGTAGATTATAATACGTACATATGTATATACACATACATACATATATACATATATATATATATGCATACATACATACATACATACATATATATATACAACACTAAGAATTGTAAAGAACATTCATCATAACAGTAAAATTGTTCTTCGCTAGGTTAACTTATACTGGAAGGCATCATCTGTCTAATATTCCTTGAAACAAAACTAAGAAAAAGAAATAACCTGGTTGTGCTTGATCCTTGATGCGATGCTGATTTGTAGACCTACAGAGACTGATCCTACGGATTACCTGATCGCACACAATGCACTAGGTGATTAACATGTGCACCACAGCCACAGGCCCAGTCAATGCAAAAAATTTGAAGAATGAGATTAGAACATATATGATGAAAAACAGAAAAGAACACATCTGAGGCCACAAAGAAATATAGAGAATAAATAGGTGAAGGGTGGATCTATTGTCTATTGCAACAACCGAACTGTTTTGGGGAAATCACGAGTTAGTTGTGGACCGTGGAGTTTCATGCAATAGAAACCTGTATGGATCAACAAAATCGATTGAGAGAGAAGGAATAAAAGGTCAAAGGAGTATATAGCCTCGCTTGTTTTTCACTACCTGGACACAACTACCTAGCACTAGCAGTAATTAGCTTTTTAAAGAAAATAGTGAGAATCCCAGTCTTTACTTTAACAAAAGCTATAATCCCTTATTACATAGTTTGTAGAACATATAACTACCCAATAATTACCTAGCAGTAATTAGTACAGAGTAATTAAAATTAGGGGACCCTAAAATTTTGGAGCCATGTTCCACAGCTTGCTTGAACCTGACTCCCACAGCATCCATGGTGCCCAACCTGATTAAGTAGCCATTCTTCCTTCATTCCCTCTCTAGTCTCTACATGGACCACCTCTCTTCTCCATGAGGCAACCACACCTTTTGCAAGACACTGATACATTTGAGGCTACTGCTTTTGTTTTCTCTTCTTTTTACCACAAATCGGTTCTGATATGGACCGGATTATGGGCCACAGAGCTCTGGTGACGGTGGAGTATTATAAAATCGGAATTTCATCAACTTTCGCTAATGGCTTGCCGGTCTAAGTAAATAAAAGGGAAATTTGCAAAAACACCCTCCAAATTTCATCTTGAGTTTAAGCTTCCTCCCTATAAAACGATTTATTATAAATGCCCCCTCTTAATTTTCTTTAGTCCGAGTCAACCTGGTTACAGCTGCTTATGCATTCTTATGGTCGCAAATCTCCACACGTGCTTTTAGGAATACAAATAGACTAAGAGTAGCTATGATCATTGTTCACGAAGATAGGTTGTTCTATTGTCTTATTGGGTTTGGTGATAGCTGATTTATTTAATAGATTTAAGGTAGAAAAAATAAGCTTGATGTGATACTATGTCGCTAAAAAATATGTTTGAAGCCATAGGCACAAAGGGACGAGCAAGACATAATTAACTATATCTCTTACTCCCATCAGGTTAGAGCAGTTGACATGATAGACTTTAAAAACTAAAGATGTGTTAAATCATACAGAATGTGAGAAAAGGGGCTACGAGAACACGAGAGCAGCGGTGATAGGGGAGAATCTCAAATCAAATTGAATTAGAAGGGAGTATTTGCAATAAATCATCGTATGTGTGAGAATCTCAAACTCATTTAGGGTGGTTTTTGCAATTTTATGATATGAACGACAACCACTACTCTTCTTAGCCTATTTATATTCCTAAAAGCATGTGTTAAAGTCAGTGGTCACAATTAATCAACGGTAATGAGGAAAATCTTTAGCCAAAGTAAATTAGGAGTGGGGTATTTGTAATAAATTGTCTTATTCGAAGAATTTCAAATTCAATGTGATATTTGAGGATTTTGTAATTTTTCCTAAATAAAGCAAAAAAACGAGAGAAAAAAAGTAACATGCAAATCATTCGGACAATGAAAGCCTAGAGAGGAGCCGCTAGCTCTTTGCACGGCAAATTTTGCCGACAGCGCAGGATAGGCATTACTACAGCCGTAAAGGTACAATTAAGCATCTTTATCGCTGTCCATTTTACCGTACCTCGTACATTTTTAATGCGAAATAATGTACCTATCCACGGACTAAAAACTGACACAACTGCTGTTTGTGTTAAATCTAGGATTTTTCATTTGTTAAATCAGTGAGATTCTATAAGCTACTTTCTCCATTTTAAATTAACTCAACTCAACTTAGCATGATTAAAGATAGAATAAGGTTAAAATCAAACAAAAATTTTCATCAATAACTGATTTTTAAGTATAACTTACTATAAATCTTTATCTATATCTTACTATTTTAAATTATTTTTTTATCTCTCTTTACTTTATTATTAACATAGGATTCTACGATATACTTGAGATAAATAATTTATATAAGGTTTTGTTCCATTAGTGCTACCTCTAATTAATCATATATTTTCTTGTTTTATACTCGATAACCATAAATCTAATGTAGCATATATATTTCTCTATTTTAAATTAAAATATAGCTATTTCTAAAATTTAAATTTATCTTAAAATATAACTACTTTTCTATCTAACTATATATCTCAACCAATTGCAATTTTTTTCCTCTCAACCAATCACAACAATTCTTTACCATTTTACTTAAGAGACATGAAGTATTACTCAGTATGTCCCAAAATATATCAACTGAGTATTACGATTAAACAGTAGTATTATGAATTTGTATAGGAGTTTATAAAAATAAGAAACATATACATTAGAGTTTATGAAAATAGATGACAAATACATTGGAGTTTATGAAAATAAAAGGTATTATAATATTTTTTATCTTTATATTGATATGTGTGGTATGGAAAAAAATAAAGTCAGTATTTTTACAATAGTGTCAAGTCAAAATTTATTAACTTTAACTATAAAAAAACTAAAAATATTGATGATATAAGAATAATGTTAGTAGATTTATCATTAAACAAATTATTTAAAATGATTTATTTTTATAGGTATTATTAGTGAGAGTAGCATATAAAAACCATATGGTGATCTAGAAGTGCTTATATTTAATAGATGGATGAATTACAAACAGTCCAATTTATTTTTACTTACTGCTACAACTTTATTTAAAACAACTTTATTTTTCTATATTTATTCTATAAGCTCCCATATTCATACTTCCGAGTCCTATATTCATCCATTATTCTATTTGTATCTTCTTACCTACTACTACTGTTTGTAAATCGTAAAGTTTTATTTCTTTTAATATCATTTATCTACTTACTTCACAATACTATTTGTTATTTGTTATTAATGGGGCAGTTTGGAATTTTGCCCTCACCTCTAATTTTTTCACTTCTTCCATACATGGAGTCTATGAGACGGAGGTAGTATATATGCTTGTTCAAGATACGTAGGCATAGGTGTATCGCTCTTCTTTTACAAGCAATAAGGCCAGCCATCTAAGCGATTATATTACTCTCTCATATCCCAAATATAAATATAAGTCGTTTATCCTTCTCTTTTTTATTGCTAATTGATATTCAAGATGTCAGACGAACATCTGGTGATTTCTTTCACTGTATGGTTGCTTAAAGCGAATTCACATTGGACAATCACCATCATCAATAGAATGTTAGTTAACCACAGCTAGGGGATGTCACGTTGTCACTTGTACTTCCGATAGCATTATTAGCAATAACGTAACCAACAGTGCAACTGTAATTACTCCAAATTAAATGCCATGTTCTAAGTACAAGGTCCTTCGTAAGTTAAATGAGATCCACATAATTGAATCGTGTATGTTCCTTGCACACGCTAGAATCGCTATGCAACCATCAGCTGCTTTTAATCAGAATGCATCGGGTACCTATTTGATTAATTGAAAATGGTATGACAAAATCAAACCAAAAGATTTATCCGGCTGCCACACTGCCAAACTAATCAGTTAATTTCTTTATCAACACAGGACTGACAAAGTTGAGCACAATCTATTTTAATGAACCCCCAACAATGATTGTCCATTTCTCTCAATACTATATATGCAAATCCATTTGGAATGTACTTCTGGTTTCATCCCGGTTGATGGATCAATAGAAGTTGCTTTCGCACGGCATTATCGTTACATCTGACAAAATGGTCATACAAATTCTGACATGCAAATACCGTTCGATTGAACATCATGCCAGTATGAAGAAATTCTCTTCTTCTTATTTTAACAAGGAAGAAACTCATTCTACTTCTTAACAAGTAAGGGTCCCACATTATCACCCGTTGTTTTGTTGTGCTTCACATGGCTTCCATCACAGAGAGGAAATGTACCTGATCTCCAGCACCTGTAATGTGACAAAGAAACTAATCTATATCAGTATATACCAGTTGGAACTGGCATGAACATATGCATTAAGTTCTCCAGAGAAATATGAGGTTTGTAATCTGAACCACAATCACAATGAAGAACTTCACCGCAAAGTGTCCTGTGCGTTTGTGTGCATGTTTGTGATTTTGTGTGTCTAAAATATCCATAGACAGGGTAAAATTCATGCACTCTGAATAGTATGATTCAGTAAAACTAATGGTACGAGCGATTATGTTTGCTCTAGTTAACTTAAAACTCATGATCTGATGTCCTTACTATCCCACATGCCAAAGGATCTTTTGTATGCATACAAGAATTATTTAAAGATCTAACATAACAGAGCAATAAAAATGTCTGGCACTATCAAAAAAAAGAAAGAAAACACCTAGCACCACAGCAGATGAAGTGGTAATAAAAATGAGGGTACTTTACTGATCTTCTAACATTTAAAATGTCATGGCCAGCGTAGTTCTTGCAAAACAAAAGGTGTTGCAAGGGAAGGGTGCAGTGAAACAAAACAGAGTAACATACATGATTTTCTGGGTCAGGTGTATTTAATCTTAAAGCTATTTTTTTTAGGGAAAGGATATATTTAATATAAAAGTTATATTTTAATATTAAAAGTTATTATATTGCAGGACCACTCGAAATACAAATAAGCTTAACATCAAGCGTAGTCGTCTGCTTCCCTCCTCTCCTCCTAACACGCGCCCTCCCCTCGTCACACCCACGTGCAGCGCACTGCTCCTTCCACATGCGCCATCACCGTAGTATCCAATATTTTATTTCTACACTCTTATTAGGTGTTTTGTCCCGGCCCTTTGCAATGCATAGGCATATTACTAATAAGATAAAAAAAATTGGCCTCTATTCTCTCCTAGAATAGTCTGTTCGAGTAATGATCATGAGAGCGCACTTGGTTCGAGTGACACTGAATGTCTATAAACTCTGATTATCTTAAGAGACAGCAATTTAGTACGAGTAGCCTTCCTCTTGAATTATTGATTAATTACCCAAGCGCGCTGATGAGAACTGGCTAGGGGGGAAAATAGTGATTAAATTATACAACAAGCTAATTTAAAACTTGACTGATTGGTGATTCTAACGAGAACGAAAATATCCCTATCGACGACTGCAATTCACCGTGAAAATAAACCACAATTCGTTAATAATCGAATGCATCCCTAAGAACGGACTCCACGAGGAGGAAGGGGCATACCGGCAGTACGCGGTGAGCGGCTTGGAGAGCTCTCCGGCGAGGACGGTGTCGACCACCTTCTCTTCCCCCTTCCGGATGGAGGGGTTTATCCCGCCGACCCCGGCCTCCGCGCGCACCGCCACCAGGCCACGCCGGGCGCGGACGCGGCGGCCGGGCGCCGCCCGGGCGGCGGCGGGCGGGGAAACGGAGAGGCGGCACGCGGCGGCGCAGAACGGGGACGCCATGGTTGTTGGCTCGCGCTCGCGCAGGGGGTTCTTGGGGTGGGCAGGATGGAGAGATGGAGTGGTTTTTGAGCAGGCGTGGCCGCGCGCGGAGGATTTGAGGTGTGCGGCGAGCACGGGCCGCGCGGGACCAGATGGATGGATAGATGGCGTTGGTTTTGTCTACGATCACCACGTGTACCGGCTGCTATGCTACCATCGCTTGTTTCTTTGCGAAACAGAAATGCTCGCTCTGGAACCTGATCTCACAGAGATGCAATTGCAAAATAGACAATACAGAAATACTCACTCCGTTCTTTTGTTTTCTTGACACCGTTGACCAACGTGATTTTATTTTTGACCAATAAAAGTTTTTAAATTATAATGTTTTGATGAATGCAAAGTATTGTAATTATATTTAGCATGTAAAATACTTTAATAATATGGCTTCTTTTTGAATATCCATAATTTTTTTGCAATAAAACAAGCTGTCAAAGTTTATATGCGAATAGTACCTAATGTCAATTAAAAAGAAACTAAATATAGGAATTATCATATGTATAGACTATAGACAAAATATAGGAATTAAATGAGATGGATAGATTTAAAGGGAATTTCTAAGAGATTGAACCTCATACTAACTTTTTTTTAAAAAAAATCTCCATACATTGAGTCATTTCAAACTAATTTCATAAGATTCAATGATGTCCAATATATGTTTGAAATGACCATTTAGAAAAACAATCCTATGTAATCCTATTAAAGTCCTCCATACATCCTTTGTTCTAGAGATGACCAAAAAACAAAATCCAAGTATCAATTGAAAATCTGATTTTACAAACTGTTTTTCAAAGAATCTTAGAATTTAGGCCAATTGTATCTCATAACCCATATTCATACATAAAATGTTTCACAATATATTTTGTCTAGATATTTGAAAATATATACATGTTTACACCTTTGGAAGTTTGAATTAAGATATACCCAAAATAATATGGCTCGATTTTAGTGTTATTAAGACCGGGTGAAAAAAACCAGAGCCGGAGCCTCCGCGATCTAGTCCAGTTAGAAAACCGTCTATGCAATCAACCCGGTACAAACCAGTTAAAAGCGACTAAGTAGACAAGTGGATTCAAACCAAGGACCCATGGGAAGAACATGAGCCATCTAACCAGCTGGCTATGCATGCCTTATGTTTATGTTTGAAGAGAACAAGTCATCCATTTAATTCTATCGAACCGCTGGTCCAACTGGTCAGACCAATTAACCACTGAACTGGGTACCTTGCCGGTTCGATTGCTAGTCTAGTCTCAATAAGTCTCACAAGCTAATTTTGAACTTTTGAAACACCACATAATTTGTTTTACAAATATCACAAATAAATTACATAACTAGCTAGATGATATAATATTAGAGCAGCCCCGATGCATACACCACGAGCTAAAGCATATCTTGTCCATATCATTAAAAACACTACTAATAAGAAAGGGTGTTTGATAGTATAGTAAAAATCTTAGAGTTTTTTATTTAAAAAATCATAGATTTTTTCATAAAAAATCGTAGAGTTAGAAAATACCATAGTATGTGATTGTATGGGTCCAAACCCCCATATGTTATTATTATATATGATGGTATTTTACAATTTATGTGTTTTTTGATGATATTTTCTAAATTTTCTTGAAAGAAGGTGTTCACTGCATGTTGGACCCATCTAATACATGTTGGACATACAACCAAGTAAAAGACTAAATATATATGGCTTATGTTATATTTTCACTTTCACAAAAAAAATTGTTGACTAAAGATATGTCGCACACATGGAGAATCTAGGAAGACAACAAAGCACTATGTCAAAACTATCGAGAAGTTGTTGCCATCGCCATCCATCATAGCGTTGTTCATCGCGGCAGCAGCAGATCATTGTACGGCTTGTTCTTATTGATGTCGGAGCAACTATTATTGATGTAACCGCACAACTTTGTACCGAGAGACCACCCTCTTCGATCGCGAAGAAAGACGCATTTGAAGAAAAAAGACAATACAGTGCAAGCAGCAATCAATCATGTCGAACGCTTCACAAACACCTTATTCACCATCTCCCGATGCAGAATCTCAAAGGGCAACGGTTCCAAAAATCTATCCTCCTGGGCACCGATGTATGCCAACGAACGGGATGAGAAAAACTAGAGACGATGTGACGCTGAAAAATCTATACCCAAGAGTAAATTGATCTTATATCGAGAGAGAGCAGCGGAGTCGATATATATAGCCTAAAAACATGTGGTTAGAGCAGAGCCTGAACTGACACGACCCGTATATAGAAACCGACTTGGTTATGAACTCAAAATGAAAAAATAAAAATATAAAAGGTGGCGCATCTCCATCACGGCTCTCACCCCAAACTGGATCGGACTGATGAGACGAGTGAGCACCCATGTGGGTTCTCACTTTCTCCCTCTCACTCGCTCAAAGTGGGAAAGATAAGCCAATCTTATAAATTAAGTTACCTCTCCACCAACTAGTAAGATGGACTAAAGGATCCCACTCTCACCTTTACTATACAGATCTTTGAGATTTTTATGAATTTTTATTTAATTAGTTAGGCCATGGGCCTTAATTTCATTAATCCCCCACCAGATCTCAAAAGTCCAACGAGCTTTGAATGTTTTCAACACTGTTTAACATACCAGTATTTGAGTAGGGGCTATTAAGTTGAACACCTACTTAGAACTCTAAGATACACTTACTCACGACTTAAACAATAGACTGTGTCTTAAATTATAAGTCTTATATAAATAAGTTTACTCATAATGAAACTGATACATGCCTGTCAGTTAGACTACCTCTCGAGTGGAGCATATAAGTCATACTTGCTTAGTCACTTTATGAGCTTCTTAGAGATCACCTAAATCTCTCACAGATTGCAGCCAATAGTCAGTCTCACATAGATGTATATCCTATAGGATGGCACCTCTCGCTCTCACAAAGCCAATAGAATATATTAAGACAAAAAGTAACATATTATACAATAATGGAAGTACTATATCTTTACATAGAGAGGTTTTTGGTCTTCTCTAATTACCCATGACTTGTTTTTACCGAATTAGTTTATAAGATGTTCGATCATATAGGCTATATTACCACTGTAAAATAACTCATGTGGGTCTTATAACCATATTATTTAATGTATTTTCTTACGTGATAAATATTTCGTGAAGGGGTATTCTTATATTTTTTTATAAATATTTTAATTAAAAAATATAAATAAAAAAATCGTTTGCGACACTCAAACCGCAAGCCAACAGCCCATCAGCAGCCGTCTCTAGCTCCGCTCTCCCGACCGTGGGCCGTCCCGAGCAGATCAGATCACCTCACCCGTACGCCATAAAAGAGGTTGGGGGCCCCGACCGGACACGTCCCCCCGGCTTGGCTCGCTGTTGATGCGAATCACAGGCGTGACGCACGCTAACGGAGCCTGCGGCGTGGGCGCCCCACACAGCCAACGCGACGAGGGGGCCGAGCTCCACCCGTCAATGCCAGCTAGCCAGATCGAGGAGGAGGCTGGCACGGGCGACGCCCCCGCGCGCAGGGCAACCAGACGAGAGAGACGCGCGCGTACGTGTGCTGCGGTGTGTGTGTGGTGGCCCGCTCCCCCACTGACTGACGGGTGGGCTGGGCGAGCTCCGCGCAGCATCGCGCGTGGCTGGCTGACAGCGCGGACCCCGTTCCGCAGCCAGACAGGCTGGCCACGCCCACGCGCGCAAGAGCTGGCAGCGTTGCCCGTCCCCCAACCAAAGATGCGTCGCCGTATGGTCCACTTGCAGGTGGGCTCTGTTGACCGGACTTCTTCGCTTCTTCTTCCGAATGAATAAATAGTCACTCATCCATTACTAGTAAAGCTTACATGAGTTCGTTTGTTCTTGTTGATTGTAAACAACCCCCAACAAAAAAAAAAGTACGTTAACAAACAAGCACACATCCAAATTGGCCCACATCCTCTTCTAGTGTAGTTGGACTGTTGCGATGGCATAACGAGACCATGGATGAACGAAGAAACTTTGTAATATCGTAGGATACTACTTAGATTAAATAATAGTATCGCTCTAGTATCCTTTTCCGATAGTATTTTGGTATTGATATATGGATTATAGGATCCTTACTATTGCAATGGTATCAAGATATGTATCAACGGTTTATTTTGATAATATATATTAAATAAATAACTCTAGTACGTAGTTTCTCTCGACAAATATCTCTACGCTTATATGTCATATTATTATTACTCTATTTTTATACAAAATTACTACATATAATTGATAAAAAATATATTCAATTAAAATAAAAAGAAAATATCATAATATCCCGATACTATAATACAATTATATGATTCGATACTACTAGGACAAAAACGATCGTACTTAGAATCTCGATCCTAACAACCTTAACCACACCCTCACATCCATCCCTCTCCCTTGACATACCTCTCTCCCTCACCCCTAGTCTCACCGTCACTAGAGCAAGCCCCTGGAAAGCCAAGCAACGAGCTAGGAAAGTGGTGGCAGGGCAAGAACCCTTGTGGCGCATCCGAGGGTGCAGGCAATAGGGTGGCACAAGGAGTCAACGGTGTGGTGCACTGTAGACGAAGCTAGCGTGACGAGAAAGTTGGCTACGTGCCGGTGGAGGTCGTAGCACGTGGATCTAGCCATAGTGGCTAGACTAGGATGTTGTGGGAGTGAATTTGGTGAGCGCGGCTAGATTTGAAGCTACGGTGCTTGGCTAGCAAGCCACAAGGAGGCGCGATGTGGGTCAAAGGCATCGGCGTCGAGGTTCATGGACTACTGATGGTGTGTGAGCTGGCTATGATGTGCTTGAAGTGGCATGGCGCCTTGCGTAGGCGACAACAGCCATGCGTGGTTCCTGACTAGCTCCTAGGTTGGTGGCAACAGGAGGTAGATCGACGAGTTGGCACGACGCGGTTGTCAAGAGGATCATACCTCAACTTAGGGGCTTTCTTGGTTGGTGGAGAAGTGGCGACAAGGATAGGGTGGCATGCTATGAGGTAGCGACGGCATGGGCCGACAGTAGCAACACGAGCAATCTACCTGAGATGGCGATGACGGTGGCGATATGCAAATGTAAGCATGAATGGCACGTGGTTGACTCTTCTCCAGACACTACTCCTCTTGCGGCAACGTCTAGCCACCATAAGATGGCCACATTGGCAGATCTGTTCGGAGGAGAGTAGATCCATCCTTCTCTCTCACCTTCTCCCTCACCAACCCAAAGGCCAACAAGGAGAACAGGACGCAATAGCCAACGGGGAATAGCCAAGGCATTTAGTGGGGAAGGAGAAGATGATGCTTCCTAATCCAGCTAGGTGCTAAGAGGTCTCAAGCCATTAAAAGGGAGAAGAAAGGAAAGGGAAGAATGAGAGTACAAAATATTAGTTTTAGGTTGTTTTAGGATGTGCTGAGAGACTACTAATATACAAATCATCTATAAGGCTACTGATGGGTTGGCTACCTATGAGGTTGACAATTATTTTAGAACCAACAATAGTTTATTGTAGATTAGAATATTAGATAATCGACAATAGTTTTAATTATATTTAGGGCCGCTTGCATAAGGATCAAGATGTCAAGCCCTGGGATGTACAAAGAACCCCTCTCATAGTAATAAGCCATGTTGAAATTTTATTTATTTCAAATATATAGAGTACAATATGTGGTTGCAAAGCTCTAATCTTGACCTAATCGACTATCTAGTTGGAATCCTCGAGTAGGGTGTTTTGTAACTACTCTTGTCTTAGTCATCAACTTGGCTTCCTGGTGGATTGGTTTGAGGTGGATGGGCTATTCCCTCGGCACGCCAGGTAGGGACACCAATATTTATACCCCTAGGTCATCTTTATCCTCCTAGGGCTTATAAAGATATTTTTGGCAGGGTGTTGAATAGTCCTAGTTGTATCTAAGCCCTCACAGATCATCCCCTAATTGAACACTTCTTTCTTATTTGATACAAGGCAGGTTATATTTCTTACATTACCATACCTCATGTAAAAGAGAACATCATACCTAAATAAAGGTGTTCCGGTATATATAGGGTATCACATATTTATACACCGATATAGTTAAGGTTGTTAAAATCGTGATCTTAAATCGAAATCAAAGGTCTCTAACTAGAATCATAATCAATCGTAGTCATAGAATCATATACATATACATAAATATCGTAGAAACAGACCTTAGTTAGAATAGCAAAGTCGTAAATCATATTCAAGATGTTGATCACCATCACATAGCCTCTCTAGTTTTTTTCCATTAATCTGAGAGGGTTTGAAGCTTTTCTACTGTATGTATTGCTTGAAGATTGCGAATTTTAACTGTACGTGCTCTTCAGTAATCGTGTTATAACAGTGTCAGTTTGATCTTATCAAGTTCATATTCTTAAGAAAATTTAAATATATACAACTTAATTAAGATATTACTAAAAATCTATACATGTTATTATAAAAATGTCAACTCCATTAAAAGTTAAAATCCGTTTAATTGCTACCCATCATTCCGATGACTTGCAACTGGTTTAAGACATCAACCATGCCACTATGGCACTATGGACCTTTTGGTACCCAGGTGATAGTCTTCATTTTTCTTTTTGCCAGACTGAACCGTTAATGGCTAACTTGAGCATAATAGTATGCTACAAATAAAAAAGAAAACTTAATGTTTCTAATGAGAGTGTAAGACTTCTACACAAGTTTAGATTCTATGAGAGGTATCAAGGACCTCGGTGCACAAACACACTCGTACCCACTAAACGAGCATTTTTGCATATCATATACTCGTTTTTTTAGACATTGGATTGATTAAAACCCGGCCTCTAAAGTTAAGACCTTCCATATAGCGTCTTTTCTAATATGTAAATCTTCTGTAATTAGGAAAGTTAAGAACCTTTCATATGACGCCTCTTCTATTCTTGTAAGCTACGCCAGGGGCTCTTCCTGGCTATATATATAACACGCAGGCGGTACGAGGTTAAGTGCACGCTTCAAGCCCTCTGATTATCTTTCATGGTATCAGAGCCATCAAACAATAATAGACTAGATCCATCTTCTACCATGTCAACCTCCTACGTCGCCACCATCAATCCCTTGGTCGGTCAAGCTATCTCCGAGAAGCTGACCAAGAACAACCATACACTGTAGAAGATTCAAGTGCTTGTCATCGTGAAGTGCGCATGCCTGGAGGGATTTCTCATAAGCGCCACAAAGGCCCCCGCGTCTACCATGAAGATAACAACAGATGGCAAATAAGTGGAGGTGTAGAACCCGCTCTATGTTGAGTAGGGTGCTACGGATCAACAAGTCCTAGGATTCCTGCTCTCTTCTATCACTCCAAATATTTTGTCTCAGTTAACTGCTTATAAAACTGCTGTTGAAGTATAGAGTACTGTCAAGGCCATGTTCACCTCAATGTCACGAGCGCGCACCGTCAACACCAGGATCGCGCTCGCCACAACAAAGAAGGGCAATCTCTCCATGGCAGAATACGTCGCCAAGATGCGGTCTCTCGCCGATGAGATTGCGTTTGCTAGCAAGGCCATCGACGACGACGAGTTAATCTCCTACGTTCTCGCTGGCCTCAATTTCGACTACAATCCCATCGTCTTATCCCTAGTCGCCAGGACTGAGCCGATCAGTGTGGGAGACATGTACTTCCAGCTGCTCTGGTTTAAGCAGTGTATGGATCTTCTCCAGCCTGATAGCCGCTCCTCGGTTAATTCCACCAACCGAGGGCACGGTGCGTTGCAAGGCATGTGAGGCAGAGGGCGCTCGCGTGGGGGTGCTCCATCTTGCGGGCGTAGCCGAAGCAATGTGCAGCGCCAGCAGAATCAAGGCCCACAAAATAATCAGTAGCATGGGCCTAACAATAGACCTAGGTGTCAGGTTTGCAAGATAAAAGGACATACTGTTGACATATATTGGTACAGATTTGATGAAGACTTTGTACCAGAAGAAAAATATGCAGGTGCAACGTCTACGTCTTACGGAGTAGACACCAACTGGTACATGGATTTGGGCGCTACAGATAACATCATCAGTAACTTTGGGAAACTGTCGATCCATGACAGGTACAAGGGCCACGATTAGATCCACACGGTGAGTGGGGCAAGTATGAAAATCAGTCACATTGGTCATTCTATTGTTACAACCCCTAGTCATGATCTTCATCTCAATAATGTTCTATATGTTTCCAAGGCCAACAAAAATATAGTTTCAGTTCATCGTCTCACATCTGATAATTCTACCTTTATAGAATTTCATCTTGATTTTTTCCTAATTAAGGATCAGGCAACGAAAAAAACTCTACTTAGGGGACGATATGATCGTGGCCTCTATCCTCTTCTTGCTATGCGCACAATAAAGCAAGCCTATGGAGCTGTAAAAATTTCTTTTGATAGATGACATTCTCGTTTAGGTCATCCGACTGCTCCGAATGTAGAAAAAGTTATCAGCCAATTTAATATTCTTGTTTTAGCATATTCAAATAAACATTCGGTGTGTGATGCATGTTAAAAAGCCAAGAGCTATCAGTTACCTTTTCCTCATTCTAGCTCTGTTTCCCAGCATCCTTTAGAAATTATTTATTATAATGTGTGGGGTCCTGCACCTAAATCAGTTGGTGGACACAAATACTATGTGAGTTTCATTGATAATTATAGTAAGTTCACCTGGATTTACCTCTTTAAATTCAAATATGAGGTATTTACCAAATTTTGAGAATTTTAATCTTTTGTTGAGCGCTTATTTAATCGTAAGATTATAACAATACAGACCGACTGGGGGGTGAATATAAAAAATTGTATCCCTTTTTCGCCCAAGTTGGCATCACACACCATATTTTTTGCCCGCATATACATCAGCAGAATGGGACAGTCGAACGCAAGCATCACCATATCGTCGAAGTTGGTCTAGCTCTTCTTGCTCACGCTAACATGCCATTAAAATTTTGGCCCGATGTCTTTCTTTCTGCCACACATTTGATAAATAGAACACCTAGTCGGTTACTATCATATGACATGCCCCTCTTTCGGTTGTTCAACCAACAGCCAGATTATTCCTCTCTTTGTGTCTTCGGATGTGCTTGTTGGCCTAATCTACGACACTACAATACCCATAAACTCCAATTCCACTCCAAGCAATGCACTTTCTTATGATACAGTTCGTTTCATAAAGGGTGTAAGTGGCTGGATCCTGATTCTGGAAGGGTTTATATTTCTCGAGATGTAACTTTTGTTGAATCTCTATTTCCTTTTCAATTTCTTGGTCCTAATGCTGGTCGTAGGTTTTAAAATGAAATTAATCTTTTACCTACCTATTTGTTAAATCCGACTAGTGGGGTTCGTACTATAAGTGATCATGTGGCTGATTCTCTAATTAATCCTGCTAACAATGAATTCCTAGCGCATAAAGTCATGCAGGAATTGCCGTCATCGCATACGGGGGTACCCGGAGCTCCTTCTATCGGAGTTGACCCCCAAGGTGATTCACCTGCGCCTCTAACGACTTCCGCAGGTGTATCTATCCAGGAGTCCAAGCCTGGCGTATCGTCCCATGACACATCGCCTGGGCCAACGACCGCCTCTCCAACACGTGCGAGCGATTCTGCATCCGACGCACCCGACACGATCAGGGCATTGAATCCAGAGCCCTCCGCGCCCGTATCCACTATGGATCCCATGCTGGGATCTTCTACGGCACCTTCGGCTAGGGACGAGCTACATTAAGGGCTAAAGACCCATTTACAAAGTGGTATTCGCAAGGAGAAGCACTACACCGATGGTACGGTTAAATATTCTTTCTTAACATCAACCGGTGAACCACAAAACTTATCAGAAGTATTAGAGGATAATAATTGGAAACATGCAATGGATACTGAATATGATGCGTTAATGAAAAATAAAACATAGCATTTGGTTCCTCTTCAGAAAGGGCAAGTGGGTATATAAAATCAAATGTAAACAAGATGATAGCTTAGATAGATACAAGGCTCGGTTGGTTGCAAAAGGTTTTAAGCAATGGTATGGTATTGATTATGAAGATACTTTCAGTCCTGTTGTTAAAGCTGCCACTATTCAAGTTGTTCTCTCTATTGCTGTGTCCAGGGGTTA
The DNA here is from genome assembly GCA_030770085.1 of Oryza coarctata. NCBI lineage: Eukaryota > Viridiplantae > Streptophyta > Magnoliopsida > Poales > Poaceae > Oryza > Oryza coarctata. The sequence continues at coordinate 10,807,042 of CM061475.1, forward strand.
GACTATTAGACAATTGGATGTTCACAATGCTTTCTTGTATGAGCTTTTTGAAGAAGATGTCTATATGAAGCAGCTTCCTAGGTACGAGGACAATTCTAGAAGAAACTATATTTGCAAGTTAGATAATACACTATATAAATTGAAGCAGGTGCCTAGAGCATGGTTCTCAAGATTAAGTAAGAAACTTTATGCCCTTGGTTTTAAAGGATCCAAAGCTTCCTTATTCTATTACAGTAAGGGTGACATCGTTATGTTTATGCTAATTTATGTTGATGACATAATTGTGGTTAATTCTAAACAAGAGGAAGTCGTCACATTACTTCAGGATCTCCACAATGATTTTTCATTAAAAGATTTAGGTGACTTACACTATTTCCTCAGTATCGAAGTTGCCAAGACTAAGCATGGAATTATTTTGACACAAGAAAAATATGTAAATAGTCTGTTGAAAAGAGCAAACATAGCGGATTGCAAGTCGGTAAGCATACCTCTATCCATTAGTGATAAACTCTCAATTTATGAAGGAGATTCGCTTGGCCCTATAGATGCATCAAGATACATGAGTATTGTAGGAGCCTTGTAGTATCTTACATTGGCAAGACCTGATATTGTTTTTTCAGTAAATAAGGTTTGTTAATTTTTTTATACACCAACAACAGTACATTGGATGGCTGTTAAAAGAATATTGAGATATCTCAAGTCATGTGCAAAGCTTGGTCTAAAGATAAACAAGTCATATTCTTTCTTGGTAAGTGCATATTCAGATGTTCATTGAGTTGGCTATCCTGATGACAGAAGATTAATAGGTGGCTTTGCAGTATTTATAGAAAATAATATTGTATCAAGGGATTCAAAGAAACAAGCTACAATATTAAAGTTAAGTAGTAAATCTAAATATAAGGCATTGGCTAATACAACTGCTGAGATTATTTGGATTCAGATTTTATTGAAAGAATTAAAGATATTCAGTTCATCTATTGCACGGTTGTGGTGTGATAACATGGGGCTAAATATCTTACATTAAATCCTATGTTCTATGCTAGAACTAAACATATTAAAGTTGATTTTTACTTTGTCGGAGAACAGGTAAAAAACAAATTACTTCAGATTGATTTTGTTTCTTCTGAAGATCAAGTGGTAGATGGTTTCACCAAATTCTTGAGTATACAAAAGTTAGAGAATTTTAAGTAGCATCTCAACTTAGGACAATTGTGATTAAGAGGGAGTATTAGGAAAGTTAACAACCTTTTATATGACGTCTCTTCTAATATATAAATATTTTATAATTAGAAAAGATATTTTATAATTAGAAAAGTTAAGAACATTTCATATGGCTCCATATAGCGTCTCTTCTATTCTTGTAAGATACGTCAGGGGCTTTTTCTGACTATATATATATATACGACACGAGGTTAAGTTCTACACCACAATGGATGTACACTGCCAAAGTAGCTGATGCTCTTGGAATGGCATAGCTAGCGGTCTGGCTATGTACCTACCTAATATCATTTTGTTACCAAATATTTGTTTGTTTTGCCACCAAGGTGTAAAACTTTTGAAAGATTTAAAATATTCCATAACATGTAATGAAAAGCATATGCCAGTGCAGTGCTAATGCATAACCTAATTAATTTTTGTTGAGCTCACTCAAGAATTTAGAAACAATTGTCTAACTAGAAAAAGAACAGAAACTAGTATAATCTCTGTAAGGTTGGGCACTGGCCACCTGGCTGTTGCTTTCTCTCCCGTCTCTTTACCGGGTTCGGGGCTGGCCATGAATGTGTGTTGCTAAGGCTGATATGTCAGGCCAAAATTCTCAGAGACCCAACCAATCTCTAAAAACGTTTCGAGTTCGAAAGGGGGAAAGGAATGCCACTCTTGTGAAATCAAACCTTAACTTTGCTATCCCTAAAAAAAGGCATAACTTTGGTAGCCTCTGATCACCGATGTTTTGAGTTTGTGACAACAGAATATTCACTGAAAAGTTTTTTTAACGGGTTGACTGATCCTGGATAACTATAACTAGATTTATAGCATAGTTTTCTTTCATCGAAAATCCGAAGCCTTTCTAAAATTCAACACGAATCATAGTTTTACTTTGTTCTATAGCTGTCTTGTATTTATCATACTTATTATTCTCTTTAGATTTGTTTATGACCTCTCATAAGATTTATTGGAGAATTTATATGATATATAAATTACGAAAAGAAAATCGTAAAAAGCGGTCTTGTGTCAACATAGCATGTTGACCAAAAAATTGATTTATCTATGTATCTTTCATGATTTGATTTGATATTTGGGATTCCCTGCATGCAAACATTAGATAGAACAGCGGTGCATTGGTCAAACCATCGACAACTAGCCAAAAAGCGTTATGAAAAGCTTGAGCTTAAAATACAGCGGCATAACCAGTTAAGTAGTAATCTTTAATATTCACGTCATAGTAGGCGGCAGATGCACATTTTGATACGTAACGCAAACGTTTGAATACATGACGGTACCGGTACACGTTGTCAATGCAACGCTTGTCTTCCCTAGGTGCCTAATCTTTCCATGATGTTTGTCAACACAAGTAAAATTTTGAAAGATCTAGCAAAAACGTAATTAACATTCTTGATGCTAATTAAAGTCTCCTTCAAATTCAACATGAACTATATAGTTTTACTTTGTCCTCTATAACTATGTGTACTGCTCCATCCCATATTACTGCTACCTCTCTGTATGATATTTCTTATTCTCTTTAGATATTTTACGACCTCGTCCCCCCCCCCTCCAAAGTTCTAACTTATGTCAGCGTACCATCTTGACCAAAAAAATATTTTTTTATTTGTTTTATCGTCCAAATTCTATTTGTAAACATTAGATAAAATAGTGGTGCATAGTCCCAACCATCGGACAAATGTCCAAAAAGCATTCTAAACAGCTTCAAATTACTATAAAGTGACAGTCAGTTAAGCCGTAGTTTCCAATATTAGCGTCATGGTAGGTGGCATATGTTGTGCATTTTGATATCTAACGCAAACACTTGCATGAGTGTACATGTGGTACAATGCTACCCTTTTTCTTCTCTAATTTGCCAAGCAAAGTTAATTTTGCTGTAATATTTATCTACACACGTAAATATTGAAAGAACTAACAAAAAAATAATCAACATTCATGAGTTTGTTAATTTTTTATTACTATTTGGTTGAAGCAAATTGTTGACTACTAAATGAAAATGAAAATCCTTCGACAGATCTAATTCACCATCTATAATACAAGTTTTTCTAAGGACTACATCACTTATGAGTGAAAATAATGTACATAACATGTTGAAGATCAAATATTATACAGTTTGGAAGAAAAATATAACAATATGTACTGCACAGTGCACAACACAAATATTAAAACAATAATATTTAAGATTACACAAGAAATATTAAAACTTGCATGGGTGCTTTAAGAAAAACATATCCCTCATCAATACTACTTCTTTTAATATACAATTATTTTCCCATATTCCAATAAATAAATATTTTCCACACAGATACTTCTTATATATTTTTATATATATTAGCCTAAAACATATCAATATACCATCACTACCTAAAGCAAAACAGACGATGACATTCACAACTTACCAATTAGAACTGACTCCTCACACCTTACAACTAAAACAATACCGAATAACCTACGCCGTCCCAAAAGTAGAAACTTCTAATACCCGCGTCAACGAAAGCACAACCCCGCAAACCTCCAAATCCAACAACCTATAAGCACACCTCTCCACCACCCCAAGAAGGGGGTGCCCATAACAATTTCGTCTGCACCAACACCTGACAGCACCACACACCCACACTCTCCTGCGCCATCTTTTTTTTTTCCCCCAAAAAAACAGCACGCCCCTTCGCCTTCTCTTCCTTCCCCACCCCCGTCAAAGCAAGAGCTCCGTATCACCTCTCCGGCCTTTCCCTTCCTTCCCTCCTCCGATCCAATCCCTCCGGCTCCCCCCAAAAGATACCTTCCTCCACCTCCTCCTCCTCCTCCTCCTCTCTCTGCGCTGCGCTGAGCATGGCGGCGGAGGGGGAGGCCAAGAAGGACGCGAGCAACCCTCCTGGGGGAGTAGGGGGCGGCGGAGGGGAGGGGGAGAAGAATAACAGCAACCCGGTGGTGGTGCAGGAGGAGGGGGAGGCTGGAGCCGGAGGGCAGGAAGCTGGGGAGAAGGCGGATCGAGGGGGGGAGGAGGGGAAGGAGGAGGAGGAGGGCGGGTGTAAGGATCTGGTGCTCGTCGAGGACGCCGTCCCCGTCGAGGATTCGGAGGAAGGTACGCGTGCTCCTCTTCTTTTGGGGGGTTCTTTGGTGGGAAAATCTTGCGTGTCTACGCTGTGACTAGGGTTAGTAGGAGTCTGTCATCTGTGGCGTTGTTGGGTGGTAGTAGTAGTTGCAACAGAAACAGAATAGCTGCAGGCTTTGCTTGATGCTAAGTTGGTAGCTTGTTCTTGCGAATTAATTTTGCGAATGCCTGCTTTCCGTTTTTCGGGATACTGAAATTGTCTGTGATGCACTGCAAGGTGCTGTTTTTTTGTTCCTACAGATTTAAGTGTACTTTGAAGTCCATTAGTACGAGCGGATTTAGACATTTAGTATTTTTTTTGTTCGTTTTTACCTTTTCTTTTTCTGCTGCTAAATATTAACAAGACATTCAAGGCTCAAAACGATTTAGGACACTGTCCTTCTCAAACAAAAAGAAAAAGATTGAGGATAGTCCACAAATCAGTTTTGGAGCAAGTATTTTAGATTTTGCTACGTTGTTACCTGTGTTTGACTTGTAATCCTGCAAGAAACCAAATTGAAGCCAAATGCTTCTCTTTTTTTTTGCCTTTCCCCTTTTGTTGTTTTGCTAATTTTTATTAACACGGGCCATGCAATAAGGATGAGATTTGGAGCTTATTATTGCCTTTTTATCTTTGTTTTGTCAATATTTGCAATGTCAATCTGCTTTACTGTTCATGGGGCTTAAGTACACATGCATGCATTTACTAATTTCTGGGCTTATGCTTGATTGATTCTGCAAAGTTCTTAGCTGAAAAAAGTTTGTATTTGTTTGGTTGGCAGCCGCAGCGACTGCAGCACTTCAAGAAGAAATGAAAGCACTTGTTGCATCTGTCCCAGTTGGTGCTGGGGCAGCATTCACCGCGATGCAACTACAGGAGCTTGAGCAGCAATCTCGGGTATACCAATATATGGCTGCCCGTGTGCCCGTGCCTACTCACCTCGTCTTCCCCGTGTGGAAGAGTGTTACTGGTGCATCTTCTGAAGGTGCCCAGAAGTACCCAACATGTAGGCTCTTCTAACTTGTACAATAATTTATGTTCCTTTTATGAAAACTTGTTACAAATTTTTTTTGAGGTTTCATGATGCATCCCAGAAAGTACATATGGTAGTTATGTGCAGTATATGTAGGGAAAGTCTTTAATGTAATATCAAGCCCATGGTATTTCAGTAAACATTCCATGGAAATTTCATTTGATGCATGCTGTAATATTAAGGGATTAAACTTATTAAGGCAGGCTTTGACAACGTCACGTTAGATGCCTATAAGTAGCAAATTCTTCCATGTGCTGTTTAGAGTTATTTGAGGCATTCTAATTGATTTATGATGCTGCATTGAGCAGTGATGGGGTTGGCAACACTCTGCTTGGACTTTGGGAAGAACCCTGAGCCAGAACCTGGGAGGTGCCGGCGAACTGATGGAAAGAAATGGCGGTGCTGGAGAAATGCTATCGCTAATGAGAAATACTGTGAGCGCCATATGCATCGTGGCCGCAAGCGTCCTGTACAGCTTGTTGTTGAGGATGACGATCCTGATTCTACCTCAGGGTCAAAATCAGCATCTGGCAAGAAGACTGATGACAAGAGCTCAAGTAGCAAGAAGCTTGCAGTGGCAGCACCAGCTGCTGTGGAGTCTACATGATTGATGCAGCATTTAGGAGCTGCATAAAGAGCATAACTGTGCTGGCAATTAGAGTTTGCTTCTTATTGTAATCCTGAAAAGACTGTAGTCTGGTCTAGCTATAACCTCATCAAGCAAGAAAAGTGTCTGGAAAGCAGCCACAAAAACTTTCAGTTAGCTGTCACTGAAAATTTCAGTTTAGGTGTATAGTTTGATTTAGCTTTGTCACGCCTTCTGCCTTTGGGCAGATGATGTGGCATTATTGGATAAATCCTCTCTGACTGACAATATCTCATTGTGACTCAAGAAACCGATGGAAGAATCTGTGGGACTAGATACTAAGCTATTTGTTGTGTATCTTTTCATATGGCCTGCACCACTGTGTGATTTGTCAGTTGCATAACATGTGGAAGATGCATAATTTTATGGACTATGGAGATTCAATTACCTTCCTGATTGTTTTGAGCTTTGACGTGTTATTGGTTATTGTAACTTAAAGCAGCCTGAGATGCAATGTGAAGGGTTTCAGATCAGCTTCGGAGGTTTGATTTTCACTGTGTTTCTCTCATTCTTGGATGAGTAGGCTTCAACGGTTTTTTTGGTATGATATTTCCAGTGTTTGATCTCCATATATGATTGAATGCTGTGTGAGATCCATCACGATCACTGGATGAAAGCCTGGAAATCAAAACAATTAAGATCGAATCATTTGGATTTCACTCTCCATGATTAGATCCTCTTGGATGCATTTGCTCATACCCAAACACAAATTTCTCCATGGAGCATTTATTCTGTTTGTTATGTACTGGATCGAGTTCAATGCTTTTGGTTGCATGGGATTCTAAAGTCACTTTTAGGCACTTGAATAGTAGATTGTTTGCTGACAAAGTCAGTTAATTCCGCAGAGAGGAAGTCTGGTGCTTTTGCAGCATCATTTACCACTGTGATTGCCAAAGTGAAACCTGTAAATTTGCTTTGTTTGGAGGTACTACAGAATCAAACAGTAGAAATGGAGATTTATTTCTGTACCTGGTACTTGGCTTTCCTGGAGGTTAATGGTGCCCTATTTCAAAAAATATAATATAATATAATAATTAACTGTTCCGTACATAGGACGCTCGTAAGCTGGCCAAGTATGGATGAATTTCGTCAGATAACATCTGGCCAATCTATTTGGATTTTGGAAAAACGGACCGCCAGGATCGAGTAATCTGGGCTGTAGTGTGTAGTTGTTGTAGTCAATTGTTTTCTTAATAATGAAAATCAATCCAGCCTTTACATCCGGCCAAAGATGTTATAGTTAATTCTGAAATTTACAGATGCTCGTCTGCTTTCCTTCACCTTTAAAACGTCGAGATAACACTTGAAATCGAGGCCAATGGCGCTTGATGATTGCCTCGTTGATCTGAAGTTCAGTTTGAGGTTTTGTACGTCATGTGTAAACACCCGACAGAAAACAAGAGCAGTACTAGTTCTGGAGTAACTTATGCCAAAAGTTTCCTAAAGTCCTAGCCCGTCATTTAAGTTAAACTTTTTTATAATGAAATTATAACTTTTGGTCTTTTGCACAAGTTATGGATACCACGATTTAAATTATGGTGGGTGGAGTAACACCCCACAATTCCACTACCACATTCCAAATTGAACTTGAAATAATTCAAAACTGCCTAAAGATTTGTTTAGTCATTTCACCTTTTTAGTTAGCTAAAGATGCTGATGGGTGGTTCACAAATTTAATTGTCTAAAGCAGATTCTTCAATAGTAAAATTGGATAATAAGATAAAAGAGATAGAGAAAAAAATAATTAGAAAATAGTTATTAACGTGTTTGAATTGTAATTTAAAGATTTTTATTAGATTTTAACTCTAATCTAGCAACTTATTTAACACTAAAAAAATCGTATTGAGTTAAGTTGAGTGAGTTAATTATATGAAATGTATTTCATGACGCTCTACCCGACATGACATTACACCTGAATCACAATGCCAGAGCCGATGAGAAGTTTTGCGTTGCACCCCTGGCCTACTTGGGGTTTGCATTAGTAAAAATTCTATGACCAAAGTTACTAAAACAATAATTTGCAACTTGAAAGCTAAATTATTTTCTTCTTAGAAAATAAATTATTCATAACATGTAGGTATGGATGATCCCTTCACCCTTCCTCATGGCTCGAACGTCAGATCAATGGGCATTCTTTTTGTTCCTTTTTTTTAGTGAAAGATCAGGGAATAAATTGCAGCCCATCTCTTTCTGCCTGTATCTAGTGCTTGTTGCCTGTTGATAGCAGTATTCATTTATTATTTATGGTGTCCGTTCTGAATGCCTGAAATTTATGCTAGCACTTTGCACAGTTCACAAGTACTGCACAGTGAGGAGTAAACCACAAAAAATGAAGGCCCAGGCCACATTTGACAGCCACTTGTCCTGCAAGGCTGCAATATCTTTAGTTGATTTTACTCGTGAAACATAGAAATACCAGAACCTATCATTTCGGCCAAGTGATCCTGATAAATAAATAAATAACATGTGAATGTATTAAGAGCCATGCTGCAGCCAGGTTGAACAGTACAAGTTCACGTATCATACAGTACACAAGGAGATGCTGCTTGCAGATATTGATCCTACTTTCATCTGACAAGTACATTTTCTGTTCTCATTAGGATCACAATCAAGAAACAGAACAGATGTTTCCACTTGAGAAAGCAGCAGATTGCGAATTTACAAGTTAAAAACAATAACAAAGGAGAGAAGAAAGGGCTGGTTCTCTATTTTCTCTTTACAATTGTTGCAGTACCCTCTCTCAGACCAATGTAGTCAGGTCGCAGAACTAGAAACCAGATTAGTAGCATCTCTGTATATATATAGTACATTTTAAGGAAAAACTAGCCAAGATTTGATCCGGAGATGGATCTCCTGTGCCCATCAACAGTCAACACAGCTCATCGTCTGCTTGGAGTTTTTGAAGTGCTTTCTTTGCATAAATAGTTATTGCAGCAGTAGAAACTGCAGCGACCGAAAAACCAAGGCCATTGTAAATTATCTGATCTACCGACAAGAATGAACCTTGAGTCGTAGCTACAGCTAGGCTTTGGAGAAGTTTCCCACTGTTATCACAAAATTGAAAAAGGTTAACACTAGATAATTCAGCAGTAATTAATAAAGTGCATGATATCTGAATAACAGAAAAGGGAGCAATGCAAGAGGTACAAACCTGTATATTGCAAGGAAGGTTTCATGTACCGTTCCAGCCATTGAACCAGCTATATATGGGCCATACTTGACATTTGTAGCCACAGAGGCATAGTTAAAAACTATATATGGAAATGGTGAGATCCTAAGTAAGGCAACTGTTCTAAATTGATGGAACCAATCCCCTTCACCGGCAAGTCTAACAAAAGCTGCTTTCTTCGGCCATTTTTCCAACCACCTCTGCAGTACAAATATCAATTGCAATCTTTTAGAAAAAAAAACTATCTAACTTATATTTGAGTAAAATGTAAAGGAGATAAGATACTCACGTGTATTCTAGAATGAAATGTGGACCCTATAAAGAATGGCAATGACATGCCTATGCTCATCGCTGCTGTAATTATCAAAAAGCCATAGAAATATCCAAAGGACATCCCCGCTATCCACATAAAAGGAGAAGAAGGTAGCAATACACTTGGGAAAAAAGCGATTGCACCGAAACATATCAGAGCAATGACTGGCCTGCTGAAAGTTCTTGACTCCCATTCAATAACCGGAGCAATCACCTGCCAATGACAGCAACAGGCAGAACAAGGTCAGCAAGAGAACAAGAGAAGACTTGCAGAATAAATATCACAGGCATCACAATCTACAGAGTATACTACATAAACATACGTAACAACACAATCATGAGAGTTCCAATATTCATTGGGCTGGAACTAGTAAAACGAAAGTCTCTGGTTTCCTTTCAGATAAATGATGCAACTAGGAGCTGATAAGACCATGAAAATTAATCCATCTTTTAGTGAGAAAAACAAACATCTTGACAACATAGTATCAAGTAACAGTAGCATTTTCAGACTATTCCTATCAGTTCCCCTTTAAGCAAAAGCACACAGATCATCAGCCAACAAACACCAAGTTGGCCCATGTCTAAGTGCCAACCACAAGCACTGACTGGCATTTAACTAAACACCTTGGCTCATTCTACCTAGTTAACAGACATCACCATCCAACATCTTGATATTCCTTTCTACCATGAATTGATATCCTTGAAGATAAATGATAAATTAACAAGCCAGCTCTATCACCGATCACACAAACTCGCCAACCAGCATAAGTATGATATGTAAGAGCCAAAAATACATCTCATGTACTCTCCCCCTACAATATCCAAGAACATGACCATGGAAATAGACCAAGAAAACTACTTCCCTTCCAACTACTTCTGGGCAACAGACCGGCCAAAAGAGTCTGCTTTCAAGTAACACCAACATGTGGGGTCCAGGGCCCAAACACTAGCACAGACTGAACTTGCCAGGGGTGCCCATTCCATGTGCTCTTGTAGGTATGCTTTTGGAAGAGATAGGCTGATTAAATTCCATGTTGTTGAGACTAACGAACAGTTCACCTCTTGACAGCCAAAAATATCAAGAACCATTTGCTTTGTGAGATTATTCCTACCCATCCACCTAGTAGTGAAAGCACCTAGGCCACCAAAGCACCAAGCTTGCAGACCTCACATATTGAGTCACTGTACAGGCCCAGTATACCAATTGACAGGCACTGCCGCACTGGCTAGTATTAGCTAATTGCTACCTTCGTTCCTTGCAAAGAATATTTACTATATTGCGCATGGCACAGTAAATAATTTGCTCAATAGCGACATTCCCATTTGATCCAGCCGTCCCCAGAACTTTATGAGAAAATATAAGAACATTCCATATTCTACTAGTATTAATTCAGATCCTGGAGGACGCTATAATTTATTTACTGTAAGTCTGTAATATGTGGAACTAATCGTCCAGCACCACCACCACTAATCCCTTCCTCCAATCCATATACAATGGTAAAAATAAATTAAAGCATCTAAATAATTCATTTTGATCTAGCTAAGCACAAAGCTAGGATAATAGTCCAGTGCAAGAATTATTCGATCGTAGGATTCGAGGAAAGAAACAGCACAAACCAAAAACATGAACAAAAAATCAACGAGCTAGAAGCAAAGGAAACCAGGAGAGAGGAATTTTGCAGACTTTCCAGCACAAACCAAATCGTGTCACTCGCAACGATTCTACAGCAACATCTTGAGCAGAATTCAAGGAAGGAAGAGAGATCTGAAACCATCCACGAAGAACCTTCTAGTCGACAAGCAACCTTTCCCCGCCAGAGGGGAAGGAAACACGAAAAAGCGCGCACCTTTTTAATGACGAGGGGTCCGAGAAAGACGACGGCGGCCGCGGCTGCCCCGGCGAGGAAAATCCCGAGAACGGCGACCTGCGCCCACCACTTGATCGCGCGACACCGCAGCACCGCCGGACACTCCTCCCCCTTCACTGCCTCCTTCTCCGCCCCCGCCGCCGCCTCCACGTCCTCCGGGATCCTGATGTACTCGCCGCCGCCATTGGTGGCACCCGACATCCCCATCGGTTCCTGAAGGGTTCGATCAGGCGACCATGCCCCGAGGAATACGCGCGCGCAGCTCTCCCCCCGCCCCCCGCCGGATTCCGTTTTGCCGCCCCGGGAATCGGTCAGCGCCCGGGCGAATCTGGCTCGAGCTGGGCGGATTCCGGGGGCTGGGATTGGGCGGATTCCGGCTGGCTGGCTAGGGTTTGGATCGCGGAGGCGAGGCGAGGGCAGCACGCGCTTATGAGTTATGAGGAGGGGGAGGAGAGAGGCAACGGCATTGGAGCGGACTCGGAGAAAGAATACAGCTTTTTTTTCTGTGGATATTTTAATGGATTTCGGTTGGAAAACTGGAAAGGGAAAGGGATTAGAGTGCCCATTGACGAATTTACCCTTTGGATGTTGTATTTTTTTCTTGTATTCCACTAGGGCAAGGCTGCTTCTCTTATAATCCAAAAGAGATTTTGAATAGAAAAGTTTGATTTTTAAGAATCTATATATTGTTTGTAGTTAATAAGAAAAAAAACTACTATCTTGGTCCCAAAATAAATTAAAGGAAAAATCTACTCTATGCCATAGACTTTGCTTTGGTTTAATGATTTGTCATTAATATTTTATTTTTATAATAATACGTGCTGATTTTATTAATTGTTCTATAATATATTATTAGGCTAGCTATTTGTAAAAATACCCTAAATGCCCTCAAAGATACATAATGTTAATAATTGATTTGACTCAATATAAGTTTTAAAAAATATAAATTTTTTATGTAGCCTCTTTACATAATGCGAAAGTTTGTGTATAAGTTCAAGATTTTTAAATTACTAATTTTTATAAAATATAATTTTCGTTATATGTTACATAGAATATTTTCAATTTTTGCTAGAAAATAAACTAGGATAAAAACCCAAAATCAACTCTAAAATTATATTTTAAATAATTTAAAATTTGCCACTAGCTTATAAAGCTAAAAAGTAAACGATGGAAGTGAATTTTTTTAACTCAATGAATTAACTTCTTTTGGTACAGATGGTGCATATAAAATTAAAGTTGTGAAGAAACATGTAAGATTAATCATAAAATAAAATTCAAAATTGTAAATCATCTTTGAATCATAATCCAAATGAATTAATATTTTTTCTTGGATAATATTTAAATTTGATTTCTCTCTTTTAGTAATATGTTTGCATTTTTAAGTGAGTTGTTCTTTTTTTAAAAATAATTGCTGTCTAAACTAAACCATGCGAGTGGCGGCAACATAAACTATTTTGTTTTGTTAGGTGACTCATATTTTTCTTGTGAAAAGCATGAAGGATAAAAAGGACCATTTAGCATAATACGGATGTGCCAACCTAATTTACATATCAGATAAAAGTATGATATATTTCTGGAATTACCACACATGTATAATGCAAATCCCACATGTAGCTGTAGTTTGTGGTGACAGTTCCATTGACATAATCATGGAACCAAGCTTTTTAGCATGGAGTTTGCATGGCTTCCACAGATAGAAGACTCACGTGCTTTTTTTGCTGATTGCAAAGATAAGGCTATAGATGGCAGGGAAGTAAAATACAGCACAGACTTGACCAAGAAAAGCCCAGGGTCTCTTAGGTAAATTCACACGATTATTACCTGCTATTAATTAAACAATCACCCTCAGCAAAAGTACTCTAGTACCACTGGCTGGGAACGGGGGTCGTCGTGAGGTGGGGCCACGAGTCCAGCGACAAGGACCTCCTACCCCTGGGCCCACCCTGTCAGAGACCCCCGCGGCAGTGGGCAGCTGTCCGCCTGGGTGAAGTGAAGCACGGTCCGGTCGGCCGAAAGCGACCGCCCACGCGCCACACCCGGTTGGTCACGGAGGCGGAGTCGGACCCAGACCCCCCCATCCGTTGGCGATTTTCTCTTGGAGTCTAGCCCCGAGTGTATGACATGTGGGCCCCGTTAAGGTGGGCCAAGATTATAGTGGCGCTGGGTGGTTGCTTCAAGGGCGCGGGAAGGGCGAGATACGGCGCGGTCAAACGTCAGATTCGTTTCACTTCACTGGCTCTTCGCCCGTGCGCCCGTCACCAAAAATGTGAGTGGATGAAAGAAAATATGAATTTTTCACTTGAATTTCGTTCGTTTTTTCTTTGCCTTTTGCGATTCGGTTCCATGGCAACATGGTAGAAGCCATTACGAGATGCACGGCCGTTTTGATGCAGGCGATTCACACGTTTGTTGTAGTATTTTTTTTAACCGTGCTTATGGGCTATGGGAACGAATAAAAATAAAAAAAGAAAGAAAAACACGTGAAATTCCTTAATTATGAAAAAAAAATCAAAGCACTATTAACTTGCGGATTTATGATTTTCTCTAAATTTAATACATCGGAATTTGGAGTAGTTTAAAAGAACCACTCTAATTTTTAGATACTCAAGGTAGGAAAATCTTCCATTTCACTTTCTCTTTGAAAATACCTGGTCCAAATAGGGCCTAGCTTCTTCCTTTTTCTCTTGAAACTAGTGGTGTTAATCTCTGGATGACTAAAATACAAGTACTACATTTTCACATGTCCTTTTCAAGTTAGAATCAAAATGTCAAACTCCCACCTGATAAAACTCCTCCAAAAGCATCAGGTACACTACTCTTGCCTGGAAGCAATCCAATTTCATCTTTAAAAAAGAAGCGATCTAATTAATTCTGCTCCACTTTTTCGCTAGATCTGAAACTAAAATGGATGCATGGTTGGAACCTAATTCTGCCTCTGCGCCTAACTCGTTTTATTATTTCTTTTCCTACCAGTTGCTGCATCAAGTGCATGATCTGGCCGATCGATTGATTGTGCAGACCATTGCTTCAGCCTTCATGACGTCAATCCGTTGCTAATTTATTTATCGATCATTTCCTCTTATATATAAGAAAAGATGGCATTCATCGTACTACAACCTAGTTTCAACCATGGCACCACGCTGGCTTCCAACAATAGGAAACTAACAAAAAGAATGTTAGCTTTTTATGGCAAAATAATGACCAAACTTGACTAGCCAGATGGTTATTGAACAGCAAGTTACAACTGAGAAATATCACATGATATCATATGTATACCGTGTGTTGCACACTTAAACTAGTAAGTGCTTTACTGTATTAGTATGTTTTTAAAAGGTCTAAGTACGTAGGATGAATAGTTATGTGTGTATTACAGGAGAATCTAAAGAGTTGGCTCTAATCGTTTTGATAGCCATAGAAAAAATAAATTAAGTAATTAAAAATAATTTATAATTAAATTTTTTATATTTATATTATTAGCAGTTTAAAAGATAATATTGAAAAATTAAATACAATGAAAAATACCTCTAAAGTTATATTTTAAAAATTTAAAGGTTATGACTGATAAGCTAGCAAGCTGATGATGAGAGTCCGAAAAACATGGATGCCAAATAAAAAACAATGTACTAGGAGATTCTAAGCATTGTAGCTACAGTACTCGACCTGCTTCCAGATCGATACTCGCATTCGAATACTCCTTTAATGATAACCTCATACAAATTACCCCTAAATTTCTTAATACCACGAAACAATCAAAATCTAAATATACAAAATTTAAGGTGAACATTTTCTATAAAAAAAAGATTACTAACACAACATTATATGAACAATATATTTTATTTATTTTAGATAATATTATAATATATTTTCTTTTATTTGTTACAAAGCATAAACATTTAGTTAGAATTAATAACTCGTTGTGGTGTAATGAATAGGATCAAGGTTATTCGCGTGTATATATATGCTGGTGAAGATCAACAAAGGTTGAGTATTTGATCACGCCATTGCCAACGTGTGATTATACAAATAGGGCAAGGATCATACATAATCAACTTTGTACGTAGCCATCTTTTTTAAGTGTTTATTTGCGACATGTGCAAACAATTTTCTTCTATTAAGATACCATCAGCTCTATGAATATTGAATAGTGGTACAGTGGCACGGTGGTGATCGATCTAGCAGAACCATTACTACGTCCAGTCTGTATGGGCGAGAATGTACGGTGCACCGGACAGGGACAGCGAATCATGCGCTCATGCGTAGGACTATATAGCAGGAGATGTAGCGTACAATCCACGTACCGTCGAACCCACAGGGCGCGCGCGGTTCCATCAAACTATCAAAGTAAAGTGTTGTAATTAGAAGGGGAAAAAAAGAAAAGAAAAGGGAAGAGAAAGAGGGCTCAAGCGATGAAAGAAAGCGTCACTCATCGGCCACCAAAACCAAACGCAAACGCCAACCACGGCAACGAGCTAATTAGCTGAGCGATCGATATGATCAATCTTGGTCATGACTAATTCGTGCGCACGGCCGTTGCCCGTTGCCGCCCAACCCCGCAAAAGCCAGCTGGCTGGCCAGACACGCAACGCCCACGCCCTTCCACGCGCCTTTTGGGCTGTCCGGTTGGGCTGCACCGCCGGCTTAGGCAGGCTGGTGCGGGACGAGGACGAGCGAAACCGGCTACGCGGACGGCGGATGGAGCTCTCCAATCGCGGTTCGATCGTTTCCTCGTCACGCCAGGCTGTGCGCTCGTGGTGCGTTCGCTGCCGATCCAACTGCGTTCCACCTTCCGCCGTTTTACGCGCGCCGTCTATGTGCGTAACACGCGTGACGCAAATACGTAGGATCGAACAGTTATGCTGATCGGCTCGTGCTCATCTCTCGCGTGTCGACCCCAACAACTCAACCTGGCACGTGCGTTGAAAAAAAAAAAAGGGAAGCGCATATATGTGAAGCGTACAACCGTGAGACCCAGTTTCTCAGTCCTGCTTTACTTTACTTTGCCACCATATGTATGCTTTGACATGCGCCGAGATAAACAAAATCCCACATATGCTACCCTAGATCTCTTTCCCTACAATCATGCAGCAAGATATATATCAAAGCGTGATTAAAAGCCAACCACTTTTGGCGTACGTCCAGCAAATTCATTTTGTCGGATATAAAACACACACAAATATAATAACTTTTTGGGTGTCCTTAGATATGTCTATTTTTTTCCGATTACATACAACCACATATATTCACACACCAAACACTATACACATAATACACATTTATAAATGCATTTCCTAAAATATACTTAAAATGAAAGAAATAAGAGGAAGGACAAAACTTCCTTCTCGCTGGCTAGCCCAACTAAAGAAAATTTGAGAGTATAAGGTATGTTAAGATCAAATATTATGTTCTCTATTGTGCATATACTTTATACACCAAACTTAACAATCAGTCTCCATGACTATATATCTATGGTCGTTGGCTCACTTGGACGACCTAGACTCACATCTGATCATTGTTGCCTATTCAACAAGAGCCTCTTCACCTGTGAGTTCTCCTATTTTTTTTAGAGTTTTTTCATCATAGGCAACAAGAACTGCCATTTATCTATTTTATTTTTTAAAGAGATATTGTTGTCGTCGCTGTTAAAGAGATATTGATATCGTCGCTGTTAAAGAGATATTGATAATACTAATAGAGTAATAGCACTAAAACGAGCGTAAAAGCTGAGAATAGCTTATGAGGACTCTAATGGTTTACACATATTTTTTCATACGGAGATTAATCACAATACTATATATATATATTACTATATTTTTTTTATCAAACTTTACCACAAATATGACCAATAATTTACTAATCATATTGTGACAAGTTTTAATAAAAAAAATAAGTGTATAACATATAAAGTGAAAGTATGATAAATCATAATTATAACATGAATCAAATAACTATATTATGACATATTATGACATGCGTATCGTTTGGCGTGGCAAAGTGACATTGAACCATTATGTCTCTCCGGCCGACAAACGGGCCCCATACGATTACCCGTCTCTATAGGTGGGTCCAGGAGGCAGCCACCCAACCAAACCCCGGCTCTCACGGTTGCTCCCACCCGCGCCGCCACTGACACCTCTTCCTCCCCTATTCTCCTAGGCCGCCGCCGCCGACCGCGGGTGGCCCCTCCTCGCCGGCGGTAAGGGGGGCAGGGGCGCCCTGAGAATGGATTGCTGCCGGCACGTGAACCCGTTCCGCGCTTGCTCGGCGCTGCGGGGGCTCGGGTACCTCATGCTGGCCTTCGTGGTCGCCATCGTCGTCGTCTCCTACTACGCCGTTGTCGTCTACACCTGGGGCCCTGTGCTCCTCGGAGGCGGCGGTGCCGCGGCCGGGGCCGCGGCCGTCCTCGTCGCCTTCCACCTACTGGTAAGCGCTGCCACCCGCCCCCTCTCGTATCTCTCTCTTGGTAGCTATTTTTAGTACGCTGCGAGGGGAATCTGCAATATTTGGCGCTAGATAGAACACTTTAGATTCGATTAGCCTTGAAACTGCAATATATGTTTTTCTCATTGATCACGTCGAGGATTCCTCCGCTGCTCTTTTCGGTTTTCAATTTAGGAATATTATAAAGTTACCTAAGCCATTATTGCCAAATAATGATCACAATGACATCATTTAACGTCAGGAATTGATTATACACAAAATACTCCTTTTATACCTACAAATTACACTTGTCTTTACTCTTCACACATGCAGTGTTGCTTGCTTTCAAATTTAACAAATTGTGACACAACTCAGTCATTACGTAAGAACTAGATTGAATACATTGAATGCCAATTCTTATTCTTATTGGATGATCCATAGAATTAAAAGTGTTCGTCGGTTTGAGGCGTTTTTGGTGGCTGAGCTATGTGGCACTACATGTTTTGGATGTGATATGTATTGCTGCAGGATGAACAAATTGCCTTTTTTTTTGGTAAGGATGGGGTCATCTATTGGTGTTGAACATAAGTTACATTAGAAGAACAATGGTCTCGGTGGGTCTGGTGATAAGAAAAACAAAACATGGTTTTTCTGGTTAGGGATTGGTGTGCCACCAAATAAGTCAACATTTTGAAATGTGATCGGAAAAAGTTTGACATTTGGTCCTAAATTAGGTGAAGGTGCATTTCTGTAACTAGAGTGGACACACGGCCTGAAAGGTAAAACCTAGTTGCAGAAGCTGTAACTGAACCCTGATGACCGCAGTCCCAATTTTCATTAAGAAAACAGTGTCCAACAAGGTTCACAGCAACTCATTGCATACAACCACGCATCCAATGATACCATACCATAAGCACCTGGCACCACTGTGCCTCACAGAATCTTGACACCAACCAAAGAACAAAGTGACAACAGTATAAGAAACAAAAGAAGCTCCCAATTAGGCTGGTGCATGTAGATGATTTTTAACAGTATTAGTGTATTGCCCATTTTACTTGACTTGTCAAGACCATGATGTTCCTATAAAATCAATATCGAGGGTCCTTTTCTATTGTTGAGTTTGTGCACTAAAATGTCTGAGTATGTCTGGATATAGTCCTTTTCAAATGTATTCATATTGTACTTGCATATAGTTTCCTCTTCCATGCAAGCTTTTGTTAGTCGTTCTTATCTGGCAGAATAGATATACCACATTTGATGATATGACTGGCCTGATATTTCCATTAATCTTTTTGAACGCTTACCCCTTTAGTCCTTTTACTCATCATATTTTTCTTTTAGTGCTTTTTACTCCCTCTGATTCCAAATGTAGATCATTTTAGAGTTCTCTACTCTTCTCTAAATGTAAATCATTATAGAACTTTGAGATACTTGCCCCCTATTTTTTCTTCTTATGCCCTTTCTGATCAAATGCAACTACAGGCAACAAGGAAATTTTAACACTTTCTTAATTCCTGTGCACAACTCTAAAACGACCTATGTTTGGAATCAGAGGGAGCATCTTATAAGCAAGGAGTTTCGATTCCTGGAAACTAGACTGAGAACATTTCATTTTGCATGACATCTCTAAATGTTATATAGCTGTTATCATGGACTTCTCCTTTTTCTAAAAGGAGAATAACGGACCATGATTATTTTTTATTCTGTTTGTCTTAAACTTCTTCAGGGATCTTGTTTCTTCTGCAGCTTGCAATGATTATATGGTGCTATTTGATGGTTGTTTTCACCGATCCTGGTGCTGTACCTGAAAACTGGAGACATGCTTCTGAAGAGGATGGCATAGATGTGAACTCTAGGATTATATCAGATAATTGGGATGCTACATACCCTACCTCAGAGGGGCAAAGTGCTCAAAGATATTGTTCTCGCTGTCAAAATGGCAAGCCTCCTCGTTGTCATCATTGTTCTGTTTGTAAGTCAGCTTTCCTGATTATGACACTTAATCTATAAACTTATATTTACTGTTTTGTAAGTTCCACATCATTCTTTTTTTTTTCATTAGGTAATCTCCATTGTTCATAAAAAAAGTACATATGGAATGTTGGCTGTGATGTTCATTATCTAAATTATCTAATTTTTGCAGTACTGCACTGATCATTGCTCCCTGATCTATATCATTACTTCTCGTCATTGTCTTTACAATTATTGAAGAATTGAAAATCTGTGAAGTGTCTGCTATGAAACCAAAAATTTTAGTGGCAAAAAACAGAGAACAGTAGCCAGTAGCCAATTCTAGAAGTGTGGTGAACCCAGCATTAATAGGATATATGTCTGGATGCAATAAGATTTGGGCTCACCAAATCCAACAATATCCACTATAGCCAGTTCACACTGCTGATTTTTGTTTTTTGTACAATGTAGTTCCCTCTGCCTTTCCTCTCTAGTTTCAACTTAGCACTGAGTTCTTCAGATTTCAATTCAATCAATTTTGAACTTTCCAATTGAAATCGAACACTTTCAAATTGCACGTTTTGAAACTTAGATTGAGATCAAACACTTTCAAATCGAGTAATTCTTTGTACTAGAAAATAGAAAAGGACTGGAAACACCAGTTTTAGCTGAAAGGAATGCACAACTTTCACCGAAAACTTTAAACTTCAAACATAATAAATTAAACCTCTTATGCACAGGGATCTCATGCAAACCCTAGTAACACTGGCATTTGATTTTTGAGAGTAAGTGGGTACCTTATAAGTGGCAACTCCATGAAGGTAAAGATCAGCAGTAGCAAAAAAAAAAATCAAATTTGAAATTGTTCATATTAGAAATAGTATGTCAAACAATTTAGAGAAGCTACAAACTAATAAACTACATCATGCCATTTCTTCATGCCTTAGAAGTGAGGTACCATGTCATATATTAGGGGCACAAACGTGAAGTATGTGGCCCAATTGTTATTATCTGTCAATATATGTCCAGTAATACTGGGTATTTCATGAACACCCATGCACCTAGATAGGTCTAGCCTTGGTTGATAAGTTAGGTTTTTTTAGTCTGTATCATGCCCTGACTGATAATCTGTCATCCTGGAATTTACTAGTTATAAATTCAAGTAATCTATTTATTCTCCTTGCTCTTGTTCATTCTCCTATGCAGGTAACAGATGTGTGCTCAAAATGGACCATCACTGTGTTTGGGTGGTAAATTGTGTTGGGGCAAGGAACTACAAGTATTTTCTCCTTTTCCTGGTAATACTGAAACACTTTAATTTGCAATTTCATGCTTATCGTTTGCATTTATGCCAAGTTGTCAACAAAACATTGGCTTCTTATCTGTTTGTTTAATTACATATTTGTATTGCCACACGTCAGTGCTGAGTCCACAGATTTCAATTATTGTAATGCTATAATTTGTTTTCTTTATGCTCAACCTATCACTGAATGCGTACACATTTAGAAAAGTTCGGCTTGCTAATTTCTTGCCTTTTATTTTGTAAATAACTTGATTAGTTTTGACTTCTGAATTATATATGGAACATAAATTCCTTGCTGGAATAGACATTGGAATGTACTTATGTACTCCATAGTATTGTTTTAGGAAGCGTGCACTCAAACCTTGAAAACTTTGGCTGCTAAAAATATCCAGAAAATATTAACATTTTTCATGAAAAACATTTTCATAGCATCATATTTTTTCATGGATATTGATCAAATGTATGGGAGACAAGTGAAACAGAATGAAGGGAACATGTCTTCAGCCCTCTTGAAATAATTTGTTTTCCTATAATTTGGGAAACTGAAAAGTATTTATAAAGCCTTAAAGTTTTCAACATTGCCCTCCAGGTTCTACTTTTTGACAATACTTTTGTTTTATAGTTAGCATGTTCACTGATCACCTGACAGCTAACAAGCAATGTATGGCATGCTGGTGTGTGAGCACTGGCTTCTTCTACTACATAAATCTATAAATTTATTATCCATAAGGAAGACATTCTTCTCTAGTCTGAAGTGCCCAAACGTACAAGTCAACAAACAAGTCACTGAAGACTATTTTATATTTTATATTTACTCACTACATCTTTTATAGTGTATACTGTATAGTCCATTTCTATCTAGATTAGTTAATTCTTTTTATTTTTTTCTAATTGGTGTAGGTATATACATTATTTGAAACAGTGTTGGATACATTGGTACTACTTCCAAACTTTATTGAGTTCTTCCAAAATGAAAGCAGGCGTTCCAGCTCACCTGGAGATATTGCTATTCTATTTCTTGCTTTTGGTATCCTCTTCCTTGGAAGCATTTTAACTTGTCTCAAAATTGTGAAAGTTACTTACCAGTAGACCTTTATTGCAGTTCTTAATTTAGCCTTTGCACTGAGCCTTCTCTGTTTCATTGGAATGCACACGTCTCTTGTTACAAGAAATACAACTTCTATAGAGGTAATTTGGTGAAATATAAATTATTGTCTTAATGTTTGGAACATTTAATATCTGAAGAAATGCCTTTATTAAACCGTAAATTACATGTTGTCATTTACGCTGGAGTACTTTTTAATCAGGTGTCAAACACTGATGTGAATTTGTCTACCATGTACCACTAGATTCATTTTGCAATATTCATTGGTAGAAACATGTATGTAGAATTGTTTCAGAACTGTACAATCTTTTTCAAGTGAGCAGCTCTGTTAGGATAATACTCTGATATCAAAGTAGTAAAGCTAAAGAACTTCAAGTAGGTTATGCATGCAATTCGCTAAGATCAGAGGCTTAATTGCATGGATTTCTTTGCTTGTGATTTGAAGAGCCAAGGAGACTTGGCTAGCCAAGTTCCTGCCTAAAGTTGTTACGCAATGATTGGTGTTGGGTTTCTTGGTCTCTTGGGTAGCAATGGTCGAGGGAACACCATCTCTTCTTTTTGTGAAGATTGCAACAAATCACCATTGCTTGGAATATGCAGAATTTAAGCAAACATGTTTTTTTTTGAAAGAGGGTCAATCTTTGTCCTATCTTTTTTTCCTAGCTCCTTTTCAATTGGTTAGTTTACTGTGATGTGATTTTTGTTAGCAAATGTTGAGATTGTTTGGCTAAATAATATCAAGATTTATACTTTTAGTAGATATGTAATAAATAATTACATACTTCCTGTTACCTGAGGGAGTTTCAAATTACAACAAATGTAAAAGATTTCATTAGCCAATTTATGTTGAACTTATGCAATTCATTCCACAGAATGTTTCTTCTAAGCTGAGATCAATTTAGAAAAGAGAAGTTGGTGGTCCTTTTTTTACCATGATCTTGATGTTGTTTGTTATTTAATTTTCATCGCCAGTCCTGTGGTACAAGAGCACCCTGGCTTTTGGTTTGAATTCCTCTGATTATGCCCTTTCATCAGAATTTGGCCTTGATCCCAGTTGAATAATAGCATATCATATTCCTTGCTTATCATGTCCAAAATGATGCGATGTATGTTTGATCAAACTTATTTCAGGTCCATGAGCGAAGGAATTCGGTTTCATGGAAGTATGATCTGGGATGGAGAAAAAACATGGAGCAGGTTTTCTTTACTGCATTTTGCGTTCTCTTATCTCCCTTGTTACATTCCTTTTATTTGTAATTTTTACTGCAGGTTTTTGGCACCAAAATGTTGCTCTGGTTTCTTCCCTTGTACTCTACTGAGGATCTGCACAACATTGGAGCACTTCATGGCCTTGAATTCCCTACTCGATCTGATGCAGTCATCTAACTACAACTTATTTCCACCAGCAGCGTTTTCAAGATGTTCCATAGGGCCAACTCACTCGTAGATTAAGCTACCTGATTTCTGTACAGAAATTCATTGTCGTTCTTTCCTAGGAAGGCTGTGAATTACAATATCATTCTCTTTGTATACTCGATTCATGGACCACACTAAATTACAAAAAATCATGTTAATTCTTTGGTTGATTTAAACGACGTGTCTTTTTTCAATTGAAGATCTTCACAAGCTTATTGGGAACATGTCAGCTGACCGGTGTTATTTTGCATGCGTAATGGAGCTGCCGACAAGTTATAATGGCGAATTGGTGTGTTTTTCTTGGTATTGTTCATGACCGGCAGTATACATTAGTCCCAAGTCCCAACGAGCGCTCAGATGGATAATTGGATTCCGAAATATTTTAGAGTTGAATGTTTTCAAGACAACCGAGGTAACTTTTGTCCTCTGTTTCAACTATAAATCTACACATCCTGCAAGAATTAATTTTAGTTCGAATCAATAGACGAGAAGGACAAAACTTGTAGTGGTGAAATATGTGTGATGCTCACATCGTCAAATAAGTGAATAACTCCTGAGCATGTTCATAAACCAACTCAAGTCGTTTCTGCACATGAAACAGAAACGAATATTGGATCGCATGCGACAATATGCCGTGAGGCATGTATATTTGACTCTGTTGTCTTAGGAGGCGTTTGGTAGAGTTCTAAAGGGATTTTGCAGAATTCTGTTGGAATTAGTATGCGTTCTAAGTCCCATATGGGAAATAATTATTAAGAAAATCATGAAGGCTCATCTTGTAGGAGACTTCTGTGAACTTTAGTTACAGCTTGCTAATTAATTGTAGCAGAGGAAGATCACCTTATAAGCGTAGATACTCTCCTAGCCACTTGAGCAATGGTGTGAGAATTAGAGAAATATGCATGCTCTCCCCTCGCCTAAGCCTGAGCCAGGTGATGTGTGCACATGACATATGCATGAATAATCGCTCATCATGCTAGATATGATTTTCTTTTATAATTTTATTTTATTGCAAATATCAATAAATTATCCGATGTTTGTTTTTGAACTAATCGGATTATTTGATACACACGAAGTGTACTTATGTTACATGCAGCCAGCTTATTTGGTTCGGTTAATAGAGATCGTACAAGTGTTCTGATCACACATCCTAATATCTTTATAATTACTAAGCTGTTGCCTCTACATAACATATGCGAAGATAATCTAGGGTTTGCCATCTCCTCTGTACCGTGCCATTGCTCATTGTCTACTCCATCTAGCTCGATGACATGCACCGGTGGATCGGGCGAGCATATATCTAACCTTTGACGTCAGATAGTGAATAAGATTTTTGGGAAGCGCTATATGCGACTGCTTGTGGTTCGTTCACCATAACTCATCTTCCTCTAGGTTCAAGTGGTATGCGTTGTCATCACCACCTAGTACTACACGTTGTTCCGTGCCTGTTTCAGAACAGAACGCTTCATATTTTCAATCTATTCATGTACAGTGCTTTCGTATACATGTCTAAATCATATCCATATAAAATGGTTTCGGTTAGTTTACATATTTAATGTAATGGTTTATTTATAAAATATATTAAATCTACATTTGCTTATATTTTTAATAATCCAAAAATCTTATTATAGTCACTGTGGTTTTGTTAACGCCGGAATTTGATTCAGCCCGTCAGTTGCAGGATTGGCCGATGGAAATGCCGATCAGCTCGTGGGACAAAACCGATCGGTACTGTAGAGAAGCCGATCAAGTTAGTAAAAGATTGGATCGGTTTGAGAACAGAGAATTATTCGATGGTGTTAGGTCTAAGAAGCCCAAGGAGAGGTTGGAAAAGGATCGACTTGAGTAAAAGGAGGTCCGATTGCTATAGGAAGGAAGCAAATCGGATGGATGAAGGAAATGTTCGGTCTAAAAATAGAAGATTATTTAAATAAGACTGAGTTTGTAGAGGAGCCGTGAGGTTCATGGTAGGGTATTATTTTTAGTTAAGATTGTATCCTATATGGTTAGGAAGTCTTAGTTAGTTTAGTTAACTGCTTTAGAGATATTTTCTGTTATTTTTGTTAAGAGATAACGTCCGATGGTGCTTGTAAATGCGTCGGACTTTATAAATCCAGGGTATAAATATAGACCCTCTGGAAACATGTAAGAGATCTCTCGATTAATATACAACTTTGGCGTATCGCCACTCTAGTTCATCTAGGTATTTATCGGCGGGTTCTGGCTCTCAACGCGAGGTTGCATCTGTTAAGTTCGATCTCCGGCGAAGGGGTCAGTCCCGCCACTATCTTGATATGTTGTGTTCCGTCTAAGACTGCATCGGTTAGGTTCGACCTCTTAGGCCAATCAGATGTATCGCATCACGTCCGTGCAGGGCCTATCGGCCTGTTAAGCTCCCTCTGTCATCGTCAATTTCATGCTGCATCAGTTAGGTTCAACCTATGAAGCTGCCGATAGTAGATTGAGCTTTAGGTTTATAGTTTTCTGTATGACGTATCATCGGAGTGCTAGCCGATTAATAGAACCTGTTTTGTGTGCGGCTTGCCTGATCATTTGACTAAGAAGTGTCTACAACGCAAGGGAATGAAAGCATCTACAGGACAAACTTCTAAGTCTGTTAACATGACCATTGACAATACTAGAGATGGGACTTGGTGTGGTAATTTAACTACTGTTTTTAGTTAATCAATTTACTAATAGGTGGGTTGGTATGGGAAACCAATGTACATGTTTATGCTCGCATCTCATTATTTTCTTCTTATTAGGTCGCTTAGGGTTCCTCTATATTAATGGAAAATATGACATATGCTACTGTTCATGGTATTGATACAGTAGATCTAAAGTTTACTTTAAAAAATATAGTGCAGTTGAAGATCATGCAATATGTCCCTGCTATTGATAAGAATCTTGTTTGTGATTTTAAGTTGGTATTTGAGTCTAATAAAGTAGTCGTGTCTAAATATGGATATTTTATTAGTAAAGTCTATGAGTGTGGAGACTTGTTCCACTTTTTTCTTTCATATTTCTGTAATAAGTCTATGAACCATATTTATAACTGTGTGGATGATGAGACCAATGTTTAGCATTTATATTTATATTATGTTAATTATGGTTTAATGTCTTGGCTTTCTAGTTTAAATTTAATTATCAGCTTTTTCATTATCAAAGGTTGTAAGTGTTATAGTTGTGTGCAATCAAAGCAACATCGCAAGCTTCACAAGGCTGTCGAGGAGAGAAACTTGATACCACTAGAACTCTTACAGTCAGATATTTGTAAAATGAATGGGGTATTGATGAAGGATGAAAAATAATATTTCATGACTTCGATTGATGATGCTACTATATTTCGTTACGTGTATTTATTGAAAACGAAAGATAAGGCTCTAGACTATTTTAATATTTATAAGGCAGAAGTTCAAAATTAACTTGATAAAGATAAAAAGACTTAGGTCAGATCATGGTGGAGAGTTTTTCTCAAACAAATTTTACTTATTTTGTGAAAAGCATGATACTATACATGAGAGGATGTCTTCCTATTCTCACAAGTCTAATGGAATTGCCAAAAGAAAGAATTGAACACTGACTATTTTGGTGAATGATAATGTGGGATCACCTAAGTCATGGTTCAAAGATGCTTTGTTGACCTTGAATCATGTATTAAATAGAGTTCCTATTAGAAATAAGGGTAAAACAACATATGAGGTATGGATTGGGAGAAAACTATCACTTTCTTACTTTCGCACATGAGAATGTTTGGCGAAAGTCAATGTATCAATAACGAAAAAGCACAAGCTTGATAAAAGACTTTGGATTATGTCTTTCTGGGAAATGATCGTTATGGTATTGCCTATAGAATTTTAATAGTTAAATCTAAGATACCTAACATGAATGTTGGTGCAATTATGGAGTCTCATAATGCTACATTATTTAAATGCACTTTTCCAATAAAGGATATACATAGCACTTCTATTCAACCTTTTGATTTATTTCCTAATTCAATTACACTACCAATACAATCTAAACATACACCTAAGCTTGCCACTAAAGTGGGTGACAATTAAACTCCTAGAAAGAGCAGGAGACAAAGGATAGCTAAGTCTTTGGGTGATGATTTCACTATATAGTTTGTGGATGACACTCCCAAATCAATCTTACAAGCTTATGTATCTCTTAATGCTAACTACTGGAAGGAGGCTATCCGTAGTGAAATGGATTCCATTATTGCTAATAGGACTTAGAGGTGACAAAGTGACCATATGGGTGTAAACCCATGGGTTGCAAATGGGTATTTAAGCGAAGCTAAAACCTGATGATACAATTAAAAAGTACTAGGTTTAGCTTGTGACAAAGGGCTATACTCAGAAAGAAGAAAAATATTTCTTTCAT
This sequence comes from Oryza coarctata, assembly GCA_030770085.1. Taxonomy (NCBI): domain Eukaryota; kingdom Viridiplantae; phylum Streptophyta; class Magnoliopsida; order Poales; family Poaceae; genus Oryza; species Oryza coarctata. The sequence continues at coordinate 10,834,960 of CM061475.1, forward strand.
AGTTACTCACATGTTGCTATATTGATCACAATTCGTGTATCACTATTTTGTTGTCTCATATGGTCTTCTCATTCATCATCATTTAAGACAATTTTCCTAAATGAAGAGCTAGATGAGGAAATTTAAGTGGAGCAACCTAATGGATTTATATTAGAAGGTTAAGAAGGCAATGTGCTAAAGTTGTTAAAATCTTTGTATGGTCTGAAGTAAGCTCCTAAGCAGTGGTATAAGAAATTTGATAGAACACTAACTTTTATGAGCTTTGCAGTCAATGAGACAGATAAATGTATATATTATCACTATGATGGAGGTGAAAGAGTTATATCATGCTTATATGTTGATAACATACTGATTTTTTTGATGAACATTAAGGTGATAAATGAGGTTAAATTGTTCTTGTCTCAAAACTTTGATATGAAAGATCTATGAGTGGCTGATGCTATTCTAAATATTAAGCTAATTATAGGTGAGGATGGGATTACACTCTTGCAATTTCATTACATGGAAAATATTTTGAGTCGCTTTAGCTATATTGATAGCAAGACTTCTCCAACACCTCAAAATCCTAGCATGTTGTTTATCAAGAATGGGAGAATTATTTGGAATATGAGTTGGAGTACTCCTATATAATTGGCTCACGTATATACTTAGCTAGTGTAGCTAGTCTGGATATGTCCTTTGCTATGAGCAAATTGAGTTGGTTTATCTCTAATCCAGGAGATGATCACTGGCTCACGCTTGAGCAAGTTATGCATCATCTGAAGGGTACAATTAATCTTGTACTACATTATATTAGATATCTTTCGACATTGAAGAGATATATTGATTTCAACTGGATCTTTGATATTGATAAGATGAAAGCCACTAATGAATATGTTTCTACACTAGGTGGTGGTTTTGTTTTATTGAGGTCTTGCAAATAGACCATCTTGACAAGGTCAACGATGGAAGCGAACTTTATGGCACTAGACATTGTTACAGTTGAGGCAAAATTGTTGCGTGATCTATTAATGGATATGCCTATGGTTAAAAAAAATCAGTGCCAGCTATCTTTATGAACTATGACAATCAAACTGTGTGAACAGTTCTAAAAATAACATAAAATTATCTAGGCATGTGAAGAGGCAATTGAAGCCTATCTGGAAATTGATAAACTCCAGAGTTATAAGCTTGGATTATGTACAAACAGCTAGAAATCTGGCAGATTCCTTTACAAAAGGGATATTATGGAATGTGATAGATAATGCATTGAAGGAAATGGGAATAAGATCTATGTGAGTTATACTATATTGGAAAACCAAATTATGTTATCAGAGATTCCATAAATTAGAACCTGTGAAGAACAAGCTAATAGTTAACTGAAGGAGAATACCTTTAACCCTCTCTAAGTGAAGATGTATATACTATTACAAGTTGTAAGGCAAGTTGGATTTTGTCATAGTGTGTTCTATTGATTTTAATTAGCGAAGATACTATTCTATAGAGCATTCTTGGAAGAACACACCTATATGAACTCTACTGTTGGTCGCGATCTAGGAAGCTCATGAATAGACAAAGGAGTATGATTTATACTCTCCAACCGAGGGGTATGCTACTACCAGTTAAGGCTTTGAGTGAAATTTGCTTACACAAAACTTGTAATTTAAGATATAGTCCACTGTTAAGTTATAAGTAAGTGTAGTTTGAAGTTCTAGATGTGTGTTCAATCTTAACCGGTCTTCATTGAAACACTAAGTATATAAACAGTACATTGGAAATGAGTAAATCTCAATGTGACTTTGAGATTTGGTGGGAGATTATTGAAATTAGTATGTGGGCTAAGGCCTATATGGAGAATAATTCCTAGAAAAATCTTAAAGGTGCACGTCATGGGAGGCATGCATATGAACTTTAGTCCTACCTCACTAATTGTGGAAGAAAGAGACCTCCTTATAAAGGTAGATACCCACTTGAGCAATGGTGTGAAAGAGAGTTAGAGAAATACATGCACATGCTCGCTTGCCTCGCCTCGCTGGGTTGGACTCGGCTCAGCTCGGGCCTAGATCGAGCGGCACGTGCACGCAACATGCATGTGAATGATTCATCAAAATTGGCTTCTCATGCTTATGCAAACACATCTTTATTTTGCATTTTGTTTTGCTGTAAATCTCAACAATCATCTGGTGTTTGGTTTTTGAACTAATTGGATTATTCGGTGCTCGTGAAGACCAGATAGGTTACACGCAACTTATCCGGTACCAACTTATCCGGTTTAGTTATAAGTTATGGAGATTGTACGACATCCTAATCACGTGTCCTAATGTCTCTATAAATACTGAGCCACCGCTTCTACATAACGTACACGAAAACAGTATAGGGTTTGCCACCTCTTCTATACTACGCTACTGCTCGTTGTCTACTCTGTTCCACTATACACCGACGGATTAGGAGAATAGGTCTTTGGAATCTTCATCTTCGACGTCTTGCACCGAAAGAGGATGGATATGGATTTTGAGAAATGCTATGTGCAACTACTCGCTATTCGTCTACCACAACATGTCTTTATCTACATTTAGGTGCTACTTGTCGTTGTCACCACCCAATATCATAAGTTGTTCATGTGATACATGTTACACCTGCTCAGAACAGATCCATTGGTATGTTTCATGTTTTCTTTTTTTCAATCTATATGTATAGTGCTTTTGTATATATATTTAGATCGTATCAATGTGAAATGTTTTTGTTACTTTACATGTTTAATGTTATAATTTATTTATAGAATAAATTAAATTTTTTTTGCTTATATTGTTAACAGGTTGAATTTTTCTTATTAATCTCTTTGGTTCATGAAGTAAATGAAATATTCTACAAGATTACATTCCTCTTAATTTCATAGGAAAATAAGAGAGACCCAGCCTCTTGGAAATTTTGCTTTGCTTGTTTCCTTTCGTGCTACCAAAGGGCTCTTATGTTTTTCTCATAGGAATAGAGCAACATATACTTTAACTCCTATATATTTTTTATTTTTCCTATCCTGCTACAGAAGGACCTAAATAGGTTGCCTTTGGCCAATGGACCAATGAATCATTGACTCTTCACTTACCAAAATTTCCGTAAGTGTGATGATTAATTTTGGAGACAATCCGTGGATTGTCACACTTCTAACACAAATCATGGTAATCTGAGGCAAGCAACTAGATAGAGGCTTGCGAATGTGTTTCCTAGGCTCCTAGCCCACATGCATGTTAGCACGTGCTTGGATTTTCAGTCCGGCCCACGTGCAAGTGGTCATCTTTTTCTCTCTCGTCCCTTTCGTTCTCTCTTGTCCCTCTGTTTACAACCAAAGCAGGAGAGCAACGCAGCGTGACGAGGTGATTCTCTCTTCCTCGATGGTGGCGAACTAGAAAGCCCACGATGGCCTCTTCTCTAATGAGTTTAGCTGAGGACCACGTCAAATGCTCGCTGGTTGGCCTCCATCGTACCTCGCCTCTACTCACCTGGAACGGCACCTTCACTACGTTGTCTCTTTCCACTGCCAACTTCTACCTTATCTAATTTAACTGGTCAATGCTTCTCTCTACAGTTAACCTCCGTGTCACCTATCTCAACTCATAGCTAGTGGCGCTACCGCTGCCTCGCTATCACCACCGCTAATCAGCCACTTCTCTACCATCCCACTAAGCCTTGAAAATCCTCCACTTCACCCTTCCTAGCATCCCCTTTCTCCCATTCACCTTGGAACCCTAATCCCAAACTTATAAAATCTATTTGCTCACCTATTGTATATCCATGTGTTTGCATGTTAGTCTTTTTCACTAGAAATATCCCACACCCTTTGTCCTAAGTCAGGGTTTAGGTAGAGGTCATGCTAGGCGGATAAGAGGTTGTGAGTCACGCCTGCGGTGGAGGGCGGTGGCGAGAGCCTCCCATGCCGGACAAGGCACGCAAATAGCCATTAACTATACTTTGATGTTTTAGCTAAATTTATGGAAGATCAATTGGTTAAATTTTCTTCGATTGTCCCTAACCAGCATGGGGTGCCATTTTCAGCAGTGATCAAATTTACTAGCCGTAAGCAGATATCCCTGATTGTGTTCTATGGTTCTCCACAAGGTGTTCTAGAGAGAAAAGCCCTTGAGCCTATTGTGTTTGCGGAGGGAGGTCCGAATTGATCTCAAAAAGCAAACTAATCTTTTCAACAAATAAAGAGAAAAAGAGAGCGAGTTGCTAAGCCCCCAACAATAGAATGCTACCTAAAGCCGGATGCCCTCTGCTCATGCGTGGTGACGTCAAAACGGGTTATAAATATGGACGTGAATACACTATGTGCGTGCACTGGATTGTGTTAACGAGAGACCGTCCTCCTTACGAAAATAGTACTGTACATCCCTCTCATCACTTTTTTCCTTCCAAAGCTATCACCGCACCTCTCTCGATAGATGTGCAGCCTAGGCTGGCCTGATTTTGCGCGCACCCACCCAAGCTGGCCTGGAGCCATGTGCACCCCCGTTACTCCTAAGGTCTTATAGCATTGTTACATCTAGGATTAAATATAGTTATATCTATGTGTCCTTAATTATATACCTTTGTCATGATTGAATATACTTAACTACTATAGCAGATTAGTTACTTCTAATACTATAAAATAAACAAAAGTTATTTCTATTTTATTGGAGTTACTTTCCTCTAGCTATATAGTTACTTTTAATACTAGAAAAAAATAATTACTTATAGTAGGAGTTATTTCTATTTTTTATAGGTACTTTTTTCTTTAATACTGTGAAGAGTTGTGTCTACTTTCTTCGAGTTTTTTTAGTGTTCTAGCTAACTTTGTGAATAGGAGATAGAGATTGGAGTGGATAAGAAAGTTGTTTTCAATAAGGAAAGAGATACAATACTACTTAGACACGATAGGACTACTCAGATCATATCCATACTTGTCTCTGTAGTTCTACTTATATGAGGAGATAACCAAGGATATAAATACAAAACCTTAGGGAGAGGGAAGCCATGAACCCTAAAAAGTCATAACAAGCGACCAAAGACCTCAACCCAAGACTGCCATCACAATCCACATGTCTACTACTTGTTCGATCTCATCGAATCAATATTGGATCAGTCGAACTATTAATAACCACTGACAACCATGCTTGAGCTCTATACCGATGTTATGACAGACTAGATAAGGGTGTACTCCTTATGTACTCGTGAAATTGATATAGTAAAGATTACCCGATTAAACAGGAATATGGATATTACATGTAAGGACTAGAACCTATATAAAAACCCATGTCTGATTGTATTTTCGTTTTCGTTGTATCGTTATATCAGTCTTACCTCTCTATATAAATATATCGTATATACACAGATATTTAGTTGGTTATATCGACATTGCTTTTCTCTAACAGTATAGCTAGTTCTAACACTATGAATAGTTACCTGTATTTTTTCTTAGAGTTACTTCTTAATTAATACAAAATTACTTCATTTGAGTTCAATATATATATGCATCTATTTCTAAATGTACAAAAATGTGCAATTATTTCAAATAAAAAGGTAATAAAAATATAAGGATAAAAATGACACATGAATTCCTGACCATACTAATACCGTTTTCATAAAAAAAATAATATAAAAATAATAATATCTTTTTTTACTGTTTCTATTTTTAGTCATACATAAATTTTTTTCTAATTTTTATCATCATTGTATTAAAGTCGCTATAAATTTATAAATATAAAAAATATTTCATAAAGTAATATGAAAATAATTCCGTTTCAGACTGCTTTTACCCCTACTGAAAGCAGCACACAAACTAATGAATCGATCTGATCTTAGTATAAATTAGTTATTAAACTATTAATTATATCCACTTATCATTAATCACCGCGTGCATGCACATGCATTCTAACGTATGCGGCCTATTTAGATGGGTTCGGCAACGGCGGTCCATAATTGGCGCATCTGACCGAACAACAGCGCATACGACAAATAACCACAAGACGTAAATCTCGTTAGATCGGGCGACGCTAAAACCTGTCGTGCTCTACGCGCACCGATTAGATTTCACACAAAACTTAGATTTCTTGAAACAATTTATAAAATCTATAGTTTTGTGTTATGATGCCTATTTTTATAAAATTTACTTAACTGAATTCACTCTACTTAAGAATATTAAAACTTACCTACAGACCCATCTATTATACCATCCAATACTACTAACACATAATATTCAATGAGTGAGAGCTATACACGCATACTAGCCACTCATTTTTAACATGTCCATGACCACGGTTGATATTTTTTCATATAATAATCACAATGCCAAATAGTAAATAAGAGATGCTCGAAAGTATAGCTTATCAGTACTTTCTGTCATATACCTATCAAACTACACGATGACAGCGATCAAACATACATACCTTAGAAGACTTGAATTACAAGCGCTATCACCAGCTTAAAACCAACACTCATGCTTAGCCATTCCTCAGCAAAGGAAAGCTATTTTCATTATAAGCAATTAATAAACATCACAACTTAAATAGTAAACTAAGCAGGCTCATAGACCCATCATATATCACAAAAAATTACAGCGAAAGACTCATAAAGGACATAAGCAAAAGAGAAACTTGTGGCGCCAATAACCACAAGAGCAACTAAACAGGATAAGAGCTAAGCTACAACTACTCATTATAACTACTCACTATCCTCACCACCCTCAATGGGATAGTAGTATAACACATCATCAATACTGGGATCCTCATTAAAAAACAGCAACATGAGTAATTTAATAGTACAAAAGGTTCTACCTAAAAAATGACTTAAATGTTTCATATTTTACATAAAGCTAATTTTATTTAGCAAATGGTAAGTCTAAACTATAATTATTTATAAAAACACCATAATCTGAAATTTAGGACAGCAAACATAAAAATTAAATTGAACCACAAATGAGCACATCGGATGCTCTAAACAATATTCATGGGTCACCTTGCCCAACCAAACTTTAGCCGGTTGTTTTTTCACAATATCTATGACTAACATTAAGTTCGATGCTAATATGACTGACAAACACATCAGTATATAACCATGAAATGACTATTTGAGTAGTCATACTCTGATTAAAGATGTATAACAATACTCACATGAAAAAAACAAAGATCAAATGCTTCACACACATACAGGTATGACCTATAAGTAATCCAAGCTCATAACATATACTTTTCTAACCACACCCCAACCACCTAAACTACGCCGAGCCTCGACAACTTAGGCATGCTAACAATCGTAAGAGGAACCCTTTCACACCATGAATTTTGTTTTAGGAATTAATAAATTGTTTCTAGAATTTATATTAATGTGCACATTTATTAACAAGTGAAGTAAATGTGAAAAATAAAATTTTCTTAATAAATCTAGCATTAAGAGTATTTTCTCTAAAACACTCTCTAGAATTTTCTTGAAATTTTTAGAGCTCAAAAGGTAATTTTAATAATACGAAGATCATTTTAGCATTTATTTATATTGAAGGACATTTTTGACCTACTCCTCTCCTTCCCATGGCCTAGCCAACTGGGCCTGCTTCCTCCCTCTTATCCTCTTGGTTTGCTTCCGCTGGCCTAGCAAGCTGCTAACCAAGCTAGTCCAGTGCGCTAGCCCACTAGCTTACTCATCGCCTCCTCTCACCGACAAGTACAAGTGGGGCCACATGTTAGGCTCGTCTTCAACCTCACGCCGAAGTCCCGAGCATGCACATAGCCGCAATCCTACCAAATCTAGCCACCTCCATTGCTCCCTTTCCAAAAAAATTGAGAGGATTTTATCCCCTTGATCTCCTCTTTCGTTTCTCCTAAGTTTCAGACATAATCCACACCCTTATCGTTGCCGCTAGATCCCACAAAGTTTGGGATAAGGCCTAGGGTTTCCCTCACCTCAACCTGTCGTTCCTGAGATGGACTCCCTCACTTTTTTTGTTTATAAATATCTACCCTATGACCCCCTAGTCCTTGTTCCACCATCTCCCAAGCTTTTCTCATACCCTAGCTGCCACCCCTTAAGCTACTTTTCTCTCCACTGCTGTTGCTAGCTTTGGCCATTGCTTGTCGTTGTTCTCGCCATCATCGAGCCATGCTGTCTCTACCTTTAGTAGCATAAGGACGCAAGGAAACCCGGTCACACCTCCTTTTCTCCTAGGAATCGTTGGAAGGCCGTTGTCACCATGGACTTAAACTACTGTCACTTGGAGCTCGTCACCGGCCACCGTTTGTCCTCGTCCATCGTTGTGCTTGTGTTGGTAAGGTTAGCCTCGTCATGCTCGTTCTTCTAGTGTCCTACTTTTCCATGGTTGCACCGATGTTCACTAGAGCCATAGGTTCCTGTGCTCGCTGGCTTGTGAGGAGATGTGGCGTCGCCACATCATTACCACCTTAGTGCCTCCATCTGCCATGGACGCCACCTAGGCACCTCCTTGCCGATTAGATCAGGATCGATATCAATTATCGTATCTTAGTCAAAATCGGTCAACCAATCTGTGCCGTCCGTTTTGGTGAACCCATGGACCTCCTTAGTGAACTTGGTCTGCGGTAGATCAACCCTTCTCTCTCACTGACATGTCAATGGCATCTCTCAGGGCTGACATTATAATTCATCTTTTCCTTCGGTAACATAATAATAAATAAAGTATTTAATCCTTTTAAATAGACTAAATCTTGTGAAATTCATAATTCATATGAACTTGAAATTAGATTGTTCAAGTCTCAAAATTCATCTAAAATCAAAATCAATATCTATATGTTTGTTTACTTTTTATGTACATTTCTTTTGGTGTTTTTTAGAGTTGTTAGTCAATTTCCTTGTTTTGAGAGTTAGCTTGTAGTTTATGTTGTTTCGGAGAATCACGAGTTCGACAATCAAGATCGAAGCTGTTGATAGCAAGCCTAATCATGTATATCTAAAATCCCTTTGAGCATATTAAAACCATATTTAAATTCTCGCTTTATTTCAAATGTGTATTTATTTTCAAAATGTATTTGTTTGGTGTGAACTTATATCATTTGTTATGGCTAATTTATATTGATTAACATATTCCTGGATACCTTAGTACCTTAGGAATTTGATTAGCTTAAACATCATATATTGGTTCAGCTATATATTAGTATCATTGCTTATACCTTCTTAGAAACATTAGTATTATTTTATGTGGGATAACTAATGATCCACTTACAATTAATAATGGATAATTAATGGTAGCTCACGATGATTGATTATGTTTGGTTATGATAGTTATGCTCATGGCAATTAAGAACTAGTTTACAATCTACTGTTATAAAGCATTTAACGTACTAATTATAAGCCAGAATAGACAATGACTGGATATGTAATATAGCATGTCCTAGTAGAAAAAACTATGGTGTGTTTAGTTTATAAATGGTAGTGCTAATTAATCTACAGTGACAAATATTCATCCTATATGATCATATTAGGAGAAGTTAGAGATTGGACCACCTCTACTAGAAAATTGGCTAGTGACTATTTTATTTGAGCGCGCTAGTCTTATCATGATTTCTCCTAGGCATAGTAACATGTGTTGAATTGTATCTTGTAGTTAAATTCATATAGAGTAAACTGCTCAAATAGCTATACTCACAATTGTGGACGAGTCTAATGTTTTTTTATTAGTCTCATACTACTCATTAATTAATAATTTAGTAATTGATGATAACTAGTTAGCTATTGATATAGAGATTAGATCTATATATAACCGGATTTAGTTGTTCAGAATTAAGCCTTTGCAGCATCAACATGCTCTTTATTGTTGATTAATATTATTTTTTAATTACTCTACTATTTTACTAACCTTAAATATTTATATTTGTTAAATGTTTGTTAAATGTTGATTTTGCAATTGAGCCATATTATGCATTGTTATGCCTATTCCATAAACTCATTGATATCAATAAACAAACGTTGAAGAAGATGGAGTGAGAGGATTTGTCTTATATCTAAGTTTATACACTGCCTATGTGAGTGAAGCTAAACCATGCTAGATTATTTTTATGCTGTAGTTTTCTTCTTTATAAGATCTAAATGTCTCTTTTAACATTTATATTTATATTAGATCTATATAGTAAATTCTATAACATTTATATTTATATTAAATCTATATAGTAAATTATTGATTTGTATATCTTAATTGATTATTGGATAAAAATTAAATATACAAATTAGTTTGAAAATTACTAAATGAATTTCTACACGTGACACCCTCTACCAAAACTAGGCACACTCAGGGCCTCCAAAGAAAATACCATCCAGGCGACTTTTCAACTGGCATAGTGCGTGCGTATAGTACTAAGACAAGCCAATCCTAGATGCGACATGTGATATGTACCTAAGGTGATTGAATAGAATAGACGTTAATATGTTTGGTTCTTCGACGACCTAAACGGGGCTACTTGTATTAGGAAAAGACCATCCTGTTATCGCCCCTATCACCTGTCCAATTCAAATCATGTTTTTAGATTTAAAGATTAAATGAGTATCTCAGATTTTATGCCAAATAATATGAATAGAACTATAGTTTAATCAATGCCTATATTCATCGATTTTTATTTTTTAATCTAAGCATGGCTAAACTTTTGATAATAAAACAAAACCATCCCAACCATTCCCAACCAGGTATAAGAAGGATACATGGTAGAAATATAACAATGAATAGAAATGTCGGAAATTGGATATAAACAACTCTACCTGTTGCCAGTAACATTTTAAAGCAAACCGACATATGCATATATATATATATATATAGGGTTTTGCAATGAAATCAATTTTATCAAGACATAGGTTCAATATGCATAGACACTTGCGTGCTACGAAAAATCACACTCGAACTCAAGGTCTTACCACGCACATCGAATTGTCCAAATCTACCGACAAAAACACTAATTGCAATAAGAATCGAAATAAACATGCCAAATGCTCAATAAATTATGAGATAAATACAGAAGGTAGATCACATTTTAATATAAATTTAGGTGAAAGAATCGTCTCATTTGTGTTAAAGGTTTGGGTGATTCAAAAGTAACAAGTCATATACAATGAAAATGGCATTTTCTATAAATATTTTAGTACTATGAAATAAATTTTGTACCTTTTTCAGTTATGAAAAAATTTGTACCTTTTTCAGTTATGAAATAAATACTATAAGCATTTTCCAGATTTTTCTAATTTCAATTACGTGGAATTTTTTCATCTCGGACGCTGAGGGTTCTGGAATTACAATAAGGTCCTTATGGCTGTCTGCCAAGGTATGGAATTTTACATCTAGAATCCTGACATTTAATAATTCAAGGGACTGGTCCCTCCCTGCCCTTGTTCTAACGAACAGAAGCAGAGCCGCCATGGCCAGCGGCTCGGGCTGCCGTTGCCGGCGATGAAAAGCTGCGGGAATTCTCCAGAGACTACGTAAACGGAGAGAGGATCTCACAGCACACCCAAGGGTGGTCTTGTCTTGGCCGGGGATGGGCGAGAGCTTCACCGGCGATGAGCTCGGCGGCAATGGCGAAGTCGGCACTGTGGACGGCTCGACCTATTGCATGCACGGAAAGAAAACCACATGCATAACGTGGAGCACTACATGAGACGGCCAATACTGCAAGGAATCGACCGATGGCTTACCGGGTGGACGGGAACGGCCGCGGCACTGGATGGCCGGAGGGAGAAAACAAGGACGCTGATCTCCCTCTCCGCTGCACAGTTCTTGGGGATTCTTGGATATTTTGGTTCACGGTGGTGAGGCGGTGTTGGTGGTGAAGTAGCTCGGCCGGCAGAGGTCCCACGCAGCGGGAACGCCGACGCGATAGCGCGGCTGCGCGACGATGACGTCGCGGTCGCGCTCCCGGGGCTCTGCGGCGAGTGGCTGCAAGAAACGACGCGGGGTGTAGGGAGGGGTGGCTACGGCATGCAAAGGGGAGTTGAGATCGTCGAGGAGGAAGCGACGACGATGACTTGCCCGCTGTGGCTGCGCCATTCTACCCGGCGGCCGAAGACGAGATGGAGTAGAAAGGGAGCTGAAGAATCTCTCCTCCTCTGGTTTTCACGACCCTGGCGTGAAGTGGAAGAATGGGCGACGCAGCTGGCAGAGGTAGAGTGCGAGAGAAGGAGGTCGACTCGTCGACACGTCGTGCCCACGCGTCGGCCACGTTCTGAGAGCGGCAGCGCGCGTTCTCTCGCGAGCTTCTATTTTTCCCAAGTTGCATTCAAAATTCAAATTATTTTGTTTTAAGAGATTCAAAGAAAACAGCTCTGGCTGAAACTTGTATGAATTTTGAGGAGGTCTACACTACTGAAATAAATTCTGGAAAATTTATATTAATTCATAATAAATAAACTAGTATTTTAATTAATTATGATCTCTATATACTTCTTTTCAATTTGATGCTCGTTTAGGTTAAGCTTTGATTTACCCATTTAGGGTTATAAATTAATTCAAAACAGATTGCTTTGGCTAATTTAATTGAGGCACTAGAATGGGTGAAAAAATTATGAAATCTTCACAGTAGAATTTTTGGAATTTTATGGTGTATCCATTTGTTGCATAATCTTTATTGGTTTATTAAACATTTACCAATCATTTTAGCACAGTACGAAAAATCAATCAAGTCAAAGATCTGGACTTCACTACAAACAGGTACATATGCATACAGCCACTGGGTCGCTAGATCTACTAGCCAAAAGCTAAGCATGATCGGGTGGACTACCCAGTAAGTGAACGGTTAACGACCTTCTACTGCGCCTCTAAAACAGTTAGACATTTTAATTTAATTATACACAAATATACTTCGACCAGACTTAGAATCTAAGAAGATGCACAATGAAGCTTCATGGATCATCTAGGATCACTTTGGTTAGGTGCTAGCGATTATCATACTTCCAGCATACATGGAAAATTTATCGATCCAAACGTTCCATAAGTTTATATGTGAATTTCAGCACTGTCAACTTACTCTCTGAAAAATTGTTAGCACTCTTATGTAACAAGCATTCGGATGAATTGCAATACTAAATCATCATCATCATCATCACCACCATCATCATCATCATAGTGACGTGAGTTGTTTGAGTTTAGTAAATATCACAAATTTGTTTTTACCTTGCCGAGGCCATCCAAGTAATTTTTACTCATGAGAAGGGATGATTAAGCTTTACATGTAGGAGTTTTGTTTGCATGTGTGTCACGTCCTTGTGTTATCTTATATATCGATTTCAGAGACGAAGATCTGTATCTATTGGGCCACGTGGCGCCACGAGCAAAGCTTCGGCGTGATTCTAGACTGGGGAAGTATGCCACATATTCATAGCACTCCTGAAGTCGTTCGATGGCATACGAACTGTGGAAAAACGTTCAGCGGACCTCAATATAAAATATAAGTTTTAAGAGGTTTGTTTTATAAAATGAGCTATCCCATGGAGTAGAGGAGAAAAATACCATAAGAAAAAATCCAATGAAAAAAAAACAAGAAAAATAGATTCCCCTACTTGAAGGGATAAGCAATGGCTTCGTCATACCTTGGCAATAGGCATTGGATGGAGGAGGCACCGTCGTGCCCCTGCATTGTTGCTCACCATACTGCTGCATCCCTATGGCTGATTTCCTCCATCTCAATCTACCGAACAAGGGGGATAGGAGATGTATCACTAGTAGAAGGTGAAGGATGGTCTCTATGGCCTGCATGTCCTTGTCGTCTCTCTCTTCCTCCTTTCCCACATTATTGGCTAGGGCGATTTCTTTTGGATTCGTAATGACTATGATGGTGTGGCTAGCTAGGAGCACAGGCGTGGGGCTTGGCAACGACAGCGACAATAGTGACAGTTTTATGGTTGGGGTGCAGTAAAAAAAACCCTAACCAAATTGTTACCCAGCGATCCATTTTAACTACTAAATGGGTTGGCCTATATGCCAGCCTCCCATCGCATCACTTAAATGGCCAAAAGGCCAAAAAGGCACGAGCCCAGGTTTCAAATATTTTGCGAAGCAACCCCTATATTTTCAGGAAATTACAAAATAATCTTTGTAAATAGTACTATTCAGTATTATTTCAATTTTTATCCCTGAATTTCCCACAATTCAATAAATCCCTCAATTTTAGCCCCAGCATCATAATTCAGCAGGCCCTAAGTCCTCAACCAACCCAAATTACCATTGTAAATTAATTTATTCCTTGTAATCTAGCACTGGTCAATTGAAATTGAGAGAATAAGCTAAATGATTTTGACTTTACTTTTTTTATTCTGAAATCGCCTTCGGCAACTAGTACTCCTGTAAAATAATTGGTTAGATACATTGACTTTCTATTCAAATCAAAAAGTATTTGTTGATCCACTTAAAATAAAACTCGCTATACCCGGTTCCGCATATGCATGCATTTATGCTCCTAGCCTATATCCGCATCCATAATCTGCATCGGGTTTGTATTTGTGTGTAGAAAGAGCCACATAACGTACCATATTATATTACTTACACTACAAAAAGATCCGTATTATGATCCTGTGTGGAAATACATTGAGAAAATTTGGTCTCGTCGGTTCTAGACAATCTTATTTTTCTGTACATAAAAAAATAAAGAAGCCATTGCAATTGCCAGAAATACTGAGCCTACTAAAGTCACGAAAATAGAGGGTAAGTTAAAATCCATCATAGAATAGGGTGTCTCCATTCAAATTTACTATTTCTATCTATTTGAAAAATATCTTAAGATTCTTATGATATAATTAAGTATATCTATTATAAGGAATATTGACTATTGTATTTTTGAGTTTGCAAAAAAAGATTTTTTTAGAATACTTTAGATAAATTAATTTAAAAAAAAGAAACGAATGGATTATATAAATAATAAGAAAATTGCAAAAAAGGAGAAGTAATTAAAAATATTTGATTTTTCTTTTCCCATCCTCATGGCCTTTCTATCCTTCTAATCAAACTTGAAATTGGATTCAAAGTTTGACTTAGTCGAATGTGCCTATTCCGAATCCAAAATCTTTTTCATCTACTTCCTTCCACATGCAATACTTATTCAACCACGCTCGGACCCCACAAACGCAAGGTGCATATCAGGTTTTGAAATAAGTATATCCCCTAGCATATTGAAGCTCTTATCCGACCCGTTGTAAGGATTGATACGTAGGACTTTTAGTTGATTGATATTGCCGTAAAGTTAAAACTTTTTAGGCTTTCTTTATTAAACTATAATTTCCTATCTGCATACATGCTCCTCTAGAAGCGCATACAATAACGCACAGTAAAGGAGGAAAAATAGCATCCTCAATCAAGGGACAAATTCTTTTACCTATTGATTTCATACTACCCCTTAGACTTTGTAAGGCGATATACCACCCCAAAAGGGTATTAAAATACCGGATGACGTTAGCTTTTTGACGAATCCTCGTCTCTCGTACAGTGAAGTCCTATTAAGACCCACGCAAAAATGGATTATATAAGAATATTATTCCAAATACTCCTCTAGGTGCGTATAGTAGCATTGCGATTTCGAATCTTTTTTCTTTGTGAATAGAAAAAAATCATTGTATCATTGGGTCAGAGGTTTGCTCCGAAAAAATTCGAAACAAAACGTCTACCGCGTTGAAGCCTATAGCCTTGGAGTTCTGCCAAACTATGATTATTACCATCAGGAGCCTTTTGAACGTCTGGTCTAGATTCTATAACGGTCCAATCTGAAATGAAAGACTTTTCGCTCTTGATTGGAGTCGTAAACTAAAACTACCTCTTGATGAATCAAGGTTATAGAAAATTTCGTCATCTAGTTCTACCATTTTGAAAATCAATTCTCGGGTTTAGGGTTTAGGGATAAATCAAGCTTCCTACAAAATTTCATCAAAGAGCAACAATAATAGATACATTTTCAATAAAGTTTTTGCTCTAATTATTAGTTATTATTTCACATATGCCATTTGTGTGTTCTAAAATTAATTCTAATATCACAGAGGCTAAATCGCTAATATTTGTACAGAGATAGAGTAAATGTCTCATATTTGTACATCTATAGAGCACACAAAATCCCAATTTAACATTCAATTCTATAGTATTAGTGATTATAGACAACCATTAAAATCATTTTGCCAAATTTTGCTAATCTTACTGTAATATGTTCATTAGGAAGTAAATATTCTATATTTCTCAAAAATAGAAATATCGCACCACCTAAATCACCGTCGTTTGATTCATTTTTATTCGATCTCATATATATCTTAAGAAAATAATACGATGAAATTAAATTAATTATAAATAGCACATATAATATTTATGTATTTTATAAAAAATAACAATATCTTCTGCCCTATTAGTCAGCGCACCGACAGTGGTCCCATTTTCTAGTATGCATGTGACATAACCGAAACTAGGGTTTACCCAACCTTAATGCAAGATGTTAAAAGATGGTTTTACTTTCTATACATTTTCATATACGGAAATTTATCTAAAGAAGGTTTTACAAAAAAAATAGTTTTAAAACTTCCATCTTTTCACTAGGGATGCACTGGATGACCACTTAAAGTGATAATTAAAACTTAGGGATGTTACATTCCCTGTATATTAGATGCAAAAGTTTTTGAAGTTTTGCTTCTACTCCGACGTGTTATAGATCGCTATGGTTTTGACTAGTGAACATAATATAGTTTGATTTTTACTGTCGAATAAAAGCTTACTAGTTTTATTTTACAAATGGTTCAACACGAGGGTTTCAGTGCACGCAAAAAGTGCGTCCAGGATACATGTCATGATATGAATTAGCTTTATCTACGGTAACATGTATAACAGTATAAGTTTCCCAAAAGGGAAAAACACAAAAATGGAAATGCACAACATTACAGCATAATGGTCCAAGTTTCTACTCCAGTTGATATTAAGGTTGTGTTTGGCATAAGGAGAAAAAAAAACTTATCTCATTTTCGGTAAAAAAATCATATTAATTTATTTTTAAATTTAAAAAAATTAATACACAAATATTTATATGCTAATGGCTTCTCTTCTTTCCTTTCTCTCAAACTCACTCACCGATTGCTTAGCTTGCATGCCAAGTTCGTGTAAAAAATTTCTATATAAAAGTTTAATCGTATAATTTTTTTAGTATAAAATTTTAACTTAATTAATTTATTTCTATCTTTAAATAGCTATCATAAAAATAAATAATTTAAAATTTTAAAATCTTCCGAGGATTCAAACAGGACCAAAGTATGCTATTCTCCCATCTTTCCTAAACAGCAAAGCACAGAACACCAACCAGAGAGACATTACGAACCCTATGCACATACCAAGATACAAGGCTGCCATGCCGTTTGGCACATCCTCAAGCTCATCGTGTCTTCGTCTCATTGAACAGTTCTTGGGGAGAGGAGGGCCACAAAGGCCAGGATTGCCGATGTAGATGTACTCTTGATCATAGAGTGCCTGTAGCTGATGCCCTGATGGTATCTTCCCCGACAGATTGTTGTCGGACAGGTTCAGCCAGCTCAAGGAAGTTAATTCCGACAGACTCGACGGTATTTCACCAGACAACCTGTTGCGAGATAGGTCGAGAGACTCCAACCCCTTCAAATCGCCGATCGCGCTCGGAATCTTCCCACCCAGGTGGTTGACGGAGAGATTCAGACTCTTGAGCCCAAGGAGCAGAGATGTTTCCTCTGGAATCTGTCCTGTTAGGCTGTTGCATGACAGATCAAGGAGGACAACCAGGTTGTAGTTGCTGAAGGTGTAGTGTAGCTCTTGGCCTTTCGTGAACGATGAAATGCTGCCTTCGTAAACGTCACCCCTGTTCCCGTCCGGAGTAGTGCGTCTCATGGCCTTCATGCCTGCTAGAGATTGTGGCATTATTCCTGATATGTTGTTGTTTGCAAGGTCCAAATAGTGAAGGCCGAAAGAGTTGGTTAATTCCTCAGGAATGTGACCTGAAAACATATTCGACCGCAACCGCAGAAACCTTAAGTATGGGATCTTCTTTGCTATCCATGTTGGCAGGTTCCCAGAAAATTGATTGTGTGAGAGATCAAGAAAACGCAGATATGTGGCATTTTCAAGAAACTGAGGGAATTTGCCCGTGAGACCATTATTGCTCAGGTCTATGGTAGACATGGCGTGGCCAACATAAGGCGAGAAGAACTGATCCAGATCATCCAGTGGTACTAGTACTTTATAGTTCTCTGAACATCGTGGGAATTCTCCTGTCAGATGATTGCTTGACAGATACAGAAATACCAAGCCACGCAACTGGCAGAAAGACGCAGGGATGGTGCCTGTGATGTAATTGCTGTAAAGACGCAGCTCCTCTAACCTGGGAGCTCTGAGATCAGATGGTAGTGGTCCGGACAAAGAATTATTGGAGAGATCAAAGTAGGTTATGTTTACAGGGAAACGTGGAATTTGACCTGTCAAATTGTTGGACCCAAGATTCATCACCGTCGCCGACATATCCTCTAGTGTTTTGGGTAAGGTGCCACTCAACTGATTGTCCGAAGTCCAGTGTGTTAGTGTGAGAAAAAAGGGTATCAAACCAATCAGGCAAATAATCACTTATGCATGTGCCTGAAACATCAAGGACCCTGATTTCTGTTTGCCATCTTAGCCATGATGGGAATTGGGGATCTAAATGACACGACCGCAAATGTGCCACTTTCAGTCTGAATGGAGGAATCCAATCTTTTTGGAAGACCATCTTGAAAGAGTTTCCCGAAAGACACAAATATTTTAAGTCCACTAAACTTGCGAAGTGATCCTTGAAAAGCAGCCCGGTGAAATTATTCCAACCGAGATTTAGGTAAATCATGCTTCTAAGTGCTCCAAAACCCACAGGCAACTCACCAATTAGTGTGTTTTGTGAGAGATGAACAAAATTCAGGCTGCTCAACTTTCCTATCCAAACTGGCAACTCACCGCTCAAATTGGTAGAATGCAGGTCCAGCTCGCACAACTTATTCCATGAACATCTCGGCAATCTCTCCATGAATTCTGTTGCGTCCGCAACAACATAGTTGTCGTACAGGGTCACAACCTGCAGATCACACTGATGCTCCAGGGTTGTCGGCATGGTCCCCAGTAGGTTGTTGTGGCCTAGATGCATAACCTGAAGGGCAGACATGTTACCGAGTGCGTCAGGAATGGACCCAAACCAATGGCCGTCTGTCAGATAGAGCTCTATAAGGCCTGTGTGATCCCAAAGACATTTGTGCTGAAGTGAAGCGTTGAATTTGTTGGATGAAAGATCGAGGACCTCAAGAAGTGTAAGGTTGAAATGTGACATGGTAGAAATGGCACTGTCAAGCTTACAGCAACTCAAATGAAGTACTTTGAGGGAAGAAAGCATGTTGATGGTATGGACCCAGTTCCTGACGGCACTAAGATCCACACCACTCATGTCAAGATGTCTCAGAGAGGAGAGCCCTGACAACCATGAAAGAACTGAAGAACTGCTACTACTTCCCAAGCTGACATCAAGATACTGCAAATTGGACAGGTTCCCAGGCTGTGGAGGTATTCTCCCTGAAAAGCTTGGCCCTGAGAGGTTCTGATACCTCAGTTTCTTTAGGTCAGCCATGAACAGAGGTATGCTCGAGTCGTTGAAGTGGTTCCAGCTCAGATCTAGGTACCTCAGATGGTGCAAAGCAGTCAAGGAGGAGCTCATCTCACCTGTCTGCAAGGCCAGCGCGTCGTCTTCCCAGCTTCTGTCGATGTCAATCCGGACATCGAAGAACAAGATCCAGTTGGTGTCTATGTAGATGCGGTTTGTTAGGATTGAATCGGCTGTGAACGCCAGCAATGGTTAGCAAAAGGTGTGGGGATTGAGAGGAAGGCACAAGAACACCAGGGATTAAGTTGCTCAATAACACACTTCTTCGTTTTCTCTATTTCCCCTTTTATAGATTACAGTGAGTGTCGCAGCGAGCTCTGCGTCAGCACGCACGACGCGAGAAGTTCGCGTCAATGCTGGTGCGTCACGGACGCTACCCACGACGTGAGGTGTTTGCGCCCTCTCGCTCAACATCCACGGATAGCACAATACCCCCTATTACATACATATGTGCCACTATGGTGGTAGCCTACTTTAGCGTCGTTCGAGTCGACACCTTCCCGATGGAAGGTCATGGTAGTTATGCATCTACCACTACCTACAAGGGCACAACAAGTCCTATGGAAGCTAGTGATGAAGATAGGAGGTTAGGATCCGACTTCATCTTCACTGTCGATACTAACAAGGTGGTAAATCTAGTAGTGCTGGCTATCCTCATGGTTGACTAGATCTAGCGATAAAAACCTTAGGACTAGACATATCTGGCATCATCAACCTTGGGCTAGGTTAGATCCATGGTATCTTTATGTGCACCTTGTCGGAGTCATGTAGCTTCGGTAAAGCTCCTTTAGGGACGATGTGGCATGCATGGCCATGATGCTTGGCTATCACCTCGATTGCTAGCGGCAACATGCGCCTCTAGGATGGTTGTGGAGGAAGCTAGCGAGGAAAAGGGGAGGGAGGAGGGCTGACGGCGGTAGTAGAGTGCTTGGGTCAAAACGACATAGGAGGAGGAGGAGTGGTGTGAGGCGAAGGGGCCCGATGACATCGGTGATATAGGCAGAGATGTTTAGTACCTAGGAATCATGTGGTACATAAAGTTATCAGACTTAGTATTGGTTATAGGGTACCAGCTAGCTGATACCTATATATATCAGATCTAGTACCTCATGAATACCAAGCATAGTACCTAGTACTTAGAAATTAGGTCTAATATTCATAAGTATTAGACTTGGTATCTATACCTTATAAATAGTACTCATATATGTATCAAACCCGATACCAGTGCATATTAAATACTATTCTAGAATGGGATTTTGTGCAATAGTAGCCTCTAAAATTGTACAATTAGTAAAAATCTTTTTATATAAGGATATACTAATACAATAAGCATAAAATAAAAGTAAATTTAGATATGTATTTAACAAAACAGTACTCATCAATTGTTGCACATATAAATAGAGAAGCTTTCAGACGATGGGAGGAGGCCGGTATTAACTACGCGCTCTACTGGCAATTCATAAGTGATGCTCTACGTCTAGGGCATTTTGTTATGCTATATACAATACTACAATAAGATGTTATGCTTACGGGCAAATTAACCAATGCGGTGTTCCCTCAACTACCAAACCATTTACTAATTATTCTTGGAAGTTCACTATTAATTCAATGCTTTTTAGATTCTTTTTCTTAAGCATCTAAGCACACCACATCGTGTTACAAAAGTGGTCATTATGTAATAAATACAACCATATGAGCTGGCTATATACATTATAAAAATTGTCTTTATATCATTAATTTGCTAAATTAGTTTATAGCCATATGGGATGGCCACAGGAGAATACATTAATTTTTGAGGTCACTATTTAGAAATAAATATAAAACTAATAGCTGTTGGTGCAAGGCTGTAGGGATCCGTTAGAAGAAGTAATCGTTGGCTGTTGGCTTGAGCTCCGTAAGTTGCCTACAAAACATGCACTAGCTTTAGATTGTAGCTCTTCATTTCATCAAGAGATGAATTCGTCCAACAGAATTTTCATAAACCTCATAACTCAAGACTTCAAACCCATTTTATTTCTACAGTGCCATAAAGGTTGTGTTGTTTGTCACAACTAATACCACTTGCTATATGCCCATTTATATAGAATACTAGATCGTTTGACATTGCCCTTGCTCTAAATGTATATTATGTTGTATTAGAGGCTTGGGAGATAAGAGTAAGTGTGAGTAGTGAGGTTGAAAATGTTGTAGATGGAGGCCTAGAGGGGCTTTGCATGGCTGGGAAAGTGGTTATGGAGACGATGGACTCATGGTGTGTAAGTCTTTTGTATCCTTAAGATAGTGGTGAAGACAATGTTAGAAAGTTATGATAGGCTTGATAAGTTGCTTATGATATTACACAAATGAGATGTGTGAAATTCATCATGAAATGAATTATTTCAATTCTTGTGGTAGATAAACACCCATATATCTAGAATTTCTTTCTAGATTTTAACTAAATGTTTATAAGTGAAATAGGTTGTGAGGTGAGTTTTAAAAAATAATAAAAAAGGAGATGTCTAAACTTTAAAAACATGATATGAATTTATACTCTTTTAAAATACTTCAGTGGTGGTAAGTGTTAATTCTGCCACCACCCACCACAGCTGCACAGCTGCCATATAGGCCTCTAAACTGAGGTAGGTGGACTTCTGTCCCTTCCCTAACCATAAGCCATCAAATAATGAAAATTTATTTTAAAGCTAGAGAAAAAAAATAATGACAAATATGACTTGAGAACAATGAGACTAATTTTGTTTTAATTGTTGGGCTTGTAGGGTGGGTTCTTCTTAATTCCGTTGCAATGCACATGCTTATGCTTTTATCTTATAAAGTTTGGAAGATGTCTGGCTTAAAGTTTCTATTAAGGCATAGTAACATATAGGAAAAAGTTTATTTTATTTGCTTAGACTATTTCATTGGATGTTTAACCCTAAACCATTTTTTTTCATTTTACGCTTCACTTTACTTGCTATTAACATTTTTTTCTTTATATAAGCTATCTTTTAACCTAAAGCCATGGATGACACCATTATCCAAGTTTAAAAATAATTTTATTTTTTATGACTTTTTCGTAAACTTTAAAATCTCAGTATTTAAATTAGTGTTAGGTTAAAAAAAGTTGTTAAGCTGTAATACATCTATCATCATCTTGAGAAATTTTAGTATAAAATATAGCTTATACAGAGAAATGAAAAAGAGAAATACTGTTTAGGATGTTGAATACTCCTGAGAAATAGTTTTAGGTTGGGAAATGTATTTTTTTACATATATGCACCTTTCTTTTAAAAATGCAGGGAAAAAACTAATTCCCGCTCCCTAGCTTAGGCAACCCAAAATCATGTTAAACCCTAAAAGGTTGCGAAGAAAAAAGGAAAAAAAAGGCAAGCTCGCATCGAACCCAGTCCATGGCGGCGTACGACCCGAAGGACGACGTCGACCGCCTCTTCGCCTGCTTCAAGTGTGGCGTCTCCCCTCCCCGTAAGCTCCTGGCCCGCGAAAATGGCCACTCTCTCTTTTTCCCCTAATTTTTTTTCCGGAAGTTCTGATTCGATCTGTTCCAATCGAACTGCTTCAGAGTCGGCCTTCAGGGAGAGGCCGCGTCGAGCGGGCAAAAGGTCGCGGGTCGCGTCCGCAGCGGATGGCGGTGGCGGTGGCGGGAGCTCCTTCTCTACTCCCACGCCGGACGCGGCGGAGAAGGTGCGCGAGTAGTCATTGGCTCTTGTTGAGGTTCTACCCAAAACGTATGGAAGAGCAAGTGATCAATTTCGATTTGTTTGCCCTATACAGCATGACGCGCCATCGTCAGCGGTGATCAAATTTACCGGCCGCAAGCAGATGTCACCGGCTGTGTTCTATGGTTCTCCGCAAGGTGTTCCGGTGAAAAAGCCCTTGAGCCTATTGCTGTTGCTGAGGGAGATCCGAATTGATCTCAAGAAGCAAACTGATCTGGTCCCCAGGTCTATAATCGTCTGATCTGGTCTGATCTTGCATTGGCTCAAAGCAAATAAGCTCCTTTTGTTCTGAATGTTGTTTGTTGGATCTGCAGTGCCGGTGTTTGGGCAACCTTCCCTAGGCAAGAAGAGGCAATTAGGTTCTCTAAAGCACATGAACATACCAATGTCTTTAGCTATCAAGATCATTTAAGTGGGCAGAGAAGATTCCTTGTATCTACATATGATGAGTTCTGGAAAAGGTTGTGACCTTATTACACTGTGTGCTTTTTCATCTCTTACGTACCTTATTGATTCCTAATTTTCTTGTGCGTGATAGCCTGTTACTAGTGTTTGGAACATGTCACACATTCTCATTGATGAAATCCGTGGAATTTCCTATGCAATTGTGTGGGATTATTTTAGATAGAATTATATGTCCCATACAAATCTATCTCTACTGTAAAAATAAAACTTTATTTCGTATACATTTGTATCTATTGATCTATAATCTCACTAGATGTAGATCTTTCTCTTTTTCCTCCAATTAACATAGTAATCTGACTAATTTCTAGGCCTTGAGAGCGAACGTGGTGGTTTCTTTTAGCCCTCTCTTAATAATATACAATATGGAATGTTCATCACTTCTTGGCTAATTTAAGGTCTCTTTTCCTTCAATTCCCATGGATTTATTCTATGCTATGATCTTCCTCTAGGTACAATAATATGGATCCACAGATTCGCCATCACTATGAAGTTATACAGGATGTAAGTATACATCATATCTTTATTCTGTTGAAATGATAAAAATGTACACGCTTCCAGGTACTTACAAAACAACTCTTTACATTTGCCTTTTCTTTTTCCCAAATCTGATGCTAACAATGAGAGGAAAGAATTGGTAAGGCATATAATTGACACCGCACCTTCTCTTGTAACGTCTACATTTGGGGATTCTTTTTTTGAAGGGCCTGGTTTTGGGTATCATGTCCATAGAATTCTGGCCTCAGATTTGTCAAAAACAAGTTTATGTATATCGTCGTAATCATTATTGCTAGGGAATTATTCTGTTACATCAGGAATGTAGTGCTATATTTTATATTTGGATGAGGAATCAATCAGCATATACTCATACAAACAAATGTCTGAAAAATAGTCATACTGTAGATACCCAATAACATGTTACATCTCCATTGATGCTACAGGGTTCACCTTGCCATATTTACTTCGATCTTGAGTTTGATCCAAGATTGAACAAGATGAGAGATGCAGATGAAATGGTAGATATATTGGTTGCAGTTACTTTCAGTGCTTTGCGTGATAAATATTCCATTGAAGGAGAGGAAGAATGGATAATAGAATTAGACTCGTCTACTAAAGGTGGCTTATTATCTCCTTTTGCATGTCTGGTTAACCTATAACGTCATATCAATAAGATCAATGGGATCATTTTATGAGGAATAAGATTAGCCTTTGCATCTTCTAGATATCTAGTTGCCATTTGATTCATTAATTGTTATCCTAAACAAGGATTTGTCTTCTATAATTGTCGAGTAAATTTGTACTGTAGGAGTTTCTATGAAATTATATTTAATAACTGGGATGCTATGCTAGCACTGTTTATGCATGATGAATTTAGATATTGTCCACATTGATCATAAGAAGTTATCAAATTTTAATCTTCGGACAGAGTTATTCATAGAAACTGAGGGTTATCCAAGTTGAGAGGACATAAAAAGGAATATTTCTACCATGTAACGTGAGTTGTATAAGACATGCTAAACATAATCCATATTTGAATAAGTTTTAAGAATAGTTATCAATTGTTCAAGAATTAGTTTTGCTTTTGTACACTCCACATGTGCTTTTCCACCACAAGCTAATCCTAATGTGATTGGGGGAAAACATAAGTAAGTTGCCTTTTTAATTGTCAGGAAGGGTCTACCATGCAATCCTGATACCATTTTTACATTATGTACTGGTCATTCTCAATTGTCATGGCGATCATCTGTGCTGTATACTGGTACTCATATGGAAACTTCTGTTTTTTGTTTGCTTAGAAAAGTTTTCACGCCATTTGATCATCCGCATACCAAAGACTGCATTCAAGGACAACTCCCATGTTGGTGCATTTATCTCTGAGGTATTATTCCATCTCAATCTTCATTTTTGTTACCATCAGTACATTGGTTATTTTCAATTTCTCTATGTTTTGTTGTACTGGTTATATTCAAGCAAGGAACATTTCTAAGTCTATATCTTTCAGTGATGCACCAAAATAAAGCATAGAAGAAGAAAATAATGAAATGTTTTAGACCATGGATATGTAGCATATAACATACTTACACCAAAGCTGAATTTGCTTTGTCTGCATACATCAGGTTTTTGAGAAATAATTCAAAATGGAAGATGCCTATAGTATGCATTATGGCTCATATGAAATCCAATTTATTTATGCTGATGGGCTGTTACCTTCTGCACTAGAGGTGCTGTAAGCAGTTGCACATTTCTGTATTGATGCCAAATTACAAGCAAATTAGTAACCTATCTTTGTTCTTGCCATACTTCTGGGCCTACTGTGTTAGTCAATTCATCTTTTGCTAAAATGAAATGCAACCCTGAACTTAGAAAGAATCGGAACAAATTCTTATACTTGACATATATGCACTTCAATGGAGATTAGCAATTGATTTGCAATATACATGTTCTGCATATATGTTTCCTAACAAACTCATGTATTGTTTTTTCTGGCGGTGGGATTGATGTTCAGAACATTTGCCTTTTCTTTCTTTGCTTGGTTCAATGTAGAATTGATGTGGTTGATTAGAAAATTTTATTTCCACTCTGAAGTATTACTCTTTTTGCAGATCTGCTCACGGATCGCAGCTCAGCGTGCAGCTAATCCTAACTTTGATAAACTGTACATTACGAAAGATAGCAGTTGTACAGGTCCTTCTGATCATCTCTTTATGGATACTGCTGTTTACTCTCGGAACCGTTGTTTTCGTTTAGCCTTCTCATCGAAGTCTGGAAAGAAGTCATTTCTTGTGGCTACTGGGCGTTTCAAATGTAAGAACATGGTAAGACATTGATCAGAAGCTCTTTTCTTTATTCTCGATAAATATTTCTAATGGCAAGTTCTTGATTTGACATGTTGACTTGTTTTTGTTCTGCAACTATATTTGGATATTTAATCTCTTCATGGAGGTCTGATGCAAATACACGTCTCTTATTTTGTATGCTAGAACAGCTTTTGGGGGATGGAGAATAATTGTAAGCCTGTAGTACAGTGGTAAAAAAGCTGATGGTTTATTGTTTAATGCCATGATACTGAAATTTTCACTAGGAATAGTTTTTCCTTGTTCTTTAAACTTAAAAAGTCTATTTTCTATAGCTTTGGACCCATCAAGTTTTCCTGAAATCAGTAATAAGGTCACTCTACTACTACTAGTTGATGTCTTGATGGAATTGATCCTGGACTAATTTACTGGTGATCACTAGTTTGTATCTGTTGACCCTTATAAGCAGTCCCATTTCTAAAAAGTGCCTATGTAGTGGGAAGGTGGTAGTTTTTTCATTTTTGATTTTAAATCAGCTCCTTTTGGCATCCTAATTCTGATTTCCGAAAAGACTACTTAAACTTTGGACTAATGGAGTGCCATCAATTTTATATCTATTCCAAGGAGGCTTTTTAGAAGAACAGCACATTTGATTTGATAGTCCATAATTTCCCTGTTTTTTTTTCTTGAACA
Source organism: Oryza coarctata (assembly GCA_030770085.1). Taxonomy (NCBI): domain Eukaryota; kingdom Viridiplantae; phylum Streptophyta; class Magnoliopsida; order Poales; family Poaceae; genus Oryza; species Oryza coarctata. Next base: position 10,862,236 of record CM061475.1, read on the forward strand.
AGCCACTTTATCAATAGACTAGCACTAGGACAGGCTAACAAATGACATTTTACTGGAGGTAGCCGACTCAGTATTGCTTGGTTTCCAGATCCTGATCCACTTGCAATCTTTTTGAGCCATGGGTTACCACAAAGAATGTATCACAGATTGGCCTTTCGGTAGTAGCTCCTTGTCTAATTTCTAAAACACAGTAGCTCCTTGTCTGCACTACAGTTTGATATGCTTGCTGTTATGGCAAACCTCCCCAGTACAGTTGGCATTCCTGTGATGCTAATACTATATATTATGTTTTCTGTTTTGTATGCCTTCTTTGCCTTATGCTATCCTGTGTTGACTGCATGTGAACAGGCAAGATTTGGCTCAGGAGTTATGCGATTTGGATTTATATGTCAGTAGTGCACTCTGACAGCTTGTTTTAATTGTTACAGAGTGATACGGAGCTCTTTATGGAGTCACTTATATGCAGATTAGATGATGACTGTGATAAACTTTTGACATGTAAACTTGATTTAGATTGCAAGAAAACATTGCATTTTGACTCTGAAGCCAGCATGATACGAGTAAGTATATATGTTTTTTGCACCACCCTTGCAATTTTCCTGCTTGGGCATTTCTGGAATATTTTGGAACTGCTGCCTTCTCCTTCTCATATTGTGAGTCATTTTATCTTTTGGCACAAGAATTAATGTGTTGGTAAAATGGCCAAGGTATCCTTATTTTGCTTATCTTGGCACCAGATAACGCAATAACTGTGGACATGTCAGGGTTGTTGAAGGAAAGAAATTTTCATCTCAAAAGTGTAGAATGACATAGATAAAGCGATTAACAGAAGTCTGTAATGACTTGTTTTGTGCAATGGAGAGAGTGATCTTTAATCTTTGTTAAGTTCTATATGAAGTTGTCGTTGATTGTTGCTAACATATATGAAGTTGAACTACTGAAAGTTGCTATGTAATTTTTCTATACCTTTTCTACAATAGGTTAGTAGCAGGTGTTGTTCAACGTGTGTTTTGGCCAGTGAAACTTCACCTAGTTTGAATAGCTTATTGAAAATTAACAAATATGTTGGTTGTTACGAAAGTGTCCTAGTTGCTAAACTTGTCACACTCTTCTTATAATTCCCTTCTGTAAAAAATGAACTTAAATTCTCTGTTGATCTTTTATATTAATTTTTCCCCTAATGTGCCATGGCTAGATTCAAGGAAGAAACAGCAAGGATTCCATTGGCACCTATCGAAGTGATTTTCCTCTTTCAAATACTTATGGAATATCTCCTTTTCCAGCTCTGGATGGCTTTATTGAATCTATAGCTTCCTTTGGAAATGTCTCAGGTGGTTTATCTTCCTCTGTTATCCTTGTTTTTGCTGATAATCAATCATTCATCAGTATTCTGTTCCACTATGTTTCTGTCAGTTGCTAATAGCTTGGTATCGTCAAATAGCTTGTCAGTCTCAGTGTGTTTTTATGTTTATATTCATCTCAAATAGCTTGGTATCGTCAAATAGTTTGGTTAGTTTTCTGTGCAAAAAACATTGGTGAAGCCAGATTAGTAGTCTCCATAAAATGTTTGAGCTTTCCCTATCTCCACTTGATGCATATACTATACTACTCTGCATTATCTAGAAAGGTATTATTATACACCCTGTAAGTTAATTGGGTAGATTTGTCGTCTAATGCTTTCATTTGGGCATCATCTCTACCCAGGATCCCCACTTTCAAAATTTGCTTCTGCACAGCAATGCCGATAACTCATGCTCCATTTTATGCTACTCTTTCTGTTTTATGTTATAAGATGTTTTAATTTTTTTAAGAATAACTAAGTTTATGGAAAAATGTAGCAATATTTATAACATTAAATTAGCTTTATTAAATCTAACATTGAATATATTTTGATAATTTATTTGTTTTGTGTTAAAAATGCTACTACGTTTTTCTATAAATAAAGTCAAACTTAGAAAGTTTAATTAAAAAAAGTTAAAACATCTTATAATATAAAACGGAGGGAGCATTAGACAATATATTGTGTTGATGTTATTTCTCTTAGTAGTGCTATTATTATTTGCCTTTTAGTTGAAAGATTAAACGATGCTGCATCCCAGGAGATACAAGCTGTATGCTTTCACTATATCTTAAACATTTCTGTACCTATCACTGCAGGAAAAATTAGATGCTGGTACTGGTTTTCACATTATGGTTTGATGATTTATAGCATGTCAAGGAGTAGATATTGTGAGCATATTGGAAGGGAGCATAAAAGCAATCATGGTACTGTCTTGTACATAGTTTATCACTTTGTTAATGCTTCTGAAAATTGTACAATGAGCAGAAAAAAACACAGTTATGTTTATGCTACTACAGTGTTGTTGTGATGCCTAGTTCACTATTTGCTCTTGCCATCATGCGCTTATTCTTTATTCCTTGTCAGTTTTTTTTTTGGTGGAAACACATCCACTGGATAATGGCAACTGTTTTTCCAAGTTTTTGTTTCTTTTTTGTTGTCTGCTACTCTTCTATTTCCTGTTTAATATTTGACACTTTATCATTTAATGTTTGACATGCCTGCTAAGCAATGCAATCTTGTGTTTTGTTTTGTCATCTGTTTACTATGGTGCAAAATAGTACCACATTGTAATTTGTAAGTCCATTTCATAATATCTCTATTTATCTGAACAGAATAATACTGTGATAAAATAATTTATGGAAAATTGCTAGCTCATGCTACCACGATATCTGAATCACTGGCATGCGGCCCCACCCAGTGCAGTTATATTGTTCAAAATATATTATTGTTCTTAATCACATTAGCTAATCACTAGCCGTGCTGATGCAACAGTGATGTATATTGTTGAATTCCAGAGAGCTGCATATTACCAAAAGTGTTATGACCCTGACTGCCAAGGTATGTGTGGGAATATGCTCCATAAGTTCTCACTCAGACATGATCCTTTTTGTCTTATCATCATTACTTTGGAATAGGTTACCGTTCTCCGTTGCGCCCTGTTCCCTGGGATGTGATTCCTGAACTCAGCTCAGCATGTGATTCAGCCCAGAGGGAATATCAAGGGGAAGTTGTAGAGATAAATATTGAAGGCAGAAACAAGAATGAGTACATCTCCAGTGGTACTAAATCAGTTATAGAGAGCGGCGAGGATGATCCTAGCTGGTGGGAAGAAGCGGTAAAATTTGCTGACAGCATGGAGAACATCGATCGTGCTCCTGGCACATGTGACCAAGTTAGTAGTCTCTTTTTTTGTCTTCTTCCGGCTAGTATGTCCAAGTGTGCTTTTATAAGACTATCGTCCATGTATGCGCAGGAGGACAACCATTTGGATGACGCAGACTGGTGGATGGATGCAGAAAGGATTATGGTGCAGATTGAAGAACAGATAGAATCACAGAGCAATACATAGCTTCCCTTCAGGCACGCTGTCACAGAGCAATACGTACATTCGGGGTCATGTATACATAAAGGTAATCATGATGTATATTTGTAGCTCTCGAACCCTTTGCTGGTGTCTTCCATGCTTGCTAGATATAGAAATTGTCCAGGGATGCTTGATCCTCTAGCAGAGGAGTCAATAGCTTTGCAGAGATGCTGTTGTGATAGTGGGTCGGTGTGGCCTTGCACGGGGAACTGCTGATTCTGAATGCTAGGAGTTGCCCAACCCATGGACAAAGCAGTACTAGCGGATAGATATGCTGTTTCTTCAGTCCTAGCACAAGTGATGGGGCGTGGAGCACGGCGGCGGTGCGGACCCAGCGGCGACCTCGACGGCGGCGTGGATCAGGTCGGTCGTTGCCACGCCACCATTCCTCCTTCCCTCTCTCCTACGCGAGCTGTTCGTCCACGCACGAGTGCCCTCTGTAGGGCATGAGGAGCCTGACGAGGCCACTTGAGCTGCTGAGCTGGAGGGGAATCTCCAACGTTGCATGGTGAGGCCATTCGTCATCTCACCACATTGTTCATGGCGTTAGAAAGCTTATGGTCTTGCTAGAATTTACCTTTTCAGTTTGCGCGTCAAGATGCGAATTGAACGAGACGGTTCAGTGGTGAGGTAAGGTCGAGCCACCATTTCCTCTTTCCACACTTGCATTCTGATGTAATCAGACGATATGAGTAAAGCTTTGGGGTTCACCTTAAAAACAGATGATATGAGTAAAGCTTTGGGGTTCACCTTAAAAATAAATTATGAATCCTGTTCCTGTATGTAAAGCTGTAATCTGATCCAATCCGGTGCATAGCTGAGCTGTCCAAACTGAAGTTTCATGTTCAACTATGCAATATTTGATGGACCCAAACCGTGACCAGTTGTCTCCATGGTTTAGGCCTCTTTGATTGATTTAAAGAAAAATCAGAGAAATCAAATCCTATAGGATTTTTTTACTATATGGTCTTTTGAAATAAATGATTTGATCCTATTGAATCCTGTAAAGTTTCTATAGAATATCTCATTCCATACAAGTTTTAAATTTAACGAAATTAAACATGAAGTCCAACATCATGCAAAGTTACTTTGAGTTTTATCTCTTAAATTCCTATGGTGCAATCAAACGATAATTCTTGTATTTTTCTGTGTTTTATAATTATCTATTTTATCCTTATATTTCTATAAAAATCTCATGTTTTGTTTTCTGTTTTACCAATTTCTCAAAGCTGCGTTTCAAGGAGCCTTACTAGTGGAGTTCTGGCTACTGCAAAGAAACGTGGAATATTCCATTATACTGGGCACATAACCAAAATCCACGGCGAACGCATGCTATGATGCAAAGCGTGCAACTGTTTTTTTTTATATTTACACATTTTCCTGCAATCAAACACTCGTGTCCAGAATCGTGAAGTCCAGCAGGGTTGCATGTGCAGTCAAGACAAACAATGATTAATTGCGTGAGCATAAATTTTTTTTGACATTTTCCTTTTCTTATATAAAAGATGCACACCAGCATATCATATGCACACATTTATAAGTGCACCGTTTTTAATAAATGCTCAAGAGGTGGAGACCTAACGATAAATTTGTAAACTTAACTAAGTTTCTATCACAAGCAAATATACACAATTATGATATCAATATTTAAATTCAGTAGAGTCATGCTTCTACGGTACTTCCCCAAATGTTGCCGTCAAAGATCATCTGGATATTTATTTTTTGAAAAAAAAGAAAACTCCTATATCATCCAGCCTGACGGGAATGGCTTCTATGATATGACTTCCCATCATTGGTTATACATAACTTGGGCAATTTTTAGTTCGGGAGATCGTAAGGCATCTCGTATCCCATGCATGTCAAACTCCATGCTGGCAAACTGGCAATGCATGCGAAACGATAAGGGATATAAAAAAAGAAAACGGACAAATCTATGATCATGGCATCTTGATGCAGGTAGACGACCTGTCCACTTCACCGACAAGAACCTCATAATCCCTTAGAGCATCTTCAGTGCTCGATGCGTGGACTGATATGGAGTTTCCGTACCGAATCTTCATCGCTGGAGTTACTGATGCATACGTAGGAGGGAGAGAGATCGACTCTCAATTTTAAGTGTACTCTTGGTGAATAAACAAATTGAAGAACAAACAAATCAACCGTTCATCGCTCGTCTCTCCAATTGGAGATTTTTTTTTATTTCAAAGTGGGCCCATTCAAGGTTAAAACGCACGGTTAGAAACGAGTCTAGAGAGATACGTGGGATTTTTCTATTTTTAAGTGGGCCCCATGCTGCTATTTGTTCATGAGTCAAACTTAAAAAAAATCTAGTGACAATGAATCGGATGACCGCTGGAGAAGCTTAACATAAGTATATATGCCGTGCTCGTGTTCCTTATATAAACATATAAATATAAATTAAAGTATCTCAATACATTTAGCATGACATATTTATTGGGTATTGATTCTATAGCAACACTTTAGTCTCATCGATAAACAAAAAGTTCAATTTTTTATAAAATGTTTTCATATATTTCTTATGTGACAGAATTGTTTCTCGCACTGTTCACCAAATATAAAAAATACACATTAGCATCAATGTGCCTATTTTTAAGTCATTATGCTTATTAAAAAGTATTAATGCAATTACGTCATTGTTCACTTCATAATCACGTGACCAAGATTACTTATAAAACCATTTATTTTAGGAGCTAGAATAACTAGTTTTATATTTTAGGGTTAAGTGGACCAAATCTACTAAATTTAAGTAGTTAGAATGGAATTCTGTCAAAATATACAGGACCATTCGCTATCAGAAAAGGATCATTTTCATCCTGCACTGGAGATTATTTTAAATATTTTCTGTGCTAAATAATTTGAATATTTAGTATTGTACATCAGGAGATTTTTTAATATTTTCTGTGCTGACTAATTTGAAAATTTAATATTGTACATCTCCAAACCGAACCAACAGGAGAAAAAAAAACTTGATTTGGACGAGGCATTGTAAGTTGTGAACTTCGAACCGACCGTGTAGAATAGCTGGCACCCTGCCTAGGTAGTGAGAATAGAAAATTATTCTCGTGGGTCTCATCATTCCTAAATATGTGAACAACCGCTGTTGAAAGGAAAATCGAACCAATCTTTTTTGCTGTGGATCCACGAAAGAATCTTTTCTGAGCTATCCACAACGCGACAAGTGCCCTATTAATTTTTTATTGGCGATCTAATTTCAATGTCAAAATGACATGTTTAGATTTTTCTGAAAATATTTTCATAATTCAATGGTATTTACTGTATTATTGGATATTTCGTCCGTTTTAGATTATAAGATGTTTTATGTTTTTAAAATTAAATTCCTTTAAGTTTAATCAAATTTATAATAAAAAAAGTAAGCAATGTTTTTAATATTAAACAAATATACGTGGATTTAATTAAATTAGTTTGATGTTGTAAATGTTAATATTTTTTAATAAATTTGATTAAATTTAAATAATTTTAACTTGTAATCAAGTTTAAAATGTCTAATCATCTAAAATGAGGGAGTATATCATACATGTCTTATGTCACCTTTCGTCCTGGATTACTGGAGCCATATAAAGCAGAGCCCTCCACACCACTGCAGCAGCACAGTGCACACACAAACAGATAGAGGGGAGGGAGAGAGAGAGAGAGAGAGACAACAACGGCGGTGGTGGGGAATGCTACGGCGGCGGTGGCGCGAGGGCTGGTGATGCTGGACTTCTGGGTGAGCCCGTTCGGCCAGCGGTTGCCGCATTGTACTGGCGGAGAAGAAGCTGCCGTACGAGTACTCGGAGGAGCTGCTCGGCGCCAAGAGCAACCTCCTCCGCTCCAACCCCGTCCACAAGAAGGTCCCCGTCGTCCTCCACCACGGAGCCGCCGGCCACGCCGTCGAATCCCTCGTCATCCTCGAGTACCTCGACGACGCCTTCCCGGACACCCCCCGCCTCGTCCCACCAGCAGGCTACCCCTACGCGCGGGGGGGGGGGGGGGGGGGGGTCAGGTTCTGGGCCGACTACTTCGACAAGAACGTGTACCCGATCGGGACGCGGCTGTGGAAGCTCTAGGGAGGGGGGCCGGCCCATGCGGAGGCGCGCGCCGAGCTGGTGGAGGCGCTGCGGACGCTCGACGGCGAGCTCGGGGACAGGCTGTTCTTCGGCGGCGACGGCGACGGCGATGGCAAGGAGGCGTTCGGGTTCGTGGACGTGGCGCTGGTGCCGATGATGCCGTGGGTGTCCAGCTTCGCGAGGTACTGCGAGTTCAGCGTGGAGGAGTGCCCGCGGGTGGCGGCGTGGGCGCGGCGGTGAATGGAGCGGGACAGAGTCGCCAAGAGCCTCCGCTCGCCGGATGAGGTCTACGACTTCGGCGGCGACGGCGGCGGAGAAGCCGAGCAGCTCGAGGCTGCAGGGCGGATCGACGAGCATGACGGTGACGGCGAGCCCGTGGCGGACGAACACCTTAGCCAGCTCAACCATCGGCACAAGGTGGCTGAAGACGAAGCCGGGATACAACACCACAGTACTCTCCGTCGACGTCATCGCTCGACTTCTTCTCGGTCTCCGGCGACGCGCGCGGGAAATCGGTGGTGGTGGTGGAGCCGTGGAGGTGTAGTCTACTCACTCGATCAGGCAACGTGGTTAATTTGAGGCTGAAATATATGCAATTATAACCGTCGATACGAGGTGGATGAGATCGAAGCATCGCGCTCATGGAAAGTACGCGTCTGGCTCTCGTCCTTCAACTGAGCCGGCCGGGTGGTTGGCTGATCGTAGCTTCCGATCCTGAGAGCGAGCAACACAGCTCTGTTATTACTCCCGGTTTTGCTATTCGTCAGGCGACTAAGATCTTAAATTTTCTCAGTCACCTGATGTCACTCGTTGTACCACAATAAGGTCTACGGATGAACCAGGCCTGCTCTTCTATCTATCAAGCTATCAACTGATCTCAGTTGATCGACATATTAGTAAGGCCTTGTTTTCTTTTATTCTAGATTTTCATTTGCATGTCTCATAACGGTGTATTTTGTGTAAAAAAATCTCTATATAAAATTGTCTTAGAAAATAATTTTTAACATTGTAGAAGCTAATATGTTTATTTATACCTTTAAATAACTATCACGAAAAATCAGATTAATTTTAGATCATGTTCGATGACAAAATCCACCAAGATCTTCCTTCCAATCCATCTTTTTTTCCCCTCAAATTGTAATTGCATCCTGAACCGTAGTAAAATTACATGCCATTTGGGTTCACATATTCAAAATTATTTGATCTATGTGTCATTAGAGGAATTGACTAGCATTCATTTATTGTTACAACTAATTCCTGTTATCAGTTCTCCTGCGTTATCATTTCCTGAAAATATATGAAACTTGACCCAAATCTCACATCTTAATAGTTGAAAATATATGACTTATTCTAAAGTTCTCTATTGTGCTTTATGCATTATAATTTTCACATATTCACATCTAATTTATACTGCTGAGTGCTGAAAATATGAGGAACATTGCTAATATCACACTAAAAAACCATCACAAAGATGTACAAGAATGATGATTGTATAGATATACAGTACACCAAACTTGTCAATTACCGGTGCCATATAATTTAAAGATTTTGTACAGTCCTTGATTAATGAAATCTTGAAGAACATGTACAGGTTAGGACAATTTCAGGTTAAAAATGCAAATTCATTCTTTATATATTCAAGTATCAATTATTTGGCAAGTGAGGTATGATAAATTTTCGTAGGAATTAAATTCAAGATTTTACTCGCATATACAGATTTGGGGTGCTTGATTTATAATATGTTAATGTGTTTATTGTACTACTTTTATTCTTCACTTCACATGCAGTGCACTGCGTTTGCAGTATATACATTCACTTCAATTGCACTGAATCTTGATGTTGCTTCCATTTGATCTTATGACTCGGGTTTGTAGTTGGATCCTCACCCTCTAATCTCTACTGAAATTAATTTGGTCATTATTTCATCTCCTTGATAAGAAGGCAACGGCTTCCGTTGATATGGATGGTGACTCCTAACCTGTCTTAGTAAAATTTGAATATAGTAGTTTTCTGAAATAGTGTCTTAGTGATTGTTCATTTACTGGTTATAACATTTACAAGTTCTTTTAAAGTGACTGCTTGTTATAATATCATGTTCTGTTTATGTGAACTTGTGAAGTGGCTGGCAGGAGTAAAGCTCAGTTGTGAAGTGAGATGAAGTACAGGAAGAGGGCACAAGGGCTTATAGTTTCAATGATATGAAATCATTTGTTCATTATGTTTGTTACTGTGTCTCGATGGCTGGAAGTTGATATCTTTCTTCCAAGTAGCTTTGATCAAATTTTTAGTAATCTTTATATGCATCTGAACACAGTATCGATATGGTTTTGTTCCAACCTTCTGTGTTATAAAAGGTTGTTTGTGCCTTTTGCGCTGTACTACTATTTTGGTGGATGTCTTCGCCTGCTATGTCACTTGTAGTACTGTTTGTGAATATAAGTTTTGATATATGATCGTTCCAAATGTCGCCGTAGCGTTAGCATGGGAATATTACTGGTCTGTTTAGTCCATGATTTCTTCAGTTAAGCCCCCAAGGTAGTTCCTGTCAGAAGAGTACTGTGCCCCGCGGTTTATTTGGCTGAAGAAGCCATTGCCGTACTCTTGCTTGGTCGTAGTACCATTGATGAGAATCCCCTTGAGGTGTTAGCACTCTGGCATCTTCCTGGCAACACATGAATGTATTATAGGAGATTACATGGCAGCCGGTAGAGTCTGGCGTTTTCGCTAATAGAAAACGAAGCATATACAGTGTTGGACAAGCAGGGCACGGTGAACGATCGATCGAGGAGGCTGCACTGCACAGCAAGACAGGATCTCCCGTACTGGTCGATACATCACGGGGTAGTACTCAACAAAAGAGCTTTAAGGGAAACCGAAGGAGTGTTTTCATGATGGTTTTTATTTTGCATGTCTTTGGCAGTAACATTGGCAGATATACTCATATACAGGCTTAATTAATTACAGATTACCATGGAAGAGGACGGTTGCAGCGTTGTGAGCAACACCATGGAAGAGAGGGTCCAAGGCGTGCTCGACGACGAGGATGGTTGGCAGCCGGCGATCGCGCTGAGAGTGGCTGGATGGCCAGCAGACGGTGGTCGCCTGGTGGGTGGTGCAGCCGTGCAGGGAAAAGAGCAACTCCAAGACAAAACAAATAATTCATTAAAAGCACGAAGGGCCTCCAAGACGTGTGGCCGTCATTATCTCTTCCCCGTATGCTACGTTCTCATATGGCTACTCCGTTAACATAAAAAAACTTATAAATAAGAAAGGTAAAAAAAATTAATTAGCACGAAATCACATGAATGCCATGTTCTAATGATACTACTCCTTGTCTTAATTAGAGGTATCCAGTGAGGGATACTTTGAGATACAATTATAAGATTATGCTATTTCTTTAATGTCATATATTAGAAGATAATTGATCCAAGCACACTGAACTAGCTTGAGGATGGCGTAATCGGCACCCTTTATTAGCTTGAGATGTGTTTCTCTTTATTATTTTTCGATATCATAGTTCATCTCATTGTTCATATTGTCAGAGAGATAAAAGATCCTTAGATATATGCATATGTACATTTGAGAGGTTTATGAGGGTTGTAAAAAATATGTTTGTAATGAGGCTCAATCCGAAGATAGCATTGTGGAAGGATATGCAATAGAGGAGATAGCTGAATTCTATATTAATTATATGGATGTAAAGCCGATTAGTGTGCCACTGTGCCGCCACGAGGGCAGACTTTTAGGAAAAGACATATTAGGTCATAAGACAATATCCTCTCTAGACCAAGCAACCATAAGCCAAGCTCATTTCCCCATACTCTAGCAATTGACTGCAGTCATATGTGGACATGCACAATATACTCTACAAGGAAAACACATCCAAGTCAAAGACATGGATCGCAAGGCAGCATAGGTTGATGTTCGGCAAGTGGTTGATGAAGCACTTGATGGCTCATAGTATAGATGGTGAACAACTGTATCTTTTGTCTTACGGGCCATCAAACACAATCCATACATTCTAAGGATACGAAATAAATGGGTTTCCATTTTACACGAGGGACTAGGACAACAAGATCACTAATCAAAATAGCAGTGTCTACAAAGACGCCTTCAATAATAATGGAAAAAAAGAGGAGTCTTTCTCCATATTGATACAATATGGGAGCTCGACTATAGACTTCTAAAGGTTTCACTTTTTCTTTGTCAATAGGTGATAATTCCGAGGGGTTTGAAGGTTGATAAGGACGGAATAACCATCGTAGACCTCAAAGATGTTTGATATGAAGATGAACCATTCATGCTAGCGAGATCCATAAAACAAGTCTTCTATGTGATAGACCTATCTGCTAAGAACCGCCATGTGGTTTTCTAAGGAAAGCAAAGAATCATTAGAGTTGAGAATATCGTTGATGAGGATGAGTATGCTAATTATATTTTCTAAATTAAGTGGTTTTCTGTAGGAGTGTAATTCCATTTCATGTTTGCACACATTGACTCAATCTGCAGTTAGATAGGGCGCATGAGCTACTTACGAATGTTCCCATTTACTATAATTTCATGGGTTTAATTCGGAGTTAGTGAGTGGCCATCCATATAATATTGTAGTTGCAATCTCTCCTCTCTTGAGCTCTCATGAATGAAAAATTAGGGGTTTTATAAAGAGAATATCTTTCATGTAGGATAGCCTCTTTCATGATATGAGGGAAGCAATCAAAATCTTATCGCAAGTGTGTTTGTTTTCTTCAAGATGAATTACTTGTTTACACTCCATGTTAGAGCCTGTAATTTAGGTTGTAGCTATCTTTTGCATGTATATTTCTATCATACTAGAGTGTTTTTTAAATTATTATACAATAATTTGTCTAAAGTACAAACAAAATTTACAATAATATTAATCTCTAATTAGTCAGATGAGGAATTAATGTAACTAAAATCTTATTATAAAAATAATATTGAAAGAAAAATTAAATTATTTGTACATTCCATCTTAGACTTAACATTGGACTTGACTGTATGCAGTAGTTATATGATACACTTGACACATAATCTCTATAGGTGTCATTTGTATGATACAACTAGCACCTTTGAACCTCTAGCCCACCATGTCGACTCTATTAACCCTAATCCCCAATTCTTCCTCCACATTTGTCCATGACGTGAGTAGTACATGGTTGCAGAGGCGCATGGAGAACCTAGCAGCAGCGGCTACAGTGATGCACAACAGTGGCGGTGCTTGATGCATGATGGCGGGTTGTGCAACCTAGCAGCCAATGACGATGACCCGCGACAGTGTATTCCTCCATGTGACATTGGTGGCGGTGTCCCTAACCTAGTGGCAGCCATGATCCCATGCAGTGGTGGTAGTGGTGACCGTAACTCCGGCGGTGACCCCCTCCTTCATGAGGTTAGGTCCCCCCACCCTTCCCCTCGCCTGCTTGCCACCCTATCTCTGTTGTGAATTGATACCTAGGGTTCATGGTATGGATGATTTGATGGTCTTTTGAAGAAATCCCTATATATGTGATGGTCTTTTGATTATTTAGCATGAGACAACATTAGTGATTCCCTATATATAGTTTTGATGATGTTACTCAGTGATTTGATGATCTTCTGATTTGTATTGATTCCTTATGTTTTAGACCTCCTACATTATCAATTAGTAGTTGATGCTTGTTTTTCCAATTAAAGACATATTAGAGATGACATACTTGTTTTTCCTGTAAGGATGGATCTATCAGCTAACTTGTAGCTAGGAGTTGTACAAGGACCTATTAGAGATCGAGAACCATATGCAGTAGTTGATGCTTGTTTTTCCTCTTGGTTGTTTATGCATAAAACTTTGTGTAGTGCCAATCAATAGGTGAACATGTAAAAAAGTACAGTATTTTTGTTGCTCGTTGTAGTAGTTGTGATTGCTTGGGTAAATTATACCTAATTATTTCCTAGAAGATACTTCTTTTTAAAATGCTTGATGATTAAATTGCTAGGTGACAAAGTATGGATTATTTATATGGTTTTTGGTTATGTTACTTTTCTTGGGCATTCTTGCATCTGTTTCTCTTTCTCTAATATTCTGCTAGCTCTATGTTGCTCTGTGATGAAATTGGGTTTATAGAGATTATATTACACATATACAAAGTAAATTTGGCCTTAGACTAAATTAGTTGTGATATTATTGACTCAATTACTTTTCTTAGGCATTCCTTGCATTTGTTTCTGCATTATTTTTTTTATCAATTTGTGAATATGGACGTGGATGTGAATATGTAAATGTGTATGTGGATGTGACTATGACTTGAAATTTTGGGGGGATTCTGGGAAAATCTATTTGCTACAGGTTCTAGATATTCTAGGAAAGTAGTATGGATTATATTCATATTCAAATGTTCTGAGAGCACTGAATTTATGCATTTTTATTTTTTTGTCCAAGATCAAATTTGCATAAGATATTTGTCTAGTTACTTTGTGAATCTATATGACCTGGTGTGGTGGAGATAAGAGGTTCAATCTCTAGGAACCCCACACCTCGTGCCAAGGATGTTGGAGGTTTAAACTCATTCAGCCGGACACCTGAGAGCAATCCATTTGAAATTATCTAGTAGATAAAAATGAGATTTGTTTCTTTCAAATTAGCTTAGGCCGTCATCTTTTTTTTAGTAGAGAAGTTAGCTAGGAGACAAAATGGAGCATTACGAATTCACAAGTTCAGAATCTAGTGGCACACATGGTGGTAGCCCTAGTAGTTACCTAAACTTGAACCAACAAGATAATGTTGATTGCGTTGAGGTAATTTTATACGTAAGGCATATATTTTCCATTTCCAAACTTCCACTCTAAATGACTAGCCTAATTCTTTATTTTCCATATTTTGAAGGATGTTGGCACATTGATTGCTAGTTCATCAAAGAATTCGATTGCCACATTCGAAAGAAGGGCTACAGGTTTGACTATGATGCCTTCTGGATACTACGGCATCACGAAGCTCTCTATGGAGGGCTAGCCTCTAGCTCTGAAGAGGGCATTGATCCTGCACTCCAATGCGTGTGGTGTCATCATCAATGATAACCTCATTATTAATTACTGACACTAGAGAACTCATGACTCTTCCCAATTCAAGTGGATGATACACAAAGGCTAAAGGATGTCTACTAGAACAAGCTAAAGGAATCTTTCAGCTTTCCTAAAAGGTCGGAGGGGGTTGCAAAGCATTGGGTACTTTTTAGGATGGCCACCCTATTCATAAAGTGGAAGGGCATGCTAAAATAGGAAGTTCATACAAAAAGGCATAAGACCAAAATTTGATGATATGATGTATCAATAGTGCCACGGTTTTTGGGATGAGTTCATGGCGTACAAAACTTCTAAGGAGACATTAGCTATGAGTGAAAGAAACAAGGCCAACTCTACACATAATCAATTTCCTCACCGTCTTGGCCCAAGCGGATATGTCAAGAATATTAGGAAATGGGAAGAGAGGGAACATGAGCTGCATGAGAAAGGAGTAACACTTGAGATGAAGGGCTGGTGCACCCGATCGGTGCACTACATGTACTCTAGGTATTAAAGGCTCGATGGCGATGGTAAGTTGGTGCCTTTTGACCCTTGAGAGCAAAAGATGAGCCAGAGGCTTGTCAATGCCCATTCTCAGCCAAGATCTGGCTCTTGCATCCCATCAAGAGAAAATGATGAGCTCACACTCGCACTAGGGAATATTAAGCACCCTAGATGCACGAGAGATGTAGGACTTGTTCCATGGAAGCTTAGGTTTCCAAATGATAGGCACATGTACTGGTCTCAGAAGAGAGGATCGACAAAATAAGATAATACGACACATATTGTGAAGGAGGAGGACAAGCCTTTGGATGAGAAATTGGCAATTGCACTTGCTGAGTTGCATTCCTAGCCACAACCATAACAACAACCCTACTCCTAAGAGTAAGTCAGCAACCCTAACCCAAGTAGTAAGCGGAGTAGTTGTGTATCTACTGAAGCCGATGGTGTACAAGGAGACACGAGACTTTATTCCATGGATGACATCACTAAGCGGATTGCGCGTAGGCTTTACTTGCCCTTGCAAAACAACATCACTTTGATATTTGCTCGTGGCTATGCAATCAATACATGGCTGGTTCGTGCCTCAAGGCTACGCTAGGCTCGAAGTTGAGGATGTGCCAAGCTGGTCATATATTCTTGAGTATTTCTCAGAAGATGGTGTTAACACTCTTGGAGATGCCATGCACTACATTGTACTATGGTTGAAAAAGTACATTGTCTTTACATCCAATGACTCAAGTGATGATGGTTCGGGCTTTTCAGTAGGTGGTGCATTCGCTCCGAGGAGGCCCCATCAAGAAAAGAGCCCAACTCTACTGTCAACTAGACAAAGAGCCCAAATTCCGCTCTGCTTCTTGAGAAGACCCTAACTCCTCCATTGTCTTCGCAGAAGAGCCAAAGTCCACCCCCAAAGTAAAAAACAATAGTCACTTAAGTGCATCGAAGAAGTCTACTCCTCCAGCCAAGAAGAAAAGACTAGAATCACAACCTCAGGCCTCAATGCAATCAAAGAAGTCAATGAGTGGAAGCATAAATTCCTTAGTCACAAAGAGCCTAAGAAAGTGGTTGTGCCACATGAGGTATAAAGCATTTCATTCAAAATGCAATGCTATCAGACCCCAAACTTATATCGAACTTCGATAGAGCCTAAATAAACAAGGGAGAGTTTGCTAGATCTAGGGAGATCTTCATTTCACTCGAGCAAATTAGGGCAGAAGAATTCTATAAAGGGGCTAGGCTAGACAACTTGGATAATCTAGGGAAACTTCAAGAGG
This sequence comes from Oryza coarctata, assembly GCA_030770085.1. Classification (NCBI taxonomy): domain Eukaryota; kingdom Viridiplantae; phylum Streptophyta; class Magnoliopsida; order Poales; family Poaceae; genus Oryza; species Oryza coarctata. Next base: position 10,878,580 of record CM061475.1, read on the forward strand.
CCAAGATTGTAATGAAGTACGTGCAAGGAGAAAACCTAGTGGATGATGGAACACTTGCGGACCTAGGTACTCAATATAGTTGGTTGCATCAGTGGTACTTGTAGAAGAGCACACTTGGTGACACAATGTTTGGTGTGTATTACATCGACACATATTTTTATGCCCCCGATGGTGTGATATGGGTTCCATTTGAAGAGCTCTTCCAATTGTACCAGCAAAGGGATCTCAATATTTGTATGCTCTAGGTATGGTCATTGTAAGAGCTTTGATCATTTTTCCAAATTTCTTTGTTAGGTGGCCATTCGTTATGTGTTCTGAAATTAATTCCATTATTATACAGACATTTCTCTTATAAATTTAGAAGAACCTACACCAAAGTTGCATGCCTAGGCTCAGCAATTGTCAACTATGACAACCTCTCATCAAAACTGTGGGAGGTCGAAGATTACCATTTTAGGTCTTTGATCAAACTTAAGGCAAATAACCACAAACTTTTGCCCTACCTCTTTAGGTATGTGTTCTTTATACATCTCGTTGTACTTTTCATCCATGCAACAACAATAAGAAGTAATCATGTTCTCCTTTCTACAGCTTAATCGGTGGATAACATTGGATCCTTCTAGCAAGCAATATCGAAATTAGTAATACTGTTTTTCTTTGATAGCCGGAGAAAGCCATGAGAAGAATACCAATCTAATGCACTCAATAGGGCTTATAAGAGGTACAAGTCTTGTGGGAAATCAAACAGACGATATGCTATGGGTGCATCCTGCTTCTAGGTTCATATGCATGACTATATCCTATAACAACTTGCTAGCAACAATGATGGCAACATCTACACTGAATGCGATTCATGCAGTATATGCGATTCTTCAAAAATGATGGCAACATCTACACTAATGCCAACATATCTACATTGATGCCAAGGTACAATGACTTGTTGATAATGAACATGCAAAGATAAACTTCTATTCTATTACTAAATTGGACATCTATTCTTCTGTCATAAAAATTGGGTCTCGAAACAAGCGAATTATTACCCCATGTCTCCAACACCCTCATTGAAGACATTTATGGGTTCATTCATAATCATGTTACAAACCTAGATGGAGATTATAGCTTATCTAAAGCACCACTAGGACTTGTAGGCCCAATCTCGATCATTCCGCTCTCTTGTACTAAAATAACAACTACTTCTAAGAAGAAGAAAACTAGAACTTACTAGCTAGATGATGTAGTTTTGGGATGTTTTTCAGTTTTCAAACTTGTTACATATAACTTAAGTTCTGAGATGGCACTTTTTTATCACTTTTTTTAGGTTTCCCAACTTTGTCACTTTGTTTATTATTATTTCCAAATTTTCTTTGCATTTAAGTCTGAATTTCTCCAAGTATTTGCAAGGCTTATTTTCTAGTCAAGTTACGATAATCTTAAATATATTGCATGCATTGGTTAAATGGAATCTAAAACATGACCAAGTAATTTATTTATGTGTCTTGCCTTTATAACTTGGGTCTATTCACAATTAAAAAAAACTTTCAAATTATAACTCTTGGTTTACTTCTAATTATTTAAACACTCCTTGTGTTTATGTTTAAAATGTGCTTCTCTTTACATAATTAACTTAAAGGATCTAGCATTGACATGCGAATTTGGATGTATATGGATGTGAATGTGAATGTGAATATGGATGTACATTTGGATGTATACATATGTGCATGTATATTTGAATGTAGATGTGGATGTGTATTCTATGGCGATTTCTAGTTTTTCTAGATATATATATATATATATATATATATATATATATGTTTGCTACAAGTTCAAGAGAAAGTCTGGAGAATTCCTATTTAAAAAAAATCTCATTATAATTGCCGGTTCTGCATATGGAAGTGGCACCAATAGTTCGAGAAAAAGTGCCAGTTCAAACAGAACCTATAATAGCACATGTAAGACTTATAGGTGCTGGTTTCATATATAGAACTAGAACAAATGACGTGGGTCATTGGTGCCACCTACGGGTTGCCAGTTAGAAATCCAGCAGCTATGAGGAATTCCCAACCGGCACCTATGTGCTTTCTTGCAGTAGTGACTTGAATCAATAATTTAGGTAGATTTGACTATTGAAGTCTAGTTTTCACACAAACTTGTGAAAACCTCTAATTAGTGGGATGGAGATTGTCATAGTCATTGGACCAAGAGGCCCTTAGAAGCAGCACAATACCTACGTGGTAGTGTAGCTTTAGTTAGAGACACTATAACATTGCGTCCTTACTTAACGGTTAAGTCATACAGATGGGAATTGCATCCATTTTTATTAAGCAATGAATTCAATCGAGTTCTTCTCCCAAATATCTATAATGTGACCCATCGTCTTGACCAAGCCGTCTAACCATTCTCTTGGGGGTGTGTTTATTGCAATGAAATCTTGCAAATAACAAAGACAGTAATAAATCACCTGAGTTTGCACCAATGGGTCAGACACATGCATGGTTGTTACCTTATATGTACTAAAATTCTATTTGGACATGGATGCCTGTGTTAGTGACACACCCAAGAGACAATCGTAGAGATAATTATATGATATACTATGTGTTTATATGTTTAAGAATAAAGTGCTATTATGTTTCTCGAAACAAATAGCTTGTTGTATATGCTCACAGCCAATCAGCTTTACATCATCGGATCGTTTAGATTTTGACGTTAACAGTATATAACTCAGTCTCGCTCCTTTTTACCCAAATTCAGATGAGGAGCTCTTTGGTGATGAAGGCTTCAGTCAAGCACCTGTGGTGGTCCGTTTAGTCTTTGGCTTTGTTCATTTCTCTTGTTGGTCCTTTTATCACCAATATTTACGCTTCCACTTATATACTCTGATATTTATCAATTTTAATATGTATCTTGCTTTTTGAGATCAGGATTAATGCACATGTAAATAGAAAATATACGTGTATTTTCTGGACGCAATAACATGGAACAAGATAGTTGCAGCGCAGTGAGCAACACCTTGGTGGAGAGAGTTCGAGACCTGCTCGCCGCATCCATGGTGAAGGACTTATCACTGCAACAGCCATACATGATTTTCCAGAGTGCAAATGTGGCCTGCTCTGAATGTGATTCAAGGTGGTTAACTGAGCCCAGAGCCGTTTGCATCGGTCCATATACACGACAACGGTATCATGATGTTGCAAGACTGGAGACAACGCAGAATCACAAATGGCTGTGCACTGGCAGACTTATCTACGCTCGAAACAAGCCTAGGAAGACCGTGCTTGGAGACAATCAAAGGATTTGAATGACGGATAAGAGCAATCTACTTCGATGAGCTACGTTGAGCAATGATGAACTGATCCTGACAATGCTGCTTGATGCATGCTTCTTTCTTTTCCTCTTGATACTCCATGCAGATTCCAGCGGAAGGGAGAAGTTTGGCTTCGACAACTATCTGAACAAAGAGCTTGGGGATCACCAGATTCAGACCATGGTGAAGCATGAACTGCTTCTGCTCTGTAATCAAATCCCCTTTTTTGTCATTCGAGCACTGTGCAGCGTCATAGTGCCTGACAGACCGCAGGAATCACTTATCAGTGGTGCACTACAGCTGTTTAGAACCATTTGGCATTGCAAACCAACTCCATGACTGTCAGATGCATCTCCTTCATTTGTTCTGCCTTTCAGTTATCCCAGATAGTCAGCTTAACCCAGAAGCAAGAAGCCTGCAGCCGTTCCGGGAGATACACCTATTCCGGCCTCCAGCAACTGTGATAGAGAGTGCAGGAATCAGATTCAGGCGAAGAGAACGCTTGCAGCTTCCTGGATGTCAAATTCAGCCCTTGCAGGTTGATGGTAGCATTGGAGTGGTATTGGGGAGTTTGATCGTCTTTGAGCAACTTCATTGTTGTGTACCTTACCATATAACTTGCTACGTCTCCTTCATGAAACAACTCTTGACCGCACTTCGCGACTCAATATTGTTACAACACAGGGGAATCATTCGGAACATAACCACCATTACACAGAGAACTTCAATCTTCAGTAGTCTTATCTCTGGCGGCTACTATGTTCCATGCAATTCTGCCCTTACAGATTCATTTATGGATACTACTGAATACTACTATGCAGGCGATGGTTATGGAGCTTCAGAAGTCCAATAGTTGCCCCTCTTACGGTTGTCCTAGCCATTTTTCTGATCCTTAGATCTCACAGATTTTTTAATGGTTAATGTTTCCTCTGTTTAAGCAAGGTACTTAGTGTAATAAGCATGTTTGAGTTCTACTTCATATTTGTGGAAACCACCATTGTAAAGTTATAATTTCCAAGTGTTGGGAGTAAGGATGCGAGCGGGACAGGTTTGAGGGCTTTAAAGACTTATATGTATATATTTTTGTACTGGTGGATGAAAATTGAACTAGAATGCAGACAATTACGGACCGGTGGACGGAATGTTTCATGTTCTATTGTTAAAGTGACGCAGGATTTTCTTCTGGAGGAATTGAAGTTTGGTTCAAGCACTGTAAATGCACATGTCGACATGTTGTATTGCAGCGTAATGCAAATCATTGGAGCCAGTTACTGAGTATATCAGTCTGGTGGCCTGCTTTAATAGCTTTGGACTTCAGTTTTGGATGTGGCTAGCCGGCCATGCAAAGGATGTGTGAAGAAGAGAAGAAACACCACGCCTCGTAGATCAGGCCGAAAAGGAGGAACTGCAAATAAGATGAGAGAGGAGGAATATTGGACTTTCCCTAACCTCTCTCGAGGATCATGTCAAAGGCTCAATGCTAGGATTGGGTACGGCATGGGGATTGTATGGGTAGGAAGTAAGATTGGAGATGAAGTAAAGACAACGAGCACTCACCTTATGAAAATGAATTGCTGAGTAGTCTTATATTATATCATAGATAAAAGATTTAGTACATACGTGATTTTTATGCTTTAACTAGTTTAACATATAAATATCGAAATAAGAAGAGCAGATAGATTATGAGTGTCTATAAACATATATACAGATAAATATTTGGTATATGGTAAAAGAAAGATAAATAACTGAGATAACACTAATATCTATCTCATATTATTATTTAGCTTTTTAAGATAAAAAAATGATTTACGACCCTATACAAATCGTGGTCAACGGCGCCCGCACGGAAGATCCACGGCGGTCTCCCGCACGGTTCCTCGTCCGACACGCGCAACATTCCCTACCGGAGCGGATGATCTCTTCCAAATCAGTCTCTACCGACGGCTGCATGAATGAAAAATCACTCAAGAACACGTCAAAAAAAAAACCCTGGTTCTTGATTCCTTATCGATCTGTGGAGGTCACATTCGATCTACCTAGAGAATCCATTCTTTCTTGGCGTACATCTCGACAAAGTTAGCCTTCGATACCTCCTAGCTAGAAAACAACTTGAGTGCATCACCTGGTGCCAGTCGTCGCTACCCGTGGTGCTACCACTAAGGCGTCGAGCAAATCAGCGTCGTCGTTGCCGTGGAGCAGCAAGCACGGCCTTCGACGGCGTTTGGTGAGGAAGCTCGGCCACTGCCGTCGACACCTGCAACACCCCACAGCTCCTGTTTCTCTTGTATCCAACGACCATCAGATGGTCGCTAGAGGCCAGAATGGTTTTTTAGTTCTGTATTCTACTGTATGAGTGAATTTAGGGATTTTTCTCTCTGTTCCTGATCTTCTCTTGATGTGTGCATATTATTTATTTATACAAAGCTGGTAGTAGATGGGTTTTTTTTAAGAAGCGACGTAATGATGACAATATTTGTATCTTGGCATATATATGTAAAGAATAGATTTTTATATGTATAGAGACTCATGTTTAGGATACAAAATACACAAATATTCATAAAGATAGAGTTCACTTTTGATCATACACATTTATATGTGTATGCATAATTATCTATTTAATTAATGAGAAGTCAACCTATTATATTATATTAGTTATCTTTAATATTAGCTAGAAAATGACACGGAGTTCGTTAGAGCCCATTACTGGCTACGCTACTGACCTTGCTCTCATCAAGAGAACCCATGGCCCACGAGCAAGAAAGCCACCTGCTCCATATCAGTAAGCTTTACGTTAGGCTGGTATCCACGAGAAAATTAGAGTATATCTTTAACACAAACTTTTTTCCGTACCAATTAATAACACAAAATTTTCCAACCTCTTTACAAATACCCCTACTCTAATGCAATCTCCTCAAAATAATCACAAAAATTAATAGAAGTTGACAACCATGTGGGAATATTTTTTAAGACAAAATTTGTCCTAGACATCAACCTATCGCCTCCCCATTACATTTCTTGTTTTCACTTGTAGCTGTAGGTGCTGTGATAGCTGATGTGGCTAGCCTTATGGCTTGTGCACAACCTCCTTTGCTGTCATCGCTGTTGCACATGAAGCCATCACATTATGACCCCATTGAAGGGATGTAGGTGGGGTGGTGGCATCCTAGTTTGGCGGCGCGACAGAGATGACCTAGATAGAGAGGAGACAACATAAGAGAAGTGGGACAAAAGCTGCTGATCTAATGATTAGGTGTTAGGTGGCAGTGGAGAAGAGGCTAGAAGGGGTTCTGAGGCAGGGGCTCTAAGGCCGATGGCCTAGTAAGCAGTAGAGCTCTAGCTTGATGGAGAAGTGAAGAGGCCCATGGTGAGGACGAGGCCCCCTCCACGACAAACTCTGATGTGGCAAGAAGGTAGTTGAGTCAGAAGTAGGGGCAAGATGGTGACAAAGGTGGTGGCCTAGACTGTCAGCGGAGATCTATTGTTTAATGTGGCCTAGCAACAAAATATCAAAAGTTGACCGATGATAGAGTGGTGCCGACAGTGGCCTTTAGATCAATTGTTTCACACAATCACATAGAGTTAGCGTCGGATCGAAGAAAGCATAAAGGGGTGTTTTCGTCTTTTAAAATGGTGTCGTTCGCTTCCGTCTTGCTTGTTTAGAGCCATGGTATTTTCGAATGTGCAGAAATTTTTGTGGTATTACTTGGTACTGTAAAAAGTATGTGATGTAATGGAGTTTTCTTGGTGTTTGCCACTATCATATTCGATTACGGGCCAACACATATTTGTAAAACAATTTTTTAGCACTGTAATCAAATATGGACCTGTTTTGCCCCAACCAAATGATCCGATCAGGACGGTTGCCGGGCCCGTGCCAAGAGAACTGAAAAATGCAGCGGGTGAGCATGTACCTACAAGTTGCCAGTGAAGTCAGAAAAACGATCGTTCAGGCGTTAAGTTTGTGTAAAATCGTCCTCTTTGTTTTCTCAATTTTGAAGGATGGGTATATCTGCAAAAAAAAAAGGCCGGGTAACATTTGTAGACATGAAGAGAAGGTGTGTCATGTGGAAATGATCCTTGGCAGCCTGTATGTCTTATACTTAAAAAGAAGAATGGCAAATAGATTTTGTCGGAGTATTAGATATACCCTACAGACATATATATCTAGTAATACCGTATATCTAAGGAGATACGAAAAAAACAGTCTAATATGGGTATCGGGATAGAAGTATATCTTGAATAAGAACATGACTATAAACCAATTCGGGTATGATAAAGGCTATCCTATCATTTAGCCTAATTTTTATTTAAGGTAGAGGTCAACTCCGGTTCAAATACAATGGCTTTTCAAGAAAAAAAGGGTATCACATCATGAGATCAAGCCACATCAAGTCTATAGCTAAGAGGATTATATACATAGACGCCGATTAATGTCATCGACTATAGCTTTTACCAATTCCACCGAATTTAGTTGGTAAGTTAGATTAGACACCTCTCTAGATTTATACTTGGTGTACTTTGCTCACCATCAATATACAACCAGGGTGGAACTATTACTCATCTTAAGAGCTCAAACTAGTATAAACGCTCGTGTTTACTTTGTCTTTATGTAGCTATACAAGCAACTTGGTATAAGACAACCCCTACATCCTTGAATATTGTAGTCGAGATCCAACTCTTTGACTAGAAACTCTCCTTCTCTCCATACCTCTATTTTTTTCTCATTGGACCCCATTCCCTTGTGTCTCGTAGCTATCAGCTACCGATCGTAGTTAGGTAAATCCCATTGTTGGTTCTCCCCTTCTCCCTATCATGTAGACTGCTATTGTCGGTGTTGACCTTCTTTGTCCTAGTCATGGAATGAACTTTTTGGATCTTGCATCAGCATGTGTCGTCTAGCCGGCGACCACTAGGCACATTATCGACACCTTCGTCTTCTATGCGTGCAAATACGAGTACTCTAGATTTACTTCAAGGAGGTCAAGCCAATTTCTCTACACCTTTTCAATGAGTAGCTTTATAAGGACAACATTCTTCTCTATGGCATTGGCAATGGATCTTCAAGAGGAAGCTATGGTTGGTTTGCTTGTTCATCCAAGGAAGCCTCAACCTCCCACTATGGAGACCCCGATTGGGTATGCTCCTTGGCAATCTTGTGTAGCTTGCTATGGATTCATCATCTCCGTCACCGTTAACTATTGTTGGCTTTGTCGAAGGGAAAAGAAGTTGGATTGCATTTTTTATATTCTTTGGAAGTCTTAACTTATTTTACGTTCTACAGTCCATTTGCCTAAGTTTGAGGAGTTTTTTATTTTATAAACTGGATGTGCTCCTAGTTGCCTTTCAATACAACTCTCAAGAGGCTTAGCCTCAGTTTGCTTTGAAAAAAAGATAAACTTCTGTCTATGTTGGTCGTGTTGTGTTATAAGTCTATATAGTAACTCTATGTGAAACATATGAAATGCTATCTTTAGATGTGTGGTACTAGCATAATATACATAAATTTCGTGCATACAAACTTTATGTATACCAACTAACAAATATTATAAAAAATTACAAAAAAAATTATATATGTACTATTAATAGTATTACACATAAGTATAAAGTTTGTTCCTCAAATTCATTATATTCTAGCTATAAAAAAATAAAAAATCTTACAGATTTAAGAGTAAAAATTTGTTCAAAATTTATTATTTTTTTGTTGTTCCTTATGTATAATGAATTTACAGGTGAGATTTTATAGGTAGGTATAATAGTATTAGAACATATATAATATTTTTTTGATACGTTCATCTTGTTTGATGAACAATGCAATACTGTATTTTTCAAAGACCGCGTCAACGCCGGAAACTAGTTTTATCTGTGAAGGGAGGACGAACCTTGGACAACCACTATTTTTCTCTGGTCACTCTGCTCCAAGCTTTTGTGGCCTGTACACCCTTTTGCTCGTGCCCATCGCGATTGGAATTACAGTTGACACTATCCGTAGCCCAGATTCCCGGTCGCCCAACGTGTGGTGTTCGCCGCGCCCAAATCCCAACCAAAATCCACACCCCGGCGCCCGCGTTGCCCCACCACATCACAACGCAGATCACCGATCGATCACACGCGCGCGCTCTGACTGCCCCGTCGACGCCCGCCGCGCCGCGCCACGCACCCACCCACTCACCATGGCCACCTGCTGCCTCCTCGCCGCCGTTTCGCTCGGCCTCGCCCCGCTGCCTCGCCGTCCTACCGCCGCCGCCGCCTTCGCAGCCGCCACCACTGGCGTCAAGTACGGTGAGACTGAATCGTTGGCTCTCTCTCTTTCTCTCTCTCGTGTTTTATTCAGGACACTGAATCATATCTTGTCTTGTCAGTAGGCCTCAAGGCTTCGAGGAGAAACATGGCGATCAGGGCGGCCGACGGCACCGGCGGCGAGGGCTCGACGGAGGTGCCGGAGATCGTGAAGGCTGCCCAGGACGCGGTCAGCATGCATCCTTACTATCTTATCGCCATTCTTGCACAATGTGCGTAACCTTGACCACCGTTGTCTCTAGGCAGTGGGCCAAAGTTGAGGACAAGTACGCCGTCACCGCCATCGGCGTCGCCGCCCTCCTCGGCCTCTGGACGGCCATAGGTGCCATCAAGGTACGAGATGACACACGCATTCCTTAGGATCTCTTACTACTTCCAATTTCATATATGCTAAAATTTGTTTCGTCTCTGTATACTCGATTAGGCCATCGACAGGCTTCCACTTTTGCCCGGCGTGCTTGAGCTCGTTGGAATCGGGTATACTGGGGTGAGTTACAAGCATTCCGATGCAATTTTCCTTGTCTCGTAGAAAGTGCATGTTGCTTCTCTAATGAGCTCCAACAATTAACTGCTACTATCTGCTGATGCAGTGGTTCGCATACCGGAACCTCATCTTCCAGCCAGACAGGTTAGTCGTCCTGTTTTAATAATATACTGCACCGTTGCTGCTGCTGTTGCTGTTGTGTTTGCCTGATTGATTTAAACACGTCAAACTTTGCATATATGAACATTTTGTAGGAATTCTCTTCTGCAATCCGCATGAATGACAAATATTTCGTTAAAACTAAACAAATATTTGTAGTCGTCGGAACGTGTTATGTAAATCTTTAGTCCTTACCGATAAATCTATACACTCGAATCACAAAAATTGGATGTTGAACCTGCAACACAAAGTTATGTTAAGGAAGTGAGGACATGCAGGGTTGTAAATATTTAGAAGTGATGGCTTAAGCCTAAGCTCATTGTTTTATTCAACAGGGACTATTCAATAATATCCGTCAATACTGCCTTGAGAGCTTGACAACATGTAAATACACTTCCAAAAGTAACAGATGTATTTCATAATTTCGTAACTGTGAATAAGGTTATGCCTAAGATATCCTTTTGAGCTTGTGTGCTAATCTGTAAAAGCTTTATGACACAATATCTATTAAAATTACTATTAACTTTTCATATTCTTATTATGTTCGGTACTTTATGAATTTGCAGGGAAGCTCTGGTGAGCAAAATCAAGAGTACCTACAAGGAAATCACCGGGAGCAGGAGTTAATTCCAAACCATTTTCAAGATGTTTTCTGTAAAGCAGAGGGCAGAGCTGCATCTGTCAGCAGCCATGCTAGTGAACAGGAAGTTGCTAACATTTCGAGACTAGTCCCTCTATTATTTCCTTCTTATCCTCCGGCTCAAAGAATGCAAAATACTATGGCATATTTCTGATGATTTGATCATGTACCTATTCTAATTTCACAATAATGAATATATTTTCAGTTTCGATCCAGACAACTGCATACTACAAACATCAAACTGTAGGTTTACCAATCATGACTTGCCGTTTTGTACTTGGACAATTTTGTTCATGCCCTTATCTAATATTAATTTTATCCTCATTTTTTAGGGTTTTTATTTTTGCCCCTGTTTTTTTTACCCCTGTTTTTTTTATGGAAGTGAGTGGAGCCAGATTTATTGTGGTAAAGAAATAAAAAAAAGAAACAATGATTTTGCAAAATATGGATGGACCTTTCTAGTCCTGCTTACTATGCAAATGTGTGGCATTGGTCTTGGACTCCCAATCGCCACTGCTTCCTCTCCTAATTCTCATCATTAACCCTAAAGACAGTGACAAATCAGCTAGGCGCATGTGACGGGGAGCAGCGATGTTGATTGGGCAGCCAAGCAGGGGGAGTAGCAATAGCCAACGTTGGCCATCCTTGAAAAGAGGGTGTAGGAGGTGTGACGACAAATCAGCTAGGGGTGGTAGGGAGCGGTAGCAACCAACACTACTTGGCCTTGAGAAGGGGAAGTAGGAGGCACGATGGTGAGTAGGAGGGTGTGGCGGAAGCGCAGTGGCTAGGAGGAGGACGTGGTGATGGCGACTAGGGCAGACTGTGTAGAGCAGGCCTAACGGCTGCAAGAAGCGAGGAGAAAAACAAGGCAGCCAGTGTTGGGGATGCTCTAGTGCCTATGTTAAGGATGCTAACTGGTATTGCTTGGCCTTAAGAAGAGGGACCATGGAGGAAATCTTGCAAATGGAGAAGATTTTGTTAGAAGAGGCCATTAGGTAACCCATTTGTGCTATTCACATGAGTGTTGTTTCTCAATTTGGTTTATTGTATGATCTGAACACTTTGTATTGTAATCTAGACCCTTTGTGATTGCATGATCTAGACTTGCAATATGTGGTATAATGTTAGCTATGATATGTACTCTTAATATATTGTGTTTTGTTAGATATGATCTAGACTTGTGATGTTTGTTATATGACTTCACCTACTCGTGTAAATGTTGTCAAATTGCTCACAAATGCTATCAAAATTTCATCCAAACTCTATCAAAATTGTGTCAAATTCTGAATCTGATCATGTCACAATTTTGTTAATATTCTATTCAAATTTTATGTATATTAGTTAAAAATCATTTGATTTTCGATATCATGTTTCAAGCTGCATGTATAAAATAGGGGAAAAACACAATTAATGGACAAATATGCAACAATAAATGAGGGTATAAATGTCTTTTGTTAATGATTTAACACCGGGGTAAAGAAAAACAGTAATAAAAACAAAACCCCTATTTTTTAGGGTAAAATTAATATTGAACATCAAAAATAAAATAGAAACAAGAATAAAATTGACTTTTATATTTTTATCAAATGCAATTATTTGAACTGATTGACATGAGCATGACCTCAAGTGAACACTTCACTCTATAATTAGCTGAGAATCTCTAGCATCCTAGAAGGTCCCGATTCTTCCGTAGATTATGAAAATCGGTAATTACTAAATCCAAAAAATATACAAATATTAGAAAGCTGAGAACTCCAAATTTTAATGCTTATCGGCTACTTCTTATAATCTCCGGAGTCTCAAACAGAGTCTTTGATCGAGCTGAGCTAGCAGTCCGTCCAATGGAATGGATGGTGGCGACTGAAGATATTGAAAGCCTTTTGCTGCTTTTACTGCTGTCACTGTACTCCTTTTGATTAATTATTGAAAAGACCAGCAGCAAAACATCAGTAACCCATCATTTCAGGGGGAAAAAATCCTTTCTGACAGTGAATCTAACAAATCGTGAGTACTTGCTAAAATGAAGTACGTACACAGTAACTGAGCACAAATCACGGGTGCTTGTTAGAAAACAGGAAACTAGTTCAGTAAATATCTCTTGTACTTGCTTAATTGTCTTTTGCTATGTGTCAGTCACGTTCAAATGCTTTGGTCGATCAATGGTCACGTACGAGAGAAAGAGGAGACAGAAATCAGGATATTGCTATGCACGCTCGGGAATGAAGGCTGTGTTTTTTTTCAAAGTTGTAGTTTAATCCGTATCAGCCTACATCATATCAAACCATTATTAATTTTTTTAAATAGAATAGTGGTTTTGTCTTATTTTAGAATGCAGCTACATCATATCAAACCATGATAACAACTCTTGGTTACTTTCTAATTACATAGAGCTTTATTATTTTTTTTCAAATAGTGTAGTGGTTTTGTCTTCACGTCTATATGATTTTTCGCGAATAATGTAATTCAGCTATATCACGTAGTTCAATTTGTTCAGTAAAATTTACACAAGCAGAAAAATAATCTCAACAAATATCCCTTCAAAGAAACTAATCTTGAAAAAAAATTGATCCTAATAAATTAATTTTTTAGCTAGTTTCTTTCCTTCTTTATCGACTTTGTTATTATTGACTAGGGAGTATAATGGGTATGCTTTGCAAAGAAAAGCTTATAAAAATTTAACATACCTTTTAATAATCCATTCCTTTATATCTTTCAATATTACAAAATTAGATAATTTAAGAAATTTAAAAATCTAACACTCCATATATCATATGTGTACAAAAGAGCCCGTAAAATTTTTCTTTATCCATCCCTAATCGAGTACACGTAGCAAATTGCCCTAAAAGGATCTGCACCCACACCCAGCGTTGGTTCCCACACCCATGACATCGGATAAGGTCGCCGTTACTCTACTCAAAGTAAAAAAAAAAAAAAGCTCAGCAGAAACAAACAGACGTCGCATCGCATCCAGCTCTCTAGAGGCCGCCATCCAAAGCTAGCTAGGTACCAGCCAGAGACCGCAACGCGCGAGTGCGCGCGACGAGGCGAGAGGAGGAGGAGGGGAAGAGAGATGATCCTGGTGGCGATCGTGGCGGAGCTCCTGGAGGAGTACACGGCGGCGGTGGCGCGCGCCATGGAGCGGCTACTGTCGCGGGCGCCGCCACGGATCTTCCCGCGCCGCGTCCGCTTCCTCGTCCTCCGGAGCCTCACCTTCGCCTCGTCGCCGCCACCGTCCCCGCTGTCGCCGCCGACCCCCGGCAGCGCAGTCTGGGCCGCGCTCGCCCGCACCCACTGATCGACGGCGGCGACCTGACCCGCGACATGATGTGCGCTTTTTCTGAAGCCTCGCCTTCGTTTCCTCGTTAACCTGCTCGTGTGTGCTTTAGTCCGTAGGGTAGCTGAGTTAGTTAATTAGCACTGGTGATGTTAATTTGTAGCGTGCTTGTAGTTGTTCTTCCAGCTTAATTAATCTAGTATCATTTAGCTTTTGCTCTTGAGTTTGCTTGCTGCCTATCTAGTGATCGAGTCACTGTCACTTGACTCGTAGCGAGATGATGTAATTTGTAAGGTCTTGAATGAACTAGTTGAAGAATTTGGATTTTGTGTCTCTGTTTTTAGTTTGACAATGGGTTTGGGAGTGAGACGGGGAAAATACTGCTTTACCATCACAAGAGCATGGTATCTCCCTAGTATCCAAATGATCGTAACACCATATTTAAGACCTTTTGATTTTATTTTTTGAAAGTTGAACTTGATCAAATTTAATATTTTTAATACAAAACAAATACAATATCAAAATATATTCAATGCTAGATTTAATTAAACTAATTTAATTTAGTGGTGTGAATGTTTCCATATTTTTAAATATAAACTTAGTTAAATATAAAAGTAAGATTAACATAAAAAATTAAAACATTTATAATAAGAAATGAAATAAGTATTATGTAAACCTTTTTATGTGCTTCTTTGAGAAACTGGTGTGATTATTTTTTCTGTGCTTGTACAAATCTAATGATATAAGATTTGACAAATTTTGTGGGGACGCTCAGGGAAGGGTTTAAATGCTCCAGGTATATGTCACTGCCTAGAAGTTCAATTACCCATAACATAATATAAAGCATAAACTTCGGTTATACAACAAAAATAAATTATTATAAATTAGGACATAAGCCATACACTTACAAACGAAAGCACCACTAAACTTCACCACGGGAACTACTTACGCACAGAGTGACGTAGGAAGTCATTCATAGTATCAGTTCCCTTCTTGATGCTCTAAAAACAACAAAAAGGGTGGGTTGAGCGCATATGGTACTCAGTAAGACATGCGGGAAGGTAGTGGTAAAATACAATATAAATAGCAAGAAAAAACAATGGTTCAACACAAAGTTCATTTTAACAACATTTAACTTGATCAACATTGTAAATAATAAACTTGAGCACAATGTTACATCATTTAACATGGACAATATAAATAAAACACTTAAACTTTAGATACATCAAATTATCTCCATGTGATGACATTAATCATATCATCATCATATGATAGTAGTCTTACCCATATCATTTAATTTAATTTGCGCCCATACTTTAAAATCATCCATAGAAACATCTCCTTTAACCTGGAGCATGACATATTAGAATACTATACGACTACAGTGTTTATCTAGTTTTACCTATATGATACCCACAACCAGCTAGATTAAGGATAACAAGGCATAATACTATCCTGACCTTCTCTCCCTATTGCATAGCAAGTTAAAAGAGATCTCGGTAGTTGCCCCATGGTGATCCTTTGTGTGGGGCATATTCCTGACTACTTCGATGTCCACTCACTATTGTGAAAACATAGGCTATCACAGTCAAACAGAAGGTGATGCATCACCCTCAAATAAACCACATCCATAAATCAAATCACCACCATGGGCAAATCACTTTAAATTAAAGAAGGCTAATATGCTTTGTGGTGCTTATAGCTGTTCCACTAAAAGGCTTGCAGAAGATTGATCCACCATTGTAGCATACAACTAGGTACGATATCTTGATCATGCGGATGGGTGAAACTATGTCATTCATATTAGCATAAGGTAGTTGGTTATTGTTAGCAATATTAAAGCAACATTTAACAATAAATACACCCATAAGCTTTCCATAAACATACCAACAAGTCAACTAATATAAAATCTATCATTTTACCAACAATTAACCATGTGCAATGATAAGGTACATGCCAAATTTATAAGCAAATTTTACCAATGTATTTAGTAGTTACTCAAGTTATATTTTTAATCACATTTTACTAAGACTCTTTGGCTCATGAAGATGCAATAATAAGCATTTTATATTAGTCTGCCCATGCAACTAATACTCCACGGCGAGTACCTATCAAATTACTCTATGTAATGGATTTAATATGTTCAAAGGAGCATGCCATTCCTTGAGTTTGATGTAGTTGAACTAATTAACCATCTCCTCCATTGGTTGTGAAGCACATTTTCTATTGATGGTTGTATTGATATCTTCATATTCCTTTTCATCGAGCCCAGCGTGTGCTGTAATATATTGATACAAAATTATAAAGCTAAGCAACATACTCTAATTAAACAATCAAATTAAGAAAGTGCACTAAGAAGAATGAAAGATAGTAGAGGATAGATTTAGGAAATTGCAGAGGTTCCCCTTGGATCAAAACTACGGTTGCTTCAATGGTTGCTCAGATGGCGATGAAATTGGCACCAATGGGTTTGGAATAACTCTAGGAGTTTAGAATAGGTTTTAGATTTTCATTTTGAGGTCATAAGAGTAGTGAATTTAATTCGATAAGGAAACACAATCTTTCGAATTATTTTCCAACATGAAAATTGGGACTTCTTGTGTACACAATAGCCAGCAAGCAATCCTTGAGCATCAACGGTGGAGGAGGCTAGTGATCAATAGGAGAAGACTAGTTCCAAGGTCTAGAGGACAAGATGAACCCATTCCTATTGTCGGTCGTGGTTGGAGCACCGATAGCAAGGTAGGTGGCGGAGAACAGTGTGAGGAAGAAGAGGCCGCCATGGCGGTGACAACTCCAGTAGTCTTCGGTAAGGTTGGTTAGGTCTAGGAGCATAAGGGCGATGAGGAGGAGCTCTTACAATTGGTGGTTGGGCACAGGGTAGCCTAGAGACGCAACTGTGACAAAAGTAGAGGTGACAACCAGGGTGGCACCAATGAGCTCTGGTGGTGAAATCGACGTGGAAAGAGAGAGGAAAGGGTGTTCTACATACATGGAAGATGACGACACCTTCGATTGAGAATATGGAGCAAAAAAGGTAGCAAATTTGATGGATTTGTGAGGGCATCCAAATTAGGATTCCTCTAATCTTGTGCCTGACAATGGCAAATACGATGGCATATGGTCAGTGTAGCTCAGGGAAGGTGGAAGAGGATGTGATGATGCTTGTATTTGTTGGTGGCAGCGATGGTGGAGCAGGGCTTGGAGGAGTTATATACAAGGGGAAGTAAGGGAGTGGTGATGGTTATGAGAGCAAGCTCGAGAGTGAGAGCTCCAATAGGAGTCACTCAACATGTTGTTTGGCACTTGGGTGAACATGCAAGGTTGTAAGTTAGTGGGTATGCAATGCATGGGCATAGAGGTGGTGCAATGTGAAGCAGCTACATGCTGCAGTTGGGAGTGATTGACGATAGCCGAGGCAGAGCGCTGCTCTATCTCATACTATGCAGAGAGGCGGTAGGAGGCTAGCTGGTTTGGACCAGAGGAGAAGGCAGAAAGGAGAGAAAAAGATAAGATGTCGACAGGGAATGGGTTGACAAGGAGAAGGAGAAAAATGGGTTAGTGTCAGGAAGAAGGATGGACAGACAATACAGGGAGTAGGCCAAGGACCTGAGAAAGCAAAATACTACACTTTATTGACATAATCTTAGAAATTGTAGGATGGATCATTGAATTTGTAGGAGGCAAAATGGACCTGTCACTAGGATGGATTGTAATTCCGAGATAAAAAGAATAAAGAGAGATCGAGATGGCATGGGCCTCTAGAGGATCAAGGCAGGAAAGGGGAAATGTTGGCTTGGTCGGTTAACTTGTCCAAATTAGATAGATGTGTACAACTTGCGTTCAAGTTTTAAGAGAGTGGCGAACAAGATCTATGTGAAGGGGGTGAAGTGGTTTGTGCAGGCGTGAGAGAATGGTTAGGGTGGTTGCACTAACTTAGTTTTAGAGTTATAGTTTGGTCGATTTTTTTAGTTGAGGGGGTATGGTGTAGTACTAGGATATGGAGGTAGGGCTTACTTGTATATTGTATGGCTAAAGACATTGGTAGTATATGGTTTGGATGTGATGATAGTATTAATAGGACAAGGTGGTCTTGATTTGCAATGCAATATAGGTTGTATTGGGTCTGTTTCTACGGCAATTGAAGTAGGATGGGTGAGGTAGGCTTTGCCACAAGATAGGCTTGGAAGTGTGCACAAATTGGCTGGGGAGAGAGAGACAATTGAAGGAGGGAAACTTAAAATAAATTTATGAGTCAGGAATCCTAATAAATTTAGGGAGGAATTGGTGATCAAAAATTAGGATTTTGGATGAACTTTCTCAAAACAGAAGTGAAAAAGAAACACTGGAAAAATAAAATTTTAAATAAATGATGAACTCAACGATTTATAGTTTTGAAATCGAAGTCAAACAAATTGGTTTTAAAAAGTTGTCTGTTTTTGAGCTGTTACATTGTGTTGACAAATATCTAGCAATAGCGAAAAGATAAAATTTGTCAAATCTATCTGATGTGTGGTTGCAGAGATTTTCAGGTGCAGTTGGCCAATTGGGTAAGTTTTTATTGACAAAATTGGCCTACCTAAATAGCATTTTGTACTCTATATAACACGATTATTGACACAAACACAGGATCTATCTGATGTTGACACAGGATTATTGACACGAACATGATGCGTTTGGATGACACTCCAGAATATATTAATTCTCTCCAAGCCAGCAAGTACACCCAATCTGATGGGTATGAGAAAGAATAAGACAAACACATGACCTACGGAGAGCCAAAAATGAAGTTTATTCACGCGACAATAATCAAGACGACAAATCAAGAAAAATCACAACTATATTACCCAACGTACATGTATAATTATCTAGTGGCATTTTCATGCAATGTTACCACCTAGCTAGCACGTGTTTGAAATCATCTTGAACCCTCTGGTTTTGATGATTAATAATAATATAATTAATAAGACTAATCAATTTTTCTAAGTGTGATTAAAAGAGGATTAAGATTCCAATGATGATCCCTTGACATATTATGGTCAAAGATCGGGTGTAATGGAGTGATGGATTAGTGAGAAACCTTGGTTTATTGAAACACATTCAATGTATTAGAAGAATGCGATAGAAGTATGTTTCTTTTTATATTTAAAAGACCATGATACAAAGAGGAGAGTTTGTTTTAGTAGCTAGATTGTTTAAGTGATAGAGTCTAGATATGGTACACACTAAGTCTGTAGTCTAAAACAAATGCTAAAACCCCTAAAACTTTCCAGCAAAAAGTTCTTGTTTTTTTATCCTTATTTGCTTTGAAACAATTGTGGGTCGTATAATTCAGATGGTACTAGACAATCGGGTCGATGTCATACTGTCGACTCAATAGTGATTATGCGATCATGTGTTAATCGTATGAGATCAAGTGTTGAGTCTGATAATCCGGAGTTAAATGAAATGTTTTGCCAGTTCAATATTTGGAGTGATCATGTGTTCACCGGACAAAGGAATTGAACTCACCGGACAATCCTATATTGATCAAATTGTCCAATCTTGTTGTGATCAGCATGAGCCAAATGGTCTAGAGCAATGCCGGATAATCCGACTCATACTTTGTTCAGTAGATACCATACAAAGTGTGACGGTTATTTTGTCTGGTAGTAGTTTCGGACAATGTGCAATGAAATCGGTTTGTCTGGCTCTTTATAGGAGAATGGTTAATTGATTAGTGACCGTTGGAAAAGTGTAAAGAGCCAAGCAGTCCAATGCTATATAGTTTTGGCTAGTTTTGCACAACAGTAACAGATGGCTAGTTGGCTCTGTTTCCCCAATAAATACATAAACTCTTGAACCCGCTAGTGCCTTTTGGAACCTACTCTAGCTGGTGCAACCTTGTGTAAGTACAAGAGTCTATTTGTGTTAATTTGCTTCATCCTTTATCAAGCTTAGTGCTTGTTTGTGAGTCTCTAGTAGTCAATTATGCACCCACCAAGAATCTTGTGCATAGTGCTTCAAATAAAGGAGCATAGTGCTTCAAATAAAGGAGCATCTCTTGTTACTCTTAGCATCTTAGCATTCCTAGATGGCTTCAAATGTGTTTTTGGTGATCTCTCAGAAGATTGTGGGAGACCCGATGGTGTTGTGAAAGGTTTTGGGGTTCTCCTTCTAGAGTGGAAAAGAATCACCTATATGAGAGCGCCTTTGGACTTTATGACCAAAGATGTGAGAAACAATCTTGTGTAGAGTGCTCCAAGGAGTATTAGTGGAGATAGCTGATCTCCGATATCTCAGAAAAAACTCTCTTATGTCTTCTCTCTTCACTTCACTTTCCTTGCAATTTACTTTGAGTTCTTTTTTGTGTTACATTCATAGAGTTGGTAGAATTGCTAGGAAAGGTTATTGATTGTAAAACTTGGGTTCACACACAATCTAGGCACTTAGCCTAGTTCAAATTTACTAAGCTTGTTTTTTTGGCCTTGTTAACTAGGATTCCTATTCACCCCCTCTTAGACATCGTTGATCTTGTAAGTGGTATCAGAGCTAAGACTCTTCTGGATATTGGCTTCACAGCCTAAGTTAAAAGATTTCCGGAGAAGGGTTCAATCTGTATAGGGCACCACCTTTGATGGCAAAAACTATCCATATTGAAAGGCTCGTATGTCATACTTCCTAGATGCTATGAGTCTTGATGTATGGAGAGTTGTCGCTATTGGATATAACGATACCCTCAATCTCTTCAATCCAATTGAAGAGAAGTGCAAGAATATCCATTACAATGCCCAATCTAAAAATGTTCTTTATAGCGTCTTGTCTATTGATATGTTTAACCACATTAGCAATTTCCGTGATGCTCATGACTTATGGAAAACTCTTGAGGAGATACATGAGAGCATAGAGAATATTTTTGAGGCTAGACTCTGTGTTCAAGGAAGAGTTTGACACATTTAAGATTAAAAAAATGTAAAAATGCTAATGAAATGTTTTCTTACATGAACAAGATCATGAACAAGTTTCAAAGTCTCGGCTTCATCATCACCGATCAAGAAGTTATAGAGAAGATGCTTTAGATGTTGCCCAAAGGATACAAGATGCTCATGACTTACATTATACAAGGCAAGTTGAGCAATATCACTCCAACCTATCTACTTGGGAAATCACTACACATGAGCTCTTCCTTGGCTCCAAGACCAAGGTTGATGATGATGTTGATGATCAATTATTCTCTAGTAAGAAGAAGAACATTGCTTTCAAGACCTAGGTTGTAAAGAAGAAAGAAATTATTAAACATAAAAGTGATGGGGATGATAAAAGCTATGACTCAGAGATCACATTACTTATGAGAAAAGCTAGAAGACTCTTTTGAAGGTTAAAAAACAAATGCATTGATATCTCATTTGAAAAGAAACATCACTCAAGGAAGATATGTAATTCAAGCAAAAAAGATATCTTTTCTATGATCACTTGTTATGATTGTGGTGAGAAGGACCACATTGTCATTAATTATAAGAGGAAACAAGGTTCAAGGAAAGATTCCAAGAACAAGTCTTCTAAGAAGAGTAAAGAGCACAAGAGCAAGAAGCCATTTAATAAAGATCAGAAAAATGGAGGAGAAGCTTGCAATGGAGAATGGATCTCTAATGGTGGGGGCTCTGAGGGAGACAACTCAAGTGATGATGGAGAAAGTCTTGCTGGACTTGTTCTCAAAGAATCAATTCCACCCTCTATTTCATTAACACAATTTTGCCTCATGGCTAAGGGAAGTAATAAGGTAATTGATGATGACGATGATAATGCTTCATATGAACAACTTGTTGAGATGCTTGGAGAACTAAATGATACCATGATTAAAGAAAAGAAAAAGTTGAACACTCTTAAAAAATGGACACCTCTTTGGTGTATGACTATCAAGATCTTCAAGCTAAATATGAGTCTTTGGTCTATAAGCATGAAAGTCTTATATTAATGCATGATGAACTTATGGTCAAGCACCTAGAGCTACAATGTGAATTTGATGCATATTACACCAAGAAGGTTACAAAGAGTGACATGGGAGTTGTGATCTTCTTGTTATGAATGATATTGCTTGTTCTAGAGTTGAAACTAATCTTTCAAGGGAGAACAAGTAACTTAAAGAGTGTTAGTGATATGCCCTAGAGGCAACATAGAGATGTTATATATATCACATGATATGTTTATGATATATTGATTTATTTCTTGAATTAGATATTATCATTATTGATTAATAAGTATGTGACTTATTTGTGAGACTTCTAATGTTATATGTTGCTATTTCTAAATGATCCCTAATCATATATCATATGAGAAAAAAATATGATTGTAAGATCAGTATATATATTGATTGATGATTATGTCTTATGGATCATGGTATGAAGATACCAAATCAAAAATATAGACATATATTGATAGACCTGTTGTGATATACTGTAGAGATTTTATATGTCATTAGTTAATTTGAAGTGGTATTTATTTGAAGTCCTTAGACTTGAGATCATCATAGTTCCTAATATACGTAGTAGCTAATTTTGAGACTACTAAACACTACTCCATAACAGGGTAGTCATAAAATTAGTCTTTAGGTTTGCCCATCTTATGGGAGAGATATCTCTAGGTCCTCGATGTAATGGATTATAAAAGTGCATAGCTATGCCAAAATGATTGAGGAGTCAATCACAAGTTTATAATCCATCACAGGATCTAGAGAGTGATTGAGCTATTAAGAGGAGGGCATAAGTCTTGCCTTGAGCTCAATCAATATCATAAGCCAAAAGGATTCGTACATGATCTTTACGTATACTTTGGAGTTAATATACTTTGTTAGAGCACTATTAACAGGGTGATCGAAAAGGTGTTTCTAGGTCACGACCAAATATACGTGAACCTATAGGATTGCACACTTAATGGGTTGGAATGTTTATTCAAATGTGATTTGGATAAGGGCTCAATTCGGATAGAGATCCGGGTAGACTCCTATTGGGCCACGGTTCCATAGTCCTAAGTGAGAAAACCTATACATAGGAAGGCAGGGAGGTTGAGGAGATATATCTCTGATCACCTAGAGCAAAACCTTAGTCGCCACCTCTTGAGCTAAACCCTAGTCGCTTGTGAGTGCTAGTATACCCGCAATCGGCATTCTAGCCTTGAATGTGTGGATATTAGTGGAGGCGCTGCTCGTTGTAGCATTGATCGGCATCAAGATTGTAGCGATCAACTACTTCATCTACTATCCAACATGTGCATGGTTAGATTGGCTTCTCCAACCCTACTTCTGCTCCACTGCGCGTCTTCGGGTAACGATCCATGGTCCCTGTTTTGCACGATGTCGTGGTGTGAGTGGTAGGAATTTTTTTGTTTTATGCTATCGTAGCCTACGCATTCCTCTTTAGTGGTATTAGAGCTATCTTGCATAATTTACGATCTGGATCATCGTATATGTTGATATGTGGTAGTAGTAAATTGAATCTATTACAATCTAAATCAGTCAGTTCTTGTGATGGATTGATGGTAGCATGGGCTGATAAGATCAATCGACAAATAGGGATTAGATGTGTCATGGATCATAGCACTTGTAACGTTCCTGAGAGTGTCTCGGACTAGCATAACGTTGTTATGTCGAGTACTAGTAGGCTATAGATCTATAGCCTCGGGTCATTGGAACTAGTAATGTCCTAAAGAGTGTCTCAGACCGACATAAGGTTGTTGTGCCGAGTACTAGTAGGTTATGAATTGGGTCAATGAAAGTACTAGTATCCTTGAGATTGTCTCGGATCGGCATAAGCTTGTTATGCTGAATAGTAGTAGATTGTCGGTTTGATTGCCATGTGCTAGTGAAAAAACTAGTATCCTTGAGAGTGTTTTGGATTGGCATATGGTGGTTGTGCTATATAGTCTTTCCATAGCAATTTTATAGATTGGATCTAACCAGCTAGTGGGACCATCGTGCGTAACCTCCTTGTTTACATCACTATGTATGATATGATTCTATACCTAACTTATTTTTTACAGAGAATGATATGAATAGTATGACCCTATAGCTTATTTGAAATGTATGAGATGTATGTGATGCATGTAACATTTATTCATGGTCTCCATGTCATGATTATTTTAGCTATTGTTAGTTATCTCTATTGTGTTTAACAACATGTGTGTCGACCATATTGCTTGAATCTATCTTTGTAATCTTCAATTTTTAGCTATTATAGGTAGTAGCCTATACTAAGTTATAAGTTTTCAAGCATGGTGACCTAAAGGAGAGATATGAAGATGGAGATTATCTACATGGAGATAGAGATTACCATTATTTTAGACCATACTGTTTTACAGTTGAATATGTTTATCAGTGAAGTTTTCTATCTTACATTTATGCACTGGTATTTGTGAATTGTTGCTATGGTAGGATAAGAGTCCCTCATAGTAAAAATTAGGTATTTGCATCATTCCATATGTTGTAACAAAGGAAAATGATCTCTATATAGTTGCTCACCGCAAAAAATTCCGTGACCGGAGAGGGACGACGGCTCGGTCACGCGAAGGCCTGGGAGGTCTGCTTAGCTCCAGTGCAGATCCTTAAGCCTCAAGGTTCATGAGTGTGCCAGTCAATTTGACCCTGCAATTGACAAGAAAGTGAGACGGACGGGTCCGATATAGGCGCTCGCTATCGGCTGGCTGTCGATAGGATCAGGATGCTCTTCGATCGGTTGGGGAGCCGATGTGGACAGGTGTCGACGAGGGATCGACCGCAGAGCTGATGGAGGAACTAGGTGTGCTCAGAGGATATCGAGGTGCACGGGATCCCTCCGGACAGCCGAACAGTGATTCATCGGCTGGAAAAACCGATGAAGGTGCTTGCGGCCTAGGCAAGGAATAGTATAAGAAGGCACGGGCTGCAAAGCCGATGTCGCTCTGGATATGACAGCACGAGACCTGTCGCTCATCGTGACAGCGCCATCAACACCGAACCTCGAATATCGGACCTAACCAAGACAGTACGAGGCCGGGGCTAGTGGCGATGATATGGAGGACACCGAATCAGCTATGCCGTAGCAAGGATAGGAACGAACCCATCGGCTGGCTGAGCCGATGAGGGGACGCCTCTCTGAAGGCGGGTACGTATTGGTTGGGAGACCGATACGCTCGGTGTTACGTGTCAAGGGACATCTCTGAAGGCTGATGCGTATCGGCCGAGGGTGTGAAGCTCAGAGCATGGATAACTCATCGGCTAGCACTCTGATGATACACCGTGCAGAAGACTATAGGCCCGAAGCTCGATCTACCATCGGCAGCCCCGTAGGTCAAACCTAACCGATGCAGCACGAGATTGACGACGGCAGAGGGAGCTTAATAGGCCAATAGGTCCAGCACGGACATGATGCGATATGTCTAATCGGCCTAAGAGGTCGGATCTAACCGATGCAGCCTCAGACAGAGTAGGACATATCGGGATGGTGGTGGGACATACCCCTTTGCTGGAGATTGGACTTAACCGATGCAGCCCCGTGTCGAGAGCCATAACCCACCGGTAAAACCTAGTGAACTAGGGTGGCGATGCGCCGAGATTGTATATTGATCGAGGGATATTTTACATGTTTCCAGGGGGTCTATATTTATACCTTGGATTTACAGACAGAGTCCGACGCGTCTACGGCCATCAGACATTATTTCTTAGTAAGAACAAAGGAAAATATTCCTAAAGAAGTTAACTAACCAGCTAAACCTTCCTAATTAAGTAAGGTTACAATTCACAAAAACAAACATCCTGCCGTGGAGTCCACGGCTCTTCCGCAAACCCGATTTCATCTGAATAATCTTCCAATTTATAACCGAGTCTTCCTTCGCTGCATCCTGATCGGCTTCTCCACTGTAGCTATTGGACCTTCTTTTACTGAAGCCCATCCTTTTTCTTCCTTTCCTCGGGCTTCTCGGACCTGATCCCGATTGGACAATCCCCTGTCTTCAAGTCGATTTAATCTTCTTCTAATCTGATCGGCTTTTCTATAGTTCCGATTGGCTTTGTCTCAGTATCTCCATCGGTCGATGACTGCATTAAACTCTCTATCGGACCTCTCAGCCAATCGACTTTAACACCATCGGATCGTCCAGATTTTGGTGTTAACAATAGTAGGCCTACAAAAGTAGGTGACAATTGGTTATCATTAGTACTTGGGGTAGGAGTCACATATCTACATGCAAAAGCATTTATGATACTTCTTGATGTCCCGATCTTCACGACATAGGATCAATCACCAGATAACTAGCTTCGTAGAAGCTGAGATAACTTGCTGCAAGCAATGATAACTAGTGCAATAACTAGCCGCCGCTTCTATAATTCCTATGAAGGAAGTCACAAGAGCAAAGGGGTAGAGATTAACTCTCAGGGATTTGCTAGCGCATAGCTAAACAAAGTGGTCTATATTCTCAATATCATAATCTGTGATTACAATGAGTCTAGGTGGTATTTATACTAGCAACAGCCCTGCTAGGTATGTGGAAACTCGAAAAGAAAATAACTAGTTCGACTATGTGAAAAGACCTCTTCAGAATGAGCTCCTGGAGAGTTTTCGCGTGGTTGTTAGTCTTCTGCGCAATCTTCATTGTTTTGGCAATAACTCTACCTAGGAAAGTCTAAATTATGCATGGTTTATTGCGCTGGATTCTTGACTTGACACCCTTTCCAACTATGTATGCCATGCACCAAGTTTAATACATGAACTTTAGCATCAGGTTGGCTGTTGACCTTCCGAGCAGTATACACTAAATGGTGGTCTGTGTCCAAATGGTAGCTCCAAACTGGTCGGGGCTAGACTCATTGGAAACTAGACTTGAAGAGCTTTCCAAAACGTGCTCATAGACCACCATAGCTTCTGGGAATCAAAATATATGACTGTTTCTTCTAGACGGTTCTGCAGAGCTGAACTGGTTCGAGTGTAGTTCATGGTCGACAACTGGTCTGAAGTGGTCTGCAGCTGGTCGGAAGTCATCTCCTTGTGTGTTCATGTTTTCCTCCTTAGAGAACCTAACCATTAATAATGTACATGACTTAGATAGTATATAATTCTCATTAATATTAAAATGAATCTCACAAAGTAGCGCGTGCGCCTATTATTGTAGCTTCTTTGCTCGACTACATGTAATCGGTCCATCAATTACATGGACTGGTGTTGATGTAGGTGAGACCTGAGTTGGTGTAGCTTGAGTTGAGGGTTGTGACATCTTGCTTGATGGCGTGGTCATATCATCCTCCCTGTCTTGAAAAGTAGTCGTCCTCGACTCTGAAGTATGTTCACTTGTGAATGGAGATAGGTCAGCAACATTGAAGGTGTTGCTCACGCCATAACTTGGTGGAAGATCTATCTTGTATGTATTGTCATTGATCTTTGTAAGAACACGAAATGGACCATCCCCTCGTGGCATCAATTTGAATTTGCGCTGATCTGGAAAGCGATCCTTGCGCAAGTGAATCCACACCAAGTCTCCTGATTCAAACAACACTTTCTTCCGATGCTTGTTTATACTTGCAGTCTTGCATACCGCCTTGAGCTCAATTACTTCCTTAGTCTTTTCATGTATCTTCTTTATGTATGCAGCACGCTTGGAGGCTTCCATGTTGGTTCTTTCCCCGTTATAAGCAAACTCCACATGAGGCAAGCAATCCTCCCAATCCTTCAAGTTCTTTTTCACCATGGTTCGCAGCAACATTGATAAGGTTCGATTCACCACTTTAGTTTGTTTGTTGGTTTGGGGATGACAAGTGGTGGAGAACAAGAGCTTGGTCCCAAGCTTTGCCCACAGCGTTTTCTAAAAGTAGCTCACAAACTTGACATCACGATCCGACACTATGGTCCTGGGCATTCCATGTAGCCTCACAATTTCTCTGAAAAACAAATTAGTAAGGTGTGAAGCATCGTCGGTCTTATTGCAAGGGATAAAATGAGCCATCTTTGAAAATCTATCAACCACAACAAAAATTGAATCTTTTCCCCTCTGAGTTCTAGGCAATCCCAAAATAAAATCCATGCTTATATCTTTCCAACGGGTATTTGGAGTAGGTAACGGAGTGTATAAACCATGAGGATTCAGTTTGGACTTAGCTTTATGGCATGTGACGCATCGCTCCACAAATCCGATGACGTCTCTTCTTATCTTGGGCCAATAGAAATGATCACCGAGTAGCTCATATGTCTTCTTTTGTCCAAAATGCCCTGTTAATCCATCTCCATGTGATTCCTGTAACAACAACAATCTAACCGAAAAATTTCGAACATAAAGTTTGTTAGTTCTAAATAAGAATCCATCATTGATGTGATATTTTTCCAACCTTTTCCGTCTTTACAATGGGCATATGGTTCTGAAAATTTAGGATCATTTTTATACATATCTTTCAAATTTTCAAGACCCAAAACCTTTACCTCGAGTTGGTTCAGCAACACACTCTTCCAAGACAACGCATCGGCAACAATATTATCCTTACCTTTCTTATACTTCACATTGTATGGAAATGTTTTGATGAACTCAACCCATTTGGCATGGTGTCGGTTCAGCTTAGCTTGACCTTTCAAGTACTTCAAAGCTTTATGATCGGAATGAATAACAAAATCCTTTGGCCATAAGTAGTGCTGCCATGTTTCAAGCACACGTACCAAAGCATACAATTTTTTGTCATATATAGAATAATTCAGTTGAGCACCTCCCAATTTTTCACTAAAATATGCTACAGATTTTCCTTGTTGCATTAAAACTCCTCTATCCCAATCCCACTAGCATCACATTCTACTTTAAAAGTTTTAGTAAAATCAGGAAGAACAAGTAGTGGTGATTTAGTTAAATGTTTCTTTAATTTTTGAAAAGCATTTTCTTGTGTGTTTCCCCATTTAAATTCAACTCCTTTCTTGGTTAATTCATTTAAGGGAGCAGCGATGGTACTGTAATCTCGCACAAACCTTCTATAAAAACAAGCAAGACCATGAAAACTTCTCACTTGACTTACATTTGTTGGAGTGGGCTAATCCTTGATGGCTTTTACCTTGCTTTTATCCATTTCTATTCCTTTTCTTGAAACAACAAAGCCAAGAAACACAACATGGTCTGTGCAAAAACTGCACTTCTCAAAATTAGCAAATGATTTCTCCTTTCTAAGCTCATCTAGGACTTGTCGAATGTGACTCACATGCTCTTCAAAAAGACTTACTGTAAATTAAGATATCATCAAAGTAGACAACCACAAATTTCCTAATAAAAGCTCTCAAGACATGGTTCATTAATCTCATGAAAGTACTAGGAGCATTAGTCAAACCAAAAGGCATAACTAACCATTCATACAACCCAAATTTTGTTTTAAATGTAGTTTTCCATTCATCTCCAGTTTTCATTCTTATTTGATGGTAACCACTTCTAAAATCAATTTTAGTAAATATTGTGGAGCCACTCAATTCATCAAGCATGTCATCTAAGCGTGGAATAGGATGATGGTAGTAGACAGTGATGTTATTTATAGCCCTACAATCAACACATATCCTCCAAGATCCATCTTTTTTAGGTACTAAGATCATAGGAACAGTGCAAGGACTTAAACTTTCATGAACAAAACCTTTGTCAAGAAGTTCTTGTACTTGCCTTTGTATCTCCTTCGTTTCTTCAGGGTTGGTTCGGTATGGTGGTCGATTAGGTAGTGCAGCCCCTGGAATGAGATCAATTTGATGCTCAATCCCACGAATTGGAGGTAGTCCAGCTGGTGTTTCCTTTGGGAAAACATTTCCATAGTCCTGCAACAGATGAGATATAACACTAGGAAGAGAGGTGATGTCGTTAGCTGAAATTAAAATATCTTTGCACACAAGTACAAAGAGCACTTGATTTGGGTTGTTCCTTACTCCTCTCATTTCAGATTTTGTGGCTAACATAACTAGATTTTCTCACTCTCCTTTCTTTTTTTCTCTCACATTTGGCTTGTGGCTCTCACTCACCGAATTATGGATGGCACTCAATTTCTTTTGCTCTTCTCCTCCATTACTTGCTGGACCAATTTTAGATTTCTTTTGTAAGTGCTCAGCCATGATTTGTTGAGGGGTCATGGGCTTTAACACAAACTTCTTTCCCTCCAGCTGTAGTGTATACTGATTTGTTCTCCCACAATGCTGAGTGTAACGGTCATATTGCCTTGGTCTTCCAAGCAGCAAGTGACACATAGACATGGGTGCTACATCACACTCTACTGTGTCAACATATTCATCAATTTTGAATGGAATTTTCACACGATGCCCAATCTTAATATCTCCCGAATCATTCAACCATTGGACATGATATAGATGTGGATGCCGCTGTAGTTTCAGACCAAGCTTGTTAACCATTTCACGACTTGCAAGATTGTGGCAGCTCCCTCCATCTATGATCACCTTCACTACTTTGTCTTGCATCTTTGCATGTGTTTGAAATAAATTGTGCCGCTGTCCATTTTCAGTTTCTTTCATTTGAACACTCAAGATTTGAGCCACTACAAGAGCAGCCCCCTGCTCAAATTCACACCCTGTATGTTCCTCATCTTCATGGGCTTCTTCAACATACTCTTCTTCATCTTCTTCTTCACTAGCTGATTCATACTCTCCATTATCATTCACAATGATCACCCGATTGTTTGAGCACTTTCTACTTACATGCCCACGGCCTCCACACTTGAAGCACTGAATTTCACTACTCTTGGCTGTAGAACCTACTGAAGTAGAGGTGGATGCTGCTGGTTTAGAGCTCAGGTTTAGGGCGGCAGAGTTCTTCCCACTAAAAACACTCTGAACATTAGAATGTGAGACTCCAAACGAGTTTTTCGCTGATGAGCGTGTAGTAGTGAACTTCGAGACTTGCTTGCTTCCCCCAGATATGTTCCTCATACCAAATGACAAGGACTTGCTGCTCTTAGCATCTTGCTGCAATTGTCGTTCAGCTTTGGTTGCTTGATGTACCAAATCAATTAGATGACGGTACGGTTGAAACTCAACAATGCGCTGAATATTGTGTTGCAAACCAGCCATGAAACGTGCAATAGTTTGCTCTTCATCTTCATACACATTGGCTCTAATCATAGCCTTCTCCATCTCTTTATAATATTCCTCAATAGAGAAACTTCCTTGCTTCAGATTCTGTAATTTATCAAAAAGATCACGCCGATAGTGTTTCAACACAAAACGTTTTCCCATTTCTTGCTTCATTTCATCCCAAGTTTCAATAGGATGTTCTCCATCTTCCTCAAGATCAGAGAGAAGTTGCTCCCACTAAATCAAAGCATATCCCTCAAACTCTAGAGATGCCATGGCTAATTTCTTCTCTTCGGAATAATTATGCAAGCGAAAGATCTTTTCTACTTTCAACTTCCAAGTGAAATAAGTTTTAGGATCAGATCCTCCATCAAATTTTGGCATGGTAAATTTTAGTTTGCCAAATCTCTCCTCTTGGTTGCCTTCTCTACGAGCTCGGCGACCATATCGATATTGGGACTGATCATCATCTTCCTCTTCAGATTCACCATGATCATCATTTCTTCGATTTCGACCTCTTCCTCTACCATGTGCAGCACCTCGGTTCCTCCTTCGTTGCTCTCTAGCTCTTCTAGCAGCAGCTCTTCCTTCACTTTCTTCTCCATCTTCACCGTGGTTGCTTGCACCATCACGAGGTGGACGGTGTTCTCTGATTTCAGCCAAGATGGCTTGAAGATCTTGTGTCAACTGGTCTTGTCTATCTTCTAGGCTTTGTTTGAGCTTATTAAATTATGCAATAGTAACACATTCTTCTACCTCAGATTCACCCATCTTCCTGAATGGTTAACAAAATACAAGCAATATATTTGTATATGTCGATTGGAAAGTTTTTGGTGACTCTCTCAACCTCACCTCTCTGACCAACCAAAGCTCTTATGAATTCCGTGCTGCAGATTACAAATAAAATCTGTGGTGGTAATAAAAAGTGATGGCGAGGCGAATACAAGATCAGAGAGTACCGATTGTGATGGTTTTTATGTGGAGCTTGGTGGGGAGTTGATACGCAAGGAATGCAATCTGAATATTAGTTGTTGTTAAGTTAAGTAATAATCCAAACTAGAAGTTCTATGTCCAGTGCTGACCACAAGATATGACAGATATAAATAGATCACACACACGCAAAGAATTTTCAGAGTTGATGCAAACAAAGGAGTATGATTGGGATGCAAGTGTTGCGATCAAACCCAACCAAATTTTGCACCAAACACAAATAGCAAACTGGTTGTACAACTTGATATGATAAACTTCAGTACTTGTGCACTTCAACAAACTGAACTTCAGTTTTTCTTTCTCAACTTTTCTCAACTCTTTCTTTTTTTTTTGTACCTTTTTTTTTGAGACACTTTTTTTTTCTTTATAGAACTAACAACAAAGATTAAAAATAATAAAAGCACACTTTATAAAAGAAACAAGACACAACCAAAAGCTATAACTTGATAGGATCAAAGTTTACACAAAGGATGATAAAGGTTTCAGATTTTTTTTATGTGGGGATTTTCAGATATATGAAAGAGGCACAAAGGACACACGAAGGATAATACGATCAGCAACTAAACAAGACTCTAAAGGACTGAAACTTAAGAAAACTCATACGAATAATAGATTGAAACAAAGGGCTATGACAATTTTATGGCTTATAGTGGATAGGACGAACAGAATTATATGTAGCTAAGGGTAAAGAATCCTACCGTGGTAACGAAAGCTCTGATACCAGATGATACGCCTCGATGTCTCGATCTTCACGACGTAGGATCAATCACCAGATAACTAACTTCGAAGAAGCTGAGATAACTTACTGCAAGCAGTGATAACTAGTGCAACCTGACGAATAAAACTCAAAGCCAACCACCGTCTCAATACGGCAACCTGAATCGAGGATTCGCCCAACCACACTCTCAAAGAAACCAACCAACACAGCCTACAATCAATCGAGAAGACCTCAAAGGGAGTAGGAGCACCAATTGGGAGCGTATGAAGCCGCCGCTTCAATAATTCCTGCGAAGGAAGTCACAAAAGCAAAGGGGTAGAGATCAACTCTCAGGGGTTTAATAGCGCACAGCTGAACAAAGTGGTCTATATTCTCAATATCATAATCTGTGATTACAATGAGTCTAGAGGGTATTTATACTAGCAACAGCCCTACTAGGTATGTGGAAACTCGAAAAGAAAATAACTAGTTCGACTATGTGAAAAGACCTCTTCAGAATGAGCTCCTGGAGAGTTTTCGCGGCTATTAGTCTTCTGCGCAATCTTTATTGTTTTGGCAATAACTCCACCTAGGAAAGTCCAAATGATGCACGGTTTGTTGCGTTGGATTCTTGACTTAACACCCTTTCCAACTATGTATGCCATTCACCACGTAATATTATAGAATGGTACAGTTTAATACATGAACTTTAGCATCAGACTGGCTGTTGACCTTCTGAGCAGTATACATTAAACGGTGGTTTGTGTCCAAATGGTAGCTCCAAATTGGTCAGGGCTAGACTCATTGGAAACTAGACTTGAAGAGCTTTCCAAAATGTGCTCATAGACCACCATAGCTTCTGGGAATCAAAATATATGACTGTTTCTTCTAGACGGTTCTGTAGAGCTGAACTGGTTCGAGTGTAGTTCGTGGTCGGCAACTAGTTTGAAGTGGTCTACAGCTGGTCGGAAGTCATCTCCTTGTATGTTCATGTCTTCCTCCTTAGTGAACCTAACCATTAATAATGTACACGACTTAGGTAGTATATAATTCTCATTAATATTAAAATGAATCTCATAAAGTAGCGCGTGCACCTCTTGTTGTAGCTTCTTTGCTCGACTACGTGTAATCGATCCATCAATTACTTGGACTGATGTTGATGTAGGTTAGACCTGAGTTGGTGTAGCTTGAGTTGAGGGTTGTGACATCTTGCTTGATGGTGTGGTCATATCAATTTGGTTTACTTAACAAGATTATCAAAACAGTTTTGTACCTTGGTGCACAGGTTGGGGCCAGGGCATGTTGATGACACTCAATAAACAAGAATCACATAGTGATGTGATTAGCAAAGTGTTGCTTACCCATGTCACTAGTTTTTAGCCATGATACCAAAACTTACTAGGAATTAGTGAGATGTGGATCTTAACTCACTATGTCACTTAGAGGGAGTTCTGTTGCAAAATACATAGTGGGTGTATTTTGTTAAATGGTTTAATAAAAATTGTATGTAAACATAGTGCTAAACTTTGCATATACTTATGTTGTAGATCATATCAGCTAATGCTGCAACCAGCTCTTTTAATTTGTGATCTATTCTTAAGAAAGAAAAGCTAAATGAAAGAAACTTTATGGATTGGTATCACAACTTGAGAATTATTCTCGAGCAAGAGGGCAAAGAGTATGTACTCGAGACTCCTTTACCTAGTAACTTGCTTGATAATGCTAGTATTGTTGTGTAGAGAGTTCATGAGAAACACATAAATGATTCACTTCATATGAGTTGTCTTATGCTTGCCATAATGTCCTGTGAGCTTCCGAAGCAATATAATTGTGGAGTTACGTGGTATGTTTAAGAATAAAGCAAGGGCTGAGAGGGTCAATACTTCAAGGTCCTTATTTACGTGTAGGCTTGCAGAAGGGAATCCCATCATCACTTATATGATTAAGATGATTGGTTACATTGAGAGTCTAAAAAAGTTGGGTTTTCCCCTTAGCCAAGAGTTGGCTATTGATGTGATTCTCCAGTCTCTCCCTTCGAGTTTTGAGCCATTCATATTGAACTATCACATGAATAATATGGATAAGTCCTTGGTTGAGTTGCATGAGATGCTAAAATCTACCGAGGACACTATTAAGAAAAGCACCAATCATGTGATGATAATGCAGAAAGGCAAGGGCAAGCCCAATGTCATGAAAATCATGGTTAAGGGAAAGTTGACTCCTGATCAGATCATTAGCAACTCTTAGACCTCCAAGTGAGACAAGAAGGATGCTGCTACTAATGCAGCTTGCTTGTACTACAAGAGATCAAGACACTAGAAGCCCAAAGTATTTGGAGGATCTCAAGAAGATGGGAAGTGTGACTTTTGCTTCAGGTATAAATGTTATAGAGATCAATCTTGCTAATTTATCTATTAATTTTTTGGGTATTTGATACTAGATCGGTTACTCATATATGCAAATCGTTGCAGGAGCTAACAAGAAGTAGAAGTTTGAGAAGGAGCAAAGTGGATCTTCATGTTGACAATTGAGCAAGAGTTGCTACGATGACTATTGGAACCATCTATTGTCTTTACCTTTAGAATTAGTTTTGGAATTAAATAATTGTTATTGTGTTCCATCTCTATCTAGGAACGTTATTTCTGCTTCTTGTTTGCAAGAGGAATGTTATGACTTTAGATCTGTGGACAATGGTTCTTCTATTTATTTTTAAGATATGTTCTATTGTCATACTCCATTGGTGAATGGGTTATACGTTCTAAATCATGAAGGGACAACGATCTATAATATTAGTACAAAGAGGCAACATCCTAATGATTTTAATCCCATGTTCATATGACATTGTCGTTTAGGCCACATAAATGAGAAACACAAAGAGATAATCCATAGAGATGGTCTTCTACACACATTTGATTTTGAATCATTTGAGACATGTGAATCTTGTTTACTTAGTAAGATGACAAGGGCACCTTTCACGTGTCAAGGTGAAAGGGCAAGTGATTTATTGGCACTCGTGCATACTAATGTATGTGGATCAATGAGCTCTATAACCATAGGTGGTTTTCAATACTTCATAACTTTTACTGATAACTTTAGTAGATATGGGTATATCCATCTAATGAAGCATAAGTTCGAATCCTT
This sequence comes from Oryza coarctata, assembly GCA_030770085.1. Taxonomy (NCBI): domain Eukaryota; kingdom Viridiplantae; phylum Streptophyta; class Magnoliopsida; order Poales; family Poaceae; genus Oryza; species Oryza coarctata. The sequence continues at coordinate 10,914,593 of CM061475.1, forward strand.
TGAAAAGTTCAATGAATTCCCAAATTAAGTACAAAATCATTTAGAAAAAACAATCAAGTTTCTATGATCTGATTATGGAGGCGAGTATTTGAGCTATGAGTTTGGCACTTATCTGAAGGATTGTGGAATTGTTCCACAGTTGGTACTACCAGGTACACGTCAACAGAATGGAGTATCTAAATAGAGTAATCACACCTTATTAGACATGGTGCAGTCCATGATAAGCTAAAGTGATCTTCTAGGATATGCTCCCGAAATAGCCATGTTTACATTAAATATGGTTCTATCTATGTGAAGACAAAAAACACCATATGAGATGTGGACGGGACAAATCTTAACTTGTCTTTTCTTAAGATTTGGGGATGTGATGCTTATGTAAAATATTTACAATCTGATAAGCTCACTCTTAAGTTTGACAAATACTTCTTTATCAGATATCCTAAGGAGACAAAAGGATATTACTTCTATAATCAAGAAGAAGGCAAAGTGTTTATTATTCGATATGGTGTTTTTTTTAGAGAAAGAGTTTCTCTCAAAAAAGATAGTGGGAGAACGGTGCATGAAATTTGAGAAACACCTAACAATGTTTCAATTCCAACACAACCATAGTAAGTTGAACAAAGTGTTGAAGAACCTGTTACAGACACACTAGCACAATGCAGGTCAGAGAGATAACGTCGTGCAGTTGAGAGGTACATATTTTTGACTACTCAACAAAGAGACATATTGTTGTTAGACAACAATGAGCCTATGATCTATTAAGAAGCGATGGTGGGATTGGACTATGAGAAATGGTTTGAAGCCATGAGATCCAAAATTCAATCTATACACAGTAATCATGTTGGAACTTCATTGATCCCCTAATGGTGTTAAAACCATTGAGTGCAAATGGGTTTTCAAGAAAAAGACAAACATGGATGAAAACGTTCACATCTGTGAGGAATGATGGGTGGCTAAAGGTTTCAAATAAATTCAAGGTGTTGATTATGATGAAACCTTTTCGCCCGCCACAATGTTGAAGTCTATTCGGATCATTCTAGTGATTGCTGCGTATTTTAACTATGAGATATGGCAATTGGATGTCAAAACAACTTTCCTTAATGGAAATTTGAGTGAGAATGTGTACATGACACAACCCATGGGTGTTGTTGATCAACAATCAGTTGGAAAGATATGTAAGCTGTAGAAATCCACTTATGGATTGAAGCAAACATCTGAGAGTTGGAATATTCATTTTGATGAAGTAATCATAGGGTTTGGTTTCATCAGGAATGAAGAAGAGCCTTGTGTTTATAAGAAGGTTAGTAGGAGTACACTTGTATTTCTGGTCTTTTATGTGGATGCCATATTATCAATTGGAAATGACATATCTATGCTCGAATTTGTTAAGTCTTCATGAAAATGTAGTTTCTTTATAAAGGACTTAGAAGAGGCAGCATACATTCTGGGCATCAAGATATATAGCGATATATCAAGAAGGTTAATTAGATTATGCCAAGATACATACATTGATAAGATATTGAAAAGGTTCAACATGCGTGACTCCAAGAAAAGTTTTCTACTTATGTCATATGGTATAAATCTTAGCAAGAGTTAATGTCCTATTATACCTGATGAGCAGGATAAGATGAATACGATTCCATATGCTTCGGCTATTGGGTCGATTTTATATGCCATGCTTCATACACGTCCAGATGTCTTGTATGCTTTACTCTAAGAAAAATTTCCTACCTATGTTATAAGGTATAAATCTTAGCAAGAGTTAGTGTCCTATTACACCTGATGTGTGGGATAAGATGAATACAATTCTATATGCTTCGGCTATTGGGTCGATTATGCATGCCATGCTTTATACACATTTAGATGTCTTGTATGCTTTATGTGCTATATGTAGATATCGATCAGATTCAAGTGTAGGTTACTGGATTGCTATAGAGAACATTTGAAAGTATTTTAGAAGAACTAAAGATATGTTACTAGTCTACGGAGGTAAGGAAGATCTTATTGTAAATGGTTACACTCATGCTATCTTTTAAACTGCCAAAGACGATTTCATGTCACAATTTAGAATTGTGTTCTGTCTAAATCACAATATGGTGAGCTAGAAGAGTTTTAAGTAGGATACGGCTGCTAATTCTGTAATAGAAGTCAAGTATATTGTAGCTTCTGAAACTACTAAAGAGGATATTTGGATTAAGAAATTTGTTTCTAAATTTAGTGTGGTGACTAGTGCCATCAGTCTAATAGATATAATAGTAGGGTCATTGCGTAAGACAAGGAATCTAGATCACACAAGAAGTCTAAGCATATTTTATGTGTTTTTATCTCATCCGTGAAATAGTAGAGAGATGATGTAAAGATATGCAGATCTATGCTTGTCTAGCAAAAATATGAGCTCGCAATGGGTATTAAATTGACCCTAGTACAACTAAAAAACTGTTAGTGATATATAGGCAAGTGCACCTTAGCGACAGCAAGAGATGCAGTTAATTTAGCAACAATAATCAAGCCGACAAATCATGAAAATTAATAACTATATTACTCAACTTACGTGTTTAATTAATTATCTAGTGACAATGGATATATGATACATAAGCTTCTCGTACACGCTCGGCACACAATAACTAATTGATGTTATCAAATAGAAAAATATGTATATATACTTATAATATTAGTATCTTTAAATTTATTATATTTTAACCGTTTAAAAAAATAAATTGACAGTTTTATAAATATAAATCTATCAAATTTTTATCTTTTTTACTCAGTATGGTGGCCGTATAGATTATGCAGATAGCATCTTTATAATTTTTTTATAGTATATATATTTTCACATTTTATTATAAGAAATATTTAAACTGGTAATATAGCCTTATCAAACTTATGTGTGCTATTTCGAATAGTAATTTTTATGTCTATAAAATAAATGTATTAGATACATTATCTTAGTATTATAATAAATCAGAGATATATAAATATTTTAGGTTTCTTTCATCTATCGTTATGTTTAGACTATAGTTGCATTTTCTCAATATCTCTAAATGACATTCTTCTACCTACTACTTTTATAGTATATTCGTGATAGTTTATAACCTGTTTTAACTAAAAATATCCAACGTTATCAACACATCTTTATTATAGGGTTTCACATATTTTTATTTTATTCTTGCTCACAGTTTGGACTCCAGTAAATCAGTGTTACTATATATATATATGCATGTATGTATATATGTATGTTTAAGTGTACCCGTCGGATATTTCCCTTCTCCCACGTCTTCTAAAGATCTCTTTTTCATACATTTTAGACCCAACTAGTGTATGTCAGAATGGGTGGCATGTGGAAAACAAATGATATGATCCATCACATTTGGAAAGTAATCGCTTGGAGAGCAGAGGGATGGGAAAAATGAAATTGTAGAAATTGAACGAATATCATTTTGGTGAGAATCATACTGACAGTGTCTACCTTAGTATATTATCCAAAAAACAGGATGGATTATGAAAGAAAGCCGATTGATATAAAGAAAAGCCGATCGAATAGATCGAACAGAGATAAGAAAGGATTCGCTTCACTCAAAACAGAAAATTATTCGTATGAGATCGAGTCTGAATAGGATATTTGTATGCTTATAGAATATATGTTATTGACAAGTTCAATTAGTATTGTTAAACTTGTTAGAGAGAGTTTCTTTTTTTTTAGAAAATAATGTTCGGAGGTTGGTTGTAACTATATCAGACTCTCGTAACTTTAGGGAATAAATATAAATCCTCTGGGACCATGTAATCCATCTCTCGATCAATACAACTTCGGCACATCGCCACCCTAGTTCATCTAAATTTTTGCCGGCGTGTTCTGCCTCTCGATATGGGCTGCATCGGTTAAGTCCGATTTTCAACGAAGGGGTAAGTCTCACTATTCTAATGTATCCACTATAAGACTTGTTAACGTCAAAATCTGGATACCCCGACGGGGCTAAAGCCGATCGACTGAGAGGTGTCCGATGACTACAGTGAAGAAGCCGATCGGATTATAGCGAAGGAAGACTCGGTTTCATATTGGAAGACTATCTAGATAAGATCGAGTTTGTGGAGGAGCCGTGGAATCCATGGCAGAGTATTTTATCTTTGTAAATTATAATCTTATCTAATTATGAAGTTTTAGTTAGTTAGTTAACTTTTTTAGAGATATTCTCCTTTGTTTTTGTTAGGAAATAACGTCCGATGGTTGTAAACACGTCAGACTCTGTAAATCTAGGCTATAAATATAGACCCCCTGGAGACATGTAATCTATCTCTCGATCAACATACAATCTCGACGCATCTTTACCCTAGTTCATCTAGGTTTCTATCGGCGGGTTCGGGCTCTCGACGTGGGGCTGCATCGGTTAAGTCCGATCTCTAGCAAAGGAGTAAGTCCCGCCACTATCTCGATATGTTCTGCTCTGTCTAAGCTTGCATCGGTTAGGTTCGATCTCTTAGGCCGATCAGATGTATCGCATTACGTCCGTGCAGGGCCTATCGACATGTTAAGCTCCCTCTGCCATCCGTGCAGAGGGATCTGGAGCCGATCGAACCCTACGGCCCCTGGCGCACGTACCTTGAGCCACAGAGAGAAGCCGATCGGCCTGCACTGGAGCTAAGCAGACCTCCCAGGCGTCGGCGTGTTCGCGCTGGGGCGCGCGAGAGATCTCGGCGTGAACATGTTTTTTTGGCACGCCCGGGGGGACAGAAGGCTTCATTCATTGGCCGATAAGAACCATACTATATTCATCGGCTGATAGGGTAGAAATCTTCATTCATTAGCCGATTGGACTGGATTTCATTCATCGGCTGAAGATCCTTCATCGGCTGGTGGTATAATTCCATTCATTAACCAGCAAGACTCTACAAGTGCCTGATTAGAAGTTAGATTTTTTCTCATCAACTAGAGGGGCATCTTGTTGTCAATATGTCTAAAGAAAAGGTTGATTCCAAGACATATTCGTCCGAAGATGAAGCCGATGGAGAGATTATAGTTCCAGTTACCATGGAGGATCTGAATGAAGACCAGAGGCAGCATATAGAGCAAAACATGGATAACTTTCTAAAGCTCTGTTTGGAATCCTTCAGTATGACTAAACAAGGGCCGATTCAAAAAGCACAATTACCAAAATATGTTTTGATGAAGGAATCAGGCCATTCAGCACCTATGAATTCTTCCAAGCCATTACAAGAGATGTTCAACGAATTATTTTATCAATCATTCAGTAATTCATCGGGAGTATGGATGGATACACTACAATATTTGATCAAGAAGACGATACAAGAATCATCGGCTCAAGAGCCTGATCAGGATCATGTGCCTTTGCCGATAGACACGGAGGAAACTTCGCAAAACAAGGACATATCGGTAAACATGTATCCATCAATACAAGATCAATTTGGGGGGCAACGGCAGGAGGTACCTCCAGAATTCTTTCAGAGGAATCATTATGGAGAATATCACAGGCAGAATCAGGTGCCATATCCACCTCCACATGATTAGGAAGATACTCCAAGGAGGAAGGATTGGTGAACCAGAATTGTGGATACGGTGGAAGAACAATTTGATATCAAGCCCAAAGATCAAACAGTTATGTATCGGTGCCCATATCTAGAATGGTTTGATAGAATTCCATTATCTTGCCGATACACGATACCAGATTTCTCAAAATTTTTAGGGCAAGACAACGTATCTACAATGGAGCACATTAGTCGATTCTAAGCACAGTGTGGAGAAGCATCGGCTGAGGAAGCTCTTAGAGTTCGTTTCTTTCCATTATCCCTCTCTGGATTGGCCTTTGCATGGTTTTCTTCGTTACCACCGAGCTCGATTAAAGGATGGGCCGATCTAGAGCAGCAATTGCATAGATATTTCTTTACTAAGATTCAAGAAATGAGACTGTCAGATTTGACATCGGTTAGATAGAGACCTAATGAGTCAGTTCTAGAATACATCCAACGTTTTCAGGACATCAGAAGCCGATGTAATAGTCTTGTTCTGAGCGATGAACAATTAGCTGATTTGGCCTTCCGTGGGTTGTCAAATCGCATCAGGTGAAAATTTTCTTCACAAGAGTTCAACAGTTTAGCACATCTGATGCATGTGGTATCGGCTTACAAAAGCCGATTATCAGGAAAATAGAAGACGTTGAAGCATTGAAGGCCTGAGGAAGAGAATTTCGAAGCATGAGTCTTCATACTTCGAAATTAAGGGGCATGTGTTAACGCCAACATCTGAACAACCCGGTGGTGCTAAAGCCGATCGGCTGAGAGGTGTCCGATGACTATAGTGAAGAAGCTGATCGGATTGTAGTGAAGGAAGACTCGGTTCCGGATTGGAAGACTATCCAGATAAGACCGAGTTTGCGAAGGAGCCGTGGAATCCACGGGAGGGTATTTTATCTTTGTAAATTATAATCTTATCTAATTAGGAAGGTTTAGTTAGTTAGTTAACTTGTTTAGAGATATTCTCCTTTGTTTTTGTTAGGAAATAACGTCCGATGGTTGTAAACGCGTCGGACTCTGTAAATCGAGGGTATAAATATAGACCCCCTAGAGATATGTAATCTATCTCTCGATCAATATACAATCTCGGCGCATCGCCACTCTAGTTCATCTAGTTTTCTACCGGCGGGTTCGGGCTCTCAACGCGGGCTGCATTGGTTAAGTCTGATCTCTAGTGAAGGGGTAAGTCCCACCATTATCTCGATATGTTCTGCTCCGTCTAAGGCTGCATCGGTTAGGTTCGACCTCTTAGGCCAATCAGATATATCGCATCATGTCCATGCAAGGCATATCAGCCTATTAAGCTCTCTCTGCCGTCGTCAATTTCGTGCTGCATCGGTTAGGTTCGGCCGACGAAGCTGCCGACGGTAGATTGAGCTTCAGGCTTATAGTTTTCTGCATGGCGTATCATCGGGGTGTTAGCCGATGAGTTATCCATGCTCTGAGCTTCACGCCCAGCGCATCGGCCCCTCGGTCGATACGCATCAGCCTTTAGAGGTGTCTCTTGATGCGTAACGCTAAACGCATTGGTCTCCCAGCCAATACGCACATGCCTTTAGATAGGCGTCCCCTCATTGGCTCAGCTAGCCGATGGATTCGTTCCTATCTCTGCTTCAGCACAGCCGATCCGGCGTCCTCCGTATCATCGCTGTTGGCCTCGGCCTCGCACTATCTCGGTTTGGTCCGATCTTCAAGGTTCGGTGTTAATGGCGCTGTCACGGCAAGCGACGGGTCTCGTGCTGTCGTATCAGGAGCGGCATCGGCTTTGCAGCCCATGCCTTTTAATACTATTCCTTGCCAGTCTGCATGTGCCTTCATCGGTTTTTCCAGGCGATGAACAACTGTTACGGCTTCCGACGGCTATCTAGAGGGATCCTATGCGCTTTGCTATCCTCTGAGTACACCCCGGTTCCTCCATCGGCTCTGAGGCCGATCCCTCATCGATACTTGTCCACATCGGCTCCCCAGCCGATCGAAGAGCTTCCTGATTCCTATCGGCAAATAGTTGATAGCGAAGGGCCTTCCAGGCGCGGCTGATGGCCATCCCGATCTTATCGGTAGCCAGCCGATAGCGAGCGCCTGTATCGGACCACCGTCCGACGGACCTGCTCGTCTCACCTCCTTGTCAATTACAGGGTCAAATTGACTAGCACGCTCGCACCCATACCGACGCGCCGAAGCCGATCGAACCCTACGGCCCCTGGCACGCGTACCTCGAGCCACAGAGAGAAGATGATCGACCTGTACTGGAGTTAAGCAGGCCTCCCAGGCGTCGATGTGTTCGCGCCGGGGCGCGCAAGGGATCTCGGCGCGAACAAGACTGCATCTGTTAGATCCAATCTCTTAGTCTAATCGGATATACTATATCATATTCATGTGGGTCTATTGGCTTATCGTGCTCTTCTGCCATTATCAATCTTATGTTACATCGGTTAGGTCTGACCTACTAGACTGCAGATAGCGGATTGAGTTGTAGGCCGATAGGTCTTTACGCGATGTTTCATCCGAGCAGCTAGTCGATGAGTTATCCATAAACTGAGCCTCACGCCTAGTAAATCGTCTTCTCAGCCGATATACATATATCTGACTCAACGATTATCCACTAGCGATCGATCTGATTCTATTAAATCTAGCATCGAGGCATAGTGGTTTTCGTTTCCTTCATCAGTTTAGCTAGTCGACGAGTTTACTTATACACTTGCATCGGATCTACAATCGATAGCAATCAATGGGTTCACACGGTCCCTCCATTATTATGTTCGATCTGGTCTCCATCGTTATAGTGTCGTTAGCCCTCGCCTTATACTGTCTCAGTTCATTTTGATCTATCAAGATTGGTACTAATGGTACTGTTATCAGTGGTTGTTGGATCTCATACTTTCGGGAGATAGGCCACACTTCAAATTCATCATGTACGTTGTTCAAAGCATCATCAGCTATACAACCAATGAGTGCTTTACTTTATTCCTTGCTATTCAGCTATGTTGTCATCACATTTCTAGCCAATGTATGAGCGGTACAATTGCTATCGGCCACTAGCTGATAGTAGGAGTGCATTAAACTCATAGCCCATGGCTACCTTAACCCTATCAGCAACAACTCGATAGCAAAAGTACGTATCAGCCTATTAGCCGATTGGCTCTATGATCTAACTTTATTGTCTTTCTTATCAATTAGATGTCAAATTGATCGGCACACTCACAACTATGACAATCTGATGAAGACATCTCAAAGCTGAAGAACTTGCATTGGAGTAAAGCAGATCTCCTAGGCCTCAGCGAGTCTGCATGCGCTTCCATTGGACCTTCTTGGGCAGACACGGTGGACCCATTCTGCTCGAACATGTTCTTTGACACGCCCAGTGGGACTATTGAGAGTGCATCCTAATGAGCCGAAGGACCTTTGCTAGAGCTAAGCAAACCTTTCTGACCTCGACGTGTCCGTGCGCGCCTTCATTGAACCTCCATCGGCTCACACTCGCTCGCCCTCTCGACGCGTCCCTCCACCCGGTTTGATCTTCCCTATGCATGTGTGAATATAATTTTTGGCACGTCATAGTGGGACCATCGGGTATACACCTCGCCGAAGGAACTACGCTAAAACTAAGAAGGCATCCCAGGCCTCAGCATGTCCGCGCATGTCTCCATTGGACCTCCATTAGCTAACACTCATACTTTCTCTCAGCACGCCCCTTCGTCTGGTCCGATCTTCAACATGCGCATGTGAACAATATGGTAACCAACTTTTTCTATAGATGCACCTGACTAACTGAGCATGATGGATAGTATCTATTTACGAGACCACATCAATTGTTTATGCTACTACGGAGTAAATCATTTGGGGATGAATTAGTGGCACCGACTTGAGCCATGCCTTAACTTGCAGGTTGATTGAGGGTTATCACCATAGACTTATTTTTTTCTTACCATGTATTTGCACTAAAATTTGGTAAGCACCGCAAATAGGATTAGAGAGCCGATCAGCTTATGAAAAAAAAGTCTGATTGATATAGGACAATAGCTGATCGAACAGATTGATGATAGATTTGGTTCAGTCAAAAGATGAAAAGTTATTAAGATAGAACTGAATCTAAGTAGTAGCCGTGGAAACCATGGAGGGTACTTTTATTTATATAAAGTATACTTTGTAAGATAGGCAAGTCTAATTAGTTTTGTTAATTTCTTAGAGATAGTTTTCTTTTATGTTTAGGAAAAAACATTCGGAGATTGTTTATAACCGTGTTAAACTCTTGTAACTTCAGAGTATAGATATAGACCCCTATGATCTTATAAACTATCTCTCGACGTATCGCCACCTTTGTTCATTTAGGTTCTAATTTGCTATTGACGCTGGGTTGCATCGGTTAAGTTCGATCTTCGGTGAAGGGGTTTCTCCCGCCACTATCTGGATGTATTAGTTCTGTCTAAGCCTGTATCGATTAGGTCTAATCTATTAGTCCAATCAGGTGCATCACTTCACGTTCTTATTGTTTTATCAGCTTATTGAAATTTCTCTACTGCCATCGATCTCTTGCTACATTTGTTATGTACTAGACCATTGATAGTAGACTGAGCTGTAGGTTGATAGGAATTTACGTAAACGTTTTATCGGAGCGGTCAACCAATGAGTTATCTACACATTTAGTTTCACGCTTAGTGTATCATCTTCTTAACTGATATATATATATATATATATATATATATATATTTAGAGAATTACTTTCATCGGTTTAGCTAGCCGATGGGTTCGCTTGTTTCTTCCGTCGACGCGTTCGATCTAGTCTCCGCTGTCTCTATGCCTTTAGCCTTAGTCTCATACTGTCTAGGTTTGGTCCGATCTATTGACATTGGCTCTAACGGTACCGTCACGATGGTCACTAGGTCTTGTACTTTTGGGAGATCGGATTTCGCTCCTTGCTACTCATTGCACATTCTATTCGAAGCACCATCGGATTTGCAACTGTTAGGTCTTTGATCTTATTCAGAGTTAGAGTGCTATCACATATTCTATTCGGAGCGCCATCGGCTTTGCATCCGATGGGTCCTTTATCTTATTCAGAGCGTCCCTCTATTCCAAAGCACCATTGGATATGCAACCATTATGTCCTTTAGCCTATTACTTGCTATCTATCTATGCCTTCATTAGCTTTCTAGCTGATGAATAAGCGTTACATCTTCTATCGGCAACCAACTGATAGGAGAAATCCATATACATGTTTATTAATTATTTTTATTTCAGAATGTCATCGGCTCTATAGCAAATGTATTTTTTATTTCCTTTGTCGTCGTTTGCCTATGCCTTCATCGGCTTTCCAGCTAATAGATGAATACTTTAGCTCGTATCGGCAACTAGCCGATAGCAGGAGTTTCTATCAGGCAATCGGCTGATTGACTCATCGTTTATCTTCTTATCAATTACAGTGTCGAAATGATTAGTATGCCCATAACTCTAGCAACCTCGATGAAGGGACCAATGAGCGGAAGGACCTTCAGTAGAGCAAAGGGGACCTTCTAGGTCACGGCATGTTCGGTCAATTGCATCAGCTCTCCATCGGCAAACACAGAGGACCGATTTGGCGCAAACATATTTTTTACCACGCCTGGTGGGACCATTGGGAGTGCACTCCAACGAGCTGAAGAACCTACAATAAACCTCGCAGTCATCAATAAGTTCGAATGATCACATCGGATCTGCATCGACGAATACAAAGGACCGATTCAACTCGAACATACTTTTGGCACATTCAATACAACCATTGAGAGTGCACTCCAATAAACTGAAAGATCTACTGTAGTAAAACAGACCTTTTAGACATTGGCATGTATAGACGATCCAATTAAACCTCTATCGATGAACATGGAGGACTGATGAGGCATGAACACCCTGCCATGTAAAATAGCATGTCTTAATGAATGAAGCAGTTTTTTTTAAATAATGGATAAAACCGGATCTTTACTTTAAAAAGCTACAACCACTTGTTATACGATTTTCTTCTCAAAACTAGGTATAAAAAACTGAATAGAAGAGGGAAGAAAGAAACACTAACAATATGGAATGAATAAAGTAGTTAATCCTACTAAAGTCCTCGGGATAAATTTCTGTTTGAAACCAACCAAATTGTGTATGCGTGTGTGTACAACATGAGATGGGCAACCGCTCCTTGTAGCATTCCACTTCCTTATACATCTCACCACCTTATTGGTTTTTTTCTTTGATATTATTGAATTTCTTTTTACTTGCTTATAATTCATATTTAAGTACATCAGAATTTAAACCTTTAGGATTAAGCCTCGTATCCACGATTCCACCACCACACCATTGATACTTCCCTACCTCATTGTTGGTTTCAGAGGCTACCACCTTTTATTTTTTTGGTGCCTCTGCTATAGCTATTTTTTTAGCAGGTGCCAAACAAGCATGCATATTCCACATCTAGGTTTCCTCACAAGTAACCATCAAACTACATACGTAACTCTATCAGTGTATTTTTCATTCCTGGATTTCTCTCCTCTGTTTCTAAAGATGTTTGTTGTATGATTTAGGTCACCTTGTATAAATGGGAATCGATGGCATGGGGAAAACAATCTATATTCTTATCATTTGGAGCTGAAGTTGAACTTGAGAGTATCGATACCAAGAAAGGATATGATGAGCTCGGATAGACCTGTCTTGTGTTGTGGCAGTTTGCTGGATGTTGTATCCCTCCACCGTCGTTCTTTGGCAGATTATCCTGCATGCGCATCTGTCTTGGTGCACATTTTTTGTCCTTTTTACGTTTCCTTAACTCATTTTTGTGCAGTTTTCCTGGCCGTTACATTTCAGTTCAGATTCGAACAAAAAGGAGTTAATCCAGTGGTACCGTACAAATCTCCCTTTTTCAAATATAATAATCCTTCGAAATATTTCCTTTTGGAATAAAACAAATTCCAGCAATCTAGCTAGAATGTTAGGAGTTCAGCCCTAAAGGAAATTGATGGCAGACATGCCAAGATAACACAAGGCCAACGTGTAGTGCTCAAATCCGCAGAATGATATGGATGAAATATTCTGGTAGCTAACTTTTGAGCTTAGTTCCAACAATTAATCTCTCCCTCGCATTGAACTAGTGAATTTTTGACAGCACATTTGATGGACCAGAGATACTTAAGCATTGCGAACACAAGAAGACTTTTGCTCAGGAGTAGCTAATTAAACTGATAAAGTCGTCATAAATCTTCATGAATTCTAACCCATAAAAATGGTGTGGTGAAAATCTTGGGACTGAAGTTGTTGGCAAACAAGATGACTTTATTGAAGGCCAGGATGTGGCGTACTACTGAACCAGCGATCTGATCACCAAGAACAGAATTAGGAAATTGATGGCCAGATAGATCTAACAGACCCATGATTGCCTTTTAAAAAAAGAAAAAAAAGGAAACCGACGACAGTGTTCAAATAGGTGACGCCCATGTTCATCTCTAGCAAGTTCTACGAATATATCCGATATAAGAAATACGTGACACGGCATCATATGTGTTTGAGTGAGAATAGTTATTTTAAGACAGATGATAGAATAGTGTGTACATATATATTAAATATAATACATGTAGTGTGATGTTTAACTATACCATGTTCTTCACATCACCCTACCGCACCCTCACACCCAACACCAATCAAATCATCAAAATGAGCTTGTGTATGATCAGAATAACCATCACGCATAGTCATTAATGTTTTTACTTCTTAGGTGTGCGGAACCATCACATTGTCTAAGAAAATGTAGGCATACCTTTTACAAGATGAGGATGAGTAAAGTTTTTGTTTTACATTTTTTGCACAACCTCACGTTCTTTAAATTTTCATAATTATACCCATCAGTAATATTTTCATCCATTATCATGGTTGAGTTTACTATCCTAGTATTCTTTTTAATATCCTTCCTAGCAGCGAGTATATCAAGTGGAGAAATTTGAAGGGGTATATTACTAATCAACCATGAAGATATTGCTTTATGATTACATAGTAACTCGATGATGATTTTTAACACAAACATGCACGACACCTTAAGCAAAGCTGTTTGGTTCAAACAGTAACATAATTACTCTCGTAATATGATGACTCAAAGAGAGCGTGCATAGGGTGAGCTAAAGGGGTCGGGGTAAGGGGCCCAATATGTACGTAACTCAAGTACGAAATCACAATGGATGGATAGAGTGCGTACCCAAGGTAGACAGGTCCACTGAGCTGCACGACCACGTTGACAGGTTGTCAGATGTTGCCAGTCGGCAAAAAAAAACAATAACAAAAGACAAAAAATGCCGGCTGCACATTTCCAGGGCTCGCTGTCGTCGCTGCTGCAAATGGAAATCACAAGAAATGGGCATAACTCATTGCATTGCAATCTGGAAGACCCAATTTACAAAAATTTTGACAGCATGAAAAGCTTCCAGCAAGAAGGGTGACGTCAGGAATTTAAAAAATAACCTATAGAAATTGACCTATTCTTTTAGATGAACAAATAGCCAAGCAAAAGCCTCCACAATTGTTATCACCCGACATTATCGTCAGCGGGAAAGGAGGAAGTAGAACATACATAGATAAGGAAGAACAGTGATAGTGATCGAAGTAGAGGAGCAAGACCGTCGGTGCAATAGAGCAACTAGAGTTGGCATGTGCCATCAAAGCCAAATCCAGTGCCTGTCATCTTTACTGTGGCCACTTGATTTAGCCGTCTAGTGTTTGGGGTACCAAATCTGGCTACTTTTGTTGCCATGGCTGCATCTAGTAACCATCTTCTCTCCTCTCTTGTTATTATCGTCCTGCTCTACAATGGGGTTGGGGGTGTCGTCGATCTTTTGATGGATGTGGAGCTAGAGTCCTCGGCCATGCTGTGGGGGAGGTAGAGGCAAAAGCCAAGCACTAGAGCGAAACAGACTTCACAGGCATCTGCGTGTTTGAGCGATCATATCAGATTTTCATCGGCAAACACAAAAGAACGATTTGGCTCATACATACTTTTGGCACCAATCAGATGTTATCGGGTTCCGTGTATAATCTTTAGTACCAGAACCAATATTGTCGAACATATTAACACCAGCTATTGGTATCAACCTGTACTGTACTGTTGTTTAGTTGTTAGTACTAGCTAGTGTTTTTAGCTAATATTAAAGATTCCTAGGAGGAGTTATAAGGGAGGTGCTAATAAATTTTTTTATAGAAGTTTTATTTGGTGATTTCAGTCATCCAATTACTCTGAAAGGTTAGCAACTTCGTCTTCTATTCTCATATGATTAAAATATTATATTTCTATTCATAGATGTATAGCATATTCCTTTAAAAATATATAAAAATAGATGAAAAAGAATAAAATTTTTGAGAAAATAATAATATATGTTATTGTAAAAATAGAGATAATCTAACGATAATAGTAATTCATAATAGTAAAAATACCAGAAACATATGATAAAATGGTTAAAAAAGATAAAGATGTTGGTTGATGGAGGTACAAGTGTCAATATTATACTATATGCAACATATTGTAATGTAGAGAAGATCACCGAACATCTCATCCAAACAAATATAAAACATTTTATTGTACTATCTATGAGCTTGAATTAGACTCTCTTTTCATTGCCTAATTTGTACTTTTTATTGATTTTTCTTCCGGTGGACTCCAATATAGAATGTATGGTTAAGATATTTTATATTAATTAATAATAATAAGAGAGGCTCCAACAATTTGCCTTAATTTTGAGTTTCAACATTTATATTACTTAGAAAATAATGTAGTTGTGCGGAAACTGTTTAAGTAAAAGAAGAATGTCTCACTCATCACTGTCTTTTGATGATTGCTCTTCATGACAAACACAAACACATACTCCATTCATTCCAACATACAAGCATTTATATGCTATTTAGAAATATTAACCTTTTAGTCACATTCAATGGTTAGTTTTTGAAACTTAAATTGCTTAGTACCTGATTAGATTCTTTTTCCACAAACCTAATTGGCTTTAGAATTATTGAAATAACAAGAATCATAGGAATCAGTGCCTAAATACTTATATTGGGGTACAAACTTCGAATCTTATAAATACTTACAGAGGGAAATATGAATTGACTACATTCAGATGTTGGACTGGATGTTTGCTTCCCAAACAACTCAAGCAGATAACCAACTACAATGGCTTTTCATTATTGTTTTCTGTAACAAACACAAACACATATGAATTGAGTACAACAATTTGTAGTTGGTCTTAGTGATGAATAGCACATTTTCAACCATCTAAGGAACGTCATAAAATAAAATAGAATAATGATGAATATATCTGGTAATATGAGAAATCTGTCATAGGTGTTGTAGTGAGAATAGTTATTTTAAAAGAGATAATAGAATAGTGTGTGTATGTGTGTGTATATATATATAACACATGTAACATGTTTAACTATAGCAAGCTCCTCACATCACCCTGCCGCACCCCCCACAACCACCAACACAGACTGATGCTCTTGGGTATGAACGAAAGAACCATCATACACACTTAGTAATATTTTTACTTCCTTGGTGTGCGAAACCGTCTCCTCAACCATTGAGCCATACCTTTTTTATAATACGAGTAATGTTTTTGTTTTACATTTTTTTTAGAAATTCAAAGCGCAACCTCACATTCTTTGAATTTTCATAATTATGCCTATCAGTAATATTTTCATCCACAACCATGTATCCAGGTTCCGAAATGATTAACTTTTTTTATTATCCTACCTAGTAATTGTTTTAATATCCTACGTAGCAGCGAGTACATCAAATGCAGTAAACTTGAGGGGGTATAATATATGATTACATAGTAACTCGTTGACCATTTTTAACACAAACATGGTTATGCACGACACCAGAAGCAATGCTTCATTAGGTTTGGTTCAAATAGTCACGTAATATTATTACTCAGAGAGGGCGTGCATAGTGTGAGCTAAAGCGGTTGGAGTCAGGAGCCCAACATGTATACGCAAGGTTGACAGGTCCACTGAGCTGCACGACCACGTTCACAGGTTGTCAGATGTTGCCAGTAGGCAAAAAAAAAAGCAAAAATGCCGGCTGCATATTTTCATCGTGGGCTTGTTGTCCCCGCTGCTGCAAACATACAATTACTATAACCAACAGAACTGATGGAAATCACAACAAACGGAGATAACTCATTGCATTGTAATCTGGAAGACCCAATTTACAAAAATTTTGACAGAATGAAAAAGCTTCCAGCAAGAAGGGTGATGTCAGGAATTTACAAAAATAACCCATATAAATCACAAATTTTGTTGACTCAGTCTTTTCAACCTAAATAATTGAACAAACCACTTAGTAAAAGCCTCAATAATTGTTGTCACCTAGCATTATTGTCAGCAGGGGAACTAGAAAGCCGGTGCATACATGGGCGAGGAAGAATAGTGGTGCTGAGATGGTGGTGGTCGAAGTAGTTGAGCAAGACTGTCGGTGCAATAGAGCGGGCAGAGTTGGCATGTGCCATCGAAGCCAAATCCAGTACTTATCGGTTTAGCTATGGCCACCTAATCTGGCCACCTAGTGTTTGGGGTACCAAACTTGGCCACTTTTGTTGCCATGGATGGATCCAATTACTAGCTTCTCTCCTCCCTTGTTGTTGTCACCGTGCTCCGCTATGGGGTTAGGGGCATCATCGGCCTTTTATGGATGTGGAGCTTGAGTCCTCAGCTATGCTGAGATGGAGGCAGAGGCAAAGGCCAAGCTAGAACGTGGACACGATGTAGGCAGGTGCTAGGGTGGGGACATACTGACATAGGCACTAAGGGTGGTGATAGAGTGGTAGCAGTGCTTGGGACGAAAGGAGCAAGGGCCGATACTGGGAATGGACAAGAAGATCAATGCTACTGATGGAAGATGAGGAGATTGGTGCTAGGGATAGGGGGAATGAGAAGCATGATGGTTGGTGAGCTATATTTGTGACCAATTATTTGAAATGGGTTATGTGGACCGTGGCAGATGATGGTTGTCCGTTTGAGATGGCTAAAAAAATAATATATAAAAACCTATTTATAATGGTTTATAATTATGAGGCGTTATAAATGACCGAAACCATATCTATAATGGCTCTTACTTACCAACCATTGTAGATAAGTAGTCATCAAAGATGGGTGTTGGCCTATATACATTTTCTAACGACTAATATAAATAGTTGTTATATATATAGTAATCTATAACTATTCTAACTATTCTCCTTGAGATGTCATAGATGACTCTTTACAGATATGAAGTTATGTTGTAATTTATCATAGTCAAGAGAGTTGCTCGGTGTCAAAGTCCTCCTCTACCCTTATGCGGTTCTTGTAGGATACCTGCGTCAGACAGAAAAGGGGTGTCAGGGACTAGAAGCAACCATGAATCAGAATATCTAGCACTCAAAGATTACAGGAAGATCAGGAGGATGACATCGTCACCAGATGTCGTTGCCGTATGATCACTCTGATTGATTGTGCTGGGGATGGGGCCGCCACAGCTAGATATCCTATATTAGTACACAGCTGATTGGGGCCGATTAATGAAGACCGCAATCAAAAGGTGGCTAGCGATAGGAAGTTGTATGAAGAACAACATAACTCCAATACTCAGTGGTGTCCATTTGGAATTTTTGCAAAGAATCAGAAGTGAAGGGCACACCACTTGTGGCATAGGGAGCAGCATATGAAGTAGCGGCAAGACCACAAGGAAGCCGATCAAGATCAAGAGAATAAACGCGTCTAGCGCATCAAGCACAGAGATGATGGTGTTAACACATCGGCTCTGACCAATATGGTGTTCTTCTTGCCTCTATAGTACAAAGCCTTTTTATCCAATTAAGAAGATTAGGAAGAGGTTTTTGCTCAATTAACGTTGTGACCTAATGAATCCATATTTGACAAACCAGAAGTATCCAAGCATCGGCACCTAAAACCATTGTATATCGAAGGATATGTAGATGGGAAGCCGATGACAAAGAAGCTAGCTGATAGGGTTGCAGCTTATCTTATATTCGATGTAGCATAAGCTGTGGAAGACTGTCAAAATGAAAGGTGCACACACTAACTTTTTCTTGCCTTCGTGAGCTTGACTTAAACTCCCTTTTCATTGTCTAATTTGTACTTGTATTGATTTTTTTTGGTCTGACTCTGATATTTTTTGAGAATGTATGGTTAAGATCTTTTATATTAATTAATAATAATAAGAGAGGTTCTAACAATTTGCCTTAATTTTGAGTTTCAACATTTAGAAAAGATTTGTATTGCTTAGAAAATAATGTAGTTGTTTCTACTCGTGGAAACTGTTTAAGTAAAAGAAGAATATCTCACTCATCACTATGTCTTTTGATGATTGCTCTCCATAATAAACACAAACACATACTCCATTCATTCCAACATACAAGCATTTATATTCTATTTAGAAATATTAAGGTTAGATCAAAAGATTACCTTTTAGTCACATTCAATGGTTACTTTTTGAATTTTAAATTGCTTAGATTCTTTTTCCAGGCATTTGCTTTAGAATTATTGAAAAAACAAGGATCATGGGAATTAGTGCATAAATTGTGGTACAAACTTTGAATCCTATAAATACTTATATTTTATAAAAGAGGGAGAATATGAATTGACTACCGGATGTTCGCCTCCCAAACAACTAAAGCAGAGAACCAAGTACTTCAATTTGTAGTTGGTCTTAGTGATGAATACCACATTTTCAAACTTCTACGGAACGTCATAAAATAAAATAGCATAACGACGGATATATCCGATATTACAAGAAGGTCACATGTGTTGTAGTGAGAATAGTTATTTTAAGAGAGACGATAGAATTGTATGCATGTATATATAGAGAGAGATAAAACATATGTAGCGTGTTGTTTAACTATATCACACTCCATGCATCACCTGCCACACCCCCACAACCACCGATACCGATCAAGTAATACAATTACTAAAGTAACCATCAAAATGTGTTTGTGTATAACCGGAAGAACCATCGCGCACTCTTAGTAATGTTTTTAAACCATCTTTTGGCCTAGACAATCAAGCCATACCTAAAGTGTTTTTTTTATATTTTTTGTGTGAAATTCAAGGCGCAACCTCACGTTCTTTGAATTTTCATAATTATGCCCATCAGTAATATTTTCATCCACATTCCCAAATGATTGAGTAGATTTTTTTACTATCCTACCTAGTAATTTTTTTAATATCCTACCTAGCAGCGAGTACATCAAGTGCTAACTTGAGGGGGTACATTACTTTATAATATATGTTACATAGTAACTCGTTGACCATTTTTAACACAAACATGGTCATGCACGACACCTCAAGCAATGCTTCATTAGGTTTGGTTCAAATACTCACGTAACATCATTACTCAGAGAGGGCGTGCATAGTGTGAGCTAAAGCGGTCGGGGTCAGGGGCCCAACATGTATACGCAATGTTGACAGGTCCACTGAGCTGCACGACCACGTTCACAGGTTGTCAGAAGTTGCCAGTAGGCAAAGAAAAAAATCAAAAATGCCGGCTGCACATTTCCATCGTGGGCTCGTTGTCCTCGCTGCTGCAAACATACAATTACTGTAACCAAAAGAACTGATGGAAATCACAAGAAATGGAGATAACTCATTGCATTGCAATCTGGAAGACCCAATTTACAAAAATTTTGACAGAATGATAAAGCGTCCAGCAAGAAGGGTGATGTCAGGAATTTACAAAAATAACCCATGAAAATCACAAATTTTGTTTACCTAGTCTTTTAGACAAAAAATAATTGAACAAGAAAAAGCTTCAATAATTATTGTCACCAGGAATTATCGTCAGCAGGAAAGCAGGAAGCCAGCGCATACACGGGGGAGGAAGAACAGTGGTAGTCAAAGCATAGCAAGACCGTCGGTGCAATAGAGCAGACAAAGTTGGCATGTGCCATTGAAGCCAAATCCAGTGCTCGCCGTCTTCACTATGGCCACTTGATCTAGCCGCCTAGTGTTTGAGGGCATCAAATCCGGCCACTGTTGTTGTCTTAGATGGATCCAACTATCGGCTTCTGTCCTCTTTTATTCTTGTCATCCTGCTCCACTATGGGATTGGAGGCGCCATTGGCCATTAGATGGATGTGGAGCTTAAGTCCTTGGTCATGCTAAGGTGGAGGTAGAGGCAAAGGTCAAGTTAGGACATAGATTCAATGTAAGCAGGTGTTAGGGGTAGGGACGTAGTGACGAAGGCACTAAGGGAGGAGATAGAGTGGTAGCGGTGCTTGGGACGGTAGGAGCAATGGGCGGCACTAGGAATGGACAAGAAGATCGATGCTACTGATGGAAGATAAGGAGATTGGTGATGGGGATAGGAGAATGAGAAACACTGTGGATGGTGAGGTATATCTATGACTAATTATTTATAATGGGTTATGTGTGCCGCTACAGATGGTGGCGGTAGATGGTAAAAAAATAATCCATCATACACAAAAACTTATTTATAATGGTTTGTAATTATGAGACGTTATAATTGATTGGCACCACATCTATTTATGAACCATAGATAGGTAGTCATCACAGATGGGTGTTGGTCCTATAGATATCTTCTAAAGATTGATATAAATAGCTGTTATAATAATCTAGAATAGATGACTATTTTGAGATATGAAGTTATGTTGTAATGTGTCATAGTCATGGGAGCGGATCGGTGTCGAAGTCAATCAATGTTCTAAAAGCCTCCTCCACCCTAATGCGTATGATCCCTATGTCAGGCAGAAAAATAATCCATCATAGATAAAAACTCATTTATAATGTTTATAATTACAAGGCATTATAAATGATTAATATAGATGGCTCCTCTTTAGTAACCACATATATAGTCATCGCAAATAGGTGTTAGTCCATAGACATCTTATGAGGTAGTCATCGTAAATAGGTGTTAGTCCTTTAGACATCTTATGACGGTTATATAGATATAATAATCTATAATAGTTCTCCTTTAAATGTCACATATGACTCTTTAAATATCTGAAGTTATGTTGTAATGTGTCGTCGTCATAAGAGCGGATCGGTGTTAATGTCCTCCTCCATCCTTATTCGGTTCTCATACGATACGTGCATCATGCGGAAAATGCGTGTCAGGACTAGAAGCAACCATGAATTAGAATATCTGGCGCTCAAAAATCATTAGGCAGATCGAGAGGATGACATCGTCGCCTGATACTGTTGCCATATGATCACTTCGATTGATCGCGCTAGGGGTGGGGCCACCACGGCAAGATACCAGTGTCGTGAAAGGTTGCTCGGTTTGGTGAGAAATAATTGGCAATTGTTAGTTAGATTATCCATGAATAATTACAGATTAATTTTAATTAAAACATCTAATGGGTCAGTATTGCTATTCCCGTTAGGGGGGATTGTATGTGATCGTTGGTGGAACGGATGGACAGTCGATGAGGACAGGAGTACGTACTCCTAAGGATGGAAGTATTTTGCTGCACGCATCTATCGAGTGGATATCTGATCCAAGCGCAGCCGTTAAAGGCTGCACACAGTGCTAGTCCTACATAGGTTCCTGTTTGATTGGATAATATGCCATTTGATTCCCTAACCAAAGAAATGGTATTTGGTAGAACGGCATAAAACACAAATATATACAATACTACTTGAGACCACTGTAAGAATACTACAACCGATACCTGTTATCAGAAGACACGTACGAGTTGATGTTTTTAATAGGTACTATAAAAATCCTTAGGACGAGGAAATAGGTATTGTCAAAAAAAGATTTCTAAAAATTTCATTTGGTGATTTCACTCGTCAAAGAGTAGTTAGGAAGTTTATGCACATTCTCGTAAAGATATTGTATTATGTATAACCAATCTCTCAAAAATATATAAAAAAAAGATGAGAAAAAAAGATGAGAAAGAATAATATTTTTAAGAAAATAAGAGTATATTTTAATGGTAAAAATAGAGATAATCTAGTAGTAATAAGAAACACATAGTAGTAAAAAAATACAAGAAACATAAAAAAAAGTTAAAAAAGACAAAACAAACGAAAAATAGAGGAAAAAGAACAGAAAATTATAATCATAAGTTTTTACATTCAATGTTTTTAAAATTAATTATCCAAGTTTTCTTTTTTGTTAAATTTATTTATCATACATTTTTTTCAAATTTCTTTTAATTTTTTTTCTATTTTCTAAATTTTATACTATATTTTAACTATGCCTTTTCATTATTGCTTTCTGTAACAAACACAAACACACATATGAATTGAGTACTTCAATTTCATCAAAACTTCCCGAGGTGACAAACATAAATTGTTGTTATATCCATTCGATGGACTAGATTTTTTTTGTCAGATTAATGGGGGAATTTCTAGCTTTATTGATCAATGTGAAAATTTCTCCAATTTTACCTCCTAGGTTAATCTGGCACATATGGGGAATTTGAGAAGCGCCTCCAATTTGTACTAGTAAAGATATGCTGCTAAATTCACATTATTGTTTGGAGTGTGCTGTCCAATATATACCCGTTGTACCATGGAAGAAGCTTGCAAGCTGCAACACAACTCATGGAGCAACAACAGAAAGGCCATGCCAAGCTCCCTTACGAGGAGCACAAGCTGCAAGCCAGCACGGAGCTGATGTACCACACCCTAGGCTATGTCAAGTCGATGGCCCTGCAGTGTGCCGTCAAGTTGGGCGTTGCCGACGCTATCCACCGTGCTGGTGGCCGTGCTTCCTTGGACGTCCTACATGCCGCATTGTCTCTCCACCCGAGGAAGCTCCCTTACCTACGACGTGTGATGCGCGTGCTAGTCACCTCGGGCATCTTTGCGCAGGCGGCTGATGACGACTACTGCCTCACACCCATCTCCTGCCTACTTGTCACGGCTGTCGACGACAACAAGAGCCTTCTTCCATTTGTGCTCTTTCAGCTCTCGCCATTCATTGTGGAGCCGACCATGGGCATGGCCGACTGGCTCAAGAGCGGTGACGAGGAGACGGCTTTTGAGATGGTCCACGGCATGGGGTTTTGGGGTGTCTTGAGACGTTCCCCAGAGCTTGCCGAGTTGTTCAACGAAGCCATGGCGGCTGACTCACAGTTTCTCATGGATGTGGTTATCCGTGGGGCGGGCCACCTGTTCGAGAAGATTTCCTCCCTTGTGGATGTTGCTGGAGGCACTGGTACAGCGGCGAGGGTGGTGGCTGCCACATTCCCGCATATCAAGTGCACCGTTCTGGACCTTCCTAACGTGATAGCTTCCGTTCCGGCTGATAGCAGTGATGTTGTTCAGTTTGTTGCAGGCGATATGATGGATTTCATCCCCAGAGCAGATGCTCTCCTGCTTAAGGTACGTCGGGGATTGTTAACCATATATTCAGTCCATGTGAAACAGATTTTGCGAAATAAGTAAACAATGTGATTTCTAACATTTTGATTTGTGACAATATTTGTGCTTCGACTCTATGCACATTTTTGTGGTCCTTTGAGTATATGCATATAACGGGCATATTATATAATGCTACCTTCACATGAGTAGGTATCTGTACGTCCGTTACAGCCATTTCTACATATACCAAAAATAACATGATCTTCCATAAAATTTCTAGAAGACCGTAAAATATTTATGTAGCGGCATAGCACATCTAGATGAGTGATCCTCCATCTAATGATCATAAAATTCAATTGATTTAACACATTTTAGTTGCTAATATCATTTTATTACAGTTCGTCCTACACGATTGGAGTGACGAGGACTGCATAAAGATACTAAAACGGTGCAAAGAGGCAATTCCTTCCGAAAATATTGGTGGAAAGATCATTATAATAGATGTTGTGGTTGGCTCCTCCTCTGAAGCAATGTATCACACAACCCAACAGTTGTTTGATATGTTTATTTCGACTGTAGTACCAGGCATGGAGAGGGATGAGAAAGAGTGGTCCAAGATATTCAATGAGGCAGGTTTCACTGAATACAGGATAAGCCCTATATTAGGTCTTCGATCTATCATCGAGGTATTTCCGTAGCCCATTGCACAGACAGAATGTGAAAATCGCTCGAATACTCAAACATTCGAATAATGTATAATAAGTGAATCTTGTAATGTACTCGACATTGGAATAATGTATAATAAGTCCTTTGAATTTTTATTGCTTAAGGGCAAATGCATTCATATAGGTGAAATCAGCTAAAATAAATTTTAAAAATTAATGTCTAAAAGTAAAATTATGCAAAAAAAAATTAAACAATACTAGTCATTTGAACTAGCCTACAGTATTTTTTGCATAATTTAACATAATCACTTAACCCATTTCACAATTTCGCTAGAATTCAACCATACCTTGTCTGCTCATGCACTTCAGCCATCATACTAACCACACTCTCCTCTCCATACTGGAATGTTTTCAGAATTTAATCTCAAAACTAGCTACATCATGTAGCTCAGTCAAAACCCCTAAATGACCAGAGATCTACCACTTGGGTTTCAACTGAAATCTGTCTCCTTCAATTACAGTAGGTACCATAGACCATGGGCTCACTAGTTAGTACGTGGCTTTTGGGGAGGGGTTCCCTCCTGTGTTACTCCTTAATGAAATAATGCGCAATTCTCTTGCTTGTTCAAGAAAAAAATATATCTATGAATACAATATGATCAACAACTTCCATGAAATATCAAAAACAATAGGCAATAAGAACATGACTAAAATTGTCCAAATGTTATGAAACAAAATTACTCTAATGTTATGGGACAAAGTTTAATTTAGTTGTTTGTTTAAGTGCAGAGATGTGAGGTGTTACTCCTGCCTATACATGCTAGTGTCACCTGTTACCTAAAACCAAATAAAAGACAAGCATGAGTATGTTCCTGAATTTTAATTTTTATCCCTTCAATATCCATGAGCTTTGTTCTCTCTTGCATACCCATTCTGTCAATTGACTATTAAATTTTGGTATATCCCTTCAATTTTGGTTTTAATCCTTTCGTTACCCATTATGTCAATTGACTATTAAATAGGTTACCCTCTCTATTCTAAAATATAAAAATTTATAGGATTTAAATTGTGTACCATAATATAAGCATATTCCCATGATTCGATTGATTTGAAAGCCAATCAAATGCTTGGAAATGGATCTTAAGTAACTCAAAAATTGACCACTAAGATGACTAAAGAGTAATCTTTTTACTTAACTTGTTAAACAATATAAAAATACTTATATTAATCTAGAAATTTATGCAATAATTTATTTGTGACTATATTTTTTATAAGTTTGTTATATGAGGAAGTAATATATTTTAAAATTTAATATATATTAAAAAACTATAAAAATAACCGCATTTATTTTTAATAAGGTATACAACACGAGGCAAATATGTTGTATTACCAACACAAAAGTATGTTACATACACTGTTTTTAATAAAATAAATAAATATTATTTTTCTATCATTATCTAAAAATAAACTTTGTCGTGCATACTACCTTGCAAACAAAACCATGAATATAATATTCATATATACATGAATCTTATACATTTCCAACAATACGCTCCAGAATTTTCTATGTTTTCGTCTCGGAAGACGGTGTTTTGCCCTTTTTACCTTTTCCTTAACTCATTTTTGTGCAGTTGTCCTGGCCGTTACATTTCAGTTCAGATTGGAACAAAAAGGAGTAAATCCAGTGGAACCGTACAAATCTCCCTTTTTTTCAAATATAATAATCCTTCGAAATATTTCCTTTTGGAATAAAACAAATTCTAGCAATCTAGCTAGAATGTTAGGAGTTCAGCACAAAAGAAAATTGATGGCAGACATGCCAAGACAACACAAGGCCAACGTGTAGTTTGGCTCAAATCCGCAGAATGATATGGATGAAATATTCTGGTAGCTAACTTTTGAGCTTAGTTCCAAGAAGTAATCTCTCCCTCGCATTGAACTAGTGAATTTTTGACAGCACATTTGATGGACCAGAGATATTTAAGCATTGCGAACACAAGAAAACTTTTGCTCAGGAGTAGCTAATTAAACTGATAAAGTCCTCAAATCTTAATGACTTCTAACCCATAAAAATGGTGCGGTGAAAATCTTCGGACCAAAGTTTTGGGCAAACAAGATGAATTTATTGATGGCCAGGATGTGGCGTACTACTGTACCATCGGTCTGATCTAGGAAATTTATGGCCAGATAGATCTAACAGCATTGTGCAACAGATGAACACGCAGCCAAGGGACCAATGTGTGACCCACGATTGCCTTTTCAAAAAAAAAAGGCGACCCACGATTATGTCAGTGTTCAAATAGGTGATGCCTATGTTCCTCTCTAGGAATTTCTAGCCTTTGTGAAGAAATCATACGGTTCATTTTTAGAGCTGTTTGAAATCACATAATATACACATTATTGTACAACTGTTTAAGATTAGGGGTTAAGGGATGACCTTTTTTTAACATAAAAAAGAGTGCTACAGATTTAAACTATTCCTATAGGGCAACCATAGGAACGCCTAACGCCTTAAGCATTTATAAATAAATAACAGTGTCACCTGCTCGCCGCCAAACCTCACGGGAAGGGTCCAACCAGACCGAGCGAAGGTCCGATCAGAGAGAGACGATGGCTCTGTTCACGCAAAGGTCTGAGGGATCTGGTTAGCTTCAGTATATATCCTTAAGCTTCGAGGTTTGAGAACATGTAAGTTAATTTTATCCTATAATTCATAAGAAAAGAGGATGATACCCATGAGTCGGTTGGCCGATAGGCCTGTCTGGCTCTCTCTATCTGCTGGGTGCCGATAGGAAAGGCAGCACTCAAGTATCGGCTAAACAGCTGATGGACGTGTGAGAGATAGACGCGTGTAATATACTAGAGGACATATCGCATAAAGAGCCGATAACGCTCTGTGGCATCCGAAGCGCGGAGCAGAGCTTGATCCCCCGTGAAGCCTCATAGGCCAACAACTGAGTTAACAGCGTCGTTAGGACTAGTCTCGATAGATCGGACCGAACCGAGACAGTATGAGGTCGGAGACTAACGACACGGAGACAACGAAAGTCTAGACCAAACGTGACGACGATGGAAAAGATGAGGTCATCGGCTACTTAACGGCCAAAACATCCAACACAGGCCTACACCTAATCCCATCGGCCGCTCGAGTCGATGGGGAACGAGACCCACTAGATCTCAACACTAACCACGTCAGACGCGAGTCCTGTAAGATCGGACCGAACCGAGATAGTACCAGGAGGCATCAAACGCGTCCAGATATATCTCTAGCGGATCGATCGTTGGATGATACGTGAGACGGATGCGAGGTCTGCGGTGAGGATCGGCTACTCACTCTAATGAGACATGGCGTGAAGATCCGCCGGGACGCCGGCTTGAACCACCATCACCGATCTCGTAGGTCAAACCTAACCGATGCAGCATGAGACCGTTGACGGAGTAGAAAGCCTGACGCACTGGAGAGCCTCGTGCGGACATGATGCAACACACCGGATTGGGCCACAAGGAATCATATAAAAGACACACCGGCTATAAAAGCTGATGTCGCTCTAGATATGATGGGCGATGATGAACAAGGAGCGGTGCTCGATCCTCCCATAGCACGAGACTCGTCGCCCACCGTGGTGACGCCGCTAGCACCAATATCGAAGATCAGACCTAACCGAGACAGTACGAGACAGAGGCTAATGGCAACGACAAGGTGGACACCAAATCGATCGTGTTGAAGGAGGGGTGGAGGGAACCCATTGGCTAGCTGAACCGATAAGATGACCTCTTTAAAGATATACGTTTATCAATGCAACGTCTGATGGAAATCTCAGAAGACGGGTGCGTATCAGCTAAGGAGCAGATACGCTGGGCATGTTGCTCAAGGTATAGATAACTTATCGGCTAAGCACTCCGATGAAACGCTGGGCAGAAACCTACAGGCCTATGGCTCAACTCTACTGTCGGCAGCCTCGTAGGTTAAATTTAACCAATGCAGCACGAGACCGACGACAACAGAGAAAGCTTGGTAAACCGATAGATCTCACACGGACGTGATACGGTACACTCGATCTGACTAAAAGATCGAACCTAACCGATACAGTCTTAGATAGGGCAAGATATACCAGGATAATGGTGGAACTTATCCATTCGTTAGAGATCGAACTTAACCAATGCAGCCTCACGTCAAGAGTTCGCCAGTAAAAACCTAGACAAGCTAGGGTGGTGATGTGCCAAAATTGTATTGACCAATTAATTAATCGATCTTATAGGTTTATAGAGGGTCTATCATTATAAAGTCGGATGTGGCTACAACATGTATAAGACATTTTTTTCTAAAAATTATAGAAGAAAAATATTTCTAAAAAAATTAACTAAACTAAATAAATCTTTCTATTATAAGATACGATTTACGTAGATAAATTATTCTATCGTGAGTCACACGTCTCCTTCTTAGACTCGACATAATTTAGAGTCTTTTATAATTAGAGCAAATCCTTTCTCGCTTCCTTCAATCGGCCTCTTTTTTTACAATCGAACTCTTCTTTTACTAAACTAAACCGATCGTTTTTTTAATCTTTCTCTGGTTTACTAAATTTTAACACTAAGTAATCCATATAAATTCAATTCTTCAACAGCTCCTAGCTACTTCCATGTAGTCTTTGCCCCCACCCCCTAATCCCTTTCTATTTATATGAGTAGTCTTTCGCGAAAGAAATATCCAAGCAATTTATTCGATTGCCTTAAAACTTCAGTTTATACAAGTCAAGTGTATTGTTGGCAAGATACTCCAAAAGTGATTGAGTGAAGAGCTGTGTATGAAAGGCAAAACTATAGCTATATATTAATGAGTGCATCCCCATCGCCCATCCTGGCTCTTGTTTCTTGCCTGTTCTCCGTAAGGAAAATATTTGTTACATAGGCTGAAGGTTAGTTGACTAGCGAATGAGTGGCGTCGGGAAAACCTAGTGCACTTAAGAAGAAAGGCTGTGCACAAGCAATTTCACTGTTGCCGCTGTTAGACAAGGCCGATAATGGACTATATTATATCATAGGCCATTAGTTTGGAAGAAATGTGCTACAGAAAATCATGTTCATTGAAGCATCATGTTATGTTGTCCTTGGGAGATGGCCCAGAACACCTCCATGTCCTTCATGATATATTGCTCACCATACTTTGTCTCTCTAGGTCCGACAACATGCTGTGATTTGACCATAAAATCTCATCCAATTGTTCCCGCGAAGGAACCCAATTGCAATATAGTAATGAGAAGCACCTAAGTAGCCCAGCACATCACATTATCAGCGCTAGCAGTAGAACGACGCAAGTAGCTGAAGCAGAACTTCAGGATTTGGTAGAAATAGTATAAGAGGAAATTTTTATTTTAAAAAAACAGTATGATAGGAATCACCGTGAGCAATGAAGCTGTTGGCTGCGATTGTCGTTTGCAAGTAACCAAGGAAAACCATAATGCATATCTGCCCACACACATTAGTTCAACATTTGGTTATATATGTGATTCTCGTTTGCATGTCACAATTTATTAATCAGATAGCCCTCCTACATGTTGGTCTCCAAAGCTAGCTTTCCTTCTCTGTCCGTTTACCCAATTTTGTTTATAATGTAACAGAGCATCGGATGTAATGGATATAGGATCAACAAGAAAGAAAAGGAGAAAATACATACTACTGTGTCAAACAAAACAAGTGTATGTTGCAAGCACTCCTAATTCTTTTCTCCACAGGCATGATGGGGAATGGGCGGCATGAAGAAGATTAACTACATCAACGCCACTTTTAATAGTTGAATGAGATCAGGAAATGGAGAACAATTCCCTCTTTTACGGGAATACCATTATTCAATCCTGGAGGGTAGCTTTTAGCTAACGAAAGTACAGCGCCTGACCTGTTCACCAGTCTTGTAGTCATTGTGTTTTGCGTCCAGCTTCATGCTGCTTTAAGAAAAACTGTTGGTCACACACTCTCACGTGTAGCTACCAATACATCTCCCATCACAACACCCCCTCGCGTTCAAGTTGGCCTTTATATATCGCTCAAAAGAGAGTGCAATATACTTCCGAGAGCATAAGACTCTAGTTCGAAGATATCATCGCTTGATCTCCTTTAGCTTAATTCTAGCTATGTTGCTTCCTGTTGGAGTGGGAGGCATCGGAAAAACAAAAATCCTGATTGGATGAAAGGCAACATACGCGAGATGGAATTGTTTGAGAGAGGCGGTACTGCCACCGCAAAATTTTTAACGATACCTCCTATCTATTTTTATAGACAGACTAATATAATAGAAGACATGTCTATAAAAGGAGAATGCCTGCGGCACTGATCCGATGGGGACGGCCGTTTCGGCGGCGCTCGGGCGTCATGGCTCGAACGACGACAGGGGAGGCGTGGTGCCTTGGATGATGGCTCAGGCCCGCCGGCCGATCTAGCGGCAACTACGGTCTGACTGTGTACTTCGGGAGCTATGGCGGCGGAATTTTGTGGATTCGTTTCTGATTTTTTTTTTATTTGACAGGCGAGTTCTTGTTCATGTTCCTGGTTTAGATGAATTCATCATGCGTTCCAGCAAAGTACCCTATCTGGATGAAACGGATTTGAAATAGATCTGAAATTTCTTCTCTTTTTTTTGCTAAAAATGTTTGCACAGGCGGTAGTCTACTTTATTTAAAAATCGTTTTTTACAGATGGGATGATCCACCTCTAAACTTTTCATAAGTCTTTAGTTAGAGACAGAGACAGACCATTTACCTATCTGATAAAATCGTTTTTGACCATATGAAAAAACGGTTTTTCTAATAGCGTGCACTCCTGAACTTCTCCATTTGATGCCTACAACTCTGCACGACGCCACGGGTATTTTGCCTTTCATCTTAACTGGCCTGCTTGTTTCCTTATACATCGTGCAGTCAATGTAGAAATGTGTACGGACCTCAAGAGTATAGAAGAGAGATCGGGTCTATATATATACAACCCAGTCTAGTGGTCTGTCTAACACCCTCGCAGTCGCAGCAGGAGAGGAATGGACGTAGAGACTGGATCAAAAACTGGTGAACAAAGACACACGCCTTTGGTCATTATATCGGCAAACTAATATGCCGATGGTACATTGAGCATCTGAACCTGTTCTAATGCGACCTTGTCACGGACAAAATAGATATCGATCTCGATGTGCTTGGTGCGTCGATGATGGACCGGGTTGGCGGTCATATAGACGGCACTGACATTGTCGCAGTAAACGACAGTCGTGGTGGAGAGGGGTGCATGGAGCTCCTGGAGAAGCTAGCGAAGCCAGCAGCACTCGACGACGGCGTGGGCGACGGTGCAGTACTCGGCTTCGGCGCTAGACCGGAACACTGTAGTCTAGCGTTTTAAGGACCAGGATACGAGAGTGTTACCGAGGTAAACGCAGTAGCCGGACGTAGAGTATCGAGAGTCGGGGCAACCTGCCCAGTCCGCATTAGAGTACGTAGTGAGGGAATCGATGGGGCTGGAGCTGAGATGCAGCCCGCTGGAGTGGGTGCCCTTCACGTATCGTAGGATTCGCTTGAGCAGCGCGAGGTGAGGTTCGCGCAGAGCGTGCATGAAGAGGCACACTTGTTGGACAGCATACGTAAGGTCGGGCCGGGTGAGGGTGAGGTATTGGAGAGCCCCGGCAAGACTCCGATAGTGAGAGGGATCGGCAACGAGTGTGCCATCGGCAGCGGAGAGTTTAGCTCAAGTGTCGATCGGGGTGGCCGTGGGGTGACAATCGGCCATGCCCGTACGCTAGAGGAGGTCGATGGCGTACTAGCGTTGGGAAAGAAAGAGCCCGTGAGAGGAACAGGTGACGGAGATGCCAAGGAAATGGTGGAAAGGACCAAGATCGGTCATGACGAACTCAGAGTGGAGTTGGGCCATGATCTGGTCGAGGAGAGATATCGAAGAAGCTGTAAGTACAATATCGTCGACATATAGAAGTAGATAGGCAGTAGCAGAGCCGATATAGAAAGTGAACAGGGAACTATCGGACGCAGAGGCCACGAAGCCGATATGCCGAAGATAGGAAGCAAATCGCTGGTACCAGGCACGAGAGGCTTGTTTGAGGCCGTAGAGAGAACGTTGAAGAAGACAGACATCATCGAGATGAGAAGGGTCGACGAAGCCTAGGGGTTGCTGGCAGCAGACCGTTTCCGTCATATGGCCGTGAAGAAAAGCGTTCTTCATGTCTAGCTGATGGATCGGCCAGGAACGCGAGGTAGCCAAAATGAGGACGACCCGGATGGTGACGGGTTTGACGACGGGACTGAAGGTCTTGTCGTAATCAACACCGGGTAGTTGAGAGAAACCACAGACTATCCAGCGAGCCTTGTGATGGGCAAGGGAGCCATCGCGTGGAATTTGTGTTTGAAAATCCACTTACCGGTCACAATGTTGACGTCGGGAGGATGGGGGACGAGGCGCCAGGTCTCGTTATCCATTAGGGCCTTGTACTCGTTAGCTATGACTGCATCTGTTAGATCCAATCTCTTAGTCTAATCGGATATACTATATCATATTCATGTGGGTCTATTGGCTTATCGTGCTCTTCTGCCATTATCGATCTTATGTTACATCGGTTAGGTCTGACCTACTAGACTGCAGATAGCGGATTGAGTTGTAGGCCGATAGGTCTTTACGCGATGTTTCATCCGAGCAGCTAGTCGATGAGTTATCCATAAACTGAGCCTCACGCCTAGTAAATCATCTTCTCAGCCGATATACATATATCTGACTCAACGATTATCCACTAGCGATCGATCTGATTCTATTAAATCTAGCATCGAGGCATAGTGGTTTTCGTTTCCTTCATCAGTTTAGCTAGTCGACGAGTTTACTTATACACTTGCATCGGATCTACAATCGATAGCAATCAATGGGTTCACACGGTCCCTCCATTATTATGTTCGATCTGGTCTCCATCGTTATAGTGTCGTTAGCCCTCGCCTTATACTGTCTCAGTTCATTTTGATCTATCAAGATTGGTACTAATGGTACTGTTATCAGTGGTTGTTGGATCTCATACTTTCGGGAGATAGGCCACACTTCAAATTCATCATGTACGTTGTTCAAAGCATCATCAGCTATACAACCAATGAGTGCTTTACTTTATTCCTTGCTATTCAGCTATGTTGTCATCACATTTCTAGCCAATGTATGAGCGGTACAATTGCTATCGGCCACTAGCTGATAGTAGGAGTGCATTAAACTCATAGCCCATGGCTACCTTAACCCTATCAGCAACAACTCGATAGCAAAAGTACGTATCAGCCTATTAGCCGATTGGCTCTATGATCTAACTTTATTGTCTTTCTTATCAATTAGATGTCAAATTGATCGGCACACTCACAACTATGACAATCTGATGAAGACATCTCAAAGCTGAAGAACTTGCATTGGAGTAAAGCAGATCTCCTAGGCCTCAGCGAGTCTGCATGCGCTTCCATTGGACCTTCTTGGGCAGACACGGTGGACCCATTCTGCTCGAACATGTTCTTTGACACGCCCAGTGGGACTATTGAGAGTGCATCCTAATGAGCCGAAGGACCTTTGCTGGAGCTAAGCAAACCTTTCTGACCTCGACGTGTCCGTGCGCGCCTTCATTGAACCTCCATCGGCTCACACTCGCTCGCCCTCTCGACGCGTCCCTCCACCCGGTTTGATCTTCCCTATGCATGTGTGAATATAATTTTTGGCACGTCATAGTGGGACCATCGGGTATACACCTCGCCGAAGGAACTACGCTAAAACTAAGAAGGCATCCCAGGCCTCAGCATGTCCGCGCATGTCTCCATTGGACCTCCATTAGCTAACACTCATACTTTCTCTCAGCACGCCCCTTCGTCTGGTCCGATCTTCAACATGCGCATGTGAACAATATGGTAACCAACTTTTTCTATAGATGCACCTGACTAACTGAGCATGATGGATAGTATCTATTTACGAGACCACATCAATTGTTTATGCTACTACGGAGTAAATCATTTGGGGATGAATTAGTGGCACCGACTTGAGCCATGCCTTAACTTGCAGGTTGATTGAGGGTTATCACCATAGACTTATTTTTTTCTTACCATGTATTTGCACTAAAATTTGGTAAGCACCGCAAATAGGATTAGAGAGCCGATCAGCTTATGAAAAAAAAAGTCTGATTGATATAGGACAATAGCTGATCGAACAGATTGATGATAGATTTGGTTCAGTCAAAAGATGAAAAGTTATTAAGATAGAACTGAATCTAAGTAGTAGCCGTGGAAACCATGGAGGGTACTTTTATTTATATAAAGTATACTTTGTAAGATAGGCAAGTCTAATTAGTTTTGTTAATTTCTTAGAGATAGTTTTCTTTTATGTTTAGGAAAAAACATTCGGAGATTGTTTATAACCGTGTTAAACTCTTGTAACTTCAGAGTATAGATATAGACCCCTATGATCTTATAAACTATCTCTCGACGTATCGCCACCTTTGTTCATTTAGGTTCTAATTTGCTATTGACGCTGGGTTGCATCGGTTAAGTTCGATCTTCGGTGAAGGGGTTTCTCCTGCCACTATCTGGATGTATTAGTTCTGTCTAAGCCTGTATCGATTAGGTCTAATCTATTAGTCCAATCAGGTGCATCACTTCACGTTCTTATTGTTTTATCAGCTTATTGAAATTTCTCTACTGCCATCGATCTCTTGCTACATTTGTTATGTACTAGACCATTGATAGTAGACTGAGCTGTAGGTTGATAGGAATTTACGTAAACGTTTCATCGGAGCGGTCAACCAATGAGTTATCTACACATTTAGTTTCACGCTTAGTGTATCATCTTCTTAACTGATATATATATATATATATATATATTTAGAGAATTACTTTCATCGGTTTAGCTAGCCGATGGGTTCGCTTGTTTCTTCCGTCGACGCGTTCGATCTAGTCTCCGCTGTCTCTATGCCTTTAGCCTTAGTCTCATACTGTCTAGGTTTGGTCCGATCTATTGACATTGGCTCTAACGGTACCGTCACGATGGTCACTAGGTCTTGTACTTTTGGGAGATCGGATTTCGCTCCTTGCTACTCATTGCACATTCTATTCGAAGCACCATCGGATTTGCAACTGTTAGGTCTTTGATCTTATTCAGAGTTAGAGTGCTATCACATATTCTATTCGGAGCGCCATCGGCTTTGCATCCGATGGGTCCTTTATCTTATTCAGAGCGTCCCTCTATTCCAAAGCACCATTGGATATGCAACCATTATGTCCTTTAGCCTATTACTTGCTATCTATCTATGCCTTCATTAGCTTTCTAGCTGATGAATAAGCGTTACATCTTCTATCGGCAACCAACTGATAGGAGAAATCCATATACATGTTTATTAATTATTTTTATTTCAGAATGTCATCGGCTCTATAGCAAATGTATTTTTTATTTCCTTTGTCGTCGTTTGCCTATGCCTTCATCGGCTTTCCAGCTAATAGATGAATACTTTAGCTCGTATCGGCAACTAGCCGATAGCAGGAGTTTCTATCAGGCAATCGGCTGATTGACTCATCGTTTATCTTCTTATCAATTACAGTGTCGAAATGATTAGTATGCCCATAACTCTAGCAACCTCGATGAAGGGACCAATGAGCGGAAGGACCTTCAGTA
The DNA here is from genome assembly GCA_030770085.1 of Oryza coarctata. Classification (NCBI taxonomy): domain Eukaryota; kingdom Viridiplantae; phylum Streptophyta; class Magnoliopsida; order Poales; family Poaceae; genus Oryza; species Oryza coarctata. The sequence goes on from CM061475.1 coordinate 10,950,757, forward strand.
GAGCAAAGGGGACCTTCTAGGTCACGGCATGTTCGGTCAATTGCATCAGCTCTCCATCGGCAAACACAGAGGACCGATTTGGCGCAAACATATTTTTTACCACGCCTGGTGGGACCATTGGGAGTGCACTCCAACGAGCTGAAGAACCTACAATAAACCTCGCAGTCATCAATAAGTTCGAATGATCACATCGGATCTGCATCGACGAATACAAAGGACCGATTCAACTCGAACATACTTTTGGCACATTCAATACAACCATTGAGAGTGCACTCCAATAAACTGAAAGATCTACTGTAGTAAAACAGACCTTTTAGACATTGGCATGTATAGACGATCCAATTAAACCTCTATCGATGAACATGGAGGACTGATGAGGCATGAACACCCTGCCATGTAAAATAGCATGTCTTAATGAATGAAGCAGTTTTTTTTAAATAATGGATAAAACCGGATCTTTACTTTAAAAAGCTACAACCACTTGTTATACGATTTTCTTCTCAAAACTAGGTATAAAAAACTGAATAGAAGAGGGAAGAAAGAAACACTAACAATATGGAATGAATAAAGTAGTTAATCCTACTAAAGTCCTCGGGATAAATTTCTGTTTGAAACCAACCAAATTGTGTATGCGTGTGTGTACAACATGAGATGGGCAACCGCTCCTTGTAGCATTCCACTTCCTTATACATCTCACCACCTTATTGGTTTTTTTCTTTGATATTATTGAATTTCTTTTTACTTGCTTATAATTCATATTTAAGTACATCAGAATTTAAACCTTTAGGATTAAGCCTCGTATCCACGATTCCACCACCACACCATTGATACTTCCCTACCTCATTGTTGGTTTCAGAGGCTACCACCTTTTATTTTTTTGGTGCCTCTGCTATAGCTATTTTTTTAGCAGGTGCCAAACAAGCATGCATATTCCACATCTAGGTTTCCTCACAAGTAACCATCAAACTACATACGTAACTCTATCAGTGTATTTTTCATTCCTGGATTTCTCTCCTCTGTTTCTAAAGATGTTTGTTGTATGATTTAGGTCACCTTGTATAAATGGGAATCGATGGCATGGGGAAAACAATCTATATTCTTATCATTTGGAGCTGAAGTTGAACTTGAGAGTATCGATACCAAGAAAGGATATGATGAGCTCGGATAGACCTGTCTTGTGTTGTGGCAGTTTGCTGGATGTTGTATCCCTCCACCGTCGTTCTTTGGCAGATTATCCTGCATGCGCATCTGTCTTGGTGCACATTTTTTGTCCTTTTTACGTTTCCTTAACTCATTTTTGTGCAGTTTTCCTGGCCGTTACATTTCAGTTCAGATTCGAACAAAAAGGAGTTAATCCAGTGGTACCGTACAAATCTCCCTTTTTCAAATATAATAATCCTTCGAAATATTTCCTTTTGGAATAAAACAAATTCCAGCAATCTAGCTAGAATGTTAGGAGTTCAGCCCTAAAGGAAATTGATGGCAGACATGCCAAGATAACACAAGGCCAACGTGTAGTGCTCAAATCCGCAGAATGATATGGATGAAATATTCTGGTAGCTAACTTTTGAGCTTAGTTCCAACAATTAATCTCTCCCTCGCATTGAACTAGTGAATTTTTGACAGCACATTTGATGGACCAGAGATACTTAAGCATTGCGAACACAAGAAGACTTTTGCTCAGGAGTAGCTAATTAAACTGATAAAGTCGTCATAAATCTTCATGAATTCTAACCCATAAAAATGGTGTGGTGAAAATCTTGGGACTGAAGTTGTTGGCAAACAAGATGACTTTATTGAAGGCCAGGATGTGGCGTACTACTGAACCAGCGATCTGATCACCAAGAACAGAATTAGGAAATTGATGGCCAGATAGATCTAACAGACCCATGATTGCCTTTTAAAAAAAGAAAAAAAAGGAAACCGACGACAGTGTTCAAATAGGTGACGCCCATGTTCATCTCTAGCAAGTTCTACGAATATATCCGATATAAGAAATACGTGACACGGCATCATATGTGTTTGAGTGAGAATAGTTATTTTAAGACAGATGATAGAATAGTGTGTACATATATATTAAATATAATACATGTAGTGTGATGTTTAACTATACCATGTTCTTCACATCACCCTACCGCACCCTCACACCCAACACCAATCAAATCATCAAAATGAGCTTGTGTATGATCAGAATAACCATCACGCATAGTCATTAATGTTTTTACTTCTTAGGTGTGCGAAACCATCACATTGTCTAAGAAAATGTAGGCATACCTTTTACAAGATGAGGATGAGTAAAGTTTTTGTTTTACATTTTTTGCACAACCTCACGTTCTTTAAATTTTCATAATTATACCCATCAGTAATATTTTCATCCATTATCATGGTTGAGTTTACTATCCTAGTATTCTTTTTAATATCCTTCCTAGCAGCGAGTATATCAAGTGGAGAAATTTGAAGGGGTATATTACTAATCAACCATGAAGATATTGCTTTATGATTACATAGTAACTCGATGATGATTTTTAACACAAACATGCACGACACCTTAAGCAAAGCTGTTTGGTTCAAACAGTAACATAATTACTCTCGTAATATGATGACTCAAAGAGAGCGTGCATAGGGTGAGCTAAAGGGGTCGGGGTAAGGGGCCCAATATGTACGTAACTCAAGTACGAAATCACAATGGATGGATAGAGTGCGTACCCAAGGTAGACAGGTCCACTGAGCTGCACGACCACGTTGACAGGTTGTCAGATGTTGCCAGTCGGCAAAAAAAAACAATAACAAAAGACAAAAAATGCCGGCTGCACATTTCCAGGGCTCGCTGTCGTCGCTGCTGCAAATGGAAATCACAAGAAATGGGCATAACTCATTGCATTGCAATCTGGAAGACCCAATTTACAAAAATTTTGACAGCATGAAAAGCTTCCAGCAAGAAGGGTGACGTCAGGAATTTAAAAAATAACCTATAGAAATTGACCTATTCTTTTAGATGAACAAATAGCCAAGCAAAAGCCTCCACAATTGTTATCACCCGACATTATCGTCAGCGGGAAAGGAGGAAGTAGAACATACATAGATAAGGAAGAACAGTGATAGTGATCGAAGTAGAGGAGCAAGACCGTCGGTGCAATAGAGCAACTAGAGTTGGCATGTGCCATCAAAGCCAAATCCAGTGCCTGTCATCTTTACTGTGGCCACTTGATTTAGCCGTCTAGTGTTTGGGGTACCAAATCTGGCTACTTTTGTTGCCATGGCTGCATCTAGTAACCATCTTCTCTCCTCTCTTGTTATTATCGTCCTGCTCTACAATGGGGTTGGGGGTGTCGTCGATCTTTTGATGGATGTGGAGCTAGAGTCCTCGGCCATGCTGTGGGGGAGGTAGAGGCAAAAGCCAAGCACTAGAGCGAAACAGACTTCACAGGCATCTGCGTGTTTGAGCGATCATATCAGATTTTCATCGGCAAACACAAAAGAACGATTTGGCTCATACATACTTTTGGCACCAATCAGATGTTATCGGGTTCCGTGTATAATCTTTAGTACCAGAACCAATATTGTCGAACATATTAACACCAGCTATTGGTATCAACCTGTACTGTACTGTTGTTTAGTTGTTAGTACTAGCTAGTGTTTTTAGCTAATATTAAAGATTCCTAGGAGGAGTTATAAGGGAGGTGCTAATAAATTTTTTTATAGAAGTTTTATTTGGTGATTTCAGTCATCCAATTACTCTGAAAGGTTAGCAACTTCGTCTTCTATTCTCATATGATTAAAATATTATATTTCTATTCATAGATGTATAGCATATTCCTTTAAAAATATATAAAAATAGATGAAAAAGAATAAAATTTTTGAGAAAATAATAATATATGTTATTGTAAAAATAGAGATAATCTAACGATAATAGTAATTCATAATAGTAAAAATACCAGAAACATATGATAAAATGGTTAAAAAAGATAAAGATGTTGGTTGATGGAGGTACAAGTGTCAATATTATACTATATGCAACATATTGTAATGTAGAGAAGATCACCGAACATCTCATCCAAACAAATATAAAACATTTTATTGTACTATCTATGAGCTTGAAATAGACTCTCTTTTCATTGCCTAATTTGTACTTTTTATTGATTTTTCTTCCGGTGGACTCCAATATAGAATGTATGGTTAAGATATTTTATATTAATTAATAATAATAAGAGAGGCTCCAACAATTTGCCTTAATTTTGAGTTTCAACATTTATATTACTTAGAAAATAATGTAGTTGTGCGGAAACTGTTTAAGTAAAAGAAGAATGTCTCACTCATCACTGTCTTTTGATGATTGCTCTTCATGACAAACACAAACACATACTCCATTCATTCCAACATACAAGCATTTATATGCTATTTAGAAATATTAACCTTTTAGTCACATTCAATGGTTAGTTTTTGAAACTTAAATTGCTTAGTACCTGATTAGATTCTTTTTCCACAAACCTAATTGGCTTTAGAATTATTGAAATAACAAGAATCATAGGAATCAGTGCCTAAATACTTATATTGGGGTACAAACTTCGAATCTTATAAATACTTACAGAGGGAAATATGAATTGACTACATTCAGATGTTGGACTGGATGTTTGCTTCCCAAACAACTCAAGCAGATAACCAACTACAATGGCTTTTCATTATTGTTTTCTGTAACAAACACAAACACATATGAATTGAGTACAACAATTTGTAGTTGGTCTTAGTGATGAATAGCACATTTTCAACCATCTAAGGAACGTCATAAAATAAAATAGAATAATGATGAATATATCTGGTAATATGAGAAATCTGTCATAGGTGTTGTAGTGAGAATAGTTATTTTAAAAGAGATAATAGAATAGTGTGTGTATGTGTGTGTATATATATATAACACATGTAACATGTTTAACTATAGCAAGCTCCTCACATCACCCTGCCGCACCCCCCACAACCACCAACACAGACTGATGCTCTTGGGTATGAACGAAAGAACCATCATACACACTTAGTAATATTTTTACTTCCTTGGTGTGCGAAACCGTCTCCTCAACCATTGAGCCATACCTTTTTTATAATACGAGTAATGTTTTTGTTTTACATTTTTTTTAGAAATTCAAAGCGCAACCTCACATTCTTTGAATTTTCATAATTATGCCTATCAGTAATATTTTCATCCACAACCATGTATCCAGGTTCCGAAATGATTAACTTTTTTTATTATCCTACCTAGTAATTGTTTTAATATCCTACGTAGCAGCGAGTACATCAAATGCAGTAAACTTGAGGGGGTATAATATATGATTACATAGTAACTCGTTGACCATTTTTAACACAAACATGGTTATGCACGACACCAGAAGCAATGCTTCATTAGGTTTGGTTCAAATAGTCACGTAATATTATTACTCAGAGAGGGCGTGCATAGTGTGAGCTAAAGCGGTTGGAGTCAGGAGCCCAACATGTATACGCAAGGTTGACAGGTCCACTGAGCTGCACGACCACGTTCACAGGTTGTCAGATGTTGCCAGTAGGCAAAAAAAAAAGCAAAAATGCCGGCTGCATATTTTCATCGTGGGCTTGTTGTCCCCGCTGCTGCAAACATACAATTACTATAACCAACAGAACTGATGGAAATCACAACAAACGGAGATAACTCATTGCATTGTAATCTGGAAGACCCAATTTACAAAAATTTTGACAGAATGAAAAAGCTTCCAGCAAGAAGGGTGATGTCAGGAATTTACAAAAATAACCCATATAAATCACAAATTTTGTTGACTCAGTCTTTTCAACCTAAATAATTGAACAAACCACTTAGTAAAAGCCTCAATAATTGTTGTCACCTAGCATTATTGTCAGCAGGGGAACTAGAAAGCCGGTGCATACATGGGCGAGGAAGAATAGTGGTGCTGAGATGGTGGTGGTCGAAGTAGTTGAGCAAGACTGTCGGTGCAATAGAGCGGGCAGAGTTGGCATGTGCCATCGAAGCCAAATCCAGTACTTATCGGTTTAGCTATGGCCACCTAATCTGGCCACCTAGTGTTTGGGGTACCAAACTTGGCCACTTTTGTTGCCATGGATGGATCCAATTACTAGCTTCTCTCCTCCCTTGTTGTTGTCACCGTGCTCCGCTATGGGGTTAGGGGCATCATCGGCCTTTTATGGATGTGGAGCTTGAGTCCTCAGCTATGCTGAGATGGAGGCAGAGGCAAAGGCCAAGCTAGAACGTGGACACGATGTAGGCAGGTGCTAGGGTGGGGACATACTGACATAGGCACTAAGGGTGGTGATAGAGTGGTAGCAGTGCTTGGGACGAAAGGAGCAAGGGCCGATACTGGGAATGGACAAGAAGATCAATGCTACTGATGGAAGATGAGGAGATTGGTGCTAGGGATAGGGGGAATGAGAAGCATGATGGTTGGTGAGCTATATTTGTGACCAATTATTTGAAATGGGTTATGTGGACCGTGGCAGATGATGGTTGTCCGTTTGAGATGGCTAAAAAAATAATATATAAAAACCTATTTATAATGGTTTATAATTATGAGGCGTTATAAATGACCGAAACCATATCTATAATGGCTCTTACTTACCAACCATTGTAGATAAGTAGTCATCAAAGATGGGTGTTGGCCTATATACATTTTCTAACGACTAATATAAATAGTTGTTATATATATAGTAATCTATAACTATTCTAACTATTCTCCTTGAGATGTCATAGATGACTCTTTACAGATATGAAGTTATGTTGTAATTTATCATAGTCAAGAGAGTTGCTCGGTGTCAAAGTCCTCCTCTACCCTTATGCGGTTCTTGTAGGATACCTGCGTCAGACAGAAAAGGGGTGTCAGGGACTAGAAGCAACCATGAATCAGAATATCTAGCACTCAAAGATTACAGGAAGATCAGGAGGATGACATCGTCACCAGATGTCGTTGCCGTATGATCACTCTGATTGATTGTGCTGGGGATGGGGCCGCCACAGCTAGATATCCTATATTAGTACACAGCTGATTGGGGCCGATTAATGAAGACCGCAATCAAAAGGTGGCTAGCGATAGGAAGTTGTATGAAGAACAACATAACTCCAATACTCAGTGGTGTCCATTTGGAATTTTTGCAAAGAATCAGAAGTGAAGGGCACACCACTTGTGGCATAGGGAGCAGCATATGAAGTAGCGGCAAGACCACAAGGAAGCCGATCAAGATCAAGAGAATAAACGCGTCTAGCGCATCAAGCACAGAGATGATGGTGTTAACACATCGGCTCTGACCAATATGGTGTTCTTCTTGCCTCTATAGTACAAAGCCTTTTTATCCAATTAAGAAGATTAGGAAGAGGTTTTTGCTCAATTAACGTTGTGACCTAATGAATCCATATTTGACAAACCAGAAGTATCCAAGCATCGGCACCTAAAACCATTGTATATCGAAGGATATGTAGATGGGAAGCCGATGACAAAGAAGCTAGCTGATAGGGTTGCAGCTTATCTTATATTCGATGTAGCATAAGCTGTGGAAGACTGTCAAAATGAAAGGTGCACACACTAACTTTTTCTTGCCTTCGTGAGCTTGACTTAAACTCCCTTTTCATTGTCTAATTTGTACTTGTATTGATTTTTTTTGGTCTGACTCTGATATTTTTTGAGAATGTATGGTTAAGATCTTTTATATTAATTAATAATAATAAGAGAGGTTCTAACAATTTGCCTTAATTTTGAGTTTCAACATTTAGAAAAGATTTGTATTGCTTAGAAAATAATGTAGTTGTTTCTACTCGTGGAAACTGTTTAAGTAAAAGAAGAATATCTCACTCATCACTATGTCTTTTGATGATTGCTCTCCATAATAAACACAAACACATACTCCATTCATTCCAACATACAAGCATTTATATTCTATTTAGAAATATTAAGGTTAGATCAAAAGATTACCTTTTAGTCACATTCAATGGTTACTTTTTGAATTTTAAATTGCTTAGATTCTTTTTCCAGGCATTTGCTTTAGAATTATTGAAAAAACAAGGATCATGGGAATTAGTGCATAAATTGTGGTACAAACTTTGAATCCTATAAATACTTATATTTTATAAAAGAGGGAGAATATGAATTGACTACCGGATGTTCGCCTCCCAAACAACTAAAGCAGAGAACCAAGTACTTCAATTTGTAGTTGGTCTTAGTGATGAATACCACATTTTCAAACTTCTACGGAACGTCATAAAATAAAATAGCATAACGACGGATATATCCGATATTACAAGAAGGTCACATGTGTTGTAGTGAGAATAGTTATTTTAAGAGAGACGATAGAATTGTATGCATGTATATATAGAGAGAGATAAAACATATGTAGCGTGTTGTTTAACTATATCACACTCCATGCATCACCTGCCACACCCCCACAACCACCGATACCGATCAAGTAATACAATTACTAAAGTAACCATCAAAATGTGTTTGTGTATAACCGGAAGAACCATCGCGCACTCTTAGTAATGTTTTTAAACCATCTTTTGGCCTAGACAATCAAGCCATACCTAAAGTGTTTTTTTTATATTTTTTGTGTGAAATTCAAGGCGCAACCTCACGTTCTTTGAATTTTTATAATTATGCCCATCAGTAATATTTTCATCCACATTCCCAAATGATTGAGTAGATTTTTTTACTATCCTACCTAGTAATTTTTTTAATATCCTACCTAGCAGCGAGTACATCAAGTGCTAACTTGAGGGGGTACATTACTAATCAACCATGAAGATATTGCTTTATAATATATGTTACATAGTAACTCGTTGACCATTTTTAACACAAACATGGTCATGCACGACACCTCAAGCAATGCTTCATTAGGTTTGGTTCAAATACTCACGTAACATCATTACTCAGAGAGGGCGTGCATAGTGTGAGCTAAAGCGGTCGGGGTCAGGGGCCCAACATGTATACGCAATGTTGACAGGTCCACTGAGCTGCACGACCACGTTCACAGGTTGTCAGAAGTTGCCAGTAGGCAAAGAAAAAAATCAAAAATGCCGGCTGCACATTTCCATCGTGGGCTCGTTGTCCTCGCTGCTGCAAACATACAATTACTGTAACCAAAAGAACTGATGGAAATCACAAGAAATGGAGATAACTCATTGCATTGCAATCTGGAAGACCCAATTTACAAAAATTTTGACAGAATGATAAAGCGTCCAGCAAGAAGGGTGATGTCAGGAATTTACAAAAATAACCCATGAAAATCACAAATTTTGTTTACCTAGTCTTTTAGACAAAAAATAATTGAACAAGAAAAAGCTTCAATAATTATTGTCACCAGGAATTATCGTCAGCAGGAAAGCAGGAAGCCAGCGCATACACGGGGGAGGAAGAACAGTGGTAGTCAAAGCATAGCAAGACCGTCGGTGCAATAGAGCAGACAAAGTTGGCATGTGCCATTGAAGCCAAATCCAGTGCTCGCCGTCTTCACTATGGCCACTTGATCTAGCCGCCTAGTGTTTGAGGGCATCAAATCCGGCCACTGTTGTTGTCTTAGATGGATCCAACTATCGGCTTCTGTCCTCTTTTATTCTTGTCATCCTGCTCCACTATGGGATTGGAGGCGCCATTGGCCATTAGATGGATGTGGAGCTTAAGTCCTTGGTCATGCTAAGGTGGAGGTAGAGGCAAAGGTCAAGTTAGGACATAGATTCAATGTAAGCAGGTGTTAGGGGTAGGGACGTAGTGACGAAGGCACTAAGGGAGGAGATAGAGTGGTAGCGGTGCTTGGGACGGTAGGAGCAATGGGCGGCACTAGGAATGGACAAGAAGATCGATGCTACTGATGGAAGATAAGGAGATTGGTGATGGGGATAGGAGAATGAGAAACACTGTGGATGGTGAGGTATATCTATGACTAATTATTTATAATGGGTTATGTGTGCCGCTACAGATGGTGGCGGTAGATGGTAAAAAAATAATCCATCATACACAAAAACTTATTTATAATGGTTTGTAATTATGAGACGTTATAATTGATTGGCACCACATCTATTTATGAACCATAGATAGGTAGTCATCACAGATGGGTGTTGGTCCTATAGATATCTTCTAAAGATTGATATAAATAGCTGTTATAATAATCTAGAATAGATGACTATTTTGAGATATGAAGTTATGTTGTAATGTGTCATAGTCATGGGAGCGGATCGGTGTCGAAGTCAATCAATGTTCTAAAAGCCTCCTCCACCCTAATGCGTATGATCCCTATGTCAGGCAGAAAAATAATCCATCATAGATAAAAACTCATTTATAATGTTTATAATTACAAGGCATTATAAATGATTAATATAGATGGCTCCTCTTTAGTAACCACATATATAGTCATCGCAAATAGGTGTTAGTCCATAGACATCTTATGAGGTAGTCATCGTAAATAGGTGTTAGTCCTTTAGACATCTTATGACGGTTATATAGATATAATAATCTATAATAGTTCTCCTTTAAATGTCACATATGACTCTTTAAATATCTGAAGTTATGTTGTAATGTGTCGTCGTCATAAGAGCGGATCGGTGTTAATGTCCTCCTCCATCCTTATTCGGTTCTCATACGATACGTGCATCATGCGGAAAATGCGTGTCAGGACTAGAAGCAACCATGAATTAGAATATCTGGCGCTCAAAAATCATTAGGCAGATCGAGAGGATGACATCGTCGCCTGATACTGTTGCCATATGATCACTTCGATTGATCGCGCTAGGGGTGGGGCCACCACGGCAAGATACCAGTGTCGTGAAAGGTTGCTCGGTTTGGTGAGAAATAATTGGCAATTGTTAGTTAGATTATCCATGAATAATTACAGATTAATTTTAATTAAAACATCTAATGGGTCAGTATTGCTATTCCCGTTAGGGGGGATTGTATGTGATCGTTGGTGGAACGGATGGACAGTCGATGAGGACAGGAGTACGTACTCCTAAGGATGGAAGTATTTTGCTGCACGCATCTATCGAGTGGATATCTGATCCAAGCGCAGCCGTTAAAGGCTGCACACAGTGCTAGTCCTACATAGGTTCCTGTTTGATTGGATAATATGCCATTTGATTCCCTAACCAAAGAAATGGTATTTGGTAGAACGGCATAAAACACAAATATATACAATACTACTTGAGACCACTGTAAGAATACTACAACCGATACCTGTTATCAGAAGACACGTACGAGTTGATGTTTTTAATAGGTACTATAAAAATCCTTAGGACGAGGAAATAGGTATTGTCAAAAAAAGATTTCTAAAAATTTCATTTGGTGATTTCACTCGTCAAAGAGTAGTTAGGAAGTTTATGCACATTCTCGTAAAGATATTGTATTATGTATAACCAATCTCTCAAAAATATATAAAAAAAAGATGAGAAAAAAAGATGAGAAAGAATAATATTTTTAAGAAAATAAGAGTATATTTTAATGGTAAAAATAGAGATAATCTAGTAGTAATAAGAAACACATAGTAGTAAAAAAATACAAGAAACATAAAAAAAAGTTAAAAAAGACAAAACAAACGAAAAATAGAGGAAAAAGAACAGAAAATTATAATCATAAGTTTTTACATTCAATGTTTTTAAAATTAATTATCCAAGTTTTCTTTTTTGTTAAATTTATTTATCATACATTTTTTTCAAATTTCTTTTAATTTTTTTTCTATTTTCTAAATTTTATACTATATTTTAACTATGCCTTTTCATTATTGCTTTCTGTAACAAACACAAACACACATATGAATTGAGTACTTCAATTTCATCAAAACTTCCCGAGGTGACAAACATAAATTGTTGTTATATCCATTCGATGGACTAGATTTTTTTTGTCAGATTAATGGGGGAATTTCTAGCTTTATTGATCAATGTGAAAATTTCTCCAATTTTACCTCCTAGGTTAATCTGGCACATATGGGGAATTTGAGAAGCGCCTCCAATTTGTACTAGTAAAGATATGCTGCTAAATTCACATTATTGTTTGGAGTGTGCTGTCCAATATATACCCGTTGTACCATGGAAGAAGCTTGCAAGCTGCAACACAACTCATGGAGCAACAACAGAAAGGCCATGCCAAGCTCCCTTACGAGGAGCACAAGCTGCAAGCCAGCACGGAGCTGATGTACCACACCCTAGGCTATGTCAAGTCGATGGCCCTGCAGTGTGCCGTCAAGTTGGGCGTTGCCGACGCTATCCACCGTGCTGGTGGCCGTGCTTCCTTGGACGTCCTACATGCCGCATTGTCTCTCCACCCGAGGAAGCTCCCTTACCTACGACGTGTGATGCGCGTGCTAGTCACCTCGGGCATCTTTGCGCAGGCGGCTGATGACGACTACTGCCTCACACCCATCTCCTGCCTACTTGTCACGGCTGTCGACGACAACAAGAGCCTTCTTCCATTTGTGCTCTTTCAGCTCTCGCCATTCATTGTGGAGCCGACCATGGGCATGGCCGACTGGCTCAAGAGCGGTGACGAGGAGACGGCTTTTGAGATGGTCCACGGCATGGGGTTTTGGGGTGTCTTGAGACGTTCCCCAGAGCTTGCCGAGTTGTTCAACGAAGCCATGGCGGCTGACTCACAGTTTCTCATGGATGTGGTTATCCGTGGGGCGGGCCACCTGTTCGAGAAGATTTCCTCCCTTGTGGATGTTGCTGGAGGCACTGGTACAGCGGCGAGGGTGGTGGCTGCCACATTCCCGCATATCAAGTGCACCGTTCTGGACCTTCCTAACGTGATAGCTTCCGTTCCGGCTGATAGCAGTGATGTTGTTCAGTTTGTTGCAGGCGATATGATGGATTTCATCCCCAGAGCAGATGCTCTCCTGCTTAAGGTACGTCGGGGATTGTTAACCATATATTCAGTCCATGTGAAACAGATTTTGCGAAATAAGTAAACAATGTGATTTCTAACATTTTGATTTGTGACAATATTTGTGCTTCGACTCTATGCACATTTTTGTGGTCCTTTGAGTATATGCATATAACGGGCATATTATATAATGCTACCTTCACATGAGTAGGTATCTGTACGTCCGTTACAGCCATTTCTACATATACCAAAAATAACATGATCTTCCATAAAATTTCTAGAAGACCGTAAAATATTTATGTAGCGGCATAGCACATCTAGATGAGTGATCCTCCATCTAATGATCATAAAATTCAATTGATTTAACACATTTTAGTTGCTAATATCATTTTATTACAGTTCGTCCTACACGATTGGAGTGACGAGGACTGCATAAAGATACTAAAACGGTGCAAAGAGGCAATTCCTTCCGAAAATATTGGTGGAAAGATCATTATAATAGATGTTGTGGTTGGCTCCTCCTCTGAAGCAATGTATCACACAACCCAACAGTTGTTTGATATGTTTATTTCGACTGTAGTACCAGGCATGGAGAGGGATGAGAAAGAGTGGTCCAAGATATTCAATGAGGCAGGTTTCACTGAATACAGGATAAGCCCTATATTAGGTCTTCGATCTATCATCGAGGTATTTCCGTAGCCCATTGCACAGACAGAATGTGAAAATCGCTCGAATACTCAAACATTCGAATAATGTATAATAAGTGAATCTTGTATTGTACTCGACATTGGAATAATGTATAATAAGTCCTTTGAATTTTTATTGCTTAAGGGCAAATGCATTCATATAGGTGAAATCAGCTAAAATAAATTTTAAAAATTAATGTCTAAAAGTAAAATTATGCAAAAAAAAATTAAACAATACTAGTCATTTGAACTAGCCTACAGTATTTTTTGCATAATTTAACATAATCACTTAACCCATTTCACAATTTCGCTAGAATTCAACCATACCTTGTCTGCTCATGCACTTCAGCCATCATACTAACCACACTCTCCTCTCCATACTGGAATGTTTTCAGAATTTAATCTCAAAACTAGCTACATCATGTAGCTCAGTCAAAACCCCTAAATGACCAGAGATCTACCACTTGGGTTTCAACTGAAATCTGTCTCCTTCAATTACAGTAGGTACCATAGACCATGGGCTCACTAGTTAGTACGTGGCTTTTGGGGAGGGGTTCCCTCCTGTGTTACTCCTTAATGAAATAATGCGCAATTCTCTTGCTTGTTCAAGAAAAAAATATATCTATGAATACAATATGATCAACAACTTCCATGAAATATCAAAAACAATAGGCAATAAGAACATGACTAAAATTGTCCAAATGTTATGAAACAAAATTACTCTAATGTTATGGGACAAAGTTTAATTTAGTTGTTTGTTTAAGTGCAGAGATGTGAGGTGTTACTCCTGCCTATACATGCTAGTGTCACCTGTTACCTAAAACCAAATAAAAGACAAGCATGAGTATGTTCCTGAATTTTAATTTTTATCCCTTCAATATCCATGAGCTTTGTTCTCTCTTGCATACCCATTCTGTCAATTGACTATTAAATTTTGGTATATCCCTTCAATTTTGGTTTTAATCCTTTCGTTACCCATTATGTCAATTGACTATTAAATAGGTTACCCTCTCTATTCTAAAATATAAAAATTTATAGGATTTAAATTGTGTACCATAATATAAGCATATTCCCATGATTCGATTGATTTGAAAGCCAATCAAATGCTTGGAAATGGATCTTAAGTAACTCAAAAATTGACCACTAAGATGACTAAAGAGTAATCTTTTTACTTAACTTGTTAAACAATATAAAAATACTTATATTAATCTAGAAATTTATGCAATAATTTATTTGTGACTATATTTTTTATAAGTTTGTTATATGAGGAAGTAATATATTTTAAAATTTAATATATATTAAAAAACTATAAAAATAACCGCATTTATTTTTAATAAGGTATACAACACGAGGCAAATATGTTGTATTACCAACACAAAAGTATGTTACATACACTGTTTTTAATAAAATAAATAAATATTATTTTTCTATCATTATCTAAAAATAAACTTTGTCGTGCATACTACCTTGCAAACAAAACCATGAATATAATATTCATATATACATGAATCTTATACATTTCCAACAATACGCTCCAGAATTTTCTATGTTTTCGTCTCGGAAGACGGTGTTTTGCCCTTTTTACCTTTTCCTTAACTCATTTTTGTGCAGTTGTCCTGGCCGTTACATTTCAGTTCAGATTGGAACAAAAAGGAGTAAATCCAGTGGAACCGTACAAATCTCCCTTTTTTTCAAATATAATAATCCTTCGAAATATTTCCTTTTGGAATAAAACAAATTCTAGCAATCTAGCTAGAATGTTAGGAGTTCAGCACAAAAGAAAATTGATGGCAGACATGCCAAGACAACACAAGGCCAACGTGTAGTTTGGCTCAAATCCGCAGAATGATATGGATGAAATATTCTGGTAGCTAACTTTTGAGCTTAGTTCCAAGAAGTAATCTCTCCCTCGCATTGAACTAGTGAATTTTTGACAGCACATTTGATGGACCAGAGATATTTAAGCATTGCGAACACAAGAAAACTTTTGCTCAGGAGTAGCTAATTAAACTGATAAAGTCCTCAAATCTTAATGACTTCTAACCCATAAAAATGGTGCGGTGAAAATCTTCGGACCAAAGTTTTGGGCAAACAAGATGAATTTATTGATGGCCAGGATGTGGCGTACTACTGTACCATCGGTCTGATCTAGGAAATTTATGGCCAGATAGATCTAACAGCATTGTGCAACAGATGAACACGCAGCCAAGGGACCAATGTGTGACCCACGATTGCCTTTTCAAAAAAAAAAGGCGACCCACGATTATGTCAGTGTTCAAATAGGTGATGCCTATGTTCCTCTCTAGGAATTTCTAGCCTTTGTGAAGAAATCATACGGTTCATTTTTAGAGCTGTTTGAAATCACATAATATACACATTATTGTACAACTGTTTAAGATTAGGGGTTAAGGGATGACCTTTTTTTAACATAAAAAAGAGTGCTACAGATTTAAACTATTCCTATAGGGCAACCATAGGAACGCCTAACGCCTTAAGCATTTATAAATAAATAACAGTGTCACCTGCTCGCCGCCAAACCTCACGGGAAGGGTCCAACCAGACCGAGCGAAGGTCCGATCAGAGAGAGACGATGGCTCTGTTCACGCAAAGGTCTGAGGGATCTGGTTAGCTTCAGTATATATCCTTAAGCTTCGAGGTTTGAGAACATGTAAGTTAATTTTATCCTATAATTCATAAGAAAAGAGGATGATACCCATGAGTCGGTTGGCCGATAGGCCTGTCTGGCTCTCTCTATCTGCTGGGTGCCGATAGGAAAGGCAGCACTCAAGTATCGGCTAAACAGCTGATGGACGTGTGAGAGATAGACGCGTGTAATATACTAGAGGACATATCGCATAAAGAGCCGATAACGCTCTGTGGCATCCGAAGCGCGGAGCAGAGCTTGATCCCCCGTGAAGCCTCATAGGCCAACAACTGAGTTAACAGCGTCGTTAGGACTAGTCTCGATAGATCGGACCGAACCGAGACAGTATGAGGTCGGAGACTAACGACACGGAGACAACGAAAGTCTAGACCAAACGTGACGACGATGGAAAAGATGAGGTCATCGGCTACTTAACGGCCAAAACATCCAACACAGGCCTACACCTAATCCCATCGGCCGCTCGAGTCGATGGGGAACGAGACCCACTAGATCTCAACACTAACCACGTCAGACGCGAGTCCTGTAAGATCGGACCGAACCGAGATAGTACCAGGAGGCATCAAACGCGTCCAGATATATCTCTAGCGGATCGATCGTTGGATGATACGTGAGACGGATGCGAGGTCTGCGGTGAGGATCGGCTACTCACTCTAATGAGACATGGCGTGAAGATCCGCCGGGACGCCGGCTTGAACCACCATCACCGATCTCGTAGGTCAAACCTAACCGATGCAGCATGAGACCGTTGACGGAGTAGAAAGCCTGACGCACTGGAGAGCCTCGTGCGGACATGATGCAACACACCGGATTGGGCCACAAGGAATCATATAAAAGACACACCGGCTATAAAAGCTGATGTCGCTCTAGATATGATGGGCGATGATGAACAAGGAGCGGTGCTCGATCCTCCCATAGCACGAGACTCGTCGCCCACCGTGGTGACGCCGCTAGCACCAATATCGAAGATCAGACCTAACCGAGACAGTACGAGACAGAGGCTAATGGCAACGACAAGGTGGACACCAAATCGATCGTGTTGAAGGAGGGGTGGAGGGAACCCATTGGCTAGCTGAACCGATAAGATGACCTCTTTAAAGATATACGTTTATCAATGCAACGTCTGATGGAAATCTCAGAAGACGGGTGCGTATCAGCTAAGGAGCAGATACGCTGGGCATGTTGCTCAAGGTATAGATAACTTATCGGCTAAGCACTCCGATGAAACGCTGGGCAGAAACCTACAGGCCTATGGCTCAACTCTACTGTCGGCAGCCTCGTAGGTTAAATTTAACCAATGCAGCACGAGACCGACGACAACAGAGAAAGCTTGGTAAACCGATAGATCTCACACGGACGTGATACGGTACACTCGATCTGACTAAAAGATCGAACCTAACCGATACAGTCTTAGATAGGGCAAGATATACCAGGATAATGGTGGAACTTATCCATTCGTTAGAGATCGAACTTAACCAATGCAGCCTCACGTCAAGAGTTCGCCAGTAAAAACCTAGACAAGCTAGGGTGGTGATGTGCCAAAATTGTATTGACCAATTAATTAATCGATCTTATAGGTTTATAGAGGGTCTATCATTATAAAGTCGGATGTGGCTACAACATGTATAAGACATTTTTTTCTAAAAATTATAGAAGAAAAATATTTCTAAAAAAATTAACTAAACTAAATAAATCTTTCTATTATAAGATACGATTTACGTAGATAAATTATTCTATCGTGAGTCACACGTCTCCTTCTTAGACTCGACATAATTTAGAGTCTTTTATAATTAGAGCAAATCCTTTCTCGCTTCCTTCAATCGGCCTCTTTTTTTACAATCGAACTCTTCTTTTACTAAACTAAACCGATCGTTTTTTTAATCTTTCTCTGGTTTACTAAATTTTAACACTAAGTAATCCATATAAATTCAATTCTTCAACAGCTCCTAGCTACTTCCATGTAGTCTTTGCCCCCACCCCCTAATCCCTTTCTATTTATATGAGTAGTCTTTCGCGAAAGAAATATCCAAGCAATTTATTCGATTGCCTTAAAACTTCAGTTTATACAAGTCAAGTGTATTGTTGGCAAGATACTCCAAAAGTGATTGAGTGAAGAGCTGTGTATGAAAGGCAAAACTATAGCTATATATTAATGAGTGCATCCCCATCGCCCATCCTGGCTCTTGTTTCTTGCCTGTTCTCCGTAAGGAAAATATTTGTTACATAGGCTGAAGGTTAGTTGACTAGCGAATGAGTGGCGTCGGGAAAACCTAGTGCACTTAAGAAGAAAGGCTGTGCACAAGCAATTTCACTGTTGCCGCTGTTAGACAAGGCCGATAATGGACTATATTATATCATAGGCCATTAGTTTGGAAGAAATGTGCTACAGAAAATCATGTTCATTGAAGCATCATGTTATGTTGTCCTTGGGAGATGGCCCAGAACACCTCCATGTCCTTCATGATATATTGCTCACCATACTTTGTCTCTCTAGGTCCGACAACATGCTGTGATTTGACCATAAAATCTCATCCAATTGTTCCCGCGAAGGAACCCAATTGCAATATAGTAATGAGAAGCACCTAAGTAGCCCAGCACATCACATTATCAGCGCTAGCAGTAGAACGACGCAAGTAGCTGAAGCAGAACTTCAGGATTTGGTAGAAATAGTATAAGAGGAAATTTTTATTTTAAAAAAACAGTATGATAGGAATCACCGTGAGCAATGAAGCTGTTGGCTGCGATTGTCGTTTGCAAGTAACCAAGGAAAACCATAATGCATATCTGCCCACACACATTAGTTCAACATTTGGTTATATATGTGATTCTCGTTTGCATGTCACAATTTATTAATCAGATAGCCCTCCTACATGTTGGTCTCCAAAGCTAGCTTTCCTTCTCTGTCCGTTTACCCAATTTTGTTTATAATGTAACAGAGCATCGGATGTAATGGATATAGGATCAACAAGAAAGAAAAGGAGAAAATACATACTACTGTGTCAAACAAAACAAGTGTATGTTGCAAGCACTCCTAATTCTTTTCTCCACAGGCATGATGGGGAATGGGCGGCATGAAGAAGATTAACTACATCAACGCCACTTTTAATAGTTGAATGAGATCAGGAAATGGAGAACAATTCCCTCTTTTACGGGAATACCATTATTCAATCCTGGAGGGTAGCTTTTAGCTAACGAAAGTACAGCGCCTGACCTGTTCACCAGTCTTGTAGTCATTGTGTTTTGCGTCCAGCTTCATGCTGCTTTAAGAAAAACTGTTGGTCACACACTCTCACGTGTAGCTACCAATACATCTCCCATCACAACACCCCCTCGCGTTCAAGTTGGCCTTTATATATCGCTCAAAAGAGAGTGCAATATACTTCCGAGAGCATAAGACTCTAGTTCGAAGATATCATCGCTTGATCTCCTTTAGCTTAATTCTAGCTATGTTGCTTCCTGTTGGAGTGGGAGGCATCGGAAAAACAAAAATCCTGATTGGATGAAAGGCAACATACGCGAGATGGAATTGTTTGAGAGAGGCGGTACTGCCACCGCAAAATTTTTAACGATACCTCCTATCTATTTTTATAGACAGACTAATATAATAGAAGACATGTCTATAAAAGGAGAATGCCTGCGGCACTGATCCGATGGGGACGGCCGTTTCGGCGGCGCTCGGGCGTCATGGCTCGAACGACGACAGGGGAGGCGTGGTGCCTTGGATGATGGCTCAGGCCCGCCGGCCGATCTAGCGGCAACTACGGTCTGACTGTGTACTTCGGGAGCTATGGCGGCGGAATTTTGTGGATTCGTTTCTGATTTTTTTTTTATTTGACAGGCGAGTTCTTGTTCATGTTCCTGGTTTAGATGAA
Source organism: Oryza coarctata (assembly GCA_030770085.1). Lineage (NCBI taxonomy): Eukaryota > Viridiplantae > Streptophyta > Magnoliopsida > Poales > Poaceae > Oryza > Oryza coarctata. The sequence goes on from CM061475.1 coordinate 10,970,822, forward strand.
TTCATCATGCGTTCCAGCAAAGTACCCTATCTGGATGAAACGGATTTGAAATAGATCTGAAATTTCTTCTCTTTTTTTTGCTAAAAATGTTTGCACAGGCGGTAGTCTACTTTATTTAAAAATCGTTTTTTACAGATGGGATGATCCACCTCTAAACTTTTCATAAGTCTTTAGTTAGAGACAGAGACAGACCATTTACCTATCTGATAAAATCGTTTTTGACCATATGAAAAAACGGTTTTTCTAATAGCGTGCACTCCTGAACTTCTCCATTTGATGCCTACAACTCTGCACGACGCCACGGGTATTTTGCCTTTCATCTTAACTGGCCTGCTTGTTTCCTTATACATCGTGCAGTCAATGTAGAAATGTGTACGGACCTCAAGAGTATAGAAGAGAGATCGGGTCTATATATATACAACCCAGTCTAGTGGTCTGTCTAACACCCTCGCAGTCGCAGCAGGAGAGGAATGGACGTAGAGACTGGATCAAAAACTGGTGAACAAAGACACACGCCTTTGGTCATTATATCGGCAAACTAATATGCCGATGGTACATTGAGCATCTGAACCTGTTCTAATGCGACCTTGTCACGGACAAAATAGATATCGATCTCGATGTGCTTGGTGCGTCGATGATGGACCGGGTTGGCGGTCATATAGACGGCACTGACATTGTCGCAGTAAACGACAGTCGTGGTGGAGAGGGGTGCATGGAGCTCCTGGAGAAGCTAGCGAAGCCAGCAGCACTCGACGACGGCGTGGGCGACGGTGCAGTACTCGGCTTCGGCGCTAGACCGGAACACTGTAGTCTAGCGTTTTAAGGACCAGGATACGAGAGTGTTACCGAGGTAAACGCAGTAGCCGGACGTAGAGTATCGAGAGTCGGGGCAACCTGCCCAGTCCGCATTAGAGTACGTAGTGAGGGAATCGATGGGGCTGGAGCTGAGATGCAGCCCGCTGGAGTGGGTGCCCTTCACGTATCGTAGGATTCGCTTGAGCAGCGCGAGGTGAGGTTCGCGCAGAGCGTGCATGAAGAGGCACACTTGTTGGACAGCATACGTAAGGTCGGGCCGGGTGAGGGTGAGGTATTGGAGAGCCCCGGCAAGACTCCGATAGTGAGAGGGATCGGCAACGAGTGTGCCATCGGCAGCGGAGAGTTTAGCTCAAGTGTCGATCGGGGTGGCCGTGGGGTGACAATCGGCCATGCCCGTACGCTAGAGGAGGTCGATGGCGTACTAGCGTTGGGAAAGAAAGAGCCCGTGAGAGGAACAGGTGACGGAGATGCCAAGGAAATGGTGGAAAGGACCAAGATCGGTCATGACGAACTCAGAGTGGAGTTGGGCCATGATCTGGTCGAGGAGAGATATCGAAGAAGCTGTAAGTACAATATCGTCGACATATAGAAGTAGATAGGCAGTAGCAGAGCCGATATAGAAAGTGAACAGGGAACTATCGGACGCAGAGGCCACGAAGCCGATATGCCGAAGATAGGAAGCAAATCGCTGGTACCAGGCACGAGAGGCTTGTTTGAGGCCGTAGAGAGAACGTTGAAGAAGACAGACATCATCGAGATGAGAAGGGTCGACGAAGCCTAGGGGTTGCTGGCAGCAGACCGTTTCCGTCATATGGCCGTGAAGAAAAGCGTTCTTCATGTCTAGCTGATGGATCGGCCAGGAACGCGAGGTAGCCAAAATGAGGACGACCCGGATGGTGACGGGTTTGACGACGGGACTGAAGGTCTTGTCGTAATCAACACCGGGTAGTTGAGAGAAACCACAGACTATCCAGCGAGCCTTGTGATGGGCAAGGGAGCCATCGCGTGGAATTTGTGTTTGAAAATCCACTTACCGGTCACAATGTTGACGTCGGGAGGATGGGGGACGAGGCGCCAGGTCTCGTTATCCATTAGGGCCTTGTACTCGTTAGCTATGACTGCATCTGTTAGATCCAATCTCTTAGTCTAATCGGATATACTATATCATATTCATGTGGGTCTATTGGCTTATCGTGCTCTTCTGCCATTATCGATCTTATGTTACATCGGTTAGGTCTGACCTACTAGACTGCAGATAGCGGATTGAGTTGTAGGCCGATAGGTCTTTACGCGATGTTTCATCCGAGCAGCTAGTCGATGAGTTATCCATAAACTGAGCCTCACGCCTAGTAAATCATCTTCTCAGCCGATATACATATATCTGACTCAACGATTATCCACTAGCGATCGATCTGATTCTATTAAATCTAGCATCGAGGCATAGTGGTTTTCGTTTCCTTCATCAGTTTAGCTAGTCGACGAGTTTACTTATACACTTGCATCGGATCTACAATCGATAGCAATCAATGGGTTCACACGGTCCCTCCATTATTATGTTCGATCTGGTCTCCATCGTTATAGTGTCGTTAGCCCTCGCCTTATACTGTCTCAGTTCATTTTGATCTATCAAGATTGGTACTAATGGTACTGTTATCAGTGGTTGTTGGATCTCATACTTTCGGGAGATAGGCCACACTTCAAATTCATCATGTACGTTGTTCAAAGCATCATCAGCTATACAACCAATGAGTGCTTTACTTTATTCCTTGCTATTCAGCTATGTTGTCATCACATTTCTAGCCAATGTATGAGCGGTACAATTGCTATCGGCCACTAGCTGATAGTAGGAGTGCATTAAACTCATAGCCCATGGCTACCTTAACCCTATCAGCAACAACTCGATAGCAAAAGTACGTATCAGCCTATTAGCCGATTGGCTCTATGATCTAACTTTATTGTCTTTCTTATCAATTAGATGTCAAATTGATCGGCACACTCACAACTATGACAATCTGATGAAGACATCTCAAAGCTGAAGAACTTGCATTGGAGTAAAGCAGATCTCTTAGGCCTCAGCGAGTCTGCATGCGCTTCCATTGGACCTTCTTGGGCAGACACGGTGGACCCATTCTGCTCGAACATGTTCTTTGACACGCCCAGTGGGACTATTGAGAGTGCATCCTAATGAGCCGAAGGACCTTTGCTGGAGCTAAGCAAACCTTTCTGACCTCGACGTGTCCGTGCGCGCCTTCATTGAACCTCCATCGGCTCACACTCGCTCGCCCTCTCGACGCGTCCCTCCACCCGGTTTGATCTTCCCTATGCATGTGTGAATATAATTTTTGGCACGTCATAGTGGGACCATCGGGTATACACCTCGCCGAAGGAACTACGCTAAAACTAAGAAGGCATCCCAGGCCTCAGCATGTCCGCGCATGTCTCCATTGGACCTCCATTAGCTAACACTCATACTTTCTCTCAGCACGCCCCTTCGTCTGGTCCGATCTTCAACATGCGCATGTGAACAATATGGTAACCAACTTTTTCTATAGATGCACCTGACTAACTGAGCATGATGGATAGTATCTATTTACGAGACCACATCAATTGTTTATGCTACTACGGAGTAAATCATTTGGGGATGAATTAGTGGCACCGACTTGAGCCATGCCTTAACTTGCAGGTTGATTGAGGGTTATCACCATAGACTTATTTTTTTCTTACCATGTATTTGCACTAAAATTTGGTAAGCACCGCAAATAGGATTAGAGAGCCGATCAGCTTATGAAAAAAAAAGTCTGATTGATATAGGACAATAGCTGATCGAACAGATTGATGATAGATTTGGTTCAGTCAAAAGATGAAAAGTTATTAAGATAGAACTGAATCTAAGTAGTAGCCGTGGAAACCATGGAGGGTACTTTTATTTATATAAAGTATACTTTGTAAGATAGGCAAGTCTAATTAGTTTTGTTAATTTCTTAGAGATAGTTTTCTTTTATGTTTAGGAAAAAACATTCGGAGATTGTTTATAACCGTGTTAAACTCTTGTAACTTCAGAGTATAGATATAGACCCCTATGATCTTATAAACTATCTCTCGACGTATCGCCACCTTTGTTCATTTAGGTTCTAATTTGCTATTGACGCTGGGTTGCATCGGTTAAGTTCGATCTTCGGTGAAGGGGTTTCTCCCGCCACTATCTGGATGTATTAGTTCTGTCTAAGCCTGTATCGATTAGGTCTAATCTATTAGTCCAATCAGGTGCATCACTTCACGTTCTTATTGTTTTATCAGCTTATTGAAATTTCTCTACTGCCATCGATCTCTTGCTACATTTGTTATGTACTAGACCATTGATAGTAGACTGAGCTGTAGGTTGATAGGAATTTACGTAAACGTTTCATCGGAGCGGTCAACCAATGAGTTATCTACACATTTAGTTTCACGCTTAGTGTATCATCTTCTTAACTGATATATATATATATATATTTATTTATTTATTTAGAGAATTACTTTCATCGGTTTAGCTAGCCGATGGGTTCGCTTGTTTCTTCCGTCGACGCGTTCGATCTAGTCTCCGCTGTCTCTATGCCTTTAGCCTTAGTCTCATACTGTCTAGGTTTGGTCCGATCTATTGACATTGGCTCTAACGGTACCGTCACGATGGTCACTAGGTCTTGTACTTTTGGGAGATCGGATTTCGCTCCTTGCTACTCATTGCACATTCTATTCGAAGCACCATCGGATTTGCAACTGTTAGGTCTTTGATCTTATTCAGAGTTAGAGTGCTATCACATATTCTATTCGGAGCGCCATCGGCTTTGCATCCGATGGGTCCTTTATCTTATTCAGAGCGTCCCTCTATTCCAAAGCACCATTGGATATGCAACCATTATGTCCTTTAGCCTATTACTTGCTATCTATCTATGCCTTCATTAGCTTTCTAGCTGATGAATAAGCGTTACATCTTCTATCGGCAACCAACTGATAGGAGAAATCCATATACATGTTTATTAATTATTTTTATTTCAGAATGTCATCGGCTCTATAGCAAATGTATTTTTTATTTCCTTTGTCGTCGTTTGCCTATGCCTTCATCGGCTTTCCAGCTAATAGATGAATACTTTAGCTCGTATCGGCAACTAGCCGATAGCAGGAGTTTCTATCAGGCAATCGGCTGATTGACTCATCGTTTATCTTCTTATCAATTACAGTGTCGAAATGATTAGTATGCCCATAACTCTAGCAACCTCGATGAAGGGACCAATGAGCGGAAGGACCTTCAGTAGAGCAAAGGGGACCTTCTAGGTCACGGCATGTTCGGTCAATTGCATCAGCTCTCCATCGGCAAACACAGAGGACCGATTTGGCGCAAACATATTTTTTACCACGCCTGGTGGGACCATTGGGAGTGCACTCCAACGAGCTGAAGAACCTACAATAAACCTCGCAGTCATCAATAAGTTCGAATGATCACATCGGATCTGCATCGACGAATACAAAGGACCGATTCAACTCGAACATACTTTTGGCACATTCAATACAACCATTGAGAGTGCACTCCAATAAACTGAAAGATCTACTGTAGTAAAACAGACCTTTTAGACATTGGCGTGTATAGACGATCCAATTAAACCTCTATCGATGAACATGGAGGACTGATGAGGCATGAACACCCTGCCATGTAAAATAGCATGTCTTAATGAATGAAGCAGTTTTTTTTAAATAATGGATAAAACCGGATCTTTACTTTAAAAAGCTACAACCACTTGTTATACGATTTTCTTCTCAAAACTAGGTATAAAAAACTGAATAGAAGAGGGAAGAAAGAAACACTAACAATATGGAATGAATAAAGTAGTTAATCCTACTAAAGTCCTCGGGATAAATTTCTGTTTGAAACCAACCAAATTGTGTATGCGTGTGTGTACAACATGAGATGGGCAACCGCTCCTTGTAGCATTCCACTTCCTTATACATCTCACCACCTTATTGGTTTTTTTCTTTGATATTATTGAATTTCTTTTTACTTGCTTATAATTCATATTTAAGTACATCAGAATTTAAACCTTTAGGATTAAGCCTCGTATCCACGATTCCACCACCACACCATTGATACTTCCCTACCTCATTGTTGGTTTCAGAGGCTACCACCTTTTATTTTTTTGGTGCCTCTGCTATAGCTATTTTTTTAGCAGGTGCCAAACAAGCATGCATATTCCACATCTAGGTTTCCTCACAAGTAACCATCAAACTACATACGTAACTCTATCAGTGTATTTTTCATTCCTGGATTTCTCTCCTCTGTTTCTAAAGATGTTTGTTGTATGATTTAGGTCACCTTGTATAAATGGGAATCGATGGCATGGGGAAAACAATCTATATTCTTATCATTTGGAGCTGAAGTTGAACTTGAGAGTATCGATACCAAGAAAGGATATGATGAGCTCGGATAGACCTGTCTTGTGTTGTGGCAGTTTGCTGGATGTTGTATCCCTCCACCGTCGTTCTTTGGCAGATTATCCTGCATGCGCATCTGTCTTGGTGCACATTTTTTGTCCTTTTTACGTTTCCTTAACTCATTTTTGTGCAGTTTTCCTGGCCGTTACATTTCAGTTCAGATTCGAACAAAAAGGAGTTAATCCAGTGGTACCGTACAAATCTCCCTTTTTCAAATATAATAATCCTTCGAAATATTTCCTTTTGGAATAAAACAAATTCCAGCAATCTAGCTAGAATGTTAGGAGTTCAGCCCTAAAGGAAATTGATGGCAGACATGCCAAGATAACACAAGGCCAACGTGTAGTGCTCAAATCCGCAGAATGATATGGATGAAATATTCTGGTAGCTAACTTTTGAGCTTAGTTCCAACAATTAATCTCTCCCTCGCATTGAACTAGTGAATTTTTGACAGCACATTTGATGGACCAGAGATACTTAAGCATTGCGAACACAAGAAGACTTTTGCTCAGGAGTAGCTAATTAAACTGATAAAGTCGTCATAAATCTTCATGAATTCTAACCCATAAAAATGGTGTGGTGAAAATCTTGGGACTGAAGTTGTTGGCAAACAAGATGACTTTATTGAAGGCCAGGATGTGGCGTACTACTGAACCAGCGATCTGATCACCAAGAACAGAATTAGGAAATTGATGGCCAGATAGATCTAACAGACCCATGATTGCCTTTTAAAAAAAGAAAAAAAAGGAAACCGACGACAGTGTTCAAATAGGTGACGCCCATGTTCATCTCTAGCAAGTTCTACGAATATATCCGATATAAGAAATACGTGACACGGCATCATATGTGTTTGAGTGAGAATAGTTATTTTAAGACAGATGATAGAATAGTGTGTACATATATATTAAATATAATACATGTAGTGTGATGTTTAACTATACCATGTTCTTCACATCACCCTACCGCACCCTCACACCCAACACCAATCAAATCATCAAAATGAGCTTGTGTATGATCAGAATAACCATCACGCATAGTCATTAATGTTTTTACTTCTTAGGTGTGCGGAACCATCACATTGTCTAAGAAAATGTAGGCATACCTTTTACAAGATGAGGATGAGTAAAGTTTTTGTTTTACATTTTTTGCACAACCTCACGTTCTTTAAATTTTCATAATTATACCCATCAGTAATATTTTCATCCATTATCATGGTTGAGTTTACTATCCTAGTATTCTTTTTAATATCCTTCCTAGCAGCGAGTATATCAAGTGGAGAAATTTGAAGGGGTATATTACTAATCAACCATGAAGATATTGCTTTATGATTACATAGTAACTCGATGATGATTTTTAACACAAACATGCACGACACCTTAAGCAAAGCTGTTTGGTTCAAACAGTAACATAATTACTCTCGTAATATGATGACTCAAAGAGAGCGTGCATAGGGTGAGCTAAAGGGGTCGGGGTAAGGGGCCCAATATGTACGTAACTCAAGTACGAAATCACAATGGATGGATAGAGTGCGTACCCAAGGTAGACAGGTCCACTGAGCTGCACGACCACGTTGACAGGTTGTCAGATGTTGCCAGTCGGCAAAAAAAAACAATAACAAAAGACAAAAAATGCCGGCTGCACATTTCCAGGGCTCGCTGTCGTCGCTGCTGCAAATGGAAATCACAAGAAATGGGCATAACTCATTGCATTGCAATCTGGAAGACCCAATTTACAAAAATTTTGACAGCATGAAAAGCTTCCAGCAAGAAGGGTGACGTCAGGAATTTAAAAAATAACCTATAGAAATTGACCTATTCTTTTAGATGAACAAATAGCCAAGCAAAAGCCTCCACAATTGTTGTCACCCGACATTATCGTCAGCGGGAAAGGAGGAAGTAGAACATACATAGATAAGGAAGAACAGTGATAGTGATCGAAGTAGAGGAGCAAGACCGTCGGTGCAATAGAGCAACTAGAGTTGGCATGTGCCATCAAAGCCAAATCCAGTGCCTGTCATCTTTACTGTGGCCACTTGATTTAGCCGTCTAGTGTTTGGGGTACCAAATCTGGCTACTTTTGTTGCCATGGCTGCATCTAATAACCATCTTCTCTCCTCTCTTGTTATTATCGTCCTGCTCTACAATGGGGTTGGGGGTGTCGTCGATCTTTTGATGGATGTGGAGCTAGAGTCCTCGGCCATGCTGTGGGGGAGGTAGAGGCAAAAGCCAAGCACTAGAGCGAAACAGACTTCATAGGCATCTGCGTGTTTGAGCGATCATATCAGATTTTCATCGGCAAACACGAAAGAACGATTTGGCTCATACATACTTTTGGCACCAATCAGATGTTATCGGGTTCCGTGTATAATCTTTAGTACCAGAACCAATATTGTCGAACATATTAACACCAGCTGTTGGTATCAACCTGTACTGTACTGTTGTTTAGTTGTTAGTACTAGCTAGTGTTTTTAGCTAATATTAAAGATTCCTAGGAGGAGTTATAAGGGAGGTGCTAATAAATTTTTTTATAGAAGTTTTATTTGGTGATTTCAGTCATCCAATTACTCTGAAAGGTTAGCAACTTCGTCTTCTATTCTCATATGATTAAAATATTATATTTCTATTCATAGATGTATAGCATATTCCTTTAAAAATATATAAAAATAGATGAAAAAGAATAAAATTTTTGAGAAAATAATAATATATGTTATTGTAAAAATAGAGATAATCTAACGATAATAGTAATTCATAATAGTAAAAATACCAGAAACATATGATAAAATGGTTAAAAAAGATAAAGATGTTGGTTGATGGAGGTACAAGTGTCAATATTATACTATATGCAACATATTGTAATGTAGAGAAGATCACCGAACATCTCATCCAAACAAATATAAAACATTTTATTGTACTATCTATGAGCTTGAATTAGACTCTCTTTTCATTGCCTAATTTGTACTTTTTATTGATTTTTCTTCCGGTGGACTCCAATATAGAATGTATGGTTAAGATATTTTATATTAATTAATAATAATAAGAGAGGCTCCAACAATTTGCCTTAATTTTGAGTTTCAACATTTATATTACTTAGAAAATAATGTAGTTGTGCGGAAACTGTTTAAGTAAAAGAAGAATGTCTCACTCATCACTGTCTTTTGATGATTGCTCTTCATGACAAACACAAACACATACTCCATTCATTCCAACATACAAGCATTTATATGCTATTTAGAAATATTAACCTTTTAGTCACATTCAATGGTTAGTTTTTGAAACTTAAATTGCTTAGTACCTGATTAGATTCTTTTTCCACAAACCTAATTGGCTTTAGAATTATTGAAATAACAAGAATCATAGGAATCAGTGCCTAAATACTTATATTGGGGTACAAACTTCGAATCTTATAAATACTTACAGAGGGAAATATGAATTGACTACATTCAGATGTTGGACTGGATGTTTGCTTCCCAAACAACTCAAGCAGATAACCAACTACAATGGCTTTTCATTATTGTTTTCTGTAACAAACACAAACACATATGAATTGAGTACAACAATTTGTAGTTGGTCTTAGTGATGAATAGCACATTTTCAACCATCTAAGGAACGTCATAAAATAAAATAGAATAATGATGAATATATCTGGTAATATGAGAAATCTGTCATAGGTGTTGTAGTGAGAATAGTTATTTTAAAAGAGATAATAGAATAGTGTGTGTATGTGTGTGTATATATATATAACACATGTAACATGTTTAACTATAGCAAGCTCCTCACATCACCCTGCCGCACCCCCCACAACCACCAACACAGACTGATGCTCTTGGGTATGAACGAAAGAACCATCATACACACTTAGTAATATTTTTACTTCCTTGGTGTGCGAAACCGTCTCCTCAACCATTGAGCCATACCTTTTTTATAATACGAGTAATGTTTTTGTTTTACATTTTTTTTAGAAATTCAAAGCGCAACCTCACATTCTTTGAATTTTCATAATTATGCCTATCAGTAATATTTTCATCCACAACCATGTATCCAGGTTCCGAAATGATTAACTTTTTTTATTATCCTACCTAGTAATTGTTTTAATATCCTACGTAGCAGCGAGTACATCAAATGCAGTAAACTTGAGGGGGTATAATATATGATTACATAGTAACTCGTTGACCATTTTTAACACAAACATGGTTATGCACGACACCAGAAGCAATGCTTCATTAGGTTTGGTTCAAATAGTCACGTAATATTATTACTCAGAGAGGGCGTGCATAGTGTGAGCTAAAGCGGTTGGAGTCAGGAGCCCAACATGTATACGCAAGGTTGACAGGTCCACTGAGCTGCACGACCACGTTCACAGGTTGTCAGATGTTGCCAGTAGGCAAAAAAAAAAGCAAAAATGCCGGCTGCATATTTTCATCGTGGGCTTGTTGTCCCCGCTGCTGCAAACATACAATTACTATAACCAACAGAACTGATGGAAATCACAACAAACGGAGATAACTCATTGCATTGTAATCTGGAAGACCCAATTTACAAAAATTTTGACAGAATGAAAAAGCTTCCAGCAAGAAGGGTGATGTCAGGAATTTACAAAAATAACCCATATAAATCACAAATTTTGTTGACTCAGTCTTTTCAACCTAAATAATTGAACAAACCACTTAGTAAAAGCCTCAATAATTGTTGTCACCTAGCATTATTGTCAGCAGGGGAACTAGAAAGCCGGTGCATACATGGGCGAGGAAGAATAGTGGTGCTGAGATGGTGGTGGTCGAAGTAGTTGAGCAAGACTGTCGGTGCAATAGAGCGGGCAGAGTTGGCATGTGCCATCGAAGCCAAATCCAGTACTTATCGGTTTAGCTATGGCCACCTAATCTGGCCACCTAGTGTTTGGGGTACCAAACTTGGCCACTTTTGTTGCCATGGATGGATCCAATTACTAGCTTCTCTCCTCCCTTGTTGTTGTCACCGTGCTCCGCTATGGGGTTAGGGGCATCATCGGCCTTTTATGGATGTGGAGCTTGAGTCCTCAGCTATGCTGAGATGGAGGCAGAGGCAAAGGCCAAGCTAGAACGTGGACACGATGTAGGCAGGTGCTAGGGTGGGGACATACTGACATAGGCACTAAGGGTGGTGATAGAGTGGTAGCAGTGCTTGGGACGAAAGGAGCAAGGGCCGATACTGGGAATGGACAAGAAGATCAACGCTACTGATGGAAGATGAGGAGATTGGTGCTAGGGATAGGGGGAATGAGAAGCATGATGGTTGGTGAGCTATATTTGTGACCAATTATTTGAAATGGGTTATGTGGACCATGGCAGATGATGGTTGTCCGTTTGAGATGGCTAAAAAAATAATATATAAAAACCTATTTATAATGGTTTATAATTATGAGGCGTTATAAATGACCGAAACCATATCTATAATGGCTCTTACTTACCAACCATTGTAGATAAGTAGTCATCAAAGATGGGTGTTGGCCTATATACATTTTCTAACGACTAATATAAATAGTTGTTATATATATAGTAATCTATAACTATTCTAACTATTCTCCTTGAGATGTCATAGATGACTCTTTACAGATATGAAGTTATGTTGTAATTTATCATAGTCAAGAGAGTTGCTCGGTGTCAAAGTCCTCCTCTACCCTTATGCGGTTCTTGTAGGATACCTGCGTCAGACAGAAAAGGGGTGTCAGGGACTAGAAGCAACCATGAATCAGAATATCTAGCACTCAAAGATTACAGGAAGATCAGGAGGATGACATCGTCACCAGATGTCGTTGCCGTATGATCACTCTGATTGATTGTGCTGGGGATGGGGCCGCCACAGCTAGATATCCTATATTAGTACACAGCTGATTGGGGCCGATTAATGAAGACCGCAATCAAAAGGTGGCTAGCGATAGGAAGTTGTATGAAGAACAACATAACTCCAATACTCAGTGGTGTCCATTTGGAATTTTTGCAAAGAATCAGAAGTGAAGGGCACACCACTTGTGGCATAGGGAGCAGCATATGAAGTAGCGGCAAGACCACAAGGAAGCCGATCAAGATCAAGAGAATAAACGCGTCTAGCGCATCAAGCACAGAGATGATGGTGTTAACACATCGGCTCTGACCAATATGGTGTTCTTCTTGCCTCTATAGTACAAAGCCTTTTTATCCAATTAAGAAGATTAGGAAGAGGTTTTTGCTCAATTAACGTTGTGACCTAATGAATCCATATTTGACAAACCAGAAGTATCCAAGCATCGGCACCTAAAACCATTGTATATCGAAGGATATGTAGATGGGAAGCCGATGACAAAGAAGCTAGCTGATAGGGTTGCAGCTTATCTTATATTCGATGTAGCATAAGCTGTGGAAGACTGTCAAAATGAAAGGTGCACACACTAACTTTTTCTTGCCTTCGTGAGCTTGACTTAAACTCCCTTTTCATTGTCTAATTTGTACTTGTATTGATTTTTTTTGGTCTGACTCTGATATTTTTTGAGAATGTATGGTTAAGATCTTTTATATTAATTAATAATAATAAGAGAGGTTCTAACAATTTGCCTTAATTTTGAGTTTCAACATTTAGAAAAGATTTGTATTGCTTAGAAAATAATGTAGTTGTTTCTACTCGTGGAAACTGTTTAAGTAAAAGAAGAATATCTCACTCATCACTATGTCTTTTGATGATTGCTCTCCATAATAAACACAAACACATACTCCATTCATTCCAACATACAAGCATTTATATTCTATTTAGAAATATTAAGGTTAGATCAAAAGATTACCTTTTAGTCACATTCAATGGTTACTTTTTGAATTTTAAATTGCTTAGATTCTTTTTCCAGGCATTTGCTTTAGAATTATTGAAAAAACAAGGATCATGGGAATTAGTGCATAAATTGTGGTACAAACTTTGAATCCTATAAATACTTATATTTTATAAAAGAGGGAGAATATGAATTGACTACCGGATGTTCGCCTCCCAAACAACTAAAGCAGAGAACCAAGTACTTCAATTTGTAGTTGGTCTTAGTGATGAATACCACATTTTCAAACTTCTACGGAACGTCATAAAATAAAATAGCATAACGACGGATATATCCGATATTACAAGAAGGTCACATGTGTTGTAGTGAGAATAGTTATTTTAAGAGAGACGATAGAATTGTATGCATGTATATATAGAGAGAGATAAAACATATGTAGCGTGTTGTTTAACTATATCACACTCCATGCATCACCTGCCACACCCCCACAACCACCGATACCGATCAAGTAATACAATTACTAAAGTAACCATCAAAATGTGTTTGTGTATAACCGGAAGAACCATCGCGCACTCTTAGTAATGTTTTTAAACCATCTTTTGGCCTAGACAATCAAGCCATACCTAAAGTGTTTTTTTTATATTTTTTGTGTGAAATTCAAGGCGCAACCTCACGTTCTTTGAATTTTTATAATTATGCCCATCAGTAATATTTTCATCCACATTCCCAAATGATTGAGTAGATTTTTTTACTATCCTACCTAGTAATTTTTTTAATATCCTACCTAGCAGCGAGTACATCAAGTGCTAACTTGAGGGGGTACATTACTAATCAACCATGAAGATATTGCTTTATAATATATGTTACATAGTAACTCGTTGACCATTTTTAACACAAACATGGTCATGCACGACACCTCAAGCAATGCTTCATTAGGTTTGGTTCAAATACTCACGTAACATCATTACTCAGAGAGGGCGTGCATAGTGTGAGCTAAAGCGGTCGGGGTCAGGGGCCCAACATGTATACGCAATGTTGACAGGTCCACTGAGCTGCACGACCACGTTCACAGGTTGTCAGAAGTTGCCAGTAGGCAAAGAAAAAAATCAAAAATGCCGGCTGCACATTTCCATCGTGGGCTCGTTGTCCTCGCTGCTGCAAACATACAATTACTGTAACCAAAAGAACTGATGGAAATCACAAGAAATGGAGATAACTCATTGCATTGCAATCTGGAAGACCCAATTTACAAAAATTTTGACAGAATGATAAAGCGTCCAGCAAGAAGGGTGATGTCAGGAATTTACAAAAATAACCCATGAAAATCACAAATTTTGTTTACCTAGTCTTTTAGACAAAAAATAATTGAACAAGAAAAAGCTTCAATAATTATTGTCACCAGGAATTATCGTCAGCAGGAAAGCAGGAAGCCAGCGCATACACGGGGGAGGAAGAACAGTGGTAGTCAAAGCATAGCAAGACCGTCGGTGCAATAGAGCAGACAAAGTTGGCATGTGCCATTGAAGCCAAATCCAGTGCTCGCCGTCTTCACTATGGCCACTTGATCTAGCCGCCTAGTGTTTGAGGGCATCAAATCCGGCCACTGTTGTTGTCTTAGATGGATCCAACTATCGGCTTCTGTCCTCTTTTATTCTTGTCATCCTGCTCCACTATGGGATTGGAGGCGCCATTGGCCATTAGATGGATGTGGAGCTTAAGTCCTTGGTCATGCTAAGGTGGAGGTAGAGGCAAAGGTCAAGTTAGGACATAGATTCAATGTAAGCAGGTGTTAGGGGTAGGGACGTAGTGACGAAGGCACTAAGGGAGGAGATAGAGTGGTAGCGGTGCTTGGGACGGTAGGAGCAATGGGCGGCACTAGGAATGGACAAGAAGATCGATGCTACTGATGGAAGATAAGGAGATTGGTGATGGGGATAGGAGAATGAGAAACACTGTGGATGGTGAGGTATATCTATGACTAATTATTTATAATGGGTTATGTGTGCCGCTACAGATGGTGGCGGTAGATGGTAAAAAAATAATCCATCATACACAAAAACTTATTTATAATGGTTTGTAATTATGAGACGTTATAATTGATTGGCACCACATCTATTTATGAACCATAGATAGGTAGTCATCACAGATGGGTGTTGGTCCTATAGATATCTTCTAAAGATTGATATAAATAGCTGTTATAATAATCTAGAATAGATGACTATTTTGAGATATGAAGTTATGTTGTAATGTGTCATAGTCATGGGAGCGGATCGGTGTCGAAGTCAATCAATGTTCTAAAAGCCTCCTCCACCCTAATGCGTATGATCCCTATGTCAGGCAGAAAAATAATCCATCATAGATAAAAACTCATTTATAATGTTTATAATTACAAGGCATTATAAATGATTAATATAGATGGCTCCTCTTTAGTAACCACATATATAGTCATCGCAAATAGGTGTTAGTCCATAGACATCTTATGAGGTAGTCATCGTAAATAGGTGTTAGTCCTTTAGACATCTTATGACGGTTATATAGATATAATAATCTATAATAGTTCTCCTTTAAATGTCACATATGACTCTTTAAATATCTGAAGTTATGTTGTAATGTGTCGTCGTCATAAGAGCGGATCGGTGTTAATGTCCTCCTCCATCCTTATTCGGTTCTCATACGATACGTGCATCATGCGGAAAATGCGTGTCAGGACTAGAAGCAACCATGAATTAGAATATCTGGCGCTCAAAAATCATTAGGCAGATCGAGAGGATGACATCGTCGCCTGATACTGTTGCCATATGATCACTTCGATTGATCGCGCTAGGGGTGGGGCCACCACGGCAAGATACCAGTGTCGTGAAAGGTTGCTCGGTTTGGTGAGAAATAATTGGCAATTGTTAGTTAGATTATCCATGAATAATTACAGATTAATTTTAATTAAAACATCTAATGGGTCAGTATTGCTATTCCCGTTAGGGGGGATTGTATGTGATCGTTGGTGGAACGGATGGACAGTCGATGAGGACAGGAGTACGTACTCCTAAGGATGGAAGTATTTTGCTGCACGCATCTATCGAGTGGATATCTGATCCAAGCGCAGCCGTTAAAGGCTGCACACAGTGCTAGTCCTACATAGGTTCCTGTTTGATTGGATAATATGCCATTTGATTCCCTAACCAAAGAAATGGTATTTGGTAGAACGGCATAAAACACAAATATATACAATACTACTTGAGACCACTGTAAGAATACTACAACCGATACCTGTTATCAGAAGACACGTACGAGTTGATGTTTTTAATAGGTACTATAAAAATCCTTAGGACGAGGAAATAGGTATTGTCAAAAAAAGATTTCTAAAAATTTCATTTGGTGATTTCACTCGTCAAAGAGTAGTTAGGAAGTTTATGCACATTCTCGTAAAGATATTGTATTATGTATAACCAATCTCTCAAAAATATATAAAAAAAAGATGAGAAAAAAAGATGAGAAAGAATAATATTTTTAAGAAAATAAGAGTATATTTTAATGGTAAAAATAGAGATAATCTAGTAGTAATAAGAAACACATAGTAGTAAAAAAATACAAGAAACATAAAAAAAAGTTAAAAAAGACAAAACAAACGAAAAATAGAGGAAAAAGAACAGAAAATTATAATCATAAGTTTTTACATTCAATGTTTTTAAAATTAATTATCCAAGTTTTCTTTTTTGTTAAATTTATTTATCATACATTTTTTTCAAATTTCTTTTAATTTTTTTTCTATTTTCTAAATTTTATACTATATTTTAACTATGCCTTTTCATTATTGCTTTCTGTAACAAACACAAACACACATATGAATTGAGTACTTCAATTTCATCAAAACTTCCCGAGGTGACAAACATAAATTGTTGTTATATCCATTCGATGGACTAGATTTTTTTTGTCAGATTAATGGGGGAATTTCTAGCTTTATTGATCAATGTGAAAATTTCTCCAATTTTACCTCCTAGGTTAATCTGGCACATATGGGGAATTTGAGAAGCGCCTCCAATTTGTACTAGTAAAGATATGCTGCTAAATTCACATTATTGTTTGGAGTGTGCTGTCCAATATATACCCGTTGTACCATGGAAGAAGCTTGCAAGCTGCAACACAACTCATGGAGCAACAACAGAAAGGCCATGCCAAGCTCCCTTACGAGGAGCACAAGCTGCAAGCCAGCACGGAGCTGATGTACCACACCCTAGGCTATGTCAAGTCGATGGCCCTGCAGTGTGCCGTCAAGTTGGGCGTTGCCGACGCTATCCACCGTGCTGGTGGCCGTGCTTCCTTGGACGTCCTACATGCCGCATTGTCTCTCCACCCGAGGAAGCTCCCTTACCTACGACGTGTGATGCGCGTGCTAGTCACCTCGGGCATCTTTGCGCAGGCGGCTGATGACGACTACTGCCTCACACCCATCTCCTGCCTACTTGTCACGGCTGTCGACGACAACAAGAGCCTTCTTCCATTTGTGCTCTTTCAGCTCTCGCCATTCATTGTGGAGCCGACCATGGGCATGGCCGACTGGCTCAAGAGCGGTGACGAGGAGACGGCTTTTGAGATGGTCCACGGCATGGGGTTTTGGGGTGTCTTGAGACGTTCCCCAGAGCTTGCCGAGTTGTTCAACGAAGCCATGGCGGCTGACTCACAGTTTCTCATGGATGTGGTTATCCGTGGGGCGGGCCACCTGTTCGAGAAGATTTCCTCCCTTGTGGATGTTGCTGGAGGCACTGGTACAGCGGCGAGGGTGGTGGCTGCCACATTCCCGCATATCAAGTGCACCGTTCTGGACCTTCCTAACGTGATAGCTTCCGTTCCGGCTGATAGCAGTGATGTTGTTCAGTTTGTTGCAGGCGATATGATGGATTTCATCCCCAGAGCAGATGCTCTCCTGCTTAAGGTACGTCGGGGATTGTTAACCATATATTCAGTCCATGTGAAACAGATTTTGCGAAATAAGTAAACAATGTGATTTCTAACATTTTGATTTGTGACAATATTTGTGCTTCGACTCTATGCACATTTTTGTGGTCCTTTGAGTATATGCATATAACGGGCATATTATATAATGCTACCTTCACATGAGTAGGTATCTGTACGTCCGTTACAGCCATTTCTACATATACCAAAAATAACATGATCTTCCATAAAATTTCTAGAAGACCGTAAAATATTTATGTAGCGGCATAGCACATCTAGATGAGTGATCCTCCATCTAATGATCATAAAATTCAATTGATTTAACACATTTTAGTTGCTAATATCATTTTATTACAGTTCGTCCTACACGATTGGAGTGACGAGGACTGCATAAAGATACTAAAACGGTGCAAAGAGGCAATTCCTTCCGAAAATATTGGTGGAAAGATCATTATAATAGATGTTGTGGTTGGCTCCTCCTCTGAAGCAATGTATCACACAACCCAACAGTTGTTTGATATGTTTATTTCGACTGTAGTACCAGGCATGGAGAGGGATGAGAAAGAGTGGTCCAAGATATTCAATGAGGCAGGTTTCACTGAATACAGGATAAGCCCTATATTAGGTCTTCGATCTATCATCGAGGTATTTTCGTAGCCCATTGCACAGACAGAATGTGAAAATCGCTCGAATACTCAAACATTCGAATAATGTATAATAAGTGAATCTTGTAATGTACTCGACATTGGAATAATGTATAATAAGTCCTTTGAATTTTTATTGCTTAAGGGCAAATGCATTCATATAGGTGAAATCAGCTAAAATAAATTTTAAAAATTAATGTCTAAAAGTAAAATTATGCAAAAAAAAATTAAACAATACTAGTCATTTGAACTAGCCTACAGTATTTTTTGCATAATTTAACATAATCACTTAACCCATTTCACAATTTCGCTAGAATTCAACCATACCTTGTCTGCTCATGCACTTCAGCCATCATACTAACCACACTCTCCTCTCCATACTGGAATGTTTTCAGAATTTAATCTCAAAACTAGCTACATCATGTAGCTCAGTCAAAACCCCTAAATGACCAGAGATCTACCACTTGGGTTTCAACTGAAATCTGTCTCCTTCAATTACAGTAGGTACCATAGACCATGGGCTCACTAGTTAGTACGTGGCTTTTGGGGAGGGGTTCCCTCCTGTGTTACTCCTTAATGAAATAATGCGCAATTCTCTTGCTTGTTCAAGAAAAAAATATATCTATGAATACAATATGATCAACAACTTCCATGAAATATCAAAAACAATAGGCAATAAGAACATGACTAAAATTGTCCAAATGTTATGAAACAAAATTACTCTAATGTTATGGGACAAAGTTTAATTTAGTTGTTTGTTTAAGTGCAGAGATGTGAGGTGTTACTCCTGCCTATACATGCTAGTGTCACCTGTTACCTAAAACCAAATAAAAGACAAGCATGAGTATGTTCCTGAATTTTAATTTTTATCCCTTCAATATCCATGAGCTTTGTTCTCTCTTGCATACCCATTCTGTCAATTGACTATTAAATTTTGGTATATCCCTTCAATTTTGGTTTTAATCCTTTCGTTACCCATTATGTCAATTGACTATTAAATAGGTTACCCTCTCTATTCTAAAATATAAAAATTTATAGGATTTAAATTGTGTACCATAATATAAGCATATTCCCATGATTCGATTGATTTGAAAGCCAATCAAATGCTTGGAAATGGATCTTAAGTAACTCAAAAATTGACCACTAAGATGACTAAAGAGTAATCTTTTTACTTAACTTGTTAAACAATATAAAAATACTTATATTAATCTAGAAATTTATGCAACCTACCTTTGAAAATATAGTAATTTATTTGTGACTATATTTTTTATAAGTTTGTTATATGAGGAAGTAATTTATTTTAAAATTTAATATATATTAAAAAACTATAAAAATAACCGCATTTATTTTTAATAAGGTATACAACACGAGGCAAATATGTTGTATTACCAACACAAAAGTATGTTACATACACTGTTTTTAATAAAATAAATAAATATTATTTTTCTATCATTATCTAAAAATAAACTTTGTCGTGCATACTACCTTGCAGAACAAAACCATGAATATAATATTCATATATACATGAATCTTATACATTTCCAACAATACGCTCCAGAATTTTCTATGTTTTCGTCTCGGAAGACGGTGTTTTGCCCTTTTTACCTTTTCCTTAACTCATTTTTGTGCAGTTGTCCTGGCCGTTACATTTCAGTTCAGATTGGAACAAAAAGGAGTAAATCCAGTGGAACCGTACAAATCTCCCTTTTTTTCAAATATAATAATCCTTCGAAATATTTCCTTTTGGAATAAAACAAATTCTAGCAATCTAGCTAGAATGTTAGGAGTTCAGCACAAAAGAAAATTGATGGCAGACATGCCAAGACAACACAAGGCCAACGTGTAGTTTGGCTCAAATCCGCAGAATGATATGGATGAAATATTCTGGTAGCTAACTTTTGAGCTTAGTTCCAACAAGTAATCTCTCCCTCGCATTGAACTAGTGAATTTTTGACAGCACATTTGATGGACCAGAGATATTTAAGCATTGCGAACACAAGAAAACTTTTGCTCAGGAGTAGCTAATTAAACTGATAAAGTCCTCAAATCTTAATGACTTCTAACCCATAAAAATGGTGCGGTGAAAATCTTCGGACCAAAGTTTTGGGCAAACAAGATGAATTTATTGATGGCCAGGATGTGGCGTACTACTGTACCATCGGTCTGATCACCAAGAACAGAACTAGGAAATTTATGGCCAGATAGATCTAACAGCATTGTGCAACAGATGAACACGCAGCCAAGGGACCAATGTGTGACCCACGATTGCCTTTTCAAAAAAAAAAGGCGACCCACGATTATGTCAGTGTTCAAATAGGTGATGCCTATGTTCCTCTCTAGGAATTTCTAGCCTTTGTGAAGAAATCATACGGTTCATTTTTAGAGCTGTTTGAAATCACATAATATACACATTATTGTACAACTGTTTAAGATTAGGGGTTAAGGGATGACCTTTTTTTAACATAAAAAAGAGTGCTACAGATTTAAACTATTCCTATAGGGCAACCATAGGAACGCCTAACGCCTTAAGCATTTATAAATAAATAACAGTGTCACCTGCTCGCCGCCAAACCTCACGGGAAGGGTCCAACCAGACCGAGCGAAGGTCCGATCAGAGAGAGACGATGGCTCCGTTCACGCAAAGGTCTGAGGGATCTGGTTAGCTTCAGTATATATCCTTAAGCTTCGAGGTTTGAGAACATGTAAGTTAATTTTATCCTATAATTCATAAGAAAAGAGGATGATACCCATGAGTCGGTTGGCCGATAGGCCTGTGTGGCTCTCTCTATCTGCTGAGTGCCGATAGGAAAGGCAGCACTCAAGCATCGGCTAAACAGCTGATGGACGTGTGAGAGATAGACGCGTGTAATATACTAGAGGACATATCGGCTAAAGAGCCGATAACGCTATGTGGCATCCGAAGCGCGGAGCAGAGCTTGATCCCCCGTGAAGCCTCATAGGCCAACAACTGAGTTAACAGCGTCGTTAGGACTAGTCTCGATAGATCGGACCGAACCGAGACAGTATGAGGTCGGAGACTAACGACACGGAGACAACGAAAGTCTAGACCAAACGTGACGATGATGGAAAAGATGAGGTCATCGGCTACTTAACGGCCAAAACATCCAACACAGGCCTACACCTAATCCCATCGGCCGCTCGAGTCGATGGGGAACGAGACCCACTAGATCTCAACACTAACCACGTCAGACGCGAGTCCTGTAAGATCGGACCGAACCGAGATAGTACCAGGAGGCATCAAACGCGTCCAGATATATCTCTAGCGGATCAATCGTTGGATGATACGTGAGACGGATGCGAGGTCTGCGGTGAGGATCGGCTACTCACTCTAATGAGACATGGCGTGAAGATCCGCCAGGATGCCGGCTCGAACAACCATCACCGATCTCGTAGGTCAAACCTAACCGATGCAGCATGAGACCGTTGACGGAGTAGAAAGCCTGACGCACTGGAGAGCCTCGCGCGGACATGATGCAACACACCGGATTGGGCCACAAGGAATCATATAAAAGACACACCGGCTATAAAAGCTGATGTCGCTCTAGATATGATGGGCGATGATGAACAAGGAGCGGTGCTCGATCCTCCCATAGCACCAATATCGAAGATCAGACCTAACCGAGACAGTACGAGACAGAGGCTAATGGCAACGACAAGGTGGACACCAAATCGATCGTGTTGAAGGAGGGGTGGAGGGAACCCATTGGCTAGCTGAACCGATAAGATGACCTCTTTAAAGATATACGTTTATCAATGCAACGTCTGATGGAAATCTCAGAAGATGGGTGCGTATCAGCTAAGGAGCAGATACGCTGGGCATGTTGCTCAAGGTATATATAACTTATCGGCTAAGCACTCCGATGAAACGCTAGGCAGAAACCTACAGGCCTATGGCTCAACTCTACTGTCGGCAGCCTCGTAGGTTAAATTTAACCAATGCAGCACGAGACCGACGACAACAGAGAAAGCTTGGTAAACCGATAGATCTCACACGGACGTGATACGGTACACTCGATCTGACTAAAAGATCGAACCTAACCGATACAGTCTTAGATAGGGCAAGATATACCAGGATAATGGTGGAACTTATCCATTCGTTAGAGATCGAACTTAACCAATGCAGCCTCACGTCAAGAGTTCGCCAGTAAAAACCTAGACAAGTTAGGGTGGTGATGTGCCAAAATTGTATTGACCAATTAATTAATCGATCTTATAGGTTTCTAGAGGGTCTATCGTTATAAAGTCGGATGTGGCTACAACATGTATAAGACATTTTTTTCTAAAAATTATAGAAGAAAAATATTTCTAAAAAAATTAACTAAACTAAATAAATCTTTCTATTATAAGATACGATTTACGTAGATAAATTATTCTATCGTGAGTCACACGTCTCCTTCTTAGACTCGACATAATTTGGAGTCTTTTATAATTAGAGCAAATCCTTTCTCGCTTCCTTCAATCGGCCTCTTTTTTTATAATCGAACTCTTCTTTTACTAAACTAAACCGATCGTTTTTTTAATCTTTCTCTGGTTTACTAAATTTTAACACTAAGTAATCCATATAAATTCAATTCTTCAACAGCTCCTAGCTACTTCCATGTAGTCTTTGCCCCCACCCCCTAATCCCTTTCTATTTATATGAGTAGTCTTTCGCGAAAGAAATATCCAAGCAATTTATTCGATTGCCTTAAAACTTCAGTTTATACAAGTCAAGTGTATTGTTGGCAAGATACTCCAAAAGTGATTGAGTGAAGAGCTGTGTATGAAAGGCAAAACTATAGCTATATATTAATGAGTGCATCCCCATCGCCCATCCTGGCTCTTGTTTCTTGCCTGTTCTCCGTAAGGAAAATATTTGTTACATAGGCTGAAGGTTAGTTGACTAGCGAATGAGTGGCGTCGGGAAAACCTAGTGCACTTAAGAAGAAAGGCTGTGCACAAGCAATTTCACTGTTGCCGCTGTTAGACAAGGCCGATAATGGACTATATTATATCATAGGCCATTAGTTTGGAAGAAATGTGCTACAGAAAATCATGTTCATTGAAGCATCATGTTATGTTGTCCTTGGGAGATGGCCCAGAACACCTCCATGTCCTTCATGATATAATGCTCACCATACTTTGTCTCTCTAGGTCCGACAACATGCTGTGATTTGACCATAAAATCTCATCCAATTGTTCCCGCGAAGGAACCCAATTGCAATATAGTAATGAGAAGCACCTAAGTAGCCCAGCACATCACATTATCAGCGCTAGCAGTAGAACGACGCAAGTAGCTGAAGCAGAACTTCAGGATTTGGTAGAAATAGTATAAGAGGAAATTTTTATTTTAAAAAAACAGTATGATAGGAATCACCGTGAGCAATGAAGCTGTTGGCTGCGATTGTCGTTTGCAAGTAACCAAGGAAAACCATAATGCATATCTGCCCACACACATTAGTTCAACATTTGGTTATATATGTGATTCTCGTTTGCATGTCACAATTTATTAATCAGATAGCCCTCCTACATGTTGGTCTCCAAAGCTAGCTTTCCTTCTCTGTCCGTTTACCCAATTTTGTTTATAATGTAACAGAGCATCGGATGTAATGGATATAGGATCAACAAGAAAGAAAAGGAGAAAATACATACTACTGTGTCAAACAAAACAAGTGTATGTTGCAAGCACTCCTAATTCTTTTCTCCACAGGCATGATGGGGAATGGGCGGCATGAAGAAGATTAACTACATCAACGCCACTTTTAATAGTTGAATGAGATCAGGAAATGGAGAACAATTCCCTCTTTTACGGGAATACCATTATTCAATCCTGGAGGGTAGCTTTTAGCTAACGAAAGTACAGCGCCTGACCTGTTCACCAGTCTTGTAGTCATTGTGTTTTGCGTCCAGCTTCATGCTGCTTTAAGAAAAACTGTTGGTCACACACTCTCACGTGTAGCTACCAATACATCTCCCATCACAACACCCCCTCGCGTTCAAGTTGGCCTTTATATATCGCTCAAAAGAGAGTGCAATATACTTCCGAGAGCATAAGACTCTAGTTCGAAGATATCATCGCTTGATCTCCTTTAGCTTAATTCTAGCTATGTTGCTTCCTGTTGGAGTGGGAGGCATCGGAAAAACAAAAATCCTGATTGGATGAAAGGCAACATACGCGAGATGGAATTGTTTGAGAGAGGCGGTACTGCCACCGCAAAATTTTTAACGATACCTCCTATCTATTTTTATAGACAGACTAATATAATAGAAGACATGTCTATAAAAGGAGAATGCCTGCGGCACTGATCCGATGGGGACGGCCGTTTCGGCGGCGCTCGGGCGTCATGGCTCGAACGACGACAGGGGAGGCGTGGTGCCTTGGATGATGGCTCAGGCCCGCCGGCCGATCTAGCGGCAACTACGGTCTGACTGTGTACTTCGGGAGCTATGGCGGCGGAATTTTGTGGATTCGTTTCTGATTTTTTTTTTATTTGACAGGCGAGTTCTTGTTCATGTTCCTGGTTTAGATGAATTCATCATGCGTTCCAGCAAAGTACCCTATCTGGATGAAACGGATTTGAAATAGATCTGAAATTTCTTCTCTTTTTTTTGCTAAAAATGTTTGCACAGGCGGTAGTCTACTTTATTTAAAAATCGTTTTTTACAGATGGGATGATCCACCTCTAAACTTTTCATAAGTCTTTAGTTAGAGACAGAGACAGACCATTTACCTATCTGATAAAATCGTTTTTGACCATATGAAAAAACGGTTTTTCTAATAGCGTGCACTCCTGAACTTCTCCATTTGATGCCTACAACTCTGCACGACGCCACGGGTATTTTGCCTTTCATCTTAACTGGCCTGCTTGTTTCCTTATACATCGTGCAGTCAATGTAGAAATGTGTACGGACCTCAAGAGTATAGAAGAGAGATCGGGTCTATATATATACAACCCAGTCTAGTGGTCTGTCTAACACCCTCGCAGTCGCAGCAGGAGAGGAATGGACGTAGAGACTGGATCAAAAACTGGTGAACAAAGACACACGCCTTTGGTCATTATATCGGCAAACTAATATGCCGATGGTACATTGAGCATCTGAACCTGTTCTAATGCGACCTTGTCACGGACAAAATAGATATCGATCTCGATGTGCTTGGTGCGTCGATGATGGACCGGGTTGGCGGTCATATAGACGGCACTGACATTGTCGCAGTAAACGACAGTCGTGGTGGAGAGGGGTGCATGGAGCTCCTGGAGAAGCTAGCGAAGCCAGCAGCACTCGACGACGGCGTGGGCGACGGTGCAGTACTCGGCTTCGGCGCTAGACCGGAACACTGTAGTCTAGCGTTTTAAGGACCAGGATACGAGAGTGTTACCGAGGTAAACGCAGTAGCCGGACGTAGAGTATCGAGAGTCGGGGCAACCTGCCCAGTCCGCATTAGAGTACGTAGTGAGGGAATCGATGGGGCTGGAGCTGAGATGCAGCCCGCTGGAGTGGGTGCCCTTCACGTATCGTAGGATTCGCTTGAGCAGCGCGAGGTGAGGTTCGCGCAGAGCGTGCATGAAGAGGCACACTTGTTGGACAGCATACGTAAGGTCGGGCCGGGTGAGGGTGAGGTATTGGAGAGCCCCGGCAAGACTCCGATAGTGAGAGGGATCGGCAACGAGTGTGCCATCGGCAGCGGAGAGTTTAGCTCAAGTGTCGATCGGGGTGGCCGTGGGGTGACAATCGGCCATGCCCGTACGCTAGAGGAGGTCGATGGCGTACTAGCGTTGGGAAAGAAAGAGCCCGTGAGAGGAACAGGTGACGGAGATGCCAAGGAAATGGTGGAAAGGACCAAGATCGGTCATGACGAACTCAGAGTGGAGTTGGGCCATGATCTGGTCGAGGAGAGATATCGAAGAAGCTGTAAGTACAATATCGTCGACATATAGAAGTAGATAGGCAGTAGCAGAGCCGATATAGAAAGTGAACAGGGAACTATCGGACGCAGAGGCCACGAAGCCATTATGCCGAAGATAGGAAGCAAATCGCTGGTACCAGGCACGAGAGACTTGTTTGAGGTCGTAGAGAGAACGTTGAAGAAGACAGACATCATCGAGATGAGAAGGGTCGACGAAGCCTAGGGGTTGCTGGCAGCAGACCGTTTCCGTCATATGGCCGTGAAGAAAAGCGTTCTTCATGTCTAGCTGATGGATCGGCCAGGAACGCGAGGTAGCCAAAATGAGGACGACCCGGATGGTGACGGGTTTGACGACGGGACTGAAGGTCTTGTCGTAATCAACACCGGGTAGTTGAGAGAAACCACAGACTATCCAGCGAGCCTTGTGATGGGCAAGGGAGCCATCGTGTGGAATTTGTGTTTGAAAATCCACTTACCGGTCACAATGTTGACGTCGGGAGGATGGGGGACGAGGCGCCAGGTCTCGTTATCCATTAGGGCCTTGTACTCGTTAGCTATGGCCGCGCGCCACTGAGGGTCGGCTAGGGCGGAGTGAGATGTGAGATGTCGCCGGGCTGGGCGAGATAGAGCTGTGGACAGCGAAGAGCCCGTAACGCTTAGTGGGACGGAGAAAAGAAGGTGACTGCAGGAAAGACGGGGAGAAGAAGAAACGAAGGCAAGAGAGCGAGAAGAGTGCCAGGAGAAGAGTACCGGGAAGAGGGTCGGCGACGAGAAGAAGACATCGACGATGAGGAGGAAAGGGTCGACTCGCCGGAGAGAGAAGCTAGTGCGTCAGAAATATCTAGACTCGTTCTGATACCATGTAGAAATGTGTACAGTGACTAAGACTTCGAGAATATATAAGGATAATCGGGTCTATATATATACAACACAGCCAGTAATCTATCTAACACTCAACCGCTCATCAACCACACAGTTATCCTTTTTTTTCCTGGCTTTGAAAGCTTAATGTTTGCCCCTTTGCCTGTTTTGCCTCCCAATGCTGTTGCACTTTCCTTCTTCTTCACAGTACTTTTTTTTTCAAAAAACAACATAGTTTGAATATTATATTATTCTTCCTCGACTCATTGGATGAAAATCCATCAACATATTAGTTATGAATAGGAACACCGGAGACGGAGGAGGACAGTGGCACGGAGATTGAGAGGAGGGGGATGGTGTGGTCCGATGGTTCTTCCTGAGAGCGGAGCTGACAACGTGAGGCGGAGGGCGAGGGATAAATAGCATGATGGGGGAGAGAAATCACTTCAAGAGGGTAATTATGCCACAAATCTCTCTTGCTTCTAATGTTCCGACGTGGGGATTCGCCAGCACGTCCCTGCAAAAGTTGAAGAACTGAAACACCAGCCTAATCCCCATCATTCAAGCATTCCTAGATGGATGGTTAATCAGTGCTGCAATGTTGCCAAAAAAGTATATTTTCTGATGAATAGCCTTAGTCCTTGTATAAAATGCGTCAATGATCAAAAGCCGGTTTGAAACAGTACATAGTTCATCCAAAACCACTTGGCCATGTGTTTACAACCATTATTCGTTGTTTGTTGTGTGGTAATTAATCTGATTTCACAGATGACGTTTCTTACGTCACCTCTATGGAACACATGAATAACTGAATACACCTTTTGTCATACCGTAGCTGCCACCACATAATTAAAGGGATTGAGGGAAAACCGTTGATTATTTGTTGCTTGCTATCTAGCGTTGGAGAGAACAACAAATTAGAACAAGAGGCTTCGAATGATCCTGTTATTACTAATAAAAGCATGCGAGAGTGAAGAGAGGCCCCAGTACGTACAAAAGGCTCTTCAAAGTTCAAACTGGTGACCGTGAAAAATTGAACTGCAAACATGATCCGCATGAACGACCTTAGATTGAAAGCAAAGAGTCATTACACACATAAATCAGTGAGGATTTGAAACATAATACAGATTGACGTCTATGGCCGTTACCATCGACTCCATCTGCCTTCCACCAGTACAGCCGTATATATATCCTCCAACGCCGGCTGGACTCGACTGTGGCTGTGTTCCACGGCGCATCAGAGGAGCCATTCACCAATCCTACGTACCATACCTGTTCTCCTCCGCTGCCTAAGTGACAGCGCTAGGGCCGGGTTGGCGCCGCTCGATACTCGTACGAAGCAAAGCATCGATCACAAGGCAGATGTCAAATCAAATCATGCCCAAAATTTCTGTTTTTAAGGATTCCTAAAGTGTCAATCCCTTCAACAAAAATCTAAAAATTAACTTCTAGTAGGTTCACCCTACCTCTACACAAATCGCTCCCCTCTCCAGGTGTGATCCCTCCTCTAGGCATCGACCTCTCAGACGTGCATGTATATATTGGACTAGCCGACGCGCTCCTTACTAGTGAAGTGCAAAAGAATAGAGGAGATTTTCATTTTTGAAAAGCTAATTAGGGGAACTATTGGCACTAGTTTTTCACTAAAAATCGAAAATTTTAGGATTAAAAATCACATTGGTCATCTGTTTGATGATGCTCCTGTGGCCATAAAGGATTTTAAACAGTCCATGATTGGGTGGGCCTAATTTTAAAATGTGTTCAATTTTCTTTTTTTTTTTTGCAAGGGCCCAAATTAATTAACCAGGGGTTGAGAAAGGCTCGCGCTCTCCGTTCAAGAGGCCAAAAATATAGTCCACGGATGATTTTAAATGTCTTGGATTTCTTTTTATGAGGAATAAATGTGTTGGCATTAAATGGGAAATATTAGGTGGGCCGAATTATCATTACCGGCCAAGAAGCCTGAGCACATCTACACGGGTCAAATTTATGCCTACGGATTGAAAACATGAGCACGGTCTTTGTAGGAGGGCCTAAACCGCAATATTACACGGGATGCGTCTAATGGGCGTTGCTGCTAATTCACGAACGCACGTTTGGAACGAACGGGTTCCAACGAATACGGATAACAGCACGCGTGCAGCAACAATAATCAGTTGCACGACTCGCAAGTCTGGAAATCACGGTGCGTGAAGTTTTCTCCAAATTAATTAATCACGTTTATATCTTCACCGGTCTGCCGTTTTTTCTCCAAATTAATCACGTTAATAACTCTCTAATGAAAACAATAAACAATTAGCTGAGTCGAAGGTTTCAAAAATTGAGTTGAAATTTCATATATTTAATCGAATATTCCAAAATTTGAGTTGAAAGTTT
Source organism: Oryza coarctata (assembly GCA_030770085.1). NCBI lineage: Eukaryota > Viridiplantae > Streptophyta > Magnoliopsida > Poales > Poaceae > Oryza > Oryza coarctata. Next base: position 11,000,603 of record CM061475.1, read on the forward strand.
CAACTTTGAATTGACTGTTTTTAAAATTTGAGTTGAAAGATTCAAAGTTTCTCTACTATAAATTTGGTGTCAGATTAAAAAAAGACAAATTGCTAAAAGCCCAAGGATAGCGAGCCCATTATTTTCAAAGCCCATATCGTTCTTTAGGCCTAGCCTAGCAATTCACGATCATATCGGAAAAAAACGCGTCGCTCTGTTGCTGCAACCAAAAAATAGAAACGCATTGCTCCTCATTAACCAAAATATGGAAAACGCGTGAGCCGATCGCATTTCCGGCGTCTAATGGGTAAATACCAGAACTAGCATCTGTGTAAAATAGGGTCCCAATCAAGCCTTATCATGTGCGGAAATTAAATGGCTTGAAATTGGGCCCATGACTACATTTAACAGGCTGCACTTTAGGTGCCAAGGTGAGATAACTCTTCTGAAATGGTCACTTAATAGCATTTATAAATTACTATTTTCTCCATCCAACTACTCCATTTAGTTTTCACTTATCCCGTCTAGGCCCAATGACCTTACCACCTCTAACCACACCCCTAATCATCCTGAAGAGAGAGTAAATTGATGTATTACTTGTAACCTATATACATATACTATCGTTTCTCTTTTTTTTCTTTTTATTTGTGCCTTTAGCAAAATTAACACGGCAATAGAGCATTAATCGGGCCAAAAGCGTGACAAAGAAAGCAGCATCCTGCCTATAACTCTGTTTATTTTAACTTATGCCTTTCAGTTACAACTAGAATGGGGATTAGAGTTGCACATAAGCGTAGCGCAGCAATGCACAGAGTATATATATATATACAGTAAAAGGCCGAATGGGCCGATGGGCTGTATGGGCTAGAATAAGAAGTCTACTCTTGACACACTCCCGTAGTTAGAACTGAGAGTACAAAGGACATTCAGACTGAACCTAATCTTGGTGAAGATGGAAGTCGGCAGGCTTTTGGTGAAGATGTCGGTGAACTGTGAGGAGGTAGGAACATGGAGAACACGGACCTCGTCGAGAGCGACACGCTCGCGCACGAAGTATAGGTCGATCTTGACGTGCTTGGTTCGCTGATGTTGTACAGGGTTGGTGGAGAGGTAGACAGCGCTAATATTGGAGCAGTTGGATCAAAGAATGGAGATCTTGGAGCAGTTGTTGTAACTAGCAGGCTTTCGCGACGTTGTTGGCCACTGCACGGTATTCAGTTTCGACGCTAGAGCGCGATACAGTGGGCTGCGTTTGGATGACTAGGAGATGAGATTGTCGCCGAGAAAGATCGCAAATTCAGAGGTGGATTTGCGAGTGTCGAGGCAGCCAACCTAATCAGCATCAGTGTATACCATGAGGTCGGTCGGAGCAGTGTGGGAAAGATAGAGTCCATGATCTAGGGTACCTCGGAGATACCGCAGTATCCGCTTCATGGCGGCAAGGTGGGGCTCTCGAGAATCATGCATATGTAAACAGATCTGCTGAACAACATATGCAATGTTAGGTCGTGTAAATATGAGATACTGGAGTGCACTTGCGATACTCCTGAAGTAAGTGGGGGTCCGGTATAGAATTTTCATATTTGGACAACTTGGATTGAGTGTCCACTAGCGTGGTGTAGGGCTTGCAGTCCCGCATGCCATCGTGGCCCAAAATATCCAATATATACTGTCGTTGGGACAGAATCAAAGTGTCGGCCTGCCGAGTAATAGTGATGCCTAGAAAATACTGAAATGGTCCCATGTTGGTCATAGAGAACTCCCGCTAGAGAGCGGAAATAGTCTCTTGGAGGAGCCGCTCGAAGAAGGCCGTGAGAACAATGTCATCGACATAAAGAAGTAAGAAGGACATATCGTTGCCGCAGTGGTAGATGAACAGTGAAGTGTCAGACTTGGCTTTCACAAACCCAAGAGAGGTGATGTGGGAAGCGAAGCGACTGTACCATGTATAGGGGGCCTACATGAGCCCATAGAGAGAAGGTTTAGGTGGCAGACGTAATCAGGGTGTGACGAGTCAACAAACCCGGAAGGCTGGGCGCAGTATACGGTTTCTGTCAGTGTCCCATGTAGGAAGGCGTTCTTGATATCAAGTTGGTACATGGGCCATGAGTGAGTGAGAGCCAGGGTGAGTACCACATGAATAGTGGCAAAATTCACAACAGGACTGAAGGTGTCATCATAGTCAAGTCTTAGGCATTCAGTAAAGCCCCTGAGAAGCTATCTCGCTTTGTAGCAAGCAAGGGATCTGTCAGACTAAAACTTATGATGAAAAATCCACTTTCCTGTAATGACATTCACGCTAGGAGGACAAGGAACTAGTGTCCAGGTGTCATTGGCCTGAATGGCATCATACTCTAACTGCATGGTAGCATGCTAGTTTGGATCAGTCATAGCCAATCTGAAAGATTTTGGGATCAGAGAGAAAGCCGTCATGTTAAGATTGAGGCGGTCAATAGGTTGGATGAAACCGGACTTGGCCCGGGTGTGCATGCCGTGGATGTTGAAAATGGGCACGACGGGCTGCCGAATGATAGCAGTGGTACGACCGGTGACATGCCGAGAGCCACTGGGGTTGACCGCAGCAGGAGCGGTAAGGGTCCTAGTGGCGCCATGGACATCAACCTAGGGCGAAGTATCCCTAGGGGCAGGGGGAGTAGCCCGGGACGAAGTGGACCCTGTAGTGAGGACAGGCGATGGTATTCGGATAGCGCTGGGGAAGGCACTTTCGAAAGATGTACCAATAGATGGTATAGGAGGTGGAATGGGCAGGGTGGTGTGGTCGCTGCTGCCTAGGAAATCAAGAGTGAAGGGATGAATGGATGACATGGACATTGTGGAGAAGAGAAAGAAGGACTTATTGAAGACAATGTGTCGAGAAATGATGATCCTGTTGGAGTGGAGGTCGAGACAGCGATACCCGTTGTAGTCAGGGGAGTAGCCAAGGAAGATGCACAAGGAGGAGCGCAAAGACAGCTTATGAGGAGTGGTGGATGAGATGTTGGGATAGCAGGCGCAGCTGAACACATGAATATGAGTGTAAGAAAGGTAAGTCCGATGAAGGGCAAAGAAGGGTGTGAGGCCATTAAGGGTTGTGATAGGATGAAGATTAAGAAGATAGGTTGCTGTGTGTAGGGAGTTAGCCCAGTACGTGGGAGGAAGGCTAGCCTGGAAAAGGAGAGAACGCATGATGTTGTTGATAGTGCGAAGGGTGCGTTCAGCTCGACCGTTTTGTTGGGAGGTGTAGGGATAAAACATACGGAGAATGACTCTGTTGGTGAAGAAGAAAGCGTGCACGAAGGAATGGTCGAATTCGTGACCATTGTCGTACTAGATTTGCTTAATGGGCACATCGAACTGAGTACGTACATAAGGAAAAAAGTTGGATAAGGTGCCAAATGTATCGGATTTGGCACAAAGGGGAAAAGTCCAAGTGCAATGAGTGCAGTCATCGAGTATGATGAGATAGTACTTGTACCCTGACGTACTGACCACAAGTAAGGACCAAAGATCACAGTGTATAAAGTCAAAAGGATGAAGTGCGTGAGAGGTGGATCGACTGAAAGGAAAGCGCACGTGACGTCCCAATTGACAAGCATGACAAATGCGATCAGAAGTACATTTATTACATGAGATAGTTTTAGTGTTTATAAGCTGAGATAAGGCATCAGAGCCAAGATGACCAAGATGATGATGCCAGATGGTGGAGCATGTGGTGGTGGTAAGCACCAGTGAGATAGAAGCAGACGAAAGGAATAGGTAGAGGTCTCCTATACTATTGCACCTGGCGATCACGTGCTGAGTCTACAAATTCTTCACAGAGAGGCCAAAAGGATTAAATTCAATGGAGCAATTATTATTGATAGTAAAACGATAAACAAATATTAAGTTTAGGAGCTATGAGAACATTGAAAAGGACTAGGGATCGCTATGGTGTGGGAATGGTAGATGAGCCAACAACAGTGACTAGGAGAAGCAATCCATTTCCTACGATAATGGATGAAGGGTGTAAAGGAGAAGGGTAATGAAAGGAAGTGAGTATACCAGCGGAGTTAGCCATGTGTGAGCCAACGCCAGAATCGACAAACCACTCATTGAAGACCGGCGGAGTTAGGGAGAGTGTGTTGAAGTTATTGATAAGGGAGGTTTGATCCCACAAGGGACCGACCATAGGGTTCTAGGAGCCCGACGATGTTGCCAATGATACGAGCGATGCGGTCTCAAAAGTTGAGGAGGGCCAAACACTGGTGGAGAGGCAGGCGGTGCACCACAGGCAAAACCAGGCGATGAGAAGGGAGGACCCCCGCACACGGAGCCTGGCTGCGATGACGACACACTGCCGAGAATGAAACCCGGTGGTGGGCCTGAGCTTAGCCCACTAGGAATGTTGTAGTAGAGTGGGTAGGGTGAGGCGGTGAAGGCGGCTGGATGCTCAAATGGCAAGACCGGCAAGCGTAGTGGTGCCCCTAGAGTGCAGCTAGGACCGTAGGGGTGTGGCCACAACTACACAGTTCTGGCCTAGGGATTGAGAAAGGGAGCTCTAAGAGGACAACCGCCAGGGCGAGACATGGGGATAAAGGAGTTGGCGCCATAATGGAGGGCGGATTTGCCACCACGACCAAGACGTCGATTAGGAGGACGGGAGCTCCCTTGGTTGCCTCGTCCAAAGGCCACCCCGGTTGCCCCGCCAAGGGGGCGTTGATGAGAGACGATAAAGGCAGATAGGGTGGCGTCATCGACGAGGTCATCGATGTCGATTTCCTTGAGAAGCAGTAGTGTCTGTGCTTCGTCGAAGGTGGGGAAAGGCCGCTGCATCTTCATATTTGAGACCATATGGCGAAACTTGCTATTGAGTCCTTGAAGGAGGGTCAGCACTAGAGTTCGATCACCGAATTCCAAGAGTGTGCTGGCCATTGTCTCAAGGCGACGATAAAAGTCTGTGATGGAGGTCGCGCCTTGCTTGACGGTGCGAAACTTGGCGAAGAGCAGGAGTGCATGCGACTCGCGCTGACCAAGGAACTTAGGCTCGAGGACGAACCAAGCTTTTCGAGCAGAGGAGTTGTAGAGCATTACCGTCTGTTGGAGGTCAGCGGTGATAGTGCCGTAGATCCAGGTCAGGATTGTGTAGTCCATCTGCACTCATACCAAGCGGTCGGAGTTATCGATGTCGACAAAGATGTGGTCAGTGAGGGCACATTTGCCCAAAACGACGAGGAAAAGAGCGTGCCACCAACTGTAGTTGTTGGCGGCCCGATCCAGAAGCTCCGGGATAAGAATCTTCATGTTAAGAACAACAAGAGCTTGCATATGCACAGCCACATGCTTAGCCTCATAGGCTGTGAGGGTGACTTCGTGATCCTCGGCTGTCTTCTGACGGGTGGAGTCAACTTCAAGCTCAGCATCCTCGTGTTACAGACTGATTTTCTCTGCTTGGGTAACATAATCCATAGACTCAGCCATGCTCTTCAGCGACAGCAACGACGAATAGCGTCGATGGCGAGAGGGTGGTGAGTTGGGCTTGGTGAGATCTCAATAGCGACAGCACTATCGACGACGTGGTGTGCGTGTGTGGCTAGATCAAGCAACGGCAAGCCTACGGGCGTGGAAGCGGCGAGGGATCGAGAGAAACAGTGAGAGATCAAGTGGCGACGAGATCTAATCGTGTTCTTCGTCGCAACGCTCTGATACCAAGTTACACTGAGAATGGGAATTAGGATTGCACACAAGCGCGGCGCAACGATGCTCAAAGTATATATATGTGTATAGTAAAAGACTGAGTAGGCTAATGGGTCACATGGGCTAGAATCATAAGTCTACTCTTAACGCTTTCGAATTGTGTGATCAACAACCTTCTACTTATTGACTACTAATATATTTGATGCCATAAAAAATAAAACCGATAGAGAAAAAACCAAAAAAAACACCGTTCGGTTTTTTACCGAACAGATCTATTCCTCATAAAAACCAGATCAATTAAGATTTGCTGAAAGTTTTACACATGATTAGAGACCACGTAATAGCCAACCCAGCCCACTTATTAGTAGTCCATGCTGGCCACCGCATGGGACTCTAGGTCCTGATGGGACTCCAGATGCAATTCGCGAGAGTCAGGCAGTTTGTTGGTTTGCTCGGTTTTTTCTGGGAATCGGTTTGGACGCAAAAAAAAAAAACCGAAGAAAAAACCAGGTACATATGTTAAGAAAAACAAAATCAACAAACAAACCATATACTGAACTAACCGACAAGTCTGTCTGGTTTGTGTTCGGTTCGGTTTTGCTTAAGTTTGGATTAAAATTTGCCCACCCCTATCCTTACGGCTGGTTTAGTGCGTATTCCTTACTCACTAAATCCATGATGCGTGTGTGCCATTATCTCTACTGCTCACTCTATCCCTCCATTTTAGACTATAATTCGTTTTGATTCTATGTCAAAGTCAAACTGCTTTAAATTTAACCAAATTTATGAAAAAATAATAACATTTTTAACCTAAGACGAATATACTGTAAAAATATATTTAATTATGGATTTTAAGAAACTAATTTGATGTTGAGGATGTTGATATATTTGTCTATTCAAATTTAAAATAGTTTGACATTAAAAAAATAAAAACAATTTATAATTTAAAACGAAAGAGATAATACATTTGTTCTCCTTCCACCACACACACTAAAAAAACACCCTAAAAAATTAGTCCAACAAGAACAGCAGAACGAGCGATCATTGGTCGTGAACCCATAAAACTATTAGTCCATCTCCTTTACACACACGGATATATCCTGTACTAATTAAACCTCTGGTAATCACTTGTTCACAAGCTGAAAGGTATTGTTGATTGTTTCACGAAAAGGATAGTCTCCATATTGAGAAGGAAATTTCAGTTCTAGTGAAATTATCAATATTCTGAGGTAGTCATAGTGCTAAATATAAATTAATCACTATGTATAGTGTGTTTTGTAGTAAGTAACCAAACTGTAGGCATGGAAACTATAGTCTCGTAGCCAATCCTGCTCCGCCGCTGATCGAGGCAGGATAGCGGTCGCTCAGCCATCTCTCCACGTGGCACTCGTCTATTGGTCCAACGAATCGATTCCGCTCATCCGTTCTGTCCCCTTCGCTCTCCGCGCGCCACCGTCATGGCTGCCGCAGCAGCAGCCGGGGGCTTGCTCCACCTGAGGCCTTCCCGTGTGCCGTCACCGCAGCCCTCCGCTGCGCCTCGCCTTCGTTGGGCTTCGACCTCGTGCTCGCGGGGACAGCGGGGCCGGCAGCCTCGGCGGCGGGCGGCAACGCCGCTCGCGGTGGCCGCGGCGGAGCTCCTCGAGGCCCTCCTCGGAGTCCAGGGCCGCTGGCGAGCCGTCGCGACGCGCCAGCTTCAGGTAAGCACGGAAGCAGCTGGTTTAGGCAAGCAGAGCTAGCGTCTTGCTCGCCCTTGCACCCCCGTACTGGGCGCACCAGGTGCTCGTTGAAATGCTTGTGCCGCGTTGCTGATATTTTTGCGTTGGTGCGTGTGTGCAGGAGGTGGAGAGCGCTGTGCAGGCTCTGGAAGAATTGGGAGGTTTGCAGGATCCGGTGGGTGCACAGTACCTTTCCTTTTCTTTTCTATATGCTTTGAATTATGTTTAGCTACGTATTGGATAGCTAGTGAATACAATACGGAAATAGTTAATCTTCAAGTATAAGTGAATTTCCCGTCCTCTATCAGCCTATCAGGTGAAGCTTTTAGGTGAGGTGAATGCAACTCAATAGTTGGTGGTTTAAATTTAATTGAAAAACAAAGTTTTTTTTCATCTTGATTACTGTAAGGTAAGCTTAAATTTTTACTCAAATAAGTTGGGAGACAAACTGAGAACATCTGGGATTTGAAAGGGAAGATTATGTGATAAATACCATACAAGTGAAGCATGCCACTGAGGTGATTCGTATAGCATAGTATAAACTACTTTCTGCTGATCGAATTAGATGGCATCTTGGACTTAAAGGTGAGAAACTCCATAAATGTGATGATGATAGGATATTGCTTTCGCTAACTATTTGAAAGTATTTCCTTCTCAGAGTTTGATGTGGAAATTGAACATAGCTTGTGCCCCATTAGCATGCATGTACTTGACATAGCTGGAAAGTTTCTACAAAACAAAGTTTGCTGTCTTATCTTTCATGGTCTATATGCAGACCAACTCAAATTTAATAGAAGGCAGTTGGCAGCTCATGTTCACTACAAGACCAGGGTCGGCATCCCCTATTCAGGTAAAGTACAGCCAGCATGCTCCCACTGAAAATTGATGTTCCGTACCTGATTTATCTCTATGTTATTCTTTACATTTTTGGACTGACCACATTCTAGATAAATGACTGCTTTATTCTTGATTTACATTGCCTGCAGAGGACATTTGTTGGAGTTGACCCTTTCAAGATCTTTCAGGGAGTTTACCTTAGAACAGATGATCCCAGGGTGGTCAATGTTGTGAAGTTTTCAGAATCAGTTGGTGAATTGAAAGTAGAGGTAATCCATTCGTCTACATCAGCTGAGCTTCTGCTCAGAGCTTTATGTATTTTGAGTCAGCTCTATATAACCCCCCACCAAAAAATTATTATCTTGCTTCATTTATAATCATCTTTGTTGTATAGTTATGTCTTTCAAAGTTTGGCATGCTAAATTAGTCATGGATTTTGAATGCTTGTGTACAGTAGGTTTTTGGATTCGAGCTTGACAGAATCACATTTATGCTTTAGTTTTTTACACCAGAAAAATGACCAAAAAAATGAAAGATAGATTACTGGTAATGATCGAACCAAGTCTGTCAATCAGAAACCCGTGATTAGCAAACAGAAATTTACATTTTTGTAGAACAAGAAACCAAGAATAGAATTTACTTGACTATACATTTTTTTGTTAATGTTGTGAATATGGATCAGCCTGACCAGCACACAACAGAGGCAATTTACCATATGAAAAAAGCATGGACTGTGTCAAGCATGAATAGAGTCCAAATCAATAACAGAGTCCAATATCACATTTTGTAGTGTGCCCTCCTTCGCTAGCTCCATTTCTTCTTGAGCCATGCAATTTGCCATCTTATGAATGGTAGCTGTCCCCATGAGGGTCATGCAATTTGCCTTAGGAAATTTTTGAACAATTTGATTCTAATATTTCTTTAAGAATAAACTGGATGGCCAGGGAATCCTACCTTCTTATCTGCATTATATATTGAAGAACAATTTCTCTGATTACCTTCTTAGATTTATATTGAAGACATAAACATCATTATATTTCCTTCTTACTGCAATTCATACAACACTTAGCTTAATAGGTGGGCACCTCCTAATTACCCACTATTTTTTATCATTGTTTAATTGATCTATTCCATAGTAAACATAGAATAAGTTGGTAAGAGAAGCCACCTAAACTCTAAAGAGAGTCAACTAGACAGAACAGTGTGCTAAGTCTATGTCCAGGATTCTAGTAGTCAGCTACTATTACTGTTAAGTGCTACATTTATAGAGCTTTTACAATCCTCTACATAAATTTACGATGAAATTTATTAATAATATACCAGGCAGAAGCAACTATTGAAGATGGAAAATGAATTCTTTTTCGTTTTGACCAAGCAGCATTCAGCTTCAAGTTTTTGCCATTTAAGGTTCCATACCCTGTTCCATTCAGGCTTCTTGGAGATGAGGAAGGGTTGGCTTGATACTACATACTTGTCTCGAACTGGGAATATACGTATTTCAAGGGGAAACAAGGTACATATTACATAGTCTTGATACTAATTTACTGCCTAACTGACAGTAAGATTTTCACAACTGCAACCAGACAACCACACAGAAATGTATTTAAAGTTTTCATTTTACAATATAGAAAATTTATAATATATCTTTTAGATTGTAGAAAAATTGGCTTTTCAAAACAATCTGTAGTGCAGGGAACCACATTTGTTCTCCAGAAAAGTGCAGATCAACGGCAAATGTTGTTGTCAGCAATATCCAGAGGGATGGGAGTGAAAGAGGTATGTTAGTATTGCTTGGATTGTCCATTGTGTGAGTTACTTGAGAAAGTGGTATGTACCAATATATTTGTTTGCTAGAAAGGCTATAGATGATCTTATTTCAAGCAAACGAGGAACTGAAGCTGATCTGAACACTCTAGCAGGAGAATGGCAACTATTGTGGGCCTCAAAGCTTAGCATTTACATTTGCATAAGCAATTGCAAAAAATATTTCATATTTCTAATTTCCATACATCGGTTGGCAATGCTGTTTTTGATCAATGGTTGTGAGATTTATTATTGGAACATGGATTTTCTTTGTGTTAGAATATTTGAATAAACAAGCATGCTTGTAGCATGGTGATAAATGCCTTCCGGTAGGAAGCTACCGAGCAGGGTTCAAATCCTAGTCTTGCACCGAAAAAAGGTCACTCATTGGTTCCAGGGTATTTCATGCCTACCTGAACAAGATGCGCATCTCACAGTTTGCTATTTTCTGTTAATATTATTCATAGTAGGTTTACAATCAACTGTTCTATAAAAAATCGGACCAAGAGAGCTCTATGAGAGGGAAGTTAGGGTTCTTGGCAACATCAAACAGAACAAATGCTTTGCTGGTTTGGGAAAGGGCTTACAACTGCTGGGCATCTAGAAAAGCAATAGTTATTCCTGAATACATATTGTTGGACTCTTTGCGGGTTACTCAAATAGAATCCCATAACTACAATTATAACCAAGTTTGAATGCACAGAGTGAAGATGAAAGCTGGTCTTCTGTTGCATCTGCTGGTCTCAAGGGTTTCCAGGTTAGTTTCAGAATCACCTCATCAAGGCTGATCAAAAAGATGAAATGATACTGGTGTTTTACTTGCAGATGACATGACTAACACTAAGAGGGTTTTTTCTCTCAGATCATAAAAGAAGATGGACAATTGAAGAATTTGTTAAGACCCTTTCCAGGTGTCAGCCTCAATGCAGAAGGCAACATATGGTAAGTTTGAAGAGTTGCATTAATGTTTTTTTTCTGCATTTCTTGTCTGGGATAGCTTGTTACCATTATCTGCTTATCAAAATTCAGATGATACTTCTGTTACAATCTTGGAATTCCCTTTTGGATCCTGATTGTTAACTTATGTCAATACTACAAGAGCAATTTTACTTTGCATATGTTGTTTGTGCAATACTGAGCTTGTGAGCTAAGCGGCTTTTATAACACAGCAAAAATGGGGATGGAAATATCTTTAGCTTGTCCATGAATGAAGGAGCTGTTGAAGCTGGTGGATTGCAGTTTCCCTTGGATGCTCGAGGAGAGTTTTCCATGGAAATCTTGTAAGTTGGATTCACATTCCAATGGCTGAAAGTCGGAAGCTATTATACACAGACTATTTTGTCAGTAACAGAGAATCGATGCTTGTCTGATATTTATGAATTTTCCATGCAGGTGTATTGACAATAAGATAAGGATATCTAAAGTCAACCAACAGAAACTTGTCCATTTACGCATTGCAAGTAGAACATAAATGCCGAAATGTAGGGATCTGTGGACAATTTTCTTGGCTTCATTGCTGAGGATTATATGTAACTGGCTCTAATGACCGAATGTACATTTTGTATATTGCTAACTCTACCAGTACAACACTAAGATTGCTGTAATTATGAATCGCCATGAGCTTTGCATATGCTCAAATCATGTTCTCCAAAAATACAATGTTACACATGTTATATATTATTGGTCATGACCACAATAATCAGTTAATGACATTTTATAAGAACGATTCTGCATTTCTGATCTTGGAAATCTTTGGTCTGTTTACAATAGCTTGTCATTCATTCGATCCTTTGTTATGATAAATATTGACTATTTAGTTAAAGAATCTGAGATCGAGTAGCAGCTGTAATAATGAACCAGAAAAAAAAAAGCACGAGGGAACGATTGAGAATGTTCAGTTCATAACAAGACGTCTTTCAAAACCTATAAGAAAAGCTCATCAGTAATCAGAGTCCACTCGAGCATATAGAAACAGTACACAATTCTTAACAGGTGGATACATGCCCAAAAAAAAAGAACTGCAATTTTTTTGAAACTAAGAAAATCGAAAATTTGAGATTCATCAAAACATTCCAAATAAACTGACTAAATTGGGGTACAATAACCCAGTCACAACAAAATCTTGAGCAGCACAAATAGTGTATTCCTACCTCTAAAAATACAACATTTCTGTGTTATTTGATCAACTTTTGGTTGAACAACTCACTAAGTTTGTTCAAGAGAAAGCAGTGTTTGGCAGCCAGCTGAGTTTGCAGGCTGAAGTTGATCGGTGGGTGACAACTTCCACAGAATTTGAAAGTAGAAAGTTAATCTGTGGATGAAAGGGGCCACAGTAGCTAGGATCTTACCAAAATTGTTTATGCCCGAGGCCAAACTATCACGTAAGGTTTGGTACGCTGCACTTCAATGCTTGAATTTCTCATCTGCGGTAGCCTGTCCATGAAGGAAGATCAGTACTATACAGGAGCTCCATAAATAATTAGGTGTACAGTAAAGCGCTTGTGATAATTTCAAGCTATACGATCCCAACCACTGAATCTGTTGGTTCAAACAAAAATGTCATACCTCGCCTTCTACCAAATCAGATACAGACATGTTGAGAGGAAAAAATAAAAGGAAAGATGATGGTAAACTTGTGCCTATGTGAGCTGCTAATCAATCCTGATTGACCTGATGTTGCATTATTTAGGTTGTGCATGCATTATCATGAAGGCTGGAGATGCGATGAAGACTTGAAGACGTAGCGGATTTTGGCCTGTAATTTTAGATTCCTACCTTCCGTTTGTATCCATATCTGATTCTGATGTTTAACTCAAATCTATCTCACAACAACAGCTTACGTGAACTCGATACACTTATGTCATGACTATCTAAACAAGAATGTTACTCACAGAACAGATTCTCAGACTGTTGTACAAAAAACTTGCAAAGAGAAATAAAATGAAGTCAGATCTACCAAATTTACCTTTGTCAAGTCATTGTGATGATCTGGGTGCCATTTAAGTGCACATGTTCAGTATCTAGTATAAAAAAAGAAAATAAATAAAGGATAATACAATCTTGAAAAAGAAAATAAGTGAAGTCTACAAGGATTCATGGCCTAATCTCACAAAAAAAATACCCAAATCTAATAAGATGCTCAAAGCTTGAAAGATCTTACACGCTTTTAACATCTTCAAGTTTCAGTGGACCAGAAGTACTCAATCCAAGTGCCCGCCATGCCAATGATACCTCCATCTGTGTGGATGTTTCGCCCTCATCATCTGTCTCATAACTCCAATGTCTGGAACTTTCAGAATGAGAATGTCTGCAATTTCTCCATTGATAATCATCAGAGTCAAAAGACCAATAAAATGTCTGGTGGCCACGAAAAGCATCACGAAAGACGGTTTCTGGTTCATCCTCATCACTTGTGCAAAACTCAAATCCACCTATTCCCGGACAAGAAACAAGAAAATTCTTGTAACCAAAATAGTTACTCCCTTTGATCATAAATATTTGACACAGTTGACATTGATTATGAAGTTTGACCATTTGTCTTATTTAAAAAAATTATATAAAAATCATTTATTTTGTTGTGGCTTGTTCTATTATTGAAGATACTTTAAGCGTGACTTAAAATTTTACATATTTGCACTAATTTTTTAAATAAAACAAATGGTCAAACTTTATAGTTAAAGTCAACTGTCTCAAATATTTATGACTAGAGTGAGTATAACTTAAGCAGACTAGATTAAGAAGCTGTGAATTCTCAATTGAGAAACGGTGCCACACAGGAAAATAATTCCCTGATTAGATAAAGAAGAAATGGATAAAGTAGTGTACCCTTGCTTCTGAAGTTCCCATAATAAAAATCATGTGGACGGAAACCATTAGTCTTTGGATTCCTGACCCACCAATGTCCTCTGAACCAAGAAGGTCCACTTGATTCATCATTTTTGTCATCTTCATCCCAGTAACAATGAAAATTGATATAAATAAAACTGCCTAAATGGTCAAAAGCATTCTATATCAGCATTTACTCTTTCGGAATTCAATTGGATTAAATAGCTGTAAACATTACGGCAAGAATAAAAGTGAAAAAGAAAAGTGTGTTATAAGCTGAAGGAAAAGGTCTATTCTACCGCCATAAACTCTTGTAATAGCCAAAAAATCAACCCATACAACAAAATAAAAATGCATCATCCCTCCCTTGAGATCATGCCGATGCCGAAGGTAGTGAAGGCTTGTACTAAATGGGATGCCACGACAGCTGAAAATACATGTTGTGTCAACTAAAGACTAAGGGTGACAAATGATGGTTCTAACATTTTAAGGAAATAAAATGTCCGGTTTTGTAGTTTAGACCTTTTCAAGAGTTCAGAGTGGTAAATCAAAATGGAAATGGTGTGACTCCTTGATGGCAAGTACTCCTTCCGTTTCAAATTACTTGTCATTCTAGGTTTGTTCTAAGTCAAATGTGTTTATCTTTGACCATTAATTTTTAAAAATCAGTGTATATTAACAACATGTGAATTATATATTATAAAAGTATTTATCATGGTAAATCTAAAAATATAAATCTTATTATGTTAAACTATATGAGTTTATAGAAATTAATGTCAAACATTAAAATATTTTACCTAGAATAAATCTAAAACAACAAGTAATTTAAAACGGAGGGAGTAACTGATTTGGTTATGATTATTTCCTTACAAAATATCAAGCAAGGACAAAAACAGAAGTCCCATGTCATTATATCATATTTTAAATCAGCTCTCATTCTAAACTGTAGAGTATTAACCTACCAACTTTGCTCCCTCAATATTCTTCTTAATATCGAAACAACTAATGTTGCACCGTTCCTTTATTTCAAAATATTGCAGGGTTTCATTTGGCATCTACTATATTGTTCCTATGTTTTCCAGAACCATTTCTTTATACTTTAGCTTTATTTTTGTAATATGTAAGATGGATAACAAAGGAGAGTAATAATATGCTGATCCAAATTTAGAAATCACAGGGTCAGTAGATTTAGATTTGTGATAGATAAAAGTCTAAATCTATTTACTTCAGTTACACCGATATAATGAAAAAAAAAGATCAAAGATAAAACAACACAAAGATATGCCAAAAAATTCATTATATTCGGGCATATTCCGTAGCATTGTCTTTTTTGATTCTCTATTTCTCCTGCGTTTCTCATAATAATTGAACCTCTGTGGTGAAGCAAAAGAAAATTAATGTTAGCTCTTTCTCTATCCAACAAATGAACTATTTAGCAACAAAAAAAAACAATAATCCCAACAGAGGTTCCTCATCCGAAATTCATCCAGCATATAAAAAGCAAAAACTGCACAGCGCGAGCTGACAGATTTCTTCCTCGCACAAAAATTCATCACGAGCGCACGCGCAACAAAACTACAGAACCACAAGCTTTTCTCCCATAGAGGCGTTTCATCGAACAGCTTACCGACCAACCCACACCATTCGGCAGATCAAAGAAAAAAGGAACAATCTTTCTCAACGGAGACGAGGATCTGCTAACAACCCAACAGAGAGAGGGGGGAGGCGGGGCGAGCGGTCGGAGGAAGAGGCGGATTACGTGGTGCCACTGGGTCTTGCGCTTCCGCTGCAGGGGAGGGGTGGAGTGGAACGACGCGGCGGCCGCCAGCTGATGCTGCGCCGCCGCGGCGAGATGGTGTGGGACGCGGTGGCCGGAGAGCAGAGCCGATTTGACGTGGTTCATCATTGCGGCGAGGCGGCGGACAAAAGCCACGGGGACGGGGACGAGCGGCGTTTGGCGTTTACCTCCTCACGGCCGCCGGCGCCTCGTGGGGTGTTGTTGCGGTGGCGCTCCGCAAGACGAGGAATATGGGTGTCTCTGACAACTGGGCCCAGCCCAAAGGGGGCCCATAAAAGGGCTAAATTTTGTTCCTGTTTTCTCTCTGGCTTTAATACGCAGACTAATGCTAATAACCAGAGGTTAAACTTTAAAGAATCTTTTGTCTTCATTGCGCCTAGTTTAAAAAACATATTAAATTAATTTTGTGCTAATTTTAAAAAGAATATACATCTTTGTAGCATCACACCTTTTCTGATGAGAAAATTCAACTCATCTAATCTTTTTTATACCCTCCAATTTTCCGCGAGTCCTTTTATATCCCTTAGTTTTACTGTTGATCCCTTCTATGCCTCTCTACCATCAGGTTTCCTTATGTTGCCCTTGAGAATAGATGGAGTAGCAGTACGTGTGGTCTATGCTTGTACAGTATATGTGTTTTATGAGACTAATTAGAGTATACGTAATTTTTTTTTAGAAAAATGGATCTTTATGTTGATATGAGAAATACATGCAAGATAGCATGAGCATCCATACAAAAATAGCATCTATACAGAGAAATGTTAAAAGCACCAATAGCATAAATCGGCAGGAAGAAAAAAGACAAGCCTTGAGGAGTATATATACAAAACATTGTAGGACATAATTCATACCATGCAAACACCATAATTACATTTTCGTAACGTGCAATTGACAAACTAAATTAGATAATTTATACATTGTATATCAGGAGAATATTGTCACATGGCCCATAGCAGTACATTACACTAAGAAAATAGCAAGCAATCGTAGCAAAATATGGTAAAGTTGCTCTCAAATAAACATTTTCTAGGTCATCACAACAACAAAATACATCAACATATTATTTAGTCTACAGGCTAAATCAACAGTACCAAAAGAAAACCAAAATCAGCTAGCTATATCTATCGTTTAGTCCATAAGTTTTCTTTTTTCCTTCTAGTGACTTTTACTGCTTATGTCATAGCTAGGCTGTCAGCAGTAAAAGCTGATGGTGGATTTCCCTTTCACCTTTGTAGGTGCAATTGCTAGGGTTTGCTCTCGAAGGATTGGCATTGATAGGATTATATTGGAAGGCTTAGGTTCGTTAGAGCCAATAAGTGATATAGACTTATAAAAAATTATTGTGAATGGATTGAATTAAGCAACATAATACTACTGATTGACACAAAGTAATTACCTAATTGATCTATTTAAAGTAGAGTTATTGTTTCTGTCCTATTGCTCTAGGTGGACTGAATTGGTTGACTAATATGAAGAATTAATTGTCATTTATAGGAGTTGATCTAAGATTGAAATAAGTAAAGAAAAATATTGGCTCATCTAGGGGATATGTCATTATTGGTGTAACTTCGATGCTAGATCCATTAGTTTTGTTTCTCTTTTTTAGGCTCTCTACCAATAAGAAAAAAAGAGAATGTCTTAAGGATTTTTAGAAACAGAATGTAAATTTCTAAGAATGTATAGTTATCTTTTAGCAAACATTGCTGTTACTTGCTCTAATCATCCTCTTTGAAATTGTGCCAATAATGGCCATAGCTCTTGCACATTAGGATTTTGTGCCTTCTACTCCTTTTGTTTCCTTTCTCAATATATCCTTTGTTTTCATAGTTTTTTTTAATCTTCTAGCTGATTTCTTAAAAATAGATGGTGCCAAGAAGAACCCATGATCAACCTTTAGCCATTGTGATTTGTTAGGCAATGAAGGGATCGATTTCTTATATGCTTCTCTAAATCAACGCATACTAAAACAATCATCCACGTAATCTTCAAGTCTTCTTCTAATTGATATGATAAATGCCATAGCATGGACACAAGGCTTCTTGAGACTTAAAATTCCCTATATGTGTAGGTTTTGTGCTCCAAATTCACAACATATGTAAACCCACTATCTCCATTGACTTCAACTTTTACCTCAAAATCCTTATTTCTTGTGACCACTATGTCCAAAATTTATGCTTCTTTCATTCAATTCCTTGATAATATGAGGTAGAATGTGACCTTCAGACTTTTTATATATTCTTTACCTCTTGTCCCATTTCACCAACAACCACCATCATATTCTCTCTAGAAAGTCATGTTTTCTAACCTTTCACCAAGTTGTTGAAGTTTTTTATAAAATTATTTGTGACATAGTCAACCTTATGAATTGTAGAATATGTACCTGATCCTAGCCGTTTCTAATTTGGCTTCTTGTAGGATCTTTCTCTACTGGTTTGAGAGGAAGGGAAAGAAATAAAAAATCTCGTTTTTCACACACACTTTTTAAATTGTTACACGGTGTGTTTTTAAAAAAATTATAGAAAAATTACTTTTAAAAATCATATTAATATATTTTTAAGTTTAAAATAATTAATATTTAATTAATTATGCATTAATAGCTCATCTCTCCTTATTTTTCTTTCTCTTCCTCTCAAATTCATCCTTAGAAGAATTTTTATTTGTCATGCTAAGTAAAGTCCATTTATAAACTATGTTAGTGTTATTTCTCTATTGTTATATTCTTGTTTTGAGCCATGTTTGGAGAGCTTTTGCAGCTACCAGAAGCTCTTCTAAATAGACCTTAAGAATTTGTAGTCGTAGAACGTAGAAAATTAAACTAAAAGCCAAGAGCTGGTAACCCAGCTTTTCCTGATTTCTTACCTGCTATTTCTCATAATTTTAATTTCAGGACCAAAGTTACATTTTATAGCCATGAGCTCTTTCTACTGTCTACCTTTATGCCTCATAGCTATTTTTTTAAAATAGTGATATGTGTAGGTAGGGAGGAAGCTAGGATAGGGTGTGGGGATGAGTTGGTGAGTAATGACCAATGTCATTAGGAGTAAGAAAAGATGTGGTATTGCAATAATAAGATATGTCAAAGAAAGGTGAGTAAAGCTGTACAGGTGATAAGAACATAGGAAGCTACAAACGCCCATCACGCTATTTATTGGTGTCCTTCACCGACAAAAATTAAGAACATTAACGTGCTATTGAAATGCTTGTGTTGCTATTGAAAGGGACATTGACTTCATTGAAATATAGGGTCAGTATATTGACTTTTAAAAAAAGACGTAATTTAAAATTCTACCAATATAAACAAACGATTATCATGGTCTTTATCTATCTTTACTACTCTCTTTACTACTTTTTAAAGGGCAGTCTTATGTTTTCCCTCCCAGCGCAACCAGTTAGTTAAAAAAAATCCTCTATGAGCCTACGTACAGTCCCATATGGTCTATATAGAAAAAAAAATCACCTATAGATTCATATAGCTCATTCTTTAGATTTGTTACAAACACGTGAACATATCTTGTTACTCTAAAATGCAGTTGTCCATCCTCGCTTCCTCGCTTTGTTCTTTTTCCATCATATATATATATATAGACTAAGTCTCCTTTTTTATAACAACTGTAGTATCCAATATTTATCTCTAACTTCCAACATATTCTTAATCTTATGGGTTTTGCACGTGCGTTAATTAATCCTCCTAACACATCTAGACATATATCAATTTTATAATTTAGGTCCATTAGTGTTAACAGAATAGTATCTGAGTTGTATATATATAGACCCGACCCCCTTTATACTCTCGGGGTCTTGAGGTCTTAGTCACTATATATATTTCTACATGGTATCAGAGCGAGTCTATACATTTTTAGCGCGCTAGTTTCTCTCTCTGGCAAGCCGACTCTTTCCTCCTCCTCGTCGACGTCTTCTTCCCGTCGCCGACCCTCTTCCCGGTACACTCCTCTCGACACACTCCTTGCTCTCTCGCCTCCGTTTCTTCTTCTCCCTGTCTCTCCCGCAGTCACTTTCTTTTCTCCGTCCCACCTCCGCGCGACCAGGTGACGGTCTTGATCCGCCTCCTCGTCTCGCCTCGCACCTGTCTCCGTTCTTCTTCTTGCTTCGTGCATCTCTCCTTCTCTGATGCCGGTGCACCTTTGCGCTCGTCGTCTCCATCGGCTAAACTCGTCCGCCCTCCCATTGGCTGGACTTGTCCAGCCCTCCATCGGCTGGAACCCTTCCTCGGTTCTCGCCTTTTTTGACACGCTCAACGCCTCTCGGATGCAAACTTTCTTCCCTCACGTCCGAGCCAGTCAAACGTGTCCACGGACACAAATCTCTGCCTCCCGGACGCGAACATATTCTCTTCACATCCGGCCACTCCCCGCCTTTTTCGCGTCCGCCCCACTCCTTGGCCTCCACGAGTCCACGGACATAAATCTTCTCTTCACGGACGTGAATCTTCGCACGTCCGTGACCCAACTACTCTCTGACCCACCCACTCTGCCACCACCTTTTTCCTCACCTACTCCCCATCGGCCAACCACTCCTCATCGGCTGGCCGGCCCACTCCCCATCAGCTTCTCACATCCTTTATCGGCCGATTCGTCCTCTCATCGGCTTCTTCTTCCCATCGGCTTCTTTCTCCCATTGGCTATTTGCTCCCGTTCTCCCGTCATGGCCACCAAGTCTGCCCTCAGCTCTGGCACTCTTCCAGTCGCCGAGTCTGCTCCGACCCTCGGTGCCTCAGACCACACCTCGGGCACCACCTCGCCGATCTTCTCCCCTCCTTACGCTGCTGTGAACGTGAAATCTCACGTTCCTATCTCCCTTGACCTTAACGTCAATTATTCCAAGTGGGTTTTTTTCTTCAAATCTCTCTGTGGAAAATTGGGCCTCCGGTCCCATATTGATGGCTCCGCTCCACCTCGCCCCGATGATCCTTAGTGTGACATTGCCGAGTGCTACGTGCACAACTGGCTGCTCGGCTCGATCGATGACTCTGTCCTCGACCTCGTCATGGACGATACCGACCCCATCGCCCGGGATCTCTAGGTGGCCATCGAGCGGATCTTCCTGGCCAACAAGCAGTCTCGCGCCATTTTCCTCCTCAACGAGTTCCACTCCATGGTACAAGGAGACTCCTCTGTCTCCTCGTACTGTCAGCGCCTCAAGGTCAAGGCTGCTGCTCTCCAGGACGTCGGCCACCTTGTGGCCGACTCTCAACTCATCCTCGTCCTTCTACTTGGCCTCAACCCTCGCTTCTCAAACACCGCTGATGACATCGCCAATGCCACACCTCTTCCATCGTTCGCCCGGGCCCATGACATGTTAGTTCTTAAAGAACTCCATCTGGCTAACGATGAGAAGACAGTGGCCCACACCGCTCTCCTTGTCGCAGCTGATAATGGCTGCCAAGCATCCTGCGCTGCCCCTTCCTCTCGCGGCTCTGGTGGCCATGGCTCTAGCCATGGCAACATAGCCCGCACCGGGAAAGGCAAGGGCAAAAGCAAAGATAGGAACTGGCAGAGTCCGATGCAATCACGATCTGCCTCGGTCCCTGCCCAACCTACCGGTCCCATAGGTCCGTGGCTCTGCTACAACCCCTGGGCACCACAGCCTCAGCCGCGCAGCCCCTATCGGCTGGCAACCTAGGGTTCTCGACGCCCATCTCCAGGCTCACCTGGCATCGGCTCCCGTTCTGCCGTCTCAGCCGATGCTACCGATCCCACCCACCCAGTCAGTTCCCTCCTGGAACCAGGCTGGCCTCGTCGCTGCCCTCAACCAGATGACGCTACAACCACAGCACCTTTGGGCACTGGACTCCGTGGCATCTTTACACATGGCGTCATCGCCCGGTATACTTCGCTCCTGTCACCCCTCTTCCTCCCCCTTTGTCACCGTCGGCAATGGTCACTCTCTTCCTGTCCAATGCCAAGGTGACTACTCTCTGTTTACATCCACCACTAACCTCCCCCTTCGCAATGTTCTTATCGTACCTTCTCTTATTCACAATCTTCAATCTGTTCGCCAATTCACAAGAGACAACAACTGCTCCATCGAATTTGACACGTTTGTTTTCTCTGTAAAGGAAATTCCAACCCGGCGACAGATCCTTCGCTGTAATAGTGGCGGAGACCTCTACACCATTCCCGCTGCGCCGTCCACTCCACACGCCAGCGTCGCCCTTTCCACCAACCTTTGGCATCTTCACCTCGGCCACCCCGGCCCTGACGCTGTTGCCACCCTCCGTCGCAGCGCCTCCATCCGATGTACCCACAACAGCTCCACAGTTTGCCACTCGTGTCAACTTGGCAAACATGTGCGTCTGCCTTTTTCTAGTTTTCTCTCCTGTACCTCACGTCCATTTAAACTTATACATTGTGATGTATGGACGTCTCCAGTTAAAAGTCTCTGGTAATCAGTATTATCTCGTTATACTTGACGATTACACACACTATTGTTGGACCTTTCCGCTCATCAACAAATCCGAGGTCGTCTCTCACCTCACTCACTTCGTCACGTACGTGTCCACTCGGTTCAACCTCCCCATCAAGACTCTACAAGCCGATAACGGTACGGAATTCGTTAACCGTACCGTTACAACTTTCCTCACCTCGCAGGGCATCCATCTCCGGCTCTCCTGCCCCTACACCTCTCCTCGGAACGGTAAAGCCGAGCGCCTCCTTCGCACCTTCAACAACATCAGTCGCACCATGCTACTTCACGCCCACTTACCTGTCACTTATTAGGCAGAAGCTCTGACTACTGCGACGTATCCTCTCAATCGGCGCCTATACTCCTCCGTTCAAAACAACGTTTCCTATGCCCTTCTCTACCGCACGGTGCCCGACTACTCCCACCTTCGCGTTTTCGGGTGCCTCTGCTATCTAAACTTCACCGCCACAGCTTCCCACAAACTTGCTCTCCACTCCACCGCCTGTATTCTCCTCGGCTATCCCTCCTCTCACAAGGGATACCGATGTCTCGACTTTTCCACCCAATAAGTCATCATCTCTCGTCACGTCATTTTTGACGAGACATGTTTTCCCTTCAGTCTACTTCATCCGAGATCCTCCTCTAATGATCTCGACTTCCTCCTCACCAACACTGTGCCTACTAGGTCTCCTCCACTATCCCATCCATCGGCCCCCTCATTGGCCGCTACTGAGGACTTACCCTTCACATATCCCACCACTATTCGGTCTGGTGTCCCAACCGTCGGACCCCCATCGGCCCCACCTCCATCGCCCGATACCGATACCGTTTATCCTTCAGCCGATACTGTCCCCTTTCCATCGGACACCCCACTTCCATTGGCTCCTCAGCTTCCATCGGCTCCCCCACCCCATCGTTTGATCCATCTCTATCGAACCGATCGGACCACTCGGCCCACCCAACTCCATCGGCTCAGGCTGATCTAGTTCCCTCTTTTCCTCTCATCTACAGTCACTGACTCGGAGCCGATGACGCCCCCACCCGACCAGTTCTTCCCATTACTCCCATACCCCCATCGGCTCTAGTTCCCTCCACCTCTCATATGGTCACCTGCTCTCAGACCGGGTCTCTCCGCCCCACTCAGCGCTACAGGCTCTCCGCCGTCCACAGCTCTATCTCGCCCCATCCCAGCGACATCTCACTCCGCCCTGGCCGATCCTCAGTGGCGCACGGCCATGGCCGACGAGTACAAGGCCCTAATGGACAAGAGACCTGGCGCCTCGTCCCCCGTCCTCCCGGCGCCAACATTGTGACCGGTAAGTGGATTTTCAAACACAAATTTCACGCCGATGGCTTTCTTGCCCGTCACAAGGCTCGCTGGGTAGTCCAGGGTTTCTCTCAACGACCCGGTGTCGATTACGACGAGACCTTCAGTCCCGTCGTCAAACCCGCCACCATCCAGGTCGTCCTCACTTTGGCTGCCTCGTGTTCCTGGCCGATCCATCAGCTAGACGTGAAGAACGTTTTTCTTCACGGCCACCTGACAGAAACGGTCTCCTGCTAGCAGTCCCCAGGCTTCGTCGACCCTTCTCGTCCCGACGACGTCTGTCTTCTTCAATGTTCTCTCTACGGCCTCAAACAAGCCCCTCGTGCCTAGTACCAGCGCTTTGCTGCCTATCTTCAGCACATCGGCTTCGTGGCCTCTGCGTCCGATAGTTCCCTGTTCACTTTTCATATCGACTCCGCTACTGCCTATCTAATTCTATATGTCAACGACATTATCCTTGCAGCGTCTTCGACATCTCTCCTCGACCAGATCATGTCCCAACTCCACTCTGAGTTCGCCATGACCAATCTTGGTCCTCTTCACCATTTTCTTGGCATCTCCATCACCCGTTCCTCTCACGGGCTCTTTCTTTCCCAACGCCAGTACGCCATCGACCTCCTCCAGCGTGCGGGCATGGCCGATTGTCACCCCACGGCCACCCCGGTCGACACTTGAGCCAAACTCTCCGCTGCCGATGGCTCACTCGTTGCCGATCCCTCTCACTATTGGAGTCTTGTCGGGGCTCTTCAATACCTCACCCTCACCCGGCTCGATCTCACGTATGCTGTCCAGCAAGTGTGCCTCTTTATGCACGCTCCGCGCGAACCTCACCTCGCGCTGCTCAAGCGAATCTTACGCTACGTGAAGGGCACCCTCTCCAGCGGGCTGCATCTCAGCTCTAGCCCCATCGACTCCCTCACCGCGTACTCCGACGCGGACTGGGTAGGCTGCCTCGACTCTCAACGCTCTACGTCCAACTACTGCATTTACCTCGGTGACACTCTCGTATCCTGGTCCTCAAAACGCCAGACTACAGTGTCCCGGTTTAGCACCGAAGCCGAGTACCGCGCCATCGCCCACGCCATCGCCGAGTGCTACTGGCTTCACCAGCTTCTCCAGAAGCTCCGCGCACTTCTCTCCACCGCGACCGTCGACTACTGCGACAATATCAGTGCCGTCTACATGACCGTCAACCCGGTCCATCATCGACGCACCAAGTACATCAAGATCGATATTTATTTTGTTCGTGACAAGGTCGTATTAGGACAGGTTCGGGTGTTCCATGTACCATCGGCACATCAGTTTGTCGATATAATGACCAAAGGCCTGTCCACACCTTTATTTACCAGTTTTCGGTCCAGTCTCTGCGTCCGTTCTCCTCCCACTGCGACTGCGGGATGTTAGACAGACCACTGCCCTAAATTGTATATATATAGACTCGACTCCTTTTATACACATTTCTACAATTAATTCTGTTCTTTTCTCTTCTTAGCGCGAACCCTCTTTTTCTTCCACTATGCACAGCACGATTGTTTTTTTCACACGCGTGCAACCATTATAATATCGAATGTTTTATTTCTATATTCATAACAGATTTTAATCCTACTAGCTAGCCTATCCCAATCTTATATTTCTAACGTATTATGCTACATGACACATTACTAATCCATAAAAACTAGAAATTATACGACAGAATGGTATAACCAGTTGGCTCAAGAATGAAGACACCAACAAACCCTTTTTTTTTCAATCTAAAAAAATCGTTTCCCTCTAGACTTAGCTGTCACGCACGCACGCGAAGCAGCAAATCCGGCTCCAGGAGTCGTCTTTCCCCGCCGCCGCTTCGATCCCCTCCCCCTCCCCCTACCAATCAGATCGCTCCCAGAAGCCTCCTTCCCCGCGAAGCAAACCACCACCTTCCTCACCCCCGTGGATCCCAACTCCAGCCAAACCCCCATCTCTCCCTCCCTTCCTCCCCCACGCGCGAAATCCTAGAGATCCCCCACATCCGCATGCCGTCCCGATGAGGTCACTCCGCCGCGTCCTCCTCCCGCTCGTGCTCCTCGCGGGGCTCGCCTTCCGCGGGGTCCGCTTCGACGACGGCGGCGGTGGCTCCGACCTCCTCCTCCCGCTCCCCTCGCCGCCGCAGCCGACACTCGTGCTCCCCGTCGGCAGAGGCGGGGGCCGGGGCGGGGATGAGGGGGCCTCGACGGAGATCATCGCGGCGCCGCGGTCCGGGCGTCATGGCCTGTTCACGCCGCGGCGGGTCAGCTCCCAGCCGGCCAACGCGGTGGTCCAGGTGGGCGCCGCCATCGGGTGAGCTTCCTGGCCACTCCTCCCGTTGTGTTCTTGGGCTTTACGGAGGCTTGTTCGTCATTTCTGTGGAGGTGGATTGGCGTGTGCAGCGAGAAAGGGGGGGTTTGACTGTCCTGCCTTTATGCTTGGTTTTGGAGCCGCTTGGGTGGGGGAAGGAAGGAAGGAAATGGCTTCCCGCAAGTGTTAAGAGGATTTCTTGGAGTTAGAGAGATGGTTCATTTGGCCGTTCTTGCTTTCGTGCTGCAATGGAGTGGAGAAAGGGGGTGGGTGGGGGGGCGCTCTCTAGCCGCTTAGGTCAGGCACAATCGGTGGTTGGAACAGCATCCTCTTGCTGTTTAGGTAATTCTCGGCTTCTCGCTAGTGTTAGTAATGATGGACTTGGGCTTTGCTTGGTTGTACAACTTCAGTTTTTGTAGTAATAATTACGAATAATTGATGGAAGGGAGCAGCTTTTGCACTTTTGCTCATAGTCTAAGAGGTGATACTTACTGATATGGTGCTGAGTTTATTTTCAAATTACTACTGATAAACTGTACTTGACAATGTTTTGCTTGAGAATTATGATCCAAATTGAGCTGTTGGTTAATTTCTTATGTGTGCTTTCCATTTTGTACCGGCATTTGAAATTGCAGTTTACAACAACTTTCAGATCAGTCATGTGGTTGATTGCATCTTATATGCTTTTCTTTTTTTAATTTTGAACAGCTCCCAACTTCAGTTTTACAACAATGGCACAATTCAACTCGTGGACCTTCTGTCAAAATCTCCTCGGTGGCAGTTCTCCACTGGACCACCTCTTTTAAAGCATATCACTACTTCAAAACCTGATTTGAACTATGCTATATACCTTGATGGGTCAGAGACATCAGACCTTATAGAAGTTCATAATGGCAGTGGTGTGGTATGCTTTGCACAATTATGTTAGTTCTCAACATCCTGTCTAGTTTTGCTATGCTTCTCACCTATGACTTACTTATTCCTGTAGAGACTTCCTTGGAAACTGGAGGAGTTTATTGCTGAAACTCCATATATACGGGATTCTTTTGTTACTATTGGATCAAAGGTTTCAACTACTTTTGTGGTCGATGCTGATAGCGGTGAGATCATTTACAAGCATAGCCTTCCAGCTGCCTTGAATGAGGTAGGAGGACCCCTGGTTGAGGAAATTCCATCCAAGTTAGATGCTGCTAGAGGTGGTACAAGTTCTAATATCATAGTGGTTGTGAGAACTGATTATTCTGTCAGTGCATCAGATCTTGGGGAACATTTGTTTAACTGGACAAGAACTTCCTTCACTGCAAACTACTATGTGAGGTATGGCCATCAAGACATGCTTGACCAATCATCCTGCCTGCGAGGAAATATTCCATGCATTAGGACTGAGGGTCTACCACTTAAACTTCCTTTACCTTATTTGAGTTCAGATAATTCAATTGTCTTGAAATCTGCGAACAAAGTTACCAACAGGGATGATGCTGATGTGAATACTCTGGAGCCGCTTCTAACTTCAAGGAAGTTACCAAAAACTACTGGCAAGTCTAATGTGGCCTTTGATAGGGCCCAAAATCAGACTGCTGACAGTGCTCTAGATCATTTTATGTCTGCTGATCCTGAATTGACCAACAGGTTCACTAAATTTCTTTACAGATGGTTATTCCCCACATTTCTCATTTTGTTGATCATGGCTTGTCTGGTGCGTCTGGCCAATGCAAGCAAGTCTTGCAGGCAATTTGTGATTAGATTTTTTAAGCCATTTATGCGTGAGGAGAAATTGATGGAGCCTAGAGGCAAGTCAGAGGGAACATCAAAAAGAAAGAAAACACGGAAGAAAGATAAACCTGTCAATAGCACTGAGATCTTTCCAGCATCTGATAAAGAGAGCAGTGGAACTGGTGGGTCAATTGAGGCACCAAGTATTGAAGCACATGAGTCAACAAATATGGAACTCCCTGATGGCCTTAACAGACGTCAGATTGGTAAGCTTTGTGTTTACAGTAAAGAAATTGGTAAAGGGAGCAATGGGACAGTTGTCTTTGAGGGCTCCTATGGTGGTCGAGAAGTTGCTGTGAAACGTCTGCTGCGCTCTCATAATGATATAGCCTCGAAGGAGATCGAGAATCTGATTGCATCTGATCAGGATCCCAATATTGTTCGAATGTATGGTTTTGAGCAGGACAATGATTTTGTTTATATCTCCCTTGAGAGGTGTTGCTACAGCTTGGCTGATCTAATCCAACAGCACTCAGTACCATCATTTTCAAATACTAAGGGAATATACATTGAACTGTGGAGGCAGGATGGGCTTCCTTCGGCACAGCTTCTAAAGCTGATGAGGTATGTGTCAATTGGTCTCTGGTGTCCTTTCATGTTCTCCACCAGCATTTATGCATGTACTATTTACTTTTAGATCAAATGGCTAAAGTCACGCTTATGCATAGCTGAACTTGATGCCTATTTGCTAAGGCCGCGTTCGATATGGCTGTTCAGCTGAGCAGCCATCCTTCTTATCGGACAAGCTTCGTAAATTAGCATGTGATTAATTATGTATTAACTATAACAAACCTAAGTAGATATATTTGAATTTTTTAATAAACTTCTATATAGAAAGTTTTTTTTAAAAAACCGCACTGTTTAGCAGTTTGAAAAAGCGTGCCCATGATAATTTAGTAGCTATAATCTGAAAAGAACAGTGCCTAAGAACACTTTGCCAACATCCTTCCACCATTTGCTATTATAAAGTTTCTTAATGTCTGAAATTATTTGCCGGCCTATTTTTGATATTGTTGCTAGTGCATCCAGCCATCCAGGCATCCATTGATGTGCTTGTCAAATCACTTTTGTTCTTGCGAATTTTCATGTGCAGAGATGTTGTTGCTGGTATTGCCCATTTGCATAGTTTGGGAATTATACATCGTGATTTGAAGCCTCAAAATGTTTTGATTAGCAAGGAAAGACCTCTCAGAGCAAAGCTTTCAGATATGGGTATCAGTAAGCGTTTGCAGGAGGATATGACTTCTCTTAGCCACCATGGCACTGGTAAGGTTCAATGTCACTTGCAGAGATGCAATATGAGGGATTACTTTTTTTATGGTCAACCTTAAGTGCATTTTTTAATCATTGTAATGTTTTCTCTCTTTGTGACTAGCAATTTAACCCTTGTCAACTTACTGCAGGATTTGGAAGCTCAGGTTGGCAAGCACCTGAACAGCTTTGTCATGGTCGTCAAACTCGAGCTATAGATTTATTTAGTTTGGGCTGCCTTATTTTCTATTGTATTACTAAAGGCAAGCATCCGTTTGGTGAGTACTATGAACGGGACATGAAAATCATAAACAATCGATTTGATCTCTTCATAGTGGATCACATACCAGAAGCAGTGCATCTTATTTCTCAATTGTTACATCCAAGTCCAGAAAAGAGGTAAGAATCAAGGCCGTTTGATATTTTGACATCCTTGATGCCCTGAACATTTGGTAAAGAGGCTTATTGATTTTCTGAATGCACTTTTTGATTAATGTTAACAGACCAACAGCAGTGTATGTGATGAATCATCCTTTCTTTTGGAGCCCTGAGTTGTGCCTTTCATTCCTACGAGATACAAGTGACAGAATTGAGAAAACCAGTGAAACTGATCTCATAGATGCTTTGGAAGGTATAAATGCTGAAGCGTTTGGTAAAAATTGGGGAGAAAAATTGGATGCTGCCCTGCTTGCAGACATGGGACGCTATAGAAAATATAGTTTTGAGTCCACTCGGGACCTTCTAAGGTGGATTAGAAACAAATCAGGACATTACAGAGAATTTTCAGATGATCTCAAGGTTTGTTGTGCTGCATTTCTTGTTTTGTTTGCTTTCTTTTAGTTTTCCTGTATACTGCTAAATTATTGGTCAAACAAGAGGTGGTGCTGTAGTTTGCCAATTCATGCCTTAATATTTGAGGGTTTACATGCAAGTAATTCAGAGAACCTAAAAGCAGTTAGCATTTTGCAACAGTGGCACTACAGTTTTGAGAAAACAGTAGGCTGGCCATGATAACATTATATGCACATTCTAGCATTTTAGAAGTGGTCTTGCATACTTGCGGACACCTTTATGTTCACATGAGTGTGGCCGTGCTTCATGAGATCATGGATTTATCCATGACTTCCCACAAAATTTCAGATGTGCACATTCTTTGGTGTGCATGCGCCTAGTATGCTTGAATGCTGTTCTGCGTGTGATGGGTGTGCATATTAGATTATTAGTTGCTCTGCATGAATGTAGTTGTTTCTCGATACTTCTTTTTTTTATGTAATCTGCAACTAAACTACGTAGTGTGCTTTTGCGATCATTTTGATTCTACAGTCCTGTTTCTGCATATACGGTGGCACTACTGCTGACTTCCTACGAGTTAGGATATATTTCTGTTTTATCAGTCTTCTGGAGAATATTAGTAGCAAGCTTGAGATATTTACAGATTGTGATCATGCACTCATCATCCCAGACGCTAACATATTCATATTAATAAATTCCAGGAGCTACTTGGGTCGCTGCCGGAAGGATTTGTTCGGTATTTCTCTAGCCGATTTCCGAAGCTGCTAATTGAAGTCTACAAGGTAATGTTGGATCATTGCAAGGACGAGGAGACTTTCAGCAAATATCTCCATGGAAGCTCGGTATAACTGTAACCTGCAGGGTGGGGTGAAGGGCTCTTGCCCTGCCTAGTATGTGCACTAACACTCGTCTAGCAAAAATGTATGTACATGTGAGCTGTACCATGTATCATAGAGTAAAGAAAAGTTCAACCTGTAAATTGTATTCCACAGAATTGTGTATAACTACTGATAAATCAAATGCATTTACCCTTTTCTTTTTCTTGACTATATATGTCGTAGTGCGTTATTTAGGGAAGGGCCTTGCCCTCTTGCCCTTTTTAAGTGTATTGTTCAATTATGCTATAGGCTCAAGTAAGTTTCCTTGAGTTGTTCCAAAAGAAAATTTCATCAATGCTATGTACTTTTGCAGTACTAGATTCATTTAGACAAGTGAGTTGCTTCGACTACCGTAAATTGCTTATGACTCCTGACCTGCGCTTTGCAATTCTACCTCGTAAATCGTAACCACCCGGGCAAGCCATCCTGGTTACTTTGATTCTTGAAGGAAAAATAAATCTATTTGACCTGAGTAAACAAAAACATAAAACGAAAAGATTTGCAACAAATAAAAAACTACTTTTTTTGCAAAAAAAGATTTTACCATTGTGCAACAAATACTTATGCAACATCTAAAAATCTTGTTCATAAACACTAAGATTATGTTCGGCACCTGAAGGTTGAAAGTGTTCTGTAACTTTAATAGAACTCTAATGCAATAATTCATTCTTGAGAAACCATTTTGCAATATCAACATAAACTTGTCTAGAGATTATAGTGCATAGCCAATCATTTGCTAGCTTGTTTCAATGCGAATAAATTGAGCATATCTAGTCAAGCTATCGATATCTATTGCTACAAGAATGTTGAAAGAGACCAAGAAGGTAATAATAAAGCCAACGACAGTTCTAGCCTTAACATCCAAGTTTTTTTTTAAAAAAAACCTTAAAATCTACACAATCATCTTTATAGGCTAGATAAAATGACTCATCTTTGAAGCACAGGTAGCTGTTGTTGGCATTGGAAGAGCACTCTAGCTTAAAGAGCAGGCTAGAGAAGGCACGAGACAAATCATGTTGCATTTTAATCTATTTTATGTGCAATTCAGCAGGTGAGAAAGATGACAATGCTAAAAAAATCACACTGCTCTAACAACAAACGAAAAGGCATGTGGAGATTTAAAAACTAGCTCCATGCTCTTAGTATGGACGTCCGATCAATAGTTTTATTGTTTTAAAATGTAGTTTATTTTCATGCTATTTAATTAAATTACTAATGTTAAGCCTAATTTGATACGGAGTTGCTTCCATTCTTTTACTCGTTCAGCTACCAGCAAAATAATTCAAAGCGGAAATTACAGTATCAGAGCGCACAATAATCCGATCTTCCTTTTTTTTTTTTGAAAACTATCCGATCTTCTTCTCAGCTTTAAACCGTACAAACCTCAGGTGGCTTCGTACCAGAAGCGTCGCCGCCGTCGCAAATGGAGGTGCTCCTCCGGTGGGCGGGCCAGCTGGGCGTCTCCGACTCCCCGTCCGCGCCCTCCCCCTCCTTCTGCCTCGGCCGCTCCCTCGTCATCTACGACTTCCCCGATGCCGGCTGGTAAAACCGTCCCCCCAAACCCCAGCGCAGCCGCTTGCGATTCTTCTATCTACCCGGTGCTCACCTCACCGCCCTTTGCCTTTCCGCCTCAGGAGGGGCTTGGTGGCTGCGCGAGACCTCCGGTGTGGTGAGCTGGTGCTGCGGGTGCCCCGCGCCGCCCTGCTCACGAGCGACCGCTTCATGGCCGACGACCCCAATCTCGTTTCCTCCATCGAAAACCACCTTCCCCGCCTCTCCTCCGTCCAAACAATGCCATTTCTTGCACCAATTTGGTATGCCGATACAAGCCTATGTCAAGCTGTCTTCGAATTTACCTAGTTGTGGATAATCTTGATTAGGAGCATTGTTCACATTTTTCGCCAACAATGGAGTGCATTGCCCATCAGCGCATGGTGGTATTAATTTTTTGATGGACCAGAAAATCAGTAAAAGTACGAGTACGATAAGGGCACGATGAATACTAGTGTTGAATAACCATAATCTTCTTCTTGTTACCAATCATGTGGAACAAATTATGCCAAGAGGCAAGGCCTTGGCTTTATAAATAACAAAAACAAATCTGTCCTCAGGTGCACTGCAGTTGCAGGAACCAACTGCAGATAGTTGGTGTGCTAATCTATAAAGTTGACTCTATATACATTGAATTAGTTTTGCTATGTTTCACTTCGGAATTCGGACAAAATTATTGGATGAATTTGGCAATTTTGGGGAGGATAAAAAGACCCAACTAATGTGAAGCAGTTTGCTAGATAAAATGAAATGGACAAATCTTCTGATTTTATTACAATCAAATGAAACAATTAGCTGCACTGAGATATCTTGATGATGCTATTTTTATTTGACTTTAAAGGTGTTAGCTCAATCTTGGCCATTCTATGCCCTCTTTGATCTAGTAAAGGAAATGCAAGAAATTTTCATGCTTTGGTCTCCTAATCACATCTTTCCAACGTTGCTTCAGTACTTTCACTGATCCTCCTTTGTATCTGAGCAGACTCTCATCATATGTTTATTGGCTGAAGTGGGAAGAGGGAAGAGTTCGAATTGGTACCTATATTTGTCTCAGCTGCCTACCTACTACACTATCTTGGCTATCTTCAATGATTTTGAAACTGAAGCTCTCCAAGTATAGCTCGGTAGTTCTGTATACAAAATCTTTTTTTTCCATTTCCATTGCTTCATGTTATAGTCAATGGTTTTTTGCTTCAATATCAAGTTGATGAAGCTATTTGGGTTGCTCAAAAGGCTCTTCGTGGAATAAGATCAGACTGGGAAGGAGCAACACTGCTGATGAAAGGATTGGGATTTAACCCTAAGCTTTTGATGTTTAAATCATGGCTCTTGGCTTTTGCAACGGTATAGTTTTTGAATTTTATCTCAGTTTATGCCAGTTCTCTTTCTTATTCGATGTACCAGCTTTGTCATCTTGTCTAGTTAAGTTACTGTATAGAATGAAAGGATTGGAATTCACATTAGCTTTTGATATTAAAATGGCTGTGAGTTTTATAACATTACATTGATGTATTCCTTGCTCTGGGAGAGCCTTTCTCTTTCATATTTGATATGCCAGCTTTGTTGTTACTGCAATTAATCTCTGCTGACTCAAGATTTTATAGATTGTTTAGTCTTAATTCCTGTTCTATATTTTACCTGCTGCTAAGGTGTGAGGTTTCTGAAGTTTCTTTTGACCACATGAAGGTATCTTCAAGAACATTGCATATAGCATGGGATGATGCTGGTTGTCTATGTCCAATCAGTGATTTGTTTAATTGTGCTGCTCCTGATGATGACAAGTCATCAGAGGCAGATGAAGATACAGATGATATGATGCGTCAGAAGACAAATAAGATGTTGGATCAGACATATTTTGATTCATCTGAGAGGTTGACAGATGGGGGATATGACGATATTAATGGATACTGTTTGTATGCTCAAAAAGATATAGGAAAGGAGAGCAGGCAATAGAATATGCCATTTTTGTTATACATAGAATGCTCATGTTCTCCTGTATCACATTATTGGACCTTTTTGCTGTTTTGCACCTTCAAATCAAACCTCCTTTTGCACAGATACTTCTGGCTTATGGAGAATACATAAATTTGGAACTTCTTGAGCATTATGGTTTTCTTTTGGGCGAGAACCCCAATGAGAAAATCTGCATTCCGTTAGATTTGGATGTGTGTACAATCGGTACTTGGCCAAGAGATTCCTTGTATATTCTGCCAAATGGGCATCCCTCGTTTGTACTGTTGTGTGCATTAAGGCTATGGATAACTCCCAAAAATTGGAAAGCCTTAAGTTATCAGATCTACCTGGATCATTGCTTTCTGTTGAAAATGAGCTGGAGATCTGAAATGGTTGGTCAAGAAGTGTGAGGAAACCCTGCAGCAATTACCTACGACTATTGAATTTGATGAAAATTTGCTCGTCCTTTTATGCAAGCTACAGAACAGTACTAGCTGCATAATTGAAATGGATCAGTCAATCTTTGAGCAAGAATTTGCTGCATTCTTCAGATTTCATGGCTTTGAGCTGGATTGTTCTATATACAGTAAGCTCCCAGTTCGTCTTCTACGATCCTGGAAAGATGGGGATTAGCTGTCCAGTGGAGATGCAGCTACAAAAGTACTCTTAACAAAGTGTATTGCACACTAAAAGTTTTGCTCACGAGCTTTTGTTTCAACAAAATCAACAATAGCTCAAAGATTCAAACTAACTAGATTCTTTAGAATGCATTTGTTAACATACTGCTTGCTTAACAACTTGTCAAGTTGTCAAAAGCAGGGGGAGGTGCTTCCATAGTTACATTCTTCACCTTTTTTGAGTTCCGTAGTATAAGCGAAACAAGTGTTCTGTGGAATACTACTGAGATACTGATAAATTATTATCAGGCAGGCATATGATCTTATCCATTACCTCATGTGAAGTGTTTCTTTGCGGTACTTATTATGTTTTCTTTCACTGCTTAAACAGTTTATCTTTTTTTCTTTCCTTCTGAGATGATGCTTAAACTGTTTTAGTTTGCTGACATGACAGTACATCCTAAACACCCATCTCCCCCCCACCCCTCCAATCTAATTAGTTTTTAATATATTTGTATTCAAAGTTTGGTCTGTTTAGTTGCAAGATTTTTTATAACACTACTGTAGTGGGGTGTATATTTTTTTGAATGTTTGATCTTGCAAAAAAAACTTATGTATTGTACAAAATATTTAACAGTCATCTAAAAAGGGAAGTTATTTAATATGCTTTAAGGAAAAATCAATTGATGTGAGTCATCAATGATGTTGCAAACACACGGTATTGTGCGGCCAGATGATATTTTGATTATGTCGCCATTTGGATTTCAAACTATATTAAATGATTTCTCTTTTTCTTGATAAATACTATATCATGTAATTTTAAAATTTGTATAGTCAAGCCTTGAAATATTATATCATTAATATATGTAAAAAATTATTTTTATTTAATATATAAAAGTGGTATTGATAGATTTATCATGAAAAATGATTTCATATAGTTAGTTTTACAAATATATAGTTAGAAAAAGTAATGACGGAACATGTGCATTAAATAACTTCTCTAACAAATTATTCACCTTTTTTTCTGAGGTAGATCGATCATATTATATCAGACGGCGTTGAATATTAGGCTAATATTATTTCAGACTTTGAAAACTACAGTTGGTCGGCTTGTAATTACCGCTACCGTTTTCACCCGTGAGAGTTCATTCCCGTGTATCATAGCATTTCCGAAATAAGTGTAAGTGGCCATAAAAAAATTTCAAACAACTTTTAATATCGTTGGCACAAAAGGGATCTATGTTGCATAAAAGTTCAAATCTGAATTAACTCCACGTATGGATGGACAAAATGAAAATTCAGTGAATAGTTCCTTTCAATATTATTTATCTTCTTTTTCCTAATTTAGAATATTATTTAAAACATTGTGCCATGAAACAAAAAATATACCGTTTTCCCTGGTACGATGAGGCAAGACCCGGCTAAAAATCACTAGAAGTACCACATTGGAAAAATGAAGCTGCGTTGTAGAGCGGTGATGCATGATGATGAATAATATTAGGATGTTGACAACCAGTAGGCAGTAGCCACGTCTTTCAAGCTTACACAACTATTAGGACTTTGGGAAAAACTATGTATGTTTTATGGATATATTTTTTTTCTGTGAAGTGGTTATAGATGGATTAAGGTTTTCCACATCTTGGGTCAAGCCTAAATATAAATTCTACCTAAAATATATAGGTTTGAGGTAGTAGGGAAGTAGGTGGCGCGGTGAAGATGTGGTGGCGCTGTTAGCCGCTAGAGGTGAAAGGTGGGCGATAAGGTGGAAACCGGCCACGAGTTAACCTAATCATTAGGATGAGCTTGCCAGAGGATGGGTTATCATAGAGTTCATGGGCTTATTCACTAACTTTGAGTTTATCACCACTACTTATTGTCATGATGGGACAAAAGCGATGGTGAGTTGTTTTAGTCGCTAAGTTAGGATTGAAGATGTACTTGTTCGAGTCATGCTGGCTACGAGTTGTATAAACGCACATGTAGGTTGATTTGCGTGCCTCCGGCCCATGTGTCATGCCTATTAGAGACCTCTATCCTAGCGCATCCAAAAAAACCCTAATATTTTAAATGGTTCACTAAAAGGACAAACATTTTAAAAAGTTATATAGGACCACCTCATGACCCTTGTTCCTTCCCCTCCCTTCCCAGCTATAAATACTATCCAAGTCTAGGGTGCAAAACATTAAACACTAGCCAAAGAGCGATATAGAACGTCGGTGAGGATAGGAGCAGAGGCACACTTTGGCTAATTAGCACGCTCTGCATAGGCTTTGGCCTGAGGTGACAGTTCTCATCCTCCTCATGTTGCTATCGTCCTTTTGCTTGGCTTTTGGACTGGATCAGTTTTTTTTCCTCTTGATTTTTTAAAGCGGGGATCTTATATTACTCAAGGGGTTCTTCCTATCCCTGAAAAAAACTGTTGCTTCGTGTTCGGCTGAGTTGTTGTCTTCTGTTTATTTGTGTTCATCCCCAGTGCAGAAGCTGGTAGATTTATTTGTCCATGTGTGTTTGGATCTCCCTCCGTTGTTTTGCGTGATGGTTTCGCAGTTTTGTTTATGTGGATCTGTGGTGTGTCGTTCTTGGGTGTTGATCCTTTTTATTGCAACATGATCTCCTAACTATGCCTTGGAAGGATTGGGATTGATAGGGAGTTCTAGTTCTGTATGATCGATGAAAACAAGGTTCTTTCTTGTTTGGCATGGTACTCGTTGGTTCCTATGGTGGTTCCTCCAGTGAAGAATTTTATTTGTCTGCTATATATATTTGGGAATCTTGGTTTCGGTATACAGATCAGTCTTTTTTTATGTGAGTTTTTTTTTCGGGTAGATCTATTATTTTATTTGTGGGTAGTTGTAAGCTGCTTAGGTTATAGGAATGGTAGCTTGACTGTTAGGTGAATGAGAATATGTGATATGCGAAATAGCTTTAGATTCATTAGAGACACGAGATAGTTTTGGCTAAGAATACATTAGAGATTGTAGATAGGAAGTGGTGAGGGACGATAACAAGGGTTAAATCTATTTTTTTTGAGGTGGGGGTGCGGAGAAGCTAACCTATTGTTGGTTAGAATATTGAATAAGCAAAGGGTTGAACTCCACCATGATGACGGTGGCGAAGAGGATACTAGGAATGGATGGGGTTTTTTAGGGTTATACTGGGATTGGATCGGACAGTTGGGCCTAATAACCTTATATGTTAATATTTAGGCCTGAATGAGTGCACATGTTGAGTTTACGGAGGGGTTACAAATCTTAAGGATGATCAAACAGATCAAAATATATTTAAACAAAATTAGAAAGAAAGCTCTTCATTTATGATATATTACGAATGGAGTAGGCTAGATCTATGATTCTAGCCTACAGTGAAGAAGCTTGACCCAAAATAGGGTGGGGGAGCTACAGAAACCAACCATAACAATAGAAGAAAATTAAGCTTTGTGTTAGAGAGTATAAACCTTGTTTAATACTCATGGATGCATATTTTTTAGGATATATATAATAACAGTTGTTTTTCTAAATAAAATTAATCAAATTGGAACACAAATGGCCATTAACAAATGGAAGAGTTAAAAATATGTTTTTAATACTAGAGATACCATATTGAAGTTTGAAGAAATATTATATCCAAGAGAGAGATTTTTAGTAAAATATGGCATTGTATAAATGGTTAGCTAAAATGAAATCACCTATTGGAGTTATCATAAGGAGGAATAAGAGATGCTTATTGGAGCCTACAACAGAGAAATACCTAGTGGAGCCATGGTAAAAAAAAAGGTCATACTCTGCACCTAATAGTTCAAAGTAAAACAGACTAGCCGACCCTCTACAGAAAATTTGATCACTGTTGGTAGTAGAAATTTGTTTTTAGTTGGTTTTACGAGGGGGTGAGACCTGGACTCCACTAAGCTCCACATTCATCAAATGAGTTGAAGAGGATATTATAGAAACGGGTGGGGCTAGAGAGGTAATAAAGATGCATATATATATATATATAGAGAGAGAGTGTTTAAAAGCAGATAACGTTGGATATGGATATGGTTGTAGAGGCTATAGTGAATTAAAAGGAGTTGGTGGATTTCCTAGTATTATTGAGGCTGTCTTGGCCCAGGCCAAATTTCCTGGCTTATGTTCACCACAGTATTTAGCCTTCATTAGAGTAGTTATGTTACGATAAAGGTTTTCAAATCTAAGGATGATCTGAAATTCATTGGAATCATAGCATTGACGTATATAACACTAGGCCCAATTAATTATATTAACTCCACGTCGATTTCTTTTGAATCTAGCATGATATATGTAACTCCCTTTTTTACCCAGCTATAATCGGTGGAGCTTAATCATTAAGAAATGCACGCATATGATCCGAGCCGTACTAAACAATCCCTTCATACACTAAAGGGAAATAGGTTGACTGACATATTGACTTCCTTTTCATTTTTGCCCCCTCGTGTCATTATGAGTCTCACCGAATGGTCAACCAGATCAGATAGCAACATGGCCTGGTACTGACGTAGCCGTGCCAAACCGTGCACACATGACGTATGTGTACAAACCCCAAGGTTGCTCTGCACCTGGAGGAACCTTTTCAGTTTACGAAGGCGCGCCAGCTAATTTGTCGTTTTCCCTCGGAGAAATTCGCGTACAAATACCGCCCCCCCCCCCCACCGCGTGGGACCTCCCTTCCAGAAGAAGTCGTCGTCGTCGTCGGCGGCTTTGGTCGTCGTCGAGTCGCGTGCGTTGCGTTGCGTGTGCGTCGGTTTGATTCGTGTTCCGATCTCGCGCAGAAGAAGCGTAGCAGTTGCCGAAATGGCGAGCCGAGGTGGTGGTGGTGGACGAGGCGGCGGGGGCGAGCAGCGGCACGGCGGGTATGGAGGAGGAGGCGGCGGGGGCCGAGGGCGCGGACGCGGTCGGGACGGGCAGCAGCAGTACGGTGACCGCGGTGGGGATTATGGTGGGCCGCCGCACTATGGCGGCGGCGGCGGTGGTGGAGGAGGAGGGCGTTGGAACCAACAACGGGGCATGGATGGAGGCGGAGGCCGTGACGGTTATCGTGGAGATGGAGAGCATAGTGGTGGCTACGGCCGAGGGCGTGGCGGTGGCGGTTATCGTGGGGATGGCGAGGGTAGTGGCTACGGCCATGGCCGTGGCGGCTATCGTGGGGACGGCGAGGGTGACTACGGCCTTGGCCGCGGCGGCGGCGGCAGGGACTACTACGGAGGAAGAGGTGGAGGACGAGGCGTCGGCGGGGGCTCTGGATCGAGCCAGCCGTGGCGGTTAATTCCCGATCTGCCCCAAGCTCCGGCGCCGCGCCTCGCAGATCGCTACGCCTCCGAGATGGACGCGCTCCGGGCGCAGTTCGCGGGGCTGAGCACCCGCGACTCCGGGCCGACGTTCCCGGTGCGGCCCGGGTTCTGTGGAGCCGGAGAAGAGTGCGTCGTGAGGGCCAACCACTTCTTCGTCCGCCTCGAGGATCGAACCTTCCACCACTACGACGTATGCAGCAACCGTATCCTCGTCAAATTCGTCGTCACCAACCGTCTCGTCGTCGGCGTGCTCTGTTCACCGTTGTTTTTTTTCCTTTCTCCTTAGGTGGCGATCACGCCGGACCCGACGGTGACGAGCGTATCCCGCGCCGTCATCTCGAAGATGGTGACCGAGCAGCAGCACGCCGACTTCGGCGGCCGCCTCCCCGCTTACGACGGCCGCAAGAACCTCTACACCGCGGGGGAGCTCCCCTTCGAGAGCAGGGAGTTCGAGGTCGACTTGTCCGACGACAGGAGGGAGAGGAAGTACAAGGTGGTCATCCGGCACGCGACGCCGATCAGCCTGCAGGACCTGTGGATGCTCATGGCCGGCTGCTCCACCGACGTCCCGGGGCAGACGCTGCAGATGCTCGACATCGTGCTGCGCGACATCGTGCTCACCGAGCGCAACGACAGGAAGTAAATACGCTCTAACAGAGTGCTCATCTTTTGATGATTTGTGAACTACAACGATGAATTCTTAATGTTTGGTTGCGTCAACTATGATATGTGCAGGTACGTTGCGGTTGGTCGATCTTACTTCTCGCCTGAACTCACCGGGAGGACGGAACTCGGGTGGGGTGTCGCTGCGTGGAAAGGGTTCTACCAGAGTTGCAGGCTCACGCAGCAGGGGCTGTCTCTGAACATAGGTCAGATTTATGTATCAGTTTGTTTCTCAATAGTTATTAGTATTTGTTTCTGATTAGTGCTTGATTGAATTACCGGCAATTCATAAGAATGAATACATGATGATACTTTCTCTACTTGAGATTATCACTAAAGGGGACAAGGTTTTAGGGCTTGAATTGTAATTGATTTGATCTCAGTCTAAAACAAGTTGATTTGATGAGAATTAGGAGGTGAATGCTCTCTTCTGCATCGTCATACGTTCCGATGGGTGCTTTCTTGAAGAAAGTATCAATTCTATTTCTTCGAAAAATTCCTCACTCTAACCATTGTTCTCTGCTATTTTCTGTGCAAACGTAGGCTGGGAATCCTTATCCTATTATATGAGTTGTGTTTTTGACAGCTATTTATCTCTCTATATATACAACTTATGCACTGCACGTTCTCTTTTGCAGACATATCTTCAACTGGTTTCGTTGAACCTCAGCCGGTGCTTGAACTTGTAGAAAATGCTATTAGACGCCCAATTACTAAGGCTGTTAATGTGGAATATTTTCTGAACAACTACGGGAATGAAGTGTGTATCCAAATGCTTTCCCATCACAATTTGTTTGCGCAGAGTTGATCTTGACGTGGTTTTTCATGCTTCCTGAATTTGCAGTTGATGAGGACCCTCAGGGGTGTCAAGATTGAAGTCACTCACCGAGGAAATATACGCAAAACTTACCGCATTTCTAGCTTCACGATGCAGTCTGCAAGTGTTTTGACGTAAGGAGCCTTACCTTCTCCTGATCGTAGTAGTTTCTGAGCAAATGATACTATTGAATTCTCTTGAATAGCTTAATCTTATCAACATTTTCGTTGGATCTCAAAACTATAAGGTTTGAAACACAATCTGGTGCCACGACTGTCAAGGAGTATTTCAGACAAAAATATGGGCTGGAGTTAAGTTACGACTATCTCCCTTGCCTGCAAGTTGGTACTGCTCAGAAACCAAATTACCTGCCCATGGAGGTTTGTGCATATACTTCAATTTTAACTGAAATTTTTGGTGTTTTTCTACATTCTCTGCCTTTCCACGTGCTAATTCTCTTTGTTGAAATTTGATTTGGATTTCAGGTTTGCAATATAATTCCGGGACAGCGATACCAGAAGAAGCTCAGTACGACTCAGGTTTCCAATCTAATAGCTTCAACCATCCAACATCCTAGTGGGCGTGAGGGCTCCATTCGTCAGGTTCTTGCTTCTGCTTATTTCTGTGATATTTTTTCAGGTTAATACTGAGTAAAAATACGTTTTAGGTTCTCTCCAATCTATGTTTCCTTTTTCTTAGACTGTTGGGAACAACCAGTATAACAGTACAGATCGTGCAAAGGAGTTTGGCATAGAAGTTGACTCCTACCCTACTACTGTAAAGGCTAGAGTTTTGAAGGCTCCAATGGTAATCCTACTTAATTCTTTCCCCATATGTATCTCTTTTCGTTTTTCAGTTTTCTGTACTTTGGGCCTTACATTTGCGCATAATGTTGTAGCTGAAGTACCATGATTCTGGAAAGGAGAAAGTTTGTGAGCCAGAGAATGGGCAGTGGAACATGAGAGACAAGGTACATCATGACAAAACGAACCATTTCTTAATCTTTTACTATGTTCTTTTGTGAAGTTATTACTATATTACAGAAAATGGTTAGTTTTAGTGATGGTGTTATTGTTAGCTGTTTATAGTAGTGTGTTAATGTGTTGTCAGACGAGCTACAGTGCTCATGAGTCTTGGCAATATGAAACTCCCTGTTCTGCTTAAACAAAATCTGTAGAGCCTGTACAATATTTTGAACTGTGCACAATATTTTAAGGAACTGAATTCTTTTTAGGGTTTACGATCTGTCCATTCCATTTATCCGCTGCTATAATTTTGTCATCTCAAATATTTATTGAATACTCCTGGTTCTTTTTGTGGAACTCAAAACTCTAACTATTGGCACTGCATATATTTGTTCTTTCTTCACACTGTTTGAAGAATTCATTTTGTTGTGCAGAAAGTAGTTAACGGTGCTAGGGTTACAATCTGGGCATGTGTTAACCTTTGCCATGATTTGGCGAATCATGTTATCAAAGCATTCTGCTTTGAATTGGTTAAAATGTCCCGTAGAACTGGACTGGTAATTATACCTTTTCACCATCCCATTGTCATATCTTCTTTATTTGCTGTACTCCTAGCTAAATTTTTTAACTTTGATTTCAGGACTTTGCTGATTCGAGACTTCCAATATTCCATGCTAGTCCTGTTCATGTTAAAACTCAACTTCCTATGCGCTATCAGGAAGCATGCAACATGTCGATGGGTCAAAAGATTAACCTCCTACTTGTTATATTGCCAGATAAAGATGCCAGATTATATGGTAACTAGCATCCAGATTCACTCTAACGTGTTGGAAGATATTATTCATTAGTCTTTTTATATAGGTTAGAGTTATATTCATTGTTATAATTTGAGACTCACCAAACAAGTGGTTAAGGTATTTGTCTGATTAACATGAGGTTTTTTACTCTCTTTTCAAGGAACATGCAAGCCCCGCTTAACAAAATTAGAATTCGAATATCAAATACTAGCTCCAGCTTTTAATAGATGACGCCATTGACTTATATATTTATATATTTGACCATTCATTTTATTTAAAAATTTTATAAAAAATATAAGTTATACTTAAAGTACCTTTAATAAAAAAAATAAGTTACAATAAAATAAATAATAATTATATAAGTTTTTAAATAAGACGAATGATCAAATGCGTGTCTAAAAGTCAACACCATCATCTATTAAAAATCGGAGGAAGTATTTGTTTCTTGTTTTGAAGTAAATTTCTTCACTTGTATTACATATACATGTCTGCCTGATGACATTTATAACCACAGGTGATGTTAAAAGAATCTGTGAAACAGAAATCGGTGTGATATCACAGTGTTGTCGGAGGGAGCATGTCTACAAGGAGAAGATTAACGTTCAATACTGTGCAAATGTTGCTATCAAGATCAATGCCAAGGTAAACTTAATCACCTCCCCGAATCTTTGTTTCACAAAGCTTACTGAACTACAAGATGTATTCACCACGTCTACAGGCTGGAGGAAGGAACTCAGTGTTTCTTGATGCAAAAGCAAGTTTACCGGTTGTCTCAATGAACCCAACTATTATATTT
This sequence comes from Oryza coarctata, assembly GCA_030770085.1. Lineage (NCBI taxonomy): Eukaryota > Viridiplantae > Streptophyta > Magnoliopsida > Poales > Poaceae > Oryza > Oryza coarctata. The sequence continues at coordinate 11,044,451 of CM061475.1, forward strand.
GGTGGTGATGTTACTCATCCTGGTCCTCTAGATGACTTTACCCCTTCCATTGCTTCGGTAAGATATATATTTCTTTCTATCAGAAAATAGACCAGCCCAAGTTCTTCTGTTACTCATTATCTGAACAAAAGTTCTGTTACTGTAACGGTTTTCACCTGACGGATGGGGTTCCATTTAGGTTGTTGCTTCCGTAGACTGGCCTGATGTGACAAAGTATAATTCTGTTGTTCGTACCCAACGTGCCCGTGTGGAGATCATAGAAGATCTTGAGGGCATTGTTAAGTAAGATCTTTATGCTGCTCAGCTAACTTTTACGTATGCATGCCAGTATGCCACCATTAGGCGGTGCTTTGATTTCTAAAATTTTTTGTAGGGAACTTCTCAATGCATGCAAAAGGGACTCCAATATGGAGCCGAAGCAGCTAATATTCTACAGGTTCATATTCTTCAAGTGTTTATTTTCTTAATTGTGCTCCTTTGCTGATCTTGACCATACCAAGACACTGATACTTGTCCTGCTTCATCATCAGGGACGGTGTAAGCGAGGGTCAGTTCAAGAAAGTTTTAGAGAAAGAAATACCGGAGATAGAAAAGGTACAAGCATTTCGATGACTGGACAGTGCATAATGTTTCAACCATTTTGGTTAAATAAGATCGATAATTGTAATTCATTGTTTCAGGCATGGAAGTCTCTGTATGATGCGAAGCCACGAATTACCTTCATAGTGGTGCGGAAGAGACATCATACAAGACTGTTCCCCAACAATTACAACGATCCACGCTGCACGAATGAGAAAGGAAATGTTCGTCCAGGTTAAAAATCGATCTACTCTTCCCTAAACGTTGATTAATGATATTGTTTAATCAATTACCTAACTCATTTTTTCTCTGTAAATTCCAGGCACAGTAGTTGATAGAGTGATCTGTCACCCTAGAGAGTTTGATTTCTTCCTGTGCAGCCATGCCGGGATCAAAGTAAGATGCCTATCAAGCTGCAGAGTACAAATAAGTGAACTGTCTGTCCCCTAACTATACAAGTGGTGCCCTAACGAGTGTATAAATTGTAAAAATTCAGGGGACAAGCCGTCCTAGCCATTACCATGTGCTGCGTGACGACAACAACTTCACTGCTGATGAGCTGCAGTCTGTCACAAACAACCTGTGCTACATGTAAGTGTGCACTTCTTTGCCGTGATTATTTGTTGATGTTTGCTTTTTGCACTCCTGCGGTTGAATGACTTTCTTTTTGCTTGTGCCCTCGACAGATATACAAGCTGCACTCGCTCGGTGTCCATTCGTAAGCCACTTCTCCCTATGAGCTCTGTTTTATCACAGAATAGTTGCTTTAATGACATGAGCTAACCGCTAAAATTCATTCTGCTGAAAAGAACTTAATTTTGTACAGTCACAAGCCGAGTGAAATTCTATCAAACTCAAAGTATAGATAAAGCTGCTATAGATTTTAGTATTTGGCCAAACTCTATAATCAAAATGGAACTGCAATTAGAAAAAAAAACATGAAGAGAGATTTAGGAAGACATGAATATAAGTAGTGATGAAGTACTATTACTATAACAACAATTTGAATTTGTCTTACTAGCTGCGCATAGAGGAATAATGTGACTTCTGTTACATGCTGTTCTGTTCTGTGTCTTAACTTTGTCTTGTTTGCCATTTCAGCACCTCCTGTCTACTATGCTCATAAGCTCGCATTCCGTGCTCGCTTCTACCTCACCCAAGTTCCCCGCGCACTTCCTCAAGGTGGCGTTCAGTGGGTACTTCCTGAAATCAAGGAAGAGGTGAAAAAGTCCATGTTCTATTGCTAGTCCTTGTACCCCTGAATAAAGCACACTGAAGCCTGGAGGACAAGCTCTGAATAATCAAACCTGCAGAACAGTATTTGTCCGAGTTTGTCATTCTTTTTCCATGTAGTAGACCTGGAGAATGCAACCTGGAAAGGATTTTATCGTGTTTGTGTGGTTTTAAAGACATTGAAATGCTATCTCTGCTGTTGCTATCTCTGCATTCTGAATGTTTTTGGTGTATGTGGGGATATAGACATGAACTCTATTTTGCTTCTCTGTTTCTGGTGATTATGCCTGTGGTTTATTTTCCAGGATATATAAGCTCTGTTTTTTTAAAATATATATATATATATAAACCTCCATTGTCTTTTGTTCAAAAATTTTAAACTCTTTAACCATATGGAGAGACTTGATGTCAGGCAGCAACATGGTACTCTTGTATCGTTTGTATATAGTGAAGACTATTAGACCACTGGATTTATATATATATAGATCCGATCTTCTTATATAAAGTTAGAGTCTCAGTCTCACTGTATACTACACTTCTACATGGTATCAGAGCAGGTTTAGACATCTCCGCGCGCGCTAGCATTCTCTCACCGGCGAGCTGACGTTTCCTCCTCATCGCAGACCTTCTCCCTCGATATTCCTCCTCTGCTTTCTCGTCTCAGCTCTCATCCTCCCCGTCTCCTCCACAGACGTCCTTCTCCTCCTCTATCGCCTTCTCGCCTTTTTCCACCACGTGACAAGGAGAAGGCCTCCATCCATCTCGTCTCATTTAGATCCGCCTTAGGTTTTTCCTTACTTCGGCGCACCTTTCCCTCTTTCGACGCCGGCCCACCTCTGTGCTCGCCATCTCTATTGGTTGGACCCGTCCGCCCTCCATCGGCTAAAACTCTCTTTTGGTTCTCGCTTTTCCAACACGTTCACCTGCTCCCGGATATAAAACTTCTCCACTCGCGTCCGAGCCACTCCGATGTGTCTACGTGTCCACGGACACGAATTTCTGTTTCCCGGACGTGAACCTTCTTTCTTCGCGTCTGCAACTTCTATGATTTTTTGCGTCCGCCCTACTCCATTACGTCCACGAGTCCATAGACGTGAAACCTCCCTTCACGGACACGAACTCTCTCACTCCCGTGACCCACCTACTCTCTCACACTCATGACCTACCTACTCTGCCACCCACTCCTCGCACGAAGCATATAAAGATTGACATTCATTTCGTACGAGATAAGATCGCGCTAGGATAAGTTCGAATGCTCCATGTACCATCGACGCACCAGTTCGCTGATATTATGACCAAAGACCTATCCGTACCTTTGTTCATCAATTTTTAATCCAATCTCTACGTCCGTGTCCCTCCCGCTATAACTGCAGGGGTGTTAGACCACTGGACTTATATATATATATAGACCTGATCTCTCTGTATAGAGTTAGCGTCTCAATCTTACTGTACTATACTTCTGCAGAAGGGCTCCATCAACGTCATTTCCTAATGATATTCTCTTATTTATTATTTTCCTTCTCACTTAGGAAGAAAGTGGCAGTGACAGCTAAAGAGAAAAAGAACGTGGCCTGCTTAATTCAACCATTTGCCGCCATGGAGTCAATTATCACGTCAATCTCCTAACTTTTTCTCTTTGATTTTTTCTTATATTTTGTCTCTCTTTAAAGAAAGGAACGCTGGGCCTATCATTGACTGTTTTTTTAAAGGAGCCTATCTTTAATTGTGGCCACGTGTTTGTCTTGGGGTGAGCTAGCAGCTGCAATTTGCGCCTTTTTTGTTTTCAATTTTTATCAGTAACCTAGCTACTGAATGACCAATAGAATTAGGATAGGTAATTGAATTACAATCATTATAAACTTGACATCCAACAAAGGTGATATGATCAAGAATCGTCCCTGTAAAGAACTCTCAGATACTTGAAGATAGTTCAGGTCGCAATATATGCACAGGGATAGTGTTGAGGGGAAAGGGGACTTGTAACAAATAATTAGTTAATTTTCTAGTTGGATACTCTGCTGCGTTTTTTTTAAAGGTGATCTTGAGTTGAAATCCGTCTTAGAAATTTGATTTTGTTTGACATGAAAGGAGTTTTGAGCCTCCGTTAATTATCACTGCACCGCCATTGCGCAATTTCTGAAACCGAAACTCTGCCGGCAGAGGTCGCATTCAAGGGCTAATTATCTGTCGGTAAATGCAGCAGTTCTGGGGTCATTGTGTAGTCATGTATGGCTAGCTAGATGGCCCAGGGTGTCGTCTCACTCCGGTATATCGATTGGTTGTTCTTGCTAAGTATTTGCTCTTGCATGCATGAAGGATGTCGTGCAAAAGTTAGGGCAGTTTAAAATAACAGCCAAGTGCAATCGATCGATTAATGCAGCTACATAAGTCGGGACATATTCGTGCTATATATATATACAGAGAGAGAAAGGGAATATGTTTGGAATAAAAAAAACATGATGTCCTTATAGGGCTGAAAGGTGTTGTTTCTTGTTTTGTTTTGTTAATAACTCGTATACATAGGATGATGTCTTAATAACTAATCTAAACAAAAAGTTTAACATAATAAGATTGCTGCAATACTATTTAATTCCTTATTCTGCTTACTAAGGAAATTTATATAATTTTTTCTACAAAACATAGTAGATGATTTTTCATTATTTATTTATTTTTCTTAATGGAATATAGATTCAAACTATAAAGCTATTCAAATTACATGTTACCAAAATAATTGTTTATTGGGAAAATGAATTTTCAAACCCTTAATTAATGAATATAGGTTATGTCATGTGAGAGTTAGCAAGAAAAATGAATATGCAATACTAATTTTGCTTCAAGTTGGGCCTAAATTATGAAGTGTTCGATACCCAAGGTGGTACACGACATAGACAAAAGTTCGAACATCCAATATTTACAACAAACTTAACGAAACCTTCTTTGCATTTTAAGACAACCATAATAGGCAATTTATAGGCACAACTAATCACACACAACCCATAAGTAAGATAACATAAACCACTTTTAGGAATTAACTATAACTTATCATGAGGTAACTATTATAATGGTAAGAGGTAAACTATTATAATGGTAAGAGACTTAAGTTTAAGTTTATATATGCGTAAGTGTGGATGTAAAAAGATACTACTTCATGCCTATACATGTTAGTATCACTTGAGACCAAAAAACCAAATAAAACAAAAAGATTAGCATAAAATACTCAGTAATTATAATATAGAACTTGAAAAACATATGCACAGTATTTAGCAGGTAAAGAACAAATAAAAACCTTTCTTTTGTTTTGTTTGAAACATAAATACAATTATTTTCTCTAAAATAAAAATAAAATTTTGTTTTTATCAAAGCAAAAGACATGAATTCATTAAATAGTAGTTTCATCCCAGACAATCATAAACACACCCTTTGCATTTACCGGTAAAACTGAGTAAGCAAGATCAATGCTTACCTCTTACCTATAGAAATATAAATAAAGAATCAGATTGCACATCCATAAATAAATTATTTAACTAGAATAAAATATACTGGCATGAAACATAAATTGTTTAACCGAACAAAAATGGAGAATATTCAAATAAGACTAACACCATAAATATGATATCAACTTGAAACATAAATAGCACAAAAAACATGATCATATGAATATATAATGGAATAAGTGTAGCAAAGTAGTTCAATCATCACAATCAATAAGTTTGTCATGTAATTGCCTTAAAATTTGGACAATAACCGATGCCACACCAGCAACATGGGAACTCTTCAAACCTAATGAATAAAATAATACTCAAAAGTATTCAGCTCAACAACAACCACACGGTAATTTCAAGCTACTAATGTATGCTAGTAAAATCTAAAACCTAAAATAAACAGGCTAAAGACAAAGCCTCAATACTTTAATAGTAATAATTGAGCCGCTAAACCAAACATAGAAAACAATCGTAATAATTGAGTTGCTAAACCAAACACAGAAAATAAATACATCTAGAGCATCTACAAAAAATTATCTATAACTTTTTTTTATGAAAAATACAATTCTACCTTGATAATTTCTGATTTAAAATGAAAGACAGCTGCGCCAGTTTTCGGACCCTATCAGCAGCACTGTTTTGGCTGTTTCTCATAAACTCCCTGTCCGAATTGAACAAAACTAAAACCATTAGAAAGATATTTAAAAGACATAAAACTTTTTTAAGATCAAAATATGATTCCTAAAAGCTTAGTCCGATTTTTTAAAAAAATAAGCTTGCAGCCTAATAATAAAAAAATAAATTTGAACTACCGGCAATGGAACTCAATTTCTGCTTGAAATAAACACATCTAGGGACTAATTAGGGGTTACCCTTACTGTGTAGACCAGCAATCTGTGACCAACTCCACAAATCCAAAAAACCCTAATTTTCTTCTTCTCCCTTCTTTCTCTTCTCTTCTGTTCCCTTGTCTTACTCCTTTGGTCATTCCTCTCTTCTGTTAGCAGCCGACCAGCAAGGAGAGCAGCAGCAGGCAAAAGCTACATTGGGCACCAGGCAGGGCACACCAAGCAGGCCACCACACGCAGTAGAGGTGCACTGGCAACTGCGCAGGCCTGCAGCGGCATGGTGGTGACACGATGGCAAGTAGTATCAAAGTTTTAACCTACTTTGCACGGTTGTTTGTATATGGTGGCCTGTAGAAGGGACGCATTGTAGCACCGTAGCACCGAGGAGAGTTCTTGAGGATTCACCTATAAAGTAGCGCTAAGCTGTTAAGTGCGCTAGTCGGTAAAGAGGAGAGTATAATACCCAACTCGTTATTAGTGATTCGGTATATATGTGTGTTCTAGTTTTGGTTTCGATCCATTAAGTTTGTGTGTTTATTTGGTGGAAATAGTCTCATATAGAAAGTTTAGTAGATTTGGACCATGTTATATACCCAATTTACTTTAACGGTTAATCCTTTTACACGAAAAAAATATAAGTGGAATATTATATAAACGTGGGCCTAGTCAACATATAGAGTGAGCTACGTAGATTTAGGGCTAAGGTGTTACACAAATGTTATACATTTATAAAATTGTATACTTTTATTGTAGCTTCGTTCATTAAATACATAGCTAAAGTTGTAACGAGCTGACAACTTTGACTAAATGATTATATTTGTGTGAAATTTAATAAAACTAGTATCCTATAGTTCAAGGCACACGCACTTATAAAATGAGAGAGGCTTATATAGATGGGGTTATAACAGAATAAGCAAATCTTCATTCGAATATACTATACCTTTGAACACATATATTGCAGCAAATTCACATTTTTTTTACTTTGGAAAGTCAGAGTACTATTACAAACAAAAGTTTGTTATCTTGGTAAATCATTTTTTATGAGGAGTGCCTATCTAAATTGTATCCAATCATTGAATATTTTAATTCTCGCATCCCTCTAAATAATTATTCAAAATTAGATTTTATTCTTGCAGAACTAGATGGGTACATACTTGCCGTATCCTCGATATCATTTTAGAATACATATAGTCAAATTTAAAAACTTTGGCCCCCTTTGATATGCATAAAAATACTAAGATTTGTAATGTAAAAATGGAATTAATTAGTAGAAATTCTATAAGTTCGTATTGTTATATTTATGAATATACTAAAGTTGGAGAATGAGATACAGTATTGTAGGGGTTTGAGTAATCAAGTTAGTACTATATTTGCTAGAGGTTATCTCGGTGTGCATTGTCAGATGAGGTAGGTCAGTTGGGAGTTCTCTTTATATCTTCAATATGATGTCCTCAATCGGCAAGGTAATGATTTCTACTGAAACAATTTAGACTATTTATTTTTTCTAAACCAATAGATTTTCCACAAAAGGTGTTTTACAAGTAGAAACATTGTTTATTTTTATAACCCAATTAATTATATCTATTTATAATACCATATTAACTACTGGTATAAGAATATTTTTTTCTACTAATATAACTTAGAAATTAATGGTCGAGATGCTTCTACTGGTGATAGAATACTACCGAGCACCATAAAGATACTCCTTCCACAATTATATTTAGAGGAAAAAGATTATTTCCAAAAGAAAATTACTCAACTACAGTACCAGAATGGAGCAATTATATACATGATGTGTTAGTTTATTTTTTCTCGGGTCGTTACACCAAACAAAGTTATTTTCTTGTTAAAGCTTAAACTTATTGATGTTCATGAATCTTACGGAAGATATGTACTCTTCCCCTCCACCAGCTTTCCTGCAAATTGTTAATGGTCCTGCCAAAAAGAGGAACTCTAATCCAATTTATTAATTAAAAAATCCTTCTTTTTAAAGTTGCAGTAAGTTGATGATTACTTAATATCGATGTTTTATACTAATTGGTTATTAAAAAAAAGTAAAACTTGCTTTTGGGTTCATTTTTTATGCACCTGGTACCAAAGCTAAAAACATGCATCTTTTTGTGCGCATCCTTCTATCAAAATATTATTTTTACAATTTGAAGGTAAAGTTCACTCTTCCCTATGGAAAGGGGTCTTATCAGTTTGCCAATCAGTGAGGGAATTATTGGAATAAAGTAATAAAACACTAATAGTATATCAGTGCGTTGGAGTTGAGCAAATTAGTCATTAGTTCTTCATCCCTCCACATATATAATGTGTTATTTAATTTAGTGCGTACCCAGACAGGTGAATATGGAACAAACTTTTCCATATGCAGTTAACGAGGCACACTTGACATTCTCTAATTCAGGGTACTTGCTTCCATTGATTATATATAATGCACCCATCATATACTTTCTAAAATTCTCTCGTGGTTGGCCTGTTTATTGTTACTTGTAATTTGCATCAAATGGCTGTCTTTTTGGTCTTAGGAAATCAGGGTGATATTGTTGAAAACTTCCAATTTAAATAAATTTTGTGTATGAACAATGTGACTTTTCTACCAAGCGTTTAACTTAATATAAATCGCAATATTTTTAGGTGTTAGGACACTTTAATATCTAAAACTAAACAAACAACTACACAATAATACCATCAACTTTAAACAAACATAAGTTATTTTTTTCCCACAAGACTTGATGTGAAAGAATAATTCAACAATGGAATAAAACATTATTCTTCGCAAGAAGTGATTGGTGCAATAACTTGCTTCTTTAAGAGCATCTCTAGAAGGCTCTCTTTTTCTCCAGGCAAAACATGTCTCTCGTGAGCTCCCTACCGGCCTTCTCATCACTGTACACTCGCCTCTTCTCCTCCTTTGTTCTCTAGAGGCAGCGAGCTGCAAATCGCTCGCTGCCGCATCTTGTCCCCAATGGTTAGCCTTCCTTGACGCCATCCCTCAATGCCTAGGTATGCCATTGTCGCCTCTTCCTCCTCTGTAGCCACCGCCATATAAGTTAGACAGGCATGTTATCGTCGCCGCTGCATCCTCTTCTAGGGTTAGTTTAGCCGCTGCCACCGCCTCGTCATCTCGAGCATGCACCGCAGCCATCACCGTATGTGCCACTGCATCCTCCTCTAGGGTTAGGGTTTAGCCGTCATGCTACCTTGTCGTCTGGAGCATGTGCCACCATCGCTGCCTCATAGGAAGGAGAGAGGAACGGTGAAAGAAGAGAGGAGGTAGGAGGTGGAGGCTAGGAGGGAGAGAGGATGTAGGAGGCCAGGAGGGAGAGGCCGATAAGAAGAAGAGTTTGGAATGATGGTTTTACTAAAAATTTAGTAGATGCTTGCAAATTCAGTAAAAAAAATTAGTATATGCTTAATAAATTCAGTAAAAATTTAGTATGCTTGTAAATTGCAAATCTTAATTAGGATATGCTTGATAAATTCGGTAAAAATTTAGTACATGCTAATAAATTGTAAATGTAGGTTATTAGGAATGGATAGTTATTATATGGGACTTTTGAGAGGGCAAAACATTGGTAGCAATTATATATTCTTGAAAGACAATCAATTTTCAAATGAATTTGCATCTCCAATGAAGGAACAAGTGGTCAGGGAAACACAATTTGAAGAAACAACAACTGAGAAGCCAACCAAGAGGAGAAAAAAGAATTTTAGTGAGGAGTACAACTTGTTGGTGTCGGCATGGCTAGCAATAAGTATGGATGCAATACATGGCAATGAGCAATCTAAGAGTAGATATTGGCAAAGAATTGATGAGTACTATCATCAACATCCTTGAAACTGATCGTAGTTGGAATTCTCTAATGCATCATTGGTCTACCATACAAGAAAGTGTTAATAGATTTTGTGGATGTTTTGCTCAGATTCAAAATAGGAGAGAAAGTAGGCTTAACCATGATGATAAGGTAAAAATGTTCTTCTTTTACTGTCATATAACTTTTATGTGTTATTGAAACTTTATGAATTATTTATTTCTATGGGTAAGACAAGCTTGTGAATTGTACCAGTCAAGAATGGAAAATCTTTTAGTTTATTGCATTGTTGGTAACAATTGCGCAATGAACAGAAGTGCATCGATAGGAGTGCCCAAATGAAAAAAAGAGTTGTTTTATTCCAAGTCCTGCAAATATATAGATTTGGCAAATATACCATAGCAGGAACTAGCCATTACAAAAGTAGCAGTTATAAAAACTAGCCGTTACAAAAATCAACCATTATAAAATAGCCATTGTAAAAAACTAGCCATTTAAAATTATAGTTCAAATAGTTATTTGATACAACAATAATAATAACATAATCTTTATAGAGTTGAAACCTCGTAAGAGCCTTTATATTACGATTTAGGTATGCCAATAGTTGATTTCTAATACAGATCTTCAGGTATATCCCACTCTTTTAACTCACTTCTTATTGTCTTTTTTCATATTAATTTTAATCCTCTCGTTATATTATTATCTTAACTTAAAATTTTATAATGTACTAGCCCGTCTGAATGTCTCTTTGGATATGTCAAATCATCACAACCAATATTAGACAAGTTTTTCTTTCATTAGTGTTACCCCTAGTCAATCACGTATATTCTCATTCTAGACTTGATCTATTCTTATATGACCATAAATCCAGTATAGCATATGTATTTATGCAACACTGAGCTATTGAATATGATATTTTTTTAGGCCAACATCCTATCCCATATAGCTTGCCTTTTAGCTTGTGCACTATCATCTTATCAGAGAAGATGCCAAATGCTTGGCACCACTTCAATCAGCCCGCTTTGATTCTATGGATAGCGTCCGCATCAATATCCCTATTCATCTGTAACATCAATCCCAGATATCGAAAGGTGTCCTTCTTGAACACTAATTGGGCTCCTAAACTTACATCTCCATACTTATGTATGATTTTGCCAAAGTCAAATCTCAAGTATTCAGTCTTAGTTCTATTTAATCTAAAATCTTTAGACTCAAGAGTCTACCGTCATAACTCTAGTTTTCTATTTACTCCTATCCAGCTCTCATCAATTAACACTATATCATTTATAAAGAGCCTACACTATAGAACATACCCTTGTATGTTTCTTATAGCCTCATTCACTACCAAGCCAAAAAAGTATGGGCTCAAGGCTAATTCCTGATGTATTCCTATTTTAATCGGGAAGTAATATGTATTAGCATCATTTATTTGAACACTAGTTATAGCATTATTGTACATATCCTTTATAAAAGAAAAATACTTTATTAGTACTTTATATTTATCCAAAAGCTATCACATAACATTTTTTTGTATCTGATTATAAATCTTCTTCAAGTCAATAAAAACCAAATATAGATACTTCTTCTGCTCTCTAAACTACTCCATAAGTTGTCTTATTAAGAAAATTATTTCTATGGTTAATCTTTCAAGTATGAAACTAAATTGGTTTATAGAGATCTGTATCGTTGCTCTCAAACAGTATTCGATAACTCTCTTCCATAGTTTTATAGTATAGCTTATCAACTTAATTTCTCGGTAATTAGTATACTTTGGATATCTCTCTTATTCTTATAGATTGATATCAACATACTTCTTCTTCACTTTTCAGGTATCATGTTTGATTTATTTGATATTTATAAATTATCTGTTAAGATTTAGGCGCTGTCACAATAGAGAACCAGTTATTCAGGAAGCTCCCTATTTCTCTAAATAGAGATTTCAAAATAGCTAGCTTTTAATGCTCTAAGAAGAAGAACAAGCTAGCAATAATAATTACAGAGGGTATTAATTCCATCTTGTGATACATGATGATAGCCAGCACATAGGAATTCCTCCAAAGTTTTATAGAAGATTACCAATGACAAGTAAAAGGCACAAAGGTACGTGTATACCTAAACTAAATGATATGCTATAGAAGGATTTTTATTTTTCTCACTTGACTGAAGTTGCTAGTTTTTTTTGTCAGTCAGGTAACCTAGCTAACTGTTGCTATTCGATGAACACTGTTATCTTCTTTTTCATATCAGAGCTTTTTCTGTTTTTTCCTACATGTAGTGTTTGAGTTTTTTTTTTCAATTGCCTACTAGTAGTATTCTATACTATTACCAATTAATATAAGTGATTTAATATATTGATTTATAAGTTCTACTATCAGTAAAAAATATTGTACTGCTAATAACTAAAGTGATAGTATAAATAAATATGGTGCATTATATTAACAAGAAAAGATGAAATGACTAGATTGATTCTACTGCCCATAGAGACCACACTAAAAATTGCTATAGTATTAACCCTTTTTGTTTTTGCTCACACACAAAAAAAATGTGTGTGTGTTTTAGGGGAGGAGGATAGTAGCTCTTACTATGTAAGGGCAACCAAAACTATCGAACAACTGCACACTCCCTAGAGAGTAAATTACACCGACTATTCATAAACTTACGAGTTTGGTGCAATCCAGTGCACAAATTTGTAAAATGCTTATTTTGACACATACACTTGTGCGGTGAATGTGACCAGTGCAAAATGACTAATCATGGTCAGTGTTGCTGAACTTGAGGTGGATTAGGATGTCAGGTAGGCGTACAAATGAGAAGGGTACCATGTAGATATGTATGTGCCAAGTCACGTAAAACAACATATGTTGATTGTATAGAGAAAAACATATAAAAAACAGAGAAGAGATGAGATGTAGCGATAAAAATAGAGTAAAACAGAAACCAACCATAAGGGTTATATGTAAATATAGCATGTCTCATGCCATCCTCCCATATGTATGTACACAAGACATCCCAATTAACGTCCCAAGTTAGCAAGAATAGCCATAGTATATCATTTGGTCTTGGTTCACACGTACTATATATTGCACCAAACTAACAAGTTCACATGTCAATCACATATATTGCACCCAGCTCACAATTTTCCATATGGATCACCAATACAATTTACTCAAAACAAAAAGAAAGCTACACACACAACCACCTAGCCCTAACAAGCTAGGGACCTTCTTAGTTTCATCTGATTATGGTTAAAAACTTGCAAATCTATCCTATGGTTTGCTGTACAGTTTTCCAATTATTTTATTTCCAATTAGTGGTGTGCTAAGTGCACTCTCACTTCATCAATCTTATCAACAAGGTGACTGATATAATCCAAATATATAGATGAGCGTAACTAGCTAGCTAAAATAATTGTATAGCTGCTTCTTAGTGGTGGTTGACTTTGTTAATTACTTAGCTAGCGTGCTTGCGCATGATATGGCAGATAAGTCACATTGACAAGTCAACTACAGGCTCTAGACTTACAATTAATCGAGGATTAATTATGGTAATGACAGTCTCTACCTGTCGATCATGTATTGTTAGAGAGGCGGTTAAGTTTTGACACATTGAATTGGCTCCTTAATCAGTGAGACTAATTAGTTATAGGTTTAGCTTTTAATTAATCAACCTCAGTGTTGTACCGTACGTAGTTGCAAGGTTAGAATGCGATGCCATGCACGCTGTATTATCATTTAGGAAAAGTACCATATTAATGGGCTGACATGGCACAATATTGTACTGCCGTTCTTTGTTTTCTATATCACCAAAGTAGGATTATGTTGGGTATGAGTGCTCGTTGTGTATTAAATTAGGACGAAATGAAATTATGGAGGAAGAAAGGTTGTGGCTAAAAGGTTATCAACATTTGTTTAACAAAAAAGGCGAATGGTAGAGTGAGATTGCTATCCTTCCCACAAACATTCCTTTTGGTTACGGAATGTCTTTCGTATACCTAATTAAAGGGTTTGTATCTCTCTTGTACACGTGGTTTTTTAGTCTATTACTGTTACTCTACATGCAGACTTTTAGCTAGAAAAATTAATTTAAGTCTGAAATCTTTCAATTAACCTGTATATTATTTACCATTGAAAAGTACAGTTGCACACAGAGTGTTTGTTTTCTACTCCACAAAGAAAATTTGGGCACATCTGTCATACGGTGAATATTGAAATGTCTGATGATTAAACAAAAAACTTAACATGATCCTAAAGCGGAAGAACATATGTAACAACAAAGCACAGGACAACCTCAGAATAATTGAGGGGAAAGAATTAATTGGCGTGAGACGGTGGTTAACGATTGGCGGAAAGCGATGGAGAAGAGGAGAATAGAGGAAATTAAAAAGTTGGACTTGCAAAGTGATCGGCTTGCCAAAAGCAAAGCTCAAGCTATAGATAGTGGAGACAGAAGTCACACAACTTCCTAAGGCTGGGGCTAAGGTTGAGGCTGGCTTGGGTAATGTAGTGGTGTGGGGAGCCACCACTCTCTATCATAACCACCATCCACATCAGCTAGCTCTGGTCTCAAGCAAAATGCCAAGCTTTCAGTAAGGGTGTGGAAGTATAACTGTGTGTTGTTAAAAAACTATTTTAATTAAATCTTAGTTTTCAAGTTTTTTTTCTTGTGTATTAAGGATAAAGGGCCAAGATTTTAATTTTATTTATCCTTGAGACCCTAAAATTTTATTCCAAAAATCTCTTTCCAAATAAACATCAGAATCATAATTTGGAAATCAAACTCTCCTTTGAAGTCTTCATGTTTTTCCTCGAATGCCCATCCTAAATTCCCTTGAATCTTGCTGAAGTCAATCACCAAAACTTATTCCAAATTATCATCAATACTTATATCATTGTATCATCTCCTTAAATCTATCTAGAATCCACCCAAGAATCAAATTTCATTTCAAATATTACAATTTCAATCAAATGTATCTTCTTTGTCCTCCTGTAAATTTTCTAAATACAAGAATCAAGCTCAAAGTTCATGCATCAATTCAAATATACTATGAATCAATTTCTAAGTTTTTTACAAAAATATCAAGGCTTACTATACCATTGGGCCACATTCTCCTTCCTTTCTCTTTATAGCCCAACACATTTTCCTTTTCCCCTCTCAGTTTAGGCCAGAACCAAACTAGCCCACCTCTCTCCCCCCTTGGGTCACGACCTCATCCAACCCACTTCCACCTCTCCTCCTCCACTAAGCCAGGGCCATTATGTCCCTCAACAAACCAGCCTAACACCCTCTTTCCCTCCAAGTTGGCCCAAGCCACCTTTCTTCTTTCCTCACCTATCTCGCCTTCTGCCACCTCCTCCCAGCCATCCCAATTCACCAAGCTAGCCTAGCTCTTGGCCCAAATAGCTCTCGGTCTCGCTGGTAGCAAGCCTAGCTAGGGCATCTCCTTGCCTAGCCAAATGCATGCAAGGAGTTGCCATACTCAAGGTCTTGCCGCACCACTCGTCCGCATGTGCCACCGATCGAGTTGTGCTGCCCTAGCGTGCACCGCGTTATGCTTCACCCAAGAGCACGCTACACCAATCCCACCACCTCCCTGTGACATCCCACCAGGTCACGCTTGAGCTGGCCTTGCCGTCTACTGTTATGCATTGCGCTCACATGTGCTGTGCCTTGTCCGCTCCCACATCTTGCCACACTGCGACAAGCCACGGCCGACGTCCTCTCTTTGGCCATGAATCATGCCGGCTCTCTAGGCATTTTCATGTCCCTCGCACCCCTATTGTGCAACACACTATCGCGAGCGTCGAGCGGCTGCAAATCACACATCCTTGTGTACACACTACCCAACTCTCGTCTATGCGACACCTCTCCCCCTTGCCACACCTACTTTTCCCTAGCATCCACACCTCACTAACACTAGCAGCACCCCATTCACCACCTCTCCTCCACGGGAAACCACCGATCGAAGTCATGCAACCACTTCAAAAGGTCTGCACTAGGTTTACCCTTCGTATCGTCCTTCGTCCTCCTATGGCCACTATCATCTCCCTCTTGTGCCATCCCACTACTGCTGTCAGCCACATCAGGCCCGTTAGGACCACTGGGTCTAGCCACGTCTTCTTTCCTAGGTTCCTATGTGCCCGTACAAGCCACCGTGGAGTCAGCTATCGTTGATGACTTCCTCGAATCCCCATACATAGCACAGTGACACATTGTTGCTAGCATTAGCTCTAGCCGCGAATCCTGCATCCTCACCTCCTTTCATGCAGGCCCAAGCAGACACTGCCCCAGCCAACCTCCTTCCCCCTCATTGCGGCTATAAAGCCAACCAGAGCAACTCCTTCTGCCTTTTTCCTCCTTCCCACACCTAGCTGTCCTAAAGCAAACTCATCTTTTCCACTAAGAGGCAGGCCCGTGCCTAGGAGTGCCACTACCCTGTCTCCTCTGAACTCAATGCCACTAGCACCACCTTCTTACCAAGCTCCTCAATCCCGAACACCATCAGAGCCCTCCTATGAGTTGGCCACGTATTCTTTCAAACACATGGCGTGCACTCATAGGAGCTCTGCCACTTCCCAGCCATCACTCCACCTTTACCCTTGCTTCCTCATCACTAGTACCTCCACCAACCCTCCTCTTCACCCCTTAGGATTGGCACTGTATTTTCACTATATTTTGCCATCCCAAAACACCTCTACCTCCTCTATCCCGATTGGGATAGTGCTAGGCCATCTTGGCCTTGTACGAGCATCACTGCCTAGGCGCTTAATGCCCTTGACTCGAAGGCTTTCTCCCCATGCCAAGCTCCTCCCTCCGCCATTGTAGCATGTAGCCAGTCTGTGCTCCACCGTGCACTTCATCCCAAAAAGGATCGCTGCTACACCAGGTGTTGCTGATCCCTAGCCATGTAGCGGCCATCTTCCCAAGCCGCCACTACGTTGGTGGCCCCCACCGCCTCTAGCCTCCTGCCTTGCCCTCGTTTGCCTTTACCTTCCAAGGAAGGGAGCAAAGAGAGAAGTAGAAAGAAAACAATAGAGGATAAGGGAAAGAATAGAAAAGAAAAGAAGAAAGGAGAAGAAAATGAAACACTGACATATGGGACCTACTCTTCAGGTCGATCCCGTGCACTTGTCTATATAGGCCATGTCACTCACCACTCGACCCATGCGTCAATCTATGGAATGTGAGCCAAGCCCACTCAAACGTCCCAACGCCAGCTCGGTAGAACTGATTTGTCACGTGCCTATCTCCTATGTGTCTATGATAGTAGGGCCATAGAGTAATATTCCTCATAATATTCTTTTACATACAAGAAACTCTTTTATGTCTGAATATAAATTTATTTAATCTTCTAAAAATCATATCTTTTAAACCGTAAGTTCGATTGGCCCCATTCAACTCGCATAATTTTCATAAAAATAAGGTCTATCTAATGATGTTATTATTTATTAATAATATTTTTTTGGTTTTATTTGGATTTCTCTTTTTTCACGTTGTTTTCGACAAAAATTTCTCGGATGCTAAATCTAAAGAGTTTTGTGTCACTTAGAGCAAGGCAAGTCACTCCTATGATCACGTTAATCCTAGTTTAAAAAATTAAATATTAACAATGTACATAATTAGACATACATAAAGGTCGATTATCGCAGCCGATCTATTTGCTACATTATATCATTTCCTTTGAAAATTGATTATCTAACCTTTATGTGCCATATTTTATTACCTAAACTTCATACCACTGGTAAAAAGACCTCCGATAATTATTTTTGATAATTAAAGAACATGTTATTTTCAAACAATGAGATTTTGGTTGGTATAAATTAATCATGTTGGAAAAATGGGTTGTTTTAAAAACTCGACATTTTATGTTGGTAGTTTGTGAAATAAAATGTGGTTGTTTGAAAGGAAATCGTGGTATGAAGTTGTAATCTATATGGCAAGCCTTTGTATTTACATTTAAGAACCAATTTCTTGGGAAATTGCATTGAGCATAGTACAGTACGACCATATGGAAGACATGGGATGCCCCTAGCTAAGTAACTAGTGGGGCTAGGAATGATTGTCTGCTATGAGTTGTGGAATTGCCAGAGTGACCAAGAGATGTGGTGCTCATAGGATACTGAATATAGAAAGTCTAGGACTTGCCTAAGACTTGGTATGGGACCTTTATGGCCAGCAAATGGTTATTCTAGTTTTGATTTAGAAATGTGACATGTGGGTAAAGCATGCACCATCTATAGAAATTTTGGTCAAACCATTTAAATAGACGTGCCCATGATCATGGGCAGATATAAAGTGATTTCTCTCGTGTAGATTTGTTTATAAATGGTTGTGAAGTAAAGTTATGAGCCGGGAACCATTTTCAGAGTTAGCCTATATGGCTAATGGCTGACCTGTGTAGTCCGGAACAGACTTGTGTAGTGTAGGAAGTCAGATAACTTTGTAGTGAGAAAGTAAGATGATAACTCTAGGATTAAAAGGAAAAGTAATGATGGTAATGTAAAGAAGGTAAATTGAATTTTGATGTTATGGTTTATGGGTTGCCTGAGGATAAAAGGCTCTAGGAGCCGTGATTGATGAGGTGGGTTATGGCCCTATGAATATAGTTGGATAGTGGTTTGGATAGAGGAAAGTGAAAAGAAACTAATAAATATGTAACAAGGTGAAATCTATTGTTAGCCTGTAGGTTCTAGGAGTTTGCTAATGCTAAAGTCATTGCAAAGTGGCTCGCTGGTTATGTTAATACCTATGTCTTTTATAAATAATAAACTACACTAAATAGAGTGGCTATATGGCTAGATTAAGGCTAGGCCCTTAATCAAGATAAATGCACACATAGAGATTTTAAATACATAAAATAATAAATAGAGTTGTGAAATAAACCCAACTTTTCATTGAAATTTGTGCATGTTCACACTTTTATGACTTGATGAGTAAATTTATACTCAAACTTTTTTTCTTCAAAAGTTTTAGTGAAGCGAAGATGATGAATAAGATTTCATCCTAGCCCCAAACTGTTGCTTATGGCTTGGATGCTAGCTACACTATATATTTCACTATAGTCTCTAATGTATCGGTTGCTTTCTCAGGACAAACTAAAGATGCAAATTAGTTAATATATACGTTTATTATTCGTTATTACAATTATAATTTGCGATGATGCATTTATGTTACTACAGGTACCACTATTGTGTTTTAGAATTGGTACTAGTCTTGTAGTTTGTGAGAGATGGTTCGCCCCTTAGATATCACTGTTAGTGATACTAGACGTGACAGGAGGCTTATATTTTGGTTTAATTAAAGAAAGGACATTTCCAACTGGTTAGTTAAAATAAACTAATTGAAGTGAACTCCTCGCAAGCATGGAAGTCTAACACTTTTGGAGAGGGGGCTCATTGCATCTAATCCATATTCAATTCTAGTGTTTGCTAGATGAGTATACATATATAAAAGTGTTTTGAGCTTGCCTATCAGATGTGTGCAAACCTAACCGCTTTGATTGGAGCAAAAAGAATGTTCTCAATGTCTTGGAGAAGAACAATTTGTCAATATGAGATGAAAACAAAAAGTCATGTCATCAACCTCTCCATGATGTGAGTTCAGATCCCATAGAGACTCATCACTAAATGTAATAAAAACAAAGTAGATTACAGGTCAATTCACAATCAAGTGCAAGCATGCACAGAACCATATATAGGTTAATTCGATGGTTAGGGAACTACTCCAAACATGTCCCACATATTTATTTCAGCTTAATCGGAGGCAGTTTAATTTCCATACGAAACCTACGAGCTTTATCGCCAACAACTCTCACAAATAGTCCATGCTTGCAGAAATCAATGGCAGGACGGCTTGCCTACATGGCAATTGATGGAGGAAAGATCAGGCATATATCATAGATGGGGCCTAGTGGTGGCATTTACTCATGGCAGATAGCAGAAATTGGATGGCAATCCATTTATAAAGCAGGGATCCAGCCACGATGTGGTACTAAGGGGCATGAATAATTGTTTAGACTACGGCTATTTATATAATTTTTTCACATCATATTCAGATAATATATAGACAACACATTCTATAGTATAATTAATGATTTAATTCCATGTATATAGAACGTCTATATGGTATTAATTAAGTTGTCTATTAAAACCGTTAGGTAATTAAATGACTGTGTCTTTTTCTCTCTTCTCTTGCCTCCACACCATCAAATCTTATGCCTGGCGTTTTATGTCAAACGACGACGTCACAATATTATTCGTATCCTAAGATGTCTCAGAGAACCAGTCATAACTAAGATCCGGGTGAAAGCCCTTGATCCAACATTCACTTGCTGGATCTAATGATGACAACGCCTCTTTGCTGCGTGAGTCCCAAATGTGGAATTTTTCCCTCTTGGGTATTCATGCCCCCAACAACTATCGGTTATTTTATTTTGTCTCTTTGTCTGATCTTGTAATAAGCTTATACAATTTAATTCCTCAGGAGTGTTGTAGACTATATAAAGTTGAAGAAAAATGAACTCTTCTTTGGTGCACCACTGTAAAGGAACACTACAAAGTTAGAAACACAAACATATGTACTACTAACTCTTCTTTGATGTACCACTGTGAAGACTTGGAAGTTACACAAACATATGTATTACTACTTATTGACACCACTGTAGTTCACATGTCTTTCTTTCTACAGCGGCTCAAATAGGCAACCTCCTATTGTTATAAATAGGGCTGCCTTAGGCCAGTAGGCCACATATTATTTTTATAGCCTACTCTATAGAAATAGTTGACTTATTGCAAGCAGTTTCATTTATAAAAATGGTGATTACAAAGAAAATTATCATAACGAACCGCCTATAATAATAAAAAAACCATTTTTACATAAGGTTATTTACAACTTCCGTATGTACTACTTTATTTTATAAGTAATTTTTTCTTTTTGCCAACTGTTCCGGATCAAATTTACTTCGCAATAATGGTGGACTAGAAATTATAAAAATAAGGGGAAGGTTTGATTTTGAAATCTTTAAAGGACTTGTCTCCCTAAGGTAGGAGCATCTTATTGCTACCATTTTATCAAAGTTTGATGGAGGATTATAGCTTTTTTAATTGGGTTTAGATCTAGATTTAGAAATGTAACATGCATGTGCTTAGGGGTGATAGAAGAAGGGAGAGGGGGAGGGAGGGAAATGTCGATAGGTGAGATCGGTAATTCTGAGGATGTAGCCATCATCTAGTATGAAGGTGTTTGTGAAGTTTTAAAAGGAAAACATGCAAAGTGATTTGTACTTGATTTGAATACTCGGATAATATTTATATGTGTTGATGGGTGTATCACACTTAATGTAAAGATGAGAACAAGCTTTCTAATCTTTCCTATCAACTAATCTTAGCGAGATATGTAGCAATCTGTAGTTGGTGGCTAGTTATCAACTCTTTCCATGGCATAGATTAGATGTGTTGTAGATTGTATGACTTATAATTGGATGATTTCTACTTCTAAGAGGTAAGGATAACTCTTTCTTCAAATAAAACTCTTAGGCTAGACCTTACTGTACTGGTTTAGACTCTTTTCTTATCAGTGACAAGCTTCTATCATTGCCCATGTTCCTATCTATAGTTGGCTATCACTTTCTGTATAGACCTAGGTACACGGTATTTTTGCTGCCATATATGCATACGTATGGGTATGCCATATATATTTACTACACTGATAGGACAGATGGTGTTTTTTAATTACCTTTTCAAGAAATGTCCCTCTGTATATCTTTACGTCTCAAATTATGATGCAAATAGCCATTCAAAAACTAGTTTTTCTATATTTACCACTCTAAAAAAATCAAGTTTAAACTCGATCTGCAAATATGATGGTGAATAGTACATTTATATACCTTTCATAATATATATTTGCCCTTTTCTTCTCAATGTGTGGATTGAATTTAAAATTCAAACTTTTTAGGATAGTACATATATTGTACCATTTTTTTAAAAAAAATATAAGTATTCACATGTATTTGAGAAGGGATGTCGCTTGGAGGTTTAAAAACACTTTCCTACTACTGCAAATAAAAGGTTGGAGAGAAAACTTTTTGTACAAAACAACACCTTACAGAAATTATTTTTGCATGCATGACTATTCCGAGCAAGAATTGGGAAATATTGGCCTACATTTCGGTCCACAATTCCATATTTTCATCCATCATTTTTGCTGGATAATGCGGGATACATATGTTTGTTTATGGCCCTACCCAAACATTTAAGACTCTGGTGTTAAAAGACAAATTAAATGAGGCCTTATATTTAAAAAATTCTAAATAAAAGACTAAATTTTACTTTATGTTGCGTATATTGACCAAAGTTGTATAATAAACCAAAGCTAGATCTACTTTACACTTACGCTAGGTATTTTTCAATTCGTTGACTACACCCCTACCACTGCTCTTTGCTCAATCCGCTTGTGGTCCTCTATCCATAGCAAGACAGCTAACGATCAATCTAATGTAATCCTCCCTCTGGCTTTGCACTCTCTGCTATGCGTACGAATTGTGAATGGCTAACACTAACAACAGCTGAAGCTATTCAAGGAAGCTAATCAGTAGTTGTGGCGCTCTAACTATATAAATCGAGGAAGAAGACTTGCAGCGAATTAGTTTTGTTTACGAAGCAGAAAGACGGAATCTTCATAACCACGTACATTGATCACCGTGGCCAACGGAACCACATGCAAAGCGAAGAAAAAAGGACATCATCGATCGATACCCTAATTAATCAACTTCACTGTTCCATTTCCGTTCGCTAAATTAAGAAGGTGACGATCTGAGACAAGGACGCTACTAGCTTTGTAGCACAAGATATACATCTATGGGTCTCGTCGCCGGGCGGCCGGTCGGCCGGTACGCGCGGAGAAATGACGGTGAAAAGACGGCGGGGTGGTCGCGCGTTCTCCTGGGTCCGGGCCGCCACCCACCAGACATGTCCTCTCAACCTGACGTTATTTAGTTTTTTTGAATAAGCATGTCGTGTGTCTATTTTTAGCCTAAAGAGTGCGCGACCTCGTCATTCACGTCGTGCGCGTTTTCGTATGGGGGCACCCACGTTCCGTGGCTGTGGGATGGCGCAGTGAAATTGGGGCATGGGCGGACGTGTCTGCGGTCTAAACCGAGCATGTAATCTCGTGTCAATAAGAAGAGAAGAAAACTCCAGAAAACTGTAGTTCGTACATAGCACAAAATTCCAGTGTCTGTCCACGGACCAGTGTTCATTGGTGTTCATCCCGATTGAGGAGGAGAGAGCATGTGTTACTGCGACGATCGATCCTGAGTGATAATCCGACAACTGATATTAAGAGCCTAGGTTCCATCGTTGGGATCGTCACCAAGCCATAACCGTAGCGTTTATGTCGCACAACAACACAAGATCATCATAGCACCGACGGTCTTGGTCTCTATCTGGCGGCCGCGCAGAAGGCAGTAGCGGGAACAACTGTGGCCTAGTGATTCACCGTACGGTCAAGGAGGTCGGCAACACTGTGTAGCCCATGCTGACGAGGACGAACTATACCGACTAGGCGGCGTTGATGCATGTCATGCTACAAGAGCGGCACCTCAATATCGGCACTGTCGACTTCACCGAGATCGCAACTCCCTTGAGGCGTTGTGCAAATTGGTACTGCCGGAGCTCCAAGGGAGCATGGTCAGCAAGACCACGGCCAAGCCGGCATAGGACGCACTAAAGACGCGCCACATCGGTGTCGATCGAGTGCACAAGTCTAAGACACACGCTGCATCAGGAGTTTGACGCGCTCACCTTCAAGGATAGGGAGTCCATCGATGACTTCTTGTACCGCATCACTAGGATCACCGATCAGCTCGCCATTCTGGAGAATGTCTACGAGGAGCTAGTTAGGCGTCTTAAGGCGACGGAGGAGTGGTACAATCATGTAAATGGCCGAGGCACAGGAGGTAGCAGCGCTGGCAAGGAGATCGATGACAAGCTATACTTCACTAAGGAGCATGTGATCACTCACCTCACGTCCTGTCTCAACATCAATGCCAACAGGTCAGTGGCGCGAGGCAAGGCGTCGGGTGGCTTTGGAAAGCGTCGTGACGGGGCAAGGAGCGTAGCAAGGATGCGCGCTCAGGGAACCCCAAGAACAGCAATGGCAGAGAGATCGACGATGACACCTACCACTATTGTGGGAAGACCGGGTACTAGGCCCACGAGTGCCACAAGAAGAAGCACGATGAGGCGCAAGCGCAGGACAACCTCACTCAGGCAGAGGAGGAATCACCATCACTCTTCATGGCAGTGGTGACAACGGTGGAGGAAGCTGCCCACGGCGCGCACCGCGTTGAACACGTCTTCCTCAACGAGCAGAAGGTCATGGAGGACATCGACGATGGCGGTGATCATAGAGAGATAAAGTGGTACCTTGACACCGGAGTCTCAAACCACATGACCGGCAATGCAGGCATCTTCTCTGAGCTCAACTACGGCGTCGTCGGCTCGATGCGTTTTGGCGATGGATCTCTAGTGGAGATCACTAGGCATGGCACCATCCTTTTTGAGTCGAAGGACGGCGGCCACAGGGCATTCCACAATGTGTATCACATCCCTCGACTCCATGGCAGCATCTTGAGCATCGGACAACTCGATGAGAACGACTACAAGATCGACATCAACAATGGCATTCTTCGACTATGGGACCGCCGTAATCATAATCTGCTCACCAAGGTACAACGTTCACCGAACCGCCTCTACATTCTACCACTTAAGCCGGCGAGACCCATGTGTCTGGCGACCAGCTACGACAACGATGACAAATGGAGGTGGTGCGCTCGGTTTGGCCATCTAGGGTTCTAGACCCTACAAAAGATGAGCCATGGCGACATGGTGCGTGCCTGCCACCATTCTAGCACGTCGAGCATGTCTGCAATGCATGCCTAGCCAAGCAACATCGTGCTCCATTCCCGCAAGCCACCAAGTACCGCGCCACCAAGCCTCTCAAGCTCCTCCATGACGATCTATGCAGCACGGTCACTTTGGCGACTCCCGACAACAAGCACTATATCATGCTGGTCATTGATGATATGTCTAGGTGCATGTGGGTGGTTCTCCTCACCAACAAGTTTGACGCCGAGGACGCATTCAAGAAGCTGTGCGCCGGTGTCGAGAATGAAGCTGGGCAGAGGATCAAGGCGTTTCGCACCGATCATGAGGAGGAGTTCACGTCGACGAGCTTCCTCGAGTTCTGCTCCGACCACGGCATCAAGCGACATCTCACTGCACCGTACAGTCCTCAATAGGATGGCATGGTGAAACACTGGAAACAATCTATGCTTGCTATGGCGCGGAGCATGATGAAAGCCAAGAACATGTCGTCCTAGCTATGGGGAGAGGCTGTGATGATGGCTGTCTTCCTCCTGAATCGTGCTCCGACAAGGAGTTTGGTAGGGCGAACTCCCTACGAGGCCTGATATGGTGACAAGCCAGCCGTCCACTTCTTGCGTGTGTTTAGCTGCGTGGCTCATGTCAAGGTCATGAAACTAAACGCTAGGAAGCTAGACAACCGCAGTAGGAAGATGGTGATGATTGGGTACGAGCCCGGATCAAAGGCCTACCGGGTGTTCGACCTCGTCATGAACCGGGTGCACTAACCCGTGACGCAGTGTTTAAAGAAGGCACTGCCTGGGATTGGAGCACGTCCGACAACAATAGCACGAAGGGGTCAACTACAGTGGCGGCCAGGACTCGTTCGTGGTGGAGGACTCCTGGGCTAATCCAGATATGGAGGAGCCCGTCACTGCATCACCGGCTGGACATAGCCCCGTGACGTCGACACCGGTAGGCAGATCTACATCACCTCTAGCTCTAGTGCCGCCATCACCAGGCCCACAGCTGGCATCAACAAATGCATCAACGTCGTCGGTGGCATCCACTGTAGCCTCATCACTATGAACTCCCCATGTTTAAGGTGGACCCGTTCCATGACAAGGTGAGTTGCCATCGAAGGCCACGGTCCCCGTCAAGCTCATGTCCCCTACGTCGAGTGCGCTGGAGGTGCTGGACACCGATGACGATAGCGGGATTACGCACCGATTCAGGGACATCGACAATCTGCTATACGACGATGACGAGCTCATGGTGGATGATGATTTGCTCCTCACTACCGACGACGAACCCACTACCTACGATAAACCTATAGAGCGCAAGGAGTGGAAGCAAGTGATGTCGGAGGAGCTCAAGTCTATCACCGACAACAAGACTTGAACGCTAACCGACGCCCTGCCTAGAAAGAAACCCATTGGGCTCAAATGAGTGTTCAAGATCAATTGCGATGCCAATGGCAACATCAGAAGGCACAAGGTCCAACTAGTAGCGAAGGGGTATGTGTAGTGTGCCAGCGTTGACTTCGAGGAGGTCTTTGCACTAGTAGTGTGCCTAGAGTCGATCCGGTTCCTCCTCGCCATCGCCGCGCATCATGGGTGGACGGTGCACTACCTCGATGTCAAATCGGCGTTCCTAAATGGTGACCTGGCGGAGGAGGTCTATGTCGAGTAGCCACTAGGTTTTGCAATCCGGGGCAAGGAGCGCAAGGTATATAGGCTTCACAAGGCGTTGTACGGCCTTCGGTAGGCTCCTAGAGCCTGGAACGCCAAGTTGGACAGCTCGTTGTTGTCACTTGGGTTCAGGTGCAGTGCCGCGGAGCACGTGGTGTATGTGCGGGGCGCTTGCAACAATCTGTTACTCATTGGTATCTATGTTGATGACCTTGTTGTGGTTGGCGCAAACCAGATGGAGGTCACCAGGTTCAAGGAGGAGATAGCGGGGCTCTTCAAGATGAGCGACCTGGGCCGGCTCCATTATTACCTCGACATCAAGGTTCACCATAGCGAGAAGGAGATCACACTGTGCCAGAGCACCTACGTTGACAAGATCATCGAGAAGGTTGGGCTCTCGGGGTGCAACCCGTGTAGCACTCTGATGGAGCCGCAATTCAAGTTGAGCAAGGCGAGCTCAAATCCCCCGATGGACTCAACCCTGTACCGCAGCATCGTTAGGAGCCTGAGGTACCTGGTACACATGCCCTGACATTACCTTTGTAGTAGGCTATGTGAACCATTTCATGGAGGCACCCACAACCAAGCATTAGAGTGTTGTCAAGCACCTGCTCAGTTACATCACAGGGACGAGGTCCTACTGCTACGTCTACAGGCGTGTCGAATGAATGCTGGAGCTAATCAACTACAATAACTCTGACTTGGTCGGAGGCAACGACGACCAGAAAAGCACCACAGGTGCCTTCTTCTTCCTCGGCCAAAGTCCAGTCAACTGGCAATCGCAGAAACAGTGGGTAATGGCGCTATCGTCATGTGAGGCGGAGTATATTGCTGCCACCACCACCGCTTGCCAAGGGATCTGGCTCTCGCGATTGCTTGATAATCTGGTGAACATGAAGGTCGTTGCACCACTGCTCTACATCGACAACAAGTCCGCACTGCCACTCGCCAGAAACCCGATGTTTCATGATCAAAGTAAACACATTGACATCTGTTTTCATTTTATCCGCAATAGCATCAGCTCCGAAGCCATAGAGACAGATTACATCAAGACCGGCGATCAACTGGCGGATTTACTCACCAAGCCACTCATGCGCGAACGCATTTAGGAGCTACATGCCCTGAGCGGCATCTTCAACATTTTGGCGATACAATATGATTAGGGAGAGTTTGTTGTAAATAAACATGTCGCGTGTCTATTTTTAGCCTAGGGAGTGTGCGACGTCGTCGTCCATGTAGTGCACGTTTTCATTCATGCAGTGTGGGGGGAGGGGGCAGATCTTGGCCCGGCAATGATGCCCATGTTGCATGGCTATGGGATGGCGCAGCGAAATCAGAGTGTGGGCGGACTTGTCTATGGTCTAAGCTGAGCATGTAATCGTGTGTGAGAAGAAAACTCTAGAAAAGCTGCTCGTGCACACCATAAAATTTTAGTGTATGTCCGTGGTCACCAGTGTTCATTGGTGTTCGGAGGAGAGAGTGCATGTTCCAGCGATGATTGATGCGAGTGAGAATCCGACAGTTTTCGCGGTCGCTCACTAGAGCCACCAAAGTCCCTACAAGCTGCTGCTGCTTTCAAACGCCGAATGATCCAACGAAATAATCCTCGCCTGCTTCATTCCGTGGACCACCACACCCTGCAGCTGCAACGACAGCATCCACATCCATCCATGCACTAGGGTTTGTTCCCGGCCTCCCACGCTACACGCACGGTCAATTCTCGCATGGTCATCATCATGCCATAGGAAAGGTTTATCCTTATGCAAGGGTACTTCTATTTTTAGCCCTTTAACATTGCACAAACTCTATTTTTCTCCCTGAACTATTTTCACTTCTTTAAAAACCTACATGTTTTCTAGTGACTTTGTTAAAATAGAGGTAGGTATTCCATTCTATACTCTTACTGTACATAATTTCTTGTATAGAATATCACTTAATTAGATTCACAACCGTGAAAGCATACATAATGGAAGTTAATACTAGCAAAAAATTGCTGCCATACTAATAGAAAGGAAAATTGTCTGTATAATTCGCTGGTGAATATTATAAAAATGTGCCACGCCTAGATGATATCTTTAAAAACACAGTAGGTATTATTTTTTATTTTTATCCATTGAAGAGAGAAACCGTGTTAAAATGATAAATTTGTCCAGGTTTGGTCAAACCAAACCATCTATTCGTGGATCCCCTCCTCCAAAACCCTAAAGCAGTGGTCACGAGCACATTTTGTAGAGTTTCCATATTTCCATTTTTTCCAATTTTTTCAAGATTTTAAATTGCATATTACACAACTCTCTATCTACCATTACTCTATAAGTAATTGCCATATATCATATTCCATCTTTGCTTCAGCACCAAACTATCCCTGTCTTTAATAAATTTCTCTTTTCAATTAGGTCAAAAAAAATAAAATATTGGTTGCAACATCTTTCAACAAATTATCCGTTTTTTATATGTCCTCCAACTATGACATTTTTTATGATATCTATCAACAAATTACATAAAATTTGAGTGTGCTGTAACAAAATTTGCTTAATAAAAACTGCTTTAGAGTGTTATGTGTTTAGTTTTAAAAGCCTATTCTGGAGCTCAGGTTGAAAAATTATACACACGCATAAACACATGTTTTGCCTGAAATGAGATCGAATTTATTTATTTAGGTCCAAGAACTTTAATTTGTATTAGTTCCTCTATTGATCAAAGAAACAGTGAGTTTTCTGTTGGAACATAAGTTCATAGCTTCTCATTCTTGATAAGAAACTTTACGGTTCTTACGATGTATGAAACTTTTTAGTGCAAAAAATTTAGTACCTCCTAGTACTTGATGCTCTAAGAAATACTAAAATTTACACTAGAAAAATATACAATATTTTAATATCTATTTTTTAGTCTATATATAAGATTACTAAAATTGATTATTTTCAAAAATATGTTTTTTTAAAAAAACTTTCTTCTATCATATTGTTTATATAATTTGTTTTAAACTTGAAATATTTAGTTAACTATAGCAATAATTGGTTCAATAATCTAAATTGAAATCGAATGGAGTGGATTATTTATTTGAGTGTGTATCTGTTAATAAAATGGGAGGGGATCCCCTCTAAATAATAAAAAAAACGTTGGTTTACCAAATCTTGTGACTCAGGCCTCCAAAAACGTCGAAAATTTGTGCCTGCCGACAAATTGGCAGTGAAGTTGAAAAACCCTAGCTGAGCTCGCTCCACGAGCAGCTTAGCTAGCAGCCACACGTGCACGCGGCCGGCTCGCATTCAGCAGGTTGCTCGATCGGTTGGTCCAAAGCCAACAGTACAACCGATGGAGGGGTACGTTTGGAAAATGACTGTGCTTAGATTCCATGGGATTTTTGCTGCTGCGGTTGGTGATTTTGACACTGGCCACCAGCAGAGCATGCAGCAGCAGCCTGGCCGGCTGGCCAGGTGCATGGGTTGTCCTTCCCTTTCTTCCATTCCCAATATTCCCTTCAATTCCTCGCTCGATCTGCAGATGGCGATGTACTCCAGCACACAAAAGAAACAAATTTTACACCGCACATTCACAAGATGAGCATTGCTGCTAGGTCAGGGGCATGCAGCTGGAACAAACAATGCACAATCGCACTACTGGTGTACTGCAGGACAGTAGGTGTGTGGGCTCAAACGCAGGTAGATGCAGAATTTATATATGGCCCCATATGTCTCCAGGTGTTTATAATTAATTATTATAATTCAATTGGCTTTGTGTGTTTATAATTAATTATTATAATTCAATTGGCTTTGCCTCTATGGTTTTTAGATATAGGTTTTTTTTTTGGCTAAAGGTGGCCAAAATATATTGTTTGTTGGCTGCGATGTGTATAGTGGTGTGCTTGGTATGTGTCTTGTATTAATAAAAAAATCCACTTAAGAAGCTCCAATGGAAAATTAATGTTTGGCTACTAAAATTACAGCCGCAAGTGCCAAATTAATTATCAAGAAACAAGAGTCTAATTAAAAAAATTGAGTCTACGACATGCATGTATGCTATGGAGATGTTTGTCAAGTCGATTAATATTTTGGTAGAAAACACAAACGCAATCACCTGGTATTTGTAATTATTTTTTGTGAGGTAAGTACTTGTACTATGTTTATTCCTAGAAAATTAACCAACTTTTACGACAATGTGCCACTGATGCATGCGTAAACATTATTATTTAGATTTGATAGTTTAATTTGGCAATCATCACTATAAATTGTTCCCAAAACATGGTTAGAAAATTTAAATGTAACAGAAACATGTGTATCAATTGGAGACTATATCACGGTCTAAAATGGCAAATAAATGGAAACAAAGTGAGGTCGAGTTCTATAATTTGCACACAATACTAAAAGCCAGCGGCAATATTTGTCCCTGCATATATTGTGCTACATAAAACCGAAACTATACACACTCTATTTGGATTGCAGCAAGTAAACATGTTTGAATGTTTTAAAAAGAATATTAAATGTATATTAATGTTACATTAATAAATACTCCCATCGTCGTACTG
Source organism: Oryza coarctata (assembly GCA_030770085.1). Lineage (NCBI taxonomy): Eukaryota > Viridiplantae > Streptophyta > Magnoliopsida > Poales > Poaceae > Oryza > Oryza coarctata. The sequence continues at coordinate 11,075,485 of CM061475.1, forward strand.
AATTATTTTCAAATATTTTGGACCGAGGCAGTACTAACTAATTGACATAGCGTTGCTTTCACAGATTCTTTTGCAGTCCAGGCTTGCGAGTGGTACAGATGGTGTGGCTGCCTGCAGAGGACGTACGGTGTGGAACTGCTTTCAAACAGTATGATGATTGATACACCACACTGAACTTAACAATTAATAAGCATCGATTTTCAGATATTGATATAGCAAAGTGTGCGCGCGCGTGTGTATATATATATGGGGCAAAATACGAAAAAAAACTTGTTACGGATCTAAAATTTCACAGAGCAGCTAACTGTTTGCATCATGAGCACATCAACACCAACTCGCTAACGATCATTGAAAATGATATATCGGTCGCTAAGGCGTGGTTTTAGAAGGCTGTAGTCCGATGTAGTCCGATCGAGAACGTCATCTTCATCTACCAATCAAGTTAGATTATAAAAAAAACTAGCCGATTTATATCACATTGTAAGCTACTAAAACGTACTTCTCTATCATCTTACCATTTGTGGACGAGCCACCTAGAGTAGGCAGGCCTTCGGCCGATGGCAGAGACCAAATGACTAGCTGAGAAAAAAAATACTCTAAACATATTCAAGGATATTGTGTGTTTTAAATTATAAGCATTTATAGATATATTGATTAGGATATTCCTTATTTTATAAGAGTGATTTGCAGAATAAAAAGGAACAGATTTCGAAGCACTTCTTGCCACCTGTTCTCTCACCAAAACCTAAAACTAGGATGGATTAAATTTTTGAACAATAGAGATGGATTAAATTAGTCCTAGTTGACTCAGCAGAGTAAGTGGGTTTGTAGAAAACACCTCAAGATTAATTGTGTGCCCTGGAGAATCTGATAATTGATCTGCCTTTTTGGCGCCCGCATGCAGTGGCGATCGACATGAGTAAGCGTAAAGACTAATCTTGGATGTTAGCGTATAAGGTCAGAGTTAAAAGGAATTTCAGCTTTGCCGCAAGATTCAATGCAAGCGCGCACACACTGATGCCTGCATGCAGAGCTAGAGATAGCTATAGCTCCTTTCGTGCCACATTGTTTGCTCCTTTGACATTCTTCTGTGGGCTTGCTACGCACGTACCTCACCTTTAGTCCAAATCACATCCATATCACTCAGGCCTTTTTTTTTCTTGTGTCTGCATAAAGATGTGATACACCAACACCACTTCTTGCACACACACAAGTGCCATACCTCCCTCTGAGATGAAAACAAATGCCTTTGTATAGTACAATATTGACTTTCTATAGCTAGTAAAATATTAATGGTAACTATGTCAACCACAACAGCCAGATTCAAGTCAGAGAGCGTGTGCCTACCACACAACTGTGGATATGGAATTAATAGCCACAAAAATACTTCCAAATAAGAAATATTGCTGATCGAAATCTAATTAGTAAATAAAATGTTTCTTAAACTATGGTTGAAGAAAAAAAAACATAGGGAGTTGATATATAAGCACCTTGTTGTGATAAATTTATGATGTCAATTTTCTTCCGAATTAATATAATGTGTAGAGGCACTATTTACTTTAGGATTTTGTTTTGTAGGAGTACGGATTATCTAAGTTGACACACGAAACTGATTGACGTGAGAGGGCGACAAACAAAATGCGTGAGGAAAGGAGGATGTTGGGCTTCACGAGGCTTACTCGAAAACGCGCCTGAAATTATTGGAGAGCATGATGACAAGCAATAGATGGCAAGGTTGAAAAATCATGTTAAAGGTTGAAGTCTCCACTTGAGCCACTACCGCAACAAGCATGCTTCAGCTCACTTACCTCTCTTTTTTCCACTGCGCCTTTCGGGTTCCACTATGAGTTGAGCCCAACAGGTAGGTCAAAATTTAGGTAAAATTCAAATATGCAAATAAATGCACTTCCAAAATCATAGTAAATCCAAATCCAAATACCTATCATACCTTGTGATGTGGACCACCACTAATTGTTTTTGGCATGCAGTAGGTTGGACTATAGGCAATCAAATGAAGTTAATGATTGTAGAAGTTAAAAATTTAGCATTTCTTTTTTATCATAAAATCAAAAAAAATGTGTTTTCAAAATTTAGACAGAACAATATTTCATTATATCTAATAAACTAGATAAATTTAGAAATAAATAAAACTAGAATCATCTCAACCAACCAGACTTCTGAATATCAAGATATTAACAAAATAAAATTACTAAACAAAAATTAATTAAATCATAATTAATTAATAATATAATATCTAAAAATAATTAATTGTTCAAAAAAATTTATCACACTAGAACAACACCCTAGCTAATTTTTTTATAAAAAAACCAAATTAATCTAAAATCAATCACTATATGTATAAGAAAGATTAATTACCACACAATTCTTCGATAAATTTTACCTTTATTATCAAAATTATGTTGACAAAATTCACACAAAACTATCTCGATATTTCTATGTACAAATCTCTAACATCTTAACCTCTATTTATAGAAAAAAATTGTAAAGAAAAAACATAAATACCCTTAATATTTTATAACCAATAATTTGTTTATTCTCCGCAGTCAGATTAAAAACGACGCTCTAGATTGCACCATATCATTGCTATACGGTTAACCACAGAGTTCGATATATTTTCACAGAGAATCTCACTCGAACACTATTCCCACCCTTCCGCACCAGTCCGCCATATATGCCTCGTATCTCCTACGCCCACATACGCACACCTGCATATGCCACATCTCCTCGTCTAGCCCCACCTGTCAGCCACTACACCACCATGTGCCTATGATCACGCTGGCTAACACGCCTAGCCTACCTGTCATGCGCTACGCTTCCATCACGCGCGTGCCCATGCTGCTAAGTTGTTTTTTCACTGTTAGCCCATTTTACCACCTGCTAACTTCTCAACCTACCTACAAGTCAGCCCACTCACCAACTGCTTTTGATCTTCTTCAACCCACGCCAACACGTTCACATGTCATCTTCAGTCCACTTCTAGGTAGGCCATGTCTATACTATTCATTCAACCTGCTCATAATTTTAGTCTATTATTGTAGTAAATTCTAAAAATTAATTTCTTAATTTTTGTCTAAAATTCCTCTAAATTTTCGAATGATTTTTCATCTATTTTTCATATTTAATACCTACACATAAATAAATAAAAATATTCTCTATCATATATTTATATAACATAACCTATATCAAAACACACATGTTCACCACACTTTTTTTAAGATAATTTTAATATAAACTAATTAAACAATACTAATACAAACTAATTTTGCTAATTTCAGTATAAACCATTTTTACCAATTTTAATCTAAACTAATTTTTTTATTATTTAGCACATGCTAAAGGGAAACTAAAAGGATAGATATGCTGACTAGCTGCTAAAGGAGATATTTACATGGGTGGACCAAAGTTAGCTCTCATTCCAGCTATGATTGACCTCGTGACCAACTAGTGGTTCTAGTGCACACAATTGAAGAGAACATTGTTTTTGTCTGAAATACATCACAACTCTAAACTTGGCATGTAGCACAAACATTGTTTGTGTTCTGTTACTTAGGTGTTAGTCCCTTTTGTGTTGCAATCGCTCTAGTTGCAAGCATGTAACAAATAGTGGTATGGATCGTTAAAAGATTTGTCCTGGTTTGGCCTGCATGGTTTCCCTCGCCAGCAATTCCCATGATCGTGAGAAGCATGATCAGCAGTGAGTTTTGTATGAGCTGCAATAATGTTTCTTCTGTGCCTGTGTACGTGTGTTTGTGGGATGTGCGTGAGAGAAGTAAGGCTAAGGTCATATGCCGGCAATTCAAGATTCTTGGGAGTCCTCTCTTTGGTTGTCGAAAAGTTATATGTATATTACATGATAAGGACAATACTTCGATTATTTTCCTGCTTAGTCCAAAAAAATGTTGATTTTAACTTGGCCTCTGGACCTCCAATAATGAAATTATGTTAACAATTGATATTTGTCATTCCATAATAAGCAACATTTGTAGAAATATATATTAAGAAAGCATTTTCAGATTTTGGCAACCGCATAGCCTAAGGTTGTCCTTCACTTAGGATTTGTCCGCTGGTTGAAGGTATACTAGTTCCCCCACTAAGTGTAATTAATATTATTTCTCTTTCTTTTATGATCAACTTAATTATTTTTTACGCTTGGATTATTAATCTATGGTCCAAATTGTTTCCATTTTTCTTTTTATCTTGACATTAATTATCTCAATAATTTTAGCTTTGGATCAATATATGATGCAAATTGACATCATCTCAACTGTTCCTAACCTTTTTTATCAATAATTAAATGTGCATATTGTACAAAGCATATAAAGCCATGTTATTTAGCTATAAAGAAAATCCACTATGCACCTTATTTCTTCCATTGACATATAATATTTCCATAATAACACACGAGGTTTCTTTAGTTCTTTCTCGCCAAAGGTTTGTGGGCATGTCCTGTGCCGCTTTGGTCTTCTTTTGATATAAATAGTACGTGACAAGGACAACACTTGGAGTGTTTCGCTGCTTAGTCCAAAAAATTGCTGATTTTGATTTGGCCTCTGCATTTCCAACATTGAAATTGGATTTAAAATTAATCTTTGCCATTTCATTAGGAGAGGGGGGGGAGAACAAGGGAGAGGGAACAAAAATCAGTCACCCCATTACACACCAAAACACACCCCCAGCACACACCAAAGGAAGACTAACAAAAATCGCACCACACAAAGATGAAGGCCACCGGCTTGCCTAATAGATAAAGATTACAGATCGGTCAGGGTAAGCGACCTAAGGAGCAAACCCTAGAGCTTCAAAGTTTCAACTGAATGACACAAACCACTCTCCTTTGCCACTGCTTGCAGCACCACCGTGACACTCGGACTTGCCCGATTAAATGGCGAAGTAGTCTTAGGTTGTCCTTTACTTAGGATTTCTCACCAAAGAAGATATTCCTTAGTTCTTTCTTGCCAAAGGTTTGTGGGCATGCCCCTGGGCATTTTTTTTCTTCATTTTATTTTAGTTTTGGTTGTGTCCTTGGTGCAGAGGCGAGGGTGTAAAAGGCACTTTCATTAATTATCTAAAATAAAAGAAATTATTTTAGAATGAGTTTGCATGTTTCGGTGTGTATTTTCATTAATTATAGTGCATCAATGGTGAAGGACTTAAAAGTTTTGGCAGGTGCATGCACATACACGGGAAATTAACTTTTAAAGCAGAGCGATATATCGTCCACTTAGAAAACTAAAACTATATAAAAGGAAATAAAAAAGTTAAAATCCATGTTTTTCCTCTCTCATAGGCATTTGTTTTTGTCCTTCGTCACAAGTAAATTATCGATTATTGCCCTACATCCTTCTTATATCAATTAAATTTAAAAATTGTCCTGTCGAGTGAGCCTTGCTTATGTGGAGTTAGAGAAACAAGAATGCATCTGTTCTTCGATTGCTCTTTTAGCAAAGTCTGTTGGAGGAAGCTTAGGATATCCTGGAACACATGTATTCCATTCTGTCAGATGGTAGCAATTGCACGACTACGTTTTCGGAGGAAAGGTTTCTTGGAGATAGTAATTATTGCATGTTGGCACATATGGAAACAGAGAAATGCTCAAATTTTTCAGCAGATAGCACCAAATATTGATGGATGGTTGGACGGCTTTAAAAACAAGATTCTCTTGCATAGTTGCAGGATGAATGATGTTTGTAAGAGCATAGTTTTAGACTGGTTAAAAACTTTATAGACCTTGCTTTTCTTTGTAAATTGTTTATCGGATATTTTTTATCTTTTATAACATTTAAACTACTGGACAAGTTTTCATTCAAAAAAAATTAAATTAATTTTAAAAATATACTACTAGCACTGCCTACATATCCTCTCTCTCTCTTAACTTATATTGGAATGAGAGAACAATTTAATTCCTAATAAGCCTATATTTTGATCACCATCTCGACAAGGTAAAAAACATAGAGCCCTTCCCCTAATTTAAGATGGCACATGCGTGTGCGTTGCACCGTGCGTTTGCAATGATGCCTCAAATCTCCCCGATCCCGGGCGCAAGAAATTCTAAGGAGCTGATGCATCGATTGTGCATGCATGAACGGTAGGGTCAGATGTGAGAGATGATAAAAGGATTGCTCCAACAATCTCAAAGGAGATCCATGGCACATTGCATTGCAGCTTTCTACGCTTTTGACCTTTCTGCTGTGTCAAATTATCTCTCAAATACCTTTAAAATATTAATCCATCCCCCTACTTATACAGTCTACTCCTATAGTAGTACTCTCTGTCCAAACACCGGAGTGCATACGAAAATTTAGACGAGAAATGACATATTCTTCAAGAAAACAGAGGTACATGTGTACTGCAGTACTTACTATACCGATCTTTAACGTACGTGAGTGAAAGTATATGTTGCATTTAATGCTAAATAGACAACCATCATGCATATGCTTTGAGGAAAAAATATTTTTTTCTCAATTTTTAGGAATCAAACGAGCTTTGCAATATAAAATTTAACTAGCAAACTATTTTTTAAGGTTTATTTGGCGCACACACTTGCACTCCGTATCCACACGTTACATGCGATATACATGACTTAATTTTTAATTTTTTTTATGGCAATGCCTCAATATTCTCAGAGACACCAAACTATCCCTATCCCTAGAGCATAGACGCACATAGGGTGGATCCAGCGTGGGGTTGTGGGAGCCTCAGCCTCTCTATCCACTGGATTTCCATAAAGGGCAAGAAAAGAGGGAATGAGGAAGAGGAGGGGGCTGGATGGAGGAAGAAGAAGGTAATAAGCTCCTCCAACCTCAACCTGAATCCACCCTGGATGTGCACATACCTACTGAATACTCATATGCATATGTTACTAAATAGACACTAATGACAAATCTACGATTTGGATACGTAGTTGGGTTACTATGTCCACACTATCTAGCCATCTAGTCTCACATAATAGCTTCTGATTTAACCCGCTAATTAATGCTATATACAAGAGACTTACCTTACCAACTCGTAATAAATGAATATGAGAAATTCTAAAAAAAATAATGTCGCCAAGCAAGTGGTTTTTAGTTTTACAATTAAAGGGTATAAGGGCAGAAAATACCTTCATATATATATATATATATATATTCCTAAATTTATAGACGTACATCAGTGTAAAATCTATTATTTAAATACTAGTTGGGTTAGTTAATTAATTACAATCATACTACTAGCCTTCTGGCTAGTCACATAACAGCCTCCAATTTGACCAGACTTGTGATAAGCGAATGACTATTGAAGTGCTACCAAATTGTCTTCCCTAATTGACACTATAGATGTCAACAAGAGGCAGTAATTTAGTAGCATATGTATACCACCGCTGCACTCACACTCTCACACAGTACATATACTTACTCACCAAGCATACATATTATTGCTGGTTACATAACCCAAACTAGCCCCAATCAACTGAAGAAGAAAAATCAAAGATTGAGATGTCAAGATTAATTTAAAGAGGACAGACAAGGACAAATTCCACAATAAACCATTTGGTGACATCATCCTCACGTAGCCATTCATCCCCCCCTTTAAAAAGGCTTGAGACCCAGACACCCACAATCTCCTATCACTCTCCTCCTTCCTTCCTCCTTCCTACCCTCCCAACCCAAATTCCTCCTCCTCCTCCGGCCGGCCACCACCACCTCCACGCGCATGCAGTGCATGGCGCGGGAGGGCTCCGAGGCCTCCGTTGCCAGCTCGCCGCCGGCGCCACCCCCTTCGTCGTCCTCCTCCTCGTCGGCGGTGACGGCCTCGTGGTGGCGCGACATGCACCAGCATCAGCAGAACCAGAACCACCACCATCACCCCTACGCCGCAGCAGCGCCCAGCTGGCTGCCACCGCCCTCGGCCGCCGCCGCGCCACGGTGGCCTCCGACGATGGCCGTGGCCACGCACCACCAACACCACCGGACGTCGTCGTCCGGCGCAGAGGACGACCTGTCGGCATCCAACGCCACCATCACCTCCTTCACCAACACATCCACCAACCACTCCGGCCTCAGCATGGACTCCTCCGGAGACGCCACCGCCGCAGCCGCCGCCGCCGAGAGCCACCTCATCTGGAACCAAGTCCTCATGTGAGTAGGGTACACATATACATGTGTATATACACATATTTGCATATAAGTTATCACAACGATTAATCACATATACATACATATGTACAAAAAAAATTGCATATTCGCAGAGGGCGTGAAAAGAAGGAATGCGTCCACTACCCTTTGTCCCAATGCGTCCAAAGCGCCCTCACTTTGCCTAGATTCTAATTTAATTTAGAGAATATAATTTGTGCATTCATCTCTAGCTAAGCTAGTGGCATCAATCCCTAGTAGCACAGCTTAATTCTCATCAAACTAGACCAATAAAAGGAATTAAAAATGGAACAAGAAAATGTACAGGTATATGTGAAATGAATATTTGATATAGCCAAGCAAGCAAGCTAGCTAGCTTCTAGTACTAGAGAGAGCTAGCTAGTGGCAAGGGGAAAGATGAGGGAGAGGAGCTAAAGCAAAGCAAAGCTAAGCCAAAGAAAGGAGCTTTTGAAATAGTGTGTGATATAGGAGAGGCTTACATGTGTGTCTAGGCATCTATTATGATTCTTTGGCTATAAGGTTCTTTAATTCTCTCTCTTTCTCTGATAGATTTTTGCTAGAATGATAGAAATATAGATAGGTTCTTGGAATTGGAATTAGCATATGTAAGATTGCTTGCTTGGGATAAGATTTCCCCATTAAAGAACTAACTAAAGTAAATTCCATGGTGTAATATATATGCATGCTTGCATATATAGTTGAATTACTTCCTAGCTAGCTAGGCTTTGGTAGAACTAACCTAGGTAGCTAGCAATGCCAAACAAGTAGGTTGAGCATTACAGTTAAATAATTAAGTGCAGAAACAAGCAACTAACTAAGATTTGTTTGGTACGGATCCCAATAAAGTGGAACCATATCAACAGCATCCATGTCTGCTAGCCTTCCATCAAGTACTTTAATCTCAATTCCCAAAGATGATCTCTCTTCACATTCTCCACAAGTAGTACAAGATAGCTAGCTAACCAGCTACTACTTTAATTGATTGCCTAATGATGAACTTTATATGATCATTAGCAAGCATAATAATATGCAATTATATGTGCAACTCGATGGCTTGTTCACTTTGTACTCATAGCTCATATCCTCTTTGGACAGGGGCGCCGGCGGCGAGGTCGGGAGGAGTATGCCGGCTGTGCACGATGCCCACGACGACAGCGAGAACTTCCTCGAGCTGCTCAACTCCAGATCGCTCGCGCCGGAGCTCTTTGCCGAGCCACCGGCGTGCGACGTCGACTACCTCAAGAAGATGGAGTACGGCGGTGGAGGCGGCGGCGGCGGAGGAGGAGGAGCCTGGTCGGAGCACCAGTTCACGGCCGCCGCGCTGGAGAAGCACCTGAGCTCCGCCGCGGGCTACGGCGGAGCGCTGGCGCACCAACACCACGCCACCGCCGCGGGCGCGCCGGAGCGGCTCACGGCCAACTTCTCTGACCTGGTGAGCAACTGGTCCATCGCGCCGCCCAAACACGCCCACCACATCGGCGCCGCCGCCGCCGCCGCCGCCGCGGCATGCGATAACCCCGCGGTGTCCGCGGCCATGCGGGCCCACGGCGGCAACGCGAAGCAGGCCGGCAGCTTCCTCGACTCCAGCGGCAACGTCATGAAGCACGAGATGAGCGACGGCGGCGGCGGGCACGGCGCGATGCTGCAGGAAGCGGCCGGAAGCAGCTGCACCGACGGCGGTCAAGACTTCCTCAGGCCCATGGGTCTTTCCGGGTCGTACAGCTCCATGCTAGGGCTGAGCAGCAGGATGTACGGCGGCGGCGGGGGCAGCACCGCCGCCACCGTGGACATGCCGTGGGGGAGTAATGCCGGCGCGGCGAGGAGCCTGTCGGACCTGATATCGTTCGGCGCGAGCGCGCTGGACAAGCCTGCGGCGCCGCCGTCGTCCGCGCCGGCGAGGACGTCGTCGGCGGACTACAAGAAGCAGCAAGGGCAGCAGGAGATCTCGTCCCCAGTACGTAATATACACCCTGCCCGGCGATCTGCTCGTCGCCAGTGAGCACATTGAGCACGTAGCTAGTGATCGATGAGCTGATACATGTTGCATGCATGCAGGCGAAGACGAGTAGCAGCGGCGGGGGCGGCGGGAAGGAGGGGAAGAAGAAGAAGAGATCGGAGGAGGCAGCTGGGTCGGAGGGGAGCACGAAGAAGTCCAAGCACGAGGCCACCTCCCCCACCTCTTCCCTCAAAGTACGGCCACATCATCTCTGCATGCATGCATACATTCATCGTACATCGATCTATATATATCTTTCTTCAAAAAATACATCTAAATTGCAAGTCGATCCATCGGTCTTACTCTCCTAGTCATAAATAAATAAGTGATATTTTAGATAACGACATGGTTATTAAAGTACTTGTTTTATTACAGTTATAAAACTTATAAGAAATATAGCAAGGTTGTACAAATCTTACCGTATCACTTTTAAAAGTTAAATCGAAGTATGTAAAGAGAAATCGATGAGCAAAGTTTAAACATGTTGATGATTGTACGCATTTTGAAACGCCATTTATTTGTGGACGGAAGAAATATGAAGATTTAGACGTGGGTTTAATTAATTTATTCCTCAACAAATGTGAAGTTATTAACAACATGAACCGTACAAATTATTTGACTTAAAACAAATATGATGTTTCAATAAATCAACTGTCAAACATCTAACAGTATCATGTAAAGATTTTTTTAAAAAAAAAGGACATTTGGACATTGAAGCATCGTCAGGAACATATGCATTTTACATGTATTAGTTCAATTCCCATAGAAATCTAGAAAAACCCCATGTTCTAAAGGAGGGTTAATTATCCAGAGAAATGGGTGTGTCGCTTCAGAATTACCAAGCCCATCAACATGTTACTTCATGCCATGCATGTATGCTACATGCCTTTATTTGTATAATTCCCAGCGAACAGAGGAGCGGCTTAATTAGAAGAAAATAATTAATAGTAGTTGCCAAATCTCCTTGCAATGACACACTCATGCATGATGCATTATATGCATCCTTACAGAAGAATTAGCCCGAATTGTAAGGATACATATGTAAGCATTATGTACTATACGTACGTATAGCAGTGTAACAGTACATAGGATGCTGTTTACATAGCTTTTTATCTGTCTTTTAGGATTGCTGATGTTGCTTGGTTTAACAGTCACAGGGGCCAAAAGTAAAGTTAGGGGACAAGATCACTGCACTGCAACAGATCGTTTCACCATTTGGAAAGGTAAAGTTCGATTCCAAAATGTATGCTTCCTTGTTTATAGTAACTTTTTTGTATATCAATTGTGGTGAAATGATGCAGAATTTCAACAAATTTATTTAACTAGTTATCCCTAGACTGATGCAATAAGTTTGAAGGGGGAAATTACTCCCTCCTTTACAATATTTAATGATCTGTTGACATGCAAAGAAAAAATTCTATTCGTTACAAATTCTTCTCTATTTTTTATGTGTTCAGTTAAACTTAAAGATTATACATAGGTTGTTACCTCAAATATTGATCCCGTCTGAGGAACCTAACATTTATATTTATGTTTGTGAAATCGACTTTTGCTCTTTATAGTGAAGTTTGCTCTTTATGAATGTTTCAGACTGACACAGCATCGGTGCTGTATGAGGCGATAAATTACATTAAGTGGTTGCATGAACAAGTGCAGGTAACTTACTGAAAAAAAGTTATGTTATTATTTCTTCTCAAATGCAATATATGGTCAATTAATTTATAATAACCTTAATTATAAGACAAGGCTATGTGGTCACTTTTTATGTAAGTCCTCTAACATAATTGTGGATCGTTAGAGAAAAAAACCCCATGATCCTCAAAAGAAAAGGGTAAAGTCAACCTGTTGCTCTCATACTCCTCTTGGACTCTAATTATTATCCCCTAAACATGAAAGACAGTAATTTCTCACCAGTAACTCTCAAAACTAGTCAAATAACACCTCAAACCCTGTTTCATGGTGGTTTTGACTGATACGACAATAGTTTTTTGCTGACATGAACTCCTATTAGGTATGTTTTGTTGATGTGAACCTTACTAAGTGACATCCACGTCAAGAGAATATAAATAGTAGGAGTTTGCAGTAGCAAAAACTACCATCATGTCAAAAATAAAACAAAAGCAATGCATAAGGGTAGCTAGCTAGGGTCTTATTTGTTTAGGTTTTGAAGTCGATGGTGAAAACAACCGGTATTTCATTTTAGAGTGAAAATCGACTCAAGAAGAGCTCAAAGGCCAAAAGTCAAATGTTCCCAAAAAACTTTTCATTTTTTTATTTTTATACATTTCTAGCTAAATGATGTGGATCAGATGATCAATAGCAATGTTTCCCCTTTTATGTATATGCTCCTCAATATGAGAAGAAAGAAATTAAAGTGTGGGCTAGCTTTGTGCCATGGCCTCATTTTATTTGGTAATGGAGAACTTTACACAACCTTTTTCTAACTTGTGTAATATAAGCAATGCTATTATTGCTTTGTCAAAAAGGATGTTTTAAGAAAGGCCCGACATATATTTGATATTTCCATTGAAAAACCCACTTCTTAAGATTAAGATGAATGATGCTGCACCACCAATTATTGGGAGACACGTGTTGTACCCGCAAAGCTTAGAACAGCTCATACCCTTCTTAGAGGGCCCAGAATAGCCTTCCTTCTGTTCGTACTTTGCACAACATGAGTGTGTACTAGTGCTGCTGCTTTTGTGTAATGGAATGCATGGTCATGGCCCCGTTACAACCCCCCCCCCCCCCCCCCCCTTCTTTTGCAGTTCCGCTCAATCAGTTAATTCATGCAATTTAATTTGACTTCTTATTTCATGACTAATTGTTGCAGTTGTTGAGTGATCCATACATGAAGTCGAGTAGTAGCAAGGTAAGCTACAAAACTTAATTGTGCACTTCTCCAAAAATTGTACTTTTAGTTTAAATATTCATATATATCTTCGTCGAATCTGTGCCATCAAACTTTCTAGCTAACTACTAGAATTTTGGTCACGCTAAGGGTCAAATTATACATATACATATCAGAGCTATGCATGCATGCATAATCTATTCTTACACTGATCAAATGGCGCCCTAGATTAATTAGAGACTAAGCTATAGTCATCATTCCATATCCTAATTAAGAAGTACCCACCATTGCTTAAAGGATAACACACCACTAAGCCATTTGATGACGTGATATTTATTTATTTATTTATTTATTCTATTTTTCAGGATTACAATGCATGGGGAGTGTTGGATAGGAAGGAGAAGGCAGATGCAGAGGTTGACTTGAGAAGTAGAGGGCTGTGCTTGGTGCCTATCTCCTGCACCCCTCAAGTGTACAGAGATAACAACGGCCCGGATTACTGGACGCCACCGTATAGAAGCTGCTTATACCGATGAATTTATTACTATTGTTCTCCATTGTTTATTATTATTAATTACTGAATAATTTGTTGTGAATATATGGTTAGAAGAAAAGTACATTCATAGCCAAGTCAGTTTAATTAGAGTTATATTTGTGTACGGCCACAAATTAGTTGAACTTTCCCAATGTATCTTCTGGTCTGTTGATTAATTAGTAGGTATGGTCCGTGTGATCAGCATCGAGCTATTGATAATTGCTTTTGTGTACTAATTAACTCTTTTTTACTACCTCCACCTCCATTCTAAAAAAGATGGCATCCTAAAAATCTTAAATTATTAATAGATAAAAAATACTAGAATATAAATGTAAAAATTATATTAGTATAATGAAAAACTCTTCATATAGTTGTATTTTTTATATTTTCATTAATGCATAGTTGAGAAAGTAGTCATAAAGCATATTCATTGTAGACTATGTAGACGTTCAAAATGTCATCATTTTAAGAATAAAGGTAGTACTTCAGAGCTATTTGATCGATTTAACTAAGTGATAGTTATGTTGGGTATGTAGTGTTTCTTATTTGTGGATTATCTTCCCTCTGTGATTCTCATGCACCAACATGATTCATGGCTTCATGTGGTTTCTGTTTGGCAATTGGGTCATCTATAATATGCCGCACTTACATGTATTGCAAAAGAAAAATTATAAGAAAATTTGGATTATCGATATAAACTTTCACCAAAAATATTTAAAAACTTTTTATATAAACTTTCTATAGAAAGAGTTTCTATAAAAATTGTAAAAAAATATAACAAATGTCTGACTATTAATAGAAAACTTTTGATAATTTTAAAATCTTCAATGTGAAGAAAACTTTCTATAGATAAAATTTCAAACAAATCTAAAAGAAAAGCTTCAAAAGCAAAAAAAAAACACACGCACACACATCATATCGACAATAAACTAGTGCTATTTTAGCCAAGTAGTGCGTAGGCCCATGGACATCGGGCGCATCGTGTTTGCATGCAGGCACGGTTGCATGGATGCTCGGTGTAGGAGGCTGGAGCACACACAGGTTCGTGCCGTACGGATTTCGGGTGATCTTACATATCAATGTCTATCCCATAGGGCTCATTTCGCTCTGCCCCAAATTTGCTCATTTACTATTTATACTATGTACTTATTTGCAGGTTATGTCCATAGGACGATAAGTCATTAAATACTCCTTTTTAAGACGTGTGCATTATGGTATTTATTTTTCTTCTCGATGCTTCTTTTTTTAAAAAAAAACAAGGCAGTAATAGTAGCTTGCATGCATGTGCCTAAATATAATTGATGAAAATGTTGATAATTTTAAAGTTGTTTTAAGAATTACTCCCTTTCGTTATGTTAGATTAAAACTCCAATCATCATTTTTATATTAGATTAAGTTTATAAAATCTAATAAATTTATGGTATTATAATTATACTTTTGTGCAAATATATTCCTATCATTTAAAAAAAACTAAATATTTGAAAAATTATTTATAATCAAAGCTCTAATTTTTATTAAATATAGCTGGAAACCCAAACATTTATAACCAGAGGGAGTAGCTATATCTCTCCGTTGATTTTGAGGTAACAGTTTAAGAGATTTTCATGTCCCACAAAATATTCATGACTATTTATTCCATATTTGTATCCAATACTAATCACTCCATATTCCTGACCAGGATATTCGTATTTATATCCACGTCCAAAAAAAATGAAAACAAATATGATAGTCATTATCGTCCGTATACATGCCCTTTTTGCCCCTGCTTTCATATTATTCTTTACATCTCTTCTCAAGAAAGGTACCTTGAATAAAACAGAAAAAGAACAATTTTATTTTGGCGGCGATTTATCCTTCATTCCTGTCCTGTCGAATTCATGTATTCCAGATGGGAACTGAAATTTTGTCATGTATAGCTTTTTCTTGTGAAAGCTGTAGGCACCGCACCAATTGTAGCTATGATTTACAGTTAATCATGTCTATCAGCATCTGTAATCCAACCAGCTATATATATTCACCAAAATAAACTTGTCAACTATTCTACAAATAGAAACACCAGCTGCTAATTGTAATATCACTTCTGCCAAACTTTCTGATCTGTAGATGAAGCCCTACTTGTCAATCTCTCACACCCAATCGCGAAGAAAAGAAGCATGCAAGCCAACAGAGCACTCTCCATTCTTTCTTGTAGAGGCAAACCGACAAGACTACCGGACGAGCCAGTATGCATCTTATGCCAAGGTTGAAGAAGCATCACTTGGCCTCAGGGAGAAGCGGACCACAAAACCATGCTTGTCAATTTAAGTGAAAGCTTGATGTTCAAGATAAAAAACATACGTACCAAGTCATTTTAGAGTAGATTGCACCAGCAAGCCGACAGAATGATGGTCAGATATTCCAATGCAACTACCAAGCTTGAGCAGACAAGGGTAACATGTTGACTGGCACCAACCATCAGATCACAGTGCCGAGGATTTCCTAGCTCGGGCCAATGATGGTCCATATATTCTGTAATATTGTAAGGAACAAAGAGTGCAATAGCTTGCAAGGGCAGTCACTCAAAAATAAGCAAAATTCAATTTCCTCTGTTTGGATCAAGCTTTACAAGCTTAGAGAGGTCGCCAAGATAGGAGGGATCTGTATCTGATGTTTGCTATGGGGATCAAGATAGATACCCTAAGTGACTGAGCATTGAACTCCAAATGTCTGCACCACCAAAGCCGTCCTCTTCAATGTCCAGGAATTCCAAATGCTGAATATGTGTAAGTTTTGTCGCCTTTTGGGAAGTTGAACTAGTCATATCATATTTTGATGTTCTGCCAGAAAAGCACAAATAATGAACAAAGGATTATGTGTGAGGGAAAAAAGATACTTTTCCTGCTCATATTTATTAAAACCTTATCGAACTCTAGAAAGGCAGAGACCAACTGGCAACAAATATGTTTCTGGCAGACAATCACCTTGGCTCACAGACAGATTTCATGATGCAGCTGTCGACACTTCGCATTTTGCATGGAGCCATGGGCATGCCAAACCCCTTTACAGAACAGATAACAAGTTATCAAAAATGCTCCTTGGATGATAGGACAGTAGAATGTATTTCTGTCAGCATTGTTGACAAGGAAGAAAGAATAAGTTAACAGTTCCCATTTCATCAATACCTGCAGGAAAATTGCATGACAATCTCAGTTGTGGAAAGATCCAAGAGAGATGACCATATTAAACATACAAAGAAATGAAGTTTCCAACCCTCCATAGCTCCCAGCCTCCCACAAATATTTGATGGAAACCACTGTTTAGAGGCTAAAACAAAAGGCAGACAGCCAATCCACTGGCAACAGATTGTCATGGTTATACACTTATATCCATTATTGGGCTATTCACCACAAGCAATTGATTGAAAACTGGTAAAAGTCAGAAAGCAGAAATTGCCAGTGGTACTATACTACTATTATCTGCAAAAGGATAAAAAAATAATCCATAGTTTTATGGGTCTTATAAAATAATTTTGCATATATACTGGTAATCTGTATCAATGAATAAATATGTGAACTGCACTTAAAGGTAACAAAGTAATAAAGAAAGATATCAAAGATTAAAATATCTGGGTTATCAAAATATAGACACTTACACGTAGTATTTTCAATCCACCTTGCATTATATATCTTCAATTATTTATCTCCAATCATCAGTAGCATCCAGTTTCAGAGCCCAAAATGAAGTCAACTTCAACTTATGATGTCATCAGGTGATTCAGTTTACTATATCGACATCTCATTTCTTAACTGACCGAACAGCAAGAATATTGCTTCCAGTTTCACGGCAGGAAACCCCTTTTTTTTGTAGGGTAACCTCATTATTTTGGTATCCAAGAAAGCCATTTACACTTCTCAGACCTCTCCATTCCATGTTTCCCATAGCAAGTTGCCAAATGGATGTAAGTAGCTGTGTCTGGTTTGAGCCCTAGCTCATGCATCTGCGTGAATGAACTGAAAGCTTTATCCACCTCACCACACGACACATATACGTTGAAGGCAACATTGCACGCACACTGGTCAACTGTCAAAACAGGGTTCATATATTTCTCACAAATATTGAATGCAGCAGCATGCATGCCAGCTATCAGATACAAGAATGCGACTACAGCTTTCCTGGCAGAGCTCCTGTTGTCATTATATGCTGATTCTAACTGTGAAACTTCCTCAGGTGAAATCTGACTTTTCTTCATTATAGAAAATATCATTCCAAACGCTGAGGCATCTGGCAAATTGTTGTCTTCCTGCATTTGTTGCACCAATTCTGCACATTCTCTTAGCTTGCCCTTGGCCACAAAACATGCCATAACAGCATTGTATGAAGCAGAGTCAGATAGTAAGCCTGAATTCTGCAAGTCATGAGCAATCCTAACTGACTCATTAAGCAAGCCCATGTTCTTGTAGAGGAATATCATGCTAGTATATGAAACATCATCAGCTTGATTATTTCTCCTCAAACAGTCAAATATTTCCTTAACCTTAGAGACCATCCCAAGATTCGCATAAAGGTTTAGCATGGAATTAGAAGCAACGATGTCAGGACCACCATCCATGTTCTTCATCCATGAATACAAATCCTGTGATTCCTTCCAGCAGTTGGCTTTACTGTAGGCCTTGTTAAGTGAAGTTAAAATAATATGGTTAGGAGCGATACCAGATTCTTCCATTAAGTTTCTATAATGTAATGCCTCCTCTATTTGCCCTGTCTCAGCAAATGTATCAATCAGCAAGCCATAAACAACCACATTTGGCTCAACGCCTGAGGCCTTCATTTCATTGTACAAATCAATGGCTTCAGATACCAAATAGTTGTGGGAGTAAGTTGTATTAACAGCAGCGTATGTCTCACACTTCGGTTTAAACCTTGCATCTTTCATTTTACCAAACGACTTCTTAGCCCTCTGTGGAAATCCACCAGTAGCAAACATCTGAATTAAAGAATTAAAGGTGCACTCATCTTATGAAATACCAGACTCATTCATGTACTCAAGTAGAGGGCGAACTCTATCATACCGTTTTGCTGCAGCATAAGCCTTGACCATCACATTGTATTCAACTACGTCCCTCCTCCTAACTACTTTATGAGAATAGAAAACATACTCAGCTTCCTACCATAGACTTCTCTCGGCAAAAGCATCCATGATGGCAGTAAATGTCTTGGAAGAAAGCCCCTCACCTATGCAATGTCTTCTGAAGAATGCATTTGCCTTATCAAGCAACCGCTGATCAATATACATCTTCATGACAACAGGCAGGGACTGTTCAGGAACACAAGTCCCAGACCTCATAATTACCTCAATCACATCTTCTGCTTCATTCACCACCTTTCTCTCACATAGCACCCGCAGAACAACCCTATAGCTCACAGTATCCACAGATAACCCCATTTTCCCAATATGACAGTAGTGCTTCAAAACTCCCTCGATATCCCCCTTGGATGCAAACACCTTCACCATCACATTAAACATCTTAATGTCTGGATCAGTTCCCCTTAGTACCATGCTAGCAAATAGTGCCTCTGCCTCCTTCACATTACCATGTGACCCCAATATGTTGATCATTGTATTGAAGGTACATGTATCCGGCTGAACACCATAATCTGGCATACCCATAAACATGTCCATCGCATCTTTCAGCTTCCCGGCTTTCCCGTAAAGATCAATCATCGTGTTATATGTGACAGAAAGCTTCGGAATTCTAAGAACTCCCTGAATGCCGGATGCACCAAGATCATCAATGTTGCCGTGGCACATCTCAGCAAGCAAGAATTGCATCGGGCCACTGGAATCGAGTTCGCTGTAGTCAAGATCAATGAACCCAACCTCGAACCTGCCGTTGCACCAGTTACTGAAGAGAGCGACGGCATCAGAGTAGCGGCCGTAGTCCTTGAGGATGCGGACGAAGTGTTCATGGACACCTCTTCAGGTGCCACACCTCGGGCGCGCATGTGTCGGAGCAGCAGGAGGGACTCCCGCGCCTGGCCGGCCCTGGCGAGCGCGGCGTAGGCGGGGTTGGTGGGCGGGAGCGCGTCCTTGCGGACCATCCGCACCCACACGCGGCGGAGCTCGGCCCACCAGCGCGCCCGGGAGAGGTGGCGGAGGACGACGCCGTAGTGGATGGCGCTGGGCGCGTACCCCGGTAGCGCGCGCAGGCGGTCGAACAGGTCGCGGGCGCGGCACCAGTGGCGCTGCCGCGAGAGGAGCGCCGTCTGCTCGCGCGGGGACATCGACGCGAGGGACTCATCGGAGGGGCCGAGGTCGGAAGATTCGGCGGCGGCGGCGGCGCTCTTGGACGCGATCGGGGTGGGGGGAGTGGGGTGGTTCCTGGAGGACAGCGAAGGCGGCGCTGGGAGGTGGGGCAGGTGGACAAGGGAGAGGACTTGGGGAGCTGAAGGGGACAGTCTGCCCTGTGTTGCAGAGATCGATGGCTCGCCGGCTCCGGCGACGGCGGCGGCGCCGGCGGCCGGAGAGGAGGTGGGGGTGGGAGTCAACATAGGGGGGGGAACGGAAAGGGAAGGAGAAGGCGACAAGGGGCAAGGGGTTTAAGGCGTGTGGGGCCCACCTCTCAGTGGTGGGTAACACACAAATGGTAGGGTGCGTGTGGGCCCGATAGAATTACAGTCCCGGATGGGTTAATGGGCCTATACCCCATTTGATTCATTGGACCGAACAAATTGTCCTGACATCTCTTGTTTTGCTTTGGAGTAGAAAAAAATTATCTTGTGATGTGAAAGAAGTGTTTTCTAAATAAATAATTCTGCAAACACGAAAGTCCCGAATAGAAGCAAAGGCTTTATGTGAGATTGCCAATTGGTAATGTAATAAAGTTGAAATATGCGTATGATTCTCTATTTCACGGTCAAGGCTAAACTAAAACGTAATATTTTCACCGACCATAAATATTTGATGTCTAAAAAGATATATGTTCAAACTTTGGCCATCAAAGCTTTTTTTTTCTTAAAAATATACATATATTTGTCTTAAAAATTATTATCATAGTGTCATAAATTTATTAGACTTTATACTTATTCTAATATAAAGTTTATAGGTAAAGTTTCAAAAATTCGACGGGATTTTATCCTAAACTCAAATATTTACCTGAATGAGTAGAAGGTAATTTCCTCCATACAGACCATAAAAATAATCCATACCTCAAGCATTGGTTTCCTACTACCACTACTACACATTTTCTCTCCTTACAATTTCAATTAACTTGGCTAATGGGAGGCTGAAGGTATGAAAGAAATAAATGTGGCGTTGACTGGTATCATCCCTAAAGTCCTGATATATATGGGATTTAAATATGACAAAAACCTGTTGTATTTTCTTGGGCTTCACAGGAAGACAATCCTTTCATAGAAACTACAGTTCTGAAAATAGTTTACATATTAAGCTGTCAAAAAACATATCTGTCATTTTCGGGTCAGCGAAGTACAAATGCCATGGCAGTTGCATACTCAAGCAATCTCTTTTAAATAGATGCACTGCATATAAACTAGAAGTACTAAGCTAGGCATTTTCACCGTTCATGATCCTAAAGTGCTAGACAGTATCAGATAAAATTTGATAGCCTTGAAGGTATACACATTTGGAACCACCTAGAGTCTTCTATCTTTCCATAGTCCCATTTGTTGCATGAATGAAGTATCAATGCTAATTTTGCAGTTTTTCTGTACACTCAGATTATATAGATCAAACAGATAATCTGGTCCGTTGAGTACTGAAACTCTCTTCACCTCCAATGGGCTTGCTGAAGAAGCTCAGAATCAGGGTCCCTGTCATTTCTTGAACAATCCAAAAACTGCTTTTTTTGATGATGATATGATTTTACTGCCAGACTTGACTGCTGATAAAAAGAGAAGAGACCAAAACAAGTAGCCCATGTTAAATTCTCAAATCAATCAGGAGAAGGGAATCGATGCATTAGTATTGTTTTGGAACTTAACGAGTACCTAGCATCAGGAATTTATCATTAAATGTTCAGACATTATACAATTTAGCATGCCAAATACCTGTTATAATCTGAATTACTGCTTGGTCATGGGAATCAGTTCAGATGGATTCTAATGCTTTCGACCATTATATCAAGAGAAATGACACCTTGCATTTAGTCTGACTTCAAAAAAATTTCTACTTCTATGTTTGTACGGCTATGGTTTAATACCAGACAGCGCCATTTGATAATTATCTACAGTTCGGGTGTGTGTAGCACTGTGTTTGTTTTATAAACACAATATTTCGCTATTTTGGACTAACATATTCATGATCATGACCCTTTTGCACAGCACAAAGCAGCCAGCTTAGCATCGTTTCCTTTGGTTGAATGGAGAAATTTTGTGCAAAATTTGATATCACAATTTGCAAGGTTATTTGTCTTCATATAAAAAACAAAGGCCAGGGAACCTTAATTGATTACTACATGGTACCTGTCTTTGTAGCATAAAAAAGCATGCAAAGGTTGGTCAAAACATTGAACAATAGTGGCCAACAACATGAACTAATGGAGGCGAAAAAGAAACTTGTCACATTAATTTTCAGTAGAAAAATGACATGAGCATTTAACCATGGCATCATAAATAATGCCCACAAGCCCACAACTGAGTGGCAAAAACTAATTTTCCCTCAATAGAACGAAGCTATTGCATAATATGTCAAAGAAGTGAATTTCTTAAATATACCAACCACAATCTTGGGTAGCTGAACTACACAGGTATATGCCAGTTGATTATACGTAGGGCTGACCGGAAAAGAAATGTTGATTCACCAAACCAAATTATATATGATAAAATCTGAAACCAACCAAAATATTATAAATCAATTTGCTAGCTGATGAAGCATCACTTGGTTCAAAATTTATTATCCACACAATTTTGTTTTCATGGATTTTTGCAACTACATTCAAAGAACCCTTTTGCTCAAAAAAATCATTCAAAGAACCCATGATAGAATGATCTTGCTAAGCAGTATATAGAACTACAGCTAATGTGTCAATGTAAAGGTCATAGTCATAGAATTTACCATTACTTGAACTGCTAGTAGTCGGTTTAGAACTAACATCAGGTACTGCTGGGTTAGCTTGACTGACAGAGTCTTGATTTGATCCATCATGGCCACTACTACCTTGATCCCTTACTTCAGAGGTTTCCTTTTCTCTGGGTTTGCTTTCCGGCACAGAAGCCAAACTAGGTGCTGCTATCTCACTCGAATGAGCCCCAATTCTTGATGGTGAATCCTCTCTTTCCATGCTCACTTCGACATCAGAAGTATGAGTATTACCTGAACAATAGTTATCTACTTAGGGAAAGAAAAAAATGTTATGTTCACAATTGAACTAGACAGTTCCTTTTAATCTTTTTCTACCTTCTTGCAGCAAAGTTGCACCAATAGCTGAACCAATAGATGCAGGCTTCTCACTTCCTGATGGACTTGAATCATAAACGGGATCAGCAATCAGGATGTCATCAATGAACTCCACTTCCTTGGCTAGAAAGAAGAAAACCATAACTCATAAGATGTGGGATGTTTTGTATGCATGTGTTCCTAGCTAGCATCAAGTGAGATTGTTTCCGAGATTACCTGGTAGTTCAATGTTATTCAGTTCAGAAGGTTCAGTTGCTTCTGTTGATGACGACGACAAGTCAATATCATCTGAATGTGGGGATGATTGGTGAAATTCGTTGCTTGTCATCTCCATTTCATGAGGGTATTCAATGACACTATGATCATCCAATGATGCATTTTTCCACGAATTCAAATTTCCATTCTCATGCGCTTCTTCCCAATCTTTTATGTTTCCACCAGGAAGTGATATGTCATCATCTGACGAATCACTTATTAGTAAAGGCGGTTCGAGGTCAAGTGCAAGAGGAACCTCTCTAACATTTTGTGCAGGATGAGATTGTTCCTCCATTTGACTCAATGGAGGTACAAGATTTTGGTTTGAGCTACCCTCCAATACTAGTTTATGGCTTTCTTGATCAGTAACTGAAGAAGTGCTATCTGAATCTTCAACGGAACTCTTTTCACTTGCTTCTCCCTCAAGATTAGGAACTGAGATTCCCTCATTAGCCATTTTTTCTGTCACAAAGTACGGTCTGAACCGGGAAGGTTGCATATCTTGCCAAAATTCACTAAGGAATGGTGCTCCTTGTGTGAAGCTTTCATGCCTCCTAAACATTGTATCCTTTTGTGATTGAGAAAAAACAGGAGTAGAGTCCACATGGTTTGAGTTAGCTCCACCAGTGGAGCTACTCTCATTTGCTTCCTCAAACGGAAGATCAAACTTGTTTAACATTTTCAATGGCGCAGACGGAGCGGATTCTGGGAAATTATCTTCGTTGTAAGGAAGATCAAATGGGTTTTTCCTAGGAGCAAATATGGCAGGAATCTGAACATTGAATTTTGAGAGTTCCTCAATTGTTGGGAAGGAATCACTGCTGCCAAAGTCAATCAGGTTCCTATCAACATATTTCCTTGCCCTGCGCCGAGCAATCAAGCTCTCCAACCTCTGGTTTCTCTCAATCTCCAAACACCCTATATTTAGTATGTTCTTCTGATCATCAGCAGTCCATGCCACAACTTTACCATTTTTCTCCTTATGTTCAGTATTATCCTTGCCCTCTTTGTTGTCATTTCCATCCTCAATGCTGCTGTCATTGGAGTCCCCATCTTGAGAGGATTGCGACGAACTTGCAGCTGACCTAAGATGATGGAATGAGTGGAGCATTGGATGGGTATCAGTTTCTGAGCCATCTGATTCACTTGATACTGATTCAGAAGAAGAACCTCCACTATGAGATATTCTCTTGGTTACCTTTCCACTGTTGTTGCGTTTGGCCAATCTCTCTTCATTAGATGGAATCCTTGGAAGAGTTACACCCGCAACTGATTTATCTCTATCACGGACATTCCGATTGTAAGCTTTCTCAATCTTCTTGTAGACGTGATTGTTTTCCGGAATGTTCGGCTCACCATAAGCTAGGATGATTCCAAGGAAGAAGCCAGCAAACAGGAAGATGGGTGCTGTTGCCAGGAGGAGGGTGAACCAGCCAAAGAAGTACTTGTACAATATGACTAGAAAAAGAAGTGAGCCGAAAACCGAAGGATATCGCCGAAAGAATCGGCCTACAGTCTGCAACACTGGCATCTCCTCTAATCTTCTGAAGTTTTATTGTATGCCTTGTCAATATCTGCAATATGTATCAAATGTATCAGGTTCTATGTTAAGAGATTTTAGAAAAACAATTGTAAAGCAATCGTGGTCATTGGAATCTCATATTTTTAACTTGTGGACAAGCAACACAAATAAATGATCACCCACTCGTTATGCAAATATTGCTTTCTGTCGCGAAAAAGATGACAGCCAAGTACAATTGTACAATAATTCTTCTTAATAACTATTCCGTTATCGAGAAAAAAAGAATGCTCTATCACATTCTAGTTTCCACCCCACTTCCAAGACATAAGTACACTTCAGTTTTGGTTGTCCAATTTTCTACATTGTTCTGAACCAATTCACACTGTTGGCACATGCGGATATTTACAAAATGTAAAATCTCTCTAATCAATTTATGTGCCTCTCTAATTTCGGTTTATCTGTCAAGACATGGTAATATGTATTGTTTTTTTTTCCAGAAATCTACCAGCACCGAAAGGGATTGCAATGCATCATTAGAAAAAGGATAGCCACTTCATGCAAAATTCTATTCTAATTCGTCTGCTCCCAAGAATCCTACGGATTAGGAAAGTGGCTTTAAATCCCCCATTAATTAGTGCATCCCCCCCAACATTGAACCCAAAAAAAGCGATAAATTCTCAAAATGCAGGAACAGAATGACGAGATGATCCGGCTAATTACCTGGACTGGGGATGATCAGGAGCCTGCAGTTTCTCTCTTCATTTCCTCCCCGTTTCTTCTCCTGGGATGATGCTCCACCTATCTCTTGCCTTTTGCTGGTTTCTTGGACTTTTCTCTCTCCTCCATGCGAGCAAGGGTGAGGCCACGGAGAAATAGGAGAGTGTCCTATGGCCTACCACCTGTCTAGGTTGGAGTTTATAGTTTTCAGTCCTTTTAAAGGATTTTTTAGCCTGAAGAATTCCCGATGGGTATGCCGATTTTACATATAATCTGTGTTAAAAAAATTGTTGTGTTTACATTTTTTTCTAACCTTGAACCATTTGTGTTAAAAAATTTAATATAAGAATATTGTATCAATTTATAGCGGTCTATAGCAAGTCCGGTGCTTATCTTTAATTCTAGTAAATGAGAAGTTGTTCTTCTTCTCTTCCCTTCTTGCATCGACCAAGTACGGCGCGTCAATTTGCTTCTGCGTAACAACTGTCTCATCTAAAAAAAACAGGTTCGATCAAGTGATTTCCCCCTTCCTGACCGATCTTTAATCGTATAGGTATGATCCGTTATAATATATGTTTATATTAGATATACGGATTAAGTGTAATGCTGCACTATGCACATAACATAAGGGAAATGGGAATTGGAAAACAAATAATATGATGTCATATATATTTTTGGTGAAAATTAAATTTCATAAAAAAACATTCATTGATTTATCGGTTAACTGATTTTTTTCCCCGAACTATGGAGCTCATAAATTTCAAGATGAAGTGATTCACTTGCCTACCTAGCTATCAAGCTTGTTAGATTAGACTAGACTATATATATATATATGTATAGACCCGACTCTCTTATATATACTTAGTGTCTTAATCTTATTATACATATTTCTACATAGTATCAAAGCAAGTCTATAAATCTTCGGCGCGCTAACTTTTTCCTATCGACGAGCCGACTTTCTTTATCCTTGTTGTCGATATTTCTCCTCGTCGTCGACCTTCTTCTCGGTACTCTCTCCTCGTTCTCTCGTCTCCGTTCCTTTCTTATCCCCATCTTTCCCACAGACACTTCTTTTTCTCCGTTCCACCTTCACGCGACAAGACAACGGTCTCCATCCGCCTCCTCATCTCTTCTTGCACCCGTCTCCGCCCTTCTTCTTGCTTCGTACATCCTTTCTCCTCTGACGCTGACGCACCTCTGCGCTCATTGTCTCCATCGGCTGAACTCGTCCGTCCTTCCATCGGCTAGACTTGTCCACCCTCCATCAGCAGAAACCCTCCCTCAGTTCCCGCTTTTTTGACACGCTCAACGGCTCTCGGACGCGAATCTTCTTCTCTCACGTCCAAGCCAATCTGACATGTCCACGTGTCCATGGACACGAATCCCTGCCTCCCGGACGCAAACATCTTCTCTTTGTGTCCGGCCCCTCTCCTCTTTTTTTTCGCGTCCGCTATACTCCTTGGCCTCCACGAGTCCACGGACGTGAATCCTCGCACTTCCGTGACCCAACCACTCTTTGACCTACCTACTCTGCCATCACTTTTTTCTCACCTACTCTGCTGCCTACTCCACATCGGCCAACCACTCCCCATCGGCTGGCCGGCCCACTCTCTATCGGCTTCTCACCTCTCTGATCGACCGATCTTTTCTCTCATCGGCTTCCTCCCATCAACTACTTGTCCATGTTCTTCTCTCGTTATGGCCACCGAGTCCGCCCTTCGTTCTAGCACTCTCCCAGTCGCCGAATCTGCTCTGGCTCTCGGTGCCCTAGACCACACCTCGGGCACCACCTCCGTGATGAACCCAATAGGACATTACCGAGTGCTACATGCGCAGCTGGCTGCTCGGCTCGGTCGATGACTCTGTTCTCGACCTCGCCATGGAAGATACCGACCCCACCGCCCGGGATCTCTAGATGGCTATCGAGCGGATCTTCCTCGCAAACAAGCAGCCCCACGCCATCTTCCTCCTCAACGAGTCCATTCCATGGTATAAGGAGACTCCTCTGTCTCCTCGTACTGCCAGCGCCTTAAGGTCAAGGCTGTTGCTCTCCAGGACGTCGGCCACACTGTGGCCGACTCTCAACTCGTTCTCGCCCTTCTACGAGGCCTCAACCCCCGCTTCTCAAACCCCGCCAATGACATCGCCAATGCCACACCCTTTCCGTCGTTTGCCCGGGCCCATGACATGTTAGTTCTTAAAGAACTTCGTCTGGCCAACGACGAGAAGACCGTGGCCTACACCACTCTCCTCGCCGCAGCCGATAATGGCTACCGAACATCCTGTGCTGCCACTCCCTCCCGCGGTTCTAGCGGCCACGGCTCTAACCATGACAACACAACCCGCACCGAAAAAGGCAAGGGCAAGAACTGGCAGGGTCCGATGCAATCGCGACCTGCTTCAGTCCCTGCCCAACCTACCGGTCCCACAATCCGTGGCTCTACTACAACCCCTGGGCACCCCAACCCCAGCCACGTAGCCCCATCGGATGGCAACCAGGGGTTCTCGGCGCCCATCCTTAGGCTCACCTGGCATCAGCTCCCATTCTGCCGCCTCAGCCGATGCTACCGACACCACCACCCAGTCGGTTCCCTCCTGAAACTAGGCTGCCCTCGTCGCCGCACTCAACCAGATGACGCTCTAACTACAGCACTCTTGGGTGTTGGACTCTGGGGCATCCTCCCACATGGCGTCATCGGCTAGTATACTCCGTTTTTGTCACCCCTCTTTCTCCCTCTTTGTCACCATCGGCATTGCCCACTCTCTTCCTGTCCAATGCTATGGTGACTCCTCTCTGTCTACACCCACCACTAACCTCCCCCTTCGCAATGTTCTTATCGTACCTTTACTTATTCACAATCTTGTATCTGTTCGTCAATTCACACGAGACAACAAGTGCTCAATTGAATTTGACTCTTCTGGTTTCTCTGTGAAGGATATTCCAACCCGGTGACAGATCCTTTGCTACAATAGTGGCGGAGACCTCTACACCATTCCCATTGTGCCGTCCACTCCACACGCCAGCGTCGCCCTCTCCAACAACCTTTGGTATCTTCGCCTCAGCCACCCTGGCCCTGACGCTGTCACCACCCTCTGCCGCAGCGCCTCAATCCGATGTACCCACAGCAGCTCCACAATTTGCTACTCATGTCAACTTGGCAAACATGTGCGTCTGCCTTTTTCTAGTTCTCTCTCTTATACCTCGCGACCGTTTGAGCTTATACATTATGATGTATGGACATCTCCAATTAAAAGTGTCTCCGGTAATCAGTATTACCTTGCCATACTTGACGATTACACACACTATTGTTGGATGTTTCCGCTCATCAGAAAATCCGAGGTCGCCTCTCACCTCACTAACTTCGCCACCTACGTTTCTACCTAGTTCAACCTCCCCATCAAGGCTCTATAAGCCGATAACAGTACGGAGTTTGTTAACCATACTGTTACAACTTTTCTCACCTCATATGGCATCCATCTACGGCTCTCCTGCCCCTACACCTCTCCCCAGAACTACAAAGTCGAGCATCTCCTTCGCACCCTCAACAACATAAGTCGCACTATGCTACTTCATGCCTACTTACCTACAACTTACTGAGCAGAAGCTCTGGCCACTGCGACTTACCTCCTCAATTGGCGCCCGTGCTCCTCCGTTCAACACAACGTTCCATACGCCCTTCTTTACCGTATGACGCCCAACTACTCCTACCTTCGCGTCTTCGGGTGCCTCTGCTACCCAAATCTCACCGCCACTGCTCCTTACAAACTCGCTCCCCGCTCCACCGCCTGCATTCTCCTCTACTATCCCTGATCTCATAAGGGATACCGATGTCTCGACCTTTCCACCCAATAGGTCATCGACTCTCATCATGTCATCTTTGACGAGACATGCTTTCCCTTCGGCCTGTTTAATCCGAGATCCTCCTCTAGCGATCTCGACTTCCTCCTCACCAACACCGTGCTGTTCCGGTCTCCTCCACCGTTCTCCCCATTGGCCCCCTCATCAGCCGTTGCTAAGGACTTACCTTTCAGCTATCCCACTACTATTTGGTCCGATGTCCCACCCATCGGACCCCATTGGCCCCACCACTCTCATCGGCTTCGGTCGATCCCGTTCTTTTTCCATCGGACACCTCACTTCCATTGGCTCCCCCCTCCCTATCGGCTGCTCCATCTCCATCAGACCGATCAGCCCATCCGACTTTATCAGCTTAGGCCGATCTAGTTCCCTCATTTCCTCTCACCTACAGCCGTCGATTCGAAACTGATGACGCCCCCACCCAACCAGTTCTCCCCACCTCTACCACACTCCCATCGGCCCATGTTCCCTCCACCTCTCATATGGTCACTCACTCACAAACCGGGTCTCTCCACCCCACCAAGCGCTACGGGCTCTCCACCATCCACAGCTCTATCTTGCCTATCCCGATGACTTCTCGCTCCGCCCTGGCCGACCCTCAGTGGCGCGCGGCCATGGCCGACGAGTACGAGGCCCTCATGGACAACGAGACCTGGTGCCTCGTCCCCCGTCCTCCTGGTGCCAACGTTATGACCGGCAAGTGGATTTTTAAACATAAGTTTCACGCCGATGGCTCCCTTGCCCGTCACAAGGCACGTTGGGTAGTCCAGGGTTTCTCCCAACGCCCCGGTGTCAATTATGATGAGACTTTCAGTCCCGTCGTCAAACCCGCCACCATCCGGGTCGTCCTCACTTTGGCTGCCTCGCACTCCTGGCCGATCCATTAGCTTGACGTGAAGAACGCCTTTCTTCACGGTCATCTAAAGAAAACAGTCTACTGCCAGCAGCCCCCAAGCTTCGTCAACCCCTCTCGTCCTGATGATATCTGTCTTCTTCAACGTTCCCTCTACGGCCTCAAACAAGCCCTCGTGCCTGGTACCAACGCTTTGCTGCCTATCTTCGGCACATCGGCTTCGTGGCCTCTGCGTCCGATAGCTCCCTGTTCACTCTTTATATTGGCAACGCTACCACCTATCTCCTTCTATATGTCGCTGACATTGTCCTTATAGCTTCTTCGACATCTCTCCTTGACCAGATCATGGTCCGACTCCACTCTAAGTTCGCCACGATCGATCTTGGTCCTCTCCACCAATTCCTTGGCATCTTCGTCACCTGTTCCTCTCACGGGCTCTTTCTTTCCCAGCGTTAGTACGCCATCGATCTTCTTCAGCGTGCGGGCATGGCCGATTGTCACCCCGCGGCCACCCCGGTCGATACTCGAGCCAAACTCTCTGCTGTCGATGGCGCACTCGTTGTCGATCCCTCTCAGTATCGAAGTCTTGCCGGGGCTCTCCAATACCTCACCCTTACACGGCCCGACCTCACGTACACCGTCCAGCAAGTGTGCCTCTTCATACACGCTTCGCGCGAACCTCATCTCACGCTGCTCAAGCGCATCCTACGCTACGTAAAGGGCATGCTCTCCAGCGGGCTGCATCTTAGCTTCAGCCCCATCGACTCCCTCACCGCGTACTCCGACGCGGATTGGGCAGGCTGCCTCGACTCTCGACGCTCTACGTCCGGCTACTGCGTCTTTCTCGGCGACACTCTAGTCTCCTGGTCCTCAAAACGTCAGACTACAGTGTCATGATCTAGCGCCGAAGTCGAGTACCGCGCCGTCGCCCACGCCATCACCGAGTGTTGATGGCTTCGCTAGCTTCTCTACGACCGTCGTCTACTGTAACAATGTTAGTGCTGTCTACATGATCGCTAATCCGGTTCATCATCGACACACTAAACACATCGAGATCGATATCCATTTTATCCGTGACAAGGTCAGATTAGGGCAGGTTCGAGTGCTCCATGTACCATCGGCGCACCAGTTCACCAATATAATGGCTAAAAGCCTGCCCACGCCTTTGTTCATCAGTTTTTGGTCCAGTATTTGCGTCCGTTCTCCTCTCGCTGCGACTGCGAGAGTGTTAGACCACTGGACCACTGGGTTGTATATATATAGACTCAACCCTCTTATATACATTTAGGGTCTTAGTCTTACTGTACATATTTCTACACAGCCATCAACACTGGAGTTAGGAAAAGAACATCAGTCCTTGCTTCTTTTATTTAGTAATATTCTTGTTAGTTGATTACTGTATGGTGTTTTAGGAACAGCTAATTGAAGGTTCAATTCCAACGAACCCAACCACTACACTTGTGACTTCTGTGACCTTTACGTACCTTCGGCCCTCTGATCCTCTGTGGCGCATACATCTATGGACAAATTAATCTCTATCATCTACTCCACCTTGGAATGTTATTTCATAGATGTGCTCGTTTTCAAGAAGAATTAACAGTTACTATATTGCAAAATAAAACTTAGGCAGCTGCTTTGCCTTATTGCTCTTTGCTGGTCCCTCAATTAAATTGTTAGAAACTTAAATATGTTTGGCATTAATTGAGTTTTCCATCCTTATTTGTCACTTCTATTGCCAAAGCATGAGTTGGATGTTGAGTAGATTACCCTTGCATCAAGCTTTGTGTAGCAAAAAAAAAAAAAGTTAAAATCTCAGTTTTGCCACTCTTGCCTTATTCTCTCCACAATGTAGAAAGGTCAACATCACCATAATTATGTCTAAGACATAAATAGTTGCTGCATATAGACAAGTGATGGTCAAAAACCTAAAAGTAAAGACAATATCACTTCATAGAGGGGTCAGTGCCCATGGCTCACGGCATCATATCTCACAAGGCGTGACCAAAGCTGTTAATATTATTGCACTCACAATGTGGTGTACTTAGCGTAGGCTAAATCTGTTGGCAGTGACTTATTAAAAAGTGTGTTCTCCATCTAGGACGTTAGCCAGGAGTAGGTCAAGAAAGAAGTTGCTAACTAGCGGCTGGAAAATTCACAACTCTTAGAAAGGAAAATTCTCATTCACAAATCAAGATGGTGGATCAATCAGTGGTGCTCAGCAGCAACTCATGGGCCGCACTGCCTGCAGCTGCAGAGGATCCGTCAATGACGCTTTTCCTGGAGGATGATGTGGCGAAGGTGCCCGGCACCAACCTGACCTGGATCGCAAAGCGTCATGGAGACATGTTGGGGTACCTGCCACAAAATTGAACCCGTTTACATATGAAACCTCCTGATTAATATTTATTACACAAATGTTGGTGGCATGGTGCGAACAATGTTTAAAAAAGTGTTCTTTCTTTAAAAATAACTAATATATTGGATTAGATAATTTGCTAAAATTTATCGGACAAGATTTTAAATTCAAGTAAGGTCTACTGTAACCAATAATAGGAATAGTTATTGCCATGATATTTGCATTTCTGGCTAGGAAACCACTTGAAAAAAAATGTGTTTATAATAACGATAAAATCCAATCTATATTTCAAAATTCATACCTAAAATTAATTTTTTTCGCTAGCTTGTTTTGGTATTGGTTGGTAGCTTTGAATTAGTTATCTGTTGGCTACCACTAATGTGTTGAGATCATGGTGAAATCCGTCATCCTTCCAATACTTTTAAATGACCGGTGATAACAAACTAACACCAAATTCTTTAAAAAAGTTTTGATAAACATTGCCCAAATAAAATCTAAGCAAAATACCCCAAATCCTCATATTCAAATGAACATATTGACAATGATTGAGACTACCAAATAATAACTAAAGATGATGATAAGAGTGTGGGCAAGATGCTCGATAATAAAAAAACACCTTATTATGACGAATAAAATTTCATATAGTAGGAAAGGTTATTAGATAAGATTAATGTTAAGACGAGAGTAATCTAGAGAGAGGTTATGCACGAATCTCAAAGTGATAAAAGTAATACAAAATTCGGCTAATGTTTAGAATAAAACCATTGCATAAGATCAAATATATCGGTTTAAAGAAACACAGTTAATGTTTAGAATACAACCGTGGAATAAGATATTGGGCACAAAGTTGGCGAGACACAGACAAAGCCACAAAGGGATCCCATCCCATGCAATACATGGAAAATAGGAGGGGCGACGTGGGAAAAGCTCTCCCATCCGCGCTCCCACGCCTGAAAAAGTAAGCCAGCCAAACTCGGCACCGCCACCGTCGTCGCCCCGCCTCCTCCTCCCGCGATTCCAAACCAAACCGAACAAGGCACCGTCCGTCCCCAACCGCCCCGCCCCTCGCCACCGAACGAAAGAACAACCACCCCACCCCGTATCCTCCGCCGCCGCCGGTGAGGTTTCCCGCGGAACGACGCGCGGGCGCCCGCGCCGCAGGTCCGATCTTGGGAAGGAAGGTGGGGCGGTAGCTAGCCAGGAGGAGGAGAGGATGTCGCGGGCGTCGCTCTCGCCGTCGTCGTCGGGGGACGAGGAGGAGGAGGACGAGGGCGTCGAAGGGTACCGCAAGGGCGGGTACCACGCCGTGCGCCCCGGTGACCAGTTCGCCGCCGGCCGCTACGTCGCCCAGCGCAAGCTCGGCTGGGGGAACTTCTCCACCGTCTGGCTCGCCTTCGATATCCAGACCCAGGTACCCTCCGCCCCACTTCCTCACCGCCCCCCCCCCCCCCCCCCCATGATCCGACCAAGATCGCGTCTCCGCTCCTGGCGGTGCGTGCCTGATCCCTCCCTCCCCCTTCCTCCCAAGATCGAGGAGAGATCACTTCTTGGCGCGATCCACCATCGAAGATCTCGGCCTTTGTCGATTTGGAGGGAGATGAAAATGGAATTCGGTTGCCGCCGCCTCATGGGCTAGAGGTTGGGGTCCCCGCGAGGGGAAAGGGACCGATGCGATCAGTACATATATAGATTTCGTTTTGTATTTTGACAATTAACATAGGTTTCAATTTAATTTGTCATTTTCTTTTTTAGAAATTCGCTTATCCGGTATGGAAAGTACCCTACTTTTGATGACGGAACAAAATTACAGTTTGGATGTTTCTTGTTTTTTGTGAAGTGGAATAAAATGCATATAGCCAATTACGCCTGTTCTCATTTAATAGATGCTTGATAATTTTTTTTGGCTGGTCTTGGCCGGCTCTTTAAGTGCTATGGTCAGGTTATTCTGTTTTTTTTTCTCTTAATTGTGTCGATTACATTTCGTAAGCATGATTACAATCGTTTCTCCCAGTATGGCGGTTTCTTTAATCTGATTGTAATGACAATTAATGAAAAATAAATTTGGTCTGGAATTTTTGTTGTTTGCTGAGTAATGCCCAGTAAATTAGAAGTGATTAGCTTCATTGCTTCAATGTTCCATAGGAAAATTCACTATTCTGAATATTTGATCCATTATGCAGAAATTTGTGGCTCTTAAGATCCAGAAGAGTGCACCAGAGTTTGCTCAAGCGGCCTTTCATGAAATTGAGTTCCTTTCTGAGATCACCAAGAGAGATCCATCAAATTGTAAATGCATTATCCAGCTGATAGATCACTTTAAGCACACTGGTCCAAATGGGCAGCATATTTGCCTTGTTTTTGAATTCCTCGGAGATAGCTTACTTAAGCTAGTACAATACAACCGCTACAAGGGCATTGGATTTGGACGGGTCAGGGAAATATGCAGATCAATTTTGATAGGTCTTGATTACTTGCATAGAGAGCTTGGAATCATCCATTCAGATTTAAAACTTGAGAATATTCTTCTTGTCTCAACAATTGATCCCTCAAAGGACCCTATACGCTCTGGACTTAAACCTAATCTTGAGAGGTCTGAAGGGAATCCTAATGGAGAAGTTATGCTTAACCCTATTGAGAAGAAATTGAAGATGAGAGCGAGGCGGGTGCTTGCAAAGCTTGCTGAGAAAAGGAAATCAGCTGCAGAATATGCACGTGCAGAAAGGAGCTTGGATGGGATTGATATGACATGTAAGATTGTAGACTTTGGGAATGCTTGTTGGGCTGACAAGCAATTTACAGATTTTATTCAGACAAGGCAGTACCGGGCACCAGAGGTCATTCTTGGTTCAGGATATTCATTTCCTGCTGACATTTGGTCATTTGCGTGTATTGCTTTTGAGCTTGCAACAGGGGAAATGCTATTTACACCCAAGGAAGGGCAGGGGTACAGTGAAGATGAGGTATGTTTCACATTCTTCATGAAACCATCTCATGATTTTTGTTCATCAAAGTTAAATTGCCATGTCATACAGTGCATTTGCACCACACGAGAAGTGATTCAATCAAATGAAGTTAAAAGGAGGTAGAAAAAGGCCAGATCAATATAAATAAGCCATAAGGTTGACATATACTCTTATCATCTGTAGTATGAGAATGATTTTTTCAGAAGGTAGTCATCACTCATCTTTAGCATGATACTGATTATGTCATAAGGTAATCATCTGTAGAAATGAATATTACGTCATCTATCCTGTCTATACTGAACAGCTACAACACACCGCATAAGAAGTTATATCGATAATCCAAAAAAGTGGAATATCTTTGATGTAACACCTTAATGTTTGCTATTATTGTATTGTACCTGTCAAAATAACCAAACAAATAATTACTAAAGGCTGCACTTCTAATAGATGAGGCTAATGTCCAATTGTCTGAAAGGGAGGCCATGGATGGCTGAAATTTCATTTACACTTGCATGCTAGCATTTTCATAACTATAGGAGAATGGCTTTTATTTGTATTTGCGAAACAGCCTCACATGGAAATGGAAAAAAGACAGAAGAAATACACCAACCTGAAACAACCCCTGTCGCTTATGTGTGATTTCTCATCGTTTATCTAATTATGTTAGATTGTAATGCTGTAGCTAATGCAATTTCAGGAGTTAATCTATGCAAATCCAGTATTGCTTAGCCTTGCTTTATGCAGGACAATCTGCAGAATGTAAAGAATAAATATTTGGAACTAGTTATGTGATATGGATGCATATTGTCTCGCTGGTTAATACTTACTCTCTCAATCCTACAATATAAGAACTTCTGGGATTTAAATTTTATCCCACAATACAATGATTTCTACCACTATTTACAGTATTACTTGTCTTATTAATCACTTTCCATTTAAATTTCTTTTTATCTTACCCTCACCTACCATCCCACATTCATTTCTTATTTATTGAGGAGCAACAAAGTCTTTTCTCCTTAATTAATCTCTACTAATAAAACCTAGAAATGTTTATATTGTGGGACAGGGAGTAATAGATTTCAACCTCATTTTGGAACTAGGCAGACTGGCAATTGAAACATCTGTTTTATAATAATTTTCCTTCCAATTAAGGACTAAGGGTCTGTTATGCAGGATCACTTGGCTTTGATGATGGAGGTCCTTGGAAAGATACCAAAAAAGGTATATGTATCTTTTTTGCTTGTCCAACTTTTTTGTTAGGATCATGAATCTCACTAGTGTAATTTTTTGCAATGAGCTCAGATTGCTACAATGGGAACAAAATCAAAGGAGTATTTTGACCGTCATGGAGATCTGAAGCGGATAAGAAGATTGAAGTTCTCATGTATTGAACGTGTCTTAGTTGACAAATACAAAATTTCTGAATCTGATGCCCGGGAATTTGCCGAGTTTCTTTGCCCTTTGTTTGATTTTGCCCCAGAGAAGCGTCCAACAGCTGCACGGTGCCTACAGCACAAATGGCTTCAATATGATGATGTTAAGACCTGTGGGACTCTCAACATTAGTGATGCCAAAAATGCTAGTGTTGCATGCAGCCCTGCAACCACTGCCATCAGTGATTCTAAGAGCATTGATGTAACACACAACATTGGAGGTACGCCTGAAACTTTTGCCGAGAGAACTGATGCAAAGTGCAATACTAGTAGAAGAAGCATTGTCAACAGTAGTGCTGAGAATTCTGATGTACAACCCAACACTGGAAGTATTGGCAATAGAAATTCCAAAAGCAATGATGTAAATTCTAATACTGGGAGCATCACAAACAAAGATTCCAAAAACATTGGTATAAAGCCCATCATTGGAAGCTTTGCCAACAGAAATGCTATAAGCTCTGATGTGAAGACTGATATGGGAATCATAACCAACAGAGATGCTGGAACGGTTGATGTAAAACCCAACATTGGCAGCATCACCAGCAGAGGTGACAGTAGTAGTGACACAAAGAGCAACATTGGAAGCATTGCCAACAAAGATGCCAAAACTATTGATGTCAAATCCAGCACTAGCTGCATCGCCAGCAGGGATAACAAGATTGATGACGCAAAGAACAGCACTGAAAGCATTGCCAGCACAGATGCCATGACCACTGATGTGAAGCATAACATTCGAAGTGTTGTTAACAGTTATTTGAGGAATTTTGATGTGAAGCGCAACGCTGGAAGCATTGCTGATGGTGATATCAAGCACTCAGATTTGAAACCGAGCATTGTAAGTGCTGCCAATGTTGACGCCAAGAGTATTAGCGCAAAGCCCAGCACTGGAAATAATGAGAACAGTGATGCCAAGAGTATCAGCGTAAAGCCTGACACTGGAAGTTTTGAGAACAGTGGTGCAAAGAGTATCAGTGCAAAGGCCAGCACTGGAAGTTTTGAGAGCAGTGATGCCAGAAATATTATGAAGGCAAACACTGGAATTGTTGCTAACAATGATGCCAAGAATACTGATGTACAGACTAATACTGATAGTGTTACCAGCAGCAATGTTAACGACATTAATACAAAGCCAAACATTGGACGTGTTGCTGCGAGTATACAGAGGTTGGAGAGCAGCATGGGCAAGGTGCAAATAGGAAGATATCAGTGAGAAAAATCCATGCTAGCACTGATCCAGTACCTATTTTGATCGGCTTCGATCTGTTTTTTTTGTGGAGAGGCATATTCATTGTCATTAGATTTGTCATTGATTTGATTGCTGAGGTTAATAATTACCCATGTGATGGAGCCAACCTTCAAGATTTGAGAGGATCTGGCAAGCACCAGCTGATGCTTTTACATATCTATTTGTTCTTGCTAACTGTAAAAAGTTTTGTATTTTTACACACGATACACATGGAGGTACATATTTCTTATATACCCCTGGACAAACGGTGTTAGTGCTCAGATTTTATTGACATTCATGGTACATAACATTATTTTGGACTTGATCAATTCGTCTGGTAAGAATGGTTTTAGTTATGCCGAGTGAAACATGAAAGAAACCAATTAACCCAAACATCCTTGTGTCATTCTCATTGGATTTCTCCACGAAGGTTTTTGATGAGGATTAATGTTATTCAAGATGTGTTTTTCTTTAGTAACTCATCTCTACTGCATGTAACCTGCTAGGTTTTTGGGAGGAGGTTTTGATTATGCATTAGCATGGAGTTGGTCAGTTTGAGTAATGGGGAGTATTGAAGTGAAGAGACGTTATACGGAAATTCATGACGGAGCAATGTTTATTTTCGATTTCTACTGATTGAATTGGAAGATTTTTAAAGAAAAATTAAAGAAATTGAACTATTTTCTATAAAAATACTATAAAATTACTACGTTCTGAAAGTAAATGACAGTGGTAGATCTACCATAAATGGATCAATGTTTGCTTACCTAATCAATTAGAATTAGTGAATGATAGTGGTAGAACTATTAAAAATACAAAATCAACAAACGGCAGTGGTAGAACTTCTGAAAATGGTGGCAGAAATTCTTTTGCTTCTGTTATTAATTGTATTTTTAGTTTATCATATTCATCTATAAATTACTGCATGTAAATTCCGAGTTCTAAATGCCTCCATAACCATGGGCCATATAGCCTTAACCTGAGTTCAGAGGTTCGTGTTGTAGGGTTAATTTTCTCCAAATAAATGTGAAAAAAAAGTTGTAGGCCTTCATCATCTTAAATTGATCTTTTGTTTAGGGGTTTGTATTACTTGTACTTGTGTTGAATAAATTATGACTTACATTATATAGTGCATGAATCTACGGTACTATATAGTTGCATGTTTCTTGGTTTCCAATCAACGGCGTTTTTCTGCTGAAGTAGTTTTCTGACTAGTTTTGTGAGCTTGAAGATAAAAGTACAATACACACTCATAGATAAAAGTACAACACATACTCATGAAAAATAAATTCTACTGATCAGGTCTGAATACCTATATATTTTAGTTTAGAGGTCCTAACTGAGCATGAGATTAAGGCGGCACCAAATCTAGCGCGACGAGAAAGAGCGTAAAGAAAATATTCCCTTCATTCTTTAATAAATGACGTTGGACTAATCAACCAACGTTATTTAAAAGAAAACAGAGGTAGTAGTAGCCATCGCCAATCTGGCTGTAGCGAGCTTGATCCTCCAAAGAAATTCAGCAACGTGGGTGCGGCTGGGCAGCGGAGTAGTGTACTGGAGAATGAGGACAACCACTTCCACTTCAGTAAGATTCACGAATTGACCTCGGGATTCACCCGAATACCCCCACGATCCGACGCAGACGATGGCTTGTACTACTCTATTCTCTGCCATGTGGTCCCCGGTCCCACCCGTCAGCCAGGTCCCTCCATAGCAGAAACAGAAAGTGAGAATCGCTCGCTACACACCCTTCCTTACCTGTCCCCTCCTCCTCCGATCCTCCCTTCCTCGCCACCGCCCTCCGCCTCCGCTGCGTACTTGGAGGAGATCTGAGCTCTGCCCCCCTCGTAATCCCCAATCCTCACCCGCACTCGTCGTTCCCCCGATCCAATCCCACTCGCTGAGCCCGCCTCCCTCATCGGAGCAGATTCGGATCCGGCTCGTGTTGTACATGGATCCCGAGGAGAGCTCCGCGCCGCCGGCGCCAAACCGCCAGGAGGAGGAGGCGGTCCATGAGGATCCCGCAGTGTCGGTAGAGGAAGGACAGGAAGCGGCGGCGGTTCGTGAGGAGCCCGCGGCGCCGGTTGAAGAAGAGCGGGCGGCGGCGGCGGCGGCCGCGGAGCAACAAGGGACGGGGGACGCGGGTGCGGCGGCAGCGGGAGGAGGAAGCGATCAAGCCGGCGGGGAGCTGGAGAGGGTGATCATGGAGCTCAGCTTCCAGAACGAGTACCTCAAGTCCCAGATCGCGGCCGCTCGGCCGGAGCCGGCGACCGGCGCCGAGGGCGCCAGCAGGGAGAGAGGGGCGGAGGAGGACTCGGTGCTCGTGAGGGGCTTGAAGGAGCAGGTCGAGAGGCTGAGGAAGGAGGTGGAGCAGCAGAGACAGACGCAGAGAGCCACGGAGGCGGCCCTCGAGCACGTCAATGTGGCCTACGCCGAGGCGGACGCCAAGGTCCAGGACCTCACCGCCAAGCTCACCGAAGGTTAGCTGCTTTGCTACTGTCCCTGAGCCTTTGTCCGTGCCGGAAATTGTCAGCAGGTGAGATTGGAATGGCAGCCGTGTACCACTGTAACATCTCACTGCACTCTAGGACTGGAGCTCAAGTAATTTGCTCACATTTTTTTTCTCGTTTCTATCTAGCTACGTTGTAGTTAATTTAATTGTCTTGCTGGTTAGCTGAAAATTCCTTCATGTTTTTTTTGAGTAAATATCACAAAACCCTAGGTTTTGAAGCAAGGGTATTACAAGATCCCATGTTTTGGGGTTTGCTTCAATAAACCACAAGTTTTCAGGACTTCGATTTCAGAAAATACAACTTCTGTGTGGCTCCCGTTCCTTTCCGTCAGCTGACGGGTGGGCCCCATTGTCAGCCCCACACTTCCTCTTCTTCTACCTACTGAACAAGGAGAGCGAGATATAGCACGGGCAAGCACAAGCTAGGACCCCCCCCCCCCCCATCGCAGCCGTTGAAGGTCATGCACCTGATCCACGAGCCAGTTCAGAACTATTTGGAATGGAAAGGTGAGGGGTGCACATGGATGCTCTATCAGAGGCCGCCACTGCCAAACAAGTCTTGCTCATCACCGTCGACCTCTTCCACACTGGATTGAGCTTCTTCATGCGGTTGGAGAGGGTGGAGTTCCATCGATCCTCAACGGAGATGTGAGATTTGTCAATGATGCATACGAGGTGTCAGATCTGAACAACTGATGTTAATGGCGGAGGTGATGGCCATTGCGGGGAAATGTGAGCTCAGTGTCTAGGTGAGGATGTGAGAGCTGGGTTCTAGGGGGTGTGAGGAAGGTTGGTGGCACTGGCTGTGATGGGGGCTGCATTTTGCGGATTGGGAAGGAAGAGGGGTGCTTGGCTGGCGGCGAGGCAGGAGGAGATGGGGCGGGCCTGAAGCCCTTGCTTGCTCCTCCATGCTAGACGCTGTACTGCTGCTGCTGCGCTACATGTATGGGGACCCTCTTGAGCTCGCGAAGTGATCTACCGAGGAAAGGGGACAAGAAGAGGGCTGTGAGATTGACAAATGGGACCCACTTGTCAGAAGACAGAAGAGTGATGGAAATGGGGTTTTGTGATCGAGTTGTGTCAACATGTGGGAATTTTTGAAAGAAACCCCAAAACATGGGGTCTTGTGATACCCTTTCCCCAAAACCTGGGGTTTTGTGATATTTACTCTTTTTTTTATACAACTGATGGCAGCCTTAGTTGCATGCCAGTTAAAGATGCTTAACCCTGGTGGCGCACAAATATTTGTTCGACCTATCTAAAATGTTAGACTAGCATTTGATTGCATGGAGAGCAGACATGTAATAGACAGTTGCACACCATACTAAAGCTATCTGCAGAAACATAGATGCTTAACTGTTTTTGCTCAGTTGTTTGAGAACCCAATATTTTCTCCTTTTCAGGTACTAATAGGTATATGGGTCCTTGTAGTTGTTGGCAGTGCCACAAAGTTTTTGGATCTCCTTCATAACCTTGGTTTTACATGATTTTAAAGATATCAATATTTGTTTTGGATGATAGTGCTCATTATAATGATTTCAATGGCATTGATGAATCTTGGTTGCTCATTATAATGATTTCAATGG
Organism: Oryza coarctata; assembly: GCA_030770085.1. Lineage (NCBI taxonomy): Eukaryota > Viridiplantae > Streptophyta > Magnoliopsida > Poales > Poaceae > Oryza > Oryza coarctata. The sequence continues at coordinate 11,117,695 of CM061475.1, forward strand.
CATTGATGAATCTTGGTTAAGCCATTCAATTAATAAGTTTTGCAAAAACTGCAATAACGGAAGAGTTCTAGATCTGCAGATGCATAGTGGTATGGTGCAGATTACAGTAACTGCGGATAGGATCACATGCTCACGCATGATTCCTCAATAGGAAAAGCTAGTGCGGACCAATCATCATATTAGTATAACATTTCTAAAAAAATTTTAGCTCTAATGTTGCTGTAGTTTAGTTTGATCAGAATACATCTTATATTATGATCCAAGCTGTTTTCCTTTTGCTGCTCCACTATGTACGACTGTGCATTTCCTTTTTTATTTAGAATCTAAATCATTATTAGTTCCATGTATGTAGCTCAGCAGAAAATGGATAAAGAACTAAAAGAACGAGATGAAAAATATGTTGAGCTCGATACCAAGTTCCAGAGGCTTCACAAGCGTGCTAAACAACGCATACAGGATATACAGAAGGTGACCTATTGAGCTCTCCTATTTGTACATGAATTTAGGTGTGGGACTAATTGATCTATCACTTTGCAGTCTTGATTTTCTTCCATTAGTGTGGAAGTCAATGAAGAATTTTGAGAAGTTATTACAATTCTATTCAACAACTGATATGGTGTAACTGTGTAAATGACTTATTCCTACCTGTTACTTGTAGAATGGTACAAATCAATATATGTTGTACACTGACATTACAATGCAATTCAAATATAAATCATTTGAAGTCAGTAGCAGTTGTTTGTAACATCTATCCTGACACACTTGTATGATCTTTACAGGAAAAGGACGACATGGAAGCTCGTTTTAATGAAATTAACCAGAAGGCTGAGCAGGCTTCTTCTCTCCAGTTAGCAGCACAGCAGGAAATGGAACGTGCTCGTCAGCAGGCTAGTGAGGCTTTACGGTCAATGGATGCTGAAAGGCAGCAACTGCGAACGGTGAACAGCAAGTGAGTTACTGTAGTATTCACATTGTACAGTGTACTCACCATATTTTAACATGTTGCTATAAACTTTATATTCTCTTTTGTATTCATGATGGTTGGAACAAGTGATCCAACATGAATGCTGAAGTGTGTTCGATTGCCAACTCCAGCTGGCCCATTGTAGTTATGGTCCTGTGTTTATATGTTGAACATTTGTATAGGCGATTTCTGATGAAGTTTATGGCCTATTTTCTGCAATAGACATGTTAATGGTGTATGACTTATATCTTACTAGTGGACCAAATTCATGTGTAGGTTAAGAGCTAACCTTGATGAGTCACGTGTTGCCTTGGAAGCCAGGAATAATGTCCTTGAGAAGTTGCGACAATCGATGTTTGAAAAAGAACAGGTATGTAAATGCAGGTGGTCTCTTAGCTCTGTTGTATGAACTGCAGCATTATTCAGCACATAATCTTAAAAAGGAAAGGGAAAAAAAACCTGCATGGACGTGATAATAGAAAAAAGAGAAATGGGGGATTAAATTGGTCATACTTAAAATGCTGTAAATTGTATTAGGACATTAGCTAAGTGCCAAGGTCTTACCATCTGGTGCTTATGTCTAGTATTGCTGTTGCATTGATTGAAATTTGAGGTCATAATTTGTCATATTGCTCAAAAGTCACTTTTGTAACTATCTCTAGGTAAGCCAAAATAATCGAACAAATTAAAGAGTCATGTTCATCTGAACATCCCAATTTTTGTGTTGCTTGAGCTTGGCTGTTGATACTCATGATAAGAGCTAACCATTGTTTTCTCCTATGAGCTAAAATAATGTGAAAAAAATCTAACCGTGTTTTCCTAGTTATATAACAATTATAACTTAAATGGACTGATCCAATGTTTGTAAAGTTGTTAGAGAAAACCCAAGCATCACTTCAATCTGCGGAAGAAAAGAGAAATGCATCAATCGCAGAGCTTACTGCTAAGCACCAGAAGGTAAAGAAAACAAATGTAGAAAAACAGTATTGCGCTCATTGATTATGTTAACTTGGCCCATTTTTCTCTATAGCAATTAAAAAGCTTGGAGGCACAGCTAGCTGAGGTTTCTGCAGAGAGGACCAAAGCATCTGAAACAATTCAATCTCTACAGGTATTGATTTGCAGTGAAATTTTCCTTGTATATTATTTGATTGCCACAAGCCTTATTCTGTTATAGTATCCTCGATTACTGTTGTGCTCTTGACTTTCTCTTTATTGTTAAAAAAGTCCATTAGCTGAAGAAGAATAGAAGATTAATATCTCATTATTGATGGGATTTAGTGATGAGCTAAATGAAACATCCTTGGCTAGAATATTTATACATAATCGAACTTTTCCAGATGGTGCTTGTGGAGAAAGATTCTGAAATAGCTGAAATTGAATCAGCTTCAACTGGGGAAGCTGCCCGAATTAGAGTTTCCATGGAGGAGATTAAAGGCGAGCTTGCTCATCTAAAGGACCAACATGTATGGTACTTTCTTTGTACAAATTCACGTTATTGACTTAGAATGTTGAACCATGTGACAGATGCCAAAGTGATTTACATCTTCAATATCCATAGCTATTGGGGTGGTTAGTATTTATGGTTACGCGATGGGTTTGATGATTGCATTACTTGTTTATATTTAGTGCATCATTAAAATGAGCAATATTAAAATGTTTTCTCCTTTGATGTGGAATCTCTGCATGTTATTCGGAGTTCTGACCAGGCTGTGCATATCATTATTTTTTGACTAGCTGGATAGCAATCTTAATTTCTTTAAGTGAAATAACTCGTATATGTCACAAAGATTTACCATGTTGCATGCTTGTATTTTCTGTCCATGCAACCATGCTTCCCAGTATGATCTGTTTGATTCATCATTTTGACCCTATTGCATTTTGTTCTGTTGATTTGGAAAGTGCTTGAGTTCTATAGAACTAAGAAATTGACATTAGCTTTTTTATCAACATAGCCAGTCTATTACTGGAATATTTTGGATTTGTAGTTGAGACTTTCCTTTGAACAGCCCTACTGTTTCCCTCCATTTTTGGCTCTTGCTGCTGTTTTATCATCATATTTTATGAAGTCCTTAGGACTAAGTAGATTAGTTCCGATTTGGTATTTACTCAGGAAAAAGAAAGGCAAAACTGGGAAACCACTTGTGAATCCCTTAGGACAAAATTGGAAGCATCAGAAAGTGCATGCCTTAGATCTGAGGTAGAATCTGCGAAAGTTAAAAGTAAGTTTGCTTTCGAGACATTCTATTTTGTCCTAAAGAGATCCCATGCATATAAATACTGGACTGAATTGCAGGTAAACTGGAGTTGGAGTTGTCAAAACAAAATCAATTGGTACAAACGAAAGATTCTGATCTACTGGCTGCAAAAGCCGAGGTATACATTTAATGTGATTGTGAAGCTTTATACACAAAACTGAGTTTCGAAGTATATGTCAAGATTCATATTTCGAAGTTTATGTCAAAGCTCAATGTATCCTCAATGGCACTTTGACTTCTTAGAAGTGTTGAGTATCACTTTTTCAGCTTCATTCTTGTAGTATATTACTTGATTTAGGCTGGTAGAACCCTTTTAAAAGAAGTCTGGCAGAATCTATTCTAGGTCTCAGTAGCAAAAGTTTTATAAGGTGACCAAGCTACCAGTTATTGAGTGAAATTTCTCAGCCATAATAGTAGCAATGTGATTTTATACATGCATATCTTTGTTATTTGAAATGCTTTTACTTGAGGAGTTTATACTGTTAGTTTGAGTGCTGGTGAGAATACAGTGGCAGCAATAAATAAGTAATTGAGAATTCCTTCAGAATCTTTTGATATATGCTGCAATAAATTATATGCAGTTGTATTATGTCTACCTCCCTACCTGTAGGAAAAATGGCTTTGCCCTTAGCACGCAACAAACTCTGTAGCCCCTTTATACTTTGACTAGCCAAAACCTCTTAATTCTATTATTCTTGTTCTGTACACTTGGCATATAATGATTATTTGTAAGCCCAGTAGATGCATTTGACTTGCTGTCGAATGAACTGTTAGGGTACCACCTAATTTTAAAGACTGATTTGCTGATGTTTTCTAATGGAAATGTGCCACAGGCCCATGGTTGAATTGTTGAAATGCTTCCAGTTGTAACTTCAATTTAGCCTTTTGAACTTTGCAGATTAGTCAGCTGGAAAGTGAATTTTCTGCATATAAGGTCCGTGCACATGCACTTCTGCAAAAGAAGGACGCGGAGTTGAACACAGCTAAAAACTCAGATTTGCTTAAAGCACATGAAGAAGCAATGAGGGTATTACATCCTTTTTTAAAATTCTACTGTAACCAGAGATTTGAACTGGCTTGATGATTGATTTTGCTTTGCTCCAGGAAGCTGAAAACGAAATTTCAGCAGCCTTGGCAGAAAGAGATAAAGCCATCCTCGACCTTCAAGCTACTCAATCCAAATATGGTGAAGATATTGAAGCAAGGTGAGAGTGGCTTAACATTGTAGGCAGCAATTGTGTGTTGTGTTCTTTTGATCTGTTCATGACATGGAGTTCCATAATTAAAATAATGTTCTACTCGATTATGAAATGTGCTATGCACACTAGCTGGTACTCGTAGCCAAATATTCTTAAACTGTCATTTAGAAATGAACTGGCTGCAAACGGCAGTAGCCTGGTAGCAATATATATTGTAGCAATATCAGTCATGTTATTATATTTGGATCCTGGTGATTGCTATTCATTCTATATTCCTGTAAGCTGATGCACTATATTACTATCAGCCTTTTCTTGTAAATTTCATTTTCTACTTAATTTTCTTCTCAGGGATTTGGCTCTCTCTGATTCTGACAGAAAATTAAAGAATGCCATGGAAAAATTGGATTCTCTTACTTCTAAATTCCTCTCAGAAAAAGAATCATGGGAGAAAAACCTGGCAAGTGTTGAGGAAAGCTGGAGATGTAAGATGTCCATTATTTACTAGTCTTTGCCCTCCCTCCACAAAAAGGTGTGGTATCTGATGGTAAAATTTGTCAATTGGATGATGCAGTGAAATGTGAGTCTGTGAAGGCTCAGAGCAATGAGCATGCTGGAGATGAACTTAAGAAGAACTTAGTGGAGTTGACATTAAAATATGAGAAATTGAAGGTTTCTTCCTGTGACATGGGATATTTTATCTGCATACCCATCTGTCTTTGACACAGAATTTTAATATATGCTTGCCTTTTTAGGAAGAGCACAATTCTTTCCGTGATATTGCTGATAGAATGCTTGAAGAGAAGGACCGAGAGGTGGCTAAGCTCCTCAGGGAAAACAAGGATCTTCATAATTCTTTAGAGGCTAAAGCAGCAGTAAGTCATTTTCTTTTAAAACATAAATTACTATCTTTGTTTCCTGTATGGAAGTAGTAAAACACATTGATTCTTTGTATTCAATGTGTCCTTTGTGGCATTATATTTGTATATATTCATCTTGTTTATATACTTAAAAATTCATGTCCAAACACTAACAAGAAATGGCACGTAACATGCCATTTGTAAAGCTGATACCGATATAACAGGGAAATTCCATTGATATCGTCCAGTACAATCTTCTATCATATATAAATTAAGGCATGTCCGTTTGATGTCATGTCCATCTCCTGACTTTCTCTGGGAACACCTTGTATGCACACTACAGTTTCTACTCATTCTGCATCAATATTGTCATATATTCAAATGCAAATGGAGTAATATTTTACTCTTCGTGGGGATATATCGTTTGGAGTGGTACAACTATGCAGCTAGGAGTAGCTAAAAAAACATAGTGTGCAAGTAACTACCATTTTGAAGGATGACTAACACCTAGAACATACATTCACCACGGTGTTGCTGAATTGCCCTTTGTGACCCTTTGCATTTGCATAAATGATAAATTTACTCAAACTTTGGTTTTGGAATTTGTTAATAAGATTATTGCATTGATGTCACAGGCTAGCAGCAATGGGAATCAAAATCCAGGTAAATGTGTGACAGTGTTCTTTTTCATTTTGTTATCCCTCCTATCCTAAATTATTCCCTCAGTTTAATGGTTACTCCAGAATTTGTTGACGTGGACTTTTGTTTTTGCAGGACCTATTAAACAGGATGCAATGGACATTGAACTAGCTGAGCAGCAAATTCTGGTACTATCGAGTTTGAAATAATGTTGAGCATGTCTTTAAATGTGAAGAGAAATTCATGGATACTGTAATCATCGTTCCAGTCTTTGCTAAATTGGTTGCACGAATTGAACTGCACTTCTGATGTACTTTTGCACTCTTCATAGCATCACTTGCCCACTTAGTACTTATCACTTAATTTTGCTGAGGTTGTACTTACCATAATTTCCAATTAGCCAATCAAACCAGAATATTTTCTATCTAGCAATATTGGTGAAGTAAATAAAAATGGATGAGACATCTCAAGATTCTCAGCTTAATGCGTGCTATCTACATTTTCAGCTTCTTGCACGGCAACAGGCACAAAGAGAAGAGGAATTGGCTCAATCACAGAGGCATATATTAGCACTTCAAGTCAGTTTTCAGCTTAGCAATCATTCATTTGTTTGTTCATTCTATTATTAAGTAATAATTTATTCCCTTTCTTTCCTTTCTGTAGCAAGAAATTGAGGAGCTTGAGCGCGAGAATCGCCTTCATGATCAACAGGTTTGAGTTTCTTACACCTATCTGTAGTGCATGCCAGATATTAATGATTATATATAATAATAATAAAGCTTTTTAATACCAAATAACTTAGAATAGCTTAGAGTTAAAACCTAACGTGAGTTTTAATCTATGGTTCAGCTCCGTCAATAGCTATTTTCTAAACATTAATATCTAAGTATATATATTTAAATATATCTCAATATTTCAAGTCTTTTCTTATTATCTATCCCCATATTAATTTCGGTCTTACTTTTTTTTCTCACATTATTATCCTGATTTAGGATTTTACAATGTACTAGTGTCTCTAAGGTCTCCTTTAAATATGGTTAAGGTTCATTAACCAATGTTAGATAAACTTTACTTTAATTGGTGCTATCTCTAGTTGATCACGTATATTATCCATTCTTGTATGACAATAAATCCAGTGTAATATACGTATTTTTGTAATACTTAGCTGTTAAACATGTTGTCTTTTTGTAGGTCAACATTCTGCTCTATACAGCATAGTAGGTCTAATCGTTATTTTATAAAACTTAACTTTTAATTTTTACGATACATTTCTATCATAGAGAATGCTAGATGCTTGGCGCCACTTCATTCATCTCGTTTTGATTCTATGGTTAACGTCTATATCAATATCTTCGTCTATTTGTAGCATTGATTCTGGATATTGAAAGATGTTCTTCTTAGTCATCATTTAACCTCCTAAACTTACATTTTACTCGTATGCAATGATGCCAAAGTCATATATCAAGTATTCAGTCTTGTACTTTAAAACTTTTGGACTTAAGAGTTTGTCGTCACAACTCTAGTTTTCTATTTATTTCTGTCCAGTTTTATCAACTAACACTATATCATCTGCGAAGAGTATACACTAATAAATATATCCTTGTATGCTCATTGTAACCTTATCCATTACTAAGACAGCGATACCGGCTTAAGTTTTATCTCTAATATGGTTTTATTTTAGTTAGATAGTAACATATGTTACCATTATTTGAACACTTGTCATAGTATTGTTGTACATGTCTTTGATGAGAGCAACATACTTTGTTGGAATTTTATGTTTGTCTAAAGTTCATTATATATTATTTGTTAGCATCTTGTCATAAGTCTTCTCTAAGTTAATAAAAATCATGTGTGGGTACTTCTTCTATTCTTTAAACCGCTCCATAACTGTTTTACGAAGAAAATTGCTTCTATGGTTAATCTTCCGGGCATGAAACCAAATTGGTTCATAGAGATCCGTGTCGTTTCTCTCAAACGTGCTCGATAAATCTCTTAGCTTTATAGTGTGACTCATCAACTTAATTTCCGGTAATTTGTATAATTTTGGATGTTTCTCTTATTTTTATAGATTGGTACTAATGTACTTATCCTTCACTTTTTAAGTATTGTGTTCGATTGAAAAATACTGTTAAACAACTTAGTTAGCCATGTTATAACTATATTCTCAAGACATTTTCACAGCTTAATTAAAATATTATTAGGGCCCATCGACTTAATCCTTTTCATCCTTTTCAAAATTTTTCTAATCTCATATTCTTGGATCCTTCGCATAAGTGCTTATTGGTATTATCCGACAAGTCATCCAACTGAACGGTGGTGTCTTTGTTCCCAGCATTGAATAAATTATCAAAATACTCTTGTTATCTATGTTTAATCTCATCCTACTTTATCAAAAACTATTTTCTCTTATTCTTAATGCACTCAACTTGGTTGAAATCCCTCGTTTTCTTGTCACAAGCCCTAGCGCCCTAGCCATTATATAGATATCCTGATTTATTTGAGTAGTACAAAAATGCCTTGTGTTTTTTCTAGTCACGGAATGTGAGCTAGAGTTAAATTTTACAAAATAAAGTACTAAAGTCTATAAGTTTAATTATATTTTTTAGTCAAGGAATGCTAACCTGGATTGAAATTTGCAACATGTGCACCAAAATACCTTCATTTGAAGAAGTGAAGCATAGAGTATGTGTTTAAACTAATAATTTTTTGTTTCAGGAAGCAATGTTGAAGACTGAGCTTCGCAATATGGAGAGATCACAAAAACGAGAAGGAATAGACATGACATATCTAAAAAATGTGATTCTAAAGCTTCTGGAAACAGGTTATTGACATTATTGTCTTTGACTGCAGTAAATTGACTGATGATCTAAAACATTATTTGGTTTATGCTATCACAGGGGAAGTGGGAGCATTGCTGCCTGTGGTTGCAACATTACTACAATTTAGCCCTGAAGAGGTAAATTCTCAGTATAAAACTGATTTCCTGATTTCCTTGTATATGATTGCTTGCTTTCTTAGCCTCTGATTAGCTATTTTTAAATAGTGAAACGTGTGCTTTAGGTTATGTCGAAACCTCAGCTTTGTACCCAGACATGTTGAACAGATTTATGTAACTGTGGTAGAAAGGGGAAATTAAGTTGGTAATATTGGAAAACTTAAAACTAGAGAAACGTAAACATAAAATTGACATAAAAAGGCTAAACAATATGGAAAGCAACGCCCCAAGGATATATTCCTGTAGAAAGAGGGACTGTAGAGAGATAGCAGAAAACACCACACCCTCTTGGGTTGGATGACCATATATATAGCCATAGGGACTACAGTATAATTATAAAAGGACCCCTAGATGTATATATATATATCTAACACCCTCCTCGTAGTGGGAGGTTCACGGACGTATAGATTGATCTTGAAATCAGTGAACAACTATATAGATAGGCCCTTAGTCATGATATCGGTAAACTGATGTGAGGACGACATATGTAGAACACGAACTTCGCCAAGCGCGACCTTCTCGCGGACGAAGTAGATGTTGATCTCGATGTGCTTGGTTCGACAATAATGAACAGGGTTAGCTGTCATGTAAATAGTACTGACGTTGTTACAGAAAACCGTGGCGGAAGGTAGCAGTAGATGAAGCTCCTAGAGAAACTGACGTAACCAGCAACACTTGGTGATGGCATGGTACTCAGCTTCAGCACTGGAGCGAGAGACTATGGTTTGACGTTTGGAAGACCATGGTACCAAGTTATCGCTAAGGTAGATGCAGTAGCCTGACGTAGAGCGGCAAGAGTTGGGGCACCCTGTCCAGTTCGCATCAGAGTATGCGGTGAGAAACTGGATAGGACCAGTGCCAATGTGTAGTAGGACCAGTGCCAATGGGTAGACCGGTAGAAAGAGTACCCTTACGTAGCGGAGAATGTGTTTGACAAGGGCAAGGTGCGGCTCCTAGGGGTGGTGCATGAAGAGACATACTTGCTGCACTGCATATGCTAGGTTAGGTCGGGTAAAAGTAGGGTACTGTAGCGTCTCGGCGAGGCTGTGGTACTCGGACGGGTTAGTGACTAGGGCACCATCTGTAGTAAAGAGTTTGGACTTGAGTCTACTGGCATTGAGGTAGGGTGGCACTCGAACATGCCAGCATGCTGGAGAAGCTCAATAGCATATTGGCGTTGTGAGAAGAACAGTTCGTCGGAGGAGTGCGTGACGGAGATGCCGAGGAAGTGGTGGAGCATGTCGAGATCAGTCATTGCGAACTCTGAGCTGAGGCGAGAGGTGATGTGACATAGGAGGTCTGGTAAGGAGGCCGTCAAGATGATGTCATCGACGTAGAGCAGCAAGTAGGCAATGCTGTCTCGATCTTTATAAATAAAGAGACGCATCACTGGCAGAGGGCATGAAGTTGAGTTGAAGATATGTGGCAAATCGCTGGTGCCACGCTCGGGAAGCTTTATTTAGGCCGTAGAGGGACTTCTGCAACAAACAAACATGATCATGTGTAGAGGGGTCGACGAAGCCAAGAGGCTGCTGGCAGTAGACAGTCTCCTCAAGATTGCCATGAAGAAATGTATTCTTGATGTCAAGCTGATGAATTGGCCACGATCGCGAGGTGGCAATGTTGAGGACGACGCATATCGTGGCTGGTTTGACGATCGGGCTGAAGGTCTCGTCATAGTCCACACCATGCTATTGGGAAAAACCGCGAACAACCCAGCGAGCCTTGTGACCGTCGAATGACCTATCGGTGTGGTACTTTGAAGATCCACTTGCTGGTGACGACATTGGCATGAGGAGACCGAAACGAGGCTCTAGGTCCCATTGTCAATGAGGGCTCGATACTCATCAGCCATGGCTGCATGCCACTGCAGGTTAGTTAGAGCACTACAGTAGTTGGCTAGCAGGGGTGAGGCGACAGTGGTGGAGACAAAAGCGCTGCTGTAGTCGACTGATTGGATGGCCCCTATCTGTAACCTGGTCACAACCCATCCGGTTGCTAGGGAGTAGGAGGCATAGGTGGCGGTAGAGGCGTCCCCAGTGGCGCCTGAGGTATTAGGGACACTGGAGATGCACTTGGGAGTCGTGGCCGCTGGTGGTGCCGAAGGTGCCAGAGGCACGACAGTGGTATTTGGTGAAGGCGGGGTGGCACGTCGCATGTAGACGCGGCCGAAACAACCCTAAGATGGAGGCACAGGAGGATCATAGGTGATCATTGCGGGGTCGTCTAGGAGTGATGTGTTAGACGAGGGCACGAGACCACGCTCGACGGTTGGAGTAGGTGCAACATCAGTGAAAAGTAGGGCGACCACGTCGCTGTCATCGAGAATAAAGTCGAGCGAAGCTGTGGAAGGACCTGTAGAGGTTGTGGAAAAGGGAAACGCCATCTCATCAAACACAATATGGCGAGAGATAATGATGCGATGGGATGAGAGATCAAGACAGCGATAGCCTTTGTGGGAAAAAGGGTAGCCGAGAGACGCATGTAGCTGATCGTGAAGCGAGTTTATGTGTAGAAATAGCACTAAGGTTCGGGTAGCAGAGACACCCGAAGACTCAAAGGTGGGATAAGTTAGGTTGATGACCATAGAAGCGATAGAAGGGGATTTCATTTTGTATGGCGGAGCATGGTCGGTGATTAAGAAAAGTGGCTGTGACGAGGGCTTCGGCCCAGTAGGCGGAAGGCATGGAAAAGTGGAGAAGAAGAGTGCGCACTATATTGTTGATAGTGCACAGACTATGCTCGGTCTTGCCGTTCTGAGTTGAGGTGTAGGGACAGGAGAGCCGCAACAGAATGCCGTTGGCTGCAAGGAAGCTAGTGGTGGCGTTGTTCACAAATTTAGTGCCATTGTCTGCTTGGAGACACTTGATGGGAAGTCTGAATTGTGTGTGGACAAAGGCATAGAACTGTACGAGATGCTAATGAACATTAGATTTGTGCTGAAGTGGGAAGGTCCAGCAGTAATGAGTAGTCATTGAGGATAACCAAATAGTAAGATTTGCCAGAAATACTTAGAACAGGGGATGTCCATCGCAATGTAGAAGTTCGAACGGAGTAGAGGTACATGAAGATGAACTAGAGAATGGTAGGCGAACATGCTTGCCAAGTTGACAAGCATGATAGACACGGGTGGTAATTTTAGTACATGGAGATAACTGCTAGAGACTGTCTTGAACGATAGAGCTAGGATGACCAAGGTGAGCGTATTACAGAGTAGCGAGGTTGGAGGTAGCGATGTATGCATGGTTGGTGTGGACGGCAGGTGGGAAAGTGTAGAGATCACCAGAGCTATTGTAGCGAAGCATCATCTGACTGGTCCACGGATCCTTAATGGAAAAACCAGGAGCGTCAAATTCAACAGTACAGTGATTGTCATGAGTGAATTGATGTACGGAAAGAAGATTGTGAATGAGAGGGAACTATAAGGACATTATTCAAAGTAAAGGTAGATGAAGGAGTCGTGAGGAGGGAGTCGCCTTGGCAAGTGACGGCGAGAGAGTTACCATCATTGACCATGACGGAGGAGGAAGAGGTGTGACAAGAGAAGGATATCGTCGTTGTTGCTCATGTGGTTTGTTGCACTGGTATCCATGACCCAGGGGGTGCCACCCTGGTTTACAGTCATCTGATTGATGACGGCCACTAGATCAGAAGGATCCCACTACAGGGAAGAGTGCTGCTGGGCCAGTGGGGAGTACTGAATCGGTGTGAAGACGGTGTGGGCTTGAGGTGGCTAGTCGAGGATTCTTGGGACATTAGGACGCCACGGGAGACTATTGGTTGGCGGCCGGGTTGAAGCAAAGCTAGGAGCCGGAGGGCGATGGCGGGGGCTGTCTCCTGCCGTCGGAGTGCTATTGTCTGTGGCCATGACGCCTGCTGCAGCGATTGTTTCCAATGTACCTGCCATGGCCGTGGTGCCTGCCTGTGCCACTGCGCAACTAGAGAGAGGCAGCGGCGGTGTTGCTGACGCCGCTGGAGGAACGGTGGCCGCCCGAACCATAGGAAGATGGAGTGGAGCTGGCGGCCAGTAGAGCAGTCGATGCCTGCAGCTTTGGTTCATTGGCGAGGCAAAGCTCTTTGAGGATGAGCATGCTGTGGGCGACGGTGTAGGACGGAAGCATCGTTTTGTTGGTGATGTCATCGACGGTGTTGGAGAAGTGAGGATTAAGGCCGCACAGGAGATTGAGGATGAGCTACGAGTCTAGAATAGGGTGCCCGACGTCGCGGAGGGCATCGACGGCCTTCATGCGCTAGCAGTATTGATCCACGGTGGAGTCTCCCTGAGACATGGTATGGAATGGCTCGACGAGGAAGATGGCACGAGAAGCTTTGTTGGCTTGGAATAGAGAGCTGATCGTGACCCAGAGATCACGGGCGCTCTGGCCATCTTCCATGGTGAGGTCGAGAACCTCGTCGGAGACCGAACCAAAAATCCAGCCATGGATGGTGCAGTTCTCTGAATCCTAGTGAGGATCGGTCGGATTGGGGTCGAGGGAGCCATTGACATGGCCATGGAAGAGAAATCGGCCATAGAGAGCAAGGAAGAAGGCAGACCACTTGTTGTAATTTGGGGATCTAAGTTCCAGAGTGACTGGCACTTGAGTGTTCACATTGACGGTGGCATAGGTTGGAGAAACCAGAGGTGGCATAGCGTGGGAGGAGGCGTCACTGCTAGTGGCCAAGGCGATGGGGTCCACGAGCAGGTGTGGCGGACGCGGAGGACGAGGAGGCGGATAGGGGGCGCGTGCGAGAGTCACGCACAAAAGACAAGCGGTTGTGGCATGTGCTCGAGGAAGACAAGGAGGCGAACGGAGAAAAAAGAGGCGTGTGCGGCGTGTTTAGAGAAAAAAAGAGACCGCCCCATTTGGCAGAGAAAGGCCCGAGCGCAGAAAATGAGCGAGTGTAGTGGATGCGCGAGGAAGACGAGGAGGCGAACAAGAAACCATGTGCGGGAGCCGCGCGTAGAAGACGAGCGGTCACAGCCGATGAGGAAGACAAGGAGGTGGATAGAGAAACATGGGCAGGAACCGCGCGCAGAAGATGAACGGTGAGCGGTCACGGCTAACGCGAGAAAGACGAAGGGACGGGTTGCGCGAGGATGCATACGAGTGGAGACCAGCGAAAGAGGAGAGGACGGAGCGGCGGCATGGTAGCATGAGCAATAGCGTGAGCTATGAGCGGGAGAAGGAGCACGAGTATGCATGCGAGTTGTGACGGTGTGAGAGAAAGGAAGAACTAGCAGAGGAGAAGAGGAGCGCCGGCGCAAAGAGAGCATGGAGAGAAGTGCGATGGCGACGCGTCAGGGGCAGGATGAGGGAAGGAGGCACCGGAGTATGAGCACGTTGGCGAGCTGCAAAGGCATGAAAACTTGAGAGCGGCAGCGTGATCTGCGGTGGCGCAGTCGGCGCGATGGCGAGTGGCGCGGCGGTATGGTGGATGCGGCAGGCGTGAGAAAAAGAAGCGGCTAGGGAAGCGAGGAAACCCGGAGCTCTGATACCATATAGAAAGATAGAGGGATTATAGAGAGAGCAGAAAACACCACACCTTTTGGGTTGGATGACCTTCATATATATAGCCATAGGGACTACAGTACAATTACAGAAGGACCCCTAGATGTATATATATCTAACAATTCCATCCCAAATTCCAAAAAAAAAGCACAATTGCACCTCTTTACTCCCAGCTTCTGCCAACGCATTATAAAGTTGCCATCACCCCTGTACCCATGGGCCATGGCTCCCTCTGCTCCCCCAGGTGCCATACCTCCATAGTGCCCTGCTGCTTCTCTTTGGCTCCTTCACTAGGTTGCCCAAGCCCTGCTATACCGCATCCTTGTTAGTCACTGGTGGGCAGCATTGAGCAGTGTTAAAGTGGTGTCAACCATGGAGTGGAGGTGCATGATGGCATATGATGATCTTGTGATGGATGGCGTAACGGCACCATTGACTGGTGTTGGCTCGTGCTGTGGTGGTGCCAGTGGCAACTGAATCCTCTTCAGTCGCCATCACTAGCTCATTGTCGACTGGGTACCAATCGTCTTGCAATACCTGTTTGAGAACAAACGGTGCTCACTACCTAGGGTAAAAATGACATTTTACTCTCCTGATTCTTAAGTGTATTTTACTTGTGTGTGGCTGTTCAGGATTTTGCTAGCCAGTCAAAAATCTAGAATAAACTATCCCTATGAGAAATGGTGGAAAAAAATGCATGCTGCATGCCTCCATAGTGCATGCAACATTTTATATTATGTGCATTTTGAATCGTGGGTGCAATATTCATTTTTCGTCTACATTAGAAAATCTTCGATTTAGCTTAAGGAAAAGTGGTGGAATGATTAGTGCAACTTTCTTCTGTTTAAGGTTTACTTGGACCATTCATTTGTAGAAATCTAGAATAAATCATAGTGATTGGGCTGGCTCTATAATATGAGTGACCAAGTCCAAGTGGCCTGCTTTGTGATGTGAATTCATGAAGCTTACTATATGATGCTAGAAAATATAATACACTTATGACACAAGAAATATCTCAGTGTTGCACTAGCGTGGGTTGTTTGCATGAATGTTGAACTTGAACCTTGCACAGGCTGACGTGTCTACGATTCTGCCTGAAATATAATAACCCATGACATTTAGACCAATACAGAGGCTTAGAGTACTGGCTTTTGGCTATTGGAATGAAGGTCAGCCATTCTTGAAATTTTTTAATCTATATTTTGTAAAAACAATAGATCCGTCTCTAAAAAAAACTTTAAATTCCGAATATGTTTAGCCAGAGTGCTATACAGCCATAGAAAAATCCATCCCTTCAAAAAGACATAACTTGGCCGTACATTTCAGACCTATAATTTCGGCATAAACTGCCTCGTATGTGGACATGTGACCAGGGTAGCGTTAGCAACTTGTATTATGGACCACTGTCTCAATCCTCCTAACAAAATAAAGCCACAAGGCCAGTACTTGTTAAGATGTTTCTAATCATGAGCTTAAATCTAAATGAAGTGTTTGGGGATCATCTCTGCAGCAGTAACCATTTGATGAGCATCATACTCCTGACAATGAATCTTGTTGACAATCAGATTATTTTAATTATAATTTTTACCCTCAGTTTGTTTTAAATTTGGCAGCTAACGAAGTGTCAGCATGGCGTCTTTTCAACTGTGGCTTCATCGCAAGCTGCTGCGGTACCAGACGGTGGATCCACGCCAAATTCGTTCTTTTCAAGATTCACATTCTAGTAGAGGTAAGGGACATATTGACATTCTAGCTGGGGAGTAGCCGGATAGGATACTATTTGCGTTGATATCTGACCAGGTGATCCACGAAATCCCAGCGGTTTTGCTGGCAGTAGACTATTCTATTTGTTTATTGTTTTCAGGTTGCCTCTTCCTCATCACACTTTGTTAAACTAGTGTATAAAAAATCATGAACACCCGTGGCCCATGTGTGCAGGGACAATTGAAAAGTGAAAGGGGGTAATTAATAGTGGGATCGGCAAAAATATTTTTGTTCTGCCACGAGGACAATGTTGTAGAATCACATTACCTTGAATATTTAAAAAAAATCGTGAAATCATACTAATTCTAGACGTTTGTGTTCATGTTCTGCTTGACCCTGTTTAGCGCTAATTTGATCGCCTTACTGTGTGCGCTTCTCTGTTGATGAGCCTCATATTACATTTGTGCGATTACATTAAGTTGGACCTCAGCTTCTCAGCGAGCGTTACTAGTCAATCTGCTAATGAACCACAAATCCATCAAGGGCAGCCAAAAAAAGGAAGAAAAATCGCCTCAAGCCCACACAGAAACATATTCTTGAAAGAGGTTGCTCACAACAGTGTTGTCTTCGACTGCAGTAAGTGGTAGCATTGCTGACTATGGTTGCAACATTACTGCAGTTGACCCCTGAAGTGGTAAATTCTGGGTACAAAAGTTGTTTCCCTTGTAGCATTCCTTGCTTTCTTAGACTCTGATTGGTGCCACAGCCTGTAAAGGATTCTATTCGTTTATTATTTCCAGGTTGCTACCTCCTCTCGTCACATTTTGTACTTTGTAGAAGTATTGTATGTAAGACTTACTCTACAAGCAATTTATGTGTTAAGTGTAAGGGATAACAAAATAGTGGAATCGGCAGAAAATATTGCTTTCATTTGAAATTGGGGATCATTTGCTTATGGGAATTTTGGAGGAAATGAAATGTTTCTTCCGTTCTAAAGAGATGCAACAAGACATCTATGGACAAACACTGCAATAGCATAGACCACAAAAAAGGTGTATCGATCAGATCGATAAACAAAATAGTAGTTGTAAGTTGTAACATGACTCTCGTACTCTCGTAAGTAGTATACTAAGATACCGTTGAAAATATAAGCACATATTTTATAATTTATTTCATAAATAAATCATAACATCAGTTATATACGAGGATATTCTACACATATATATACGTATCTAGAGTAACATTATACATAAACTGACGTAATATACTTGACATAATTAGAACATACCAATGGTTCTATTTTAAAACAGATATAGCATGCACCAGATAACTCGCGATATTAGATGGTGACAATGACATGCAGCACTTAATCGTAGAGAAAGACGAGCTGTGGACGAACAACGGGTAGTCACGCGTAACACATTTCAAAAATCTTATTTTCTAGTGTAGGACATCAAATACGATGGTTAAAAAGATTTACTCTCTTGATCCACCGGTGCATGTTGGTGAGCAGGATAGAGAAGACAAACGATGGCGTAGCATAAAGGTAGTAAATCTTAAATTGTTTTTACGTATATTGCATGAAGGCGATAACTCAGTATTTATAGAGATATCTAGATACGTGATTAGGATACCCACATGATTTCTATAACTTGTAGCCGAACCAAATAAGTCACGTGTAACTTATCTGGACTCTACGTGTACCAAATAATCTGGTGACTTCCAAAACAATCAATAGATAATTTGTTGAGAGCAAAACAAAATTACAAAAGAAAGTTGCGTTTGCGTAAGTACGAGGAGTCAATTTTGGCAAACCATTTATGCCTATGTCACGCACGAGGGGCCTGCTAGCCTAGACCTAGGCCTAGCGAGGTGAACGAGCATGTGTGTTTGTTCTTTTAGTTTTCTCTCACACCATTACTCAAGTGGTTAGGAAAGCATCTAAACTTGTAAAGAGATTTCCCTCTCGTAGAACTAGCAATGTGAGACTAAACTTCACATGTATGCCTCTCATGAGGTGAGCCTTTATGATTTTTCTAGGAATTATACTCTAAATGGGCCTTAGCCTATATAACAATTCTAACAATCCACCGTCAAATCTCAAGAGTCCCACAGAGATTTGCCTATTTTCAATGTGTTGTTTATATACTGGTGTTTCAATAGAGATCGGTTAAGGTTAAACATCTATCTAGAACTCTAAACTTGAACAATGGATTACACATTAAATTGAAAGTTTTGTGCAAGCAAGTTTCACTCAAAACCTTAGTTGATACTAGGTTGTCAGTAGTCTACCATTCGATTAGAGTGTATAAGTCATACTCCTTGATCTCTTCATGAGCTTTCTAGAAGATTCACCCAAAATCTCTATAGGCCATAATCAACAGTTGAGTTTATATAGGTGTGTTCTTTCAAAAATGCTATATAAAACAACTTCGCTAATTAAAACCAATAAAACACATTAAGACAATAGCCAGCCTGCCTTATAGTCTTGTGAGAGCACATGCATCTTCACTTAGAGAGAGTTAAAGGTACTTTCCTCTAGTTAACACTATGGGTCCTAATTCATGACATCTTTAATAACATAGGTTGGATTACCACCATAGTATAACTTACATGGGTCTCATTCCTATCTTGCTCGATCTGTTAGGTTTCTAGTTGTTTGGACGTAATCTAAGCTTATAACTCCAAAGTTTCTCAATTTCCTAACAAATTTCAATCATCTCTTCACATGTCTAGATGATTTCATGTTATTGTTAAAACTATTCACCTTAGCAATGATAGTTTAATTGTCACAATTCATAAGGATAGCTGGTATTGGTTTTTCAATCACAGGCAAATCCATTAACATATCAATGCCATTCTACCTCGGTAGTAGCATTGTCTAGTGCCATAAGCTTTGCTTCCATGGTTGACATCATTAAAATGGTTTATTTGCAAGACCTCCATAAAACACCGCTACCACCTAGTGTGAAAACATATTAACTAGTGGTTGTGATCTCATCAATATCATAAATCTAGTCAGAATTATCTTTCTAGTATCGATGGTACCCTTCAGATAGTGCATAACTTGCCCTCTAGTACCGATGGGTACTGGCATAGTAAAGTCTAAGATTTATAGCACCCTTCAGATAGTGCATAACTTGCCCAAGCATGCGACAATGAACATCTCCCGAATTAGAGTTAAACCAGCTCAATTTCCTTGTAGCAAAGGAAATTTCAGGTCTAGTCATGCTAACTAGGTACATAAGTGAGCCAATTATCTGGGGGTACTCTAAACTGATTCCTAGTAACTCTCTTATTCTTACAAAGCAACAAGTTATGATCATAAAGTGTTAGAGAAGTCTTGCTATCAATATAACCAAAGTGGCTCAAGAACTTTTTCACATAATGAGACTGTAAGGAGTGTAATCACATTCTCACCTCTAATTAGCTTAGTGTTTAGAATAAGATCAACCACACTCAAATCATTCATATCAAAGTTTTAAGACAAGAATGATTTAACCTCATTTATCACATCAATGTTTGTCTTAAAAAATCTACATGTCATCAATATACAAGCATAAAATTACTCTATCACCCCACCATAGTGATAGTACACATATTTATCTGCTTCATTGAGTGCAAAGCCCACAGAAGTTAGTGTTCTATCAAATTTCTCATGCCACTACTTAGAAGTTTGTTTCAGACCATACAAAATTTTTAACAACTTTAGCACCTTGTCTTCGTGACTTTCTACTACAAATCCATCGGGCTATTTCATATAAATTTACTCATTCAACTCTTTATTAAGAAAAGTTATCTTAATGTCCATCTGATGAACGAGCAGACCATGTGAGGCAACTAAGGAAAGTAGTATACGAATTACAATCAATCTAGCAACAGGTAAGTAAGTGTTAAAATATCTTCATCTTCTTTTTTATATAACCATTGGCCACAAGCCGAGTCTTCTACTTTTCAATTATACCATTATGCCTTAGCTTATTTTTGACCGCCCACTTGCAACCCATGAGTTGCACTCGTAAGGTCGCTCTATTACCTTCTAAGTCCCATTAGCGATAATAGAATTTATTTTGCAGACAATCTCCATCTATTAGTCAGCATTAGGAGATGTATAAGCTTCTAAAATTGATTTGAGAGTCATTTACAAATACACAGTAAAATCATCACCAAAAAGACTTGGCTATCATTTGTCTCTTGCTCCTACTATGAGCTTCATTGTTAACCTCGTCAAGGACGAGCTCATGTATATGTTCAGATTATTATAGTGGTGTGATTGCATTGGGAATTAAATCAAAAGACTAGAAATGCTATGTGTATACTTCATTGAAAAATGCTTTTAGCATCATGAGACTTCATAATTAAACCAATATCCATATTAGATACACTATTAAAAATCTAAATGTACTGCTATGATGTATATCCTAAAAATACATAATGCATAATCTTATATCAAGCTTGCGCTTTTTCGTTATGAGTAAGCATTAACATATGCGCAAGTAAGAAAGTGATGATTTCTCCTAGTATTTTATTAGAAAATCTACTTAATACATAATTTGAGGTCAATAAGTCATCCTCCATCATGCCTTAGTAATCCTACATTATCTAAAATAGTATTCACCAAGTCAGTCGATAATCCCATTAAACTTTAAAAAAATAAGGAGTTTCATGTATAATATCACTACATCATGTTGTTAACATAACAAGTCAAATTTATTTCAGAAAAACACTTCACTACTAATTCTTTTTATATTGTTTGTAACTTCCGATTTATAAAATGGTCTAGAGCCTAATATTTCATTTTCAATAAATACACGCAACATAATTTAGTAGCATCATCAAACAAAGTCATGAAATATTATTTTTCACCCTTCGTCAACACCTCATTTTATTCAACACCTCATTTTATTAATAAAGATTTGAATGTAGAAATTCCAGTGGTGCCAAGTGGTTGATGAAAATGTTAATAAAAATAAACAACGTTAACTCAATTAGTTAGTGAAGAAAACGTTAACTAATTCAGATTAAAGTCTTGGCCATGTTTGAACCAATCAACCAATTGCAAACTATTTAGATCACAATGGATTTATAAGCACTAACCTTTTTGCATGGATTTGTGTTCGAGCCATATCTCGTGCGCGCGACGCGACTACACCAAAGCCTAGGAGGTCTGTTTAGTTCCAGTGCAGGTTTGTCGGCTTCTCTCTATAGCTCAAGGTACGCGCATCGAGGCCTAGGAGGTCCACTTAGCTCCAGCGCGGGTACCTTGGCTCGCTCTCTGTAGTGACAGTGTAGGTGTAGGCGTGCCAGTGACAAGGAGACGAGACGAACGAGTCAATTCGGACGATAGGCCGATACGAGCTCTCGCTATCGATGGGCCGTCGATAGGATCGAGGTTGTCATCGGCTGCGTCCGGATGGCTCCTGCTATCGGCTAGTCATCGATAGGGATTGTGATGCTCTTCTATCGGCTAAGGAGCCGATGAAGGCCTGGATAGATATCGACAAAGGACGTGATGAATCCGGGTGTAACAAAAATGAGATCCTGATTCATCGGTCGCAGAGCTGATGGAAGCACCAAAGGGTATTTAGAGAACAACAAAGCATGCGGGATCTCTCCTGATTGCCGAAGGAAGCTGTACCGCTCATTCATCGGCTGGAAAGCCGATGAATACATATACGAACTAGCAAAGAATCGTATAAAAGGACACCGGCTGCAAAGCCACTATCAGGGTGTGTATCGACTGAGGAGCCGATACGCTAGGCATGTTGCTCAAGGTATAGATAACTCATCGACTAACCATTCGGATAAAACGCTGGGCAGAGACCTACAAGCTTACGGCTCAATTTATTATCGGTAGTCTTATAGGTCGAACCTAACTGATGCAGTACAGAACGGACGACGGCAGAGAGAGCTTGGTAAACCGATAGACCTCGCACGGACATGATACGGTACACTCGATCTGACAAAGAGGTCAAACTTAACCGATGCAGCTTTAGACAAAGCATGATATACTAGGACAGTGGCAGGACTTACCGCGTCAAGAGCTAGACTCCGCCGGTAAAAACCTAGACAAGCTAGGTTGGCGATGCGCCAAAATTATATTGATCGATAGATGATTTACAGGCTTTCAGAGGTCTATATTTATACCCTAGTCTATATTTATACCCTAATATTACAGAGTCTGACGTAATTATAACAACCATCGGATGTTGTTTCTAAAAAATATAATAGGAAAGTATCTCTAAGAAAGTAAACTGAATTAACTAAAACTTCATATCAATATAAGATATGATTTACATAGATAAATTATCCTGCCATGAGTTTCACGACTTCTCCTCAAACTTGGTTTTATTTGGATAATCTTTTATAATTTGATCAAATCTTTCCGCGCTTTCTTCAATCGGCTTCTTTTTTTAGCAATTGGACTCTTTTTTACTAAACTGATCGTCTTTCCAATCTTTTTCTGGGTTTACCAAATTTTAGTGTTAACAATTTATAATTTTGTTTTTAGCTAATAGTAAAGTGAAGCGGTATCATGAAATATACATCTAGGGATAAGAAAGCATACCTTTGAATATAAACTGGCTCTGGCAGTGGTGTTAAATCAAGTAACATGAGTATAGGTTGTCAAAGACATCATCAGTAGAGCCAGCCCAATAAGTTAGTTACAAACGCCTTCCTGTTTAAATAATTTATTACAATATGAATAACATGAATTAGTTTTTTACTATTTTATCCCTAATCAGAATATTTTGCAGTTGCTCTGGCATCCGAACTGAGTATTTCATTGTTGTAAGCATGCTATGATAAACAATAATAAGATGGGGTAATCACCATTACAAAACTTGAGGAGCACCAACCCTCTAATCAGGTAGTCAGTATTTGTACTCAAAGCTGATTTTTGTTCAAAAATGGACTTTATCAGTGATTACATATTTGAACATGGGTACTATTTGTCCTTATGATGTAAATAGTTTTAGAAGCCCATATATTTCATCGGGACATGTAACAGCATATGCTGCTAGAGGATATAGCACTTATAATGTAAATAATTCTCCAGATGGAATTGATCATAACGCAGTTTAATCATTGAGCTGAAATTGATTCGCAATAAATCCGAAACACCTGTTTCTGGAGCTCCATCACTTTTATCCGTTACATAGAGCAGTGATTATCAAAAAGTCAAGAACTCAGTCATGCTAAAAAGACAATTACTTGATATGGTGGCCCAACTGCATATTTAAACAAATTAGGCAGTCAAGAGAACTAAATAGTAGAACATAGGGTGCATGATTTTCTATTAGCGGATTGGAATATAAAATAATACTGAAAAAGCACAAATTATTTAAAAATTGCAAACCCTGAAATAACATATAACTAAAGAATGCACTGAAAAAGCACGGCCCACGTATGAAAAGGTAAGGAATGATGCATCACAAGCATGGATAAAAGTCATTTGGTTATACCATATAAAAGCACGGCCCACATATTAAATTATTTATCATATCTATAATTTGACTATACTGTCATCATTATAATTAAATCTTTATAATAAAATCTCATTTGATTATATTTATAATAAAACATATAATTATATTCTTCATTGAAATAATTTTTTTCATACATAAATATCATGTATAATTGTATAAACATCATAAAATAATTGCTAAAGCATCCAAAAAATACCACATGCAACATTACAAATTAACTAGTGAAACATAAACAAATACTTATTAAAACATCCATGCAACATTAAAAAATAATTTATTGCAACATAATCCAATTATAGATGAAACATTCACTTTCCACACCTAGAACATCAAATTTCATTGATGAAACATAATATTTTTTATTACAATATAATTATATGATATCTGGTTATAAAAATTTAATTACAATGAATACAATATACTATAATCAGATCATAGATTGGATAAATGGTTTAGCAGAAAAATCATTTTAAAGCTTACTAACTGAAGGGTTAATATATGTTGTGACATGCAGTAACAAGCAGCCTCAATAGAGGAGTGAGGGATGGCTGTGCAGATAAAGAAGGCAGCGTGCCAGAGAGAGGTTGAGCGTCCGATCGATATATAGCATTTCTAAAATATAAATAAACAGGAGGTGCCTAAAGGTAAGAGAAGGATGGGAAATCCAATCCCAAGTAAAACATCAGTGGGTGTTTTATCGATTCATGAAAAAACTTTTACCGCAAGATAGAAAATGTCTCAAGCGAATGCAATATTTAAAAATGCTAATTGCAACACTCAAGAACACACTATATATAACATCGAAGAAAATCAACTACAACATTTTTTTTGCAACATCATGTAAACAATAGAAGTAGCACTAGAAAATATCAATTGCAACTTAAAGAAAACAATGAGACAACGAAGGATATGCTGTACTGTGCGTATCATGTACAACATTTCCTTCAAGACGGTGATACACTACAATATAAAAATGTGTAACAAGATAAAACAATATATTACAATAAGCCTATCATTTTTCGTTTTTGTTTACTATAGTGTTGGATCCGCTTTCTTTCTCTATTCCGATGGCTGAATATAAGCTCCCCATAGCGTCGACTCATAGGGCAACAGCTCAAGCTCATTGGAACTTAGTGCACTCCACATCCTCGTCTATAGCCACAGCAAGACGTAGAGAGAAGAGAGGACAAGAGATTAGGTTCTATTTAGCATTGCTTCAGATTACATATCCACATAGAATTTTAAGTTTGTAAGTTAATATCAACAAAAAATTTATCTAAATGTTATCAATATACTCACATATTTAGATATATGGATTTGTGAAGCTAGGAATATATGGCTCGAAGAAATTTTAGAGTCAGAGATATGCCAAATAGGGCCCTAGGGTTGGGAAAGAAGATGGCTTAAAGATAAGACTGAGGGTGCATGCGATATTTCTCACTTCACCGAAGTATTATCAGTAAGAAAAAAATGTTTTATTATCCCAAAGATAGGAAGTCATATTTCTTAAAGCATCTCTAAGTACGCCCCAAAATAGTTGATTTATTTTTTTAAAAAAAGAAAAGTAAAGAAGAGAGCAAGTAGCGGTGAGAAGTTAGTGGAAAAAGTTCATTTACTTTCTATGTCAGTCAACCGGGGATAAATGAACATGTGTGAATTGTAAGGTAATTTGTGAAGAATATGTGGTTTCTCAATATAGACTGGTGGTGTCCGATTTTTGTTTTCTAGTGCATGCTTATAGGAATCTACAAGCTAAAATTGTAAGATCCAAGTAGTGAAAGTTAAAGTGGAGATATTAAATGTCAAAGAAAAGGTTATCAAAGAGGTCTCTTAGAAAAAAAAATGATGTAAATAATATGTGAGAGAAGATAGCAATATATATTCGAAAGATTGTTTTAGAGGTGTTTAGAATAATCAAAGAGAGTGAACGTGAAACTAAAGACACTTGGTAGTGAAATTGCAGACGTGCAAAGATCTATTAAGAAGAAGAATGAATGCTATAAAAGCTTGCACCATGACTCGAGTACAAACAACATGGAGAAGTATAATGTGATAAAGAAGACCACAAAACAAGTTGTGAGCTAGGCAAAGGGGCAGGTTTTTGAGGATCATTATCAATGTCTGAGTACAAAGGAAGGTGAAAAAGACATCTATAGAATAGATAGGGCTTATGATATGGAGAAGATATACTTCATCCAAATTAATTACATTAATTATGAGAGGGAGCAACTCTTTGTGAAGGAGGATGAGATTAGATATAGATGACAAGAATATTTTGATAATTTATTCAATGATAAAAATGAGGACACCATAGTTTAGTTGGACGACTTATCGGATGACACCAGTCAGAGCTTTGTGTGGAGAATCCAAAAATTTGAGTTAGAGAAGCTTTGAAAAGGATTAAAAGGATAAGACGATGAAAGTTGATGGCATTTCAATCAAGGTGTGAAAATGTCTCGAGGATGTAGCTATAGTATAACTAATCAAGTTGTTTAACAATATTTTTCAATCGAACACGATACCAGAGAAGTGGAGGAGAAGTATATTGGAACCAATTTACAAGAATAAGAGAGATACTAAAGTTTTACTAATTGCTAAGGAATTAATTTGATGAGTGTTAACGCTAAAATTTGGAAAGCCCACTGAAAGTTTGGAAAAAAGATCAGCTTAAGTAAACAAGAGTCCGATTGCTACAGGGAGGAAGTCGATCAAACGAAGCAGGAGAAGATTCGGTTCAAGAATAGAAGGTTATCCGAATGAGACCGAGTTTGAGGAGGAGCCATAGAATTCACGGCAGGGTATTCTATCTATGTAAATCGTATCTTATATGGATAGGAAGATTTAGTTAGTTTAGTTAACTTTCTTAGAGATATTTTTCTTTATCTTTGTTAGGAAATAACGTTCGATGGTTGTTGTAAACGTGTCGGACTTTGTAAACCCAGGGTATAAATATAGACCTCCTAGAAACATATAAAAATGAGATCCTTCAACCAATATAATTATGACGCATCGCCACCCTAATTTATCTAGATTTTTACCGGCAGGGTCTGTCTCTCAATGCGGGGCTACATCAGTTAATTTTGATCTCCGGTGAAAGGGTAAGTCTCGCCACTATTCCGATACGTCTTGTTCTGTCTAAGGCTGCATCGGTTAGGTTTGACCTCTTAGACCGATTAGATGTATCGCATCACATCCGTGTAGGGCTATTAGCCTATCAAGCTCTCTCCGTCGTTGTCGGTCTCATGCTGCATCGATTAGGTTCGACCTACAAGGTTACCAACGGTAGATTGAGCTTTAGGCCTATAGGTCTCTGTACGGCATTTCATCAGAGTATTAGCCGATGAGTTATCTATACATTGAGCAACACACCTAGCGTATCGGCTCCTCAGCCAATACGTACCAGTCTTTAGAGACTTTCCTTGAGAGCCACTCCAAGCGCATCGGCTTTCCAGCCGATGTGCACCTGTCTTCAGAAAGACGTATTTTCATCGGCTTAGTTAGCCGATGGGTTTGTTTCGCCCTTACTTCAGCACAACCGATCCGGTCTTCACCGTCTCGTTGCCGTTGGCCTTGGTCTCGTATTGTCTCGGTTAGGTTCGATCTTTGAAATTCGGTACCAGAGGCGTCGTCATGGTGGGTGACAAGTCTCATGCTGCCATATCCAGAGCGGCATCGGCTTTGCAGCCGGTGTCTTTCATACAATTCCTTACCAGTTCACATATGCTTTCATCGGCTTTGTAGTCGATGAACCGCTACAGCTTTCGTCGACTACCAGGAGGGATCCTGCGTGCTTTGATTTTAATACCCTTCGGTACCTCTATCGGCTATGCGGCCGATGGATCAGGATCTCGCTTTCATCATACCCGAAGCCATTATATCATTCGTCGACATCTGCCTATGCCTTCATCGGCTCCCTAGCCGATGGAAGAGTGTCCTGATTCCTATTAGCGAACAGCTGATAGCAGGAGCCATCCGGACGCGGCCGATGACCAACTTGATCCTATTGGCAACCAGTCGATAGCGAGAGCTCATATCAGCCCATCATCCGATTAACTCGTTCGCCTCACCTCCTTGTCAATTGCAGGGTCAAATTGACTGGCACGCCCGCACCCGAACCGTCGTACCGAAGCCGAGTGAACCCCATGGGCCCTGGTACGCGTACCTCGAGCCACGGAGAGAAGCCGACCGGCTTACAATGGAGCTAAGTAGACCTCCTAGACGTCGGTGTGTTCGCACTGGGCGCGCGAGATCCGACGCGAACATATTTTTTGGCACGTCCAGTGGGATAGAAGATTTCATTCATCGGCTGATAGGACGCGTACTTCATTCATCGGCCAGTGGGGTAGAAATCTTCATTCATCAACCGATAGGACGGGATTTCATTCATCGGCTGGAGAAACTTGAAGACCATTCATTAACCAGTAGGACTGGACGATGGCCTGATTAAAAGTTATAATTTTTACTCATCAATTCGGGGGGCATCTTGTTGCCAATATGTCTAAAGAAGAGGTTGATTCTAAAGCACATTCGTTCGAAGAAGAAGCCCAATAAGATATTATAGTCCCAATAACCATGGAGGATCTGAATGAAGACCAAAGGCAGCAGATAGAGCAAAACATGGATAACTTTCAGAAGCTCTGTTTAGAATCCTTCAGTATGACTAGATAAGGATCAATTCAACAAGCACAGTTACCAAAATGTGTTTTGATGAAGGAATCATGCTATTCATGACCTATGAATTCTGCCAAGCTGTTGCAAGAGATGTTCAATGAAGCATTTTATCAAACATTCAGTAATCTATCGGGAGTATGGATGTATATACTATAAGATCTGATCAAGAAGATGATATAAGAATTATCAGCTCGAGAGCCTGATCAAGATCATGTATATTTGCCGATAAAGACAGAGTTATCTCAGGAAACTTACAAAAACAAAGGGACTTATCGGCAAATGTATATCTACCAACACAAGATCGATTCGAGGGGCAACGGCAGGAGGCACCTCCAAAATACTTTTAGGGTAATTATTGTGGAGGATATCAACGTGTCTACCCAGATGGTGATCCTGATTTACACACTTATTATGGAGAGTATCTTAGGCAGAATCAGGTACAATATCCACCTCCATATTATCAGAGAGACATTTTAAGGGAGAATGATTGGTTAACCAGAATTGTGGACATAGTGAAAGAGCAATTTGGTATCAAGCCTAAAGATAAAACAGTTATGTATCGGCACCCGTATCTAGAATAGTTTGATAGAGTTTCATTGTCTCGCCGATACATGATACTAGATTTCTCTAAATTCTTAGGGCAAGACAACATATCTATAATAGAGTACATCAGCCGATTCTTAGCCTAGTGTGGAGAAGCATTGGCCGAGGAAGCCCTCAGAGTTTGTTTCTTTCCATTGTCCCTCTTTGGATCGGCTTTTACCTGGTTTTCTTCGTTACCACCAGGCTTAATTAAGGGATGGGCCGATCTAGAACAGCAATTCCATAAATATTTCTTTTCTAGGATTCAAGAAATAAGACTATTAGATTTAACATCGGTTAGACAGAGGCCTAATGAGTCAGTTCTGGAGTACATCCAACATTTCTAGGACATCAGAAGGCGGTGTTATAATCTTATTCTAAGCGATGAACAATTAGCTAATTTGGCCTTCCAAGGTTGTCGAGTCGCATCAAATGAAAAATTTCTTCCCAATAGTTCAACAGTTTAGCACATCTGATGCACGTGGTTTTGGCTTACAAAAGCAGATTATCAGAAAGGGAAGAGATTTCAGAGCATTAGAGGCCTAAGGAAGAGAATTTTGAAGCATGACCCTTCATACTTCGAAATTAGGGAGCATGTGTTAACGCCAAAATTTGGAAAGCCCACGGAAAGTTTGGAAAAAAGATCGGCTTAAGTAAAGAAGAATCCGGTCGTTACAGGAAGGAAGCCGATCAAGCAAAGCAAGGGAAGATTTGGTTCAAGAATAGAAGGTTATCCGAATGAGACCGAGTTTGAGGAGGAGCCGTGGAATTCACGGCAGGGTATTCTATCTATGTAAATCGTATCTTATATGAATAGAATTATTTAGTTAGTTTAGTTAACTTACTTAGAAATATTTTTCTCTATCTTTGTTAGGAAATAACGTCCGATGGTTGTTGTAAACGCGTCGGACTTTGTAAACCCAGGGTATAAATATAGACCCCCTGCAAACATGTAAAAAAGAGATCTTCAATCAATACAATTACGGGGCATCGCAACCCTAGTTTATCTAGGTTTTTACCGGTGAGGTTTAGCTCTTGACGCGGGGCTGCATCGGTTAATTTCGATCTCCGGCGAAAGGGTAAGTCCCGCCACTATTCCAATATGTCTTGTTCTGTCTAAGGCTGCATCGGTTAGGTTCAACCTCTTAGACAGATTAGATGTATCGCATTACATCCATGCAAGGTCTATTGGCCTATCAAGCTCTCTCCGCCATCGTCGGTCTTGTGCTGCATCGGTTAGGTTCGACCTATGAGGTTACCGACGGTAGATTGAGCTTTAGGCCTATAGGTCTTTGTACGGTGTTTCATCGGAGTGTTAGCCAATGAGTTATCTATATATTGAGCAGCACACCTAACGTATCGGCTTCTCAGCTAATACGCACTAGTCTTCAGAGACTTCTCTTGAGCGCCACTCCAAGCCCATCGGACTTTCAGCCGATGCACGTCTATCTTCAGAAAGACGTCCTCTCATCGGCTCAGCTTGCCGATGGGTTCGCTTCATCCTTACTTTAGCACAACCGATACAACGTTCATCGTCCTGTTGCTGTTGTCTCGGTCTCGTACTGTCTTGGTTAGGCCTGATCTTCGAGATTCGGTGCCAATGGCGTCGTCACAGCGGACGATAGGTCTCGTGCTGTCATATCCAGAGCGGCATCGGTTTTGCTGCCGGTGTCTTTTATATAATTCCTTGCCAGTTCGCATATACCTTCATCGGCTTTCCAGTCAATGAACGACCACTATAACTTCTATCGACTACCAGGAGGGATCCTGCGTGCTTTGATTTTAATACCTTTCGATACCTTTATCGGCTATGAGGCCGATGGAGTAGAATCTCGCTTTCATCACACCCAAAGCTATCATATCGTTCGTTGATATCTGCCTATGTCTTCATCGGCTCCCCAGCCGATGGAAGAGTGTCTTGATTTCTGTCGGTGACCAGCCGATAGTAGGAGCCATCCGGATGCGGCGGATGACCAACTCGATTCTATCGTCAGCCAGTCGATAGTGAGAGCTCATATCGGCCCATCATCCAATTGACCCGTTCGCCTCACCTCATTATCAATTGTAGGGTCAAATTAACTGGCACGGCCGTACCCGCACCGTCGCGCCGGAGCCAAGCGAACCCCACGGGCCCTGGTGCGCGTAACTCGAGCCACAGAGAGAAGTCAACCGACCTGCACTGGAGCTAAGCAGACCTCCTAGGCGTTGGCGTGTTCGCGCTGGGTGCACGAGATCCATCGTGAACAATAAGCCACACTATGAAGCTATGGGAGAGAGAGTTATCGAGCATCATTTGTAACGGTGTGGATTTTTATGAATCAATTTGGTTTCATGCCTAGAAGATCAACTATATAAGCAATTTTCTTAATAAAGTAAGATATAGAGTGGTTTAGAGAATAGAAAAAAGACAGCTTATGATAAGATATTAAAAAAAGTTATGTTATAAGTTTTGGACAAACATTAAATCACAATAAAGTATGTTGTCTTAAGGATATATACAATAATGCTATGACTAGTGTTTGAATAAATGGTGGTAACATATATTACTTCTCGATTAAAATATTACTATATTAGTTATTAGTTTTAAGCATATATCTCTTTGTCTTGGTAATGGATAAAGTTACAAGGAATATGCAAGGAGATATCTCTTGGTGTATGCTCTTCGCAGATGATGTAATGTTAGTTGATAAGAGTCGGGTGGGAGTAAATAGGAAATGGTAAATTTTTGAGTCCAAAGATTTTAGAGTAAGCACAACTAAGACTAGATGTTTGATGTGTGATTTTGATACTATTACATATAAGAAGGAAGATGTAAGTTTAGAAGATCAAGTAGTGCCCAAAAGTGATATATTGCGATATTTGTGATCGATGTTACATATGGATAGGGGTATTGATATAGACGTTAGCCATAAAATCAAAACAGGTGGATATTGTGTCTCCAAGTATCTAAAATTTTCTTTGATGAAAGGATACCACATAATCTAAAAAAATAAGTTTTATAGAATATCGATTAAATCTGCTATACTGTATGTTTTGGAGTATTGATTAAAAAAGATAACATGTTCAACAGCTGAGTATAATAGAAATACATATATTATATTAAATTTATGATAAAGAATAGATCGAATCCGAAATGATAATATATGTGACTCGCTCGGGATAGCATTAATTAACAAAAAAATTATATAATATCGATTGAGTTAGTTTGGCTATGTACAAAGAAGATCATAGAGGCATGCACTGGTACATTATAAAATCTAAATTAAGATAATAATATAAAAAGAGATAAAGAAATATTAAAATTAACATAATGAAAGATAATAAAAATCAGTTTAAAAGATTAAGATATAATTAAAGATTTATTTTTAATATGAGTGATTATACTATTAAGTGTCTAAATCGGATTTAATTTTTTACTTAGAATTAAAACATTTGTTGTTGTTGTAGTGGGACCCATAGGTTTTATCTCCGGTGAGAAGAAAGAGGGGAGGAGAGAATGGGATACCATGACGCCAGCCGGGAGAGATGAAGAGTGGGCTCTACTACCTCTCCAACCTTGAGCAGAACGTCGCCGTCATCGTGCAGACCGTCTACTGCTTCGCGGCCGCCGATGACGCCCTGAGAGAGTCGTTGTGGGTTCTGGTGCACTATTACCCTCTCGCCGGCCGCCTGACCCTCGGCGGCTAGGGAAAGCTTATCGTTGAGTGCACCGGCGAAGGCGCCGCGTTCGTCAACGCCATGACCGACTGCGCCATGGCCGATGTCGGCGACATCGCCCGGCTTGACATCCTCGGCGAGCTCTACAACGTCCACGGCGCCAAGAGAACGTCCTCGAGATGCTCCTCCTCGCAACTCAGGCACGTACATGAACATGCATGCAATTAACAAGTTGCTCGTGGTGATTAACCATTTAATCATTGTGTTTGTTGCTCATAATCATCTACAAGTATTATGTTAATGACGATGGATTGGGCGACTAAGTTCAAGTCCCACGTATTTATTTTAATTTTAATTTTCAATACCGTTGATGTTATGTCAGCGTTATGTCGGATGAATATAAAGTCAAACAAGTCATAGACATCATATGAATTAAAACCACTCAATAACTGATTTAAAAATTTAACGGATGTTTTATAACTGATTTTGTTGTTAAGGAATATGAATGTAATTCAAACCGTAGTTAAGAGAAGACAAATGAACTTTTTCTGCAGTTAGCAGAGTAGCAGAGGTCGGCAAGCAAGCTAACTAGCATGTAGTGTTTAGCAGCAGAAGAGGACTTGGGCCTTGGCCCAACTAGCAAGGAGCCGCAGTAGGTGCAGCAGCAAAGCTGCAGCTCGGCGGGCAGCTAGCAAGCTTCTGTAGCCAGATTAGAGCATGGCTCTTCATCTCATTCTCTAAAATTTGATAAACTTAAAGTTGATTTAAAGGTGTTTTTATTATAGTTTATTTTTTATTAGCTTTTAAATAAGAACACATATACAAAAGTTTTATTTATAAATTATTTTTTTATTTCGTTTCATTTTTTTATTTTTGTTCTTTGTTTTAGTTTTTTCATTGTAGTATCAATATTATTTATCGGTATCGAGGGCTAAGTTACTTGATATATGATATTTTTATGTTTATAACTTATATTTTATAAGTAAAAAATATTTAGTCTAAAGTCCATAGCACTAAGTTTACTACGGCACTGGAAACCATAGAGCCGGCGCTGGATGGGATCCGTGAGGTTCCTTGATTTTGTCTGGTTCCATCTGGTGTTTCGTTGGTCGAGAGACGAAATTGGTTGAAATGAGCAAATCTTGTTCTTTTTCCTAGCTGTTGTTCTTGATGTTCTCATATTTCACCGTATCCTTTTTTCCCCCCTTTCCCATCTCTCAAATCGGTTCTGTTTCCTTACACGAATACTCACCGAGTTCTTGATGGCAAACTTCTGATGATTTCACTTATCTTTCTGCGATAACGATTTCTGATTTGCTGTGTTCATCTCTCTCTGACAAAACACCTCGTTAATTCTGTTTCGTTTTTTTTTTGTTCTTTATTCAGTTCTGTTCTTAATCACCACCGTTTGTTTCTGTTCTTGATGTGCGTTATGCAGGATCGATCAAGAAAGCATCTACGCCGATGCGCTTGTCCATGTGCGCGCTCCCGACGTCCCGCCTTGAGTCCAGCTCGCGCGCGAAGCTGGACTACGCTGCCGTGCCTTCGCCGGCAAGAGCGGCGGGGAAGGAGAACCGCCGTGTTGACGACGAGGTGGCCCTGGCCCTCGCCGCCGTGGCCATGCCCACCTGGACGGCAGCGCCGCTGCCGCCGACCAGCCCGCTGTTCGAGACGGGCAGGCTCTACGACCTCTACTCCGCTCGGCGCAACGAGCAGCTCAAGCGCAAGCACGGGTTCCCCGTCGGCGAGGAGGAGGCGGAGGCCATGGCCGCCGACCCCTGCGTCGCCGTCTAGCTGTCCAAGCGGCGGGGTGCCGAGTCCGTCAGACGGTCCATGCCGGCGGCGGCCGCGGACTTCTCCGTCGCCGGCCGTGCCACCGCTACTCTGGGCCTGAGGTCGTCTCTGCGCAGCAGCAAGGAGATGAAGAAAGCCTCGGCCGCGTCGTTCACCGGCGCCAAGTCGTCGGCGGTCAAGGAGAGGAGAGCCAGCACTCGCTCGTCGGCTCGAAGGTTCTTATCTGAGCTTTGGATGATGATAAAAGAAGTTTTATCTCTTCTGGTTTCGTAGGTGAAATGTCGATAGTCTGAAACTATCTACTTCATGTCAGTATGAAAATGGTTAGGTATTGGCAATATAAATACTACTGCTACTGAGTTTGGAGAGTTGGTTGGGGAGCAATATGGCTTGATATCCTGGATTCTTGGTATAGAATCGATGAATAAGTTGGATCATCTTTCCTGAAATCCATAGTAGCATTTTCTTCTTGTTGCTCGGGGTGCACATTCATTTGTTGCTTCTATGATTTTGTTATCATGATATCATCATATCCTGAATAGTGACTGATGAATTGCAGTGCTTCTTGTTGACATGTCTGAGGCTAGTGGTGACTGAATTGCTGATATCCGCGATATGATTGGTTTCTCCAATTAGTTAGTTCGCTTTACATCTGTGCCTTCCTGTTTCAGAGCTTGATTCATGAATACTACTCTTACTGAGTTTGGAGTTGGTTTTGCGGGCAGTATAGCTTCTTATGTTGATTCTTTGGTATAGAATTGTTGAGTAAGTTGGATCATCCTTCACTGAAATCCGTATAATCAGTTTTTTTATTATCTGGGATACATTCATTTGATGCTGCTACGAATTGTGAGCTATCATATCCTGAGTCCTGACTGACAAATTGCAGTGCTTGTTATCATGCTCCAGGGTAGTAGCAACTATCTGAATTTTGATACTGGCATACTTTGTATGATTGCTCCAATTTGTTAGTGCAGCTTTACATATGTGCATTCCAGTTTCAGAGCTGATTCAGAGCATCAAGTTCTGCTATCCTACGGTAAAATTGACTAGATACTTTTGGTTGGACTCACAGATGGATAGACCAGATCATAGATGTGTTATTCCTGGACAGTGGACACAAACGCTATTAATATGATAAATAAAATATGTAAGGATGCATTATGCTGCACTGACCTTTGGTAACCATCCCTTTGGTGGTTGCTGATGACGACCACCGTGTGTAAACTGTGTACTACAAATGCAGAAATATCTTCCAATGACAATAAAATCGCTCCTTCGAGGCCTTAAATAAAAAAAACCCGAAATATTAAATACAGTTGAATATCTTATTTATGATTGGTATGACTGTACTTTGTATCTGTAGTCATAATTTTTTATCTGCTGTTTTTTATCAGATTTATATTGATTTGATTTCTTTTCCTGAATCAAATTTCCTACCATTCTTTTCAGTTCATGAAGCTATTGTTATTTGGCAGTCTAGCATATGAACAAGTACTAAATATTTGAATTTACAGTTAGCACATATGAATTTTACATTGTAATATTTGAAATTTATAGTGGGTACATATAAGATTTACATTGCTATTTTGGGTTCATGGTAGGTAGTTTTTTTTCGGGGACATGGTAGGTAGTTTTTTCTTTGGTAAGATAGTTTCCTGCTGAAATTAGGGCTAAATACTAACTGTCACATCACATGAATTGAGGCCCAGTGGCGAACATAGCGGTTAAAACATTAGACACATGCTTAATTAGATAATCCAAAAGAAAAAAATCTTGATGGTTACATCGTATTTTGGTGGCATTTAGATGCGTGATGGTTACTTTATGGTGGGCGGATGATTTCGGTATTCAGGTTGACTTGTCAGAGCTAATCGACTTCGAGAAAATTGGGGCACATAATCTCTTCCATATCCCGGCCCATCCACGTTATAGTGACCATCGAAACAAGCCTTAAAAGGATTTCAGGACCAGTTCATCGAAGTCTTAATCTGTTATGTATATAGACAGAAAAAAAGGAATCATTCACACAATCTCTAATCTATACTATTTTTTTTAAAAAAATAGTTATGTTGATAAGTGATGAATATGTCACACACCACCTCACTATTGACTCGCAAAATTCATATGGGACAATTTTTCATTATGTCTTCAAACCAAACCAACCAAACAAAAATCTCTAATTAACTTTTACATTGAAAAAATAGATTCTTTTTTAATGTGTTGATATGATTTTTTTAATCCCGTAACACATTAAAGTATTTTGCTATTAGTACAGTACTCCTATAAGCAAAGTTTAGTGGATCCCTGAGCTGAAGCTTTCATTCATTTGCATCAGTAGGTATGCAACACTTGAGGTCGTAGGCTGCTGGCAAATAACTAGCCAAGCATTCATGCTTTTTTTTTCCTTTCTAACTCAAAATAACCAAGGGTGGGTTAACGGCCGGAAGACTTTTGAGTTAAATTTTTAAATACAGATATAGAATGGCGAGCAATTCCAGATAAATTTCGAATATTTCAGACCCTGCTAAATACGAAGTTGTACATAATTCCAATGAACCATACCAAATAAATTTGTACGGCCAGGATGGCCACTCGTGCGTTTATAGCCTTATCCACCCCGCCCCCTCCGTTTCGCCGTCGCTAGTAGCCCAGAGCCCGTCCCGGTCGCTTGCGTCGCGTCGCCTCCACTGCTCCACACACAGCACAGCTCTCGCCGGCGCCGCCGCCTCGCCACTCCGCCGGTGTGTGTCACGCCGCTAGCTGTCAACGTCGGACGCACGCGCGGGGCTCGATGAGGGTGGCGGTGGTGGGCGCCGGGGTGAGCGGCCTTGCCGCCGCGCACGAGGCGGCGAGGAGCGGCGGCGTGCGCGTGACGCTGTACGAGAAGGACAGCCTCGGCGGGCATGCCAGGACGGTGGCCGTCGACGGCGACGCGGGCGCCGTCGAACTCGACCTCGGATTCATGGTCTTCAACAGGGTACGCACACGTACAGCCTCCAAGTTCTGACAAACTGGCAACAAACATGCAGCATTCCCATTATTTACACACGAACATCCTCATTTCCTTCTCATCTACCGATTTCTTGCATCCATATGCGTGCTAACCTTGTTGAATCAACCATCAGTTTCCATTTCACCATCCCCACATATACATCCTCTCGTGTACATATTGCCCTAGTTAATCTATTCTACACCCAACGAATTTGCATTACTTTATGCCATTTTATTACACATCGATTGGAATAAGCTACGGCGAAGATATCAAGAACATATACCAAATAAGTTGGAAAGGAATCAAAACGCAAGTAATTAGGGATATAATGCGCTAGCATTTAGTTGGTAAATAACGTGGTAGATTGAATGGTCGGCGGGTGGGTGGTTCGAATGGGGACTACGTGGAGGAAGCGACCGCCCTACGGTGTCACGCTGCCAGAACCAAGGCGATGACTCGACTGGGGCAACCAGACAGCGATAGATTATTAGCCAATTGGCCTCTTTTGCATCACCTACGTGTACTGCAAATGGCGACTAGCCGGTAGCAGCAAAGTAAACACGAGTACATGACACGTCCACGCCTGCATCCCCAAGACTAGCTAGTACTACCTTATACCCGTAGCTGATTAGCCCCCTTTTTTTTTTGTTTACGACCAAAGTCGTTAAACACGTGTGTGCGGGTTAACAGAGATCGTGCTGTAGCGAAACCCCGCGTGGGGTGTGCTAGTTGGTTCCAATACTGCAGCTACAAGTTTTTTTTTTTTTTTGTGCGGTGTCAAGTGTCCTGTATCCACCGGGATTCTGTCCTTGGTTTGGGGTTCAGACAAAGCATGTGATGAACAGCTAGCTGACCCATCTCATCGATCATCCGGGGCATCCGTATGAAGCCGTGGGGGACGGTCTGGATGCGCCATGGCCCATATACAGACACGTTCTTGTCTTTTGTATTTTTCTTTCCACCGGATCACGCCACGATAATGGAAAAAAAAAGGCGGAAACCAACTCTTAGTTTGCTTAATGCATGTTATATTTTACGGACAAAATGGTCTTTTCGTATGGTCCAACGGAGTTCTAATAGTATTCAACTAAAATGTGGTCTATGCTTTGAAAAGGCTCATAAAAAATCATTACGCTGGAACCTTGCCCAAGAACCCAACTGTTCAACACTTTTCACAATTAAATTATTTTATTTATTACTAGCATCCTAAACTAACAAAAATACTAATATAGCCATTAAGTTCATTGTTCGGCTTGGCTGGGCTTCCAGTGGGCTCTCAAGGATTATGAAAAACCAGGGCCCGGCCCTAACATCCCGCGGGTTTGGGGGTTGCCCATGAACACGTCTATCCAACTGTACAAGTTTGACTATGGAGAGCTTAGGGAAGACGTGTCCACAGTTCCTCGATCCAACCCTGTGGGCACGGATCAAATTATGAATTTAAATTTGAATTCGAATTCAAATAATAGTGGAAGGAAAGGAAATGATTGATGGATGGATGTGCATGCAGGTGACGTACCCCAACATGATGGAGTGGTTCGAGGAGCTCGGGGTGGAGATGGAGCGGTCGGAGATGTCCTTCTCGGTGAGCACGCAGGATGACAAGAAGATGGAGTGGGGCAGCCGCAACGGCCTCGCCGGCCTCCTCGCCCAGAAGACCAACGCCGTCAGCCCCGCCTTCTGGCGCATGATCCGCGAGATCAGCAAGTTCAAGGACGACGTCCTCGAGTATTATATAATTAACCTCCAAAACCACACACACACACACATACACATATACGTTCTTCACGTAAATCTTCAGCTAATCATGTTCAATACATATACATCTGTATGAAACTATGTATATGCAGGTACCTGGAGGAGCACGAGAACAATCCTGATCTTGACAGGAACGAGACGCTGGGGCAATTCATTGAGTCACATGGATATTCCCGGCTTTTTCAGCAGGCCTACCTTGTATGATTTCATCATCACGCACATCAACTTTGATTAATTTTCAAGAATCTTCGAGTAGTGATAATTCTTGGCGTGCATGCATGCAGATCCCGATCTGTGCGTGCATATGGTCGTGCCCATCCCAGGGAGTCCTTGGCTTCTCTGCTTTCTTCGTTCTCTCCTTCTGCCGCAACCACCATCTCCTGCAGGTGCGTTGCTGCAGCCTACAGTTCACTCCAGCTGCTGTCTAGCCAAGCGCACAATTATCTCTGCCTGCTTAAATTCTTCCTTGCAAATATTATAGTTAATTTTCCCAGCTTTAACAGTATTGCGAATGCGGGCAATAACTGTTCTGTTTCTATGTACGTACAAAAAAAAACCTGTCTGCACGTGCAGCTGTTCGGTCGGCCCCAGTGGCTCACCGTGAAAGGCCGATCGCACACCTACGTAAACAGGGTATGCATGAACTCACTGCTAACACTATTGATGTATCTAGTAGTACTGAATTAATAGTTACAAGCGCACTAATGATGCTTACCTGTTGACGTATAGGTAAGAGAGGAGCTTGAGACCTTGGGCTGTGAGATTAAGACCAGCTGTGAGGTCCAATCTGTTTCAGGTCTTGACGGACGTACGTGTAGCTAAGCTAGCTCTGCATCTGCATGAATATATATGTACTAGAGATTATTAAAATCATTCATCAGTATTATTATTAGATGATTATTGTTGTTATACCGGCTATACATGCAGGAGGTTACAGGGTCTTGGAAGCTGGCGGTTCAGAGGAGGTGTATGACAGGATCATATTCGCCGTGCACGCGCCTGATGCTCTCAACATCCTGGGAGCTGAAGCAACCCGCGAGGAGCGCAGAATCCTGGGCGCGTTTCAGTACGTCTACAGGTAACAACAGCCACCCATTGCATTGCACTCCGCACCATGATTGTTGTCGAGGAACAAAGGTAGCGTGAAACCAATGCAAGAACAGATACCTCGAGAACAAAGCAGATATATCGAAATCTCTCGAAAACCACAAGTGAAGGAGGAACCAAATTTACCTGGATGCTGTTGCAGTGACATATACCTCCACTGCGACAAAAGCTTGATGCCACGGAATGCGTCGGCGTGGAGCGCCTGGAACTTCCTGGGGACGACAACCAAGGGCGTCTGCGTCACCTACTGGCTCAATCTGCTCCAGGTAGGCCACAAATCTATGATAAATGTGGCCAAAGTTGGACTGAAATTTAACTGAATTTGATTTCAAACCAGAACGTCGAGGAGTCTGCGGGTAGGGGGAGGCGGCCGTTCCTAGTGACGCTGAACCCGCCCCGCGTCCCCGACCACGTCCTGCTCAGGTGGACCACCAGCCACCCGGTGCCGTCGGTGGCCGCCGCCGTGGCGGCGGAGGAGCTCCACCGCGTCCAGGGATGCCGGGGCATCTGGTTCTGCGGCGCCTACCAGGGGTACGGCTTCCACGAGGACGGACTCAAGGCCGGGATGGCCGCCGCGAGGGGGTTGCTGTGCGTCACCGGCGCCGGTCTCCTGCCGAACCCGAAGCAGATGGTGCCGTCGTGGACGGAGGCCGGGGCGCGGCTCCTCGTCACCAGGTTCCTCGACGGCTACGTATCCGTCGGTAACTTGATGTACGTACGTCGCCCCTATGTATAACCGTATTTCCATCCGATTCAGCATACTAATTATTGGCAATACCGCCCAACAATATAAATTAATTAATAATCCCTGTCTAATTGATTTACGATGATCTCGGTTCAATTACAGCCAAATGACGATGAAAATATATATCGTATGCAGATTACTCGAAGAAGGCGGCACCATGTACACTTTCGGTGAGGCAGGCAAGAAATGTCAGGCCAAATGTGCGATGCGAGTCCACGATCCCCTCTTCTACTGGAAGGTTGTACGTACATATTTATTAATTAACTCGTGTCTTGTTAGCTGCAACACGATCTCACTCACATATTTTGTGCCGAGTTATTTTTTTTAACTAACCAAAGTCATTAAAAAAACAGAGCGAGTATTACATAACGCGTCTGGTTAATTCATTCATTCATTAGTTGGCTACAGGTCGCGACGGAAGCAGACCTTGGTCTGGCAGACGCCTACATCAACGGCTACTGCTCTTTCGTCGACAAGAAACAGGGCCTTCTCAACCTTTTGTTGGTAATTAACCAAGCATAATCACTCCACTAATTACATACTTACTCCTCTTTTATACACACGGCCGCAATATACTTGTGCTGTTCATCTGTTTCAGAGTAGTATATAAATCGAAGTGATGGTTCATCCATTTTCCGCTGCAGATTCTGATTGCTAACAGAGACGCCAACAAGCAGAGTAGCAGCAGCAAAATAAGGTCAATTAACTGTATAGCACTACTAAGCTAGTACTAATCAAGATGTTCCAGTTGTAACCGAAAGAAACAAGGTAATGAACCGAATGGTACATTTAACCACCTGCATTATCCAGAGGATGGT
The DNA here is from genome assembly GCA_030770085.1 of Oryza coarctata. NCBI lineage: Eukaryota > Viridiplantae > Streptophyta > Magnoliopsida > Poales > Poaceae > Oryza > Oryza coarctata. The sequence goes on from CM061475.1 coordinate 11,159,438, forward strand.
GGACGCCGATGCTTCTGACGGCCGGGGTCGCGTCGGCCAAATATTTCCTGCGCCACTTGTCGAGGAAGAACACTGTCACGCAGACTCGCCAGAACATCTCCCAGCACTACGATCTGGTCAGTCACTGCAGCTTATTGAGAACTGGCTACTCACACCTAGCTAATTAACTAACCTCGGTCTGTGAATAATTAGCACTGCGTTGCATTTGTGTGCAGAGCAACGATTTCTTCTCTCTTTTCCTGGATCCGTCGATGACATACTCTTGTGCCGTCTTCAAGGTTTGTTAGACTAAGCTCTACATAAAGCAGTAACGATTAATTGTTCTACTTAAAACTGCTAATTAATCAACAAAATGGGAGCTTGATCATCTGGTAGGACGAGGACGAGAGCTTAGAGGCAGCCCAGCAGCGGAAAGTTAGCCTGCTAATCCACAAGGTACGTACACACGCATATATATACGCAGCACTCCGCACCCTGCTGCATTCACGTCATTGAGCTAGCTCCATTAGTTTAACTAGTCGCCAACCCGCTGGTTAGTATATTTTGTTAGAAGTTATAAGAAAACTTTCTGTTGAAGTATGTTTCGGAATCTCCCTTATTTCTTTGATTTAATAATCACGGATTTCATAATTAATCAATCTTATTACGAATTTTGGAACTAATCACTACCTTTCTCATGTTGAAATCTCAATTTTAGCATTTGTTTCTTAATGTAATAATTCCATAGTTTGAAATTGATAACTGGAGCCATACTTTTAGACTAAAGTAAACTGATATACAATTCATGTGATTTTTAGTGGCATGTTTTATTTATCACCCAAATTAGTGATTCGGACTAAAGTTGTGATTAAACAAAATATTTTAGATTTCGATCAAAATAAGAAAACATAAGTATCTCAAATAGATCATATAAAAGTGCAAGTTCCATTGAATACCTTCTTCCAGATGCAACAACCATGAATGGATCTTCTTGGAGCAAGCGAACTTTTCAATCTGTGGAATAGCATTTTAACACCTAAAATTGATAAGATCAGGTGATAGCCTAGCTGAGTCATGGTTGATGTTGTTTTGGTTGAGGAGCCACGGAATTAGAAACCAATCTAAAAGAGAAATGGCACCTAAGCTGTACGTAAGAGGTCTTGAGGTTGTGGGGGTGGGCAATGGAGTCCCAGCTCTCCAGCTCGCATGCACCGCCGTTGAGACGCTGATGAAGTCTCCAAGCTGAACGCAGGTCCCGGCGCTCATCACCGCCGATCTCGATAATGGCGATTGGACTGGGCGAAAGGCTCCGGTGACCCGTCTGCATGCTCGTTGTATCACGCACAATCCCATTTGCTCTTTCTGTCAATTAATACAGATAAATCAATAGCAAGATGAGATTTATGGAGATAAATCAGTAGCCATGATGAGATACATATACCGCTAAGTAACCGTTAGGTGGCTTTCATTAGATGCATGGGCTTCGGATGGGCTTTAAAATTAGACGCAGATTAGATTGCTTTAAAAGTGAGATTTGATTTCACGATCAACGGTGATGATCGTACATCCAACGGCTAAATTTTTTTAGGTTAACGTGAGAGTAAAAAATATTTATTTAGTAGAGGTATAGATAGATTACTTGTAACTAGTACTTAATTAACTGACTATATGATGTAATTATAAAGGCTAGGGTGGAGCGAGATCACCATGTCCTCGAGATTGGCAGTGGCTGGGGCAGCCTAGCAATACAAGTGGTCAAGCAAACTGGCTGCAAATACACTGGGGTCACACTGTCTGAGGAACAGCTTAAATATTGCCAGAGAAAAGTGAAGGAAGCTGGTCTAGAGGTAATCTTATCTGCTACTCAACGTTTTGTTGTTTTCATACTTTATAATATACTCCTCCATCTATGTTAAGATGCACTTATAAAACTACTTTACTAAGGAAATTCTTTATATGAAAAGTACTCTGATGGCATTGTTTCCATAGTATGTACAAATGTAGTTAATTATTTTTTTAGGGAGTACAAATGTAGTTATTTTTTTAGTTACAAAAACTTCTATTGGAATTAAGACAATTTACATTACATAAAGGTGATACAATTATAGTTAAAAGAACGTATTAATGTTAAACTTTTAGAAGGACGACAACACAATTAAAGATTCGGATAAAAAAAACACGGAGGTAGGATAGACCTCTTCCAATAACTTCTATTGTTTCATTTCAGTTACTTGATTGATCTTAGTCTCCATCTGTTAATTTTCTGTTGCAGGACCACATGACTTTCCTGTTGTGCGACTACCGTCATATACCAACATCTCAAAAATATGACAGAATCATATCTTGGTAAGTCCAAACAGGGTGTACTATAAGTATTACTCTGATCTGAATGCTGACTCGCAGAAAAGAACAACTAATACCTGCCTCTCGTACATAAAAAATATGCAGCGAGATGATTGAAGGAGTTGGCCATGAATACATGGACGATTTCTTCGGCTGCTGCGAGTCTATGCTGGCACAAGATGGCCTGTTCATTCTCCAGTTCATCTCCATCCCTGAAGAACGGTACGAGGAATACAGGAGAAGTTCAGATTTCATCAAAGAATACATCTTCCCTGGGGGCTGTCTTCCATCCTTGTCACGGATAACATCAGCCATGTCCTCATCATCGAGGCTCTGGTAAAATTCTCCCACTCCAGTTTTTATAAGTCATATTTTGGTTTGATATATAGCATTGGAAAGTAGTACATCCTTTTCAGAATATAAATATTTTTTGCATTTAAATTTTGTACCATAATATAAATATTATTGCGCTGATTACTATAATTCTCATCATTTTAATAAATTTTCAGCCAATTAGGTGTTTAGATAGGGAATATAAATAATTTATAATTTAAAGTGACTAAAAATAATTTTTTTATATAACCTTGGTATCTATTAAATAATCTAGAAATACTATTTTGGAATGGAAATAATATTACATTTTTATAAAAACATATACTTCTATATATGAATATATAAATATTGTTTTTATAGAATAGATGTATACATATAATTTGGCTGATAATTCGTCCAGGTAACATAGTCTGGCCTTACCAAACACATGCATGTATAATAAAACAAAATATTGGAGGGAGCAATTTCAGATGTGTATTAGCAAACCCAGTCGTCGTAGAACAAATAGTGCTTTTAATTATGAGAATTTCACCTGGTCACAAAATTACTGGAATTCATCAATATGTATTATATTGAATGAATGTATATAATACTTGTTTCTCCTTGAAAAAACTAACCCATGAAAAATGCACATATGCAGCATTGAGCACCTGGAGAATATCGGGTACCATTACTACCCCACGCTGATACGCTGGCGGGACAACTTCATGGCCAACAGAGTGTGAGTATTTTCTTGTCAAATGTACAGTAGTACTGCGAATTCAGAAAATTTGCATACACAACATGACAAGCAGCTGGTGTGTTTTTTTTTCACATGTATATATTTATAAGTGTCTTATCTCCAATTGAACTGCATGCAGTAAGATATCGGCCCTGGGATTTGACGACAAGTTCATCCGTGTATGGGAGTACTATTTCATATACTGTGCATCTGGCTTCAAGTCACGTACACTTGGAAACTACCAGATTGTGTTCTCTCGGCCTGGCAACGACAAGCTTCTGTCCTTTGCCGACAACCCTTACGTAACCTTCGCAGCAGTCTAGCCAGCCAACTTAAAAATGATTTATCAAGCTAGCTAGCTTCCATTAACTGTGGCATTTTCCAGCTAGCCTCTGTGTGCGAACTGCAACGATTCATTTTGTTGTTCTTGTATTTGTGTAAGATTCCATTTTTTAATGTCAATTCGATTCCAATTTTCCAATTGTAGAGGTATAAACTCCACCATAGCACTTTTACTATAGCCATTTTGATCTAAGCTAACCTTTGTTTCTGGCTATTAAAATGAATTATTTACTCTATGCTTTAAAAAATAAAATTTTTAAAATACTTTAATGTGCTGTTCGTGACGAAAATTCTGACGATAACCTTACCTCACATAAGGCGGACTAAAAGATCTATTTAACTTCACTACTAGTTTGTTAAGTACAAGCTGCTATCAGATAGTAGCTGATAGGAATGATAGCCACGTAAGCACTAGCGATAAGATCAATAAAAAGATAGAGATACATATAAAATTACATATATGAGTAAACTCATCGGTTAGTTTAGTCGATAAAATAAAAAAAACCTATCAAAGTCACGATACTAGCCTTAGTAAATATTAGTAAATATAATGATAGACTCGACTAAGCCGAAACAGTATAATATTAAATCTAGTAAGATAACTCACTCTAAGAAAGTAGAAAGTAGGGTGTATGATTGCTAAAGACAAAATAAAAATTTAACACTTTTCCTTAATTACAAAACTTTAAAAACTATATATTTCAAATCTGTACACTGTTTCGTTATTAAATAGATTATAGGTATAGATTTATAACTTGTATTGACCTGAAAATTTTGTAGAATAAACTACACAAAAATTTTCAAACAAACTCGTTGACTGAAATTAATTAAGCCTTAATTAATTAATAACATAAGATCTAAAAATAATTAACCAATCAAAGTTTTCATAAATCTAAAAAGACACCCTAACTTTTAGTTAGTTCGAAGAAATTAAATCTGTTAACAGAGAGAATAAATTAATCTAAAGTTAAATATTAGGTACGTCGATTAATTAACTCACAAATCTTCAACAAACTTTAACTTTATTCTCAAAATTACGATTACAAAATAAAAAAAACTATGTATCTCAATCTATAAAATTTTATACAGAAAAAAATCTCAAATAAAAGAGATAAATACCCGTTATTTATTTTTAGCTATCTGATATGCTCCAGATTATACCAGGTCACCAGCTATATATAAAAGGCTATAAAGTCTGATTCGTATCTACAGAGAATTCGGTTTGGTTGCTATTCCAACGTCTTCATAACAATTAGAATGCGTCACGTCGCCTTTGGATCTCTTACGACCGCACGTGCTTCCACGCGCGACGCATCGCTCGTTTCAGCCCTACCTATTAGTCACAGCGCCTTCGCTGCTGCACGCTCACCCATGCTCGCTGATAGGCCTAGCCCACCTGTCAGTCACCGTGCCTCTCCGTGCCTGCCCTTGTGATCACTGACATGCCTAGCCCACTTATAAGCCACCCCGCTACCGCCATGCGCTTGCGTCCGTTGACAAGCTAGTCCCACCTATCAGCCTCTGCGCTGTGGCTGCGCGCGCTCAGTCCCGTTGATAAGCCGGTCCTATTTGTCAACCTCACCGCTGTAGCTAGGCCGGTGCCACGCCGTGGCCTACTGGCCATCTCCTCATACTTTTGTTGCTATTCCGTGCTCATTACTATGCATCTGGGCCATCAGTCCGTTACAGAAAATTATTTTCTCAATTTTCTCAATTTAGCAATTTTTCATCTATTTGCTAAATTTAATTCCTCCACACAAATAAAAAAAATATTCTTCAGCATATGTTTTTTTAAACTGACCTTTGTCAATACACACACGCTCACCACATGTTTTTTATAAATAATTTTAAATATAAACTAATTAAATAATACCAATTTTAGTATAAAATAATTTTGTTAATTTCAATATAAATTATTTTATTAATTTGTTTTAAACTAATTTATTATTATAATTATTTAATAGTAGTTGATTAATCGTTGAAACAGAACATAGTGGTTTGATATATGTAAAGATATCTTATGATAAATATATATATATCTACTAGAGAACCAATATGCATTAGTATAAAGATAACTCATTGGCTATAGATTTGATGAAACATTCAATAAACCAACTTAATAGCAATCTAATATATTAAAATAATTGAAACAATATCAGAACAATTTAGAAGATTAAAATGATACAAACTAATATATTAAGATAAACCGGTAATTTTATCAACCGAACTAGGACAATCTAAGATCAATCTAGCCAATACAACTACCAGTTGGTGGAACTTACTACTCATCGAAGATCGAAATAATGCAATCCTATATCGAGAAGTAGAACCCATTGAATAAAGCTAAATAATAGTGTTGGCGATAAAGTATATGTTGTTTTTTATTTATAGTAACATATGTTTTATATTTATTATATAAGTCCTAAGTGGTTACACTATCTATTGTAACCACGAAACAAACATAAACTAATAAAATTTTCTAATTACGATTCAATCTTTTCTAATTAAAATAAATTTATCTAAAGATAACTTTTTTATCTTCCACAAATCAAACTGGGGTCAATCATTTGATCCAACCAAATCCACACTTAAAGCATCAACTATTGTTTTCAGTCGATTCATCTATGATCCATCACTATCTGTCTTTGTCAAATACCATTAGCTTTTATTAAATACAGCAAAATTACCATGCCGATAAGTTAGTATATATGCCATTAGCGCACTGCTATATATTATTCGACGCCATCGAGGTGTTGGTCAGGTTCGCGAACAGCGCCGGCTTCGGCTTCGGCTGCTCGTCTTCTGGTGAAGTTGCATGGTACGTAGCCGACGATGTCGCGGCGAAGATGACGAGGGGCAGCAGCGGATACAGTGTGGGCACCACGGCCGGCGTTGCGTGCTGGGCCTGGGTTGTGTTGGGTGGTGGCAACAGAAACCACAGTGTGCTGTGAGATTTGTGTAAGAGCTCTTTATCTTTATATATAACTTTTTTATAGGCCACCACGTTAATCCTAAGAGATAAAAAAAATAAAATTTTTTATATTAATTGAAAATTTTAGAAATCTTCCTATTACCGACCATATCAAACAAATGGTTTATAATGTTTATTGGTTTGTTGGTATGTAACAACAAAAAAGAGGGTAGTATACTAACGCATCTGGCCAAATCAGTGCAATAGAGAAACACCGATATTAATTACCCTAAATTTGTAAATGATCCAAGAAACATCAGCTTCGGTCTGAGTAACATGAATCATTTTGATGACCTAAACTTCATCCTACCGTCTTGATTGTTGTTTAAAAAAATTATATTATGCTTTTCATGTAAATATAAAGACCATGATAACCTGAAAACAATATTAATATGTATTTAAAGTCTCTGATCGGTGACTAGAAAACGCTACGGCATGAGTGATTTTAGACAAAGGATGCTTACTCTGTTGTTCTGTATCATTAACGGTTACCTTGCACTTAGTAGTCTTTTCGAACAGACCGTAAAATGAAAGAAAATTTGTTCAGACTGTACAGAGGAAATACATAATGTGTGGATGAAGAATTTAAACAAGATGATTTACATAGGCCATAGGATATTCTTTCTGCCGTATCACCCATATAAAAAAATGTGGAAAAATTTTAGCGACAAGAAGAAAAGAGCCAGTGCACCATCAGCTTTAACATGAAGTAAAGATTCGAGAAGATAATATTAACCGATTAGCGAGTTAGTTATGAAGAAACATATTGTATTCACGGATCATGTTTTCAATTCACACAATGTCACAAGTGAGACATTAAAATGGTTAGCATGAGATTCTGGTGGGATGTTTTAACTTTATAAGAATATGATAGTAGGACAATAAAAGCACGGTGCAGGGATACAAATAGAGACAATCAATGATCAACTTAGAACTCATGATCAGTATTACGGTCGTATAGAAGAAACATGAAAACTAAGATATGTGAAATTTAAAATGATGTTGTTCTGGTGTGGTGGACATTAAGGTTGATTCAGAGTCACACTTATAAATCTGCAGTTCAATGGACCAGGATGAGTCATTTATTTTAGCCAAACAGGTCGTCTAAATTTTCTACATAATCGATCTAGTAAATAAGAGGCTTTATGTAGTTCATGGGGGTAAAAGAAGAATTATAGGGTCAATTACAATAAGTACAATTACAATAAGAATTGTAGACGAGGACAAGAAGAATTGTAGACGAGGACAATTACAATAAGTACATTTATGATGCTATCTAAAAAGCTTCGCTTGAAGAAGTGCAATGAGGTGACGGTAACATGTATACACTTCTCACCATGAAAAAGGCAATATTATGTAAAATAAGCATATGATATGTACTCATTTTTATTGATGATATCTATGTCAAAGTGACTATGATGTTAGATTGTGAAATGTGTTCATGTCTAAACATGTCCTTTAAAAATGCATTTGAACATGATATGATAAATGCATAGCCATTTAAAAAATATTATTATGTGCTTATAGATGATTCATGTTCAGTTGAGAAATGGCTTTAACACTAAAATTTAAATAATTTTTAAATTATATACTGTAAATGATGTGGATATACAGTGACTTAGGTATAAGCTAGTCAAACTGATCTATGATAACGGGATGTACATACAGATTCGTCGTAACTAAGTTATCTGTGACGGGCCATTGATAGAGACCATTCACAGGTTACTTTGACCTGTTTAAATGTGGTGACTTAGGGCTTCTAAGTCACCACACATCCATACTATCCCATTCACATCTACCGCCACCGCAAAAAAGAGCTTCATCGTCGCTGGCCCATGCTCCACTGTTCCTAGCCCTATCCTACTCGAGTTCCACCATTCCTAGCGCTGCTCCACCCGACCGCCACCGCCACACCATGGCCTCCCTAAGCTCCAACGATGCTAACCCAGAGCCCGAGCTCCACCGGTCCATGCTCGACCGTTCTCGGCCCTATCCTTCCTGATCTCCACTGTCCCCAGTGCCACCCCACCTGATCGCCACTGCCAACGCTAGCGCCTCCTCGAGCTCTATCGCCACTGGCCCGTACTCTCGAGATACTCCCTTTGCTCCCTAGGGTACTCCCTTTACTTACAGATTTCTGCAAAATTTGATCAATATATAATTTGACCATGGTTAGAATTTTACAGAAAAAATACTCCATTTAGAAACATATAGTTTGACCATAGCTAGTCTTATTTTATATAACTATTTTTCTCATTTATGCAAAATAATGAAGTGGCCAAAGTATCATAAGTAGCTTAATTTAAACTTCTTATTCCATTCCCATGGGTCAACTACAAGTTCCCTCTTTTTGTCTTCCAATTATATAATTCTATGATAATATATGTTTATGTTTTTAGGAATTTTAGAATTAATAGGTTTTTGTAATTAGAAATTTTATAATTGATATGTGTTAGTTGATAGTAAGTTAACAGCTATAATGTCTGATAAGCAAGAAGTAGAGATGTCAGTCAAAACTAGCGGATCGACCTCTAGTCAAAATCCTAGGTCTTAGAATCAACTGCCTAGACATAGGGAGGTGACACTGCTGGACGACCAACGGCACTATGGAGTGTCATCGGCTCCTTCTCAATAGCTGTGGAGTTGTCAAGATCATCGAGACCTAGGATAGCTGGACCACGGCTACGGAGTTCGTAGTCACGATCCGTGGTTGAGGTGAGGTTTTACCCTTCAGCACTCTTCTTGGGGTTGGAGAAAGAGAAGGAGGAGATTTAAGAAACAATTCTTACTTACCCCTTCTAGTGTTCAATTACATGGATATATAGCCAAAGGCCTGAACCTAATTAGAGTTGATTGATCCTAGAATTATGGACTAAAAATAAGAAACTAAACTAACCTTCCAAACTTAGCCAATTGCTCCAAGAATTATGGACTAAAAATAGCAAACTAAACTAATCCTTTCAAACTTAGCCACTGGTGGTTGCCTTGCCGTGCGCGTCCCTTGCGCGTGTTGCGCCTTTAGCGGCTCTGCGCACGTCGCAGGCTCACTGTCGTCTGTTGTACGTGTGCCCCCACATGACATCTCTCCCCCCATCGAGGAGCAGCTCGTCCTCGAGCTAGAATGCAGGGTACTTGGCGCGGAACGTCTCGATGTCTTCCCATGTCACCGACGCCACAGACTCTCCTTTCCACTGGATCAAGACCTGGCGCACACCGCGAGCCAAGCGTGTCCGCACCGTGCGATCTGGCTCCAAAGCAATGGCTCCATGATGAATAGGATGCAGAGGTGGTGGAACATCCGGGGGTGGCCCGTGGAACTTCTTGAGGAGGCCGACGTGGAACACGTCGTGAAGTCAAGCCCGGGAAGGCAGAGCGAGACGGACGCCGATGTCATTGATCAACTCGATGACGCGGTAGGGCCCGTAGAATCGTGGCTTGAGCTTTCCGGTGACTGCCTGGGGCAGGGACGATGCAGCGCACTGCCAGAGACAGAGGAGCGCCTAGTCGCCTACCCGATACGAGACGTGCCGATGAGCTTTGTCATAGTGAAGCTTCTAGACTGCCTACGCCTGCTCCAGCCTGTAGCGGATGTCGGTGAGGAACTCTTCACATTCTTCCATGCTCTTGGCAATGGCGGCCACTCTCATGTCCCTCGGTTCATACGACCGGATGGATGACGGATTGCGCCCGTAGACTACGCGGAACGACGTGTCCCGCAACGAAGTCTGGTAGGCAGTGCTGAAGACGAACTCCGCCCATGGTAGCCACCGCAGCCATTGTCGCGGCCGGTCTCCCATGAGGTAGCTTAGGTACATGATGATGACACGGTTGGTGGCCTCCGATTGCCCATCCGACTGGGGGTGGAAAGCAGTGGTCATGTGTAACTTGGTGCCTACCAAGTGCATGAGCTCGCGTCAGAACTTTGAGGTGAAGACCGGATCACGGTCAGACACCATGGATTGCAATACGCTGTGTAAACGAATGATGTCGGTGAAGAATGCTTAAGCGACTGTCTCGGTGGAGTATGGATGCGCCAAGAGGATGAAGTGGCAGTACTTGCTGAACCTGTCGATCACCATCAATATGACTGACTTGCCCTGAACATGTGGCAGTGCTTCGACGAAATCAAGGGCGATGTCTGTCCAGACACCCTGCGGCACGGGCAGTGGGAGTAGGAGCCTATTCGGGTGTAAATGCTCTGACTTGTAACGCTGACAAGTGGCGCACGTACGCACAAAATCCTGCACGAGCTGTTTCATGTTAGGGAAGTGGAAATCACGTCGCAGCCGGTGCAACGTGCGCTGGACCCCTTTGTGCCCGTCCTCGTGGACGGCTACCATGATTTCCTACATGAGGGAGGACGCCGGAGGGACGTAGAGGCACTGGTCGAACTGTACCATTTCATCGACGATCGCCCACGGTGCTCCTCTGGATCCCATGCGTACTTTGTCCTAGAGTGCGACGAGAGCCGGGTCGGAGAGCTACGCTTGGCGGAGATGCGTAATGAAGTCAAAGCGGGGAGCTGAGAGGACCAGGATGGCCCTATCGTCCACCGTGTCACACCGCGAGAGGGCATCCGCCATCGCGTTCACCTTTCCGGCCTTGTATTCGACGGAGAAATCAAAGCCCAAAAGCTTGCCCACCTAATGGTGTTGGGGAATTGTCGTGAGCCGCTGATCCAACAAGTATTTGAGGCTATGATGATCCATCTTGACGAGTAATCGGTGGCCCCATAGATACGGACGCCAGTGCCGGATGGCATGGATGAGTCCGATGAGCTCCCACTCATAAGCGGCGAGGACACGATGTCGAGGCGCGACTGGCCAACTGAAGAAGGCAATCGGATGGCCATCCTGGACGAGCACCGCGCCGAACCCATGGGATGAGGCATTGCATTCGACGACAAACATCTTAGAGAAGTCTGGCATGGCGAGGATTGGGGCTAAGGTGACCGCAGCCTTGAGCGCGTCGAACGCCACGGCCGCCGCCTTGTTCCAGGAAAAGCCATCCTTCTTGAGGAGAGCTGTCAGTGGCGCGACGATGGTACCGTAGTTATGGACGAATTTGCGGTAGTATCCCGCCAAGCCGAGGAAACCACGCACCGCCCGTGCCGAGCGAGTAACCAACCAGTCATGGACGGCCTGCACCTTAGCCGGGTCTATGGCAACGCCCGCCGCTGAAATGATGTGGCCAAGGTACACGACGGAAGCGACACTGAAGGCACACTTGGCACGCTTGACGAAGAGCTGGTACTGCTGGAGCTCGATTAGGACGACGCGGAGGTGGCGAAGGTGATCCGCCCATGTCGTGCTATAGAGCAAAATATCGTCAAAGAAGACAAGGACAAAACGATGAAGGAATAGCCAGAGGGCGTTGTTCATGAGAGCTTGGAATGTCGTCGGGGCATTGCACAGCCCGAATGGCATTACCAAGAACTCATAGAGGCCGTCGTGGGTACGGAACGCCATCTTGTGGACATCTTTCGGCCGCATCCGCACCTGATGGTACCTCGACTGCAAGTCCAGCTTGGTGAAGAACCACGCGCCGTGGAGCTCATCGAGAAGTTCATTGATGACGGGGATGGGGAACGCATCCTTGACGGTGAGCGTGTTTAGGGCACAGTAGTTGACGTAGAACTGCCACGAGTTGTCCGCTTTCTAGACGAGTATGACCGGTTAAGAGAACGCCGAGTCACTACGGCGGACGATGCCATGCTCGATCATGGCGGCACACTGTCGCTGGAGTTCATCCTTGTGAGCCACCGGATACCTATACGGCCGGACTGCCACCGGTGGCACGCCCGGTTTGAGGACAATACTGTGGTCGTGGGCACGCTTAGGTGGCAGCCCCTTGGGCTCGGTGAAGACGTCCCTGAAAGAAGCCAACAGCTCGTCGAGGAGAGAGTCACTGGTCGCTGTAGCGGAGAGGACCCACATACACGCCGTCGCCACTCCGGTCTAGCAAACTACGCGGCCGTGTCGGTAGAACAACATGGTGCGCGCGGTGAAATCCCAGATGATCGGTCCGAGGGTGGCTATCCACTGCGTCCCTAGGACCAGGTCATACCCTGCAAGTGGCATGACAAAGTGGTCGATGTGGAACTCATTGTTGTCGATGGAGATCGGAGCTTGCCGAAGAACACCGGGGCAGGTGACCCTTTCTCCGTTGGCCACGGTTGCCGTGAGGCACAGTCGGGGTTGGACGGGTAGTCCAGTACGGAGAGCGGCAGCCTGTTAACGCCAAAATCTAGACGATCCGATGGTGCTAAAGCTGATCGGCTGAGAGGTCTGATGGAGAGTTTAATGCAGTCATCGGTCGATGGAGATACTGAGACAAAGCTGATCGGAACTGTAGAAAAGTCGATCAGATTAGTAGAAGATTGGATTGGCTTGAAGACAGGGAATTGTCCAATCGGGATCAGGTCCGAGAAGCCCGAGGAAAGGAAGGAAAAGGATCGGCTTGAGTAAAAGAAGGTCCGATAGCTATAGTGGAGAAGCCGATCAGGCTGTAGTGAAGGAAGACTTGATTACAAATTGGAAGATTATTCAGATGAAACCGGGTTTGCGGAAGAGCCGTGGATTCCACGGCAGGATGTTTGTTTTTGTGAATTGTAATCTTACTTAATTAGGAAGGTTTAGCTGGTTAGTTAACTTCTTTAGGAATATTTTCCTTTGTTCTTACAAGAAAATAATGTCCGATGGTCGTAGACGCGTCGGACTCTGTCTGTAAATCCAGGGTATAAATATAGACCCCTGGAAACAAGTAAAATATCTCTCGATCAATATACAATCTCAGCGCATCGCCACCCTAGTTCATCTAGGTTTTACCGGCGGGTTCTGGCTCTCGACGCGGGGCTGCATCGGTTAAGTCCAATCTCTGACGAAGGGGTAAGTCCCGCCACCATCCCAATATGTCCTACTCTGTCTGAGGCTGTATCAGTTAGGTCCGACCTCTTAGGCCGATCAGACGTATCGCATCACGTCCGTGCTGGACCTATTGGCCCCGTTAAGTTCCCTCTGCCGTCGTCAATTTCGTGCTGCATCGGTTAGGTTCGACCTACGGGGCTACCGACGATAGATTGAGCTTTAGGCCTATAGTCTTCTACACGGCGTATTATCGGAGTGCTAGCTAATGAGTTATCCATACTCTGAGCTTCATGCCCAGCACATCGGCCCCTCGGCCGATACGCATCAGCCTTTAGAGGCGTCCCTCGACGCGTAACGCCGAACGTATCGGTCTCCCAGCCGATACGCACCCGCCTTTAGAGAGGCGTCCCCTCATCGGCGCAGCTAGCCGATGGATTCGTTCCTATCCTTGCTACGGCATAGCCGATCCGGCATCCTTCGTATCATCACCGCTAGCCCCGGCCTCGTACTATCTCGGTTAGGTCCGATCTTCGAGGTTCGGTGTTAATGGCACTGTCACGGTGGACGACGGGTCTCATGCTGTCATATCCGGAGCGACATCGGCTTTGCAGCCTATGCCTTCTTATACTATTCCTTGCCTAGTCCATGTGTGCCTTTATCGGTTTTTCCAGCCGATGAATCACTGTTTGGCTGTTCGGAGGGATCCTGTGCGCCTAGCTATCCTCTGAGTACACCCTATTTCCTCCATCGGCTCTGTCGTCGATCTCTCATCGACACCTGTCCACATCGGCTCCTCAGCTGATCGAAGAGCATCCCAATCCTATCGGCAGCCAGCCGATAGCGAGCGCCTATATCAGACCCGCTCGTCTGACTTTCTTGTCAATTGCAGGGTCAAATTGACTGGCACGCTCGTGAACCTTGAGGCTTAAGGACCTGCACTGGAGCTAAGCAGACCTCCCAGGTCTTCGTGTGACCGAGCCGCCATCCCTCTCCGGTCACGGGATTTTTGGCGGTGAGCACGGCCTCGACGATGAAATTGTGGGTCGAAGAGCACAACGAGAGTGGTGGCACCCAAAGACACGCTGATCGGCATTGTGTCATAGATCGGCACACCGGCGACTGTGTGCAAGGAGAAGACCAATGTCTTGGTGTCCGGTGCCTCGGTCACTGCGGCGTCGTCGAGGTCGGCGATCTCTACGCCACCGATGTAGAAGAGCCTCCTGCAGACGCGATTGTGTCCACGTGTATACTTTTTATTGCAGTTGTAGCAGAGGTCAGGTCTACGGCGCTCCTCCTGTTCCGCTTGGGATAGACGCTTCACCAGATGGCCCGCCACCGTGACCCCGGGCGGTGCGGCTTTGTCGACCGAAGGAGCCTACAGGGCGAGGCATGGGGCTAGGGCAGGCAGCAAGCCGTAGGTCACGGGCTTAGTCGGCGCCAACGTGTACTGCTCCTGCAATTCTAGCTGTCGTGCCAGGCTCATGGCAGCCGCCAGCGACTGGGGGTTCTGGATGCGCACGTCGATGCTAAGCGGCGACAGGAGACCCCCCGTGAAGAGCTGCACCTTCTGTGATTCCTCCAGAGCACCGGCGTGTGCCAGGAGCGCTTGGAATCAGTCTTGGTACTCGGCGACCGTGCTCGTGCGGCGGCAATCAGCCAACTTGAATAGCGGCGCAAATCGCAGTGGAGGTCCGTAGCGCAGGGCGAGCAAATCGGTGAAGCGGCACCAGGAAGGATTACTCTCGTCCTGCTGGACCTGGATATACCACATTTGGGTGCCCTCCTCCAAATTGTACGACGCCATCCACACCTTCTCCTCCTCCATGATCCTCTGCTGATGAA
Organism: Oryza coarctata; assembly: GCA_030770085.1. NCBI lineage: Eukaryota > Viridiplantae > Streptophyta > Magnoliopsida > Poales > Poaceae > Oryza > Oryza coarctata. The sequence continues at coordinate 11,174,835 of CM061475.1, forward strand.
AATTTGACTCGTAGCGGTTTATAAAGATGAGCAAGTCAGACTTGCTGCCGAGCCGTGAGAAATCCATCTTCTAGAACCTCGACGGCCGATCGTTGTGGTGCTCGCCAGAGGCCTGCTTGCCGCTCGAGAAAGAGGAATGGCCGGTGGACAAGGCTTGGATTGCTTTGGCGTTGGCCTCCGCGGTGGCTTGCAGCGTGTTGATGGCGGCGACTAGCGTCTCCACGGCGGTCTTGAGGTCGGTTTGGTCACCCATTGAGGTGGCGTAGGACTACGCGGTGGAGGGGATCGTGGGAAAGGGTGGCGTGGCGGCTGGCGATAGGGATGGAGAGGTGGAATGGAAGGATGAGGATCGCCGGGATCGTGATACCAGGTTGTCAAGATCACCAAGACCTAGTGTAGCTGGACCACGGCTATGGAGTTCATAGTCATGATCTGTGGTTGAGGCGAGGTTTTACCCCTTAGCACTCCTGTTAGGGTTGGAGAAAGAGAAGGAGGAGATTCAAGAAATAATTTTTGCTTACCCTTCTAGTGTTCAATTACATAGATATATAGCCAAGGGCCTCAACCTAATTAGAGCCGATTGCTCCTAGAATTATGGACCAAAAATAGGAAACTAAACTAACCTCCAATTGCTCCTAAAATTATGTTCTAAAAATAGGAAACTAAGCTAACCTTCCAAACTTAGCCAATTGCTCCTAGAATTATGGACTAAAAATAGGAAACTAAACTAATCCTTCCAAACTTAGCCACTGATGGTTGCCTTGCCGTGCGCGTCCCTCGCGCATGCTGCTTCTTCAGCAGCTCTGCGCACGTCGCGGGCTCACTGTCGTCTGTTGTACGTGCGCCCCCACATGATAGGTGTAGTGGCGAGAAAGTACTTTGATATCCTTCACAACAACATCAAACTCGTCTCGAGAGCGAAAAGGAGATAGCTTGGGAAAGTTTGAAGGAGAAGTTTGGTTTTCCTGATGAGGCAGAGCAAAGGTTGATGTGATGGCACTCGAAAAGATATGTCTAGCCTAGAAGAACTTCAAGTTAAAACTTGTCACGGAGTATCTCATCCCACCGGGCAACTGTACCCCATACAAAGACTACCTGCTGATAACTCAGAAAATATGGGTGAAATTCTGTGCTCTGAAGACTTCTCCAAACTTTTAGGCAATAAGTGAGGCTCACCGTCTCTTGCAAGCTTGAAATGAGCAGAGTTGCACAGATTGGGAATGGACGGCTATATTGGGAAAGAAGTGGTTTGGACTAGGGAAGATGCAAAAGCAGTTACGGCCAATAGCCATATTCCGTTCACGAACCTCATGGAAGTACAGGCTAGAAATTGGGCTCAAGTACAAGCCAAGATTGACTCAGATGGTACCATCTCCTGGCCTAACCTAGCGAATGGCTTGATCTATCAATAACTCAATAGTACTATAACTCTTTAATCTCCCAAGGTATTTCCACCTTATTTACCTAGATATATTTCACACATCCATTCAAGAAAAAATTTAGATAGAATTGTCTGAACAATCTTCACAAAGGAAGGTCGAGTTGGCCCCACATCGACGTGAGGATGATATCCTCACCTAAGCATTGGAAAACCCTGAATATTCTGGCTGAATTAGAGGCATAGACATGGAAGTACTTTGGAAGCATAGGTTGCTGTGCTACAGTGCCTAGTACAAGAAGCGTCGCCTCTCAAAAGCAGAGAAGAAGGCTATCCTCAAGGAGTAGCTAAAGCAGAAGGTGAAGCAAGAACCTTCCTAGCAATTTGAGGGTGAACTTTAGCAGGAGGTGGTATGCTTGAGACTCAAGATGTAGCTAGGTCAAGTAACCGCAGCCCTCACATGGTTATGTCGGCATTAGCCCACCGCGATGATGGAGTAGCTATGCATCGATAGGTATGACATAGTCATCGTTTGCACCTCCGTGTGCAATAGTCAATATGACCGAGGTACATGTTAGATGTAATCAGATAATATTACTTACTTTTTATTATATTTTAAAGATGTATAAGCTAATATACTTCAATCGACAAGCAAAATACAACCAAGTGCTTCTTAAAAGTTAGGGTCATGCTAAAATTCTATATTGATGCTATCGAGGGCATGATTCATAAACCATTGCCAACATAAAAGATGGATGGCACAGACTTGGTCGCCATCTATGCTAAAGTGAATGCTTACCAAGTCAAGGAATATTGAGTGGGATATCCAGTGCCAATACCGCCAAACGATGAGATTTTGACTCTTGTGGCTACAAAATAAACCTTCGTACAATGGTCGAAGACAGATACATTAGTCAAGGTAACTCCACGTCCATATCAGCTAGCCGATTAGTCTCCACATCAAAACACTCATTCGACGATCAAGTCTTCTTGTGGTCCCTCCATGACAGAACCAGTAGACCTTAGAGCCATTTTTATGGATTTGGAGATACCCAATGCTCTAACTCCGATAAAGATCCCTCTCAAGTTCGATATTTCTCCTTTGCACAAGACATCCCAAAATGTTAGGGCCAACAGGAAGGGCAATGAGAAGGCGTCAGTGGCCCTGGCATCCTTCGAGCTAGACATGCCATTGGTGGAGGACACTGTTTTATAAAAAATAGGTACTTGTTATCAAAAACTGCACATATACTACATACAAGCCAACAACTCAAAGAAAAAGTATAGGGAGTCCTCCATCATTGGACATTATAGTCAAGAGCTATTTCTCTCAATCCCAACATATTGTTGACTTCGAAGATCTCTTCGATCTATACAGGGTGAGAGTTGTGCACACCAACCTTTTAAAATAATTCTTCTTATAAGTACATAGGCTGTACTTTATATCCTAACTACTTATGATAACCTAAGTAATATCTGTATGGTTATATGTTATAGAAGAAGTTCAAGGGATCCACTAAACATGTTGGTTTTTTTATCCAATAGTGATCGATAAAACCACCATAAATGCAAAGTTAGATGAGATCGTTAATTACCTCAATCATTGCATGTAGGTCCATCAAGACTAAACTATGGATGGAAGGATATTTTTTATAGGCCCATCTTAATTTCTCTACTCTATCCACGTACATTGTGCTACCTACTATAAACTACTATCACCTAACGGAGATCCCACACTAAGTTAGTGCCTGATTTTTCCAAACCGCCTACGGTTTTGAAAGGGCTGGAAAAAACCACTCCAACAGTATGTACAAACCCTAATCTAGGGATGTCGCCGGGAACAACACGTCCAGTCTGAAAACCGGGTTCTGAGTTCACGGATTCATGGAACAATACAGAGGTTCCAATCACGCCGCGTGCACGAACGTCACCGTCGGCGAATAACAAAGCAAGATTTAAGATAAGCCCAGTTGCAGAGATCGAATTAGAATCCCCGATCGACCTAATCGTATCCAGCCCCGTGTTGTTTCCCTTGTTTGATCTTGACAGTTTTCTTCAACAAGATAGTCCTACTTACTACTAATTAACTGATCTATCTCCTCTCGACCCTGTGCATATATTATGCTGTAAAGCCTGTAATTAGGCAAGCAGATAACGTATCCTATGTAAATTACTGATGCTAACTAGCTCCCAACTGATTCTTAATAAATCTTTAATTAATTATTTGATGACTAGGTATATCAGGACAAACAGACGATTAACTTCACCTAACCGGTCGCATTTGATGAATCCAGCTATAGATATCACACATTGACATGATCTAATTAACTTGCTATATCTGTAATAACATTTATAATATAAGGGAAGAATATTGCCACAAGTTGACTAAATTTGCTTAACCTTATACATGGTAAAATATAGTTGAATCAAACAATCCATAAAATACATAACAATGGCATACTAATAGTATGGGACAGTAACTATACCAACTAATCAACAATTAACATGACAACTATTTAAATTGGTGTTAAACAGACTAATTAAAATTCTCAAATCTACCTCTTTGGTGTTAAATAGGCTAAGCAGAATTCTCAAATCTAGCTCTTTAAGATGCTAGTGCCCTTTCCTTCTTATTTCTATCAATCTTCTCAACTCTAAAACTCTGAAATCATAAATTCACATATGACAGATAAGAGGTCAAGAGGAGATCAGTACTAGAGGCTAGGGATGTCCACAGACAACAGCTGCTGCACTACTGCCCGCCTACGGCCAGCTCGGTTGCTCCACGCGGACAGCGCCGGTGAGCACGCGCCTCCCTGCCTAACAGGCCCGCCTGGTCGCCTGCAGCCCGTCCTCCTCGCGACGGCAGGTCGACTGCGCGACAATGCCGGCCGCCTGGGCCTCAGCCCACTGACCGGTAAGTCTCCCGTCAGTCGTCGCGCCTAGTCAGTAGCAAATAACCCACACGGGTAGAAGCAGCACGATAGCCCCTAGGACTTAGGCTACGGCCCAGCGCATCAACAACAGGTCAACAGCTGGCGGTCAATGCCGCTCACACTTGCGCGGCACGAGCATGGCGTCGCGGTGGTCTATCAGGCCTTCCGAGGAACAAGAACGGGGACGGGAGAGTGATAGAGTTTGTCAAATATATATATATATATATAGTCGATTATGGTTTAAAAGTTATAATAAGTGTTAAAATAGAGTTAGAGTCAAACTCTTTTTTAAACTGTGTCGTCTTTGCGTACTTTTACATTTAGATACCGATGTGTTTTTTATTGGTTCTCTATCAAATGATATCAAAGCTGGATGATAGAGATACAAAGAAGGTACTTCACACCATAGCTGTTCTATATGATGTATAGGGACATACGTAATATCAGGTGGAGCATAGTGGCGATCAATAAAATTTGATGGGCGGATTCAAACACTTTAGTCAGCATCCTAAATCATTTGATATGCTATGACTATTTATGGTGCTCGAGGTTGATGTGACAAAAGTAATTGGCAATTCAATTGATGGTATTGGACATTTTAGGTGGGTGGCTTAAACTTTTCAATGAGCTGATGTTAACTAGGAGATGGTTAGGTCTACTACTCAAGCCAGATTGATTGAAAATGAAAGCGATCGACAATTCGATCGGTAGAGTCAAACACTGTGGGCAAGTAGCCCGGGACTTTCGATGAGCTACATTCGAAGATGGAGATAACCATACGTAACGCTTGGGTTGTTCACCGGTTGAAAAAATGACATAGTGATTCATCTTCTTCACCTCATGACTAGATTGATGAGTTATCAATCAAAAGTCTAAACGGTTGGTTCCTATATACTTATATAATGGAGAGGTTCATCCACTGCTACCTATCAGCTTGCTATTATTGGGCCATAGTGACCATCACCCGCTCTGCCAGTCACTACCTTGCAACACCGACACACAGATAAAGGTTTCTGCTACCGCCACCTTCCACAGCACGTACTCCCGCCATGGCACCAATTAGGGGCCATCGATACTCGTCCTCATCTTTTTCGCCGCCACAGTAGCGTCGGTGATGAACAGCGCCATGCTGGAGGAGCACCCGACGCCGGTGCGGTGTCCACATCGTTTCCAATCAAGGATGTTTACCAACCTAACTAACCACTCCTTGGAGTCAATAGGCCCGCGGCTGCGGATCATGGACCTCTACTAACACTGGTCAAGGCAGTTGTTAAATATATTATTCGAATTTTAGTGTGCAATATATTTAGATTATTTTTTTAATATGAATTTTAGTACGTAGCTATTAGAACTCTATTTATTTTACCCACACAAAAAAGGTGCGACGGTTCTATTATTATGTCCTGTATTATAATCATCTCCTATCGATCGGCGCATAAGGTTTTTTACTACAAGGATGTTCCACGTAAAATTTCATATTTCCACTGTATATCTATTTTCGTAACAAGTGGTATCATAGCTAATTCCAATAATTTTAAGTGGAGACCCATCATCTATAATTATTTCACCAATACCACTCTGCCATATATAAAAGGTGTAAACCAAGTCAATAATCTAAGCAGATTGATTTTCTATACTAGTTTTATCTTGACCAATATATTGATAATTATTATCAGTCGATAATAAACTATAAAATTAATGTATAGAAAAATCAGAATCAATAGTAAGCAATACTGCCTTAAAGTTTGCATCACTTGTAATAGCTTCATTAGTTCCACTTTTAATTAGGGGTAAATTATCACCATCTAGGAGATAGAAACAACTCTTTATTAAAAGTGATATCATGACTAATAATTAATTTATTAGCATCAAAACACTATAAACGATATCATTTAATACTAAAATCATAACTAACAAATATGTATTTTCTTACTATACACTTAATACTAAAATCATAACTAACAAATATGTATTTAGAAAGTTTTCTCAGTGCTAACATGAGAGTAAGCAAGACAGCCAATAATTCTTAAATTAGAATTATCGGTTTACCTAACCAAACTCTTCTAAAATTTAAAAATCAATAACAAAATTTAGAGAGCAATTGATTAAATAACAAACTGTAAAAATAGTTTTAGCCGACAACACACACTTATTACATTTGCTATATTTGAAAGCATACAATGAACTCTTTTAAGAAGAGTGCAATTTATATACTCTTCTATACCGTTTTACTGAGAAGTTACTAGAAAAAGTCAAGTTTATTGCAATACATAATTAGTATAAAAATTATCAAACTCACCACTATAATATTCCAATCCATTAGTTCGAAACTTATTTGTTTTTCTATCAATTTGCTTTTCTACCAAAATTTTTTACTTCTAAGAGACTAAAAAAAGCTTCATCTCTATGTTTGAAGAAATAAACTTTACGAGAAAAATCATCTATAAATATTATAAAGTATTAACGAATCGCACCAAAGATTATAATAAATATAATTAAGAATTCCTATGATGAGTTTCATTACATTTGCTAGTTAAAAACATAATTTTTACATAAATCAAGTTTGCTAATATTATTTAATTGGACTTTCTTACAAAGAAGATGTATATCTTTCTCACTCATATGGGCCAGGCACATATATTAAAACTTAGTGATATGAGGAGCAACTGTAACACGTGTAACTGCAGATACTCGTAAGAAACAAGATTTTCTTTCAAAATTTTAAAAAAATCATTATCACCGATATATTTATATTCAAGGATTTAATAGTGTTCAAATTTCTTTTCTTTCTACAAACATGTCAAGGGTTGTAATAGTACCATCATGGGTTTATGCATGATTCCACAATTTTCAAACTAGTAGATTTAGGATTTAACTTGGATGGCGAGTTTTAAGATCTACTGCTCTTAGACCATTAGACCATGATACTAGATCCTGTTGTGATTGAGCTTGCTTTGTGTTGGTGTTGCAGCTTGGTAGTAACGACTAGTCGATACATATAAAATTTTATCTTTGAGGTGTTTAATAGTAGATGATTTGTATACTATAATAGAAATTTGTCTTAAGTTAAAAATTATTAAATATATGATTTAAATTTTTGCATACAATATATTTATATAAGTTTTCTAATAAATCTTTTAGTTTTTAACTATTAGTACTCTATTTTTTAATAAGTGGTATTAGACTTGGAAGATCAATCTATTACCTGGCTAATCCACCTGATCGGAGACGGCAGGCGAGTACAGCCGCTGTCGTTCGAACGTCGTCTCGTCGATTTCCGTTTTCTCGGCGAGATCGATTTTGCGTCAAGTTCGTTCTAATCGGAGTCGATCAACCAGGCATCCGCGTCGATTTGCTCCGCACGCCCGTATCGACGAGAAAAACTGCAGCAGCAGTCCGCCGAGGTCGTCTTGTACCGTCGCTCCTACCTGCGCACGTTCCAAGGAGCAGAGCTCCTACCTGTGTACGTTGCAAGGTGGCGAGGAGCAGTACTCCTACCAGCCACAGCACACATCCCCAGAGGAGAAAAGGCAGCAACTCCTGTTGACCGTGAATTCAGTTTTATATTGAGATTTGCTGCACTACAAAACTAGCGTCCCAGAATTTACTAAAATATAAAATATAAGCTACTTTGTTTCTCGTTTCTACCCCGTTTCAATTTCATACGATGAGTTTAAAGCATGATTCATCGCTCATGTCTTAATCACGTTATTCTGACATAATTTCTATACCCACCCAGCCAAGTTTACTAGAAAATCCAAATACTTTCTTTCGTGTATATAAAAATGTCTCAGATTTTATGTTTCTACATGGTTGGGTAAATTTCAAACCAACATATTTAGAATTTAAATCCCATGGTGAATTTAAAGTATGATTTATTGCTCTCGAACCGTGATACGAAATTCTCATTGTGGTATTAGTGTTGCAAGAGAAATTTAGCTCAATGTGAAGATGATAATATATGATCTGAATTTTAATATACAATATATTTATATTAGTTTTATAATACGACTTTAGACTTTATTGTTATACTCCTATATTATAATAATATTCATTATTATCGGTCAACGTATATAATTTTTTTCCGTAAGAGTTTTTTTATGTAAAATCTACTTTCCTAACAGCCGCGTAACCTCAAACTGGTCCACCACGAGCTATCCCCCGACCCGCTCTACGACGTGGAGTGGGACAACGGCACGAGCTTCTACTTCGACTCATGCTGCTGCCGCACCAAGCAGTTCCCCATCAGCGTGCTCCACCTCGACTGGCTCGCCGATGGTGAAGGCGCCCTCTACCTCAGCCGGCAGGTCGCTGGTGGGATCGAGTGTGACGTGTGGGTTCATCGTCTACTACCAGGAGGTTGCCACCGGACGTGCGTGCGCTAGAACTTCCTCGACAGTAAAATGCTTTCGTATCATTTTAGGGTGTTTATATATTTTCCCATATTTGAATGGAAAATTTCGTAATTTTGTTCACAAACTGTTACAGATGTAATCCATACATCCATCCTAGCAAATAATTGAAATGCACACTTTGAGCAACGGGATGATCAATTAAGTGGCAACTAAATCATAAATTGAGTGGATTAATTAGTAAACAATTTGACCTCTATCTAGCAGGAATTGAGCATAATCACCTCTCGAGTGGGGGGTAATTAATCTGATCAGCAACAGATATCTCTTGTACAATGCTCTGAAACGCGTAATTCTAGCAGAATCCATCGCTGCATTTGGGTTACTCTTTCATGCATGCGGAGACAGGGATACAGCAGTTTGTGATGAGCTTCGAGATCGGAGTGACTCCGGAGGATCCGCAATGGCAGGCGCCCGCGCACTGCTTCCCTGCCGTCGGCGACGGCCACGGCGGTTACGAAGAGGAAGAGCAGGAGATCATCAAGAGCAACTGTGATCACGTTGAGGGCACTGAGGACGGGCTCGACGCAACCAGGCTACTCAGGAGGCTCGCCGGAGTTGCGGCGTTTTACAAACTAGTGGCTCGAATTTGTGCAAACATATGCTAGTACAATACTAGCTAGTGTGGTTAATTTGGGACTTTTCAAGAAAACATAGCTAATTTGAGACCTGGATTGCTGCAAAATGTCCCATCCTCATTTGAAGGTTGGGCTGCTAGGAACGTTTGCACATCTTTTCTGCAATAATGGACAGCGAGGGCAATTTGGGGTTATTGGATGAGCTGGCCCAATTAGTCCGTCATCTGGGTTAAGCTCAAAACAAACAGCCCAATTAGTCCCACTGACATTACACATTTGATAATTAAGCCAGCATTGTTTTGGCCCGTGAATGATTAGGCTCCCAAACAGGCCCTGGAACAGATCAAAGTAGCGGCTGGGATGTTGGTACCTGGTTTTCTTTTCGAGGCAATATACTCTTTTCCATTGAATTTGCTTCGGTTCAATAATTTGTTATCAACTTTATAATTTTATGTAATATATCGTTAAATTTATCAATTGTTTATAAATACACCATTAAACAGGCTACTTTTTAAAAAATGCCCGAAGTGCCCTTATTTACATGTAAGTGTTGATAATTGATTAATCCCAAAACAAGTTTTAAAAAGTATGAAATTTTTTGTGTCCTCTTGCATGACATGAAAATTTGTCTATAATGTTTCAATATTTTTTGTGTATTTTTAGTTTTCTTAAAAAAAGTTGTTTTTGTGTGATATACAAGAAAGAAATAGCCTATAGAAAAGATAGCAAAAAATATTTTGTGTAACATATGGAGGATGATTTACTTAAAAACAACAACAAAAAAAATATATGTAACATATAACGGATAAATTAAATTTTATAAAAATAATAATGCAAAATTGTTGAAACTTATACCCAAACTTACACGGCTATGTAAGGAAGCTACACAAAAAGTTTTATAGTTTTTAAAAATTTTTAATGAGATAAATCAATTGCTACATTGTATGTTATTTTTGGTATTTAAAAAAACAAATCCAATGACATATATAATTGTTAAGCTCAATAGTGTATATTATAGAAATAGAAAATATTAATAGAAAATCGTTAAGTAAGTGGCATAGATTAGATTATAGACTGAAACCGCCTTGTGTTTGCGCAGGTTGGGAAAAACCACCTTTGAAGAACAGTACCTGTACATGTCGCCGACATCAGCACGTACATTCCGGAAACCTGGTTCTGAGTTGACGGATTTATGGAACAGTAGAGAGGTTGCAATCACGCCGTGGGTGCGTGTCACAAGCGCATGCACACATGTCGTTGTCCACGGAGAACTAATTAAGAATATTATGCTGGATACTCTTTCTACACTTGTAACGTAATCCAATGCTAATTTTAGATTTGAGACTTTAATTCTAGGACTACTGTTAGGGATTTTCTTCATTACATCCGTACTTAGCCGGGCTATCTTTTCATGATTGCTAAAGAGACAAGTAAAAATCTAGCCAAAGAGATATTCTTAAAAAATTAAATTTTTCCTTGGAAAAACATTAAACAGTAAAAATTCAAAATCACCATTAAGATTAGCTAGCCAGAGAAAATCCGCAAACTGATCCAGCCTCGTGTTGTTTCACTTGTCCCTTGGCCGTTTTCTTCGATGAGACAATCCTACTAACTAATCTCCTCGGTCATGTACATATATGCTAGCTCTAACTAGGTTTCAGACAGATGTCGTATCCATGGCCATATCTAAATAGATAATTAGTGACGCTAACTAGCTCCCAATTTGTTCTTCATAATATTAATTCTAATTTGGCAACTATATCATGCCAAACTGACGATCAACTTTACCTAACCGGTCGCATTTGGTGAATCCAGCCATGGACATCACACATGTGATCTAATTAACTAGCTACAATAACTGTGGCGACACATGTAAAGTTAGGGGAGAGTTAACAAGTGTCTGGAGGAAGTCAGATGTAGTAGTAAGATTTTCTTGACTATCCATGCTTGTGTCGTTTGACGCTGCCCGCCTTTGGCCGCCAGGGTGAAGTGTGGACTTGCAGTTAAACCCAACATAATGCCAATAAAAAAACAGAGCGAGATTCATTAATTAGATGCAATTTCCATTTTTCCTGGAAAAAGAATAGATAGGATGATGAAGTCCTCTAGCCATTAAAATTTAAATCTTAATGTCCATATATATATAATCGTACATCCGTCAGATCGAAAATAATACTCCGATTATATTATAAAAAGATTTTCTTTTGATTTTGCTTCAACTACCATGCATGGATGGCAGCTTCAGAGGTTAAGGCCACCCGTAGGAATTGGAGAGGCAGTGATACAGTGCCTATACACGCAACCATCAGTTACCGCTAGTTTTTGGGATGTGAAAATAGGACAAACTATATGCATTCATGTGGCGACCATACTACTTTGGTTGATATGGCTGTTCTATGATTTCCTCCCGTTAATATTTGTCAATTGTATTAGTATCTTGTATATTATTTGAAGGAATTATACAACCCAATGCAAGTCTCAAACCAAACAAACGTTGTCAACTATCTAACCTTAACAGTGAAAAAGGAAATAAGCAAACTTCTAATCGAGTTGCATAACATAGAGTTGAAGTACGTCGCTCATTTTCAATGCCCTTGTCTTAAGGGTCTAGTAAATAACTTAGACTAGATTTAGCAAACAGTTAAACACCAGGTCATAATTGCATTTGTAGTTCTAATCCTGCCCAAAGAAATACAAGGTACAATTTCGGGATGCAATGCTCTAATTCTTGTGGCTCCAAAAAAGAAAAGTTTGGCTATGGTGTCTTTCTCTCGAACTATTATTTTGTAACCATTGTAATTTTGTATTATTAGGTTCCTTGTAGATTTTTATTTTTAGAAAAAGAAAAGGTGAGTACACCTTTAGCCTTTACCATAGCCTATGGTCCAAGTAGCATATTAAAGAAAAATCCAAGAAAATTATCCAACAATTATCTCTCCCTTTATCGAGTTATGTCCCGCTACTACAAAACCAACAATCCATACCCAGTATCAATGTTGGTTATCTAAAATTGACAGTAAGATTATTCCATTGTTGATAAAACCCGCTCACATTGCGCTCATGCTATGATAGAACTCCAAATATACACTCTCTTCTCTCGCTCACACTCTCCCTCATCCTCTCTCTAAGGACAAAACCAGCCATCAGACTTTGTCCTTTCATCAGCACACCCTTTTCCTCATCTTCTCTCTAGACGGGTGACACAAACTCTTAGCCACCCTCATCCTCATTCTCTCTCAACGGGTGATGCCAGCTTTGGCTCACCCTCTCCCTTGTCATCTCTAGATAGTGATATCAACCCTCCTCCCTCCTCCTTTCACCAATGACCTTAAAATATAGTTTTATTCTAAGAAGCAGCTGGTGTGAAGCCAGCTTCTCACAATCTAGAAAAATTGTGTTTTTCAGTTCATTTTCTAAATTCTACAACTATAAATTCTTATAATTTGGATAATAATTTGGATTGTTTGGGAAGTTGAAGATTCTAAGAGAAACTATAGCTGTTAGAATCTTCTCCAAACATGCCCTACATTTGGTCGAGGGTGATAAGGAAATAAAGGACAACAAAGTGATGTAGTGGAGAGATGGAGGGAGACGACAAGTTTGTGGGTGGCTGACGATGAGCATGATAAGGACATGATCGTAGTGACGAGCTTAGTCTCAAGTTCTCTCTTAGTGTTTTCATTTCTCTCTCTAAATCTTCTCCCCCAACCCTCTTCATAGATTTAGGAGGTTGTGTAGGGTGGCAGGTCTGGTTGTTTGTTGGGTGATCTATTGGCAAATCTTTGTATGGGAATGTTGGTTAACTTGTAATCTGATTTTTATGATGATGTCAATGATTTGTTTAATGTATTAGGAAGAATCAATGCAAATGTTATACCAATTTTTTCTCAAAAATTAATTTCACAGCCGGTGGGAACAAAGATCGCGCCAACATCGAAAATGACATGTTTCTGTAGTGGCCTGGCTGACTAATATTTATGTTAAAGACAAAATAAATCCCTTTCCCCGTTGGATCAAATTTCCGGCAAGGGGGCTTTGATTTCTACAGTTGGACGTACGTCAGTTTCCACATGCATTGTCTTTTTGCCAGGACGTATGCCCTTTGGCGTGCCTGGACTGGAAAGTTAGTCCAATGATCATTTGGTTCGTACGTCCCTTTTCTAGTGATAAAGATACTTTGACGTCGTCATTCTTTTTGACCAGGCCAACACAAACAATACAAGATGAGTGTGAGCTCAGTTACCATGGGCCATTGGGTACTACTCTCATTTCGGAGTCCTAATTTAAGACATGACTTAGATCTTTGTTCTATATATCTACGGTTATAAATCCTAGATGCTATAAAAGAGGCCTAAATAATAATGTGCTTAGGTGCACAGGATATTTTACCTAATTAAGATAAAGCTCATTTGAGGTAAGAGAAGGACCCTTTGGAAAGTATGAGTAAGAAAACACGTCAACAGAAAAAACAAGGCATTTTGATAAGAACAGAGGATTTACAAAATATAGAAAATTTAGGAGAAATAAAGACTCAAAGGGAAGTCCCAACAAATTACGTTTCAATTTAAATTTCCTTTGAAACACCCTAGATTGATAAGACATTTTGCATGAATTTCATAAAATTTGTGGATGTCCAATCCTTTATTTCAAAAAACATATAGAAAAAGTTCATAGGATCTACAAAATTCCTCAAAAATTCATTTATTCCAAGAAGGACTTTACTCGTGCATTACTAATTATTTGCTACAGATGAAGGATTATCCCTTAGCCCCGTTAAAACAGATGGGAGAATAACCATTTGGGTTATCCCAACTACGTTTAAATCAAATACTAATGTATTACATTTTAAAATATAAGTATGTTTGTGATTTAATTTTTTTACCATAATATAAATATTCGTACACTAGTTCTATTATTATCATCATTCCAAATCTAAGCAAATCGAAATTCAAAAATTGAACACTTAAATAACTAAAAGAAAATCTTTAACCTAAGTATTTACTAAATAAATTTAAAAAATTATGCTTTAGAATTGAAAAGGTATTGTTTTTATATGCCACAGCTGGTCTGGTTGGACCTTGCTGTTTCACTTTTTCTTGTCGCCAAAGCGTACGTCCTTCAAGTTTAATGCATGGCACAAGATGTTCTGTTCACCATTACCATTCGATCTGTGATGGACGGTTCAGACTGTTGCTATAGTAAAACTGCTACAGTATAGAACAGCGAAAGAGTTGAGTCTGAGTACTGTGGCTATATAAAATGATACGTTGATTTACTGTTCCACCTCGCATAAGCAGATATCTTACAGAGGATTCGGATTGCCCTCAGACCAACAAGCTTCTAAGTTAGCCCCAAGTCCGATAATTCATTTATTCTCTCTTTCTTATTTGGAAATTTTACAAGTAGAGATTGGAGAGCAAAAATGTCTTTTCACAAGGCTAGCTCATTGCGGAGTGATCTTGCATGCATGAGTGCATGACTCAGTAATCCAAAAGGCAAATTAAGAGGACTTCTTTGGATAGATAAAACTTAGGCACTTGTATGATTTGGGTGAAATCTAAGTGGCCAAATTGATTGTACTCACAAAATTCATGAATAAACAGAATACACATTCTTATGTTCTTTCCTTTATAAATTCTTGTGTTTGAAACAGGCCAATCCCCTAGCTATAGAAATGGCAATATTTTTCAGTAAGTATTATTCCCTTTTCGGAAAAAAAATCTAAATACTTTTTAAAACTTTGACTAAAAATCCATCTAGCACCCTAAACTTTGATGGGACATCCAAACCCCTAAACCTTGTAATACTATTTATGTAACCCATAAGTTGGTTTTACAAAGTGGTTTTATCTAATTTGTATATATGTTGGATAAATATGATTATGTGACATATACATTGTACATATATCTTTTAAGTCTCCACTTAAATATTTTCTTTTATCCTTGTTCGCTCTCACAAATAAATACCAACATGATATAGATATAGAGTATAAATTAAGGACTAAGATGATGTGTAAATATACTATATTATTTATTTAAAACTGCTTGATTAAGTTTTTAAATATGCAAAAACACTGTCCAGAACCATATTACGAGATAATATAAACGGTATCATAAAGTTTAAGGGTTTGTTTGTTCGATTTCAAAGTTTAAGTTGTTAGATGGATTTCCATCTAAAGTTTAGTGAGGTATGTGTTTTTTTTCTTTCCTTTTATATTTCATACATCCAACATTTCTTTTATTTTAATATAAGATTTTTATTTTTAGAGTGTGGAGTAGGTGTGGTTTGACTTAGAGTAGTATCAATTAAATAAAACTTGTCTAATATCGGTTAAACTGATTTGGTTATGTTCAAAAGAAGACCTAGAGACGTTGGCATATTATCGAATTATAAGTTAAGATAATAAAATGAATGAAAGATAGAGGAAGAAAACTAATACGATTGAAAGACTTAGCTAAACCATAGTTTAAATTTTTTTTTGTTAGATTTTAACTCTAAATTATCCTAATTTATTTATTTGACACTGAAAAGCTCTAAGAGTGGGCGTGGTCAACGGCTGGACCTTCGCATGCATGCAGAAGTAGCAATAAATCAGGCCTCGATGTCGGTTTCCATGCCAAGAGATATCTTTTGGCCGTAAAGGCCCCGAGACCACGCATGGAACCGGACGCCCTATATGCATGGCTGTCCTCATGCTGGTTTTTTCCTCGTGAAAACAACCACCACCCAAGTTACACGCTCCAGTGTTCAGACCATGTCAAACTTGATCCTAAAATCCTTTTGATTTTTTAATGGCGGTATTCCTTGCACCTAGCTAGAAGGAAAAATGGTTAGAATCCAGTCTAGTTTATTTTGTATGAGATGTACATAAGACACTATATCACTAATTAACTATCACCCATGAAGATAGTAGAGCCCAGGCCTGTTGATTAGCACGGGCAAGGTGGCCAGCCACACAGAGCCGGCAAAAAAAATTAGAGCCTTCAAATCCTAATCCACTAAGTATTGTATTTAGTCAGAGAAAAAGAGACGAGGAAGTCTATCTTAGCCTTTCTTTTTTAAGTATTAATATTTAATATATTTTTAATTATTATATGAAATAACATGTATTGAACTTGTATAATGAAGTAAAAACATATTTTTGTTATATGAACTTTTCAACTTATTTTGCATTTCACACCCGTGGGTTAAAATTTTAGAAATAACTCAGGCAGCTTTGCTCACAGCTATAATCGCATTTAATAGTCGCTTAATTATATGTTTGTGGCTTCAAGTTTCATGGGTTACTTCTAGGGGTGCAGTTATCTATTTCTGGAGTTTTCTTTTTGATTTACTGTATTTCTCTCCTCCTTGAAATGAATGGTAGAGCTCATGTAGTTACATAGTTGGTTCTATCCTGCGGACTATTACTTGCATGTGCCCTTCATAAAAGAAACCTACCTAGTACCTACAAACAACTGTCCTACACTAGCATGTGTTTAGCTCAATGAGGAGTCTCCCTTGCTTGGTTTGGTGGGCATGTGAACTTTGAATAAGCAGGGACACCGGACACACCTCACATGCCAAGGACAAAACATTGGAACCGTGTTCATTATTCTAGCAATTAGTATGGGGGTAGCTAGCTACATTTGTTTGCATTCCCCTGAGCCCACCATCTCATCAGATCCTGATGGCACATCTCTCATATGCATATGCATGGTTCAGTGAACACACGCATATAGGAAGAGGAAGAAACCAAATCGAAGGGCTACACAGACATCACAGCTATCCCGCGTAAACATGTATCTTGTTTTGACAGCCAAGGGTGCTCTGTTTTTCCAACTTCTAGCCCTAGCTGTCTCTCCACCCTATGAGGACTGTATCTACAGATCCTGGTCTTTGGAGTATCAGATACGTCAGGTATAACACAGCTTTCACTTCCAGTCCAGCATGGCGCAGTCTAGGCAGCTTTCTCTCGCCACGTCAGCAATCTGGGCACCGGTGTCATACACTTGGCCAGCCCGCCAATTGGCGGGAAGAACCTCCCGGTCGGCCCAGACCCACTTCCCGTCATAGCCACCAGTCACCACAGCCCGGAACTGAAGCGGGCTGTTGGGGGCTCGATCGATACTCCAAATGGGCCCATAGACCCGGCTCATGAACCGCCAGTCTGATGATCCCACCTGCATAGACCAAGTCCACAATGTCTGATTAGACATTTTGTTTTCTTTGTGTTTTGTAATTAAGATGCAAAATTTTATATATTCTCTTCTGATTCTGTTTGATTAAGTCTTCACTTTACCTGAGCAACATCCACTGCCAAGATATCAGTTTGGCCACCTTGGTAAAGGAACTTAATGACCAAATTGTTTGGCCTTTTGCTCTGCCCTTCCACTAATATGGACAGGTTCTTGTCCTTGTAGTCGCAAGGAATTCTGCAAACAAACAACGGAAAATATATTAGAGGACTGCAAAGTAAACCATTAATTTGTATGCATCTCTAGGCTCGTTGAAAATAAATTTGTGTTTTTGTTTTGTGAAGCATTTGGACAATCTCTTTCAGTCCCAATGTTACAGTATATCAGCCTAAATAAAATTATTTGGACCAAGTAATATTTATAGATGAGCAATGGTTGTAAAAACCCGTAGACATGAATTTCGTTTCTAATGAATGAATGGATGGATTAACAGGCATGCTTTCCGAAGTTTTTAACATTGATTTTTTTAAAAAAATATATATTATTTTTTTAATAATGCTTTAAATCCATTTTCTAACTTTATAATAGTTATAAAAAATCATTCAACTATTCAACATACAAACAAATAAAAAATAGATTTAAAAAATATTTTAAAAAATCAAGTATATCATTCAAGTTCAAGAGTAGTTACAAGTTTCATTTAAATAAATAGACCTTTGTATCTATCTAATTTAATATGAAACTCAAAATTTCATAAGCTTTAAAATTCAATACGAGAAATAAGCTTCAAAAGAAAACACCTAAGAATTCAAACCATCTGAACCTTTTTTATTTTAGCATGCATTATCAAATTCTAAACACAATATTTAATTGTGTTATGGATATTATCCCTTCAAGTAACACCAAGTGTACCTAGCTACCGAAATGTCCTTCCACTTCTTTTTCTAATACACACAAATTTATTGAATATTACACACTAGATGGATGTTTTTTATTTAAATTATTGAATTAGTAAACAATCAATAACAGTAAATTTTCTCTAAAAAACAACAATTAGTATTCACTTGTGCTTGAAAAATTAACTACATGTCGACAGATATTACTATACCTTCTGTACTCTACTGGCAGAGCATCGAGCTTCTTCAACTTGTGGGCCAACCCGGGCTTGGCCAGGCCCTTAAAGGCGGGCCCACCGAGCAGGAAGTCCGTACTGTTGCTCCTGTGAAAGTCGGTGAGCACGACGCGGACGCCTGCATTACTGCACACATCTTCATTTCTGCATCTCATCTGTTTTTTTCCAAAACAAATTTAAAAATGAGCTGAATAACATGTGTGAGAGGACAAAAACACAAGCGAAATAAATGCCATTTATGTATTAGTACGGTTTAGCCTCCTTAATAAAAACCAAGAAATTTTAAGAAACAACCAAGGGTTGAAACAAAACAAATTTGGTGCATGCTAGTATGAGACAGATATAGGGTCTTTCAGAGCTTTTTGGTACAAAGACTGCATTTGGTAAATAAGTTAGATGTAAGCTCTTATTTGGCCATAGAAGCACGCTTGTCACTGCTTTTTTTTTTCTAAAAGCTACATCTTATTTTAAATTTTACAATTTGATTTTTAAATTAAACTTGTAGGGGATTTTTCTTAATTGCTAAAAAGACGACAAAAGGTACCTGATTATTCTTAGAAATCACACTTTATAATATTGGCTTTTTAGATAAAAGTTGTGCCCAGCCAAACCTATCTTACTAAGTAGAAACAAAACAACTAAAAAAATTAATAGATGCTCTTACAATTAGTTGATTGCTTGCTTCCTCTAGAGGAGAGTAAACAAAAAAAATCCCACTCTCAAAGATATGGAGAAAGGGTAATTTTACAATGATCTCTGCTAGCAGTAGAATCAATTCAGATCGTTCATCTTTTATAAACAAGGTTTAAAAATCCCACTCTCAAAGATAAGGAACAAACAAGAAGGGGCATTTTGGTTAAATTAGAAAAGGACATGGCCAGAAAATGGGAGAAAAAATTGAGAGAAGACACAAGGCTAATTTGGCCTTGTTTGGCCCTGTACCTGAAAGCACCTTCCACATCCAAGCCCTCCCCTGTGTTGCCTTGGACCCCCGGCAGCAAGGAATCCCCCATTGAGCTCCATGGCCATGGCCCCATACCCACATCCTCCACCACCACCTGATCAGCAGCAATCCAACCAAACAACCAAGAATCACACCACTACTCACCCCCAAAACGGATCTTTACATGTCCAGCACAGATCACAAGATTCACATCTTGCTCTTGCGGCAGCTTAGCTTCAACTAATCAATGGAGTAACAGATTAACTGGTTCTTTGGTCAGGATGAGTGCTTACCAGCTGGGAGATGGGAGAGTGAGGCCGAGTAGGCTGCCTTGCCCTGGCGCACACACATCTCGCATGCAGATGCGCATGGCGAGGAGGATGCCAACAACAGAAGGAAAGAGGAGGAGAGGATGGAGAGGAGCACTGCCATGGTGACGATGGCGATGATGATGATGATGAGCACTAGAGTGTAGCAGGAGAGGAGAGGAGAGGACGAATGGGGGGAGGAAGACCTGCTTTCCCTAGCACATGCTTCTGCTTAGGCCACTGTGTTAATTAAGTGCCATATATAGCAAACGGAAGAGAGAGAAGAGAAGTGAGAGAGATGACGAGAGTGCGTGTACGTGTTTGTTGTGTCTGGGCTCATATGAAGAGTGGTAGTACTAATTGCTACGCCCACAATTCGTTCCGTCCACAAGGCGGTCACGATAGTCGCCGACATGCGGGCCCCCACCGACATCAGTATATTTGTCGGTTCGTAATTATTTTCGCGAAACTCGGGCACATGTGTAGGGTGTTTTTAATTAGCTGTGGGGCATGTATTGTTTGTGCTCTTTATGCGCTTTTCTAATCGCTTTTTTGGGAGTTTATGCCCCTTGTGTGGACAAAAGGGGAGGCATAGAATGAGGGCAGTGGTGAGCGCGGGGGCAACTTGCTTTGGAGTAATTTAGTCAAGCGGCACTATGCAGCTCAACCTCGCGCCGACCGGGTTTGATGCGGAATTTAATGCTTACAAAAATATACTACCTCTGTCCCAAAAATGCCTTTGATTCATGTTGTTGATGATATGAGAAGCATTTGCTGTTTTGAGTATCTATTCGTTCTGACTGAGATTTCAAGCAAAATCGTAAGTGTTTTACGTGTGCACTTACATGATTTTAGTTAGGCAGAGGTGGTTTTGTTGTCATAATAATTAGTCTAACATTTCTTTTCAGTAGATAATTAAAATATCTGATGTTAGCTCTTCCCTTCACTTCTATTTGTAAAGTGCTCCCCCTTCCAGACCAAAAATATGTCACACCACCTAATATGTGTCACCAATTACTTAGTGATTTTATCATCCCTTCATACTATTACGTCTATTACATCATAGGCTACGCTCAACCTATTAAATATCTATAATAATTGTATTCAATATAAAAACATGTCATTGGCCTCACGATAGAAAAAATTCTATATGGAGAATATCTGAAATTCATTCTTTCAAACACAAAGTTTGGCTCACAATTCATACCGTGCAGGTCAAAACTCATGTTTAAAGATTACTGACATAAGTAAAGTTTGAACTCTTGTCATAAATTTTAGAGAGTATGGTTCTTTCTTTCCTTAGCTGAGATACATATAGTAAAAATTCAAGGATGGAAATATGGAATAACCAAGACTAGATCCATTGTATTCATTCTGTACCACATAGGATCCCATGAATTACCTCCGTAGAAGGCAAGTCTGCAGTGCACTGTTATGACCTCTTCTGCTTGATCTCCCATATGCAATTTGGAAAGCGATACTCTATGGGCATAAAGGAACACAATACATATGAAGTGCAGGAATGCTGGGGATGCAATTCCCTGTAGGCATGTGCCATGATTTTTTTTAACTTTGGCCTTTGTTCTAAAATAATTTAGCACAAGTCCTATGATAATGTCGTAGTATCTAATTAATTTGGTTCACTGTATGGCCCTCTATTAATTAGTTCTAGAAGTGTTCTCAAATCAACTTAACACGCTATATTTAAGTATTTATATTTAAGTATAGATGTTCAGATATATCCAACTTATCTCTTTTTATTATCTCCCTATGTTAATTTTAGTTTTTCTCTATCTTTCTTTATATTATTATTTTAAATTAGAATTTCACAATATATTGACGCCTATGGGGTCTCCTTTGAACATATCCAAACCACCTCAAACGATGTTAGATAAGATTTTCTTTAATTGGTGTTATTCCTAGTCGATTATGTATATCCTTATTACGGGCTAGATCCATTCTTATATGATCACAAATCAAACGTAGCATATGTATTTTTAGAACACTTATCTGTTGAACATGACGTCTTTTTATAGGCCAATATTTTACCCTATATAGCATAGTAGGTCTAATTATCGTTCTATAAAAATTAACTTTTAACTTCTGCGGTATTCTCTTATCACAGAGAATACCAGATGCTCGGCGCTACTTTAACCAACCCGTTTTGGTTTTATAGCTAACGTCCGCATCAATATCCCCATTTATCTATAGCATCGATCCCATATATCGAAAAGTATTCTTCTTAGTCACTACTTAGCCTCCTAAACTCATATCTCCTTTCTTGTATGCGATAGTACTAAAATCACAACTCAAGTATTTGGTCTTAGATCTACTTACTCTAAAACCTTTTGACTCAAGAGTCTACCACCATAACTCTAGTTTCCTATTTACTCCTATGTTATTTTCATCAATTAATGCTATATCATCTGTAAAAAACATATACTAACATATATCCCCTTGTATGTTTCTTATAATCCCGTCTATTACCAATGCAAAGAGTTATTAGTTCAAGGCTGATCACTGATATAGTTATATTTTAATTAAAAAGTAACTTATGTTACCATTATTTGTTTGAACACTAGTCATATTATTGTTGTACATATTCTTGATCAGAGAGATATACTTTGTTAGGACTTTATATTTGTCCAAAGTCTACCACATAACATTTCATGGTATCTTGTTATAAGTATTTTCTAAGTCACCGTATGTAGTTCCTTCTTCTGCTCTCTAAACCGCTCCATAACTTATCTTACTAAGAAAATTGCTTAATTGACCTTCGAGACATGAAACCAAATTGGTTCATAGAGATTCATATTGTTTCTCTCAAACGGTTTTCGATAACTCTCTCCCATAGCTTCATAATGTGGCTTATCAACTTAATTCTCTGATAATTAGTGCAACTTTAGATATCTCCCTTATTCTTATATATTGGTACCAATATACTTCTCCTCCACTCCTTAGGCATTGTGTTTGATTGAAAAATATTGTTAAACAACTTGATTAGCCATATTATAACTATATCCTCGAAACATCTCCACACTTTGATTGGAATACCATCACGGCCCATCATCTTATCCCATTTCATCCTTTTCACAACTTCTCTAATCCCAAATTCTTAGATCCTTCGCATAAAGCTCCTATTAGTACCATCCAAAGAGTCGTCCAACTGAATGGTGGTATCCTTGTTTTCACCATTGAATAAATTATTAAAATACTCTTGCCATTTATATCTAATCTCATCCTAATTCATCAAGAGCCACTCCCTCTCATCTTTAATACACTTAACTTGGTTAAAGTCCCTCGTCTTTCTGTCACGAGCCCTAACTATTCTATATATGTCATTTTCTCCATTTTTTTGTACTCGAACGTTAATATAGATCCTTGAAAGCCTGTTCCTTTGCCTCACTTATAGCTTGTTTTACGGTTTTCTTTGTCACATTGTACTTTTCAATATTGTCCTCACTCCTATCATGATACAATCATTTATAGTATTTTTTTTCTTTTTCTTAATAACTCTTTGCACATCTTTGTTCAAACACCAAGAGTCTTATGTTTCGCATCCACTTCTTTTGGTCACTCCAAACACCTCTAAAGCAATCTTTCGTATACATATTAACATCTTCCCTGACATGTTATTTATATCGTTTTCCTCCTTCCAAGAGCCATCTTCGATAACCCTTTTCTCAAAGACATTTGACACTTAGTTCTTGTAATTTTGGCTTGTTTATCCCTACGAACATGAACTAAAAAGCAAAAGTCGGCCACTACCAGGTTATGTTGAGAAACTACACATTCTCCAGGTATCATCTTATAATCCACAAGCCCGTTTATCCCTTCTTCTTATAAGGACAAAGTCAATTTGACTAGACTATTGACAACTACTAAAAGTTACTAAATGAGACTGTCTCTTTCTAAAGAAAGTGTTGGCTATTATTAGATCAAAAGCTATAGCAAAGTCTAGGATTTTCTTTCTCTCCTGACTCCTATCACTATACCCATAAACTTCATGTGTCATCTCAAAATCTATGCATGTTGTATCTACATGACCATTAAGATCTCCACTTATAAAAGCTTCTCGCTACTAAGTACAACTTTGACCAAGCTATCTAAGTCTTCCTAGAAATGTCTCTTAGCACACTCATCCTTACCTACTTAAGGGGCATACGTACTAAATACGTTTAAGACTATATCACTAATGACATGTTTAACTAAGATGATTTTATCTCTTTGCCTTCTCATCTCCATCACACCATCCTTAATGCTCTTATCAATTAGAATTATTACTCTATTTCTATTTAAAGTTGTCCCTATGTACTAGAACTTGAAGTCAGTACTGTCCACTTCCTTCACCATATGACCCTTCCATTTAGTCTTTTGAATGCACAAAATATTTACACACCTTCTAACCGCTATAAGATATTTACATGATGCTCGCTGCCAAACCTCACGAGGAAAGGTCCGACCAGGCCAAACGGAGGTCGTACCGGGAGAGACAGTGGCTCGATCACACGAAGTCCTAGGAGATCTGCTTAGCTCTAGTGTAGGTCCTTAAGCTCCAAGGTTCGAAGGTGTGCCAATCAATTTGACGCTATAATTGACAAAGAGAGAGCACGAGACCCGTGAGCTGGTCAGCCAGTGGGCCTATCTAGCTCTCTCTATCGGATAGGTGTCGGTAGGGAAGACAGCACTCGAGCATTGGCTGAATGGTCGATGGAGGCGTGAGAGATAGACGCATGGCATATACTAGAGGGCCTATTGGCCAAAGAGCCGATGATGCTCCATGGCATCCAAAGCATGGAGCGGGGCTCGATCCCCCACGAAGCCACGTGGGCAAGCGACCGCGATAACAATGCTGTTAGGACCAGCCTTAATAGATCGGACCGAACCAAGACAGTATGAGGCCAGGAACTAACGACACGAAGACGACGGAGGCCTAAACCGAATGTGACGACAAGGAAGGAAAAGGCGAGGTTATCAGCTACCTAATGGCTGAACGTCCAACGCAGGCCTACACCTAAACCCATCAGCCACTCGAGCTGATAGGGAACGAGACCCGCTAAATCTCAACACCAACCACGTCAAACGTGAGCCATGGAAGATTGGACCAAACCTAGACAATACCAGGAAGCGTTCGACGTGTCCGGATCGATCTCTAGTGGATCGATCATTAGACGATACGCAAGACGGATACGAGGCCTGCAGTGAGAATAACACATCAGCTACTCACTCTAATGAGATGCCATACAAAGACCTGCCGGGGCACCGGCTCGAACCACCGTCGCCGATCCCATAGGTGGAGCCTAACTAATGCAGCATGAGACCGTCGACGGATAAGAGAGCCCGACACGCTGGAGAGCCTCGCGCGGTTAGATGCGGTAAGCCTAATTGGGCTACAAGAAATCGTATAAAAGACACACAGGCTGCAAAGCCAATGTCATACCAGATATGGTGGGTGATGAACAACGAGCATGGCCCGATCCTCCCACAGCATGAGACTCGTCGCCCACTGTGATGACATCGCTAGTACCGATATTGAAGATCGGACCTAACAGAGACAGTAAGAGACTGAGGCCAATGGCAACGGGACGGCGGACACCAGAACGGTCGTCTGAAGGAAGGGCGGAGGGAACTCATCGGCTAACTGAGCCGATAAGAGAACATCTCTGAAGATATGCGTGCATCGATCGGAAGGCCAATGCACCGGGTGTGACATTCGATGGAAGTCTCTAAAAACGGATGCGTATTGGCTGAGGAGCCGATACGCTGGGCGTGTTGCTCAAGGTATAGATATGGTCGCGCCGAAAATGTCTCGGGCTACCATGCCAACGCCTGAGAGGTCTGCTTAGCTCCAGTGCAGGCTAGTCGGCTTCTCTCCGTGGCTCGAGATACGCGCGTCGGAGCCTATGAGATCCACTCGACTCCGACGCGACGGTGCGGGTACGAACATGCCAGTCAATTTGACCCTACAATTAACAAGAAGGTGAGGCAAACGGGTCAATCGAACGATAGCCCGATTACAAGCTCTTGCTGTCGACTGGCCGCCGATAGGATCGAGTTGATCAATCGGTCGTGTTTGTGTGGCTCCTGCTATCGATTGGTCGCTGATAGGAATTGAGACGCTATTCCATCGGCTGAGGAGCCGATGAAGACATAGACAGATATCAACGAAGGATATGATGGCTCCATATATAGCAAAAGCAAGATCCTGATCCATCGGCCATAGAGCTGATGGAGGCACTGAAGGGTATTTAAAGCAAAGCATTTAGGATTCCTCCTAGTAGTCGACTGAAGCTATAGCACTCGTTCATCGGTTAGAAAGCCACTGAAGATATATGTGAACTGGCAAGGAATCATATAAAAGACATACCTACTGTAAAGCCGATGCCGCTCTGGATATGGCGACACAAGACCCGTCGCCCACCGTGAAGATGCCGCTAGCACCGAATCTTGAAGATCAGACCTAACCGAGACAGTACGACACCGAGGCCAACGGCAATGGAATGGTGGACGTTGGATCGGTCGTGCCGAAGCAAGGGTGAAGTGAACCCATCGGCTAACTGAGCCGATGAGAAGACGTCTTTCTAAAGATATGCGTGCATCGGCTGGAAGGCTTCCTTGCTTCGTTTGATCGACTTCCTCCCTATAGCAACTGGACTCTTCATTACTTAAACAGATCTTTTTTTTCAATATTTTCTTGGGCTTTCCAAATTTTAGCGTTAACAAGATAACTCATTGACTAACCACTCTGATGAAACACCAAGCAGAGACCTACAGGCCTATGGCTCAAATCTACTATCGGCAGCCTCGTAGGTCAAATCTAACCGATGCAGCACGGGACCGATGATGGTAGAGAGAGCTTGGTAAACCGATAGATCTCGCACGGACGTGATGCGGTATACTCAATCTGACTAAGAGGTCAAACCTAACCAATGCAACCTTAGACAGAGCAAGATATACTGAGATAGTGGCGAAACTTATCTCTTTGTCGAAGATCGAACTTAACCGATGCAACCCCACGTCGAGAGCTAAAATCCACTGGTAAAAACCTTGATAAACTAGGGTGGTGATGCGCCGAAGTTGTATTGATCGAATGATTCATGACAGCCTTCCAGAGGGTCTATATTTATACCCCTAACATTACAGAGTCTGACGTGGTTATAACAACCATCGAACGTTATTTTTTAAAAAAAATATAGAAGGAAAATATCTCTAAGGAAATTAAATGAACTAACTAAATCTTCCTATTATAAAATACGATTTACATAGATAAATTACTCTGCCGTGAGTTACATAGCTCCTCCTCACACTCAGCCTCATTTGGATAGTCTTTTATAATTGGACCGAATCCTTTCTCGCTTCCTTTAATCGACTTCTTCTCCACTGAGTTAGATACGAAGGCTTTTGCTCATTTTTCATCATACTCAGACGCCGATGTAGCACGCCACTAAGAATGCAACGGTTCCATTCTTACTTCTTTGACACCATGCCCAGATCATAACATGCCGCGTCATAGGAGTAACAACCCGATTCTTGCCCTATTTAACACCATATCTGGATTCTAATATTACGCGTCGTTAAGAAGATTATGCCCTTTTCGTAAGAGTAGCTATTATGTTGACTCGTTATATTGTGATACTAAACACACCTAGCACTCGTGGAGTCACAGTATCAATAGTCCTCAAAATCTGTCTAATAACATCAATGCATTTTTAAATTCTTTTTTATGACACATCGTCGTTTCAACGACATTTACTGTGAGTTGGTTGCATGTTCGGAAGTTGCATTAATGTAATTAATCAATTGGTAACTGGAAATTCGGACCAACGTCTAGTAAAGAAAATATTTATTCCGACGGCAAGTACACAATGGTATTATACTATTGTGGTTCTTTACTCTCTGTTTTGGAGGAACAGTAAGGAATGGACCTAGTGTAGACATAATCATATATGAGTTCTTGTGGCAACAAATAAATTGGTTTCTTGACTTATCGATTATATTATTAAAAGCTTACAAAGGACATGACATTAGTGTAATGTTTTTGTTCTGAGTTGCTTGAAAAACACGGGAGAGACACATGGAGGGTATACCTTCGTGCATGGGCTCTGCAACGCTTGGGCTGCAGAAGCCAAATGGAGAAGGAAGACTGACGCCGTTTGCAGTTTTGCACCAACACAATTACTGTCTATTCTTTTAAAAAAAACAAACTGTATATTTTTATGTAAATAAACTAAAAGTGAATACATGCATCACTCCTGTATGACTTCAGCATGCTCACCAGACAAACTGCCAAGGAAATGGCTACATGCCTATGGACTTTCAGGGGCCGGTGCCATGTATAGTGACACAATGGCATCCAACAACCGGGCACAAAGCCTGAAAAAAAAATGCGCGGTACGCTCCAGTTTGTCGTTCAGAAAACTCGGGGTCCACCTGCCAACACTGTCTAAAAGGCAGGCACTGCTCTGTGATACCAAAGATGCAAATCGTTGTTACTCTTAGTATTTATGATCATTTATTAAAACACTGGAGTTGATTTATTTCCCATAGGAATCACAAAATTTCTTGTATTTTAAACCTGTGCTCATTTTTCGAAATAAACATATACTCTCTCCATTTTTTTTTAGAATGTAAGTTGTTTTAGTTTTATTATATTGGTAAAGTTTATAGAAAAATAACGCAACATTTCTAATATAAAAAATATATTATAAAAATGTATTAAATAGAATGAGATTAATTTAGTGTTTTAGATGTTGTTGTGTTTTCTTATAAATTTAGTCAAACTCAAATAAAAACTAAACGAAAGGAATATTTTATACATAGAATTGGCTACAATATAACCAGAAACAGTGTCCCACCAACCATGGTACATTGGTACGTTGGACTTGGCCGGAGAGTTGCTGCAGTGCAGTGCTCCCTGCAAGTTCATTCACACAAAAATACTGATCAGCCATTGCTGGGGTTGTTGGGTAGTCAAGTTTTGGTTGGTGTGGCAAAGTGTCTCAACTCCTAACATGCTCGATCCTTTGACCATTCTGAAGATTTCATTAATTAATTAAGGAATCCATATGTGCATGCTTCTTGGCTTGTCTCTGCTCTGAACTGAACATGATCGGCTGGTCAGACAGAGAATTTAATTTAGATATTGCGACAATCGTCTGCTAGATTGAGGAATTTGGCGTAGCTTCAACAAGGACAGGTGCATCTCGATCTTAGCGGCCGGCATTAGTTGGGGAAAAAAGAATGGAGATAATTGTCTGAAATTCTGCTGTCTCGATGACTCTGAACTTTTTAATCTGAATATATTCAGGACTTGGAGATATCGCTAGATGTGTTGGAATGGAATTTGTCTGTTGCTGTTAGTTGCAAGTGTCGTGCCTTGGATTCTGATGCAAGGACGCATATAGTATTTTGTTAATGATGGTGTGCTTATCATTACAGTAACTCAGTAAGATTGCATTTTATTCCATGAAAGCAGCTTTGTCAAGGGAAAAATAATTGCAAACAATTCTTTTAGTACTAACTTGAAAGACAACAGACAAGAAGTTGTGTGGTCGTGTTCTTTCTGGAATCAATTGATCATCATCTTCTCATTCAGTGCTGTACAACAACTGACTCTGCAAAATCTGACGGCAAGAAATGTTCAGTAACTACCCATTCATTGCCTTCTCAACTGATGATGGTTGCAAGAGATCAAAGAAGAATTCAGTCGATTGCCCACTCTGTCGTGTTCATCACCCAAGATCTGATGGCGTAAGATGCTTCCCCCATTTGTATCCATCCACTTGGTTGCCTTTGTTGTGGCCTTTAACCTGTATCCAAAAAAAAAACTCAACAAGAAACCCAGCAAAATTAAACCCATGTTGTGTACTCCACTTTGTACATCCATTTGGCAACGTCGCGGTGTGTGTCGTTGTGCCGTTAGCCGTTTCCCGTTGCGTGTTGCCGTCAACCCTGTCATGTCGGTTGTTTTGTGATGACATAAATGTGATTAGGAATTAAGTGTCCTAGATTAATACTACGACTAGTAACCTGTCATTTGTTAAAGAATGCATCCTTGTCAGCTGTGACACGTTTGTCCACAGAAAAAAAAAAGAGAGAAACCAGTACAATTTCAGTTGCTGGACTGAATCCAACGAGTAAAAATTTCTCTGTCATTATTTCAGACGAGCTCCAAATCGTTCTGCTTTCTCTGGTGCTTTCTTCCGGATGCATGACAGTGGTTTCTCCAACCGTTCCGGATGCTTTCTTTATATGTAGTTGCAGACGGCCCAAGAGAAGGCTCTGTTGGAGTCAGCAAGTAAATTGGGCCATATGGGCTGTGTTGGAGTCGGCAAGTAAATTGGGCCATATGGGCTTCTGTTGGAGAACCAAATTTGGAGAATTAGTAAGCACGCCTCGCATCGCCAACCCCCTCCTTCCCGCGTGCGACGAGCCCAGGGTGATTTTTTTACACCACCTCTCCCGTACTGCATTCCCGCACCGTATCCATACGGTTGTTCCCGATTTTTCCGGATCTTGCTCTCGACGGCGACGAGCCGGTGCGTCCCCGGGGGCGATGAGGATAACTTGCAGTGGAGGAGGCGGCAACGATGGGTGGGGTGTTGGGATCGATGCTCAGCATGCCGATGCCCATGGATCCGGCGCCGACTGTCTCCTGACCGCCGCCATCTCTGCCGGACCAGATCGGGGGCGGTCGCTTCGCCTGCCCCTAGATCTGCGCGACACGGTTCCATCGCCGATGAATGCCGGGCGAACTGCGGCGGCGATCGGCCGATCCAGGTTCAGCGGCTGGATGAGGAGCACCAGTGCGGTGGATTGAGGCAGAAGAGAACTCGTGGATCCAGGTTCTGCTTCGAGCCATGTTATTGCGTTTTTTTTTATTCGCTTGTGACTGAACACGCAGCGGTCCAATGGAGTAATCTTTTTACTCGGTGCTGCCATTTGTTGCATCATACATGTATTAAATAAATTATTATTTGTTGACCTCTTATCTTGTGACAAGAATTGCTTTCCCTCTCCACCAAAACAAATCTGATTTAGAGACAACCAGTAGTAAATTTTTTACCTGGTAGCTTTTTTTTTTATAAGCAAGCCATCGTAGATAAGAAAGATATATTAGAGATAACCAGTACTAGGAAAATTTTACTCCTAATATAACTAGGGTAACTTTTTTACTCTCAATCCGTAACCAATAACAAAGAGTTATTACTCGTGCAGTAGTTTTTTTTCCAGTAAGTACACTACTCGGTTGGAGGAAATAGTACGGAAATACGAAAAAGCAAAAAAGAGGGAACATGACGAAACATAAAAACAAAAAAGGGGGAACGGACGCGGAGAAACGAAGAAAAGGAGAGACACGGTACTCTTTGAGGCGCGTTGTTTAGCGCTACCGCCAATTTTGTGCCTTTCTTTCCTCGTTCTTTTGTTTGTGCTTCTCGTCAGTTGTTGTGGCTCTGTGTGCCAAGGGTAGGAATACATTTTGCAGAAATGTACATTAAATAGAAAGGTAGGTTTTGTCATGAATTTTCTGGGTTTGACGTGAATATATTTTGCAGAAATGTTACGTATGTACTACATGAAAAAAAAAGATAGACATGATCTGAGGAAGTAGGGTATGTCTGTTGTAAAATGTTTGGTTCACCTTACTTGATTTTCACATAGAAATTCTCATAAAATTTACGTAATTAAACAGACCGAGTTCTGTAGAAATAAGAAACTGAAGTCTCTTTTGTTCACATGGAACACTTGTTTCCCTTCTGACACCAAACATCTTTCATGCTTGAAATCGAATTTTCACAGGCTTGAAGCCTGCGGTGTAAAAGCCATCTTTATTACCAAGGAACAGTTGTGAGGCCCTACGGTACTTGGGCTTGTCCGGTGGAAAGATTTGCACATTTTACTTGTTTACAATAATCCATTTTCCTGTGATCTGGGGGTAAATAAACAGGGTAAGTTTATTGGAAAATCTCCGCTGTTGCGTTCCACGTTCTTCTTTTTTAATTTCTTTTGCTCCAATTGGTGTAGTCTGAACATCTAATAGATATATTTCTCTTTTCCATTTAAGGGCCCTTTCTAAAATATGGAGTCAAGTAAAAATAATTGTGTTTATTTGTTTCTCAAATATGTTGATCACATTCCTTCAAAAAGAATATGTAGATCACAAATTTAAGTTGAAATTTCACAAGATGATACAATCTGTTATTAATAATTCCATGGATCAGCTCACTAAGGAGAGCAAAGCTATATTTTCACTAAAACAGAATATGTAGATCATAAAATTGACAAGTTAAAATTATAAAAACATATTTTGGGACGAAAAGAGTAGTGAAAAGATCACACATAGGGGAGTGCAGCAAGGAAAAAACCATTGATCAATTCCGAGAGCAAAGCTACCAAAGCGGAGGATGTGATCAGGAGATTGGTGAGCACTAGTGAGTAGTGAGTAATGACAGCATGTATAACCCTAATAGTGCAGCGAAACCAAAAGAGATCATGGGTATTTAGCTGAATACCCATAGTTTTGGTAAAAAGCTATTTATTATAGCATAAAACTCTTATAGTTTTGGTAAAAAGCTGTTTATTATAGCATAAAACTCTTGTTGCCTAGTCGGTTAGTAGGTGATTCACTCGCTCAATAGGTGCTGGTTTGATCCCCATAATTCCTTTTGATTTTTTAAACACCCACCCTTAAAATCTTGCACCCATCTCTTAGCGATGGAGAGGCCTGTAGCAGGGGAAGGCAAATGAGCAAATTGAGGGATAGTGCATCTAGAAGCACAAAGGAAGGCACTCATCCGATGATCAGAACACATCCATCCTTCCCTCTAAGCTGCTAGACATCTCTCTCAATTTATGCTTGTAGTTGAACCTCCTTCGCTAGTGGCATTGTTGGGTGACGTTGGCTTCCTAGCTGCTCTCCTGTTCATCCTAGGGGAGAAGTGAAAGAAGGAATGGGCATACCTATGTCTTGGGCCACCAATTGGGCTATTGCCCTAAGGTCCAATACCAAAAGTCCATTATAGTAAAAGTCAGCACACCTTAAATTTTCTTTACCGGAAACACTTCGGCATTTTGATTCAAGTAGAAAATACGAAAAATACAACAAACACGACTGTTTTTGTAAAAGAAAAAATAATTTTAAGTCACGCATTTCAACACATGTGACAATGAATCCCAGTGATCTCACGTATGTCATCCCCATCCATTTATGTTAGCAATCCTAAAATATTTATTTAGCACAGATAAGGCACGAAGAGAAAAGACTTTGATGCCCTCATTGAAAAGCCTGTGCCATTTCCGAATTGACATCCTTCAGGACCGGTGCTTAACCGAGGCCATAAATGCCAGCCTATAAAGCCAAAAATATTTATATCCGTGTACAAATTTTAAACACGAGGGATGCTAACATGTATCATATATGGACGGACGGAGAGGGACGTCAAGCAAACTTGTGACGGTAACACACCCACACTGGACGCATGTGATGTGAGGAAGAAGCTAGCTCGTCCATGCGATTAAGCCGAAAAAAGGTTAAAGAAAAAAAAAGGTCTCGTACGTACGGCAAACGGCGCCTGCCTGCCGGCGAGGGACGGAGGGAGGGAGAGGGGAGAGCGATCTGGATGGCTGGGCGGTGGCGGCCCGCGGCCACCACCAGATGAAGGGTAGGGTAGCCGGCAGGGCCCACGCCACATGGCCGACGCAGCAACGAGTGGCTGCCGATCGATGGCGCGCACATGCCGCTGCACGCCGCCGGAGGGGCAACGCCGTGGCCACGCGATGCGTCGAGAATTGAAGGCGCCCTGCGCCACCGGGGCCATCCGCCCATCGATCCATCCCGTCCCCCGCCGCACAATCACTGCCTGGTTTGCTCACTCGCAGCCTCTGCTGCGTGCATGCTCAGATTTTGCTCTGCCTGCCCTGCAGCTCCCGCAGCCACTTGATTTTCCATGCACTTATATCCATGGGAATCATTGAGCAGCCAAGAAACTATTTTTATTTTCGATTACATGATGACGCAAGTATAGCTAGGTAATTGTTATAATCTCGAATAACTTATGCTCTTGTATGTACACGTTTGCAATTAAACGCACCATATGTATTTCTCGATGATGGTAAGTAAAGCTAGCCATGAGGGCGTTCACAATACAGGACATGACGAATGGCTCCAGCTTGCCGCTTCGCAGCTTTCCCACCAGCTCGGCCTGAACCATATCCTCGTAGAGCCACTCATATCTCATCAAGGACACGAACAACTTATCAGTATAAAGATATGGAATGAATACTTATCATGCCCTTAAGCTTTGAGCAGTGAAGCGCTAAAGAGGGGTGGCAGTGGCAATCAGCCACTAGCTACTGGGGATGGGGAAAGAGAGGGTGAGCGGGATAGCTGGCCGTAGAGGAAGAGAGAAGAGAGGCCTACTATTGGAAAGCTCGTCGATCTGCTGCCCTAATCCACGTCTGTTGCCCTGCCTATCCAATCTACACCTACACTGGTTATCACCGAGCTCATTTCCAATACGCCACTGTCAAATCCAAAGCAGCAGCAAGAAGCAGATAACAACAGTCAAATCTATTCGCCTCAACCATCGTGGCCCCGTCTTGGCTTGCCTCGCCACCCACATTGTCTTCTCCAACATAGATTGACGGCTGCCATGGCCACGTGATGTTAATTTGCACTGGTGGAGTAGCTCGTAGGCCCAAGTTGCCGAAGAGATTGCGGCGTCGGCCGAAAAAAAGGAGCTCAGAGAAACTCGTGCTTCTTTGGACAATGTTGCCGCCACCTTCGATCCCCTAATGTCCACTCGTCCTTCACAGATGAGAGGGGAGAGACCACGATGATGATAAGTCAAAGGTTGTTGACACTGTTGGTGGGGAGGTGGCAGTGGAAGGAGAGAAACTGATAAATGGACAGAATAAAAATGAGAAGAGGAGAGTGATGAGCAACAACCAACTAAAGTAATATTATATTAGTCCCAATTTTTTAGAGTTATTGGTATAAAATTTTAGACTTCCACGCAAACTAAAAATACGAAGAATAAGATAGAAAGTATGGGTGATGGCGTAAAAAAAATTCAAAGCCACTCTTAAAGCCATTTACACCGTGGAAAGAGTCTTAGAAGAGCACTTTTGAAACCATTTACACTGTAAAAAAAAACCCTTAGATAAATGGCCTTAGCCTATGTAACGCTCTGCGGCCACTCTTGCAAGCGGTCTTTATTGTGAATGCCTGAAAACAAGATTTGCCAGGCTTGGTGATGTGGACCACCTCGACACTTGTGATGTCCATGTAGGCAGACACACATGGAGTGGCCAGGTCACTTGTCCCTAGCTGGGGGTGCTTACCTGGCACTAGATCGCATGATGGATGCCAGTGTTTGGGGCCATGCAGCGCGTGCCGGTGGGCTCCATAGATGCATATGGCTGCTGCCGGCCGGTCTCTATCCGAGCTATCTAGCCACAATCTAGCTAGAGGTCCAGCTTTCGTATGCATAATTCGTGCTATCTAGTACTGCACTCTCATACCTGATGATCATTCTCTTTGTACGCGTGCCGTAAGTACCATGGATTTGCCTGTCCATGTACATGTACACCAGTAGTGGCTGTGGTTGTTTCATGTATCCCTGTGTGTGTATGTATACGTCTCACTGTCGATGACGATACGCTAGCTAACATGCATGTAGTTGTATGCACCTGTGGTGGTGGCTAGTGCACTTACAAATCCATCCTCATAAGCTCACCATTCAATTCACAAAATGTAGCCGTACATGTTATGTAATGGAAGCACATGCGAGAGAGCTATCACATTAATACTTGGTTCATGGTTGTTATGACGTGCTACTGATGTGTAGTTATTTTCTAACAGTTGCCGTCGGAAAAAAAAACCTTAATCGTTATAGTTTATTTTACCGAAGGTTAGAGCTAGAAAATATGTTATCCAAAACTATTAAATGTCTCTTCTAACAGTTTCATACTTTCGAAAAATATCGATTAAAAAAAGGGCATGCATTTTTGTCAACCGGTGAAATATCTAAAATTGAAGTTGTTGCACCAAACGAGACTATCATTATCCACATTAATGCCAAACGTAGCCTAAACCTAGACCTAAAACTTATACCTTAACATCTCTGGGCTGCTTAATCGTGGGTGGTTGTATTATCTATTAATTGGATGATGTTATATGCTAAGAGAATGTTAACCATCGATATCTTAGTATGCTTTAGAGCACTATCGGTATCTTTTATTATGTATTGATGCTTCAACTTTAGCAACTAGAACGTTGAAAAACATTTCTATTAATTTTGAAGCACGCTAATGACGAGAGATGGCCTGGCATTATATGATCAAAATCATGACCTTAATTAGTTAGTTCTTCCTGATATATCTACCCCTAGGCTGAGCATTAGAGGTGGTCGATACAAGGGTACGTAGCAGTTTCTTAAACAGTTAGGAGGTTTTTTGGCAGATCTTTTTTCTATCCAAAATGCTGTTGGTCTTCTAGAACTGAGAAGAAGCCATCTATTAGTCAAGTGGCTGATTTTTTTTCTAATCTATTAACCACTTTTTAACACTAGATGAATATCAACAACTCACATTTATGTATGTTTTTCTTGTGTGAAGCAAATAATGTTCTAACCTAAAAAGTATAAAAAAAATGCTCTAGCGTAATTCTTACCAGTTTGAACATAAAAAGTATGATTTATATAAACATAATAATGCATCTATATTGATCTAGCTAGAAAATAACTAAAAAATAAAGCAATCTAAAAGTTGCACTTCATTTGTACTAAAATTTCAGTTTTTAACATTGTGCAAGTTTAATTAGTATTCCATCTGTCCAGGACACTACGAGAGGACTTTCTTTGACGACAAAAGCTAATCCTGTCGGCCATGCACCTTTCGTCAGAAGAAGATCTACGTTCACAGGAGGACGTTTCCGTCACGAAAAAAGAAAATTTGTTTTGTTTGCTCCAAATTTAAGTACGTAATACCAAAGGAATTTTGCAGCATGGCAGGCGGATAGCACAGGCATTGGCATTGACTTATTCACTATCTCATCTAGTTCTTTATTGTATTATATTATTGGATTTTGGGGAGAAAACATGTACTTTACCTAATTCATTCTTCTATTACTATATATTTTTGTTGTAAAGCTCATAAACACGTTAATGCTCTTTAGTGCTGAATTTTGTTTTTCTTTGGTTTGCAGGCTGCAATTTGGTGCTCTACCAATGGTGAGTTGACTCTGCTATATTTATTTGGTCAGTTATACTTATTATAACTCATTTAAAGTGTTGACGGCATCCAAAAGAAGCCGCACTGCTGCCGAGCAAATTTTGCTTTAGATTTATATGCGCAGGTTCTCACAAAATGTAGCTCCCAAACACTAAATACCTAGCTAGATGAGTAGATTTCTGGATTTATCGCAATTGTGGATCAGAAAGTAGAGTTAGTAGACTACATGGGCATAAAAGAAAATGGCTAGCTAGATGAGTAGCGTGCAGCGGTCACTTGCCATACTCAGAAATCATATATAGAAGTCATCAAATGCATAAATTGTTGGGGATTGTCAGATCATGGACTATTAGGTGCAGATGGGCATTTTCTCTCTATCACGAGCTAGCTGCAGAAATGTTTGAATTTTTGTGAGAATTGCTTCTTTCTTCGACTTATATAATCTGTATTGAAGTTGTGTTTTGCAGGCTGCAATGTGGTAGTTCTAGCTGAACCAGGGACTTGCCTAATAACATACTGAATGTCAATCTAGCTAGCTACCACGGTGAGTTGACTTCACTGTATTTATTTGATCAGCTGTGCTTATCATAACTGTTGCCTTAACTGATGACAAAATAAATTTTGGTGACTTGCAATATTCAATTATTCACAAATCACATGCATCTAGTATTTATCCTGTCCTAAACTAGACTATAGATACAATACCTTTGTTGTTTGCTTACCTAGTAATGCACTAATCTTCTATGCAATTTATCACTCATTTAGAGTGTTTATGGCCTCCAAAAGAAACTACAGCTAGCAGACCAGAATTTTTCTTTTGCTTTAGAATTTATATGCGCACGTACTTGCAACATCTTGCTGCCAAAAACTAATTGTTAAGCTAGATCAGTAGATCTGTGAATGTATGGCAAATGTAAATCAGTAATAGTGTAAACTATAAGTACAGGGTGAAAATGTTCTCAAAAGAAAAGGGCAGCAGCTAGGTAGAGATATGAGGATGTATGGCAATCTTAGAGGAGATTTAGTAATTAGAGTACATGGGGTATAAAAGAAAAGGGCTAACTAGAGATATGAGTAGCATGAAGTAGTTAACGTAGCGCATAGCTCGTCATTACATATATTTTCCATCCAGGGTTGATTAATATCTATATTGTATCCATTCTATTCATGGTCACCTCAACATGATTTATCTGCTTGTTTGACTATTGTTTGGTCAGCTGCAAATCATATGTAAATGTCAGACTAAAAGACTGTGTTGTGTGTTGAGTTAAGTTAAATATGCAAAGGTCACCATATATGTGGCTCACTTTAAAATTCTTTCTCAAATGACATTTTCTTTCTGCTTAATCATTTTATTTTGCTTTGTATCAGTCTATAAACTGAAATGTATTTTCCTTCAATATTCTTATTGTTTTCTCACTCATGGTAAAAATATCATCATCATCAAGTCAGTTACATGTAAATTGAGATATGCTGAACTCACAGAAGCCACTTATCAAAGTTTAGACACGAAAATAATTATTTTTCGTGGTTAAAACTTAAAAAATATGCTAACAATTCAAGTCATGTTTTATTACATCCTCCCATATCAATTTTGGTATTTCCTTGTCTGTTCTCGTATTGTTGTCATACTTTAGGATTTTACTATACATAAATATTTTTGGAGGTTTTCATTGAATATGTTTAAAGCATCTCAATCAGTATTAAATAAGTTTTTCTTTAATTGGTGCTTTCTTAGCTTATCACATATATCATCGTTTTAAACCTGATCTATTCTTATTTGACGCAAATCTAACGCAACATACGTATCTCCGTAATACTCTTAATTGTTGAATATGTCATCTTTTTTATATCAACAATCTACACCATACAATATCGTAGATCTAATCGATATTCTATAAAACTTATCTTTTAGCTTTGGGATATCTTACTATCACAGTGAATACCCAATGCTTTTTGTCATTTCATCCCACTCGCTTTAAATTTATGGCTAACATATTCATCAATCTATATTT
Organism: Oryza coarctata; assembly: GCA_030770085.1. NCBI lineage: Eukaryota > Viridiplantae > Streptophyta > Magnoliopsida > Poales > Poaceae > Oryza > Oryza coarctata. Next base: position 11,213,946 of record CM061475.1, read on the forward strand.
CTATAGCATTGTTTCCAAATAACGAAAACTATCATTATTGGGCACTATTTGATTCTTCAAACTAATATTTTTCATCTCATGTATAGTAGTGTCAAAGTCATATCTTATATATTCAGTTTTAGTTCTACTGACTCAAACATTTTCAGTATGTAGTACGCCGCCACAATTTTAGCTTCATATTCACTCTTGCTCGACTTTCATCGACTAGCATTATATCATCAGCGAAAAGCATACACCAAGAATATATCCTTACATGTTGCCTGTAACCTTATCCATAACTAAGTCAAAAAGATAAGGGCTCAAAATTGACCTTTGATGCAGTCTAATTTTAATCAAGAAGTTATCTGTGTCCCTATCACTTATTCGAACTCTAGTAATAACATTGTTTTATATATTATTAACGAGGGCAATGAACTTTGTTAAAATTTTATACTTGTCCAAAACCCACCATATGGCATTCTTTAGTATTTTGTTATATGACTTCTCTAAGTAACTGAAAACCATGTGTGACCTTTTTTCTCTCTATACTGCTTTATAACTTATTTTATTAAAAAAATTGCTTCTATGCTTTACCTTTTGAGCATGAAGCCAAATTGGTTCTTACAGATCCATGTCATTTCTCTCAAATAATGCTCGATAACTCTTTTATAACTTCAAAGTAAGGCTCATCAACTTGATTTCCTAATAATTAATGCAATTTTAAATATCACTCTTATTCTTGTAGATCGGTACCAATATACTTTTTCTCCACTCTTTATACATCTTGTTCAACCTAAAAATTTAGTTGAATAACTTGTTCAGTTATACTATAGTTAAATTTTCAAGATATTTTCATATCTCGATTAGGATACTATTAGGGCTCATCGCCTTATCGTGCTTTATCGTTTTCAATGCCTCTCTGATCTCATATTCTTTTATCCTTCACACAAAGCATCTGTTGGTGACATCAAAAGAGTTATCCAACTGAAAGTTTATATTCTCGTTGTTACTATTAAACAAATTGTCAAAGTAGTTTTATCCTAAGTTAACTATTTATATCTTATTTGGTCATCAATTTTTAGAAATTTGTTTAGTTTAACAAAATAAAATTTATATTTTTAGATTTATGATGAGAAATACTTTAATTATGGACAAAGAGTATACTTATCATGCATTATGTGAAATGGATTGTTTTCACGTATCTGCATTTATCCGTGGTCCAAGATGACCTAGCAACCGAGCCACACAGGCAGGACAGACTCTGCTCTGGCCAGGCGTCACCGGCTGCTTTGCAGCCCTCTGCTAATTTTGTGACCACTTTATCGGCGCGGATATACTCATTATCCAACATTGATGAAGTATGGCGAAAAAAAAAATCCTATGCACGAAAGTTCATGCAATCAAGCATTAGGATGTCGTAGTATCATCGGTAACCACAGTGATGCTATGGGGTCGGCCTCAGGGTTTTTTTTTTTTTTGCTAGAACGCCGATATAAATGAGTTAGCGAAAAATTGAAGATGTTCATCAAACAATGGAATATTTTGTAGGACTCATATAATGCTGTTTAATATCATTATAATTTTAGTCTCTTATTATTAATAATATACTCCCTTTATCCTATAGTAGCTATTTTAGAAGAGAAAAGATATATTATAAGGAGAGAAAATTGATGTAAATGTTATTTAATTAAAAATAAGGGATGGCTAAGATTAAGTGTGAAGATGGTTTGAGATAAGATGAGAAAAAATTTAAATAAAAGATAATTAATAAAACAAGTAGTAATCAAAGTGGTCATTTATTTTAAAATATTCTTTAATCTAAATTGGTTCCTTATTTTGAGACGAGGGAGTATTTGATAACAACATCTTATTATTAATACTATGTTTTGCAAAAACAGTTTTTCAAGCAAAATTTTGCTTTTCAAAAAGCATAATTTGATTGCCATATAACTCTGGCTTCTATTTATATAAATACAAATGCATTTTTATATAACCATATAAATTAATATACACCGTTATAATGAACTTGCTAACATATATCCGTCTGTAGCTAGTCAGTGATGGACCATGGATCCTCAGAATCTAGCCATTCACAGAAGTCGCTGTCCTGTGTCGTTGAAGCACATGTGTTTGAAGTGAAGTTATACCATACTACTTTAATTGTGTTGTTCATATTTTTTGAGTTATTGTAAGTAAAACAATAATTGTTAAAATTTGATTTTTTTTGCTGTGTTTTGATAAAAAAAAACTTTAGTTTATAATTTAAAAATCATAATTAGGTTAGATGATGTAGTTTACGGTTACCATGTCTCCTAATTGTTTCTTATTTTCATCATGCATAATATTATTGTTCACAATATTTACGAAAATTAAAAAGTTTGACAAATACCAAAATATCTAAAAGTTATTTTACAAAACAAATTTATCATTATCCATCTCTCTTCAGAACTCACTACGCACACCAACTAACAATTGGTATAATAAAAAATTCTAAAACAAAATCGTACACATACTAATAGTTATATGTAGAGAACTAAGTGCATATTCATTATACATAAAGTGCAGAAAAAATGACAACATTTTAATAAATTTATACTCATGAAACTATCAGATTTTTCCTTTTTTAAGCTAAAATATAATAAATATGAAGTTGAAACTTTACATATAGGTATAGTATTATTAAAAGTATATATGTTTTTTGAAAAAAAAAGTTGGTGTGCACTGTAAGTGGAGTAAAACTTTGCATGCATAGTATATGTTCCCATCGTATATATTGTTATTGTTAATGTTTGTGTATATATATATATATATATCCAGCATGGATGACGTATGGCCAAAACATATTCCATACACACAAATTCATGCAATTCTAGCATCACAACGGTTCATACTTCCAATTAAGAGAAACCGCAATGCTACTAGATATATGGAGATGACCACCAAATTATTTCCGATCATATGGAAGACCCACATTCATGAGTGTGCTCTCTTAACACACTTGCTCAAGAGACATAGCTTAGTGTTAAATCCGTGAACCTCACTAAGTTATTGGAAGCGTTCACGTGTATGTAATTATTAGCACCATGACTAATTTGAACTAGCTAGTAAGTTGAATCATGTTTCCAAAGTTACACCACGACTTCTCTTCCCAATTTTTTTTGCGACAATTTTTTGTTTTGCTATATATAACAATCTGGTATAAATGAGTTAGCGAGAAAAATGAAAATATCCATGAAACAATTCAAGATCCATAGGATCCATATAATCTAGCCTTAGTATATTTTATATCATATATTGATAATAAATATCCAGTTCGACCATCTTAGTCCTACAGTTTCACTAAAAAAACAAGGTCACATTCACGGCCATCATGGGGAATATTTTTACGTACATACATGCATACAACTTCCTGAAACAATATCTACATTTTACTCATTTTAATAAAAGATGTAGTAGCATTACTATTTAAAACCTCATATATTAATAATAAATATCCAGTAGGACCATCATAATCCTACATTTCATAAAGAAAAGTAAGGTTACATTCACGTCCATGATATGGAAATTTTGACGTACAAGCATCCAACTTCCTGAAACAATATTTGCTTATATATACTTTACTCCTTTCATTGCAAGATGTAATCGACTTAATTGCGTTCCTTCCAAAATAAAGGTCCAACATATGACACGTATACGCGCTTGCATGTACGTACACGATGCAGCATATGTGCATGTGCGCAGCAGGTTGCAGGTATACGTCATGTTCGGTGTAACACATGCATGTATACGCCTATACAGTTTATGTATTTTAAAAAGAGGTATGAAACAAGTTGACCAAGAAACTGAATGAGTATTAGCAATCGTGTACGTGTGTATATATCATTTTATTTTTTGATTCGATCGGGAGAGGAGCTGAAGAACTCAGTAATGGCCATCTCCCCGTCAACCTAGCACCGTGTTCTCACGCCTATTTCATCCTCTTATCCAATGGTGATAGTGTTGTTGGCAACCCATTGGGTTTGGGTTAGGATTTCAGGGTTGAGGGTACGGTATAGGATGGGCTTGTACACATTCGTAAGCCGACAATTGTTCTATGTAGGCTTAGAGTGAGGCTTGGAAGAATGGCAGGTAGCAGATTAGGGGACAGCATCATCGGAGCCATAGAAACGGAGGAGGAGGGTGGTGGGTGATGGAGGCAGTGGGGCAAAACGAAAGGAGTGGTTAGAAGGCTGCGAGAGGTGGCTGTGGATCCAGCGGTGTGAGCCATTAGAGATGATGGAGGCCCAACGACACAAGCTTGACGACATTGATGTCACCGGATGAGTGTAGATTAATCAAGGTAGGTTCGTTTGGAGAAGATGAACAAGAGCCTTCAGATTTCCATAGAGATCAATCGACTGAGATTTCTCCGTGGACTGATGCCTAGACAGCACCAAAGAAATTTTATGTTTCAAATTAACATAAATATGTAGAACATATACATTTTTATTTGATCTTGCTAGTACAGAATTGGCAATAAATGCCGCCTCAACACTGTTGGTTCCAACAGAGCTAACAATGATACTTTGAATCACTGCCGGCAGTGATAAGTTTTTACGTGTCAGTGTCTGATCTTTTGGCTAGGTGCACTGTATGCAAGAGGCGAGAAATGTAGTTCATTTTCCATTACCCAAAAAGAAAAGGAATATAATGTAGATTTCCAGCTCATGAGTAGTATTATGAAGCAAAACCACTCTCTAGGAATCAAAAAGCAAGGCAGTATCTTTAGGATACACAGTTCTATTTTTAGGAGAGCAGAAGACCACTCCTCTCATGCATGATTGTCATGAGGGCCACTTGACTGGCCACATCCTAATATGCAAATACAGATGCACACAAGCAACTTAATTAACAATGATCAATGCAATTCTCTTCTTCTTTTTCCTCATCATTTCACCCTATAGCTAATTAGCTACCTCTCTAGATATATCCATCCCTATCCTCTCCATGCAAATGCAAGCAACCCCACATACCTATATCCTCTCTCTATTTATACCCCTGAGCTCCACTGCTCTCTCATACCTCACCAGCCACAAGCTACTAGCTAGCTTCTCCAAGCTTCAAGCTCTCAAGCTCCTAGCCAGCTTAGAGCTAGCAAACAAGCTCTCTCGCTCTATACATATATATCGATCATGGTGAGCTCGCTGAGGCTAGCGGAGATCTCCAAGAAGTGGCACGGCGGCGGGAGCAAGGTCAGCTCGCCGACGGCGGCGGCGCCGTGCCCGCGGGGACACTTCGCGGCGTACACCAGGGACGGCAGCCGGTTCTTCATCCCCATCGCCTACCTCGGCAGCGACATCTTCCGGGAGCTCCTCAACACGGCCGAGGAGGAGTTCGGCGCACCCGGCGGCCGCCCCATCGTGCTCCCTTGCTCCGCCGACCGCCTCGACCAGATCCTCGCCGCCTTCCGCGGCGGCTCCGGCAAGAAGTGCTCGTCGTCCGGCGGCCGCAGCGGAAGGACCAAGATTTGGTAGTAGCCGCATGCATGCATCCATGCATGCCTAGCTACTACTACATATATGCATGTAGCTCTGAACTCTCTGATTGGTTGAGGATTTAATCTAGGAATTGTGATCGGATTGGTGATCGATGACGACTTAATTCTTGGAGATTAATTAATTACTATTTATTGCTGTTGATTTTCATTAATTTTTTATGCCCTCCTGGTAATGCGTGCCTGTAATGTGCACGTTACATGCGTAATGTGCATGCTTTCAGGACGGTATGTAGCTGCCATGATGTAGCATCTTCCTAGCTATAATATCCGGCCTTTTCTAGCTAGCCTCTGTATTCTTGTAGTACGACTACTCTATGATGAATAGTTGTTTGTAATAAGCATGCGTTCATTGTAACATCAGTTAATGTGTAATTGCATTATTTGCTATACATCTCAGTAATTTGTGTGATACATGTCCTTCTCGTTTTATGAGATGAGAGTAGTGCAAATGAAAATGAGACCTTTGGAGGGAATAATGTATCTCTCTTTGTTGGCTAGCTAGTACCAAAACAAGTACAGTTTATCTCCAGCTGTACTAGATTGTGAAAACCTTCGTATTTCAATCATTTTTCGGGTATATACCTCTCACCTTTATATTTCTCAACTCTATAATTATTTGAGAAATAAACTTAGTTTAATGGACATAAGTTAAGTTACAATCCCATCTACACTACACCATGTCATAGAATTCATGTCGAATGATTGTCGGTAAAGATTGATCAGTTTATATATATGAATATACCACTACTAGACATCCATGATGAGTTATCTATAATAGGTCAACACGACTTATTTAAGATGACTTATCTCTGATAGGTCAAAAATTAACCCATTTAACATATGGCTACTAGGGATGATCCATCATAGATGGAACAAATGAAAGGTCATACAGGTCGTAGTTGTAACCTATTGTATATGATTTATGACAGGTTATAATTATAACCTATCACATATGACATATTATCATATGACATGTTATCTAGTATGAATGTAATTGTATGAACATCACATATGAGCTACTCATGTGTGATGGATCATAACTATCACCCATCACAGACTGTGATGGTTAATAGTTATGACCCATCACAGTTAAGTGAAAATTTAAATTTTTAAATTTTGCAAATGATCTCGGGTAAAAACATGTCCTATGTGAAAGTTATAGATCTCGACAATATCTACAACTTTATAATTGATAATATTTTCATCTAAGATCATTTATGTCACCAAATATGCTATAAGTGATGAGATATATTTTGAAAAACAAAATTTCAAATTTTTCAAATGATTTCGAACAAAGACATGCCCTATCTCATAGAGATAAACTAGATCTATAATGTTACAATAGAAAATATCTTCATTTGATATTATTTACATGTCCAAAAATTTATTATAAGGTGGGATTTATTTTGATAAATGAAAATTTAAATTCTTCAAACAACGTCGGATGGAAATATTCTCCCTATAAAAGTTGTAGAACACGATGAGATGTAAAACTATGACCTTTTAATTTAAAGTTTAAAGTTATCTAGAGTGTTAAATATGTTCTACATGGTTCAAATAAGAATAGTCGAAAGAATATCATTAGAAGAGTAGTCAACATGGGCTCTATAGGTGAGTTGGTATGGGTGTACCTTATGATGAAGGAGGTCTTCAAGTTCAACTGTGCAAATGAGGATGTGCTAGTCAAATTTAAAATATTTTTTAGAGTTCTTTTTGCATTTAAAATTCAAATATCATAATTTATTATCATTGATGATTCGTAAATTAGGGATAAGTCATTAGTGATGAGTTGTAAGTGAGGACCTAACAAAGATGACTCATTTGTAACGGATTGTAAGTTACCACCCGTCGTAGATAAATCATATGTGACCAGTGTTCATTGACATCTTTTCATCGGTGACTATTTATCTATGATGATTACTATACTCATTAAGTATGATGGATTGTATGCTTACTTGTCGATTCTATTTCAGACATCATTCTGGTTTGGCTAGGCTTACCGTTGCATTCAATATAATAATAAATATGAATTTAAGAAATCAGTATTTAATTATTTCTATGCTAAATTTCACTTCTAATAATAGTTGAAAATGGAATCAGAAGAGGTATTACTTGTAATTTACCGTACTTACATCTCACTGTAATGACCAGTGGTGGCTGTAATGAATTGAATTACTGTACTTATGTAATAAAGGAATTTTATACGAATTGACAGAAAGGATATTCTTTATGTCGTGTTTTGTGTGATGGAATGGTACATTCGGCTATATATTCCAGCCAGTATCAGAATGGAGCGAGCAGAATTTACAGATTAATATGCACGTACATATATTAACCTAGGTCAAGTTATATAAAACAATAAAAATTTTGCAGAGCAGAAAGAACTATTATCGTTATTGTTTTGCCTTTTAATTATAAGGAGGATATGCATGCAGACGTCAACTATATAGCTAGCTAGCAAGATTTCAGCTGATACATTGCCTTCACCATGGAACAGAGCAAATGGGAGCTGCCTACCCTGACTGACCAGCAAACTAACCCAAATCCAGGGCCCAAGCTAGCTTATATTAATTTGTCAAACATCATCCACACACATATATCAATATCGATCATGCTCCCATATATGTGCGCATTCATATATGTACATTATTTAAGGTGCATTTTCTGTAGGATGTCACTATCCTAAGTGGATCATTTTTTTTTTTTGAAGTGGATGCATGATGGGTAGAGAGAGAGACTTATGGGGCTCTAGGAATGTGGTGAGAGTGAGATACCATTTAAGATTGTTGCTGGTATGGCTTTCCTTGATTTGTAATGGAACATTGTCCTTTGCCTCTGGCTGGGCCTGGCCCCACCTTCACTATTCAGGAGAGGAACTGTGTTGGCACAAAACAGGGCACATATGGATCACTATATGGACATATCCAAGTTGTGGGACTCTATTGTGGTAATTCTTGTTAATAAAAATGTGGTTGGTGTGAGGTACATTAATAAGCATATTGTTGCTCATAGCTAAACTTATGGTGATATTTTGTACCAATCATATACTTTGATACAGTACAATTTGTCATATATACCCAGAACACACCATACCGTACACACACACGATTGTATGACCTTGTATGTCTTTGAAATTGTGGAGAATGGGCATACTCACTAAGGCTGTGTGCAATGGGATGCTAAAATAGACAGGGACATATCAAACTTTTTTTTTGCCACTCCAGCATTTTGCGAGCAATCGAGTTGCTACCTAGGAAAGCATACCACACTGTACACAGAAAAGAGTGTTCCTAGAGGAGCGATGCCCAAGCCACGATGAAAACGGTGGTAGAAATTCTTGATCAACCAAATATCATTTTTTTCAAATTGGTACCGTTTCCTATATTAGTTATATATTTTTTTTAATTTTTATAATTTCTATTAGCGTCGTTTTGAAGTTGCCACTAATTAAATTGATAAATACCGTTTTCATCCCTCAACCAGCGCCAAAAGCCATTCAAATTCATGTTTAGCCAGAGCTATCAGATATTTGTCAATGTTAACCAATATTGCTTCAACTTCAACAACTAATATTGTTGTTGAAATTGTTGGAATATGATGAACGGAAGCTTAGTAATTATGTTTAGAATGTGACACACTTTGATAATATAACTTTTAAGTATTTATATATTAAAAAGACTACTCGAAGATAGTGTTAGTATTTAGGAATGGATGGAGTATCAAAGGTTCAAACTCTTGAATAGATGCTTTGACATATTCTCCTAAGCATAAATCTAGAAGAACATGTTGTATTATACATGCCCTAAAGGTGAATGCGATTGTGCAATTCAAATGCATGAACATCAATGACAAATCTAGGCCAGCTTGGACCCTAGCAGGCTAAGCGCACACCTGCACATTTAGTCATCACAGCTAGCATTTGGGAACCCATACCTTAGCCCCTTTCCATGTGTGGGCATGCATTTAGGGAGGAATGGAGGACTCAGGAGTCAGGAGGTGCTGGAGTCAATCAGGTGTGCATCACAATCTTCTTTGGAAGAAAGGAACACTTTATATAAATTTAGATCTATATAAATGTACATGCATATATAACGGAATTGGCAGGTGGAACATGAAAGTTGAAATATTGTCGTGGTCCTTTGGTCGTTCTTTTAGAAAGGGAAAGGATATATGATCGATGGCAACTCGATCACAAGGGCAGCATGTGCTCCCTCGACATTGGAGACGTGCATGGCTCAGGGCCATTTGTTTCACCTGCTCTTCAGGCCTCCTCAGTTTGTTGCCACTTTCAACAATTCCAAAATTTAACGGTGCCAAAATTTAGTAGGGTAATAAACCTTAGCCAATGCCACCTTAGATTTGATAATTCTAAAAACTTTCGGTCTTAAAAACATTACAAAAATTTAGTAAGACTTTAAAATCAAATGCATCCAACCCTACTAAAATTTAATAGCACCAAAGTACACCAAAATTTAGTATTAATATGGTTGACTTAGGCGACTATTTGAACAAACCCTTCATCTTCCTGCCAAGCTAGTTTTTTCCCCTTGTCCTTTTTTTTCAAGAGGAAATTACAACAGCAATATCTATCTGAAGGGCAAGTTCTTTTTTTGAGAAACGGAGATGAAGGATGATGGATGGTGTATTTCTTAATTAATAAGAAAGAATTAAATATTGTAAATTATGAAGGTAACAAATAGATTGGAAAATATTATCTTAGTAATCGGTAAGCAACGCTGATAACAAAAGTCTTTTTGGACAAATCATACTTTTAAAAGCGTGATACGGTTCCTATGATAAAAAAAAGAACGGCCCTCAGTGGAAAATCAGAAGGCATAATAGGCCTAGCCCCTCGGTATGTTTCTTCTAATGGTGAAAATGTTCTTGCACACCCAGCATGCTTAAATTGTATGTTTTAATAAGATTTTATAATTTGAACTGCATGCTTTCTAAAACATTTGTGTGTTTATAAACCGAGAGGAGTAAAATCCAAGAAAATTAGTAGCCAAAGGCCTTGTGCACAGCACAGTAAATTTCTCATAAAACTCTTACAAAGATATCAACTGTTTAATTTGGTTATTTAGTAGTTATGGAAAATCAAGATGCAAGCACAGCATGTCACGTCAGTCTCTTGAAGTGTTTGTAAGTTTGTTTTTTGTGCGCATGTCTTTCTTCCTTCGTATCAAACAGCTTGCAGGATCAAATCATGTTCCACAAGATCCTATATATGATCTAAGATGAGATACCTCGACCGGATCAAATGTTGAAAACCTAATTAAGATCCTCCTGCATGATTGTCTATCAAGGACATGCAACGTTACGAATTAGCAAGGCACCTTCCACTAGTGTAATGACAGCTTTGCTTGCATCTTAGAGAGAAAAATTAAAGATTTATGGCAAAGCTCTGCCCGCTTAGAAGAAAGCGAACCGTGTACGTGGTCCGCATGGAAAAGCCTAGCAAACCGTCTTTAGTCAACTACGTCTGATTCTCCAATCTCCATCATTTGATGGCTAAATTCAACTACCCTATTTGATCCCATCAAGGAATCATAACCATCTAGCTAGGATGAATTGATCTATTATAGGATTATTTGTAATTTTACGATGACCATGTTCCTCAACAAAAAAATTATTAATTAACTATACACAACTTTGAGCGATGTATGAGATGGAAATGTACCAATACATTTCATTTCTCAAGCCAAATGATTTTTTACTTAAGATCGAGAGGGATCAATTTTTCTTGGACCTGATCATCGGAAATAAAAGAATTAGAGTTCGCCAGAGAGAGTTGCCTTTGTATAATTTAATAATGGAGAATCAAACTAAACAATGATCAAAATTAAACCAAGACAGTTCGTTTTCCTCATTTAAGATAGTATACTGGTAACACACAATGTGGACGTGCATGTCGCAGCAAAAATGCACGAGACAACATACTGTTCATGATATGGAACACAGATATATACGTTGTCGGTGCGCATAGCGCTGTGTAGACTGTTAAGTTAATGCAATTTGTCACACGGGCCAAGCTTTCTTTGCCTGTGACAAATTGCATTCACTTGAACAGTGCTGTCAAAACTAATAATAATAATAATAATAATAATAATAAGTTTCTTTTTCTTGACCATATATCAAAAAGATTATATTGGATCAGGTTGACTGCTGGCACCTGATGAAAACAAGCCAAACTTTTTTGAAGTAAATGTGGACAAGGCACCATTATGGTTGATTAGATCGTAAAGAAGTACGCGTGACAAAAAGAAAAAGATTAAGTGTGCATCCTAGCAAGTGATCTGATGCATAGTGCCACTAGATTTAGGGCTTTAGGCACGTCACCCTCCGAATGCTTGACAACAATTAACCATAAGTCCTCCCCGCAAAAGAAAATAAAATAACCATGAGTCCAGGTCTCCAGGAGCAATTCAAACTCCACTGAAAAAACAAATACTTAATAGAAAAATATATGACGGATGGGCGCATATCATCCGTATTTCCTAACTAACAAACTACCCATCATTAAAGGTTAGTAAAATAGTTTACTCACCATTAAGGTTAGTAAAAAAGTATTCAGTACTTACACTGGGAAAAACGGGTGACCGATGCCTGGATACTGGCAATTTCTACGCAACACTACTGACCTCCTGGCGAGAGCATGCAAAGAAACGGCTGTATCACAAGATTAACAAGCCATGGCATGGCATGATGCAATAATCCCTATATGCGTCATGTGGAGTTTTCATCGCCTATATGCGTAAGGCTTGGATACAAACAAATAAAATACTGAAATATAGACATGGTATGACGGAGATTTCATCCACCTCAACATAGAAGGTCCAGAATCATTAAAACATTGCCCCCACTTCAGATTTCTCATATAAATTTCTATCAATTGTTGTGGCATGAGTGGTTCCTAAATGAGGCTGCAATTGATATGGTAAAGTTCTATGGTGTGGGCCAATCTTCCAGAAGTTATGATAGTAACAAGCATAAAAAACCTTTATGGGACACAATGGTAATATACAACAAACGAAACATCACAGGAATTATAGTAGCAGTAGTTTTCAGAGTGGTAGTGCATGCAAAAGGACAGAAAGGCACAAGCGCAACTGCAAGTGGTTGTATAATACTCAGATATTTTCAGAGGATATGTAACACCGTCGTAGGCGATTGCTTTCAAATCATAGACAACCATCACCATCAAAGCAACATGCAAAATATAGGCATGGGCCTCCATGAATCAAGCACTAACAGTATAGCTCATTCGAAGTTAAATGAGGTAAAGACCAAAAGGATACTGTAGCTATAGTGCAAAAGTACTTCCATATTCACCATCTTAATGGGAAATGGTATCCACTCCACATGGACATGAACATCAACCATGAAGAGCAAGCAAGCTCTTTCTGAAATTCCACCATAACCAGTGCAACGAGGAAGGTATGAAATCAAATTTGTGCAAGGCACAAAACAAAAAACACATCATTCACTAGAAACAACAGGAAAATAAACAAGGTAGCCAAATAAGGTGATGTAATATAATTTAAGAGAGCAGATAGGGAGGCTTGACTTTAGAAACAAAATTACAATAGTAAAAACATTAGCTACTTTCACTTTTGTTGCACATCAATACAATAATGGGCAAAAAAGAGAACATATCAAAACAGGAAGTGCACCAAGCAGCATTAAGATATCCTTACAATAATTGCAGGGCAAGTAAGATTCTTCTGCATCACAAAACAAAAAAGGGCCATCACCAGACACATGCAAATATCTTATGGAGAAAAGCACAGTTAAAACATTGATACATGCAAATATCTTGTGGAGAACAGCATAGTTAAAACATAAAATGGTCATCTTTTGTTTCAACTGCCTCCTACATTCTATCCTAGCTAACTTTTGCATCTAGCAACAATGTACTGCAGTAAAATAAAGTAATCGAAACAACTAGTAATATGGCTAAGGAAGCAGGCGCAGATTCTTACATTATCACATCAACCCATTTTTCTCCTCTTGTGTTGTGACTTGTCCATCTGGTTGAATCCTCTGAAGTCATTTGTTGTCTCCACAGTGTTTTGCTTCTTCAGCCCTTTCCGACCACCATGCCCAAACTTGGAATCTTTTGATTTCCTGTTCTTTCCTTGTTTACCTTTCTTAGCAAGGGCACCAGACCTATCACCAGGAGAAACACCAGGCCTCCTATTCTTTGATTGCTTGAACCCTTCCTCGCCTTCGAAATTCAGATCTGGCCCATCATCATTTCCCTTGTCAAACCCACCTTGTTGCCTCTGCTTCCTCCACTTCTTGACAGATTCAATCTGCTCTTTCTTCTGCTTAGCCCTCTCCTTATGCTTCTCTGCCTGCACCTCCTTCGCCCTCTTCTTGGCCTCTCTGGCCTTCTTCCTCTCCTCAGCCTCCTCAATCTTCTTCTTCTCAGACAAGAGCCTCCCCTTGATCTTGTGCATGTGAGCATCAGTCTTGACCATCTCAGCATAGTAGTCAGCTGGCCTGAGGAACCGGACCTTCATAGACTGTAACTTCTCAAAAGCTTGCCTTGTACCATCCAAAGCCTGCGTGAAAAATGCAAGCTCACGAGCAAGATCATCATTGACATCAACCTTTTCAACCTGTTCATGATCGATAGTGAGCTTGTGCCTCCAGTCCACATTCTCTGGCCATGCTATGTCCTCAAGCTTCTCAAGGACACCCTCCTTGTTGTACACAGCTTTCTTCGAAGGCTCGGCATGGAATTCCTCCACCGAATCGTCTTCCGACTCTGCCTCTTCCTCGTCGGTATCAACACCATCCAGTATGGCTTCATCGCAAACCAACAGGTCTTCACCTGCGAGTCCTGCCATTTGTCACTGCAACACAGATAGGTCAACCAGCACAATCCCAGAAAAGATAGGCACAATGGAATGCAATACGGATACTGAAGATAAGTCAATCAAAACAACCAAGCTGCACAATCACAAAAAAGAAAAAAATGGGTAGGAACAATTGAATGATAATAACAATCTTGTATTTGTATTCTTTTTACAGAAGATTCTTTACTCCTCTTTCAAAAGGAGGAGTCGGGAGTGATTAGGGTTTATCCTTTCGCTCCTCCTTTGCCTTCATCCCCTCGCTCCAGGTAGTATTTCGTTACCGGTATCTCACTGATTATCTATATATACTAACGGCATCAACGGCGACCTCCGACGGCAAGAACAAACAAGCGATTCCCCTTGCCTCGGAGAAACCCAAACATTGGGGAGGAGGGTATTGATGCTCACCTGCCGGCCCCGGGTTGGCCGATGCTTGGCCGTACTAGAGGAGCAGCGGAACGGGCGGCGGGAAACGGCGCCGGAGGAGGGAGCGGAAATCGAGGGGAGGCGGCGCTGTGCTGTGCGAGACGGAAGAACCCGGGGGAGGCAGAGGCAGAGGCCGCGCTTTGTATTGGACTGCTAGGGTTTTAGCTTACCTTGTTTGGGCTCTTGGGCTTTTCTATGTTAGCCTCATCTATTGCTTGGGCCGGGCAACAAAAATCGAGACATGAATCTCAGGAACAAATGCAGCAATACTGATTTGAAAATTGAAACGGCAACTTGAATTCGACTTGAAATATTTTGAATCGAAACCAACAACACCGATCGACATGTGCGTCTCAGACAAAGTCACTCTTGCTACCTTGCATCCCTGTGGAAATGATTGTTTCAGATTTTTTTTTCCTTTTGGTGCTCATATTTCTGGTGCCATTTATTATACGCAGTTCGTGGTTTAAGAGAATCCACAATGGAAACAAAAGATGGTACATATAGCTCTATATGGGTAATTTTATCATTGTGAAAGCTAACATTAGAAAGAGAAATAGTATAAGTCCCTCGTGAATACATCAACTGTCTGAATTAAAATGCATCATCTCTCTCCTCTCTCTTCCCTCTCTTGGATGTGATTTTTTGTTAGGGTATAGATATAACTTGATATTCGCTGCTTTCTTATACACTGAAAACTAGAACAAAAGCCTACTTATATCTATATGGACTAGATGGACTAACTAGTCTATATACATTATTGACACCTTAAAAAAAGGTTTATCTGACCTCTGCTGATCATAAATATTTAACGTTTTTTAAGGAAACTTTCAAAACTTTAATCATTAGTAACTTTGAGGATACTTAGTAACACAAGAAACTCATCAGATCATATTCCGGCGTTACCGCTAAGTTATAACAAAGTTAAAATTGCTCTCTGCGGAAATGACTATAACAAAAGGAAGGGCCTGGAATTCTAAACTAAAACTGCCGCACTTTTGAAACTAAACCAAAACAAGATTCAAAAAAAAAAAAAGATGCCGCATCAACTGCTGCTTCGTCTCTGCCTGGAGTAAGATCGACCTGGATGTCTCTTCTGATGTCCAGAACTTCGAACAGCCTGCGGGTGACACAAAATGAAAAATGAAATGAGGGGGCACAATGAAAAATGAAATGAGGGAAAAAAGAAATGCAGAGTAAACTAACATCTTGAAGACTTTCCATCAATATACAGACCTCCTTTATGGAATTTACAATATCTAGAATCTCTGCAAAAGTTGGCCTTTCGGCTGGATCTTTCTGCCAGCATTTCTGAAGTAGACCAGCAAGCATAGGATTTGTATCAGCTGGAATGATAGGTTTCAGATCCTGTAAACATGAAAATGTGATCAATGGACCGTGTATCACAGACTTCAGATTTGGATGCATGCCAGATCCCAGCTCAGCACATGTTCTATCTTAGGGAAACTAGGATGGCAATAGTAAGGTTTGTTATCTTGTACCTTTTGGACAACGGCAACAGCTGCTTGAAGAGGTGTCATATCTTCATAAGGAAGCTGAGAAGATAAATCAACAGCAATCAGAAAAGCAAAAGTTCAGCACAGATGTTAGGTGTACAGCATCTAAACATAACGCTGGCATGCGAAAAGAACCTTTCCAGTCAGCAGCTCCCAAATAACTATCCCAAAACTGAAAACATCTGCTTTCTGATCGTAAGGCAAGTGCTCAATGACCTGCAATAATTTCTATTAGAACATATCTCAAAAACAACAAAATCAATAAGGAGGCAAAATGCTAAATTGCATCGTGAAGATGACACGTGTGCAACAATGAGATAGCTTTAAGGAAATCATATACCCCACCAAAACAAGGGTCTTTTCATCCCATTATCTGAATAAACTTTTTCAGGTCTCCAAAATGCAACACTAACCACCATTTTTATATGAGTATATCAGTATAAATTATAAAATTGTTACCTTATGATAATATTTTTCATGGCAAATTTAATGATATATTTCTGAACATAGCTTACGTGCCAACTGCCAACCCAGTTTCTGTTCCATAGGCAACGCACTTGGATATTCTGGCTATAAAAATCTCTTTCGAATGTTCCAGGGGTGCAAACCCATAAAAGCCTCTTATAACTTTTCTGAGTACTTCTGATAGCACAAGAATTACATACTGCAGACCAGTAAATAAGCTATATTCACACACATTAATATAGGAGGAACCTTGGTGTAGAACAAGCAAAATAGCAATGAGAAGGGATTGCATAAAAAAAGGCTTAGGTTTGGTTAACTGCTAGCATAAAAGTACCCCAGGAAACAATCGTAAAAGACATCACATAGAGTAGGTTAGTCATTGTTCTTCCAATCTATTATATATGATAAGCCCCCAATGACTTTGCCACTTGAAACAAAACTTTCAAAAACATCTCTGTGGTGTGAGAAAGCAGATTGCTGAAGGAAATCTGCAGTCCACCGATTTAGTATATAGCCCACAGATTTGTGACAAACTACAAGCAATGAAATGCAAATTCATTAAGATTTTTCAATGAAAACGACAAATACAACCTCAGGAGCCATCCATCTATAGGTTCCTGTTTCTGCAGTCATAACTCCTGACTGGTCTTTAACTCTTGCTACCCCAAAGTCTGCAACCTTGACAACCTGCAAGGTTATGAGTAGGGTGTGTAAAATACTAGTCTGACATATAATGTCACTAGAGAAATCAAATACATCCTATTTATTAAAGTATATATGCATGCTAGTTCATACCCAATAAGAAGTGTGACATTAGACATTACAGATTCAAGGTAATCGTCACTCATCAAGTATGCAGCTTGACTCAATCTTTACTTATAGGCATTGACTTAAGTCCAACATAGAGGCCTCTGTTAACAATAGAGTGACTCAGCAGCGGCACACTAGCACTAGTCAACATTAAGGGGCAGGAAGAAAAAAAAAGACAAGGGAAAGTGGACTCTTTGCAATCATATTAGAAATGACAGATATTGAGTTTGACCATCTTTGATCTTATTTAAATGTATCTCAACAGGATGAGGGTATCAGAAACAATAACTTCTGGTACAAGCCTAAGATTCAAGAGATCAACAATATCAAGATTTGTGAACTAATGTTGCAATATAGGTCAAGAAAACAAGATAGGCAGTCAAGTACCTGGTCATCCAT
The DNA here is from genome assembly GCA_030770085.1 of Oryza coarctata. NCBI lineage: Eukaryota > Viridiplantae > Streptophyta > Magnoliopsida > Poales > Poaceae > Oryza > Oryza coarctata. The sequence goes on from CM061475.1 coordinate 11,231,942, forward strand.
AAGAAGATTAGCGGTCTTTAAGTCCCTGTGGACAATGTTAATCTGATGCAGGTAGTTCATTCCCTTGGATACATCAGAAGCAATTCTTAACACATCAGGGAGCTGAAAAGTTCCTCTAAAATTGTAAAGAAAGTCGAATATACTTCCACCACGCATGAACTCTGGGAATGAAATAGAACAGAACTAAATAACTTACATTAATCATGATTCACAGTAGAAATATGGAACAATTTAAACAGAAAAGTTTTCAATTTAGGCCTATTCTGCACAAGTACTGTTACACATTAGACCTGTATACCTGTAACTATACACAAAATAGGTGGTCTGGTGCATGCACCAATAAATTGCACAACATTCTTGTGACGAACCTTTCTGCGAAAATAGGATTAAGTAAAGAAATACATCAAGGAGAAAGGAGGCATGCCTAATCAGTTTGAAAAAATAATGAAGTGTATTGATTGTGTCTTAAGACAATTCCAGTAATAATCCTGTAAATTTGATAAGTTTAGTAAACCCAAATTCTGCATAATGAACTATGAAAACAATTACTCGTTTCCTAAAAATATCACCATGCAACTACTTCAACATGGATGTTCTTATTGTGACTGCAGTTTTTATCATCAGTAAATAAATGTCTTAAAAAAGAATTCCATCACCAAAGTTTATTACTCCCTCCATTGATGTCTATAAGGAGTATTTTAATTTTATTAAAATCAAACTTTGTTGATTTTGACCAACAATTAGTCAAATTACCAGTACATTTAGTGTGTATAAAGATCAAACCAATTAGATTCATATTTGAATGTACTTTCACATAATATTAGTTTTACAGCTACTAAGAATATGTTTTATTAGAAATCAAAGGTCAGAGTTTAATCTTCATACTCTCAAAATAAGTTTATCTTGGAAAACTTTGAAATTAAAATATGCCTTAAAAAATCAACGGAAATAGTAGTTATTAGTGATTGAAATGAGCTATAAGTAGACAAGAATTGGCATAAGCAAAGATCATCACTCACTTCATTATATATACTTCCTGTGCAAACTCACGCAGCATATCAATGCTAACACGCTCAGGCTTGAGTACTTTGATTGCTACATCTTGACTACAGTATGTCCCATGGTATCTGGTGGTTAACACAGCCAGAATAAATTAGTTACATGCAAAGTATAATTGTTAATTAAGATTGTAGAACATACAGATCACCAAATGATCCAGATGCTAATTTTCGTTCAAATTTCAGAAGCCTTGGATCAACCTCCCAAACATCAGTTGCATCAGCTGGAATCTGGACAAAATCAGCTGGAGGAGAATCCTCCATTAGCTCATGACCCATCCTAACAGGCATGGACTGAATCAATGGCCATGCTTTGTACTGCATGAATATTTAAAAAGAACTTAGAAGACGCATATGCACACAGAATGGACTTGAAATACTAAACTGCACATAACATAACCAGGAGTTATTGTATTTGTACCTTTGCAAATAGCTTTTCATGGCTGGTAAAAAATGTACAACATTGAACTATATTCAAGGTCCAATTTTTACCCTGAACTCAACACTGGTTATTTTTCACCCCCTAATGTGGACTCTTATTATAACAGTTACCCTGATGTGTATGCCACTTAGATGGGTCCATGCTGATTCAGTTTGCCAAGTCTAGGGTGTTATTTGTCCAGATTTAAATATTGACAAAAATAACCAGATTTAATGTTCATAGGTTGAAAGTGGACTAAGAGGGCCAAAAAATAAACTAATTCTTCAGTTAAGTAACAGGTTTCCTTTGCTTGTTATAATTCTTAAAATCAAACAATTGGCAACTAGCAACAGCAAACTGCAATGAATAGTGTTCATATTGAACAAAACATTAAATAGTTCAGGCTCTTAACATTCAACTGATCACATGTAAAAACCATTATAATTGTTGAACAAAAGTGACAACTGAGAATAAGATATTAATGACTGGTGGCATTCTGTAGGCAAATCAGCTTAGATCAAATTCGAGTTAAAGCATTGTTTGATCTTGTACCTTTATCTTGTCAATTCCTCTCCTCAATGCATCTTGTAGAACATCAACCTGATCATTTTAAGGAACAAAAATGAAAAGTATTAAAAATAAATTGCAAACATAGGCATATATATATATATATGTTTGTTAAAATTTAAGTGGCTGCAATAGTTGCATCTTTGCTACAGTTATTAATCCCTTTTCTATATGATAACTACGACAAATATAAGAAACTTGATTTGTTATAGTACACTAGAGGGCCCAAAGCATTCCATGTAATTGAATATGCCAACTTTATTTTGCTTCCTTCATGCCATTAACATGTTGTCACACAATAACTACAACATAGATACCTGGTGGTGGCATATTTCAAAAAAATAACAAGAGCATTAGAACAATGGAATGGAAGAACGTTGCTCCATTGGTAGCAAAACTCAAGTTTGCATGCCTTCTTAACAAGCTAATGCTCAAATTGCATTACCCTTATATTAAGATAGATACTAGTAAATTTCTGTTAGTTTTAGAAAATTCTACTAACAGTATTCTGTAAATAGCAGATAATTTTTAGCATGAAAATTTACTGTGGTGATAAAAACATCCAGTACAATGAAAAGACCACTAGCAACTTCCAAAACAGAGCTACAAGCATAATACAAGTTCCTATTACTATAATTAACTAATACAGTGGTTGAGCAAATTACTTTGAAAAATCATACCAAAATAAATTCATAACATATTAATTGCAAGACCATTTTAACGTGTGGATATTTGACTAGAACCTCAAATTTTCAAAATATCGAAGAATATAATATTTATTTTTTATTTATAACAGTTCGAATATATACATAAAGTTTTCAGAAATATTGTGGCTTTCCATAAAGGTCTGTAAAACTTCTGAACATTTTCTTATTTTAAAATTTATCAATTTTCCTCTGCTCTAGGTTTTGGAAGTATCTAAATATTTATCATACAATTTTAGCATTGGAAAAGAATTAAGTGTAATGAACCATCTGAATTTTAATCCAATCTTACCCTCAGAATACAAAATAATATAACAACAACAATAACAATAAAACATTTCAGTCCTAAATAAGTTGAGATAGGCTAGAGTTAAAACCCAACAAAAGTCTCAAACCATGATTCAGACATGTAGATATATCCCACTCTTTTAGATTTCTTTTTATTATCTCTCTATATATTAATTTCGGTATTTATCTATCTTTTCTCACATTATTATTTTAGACTTAAAATTCTCTAAGGGTTTTCTTTAGATATGGCCAAACCATTTAAATCGATATTAAACAAATTTTTCTTCGATTGATGCTACCCCTAGCCGATCACCTATATTATCGTTCTAGAATAATAAATGACTAAATATTATTTGGAATACAAAATAATAAATGACTAAATATTTATTTACACAAACTTGGTAGCAATTGTAGTTGAGCATTACAATAACATTTTAAATGGCCTGATATTTAAGATGAATAAGCAATATATATCTGGCAATCAAGAATATAGATAGTTCTTCTTTTATTAAAGGAAGTATAATTGGTAAATATTAAGTTACCTCATGTTTCCAGCCATCAACAACAAAGATGTCAAGGGAATAACCATCACTTGTTGAAAATGCATGTGCTTCTTGGATGTTTAGGCCAAGCTCCCCAAGTAGAGCAGTTAGCTGGATGAAACACAATCGGCTCTTTTGTACAATTGTCCCAAAAACAAAGTAACTAACAAAATAGCTTCATCATAATGGACACTGTATTGATAATCATGTGAACTTAGCGAACAGAACCAAGTTTATCAAGAATATAACTATCGAACATAAATAGGCCTTTTTATTCTTCCCTTGTGTTGCTTGAAGCTGATGAAGTTTCATGAGTATTATTTGCAGAACAATAAGCTGGTACTGTCATGCTTTCATATAGGAAGAATAGATTCATGCTGTGCAACTGATGCATAAAATCCATACAACTTTATAAAGCTACGTAGTCTGGAATGTAATGTCATGATAGGCTCACAACTTCACATATAACTGGATATGCTTCGTGAATTCTGCAACATATGATGGCTATCCACAGATTTGGGTTTAAAATTATGTGAAGCCATTTTTGGGGAAAGCACATAAGAAATATGCAAGTCTTCAAACTAAGCTGGAAAGCAGACAGCAGTTCAGGTGCTATAAAACTTAATTTCTTATTTGTCTGCAATACTGCACAAGTCAACTGTCAACCCACCATTACCTTTACTCATGAAAACATTGAACTCTCATGCAGAGTGCAAAGGTGTTTGCTAATTAAGTGTCCTTACAGAGCAGAGCCTATGGCTAACCAGGTATTTCTATCAATTGCTCAGCATACTTTGACTAGCATGTGGACAAATGGATCAGCATTAAGAAAAGATATTGTTACCAACACTAACAGATGACAGCATACAACATAAAAGCACCAGTCCACCACAATTAACAGATCAACCCAAAAGGGACCAATTTGTTACAACTTTCTACCGTAGGCCTTGTATAAAGTATCCATACTAATCCAATCTCACTGTCAACTTATGTATGACTGTATCTCACTACGATTGTATATGATTGAATTCTACTTTCAAGGATCTTTACAATCATACTAATCTTGTTGTCGATAGAAAATCGTACTTGCCTGGCTCTAGCAGCATATTTAACATCCAAACACATCAATAAATCATAAATTTACAACATGACATAGGACCCAATGCATGTTACTGCTGTCTGCGTGTCATTCTCCATATTAGACTAAACAAAGATGTAGCCTCGACCTAGGTAACATCAACAGACCACACGCTGTCTGAAGCCTAGCCTACAAATGCAAACAGCTATTTCATTGCTAAGTCCACAACAACATCAACTGCCATGCATTAGAGGCATTATGTTGGTAGAATTTTCAGCAATTTGAGGGTCATCCTTATTACTAGCAACAAATGGTCACATAAAAAATGATTTACAGACCAATACCACAAGTTAGTATGCTGTTACTGCAAAATTGATAATTTCCATCTCAAACAAGAATTATTGCTTTACCTGACTAAGAAGCTTTGGCTTATCGTCACATGCAAATATAATTTCATGGAAACACCTGTGATGACATCATATATTAGAAAATACTGACCCTTAGATCATTATGACCAAAAAAGTTACTTAAACGCAATGAATCCCAATAAGGACAGAAAGATACAACAGTTTTAACAAAATCATACAAGATATGTTTGTTTGCGTACTTTTCTCAGAAGCATAACAAAAGGTATATTTCAATAGGTAACAGAGAACATGTCAACAAACATCGTATTAATGTGATGCAATCAAACCAAATTTGTAACTCAACTCAATGACAAAGAAGCTGGGATCAAAATCACCTTTTGTCTCTTGATGCAAACGATGAGAGTTGAGGATCTTGTTCTTCTTGTTTAAAGGAAGTTGATTGCTCAACTTCAGTGCTTCCATCCAGAGTAACAGCCTAAAAAGGTGCACTTCACGAAATTAATATGAAATTCATTCTAATGTAATACCAAACTATGCTCAACAGAACACGTAAGCTTGTAAATATCATTAATCAGTTTATAAGTTTGTGCTTCTCAATTTCTCATATTCTAATCTGATAATCTCTATATATTTGATATGTCAAAATGTAATAAATTAATTTATGGCTAGTATGAAAAAATTAAAGAGATAAATGCACAAAAAGGAGAAGAAACAAAACAGTAATCGTCATTTCTATGACTCGACTTGCAGGCACCAAGCTATAACTCAGTCACTCTCCAATATAACAAACTGGAACAGTAAGACAAGCTTACATATAGCTTCAAAAGATAGGCATAGCAAAAGCAGCTGTTCTACATAAAATTAAAAGAACCAGCAGTTAACTAGTTCAGTTTGAAAAATAAGGATATTAGATCTACAGAATAGTGATTTCCATGCAACTATACTGTTTGTAACAATGGAAAAAGGTGTCATGCTAAACAACACCAAGTAGCAGCTAACAGCATAACTTTTTTTGCAGGAAAGCTAGCAGAATAACATGGCTATGAAAATGTCGAGGTATATGCTAGATAGCAGCCAATTCAACAAGACATTGTAGCAATATACAGACATGACGATGGTCACCAACTAATGCTTAGTCAATATCAGAAAAGAGGTAGACTGATCATCTTATGCATTAATTACCTGTGAATGATGAACATCAAAGACCAGCCCATTCATTGGTTCACGGGCCTGGTCAAGCAACCTCTTGTGCAATAAAACATCATCAAACCTCTCGACATTCACATCCAACGCATATCTGTCCAATGCATGAAGCCAAGCACGTCTGCAATTAGGTCCTAATGACATGATTTATTCAAGCTAATGCTAGCTAGCAAGTTCTCGGCTTCTCGCTATAACACTCGAGGACTACAGAAAGACATACATAAGCAAAGATGCAACAGTTAGTTTCTGGGACGATTAATGGTGTGACATGACAAGCGCAGAATAAGAGAACGGACAAAGATACAAAGACCAAAGAAAATAGAGCCGAGAAAGGTGTAACATTACGCCAAAAAAGGTAGCAGTCTCTGTGGAGAATGCAGAAGCAGCCCATATCTCACATGAAAAAGGCAAGCTAGCTAGCTCAAAATATGTTGTTAAGAGAGAACAAACATACGGGACAGCGATAACTATTCACAGGGAAAAAAATAAAGCCTTGTTTTGATAAACAGTCATTATCAAACATCTAATCATTTTCTTTGAGAGAGATAGAATAGCAAACATCTGAGCAGACAAGCATAGCTTGATCTTTCTTATCCACAGACAAAAGAAAACAGGAAGGTGTCTTCACGTGGTTACAAAAAGGCAGCAACTTGTACTAGGAGGTATTGTACTGCTTGTACTGGTGTTTGGTAAGACGACCGAGCTGCTGGTAGCTTTGGCCTGATCCAAACACACGAAGCTTAAGCAACGATGGTAATCAAGTCAATATACAATGCAACAGGCGCAGCTGAGACCAAAGAAAGAGAAACGCCGGCGGGCGTATCTCTCCATCCTCTGAATCCCTGATCCACGAGTTAGTAGCATGCGTCTCGAAAAGCGGCCGTCGGTGAACCACGGCGGCGGGCAGGAGGCCCGTGCACGAACGCCGATGCAATCTTGTTTCAGCACGGCTGCAGCAGCAGCAGCAAAAGGAAGAGGACATAGGCAGGGAGGAAGGCAGGAGATTGGCACAGGATGTGAGGTGTAGCGCCCACGGATCAGCTGCTCCAGTGCGATCCGCTGGACCCCCAGGGTGGACAAGAATCAACAGCACATTAGTGTAGTGGCTACTGTCTTTTGGCTAATGCATCGCGCACGAAACCCGAGGCGTAGAAATCTCGGAGGAGCCGAGAGCAGCGTAGAGCGAGAGCGAGACGAGAGTAGTAGTACCTAGCTGGGAGGCTGTGGAAGTGGGCCCAGAGCTCATCGTCGAGCGCGGGGGTGGAGCCGACGCCGCCGCGGATCCGGCGGAGCACCTCCCGGTAGGCCTCGGCCTTCCGCCGCCTGCCCCCCGCGGACGGCCGCGCCGGCGGGGGCGAGGCGCCGCGGCTGCCGCAGGACTCAGCAGCCATATGTATAATACCGTCGGACCAGCCCCCTCCTCCGTCGCAGGCAAACGGCTGGCTAGGGTTCCCGGCGCAGAGCCGCACGGGGTTCGGCGGAGGCGCGAGGTCTCATGGGGGAAGGGAGAGGGGGAGGGAGCTAGACCAGCGAGGCGGCCGCGCCCTATATACGAGGAGAGAGAGAGAGAGAGAGAGAGAGAGGAGATGGGAGGAGGTGGTGGTTGAGCACGGCTGCGACGGGGAGAAGGGAAGCTGCTCGCGCGGCCCTGGATTCGAGGCGGCACCGTTTTGCGCCCAGGACCCTGGAGTTTCGACGGATTTGCAACGCAGCCACCAGCTGTGGCGGCATCTTTAGGAGTTGTCCCCCTCGGCTTCCTCGGAATCTTCGGATCATCCATTGTCGGCTCCTCCTCCGCCCACGTCGCATTCTTGGTTACCACCAACTAGGACGGGGGGGATTATGACACGTTTGACTCAAGGAGGTAGTAGAGGAAGATTGCTTTCGATCCAGCAGCTTCGTGACAGCAGGTTTTAAGCACAGCCGCACATGTTCCGGTTCTGTAGCCGACATATTCCACGATTGCATATTTTCTAGGATCTTTCTAAACAATCTAGAGTTGATTCCTATCCAAATTATGATAATATGCGCTTATAATCTAAATAAAGAATTATAACATAGAAGTTAGAAAACGAAGTTTTCTTTGGCTATTTACCAATCCCTTCTCAAAATCTCGACTTCTGTTGAACAAAGGCTATAGACTTTATTAAAATGTTGGTAATTTAATTTTTTTAGTAAGTTGGTGTGTTTGATCAGTTGAAAAATGCTGGCATGGGGTGTTTGTTCGATTTGGACCGGTTGTAGATACTAACAAATGCATATTACTTTCGTTTTTACCTAATTGCATTTTCCTTACAAAATATTGGTAAGGCTTGCTTCAGCATCAAATTAAAGGAAGTCCTAATTTCTAATTTAATTCACATCATTAACATATCACGCATGAGATAATTCGCTATTAATTATAATATTTTATAATAATTTATTTTTTTCCTTCTATTTTCTTCTCATGCCATACCCTTTCCAGCCCATTCCTCTTTCTTTTCATTGCCTTTTATTATCTCTTCTATTCTTTCTCCCTTCACACTTCTTTAACATTCCTTCCCTCTCCCATCCTCCCTCTTCAAACTCATTATGAGTTTAACATTTTTGACCAATGAATGATTAATATACTTACTCTAAAAAGCCTACACATTTTTTGGCATAGGCTAAAAGCCTAGTAGTTTCCAATAGAAATGTGGGGTTTTAAAAAATATGAAAAACAAATTTTTTTTCAAAATTTGGTAGAAAATAGTTCGCTTTCCCCATTGACATAAAAATTCTCTCAAGTTGCAACTATCGCTGGATTAATTTACGAAGTAAGAGTATGTATATTCTAAGTATGATCCAAAGCATCAAAAGATTAGATTTTTTAAGCCAGGCAAAGCAAAAACAACTCGTAAACAAATCTACTTCAATAAAAGTCACAATACCTAGACATGCCCCTCTCCCCCCCACACACACAAGCGACATAGGGGGTGACCAAAACCCTAGCCGTCACCCTCTTCCCTTCTTCCTCACCTCACCGCCACTAAAAATCAAACAAACTAGAAAGGTTGTGGTAGTGCTCGAATGACCTCCCACCTATGACATGAGGAATAGGTAGCGCAATGAGACGATGAAGATGGTGTAGCGATGTGAGCGATATGTAACATGATGGCTCTAGCTCGACCTTACCAGCATTGGCAAGGGAGACGGCCAAGGCGTTAGCCATGATGCCACTAGATACGACTAGATCCGATGCCTCCTTAATGGGGGCGCTCGAATCCGTGCGTGATGAGGCCATTGACAGATGAGTGGAATCGTCAAGTAGGTAGTGGCTGGTAGCAGCAGCTGGTCGATGATAGGGCACTAATCTAGTGGTGGCACGGAAGTAGCAGCCATGACAAGGTGGCTAGTGGCGTGAGCAAGGTGGGCCCTAAAAATACATCTAGGCCCTCTAGTGTATTTTGAGTGATAGATGATGAGAAATTAGGGAGATAATTGTTATGATTGAGAATCCCATAGTAATTTGTCTAGTGAGAAATTGTTTTGGTTAAAAGAAAACCACCTATGAATGTTAGAAAAGAAGAAAGTGCTTGAAGCGATGAAAATGTAATTTTATTATTTTTTAAGTTATTAGGATAAGCGAAGCTATTAAGAGAGGCTCAAGTTCAACCGGTTAAAAAACAAGTGCTCAATCAAATTTTAACTCTAGATAAGTGAACACTCGCACCACGTATATCTTGAAATTTTGGTTTTTCTCTTCTAGTATTTCAGATGTTTGTGTCTAGACTTTGTAGAAACTTGTGGACAAGTTTCTTTATTAAACGGAGAAAAAGGCTCAGAGTCTTTAGACCCTTTATCCAGAATCTTCAGACTGAACTCTCTGTCTGGTAGAGAGGTATGTCCAAAGTCTTCGGAGGTCCAGACTTTGAAGGGTGATAGGCTTGCTGGCCGCAATTGGTAGCGAGTCTACTGGTGCCCGGATGAAGGCAGGGCTGCTAGCAGCGATCAATGGTGGTCAGGAGTAGGGATGGCACGATGGTGGCAACATGTCGTCTCCCTTGAGGTTGGCTAGGCACTCTTCCTCCATATGGAGCTCTTCCTCTCCTTCCGTGGGGGAGCTTTATAGGAAGGGTGAACGTGGCGGTTGGATTCCAGGGGAAGGCTTAGGCAATTGAGACTGAGCTATCCAACCCTAGGTTCTCCTTGGTTGGATTCAGAGAGGAAGCCAATGGACAATGAGGTAGAGAGAGTTTGGGACGGTGCAAGGAAGTGGTAGGGGAGAGGGTGATGATAGCAGGATAGAGGTGGTAGGGAAGTAGAGTGGACCATCTTCCTTGATGTCGACCAGGCTTTCTTCCTTTGTGTGGAGCTCGTCCCCTCCTCTATGGAGAGCTCTTTAGGCAGGATGGAGGCAACAACCGATTAACAGGGGAAGGCTCGGGCTACCAAGACGAAGCCAACTATTTCAATCTCCCCTTGGCCGGATCCGACGACAAGGCAAGTGGGTTAGAAAAGGCCTAAGCTAGCCTGTAGGGTAGGGGTGATGGGGTATATGGTGTTGATAGTAGGATGCAGTGGCAATCATATCAAAGGCAGGATTAGAAGTTTGTCGACGAAGGGATGTCGATACGATATGGCAGAGACTGTGTGATGCCATGTTTGGATAATGGCATCTGAGATAGAGACGATGGACTATGGTGATAAAGTTGCAGGAGTCAAGTGTAAGCCTAGCTCAGTGTTTCATTAGGCTGACAACGACGACGCTTGTGGGTGACATAACCCTCGTGGAGGTACTATAGAGGCACCTTCCCTTCTCTCTCTCTTAGTGAGAATCTCTAGGTGAAAACCATGTCTAGATCCTTGGACGGGTGGCGGTGGCTTTTTTGGCATTGTAACCTTTGAGGAGACATTGCTTTGGAAACTTCGTCCAATTGTGTTGTTGTTGGCCTAGTGGCAATCGGCCACGCTTAGCGACGATTATTTTGGTGCTAGGTTTCTCTCTCAGGAGCATGTGTTTGTGTGGTTGATACATGGTTCCTAGACATACACTTTGGTATACAACCAACCTCAACAACCTTCTACCGTTAAAATTTTTCTTGTAATATTTTTTTTCTCAATCTTACTACCACTTGGGTGGTCCTTCTTACGCCATCCTAGAAAAAAACTAACAATATTGTGGTCAAAATAGTTGGAACTGGGAGAAAGAGACCCATGGCCCTATCTTGCAGTTGGTCCAGCCCACCTCTATGTTTGATGAAACTGTAAACTCTCGGTGAGGACGTCTGTTGCTGCTGATGTAGAATTTTGCCTTATTGCACCGGACAATAACCCTAGTAGGACAACAGTGTATATACATTTGTACTATCATTCATGAATACATACTTACAGGTACGTCTAAGATCTATGGTTTAGCTTCCAAGCAGAATGTCATGTGTGATAACACATCAACTATTTATATATGATTTCATCCACAACAAGACATATCACAGAATAGAGGTAGCTAAAGTAGGTCTGGATCCATATGATCCACGTGGACACGTGGTGCATATCATTTATATCATACTAGTACACTAATTGTCCATTTATCCAGGAAGTGAAGGACGCCCACTCTCAGTTGGGCCCTAGAGCATCTGCAATAGTCCTAGAAAGCACGATGGGTGGCATGTAGCTGGAACCTAACTTGTCTGAATTCTCTCTGAACTTTCAATAAAAATTGGTTTAGGCATGTTCAATCATAAGACAGTGGACTATTTGGTGTCCATGTCATTAAGAGGCCATTTTTAATATTCTTAGTATTTTTAAAAATTATGTATATTGTATAAGAGGTTACTACAACATTTCTTTCGGGTCACTACTCTCTATGGCTCTTAATAACTCAATGCTCGGGCCGCTCTTCTCTCTCATCTACATCAACAAAATAAGTGCAAACTATAAAATAGCTTAGTATTAATCAGCATTGTACATGCCCATACATGTTTTAGCGAGAACTAATTGCTACCTTTTCTTTTTAACAGAAAAGGTCTATCCTACTAATTCTAGAGTAACAAAATCCTTTTTAACATGATCGATAATGGCCACATGCAAATGTCTCCTGGAGTCTTCGTGGCCATATTGCTTCGAGTATGATTTAACAATTGCATTCGTGTATACTGCAATTTAGAAAATAGGTATGGGCCATGGGTAACTTGATTTCAGATAGTGGTTCTAGCATTTATGAGGATATTCTCAGTTCATCTAGGCAGCTATTGCACGGACAAAATATATAGTCATAAAAAAACTTGAAAAATAAATTAAAAGTATAAAGTAAACTAAGCCTCTTCGTCAAAGATATATCCAGACGGGTTAAAATATCATAAAGGGTATTGTTTGTCAGGTTATCCAAGAAAGTACACCATATATTAATTAGTCACGATCCTTTACGTTATGAGTAGGGATTAATGTTTCTCTTCCTATGTTTCTTACACTTTTGTTCTCAAGTAAGGTGTAAATGAATAAAAACTTCAAAATAAACTTGGTGAGAAAAATCACCGTCACGCATTATTCATACATACGCATGCACAATCCTATAAACACACGTAATATCTTCAGAAGGTCTTTAGAAGATTAGGTTATATATTTATTGATAAAATCTTCATAGAGTGTCTCCGAAGACGGAACTAAGCCTCTGGCACCCTAGGCCATAGCCCGAGGCTTGATGTCTAAAACTCATAAGCCGCTGTACATTTTTTACTAGATCAAAACACCATAGTCCAGCCCTGGGCTTTGGCTCTAGGCTACTAGATCCGCCCTTGTGTGTGTCGCTGTTTAGAGCATATCGCCTACCAGTAAGAGAACAATTATGTGCAAATATGAGTATCTATATGGAGTTAGAGACTCAAACATAGCTACACAAGTTTCACCATAAAAATACAGCTCCAGCTCCGCTTCTGTCGTAGCCCCGCAGAGACAGGCACGAGTGACTCGGCTATACGCGCGCATCAGGGGACCATGTTGGGCGAGCAGTCCCCATACCAGATTGAGCGAGTGAGCGAGCGCACCACCAGATCGACCGAGCGCCAAATCGAGGGAGCGCTTGTAGGCGACGGTGCCGCATCCCGCTGTTGTCCTCAGCTGTCGCCGCTGTCTTGAGGGCCGCCTCCCCAGCCGCTGCTACCCCTTCCCTGCCCTTCCCGCGTCGATCTCCGGCTTGCAAGGGATAGCGCCAGCGCCCAAGAATAGGGGAGCAAGGTCACACGACCGGCGACATCCTCCAGATCAAGAGCTCAGCGTCACTGCCGTTCCTCCTCCCGGCGCCGTCGAATCCTCCACCCCAGCGCCGACCCCTCTAGCGCCGCTACCCTCTCAGGAAGCTCATCTGAAAGCTTTGGAGGTAGTCTCGAGAGGATGAGAGGATGAATAAGGGTTCTTAAGAATTATTTTAATACAGCGATTAAATTTAAGTTTGATCGGAATTTTTGAACCAATAAATCAGAACTATCGATCAGCTTAGATCGAAATAGTTGGTTGACCTTCGGAACTTCTAATAAGTACAAGATAAACGTTTTCCTTCATAATCTCAACAACAAAGCAATGAATAAATAGTAGGGATATAAGTACTATAATAAAGAACATAGAAAATGAAAGTTTTGACATAAAATTCACAAAGTGTGAGAGAAAAAATATAAGGATTTTTTTTCTAAAATTTGGATCACAAAGATCGTATGTCTCCGTTGATTAGTTCCTAAGAACTGAGTCTCTCTCAACCCCTTTTCTTGTCTCACTAAGTAGTCACAAAGATCAACTTAATTATTATTTCATCGGTTACCTCTTTTTTATATAGAGGTGAGATCCACCCTCACAAGCTTACTTGGTACAATTCACAGTTTGAGAAAGCTCGCCAACGACGTCTAACAGTCTAGGAGGTTACCTTTCAAGAGTAACAATCTCCAAACAACAATTCATACCTATCCTCAAGTACTAAAAATCCTCCTAACTATTCTCATAAGAAAATATGCTCTAACCACTCAAGAACTTTACTCAAATCCCCTAAAAACTTAAGAACTTGGTGAAAGAGGTGTATACAACCCTAAGAGAAAGCTAGGAGATAGGAAAACGAAAATGAAAAAGGCCAAAATGGCTCTGGGAAGAAAAGAGGATGTTTATATCCACTCCCCTGTGTTATATAGCTATTACTCATAGATTTGAACACTCAAAAGTTCTAACCCCTGTCCTGAAATCTCTAACCCAACAATTAACAGCTGACACACAACAGTGGACTAGAACTCTTTGTGAAAGCAAGGCTCACCCTCATAAACTTGCCTAGGATAATTTACAACTCGAAAAAGCTCATGGACGATGTCTAACCATTTAGAAGGCCACCCTTCAAGATTAATAAGCTCCAAACAACAACCTATGCTGATTCTAAAGTACTCAAGATCTTCTTAGCTTTCTCATAATAAAAAGCACTCTAACCTCTCAAAAACTTCACTCAACTTCCTAAGAAAAATTAAGAACATGGTGGAAGAAATGTGTAGAGCCCTAGGAGAAGCTATGAGATAGAAAAACGAAAGTAAAAAGGCCAAAACGACGAAGAAAAGGAGGATGTTTATACTTACTCCCCTACATCACATAGCCATTACTCATAGATTTGAACACCCGAAAAATTTGACCCTTCCCCTAAAACCTCCGACCCAATACTTAGTCATTGATAAACATCAGTGGACTGGAACCTCGGATTCACCAAGACTAGAACCTTTGTCCTATAGGCAGAAGCAAACTCAAAACAGTGTAAGTGTTATGTAAATATGTCTCTCAAGTAAAAAATAGATCTTTGAACATAACATTAGACTTAAAACACGGTTTACAACCCCTGTTAATAATACAGCTTTCCTAAACTCAAAAAAATTTAAAAAAAGTTTAAAATAAACTCTGAGTCTTATCGCTATATCTTAATCATGAATTTGTAGATGTCATTATGCTCATACTTATTTTTACAAGGACTAATCTCTATATATATCTCAATAAACATATTAGTCACTTAAGCATTTTATCATTCATCATCCAAAATCAACTTAGATGCACTTTTACCACCCTTCATGTGTATTCAAATGAATACCCAAATTTTTTGACAAAAAATTACATATATGAAGCCTATATTTCATATGTATATAGAAAAAATAAAAAAGAAGTGTATCATTCAAATGAGCCTAATTAAAAGGCTTGGCATCCTCTCACCTCCCTCCTGTCATTATTTCATGCCCATCAGCCCAATAGCTTAAAAAAAAGCTTAAAGTTGTCCTAACTCTAACCCATTCCCCAACTCCCCTATTCACTTCCTCTCTCTCAAGAGGACGCACCGTCGCCATCGATTAGACTCACCAAGCTGTCAACACGCCACCAACTTGCTAAACCCGCCCACCTTCACGCTCTGTTGCCGTCTCCTGTCACACCTCGTTGTTGCCCCGCTGGCCTACTCAACCTCTACGACCCTGCTGGCTGTCACCCCAACGCCCGTGAGCTATTGCTCCACCTTGCGCACCTCCTTACCGGTCTGTCGGCCCATTGTGGTAGCACCCACACCGCCGTGCCAAAGTGTCCTCTCCCTGTTGCCTTTGGCCCACTATTAACACCAAAATTTAGAAAGCCTAGCGATATATTGAAAAGACGATCGGCTGAAGCGCAGAACTGTCCGATAGCTACAGGGAAGAAGCTGATCGGATTGAGGCAAGGAAAGACTCAGTCCTAGAATAGGAGATTATCTAGATAAGATCGAGTTTGAGGAGGAGCCGGGGTTTACGGCAGGGTAGTCTATCCTATCTTATATAGATAGGAAGATTTAGTTAGTTAGTTAACTTTTTTAGAAATATTTTCCTTTATCTTTTGTTAGGAAATAACATCTGATATTTGTTGTAAACACGTCGGACTCTTTAAACCCAGGGTATAAATATAGACCCCTTGGAAATATGTAATGGGGAATCCTTAGATCAATATAACCTTGGTGCATCGCTATCCTAGTTTATCTAGGTTTTTTTTACCGGCGGGATCTGGCTCTCGACGTAGGACTGCATAGGTTAAGTCCGATCTCCGGCAAAGGGGTAAGTCTCACCACTATCTCGATATGTCTCATTCTGTCTAAGGCTATATCGGTTAGGTTCGACCTTTTAGTCCGATAGGATGTATCGCATCACGTCCGTGCAGGATCTATCGGCCTATCAAGCTCTCTCCGCCATCGTCGGTCTCGTGCTACATCGGTTAGGTTCGGCCTACGAGGCTGTCGACGGTGGAATGAGCTTTAGGCCTATAGGTCTATGAACGGTATTTTATCGGAGTGTTAGCCGATGAGTTATCTATACGTTGAGTGTCATGCCCAGCGTATCGATTCCTCGGCCGATACGCACCAGGTCTTCAGAGACTTTCCTTCGAGCGCAATGCTAAGCGCGTCGGCCTTCCAGCCGATGCGCACCTATTTCAGAGAGACGTCCACTCATCGGCTCAGCTAGCCGATGGGTTCGCTTCATCCTTACTTCAGCACGTCCAATCCAACGTCCACCATTCGGTTATCGTTGGTCTCGTCCTCGTACTGCCTCGATTAGGTCCGATCTTCGAGATTAGGTACCAGCGGCGTTGTCACGGCGGGCGATGGGTCTCGTGCTGCCATATCCATCCTGTGTCTCTATCGGCTCAACGGCCGATAGATCAGGGCCTCGCGTCTGCTACACCCGGAGGCGTCGTATCCTTCGTCGACATCCGTCTACACCTGCATCGGCTCCCCAACCGATGAAAACGCGCTCTGATTCCTATCAGCTGATAGCAGGAGCCATCCGGACGTGGCCGATGATTAACTCGATCCTATCGGCAGCCAGCCGATAGCGAGCGCTCGTATCGGCCCATCATCCGACTGACCCGTTTGCCTCACCTCTTTATCAATTGCAGGGTCAAATTGATTGGCACGCCCGCACCTGTACCGTCGCGCCGGAGCCGACGTGAACCCACAGCCCCAGCGCGTGTACCTCGAGCCACAGAGATAAGTTGACCGGCCTGCACTGGAGCTAAGTAAACCTCCCAGGCTTTGGCATGTTCACGCCGAGTTCCGGCGCGACCATATTTTTTGGCATTTTTTTTAAGGTGGCGATGCGCCAAGGTTGTATTGAACCCTACGCGAGCACACCGACGCCTGATAGATCTGCTTAGCTCCAGTGCAGCCCGGTCGGCTTCTCTTCATAGCTTGAGGTATGCGCGCCGAGGGCCATGGGTTCACGTCGGCTCTGGAGCGACGGTGCGGATGCGGATATGCCAGTCAATTTGACCCTGCAATTGACAAGTAGGTGAGGTAAATGGGTCAGTCGGACGATGGACCGATACAAGCGCTCGCTATCGGCTAGCTACCGATAGGATCGAGTTAGTCATCGGCAGCGTCTGGATGGCTCCTGCTATCGACTGATAGCCAATAGGAATCAAAGCGTGCTTCCATCGGTTGGGGAGCCGATGCAAGTGTAGACGGATGTCGACGAAGGCTACGACGCCTCCGTGTGTAGCAGACGCAAGGCCCTGATCCATCGGCCGCAAAGCCGATGGAGACACAGGATGAAGATGGCAGCACGAGACCCGTCGCTCACCGTGATGACGCCGCTGGCACCGAATCTCGAAGATCGGATCTAACCGAGATAATACGAGAACGAGGCCAACGACAGCGGGACAGTGGATGCCGGATTGAACGTGCTGAAGCAAGGACGAAGTGAACCTATCGGCTAGCTAAGCCGATGAGTGGACGTTTCTCTGAAACAGGCGCGTATCGGCCTTCTAAAACATGTGCGCATCGGCTAGAAGGCCGACGCGCTTGGCGTTGCGCTCGAAGGAAAGTCTCTAAAGACCTGGTGCGTATCGGCCGAGGAGCCGATACACTGGGCGTGACGCTTAACGTATAGATAACTCATCGGCTAACACTCCGATGAAATGCCGTACAAAGACCTATAGGTCTAAAGCTCATTTCACCGTCGGCAGCCTCGTAGGTTGAACCTAACCGATGCAGCACGTGACTGACGATGGCGGAGAGAGCTTGATAGGCTGATAGACCCTGCACGGACGTGATGCGATACATCCTATCGGCCTAAGAAGTCGAACCTAACTGATGCATTCTTAGACAAAACGAGACATATTGAGATAGTGGCGAGACTTACCCCTTCGCCGGAGATCGGACTTAACCGATACAGCCCCGCGTCGAGAGGCAGACCCTGCTGATAAAAAAAAACTAGATAAAATAGGATGACGATACGCCAAGGTTGTATTAATCTAACGATTTTTCATTACATATTTCTAGGGGGTCTATATTTATATACTGGGTTTACAGAGTTCTACGCGTTTATAACAACCATATAGACTACCCTACCGTGAACCATGGCTTTTTCTCAAACTCGGTCTTATCTGGATAATCTCCTATTCTAGGACCGAGTCTTTTCTCGTCTCAATCCGATCGGTTTCTTCTCTGTAGCTATCAGACACTTTTGTGTTTCAGTCGATCGTCTTTCCAATCTATCGCTGATCTTTTCAAATTTTGACACCCACGCTGCTCTTGACCCCTGTCTGTGATTGCCACTGGTCCAATGCCCTGAGAGGCCAAGACGCACAAGGTAACTACTATCTGTTGCTGTGATTTTGGATTAGGAACATCTTTTCCATTTGAATCAGGATGGTTGATTGAATACAAGTGGATAAGAACATGATTCCTTGGATGAGTTCTAAAAGGTTGAGAGGATAATGGTTTATAGTAGTAGTAGATTGAAAGAGCATCATTAGGAAACATAAAAATGATAAGCATATGTTTTTGAACAATTGCACATTGAAGTTTGATCCTTGTCCTAAACTCCCAATTTATTAAATTTGAAACATATGATTGATTATCTGATTCTTGTGAAGCTTTGTACTTTTGTAGAATTATAATGCATATGTTTTCAGAAAGTATGAAATGATTAGACCATATTGTTGATTTGTAGTCTGAAATATGAAGAGGGAGAATGTTCTCCTCATTGATTTAAAGGCTTTTTTGGAAAGAGCTACAACTACTGGTGAGAGCTATGGCCTTGTTTATATACTTCTCAAATTTGTTCTAGTTCTTCTCATTTTATCATTTTCTATCCTTTATATATTTGATATGTTGAATAATTTTTAATTAGTAGTTTATTACTTTCATATGTTAAACACATTTAATTTATAGCCAATTTTATGAATTTATGAAATTATGGTTATATCCGCTATATATTATACAACTAGTTTAGAACTAAATAAAATTATACACATCAAATTTTAGGCTTTGGTTTGTAATTGTTTTTATCCCTTCCCATTTTAAATACCCAACCTCAAAATACTGGACCTGCCCCTACCCACCATCACAATAGATGGAGGACTATTGGAGCAAATAGAAAATATGGAGAGGAACATTTTGGACAGAGCAAGATTTGGAAAGAATGTTAGAGATTCTCTTAAGAAACCTAATTGGGCTATGCTTGGTTTACATGAAAGCTTGGTTTTATAAATACTATATCTGTTTCATATTATAACCTGCTTTAACTTTTTTCTAAATCAAAATATAATATCAAAAGATATTTAATATTAAATTTAATAAAACTAATTTATTACTGTAAATATTGTTATATAAAGAGCTTAACAAATTTTGACTTAAAAAATCAAAGTGAATTATTGTAATATGAAAAGAGGAAGTTTATAAATAGTAATAACCATCTGCATCTAGTTAAAGGACAACAGTAGTGGACGAGCCCACAGGAAAGTAAAGCAACCACCTTTTTCTCGAGTCCTCTTTTGGTCGCATTATGCAGCGAAAATGTGCCTAAAGGATCTGCACTGTCATCGTATCATGTGCGGACGCAGAGGCTAATTAGCTGCATGCACGTGGACGCATGGTTGTCTATGTACAGACAGTACCATTACTGTTGCTCCGGGGAAAAACCAAAGTGATCGCCACCAGTCGCTGCCACGGCTGATGCACGATGGACAGCCCTGCTGCTGCCAACATCACGTGCGTCGCCCCTGGCCTGCGTGCGTGCGACGCGGCGCTCCATCACCGCATAACAACAACAACAACAACAACAATAATAATAATGTGTTCCATACGAGAAAAAAAAAGCATGGCTATATGACAAAGCTAATTTTGAATTTTAAAGCTAAAATTTTACAGTGAATGTAGAGTTTTTTAAAAGTTGGTCTTACTTTGAGGTTGCTAACAATAGAAGCTTATTTAGAACTGTTTTTAGTTATATCGGTCATTTACTGACACCATAAAAATATCTTTCAAGCATAATTAGAGTATTGTGCTCACAGAAATTTATGATAAGCTTTGCGAGAAATAAAAGCTATGTCCCTTTGGCTATGACAGTTAAATCATAGAAGTAGCAATATGAACAAAACAGCAAAATTCAATAGCATGTCTGACTCACAAAATAAGTATAGTAATAGATTATATATAATTTAGTAATAGTTTGTTATATTTTTAGGTTGAAAAGATTAATTCCTATTATTTTACTGCTGGCTTACTAATCTGTGGGCCAATAAAGCTTAAAACTTTTATCTTTTTACCGTACAATCATCAAAATTAATAGGATTACTTGAAAAAAAAGACAAAAGTTTAATCAAGATGTATCGAATTAACGATGTTGAAAAGGTTTAATCTGCAAGAGTGCCCATTCACGTGCTGTGGCATGTCCTTTATACAACTTTGTTTTATCCCCTGGTCCTCCAGCTTTGTTTGTTTTCTTGATCTCTCCTTATTAAAAATATTTCTTAATCATTTTTACTTAAATAAACCTCATTTCATGCATCGATAGCGTTGCCTTAGTACTAACTATTGTCGTCTAGACTCTAAAAGATGCCAGCTAATAAGAAGAAAAGTTTGAAAAGGACAGCCGTTGATTTATTCAACATGCATGATTGTAACCTGCTGCACAATGGACAAATAAAGCTCCAATAATCGTTCTCAAAATAAAATCTTAGGTTACACAAGTTGAATCCAATGGTTGTCTTTGTTGTGAAATCCTATTCATCTCTATGCAAATTTTGTGTTGTTCTCAATAAGAACATGGTGAGACATGAAAGTTATATAAATGAATCATAATGGCAGGTTAATTTGTTAAATAGTACCTGTTATAATTGCTGTGTGCATTTTCTTTCACTGAATTTAATTTAAGTACTAAGATACCATTGAGCTGATGCTTTAAGCTGCCCCCAATATTCACATCCATTCCACCAAATCGGCATCCACATTTGCCCCCAAATCCCCATCTACATTTACATATTAGAACACAACAATATCCACCACTGCTCACTATAGCCCAAGGCCATCACCACCGCCACTGCTCATTGTGGATTTGGTGGCCCCTGTCCTCTAGGCACAGAGAAGAATGGGAGGTAAACATGTTGACGACAATTGTGACATGAAAACCCTAGTGAGATTGAGAGGAAAGGGGAGAGAGGAAGGTTGTCGGTGATGCAAAGAGAGGAGGAGAGCAGAGGAGCCTTCCATCTCCACTTGGTTGGCATAATGGTGGTCACCAACCATGGGGAGATGGAGAGAGGATAGCGAAAGGAGAGACAGAGTGCAAGATGGCGGTAGCTTCGATGGATAGAGTTAAGCTTCAATGCTCATCTCTTCTTTCTTATTCATTGTTTTTTTATTCCCGTCGGCTCTGAGCTCGCTTGATGGATGAGCTCAGCTTTGACACCCATCAATGTCTGTTGGGGGAACGAACCAGCTCTGATGCCACTCATCAAAGTCAGATTGGTATTATGAATCGGCACTGATAGGGTGGCATTAGTGCTGATTTGTGGTTACGGAGGTGAGTGCTGTGTTTTTTAGTGTAGTTTTCGTAAACCAGCATTAATAGGGCGGCTGTATTCTAAAATTTAAATGTTTGTAACCAAATAAAATAATTAATAACTAATAACTTAAATCATATAGAACAAATTCCATTATTGTTATGAGATAATCCAAATCCTTGTTCTTGTACTAGCAACAGGCCATTAAGAGGGAATGGATAGAGATCCAAGCCAGAATAGCCCATTATATAGTCAAAATTTATGTATTCCAACTAATCAGATCCGATCCTAGAAGATCTTTATTAGGCCAAAAATCCATCCAAAAGGTTTTTTTTTAAAAAAGAAGAATAATAGCAATGCAATGAACATATTTATATTAAATCGACCTACATATTTTATATGGGTCTACTAGCATATCTATCGATGCTATTACCTTGTTATATATTATAAGATGTTTTAATCTTTAAAGTTAAATTTATTTATGTTTAACTAAATTTATAAAAAATATAAACATTTATAATGCTAAATTAGTTTTATTAAATATATAATTGAATATATTTTAATATTATATTTATTTTGTATTAAAAATTTTGATATAATTTTCTATAAATTTGATCAAATATAAAAAGTTTAACTTAAAAAAATCAAAACGACTTGAGTACTAGATCATATTGACCAAACTTGAATCAAATTTCAAGCACCAGTTTTTTTTTTACAAATATAATCCAACCATGCAAGCATGTGGGGCCCATGTAAATGCACCTGGTCCCACCAAACAGTGCCTGAGAGCAACGTGCGTGCTGCTGCTGACACGCTGTTCTTTAAAGTTTCAATTCATATTGTTTCTTTTTCCTCTCTCAAGCAAGGAAAGTGTTCCATTCCAATGCTGGACAATGGTTCGTCCTGTTTCTGGACAATGGTTTCCAATGCTGCAATATCCTAATACGGGATGCCTTTCCAAGCCAGGTTCAGCGTGGACCTGGACACTCTGTCGGCCTATGTACTCTCCGTCTAAAAATTTACAAGAATATAAGGGTATAATCTAGATAAGTAGAATATGAGGGCACGATTTTAGACAAACGCTTGTCTACGTTTATATCTCCGTATTTTTATAATCTTTTATATGGATAGAGTAGTATTATGTCTTACTATACATCCAACCATGCATCGTCCTGAACTTTACAGTAATTGTTGTAAAAAAAACGTTATTTTATATTTCTACACTTTGGCCTTCCAAAGTCGAACCATTAGTTTTTCTTAGGTAAAGATATTTATTAATAAAGAATTAATACTAGCATGGCAATAGTAAGTTTTTTCCTCTAAGATAATATTTTAGAATAGAGTGAATAATAAGTTTATATTAATAAAATTGAACACTAAGAAATAGATCTAGGAAACAAGAAAAAAACAAGAAAAGCGATTTACTATCAGCTAGAAGTAGTGACATGTATAATGATGCAGCTAGGTACCGTTATCTAGATCTTGCTGAATTACTTGTTTACTTGTAGTTTAGTCTTTTAACAAAAATATATTTATATGAGAGGTCATTTCAACCACCTATTGGTGGTGTTCATGTCTAAGGTGTTTTGAATGTGAATTCCCAACTCCTGCTAGAATATAATTGAGCGTCATGTGGAAATTTTTATGTTTTTCAACAGGACTTGAAGTGTTCACATGCATGGACAGAAATGTTGACAGGGTTTTTTTTTGCGCATATCATGGTAAAAAAAACTAGTAGTCAAAAAGTTATTAACAAGCTTGATATCCAAAACTAAAAATCAATGATAAGTAGAAGTCATAGAAATAGGAGTA
Organism: Oryza coarctata; assembly: GCA_030770085.1. Taxonomy (NCBI): domain Eukaryota; kingdom Viridiplantae; phylum Streptophyta; class Magnoliopsida; order Poales; family Poaceae; genus Oryza; species Oryza coarctata. The sequence goes on from CM061475.1 coordinate 11,255,748, forward strand.
GTTGTTAAATCAACCTATTAGGACAAAATAATACGGGCAAGAAAGTCAAAGGTATTATTATGGTCAAATATATGCAGCACATAATTGATAATGTGTTCGTAAAGTGGCAAGTGATATACTCCCTCCATTCTTTTTTAAATGACATTGGTTAGGTCATTTCTCAACTAACAACATTTTTTAAAAAAACCGAGGAAGTAGTATAGATGAATTTCCATTTTTGCACAAGCCAACTTATAGGGAATCTCAAAATTCACTTTATAAGTACTTTGTCCCGAAGGATTGCACTCCCTCTATTAATATATATATATATATATATATATTGACTATTCATATTATTTAAAAAATTTACATAATTATTATTTATTTTATTATGAATTATCATATCATTAAATATATTTTAAACATAACTTATATTTTTGTCTATCGCATAAAAGTTTTAAATAAAATGAATGTTCAAACAAATATTAGAAAGTTAATCACGTCATGTATTAAAAATAGAGGCAGTATCATCTTTAGTGGTGCAATATATTTGTGTTAGCATATGGTGAGGAGGAAAAAAATATGGTTATCTTTTGGCAAAATAACAACCCACATGAAAAATACTAGAAAAACAGAGATAATAAACAAGTTAATATGAAACGCCATTTCATTACATCTACATATATATCTACTGTATTTTTTAATTGTCTTGATAACAAGAAAATCCACGAAGAAGATAGCTATCTTACGGCATATGTAAAATTATGTAATTCGCTAGATTTCATGCAATGCAATATTATGTTGTTAACGTCTAAGCTCGTAAACAGATTCAGTTAATAAATGGACAACCAATTAGCTTATGAAAAAAGTTCGATTGATAGATACATAAGCATAGATAAAAATATTGATGGTCTCGGATAACTAAAGAGTCAATTGCACAGATGAAGATGAATTCGCTTTAGTAGGTGAAAGATTATTTAGATGAGATGGAATTTAGGAATGAATCATGAAAACTACGGAAAAGTGATTTTGAATCTATAAGATATCTCTTGTAATTACGCAGAAGCAGTTAATTTTGTTATTAGGAATATTTTTCTTTTGTATTTAGGAAATAATATCTATAGCTTGTTTGTAACCATCTAAGACTTGTGTGATCCTAAGGTATAAATATAAATCCACAGGGACCTTGTAAATCATCTAAACAGATCAATACAACTTTAGCACATTGTCACTCTAGTTCTTCTATGTTTTTATCGGCAGGTTCTAGCTTTTGACGTGGAGCTACATTGGTTAAGTCCAATCTCCGGTGAAGAGCTAAGTCCCATCATTATCTTAGTATATCGGTTTTAAATAAGCCTGCATCGGTTGAGTCCAACCTCTTAGTCTGATCTATTATATCACATCATGTTTGTATGAGATCTATCGGCTTATCGAGTTTTTTTTATCATTATCAGTCTCATGCTATATCGGTTAGGACTAACTTTCTAGACTACTGATAATAGATTTAGCCTAAGTCAGCAAGTTTTTATGCGATGTTTCATCAGAGTGGCCAGCTGATGAGTTATCTTTACATTGAGCTTCAAACTTAACGTATCAGCTGATACTCATAGATTGTCTATAAGTAGTCTACTAGTCATCGATCTGGTTTTATTATGTCTAATTTTATACTGTCTCGATTTGGTTAGATCTATTAAGATTATTTTTAATAGAGTTAGCATCATTATCTAGTAGGCTTCGTTTCTTCCATCGGCTCAGCTAGCCGATGAGTTTACTTGTTTATATCATGTTTCTATGATCGCATCGAACCATTAGCCGATGTATAAATAATTTATCTTTATATTATGTCTATATGCCTATATCGGACTTACAGGTAATGATTGTAATTCTATCGGCACATCCGGCCGATAGCAGGAGTCCATATCGGCATATCAACCGATTGGCTCGATAATCTAATTCTATTTGTCTTTCTTATCGATTAGAGATTAAATTGATTGGCACGCCCTAAATCCCAACAAACCAAAGACGCTAAAGAGCTTAAGGACTTGCATTGAAGTTAAACATATATCTTAGGCTCTCATACTTAAGCACATCGAAACGAATTTCTATTAGCCAACCCAATGGACCAATTCAACTTGAACATATGTATTGTGAAAATTTAGTTTATTTTCATTATAATTTTATTGTTATAATTGTGGAGACACTCGGAGGAGGGTCCAAATGCCCCACAATTCACGTAACCGCCCAAAAAGTTCAATTACATGTAAAGTGGTATAGACATAATACTTCGATTAATTATACAAACTAGAAAGATGTTAACACAACTCTAAAATTAACTAACACACATGCACACAAACAACAACCCTATGGCTATACACTTACAACCAAAATACGGAGCTTCACACCATAGGAATAGCCTGAGCGTAGAGTTGATCTAAAACTCAAAACCCCATCCTACTCCAGTAGGTCAATGACTTCTTCAAATGTTTCACCTGCAACTCCTTAGATGATTGGAGCCCAAAATATGCAAGACCGAGTACACAAATACTCTGAAAGCCATAGTGAGAAAACTATACTAATGCAGGATATAACAAAGAGGGAAACTAGTTTTATTCTAAACCTTATTAGTAATTCCAAAGTAACCTATTTCATAAAAACAAATTTAGCTTTAAAGTGTTCATCATTTCTTGTCATCCTTCATCAAGCAGACTTGACAAATAGAGTTCGTGTCAGTCATCGGCCTTAGGGGGGCCATGCCAAAGTTGCACCTAACTAACCTTGACGACCATTCATCTGTATGAGATACCAAAAGCATTAAAGATGGGTCTTTGGATCTTGTTAGTGGCACAATCCACTCCAATACTCTCAACTAAAGTTAACCTTTACTATGACCAACACACTGAAAGGATGATATAACCAATACATAGAAGGGTCTCAAAACATGGTTAACTTCAAGAGTGAGCGAGTGATGAAGTCCAATTATAGGATTTCAATCCACTAGAATTGTGCTCATTTGAGTCCAATTACTTGGTCGTACAGAAAGGTGCAAACTATGTCACTTATATTGACACAAGTGGGTTTGTCCTTATAAACTTTAAAAGAATCATAACATTTCCATTTTAACCACTAAAATAACAACCAAAACGTAATCATGATATGTCATGTTGTACAAGGGTTGTCAAAGGTATAATAAGCTCAACTTCAAGGCATGGCAAAAGATATATAGCAACATAAAATAATATGTCATTGCTATTTTAAAAAAGTTTAAGTAAAACCAACACATGTACCTATTGCGCGTGGAGATCGGTTGAGGCGAGAGGCGCGTCGAGAAAGCAAGCGTGTTTGCCGATAGAGGTCCGATGTGATGCGCCTGCACACGCGAAGGATTAAGATATCTACTTAGCTCCAGTACAGGTACTAAACTTTGAGATTTGTAGGCGTGCTAGTCAATTTAACCCTACAATTGATTATGAGAAAGAGAGAATTAGGTCAACAAGCCAATCGACCGATAGGCTGATACAGACTTCTGCTATCGGCTAGATATGTCGATAGAGTTAAAATAGTCATTGGCTATGAGTCCGATGCACTCTTGCTATTGGCTAGTTACCAATAGGGATTGTAGCACTTATACATTGCCTAGAAAGCCGATTACAATATAGGCAAATAACGAGAAATAAAATAAAGTATATATTGACTGTAGAGCCAATGGTGCTTTGAATAAAATATATGACAAGTAGTAAAAAGTGAAGTCCGGTCCTTCAAAGAGATAAGACCTAGCAACCATCAATGACCGTACCATTAGAGCTAATCTTGATAGATCGGACTAAATTGAGATAGTATAAGACTGAGACTAATGACACTAAAACGATGGAAGCTAGATCGGTCATGCCAATGAAAGAAACATGTAGACCCATCAAATGCCAATGAAAGGAACATGTAGACCCATCAACTAGCTACGATATAAACAAGTAAGCTCGTTTGCTAGCTAAGCTGATGGAAGGAACGAAACCCGATAGATCATAATACCAGCCCTATTAGACACAAGCTTGGTGGATCGAACCTAACTGAGATAGTATAAGGCCGGATCTAACAAAAACATATCGATCAGTAGCGGATTAATCGTTGACAATATATATATAGACTGAAAAGCCAATACGTTAGGTATAATGCTCAGTATAAAGGTGACTCATTGGTTGACTGCTTTGATGAAATGTCGCGTAAAGACCCATCTATTTAAGTCTCAATCTATTATTAGTAGCCCAGTAGGTCGGATATAACCGATGCAACATGATACTGATGACGGTAAAAGGAGGTCGATAAGCTGATAGATCCTAGTGAATGTGATATGATATATCCGATTGAACTAAGAGGTTGTACCTAATTTATGTAGCCTTAAACAAAGCGGATACACTAAGATAATGGTGGGACTTACTCTTTTGTTAGAGTTCAGACCTAACTGATGCAGTCTTGAGTCAAGAGCTAGAACTTGTCGAAAAAAAAACTAGATGAACTAGGGTGACGTGAGTTGAAATTATATTGGTCCGTGGAGATATTTTACAAGGCTCCAGGGGGTCTATATTTATACTCTAGGGTTACATGAGTCCGAGATGTTTATAAACAACCTCCGGATGCTATTTTTTAACAAATTAAGCTACTCTTACCTAATTACAAGAGATATCTTACAGATATAAAATCACCCCGTCATGGTTTCCAAGATTTATTCCATGATTCGGTCTTATCTGGATAATCCTCCCCCTACCGACTGAACCTAATCCGTCTTCCACCCGATCAACTCTTTCCATCTATCAGTCAGTCTCTTTTCATAAGCCGATCAACTCTCTATCTATAACCAAATCTATTCATGGGCTTACCAATGTTAATAGTACCCTATATATAGTACTTCAAGGCAAGGCAAGTATACAACTTGAATTTAGACCTAGCTTCAAATTAGATTTAAACTATGTTCAAAAGATGCATGACTTGCCTTCATGCTCGGCGTAGTTGTACTAGTCTTCTCCTCCTATGGCAGTGATGGCGTAGGTGTTAGTGGCAAACTCCATTCCGAGTCCTTCTAAATCAGCTGTGACGTAATCTATCATTATACAAATAAAAGAGTAAGTAAATAACTCCAAATAAAAACCAAGAACTCAGAAAGTGCATGAAAAGGCAAAAAGAGGATTGGTAAGGAAGATTTGGGATTTTTTGGAGTTTTAGATGGTATGCAAACCCTAGGGCCAAAACTAGGTTGCATCAATGGTTGCTCGGATGGTGACGAAAATGGCACCATTGGATTTAAATAATTCCAAGAGTACGGAATAAGTCTTGAATTTGGATTTTAAAGTCAAATGGATAAAGAATTTAACTAGGCAAAAAAGGAGAATTTTCTAAATTGTTTTTCAATAGAAAACTTTGTATTTCTTCTCTGCACGGTGCCTTACTGGTAGTCATGGGCACCGACGGTGAGAGAGGTCGAGGGGTGGTTAGTGGGTGTTGACTATGGGGTCACAGATGTTGGATTTAATGGTCTACATTTGTGGAGACACCAGTAGCGAGCATGAAGATGGCGAGCAGGAGTAGGGCAGTAGTGGTGGCCATGGCAGTGGCACTCTGGCGAGGTTCCTATAGGGCGTGGTGGCTTGGGAGCATCGTAAGAGGGAAATAAAGCTTTTGGCGGCGGCGGTTGGGTTTGAGGTGGCTAGAAGCGGCCTAGAGCCATGCAGCTAGCGGTGACCAAACAGAGTGGCGGTGGCGATGGGTTATGCCAATGAGGTTTCAGCTATGGGATGGAGGTGGAAAGAGAGAGGAAGGGTGGAGTTTGACATATAAAAGCTGATGATTATCTCAATTTCGGGTTGTAGGAAATAGATGTGACAAATTTCATTGTTGAATGCCAGTAGCCAAAATTAGGGCTTTGACCGTTTCTTCTATGGCGACGGTGGGTAGGAGAGGTAGAGGAGGTCAAGGCACTCCTCTTTTCTATTGGTGGCGACAGATGAGGGAGTTTAGAGAGGGAGATGGAGGTATGGGATGGTGCCTAGGTGGTGAGAACAGGAGAGCTCAGGGATGCAAGCTCAAAGTGGATCAGCTTGATCTCTTGCACAACTTGGTGGTGGGATTGCTGGCTCTTCTGGCCTACAAGTGTGCGACACATGGGCAGCGATGAGGCGCAAAGCAGTTGCATGGCAGGGGAGTGACAGCTGCATGGTGCGGGAGTGACAGGTAGTGGTCAATGCAGCAATAAGCAGAGTAGAGGCAAAGACAAGGAAGATGGGTTGACCAGTCTAGAGAAGGAAGATGGGAAAAATGAAAAAGAAGGAGAAAATAAGGGGCAAGCCAGAAAAACAAGTTAACATAGGAAAAGAAGATAGGCCAAAATCAAAAAGCCTGATAACAACGCGAACCGGTCCGCTAAGGTTTAGAAAGATGATTTGTACTTCTGACAAAAAGAAAATGAAAAAGAAAGGAGGCAAAGAACAAACCATTTTTAAAACAGAACGAAACAAAAAAAACTCAATGTGGATTTTTTTAGAAACAATTCTCCAATGAAACACAAAGGTTTTAAAAAATTAGCCAATTTTAGGGTTGTTACAATAATGGTTTTGCTTTGCTTTTATCTAAGTTTGAAACTTTTTGCATGTCAATTTGTAAAGTTTTATGGGTTATCAATTCATTTGATGTAATTTTGTAAATTTTTGTAGGTTACAAATAATTTATTGTCCAATTTTTATCTCAAGAAGTGACTTTGTTTAAATAAATAAGTACTAAGGAAGTGATGAGAACCATTAGATTTTTATCAAGGGATAAGAAAAGTGAGTACTTGAAATATACACTCCCAAAATTATCTATTTTAGGACATATAATCAATAAAGACTACAGACAAATTCTTTCATATAAACCAATATAAACACTTCTTTTCTAAAAAAACTGTACTTGAGTGGTCTTTTTCGTGAATGGACATTTTTTAATCTCATCAGTTCTCTCCACGTCATCAAAATGTTTATATTTGACAGTACGTAGAGACACTTATTTATGGCCTTTGCAGTACATACCTGGCTTTGTGTGTTTACCTCAGAAAGTCAGAACACAGCCAGTATAATTAAGGTAATCTTACTGAGAATAATCTAAGACCTAGTCACCCGTTCGGAATTCGGAAATGATATCGATATTCATGTTGACTGTGTCATCATAGTGACCTTGACCGCTAGATCGACCATTAATTAATAATCAACTTAATAACTAATCATTATACTACTCCTCGATCGTACCACTCAAGCTTATGCTAGCTGTGGATCAGTGGATAAGAATATGGACATTATAGTATTAGCAACACATGATCCTGCAGCGTAGTATTAATTAATATTGCTAACTAATTACAACCCGGTCCTTAACTAATTGGTCAACCAGCAAGAAGAACAGAGAGGAACAAACGCGAGGGCTAGATGACAAAATGACAATTAATTAACATGAATAATCGGTGGTTAATATAACCAGAGTAGTATACTAAAAGAGAATTTTATACGAGATCAAGAGTAGCTAAAGCTAGGAGAGTAGATAGTTACTGAAATTAGTTAAGTAATCAAATGGGTAGTAGTGATAGGTGGTGAGGGGGATAAGCTTGTTTACAGATCACTCAATCATATTCTACTTCTCTTTCAGGTTGAGTTGAAATTGTTTAGTTGGGCTCCACCTATAGGAGAGATAAGCTAGAGTTAGAGCCCTGCCATCTTGAGTCGTCATATAGAGAGAGTGAATGTATACACATAAAAACTTAAAAGAAACTCACGATAAAATTTAAAACTTAATTCGAAATATTCAGTCCTATGAAAGACTTTGATAGTAAAACTCATTCAGACACTTCAATCTCCCTTCACTGATTTTAAAAAAAATGCGTGAAGAGAGCAATTTGAAGAGAGAAAGAGATATGATAGGTGTTCAAAAGATAGTAAATAAATACAAGAAGTAATACAAAGAAACATACAATTTTTTTACCAAATATAAGATTAAACGATCCTACGTCTCAGTTGAGGTACACTAAGGTGCACTCGATCTCTAGCCTCTTTAAGCTTAAACCTAGAAAGAAGTATAGTCTTCAAGTTCTTATCAAGCCTATCCCAAAGTTAAGTCAACCACTAAGATCTTCACTAGCATATAATACTATAACCTCCGGTGAAGCTTATTTTACCAAAATCAATTTCTAAGAACGAGCTTGATATCTACTATAGTTATATCTTTCCTTACGAAGATGAGAAAAACTTTTATAAACTTAACTAGATGATTCAAAATCTTAAATCCTCGTGAGTGACGTCTAGCTGTTTAGAAGGAAAACATCAAATAGTAACAAGTATAAATCTTCGCTGGACATCGATTTACAAGTACTCGATCAAATATTTAATCATCTCACTCACTAGCTCTAGAAAATCACTCATAAAAAGATAAATTTAGTGGAGAAACTAAAAGAGAGGTAAAAAAAACCCTAGAAATACTATAGAGATAGAAATGAAATGAATAAATAGCCACCCACTTAAGTGGGAGGTTGATGGAGCTAAAAACAAATTTCTTATTATATTAGTCGTTACCCACATATTTAAACTCTAGAGTATTCACTCTAAGAGTCAAAGATTTCGAACATTCTAAAGTAGTGAAGCTAATCTAGAGTATCCGATCAAAGACTCTAGAGACCCAGTATTACTTGAACCAAGAAAAAAATATTTAGAGAGAACATAATTCTTTTTTATTTTTATCGGGGGCTAACACGTTCACTTTTTTTCTTTGACACATTAGTTTCCTAATTTTCTTATTATCTATTATGTAAAATCCACTAAGATATTTTTGCTAACAGCTAAAGATTTGAAAAGAAGCTGCAGTGTCCATAAGCTCTGCCCAAATATCATCCTTAGTCGTTCGGAGCGGCTCCAATGCGGCAAGACCCATCAGAGAGGCTGTTATCGGGCCTGGTTGGTGGGCGACCCATGAAACCATGAGCCCGACAAAGCCCACAGGCTTTACGACCATCACAGCTATCAGCACCAACGAACGCCCAAAACCTTAGGCTTCTTCCCTTCCTCCAGCTTCCCGTCCAAGCCCCCCCGACCCGCGGCGCCGCGCGCCGACGGCGGCTCGACCTTGGCGCCCCCCCTGCCCCCTGCGCCCGGCGAGCGCGTACCTTCCTCCGCCGTGCCGTGGACCCGCGGCTTTTCGCCCTCCGCCCTCCGCCTCGGCCGAGCCCCTCGCGGCGGCAGCCCGGTAGGAATCCTAGAACGAATCTCTTTTTCGGTACTCCATTCTACTGCCTGTTTTATTGATTTGAAACTGAATTTTACGGTATGGTGTGGAAATTGCCCTCAATTTATTGGACATCCCCCAATTTCAAACTAGCCCAAGCACGCAGTATAGCGTGGAAATTTGAGTTAAACGTCTCTCCAAAGCTAGTTGGTTTTTCGTTACAAATATTGGTAGAGTATAATGTGAAATCATACGATGCTATCTACTTTGTTTCCTAGTTGTTCTAGGATAAAGCTACTAGTTACGTACTTATGTCAGTGGAGAACTGGAGATGCTTTTCCAGACCAAAGGTGGCATTAATAGTGGCTAACATCAATCTCAATATAAACACGATTTAATGATTTATTCATTTGTGGTAAACAATCCATTAGAGAGTCATTTGCTCCCAACATTGCACAATACAAAGAGCTATATAAATCTCGCTTGACAGATTCACTTAAGTGCTTTGAGGTTTCCTTTGCGTCAAGGATTCGCTTGTTGTGGGCATGATAAAATTGTAGATCAACTTAATACAGGAAAATTACTTAGCTTTTAAAATAGGCAGCTGAGAAGTTTAAAGAAGTCAACGAGGTAGTTCCAAACAATGCTCCAAAATTTGCCGTGTCACTGCTCCTACCATATTGGAGGCAATGCTCAATTGTATCTTTCTTCATTGTACTTTAAAATTACTGTCATTTTTTTGTGTTTCATATGAAACGGTTTTTTTACTCCCAATACCCAGCTGCAAAATCCTGCGTCTGGCCCCACTGTACCACTCAGCCAGCGATCTCTCCTCCTGCATTCTCCTAACGAGGGTCCAAGTACTACCAGCTACTCACCACTGGACTGTGCTCCTCCACTCCTGTGTCTGGGCGTCGCAAGATGTTTGCCCTCAGCCAGATTGAGCACAACCTGCCAATGCCACCGCACCTGCTGAGCCGGCCCCTTGTTGATGCCATTAAGGCTGAGCTTGAGAGGCTCTTCCTGGACAAGGTAATGCCATGAGCTCAACCATGTTGATGCCGCAGCCACAAGTTTAGCACATATGGTATGAACAGAAATGATGTATTGATGTGTTGGTTGCCCTTTTCCCACCTGCCCTGTAGGTCATTGCAAATCTTGGGCTCTGTGTCTCTGTCTACGACATCCGGTCCATCGAAGGTGGCTTCATCTTCCCAGGAGAGGGTTGCTCCACTTATAAAGTAATGTGTGCTGCCATTGTTGTTACACATTTATTTTGGTAAAGCAATGTGATGTATGATACATTTCTGCTTAGTATACTTATCTCATAATATTCTGTAGGGGGCGAATGCCTGATAAATATTGCAATAAGGTTGCAAGATTTTTAAATTCTAGTTGAGTAATTCTGTTATTCAACTGAGTAGTGTATTTTGAGCTGTACTAGTTGCCATTGACTTGATGACAGCACAACATGTTGCAAGTGACTTTTTTAAAAAAGAATGTCAACGACTCATTGTGAATAGAATTATATATTTATACCTGTTACCATTTATGCCCTTTTTTCCAATAGTGCTCTTAGTATGGAAAACACCATCTCAGCAGAGTTAGTTTTTAAAATTCCTATAATTTGCAGATCACTCTTAGATCTCTTTATTTTTCTCGTCTTGTGTAGGTTTCCTTTAGGCTGCTGATGTTCAGGCCCTTTGTTGGGGAGGTTCTTGTTGGGAAGATCAGTGGATATGATGAAAAGGGTCTGCATGGTGAGTTAGTTGTTTTCTCATTGACATTTAAAGAACTGGTTGGTTGGCAATCTCTTATCTTGCTTGGTGGATTATTCCGTTCTTTTTAGCATTTGTCTTTAAGTACTGATAATTGTTTGTACTGTTTGGAATTTGTTTGTTCATAATTTCGTTTGAATGAAATACAAATATTGATTAATATCCTGGTATGTTTCTTTGCCACTTTAGACCTGATTACTACACCCAGAATCAATATCCTCAATTGCTTAGGAGTTATTAGCACGATACATTCTTTGGAGCACACAAATCATGGCCAGCTAAATATCTGGAGAGTAGTGCCGAACTATAGTTTTTTAGACTTTCAATCTGTATTTTATTACTGAAAATGTAAATTTTATCTTTGACAAGCGTGCATACTTAACTGATTATTATTCTGGTAGTAATTATAAAAGCTAGATTCACAACCTATTGGTTTTAGCTGATATAGCTACATTTTTTTGTCAGTTTCACTTGATTTCTTCAGTGATATATGCATTCCAGGACACTTGATGCAATATGGCACAGCTAGGTAAGGTTTTGTTTGTTGTCTGTTTTGTTGTTCCTGTAAAGCAATCATTAGTATAGTTTGAAAATTGATGTACTTATTTTTCTCTGGAGCTATACCATACATTATGATTTTTATTCCTCTTAAATTAACTTGTTTTACCTCTGTTTAATACATGCTTCAGCTAGCTTGGTTACTACTTACTATGAGAACTCTTCAATTTTAGTTCAGTCAGCAAATAAAGCAGAAACAGAATCGCAAATACATAAATCTGCAATGGCATATACGTTCTAGATTACTTTATCTTTGATTGAAAACAGACTCTAAACTGTCAAGGAAACACTGGATGTCGCCTTGTTCTGCTTGCCATGAGGAACTATTTTCTTCATAAAATTCTGTTGCTTTATTTTCTTTGCTCATTTCCCACAGGGCATTAGATGGTAGGTGGATGCTGAAGACTGAAGATGGTGATGAACTCTATCTTGATTTAGATGATGAGGTATGCACAATCTTTTTTAAAGTTTAAATTCAAAGCAATTACCACTCCTTGTATGCTCCTAAACAACTTGATTGCTGCGCAGATACGATTCTTGGTATCTAACATAAAGTACCCACCTATCCCAGTCGAGCAAAAGGAGAATGACAGTCCATTTGCTCCAATGCAAATAATTGTATGCTTTGAGAATTATGTTCTGATTCTGAATTCTGGCTTTATGTACTTTGATGAGTAACTAGACTAATGCTTTCTCAGGGAAGCATTAAAGGAGACGGTCTTGGTCTTCTTACTTGGTGGGCTGCAGATGAAGAGGAAGGAGAGGGTGAGGCGGAGGAATAGTTGCAAGCTGTTTTGTGCAGTAAGAGATTTAGCATATTAGCTATTATGTCAGTAATTTATATGTGGTATGTGCAACTTGGTCTTCTGTTAGGAGCTGTTCCATTGTTGTTGCATCAATTGGTGCTAACATCTGCTAATTTTATACAACAGTACCAAAGAATAGATGGTCAACTTTTTAGGTTACACATGCACTAATTTTGCAGTTTCTAAACCCTTGTGTCAACTATGTGTCTATGTAATCTGGTTATCTGGAGAGCTTCCTTGTGATGACATCCCAGGAACAGCAGCCAGCAGAGCAACCATGGAAGGCAATTTTGTCTAGTGTTTGACCGACATTACACCTGCAACTTCAAGCAAGTGCAAAAGATCTGGAAGTGAAAGCAACTTGCTGTGAGATTTGAACCTTTGGACAAACTGCCATTGCTATTGATTTTTTTGTTACGGCGTAGGCGGCTTCCCTACGCTACCCTGTTTTCGTTTGGTCTGAAAATGGAAGCCCTGTAATATCTTGAGATTCAGTTTGGGTATTTGACAAATGTTTGGCTTCCTGGTGAGCAGATCTTTTTTGTTAGCTTGTGGCTTTCATTGCTCTTATGCCATTTGTAACAATGAGAGAGAGCCTTTTTCAAGCCGACTTTTTTCACATAGGTGGATCTCCATGAAACTTCGCTCTGTTGTATATGATTTGGAAACACACAAAAAAAGAACATACTGAGGTCTGTTGCATGCACATAGTACAAAAGAGGAGGTGGTGTGTACACGGATCTCAAGATGCATCCAACGGTGTTGGCAGCTGAGAAATCAAATTAGAGATAAATTATCAAAAATCTGTGGCGTCTCTCGCTTGCATGCTCCATGGAGAGTAGAATACATATAAAAGAACTAACTAGAACCATTTTTCTAGAACATGGCTTGGAGCAACGCTTACAAAAAAAATATATCATAGAGCATGGAGAATTATATTTCGATTTACAAATAAATTTGCACCTTTTTGAAGTATTACCTTCGTTCACAACTAAAACGCGTATTTTTGTTTTGTTGATAAAACTTTGACAACTAATTACTCTACAATAACAACAAAAATTTGGGTAGACTAATAAATAATTACTCTATTACAATATATTTTTTATATAAAATTGATGTTATTTATTCATATTCAAAAGTACTACTTATTATTATATTTTTATATTATAAAAAATATATTAGTAAAAAAATCATTAGTTAAAATCTTATCTAAGGAAATAAAATATGTTTTACATTTTAAAAAAAAACTCAAAAGATGTACCTGAAGTAAAAAAAAATCTTAGTTAAAGCCAATTGAGAAAGACCACGAATCATAACCAGTAGATCCCGACTGCTATCGTTTGGGTCTTATCCTGTACTTAAAGAGGTTATGCTACTCACATGAAGGCCGCTAACTATAGATCATTGGAGCTAGTAGTTGCTATTGCAGTGCTGTAACCAACATTAGGCTATAGATCCATTCGCTACGTCTTATATATTTTAATGAAAGAAGTATTTTTTTTATGTTGACCAAGTATCGAGAAGTTTTGATATGAAAAGAAGGAAATAAAATGTATTCTTATAGGCTAGGCTAATTATGAGAAATCCTACAACTACCTTTCATATGTGATTGTGATAACCCTATGTACAAACCACTGCCACATCTATGATAGTATATTAATACCACAGAAGGTTGAGTATATAATTACTTGTGACCAGTGATTGAAATTTCGGTTTAAAATTTCCGAGATCTTTGAAATCTCCGAGACCTCGAAAATTTCGGCGCCCCCGCGTAAATATGCAAAACGAAATTGCAAACTCTGCTTGTGACAAGACATATATCCCGAGTAAAATCTAGACTCCATTTGCTGTTCTCTTGATCAGAATAAAACAAAATATCCATGTTTACATGCATACATGAACTCAATACCAGCCCCCAATTCCCAAAAGTTGAAAACAAGTTCTAACCATGGCTAGATGGGGAAAAAAAAGATCAGGCTGTGTGCTAGTAGCTACCAACAAGCCAGGAATATTGACAAGCCAAGAAACCAACAAAAGTGCATGGGCAAATAATCAGTCTCCTCCACTTGAAAAATCTCAGCTGCATGAAACCCCAGCCACAAACCAATCCTGACTAGTGGCTGAGTGGATGAACTTTGATTGGGTTCCATGTACTTGCCATTCATTTCTAGGTTTCTAGCTTAGCTTCTCTACTCCTCGTCCTCTTTTAGTTCTCTTTAATTCATCTTCTTTTTCCTCTCCTCTTCTCCCTCCTCAGCAGCAAGCATAGCTAGCCATCATCACTAGCCAGTAGTGATCACAAGCTAGCTGCTCAGCTAAGCACAGTTATCCTAGGAGCTAGCAGCTAGCTGTCATCCATGGCTTCCACCGCCGCCTTCCTGTCCACTCTTGCCGGCTCTACCAGCCTGGGCGCCACACCGGCCAGCAGCGGCGGAAGCAAGAAGGCGAGGTTCTTGGTTCCTGCGGCAGCGGTGCAGAGGCGGCGTGGCGTAGTGAAGGTGGCGGTGTCAGGCACCGAGAAGGCGGGCCCGGCGCCGGCGTCGGGGGAGAAGAAGAAGGTCAGCGGAGGCGACGAGCGCGTGGTGCAGGTGCACAGCGCGGAGGAGTTCGACGGCGCGCTGCGGGCGGCGAAGAACCGGCTGGTGGTGGTGGAGTTCGCGGCGAGCCACAGCGTGAACAGCAGCCGCATCTACCCGTGCATGGTGGAGCTGAGCCGCACCTGCGGCGACGTCGACTTCCTCCTGGTGATGGGCGACGAGTCGGAGGCCACCCGGGAGCTCTGCCTCCGGGAGGGGATCACCGCCGTCCCCCACTTCTCCTTCTACAAGGGCGCTGAGAAGGTGCACGAGGAGGAAGGTATCGGGCCCGACCAGCTCGCCGGCGACGTGCTCTACTACGGCGACTACCACTCCTCCGTGGTGCAGCTCCACTCACGCGGGGACGTCGAGGCGCTCATCTCTGAGCACCACGGCGAGGGCGGCAAGCTGGTGGTGCTCGACGTCGGGCTCAAGCGCTGTGGACCCTGCGTGAAGGTGTACCCGACCGTCGTCAAGCTGTCGCGCACCATGGCCGACACCACCGTCTTCGCGCGCATGAACGGCGATGAGAACGACAGCTGCATGGAGTTCCTCCGCGACATGGACGTCGTCGAGGTGCCCACCTTCCTCTTCATCAAGGATGGAGAGATCGTCGGCCGCTACGTCGGCTCCGGCAGGGGGGAGCTCGTCGGCGAGATCCTTAGATACAACGGCGTCAGGGTCACCTACTGATGAAGAGCACTGCACGCAACGAGTGATCAAACTGCAGCGATATTTAATTACTCTCTTGATTGTAATTTACACGATCACACATGTGATGAAAAACACTCGTGTCACTGCCATGTATGATGACATCCATCGATGTTAGATCGATGTTTACCGGGGACGATGATTGATCACACACTAGTCTTATTTTTTCATGCTGAATTGTTCATGTGCTTACCTCAGGAGTAGCATTGTTAGTCTTATTTTTTCATTATTTTGAGTCACGTTTACAATTTTACTCCAAATTGTTCTTGTACCCCTTTGAATTACAGTAGATGCTATATATAGGAAATTTAAAAAGTTATATAGGAGTTTCATTGGTGCACTAACGGAGAGGATATGAGCTAATTCAATTTCATTATCTCATATGAATCAGATACATGTGCTTCAACCGGTGACTTAAAATTACTACTACCTATTAGTATTTTCTACCGTATGTTCATTTTAGTGAGACCAATCAATTGCTGCTTATTTGATGACGCATTGCTTGCTCTGTTTTTTTTATATAAACAGGAGATCGAAGAAGTTGATACTGACGAGCATTACCAGCCAAAAACCCCTATAGGCGCATACTCAATATCACGCTAAAACAGGGGCTTTTTGCTGATTCCTGCTTGTCCTTGCTTGAAATTAACCTCTCTGTACTCTAAAGAAGGGTCCATACATCGCCTAAACTGCTGCTGAGATTGATTACATGCTGATGTGATGGCTTCCTCCAGAACCCATGGGTTGAAAAGAAGGCTCTCTAGGATCTTGCTTGGCAGCTTAAGCCTCTTCTAGTGCATGGAGTGGTTGTGTATAAATTTATGCCCTGGTGTCATTCGGCTGTCAGTTTTGCAGGCATTACGGTGTATTCTGATGCTTGGTGGTTTCACAGAAAATTTGAAGCCCATTTCTACCATGAATTATAGATTTCGGAATTCCTAGTTAATTATGAGAAACACAAATGTTATGAAATATTTGTTGATGTTCGATGTGCAAAGTTGATAAGTGAAACTTTGGTTTTAAAGATCTAGAATTGGCAAATAAGACCTTTTGTTCCTAAACATGGTGGTTTATTAATTTGATAGAAAACCATTGTAGATGTCGCTTGACAGAAAAACTAATTTATTATAAATATGAGTGTCTACTACTTAATCTAGCTAAATAGGTAAAAACTAAACTAGTTATGAAATTCTGAAGATAAACTAGCACTTCCTTTTTCATTTTCAAAGTAGCTTGGAACTTGTGGTGACCCAGAGGAACCAAAAACTTTTGGAAAACTGGAGAGTTGCTTCTCTGGAGAACTATTATAGCTGATGATGGGGTTGCTTTTTGTTTGGCTCAAGCTGGTGCCACGTTTTATGCACTTAATGTTGTACTCTCTTTTTTAAATATATAGCAACATTGATTTTAGAAATGTTATACCATTCATCTTATTTAAAAATTACTTAATTACCTATTTATTTTTTTATAATTTGATTTATTATTTAAAAAACTTTAAGCATAGCTTATATTTTTATATATTTATATAAATTTTTTAAATAAGACGGATGATCTATCAAAGTTAATAACATTATCTATTTAAAACAATATGGAGATAGTAGGTTGTTTAGTGGCTAGTGATTATGCCACGGCTTTAATTATTGGGAATTTAATTTCCATCTCAAGAAAGAAGGTTGGATTATACATTGACTTGCTTTGTTACTGTAAGACTAAAGCTTTCAATATTAAGCAGGGAATAAAAACCAAATTTTATCCATTTTTTTAAAAAATATATATTACTTTAGACAAAATTCTACTGTTTTGAAGTTTAGTATATTCATGACTTTTAAAAATGACTTCTTTCATGGGTGAATTTCATCCTGACTGTTGGAAAATCTGGACCATCCGATCGAGCCATCCCAGCATTTCCCACCGTCCATCCTCCCTGCCTGCCGTCCGATCTCCTCCGGGCCCGTCCGGATCGCTCCACGTGTCCCTGGGATCTTCGGGTTCTTCCATTCCTCCATAAGCAGCAAAGCTTCATCCGCTACTCCCCACAATCCAACTCCCAATTCGCTCCACATCCCTCCGCCGCCGCGCCTTCTTTCGCCGGAGATCCATTTCTTCTTCTTCCAGGGAGATGCCATAGTAGCCTCCTCTCCTCCCTGGTGCCGCCGGACCGAGCGCCCTCTCGTCCTTTGGTAGCCGCCGCCGCCTTGGAGCTTTTCGTCCCCTTTCTCCGTCCAAGTCGAAGTCGTTGTCGTCGTCCTCCCTCCCCATTGCTCGGCTGGACTGGGAGTCGCGATCCAACCTCGGTGATTGGTTTGAATTGATTCTGTTGGTAAGCGCGCTTTTTGTTTGATTTCGGTTCTTTTGCCCTAATTTGGTTTCTCAGGAGGGTGAAGAAGAAAAAAAAAATTCTGAACTTTTCCCCTAATTTGTGACATCTTGCTCCCCAGTCGATCTCCCCGGCACCTCGTTCCTCGCGAGTTCGCCTGCAGCGTGCGCCGAGCAGCGCCTGATCTCCATCCCGCGAGCAGCGGCGCCGGCGTACTTCTGCTTCCGCCGCATCTTCACCGGTGATCACCCGTACGCACATCTTCCTCCTATCCACACCTTTCTTCTTTGCCTTAACCTAGCTTCTCTTCTGGATCTGTAAGCTTTTCTCTCTGCCTTAACCTAAGTATTACTAATAGCAGTTTGTTTCCAAAGAAAAAAATTGCGTTAGGTCAGCCCCTGAATTATTCCGTGGTTTAGGTTGATCGTCGGCGACGACTCATTTTGTTTTGGGTCATGCTTGTTAGTTCGTTTAAACTAGGGGAAGCTATACCATTCTCTTGATAAAAAAGGAGTAAAGAAATGATTTTTACTCTGTTGGGTTCAAACTGTACCATTCCTGCTTAACATTGGATATCGCAAAATCGAAAGACACGATGTTGTCGAGATGGTGCTGGACATGAAAATCGATGATGACTACACATAAATTGTTGACAACACATTCAACCCCATTTTTCATGATGAGTTGTCTTCCTGTAGAATTGAGCATTTGCAAACTTCAAGATTTTCCCTCATTCTGATAGAGTATACTAGCTTAGTTGATGACAGGGAGCTTGGCGCAATGGACAGCTGATTTTTGCTTGTGAACTAGGAACAGAATACCGAGGCTTGGTTTGAGTCTTGTTGTGCAAATGTCACAATATGGAATTCTCTTCATGGATTACTCCAAGTGCGCTTCCAGCCCTTAAAACCCATGCAAATAGTGATGATTCTGGAAAAAGAATAGTAAGATAGAGCATGTTGGCATCTTCCACTCCACAAAATTTCATATCCAAACTTTATCCAGATGTCAAGAAACAAAGGAGATTCATTTTCAGCAGAACACCTTTCTTTTTGTTTCATCTTGGGTGGATCGAATTTAGATTAAAATTATGCAGTGTTAGATACCAACATGCTCTATGCATGACCTATACATGAGGTTTGTACAGGGGTTGCAAGCACCCTATTTTAGATGTGCCCATGAGCACCTCAAATCTCCTCTCTGTTGGTGAAATACCCTATACACCATGGCTTACTCTAAATTACCCAATCTGGGTATGTGCAAAAAATAAACTGACGTGTTCTGACCTAATATTTTTTCTTGTTTTTTTTTTGCAGTGCATTGTGTCAAAGGCATTGGGTATCCTTTTTTATTTGTGTTTCTTGGTTCGCACTGAAGGAACACTTACATTTTTGAGGGAAAATGAGTGGTGCACCCAAGAGGTCGCATGAGGAAGGTAGTCACTCCACACCTGCGAAACGGCCTTTAGATGACAGCAGCTTGTATTCAAGTCCTTCTGGGAAACCTGTTCAACCAGGCAGCAGTGATTTCCATGGTTCATTTGAACATGATGGAAGATTTGCCAAAGTTCAACGGGTTGAGCCCCGGGATGATAAGAGGCCATCCTTGGCTCATAGGATGCCTATTGGCTCCTCCAACTTTGTGGATCACTCAAACTCATCTGATGGCAGATTAGAATCAAAGCAAAATAAAGATGCACGGGACAATAAGGTAGATGTTCGGGAAGCAAAGGCTGACACTCGAGATGCCTATAGTGATTCCAGAGTAGAATTTCCAGGCAACAAAGTTGAGACTGATGTAAAGACAGACAATAGAACAGATGACAACGAAATAAGAACCGACAGACGGACACATGCTGACTACAAAGGTGACGTGAAATTGGACAAAGATGGTCATCCTGCAGCAATTTCAAACATAGCCTGGAAAGATAACAAAGAACATAGGGGTAAAAGAAATATTGAGCCAGCTGATAATGCAGAATGGCGTTTTCCCCACCCTGGTTTACAAGGAACAGATGAATCTTCCAAAGTTTCAGTTCCTGCAGATGAGTGGTCCAAGGGTGCTCATGAATCTACCGGTGAGAATAAAACTGAAGATAAGTTTAGAGACAAGGACAGGAAAAAGAAGGATGAAAAGCATAGGGAATTTGGCACAAGAGACAACGATAGAAATGATCGCCGAATTGGTATTCAGCTTGGAGGCAGTAATGTTGAACGGAGAGATAATCAGAGGGAAGATAGGGATGCTGAAAAGTGGGACAGGGAAAGAAAAGATTCCCAGAAGGACAAGGAAGGCAATGATAGGGAGAAGGATTCTGCAAAGGAGTCATCAATAGCAACTGAAAAGGAGAATGCAATACTGGAAAAAACTGCATCTGATGGAGCTGTTAAAAGTGCTGAGCATGAGAACAAAACAATAGAACAGAAGACACTTAAAGATGACATGTGGAAATCACATGATAGGGATCCTAAGGACAAGAAAAGAGAGAAGGATATGGATGCAGGAGAAAGGCATGACCAAAGGAGTAAATATAATGACAAGGAGTCAGATGATACTTTCACTGAAGGAGAAATAGAGAAAGATAAGGAAGCCCTTGCAAGTGTCCAACGCAGGAGGATGGTGCGACCAAGGGGTGGTAGTCAAGCATCCCAACGAGAACCTCGATTTCGGTCTAGGATATGTGATGGTGAAGGGTAAGTTTAACACTGCATCTTGCTATGTTTTTTCATCATTTGTTGAAATAGTGTAATAGGTGCTTTATGACCTTGATTTAACTGGCAAGAACATTATTGATATTTTTCTGTATTTTTTTCTTGCAGATCTCAAGGTCAGTCAAATATCATCAAGTACAGCTGAATAAAATGGAATAGGGATAGTGCCACTTACTTCAAAACTATCGCTGAAAGCTTTCCAGCAGACTTGAGTTTGCATTTCCTTCTCAGAATATTTTAGTGCTATAACCAATCCATTTATATTTTTGAAACCCCTTTTACATTTCAAATTTTTAGGGTGATATATTTTATAAACTTTATGTGTTAGTTTGCTTTTATATTCTGCAGACTAAATTCAGCCAGAGAGGATAAAATGGGTGGGAAAATATTTATGAAGATTCAGTTGTGACTTGCAAATTGAGCATACTAATAATTTATCTAATGTATCCAAAGCTGTTGTTTTTGTATTCTGTTATCTTAGTACAGTTTCCATTGCAGGTAAATCTGAGGTATCAGCGATTGTTTATAAAGCTGGTGAGTGCATGCAAGATCTTCTGAAATCATGGAAAGAGTTTGAAGCAACTCCAGAAGCTAAAATTGCTGAAAGTGTGCAAAATGGTCCCACTCTTGAAATTCACATACCCGCAGAGTTTGTTATGTCCACTAACCGTCAAGTAAGTGTGTTGACTTTATTATAGGTGGTCTATGTTAATCACTTCATCTATCTCCGAATTTGCCTTGCCAGAATGATAATATATTACTACACCTTTTCTCTTTTGTCCAAGAAGCATGAGTAGAGCACTAAATGATTGTGTAATTCACTCACAAGTGTGCATTTGTCTGGCCTTCTTGCATTTACAGATTTATATCCTTACAGGGGATTCTTCTATTGTGATTTTTTTGAACCTGAGATGTATTTCTACTTATCTTACTCCTTACTCCTCTTGAGTCTTGAAACCATACACACCAATTGCTATATATTCACTGCTCATGTAGTTGACAATTGCTTTATAAATAAATGAAGCTAATTTCTTCCGTTGTGTATTTTATTCTCTTCTTAAAATTGCTGTTGTGTAGGTAAAAGGTGCTCAACTTTGGGGAACGGATATTTATACAAATGATTCAGATCTTGTCGCTGGTACGTTCCTGATTATTTTAAAAGCATGAAACATACCTCTGAAAGCTTATGTTCTAAATGATGTTTCTTTTAGTGCTAATGCATACTGGTTACTGCTCCCCTACATCATCACCTCCACCATCTGCAATCCAAGAGCTACGTGCAATTGTTCGAGTTCTACCGCCACAAGACAGTAAACCTTCATTTTTTTTTCAATCCAGTTATTAGACTTACAAAGATCAGAGCAATATGGCTAAACTAGTACTTATATAAAACTTGGTCTACCTTCTAGGCTATACTTCAACTTTAAGGAACAATGTCCGTTCACGTGCTTGGGGTGCTGGTATTGGTTGTAGCTTTTGCATAGAACGCTGCTGCATTGTTAAGGTATTAATAGCATACAGGATTACATTTTTCTTTTGCTTTGAGGAAAAAATCAATGCTTTTCTTTTGTTTTATTCTGCCGATGTAAAGACCTTTTATTGACTACATATCCATAGATTTTTGCTTAGCTTGTATTACATGATTTGCAGAAAGGTGGTGGTACTATTGATCTTGAGCCTCGCCTTAGCCATACATCAGCTGTAGAGCCTACACTTGCTCCAGTTGCAGTTGAGCGTACAATGACAACAAGAGCAGCAGCTTCTGTAGTTTTCTACTATCCTCTTTCTGCTAACAATATTTTCAATTCAAAGAATTTTTACATTCACTTTGCAATATTTAGTTTTTGCTGCCATGAGCAATCTTTGCTTATATACTGTACTAAGGTTTTCTCAACATGATGTATGCAGAATGCCTTACGTCAACAAAGATTTGTTCGGGAAGTCACTATACAGTACAATCTCTACAATGAGCCATGGTACTTTCTTGACCTACCTTCTGGTGCTACTCATTTACTAGTTCACGAAAGCTCTATGCTCGACCCTCTTATAGAAAATGGGGTCTCATTCTTATTGTATACTACACTTCTGCATGGTATCAGAGCAGGTTTAAACATCTTTGGCGCGCTAGCAACCCTCTCGCTGGCGAGCCGACGCTTCCTCTTTGTCGCAGACCTTCTCCTTTGATATTCTTTCTTTGTCTTTTTTGTCTTGGTTCTTATCCCCATTGTCTCCTCCGTAGACGGTCTTTCTCCTCCACCACTTACTCGCCTTTTTCCACCACGTGACAAGGAAACGGCCTCCATCCGCCTTCTCGTCTCGTTCAGACCCACCTTCGCTTTCCTCTTTTTTCGGCACACCTTCCCTTCTTACATCGGCGCACCTTTGCGCTCGCGGCCTCCATCAGTTGGACCCGTCCGCCCTCCATCGGCTAGAACACTTTTTGGGTTCCCGCTCTTCCGACACACTCACCTGCTCCCGGACATGAAACTTCTCCCCTCGTGTCCGCGCCACTCTCACGCGTCCACGTGTCCACGGACGCGAATTCCTGTTTCCTGGACGCAAACTTCTTTTCTTCGCGCCCGTGACTTCTCCGTTTTTTTCGGGTCTGCCCTACTCAGTTGCGTCCATGTTTTCACGGACGCGAAACCCCACTTCACGGACGTGAACCCTCTCGTGCCCGTGACCTACCTACCCTCTCGTGCCCGTGACCTATCTACTCTACCTACTCTAGCTACTCTTATCGGCTACATATCGATCCACATTGGACACCCGCTTCTCCCCATCGGCTCAACAGTCACACCTTCGCATCGGTTTATCACATCCCGCTACTCTCTCGCCCTCTACCGCGTCTGACCATGGCCACCGAATCGGCTCTTGGTTTCGGCACTTTTCCAGTCACCGGATCCTTTCCGGCCATCGGCGTCCTTGACAATACCTCGGGGACTCCTTTGCCGATGTTCTCACCACCCTACGCCGCCGTCAACATGAAATCTCACGCTCCCATTTCTCTCGATCTCAACGCTAACTATTCCAAGTGGGTTTTCTTCTTCAAATCCTTATGTGGAAAGTTTGGCCTTCGCTCTTATATCGATGGCTCCGCTCCACCTCAACCCGATGACCCTCAGTGGGACATTGCTGAGTGCTGCGTGCGCAGCTGGCTGCTTGGCTCGGTCGATGACTCCGTTCTCGATCTTGCCATGGACGACACCGATCCCACCGCCCATGATCTCTGGGTGGATATCGAGCGGCTCTTCCAAGCAAACAAGCAGCCGCGCGTCATCTTCCTTCTAAACGAGTTTCACTCCATGGTAGAAGGGACTCCTCTGTCTTCTCGTACTGCTAACGACTTAAGGTCAAGGCCGCTACCCTTTGTGATATTGGCCACCCTGTGGTCGACTCACAACTCGTTCTTGCCCTCTTGCAAGGACTCAATCCTCGCTTCTTTAATACTGCCGATGACATTGCCAACTCCACCCCTCTATCCATGCTTGCCCGGGCCCACGATATGTTAGTTCTCAAGGAACTTCGTCTGGCCAACGATGAGAAAACTGTGGCCTACACCGCTCTACTCGCCGCAGTCAATCATGGCTGCCCCAACCCCATCGGCTACCGCCCACCGTGCGCTGCTACCACCTCTCGTGGCTCTGGTAGCCATGGCTTCGGCCACAACAACAAAGCCTGCGCTGGTGGCAACGACAAAGGCAAAGAGAAGGGCAAGGGCAAGAGCTGGAGCGGTTCGATGCAACTGCGGCTTGCTCCTGTCCCTACCCTATCCACCAGTCCTATGGGTCCGTGGCTTTGCTACAACCCCTGGGCACCCTAACTCTAGTTATGCAGCCCCATCGGTTGGTAGCCCGGGGACCTCGGCGCACACCCCTAGGCCTACTTGGTGTCCACTCGCGTCCAACCGTCTTAGCCGATCACACCCTCGCCAACCACCCAATCGGCTCCCTTGTGGAACCAGGCTGGCCTCATCGGCGCCCTCAACCAGATGACGCTCCAACCCTAGACCTCTGGATGCTGGACTCTGGTGTGTCATCCCACATGGTTTAATCGAACGGTATACTATTTTCTTGCCATCCTTCTCCCCTTTTGTCACCGTCGGCAATGGGCAATCTCTCCCTATCACATGCCACGGTGACTCTATCCTGTCTACATCCACATCCAATTTTTCACTCCACAATGTCCTAATAGTTTCTTCCCTCGTCCACAATCTACTTTCTATCCGCCAATTCACTAGAGATAACATTGCTCAATTGAATTTGACGTTTCTGGTTTCTCTGTGAAAGATATCTCGACTCGGCACGAGATGCTTTGATGCAATAGTGGCGGCGACCTCTACACTATCACCGCTGTGCCGTCCACTCCCCACACCAGCCTAGCCATCTTCACTAACCTGTGGCATCTTCGCCTTGGTCATCTCAGTCCCAACGCTGTCGCCACTCTCCATCGTACTGCCTCCATACGGTGCAACTACAACAGCTCCACTATCTACCACTTTTGTCAACTTGGCAAACATGTACGGTTGTCTTTCTTCCCCTCTATGTCTTGTACCTCTAGACCTTTTGAACTGATTCACTGTAATGTGTGGACTTTTCTAGTTAAAAGCGTTTCGGGTTATCGGTACTATCTTGCACTACTTGATGATTATACAAACTACTGTTGGACTTTTCCCCTCACAAGCAGGTCCGAGGTTACCTCTCATCTCATCAATTTCACCAACTATGTTTCAACCCAATTCAACCTCTCTATTCAAGCCATACAGGCCGACAATGAGACGGAGTTTGTAAACCATACCATCCAATTCTTTCTCACCTCCTGTGGCATCCATCTTCGCCTCTCCGGCCCCTACACCTCTCCCCAAAACAGCAAGGCCTAACACCTTCGAACTCTAAACAACATCAGTCGCACTATGCTTATTCATATCCATCTACCTCCACTCTACTAGCCTGAAGCACTCACAACTACGACCTACCTACTAAATCGGCGCTCTTGCTCTTTCATTCATCACAACGTTCCCTACATCCTTCTATATCACAAGACGTCCGACTACTCTCAGTTACGTATATTTGGGTGTCTCTGCTACCCCAATCTAATAGCCACCGCTTCTCATAAACTCACACCACACTCCACCGCCTGCATCTTCCTTAGCTATCCTTCTTCCCACAAGGGATACCGCTGTCTTGATCTCTCCACCCGTCGGATCATCATCTCCCGCCATGTTGTTTTTGATGAATGCTGCTTTCCCTTCGGTTTACTTGACCATAGAACTTTGTCAAGTGACCTCGACTTCCTTCTAACCCACACTGTACCATCCCGACATTCTTCACAAACCACACCTCGGCACTCCACTCCGGTCGTTCCTGAGGACCCCCTGAACAACTATCCTATTCTTCTCCGCCCCGCTGTAATACCAATTGGACCTTCATCGGCTCATCCACCCTCATCGGCTCATCCACCTCCATCGGCTCATCAACCTCCATCGGCTCACCAACCTCCATCGGGCCCCCACCCTCCATCGGCTCAGGCTGACCTTGTCCAACCTCTTCTCCGAACCTACAGTTGCCGATCTCAAGCCGATGTCACCCTTTCCCCTTCCGACCCTGCTCCACCACCGATGTTACCATCGGACCGTGTGGTCTCTGTTGTCTTCACCTCCTCTCATATGATCACCCGATCCCAAACCGGGTCCCTCCGTCCTCAGTGCTACGGGTTCTCCGCAGTCCATTGTGCCATCTCACTCATCCTGTCGACTCATCGTTCTACCTTGGCTGATCCTCAGTGGCGTGCAGCTATGGCTGATGGGTACAAGATCCTCATGGACAATAAGACCTGGCGTCTCGTCCCTCGGCCTCTTGGTGCCAACGTTGTGACCGGCAAGTGGATCTTTAAACACAAGTTCCACTCCGATGGCTCGCTTGCTCGTCACAAGGCGTGCTAGGTAGTCTGCGGTTTCTCTCAAAGTCCCGACGTCGACTACGATGGGACCTTCAGTCCCGTCGTTAAGCTTGCTACCATTCGGGTTGTGCTTACCCTTGCTGCCTCGCGTTCTTGGCCAATCCATCAGCTTGACGTGAAGAATGCCTTCCTTCACGGCCATCTGACGGAGACGGTCTACTGCCAGCAGCCTCCAGGCTTCGTCGACCCATCCCATGCCGACGACGTCGGTCTCCTTCAGCGCTCTCTCTATAGCCTCAAACAGGCCTCTCGGGCTTGGTACCAGCGCTTTGCTGTCTATCTTCAGCAACTTGGTTTTGTGGCCTTCGTCTCCGATACGTCCCTCTTCGTACTTCACACCGGAGATACCACCGCCTACCTCCTTCTCTATGTTGACGACATCATCTTTACGGCGTCCTCGACAACCACCCTACAGCACATCATGGCCCGACTCCACTTGGAGTTTGCCATGACCGATCTAGGCCCTCTACATCACTTTCTTGGTATCTTTGTTACGCGCTCTTTCACGGGTTATTCCTCTCCCAGCGTCAGTATGCCATGGATCTTCTTCAGCATGTGGGCATGGCCGAATGTTACTCCACCGCCACTTCGGTCGACACTCGCGCCAAGCTCTCTGCCATCGATGCCTCTCATCGCTAACCCCTCCTAGTACCGGAGTCTTGCTGGTGCTCTCCAGTACATTACACTCACACTGCTTGATCTCACCTATGCTGTTCGGTAAGCATGCCTCTTCATGCATGCTCCACGTGAACATTATCTTGTGCTGATTAAGTGTATCCTTCGCTACGTGAAGGGCATATTATCCACTAGCCTACACCTTAGCTCCAGCCCTATCGACTCTCACTGCGTATTCTGACGCGGACTAGGCGGGTTGCCTCAACTCTCGACGCTCCACATCCGGCTATTGCGTTTTCCCCGGCGACACTCTAGTCTCTTGGTCCTCTAAGCGCCAGACTATAGTGTCTCGGTTAAGCACTGAAGCTGAGTATCGCGTCGTCGTGCTGGTTGATTCGTTAGTTTCTCCAGGAGCTCCGTACGCCCATCGCTTCCACGATAGTTGTCTACTGCGAAAACGTTAGTGCCGTCTACATGACCGCTAACCCGGTTCATCATCGACGCACGAAGCACATTGAGATCGATATTCACTTCATCCAAGACAAGGTCACTCTAGGACACATTCGGGTGCTCCATGTACCGTCGACGTACCAGTTCGTCGATATCATAATCAAAGGTCTATCTACGTCTTTGTTCACCAGTTTTCGCTCCAGTCTCTGTATTCGTACACCTCCTGCTACGACTGCAGGAGGTGTTAGACCACTAGACTTGTAATATATATAGGCCTAACCCCCTGTATAGAAAACGAGGTCTCAGTCTCACTGTATATTACACTTCTGCATTTACTACAACCTTTTCTGTTGCATATAAGTGCTTGTTTATTTGAGCACTCGTCTACTCAGCTTTTAGAAGCTTTTGTCTTGGTCATTTTTGAGGTAAGGTTGCTCCTACTAACCTTGTTTGTACTTCTTGATTACTTACCTTCAGGTTGAAATATAGCATAAGCATTGTGGCAGACAAGGGATTGAAGAAGTCTCTATATACTTCTGCAAGGCTGAAAAAAGGCGAAGTCATATACTTGGAAACGCATTATAATAGGTACCAGACAAAGTTCTATTGGCCATCATCCAAAGTTCTATTTTTAACTTATGTGGAGCTCACAGTTCATTCATTTTTCTGCTCTCTTGTTAACTGCAAGTTTTCACAGGTATGAGCTGTGCTTCAGTGGAGAAAAGACTCTCTCTGTTGGGTCAAGCTCCAACACGTCGGATGCAGAACCTGAGAAACACCAGAATAGTGGCCACCACCATTTGCAAAATGGGGAAAGGGCCTCCACAGAACATGAACTCCGGGATTTATTCCGATGGTCCCGTTGTAAGAAGGCAATGCCTGAGAGCGCCATGCGCTCTTTTGGTATCCCGCTGCCAACTGAGCAACTTGAGGTAAAGCCATCCTTGCTACATCAGAATTGTGGATTATTTGTCATACAAAAACTGCAATTCTCACACAGGTTTCTGTTACCTCGGCGGGATGCAGGTGCTGCAGGATAATTTGGAATGGGAGGATGTGCAGTGGTCGCAGACTGGTGTTTGGGTTGCTGGGAAGGAGTACCCTCTTGCCCGGGTGCATTTCCTCTCATCAAACTAGCCAAGTTCCTGAGGTGGTGATAACAGCTGGTCCATGAACTAATTTCATCTCTCAACAACTAAGGCTGGAGCTTCTCTTTCGTCCATGTCACGGCTTTATTGTACAATGTACAATGCACCCATTGCCATGTTTGTGTATAAATCAAGAATGCTCAACTGCTGTATGTAGGCTGTGTTGTGTGTGTAGTCCTTTTCTTTTTCTTCTAAACCATTTGAGTTGTAGTTGGGCTGCTTCAGCCCTTGTCACTGAGATGTAGTTGCTTCACAATTTAGGTAACCTGATTATTATTGAATGATTGATATGCTGTAACTTAGTTCAGTGCTGTTCATCTGGGATATGGTGCAACCAGGCATTGAGGCGTAGGCTATTGGACTCAACCTCTGGGAATTACTTACCATCATTCAAACAAAGAAATCTAGGGGTATTATGTATTGAAAACGGAAGGTTCATACATTGGTATTGCTTCTTTTTTTTAAAAAAAAAAATGTGTCTTGCACCTGCAGCTATAAAATTGAAGCCTTTTAGACGAGAAATATGCGCAAGATTAATTTCATATGTATGTGGTGGAATCGTACATAGTTCCTCTAAGAATAAGATGGCCCAGAGGATGTTTTTGACGAAGCAAATTTCAGACATCCCGTGTCACGCATTATTATTAGCAGTTTCTCTCTCTCTCTAACCATTCGCTTCAAAGTGCTTGATCGAGCAGCCGCCCTGCACCTGCTAGGAGCTAGCTAGCTCATGGCGTCGGCATGGACGGCCTTCACCTTCACCTGGAGAGCCTCTGATCCACCCACCATGGACATCAGTGCACTTGCCACGTGCTCCACCGAACACCTAGACATGGTGCGCGCACCGCCGCCGGCAACCACCGCGCTGCGCCTGTTCCCCGTCCGGCACAGCCGCTCCACCGCGACCAGCGCGCGCTCCGGCTTCCTCATGCTGCCGCACTCCGCCATGCAGCGTGCAAGCGTCGCCGCAGCTCTGGTGGCCTTGGTGCGCGGCCGGGTCTCCAGCGTTCGCAACATTGTTTCAAACTTTCAATCCATAGCATATGTTTCACCAAGTTAGACAACAATGTTTCAATTCATATCGAACAAATGTTTCAGTCTAGTAATCGCGCCCATGGGTTGAGATTCATATGTCCAGTTTTAGTCATTGATGGAGAGTTCTTAGGTTGCTGCAAAAATAGAGGCTGTATAACTCGTAACGAATATGTTTCACAGGTTGTACAAAAAAATGCTTCACCAATTATGTAATGTTTCAATACATTCTAAAATATGTTTCCATTCGGTAAAATAACTAAAATCAATGGCACAATGATGTGGAACGGGGGGAGCCCCGACCAGTTACAATCAAGCATCTTGGAGGGGGGTAGTGACGCAAGTCCCACAGAAAATTGAAACAAATTGCACAGGAATACAACAATGCCCATCTTTGAGGGGGAGAGGCAAAACAAATGCAAACACTGCTAAACTCATCGATGCCGCTGGGATTTCCATGGTCAGGGTAGGGATGGCAGCATGCATGGTTGCGCCGGAAGAACTCGTCGCCGCAAGTAGGCGATTCGGGCGTTGCAAAAAAATCAGAGCTCCCATGGTAAATTGCAGAGACGATCCAGCCGTCCGTTGCTAGCGGCCTGCTGAGGTGGGGGATGAGACGAGGTTGAGCACACTTCCATCTGAAACAAGCATGTGCTTCAACGGTTAACGGAAGGATGTTTGTTTGGACGAGGCGGAAAGCGCCCAGGTCGGGCGGACAGCCGCGCACGGCGCAAATCAGACGGCACGGAATTGGCGCCTAACGTTGTGCGTCAGATCGTCCGGATTTTAACTCGAACAACAGCATGAAATTCGGTCTCTCGCCAGGGCCATGTCGGTCAATTGCGACGAGTAATGGAGATCTCAGACTCGGGACTCCGTCTCGGAGCGATGGCGCGACGAGCAGATTAGCAAAGTGGATTGCTCCCGCAGGATGGCAATATATCTTTAAATATATTGTCCAATATATAAAAATATAGATCATATTTAAAATATCTTTAAATACAAATTAAATTATAATAAAATAAATAACAATTGCATATTTTTTAAATAAAATAAATAATTTTAAAAATAACGGCATCATCTATGGAGCATTTTCTTTCTTTTTACTGAGCGAGCAGTAGAAGCTGGCGTGAGAGGTGCACGCGATGGTCGAGGTAGGCGGGCATCGTCAGCTGGCGGTGCCGGCACCCGCGCCGGCGCGCCTGTTTGGTCACCGCCTCGAGAAGCGCGATGACATCCTGGGTGTCCTTCGGCCCAATTTTGTCCGTGAAAGGCTGCACGAGGTCGACGGCCCATCAGTCAACATCAATGTTCATTTCGTCCTTTGTTTTTTACGGCCCAAATAGTTATAACGATTGCAAATCGTACAACGTACTGGCCCTGGTTTTAATTATATTATACCGTTGGCCTTCTTCGATTCGTTTGGCTAGTCACCTTTTCTCGAAGACATTGTGTGAATGGACAAACGTACAAGACGTGCTTGATGACAAATCTATAAACATTGTTGATTAAAATTTAAGTAAATGTCAATTGGTGTTGTCTATAAAACCAGAGGGAGTATCTATCTTGACAAAACATGCCATCTTAAATTCTACTTACAGCTAGGGGTGAAATCCGGCTAGATACGATTGGATCATAACATTCTCATATCATACCTCATATTTTCTTCTGAATTTAGAGTACCTATATTTTTTTCTTGAAATTGGCTTTGAGAACATATATCAATTTGTATCTCTAATTAATATATATTAAACCTAAAAAGGTAATTAGATTTTAAAAAAGAAGCAGCAGGGAAAAAATGTACAATATTACTTACAAGCTTATAAAACAGTGATTATGTTTATAAGTGGACACGTAATATATTTTATTACATATTTGATAATACGGGACATGTGAGTAGATACTACTCAACCCACATTATAATCCATATTTTTTAGTGGATTTGTGTTCAAACTCATACGTTTTTCTTTTCTATATTTTTTCCACGAGCCTCAGGTCGGAGAGACGAATAGCAAATAACATAGCAAAACAAAAACAACAAACCTAAATATATATGCATTTCACTCTGCAAGCTTATTGTACTATTTTCATCTGTGTTTATTACGATTGGATTTGAATGTTCGACTGTATTTATTTTGATATGTGACATAATACCTGTAATTTTCTAAGTTTTTGGAATATTTTATAACTGTTTACACGGTTCGACCATATGCGTTAAATGAGAGGATGTTTCTTAAGTGCTTTAAACCCCACTTTCTGTGACCCTTAAGGTTTTTTAGTTGGATTTTCCAAGCTCCAGAAATTCTTGAAGTTGGAGCTACGAGTAGATTCATGATGAGAAATTTGTTAATACTCTAGATGAAAATAAGAGGAATAAGCCACTTTAATTTAACCAATAAATTCTATTTTCTAGAAAACATAGGAGCATATCAAACAGATCCAATGCATCGCAATAATACTGCACCTCTGCTGTGTGTTTGTCTTGTGTTACAGACCACCAGACCCGCTTTATTCACGTCGTACGCCCTCTGCTCGAGCCCAGCAAGGCAATCTTCGTCCACGCCAGTCGGTTGATGAGGAGACCAGCGGAGCATCAAAACTATCGTCCTCGCGACGTCGCTGACGATCATCAGTTGTCTCCCATAAAGCTTCAGCTTCCTCCAGTTCTCTACTCTGGAATGATGTCCACACGAAAATCACGTCAAATGTATAATTAAAGAGGTATGCCTATTAAGTTCATTAGTCATAGGCAACTTACTTGACCAAGACTTCGATTGTCTTGAATGCTACGAACAGCTGAAAGCAACCAGAGAGAAGAGTCGGCCGAGTAATGACTATGTAACATATATATAATGAGAGAGAATCTAGTATATGCCATAAAATTTGCACAAATTTAACGAGTTATCAACGACTTTTTTTTTCTATAACATGCCATTGAATTTATTAATTATAGACATATAAGATTAAAAATTAATTTATCTCATGAGAAGATTCAAAATCTACCCTTATAGCACATCATAGAAGTTAATTTGAATGTAAGTTTCAAGACTTGTGTATTACTAATTTTTAAGAATATAACTTATCTATTATATGCTATATAGAATAATTTTGTGTTGCTGTTTTTCTCTTCATATGCTACACAAAATATTTTGCACTATTATTTTTTAAGTTATTCCTCCCACACAAAAACAACTTTTTAAAAAAGAAAACATGAAAAAAATTTGAAGCATATACACAGACTTCAATATCACAGAAGAAGGCTAAAAAATTTATAATTTAATATGGGATATCTCATAGGCATATGAGATTTATTAAGTAGCCTCGGTATAAATATTTATACAAGGAGATGGTTAAAGATGAGCTTGGGTTAAGGGTTGAAAACTCTTTTCTCTTGGTGTTGATTAGCATATAATTAATTAAGTATTAGTTAAAAAATTTTAAAAATAAATTTTCTATATATATATTTTTAAAAAATATATCATAAAAAGTATATGCACGAAAAACGAGAAAAAAAGAAATTCCCTATCTCAACTGCAGAACACAAGGCATCAAATCAACAAACGAGCAATCGACTCCTAGAAGCCAACATGCACGAGAGCCATTTTCGAGCCATTCACATCAAGTAGATCCTCGAGACCAACTCTCGTCAAGCTCTCATGTTGAAATTCCCGACCAGACCAGTTGACTGGGTCTAGTATAGATCCATGTACATATGTATAACGATATGTTTTTCATGTATATGAATATAGGGTTCTAATAAATCCTCTTGTGTCTTACCGACATATACTTAGAGAAGAAGATAAGCATAAAAAGAATGCAGTTCTACATTTAATTATTGTTAGATATTGATCAACAATATCATTTTGGACATTTCTAAGAAAATATTAGCTCAATAGTATATTATATATTGGAATAAAATCAATGAAAGAACGTTGAATAAATACAAACTCAATGGTATAAAATAAATTTTATTAATATTTTTTTACAAATTAACATTAACTTTTTGTCACTGTAATAACTAAAGATATGCGAATTAGGATTTCAACCTGATAGGTATAATCATGTATTTATAACCTTACCATTATATCAACAGTACTTTCCTCTCTCATATATAATTGGTTACATGGAGAACTGATTAGCTATTAGTAACTTGGACGAGAATAAAAAAGATACAAAATAATGTTTTTTCCTTATTCTAAAGCCTATATATAATGTTGTCTTTTATTGCTATGAAACCAGCTATTACTTCACTGATGCGTGAATTCAGATTTTGGATGCTAGAACTATGTAAAAGGTCAAATGTGAATATGTTTTTTAAGATGAAAGGCTTTTAACATGTGAGTATGTGACGGATTACTTTTACAAAATATGTACACATGGGTGGAACTTCTAATATATATTTAGGCATGTAAATGACGTAGTCAAATAAAAAATATCAATTATGAAATTGTAGAACTCGTTAAGAGCTACAAACTCCCTATAAAATCCTTCGCCATGAAAATTCGTATGAAAAAAGTTGTATGTTTGAACATGAGACATCCTGCCTTAACTTTAACTACCGGTTTAACATGAACCGATCAGATCACTGCAAGTTCTTAATAGTATTATTGTCGGTCTAAGCGACAGGAAGTACACTGGTTATATATTGTCTTACCATCTTCGTATGACGGGATACGACATCATCCTCAAGTTCGCCATCCAGTTCACCCTGGGGAAAACAAAGATTTGATAATCAACGAATAATTAACTTACAGTAGGGAATCTACAATCTAATCTTTTTTTAAAAATACGACTTTTGTACAGGTACATAGTGCAGGAGATTACAACCCGTTGTTACCAAATAAATGATCTGTCAATATAAAATAAAAATGCTCCACATCTTATAACGCCGTAAAAATGTGAGAGGACGAACACTCTTAACACTCTGAAAAGTATAAAAGCTACTATGGCCACCATTTTCGTTCCTTCGGCGGAGAAGCAAATTGGT
Source organism: Oryza coarctata (assembly GCA_030770085.1). Lineage (NCBI taxonomy): Eukaryota > Viridiplantae > Streptophyta > Magnoliopsida > Poales > Poaceae > Oryza > Oryza coarctata. The sequence goes on from CM061475.1 coordinate 11,290,593, forward strand.
GTCACTACCACCAATTTCATTATTGATACCCCGACAGGAAAATGATCATCGAGTACCTTGTGAATGAAAAAGATATATACCAAGGAAACATAAAAGATTCTAGACAAATCTAACTCTATGAATGTAATGGAAAGACTTACTGTGCACGAGTCCCTAATATTTAAAGATTTTATTATGAAACCATTAAAAACTTACTGTATATGTACATCTGTAGCGGAGACGCTGGAGACCGAGGGGGACTGTACGGGGTGGCGGCTGGTGATCAGACCTCTCGAGCGTGAGGAGTCACGAGCCTGTTTAGGCCTCGCGAAAAGAACTAGCTCCAGTAAAACTTTCGTAGCTGATCACGGTTTAGAAGTATGAAATATACTTAATATTGAGGGAATGGTTTAAGTTAGACATTCGACATTAGAAATCAGTTAAGAAGAACATCTCCGATAGTCCTCTCTATCTATCTCTAACTCAAAATTCGATAAACTTAAAAAAACACTCTTCATAGATTTATCATCTAACTTGCAAATAGCCAGTTAAGTTTCTCACTAAATTAAAACCACTTATCATAGATCCCACCACTCCACCTCTCTTATCTTCCCATCTCTCTTTAGCTGTCACCTTGCCACCTCTTTACCACTGTTGTTCTTGCCTTTATTTTCATCTCTTTTATACAACGTTGTGTATGTGTGTGTTTTAACTATTATAACAATAGCGAAATATTTTGATAAGTATTTTTTTATGTTTTACATGTTTTCTGATGACTATTTTTTTTCACATCATATATCTTGATGTTTTACGTACAATTAACTTTAACATTTTGACCATCCGATTCTTGGTAGACACTCGACGTCTAGTACTCCTCCCCTTAATAGTTCGTGCACTTATAAAGTGTCATGCTGGTCCCGTTTTTACTATGCTCTTGGGTGGTGCGTGGCTCTGGCAGCTCGTGCGGCTTTGTGCTGTGTTTGCAGCTGTGTGCTGGTGAGCACACTGGCTACTCTGGTGTGTGTGAGCATTTTGGTGGTGCTGGTGCTTGTCCGAATTTTTTTTTGTACGTGTGGACCACACGTAGGCTACGGCGTCATCTACATTCACCTCTTTTTTGTCCTTCCTATGTACAGCACTACCTTTTCGTGCCATTTTCTAAATAAGAAATAAACATCTTCTCAAGTCCATTTCAATCCACAGTAACGCTTGATCGGGAGATTCGTTAGTGGAGAGTTATATGGGTGTGTCTAACATGTGTTTGCGGGTGCATCGTCTAACCCAGCTTAATTAGCATCATGTGATTCACATAGTCTGCCGTGGCTAACTTCTCGCAGTTAAGTAACCTCCCTCCACACGCGTATGTGTTATAAAACTGGCTCTAAGATCGTAATCAATAGTCAAACGCGAAAGTATTCGATAGATTTAAATTTAATGACGATACTGAGATAAGATATTTGTTAACAAGATTTAGCCATAGTCTAATCTTTATGACATTGATTATAGACGCTTCTTCCTAATTCAGCATAATTATAATATATCAGAGTTATACAACCATTGATCGGCTAGTCCACCAACTAGTCATTTCCTCGCATATACTAAGTTGCTATGCGGATTATATCAGGTATGTGTCTTTATTCAAGATAGAAACTAAGGCCTACCTCTTGAATTCAAGAGAGAAACTAAAAGAGAGTATGACCCTAACTCCACCTTATACCTACTACAATTCTAAGTCATAAACTGTAACCAGCTATGTACATATATTCGATACAAAGTTTAACAAACTCCACCTTAATAAATATGCCACACCAATCTTAATCTGTGTAACTTGCGTGAACCTCCGTGTAACTTGACCTAAGTTGATTCCACCTTCGCAACTCACACCGAGCCACCCGACAAGCCAAGCTTGCTGCCTTTAGGAACGTGCACTGTAATACCAGTATATCCGGGTTTCATAACTTCACCTGCAATAGCTCTCTCTTGTAACTTGTATAAACATGAGCCTATATTCTCACGGGTCATAACAATCTTTCCATCTTTTATGATATTTATGATCTTCTTATCAGTATCACTCTGATACAGCCATCCTTACTTACATAGGCTCTCAAGAAAAAATAGACTCTTCTTTAGCCCTATTATGTGTTTCACATCTTGAAGTAACATGCCATTGTCATCATACATCTTGAACTTAATATCACCCACTCCGATAACATAGTAACTTGTGTTATCGTCCAAGTGAACAACACCAAACTCACCATATTTATACGAAGAGAGTCACTCCCGCTTTGATGTCACATGATAGAAACTATCAGAGTTTAACAACCATGATTCATCAAACTTCTTGTTAGATATTATGAGTAGTTCATGACTACTGCTATTTGAGTCATCACCAACTGCTGCTGCTGAACTTGCAATTGCACTTCTCTTCTTCTTCAGTAACAAACAATCCCGCCTCATATGCTCAACGTTATGACACTTATATAACGTACCTCCTTCTTTCCTTTGCTCTTTGATTGCCCTGCCTCCTTGTCATGCTTTGCTTTCATTAGCAAATCTTCATCTTGGAAAATCTCTATCGTATTATTATTTTTTGATATTCTTAAATCTTGTGCAAGCAACGTCAGAATTATATCCTCAATCTTGATGGTATTCTTGCCATACGTTAAAGTAGTTACAACATGCTCATAAGACAGTGGAAGTAAACACAATAGAATTATGGTTTTATCTTCATCCTCTAGTTTTATCTCTAACTTGCTTAGATCTATGATCAACTAATTGAAGACATCCACATATTTACTAAGATCTGACTCATCTTGCATCTGCAAACCATATAGCTATTGCTTGAGATAAAACTTACTCGTTAACGACATGAATATATACTGGGTTGTCAATTTGTCCTAAATTTTCTTTGATAAATCTTCCTCCATGACATGGTACATGACCAAATTCGAGAGACACAGACGAATCGTCATAGCTGCCTGCACCTTAATCTCCTCCCATTTATCATCCTCCACCTTTGTCGGTTTCATCTCAATAAGAGCTGTGGATATCTCCTATTGTGCCAACAGATCCTTCAACCTCGATTGCGAGAGAACGATTTTCGGTGCCATCGAACTTCACCACCTCAAATTTAGAAGCTATTGCCGTCACCATCGACGATATCAAGTCAACTAGTTATTGCCCTAATAAAATTGATTTCCCCCATTAATCAACCAACCGACTAAATCAGTTGAACCAAACTATTTTTTCTCCTAAAAAACATGATTGGCTTCTTTTCCTGAACAAAACAGTCAATGCTGTTTAGGGATTGTTTGGCCTTTTACTTTTCACTGACCAAGCTATCCCCTTTCCTTTTCTTCCTCCTGCTCTCACTTTGCCTCAGAGCCATCGGTCCTGCCAGCCGCCCTAGAGCCTTATCACCCACCTAGAGCCACCGGCTCATGATTTGGGAGTGCCATCACTCGTGCACCACCAGCCTCAAGCCTTCTACTGAAACTGCCTCCACACCTAGAAGAGAAGCCAGTAAGCTTTGCCAGTCCATGCCGAGCCTCAAGAAACAACCACCTCTGTGAGGCCCTATTGGAGATATGCTCTCCATCAAGCACCACCCTAACCTCGGAGCTACACCATAAGAGGTCATTGTCACTGGGAATCTACAGCCAGTGAGGATTTCGTCGGCTCCAACTAGCCCTCACCTTCGACGAGCACTACCACCACCCCTCACGCCTTCTACACAAGGACGTTCCTCTTCCACTGTGTACTTGCTGCCCCAAACCACCTCGGCCTTCTCAAAATTAGATACAACCTCACCTCCTACTTGGTGATTTGATTCAATTGCATGTTACAATCCTGTGGATTCCTTGCTGGTTTTATTAGGGTTGATTTGGAGTCCGATTCACCCACAAATTAGAGTCCTTATCCGTTCCCCTCTCATGTCTCTCTCGGAGTTGCAATCAAACTATGCTGTGACTGAACTGGAGTCTGTCTCCATGTTCGGTCCTCTTTTGTGCTATAAGCTTCACAACTCCCCTACGATCCTAGCTCAATCCTAAGCTTGCCTACTACCTCTACCTTGGTCACCTCGATAGCCTCCAGCCTAAACGCAAGATCTAGGTCACCACACTGTTGTGACCAATTGAGCAACGAGCACCTTTGTGTGACTTCTACACACCACACGATGCCATAATTTGACCCTCCTGTCAGTGATGAGAAGTCAACGTTTTAGCCAAGTTAAGTCTTCTGATGTGCTTGATGAGATTGAACCCCCCACCTCGGGTCCAAAATATTGACAACCACAGCCCACAAATGCACCACTTTGTAGCAGATTCATCATCAATACCTCCAAAACATCCTTAGTATCCATCCACTCTGACTTCGATTAACTCCCCGTCAATCTAGCCACGAGCTAAAGCCGATAAATCTCGTACCGACTTCACAGTCACCGAATGACCCGAGCGCTACGTCTAGCCTTCTCTCTATTGAAAGGCCTGGGCCACCCTACCAAGAGTGTTTGAATCCATCAATTGAGAACGCCAATCATCTCCAACTTCAATCAACCCTAAGCATCACGTCTAACTATCTCTTCGTTGAAATAGCTCCTTGAATGTTTACAGCCGCAAGCCTAAAGTGTCCGAATCCATCAATCAAGTTGTTGATCCCTGCCATGCTCCACTTTACGCCAATGCTCCTTATTGAACATTGCATGCAGGATGTGCGGTGTGTGGCATATCCATCGCGTCTCTATCCATGGATCTTCCTCCATCGTCAAGCTTTGATACTACTTGTTAGAAAATCGGTCCTAGAATCGACATCGGTAGTCAAATGTGAAAGCACTCGATAGAAGATCCAACCTTGATGATGACACTGAGACACGATATTTGTTAATGGGATTTAGTCGTAGCCTAATCCCAAGAGCACTGATTATGGATGTTCATTTCTGATTCAACATAATTATAGCCTATCATGGTTACGTAACCCTCGACCGGCTAGACTATCGACTAGTCGATCCCTCGCCTATGCTAAGTTGCCATACGATTACATCAGATATGTCCCAGAGAGAGTCTAGAAGAGATTTCGATTATGATTTTATCCTACATCTATTATAACTCTAAATCATAATCTGTATATGGATATTCGACACAAACTCTAACAATATGTATGAAGTTTTCTAATTTTACATTGCCAATAGTTTCCGATGAAAAGTCTATCTAAACTTCCAGCGGAAAAAATACGTGCACAGAAAATTTCTACAACAACTGTACATATATTTAGACTTTTAAAATTTAAAACAATCTTTATGTATGAAAACATTATATGTAACAAAGACTATATAGAGAACACAACTCAAACGAGACTAAAACTCTCATAAATAACAGTAACATTATATCATTTTTTTCCCAACAAAATTCTCTGCCTAAATATTAAAAATTTATAGTTTGATTTTTTAATCTATGCAAAAAAAACACATAACCTTTTAAAATATGGTAAAAAAAAATTTTAGGCCTACAACTTGTGTAGATCTACACCAGTGCAACAGCAAAGGAGGATGGGCAGCGTTCATGCATGGCGCGCATTCACCGGCTAGAAGCAAAAGCAGTGCACGCTAAGACCGATCTTCGTCACCATGAACGTTGGCACGTTACCTTTTCCGGAGTTATGGTGTGCACCACTCATCTCCCACATACTGCTTATTTCTTATCTCTAGAAATATTTAGGCATGTGTATGCATGGTATTTTTTGGATTTTATTTTGAAATGCATATATATATCATATTTGCATTGCGTGTGAGTTTTTTTTTTGTCGGAGATCAATTGATCTCATCTACTTACATGTATAAATTATGCGCATGAAGGAATTTATATACCATGAGGTCTTTGATGGACTGGAGGATTGCAGCAGCAGCAGCAGCTGAGTCACCGTTGTCGTCGCCGTCGTTCACATCATCAGCGATCCATCCACTGGCCGGCGACGTCGCCTCGCGCGCGCACAACCCCAACAGCGTCGCGGGACGGTCGCCTGTACCCGGCGCCGCAGACGATGAGAGCCGAGCCACGACGACGATGGCTACCTGGACCTGCTTGAGCCGTGGCAGCAGGAAAGCTGCAGTGCCGGATGGTCGTCCGGCGACGAGGTTTGTGGCGATGGAAGTCATACACGTGGCTGCCGGCTGCCGATGGGTGCACGGCCGCGGTATGCGGCCACCAGTTTAGGGAAGGGGAGAAAAGGCCAGAGGCGAAGCTATCAAGGGCTTGGCGGCTAACTATCTGAGCTAGCTAGCGCTGGGGTGTGTGCGTGCTCGGCGAATTTGAGAGTTGGCTTGCATGCTACTTTATACGCAAACAAATTCTTACGTCTAGCATCTTCCCTAAATAGTCCACATTGTTTGTTAATTAGGTTCTGAGAATCCGTAGATATAGAATTCAAAAAATGAATTAAAAGTCAGAGGCTAAAATTAAACCTACTTCTATATTTTTATTAGCTGCTTTTTAAAATCTTAAACTCCTACAAACATGGTTATCAGTCAAATCACTCGTAGTATTTAGATTTTATTACAAAATATAAACATTTAGAACACTATCGATTATCTCTCATTTAAATTTCTTCTCGTCTTATGATCACATCTCATATAAATAGTCACCATAATTTTTTTCTCAAACTAAATTTTTATTAAACAATTTAACAATGCTTATATTTTGGAATAAGAGAATGTATGCATCAAGATGATCATTGATCAATTCTTGAATTTCTACTCCTCAATTGGCCACATGATATCTACTCCCATCACTCTAAATTTACAATCCTTACTCCTGTCGGGAGTTCATGAATTTATCATTTACGGTTGCTTGCTTGATCCCTTGGTAATAAACCCTAGAATAAGATTTATTTAATCAATTGCTAATTCTGATATTTAACTGTAGAGAAATTCCATCATCGCTGTCCCAACAAGGGCAACCAAATGATACCGGTTTATAATCTCTTGTAGTTTTGATTGTGTACCCGTGCACCTAATCTGAAACTAGTTACGGTTTAATTGATCACGTACTAATTACCAACTAGCACACTAAAGTGTTTTTACTAAATTGCTTTTTACTATTTATTTTGTTTACTATTTTCTTTATTGTTATACTGATATATATATATTATACATATACATATATTAGTTATATATATATGTTTATATATATATATGATTAACGGCCTCATCCATAACAAACTTAATGATTTGTTTTTAATATAACTTATGTAATTCGCTAGGAGAAATTCTTGATTTGAGAATGACATCAGTGTTAATAGTAGTGTCGTCGATGGGCAGGCATAGAGCGGCGTTGACGATGGAGATGATGATGGCATTAAGGGTGGTGTTGTCAGTAGAAAGATAAACACAGAGCCACATCTGTGTTGATGGCATCGACGTGAAGCACGGTAATAGAGGCAAAAAAAACATAATCTAGAGACTTAAATTGAAAAAGATGAGAAAATGGTGATCTACTCTTTAGGAACCGTTGTTCTAGTATTAAAAAGTTTTTCCACTTAACCAAACTATTTTTTAGCACCATGTACAAAAGATTTTCAACTAGTTAAATATGGTTCAAAATTTAGGAAACATGAAATGTTTGAATTTTTTCAAAAGCTAGAAAAATTGCAAGATAAATAAATTTAAGAAAAAAACTAGGATAATTAATTTTAAAAACTTTAGAGTAAAAAACTTCTGTTCTAATTTTCTATTCATTTTCCTCTATTTTTCTTTGTTTCCTCTTTTTAAATATTTTTTCTATATTTGATTATGAAATACTCTAGATTATCTATATTTTTATAATTAAGACATACTCTTATTTTTTTAAAAAAAATATTAATTATTGTTCATTTTTATTTTTTAGAGGATGAGGTATGATTATATATATATAGTATTGTAACTATGCCATAATGAAGGATAAAGTTGCTAACATTTCAGAGACTTTGGATGAGTGAAATCGTGAAATCACCTAAAAAAAATTTAGCAACACGTTTCTTATACTTTCTCAATCAAAGGATCATAGTACCGGTTAAAAAATAATAAATGATACTAATAAATACATATATTAGCATTGATAGATATCTTTAACCGATACTATTATTTATTTTTAGTAACATTGATATTAGTTAGCAATAACAATCAGTAACCACCGATACTACCTCCATAAAAAACATCTAACTGTTATAAACAAAACTAAAGAAAAACGTTAATACTGATCGGTGTTACAACCGATATTAATAATTTTACAGTAGACCTGAGACTTTAAATCCGCTACTACAAATCTGCGGTGTATTCGTGTTTTTAGCTGTTGGACTGAACATCACTTTTTTAGCGGTGAACCTTTTAACTGCTGCTAAAACAAAAACCTCCGATGGTTATTTGAATCGTTAATTAGAGACATTTCATAACTGACTCAACTGGCTCTAACGGTCTACCATTGCGAACTGTTAGAGATTAGGATAGTCTCTGCTGATAAAAAAGAATATATCGTAAGGAATTTTCACCTGTCGCCGGCTGTAATTATGCATGCTGATGCCTCTTCGCCGTTTCCGTTGCACTGAGGCTGAGTGCACTGAGGCGGAACAGAAGTTCCAGACCGGCCAGTGCTCATGGCCAGATCCTAAATTGATGAGAACATTGGATGCCTTATTCATTTTGCAACTCGAAGCTTTCATTGAAGTCTGAAAAATCAAATATGGACTGACTTCAAAATCAAACAATAGACTTCAAAACCAGACACTACTGCTACAGATTCGGCTTTTACACATGCCCTTCTTGAAATAGCACGCGGAATAAGACCCATATATGATAATCTCAATCCATAGGGGAGCGCAACCGAATGGTCCATCTATCCGTCTGTGAAGATTTGTTCTGGTCCTATGTGAAAATGATTTATGTAGTAGTGACTACTTAGACCCTAGCTGCTTGCTTTTCAATCTTGACAGAAATTTTGATTGGTTTTGGGTAATGTGGCATTGATATATGCCTGATGTGATAAAAAATTAGATTTATAATATTTCACTTAGTAAATGAATTCGATTTTTTTTAATTTTACACTATGAGTATTTTATAATCTATTTTGGAGTATATAGATTCAATTCATTAGCTTGTTTTGAAAATTCATAACCTATAAAATACACTTAGTAAGCTATAAAGTACTCAGTGTGTAAAATGTTTTTAATACAATGAGTATTTTAAATTTATAACCTAAGTTATTTACACTATGAGTATTTTGGAGTATTTTATAATCTAAACCACATGAGAATTTATAGATTCTCTTCAAGTCACTAACTTGCTTTGAAAATTCAAAAATATTTTCATCCTTATGGTACGTCGCTAGTTCGCTACGTTTACGTGAAACCTATCTTCCTTTGGATCACGGTTAAACAGGACATGGTTTTAAAAGTTGAAAATTAAATAATAACATGTTTTGAAATATAAGATTGATCCGCAGCCTTTAATTAGACGTGCGATCAAATTGTAAAATGTTTTATCCAAATTAAAAGGACATGACGTGTGGTCAATTTGTCCAATTTGGCTAATTCAATCAGAAGAGAACGCAATCTGCTACATAACGAGGATTGGCAGCTGTAACATTGATAAAGAAAAGGCAATTCATTGTGACATTGCTACATGACGACGACGACATCCTAATTAGAACGACAAAGAGTGCGTATGTGGAAAGGAATTTTTTTTCTTGATGATTTGCAGTAACACGTGTGAAACTAAGTCAATAACTCTTGGGTTAGAATGGCAAATAATGAAAACCTATTTTACAGAGTGGAAAATTACCAAATCTTCCATGTGAAATGTCCAATCTGTATATCCATTCTTCTTATTTCCTCCTTTAATTACTTGCATCCATGGAGTAAAACCCAATCCCCTTGAGCATTCCCCATCATTACCTAGACACAGACACATATGTCAGAATCCGACTTGGACTTGTGGGTCTGATTCGCACACAAGAATTGAACATGTGAATGTCTTCTTAGGATCGGACATAGGTGTCAAAATCTGACTCGGACTTGAGATATCAAATTCGACAAAAAAAAAAAGGGCATGGATGTCTACGTAACACTTGCCCCCTTCCTCCAAAGCCGCGATAGTGGTGTGCATAGTGACGCATATCAATTTTGCAATCAACCGAGGGAGGCACTGAATTGGTTTATTCATCCGGAACCTATTCACCATGCAGCCAGAGCTCACGGCCATGGCCTAGGCCAACTTCATTTAGCAGCACCCTCCACCTCAGCAACATAAATTATCTTCAAACAAGATAGCTGCAGATAAACTAGCACACGAAACAAGACAGTCTATGCAATCACTAGTGCTCTCAATGGAGTTTGTCATAGTATTGATCACCTCAAAACCTGTCCGGTGCTTCACATCCTACGTGCAATGCTTCCAAGGAAATGCCCTTGAACTCTGTTTCTAACTTTTGTATCTGATGAACAAATGGTTAAAAAAAGACAACACGGTCAGTGTAGGTCGGCATCTGTGACCACTACCCTGGGATGGTTGGTGGCCAATGGGTGAAAGTGACTAGGAGAAAGATCTCGAGAAGTTTGTGTAGAGAGAGATTGGAAGGAGGAAGGAGAATATGACGGACAACAGAGATATTTTGGCTAGCTATCTTCTCTGCAGTTTTGCTTGGCAATATTACAACGAAGTGACACAAAATTTCGAGGTCTTCAAGCACGGCCACATTTTCCCATTGTCTCAGTAAATATCACAAGCATTAAATGTACTGTAGTGTATCTTGCCTAAAAACGAACAACAGCGGAACATCAAACTTATGCTGATTCGAATCACCTTGTTTCGACTCTACACGGTATTCCCGTTCCTGACTTCCTGCGTGCGCGCCTTGTGTTTTTCTTTAAGAACCTGCCACGATTTCATCACGTCCCTGTCAGCACTGGCAGAGCAGCAGGATGGTCCTCACAAGGTGTGGAGAAAAAAAAGGAAAAAAAAACTCAAAACTTGTGACTTGGTTTGAATCGTTTCAAGCTTGATCGGCTTGAATTTATAGTCATGAGAAACGAGCAGAGCTCAAACCAGCTCACTGATTTACTCGTTAAGATCATTTATCTCAGTAATTCACAATGTCACCCTATCTTTTTATAGTTAGTCTTTTATTATTACTTCCAATATTTACTAGTGAATGCTATCATTTCGTTAACATATGGTAAATTAACATATATTATGATTGTATAGGTGATATAGAACTGAGCTATAACTTGATAAAGAGACAGCTCGATCTAGCTCATGATGAGCCAACCCAAGTTTGGCTTTTAATTCGTTGAGGCTAACGAGTTAAGCAGGACTGTTTCGTTATGATGATAAGCCTAAATGATCCGAGACTTAATGTGGCAAGCTAACTTGGTACCATTGCCGCCTCCTCAAATCTTGTCACCATAGAAGCCACTTCCTTTTCTCTTTTCTCCTCTCTTTCCTTCCTCTCATTGCACATATGACCATCCTAAACCCTTGTGCTGCTAAAATGGTTGCTGACGGCAACCAAATGACCACAACCGTCACTATTGTAGGACCTCACTGTGTTCCGCTGCCAACAGTCACCATCCACCCCATTTGAACCATTCATCAAGTTTGACACCCTCCGCTTGTTTTTCCATCGTCCTACGCTCCTCCTATATTGCCATTGGTCTGTCGGTTTGTTCTTGACCACCACCAGCTATTGATTAACCCCAAGCTCAATCGACCCCTACTACACACCGACGTGGCCATGCCAATGCGGACACGTGGACTTGTCTTACCACCTAGCCCCTATCATCTTGGACCAAGTGATCGCCCGACGGACCAACCTATATGGCCCACCCACTTCTTTCACTCGCCCATCAAATACACAAAGTCCTCTCATCCCAATCTCATCCGTCAGCCTATGGTTTATTTATTTATGTTTATAAAATACTTTATTTTTCTAAGTATATTTAAACTTTAAAAATTTATAACTTTTTAACCATAAATCCGTTGGAAGTTATTTAACTCTTAATTTTTTTAAAAAAATAAGATAATACTATTAGTCAACTAAAATAGTTTTTAATTTTATACTTTTTATGACACGTAGTGGCCAAGTGTTTTGTTTGTGAAATATCTATGGCTTCGGTTCGCAAGTCGATATATAGATTACTGTAGCTTTGTTGTCATTTTAATATTGGCACCCTTCGAGTAAAGTATCGACCTTCCCTCGTCCACAATTCACCACGGTGAGCTCTTCGTGCTCCGAGAGGTAATCGGTGCAGAAGCATGTACGAATAATCAGGCCATGTCTCTGTCTTCCTCTTGTGTCTTTGGTTTCATGGAAGGAACCACGATCTCCCCGATAAGAGGCCCACTGCAATTCAAGGTATTCAGATATATATATATCCAAGATTTTTGAGAAAAAAAAGGTATATATAGCGTATAATATGTATGCACATATAAAAAGGAAAAAAAAGAAGAAGACCATATTCAATCTAAGATTAAAAAAAAGCCCATCGTCCTGGGCCTTACTGCCGTCTCCCTCCTCTAAATCTCAGTGATGGGCCGGTCATGGGGCCCAATTCGCCAACGCCCACACCCCTAGGCCCCAATATGCTAACCTTAGCCCCACCGATTCCCGTCCGCCCCCAACGCCGCCGCAACGCAAGGGAAGCGCCAGCACCGTGATGGCTCGTCTGCCTGCCCTCCGACTTCGCATGCCGCATCGGCGTTGCTGGCTCGCCGCCGCACGCGCCCCCAGGCCCCAAGTCCCCAGCGCGGCAACGCCTCCCGGCCTGCGAGGCGCCGAGGAGGGAGCAGCTGCCGAGCAAGGACCAGGGAGGAAGGGAGTCGAGCAGCGCCAGCGGGCGTGCGGCGAGCGGCGGTGCTCTGGCGCCGGCCTGGCTGGCTCGGCTACCTCACTGTCTGTCCGTCTCAGGTCTGTTCGAATTCTTTATGTGCTGCGAATTTACATTTTGTTTGTTCGAATAGATCAGTACAACTAGAAGGGAAGGGATAGGCATTTAGGCGGGCTCTCAATTGGTCAGGAATCCAGAGACAATAATCCTATATTGTTGAAATTTTAGGTCTGAAATATGAAAAGAAACAAAGGTCCTGCCGTTGATTTGAAGCTAAGAAGCGACCATAATATTTGAATGAATGCTTAGTTATATATTCATGGAAAGGGATTTCTTTTTCAATCCTTTATTTTCAAAAAATCAAGCATCAAAGAGTTATTCGCTAAATTGTAATATTCTTTATTATTTTTGATTCTGTGTATATTTCTATATATTTCAAATGTTAAACAATTAGTAGTTTAGTTTTTTCATATATTAAACAATTATAATTTATCATCAATTCTATAAATATATGAAATTATATGCTTAATTGTATATTATATCTGCTATATATTATATAACTATTAGTTTATAATTATATGATATTATACATACACTTTTGGTCGTAAATTTTTTTTATCCTTCCCATTTCTTTTATCCTTCCCATTTCGAATATTCAACCTCAAAATCCTAGGTCGTCCTGATTTATTGATCATTTCGTTCAAGTTCTTTGCATCGTAAGAGGAACATGTAATCTATGAACTGTATTTGTCACTGATTATGAATAAAAGGTAATATTTTTATACACGAGTGACGTTTTATCTCTGTAATCTCACAACCAACACACGATCGATGCTATTCTTGGATTTGTTGAGCCAAGTGTACTGTTCAGATCACAAACCACACTCCTGTTTCTTCAAAGAAAAGATTTCAGGTTGTTTTTACCTATAATCAATAATCAAGTAGATAATCCAAATAGTTTCAAATGTGGCTTCATGTTCTCACTTTTCATTCTGGTGTGTGTTATCCTGGACTTCGGCTTACATCTTTGTGAGTGTTGAGTAAAATGGGCTGGCCTTGGAGTTACCGACGAGTTGTTCTTGCTTGGGCTCATGGGCTGTTTCACACTGCGTGTCTAATACGAGTAAGTCTCAAATCCAGCAGAGCAGGGAACATGGATTTAGGTGGCGCTAAACTTGTGACATTTCAAAAATTGCAGACAACTTCTATACATCAAGCAAAGATAAATTTACTCAGAGAATGTTTTTTCTACACGTTGAGAATTTCAAACACCGTTAGGGAGGAGATAATCTGAAACTGAAGGTTCGTGGGCAATTCGAAGGTCACCAGGAAACTCCCAAGTCCAATTCACCAGGACAACCGGAGAATTCTAACGAATCATGGCTACGGGCCCTCCTCTCAGATAAATTCTTGTGCGTTTGTCTCTTCGATAGGCTCAGATAGTGGTAGCCCTACTTCCTTCTTCCAGCAGCCTCCCCAATTATATTATGAGATGTTTTAATTTTTTCTTTATATTTTATCAAGTTTATGAAAATACAGTAATATTTTCATTAAAAAAATATAGTATAAAAATATGTTTAATGTTAGATTTAATGATATTAAATAAATGTTGATATATTTTTTATAAATTTAATTAAAGTTTAATTTTAGAAAAAAAATTAAACTGTTTTATAATATATAATGGAGAGCGTAGCATTCTTTATTCCACTTACTCATTTCACATGACACACTCGCGTGTCTTCATCTCTTGACACCTCCCATGCCAATCCAACCGTTGGGTTTCGCAAACAAGCTAGATCAAAGAAAACGAGAAAGTAGGCAGGTACGCATGATATTCATGGTCCCGGTCATGGACGGTAAGGGGTGCAACTTTAGCTGAATTAACCACAGCTGTATATGATCAAAGACAAGGTGATGCATTAATTTGACATATATGCAATATGGCAGTATCCAAATACCTATTTAAATACTAAATAACATATATATAGAGAGAGAGAGTATAAAAGTGACTTTAATCTCTTGGTTTTTTCTCAAAGACTCGTGGTGTCCGTTTCCATTTATTTGTCACATAAGTTAGATTTCACTTTAACTCCAAAACTATTTCATACATCTCTACAGTGATTTATTGTGCTACTATTTGTACTTCAAAATATGCCATTATCATTTTCTTGTGTATCCTTCTCTATAGCAGTGTATTTATGCCTAACCACTCTATTTTCCGTGTGATTTTTTTTTTCAATTTTGAATACCCTTCGGTGAAATCCTGATCCATCGCTGACTTGATTGGTCGCGAAATCGAATATTCCGTACGGGAAGTTGTTACTATCATTTAGGAACTGCCTAATGGTCAGGAAAAGGATGTTCCATCAGTTCATCTGTTTTGGCAGTGCAGGATAATTTGGAGTTGGAGAACGTGCAGTGATCTCAGGCTGGTGTTTGGGTTGCTGGGAAGGAGTATCCTCTTGCCCATGCCCATTTCCTCAGCAAACTAGCCTGCTAGTCCCTGCATGAACTGATTTCTCTCGGCAATTAAAGCAGGAGAAGGAGATTCTCTTTCGTCCGTATGCTTTCTGCCCATGTCCATATGACATGAAGCTTCAGTAGCTAGGAGTACTACATCGCAGCTGCTGCTACTACTACAAGTCACTTCCTGCAGCTCTATATTTATCTAGTAGAAAATTTACAGAGTACTAGCACATCCACAAGCGACACACTGATGACTAGACTATTCTCGAGCTTTCACACTTGCATACTAGTACTACTATTTGCTCTGGTAATATTGAGGCTTTGTGAGTTCTAAAATAGGCTATATAGTAGTAGTAGCTTCTACCTTAAATGAATTAATGTCAACAAGCTGTCTCTTAATTTATTTCCTGCAGACTCCAATCAGCTATCTGTACTAATTTTTCTTTTCATAAAGTCTTGGTAAATATATAATCTGTTTGACCGACTTCCAATTTAACTTCATGATGATCAACTACTTTTCGAATATAGTGATACTTGATAGTAATGTGTCTAGTTCTATATCGGATTCTGGCCGATTGCAATTGCAGACTTACTGTGACAATAAATTATTAATAGGCTCATTATGTTTCTCGCCTATATCTTCTATAATTCTTCTTAGGCAGATTATAGAAGATAAAGCAACATTTTTTTTCTTCTTTGGAGTAGATGTACTCTTCATATAATCCAGACATTCATCACAATCACTATCTGTATAGCTAATCAATTTTGATTCTTCTGACTGCCTTATAACATATACCCTAGTCCCCAGTCCTTTAATATACCTTAAAACTCTTTTGACAGTAGTAAAATTTTATTAACCTGGGCTAGGTTATGTACCTTGATAATAAACTGGTTGAAAACATAATATCTGTATGTGTTACAGTCAAATATAATAAACTCTGAACGTATAAATTTATTCTTTAAGATAACCATTTAAAAAAACTGATTTAATATCAGTTGATAAATATGCTACCTCTTTCGAGCTACTACAGCAATTATTGTGTCTCTAGCCAGGCTACTGCAGCATGTCTCGTAACAATTAATTCAAGGTTTTTGCTTCAAGCCTTTTCCACTAGTCGTATATTTTTGAAATGAGACAGCTGAATTTAATTTCATCTTATAAACCCATTTAACTCCAACAACTTCTTCAACTTTAAGACGATCAACCAACTCTCAGATATTTTTTTTTCAATCATATAAATCTCATCTTCTATGGTTTTTACCTAATTTTTATGTTTTTATGCTTCTTGAAAACTTTGTGGCTCAACAATAGAAAAATTGTAAAAACTCATATTGTTATGTCTGTATTTGTTGAGAAGTAGATTTCATTATTTTAAGCATACTTCTTATCCGTCTTGAAGCTGTTCTAGGTGTCCATGTTTGCTCAATAATACTTGGGTGGAAGTTTGAACTGGAGCTAGCTTGATCTTGGATTTATTCTTCTTGACTGGGAGTATGGTCTTCCTTACTAGGAATAAGAATATGTGGTTGAGTAGTGGTTGGCATTAATTAACTATCAAGGGACTTTGCTCGTTTTCAAGTCTAAGATAGTTGTCTCATTATAAATCACATCTCTACTAACAATATTCTTTTTTTCAAATAATAAAGATATCCTTTTATACAATTAGCATAGCCAACAAATATACAGTGATGACTTCTATTATCAAATTTCACTTTTTTTTCCAACACTTAGCATAACAAATGCAACCATTGATATTCTTTTTACCGTACGGTTTAGGACTGCCTTAGTACTTCTATTTAAAATATAAAATAATGTATTAATAGTTTCAGCCTAGAAAGATTTAGGAAAATCTTTTTTTAAACATAGAATTTGCCATATCATTAATCATCTTATTTTTCTTTTCAACAATGCTATTTTATTGAGCACTATAGCCTACCGTTAACTGTGCCAGTATTTTCACAATATTTCTCAAATTCTTTTGATATATATTGATACTTTTATTTTTTCGATTACTCTCATTATGCACCATAGCCTTGATTTTTTTAATATCTCAAGGGCTACTGCCTTTTCTTTTAAAAAATATACCTAGATCATCCGTGAGCAATTCTTCCTTCTATATGTTCTGCCTTGAAAAACCATATTTTTGAAACCAGTCTCACGTTAAAAATCTAATTTTCTGAAAATTCCCATAAAACCTTAAGTTTAACTTAAGATGTGAAGCTCAACTTTAATTGAAATGCATTTTCCACGGTTGAAGTTTTTTTTATAAGATTCCAACGAGCTCATCAGTTGCTAAATTATGAGAGTCAATAAATCCTTCGACTCGTTTATAGTAGCAATAATATACTCGTATTTTTCAGGCAGACTAATTAAATTTTTTCAGTGACCTTTTATCTTTAATATCTTTAACACAGAGGCACATCTGATTAACTATCTCGATAACCCTTGCGATCTCAATACCTGTTGAGCTCAACAGTCTTTTACGTCTCCTTTATTTGTAAATTCTGAAATAATCTTTTTAAAGTTTAAAGTTTTACAAAAAGTACGTTTAAAACTCCTCATTCGGCTTGTCGCGTGCTTCAATAGACTTCTTGGCGCAATAATATGCAAAAAAAAAAAAGAAAATCTTTCCGTAACTCCATGCTGAATCAAGAACAAGTCCTCCGCATCTGTCATCTTTTCTGATCCACTGTTGTTGCTGCTAAAACATTTACCAAGCACAAGAACAGAGGAAGTACTGGAGGAGGAACTAAAGTGTACAGTATATTCTACCAGCTTGCATGCTTGTATTGCTCAAGTGAAGGATGGACACATCATCACCAATTTGCATGCTTGGGTGCCTATTTGTAGGCTTTACGACATGATATGAAGCTTCAGGAACTAGCTAGGAGTACTACGTTGCTGCTGCTGCTGCTGCTGCTGCTTGCTTACTACAAAGTCACTTCGTGCAGCTCTACATTTATCTAGAAAATTTGCAGAGTACTAGTACGGCCACAAGCAACACGATGATGACTAGACTACCTCGAGATTTCACAGTTGCATACTAGTACTGCTATTTGCTCTGGTAATATTGATATTGACATTGTTGGCATTCCGAGTACTCCCATGCCGAGCTAGTTGGTCGTTAGTAAGATTTAGTCCAACGAATAAACTGGCGAAAGCAAAGACTTGTGAACATGTAATCGAGATCTTCTTGTCTCGTTGTACGCGATGAGATATCGAATAGTCGCCCTAATCTTAAGGACACGAGTGGAAACTGCAGATAAAAGGTTCGGATTTAGACCAATGCTGTGGATATAGCTCAGATCGGTGCAGATCTGCAGCCCGCGTGATGAATGGTAAATACATCCAGTCCACCGTAATCCACTCATGCCATTTTTGTTTACTTGGAAATGTGTATTGGTCATCATGTCATCCGTACGTACAGACTGATGCAAACAGCTATGCCAATATTATGGCAAACAACTATGTCAATATTATGCTTGCCAGGTGCCCGAGAAGATGCTCCACGGCACGATAAAATTAAAGAAGATGCTGAAAGCATCGGATGCCAAAAAAATCTATTATCACCAAGGTTATCTCTTCTTCCGACAATGTATTGTTTATGTAAGAAGGTTTATACCCTCAAGAGGGAAAAGATCTACATATCAGTAATAATTCTATGAAGCTATCTCCGTTATCCTAGCATACGAACGAGGGTGACATTCTTCACTCTATAGTTATGTAAATTATTTCATCTAGACTCTTGGGATGATAACCAAATATTTTCTGTAGTCCATGCTGTGTATAAGCGATTCATTGCATCTTTATTTTCACTGCATAAGGTTGTGCCATGCTATTTATCACCATATAATCGAAATATTATCTGTCAGCCGATATCTATACAACAGCAAATGTTATTAGTTGTCAATTGTGCATTGAATTCAGTTATGTGCTCCAGCTGACAAACTATAAAGTGCATGTTATCATTTATATTCCATTTGTTGGTTTCAATTTTTCGCTGCGTCTGGTGTCGACAGTGCTTCGCTTTGGTAGTTTGCATCCTCGTTTGGTGTTGGTCAAGCTTCCATTTATCAGGTTGCACTGCATTTTTTATCCGTTTGCATAGGTTTAGCCAACTGGGCGTACATGTTACTTTCTGGCTTTTGGTTGCCCTATAGGTGGAATCATGTTACTTTCTGCTTTGTGCTTGAAGATCGAAGATTTTGTTTACTTGCTTAAGTGACGAACATAACAGAGTGTACAAATGGAGACCCAAGATCCAATTCTGATACTGTATGTCTATCCTATAATTAGCGCTATTCTTGCTGAACCCTTTTCTCAATAATTTATTAGCATTAATTGATGGTACTGCATTATAGTTTTTATTGATGCTGTTGTCCTGTGTAACTTAAGAAGTATATGTCATCCTATATCCCTTTGTTATGTAATTCCACCTTTGCAGATCCAACAATTACATATGAACAAGAATTTGATCTGTAAATAGGACGAAGGCATTGATATCCTTTAGCAAGGTATGATCAATGAATATGAAATGAATAATTCTTCGATTTAGATGCTCATGAGTTAAATTATATTGTTGCCTTAACTGAACTGAATCTAGGGGCTCCACTTCATTTTAGGGTTCATTTTTCAGCTTTGCTAATGAAATTTCCATTGGGTATTGATGCAAGATTCACATGTGCCTGTCGGTCTAGGATTATCAAAAAGAAAATATAATTTGTAAGAGGCACGCTCATATTTTTCTCACGGCTGCTCTTTGTTTACCAGAAACGCTGGCAGCCAGCCTCACACCAGCTGTGCAACTTGGCTTCCGTACATCCAGCTGAAAGCTTGCAGAGCTGCTTCCTCCACTTTGGGTCGGTCTTGGGTTTGCATGTTGTTCACATATCAGTAGGGTTGAGTTCTGAATGAAGCTAACGCCAACCTCAATTTTAAGAAGACCTACATGAAATGTACTCCAATGATATTTGAACTTTTAACCGCTATACAATTTGACCTAAATGATTGTTCTATGGAATTTTATAGTTGTTATTTGTTGGATAATTTTAACATCTAACGCCCGTGGCAACGTGTGGGGCACTATATATGCGCTAGTGACGCCAAGAAGAGATGAGATTATGTAAACTGTAAAGTGGGTGTAGAGAAAGTTTGGGTTTAAAAACAAGGGGTGTGTGAAGAAGAGAGAAGACAGGAAGTTGGGAGAAGTAAAGAGATCTGATGCACAAACCTACACTCCATTGAGCAACACACAACACTGCGAGGTTTTTTCCCATCCTTATACGTACCTACTTAGAATAATACCTCTTTACATAAGAGGTACCAAAATTAATCCCATATGTCTAGGAGTATGAGTAGACATCAACCTTTGTATCTTGAGTTTTTCTTCAATGTTTCAGAGCTATTGGTATTACGTGTTAGACAGGAGGTGTATACCTGTCAAACACGATGAGATAAAGGCACCGCTTTGTACATCCCAAGTTTCAGTTCTGTTCTGATAATTCTAACCTATTTAATTTTTTTATCGTTCAATGGTTAGGGAGGCATAATCCTCAACAAGAATGGAAAAAAAACATAGCTATGCTATTGTTCGTGTCGGATCCCGGCGAGCACGCCGACGTTTGAAAGGTCTGCTTAACTCCAGTGGAGGTCAGTTGGCTTCTCTCCGTGACTCGAGGTACACGCGCCGGAGCCGTGGGGTTCGGTCGGGTCTGACGTAACGGTACGGGTGTGAGTGTGCCAGTCAATTTGACCCTGCAATTGATAAGGAGATAAGACAAATGGATCAGTCGGATGTCAGGCCGATACGAGCGCTCACTATCGGCTGGCTGCCGATAGTATCGGGTTGATCATCGGCCACGTCTGGATGACTCTTGCTATCAGCCGACATATGATAGGAAACAGGGCACCCTTCTATCGGCTGGGGTAGCCGATGAGGGTGTGGGCATGTGTCGACGAGAGATACGATGGCTTCGGGCATAGCGAAAGCGAGGCCCTGATCCATCGGCCGTAGAGCCGATGGAAGTACAGGATTGTACACAGAGATTAGCAAGTCACATGGGATCCCTCCTGGTAGTCGACAGAACCTGTCACGGTCGCTCATCGGCTGGAAAGCCGATGAAGACATATGCGAAATGGTAAGGAATCATATAAAAGGCACGGGCTGCAAAGCCGATGCTGCTCTAGATAAGACAGCATGAGACCCGTCGTCCGTCGTGACAACGCCGCTGGCACCGAATCTCAAAGATCGGATCTAACTGAGACAGTACGAGAACGGGGCCAAAGGTGACGGGACGGTGGACACCGGATCGGACGTGCTGAAGCAAGGGCAAAGCGAACCTATCGGCTAGTTGAGTCGATGAAAGAATGTCTCTCTGAAGGCAGGCGCGCATCGGCTGAAAGGCCGACACGCTTGGCGTGGCGCTCAAGGAAAAGTCTCTGAAGACCTATTGCATATTGGCCGAGGAGTCAATACGCTAGGCGTGACGCTCCACGTATAGATAACTCATCGGTTAGCACTCCGATGAAACGTCATACAGAGACCTATAGGCCTAAAGCTTATTCCACCATTGGCTATCTCGTAGGTCAAACCTAACCGATGCAGCACGAGACCGACAACGGCGGAGAGAACTTGATAGGCCGATAAACTCTGCATGAATGTGATGCGATACATTCTATCGGCCTAAGAGGTCAAACATAACCGATGTAACCTTAGATAGAACGAGACATATCGAGATATTGGTGGGACTTACCCGTTCGCCAGAGATCAAACCTAACCGATGCAACCCCACGTCGAGAGCCAGACCCTGCCGGTAGAAACCTAGATAAACTAGGGTGGTGATGCGCCGAGGTTGTATTGATCGAAAGATTGATACCTTTACATGTCTCCAGAGGTCTATATTTATACCCTGAGTTTACAAAGTCCGATGCATTTTCAACAACAATCGGATATTATTTTCTAACAAAAATAAAGGAAAATATCTCTAAAGAAGTTAACTAACTAACTAAATCTTTCTATCCATATAAAATAAGATTTAAAAAAGATAAAATATCCTACTGTGGGTTCCACGGCTCCTCTGCAAACTCGGTTTTATCTGAATAGTCTTCTATTTTGGGACCGAGTCTTCTATGGCTTTAATCCGATCGGCTTGTTCCTTGTAGCGATCGGACACCTCCTTAGCCGATCGGCTGTTTTCAATCTATCATTGGGCTATTCAAATTTTAGCGTTAACACATGCCCCCCAATTTCTAAGTATGAATGCTCATGCTTCGAAATTCTCTTCCTCAGGCCTCCAATGCTTTGACATCTTCTCTTTTCCTGATAATCGGCTCTCGTAAGCCGATATCACAAGCATCAGATATGCTAAACTATTGAACTCTTGGAAAGATTTCCACCTGATGCACTCGATAGTCCCTAGAAGGCCAAATCAGCTAATTGTTCCTCACTCAGAACAAGACTATAACATCGGACTCTGATGTCCTAGAAACGTTAGATGCATTCTAGAACTGACTCATTAAGCCTCCGTCTAACCGATGTCAAGTATGACAGTCTCATTTCTTGAATCCCAGTAAAGCAGTATCTATGGAACTGCTGCTCTAGATCGGCCCATCCTTTATTCAAGTTCAGTGGTAATGAACAAAACCATGCAAAGGCCGATCCAGAGAAGGATAATGGAAAGAAACAGACTCTGAGAGCTTTCTCAGCCGATGCTTCTCCATACTATGCTAAGAATCGGCTAATGTGCTCTATTGTAGATATACTATCTTGCCATAAGAATTTGGAGAAATCTAGTATCATGTATCGGCAAGGCAATAGAACTCTATTAAACCATTCTGGATACGGGTGCCGATACATAACCATTTGATCTTTGGGTTTGATACCAGATTGCTCTTTCACCGTGTCCACAATTCTGATTAGCCAATCCTTCTTCCTTAGAATATCTTCCTGATCATGTAGAGGTGGATATGGTATCTGATTCTGCCTGCGATACTCTCCATAATAATTACTCTGAAAGAATTCTAGAGGTACCTCCTGCCGTTGCCCCTCGAATCGAGCTTGTGTTGTTAGATACATGTTTGCCGATAGGTCCTTGTTTTGTCAAGTTTCCTTCGTCTCTATCAGCAAAGGCACATGGTCTTGATCAGGCTCTTGAGCTGATGATTCTTGTATCGTCTTCTTGATCAGATCTTGTAATGTATCCATCCATACTCCTGATGGATTACTGAATGCTTGATAAAATGCTTCGTTGAACTTCTCTTGCAATGGCTTGGAAGAATTCACAAGTGATGAATGACCTGATTCCTTTGTCAAAGCACATTTTGGTAACTGCGTTTTTTGAATCGGCCCTTGTTTAGTCATACTGAAATATTCTAAAGAGAGCTTCTGAAAGTTGTCTATATTCTATTCTATATGTTGCCTCTGGTCTTCATTTAGATCCTCCATGGTAACTAGAACTATAATATCCTCATCGGCTTCTTCTTCAGACAAATATACCTTAGAATCAACCTTTTCTTTAGACATATTGACAACAAGATGCCTCCCGGGTTGATGAGTAAAAATTTAACTTCTAATTATGCACTTGTAGAGTCCTGCTAGTTGATAAATGAAATTATATCACGCCAGCTGATAAAGGATCTTCAGCCGATGAACGGTCTTTAGATTTCTCCAGCCGATAAATGAAATCCCGTCCAATCGGCTGATGAATGAAGATTTCTACCCAATCGGCCGATGAATAAAGTATGGTTCTTATTGGCTGATGAATGAAACCTCCGGTCTTACTAGGCGTGCCAAAAAATATATGTTCGTGTCGGATCCTAGTGCAAGCATGCCGACGCCTGAGAGGTCTGCTTAGCTTCAGTGTAGGTCAGTCGGCTTCTCTCCGTGGCTCGAGGTACGCTTGCCGGGGGTCGTAGGGTTTGGTCGGGTCCGGTGCAACGGTACGGGTGCGGACGTGCTGGTCAATTCGACCATGCAATTGACAAGGAGGTGAGGCAAATGGGTCAGTCGGACGACAGGTCAATATGAGCGCTCGCTATTGGCTGGCTGCCGATAGGATCGGGTTAGTCATCGGCCACGTCTGAATGACTCTCGTTGTCGATCGATAGCCGATAGGAAATAGGGCACCCTTCTATCGGCTGGGGTAGCCAATGAGGGTGTGGACAGGTGTCGATGAGAGATACGACAGGTCCGAGTGTAGCGAAAGCGAGGCCCTGATCCATCGATCGTAGAGCCGATGAAGGCACATGATTGTACACAGAGATTAGCAAGTCGCATGGGATCCCTCCTAATAGTCGACGGAACCTGTCGCGATCGCTCATCGGCTAGAAAGCCGATAAAGGCATATGCGAAATGGCAAGGAATCGTATAAAAGGTACGGGCTACAAAGCCGATGCCACTTTAGATAAGGCAGCATGATACCTGTCGCCGTTGGCACCAAATATCGAAGATCGAACCGATGAGACGGTGGACACCGGATCGGGCGTGCTGAAGCAAGGGCGAAGCAAACCCATCGGCTAGTTGAGCCGATGAAAGGACGTCTCTCTAAAGGCAGACGCGCATTGGCTAGAAGGCCGACACGCTTGGCGTGGCGCTTAAGGGAAAGTCTTTGAAAACTTGGCGTGATGCTCCACGTATAGATAATTCATCGGCTAGCACTCCGATATAACGCCGTATAGAGACCTATAGGCCCAAAGCTCATTCCACCGTCGGCTGCCTCATAGGTCGAACCTAACCGATGTAGCATAGGACCGGCGACGACGAAGAGAGCTTGATAGGGTGATAAACCCTGCACGGACATGATGCGATACATCCTATCGGCCTAAGAAGTCAAACCTAACCAATGTAGTCTTAGACAGAACGGAACACATCGAGATAGTAGCGGGACTTATCCCTTCGCCGGAGATTGGACCTAACCGATGCAGCCCTGCATCAAGAGCTAGACCCCGCCGATAGAAACCTAGATAAACTAGGGTGGCGATGCGCCGAGGTTATATTGATTGAAAGATTGATACCTTAACGTGTCTCCAGGGGTCTATCTAGGTTTACAGAGTCCAACACGTTTTTAACAACCATCAGACGTTATTTTCTAACAAAAAATAAAGAAAAATATATCTAAAGAAGTTAACTAATTAACTAAATTTTCCTATCTATATATAAGATAAAATTTATAAAAGATAAAATTTCCTGCCGTGGGTTTCACAGCTTCTCCATGAACTCGGTCTTATCTGAATAGTCTTCTATTTTGAGACCGAGTCTTCTATTGCTTTAATCCGATCGGTTTCTTCCCTGTAGCGATCGAACACCTTCTCAGCCAATCGGTTTTTTCTAATCTATCATCGGGCTGTCCAAATTTTAGCGTTAAAGAGAAATTTACTGGCAGATACTGTGTATCAGTATCAAGCATTATAACTAATAACTCTATATATTTACATTGGAATAAGAAGGAAATTATATGCTAAATAAGAAAATTAATGATTAAGCACTGGTGAGGGCCATATGATCGGTACATCATAGCAAATTAATCACACTGATTGTTGGTTCTACTTTGCGTTCAAATGTACATATCTGTATATACTACCGCAATTCACCTGAAAGCCAAGGTATGCACATGAACAATTCTATGATGCTGATCTTTTCGAATCTTTTGGCCTTTCAACCTTTTCTATGTTACTCTAAACTGCTTCGTAGGTCCACATGCTATTGTCTATGCTATACCATTAATAAGACACTTCGGTATGTCCTGAACTCTGATACCACTTATTCCAAACTAAAGGGTTAGACATATATACTGATCAATAGGTTCGTCAAGGAGGGCAGGAGGAGGATGATGGAGGCACGATCCTCTCCCTGTAACGAATGGTAGGATATAGGAGAGAACATCAGTGGTGACTAAGCTAGCTGGGTTGTTCAGGCTTAAAGTGATGGGGGTAAAAGACGATTGAGAGCAGATGAGAGTACAGAGAAGTGATGTGTGTTGGCAGTTCATTATGACAAGGTAATTCCGTGGTTGGGTCATGAACAAATAGTTACGGTTAAAGATATATGGTAGTAATAAAAATATTAGGATAATATTAATTTGTTTAAAGTCACTCCATATAATTTATATTTATCGATATCTAAGGGTCAATACAATCGTCCAATTACATTGAACCACTATACAACGGTTACCACTACTATTCTAGCTGCTGGTTGAGCTGTAAATGCAAATTAAGTTGAGAGAGTAGTAAATTCATGTAAATTGGACAAAGTGGCTGGGATCTTTATTCCATTGTATATTAAAAAAAAGAAGTTTATCTCTGGTCAGCCATGCTTCTCATTCATTTGATGGGCTAATTCTCTCAGGAGTCAGGACTAACATTGCTCTGGAAATAAATTTATGGAAATTAAATTTTTTTGGAAGCGAGTACTCCCTAATGAAAAAGAGGAGTCAAGAAATAGTGGAGCAGCAGACTGGGGTTTATACATGACAGGGGAAAATTTTCACCGGCAAAAATGCTACTTTGTAGTCAACTTTCTTCTGTCACACAATTCAGTAGAGGAGAAGCTCCAAAACATCCTTGCCACGGTGAATTTTTCTCATAATAAGTATAATAAATGTTAGTTTTCTGTATATGACTTTCGTAGCGTATCCCATTGTCTATTTCTAATTCAAACGCTAGCTTCAGGCAGTTTTGCGGACTTTAGGGGAAATCTCTCTTCTGTAATTACTAGCCTTATTTTGCTCTCTCTGTTGAAACAAGATCACTTCATCCCTGCGTTCCTAAAGGAAAAGATTTTGATCACTTCAGCAAGATCAGTTGGGCTTGCAATTTTAGGATATCATGCTATCCCCGCTAGTGCATGTTTTCATGTCCTAATACCACCCATTTCAAATTAGTGATCACACCAACGAGCTAGGAAACAAAAGGCTAAACCAGACACTTCTAAATGCATTTTTGCCTTGTGATTATCAAGTGGGAGCAGGAAAGAGAGATTGAGCAACAAAGTTGCAGACACGCAGTGGTTCACGGAAGCAAACTAAGAAGCAGAGTCTCATAGGTGAAGACTTTAGGAGAGGTTAAAGAGTCAGGAGTTTGTCTGAACTAGAAAGAGGGAATAAAGGACCATGTGAGTACGTACTAAAATAAGAATATGGGAATAAAAAGACGCCCCATCAATTTATTGAGCAATACTGGACCCATTGAACTGAATGCTGGTGCTCTGAGTGTCGTTTCCATGCATGCCTGTGCGACGAACATCAGCTATCCTCTCCCTTTGCTGAGCCACCACTCCACCATGAATGCCAACTTCGGCAGATTGTTGAATCCGCCCAGCACCAGCCATGGACCAGCGAAGAACCCGTGTGCAAACCGAGTTCTTGATAACATCTCCGTGGAAATATCGCAGTTCCATGTCTACATGTCCCGACCACCCTTCCCATGCCAAACTAACTATGACTAAGTGACAACGATGAAGAGCCAAAAAAAAAAGATTTCCATCTATGCATGCATCGAAGTCCTTTTCATCAAATCATGATGATGTTTTAGATTATATAATAAATAATTAGTATGATATGTTTTTATTAAAAGTAAAGTACATATTATATTTAAATTGAATTTGTAAAATCGGTTTACAGTGATGATTAGACTGGTGAACTGTTCTTAGTCCGACCAGTAAATATTTTCAATCCAACCGTAGCCATGAGATCAGTCAGACCGAATTCCAACGGTCAGACCAAAGAAATCTTAAAAAAATGTCAGTTTTGGATTAATTTATTAATTTATAATGTTTATTTCATGTGTATAACTTTTAGATGATTTTTATATGTGAGATATTATATTATGTACTAATGTGAGTTAAAGTTATGTGAGAATTTATATTTGGATATAATTTCTGTAGTTTTTTTATGTATGTGTTGTTTGAGGTTTGTCAATGATGAATTGAGACTGTTTCAGAAATTAAGATCTAAGATGGTCAATAAGATCATGCGTAATATTAAGACTAGATAATAAATACATATTATATAAGAAGGATTATGTGCATATAGAGAGCAAAGTTAAATTTAGGAGTCTAAATTTAAAAAGATTAGAGTTTATATTTAGTATGGGTGATTTGAATATTTGTATATAAGAGTTTTGACTATTTGTTCTTATTGGATTTTTTGCTATGGACAGCTATATCTAAGAGTATAAATACAGAGGAAGACTAAACCCTTAGGGTAAGCCAAAAAGCTGAAACAAATTATGATGGAGAGATTTAAGAGTTGAGAACACTTTATATGATTCATGAGAAACTTGTCAAGAGCGGTGTGGCTGCACTTTATGAACAAAGATAATTTTCAATCATTTATGTTTTTGTTGTGATTTTGTTCAAGTTAATATATTTAAAACCTTTTCAATATTTCATATATTAGATCTTGAAAATTTTGTTGACTGTTTTTGGCTAGATTTAAAATTGTCCAAGTTTTAGATTTTGTTGAGATTTGCTGAAATTTATGAGACAGCTGACTTTCAAGAATGTTTTTCTTAAACTGTTGATTAGTATGTAAATCCCTCTGATAAAGTTATTCTTTAATTTATATAATTTATTATGACCAAATTTAAACTTGATCTAACTGTTGGTTTTAAAGAAATTGTGTTTTTATAAGAGTATTGTCAGGTTGTTTTCAGTCTAACGGTTAGATATAATTAGACCGGTCCAGGCTTGGTCAGTTCAAGGTAAAGGTATGGTTAGATCGTCAGAACTATATTCTTTTGTCTTTTGTCTTTTGAGGTTAGGGTAAGTTTTCGATTATTTGACTGACGCTATCTATCATTCACCCCAATTTGGGTAGAATTGTTTTTTGTGTTTCCATTGTACACTCTTAGGATTGTCACGAACCATGTAATAGGTGTTCAGCCATAGTAAGTCAATGAGTAGCAAAGAATTTTGAGTCAAAGCTGTATAGAGTAGAGAGAGAGTTACCACAGCACCGTGGGTAGTTGGCGTTACCTTGGTAAACACACACGCTGACATTGCATCTCTGTTGGTTATGTGACTCAATTCATGGAGAAACCCGTCACCGAGCACTTGGCGGTGAAGCGTATCCTGCACTACTTAGGTGGTGAAAATCCACTTAGGTTGCCACTACTGGAGGGGAATCGAAGTGGCGTCCCCGATTGGCTACTATGACTTAGACAAGGTGAGCGATGTCGACACTCGCAGAGCACCTATGGGGTGCTCTTTTTCGTCGGCTCAAATCTGGTGAATTGGCAATCGCAGAAACAAAAAAAGTCATGGCATTATCATCCCACGAAGTAGAGTATATTGCGGTTTGATGGTGGACTGCCAAGTAGTCTGGTTGGCCCAGCTCCTCGCCAAGCTCAGGAGTGAGCGGCGCAGTGCCTTCAAGCTCAATATCAACAGCATGGTAGTGTTCACCCTTAGTAAGAATCTTATTTCAACGATCGAAGCAAATAAACCAAGACGATTTATCAAGGGAGTGTATTCAAGAAGGCAAGATTAATGTCGGGTTCATCAGCGTTGAGGACCTGCTCACAGAAATCTTGACTAAGCCGTTCGGGCGTGCGATGTTCCAGGAAGTAGTGTGCATACGAATTGGACTCGTCCAGGTCATTGCAAAGCGCAAAGCTAAGGGAGAGGGGTTGAGTGATTTGTTAGTAAATTTGAGCTTGATCGTTCCGTCCACCGTTTTCCTCTGTTCAAGTTCATTCCCCTGTTTTTTGGGCTGTATCCTATGAAGATCTCAGCTAGGAAGCGCCATCGTGTCTTTGAGGGTTTGAGCATGCACACAACAGCGTTGATGGCTATACTCTGTTTCGGATGATGTTCCTTCATAGTTCACATATACAAAATAGCAAAAGAAGAAAGACAGAAAAGACTTCGTGTTCTATCTTTTCTTTCTCGCGCGCGCGCGCGTGTGATCCAAGACTTTTTCTGGCAGGTTGGCGCTTGTTCAGTAAAATGTGATGGCCTTGGAGGTTATCGGTGAGTTCTGCCCTTGCCTTGGGCTCATGCGCTGTTTCACATTGCGTGTCTGATACAAGTCACTCACAAAATCCAGCAGCAGCTTGAGCAGGGAACATGGATTTAGGTGGTTAAACTTGCGACATTTCAAAAATTGACTACTCAGAATGTTTTCTTTTAAGTTCAGAAATTTCAAACAACGTTCCGAGATGATATGATGCTGAAGGTGCTTGGACAATGGGAGAGGAGAAAGAGTAAGACAAAGGCAGACATGCATACATGCATGATGCATCCTCCGGGTGATGGAGGGTGTGAGGCAAGTAAAATTGACTAGGTAGTTTTGTGGTTCAGGTTTGAAATAATGAGAGCAAATTAATGATGACCCAGAGACTATATAATGAGAAAAGGTTATGTGTATCTCATGATGCAGAGTCTGGGTTTTTTTTAATATTCTATTATCTAAAAAGGAGATGAGATAGAGCATAGGGGAGTCAGGAAAAGTGATGCATATGGCTTGTATGTAATATGGTAGTATATATTATTCCACTCCCTGTAGATAGTTAAAAGTCCTATTCATTCATATCTGATCAGGCTGCATTTCGAGCTGAGCTTGCTGTCTAAAGTCCTTCAGATTAAATTTGTCCATGCACGACCTGGTTAATCATGCTTTCTAGTTCCTTGACAGACTAATTTTCTTATCACCATCAACTTAATCGGCGAATAAAATTTCTAGCACCCCAAATTTTGGACAATATAAATACATCACACTAGAAAATTCTTTTGTAATATTTGCTACTTTGTAGTCGAATTTTCCCTTTTTATTACACAAGTGATGATCATCCTCCTTTTATCATCTCCAATATACCTCAATATATGTGAAGTTGTGTGAGCAACACGAATACTTGAATACTGCTGCTATATGGACGCCCCCCCCCCCCCCCCCTTTTTATGAGAAATGCTTGAGATGCCTGGACACTTACTCCTGCTCTCTTGACATTGACAAGGACGGCTTCGCTCTCCCTCCTGCCCAAGTTGCTGTTGCGGCTGGCAACCTTGCCCTGCCGCCGCATGAAGCAAGCCGCGTGCTCCTGCTCCCGTCAATTTGGCTCTACTCTATGTTGCATTATATCTGTTCATATGTTGCAGCATATTTCTCAATTTGTTGTAGCATTTTTGTTTGATGGGTGCAAACAGCCAATGACACATGCAATTATAGCTGACTTTTGTTTCGTCGCATCGAAGTTTTTTTTATTTTGTAGTGGATTGCAATGTAAAACGTGATAAAACATCATTTACAACATCATGAAACATCGTGTAGACCATGGTGAAACATCATTCAGAACATGTTTCACCATATTCTAAATGATGTCGCACCACATGTTTGCTTTTGTTACATCATTTTCTCATCAATGTTGCACCCCCTTCTGATTCTGTGGGAGTACAGGAGCGGTGGCCGCACCAGGGGAACAGATCGGGCGGACATGGCTTGAGGGGGTACCAATCGAACAGTAGCCCTGAGCGTACAGGGAAACGGCTTGGATCTGACGTCCGGGCCTAGTCGTCTCCTTTTTGTATTCTATACTGAATTTTCAACTGAATTCGTGTCTACATGGATCAGACTAATCACATATATAGGAAAGGGTGAATAGTAGAATTATCAAAAATTAAAACTTTTTTATATCATGATGTATCTTTAAATTACATAAAAAACCATCTCTATCTCAATTTCGATTAGACTCACAACATAAATCTAAACCCTAATTTTTTTCTATTCCAAAAAGATCAAAATCACCCCTTGTTAATGTCAAAATTTAGTAAGTCCAAAAAAAATTAAAAAAACGATCGATTTAATAAAGAAGATATGATTGCTATAGGAAAGAGACGGATCGAAGAAAGTGAGAAAGGATTCGATTCAATTATAGAAGGTTATCCGAGTCTGAGAAAAAGCCATGAGACTCATGGCAAATTAATTTATCTATGTAAATCGTATCCTATAATACGAATGTTTAGTTACTTCAGTTAACTTTCTTAGAGATATTTTTCTTCTATAGTTTTTTAAAAATAATGTTCGATGCATGTTGCAGCCACATCGGACTTTGTAATGCCAGGGATATAAATATAGACCCCTTAGAAGCCTATAAGATAATCAATCAATCAACTAATCGGTCAATATAATTTTAGCGCATCATCACTCTAGCTTGTCTAGTTTTTTACCGATGGGCTCTCGACGTGTGGCTGCATCGGTTAAGTTCGATCTTCGAAAAAGGGGTAAGTCCCGCCACCATCCTGATATATCTTGCTCTGTCTAAAACTGCATCGGTTAGGTTTGACCTCTTATTCATATCGAGTGTACCGCATCACGTTCATACGAGATCTATCAGTTTACCAAGCTCTCTTTGTCGTTGTCAGTCCTATGCTGTATTGGTTAGGTTCGACTTATGAGGCTACCGACAGTAGAGTTGAGCCATAGGCCTGTAGGTTTCTGCCCAGCGTTTCATCAGAGTACTTAGCCGATGAGTTATCTATACCTAGAGCAACATGTCTAGTGTGTCGGCTACTCAGCCGATACGCACCCGTCTTCAGAGATTTCCATTGGATGTCACGTTTGGTGCATCGATGCACGTATATCTTCAGAGAGGTCCTCTTATCGGCTCAGCTAGCCGATGAGTTCCCTCCACTCCTTCTTCAGCATGACCGATCTGGTGTCCGCCTTGTCGTTGTCATTGGCCTCGGTTTCGTACTGTCTCGGTTAGGTCTGATATTTGAGGTCGGTGCTAGCGGCGTCACCACGATAGGCGACGGGTCTCATGCAGTGGGAGGATCAGGCACTACTCCTTGTTCATCCCCCATCATATCCGGAGCAGCATCGACTTTGTAGCCGGTGTGTCTTTTATACGATTCCTTGTGGCCCGATCAGGCGTGTCGCATCACGTCTGTGCGAGGCGTGTCGCATTTGTTAGGTTTAATCTACGAGATCGACGACGGTGGTTCGAGCCAACGCCCTGACGGATCTTCGCGCGGTGTCTCATCGGAGTGAGTAGTCGATCCTCACTATAGGCCTCGCATCCGTCTCGCACATCATCCAACGATCGATCTGAATGCATTAGACGCCTCCTGGGACTGTTTTAGTTTGGTCCAATCTTTGAGGGCTCGCGTCTGACGTGGCCGGCTTCGAGATCTAGCAGGTCTCGTTCCCCATCGGCTCGAGCGACCAATGGGATTAGGTGTAGGCCTGCATCGAGTGTTCGGCCGTTAGGTAGCCGATGACCTCTCCTTTTTCTCCTTCATCGTCACGTTCGTTCTAAGCTTCCGTCATCTCCGTGTCGTTAGTTTCCGGTCTCATACTATCTCGGTTCGGTCCAATCTATCGAGGTTGGTCCTGACGGCACCGTTACCTCAGTCGCTAGCCTACGAGGCTTCGTGGGGGATCGGGCCACGCTCTATGTTTCGGATGCCGTGGAGCGTCATCGGTTCTTTAGCTGATAGGTCCTTTAGTATATTACATGTGTCTATCTCTCACGCCTCTATCGGCTGTTCAGCCGATGCTCGAGCGCTGTCTTCCCTATCGGCTGGTGCCGATAGGGAGAGCCAAACAGGCCTATCAGCCGACTGACTCATAGGTCTCATCCTTTCTCCTTATCAATTATAGGGTCAAATTAACTGGCACGTCCTTGAATTTTGAAGCTTAAGGACCTACACTAGAGCTAAGCAGATCTCTCAGGCCTTTGCGTGACCAAGCCACCGTCTCGGTTTGGTTGGACCCTCCCTGTGAGGTTTGGCAGCGAGCACCACTTTATTTATACTCATAGGTGGTTTTAAAAAACTTCAAATTCTAAAGAGAAAAGTTATTATAATTCTTTAGGAAATCTTCTCATATAGTCATACGAATTCAAACTCTTTATTTTTAAACTCGGACTCTTTCTAAATTTGACTCCAATTCCTATACACGATTATATATCATATGGTATCTTCATCTCTACTTGTATTGATCTCTAGTATTTAGTATCTCATGTAATCTCTCATTCTTCCGAACATCAATTTTTCTAAGTCGACTTCTGATCCATCACCAGCAATACTCCCGATGACTCATGACTCACCTATACATGTAAAAATAAAGAAACCATATTCGAGCATAAGTTCTTTTCAACTTATCTTATATTATCATACAAACGATGTATCATATGTATATGAAATACATAAAAACCTTATCCATCAACTAATCATTGAGAAATATAAAAACAATTCAAAACTGACTTATCTTCAAAATCTGTCGGTTGAACCATCGGGCTGGCCGGTCTAACCGCACCTGCTTGTAGTATGACCAACCTCCCTGGCTTGGTCCAACCACGTTCATATAACCATTTTGGACTTCTACATACACTCACGGTCCGACCGGCCTCTAGGCTTGGTCTAATCGCGTACAGACAAAAACACTTCATTTAAAATCAATTCAATTAAATTTTGTACCAATTATTCACTATAAATTTATAAATTATGACAATAATTTCACATCTATGATCTTATTAATTCTGCTCCATGAATTACTCAGCGCATATCTCCCAATGTCTCCCATGCCGAACTAAGTTTTGAGCCATTAACATGCTAGCAAAGGAAAAGGAGGAGAAATTGTAGGTGAAGGATGGAGACCAAGATGTAGCTACGACCTCTGCATGGACACCTCTCTACACTGTCATATGCATTCTGACAGATCTGCATATGGTAGCTAAATGGCAAGGAAGACATATGACTGTGTAAAGAAAGATGTCAGAAGAGGAGTTTAGGAGGTACTGCAAATGCAGGTAGGCAGGTGAAAATGGTTTTGCTATCTGTGCATGCCGGTAGTTCAGGCTTCAAAAGGCCGAAGTAAAGTTGACTAGTGAGCAGAGCAGAGGGAGGAAAACGAAGCAATGCATTCGGCATTGGCCAAAATGTACTCAACTGGCAGCATTAGATGTGGGAGCTAGTAACTGTTGTTCTGGCTGCAGAACGATCTGAATATGCATGCAAATTAAACTTCATAAATCATGTCAGTTGTGATAAAAAGTCATGGATTTCAGCTTCTTTGAGGGGAAAAGCAGCCCAGTTAAGTACTCTGTACAGCTATCTTCGATGACTGCAGAGTGCAGACTTATTACTTGAGACGTTCAATTTGATAATGCAGCTGCATCTCTATCTGGAGGGGTCAAACTTTGGGTAATTAATTTATGTCTCAGATTAAGGAATAAGGATCCACATATACATCTGTGTAGACCAAGAAGCGTGCGGTAAGATGCTATGTCTTAAAAAAAAGGGAAACAAATCCGACAATTAATGTTACTGTACAAAAAGAAAGTTTCTTGTGGTATATATTTGAAAATTACCAGGATACAACACAGCTCTAATTAGCACATTACAAACAAGCAGTTAAGTATCCCAGTTTTCTTAATGAAGGGAGCCAGTCAAAGTTTTGATATTGTTTGGTGCTGGGATTGCCAGCTTACAAATAGACACACAAACAATATGCAAATTAAAGAAAAGCTTCAATATCTCATGCTAATCCCATCATATGAAAGCCAAGCCATAACTCTCTGGTTGTCACCCCGACCTAAAGCTCATCTCCCATCGGACAGTGGAAGCAGAACGATCCACAACCACAAAAAGTGCAAGAATCCATACTTCCATCAAGATACACTAGTACTGCACATTATGCAACAATGATAGAGAAGACAAGCAAACCTACTTATGCATAGCTGCCCAAAGGTAAAATTCTGAAAGCAGCTCGAGATTTGGGGACACACCACTGCATCGGTGTGTTACATTCTTCGGACAAGCCAAACGATGAGCACCTTTGCATGTCCCAACACCTCCCATACCGAACTAGTTAGTTAACAATCATGAGATTTAGTCCAACGAATGAAGTGAGGAAAGGACTTGTGAGCTTGTGTAATCGACCTCGTTGTAACATGTGGTGGTGATAAATCTATCAGTCGCCCTAATTTGAAACTGATTGATAGTAACCAAATAGCCCAGCACTTCCAGCATGTAACGAGGGAGAAGGAGAAAGAAAAATGAGGCTCGCATTATATAACAAACGATAGTAATTGAGGGTAGAAGATGTACAGGAGGGCA
Source organism: Oryza coarctata (assembly GCA_030770085.1). Lineage (NCBI taxonomy): Eukaryota > Viridiplantae > Streptophyta > Magnoliopsida > Poales > Poaceae > Oryza > Oryza coarctata. The sequence continues at coordinate 11,326,940 of CM061475.1, forward strand.
TGTGTAGCGAAAGTTTGGCCTTGAAAACAATGGGTGTGTAAAGAGAGAAGGTTGGGAGGAGTAAAGAGATGAAATACAATGCACAAGCCTACACTACAGTGAGCAAAACATAACGTTTAATTTTTTTAATCATTCAATTGGTACATGATGAGATATATATACCTCTTTGTACATCCAAGTTTCAGTTTTGTTCTGATAATTCCAATCTGTTTACATTTTGAGATGTGCTTCTATGCTCCTCGCTAAAAAAACCCGCACGAATATCGAAGCCCATGGGTGGTCCAGATTAAAAGTTGATTAGCAGAGTAAACACCGTGAGAGAGGTGCAATTTTGTCCATGAGGAAAGCGGCACGTTCAGGTCACGATCTATGAGGTAGGCCACGCCCGTTTCCTTCGCCGAGCAGCGCCGTCGCGTCGCCCCTTTCGTCGTCCGTGCCACTGCGGCGCTGCCTCTTCCTCCGTCACACCGAGAATTTGCTGAGACTTGTGTCAGTTTCCAAGAACACACACAAAAAAGAATAAAATCCACAATCAGATTCTGCCAAGCTTAATCTTTCTTCTTGTTCCCAGGGATGCAGCACCTCTCAAAAAGCAACGCAGAGAAGGCCATGAAGTCGAGTATCTCTCTTCTTGTTGTCAGGGTTGCATCTACTCTCATACACCGTGGCAAAGAAGCCCATGAAGTCGAGTCACTTGGACGGATCATCTTTCTCTACATCTCTTTGTTTCTTCATGCTTCTGTCCTTGCGCTGTAGTTTCAGCAGCAGTCTCGTTTGGAATTTCAGTTGCAGCTCCATCTGCTGCTGCACAACAGTGGCTAACCATTATTTGCTGTTTGGGATAGTTCCTGCAAATTTTCTTGTCCTCCATTGGTACTATCGAAAATGTTCTTCCCGCTGCTAGCTTTGTCGATCCATTGGGGTCCGTCATCTTCTTTGAACTCTCTCTGGAAAAACATCTTGTTTTGTTCTTCCTTTTACACTACAACAGTTCATGTAGAAAGGAGAAAACGTAAACAATCCACCACCAGCAGATTCAGTGGACGCCGGGCGGCACCCGCGTCGCGATTGACACTCCTTCGCGAAGCAATCCTGGTCACGGTTGCGGTCTCATGCAGTGAGGAGACTTCTTCCATGGAGATGGGTTGGATATGGATATGGGCTTGGGCTTAACTTTCTGAAGGACGAAACCACCCCTTTGTAATGACTTTTAATCTGTTAAGCAACTTTTAATCCTCTCCGGTCTTTAATATCCGTCCCTTTTTTTAGTGAAGAGCATAGAAGCACTTCTCTTAATTTTTTTTTATCTTTCAGTTGGTACGGAGGCATATTACTCCAGATGAATGGGAAAACAACCTCCTATGGTACTCATATTAACAAGGGAAAATTTACTGGTAGATAGATAGTGGGCAATGTTATTTATATCGAGCATTATATATTTGCATTTGAACAGCAAGGAAAATATATGCCAAATAAGAAAATTGCACAGGATAAGCACTAGTAAAAGCCATTTAAATTAGTACGCCATAGCAAATTAATCACACCGATTGCTGCTGCATTCAAATGAACGTATCTGTATAAACGTCCGTAGTTCACCTGAAAGCCCAAGTAGGCACATGGTCAGTTCGCCAGATCTTTCAACCTTTCCTATCCTATGTTACACTGCCGCCATTGTATGTCCTGATAGCTCTCATTCCAAACTAGAAGGTTAAAAATAGATACTTGATCAATAGGTTCGCCAAAGAGGAGGGGAGGAAGATGAAGAAGGGATGAATCCTCCCTGTAACGAGCGGTAGGATAGGAAAGGAAGACATGAACGGAGAGATTATGTGGTGTGTGGTGAGTGGTGACTAACCTATCTGGGTGGTTCAGGCTTAAAATGATGGGGGTAAAGATGATCGAGAGAAGAGTGAAGAGAAGCGATGAGTTTTGGCGCATATGACAATGTACTTCCTTGGTTGGGTCAGTTATAGATAGTTACTACTACTATTCTAGCTGCTGGTCCAGCTGTAAATGCAAATTAAGTTGAGAGTAGCAAACTCATGTATTATGGACAAAGTGGCTGGGATATATTTATTCCATTATATATTTAAAAAAATGGTTCATCTATCGTCAGCCATGCTTCTCATTCTTTTGATGGGCTAATTCTCTCCGGACAATCCTTGACAGTCAACTTTTTTTCTTGTTGCACTATTGAGTAGAGGAGAAACTCCAAAACATCCTTGCCATGGTGAATTTTTCTCATGATAAGTATACTACATGTTAGTTTTCTTGGAATTTGACCACACAAAACTTACTCCCGTGCTTTATGTATATGACTTTCATAACGTATGCCACTGTCCAGTTCTGTCTTTAATTCAGACGTAAACTTCAGCTTGCTTGGCAGGCTTCAGAGGGAAGTCCCTCTCCTATAGTTACTAGCCTTCTGCTCTTTCTGTTGAAACTTGAAATAGGTTAATCACTTCCCTGTTGCGTTCCAAAAGGAAAAAAAAATGCTCACTTCAGCGAGATCACTTGGGCTTGCAATTTCAGGATATCATGCTATCCACAGTAATACATATTTAAATTTCTAATATATAACACCTCAGTTTTCAAGTCATCAAAACTATTTTAATAAGAATCTACTTACGAAAATTTGACAATTTAATTCTTTATGTAAAAATTAAGGACATAAGTGTTAAAGATTTCCTCCTTATGACCACAAAAATTTCAGATCAAAAATCTCTATCTAAATTTAAATCTTAGAATTCAAATTTTATAATTTGAATTTTCCCTCCAAGATCATTGATATATCCTTGTATCCAATTCTAAGTCCATCATCGCCTCTCCTTCCAAAATTCCATCAAAACTTCTCTCCTAAATCCCTACTTTAAATTCCTAAATTTCAAATTGCAAACCTCCTTTGAATCCTTCTCCTTTTCCTCTCAAATTCCTCCAAAATTCAAACCTACTTCCAAGTATATTCAAAATCCTAACCAAGAGCTTTTTATTTAAAATCCTCAGGTTTTTGTGAGTTCAAATATCAAAATTGAACTCAAATATCCTACCAAATCTTTCAAATATTAGATAGTCCTATTCCTTTAGGCCACCCTCATTTCCTTTCCCCTCCCGGCCCATATGGCCTCTCTCCTTCTTTTTTTGCACTCCTTGACTTTCACGCAGGCTGCATCCCTTGGCCCAACTCCTGCTTAGCCTTCTTCCCAATTCCTGACCTCACTATCGGCCTAGCTAGCCAACCAAGCGCCAGCGCGGCCAAGCTGTTTGACCTCCCTTACCCAGTCTGTCGCTTCATTGATTAGCCTTTCTCTTCCTATGTAGGCCAGGTTGTGACCAGCCCATGGCCCATTCGTGCATGTTTGAGCGTCGTGTCTACGTGGAGCCTCCATGTGAACGTCACCACTTAATTCACAACCCCGGGCTTGCCTATCAGCCACAGCTTGCCTAGTGCAAGCCCGTACGCTCGTCCAAGCATGGCCATCGTCTTGCTCCCCTTTTCTCTCTCCATGCCGACCAAGTGCTCGACAAAAAATGCACGTGAAGAACGCTGCTCCGTCGTCATCTTGTCCCATCATTGCCACCCCTCTTCTCCTCGACGTTGGATCCATAGCCTCCACTGCCCTAAAAATCCATGTCGTCCCTTTATCCCACACCACGTCGCCTCCACTGTCGGTAAGAAAAATCTCGCCTAAGCTACAACAAATATCTTGCTACCGCCTTACTATGCCGCACTACCTTCCTGTGCTGTCGCCTTGTGCCACCTCGCGACTATAAATAGCTGAAACCCTCCCTCTTTTCCTACCACTGCCACACCTTCTCTACCTCACTCTCACTATGCCCAAATCGAGTTTGAGCACTACAACCCCATCCTGCCACCGCCAAAATTTCTCATCTCCAATGAACTTCTCTCTTCCAATCGCTCTTCCCCACCTAATAGGTGACTGTAGTTTACTCCTAAACTTGGTCGTGCCAATGGCAACCCCTTCTTCTGTGGTTGTGTTCCTTTGGCACTGTACAAAGCCATTGCTCATTGCCGCTCACTAGTCTTCGCTGATGATCACCGTCGTGCACCCTCTTCTCAATCCGATCCGCTCAAACTTCTCCCATTTCTTTACTCGTCATTCCGGTGGCCTCCAATCACGAAGGTTTGCTACTGTTTGTCAAATTGGCAATGGTAATTCTGGCTGTTGATAGCCCTAGAGTCCAATCTGACGTGGAGTACCACATGGCTGCTAGCTCAGCGCTTTGGGTGACAGGTGACCATGTGAGCCCACCACCTCCCTTGGCCTTATGTGGACCAAGCTCATGTGAGCAAGGTCGCTGACCTATGGTCCCAACTAAGGCAGACCACAAGTACAATGCCCTTAGTACACCAACCCATCTCTCTCGGCTATAGACCTAGTGCACCATAGATCGTAAACCTGGCCTCTCTCCTCTTTCTCTAATATTGGGCCTCACCTATTAGTCTAAGGAATATTTCTAAATATTCCTTTCCAATTCAATTATTCATTTTTTCTTTTTCTAGAAAATTATTTAAACTTCAAAATTCATATCTCCATATCCATAACTCTCATTAACCCCGTTCAAGTCTCTAAATTTTTCTAAAATAGAGATCTATCTAATGTCACTATTAGTTATTAATAATAATATTTTATTTTTAGGGTTTTGTGTTATTTTCTCCCTTTTTGCGTGTAGTCAATGATGATAGAAATTATTTCTGATGTGGAATTTTGAAGATTTTGAACACAAATGTAAAGGCAAGTCACTCTTTGATTATACTACTCCTAATTTATAAAATATTTTATTTATAAAATTTCTTTGCTAGTATGCACGTTGGTTTGACCAGCCTCGTTTTGTGTGACAAACCGACAGATCTACCTAGTAGTTGCATTTTACCCATAGATTATTGATGATTTCTATCCCTTGTCGCTCCACCTCGTGGTACCTCGGCAACCATGTTATCTAAGCATGGTACCGATGGTCCCACCTAATCACACTTGTTTGTTAACATGGAAAAATTTTGGGTTGCAAAAGTTTTGAAAACACGACACATGGTGTTGGTGGTTTGTGAAAAGCTTTGTATTCGTATATAAGAATCGATTTTCTAAGAAATTATACTGATCATAATACAGTGTGATCATATGGGTGGTATAGAATACCTCTGGCTAAGTAATTAGCTAGAACAGTGTACCTTGTATGTCAATAGATGAGGAACGTCAGGATGCGGAGTGAGGGGAAATCTTCGAGTTCCTTAGTAGGGGAGGATAGAGAAGCCTGTCAGACTACTCGGTCAAGGCAGAAAGTGATTGGATTTATAAGCATATAAAGTCAAAATTCTTGACATTGATTAAGAGTGGATTGACCCATCTATCAAACATGAGGTATCCCTAGGATGACTTTAAAAATGCATTGTCATGAACCTCTCCTCTTGGCTAGTGAGGGAGTAAGTCTGCGTCGTATGGGTAAAGCGTGCACCCCAACAGAAATGAAATTGTTCGAATAGTCGTGCCCATGATTATGGGCAAATGTCAAGTGATTCATCTTGTGTAAAATTGTTTAACTATGCTTTATGGAAATAGTTTGTGGGATTAGAAACCATTACCAAAATTAGACAAATGGGTTGATGGATGACTATTACGTGGCCTAAAACAATCCTATGTGGATCAAGGTGTTGAATGACATCGTAGAATAGACTTCCTGAGGGGAAGCAAAGTGAGCTTGAGATTATGGATGGTTCTACAAGCTAAAAAGATAAGATATAAGATGAGCTGATGCCTAATAATTATGAAAGTGAAAAGAAACTAATAGAGGAGAAAAGAGATCAGAATTGACTAAGGGCGGTAGGCTATGTGCCGATGTCATGATAGGGCAACCGACATGATAGTTTTAATCAACTAAAATTTGTTTCATCCACTTGAGTTGTTGTAAAGCAATTCACGGATTTAATCAAGGCGAGAGCCTATTTTCAATCACATGTTAAAACAATCACACACTTAGAGTTTCAAAAAATATTTACAAAAGTTTACGAAAAAAACCACAATTTTCCTTTAAAGCCTGTATGCTTATATTTTTCGTAGCTTGCTGAGTACGTATTTACTCAATCGTTATTTTCCCCCTCCACCAGAAAAGTTGAAGCTGAGAATTATAGTTTCTTTCCTAGCCCCAAGTTGTTGCTTATGGATTGGGTCTAGCTACGCTATGTTTTGCTGCTACTTCTCTATTTGCCAGTTACATGCTCAGAGTTGTTCTAAAGAAGTGACTTTTTATAAGGTATAATCTATCTAAGCTATATTTAATTGTAATGAAGAATGTAAGTTGACCATGAATATTAGCTTTATATCCTAGAAATGGTATTAGCATAGCAGTTTTGTGAGAATTGGTTTACGCTGATCTTCTACAGCACATACTCTCTGGTGTTAGTTTAGGTTGGGCCAGGGCAAGGTGTGACATAATGCCTCCCATTCCAAACTGATTGGGCCAAAATGAACTAGCAAAAAAAAGGCTAAACCACATATCTAAATGCAATTTCCATCTCCATTGATTATATAAGGGGAGTAAAGAGGAGAGAGATTGAGCAACAAAGTCACAGACATGAACCATTATTCACAGTGGTTCATGCAAGAATAACAAAGAAGAGAGTCTCATAGGTGAAGACTTTAGGAGAGGTTAAAGTGTTCAAAGTTGTGTTTTTTTACTCTCTTTGAATTGGCCTCTCTGGCAGCGAGTCAGCGGTGGGTTCTTTAGTGGGAGAAAGTGTGGCAATGGCACTTAACACAGCGGTATCAAACCTGAGCTCGACAAGTGGAGGCGCGAATGTGACTGGAGCTTGCAGTACTGCTGGTGATGGAAGGGTTATGAACTACCACACATCAGTGCCATCATCATCAGTACTTATTCGATAAAACCTGCACTACGTCAAATCTTCTCATCTGAGATGAGCTACCTGCGATAGGCTACAGTAGCTCGTCATAAATAGCATTACCTCTAATGGCCGTAAAAGAGTCTCACAGGTAAGGTTTTATCTGTGACAGGTCCACTTTTCCACCCATCAGAAATAAGCGTACGACACTTTTGATGGGGCTAGAAGTTAACCCGTCATAGATAATCTGGTTACCTATAATGGGTCTCCGTTAAAAACCTATCATAGGTAAGGGTTTAACCTTGTGATTGGTTTAGGATGTCACCCATCTGAGGTGAGAGAGCACCTTTCATGTGTATATGATTTCACAATTCGTCAAAGATAATTTTGCACATCTCTGAAATGTTGTGTATTTTTAACCAACAGAGATATGGTGACTTTTACCCCTTATGTAAATATGTAATACTTTTTTTTGATAAAACAATAACTAGAAAGACAACAATCATAAAAAATTAACTTACGGGTTAAACCCTAAATCATAGCAGTCAACTTAACTACGATGGAGCTAGAATGGAAACCAGTCATAGATAAGTTACCTGTCATGAGTTTTATTTCTTTGCTCATCAAAGGTAAGTACTTGTGATGGGTTTTTCAAACCAGCTCGTCACAGGTGAGTTGACTACTATAACTTAAGGTTTTAACCCTAAGTCATAGCAACTGGGCATATCCTACACCGCCACATCTAACCAAGCTCTCCGCGCCTTCATGACCCCATCGCCGGCCTCTCTAAGCTCCCCACACATCCATGAGCTCCTATGTGCCACCCCCGAGCTCCCCACGCGTCCACGAGATTCATCGTTGGCCTCCCCAAGCTCCTGCGTGCCAACCTCCGTCAGTTCTCCAACTTTCTCAACCATTTCTTTATCTAGATCTTGCGAATCTATAGCTATAGAATTTACAAAATGATTTTAGGAATGTAGTATTTTTGAATTTAGTAATTTTAGACTAATTAATTTTTGCAATTGTCGTGTACCGACACATGTTAGTTAGTTTACAGTAATTAAGTTCAAAGCCACAATGTTTGATAACTAAGAAGCGGAAACGTTGGCTGGAACTAGGGTCCGGTCTTCAATCGTAATCCTAGGTCTTAGAATGAGCTAGCTAAGTATAGGCAGACAATCACGGAGTTTGATGATTGTGGTAGACCACAGTTTCGTTTGGTGACATTTTGAAGGTACTAGGCTAGAAATTAGGCTCTAGCACGAGTGAAGATCAACCCAAACGGCACAATCTTCTAGCCTAACACAACGGATGGATTCATTTACCAAATTCTCGTGAGTGCCACCTTTAATCTTGTATGCACTAACCGACTAAGAAAGTTAAGGACGCTATTTAATTCTATCATTTTTTTATAATATTCTGGCTAAGTTTAGAAAAAAGATGATTCGTGACTTATTAATTCTAAATTATGCCATACACTCCGATACTCAATAATATTATTTATAATTTTATAACATTATATGCCATAGGAGTTTGTACTCACAAGCATTGACACCAAGTATATATTTTTTCTAAGTTTTTGGCTCGAAATATCAAATGGCATCGCCTTACGTATATGTAAGTGGATTTTGAATACTTGATATTAGAGTTTGTAGTCAATTATGTGGATTGTATTATCTATTTATGGTTAGGATAACTGGTTTTAGTTAATATTTGGGGGTGAGGCTAGCAATTTATGAAGCCAGTCAAAAAATAAATTTATCTATTTTCGTGTTAAACACATCATTGTGGGTTTTACCATAAAAGCATCACAAGTAACATATGTCAATCAGCCTATCAGAGATAAATAAGTCATCTCTGTCAAATTTATATGCTGACTTGCCATAGGTAATAATACCTCTGATAGTTTCTCACTTCGACGCTCGTCATAAATAATATTACCTCTGATAGATCTACACTTGTCATAAGTAATGTAAAGCGACACTATTGTGCCGGTACCAGTATTAGGCATTTGTTAGCCTATCTAGGGCCCCATCGAGGTGTTCTAAGGTCCATCTATACCGGTTTAGGAAATGACAATGATGATAGGAAGTCATCAATAACAAAAGTTTTGCGTCATGTAAGAATCTGGCACTGATACTAGTAACAACCTGATTTAGTTTTATTTTATGTAGTAGTGATTGGGGAGCAAGCTCCAACACTCCATGACGAGCTGGGTTGCTCATTCCTATATGGGTCTTTGCCGACGGCGACGACGATAAGACCTGCCCGCCACCGCTGCCACTGAATTCTAGTTGGCTCATGCCTATATATGCCCCCTCCCTTTCTGACCCTAGTATGCTATATATTCTTGCTTTTAATTACTCCCCCCATGTCTTTTTGAAGAAATTAATGATTAGGGTAAAAAAATGGTAGTGTTTGACTAGGAGGAAAAAGTAGTTAAAGAAATCAAATGCGGAAAGATTATGATTGGTCGTTGAGATGGATAGTAGGTAAAGAAGTAGTTGTATTTTAAGATAAATTTGATTTATAAAAGTAGATATATTTTAAGACGAAGAGAGTAGGTGGCAACCCGAAGATCTCTTTTTAACTACATTTGTGTACTGTTTATATATATATATATATAATCGTGAAGATTACCTTAGATCAAATTGAGTCATGTTTTCACGTTGTAATTGAACACTTTCCATTTATGATTAAAAGAGAAGATTATTCTTTTACCAACCATATGCGGATCAAATCATGTCTGCAGAAAAATAACTGCAAAATCCAATCCAATTTTTCATTGTACTGATTTGACTCACTTTGATTCAGTTGTTTTTTGTATTTTTTTCATTGTGATTTTCCTAAGATTTACAACAGTGGAGACGGCATCAAATATATTGGTGGCTTCATTTTTTTGGCACATCGTTGCCTACACAGATCAATTTTTGTGAAAAACATGCAAGTGCTGAAACTTGTTTCCAATTGGTTCTTAACCGTACTAATGTAATCGTTTCACAATTCTCCCATTTGATTCTACTGTTGACACATCTGCATTTATTAAAAAGCTTAGTTTCCTTTGCAGTTTAATCGTGTTGTACTATCGATGTTCAATCGCCCGTCCCCGTTTCAAGCTGCGCGGCGCAAACCCGTCTCGTAGATACTGGTCTCCGTCAGGGCTCCTGTTTCCTCGTTGCTTTGAGGGTTCTCGCAGTTGCTCCTGTTGGCGACACGTTTGTTTCTCGATTTACAGGCTGGCCAACCGAGTCGCTCATTTACCGGCCGAAGAGGTTAATGTAACCGTGCCGTCCTGCTAGCGCTGGTCACCGCCACAAAATTGGATGGATTCCCAGGCTTGTCTGCGTACGGCTGCTCTTGCCTCGCGTCCTCGGATCCCTTCTAGAAATCGGCCATGCCAGCCTCAGTCACTCTCTACTTCATCTCTCTCCTGGCCCCTCGACCGTCTTCCAGAAGTCGATGCTGCCACTTCTTTCCTCATCGAGCCGGAATCGCCTCCTCCTCCCCATATCAACGCCGCCGCCTGTGTTGTCCCTCCAAATCGCCGCCGCTGCCCCTCAAGATCGACGCTGTCCCTTCTTCCTCCCCGCTGCACCCCCCCCCCCCCCTAACACAGAGTCGCCATTGGCTCGCTGCGCCGTTCACGGAGGGATCGACGGACGCCGTCGTCCACGTCCATCGGCCCAGCCGGCCGCACCATCCCCAGCAAAATCGGCGGCCGCCTGCGTCCGTCCGGCCATTGGCCTAGCCCGGGCCTGCAATAAGTAGCATTAGGAGCGTATGGTTTGGTGCCCGCACGTCCGTTACACCATCACGCTGCTCCATATAACGTGCCTTAATTGTTACCCTGGTGATGAACCCATCAGCTATAACTATGTTCATGTATTTCCTGCTCTACGACTTATGTTGCTTGCAGCCGTGGCTTCCTGCTTGCTTTGGCTTCGGTGTTGCTTTCCTCTGTTCTAAAGAGTCTGCCCTACCTCTCGTTTTGCATCTGTGCTTGAAGGTTGGTGACGGTTCTTTTTTATTTGGTGCCTCAGTTTGGTCAACATATAAAATTGGTCGCTCTATCATTACGAGTTCTTTAAAGTATTTGTGGGATCACCTTTCTTTTCTAGAACCGATGATCGTCGTATTAGTGAAATTTATGGTTGCTGTAAAAAGCTCTCAGCTGATCATTCACCTCTTCCCTAGTATTACTACTCTTTTTCCCTTTTGACCATGTTGGTTGCAGCCATTGCTACCATCTCGATTTTGTTAGCTTGCATGCGCACTTGGAGTTTTGAAATGAAGCAAGACCAGACTTTTCGGCAGTCCATACACATGAGACGTTCTCCAGTACTCAGCTGCACCGGCAAAGCAGCACACCACTGGAGGTGTGGGTGCCCGGTGGCCACAACTGCAGCTTGGGGTGGTGATGTGACCATGGCACGTGTAGACATCATTGCTCATATCATTTATCATCAAGAAGATCTAAGTTATTAAGTTACCCAAGGTCTACAATTTAGTTTGGCCTAGAGGCAACATTGATTTCAAGCTGTTAAATTTAAATACACAGACTCACGAGTATTTAATGGAAAGCTTCTAAAGTCATCTTTTTTTTCAAAAGATCTAGCATCATCTCCAAATTTTATCATAATCGGTTGAAATTGTAGGAACAAGATGATGCGCCGTCTATCTTAAACCTTTATACTTATAAATTCGTCTAAGATCTTAATATAGGTGGGACTTATGTTATATGCTTCCTAACCTCTTAGTCATCTTCCCACCTTTCTTTAAATAATAGACACCTCTTTAGAGTTTTTTTTTAATTAAAGTTTAGTCAATTGCTAGCGCACATCACATCACAACGATAAAAAAATATTGAACACTGAGTTCTCACAGTTCTTTAGAACAAATCCGATTGAACAAATAACAACATTGCAAATGTCGACATAAATTCTATAACTCGGCAAACAGAAAACCAACGCTATAGTCACTCGTGGACGCCTGTTAACCGTCTCTCCCCTAAAAAAAAGCTTGCCAAATTTGATCTGAAAGACCAATGTTAAGGTCCTTGCCATGCATGATATTTCCTGCATGGCGAACATCCGCTATACTCTTCCCTTTGCTCAGACACCACGCATCCTGCCAACTCCCGTGAGGAGACGGTGAAACAAGGGTGGTACCAGCCACGGACTAGCAAAGAACTCCAGTGCAAACTGAATTCTTCAGAAATTCTGCGGGCCAACATCGCTGTACCATCTTTGCACATCCTGACACTTCTCATGCCAAACCACAAGGACTATAAGTCTAGGAAAACAACAATAAGCCAGCAAATTAAAAGAAGATTACGATCCACATCCATGCACGCATCAACGTCCTCATATATGTACGCGATGCGTCACGATTCATGCGAGAGGGGTTGGCACATTGAGTCCGAGCTATATACAGAGTGGTAGCTCAAAGTTTGAGTCCTAATATATGTTTGTGCATATATATATATAAGGATGAATTATACATATATAATTCGGTTCAAAAAATTATATATAGAGAGTGGTAGCTCAGAGTTTGAGTCCTCATATATATATATATATATATATATATATATATATTAGGATGAATTATACATATATAATTCGGCTCAAAAAATTATAAATATATAGTTACTATTTTTTGAAACTATAAATAAAATAAAATCGTTTTGCCTTTAGAAGTTTAAAGCAAAGCTTACATAATTTTTAACAAAATTTAATAACCAGCATATTCAACGTATGATTAAAATTTTTAGATTTATGATATCAACAACAACAGTCTGTGTCACACATAGATTGTGACTAATACACACACATACATATATATGCAAATCGAATGTTTGTGCCAAACAAACCCTCAGGGTCTGGACGGCAGGCAGATCCGAGAGATCCGATTTATGACAGTTGCACAACCAAAGCCAAGGTTTCAATTTTGAAATTTTTGTCACGTTGATTTAGAGGATGAATGTGTGCTTTCGCAAGTGTTGATTCAGGGCTCGCTTGGGAATTAAGGACTTTTTTCGCGCCGGTAAAGAAAAAATCTGTAGTTTTTGGTTTAACTAAAAATACCGGTGAAATCAATAACCATTACCCTGGCTGTTTGGGAAAAGAGTGCTAATTTGCACATCAACTTCAGATCAGAGTATCAATTTGAGACTAGAAAACTGGACAAATTGATAAGACGACTCAGATCTTATAATCAAAACAGATCCCCGCGTTCATCAAAATGAGTTCGACTACCATTGCAAGATTCACCAACAGATCGCAACAGCTCTGACAGCTTGTTTAGTTGGGGGGGAGTTTGAAAGAGGGAATGGGAGTTCAGGAGGCTTGAGATTTTAATGTTTAGTTTGGTTGAGGGACATGGGAATTTCGGAGAAACTAGGATGGGGAATTAATTAATCCAACTCCCACCGATCTCATTCTTGGGGGACCCTGTTAATTAACGAGACTTGGTGGGACTTAAATGCGAAAGGTCTAAAACACCCCTCAACAGCACATTCCACAACCTCCGCTGTCCGCCGGCGCGAGGAGGAATAAAGCACACAAAAAAAAAAAAACCCCATCTCAGCGCTACTTCTCTTGCCCAATTCGAAAAACAATTCATCCAGGCGCGTTTCTACAATCCAATTACAAAAAGTTCATAGGCCAGCATTTTACACTAGTTTTAGGCCAAAAACTAGGCTTCCAAGAGAGGTTTTCTAAATCAGATACGCACGTTATGCAGGCAGACGACAAACCTGTGCGTCGCTTATGCTGCCGCTGCTCGAGCCGCCTGTCTGCCACTCAGCGCCAGTTGTTATGTTTTTCATTCAGCAGAATATTTTAGTGGGATCGATGATCTCTTGAAGAGCGTAAAAAAACATACTACAGAAAACAAGGGAAAGGAGGTTAGCTTCGAAGAGCAGAATGACACGATGCAGAGGAGGCATCGCTGAAGAGGTGGAGCACCGCGCACAATGGGCCATGTAGTGGAGTGTGGGACCACCGGATACAGAAGTTCAGAGGGATGGACTGAAGAGTGGATCCTTGGGCTGTAGCCTGTGGCCAACTGCATACACGTGGATGCATATGAAGATGGGCAATTTCAATGAAGTGGTTTTACTGTCGATCACTAAACTAACGCCAACATAAAGATGACATCAAATTGCTTAAAACATCATCACGAATACCCTTGTACCAATACTGTTTCAGTGTATAATCACACAAGAAAAGTTTCACGAGATTACAAGTATTACTTCTGAAAATAGGTAAGACAACATTCATCTAGCAAACATCCAGCTACAATCTTCATTGAATAAAGTATTTACATATTCTTCTCTACACTGCCACCCCCTGTACTGCTCTTGGAGATACGAAACTCATCGTTGAGCCTACGCTAAACGTTTGAAAATAATGAATTAGCATAAAAATTAATAAATTAGTCACCATCATACTTCAATTTAATTTTTCCTCAACTCACATGTAGGTGCGTATGCAACGGAGGCTAAAAACATTGAGCGATACAAATAGCCTCAACTCACATGTAGGTGCAGTATGCAACGGAGGTTAAAAATATTGAGAGATACAAATAGCTACAAGTGATCGTTGTACCATTACAAAATAGATTGTGTTCCCATCTAACATTGAAAAAAATAAAAAAAAATAATAGTTCAGTACTTATAGGGGAGAGTCAATTTCAACTCGGTTCTCACAGCTATCCATATCTAAATTTGTTTTATGTTAGACAGAACAACAGGAAATTGAGATGACCGACAGTGTCGGTATGGCCTTCAAATTTCTAAAGAATATTTCACACTTGCAGGTCTGATATGTACACACAGCAATCTAATGATTCATAACAACATAATTTACGTTTGCAAAGAAAAATATAGACCGGATGTAACATAGTTTGGTTATCAGAATTCAGAATGATTTCCACTCAGTGTCAGTCGCAATTCAATTACAACTGAAAATTGAGACTGAGGCCAGATAGATTCAGCAACTTACTCTTATTAAAATACCTCCGCTTGTCCCTTGAGAATGCTTGGCTACAATTTGGAATAATTATGTTTGGCTTCAACTTGTCTTCATGATTTGCTACAATTTGGAAGAAAAATATTGCTTCGAAATTGGCATTACAATACAACAATAAACAGGGTTCTTTTTCCTTCTCTCCAAAAAAGAAACAAACAGGGGTTTTCCCATCCTTAACAATCAACAATAACATTTTGCATATTAGAACAGCTAAGGGTCCTATCTCCGATCTTCATTTGCCCTTCAATTAGAGCTTCATTTAACTGTACATTGCAGCGGTTATTAAATAAATGATATACTGAAACTTCTAGGTTTATCTTTTGAATAATACCTGAGCTAAGACATCCAGATGACCTCACTTTTATGCTTATGATGGCATGAGATAGTCCTATTAAGAAATTAGAGGATTACAAACATCTTCGTGATCCAATGGGTCCAGAAGAAGTGTATGAAAGATTTTTTGTGTATACGATACATGTGCATCTATCATAACCGTTCTAAAAAGTAATGACAGCCAAGTTTCACTTGAAGTAATTTAAATGTCATTCTTAGTCTCTTGATCATCAGTATAAAAAAGAACAATCCTCTTATTACCAAGGGTATTTTGGCACTTGCAATCATGTGCAAAGCATATATATTAGCATTAACAGCAAAGAAAAAAGGAACAGAAGAACAGTCCATGGCATGCAAAGCATATGCTATAAAAACCATATTCCTACTTACGCTTTCATCAAAGCAACTGGATCTGTTTACCAAATATTAAGAAGGAACGCAAACTTTTCTATGTTCATGTCCTGTCATAACAGAGAAAAACCAAATTGTGCACACTCAAAACTAAAATGAACAAACATAAATAATAATAATGGAAAGCCATTATAAATAAATTATTTTTGCTTCGTACAAATGAGTAATTGGGGAATTTGAAGATGGCCAAAAACCTAGCTGATGTACTGAATAACTAAGTCTCTGCATTTAATTTATAAGACGGATGCTAATCTTACGCATAAAAAAACTACAATGACACTTGATCATCGTTGAAAAGGAGCAATCATTGAAGTTATTTAAAAAACAGTCTATTCAACGGTTTTCATTCCATAACAGAACAAATAACAATGCTTCTCATGGAAGACAGGGTTTTTATGGAAGAAGTTTGGTGTTTGGAACTTGCCTTCTATGGTGAGTCTTGCTCAACACCCTCATTTGCTTTCCATGCCAACTCTGCACCGCCCGCACTGAACTCCTGCAAGAACTCAATGAGTTAGTGGCTTCATATATTCGTATTTTTCATCATACCAACAATATACATATCCTAAATTTTGAATCTCTGCACAAACAAGACAGAACTTTGAACAAAAATATCTGAAGCCCAAAGTAATGTTCATGCAAGGCATTTCAGACTATTAAACTCTTCAATTCTTCAAATTTTCAAATCACACTGTAAATACCAAGGAACTAAAATATTAATCAAGCGAAAAAAGAGGAATATTTCAGTACAATCTGGGACCAAGTAAAGAATTATATAAGACCATCCTTGATCCATATAAGTATGTTAATTTTACACCCTAATGAAATATCAAGTGTTGTTGAAGAAACAAACTGGTTATTTCCTGCATACCTGTGAGACTCTGCTGCTCCACCTAATTCCATCTCATTGTGAAAAGGATCAGTTGACCTGCTCTCATTTGTCCCACATGCCAACGATGGCTACCCTGGCACTATCAGCCTGTGTAACGACAATAATTAAGTTGATGACTAAAAATGGAAACAATGTATTTTAGTGAATAATAGCATATAAAATAACCAACCAAAATAATCATTTTTCAGCTTAGATGATTTGGTTTGAGATGATGAAATCCCTAAATCATTCTTTAGTTAGCATTTTCAAGAAAACCAATCCAACTAACCAAATGCCTCATGAGTGTGAGCCTGGTTCCCAACGGTGAGCTGGCAGACATAACAAGATACAGGATCTCAGAGAAAGTACCTTGAACCACCTACATTTAAAGTACTACTAAACACATCGTCCTACACAAGAAGCATGAACAATGATACTGTAGCCAATAAGAAAGCTTCATAAAATGGTCTTGGTGCACATTTAGAAGCAACTAAGTGAGAGGATATTTTTTTAAAAAAAAAGAACTCAACATGAATTTATCTGCCTCTTTTCATCTGTGTTTTGTCATGGAAAGCATTACCAGGCAAAGCCTGGCAGTTATATATTATATGTTACATAAAATAAAAATACAAGAAATAATATACAAAACCTCCATCTCTGTTTTTGACATGAAGTAGTAGAACCAGCATAGGAAATTACGAGCCCAAATGACAAGTAGCTTGCCACAAGAGCCAGACTAATATGGTGCTTCTTATGAATCAAAGAGTGATTTGCCAGATGCTCTCAGTCATAGTGGTCCACTCCTGCACACAAGGACACAAAATTAAGAAAAGGAGCTCAATTAGGACAAAGAAGCACAAAAAATCAGTAGTGGATTGCCTCCCATCTCCCTTGCCACGTGGATCCAGTAGTATGCACTTGCAGCAGCCATGAAGAAAAGTATCACTCATCAATGCATTATTATTGACACAGTAGAATTTTTTTAATGTTTATTTAACACTTTAATTAGATGGTAGATAATTCTTTTATCAATCACCTACATTTTTATCCACTATATTAGGGGCTGCAACGACTGGTTCCAGAGCGCCTGAGGCACCTCAATAAGCGGGAGCAGCAGTGGCGGAGGACACAACGTGAGTTGAGTGCGGCCAGGCTGCAAAGACAACGGTGGAGGCCTGGCGGGCGCAGTGAGAGATCAATTGGGGAAGAAATGGCATGGTGGATATGGGTGAGTGATTTGGGGGAACTTAAGCAAGAGAAGTGGATCGGCTTTTGTTGATTGCATTGGAGGAAAGCTACATGAGTAACCTCTAGTACAACCAAAGACCAGAGACAGAGGTGAAGTTGCCAACCTTATTGCCTGTGTTATGTGGTGTCAAATGTCGACATAGTTGGATGCCGCCAACGGTGAGGGAACCGACGGTGGTGGGGAGCGCGAGCATGAAGACGTCCCCGTATCCCCTAACCGTCGATCTTCTGGATCCGACGCCGGAAGCATGGAGGTGGCGGATCTGATGGCGTGGGCGTGAGAATGATTAGCACCAAAATCACAAATCAACGAATCAATTACTTACTATTTTGCATGCTATCGAGATTACAACCGATGGCGTTCACCTCAGAGACGCAGCGCTGATGATCTCGCAAGTTGAGCAGATGGGCATCAACGTCGCGGCAAGCACCCCGGCCCCTCGTCCTGCTCTCCCCCTTTCGCACATTTCGTCAAACACCTCCCCTGCCCCTTTTGTGCAGCTCCTTTTGATCTCAGCCGCCAGACCTCCATCCTCCTCCAACCGGCGGATAGAGAACGGAAAGGAGGAAGCAGCGTGGTGGCCGGAGTGAACAGAGCCGTCGGCCTAGACGAGTGCGTCGGTCGGCTGGCAGCTGGAAGATGGTGGTGCCCGGCGGCGGAGCGACGGTGGAGTCTTCCCTCCTCCCCCTTTCCAATCTTAGGGTTGGAGCAGTCGGGCGGTGTAGGCAGAGATGAACAAGATGAGATGAGAGGCGGCGATGCGCTGGACAGAAGGAGCTTAGGGTTGGAGTAGTGGGGGCGGCGCGGGGAGAGATGGAGGAAGGAGGGTGGGAGGAGATGGAGCGGCGTCACGGTAGAGCGGACGAGCGGGTACCGGGGTCGCAATGGAGGCGACGATGCAGGGGAGGGGCCGCTTAGGGCGAGTGCCGGGAAAACGGCGGAGGTGGTGTCGGGCAGCGCGATGGAGGGGGAGACCGGGGCGCCGCGATGTGCGATGCGGGAGGAGCGCGGAGACGGCGCGATGCAGAGGGGGAGGGGAGGCGGCACACTGGCCCGGGGTGGAAACGGCAGGCCGCCGGTAGCGCGAGAGATGACCGGAGGAGGAGGGCAGGCGGCGCACTGACCCGAGGCGAAGATGGAGTTCCGCAGTAGAGGGGTGGGGCATTGATCAGGCGCTGGGAAGGGAAGCCGCCTCCGTCTCCTTTTTTTTAGCCCACTCTGTTTCGCTGAACCCTTGGATCCGTAGGATGGATCATTGGAAAATTACAGCTATTTGGATTGGTGAATGAGATGAATTTCTCATCATCACTATATTATTCGTAAATATAGTACTAAAAATAAAGAAAAAAAGTCTAAACCATACTTCCTTCACTCCCTCCGTTTGATTTGGGGACGAAACTCATTTCATAACACGAACGTTCACAAGTTTACATATATACTTTTATATATATATATATATATATATCAAATGTTTATGAGATTCACTTTTTTAACATTTGTGTTCAACTAAATTAATGACTAACAAACAGTAGAGATACACAGCAAGTTGCCACCTTCCGATCCCTAGCCATGTCGATCCTTATCGACGGTCATAACTCCTACTCCATACGTCTAAAAATATAATAACTTACTACTAAATTAGACATAATATAGCATTGGATAGACCTCTTTATCTATATTCATAATATATTGTGTAGATTATTATATTTGAGGATAGTGGGAGTATATGATTTGCTTCGTCGTCTATTCACCGGTGGGCTAGTGGCGGCTCCTATCGATCTCAATGCGGATGCATATAGACTAGTGGAGCATCTAAGGGCCAATAAGTCACTTGGCAAGTTGTCGTTCTCTAGCTAGTGCTCTATCGTTCAACTCAACTTGTTACACCATATATATACTATAACACTTTTATATTGCTTTCCTTATTTTACACAAAAAGTTCGAACTGATTATTATTCAGGGTTGTTCACCTTATAAACCAATCGTCCTATCAACAATAGCTAGCATTGTGCTTCTACCCCTATTCGATTTGTTGCTACTCCTAAGGTCAATTGATCTCTTGTTGCCATACTGAACTACATGTAATTTTTTTATTTTTTGAACATTTATTTTTTAAAATTTTTAAAACTAAACCATTCTAAATTTATTTACACATTTTTTGCACGCCATCTGATGTGCCTAAACAACACTGTCATGCTATAAGAAGAGAATGTAGCCGTATTGTTTGGTCACACTAGACTAGCATGGTAGAAAAAATAAAATCACACCCACTTCTCATCTCATAACGTGATATTGTTGTTTGTTCATGCCAAGAGAGAGCCTTACCATATCAAAATACGTTTTAGTGTAGTTTGGTTTTAAAATTAAAAAATAAAAATGTTTTTAAAAATAAAAAAAAATTCACTGCAGCCCCTGCAGCCCAAATTCAAGACTACCAAAGCAGCCCACCAGCTTCTTCTTTCTCTCTTTCTTATTTTGTATTTTATCAATTATTCTAGGATGTTACACCCGCAGAACCTGTCTGTGAAGTTTGTACTGTATGACTCGATGTGTTGATTGTGATTGCATTAATATTGCCTTTCAAGAATACCACCAATTTGCCGACCTTAATTTTACAACGAATATTTGCTACGATGGCCGGTCGATTTCCTGTTCTTATATGCGGCGCCAATCAATTCATTCCGCTGTCGTGCGTGCTAATCCCGTTGCCGTGCACGGACTCATGCCACCGCAACAAGCCAGCCGCTAGCTATGGCGGCAGGGAGGTGGAGCACTAAGTGTGGCGAGTTGTAGCCCTAGCCAAACCTTCACCACGGTGCGGGTACTCTCCTCCTCTAGCATCTTCTTGTTCTCCCTGTTGCCTTTCTTGCTTCTCCTGGGCATCGGAATGCCATGGTCACGCCGTGCTAGTGCGAGTGCTACTGACCTGCCGACTTCTATCACACTAGGCTATGGCCTGTGGCGCATGGACCGTTTCTACTTGTGGTCTTATACTCTTGTGTGTTTGTTGGCTTGTCTTTGCCTGTGTACCCTAACAACCAACAAGGTCGAGAGTGAGAGGGAAGCGGGAGACAGCGAGCACCAAGCGTGAGCGATGAGTAGGCCACTTGCATCGCTTTGCACCGTCGCGAGTTTGTGAGCGATTACGTAGGAGCGCATAGCAGTGGTCAATGGGTTGAGGTGGTGGCTAGTTACGGCTGTACAATGATCAGCAAGAGGGGCATGTGGAGCAGTCGTTAGCCGAGGAGGCTATGTAGGGCAGGCCAGCGCCGTGGGCAACAGGCAACATTGCAGGTTTGTGAATTTGTTTGATTTCTGATTTTTGGATTTGAGATAGATAAAAAAAAAGGAAGGGAAAGGTAACAAACATGTAGATTTGGAAATTTTGATTAGCCTATTTAGCATCAAATTAAATGATTAATTGCTTGACAATGTTGTCTTGTTTTTTTATGTACAGATCAAGAGAGCTATTGGAGTAGGGTTTTAATGGTACAAACCTACCAGTAATCAAGTAAGTGATAATTTCTATGCTATAATTAAAAACTTGTTATTGATATGCCTTTACATTCCTGTTGTTTTTTTTATGTTAATTTTTCTCAATATGTGGAAATACTAGCATATTTGTTCTTTGTTTTCGGTGGAAGATTATTCATATATGTATATTGTCCCTTCTATGGAGAACATCTTCATTTTGTAAGCTGCTTTTTAATACTCGTTTCTATGTTTGCAAATGGATTATGGTTTTCATGTTAAATGTTGATTTCTTGATCTAATTACTATTTTATATTATTATGCCATTGAGAAAAACATTGTTGTGTAGTAAGTCTTGCACTTAGTTCGTCGTCTTGTACTGTAGGGGCAGTCTGTTCCTGGCGGCTGGTGCTTGCATATGCATGGCCCATACCAACGGGAGTGACCAAACTACCGAAGGATTGGATCATGGATCTTTACAAAGGGTAGCACTGTTATTTCCCATTGGTTTATATCATTAGAAATTTATGAAAAACAAAAACCAAAAGTTCATTTAACGGCCTATTCTTTTATGCTAACTAATTGCTTAGGTTTTTTCTAGTTTTTTTAACAAGTCATTTGGTTTTCTGGTTTTCTCCATGTTGGGAGTGGTTGTGCCCAACATGAAAGAGAAGAGGACTAAGAAATGTTGATGATGATCGATTTATTTATATGAAAGAATTAAATATTAAATATTATAAACCTAACAAATAATTAACAAATAGTTTAGAATAAGTTATCAAAACAACAGTGATGTAGAAAATTTTTAGGAAAAATTGTACGTATTTTTCAAAGTATAGTATGAGCATTCAAATAGTTTAAAATAAGTGACATACAAGAGCATTATAAATTTTCAATGATATATATTAGAGTGGATCGTAATTTAATGATAATAGCAAAAGTCTAAATGCGTGAACTTTCAATGTCGTTTAACAAATTTTGTCACCCCGTCTAAAAATCGATAGATGAGTTGTCCTCCATGTATCTTTTCAGAGTCGATCAGCCCTCCCATATACTAATACTTACGTGGACCGGCCATCAAACGGTCAACTATAGTTAGCTGCATGCCTGCATCTGCGACGAGTCCTCACGGCCGCCATCTATATATCATATCGTTGTCGTTAAAATTTAATAAGCCAAAATCTGATTGATATAAAAAAAAAAGTCGATCGGATGAATTAATGATAAATTTGGTTCAGTCGAAAACCATCTAATGAAGAGAAGTGAACCACAACATCTATATATAATATATCTTATAAAATAAGTAAGTCGAGTTAGTTTTGTTAACTTATAGTTTTCTATTATATTTTAGAAAATAACATTAGGAGTTGCTTTTAAACACGTCGAACTCTTCTAATCCCAATGTATAAATATAGATATCATAGAAGATTGTGATTTATCTCTTAATCAAATACATCTTCGACGCATCGGCACCCTAGTTTATCTAGGTTTTTTTATCGACGGGTTTTGACTCTCGACGTAAAGCTGCATTGGTTAGGTCCGACCTCTTAGTTCGATTGAATATACCACATCACATTCGTGTGGTATCTATCAGTTTGTCAAGCTCCTTTTACCGTCATCAATTTTATGCTGCATCGGTTAGGTTCGACCTACTAGATTACTGATAATAGATTGAACCATAAGCTTATGGGTTTTTACTCGGTGTTTTATCGGAGTAGCTAGCCGATGAGTTGTCTACACATTGAGTCTCACACTTAGTGTATCGATTTTTCAGCCGATATACATATATCTTCAGTAATTTCCTCTTATCAACTTAGGTAGCCAATGGGTTCATTCGTTCATCCTATTTGTACGTCTGATCTAGCATCTATCATCTCATTGCTATTAGTCTTAGTTTCATACTGTCTCGATTTGATCCGATCTATCGAGACTGACTCTAACGGTACCATTGTGGTAGTCATTGGGTCTCATACTTTCAAAAAATTAGGTCTCATTTTTTACTATTCATCACATACTCTATTCGGAGCACTATCGACTTCATAGCTGATAGGTCTTTTATATTATTCCTTGCCAATCCATATATGTCCTCATCGGCTTCTTACCCGATGAACGAGCATTGCAGCTTTCATCGACAACCAGCCGATATGAGGATTCTACATACATATTGACCATCTTATTCAGAGCGCCATTGGTTCTACAGCGGATGAGTCCTTATTCCCTGATTATCTATTTATACCTTCATAGGTTTTCTAACCGATGGAAGAGTACTTCAATCCTAATCAACCAGTCGATAGCAAGAGTCTTTATACTTATTGTCTATTCTATCTGTAGAGCTATCGGCTCTATAGCCAATGTGTCTTTTGTTCTTTTCGTCTCCATCCGCTTACGCCTTTATCTGCTTCCTAGCCGATGGAAGAGTGCTTTAGTCCCTATCGGTAACCAGCCAATAGCAGAAGTGTGTTGAACGCAGTCGATGACTATCTCAACTTTATCGGCAGCCAGCCAATAGCAAGAGTTTGTATCGGTCTATCATCCAATTAACTCATCTATTTATCTCTTTATCAATTACAGGATCCAATTGATTGACTGGTACGTCCATGACTTCATCAAACCCAACAAAGAAATCTCGAGGTTGAATGACCTGCACTGAAGTGAAGCAGACCTCCTAGGCCTTAATGTGTTCACCCTATCGCATCAAACCACTATCGGTAAATACGGAGAACCGATTTGATACAAACACTACTACAAGTACAATATAATTATATTGTACAAAGTATATATCCAAGAGCAACAAGATTCAGAGGTCGACCTACGTCAACGGAGCTCGCCGCCGCACGCCGTAGCCTACTCATCGTTACCGCCGCCGCCCTGCTTCTCCAGCTCTTCGTCGCCGGCCCGGCCACGGTGGCGGGGCCGACGGGGCAGCTGACGGTCTTTTGGGGACGGAACAAGCACGAGGGGTCCCTCCGTGAGGTGTGCGACACCGGCCTATACACCGTGGTCGTCATATCCTTCCTCAACGTATACGGCCACGGCGAGTACGGTCTCGACATCTCTGGCCACCCGCTGGGCGGCATCGGCGGCGACATCAAGCACTGCCAGAGCAAGGGCATCCTCGTGTCCCTCGCCATCGGCGGGCCCCGCGGCGCCTACTCGCTCCCGACCAACCAGTCGGCGCTCGACCTCTTTGACCACCTCTGGAACTCCTACCTCGGCGGCGGCTCCCGCCGCGACGGCGTCGACTTCTTCATCGAGCACGCCGCGCCGGCGGAGCGCTACGACGTGCTTGCCACGGAGCTCGCCAGGCAGCACGTCAACACCCGTGTCGGGCCGGCGGGCAACAATCTGAAGCCGCTCGACGTCACGGCGACGACGCGCTGCGCGTTGCCGGACGACCGCCGCCGTGGGCCGGGCGCTCGCGACGGGCGTCTTCGAGCGCATCCACGTGCGCTTCTACGACGACACGAAGTGCTCCACGTACTGGAGAAGCGCGTGGAACGAATGGACGGCGGCTTACCCGAGCAGCACAATCTACTTGGGCCTGTCGGCGGCGAGGGAGCAGGACAGCCGGAGCGGCTACATCCACCCCAAGTCGCTCTACTACGGCGTCGTCCCGGTGGTGCAGAAGGCGGCGAACTACGGCGGTTTCATGGTCTGGGACCGCTACAGCGACTAGAAGAGTGGCTACAGCTACAACCTCAAGAAGCTGGGCTTCAGCCAGCTACTCCCCAATGCACCATGCATTACAAGTCTCCATTTTGATCTATGCAACGCGCGCATGGCATGCAGCTAGCTGTAAGTGCGAGAACGAATCATATCAATATGGATCGGGGCCAATCTGTGCAAGAATAAAACAGTTTATAGTTTGTTAATGTAATTGAAGCTAAATAATCTTTATTTATCATGACCACTCATATATATAGAGAATTATATATATAGAAGTTTACACATATATGAAAGGTTACAAGCGTGACCAATGACAATTAGAAGACACAACTTTAAATATAGATTACACACTTTTATATTTAACACCTCTCCTCAGTTTGGACGGAGGTAGACTAGGTTCAAATTGCGCCATAAATTACAATAGAAAGTAACCGAGAATGGTTTAGTCATGATGTCAGCTATCTAGCCCTTAGATGAGATGAAGCAAACATCGAGTTAACGAGAGGTAATACGTTCACGAACAAAATGGTAATCAATCTCGACATGCTTCATGCGACAATAAAATATTAGATTGGCAGATAGATAAATGGCACTAATGTTATCACACCATAGGGACAGTGACCGAAGCTGAGAGATCCTAAGTTCTCTTAGCAATACTTGTATTTATATTACTTCAGCGGTAGTATTGGCAACGGTCTTGTATTCAGCCTTTGTGCTCGAGCAAAAAACAATTGGTTGTTTGCGAGAGTTCCAAGAAACAAGATTGCCACCAAAGAAAATGACATAGCCACCTGTATTGTGCCGATCATTTGGGTTCTCGACCCAATCGGTATCAGAGAACACACTTAGCAATGAAGACCCATATTTAGTGATGCATAGCCCCATATCAGACGTGGAATGAAAATAACGCAGTATGTGTTTTACTGCGCCTAATGAGCTATGCCAATGGATCAGAAAAATTGAGTATGAAGTTTTTGGTACTCTCTGTCCTAATTGGATTGGACGCATTTAATTTTAGTATTAAGTAGATGTTCTACATGTACTTAAAATTGTAAGAAAATGCGTTGAGCCTCTGTGCGATCATGCATCAAATATATCTATATAAATTTACTAAAATCATTGATAAAACTTCTGTATTATTTATATCCACCAACAGACTGTATTTACTAAAATCAAATATGAATGGCATAAGTATAGGAGAGTTGATGACTCTTACCTAGTTGACATGCATGACAAACTGAGGGACTCAACTCCTTGATATATGAGAAATTATTCAAACTCAAAATAGACCGCACGACTGAGGTAGAGAGGTGGCCAAGATGAGCATGCAGCTAATCTGAGAATGCCTTGACACTGACAAGTGCTGGTTTGAAAAATTCAACATCAGACGGCTTTATAGGATAGAGACCGGATTCATACTTTTCTTCTAGGAGCACTTGTTTCATTGCTTGGTCATTTATAAGAAAATGATAGGGATAAAATTTAAAAAATACATTATTGTCACGTGATAGGTTATGAACTGAAAGGAGGTGTTTAGAGATATCAGGTACGTGGAGAATCTTATGTAAGTCAAGAGGACGTGTAGCAGTATTAAGAGAACAAAAACCAATATGCATAATTTGCAAACCTGTCCTGTTAACAACTTGAACCATTTCTCCACCATGGTATTGTTCACCCAAGGCTAGGTGATCCAGACTACTGGTTATGTGATTGGTAGCCCCTTGTCAGTGTACCAGTTGGTATCGACCTTGTAGGATAAAGTAGCAGCCATTGCAGCATAGGGTTGTTCCTCCTGGTAAGACTTATTCATACGATGCTAACATTTAATGGCAGTGTGACCTGTACGACCGCAAATTTAACAAGAAGGGGCATCGCATCTACATCCCTGGGGCAAAGGACTGCCACGGCCACAGCCTCGCTGCTGCCCACCTCGGCCAACGAAGTTGGCCAACGCGTCGATGTTGAGGTGAGTCTCCGCCTGGTATTGTAGTTGGCGCTACTCAAATGCTAGTAGATGTGAGTAGATGTCGTCGAGCGTGAGTGGCTCACTCTTTGTCGTCATAGATGTGACGAACAGATTGTAATCTAGGGGAAGACTCGCTAAGAGATAGGCAATGATCTCGTCATCACGAAGAGGAGCATCAGTCGTAGCCAGCTCGGAGGCCAGACTCGATCTTGCGGAAGTAATTGGTAGCAGAGAGGTCATGCTTCTTAGTTGTAGCAAGTTCGACATGCACTTGGACAGCACATGCACGCATGGCAGAGGAGAACATGCGCTGAAGAGTTTCCCAGGCTTCTTTGGATGTGGCAACAAACACCACATCCTGAAGGATATCTTTAGTCATCGACGAGAGAAAACCACTTAGTAGTTGTTGATCTTTATCATACCGCATGCAATATTCTGGGTTAGACACGAGCTCGACACCATAAGTAGTCGATGAAGGAATCTACTGGAGAGACGCGGTTGTGAATCCATCGATGAACCTCATAAGCTTTGCATTTCGTAGATACAGGAGAAGCTGGGCGTGCCATAATATATAATTTATTTTGTTGAGTCGGATGGTAACGATATGATGAATTAGTGGCAAAGGTGTAGCAGAGGAGAGGCTAGAAGTGGAGGCGGAGGCAGTGGAGGAGAAGGTAGAAGATGATGTTAACATTAATTTAAAGAAAAAATGCTAGCTCTGATACTATATTAATGTAATTGGTGCTAAATAGTCTTTATATATCATGACCACTCATATAGAGGATCATATATATAAAAGTTTACGCATATATGGAAGGTTATAAGCGTGGCCAACAGTAATTAGGAGACACAACTTTAAATATAGATTACACACTTTAATTTTTAACAACAAATTAATTAATTGATTTTTAAGATAATAACAATGGTTTATATATCTAGCCTATCCAACCGCAGTTAAGCACACGGTTCATAAAATACTCAATCTATTTTATATTATAATCTATTAAGATGTTTTGATTTCTTTAATTTAAATTTATAAGAAAAATATAGTAACATTCATTAAATATAACATTAATACTTGTATTAATTGAAAATGCTACTATATTTTTATAAACTTTATTAAACCTTTTAATTTTAAAAAAATTGAAATGGCTCATAACATTGAACAGAGAGAGTATTACAAGTAATGTATATGTATGGAAAAAACATAAGGTGTTGAGATAACCCGTGAATTGATCTAAATGACTAGCTGAAATAACGATAAAATATGACAGATTTTTCAAGTTGTTATCTTATAGGTCCTCGTCATCTAAATTAAAATAATAAAAGACAAATTAAATGCCATGATAATTATTTTCCTTCTGTTTTAACACGGGCAAATGCTTTCATGTTCCGTCGGTTGATAACAACGGAACAAAATAAAAAGCACAATATTTAACATCGCAAGACTAATCATACCCCTAAATAGTTCTGGTTGCAACTTCTGCCTTAACATGACTGCAAATCTGTCTTCTGTATCCCTGCTCACAAGCACTTTCGTGATGGAGTAGTAATCATATGACTCTGAAATCAGATAGACATAAAGAGGCTGTTATAGTCTCCATGTAGGAGTATCATTGTATATCAATTAGTAAGTTCATGGCAACCTCTGACTGATCTGAGCCTGGCGACGAAAAAAATGTTTGGCCCAAAAGTTATTGGACTGACTATGCGTAGTGTTGAGGCCAACCAGTTATTGGGACGGAGTCCGATATACGTATGTTTGTCTAGGGCCTAGCCCTTTTGCACTGGGGTACTTGCGATATACTAATGGGTCTAGATGAAAATCTTCCAACAGATTTTTTAAAATCTATCAAATATAACTATAAGAATAAATGTAGTATAGTTAAATTGTAATTTATATGTAAATACATTGTAACTTATTATATACAAGTTCTATGTTGCTAATAAAAACAGCTTCTTGCTCACTTGGTAGATGCTTCACTGCTTCAGGACCCCGCATGGCTGCTTGTGTTTCTATTTTATTTCTTTCTTGTTGCACGAATCTTGAGCCATATCGAAAATTTGTCACAAGTTTTTTTTAGCAATTTCTTATACTAATTGCCACGGCGCATATAGATTTGTCATGAATTTTACTCAACTAAATTTGGATGTGACTTTAGATGGAGCATCCGGTTTTTTCTAAAAACCGGGCGATGTTTCATCTCTCATAAAATTGTTTTAGCGTAGACAAACAAATATTTCATCTACTGAGAATGGTAAAAAACAATCAAATTATATTTGAAACACTACGCTGCAGCATACAAAACATAAGTGTGAGCTATTAAAACATCAAATCATTCTGTAACATTTTATCCACACATATGAAACATCATAGAGTATTAGCTAAAACATTGAGTGCTAATCTATTGAAACATCCTAATGTAATTGACAAAACATTGACAATGTCATCAGACCACGCGGGCGGCATATTCGTTCATTCGTTCGTCACATGGTTTCGTAGAATTAATCAGCAGAATATATGAATTAATTCACACGCTAATTAACAAACATTGCAGGTAGCTAGCAGGTGCCATCCCGAACTAAACAATGCAAGCACTTGCAATATTATCTAGACACGCACACATACACGAGCATCATATGCATGCATGCATGGTGCACTATATTAGTGGTCTAACCTACTCATAATCTTAAAATATATAAATTTATGTCTATTTTTTAAAGAAATTAAGAAATAGGTTGAGAAACTATTGTGAAAGTACATAAACAATTAAATATGAGAAATTTATGATTGGTTGAGATGGATAAATAGATAAAGAAGTATCTATATTTTAAAATTTGAAAGTCGTTATATTTTAAAGTAGATGAAGTATTAGCTGATGCTTTCCGTCCTTCACCTTCGGATCGATCACTAGCTCGTTCATCTCATGATGATATCTCAATTAATCAAGCATTGATTATGCTTTGTCAGCAACAAAAACAAGAAGGCGCGATCATGGAGATATTTCGAATCGCGTGATGGGTGGTAGGAATGAGTAGACTGTCTCTATTAATCTTAATCATCATGCTGCTGCTGCCGCCGCTCGATCATCGTCAGGCTTAATGCGGCGTCATATACAGTTGCCCCGTCGCCTGCCGGACTCAGCTCGGAGATCCAACTCCAATGGATGGAAAGGTCGCTGTCTCGTCTGTGTTCTTCTTCAATTCATCTGGAGATGAGAGATTGAGATTGGTCAGGATATTATGTTGTCTCAGTTCGATCGTATTAATTAATTTCGATCATCGGAAACATAATAATTAATTAATCGACCAACAAGTTAGATAGTGCATGAAATGAGTTAGACAATACATGAAATGATCAGAGCACTCTATTGCAGGATTGATTTTTTTCCCATTAACTGTTGATAATTTTTGTGCAATATATGCAGCATGCCTTCCTAAAAATTTTCCAGAAGATGTGGTGAAAACGAACAATCTTGACGCTTGAGCAGCCCACATTAACCATTACTTATGGGCTTGGCCCACAAGCCGTTTTTACTTGCCAGCCCATGGTCACTTCACCAATCTCATGAGTTCGTATTCCTATGGTTTTATTATGTACTAATCAAAATCGACAACACATTCATTCATTGGACCAACAAAAGGCAAAATGGAAATTGTTACAACGTATGTCCGAAAAGCATATAGTAATAAATTTTTTCAAAACTAGGGAAGTAACAATGTTGTAACGATAGAGTTGTGTGTATAAGATTTCATCAAATATTATTTTATACTTGGATGACTTTACTAATATGAATTTAGTAAGCCCATAAATTTTCTGCGCCTGTCTTTTGAGCATATGTTAACAAATCCGTACATGTTATTTATGTGTGTAATGGAGTCTGTCTTGTCTGTACTCGTAAAAAAATGTTTCTTTTGTTGAAGCTACAGCATGATGAACAGTGGGAACTGGGAAGTAAACGAAAACAGAGAAGCACACAGTTATTTGTAAAAACAACTACACTTCTTAAATCATGATGCTATTTGTGTTTCTTGGAACGTGTTGCGATACCACGAAAATTACGTGTTAAAACCTCTGCTTCGCTAGATAGCATCCAACCGGAGTTTTTCTTACCGCTGGAGCCGTGGTTACCGCACCTCAACTCAACAGTAAATGTACCATATGATAACCGTGACAAATCATGAAAAACCATATAAAACTTATTAAAAATTTAAATTATTATTTAAATTTGATGTGTTACCATGGTATTACTGTTATTGTATGTGTTATGTGATGAGAAGGGTTTGTCGGTTCCACGGTAGTTGCCAGGGTGTGGGACTGGCAAGATTCTGGTAATCCCACCGAATTCATAAAAAAAAAATATCAAGAATTTAAATTCTTAGTTAGTTTCAATTGATTTGTCCATTATTCACTGTCGTCACATGGTTAGTGGGCTTACCATCAGGTGCGGTAATCGCTCCTGCCCAGATAAAGAAAACTGTAGTGATGGGCTGATCGGAACACATACATAAGCTTTATGAAATCCATATATTATGGTTGACCGCAAGGTTCCTATATAGCATCCGTATTTGTCAACAAGGTCAACTATACTTTGTTGGTTACAAGTGGACTCAAAAGAAAGTGTTATTGTTGGATAAGACTACCGTATATATGCGTATTGCGATGACGATCGCTGTGTGAATAATAATGAATCACCAAGTACATGTTCCCGGGTGCTTTCAAGAGTATAAGTCAAATATAATCCTCGTGTGTAGCATACAAGTTACAAAGGGTATATCTCAGGAAAAAAAAGTTAACTCCAGCAAAGTAATTGTCGGTCAAATTAAAGGTGGCAAGAATGGCTACTAAAATACTTCTTCCGTTTATTTGGCACTGTTCACCGACAGATTAAAATTTCACCATTAACCATTAATAACATTGCTAATTTATAATTAAAAAAATTTGATTGGTTATATTTATGTAACAACACACATTTCTAATATAGCTAATGCAACATAAGTATATATGATTTTTGTCAATAAAACAGTGGTCAAAAGGGAAACACTAGTGTTGTGGTAATGAAGTTATGGGCTCATGATTCAACCCACCAACGCTTAGATGACGCTGCTTATGAATATCAAACACATGCAATAATTGCTATTAATAGAATTTAATAATATTAGATATGTACGGCTAACCTTAGTCTGTTTGAGTGTATTAAGGGTGTATTCGTATGTTCGTCAATATATATATTTATATATTTGAGAGAAACGATCCGATAAGTGTTTAAAATTGAAGGAAGTACAACCCGTAAAATTTTTTCCTGAACAATTCCCAATCAGCAACGAGACTGATTGCACTCATCAAAAGCTCAGATGCATGGCCGAGGTTATATCGTTATCGATCCTCCTGAACCGTGCGCGTCCACGTCTTGCTGAAACGACGGGCGTGCGCCTCGTGAGCCAGCACGATCCCCCATATTCTACCTACATCACAAAAAGAGTCATTTCCACCGTATCTTACATATACCAATATATGAGTAAAATATTAAAATACTCATTATTTTTTTAAAACTCTCTTACTATTTTAAACTCTAATACATTTATCCCCACTTTTTAAAACTTCAATAAATTTATTCTTAATTTTTTAAAAAACCTTAAGTAAACATAGGAAACAGAGGGAGTATACGGATCACATGCATGTCACTGCCGGCTGGCTCGTGTACAAGTCTCGTTTTCAACCCTTTTCCTTCATGTAAAGAACGAAGAAAAGGAGAGACAAAACGCTGAAAATGAGACTTATTACGACCTTTAATTCCAGCCTTATATTTTTCATGTCTGACTTTATTCATTTCAAGACTTGCCTCCATGCGTTTAGGAGCTGCATGCCAATTTATCTGCAGACCTGGAGCAATGTAGTCCATGAGCACGACTAATGCGTCTTGTGTCCTGATTAAGCCGGTACATAAGTAGTATCTGTCTTTTTATTTCCAATGTTATCCGTAGTCGTCTCATTTTTCTAATTAATTCTATAGGTATCTTATGTTTAATAAGAGAACGTGAATAATTTAATTATCGGGAAATGCACTATCACTACTCTTGATTTTTTTATTAATTAATCATCCTAGTAATTTTCTTTGTTGTGAATTAATGAGTTTGTGTTAACCATAAATTAAAACGGACCATATAGTTAGCGGAAAACTTGCAGATTTCTGCTTCTTAGCGATCAGTCTCTCCAAGCCAAAATTTAACAATCTAAGCCAAAATTTAACAAACTTAGACAAAAAAAAAACAATTACAATAAACTTATCAATCAGATGGCTTGCCCATTCGGCTGGCCAAACTTCCCTCCACACTAGCCAAAATTGGCTAGGCACCATAGCTTACAAAACAGTAAGGCCCACCCCATATCTCTCCTCCTCATCCCCCTCTGTCTCCTGTGCGCTCCTTTGTTGCAAGCAGCACCGCATTAGCCACCGCCGTTGTTCATCGGCGGCGCCTTCGCTTCCATCTTCGCCTTTGCCCACACGTGCAGCAGCGCTGTCTCCGTCTCTGCCGGCACGAGTACCAGCGCCACCGCAGATCCTCCCCTGCTTGCGCAAGAGACAGGAAGAGGAAGAAGAGCAACGATGGCTCCAGACAGTAGAGGAGGAAAGAAGAGGAAGGTGGAGAGTAGAGGTTGATATATTGGTTTCATTGTTATTTTAGAGAGGCTAATAGAGACGTTGAGTGAGAACTAAATATATTTATTTAAATCAGTTGAAGAGCTGGCTATATGGGTATTTAGAGAGCCTAACTTGACCATGCTACTGGAGATGCTATACTTAACGCGGTTGGGCTTAGCAACTAAGCAAGGGTCACTTGAATGCCAACTGCAGGGCGGCACTACATCAATGTTGGAGTGATCCTTTTCTAAACAAAGGACGATCTGTCTCGTTCCAAATGTGATAACACAACGTCGTGCTTTGGATCGACATACATATATATAGATAGATAGATCGGACCTGACTGATGGAAAGCATTCTAACCGCTGCGGGCTCGTGTCCTCGTTTCTCTTTACATGCTTCTGCAGAGGTGAGAGCTTTCCCTTCCACATGCGAGAGAGACACGACACAATGTTCTATTTTATCATTATTTTTTAAAACATTTTATAGTCATCAAATGCTCTATTTTATCATTATTTTTTAAAATATTTTATTGTCATCAAATTGCACGAAAAGCTCACTAACTTAGTATATGTTGTACAGGTGAAAAATACACCGGATAATATATTATTGCTCAATTTATCACTTCTTAAAAAAATCAACATAGCTAGTGGTAGTGTAGCCAGAACTGCTTAAACATATTAAATAGTGCACGAGTAGTGCATTTTTCCTCATAAACATGCTCAAATTTGGATGATTTCAATGTAAACTTCATGGACGTTGTGTCAATCTAACCCGTGGATCCATCGCATGATCAGACGATCAAAAGCATGTCTTCAAATTTGAATCACAAAATAAGTGATTCTTCATATATTGGAGGGTTAGATTAGTTAGAATTACACATTGCATCAACATGAATGGAACCCAAAATACAAGATCCCATCGGTTGCTTTATAAGGAATCATCCGTTGTCAAAATTTAAAATTTAAAATTTAATTTTAAAGTTTTTTATCGAAATTTATTTTTCATTATTAAGCATACATATATAAAAATTTTATCTATAAATTATTATTATTTTAATAAGTGGTACAGATTCAGTATATGGGCAAGTGATGGGCTGCAAGGAAGCTCATACAGTTAGATAGCGTTGGACGGCAGCAGGGGAGTTGTAAGTTCCTTTCCCCTGTTTGCATGCACTTGAATTCCATATGGTCCTAGCTAAGGGCTACTGTGCCAGTACTTGCCACGTACGGTGCATATGTGTAGGGATTGGAGCACGTATTCTCAAGCTATTTTTTTATACTTTACGTGTTAACTTTTACATCTATGTTTAAATATTTATCTTATTAAAAAAATTATATAACTATCATTAATTTTGTTGTAATTTATTTTATTATCAAGCATATTTTTACATATTAGATTTTTTAAAAATAAAATGAATAATTAAATATATGTTTAAAAAACTAAAGGGAGTATATATTATACAGCTAGGGTGGTCACATGCCTCGCTCATCAGTGGCATATAGTTTATGATGTCACAGAGAGCTGTTTTATGTGATAGGGATTCATGCAGTACGGAAACATAAAATTTCAATGTAAAGGCAACCGAGTTTTCCTGTAATTGTGCGGGTTTAGATTATAGCTTATTTGATTTGATTAGTACTCTACTCTCTTCATTTTATTTAATAAGATATTTTAACTTTTGTTTACGTCATTTTTTTTTTAAAATTTATAAAAAACATAGTAATATCCATAGAATCAAAATAGTTTTATTAAATCTAATATTAAATATGTTTAATAGTTCTTTATTAAAAATATTATTATGTTTTTATATAAATTTAGTCGAATTTAAAGAAGTATGATTTAGAAAAAAAATTAAAACATCTTACATAAAATGTATATGTATTGGTTATATGGATACTTTTTTAAGAAATTGCTATACAGCTCATAGTGTTTGTTATACTATACTGTCAAACTAGACTAAAATATATCCAATAGACTTGGCTCAGTTTATTTTAGAGTTTCTCTGTGCGTGTAGTTACGTAAAAATTCTTCTAACAACGTAATTACAAGTAGTACACAGAAAACAAGTCATCCATCGCTCACATGCAAATGATTGGCCATTACTGTATGGTAGCATAGTAAAGGATTCAGAAACCTCCGCTACTTTCTTTTTTTTAAAAAAAAAAAGAATGGGAAAATTCTGGTACTTGTTGGAAGAAGCGTGATGTACGTACTAGGCCTTTGCAATGTGCTAGAAGAGAGGCTGATCATTATTTATTTCAGATCAGTATGTCAGGTAGTAATAACTTGGTGCCAAAATAGTTTGTCATTTTTACAAAACATGCACGATACATTTTCATTAATGCAACTAAAGATGCCCCGTACTTTGCTATAAAATATATACATAAATATGTATTAAATATTATAGAAATATTAAATATATATGATGAAATATTATGAAAATGATATAAAGATAATAATTTAACATGTTAAGCTCTAGAATATAATATATTATAGATGAAGTGTTATGTTTATACTGAGGTTTTAAGATGCTCTAAAATAATAATTATTATTAAGTGATGATGTGGTACATTTGTTTGTTAAGTTTTAGGGGTAATAATTGCTAGTAATAATTGTGGTATATTATGGATGAAGTTTTAGGGGTATATTAGCCAAAAATACCTCAAGCCTTCATTTAAGTTGACATAAGTGCATCAATCGTGTGGCGCGCTCTTTTTTACTGTTTGCCATCACAGTGATGGATGAAGAAACCTCTGGTAGTGCTTTTGACAAATTAAGAATCAGAAATCTCTGGCATCTGTTGGAAGAAGTGTGTAGTATATGGATCCCACAAGATCTAACTTTCTCCCGATTTTTAGGTTAACCGATGATATATCCAATCAAGCTGCCGGCCGCAAATGGAGCAAAGATATTCTGATGTGACCGATTATATATACCCTCCAAGCTTCGTATGATTCACCCCTTAATGACCAACTTCTGAGCTAACATCCAACCGACTGATACATACCAGTTATTAAATAAGTTAATTACATAATTGGGTCTCACTTTTAGCAACGTGAGGTCAAAAAGATAAAATTTTAACAATGTTCGGTTACTCATCAAATTAAATAAAGGAAAACTAGATAGTAAGGGAATTCTTGCACATTTCACTGACGTAACAAGCAACCTAATATAGGTTGTTGATAACTACATATGTGCAAGCTCACTAACTGTGTTTTGTTATACTAATTAATCGTGCACAGAAGGATGAGTGAAATGGCAACACTTCCCTAAACAAAAAAAGGTAAGCAAATTAAATTAATTAATTCCATGCTGTTTCTTGATGGTTAACTGCAAGTTATCAATCACCAAAAATGGAAGTAAAGTAATCCAGGTTCATTATTAAATCTAGTACCTCAGTGGTTACTCTGATCTGAAACTGCAGGCCCCTTTTATCAGTAAGTAAATCAACAGTACTCTACTAGCTTCTAGTTTTTTTAGATAATGAAATAAATTAGCTTGTAACTAATGGAAATAGTTGCTGTTCATGTATAACTTAATACACAACAAGTTAATTAGCTAGCCAGTTGTCTTGAAGACAGTGTGTGTACCTGTTTTATTTCCTCTGTCAGAATATTTCAGGGTTTTGGTAATGCAAAGGAAGACTCATGACTGATTGATATTCACAGTGCCAAGCAGATATGCAGCTAATTAACAGAAAAATGGATCCGTTTTAGACCAACAAAACAGGTAGTAGTTCATTGGGACTACAATGGGAGGTGTTTGCTCTTACGAATCAACAAACATTAATCCTTAATTTTTTATACTAAACACACACTGACAGTTGCTTCTGCTTTCCAACAAAATATGACTTGCGTTGCGTTGGTCTAGATCGTATTGAATGGGTTGTGTGATCATCTATGAGTTTTTTAATCGCAGTTATATATATGAGTTTAGATGTGTTTATTTAAGTCTGGTTAGCTAGAAAAAAGAAGAGAAAAGTTTGCATTTTGTACCTCAACTACGGGCTTGGTCAGATTTTGGTCACACAGCTACGAAACTGTTCGCTGTTACCAGCCAGCATTGGTTTTTACGAGCTTAGCTAACCCTTTTGCTACATGTCAAACGCCACTATCTGAAGCAGTACTCTTTTTTAGCTACACGAAAGATGTAACAAATGCATACAACACCACCCAATGATCTATACTTCTTTAAAACAAGTTTTTAGCTACACGAAAGATGTAACAAATGCATACAACACCACCCAATGTGATCTATTCTTCTTTAAAACAAGTTAACAGTGATGACAGTGAATCTACCATCCACCTGTAAATTTTACAAGTGATCCCTTAAATTTATTAATATTAAAATTAAAAAAAATTAAATCTAAATAAATAGTCACATATAAAATCAAATTGAAATGAATACTCCATATATGAAGAAGATATGCAACACATCTGATGAAAAATATTTTTTTACTTATTTTTGATAACATTATAAAATATTTTTTATCTATAAAAAGCACAAGCATTCAACCAGTATTATAAAAAACAAAGCACATGAACACATATGCCAGTCTAGTTGTATGTCGATGAAGGGGCTGCTTCACCAATGTCTGAACATGCATGATCACCACTAGCTACTGTAGAAATAAAATATAATAACTAATACTATGAGAAATCAAAACTTTTCTACATTCTGATTGATCGACGAAGTCAATATTATTATTGCAGTTGAAATCTGTCACCGGTTCGGCAGTTGCTTTGACACCGGTTCGATCCACTCGGTCTGACCATCCTCTAAGCTGATCCAACTACTTGCTCGACAATAAAAACCTTAAAAATATATCAACTTTTTATTAAAATATGTCTATAAAAAATATATAAAATACTCCTCTGAAGTCACGAAATGTAATCTTAAGACTTTAAAACAAATCGTAACTTTTTCTTGTGTTTTTTTTTCAACTCATCATCTATTTATATCAATAGATTGGTTGCACAAAACTAACAAATCCAACTAGCGTTTCTAATCACTTGGAAAACTCTCATGTACATGTATTTATCAATAACAAATAAGAACTTCAATTTTTATAAATTTAGACTCTTTTCATATGCATATAATCTCTCTTATATTTCATATAAAAATTCACCTTTTACGTGCATTGTTCTCTAATCTTAATATCTCTCTTATGATTTACTTAATCGTCTAGACCACAATTTTTTCTAAGATTAATCTAGATTCATCATCGGTAATTCAAATAACACCTATATATATAAACAACCAAATAAACCATATGCTTACTTAAAATCATAAACATGAAGTACATATTTTAAAATAATAATCCAAAACCAATTCCATCGATCTGACAGTTGAGTTTTTCGGTCTCATCGCTCTCATGCATGCTGTTAGATCACAACTGGTCTGATCGTCGCACTTAATCGTTGAATGACACTGTTTACTAATTTTATAAATTCAATTCAAATATAACATTTTTACTTTAATCTCAATTAAACACCATGTTAACTAGCAATCACATAATCTAAATCATTACCATAAATTCACAACCACAAAATCAATCAATTTTTTGCTGACAAGCCCACGTATGACAGTAAGTTTTGTTTTTTCAATGGGAGTAATAATTCCATCATAAGATCAATTAAACTCACGTACGGGTCACCGATCACGAAATATGCCCTTCCTGACTTTGTTCCGTACTTCCATTGAACTTTGCTTTAATTTTTTAGCACATTGATCGGGCATCTATTCCACACCAAGTACTCTTTCTATTTTTATCGACATGAACAACACGTCATGCAAAAAATGGAGTACTAGCCGGCGGTTTCTCTCGCTCACGTAGTAGGAATTTCGCAGCATTTTTAAGGCATCCGTCAACTAAGATATAGTTATTAAATATGCTTCATCCATTCTAAAATATATAATTATAAAATAAATATTATTATAAAAATATTTTTAAATATAAATACAACTATATTACATGATGCTAAAAACACATATTATTAGTTTAGTTATTAGCCCAAATTTTCAAATGTTGATTTTTTTTAGAAAATAACGGCGTTTATATTTTAGAATAGAGGAAGTGTGCTTTGCTCAAGCAAATATGCCTAATAGCCGATATTTTTTTTCACCGTGGAACCCGTCTAGGTTTGTCTCTTTGGGAACTAATCCGTAAAACGAAGGGATAATGATTAATTAATATTAACTAAAGTAACTTAAAAATAGATTAGTAAGATTTCTTAAAAACAATTTTTTATATATATATTTTAAAAAACTAAACATTCTAACATAGCCTAAACCATTCCTCCTGACGAGCACATCGTGCCATCAAGCAACCGGCTCCTTAATTTAATTTGCTTTCTGACAACAAGCAACAACCGAGACACACGTTCAAATGTCTACAACATTTTGACCTCTTTAATTGGAATGTGAGAGGACTAAACGTAGAGGCTCGATGCATGACGGTGCATGAAGTCCTTGCAGACACAACGTGCCATCTTCTATGCCTTCAAGAAACCAAACTCATAACGTGAAACCAAACTCCATAATGTTGACGTTGCGCTTGCACATTACCTAGGGGGTACAAGCTAGACGACCTAGCTTTCAAGCCGGTGATGGAAACGAGAGGAGGAATCATCATCCTCTGGGATACGAATGTTCTCTCGGTCTTGAATATACGAGTTGGCCGCTTCTCCATCACGGCACAGGTGACAATTCTGCATTGTAGCACAGCCTTCCAACTTACAAGTGTGTATGGACCATTCCGCAATAGAGAGAAAGATGCCTTCCTCCGGCACCTTACAAGGCTGAAACCCCATTAGGAGAAGGATGGTTAATAGTGGGCAACTTCGACATGATTTATTGGTCACGAGACAAGAACAACAACTATATATTAATTAGGGAAGAATGAGCTGTTTTTAGGCAGTCTCGAACTTCCGAGAGCTAACAGAGATGTAGAATAGGGAGTTTACTAGGAGCTATGAGAGGGGTGGTCGTGCAATGCTGGTCAAGCTCAATTGAGATTTCTACGATAAAGCTCGAGAATTAACCTTTCATCAACATGTCCTTTATGCATTAGCCACTAGGCTTAGATCATTTCTCCCTCCTCTCCTCTCCAATCTAGTTGGCTCGAGGAAACCACGACCTTTTAGATTCAAGAATTTATGGACCAAACTGTTGGGTTTTTACGAAACAATTCAAACGCTGGGAACATTCCATCTAAGCGCACAGAGCCAATGCACCACCTCGCATAGAAACTAATGTAGACGGCAACACATCTTAAAGCCTGAGCAAGAACAATATGCTTAGAGGTCAAACTACAATATCACATGGCTCTAGACATCATCCAACGACTGGACGAGGCACAAGATAGCAAAGAACATGCACAACAAGAGGCCCACCTTTGAACTAGCCTTAAAACACGGGTGCTAGGCCTTGCAACTATGGAAAGAGCAAATAAAAGACAAGCATCTCGTGTGACTTACATTAGATTAGGAGATGTTAACACAAAGTTCTTTCACTTGGAAGCCAATGCAAGAAGAATAAAAAACTACATTCAATGATTGCATAAAGATGGAGGATGAGTGATGACACATAAAGATAAGGAAAGAGCAATTGAGGCACACTTCAATGAGGTCATGGGGTGACTAGAGTCGCATCAAAGGGAGATTAATTGGCGGTCGATTGGCCTAAAAGGAATCAATTTGGATAACCTAGATTCACCTTTCGGAGAGGAGAAAGGACAAAAGGCCATTAACCAAATGCTAGGTGACAAGGTGCTAGTACTAGACAACTTCATAGGGACTTCGAAGCTTGTTGGGACATTGTCAAACCCGACATCATGATAGCTTTACATAGAGTTTATGACCTAAAATGCACTCATATGAACCTTCTAAACTCAACAAGTGTTGCCTTAATACCCAAGAAGGAAAGTGTAGACAAGATCTTTGATTATAGGCCAATCAGCCTCATCCATAGCATGGCAAAAATCTTGCTAAAATCCTTGTGCTGTGTTTATGGCCACATATGCAATGACTAATCTCGGTAAACCAGAGCGCCTTCATTCGAGAGAGATGCATCTAGGACAACTTCATATACGTTAGGAACATGATGATGAGATTACATAGAAATAAGAGTCCCACATTTCTCTTTAAGCTAGACATTTCTAAAGCTTTTGACTCTATTCAGTGAGATTACCTATCAATACTATTATAACAATGAGGATTCCCACAACATTGGAGTAACTGGATCTTAGCCCTTATTGTAACAACAACCTCCAAGATCTTGTTGAATGGGATACCAGGTGGGGCAATAAGGTACGTGCGTGGCTTGAGATAAGGAGACTTGCTATCACCCCTCCTCTTCATACTAGCAATTGATCCACTGTAATGATTATTTGACAAAGCCACATGGACTAATCTCCTTGGCAAATTAAAAGGGAGTATGACTAGACTTAGGATATCAATGTATGCAGACGATGCAGGTGTCTTCATAAACCCCATAAAATAAGATATCCAAATCTTCCTTGAACTGTTGTGTCGCTTTGGACAAGCAACAGGCCTCTACACGAATATTCAAAAATCTTAGGTGGCTACAATAAGATGTGAGAACATTGACCTAGATGACATTCTAGATGAAACTCTAGTGATCAAGGCAATTTTTCCAATAAACTATCTTGGACTTCTGCTTTCAACTGGTAAACTCCACAGATAGAAATGTAGCCAATCTTTGACAAGATGGCGAGATGCTTGGCAAGGTGGCAACAAAGGAATATGGGACCAACAGGCTACACAACTTTTATTAAATCAGTCCTCACTTCACAACCAGTCTACTCCATAACAACCTTCAGGATAACAAAAGATATCTTGGAAGAAATCGACAAACTTCAGTGATGCTTCCTTTGAGCAGACAACGAGACTTTAACTAGAGGGAAATACAAAATC
Organism: Oryza coarctata; assembly: GCA_030770085.1. Lineage (NCBI taxonomy): Eukaryota > Viridiplantae > Streptophyta > Magnoliopsida > Poales > Poaceae > Oryza > Oryza coarctata. Next base: position 11,369,376 of record CM061475.1, read on the forward strand.
AAATAGGGCATGTGCGTGCCAATAGCTGTAAGGGGACTACGTATGCTTAATCTTCAGAATTTTGCAAGAGCACTTGAGTTCGCTGAATATGGCATGGATGGAAATCGCTAGGGAAGCCTTGGGTAGGCATGGAAACACCATGTGATCAATAAGATAAGCAACTCTTTGTCAAAGCCACCCAAATCACGATAGGGGATCGAAAGACCGCTTAATTCTAGGAGTTGGCATGGATACAGGGGTGTCAACCTAGGGATGTCGCCCTAGAGGTGTTTGCAATATCCAGGTAGAAAAATAGAACACTGAAACAAAACATTCTAGGGGAGGTTTGGATCCATGACTTGTGGCTGGGTGAGACAAGCATAACGATCAAAATGTTGAATCAGCTAGTGCTGCTTTGGAACAAATTACAATCAATACATCGGACTCATGACCAACCAGACCAAATCACCTAGAAATTAACAAGCCATGGAGAGTACACTACCTCCATGGCCTATAGAGCACCATTCCTAGGCTCAACTAGCACAAAGTATAACCATATGATTTGGAAACCTTGGTTGCTGGGGAAAACAAAGTTCCGAGTAATACCTACTGCCTGCTGTGTCACCACATGCATGAATCCGCCTGGCACCTTCTAGTTGATTGCATATACACGAGAAGAGTATGGGCCCTAATGGTGGCATGCGTACAACAGAAGAAGCTCGACCTAGTGGAATGGGAAATGGGCACTACGGTCCATAAATGGTGGAAAATGCTAGCCAACATCCTAGGTACCAAAAACAAGGAGTGCCTACCCTAATCCTTCTAGTAGCTTAGGAGATTTGGAGGGAATGGAACAAAAGAGTTTTTTGACGCATAGAGCTCTCAGCTGCATGACTCTTGCCTATAATCAAGGAGGAAGGAAAACTTTGGGTGCTGGCTGGTGTGAAGCACGTTTGGAGTTAGCACAATTAAGTGTATAGTTATATACTTTAACATCTGCCCCATAGAGGTTGTGCAAAACTCTTCTCTATTTAATAAAATTGGGACAAGTGCACCGTGGTCATGGGCTATGGACCCGGTGGCTAGGAGGTTGGGGATGGCGGATCTAGCAGTGACGATGATGACAGGCTGCAGTGAGCCTGTGATCAGTTGCTCTTCTAGATTTTTTTGGTACCAAAAATAGATTTTTACATATGGTTGTTTTAGTGAGCCGCTTATAAAAATGGATTTTCATAAGATGTGTGACTGTATATTTTCACAAACGATGCTCCACTCGTATGAGAAAATGTGTTTTTGCCCGTATAAGAATATCTGTTCTATATAGTGACAATAAAAAAACATGTATATAATATTCAAAGATCATCTGTCCATGCATGATCCATCACACATTAACATTATATCTAAGGAAAAAAAATCCATGATATCCCCATCCATGCATATATCTCGTGATGGAGTTGATCAATGATCATCGGTATTAATGCAGACGACATGCGAGCAGAGTATTATTGGATACTAATGGAAATCAAGCACGGTGCGATAGTCTTCTTCAGGAAGCTCTTCTCCATTTCTTCAGAGTAATATCACGGAAGACTTGGAACGGTTTGTACGTTTTTTTAGCTATTCAGATTAATTTGCTTGACATATTTGGATCAAACACATGGCATGAATCTCTAATCCCCGGCCAGTAAGAGTCGCGATGATTTATTTTCTGATTTGAGGTAGCAACTTTCAATGGGGTATAAGATTGTTCTGAATTATATATGCATAGTCTGTTCCTTGTAACTAGCTTCCATAGAATTATTTAATTTTTATGATAGTTATTTAAGGATATAAATAAAATAATTAAATATTTCAAGAAAATTTTATAAAGAAAATTTTTTTGCACAAAATACACCGTTTAGATTTTCCTAAACATGCAAATAAATATCCAAAATCTATAATTATAAAATAACCGGGCTGGTATGATCTACTCGCTATCGCTCAATACTCATTAGACGATTTTACTGTATGAATTCGCTGCTTGTGTTAATTATTGGTGTGCTCTATGCACCCCTAATCCCAGCAGTTATGTTTATAATACACCTGTGGATATTTATACTTATAGGATCTTCGAAAGCTTTAACATGTGAAATATCTGTTCGAAATGGGTGTTGCAACGCTTGACACATGATGCTGCATGTCACTTTCTAAATCCATCAATGTCAACAAGTAAGCCATCAATACCAGATGTTTCCATGCCATTACCATGCATTTTGTTAGATTCGTTAGCTCCTTTTTTATGTGTATATACATGACACGTCTAGAGTTGAATACTCCGATGTTTTTTATCCTACTTGACAATATGGCTATAATATCTGATTTCTCAAACACTCGTTAATGTAGTCATTAATGATATTTCTAGTGCATAGTGTCCACGGCTATGTCCCCGTACATCATCAAAATAATGATTCACACCACTAATGGTTTTTTGGATCTCAACAAATAAAAATCAATTTTGATAAAACATATATGCTTTAGCAACAATATTATATTATCAAAAACCTTTTTTAATCTGTTAATTAGAATGTGTTCTTCTGAATACCTTGTTTGGATCATTCATCACGTTTACCTTACAGGGTTGGGCACCCGTTTGATTACATAAATAAATTGAATATTTTAAAAATAAAATAAACAATTAATTTAAAACAAGTTAGAAGAAAGTTTTTTTTAAATGTATTCTTCAAGTGTGGGGCAAATAATTTGTTTTAATAATCCATCTAAAGAATAAGTTGAAAATGATGAACAGGGCCATAGAGCAAGGGAATGCCAACACCTAAATAAAACTGTAATATTGAGAGCAAGTTACAATATACGCCCTCTGTTTTATACTATAAAATGTTTTGATTTTTTTGGCAACATCAACAACAAATTAGTTTTACATAAATCCAACATTGAATATATTTCTAAATTGATTAAATAACTCATGGGCAATTAAGGTCATTCCTAGTGGATGGATTTTTTTTATGATTCAACAAGGTCTCACAAGCAACGAAATTTAATTAATGGTTAAAAAAATCTATACAATGATTTGTTTTATTTTTATTATTTCATAAGAAATACATGCAAGAGACAAATTATATTAAAAACTGTACATACATCTAGATGAAACCTATTTCATCTCTCTTCATTAATTCTTTGCCACATTATGAAAAGTGATAACTTGGCACTCTTTTAACTATAATGAAACTCCCACTGTAAATGGCCTAAGGGCTTATTTGGTTTTGAGGAATTTTAACCCATAGAAATAGAAATAGATAAAGTGGAGGAATAGAAATACATGCACACATTAATAGATATGATTTTTTTTTGCAAGAGGTGAAAATAGTGTAGACAATATCTGATCCGATCCGCTTCAAATCCGTCTTAACTGAGGTTATGGTAATAGTATATAGAAATCTAATAGATATAGAAACGATAGTTTAATGTAGATTTAGATGTGGATGTGATATCTTTGAAATCCCGTGGATACATATTATCTGATAGGCCGAATACTAGAAAATTTGAAACTGTCAACCCAACGTAACCACTCTATATGTTAACTCAGTGGACCAATTCATCTATTAACCTAAACTCTCCTTTCACCCTCTTATCTCGTACTTATAACGCTGTGTTATTATATTATAAACATCATCTATTTGTGTTGTTTAGCACTTAAGCATTTATTAAGATGGATTGCCCTATTGTTATCTATTGTACTGCTAATGTGATATTGTATTGATTGCATATATATAATAATTTTAATCTAGTTTCGAATCGATTCTGTACTGACTATGACATCAAAACAATCCGCTTCGTATTTGCGCACTATACACACCTCCGAATTTACTTCAAAAATATGGTTGGGAATATGATGTGATCACTGTTCATCCGAATCCACTCGTTTTCACCCCCTACGTGCACGCACGTGGCCCGGTCACGAATCGACGTGGCGGGTCACGTGGGAGACGGGGCCCACGCCACATCTAGCTACCGGCTGCCTGCCGCTGATCTCTTGATCTCTCTCCGGCCGGCGAGATCGATGGCAGACAAGATGGGCGTGGATGGGACATAAGCATGGCGGCAAACTTGCGGGCAACCGTTCCAATCCAGTGAGTGAGTGAGCATCCGCCCAACGGCAGCGAGTCGAACTAGCAATTAATCTTAAATCAGTAGGGCGTGCCACTCTCAACGAGCAAGGGTGAAGCTAGGCTTTTAAGGGTTAGGGAAGGTGGATAAGACCAAATAATATGATAAGTTTTGCTACAACATAGTCAAACTTTGTGTAATTTATCAGTGAATATTTAAAAATATGCTATAGCTAAACAATATTTTTAAAAATTAGTAATTTGCTGAAAGACACTGTATCTATTATTTTATTATCGGTAGATGAACCATATTGAAATAATTTGTAAATCAGGACAGTATGTTACTTGGCTTGGTTGGCTTGGTTTGATTTAACCAACTAAAACAAATCATCCCTTATAAAAATTCTAGAGCGGCGACCATAAGTATATTCTATATTTCAATTATTTTCTTTTCAAAATTTCAATTATTTTCAAAAATTTACAAATCTCACGTTATAAAACTCTCACTCTACCATCATCCTAAATATATTACTACTTACATCATTTTCTATCTCCGCTTTAATACCAAGTTAGAAGCTCATTTCTATATTTAAAGAATTTTTATAAAAAATAATAAAATAATAGATACGATGTCCTTTAACAAATTATTTGAAGATATCCTTTAACCGTAATTTATTTTTAATGTCTATTAGTAAATTATATAATTTTTAAGTGCGGGAAATTTGTCCAATAATAATATTGAGAAGTGCTCATCGGTGGCTCGGTAAACGACTGTTCTTAAACGTGGTTGGTGTTTGTCACGGCGATTAGCTGTAAGAACGAAGAATGAGAATTTACGGATCACGATTCGCCTCGGTGGTTCGGTGGGGAGACGGGCGTTGCGTGCCATGCGACGAGACGTCTCATGTACATCAACCTACGGGCTGATAGTATTCGCCCGACGGGCCTGTACATGAATAGGTTTAGGTCCTTGAGGCTGTCGAATAAGGGGTGCCTGGCACACCGTACCCCGTCTTCCCCATTGGCTTCGCCAATGACAACAAGTGCTATGGTATATTCCTGTTTCTTAAAAAAAGGTTATATTGGGTTTGTTCTTTTCACGTGAAATTGTTAATGGATGATCTACCTGTTTATTAAAATCAATTAAATATTATACTCTCTCTATCCAAAATAATACAACTTATGCCAATTTTTTTAAGAAATTAAGGTTATGGTTGAGAAATGCTTGTAATTAATGGAGGTGAAGAAATTAAATAGGATGATTGTGATTGATTAAGATAATAATATACGTGGTGATGCAGTATTACTGTGAGACAAATTAAAATAATAGAAGTAATAGTATTTTGAGATGGAGGGGTATATTATAAACATAAAAAAATAAATTGCATGAGAAATACAGATGTAGAAAGTTTTTAGAAAAAAACATGCTTTTACAACTGTGGCATGAACAATCAACTCTGTCACTGCTGAATGAATCTAAATTCATAAATGGTAGCTTAGGGGATTTGAAATTATGAAGAAATCTATACAAACTATGGAAAAAGAATGCAATTACAATAAAATTAATTAAGACTTTTTTCTCCGCTCTAGATCTCACGGTGAGGATGGTAACCGATCAAAATAGACAAGCCTAGAACGTTGTTGAATGCAAGAGACAAGCCTAGAACCATTTTCCACTAGCACAATGCCAAGGAGAATACTAATCCACTACCGATGTAAGTTTCAAAAAAAAAATCCACTATCAATGTTATTGCCGAGGGAAGGATGAGGAAGACTTATGCTTACTCAAATAATTAGCCTATAAATGGGTTTGTGGGATAGCCCAGTTACACCCCTGGACTTATAACTCAGGTACAAGAATCCGTTGCCAGAAAAAAAGAAGCAAAAAGCTAACAGCTAGACGAATTGGTTGTCCGAGATAAACTCCCTACTCCTTATGATGCTGGGTTACCGAAGGAGATGGTCTTCACAAGACTACGCATAAAAAACCCTTCCACCTGAAATCAACAGTATCATCCACTATACCTAATTAATCTCTCCGTTTTAAAATATAACAATATTAGGATTTGTTTGCGTCTGTCCTATATTTATTTAAATTTATTGAACTAAATGGTATATGTTGTAATATTTTAAAACAGGTGGAGTGCATATAAATTATGTGTTGTCAAATAGTAACCTCTTCTACTTTCCATTTATTATGCCAAATCATGCATGTACATCGAATCGAATCAGTCTGTGTACAATGCAGAGGTGGGGTTTCCTCCAAGGAAAGGCAAAGAAAAATCTGAGAAACAAAAGCACCACTGCACCGCGTGCACTGCGTTCTGCAGACTGAACAATTTTGTTGGTGTGTCACCATCGTTTTCTTCACATTCTAACAGGTTAACTAACGCAAGCTGAGAGTCGATCAATGGACGGATAGGAAGCTAGCTGAGGGATTTATGTACACCGGTGGGTCTAGAATTTTTTATTACATGAAAGACTCACATGCCCTCACACAGTGGTAAACCTTAACATATGTTTAAAGAAATAGGGAGCAATGGTAAATCAAGTCTCACTAAATTTATATTAAAAACAAATCTGCATATTCATAATATTTTTAGACACCATAATTTAAACCGTGATAGGTTGGATCATGTGCCCAACGACCCTACCACCACACCACCACCCGTGTTTCTCATTTATCTAGAAGTACACAGATGTTACAACATATATTAATCATGTTTAAGCCATATATTTATCTCCTACAAGCAATTTTACTGCATGTTTTTGTCAAAGGATGTCGGTGTCGCGTGATCCCGGTGCCAACACAATTGATCCGCCTCTGCACATATATATCCACCGCATTTTAATCGTATTGGATGATAGGAGAGCCTGATCTAATCGGGACACTCCAACGTCTGGCAAAAGCAAAGCGGATATTTGGGACAAGTGATGCAATATCAACATATATGTTCGTCGTCGTGTAACGTTGGGCACACTCCACTCCAGGTCAGTCCCCCTGCAATATATATCTGGATGGATTCTTGCATGGGTGATGGGTGTGTACGTTTGTGCCCAACGAGACAACTAATTACATAAAGATAGGACTGACTATTTGGCACTTAATTGGTACATGTTGTGTTTCATATATGCAGCCAGAATGGCTAAGGAACAATTTTAGGGTATGTTTGGATCGCTTCTACACATTGCCACACTTCTTTACCAAACTTCACAACAAGTGTATCTAACAATTTGCTCATCATACATGTAGTAAGGTTTGGCAAAGACAATGGAGCACACAAACACACAAATTCCACAATCACAAATTCACAAAAAAAAAATTAGCAGATCTGGAGCACACAAACACACAAATACCTTTGCCCCCGTCGTCGGCTGTCTTCTTCTCGATGGCGGCCGTGCCCTTGAGCCACTACTGCAAGCCAACACCCTGTTGCAGCCTGTTGTTGAGGTAGTCGAATCTGTCCCTCCAAGGCCTCCGGTGGTGGATCCATCACCTATGAGCCCACGGGAGGTCGCAAACATCAGTGTTGCCTGCTAAGCCCTATTGATGGAAGATCCGTTGTTCTTAAGCCCATGGGAGGCTATAGATGTTGCCGCTACTTGCCAAGCCCTGCCACTCTCGAGCCCACAAGAGGCTGAAAAATCACCACCGCTGTAGAGTCAAGAAGGCCGACTAGAAGGGAAAAGAAAGGTGGTTTTAAACACTTTTGACTGAAGTAAGTTTTATATGCAAAAGTGTAAATCAAAACGATTTTAAAAAAGCCTAAATTAACTATTGTTAACTAAGTGACAAAGGAACTAGCCTATGTTAAGATTTGTAAGGCTAAGATGATACTTGCTTAGAGTAAATATAATAAAGTAAAAAAAACAAGTGACAAATAATTTTTCACTTGCGTCAGCTCTAGTGGCTCTGTATCTCATAAAAACAACTTTATATGCCCTTGGTAAAACTATAGCAGTCATACCATAGTTCACCAAGCGGTCAAACAACTGGCTAATTTTCAGTATGACTGATAGTCAACAAAACAATGATATCTCACGAATCGGGTGTTAAAAATCAACATTCTTAGACACTATGGGAAGCGTATTCAAAGGGTTATCCAACACATGAAAAATCCAAGAATCATAAATTTTCTCAAGGAGAAGGGGTTCAAATTCTAAAGGACACTTCAGTGGACAAAGCCATAATAAGCCAATTATTCCTATTGGATATATCCACATCTCTCTTTACATAGGACTTAAAGAAAAGACTCACTACACTTGGTTAGATGTAAATAAACTAACATGACACAAAATCATCCGTATAATTACTTTACAGACCCATCTTAATAGTACGACGTCTATCTAGTAATATAGTCATTTCATCAAACATCAAGACCAGTAAAAAAACTAAGAAACTTATTGTTTGCTTCATTATACCTTTATCTTGCACTATCCAACTCAGAATCAATTCTTGAACTATGATCAACACTTGTTGCCAACCGGTTTTCATACCAGGGTCTTAATCAATCTTTATTAAGATTTTTTTCTCATCACACACTTGACCTTATTCTTGTTAACATGATGATGTCTTTAGCTTGACGACCATTAACTCTATGAATTCACAATTTGAGAGCAAATGTGAACTTTGAGCAATAAAGCTACACAAGCTCTTTCAAAAAGAAAACAATTCTTCGAAAGAAGTGCCAAAAGAATCAAGCTATGATTTTTGAGAGGAATGGATATCTATCACTTTTATGCACACATGATAAGATATTGCAATTTTTTAGCTTCAAGAAAAATCTCATCCACAGGGCCGGTCCAACCGCAAGATAAACAACAGTTAGACCGCCACAACATGGACAGTTAGACTTCTATAAGATAGTCAGTCATATCGCTGCCTCTTTCGTCAGTTTGACCGACAACTCATAGACACAAGGGAGAAAAAAGTGTCAAAAGCATAATTGAAGTTAGGGTCATTTTAAATGGTACCAGAGTACCATTAGCAAGTAGGAGTCATAAAATTTAAAAATATCCAAATTATTGTGATTAATTTGAATATTTTTAGTTCAATTGATCCAAGTGCTAGAAAGTGGCATTTTATGGTCCAGAGTAGATTTTTGGCGAGTTTTGGCATTGAATTTATTTTGATAGGTAGGTCTTTTGGATAAGGTTCAAAAAACAAAATAAAATAAAATAAACAACTTTTGGGCTTAAATTCAAATTCCTTTTAGAAACTATTTTAGAGAGAAATTTCATTTTGCTCCAAAACAAGATCCTAAAAACTTTAAATTTTGGTCAAAATAACATTCTCATCTAGAATTCACTTTTCTTACCATCTAAAGTATGGAAAACATATTAGAAATTTTTGAAACATTTCTCAAGACATGGTTTTGAAGAATTATTGTTTTTCATGAAATTTTGACTTTTGGTCAAAATAGGCCTTTTGAAAATTTTTTGTAGTGTTTTGATCACTTTGTTTACATTTTAAGAGTTGCAGTGCATATGAAATAAATGCAATGATCCCTCTTAATGAGGCATTCCCTTTTTTCATAAAGAATGGATAAAATTTACAAGATCCAATAAAAATCAAATAAGAATTGACAATAAACACAAAGTGATAAAAAATCAATCATGATACATGAATGTGATAAAGACTGGTTCATATGCCACAACCCATCATGCTCAAAAATGCATAAACGATAACTTTCACAAGAACAATGAATTTAATTTTAAAATAGTTGTGACAGAGCAATGCAACATACAAGGGTATATAAAGAATTTAAAATAGATACATGATATCGAGATGGCATTGACCCTTATGTGAATCTTTATCTTCTTGCTTAGCTCCATTGTTAAATATAGTGAGAATCACCTTTTCTTAAATAAGCCAAGCTTTTAATGTCTCTCATGCATCTATATTCTTATTTGAGTGTATTTTGGTCCTCAACAAAATTGGATCAATCAATATCAGTTACCAAATTATGAGGCATCCAAATGGCCCTTTTTCTAGGTGTAAGTGCAGATAAACTAACATATCTAGCAAACACATTGCCTGCCTATTTCTCCTAAGTACATAATCTTCAAAAGTGATAGTAGGCTTGAAGTGTTATCTATAGGACAATTTTTACTAGTATGTCCTTCTCTCAACAATTGTAGTAAGTTAGGCTTTGATCTCTATGAGTTGTCTTCTTTTCTTGATTCTTATGAGGTTGTCTCAATTTTGAGTATCGGCACTTGTCAATCTTGTTGTTAGGACAAACCGAAGCAAAGTGTCTTTTCTCATGGCAACCAAAACATGTGATGTGCGAATATATTTTTCTCATATTATTCTTGAAATCGTTTTGTGCATATTCATGCCTCCTTATATGTCTTGGCATATGCATTATTTTCTAAATATTCTCCTTGCAGAGAAAATCAATTCCACATTTGTCGTTCAAGCTCTTTTGCTTGCTTAAGAGTTTTTCAAGAGTAAACTTCCCTTTGTAGTTTCTATCTTATTTGTCTTTTAATTCTTTAACTTAGACTTGTATTTTCTTGTTTTCCTTTACAAGGTTAGCAACAAATATACATAGAGGAAGAATGAGAATTCTCATCTATGTTTGAGCTACAAATTACAAATTACATCTAGCAAATCATCATAAGAGGTGGACACACTAGCCTTGGATGTGATGCATGGACTAGCTACACATGGCATGTCATCATCAACTAAATTATATGTAATGTCTATGTCCACTTTTGGCTTATTAAATACATTGCCAATGAGAATAAACTCATAAGCTTCTTTTATCTTCTTATTAGAATCACTAAGCTAATTTATTAACTTCTTATTTAAGTCTTTTAAAGAAAGAATGGCTTTTCTAAAAGTTGAATTTTCTTCTTCTCTTTAGCAATATATTTACTAGCCTTTCTAAGCATCTCAAAAAGATTGTCATATGAAGGTTCATCACCACCGTCCCTATCATTGCTTCTATTATCAATAGTAGAATCTTGAGAATTTTTATTTACCATATTCTTACCATTTGCCATTAAGCAGTGAGGTAATATGGATGGTGTTGGGAGCTCATCATCACCACTTGAGGAAGTTGACTCTTCACTCGACATCCACTCTTGTGGACAATCATTCTCAATAATTGTCGGCACTTCATATTTATCCTTCACATGGCATATGCACTCATTCAGATTTGCATAATTTATTGAATATGTCATCACCCAAAGCACAAAATAAAGCACTAGTAACTTGAGCATCGAGATGTAGGCATTTCTGTTGCCCTATTGTTAGAGTATGGTAACCCAAGGCATAAGAAAAATCCAAATCTACAATCCACCATATCTTTGGGCTCATGGCCATAAAATGAGAAATTATTTGGATTTTCTATTATGTATAATTTGTGCCAACAAATATAGGAGATTCACCACCTAGGTATATTATATCCCTAGAAGCCATCCTTTTGTTTTAGGACAGTCAAGTCCACATAATGAGAGACCAAACTCTTATATCACTAATTGGATCAAGGAGGCCGACTAGAAAGGGTGCATAGGTGGTTTTAAAAACATTTCGCTAAACCAAGTTTTATATGTGGAAGTGTAAATCAAAACAGTTTTGCACAATTCAAAACCTAAATCAACTAATCTCAACTAGGTGCATAAAGAAGATAGCCTATATTAATATTTTGCAAGCCTAGAGTGATATTATTACAAATAATCTCTAATATGTAAGTTTTATCAATGTAAATACAATAAAGTAAAATAGACAAGTTACAAAGAATTTTTCACCTGAGATTTGAAAACATGTCGGTTTTCTAATCCTCATCGAGGCGAGCCCAACTTCATCACTCAAACTACCAAGCTTTTGAATTTTGTCATGGCAAGATGAGAGTTGGTCCTAAAGTGGTCTACATAAGCCTTCATCAATTGAGTTATTCTTCCTCCACTCTAGAGATGGTGAATACTGAGCCACTCACAATCAACCACCGGGGCTCCTCCACAATCTCCTTTGGAGAGGTTACCAGGTAAACTCCTCCAAGCTGTATAGGAAGTAGCAATCTCTAAGAGTAACAAGTCTAGAAAACTTGTTGAGAATGATAAAGTACCACACTAGCTCTAACAATGAAGCAATACACTTAGTTAGCTCAACTTACTCTCCAACACCTCGCTAGATAATTTAAGTGCTCAAGGGTAAGAGTTCTTGCAAGGGTTTAAGATAATGCAATGAAGTGCTAAAACCATACCCTTGCCACTAGGGAAGGTGTATTTATATACTAACAAAGCTAAACTAGTCATTGGAGGTGAAATCCTCAACTCATAGTAGTCTATTAGTCATACCATCAAGGGTGGCCCAGTTAGACTAGCCACCATGCTAACAGCTATTTTTCTAGCCGTTAGTAGCCATATCAGTTTTTAGCAGTCAAACCACCATAGGGGGACTGGTTAGACCATCTTTGGCTCTAATCAGACTGCTAGTATCTCAGTCTAACCGGTGTCAACTCCAACGGCTTTGTATCTCCTTAAAAAAAATATCTTTGTATGCCATTGGTCAAACCACAGTTCACTAAGTCGATCAAACCACTAGTCAATTTTCTGCATGACCAATAGTAAGTAAAACATCAATATTTCATGAGTCGAGTGTCAAAAATTGACGTTCTTGAGCTATGATCAATACTTGTTGCCAACCGGTTTTTATGCTAGAGTCTTGATCAATCTCTATCAAGACTTTCTTCTTATCACACATTTGACCTTATCCTTATCAACATGATGATGTCTTTGTCTTGATGATCATCAACTCATGGTGTCATCCATTTGCTTCATCATGATAGAACCTTTTTTTTTGCACATCCCAAAGGAAAACATTAGTCTTGATAAATCGGTTGTCACTCTTTACTTGATGATCAACTGTTTGCATATGAATGATATGAATAGGATTGTTGAGTACCAATCAATACCACAAGTGTCATATACTCATATGTGTGCTCAAATATAAAGACCCCAATTTAAAGTATAGGTGAACAATACAAATCTACAAAATACATAACAAATATATAGGATTTGCTCCCTTAAATATATGCATACAAAATATATGCGTAAGAGGCAAGTGTATCCATAACCAAATGTGAACTAATAGTGTTTGATCATATACATATATAGAAGACCTATGGTATTGATATTGATAAATATAGATGAATACATTCGTGATCTTCATATTATCAATATAAAAAAACTAAATAAGATAGGGCTTAAATAAATATTAGTATCACATGCATATATAAGACATATATGTATAATATATTCAATACAAAATAAGACGTATTATTTTGTCGTGATTTATACCCATCACCAAAGAATATATTAAGAATATATAATAAACAAAATAGAATGAGCTCCCCTTAAAATATGCACATATATGAATATAAAAAACACATATGCACGTAATTAATTAAGATTAGTACAAAAGTTTACTCTAATTTTGATTTATAAGAGAGATGAAATGAGAAAACAAGTTTTAATTTTATATTTAAATGAGACTAGTCTAAACAAGTTTATAAAAAACATTAGTATTATATCATTAATTTAAAAACAAATTAATGGCACTAGAATATGCAGCCGGATGCCGAGCCCTGCTAAAACCGAAGAGCATCGTGGTGGCTGTGGTCAACCGACGGTGGTAAGGCATGGTTGATGTCTAGAGGACACGACAGTGAGAGGCAGGGAGCAGATCAAGGTGAGGAAAGATGATTAAGAAGAAAGAAGGACAAAAGAGGTGAGGGAGGGAACACATCTCGATACATCATATCGGCTGGCCCATTGCCTTATAATTTTTTACGGACGTTTTCAATACAAGGCATGCATTATAGACGGATCGGACTCTATAAAAATTAATTTCTACAAACGGTTTTAAATCTTTAAAATCTTCTGTCATTGACACAAATAAGAGTTATTATAACCCGCATATAAAAATTGAAAATTCATTTTTTATCAGTGGTGATAGCATACACCAATAATTATGCAAAATTTCTAACCACAGTTATAAATTTTGTAACATGCACGATAGTTGATAGCATGCATGTATGTTAGTTAAAGTCAAAATTTAGAAAACCCATAAAAGAATTAGAAAAAAAATCGACTTAAACAAATTTATTACAGGGAGGAAGCCGATCAGACAAAAAAAAAGATTCGGTCCAAGGCTATTCAAATAAGAACGAGTTTAAGGAGCAGTCATAAAATTTACGATAGGGTATTCTATCGTATATTATATGGATATGGATAGTAAGATTTAGTTAATTTCATTAACTTAGATATATTTTTCTTTATCTTTATTAAAAAAATAACGTCCGATGATTGTTATAAACACGTCGAATTTTATAAACCTAGGGTATAAATATAGACCCCCATGTAGATCATTCTTCGATCAATACAACTCAGGCGCATCGTCTCTCTAGTTCATCTAGGTTTTTACCGGCGGAGTCTGGCTCTCGACGCAGGGCTGCATTGATTAAGTTTGATCTCCTGCGAAGGGGTAAGTTCCGTCACTATCTAGATATGTCTCGCTCTGTCTAAGCCTGCATCGGTTAGGTTCGACCTACGAGGCTGTCGATGGATGATGAGCTTTAGGGCTATAGGTCTCTATACGGTGTTTTATCGGAGTGTTAGCCGATGAGTTATCTATACGTTGAGCAACACGTCCAGCACATCGGCTTCTCAGCCGATCCGCACAAAGTCTTCAGAGACTTCCTTTGAGGGCCATACCAAGCGCATTGGCTTTCTAATCGATGTGCGTCTGTCTTTAGATAGACGTCCTATCATCGACTCAGCTAGCCGATGGGTTCGCTTCACCCTTACTTCAGCACAACCGATCCAGCGTCCACCGTCCCGCTGTTATTGGCCTCGGTTTCGTATTGTCTCGGTTAGGTTCAATTTTTGAGATTTGGTGCTAGCGGTGTCGTCACGGTGAGCACTAGGTCTCATGCTACCATATCCGGAGCGGCATCGGCTTTGCAGCCAGTCCTTTTTATACGATTCCTTGCCAACTTGCATATGCTTTCATTGGCTTTTCAACCAATCAATGACCGCGATAGGTTTCGTCGACTTCTAGGAGGGATCCTGCGCGCCTTGCTATTCTCTAAGTACAATCCTGTGCCTCCATCGGCTTTACAGCCGATGGATCAGAGTCTCGCATTCGCTACACCCGGAGCCATCATATCTTTCATTGACATCCGCCGTCAATGGCTCTCCAGCCGATGGAAGAGCGTCCTGATTTCTATCGGCTATCAGCCGATAGCAGGAGCTATCCGGATGTGATCAATGACTAACTCGATTCTATCGGCAGCTAGTCGATAGCGAGGGTTCATATCGGCCCGTCGTCTGATTGACCTTTTCGCCTTACCTCCTTGTCAATTACAGGGTCAAATTGACTGGCACGCCTACACCCACATAGTCGCGCCAGAGCCGACCGAAACCCACAGCCCCCGGCGCGCGTACCTCGAGCCATGGAGAGAAGCTGATCGGCTTGCACTGGAGCTAAGTAGACCTCCCAGGCGTCGGCGTGTTCGCGCCGGGCACGCTGGGTTCTGGCACGGACATATTTTTTGGCACGAAGATTTCATTCATCGGCTGATAGGACTCATACTTCATTCATCGGTCGGTGGGGTAGAAATCTTCATTCATCAGCTGATTGGATGAGATTTTATTCATCGGCTGAAAAAACTTGAAGACCATTCATCAATTAGCAGGACAGTATAATTGCCTGATTATAAGTCAGAATTTTTACTCATCAACCCATAGGGCATCTTGTTGTCAATATGTCTAAAGAAAAGGTTGATTCCAAGGTATATTCATCCAAAGAAGAAGTTGATGAGGATATTATAGTTCCAGTAACTATGTAGGATCTGAATGAAGACCAAAGGCAGCAGATAGAGCAGAATGTGGACAATTTTTGGAAGCTTTATTTGAAGTCTTTCGATATGACTAAACAAGGGCCGGTTTCAAAAAGCATAATTACCAGAATGTGTTTTGTTGAAAGAGTCAGGCCATTCATCACCTATGAATTCTTCCAAGCCATTGCAAGAAATGTTCAACGAAGCATTTTATCAATGCATTCAGTAACTCATCGGGAATATGGATGGATACACTACAAGATCTGATCAAGAAGACGATACAAGAATTATCAGCTCAAGAGCCTGATCAAGATCATGTACCTTTGCCAATAGAGATAAAGTTATCTCAGGAAACTTATAAAAACAAGAGCGACCTATCGGCAAATATATATCAACCAACACAAGATCGATTTGGGGGGCAACGGCAGGAGATACCTCCAGAATTATTTCAGGGTAATTATTGTGGAGGATATCAACGTGTCCACCTAGATGGCGATCCCGATTTACACAATTATTATGGAGAGTATCGCAGGTAGAATTGGGTACTCTATCCACCTCCACATGATCAGAGAGATATTCTAAGGGAGAAGGATTGGCTAACCAGAATTGTGAACACGGTAAAAGAGCAATTTAGTATCAAATCTAAAGATCAAATAGTTATGTATCGGCACCTGTATCTAGAATGGTTTGATAGAGTTCTATTGCCTCACCGATACATGATACCAGATTTCTCTAAGTTCTTAGGGCAAGACAACATATCTATAATGGAACACATCAGCCGATTCTTAGTACAGTATGAAGAAGCATTTGGCTGAGAAAGCCCATAGAGTCTGTTTTCTTTCCATTGTCCCTCTCTGGATCGGCTTTAACATGATTTTCTTCGTTACCACCAAACTCGATTGAAGGATGAGCCGATCTAGAGCAGCAATTCCATAAATATTTTTTGCTAGGATTTAAGAAATGAGACTGTCAGATTTGACATCGGTTAGACAGAGACCTAATGAGTCAGTTCTAGAGTACATCCAACGTTTTCGGAACATCAGAAGTCGGTGTTATAGTTTTGTTCTGAGCGATGAACAAACTAGCTGATTTGGCCTTCCAAGGGTTGTCGAGTCGCATCAGGTGAAAATTTTTTTCCTAGGAGTTCAACAGTTTAGCACATCTAATATATGTGCTATCGGCTCACGAGAGCCGATTATCAGAAAGAGGAGATTTTAAAGCATTGGAGGCCTGAGGAAGAGAATTTCGAAGCATGAGCCTTCATACTTCGAAATTAGGGGGCATGTGTTAATGCCAAAATTTGGAAAGCCCACGAAAGGATTAAAAAAAAGATTGGCTTAAGTAAATAAGAGTCTGATTACTATAGGGAGAATGCCGATTGAACGAAACAGGGAAAGATTCAGTCTAAGATTAGAAGGTTATCCAAATGAGACCGAGTTTGAGGAGAAGCCGTGGAATTCATGGCAGGGTATTCTATCGTATCTTATATGGATAGAAAGATTTAGTTAGTTTGATTAACTTGCTTAGAGATATTTTCCTTTATCTTTGTTAGAAAAATAAGGTCCGATGGTTGTTGTAAATGCGTCAAACTTTGTAAACATAGGATATAAATATAGACCCCCTGAAAACTTGTAGATCATCCTTCGATCAATACAACTCAGGCGCATCGCCATCCTAGTTCATCTAGGTTTTTATCAACGGGGTCTGGCTCTCGATGCGGGGTTGCATCGATTAAGTTCGATCTTCGGTGAAGGGGTAAGTCCCGCCACTATCTCGATATGTCTCGCTGTCTAAGGTTGCATCGGTTAGGTTCGACCTCTTAGGCTGATTGGATGTATTGTATCATATCCGTGTAGGGTCTATTGGTCTATCAAGCTCTCCACCATCGTCGGTTTCGTACTGTATTGGTTAGGTTTGACCTACGAGGCTACCGATTGTAAAATGAGCTTTAGACCTATAGGTCTCTGTACGGTGTTTCATCGGAGTGTTAGTTGATAAGTTCTCTATACGTTGAGCAACACGCCTAGCGCATCGACTCCTCGGCCGATACGCACCAAGTCTTCAGAGACTTCCTTTGAGCGCCACGCCAAGTGCATCGGCTTTCCAGCCGATGTGCGCATGTCTTCAGAGAGATGTCTATCATTGGCTTAGCTAGCTGATGGGTTCACTTTGCCCTTACTTTAGCACAACCGATCCGACGTCTACCATCCCGTTGCCATTGGTCTCGGTCTCGTACTATTTCGGCTAGTTTCGATCTTCGAGATTCGGTGCTAGCGACGTCGTCACGGCGGGTGATAGGTCTCATGCTACCATACTCGTAGCAGCATCGGCTTTGCAGCCGATCCCTTTTATACGATTCCTTACCAGCTTGCATATGCTTTCATTGGCTTTCCAGCCGATGAACGACTGCGACAAGTTCCGTCGACTTCTAGAAGGGATCCCGCGTGCCTTGCTATTCTCTGAGTACAATCCTATGCCTCCATCGGCTCTACGGCCGATGGATCAGGGTCTCACGTTTGCTACACCCAGAGCCATCATATCCTTCGTCGACATTCGTCGTCATCGGCTCCCCAGCCGAGAGAAGAGCGTCCTGATTTCAATCGGCTATCTGCCAATAGCATGAACCATCCGGATACGGCCGATGACTAACTCGATGCTATCGGCAGCCAGCCGATAGCGAGGGCTCATATCGGTCCATCGTCCGATTGACATTTTCGCCTCATCTACTTATTAATTGCAGGATCAAACTGACTAACATGTCCGCACCCGCACCATCGAACCGAAACCGACCAAAACCCATGGCCCCCGACGCACGTATCTTAGCCACGAAGAAAAGCCGACCGGTCTGCACTGGAGCTAAACAGACATCTCAGACGTCTACATGTTCGCGCTAGACGCACAGGGTTTTGACGTGAATAATGTGCAAAAGTATGTGAGTACATTTTGTTGAAAGTGTACATCACACCACCCGTTGTGTCAATGTTATAATGCCAAGTTACATAGTACAATACATGTATAATGTGCATCTTTTTTTGCTGTTTTGACTAGCCAATTTACGACGATGCTACAGCGTACTGCAGGGCCGGCCATCCGTACTCATATGCTACTATACTTAATTTCTCCTAGTAAATAAACGGACTCCTTACAGGTTCCGTATTAAAGCGTTGCTTGAAACCGTGTGCTCATATGGTGTTCCTTTTTCTTTTCTGAAAGAGAATAGAAGTCCTTAGACTCTTTTCATGTTGTTCAATTCAAACAATCCCTGCTGAATGCTTTAATGGGCTGGGGGTGACTTACCACCCTATTGGATTCTTGGTCATTATTTGACTTTAAGCTCTCATTCTGGAAAAGAATAAGTCTATTATGCACAATCGCAAAAAAATCTGAAATCTTGACCAATAGGAGACAGGGATGGGTGATAATCCTCGGTTCAACACTGATGTATGCCATGGTTAGCTGTTGAAAAATCGCCATAAAAATCTATGATTGTCAGTAGGAGCAATGGTATTTGTTTCGTGTGTTTTCAATAATCATTTGCTTCTTTTTTTTTCTAAAGTTCCTTTCTTTCTATTTTCGAATTTGATAAAGAAATTATGAAAAGAAGTTCTATATTATGATTATCCTAACGATAAAATTTAAAATTTTAGATTCAAACCCTGAGCTTGGAAATTCTGGATACGAAATGCTAATAAATTCTAGTATGTTCAAGTTCCACGCTTGGAACAATTGAATTTGACATACTTGAAGTACATACATTGAAATTTCACACAACGGAATGACAACTACAGATCGTCGGCATGACGATGGCCCGATCTTCCTCTAAAGTTCATGAGCCTACCACCTTAGAGCTCATCAAGCCTCTCCCTCCTCTCTCTGCTGCTGCTGCATCAATTGGCCCTCCTCCTCCTCCCCTATCTTCTTCCTCCTAGCACCTCCAAGACTCTCCTCCACCTCCAGTCCTCCTGCCCCCCTCCCCTCCCGCTTAGCCGCCAAGATTTCCTCGCCTCTTGTCCCTACCCCTCCTCCTCCTGCCCCCTCGCCACCGGCTTGCCACCCAGTGTTCGGTCTTGCCGAGAGAGCGGTTCTTGGATGTTGGTACCCGCACCCGCTGCTGCGCGCTGACCTCACCTCCTTTCCCTCGATGGATTACTCCGCCATGCCTTCTTCTTCTTCTTCTTCTTTTTCTTCTTCTTCTTCTTCTTCATCTGCCGCTGCGGCGGCGTCGGGCGGGCCCTGCTGGTGCTGCCTCGACGCGCTGTGGAGGGCGTGCGGGAGGTGCGGCGCCGTCGCCGTCGAGGCGGCAGGGTGGGCCGTCTGCGCGCTGCTTACCTGCGTCTTCGCCGTCGGTACGTCTTCCCGCCTCGTGCTCCTTCTCCTGCCCATTGCTTGCCATAGGTTGGGGTGCTCGGGATTGGGGGAAAGTGAAATCTTGGGTGGCGGCGGCGGCGGTCTAATTTTGGGTGCTCTTTGTCGTCGGTTTGCTTCGATTCTTGCTTCGGGAGGGGAGTCTGTTGGTCTATTTCTTGAATTGATTCGGTGGCTGGTGTGTCCTGCGATATCTTGGATTCCTGGCCCTTGGAATTTATCGATTAACCGGTTTTTTTTCTGCGTTCTTGGCGCTGCGGAGACTCTGTTCGTGTTCTTAGGCTCTCCGGACTTGACGTTGTGGTGTGGTAGGCTGCTGCTTGCTCAAATTGGGAACAATTCAATCGTGCAAGCAAAACTTTTGGAGGTTCTTTGCCACTTTAGTCCTAGGATTTATGTACTCCACTGAAACGCTTCTGCCTTTTCTTCTTTTACTCTTATTATCCTGTAGGTTCTATGTGCTAATCAGTATCTTCTATTTTGTTTGCCCCCATTGTTTTTGTCATCCTTGCAAAATTTAATTCACTTTTTTTTTACTTTCCAATGAAGAGTAGCTTATCTTGTGTAGCGTATATGTCAGAAATTTTATGAAAAACCTCTACTGATTGTTTGTTTTCATCTTATTCAACAAAACGTTATGAAAAACCTCTACTGATCGTTTGCTTTCTTCTTTTCTGTTGAATGTAGTGGGCTCATTAGTTGGAGTCTTCATCGGCGCGTTCATGGGGATGTCCACAGAAAGCGGAATGTTACGAGGCGCAGGCGTTGGAGCGGTCTCTGGCGCAGTCTTCTCCATTGAGGCTGTTGAATCATGCATCGAAATTTGGAGGTCGAGTGAATCAGGAAAATACAGCATTATCTTCGTGGTGAGTGTGCAAGATTCCAAGATCACCTTCCCCCTTTTACTATTGTGTGTTGAAAAAGGTGAAAGATCATTTTCAGACAACTACTCTAGCGTGCATACATCACTTTGATGTAGACTTGACATTTTCATGTGAGAAACTATGTGCTTTACTATGGCCGGGTGACTTATCTTAGTCTCATTCAATTGCCAAGAAATGAGGAAAATACAGAAAAAGATGCTAGCAAAGAAAATGCTTTAGACTTCATTAGTCATTACTTTTACTTGTGTGCACAACTACAGTAGCAGCAGGTGATAAATAGAGTTAGGTTTTATTTGTTCTGATATCCTCTGTTGGCTGTTTCAGCTCGACATCATCTCTAGCCTCTTCAGTGGAAGGATTGTGTGGGAGAAGGTCAGTCCAGCACTGCAGCGTGCAGTGCAGAGTCAGGTATGAAGCTCTTCCTGTGAGCTTTCGTAAATGTTTGGTCATGTAAGGTACCATTACTCTCTTATGGTTCAAATGGTACTTTACACCTAGCTACGGCATATTTTAGAGGTGAAATAGTTTTAATGTATAAACAAATATTTTAAACACTACAGTTAATGATTTAGATGATTTTCTCAGTATTCAAATGATTTTGTGGGATAATGATGCCCCATACGCCATCAAGAATGCCTTTAGTAACAGGAATATCAAGAACGGTGTTTTAATGCTAAAGACATCAACCCCTAGAGATATCAAATGTCTTCATGTGTACATGTGACAGAAAGCATTACAGCCAATCATGCATTTGGTACTCCATCCATATATTAGTATGGATGGTCAAGCAGTACTTGGGTACACCGCAAGTGCTAATATTGGGATGTACAGCATGGCCTAGAAGGAACCTTGTTAAAAGCTTCCAGTGATCACAATTTTGAAACTGAACTATCCAATATAAGGTAACAAGGCATTGAACCATAAACAGATAATAAAAAGTATTAGCATGAGTTTTAATGCTGCAAGTATGTTTTAAAATTTAAAAAAAATGAAAACCAACAAACCCAATACATATATTTATGAATGAATATAACAACCCAACATCCAAGGCCTACATATAAGATTTTTTTGTGTTGGACCAGATGGTGTTACCTTCCGTCCACATACTCTTGTCAGCTTCTATATGGCCAGATATTTCTCCCTCCTATGCAAATACTCTTATCTGAATTAGTTATTAGCTTACTGCCAGAATCAACAACTTTTAGGCACGATAAGCATAATAGCATTTCCTGTTGATTTAATTTTGCAAGATTCTATGCAATTGCAACGAGAGTTACTTCTATGTATAATGCTTAGTCTGATTCATTGTCCTACCTAATGCAGATGAGTCTACTGAGTACACCATTCATCGACAACAATGATCTTTTTGAAACAGGAAGTACAGGGGGCATGTCAAGGGATCTAATCAACAAAATCCCAAGGGCCACATTCAGTGCTGCAACCAATTCTGATCAGGAAACTGACAACAACTGTTGTGCAGTTTGCCTTCAGGTTAGTGTGATCTTGGAATTCCTCATTCTAACGACAGATGCTAGACATGTTAGTTTCTTGTACTGACACGTCAAAACTACTGACACCAGGATTTTGAAGCATCGCAATTCGTTCGAGTCTTGCCTCATTGCCAGCACACGTTCCACGTACGATGCATCGACAACTGGCTTTTCAGGCACGCGTCATGCCCGCTATGCAGGGCTGGTGTTCATATAGACCATATACATATGTAAAAAGAGAACTCGGAGAGCACCTGGTGTATTTTCATAGTCGAATACCCGTGCCGGCGTTCCATGTATAAGTATAATAGTCTTTGTACACTTAGGAGGCCTTTTTTTTTCCAGTCTTTGTGCTATGCTTCAGCTGCACCTTTTTTTGCCACAACAATAACATACATTCTCCAAAATGGACTTACACTCTCTGAATTATGGCTGTGTACTGAAGCCTCAAGAACACTGGTGCGTGTTTGCTTGAATGATGTGTTTTTCTTTGCTGTTAGCTGCTGACAATGACAACCTTATTAGGTAGTTGTTTGGTACTTTGCAACTGCTGCAAGGACTTCCAAGAGTCTTACACTGCGACAGAAGGTTGGTGTTCATGGCTGAAACTCTAGCAATTGTATGTTTCCTCATAGAGCATACGTTTCAAATCAGCTACTACTGCATTAATCTTGAGATGGTGAAACCCTCTGAGATTTAGATGGTCAAAACCTTCATGAAGAAGCTAAGAAAGAAAGAAAAAAAATCTGAGGCTGACAGTACGGTTCCTGTCACGTTGGATGACACATGAAAGAAAGAGAAAGTGACGTGCATTCTTACAGAAAAAGAAATCGAAGAGATGCAACTTTGACAGTGAACTGCTGACACAAGATACGAGCTACAACCATTAATTAAGGTTTTAATACGCATGTATGTGGCAACATTTTTTTCTTTTTGATGGAGATGTCTATGGCTTTATAATCAGCTAGCTAAACCACTTGTGCGGTTTTCTGCCTCGTGTGGATGATCGAAGGAAAGGACATACATGGCGCAAATTATATATTGGAATAGCAAACGTCTATTTCTCACCCTTCAACTCCAGAACTATTCATCCATTAACTATCGTACTGAACAGAATCCATCTCCCCTTTGCTTGTTTGATTGTGGTTTTGCCACATGGTGTCTAGGTAGTATCAAATGTGATGGTGGGATCAGTTTTTCGAAGAGGGGAAGGGAGTCAGATATGGCATATGAGTAATGTCATCTTGGATACAACTTAAGACATCACACATTTCAGGCCTCCTAGGAGTTTAAAGGATTTTCGTGGGAACTAAACTTCCAAGATTTTACAGGAGCTCCTCAAACAATGGTCAAGTTGTTTTTTCCCTCAAAAACAATGGTCAAGTTAGTAGAGTGATAAGTCATAGCAATGTTATGAGCCGATATGCGAGTTTTACCTTGTTTTTTTTAGTAAAGCTTTACCACGTTTGGAGGTGAAAAAAAAACTAAGGCAGAGTTCAGCAGCAAGAAATAGTTTTTTTTCCCAGTGGAATCTGTATAATACTTTTGATTTGAGTCCAAATTACATTGATAATAATAAATATTTTATGCTTAGGATAATATTCTGTCAAACTTTTTAAATTCCAGCTGTTTACTTTAAAAAAAGAATGGTATATATAGATTTGCCTCAAAATATACTACATAATATCATAAATTTATTTTAGTATAATGGTTGATACTTTAAAAGTTTAAGAAAATATTGTCCCCAATATCATTTTTATTTTTTTCCAGAGGGAGTATCATAATATATTTGAAGGTGGTTCTAAATTCAGCATATATCCAGTTTAAAATGCAGCTCTAGTTTGACTTCCAATTCAAAAAATAGAAAGAAATGGAAAGGCAAATGAAGAAAGAAATACTAACAATTTGTAACTTAAAAAAGGACTCAAAATGCTCCATTCCACAAAAAAAAAATATTCTTTTAAACATTTTTTTCTCCTGACTTGAATTTTTCAGTTTAAACTTGCTGCCTTTGGCAAATATTAGGAGAGGGAATTGTGAGTTTATAGGGTGGAATTAGTCCTTGAATTACTAAGGAATTTGATTTTTTATTCTCATTCCTTGTTTGGGGTCTGAGAGGGAAACCTATGAGAAATTCTTACTTTTTCTTAAATGCCAAACAAGGATTTCTTTGGAAATTAATTTTTTAAGAATGATTTTAGGTAGAAGATTTACATGTCTTTGTAGAAATTGTGAAAAGAAAGTTAGGCAATGAAAGTGCCCTAGAAAAACCCTTAAACCGAACCAAAAGTCAAAATTTAAAATTCATAATCTGCTACAGGCAATGGCTTTTAAAAAATCCTGAGCCCAAACTGAACACTTATGGTCAATTTAAAATTCACCGTGTCAAATTCCTCCTATGATGAAAAGGGAGTTCAAAAGAAGAATAATGGTCACAATGCCATCATAGTTGGGTGGGTTATTCTCCTTTTTTTTTCTCAAAAAAGTCTATATATTGCCTTTCAGAGTTGCATCCCTCAACTATAAAACTGCCTATATCACTTTTACATGTTGACTTTAACATTAATCTAATATAACGTTTACATGACACTACAAGCAAACATAAAAAAAATAAAAACTTCAATGGGACCCTGCAAGTATCTATATTTATCTTCTTTTATCTTCGTTTTCCTCTCCTTTTAGACCTTTTTACAAACACCTTGCAGCAGCACGAATGCGCTGCGCCAGTAGCCGCGTCACCGGCGGTGCCTCCTCTCTCCCTCACCTCCGGTGGCCTCCGACACGCGAGCATGTCCCGGTGCCGGTGCTGCCCCCTCCAGGCCTAGACGTGCCAACACCAAACCCAAGCCCTCTCCAACGTCGCGTCGCCGCCAACCGCCCGTGCGCGTGCACGAGCCGGCACAATTCCTTCCCGTCGTCGGCTTCCTCCCCTCCCCAGTTTCCTCCGCCTCCCAAGAGGCCGCGCCCAAGTCCAGGTCATCGAGGCGGCCCACCACCAAGCCGGCAGCACGCTCATCGCCAGCTAGCCCACGGTGCTGGGCGAGCTCCAGATCGATGACGTCCTCCGCCGCGCCAGATAGAGGGCAAGACTGCCCTCCACCTTAGTGTCGGTTCTTCTGCGCTGGCCTCCCCTCGAGCTCGATGAGGCAACCACGCTCGAAGAAGGCGGCGGCGGATGGGGGAGCTCAAGCTCGCCTCTGCGAGCTCGTTGCGCGCGGGCTCCGACGAATCAAGCAGCGCGGATGCCGAGGTCGTGGGGACGGTTGTCGATGCCAGATCCTCTCCTCCTCCGGTTGCCTCGATCCATGGCCGCCGCCTGCTCCGCACCCCGTCCCCTGCTCCGTCCGGGCCGCAGCCGGCGTCACGGGCACCCGCTTCAATTTGTCACATAGAAATTACATAGGCAAAAACGCTGTCCAAATTAGTAAAGGTGTTTTAATAAATAAGGGAGATAATATACCTGAATGGTCTGAACAGTCAGGGCCTAAAGCCCACATGACAATATGAGGCCCACGCATAAGAGCGCGGGTGGATTCGGCCCAACTCGTCACGCATCTGGGCTTCCGCATCCAGCAGCTGACGTCACATCGACTCGCCTTCACGCCATCGCCGCCCCTGCGCCGCGCGACCAAGGGAAGGAGGGAGGAGCAGCGCGCGGCGACGTCGGGTGGGAAGACGACGAGGGAGCGGGCAGGGCCGGAGCTAGCAAGCTAGCCGCTGAAACGGTTGGGTCAGCAGCGGCGCGTGACCTTGGCGATCGGCCGGGGATGGAGCTGGAGATCATGGGGATGAACTTCGGGTGCGTCCTCGCGGCGCTCGCGGACGCCAAGATCCCGGAGAAAAGCTGCCTGCTCCCGCTCGCCTCCAAGCTCCTCGGCTACTGCATCGTCGCCGCCTCCACCACCGTCAAGCTCCCCCAGGTTCTTTCCTCTCGCCCTGCTCTTTGGACCCCTCAATTCTCTGCCTCCATCCCGTAAAGGCGTAGATAACCGCGTTCACCGTATCCGCCCAGTGATGAGATGAGATGCGTGCCTTGCGTGAGCCTAGTACTGATCTGTGTGCTCGTCTGGTGGATTTTGTACTGGGTGCGACGAGAATTAGCGTGGCGTGCGAGATTGTGCACAAAAAAGGCTGCTGTTTTGGGTGGCTATGGCTGTGATCTTGGCGCGGTGTAGCAAAAGGAACGGAGAAATCGACCAGTCGCCAGTGGAGTTCTTTGTTTGTTTCTTGGATAGCTGGCTGTGTGAAGGTGTGATCCTTGTGTTGCTTGTGTACACGGCATGGATTCTACTGATGCTTTCTTCCCCATGAGAAATATTAGCCCTCCTTGCTCAAGAAAGACCTGCAATTCTCACTTCTCAGCCCCTCCTCTCAATCTAGACTTTGATTGGTGAGCATGGTCTTCGGGCTCCCTGTGCTCTGCTCGGGCAACGCTGTTGGCACATTGCAATCTTGGCCAATCCGTCGAACAGCGTGTTGTACACCCCCCGCATCTACAGTGCTAAAGCTCTCAAGGAAACCTTTGTCCTTGATAGTTTATTTCTCGCAAATGCCTGAAGCAAGAATTCAGTCGCCACCAATTCGACAACATTTGGGGGCCTTGGGGTTCAGCAATACGAAGAGGCCAGCCACTGGGACATATTTGGGAATCCTGTGCAGGGGCATAGAGCGCATACTTTCAGTGCCTTCAGATTCCAAAATTCCATCCAAGGAATTCTTACTTCCTTTGATGTTGAAGGTCCTCGGCTACCAGATCGTTGCTGCATCCATTATCGGCAAGCTCCCTCAGGTGCCTGTGTCTAGTGTCATCATTTGCAAACTAATTTGATGTATGTGCAGGAGTTTGCCTCTTCACTTCATGTAGTGGAATTATGCATGTAAGATTAGGCCCACTAGCTTATATGTTGTCTTAGGTGTATTTTTGTGCCAATTTGGAAAGGAATTAACAAAATTAGACATGATTTCTGTTTGTTAAATTGCTATGCTTCACATGATTCTTGCTGTGTTTTTGTGTAGCACATTAACTGTTGAATGTCAGAGATCAATCATGAAACCATGCCTTGAGGGGAAATTGAGTTGCTAGTTTTCACAAATTGTTAGATGGAAGAGCTTGCAGAATTTACTCATTGACCTGGATTGTTACAATGTTAATGAGGGGAAATGGGGAAGGGTAGCGCATTATCTGACTACTTGAGAATGTGTGTTGTACATTTGTTCAAGATTGAATAGGAAAGTGGTAGACTGATAGTAGCCTAACAAAATTTATAATATGTATTGATCAATCAGTGAAGTTAGAGAACGGGGCACTATAGGAATATGCTATAAACATTCTTTAAAGAGCATGTAGTGGTCTGTGTAGTGGGCCTAGTGACAGAGTGTTCCTTTTATAGGGATAAAGTAGAAAGGCGATATCTCAGGTGCAACAGGCCCAGCTATGTATGCAAAAATATGGACTCACTCAATCAACATATATTAAGAATATTATGGCTTCCAATATAAAGAAGTCTTATGGCATCATTTATAACATCAAAAACGTTGAAACTACATATATATCGAAGTCATATAGTCTTCAACCTGCCATGAAGATGTTGGATAGAATCTTATCTCTTCTTCCTTCTTTTCTTGTCAAGATTATTAACTTGAAGCTTACTTGCTTTCCCTCCTGTTTTCTTTTATCAGTCACATGTCTCTATGCTTCAAATAATTCAAAACAATATATTTATGGAGTATGCTATGGATGTATCATATGATGACCTGAAATATGTTTTGTCTTGTGTAGTAAAGTGCCCCTACACAGCAGACTTTAGTGAGCGGTTAAGGGCCAGTTTGGTTCGTTGCCTGGCACTGCCAAAAATTTTCAGGAAGGCTCATTTTGGTAACAAACCTAACGCTCCATCAAACACCCCTACCTTACAAAAAAATTTGGATGCAAACCAAACAACACCAAAATTTTGGTAACATAGATAACCAAATTGACCCTACATCTCCTCGACAATGCTACAATAGTGGTTATGCACTTATGCCACCACAGCTCATTCCTTCTGTAGCACCACACTTGTATAAAGACTCAATAGAATGAAAAGGATAATTCTAGACAATAAAAACTACAATCTTCTTGTAAACTGAATTTGTGTATAATTGCATACATTGCTTAATATTATTGATTTGCAGCTGGATGTTTGATGTCAATAAGCGCAGTAGGAAAAATAAATCATTTAAAGATTTTTGCCCTATCAATCAAAATCCTTCTTGTACTATAGGATAACCTTGTATTTTCAATGTCTTAACATTACTGCGAAATTTCTTGTTGCAGATATTAAAGATTTTGAAGCACGGAAGTGTAAGAGGACTTAGTGTAGCATCCTTTGAGCTTGAGGTTGTCGGCTACACAATTGCTCTGGCATATTGTATTCATAAAGGACTGCCGTTTTCTGCTTATGGGGAACTAGCTTTTCTGTTAATCCAAGGTTTGTGTTTGACCTAGTGTCCAAATGGACAGCATATTGATATCTGAACTTTTACATTATCAAAGCTGATTTGTTTTAATGTCTATGTCTGGTATGCAGCAATTATTTTGGTTGCCATCATTTACTATTACTCCCCACCAGTGGGAACCAAGACATGGATGAAAGCTTTACTGTATCCTTCAGTTTATCTGTTTATTTTTAATTATTCTTTGGGTGCTGACAACACCAATGCACTAATTCTTATGGAAACGTCCAAAAGATACACAGAATGTAATGAGAGAATTTCTGCTTTTGACCTGCTTTTCCTAACCAGTGTTTGTCTAGATATTGTGGACTGGCTCCAACAGTATTGGGTGGGAAAATTGATCCTGCTCTTTTTGAAGTCCTCTATGTAAGGAATATATGGAAGATTATTTCTTGTAGCACTTAATATAGTTATATGTGCTGCCTTTTGATGGTGTACAATATATTTTGCAGGCTTCACAGCATGCTATCTTCTTCTTTGCTAGGCTTCCACAGATATGGAAGAATTTTATGGTTCGTTGTTAGATTTCTGTACATCTAGCTACATTAGGTTTATCTTTTCATGGAAAGTTTGCTATACCTATAACTAGGTGTACTAGGGAGTTAAACGGTAACATTAAATCCAAATGACCCTTATGTCAGGATGTCAGAATAAATAATTTGAGATTGACTAGTATGGCAATGAACTTCATCTATTAGTCAGCATTTCGTACAAATTTTATGAGTGGGTGCTTCTAACGAGTCATTTGGCATTTTGCATGTGTGCATTTCTGATCTGTTGCTACAATATGCAGAATAAGGGCACTGGTGAGCTGAGCTTTCTGACCTGTTTCATGAACTTCGCTGGTTCCATTGGTAAGCTTAAGTACATGCCAGATTAGGTACCAAGACATTACTTTTTGACTTCTCGATCCATTTTACTCTCTCTCTCTCTCTCTTTCTCTTCAATTAAGTAGTATTAGCACAAGTAGAGTTCACATGTTCTGTATACTGAATAGTGAGCATGGCCTGAAGTAATCACATCCTTATTTGGCTGAGTATATCTTTCTCTGCAGCCAGTATACCAGTCCTGTGTGATGCTTTTTTTTTTTATATGATGTGTTGACAGCTAGCTGAACTTTGCCTCATCTTCTGTTGCAGTAAGAGTGTTCACCAGCATCCAGGAGAAAACTCCCTTAAGTGGTATCCTTTTGGTTCTGATTACAGTTAATTACATACATTCTTATGGACCCTATTTTTCTATGTTCTTCCAAGTGTGCCTATTATGTAGGTGAATTGCATATTGTCAACAAATTTCTTTCTTTACCCTAATACATGATAGTTTCAGAATTTTTTTCTAATGAAAAAGTGATCCTATGAGATCCTACTTTTCAGTACATTCTATTAAAATCCTCCATAGTTCAGTTGATCTGCAAAAACTGCTCAAGCTGAACATGCTTCTGAAAGAATATAGTACTGTCGGTGTAACATTGATACTCGTTGATTTGCTGCCTTGCTGATGTTGAACATCAGCGAAACAGTTTTCCCTAAATATTTGCCTCCTTCCCCCTTTTTTTTTGTACCCTTAACTCGTTGAAAGTGATACTGGGCTCTGCAATCGGCATTGTGATGAATGGTACGCTCTTGGGTCAGATAGTGATGTACCAAAAGCCTGCTCCAAAGAAAGAGAAGAAGAGAGATTGAGCACGACACAAGAAGCAGCATCAGCTTCAGCCAAACCAAAAGCACTAGTTTATGAATTTCTTGCAGACCTGTCTGATGATGAAAACGACGGGCACCACATACAGACTAGATATGGATATCTTGCATTGTTAGTATTAACATTTAGCAGTGTCATGACGGATGTTGTTCGATTATCGTTAGGTTGATGTACTTTGCAAGCTATTGATGATGAAAATACTGTCCTCTGAACTCTCATGTTGGTTCAATGTCTGAAACTCGTTTTTTTAATCATAATTTTTAATTCAGGCATACATATATTGTAAGAACAGAACCACAGGAAAAATCCAGAAAGTTATTTATGAATCACTGCATCCAATTTTCCCTTTTTTTTAATGTGTCAAATAAATGAGTCCTAATTCTTCAGTTTGTAACCGGCTGTAAGCATGAATTTCCACTCATGGAGTTTTTTTTTTTTTTGTTATAAGAATGTAAACAGGCAGGTGAACAGGCGTAGTTCGATCGATCTTGCCACTGGGATCTTTTAATAGCCAAGAAAGTTGTACGGATTTTGTTGTTACATACAGAGAAAAATTATGTATAAACCCTTTATCCAAACTGTTTGGAACGTCCAATTTCTGCAAGATTTTAAATATATATTTTGGAGCACCACATACCATCCATAGCACAAGGATAATGCCTGAGTATAAACAGCCTTCAATAAAGCGATTGGCTTTCGTCCATAACAATTCTAAGCTTTATTACATGCTCATCGTGTAGCATCACCGATAATTCGGTAACTTGAGCACCATACAAGGGAAATAACATCTGTACGGTAGCAGCGAGCTTGAATTACCTAAGATCATTCCGACGTGCGTACTAAGCACTTTATACTAGTTCGCGTAGAAACTATGATCCTCCGATCGTGTTATAAGAGAGAAGCGTGTATATATCACATGGTAAAATCGAGCTTCTGAAATCTCGAAGATGTGTCAGAAAGGTTTCCTGAGGTCCACCTCTTCAGCATCTCCAGAGCGGCCTTCGGTTGATCCATTGGTACCATGTGACCAGCATCATTCACCTGTTCATAAAATGTCTCTATTCAGTTTGATAATAAGTGCTAATTTGTTTTAAAAAGATAATGAGTGCAAATCACTACAAGTCTTTGACTCATAATCCTTGCTGTTCATACATTGCATTTCTATAATCAATGGGTCATGTATGCCTGCATGTATGTCATGTATAATTGTCTTATATGCAAGTATTGTCTACGAATCGCTGCCAGTTTTGTTTGTCATGGAACAAGGAAAGGTAATTAATCTAGATGGACTTTCTGTATGAATTGTAGAACTGACCTTCAAGAAACTCAACGGTCCATAGCTTTTCAGAACACCGGCTTCTTTTCCATCGACTGTGAAGCGTTTCTCAGATGAGGAAGCAAAAGCTTCCTTTCCAGACCATTCCATAGAGTTCACCCATCTTGAGTTCCCTGCCCAAATCAAGAAACAAATTATACGTACACATCCAGCAGAGAACAGCTAGAATCAGGAAAAACAAATACAGATACTATTTAGAAAAGTAGCCTTCCTTATTGTATACACTGTTAATACATTTTGCCGTTCTGCACAACAAAAGATACAAGGTTTATCATCCTTTGTGAGAGATAGACAGCCTATGATGGGCCAAATATGCCTTGTTTAAGCAAGTTACAACATTTTTCCAAATTTACTTTCACCAGAAAAAAGTATAACTGCAGTACAAATTAAGACCATGAAATTTCTTAATGAACCTCTTGCACAGAAACCATTCACAGAGGAGCACGGCACAAGTCACATTGTAGTGGAATTTTATGTCGACTGCAACAAAACAAAGAAACTACAGCACAGGTTCCCCGTGTTTGCCTACTCTACTTCCTCTGTCTCTAAATACATGTACTCATAGGATCCATGCAGTCAACTTAAACTTTGGTAAATAAGATATGTAAAAGTATATATAATAACTATCATTGGATCCATATTGCAAAATACTTATATATTAATTAAAATCTACTACTGCTATTATATTATGGCAAAACAACTAATACACAAACAATTGTGTTGCAGACTACAAGTCAGTAAGGAATAATATTCTGGATGTATGAAGGAAGTAACAAGACACTCACCTAGCCAGTTGCATATGAGATCATACTCTCCAGCATAAATCAACACTTCGATGTCATTCTCAAGGAGTTCAGGGATTCCCACTTCAAGGTTCCTCATCCAATCTAGCAGCATGGCCTCATATACAGTTGGACTGCATGATACAAACTGTATGTCTCCAACACCTAGGCTCTCTCTGACTGTTTTCAATTTCAGAAACTTCTCCATATTAGAGAAGTCATAGCATAGGCTCCCAACGCATGGCTTCCTGATGTCATAATACTGCCAAGAAGAGATGACCATAGGTTACAAGGTTTCAAAAATCAAAACATGGAAAGAAATAATTAGTTATGTAATCCAAGAAATAATTAGATATGTAGTCCACCCTACATTTTTATTCCCAATTATTGTCCTGATGGAAGTGAACATTAGATTGCAGACAACATATGCGCCAAGGCAAGATATAGTGCCAGAGGTACCTAGATCATTATAGGGAATCAGAACTGGGCTTGGTCTTTTTGAATATAAATGGGAGAACATTGGCATAACAAAACAAACATGCAAAAATGCTGACAAACACACTTCTGAGCAACCACTTCAGGTTCTCTTACTGTGCAAGGCTAAGAGGTTATGTTTACTAATAAGGGGGGATATTTAAGAAACAAAGGAAACCAGGACATACCACAAAGCTTGATAGCAAATTCACAAGGTAGAACAATTTTGTTAATCCTGTTAAATTGTGATTTTGTAATTAACCCCATGTCCAACGAATAATCAGTGTATGATGCCTTGTATTGTATTGCTGGATCTGTTAGCCCGTTACCAATAGCAAAGCCCTGGAAAATCACAGATAGTGGGGGGTTTACCAGAGTGGTAGTCACATATAACGCAAAACAATGTAGATACTTGCAGAAAGAGAGGAAAAAAACTTTCAAGTTGATCTGAATGCCCTCATTATTCTTGTTTCCCTTGTACACTCGACTTGCAAAGGCAGGAATATAGTGCCCAGCATACGATTCACCAGTTATATAGAAATCATTTTTTGCAAAATTCGGGTGCTCAGTGAAGAAGGCCTGTCAATATTATGCAGAGAAAAGCATAAGGAGCTTAATTTATGAAAAGACAAAAAAAACATTTCTTTGAACTACGCAAAAGAGCTGCGTGGCATTTCATTAAGGAGAGAATAAAGTACAAAAGGTCAAGAAGGAGAGAATAAAGTCCTGACAAAAAAAACATTTTTGTGACTAGTTTTAAGGGTTGTTATCTAGTTTGCCTTGGGCTCATTGCCTATTTATGTCTTAGCAACACACATGCAGAGTCACCCTTATTTCTGGTTCAAACAAGTGGTGTACTGTTTCGTTGACGTCCTACAAAATTAAAACTTTGCTATATATAACTAAGCAAATTTAGCAATTCAATGAATGAAGATGGCATACGATGCATCCGTACAGTGAACATTCTACCTTGGACCAGCTCGCATACTAGAGTGGCCTAAACACCAACTAAACAACATGGAATGCATGTCCCAGCAAGCATAATTTATACCTGAAGGAAGGCATATAGGTCGTTGCTAATACTAGCTTCATTGTGACGGGTGTCGCGCGAATCAGAGCTGTAGCTGAACCCAGTCCCGGTGGGCTGATCAACGTATACAAGATTCGACTCCTGCGACGGGTATATACACACAGATCCTGATCAAAGAAATGACATGGAACATTACCAAGAACACGCTAAAGAAAAATCACCACTATCATGATGACTAAAATTAGTAGAGAACCTTACCTGATCCCAACCAAAGTCGTTCCAGACGAGCGACATGTTGTCCGCTATGTGGAAGGGCCCGTTCTCGTAGAAGAGCGCGAGCTCGCTGCGGCAGCCGGGCCCCCCCGTCAGCCAGATCACCACGGGGTCGTCCTTTTTCTCCCCCTCGACTCGAAGAAGTAGAACATCCTGCGAGGCAGCCACCGCCGTTTAAGAAACGCAACTCGGAGAAAGGAGGAGGAGATGACCTCTCACCTGGCGTCGTGGGTGTTGGGGAGGCGGTAGTACCCGGCGCGGTGCCCGAGGTCCTTAACCGACGAGCCGCCGCCTCCGCCGCCGGTTCCGGTGGCCATGGAGGCAAGGTGGATGGGCCTCTCGACGAGGGTTCCGACCGGGACGACGTCATCGTCGGCGCCGCCGCCGTGGCGGGGCGAGGGAGAGGGCGAGGCGTCGCGCGGGTGGAGATTGAGGGCGCGGATGAGGCCAACGGCAGCGGAGCGGGGGAACTGGGTGGAGACGGGGTGTTCCGAGGAGGTGGGGAGGCGGAGGAAGGGACTCCCGTGGCCGTCGTCCGGCGAGACGGCCGCGGCGGCGGCGACGAGGAGGAGGACGGTGAGCAGGACGGACTGATTCTGACGGATGGGCCCCATTTGCTGCGAATCGGGAGAACTGGAAGCGAACCGAAGAGTGAGAACAACTGAAATGCCTCTGGAAGGGACGGATATTTATCGCGTGGGGAAAAGAGGGTGGTTGTGGGGCCATCCTGTCAGAGAGAGTGAACGCGCAGTTGACAACGATCTGCGCTAAACTGAGTTATTTTTAATAAAGTGTTAGTATTGGTAGTAGCTTTATTCTTACGATTATGCTTTGGTTTGGCCTAATTTAAGAGCATCATATTTATTTGGCTCTTAAAGTTAAAATTTAATAGACACCTAAAAACACTTTCTAAAAACTATCTAAAGAGATAAACCATCTCGCTAGCCAAACTAACCCTCTACTTGACCAAGTCTAGCAACCCTTATAGTATAATCAAAGATGGCTCCCATGTTCTATCTCCTCATTGTTAATAATTACATCATCTCAACCACTCCTTTTGTTATCTTCCTCATTGTCACTATCCTTGGTTGCTTTCTCTGTTTGTCTTTCCTTGTGTTGAGCCGCACACCCGCTCTCCTTCGTCATTGCTCTCCTAGTAGCCTCCTTGTCATCTCTCTCATCATCTCATGCACAATAACTACGTCACCTCAACCACTCCTTTTGTTATCTTCCTCATTGTCACTATCCTTAGTTGCCTTCTCTTTTTGTCTTTCTTTGTGTTGAGCCGCACAGCCGCTCTCCTTCGTCATTGCTCTCCTAGTAGCCTCCTTGTCATTGTCATCAATGTGCCATATCCGCCTTCCCTTACCTTCATGTGCCGCTTCTAGTCCTTTATTGTTCTTGGCCACCTTTGTCTTCCTTTCTCACTGCGAGGTTGCAATTGGAATAGAGCAGATTGAAGAAAGCTCAAGCAGTCGATGGAGACTCAAGATGACAAGGATGATGGCAGAGTAAATCCACATTAGGATAACTTCACTCGCTCTAGTGCATTCAATAACACCTCCTCTGCTTTGAGCTCCACCCTGCATCCGCCTTCTGCTTGAGCTCGGTCTCTATCACAAGCTCTACTGCTGGTCCAGCTTTACCTCTCTCTTTCATCGCTTGAGTAGGGATTGAGGAAAGACACTGAACACAGAAGAGAAGAAAAGGGAGACACTGACATGTGGAGCCTTTGGAGAGTAGGATATAGAGAGATTGAGTGCATAGTAAATTTAGCAAGGAATTTTTTTTAGCTTACCAAATATAGATAGGCTGTTAGAGATGCTCTAAAGTGCTTTGGGTATTTGTAAGTCTAGCCACCTTAAAAATTTTTAGCTCCCCAAAATAATTTAGACTCTTGCTCTAAATTCTACTCCCTCCGTCTTAATTCTAAGTTATTTTAGAGAAATTAAGGATAAGAAAAAAAAACTATAGTACATACCATGGGTGAATGGTTAAAGGTAAAATTAAGAGAAATTTAAATAGAAGATAATTGATGAGATATGTAGTACCGTAGAATTTTGGATAAATTTTAGAATGTATAATCCCATATATGTAAAAATGAAGAGAGTAAGAATTACTAACAATAACTATATAGAAATAAACTACTTTTTTAACCTTACCTTGTGCTTCTTATAATTATTGAATTGAACTTGGTAAATTAAAAACATGAAACCAGATATCATCAATCTTCTTAGTCTAAACAACAGATTTGATCCGCAATACCACAGACCTAACCAGCCCATATTAAGAGAAGAGAAAGAGAGAATTACATCATAGGCTAGCTATATTTATCTAGATTTTTATTTAGACCATCCTCTAACGAATATTTTCACTTCAAACTACGTATTTTTGCCACTATGTTGCGATTTGGACATGTCTCTATCTGTCTCTCTAACCCTCTCTCCACATGCGGCTTCTACCAACACTATCACTATTGTTACACCATCTATGCGCAATACTCCGCCCGTGCTGACTCCTACCCAGGTTCGAGCTCCAAAAGTGCTAGCCCTTTGTTCCAGATTGAGATGCTCCACCATAGTGCCAAGATGGTGTTCTAGCCTGTAGGTGCAAGGTGAAGGGAGATGATGAGCATGGAGAGAGTCTGGAAGGTTTGTAAGTATGTGAAGCTCTTGAATTAATTTGGTGGTTTATGATTGATGAAGGGAGAAAAAGTAGATCAAAGCTTCCATTTGTGGTGAATTAGTTGAGAAAGACTCAGCGAGATTCTTCACCATAGCGGCCTTCACGAACAAGCTACTGCAATTAGAGCGTGTAAGGTTGCATAAGGAGATGAGAAGAGTAGGAAGAAGATTATTTGGTTGTTGACGTGTGGGACCAGGGTCCAAAGTGCAAAGATTAATACCATGGGTCTAGAGTGAAAACATTTGCTAATGCTAGCTCAATATACAATTTAAGTAATAAAATCTAGTCTAAAATGTACTTTACTCTAAGAAACGTAATACTCCTTTTACAAAAGAGTGAGAACAGAGAGACATCTCCAGAAGCTGCATCACTACCAGCATTAGTCCAAATGCAGGTGAAAGTACTCGTAACTCGGATTGCAGGGTGCATGTAACAAGTCTCACAATCTATTTCAGCTTTTCACCATATTATTTATTAGCGTGAATCGTTTGTTCCTACATTGCTTAGACTAGTTTTATGTTATTTGTGAAGTTCATTTTTTAAAATACTAAATTTATTCTTATATACAAGTAGATAATCCGTAATAATAGTCTTTATGGTGACTAAAGGTTCAGTAAGATGACAGTTCGGAATACCGTGACGGTTACTCCTGTACATGTATTCCATAACACGAGTCTAGAGCCGATGCTTGTTAGCTCAAAACTCAAGAAAACACTTCGGTACAGAACAAAAACCACGCATACCAAAACGCAAGGCTGGAAGTGGAGGCTCTAGTGTGCACACAAGAGTTTCTGATTTTATCTGACATACAAGAGTCCATAGGGCCACCGTAGATACATTATTCAATCTTTTGTGTCTACCATTACACTCCGGATGAAATCAAAGACAGGTCAAGAAACGGGCGTATCACCTCGCCATGCTGTTTCCTATACAAGTATACAACAGTACATTGCTGGTTCAAACTTGGAATACAGCAAGCTGTTTAATATACAAGTATACAACAGTACATTGCTGGTTCAAAAAAAGCTAAACTATCATCGACCCAATCTATCATAGATTGGTCTGGATGTTATCTAGTGAACTCCCAAAGTTAGAATGTTATGACCTCACTTTAGCAAGCCGTGCTCTGATCTCTTCCAGATCATCATCATCATCATCATCGGCACCCTCTGCAACAGCTTGACGCTACAAAATGAAAAAAAACAAAATTGCTCTTAATAGTTTAAATAATAAATGGTCCTATGGCAAAAGGACATTTTTGTCAAATAAGATTGCTCGAGTTCACTAGTGGAGTATTACGAAACCACTCTGCTTGGTATTATTAAGAAACTGGAATTAGGGTGTTGCTGTCTATTTAGGACAGCTTAACTTCTCAAAAGCAACTTTCCAGTAAATAACTTCTCGAAGACTACCCTTTTGCATAGCTTTTCTTTTTTGTTTTGGACTTCTTTGCATAGCGGAATGCTGACACAATCCTAATAATAGATATGCAAACAAACAGAAGTGTGAACTCTGAAGCATCTACCTCTTCTGGGACCTTGCTCGTTGAAGCTTGGTTTATCCTCTGTTTCCTCACAGCATCTGGTAGTTGTGAGGCAGTCTCCCCTGCTACTGAAGCAAGAACCTTGTCAACCTCGTCTTCAATTTCCTCCTCCATGTCCTCGGAGTCCAAAGCTGAATCAACTGCATCGTTGACCATCTCTTCCATCACACCAGCCTAAAATTCAACAGCAAAAGGTCAGTGAGTTAGCACACGACCCAATAGTCAATGTGTCAACAGTTTTGTGAACCCAAAGATCAATATCAGTAATGGATCTAATGTCTTCAAACAATACACAAGAAATGGAAATGCTTGGTGGTTCATTACATATCTAACTAAATAGAAATAGCACATTACCTTTGTCATTTCTTTACTAAATTCTTGCATGGTGGTAGCCAGTTCTGGAGCTTTCATTAGATTGTTAACTATTTTCATAACTTCAGTACTTTTGGACAGATGACCCACTGTTCTTGCCGTTGCTGAAATTGCATGAACAGAAGTTCATGGTTTGTCATACGGAAATAGAACAAATAAATGAAGCACTACTCCTTAGTCCTGGTTAAAGAAATCATGCCAAAACAATCAAAAGGCTCACTTGCCATTGACAGTTTTGATTACAAACTTAAAAATAAAAGAAACTGCATTAAAAACCAAATGACATGAGCATGTAAATTGATTATGTCAGGTGCTACAAGTCTACTGAAAATCAGTTAAAAATTGACAATTTTATGATGATTATGTCACACTTCAGTACAAAAAGTTTAGGGGTCAATTGGATCTATGACACTACAAATTTATCGTATTAGAATAATACCATTACAATTCATCAAATCGGCTCAATGCCGTTGGCATTTTGTAAAATTTGAACTATGCCATTATATACATCTTTGGCACCCTTGGACTAGTTTTTTTCGTACCGTATTTTTGTATAGACCATTTTGCCCCCTGCCTTCCACTTCTCCCTCATTCTCTCCCACTCCTCCCTCTCCTTCCTCCTCACTCTCTCTCCATCAGATCCGATCGGTGGCACCAGATCCGGCGAGGCCGTCGCTCCTCTCTTTGGCGATGGTGGAGGCATGGGGTCAATGGCAGCGACTCTCTAGTCCCCCACAGATTTGGCACTGGATTTTACGCCGGTGTACTGGCCAGGAGGGCCGATCCGCTAGGAAGGCTCAGCTGTGGTGCTCTCCCTCTCTCTTTCTCTCTCTTCCTCCCTCTCTCATCCATATCCTGGTAGTTTGCGGTGGTAAGGGCTTCGACGGCAGCTCGGCCAGCACCAACTCTCTCTAGCTCGAGCTCCGGCAGAGGCAAGGGGCAGTGGTGTGGGCTTCGATGGCAACTCAGCCAGCGCTGGCAGATTCCATCACTATCGTCGAAAGAGCAAAGGAATGGCAGAACCGACACTACCGACGCTCATCGGTGGCCACATTTGCTTCTCCCGGCCCATGCCTCCGTCATTGTCATTGATCATGCCTCCAAATCCACGGCGCCATCATTGTCCTCAGCATGCTGCTGCCCCCACCAGTGTTTGCCATCCTCTAAGCCAATGTTGGCGAGGGCAATTTTGTCCATACAAAAATATGTATTTCTCAAAACAGCTACAATGTTGCTTGGGACGTATATAATAGCACAGTTTAAATTTTACAAAATAACAGTGGCACTGAGCCAATTGGACGAATAGTAATAGCATTTTTTCAATACAACAAATTTACAGTGGCATGAATCCAATTAACCAAAAAAAACTTATCATCTGATGCTAATGAGATGGGTGAGAACCTACATATTAGTGATACACCAAATTTTAATTACAAAGCGATAAAACTTTTCAGTGGCATATGCAAATTTCTGGTTCCAGCTTCAGCGTAAACAGACAAGCAGTGAAAACATTTCAGTTAACTCTAACAGAATTTAAAGTAATTGTCTGCAAGGAACTTGGGGGGATGCAACATTGAAGATTAGGCCTAATAAGTCCTCTCTTCTATCAGCTCATAAGAAGAATAAAGAACATACCAACAATTTCACCAAGATGCATTGATACTGAATTTAACTGAGCCTTGTTTTCATAAAGACGATTAACAGCACGCCTTGATCTCACTAGTTCCTTAGCAAGAGCCTAACATATGAAAAAAGAATATTGTCATCAACAGTACAAAGGTGCTAGCGTTACTCAGTTAAAGGACAGCTGTAAAAAGTTGGCATTGGATTATGTTTGTTGAAACTTTAAGCATTATATGTGGAGGACTGAAACATATATTAATGTAGAAGAACTGGTGCATGCAAATGGGAGAGCTTTTACGAACTAATGGATTATCCCATCTAACATTGTAACAACTGAATAGTGTATGTGCAGAACTGTGTATACAGAATGAATCGAGTGTTCAATAACCAAAAGGATAGCTCGGAAGAACTATCTGTGTGTATAACATCCAGAGTAGTAATAATAAAGAAGTGGAGACATGGACATATACTACAAGATAACATATAGAGAGTGATACTAACAACCAACAACTAATAACAAATTCTTTCAGTCCCAATCAAGTTAAGATAAACATAGAGAGTGATAACATAAATAGAATAAAAATCTTTAAAAATGAGCCTTTTCAACTATAGGTCTCCATCAAAATAATAGGATAAATTTGTTAATATATTGTATTGTTAAGTGCATGAAATATATATATATATATATATATATATATATATATAAACCAAAACAGTGGTGAAGTGGAACCAACTATTTAGTTAGGATTTAGTACATTTCAGGTTAGAGTTTTGGTCTTTTGGATGTATATACAAAGATGCTCCATACTTTCTTGGTATCTGTATTATGTAAACTAGGGACAGGAGTGAAATCGTAAGTTAAGACAATAAGATGAAGAGAGAGAGAGAAAAACCAAAACTAATATAAAGAGAGACAATAAAAAGGGATTTAAAGAGTGGGATATAATAGAAAATTTATACTTGAATAGAAATGCTTGAAAAACAGCTATTAACGTACCTGAACCGTGATTTGGAGATTCTTATTGGGTCTCAACTCTAGCCTATGCTAATTTGTTTGGGACTGAAAGGCTATGTTGAGTTAAGTTAAGAGACAGGAGTTGGTCAATCCATAGGTAATCATTGATACACTCTAGATCAACTAAATCAACTAATGTACCCATTGACCCAAGCTAGTTCAATTAAATCAACTAAATTGTATTTAGTTGATTTAATTGAAATATAGTTGGTCAATGGGTATTTGATCCATGTCCAAAAAAGTTAAAAGAATGATGCTGTAGTATGCACTTAGGGCACACTACGGCCCATGTGGGGCTGTTCTTGCACAGCCATGGAACCAAGGGCGCCAGCGCCAGCTCCAGCTTGGCTCCAGCCAGTATCCATTTGATTCAGTTTGTTAGTTCAATGGTCAGAGATCTGATTAGGTTAGTTTTGTGGTGTAAATGGCCTGCAGAATTTAAGTTAATCAAACAAGCAATTAGTCCATCTCACCCTTCCTGTCTCTCACTTACTTGCCCTGTGCCATATGCATGCTTTATTCCCTGACCCTAGCTCACTGTGGCACCAGCTGGCAGCTACAGACTAAAGCCTCCAGTTGATCACACCTAGACTCCTAGAGTCTATGCTCTGGCAC
Organism: Oryza coarctata; assembly: GCA_030770085.1. NCBI lineage: Eukaryota > Viridiplantae > Streptophyta > Magnoliopsida > Poales > Poaceae > Oryza > Oryza coarctata. The sequence continues at coordinate 11,411,987 of CM061475.1, forward strand.
AGGGAATGACTGGGCATGTTTTACTGGGAATAAGAATGCTTATTCCGCATGTCATGCCCTATTTATTCTATAATCAATTTATTGACACATGGAATTGTTGAGCTTCATGATGAATTTTTATTTTACCAATTTAAACTGGGTTTGCTTGGCAAGCTTTGTATGAGATGCCAATTCTGCAGCCTGCCGCTAACAATAAAATGACATGGAAGGTAGCATGGGGACCAAAGATCAAAGGGGGTTTTGATAGTTGGATCACAACTTCACAAGTAAACAGCAGAAAGAAAATTTATGTATATTGCACATGCCAATGGGATCAAAGTGATATGATTCTGAGCACCTGAGGTATATCACATTCTAGGTCCAAGTTTTAGCAAACAACTACAATATAGGCAGTGCATATAAAACTGTCTTGAGGTGTGCAAAGGTTAAGCTATTCCTCTTTGTGTGCACATTCTCCTACCACGTTCGATGTTCACATTTCACAAAGCCAGATAAGCAGCATTTAGCTCAACGGACTGAAAATAAAGCAACTTTAAACTTGCATTAACTGACACAGTGGCGGATCCTGGAATTTTCTAGTGCCTGGGCAATCTTAATGATGGGTAACAAACGCCAACAAATTCATACAACTTCATACACCATTTATCATTAATGTAATAAAAGTTTACAACCCCCCCCCCCCCCCCCCCCCGCCCCCAAAAAAAAGAGGAAAGTCGACAGTACCTAGTTTTGATTTAGAAGAGGAAACCACAGCGAGAGATAAGCTTGATTAGATGATGGTTGTGTATTTCTAATTAATGGACTAAGCTAGCATTAATTGCTTTGCTAGTTTGCCCAGATAATCATCTAGATGGGTAAGCAGTCATGCATTCTTTGCTTTTGCCTAAATAATCTAGCTAGGGAATCACTTGGCCATCCGGCGGAGTCCGGGCATTGGCCAGGGTGGCTGGGCCTTGGCTCCGCCACTGACTGACGAATGGGATCGAACCAGCCATACACAGAAGGGAAAAAAAAGCTGTTCGTGTGTACTGCATTACAAACCGGAGTGCTTATGCAAAGCAGCAGGATTGAAGTAAGCACACCTTTGCGGATCCAATGTCATTGCGCTTAGCAGCCTCCCTGATAGCCTTCTCCACGTTCTTCTCCTCCTTCTGCACATCTGCAAACACAAGATGAACATTACTAACAACAACATATGCCATGACGGGTTGGGAGTTTGGGCCAGCGATCGCAATAACCGCGCTGCTAATCAAGTCGCCGCTAAAAATCAAGGCACCAAAAAATATCTTCCCCAATTCAGGGTGGTACCCACGACCATGCTACGTCTCTTCCCAAGGAAGCCTCGATCATGTAGAACACCTAGACAAAGACCTGGCCGCAGGTCGCGCCGCGGGGAGGAAAGGAATCAGGAGGGGAGGAGAGGAGGGGAGGGATGGGGCCTCCTTGGCTAGGGGGGCGGGGCGGCGACAACTAACCTCGGATCTGGCGGTCGAGGCCGCGGCACTCGTTGCGGAGGCGGCGCTGCCACTCGCGCAGCTGCTGCTGCGGCGTCGGCCGCGGCTTCAGCAGCCCCTTCACCTTCTCCATCAGCGCTGCGCTGCTCCCCTCGATTGGTCGCCGACTCCAATAGCTTATCCCCTCTCCTCCGCCTCCGCCGCCGGCGTCGAATCACAATCACGCGGTGCCTAGAGCCCACGCGGAGAGAGAGGAGGAGGACGGACACAAGGCGAGGACGACGAGCGAGGGAGGGAGGGGAAAGGGAAGGAAACCGTGTGTGGCGAGAAGCCTGCGGCGTTACAGGTGGCGAGCGTGTAAACAGTGCCAATTTCCAACCGTGCCGGTCTCCGCTTCCCTATGTGTTTTTTTATCAGTCCGAGGGTTCATTCGGATTAGAGAAAAATAAAGAAAAACAAAAGAGGACTCGGATTTCCGAGGATTCCACTCTGTAGCACTGTTCGGTTCAAAGAAATCGACCCTAGGGAAACAAAAATTCCTTTCCTGTAGATTCTGCTCAGAAATAAAAGAAATTTTTCATCAACTCATTTCCTATGTTTTTCTGTAACCTATCCGAAAATATGTTTCAATCATATCTTAAAAAATTCTTATGTTTTTTAATCCTCTGATTTACACATATATTCCTATCATATTCATATGATTTTTCTTTTCCTACATTTTTATTATCGTGTGTTTCAAATGAGTATTTCTCGTTTAGATAATCCTTTTAAATACATCACAAAACTCTTATATACATACGCTTACACACTTACCCAATACATAGACGTAGAAACGTAAACACTTTCAAAATACAGAGCCAAATACATAGACGTAGAAACGTAAACACTTTCAAAATACAGAGCCAAATAATATATTTTAAGATTAATAAAATCACTACAAACATCTCGCTAATAATATGGCTATCACTCAAAAATAATTAAATATAAATATAAACACCACTAATTTTGTTTTTCAAAATATCTAGCCATAGCAAAAACAGATTTCTAAAAATATTTCTTATAAGTGACATTTAAGCAGTAATAAATATAGAAAAAAGTAAAAAATATTTTCTTACAAGTTATAGATAGGAAATTTTGAATTCACTTAATCCTCTTGGAAACAATCCTACGAGTTGATATGTATATACATTTTTATTACTTTACCTTTCCTATCTCATGGGTTAAAATTCCTCCAAACAAGTTAGCACTAGCACATTTATCAGACTATATAAACTCGCTATAAACATTACAAGCTTACAGCTATCATATCTGTATCAAAGGTAAATGACGTTTTCAGTTTTTCACCCCCTTGCTGTTGTTTTCGGATATGCCAGAAGCCTTTTTTTAGCATGTGGGAAATTTTGCAATGCTGATCAAGAAAATGGACAGTTTGCTGTTAAGTTCCTGTGTCCCAAACAATGTTAATGTCACTTTCAGTTTTTACCTAATGACATGTCAATATGTGGTTGTTCAGCAAATTACAACACATCTGACAGCATAACGTCCAACTAGCAAGAAATCATATCAACACACTGTAGTAGCTTTTACAACAGTTTTTATTTTCCAATGCCCAATTTGAGACTATTTTGTAGTGTCTTTTCTTTCTTCTTCTTTTTCCCAGCAAACTATCAGAAACAATCAAATTCAACTAATCATAGAGCCCTTCTTCATGCCATATGTCAACCAAAAAATCAACCATCTCCTGCAAGAATTTCGTAAATCAGAAGAGCACTGCATAAATAATATATGGAATAAAGAAATGGTTTGATTATGGATCTTACAGATAACGGGATTGGCCGCAGAAAACGCTCACTTGTCGACAACAGATCATCATATGTTGTGCACCAGCTGTTATAAACATACATAAAGGGGTTAATGATTGTACCTTATGTTTGGTGCGAATAAAAAAAATGGTGGTATGGAACAATAAGCATCGACCAGCAAAAGCAATGCCACAGTTCTTTTTTTAATATGCTCTAGGCAGTGTGGATAGAAGCGGAAATCACTGCCAGAGTTACTACATCAGGTTCTGAATACCATGTTTGCGTCATTTACCATCACTAACCCTTAGTGTTGGGCAAATAAATCAAGAAGGGTGAATGTACCATGCTATTTGGTCAGGCAACAGCTACAATATTTATTTACAGCCTTGGCAAAGAACATTGTGATGAAAAATTACACGCTTATTTGCAGAGGTAGTTACAAATTATCCTTGAAAAACTAGAACTTATAGCTGGGAATGAAAAAAAATCTCCAAACAAGCCAGTTTACCAACAACCTTCCAGATTCATTAATGCAAGTCATTTATGGTTTTCTAACCTCCAGAACAAAGTTGTACAGAAAAGTTAAGGCAAATGAAAGATGAGAGATAAGAATGGACCTTATTATCGGCTCTCGTGATGCCTCTTTGGGAACTTTCTCCTGGCCTCCAGTCCATTGCCTTCTCATCTCAGCCCATGCTATAGCCGCTGCAGAAACAGGATTTTAATAGAAAACATACACATGACTACAGATAGAAGCTACTGAACTGAGAAACTCACAAAACACGAATCTAAAATCATGCATACCATGATTGATGAATGAGGTGTCTTTCCCGTTAGAATCATTGATGATAGAGTTGGGAAGTGACGATATGTTTCCCTCAAGGGATACTGATACACTAACATTGTTCTCCATTGCTTCTAGGCCTGATGAGCATTGCCTTCTTTTTCCAATAGATGAATGGTGAGGCTTCTTTCTTGCAGATGTTTTTGGTTTAGAACCTGGAAGTGGCTGAGACTTGCTCAAATTACCTATGCAGCAACTGTACTGCATGAAGTAAACATCAGAAATGCTTGAGGTGTGAATTGCCCCAATGATGACATTGAAAAATAGTCCTTCATGAATTAAAGCAAAGGATATAATATGACCAAATTCGAATTGAAAATGTAAAGAGTTATGAATATGATACTAATGCTTATTCCAGGCAAACACGAGGATAACCTACCCCATATAAGCTTGAAGATGAGTTTGAGTGAACACAATCCGCCAAACAGGGTGGCAATGGAACCATTCAACTAAGGCACATGGTTTAACTTTTCATTCATCACAATTCATTTGTTTCTGAAATAAAAGATAGAATATTTCAAAATTCAGTTAAATAAAGTTACTGACACTGAGAAATGAACATCCAATAGTCATGGTAAGGAGATGCCATGATAACTCAGACTGGCATTGTGTAGTAAGATAACTTTGTTGGTTCAACTTACATATGGTATGGGCAGATAATGGAGAGGGTGCATATGTTCTCAACAAGGAGTTAAAAATTCACCTCAACACTATGTTAAAAACAGAGCCTCTCAGCCTTACGTTAACAATTGTTTGCTGACATATACATCAACTTGACATGCCAAACACTTAGAACAAAAGCATTCTATTATATGGCAATCAAAGTGTTATTTATCCAAATAAACAGTATGAGACATTTTACAAACCAAAAGGAGGGACTGAATTTTAATTCATACACTTTCATGTTATGTCCAGTTCAGTCACTTGACATCACTTACTTGATGCTTGTTTTGAGTAGTCAAATGCATGTGCATTACCACAGACAAAAATGTTAATCTAATGCAAACAACCAGCAAGTGGTCACACCGTTACAAGAAAATAGGCCGTATCTAAAAATTTAGAATAATCCAGTTGCTGAGCATTCGTAGTTACCTAGTTCCATAATGCTCCATAGGTGATACATTTGATTAGGGGGTGGCCTTTACAGGAACAAAATACAACTGATTTATTTATAAGGTTCTCAACAAACCTATAGCGCCAACAAGAAAGGCACATAATAAGCAGATTAAGTTCATGTTTAACTATCTAGGGGAAGTGAATCCTGCCATTAAGTCTAATTAAAAAGTTACCATTCCATGGACATAGTTACAAAAAGAAAATCAAAATTATGTACAGAGAAAAAATAGCTAATAAACCCTAAACTAATCCTGCTTGACAACACGCTCCTTCAATTATTAAAGCTGAGAGAAGATACATTCCACCATAGAGATGGGACAAACCGCGTGCCAGACATGGCACCATCACCCCCTCCCCACCGTACACACTCCCTCGTTCTCCGCGGGAAGGTCGAATTTACTGCGCCTAGCCCGAAGTCGCGAGCCCAATGAAGTACTACTACCCATCTCACGCATGTAAGGGGAAAAAATAGCACGATTAAAACGCCTTGCCACAGAACGCGACTTGGATTAGCGGAGGCCTCAGCTCACGAACCGATTCGAACCCAATCGCACGAGAAATCAGATCGAAATGCACGGGGAAGAAACAGGGAAGGGGGGAGGGGCGTAGCCGCGTCGGCTAGCCCAGGCACCACACCTCGCAGCAGTGCCGAGTCCGGGGAGAGGAGGGAGGCAACGCGAAATCCCTTCGCCAGCTTGCAGCTTCGCGCTCTTCCGGGAGGAGAGAGTGAGAGATTCAGGTGTAGGTGGAGGATGAGAGAGAGAGGGGAGAACGGGATGAGAAAGAAATGGGAATAATAAACACGGAGAGAGAAAGAAGGAAGAATGTGTTGGTCGGCTGCGACATTCTGTTCTACCAGCCTGGACCTGGTCCACGGGGGTGGAGGCCGTGCACCGCGCCTCGAGATGCGTGGACCGGACGCGCAGTATGGTCGGTGGAGCCCACCTGGGGAAAATGGGCGAGGAAACTGGCACGAGAATGGAAAGGAAGATTTGGGTCATTGGGTTTGGTGGTGGTCTTCGTTTTGCCGACCTGCTCTGCTTGCAACTGCAAACAAACGTATGCACCTTTCACACACGTTGCGCAAATGGACTTGGGCTTTACCGATCCTTAGGCAGGATCTTTGAATTGAGGTATAGGATGCATTGAATTGGATGTCTAAATCAAATTCAAAGTTCAAATTATGGTGTAATAATAGAATTATGGGTGTATGACTTTATCCATTAGAATTTTAAATTCTTGTGTTCGTAAATATAATTTATGTATTTAAAAGTTATCTTTAGACTATACTCCAAGCCCTGATACTTACTTTATTGAATAATTATATTGATGAGTATATAGGTGTATTTATTAATATTGTTTTTAAGGTATGTCTGTAGTCAGCATAGAGAATTATGAGCGACTCAAAATTTGGTAGTAATTTTTAATGTTGTGATTGCTCAATCAAACTTAAAGAACACAAATAATTACCTAGGTTATAGCCTCCTGTTCGATAACAACTCCCTCCTAGATTTCTTGAGTGGATGGTTAAAATGCACACCGGTCAAAGTGCTCGGGTGGAGCTCAAGCCCTCCTCGCTAAAGAAGTCTATGTCTATACTTTTCTTTTTTGTTTTGCCCTTTCAGAGGCTATCTACAACTTATATATTCTTGCTACTACAATTTATGGAGCTTGACAGTTTTATTATTGTAAACATTACTATTAGATCGACATTTTTGACATCCTCACTAACATCCCTTGTGACATGTGGATATAACATTGTGATCATGTGCATTAAATGAGGACTGACGGGTCACAGACCGCATCACGCACAACAACCACATTCGGTTTTGATTAACCCTTCTCAGGGAACTTCTTCTCTATGGTGATGTAGGTACACCTACTCAAGGGCCACCGTGCCATGCGGCCTAGTGGTCGTAGGCCTACCCTGCTCGGGGGTTGCCACATCACCTAATCACATAATCCTCGCGGTTAACTTTTGCTTGCCCTAGATGATTGTCGGTGTTACTGGAACCCCTCAATTATAACACCGACAAAGGTGCATTGGTGTTCACACCGGATCTCGCATGCCCGACGCGAACACGGCGATGTCTGGGAGGTGTACTTAACTCCAGTGCAGGTCGGTCAGCTTCTCTTCGTGGCTCGAGATACGTACACCGGGGCCCGTGAGTTTCACTCGGCTCCGGCGCGATGGTGTGGGTGCAGGCGTGCCAGTCAATTTGACCCTACAATTAACAAGGAGATAGGACGAACGGGTCAGTCGGACGATGGGTCGATACGAGCTCTTGCTATCGGTTGGTCGTCGATAGGATTGAGGTGACCAATGGCTGCTTCCGGATGGCTCCTGCTATTGGCTAGTCACCGATAGAGATTGAGACGCTCTTTCATTGGCTAGGGAGCCGATGAAGGCGTGGATAGATGTCAACAAAGGATATGATGGCTCCGGGTGTGGTGAAAGTGAAATCCTGATCTATTGGCCACAGAGCAGATGGAGATACCGAAGGGTACTAAAAGCAAAGCGTGCAAGATCCCTCCTGGTAGTCGACGTAAGCTGTAGCGGTCGTTCATCAGCTGGAAAGCCGATGAAGGCATATATGAAGTGGCAAGGAATCGTATAAAAGACACACCGGCTGTAAAGCCGATGCCGCTCCGGATATGGCAAGGGCGAAGCGAACCCATCGGCTAGCTGAGCCAATGAGAGGACGTCTCTCTGAAAATAGATGCGCATTGGCTGAAAGGCCGACGCGCTTGGCGTGACGCTTGAGGGGAGTATCTGAAGACTGGTGTGTATCAGCCGAGGAGCCGATACGCTAGGCGTGTTGCTCAATGTATAGATAACTCATCAGCTAACACTCCGATGAAACGTCGTACAGAGACCTATAGGCCTAAAGCTCAATCTACCGTCGACAACCTCATAGGTCAAACCTAACCGATGCAGCACGAGACCGACGACGGCGGAGATAGCTTAATAGATCGATAGACCCTGCACAGACGTGATGCGATACATCCGATCGGCCTAAGAGGTTGAACCTAAATGATACAGTGTTAGACAGATCGAGACATATTGGGATAGTGGTAGGATTTACCCCTTCACCAAAGATCAAGTAAACCGATGCAGCCCCGCGTCAAGAGCCAAACCCCATCGGTAAAAATCTAGATGAATTAGGATGGCGATGCGTCGAAGTTGTATTGATTAAAGGATGTCCATTACAGGCTCCCAGGGGTCTATATTTATACCCTGGCATTATAGAGTCCGACGTGTTTACAATAAGCACCGGACGTTATTTCCTAACAAAGATAAAAGGAAAATATCTCTAAGAAAGTTTAACTAAACTAACTAAACTTTCCTATCTATATAAGATACGATTTAGATAGATAGAATATCCTGCTATGAGTCCCCCGGCTCCTCCTCAGATTCGGTCTCATTTGGATAGTCTTCTATAATTGGACTGAATCATTTCTTGTTTCCTTTAATCGTCTTTTTTCCTGTAGCAATCAGACTCTTCTTTAATAAATCGATCGTCTTTCTAATTTTTTTCCTGGGCTTACCAAGTTAACAATTGGTTGATCTAGTGTTTCGACTTGCAAACTATGTACTATCCAGCTATAATGTGCTCCCTCCAATTTTCAACATATGGCATTTGTTAGTTCAAAATTAAACTATTTTAAAAAATGAAGGGAGTAATTGTACATTGTTTTTTTATTTTAGCACTTTGGTTGAGTTTGGCACAGGGCCTGAATTTTTTGAGAACGTCTCTGATGTATCCTTGGTGCATAGGCTGGGAGCTATATTTCTATTATAAAAAAATCCAATGGAAAATTAAATTTATCTCTGAATTTCAATGTTTGTTTTTTATTAGGTTGCCAAAGAATTTGTAACATGGGAATATGACGATCCAAGACAAAATCCAATTCATGTTTGGTTCCTTTTAACTAAAATCGCATCAACCAGGTCATTTCTTTGGCTAACTATTACCAACAGCATGCTATCAGAGGAGAATACACCATGGTTGATGGCAGCAACATGGGCACACTAGGCCATATGGAAAAAGAGTTTCATGGAGAGTTGAGGAATACAAACAGCAATGGGGGCAGCCATGGAGGTCAATGGTGGCTGCTGAGCTCAGAGCCCTTGAGCCCAACACGACAGTGGCAACCATTAACCTCCATGTTTTGGAACCACATAGCTTGGATTGGAAATTCATAGCTTGGAGCTAAACTTGTGGAGACCTAGTGATGACCAAGGTGCTTAGCATTGAAGAAGACCCTCTAGATTTTTCTGGTGGTCCATTTACAGTGTGGTGGTTAGTGATAGTGTTGAAGGAGATGAGTTGGTGCCAACACTGAGGAAAGATTTGCCGATGGCAAGGATATTCACATACATCATGTATGGTGCAAGGATAGAGGCTATATAAAGACATAACCATAGCATTAGATGATGTGGAAATTCCATCTATACCATGAAGATTTAGCCAACATCACAAAATTTTGATGGTTCTAATATACACCACTAAGCTAGTGTAATGACACTTTTACCCTTCTTCTTCTTCCCCTTCCAATCATTTTTTTCCAACTAATAATCTTGCCTCCGCTTCTAGATGAGCCATCACCTCCCATCAAGGAGGCCTACCAGCATCCATTCTACGACGTGTATCTAGGTTGACTTGGAGGTGGTAGGGCTGATCAACCTCGTCCAAGAGGTGGTGGTGTTGATCTAGATCGAATCCCATGGGAGCAACACAACTCAAACAAATCGCGATACGGATCGTCTTAGTGGTGGTGGTGCCTGTCGAGTTGAGGGTGAAGCATCTAGGACTCATTGTTGATTTTGAAAATTAATGATAAGCCAAGATTGTTTACTAATGAATGCATTTGAGTATTGTAATTAAGTTAGGTACCTATGAAAAATCAGCCAAGGAGTTTGACTACTGATTAAATTTGATAAGCAAAAAGGTAGCAAAGCAAAGAAAATATTTATTGTTCTTATATACCATTCGAGATGTTGGATGATTGTGTTAGGTTTAATTTTCTAGCTTTGCCATACTATCAATAAGGGTGGTAACAATTGCAAAGAGTTAATCAAAATGTCACATTGGAGTAATTGCATAAAGTTTTTTAGTTGGGAAAAGCGTTCTAGTGCAAGTTGGTCATATCGGAAATTAGGGTCGATCTGACCAGGAGTTTCCAGAGAGTTTTCTAAGCGTGCAAGTGTTGGCCAGTCAGACCGAGACCTAGAGCCGGTCAAACCAAAATCTTCTAGAGAGGGTTTTGAGCTTTGGCAAGGCTAGTCGGTCAGACTGGGCCTTGTAGGTGGTCAAACCACGATCTTTCAAAAAGGGTTTTGAGCTCTGACAAGGCTATCTAGTCAGACTAGACCCTAGAGCCGGTCTCCCTGAACTGACCAACACCTTCAAAAATATTTCTATAAACTCCTGGTCCGATTGACTTTTAGGCTCGGTTCGACCGACTGACAAAGTAGCACTCAAAACTCTTACTAGAAGATTAGGGCACTTGGTCTAAGCGCAGGTAAGGTCGGACCAAAATTTTGCCATCGGTGAGACAAGGATAGGCGCATTTAATGCGCACTAGCGACTCTTTTTCAAACCGTTGGTAGGAAGGCTAGTTGGACTGGATCCTTAATGGTGGTCAGACCAAACGTATGTAGAGTTGGGGGATTTCACCCCAATAGCTAGTTTTTATTGGTGGAGGTATAAATACTCACTCACTAGTAGCCAAGGGTTTCTCTTGTTCTTTCATCCATTTTATATGAACCCTTGTCTTCCCTCTTACACCTCTTGAACTTTCTCTTCAATTTTGAGGGTGTTTAAGAGTTGTTTTAGCCAAGTCAAGTGCATTCTATTATTGTTAAGCTAGTGTGACACTTGATTTTCTCTAAGCATTGGTTATTACTTATTACTCTTAGAGGTTGCCGCCTCCTAGATGGCTTGAAGGAGGTGATTCCTGATGATCTCTCCAAGAAGGTTGTGAGGAAGACTCGATATGTTTGTGGGTGGTTTGGAGTTTACCTTTGTAGTGAAGAAAGAACTATCCTAGTGATCGAGGCTTGGATAGGCCTCTTTAAGGTCAGCTCCTATCTTGCTCATCTCTTGATGAAGGAATTTGGAGGCTAGATAGTTTGAGCGGTGAAGTTGGATTCAACTCAATGGGGAGTAGGAAACCGTTAAGTTTTTAAACCATGGGTAAAAAATTCATTGTCTCTTGTCTCATTTACTTATGTGCAATTTACATTTATAGAGACTATTTGAGCCCTTATCACCCTAGTTTTGTAAAACTTAATATAGTTGTTTAGATAGACTCTCTTTCACCAAACCATAGCAACATAGGTTAACTTTGCGTATTAGGAGAAATTTTTAATATTGCCTATTCACCCCCTCTAGTCGACATCTTGATCCTGGAAGTGGTATCAGTGTTTGGTCTCTCTGAATTGGGCTTCACCGCTAGAGAGAAAATATGTCGAAAGAGGTTCACCATGTAGGTAGGGTGCCTATGTTTAATGGTTCAAACTATTTCACTTAGAAAATTAAAATGTCTACTTACCTCAAAGCTATGAGTTTTGGTATTTGTAAAGTTGTAAATGAAGGTCGTGTCATGGCACTCAATTTTGAAGCTTCAACTCAACTTGAACAACGCAACACTCAACTTAATGACACAAGCTATGAATGCTTTATTGAACTCCTTGAGTTAAGAAGAGTTTGATCGAATAAACAATCTTGAGACCACATATGAGATTTGTATCAAGTTGGGTGAGATTTATAAAGGCACAAGTGAGTATAAGGAAGCCAAGCTTCATTTTCTCAAGATACAATATGAGACCTTTGTTATGTTGCCCGATAAGAGTGTCAATGACATGCATGAGTGGTTGAATGTGATTGTCAATGACCTCAAAGAACTTGGGGTGACTTACACCAATCTTAAGATAGCTCAAAAGGTGCTTAGAATTCTACTAGACAAGTATGTGACACTAGCAACATTTCTCATCAACTTTGACATGTCAAAGATGACCCCCATAAGTCTTTTGGGTAAGATCATCACAAATGGTATGTACAAGTTGAAGAAGCCTCTTCATCAAAGAAGAGGTGTATTGTTCTTAAGACCAAAGTTGAACACAAGGGAAATGCTAGGGTGGATGTAGACAAAGAAGATTTATAAGAAAAAATTACACTTATTGCAAAAAGATTCAATAATCTCTTGGGAAGAAGAAAGAGAAGAGGAAATAACTCTAGTTCTTATAGAAGAAGAGTAAGAAGAGGATCTTACAAGAACATATTTATCTTAAGATGCTTTGAGTGTGGTGAAAAGGGATATTTTTCTTTAAAATGCCCTACCAAAGAGCAAGAGGATGTCAAGCCTTCCAAGAAGAAGAGTGGGAAGAACAAGTTCTTCAAGAAGCTCAAGAAGGAGGGAAAGAAGGCAGGGGCTTTTGTGTGTGAGTGGGACTCAAATTGTGAGAGTTCCACCTCGCAATCCAATGACTTCGATAAGAGCAATGATGAGTGCACTCCTAAGAAGAGAAGTATGGTTGAGGTCGCAATCAAGGAATCTCCCTCACTCTTCTTGCCATTTTGCCATGAGGCAAAATGATCTTCTAAGGTAACTTCTTCTAGGGATAGTGAAAATGATGATGGTATTGGTCCTACTTATGATGAGCTAGAATGCATGTTTAGAGAGCTCCACACGTATAGTGAAAAGGAGATTGTTAAGTTCAAGACTCTAAAGTAGGAAGCATGCCTCTTTGAAGGCCTTATATGAGGAGCTAAAGATTTCTTATGAGAAACTAATAATTTCTTATGTGGAACTTAAGGAAACTCATAACACTCTCCTCTACTACCAAACATGGAGCTAAAATGATATTGGTATCTCTTGTGATTTGCTTGAAGAAAATGCTCCTTGTCATAATGTTCATGTTGCATCATCTAGCACATCTACTTCTTATGATGATCTTTTGGATTTGCCTAGCTTTAGCTCTTGTGTCTCCTTGTGTGATACCTTGCTCATAATGGATAATAATGAAGTTAAAGATCAAGTATCAAAGCTCAACAAAAGCTTGAAGAGGTGCTTCAAAGTTAAGAGCACTTGAGACGATCTTAAGTGAGCAATGGTGCTCCTTTAACATGGAGGGTCTTGGATTCATTTTAAAGAAAGACAAGAAACCTTCACACCGTGCTCCTAGTTTTGTCAAGAGTAATGGCAAATTTTCCCATAGGTGCCATGAAGTTTGGCACATTGTTGGAGAGTGCCTAGTTGGTAAGCCTTCTAAAACTCGTTTATTTGATTCTCACTACATGCTTAGGAAGGCTCATGATGGTACTATTATTGCTAGATATGTTGGCACTTCTATACTAAGTAGTAAAAATAATATCATTTGGGTGGCCAAAGCTTTGGTCACTAACTTCCAAGGACCCAATCAAGTTTGGGTACCTAAAATGGTTTGATTTTCTTTTGTATGTGAACTACCGCACTGGTGGAAGTCATTGGGTGTTTGATATTGGATGCACGCAACACATGACCGGTGATAGAAAAATGTTGACCTCATTTGAAGTGGGCAACGAAGATCAAGAAAGAGTGACCTTTTGTGACAATAGTAGAGGAAAATAGCTATCTCAAATGATCTTTCAATTTTAAATGTCTCTCTTGTCGAATCATTAAATTTCAACTTGCTCTCTGTTGCTCAAATTTATGATCTTGGCTTATCTTGCAACTTTAATCATCAAGAAGTTATTGTATCTAGTCTTCAAGATAGCTCTTGTGTGTTTAAAGGTTTTCAAAATAGGAATTTTTATTTGGTTGATTTTTCCTCAAATGATGCAAATTTAAAAACTTGTTTGGTTGCACAAACATCCTTGGGTTGGTTTTGGCATTGGAGATTAGCTCATGTTGGTATGCATCAACTATGCAAACTTTTAAAACATGATCTATTAGTGGGCTTGAAAAAAGTGAAATTTGCGAAAAATAAACTTTGTAGTGCTTATCAAGTTGGCAAGCAAGTTGCATGTTATCATCCTTCTAGGTGTATCATGTCCACTTCTAAACCTTTGGAGCTTTTGCATATGGATTTATTTGGCTCTATAACTTATAAGAGCATTGGGGGTAATAGCTATTGTCTTGTTATTATTGATGATTATTCGAGATTTTCTTAGGTTTTCTTTTTGAATGACAAGGCTAAGTTTTCTTTTTGAATGACAAGGCTAATATCTTCGAATTTTTCAAAAAAGTTTGCAAAAAGGGCTCAAAATGAATTTAACTTTTCCATTGTGAAAACTAGAAGTGACAATGGTGACAAGTTCAAAAATACAAATATTGAGGTTTATTGTGATGACCTTGGTATTAAACATGAGCTTTCCGCCACCTACTCACCTCAGCAAAATGGTGTTGTAGAAAGAAAAAATCGATTACTAATTGAGATGGCAAGGACAATGCTTGATGGATATGCTGTTTATGTTTCTTTTTGGGCATACGCAATTAATACCACTTGTCATGCCATAAATCGCTTTTATTTGCATCATCTTTTGAAAAAGACTTCCTATGAATTTCTTATGGGGAGAAAGCCAAATGTCTCCTACTTTCGTGTGTTTGGGTGTAAGTGCTATATTTATCAAAAGGGTGTGAGATTAACCAAGTTTGAAAGTCATTGTGATAAAGGGTTTCTTTCAGGATATGCTTCAAATAGCAAGGCATATCATGTCTACAACAAAAGTAAAGATAATGTGGAAGAAACTTTTGATGTTAAATTTGATGAAACTAATGGTTTCCAAGAGGGGCATGAGAACTTGGATGATATAGGTGATGTAGGCTTGATGAGAGCTATGAAGAATATTTCCATTGGAGACATCAAGGCTATTGAAGTAAAAGACAATACCTCCTCTTCTATTCAAGTAGAGCCCTTGACTTCCGCTACACCAAATCAAGCTCAAAGTGAATTGAAGGAGGATAAGAAAGATAATCCACCTATGCCACCAAGGATACACAATGTTCTCTTCAAAGATTACTCCATTGATCAAGTGTTGGGTAATATTAGTAAGAGTGTTCAAACTCGATCTCGTGTTGCTTCAATTTGTGAACATTACTCTTTTGTCTCATGTCTTGAGTTTGAGCATGTAGATGAAGCTCTAAATGATCCAAATTAGATAAATGCTATGCTTGAAGAGCTCAACAATTTCTTAAGCAAGAAACAAGGTGTGGACTTTGGTTGAAAGGCCTAAGGACCACAATGTCATAGGGACAAAATGGTCTTTAGGAACAAGCAAGATAAAAGTGGTATGGTTGTTAAAAACAAGACAAGATTGGTAGCACAAGACTTCACTCAAGTCGAAGGTTTAGATTTTGGTGAAGCTTTTGCCCCCATGGCAAGACTTGAAGCCATTCGTATTCCACTTGCATTTGTATCATGTTTTAATATTAAGCTTTATCAAATAGATGTGAAAGTGCTTTTCTAAATGGAGAAATTGTGGAACTTCTTTTGGTTGAACAACTACCTGGTTTTGAAGATCCTAAAAATCCAAATCATATTTATAAACTCTCAAAAGCTTTATATGATTTAAAACAAGCTTGAGCTTGGTATGAAAGATTGAGAGATTTTCTTCTTTCAAAAGGTTTCAAAATTAAAAAATTGACACTACCTCTCTTCACAAAAACCATTGGTGATGATTTCCTTGTATGTCAAATTTATGTAGATGATATTATCTTCGGTTCTATTAATGAGTTGTTTTACAAGGAATTTAGTGATATGGTGTTGAGGGAATTTGAGATGTCCATGATTAGAGAGTTGATTTTCTTTCTTAGGCTCCAAATCAAACAACTCAAAGATGGAACCTTTGTTAGTTAAATCAAGTATATCAAGGATTTACTCAAGAGGTTTGGCATGGAGAAAGCAAAGCCTATCAAGACTCCTATGGCAACAAATGGCCACCTCGACATTGATGAGTGAGGTAAACCAGTAGATTTAAAGCTTTATAGATCCATGATAGGAAGTTTGCTTTCTCTTACCGCATCTAGGCCAAATATTATGTTTAGTGTTTGCATGTGTGCACGTTTTCAAGCTGCTCCTAAAGAATGCCATTTGGTGGCTATGAAAATAATTCTAAGATATTTAAAACATTCCTCCAACATAGGCTTGTGGTACCCAAAAGGTGCCAAGTTTAAGCTTGTGGGCTACTCCGACTCAGATTATGTTGGTTGCAAAGTGGATAGAAAGAGCACTTCTGGTAGTTGTCAAATGGTTGGTCTTGGTCATCCAAGAAACAAAATTCCGTAGTCCTATCTACTGCCGAGGTATAATATGTTTCGATGGGTAGTTGTTGTGCCCAATTACTTTGGATGAGACAAACTTTGTTGAACTATGGCATAGACTTCTCCAAAACCCCACTCTTATGTGACAATGATAGTGCCATCAAAATAGCCAACAATCTCATTCAATACTCAAGAACCAACTATATTGACATTTGCCATCACTTCTTAAGAGACCATGTTGCCAAGGGTGACATTGTCATAAGCCACATAAGAACTGAAGATCAACTAACCAATATCTTTACCAAATCTCTTGATGAAACCTGCTTTTGCAACTTAAGGAATGAGTTAAATGCCATAGACTTCTCAAATGTTGCTTGAACTTATGCACCATGCTTGTCTAGGATTTATTGATTCTTAGCTTGTCTTTGTGAAAAAGGGGCTTGACACATTAAAGGGGAGTATTGCACCTCTCATATGTGTATTACCACTCTTAGGGTGTGTGCAAAGTGACAAAAGTGCTATAAGAGTCTTCAAAATGCCTATTTAAGCCAAAAGTCAAAATTTGATATAAATTGTATTTCTCACAAAGCTACCTCTCAAAAAATGTATCAAAAGGACTCTCTTATGTTTTCAAAACTCCATTCGGCAAGAAAAATAAACTTGTAAGTGAAAATGCCTTTTTGACCCCATTTTGAAGAAACTAGATTATTACTTTTGGACAAACAGATTATTTCTTCAAAATGAGTTTGGGATGGTTTTTGTAAAGGGGCTCAAAACAAAGTTCAAAGAGAGAGTAATTTCAAATGTTTTTGCTATTCAAATATAGTTCAAAAAATAAATTGTTTTGGAAATCCTTGAATTTGAATTTCATCCAAAAACTAGAATCGACCATAAAAGGTCACCATCTAGCACTTTGGTGAAAAACATTGCAAAAATCCATAAAAATCTCAATTCTATGGATAATTGGCAATACTTGATCTCATACATTAAGTTTGCACCTTTGTGCAAATTGATTTGCTCCAAAGTCCTTGTTATTTTCTCTATGTTTTTGTTTGGGGGAGTTTGTCTGCTCAAGCGGTTTGGAATAGATAGACTGGGCATAGTCGGTCCGACCGGTGCTATATGCACGGTCCAACCAACATGTTGCCCTTGGTCCGACCGGTTTCTCAGTACAGGTTTGACCGGGCCATGGGGTGGGGTCAAGGTTTCTCGCAGGAGTCCTTTAACCGATGTTTTCCCCTTTCTTCCTCCCCTCTCCTCTTTAGAAATTGCCCCAAACTCTTTTCACTCTCTCCTCTCTCAAACCCTAACTATCTTCCTCTACCATATCCCTTTGGTTAGATCATGATTTCTCATCTAGTTGGACTTTAGGTGATTCTCCACTGTTCTCTTTCTTTCCCATAGTTTGGATTTGTTTTTGGTTAAGTTTTTAAACCATGGTTTGGAACTTTAGGTAGACGTAATAATGTTTGTCGATTTACACCATTTGAGGATAGTTCTCGGTGTAAATCAAATCTTCTCAATCCGGAATCTCTCTCCCTAACATGTACTTTAATTTCTTCCATCTTTTAAATTTCTAGGGCTAGGGTTAGAATTGTTTATTTGTTCGAGACCCATATGGTATTAGGTTGGCTACCCTTGTTCACACAATCATCTTGTTCATGCCATATGTTGCTCCTACCATAAGTAGTATGGTTAAAATTTTTTGGTGATGTGAATTTTGCTTGACCTTCCGCTACCAATGGCAGTCTGATCGACACACTATCATAGGTCTGACCTGCCTTGTGCCGTTGGTCTGATTGGACTTATACCTTCAGTCCGATCATGACTATGAGGGTGGTTAGACTGTCCCTGGCTAGATAATCCATTCACCATCACCAAAGTTTCTCCTACACACTTGCACTAATCTGATTCCATCCTTGTTCTA
This sequence comes from Oryza coarctata, assembly GCA_030770085.1. Taxonomy (NCBI): domain Eukaryota; kingdom Viridiplantae; phylum Streptophyta; class Magnoliopsida; order Poales; family Poaceae; genus Oryza; species Oryza coarctata. The sequence continues at coordinate 11,430,377 of CM061475.1, forward strand.
TAGTCATGGCTTCTCCCCGTAAGTTGTTCTCAAAGTGCCGCACCAAGAATCACCATGATTCTAGTCTAGAATCCTCAGAAAATGAGGACGATGAAAATTATGTGATGGAAGAAGAGGAAGACCTCATAAAGGAGGTAGAAGTTGAGAAAGAGGAGGAAGCTAACAATGAAGAAGATGAAGAGTCGGCAATCCAACCAACCTTGTCATGGGGTGATCTAATAGTCCTTCCAACCTTAATTTTTGATATGGAGAATGACAGAGTCAATCTAGACATAATATTTTGTGTGCACCTAAACAATGCAATAGAGTACACTCTTCAACATCAACAAGATCAATTCAAGAGACCTAGAGACTCAAATGACCCTTGCTTTCACACCTTGTATCAAAAGGAAGTTTTTGAGAAGGTATACACTCATACCAAAGCCTTTGTTGACCACAAGTACATCATATGGAAAGAGATCAACAAGATTACTGAGTTTCAATGTTTGCAAGGTCTTTCTCATGATGTAGGGATTGACAAACTTGTGACAATCAAGTAAGACTACAATGAGCAACTGATTCACCAATTCTATGCCACTATTTGGATTAATGATGCTCATGATAAGATCAAATGGATGAGTGAAAACCTTGAGTGTGTAGCTACTAAGTGAGAGCTACAAGAAATATTAGAGTTAAGGTATTTTGGGGAAACTAAGCTTCATCTTGAACATTAGTACTCTCCAATGTCCACACAATACCATGTCCAATTTTATGATACAAGTGGTCAATATACCTTTGGGACTATAGGCGGTCTAAAGATTGTGCCCAATGTGGTAAATCAGATTATGAGAGCTACTATCCTTCCACGGTGTAGGAACAAGGATGCTATTCAAGGAGTATCGTGGCATGTGATTAATGCTATCATAAATGGAAAATGATTTGATGTCACGAATCTCATCATTCAAGAGATGGCTATCTTCAAGTGTACCTTTGGTCAAAGATTTTACTATGATCCCTACATCATGAAGCTCGTACTTGCTAAAGTTGGAACAATCGGGTCTAGAACCACTTGCCACAAGGAGTATAAGCCTTGCCTCCCACCAAATGTTCAATCTGGACGCTCTACTTTTGATGTCAGGCAATCCTCTTGCTTCGCTCCTCCTCAAGAGTCAACCTTTGAAGATCCAAGTCAACCCCCTCAAGGTTTTGGCCAATACTTCATCCCTTCTTATGCATATTTTGGCATGCATCCCACGGAGTACTTTAACCCTATTATGAGTGCTTTAAATAACCTCAATACAAATCTCTCAAGGTTGAATATGGATTTTGAGGGCATGTCTTAGGATGTGAGGGGTTTGTGTGATGATGTTAACGAGTTGCGGTCTTTGGTGGATAGATTGGATGGTCATCTTAGTGGTATGAAATCTCACTTGATGAACTTTGAGAGCTCTCATGCCTTGGTCTATCAACATTGTCGTAGCATCATTGCTCCTCCATCACATCATCTTCCTCCTACTTAAGATTGATGTTTTTTTTGTCCTTAATGCCAAAAGGGGGAGAAGAACACTCTCTTATGTGTTACTTTGTGTTTGGGAGGAAATAGCTCTAGTTATGTACTAGGTTAAGTTAGTTTGGGCTATATTATGTATGAAACGGGCTATATTATGTATTTGTGTGCTTTGACCTCTTTTTAGCTCTGTTGGATTTTATTCGGTTAAGTTGAATTGTAATTCGTTCTATTGTGATGATGAATGGTTATTGTTATCTTTTTATCTCTAAACTATCATATGCCCTTGTTTTAAGTGTCTGAGCTTCCTTTCAATCTTCATAGTTTATTATGCACTCATTTAGGGGGCGCTTACTCTTTATCTTTTACATATTCATCTTGTTTATATGGTGTTTTTCATCAATTATCAAAAAGATGGAGATTGAAGCATCTAGGCCCCATTGTTGATTTTGGAAATTAATGACAAGCCAAAATTGTGTAATAATGATTGTATTTGAGTATTGTAATTAAGTTAGGTACGTATAAAAAATCAGTCAAAGAGTTTGACCACCGATTAAAATTGATAAGTAAAAAGGTGGTGAAGTGAAGAAAACATTTATTGTTTTTGTATATTGATGGAAGCTTTGCCATACTATCAAGCAGGGTGGTAACAATTGCAAAGAGTTGATCAAAATGCCATATTGGAGAATTTGCATAAAGTTTTTCAGTTGGGAAAAGCGTTATGGTGAAAGTCGATTGGACCGGGAATTGGGGCTGGTTTGACCAGGAGTTTCTAGAGTGTTTTCTAAGCATGCAAGTGTTGGCCGGTCAGACCGAGACATAGAGCCGGTCAGATTGTGATCTTCCAGATAGGGTTTTGAGCTCTGGCAAGGCTAGCTGGTCGGATCGGGCCCTATAGCCAATTAAACTGTGATCTTTTAGAGAGGGTTTTGAGCTCTGGCAAGGCTATTTGATCAGACCAGGCCCTGGAGCTGGTCAGTCCATAATCTTCTAGAAAGGGTTTTGAGCACTTCTTTGTCAGTCGATTGGACTGGTCCTAAAGGCCAGTCGGACCGGGAGTTTACATAAAGGTTTTTGAAGGTGTCTGTCAGTTTGGGGATCAAGACAGTTGGTTTAAGTGTAGGTGCTGTTGGACTAGAATTTTGCCCTCGGTTGGATCTGGACAAGCACATTTAATGCACGCCAAAGGCTCTTTTTTAGATCATTGGCAGGAAGGCCAATCGGACCGGATCGTCAACATCGGTCGGACCGAACATATGAAGAGTTGTGGGATTTCGCCCCTAATGGCTAGTTTTGTTGGTGAGGGTATAAATACTCACCCACCAGCAGCAAAGGGTCTCTCTTGGCCTTGCATCCATTTTATATGTACCCTTGCCTTCCCTCTTATATGTCTTGAGCTTTCTCTCTAATTTTGAGGGTGTTTGAGGGTTGTTTTAGCCAAGTCAAGTGCATTGCATCATTGTTGAGCTACTGTGGTACTTGATCTTCTCCAAGCATTGGTAATCACTTGTTACTCTTAGAAGTTTCCGCCTCCTAGATGGCTTGAAGGAGGTGATTCCTTGTATTCTCTCCAAGAAGGTTGTGGAGAAGACTCGACATGTTTGTGAGTGGTTTGAAGTTCACCACCTTTAGAGTGAAAGAAGAATTACCCTAGTGATCGAGGCTTGGATAGACCTCTTTAAGGCCGGCTCCTATCTTGCTCATTCCTTGATAAAGAGATTTGGAGGCTTGATATTTTGAGAGATGAAGTTGGGCTTGCCTCAATGGGGAGTTAGAAATTGGCATGTTTTCAAACCTCTAGTAAAAAATTCGTTGTGTCTTATCTCATTTACTTGTTGTATTTACTTTTGTGCAATTTATATTTATAGACTATTTGAGGCCTTATCACCCTAGGTATGCAAAACTTATTTTAGTTGCTTAGATAGACTCTCTTTCACCAAGCTATAGCAATTTAGGTTAACTTTACATATTAGAGGAAAATTTTAATATTGTCTATTTACCCCCTCCAATCGACATCTTGATCCTACAGAGGACAGTGACACTATAGGCCCATTAGGTAGGGAGTGGCATGAGTTGTGCGAGGAGTTGTAGCAAGGCAACTCTACTCGTCCAAGTGGATGTGTCGAGCCCATTTGAGGTAGTGCCATCGTACTAGTAGAACTTGTCACGATAGGTGTGTTGATAGTAGCACGAATCAAGCTCTCTTGTGATTTTTGATATGGGGAATCAATGAGGAGGAAAGAAGACATGGGCAAAAGTGAAATTGTAAGTTTTTTATCGGGTAAAAGTAGTTTTTTTGTATAAATGGGAGGTTTTAATGTTTCTTATGGTATTTATTGGCACATTTAAATTTTTGTGGTTTTTTTTCTATTTTGTTCAAACTATTGTGGAATTTTCTTGATGACTTATGAGTGTGTAGGTATAGGAGTTTATGTTTCAAATCCACCCCTGGACATGGAAGACGAGAGATAAGCCATAAGGAGTCACCACCAACAAGACTAATGAAGGAAGGGATGGGTTGCCAGTGGTGGAACAATAGTGGGATCGAATAATCAGTGGTGACGGAGTGTAGTGGACATGGAAGTGATGGACGTTATAGGAAGATCAAAAGCAAAATGTTTCACAACATGGATAAGAAACAAAGGGATTGATTGCTACACTGTAACATTCATCGATTTTGGTTCTAACCCCTTTGAATTGTGGGCATTCCATTTAATTAGTTTTCAAAATCTATTGAAATGCCTTTTCAATTTCAATTCATAGGAGCATCCAAAAACCAAAAATGAATTGTGCCTAATTCAATTCCTTAGTTCAAGTCCTAGTTTAATGAATGAAACATGATCTTGGCTGTGGTGGTTGATTGGGCACTAACATGTAAGGTTTGGGCTATTGCGGTTGGTCGAGCTTTGGTGACACATTAGGATTGAGCTATGGTGGCTGGTTTTGTGCTTTCATAGCCCATCATGTATGGGCTTTGTTGGTAAATTGTTTAATTTGAATTGTGGTGACTGGTTGAGCTTTAATATTCCATCGGTATTGGGTTGTGGTGACTAGTCTTGCTTCATTGCCACATTAGAATTAGATTGTGATGGTTGTTCAGGTGTTGGTCAGGCTTCAATAATGGTTATTAGGACAAGACATTTGTCTGATAGGTGCAGCTTGAAAGGATCTTTTGAGTCACATTGAGGAGGGTGATTGCATACACTTAAAATCTATAAGGAACTCACAACGGAAATTAAAACTCCCTCCGTAGTATCTGGTCTTAACTACCGGAGACTCTGGTCAAAGTTCACTATTGGGCAGCGAAGCTCGATCGAACACTCCGGTCCTAGGGTCCAGATATTCTAGTTTCCCTTCATAGCTTTCGAAAAGGATGCATAGATAGGGCAATCTCAAGAGAAAATGAGGTATGGTAGGTGATCCGAAAAATAGTAAATAAATGCAAGAAACACTACACAAGGAGAAAAATTTTTTTGCTAATGTTCAAATCAAAAGATTCTAAGTCTCTATTATGGGACTCCAAGTAGCCGAATCGTGCTCAATCTCTAGCCTCAACAAGCTTAATCCTAGGAGGAGATTCAGTCTTCAAGCTCTTTTCAAGGCTAGCACAAAGTCCAAGACAACTACTAGGATCTTCACTAGAACACGATGTTACAACCTCTAGTGAAGCTTGCTCTACTAAAACCAATCCCTAACAATAATATCGGTATCCACTATAGTTACCTCTTTCCTTACAGAGGTGAGGATAAACTTCATAAATTTTTTCGAACGATTCACAACCTTAAATCCTTGCGAGAGACACCTAGCCATCTAGGAGGAGAACTTCCAAGAGTAACAAGTGCAAATCCTCACTGGCATCAATCCACAAGTGCTCAATCAAATCCCTAACTCTCTCACTCATTAGCTCCAAAAGATCACTGACAAAGAGGTAAATTTGGTGGAGAAACAAAGAGAGAGAGGTGTGAAACCCTAGAAAGGATACGGGGAGTAGAGATAAAATAAATGAACAACGTCCCTGAAAGTGGAGGTTGGTGGAGTTAAAAACAAAACCCTTGTGAAACTAGTCGTTACATACAAATTCAAATTTTGGAGTATCCGTCCTTAAGGCTGAAGGCTCTAGACACACTTGAATCTGAAACAACAATGCCAGTTCAAAGTATCCGGTTTAAATCTTTGGAGACTCCAGACAACCTTCACTACCAAACAGAGAAAATTTTTCGGAGACTTTGGTCTATTTTCACTATTAGACAGAGAAACATGACAAAAAATATTCAATGACTTACACAAAATATCCAGAAGTCTCTCTAGAGAAAAACAAAACTAGAGGTGCATGTGGTGCAAGTGTTCACTCAAGAAAAATAAAGAGACCTAATTGAGCACTTGTTTTATAATTTGGGCTAATATTTGTACCCTTCTTGATAGTACGGTAATTTTAGGACTCAAGAAAAATAAAATATATTTAAAACATAACGTCGAGTCCTCTTTGATGCCTTTCTTTCATGTTAGGAGTTTCTTTTCATCAGTTCAATTTTTTTAGGACTAACCACTGTACTTTTCTTTACTTAATACATTAGTCCCCTAATTTTTTTATCATATATTATCCAAAACCCACTAGAGAGCCTAAATTCACTTTCACACTTGATATGGCATTTCCATAATTAAATAATATGTCATTCTGGTTGTTGTCACCAAGTCTCTTGCTCCTGTGAAGGGAAGGAGTATCAATCATTTTGTTGCTCCATAGACTTTTGAGCTTAGTATGGAGTCACCTAGATTAGATCCTTATTGGACTACTTCCTTGAAGTAGTAGATAGAAGACTTAAATTGGCACCATTCATTTCTAGGTGGCCTATCAGGTTTGGGCATTTGTAGCAGATTGAGCTTTAGCAACTTATCAAGATTGGGTGGTGGAGGCTGACCAAGTTTTCATAGCACATTAGGATAAGGTAGTAGCGACGGTTGGTCAGGTTGTGATGCCGCATAAGGATTAGGCCGTGGTAGCCCATGAGGTGGGAGCACTAGTGTCATGTTAGGATTGGGCACTATCGGCGGCATATATGGCTTCAATGTAACATTAGATTTGGACAATAGAGGCATATCAAGCTACAATAGGACATTTGCTGTGGGCAACGGTGGAAAATCAGGCTTTTGGCAATCATAAAGTGTTGCCCGTATGATCGGTGCTACTTCCTGTAGGTATCTCACAACATTGTTGATGCCACTACTCAAGTGCAACATGGCAATAACAAACAGGGTAATAAGGGAAAAAGACATTGAGCTGATTCTGCTAGAAATGTCCATGGCTCGCAAATCAAGAAAAGAAATATCTTTTATGTTTGGCACCAGATAAAGAGATCTAGACACCATGATGTATTTATAGTAGCTAAGCTAGGTCTTACAAGATTACATTGATGACATGCAATCATATGCAACGCTGCAAGCGATTGCATTGGCGCAAGTTCACCTCTATGGTTTTTTTGACATAAAGTTCATATATATGTTGTTGTGAGACACTGTTCATTTCTATTCAGTGTATGCATGCTGAGTACATACATGTGATCACACGTGTTAATTGGAGTAGTTGGAAATTGGTCATCAAGCAATGGTGATTATGACTCCACTACATTTGTAGTGTTTCTCGTGTGGGTATTAATTCTAACAAATTGATCTTTCATAAAGTCTTTCCTGTTTGCTAACACTAAAAGTTCCACCTTTGGGTGGCAAGTTTGTAGTTAAGTTTGCAAAAATATATCAAAACTACAAATAATTTGGAAAAAAACTATATATTTAAGTCATAATATAATAAAGCTACGTATATAATACTGAATTTATCACAAACGGTAGGTTTAAGCCATAGTATTGTAGTGCTGCATATTTTAGAATTAATGGTTAGATCCTAAGCAATATTCCTTGATCAAGTGGAACTTTTAAGACATGTTGTTGTGCAACAATATTGGTGCTTTTTTTGTAATTTTATGATAAATTTGATGTGAAATTTGTAGTAGAGCTATGATATTGTGGCTTAAATATGTTGGACCAATACCAAGGCTTTCTAAATCACTGAGGCTTTGTGCTTAACATGTTAAGTGACAGTCCCTCACACTCGCTAATGCCTTGTGCCTTGCCATAACTCACACTCTTCCTAGCATGTCACGTGTAGGCCTCATGCTTAGCTGAGTCTTCATGTCTTACACATAGGCCTAGTAATGGGCCAAAACCCCACCCCAAACCCTAATGTTGTGGAGAATGGCCCTAACTCTTCCACAGCCTAATAAATACTTTTAGATCTCAACCTAAATAGACAACAAAGTCCTAATCTAGTCTTGGCCCCATTCAAACCCTTGTTCCAGCTTGTGGATTCTAAAGCAAATTGGCTCATGGGTTAACCTCATTAAAAAAGAGAGAATGAAGTGGCCGACGCCGAAGAAGAGGCCATTGTCAGTCAGTGGTGTTGGGACTTGCTTATGCTGGTGGTGAGCTTCCTGGCATTTGGGAGCAAATCATAACACAAAATTATACTAACACACCAACAATCTCACACCTTGCTTTCTCCCAAATGAGGGTGCTCCTCAAGTCTGTTGATGGCAATAGGTCAGAGTAGAGGGGACTTCTTGCATAGTTGCACCTACATTCCTATAGATCTAGTAGCGACGACACCATGGAGAGCATCGGAAGCAAACAATATAGCTGAATCCCATCAAGGTAGTTTACAGCGCCGCCACCTCTTTCTTTTCCCCATCTAGTGAAGCAGCTAGCATGGTGGCCTCTTCCACGTCATTGATGGCTCACAAGAGTAGTTTTCCATCAGAGCACCTATGGAAGAAGAAGAACACAAGGAGAGAGGTGGCGTTGTATCAGCACAGACGAAGGAATGAAGGGTCAAGATTCGTCACCCAAGTCCAATGCGACATGTAATCTTCAAAGCCAGGGGAAGGGATGGGTCAGCGCATGTAGCTGTTAAGTGACGGCGAGGGGAAGGGAATAACCCGTGTGGCTAGGGGCGGTGGAGAAGGCATTTGTGTGAGCTCGATGAGGGAGGCGAGCATGAGTCGAGAACTCCTTGTGCGATGGTGGTCAATGGATATGCGACAACACAGTGTGAAGAGACGGCCCTCTACTATATAACCCACACTAGGCATGGCTCTAATCCAACCCTCTAGAAGTAATTAGCCTGTTGGACTACTGGCCCAATTAGCTCATGGATTTTTCAGCCCATGACCAGGCCTACTTACACATGCTCATGCCTCACTTGACGTTTGTGTTGGGGGCTCTTCAAGCTTTACAAAGATAAGGTGCATTCTCCATACTTTGTCTAATCTATACAAGGAAGGTGCTACACTAGGGATGGAAAATCGAGCATAGTGCATACCCATACCTATATCCAAGACATTAATTCATGCCCATGCCACCCACGTGGGTGCTATACATGCCTGCATGTATGTCCATGTACCTGCTACTCACATGTACATATACAAACAATAGGTAAGCATATAGTTAATAGCAAAATCCTAACTAGTGAGTAAAACAAGCTTGCAAACAAATTAAGCATGAGTCCAAAACAAATTGATCATGGAATAATTCAACACACAAATAAGACCTTAACATAAGTATATATATACAAACACTAACCACTAATAGGACCCACTGCACTAAGATTTAGACGATAAATGAGCCATCCTAATTAATAAAGTTTTTACAAGCGGTAAAAAGGACAGCCAAGCAAGATTGCCATCCTAAGCCGCACCAGCTAAAGGAAAAACATTTTTGCCTCCACAAGCAATCAAGCACATCAAGGTCCAGAGGAAAAACTATTGGCCTTTTTCCTTTCCTAAACCTTCTCCTAGCTACTTCCATCTCAAGTCCCCTAGCCTAACATTCCAACACTAGAAGGCAACCTTGCTTTCCTAGATTTTTTTGATAATTTGACATCCTTACGAAGGGTGTAATTCCCCCTCTCACTGATATGTGGGACCATCTGAGTCATTGAATATAGACCAGAATAGCAAATAATATGTCACTAATAATATATTATCAAATGCCCCTGCTTTCCAGACGACACCCACATGCACACAAGCGATGGAGCCAAGCCAACCATTAGACCCCTGTGCCAACATGCCCGTGGGAATCACCCAGTCATGGTAGCATGTGCACTTGGATGCATACACAACATGTTGCCATGTGCTTTGGCCTACATAGCTAGTGGGTTGGTTGTGCTTCAGCTAGGACACCTGTGGGAGGGGCTGAGGGGTGCTTCCTTGGCCGCCTAGGTCGAGGCTAGTGTCTCCCCCTTTTCCCCTTTCTTTCTTCCTTTCCAAATGTGTTGTTTTCTTCCAACACAATCTGACCAAGAGGACAACATCTACATATTATTTGACTTTTGAGGTCCAGTGATCATCCACCACGCAATCAAGTTCCTGTCATTTGAACTCCCTTTGGAGTTTGGACAGCCTCGCTTTCTATTTGGATCACTTGATGTGCCCTGCTGTCTGAATTCTTCCTGCACGGTTTAGCTCAGCATCATGGTTGCTGTGAGCGTATTCCTGGTTCTCCTCGGTGCTAAGTAAGGTTAATGCACATGTATATAAATATATCCAATTGATCAATTTTCGTGAAGAAAATCTCACGATCAAACCTACAATACTCAAACACATTCAACCCAAGACATAACCAAGTTAAGATACCAGCATCCTCTTATCCTATGTACCTCACCATGAAGAATCAAACAAATGACAAGAAAAAACCACGTTTCACAACTTTAAAGTTAAAACAGAAACATGGGCAGTACCAAATTATCATCACATCTGATCAAACAATCTCACAAAAAAGTTATATTATAATACGCATATTGCCATGGTTGGAAAATATATAAAGCATATATTAATTTTTAGTGTTGTCAGACAAAAAATTTAGCGGCATTTTTTTATTAAAAAACCGCACAGAAGTACAAATGCGCAGGAATTATTAAATGAACACTTGTGAGATTGTATTTTTCAGGTCTAAAATTCAATTAGGTGACTTCTTTGAGTTTTGAATCGACAATTACTTATTAGGGAGGATGAATAATGTCATTTACCATCTCCATCTAGATGTAGTAGTGGATACAGCTGTCAATTATCAATTTATCACTTTTCTTTTGAATGGTACGAAATTGTCTGTTCATAATAAACAAGGTACTGTTTATCTACAAAATGACTGGGAGAATTAATGTTTTGCCAATGATAAAATCAGAAAGATATTGCTACAAGGTGTCCATTAATACTCATTATTATTTTCTAAGTATAAACACATTTTCTCCTATATATATTGGTCTCCATTCTCTTTTGATAGCCACATCTAACAGTTATCCCTTGTAAACAGAGTAAACATTGGGCAAAAGGTTGGTGAGTGCTGAGATCTTTGAAGCTTTTGTTGATTTTTTATCTATGCATGTTATTAAAAAAATTTTTGTTGTGCTTGTGACTGATATATACGAAGTGGATGTTTCTGTCCTGTTTTTTTGATTTGACTGCATATATGTTCTTTTTACATAAGCTTGATTTGCATCTATTGGTTTATTTTGTGTTGTGTTCTAATATAAAGCGATCCATCTTTCGTACTTTTTTCTACTATCTACAGCATGTGCATGTGTTATTATAGTATAGTTTCTTTATGAGGGAGGAACACAACAAGGCAGGTAAATTTTCACGTATATACCACCAAAGCGTTAATCTCGAATGCACTCAATTCATTTTATCGATACGTTGTATGTGACATATCTTATTTTACTCCTAGTTCATACTAACCATGGTTTTAATAATTTATGTACTAGAGAAAAGTAATGTTGTATGTAGATCTTGATTGCTTTATCACTAACTTTAATTTGTACTTGCTTTTTTTTATCCAGGTAAACAAAACCAACTGAGAATCCTTAACATGGGAAAGTGCGAGCCTGAGGCACCAATTCCCACAATGAAAGACCCCATATTGTGGGAGGATAAGTTGGATAACATCGAGACGTCCAGCCTGGAGATTCTGGGTAATGAGACTGATCAACCGTTAGGGCCACCGGAGATGCTGCCCAAGGTAAACTTAAGCATGGAGACTCCTGCCCCAATGAGCCCAACTATGAGGTTTGGTGATGGAGGCCGTCACATTGACCTCAATGACCTGCCACCTGAGGCGGAGGCACAGAAGCTAGCTGATGATGAGACCGTGAAGATATCTGGAGAAGGGAACATGCTGGTCAAGGCTGACGGGGAGCAGCCAACTCCAGTTAGCTCTCCTAGGAACTTTGGCACTGGGGGTTGTGGATTTGACCTCAATCAGATGCCAGAAGAGAATAATGAGCCATGAACCGGTGTTCATCTTCCTTAGGAACCATTTCTTGGGATGCTGCAGCAGCCATGGACATGTGCAATTTCTCTTAGGTTTTAATGTTGTTTGGCAAACTGGTTGGTTAGCTTTGCTTCATTATTGTCGAATTTTATAGCCTTTGACACCTTTGGAGGCTGGAATTTCGTAAGAATAAATTATTTTTTGCACTTGCTTTATGTTCTTGTGTTAAAAGACTCTACCGCTACCAATTGAAAGGACAGGAATTTTGGGATGGATATTTGAAGTTATCGATTACTTTTTATCCCCAAAAAGCAAGATCATAATCACATCCTTAAAAAATGAATTATTCATAGATGTGTCTAATTCAATCGTTTTACTTTATAAGTTAAAAAACATGTTTAACTTTGTGATAATTCAAATATTGTTCCTCTGATTATTCTTCACATATTTCGTTCAATGCTGATAGATCAATTGATCAAATAATTCATTGAACAAAATCTTATGGACACTAGCTACTGTTATTAAAAGAAGAATTTAAAACCATTAGCTCTTCCCGTACAAAGGTTTCAAATATAGACTTTACTCTTCATCTTTCCCAGCTTCCTCTCCACAAATCCTACCATATTATTTCAATTTGTACTAAATATTGCTGCTATTTGAATTCACTAAGGTGGGTTGCTAACATTTAGATACAAATCAACAATTGAAAATTTGAAGAACGATAGGAATTGGGAATTTACTTCATCTATATGATATGCACTTCAATTAATTCTGATCTGTGCGTACCCTTTGTACCGTGCACCTGCCATTTATGCTCCTCAGCACTAGCTAGGCTCCTGGCCTTAGTGGCTTTTTTTTCACTCTAATAGTGGTGCAGCAGGTGACAGGCGCCGGAACACAGCCAATTAGGAGGCCACCTGTTGCCACTAGCACACAAACACCTAACCTAAGTCCTCTATTACTATCAGTTCATCTAGAATCCGCTGAAAAAAGATTATTACTGTTACCTAATGATAAAAATCGATATTGATTAATTGTTTTCCGGCTTTTGTAATTAAAAAAAACCAGTAGTGACATTGCCAACTTATCAGATTGAGCTGCTCGTACATGCCGCTAAGTCCTCATGCTTGATCACTCTCAGGCCTGCTTTTCTCCCCTCTATCTTTTCCAGTGGTATTAGTAGTACCTAGGGTTTAGGACTTGGAAGGAACCGTGAGAGGGAGTGGGACTTGGAAGAAACCGCGACAGGAGTGCGACGACGGAGCAGGGTGAACGCACGCCATGAGTTGATCTGAGCCGTTCGCTACGAGTCGATCCGACGGTAAATAGTAGGAGCACACGGAGGCTCAAGAGGGCTTGAAACCTAACCATCTGATGATAGCTCAAGGACGACGTGGATAGCGCGGCAATCAACTCCGCTACTCCGAGCTTACCAATCTAGGGCAGGTTTTAATTTACACGATTCTTCATGTTCTACATTGCTTGTCCTCAATTTCACCCTTTGCCTCTACCCTGTTTACACCTCTCCCTCTTCCCAGCCCTACCTTTCTCTCTGCTCTCAATACATCGACCCCCTCCACCACCTCCACCAACAGGCGCTGGCAACAGTGTCAGAGGAGAAGTGCGAGGGGGCCACATCTGGCTGGCTCGAATTGGGGTGAATGTGATACGCGTGGGTGATGGTTAAGGTTGTGGCCACGGAAATGGCGACATGGGACAGAGCTATAGTGCAGAAGGGCCAGGTCTAGCCAACCCATGCTCGGTGACAACGGATTTGACCACTCCAAGTGAGGACCCCGCCGCTGGCAACAAGCAAGGTCAATTATGACGAAGGGGAGGCAGCGGCAACGGCTGCCATTTCACCATCTCGAGGTGGTGTACTCCAATTGGCCTGCCTAGAAACCTTAGCATATGGATTCTTGCTTTGATCTCGATGACAAAGCATGGAATAATAATGAACCATTAAACCCTTAAGTATGGTCACATTGAAATTTTGTTAACCTCGGCTTATTATGCACTTTATTTTCAAACACACAAAGGCTGGCACACTAATTGGCTAACTATAATTTTTTGTGGCCATAAATATTCTTGAGCCTTTTTAGGTACTCCCCCCGTTTCACAAGGATTGTTGTTATAGCAAAAATCGAACAAAATAAGTGATCTTGGAAAATGACATGGTTACCCCTAAAGCTGTCATTAACTATGTGATTAAGAGCTTAAACCCCTTCGCATGCAAAGCTGCTGCATTTAATTACACTTCATTAGCATGCAAAGCCAATTCCAAAGGACTGGATGCAACATGTTGAGATTGTATTAATGAAGAAGTAAGGTCAGATCACCTCTAAAAATATATTAGAATGTGAAGACGATAAACATTTTGATAAATAAAATTGAAAGCTAGAACAACACTCCTGGTGAAACAGAGGGAGCAGGAATTTTTCATACTACTAAAAAAAATTTACAGATGGGTTAAACCAAGCCTGAGAAGCCGTATGTATTGTTGGCGCTCAACTAACATCAACCGCTTGAAAAATGCATTTATACAGATAATTATATTATAAATAATAATTATGTAGGAGTGTTCGCTAATATGATTTATAATGTGCGCATTGTCTGGACATACATGAATGCATAAAAATAGCATACCAATATATATATATATATATATTACATAAAAGACTTAATTTAATTAATATATATAAGTAAATTATTGTATATAAATACTTAAATTATCATTTAGTTTTTATAACAGTGAAATGATAATTTATAGAAATGACGGAATGTTCCACTCGATAAAACTTGTGTAAATCTCCTATTATATAAGGTGAACTTGGAGATCTCATAATAAATAAAATAATAGAGGTCTCGTATCATATTATCAATTTATTCAGTACCACCAATTGACTTAAGCTAGTGGCAAACATAATAAATGTATAATATGCTATATAGCGGTTAGTTGTGACACTTTACAAAAGGTATAAAAATAATATGCCTGTCCATATATAAATACATTTTATGCATGTCCATCTATAAATACAAATCACGATATTTCTAAATAATTTAATTAATATTTTTTTCTTTATTTTAATTATAAATTACTTTTTTAATATCTAAATATAACCTTTTTCCAAATAATCAACTTTTTTATTTCCTTCGCATAATAAAGAATCTAAGAAAGGAATTCAAAGTAATCTAGAGGAAAAAAAGAGTAATATTATTTAAAAAAAACTAGATAGACTAAATTAGAGTCTCTTAGAGATGCTAATTACAATAAAATTCATAATCATTAGTAAGAAAACACTACTAAAGAAGGATTTATATAAAAAAATTACTCTAGGTTGACCCAAAATTACAATCTAAATTCATAAAACTATTAAAAAACATAATTTTCTTTTTATTCTTTTCAAACTTGTGCTTAAAATAAAAAAACTCATTAAATATAGTGGAAAGATGATGCACAAAGTTTAAGAAACAAAAATTTAGCAAAAAGATTTGAGATCATAACCTTTTCCCACTATTTTTTTTCTTTTTTTTAGGAAGAGGAGGCCTAAAACAAGGGAGGCACGGAACAGGAGTATTTTTTTTATTGATGGTTTATAAGGTGGGTCACCTGAACTTTGCAGGCGATTGATGGCATGGGCTGTCTATAAATGTTTTATCCTCCCCTATAAAAAGTCATTTTTAGAGTAGTGGGTGAAAAGATGGTAAAGAGTAAGTGTGTGCTAATATTTATTAAATTTCCGTTAACTTTTTTCTATTCATGCATAATTGTGATTTCTCATCTTGTGTCAACAATATGCCATTTTTCCTTTTTTATTTGAATGCAACAAACGAAAAACTTCATTTCTATGTTAGTATTTCTTATTGTTTTTCAATAGCAAGTGGGGTTTGCAAAAGAACTCTTATATTACCCATCTATGTTGTCTTTTTTGTACTATACACCACGTGTATGAAACATATTTTACGGGAGAGGAGCAAGAAGGCACGTATATAAATTATTTTTCACAGGGAGTTTTTTTGAATTACCCATATGTATGACAACAATGATCAGTTGGGAAAGCACCAAGGAATGCATGCCCAACGACTAGCAAAAGCGTTACAAGAGCATGTAGATAAACGACACATAGACATTCAGCTGATGAGACATGTCAACCCTTAAGGGCCATTTGTGGTGCTGGCTAAAATCAAACGTGAAGCATCTTGCCCCGGTGAGCACACCTAGGTAGCTTGACTTTAGACATTGTCGCTTCGACCTCAATGAGTTGCCACTACAGTGAGTTCAGTTGGAGACAGTGCAGTTGCCATGGTGTGGGGACATTCTATTCAGCTCCTCCATGGAGCCGCCTACTCCATTTGGTCTTCCTATAGCAACCTTAGCACAATGTGTTATTGCTTTTTTCTCAATGGCATGCCACAGGAGATAGATGAACCCTAAATTATTGTAACTTTGTTATATATTTTGATGACCTTTGCTTCGAATTCTGCAACCACACATACTTTTCGGTATTTTTTCCCCTACTAAACTAATTGGTTAGTTGTAGCTCTTTGTGGCATTAAGGGCTCGTTTGGTTTATGGCCTAAATTAATCTTAACAATTTTTTGGTCGTATAAATAGTACAAAGAGAAAGTTTTGATTTAAATCCAAGCTTTGGCCAGCCCATAGAAAAAAAATTGTGATGGCAATGGTGAAAGCAAAAAAAATTCAGGAAGGTCAAATTTGGCCCCTAACCAAACATAACATGACCTTTTTAAATATTGGCCAAACTAAAATACGCCTATGGCCAAAATTTGGTAAGGTGTTTTGACTTTAAACCAAACCAGGCCTAAATATCGTTGACCCTTTTTAGGCAGGATATTTTTTAAACAGAGTGAAAGGACAATAGGACAATAAAAGTCTTGTGTGTTCCGAAATATGTTAAGCTTCACGCATGCTTGTGATTTCACGTCTTTGCTTGTGGCTGATGTCAACAAGGTATTTTTGTTTTCTTTTGATTTGGATGCTAGAGAAAAAATGATTTGTATATTAGTTATTTTGGGATTGTTTATCAATAGAAAGCGGGTCTGCGTACGAATTCTTATATTGTCCATCTTTTTTCCTTTATATACTTATACTATATTACTATGCACCATATGTATGAAACATTCTTTATATATTCCAATAGAGGAGCAACAAGAAATTTTTTTTCTATTACCCACATCTTGATATTCTTTTTGTCCAACTTAAATATGGCTTGTGTATTTATTTATGTACTTATAAGCTGTAGAAAACCTTGTTTCTTATTGTCTTTTTACACCTTGATTGATTCCTAATCACACCTTGATTGATTCCTAATCATTCAATTAAATTTTACCCGAAGGTCCACCTAGCACCATTGAACTAGTTATTGCCCCCTCCCCCTAAATTTTCTCGTCTAGTTCAAATAATCCTATAAGCAGTATAGTATTGTTAAGTGGTTTTGTATATGTGACACGTTCACTCTGGTTTTACCATGTTGACTTGTTGGTTTTCTACGAACACACTAGTTATACCACTAAAAAGGGTGAGTAAAATAAACTAAGCGCAAAGATTAACCATTCTTTCTGTAGTCATTTGCGCTCGTTCTATATTTTTTATTCATGTAGTGGTCTAGCTAGCACGTTGACCTGGCAAAATGTTGAGTTAGCACACCATTCCAATAAAACCACTTTACTAAATTGCTCAAGGGTTCTTAGGATCTGGAAAAAATTAGGTTCAATACCCGTTTAATAGTTTAGGTCGCCTTTTTCTATTATTTAATAATAAAAGAGGAAAATGCCCAATTTTTAGGCTTTAGGCCTGGCTGTGCCGGGATAAGGCTTTATTTTTAATCAAAACTCAGGTCAGTCCAGGCTTTGCACATATATAATCCAATGATTACCTTCGCAGGTAGTGCTAGGATCACGTTTCTTACCCACACCAATCCTACTAGATTAGGACGTTTGGTTGCGAGGAGTTTTCAGGAGAAAATGGAAATTTTTAGTGGTTTTCTTTTTTACATCTTCTCCCTCTCTTCGATGCCCACTCTTAAATGCTTCATTAGAGACTTTGATTATTTGCCATTTAGGCCATTGGATTATTTCTATTTTACCATTTTTTTTACCAACACAGCAAATTGACATGCCAACCGGTTAATAATGACCTCGTTGCCCCTATTATCTCCTCTTCCGTCTAGTTCTTGAAGCACATATGCACCCGTTTCTCTGGCGGCAACAAAGTCACATCGACAAAGATGATGATAAGGGCCCTATCTAGCGATGGTTCTACACCCTGCCCCTCCATTCCCTTTTAGTGGCGGCTCAACCCTATCCCTAGTTGGTTGTTGCCTTGAATTGCACCGCTTGCACCATCGCCCAGAGAGGTGGAGACGGAGTGGCACACCATAGCTCGAGTTGGAGATCCCACCAGTGAAACTGTTCCTTCCTCTACCTTCTTGGATCCCATTGTCGGTGGAGACAAAGTGGCACACCATAGCTCGAGTTGGAGATCCCATCACTTAGGGTGAAACTATTCCTTCCACTGGCTCATTGGATCCCATTGTCGTTGTTGCTACAACCACCACGGAAGCCTAGGAAGGAAGAGGAGCACCAGCGCCTAAGGCTCCTTATCCCACGGCACATCCATCGTTGCTTGCTGCTCGTCCTAGATCCATCCACTGTATCGGCTAGCAGGAAGAAGATGAGGGCAGTGAGGTTATTTCTTACCTAGATTGTTGAGTTGACAAGCAAAAATAATAAAATAGGAGCAGTTTAGTAGGCCTAGATAGCAAATAATCTATTCTCTTATAAGGATTGTATTTGAGAGTGCACCCTTAAAAATAGTGGCAAATAGTAAAAAAATTGACTTTTAGAGGCCAGGGTTACTAACTTTTTGATAAGTTTAGACAACATGAGAGTTGTAGTGAAATAGAAATGGGAAATTGTGAAAGGAGCCTTTTTCATACCTCGATGGGGGATAGGAATTGAGAAGAAATTCTACCATGTTATCAAGACAAATTTGGGTATATCGTTGTTGTTTAAGATCTAGTCCCCTATTTAAACTATGTCACAAACTCTGTCACATCCTTGTTTTTTTTGCTTTCTTTTAGTTGGCTTGATTGCGAAATTTCACTTCGATTTATTTGCCTAAATTAGCTTAATGAAAATTTATTTTGGTGGCTTGTTTAGTTAGATTTCACTTTATTATTTTTGAAGTGGATCTCAATTCCTAATATTTCCCAAACTCTTAATTTCCTTGAAATTGCCAAAGTCCAATGGTTCCTCTCTACAATTCCTAAATTCCTAGAAATATCCAAATTTCTCTAAATTTCCCAAACTCCTAAAGGTCCCAAAATTTCCCAAATATTCCAATGTTGCAGCTTTTCTAGAGAAGTCCCTGTCTTTTTCCTTTTTTCCCACCTTGCTTTCTCTATTTTCCTTTTTTTTTCCATTTCCCCCCTTCTCCTTCCTTTCTTTTTCTTCTTCCACTCTTCTTCCTCCTGCACGCCAAGCTAGCCATGGCTGCCTCCTTCCTCCTCCGCGCGGCCTAGGACCTAGGCCACCCAAAGCCACAGCTCGGCCCGGCATGCTCCTTTCTGTCCTAGCCCAACTCAGCCCACGCAGTCACCAGCCACGCCTGTGCTACCTCTCCTGGAACAACCACGCTGCATCTAGAGTCGTCGCCTCATCAAATCTGCCAGCCCTACCTTCTCCCATCCTCTATAAATTCCACAGCCGAGCCACCTCTTTTCCATTTTGGAAGCCCTAGCAACCGCCTTGCGCCTTCAACCGCAAGTCAACGCTACGCCAGGAGCTTGCACTGTCGTCTTCGCTGCCTTTGGTAGCCCGTGCGATCGCCGGTGGGCACCACATTTGCCACCTTTCCCACGAGCTGCTCCTTCTCCTTTCTGGGTTGCCTCACTTTGAGCCGACATTGGGCACCACCTTCAGGAGCTCTGTGTCGCCATCTTAGAGGCCGGAACCCCATTCTCACAATCGCCTCTGTCCCTTTGTCCAGCACCGCCTTCACCATCGCTGTTGCACACTAGAGCCGCCTTCCATCACGCCGGGGTTGCTTGCTTCATCGCTTGCCATCGTTGATGACCAGCTAGCCATGGTCACCGCATGTTGGTGTCCTGTATAGGCTTCTTTTCCTACATCTACCAACTGACTAGTGGGCCCTATGGTTGACCACATGTTTGACCAACATTTGGGTCCCACTGGTGGGAATCCTAGCTGTTGGATTGACCTGATCCATCCTGATCATCCGATTTCCTTAGTCAATCCGAGTGCCACAACATCTCGTCATGTTAGCCCTAGATCTCACCACGTTGTCAACCATGTCTCTGCCACATCATCGCCACATCCTCCTCTCTAGTACAAGTGGCAATCACCTCAACTGATCCACCACCTCCCTCTCTTCCTTAATCCACGGACCTAGTCCACATACACCATCTCATTTAACTATTGTTAGCTGAATAAAAATAACTATTTTTTCATTTGAATTCCAAGGAATATTCATAGAATATTTCTTTTCAATTTCATCTCAGATTATTTCTAAATTCAAACTTCCAAGGGCTATAACTCATCCGTCCGAACTCTGATTTGATCCGATCCTCCTATGTTTTTCTAAAATCGAGCTCTACTCTATGGTATGGTTTGTTCTTTAGTTCAATTTTATTTAGCATGCCTTATCCCTTTGTTTATTTGTTTCTCGCTTTGCAATCATGTAGATGCAGGTGTCGATGAGTAAGTCGCTACCAAAGATGAAGGTGTGCAAGCTAGTACTTGGAGGAAGACAAGTGTACACACTCTTTAAACATATTGAAGCTAGTACAAAATGTTTTGTTTTGAACTATGCATGTTTTGATTGTAAATATATTGTATTGCGTGGTATGACCTAATTGCAATCCGTTCCTACCTTAATTAATATTAATTACCTTATATGCCTTGTCACCTTAGTTAATTATGAGTTGAACATGGAAATCAACTTAGGGTAGGGTAGTGAATGCTTAGTTCCACTTAAACTTGTTTTACACACAAAATATAAATTTTACTAATGACATATTTATCACTGATTTTATATAAACTGTGTTGCTCTGTGCTATCTTTTTAGTAGCATATGTTGCATCGTGTAGTAATAAAATGGTGGATAAAATAATTTTGACTGAGGTGGCTCTATGTGAACCTAGTTAGGTGATAAGACATTTTGTAGGACCTTAGAGGGTAAGGCACTATGTGGCCCTTACCGTGAGCTATGTGCTAGTTAGCTTTCCATGGAACAAATGCATATTCTTTGTTTGCTACTTTAAGCTACTTGTTATTTTAGATTTTGGCAAGTCGCCCTAGTCAATTAACGACATCACTTTGTGCACCATTGAATTGAGCTTTTCATACAACCACATCTTCTAATGGAACGGACCAGGCCTAGTAGGATTTTGATGTCTAGGTGGTCAGAATAGGTTTTGGGTTTACATCATAGGGACTTTCCTACTGTGTGAGGGAAAGGCGTCCCATGGAGGAAGGCATTGTTGAGACGGAGTTTCTAACCAGCCTCCTTCAATCCCCCAATTATAGTGGAAGGTTTAGTTATTTTCTTGGAGTTAATAGATAAGGACGATTGGTAGGCCATATGTCCTAGTTGACTACATGTGTCATATTGAATGTAGCTTCTATACGTTTCTACTTTCTTATGCTATTTCATCTCTAATTGGAAAATAAATGTAAGTCTAGCCATAAGGCTTATCACCATGAATTTCTTAATTATATTTATTCGTTTTATGTGATGTTAGTTGTGACATTATCTTTATGATGTATATACTAGCTTGATTATAGACAAACATATTCTAGTTTGGGTAGCGAAAATCTCCCTACCAATTCCTTCTACTTTTACAAAACACAAGAGATTAAGACTTAAAAAATCAAACTCCCGTGCTAATCTCACCGTTAATTTCCTTCAATCAACGCAGATTGCTCCTGCCAACGGTTTGCCCAACAGCCTGTTAGAGCTTGTCGATCGAGTGAGACTGGGCCAACAGATACGTGCCTGAAGTGTATGAACCATCTGATATGGTCGGCCCAGCAGAGGACGAAGCAATAGGCCCAGCCGGTCTCCGCGATCGGTCTCGCCGTCGCCTGAGGGCATCTACGCGGTGCGCGGCGCCGGTGCGTCGTGTCAACCGTCGACTGATATGGCCTGGCCTAATTCGATTGAAAGCCGTCGTCTTGCGAGGGCTAAAACCTGCTGCCTACTGAAACGTCATGGTCATAGATTCTCCTTTCAGAGAATAATCTGATGGAAAATTGCTGTTATACTGATAAAAATAATAACATAAATTTGGCTTTTTCTTAAGTATCTAAGAATAGCGATCCTTGTTTAATAATTTCATATTTCTGAAATCTACATTTCCACTTTAATTTTATCCTTGTTTCTATTATCCTCTTCGATCATAATATTTAGCGTTTATTACGTGATTTAATAAAGCTTATAAAACTTAAACCATTAATTTTATATTAGAACAATAAATTTATAAAATCTAATAAATTTGATAAGAGAATTCTTTTGATGCTGTGAAATTTTGGCTAATCCCCTCTACTCCACTAAGTTGTTACTTAATCTCCTGTATACCCTGAGTTTTAGTTTTGATACTTTTTTACTCATTCCATTAGTTGATCATTTAATAGGTCTGACAAAGTGCATTTTAACCTTAGACAAAGAACGAATGTAGGTATTTGTGAAATACACCATTGGAAATAGATGAATTTGTTGTCCTTATAATGTTCAGAAGTTTTTTTATGAGGCTGTATTATAGGAAGAAAATTTAATGTATATTCAAAAATAAGTATATGTGAAATTCTTTTTAAATATGCTAAACATTGTATCTAGAGTTGTATAGCATGCTTTTAGATAAATATGCAACAGACACACAAATCTGTTGTGTATAGTGCCCAAAAGAATAAGCTATGTATACTCTTTTTAATAAATAAATACATATTAAACTTTCTCTGCCAGTTACTAAAACATAAATTTTGTCACAAATAATAATAGCAAACTCAGTGTATATAGACTCGTATGTAAATCCCCGCTCTTCCAACAGTATACTCTACCTATTCAAGTTCTTTTCAATGGTAAAATAAATTTCTTTTATAGCTATTAAACGGTCAACTAATAGTCAACTAATGTGATAAGTATGAATGAGAGCAAAATAAAAATTCAGTGGTATTAGAAAAGGTGAGGAAAACTTAAGGGCATAGGTCAGCTCAATTTTAATGGAGTCTGAGGAATTTTCTCTAATTATGATGTTACGATAGTATATCTATAGTATATATTCTAGACAACATATAGATAAACTGCATAAGTCATATTCTTAGCAATTTCAAATAAATTCAAGTAGTTAATGATTCGATTCTACAGAAAACTTGTATAGGGGTATAAATAGAATTAAGCAGTCTATTAGACCGTAACAGATAACAATCTTCTCTCTCATTTTCTTTTTCCTACACATCAACGAAAATCTTACTCGCCATCTTGTCCCAGATGGTGACATACAACGTTGTCCATACCCTTATATGTAGCCAATTTTGCTATAGAGCATTCATCAAGAAAAATAGTTTATAGGTTATTACTATTATTATGGATATAATAACCATTTGACCGGGGACTCACTAAAAAATTGGCACATATAGTAGTTGGGAGCAAGAGACAATTTAGATCATTTACAATGTAAAATAGCCTTATGACATATATAGCCCCGAAATAGGAAAAGTACAACGTGTGAATTAGGATACATTGTAGCTCATGCCCTCCGCAATATTCCTTGTCAGCCCTTCTGTTTTTTTATTTAAGACCTTGTATATCTTTCTAATTCGTTATTCTCTCACCTGAGTTCTTAGGTCCTAGCCCACCCTATTGCCGCTGCACTTTTCTTAACCATTGCTAGTCACCACACTTCAATCTCATCCATGCCAATCATGCCCACTCCTCACGATTCCAAGCCGACAGCGCTATCTTCTCCTCCCTATTCCTTACCATCATTGCCATCGCCGTTTTGGCAATGCAATTCTAAAAGCTGTAAGCACTGTTTATATTCCTCAATAATATTAGGGTACATAAATAGTAGGTGAGAGCTGGATTAGCAGGCCCGTATACCGTACAAGTATATCAAGTCATACCATATAAGGAGATCACGATCTAACCATATCATATGAATAGAATCACGATCAGACCATATCATACAAGAATGATTACGTTTACTAATTCTATAAGACCATATCATACAAGAATGATTACGTTTACTAATTCTATCACTCCCTCACAGTCAGAGTGTGAGTATAATGAATGTTCAAGCTGGATCTGAACTCTATGAAGACTGATGTCAGCAGACCTTTTATGAAGATATCGACACACTAGGAAGTAGTAGGAACATGAAGGATGTGAACTTCATTAAGGGAGACACAATCTCGAACGAAGTAGAGGTCAATCTCGACGTGTTTGGTTCGCTGGTGTTATACGAGGTTAGTGGAGAGGTAAACGGCATTGATATTGTCGTAGTAGACAATGGTGGCACAGTGTAGGGGGCAATGGAGCTCCTCTAGTAATTACCATAACCATCAAGCCTCAGCGACACCATTAGCGACAGCTCGGTTCTCGGCTTTAGCACTAGAGCAAGAAATTGTCTGCTGACACTTAGAAGACCAGAAAACAAGATTATCATCAAGAAACACACCGTAGCCTGAGGTAGACCGATGAGTATCTCAACAACCGGCCCAGTCAGCGTTAGAGTAGACAACAAGATCAGATGACGCAGTACGATACAGATGAAGACCGAGTGCCAAAGTACTTTGAAGATAGCGCAGAATGCACTTCATGGCAGCAAGATGAGGTTCTCTCGGGTCATGCATGAATATGCAGAGCTACTAAACAGCGTAGGCAATTCCAGATAAGTAAACATGAGATATTGCAAGGCACTAGCAATACGGCGATAATGCGTGGAGTCAGAAACCGGAACACCATCTCTAGACAATTTAGAGTGAGTGTTGGCAAGCGTATTGCATGGCTTACAATCGTGCATACCGGCACGTTCCAGAGTATCCAGTGTATACTACGACTGTGAGAGAAACAAACTGCCATCTCAATGCTCAACTGAAATCCCTAGAAAATTATGAAGAGGACCCATATCAGTTATAGAAAATTCCCGTTGAAGAGCTACAATAATGCTGTGGAGAAAATTCTATGAAGAGACCGTGAGAACAATATCATTAACATAGAGAAGCAGAAAAGCCTTGTTAGCACCGCAACGATAAATAAATAGAGATGTATCTGCCTTCGCTTCAACAGAACCAAGGGAGATGATGTAAAAAGCGAAACGACTGTACCAATCACGAGGTGTCTGCTTCAATCCACAGAGTAATTTGTTCAACCGGTAAACATGATTGGGTCTGGAGGGATCGACAAAGCCAGAGGGCTACACACAATACACTCTCTCAGTCAAAGTACTATGAAGGAAATCATTCTTAACATCCAACTGATGAATAGGTCAAGAACGTAATGAATAGGTCAAGAACGTGATAGTGCCAAGGTAAGAACCACCCGGACAGTGGCAGGCTTGTCCACTGGACTAAATATCTTATAATCAATTCCGGATCATTGAGTGAAACCACGAAGAACCCAGTGAATTTTATAGCGATCAAGACTGCCATCGGACAAGTACTTGTGACGATAAATCCACTTACCAGTGATAATGTTAACACTAGCTAGGCAATGCATAAGAGTCTAGGTGTCATTACCTAGAAGCGCATCAAACTCAGCCTCCATAGCAGCCCGCCAGTTGGGATCAGACAGGGCCATGCGAAAGGTCTTCGGAAGTGGAGAGAAGACCGCCGTGTTCAGGTTGAGGCGATCAATAGGCTAGACAAAACCAGCCTTGTCACGTGTCTGCATGCTGTGTGCATTGTTGATCGGCACAATTGCTTGCGGGACAGTGGTAGAAGTGCACCTAGTTCTACTAGCAACGACCTTTGATGAGATGTCAACAGGGGTAGTAGAACTAGGCGGTGCGCCAATAGTCAGAGGAGTGCACATGGGTTTTGGCACCCGCGGAGCATGCATGACCGGCTGGATGTTGACGTTAGTTGGTGCAAGAGGCTGCATGCCTGCACTCATAGAAGAGCTGACTTGCTCGACATGAATAGGAGCATGTACATCACCAGCAGTCGTGGGATGCGGAGTACCTACAACCATAGTACTATGTCTAATGGGCAAAGTAGAGGAGTTATAGTCGCTCAAAAAATCCAAAGGGGAGGAGGTTATTTGGGAGAAGGGAAAAAAAGACTCATCAAAGATAGCATATCGAGAGATGATAATCCTATTGGAGTGGAGAACGAAACACTGATAACCCTTATGATCAGTGGAGTAGCCTAGGAAGACACATAGGGATGACCAAGGAGAGAGTTTATGTGGTGCGGTGGAAGACTGATTTCGGTAACAAGAACAACTAAACACATGAAGATGAGTGTAGGAGGGATGAGTACCATAGAGAGCAAGGAAGGGCGTCTGGCCACCTAGAGTCTTAGTAGAATGATGATTAAGAAGGTAGGTGGCAGTGTGAAGTGAGTTAGCCCAATAGACAGGAGGAAGGCTAGCCTGGAACAAGAGGGAGTGCACAATGTTATTGATAGTGCAAAGAGCGCGTTCAGCTTTTCTATTTTGCTGGGATGTATATGGGCACGATAGGCAAAGGACTACACCATTGGAGAGGAAGAACATGTGGGAGAGGAATTGTCAAATTCCTAGCCATTGTCGCACTGGACGGGCTGATTTGGGAGTCAAATTGTGTGCACACATAAGAGAAGAAATTGGACAGGATGCCAAAAGTGTCAGATTTGAGATGAAGTGGAAAAATCCAAATATGGTGAGTGGAATCATCAAGAATGACTAAATAATATTTGTAGCCAGACACACTAAGAACTAGAGATGTCCAAAGGTCACAGTGGATTAAATTGAACTTATTGGTAACTCTAGAGTATGACTCATGAAAAGAAAGATGCACATAGCAACCTAACTGACAAGCATGGCAAATATGATCAGTATTAGATTTATTACAATGAATGACACTAGAACTGATAAGTTTGGATAAAACTTCATGACTGAGATGGCCAAGACAGCAATGCCACAAGGTAGTGGACACAGACGTAGTGGCAAGGGCAGGTGTGCTAGGGGATGGGAAGAACAGATCGAGGTCGTCTGTGCTATTGCACCTGACGATCACGCTTTAGAGATCCTTCATAGAAAGGCCAAAAGGGTCAAAATCAATGGTGCAATTATTGTTGGTGGTAAATCGATGAACAGAAATCAAATTCTTGATAAGCTTAGGTGCAACTAAGACATTATTAAGAAATAGAGAACGATTAGGTGTAGGAAAAGAATATAACCCAGTGGAAGTAATGGGAAGAAAAGCCCCATTACCAACGATAGTTGATGAAGGACCAAATAAGGAAGGAGTACTTGGGGAAGATAGAATACCAGCACTGTGAGCCATTTGAGAGCCGACATCAGAGTCAGAATACCACTCAGTAGTCTGTAGTGGAGGAGTCACACTCATTGTGTTGAAGTTGCTAGCAAGTGAAGCTTGATCCCAGGAACCCCTATCATAGGCGTCCACGTGACCGATTGCTGAGATAGACCAGACAAAACTGGGGTGACTACGTTTGGCATCCATGCCTGCTGCTACGGAGGTGGAGCGCTAGCTAGGAATAAGATGCCGATGCTATTGCCGAGAATGAGGACGCCGAGACGCTAGAACCTCCCTCGTACTGGAAGCAGGGCGGTGCGCCGAAGCTGGGCGGAGCGTTGAAGCCGGGGACGCTGTACAGTGGCGTGGAATGCGGCAGTACGGCGAAAGCGGACAGGGGTTCAAGCACAGGGTGCGGCAGTTGGAGAAACTATCCAGGAAGAGGCCCATGGGCATAAGGCCATAGTTGGATGGTCCCTGCCTAGGGATTCCTAAAGGGCACAACAGGCGAAGCGCCGGCCGAGAAGCCTACATGGGAGAAAGAGCCACTGTTGCCGGAGTGGTTGTTTGTTCTTTCACCTCAACCACAATGAAGGTTGTTGCCGCCATTGGCTGTGCGTTGATTGCCGCCAGAGGAGCCACCACCGCTAGGAACACGGGTGGGGGTGCGGGCAGAAGGCACAGTTGTTGCGATGAAGGTAGAAGCTGGTGCGTCATCAGCATCGGCCACCTCGTCTTCAATTTTGATTTCCTCGAGGATAAGCATGGTGTGGACGGCCTCAAAGGTAGGGAAGGGGCACTGTATCTTCAAATTTGACAATATGTGGTGAAATTTGCCTTTGAGGCCGTGGAGAAGGGTGAGCATGAGCATGCAGTCACCGAACTCAGCCAAGAAAGCCGTCATCGTCTCGAGGAGGTGGTAGAAATTGGTGATGTTTTGCCCTCCTTGTTTGGTGTTGCGGAACTCGGCGAAGAGGAGAAGGGCACACAACTCACCTTGCCTGAGGAACATATTCTCCAGGAAGCACCAGGCGGCGCGAGCACGGGGATTGCGAAGCATTGTGGACTGCTGCAAATCATTGGAGATGGCGCCGTAGATCTAGATAAGGATGGTACAATCCATCTGAACCCACGTAGGACGATTGACATTGGCGACATCGGTGAGGACATGGTCGGTGAGGGAGTATTTGTTGAGGATGATGAGGAATATGCGGCGCTAGCGGCTGTAATTGTTGGCCGCTCGATCCAGCATTACGGGCACACGGACCCAGATGTTGAGGACGGAGATTGCCTATGCGTGGACAGCGGCGTGAGCAACCTTGTGGGTGTTAAGGGCAGCAGCACGGTCGGCCACATCATTCTTGTAGGTCTCCTCGGCGGTGTGGATCTCGGCATTGGTGGCCATGGCAGTGGCGACGACAATAAGATTTGGGAGATTCGGTGGCCGATGAGGACTTCAGGGACAGCGTGAGAGATGGCAGCTGTTGAGTGGAACTCAGCGACGACTTGAAGTGGACGACCAGTAAGCAGAGATTGGGTGGACGGCAAGGAAGGCTCAACGACAGCGCGAAGAGGGCAGCTATTGAGACGGCACTTGGCGATGGCACGAGATGGATGGCTGGCGAGAAGGGATTTGGCGGTCGGCTAGAGAGGTCTAGTGACAACATGGAAGAGAGGAGGCAGCGACAACGCGAGGGAAGGATGGCCGGTGATGCAGGGAAGGATAGCCGGTGAAAAAATTTTGGTGACGATAGGATTTACGGAAGTGTTTGTAGGGAGTTTAGCTCTGATATCATAAAAATAAGTGTTGTCTATATTTACATAAAGGATAGGTGATGTGCTAGATTAGCAGACCTGTATCCAGTACAAGTGTATCAAGTCATCATGATCCAACCATGAGTAGGATCACGGTCAGATTATGTTTACTAATTCAATTCAATGCAATGCAATGTAATGCATGTGCTCGGCTGAACGCCGCTTTGGCACGGCGCGCATAAATCGCAGGTACCGTCCATGAATTCGTTGTGGCGATTGCTTT
The DNA here is from genome assembly GCA_030770085.1 of Oryza coarctata. Lineage (NCBI taxonomy): Eukaryota > Viridiplantae > Streptophyta > Magnoliopsida > Poales > Poaceae > Oryza > Oryza coarctata. The sequence continues at coordinate 11,459,718 of CM061475.1, forward strand.
TTTCCACCAAAATATGGTCAACACGATCTTCATCGATCAACCACCACATGCCGCGGGGCCGTAGTACGCGCGTGTCGCCGACGCCTGACGTGCCAACGACCACATCGCCTTAATCATTTCTCCCACCCCCGCCACCCACACTGCCCGCGTAACAATTTAATTACGTAGCAGTCCCTCGTCTCTTCTAGAATTTTAATTTATTCTTATAATTCTAATTAATTGTAATCATATCACTCACTTCTTATTTAAATTTCTCTCTATTTTTTACCCTCAACTACTTCTACTCTCAACTATCTTCTTATTTAATAAAAGATATATAGGTAATATTCTTCTCTACTAATTTATCTTCCAAGAGTTAGAAATATAGTTATAATAGAATGGGGTATTACAAAATAAAATTTTGCAAGATCCTCGATCTGCATTTGTACTAGTTAGTACTAGCTAGTGCAACTTTAAATTGCAATATTGCAAGCAATTTGACTTTTGATGATGAACGGATCGTATTTTTTTAGGGAAAATATGGTATCTAAGTCAAGGGATTTTATGACAGCCCACCGACCGAAAAGAAAAAAAAAGGCCATCCCCCGCCCAAAAAAAACTACACACACAAATTTGGCAAAATCTAACGCACTGTCGAGGCTTAGCCGGTGCACAGGTACTACTGAACTAATATTAGTCTTTTTTTTCTGTTGAGGAAACTTTTTTGACAACCATATCTTTTAAACAGGGCATTATTTTTAAAATCTGTTTAAACCATATTATTCAACTTAAAATATACAACAAAAGAAGTTCAATTTTAAATATATTGAAAAGTGACTTATACATCATATAGAAGCAAAAAAAGACGCAAATGGAAATAAGTTTTTATGGCATTAGAAGTAACTACAATCTAAAAGAGTTAAAACAAATAATTATGTAAAGTAAATTCACAAGCAAAATGTAAAAAAAGATTCACAAGTAATACTGAACTTTATTTATTTTTAGTAATCATTATATTATTTTTCTTTTTAAGAAGGGTAACTACATTTTTCACAGTTTTATAAGTAACTATTAGATAAGTAACTTTAAATAAAATTGAATAGAAGTAGCTATTTAGGTTATTAGAATTAACTATGGTGCTTGAGGAGGACTAAAGAACATGAATAAATTGAAATAATTTGATGGATATAGTATACTTGAAGGTAGAATTGTAAAATCATGATGATAATTTAGATTGTATGATTAATAATTGATATTGTGTGTTTTATTGAGATTAAAGGTAAAAGCTTATATTATATTTGAATTGATGTTACAAAATCAGCGGATCAATTGTAAACAGTGGCAGTTAGATGGATAAACAGTGCCAGTCCGATCGCAGTCATGAGGGTGATCGGACCGAAAAGCCTGACAGTCGAACTAATGGAATTCAGAAGAGAGTTGGTTTCAAGTGGATTTCTTGATTTATAATATTTATTTATTTATGACTACTAGATGATTTCTATATGTGAGATATTCTATTGTATGTAATGTGAGTCAAAGTTAGGTAAGAAATTATACTTGGACATGGTTTTTTTTATTGTTGATATGTAGATGTTCTTGAGGCTTTGAAAGTATTGTTGGTGATGAATCTAGAATAAAATTGTGAAAAGATAGGTCAAGATGGTCAATAAGATCATATGGGATACTAAAAAATTGAGAACAATGCACATTAGGTGAAGTTTTCATATGGCATATAAGAGTGATTGTGTGCGTATAGAAAATAAAACTAATTTGGAAGGAGTTTAAATTTAGGAATATTGATGTTCATACTTAGTATAAATGAATTGGATACATATAAGGGAGAGTTTTATGTGAGATTAGAAATGCTAGTCCTAATTGAATATATAGCTTTTGTGTAGCCACCTATCCATATAAATGGATTAATGGTCTAAGGCTAGAAAAATACGAGTTTAATCAAAAGTTATAAGATGAATGTTTTATATGTTAATGAAATAAAGTTGATATACTTTTAATTTGATCGGACGGTCGGATCGAAAAGTATACTTCAATCAGACCGGAGGAGGCAAGAACCCAGTTAGATCGGTGACTTCTAAAGAGGTTAGGGATTTTGAATACACTAAGATTAACTTTATCAATTATACATAACTTTCAATTCCGCTAAAAATTTGGTAATCCTACCATTATCGCTATAATAGGTTTGGTTGTTGTGTTATATCCTATAAAAATGCTAGGTTGTATATATTCTAGATGTAACTTAGGCATGAATTAGATGTAACCGTATGTAAATATTACTCAAAAATTTTGTAATTGATTTAAAATTAGAAAAAAAAATAATTTTGGACGCACAAAAATCTGTGGTTGCACGGGATAAAGAGATACACACTATTTTTGGCATTTTATCGGAATGATAGCTGCACTAATTACTGTGTAGTGACGGTCGTACAAATTTTGTGTAGGAACCGTTACAATTTTTTTTACCACACGTACAGAATGTGCGTGGCGCGTGCAGATTTGTGCCTACCTAACCATAGCCATCACACCCCCTCTTATGCTCCATACGAGCATAGAACATTGATTCTGACCAGTACATTGAACATTTGAGAACAAACATGCATCCAGCAACTACACGCGTGGTCCTTCCTGTCATATATTGTTCTTCGTGCAGCACCTTTGTTTCATCCGTAGTACATAATAAAAATAGCTATGCATGACGGAGCGCGTGCACCTGCGGCAGATAGGTTCAATTGAAATCCTCTCGCTGGCTTGTCCACCGACATGTATGTATGCAAGCCAGAGTACCCACGATTCCACGAACCGAACGATGCGTGCTAGCACGGGCAATCGCACAAAACCGCATTGGCATGTTACTGCAACATGGATTCATGGATGGACCGATCAACCAACCGCACCGGCCAGCGAGAGGTAGCGGAAAAAGGTTTTTGTAGTAGGTTCCCCAATATTGGCAATGCAACGCAACTTCCGCCCCGGGTCGAGCCGCCCGTCTAAAGCCGCACATGCAGGGGCCGGGCCCGGGACGACGCGCGCGACAGAGACGTGCACGCGCCACTAGCTAGGCCCGGTTGGTCGTTGCCACCTCCCTGCTTCCCTCCATCGGCGGCCGTCCGTACGGCTAGCAAGATATTGATGCTAAATATGCTACTGGGGTTTTAATTGCATATCCAGTTACTAGCTTTAAAAATTAATACATAATCTATAAACAATTTAAGCCTATCCATACAATATTTATATATGGATACGTCAACCAACAAAAAGAAAATTAACTTTATGTTGGGGGTGGCTGCAGTCATTTGGACAGTGTGAAAAACTAGAATGCTAAGTTTTCAAAATAAATTACCACATGACTCGAGTGATTTGATTTTTTATGTTTGTCACTGCATTGAATCTTGGGCCTTATTGCAGATAATGGAGGATGAGCAAACAAAGCTGTAATGGGGCGTGGTGCTGTTAAAGGAGATTACCGCTAAGATCTATGGTTCGAGACATGGATGGCGACTTGACATCAGGCAGCTGTAGGAGCGCTTTGTGGGCTAGAAAGGTGACCAAAGAAGACAAACTAGGGGGTGATAGGGTAAGTCTTTATGTTCCTTAATTGGGAAGATTCAATCTGGCACTTGTGTTTTGATCAGGGGTTGTCCTGATAGTCTAGATGAGATGCTTCGTTATGACGCCATTCTCACCAATATGATGATATGTGTGATGACTTGGAGAGACGTAGAAGAAACCATTAGTAGAAGGACAACCACAAAGATCATCAAGAACATGAAGAAGACCGTGGTCGCTCCCCACATCAACGCCAAGGAGAGGAGGACCATCAAAGCAAGAGTAGTCAACAAAGTTCTCAATCACTACATTGATGTTGACATCATGACGATCGATGAAGGCGTTCTTGAGAACCAGACAACAAAAACTTGCCTAGTGGCTCATCATCATCATCTTCATCTGACCTAGATCCTCTAAGACACCTTCAATATGACAACTATCATTCCTCTTATCAACTATGCAAAGGTTGTACAGTGTTCACCCATTGTCTTTTAGAATTGAGGTGGCCATCCAAGTTCTAACCTAGTGCAGTGGAGAAGTATGATGGAAACTTATATCCTAAGGAATTTCTCTAGGTCTACTTTACAGTCTTGACTACGGCTGGGATGGACAAAAACGTAATGGTAAATTATTCACCCACTGTGCTCAAGGGATTGGTGAGGTCATGGCTTATCCTCCTACCCAGGTCCTCAATTGCGTCTTGAGATAATCTTTGCAAGTAATTTATGGTGAACTTCCAAGACACTTACAAGAGGCATTATATCAACGACAATTTACATGCTATGAGACAAAAGGACAGTGAACCTCTATGAGACTTTATATGACGCTTCAGTGAGTGTCGTAACACAATCCCATAGATAACTGACATGTCTACTGTCAAAGTGTTCAAGTCTTCCATTCGAGATCAGTAGACAGTACTGAACATGGTGACAAGACAAATAACTACGGCATTGAAGTTAGTTAAGATCATCAAACAAGGTGCTCTCATCGACAAAGCTCTTCGACGAAGCAAGGGAAGAGGGAAGGTGGTGGACAATAAGACCTCTATGAAGCACCTCCAACGACTCAAAACATCCCAAACGAAAAGATGAAATAGGTAGTGAAAGCTGAAAGAGAAGGTACTAGTTGCAGATTAAGCGCCCCAACAGCTATAGCGTTATGAGTCCTAGGATGAAGAGCCAAGCTGCTCTCTTTGGATGGTTGTCAAGTTTTCTAGAAGGACATGGCCCTCTAGATGACTCTACTCCCTAACAAGAGAGTTCGTGTGGTCAATAAAAAGGATTCCGTTACCATGTCATCTGACAAGGATGACAACTACCCTCTTACTGATCTCATGGTGCCTCATACCTATAGTGGCTTGACTTCGTATTCTTCCAAGAAGGAATACAAGAAGATCGAATGCAAAGTATGCTCTACATCCTAGGGACAAGTGTCAAGACTATAATGGTCAAATCAAACCATAACATTTTTGGCAGACAACCACCCAACCATTTACGTCATCTCTATTCGATATCCTATAGTGGTTGAGCTCACTATTAGGAATAATAGGGTTGCCCACATCATGATAGATAGGGGTAGCTCTATCAATACACTCAAAGCCATGGGGATCCCGTAAAGCAAACTCAAGCCTTTATATCAGCCCCTTCATAGAATCACTCTAGAGTCGTCTTCAAAGCCATTTTAGAAAATCACACTACCAGTTATGTTTGGTGCCTCAATAACTTCCACACTAAGAAGATCACATTTGATATTGCCGACTTCAATACATCATACAAAGGAATCCTTGGACATACTGCATTGGCTATGTTCATGGTGGTATCTCATTACACGTACCAGCTCGTCAAGGTTCTAAGACCAAAGGGAGTTACTACTATTCCTAGGAATGCAAAGATTAATGTGTAGTGCCGATAAAAAGAGCCTCGACATGGTCAATCAGACTCTACGCCCACATGCTATAAAAAAATCTCCATGGAAGCATAGTAAACCAAAGGTCTCTACGAGGTCTGATGGAGCTATCAAGGTGGTACCACTTTTCGATTCCAACCCTGAGAAGATAGTGAAGATCGGGACATGACTTGAGGTGAAATAGGAACTCGAGCTCCTCACTTTCCTCTAGGCAAATGTAGACGTCTTTTCCTAGCAACTGTTTGACATGCCTGGGGTCCCATGGAAGTGATTTAGCACAACTTGATGGTCCAACTAGATGCAAAGCCAAACAAATAGAAACTACAAAGATTCACACTAGATCATAAGGAGGTTATTTAGGAGGCAATAAAAAAGCTCTAGAAGGTAGGCTTCATCAAAGAAGTTCTACACCTCGAGTGGCTAGCAAATCCAGTTATGGTGCGAAAGGCAACGATAAGGGAAGGATGTGTGTGGTTTTCACCGACCTCAACAAGGCAAGTCCAAAATATCAATTCCCACTCTCTAGGATGAACCAACTAATCGACTTGACAGTCGGATATGGGTTATTGAGTTTCCTCAATGCTTATTCTATCTATCATCATATTAGCATGGATAGGGACGACAATGAATAAACATCTTTTATAACCTCATATGGTGTATTCTACTATGTAAAAATGCCTTTAGGATTAAAGAATGCTAGAGATAGTTATCAATGAAAAGTTCAAACAATTTTTCAATCTCAACTCGGACAAAACGTTGAAGCATATGTAGACAATGTCATTGTCATGACCAAGACCGAACATCGCTTGGTTGAAGACCTTGAGGAAACGTTCGGCAATCTTTAAAAACATAGGCTAATACTAAACTCAGAGAATTGCACATTTGTAGTACTGTCAGGGAAACTACTTAGCTCCCTTGTCTCTAGAAGGGTAATCGATGCAAATCTTAAGAAAATCAAGGAAATCGAGAAAATAAAATCACCAACAAAATTGAAGTGTAGAACTGATAGGGTGCATGGCCACATTGGGCATATTAATGTCATGGATGGTATAAAAGTGATTGCCTTTCTACAACCACTTGAAAAATCATGACAAATTTGAATGGACCCAAGCTACCTCTCAATCCCTCCTATCCTTGTTGCCCCTCAACCTTGGGAGGAGTTATTCCTATACACTATAGCTACACCCTACTTAGTCATCACTCTCCTTATTGTCTAACGAGAAGGCATACAATGAAAAGTCTATTACGTTAGCAAAGTACTCGATGATGCTAAGACAAGATATCCCTAGATCTAGAAGTTGCTCTACATGGTCCTTATGACATCAAGAAAGTTATGCCACTATTTCCAAGTCCACAAGGTCACGGTCGTCTCTTCCGTTCCACTCGGAGAAGTTGTTAGATGTAAGAAAGTGGCATGACGCATTACCAAGTGGGTTGTAGAGCTCAGCCAATTTGATGTCAATTTTGTTCCTCAGAAAACTATAAAGTCTTACGTTTTAGTTGATTTTGTCATTGACTAGATTGCTTTGGCGAAAACCAAGATCGATGATACAATTAGCAAAACATGTACTACAACTTATGATGAAGCAATGAATAAATGAGGCGTATGCGCTAATGTCCTTCTAACATCACCAACTAGAAAAAAACTCAAGAATGCAATACAAATTGACATCAAGGCTTCCAATAACACCGTTGAGTATGAAGCTCTCCTTGCAGGAATAATAACTACACTTGAAATAAAATGACTAATTGTGATAGGCAACTCACACTAGTCACCAATGAGGTGCACAAGGAGTATTGGTGTATGAACAAGGAGTTGACGAAGTACTTGGCAGAGGTGAGAAATATGGAATGGTGTGTCGATTGGATCGAGGTTCATCACATCTACTGGAATGAATACTTTGGCAACAATGAACTCACTAGATAGGTTTCTAGATGTGAATCACTTGAACCTATAACTTTTTTAGAAGTTCTAACAAAACCTTTCGTAAGTGATATTGACGATGTGGACATCCAGCCTATTGCTAACAATGGCATGAGGCTACATCTCCCATGGACGTTGCCAAGACTGATAGTGCTGTTGTCAACATCAAGATAGATAATGACTAGAGAACCCCTCTTTGGTCGTATCTGAAAGCCCTGGAGAATAAGCATTCTTGAAAATAGGCGTTCATGAAAATTAGTTCAATGCAACAATCAAATTCAAACATAACCAGAACTTATGGACAAATGGGTCAGAACTTCCGATCGACTCTCTCAAGCAGGACAAGAATGCTGGTCGGAACCTCCGGTCTATTGAGTCAGGAACTTCAGATCAAGCAGGAGATAAACTCTTTTGAGTTCTTCTCCATAATCTCAAGAATACTAGTAATGGCAACAGAAGTAGTAAACAGGTGCACAAGTACTACAATATAGGAAATAATAAACAAAATAGAAAAACAACAAGCTTTGACATAAAATTCAAAAAGTGAGAGAGGGAGACAAAAGGATTTTTTCATGATGTTTGGATCAGACAGATCATATGTCTTCATTTAGAAGCTCTTAAGAGTAGGGTCTCTATTTGTTAGATAGCGACCATATTGGTCTGTTTGACTGATTCCTGTGCCATGTGTATTTAGCCGGTCAAATCTAGTCTCACTTGGATAGTGATCCACAATAAGTGAATCTCCTAGCCTAGTTGGATAGTGATCTATAAATTATGGATCTCCTACCATACGGTGACCACATTTGTACATCCCCTTGTACACTTCTATTTGTACCTGCAACACCGATCAATGTATGTGTGATTGATTTCAGATTTCATGGTATTGTTAACACCAAAATTTGGAAAGAACAGGAAAAGATTGGGAAAAAGATCGTCTTAAATAAAGAAGAGTCCGGTTGCTACAGGGAGGAAGCTGATCGAATGAAGTAGGGAAAGATTCAGTCCAAGAATATAAGGTTATCCAAATAAGACCAAGTTTGAGGAGCCATGGAACTCACGGTAGAATATTCTATATATGTAAATCGTATCTTATATGGATAGTAAGGTTTAGTTAGTTTAGTTAACTTTCTTAGAGATATTTTCCTTTATCTTTGTTAGGAAATAACGTCCGATTGTTGTGGTAAACGCGTCGGACTTTATAAACCCAGGGTATAAATATAGACCCCCTGGAAACATGTATCAACAGATCCTTCAACCAATACAATTTTGGCATATTGCCACCCTAGTTTATCTAGGTTTTTACCGGTGGGATATGGCTCTCAACATGAGGCTGCATCAGTTAATTTCGATCTCCGGCAAAGGGGTAAGTCTCGCCACTATCCCGATATGTCTTGTTCTGTCTAAGACTGCATCGGTTAGGTTCGACCTCTTAGGCCGATCAGATATATCACATCACATCCGTGCAGGGTCTATCGGCCTATCAAGATCTCTCCGCCGTCACGGTCTCGTGCTGCATCGGTTAGGTTTGACCTACGAGGTTGCCGACGATAGATTGAGATTTAGGCCTATAGGTCTCTGTATGGCGTTTCATCAGAGTGTTAGCCGATGAGTTATCTATACACTGAGCAACATGCCCAGCGTATCAGCTCCTCAGCTGATACGCACCAGTCTTCAGAGACTTCCCTTGAGCGCCACGCCAAGTGCATCGGCTTTCTACCCGATGCACGCCTGTTTTCAGAAAGACGTCCTCTCATCGGCTCAGCTAGCCCATGAGTTCGCTTTGCCCTTACTTCAGCACAACCAATCCGACGTTCACCATCCCGTTGTCGTTGGCCTAGGTCTCGTGCTGGATCGGTTAAGTCCGATCTTCAAGATTCGGTGCTAGTAGCGTCGTCACGGCGGGCAACAGGTCTCGTTCTGCCTTATCTGGAGTGGCATCGACTTTGCAACCGGTGTCTTTTATACAATTCCTTGCCAGTTTGCATATGCCTTCATCGGCTTTCCTATCGATGCACAACCGCTACGGCTTCTATCGACTACTAGGAGGGATCCTGCGTGCTTTGATTTTAATACCCTTCGGTACCTCTATCGGCTTTGCGGCCGATGGATCAGGATCTTGCTTTCACCACACCTGGAGCCATCATATCCTTCATCGACATCTATTGACGCCTTCATCGGCTCTTTAGCCAATGTAAAAGCGTCTCGATCCCTATCGGTGACCAGCCGATAGCAGGAGCCATCCGGACGTGGCCGATGAACACCTCGATCCTATCGATGGCCAGCCGATAGTGGGAGCTCGTATAGGCCCATCGTCCGACTGACCCGTTCGCCTCATCTCCTTATCAATTAAAGGGTCAAATTGACTAGCACGCTCGTACCCGCACCATCGCACCGGAGCCGAGCGAACCTCATAAGCAACAACGTGCGTACCTCGAGCCACGGAGATAAGCCAACCAGCCTGCACTGGAGCTAAGCAGACCTCCCAGGCGTCGGCGTGTTCGCGTTGGGCGCACGAGATCCGACGCGAACAGGTATCAAAGCAAAAATAATCACTTGCTCTTTCCACTGCTATTTTTGTGTCATGCTTTCCACCGCCAAATCCTCTTTGGCTCCACCGTCACAACCTCCTTTCTGGCGCCTCCATCGTAACCTCCTCTTTGGTGCCACCCCCAATCCCCTCTCATGCACTGCAAGATCACCCAAGCGTAATGTCCTCTCCGACGCGATCACCCAGTGCATTGTCCTCTTCCTCCTCTCCGCTGCTGCGACATCTTCTCTCTACTCTCTGGTGTTGCTTTATCACCCCAGCACATTCTTCTCTTCGGTACCGCCACCCAGCGCACTGTCCTTCTGTTCCACCACGCCGATCGATGGATCTCGCCCACGCTGCTACCCTCCAGTGCGCTGAGAAAACTTACACTGCTACCCTGGTGGATCCTCTCTAGCACTCCCCTAATGCCATGGACACTGTTGCCTAGGAGGATCACAAGTGCGTGACCAAAGGTGCCCGCAACGTTGCTCTCACCCGCGCGGCAGAGGCAGAACACGAGGTCGCCCTCGCCCAAATTGAGCGCCATGCGACTGATGCCCACCTTCACGATGCCCTCGACAGCACTACCCATAAGCGCGTGGCTGTAGAGCTGCACCACGAAGAAGATGCCGCCACAGATGACGGCTCTGTCACAAGTGGCGATACTGCCACCCTCGATGCCATCCTTCTTTAACACGAGGTTGTCGCTGCCATGAAAAACATCCGTGCCCTCGTGCTTCTACTCCTCGACGTCACCTCCAACTTCTACGCCCGGTTGCATGAGTAGTTCCTCCTCACCATCAAAAAGTTCTCCTTGAAGCGCCATATCCTCTCTAACGATTCTGTGCCCCACTCGGACTGGGTGTGCATGGACTGTGTCGTCCGCACCTGGCTACTTGGCACCATCTCCGATGACCTCATCGACACCGTCTCTTAGCGCGGTGCCACCGCCCATATGACTTGGCTTGCCATCGAGTCCTAGTTGCTTGGTACTCACCGCCAAATCTTGCGGCGAGAGGTCCAACTGGGGGGAGCCAGCAACTCGGTCACGCGAAGGACTAGGAGATCTGCTTAGCTCCAGTGCAGATCCTTAAGCTTCGAGGTTTGAGGGCATGCCAGTCAATTTGACCCTGCAATTGACAAGGAGAGAGGATGAGACCCGTGAGCCGGTCGGCCGGTGGGCCTGTCCTGCTCTCCCTATCGGCTAGGTGCTGATAGAGAAGGCAGCGCATGAGCATCCATTGAATAGCCGATGAAGGCATGAGAGATAGATGCGTTTAACATACTAGAGAACCTATCGGCCAAAGAGCTGATGACGCTACTCGACACCAAAAGTGCGGAGCGAGAGCCAATCCCCCGCGAAGCCACATGGGCCAACGACCGCGGTAACAGCACCGTTAGGACCAGCCTCAATAGATCGGACTAAACTGAGATAGTATGTGGCCGGGGACTAACGACACGGAGACGGCGGAGGCTTAGACCAAACATGATGATGAGGGAGGAAAGAGAAGAGGCCATTGGCTACCTACCGGCTGAACGTTCTACGCAAGCCTACACCTAAGCTTAACATGCTAAGGAGCCGATACGCTGGACATGGTACTTGGGATATAGATAACTCATCAGCTAACACTCCAATGAAATGTCGTACAGAGACCTATAGGCCTATAGCTCAATCTACCATCGGTAACCTCATAGGCCTCTTAAACTGATAGACCCCGCGCGGACGTGATGTGGTACACTCGATGTGACTAAGAGGTCAAAACTAACCGATGCAGCCTTGGACAGAGCAAGATATACTGGGATAGTGGCGGGACTTACCCCTTTGTCGGAGATCAAACTTGACCAATGCAGCCCCGTGTCGAGAGCTAGAACCCGCCGGTGAAAACCTAGACGAACTAGGGTGGTGATGCGTCGAAGTTGTATTGGATAGACTATTGATGTTTCTATAGGTTTCCAGGGGTCTATATTTATACCCTGGCATTACGACGCGGTTCCAACAACTATCGGGCGTTGTCTCCTAAAAATATAAAAGAAAAATATCTCTAAGCAATTGTAAAACTACTCAAACTTGCTTAGCTTATGTAATACATTATACAAACACCTAACCCGCCATTATCCTCATTACTCCTCTTTGGATCCAACTCCATCTGGATAACTTTCTGTCTTTAAACAAACCGATTCAATCTTCCACTAGTTTGATCGGCTCTTCTACAGTGTTAATCGACTTCACCCCATGAACCTATCAGTATTTTTCCATCGGCCAATCTTATTTATAGGCTGAATCAAATTTTGGCGTTAACACTTGGGAACCGTACAACCCATGCCCTCTACACCGACTAGGAGTTTCGCTCTTTCAAGTAGGGAGGCCTCCTAGTTGCCGAGTATTGCCGTCAGTACAAGCGGATGGCCGAGGAACTTCGCAACCTCGACGAACATATCACCAACCACACCCTCGTCCATAACATCATCCAAGGCCTCAATGAGCGCTTTACCGCCATCGGTCTCCATCTTAACCGCAACAATTCATGCCCCTCCTTCCTGTAGGTGCCCAATGACCTGCGCTTGGAAGAACAAGCTCTTGTTGCCTCCATCCCCGCCATGGCTCTTGTTGCCTCTAGAACAGGTGAACTCAACTCACCATCCCCCCACCAGCCGTCGACTACTCCACCGGTCAAATATCAAACTCGTCCACAATTGGCGACTTCTGGCGGCAACTCAGGTGGTGGGTTCAGCTGCGGCTTCTACCAGCAGTGCGCTAAATATGGCAAGCGAGGCGGTCGTGGTGGCTTCAGCGATAACGGGGGCAACATTGGCGCTGGCGCTGGCTAGTGCTAGCTCTATCAGTGGTTCGGGTAGTGTCTCTAGCTCTGCTGTTTATACTGCTCCCAGGGGCCCGCTAGACAAGCACCCAATGGCATGTGGCCCACCATCTTCAACCCGTGGTCCAGATCTATTCATAAGTGGCCTGGGCCATAGGCACCTCGTCCTCTAGTTGGGCTAGCCCAGCCACCCCATGGCCCGCTCACTGGACCGCACGGATAGTGGGCAAGTCAGTGGAGCATCCCATCTCCTAGCATGCTGTTGTGCGTACTGACAGCCCCAGGATGGGATACATAGGCACTAGCAGCCAATTTCCACACCATGACTCTATAGCAGCCGCCACAACATGAGTGGTATTTCGATTCTAGCGCCATTAATCATATGACCTCCGATGTCGGTATTATCTCTCACACCACTTCCCCTTCTTGTCATTCTCCTTCTAGTATTGTTGTCGGTAACGTGAATCTCATTCTAGTTACTTTCACTGAAATTACACATCTTTCTCACTAGATTCATCTTATTAATGTTGTTGTGTCTCCAAACCTTATTAAAAATCTCATTTCTATTTGCTAGTTCACTTCTGATAACAACTATTCTGTGGAGTTTGACCCCTTTGGATGTTATGTGAAGGATCTTCATACTCAGAGAAAAATCATCCGATGTGATAGCTTCAGACCCCTTTACTCCTTGCGCCTCTTGATAGCTGATTTCCATGCATCCTCCTCGTCTTCACTTTGGCATCAGTTTATTGGGTACCCTAGACAGGACATACTATCTAGACTAGCACATTCTTCAGCCATTTCTTGTAATAAAAGAGCTAGTAATACTCTCTGTCATACTTGTCAACTAGGCCACCATACTCGCCTACCCTTCCACATATCGTCTTCGTGTGCCACACACAATTTTTAGTTAATTCATTGCAATCTTTGGACATCACCTGTCACTAGTATTTTTGGTCATAAATATTATCTAGATGACTGCTCTCATTACTTCTGGACATTTTCTTTGTGTCTAATGTCTGACGTTTATCACCCTTTCTAACTTTTTTGCATATATTCGCACATAGTTTGGGGTCACCATTCAAGGAGTTCAGTGTGACAACGGACGCAAGTTCAACATCCTCCGCACCCACACTTTTTTTCTATCCCATGTCATTCATCTTTGAATGTCATGTCCATATACCTCTACTCAAAACGGTAGAGTTGAACGCATTATTTGCACCACTAACAATGTCATTCGCTCTCTATTGTTTTAGGCCAGCATCCCTCTCACTTTCTGGGCTATGGACCTCATCTTCACCACCCACCTACTTAACATCCTTCCAACCAAAACACTTAATTTCTTGAAACCTCACTTTGCTCTGTTTAGGTCACATCCCTCATACGAGCATCTTTGGGTCTTTGGTTGCAAGTGTTATCCTAATCTTTCTACCATAGCCACTCACAAACTCACCCCCCGCTCCTCCTTGTGTGTCTTCCTCGGTTATTCTCCAAACCACAAAGGCTATCTTTGCCTTTATTGTCACACAAATCAAGTCATCATCTCATGCTATGTGGTTTTTGAGGAGTCCTCTTTTCCCTTTTCTGAGGACCCCTCTCCACCCACACGTGTGGCATTTGATTTTTTAGAGGATACCCCTAACCTAGTGCATGCTCCCCTTGCACTATCACCACTTCTTTCTTCAGGAAGTTCTAGTGCCATCACCGCGTCGCCCATGCAGCCGGTGCCCTTAGAGCTACTCCATCACCAGGTGCATTATCTAGCTCACAATCACCCCACGTGACACCGTGTATTGTGGTGCCTGGGACAGTGATGCCCGATGACCTTCCTTTGCCTGCAGCGATCCCCACCAGTACTTCATTGTCCACTAGTGAAGGTCGCCCGCTAGGCCTGGCTTCCTCAGCTCTGACTACTCCCCTAACACCAGTTGTCACCACGCCACCCGTTCCTGCTACGGCTGTTGACCCCTTGGCTCCAGGGCCCATTCCACCCGGCGTAGTCCTAGTTGCCCTCATGACCAATCAACACAACATGGTCACGCGCGGTAAGCACAGGTTTTGTCAGCCTGCATTGTTCGAAGTTGCCAAACTATCACCAATTCCTCGAAGCTACTGTGCTGCCCTCGTTGATCGAAATTGGTGAACTGCTATGGAGGCAGAATAGTCAGCACTCCTATCCAACCACACCTAGGATCTTATTCCCCGACCACCTCAGTCCAATGTGGTGACAATCAAATGGGTGTTCAAACACAAATTCAACACCGACGGTTTTCTTGAACTTTACAAGGCTCACTGGGTTCTTTGGGGTTTCACACTGTGACCCCGTGTTGATTTTTCAAAGACATTCAGTCCTATCGTCAAGTCAGCAACCATACGGACTGTCCTCTCTCTCGCTCTCATGCTCCTGACCTATCCATCAGCTCGATGTCAACAATGCATTTCTCCATGATACCTTGTCCAAGATAGTTTATTGTGCTTAGCCTTCGGGTTTTGAGGACTCCAGTCACCTTGCTTACGTGTGTTGCCTCAACCGTTCTCTTTATGGACTGAAACAGGTGCCACATGCATGGTACAGCAGGTTTGCCCCCTACCCCCTGCAGCTTAGTTTTGTTGAAGCCAAGTCAGACATGTCCCTCTTCGTCTATCACCATGACACAGATACTGCCTATCCTATGCTTTATGTGAACAACGTTGTACTGACAGCTTCATCTACCGGCTTACTCCAGTGTATCATTGACGCCCTTCAGCAGGAGTTCTCCATGAAGGATTTGGGCACTCTCCATCATTTTCTCGGTATGCATGTTCAGCACACAAACTTGGGTTTCTTTCTTTCTCAGCGTCATTATATGATTATGATTCTTGATCGTGCTAGCATGTCTGACTGCAAACCCTGCTCCACGCCGATTGATGTGAATCCGAAGCTCTCTGCAGACGGCGCCCCAATGTATGACCCTACGGATTTTCGCAGTCTCGTGGGTGCTCTTCAGTATCTCACCTTCAACAGACCGGATATCTCCTATGCAGTTTAGCAAGTATGCCTTCATATGCATGACCCACGGGAGCCTCATCTTTCCACCTTCAAGCACATTCTACGTTCTGTCTGTGGTACCCTACATATGGGCCTATTCATGAGTCCCTCTTCTTAGTTTGACTTGGTTGTTTACTCTGATGCTGATTGGGCTGGTTGTCCTGACACCCGTCAATCAACCTCCTGATATGCAGTATTCCTTGATGACAATATGGTCCCGTGGTCATCCAAGCGCTAGAATACAGTATAGAGTGGTCGCCAATGCTGTTGCTGAAGTCACTTGGTTACACCATCTCTTGTCTAAACTAAACACTCCTCTGTGCAAGACAACTTTGATGTACTACGAGAACATTAGCCCAGTTTACATGTATTCTAATCCTGTCCACCACCAGGCATTAAACATGTGGAGATAGACCTACAATTTGTTCAAGAGCGTGTTGCACTTGGTGATATTCGCATGCTTCATGTCCCTATGACATCTCAGTTTGCTAACATCTTCACCAAGGGGTTGCCATCGTCCGTTTTCATGGAATTTTGGTCTAGTCTAAACGATCGCTTTACCGACAATTCGACTGCGAGGGCATGTTAGACAACAGCCATATTGGCTTGCTTGCCTAATTCTTGTGCCAAGTGTATTTAGTCGGCCAGATCTAGTCTCACTTGTATAGTGATCCACAATTAGTGGATCTCCTAGCCTAGTTGGATAGTGATCCACAAATCCTGGGTCTCCTGCCATGCGGTGACCATGTATTGTGGATTCCCTTCCTTGTACACTTCTATTTGTACCCGTAACACCGATTAATATATATGTTATTGATTTTAGATTTCACTATCAACCCCATGCCTCACCAAATAGTCACAATGACCAACTTAATCCTCACATCATCAGTTACCACTTTTCCTTGAGAAGGCCATGTCCACCCTCATAAACTTGCCCGAGACAATCAACAGCTTGAGGAAGCTCACGGGTGACACCTAACCATTTAGGAGGTCACCCTTCAAGGGTAATAAGCTACAAACAACGACCCATGCCGATTATCAAGTACTCAAGATCCTTCTAGCTCTCTCACAAGAAAATGCACTCTAACCACTAAAGAACTTTACTCAAATCCCCATGAAAGCTCAAGAACTTGGTGAAATAGGTGTGTTGAGCCCTAAGAAAAGCTAGGAGATAGAAAAACAAAAGCAAAAAGGCCTCAATGGCTTTGGGAGGGAAAGGGTATATATATATATACACACTCCTCTACATCACCTAGCCATTACTCATTCACCTAAAAATTCTAATCCCTATCCTAGAACCTCTGACCCAACACTTAGCCACTGATAGACAGCAGTGGACCAAAATCTCCAATCCCCCAAGACCAGAATGGCCGACCCACAAGCAGAATCAAACTCACAAGAGTGCAAGTGTTGTGTAAATGTGTCTCTTAACTAAGAAATGGATCTTTAAGCATAAGAGTAGACTTGGAGCACTGTTTATAACCCCTCTTAATAGTACGATTTTGCCAGACTCAAAAGATGTTTAAAATAAAATTTGAGTCTTCTCACCACAGCTCAATCAGGAATTTGTAGGAGTCATCATGCTCATACTTAGTTTCCTAGGGAGTAATATCTACATGTACCTTAATAATCATGTTAGTCCCTTAACTGTTTTAGCATTCATCATCCAAAACCAACTTAGGAGGCTAGATGCACATTCAATATCTATTATCGAACATGGCTCCTAATGACAATATCATAGCAAAAAAGTTTGCTCGCCAATCAAAGCTCTACTCTATCATTAGAGAAGAGCTATACAAGCAAGCGCACAATGGAGAAGATGGCATCAAACTACTCCATGACATTCATAAAGGAATATGAGGAAATCATGTTGTTGGATAGTGACTAGTTAGAATAGCCTTTTGACAAGGTTTCTTCTAATGCACCACCTTGAAAGATACTTGTGACTTAGTTCATCATTGTGAAGCTTGTCAATTCCACAGTAAGCACAACAAGATATTAGCATAAGCCCTGCAGATGATACCCCTCTCATGGCCCATCTCATGCTAGGGGTTGGATGTCTTAGGACCTTTCCCTCTAGTGTGATATGATGGTCAAAAGTTCCTACTCATGGCAATCGATAAGTTCACTAAGTGGATAGAAACAATGCCATCAAATTTATGAAATTTCTATTCTGCAGATTTGGTCTTCCTTAGTGTATTCTGATGGACAATGGCTCTCAATTCAGAAGGGATAAATTCCACAATTACTACATCAACTTGGGAGTTAAGATAGGCTTCGCATCGGTTTCAGATCCCTAGAACAATGGCCAAATTGACATGCAAACGGCATAATACTGCAAGGCATAAAGACTTGGGTATACGATTGGCTAATGGCTAGTGATCATCACTAGATCGATCGGCTTCAATTTGTACTATGGGTTGTGCGAACAATGCCGATAATGGCTATAAGGGAGACTCATTTCATTCTCATGTACAGATCCGAGGCTATGCTCCCAACTGAGCTATGCCAGGTTTATTCTCGAGTAGAAAATTACTCCAACAAGGAACAAGATGAGGAGCATATAGACGATGTCAATTTGCTTGAGGAACATCGAGAATGTATAGCCATCAGGGTGGCACAATATTAGCAGGCCCTTCAATAATGTCACAAAAAATGTATTCGAGCTCGTCCCTTTGATGTGGACTACTTCATCCTCAAGAGAGTCTAGAGCCAAGTTAGCAAAAACAAACTCTTGCCAAAGTGGAAGGGTCCTTATAAGGTGTTACAAATATTTTGACCAGGAGAATAACAGATTACAAACAATGATGGCCACAAATTATCCAATTCATGGAACATCGACCAACTACATCAATTCTATGTTTGGTTGGTCATATATAAGATTTTAATGCTTGTATCATTTTGACCTGTATATAATAAAATTTTGAAATGTTCTCCAAAATATTGTTCCTTATAACCACTCTATCTTCAGTTGGGCTATATAACTCCTATGCCCTGTATATGCTCTCTAGCTAATCATAGGTAGGGGACACTATATTTCCAATCAACCTAGGGATAGGAGGGGTTCTCTTCTTATGATAGCACACGCATAGGCCATAAGACCGACAAAGTTTAAACTAATAGCCCGAGTTCAGAAATTCTAGGTTCATGTTTGGACGCTAGTCCTTGAGGCATGTGAGAACATGGGCCCCTCAAATCGACCCAAATGATTGGACTTTGATCTCAGATGTTTGTTGATTTGACAAGGAACACCTCTCAGTCTACATTTGTCTCCCCCTTTGGCATCAAGGCACCAAAAAAGGTGGAAAAGTAGGGAAAGAGAGGAATCACTTGCCATCTGATGGGACTATCTCTGTATCTCTAGAGTGCACACTCGTATCATCACCGTCATCAAAATGAGCCTTCTTGGTATCTGTACTGGCAACATCATCGTCGTCATCTACCTGTTTTGTATCAGCTGCACTCTCAGACACTCCCTCAATAGCAATATCAAATTCCTCATCAATCTCCTTGTCTAAAGTTGAGTATCTAGTGGCTCCTGA
This sequence comes from Oryza coarctata, assembly GCA_030770085.1. Classification (NCBI taxonomy): domain Eukaryota; kingdom Viridiplantae; phylum Streptophyta; class Magnoliopsida; order Poales; family Poaceae; genus Oryza; species Oryza coarctata. The sequence continues at coordinate 11,479,006 of CM061475.1, forward strand.
CGCTTCCTCAAAGGCCCAAAAAGAGCCAACACCTATAGCCAAGTTTTGGGTAGACTCATAAGGAGCAAAGGGATCCTAAAGCTCATGCCCCGCAGAATAATGTAGACCTCCTTTTCTGCATCTCTCATCAACTCTTTATGTCTGTTCTACATCTTACTAACCTTGGTATCAATTCTCTTGAAGTGGTTGAAGATAGCCTTGAGACCTCTTTTGATCAAAGAAGAAACACTAGAGCTAGGAGGCTGATGTGGAGCTGAGCTGGTGCCAACATCAGGATTAAAATTAGTGGGAGGCGCCTTGAGGCGAAAGGACATGTGAACTACCTCCTTGTGGAATGAGATGCCAGTCATTGCTTCAATGACCCTCATGAGATGGGGAGCATAGGCACATCCCCTCTTAGGATTAGTGGAGATGTTGAAGATCTCAAACCATATGAACTTTGCAGTGCTGAGGGAAGCTTGTTGGATCTGAGGAAAGAAAGAAGAAGATAGATCCTAACAAGAAGGGTAGTAGCATCACTAGCTTTAGGACTCAGAATAACCTTAAACGTATTCAAGAAAATCTTGTATGCAGGCAGCATACCCTTGGTGGTTCCCATGTAATTCCTAGGAGTATCTCTACATACATCAACATGGCGCGGTTGATGGGATTCTCATTGTGAATATTGATCGTGTTGAGATTGAAAGTGCATCTAGTCCTCCTAGTAGGTTTTGAATGATATGTGACATGGAAATTGGAGGACTAACATGTTATTTAAAGAAAAGTGAAGGTGTTAGTCCCTGGATAAAATAAGTTGATGCAAAGTTGCCCCTTCCACAAAAGAAAGGCATCGAAGAGGGCTCGACGCATGTTCTAAATGTATTTTGTTTTCCTTGAGTCCTAAGAATGTCGTACTATCAAAAAGGGTAAAAAAATTAGCCTAAGTTATAAAACAAGTGCTCAGTTAGGTCCCTTTGTTTTTCTTGAGTGAACACTTACACCACATGCACCTTTGGGCTTTGATTTTTCTCTAGAGAGTCTGTTGGATATTTGTCTAAGTCACCGAATATTTTTTGGGCAAGTTTCTCTACCTAATAGTGAAAATGGACCAAAATCTCTAGCCTAAAGTGGTGGAGAATCCAGAGAATTTTCTCTATCTAATAGTAAAGGTCATTCAGAGTCTTCAGAGGCTTTGACCAGATACTCTGGACTGGCTTGTCTACTCTTGATTCATGTTGGTTCAGAGTCTCTGGCCCCTAGGGACAAATGCCTCAGAGTTTGAATCTATGAGTAACGGCTATTTTCATAAGGGCTTTGTTATTAGCTCCACCAAACCCCCAATTGAGTGGATGGTAGTTCGTTCATTTCAACCCTACTCCCATATCTTTTCTACAGTTTCACACCTCTCTCTCTTGGTTTCTCTAACAAATCCACCTCTTTATGAGTGATCTTTTATAGCTAATGAGTGAGAGAGATAGGGATTTGATTGAGCACTTTTCTAGCAGAATCAGTTCTATGTTTGTTTCCCTTGTTATCTTGTTTGTTGTTGCCATGCTGCTCTCAAGTAGTAGCATGGGCAATGCTATGAGATACCTACAGGAAGCAGCACTAATCATGCAGGCAACACTTTATGATTGACAAAAGCCTAATTTTCCACCGATGCCCACACCATATGTCCCACTATAGCTTGATATGCCTCCATTGTCCAAACACAATGTTACATTGAAGCCATATATGCTGTCAGTGCCCAATCCTTATACGTCACTACTACAAAATCTTGATGGGACCCCTAAGCCTAACATGACACTAGTGCTCCCACTTTATGGGCTACCACTACCTAATCCTTATGCACCATCACAACCTGACCAATTGCTAATGCCCAAACCAGACAATTGCTACTACCTTAACCTGATGTGCTATACAAACCATCAGTCTCCTCCACCCAATCTTGATAAGTTGCTAAAGCACAATATGCCACAAATGCCCAAACTTGATAGGCCGTATTGAAATGAAGGCCACCAGTTTATGTCTTCTGCTTTCTGCTTCAAGGAAGCAGTCCAACGAGGATCTAATCTAGGCAACACCATATTAAGCTCAAAAGTCTATGGAGCAACTAAATGATGGTAACAACAACCATAATGGTATATTATTTAATCATAGAAACACCATGTCAAGTGTGAAAGTGCATCTAGGGCCCTTAGTGGGGTTTTAGATGATATGTGACAAGAAAAATAGGGGACTAATGTGTTAAGTGAAGAAAAGTTCAGAAGTTAGTCCCCAGAAAAATTGAATTGATGAAAAGAACCCCCATCACAAAAGAAAGGCATCGAAGAGAACTCAGCATTATATTTTAAATGTATTTTATTTTTCTTGAGTCCTAGAATTATTATACTATCAAGAGGGGTTCAAATATTAACCCTAGTTATAAGCAAGTGCTCCATAAGGTCCCTTTATTTTTCTTGAGTAAAAACATGCACCACATGCACCTCTGGTTTTTGTTTTATCCCTAAAGAGGCTTTCGGATATTTTGTCGAAGTCACCAGATATTTTTTGGCAAGTTTCTCTGTCTAACAGTGAAAATGGATTGGACTCTCCGGCATTAAGTGATGGAGTCTCCAGAGAATTTCTTTGTCTCGCAATGAAGATTGTCCTAAGTCTAGAGGTTTAAATCAAATACTCCCGACTAGCTTTGCTGCTTTGGATTCAAGTGCGTCTAGAGTCTCTGACCCCTAGGAATGAATACTTTAGAGTTTGAATCTATGAGTATCAACTAGTTTCACAGGGGATTTGTTTTTAACTCCACCAACCACCACTTCGAGGGAGGCTATTTATTCATTTTATCCCTACTTCTCATAGCATTTCTAGGGTTTCACACCTCTCTCTCTTGGTTTCTCCACCAAATCCAACTATTTGTAAGTGAACTTTTAGAGCTAGTGTGATATCACCACACCAACCACGCCAACAAACAAAAGGTCACAACCAATTCAAGCTACACTAGCTCAAGTCTTTGATGGACCAGTTACATGTAGTCAAGCTAAGAAGCTATAACAAGAGGTGGACGCGCTACTTTTTGAAAATCAGTTTAATATTAATGAGAATTATATGCTGCCTAAGTCATGCACATTGCTATTACTCAAGTTCACCAAGAAGGATGATAAGAACACACCAAGAGTGGACTATAAAGAAGGACCACGCTCGAACCCGTCCAGCGTGAGAGAACCGTCAGAAAGAATCAGTCATAACTTTTAATTTTCAAAAGCTATGAAGGCCCATGAGGACTTGTTGGAAAGCTTGTTAAGTTTAGTTTTCAGCTAACCAATTTAGAGTTTCCATTGTGACAGCCAACCAGTTCTAGTGCATACTAGTTGGAGGGTCAACAGTCAGCCTAATGTTGAAGTTCCCGTACAAAACTGCACCATTCTACAATACTTTGTGGTACATGCTACACATAGTGTGAAAGCTTATCAAGTTAACGTTCCAATGCAACCAACAGCACATCATCTGGACTTTCCAAGGTGGAGTTATTGATAAAACACTGAAGACTGCGCAGAAGACCAACAACCATACGAGAACAACTTAGAGCTCATTTCGTGAAGGCCCTTTCACATAGTCTAAATTATCTTTTTCATTTCATGTTTTCACCTATCTAGGAGAGATGTTCCTAGTATAAATACCCCATTGCCTCATAGGAATCAAAGACTTTTGATGATTGAAACACAGAACCCCTTTGTTCAGCTGTGTGCTAACAAATATTGAGAGAGTGATCTCTACCCCTTTGCTCTTGTGATTTTCTTCGCGGGATTACAGAAACGATGGCTTCATCCGCTCCCAATTGGTGCTCCTACTCCCCTTAAGGTTCTCTTTGATTGATTATAGGCTGTGTTGGTTAGTTCTTTGAGAGTGTGGTTGGGTGAATCCTCGATTTAGGTTGTCGGTTAAAGACGGTGGTTGACTTCGAGTTTTATTTGCCAAGTTACACTAGTTATCACTGCTTGCAGCAAGTTATCTAGCTATTGTATAGCTGGTTATCTAGTGATTGATCCTACATCATGAAGATCGGGACCCCGCGACGTATCATATTGAGTGAGAGAGTTAGGGATTTGATTGAGCAGTTGTGGATCAACGCTCGATGATAATTTGCACTTGTTACTCTTGGAGGTTCTCCTCCTAGACAGATAGGCATCATCTACGAGGATTTAAGGTTCTAAATCACCCAAGAAAGTTTGTAAAGGTCTTCCTTACCTCTGTAACAAAAGATGTAACTATAGTGGATATCAAGATTGTTGTTAGGAATTGGTTTTAGTAGAGCATGCTTCACCAAAGGTTGTAGCATCGAGTCCTAGTGGAGACGTTGGTGGTAGCCCTAGACTTTGTGCTAGTGTTGATGAGAGCTCAGAGACAAAACCTCCTCCTAGGGTTGAACTTGGTGAGGCTTGGGATCAAGAATAATCTGGCTCATTGGAGTCCTTCAACGAAGACATAGGATCTTTTGATCCAAACTTCAATAAAAAAATCTTGTGTCTCCTTGTCTATTACTTCTTGGATTTATTTACTATCTTTGGATTACCTACCATACCCTTTCTATCTTGAGATTGCACCATCCATGTATCTTTTTTAGAAGCAGTGAAGGAGGACTGGAATATCACAACCCTAGGACCAGAGTGTCTAGCCAAGCTTCACTACCTAGTAGTGAATCTCGATTGGAGTCTCTAGTAGTTAGGACTGGATACTTCGAAGGGAGCTTTAAGTTTCGCTGCACATTTAGGTTTTTAGGCGTGCACATTCACCCTCCCTCTTTGTGTACACAAGGTCCTTTTAGAGATCATCTAGGTGTAGGCTACGATAGTATAAAATAATTTTTTCTACCACACATATTAGGACATCATGCGAAGGAAGATTGTAGCGCTAGAAGATGTCTTGTGCTTCACTTTTATCACAGAGAAGGAATACCCAAGTGAAACGGGAATAGTCATCAACAATTATAAAATCATACTTCTTACCTCCAATGCATATGTAAGCAAACAGGTCTTCAAAGGTCCATGTGAAAGAGTTCAAGAGGCCTCAAAGTAGTCATGATGTTCTTCATGGGATAAGGATTTTCAACTTGCTTTCATGCTTGACAAGCACTACATGCACAATCTTTATAAAAAAAACAATAGTAAACCTCGCCTTTTAAGAAATTTGATAAGTTTCTCATCCCTGCAAGGGTTAGCCTTCAGTGCCAAAGCCACCCTATGGAGGACTTAGCAATCAAGAGAGCTTTCAGGTTCACCTCATCTATCTTAAAATCAACTAGATAGCGATCACTCTTTAGCCTTCCCTTGAAAGTAATGGAGTTATCACTTCTCTTAAAGATGGTCAAATTGTCATCTCTGAATAAGCAATTATATCATAATTTTCACAATTGAGACATCAATAAAAGATTGTAGCTCAAAGACTCGACAAGAAGTACATTGGACATACAAAGATTGTTAGCAATAGTAATTTTATCTTTGCCATTGTCACCAAATGTGATGTTGTTGTGATCTTCACCATTCTTATCAAGAAATGTAAACATACTCCTCTCCCCTATCATTTGGTTGGTGCACCCACTATCAACAACCCAACTCGATCCGTCGGAGGAGTATAACTACAAAAGGAAGTCAAGCTAGGAATTTAAGAACCCAAACTTTGAACTTATCGAAGTTTGGGTCCTAGAACATTAGTCACAAATAGCTTTTAGCATCCACACAATTGCCTTGTACTCATCATTGTAACCACCATTGAAGAAAGTGATCACTTTACCATGATGATCCTTGGTGATTAAGTACGAATCATAATAGAGCTGCCTAGCTCAGAACCTTCAGCTGGCCCTCTCGGCTTGCTTGATATATTTGGTCAGAACCTTCGATTGTATGGACCAGAACTTCCGACTAGGGCTCTCAATTGACTTGAGAACCCTGGTCGAAACCTCCTACCCATATTGTCAAAACTTTCAGCCAATTATTCAGTAGGAAGCCGAGTGCTCTCCAAGGATTATGGTGCGCTCCCTTCCTTGACAAATTCCAAGCACTCTTTTCCCTTCACAATGTTCCTCGCTACAGACCTGCTTTCATATGGACAAAAGGAAAGTCCATATCCATCATTCTTGTTATGAGTTGTGATGGTCTTGTAGAGTGCATCTTCGGATTGATAAGGCTTCATGCACCAATACTTTACAAGAGTCCCCAACCTTTCATTCTCTTTCTTAATGACCTCTAAAGCTTATAGGTTAGTAACAAAACTATTTACATCAACATTATAACATCTAGCACACCCATTGCTTATGGAGGCATTAGAGGATTGAGTGGCCTAAAGGTAAGTAGAAGAGCTACTCCAAAGAGTCTCAAATTGCACCTTGAGATCTTTGTGGGCCTTGTATAGGCCTACAAGTTTCTCAACAAGTGTATCATTTGAGCTCTTGAGATTAGTAATAGATTCATTAACCAAATCAAGTTGAGTGGTCAATGTCTTTACCCTCTCCTTCTCTTTAGCCAAAGATCTCTCAAGAATAAGGTTTCTCTCCTTCTCAATGATAATTAAGTCTTCTTGTCTTTTGAGAATCTTATCCTGGCCTTGCTACAACCTTTAAGTGCATCATCTTCAAGATCACTTTCATCGCTTTCTTCATCATTACTATCAACAGGTTTGGGATTGGGAGTTACCTTGCACTCTCTAGCCATAAGGCAAATGGGAGCATTGAAGTCCTCATTGTTGCTCAAGTTGGGAAAGAGATATTCTATTAGGGATGAAGACTTGTAGGCAAAGGTAGCAACCTCACTCTTCTTGTCATCTTCCTCTTTGACTCCAGATTCATCACCGGAGATCCACTCTTCACCAATGCATGCATGACCACTTCTTTTCTTGTGATGCTTCGTGTTGTTGTTGTCACCCTTGGTGATGTTGGGGCAATCAGCGATGAAATTTCCATACTCACCACATTAGTAGCATGCCCTCTTGCTTGGTCAACTCTTGCTCTTGTCGCCTTGCTTCTTGTTGCCAAAGCAACCTTCACTTCTCAAAAATTTCTTAAACATCCTCACTAGTGTGAAGTCCTCATCTTCACTATCATCATCACTTGAAGCTTCTTTCTTGGCCTTAAGAGCGATGTCCTTGTTCTTGGCGATAGTGGCTTGCTTGGAAAGAGTCTTAACATACTTGGCATCTTCTTCAGGAAGCTCATGAGAGATGAATCTTGAGAGTGCATTACTTGTAGTAAAACTCGTACAGTTCTTCATCTCTCGAATAAGTCACCAAGTTGTTGTTTCTTGGGGTGAAAGCTTGACAAAGTTTCTTGATGACAATGATGTGGTCAGTCATACCCTTGCCAATAAGCCTACAGATCTTGTTGACGATAATCAGCATAGTCATACATCTCTTGAGGTGTCTCATCATCGTCTAGCATGAACTAACCGAGTTGTACTTCTAACAACTCGATCCTTGACTCCTTATAATTGAAGAGCCTTTGTAAGCGAGTTGAAGAGTATCTCATATCTCCTTAGCCTCCTCAAGATGGTCAACCTTGTTGAATTTTTTAGGGGTCAAGGCACTAAGTATGACACTAGAGGCTTGAGCGTTCTAGTGGATTATTTTCTCTTTCTTCGGCGTGGGTTTCTCAATGTCCTCTGATATGTCACAACCTATGCACATAATTTTTCAAACACTTTGATGCAAAGAGATTAGGTGTAACTTTATCTTATGCTTCCAAGTGACATAGAATGTCCTAGCTAGCAAAGTGAGGTGGCCATCTAGAAGGCACGGAGACAAATTGAGTATGAGAATGTGAATTGATCTTGTCATGATTAAAAGGTATAGCAACTCCTTTAGCATTGCTTTTGTTGGTGAAGGTACTAGCAAATGAAGGATTATCATCGGTATGTGGTGGTGTACACCCATCACCTGATATCTTTTCTTCTAGCGGTTAAGCCAATCCAAAGAAATTGGCTCTGGTACCAATTGAAAGCCCTCAAAATAGCCTAGACGGGTTAAAAAGGCATTCCAAAAAATTACTTCAATATAGCAATCAAATTCAAGCTTCACTGAAACTTCTAGATCAATGGGACAAAACATCCGATCAGCTCTCTCAAACAGGCCAAAAATACTAGTCAGAACTTCCGGTCTATTAAGGCAAGAACTTCAAACCCACTTCCCTACATCACCTAGCAGTTACTCACATTTTTAAACACCTAGAAATTCCAACCCTTGTCCCAAATCCTCTGACCCAACACTTAGTTGGTGATAGACAGTAGTGCACCGAAACTTTCGATCCTCCAAGACTAGAACCTCCGACCCATAGGAAAAGGCAAACCCATAGTAGTGCAAGTGTTGTGTAAATGTGGCATTTCAGTTTTAGACTACAATGGAGTGAAGTGTGGCTTCTTTTTTAGAAATACGATTTTCAACAAAATAGTCAGGGTCTAGGGGAGTACTCAACAATGTTTTGAGTACCTTGTTGACCCAAACAAAATTGACAAATAAAAGCATAAACAATCGACAAATAAAAACATAAGCATTCTTTCCTTATAGTTGATTTCTCAATTCAATGTAGACTTAGGAATTACATACATTAAAAATACTAATATTTTCTTGCATAAAGTTCACTACCACTAAACTATCCTAAATATATTATCTATAAGGCCAATAAAAGATTGGGCTAGTGCATCAACTTTAGTGGTTGACTTCTAAGAACATGTAAAACCCGAGTTTAAGAATTATAGGTTCATGTTTGGACGCTAGTCCTTGAGGCATGCGAGAACATGCCCTCCCCCCACCAAATTGACCCAAGTGCTATGACTTAGCTCTTATATGTTTGTAGATTTGACAAGGAAGCCTCTTGAAGGTGCCGCTGGTCTCCTTGATCTAGTCTAGACACCCCTAAAGACTGTCAATTGGCTCCGGACAATCGATGTGAAGTTCTCAGTAGGTGGCGTTAAGTAGCTTATAAGAGTTCTCCATGTAAACCATGAACTACATATCTCTATTTTTGTAGAGTTACATCTCCTAGTCCTTGGTGAAGATAAGGAGGTCGGCCTTCGACTTCTCCAGCTTTAGTCTCTTCTCTAAGTTATTTTATTGTGGTTGCTTGCCTCTTTGGAGTACTTGATATCTACCATGCACAAATAGTTCCTAAGTCGGTCACCTAATATGGGGATAGACAAGGAAATATGTGTGATGGTAAAAAGCGTACCGATAAGCTCGTTCTTGAGAAACTTGATGTGTGCTTCTAGCTCCTTAATGTTGTTACGAGAGCCAGCATCCTAAGAGAGATTGGCTAGAGGATACTCAGATTCACCTACTTGCATGGTGTCTTGACCACATTGCTGGACAGTCACCACGATCTCTTCTTCCTTGCTACAATGAAGCAAATCAACAATAGTGAGGACCAAGGGAGAAAACAATCTACTCATACACTAAGTATTCAATCGAATACGACCTGAGTTACAAATCTGAGTAGAGCTCCACCACTGCTTGGTTTGCGGAGTCCATTTGCTCGATCAGCTCCTCCCACAAATCCTTAGGCAAGCCTTTCTTGATCACCTCTTTCGCATACACCTTGGGATGATGAAGCGAGACACAAGAAAGAGCATGCCTAGTAGCAGTGTACATAGTTGTTCAATCTTCCTTGGCACTGTTCGTGGCGATTTTGGTGGGTACTTGGCAAACTTCACAACAAGGTCCTCAAGCAATGTCATTCCCATAAACTCATTGTCGAACAACGGTGATGAAACTCAGTGCCCAAATTTATGAGTCGTATCACTCAAGGATGAGTAATGCACCCTGAGCCCTTCTCAAAGGTTATCCCTCTTCTCCTTCTTCTCCTCTAGCACCTTCACCCCCGACTTGCGGATTTCCTCATTGTCTTGCACCAAGAGGAAGAGGGACACATTGTCACTAGCTGTCATCACCAGATCTCCTTCAAGCTTGCTAATACGCTTTCGTGCATTGGCAAGCTCACCTTAGAGTTTGGCAATTTCCTTATCAGTGGCACTGGTCGTGACCACCATTTCTTGACACAAGGACATCATGCACCCCTCTAAAAAGATGGTGCTGGTCCGATCATTTGGAGATCGGCTATAGAGGCACATGTCAAAGGAAGGGATGGTTGAGAAGGGGTGGGAGATGTCAGCGCAAAGAAGATAGGGGCATTAGAGCATGTCCCTTCCTCCCTCCTAGATTGCTGGTCCAAGGTGACAGGAGTGGAGCTATAATAGAAAATATCAATGTCGAAAGACCCAAAGTTGACAAGTACTCGAAATTGGTAAAGTTAGATACTTGTTTACCTGGCCTAAGTTTTGCTCCTGGGGTAGAGCAACTTGCAGCATCCCTAGACTAGAGTAGAGATCCAAAGACATCGACAAGTAACATCCACTAGTTTGATAAGATAAGAATTCATACTCAGGATACATTTTATATAATAGTAGAGATACATACCATTGTCTAGCAAGCAACTTTACCTACACTAGATGATTCCAAGACATTTCTCTTTCAAGAACTACTGCTACCAACTACATTACTCATGGCAAATTTTACAATTTTGGTTGCCTTAGCTGCTTCCTGCTCTACTGCTGCCTTATTGTCTGCAATGAGCTGGTGATCTACAAGGGGGCAAACGGTGTTGGTTTGTGAAAGGTCATAATAATATTACTACCTAAGTTCCATATTGCCGATAAAGGTAAATAAAAAGGACTTCGGAATTGATAAGGAAGGACCTCCATTGATGATCTTGTCCTGCTCAGTGTTCGAGAGGTCGTAGACAGGCATGGGAATGTTCTCAGCTTCTCTCACTGGGTCTGTTGCCACCTTCTTGACAAAATGTCAGACTTTTGCGTCACCGAGTTCTACACCATAGGTGTTGGGAAATAGGGAATTTTTTCTTAGCATAAATAAGTGCATAACTTGGAATAAAAAACTTATACTACATACCCTGATGTGACATCTACGATGCATCCTCATCCCCAAGTACAAGTACATAAGGTGAGGACGATATTGCAAAGGCTAAATCCAAAGATGCACAAAGTCTTCAACAACTTCATATGCTGTCAGGCCCTTAACTCTTAGCTCATGGATCTTGTCAATGAAGGTTTTAAGGGAAGGAGATTGGGCTATAGGTTCGTTCCAAGAAACTATATTCATTGGTTCATCAGTGTGGATGTCTAGGTTATCGAATTCAGCTTCATGTTCTAGATAGAACCTACTATGACGCCAGTCCTTCTTGGAGGTATGGGGCTGATTGGAATATAAGACTCCTTGAGTCCATCATGAATTAGAAAGCCACAGTGACCTATGGTTCTCAATCACTGCATAACTCGGAGCTCAAAGAAATACCTCCACAAATCCAAGAAGGGGATGGCACCTATGTATGCTTCACATAGATGAGTGAAAACACTTAGGAAGGCCATGGAATTGGGGTTCAGATGCAAGAGCTTGATCTCATAGAAATCAAGGACATTTGATAGAAATTTAGAGGGATGGGGTATAAATCCACACTGGTAGAAACTAGCAAGAGTCAAGATAAAGCCAGCAAAAGGTTCAAGACATGTAACTCCTTCCCAACCCATGGTGCCCATGCTGGGAATCGACCCCTCTACCTATAGCTTCTTGATTACTACCACATTCATGTCAGAGCATTGGAGATCCATGGAGGTAGTGGTGGACAAGACTATAAGGAATCTTGGGTTTGTTGATTGAGAGGTTCGGGTGCTAGAAAGAAAAAGGGTTGAAGTTTGGAATGATAAACGGAACCCAAATAGATCTCACCACTGGAATTTTTAGATACATAGTCATGGTTTGTATTCTGAGGAAAATGGCGTTATTCCTATCGGGATTATATAGAGTGTTTAGATTTTTTTTAACCTCCATATAAATTCACATTCTAACAATAATGTCCTCGTACTCATATGGTAGAACATTGTTACTAGATATTAACTTAGTTGGAAACATTTTTTGACTATATTCATATTGCCGATAACTTGCCTTCTAAAGTATAAAGGATGAAAATGTTAGAAGAAAATTTTCATAGAGGTCGAGGGTAGTGTTCTAGATATGGCATACCTCTCCCATTCCTCAACTAAACATCTTCAGAAATACCGCATACTTATACACATACGAACAAGCGTCCCTAATGATGGAACTGCATTCAATCAAGCAAGGAAACTGATCCTGGATAAGACAAGACTGTGAAGTCCAATCCAGGAGCAAATCAACTTACTATGCCATATTACCTAAGGAGTTCTTTGAGTTCTACTTGGAGAAAGTGTCATCTACTAGTATAGATACAATGGCCTCTCAAGAGAGAAGAGCATCCAATCTCAAGCTAAATACATGCCACATCGAGCCAAGATCTATGGAGACATCTCATTGTAAGCCATCGACTACATATCACCACTTAGTTGCCACATACTAGTTGGATAGACTAGATAGGATAGATTGCTTCTGTCTTATACTTTGTGTAGTTTGACTAACCAAATACATATAAACACTAGTAGGGTTGTTACTCACATTGAGGGCCCAAACTTATATAAAATATTTCAATGTAATCTTCTCATTCCTGTCTCGTGGATACCTTAGCATTGGCTGAACACTATGTCTACAAATACCGTAGTCAGGTATCACCCATCAATAGTGTATTGATGGTGAGTAGATCACACCAAATACAAATCTGGAGAGGTGTCTAACCTAACCTACCACTAAACTCGATGAGATGAGCAAAAGCTATAGTCGGCGGCTATGGACGTAACTTTCATGGCTGTGGACTTGATGTGGCTCGATCTCTTTGGTTTATGATTTGATACCCTCCCTTTCCGAAAGGCCATTATATTTGTACTAGGGTTAGCCCTTCTCAAAGTAGAACTCAAAGCAATCTAACCTAACACAGGTTGGGTAAACCTTACTGTACTCAGCTCGAACTATGGTGCCCTTGTCTTATCCAAAATAAACTTCTATCCTATATGTGGTGGAATTTATATTTGATTTTTTTCTTTCCATATCTTCTTAATTATACGATATTTTTAAACATCATATATATATATATATATATATATCCATAGAGTATGCTATATTTAATACTTTAATAGTGTCATCGACTCATCATCAATGGCTGCTTATAAAGGGAACGAGATAGAGGCTGTTACCGTGGTGATGCATGGGGAGGGGATCATGTCCCGACGGTGGAGACATAATCCTGTATAGTAGCATTTTCATATGTTAATATGGTTATGTTATATTCCTATGTCTGTCTACCTATTATCAAGTGGTATGCACTCTATGGCCTAGTTAATAAGAGAGAGAAAAAGAAAAAGATCTATATGTATATTGTCAATCATGGTTATTACTAAATTCTATACAAATACTAATTAATGTATATATACAAGTTGTAGCAAGAGTTGTTTTCAGATCAAGGCGTCGCCCCATTTCCATTAATAGAAATGAAATCATCCTTACAGACTAGTACCATATAACTGAACTACGAGAACAGAATAAAAATTAAACGGAAAATGGGGCGGGTTAGCTTCTGATTTTATAACATGCTGATGATTAGCCAGCAGGCAGCAGGCAGTGGCAAAGAGCCACCACGATCGGCTAGGAGCAGTCTTACTCGAAAAAAAAAAACTGCTACGAAAATGCAGGCAGCGTATTGCGAACAACTCTTGAACAGTAGTAGGTGGCATGGACCTTCCCTCTGATCGTAGCTTGAGCACAGCTTGTCAATGAAGTGAATTTTGTTATTGCTACATCAAACTAGGGCCTTTTCTTCTCGGTTATTCGAGCTTAGCTACTTTTTGATTTTTTTTTATATGTTTTTAAACCATTAAACGATATAATATAAGTTACTTTTAAAAAATCAAATAAATTTATTTTTTAAAGTTTTTAATAATTAATTAATTATATACTAATCACGTTTTTTTTCACGGGTGACTAATAATCTAATCTAAATCCGTATTTAGAACGCGGCCTTCCTGATGAGTCATATGAACCTATTCTTCTACATATATAGTTGACGAACAAACAGCGATGGCTTTCGACCATTTGAGGATCTGAGGTTGCATGCCGCTTTTTCTACAGAACTGAACCTTCGCATCGCATCCAAGGACCCATTTGGCGGAGGCATCCATGCATGTTTCCCTGCGAATTTTACTGCTTATGTGCCCTGAAAAAGGGAACGAGATCGATCGAGCAGCAGAGCTTATTACCTTGCAGACAGATTTCATTCGAGACAACCAATCGATCGATTGAGACCGATCGTTGCCAACGAACTCCTGTCCAGTACGTACAAATGCACGGCCATCTACGAGTAGTATACGTACATCCATACGGCCGTGCTGGGACCCACACCAATCAAAGCCGGAAAAGGGCACCCTTTCTACGTACACGCCGGAACAAGCAAATATACCGGCCAATATAAAGCAAATACAATGATAGAGATTGATGATGATCGACGTCGACGCATGCACGTTACCGTAGTTCGGATAACATGGCTTGCCAATTCTCTCGATCTCGACTGAATGTTAAGCTGAATCTTTATTTATATCCAAAACCATCATTGCGTTTCTGAACAAAATAAATTAATCAAACGAAAGCGACGGTCACGCACGCACGCAGCAGCTGCCAAACAAACATGCCATTCATCCTCATATGCTCTGCGTGTATACCCATAGCTCAAATTAGGGCGCGATTGCCTCGATGTGCAAGCAACTGCTCCTTCTCCGACGGCGATGACGACGACGACCATTTTCTACGGGCTTTTGAAGGGAAAAGGTTAGAAAAAGAAAACACACAAGTTAGTTTAAGTTGCTTTCAGGCCATTTAAGACTAACACTTTCCATGGCATGTGCTAACAACGAGAGCTGAGACCCCCTAATCTGGATGAAGATTCGTATCCATCAACTTAGCTGAAATGTTGGACTTGGCCTGAACTAGTCCATACACACAGTGGTCATATACATGCACTACATGTAACTAGGTGATAGAATAATACTGTACCCAATTTGTTTTTGTTTGGTTCAATTAACGAAAGTGGGGTCCTACTTCTGGTTGAAATAACACCACCACATTGCGTAATTTGTCTGATCTCAATGAGGCCACTAATAGGCATCACTATTTAAAAATAATTTTTATAGATAAGGGTAAAATATTTTTATAAACTATCAAATCGCGCACCGGCTAATAAAAGGTTAAATTTTTATAAACAAACCATGCTATTGGCCACCTATAAAAATATTTTACTATATAGTTTCTTTCTTCTTGAACCTCTCTTATTTTAGACCTCCTAAGCAATGGGAAAAAGTGAAAATAGAAACTCAAATCTTTACTTTCTACTTTCTACTATTGGTGTATCATTTTCTTATTATTTATTATTTATGGTGAGTTTCTTTTCCAATTTTAAGCAATCGTTTGAAAGGAATAAAAAGAAAATGATGTTTTTATAGCTTCATTAAATTTATATTGTAATTATAGGTCAACTTAAGATAAGTTTTTTTTTAAATTCTTCTTTAGTAGTATTTTATCATCCAATAATTATGAATTTTACTACACCTCTAACAGTAGATCAAGGTAAGTGGGTCTCTCTAGATAGTTTGGAGAGAAACCCTAGTTTTTTTTCAAATTATATTAATCTTATTTTTTTCCTCTAGATTTCTTTACAATTTTATTCTTTTAGAATATTTAGTGTGTGAAGAAAATAAAAAAGTTGATTATTTGCATAATTTTATATTTACAAATTTTTTAAAAAATTAATTCATAATTAAAATAAAGAAAAAAATATTATTTAAATTATTTAAAAATTACATATTTTATAGTTTTAATTTATAGATGGACAGGCATAAATGGATGTACGAGACGCTATGATTTCAACGGTTGTTTCTCAACGAGTTATCCAAATTCATCAAAAATAAGGAGAAGCATACTGTGAGCAACATGACAAAGAAAATATGTTTATGTCTAGATAAAAAATAAAAAAGCATGGACAAAAATATAAGTTATCAAGTCATATCTGGTTCAGCGCGGGTTTAATATGGGCTATACAATTTAATCTAAACATGATGAGATAGTCAAAAGCAAAATAGTGTCATAGAAGAACCTAATATCTATCTGGAAAATGATATTCATGATTTCAATCATGATAATTTTGCTATTGTGATGAATAATGATGACCATACAATAGTAGATAATATTAGTATCGAACTAGAAGAGATGCTATGACATACTGAACCAGAATTTATAATGGGGTCAGCAAGAAACCTAGATAATTTTGAGACATTACAAAAGGCAACAAAGCAATTGTTGTACAATAAGTCAAAGGGTTGTGACAAGAACTTCTCTGTACTTCGTTCTATGCTAGAACTTCTTAGGTTGAATGCTAGCAATGGTTGGTTCAACAATAACTATGACGATTTGATAGTTCTATTGAAAAAAATCCTACCAAATTCAAACTCATTACCAATAAATACATATTAAGTAAAGAAACGCATCTATCCTTTGTCATTAGCTATGCAGAAGATTCATGTATGAATCAATTACTGCATTCTATACCATAAAGAGAACGAAAATTTAGACAATTGCCATTCTTGTGGCGCAAATTGGTACAAGACGGGTATCAAGTCTTTGAATAAGCAAGATTCGTCCGATTCGAAGAGAAAAATACATGCCATGGTGATATGGTCCCTACTCATGAAAGATCTTTAGAAATGTTTGTTCGTGAATCCTAGGGACATTGAATTCATTCTATGTCATAAAGAAAAACGCAAGAAAGACGAAAAATGCCTACCTCACGGCACACTAGTGGAAAAATTTTGATGAGAAGTACAAAAAAAAATGTGCTAAGGACCTAAGAAATGTTAGGTTGGCATTGAGTACTGATGAAATAAACCACTTTGGTGATCTAAGCATCACACACAGCATTTGGCCAGTACTTATGACCATGTACAACCTACCTACATACCTCTGTCAAAAGTGAAAGTATATATTATTATTCAAACTTATACAAAATCCGAGACAACCAGCTAATAACATAGATGTCTTTCTTGTACTTTTGATGGAATTTATTGTACTTTTGATGGAAGACACGGCAGATCTATGGAACAACGGTTTACGAATGTGGGATGAATACATACATGAGTACATCACACTAAAAACCATTATTTTTGTTACTATCAACGACCTCCCTAAGATGTTTTCTCTATCAGGACATATGAAAGAGAAGACTAGATGTTCGGTCTGCATCAATGAAATTATGTACAAGTACTTTACATCATATAAAAAGTTAGTGTATAAGCGTCACCAACGGTTCTTAACCAGATGTCATAGATACCGCTCCATAGAAAGTCATTTTGACAATACAGTGGAGAGAGAGGATGTACAAACAAAAGCCATGATGAGGAATTTATATTTGAATTGATGAAGAAAGTGAAGGTTGTATTTGGAAAAGCTAAGAAGAAGACAACTAAGTGTAAGAAGAGAACAAAGCGTACGAAAAGCACAAATGAAGCCAAAAGTACCATTGAAGAAGCATTCGGTCTTCTTTAAGTAATTACCCTACTAGTAAGACTTAGATATCCGTCATGCCATCGATGTCACACACCTTGAGAAAAATGTGTTTGACAGTACCATCGATCTCTTACTAGAAATACTGAGTAAGATAAAGGATGGACTGAAGTCATGTTACGACCTCATAGAAATGGAGATAAGAGAAGAGCTTCACCCTGTGGATGGATAGAACAGAAAAGTATATCTTTCTCTGGCCAGCTTTACCTTGATAACAAATGAGAAAAAGTCATTATGCAAGTGCTTTCATAGGGTGAGAGTGACCACTGGTATCTCATCAAATATAGAGACTAGTCTCTTTGAAAGATTTGACATTGTCAAGCTATAATTCCTATGACTGCCATGTGATGCTAACTGTATTCCTCTCCATTGCAATAAGGGCAATCAAGCCATTACATTTAAAGACTGTAACCATTAGAATGTGTTACTTCTTTAATGCCATTTTACAAAAGGTTATTGATCCTAAAGAACTAGGTCCTCTCAAACTATTTATTGCAGAGATGTTATGCCAACTTGAGATGTGTTTGCCTCCCTCCGTTTTCAACATCATGGTATACCTCATGGTTCATATTATTTCTTAGATAATATGTAGGAGTAGGCACGGGCTACGATATCATAAAACAAAATTTTTTTATCATGCACACTAGGACATCATGCAAAGGAGGGATCATAGACTGTTACCACGAGACGCATAGTGTAGCGGAAGTAGGGTTAGAAGTTTATCCAACAACACATGCGTCAAGGTAGTAGACGAAGTACTCAATCGCCAAGATCCTAATGCTGATCAATGCCACAAATAAGCAACGCCTCCACCGATATCCACACGTCTAGGGCTAGAATGCCAATTGTGGATGTACTAGCACTTGCAAGCGGTTAGAGTTTGGCTTGAGAGGTGGCAGCTAGGGTTTAGCTCGAGGTGCACAGAGGTCTCATACCTTGACCTTCCCGCCTCTCTATATATAGCCTTCCTCACTTTGGCCTATGGGACTGTGGCCCAATATGAGTACTTAAATCTCTATCTGAATAGAGTCATTATCCGAATTACATTCAAATAAGTATTCCAACTAGTTAAACATGCGACCCTATAGGTTTATGTATATTTGGTCACGACTCAAAAATGTCTTTTCGGTCACCCTATTAATAGCAATCTCTATCAAGGCATATTAACACCAAAGTATATGTAAAGATCATATCGAGTGAACCTGTAATATTTTCATGTATAATTCTCTTTGCCTTACGATATCAATGACTCTTTAAGGTGAGACTTGTGTCGTCCTCTTAATAGCTCAATCACTCTCTCAATTTTATGATGGATTATAAACTTGTGATTGACTCCTCAATCATCTTGGTATGGCCATGCACTTTTATAATTCTATACATTGAGGAACATATAGATATCTCTCCCATAGGAGAAAATTCAATCTTAATCAATCATATCCCACTACATATTTCATAGCAAACTTGAATACTACTTTTATGACTATCCTATTATAGGGCAGTATTTGATAGTCTCAAAATAAGCTACTACGTATGATGAAAATCATGATGATTTTAAGTCTAAGGACTCTATATAAACACCACTTGAGATTAACTAATGACACATAAAATGTATGTAGTATCTCATGGCGGGTATATCCAACATATGTTCAAATTATTGATTTGGTATCTCCATACTATGATCCAGGAGATATGATCATCCATCAATACATATATTGATCTTACAATAATATTTGTTCCTCATATGATATATGATCAAGAATCATTTAGAAATAGCAATATCTAATATTAGGAGTCTCATGAATAAATAACATACTAATTAATTAATAATGATAATTTCTATTTTAATAAATAAATCAATATATCATAAACATAGTATGTAATATATATAACATCTCCATGATGTTTCTAGGGCATATCACTAACAATAATTACACTTGGTCCATTGTACTTGCATCAAATATGGGCTTACAAGTGGTACATATCTATTATGAAAGGCTATGTATGGAATCATGCTCACTCAGAGTCCTTAATGATAGAGGCATATACCACCGAACAAGTCATTGAGTGCTACATTAACTACATAAAAGACACTAAGGCAATTGATATACCAATACCTAGACATGAGGATAGATTACGTGCGAAGGGGAACGTAGGCAAGAAAAGATTCATTGATGAAGATTACAAAACAATCTAAGAAGCCCATTTTAGCGTTCTGCAGTAGCTCGTGATAGTAGAGCCGTATATCGAGCAACACCTGAACTAGATTAGCTTGCAATATGCCAGATGCTCAAATGATTGGAAAATAAAGACACACAAGCATATCTTCGTTGAGTAGTTAAGAGACCAAAACCTACCCGACAAACAAATCATAGAGGAAATCACTATAAAAAGGTTGTCATGTGGCCCACCAAGTGCGGTCAACTCCTAACAACCTTACAATATTAACGGTTATACATTTTATACCAAAGCAAAGGATAAAAAGAGCGTAGCCCAAAACAATGGCGTTTCGGTAGAGGCAATCGACACAAATGTACATAAGAACACTTATTATGGATTCATAGAAGAAATCTAGGAGGTAGACTATGCATATTCCTTATTATGGATTCATAAAAGAAATCTAGGAGCTGGACTATGCACTGAGAATATAGATCCTATTATTTCGGTGCCAATGGGTGAAACACTCATAGGCCATGTTTGTGGACAACTTCGGTCTGACAATTATTAACCTCGACAATGTGGGTCACAAAAATAACCTATGGGTACTTGCTGATCGTGTACCAGGTTTTATATGTAACCGACCATGTAGAAAAGAAGAAGGACGTCGCGATCTTTAAAAAAACAAAGGATCATAGGAGTTGAAAATGTAGAAGATGCTGAGGACTACAATCAATATGACCAAATGCTATTATTTACAAATTTTTGTAACAATATAAAGCTTGTAGAGGCGCCTATAGATGAAAAAATGCTAACATTCTACATGCGGGACAATTTGTAGTGGAATAATTTGCACAAACGATGAAAATATATAATTTAATAATTTGAGTGGATGTGAAAATTTTATGCACAATGTATGTGAAAATACATAAGAATTATAATTGAAATATAAATTTATTGTTTGGAGTACAATTAAAGGAAAAAATTATAGTGGGTATTTTTGGAGATGGCCAAAAGCACATGCCGCCTACAAGGTGCGTGAGAGAGAAAAGTCTTCCAAGTCCCACGCGTTGTGCCCTATTATTGTGCTGCAAAGCTTTCAAAATTCAATCGTGCGCCCATACACTGCTGCTCAACCTCCTCTCTCGCCTCCGGTCGCTTTACCACCGCTGCACCCCCCACGCGACGATGGTGGAACTCTCAAAGAAAAACAAGTTTTAACATCATATAGGCTTGGCTGGTTATGCTGAAAAGGCTGGGAAGTGGACAAAAGCTGATGATGACTTGACAGCACAAAGGAAAACCGTGCCCATGAAAGACTATGATGAATGAAGCAGGAACTGGGTGTATGCTCGAACCATAGAGATCACTAACTCTAGCGAGATAGTATTGTCAAACTCTGGCCTCTAAGAAGTTGAGAACAAGATGAAAGACATCATAAAGAGGAAGAAATATGGCTCTTTCAAGTCTATCAGGGAGAGGAACCACCTGACTGCCACATTGGGCAATCCCAAGCACGGTGACTATATCTGTGGCATATCATCTAAGCTAAACTGGAGACAAGGGTTCATACAAGATACCCATCTATAAGAAGCATGATCGTTTCAAGGAGAATGTCAACAAAGATCAAGCCATGTACGAGATTGACAGTCCAATGAGTGAGGGCATCAAATATCTTGAAGATATAGTCGACCAAATTACTTTTTGGCATAGAAGAGATATAGCCCTGACAACATCGATGAAACCCTCAAAGAGGCTACTAGATCCGAGTCCATGCCAACCTTCATTGGCAAATCCTCTTCTAGAGGTGGACAACATGTTCTATGTAAGTCAGCTCTCTTATATGCCACCACGACAACCTTCCCCAAAAACACCAACACCTCCACCTTTCTCGATAAATCCTACGCCAGCTCCCATTGAAACAAGTATCTCTTAAGGTCAAAAAAGTGTCTGCTCCAAGAGAAGCCTCTCCAAAACCTCTGTTACCATGTAAAATCAAACCCCATAAACACAAGGCAAAAGACAAGAACAAGGAGCATTGGATAATAAAAGCATTTTTAGGAAGAGAGAATTTAAGCACGGAGTCCAATGCATACATGGAGGGAAAAACCAAGACTCTATTAGGACCGATAGGTACAGATCTAGGTTTCGTTATCACCAGTGGAGATGTGCTAGAGAAATTCAAGAATGGAAAACCATTCCTCCCTTCTTGGATGCTAGACGATGGCCCATTTCATATGAGGAGATGGCATCAATAGTATGTAAGAGCCAGTACATTTGGTGTCTCCTATATTATAGCTTGGATATCGAAGGAACTCTTTATGGACAGCGGAAGCATGGTTTTAATTAATTTAGAGACATACATATAATGTACCGCCGAGAAAAACTTAACGACAATTTTTTTTTCGTGTGGTGAATGTAAGTTAACATATATTGATTTTAATGTTATTAAATTATTCCATAATTAGTAACTAATTGGAGTCACTCTAAATTTTTATGATGGAGCATGGTATGCTAATAAAATTGAATAAATTGGTCACCTACCTTAAACCACTATAAATCTTAAGAGCAGCATACACAGTTGACGTAAAAGAAGATTATAGTGTGTTAAAGGACAAGTCTCAAAAGATGATATTGAAATACATTCGGAAACTACAAACTGAACTGAAAAGAAGATGGATGTGGATGTCTAAATAAGGCATGTGATGGTAATCATGAAGTACAGAATATGCATAATGGTAGGTATGTGATGGTAATCATGAAGGACAGAATATGCATAATGGCACAGTACAACAGTGGGTAAGTTTTATATTTAGCATAATCGTTGTACGTAAATAATAATTACTAATATTAATCTTTATGTAGAGACCATTATATCTCTTTCATGATATATTCTTGAGACTACAAATTTATTATACTAGACCCAATAAATATACCACAGGAACAATATCAGCCTTTTATCGGCATTTTAGATTAATAAGTCATTAATTAATTCCTTCGATATTGATCGATACCGATCCTTATAGCATATATAGATTAATGACTAATATTGATTTTTCTCTCTATCAATGATTTTCTGTACTACTATGCGAATAATGGAGTAATCCACACACAAAGACAAAAGTTACTATGATAATTAATTAATTCCTTCGATATTGATCGATCCCGATCCTTATAGCATATATAGATTAATGACTAATATTGATTTTTCTCTCTATCAATGATTTTCTGTACTACTATACGAATAATGGAGTAATCCACACACAAAGACAAAAGTTACTATGATAAACAAGTGACTGGTACAATATGATACATATTTTTTATAAATATAAGTCTTTATACACATATAAACTAACATATATTATTTGTATATGATTCACAAAGTGCCATAAGCAACCACTATACAGCGTTGTGTGGTTATTATATATGCCACTAGCTAAAGTACTACAACAACAACAACCCTAAAGATGTAACCTAATATATATATTTAAAGATTCTATATCTACACATATTAAATACTTAACTATAAAAATCAATACTGGATGACAAAGAAATTAAGTATATGATATGAGACCTCTATTATTTTATTCACCATATTTTTGATAAATAAAGACATTTTGTACAACATAAGAGGACATTGATAACTTAAGTATTTTATAGTGCGCATATATATATATGTACAATAATTTACTTATATATATATTAATTTAATTAAGTTTTTTGATGTAATTTATATATATATAATCTCACCCTCTATTTTAATGGATGTACAATATTTTTAAATATAAATTTTAAGTTAATAAATATATTTCTGCATGCGGCTTACCTTTGCGCCACCGACAAAAATTACGGCGCCTCCTCTAAGCATCTTCTAGTTTTATCTCCTGTAAAAATATTTTTTGAGTAGTAGATATGTGTATGTTCATCTTGCGTGTTCTTGAGTGCACATACATATATTGGGTATTCATTGCAACGAGGGTGGGCCCTATGTATGTATGGGCGTTGCTCCTGCCGTAAAGTCCCCAAACTTTGGCTGTCTTTGTGGATGCATGTATACGTCCACCACAAGCAAATTATATTGTGTAATATAATTAATACCATATATACGTACACAACATTATTGTGATCAGTAGCCTTATTATACAAGTACTGAAAAGATCATACCAAGTTGAATGGTTGGTCCATTTCTTAACTAACGATAGCTTGTTTCAACCCGATGGATAAATTATGATCAAATTAATTGTTGTCAAATTGGTGCGGATTTCAGTCCAGTTTATGCGACGACCCGAATGGAACGGGACTAGTATATGCCCAACTTAACCAAACAAGGTGCAGTGCTAATTCGGCCGATTGAAGACGGAGTTATTGTCCAAGTAGCTAGCTCTTCTGACTTTTAGTGGAACAAGAAGAGAAGGAATTAGCGGGTAAACTAATCATGGTGCTAACATGGCCGGCACATGTGCTTTTGTGGCCACACTAGAAAAGTTATTCCCTTGACACCGACACTAGTATCCTCATTCCTCCCCTTGAAGGCCCAAATGATGAGCACAAAATTACTGCCAATGATTGAGTACAACCGCTGCTTTCAATTATTGGAGTACATGCATCTTGCCTCTCTTCTGTACAATCATACTTACACAGAAACAGTGTAAACTACTGCAAACAATGTACTAATATGTTTACTAGTCTAAATTCTATTTGAAGTTTAGTGGTACAAATGGAGGAGTGTAACTGCAAACATGTATAGTACTCAGTGCAACAGATAGTAGTCCCACAAGTACAATAATCAATTTGGACCGAAGTACAGTCCGGTAAGTAACTATATCCCACAAGCACCCTCTGCAGTTATACCTCCTAGCTAGCTTGCCTATGGTTGGTTGGCTGGCGAAGTTGCTATTCCCACACTTTAAGTACTACAGTACAATCCTACCAAAAGTATGATTGGCTCTCGCTAGCCTCTAGCTAGTCTCGTCATAGTTTAGCCATGAAAGCAGCAGCTGCACCAATGGTTCACGATTTTGATATAGGATCAAAAATCGTTCACGAACGATATTTTCGGATGTTGTACACACAGTTGATAAGCTGATAAAATCAATAAAATTTGGATAAATTTTATTAAAAATTTAAAATCTAGTTTTTTTAATTTGACTAGAAAGTCAAGCGGTTTGTACTATCGGTCCTATCAAAAAGTCCGAATTTCACGAAATCCAGGCCGATTTCCACCGGTCTTGTAAACCCATGCTGCAGGGAACATAACATAGAATAGAACAAAGGTGAAAGAACAGTAGTGCAAAGAGATGCGTGCATGATGGTGGATAAGGCAGAAGCATCTGCACCAGCAGCTTGGTTGCTCTGTCGTCTCCCTCTTATTAACTCCTATCAACTGATCCATGCCCACTTGGTCACTAGCTACTGTCACATACACTTATGACTCTTGGACATTTAGACGGCCTTTCGTTGTCAGCTATAAGAGTCATTTAGACGGCCTTTCGTTGTCAGCTATTTTGTGATAGTTTATCACGTCTAAAATTAGATAA
Source organism: Oryza coarctata (assembly GCA_030770085.1). NCBI lineage: Eukaryota > Viridiplantae > Streptophyta > Magnoliopsida > Poales > Poaceae > Oryza > Oryza coarctata. The sequence continues at coordinate 11,504,232 of CM061475.1, forward strand.
ATTTGATAAACTGTTATAGTCATAGTTACGATAAGATTTATTTTTAACAAAATAGATCCCACGTATCGATGAATCAAAAAAATATAGTAAAATTTCTTTAGATTTGTCGATTAAAATTTTGATAACATCAACTTAAACAAATAAAACAAATTTTATTTAGAGTAACAAAGTGAGGCTAAACAGCCCTTTACTCCTAGGACCGCAATGCATATTTGCATTGCACTACCAAACTCTCTCCCCCTGGCTTCGCCCCACCTCACTCCTTCTGCGACTGAGTGGGCCCCACATTCGCCACTTTCTCTATATCTACCCTCCTCTTGTCTCTCACTACTCCTTCCTATATATACATACTCACTTTGGACACAGCACACTCCATCCCCCACAGCATCAGCAGCAGCAGCAGAGCTTAATTAGCTAGCATTATTAGCAGAGAGCAAGGGCCTGCTCTTCCTCTTCTCAGCTTGGGAAGAGGCTGAGCTCTTCTTTTCCAGCTCGCTAAACTAAGCTAGCAATGGCTGCTGCTGCTCCGGCCATGGCGGCGCTGCTGGTGCTGGTGGCGGCGGCGGCAATGGCGGTGTCGCCGTCCGCCGCGCAGCCTTCCCCCGGCTACTACCCGAGCTCGGTGCACAGGGCAATGGCTTTCTCCCGCGACTACACCAACAAGTGGGGCCCGCAGCACCAGACTCTCTCCGCCGACCAGTCCTCCCTCACCATCTGGCTCGACAAGACCTGCGGTATTTAATCTTTACTCGCTAATATTATTGTTAATTAATTGGGTTTAGTTTTAATTAAGGGTAGGAGTAATATCTTCGTCAGAAAAATATTAGTAATTAAGAGCGTGTGATTTTTTTCTAAAAAAGAAATGAATTGGTCTGTCACAACCACAATCCATGTGGGTCATTTTTACGTGCTCAGGCCTGTGTTTTTGGGTGAGTGTGTGACAGCGCTGTGTTAATGTGGGTTTTGTTTGTGCCCTCTGAAAAGGAGGGAAGCACACATGGGATTCTTTCTGTCCTTTCTACTGTTTCAGTCGTGTGTGTGGTCCACGTCAGAGAAAACTGTTTATACTCTAAAACTAGCTCGAATCATTAATGATATATCGTGCTTGTATGTGCTAATCTTTGTATAAGAGTGTGGTCGTTAATAAATTAATCAATTAAAGTTCACCTTTTGACACGAAAGAAATGGTTATTTTGTTTGTTAATCTTGACGCTAATTGCGATGGTACGTGCTTGAAATTGAATGCAGGGAGTGGATTCAAGTCGAAGAAGTCGTACAGGAACGGGTACTTCGCAGCTCGCGTTAAGCTCCCCGCCGGCTACACCGCCGGCACCAACACCGCCTTCTACGTAAGCATTGCGTTAAACAGAAATTTTATCTGAATTTCGAGAGAGCAATGGTTGAATTTCACATCTGAATTTGGTTTTTGTGTCTTAATTTCACGCTTTCTTTGCAGCTGTCGAACAACGAGGCGCACCCGGGGTTCCACGACGAGATCGACATGGAATTTCTCGGCACCATCCCCGGCGAGCCCTACACGCTGCAGACCAACGTCTACGTCCGCGGCAGCGGCGACGGCCGCATCGTCGGCCGCGAGATGCGCTTCCACCTCTGGTTCGACCCCACCGCCGACTTCCACCACTACGCCATCCTCTGGAACCCCGACGCCATCACGTAACTAAACCTGCCATCCTTCCTATCTTCTTATTACTCTCTCTTCCATCTCAAATACATATCGGTTTTGATTCGACGCCGCTAACACAATTTTTATTACCCTCTTTGGTCACAAATACACATCAGTTTTGTCTCGACGCCGCTAACACAATTGATTGGGGTGCAGGTTTTTCGTGGATGATGTGCCGATCAGGAGGTACGAGAGGAAGAGCGAGCTGACGTTCCCCGACCGCCCGATGTGGGTGTACGGCTCCATCTGGGACGCGTCCGACTGGGCCACCGACGACGGCCGCCACCGCGCCGACTACCGCTACCAGCCGTTCGTCGCGCACTTCGACCGCTTCACCGTCGCCGGGTGCGCTCCCACGGCTCCCTCCTCATGCCGCCCCGTACCGGCCTCCCCCGCCGGCGCCGGCCTCACGCCACGCCAGTACGCCGCCATGCGGTGGGCGCAGCAGAGCCACATGGTCTACTACTACTGCCAGGACTACCGTCGTGACCACTCCCTCACGCCGGAGTGCTGAGCTGCTTTCTGCTCTGCTCCGCCTCCGGCCGGCCGGCCAGGCAGCCAGCCAGTTGCAGGCGCTGCTATCGTTGCCGTGCTGATTCGTGTGTGTTGTCTTTGTTTGGATTTTGGGAAAGTCATTTGATGTGGGGGTGGGCCGCTGCCCTACCGCTGCTGCCGCCTGTGAGGCCGGTGGTTGAGGCGTTGGTTGGTCGTTTCGTTTCGTTGGCATATTGCCAAAAAGGCACTCGTCGTTTGCTTTTTTTTTTCTTTGCCTGTTGGCTTTGTTTGCTTGTTATATGGTCTTCTCCTTCTTTTCTTTTTTTTCATTTCACATGTGTACGTGCTCCAAAGGGGCAGATTAAAGTGAAAGGTGCATGATCCGTGATGCCATCATGCCCGCTGTAACACAGGATATATATTGTACTACTGATATGTCTCGTGTCGGTCATGATATTTATGAACCACTGAAATTAATGTGGTTGATTTGTGTCACATATCTGTTTTTTGAAACACTGCTATATCCATTTTTCCTATCTGTAAATTCAGTTTAAATAGATGAGTTAATTACTAGTCATTATCTCTCATACTAATTGAACTGCATCTTTGCAATCTATTGATATTTTTCAGAGCATCACTTGATTGTTCCTGGCTTTTTGGATATTAATCCAATGGCTAGCCATCTTTCTTCAACATATCTTTTCTAAATCTTCTTCTCTCCCCTTATTGGAGCTTTATACCGACCTGTGTCACACACATACAACTCTCCTCAACCACTTTGGTTCTTCCACAGTAACAGCAAGCACCAAGAGATTAGGGCATCGAAGAGGTGGAGGAAGAGGAGGTGTTCTTCATTGCAACTAGAGCATTGATGGAGATCTGGGGTGGCAGCATACTAGTGATGATCAAGGTGAGGCTGGTATATGGAGGAAAAATGACGCCATTGGAGTTGTGATTAAGGAGGACCAACTACGAGGGCCGTCGCATGAAAATTTGGGAACGCTATAGGAAATACAAACCAATCCCTAAACTTAAGTGACGAAATAGTTTATATTAGTCTATTTTATATTACATAATAATATAAAATAGAACAACATTGTATGAATTGCATAATAATCTTCAAGTATCACTATTTAAGTGTTCCTTCTAAGGCATTATTTTTCTACCTGTTGCATTATAATTTATATGGGTCTATGATTATCCACTTGATCATTTGTGCTATCAATAAGAACTTGAAGGATGTTTTCTAGTTTTGTCTCACCACCACTAGGATTATTGCCAACATTAACATTAAATGTTTGATTATCAAATTTTCCTTGCTATTCTTTTATAATATACATATGCATAGCTTCTTTTTGAGATCTAGTTGGGCATTCCATTCTTTCTTTCTTTTTTATACTTTGGCATCCAAAGTCATATTTTTTAATCCAATTTTCAGAACACATGGTTTAAAAGTTAAAATACTAGATAAACCTATATACAAGATGAAAAGAAGACGTATTAAGCCTATGACCTATAGCTGTATATACCTAGTCTGCACAATTCAAGTTAAAGCCCCTTATGAAAGACGTGCCAACTATAGGTGCCAGCGGTAGGTGGCGGATAAGATTCAAACTACACCACAATGAGATCTATTTTAAGAAATAGGTACAAGGTGAGACAGGAAAACTTATTGTCAAGATAACCTAACAAATAAGAAAGAAACTAGATGAAGAATAGATTGGATGAAGAAAAAAAACTTCCGATCATTGGATGAGCATCCAACAACTGAAAACCTCATTGAACCAACATTAGTATTACTAGAATTGCTTCTTTTATGTTCCAAAAAACCCTATTTGCAAACTATATTATATTAATGCCGATGGGGACCAGGACGGGAAAGGTGCACACACGAAAACATTTGACCATTTTTAGTGGTGGTGCCACTTTGTACAGGCCCCTCATGAGACGAGACCGTGGGGGCCCGGGCACGATGCTTCCGTGATACACTCGAGATGCGGTACGTAGGGCCCGTGACAACTGTAGCAGCAGCACTATTATTGTTTCTTCTCCCCTTTCGTGAAGCAACGGCAGCAGCAGTAACGGAGGATTGGTATATAACTACATAATAACCCATGTCACGCATGTGCTTTTTGGGTTTGCATCGGCTATGGCGTGTTCTCCGGTAGTGTTTTGTTAGGTACACATGTAGTAGTTGTGACATGAATTGTAGCAAGTAGGAAACACACTGTTTCACTGTCATGTCCTGGTTTTCACCCTTTTGTTTAGGTGGTTAATTGCGAAAATTCACCTCGAATTTATTTGTATAAATTAGCTTAATAAAAATTTCATAATTAAAAAGAATTTAAATTGACTAAATAAATTAATTACACAGCCATTTTATTTGGATACTTGTTATTTGGAGTTTATTTGGATTTTATTTGAGTATCTTTGAGCTCAATTACTAGTTTAAATCCCAAATCCTAAATTGCTAGAAATATCCAAAGTTCCAAATTCCTCTCAACCCCTAAATTCTCTAAATTCTTTCAAAGTCTTGCCACATTTCAAAAAAAAACTTTCTTCCTCTTTTTCTCTTCCTCCTATTTTTCCACTGTCCTTTTTTTAGAAAACCCCTCCCTCCTCCTTTCTTCTTCCTTTCACCTCCTTCTTCCTCCTCCCAGACTGAAGCAGGTAGGTAGCCAACGCCACCCTGATACCTGCCTTCCTCTGCAGCTCAGCCCAGGAATCCGAGCCATGCCTTCCCGACCGGCCCGCTCCTCTCCGCCCAGCCCAACTCGCCCCGTGCGTCGCAAGGAAGCCGGTGAGATACCTCCGAATTCTGCAACCGCTGACACGCCAAATCCGGCACCGCCACTCCAAAATCCACCGCCAACCCAATTTTCCCTCTCCCTCTATATTTATACCATCGCTGTCGCCTTCGTTCCGCTTTTTCGAAAGCCCTAATCACCGCCGCCTTGCGCCACCTCATGCCGCCGTCCTCATCAGTGAGCAGCGTCGCCGTCGCTCTATGGTGCCAAGTTGTCGTCTCCCTCACCTGAGCTCCACCTGTTGCCGGTGAGCTTCAACGCCATTCCCTCGTTGTCCGTCTTCTTCCCCATCTCCGGCGTCGTCCTGCTGCGTCACGCCGTCGATCTCGCGTTCCTGAGGCACCGTCGCCACCCTAGACGCCGAATCCGCCACATCAACTTCGCCTCCCTCTCCCCTCCCCGGCGCCGCCATCTGCCGTCAGCACCGGTCGCCATCGCCGCCTTCCGTCAAGCCAAGCCACCTCGCAGCATGCGCGTCGCGCCGTGGGCACGGTCACCACGCTGCGTCGTGCTAGCACCGTGCACATGGTGTTTGTCCTTCTCCCCTGAATCTCAGCCATCCGATCTGATGAACCAAAGATGTCCAATCTCCTTAGTCCATCCCAGAGCCACATCATCATTCACTTCATCACCACGTCGTTGCCACCTCATCCTCTTCTAGTCCACGCATCACCACGTGGTAACCTCATCAACCATCTACTTTCCTACCTCAGTCTATGATCCCATGTGTCGTCTGTGTTTAAAATAATTAATTCTCTAAAATTAAAATCTAGATAATGTTATTTTTCTTCTCAGATTTTTTCTAACTTTAGACTAAATTCGACTCTTCCTTCTTTCTATTTTTTTATAAAATAGAGCTGTACCTCTTGATGTTTTGGTCTTTAATTTTGGTTTTATTTATATTGCCTTTTCCTTTTGTTTAGTTCTCGCCTTGTGATCGTGTCCAAGAAACAAGTCGCTTAGAAGATAAAGTCGTGCTAAGTGCAATACTCGGAAGAAGGCAAGTGTACTCACCCTTTAAACATATTGAACCTAATTTATAAAATGTTTTATTTTGAACTAAGTATGTTTTGTTTGTAAATTATTGTATGGGTAGAATGACCTAATTACACTCATGTCCTATTTTGATTATTATTGATTACCCTATATACCTTTGTCGCCTTAGTTGATTATGAGTTAAACTTACCAATCAACTCAGGTTAGAGTAGATAATGCTTAGCTTTACTCAAACTTGTTTTACACGCAAAACACAATTTTATCTAATGATATACTTATCACTGATGTTATATAAATGGTGTGCATATGTGTTATCTTTTCGATAGCATGTGTTACACCATGTAATAATGAACGAGTAACTAAAATAATTTTGACTGGGGTGATAAATGATTCTATGTGAACCTAGTGTAGTAAGGCAATGTGTGAGACCTTATTAGGTAAGGCACTGAGTTGTGTGCTACTCTTATGGATGTTCAAAGGACCAACTACGTATTTTTTGGTTGTTACTCTATGTTGTGTGTAAAGTTGTATATGACTTTAGATTTTAGCAAATTGCCCTAGTCAATTAAAGACTTCATTTCATATACCATTGAACTAAACATTTCATACAACCACATGTTCAAATAGAAAGGATCTATCCTTATAGGAATCTAAGTCTCGACACTATCAACCTAAGTGGTTAAATAATAGGTTTTTAGGGTTAGCAATGGAAATTTTTCTACTGTGGGGAAAAGTTGTCTCATGAAAAGTGTTGAAGTAGAACTTATAAAATATTTATTACATATTCTTTAGCCGCACACAACATGTAGTGTGACATTGTCGATTAGATATCAAAAAGATGGCGTATCTTGCATGTAAAACTATACAACATCTACAGAGTGTTAAATCAATATATTTAAATAGCCACGTCTATGGTTATAGAGATGCTGGGAGATTTTACATGGGAGATAGTTTGCGAAAAACTAGAAATAAACTATGTGCAAATAATGAATATAGCTGTGTGATCCTATGTGAACATGAAAACTTTATGGTCCGGACGTAAAACCTATGTGGTGGTTGGATTGGTTGGTTAGTAACATCCGTTATTTATAAATATTGTTTTAAACCTCTACTTATAATTTATTTACTACTGTACCCACTGGTTTGTACAAAATAGCCAAAGCATTCCTTTCCTAGCTGTGCAAATGCATTATTCCACCCAATTACAAAGGAATGTTATAGCTGTTTGTTGAGGAGTTGCGGATGAAGACGATGATTAGGCCGGGTGTCCCTTGAGTGTTTGCGACATGTTGATTGCAGCTATCTCACTATGTTATCTTTGTTTAGTAAATAAATGTAAGTTAAGCCATAAGGTTTTCCACAGTTAAGTATTAATTAATTTTAGTCCGTGTTATATGATGTTTAATGTGATATTATATTGGTGACTGTGTATGCTAGCTGATCCTAAAATAGCACAATATCCAGAGGGTCTAGGTTGGCTCCCGACATTCACAAGGGTACTGTTTGGTCACAAGCAATCCTGTTCGTTGGTCCTAGATCGGACAGCAATTATTTATGCAAAGTTATAGCACTCTCTTTATGTGACTTTGCTCAATGGAGTTGATCAAAACCAGACAATTAGGGTTCGGCATTTGGTTCTGATTGAGATTTCAGTCCAGATAATTTAGGTTAAAAGAAATTTGGTCTTTTGAAAGTAGAAACTAGCACCAACAATTTAACAGTACCCAAACTTTTATAGCAGGAATAATAGAAAAGGCTTAGAATTTTAACAAGAATCCAAGTGCAAAACACAAGAAAAATACAGAAAATAATCATTTGAATAGATCACAGAAAAAACATAGAAATGGGATGAGAGAGATAGACCAAATTTTTCAAGAGGTTAAAATTCTTGCTAACTTTTCTCCAAAATCTACTAGAAATTACATATGAATTGGAAAAATCTTAGGCCTCCTTTTCTTTGAAAAAAACATAGAAATTTAGAATTCCAATCCTACAAGTTTTTTTCTATATGGTCCTTTGGACAAAGGATTAGATACTATTGAATCCTATAAAATTTCTATGGCAGGTCTTATTCCATACAAGTTTTAGAGGAAATTTAATATGAGGTTAAACCTCATGAAAAATGTCCTTTAAGTCTATGTCTCTCCTTAATTTTCTATATTTTTTAATTATTTATTTTGTACTTATATTTCTGTTAAAATCTTATATTTTATGTTTTCTCAATCCTAAGATTCAGAGAGGCCTAATTATTTATTTCAAAGAGCTACATAGAAAAAAATTCCTATAGGATTAAATTCTACAAAATTCATTTATAAATCAGGAGCGCCTCGGGTTTGGCCATTGATTACAACCAAAACGACCATGCGGCGCACCAGTGTTCCGGAGGCTGATGGCCGCGTCAGTGAGCACGGTGACTACGCATAGGGAGCACAGGAATGGAGCTTGAGGCGCTGCCATGCCGTAGGCCTCTAGACTAAGCACAAATTACAATTGCACCAACGGCACTCCGGCAAATAGCTTCGACAGCGAACCAGCGCCCAACGGTGCCATGCGTTGAGCGCAACTATGCAAGTAGAGGCCGACAGCGTGCCAACAACAAGGTGAGAGGATAGGGAAAGGCGGCAGAAGTATTGAGGAAGCGTGAGTGCTCGGCTTTTACACGTAGCCGAGCTTTATGATCAAAGAACCGAAGAAGAGACCGAAGGCTGGGACTCCAGTCTTGGTTTTTTCAGTCCACCCCTATAGACGGGTATGCCTTTTGGTTTTAAGGGACAAAATGAAGCCTAGCGAGATGATGAAATTTGTAAAATTTGATGAATTTGGTTCAAGATTCGATAAATCTCGAGCAGGTTGGGAGAGCCCCGAGATTTGGGAGACGAAATCAGACATTGTTTCATGGTTATTGTTTTCTTCTATTCAGGCGAGCAACCTTGTCTGTTTTGCCGTGGCTGCGACACAGTGTCATGTCAGTGTCGTTCTCTGACTTTGCTCAATGAAAGTTAAGAGGATCAAATCAGACATGCATGGTATGAGCGCACGTCCTCTGCCTATTGGGCCTAAATGCTGTACGCCTGTATGGATGTATAGGCAATACTGGGCCTTCGGTGAAGCAGGAGGCGGGCCGTTATTAGTTCTTCCCTGGTGCAGTTTGGATTATAAAATTTTAGACCGAGGAGGAAGTGGGCTCTGCAGGAAGATGATTGTAGAGAAGTATGTAGGTAAACTCTCTTCACATACAAAACATGAATTCTGGCAGGGCAACAACTATAGTTGGGCCATCATATCGATCCGAATGAATCGGTCGATCTTTTCCAATTAGGCAAGAGAAAGCTCTGCTATGCAAAACATTCAGCAGCAACAGCTGATCCCGAGCCGCCGTTGTACTCTCACCACCATGCGCGTCCACACGGCGCCGGCCAACGGCCGGATTGGTTTCCTCATCTATCCGTCCCCCGCTGCGGCCGCCGAGACCTTGGAAATTTGGATTTGCCGTCATGCTTCGCGTCGTTGCCCTCGCGTGACATGTCCAGCGACGCCGCTCGACCGCTCTCGGGTGCCATGCGTCATCAGGTGGCGCCAAATTTGGAGGTCACAGTTCACAAGCACGTGTCGCGCCACGCCGCGCCGCGCGCCGCCGTCGAGGGGACAGGCGTCCACTCCCTCCCGCGCTGCATGGCTGCCACTTCGCCTCCTGCATCTTCCAACGCTAGTAATATAAAGAGTACTTATACCGCGCCAAGAATCTCTCCCACACTATGGCTGCTGCACGGGTCCTCCTCCTCCTCCTCCTCCTCGTAGTGGTCGTCGTTGGTGGCGCCGGCGCGTCCGGCGACCGCGGCGTCATCCGGCAGGTGACCGACGGCTGGCCACCAGGGCTGCTCCCGGAGGCGCAGTTCGCGGCGTTCGTGCGGCGGCACGGGCGTGACTACTCCGGCCCGGAGGAGTACGCGCGGCGGCTGCGCGTGTTCGCCGCCAACCTCGCCCGCGCCGCGGTGCACCAGGCGCTTGACCCAACTGCACGACATGGCGTCACGCCCTTCTCCGACCTCACCCGGGAGGAGTTCGAGGCGCGGTTCACGGGCCTCGCCGCCGGCGACGACGTCCGGCGGCTCGCGCGCGGGATTCTGGCCTCCGCGCCGGCCACGGAGGAAGAGGTGGCCGGCCTCCCCGCCAGCTTCGACTGGCGCGACAGGGGCGCCATCACCGACGTAAAGATGCAGGGCACGTGCGGCTCCTGCTGGGCCTTCAGCACCACCGGCGCCGTCGAGGGCGCCAACTTCCTCGCCACCGGGAAGCTCCTCAACCTCAGCGAGCAGCAGCTCGTCGACTGCGACCACACGGTACATGACATGCAACTTCATCTTCGAGAGTAAACACGAAACATTTTCTTTAACTGAGCTACGTATGGATCGTCGTTGGGTGAAGTGCGACGCGGAGAATAAGACGGAGTGCGACAGCGGCTGCGCCGGCGGGCTGATGACGAACGCCTACACCTACCTGATGAGGTCCGGCGGCCTGATGGAGCAGAGCGCGTACCCGTACACGGGCGCGCAGGGGACCTGCCGCTTCGACGCGAAAAGGGTCGCCGTCCGCGTTGCCAACTTCACCCTCGTGCAGACCCCAAGAGGCAACGACGGCGAGAACGACGCCCACATGAGGGAGGCGCTGGTCCGGCGGGGCCCGCTCGCCGTGGGGCTGAACGCGGCGTTCATGCAGACGTACGTGGGCGGTGTGGCTTGCCCGCTGGTGTGCCCGCGTGCGTGGGTGAACCACGGCGTGCTCCTCGTCGGCTACGGCGAGCGCGGGTTCTCGGCGTTGCAGCTGGGCTACCGGCCCTACTGGATCATCAAGAACTCGTGGGGTAAGGCGTGGGGGGAGCAGGGGTACTACAGGCTCTGCCGCGGCCGCAACGTCTGCGGCGTCGACAGCATGGTCTCCGCCGTCGCCGTCGCGCCGCCGTGATCGATCCATCGGCGATCTCATGTCATGTCACATGTGTACGGAGCTTGTTTGGTTTAGGCGCCACGCGTGGAAGCCGTGGCATTGGGTGCGTAATTAGTAGTATGCGTTGTATTGGTTGGTTTAGCCATCAAAATGTCTATGGGTTATATATATATATATAAATATAATAACACAAAGTAGATGAGAGAGGATATATAAAAATATATAAATATAGATGAGAAAGAATAAAATTTTTAAGAAAATAAGAGTATGTAAATAAAGATAATCTAGGTGGAACAAAAGAAAATTATAGAAAATAGAGGAAAAAGAATAAAAAATAAGAATACCTCAAAGTTTTTAAAATTAATTATCCTAGTTTTTTTCTTAAATTTATTTATCCTTGGTTTCTTAAATTATTTTTCACGCTTTTCCTATTTTCCAAATTTTGTAAAATCTTTTGTACCCGTAATAAAAATAACAACTGATACTAAAAAGATATTTTAGCTGAGAGGGAAATTAGGGAAATTATTTAGTACCAGTTGTTAAGAAACATTTACAACCGATAAAAGAGGAATGGTATATATATACCATTTCTTCATCTTTTTCAATCTAAGTACCATGTCCCTGCCCACCAATGACACCGCCACGGACGTCGCTACTAGTAAGAATTTTTTTTGACAGATTATATAAGAGCTATTCAATAATAACTCATTGGATTTATTATAGATAAATTAGTTAATTATATATATATATGTATAATATATATATAGCAGTAATAAAAAAACAGAAAAAATACTTTAGTACTAGTTGATAATATTAATTAGTACTTAAAAATATCATCCGTAGGTTACGTGGATGACTATCTTTAATCGGTGATGTGAGATAATATGTTTACATACTGGTTAATATTATCGACCGATATTAAAGATAATTTTTTATATCGGTTAATTAAATTGGGACTAAAAATATTTATTTTTAGTTTCGATTATACATACCCGTGATTAAAAGAGATTACGAACCTGGTATATTGTTACATACATCTATCCTTTTTAAATTTTGATATGTTCAATTGAGTCAAAAATATTGAAACAATGATCATTTTGTGTCTAAACAAATTCTCACCAAACAAAAAAGTCCTGCGGCACGTTTTAAAATATCCCGAAGGAACGTCCTGTAGGAAACTGTCTGTTAAGAACCTACCTTATTTCTAACGTTTTTTTTAAAATTTCTCGTAGGTATTCCCTACTCATGCTTGATGTATGGAACTGCGGATAAAACGTGTAGTAAGCAGCAAGCCGTATCGTAAGTGAACTCCATGTGGATCTTGAGTTTTTGACTTTTAGATGATTTGATCGGAAGTCTAATATTTTAATGACTTTGCGAAACAAAATTGGGAAGAATTGATATTCCCTTGGTTCTATCAATGCATGAGAAGTTCATTTTGAGATGATTGTCAATACTAAGGAGAGATGATTCTAATCCATGTCTCCTCGTGTAACCTTTTCTTTTAAATTTAATGTAAATAGTTGTGAACAATTCTAAGAAAATTTAGCAATGTAGAGTATAGTAACATTTACTTCTCCACCGAAAATCATATTGAAATTTAATTTACACATTGAAAAGTAAAAAAGATAAATTCAAATATAAATAGTACTAGCACTATTTATATGTTGGATTTGTCTTTTTTTATTTTTTAAAAGTGAGTTGAGTTTTGATTTGATTTTTTCTGGAGTAGTTTATATATATGGTATGAATGTTGTCGATTTTTTTAAAAAATTTTAACAGCTATTTAAATAACGTTTAAACAAACGAGAAGACATCAGAGAATTCAAAACACTTTCTCCAATCTAAAGCACAGATGTTATAGAATGTTGAAAGAAAAGCAATTTCTCATTAGGCTATGACTATGAAATCATCACTGTTTGTCTTCTCAGCTGATAGCTTTTAGGATACTGAAAAAAAATATCACACGTATTTTGTGATGGTAAGATTTTTCTAACTCAATTTTTTAATTACCTTTCGAGCAATGCTGCGGCTATACATTTCCCAAATCACTCTTTCTACTTGCTTCTAATAACTTGCAGGGATTGTTGGAGGGTTGGAGATCACTGGCCTGACGCTGACAACCCCATCAACGCTCTTCCCACAAAATGCGCCATGTAGTGTTTAGTTGAATCATAGTAAGCGATACAAATCTTTAAGTAGGCAGTGACCAGCATTTTGCATTCAACAAACCTTTCTCTTGAATTTTTGACTGGAAGTAATCAATCTTTTTAACTGGAGGGTTGAAATCCATTTCCCTTCTGTATATGTATATTGATATTGCAGATTTGCACTAGAAGTTCGCTCTCATCATTCCACAACAAATATCAACAGCATGTCCAAAACAAAGTTTGGAACGGTGGAAAATGGATATTTTGTCCACATCTAGCCCATCTATGCAAATGCCGCCTCAGAAGGAAATTCTATTTCACCTTACGACTATGGTACAACACTACAACTGGTGGTAATCTCATCCAACAAAAATAGTTGCTTCCCATGTTACCTTCTGACTGAAAGTATTTTGAGACGTATAGAGACAGGGATAAATGTGCACGCTTAAAAACTTATAAAAATATCATAATGAAAATTAAAATTTTCTCCAAAATATCTAGTCCTAACTACTGAAACAGTCAAGTTCAGCTGGACATTGTGGGGTCCGAATATTCCAATCCACCTTCTCTGTTTTAAAAAAGAATTCATAAAAAGAATAAGAGAGAAAGAGGTATGATAGGTAATTTAACAATAGTAAATAAATATAAGCATCACATAAAACATATAAGATTTTTTATCGAAATTCAGATCAAAATATTATACCTGGGACTCTAAGGACTCGAATTGTGCTTGATCACTAGATTTATCAAGCTCAATTCTAGAAAGATATCTTGTCTTCAAGCTTTCATCAAAGTAATTACAAAATTTAAGATAACCACCAAGAACTTCACTAAAACATGATGTTATAACATCCGATGAAGATTGCTCTAACAAAATTAATCCTTAAGAGTAAGTTTGGTATCCACTATAGTTATCTAATTTCTTATAAAAATGAGAAAGACCTTTATAAACTTTTTCGAGCAATTCATAATTTTAAATCCTTGTGGGTGACGCCTATCTATTTAGGAGGAGAAACTCGAAGAGTAATAAATGTAAATTCTCGTTGGGCGTCGATCAATAATTACTCAATCAAATCTCTAACCCTCTCACTTACTAGCTCTAAAAAGTCACTCAAAAAAGATAGATTTGGTGTAGAAGCCAAGAGAGAAATGTAAAACCCTAAAATTGCTATAAGGAGTATGGATGAAATGAATAAACAGCCATCACTTATAAGTGAGGGTCAATAGAATTAAAAATAAGGTTCCTATGAAACTAGTTGTTACTCATATATTCAAACTCTAGAATATTTGGTCCAAGGGCTGAAGACTTCAAATGTACTTGAATTTAAAGAAGCAAAATCAGTTCAAAGTATCCGGTCTAAACCTTTAAAGATTTTAGACAACATTTACTATCAGACAGAGAAAATTATCTAGACACTCTACCACTTAAGGCTAGAGAATCTGGTTTATTTTTACTATTAGATAGGAAAATTTGTTCAAAAATATCCGATGATTTAGATAAAATATTCAAAAGTCTCTCTAGTGAAAAACCAAAACCCATATATACATATGGTGTAAGCATTCACTTAAGAAAAAATAAAAGAATATAATTGAGCAATTTATTTCGTAACTTAATGTTTATATCTCTTAGATAATTCTAAGACTTAAAAAAAATATTTAAATCACATCATTGAGTCCTAGAGGTTTATTTTTATCAATTTAATTTTTCTGTGACTAATTCCTATACTTTTCTTTACTTCACACATTAATCTCTTTTTTTTATCATCTATCATCCAAACCTACTAAAGGCTAAATATACTTTCATCCATGTAAGGCATAGTTAGCTGATTTCTGGAGACATGAAAAGCAGCAATTCTAAATGCTTGGAGGACATGGTATGTATATCATCTCATTATAGCCACTCCAGTGCTACTTGAAATTCTGTTTCCGTATTTGGACAAGGTAAATTCTGACATAAGGCGTAGCTCTAGCTGATTTCTGGTCCTGTCATCCATTACTAAAGAGAAAATGTATGATTTGTTATTGACAAGCGCTCAATTAACCATTTTGACATGAAAAGAAAGGGTATATCCTTTTTTCTTTTGTGAAAAGAGAAATTCTAAAACTGAATGAGTAACAAAACCTAGATGCTATGAAGTATAGAAAAACTCATAAGTTCCTACCCATCTGTTAAGTGTGTTTATATATTAAATAACGATCAAGTGAATTGCATTGTTTTACAGAATAAGATGATAGATACAGAACAATTCGTAAATTGTTACTAGGATCGAGCGCTGCACATGGCAAAATATACATTTTTTATTTTCCAACGTGGATATTTTCTCAAAAGAAAATTTAGAAAGCAAAACATAATTAAATATACTGTATAGGCAGAATGGCAGAGTAATCTTGAAAACATACCGTTTATTGTTTAATTTCAGTCGTCAGGAACATGCTTTGTAAAGCCATAAGAACTGCTCAGCTGATCACTTGGCATAATATGATCAGAAAACACACGGTCATTGTTCTCATCATTGGTGCACATCCACATAGTAGTTTCAAGAAAGCAAATTCGTGATCTGCTCCAGTAAAGTTGTCAATTGTCACCTGTTGAAGAACTGGCAATGAAAGATTTTGGTTTTTCCAGTTTTTTGGTTCGTCACAAGGGCAACTCAGTGAGCAAGCCAATTCCAGCTGAAAGAAGAGGACATGCAAGTTCTTTTAAGATATTCCATGTAAAAAGACAAGCCGAGAAACTAACAAAAACATTTGTTTAGCAAATTGCATTGTGTATTACATACAACTTGATCCGTGAAAGTCTACTTCTAATTTTATCACAATAGTATGATGTACAATCTATTCCAGAATCTAGTTAATATATGTACAGAATATAACGAAATTAATTTCATGCCATTGCATAACCGCGGGTAAAAATAGTTACCTTGAATGAGCATAGTGCACTTTAAGCTCTTGTATAAAGGTACACAAGCTAAGTAGATGCAGGACTGCAGCCCCAAATGAATGTCCCTCCGTCAACAGATCTATGTTTAATACAGATGCTTTGGGAAGTTGGGCTATGCATTCTATCACCAGATTCTGGATGTGTTCTTCACATCTCTCTGCA
This sequence comes from Oryza coarctata, assembly GCA_030770085.1. Lineage (NCBI taxonomy): Eukaryota > Viridiplantae > Streptophyta > Magnoliopsida > Poales > Poaceae > Oryza > Oryza coarctata. Next base: position 11,520,411 of record CM061475.1, read on the forward strand.
AGAGCACGACCATATGGTTCAAAGTGTTACTATTATTTCTCTTGATAACATATAATGAAGAGCACGACCACTACGGAAAAATGCCTTATTGCATATTGGTAATAACTAAAAGTAGATGGCACGAATATAGTTTCTTGCAAATTCTTTTGTTAAACATTTTCAGAATAAGTAGCTGACCTAAATTACATTAGACATAGCGCATGGCATCCAGAATCAACTTGTACATTTTGTATTGTACAGCGTACTGTTATTAGAACCTTGCACTTGGATTAAACACCTCGCTGTCTAACTGTTACACAACTATCTGATTAGATATGCAGCATACACAGGAAATATGCTTCCATATGTAACCAAGCATGTACAACAGTAAGAACAAGATGATTTATGCGTATTTTAGGTGAAAACCATGTCACACAATCTATACCTCCAAACAATACTAGTTACAAAATATACTACCACCAGAAATCAACAAAACCCCCAAAACACAACAAACGGGCACTTATAACAAGCATTTCAGTTGCTTTGGCAAACTCAAAATACTAATCAAACATGAGACGGATACCATAATATCAAACTTTTCAATCTGAATTAATCATCTTGAAAAAATGGTGTTTATTTTTGTTGCCTTGCTGATCATATCCTCTGATTTTTTATTTTTTTTCTGTCCTTAGTGTGCCTTATATTAAATCAATATATCTCTAAATCTAATTCATGAATTGCACGCAAGAGAGGCAAGATCTCAGCCTGATAATTTGGAAAGCTAATGAAGTTTACAGTTAAAGATCGAAGGAGTAAAGAAGGGCGCACCGGAGTAGATATGCAGATATGCAGGAGGTGGAGTCGAAGGAACTTGTTGAGAAACAACTGCAGGTCACCGTTCTCAGCGTGCTGCTCATCGTCTCCGTGGCTCACAATGTCATTGATCCATAGTTACTGAGGGCACATCTTCTCGCCGACCTGGATCTCGCTCAGATGGAAGCAGTACGCCTGTATCAGGAGAGCTTCTTCAGCATCGGCGGCACGACGAGCACTTCCGATGAATCGCCGGTGAAACTCATACCTTAGGATGACGAAACGAGGTCCTTCAGCTTGGGCGCGGCGATGTCAAGGTCTCACGTGGAGCTCTTCGAGCGACGCCGACAGGGCCGTGATCTCCTGAGGCGAGCCTAACACACGGTGAGCACGCGTAGGCGCGGGCAGCGGGGCAGCAACGCGCCGCCGTCTAAGCTGTCGGTGCAGATAGCGAGCTCCTCGAGGGCGGAGAACTCGCCGGACGGCGGCGGCCTGAGGTCGAGGCCCCTCAGATTCAGGCTGATCGAGGTGGCGCGGCCAAAGCAGGGGAGCTCCACGGCGTGCGTCGGCGCGTGCTTGTCCACGCGTCGTCCGGGGAAGCGGAGATGGCGAACCTCTTCGGGGACAGGGCCGCGGTGCGGAGGAGCCACGAGGAGACGCCGGAGGAGGAGGAGGAGGAGGCGACGCCGAAGTAGTGCTTCGGGACGTCGATGTCGAGAAGCGCTAGCGCGGGGCCGGAGACTCGCTCGAGGGCGTCCGGCGAGACGACACGGATGGTGACCTCGGGGAGCTTCTCCCAGAGCCCACGCCAGCGCCGTGAGAGGATCCCGGTTGCCACTGCGGCGCGGGCGCAGCGGAGGCGGGCGAGGATTACGAGGAGGAGGACGTCGTCCGGGAGCCTGCTGGTGAGGTCCACGCCCGCGCCACCGCCACCCGCCGTCGGGCACTGGCGCTTGGCGTCCGGGAGCCCGCCATCGCTGTCCATGCGAGCTCCGATGGAAGCGGCGGGAGGCATAAAACAGCTAACGGATGCTGGCGGCCGCGCGAGTTCACGGCGGTGGGCGGGTGGCGCCGTGGCGCGTGGCTTCGCCGATGGCGACGCGCGTGAGCGGCGAGCCGCGAGCGTAACGGCTTTCGTCTTACAATTGGGCCCGTTTGGGCTACATGGGCCAAGTTGGTTGGGATTTATGGGCCCATTTTCCCACCCTAGAGTCCAGAAGCGAAGGGCCTGGTGGCGTGTGTGCGAGAGACTGAGGCTGGTGATGGAGTGCGCGGCGAAGGGGCTGGTGGCGGAGCCGTGCGCCGGCGAGGCCCACCGGCGCTGCGGCGGCTGCGACGCCGTTGCCTACTGCTCACGCTCCCATCAGGTAGCGCCGGGAACTCTCTACCTCCTTCGCCCCGTTAAATCCGTTCATTTGTTGCAGTTCTAGGAAGGGTTTCGAATGGCTGGCGTATGCCTCGACCAATCTAAGTAAGAAGGATTTCTAGGATGGGTAGGTGGGGTGTGTGTGGGAGCTGGGGAGCTTTTGGGTATCTTGGAATCCGGGGAGGCGATAGAAGGATTGGATTTCATGATTGTGATTGCCTCTGTCAAATTGTCCTCCATCAGGGTGTGGGCGTGGTCAGGAGAATATCCTGACGTTGTGGGTGAAGCTTTGAATTTAATTTGAACTTAAAGAGGAGTATTTGTATTTACTTGTATTTCCTTTGCGCTGTGCAGCCATATAATTTTGAACCTACAATTTTCAGACTGTGCATTGGAGATTACATGAAGAAGAATGTGCAAGGCTTGCAGAACAGATGAGCCGCATCGCGAAGCTGAAACAATTCCCGTTCACATTCTCTGTGGAACCTCATGCGCCGGTACTTGACATTGTGATCTGCATTTTTTTGCGTCTGAAGTTACGCGTACCAACGTTCTTTCCCTGCATCTAAGATTTTTTCCCCCCTCTGATCTAATTCCTGTCCCACACTTTACCCCTTGTGAACCTTGTTTTCCCCTTAGTGCTAGTAATTATGTAGCACTCTCACACTTTCTGTTATTACAGAATCTTACATTCCCTAGCCCAAGATGCTTCTTTTTGGAATCAGTCAAACTTCACCAGAAAGGACTCTGGAAATCAGAATGCATATGTGGCCCAGAGGTTACCTCTGTCAAGGAGTTAAGGTTTGTTTTTTCCCTGAGAGCTCACAATCCCGGCTACCCAGCCAACTAGTAGACATTTACTTACAAAAATTCATAATAATTACCCTCACTTTTAAAGCATTCACATTAGATTGACCTGTAACCACACATATGTATTCTCTAAGAACTCAAACCTCTGCAAAATGATACTGTCAACGGTATCAACATCTGGTTGTGTACTAAGCAAACTACTTGGCTTTATTTTCTTTAATTATTCTCTAATTTTGGTCTCAGCTAATTTTACTTGCTCTTTCTGCATATTATACAGCATAACAGCTGACTGGAATATGGAAAGCTCCCTCTGCCCATGTACAGGTGCAGATCTCACTGTAATGAGGATGCTGGTATTATTTACATTTCACTGCTCCTAAAAAACATTTTATTTCTGTACAGAGCCTAAAAATTCCATGTCCACACCTATGTCAAGCTGGGAAAACTACTATCAGTGGAGATCGCTTCCTTTGCATTCACCTGTTGCTGTTTTACTTCACTGGGTATGCGCACCACACCATGCTATGAGAAATATTTCCTTTTATGGCTGTAGACATTTGATACTCTTGTCAGTCCAAACCAAAAGTTCTATTTTCATTTAAACAAGTTCTCGAAGAAATAGTCCTATTGCAAATAAGTTATGCTATGAAAGGACAAAATGGAAACAAGACACAAGCTTGGATTGTCAATTTCAATAAAAGAAATAATAACATTTTGTTCACTATCGACTTTGGGTGATGCAGTCATTGGTTTTTATATTTTTACATACTTCAAATTCCAAAATTTATTGATTAATTTCATTATTTTGCAAATGCCTTCTATATTGCCAATAGTGGCCAAAAAAAGAAGAAACACTTAGCTACTATGCTCACTATATGTGGCATATATTTTTCTTAAAATATTCGATGCAAGCAAATGCCAGGTTGGCAGAATTCATATTATTAAATACGATGATGTTTCCTACATGTTTTCAGTCTTATATCCATATTATTAGTTATTCTTTGAAGACTTTGACAAATAATCAGTTTGCTGAAGCATCATTTCCAGTTTCCTTTCGTAGTCTTTTGTTGAGAAAATCATCTTAATATCCTTTGTGGATCCCTCTCGTCCTTGTGTTTCTTAATTCATTTATAGCTTACATCATACTTGTTGAGGTCATGAGTGTGTATTGTGCATTATTGATTACTTTGAAAGTAGTATCGCTTTTTTTTACGAATATCTGTTAACACCTATTATTGGATTAGTGTATTTATCACGCTTCAATTTTGCAGCCACTTACTTTATATCATTGTTTTCAACTATCTCACATCCAAACCTTGAGATATGATGGCCAAGACACTCTATGCATTCACTATTTAGGTAAAATATATCATGCAACTCTCTTCTCTGTTGAAGTACTTATATGCATAAGTAAAATCCTTCTATAGCCAGTTGGTTGCTCCTGCCATCATTGTATTGTGCCGAACTGTTTCTTGAGTTTTAGGATTATTATCATTAGGCCATCCTCAACAGAGCGGATTTTCTCTCTAAGCTTTCCTATAAGCTGCCGTTTGATGAGGCGTCGATGCCAACAGGCACTTAACAACTCTGAAATAAGCATTCATGCACTCCATTAGTGCTAATTCCTAGTTTCAAGCACCCATATTGCATTGTATCATAAAGCTTTTAGATAAGGTGCTTAATGATGTGGCAGCATTTTCCTTTTCCTAAGCACTCATCTAAGTTTCTGGTGTTGAGGATGCCCTTATATGCTACAACTGCTGTGGTCTTGTGGACAATTAACATTCTAGCAAATTTTTTACTGTTAGGGCACTTGAATACATCATTTCACACAAGTAAAGCCACCCTTTGTGCCCACTGAATTTCCAATTCTTGACTTTGCTTGCTGCGATTGTCTGGTTGCCTGTACGTAGTTTTGGCTGGCACAACACAAGGTTCAGGGTCATTATTAGTAACATAGATATCAATCATTGATTAGTAACAGTCTGGTATGCAGTTCAGAACTTGGATCTTGCCTGTCTGAACTCATGTATTTTTTGTTGGAATGCTTCCTGTTGAGCTCCCTTAGTCTACTATTATGGAGATCACAAGAAGCATTGACAGCTTTCTAGTAGTTTTACTTGTTTTGATGTTGTTTATAGTTGCCGCTCTTGTAATATGACGGCACACTTAAGGGCTAAGTATGTCCTCGGGACGAGACATGGGTGCTACTGGCAACAGGAACCTAATTTTTTCTTCGATTGTCTATCCAAGAATGTAATCCTCCTTTTTGGAATGAGAATGGAGCTCCTGATTGGCTGATTCGCAAAAAATACTCTGGGTACTGTCATGAGAGAAGAAGTCTTTCATTGCTGTAAACAAGAGGAACCTGATTCAGGTGTTCTCTTGGATGCTCGTGTACATCATTTAGTTTGTATTTTTACTCCTTAAGATAGCAGGTAAATTAACTACTGAGTACTGATGTTTTTTCCTCATGCTTATTGTTCTAATTAAATGTCTGAAGGGCCTGAGAAAGAGCTACTTCAGCTTATGGTGTTTGGAGAACTACGTGCACTATTTCCAGGTGTCCACCTTAACATTGAACTTGTGGGACCAGAAGTTCCAAAATCTAGGTTAGCCACAGAAGCAGTTTTTCTTTTTCCTCCAGTGTTCCATGAGAAACTTTCAATAGTTTGGCATTTCCTGGTGTTTGCTAACAATTGTACTGGTTACTTTTTGCATTCCATCAGATTATTTTCTTTTTTTATCTGTTAGTTAAATAAAAAAATCTACTAGTTTGTTCCTAATGCTGCACTATTAGGCATATTTGGGTGACTTTATTACTCCCTCCATTCTCAAATAGATGATGACCTAGAATGCATGCAATCAAACCTCGAAATCTTAAATCATTAATAGATGCAAAAATCTCAGGATTTGATATGTGAAAATGGTATTAGTACATTTTTCATGAAAAACACTTTCATATAGTTATATTTTAATAATTTTTATAAATATATAGTTAGAAGAAGTAGTAATGAAACGTGTGCATTGGAGATTGTATCAATGTCAAAAAATCAAGTAAAAAAGAATGCAGGTAGTTTTAATGTCACGATCCTGGTTGAACATGGTCCTACATGTTCAGGTATCTGTTAAAAATGTATAGTTGATTATGTGTTACTGCTTTCTTGGTTTTGATATGATACCTGCTTACAGGGATGGAGAGGTTATAACTATTTCAAACTATGCACATTGTTCTGATGAGAGCTGCTACTGTAAATCTTCTATTGGCTCCAAAGATTTGAGCTGCAGTGCAGTGACACTCAAACTACGAAAAGGACTCTATCATGAGAGATATAGTGATATTGTGAAGGTTCTATCCACAATTACTATCTAACTTATTTAGAATGTGAAGTTACCCATCATATGAATATCATCAAGCTATTGATTTGAATATAACTATAAACTTTTCTAATTGCTACATACAATCTTTAATCGTGTAATACACAATTCCATGTGACAGGTTATTTGCCTGTATTCCTTCTCGCAAATCGAACTAACTAGGTTTAGAGCTACTAGGTTTCTTAAAATTATATGGTTGTCACTTGTAGCTTGAATTTCTCAGTTGTCTGTTTAACTGTTTTAGTAAATACTTATTGGATATGTACTAGCAGTAGCATTTATGCTATATATGGTGTACTAAATCACAAAGAGAAGTTGGCATTAAGAATTATATTGGGACATGTATTGCGATCCAGCAATACTAGCAGCTTTAACTTCTGTACTGAATATATATAATTGGCTGGGCCAACCAAACCAATTCATTTGGGAATTAATGGTTGATTCTCTTATTTTCATTCAGGATTGACGTTCTTTACTAATACTTTATTGTTTGGTAGGATTCAAACCCTCATCTCATTGTTGACCCAAATGCGGGTGTAGCTGCATATCCTAGTTGGATGCCAACTATTGTAAGTATATGTATATAGTTCTTAATTAACGACCTTTTCTCATTTTAGATACAAATATGATTGGGTATGAAGTTCCAATCATGTTTTGATTAACAACCTTCTTAAATCATAAATCTGGCACTTAAAAGTGTGTTCTTCACAAGTCCTCCCTTTTTCTCAGTTGATGTTATTCAACTAAAAAACAACGTGGTTAATTTGTCATCTTTTCCTCTGTAATCCAAGCAATTTTGAACAGCCATGTTATCTATGGAAGTCCGTGTTAGCATTATATCCTCATGTGAAGTGACATTAAAAATGCACTACACTGTGGTGGCTTTAACTGATAATTGCCAAGATAATACAATATACTATTACGTCTTAGCTTGTGAGAGACTATCATTTTTTTGTGCTCATTGTACTCGATTTCATTTCAAGGAAATGATTAGGGAAGTTGGGATTCATGCAATTTTTACAGACTTCTGTGAAGAAGCTGCATATCTAGCTTCCTCCTGCATTAGCTCCATAACTGGCCAACCCCTCAGAGTCCCAGTATGTGTTCTGCTTTTCCATCATATTTTTTTCTGATTATATTTATGGAGTATCGAACTAATACCTTCATCTATCATCTCCTCTCTCCAGATTCAGGTAAATCCTTTCAGGCAACCAATTGCAGTGGATAATACTGCACTGTGCTTACCATGCTACTCCAACTGCTTTGTTTTTGGGATGTAGAATTGCCAGTTTGTATCACCATGAAATATTCAGAGATTCAATTGTCGAGAAATAATACTTTAACTATTTCAAGAAGACAAGGATACCATGAACTAATTTCATGAATGAAACTGCCCATTGTTTTCAGTATTTAATCTTTCAGAAGAGGTTCCTTGTTTACTTGTAAGATACTCATCATCTCATGCTTTTACGTACATTTGTTGTACAATTGTAGTAACTTGTGAGATACTACATATAATACCCTGAAGTTGCAGAACGATTTGCTAGTAGGTAGTAGCAATCCTCTGCAAGGTATGGATGTGAAATATGGGTCAGTTACTTAGTTATCAATGGTTATTGTGTCAATGTGCTAATGAGGTAGTGCCAATTATTGTCTAATTAATGGTTAAGCAAAACACGTCTCAAACAAGTTTGTTGCAGACAAACTTGCTGCAATAGTACCACTCATATGGTGAGTTCTCTGCTTTTCATCCAAGTCAGTTATTTTAGTTATATAAATGTCCCTATCGCTGCATTCCATTTGAAAGTGATGCATTCGAATTTCTTGTGGATAAGAAGTTGAGCACCGATTTTAATTCACAAATACAATGACCAGCATTAGTGTTATCTTTCTGTATGAGAATCATTTCTTGCTAGTATTTGTTTCAACTATCAGAGACGTCTCCAAAGTTTAGTAAGGTTATTGTTACATGGGAAAATTTTTGGTTGCATCATGTACCTTTTTCTTCTGATCCACTTAAATATGCACATGTGATAAAGCAGTCATCAATCCAACCAAATACACAGACACACACACACACACACTGCCCCATATCAAAAAAAAGAAAAAAGTAAAATAAAATTACACGAGCATCTGCAGTGAAGTAAGGAGGCCAATCACAAAGAATCCTATATAACAAAAGGATCAGCTCATTTCTATGTTAGTTCATTATGTTCAGTACTGTTGAGGAGAAAGCTTGCTGAACTCCTGCTTCTGCATTCTGATGTTATGCCCTTTCCTGGCATTTCCATCTGCAATGAGAACATCATCTATCCATGAGACAATATTGTAGGCTAAACTTTCCAGTACCCTTGAGTAGCTTTCAAGTATTGCCTGCCCAATGTCCTGTAGCAAAGTAAAATGGAATATGGCAATGTTAACAATACACTCTTCAATGCAAAGGACTTGACTGAGACAGTTTATATTGTATATGTCTGTCTGCCTGTATCGTATATGATAGTTCTAAATGTTTTATATTAGCATTCAATATGTTTCTGCCTCTTAAATTGTTGAATAAACACAAAATACACTTTTCTGTTTTTGCTTCCAACATTGATCATGTCTGGTGCAAAGAAAATATAGATGAACTCTGAGGTAATCTTAAATCTGGCTATTTCTTATATATAAGCATTACCTTGTTGTACTGAATCTTGCTTGTGTCCAGGGTAGTCTGCGACAAGCCTGGAAACCTCTGCTTCAAGCACAGCAACAGGCTCCTGGCCCTACTTGCAAGGATCAGATTCTTGTCCCCATCAGCATTCAGCTCGGTAACATTCTCCCATTTTGCCACAACATGGGTCATGCTTGCTTTCCTCCGCCACACGTACATTGCAGCCTCAACACGGTCTGCAATCTCAAGAGCCTCATGTTCTGAGCTCAAGTTGAGGAAGTTGAGGAGGTGGTCTGGTGAGAATTGATCCCCTGAAGACATGTACCGGTATATGGCATCACCTACGCCCACCTTTCCACTCTGTTGAGCATCAGAAATGCATATATCAGAGGGGAAATGATACTTTTTTAAGGATCTCAGTAAATCAGATCAAGTGGCTGTTTGTACCTTTGGTAGTGTTTCTATGTATGATAGTGGAACCTGCATTTCAGAGAGGATACCACTGTTGATCTCCATGGCCATCTTGTGGATTTGGCTTGCTTGGTCCCTCTTTTGTTGCAGCTCGCGGCGCATCCGATCAGACAAGCCTGACTCTGGGACACATGGTTCAGGAAGCCACCACTTGTCCTCGCTGCGCTGAAACAACTTCAAGCTGTCACTGGAGGACTGCTTCCTCTGATCTACATACCAGAAATCTGTCTTGTCAAAGCTCTCCAATATATCCTGCAAAAAGAAGTGTGCACTTATTAGTCATACATTGTACTACAAAAGTTGTTTGATAGTAACCTTCCAGAATTCTGTGAATTGAGACTTACTAGGAGCATAGTTTCCAGTTTCTCAAGTGCTGGAAGGTTCATTAGAATGTCTGATCTTGGTGAGGTTGCCATGACCTGTAGAAAACAGAAATTTGCACCTAAGCAGACATGCCATGAAGATGAAACTTATCAAAGTGCTAGATGTGATATTCTTGGAATGGAATTACATCATGAGTGCTTCCATCAGGCATGGCCTGGACTTTTGGTGAGAATTCAACAATGTATTCGCAAATGGAGAGGAGGCAATCCATCTCCCGGTTCCACATTGCCTTCTTCTCAGGAGGAAGTGGCTCAAGTCTGTGGCAGGTCCCAAACACAGTTGCTACAGCCATGAACAAGCAGAGAAGTCAACACTGTGGCCTGCATCAAAACCATTTTTAACAGAAGATTCATCTGTAATTTTCAGCACTACCATATAGATTGGTGATGGCATTGGAGATGGCCACTGCAGTGCAGACACCCTTGCCACTTCCAGACATGTCCTCTCCAAGAAGCAGCTTGGTGTACTTCTCCTTCATCAGCTCCATTTCTGAACAACACCCATCAACCACAAGAAACACTACGGGACACACCACCACAAGCAAAGAAACAGGTTGGCATTCCCCATACCTTCGTCCTCCAGGGACTTCTCATTCACAACTTGCTGCAGCTTCTTCATGCTGAGTTTGCTCACTGTCGGTGAGAGGCGTGGCGGCGCTGCTGCCACCGTGGAAGTTGTGCGGCCCATGCATCTCTCTCGTTGTGGCGATGACACATGGCGCTCCTGCTCTTCGCCACCACCGTTGTCGGAGAACGACAATACATGGAACAGTGGTTGCGCGTAGTCGCGATCATAGCCGTGATTGTGGAAACCCGGGAAGCCTGAACCTCCACTCATGGCTGCTGTTCTTGGTGCCTGCTTCTAGCTCTGCAAGAAAGATGGTGAATGGCACAAGAATGGTGGCATGCCAGGAAGAGAGGGCATGGGTACCTGGTGTTATTGACTTCTTGCCCCTCCGGTGATCATGGCTCTCACTTCCAAGTGTATGGAACAATAATAAAGGCATAGGCTATCTTTTCTTGACATGGGTATGGGTTGGTTGTTGCAATCAATATATGGTTTGCTACTTATGAGGCATGTGAGCGACTTGCCCCCACGCTATAAGACAATCAGGTTGGATTGGTAGATGCAGGTCATGCAGAGAGTGGTCATTGCAGGTTTGGTGACTCTGTTAACTGTCAGGAAGGTACAATTTTTTTGGCTCTTGCGCTGTCACATTCTAGTATTCTACCCATATTTTGACTCGGAATTTTCGGTGATCATCTATTTCTTCAATGAAAATAATTGCCTCTCAGGTTGTCTGGTAGATATATGGAGTGTATTTATTGCCTTCATTTATTTGGAAATTCATTGTTATGACCACTGTTTTCACCTAAAAAAATATACAGTGGGTATGCATGTAATTCTTTCAGAAGAAGTAACAGGAGAAACAAATGAATGGTTGGGAGTTAAAATGAATGGTAGAGGGCAACATCATGTTCAATTGCTCTAGGACGTACATTAGATCAATATTTTTGACTTCATCATTACATTTCCCTTGCATAAATGGCACTCCTCTTTACTCTTTTCCAGCTCATGAAGGCTTGTCAACATGCGAACCATTCATCTTACCAAGCTGCACATATGGTGATGTTTTTCCACATTTCATCTGCCAATACGTCATACAGAGGTGTTATTATCCAGGCTGTAATGATGAAGCAGTGCCGGCCGGTTTACCAGTTAACCAGTCTCAATTGGTTTTCTCCCAACTGGTTTTCCCAGAAAGAGAGTATAAATCCAGAAATAGCCCTCTGTACAAATATTAGATGTAGAAATGTATGGGAGACATTTTATACTCAACAATCAGTTATCGAAAATTCTAAAAAAGAAAAAAAACTGGTTGTCTGGGAAATTGGCTGAAAATTAACCGCTTGGTTTCTCTGAACCTGTTATTTAATTTGATCTGATTCAGCATCGATTTTTTCCCTTTATTTTTGTAACCAACGCCTATAGGTCAAATAAATATGATCCTGTGGGCAAACAATCTTCTGAAATACGTTCAGGGACCAGAGGGATCCTTCTCAATCATGCAATCCATACCGGTCCATTTGATTCAGACTTGCAAGCAAAGCCACATCTATCTATGAAATGAAACTAGTGCTTGCCATGATCGTCTATCGTGATGTATTTTAAATGATCTCTAGGCAACATAATGGTTGTCACGTAAGATATATAAGAACAGCTCAATATCTGGACCCCGAACATAAAATAGGGGAGGAGTGGATGGTTAGTCCGAGGCAACTAAATTTCTTTTCTGATACCAACACATGAAAGGTAGAAGAAGATACGGTCATTTGCTCTTCTTTCTCAGCATCCTCGAAAAATCTCCCACAAATAATAATATCAAGATGTGATATGATCCATTTGTAAGAGATTTTCGCTTTGGAATCCAGTTTTTTTCCATGGTCCTTATGAGGTATTACAAGGTAAAGTTGTCTCATAGTGTTAAAATCAGGTATAATAGTAAGAAACTAGATGAATCGTACAAATAATAAGATTGGGATAATGGTAATAAGCCAAACCAGATTAAAAAGCAAAGGAGCCAAAAACGTATCTATTTTCGATGCTGATTATGTTGGGATGCATATACACGTAGCAATCATTCAACCATCAGTTGCAGTAATGCATTTTACCTGAGTTTTGTGAATTCAATTGTTTTCCGAAACATCACCACAGTTTTCAACTCGGTTCATATGTACCAAGATATTTCACTCTTCTAATTTACAAATTACACGAGTATCACAAGTTCACAGCAGTTTCCGTTTTCGGATCAGCAATTTCCAAATTGCGCTGCAGAGATTATGATGTACTAGCATTACATGACCTACCGGTTCCAAGCTGTATAGCCTAGCCGGACAGCCCTGGCTTGACTCTGTTAATGGGTTGGGGGTGTGTGCTGTAACACTATTGAAGTCGTTGTTGGTGTTAATATAGCACGAGAAAAACCCACGGCGCAGTTTATAATTAGGAGATTACAAAGAAATAATCAGAAGATTACAATTCTAGAGATAAAAGAAATAAAACTAATTATATTTTCTAGTTACATAGTATTATATCTCTTTCTATATCTCTAACACTCTCACTTAATTATAACTTATCAAAATTGAAATTGTATCTGAACTACTGATGAGTTAACAAGGATTTTATAAGTTCATCAGCGATTTGATCACCTATAGATACAAACTAAATATTCATATTCAGTTGCTTTCTTACTACCCTTTCTCTTACAAATTGATAATTAATCTCTATATGTTTTATCCTGGTATAAAAAATTAAATTAAGTGATAAATATGTAGCATTTAAGTTGTCACATTATAATTGGGCTGCTTGTGGTGCTTATATATAAAGTTCTTTTAGCAAGAAGTAAACACATGTCATCTCAACCGTTGCATTGCCTAATGTTTTATATTCTGACTCAGTATTAGAGCGTGAAACCGTTACATGTTTCCTTACTCTATGATACCAAATAGGATCATAAGAATATAGTACATCCACTAGTGGATCTATTATCATCAGGACTCCTTACCCAATCAGTATTAGAAAATACACTAACTCTAGTTGATTGAGATTTTTGTATCCTTAATCCTAGATCGTTTGTTGATCGATTGTATTTTAAAATTCTCTTTAACTGTAGTCTAATGTTCATTCGTTAGTGAATGTAAAAACTGACATACCTTATTAGCAGATAATGCAATGTCGGGTCTAGTAACTATGAGATATTTTGTAAAGGTCCAAGTAAATTATCTTTATAAGCTGATAACTTCTCTGAAGTAGATAATATAGTGCTAATAGGTTTACAATTTATCATTCCAGTCTTCTTGAGTAAATATTTTGTATATTTTGGTTGAGTAAGAAGGATAACATATTTTAATTTATTTACTTCTATGCCAATAAAGTAATTTAGTTCTCTAAGATTCTTGAGAGCTAACTCCTGATTGAGATCCTTGAGTAGAGCTGTAATAGCTTCCTACGTGGAGCAAGCGATAATTATATCGTCCCCATAAATAAGAATAAAGATAATAGTTTTGTAAAAGAATAATGATGTATCTACTTTTGAGAGCATAAAATAAGGATTACATAACTTTATACTTAGGCAAGAATACCATGCTCTTGATACTTATTTAAGACCATAGAGTGACTTATCTAGTTTACAAATAAACTAGGCTTACTCTTGTCTTCATATCCAGGAGGTTGTTTCATATAAATCTCTTTCTCTAGAATGACATGAAGAAACACATTCTGTATATCCAGCTGTCTAAGACTCCATCTCCTAGAAATAGCAAGAGACAGAATAATCTTAACGGTAGAAGACTTTACCACATAACTAAATGTGTCCTTATAGTCAATGTTGTACCTTTGATTGAACCCCTTTGCAACTAAGCGAGCTTTGTACTGGTCTAAACTTCTATTAGATTTTCTTTTGACCTTATATACCCATTTGCAATATATGACATTTTATCCCTTCTTAGATGGAACAAGATGCCATGTGTTATTGTTTATTAGGGCCATATATTCTAAATCCATAGCTTTTTTTTCTAATCTTTGTGCATAAAAGATTCTTCAGGATTTTAAGATTCACCGGTAATTGTTAAATGAGCTTGCTTATTATATCTTATAGTATCATCGGTGTACACTCTATTTTTGCGAATTCCACTTTGAAGTCATGTGTGTAGCTGAGGTAATGTTGTCATGGGCCTAACCGATAGTTCTACCCTAGCTGACGGCGCAACCGATTTAGACTTAGTTGATCTTTGTGACTGTGTGTGTGGCACAACTGATTCAGATGCAGTCGATCTCTATGACCATGTGTGTGGCGCAACCAATAGTTTCGATATAGCCAATGATGCAGCAGATAGTTCCGCCGCAGCTGATGACACAACCGATTGTTCTACAGCAACCGATGGCACGGCCGATTGTTCGGCTGCCTCAATATTTACTATGGGAACCTGTGATTATCCTACTAATTACTCATCAACATCATTAGTTTATTAGGATTAGGAATATTAGCCATTGGAATAAGCAACTTTGTACCCCTAGACATAGATACAATATAATAAAGAGGATGGTATAGTAATAAAACAATCTCTGACCGTAAACGAGCACCGGCATTGGAATGCAATTTAATGAAAGAAAAAATCATTTCATCAAAAACAACATCACGAGATATATAAACACGACCAGTAGAAATATCAAGATATTTAAAACATCTATGAATATTGCTATAGCCAACAAAAGCATATTGCTTAGAGTGAAATTGAAGTTTTCTAGTATTGTATGGTCTAAGACAATCAAAGGTTCGCAAAGAAGCATATACCAGTTTTAGATGGAATAGTCGCTCTAGGGGTGTAGAATAATCAATGACTTTGCTTGAAGTGTGGTTGATGAGATAAGTAGTTGTTAGAAATGCCTCATCCCAAAATTTGAGAGCCATGGAAGCATGAGCAAGGAGAAATAGACCCACTTTTATAATGTGTCTATGCTTTCCTTTAGCTGCGTCATTTTGTTGGTGGGCATGGAGATACAAAACTTGATAAATGATGCCTATCCGTAAAAAGAAGGAATGTAATTTTCTATATTTACCACCCAATCAGATTGCAAGACAACAATTTTTCCATTGAATAACCTTTTAACAAGATTTTGGAATTCACAAAATATATAAAACACTTCAGATTTAAATTTAAGGAAATAAATTTAAGTAAACTTGCTGAAATCATCAACAAAGCTGACATAGTATTTTTTTTTGCCTCCAACATAATTAGGTGTTGAACCCCAAATATCATAATAAACAAGTTTTAAAATTTTTTTGACACAAGGTAACTGATGACCCTTACTCATTTGATAAACATTATAAACTTCACGACTTTTAAATTCCATCAAACATAACAATTTATTATTGCTAATAATTTTTTAAACAATAGCTAGAGATGAATGACCTAGCCAACTATGTCATCTCGCAAGATATGGTCTAATAATTCTAAAGACTTGTTTTAGTGTAGGTTCTGAGATCGTATCGACCACCGTTCTCTAAGCATAGTGTTTTTCGTTTACCAATTCTTGATAAAAAAATAAAGTAAACTTTAAGATAGGCATAATCATTATATATGAAACAAAATTCAGATTTTTTATAATCTTTAGGGGATATAAGATATTATTTAGATGTAAATCACGGTTAGAGGTGTGAATAGTGCTATGACCATGTGGCTAAACTCTACTTTCCTTCAATCATCCAATGGCCAATACATCAGTTGATTGCGCAAACCATGCATGGCTTCATGCCTGAACTCAGCCTGCCCAATTGAGGGCCTCTCTTCCTCCATTTAACCTCAAGCATGCACCTGCAAGTTCTGCAACTTCATGTGCTTCTACAGCCCATCCTCCCTCAACAATCTGCATCGAGAATTTTGAAGTGATCCTCTGTCACAAGGGATCCAAACTGCGAGGATGCGTACTTCATCAAAATTACCTGTGGAATTTTTCAGCCTGTCAAAGTTAAGTATGTTTGTCCGCTCAGCTTATCATTATGCGCAAGTGCAACAATCAGCTTCTGGGGCTGTAAACCCATGATTCAGCTTGAAGTATTTCTCCCAGACTTTCTCCTTTCTTCTTAATATGATCTATTTGGCAAGCATGAAGCAACACATAATCTATAACAAGAGTAATGGCACTGAACTTTATTGCTATTCCGATTCCAACGGCTAAACCTGTATGGACACAATATATCATGTCATAGAGTAAGGTGTCTGGTCAAAACTACTCAGCAGTCAGAACAATGATGCTGCAGCAGTGATCATTTTTACAGTCTGTACACATCTTTTTAATATAAAAATCAAAGAAGAACCTTATTAATCAATTGATTTGCTTTCCTGCCAGGTACCAACACATGTTTGCACAAAAATCAAGTATAACCATGACTAATGATGTAGAGATGAAAACAAAATCTTACTAATTAATTGATTTGTATGCATCATGTGCATATATTACGTCAATTCCATACATGCTACTGCAATGTATGAACTACTTCCTGTTTTATTTTATTTTTTGATTGTTTGTTTACAAGACTATTTGTACTGCAATGCCACACAATGTGTATTCCCAAAAATAAAACCTGAGCATTAAATTCATGGAAAAAAAAAGCACTGCCCCCAAACGGAGACTCCATCGTGTGCTTCATAGGCGATCTTTTGCTGCTGTTTCTTTTTTTTTTTCTTTTTCGTGAAGCTGACGGATCGAGGGTACACGCCCGAGTGCGTGCGCCAATGGCGATCTTTTCGCTGCCTCATGTAACAGCTAGCAGGCAACGCTACTGGGACAAGCCGAGCTGATAAAACTGGTCTCGCCGTCTTAGAATTGGCGAGGTGGGATAAAAACTCGGTGCTAGGCGCGGTCCGCGCCGCCAACGCGATCGCTAGGCTGCGCAGCACGAAAGTGGACTGGGCCGGGTCGAATGTGGGCCTGGTCGGGCCCGGTCGCTGCAGAGGAGGGAGCGGACCGGCCTAGGGCTAGGGTTAGGGCTAGAGGCAGACGGGCCACCAACCTAGTATGGTCTCCCGGAGGCCGGCGGCGGTGATTGGCGCCGCCGATTCGGTCCCACACGGATCTTTCCGCCGCCGCTGCGTCCGCCGCGGAGAAACCACCGTGCTGCTGCGACCCCCTGATACAGCTGCGCGTTGGATCTGCAGCTGATTCCGCCTCAACGCGCTGCCATTTGGACTCGTCCTCTTCGCGGCGGGTGGGCTTGTGGGACGCGGGACGAACAGCCGTGGGGACTCTGGTCTTAGGAAAGGGGACTCACCATCTGGACCGTCCAAATTTTGCTCCGAGATTCGTGAACAATAAATTTTGATAAGTGAATCTAGCACATTTCTCGTTTGTGGATGTATTTTAGTTGAGCTTCATTAGGATAAGACAGATAGTTATTTGTTTTTTTTTTCAGTTGAGGTTCCTTATTTTAACCCTTAATTTCAATATTTTTTTCCAAATCCTTCAGCATAATTGATATACTACAGTGTTGGAGTAGTAAACTAGTAGTAATTGATAGGCGCCCAGCGATGGAGTAGTTTGGACGGTAACTATAAAAATAACATCACTTAAATCTCAATTAGCAAAATATTTATTGATTTTACAGTACTATTTCAGCTTCAATAGTGGTACAAGTTCTACCGCTATCATAATGAGACCAAAAGTATATAAAGAAGCATCAACCATTATCTTCATTCTTTTAGTAGATCATCTAACCAACTTCATTAAATAAATTTTGAACCTTAAATACAACGTTGTCGATTGAACTATCGACAATCAAATATAGAACTTTCCAAGTCTTTGTTAAAGACCTCACGGTCTTTAGCATCCGATAAAGAGAAAGAAAAGACAGAAAGACCAAACAAATCTAACTTCTGTGCCCCGTAGCACTAATCAGGAGGCTTAATATGAAGGTAGATGAATCGTACAGGAATAACGATGGGGATAATGGTAACAAATCAACCGGAATAAAATGCAAAAGGAGCCCCAAAAGTATCTGTTTTTTTCGATGCTGAACTCGACAGCATATGGCAAGTGCTGAAAGACTGGATAAACATCCCCTTCCAGCAGCAAGCCAGGCTGGGTTTTCGGTCCAGCTACAGGAAGGCATTTAACTCCCTCTTCATGATGGTTTGCTGGTTCATTTGGAAGGGGCGGAATGTACGTGCATTCAATCAACGCTCAAGAACAGCGGATGCTATGCATTGACAGATGAGCTAGTTAGTTTAACTTTTCACTGAAATTGGGAATAAAGCATCCGCTGGGTCAATATATATATAATAAGCTAGTAATAGATTAAACCCAATTACCAAAACTTCCATGGTCCAAAGGTTAATAAGCTCTTGCTTCCAAAATCAGTGGTTTCTACTGATAACGTGTAAACAAGACAATAGGATCAGAGTTCCTTAGTTGAACAGAGCATGAGTTGCATCAAAATATGAACTCTACTTACATCCCAGTTCTAGCAGAACTGCGTATCATCAAACCCTTGAAATGAATCCCAAGCTTCTTTTAAACACTGAAGCCCATATGGCCACCATACTTGACTCAAAAAGCATTCAAAGCTTCTTCAAAACTAAATGACATGCAATTTGAGTCATTACAGCATAGAGAAATAATAGGAAGGAAAAAACATATCAAGAGAAATAATTGCCACCTCATTATGAACTGTCTTTTCACTGTTTCATTTCACCAGTTTTTTGGATAAGTTCGTCTTCCTTTTTTTTTCTACAGCTCGGGGTACACGCCCAAAGTCCGTGCGCCAATGGCGATCTTTTAGCTGCTTGATGTGACAGCTAGCGGTCGGTGAGGTGTCTCCGGGGAGTCAATGCTACAGGCACAAGCCGAGCTAATAAACGGGTCTCACGATATCAGAATTATCGATGTGGTACAAACCTCGTTCCTGAACTCGATCCGCGGTCGCTGCAGAAGAGGGAGCGGACCAGCCTAGGGCTCTAGAGGCGGGCTGCATATGCCTGGGGCTCGTCTCTCGGAGGTCGGCAGCGTGGAGCGCCGTCGATTCGGCCGCGCACGGATCTTTTCGCCGCCGCCGGCCGCTCCGTAGCTGATCCCGCCTGAATGCTCCTACGTGGGCTTGCCGCTGGAACGACGCGAAGTATGTTCAAGGATTTGGTAAAAAAAACATTGAAATAAGGTGTTAAATTACGAAACCTCAATTGAAAAAATTAAATCTCATAAATCCATGCTTTGAGCTATGTATCTGTTCGTTACGCAGACACAAATGAAAACCCTAAGTTTATGCTTGCTCCTAAAAATATGCTTGTAAATGAATAGCTATAAAAATACCATCACTTAAATCTCAATGAGCAAAATATCATCTGATTCATTATACTAAATAGTGTTGGTAAATTGTCGCTATTGCAACTTCAATAGTGGTATCGGAGTATTACCGGCTACCACCATCATAAATGATTGTGAATAGTTTTGAATATAATTGTATTCTTGCCCTTTTGTTTTAGAATGCAATTGTGATGTTATCCTCTTTTAAGATTTGTGATTTTGCCATGGCCTTTTTAACCAAAGCTCCTTGCCTCTATTTTGGAATATATTTTGCTAGGCTTAGATTAAGTGATTTTAAAAAAGATGAATTTATTGAGAAAACGTGAACTGAACATTGTACCGCCCCATCTCATCCAGATCCCATTTCTCTCCTGTAGTTTTTCCCAATCTAGTTCCTTTTCTCTCCTACTCATGAAGGCAGCAACAACGATGTAGGGTGATCCATTGCCATTCTGGCCACAGCAAGCACAATGAGGACTCTCTAGGGTTCATATGTTGCCTTTAGTAACAGCCCACACGCATTGGAAAGAAGGCAATGTCGCATGGTGTTGCACCATGTCCCTGACCATGGCTACTTTCGGATGACTCCCACAATGGTTGTCTGGCCTTTGGCATTCCCATCTCAAGGTTGACAACCGTGCACCACCAAGAAGGCATCAGGTGGTGTGGCGAGTAGTAGGCAGCGTAAGAGAAAAAGCTAGGGAACACGTTGGTTGTCGGATCTTACTGGCCAATGCTATACTCTCCTCTTTCTCCTCTTTCTCATTGGCCGCAGTTGTTCTCTCCTTCCTTGCGGCCATGATAGACAGTGTTGGACGAAAGCCTTGGCCACCTGACATGGGCCATGGCCTAAGCCCTAGGTATCAAAGCCTATGTATATGTATGTATTTTCACCATGCAAATTCTCCTTGGCCCAATAAAAAATGGGTTGGCCTAGGGCCTAGCACAATCCTGGGTCTGCCCTTGGTTATAGAACCTGTAATCCATTATCTATCCCCTATAACAACTGCTACTATCTCATTATCCATCGTTTAAGTCAAGACTGCTAATTGGTGTGCGCACACCTGCAGCATACACTTTCAAACAGGTTATGCGAGTGGTCTCCTCTCCTCTCGATGACGCATTTTTCTTTCTGGTAGTTTCCCCCTTCTCAATTACTTTTCAACCTAAATTTCAAAAAGTTTCAAATTGTATTTATAAAACTTTCAACTCAATAGTCTTAAGTTTTCAACTCTCTAGATCACAAAGACTTTCTGTCAAAATGTGAAACTTCTATTCCAAACACAACAAAACTTTCTATTAAGAAACTCGCACTTTCACATCAACTTTCTTCTGAATTTGGAAATTTTAACTAAAATTTTCCAAACTTTCCACCGGCTACTTAAACTTTCAATTCAAATTGTTGAAGGTTTCTACTCAAATGGAGGAACTTTCAGCTAAAATTCTAAAACTTTATTTGCTAAATCACAAACTTTCAACTAAAACACGACTTGCAAAATCCAACGAAGGATGATGGTGCGAGCTCACCTGTGGCTAGACCCAAGTAAGAATATGCATGTCCTCGCTAGCATTGTTGGGGATGAATCCGAGAAGGAAGAATGGGATGGCATCATCTCGTCAAGAGGCAAGGGAAGAGGACGAGAGCCTCCTCAGGCACCGGGCTGGTCAACAAGGAGGAAGAAGTGGGCATTGGCACCTTGCTGCTATCTTCACAGGAGACCAGGAGGACAACGACTTTGGTATCATTGGTGGTGGGACACATGTCTAATCAACAAGAAGGAAGAGGATGTTAGAGCCTCATTGAAGAGACGAATGGATGCCCAAGCTCACTGGCTCACTGTTGCCTCACCGAGGAAAGGATATAGAAGGGTGGGGGATCGACGGCCTGTGGTTCATTGAAGTGCATCTCAACTAAGGTTCCTAGATCTACGAAACTAAACCAAGCCTCTAGTGGTAACGATTCCAATGGGATAAGGTGTTTGCAACCTTGGTTTCTAGCGAGCACTCGGTAATTAGAAGACCCTATTAAAGTACCTATTTATGTTACAACAAATGACACCTGGCATCAAGTTCGATGTGCCATTGACACATTGAACATTGCATTCACATAATGATGAGCTTCCGGTTTAGTCAAAAAAACCAAGCTCGACAAATCAAAACTTTTGGAACAATTTCTACTCACTAACGTCTATGAACAAGGGTGCGGATATACTCAATTTTTTATATTTTGATTCTATTCAAAAATATTTTAAAAATAGACCTAAAAAATTTGTTTTAGGAATAGATTCCTAGCATGAAGTAATCAAGGATGGAATTATTCGAAGGATAACTCAGGAGATTCATGATGGAAAATATGTATGATCATATGATAGTCATTGTTAATAAAATTTGAGGACATGAAAGTGAAGACATGACCGATCACATTTTCATCATGAAACTCCTCTATGCCTTCGCTCCAAGGAACTTCACCTTAGTCACGCTCATCCGAGAGAACAAAAACCTTAAGAGACTCACCTCGAGTGATGTCCTTTCAAAAATTATCTCTCACGAGCTCTTGGAGGAATATGCCAAGAACATCAAGGCCCTCGCCAAGAATGTTGCCATCACTAAGAACAAGGAGATCACTTTGAAGGCCAAGGCGAGATCTAAGGAGGACTCAAGCAACGAGGAGAGTAAAGATGAGGATTGCGCTCTCATCGTCAAGAAGTTTAAGAAATTTCTAAGAGAAAATGGCTATGGCAAGAAGAAGAATGACAACAAGTTTAAGAACCACCAATCCAAGAAGGTGTGCTACGAGTGTGGCAAATATGGTCACTTCATTACCAATTGACCCAAGAAGAAGAAGGAGCAAGATAGAAAGTCTAAGTTCTATAAGAAAAGGAGTTTAGGACACACTTACATTAGAGAAGAGTGGATCTCTCATGGAGAATCTAGCTCCGAAGAAGAGAAGTGCATCGCAACAATCTCCACCAAATCATTATCGTTGAAGGAAACATTTTTCAACTAAAACGACAACGATTACTATGCTTCCACTTGCCTCATGACGTAGGAGCGCAATGTACTTCAACATCCTAAAAATGTGACTAGTCATGATAAAAATAATGGCTATAATGATGAGGATGAATTTGATCTCAAAGGCATTAACAAAAGCACACTTAGCAAAATGGCAGAGCTCATGAAGGCATTAGAGAGCAAGAAGAAGACCGGAGGCAAAAGGACATGTTTATCCTTGAGAAAGAGAGAAAACCTTGCCCTTGAGAATTATTTGGTTAAGGAGAAGGAAAAGGTTAAGGATTTGACCAACAGGCTTGATGTGGTCAATAAATTAATTGCTACTCTAAGGAGTTCAAATGAAGCACTAGTTAAAAGGTTTGAAAGTTTGGACAAGACTCACAAATATCTCAAAATGCAATTCGATGTTCTTTGGTTTAGCACCTCTCCTTAAAATAAAGCAACCAATCTCTCTAATGCCTCCACAAGCAATAGATACGCTAGATGTTATAATCTTGATGTGAATACCTATGCTACTAAGATGCAAATACTAGATAAGCTCAAGAAGGAGAACGAGAGACTTGGTGGCTTAGTGAAATATGATTGCATGAAAATGTATCAATCCAAATATGCTCTCTACAAGACCTTCATCACACACAATAACAAAATCAACTTTGGGCTTGGTTTTCACCCATATAAAAACAAGCCACCGAAGCACAAGGTGATATAGTACAACAAGCTCATCAAGTTCGTGAAGAGTGGTGGAGATCCCTAATCCTAAGATAACTAGAAGCATATTACTCAATCTCAGTTCTAGAGAACAAGAAGCATATTACTCAATCTCAATTCTATGCTTCTTAGGTTCTTAAGAGAAGCCATCACGGTAAAGTGATAACTAAATTTATGGGGTTTTGTGATGAAAAAATGTGAGAGATACTTGTGAATTTTTAAGTCTCTTGTTACTAACATACAAGGACCCAAACTTCGTCAAGTTTGGGTACCTAAATTCTAAACATAACTTATTTTATAGACATACTCCTGTGGTGGATCGAGTTGGGTCATGGATAGTGGATGTACTAATCATATGACCAATGAGAGGAGTATGCTCACATCCATTGAAGATACTGGAAGACAACATAACAATATTGTGTTTGAGAGGTAAAGGCAAGGTGGTGGGTCTCAATAAAATAGACAACTCAAATGATCTCTTAATCACTAATGTACTTCATGTTCGATGTTTGAGTTACAACTAATTGGTTACAATTGTCTTTTTACCGATGAGGGTGTGACCATTTTTAGGTGTGATGATGAGTTCGTGGCCTTTATTGGTAGGTTAAAGGACAATCTCTATCTTGTTGATTTTTCATGAGATAGAGTGAGTCCCAAAGTTTGCTTAATTGCCAAATCAGTAAAGGTTAGCTTTGGTATCACTGGTTAGCTTATGTTGGAATATAGAATTTATCAAAACTTCTAAAAGGGGGAATACATCACCAGTCTATCTAATGTAATCTTCGAGAAAGACGTGTGTGTAGAGCTTACCAAGCAGGAAAACAAGTCAGAGGTTCATATTCGACTAAAAATATCATGACAATATCTTGTTCCTTGGAGCTATTTCACATAGATCTCTTTGGACCCATGACTTACATAAGTATTGGAGGTAAAAAATATGGTTTTGCTATTGTTAATGATTATTTTCGTTACTCTTGGATATTTTTCCTCTACGACAAAAACGAAGCACGAGCTATCTTTGAGAAGTTTACACGTCAAGTCCAAAACAAGTTCGAGCTCAAGACTAAGAAAGTGAGAAGTGACAATGGTAGTGAGCTTAAGAACACGCAAGTGGAGGATTTCCTCGATGAAGAAAGAATCAAGCATGAGTTCTTTGCTCCATATGACCCACCTCAAAATAGGATTGCGAATAGGAGAAACCAAACACTTATCGAAATGACGAGGACGATGCTTGATAAATACAAGACATCCAACATCTTTGGGCAGAGACTGTCAACACAGCGTGTCACACAATCAATCGTTTGTATCTTCACAAGCTCTTGAACATGACCACCTACGAGCTATTTACCAGTAAAAAACCAAATGTTTCCTATTTTGATGTTTTTGGAGCATGTGCTTTATCCTAAGCAAGAGATCCCACTCATCAAAATTCTCTCCGAAGATTAATAAAGGATTCTTTCTTGGGTATGAATTGAATGCTCATGCCTATCGAGTTTTCAATAAAACCGTATTATTGAGGTCACGAGAGACATGACGTTCAATTAATCTAATAGCTCTCAAGAGCAAGTTAGTGATTGTGTTTTAATCAAAGAAACCCCAAGCCAAGTAACCGTGAACAAATCAATTGGAGATATACGACGTCAAGAAGTGCCAAGTGTGTAAGATGGGGCATTTGATCAACCACCATTTACACATGAGCAAGTTCCAGAGACATCCCATAATGACATTGTCTAAAACAGTTAAGCATGGGTGGATGGGATCGATGCCGAGAGCACAATGGAGCAAGGACACACTGAGTACACTCATGTCCCCTTGGTGCAACATCCACGAGTCCACCAAAGCATTCAACATGATCACCCCATCGACTACATTCTCGATGACATTAGAAATTGTGTAACTACCCGCTCTTGAGTTGCTAACTTTTGTATGAGTTACTCTTTTGTGCCTTCTTTTGAGCCTATGAAGGTTAAAGAGGCACTTGAGGATGTCGATTGGATGATGATCATACAAGAGGAGTTTAGCAAATTCACTCACGATGGGCTGTGGACTCTAGTGAAAAGACCCAACACCAATATCATCAGAACAACATGGGTGTTTCGCAGCATGCAAGATGAACATGGGGTTGTCACTCACAACAAATCTCAGTTAGTTGCAAAAGGTTTTACCCAAGTTGAAGGTCTTGACTTTGGTCAAACTTTTACACCTGTTATACACCTTGAGTCCATCCGTATCCTATTAGCCTTTGCTACCAATTATAATTTCAAGCTATATAAAATATACATCAAGAGCACTTTTCTCAATGAAACAATCGATGAGCTTATGTACGTGGAACAACCCTCAAGCTTCGAGGACTCGCAATATCTCTACAAGCTCCACAAGGTGCTTTACAGGCTCAAGTAAGCCACTAGAGCTTGGTATGAATGCATCTACAATTACCTACTCAAAAAGGGCTTTGAGATAGAAAAGGCGGATACTACTCTTTTCACTAAGAAATTCAAAGATAGCTTATTTGTATGCCAAATATATATCGATGATATAATATTTAGTTCTACTAACAAATAGTTTAGTGATGAGTTTAGTAGAATGATGACTAAGTGATTTGTCGATAATGGGTGAGCTCAAATTCTTCCTCAGATTTCAAATCAAGCAACTGAAGAAATGAACTTTCATCTCACAAATAATGTACCTCAATGATGTGCTTATGAAGTTCAAGAGGAATGAGATGAAACTCATCTCCAATGCCAACAAATAGGCATCTCGATATATGTGAGGAAGGTAAGCCCATGAATCAAATGCTTAATCGCTCAGGTCATTGCTTTATCATTGTGTATCTAGGCCAGATATTATGCTTGGTGTTTGTATATGTGATCATTTTCAACCCTCCATAAGAGAATTGCATTTGGTGGTCGTCAAAAGAATCTTGAGATACTTGGTTCACACTCCAAACCAAGGATTGTGATACCTGAAAGTCTCAAACTTTGACTTAATTGGCTATTCTGATTCGAACTATGCCGGTTGCAAAGTGGATAGAAAAAGGACTTTTAGAACTTGTCAATTCCTTAGGAGATCATTTGGCTCTTGGTCCTCTAAGAAACAAAACTCCATAATCTTATCCACAGCCAAATCCAAATACATATATGCTAGAAGTTATCGTGCCTAACTCCTTTGGATGAAACAAACCTTTCGTGACTTTGGGTACACCATAACACACATACCACTCTTATATCACAACAAGAGTGCCATTAAAATTGCCAATAATCCTATCCAACACTTAAAAACTAAACATATCAGTATCCACTACCATTTCTTAGGAGACCATAAAGCCAAAGGAGATATTTGTCTAATCCATATCTCAACTACCAAACAACTTGCATATATTTTTACCAAGCCATTAGATGAGCGGTGGTTTATGAAGTTGAAAAATGAGCTAAATATTCTCTATTCTTGAAACAACTCTTGAAGGGCACCATATTTTAGGATAAAATATTTGTTTAATCAATAAGCAAGCACAAATCTCAAAAATATACATAAAATATGAGTTCTAGTGTTAAGAGATCTAATTTTATGGGGTGTTAGTATTGGCACAAATTTTGAACTCAAACATTTCAAAAATTTAAAAATCCTAAAATATTTTTGAAACTTTGTGTGCTTATTTTGTTTTTTTAATATGTATCTTATCCTAGGCAAGATTGATGTGATTATTGTTATGTAATGTTGGATATTGACTAATCATATTGAGGTTCTCATATATTACATGTCCAACCCTCCCTGACTCTGTAGACTAGAGTCTCTAAAACTTATCTTTGAATACTCCGCTCCACCTTCGCTATCTCATTTTTCCGCTCTTTCTGGAGTCTTCACCCTCAACCTTTAGAGTCTTTGAGCCTCCCTTAGTATAAAGGCCTAGCAAACACTGTTGTTGTCTTCACACTTTCTTTTTACCCCTCCACTCAATCCTCATGGTGTGCTCTGGCATCCCTACGACGATCTTTAAGTTACATCGACTGATTTTGATTTTGTCTCCCCTTACTCCTTGGTGTGTAGAGACTCCAAATCCATCCTTCGATTGTCACTCTTGGGCTCAAGGTATCTAATCCTAGGGTTAGAAACCTTGTGCTAGGATAGTCCTAATACTCTTCTAAGAACCCAATATATACTCTGCATTGTGTTTCTATGGCTAGATTTCATGTTGCTCATGAAGTCCTCTTCGCAGGATGGGAGTCTCCATCCAAAGTGACCGGACTCTTCGGACTAGTTTTCCTGCCTAGTAGGGAGCACTGATCAAAGACTCTAAACATTAAGTCCGGATACTTTGATCCCTAGTCTGCACTAGCCATCTACTCTTTGACTCTACCTTAACACCTTGAGTCTTATGGTTCCTTCTCTAGGCGATATCATCATGGTGCATGTTAAGTGTGCCCATGTTCTAAGTGGATCCTCTAGTGATGACAACCAAGGGGGCACTTATCAAGGTAGTACTTTCTCAAGGTGCCATCTCCCGCCAGAATCCTCCCCAAGCCTCTCAACCCAACAAGGGCAAGTCCAAAGCCCCTTGAACCAAAAAGGTTGCCAAAAAGAAGAAGGCTACTCCAACTCAAGATTATAGCTTTGAGGAAACTTATGAGACAAGTGAAATTACATCTCTGGGTGTCTTCATTGGTTTGCCTAGCACCTATCCAACTTCCCATCCTCAACCTAGCTCAAACATCGTCACTAGCATCAAGCTCTTTCGTCAGAAATCTCCTATCTTCATCAACCCAGACCTGGATTTTGGAGGTGCAAGGACATTGTTTGACTACAAGAAGAATGTTGCTCAATGCAAGAAAGACCAACTTGAGGACCCCAAGATCATTGAATGCCCAGATGTCAACGATCCTTATTTCACCACTTGGTTCCACTAGGATTACTACAATAGTGGTATCATGGGGCATCCAAAGCCCTTTGTGGATATACAGTAAATCAACTGGGTGATGATAGAGAAGGATAATTCAATCTTCAATGATGTTATCTAGGTGTGCAAAGCCAAAAGTCTCTACTATCTGATAGCTCTTAAGTATGATTGATGTGAGGAGATAGTTGGTCAGTTTTGAGCTACTCTTTTCTTCAAGACTTCAAAAACAGGAGAGCTAGAGATCAAGTAGATGTCTAATGACTAACCTTACCAAGCCACCATCAACCGCTTTGCTCAAGTCCTAGAGCTTGATTCTTCTTATGTTACTCTTCTTAGCCTCCACTCTCAATGTCATACTCAACATCATGAGTCTACTTTTATGTATGGCTCCAGTGGATAAGTGAAGACAACTCATGGCTTTCTTCCTCATTATAACATTCTCAATAGCCCTTTCGTCTCACCATCAACCCCAAAGGTCATGATGCATCCACCATTCAAGCCATCGCTATTGATCTTCTGATCTACACTTGTCCAACCAAGCCTAAGTTCAATGTGATGAAGTTCATTTGGGAGAAGATGTACATGATTGCCATTAATAGATGTTGCTCGTTGACTTATGCTTCCTACATCATGAATCTTGTGGAAGGAAGTGAAGCACCATCCTTATTGCCCTCATGCTCTACCAACTGCTTCTTCCACCATGGGTGCATCCTCTTCTAATTTTTGTGCTCCTCCAAAGCCCAACTCCACCTTCAAGAGAGCCATGAAAGTTCATATTCTCCCCTTGCTCCTACAACATGGTGAGTGTTTATCGTATGGAGTAATACCAAAAGGACTACCTTTGATCTAAGAACTTCCAGGTGTCTCCCCATCATGAGACGCCAAATGTGGTTGATCCTTGTGCTAAGGTAGAACCAGAGGCAGCCCAAGGCGCTCAAGTCTAATTCTTCACCGAGACCTCCAAAATTAGCATGGACGTCCATTCAAGCTCTAGCCTTAAGGGGAATGACGATGGTGATGATGGCAACAACGGCGATAACAATGATGATGATGATGCCACCACTTCGAGTTGATCCTTCTTTACCTGTACTATTATGCCTTTTTGTGTTTTGATGCCAAAAGAGGAGTAGTATGGGCACAAATTTCTATCACTTTTGAATTCTGGTGGTAGGCTCTGACCGAAATCTCTAGACCTTAGAGGCAGATACTCTTGACCTCTTTTAGATTTCTATGGACATGTAATAACTATTATTTGCCTAGGTCTGACCGAAGTTTCGTATTGGCTTTGTTTTTAGCTCCACCACCCCCTACTTAAGTGACTGGTTGTTCATTCATTTCATCCTACTCCTCATAGCCTTTCTAGGGTTTCTCACCTCTCTCTTGGTTTCTCCACCAAATCCACCTCTTTGTGAGTGATCTTTTGGAGCTAGTGAGTGAAAGGATTATGAATTGAATTGAGTACTTGTGGATCAACGTCCAGAAAGAATTTGCACTTGTTACACTTGCAGGTTTTTCTCCTAGACAACTAGGCGTCATCCATGAGGATTTGAGATTATGAATCGTCCAAAAAAGTTTGTAAAGGTTTACTTCACCTCCGCAAGGAAAGAGATAACTATAGTGGATACCGAGTTTGTTCTTAGGGATTGATTTTAGTAGAGCAAATTTTGCTATAGGTGGTAACATCATGTCATAGTAGATATCTCGGTAGTTACGTTGGACTTTATGTTAGTCTTGGTGAGAGCTTAGAGACTAGGTTTGAGCTTAGTGAGACTAATGATCAAGTGTAATCCGTCTCCTTAAAGTCTCTTAACAGAAACATAGAATCATTTAATCTGAACATCGATAAAAACATCATCTCCTTGTGTATTTATTTTCTATATTTATTTACCGTTGTTAGATCATCCATCATATCTCTTTCTCTCTAGAAATTGCTCCTTCCACTCTCTTTTGTGAGACAGTAAAAGAGCACTGAAATATCCAAACCCTAGTACCAGAGTGTCTAATCAAATTTCGTTGTTCAACAATGAACATCGACCGAAGTCTTCGGATATTCAGACTAGATACTCCGTAGGAAATTTTAATTTTCGCTATAAATTTATTTCAAGTTTTTAGGTGTACACATTCATGCGAACCAAGGCCTTTAAATGTGAAATAAAGAAAATTACACACCCATTGTGACATAGCAGTTAAGGCAGTAAAATAGTACTTGGGACCAAAGGTAGCCATATTTTCCACGGATGCACATTCTTATTCTTGCATGATCAACTAGGATAAACCGTGAAGCTCCAAGATACTAAACCGTTCCAAAACTAACTTATTTACAAATCTGTATCTTTTGCCCAAACCGAACAGTGATGTGACCAAATAACACAACCACACTATCAACCACGTGGCCACGCCATTAGGAGTGGAAGATTGGTGTGACAAAACCCTTCTCACGTCAATCAAATTAACATGGCCAAATAAAGCTGTCATGCCTAAAGTTTTTGGTATGGCAATATTTTTTGCATGCCTAGCAGGGTGATGTAGCTAAAAGATATATATTTGAAAATAAGTTTTAGAGTGGTTTAGTTTTAAAATTTAAAAATAAAAATGTTTAAATAGTTAAAAAAATTCTATGTTGTAGGACTTGATATCTCTGTAAAATATAGAAATGGAAGCTGTGCAGTGTAGATAGGCAATAATAACCTTTGCAGTTCTTAGGACAATCCTCAGTCTGCCTTTCCATGACAAAAGAGTGCTGGCCTGGGGATGAAGAAGATATATAGGCAGACTCGCAGAGGGGCTTCCAATCTCCAGGCAACATCCAAAAAGGCTTTATAACATCTTCATCTCTGTGGTTGATCTAAGAAAGAATTACCACCTCACTATGAATTGGTCTGTTTCTGTTTGGAGTGTACTTGCGTTAGGATTACATGTAAATCACAACAGTTTCCGTTAGGATCACCTATTTTCAGATTACATCGCAGAGATTTAAATATACTAGCATTACAAGGCCTACTGGTTCCAAGGACAGCCACTGGCTTGACTCTGTTAATGAATTGGTGATGTGTATCCTGAGTCCTGATTAGCTTCATACTCTACTTCCTCCAATGGCCAAAAATCAATTGATCGCACAAAAGCCTCAACTCAGCCTGCCTAATCGAGGGCTTCTCTTCCCCAATTAACCTAGTCAAGCATGCACCTGCAAGTGTTACAACTTAATCTGCTTCTTTAGCCCGTCGTTCCTCAACAATCTGCTTTGAGAAATTTGAAGAAGTGATCCTATATCACAAGGGATGTGAACTGTGCTAAAATCAAAGCAACATCTTACTAATCAATTGATTATTAAGTATCATGTGTAAATCAAGTAGAAAAATGACATAACTAACAAATCTCAAAACAATTTCAGACATACTATTGTAAGTAGTACTAGCATTTGGTTCGATTAACAACCATTGTAGTTCTGGTTGAAATTAATTAACCCTTGAAATTTTGTTATTCTTGAAAATTAATTAACAAC
Organism: Oryza coarctata; assembly: GCA_030770085.1. Taxonomy (NCBI): domain Eukaryota; kingdom Viridiplantae; phylum Streptophyta; class Magnoliopsida; order Poales; family Poaceae; genus Oryza; species Oryza coarctata. The sequence continues at coordinate 11,552,233 of CM061475.1, forward strand.
CATTGCTGCCCCCCACAGGAGACCCGACCGTGTTGCCTGTAGGCAATCTTCTCTCTTTTTTGATACAGCTGATCGGTCAGAGCCTTAAAACCGTGCCGCCTTATCGGCGATTTTTCACTGCTTTCTTGTTTTTTTTTCGTGCAAGCTGACGGATCAGGGGTACACGCCTGAACCGTGCGCTCAATGGCGATATTTGTGCTGCTTGATAGCGGTCGGTGTGGTGTCTCCGGTGGGAGGCAAGCTAATGCGACAAGCCGAGTTAATAAACGGGTGTCGCGATCTCAGAATTAGCGAGGTGGTACAAAACTCGTTGCAGGACTCGATCCGCCCCGCCGACGCGAATCGCCAGTCTGCGCTGTGCGGCACGGAAGCGGGCAGGGGAGAGAGCGGACCGGCATAGGGCTAGAGGCGGGCGGCATACCTGGGCAGGTCTCCCTCCCGGAGGCCAGTGGCGGGGGTCTCGCACACGGATCTTTCCGCCGCAGGCCGCTCCATCCGCCTGCTCCAGTTGAGCCTTGGATCTGTGGCTGATGCCGCCATGTGGTCGCCGCTGGACGACGCCGCGACGCCCGCCTCCATCGCGATGGCCGGGCGGCGCGGCGTCGTGGTGGGACGAACAGCGCGGGGAGGGGGGGCGCTCAGGCGGGCGTCAGGGAGGAGCACCAGCACACAGATGTGGGGACTTCGGGGAGGAAAGGGAGGACAACGCACCATCTAAACCGTCGAACCGCTGCTCCGAGATTCGTGTCCAAACTATGCTACGCCACCGCTCCACGCCCGAGAGGCTGCCTGCCTGGGATTTGTGTATCGATTATGCAATAGAGGCCGTAAATTAAAGTTTGGCACATATATGTTGACGGATTTGGTAAAATATTGAAATAGGGTGCTAAAAATAAGGAATTTAATATGCCCTATTATTTACACTAACATGAATTGAAAACTCTAAGTTTATACCCAATAATAAGCATATTCTTATAAATGCATAGCTATAAAAATACCATAACTTAAATCTCAATTAGAGAAATATCATCTGATTCATTGCACTACTAAATACCAATGTTAATTGTTGTTATTGTAACTTACGTAGTGTATCATGGTATTACCCTATTATAATGATTGTGAATAGATGGTGCAGTTTAAAATTTAAAATTTAAAGTTTAAACTTGTGTTTTGCAGTTGACTCATGTTGATTGCTTTCTTAAATATTCTTTTATATGAGAGTTATTGCTTTCTTAAAAATTCTTTTATATGAGAATTAAGATGTAATATCAATAGAATTGTATTATTGCCCTTATTTTAGAATTCAATTATGTTTTTACTATATATTAGGGTTTATAATTGTTCCATTGTTTTTTTAAGTGAGGCTCATGTTTGCCCCTATATTGGATAACCCTTGGGTGGGCCTAATTGAGTTAAAGAATAGATGAAATACTTGAGAAAACATGAATAGACCATCGTACCCTCAACCAAGCAATTTTAATTGGTTAATATCCATATGGTCATCCAGATTCACTTTCTCTCCATTCTTACTCTCAACCTAGTTCCTTATCTATCCCACATATGAAGGCTGCATGACGGCGCATGGTGGTTTAGTGTCATCCTCAACCATAGCAATCACCATAGCTGCTCTCCCACATACACATGGTGGCTCGAACAACATCTCATGGAACATGAAGATGAAGATGGCATAAGATATTGCAGCATGCTCCTGACCATGGTGTCTCTAGTAGCCTCCATAATGGTTCTCTAACGATCCCATGGTGATGGACTAACCTTCGGCTTTCCCATCTCGAGTTTAACAACAATAAGCCACGAAAAAGGTAGTAGGTGGTGTAGCATGTATTAGGTGGCATGGGGTTGGAGCCAATGAGCGCACAACTTGCATGGAGCAAGGCTGCGCACATGGTGCTTGGGGTTACACGTCAAATCTAGACGACCACTGCTATCCTCTCTACTTTCATTGTTGGTTGTCGTTGTTCTCTATTTGTCTCACAGCCAGGTGAGTGGGTGGTGGGGCAGCTTTGTTGGCGGTGAGGATCTTGAAGCTTTTTTTTTCTTTTTTTTCTTTTTATTCATTAGTTTTGTTGGTTTTAAATACAATAAAGAAAGTACTGCAAAGGTAAACATGTCTTTTTTACCACTGAATTCACACCATTTGAGAGTACCTTTAGTTAAAAATGTAAAATCATAAATTAAAAAATAAAAGGGTAAAATCACAATTGCAATTTAATTTAGGGATAAAAGTGCAATTACCCCATATATCAATTGACCATTCAGTTACTAGCATATTTTGTGCGTGGAAAGATGTTACATGCATATTTACAAATTTTATGTTGCTTTAGAATTGATAGTTTTCACTATGCTAAGAGTGGCAACTCTTTCCAGTATTTCTTTTCACATCCGTTATAGTACCGGCAATCCATTATCCACTATAACAACAGCTACTATCTCATTATCTGACATTTGAGTACCTATTTAGGTTACAACGACATGTAGTATCAGGTTTGACGTGTCATTGACACGTTGAACATTGCATTCACATAGTGATGAGCTTCCCGGTTTCGCCGAAAAACCAAGCCCAACAAATAAACAATTTTAGAACATATTACCCTCACTAACATGAACATCTATGATGAACAAGATTGCCTAGATATCCATTGGTAGAGTTTAACGATAGTTTAGTTCATCAAGGACATTGACCATTTGCCCTCGTACACATACCACTCCATTGGTATCAAGAAGAGAAAAAAATACTTCCTCTGTTTCATGTGTAAAATATTTTGATTTTTTTAAAAAAAGTTAAGCTTTCTCATATTTAATTAATTTTATAAAAAAATATAGTAATATTTATAACACCAAGCAGCATAACATTAGCAAAAAAGCACCAACCACACGTGGGGCTATCTGTTGCCGTCCTCTTCTGGACACCGGACTCCGGAGAACTCTCGTCCTCTCTGATCTGGGATGCATCATCGGCGTAGTGAATACTCATTTGATTCACTTGTTGATTTTTCTAACAACTCCATGGGCCGTAAGCTAGCTGCCTGGTAAAATTTTGGACAAAAACAATACACTCCATTAGGTCCCCATAACTAAATTATTTCGTTGATGTATTGTACAGACCCAATATTTTCACTGTAACCATTAGCAATAAACACAAGGAAGTTGTTCTCTGACCCAAGATGCACACTTGTTGTTCAGGTATACAGTTCCTTGATTTGTTTTACTGGGGTAGCATAAAAAGGTCCCTTTTTATTATAATTATGCCAGGTCCTTCTTCACAGGTACCTGGATGGAGTATGGAGTGGACTGTCAAATGCCCTTTGTTGCCTATATTACAGTCAGTCAGAACTAGGGTTTTAATAATTGCTGATGTACAAGTAATACTAAAAGAATCTGTTGTTATAATAAGGGTGCTTACGTTCACAGATAACTCTAGCTGGATAAGTAGAATTCAGACTTGGTCTGAAATTGCCTCAAAATTTTGTGAGGGTCTTCGTGCATCCGTGAAGCAAAAACTCAAGCTTCATGCTTAAGGACCACAGAGGAGAATATAAGTCCTCTAAAGCAAACATGATGTGATTCTTCTTGATATGTATACAAACAATTTGAAGTTCATTTCACTACTGTATAGGAAGCACTATCCACTAGCATTGAAAGATGAAGTCTGGAAATTAGAAAAGATAGGGAAGGATGGATCTTTCCATAAGAGGCTGAACAAACCTGGAACTGGAATTTCTACGGTTGAAGGCTTCCTTAGCCTTGTGGTTAAATATTCAAGAACCACAAAAGTTGCACAGCGCATTGTTATTTCCTATCCAACATTTCTTTTCTTTTTTTTTCCTCATTTCAAGTTCTACCATCTATGCTATTCTGTTCAGGATCCTCGGAAGTGGTATGTCTAACAAGATGTGGGAAATCCTTGTGGAACATACAAAGGCACGCTTGTGTCTTAGGTGGAAAATATTACATACATTATATTGAAGGAAAGTTGTTTTGTGACTCAACAACCCAGGTGATTTCGAGCCCCAAAGGTTTTACACCGTTTTTACTTTCCATTTTTAGTAGACTAGCTATTGATGAAGAATTGGAGAAGACACGGTTAATTTATATTCAGAAAACATTCAGACACACTAGTACTTTCAAATTTAATGTTTGTACATGCTACATCTCATATTGTTAAATGTCAGACCAACACATTGGAGAAATCAGAAAAATAGGTAACAAAGTGCACTGACGCAAGCTCCTTTTCTAGCAATATCATTGTCGCCTGAAGTAGAGTTACTTCAGCTGAGAGGATAAGCACACAAGATTGATCATCTTTCGTTGGAAACTTGGAATATTAAAATAAATTGTGTGATACTGCAGTTATCATGTTTGAAGACTGTAGAAATATATATATTGAGACTAAGACGCTAACTCTATACAAGGAGGGGTCGCGTCTATATATATACAGTCCAGTGGTCCAGTGGTCTAACACCCTCGTAGAGTCTGGACCAAAAGCTGGTGAACAAAAACGTGAGCAGACATTTGGTCATTGTATTGGCGAACTGGTACGTCGATGGTACATGGAGCACCCGAAACTATCTTAATGCGACCTTGTCACGGACAAAATGGATATCGATCTATATGTACTTGGTGCGTCGATGATGAACCGAGTTGGCGGTCATGTAGATAGCACTGACGTTATCACAGTAGACAACGGTCGCAGAGAGAGGGCTGCACGGAGCTCCTGGAGAAGCTGGTGAAGCCAGCAACACTCGGCGACGGCGTGGGTGACGGCACGGTACTCGGCTTCAGCGTTGGATTGTGACGCTGTAGTCTAGCATTTTGAGGATCAGGAGACTAGAGTGTCATCAAGGAAGACGCAATAGCCGAACGTGGAGCGTCGAGAGTCGGGACAGCCTGCCCAGTTCGCGTCGGAGTACGTGGTGAGGGAGTCGATGGGGCTGGAGCTAAGGTGCAGCCCGCTGGATAGCATGCCTTTCACATAGCGCAGGATGCGCTTGAGCAGTGCGAGGTGAGGTTCGCGCGGAGCATGCATGAAGAGGCACACTTGCTGGACGGCGTTGGTGAGGTCAGGCCGTGTGAGGGTGAGGTATTGGAGAGCCCTGGCAAGACTCCGATACTGGGAGGGATTGGCAATGAGTGCGCCATCGGCAGCGGAGAGTTTGGCTCGAGTGTCGACCAGAGTGGCCGTGGGGTGACAATCGGCCATGCCCGCACGCTGGAGAAAATCGATGGCGTACTGGCGCTGTGAAAGAATGAGCCCGTGAGAAGAACGGGTGACGGAGATGCCAAGTAAGTGGTGGAGAGGACCAAGATTGGTCATAACGAACTCGGAGTGGAGTCAGGCCATGATTTGGTCTAGGAGGGATGTCGAAGGCGCTGTAAGTACAATATCGTCGACATATAGAAGGAGATAGGCGGTAGCATTGCCGATATGAAGAGTGAATAGGGAGCTACCGGACGCAGAGGCCACAAAGCCAATGTGCCGAAGGTAGGCAGCAAAACGCTGGTACCAGGCGCAAGGGGCTTGTTTGAGGCCGTAGAGAGAGCGTTGAAGAAGGCAGACATCATCGGGACGAGAGGGGTCGACGAAGCCTGGAGACTGCTAGCAGTAGACCGTTTCCATTAGATGACCGTGAAGAAAGGCGTTCTTCACGTCAAGCTGATGGATCGGCCAGGAGTGCGAGGCAGCCAAAGTGAGGATGACCCGGATGGTGGCGGGTTTGACGACGGGACTAAAAGTCTCGTCGTAATCGACATCGGGGTGTTGGGAGAAACCCCGAACTACCCAACGTGCCTTGTGACGGGCAAGGGAGCCATCGGCGTGGAACTTGTGTTTAAAAATCCACTTATCGATCAAAATGTTGGCGTCGGGAGGAGGGGGACGAGGCACCAAGTCTCGTTATCCATGAGGGCCTTGTACTCGTCGGCCATGGCCACGCGCCACTAAGGGTCGGCCAGGGCAGAACGAGAAGTCGCCGGGATGGGCGAGATAAAGCTGTGGACGGCGGAGAGCCCGTAGCGCTTGGTGGGCGGAGAGACCGGTCTATGAGCGAATGACCATATGAGAGGTGGAGAGAACGAGAGTCGATGGGAGTGTGGTAGAGGTGGGGAGAATTGGTTGGGTAGGGGCATCATCGGCTCTGGATCAGTGACTGTATGTGAGAGGAAAGGGGGGAACTAGATCGGTCTGAGCCGATGAAGTTGGATGGGCCGATCGGTTCGGTCGGTCCGATGGAGATGGAGCAGCCGATAGGGAGGAGGGAGCCGATGGAGGTTGAGAAGTCGATGGAGGTAAGGTGTCCAATAGAAAGAGGACAGGATCGGCCGAAGCCGATGAGAGTAATGGGGCCGATAGGGTTCCGATAGGAGGGACATCGGACCGAATAGTAGTGGGATAGCTAAAGGGTAAGTCCTCAGCAGCGATCGATGAGGGGGCCGATGGAGAGAACAGTGGAGGAGACCGGGACGGCACGGTGTTGGTGAGGAAGAAGTCGAGATCGCTAGAGGAGGATCTTAGATTAAACAGGCCGAAGGGAAAGCATGTCTCGTCAAAGATAACATGATGAGAGTCGATGACCCATCGGGTGGAAAGGTCGAGACATCGGTATCCCTTATGAGATCAGGGATAGCCGAGAAGAATGCATGCGGTGGAGCGGGGAGCGAGTTTGTGGGGAGTAGTGGCGGTGAGATTTGGCCAGACGGAGTTCTTTAAGAACTAACATGTCATGGGCCCAGGCAAACGATGGAAGGGGTGTGGCGTTGGCGATGTCGTCGGCGGTGTTTGAGAAGCGGGGGTTGAGGTCTCGCAGAAGGGCAAGAACGAGTTGAGAGTCAGCCATAGGGTGGCCGACATCCCGGAGAGCAGCAGCCTTGACCTTAAGGCGCTGGCAATGTGAGGAGGCAGAGGAGTCTCCTTGTACCATGGAATGGAACTCGTTAAAGAGGAAGATGGCGCGGGGTTGCTTGTTTGCGAGAAAGATCCGCTCGATAGCCACCCAGAGATCCCGGGCGGTGGGGTCGGTATCTTCCATAGCGAGGTCAAGAACAGAGTCGTCGACCGAGCCGAGCAGCCAGCTGCCCACGTAGCACTCGGCGATGTCCCACTGGGGGTCATTGGGTCAAGGTGGAGCGGAGCCATCGATGTGTGACCGTAGACCGAACTTTCCACAAAGGGATTTAAAGAAGAAAACCCACTTGGAGTAGTTGGTGTTAAGGTCAAGAGAGATAGGAACGTGAGATTTCACGTTCACAGCAGCGTAGGGGGTGAGAAGATCGGCGAGATGGTGCCCGAGGTGTGGTCTGGGGCACGGAAGGCCGGAGCAGATTCGGCGACTGGGAAAGTGCTGGAGTTGAGGGCGGACTCGGTGGCCATGACGAGAGAAGAACAGGAATTAGAAGCCGATGAGAGGAAAGATCGGCCGATTAGAGAAATGAGAAGCCGATAGAGAGTAGGTCGGCCAGCCGATGGGGAGTGGTTGGCCGATGTGGAGTAGGCAGCGGAGTAGGTGAGGAAAAAGGTGATGGCAGAGTAGATAGGTTAGAGAGTGGTTGGATCACGGACGTGCGAAGATTCACGTCCGTGGACTCGTGGAGGCTAAGGAGTGGAGCGGACGCGAAAAAGACGGAGAGGGACCGGACGCGAAGAGAAGATGTTTACATCCGGGAGGCAGGGATTCGTGTCCGTGGACACATCAGATTGGCTTGGACATGAGGGGTGAAGGTTCGCGTCCAAGAGCCGTTGACCGTGTCGAAAAAGTGGGAACCGAGGGGGGTTCTAGCCGATGGAGGGTGGACAGGTCCAGCCGATGGGAGGGCGGACGAGTTCAGTTGATGGAGACGACGAGCGCAGAGGTGCGCCGATGTCGGAGGAGAAAGGATGCACGAAGCAAGAAGAAGGGCGAAGACGGGTACGAGGCGAGATGAGGAGGCGGATGGAGACCGTCGCCTTGTCGCGTGGAGGTGGAAAGGAGAAAAGGAAAGCATCTGCGGAGAAGATGGGGAGAGCGAGAAGAGAGTACCGGGAAGAAGGTCGACGACGGGGAGAAACGTCAACGACAGAGAAAAAAAGGTCGGCTCACCGGTGGGAGAAAGCTAGCGCGCCGAGAATGTCTAGACTTACTCTGATACTATATAGAAATGTGTACAGTGAGACTGAGACTCCAACTCTATAAAGGAAGTTAGGTCTATATATATACAGTCTAGTGGTCTAATGTTCTAACAAAAACAGTTTCATTCTTTTGTTCAATCTGGAGGATGACAACTGTTGTAGCGCATGTTTTGTAAAAATTGTCATCGTGTACATTGATTATCTGTCGATTACTTGTGTCCATGTTAGTTATGTACGCATTGTTAACTTTTTCTTACTTATTAAGTACATTTTGTATTGGGATTGATCATTATTGTGAACCTTTTTTCACAACATATGATGGATCATGCCGTATTATGCCTGCAACTGTGTATATCTTAGGTAAGGCATGTCGCCACGCCCTTCCCTTCTAGTAACTAAAATGTTATCTGATCGTTAATTAGGCCTAATCTCCCTGGCACCAATCAGCCAATTAATCACCATTAATCGTTGATCAGGCCAGTTAATTGACCATAATCGATCCTTATGTATATAAGATGCTCTAGATTACTATAATGTCTTAACATAGGAAGAAGAGCAAAGACAGGTCTCCAAACAAGGAAGCAGAGCAAAGACACATAGGAAGAAAATAGAGAAGATGTACACTAACTATCAGAAAAGGAGCTCATCTTCTTACCCGGCACCGAGGGTGCTTGAGGGTCAAGAGCTTAGGATCCTAATAGAGACAGGCTATAGGCACTTATTTAAGCTTGGTAACTATCCAGCAGTAGAGCATCTATAGAGAAGGAGAACAGAAAAGGCAGTGGCGAGAGTAGTGACGCTGGTGGTGGCAAGAGCAAGAGGGCTAAGGGAGAGAGCGATAGCATCAGAAAGATGGAAAGATGACAAGAGGGAGTAAACTCTATGGATAATGGCTAGTCTAACTTCTCACTTCTCGGTCAGCCAACCAAAAGCCCAGAACTCCTCATAGTTAATCGTCTCCATATTTGATCGGACGAATAATTGTGATTAACCGATAATTAATTAGACGGTCAGATTTCTAATCGGCTGATCAAATTGGTTGCACTGAAGTCAAGGACCAATAAACGGTTATCATGATTAATCAGTATAACACTGATAACTAACAATCACAATTATTCATGAAGAATTAAAAAAAACTTCCTGGAATAAAAAAAAGCCTAGTTCTAATAACTAACAATCACAATTATTCATGAAGAATTAAAAAAAACTTCCTGGAATAAAAAAAAGCCTAGTGCTAATGTATAGCACTGCCCCCACAGGAGACCCGACCGTGTTGCCTGTAGGCAATCTTTTCTCTCTCTGTTTTTTTTTTTTTTTGATACAGCTGACCGGTCAGGGGTACACGCCTGAACCGTGCGCCTTACCGGCGATCTTTTCGCTGTTTCCTTTATTTTCATGCAGCTGACGGATCAGGGGTACACGCCTGAACCGTGCGCTCAATGGCGATCTTTTTGCTGCTTGATAGCGGTCGGTGTGGTGTCTCCCGTGGGAGGCGATGCTACTGAGACAAGCCGAGTTAATAAACGGGTCTCGCCATCTCAGAATTAGCGAGGCGGTAGAAAACTCGTTGCAAGATTCGATCCGCCCGCCCCGCCGAGCGAATCGCTATCCTGCGCTGCCGCGGCAACGGGAGCGAGCTGGGCCCCCGCCTGGTCGCTGCAGAGGAAGGCTAGGGCTAGAGGCGGGCGGCATACCTGGACTGGTCTCCGTTCCGGAGGCCGGCGGCCGCCGATTCGGTCGCGCACGGATCTCTCCCCCGCCGCTGCGTCCGCCGGAACCAGCTGCTCCTTGGATCTGTAGCCGATGCCAACTCGATGCGCCCCCGCGGGCTCGCCTTCGCCGCCGGCCGGACGACGGGATGGCCGTGGCAGGTCGCGGGGGCACGGCGCGGCGTCAAGGGAGGCGTCGCCGCGGCGGGTGGGTTTGTGCATTGTGTGGGATGATTGACTACGGAGGAAGGGGACGCACTATCTAAACCGTGTATGGTTGTTCTGTGATTCGTGCAGTACAGTCCAAGCTCCCAAACTATGCTGCTCTACGCCGTCGCTGCGTGCCGGGGTTTGACATACTAGAAAAACACTTCATTTATCCTATTAATTTTTTAATTCCTTCGTCCGAATAATATATACTACCCGAATGCGCATTTAGCCTGTCGTACAAGTGACATCAGATAAGAGAGCTTGTCATTATTTCTGTTGGTGCGGATGGTTATATTAGAAAAAATGGCCACGCAGGTGAAAGATGCACACTTGTTGTTCAGATATACAGTTCCTTGATTTGTTTTACTGGACAGCATAAAATTGTCCCCTTTTTATTATAATTATACCAGGTCCTTCTTCACAGGTACGTGGATGGAGTGGACTGTCAAATGCCCTTTATTGCCTACATTACAGTCAGTCAGAACTAGGGTTTTAATAATTGATGATGTACAAGTAACACTAAAAGAAGGTATTGTCACAATAAGGGTGCTTACGTTCACAGATAACCCTAGCTGGATTAGTAGAATTCAGACTTGGTCTGAAATTGCCTCAAAATTTTGTGAGGGTCTTCGTGCATCCGTGAAGCAAAAACTCAAGCTTCATGGTTAAGGACCACAGAGAGAATATAAGTCCTCTAAAGCAAACATGATGTGATTCTTCTTGATATGCATACAAACAATTTGAAGTTCATTTCACTACTGTATAGGAAGCACTATCCATCAGCATTGAAAGATGAAGTCTGGAAATTAGAAAAGATAGGGAAGGATGGATCTTTCCATAAGAGGCTGAACAAACCTGGAACTGGAATTTCTACGGTTGAAGGCTTCCTTAGCCTTGTGGTTAAATATTCAAGAACCACAAAAGTTGCACAGCGCATTGTTATTTCCTATCCAACATTTCTTTTCTTTTTCTTCCTCATTTCAAGTTCTACCATCTATGCTATTCTGTTCAGGATCCTCGGAAGTGGTATGTCTAACAAGATGTGGGAAATCCTTGTGGAACATACAAAGGCTTGTGTCTTAGGTGGAAAATATTACATACATTATATTGATGAGAATTGATCTGTTGGTGCTATTTTCAACAACATCTATGCATTCAGTGGGTTAATTTTTGGCGAGCAGTTCTACTCATCTAACAAAGTCTTGATGATATCCAAAATGATGGTTATAGTACGGTACATTCATAACGTTGCATAGATTATGCTAGCTGTTTTTAGAAGGCCGTTTTCATACCAAATTTCTTATGGAAACTTCTCTAACAAGAGAAGTAGTGAATTAATGTGCCATGACAATTTTGCATGTGACTACAGTTATTATGATGTGTCTGATAGCACATAGCCAGTTGGATTTGTGGATGATCTCAGGAGAAAAAATGCTTTTGTTTGGGAAGGAAAAATGTTATACTCTGTATTTCATCCTCTGATTGCTCTAACAATATATTTCACTGGGAGAAATGGATAAAAATGTTAAAGTACAGAACTGAAATATTCAGTTCCCACTACAATTTCATTCCTATTCTGTCTTGACTTGGCTCATTTCTATGTTACTTGGAATAGAAGCCACAATATCAAAGCTGCCTGAAGGAAAGTTGCTGTGTTACTCAACAACCCAGGTGATTTCAAGCCCTAAAGGTTTTACACCGTTATTACTTTCCATTTTTAGTAGACTAGCTATTCATGAAGAATTGGAGAAGACATAGTTAATTTATATTCAGAAAACATTGTGACACACCAGTACTTTCAAATTTAATGTTTCTACATGCTACATCTCATATTGTTAAATGTCAGACCAACACATTGGAGAAATCAGAAAAATAGGTAACAAAGTGCACTGACGCAAGCTCCTTTTCTAGCCATATCATTGTCGCCTGAAGTAGAGTTACTTCAGCTGAGAGGATAAGCACACAAGATTGATCATCTTCAGTTGGAAACTTGGAATATTAAAATAAATGGTGTGATACTGCAGTTATCATGTTTAAAGACAGTTTCATTCTTTTGTTCAATCTGGAGGATGGCAACTGTTGTAGCGCATGTTTTGTAAAAAATATCATTGCATACATTCATTGTCTGTCGATTACTTGTGTCCATCTTAGTTATGTATGTATTGATAACTTTTCCTTACTTATTAAGTACATTTTGTATTGGATAGATCGTTATTGTGAACTTTTTTTCACAACATATGATGGATCATGCTGTGTTATGCCTGCAATTGTGTATATCTTAGGTAAGGCATGTCGCCATGCCCTTCCCTTCTAGTAATTAACAATGTTATCTGATCGTCAATCAGGCCTAACCTCCATAGCACTGATCAGCCAATTAATCATGATTAATCATCAATCAGGCCGGTTAATTGACCATAATCGATCCTTGTGTATATAAGATGCTCTAGATTACTGTAATGTCTTAGAACATAGGAAAAAGAACAAAGGCAGGTCTCAAAACAAGGAAGCAGAGCAAAGGCACATAGGAAGAAAATAGAGAAGATGTACACTAACCATCAGAAAAGGAGCTCATCTTCTTATCCGGCGCCGAGGGTGCTTGAGGGTCAAGAACTTAGGATCCTAGCAGAGATAGGCTATAGGCACTTATTCAAGCACGGTAGCTATCCAACAATAGGGCATCTATAGGGAAGAGTAGAGGTGGGGAGAACAGAAAAGACAGTGGTGAGAGTAGTGACGTTGGTGGTGGCGAGAGCGAGAGCAGCGACACGATGGCGGCTGACGGAGAGAGCGATGGCATCAAGAAGATGGGAAGGTGGCAGGAGGGAGTAAACCCTAGGGATAATGGGCTAGTCCAACTTCTCACTTCTCAGTCAGTCAACTAATCGTCCCCCTCTTTGATCGGACGAATAATTGTGATTAACCGACGATTAATCTTTCTCACTTCTCAGTTAGTCAACCGCCCAAAACTCAGTTATAATTAATCGTCCCCCTCTTTGATCAAACGATTAATTGTGATTAACTGATGATTAATTAGAATCCGATCGGCTGATCGAGTTGGTTGCACCTAATCGAAGTCAAGCACCGATCAGAACGGTTAATCATGATTAATCAGACGATCAGATAACACTGATATCTAACAATCACAAAACACTTTCCATTTTTAAGTAGACTAAGCTATTCATGAAAAATCGAACACAACACACTTAATTTATACCATAGAATTTATATTCATAAAACATTGAGACAAACCCTGTATTTGAGTTCACAGCGGAAAATAAAAAAATTAATTTATACCATGAAATTTATATTCATAAAACATTGGGACAAACATGTATTTGAGTTCACAGCGGAAAATAAAAAAAACTTCCTGGAAAAAAAAAGCCAAGTGCTAATGTATAGCACTGCCCCCACAGGAGACCCGACCGTGTTGCCTGTAGGCAATCTTTTCTCTCTCTGTTTTTTTTTTTGTTTTGATACAGCTGACCGGTCAGGGTACACGCCTGAACCGTGCGCCTTACCGGCGATCTTTTCGCTGTTTCCTTTTATTTTCATGCAGCTGACGGATCAGGGGTACACGCCTGAACCGTGCGCTCAATGGCGATCTTTTTGCTGCTTGATAGCGGTCGGTGTGGTGTCTCCCGTGGGAGGCAATGCTACTGAGACAAGCCGAGTTAATAAACGGGTCTCGCCATCTCAGAATTAGCGAGGCGGTAGAAAACTCGTTGCAAGATTCGATCCGCCCGCCCCGCCGAGCGAATCGCTATCCTGCGCTGCCGCGGCAACGGGAGCGAGCTGGGCCCCCGCCTGGTCGCTGCAGAGGAAGGCTAGGGCTAGAGGCGAGCGGCATACCTGGCCTGGTCTCCGTTTCGGTGGCCGGCGGCCGCCGATTCGGTCGCGCACGGATCTCTCCCCCGCCGGAACCAGCTGCGCCTTGGATCTGTAGCCGATGCCAACTCGATGCGCCCCCCCGGGCTCGCCTTCGCCGCCGGCCGGACGACGGGATGGCCGTGGCAGGTCGCGGGGGCGCGGTGCGGCGTCAAGGGAGGCGTCGCCGCGGCGGGTGGGTTTGTGCATTGTGTGGGATGATTGGCTACGAAGGGGACGCACTATCTAAACCGTGTATGGTTGTTCTGTGATTCGTGCAGTACAGTCCAAGCTCTACGCCGTCGCTGCGTGCCGGGGTTTGATACTAGAAAAACACTTCATCTATCCTATTGATTTTTTAATTCCTTCGTCCGTATAATATATACTACCCGAATACGTATTTAACGTGCCGTACAAGTGGCATCAAACAGAAGAGTTTGTCATTATTTCCATTGATGCGGATGGTTAAATTAGAAAAAATGGTTTGCTTTTGGTGCTGTTTTTTTTTTAAAGCAGAGTGAAGGAAAAATCATTACGGCAGAAGAGTACCAATTCTACAATATATAATGTTGATAGAAAATCAAATCTCTTAGTTTACACTATAGCATGTGTAAACTTCTATGATTAGTTCTACAACACCAACTTTTTTTACGCTATATTATTTACTCCCAAAAAGGGATAAAGTTTGTGCTTTAGCTACAGCAATATATCAAAAAGATTCGTGAAGGTCTAAAATTATACGTAACAGAAGTGACACGAAAATCTACCGTTCGAGCTGTCAAGAAGGCAACAAACGAACCGAAATAAAAAGGGAAAGGAGCCCTAACGCATATCTATTTTCGATGCTGAACTCGACTGATTATGCTGGGCTTCACATACACGTAACAATCATTCAAGTATTCAACCGTCAGCCACAGCTGTGCATTTACCCGAGGCATTGTGCAATGTGCATTCGCTTGTTTCGGACTTGGTAAACATCACCAGAGTCACGAACTCGGTTCATATATACCGAGATGTTTTCACTCTTCAAATTTACAAATGACATGATGTTTGCGCCGAGATCCCTCATGCGCCTTAGCACGAACACGCCGATATCTAGGAGGTCTGCTTAGATCCAGTGTAGGTCGATCGACTTCTTTTCGTAGCTTGAGGTATGCGCGTCAGGGGCCGTAGGGTTCGATCGGCTCCGGCATGACGGTACGGGTGTAGGCGTGCCAATCAATTTGACCCTACAATTGATAAGGAAGTAAGACGAGCAGATCCGTCGGACGATGGGCCGATATAGGCGCTTGCTATCGGCTGGCTGACGATAGGATCGAGATGGCCATCGGCCACGCCCGGAAGGCCCTTCGCTATCGGCTATTTACCGATAGGAATTGGGAAGCTCTTTGATCGGCTGGGGAGTCGATATGGACAGGTGTCAACGAGAGATCGGCTGCAGAGCCGATGGAGGAACCGGGGTATACCTAGAGGATAGCAAAGCGCATAGGATCCCTTCGGATAACCGACGGAAGCCATAACATTCGTTCATCGGCTAGAAAAACCGATAAAGATACATGCGGACCGGCAAGGAATAGTATTAAAAGGCACAGGCTACAAAGCCGATGTCGCTCCGGATATGATAGCACGAGTCCCGTCGCTCGCCGTGACAGCGTCATTAACACCGAACCTCGAAGATCGGACCTAACCGAGACAGGGCGAGGCTGAGGCCAATAGCGATGATACGGAGGACGCCGGATCGGCTGTGCTGAAGTAAAGACAGGAACGAACCCATCGACTAGATGAGCCGATGAGGGGACGCCTCTCTGAAGGCGAGGGCATATCGGCTGGGAGACCAATGCGTTTAGATTTACTCGTCAAGAGACACCTCTAAAGGCTGATGCGTATCGGCCAAGGGGCTGATGTGTATCGACCGAGGGGCCGATGCGCTGGGCGTAAAGCTCAGAACATGGATAACTCATCGGCTAACACTCCGACGAGACACCATATAGAAAACTATAAGCCTACAGTTCCATCTATCATCAGCAACCTCGTAGGTCGAACCTAACTGATGCAGCACAAGACTAACGACGGCGGAGGGAGCTTGATAGATCGATAGACCCTGCACGAACGTGATGCGATACATCTGACCGGCCTAAGAGGTCGAACCTAACCGATACAGTCTTAGACGAAGCAGAACATATCAAGATAGTGGCGGGACTTACCCCTTCGTCGGAGATCGGACTTAACCGATACAGCCTCGCGTCGAGAGCCAGAACCCGCCGGTAACACCTAGATGAACTAGGGTGGCGATGCGCCGAAATTGTATATTGATCGAGAGATGGATTACATGTTTCTAAGGGGTCTATATTTATACCTTAGGTTTACAGAGTCCGGCGCGTTTACAACCATCGGACATTATTTTCTAACAAAAACAAAGGAAAATATCTCTAAAGAAGTTAACTAACTAAACATTCCTAATTAGATAAGATTACAATTTAGAAAGATAAAATACACTGCCGTGGATTCCACGGCTCCTCCGTAAACTCGGTCTTATCTAGATAGTCTTCCAATTTGGAATCGAGTCTTCCTTCGCTACAATCCGATCGGCTTCTTCACTATTGTCATCGGACTCCTCTCAACCGATTGGCTTTAGCACCATCGGGTTGTCCAGATTTTAGCGTAAACACATGCCCTCCAATTTCGAAGTATGAAGACTCATGATTCAAAATTCTCTTCCTTTGACCTTCAATGCTTTTACATCTCCTCTTTCCATGATAATCGGCTCTCATAAGCCGATACCATATGCATCAGATGTGTTAAACTGTTGAACTCTTGCGAAGAAGATTTCCACCTGATGCGACTTGACAACCCCTACAAGGCCAAATCAGCTAATTGTTCATCACTCAGAATAAGACTATAACATCGGCTTCTGATGTCCTAAAAACATTGGATGTATTCTAAAATGGACTCATTAGGCCTCTGTCTAACTGATGTCAAATCTGACAGCCTCATTTCTTAAATCCTAGTAAAGAAATATCTATGAAATTGCTGCTCTTGATCGGCCCATCCTTTAATCGAGCTCGACGGTAACGAAGAAAACCATGCAAAGGCCGATCCAGAGAGGGATAAGGGAAAGAAACGGACTTTAAGAGCTTGCTCAGCCGATGCTTCTCCACACTGTGCTAAGAATCGGCTGATGTGATCTATTGTAGATATATTGTCTTGTCCTGAAAATTTTGAGAAATCTGGTATCGTGTATTGGCGAGGTAATGGCACTCTGTCAAACCATTCTGGATATAGGCGTCGATACATAACTGTTTGATCTTTGGGCTTGATACCAAATTGTTCTTCCAACGTGTCCACAATTCTGGTTAACCAATTCTTCTCTCTTAGAGTATCTTCCTAATCATGTGGAGGTGGATATGGTACCCAATTCTGCCTGTGATATTCTCCACAATGATTCCTCTGAAAGCATTCTAGAGATACCTCCTGCCGTTGCCCCCCGAATCGATCTTGTATTGGTGGATACATATTTGCTGATAGGTCCCTATTTTGCCAAGTTTCCTCCGTCTCTATCGGCAAAGGCACATGATTCTGATTAGGCTCTTGAACTGATGACTCTTGTATCATCTTCTTGATCAGATCTTGTAATGTATCCATCTATATTCCTGATGGATTACTGAATGCTTGATAAAATGCTTCGTCGAATATCTCTCGCAACGGTTTGGAAGAATTCACAGGTGCTGAATAGCCTGATTCCTTCATCAAAACATATTTTGGTAACTGTGCTTTTTGAATCGGCCCTTGTTTAGTCATACTGAAGGATTCTAAGTAGAGCTTCTGAAAGTTGTCCATGTTTTGCTCTATATGCCGCCTCTGGTCTTCATTCAAATCCTCCATGGTAACTATAACTATAATCTCCTCATCGGCTTCATCTTCAGACGAATATGTCTTAGAATCAACCTTTTCTTTAGACAAATTGACAACAAGATGCCCCCTAGGTTGATGAGTAAAAATCCGACTTCTAATCAGGCACTTGTAGAGTCCCACTGGTTGACGAATGGAATTATACCACCAGCCGATGAAGGATCTTCAGCCGATGGACGGTCTTTAGGTTTCTCCAATCGATGAATGAAATCCAGTCCAATCGGTTAATGAATGAAGATTTCTACCCTATCGATCGATGAATATAGTATAGTTCTTATCGACCGATGAATGAAACCTTTGGTCCTACTGGACATGCCAAAAAGCGTGCTCACCGTCGAAAATTCCGCGACCGAGGAAGGACGGCGGCTTGGAAACGCGAAGGCCTGGGAGGTCTGCTTAACTCCAGTGCAGGTCGTTAAGCCTCGAGGTTTGTGAGCCGATGAATGAAACCTTCGATCCTACCAGGCGTGCCAAAAAAATATGTTCGCGTCGAGATCCCTCGCGCGTCCTGGCGCGAACACGCCGACGCCTAGGAGATCTACTTAGCTCCAGTGCAGTCCGATCGGCTTCTCTCCGTGGCTCGAGGTACACGTGCTAGGGGCCATAGGGTTCAATCGGCTCCAGCGTGACGGTATGGGTGCAGGTGTGCTAGTCAATTTGACCCTGCAATTGACAAGAAAGTGAGACGAACAGGTCTGTCGGACGGTGGGCCGATATAGGCGCTCCCTATTGGCTGGCTACCGATAGGATCAGGATGGCCATCGGCCACGCCCGAAAGGCCCTTCGCTATCGGCTATTTGCCGATAGGAATCGGAAAGCTCTTCGATCGGCTGGGGAGCCGATGTGGATAGGTATCGACGAGGGATCAGCCGTAGAGCCGATGAAGAAACCGGGGTGTACCCAGAGGATAGCAAAGTGCACATGCGGACTAGCAAGGAATAGTATTAAAAGGCATGGGTTGCAAAGTCGATGCCGCTCTAGATATGACAGCACGAGTCCCGTCGCTCGCTGTGACAGTGCCATTAACACCGAATCTCGAAGATCGGACCTAAGCAAGACAGTGCGAGACAAGGCCAACAGCAATGATATGGAGGACGCCGGATCGACTGTGTTGAAGTAAAGACAAGAATGAACCCATCGGCTAGATGAGCCGATGAGGGGACGCCTCTCTGAAGGCGAGGGAGTATCGGCTGGGAGACCGATGCGTTTAGCGTTACGCGTCAAGGGACACCTCTAAAGGCTGATGCGTATCGGCCGAGTGGCCGATGCGCTGTGCGTGAAGCTCAGAACATGGATAACTCATCGGCTAACACTCCGATAAGACGCCATACAAAAAACTATAAACCTACAGCTCCATCTACCATCGGCAACTCTGTAGGTCGAACCTAACCGATGCAGCACGAGACTGACGACGATGGAGGGAGCTTGATAGACCGATAGGCCCTATATGGACGTGATGCGATACATCTGACCGGCCTAAGAGGTCGAACCTAACCGATGCAGCTTTAGACGGAGCAGAACATATCGAGATAATGACGGGACTTACCCCTTCGCTGGAGATCGGACTTAACCGATGCAGCCCCACGTCGAGAGCCAGAACCCACCGGTAAACACTTAGATGAACTAGGGTGGCGATGCATCGAAGTTATATATTGATCGAGAGATAGATTACATGTTTCCAGGGGTCTATATTTATATCCTAGGTTTACAGAGTCCGACGTGTTTACAACCATCGGACGCTATTTCTTAACAAAAACAAAGAAAAATATCTCTAAAGAAGTTAGCTAACTAACTAAAACTTCCTAATTAGATAACATTACAATTTACAAAGATCAGATTATAGTGAAAAAAGATTCGGTTCCAGATTGCCCAAACCATGAATGAACTTCGAGAGTTAGTCGAGACTTCAACATGCCTGCCTCATTGAGGGCCTCTCTTCCCCCATTTAACCTACCATGCACCTGCAAAGCGTTGCAACATCATCTACTTCTTTTTCTGCCCATCCTTCCTCAACAATCTACATCGATAATTTCAAAGAAGTGATTCTCTATCAGCACAAAATCTCGAATAGGAAGTTGGATTTTTCACTTGTTATCTGCTCTACAAGAAGCACACCAATGTTAGCCATATGTTCCTTGGGCACACCAACGTTAGACACGGAAGCTGCTGAGTGTAGACAGGCAGCTAATCTCATCTGTTTCTTTTTAGGGAAATCCTTAACCTGTCTTTCCATGACAATAGTGCTGATCTGGGGTGGAAGATGATGATGATATAAGCTTCCTATGTATTTATAGACTAGCAAGGCAATTTCAGTCTTCAGTAAAAATCTAAAAAAGGGCTTTACTTACAATGTTTCTGTGGTTGATCTGAGAAAGAATTGCTACCTCATTATGAACTGGTATGTTTCTGTTTGGAGTACACTTTTAGACACTAGCATTTTGCATCCGTGCTTCATCTGTGGACCCTTTTCAGCTCTTCAAAGCTAAGCAACAATCAGCTGATGGAGCAGTGCCCCATGATTCTGTTTGAAGTATTTCTCCCCGAGTTTTGTCTGTCTTCTTAATCTGATATATTTGGCAAGCAACACCTTACCTATAACAACAGTAATAACACTAACTGATGCTTACTGGTATTCCAATTGCAACGGCTAGACCTGTATGGACACAGTATATCATGCCATGCAGTAAAGCCATTTAAGCATCTGGCCAAAACATCATGCCAGTCACCACAATGATGCTCCAGTAGTGATGACTTTTTCAGTCTGTACGAATCTTTTTTTATGTAAAGATCAATACATAATCTTATCAACAAATTGATTTACATGCATCTTGTGTATATGTGAAGTCAATTTCACACACTAAAATATCATTCCTCTTTAGCTTTACTACCAAATACCAACATACTCCTATGTGGTTTGCACAAAAACCAAGTATAGACATGACTGATGTAGAGATGAAGATTTTTATGCGTCATGTGTATATATTACGTCAATTTCATACATGCTACTGAAGAGTTTCGGTTTCCCCAGTAGCTTCACTACCAGTCTGCCAGTACATGGCTTGCACAAATGTTGGGCTAACCCATTGCCCATTTAACCTGTGAAAACATAAAAAATTAGGGAAAATAAGAAAAATAAATTAAAAAAGCATAGAAATTTAAGAAAAAAATAGGAAAAATACATAGAAAATTAAGGGAAAATTAAAAAATATACATAAAAATATGGAATAAATAAAAAATTTAATAAGCTTTATTGATGTTATGGTTGCCTTATTAAAATGTAACCAAGCTGAGGAATTATACATTACTACTATCATTCATTTTAATCAAGGTATAAATTTTTAAATAATAGTTGAAGTTATTTGGTATCCATTAAGTGTTGTGTATTGGATTTAGCCTGCTCGCAATTTTTTTACAATGATGAGTATCTTGCCAGTTGGACTGAAATGGACTCAATAGAGATAGTGGAGCAGTAACTGTCATAACACTCCATGCTAATAAAAAGCACGGGATATGTTAGTTTATGTTTCTGTCACCATATGGTCGATGGTGTTAATGTTGAGGAAGGAATTCAACTTAGATAGAGAAGAGGTAGCTACAGATCTAAACTCCATCGAAATTATAGAGGTCGAAGTCCTAGAGCTCCTTGATAAGGAACTACTTGCACCACCAAATGTTTTTCTCCATACAATTTTTTTCTTAGCTACTCTAGCCGAGGATGGTGGGGGTTGCTACAATCTCAATACACCATACTTATTTTCATACTTAGTGAAAATATTATTCAAATTACTATGAATCTCTTTGAAATAATTTGAATAATTACTACCATTAAATTTAGACAAAAGTTCAAGTACATTAGAAAAACCATGAATCTTAGTTTTAGAATTCAAAAATGTAGTTTTTATAGGAACACCAATAAAACAAAGTAGTGGTCATTTTCGTATTTGTTTAAATGCGAAGCAATAACATAGAATTAATAGTGTTGTAAAATAATAAATACTAGATAAAACAATAGCAGTTCTAAAAATTATAATATTCTTTCGATGACACACCAGTCTTTTAGTGAGTAGAGTTTGACCATACTAATGGTAGTATATATAGATAAAACAAAAAAGTATTCTTATATATATAGAAAAAGATGCTTGAGCATTAGGTAAATAGAGTTTCATCTTATAATCGTATCAAACCAAACTTATGAGAATGAACCCCATATCAACATAATAGCTCTTATATGCTGCAGTGTGTTGGTTAGAAGAATTCACAAAAGAAATTACTATACGAAAATCTTTAAGATAATTACACAATTGTTTCAAATCAGACTTAACTTTAATAGCATAACAAGCATAAAGCTAATATAAAAAAGGTCCAACATATCTATAAAAAAGAATAAGAATATTTATGGATGTATAGTTTATAGAAGCATTATTTAAAGTAAATTGTAAGTATTTTATTAGTTAGACCAAATTCTTCTACTCGTTCGGTAATATTTCTCACATGTGTGTGCCACGTTGATTAATCTAAATCTAATTATTTTTCTAACCCCCAATCTTTCTTAGCATTAACTGACAATATATCACTAGTCAAAGCCATATAAAAAGTATAGAATTGTACTTACCACACAATATTCATTATAGTATTTAACAAAGATCCTTAATTGTGGTTTGTCTAGAAACACTAGTATATTTAGAATTATAAGTATTCTTAATGTATTCTTCAAATGCGCAAGACTTATGGACAGATCCTCTATTACTATTAAACGACAAATCTCTTTTTAAATATTATCATTGTTATACTCCCATTTATGGACATATCCATCGAGGTTGAAACCTAGAACCGTCTATGTCATGGCCACTTTAGCTTTTTGTTTGCAGGCGATTGCATGCCAAATTAGTAGCCAGTATTATCAGAAGCTCTAGCTATCAAAGTATTTTTTTTACAGGAATTATATTTAGCATATCTTATCTTGATATCATCTTTTAATAAAGACCTCCTCTAGATCTATCCAAAACTTTATATGTATTGCTTCTTGATCTTTTTCACCAATGCTTGAAGTCCCCTATGTACATGAGTGTCAATGATGACACTACGTTATTTTCATGACATTCTTCTCTAGATACTTAACTTGCAACATTATAAAAAAAACTCTACAACATTATTCGCTATATTATCTTGAAGCATGAAGTGATGTTGAATTCAATCGATCATAGCTGTTATATAAAAAATATTTAACATATTTTAATAAACCACATAATTAATAAATATTTAAAAATACTATAAATATATACAAAAATGAAAAATATTTTTGAAAACTTAGAGTAGTGATCAATTCTTTAATTTTTTAATTTTTTGCCAAAATTTGAATTTATCAGAATTATGAAAGTAACTTAGAGCTCAAATACAAATAGAGAAGAGAATAGAGAACATAATACAAGTAGATTTGGTGTGGAATGGGGAGGATGGATGACTGCCTTAGACGAAATTTAAGAGTTTTTGAAAAAAAATTAAATTTTTTTAAGCTCAAACGATAAGAAATAGTCATTTTTAATCAAATGGGCTAAACTAGTCATGCTGCCTATTTAGCCCGCCAACTGCCACACCAAACGGTCATCAGGCCATGTTGTATCAGACTAACCCGCTGTGTCGCACAGTCGGCCGGTCCAATAGTGGTGGGTCTTGTGCCGGTCCAATTGGTCCGGCTCAGCTGACTAGATTTTGCTTTGAATAAAAAGTTCATGTTTGATTTTTTTAGGAGAACATTTGTATAATGATTAAACCTGAGCAATGAGTTCATGGATGGAAAATTAAAAAAGCCAAGTTCATTATGTATATAGGCGATTCCTTTTCACTGCTCCATAAGTTTTTTTTACAGCTGACGGGCAAGGGGAACGCGCCTGAAACCTTGCGTCTTAACGGCGATCTTTTCGCTGTTTCTTTTTTGTTTCGTGCAGCTGACGGATCGGGGGTACACGCCGATGGCGATCTTTTCGCTGCTTAGTGTAACGGCTAATGGCCGGTGGGGTGCCTCCGGGGAGGCGATGCTACTTCCGCAAGCCGAGCTGATAAACGGCTCTCGCGATCTCAGAATTAGCGAGGTGGTACAACCCTCGTTCTTGGACTCGGCCCGCGCCGAGGCCGACGCGATTGCTCTTTGGTATCCCGGAGGCCGACGCCCCCCACCCCCGCCCGGGGTGCCGCCGATTTGGTCGCCCGCAGACCAGCTTCGCGCCCTGTGGGGAACCCCGTCCGCCGGATCGAGCTGCGCCTGGATCCGGAGCTGATGTCGCCTCAACGCGCCGTCGTGGGCTCGTGTCGTGGGACGAACAGGGAAGAGCGCCAGCACGGGCGTGCGGACTGGGGAGGAGGAAGGGGACGCGACGCATCACGCACCATCCAAATTTTGCTCCGAGATTCGTGCGCAGTAATACAATACCTGTCGATTATTATGCCATAATAATAAAAGCTAAAGTTTGACACATATGCTGAAGTATTTGATAAAATATTGAGAGAGGGTGCTAAAATAAGAAACCTCAATTGAGAAATGTGCTCATCAATCGTTGTTCTGTCTGATCTATGTAACCACTTATTTGTGTAGATACATTTGAGAAATGTGCTAGATTGATATCTCTAAATTTGCACCTATCACTTAGAATACGATTATAATGAATAACTGTAAAAATACCATCACTTATCATCAAGTTTATGATACTAAACAGTTTGTGGTGATGATCGCTATTAAAGCTTTAATAGCAATACCAGTACTATCCCTATAGGTAACGCTTCCAAATATCTATTAACTGAGTTTGAAAATTAAATAATATTAAAATGTAAACTTAGCGTCTTGTGGCCGATTCTTGGTGATTGCTTTGTTGAATATACTTTTATTATATAAGAATCAAGATCTACGTATCAATTGTCGTTTCGTTTAGTTTCATGAAAAATTCCAGGCATAAAGTGAAGTGTTACGTGTATTTTTATACCTTTACGTGTAAGTTTAGAATTGGTAATTTTCACTGTGGTAAGAGAAGCAACAAGTATTTCTTTTATCACATTTTATAGCATCTATTATTGACTATAGCAAAGTTGATGCACTATTATCTCATTATCCATTATTTAAGTAGTTATTCGGGTTATGACAAATAACCCATAATATTAGATTTCACATGTTATCGACATATTAAACAATGCATTCATATAGTGGGTTATCCTCCTGGTTTCAAAAACACTAAGCCTCAAAACTTTTAGAACCTTTTCCATTCACTAACATAGGGTGGTAGATATCCACTGATAGAGTTCCATGACGATAGTATTTCATCAATGGCATTGCCCATTTGCCCCATATACAATACCACTCCATTGGTAGTAATAACAGGGAAAAAAGAGGAAAAAAAAACAAAGGTGAGCAAAACATCAAACAAAAATGGGCCAACGACACGTGGGGATATCTTCTGCCGTCCTCTTCTGGACTCTGGAGAACTCTCCTCTTCTCTTCTGTTCGTGTTGTTTTTTTTTCCCTTTCTCCGCCTTGACCTGTGGTTGCCGCCGCGGCTGCCGGTCGTCCCTGAGCTCATCTCAATCTTGCCTGAGCACCAAGAAAAGTGGCTACCTGCTAGCTACCGTGGCCTCTCGCTCCGCTTCGCTGAGGCTGGACTGCACCCCACCTACTCGTCGTTTCCGTCTCTCCGATGCCTTCCTCCCCACTGCTCCGAGGTACTACTAACAAAGGCCGTACCTTTGCTTTCCCTCTTCAGTCTTCTTCCCCTTCGTGTCGGTGTTGCCAAGGAGGGTTCGTCTTTCTTGGCTTGCTTTGCGAGTTTTGGCCTCTCCTGCCATCGAAGAGAAATTTACTTGGGTAATTTGTGGGTGGTTATTGCGAGAGGCGTAGAACAGTTGCGGTAAAATCGGTGGTGTTTGGTAGGGAGGTTCTTGATCTTGGATGCTGGGATTGCGTCGGTTGGAGGATCCCTAACTTAATCACTGGATTTCTGGGTAGGAACTCGATCTTTTGTCCCTGAATTTCAGTATAATCTTCTTCTTTTGGAATATATATCTCAGTCTTTCTGTTGTCCACCGTCAATTCTTATCTTGGAATTCCTCGTAGAAACACCCAAAGAATCACTCTTCCAATTTGTTTTGTGATTGAATTTCTCCTCAATCTCAATTAATTGTTAGAATACTGGCCTCAATAAAATTAGCTCTTCTTTCACCCTCTCTGAATAACCCAACCTTTTGTTTTTGCAGGTCTTCCATTTGTCAGTGTCTCACCACTGAACTCTGAAGTTCCACTAATGTGATGTCAATCGCATGCTGCTTGCCAGTTGTCGAGTGCGTGTACTGCCTGGCGTGCGCACGTTGGGCATGCCAACACTGCTTCCACACTGGAGGCTATGACAGTGAGACCTGGGGCCTTGCTTCGCCTAATGAGTTTGAGCCAGTGCCGCGACTATGCCGGTTAATTCTTGCGGTCTATGAGGATGACCTCGAGCACCCACAGTGGGCTCCCCCAGGAGGCTATGGCATTGAGCCGCGGTGGGTGGCGCACCGGAGGACATATGAGCACACCCACGGACATGCCCCAACATACTTGGTGTATGTTGATCACCAGCATTCGGATGTCGTGCTTGCTGTTCGTGGGATGAACATGGCGAAGGAGAGTGATTACGCTGTGCTATTGGACAATTCGCTTGGCCAGAGGAGGTTTGACGGTGGCTATGTGCACAATGGCTTGCTCAAGGCTGCCGAATGGTTGTTTGATGCTGAGTGTGATGTGTTGAGGGACCTTCTGGAGAGGAATCCTGGTTACACGCTCACTTTCACAGGCCACTCTCTTGGTTCTGGTGTTGTGGCGATGCTTGCGCTGGTAGCTGTGCACAACAGAGACCGGTTGGGTGGCATTGAGAGGAAGAGGATACGGTGCTTTGCCATGGCACCTGCCAGGTGCATGTCACTCAATTTGGCGGTCCGTTATGCAGATGTCATTAACTCAGTTATTCTTCAGGTGAGATTAATTCCACCACAAGATATTGCCAACATGTGTAAATCATATACCTAATTTGCATGTGCTTTATGCCTTATGCATAAAATTTCCTAGGTAAATTTCTTTTGGAAGTAGAACTGTAGGAAACACTTCGCCATTCACAGCTGCCTTCATAATTTGTTAGATAGACTAGTCCAACTGAAATCTGTTTTCTGATTCATATTTTATTAGAACAGGATGATTTTCTGCCTCGCACAGACACTCCTTTGGAGGATGTATTTAAGTCACTCGTCTGGTAATGGAACTTTGTCTTATGTATAATGAACACCTGAACTCATATTTGTAGAGATTTATGTTCTCTTTAGTCTATCTTTTCAGGGTACCTGATGTAGTCCTTTGTATACAGCTTGCCATGCCTCTTATGTGGAAGGTGCCTTATAGATACATGTATACCTGAAAGTGCGATGTTGAGAGATCCAAGGCGTCTCTATGCGCCAGGACGCCTTTACCACATTGTAGAAAGGAAACCATTCAGGTACCCTTTCCTGTCAGTGCTAACCAAACAAGTAATTCTATTGTCTGTTAACACAAGAGTAACTATGCAAACATCATTCCACATTATATGCTTATATTCAACCTTCATAAATAAAAATAATATAATATACTAACTGCAGTATATAATTAAATACTCAGGGAATATATTGTTTCAGATTTTTACTTTTTCAAAGTTTGATACCTCAAGTTTAGAATAAATATTTCATTGAAATACTTGCTGATTACCGCAGATGTGGAAGATATCCCCCTGTTGTAAGAACAGCTGTTCCGGTGGATGGCAGATTTGAGCACATTGTTCTCTCTTGCAACATGATTTCTGATCATGCTATTATCTGGATAGAAAGAGAAGCCCAAAGGGGACTAGATGTAAGTCTAAATTTGCTGTTCTCTTATTGAGTATTCTACCTTGAAAATCCAGCAGTGTTCGCCTAGTCGGTTGACTAGGCTGACTAGTCAGTAGAGGACAGCAAAACTGACTCGATCAGGGGGTAAACAGTGAATTAGTCAGTCTGACCGATTAGTCCGTCAAAGTCAGTCTAGTTGGTTCAAAGTGGTCAGTATTAGTCGGTGACTAGTCGGTTAAATGGGCCGACTAGGATATAGAAAAGTGGTGTGGGCTGAAAATTTGGACCAAACATGTGGTCTAGGAGGAACTGGAAGGTATGCTAGGGTTAGGATCTCTATATTATTCCCATCTATCACGCGCTCTCTCGCCTCCTGTGCGCCCTCTCGCAATAAGTTTGACGATGAAAAAAAAATGGATCTGCAATACCTTTGAAACAAGCTATGCTTATCAAATCTCAGTTTTTTAATTCCTTGTATTTTTTCAGTAATCAATATTCAGTACTCTTTAATCTGAAAATATGCTACAAAACATGTCAAAAATATGTAGTACTTGTGTGCAAAATTTTATTTTTTGATATATTGGAGTCACCCACTAGTCGACTACCGACTAGCGTCTAGGTGAACACTGAAATCCAGTTGGGATAATTGCTTCTAGTGCATAGGAAAATGGGACTAACTCTAGTTCTGTTACATCCACCTTGTAACCTATGGACCATTGAAGTTTATTTCACAGATGTTCAAGCTTAAAAGATTTCTAAAATAATTTTGTATTCATCTGTAACTTCAGCATCAGCTCTCTCAATCATTAAGATGAAAAGAATCTTTAGTTTTATTTCAACAATTGGTTTTATCGTGGGCATTCTTACAATGCACAAATGATGTGCAGAGTTCTTTTTTGGCGGGGAAAAATGACGTGCAGACTAATAGTCTTGTCATTTCAGTTGATGCTGGAGAATGAGAGAGCCATGAAGGCACCCGAGACTCAAAGGATGGACAGTGAAATCACCGTAATGAGGGATTACCATGAGGAGCAGAAGGCGGCATTGAGGCGTGCGGTTGCTCTAGGGGTTGCAGATGTTAATGTGCCATCGACATATGGTACATTCAGTGAAAATCTCACTCCTGAGGCTGATGAGGCTCCTCCTGAAGCTGATGAGGCTGCTCCGATATTGCCTGACAGTGGACGACGCAGGACGGTCTGGGATGAGTGGATTGAAAGGATATTTGAAAAGGATGAATCTGGCAAAATGATTCCACGCACATGATTATGGTAGAACAGAACATTATTGTAGGAAATTAGGGGAAAAAAGTATTCAGGCAATATAATCTGAGCCGATTATTATTGGCATTAGTTCACCTTCCAGACTGTTCAGGTCTGTTTTCAAAACCTTGAAATGGTGATGACAGAAAATAGGAATTGTTGTACTCCTGTAGAGCAACGATGCGAAAAGGTTGACTGCTTGATGCTTTAAACCACGGCCACACAGCAACTCATCCAGTGCGTGCGGTTTGTGACCTTGCCGACCCTAGCAACCTGAATACTGGGATCAACTGTCGTAAATATGTACTATTATTCCTGCACTGTAAAGTTCATCTAAACCATCTCAGAAGAAACTGCATAACCTAATAACCTTCTTTAATAACTATTATATTACTTGTGACTCCTGCATAAAAAGTGGCTCAGACAACCACTATCTATATAATCTTTGTACGTTGAGGACAACTAAGGGGCGGGATTGATACTTAAATGAATTCATCTTCAGCTCAGGTACGTCCCAAGCTCTCCAAGTGTGAAGGAGCAAAGCTGCAGCACTCTGACTCCCACTGCCGCAGCATTTCGGCCCCCCCTGTCCCATTCGTATGTCCAGGGAAGCGGGCCAGGAGATGGCAACGCAGGCTGCAGCGACAGCAAAGTGACGCCGATAGCAGCAGGGAAGGAGGGAAGGGGCCAAGAAGAGAAAAGGAGACGAGGAGGAGAGGCCCGCTCGCCGGCAGCCACGCAGCAGCGGTGTGTGCCCCTCCCCAGCCATGCGTGAGCTCCGTCTGAGTCGGACACCAGCGTCGTCCCACCACTAGTTGATACGTGAGTGCCTCTTCCCAGCTTGCGTCATGCCACTGCCACTCCGCCACCTCCCATCTTCTCGCCTAGGAGTTCCGTCGCCCTGCTTAGTGGGGAGGATGGCCTTCGCCCAGTGAGAAGGGTGAATAGGAGGTAGGAGAGGAGGAGGAGAAGAGCCGGAGGACAGGTAAAGGATGACGAGAAGGGTGGAGAAAAGGAGGCACGTTTAATTGCTCGTATCAATGATCCTATCCAATGGATCCCAAAACATAGTTTTTTCTCTTTTACGTCATATCTAGATAACCCATATAAACAAAAATGTGAGCATGTTAATCATAAGACAACAATATTTTCTCTCACCTTTCTCTTTTATCTATAAATCTTGCATGTAATTTTCTTCCTAATGCTAATGTAAAAATATTGTTCATGTATAGCTGCATGGTTGTAAACGATGTCGGAAATAACCAAAGGACATAAAAATCACAACAAATTTAAAGGTAAAATGATATATATTTAGAAATAAAGGGAATACATCTTTGTACCACCGATGAAATAGTAGTTCTACAGTACGCTATGGGACGTAATTAACGATAACTAAGATTTTATGACAAAAAGGTGCATCTTTCGAAATGTCAGTTGTAGTTCTGTAAATTTTCAGGAAATACAGACTTTTTTATATCAGCTTATTAAAATTCTCCGCACGGAAAATGAGTTTTATGGATATTTTTTTCATGGGTTGATTCGACTAGGATCTAGAGTGCTTTCTCATTAATTACTCGTTTTTTCTATTTTTTTAGAGACGAGTGGTTGCGTGTTGTGTACGTGACCATCAAGGATTGGACGGGCGCACGCCATCTTTTAGAGTAGTAAAAAATAAAAAAAATTCCATGTACTTTTAAAATAAAAGTTTAATGGGATTAAAAGATTTACCGTGGGTCTGTACTAAACTAATATTGTCTCAGCGTGTTTTTTTAATAAATGGGTTAATGCACTTATACGCATATTTTTTAAACTTTAAAACAGTGCAATAATTGCAAAAATTTCTACGTATGATTTTTTAAGAAAATTGTTCTAAATTTAGTTTTTAATTTTATAATAATAATAGATAATTCATTTATTTGTATCCTAAATAATTATGATAAAATCTATTTAACCATTCAACACTAAAGAACACATCTCAATATCATTTGGTCGCCCATTTCTCTCATACTCTGGTTAAAAAATATATTGCTTGCGCAAGCTGACGACAGCCACGAGCCGTACTTGTAGTTCCAGGCCGGTTGACTTTAAACGACGTGGACGCCAAGCTCTCGTTTCATCCGACGCCGCTCGGCCGGCTCCGTCCGACCACCAGCGGCGTCGTTGGAAGCCACGCCACGCCATGATCGCGACAGCGGCGCTGCCCGCCGCGGCCCTCTCGGTGGAGGCGCTCGTCGCCGGAGGCGGAGGCAGCGGCCACGAGGTGGACGAGCTGCGCCGGCTCGCACGGAGGCTCGACTCCGCGAGGGGGCTCGCGGCGGGGGCCGAGGCGAGGGAGGCCCGCGACTCCGGCGCCAGGGCGTGGCTGCGGGCGCTCCTCGACGCGCTGTTCGAGCTCCGGGACGCCGAGGACGACTTCCGCCGCGCCGGGGACGCCGCCGCCGCGAGGCGGCAGCAGGAGGGAAGGAAACCTGTATGTTTCTTGGATCCCCTGGATGATCCACTGTTTTCTTTTGAGTTGTGATGTTTTGCTCGTTCTATCTCTGCCTAGGGCCAGTTGCAATTACTACTTTTAGATCCTGAAACGCTGGAGATTTCTTCACATTTGTATGAAAAATCCTCAAAAAAATGTCCAGTAGTTTCTGTTCTTGCTTGAATGTATGTCTTGATTGACTTATCTCTTCACACATGAAACTCTTTTAGGGGTAATTCGCAAGTGCTGATATGAGTCATGAGTGACAACTACAAATTAAGAGCTTATCCATTGATTTAGGAACAATATTTTAGATGCATAAAGTCATAAAGACTTATCAAACAATTCATGGAAATTGTTGTTGGTACTAATTCAAGTGTGTTGCCATCAAAATTCAGCCAACTGTGCTCTTACCACCTTTTGTTCTCAGTTAATTTAATATTATACTTCCTAATGATACCCTCCCAAGCTCTCAGCTGTAACATTTCTAAGAATGCGCAGATATGAAATATTAGCATCTCCAAGTTTTCTTTTATCTACTTTCAAAAAAAATTTATCCTTCGATTGCACTAACTATAAATCCAATCTTACTGTGAACAGTTTCTCCACTGGCTTATGATACCATCAAAGCTCTATGGGATGCAATACAAGACTTTAAAAACCAGTATCAACAGTCTGAACGCGAAAATGGATGGTATTTTACAGAAGGGTTCTGAACTAGGTCTTCTAGCAATCAACGAGGAGAGCCTGAATGAAAGGCCTGAAATTTCTTTGGAAGTGGTACCTGATGAGTACACTGTGGGTGACATTGAAAATGAAGCAAACAAATTGATCAACATATTGACAGACAGGAAAAGTGCGAAGAGTTTTGTTGCCATTGTTGGGGGTAGTGGAACAGGCAAAACTACATTGGCATGGAAAATACATGATGATCACCACACAAGAAGTGCTTTTGCTATGATCGTATGGGTTAGTGTTTTCAATGACTTCGATGATATTGGATTGCTGTCTGCAATTGTGACTGCTGCTGGTGGAGATGCCAAAGAAGCAAAAAACAGGATGCAGCTTGAGTTAATCCTGGCATCCATGCTTAAAGGAAAGAGATTCTTACTGGTGCTTGATGGCGTACGGAGTCATCAAATTGAAGAAAATTCCCTAGAAGCTCATTGGCATATTTATGGTCATGGAAGTAGAATTTTGATAACCACTCGATGAGAATGTTGCAACAAAACTAAATGCTTCTTATGTCCACCAGGTAAAGGAATTGACTTTTCAGAACTGTTGGTCCTTGCTTTGCTGTAATGCGTGCCTCGATGAGAACCTTCATGGAAACACCTTACGGAATATGGGAATAATGATTATCCAAAAGTGCAACAAGATTCCAATGGATGTTAAGATTATCAGCGCTGTTCTAAGTAGAAAGGAGCAAACCCAAGAAGCATGGAAGAGAGTTTATGAGTTTGAAGGATGGTCTTTCAGTGATCTTCCAGGTGATGTTCATGGCTTAACTGGGGCCATATATTTGGGCTACAATGATTTACCGTCACATCTGAAACATTGTCTTTTTTATTTATCACTCTTTCCTGAAGGCTCTACCAATAGGCAGAAGTTTGTTTGTCAACTGTGGATTTCAGAGTGTTTGATTGATCGACGAGATAAATGCAGTACTGCAAAGATTGCAGAGGAGTATTACGAGGAGTTGATATCAAC
Organism: Oryza coarctata; assembly: GCA_030770085.1. Taxonomy (NCBI): domain Eukaryota; kingdom Viridiplantae; phylum Streptophyta; class Magnoliopsida; order Poales; family Poaceae; genus Oryza; species Oryza coarctata. The sequence goes on from CM061475.1 coordinate 11,585,356, forward strand.
AAATCTTCTGCAGCCTGAAATTGGAAATTGTGACATAACTAGGTGCATAATGCATGATCAAATCAGATCCTTTTTGCAGTTTTTTTGCTAAAGATAAAATTTTCTCTGGTGAGCTGAAGCCTAGCACCAATGAAACTTCTGGCGAAGGACTGAGACATGTGTGGATTAGCGGCAACAGTCCAGCAACTAACCTGGAAATAATAGTAACTGTGACCATTGGGAAATCGAGGGTTAGACAAGCTATTTAAGGGGCTCAAATATTTGCATGTGCTGGACCTTGGTGGTACTGAAATTAGGTACATCCCAAGGACACTGGAATTTCTAATTCACCTTAGGCTCCTAAATCTTTCATTAACCCGAATTACAGAACTTCCAGAGTCCATCAAGCATCTCAGAAATTTACAATTCTTGGGTCTCAGGTACTGCAATTGGCTACACACCCTTCCAAAGGGAATTGGCAACCTGCATAAATTACAAACTCTTGATCTTCGAGGAGCTAGCTTGCATCAAGTCCTGCCAAGTTTGGTAAATCTGAAGCAGCTCTCTACGCTATATGGTTTCACAGTAAATTGAACACCATACCTGAGGATGATCCGAGTGGGTGGCCTTTTGAACACCTAAAAGATTCAAATTCATTGAGAAGCCTGCAGATACTGAAGATGGAGAAGGTATTAGTTTTTTCAAGGGTGAAAGAAGCCATGCTAGAAGTGAAATCTCAACTTAAGGAGCTTGAAATATGTTGCCGCAATGATGATAGACTTGCCAAAGCACAAGAGGATGACTCTAGAATACTGAAACAAATATTTGATTCGCTTTCTCCTCCACAATTCCTGAAATCTCTCAAAATAGTGAGCTATTATGGAAACACTTACCCAATTGGCTTCCTTCCCTCATAAATCTCCAGCGGCTTGTTCTTAGTGATTGCAATTCTGTGAGCATATGCCTGACCTGTCCCAGCTAAATCAACTGAAGTTCCTTACCATAACTGGATGCTCTAAGTTACTTACCATGGAGCAAGAGTGCACAGGTGTCACACAGGCATTTCCCAAGTTAGAGCAGTTGCACCTCAAAGATATGTCAAAGCTAGTATCATGGAAAGGATTTGCATCTTGTGATATGCCTTCCCTTGTGAAATTTCGTCTCGTAAGTTATCCCAAGTTGAAATACCTCCCAGATGGTCTCAAGTACTCCAGAGTCCTGAGAAGCTTGCAAATACACCATGCCAATAGTCTTGAGGTCATTCAGGACTTACCTGTGCTCAAAGAATTGGATCTCCAAGCCTACAATGAACTTAAGAAAGTCTCAAATCTTCCATTACTTGAAGTTTTAACAATCCACAGATGCCCTAGATTGGAGGATGTCAGTGGTGTTCATTATCTAAGTCATGTCCACATCATAGATAAAGAACTTAGGAAACTACCAGATTGGCTGTCAATACATGCATCAGTGCTTCAGACATTCAATATAATTGGCGTATCAGAACTACTTAATAGATTACTTCCCAATGGTGAAGACTGGAAAATCATTCGTCACATACTTGATAAATCACCATTCTTCACTTACACAAAGAGCAATGTTGATTTCCATGTTGATCAAAGAATCGGAGAAATAAACAAATCACCTGTTGTGTTAGTACCTGGAATTGCACGTGATGGCCTGGGCATTACACCTGTCCAATCTGTTGAGACAACCTCTCAAATTGGGGTGTCTCGAGTATCTGTGAACTGGACATCCACACTGAGGCGAGTAGTAAGGAGTTACCTTGTTCCGTACCTTATCATGGTTATGGTTGTTATGCAAGTTATTTCCTATTATTTACAGAATAGGTCAACTAGAGAAATTTGGCTTGTTCAGACCCTTTTCATCTTCTTCGCAACAGTGTTCTTGGTCTGCTTGTATTCCTTGACTGATGGTATTCTCCTTTCAAAATTGGAGAAATGAGACCAGTGAAGCAACTGAGTTTTTCTCAATCAAAATTGGGAAAATGAGACTAGCCAACCCAAGAGAGACAGAGAGGAGAAAGAGAAATTACAATGACCTCCAGAATGGTTTGGTTTTCTATGGTGTTCTGCATTCACTGTATGTATATTCATTGTGTGCAAAAGTTGAAAGTAGTGTTTGACCTGCCCTTGTTCAAAGAGAGATCATAGATGGTTGTGATGCCTACAAAAATAGATTTGTTGCATACATGTATTGTTGCAAAAATAAGGTTGAATAGACAATTTGGTCCTCCAAGTTTTGCTCTGGGATCAATTTGGTCCTACATATTTGGAGATGTTTGGACAACATAAAGCGTTAAGAGTCAAATTGACTGTGGACCAAAACTTAGGGGAATAAATTGGCTGTCCTTCCTAAAATTTGAAAACAAAACTATGGAGAGCCCTACAATTAAGTTGGCATCTTTTGTCCTGTGTACTTTTCTGTTATTCCGCAAGGTTGAATTTGTTTCCATCGATAATTGTGGGAGCAGATATTATACAAAATTATTGCCAGTCATCGTCACAATGATTTTGAGAATTTTATATAACGTCCATGCCTATTTTTTAATAGGATTTTAGGTAATTTGCTTGCTGTTACCAGATATTTCGTCCTTGTTACCTATTTGGCTTATCATAGTAAGCAAAAATATCTCTTGGGTTTTCTCTAATGCATCTCAAGTAAAACTTTGTGAATTTTACCCCACAGCTTAATTCATGTGTCAAATAAGATTAAAATTTAGTGACAAAATATAGCATTTTACAATCATATTTTAAGCCACTTCCATAGGGTGTAATTATTTTTCATAAATATATTAGCTTAGTTTTTATAAACTGTGCCGATTTATTAAGAAACACCCTAAATTTTGAAAGCTGTGACTAGGTTCTTTCAATTAGTGCAGGTTTCAGAAGCTACCATAGAGTAGAGCCTGGAACCATGAGAAAAGAAACAAGAAACAAGGTACAAAAACTTGGGCCAATTTTTTTTCATCACAAAATATGGAGTCAAAGAAAAAGTACATGAATGCATCTCAGGTGGCTTTTCAGTTCCATATAGCAACAATATATTATTGGTTTACAATACAAAGATGCACTTGTTGAAACAAAGTACTGATCTTATATTATTTTCTCTCAAAAAGAACATGAGATATAGAGGCAAAACAACATTTTTTATCGGTGTAACCATTGACATGAGTACATATTGCACAGTCCAACCTGATGGTTGCACAACTAATTGGACCTTGCAAATATAGAAAAGAGAGGAATATAGACTATTGAAAAAAAAAACAGAGACCACAAACAACAAACACAGGCTCTAAATGAATTTTATGCCAACAAAATGTGAACATCAGAAGGTCAATGGAATAATCATCAATATTTACTCTGCCTGAACTGGCCGAATTCAATGTGAAGAAACATGTGTGGTTGACAAGAAAAACAAGTGGGCAGCAACAAACAGAAGAACTGTGAAAAGTTCGGTCCTCACCCATGATTGACTCCTGGATCGACCTATTTCTATTTGCCTGTTTCTCCTTATATGTTCTTCTGCTGCAATAGCATCACTGCTGTGTGTAACAGAACATCACTGCTGTGTGTAACAGAAGGCATAACGAAGCTCGGTGAACCATATAAAGAAGATCGTGCAAGGGACCTTGCGCTTCGATGGAAGTTGCTGTTAATTTTGGTGTAGGAGTAGAAGGTATCATCTGGCAGATGCGCAAAGACATAATCAGCCTGTTGAATGGCAGACCAGTATGGGCTACTGGCAGACGAACATTTATCCAGTAGCTCTTCGGTCCCAATTATCTCCAATCTCTTAGGAATGAATGGTTCTTATGGCTGCAACCATTGTGGGAGTTCCATTGAATTTCTGTCATCTGAATGCATAGTGCATATAGAAGGGACACCTTGTACCACTTTCAAAACCAAGCAATGCACAACTTTCAAATCTTCAAGATTTTCAAGGTTTAAGATCCTTTTCAGCTTTTTGTTCCTGTGAACTTCAAGTTCTTTAAGTGCAGGCAAATTCTCAATTGTTTTGAGGCTGTCAGCATGATCTATGCGCAAGCTTCTCAATGCAATACAATGCTCTAGCCAGCGAGGAAGTGAATCCAGCTTGGGGCATCTTTCAAGCCTGAAATTCACTAGTGAAGGCATATCTCCTTCGATACCTGACCATAACTTCAATTTGCTCATCTTGCTGATGAGCAACTGTTCCAGCTTGGGAAATGCCACCCTGTTATCTGGTTTTCCGTGAAGCTCAGGGCCAATGGTAGATGACAAATTGCAATCAATTATTGCAAGGTATTTTAGATTATTCATCTCACCCAGAGATGGTAGATGTGAGCAATGTGAACAGCCATCAAGGGTTAGCCTCTGCAACTGTGATAGGCCGGACGAGGATAGCCAAGATGGAAATTCATGCCCATAATTGCCAGTTTGATAGAGACAACAGAAGGTGATGGTGCCAGTTCCTCAAAAACATCTTCAACATTCTCGGCTCTACCCATCTGTGTAGCTTGCTCATCAATGCTGCAGCATAACTCAAGCTCTTTCAGGTGACGCTTTTCCCGCAATGACGATTGACTTGCACCTTCTGCACTTAATTCCCTCTCTATCCTTAACATCTGGAGGCTTGTCAACTTAGATATGGAACTTAGCTCTTGAAAAGGCCAACCACTTTTATCATGTTGTGCACCACTTGGGCTTACAAGGAAACCTTGTAGGCAGTTGAGCTCTCTAATCTGGGAGAATTTAAATGAAACAATATTTAGTCCAGCACATGAGATGTCAAGGCTTCTCAAATTTTTTAGCCGGGCAAAAATTTCTGGGAGAGCATTAAGACGCATACAATTCCTGAGGATTAAGAAGTGCAACATCTTGAGATTCTCAATAGTACTTGGAATTTCTCTAACTTGACTATTAGCAAAACTAAGATATCTAAGGTGTGCCATCCTTCCCAAACTTGCAGTAACACACTCGATCTGTGTATTTCCAAGGTCTAGAACTCTTAGATGTGTGAACTTTGGGAAAATATCACTCAAGGCCCTGTCATTTAGTGTACTCCCAGATAGGAGAAGTGTCCTCAAGTTCCTGAGCCTTTTAATACCATTTCTAATGGTTTGTACACCTCCATTTGTAACAGACAAACGGCATGGTTTGAACACATCATCTATACCTTGAGGGTTGCCGGTGAAGTTTTCATCCTGCGACTGAAGCAGTGCAAACTCTTCCTTACGTTCCACATCCCGTAGATGGCATCCGATCCTCCTTATCGCCATTGGAAGGCCATTGCACTCTTGCACGATTCGTCTTCCGATATCCTGCGTGTTCCCAGTGCTCTCATCAAGGAAGGCTCTCTACGAAGCAACCAACGGCCATCGTCCTCATTCAGCATCTTTACACGGTGGAGATGGATGGCCCCCATCCTCCTAGCAACACGCTAGTCCTGGGTTGTCACAAGGACTCTACTGCGAGGGGCGCCATGTTGGGCTTGTATCTCTAGCCGCCCATCCCACACATTCTCTCCCCATACATCATCAATGAACAGAAGATACTTCTAACCTCGTAAATATGATAGCAACAGTGCTTGTTGTTCTGCAGTCTCTGCTTTTCTGAACATCCCATCAGACCACATTGTTAAGTGCCGCAAGTCTTTGGAGACGTGTGCCCATAACCTGGTCTCAAACATGGCTGCTGCCTTATGGTATACTTTTCGAGCAAGGGTAGTCTTGCCTACTCCAATAGTTCCTACAATAGCAAACAAAGGACAAGTAATAATATAGTCTCTCTTTAGCATCTGTATGAGACTATCACAGTCATTCTCAACCTCTCTGCCTACAATATCAGGCTCAAGATCTGGAGCAACATCAAGATCTAATCTGATTTGGTCTTCTGCCACAGGATTTAGATGGAGCAGTGTACTCTCTGATCTAATGCTCTCCAGTTCCTGATTTAGTTCATGTATATCATTTTCTATCATGTAGTCAACAGCAACATCTCTTCAGCACTTAAAAAGTGATAAAGAATTGCATTCCTGCACAGAAACGGTAAACTTTATTCATGTGTGAATAGCTAGACAGTACTATAAAATATGAAGATAGATATGAAAAATGTACTATAGATTTTTTTTTCTCCTTCAGACTGGAATCAGCAAGATAAGCACATTAAGTTATTACTGATGGATCATTATTATCAAAGTCTCAAGTAAATTAGGGTAGACTAAAAACAAAACTCACATAAACCACATATCAAGATTCAGACATAAAAATAGTTGTTTTCCATATACTTTTATTTAAGCCCAAAGCTATTACCTGGTGGATAATATATATATATATATATATATATGTGCAATGCAAATTAAGATCAGGTACTAACGTTACTCACAGTTCATACACCAATTCTAGTGATCCTGGCCTCTTGACAGGATAGGAAAAGAAAACCAACTGGCAATCTGGCATTATCAGTTCAATTGACTAGGACTGGTAGATCTCATACTGATTAAGAAGTGAGTTCATACTTTTTATGTGATCTTAATGCTAATGATTTTACCATTTTAAAGGACCAAACACAGTAGTTTTATCCCTTCAAAAAACACAGTAGTTCTACCAAAAAAAATGAAAGATAAATAGCAAACCTGATCTACCAGCTAAGATCTGGTAAACATTTCAAATAATCTTTGTGTCATCCAAGCTATTAACAACATGTGGCCACAGAAGCAGATGTTACTAGTACTCATATATGTTAAGGTATATTTAGGATATGTAGTCCAGGATTAATCCCAAATCGCCTTTGATTACATGTGGCCTACATTAAGTATGAGTTGGACAGAATGTTGGTTAGGACAGAGAGTGAATGATTGTTTCTGACAGACGCATGTATATTCAGTACACAGTTAATGGCCTTACGTTTCATATTAATCATTCATAGATTTAGCGAAGCTCAAAAACTTGGTGTACTGAGAAACTGAACTGAGCGTCTGAGATGTGTCCAAAAGTCCACCATATTTTTTCAACTTTCACATTTGTGGCGACTGATTGGAGGGTTCCTTGAAGGACTAAGACAAGCTGAATAATGTCCGTTGCCTCCAATACCATCTAAAAGTTTAGTCTATACACATTATGTCAGCATATTTGAGTCTCCTAGACCACAGTGAGCCTTCAAAGCTCACAATATTTAAATACATTGTCTGCGAGTAAAAGTTTTTGGACAAGCATTGACAATTTCGTCTTTAATGAAAGTACAAATCAAAATAAGCTAAAAATAATTATCAACGAAAACAGAAAGGAAAATAATAATTCATAATATGTTCTGGATGTCAAAAGAAAATTGACGAAGATTCAAGAAATATAACCTGTGGTTGGAACATTTGGAGCCTCTCTTGTTCAATCCTGCAGCGGTCAATTATGGCCTCTGCCTCATAAGCTATTCCTCTCGACTGCTTCAACCAATCCCTTGTGGTTTCATACTGCACAACTGTCTGCTCTGCATCCCTGATGATAGCTGTCATAGTCTCAAGCTTCCTTTTGAGCTTGTTGATTTCATTTTTGACGCACAGCACCTCGGCGATCTCATTAGCAGCTAAGTCACCAAGTGACTTGACAACATCCTTCGTGTAACCAGCTAGAATTGTCTCCATCAAAACTCACTTTGGACTTTCTCTACAGAGAGTCAATCATTATTGCATTAGAAAACAATCAGACAGTAGCTTCTAGCTTTTATATGGATGTTCGTCAGCAAAGTTGATGCATTAATTAACACATAAGAGCAAGGTGCCTAATGAAATATTCCATTATCTAAAAAAAATCAAAGCAGGGTGCAGAGCCACAGACACAATGCAAGATGTTAATGGTGCAGCAAATGCACCACCTATAATAATCCTCAGTTTCTCGAGCAAATTTGACCAATTTACCATAACAAAAAAAACTAGGTATAGCAACTGGGAGATAATTTGGAGGGCGGGGGGGGGGGGCGTGCCTTTCGAGATCTTGAAGCCCAGCTCCACCTACAAACCGCGCCAAGAGGCAACCTTGATTGATGCAGCCGAAGCTGCAAGAGGAGAGAAACTGGATTGGAACAAGAAAGTGAGATGGAGCAGCAAAGATCAAATATTTCAGAGAAAAAAAAATTCAGAGGCGCACCTGGAACCGGAGGAACGGGGCGGCCTGTTGCGCGGCGAGCAGGGGGAGCTCTTCTGCAATTTCCATTCGATCGCGTTGCCTCATCATTTGCCGAATTATTTAATGCTTGGAAAATTCTCTGTGTTTCTGCTGGTTGTTGCTTTCTTTAATTTCTCTCGGTTGACTTCCTTACAGAATTGCAGTCCACCCCCTCTATTTGTAGCCTTGTAGGTACCTTTTCTTCAGCAAAAATGAGTCTCATTTTTGTGGAATCTAAAAGGTAGGAAATGATAATTAAAGTGATATCAAGAATTATCTTGGCGGCATTGTCCTCTTCTGCTTGTTTATGATAATATAGTTTAGTCTGTGGAATGTGTCTAAAATACTACTTCTCTATTCTAAAATATAAATATTTATAGGATTTAAAATTTATATCATAGTATAATCACCTTATTGATTTCAATGCATGCTTAAGCTATAACCAACCTTAATTTTAAAAATTAATTTAGGGAGTATTTATCACTGTCATCACTTAGTTTTGTCTTTTAGATTGCAAAGAGTAAAACATGTAAGTTTTATCTTCAAGTTATTTATTTTTGGCTCAGATTATGTGTTTTAGGTTTATAAGTCATAGACTCGCAGTCGATACTTTATGGACACAAAGAGATATAACAATCAACCCTAACAACTACTATTTAATTAAAAAAAGTTCCTTTACTGTAGTAGTAGCATAATTCATATGAACGGTACTAACACGTACTACACCATAACATGTATTCTTCCTCTAACCATATGTACTGTAATGCCATATGTCCACATCCTTAGTAGGTATACATGCTAACTAGCCGCATCCCGCGCTTGGGCGGCGGGTGAGCTGACTATGCGTGCGTTCGTTCCCAGCATTCGGAACTTCTCCGTGTTATTTTCCACGAGTAAGGTTTCTAAAATATTAAAAGATCTGTTGTTTATAAAAAAAAGTATTTTAAAAAATTATATTAATATATTTTAAATTTTTTATTAATACTTAATTAATTATACACTAATCTTGTTATTAATCTGTTGCATGTGTCAAAATCCCTCATCAATAAACACACCTATGTCTTGGTGCATGGCATGATGTACATACACTAAGAAACAAGATTAATAAGTAACTTTTTATGTAGTGAATGCTATATGCATACTAGTCCCTTCATTTTAAATTAGTTATTATTTTTATATTTATCTTAAATGTAACATTTTAATTTTTAATCATCAATTTTTATAAACTCATACATTAACATATCATAATATTTATATTTTTTAAATTCGTTTTAAGAAATAGTTTTATGAGTATATAATTCATATGTTGTTAAACTATATAGATTTTTAAAAATTAATGATTAAAGATAGATAATTAATTTGAAATAGAGGAAGGAAGTATATATGGATAAAACAAAGGTGGTGGTTTGGTTGGCTGTGTAGCATTTCCTTCCTTAAGTTACAAGATGTACACAACTGCTTGAAGAGCCTTCCCGTTGCTGTAGAAAGGGAAGGTGCAAAGTATTCCAAGCTTTATCTTGTTATTTAGAACGGACTGCTATCAATTGACATTGTATTAGTCAATGTGGATAGTGTAGAGGCCGGAATGACATCAATTATCTAAAAATAATTGTGGTTGCCTTTCTTTCAAGAATATTAACCTGAATATCTGTTGATCGCTTTGCTAACACTTATAACCACCAATTTAATACTTTCTCCCCCTGAATCAATGGAAGCACATTCTATCTGTTCATGTAATGAGGATTAAGAAAAACAACCAACTCTACAATTACCAGCTGCCGGCACCTAAATACTAAAAACCTAGCATAAGAGCATTAACATAATCCACCGGCCGGCATCATTAAGATAAAGTCAAAACATTTACTGGTGCTGAAGACCTCTAGAATCATGCACTTAATTTAGAACCATGATTCCACTAATGTTCTGATCAAGGAGCACGATCAGCTTAGCTTTCCACCAACTATATTAAGCGAGTGCATTAACAGAACATGAAAACAGAACTTTGCCCTGAAAATAATATTTAAACAGATGCCTTGTTTAAGAACAGATAATGGTTATCAATATATATTAACAAAAAAAGCAATGAAAGAACATTTTTATTTTACCTCTCCTCTTACTTTACAGGTACAAATTCTTTTGTGCTTGTCTTGGTAATGCTTATTGATGAATTATAAATCAACCAGTCAAAGTTGGAATTAGGTGCACAGCTACGAAAATTATCTTTGTAGGTGGCTAAAAGTGGTTTTCACAGGTGGGGTAGCCAGCCACATAGAGCTAAAGCCTATCAAAATGGGTCTGAAAATGGGTCTGGTTAGAAAACGGTTCTCGAAGACAACAAGCTGTAAAAATAAATTTTTATAAGCGCTATATTAAGTCAACCGACTGGACAGTAAATAAAAATAAAAATTCAGATCATCACAGCTTGCATTAAGATTTAGTACACACGAAAATTCACATTCTTTCCAAATTCCACAAACTCTCCGCATACACAATCAAAAATTCAAAAAAAAAGACGATTCACAAATTCAGAAACTCTCAAGTCCTGGCCAGCAGAGGCATGCAGTGGCCCCTCCGACCGCCACTGCCTGCGTAGACGAATGCCTCTTGGATGTTCCTATTTCTTATACTCTTTTAAAAAAATACATAATTACCGCTTCATCGAAAAGTATTATAAGATATCGTATTTATATTTTTTTTAAATACACAGCTGGTTTTAAACAAATATCTTCTTCTATCTCGCTTGTGTAAGGAGATTTACACTAACCAAGCACGGGGTAAAATTGGAGAATAGATAATCAAGCTTAAAGCCGGAAGACACAGGGTAAAACAGTTATCTAATTCAAAAGAATCAGAGAGATAAATCAAAGTTGAAAAGACTTCGGCACGAGTAGAACTCTATAAAGAATTGTTTACTTACAAGGGCAACAAGATTCCGCTGTTGAAGAAAAAATCATTCCAAATCTCTAACGCCAACGTCTAAAAAAAATTAATTTTTAGATGCGATCAATAACACCTCACCTCCTCCCCGGCGTAGTGCACAGATGATTGTCCTTACGGAAGGGGCCAGGTGTATGGGAAAATCGTTTGTGGCAAGAGAACAAATCATCTTGTGGGAGCGTAGAAACAGTTCGATGGGAAGCAAAAAAGGAAGCTGTTGAAACTATTAAAGAAAATGATTGTTGATAATTATTGCTGCCGCAATCTAGATCACAGGAAAATATATTAGCAAATCCATTTCACGCATAAACATAGAGATAAAGTGTTCGACAAACAATGAATTTGAAGGTTTTCCAATAGCAGATTATCGCAGAATCTAATCCACAGGATTGAGATGATATTTAACCGTAAATTACACTATCTGATATTCTAATCAGGAGATGCTTCCAAAAGGTTTTCCCCGGGGGGAAAAAAGAAAAGCTTCCAAAATTTTCACAGATCTTAACTCAACATTGGTCAGAACTCCTGCGCCCAAAGTTTCTACTTTTAATGCAAATGAAGCTCATAATGTAGACTTCCATAAATAAAAAGTGGATACGGAAGACAAATAGGAGCAAGCAGCAAATTGTAATCCTAGATCTGTTTGGTACTCTGGAGAAGGGGATTGTGAGTTTAGGAGAGAGTTAATTTAAGTGTAGAGACAAGTAATAAATTGTAATCCTAGGTCTGTTTGGTAACTCTTTCTACTGGGAGTTTAGCAGACAGAGTTAATTAGTCATAAGAATTTTATTTTTATTCTCATTGTGTGGAGACACGAGAATTACAAGGAGTTTTAATATAAATTAAATTTTAAGTGACCATGAACTATCTGGATTTAAATCATTATATTTAGAAGGTAAAATTTGCTATAGTATATTAAATATATATATATTTAGCTGTGGTACATCGCAAATATATGAATTGGCTCTAGGACACTATGAAATTATATAATTAGCATATGGATATTTTTGATATTATTTTATTATATACGGTGTAGATAGAAAGAAAAAAATACTAATTTACTCGTCTTCATAGACCTAAGATAAACTAGTTACTATGTAGTAGAGATGCTCCACCATGATGAGGGTGCATTCCGGTTCCTACACATCATCTCGATGGCCTTGGCCTTACGACACCAATCATGATGAGCACCACCATGGCCTACGCCTTAACCTTCTTGTTAGCCCCAAATGCTATGTCAACGAACATAAATCTATCCTCTTCTATCTAAACTAAGAGTGCCTCCTCACATCACCATTAGGAGTTGTATCTATCAAAGATTTTAATTAAGGGCATGTTCCTAGACCCCACTAACCTAGTGCCATCAAGAAGGAAGACGAGACCCTTCCCCAAAACCAGGTCGTTTCATTAAGCAATTGGTGTGTGTCGACATGGTAAGCCTTTTCACCCTAAACTTCGTCTCCTTACCTAAAGGGTATATCTCCCATCAGTTGCGTCGATTAGTGGCTGTAACTAGGACAACTCAAACTTTATTGCTTCACTGATAAGCTTGCTATGGACGTGCTGCTACTTCCACCCAATCCAGCCACACCTCCCCTAACAAGTGTCGAGCCACCCTTACCCCATCCTAGACACGTCCTGCCATGCTTCTCGTTGCCTCATACTTGGTCATAAGGTCAAGGTTGACTTGGTTAAATGGTTTGGATTCACTTGTAATTGATACCATATTATTTCTTTAAAAAATAACTTATAAAATAATAAACTTATGGTCACACTTGTCAATTACTGTGTCTTGATACCAAAGATAAAAATATCTTTTTAGATGCTTCTCAGCTAATTACATGTTTAGTAAAATTTACCTACTTAAAAAGGATCCACCCTATGTATTAAAAAGGTAGGAGTTTAAGCTCAAACTCTCCATCCTAATTCCTCGTAAAAAGCTCACATCCACCATTCAAACAGAATAATTAATTAATAACCCCTGCCTCCTAAACTCCTATGTAACAATTTCTCCCGACGCTCAAACAGGAATTGGGAGTAGAGCGTCGATGGTGGAGGCGGCTTTTTTTCCCTCCCTGCCTTTCATGGCTAGTGGTACCAAATGGGCTGTCCCAAGTATGAACGGCGGATGCGTGATTGCGTGGGGATCTAACAAGTCTGATTTCGGGGCGACGTGACTGCTCCGATAGATGAACAGTCTACAGTAGCGATGGGAAAAACATTAGATTTTATATGACTAAAAAATATCGTGCATATTACAATGGCTAAAGACAATTTACTTATAACCGGGAAAAAAAGCACTGATACTCGTCTGTTTGGAGCAATAGATGCACACGCATGTTAGACACAATTGAAGTTATTTTCTATAATTTAAATAATTAGTAAATAACAATGGTTATTTAGTGAAATAGTAAGGAGGCTGATGTTAACAGTATCCAAACGTGGATGCTCTTACTAATAGCGTGGCAATGGGCTAGATAGAGCACGGGTAGAGTAAATCTACATGTAACCTAGCGTCTAACTTCACCCGTCCATCCTATATTCGATAGGATTGATAAATATAACTCCGTATATATATATATATAGCTATGACTAGTGGATATCTAGTGGATCTCACATAAATAATATCTTAATTTAACAAAAAATTAAAATAATCAATAAAAGTTATAAAATTACCATCAACAAAGTTGAAGGCTTCAAAAGGGCTAGGTTACTTAGGTTATCATAGATAAAATATAAAACCCGGCTATTGCAGACTATATAAATTCTTAGGTGTAAAGAGACATACCTACGGTAAAAAAATTGAACCAAACCTATATCCATTAGATGCGGTACCCATGGAGACCCGGATTCCTAGGCAAAATTGGCATCCCTTAGCGTCTACGTAAGAACGCTCCAGCACAAGGTGTCCAGAAGACTGTTGTGGCCCAAATATCTAACGCATTTTTTGGACATCATTATGGGAATTGCCAATATCTTTTCAATCCGTGGTGATAGACAATTGTGGTTGATTTTTTCTCCCTATGTGAGCAGTGGTATAGCAGCAAGTAAGCATTTCACTGACATTGAGCTTATGGTTTTGAGACTCAGTGTTGCTTCGTAAATAATGAGTTTTGATTTTTGTTCTGTTTCTTATGGTTTTGAGTTTTGATTTTTGAGACTCAGCGTTGCTTTTGCTACTCCCCCCTCCCCTCTTCACTTTTGCTGTTACATGTGTAATGGGCACGCATACTCTTTTAATTTTTGCTTGCCAGCTTTGCTTAGTGCATGAGCAAAAGAATATTATGCTTTTGGATTTCTAGTTGGAGTGTGGAAAGCAGTTAAGGATAAGGGAAATTAATTGGTCCCCCATACACTAAAAAGTGTTGCCTTCGACCGCTCATTAACAATAGACCCCTTCCTTTCACGCGTATTTAATACATGACATTATTGTATAAAAACCCTAATGTTGCTCCTATTTCCTTCCATCTTAATATCTGCATAAAAAATAAAAAAACTTATATTTATGAATAGAAGGATTATAAAAGTAGTTTTTATAATGAATCTAGATATGTCAATCTTGTGTGGCCAATTTGTATAAAATTACATATATATTTTAATAGTTAAAGCTTAAATTTTTGGGTCTATATTCATGATCGGAGGAAGCAATCGTTAGGTTCTAACACGGAGGAAAGTAAAGTTGGCAGGCTAGCTTGTTGTCAACGATACTCTCTTGGTACAGGAATGTAAGGTGTGTTTATATATATATATATATATATATATATATATATATATATATATATATATGTCTCTAGTAATAATTACCTTCACATTGTATTATCAACAACAACTATGAAATTATCATTACATAAAAACATTTTTCAAATACAAAGCTAGTTAATGATATATACCACATGCTTGACAAAAATATGTAATGTTATTTTAATAATTAGCTGAATATTACTCAGTGCGTCGACTTTATGAAAAACAAGGAGTGCCTGTAATTTTATACCGAGTGAGTATCAGCGAGCTAACTGGTTACGAGGGTTGAGATGGAGCTGGAATTAATTGTCGATCATCTCTGTACATGCTGCGTGCATGGGTCCGATCCTCCTTAGGTCCCGTTGGATTGCGAAGCACAAACAGACATCTTTGATCTCAGCTCATCATTCCTCATTAGCAAGGTCCCGACCGCACCCCTCAGCACACATGCATCTTTGCGTGTTGTCGACAGCACAAGAATATTGCATACTATTAATTATTAATTAAAGCGTGCGACGGACGGCTGCGTAAAACCGCAACAAGAGCGCGCCAGGGGCACAGTCAGTAGTAACCTAGCCTAGTCTATATCCAATAATAGCTAGAGATGGCCGTCGTAGCCGATAACGAACAAGCTGCTGCCAGTGATAATGCACGGCCACCGGCGGCCGAACCGACGGTAGATCCCCAGATGCTGATGGCTGCTCGCCGCGGCGACAGCAAGCTGTTCAAGGAACTGCTGCGGCCGAAGAAGGTCGACGAGGTGAAGGAGGAGGAGGGCGTGGTGGATGTGGCGCTAGGATCAGAGGTTGTCGTCGTGGATGTCCTTCCTCGGCGTCCTCCTGCTGCGGCTGCTGCTAAATCGGCCGCCTCGCCCCCGCCCCCGCTGGCACCACTAGATGGGGTGACCATCGACGGGGACTCCCTGCTGCACGTGGTCGCGGCGTGCGGCGACGGCGAGGAGTTCCACAACTGCGCCAGGCTGATCTACTGCAAGGCGATGCGCCTCCTGGTAGCGCGCAACGACAAGGACGAGACACCCCTGCACTGCGCCGCCGGCGCCGGGAACGCCGGGATGATCTCATGCCTCATCGCTCTCGCGACCGGCGAGGGAGAGACGTCGGCGAAGGCGTTCCTGAGAGCGCAGAACAAGGGTGGGGAGACCGCGTTGCACCTGGCGATCCGCGCAGCTGCCGTCGGCAACAGCAACAAGAAGAACAAGCTGTCCTGCGTGGAGCAGCTGATGGACGCGGATCCAGAGCTGGCCGCCATCCCGCGTGATGAAGAGGGTAGCCGCACTAGTAGTGATGCTTCACCATTGTACCTGGCCATCTCCCTGGGTGAAATGGACATTGCAGAGCATCTGTTCGATACAAGTGGAGGCAAGCTGTCCTACTCCGGACCGGACGGACGAAACGTCTTGCATGCAGCCGTTTATTGTGTCCAAGGTAAATAAAAATACTCCTTTGATTAATCATACTATTGGTGCATTATTTTAGATAATACTAATACTCACACTGTTTTTAAATGTATGACGCTATGTATTGATTCTTAGATATAACAACCCATCATTTTTGTCTTATTAAAAAAAATTAATGTAAATATTAAAAAATGTAGTAAGCCATGCATAAATTTTTTTAATGATAAAATAAGTCGCAACAAAATAAATTGTACTTACATATATAATTTCTTTATATAAAATGAATGATCAAAGTTTATATCCAAAACTCAATAGAATCATATAGTTGTTTAAAAATGGAGGTAGTACTTATTATTAATGACTTGTTTAATACCTGGAATAGAAATTAAACGCATGTACGTAGTTTTAGGCTTGCACTTGTACACATAGATTAAGTACGTACGTATGTAGCTAGCTATGTCAAATAATGACAATCTTGTTTCCCACACTACTATGCTACTATACATCGAGAAAAATAAGGGTGGTAGCATGCTCTCATCTTATTAACATGCATGCATGATGCAGTGGTGCCTATGGTTTTGGAATGGCTCATGAACAAACTGAAGACGGCCGACATGCGCCATGAGGAAGGCGTCCAAGGGGACGGTCCGCATGCGATGAAGAGTTGTAGTGCGGCGGCTGATGATGATCTCCTCTCGCGTCTCACTAGCCAAAGGGACAATGAAAATAGGAGCACCCCTCTTCACTTGGCTGCATCAATGCATGGGATTCCCATTTTATGGTGTTATCCGCATCATCGGGAGCTGCCAGGGCCATTGGAGGCCAGGCTGCTGCTGGATGCTAACGTGTCCACGGCGTACCTGCCGGACAACCAAGGGCTGTACCCCATACACGTTGCTGCGTCGGCCGGCAGCCCGGAGACCGTGAAGGCCCTGCTCGAGAGATGCCCAGACTGCGCCACTCTGCGAGACGTGAAAGGAAGAACTTTCTTCCATGCTGCTGTTGAGAAGATGATGTACAACGTGGTTAATTATGACTGCGGGGAGCCAGAGTGTTTATACATCCTGAATATGCAGGACAACAACGGGGACACCGCGCTGCACCGCGCTGTCCATACTGAAAATATCCGAGTCGTCGGACGCCTAATTCGGTGCCAACAGGTACGCTTGGATGTACCGAATAAGGAGGGCATGAGGCCTGTTGATGTTGCATGGAGCAAGATGCCCTTAAGGGCTTATTATGCATGGGTAAGTAATAATACATGCGGCTATTTATTTGTCAATTGACTCATTTTTTCTTATCTATCAATCACTTTTCTCAACACTAGATCAATATCCAATTACTCTTACCAATGTTTTTTTCCTACTTTTTGTGAAACAAACAAATATTCTAATTTAGACCTAAAAAAATATTGATAATTTTCTATACATGCCCCTGATAATTTTCTTAATTCTTTCTATACCCCTAAATTTCACCTCGTACCGGTCTCTAAGTTTTTATTTTGTTGACCGTGATTTTTTTTTCTAAAATGACTATATCACCCATCATTGTACCTATGTGCTACCTACTTCATAAATCTTAATTTGACAAAAATTAATTTGTAATAAAATCAAATGGGATGGAATTATTTGATGCAGAATTTGAAGACCAAAATTTATTTTTTGGAAGAAATTTAAACTTTTTGATTAAATCCATAGAAGGGTTTCTAATAGAAATTGGTACCTAAAATTATTTATTATTTGGATTTCATCAAAGTTGATTTGAAATTTCATTTAAAAACTTTGAATTTCATTTTTCAAATTTGTGTTCAAATAATTCTATCCCTTTTCTTTTTTAAAAAATGAATCTTTTTTCACTTGAGAATTTTGTTTTTATCACTAAGCTATCATATAAATATGTGAGAGGGGCAATATCCTCACTTTGAAAAACAATTTAATGATCAACTAACCGAATGGTTATAGAATTGATTAAAATAAAAACTCAAGAACATGTATGGAGCAAAATTTAGAGGCACGGAATGGATTGAGCAAATTTTCAGGGCATGTAGAGAATTTTATCAAAAATATATAAGTTGTTTATCAACACTGATATGAAAAAAAATATTATTGATATGAGCATAAAATGCATCTGGATTCGTTAAATTAATTAAAATTAAAGCAAACAAGAAGTTACCATCTATTTGTACTAAAGTTGCACTTTTCTACATTTATATAAGTTTAGGCTACGTATTGTGCAAGTTTAGTTTATGTCTTATGCAAGTGTAGATAACTGGTGTTTAAGAAAAAAATTAGGTGATTGATAAATAGAAAAATTAATAATATGTGTGTGTGTGTATGAGCTCCTCAATGTTTTAGGAAAGTTTGAAGCTATGCAATATTTCTTTTTCTCCACTCGTTGAAGCCGTATTCTCTCTTCTGTCATTAAAATTTTGTGTTTCTCTATATTGTTACCACTCTTCCGTCAATACTCACTTCTATTTTGCCATTATCATCAATCATCGTCAATTGATCATAGCAATTGCCTACTAAAAAACCAGTATGCCCTTGTGAAACTAAACATATAAGAAAAAAAAATCCTAAAATCAAGGAATTTTTTAACATTTTAATTATCCTAGGTTTTTTATAAAAAAATTATGGTAGGAAAATTTTCAAGTAGTTTGAAAGGTTTCTTCTTGTAACTTAAAGATTAAATTTTGAAGATTAATATTTCCGCATATCCACGTATAAATAATAGATACCTTCTAATATTCCTTAAAATATTAAAAACTAACACACATAATTTCCTAGTATAAATTATTGAAACAGTTAAGAACCAAATCATTTCCGTGATATCTTTATGTAAAATAATTAATAATATAACAAATCCCTTTTTTTAAATCTAATACTTTCAGGTAGCCAAAATTTAGTTTTCTTGATATCTTATGATTTTTTTTAAAAAATCAAATCATATATTTTTAGAACATCTAAAGTGGCACAATGGTGTTTTAGGGGCAAAGTTAATGGTCAACTACCATTGACTTAACAGTGACTGGCATAAAAAAAAGAGCACGTAACGGAAGAATGGTAAAAAACACAGTCTTGCTCTCCAAGTGGAAAAAAAGAAAAAATTTCCCATACATATACTCCTAGTTATCTATTTAATTATATATATACACTTACATTCTTCCATGCAGAATCCAAGAATTCACATACGAACATCACTATTGATAATGGGAGCTCCATATGGTAAAAGTCGGGGCGACCTCTTCTACGAAAAGCAGAAAACCATGATCACCCACGAATTTGAAGGAGGCGAGCAAAAGATATCGAAGAATGTAACAGCGGCAGCGCAAATCTTGGCCATTTTCTCCGTCCTAATTACAACCGTGACATTTGCAACAGCCTTCACGCTGCCCGGAGGTTACCGATCAGCCGGCGACGGTGGTGTTGGTGCCGCCGGCACGCCGGTGCTTGCTGGGCGTGGGAGCTACGCCTTTGACGCGTTTATCCTCTCCGACGCTCTGGCATTTGCCTGCTCTTTCGTCGCCACGTCCATTCTGCTCTATGCAGGGGTGCCTGCTTATAGCCTCGAAAGCCGCTTCCGCAGTATCAATTGTGCATACGGCCTGATGATGAATTTTGGAAGATGCTTGCTGGCCGCTTTCGCCTTGGGCCTCTATCTGGTGCTGCTTCCACCTGCTGGCCGCACGATTGCGATTGCGATTGCTGTCGGGATGATTATTCTTGTACTATGGTTCACCAAGGATTCGGAAGGCTCCGTCACTAGTCTCATGTTAGTTTGTCGTATTACAAGAAGCCAGAAATTGTCACGATGGGATGTTGCAGGCTGCATTGCTTTTGTGTTGCAACACTATTGGTCCTTCGTACTGATCTTTGGTCTCCCAGCAATTCGTAAGTGGGCAAGGGCAAAGTAAGCCACGTCATTCAATTCATTCATTCAGAGTTCATCACGCAAGGCCGGGCTCATATAATTTGGAGACAATGTTCGTATAAATATTTATCAACTTTAGATAAAGATTTAGCAATAAGATTGATTTATAATTGGTGTCTGTCTTCTTGTTATACTTTATTGTTTTTATCATTTATACTTGGTTACTTCAATAACTTTATAATAAGTGATGGTGGCTCTTTTAAAGTAAAGGTTGGATTTTATTTATTGCTACTGTTATTAGATTACTATTTACGTATATAATATACTAATTATTATAAACTATTATTCTTTATCAAAGATTATGTTTGGTTGGTTGAATAACTTTGAGTGTGTAGTTACCTCTCTTCATTTGTAGGGGAGGTTACCTCTATAATATTATATATATTTTTTAAAAATATATTAATATCCACTTTAACCAATTAGATATATTCATCACTTTATTTTTTTTAAAAAAATATATTAATATCCAATTTAACTAATTAGATATATTCATCACTTGCAAAATAATCGTATTAATGTAAAATCACTATAGCATTGATTCTCCCTACAAAACTACTTCAGGATTTTTTTTACTACAGATCGGTGGAAAAAGAGAGAAAAGTTAAAAAGAAAAATAGAGATAAGAGAGCTTATCATCTTTATGCACTACCTATAGTTCACCACCATCAGAACTGCTATATTGAACATGCATGAGTTCAATACCATCGGATTTGATGACAACAAGCTCATAGTCCTTAGATCCCACAGCTCGACGGCTAAAAGAGGGGACGGTTGCTGGTGATAATTCCAAAGACGACTGCGTCTAACAAATACGATGGTAAGAAAAGAGAGGAGATAATGACGAGACAAAGGGATAGAGGCAGCACAGTAGAGGAGTGATGGCAACAATGTGGCGAAGAGCTTATAGACATCAAATTTACCGTATCGAGCAACAATAGCGACATCAGACTTGGCTTAGCAATCGCGACGAAGATGATAGACATTAGGAGAAGTGTCGGTGGTGTCCCTCAAGCTCAGCCTCACGTCGCCCCTAGCTCTAGATATGACACAATTCAAATGGCTAAAAAGAGACGAGGAGAAAGGTGGAAAGACTAATGGTAGATGGAGCAACAGTCGGTGGGTGGTTGTTGGCCGTCCTTCTTCGTCGAGGTTAGAGGATCAACTCGCACTATGGGAGGAATAAGAGGGGGAGGTGAGTCGACCCTCGCTCCTGCACCCGTGCGCCCGCACCCACGCATGCAGCGCCTGCACGAGATGGACCAGGCTGAGGAGCGAAGCTCGAATTACGCGTTCCTCCTCAGCTTAGCTCCGAGGACACTTTTGCACCTGCACGTGCAAAGCTCTCGCACGCACGTAACCAATCAAACACGCATCTCCCTGCTTATCCGGTGTGAGCCAAACCACACGCAAACAACCAAAAATGCTCTTAGTTTCCTCAGTTAACAAATGGTGTAATGAGCATGCATGCAGATATTTTAAATAATCTGCTGTAACGCACAAAGATCTTGTTATTTGTTATTCCAGTATTACATTGTTATGTTTGGGTGTGGAGGGCCTCCAGCTCAGCACGTGACGTGCCGAGACACGTCATCCACACCGGGCAAAAATCACCTCCCCTCTCCTTTCTCCCGTCACGGGAACAACACCGGAAAACCAACATGGAAGACACCGCCGCCGCAACACCCTCCCCCGATCAGCCGGCTCCGGTGGCGCCGGAGGACCCCTCTCCGTCGCACTCCCCCCCCCCCTCCCCGCGCCTTCGCCGGCCGGCGCGGCGCCTCCCGGGCCGAGGGATCTGGCGGCGGCGATGGAGGCGGTGGAGCGGGACGCCGCCGCCATCGCCGACAGCTACGCCTCCCTCTTCGCCTCTCTCCGCGTCGCCCTCTCCAACGTATGCGTACTACTGATTAAGCTCCGCTGTTTCTTCCAGTGCCCCTTCCCCTCCCTCTTCTTTGTTCGCTCACTCACTGATAGCCTAATCCTACCGCTGTACTGCACGCGAAAATTGTAAGGTCACCTCGACGTCGGCGGAGAACATGGAGTGCTTGGGAGACGTCGTCGACCGCCATCAGGAATCTGGTGAGGATGCTCAGGAATCTGTGAGACTCTCAATTTCATTAAGGGTTCTTGGCAATTGGTGTATATATGTATGTGTGTGTGTGTTAGGGGTAAGAGTATGCGGCATTTGCCTCTGAATATCTGATTCTGTATGGTGTTTGCATTCGGATGTGATGATCTTCTTTTACTATGGTAGCTGGCAATATATCGTTTTTCGTCGGCTCATTTCGGTAGTTTTGCTTGTGCATGAAACTATCATAGGTTTACTTTGTGCAGTTGGGGTCTCTAAATGTCGATTGTATCGGTGGTTGGTTTATTTTGTGTACAGCTTTGAAATATTACATTCGACCACTTGGTGATTTTTACCTTTTATTGTGTTCCTGCAGTACTTGAAGCTTCTTCGAAAGGAAATAAGTACATCAATTCATGCTTGAGGTGATTACTTGCAGCTAATTTTCCTTATCTCCCCCTTTGCTACATGTGATTTTTCTGTATGAATATGGATGTCCTAATTCTGGTGGTTTTATAGCTTATTATATGAATGTTCCCTTTCCAGTTTCAGGTGTGATTGCAAAAGCTTTCATCCTTGAAACTGTTCACTGTTCGTATTTGAAATAGTTAGCTCACCTTCTGTTCCTTCAAGATTTTTTTAATGGCCTGTATTGCAGGTTGAATGAGGAAATGAGGGGCCTGGAAAGCCTAACCATGCAATTGTATCCTTTTGTTAGTTTTTATGAATATGTTCTCCTGGATCTATGTCGTACAATTAATTGAACACCCATTTTGCTGTGATATTTTATTAGTTCTGAAGTAGTTCTGTCTTAGTCATTTTGGAAGCCTTAATATTTGTAAAAGAAAGATTTTACGGAAGAATGTTGATTCACTAGACTTCGCTGTCAATCAGTTGCTCCGCTTCCCCTAGTCAGTAGGCAGTAGCTAATACAAGGTAACTACCACTGCTATATTTTTTTGGAGTCATATGCTTTTAATTCTTTTTTATATGTGCAGGAAGTGTTTAACACTTTTGCAAAAAAGCTAACAACAAGAAATGGTTTTAATACTTTTCTGTAATTTGGTTTCACAAAGCATGGAGGTGTTACTCCACATGTGGCCTATCTGATAATGGACCCCTTGTTGCTACATTTCTTCTATAAATGCACCATTATCAACTGTTGGGGAGACGTTGACATGTTTATTAAAAAAAAGATAATAACATTGTTAACAGATGCTGTTTATCCATGGTTTCATGGGTTGACTTCCAGAAATATATACTTATGTTATATTGTCATACTGGTAGTTTATATTCCGGTATTGCATGTCATGTACTGATTCTTCTAAATCATGTACTGCAGGAACATGTATTCAGCAATTACACATCACAACTGGGTCTCCATGATAGCAAAATGCTTTAAATCTGCAATGTCACGCACCAGCAAAAGGAGAGAATTTACTTTGTGTGGCATTATGCAACACTACATTCAGTGTTTCACTTCATTTCCCTTTCTATATGTGTGCTTATGAGCTCCATATTTGTAAATTGGGTTGTTTATTTCAACCCATGGTGACATAATATCATTCTCTGTAAGGGGCAGGAAAATTGACTATAAAGATTTTCTTCATATCTTTGTTCTACTTTTACCTTAACTCCATTTGGATTAAAAAAGCAATAAAAGATCTCTTTTATCATTCCTTTGTTCTACTACTATTTTCCTTGTCTCAATCTGATCATCATTTGATATATTTGATGTGGTCACTTGATTGTGTTAGCGCACATATGAGTTCTTGACATGTTGTTTGTTTGGTCAACTATTTTAAAGTTTAAACATTCTCATATGAATAGGTCTGCATTCAGTAGCTTGGCTAGTTGCACTATGAAGTGAACTTGGAGATTGTTACCTTATCATGGTCATTTATTGTACACATTACCTCTGCAGTTTTGCTGTTTCATGCTTATGATTGTACTTAAGCAGATTCCATGTCCTTGCCTGATGGACCCAGAAAAGATGAAGCTTTGTGCTACTTTCAGATTTTTAAGGTTTTTGTAGTATTTATCTGTTGCCAATTTTTAAGGCTTTTGAGAGACACGTTTTAGTTATTATGCATCCTAAATGTGTTTGCATCCATGTGTGTATATATATATATAGGGTTCTTTTAAGTCCTAGAGGGTAAAGGTGCTTCTTCAAATGAAGCGCACAGAATTAATTTCTGGATTTTCATTTGTTTTCAGAGGCAGTAGGTACTGATGCTCATGTTCATAACATAATCAGATTTTTTTTCTCAGATATGAAAGACTTTATTCATAGACGAGTGATAATTTTCATTGAACATAGGAAATAAGAGAATTCACATTGAGGGGATCTCTAAAGCCTCTAGATCATGATTACATTGCAAATCCCCAAGACATCAAACTTAGTACTCCTTGAGCATGACAATGTCATGACAATTGATTCAGTTGGACAAACTACTGTTGATACTGACATATAAGCAACTCAAGATATACAATTTCAATTTTAAATACCAAGTCAAGAAAACTATCTGATGAACTTGACTTATGTTATCTGTTATGAAGCAACAATTACAAATATTAAGGTATTTCCCTTAAAGCTATCATACAACACTGGAAACAAAAAATAAATACACCATTGGAAGTTGACCTCTGAAAATCTTTACAGCAAAGAATCTGTCTTCGCAGGTAACCTCCTGAAGAAGTTCACAGGCGCTGATGGCACCTTATGACGAAACCTCGGGTGCCTCATCAAGAAGAAACCAAGGCAGAGTGCAATCGCTTGGAATGGTGTCACATACAAGATAACTGCAGTAAGCAGGCAAAACAACAGGAACATAGATGTTGCCCTTGGATCCCTCCAGCTAAGCAGTGACTGCAGCCTCTCTCCTTGAGTTGCAATATCCCCGACGACTGTCTGTATCCTCCCAGCAACATGCCGTAGCCTGTCATACCTCATCCTAACCAGGTCTGGACTCTTTGATGTTGGGAATGTGTCAAATTCTTCATCAAGCTCATCTGGGTTCGTCATATCAGCATGAGATATCCTTGTGTTCATATGAGGTGGGAAACGTGGCCGAAACCGGTAATGCCACAGCCCTATCAAGAACATGTAGAGGAAGATTGTTGGGAGGATAAGATCTGGATAGAAGACAAGCATGATAAATAGCACATGAACTAGGACTGTTGTGACTGGGTTTTTCCACTGACAAACATCACCAAACCACTTTCCTGCAGCAATGAATCCAGAGAAGACTTGCATAAGGCGGAAGAAGTTAGCCTTGCTTCGCCGCATGCTCCACAGGTGTGACCGGGCATCTGACATGTACTCAACAACTTCCCTGCGAACTGGTGGCTCCATGCGCCCTAGACGCTGTGCAACAAGCTGCACAGCTTGGTGGCGGAGCAATTCCTGCTGCACTATTGACAGTGGCTGTGCATAATGCATCTTGGGCAAGAGAGGCCGAGAGTAAGTGAAGAACACATTGAGAAGGGATGTGGCTGAGAACCTGATGGCAAGGTGGAGTTCACCCATTTTCTTAACTCCTGATGGGTGGAGAACGAGCAATGGATAAGTGTGTGTGTACACCCTCCCTGTCTCAAGAGTTGAAAGCCGAATCCTCACTTTCCCGATGGGCTTATCCATATGGCTAGGGGAATTACTGTGGTTGCTGTCTGCAGTTATGTGGCAGTTGTCAAACAAACCAATGGTGAGCACTGTTCCATGGTCAAAGACATCCCATGTGTACTGCTCATTGAATCTAGGGTTCAAGCTGTCAACAATTGTGCGTGTTCGCACCCATTTCTGACCATACTTGGCAACGCAATATGCGTCACATGATCCCCGTTCATGCCTGGTCTTTGTTGGGTTGAGGCCATTTGCACTTAGAATACCAACTTCAAGCAGCCCAATTGGTGGCTTCCACAGCTGCTTCATTGTTGGCCGGAGATCACTGCAATACTGCGTTGACTCATCGAGCACGTGGTAACCACCTTCAAGACAAATACGAAGGTGCACCTTTGCATAGAATTTATCCTCCTTTAGATGGTTCAGATCAATCAGTCCTGGCCTTCTGAGATCAAACCATGCTGGCCGCACTGGCTTGTGGTCAGCCCTCCTTGGAAGCCTTGTGAGAGGTAACAGAAGTTCACCAACCACTTCATCCTTGTTGGGTGCAACTCGATCTTCTATTGATATGATCAAGTCCTCCTCGAAAGGCTCTGCTGCGACAAACATCATCTCCTCGTTCCACGTGAAGTTTCTGGTTGGTGAACGAGCTGGCCTTGTTTTCAGCATTTGGTGTCCCAGCTTCACCTTAACAAATACATCAGGTATGTGGTTCTCCATTGGAATTATATCCTGTGCCTCAATTACATTGACCCTCACATACCACATTCTGGGCACAGGGTAGACCTTCCCGCGGATGTAATTGTGAAGATGGGAATCAACTGATGTTGATCCTGCATGGATGGCACTTGGGAAGCACTCATCTGCTTGAGTTCCATACCAGACAGCGAGCATCAGCTCCCCTCTGTCCCTGTGCCCATCCTTCCCAACAAGTCGATACCACTCTGGTGCCAATGGACTGTCAGGAGGGACCCTTACTGGTACCTCATTCAGATCTATTGACACCTGGCCAACATAGTCATCCCGAAGGACGTTCTTGTCCTTCACAATAACTTCAAGCGATGTTGACTGCATTACTTCCTTGGGGAATGCAAACACCTCATCCCACTCAGGCCTCTGGTTCTTCTCAAAGTACCTTGTTTTCATTTTGTAGTTTCCAAGGTGCACCTCAACATAAGGATCAAGACTCCCAGTGATGTCCATGTGAGGCAGGTCGCGGGCCTTAACCACACGAACAAATAGGTACTGCATCTTCTCGACAAGGTCGTATGCTCCAGCCTTTTCACCAGGGATCACCCGGCCACCAATAACACGTCCGCCACCAAGTGTTGGGCTTGTTTCCTTCAGCTGGAAGTCTACAGGCTGCTGTGGACCTTGGGCATACATCCTCATGACTGGTGGTGGAGAGCCTTCAGCTTTGTTCCCGACAGCAGAGTAGCTTTTCTGTTGCTGTTGCCCATATGAACTTTCAGGGTAGTATGGCTGGGCAGTCATTGGTTGTAGTCGGTGCTGTTCTTTTGGTAAGTGTTGGTATTGCCTTACTTGTTCTGCTCTGGTCTCTTGGAAAGGATTTGGAATGGCATTGGCGGCTGCCTGCTCTTGGGCAGTGGTAGGTGTGCTTATGAAGTCCAATTCCTGACCAGGAGCGGACACTCTCACTGATGGGTCATCTGTAAGGAACACCCTGAGACCGAGCTCACCACGAGCACGGGATAAAATTGTGCGCTTCTCCAGGGGGTAGTGAAGAGCTGTGGCATCTGAATGGCTGACAAACGATGTGCCAGAGATCCGAACCTTGCCAAGGCAAGTCTTGGAATTGTTGGTGCGGTTTAAATGGTACACATATGCCTCGAGGTCTTTCTCTGGGAGGCGGGATGGATCAGATATGTTAAAGTAGAACTGCTCGTTCCAGACAGGGTTTATGTCCCTGTCTTTGATGGCTGTGCGGAACTTCTGATCATCAAATTCGATCTCTACAAAGGGGTTGGATGTGCCCTGCTCTTTTGGGAGGAGGTCATGAGCACTGGTTACCTCGACTCCAAGCTTAAGATTGCTCATCATGGTCTGCCACTAGATCTGGTACCTTGCAACAGATTTTCTTTATCCTGAAATTAGAGCAAGAATATGTATTTAGAAATCTGCCATTGCAGAAACTCCGAAGGTAGCTAGCAACGTTACTACCATTTTGACAAATGTTCTTGGTTACACAAGATATGGAAAAAGAAAAACGAAGGTTAATGCAGAAGAAAGTTGTGCCCGCTAAAGTTGGTTGGGAATTTATTTTGGGGGGCATAGTGTATGCCCACAAGATTTAGTTTGTCCCAAGGAATCAAAGATTGGTACTAGGAATCGCCAGGTTGTTTGAAGCATATCAGGTGCAGAAAGTTCAACACGAAAAGTTTTGACAACAACATGAAAGGATGTTTCCCTTCTGCAGATCTTTGTATTCACATCATTTCTATATCAAACTTGAGTTTTTAACTCCCTGTCTGGATTTTACATTTCTACAGATGGAAGCTACCTATCATGATGGGAGTATTGTGCCTCAGTATCAAATCCTTGGAGGGTGGCTACAACATGTACGCTTGTTATCCCTATTAACTATATCCTACAAGTATCTTTCCTACTTTAAAAGTATCTTTAAAAAATTCAATTGTACACAGATGGCATTTTGTTGGTGCACACATAGTCATCAATCAACATTTGGACTTTAAACACATATATTAAATTCAATCCAGATAGTTTCATGCATACGAATAAAATGTGCTGACATAAGTAAACCCTCAGCAGCATTTGGTAGACCAGATGTGAGGGTAGGGAAAGTGAGAGACCACCGGCCACCCTCTTTTCTGCTTGCGACATCCATTGTAACCACACAAACTATTGATGAAAAAAATTATTATAACATAACAGAAACATCAATTTTATTAAAAAGAAGAAGAACAAGAAACATAAGCTGGTATGAATAGGATGCCTGTTTAGTATTATTACAGCTAATTAGTTTCCTGGAAAACTCTTGCTTAACAGTGATATGTGGTCAGATTATATAAATGAAGAAACAGGATTCTCTGGTCTGAAAGGTAGCATTTGAATTGTTCAATTAAAAGCACAGATGGACATGAGTTCAGAAAGGAAAAAAGAAGAAATTTTTATGGATGGACACCATGGTGAGGTGGACCATTCTTGCTTCTTTATTAGAAAAGGTTGGCAGGTGATGGCTAAGAGATGGGGGTGTCACCATTGGAGTTAATTGAAGTGCTCCATGATGTTGCATCCATCCATACATCCATCAGATATCAAAATCATGTTTATTTATGTGATACTCTTTAGGCAGTTCAGGCACTTCATTAAATAGATGAAAGCATGGACCAAGGGAATTAAAATTGGAGATCTCAACAAGAAACTAGGATCTGTTTTCACATTTTTGCCTCTGAATTTTTCATCTCCTTGCTGCATATACTATGAAATTCCGTAGAGCAGAGCATCATAGCAAAATTTGCAACCCACATGGTAAACAATCTAAAGAAGTCTTCCTTTCCTAACTAATTACCATATGGCTAACAAAAGTGAACACTGAAGAAAATGTTTTGGAATCCCAAATTATAACAAAGTTCACCACCATACTCCTCTAGGAACCAAACAAAAAGAAAAAAAAAGAAAGAACAGCCAAGAGAACCTACCAAACTTCTCCGAAAGACTTATTAAATACAAACCAAACCTGGCAAGAAAATTCACCCAAAGGCAGACTAAATTAGCCAAGCGGAAGCACAAGAAGTTATCGGCAGGGGAGGATAAAAAACCTTGTAAACCTCGAGAGAGGCCGGCAGAGAAGCTCTTCTCCTCTTCTGCAGGCAGGAGCAGCGCCTGCTCCGCGCGTGTTCTTGATGCCTTCTCCCCCTCCGTTTAATTGGTTTCAAAGGGCGAGGGGAAGATGAGAGAAGAGAGAGGAAGGGAAGAACAGGCGTACGGGTTATCCTTGTCACTGCAGCAAGGAGAGAGGAGGCTGCTGAAGACAAGTGGCCACACAGAGGAGGAGAAGGCGAAGAAAACCCCAGCGCATGCTAAGGAAGATGGCAGCAAGCGAGGAGGGAGGAAGAAGAAGACGCCAAAGACGTACGAGATAAATTGACAGAGACAGAAATAAGATATATAGATATATAGAGAAGCAGAGAGGGAGTAGCCTATTGAGTGACAAACACGTGCATGGTAGCCGAAACCGGCGTGTGAAAAGGGATTTAATTTAGAAACAACACACCCTAATTAATCAAGTATTGGTTTTTTCCCTAGAAGTAATTAATCAGGATTGTTCCTGTTGTCTAATTGATCATTTTAAAAGAATAATGACATAAAATTCTTTTTAGATAAAATTGATCCAAGGTTATTCTTTTTTAATGTAACAAGCTAAATATCCATACAGACTAAAATAAATTAATTAGAGTAAATTGTATTGGTGATACACAAACTAATTATATAAGTATAATTTAGTATATAAACTTATAAAATACTTATTATGATACACAAACTTATCTAATTCATGTGAACCAAGTTCAAAACGATATATTGTGATTATTAGGATGTCACACGTATACTTAAAGGCATGAAAAATGTATATGTATAAATAAATTTTATGTGTACTTTGTATTTATTTTATTCTTCTATTATTTTATATCCATTGGATACTCTTTATATTTATATATTTTGATATGTAAAATAATCAAGGATTGGGTTAGCAGCGATAGGTGAATACAGGGATCTGAATAATCAAGGCTGTCATTTCCGTCGCTTTCCGACACTGACCCTTCATTACTGTGGCCGGCCACTATTGTTTGTCTGTTTATTTCTTGGTGTTTGCTTGCTCGACTATTATTCCCCTCTTTTTCCTTCTTGCTTTCTTTCACGCTAATCTTCATTTACTTATGGTCCTTTTGTAATAATTATCACGGTGAATCCGATTGAATATTTTTTCTGAACCGCCCTTACCTATCATTGCAGTACTAGTCAACCGCAATGCAGTGTGCCTTTTTTTTGCATATATTCAGACGCTGATGTTTTTTCTTCTCATATATAACTACCACCTCATGATGTACAGAGCACGCTAATATGCTGCCGCTAGTTTATAGTTTAGCATATTTAATTAATTAATCATCATATCATCACCTGATAATTGCAGATCATCTCTCGTTTTCTTTCTTGACTCGACGTGCACTATAACCACTAATAATAACTAGTCAGTCACTGCACGCACGTTCCTTTGTAACCAGCCTCCTTTTTGTTCATTTACATTTACTTTTTTTGTGTGTTTGTGTAAGGACCACCTCTTCTTTAATTTGAAATTTTCTAAGTAATGTCATGGCTTTGATTTGACTAGATTTTGCTGCTTAGTTTTCGTCAAGTCAATAAGCACCAGCAACATTGTCATTGACCCGTGTCATGTGGGTTAGCTTTTAATAACAATCACTATTTTACAGCCTCTTGAAATTAAAATGATTTTGCATTGTACTCTAGGATCGATGATTATGAGCTATCCGGATCCATTACTTTTTTAGTCTATTATACTACACCTGGTAAAATGGGTATATAACTTTTAGGCCTTGTTTGATTTATAGTAAAAACATAGAAAATTTTAAGGATTCTAATATTATATGAAAACTTACTAGGAGAGTCTTTGAACGAAGGATTGACAAACGTAGGAATTGGACAGATGTAGAATTTTGAAAGAAATACATAGATTGAAATAATATAGGAATGACCATTTAACCGTGGGAAAACATAAGAATTAGAAGAGAGGAGAGAGATCGTTGGACCATATGCTAACTTTTAAAACTTGTATAGAATGAGATATTTCATATAAATTTTATAGGATTCAATATGATCAAATTCTTTGTTTCAAATGGTCGTATAGGAAAAAAATCGTAGGATTGAAATCCTACAAAATTCGTATGTTTTTCCTTGGCCTTAACTCTTATCCTTTCCTGTAAAATTCCAATGAAATAGACAATCTTATGGAAATCTATAGAAAAATAACCCAGGGATTATAGCTCATATTTTCAATCATTTGTCTCTTGTAATTATATGTTTTCCTGTGTTTCAATCACCCTCTTGTGAAATTAAAATGTATGATAGAAAAAAATACGGAAATAAAAGTATCATGTTTGTCAATCCAACAGAAATGGAAAACATAGGAAACCGGAAACAGAACCAGAAACTTGTCGTCAAGTCAATGAGCATCAATAACACTGTCATTGACTCGTGTCATGTGGGTTAGCTAGTAATAACTATTATTCACAGCCTCTTGATAAGGAAAGGACTTTTCTAGGTACTCTTTGATTGATGATTATGAGCTTATCGATCGCTTTTGATCCCATGATTTTTCAGTCTATTATTCTACACTGGTAAAACAGGAATGGGATAAAATTAACACTACTAAAAATTATTTTTAGAGTCATGTCGGCCGTTCGGCTCTAAGAGCATGGCTAACATATACCTTTTTTATTTCAATTCTAAAATTTTAGGTTCTCTAACAATTGTCTAAATAGGTGCCAAAAATTAGAGTCACTACGCCCAGAGAACTAGCTTTTTACAGGTTGAGAAGAGATCATGCTCCTAATTTATCGTGCCAAGAGATTAAAAAGAGAATTTTAGAGAAAGATTTTTGAACATGGTTATGCTCTCATAATACGGATATGGAATAGGAATGGCCGTAGAACAATCTACTTGCCATATGGTACACTATTAATGGTTAAAATGACGCCTTTTAGAAGTTTTAAAAATAATTTAAATATTAACGGAAACTAATACTTAGACCTATTACCACACAATCGATATCGGTTGCAGCTTAGTAAGGGTGAAAGTGATATAAAAATTCTAGCTATATAGATACTTTTCGTAAAAGTAATATAAAAATGATATTAGTTTTGACTATTTTTGTTTCGAGCTATAGAAACAAAATTCATAATTTCTATGAAAGTTATATTGTAGTCATTACCTAAATAATAAAATTTAAATATAAAAAATTCTCGGTCGTATTAAGAGCTCTATAAAAATAATATAAAAATAGTATTATTCTCGACTATTTTCATGAGGTTACCGTAAAGCGGGAAGAGAAGGATTATGAGAATTTTGCCTTAATCCGCCTTCAATTATTTGCTGGACAACTTTTTCAGTGGAGTCCTGGAGTGATTGTCTAGTTTACTGGTACACTGTACAGAAAATTCAATGTGGCGTGGCTTGCATGCTGAGGAAATAATGTTGGGTACAGTACGGAGGAACAGGAGTATGAGTCCAGACTCCAGACTTGAGAGTTACGTTAAACACGTGGTTGACGGACTTGACGTTGACATGGACTAGATAGCTACAGCGCAAGTCAACAAAATAAAAATTACGTTCCTCTGTCCTCAATTCCTCTGTTCTCAATTAAAAACATTTAGGATATTTAACAGGTACTACCCTGCCTCTCAAATGATTTTATTTCTAGCTAGAAATAAAGTTCTTTTTAAAACGAAGTAGATTAAGGTTAAGAAAAAATATTACAGTATCCTTATTAAATAAATAAAGAATGGTTGGTATTAAGAGGACCGTTGGGATGAAAAATGAAATAAAAATTAGTAAGAGATGATTGATCGGATAACTAAGGAATGTTTATAGTGTATATAAAATTTGACTGAAAATATTAATATTTGGAAATGCGGGAGTAGCCTATCAGTTATAGCACAGCCTATAGTTCTTCAGAACAACTATTAGAGCTAATGACTCCATACAGGGAAAGCCTTATGTTCATAATGGTTAATTTAAATTCTGATACATGATATTCAAATTTTGTGTAGTTTATTGGTAGACATCCTAAAAATATGTCACAGCCGAAAGACACTTCTAAAAATTAGTAATTTACTAGAAGACACCATAATTATTATTTTATTATTTTTGGTGAGAAACCGTATTAAAATAAATAATTTGCCCCTCAAGCTAGCACATATTAGTTGTACAAACTTAACCAAATCATCTCTCTATTGATCCCTCCAAAATTTTAGAGCGGCGGATATGAATACATTTTCATCTTTTTCAAAAAAAAATTAAATTTTTATTTTTTAAATTTTTTTAATTATATATTATATAACTCTTACTCTAATGTTATCTTAAATACATTACTATCATACATTATGTTCATTCTCACTCCAGTGGCAAGTTAGAAACTTATGGCTCAAGGGCATTCTTTTGAACTTCTCTCTCTAGTATGTTTTTTATGATATCGAACAATAAATTATGATTTTTTTATTTTTCTATAGCAAAATTTGCCAACTATTCAAGAGACAAGAAGATAGATATATTCCTAGTGCAAGACATGTCTTTGATGGAAATTCTAATGTGATTTAGGAAAGAGTGGTAATTGATTTACTACTATGTTACTATGTTAGATGATATGAAACGACATAATCGTAGCTTAGAATGTTTTTTTTTCTTGGAACTACTCTTGCATAGTAAATAAGGGGATGTTTGGTTAATAGCTAATATGGTCAAACTATACCTTAAGTACTAACTTGCCACAAGTAGAGTGGTTAGTATTTTGTTGGCCATATATCTTAGAGAAGCTTAGATGAAAAAATATTAAGCCGTTGACATGTGGGATCATGCTGTTGAAAAGTATATCTAACCATGAAACATGATTGTGACATGGACCAAACAGTTGCCTAAGAAATAGTGACATACCTAAACTTTGGCGTGGCAAGTTGATACATTCAAATAAACATTCCCTAAGTAATTTGTTTTTAATAGGCATTTGCCTCTTAGGACAAGTTTGGCTAGTGGAAAAAAGAAAAACTATCTAACCCATCTAAATGTGCCTATTTCTTATTTCTTATAGTTACATTTGACATCAATCCAAATTAAACTTTTTAACATACCAAATTAAGCTATCAAAACAAACTGGACCCTTTTTTAAGACTCAAGATAATATTATTGTAGATTAAAGACAAAATTTAGGGGGAAAGAAATCCTCGATACATTTGTCGATGGGTATACCCGACTATAATATTTATATGCGTAGTGTTTGGCTGATATCAAGATATTCACGAGATGATAATGAGAAGATAGCACAAGAGGATTTTTATGCAGATTTGGGACCTCGATGTGAGTAATAACATTATTCTTATTTACATGTATTCGGTAAATTAGATGAAACAGAGTATAAGGCAGAAGCAATATATTCTATTTAGCCTATCCAACTAGTATCCAGCTAGCTATGCGGCGAGATGTAGTCAGTGACTAGCAACGAAACAACTACGTAGATCTTGGCTCAATGTAGCTTGTGTTTGGCTCGATATTTAATGCTATCTGCTCCTAAGAGGCTATTGTATTTATATTAGTAAATGACCCCCTCTCCAAGTAAAACTTTAGAGAACTTCTTAGAAAATATAGTCAAGTAGGCTGAATCGTTCCTAGATTGGACTCCATAGTCTTGTCTTATCTGAGGTCAATTTTCTTTCTGAATCATATACATTTCCATCTTTAGGGATACTTGTCCGTATGTGTATAGGTATACAGTATTCCCATA
Source organism: Oryza coarctata (assembly GCA_030770085.1). Classification (NCBI taxonomy): domain Eukaryota; kingdom Viridiplantae; phylum Streptophyta; class Magnoliopsida; order Poales; family Poaceae; genus Oryza; species Oryza coarctata. The sequence continues at coordinate 11,620,752 of CM061475.1, forward strand.
GATGCTTAGTTCAGGTATAGGAGGTATACCGTATCTAAGACACTGATAACATCCCGACCTCCATGCAAGTTTCCTTCTAACACCTTTATCCTACGTACTTTAGAAACCATGTTATTGAAAATATAAACATAGTCGACAAACGATCTTAAGATCCAACAACATTGTTTTACCATACGAGTATAAGAACAATGTTGTTAGAATTTAAATTTGGATAGAGATAAAAAAAATATGAACGTGTTATATAAATCCTCCGGGAATAACGCTATTTTCCTTGAAATACAAACCACTGCTATGGATCTATAAATTCTAGCGGTGAAATCTATTTGGGTTCCGTTTGCCATTCCAAACTTCATCTCTTCATCTTCCTAGCACCCAAACCTCACAACAGATGAACCCTAAAGTCCTCACAACCTTCTCATCGCTATCTATATGGATCTTCCACGCTTTGACATGGATGTAGTAGCAATGAAAGGTTGTAGGCAAAGGGGTCAATTCTTAGCTAGGGCACCATGGGCTAGGAGGAAGGGGTCAAAAATGTGCATGCTTTGATTTGTCAATTTTATTTGTAGCAATAAGATACTCAAAACGTTATTGAGAACTCCCCTAGCCCCGGCTATTTTATTGGAAATTATTTTTCTAAGAAGGCAGCCACACTTCACCCCACTATAGTTTGAGACTGAAATGCCCCTAGCTCCAAGGTACAAGTTCGAACTTTGTTGGACTTATAGCATGTGCATGCACTATCATCAGGAGCAAAACTCCTATCCCCTGGCTGACAGGAAATATAGGGCATCCTCTATCTATGATCAGCCATAGAGAATTTATAGGACATAGGAGTTGTGTAGCCCTGCTGAATTTAGAGTAATTATAAAGAACATAACTCTAGCGAACATTGACAACTTTTTTATATGTATAGAACAAAAATATGCACGCACAAAAACCATACATACAGGACAGACTAACTGTAGAATTTACATAGTTGATCGATGTTCCATCAACTGAATAATTCATGGCCCTCATTTTCTATAATCTTGTACACTCCGGATCAAAGTACTTATACCACCTTGCAGGGACCCTCCCACTTTGACAAAAGTTTATTTTTGTCAACTTATTTATCCTGTTCCATGTTGGAGTAATTTTCTACTTAGGCAGAAACCTGGCACAACTCAGTTGGGAGCATTGCCTCAAATCCATATAAAAAAAGAATGGAGTCTCCCTTGTACCCATTGTTGGCGTCGTCCACTGTTCGAGCCGAATCGGTCATCTGTGTTCACCAATAAAGGTCCAATGCGATCACTCGAACATGCCGAGGCCTGGGAGGTGTGATTTGCTTCGATGCAGGTCCTTCGACTCGTTAGAATGTTCATGCCGAATCAGTCCTCCGTGTTCTCTGATGGAGGTCCGATGTGATCACGCTTGATTATGCTGAGGCCTAAGAGATCTACTTGACTCCAGTGTAGGTTCTTTGGCTTCGAGGTCTCTTCGTCGGGATTACTGGAGTTGTAGGCATGCTAGTCAATTTGACACTACAATTAATAAGGATATAAACCAATGAGTCAATCGGTCGATAGGCTGATACGAACTCCTGCTATCGGCTGGTCGCTGATAGGATTGAGATAGTCATCAGCTACGTCTAATGTCCTCCTGCTATCGGTTGGTAGCCAATAGCGGTTGAAGCACTCGTCCATCGGCTAGAAAGCCAGTGAAGGCATAGGCAAATGATGACGAAGGGAATAAAAGACACATCAGCTGCAGAGCCGATGACATTCTGAAATAGAATAGAAAATAAATATGTATATAGACTCCTCCTATTGGCTGATTGCCAATAGAAGGTGTAACGCTCGTTCATCGGCTAGAAAGCTGATGAAGCCATAAGTAGATAGCAAGAAATAGGATAAAGGACACATCAGCTGTAGAGCCGATGGTGCTCTAGAATAGAGTGATCAATGAGCAGCATGCGGAATCCTCCTATCAGCTGGTTGCCAATAGAGGCTTAAGCACTCATTCATCAGCTGGAAAAGCAATGAAGACACATATGGATAGCAAGGAATAAGATAAAAGACCCATCGGCTACAAATCTGATGGCGCTCTGAATAAAATATGCGATGGTGCTTCGAATAAAATAAAGGACCCATCGGCTATAAAGCCGATGGCGTTGCAAATAGAGTATGCGATAAATAGCAAGGAGCGAAACCTGATCTCTGAAAGTACAAGACCTAGTGAGCACCGTGATAGTACCATTAGAGCCAACCTCGATAGATTGGACCAAATCGAGATAGTATGAGACTAAGGCTAACGGCACAGAGATGGCAGAGACTAGATAGTACGAGCAGAAGGAAGGAATGGATGTACCCATCGGCTAGCTGAGCTGATGAGAAAAATTCTCTGATATATATATATATGTATGACCGTAGAGGAGTTCTCTAGTTGTTGTCTGTCTCAATGTTAGCAATAGTACTTGTAGCCTTATCGACACTCATGGGAGATGTAGCCCCCATGCTATTGTTGCATCTGGCTGTATGTCCACATCATCAATATCACTGATGGATTATTTTGTCAAAACTTCTACAAAGGTGTCAGGTTCAAGTGGTTCACTTCTAGAAGCCTATTTGGTGAGTTCATTGGCATTGAAGTTGTCACTGTGGTAGATGTGATGAACTTCGATTCCATCAAAATGTCATTCCATCTTTCTCACATCTACGAAGTACTTTGTTAACTCCTTGTTTGAACATGATACTTCTTGTGCACCTGATTAGTACTAGCTGTGAGTCCCCTCTCACAATTAGCTATTTTATTCCAAGTGTAGTGGCTGCTCGAAGTCCTGCCAAGAGGGCTTAATACTCTGTGGTGATGTCATATGACACCAGCCCCCATGACTCGTCTACTCATTTCTCCATCATAAGTCATAATCTAGGTTTCTCTAAGTGTATTATCAATCTTAGTTTCCGCCATAGTGGTTTAGTAAGCAATGAAATTAACTAAAACTTGAAACATTATTGTTGTCTGAGAAACAAAGTTAGGGTCAAATTGAGTGAGCTTTATGACCCACTTGGTAATGTGTCCTGCCACTTCCTTGCCTCGAACCACTTCTTCGAGTGAGAAGGAAGAGATAACTAGACCTTGTGGGCTTGAAAATAGTGATGCAGCTTTCTCGACATTATGAGAACTATGTAGAGCAACTTCTAGATATGTGGCTATCTTTTTTTAGTATCATGCATTACTTCATTGACATAGTAGAATGGCCGTTATATGCCATTTCGCTCGACAATAAGGATGGTGCTAACTAAGCAGGGTGTAGCTGCAATGTACAGAAATAACTCCTCCTGAGGTCAGGGGCAACAAAGACCGAGTGTTTTGAAAGGGACCTTTTGAGTTTGAGAAAAGCCTTCTCAGCATCTTGAGTCCATTCAAATTTGTCACGCTTCTTCAAGAGGTTGAAGAAATGTATCCTCTTTTCTCCCATCTGTGCTACGAATCTGCTCAGTGTGGCTATGCACTCTGTTAGCTTTTACACCGCCTTGAGTCTTGTTGGTGATTTTATTTTCTCAATGGCCTTGATCTTCTTAGGATTTGCCTCAATTTCCCTACCAAAGACAAAGAAGCTAAGCAGTTTCCCTGACGATACTCTGATAGTACACTTCTTAGGGTTTAGCCTTAGTTTGTGTTCCCGGAGATTGCTGAACATTTTCTCGAGGTTTTTAATCAAGCGATCTTGGGTTCTGGTCTTAACAATGACATCATTTACATATTCTTGAACGTTTCATCCAAGTTAAGATTGAAAAATATTTTTTCTTGTTGATAAGAAACTCTAGCTTATTTTAAACCAAAGGCATTTTGACAAAGCAGAATACACGGTATGGGGTTAAAAAAATGTGTTTTTTCCTCGTCCTCCCTAACCATGCTAATCTGATGATAGTCAATATAAGCATCGAGGAAACTCAACAAATCGCTTAGTTCATCTATGCTAGGGAGTGAAAAGTGATCTTCTGAACACACCTTGTTGAGGTCAGTAAAATCTGCACATATCCGTCATTTGCTATTCACCTTTTGCACCATGATTAGAATTGCTAGCCTCTCGGGGTGCAAAAATTTTATAATGAAAGCTGCCTTCTAGAGCTCGTCGATCTCCTCCTGAATAGCTTCCTTTCGATATAGCGTGAATCTTCATAGCCTCTATTTGATTGGTTTTGCGTCCGGTTGAACCATCAACTTGTAATCAATCACTTCGCTGGAGAACCCGGGCATGTTGAACAGTTGATAGGCAAAAACATCCATATTTGCCAAGAGGAAAGCAATGAGCTTGAGTTCCTATTTCTTCTAAAGTCCTACCACGATCTTGACTGTCTTCTCGGGGTTGGAGTCAAAGAGTGGTACCACCTTGATAGCGCCATCAGGTTTCGTAGAGACTTTTGGTTTACTATGCTTTCAAGAAAGTTCTTTTGTAGAGGATGGGAGTGAAGTCTAATCGACCATGTCGAAACTCTTTTTGCTGCCTAGCAATTTTAGTGTTCACAAGAATAGTAAAACACCCTTTGGCCGTGGAATCTTGACAAGCTGGTACGCATAGTGAGACACTACTGTCTATCCAAGGATCACGTTGTATACCGTATTGAAGTCAGTGACATCAAATGTGATCTTCTCAGTTCAAAAGTTGTCTAGGGTTCTAAATGTTACTGGTAGCGTGATCCTCCCCAGCGGTTTCAAAGACGACTCTAGTGTGATTCCGTGGAAGGGTTGATCTGAAGGTTTGAGCTCGCTTCGAGGAATCCCCATGCCTTTGAGTACGCTGACGAAGAGTAAGTTAATAGAGCTACTTCCAACTATCATGTCTCATGCAATCTTAATATTTGTAATAGTAGGCTCAACCACTAGATGGTTGGTAAATGGTTGGGTGATCATCTATCGAGAATATTAGGGCTTGATCTAACCACTACAATCTTGTCACCTATCCCTGAGACGTGGAGCATACTTTGCATTCAACCTTCATGTATTCACTCTTAAAGAATATAAAGTCGAACCACCAAAGATATGAGTCACCATAAGAATGGGAAGAGGGTAATCATCATTCTCATCGAATGACTTGGTGACAGAATCCTCTTTCTCAACCACACAAACTTTGGTCAGGCGGTAGAACCATCTGGTTGGCCATGTCCTTCTGAAAAGCTTGGCAACCGATCAAAGAATGAGAGTTTGTCTTATAAATAGGACACCACTTTTAACCTGGTCCTTTGCTTAGGGACTCATAACACCGCGGTTGTTGGAGTGCTTGTTCTGCAATAAGTACCTCCTCTTCTGTATTGCGCTTTATGTTTTGTCTTTTCTTCTTGGGCAAGTCCAAGTCTTTGGCTGTGCTTGCATCATTTTTTTCTTCATGGAGGTCTTGTCGTCCACCATCTTCCCTTTTTTCTTGCTACACCAAAGAGCTTCGTCGATGAGAGCACATTGTTTGATGATTTTAAATAACTTCATTGTTGTAGTTACTTGTCTTGGTGCTAAGTCCTATATCATCCATTGATCTCGGATGGCAAACTTAAACACTCTACTAACAAACGCATTGGTGATCTGTGGGATTGTATTATTGCACTCATTGAAGCACCCTAAAAAGTCTGGTAGGGTCTTCCTATCCTTTTGTCTCATAACATGTAAATCATTCTTGACAACATGCCTCCTGTAAGTGCTTTGGTAGTTCGTTATAAATTGCTTACAGAGATCATCCCAAGATGCAATTAAGGACCTAGGCAAGTGGATGAGCCATGACCTCATAGATCCCTTGAGCATGGTGGGCAGAAATTTACCATTGTGTTTTCATCTACTCCAACCGCATTGAAAACTAAGGAGTAAACCTAGAGAAATTTCTCAAGATATGTACTTCTATTGTACTTATCTATTGGGCCAGGTCAGAACTTAGATGGCCACCTCACTTCTCTAACAGAATAGGTGAACGTTGCACAACATCTGCCTGGTTGAAAAGAATAATGATGATTGTTATATCAATGATGTCTCCAAGGATCTACGTCTGATGAAAAAGATGATGATGAGAAGGAGGAGGAGGATGAGTCATTGGTCAAGTTGTCATGGTCTGGTTCTTAAGAAGGCCGTCGTTGGTCGTCACGATCTCTAAGCGGGTGCAACAATCGAGAATTTTGCCAATTACGCCCATCACTTCGTCAATCTTCCTATCCTTGATGTCAATGTGGCGAGCAGCCATGGTGTGCACGATGTCCTTGGCGATCAACATGGTCATCCCTCTGCTTATGGTCCTTTCTGCATCTCTCCAAGTCATCATGTAAATCATGATCTTGGCGAGAATGGACCCATAGCGAAGCGTCTCATCGTCGAGGGGAACCCTGTGCATTCTTGCGAGCACAATGATTGTTTCCGTCACCCTAAGGGTCGACAGTTCTGTCTTTGTTCTCTTGGTCACATGCAGATGGTGATTTTCCATGAGCTAATGGAGTTTTTTCAACTCTTCTCCCATAGCTACAGCAAAAGTAGTGTTAAGATTGGTGATAGAAAACTTCATCCTCTCGAACCATTCTATGAATTGTGGGTTGATAGAGACATTTGCAGGAGGTTGGTCTAACAGAGAACATGCTGCCACCAAGTATTATATTGAAGTAACGTTTTCATCCTTGGAGGGTATAGATGTAGATGACAACACCAATTTAAGTACCTCCTTTGTTCTGAGATCTTGTGTCGGCTTCCTAGATCCTGGTGTAATCTTCTCAACTACCCTGACAATACGGTCGGATATTGAATATGAGAAAAAGTCCTCGGGTCCATATTCTCCATGCTTGTGAAGTACAAAGGGCTCATCTAGATCTAATCCAATAGACCCCACTAGACAATCAGAGTCAATATCATTAATTTGCTAATCCTACTCTTTATCATTAAATTGAATCTAATGAGAGTGGAGCGGATCACTTGTTAGTATAGGCTTGTTGTCGAAAGTAACTTGTCAAGCGGCCTCTATCTTGAACACTTTGCACTTGGACATTGAGTGAGAACCCATTTTGTGGATGGGGCACTAGAAATGTTTCGTTGAAATCTTCTTGCTCACATGAAGATTGACCCTCCTTACAAGCGGCTTTGGTATGTAGATTGGTAACTCCAGTGCTGTAGTCGTCACTAGGATAGTGATGGTTCATATTTGAAAGTTGGCAATTACTGGTCAGGTTGAATCTCCCGAGCCCAAGCTATCACCGAAACCTTCATCGGAGTTATCGCTTCTCAAAGTCATCTTTGATGGAAACCTTTAGAACACCAGGATTGTACTTAGCATGCCAACTATCGATGGGTGATACCCCACTACGGTGTTTATAAACATAGGGTTCAGCTGATGCCATGATATCCACAAGTCGATAATGAGAAGATAACACAAGGGGATTTTTATACAGGTCTAGACTCTCGATGTGAGTAGTAGTCGTACTCATGTTTATATGTACTTGGCGAATTGAACTAGAAGACAAAAACAATCTACTCTATCTAGCCTATACAACTAGTATATGGCTATCTATATGATGAGATGTAGTCAATGGCTAGTAGCGAGACTACTCTATAGATATTAGTTTAATATGGTTTGTGTTTGGCTAGAGATTCGATGCATTTCTCTTTTGAGAAGCTATTATTTATTTTATATGAGTAGATGGTCTCTTCGAAGAATTTCTTATAAAATATAAGTGAGTAGTTTGATTTATTTTAGGATTAGACTCTTATTGGGATCAATTTTTTTCTTAACTATACAGATGAACGGCTATAGCTATGCTACTACGACTACAACAGGTTTCTACTATTCGACAGACCGACAACTCCTTCAACTGCATCTACAGAAACAACATAATTCAAAATTTGTTGTTGAGTTGTATATTTTGTGTTAGTTTAAATGGACTTAATAAAGAATTGGTATGGAGCTCTCCATCAAATATGAGGAGCTTTGGATGTAATCGTGTTGACAAGATTTCCATATAGATAGTCTGCACTCAATCCGAACGGAGTACTCGATACAATAGCAAGTCACATAAGCAAAAGATGTCCCGATATCCAGCCAGCGGTGTACCTACAATGAGCGTTTGCTTACATAAAACACCCTTTACGTACCAATCCTCGCATAATAGCCTTGTTTGCGAGCTCTAGCTTTCGGACGCGTGCACGACAGACGACACGATTACATTGTGTGATATGCATCGTCGCACGTACGATATTTTTTTTAGGGGCACTGTAGCGATCGTACTAGTATTTTACCACCACACGCGTTCGGTGTGCCGCGTGCCAAAACGTTTTCTTTCTCAAAAAGAGGCACGCGGCATTGCTGTTCGTTCTCTCGCCCATTTAGTTTCGTCGTAACTGCGGCATGATATCTGCAAGCGCCCGCAGAGCAAACAAGAGAGAGAGAGAGAGGGAGGGAGGGGGAGAGGACATGGCGAGCGGCCTAGTTGCCGCAAAAACATCATCATGAGCATCCTCAATCAAAGCGCTAACTAACCACACATTAATCAGCTTTATACAGTTTTTTTAAAAAAAAGGGCAAAAAAGAATCTGCACTGAGAGAAAAAAAAATCAGAGAAATTACGACCAGGGAGAGCTCAGACGTGGACGTTCCGTACACGACGAATTCGCGTGGGACCCACCACCACGTCAGATACGTACTGGTATTTTCGTCTCGAGTATATGCGATCCGTTACGTAGCATTTGATAAGATTATTAACCGGGTTAATCGTTAAATTAATTACAAGTGCACCCACCACTATACACATCCGCGAATACATCTGCATGCTTAAAAAGAAAAAAAACTAGCAACAAATCACTGATAAATATTTTGATATAAAAAATAGTTAAAAATACAACAGAATAAGGTTTTTTAACAAAATCGTATTTTTAGAAGTATAGAGAAATTAACTAGAGATAATAATTTGACAAATAAGCTTTAAAAAGTGAGCATGATTCTCTCTCACTGTAGACCGGTGAGCGAGTGAGTCTTGGGCTAGCATCTACAACTTCTACTAAAATATTTAGCTGGTTAAAGGCTCAAACAGTTTCTACAAAAATATATAGTTATAGAATTAAAAACAAGAAACCCAACTTTTCTTCTATATTGTCGTATCACACAAGCTCCCCAAACATAACCTTGGATTTATTGAGTCCACCCGCCACGTCTGCCGGACGGCGACCGGGCGCGTCGGCGTGAGTCGGCTGACGCTGACGAGTCGGCACGCGTGCTTGATGGTCTGGTCATGTCCAGTGATTACAGATTAATCTCCAGATATGTGATCTGCTTACGAGTATATAATAATTCATGGGTCGTTGCCCGGTCCGCATGATCCAGTTTTCGCATAAGACAAAATTAAGCAGCTAATCACCTCCAGTTAATTATTTATTTACAGCTTCGTATGTGTACTAAATTAGTTTCTTTTTTCTTTCTTTTTTTGAAAAGACTCGTCCTGCAACGAGAAAAAAAAAGATTCCTGAATGGTGACATGGGGCGTCACGATAACATCTCCATTCGCCAACAGAACGTCCTTGCGTTGGTGTACTCAAATATTGAGAGAAAAGCATGTTTGGCACATCATTCACCATAGGCCTGGAAAAGGGAGAAACGTGTGGCATCTATCAGATTATATCGCACCGGCGATCACACCTTCATTAATTCTAACACATGTAGTACCATGTATTAATAATGCTCTAGTGCGAGTTTAGTCCGTGATGGTTTGGTGATTGTACTACCAATTTTAGAAGCACCTATACGCTTGATCTCCGACAATATTTGAGCTATAAGTGCGTGTACAATATAATATACGCGTGTCATGTGTGATGTTTCAGCCAACATATGACGTACCACAAGTAACTTTCCTTCTAAAATATAAAATATAACTATTCTTTACGTCAGAGTTAGAGAAGAAATATATAAATACTCCTTCCATTTTAAAATTAAAATTTAGGACATATTTTTTACAAAAGTTTTATAATATAAGGCACGCACAAGTGCTAAGAGTTTTTTTATGTTATACCCTTGAACAGTTTAATTTGACACGACTTATTAAAAATGGTAATTGACAATTCACCTTTTTTGTTTTTGGTCATCACATCTTTGATAGAGAACAGACAGGAGTAGCATTTTTGAATGACGCGACAATACAATATATGTGGTTGTTTCTTAGCTTCGACTTAGTAGGTCTCCTCAGCACGTGTGGACATATGCTAAGGAAGCTAACATCTTAGGTTAGATTAGGTTTCAAACAAAAATTTGCCCTATCAAAATATTAGTACTGTAAATACTACATGGGCAATGCTTGATTTGCTATCAAAGTTTGATAATAAGAGGCTTGCTATTGAACAGTTGCTTGAATTTTTCTAATCTTTCAGTTGCTTGAATTTTCCTAATCTATCAGTTGCTTTCTAGATGGCTTAGATTGTGCTAAATTTCATGTAGTACTCTATATCTTACATTTCCCCTTTCTCCTCCTATCGTTTAGATTGCTCCCGATCCACACCACCGTAGCCACTTGCCCTCCACTTTGACTTGTCGGCACCGGCAAGAGATCCGCTGGCCTTCCCTTTCCACTACCTCCCTTCTTCCTTCTCACCATCGCAATCGCCATTTTTAATAGCACCGACGAGTTTTCCCTTGCTCCGCCTCTTCTCCCCTTTCTAGTAGCTCCTGTCCAAAAACCACATAAAGTCATTTTCCCCCACCGCTAACTCATCCACTGGTCTCCTCCATTCCTACAACTCTCACACCGCTATTAGCGCTTCAACACCGGCCTATCTTTGTTTCCAATCTTCTATCACTCCAATCATCCCTTTAAACCTTTAAATCTCTTCTACCGTCTCAGCCCAATTTGTGGCAAGCCAGCCCAATAAGATGGAACAATAAACGTTATAGAGGTCCAGATTGAAAATAGCAAAAAATGGCCTCTTTAACCTTATTAGACACAACACAGTGAAGTGTGCAACACCCAAACTGCTTTGAATTGTCGTAAAACTAAGTTTTATGTTTTAAAACTCTTTCTTATAATCCTCACATAATGACTCCCACAAGATTGGATTGGATATTAAATCCTAGTTATTGATATTAAACAATTGGATTTTTTTTGGGATAGGTCAATTCATAGTATCCAAAACTTTATTATTTGTCTACTTGTTAGTGAGAAAAACCCTTTGTTTTGGATTGATGCTCAATGGAGCCGAAAAATTATGTATGAATGTTGTGTGTATCTTATTGAAAAAAATAACCTAAGTAGGGAAAGCCGACGTGGAATGAACTATATCATATGATCATGTAAACATGCAATCAAATCAATATTCACCTCTACCAACCATGATCATCTTTGTGAGAGGCAACCATGCATGCAGGAGGGGTTATGGAGTCTTTGGTTTCTCTTGGCCTACCTAAACATAAACAATAAGCTAGGACGACCAAGTCAACCATTGCCGCATTTTCCTTCCACACCACACATATAGATTTAGGACGTGTAGGGATGAAAACAGATCGGATATTATCCGATCAGATCAGATATTCGATGGATATATATTGGATGTGGATAGTAGCATGTGGATGTGATATCAGCAAAATCCGGTGAAAATGGATTATCCAATATTTAGCGGATTATCTTGTAGATGTTTTAACACATAATCTGATTTGTTTAGCTCATGTAACCACTCTATTAGGCTCATTTGACATGAGTTTCATCTAACTATCTAGATATCCAATTCAATAGCCCATCATCTTAATGTATCTAAGTACTTCTCAATTCTCTATGATTCTCTCTCCTCTCTAGCTTACATGGCTCATACTAATAAGCTCCAAAACTTTAGATCATTTTCTTTTATACCTATATATCATGTATTGTGTTACGTATTTGTATAATGTCATGTATTAATTAAGTGCTTGTTTTCAACAAATGGGCAATAGATATATTAGTCAATTAATGTGATATATTGTGATGTGTGTCACCATTGATGTGTCATATGATATTATTATTAAGTGCTTGTGATATTATTATTATATTGATGTACATTGTATTGATAACTTAATATAATATTATATTGATTGCCTATGTATATCACATCCGATGATTTTAATCTATTTTTGAGCCGAGTCTGTACCAATTCTGCACCACATCCGTTATCCAAAATAATCTACTCCATATACTATTTGCACTGCTCTGAATTCACATATTAGGATATGATATGACCACTGTCTATCCAAATCTAATTCATTTTCATCCCCAAAATATGAATGGCATCAACCCCTGTAATTGCAAGCACATGCATGCCTTTATCTCTCTCTTCGCCGCGTTTCTCTCTCGGACGCAAACGCATTGCTCGCTCCTCCTCTCCCTAGCTTGCTAGCTACCTACCTACCATTGCCTCCTCTCCCCTGCAACCTCCCTTCATTCTCTCCTCCTCCTCCTCCTTTGCATTACTGCTTAAGGAAGACGAACTCTCGATCTCCTCTGCTCTCCTCTTCTCTTCTCCAATGGTGATGATCTCTCCTTTGTTCCTCATAGCTAGAGTGCAATTTCAATTTCTTGCATGCTCGATCGAGATGATGATGAATGCATTGATTGATTGGATTGATTGTAATGGCACCAGGCGAATTCGGCGTCAGGGATGGCGGTGAACGACGAGTGCCAGTTCAAGTTCCAGGAGCTGAAGGCGCGGCGCGGGTTCAGGTTCATCGTGTTCAAGATCGACGACAAGGCCATGGAGATAAAGGTGGAGAGGCTCGGGGAGACCGCCGAGGGCTACGAAGACTTCGCCGCCTCCCTCCCCGCCGACGAGTGCCGCTACGCCGTCTACGACCTCGACTTCGTCACCGACGAGAACTGCCAGAAGAGCAAGATCTTCTTCTTCTCCTGGTACATTACCTAGTTATCTCTTGCATGCATGCCAAATTCAATTATAATTTCAACTCCAAATAAATGAATATATACACGCATGTACATATATAGGTCGCCTGACACTGCGAGGACGAGGAGCAAGATGCTGTACGCAAGCTCCAAGGACAGGTTCAGGAGGGAGCTGGACGGAATCCAGTGCGAGATTCAGGCCACCGATCCCAGCGAGATGAGCCTTGACATCATCAAAGCCCGAGCTCACTGATCATTGATCAGACAAACAAACCCCGACAGCAGCTTTCGTTGCCTTCTTCACCTCAGATCCATGCATATTTATATGCCCATGGATTAATATACTGTTAATTCATTTTGGAATATCTGTTCGCTTTAAATTTACCCTACATTTTGATCCTCGCTAAAAGAGAGAGAGTACCGTTTTGATCGACTATATATACGTTATTCCGACACTGATGTCGTCAAGGTATTTGGCAATTCCTTAATTTCAATCTATTTTTCTTCTGTTTATATCTTCAGCTTTTCTGGTTGGGAAAGAATACAATTCTACTCATGTATCATACTATCATAGAAACATTTAGTAATATTATTACTAAGCACATATGTTACTACTCCCTCCGTAATTTCATGTGATTAGATATAATAGTACTATAAATTTAAATAAAAGATAGTTTATATTTTAAAATAGGAGTAGCTGTTTGTGTACGTCCAAACAAACAGTTGCAAGGGCTAGCTCTTCGTGTTTTAAGCTGTGCCTTTGAGTGATTCCTGCTCTATATCAAGTGGGATATGAGATTCTGATCACATGAGCCTCATATTTCTTGCATTGGGTGTCTAATTATGGACGCATCTAGTATCTCTCAAGAGGAAAACCAAACCGGTAAAAAAAATCCCAGCCCATAAGGTCATGCAGACCATTTATGGTGGTATAGGTCCGTTGCACCGGCATGCTACCAGTGTGAATTTATCATTACACTCCAGTGCACTTTGAAAACACTTGCAACTGAATGATATCTACCTCGTTTTAATTTGGGCGAGCATCATTTCAGTTCATCCAAAAACGAGGGAACCAACATGTCTGGCAAACTCCAATATTAAGGACATAGTTTTTAAATATATAACAGTGTTAACCCTTGAACATGACGACATATCATTTATCTTATTGACATTTTATTATTAAAAATACTTTAAACATAACTTATTTTTTCTTATTTGCACTAAATTTCTAAATAAGATAAATGGTAGGTACAAAAATTAACATCATATATTAAAAAAAACAGAGGGAGTACTATGCAGTTTACAAAACCTATAACATACTACAAAAGGATAAAACACTAATATGTAGAAAACGAAGATTAAACACACAGTTCATCAGATGCCCATCATAGAGCGGTCTGCCTTTCATATCCAATGAAGGAAATGCACAGAAACAGCAGCTCACCTTAAAGGGTTTTCACTATTTCGTAGCTCTCATTGATAAATAATTTTATTTGGATGACAAACACACTTCTTTTTGGACGATAACATCTACACATACTAACCTACACCATATTGGGCATAATATTATACAGCTGTGATTACTATACAAAGCCGGGACATTTTCATCCATTGGAAACAAAATAAACTAAAAAGACTCTTATTACAAGAACCAAGAGGTGCTTCCACACCCATGCTCGTCTTTAACTATACAGCCTTTCATATATAAACTTTAGCCGGTAAACATCATGCTTATATGTTGTATTGCTGGTTTATCTATTATTGCATCAGCAGAAGATTATTTACAGTAGCGCTTATATTATTCGTTCTCATCAGATCCTACAAATTGGTTCAAGAAAAAACATTAGTGCATACCAGTGTGTAAGGTAATAACTACAACTAGAGTTGAGGAAATAGAAGTGTACCTCAATAATTAACTCGTCAGGGATATGGGGTAAAACTTCCCGTACTCTATCTACCATAGAGAGAACCTCTGACATACTACCATTCACGGTTCTTGCAGTGCCTCTCAGCCGCAAGCCAGAAGCTGAAACACCTTCAGGCCTCGAGGAAGAGGATGGAACGATTGACAATCCTGCAACTGACTCAGGCCATAGACTCCAGGTGGCATCTGTATGCCCATAATTGTCAGTCACAGAAGTCAACTGCCTCATCATCATCTGAACTCCACTAAGCCCCACTGATGTCACAGTGCTGGAAGAACTGGGATTGTCCATCCCAGGGCTCAACCATGGTGGTGCCCAGCTAGAATCAAGACCAGCACCTCTGCACCACCCAACACCTATGCATCAGTGCTGCAAAATCCTATGCATGACAAAATACAACTATAGGGTTATGATGATAATAAACAATTTTCTAAAAACGAGGATACACTGATATGACAAGTTTATGCATGCCAAATTATAATAGCACCTGAGAATTAAGTCATGCCACATACATGATACAAGTAGGCAGGGAAAAGCCATCAGGCAACCACAACAATAACAACAATACAGCCTTTTAGTACTAAACAAGTTAAAATAAGTAAGAGTTAAAACCCAACAAAATCTTTAAATCACTGTTTAGGTATATTAATAGCTGTTTTTCAAGCACTCCTATTCAAATAAAGATCTTTAGGTATATGTTTCCCTCATTAATTTCGGTATTCCTCTAGTTCTTCTTATATTATTATCTTGACTTAGAATTTTATAATATACTAATACCTCTAAAGTATTATTTGGATATAGCCAAACCAAACCATCTTAACCAAATAAATTTTTCTTCTACTCTTAGCTGATCATATATATTCTCGTTTCGGGCTTGATATAACCACAAATCACAAATCCAATGTAACATATATATTTCTACAACACTCAGCTATTAAATATATCGTCTTTTTATATACCAACATTATGCCCTATACAACATATCAGATCTAATCACCGTTTTATAAAACTTGTTTTTACTTCTATAATACCTTCTTATCACAGAGGATATTAAATGCTTGGCACCACATCATTTTATAAAATGGGTTATTAAAGGTGTAGGTTTGTGACAGTTTTGACAAGACATGCGTAGGCTCATCACATTTACCCCAAATCACATCAATTGTTACATTAATGGTACTATAGTGGGGTGATGCATACAGCCAAACAGCTTCAATTCACATCACTATAACATGACGATGAGCGTCGTAAAGAATTAGAAAATAAAACATTCCAAGTTTGTTATACACACCTCCAAACAGCATCTGCAGGATTCTGATGTTCAATAGGATGTACATGACCAGGAATCCTCTGCTGATTCAACCCAATATTAAGTTGTTCTGCAATTAGCTGAGCGTTTCCTACCTCTTCTGCTGTAGATCTTGTATGACCTTGGGATGACAGAAAGAGAGGTCTTCGACAAGTTGGACATGAATAACCATCCATTAATCCTTGGTCCAACCTACATGTAGCAACAATACTTAAGGGAAAAAATTAACATAGAATGCAATTATTCATCCATTAATCCATGGTCCAACCTACATGTAGCAACGATACTTAAGGGAAAAAAATCAAACATGGGATGCAATTTGTTGTGGTCAAGTTTGATGGTAACTGGTAAGACATGTGAAGCTATACATAATTGCTAAGAAGATCTGGTTTTGTGGGCACAAAAGCTTTGCATATTTTTGTATCGAATGAGAAGCAGAAGTCAGTAAAGTTGTACAAAAGAGCAACGGAACTAAACAACAGTGTAAGCTGAAATACAAGTAATACTATGATCTGTCACTAATGACTAACAACTGCAACTTATTCACATCAGCTTGCTGCCAAGCTTCAATCTCGTCAAAGATCTTTGTGAGAATCTGACCAATAATTTACTAAGAAAGTCAACAGAAGAACTCTCCAACGTGATCAGCAATATCAATTTTCCTTTCGTGGAGATCCCATGACAGAAAATTTTAAGTCAATCGTAGAATAAGAATGTTGGTTCCATACTTCAATAAGTTAATTTGGAACATGTAAGTCAAATAGCCAGTTATAAAGGGCATTTGGAGTTTGTTCATAACTACAGCCTGCACTTATGCAAATAGTGGGAGAACAATTTCCACAAAATACAAATGAATTTGCTAAAAGGTTTTCTTTTTAGGACATCATGGGCTGTAAAATTGTACCACAGACCATCAATTGCAAAACAGTAAAAGGAACTTGTCGCATACCATGATCGCAAGCAAGCTAGATGAAAAAGATGGTTGCAGGACAACTTTTTAGCTTGAGCCATTGGTCCCTAGGAGTTGCAGATGTCAAAAGAAAATCAGATACACAAGCACTCAAAACACTAATCAGCTTGTGAAAATCTAGAAAATTGTTTACCCTACAGATGGCACACTCATCATCGTATGCACAGATTTCATCATATGTAGCATCTGGAAGTGCTCCATCGAGTGAACTAAGTGCCTTTTGTAGCTTGGCATATGTTTTTATCCGCTTCAAAAATGAAGCTATAAGAGCCTGCAAACATTTTCAAAGAATTCCGGTCAGTACATTATACATATTTATTAGACACAGTTTATCGACAGAAGTTAACAAGTGAATGTCAAACTTACACGCAAGTTCAATAGGAGAACAGTGTCCACCAGATGAAACGCCATTCCACGGAGCCAGAAGATCATTGAATAATGGCCAAGTGACATCAATAGGCTTATCAAGTAAATGACAAAACCAAAATTTCTGACAAGTCTGCCTCTCCACTCAGAAAAAGATCCTGCAGTTACAAAGCATGATTGGACCCTGGTAATAAAGTTGAGATAATTCAAGAGATGCATGTATGAGGACTGAAACGTGGACTGTAGTCCTGCTCAACCTGAGCTGAAATAATGTTCAGGCAGATCATCTATACTACTTTAAAAAAAGCAAGTGGTGAGAGTGAGTGATGAATCTGCCACCCCGCTACCAACTCCCTACTTTTGGGAAGAAAAACAAGGTGAGGTGTCAAAGTGCCCACTTATCAACTAAAAGGGATATACATAAATTAAGAGATGAGATATGTAATAAGTGATGGCAAAAAACGGTTGATGACAATGTTCTTTTCTAAAATTCCATTGCAACACATAGGCAATATGCTAGAAGAGCAAAATTTACAATATTACAAACAGATCAAACCAACATTACCAGTCAGATGTGTGAATGAAACCTCTGTTATATTATCTAGCCTGTAAGGAAAAAGTAGTGTTTTTGGCTGTTTGCATGGTCTTTGAAAAAAAAACTTTAATGATTTATATGAAACTGGTTATCAAAACCAATATACATGTATTTTCTTTGTGGCCAATCTAAATATTCTTAGATATGTTGCCAGTCGAAGATAAAACAGTTTATTGTATGCATTCTAAGATGTTTCTTTTTCATTCACTGAATCTAGTGTTACCATTCTTGTCTAGGTTAGTAATAGCCGGTTAACCACGAAACTTATACATCGTTATCTGCTCAGCCTGAGAGGGTTCATGAAACTGTATAAAATGAGTCTCTGAGCAACGAAAAAAAAGTAGCTTATCACCTGCTGCTTGCTTATAAGTTTTTTGGAAATCAAGATAGTCTGCACCACTGTCCATTTGATGCCGCTGCCATATGTCAAACAACTGGAATCCATGAACCATGATTGACTGCTAGGAAAATACTATGTGAGAAAAGGTTGAAGATATTCAGAAGCAATAATTGCATGCAGATAAACGCTCATAATGTTTTTAATATCTCTAGCTGCCATTTACAAGCACGATCTCCCTTCAAGATTTCTTTGATAGTGCAAGATCATTATAAATGTAATATAAAAGATAAGGAGGTGAAAGTACCTGCAGTGTCTCAAAGCCAACACTAAGTGGCTCAAAAAACAGAAGCCAAAATAGTTTAGAATTACAAGACTTACAGAACCCAGCACAAAGCTTTATCCTGGAGAAGATAGACAAGTAACTACTTGTAAGTTTGTCGAAGAGAAGCAAAATTATTCTTACATAAATTGCACCATAGATTTTAAAAGTATTGCATGCTACCGCTGTATCGGAAGATACCATAACAAAAGGAAATACAGTAAACTCAACAATCAATATGATAAATCATTCCATTATAACAGAAATTGCAAGCTGCTAGAAATTTTAAGGGACATTAGTTTCATGTTGGAATTGACATTATGCATCTCTGACATCTATGCTATCAAAATAAATTCAAGTGTACGCAACACTTATTATAATACAGGTAAGCAGAGAAAAAGTATGTGTAAATAATATTTCTAAACAAAAAACAGTCAAATGCAGGCTAACCAGGGAATATTACCATAGTAGATCAGCCGATAGAACCAGCAACAATGCAGAATATACACGAAAATATTTTGATGGAGTTGCTGACGGTGAACCATTGAGCTGTTCAAGGCGTTCTCTAGCCAGTGATTGAAACATCTGGATGTAAGAGAAATTTCAGTTAATGTATGGGTATAAACTCAACTAATAGAAGTTGTAAAATGCTACCTTTAATGAACAAAGAAAGCCCAACCAACTTGACCAAAGAATTATTTGTTGAGAATTCGGAGGCACGACCAGTGGGAGAAAAGTTCCCTGCAATCCAAGAGAGATAATTAACATTTATTCTCAAGGCAAGTGACAACAAGCACATAAATAAATAACTGTAAATTGATCATACAACCTCCCTTTAGATTGAAATTTGAAATTGAGGATGTACCCTCCTAGCCCACATGTTAGTGACCTTAGATGACCCCACATGTCAGTGGCATAGGAGGGTAAATGCTCAACTTTTGATTTAAAGGGAGGGTATATGATCAAATCTCCCAGTTTATTTTTCCAAGTTAGTAAACTGCAGTCTTCACTTCTACAAAAGGACATGGAAGCTTCTGTGAAATATTGGTGTATACACGTATTGCACTTGTGCTAAGATTATCTATGAGTTAGGATTAGATGTAACTTAGATTGTATATGTATTATGGCTGATATCATTAAACAAAGTGTAAGAATGCATATTATCTAATTTAAAAAACAAGCTCGTTATCAAGCTGCTTGAAATGCATTAAAGCGTATATCATCTTATCAAACATAAAATTGCAAACATCATGTTAGACTCTTGTGTTGAAGACTACAAGCTTATCAGCAGAAAGTCAGGAAGAGTCAGAAGCAGTAGAAATGTACGCATAAAAAGGGCATAAAAATTCAAAGATGAACACACACGGAGAGATGGAGAGAGTACTTACCTTGTAAAGCACATAGTTAATAATGTGTTCCAACACCTTTCTAGTCTCAAAAGAGGTCAATTGAACAAAAAATAGTGTCTGCATAAAAGAAAAACAACATTAACACCGCTATTGCTAATATGACAGGCATAAGTTGAATATATAGCTAAGCTGCAACATCCAGTTTACAGAAAATCATTAAGAAGTTTGGATGCTCAGGTAGAACGATTTCAGCTTGAATCATGGATTGTAACAAGGAAGGAAGAATGATGGCCAGTCTTGTGCTTTCAATGCCTTTAACAAAGTCACTTGGGCACCTGGCTTTGTAATAGTATGAGCCATCTTTTTCTCTCTCGTATATAAATCATTAACAATCTAAACTCATGGCCTCTCTAGCATGGCAGGCGAGAAGTTTAGCCTCCCTTGTAAAATAAAAAATTTATAACATACACCCTCTATCCAAAAAAAACCAATTCCTGGCTACAAATCTGAACATAACCCATGTCCGGATTCGTAGCTAGGAATTGATTCTTTTTGTGATGGAGAGAGTAGCTACCATGTTTGCATTGCAAAATGTATGCATACATGGAAGAACTTTTCAAGCAAGAAAATGCTTTGGTTGAACTACATGATTGGCTCAAACTCTAATGCACCATTTTAACAATTCCTATAAAAGTAAAATAAAAAAATTGTAACATACTCCTTATGTCCCAAAAAAACCAATTACTAGCTACGAATCTGGACATAACCTATGTCTAGATTCGTAGCTAGGAATTGATACTTTTTAGGATAGAGGGAGTAGTTACCATGTTTGCATTGCAAAATGCATGCATATATGGAAGAGCTTTTCCAGAATAGAATGCTTTGGTTGAACTACAAGATTGGCTCAAACTCTAATGCACCATTTTAACAATTCCTGTAAAAGTAAAAAAAATTAAGTACAGTCAGCTTACTACATCTAGCTCTTGCTATGTCAAAGCCACACAACCTATGCAGCATATAACACCCATTCAGAGACGTAACAAAAAAAATCCTCTTGCGCTGCACAACAAAAGTACCACATATAAATGCTCAAGTTGTCCAGAACTGCAACATTGAAGCCTGATGAGGTATAGCTGCTAGCATTGCTACTCCCCTTGAGTTCCAAATAACACCAATTGGATAGGAATATGGCCATCATACCAGAAATGAAAACATGAAGCTGCCCAACTGAAATGGAACTCCTGACATGATTCTTCGCAGTCAGCTACAAACACAGATATTCCTACTAAATCACTCCATCATCTTATATGTTTAATGATTCGATGACAGCAGTGAAACAAAAGGTATTTGGCTTTGGTTGATTACTAAACAAATTAAGCTTATTTCTACCCAAACATCAAACTGCAAATCATGAGCACCCAAATTTAATAAACAAACTGGCCAGAAAAAACACCTCCAGCTTCCCGACTCTCATCTAGCATATATTACTGGCAAGTGGTCAACCGACAAAGGTTTTTCTCCAAAACAGAACAATCTAAGAGAGTGACCGCGTGGCCCAGAGCAGCAACAGTCACACGCCAACTAGCGCTCCTCACCCCATCCCTAATCCCCAGCAAAAAAGAGATGAACAAGGAGCCGATCGATCGATCACCTTGAGCGAGAAGATGACGACGAGGAACACGTGCGCCGCCAGATTCGCGAGGAGAGCGACGGTCACGTGCGAGCCCAGCACGGTGCCGAGCCAATCCCCCTCTCCGTCGCCTCCACCTCCCCCGCCCGCCGCGTCGGGCGGGGTTGGGGCGGGGGCGCCGTCGAGGAGGTACCCCGCCCACCACTGCAGCGCCGCGGCGCTGGCCGCGGTGGATGCCGCGGCGACGTAGAGGCTGTTCACCCCCGCCATGCGCCGCGCATCGGAAGGCCCCTCTCGCCGGCCGCGGGCAAGCAAGGCCCCCCCTAACCCTAGGCGATCCGGCGCCGGCCGGGGGCGGATGCGGGGAATCGTGGTGTTGCTTGCGTGCGGGTCGGGGGGGGTCTCGTCTCGAAAGGCGACGACGGTTTTATTTTCGAGGAGGTGGAAAGCCGTGAGCGGAGGAGGAAGGAGGATGGTGGGGACCCAGGGAAGGGGACAAAATTATTGACGACGGAGATGGATAGATTGGAATTGATTATGTTATTAAAGTATACTAGATATTTGATGGGGTTTAATACGGGACAATTATGCGTTTCGGTCCTTGAGAGTTAACGTATTATGGTTTTCAAGTCTAATAAAAAATAATAGACATAAATAATTTTCAAACATACGGAGCTTGGGCTTGAGTGAGACATCTTGCGTTCATTTTGTACTAAAAGTAAGGTAAATGTAATTTATTCTTTGGATAGTGAAATCGATATATTTTTTTAAAAAAAAGTTGGGGCTTTTAATAAGTAGCCATATATATGAGGGTTATTATGAAAAATAAGAAAATTTAAAATAGTTTAACAACGTTTATATAAAGTGTATATGTCACAGCAAAATCTAATGTTGAAGTTACTAATAGCTAATACTAGTAGCTTTATCGTTATTCTCAAGTTTGTATTTTTGTTAGTTTTTGTCCTTTTTACTCTCTGTTTAGCATGAGTTCACATATAAAATGGTATTAAACCTTAGAAGTATTTACTGATGTTCTCGTCTTAGTATGATGATAATAATAATTCTTGAAAAGGAGCATAGGGAACGAGGTTATGTGCATGTGTGATGGAGTACACAGAAAGAAAAAAAAGAGTCTATACTTTTTTTACTTTGGACGTGATATGCTGCAAAGGCAGGTGCGTTTTTGCAAAACCGGAGTTTCTGGAAGGGATTAAAAATCAGCAGTACGGGGCGCTGCCGCGCGCGACGCCCGCGCACAGGAGGAGCAGCAGCAGCTACAGCGAGAGAGAGGCGTTGGGCGGTTGGCGCGCGCCCCGGGCACGTGGGCCCCGCGCGTCGGTGAGTACTGGAAAAGCGAGAAAGGTATGGTTTGGTTGGTGAGATGATTTTTTGACGCAGAATGGCGAAGGCAAAGCAAACGGTAGGTGACGGCGCGACGGGAGGTCCGGGCGGCGGGCGCGACGCGGTGGTTCGCCGCCCGGGGTCAGCCGTGCGCCGCCGCGTGAGACGAGGCTGAAAAATCTTTCTCGGCTTTGCTAATTCCACGCCGTCCCTCTTATCCATTGGGACACGGTGGTGGACATTTTGACTATTAATAGTCACGGAGACTACCGCATGGATCGAAGAGAGAGAATAAGGTGCACGGAGAAAAAAAATATACTACTAGCCCCGTTTTCAAATAATAAACTGCCAATACTGACTACACATTCGATTTAACCACTAACTAATCTTAGATTCTTAAATAGTTAGACTATAAAAATAGAAGTGCCCTGTTCTACTCTCTATAATTTAGATTATTAAGTTATAAGATGATTCTTATGATATGGATTGTAAGATGAAGATAACGGTTTTTTAGTTTCCCGTAAAAAATTAATTGTAATTTTTTTAAAAAAAAGATAGCATATTAAAACGGATGAAGTAACTATTGTCCAACATAATATACTACTCTATTTGATTATTACATATTTTATACTGTGCGATAGGTTAAATATTTGAAACTTTGAATATAAATAATTTTTAAATTAGTTATAGTTAATTTCAAAACATAAAAAGGGTATGGATAAAGTTGTCTTGTATTTCATAATATCTTCAACTTATCATATCTATAAACTTATTCTAATATAAGATTGTGATTAAAGTTATACATCAATAATACTACACTACAATTAATCTTGTATATTAATCCAAATGACCCCATCTAGTAAAATTATTGCTTAATCCAAGTATCACAACGAAACAATTTGTCTACTAAGAGTGTATTCAAAGGTTGAGCTCGGTATGGATTCTTAGACAATATACGTTATTTAGACATTGCCATTTATAATAGTTGAGAAAAAAAGACTTTAAGTAGTAATCCACCAAATTATCCTTTTATTACTTTTCTTTTCTTTCTCCTATCCTTATCCAGCAAAATTTCCTTGTATAGAGGCTAAGAGTTGATGTTAATTTTCTCCTCTCTTTCTCGGACGTCAATAAATTTGCCTAGTTGTCATTCAAACTTCCTGTAGCAGTAACTGGGCTTTCGATACATTTGATACATCAAGCTGAAACAAATGGAGTAATGCGTAACAGGTTTTATCAATTCTGTGCCGTTCCAATCTAAATACCATTTCGGTCATTCTGGTCAAATTTCAGTCAGTATTGACCAGAATTATCATACCAGTTGTTTCGATTCCATTCCAAAGCATGAGTGATCATTCCATCAAATCTAGCTTAGATGATTCTTAATGTAGAAGGTAACCCACATGTTGTTACAGGAGTTCATAGTGAACACTATTAGAGACATACAAAATAAATTTGTTAAATATGATGGTATCATGATAAACAGCTTTGAATCAATCTGTTAATTTTGTAAAATGCATTGGTGTTCTCAAGTGAGCTTTATTTCAGCACAAAGCGGCTTTTGTTATGGACTTAACTGGTAGAATTTGCAGCAGGGACTACAGCCTGTATACCTATTATATTATTTTAGACCTAGCTCATATATTTCTTCGTGATATTCACTAAGGATATTTATATCATTAATTGTAGTTGGTGGGTTTAGAAACAGAGGATTATGTTTAGCTATAAACTCATTTATTCATGTCGTATTTTCTTTCATTACCATTTTTAAATATTACTACAAACTGATAAAATATTGTGTGATAATTTATATTATTTTATTAAATCCAAAACAATACACTAGTATCACCCTATACCAGCGATTCCGATAGCCACAATGGTCTTTAGAACAAAATTGACAAACTTGCTGCATATTATTGTTCATTCGGAAAGATGACAAATAGCAACAACAGAAGCCAAACTTGGGAGAGAATGATTGACTTTCTGGCCTAAAGAAGTAAGGTTAGAGGTTATGTACTCACTTTGGCTTTATAGGACATAGGTTCAGTTTCAAGGACATGCTTGGATTACTTCCACACATTATCATACTTCTTTATCAAACTTTATTATAAGTGTGTCTAATAATTTGCTCACCACACTTGTGAGTGTTTAGTAAAGAAATAAGTCTAATTATAGTCATGGCTAAAGGTATGGCAAAACAGTTATGACAGTAAGCTAGACCAATGACACGGCTAGGCAAAAGTTAGGGGAGGTTGCTATGTAGATACTTCATCGGCACAATGAAAAAAAAATAACCAACTCAGTAATAATATTAGTTAAAAAAATAGAAGAGTTAGAATAAGCTTTCTTTAATACTAGAGGCAATACGATACTTCAAAAAAATATTCAATGCATATAACTAATATTAGTAAAAAGTTGGAAGAGTTAAAATATGTTTTTTATACTTAAGAGTCAATACATTGAAGAAAAAAGTTTTAAAGAGCTATTCTTTTAGGAAAAAATTACATGTTATAAAATAAAAAACCAAACAACTGATTTTAAGTACAAAAGCTAAAAGAAAAATGAAGAAAAAAATTGGAAAAACGAGTGAGTAGGGCTAAAACCTAAGATTTGTGTGACAAAAATCAATTGGCTAACTTCTAGCCAACTAGCCATCAACATCTCTAATATGTGAAAAGAAAACCTTAGGCAATAAATTATATAATATAGTATAGCTGTATATATTACGAAGAAATAAGATACCTCTAGGTTTATGCACCGGCCACAAGTAAAAAGTTAATACATATATTGTTGAAACTGTATTTAAATTATTTTGTTGGTTGGTCTTTGAAGAATCCAACTGTGGTTGTTGCTGTAGTCCACCGGTACATAGTTGCTACAAAAGAATATCAGCAAACTCAGTTCAAATAACAAAGATAACCATGGATCATCAAACAAAACCACTACAAACTCTAATCCATACTCCTCCACTAGAGAAGTAGACTATGTCAATTTTTAATGTAGTCTAAGATTTCAACAACTATACCTAAATGTTTCCCTTACCACATTTCTTGCAATTTTTCTATTCCTTTGGATCCCCAATTAACTATCAGTAATATCTGCAAACCTCATCAAGCTTTCAGGGTATTTATCAACAAGGTAGCTTTGTGTAGTCATCAAATGGTTCTTTTGAAGTTGCATGAAGAAGGGCACATTTGCTGTAATGATAGGCAATGCATCTTTGTTTACTGATGTGATCTCTATAGGGGGTATCTGTATGTATCCTAAAAGATGCCAATACCCACCTTTGTTTTCACTAAGCTCTGCCCCTAGACACTCCCAAAACAAACTATGAAATGTTTAATATTTAACGTGAAAAAGTACAGCATCTAACTAAACACGTCCTTAGTAAAAGGAAGCATGGATAAACTCTCGGTAGCAATTTAAGGTCCAATCAGTGAATAGGGAGTGTTATCAGTATTCTTTCTTGCACATAACCACAAATACAAATTGTTTACGTTATTCTATATGCACATGCAGCTAAACACTTTGAAATTTCCTATAAAAAGAAAACATCCGAAAGTTTTCGCTATTAATTTGCAAGTGCGCATTTGTTTCAAGAAGTGCTTACTATGATTTAAAATTTTAATAATTATAAACGAGTGTTGTTTATGGTCATTTTGACTGGATGGATTATTCAGGGAACACGAGTTTTTTAAGATCGGACGGAGGAGGAAGATCACGGAAAACCGCTCCCCAAAGTCCAATATCAAACGCTCCATTTTTAACTTTCCCGCCCAAATTCCCAATCCACCCCGCCGCCGCCGTCAACCGATCGAGGCCTCCCCCTCCCCATGGACGCCGGCGACGCGAGCAGCGCGGGCGCGTCGCTGGACGCCGTCTCCGCCGCCTTCCGGTCCCGCGTCATGGAGCTCCAGGAGCTCGTCCTCGCCCGCAACAGTAAGCTCCCTGTCCACAACCTCCTCAATCCCATCTCTCATTCTCTCTCCCCCGAAACCCTAGGTCTAGAGCCCCCTAGCGTCCTTGGGCCCCATCCCTGACCCCGTCCGCCTCCCCCGTTCGCAGCGTACCCGGCGACGGCGATACCAGACCTCGCCGCCGTCGACCTGTCGCTCACGGCCATGGAGGAGCAGGTGCAGGCGATTCGCCGCCGATTCCAGGAGGAGCGCGAAGCCATCCCCAAGGCGAAGGTATCGCCCTCTTGTTAATACGCCTTTTAAATTTGCTCAACGCACTGTTAAATTTGGAGAACTGGTGCTCTTTGGGTGCTGATTTTGGGGTGATATGATAAACACGGAAAGGGAAGAGACAGAACATTTTGATTAGGGATATAATGAAATTAATTAGGAATCCCTAAACAATCGAAGGGATTTGATGCTATCTAATATTTTTCTCTGGCCTGAATTTGGGGATCTGAGGTGTACATTGGATAGAAATGGTTGGAAAATGTGGACAAATCTTGCAAAACACTGTAGCGTAATGGGGTTCCGGTAAGTGTCCGGGAATGGGGGAATTGGATCTGTATGTTACCTTACTTTGATTATATGTAGTAGAATTAAATGAGGTGTTGTCTTTCTGGGAAAAAGAAATACATGCTTATTCTATTGATAATTTTTCTCTTGCTCCTGATTCTAACGTTCAATCCACTCGTGAAATACAACTATTTCTAACTAGTGACTTCCTCAAAAACTGATGTAGAAACTAGTAAAGCAGTCCTTGAAGAAAGAGCAGAGGCTGCAGCATATGCTTGCAAACATGCCAACTGGGATGCGAGAGGATGTCTTTGCTACTCCTATGGAACAAAATTTATCAAAGTATTTGTGAATCTTTGGAATATGCATGTGCTGTTTCTACCTTCATGTTGTGATACCATGTTGTGTGTATTGCAGGATGTTGCGTGAGTCCCTCAATTTCAGCTCGGCTGTTCCAGAAGTCATAAACCGTGATTTAAAGATTAAGGAGGAGCCAACTGCAGGACCCAAGGTAAAGAAATGCAATCTTGTGTAGCATTTACTCATTTTATCTACATTTCATTCAAATAGAAATTATAATTGTGCCCTCAACTAATTTCTTCTTTTATTGCTGAGAAGAAGGGAAAAGGGCCTGCACCTCGTTGGTACATATCCACTGAGGAGCTTGATTCATTGTCATCGTGAGTTCTCAGTTGCGCTGATAACTTGATTTCATTGTCTTGACTTTATATAACACCACAATATTTTTTATCTGCATCCAATATTTGGTTGTGAGGTTCTTTTGTGTGTTTACAACTGTTTGTTTGAGATATTGTGATGTATAATATACAAGCGTGCTACTTCTTTTCTGCATGGTCATCTTCTCTTTTCTGAACAAATGGTAAGAACTTCTAGGAGAATGTTTTGTGATTTACCTAGAGTTGAGCCTAGACAGGACATACAGTCAACACATCTGCTATCTTTGCCTTTGCATCATCTTTTTGCCGTATGGGTCTCACAAGCAACAGATGCTGTCATGAGGTTTATATTATCAATCCAGCACTACTGAGTATTGACTATCGAGACACATATCTGTTTACCTATGGGTTTCACTCTTGGTTTTAAGTTTATTTTGAAACTGTTCAAGCGCTGCCCATTTGTTTTGTAACTCATGTATTTCATTATATGCCAAGTTCAATCAGTAGAGAACTTGAAATATCAAAATTCAAGAGACAAATAATGCAATATAACTGGTATTGTCAACTTCTCTGAGTTTCTTGTAATTCTAGGTTTTATACTGGCTTGTCTTAAAAAGAAATGGTCCTACACTATAAAATAGAAGAGATCACATGGAAGAAGGAATGTTTATGTTTACTCAGAGTGAGGTTGTGATTTTATTTTCCCATTTTATAGAAGACATGCAAACTGGTGTCATGCCTTCAAACTAAACAAGGCATCCCATTTTGTTACTACAGATACATGAGAGGGAGACTAACTCTGGAGAAGGTTAACATTGCCATAAATGAAGTGGCTTCATATGCAGACAGGAATACTCACCTTGTTGCATGTACAAAGAAAAAGGTTGTTCCTTTCAATAAGTTTACTCCACTTTTTATTAATAAACAATCAGGATTATTAAAAAAAAACAGTGGGGGCTAGTTGGTTCCTGCACATTTTAACCCCCAAAATCAGATGTTTCATTTTCCAATTTTAATGAGAAGCATCCTTTGATAAACTGTAGAAATTTCCACTCTTATGTGGAGACTTTGGAGAAAACTTGAATATAATAAAAGTACTATCTGTTAAGGAAACAATCAAACTGTCCAGATATCAGAAACGAGCATGGTTTTTGTGACAGTTTTCAAGTCAATGGAAGTTTAACCTGTAAACAGCCATTGCTCATTCCTAATTGGTTGTTGACCATTCTTAATGTACTTGCAGCTATCAGAAGACACATGGGAGAAGGCATTGGTAAGTTCTGGAATTTGATTTAATTTCCCAATTTCTGTGAAAATTCACCATTTCTTTTCTGTTTAGGAATTAAGGGACATTGCAGCAACAGAGTCAGTTAAGGGGAAGCGTTTCTTTCTAGAAACTGATATAAAAGGCCCTGGCTTAAAACTTGATAATACAGGGAAAGCAATCCTTACTGTGAGTATATGCAGTTTTGAACACTAGGGTTCAAATGATTGTTTCTTCTTTTATATCTCTAACATGATTTTTATGATATACATATGTTGTAGAGAAAAATGATATTCTAATTATTCCATTTGCAGCTAGCACCCTTTATAAAAAAAATTGGTAGCATAATTTGCCATTGTCAAACTTGAACGAGGTAGAGAGAACATGGTACACTGAATTAAACATTAACTGTGGTGTTGAAGTTAAGCCGTTAAATAATTCCACTCATATGCTTCTGCTTGAATGTAAAGCCATTTACTTAAGTGATGAATATTTTCTAGAATGAAAATAGGAATATGCTACACAAAAATATCTTGAAATACGAAGCAAAACCTATTATTGTTTTGCTCTTGTCAACTGGAATTTCCTTTTCTGCTGCATTCATCTACTTGTCTTTTCCAGGTCCTTCGTCACCTTGGCCGCATCCATGAGACCCGGATTGGGCATCATCGTGTTTTCATACTCTCAAAACAACAGTGAATGAAATGTCTCATCCAAGCCTTATTTCGGTGTTGGAGAATATCTGGCATAAAGAATGTGGTGTTAGTCTGGAGATACGTATGCATTCATCTTGTTTGCTAGGCTGTAGTTTGTTGCCTACAGGTCAATGCTGCAAATAGTTCGCAATTGAAGTCACCCCCCATTTTTATCAGGTTGGGTTGCTGCATCTTGCAAGACTTGTTTGGTCTTTTCCGTGATGGAAGATCATGCAAACCTTTTGCGTGTTCTCGAAGAACAAAACATCACTCAGCGCCCCTCGTTTGATCTGATCTCTTCGTATATTTTGCTTCTATGTGTTGCATAGCCTCCTTTTCCCAGTCCGGAGATTGATGATTTGATGTGTGCTTCAGTTAGCACTGTTTGTAATCTTGTTTGCATGGTTACCATCTAGTAGTCATCTACTCGTGCATTACTTGGCCAGAGTTCACCTGGGTGAGAGTTGCTCTGCATTCCTCTTTGCACCGTTTTTGGAAGCTGAAGCTTCAGGTTAGCAGAGTATACGATGGTCTATTTGCGTGGTTGAGGGATGAAAACAGATTGGAAACCAGCTCTACCACTTCGTTTTCATATGTTTTATTCGGAATCGAAATTGGAATCGGAAATACTGGATTAGAAAACGGAATCGAATATTATAAAATTCAGATATGGAGTAAATATGAATTGAAAGGAATATCGGATATTTATTGGAATAAGACAACCCCTCGAAGTGATGTTTCTAGATCATTGATGAATAGATATAGTTTATTATTTTTTCTAAAACCATAGATCAATATTTTCAAATTTTAACAACTGATAATGTCACTTTATATCATAACCGATTGATTCACCACGTAAAGTAGCAGCCCAGCAGAGCAATATAAAAAAAATAACTACTGATTCACCATGGATTGATGGTAGATGGAGGCGGCTAGATTGGGTAGTTGGGCTGGGCCAATGTGCTGATACAAGCCCTTTTTTTTTCTGACGGATATATTTATTTTCGTATTAAAAAAACTATCCGTACTATCAAAAATTATCTGTCGGATGTTATCCGTTTCTTAAAAAAAAAACCGTTCAAACCTGTTTCCGCCGGATATTAGCTATACTGTATTTATTTCCGTATTAAATAAATTATCCGTCCGATGTTATCCGTTTCTAAAATAACGTTTGAATGGTTGGAGACTATGGAACCAATTTCATGGGTGGAATGAGATGGTTACTGATAACTAGATACACAATTACTTATTTTAAGAATATTCCTTTAAGATCTTTTATCGTCTTGTTTAGTAAGCATACTCGAACGATGAAATCTATGACGGAGGTGTTTGTCACTTAGGTTTATGGATTTGAATCATTGATGTTTTATAGGGTATTGTGATTACTTCAAAGTTAAAGTATTATAGATATTAATAATGTTTAAGGTGAAGGACGGGGAATAGACATATTATATATATATATATATTTCTTTTGCAAATGTTAAATAGTTTAAATTACGATTTATAAAAGCTGAACTAGGTGAGTTTTACTGATACTTTCGTAAAAGCGTTATTGGACCAGTTTTTTTATACGATATTTCGTATGGACCATTTTTTTTTCTGCCGCCCTGCCTAGCTAAATCCCGATCGGCTACCATGTCAGTTATGAAAGAGTGCATAGTCATTGCCGGGGAGCACGTCACCTAAGGGCCTTTTTAGTTGGTGACCTGAGCAACGTGTCTAACATTTTTCCTGTGCCTGAGAGCTACCGGAGAAATTAATCAATTTACCCTAGCCAGACAGCCCGAAGCTATATTTGTTTGGTTCGTCACATCTGCTTGAGGAACACTAATGCGTACTTAAGCTTCCGGTAATCACACTAATACGTACTTAACTTTCCGGTAATCACTATGCTGTTAATTAATTACTAATTAACAGACAAATAATAACCATAGAATTAAATTGCATCTCCGGTACAACCAAAAATTTGTTGTCAGATGTAAATAAAAAATATCACTATGCTGTTAATTAATTACTAATAAACGGACAAATAATAACCATAGAATTAAATTGCATCTCCGGTACAACCAAAAATTTGTTGTCAGATGTAAATAAAAAATATCACTATGCTGTTAATTAATTACTAATAAACGGACAAATAATAACCATAGAATTAATTGCATCTCCTGTCCAACAAAAAAAATTGTTGTTGGATGTAAATAAAAAAAAATCAACAAATCAATCACAGGCCTAAAGATCCATAGATACATGCGTACGTACCATGCTCAATTAAAGATCCACGAGCTTGATTAGCCGTTAATCTCGTGGTCTTGTTAGTTGCTACCGCGCCTGGAGGTCAGGCCACCAAAATCGGTGGCCTCACTCAGGCTAACGAAGCCGACGGAGTCAGGTCAGGCAGGCACCTGATTTGTCAGGCCTTCAACCAAATACTACTCAGGCCAGCTGGCCAGGGGCTATACTTGCTATCAGGTTAGGCATATGATCCATCTACATCTCTACTGCAACGACGACCGGCAGGAGCATAATTCGTTGGTGTGGCTTGCACAGACTGGAGGAGATCGACCGCCGACGCTGACATACCGTCGGTGTGTATATACTCCGGTAACCAGGTACATATACGAATTCACTCTACTTTCTTTCTTCTTGGGTTGGGGGTTTAATTATTGATGCCTTCGTGTTGCCATTTCAGCCCATCTAGAGAGCAGAGATCGCTAGTTACTCCTGCCGGTTCAATTAATAACCGAGCAGTGCTATAGGTACTTGAAATCAAATGATCCGCAGACACTCCATAAAAAAATTCTTACAAACTTCTTGCCAATGATATTGATATTACAAGATACAAAAGAAATCAAGATTCAATTTACAAAGTCCTATACTAACAAAAATCTCAACAGTTTGATCTATTTTGTTAGAAGTTATTAAAAAAAAATCAAGATTCAATCAGCGCGTTTGTGAAACATTTGTAAAAAAAAAAAAGTTCTGTACATGTACCTTCTTCATCACCTATTTCGTGTTTTTGTGTTCCATAATTAATTTGCAGGGTGATTCTTTTTACTACAATATTTCGTTACACATTGTCTTTGGATCTGATTAATATTTCTGCATGCGTTGCTGTCTGACAATTGGCCCATGAATGAATTTTAAGATCCTGTACTTGAGAAGGGATGGTAGGATGAGGATGGCAAAGGCTGGCAATCTACCGTGCTGGTTACTATGTTGATTGGACCATCTTTCAAGGTATACCACAAGGAGTACTTATGCAAGAACGATGGTGAGGTCGCCACTCTCTGTGCCAACAAGAAGCCTACACCCGGCAAAAAAAAAGCCTGACAAAGATAATGACTTTTTTTTTAATCCAGGATGCCTCTCAAGTTGCCAAAGAACAGGACACATGAAGGCTATTTTAGCAGCTGTACTATGCAGGTGAAGCAGCTGCCACGCTTTGTCCAGCAAGAAATTACTTGATCTAGATGGACAAATATTATTGCTTCTGATTACAATGCCCCGTTTGCAGCTTACCAGGGAATGAAATGTCCTCCTGCCTCTGCAAAATTAACCAAACTTTATTTACTGTTTTTGTTTTGTGCTGTTGCAAAATCCTCACTACATCGTTTTTTTAATAGATGATGCTATTTACATTTGGCACAACGTTTGATCTTTTATAGGAAATGTCATAAAAAATAATAGTATTATCTATTAAAAAATGAAAAACCAATTCTCTGTAGTGTTTTCACAATTGAGAATGACTTGTGCTCAGACTATCTTAAACTTCTCCATGCTGATGTTCTACCCTGTCGGAATGCAATTTCAATAACTAGTTAGAGTATGAGTTCTACACCTCAGAATGTTGGAGGGTATTTCTTGTGAATTGTGATATAATTACTTAGCCTAAAAAAAAGATCACCATTTCTTATGTGAAATAAGGTGAATGAACTGATGGACCATGAAGAAGCCATTAGTGCCACATAGGAGTTGATTTCCTACAGTGGTAGTCCGCAAGAGGCGCATCTATCGGGCAGGTTACCCCTTGCGTCACTGGTGGA
Organism: Oryza coarctata; assembly: GCA_030770085.1. NCBI lineage: Eukaryota > Viridiplantae > Streptophyta > Magnoliopsida > Poales > Poaceae > Oryza > Oryza coarctata. The sequence goes on from CM061475.1 coordinate 11,654,895, forward strand.
TCAAGAAGCCAATCAACATCAAATCCAAATCTAACCCAACTCTATCATGTCCTCCACCTTTGCTTGGGTGCCTAGGAGAGGGGCAAACTATATAGCCCAACTATTGTTGCCCGTTCGACCAAACTCCATCATGCCTACCTCGCTTGGGTGTGTAGGAGGGGGGTGAGCTACACTACCAGCCCAACTATTACCTATGCTAGTTTGTGATAAGGATGAGAATGCCAAGTACTTCTCACAAACCAGTCCTTAATTTCTATAGGTGTGCCTAGCAAAACCATACACCTATAACCCATCATTAAATTATATTTTAATTGGATAATTACCATTAGCAAAATCATACATCTATAACCCACCACTAAGTCATATTTTAATTGGATAATTACCATAGTGGATCATGTCCATCACCTCATGGCTAAACTGGTATAAGAGAAGTGAAGTAATTATCCCAAGGTCCGCTAGTTGGACTAACTATGACTAAGAATTCCTATGCCATGGCTAAGATAGATAGGCCATCCCAATCCACATGAATATTAATAAAATATATATGTTTATTTATAAAAAGTAAAAGATTGTACAAAGTAGGTCTAACATGGTCAAGAATAGAAGTATAACTTGCCTTGCTCTGCTCCGAGAACTTTTGCAACGATATCGTAGTACAGCGGTGCATAAAAAATGTTGGATTCTAGTGACAAACAGAACAGTACATAAGACGACTAGAACAACACATGAAATTATTTTTAATGCATCCTTGACATCTTTAGAAAAATACCGCAATTTGAATGGGATTAATGTGAGCTCGTATGAAGTAGATATGAATTTAAGATGTTTTCTCTAAGCTTAACACTAAATAGAAAACTCTAATCGATTTATTGCGCATTAAAGAGTGGTTTATAGAGACAATTGAGAGAAGGGTGTGGGTGCCAACAGGCAAGCCCCATCGGTCAATGACCGAAGAGAGGGCAGCGCATGGTGGACCAAGTCCATACGTGGCTGTCACGGCCTCGCCACTTAGCTCCAACATGATAGCCACAATGGACCACCATGGGGATGTGGCGCTGATGTAGATGACATAGATTGGGTCCACATTGTGTTGCCCTCTCTTCAGTCACTAACCTTGTGTTGTTGCCATAAAACACGCTTTAACGTGCAATAAATCGATTATGATTTTTCCTATTTAAGGTAGAACTTAGAGAAAACTTCTAAAATCCATATCTAATTTATACGAGCTCGGATTATTCCCATTAAAATTACAGTAATTTTTTAAAAATGTTTGGGAATCCATTAAAAATGGTTTCATGTGTTGTTCTAGTTGTCTTATGTAATGTTTTGCCTGTTTTGCTTTGTTTGTTGCTAGACTCCAACGTTTCCAACGTATAGTTGTACTACCAGATTGTTGCAGAGGTCCCCAAAGAAGAGCAAGACAAGTTATACTTCTCTTCTTAACCATTTGATCCCAATTTGTATAATGCTTTACTTTTTTAAATAAACATGCATGTTTTTTTTCAATATTTATGTGGATCAGGATAACATATGTATTTGTATTTGGCTCTAGCTTTTATTCCTTATTCCTTGTTAAATTGGATAATAATTTGACTAGACTTTGGAATATGAATGCTTAGTCCAACTTAGAATGCCTGGGGATAATTGCTTTACTTCTCTTATACCTTGGTTTAATAATGAGATGATGGACATGATTTAGTAAGTTAATTATTTAATTGAAATATGGCTTAATGGTGGGCTTTGTGTGGATGGCTTTGCTAGATGCATCCATGACAATTAAAGATCGGTTCATTGAAACCCTTCTAAGGCATTCTTGTAGTTATCACAAGTTAGTGAAGACAATGGTTAGGTTGGTAGTGTAGCTCGTCCCTCTTTTAGGCACCCAGGCAAACATGAGCATGATGAAGTTGGGTCAGATAGGGGTTTGGTGCTGATCAGCTTTTAGATCCACTATGGTGTAAGGGGTAGCCTGTCCAACATATGTGCTCTATGCGGGAGGTGCAACCTCAATGTTATGTGAATGGTTTGGGGAGGGGTGTGAAAAGGGTCTTTTCATAGTCCCTTTCTAGGGTGTTGTGGTGGCATATCAACATATGGAAATGAGTTGTGGGTTATAGCTCATTAACCAATAAAGTAGATCAATAGAAGTGGGACGCTTATACCTGTATACTGGTATCAGTCATAGAAATTCAGCTGATACCAACAGGACATAAGTAAATAATCACAAATCCTTATTTTTATATATTGATAAAGTATAACATATAAGTTGTAGCTATGAACAGACCTTGGACTTATAACACTACATCAAGCAAAAGACGATAGCAAAAACAAAGCTAAACCTAAACCCATAAGCATAGCTTCGGTTCTAGATCAAAACCCTAAAAATCTTTATACGTCATTTGTTCCTGAAGGAACTCCTCCAAGTTTGGGGTCTTCGTAGTACTGCCTTTTCTAGGAATGGGATAATAATAGTAAGTATACGAGATCGTTATGGAAATTAATGTGACATATAAGGGATGAAAATTTGTAGCTGGTTTTTTTTTTGTCAAAAAAAACTTTCAGAATAGCAACGATCGAACTCTTGTTCACATTAATTTCATCAGAGTGGCTGTTCTGTTCTTGCATTTGAAGTTATGTTTGAATTTTAGTCTCGATATTTTTTCCAGTCACGTGGGTTCTAATGAGCAGATAAAATTTAAAAATAAAACTTAGTTTATTTAAGTTAAACTAGAGCCGGCATTAGATTAGCTGAAGTGTGTCCATCTCTAGTTGTGAGATCCTAAGAGTAAAACCAATCGTGTGAGTCTTTAAGTTGATTGGGTTTTAAGTGAAAGTTTGACTATAAAATACCCTGTTTACATGGGGAATGTTTAGAACACGAGATTTTTTTCCTTCACTCCAAAAGGGAGATGGCCTACTCCGTGTCGTATAGAGTAACCAGTTGTGCAACTTCAAGGAATATATATGTCACAAGAAATTCGAGGTGGCACCAAAGTGAAGCAAAGCACACACCTAAAGCGATTGAAGGAAAAACAAATCAACTGAAAAAAAGATATTAGCCATCCATTATAAGAAGTTCTGAATATTTAGCAGAAACACAAAAAATTACACATGAACAGGCATGCACCCAAGAAAAGAAGAAGAAGAATCAAAATCTGCAGCTAGAGTTGTAAAATGGTAGCTAGCTAGGAGTGAGACTCCACCAGTATGTACAGCGGCTTCCCCTTGAGCCTCTCGCGACCCTGCAAACAAAAGCTTTCGATGAGCTCCAAATCAGTCATCGGAGATAGCTTTCATTCTCTCTCTTTTTCTTGACAGAAACTAATGTAACAATTCTCCGAACAATACTTTTCTTGTCCAAATGACTAAACTACGAAGCCGGAGAGAGACTCAGCAGCAGCAACCAGGGGGACGATGTGACATATTGTGGAGAAGGCAAAAATGCGACATGCAGAGAGATTCATTCGGAGATGCCCCATTTTCTTTTTCTTCCAGACAAGGATCCTTGTGTAATTTCCTCCTTCTGTTTGTTTTATTTTGGAATTGTTGAATTCGTTAATTACTCAATGCAATCTAGCAATTCATCTCTAGATAAGAGACTCCACTTATTGCAATTAATTCAACATTGGATTTATTCTACCATAGATGTATTTGCAATTTAATCCGAACAAATATATCCCGATGTTTTTTCCCTTTTTTCTTCCCACCTACTGCATTCCATTTTTAGAGTATTCGTAATCAAGCTAACTATAGCATTTGATATTCATCCTTTTTCTTTTGCTAATCAGAATAGTTCATGTGGTTGTGGTATTCATTATCGAGTTAATAGGCTTTAACCAATATCAGTTAAAAACCGATTAATTACTAGCAAAAAAGTTGGTATAAATCAAAGTCATAAGTATTTTACTAAGATCTTGCGTCTAGATCTATCCATCATTTAATTAGTTGCACGAAGAGTACATAAATGTCAATATCCAAGCACTCTCGGTTAACACGGGCAAAGTATTGAATTTGGATGCAGAAGTGGATACTGAATCGATAGAAAAGACTTGCTCCGCGTAGTGCGAGCGCGACTTGTCATTTTTCTCCACCAACGTAAGTTTATTTACGTTAACTAGTTGATTTACATAACGTAACTTTTCACCTCTGAGTTCTGAGGAAGTCTTCTTATCAAAAGGAATCAAATATAGTTTTATTTTTATAGTTTCTTCCTTCTGTTGGTTTTATTTTAGTGTTGTCGAATTCATTACTGTATGACTGCCAAAAAAAAAAGGCTTGAGGCTCACGAGCTGCTTTAGCTTGGCTCTAACCCTAAGCTCAAGAGCTTTATCGAGCTTCTCATGAGCTTAGCTGTATGTGCGGTTTCTATATTTTATTTTATAAGGCAGTAGATGACTATAAATTAATATATATTTATGTGATAAACTAATATGGGCTGGCATCATATATTAAATCTTAAGGCCTCCTAACATTTTCTTTAATATGATTAACTTAAAAATATTATTTTTATCAAGAAATTATCATAAAAATATATGTTATCATGCACTCGAGCTGAGCTTACAAGCCACAAGCCTAACTAAGCTAGAGCCAAGCCAACCTAAAAGATGGAAGGAAAAATAGGTTTGGCTTGAGCTTTCATGGTTCGTTTCTAGTTGAGAGACTCTGCTTATTACATTTAGCACTGAATTTATTCTATAGTGATCTGTAGATGTATTTACAACGGATCAATGTATTCCAAACTACATTTTTCGCGTCACTCCTACGTTCCTTTTTGATATTCCAAAGTACATTTTTCTTGTCACTCTTACGTTCCTTTTTTAGAGTATTCAAAAATCAAACCATACAACTAACACACTTGATATTTATTCTTTCATTTTGGTAATCTAAATAATAGCCTATGTGGGCTTACTACGTGTTGAGTGTGTACGAGTCTGCAGGGAGGCAAATCCTCAAGTTAACAGGCTTTAATCAACGTCAGTTAAAAAAGATTAATTACTAGCAAAATTAGTTGGTACAAATCAAAATCAATAGTATTTTAGTAAGATCTTGCGTCTAGATCTATCAATCCTTTAGTTGCATGAAAACTACACAAATGTCAATGTCCGATTGCTCTAGGTAAACCGGCAAAGTATTTAAGACAAAAAAAAAACTCTCTCAGACGATTTGAACAGAAAACCTAGCCGTCCGAGCACGCTACCACACTAACCATCCTCTGCCTCACCACCGCTCGAGCACATCGTCGAAAAACCACGTGGGTGCAAGGACGGTGACACAGCAAAGCTCTTCATCCCTGAGGGCCTAGAGCGAAGGCCATGACGGCGGCTACAACGTGTGTTGGCAGCCTCCTTGCAGCAGAGACGACTAAGACAGAGTAACGGCCGTGTGGTTAGATCTAGCAGTTGCTCGGCTAGATCTAGCATCCATAGGGCCCGTTCTAGCTCGAGGTTAGGTTTTGGCGACAGACAATGGCAGGCAGTGGTGGTAGCTGTGGGGATGGCAAGTAGTGGCTGTAGCACGACGGGAATGGCAGTGGTGAGGTGGTGGAGATGGCGGTGTCTATAGTGGCCGATGATGATGGTGGCTAGGATGGTGATAGCCCATTAACGACGGTGGTTGAGGCGGTTACATGGCATTGTGGACAGCAGTGCTAGATTGACCTCGGTGGCTGGTCATGCCTTCGATTCTTCTCCATGGAGCTCCTCCCTTGTTATGGATGATTCCTTTTGGTCGTGAGCAAATCCATTGTTGAGATGACGGAGGTGGTGGTGGTGAAAAGGGACATTCTGGATGTGTGGCTTCATGAGGTGGCGGTGATGGTGGGTCATCCAGCTGGCGCAATGGTGTTGGTGGAGGTGGTTGGTGTAGTAGAGTTGATGGTTGTGATAGCTAATGAGCATGGATGATGACAGCATGTCATCGACTCTGTGCCGACTAGGCACCCTCTCTTTGCTTGGAGCTCCTCCCCTCCCTATCGGAAGTTTCATATTTAGGATAGAGGCGTTGGCTGGACAACAGGGGGAGAATGGGCCCTACGAGTCTGCCTAAATTGTTGGTGTTGGCTAATAGGGTATTCGGATTACGTCAATTCTGTATGGGTTGGTTGGATGTTCAAGTTGGACGGTGAATCGCTAATGAAAGTCTTGAAGGGATGTTGCCTATTTTGATGATGGCGACGCCTAATGGTGTTGTTTCCCTCCTTGGAGATGTCATTATGGCATAGTTCCTCCTTCTCTCACACCAAACTCCAGGTGAAAACTTTGTTCCACTTTTTAGATGAGCGACAATGATGTTTCACAAAACCTTCTTTATGCAGTAGTGGTTATTGATGGATTCCTATATTAGCTCAAGGACTTCTGTTCCCACATCGAATCTCTTCATGCCAAGGTTGTTTCGATGAGAACTTCGCCTTCTTGATTCCACTTGTGACTCATAGCATATGGCATGTTCTCTTTGTTGGATTCTACTAGGTGAAGTTGGAGCTGCTTGTATTGGGATGAGACAATGCTAGACAATGATAGCACATTACGGTCTCTTTCTATATGTGTTGGTGCCAGCTGTACGAAGGAAGTGGTTTCTTAGTGGCTTTGGCTGACTTACATTGTCAAAAGTTGAAGTTATCTTATCAGCTATGATGGGTTAGGGCAATAAGGATGTTTTTGCTGTGAAGTCCGAGCTGTCGTGCTGCTGAGGGCAGCAAACTAGACAACAATCACATAGTTCTCGCAAAGTCAGAGCTAACGGTTTCTTATGCGATAAGCTCATCAACGATGACTTATGTTTGGGTTATGTTTGGGCTCTGTTGGCTGTTAGTTGTGAGGTGTTGTTGCGTGTGTTGTGTGCTTGTTCAGCTCGCTGTGTTTTGGTGAGGCTGGTCTCGTTGAGTTGTTTTTATTTTTTTAGTCTGTTTAGATTTTTATTTCTAAATGTAATTGTTAGTTATCTTTAGTTTTAAAAAAGCTAGTTGATTTATATTTAACACAATATTTCACACCTAAGTTTCAAGGGAGTCAGACGAAGTAAATTGGCACAAATAAATGGACAGTTCTTAGGAGATCGAGCTTTATAGCGGTGCTGCACAACTTAATTTGGTAACAGAGTTTTGAGTTGAAATATTGAAATTACATGGTTAATAAGAAAATTGTAGCCCACATTATTCTAGGTCTAAGACCTAAGGAAGATCTTACGTTAAGGGGAGATCTGGCCTTTCTTACTACCGTAACCTTTTGATAAACCTTGGTGAAAAATATATCCTATACAAAAAAAAACACTTTTGATATATTTACTATGCACACCGGCTAACAAATATTAGAAAGAAATAAAGAAATTTTCTGACCTTACTCCATCTACATATATATATGCATAGGTAAAAAAGAGAAAAATATAAGAGCATAATTTTGTCTGAATTTCTCTTTTTTTTTCACTGCTCTTTATGTATAATGAATATGAAGCGGTGGACGAAAATTAGAAGAACGTGAAGAATTCGAATCTTTTCTTCGGAATTTCGGTGACATCTGTTACTCGATGTGTACACACCCAAAGCGGCTTGTATTTACAAGATACGTTTCTCTCTTTTTTTTATTTGCGAGGTACGAGATATGTTTCTGAGTGTGTAATATGTGTACTATTGATCAAAAACTTTGGCTATCACTCTCCGGCCGGACACTGCCGAATGGCCCCTGTCGCCGTACACGTTATTCGTGGAGAAGGACGGCCGAAATCGCTCGACATCAACACGGTCGGGGGGACGCACGAAGCCAGTTATGCTGGTGGTGTATGCCATTATCCTAGTACCACAATATTAAATACGTATCTCTTGTGCGTATGACTCATGCATGCTACAATCGTTCCGTAGCATTTAATTTTGGAAGTGAGCTCACTACCTGCCAGCTAGCTTAACTATATATGGTATGCCATCTATATCCTATAAATGAGGTTTAATTTATTATAAGGTGGAATTTGGCCTAGGGTGAAACGAAGCTTGATTAATAGGGTCAATAATTATTTTTATTTAAATTAAAAAACTATGTTTTTTTATAGATTATACTTTAGCCCCTCACCCCCTAACCTTAGTATCGTCTAGCACATATTTTCACTTTTATTTAAAATTAAATAGTATCTAATTCTAAAGCTTAGGGTTGTTCTTAATTAAGTTTAAGGTTATGAATTCTTTCTTAAAAGTAAAAGTGCGTCTAAATTGAAGGAAGAACCAACCTTCAGTTCCGGGAGCTCAATTACACAGGCACATTCCATCACTTCAGCACCAGCACGCTCTGCATGCATGTATCTACTATGATCAGAAAATCTGCACTATCTCCAGTCGCAACAGATTGCCATTGTAATGTGCATAGTCAACATGAAGCAATTTTGATCAATAAATCATAATATCATATAGAAAAAATGTACAAAATAAAAGCATTTATTATGAGGCAATAGTTCATCTCTCCATGAGTCAGCACAGTTTAACTACAGTTTAATTGCAAATACATATATACCTTTGTCACACTAGCAAAAACGTGCTTTATTTAACCTTACATGGCACTCGGGAACTGTGGTAATTTGCCAAAACATATCATGGCTATTATTTTAACTTATCCTGCTCAATTGACACCTATTGCCAGAAGTCTAAAAATAATCTAGCAATCAAAACGAGAAGCATTATAAAGAAAAAAAATTGAAGTGCTATGAATAAATTTAATGTCAGTGTAATCTTTTGTGAATGGATTGCACTTACTAAACTGATTGAACAAGGGTAAATCACCCTTTCAAAATTCTCTCTCAAGTTGAGCCAAATATGTCAAAATAGTGGCCATAGTATGTTTTGGCAAATTACTGCAAAACCAAAGCATCATATGACAAAAGTATATATGTATTTGCAGCGTCCTACAGCCAGGGTTCACAATATCAGTCCCGGCGAATCACCAACAATCTTTTGGTTACTGTGATATATAACTGCTCAAGTTTTGCCAATTCTCTGTCGAATCCTACCGCATTTTACCGACATGCACACCGTTGATAAGGTGGCAATAAACAAGCAGTTACGGTTGGTTTTGTAAACCCTGACTAGGAAATGCACAAAACTGAGATGTCCCACAACAAATTTTGCTTTCTTTTTATAAACTACTACGAGGTTGGGCAAAGCTACCAGATGCCATAAACATGGAGGCTGAAAGAAAGCATGACAAAAAAAGGAGACGTAAACAAGCTTTTCCTAGTGTGATCACACTGGGGATGCCTATAGCCACCTAGAACATCGACAAATACTCCTGCATAAGCCAGTCACATTTTGAATCACGCTAACGCCACCATATACTTCAGGACACTCTTTTACGTTGCAGTCAACCTAAGGTAACTTTAACTGCAAAAATATTTACTCTATCAGTTCCATTATACTTGTCACCAAGCATTATTTATATTTAAAATTTGACCTTTCGTTTTTTACAACAAAATTCTAAACACTTAAATAGTTGTCATATTATCAAATTGTATTTCATACCAAACACATTAAGTATTAAACAGTACTGTGTGGTCAGTGGTGACGATTATAAAGGAAGGAAGGAAATAAAACATATATGGTCATATATAGAAAATTGATATATGGTTAAGTTTATCGTAACAAGAGCGTTCATAAAGGTTACATTATGTAGCTCCCTTGTTTATTTATGCATAAAAATTTAGATAGCCAAAATTATATAATATTGATTTTGAAAATCCAAAGCAATTTGTTTTTAGATCACAGGGAGTAATAATAATACACATCTCTTCATAATGTTAATACACATACAGTTTTATTAGATTATATTAATATTAATTATCCTTTAGTTTGATTCCAATATAATCCGATGTATTTCTTATAAAAATATTAAGAAAAAAACTCAAATTAATTGCCCTATCATTTCTTGGATGAAAATTAACAAGTTCGACACGTACGTTACGTCCACTAAGCTAGCTAGCCCGAAGTCCAGTCAAATTGGTCGAACTAGGCCTCTTCGCTATGTTTCGTTACGTAGTAATTTTATAGTATTTTTTTTATAGAAAACAGTTAATTTCTTTTTTTTTTGAAAATCCTCTAAACTGAAGAGCCCTTAATTTTTGCTAGCAGCTGGACGTTCGGTAGGTCGTATGCGTGGATCGGCAGGTTGTCGACCCGTCGATATGGACATGATGCATGCTGATTAATTTGTAGACGTATGCGTGGTCTCATTATATTAGTCACCTGATTGGTATGCGTGTATGTATAAATTGGTACGTACCGAGCAAGGCGATGGCGGCGCAGAGCGTGCCGCCGGTGGCGACGAGGTCGTCGACGACGAGCGCGCGCTCGCCGGGCTGCACCGCGCCGACGTGCATCTCCAGGCAGTCGGCGCCGTACTCCAGCACGTACTCCTCTGAGATCACCTCACCTGCGCTTGTGTGTGTGTATATATATAGAGAGAGTATATTTGTAAATGGACTTATTATTTTCGAATTCATACATATACAGAGATAGCCAATTCTAAAAGTTTTAGACTGAGGCCATTTCTAAGGAGCTAAATTCAGCTGGATTATCACCATTGATTATTTACGCCACGCTTCTATGAAAAATTATTTCTTCAAAACTTTTTGCATCAATATTGTTTAGTCAAATTGTTCATATTGTTAGGTTTATAATATATAATATTGAATTTATCTAGGTAAATCATCTATTAGTTTTCATCCACGTGCATTTCATCTAAAATGGCTAGGTCTTTCGATTTTTCATATGCTGTACTATTTCATTTCCTTTTTTCTTTAACATTTAAATATTGATAGGATCTCCAATGCATATGTTAGATCATATATTTTTATTTATAAGATTACTATATTAATATAACCTCATGAAAGTGCTTTTATGATAAATCTAATACCATTTTTGTATAATAAATTTTTATATATGTGTATACGTTAATGGTTTAAGATTTTGATGGTTGATTGCATGCATTGTAGTATATCATTTATTTTGGAACAGAGAATGTAATTTTCTAAGAGTGCCTAATTAATAAAGTTATAGAGTTTTCTGTACCTGGAAGTTTGTTGGGTTTTCTTAGTGGGATAAATTTTGCACCAATAGCTAGCGCAATGGGAGGACCAAAAATAAATCCTCTAGCTTCAACGCCTGCATCAGAAAAGAGAAATTCAAATGTTTGGAATTTAATTACAATCAACGAAGATCAAACTTCCCCCGAAAAAAAACTAGTATTGAATAACTATGTGTACATCCAAGCAAGAAAAAGAAAATACTATGGTGAATAGTGCAAGAAACATATATCTTTTTAGATTTCTCTATTTTTTTTTCTCGTTTGAATTTAGGCTTCAAAATTTCTAGGATAACAGGTATATATTTTCCCAGTATAATAATTTTTTTCTAATTTTTTTCATAACTAGTTGCATGTATTTCTGAGGCTCTAACGCTTATTCCAAAAACGGTTGAGACCATCCGAAAGGTGTCCCGAAAGCCTATTTCTGTGGTAGTATACCTCGTAGCAGCTAGATTTTTTATAGGTGGACACACAAATATATTGGTATGGTTATACATGCACACGCACCTATTTAAATCAGTTAACATATATAAGAACTGAAATAGTCCTATTCTATTCATATGTGAATATATATATTTTACATGATCAAAAAAGAAAAAAAATACAGACGCATACATAATTAACCAAACACAAATAATAGAGGGAGGTGGATCCACGGGCCCACACCGACAGAAATCTGCACCACGCATAATAGTATATATACTTGCAGGCATGCAACAGTACGATTTATAGCACTAGATCCTGTGATAGCGCTCACTCATTGACTAGATTGATACATACTATCATCATGAAAGTGAGAGAGAGAGGAAAAAGCATGAACACCAGCTTATATAATTAACTATAGCTGGGCCGGAGACAGATCTTGTGGTGATCGTCGCACCATGCCATTCATGTGTACGCCAAAGATTTATTCATATGCCCACTAATTAACAGCGTGATAACTATATAACTGAAATTATACATTATATGATAAGCCCCCCATATGTAATTGATTATGGTGTGAGTATAATGCTCATGATAACGTTAACCCAAGAAGTTAATTAACCAAACTATATAAGGGCTCCTTTAGAGTACAGAAATAAAAAAAACACACACATGATAGAAAAAAAATTGCACAATTAAAATAACATGATTTATTGAACCCTATAGAAAATAAACCATAAGGATTGCAGAAACTAGCTGTTCAGATGTCTCATAGAAAAATACAAATAATCTAACAGAGAGAGAGAGAGAACGGTGAGAGAAATTAAGTGTATTGGACTTTCATCAAAGGAATTTGTAAACATGATGTTAAACCTCAAAATCCTCCAAAACGTGAAGGATTTTTTTACTATTCTTTGAAATTCTTTTGAAGCAATCCTACAATCCAAAGGCTTCCATAGGAATATTTTTCTAGAGGATAGAATTCCTCCATATTTTCTATAAAAAAATCAAGCTAAAAGATCCCTAAATCCATATATCTTTCATTTTTGTGGATTAATTAAGCTGTGGTCAGATTGCAGTAGCCACTAGCTAGCCCCTTCCATCTCAAAATCTTGTAGCATCGCAATCACCTGCGATACGCTACAGTGCAGCGATGTAGACCATGTTAGTGACAACCAAGAAAAAACGTTAGTACGATTCGGTGGGTCAAAAGAAAACGTGTGCATGACATAGGGATCATTTATGAGGTCAGGATCAAGATGTTTATTTCCACATATAGGTCATTGAGGTGTACAAGGAGAAAGGATGATGCTATGGTGTAATTCTGTGTCGTCATCATGGGAGAAGTGATAAGGAAAAAGAGTATGCCCAAAAGTTTTGACCTATGGAAACGAGCATACGCACAAAAAGGACGGTGAAAGAAAGCACCCACATGGCCTGCATACCTAAATGGCTTTTATTCTCAACCTATACTCACAAATTAAAATATAAGAAGTGTATTTTTTAACTCACTAATATTTTTTTAGTGTGCGACTCTAACTGTATGGGTGATAGTGGATATAATTGAAATGACCACTGTTAAATAAATTGACATATGTGTGATATTAATTGTTGGTGGTGTGTATTTATAGAGTTGTGTTCAATCGTTCAGTTTTGTTGATGTGGATCTAATTACCTTTTGGTTCTAGTTGAAGCTTTTTTTTATGTGGTGGAGGATCCAATCAATGAACTCGACGACCATGACTATTTGACAAGTCACCTAATTAAATCCAATTTGGTTCATATATATTTTTCATAGCTAGTGCCACAAACTTTCATATATGCCTATATAGTGATCTACATTGCTAGCTGACTCAAATGTCTCAATTGTCATGCACACACACACACATATATATATATATATATATGAGCTCAAAATATTTATCCAACTGGCACAAACGAATGGAGGGAAAGGCAAATGCTTTGTCCTATCATCTGGAAACCTTCGAACTTTACAAAGGGTCAGAGGCCAAACCTCTGTTTTGTAGTCAATTAGTACTGCTGTATTATTCTTGATTTTCTGTACGTTTGACTATGACACATCTTATACGAACAATCTGCCTCTCTTTTACTTGTCATTTTAGAATTATTTTCGTCAACCTTATAAAATAAATTTACTTAAAAAACATTTTTTGGAATCGACAAATGAAAATCATGCCATTAGATTTTAATTTTCCATGAAAATACTTTGATACTATGCTGAATTTTACCATTTTCTGTAGTAATATATAGGTAACAAATGGTTGGGAGTATGTATTGGAGGCCTCGTCAGTATCAAAAATGACATGTAGTAAAAAATATTGCACTGTACTTGGCTAGATTGTATTGACCCATCTTGTGCATGTCAAATTCATGCTTTTAATTACTTGATCTTATAAATAATAACTCTGATATCAGTATAAAAAAGTTAATTGTATGTACCTCAATGGTTTTGATAAGATCAGATTAGTTAATTATAAACAGTGAGCGCTAAAGTTCAATTAGATCTTGATTTTTTTTTCTTTTTTAAGATAAAAAACAAAAACAATTAGGTAGTATACAGTACCAGCGACAACAGAGATGCCTTTGCCAGTGTAACGTTCAACAAACAAGTCGACGGTGTCCTTGAACACCTTGGGGCTTAGAAGTAGGGTCGTGATATCTTGGAACATTATTCCTGCACATTTTTCGCATAAATAAAAACAAATATTATGAAAGGAGAACGCAAGTTATTGCATAGGCCTTTTTTTTCTGCAGGTATATGTTGCATCATTGATTTAATTTGCAGAAATAGACTATATTGTTTCTAGAAAAAAATTGTGCAAAACTCTTATACATTTACCAGATATATAGAAGTATTTGTGTGAACTCTATAAATTGAACTTGGTGGATAAGTGAAGATCAGATATTTGTTGAGAGAAAAAAAAACAGAGACCAAAGCATAAACCACCAAGCCAACATTATACAGTGGGAAAAAACTTCTAAAGGAGAAATCATGATGTCGAATTCCCATCACATTTTGCTCACATCACACTTCATCATCATGACGCATGCACTCATCTAAATATCCACATAATTAACCTTTTGAATAGAGTGAGAGTTTCACCCCCAGTAGGATGATTAATATGTCTTAATGATCTAATACAGCAGCAAAAACCAATCCTCAATAGAGAAAAATCAGATTCACAACAACAATATATTGTGGTTGAATGCAAGCTCAAACCATGTTTTTTTTGCAATGTCTATACATTAGAGTTTGTGAGAAATTTAGTTAAAAGTTACAAACTCCAGCATGATAATGTGACACAAGATACAAACTATATTGAAGTTTTCTGGTTCTAAACCCCAAAACCTGAAAGGCAGCTCCAAGGCCTATATTCTTTACAAAATTGAACATATGTATGCAGACAAAAGGATCAGCAAGAAGAAACCGACCAGTTTATGAATACTTCTCAAAGATATGTGTTCTGAAAAGAAAAACACATGGCACATGCGTAGCTGTATTCAAAACTAAGCTGCTAAAAAACAGCAAGCAAAGAGAGGAGATAGAGAACCTGGCTTAGGGAAGTTGGGCACAACTCTAATGGTGGATGCTATGCCCTGTGCCCTTGGGTCCTGCATCTCCTTCTTCTCCTCAGACGCTGCCATTGCTCTCCTGCCTTCACCTCTCTCTTCTGTTCCTTTTTCTTCTCTTTATCTAGCTACAAATGGAGAGAGAGAGAGATGCAAGTGAAGGCCTGTGAGTGGTGGGCAGAGGGGTGTCTGTACAAATAGAGGAGAAAATTAGCCAGCAGGCAGCAGCCTCTTTGTAGGTTCAGATATGGTGCATGAGAGATGCTGTACCTACTTGCAAATTGTATTTTGGTTCTGTACAACAGTACATGTTTGGATTCTCTCTCCAATATATACCTGAAAGATCACATATTATAGGAGCCCAGAGATTATTGCTACATAGACTAATCTCTACTATTATAAAAATATAGTTGTCATTTTTCCATCCCCTTCTCCCACCTCGTGCTTAGTACGTTTATGTGTGCGCAACTATCTTATTTAGAAAAACCAGATCCATTTCTTTATCCTCAATGCAACTCCCAGCATCCTTAATTATATGAATCTGACCCATTACAAGGTACGGATATATTAGTATATATGAAAAGCGCACACAAGCAAATTTGATGAAAAAAAAAAGATACACAGAGCTGCCATGAGTTTAGAACCAAGATATATATTACTTTTGCAAATAGCACACATGCATGATGCAGGTGTGTTGAAGCTTGTAGGGAAGGAAACGGCCGTCCCGTCGACCCATCTGACCAGTTAATCAGATAACTCTCATTTAATTGGTTCTTCAGGTTGTATGCCTGCCACACTGAATTATTTTTGTAGTCAAGGAAAAGACAAAATTGGTCGATCGATGGCTCACAGCAGCCTGCAGATCCATTTGTGTATCACTCTCTAAAGAGCTAGTATATATGCTAGGAACAAAATCCTAGATTGCAGGCATATAGTAATTAATGAGAGTGTTTTGTGACAAATATGACTGTGCTAGTTTCTTTTGTTTATTAAAAAATTTCAATGTATAAGCATTTTCCATTCTGAGGTTTTTTGACCTAGCTACAGGGATTCTTGGATTTTGCTACGGTCATTACGTTACGGTCATCAGTCATGAGATTGAATATGACCGACAGAGATGCCTACAAGCTGTTTTATCTCTCTCTCCATTTCAACACATCTAATAGATTCTATTCTATTAGAAAAATAGATTTGTGAATTAGAGAAAAAAAAGAAAGTTTTAAAAAATATAACTTTATGAAGTTCTAGTATTTTTTTCTAAGTAGAACTTTCAATTTCAAACTAGTTAATAGCTAAGATTTAAGTAAAACATTTTTCTTTAATGCGATTGAATATTTCTATGAAAAAAGATGTGCTTTAAAAAGAACCTTTTTCCCTTCATTTTCAAATTATTACAAATATTGCCGGCATGAGTATACGCTTCCTCCTCCCACCCACCCCGACTTATATATATTTGTTTTCCTTCGGCATCACCCTTCTCCCTTCAGCATGCATAACACTTTAATCAATATATTTTATTTTCTTTCTATCTATTTTATTTTCCTGCATTCTCACATATTTTTCCTTTGGATTTCCCATATATACCACACACACATTTTTCCTTTGGATTTCCCATATATACCACACACATATAGTTCTTCATGAACTCTTCCCTTCTCTGAAAGCAGAAGACTAGGCATGATGAGGTCATCATAGAGCACTTGGTATATTTTTGGGTAAGATTTAATTCAAATATATTCACTTAAAATATTTTGTCTAAAATGTTTGCTAAAAGTGTGGAATAATGCCACAATTTTTATGGCGAGCAAATCATTATCCCAAGTGTGGCAATATTCCGAAACACCTTATTGTAAAAAAAGAAAAGAATATGTTATGGACAAACAAGTTCGATAGAAATGCGAATACTAGATTAAGTCAAATAACGTGCATGTGGCTAAGCACAACAATGAGCAAGTCACCAAAGCACCTGTTTCAAACACATGAAAACTCCCCCTTACAGAAATTAATGTCGTAAAATCAGCACCAGTAGCATAATTATAGCCAAACATAAAAAAGCACTATAAGTATATACACGGATGCATAATATTTTTTAACAAGGTTAAGACGAAGTAGATTTTTGAGCATTGATCATGTACTATCCTACTAAACTAATTATAATTATTAGGGTATCATCAGTTCTCAACTGGCCATTTGTTAGAATGGTTGTGCTTGCTATAAAGAGAACATAAGATATATGTAGAGAATCTAACATTATATCTGCCTAACACGTATAAAATCTTCAAATCCTACTTTAGTTTATAATTGAATTTATACACATATTCAACTTAACTTCTAACAATTAATTCGATTATTGTGTTCCAAATGAGGTCTAATTAAATGTCGATGGCACTACGCTTGATCAGAAAGTGAAAAGGTGGGTACCATTAATCCAATGACAATGCTAATAGTCTGTGATGTTGGAGCTTTACCTAACTATAAACTTGCAGACGCACAACGAAAAGCTGAAATTTTTCAGTGCCAATTTGGGGGGCCAGGAGAACAAAATCTCTAAAGCTATATAGTTCGAAGAAAACGAAACCGAAAAGTTTGACGTACGAAGAATCTCGAGGAGGATTTGCCAAATCGCCCAACTTGCAATAAAACCGGCATTCCTTGTCTCTGGAGTGCTGTTCTGCCTGTAGTAATACCATTTGTTTTCTATCATGTACACGTATATGCATACTAACCCATGCAAATAGCTTATATTACATGCAACCCAAGGTTTATTTAACTACTAATCTCGTTGCTTACTCTCTTGGTTAAAAATATAAGTAAATTAGATGAGTAATGATTATAATTGATTAAGATGAGTAAATATATAGAGTGATTTAATGAAGAGATAGTTATGACTGACTAATATAAAAAAAGCTAGTTAAAAAAGTTATATTATAGGATATATTTTTAATGATAGAAGTTACTAAAATTAAATTTTAAGGTAGAGCAAGTAGTACATCGTGTCAGTTCAGTTTTGTACAGGGGAGAAGAAAGGTTGGGATCAAGTACATATGATCCATGCCGTGCATCTTGCAGGCACGGATTTCAATGCGTGGTCCTAGCCATGGATCAGTTCAACTTGTTGAAAATATACCCTATCCTATAATGTAGAGTGCAGATTAATTAATTAGTTAATAGGGGTGTTTTGAAAAATATTGTTAATTATTGTGGTAGCTCGATTGTTTAAATGTAGATATACTGGTGTTAACAATCATTGATCCACATAATCTGGAGGGTACTGAGCTAGACATTTGCCTAACCACACAACTCCCCTTGATATTAAAGCCATTGGATTTGCTTTGTTGGAGAAACGTGCTTCATATGACAATAACATGTCTTTAAAAAATGCAATAATTACACTAGTCCAAGATAATAAATTGTCAGCGGTTTTCTGGCTTCCCCATGATATATAAATATTTCCTATAATCTTCGATATAGACATGGAAATTCATAAGCTACAAGATACAACGACCAATCCTTACGCTAAGCGCAACATATCCACTTCTCCAAAAAAAATGCATATCCATTTTTTTTTCTTTTTATCCTTTATAGGCCCCACTATAGCCATCTATGAATTTTGAGATCAGAACGCGAATTAATACATATATACACTACAAGAGGCAGGAGTATATATGAATGGCGCATGAAGACAACATATACAAACAAGCTAGCTAGTCGTGCATGCACCATTGCATTGCTAGCAAGATGGAACCATCCATTTCTGTGTGGTCCCAGGGTTTGAAGATTTGGGCTATATGCCTGTGAATATTGGGGAGGACAGAAGGGAGGAGATTAAAGCTCCCTTTTTTCTGATGGATTGAAGCCAGTGGAGGCAACTAGGAGACACCACCACTACTCTTTTTTCTACGATCTGTGGAGACTAGTATTCCATATAGTTCCTCTCAAAATGGGTTTGATTGTGCGGTAGCGCGTCTGACGATGTTCATGATTATCCATACATATTCTGCCAAATGGTACAAGATATATAGTAGGCACATCAAAAGAAAAAAAAATCAAATGGACGATACACCTTGCTGTTTCTTTGTAGCCATCTATTTCTCTCGCAATTCTTTTACGTACAGAATGACCACCATCTTTGGACTTGATAAAGACCAGGGTAATCGGCTCGGCAACGAAGGCGAAGCAATCCAGGCATAGACCATGCAAGGACTAAGGAAATCATTTTTCTCTTCTGTCATATTTACTTAACATGGAGTTGCATGTATGACCGGTCACCGTTTACTGCTCCCTAGCAGTTTTGTAGATAATCGGTAATCAACAAAAACCAATAAGATTAGGATAAAATTCTATTTTGATTTTTTAACTAGGCCAGTTTATCAAGTGGTTTCTAAACACGAACCAACTTGATAGGGACCGATAACCAGGCTGTTATCATTGCATTTGAAACCCCGATTACGTGTTTTCGAACCTTTGACTTGATGTGCTCATTGTCTAAAACGAAATAATTTTTGTTGACTTGTTTCGATACCCCATCTGCATATATACTGTTAATGTAATGGATAATTTTACCATCTCGATAAAATATCTTTATATATCAAAATTCACAGTTAAAATTTTTATACCTCAAGATATATAATATCTAAAGTATCAAATTTTACCCTAGTAAATCTTAATACTTAAAATAAAATTAGGCTAATGTAATACAATTCAAGACTACTAGCTGTATATGGTACGGTGGTCACGCTTAATTTCTGTCTTAATTGCGGCGTGTGTGCCGGTCATCAACAAGCGCCCACATAATTGGACTGAATAATTGACACTAGCAATGCTGCACGCAACATGTACTGATCTATGGACACACATATAATTAGGGCATGTACAAAGGTCATTGGGCAGTGTCATGCGTGATGGATATGTTGTTTTGCTAACATGGATGAGAAAATAGAGCTGTCACGTTAGAAACAACGAACCATACATATATAATGGCTACTATATGGCTGTCTCTTTTGATTGATCTGGACCATGGACAGAAAACTATGCACAGAAGATCTATATTGGCTTTGATGTACAGCGGATAACCCTCCGAATTATCAATAACATACATTTTACACCCTTAACTAGGATAAAATATCATATAGCATTATTTAGACGGTTTCAAACTGATACACATGGCACCAAAAGGGCAATCCAATCAACACCAAAAATTAAAAAAATCATGAGGCTCACATGTCATAGATCTCACCTCTCTATATCTCTCTATCCAAGAGAACATGGAGAGCATGGAGGTGGTGACTAGAGGTGGAGCTACGATGAAGAGGTGCATCAAGTTTGCCTCAGGGAGGATGGAAGTGACGGTCGGTGACAGAGCAGCACTAGCGATAGAGCGACACTAGTGACAGAGCTCATTCAGTGAGGGCATTGGAGGTGGCAGAGTTAGGGCTCACAAAGGGAGAGCGCCATGGTAGAGCTTGAGTTTGCCTTACGGAGGATGGAGATAGTGGTAGATAGTAGATAGGCGCTAGAGGTGGGCTGTGGAGGTTGGTATTGGAGCTCGCTTGGTGAGGGAGTTGGAGGCAGCGGAGCAAGCTTAGTTGAGAAGGGCCTCGTAGTGGAGCTTGAGCTCGCCTCAAGGAGGCTAGAGGTGGCGGTCGACTATGGATAGGCGCTAAAGGCGACAGAGCTCGAGCTTACTTGGGAAGGGCATTGGATGTGGCCAACTGACATAGACCTCGAGCGACAACAGATTTACTAGAGCTCGAAGCTCTCCTGCTCCCTAAGCTCCTCATTGTCCTTCTCCTCATAGCCAAGCCGCTAGTGACACAACTCACAGCACCAGCCTTGCCTTTGCCTCCAGCGCCTTCCTCGAGGAGAGCTCAAGCTTTTCTGTCGAGGCGCTCCTACATCGAGTGCTAGCCGCCGCCAGCAATCTCCGCCTAGTGATGGTTGTATCGTACGTACCCTAACACATCTCAATGGCCCTCCTCCCTGGCACCACCGCTGGCGGAGAGGCTACCTCCCCCAATGCCCTTCTCATCGACGCTTGTCGCCCGTAGTGCCCTTTCCGCCACGCTCGTAGTGCCTGCCTGCCCTCCCTACTGCACCTATAGTGGCCCCTAGCACCGAGCCGCCAACACAGAGGATAAAAGAGAGTGAGGTGAGGTATATGGCAAGTAGGTCCTATGTTTTTTTTATTTTGTTGTTACGTTGGTACACATGTATGTCATGTAGGGTATTTTATCTGGTTAAAATAATTTAGAGTGTGAAATATCTAATATTTAAATTTAAGGGGTAATTTAAAATTTTTATATCTATATTATATTATTAAGGCTAATAAGCCTTAAAAAATTAAAAAATAATTAAAAATAATTTATGAATAAAATATACATATATGTTATTAATGTTTTAAAAGTTAATTTTAAAATAGACTATATTTAAATTTTGGCTGTGGTTAATAAGTTAACAAGCAGATGATAAAAGTCTTCTAAACCTTAGAACAATATACCATCAAGTTTTTTACAGTCTACTCCTATAGTATGTAAAACCCACATTAAAAAGAATTTATTCCACTCCTTGTCTACGAGTATATCCAGTGCATCGATCATCTCTAATCAATGCTACGCAAGGATGCATGTTTCCATGTTGTGTTAAGACAAAAGGGGAACTAGGATGCATGCGCGCATGCAAAATCAGAATCAGCTTTACCAGATTTTCACCATATGCCCTAACAGTGGTTTTACTGGCGCGATCAATTATGCAAACATGCATATGGACATATGCCATCAACACTTATTTGGCTATGTAGAGTCCCACTCCTAGTGCTTGATCATGTGTAGGGGTCAACATTTTCCACCATTACAGGCAACTCTTGGGCTGGCCGAGCAGCTGATGCTCAGGCTCGACTTCGGCGTGCACCACGGTGGCTGATTGGCAGGCATATATGGTGGAAACAAAACGCTAGACAACCTAGAAGAAACTTAGTGAAAATCATGGTATTGAATAATTTAGAAGAAATAATGAGCGTGTTGAGAGTTAAACACCGGATTGCATCTTTGCCACTTCGCTGGCGAGCGCATCCCAAGCATCATGAAAACAAACAGCGGGAAGCTCGTAGGTGATGCCCATTGTCCGATGTGCGTGCTCCATGGCTGCTGGAAATCGCCGTGAGATTTTGTAAATTTCATTTGGTTTTAGATAATAGTATGAGTTGACAATTGTGAAATTATGGGAAATCAACTTTGGTCTTGGTGTTGGAGTAATAGATATGCGAATTTATCTGCCAAAATTTAAATACTGTTGTTCCATAACTAAATAATTGTGTGCATCCGTAGTCTGTTTCAGCGAATAAATAGAACTCTAAAAATTTGTTTGATTTTAAATATAAGAAAAAAAAACAGTGCCAAAATTTCCATCTTCGCTATACTACACGGAACATAAGAACCCTCGTGAGCCATTTCGAATAATCTATTAATCTGTTAATAAGTTGTTTCATAATTTTACGCTACTCCTTTCGCTAGGAGCGCCATTTTTTTTTCATTGAGGACGAACCTCAGGTTATATACACTCGATCGAGATATGTTATTTCTGGTAGCGTATACCACTTCAAGTGAAGGTTTCAGCAACAAAAAATTGCTTAAAATTCTCTGGTAGCGTACGTCAACAACTTCAACCACCCACACACAACAACAAAAAAAATGATTAAAATTAAACGGAACTGCAGTGGGTTCTGTTTACAAATAGTTAGCTCCCTGATGAGTCCCTCAAGATGGCTAACTACTAGGCAAATGAAATGTTAGATATCATACATATACAGCCATCCAATATAGCTAGAGTCTTCTCAGGAAGAAGAGGAATGATGACTAGGCTAAAGGAAAGAATGGTCATAGTTCTAAATTTAAGTTTCTTCTGACAATCGATTACTTGATTGAACTCGACGTGCCATTCATTAAACCTACTCTCTCCAACCGCTACTTTTCACGTTTCATCGTTAGATAGACAGAAATGTTCTGTTGGCAACCCCGATGATTCATTTTTAATTACTTCCTCCGTAAAGTCACGTAGGATATGCAGGCTAACCTTCTCGACGAAAACGGTGAAAAATCGATAAAACAAATAAAGGCGGAAAGCGGTTCCCCAGAAGTAATTTGATAGATTTCGTAAATTCAAATTTGAAATAAAAATTGAAAAAAATCAAAAAAGTTTCTACAATACTATACCGATCAGCTTAAAAAATTTCATAAAATATTGGATTTACCTATACTTTTTTACCGGGACAGAATGAAAAAAATGTGAGAAAATAAAAAATGTCCTAATGGGCTAAAAAGCAACTGAACTTTAATTTGGGGTTCGGATCTGTCTTCCAACACGTAAAACGGAATAACTTATTGGTATATAAATATTAACTTAAAAAATTAATTAATATAATTTTTAAAATAATTTTTTATATAATTTTTTTTGAAAAACATATTTATAGAAAACATATAGTAGAAGATAGGAAAAGGGAGTGCCGAACACATAATAGCCCTGTAGGTGTCCATGCGGATCAATCCCCAATTCCACCGCACGCTTCAACCTAGCCACTTATATAGATAAAAAAGGCCACAAACGATTTTCCATCGGTCGAGAATTTCCTTACGTATTTACCAAC
The DNA here is from genome assembly GCA_030770085.1 of Oryza coarctata. Lineage (NCBI taxonomy): Eukaryota > Viridiplantae > Streptophyta > Magnoliopsida > Poales > Poaceae > Oryza > Oryza coarctata. The sequence goes on from CM061475.1 coordinate 11,678,601, forward strand.
TTCAATCTACTTCAACCTAATGAACGAACGCAGGCGCCATCGCCATTAATCTCGCCTTTCTCATTCAGTCTGGACTTTAATCGTGCCATCTGTTTCTGTTCGGGAAATCCTTTACTTCCGATCGGTATTTCCATGACGCCGATCGGTTTTTGACAGCTGACAAGAAAAACCTAGAAATTCAAATTCAAATTCTGGTTTACAAATTTTGTTCCGAGATTAGCAGTTCTCACGAAAACCTACATTCAAAGAGCTTTGACTGATTGACCTGGGAAACATAACTGTCCTCCCAAAGTCCCAAACAAAGCCATATATAGCACGCTAGCTGCGTCGTGCGCGCGGGGCTTATTTTCTTTTGCCCGGCTTAACAACATTCACGGCCCATGCATCCGAACACGTCTCGTCGAGCAGATCGAGCAGGCCTTCTACGGGCTTTCGGGCAGATGGTGGGGCTTCTTGACTTTGCACGAGACATTTTTTTAAAAAAATGACAACATATAGTATTGTGTTCTCGATACGTCATCTATCGCTAAAATAATAATTAGCTGTAAATGATTTGAATCCAGATGGACAAATTCCACCATAAGAAACCTAATCAGAGCTACGCTTACGAAAGCTTAAATTTGATATATATGAGTTGAAACAAAGGAACAAATCTAGGCAGTTGCAGATAAGTCTAGTTATCGTAGGGCTGAATTTGTTCTTTTATTTCTCAATGAGTGCATCGTTTGGTTGGACTTAAAATTTTAGTTTCAACGACGGTAGACATCGGCTAATTGTATCAATGTTAAAACCAATATAGAAAATTTTATAAAAATTTGGTTGATATTTAAGAGGTTAGGTGTAGATAATCCACAAGCTCCTTTTGAAATTGCTACAATTTGGGGGTATGACATGTACTACCAGCATACATATTGGTTTGTGCCTACCTCTAGACATTGCATTGGATATAGTTACAATGTACAGGCCATGCATGTCATAAAATAAGTTGTCTTGAAGATGATGTTATGATGCCTTATTCTTTACCTAGTGACATAGTGACATGAGGTTGACTATCTAGATAAAAATTTAGTTATAGATATTTAAAATAGCTACGATTACATCCTTAATATCATGCCCTTCTCAATGAAGCGACGGATCCATTGTTAGGGCTACTTAGGGCTCAAGCTCCACCTCCGTATGCCAGACTCTAGGATCAACTCTAGTCTCAAGTAATCCAACATCGGCCAGAGAGGAGCTGGCTAGGCTGGTTAATTAACTAATTCAGCGTTAACAAACGGTATTTCCTCAGGCGAAGGATGAGGGCGCTACTGCATGTCTACCTCGTTGTATCTGCCGGTCAAGACCCTGAGGCCCCTGGACTAGTGGATGCTAACGAGAGCCTCCTTAAACACTTTTTTCGTAAACTACAGTTAGTAAATCGATCGGTGAGTGTGTGTCGCTGTAGACATACAATCAATTTTTTGATAGATTTTGGTGGGTACTGCTGCAAATTGAAGTGAAGAAGCAATAGTTTCACAAGTATATTTTTCCAAAGAATGAAGGACGCTAAAATAGTAAACTCATTTTATTTAACATGTTTATATATATTCACTTGTGATTTTTGGGATTTGATTAAAAACAACTCTATGTACGTGTTCGGTAGACTTAAACTGTCACTTTGAAACATATATAGCACCCCTTTATTTTCATTCTGGATTCGTCATTAAGGCGTCGCATTGAAAATTCTGCTGTTAGTGGAGTGTTCTTGGTGATGGTGTCCCATCGAATCGGACTTCAATGGCTATGGCAGTGGTAAGATTTAGACAGATGATTAATTTATAGTTTAGTTACCATTTCTCATTTTGGTTCTATATCAATAGCTAGCGTGAGAAATTCAATTAAAACAATGATCGATAACTAATTTCGAAGATTGCGTATTCTTGTTTGAGAAATACCAAGAACTACATAGTGAAAAGAGTTACACAGTGAAAGATCAAGTCTCCTAGTCTCATGTTATTGAAAGTTTTAGTGATTAATAATAATATACATTGTGGGACTAACTATTTTTATGGGTTAGAAACTACTAGTTTCACCATCAAGCCAATAATATTAAAGGATATGTCGATAAAGAAGAGAAGCTTGGAGAGAAAATCATTGGTGATGATCAAGATGAAGATATTGAAAATATATAGCACGAAGTGACATTATATGGCAAGACCATAAAGAGCAAGCAATACTCAATTCTGATAGACCAATACCATAGTGAACGCCGAGTGAATACTTAGTGCCAATAGACCATGTAAGGTCATGTAAAGTTACGAATGATCTGCATCAATCAAATGAAGAAGAGAAGAAGAGAAACATGAGCAACCTTCTGGATGAAGAAAAAGATGGCATAAAGGTATTCCTATATGTGTACCTTTTCTATTTCCAATTAAATATAGAAATGTCGTACTATTAAAAAAATATAGCGTTAATATATTTGTTTATGTCTCGGTACTTAAAGTGACATATCCAACTAGTTCCTTGAGAGAAACCTAAGCTTTAATCTAACTAATGAGTGGTTTTAGACTTTGTTTTTTTTTGTTAGATTGGATATCCCTTTCAATATATAAAGTTATCAAAAATGAACTCTAAAGGAAGGAGCTATGACTATTTTTCTAGAGTGCTATCAAGAAGTATTGGAAGTTCTAATCCTAGGAACAAAAGTTCCAATCTTGATTCACTGTTTGCCTAAGAGGATTAGAAATTCCAGTGCCATTGACTAGAAGTTCTGGTCCTAACTCTATGTCTGGCTTAGGATTAGGAGGATGACCAATAGTTTCAATCCCTAAAGTGAAAGTTTCGATCCTTAGTTCTGTGTCTAATGGCTAGCTTTTTTATTTGGGTGTTTAAATGTCACATCCTGATTTTCACATCATAGAATAATAATTTATTTCTATAATTTGTAATTAAAGTGAAAATAATTAACAAATGAAGTTAGCATTGGAAATAAATTTTCCTAAATAAACTTTGGCTTGGACTTATTTCTATTAAATTTTCCATGTATAAATACACAATCTAGAATTTTATCAGAATTTTAAGTGCTCAATAAGTAATTTTAAAATTACAAAGATCATTTTAGTAATTATTTAAATGAAAAAACAATCAAAAACCCTCTCCCCCATCTTGGGCCAAATCCAGCCTACTCGCCTCTCTTTTCTCACCCTGTCCTATCTCTCTTTCCTCCCTCCAAGCCTATCGGACTTCTTTTCCTCTCCTCCCAACACCACATTGTCTGAAACTTGAGTAAAATTGTTTAAATAGTCGTGCCCATAGTTATGTGAGAGCCTAGTAAAGTTTTTTGTGATTAGCCTCACACTGCTCATAAATGAACATGATGGTATATGATGACATTTTTTGTAGTTTCTGGTGTGGAGAGGTTGGACCTGAGGATGGTTGTTTAGTGTTGGTTTGAGCCTAGGCAATATTGAAGTGTTGTTAGTGATTGAGATAATACTATTAATAATTATACTATTTTTAAATTGTTTTCAACTACAATTGTTTGAAATGATGTGTATGCAAATGAACCTATTATGACTCCTCTGTATTCCTATTGCATTATTTTGTATTTCGTGTGTGGCTTATTGAGTATGGTGACTTGTACTCAACCTTTTTTAATTGTGCTCTTTAGAGAGAAGAATCAAATGAGGAGATGCCTTAGAAGACTTGCCTTATACCCTAGTTGAGTTGCTTGTAGAGTGAAGTTGAAGCCACGCTAGATTATTTTCCGTTGCTGCTATTTTCTTCTGTGTGAGGACTAAGTGTCTTTTTAAAAGTATTTTATGTTATTAGTTTTGGATTTGTATATTAAATTATTAGTTTGTGTACCTCAGTTGATTTCTAGATGATGATTGAATACATAAATTAGCTTTTGGAATTTGGTGATGAATTTCCAAGCATGACATTAAACCTCTCTACCCCTCCATCCTTGGCTATTGAGTTTGGGCAAGAGTAGACCTATCTAAAGTTATATAGTCCCTCTCATATCGCCTACCTTTGCGATGGTTTTTTTGTGAGAGTGATTTGAGAAGAGAAAGAGTTGGATTGAGAGGTTGAGAGGTTGAGAGGAAGTGAGTTTTACTCCATTCTTTAATCTCTTGAGTTCATAGCAAGCACTTGATCTGACTCTCCTCAATGGAGACGTAGTATCATTGGGATCCGAACTTCGGTAAAAAATCATGTCTCCACTATCTCTTGCATTATCTTTGTGATTTCCTTTGCGTAATCTACCTTAGTTGAGTTCATGTGTATTTACTATTGTTTACATACCTTAGCTCATATTTGTGTTGTGGATGTTGTTCTTAGTTGCATCTCATTTGAGGGATTCAACACAAGGATCAAAAGTTCTGATTAGCCTTTTCTGCAAGACAGAGAAGGCTGATCAGAAATTCTGATAGTTTGGATCGAAAGTTTTGATGTTAAGTTTAATTCCGTTGCTAGTTTTTTAAGAATATCTATTCACCTCCTAGATGATATCAAGACCCTTTCAATTGGTATCAGAGCCTAATCTCCTATTAGGCTTCATTACTTGGAGAGAAAGATGTCCAGTGATGATGAGCAAAACCCAATGAGTTATATGCCTGACACTTAAGATGAAATATTTCTAAAACTTCTTATACTATATGGTTCAAATTATTTATCTTAGAGTATTCATATCCTTGATTTGTTTAGGATCATGGGCCTTCAAATAGAGTGAATTGTTGATTTGAGAATTTCTCCTCATAGTAATAAAATGATATCATTTGAAGAGGAAGAGAAATGTACATCTCAACACTTAAGTTATTAATGTTTTATGTAGTGTTTGAGTAAAGATATATTTGAATCCATCATGCAACTTAAGGATGTTCATCTCATTTGGACCACGCTCAAAGAGAGATACAATATGTCAAAATAGGATGAAATAGAGCTCACTAGAGAGGAATAGGTTGAGGAGTGCCCAACTCCATCAACAATTTATATAGAGCCTTAAGTGATTCTATCCAATGATCAATATGGCCATGTCACGTCCACCTCCTCACCACCACATGACTACATTGAAGATAATGAAATGGTAAGTAGGATCAATGTTAACACTTCTACTTCCTTTAGTACTTGTGGTACTAACCTTTTGAAGGAAGAAGTATATGAACACTAATGGCCAAGTGAAGAATTCACCTCTCCACAATACTCATCTACTTATTTCGATGAACATTCATGTCTTAAGGCAAAGCATTAGAGAAAAATCAAGAGCTTAAAACTCGACTTGTGAAGCTCATTAGTAAGTATGTGGACTTACAAGAAAAATATGAAAAATATAATTAGCTTTCGTGCTTTCATGAAATTCTTGTAGATTCTCATGCCATGCTTAAAGTAGCTCATGAGGTTGACTTTAATAGTGCTAACCATTGTTGCTCTCAAGCAGATGTTTCCTTGAGTACAATATGTGACTTGAATTATGTAGATAAAATGGAGAAGCACGTGGCTCATGGATTTGTTGGCAATACATATAAAAAGAACAAGTCCAACAATGCAAATATTAAGAGACAAGATCAAAAGAATAACAAAAGACTCAAGAGAGACTCTATCGCATTGAAGAGCAATGATCAATCTTCTTAAGATAAACGTGAGGGCTTGATGAATAAGCTTGAGAAAGAAGTAACCGTAGCTTGCACCAAGTTCTATCAAGAAGATAACACGTCCAACAGCAAGATGAAGTGACAATATCAAAGGAAGATAAAAACTCCCATCACTTGCTTCATATGCAAGAAAGAGGCACATCATGTTAGATGTTGCTCTTCAAAGAAAAAAAGATGAGCAAGAATAACAACTTTGCTCATATCAAGTGCTTTAAGTGCATCAAAGTGGGACACTTTGCCTTAATTTGTCCTAGGAAGATTGATAATAAAGTCACACTCTCAAGAAAGAGATCAAGAATCAACAAGAGGGAGTGTAATTGCAATGAGAAGGGACATGAAATTAGATCTTATCTTTATAAGAAGAATGATCATTGTACATCAAGTAAGAGGCAAACCAACAACAAGCAAATCAAGAATCAAGATAGAAACAAAACTCAACTTTGCTACGATTGCTAGGCAAAGACACATTGGTAAAAATTGTCTCATAGGTAACATTACTAAGCCAAACATCTTATTTGATCACAATTTGTTTATGACCGTTGAAAATGGCACTTGTGCTACTAGGGTGATTAGTTATCATATGCTAGCACAAAGGTCTTTTAGGTACCTAAATCTTCTATGACTAACATCCATAGACCCAACATGGTTTAAGTACTAAAAAGTGCTTAGATTGCTAAATAAGTATATGAAGATGCATTGGAGGTTTGACTCACTTGTAGATAATTAAGCTTGCAATATATCAAAACGGAGTTAGTATGCGGATGATTTTTCTATATCAAGAGCCAATTACATCTTAGTACTTGCATTGAAATATCTATCCCCAACCTTATGTAGTTTATATCCCTTGTGTATAATGTTTATCGTTGAATCTTTCTTGATTGATCGACAAGTTTAATCCTATGTTTTGGTTTGCCACATTTAGGGGAAGTGTTATAACTTCTCATATCATCTACAACTCTTATACTTATACGTGTTCGATTAAATTGATGCTATAGTTGTCTTCAAAATGTTATTTTGGTCGAAAAATTAAACTCTAAAAAATAGTTGCAAAAACTTTTTTCTTGTTTAAAAGTGTTCTTATACCTACTTGAAAGGTTTTCAAGAGTTGATTAAAAAATTAGTTTTTCAAATAAAATAATTTTAGTCTCAAATTATACATACTATGATCTTGTTTTTGCTTTTAAACTGTATTTTTGCCAAAATATATTCTAAAAGGTATTTGCAAAGAATCATTTTGCTAAATATCTAAAGTTAGTATTTTTAAATCTTTTTGATAGTCAAATCTATTTTATTTGACCAACGGTTTAGTCAAACCTTTTCTATAGGATAAAAAAGGCTAATCGAAAGTTCTGATAGTTTGGATTAGAAGCTTTGATGTTAAGATTAATTTCGCTGCTAGTTTTTTAAGAACATCTATTCACCCCACTTTAGATTCTTTCACATATAACTTGTAAACTGCTGAAAAGAAATAATGATTTTGCAAATTCTCATCAGCTATAGATGGAGATTTAGCAATAGATATTATCTCAATCTTTAAAGTGACGATTTCTTATTTTTAATCAAACTGTGATTTTATAATTTATTGTCATTCTTTCTACAACCTATATAATAATTGGCTAAAATTTCTTTAAAGCAAAGTTCGGAATTAATTTGATTATCTAAAAAATGAAATAGGCTGTGTGCACATGTGTAGAGAGACTGGAAATGTAAACTTCTTTCGTAAAAATGCATGTCATGCAAGAAATTCTATGGGCGCATGCATGCCGCTGCCTTTCTCTCACGCGATCTTCCCTAACGTCCGCCTTCTACGTCCTTCCCCATCTTCTCGCTCGCCCCATTCCGACGTCTCTCTCTCCAACCATTTCCTCTTGAATTATTACATTTGTTCCTGTCTCTTCTTGCTCTGTGTGTACAGAGCATGCTGCCGTTCTTCCCAAGACTTTGACTCATTGGTTGTTGTTGACTTGAAGCCATCCATTTCAGTAGTCCCTGGGGCAGCTAGCGTAAGCCTCTTTTGACTTCCAAGCACACAAGTTACTTATTGCCTCAGATTCATCTGCAAGTCACTAGTACTTTTCAGTATCTAGCTGAAACATATATATAAAGGACAAGAAAAGCTGCCCAGTTGTGTTCTTCTGATCATGAGGAGATTCAGGTGCTTTCTTGAAGTATGTATGGCCATTGCTTCCTTTTTGCCCTATTTTTTCATTATATGATGTAGAGAGAAAATTATATATTTGTTTTCGTTACGAAAGGGCTGTGAATCTGTGATTGCAAGAAGGCACCGAAGAAATTAAGGTGGTTCTTCATTGTTAGACCGTTGGTCTTGGTTGTATATATAGACCCGACCCCTCTTTATACACTTGAGATCTTAGTCACTGTACATATTTCTATATGGTACCAGAGTAAGTTTAGATATCCTTAACGTGCTAGCTTTCTCTCACTGGCGAACCGACATTTTTCCTCCTCGTCGTTGATGTTTTTTCCCTGTCGCCGACCTTCTTCCCGGTACTCTCCTCGCTCTCTCGTCTCCATTTCTTTCTTCTCCCCATCTTTCCTGCAGTCACTTTCTTTTCTCCATTCCACCTCCACGCGATAAGGCGACGGTCTCCATCCGCCTCCTCGTCTCGCCTCGCACCCGTCTCCGCCCTTTCTCTTGCTTCGTGCATCATTTCTTCTCTGACATCGGCGCACCTCTGTGCTCGTCATCTCCATCGGCTGAACTCATCCGCCCTCCCATCGGCTAGATTTGTCCACCCTCCATCGACTGGAACTCTCCCTCGGTTCCCACCTTTCCAACACGCTCAACGGTTCTCGGACGCGAACCTTCTTCCCTCACGTCCGAGCCAATCTGACGTGTCCACGTGTCCACAGACATGAATCCTTGCATCTCGGATGCGAACATCTTCTCTTCGCGTCCGGCCCCTCTCCGCCTTTTTCGCGTCCGCTCCACTCCTTGACTTCCACGAGTCCACGGACGTGAATCCTCGCACGTCCGTGACCCAACCACTCTCTGACCTACCTACTCTGCCACCACCTTTTCCTCACCTACTCCACTGCCTACTCCACATCGGCCAACCACTCCCCATCGGCTGGCCGACCCACTCTCTATCGGCTTCTCATCTCTCTGATCGGCCGATCCATCCTCCCATCGGCTTCTTCCTCCCATCAGCTTCCTCCTCCCATCGGCTATTTGTCCATGTTCTTCTCTCGTCATGGCCACCGAGTCCGCCCTCAGCTTCGGCACTCTCCCAATCACTGAGTCTGCTCCGGCTTTCGGTGCTCCAGACCACACTTCGGACACCACCTCGCCAATCTTCTCCCCTCCCTACACTGCTGTGAACGTGAAATCTCATGTTCCTATCTCTCTTGACCTTAATGCCAACTATTTCAAGTGGGTTTTCTTCTTCAAATCCCTCTATGGAAAGTTCGGCCTATGGTCACATATCGATGGCTCCGCTCCATCTCGCCCGATGACCCCCAGTGGGACATCGCCGAGTGTTGCGTGCGCAGCTGGCTACTCGGCTCGGTCGACGACTCTGTCCTTGACCTCGCCATGGACGATACCGACCCCACCACCCGGGATCTCTAGGTGGCTATCGAGCGGATCTTCCTCGCGAACAAGCAACCTCGCGCCATCTTCCTCTTCAACGAGTTCTATTCCATGGTACAAAGATACTCCTCTGTCTCCTCGTACTGCCAATGCCTTAATGTCAAGGCTGCTGCTCTTCGGGATGTCGGCCACCCTGTGATAGACTCTCAACTCGTTCTCGTCCTTCTGCGAGACCTCAACCCCCGCTTCTTAAACACCGTCGATGACATCACCAACGCCACACCCCTTCCATCGTTTGCCCGGGCCATGACATGTTAGTTCTTAAAGAACTCCGTCCGGCCAATGATGAGAAGACAGTGGCCTACACCGCTCTCCTCGCCGTAGCCGATAATGGTTGCCGAGCATCCTGTGCTGCCGCTCCCTCCCGCGGCTCTGGCGGCTATGGCTCCAACCATGGCAACACAGCCCACACCAGGAAAGGCAAAGGCAGGAACTGACAGGGTCTGATGCAATCGCGACCTGCCTCAGTCCCTGCCCAACCTTCCGGTCCCACGGGTCCGTAGCTCTGCTACAACCCCTAGGCACCCCAGCCCTAGCCATGCAGCCCTATCGGATGGCAATCAGGCGTTCTCGGCGCCCATCCTTAGGCTTACCTAGCATCGGCTCTCATTCTGCTTCCTCACCCGATGCTACCGACACCATCCACCCAGTCGGCTCTCTCCTGGAACCAGGTTGGCCTCGTCGCCACCCTCAACCAAATGACACTCCAACCACAGCACCCTTGGGTGCTAGACTCTGGGGCGTCCTCCCACATGGCGTCATCGGCTAGTATACTTTGTTCTTGTCACCCCTCTTCCTCCCCCTTTGTTACCATCGGCAATAACCACTCTCTTCCTATCCAATGCTAAGATGACTTCTCTCTATCTACACCCAGCACTAACCTCTCCCTTCGCAATGTTCTTATCGTACCTTCTCTTATTCACAATCTTGTATCTGTTCATCAATTCACAAGAGACAACAATTGCTCCATCGAATTTGACGCTTCTGGTTTCTCTATGAAGGATATCCTAACCCGGCGATAGATCCTTCGCTGCAATAGCAGCGGAGACCTTTACACCATTCCTGCTGCGCCGTCCACTCCACACGCCAGCGTCGCCCTCTCCACCAACCTTTGGTATTTTCGCCTCAGCCACCCTGGCCCCAACGCTGTCGTCACCCTCCGTCGCAGCACCTCCATCCGATGTACCCACAGCAGCTCCATAGTTTGCCTGCTTTTTTCTAGTTCTCTCTCTTGTACCTCACACCCATCCTCCCGGCGCCAACATTGTGACTGGCAAGTGAATTTTTAAACACAAGTTCCACGCTGATGGCTCTCTTGCCCGTCACAAGGCACGCTGGTTAGTCCGGGGTTTATCCTAACGCCCCGGTGTCGATTATGATGAAACATTCAGTCCCATTGTCAAACCCGCCACCATCCGGGTCGTCCTCACTTTGGCTGTCTCGTACTCCTGGCCGATCCATTTGCTTGACGTGAAGAACACATTTCTTCACGGCCATCTGACAGAAACAGTCTACTGCCAGCAGCCCCCAGGTTTCATCGACCCTTTTCGTCCCAACAATGTCTGCCTTCTTGAACGTTCTCTCTACGGCCTCAAACAAGCCCCTCGTGCCTGGTACCAGCACTTTGCTGCCTATCTTCAGCACATCAGCTTTGTGGCCTCTGCGTCCGATAACTCCCTGTTCATTCTTCATATCGGCTCCGCTACTACCTATCTCCTTCTATATGTCGATGACATTATCCTTACAGCGTCTTCGACATCTCTCCTTGACCAGATCATGGCCCGACTCCACTTCGAGTTCACCATAACCGATCTTGGTCCTCTCCACCACTTTCTTAGCATCTCCGTCACCCGATCCTCTCACAGGTTGTTTCTTTCTAAGCGCCAGTACGCCATCGACCTTCTCCAACGTGCGGGCATAGCCGATTGTCACTCCACGACCACCCCGGTCGACACTCGAGTCAAACTCTCCGCTGTCGATGGCGCACTCGTTGCCGATCTCTCTCAATATCGGAGTCTTACCGAGGCTCTCCAATATCTCACCCTCACATGGCCCGACCTCACGTATGCCGTTCAGCAAGTGTACCTCTTCATACACACTCCACGCAAACCTCACCTCACGCTGCTCAAGCTCATCCTACGCTACGTGAAGGGCACGCTCTCCAGCGGAGGCATCTCAGCTCTAGCCCCATCGACTCCCTCACCGCGTACTCCGACACGGACTGGGCAGGCTGCCCTGACTCTTGACGCTTTACGTCTGGCTACTGCGTCTTTCTCGGTGACACTCTAGTCTCCTGGTCCTCAAAACGCCAGACTACAGTGTCCCGGTCTAGCGCCGAAGCCGAGTACCGCGCCGTCGCTCATGCCGTCGCCGAGTGCTGCTAGCTTCGCCAGCTTCTTTAGGAGCTCCGTACACCCCTCTCCTCTACGACCGTCGTCTACTGCGATAATGTCAGTACTGTCTACATGACCGCCAACCCGGTTCATAATCGACGCACCAAGCACATCGAGATCGATATCCATTTTGTCTATGACAAAGTCACATTAGGACAGGTTTAGGTGCTCCATGTACCATCAGCGTACCAGTTCGCCGATATAATGACCAAAAGGTTGCCCACGCCTTTGTTCACCAGTTTTTTGTACAGTCTCTGCGTCCGTTTTCCTCCCGCTACGACTGCAGAAGGTGTTAGATCACTGGTCTGGATTGTATATATTTAGATCCGACCCCACTTTATACACTCGGGGTCTTAGTCACTGTACACATTTCTATATTCATAGGCTTCAGAGTTTAGAGTTGACTTAAACGTTTTGCAAACAAGGTGTCTGACCGTTTGACAGTAAAAAGATCTGTATATATGGGTTCCTGTGGTAACGATACAAGCTCGGAATATGATGATCCTGCATCATTAGAGATCAAGATGGAGGAACTTGTTTTACCTGTGATATTGATGCCATTACACAACAATGGCTGGCTGCATGACATGAAATTGTCCTCACCTACTGCTGTCCATGTGGGCAATGGTTCATCTGGTTCATTCGACCCGATCTACCGTGCTTGGACGGTCAGTTTACTATCTTACTACTTACTGAATTCTTGTGATAGTAGTGTTGATCTTATGCAGTTGCACATTTGTTGTTGTTGCAGAAGAAGTATCCTTCAGCCCTAAATGCTTTTGACCATATTGTTGCCTATGGGAAAGGCAAGAAGATAGCGCTGTTCTTGGACTATGATGGTACTCTGTCGCCAATTGTCGATGAACCTGACAATGCTGTCATGTCTGATCAGGTAGTTTTCAGTGCAAGATCAGTTGTATCGTCAAGTTTCAGTCTATTCCTCTTGTCAAGTTGTTTTGACCGAAACTTCTGCGCGATATCGCGCATCCAGATGCGCGAGGTGGTGAGAAACGCTGCCTTGCATCTCCCCACTGCGATTATTAGTGGAAGATCTCGTGATAAGGTGTTTGTGTTATTTACAAGTTGTCGACGTAAATTTATCGTATCTATATCATAGTTTGATATGCTATCTATGTTTCTGATCTTAACTGTACCCCCTTTGTATCAATTTTAGGTGTTTGATTTTGTTAAACTAACAGAACTGTACTATGCTGGTAGCCATGGAATGGACATCATGGGTCCAGTTGGGAAACATGATTCTGTCACTGACCATAGAAACTCCGCTAACTCAAATAGAAAGCAGGTGTGGAAAGCTCTTAACAGTTCAGCCAATCATAATATATATTTTCGCATTTTTGTGCAAAATATGTTTATTTTTTGAATTGGATTGATCTTTTTCAAATATTTTTTTAGGGCAAGGAAGTGAAGATCTTCCAGGCTTCTACTGAATTCTTACCGATGATCGATGAGGTAGAGAAGTTTCAGGCTTTACAACTCCATATGTTAACTCAGTATTCATCTTGGTGCAATAAAATGCAGGTTTTTAGATTGCTCATCAAGAAGACAAAGGCAATTGAGGGTGTGAAAGTTGAGAACAATAAGTTCTGCGTGTCGGTGCACTACCGCAATGTCGTGGAGAAGGTGAAGTTTTCAACTGCTCAATATCATTTGTTGGGAAGGAATATTGACAATAGTATTTGAAGACATGAACAACCCGTTATCGAAAAAGACATAAGAAAAAATGAACAATGCCTTGCTTCTGATTCATCTGACTTTCAGGATTGGCAACTTGTTTCTCAATGCACAAACGATGTCCTAAAATTGTACCCTCGCCTGCGACTGACTCATGGACGAAAAGTAATTGATCTGTAACTGAAAACATTGGCTCTTCTAAAGATGACTGTCTGAATTATCTGATCATTAAAATGCAGGTTTTGGAAGTTCGTCCAGTGATAGACTGGAACAAGGGGAAGGCTGTGGAGTTCTTGCTGGACTCCCTAGAGCTAGCTAACTGTAAAAATGTGCTCCCTATTTACATCGGGGATGATCGTACCGACGAGGACGCTTTTAAGGTGCATAATTCTGTTTTCATGCAGAAGAATTTAGGATGTTTTTCTTGGATAGAATTCATTTGATGGTTCAATTTGCAGGTTCTTCGTGACGATAAAAGGGGTTTTGGAATTCTGGTTTCATCTGTACCAAAGGATTCCCATTCCCTGTATTCTCTGATGGATCCATCAGAGGTAGGTTCATGACTTAGTTGCACAGTTGTTCTATGTAAAGCACTGTTGTATTGCATAAGTTTGTTTTATATTCATGCATGATACTCTGAGCTATTTCAACTGCAGGTCATGGAATTCTTGAAGAAACTAGTGATGTGGAAGGAGGAAGAAGCATCACATAAGTAGCTGATAATAACCTTTTTATGCTTACTTTAGGGTAGGTTTCTAAATTCTGACAGAGAATAAGCAGAAGAGCAACAGAATGAAATTGCACATAGTAGACAGCTGCACAACCTATAGTTAATCCATTTTTCTTAGCCTGCCAAGCGGCAAAATAAAAGTAATTGCCATGTTGTACATGAATGCGAAGCATTCTGCACCAGTCCAGTTCTTCGAATAATGGTCTCAGTTGTATCATGTTTAACTTGTTGATTTAACTGTGATATTTTGAGCAAGATTCCAATGCACTTTCTGCCATTTTAGCAATTTCAAACAAGTTAGTGGCAAAGATTGCATGACACTTAAGAACGGGGCGAATGAGCAATTTCATGATCTTCACAGATCATACGCATTGCAATTTTACAATACAGAACAAAATGAGTATTAATGTTTCCAACTCCAAGTAAAAGTCAGTTCTAGGAAAACATGCATACAAATTTTTCTTTACATATGAAAAGTAAAAAAAAAACACAATACCTCCAACTGCACATGTTGAAAAGACTGTTCCCTCAACCTGCAAACTCTAGCTGTTCATAGAATTAAGTGCTGCCTTTTGTGGCCCAGCTGATCAAGCATCATTTTCAGTATTACACCCTCTTATTGATCAAATTCCCAGAATTAAGTGCTGCCCTTTGAGGCCCCACTGATCAAGCATCATTTCAGCATTATGCACTCTTATTGATCAAGGGGTCAACAATGACTTGAGATTTAAAATCTGGTTCCAAGTACTTCGAAAGCAAGGAATCATACATGTCGTAACGGGCAGTCATGCCAAACCCCCACTTGTCTTTGATCTGGCGGCATAAGTTGAAGTCCATATCAGATATCATCAAGCCATCTCGGTAGCGAGACAGTGACGGGGTGCAAGAAGCATCAGGTGCTGAGAAATGGCTGGATCCATAGAAATGACCAAAGTCGGCATGCTGCGGTTTCCCGTCACCAGAAGTGAAAGGATTTGGGAAGACCTCTGTGCCAACACGATTAATTGATCCCACAAAGTAGCTATTTGCAATTGCAGCATTCCTTGCCTGAAACAGTATAACTTAAGCATCAGCCCTGTTGTATCACAAATAAGATCAGAAATCGAATAAAGTTATTCAAACTTCTAAAAATTTCCAAATGCAACTAATGGATGTGTAATAAAAAAGAACAGAGTGCAAAACTTGATCTGACCTCGATGGGCCACATTGGTTCACTGAGTTCACCAACAGTTGCAGATGGGTTGAATACTATTTCAGCTCCATTGAGACCAAAAGCAAGCCAATTAAGGGGATGGTGCCTTCCATAACAGATGTTTATTCCTATTTTTCCATAAGCTGTTTCAAACACTGGATGCCCAGTGTTACCCTCCATATAGTATGTGCTCTCATTGAAATCACCGACTCTTGGGATGTGATTCTACATTAGTGTTTAGTTAGACTGAATAAATGCTTTCAGATAGCAAATGCATGAAGCCACAGGAAAACAAATATGTACTGATTGCACGAACCTTTCGATGTATACCAATTATGTTCCCATGATTACCAATGACAACAGCTGTATTCCATACAATCTCTCCGTGGTTTACATCTCTTTCAAGGATTGGGCTCACAATGACCATATTATATTTCTTAGCAAGTTGTTGAAGGAACTGAGTAGATTCTCCCTCAACAGGATCAGCAAACTCACACCACCTTTTCTCACGTGTGCAGAAAGCAAAAGGCATTGTCCAAGCTTCCTGAATTTTGGGTATGAACCATTAGAATGATCTGCATCTTTGGAAATACAAGCCAATGTGTCTAGAACATAACATTGTCAGAACATTGAGAAGGAATATTATGAGCACACAAGGTTCAGAAATGAATATATCAATATTCAATACTAACTTGGAGAATAAGTATTCTGAGAAACTCATCAGATTAGAAATGAAGATATAGATACTAACACATGGGAACTTTAGAGTAATTCACCAAATGCCAAAAGGAAGTTGTATAAACCGATAATGGACTCACCTGTAAACACAAAATATTAACACCAGCATCGCCAGCTGCATCAATCATAGGCTTGACTTTCTCCATGATAGCCTTCTTTTGATCTGCAAAATGACTAGTGGTAGGAATAGCAATTGAGTTCTGAATCAGGCCAACTCGAACAACCCGTGGTTGTCTGAGATACTCTTTATCTGCATCAAAACGGAAGGCCTGCAGCACATAAGAGCACTGTTTAAAAATTGAGACAACAAGAGTAAAAGGAATTATCAGTTTAATTTGCTAGATGCTGAAGGATTGAAAAGCACAACCAGTTCACAAGCTGCCACTACCACTACCAAAGAAGTGTTTGACCTGATGCTTTATTTGTCTTAGTGAACCCCAATTCGACATTAAAACTGTATTGATTCTTTCCCAATCAACGAGGATTTTTTTTTTGTAAATAGTGCATGTTTGATTCCATCCTTAAATTAACGGAAGAAAATGCCAACTATCAGGAAATAACCTGCACATCAAAATTATGAGATTTTGCAAGAGCAGATGTGGCTTCAGGCAGTGAGATGGCCTCTAAAGCACGCCCACAGTTCAGTCCTAACAGCAACCGGCTTGCTTCCTGTTAACAAATATACAAACCAAGTCAACAAAACCTCTGCATAAACAAGTTGATATCTTGTCAATTGACAGGCATCTAGGCATCTAGGCATCTAGTTTAGCGCTTTCTGGTGAAACCATATCATAATTAAACTTGATAGCGTCTGATCTTGTCAATTATAACTAGCAGTACATTTGTTTTGTCTAAGGAGAACACAACCAATTACATCAGCAAATGGATGGAAAACTGTAACGCATAAATGTTAATAGTACAGAGTGTTTCTTCCCACAGAATTACTCACTGAAAACAGTCACTATCAGACACACAAAAATTGTCCTGGAAAGCAACCATGTGAATCATTCACACAGCTCATCATCAATTGCATCCCATAAGCCAACGATGGTAAAGATATATCCCTTCCTCGGGATGCATATCTCAGTATCAGCGATCAAACAGAGACACCTTCATCACCTCACGTCACATCAATCGGCTCGAGGAAACACGGTCGCGCCAGCCGCAAGCTCGCCACCCGGGAACCAGAGGAAACGGGGGTGGGAGGTGCGGGCGCCGGAGGCAAGGGCCAGACGCATCCGACCAGCCAGCGGGCGTCCGGGGGAGGGAGGGAGGACGGGTGAAGGAAGGAAGTTACCTTGAAGAGGTCGGGGGAGAGGTTGGACTCGAGGAGCCTGTGCAGGGACTCGTACCCTCCGATCGACCCCGCCGGCGGCGCCTCCTCTCCCTGCGGCCGCTTGCCGCCGCTGCTCTCCATTCCTATCGTCGCGTGGCCCGGTGCGGTGCTCTGCGATGCGATGCTACCTTGAACAATTGGACCCGTGTAGATGGAGGGCCGAGTCAGTACGACTCTTTTAACTATTGTTTCTTTGTCTTGTACTTCCTCCTCGCGTCATGTGATTTGGTTGCCCTTCTGTTTGGATGGATTACCCTGGCTGGATTAATCGCTAATGATGGAATTTATGCGTTTGTGAATGACTAATATAGCCCATATCAGCAAACGGATTGCCCGCTATATCTGTATTAACAGCCTACTACATGGTAGAGAGAAGAGAGATTAGCAAAGTTATCGGTTTGCTTATTCTGATTGTAAACCTTAATTGGCAAATCCTTAACAATTTACAAGAAAATACTTAAAAAATAAACTACAATAAAAAACTATAAAATCAACGTGTGAAATTTAAATTGTTACATCAATTTATAAGCTGAAGGGTAAAGTAAAAGAGGTAGTGGGGAATACTAGTAGACTATAGCCCATAATTGATAGGGGCAGTGGCATCCAACATGTTCGATGTGGTCGATTTCTCAACTCGAAGCAATATAAAAACAAATGTCCTGAATATATGTCATGTATAAGGTTGCTTTTGAGCCGACGATATAGAGACAATTTTTTATATAAATGTTTTCTAAATTACGTATATTTTTTAAAAAAAATTAATATAAAATTTGCTTTAAAAATTATATGAATATATTTTTTAAATTTAAAATAATTAATACTCAATTATAATACCTACATAACGCATGTATATTTAAGATATATTTAAATTATCGGGGAGACTGGCGACATGTCTTATTTGTTGTTAGTTTATAAAACATCTAATATTTACTACTGTGGAAACATTTTTGAGAAAAAAATCTAACTATGTGATTTTTTTATTCCCATCGAAATGTCTGCGATTATAAGAATTGAATGGTTCCTCACACGCTGCCGCTTCGTCCGTCCGCTGGAGCAGAGTGCGACGTCCGCAGTCTGCACGACGCGACCGACTCGCTTCCAGCGATGTTCTATAATGCCTCCAGATCCGATTCTGTTTTCAATTTCTTATCCTTGTTCCGCAAAGCAAAAGATTTAGCCCCCTTTTGACTGTATTTTTCTGCCGGAAGATGAGACCATGACTCAAAGAATAAAACAGAAAGCTCGAGCTGTCTCCCCTGCCCTCCCACCGCACGGCCTCATCCATCGGTTGGCTGCTCGAGCTCGCTTCCTTGCCCTCCTGTCTCGTGACCTTGTCCACCGACCAGCGCCCAAGCTTCTCTGCTGTGTGATACTGTTGGTCGCCGAATTTTATGGAACCGATCGGACCGGAAAAAGGCGTGAGCGAGCCGACTGATATCAGATCAGAGAAGACAACGTATTAGTCATACGAATGTATGAGAGTTCTGCTTGACTATGTTTAAAGACGTGTTAATTAATTTTATTTTTAGAAAGGATAAGATTCATGAGTCAATCGACCGTGGGACTATCAGTTCAAAAGTCGATAAAGACATAAGCAGTAAATAAGAGAATTATCGACCGAAGAGTCGATGGCGATTTGACATAGGGTAAATGATAAAAATAAGGAACGAGACCCTAATCCTCTCGAAGGCACAAGAACTAGACCATCGTGATACCACTATTAGATTTAGCCTCGATAGATAGTACTTAACCAAAACAATATGAGACCGAGGCTAATAACGCAAGATGACGAAAGCTGAATCGAACGTATTGATGGAAGGGATGGGACGAGACCATCGGCTACTTATCGGCCGAATGTCCAATGCAGGCCTATATTTAACCTCATCGGCTATCTGAGTCAATGAGAAATGAAACCTGCTAGATCCCGACACCAACCTTATCAAACACAATATTAGGCCGCATTCGACGGGATCAGATCATTCTTTAGCAGATTAATCGTTCAGGATATAAGACAGATGTATATATAAATGTGTATCAGCCAGACAGTCGATACGCTAGGCATAAAGCACAAGATAAGGATAACTCATCAACTACTCACTTCGATAAAACATCGCGTGAGGACATGTTAGGCCAACGGCTCGATCTACCGCCATCGGTCTCATAAGTCAGACCTAACCAATGTAGCATTAGCCCAATGACGGTAGAGGAAAGCCGATGAACCAATAGGCCTTACTCGAGCGTGATGCGGTACGTTCAATTGAACTAAGAGGTCGGACCTAACTGATATAACGTTAGACACCTTAGATAAAACGAACGGACCAAGATAATGACAAAACTTATTCTTTCACCGGAGATCGGACCTAACCGATGTAGTCTGATATCAAGAGCCAGAACACGCTGTAATAAATCTAGATGAACTAAGGTGGTGTTAACGCTAAAATTTGATAAGCCTAAGGAAAGATTGAAAAAATGATCGGTTTAGTAAAGAAGAGTCCAATTGTTATAGAAAGAGGCTAATCGCAGAAAGCGAGAAAGGATTCGGTCTAATTATAGAAGACTATCTAAATGAGGCTAAGTTTTAGGAGGAGCCATGGAACTCATGGCAGGATAATTTATCTATGTAAATCGTATCTTATAGTATGAAGGTTTAGTTAGTTGAGTTAACTTTATTAGAGATATTTTCCTTCTATAGGAAATAACGTCCGATGTATGTTGTAGGCACATCGGACTTTATAATAACAGTGTATAAATATAGACTCCCTAGAAGCCTATAAGATATCGATCAATCAATCAACTAGTCGGTCAATACAATTTCGGCGTATCGCTACCCTAGCTTATCTTAGTTTTTACTGACGGGGTCTTGACGTGGGATTGTATCGATTAAGTTCAATCTCCGGCGAAGAGGTAAGTCTCGTCACTATCCTGATATATCTTGCTCTGTCTAAGGCTACATCGGTTAGGTTCGACATCTTAGTTAGATCGAGTGTACCGCATCATGTTCGTGTGAGATCTATCGGTTTACCAAGCTCTCTCTGTCATCGTCAGTCCCATGCTACATTGGTTGGGTTCAATCTACAAGGCTACCGATAGTAGAGTTGAGCCATAGGCCTGTAGGTTTCTGCTCGGAGTTTTATCGGAGTGCTTAGCCGATAAGTTATCTATATTTTGAGCAAAACGTCCATCATATCGACTCCTCAGCTGATATGCACTCGTCTTCAAAGACTTTCATCGAACGTCACGCCTGTTGCATTGATGCACGCATATCTTCAGAGAGATCCTCTCATTGGCTCAGCTAGCCGATGGGTTCCCTCCACTCCTTCTTCAGCACAACTGATCTGATGTCCGCCTTGTCGTTGCCGTTGGCCTCGGTCTCATACTGTCTCGGTTAGTTGTGGTCTCCTAGTCCATCTAGATTTTTTCCAGCGGGTTTTGACTCTCGACGCAAGCTTGCATCAGTTAGGTCCGATTTCCGACGAAAGGGTAAATCTCAATATTATCCTAGTATATATGTTATGTCTAAGATTGTATTGGTTGGGTCTAACTTCTTAGTTTGATTGGATATATCACATCATATTATATTCGGGTGGGATGTATCAACTTATCGAGTTTCTTATACCATCATTAGTCTTGTGTTACATCGATTAGGTCCGATCTTTTAGACTGCTGATAGTAGATTGATTCTTTATAAGTCTTTACACGACGTTTCATTGGAATGGCTAGCCGATGAGTGACTTTTATACTGATCTTTACACTTAACATATTGGCTTTCTAGCCGATATACATACATTGTCCACAATTAATCTGCTAGCGATCGATATGATTTTATTAGATACTAGCAATCAATCTAGTTTTATTAGATCTAATTTTATAATGTCTCAGTTAAGTTCGATCTATCATTAATAAAGTTAGTATCGTGATCTATTAGGTTTAGTTCTTTCCATCAGCTTAGTTAGACGATGAGTTTAACTTTTTCTTGTATTAGCATGATTGATCTAACTCTTGTTTGTTTAGTGTCATTAGCTTCAGTTTTATACTATCTCAGTTTGGTTTAATTGGTTCTAACAATACTTTAATTGGTGATTGCTAGATCTCGTTTTTTCGAAAAACCAGATTTTACTTTATACTGCTTATCACCTATTTCATTCAGAGCATTATCGACTCTATAGTCGATTTGTCTGTGATTTTATTCCTTGCTATCATCAGTTTCTAACCGATATATAAGTGTTACAATCTCTATTGGCAATCAGCTGATAGCAGAAGTCTATATTGCCTATCGGTCGATTGGTTTGTTGACCTAACTCTATATCTCTCTTGGTTAAATTGATTGGTATGTTCGTGAATCTCAAGTTTAGGACTTTCTGAGACTAAACAGATCTCTCAAACCTTCATGTGTGTAGCCGCATCGTATCATATCTTTATCGGTGAACACGCTCCTCAACATTCCTGTGCGAACAATTATATTTCAGATAAAGGACTAAACGTCTTGGTGATTTGTTTCAGTGAGTCTAAAATTTTCTACGTTTTTCCTACCTTGTCCAAATATTTAGGAGTACATTATTTTAAATATTCTATGTTACACATGTATTCCTATATTATTTTTTTGTGATTTTCATTTTTTATATTGTTTCAATACTGGGTTTTGAGGAATCCTTAATGATCACTCTAACTTTACCTTGTTCTACCGTACATCCATTGACTCATGGTGCATAGGCAGCAAATCTTACACTATATGTTATGCACGTATATATAGTATATATAAAATACGAGTGTTTTCATATTTTCGTCATTAGCCAAATAGTAGTTTTCATTTATAAGTATAAGTTTTGCACTGTTTTAGCCATTTAAAATTGTTGGGGGAAATTAAGATATTTTTTCTCACTCTAATTAATTTTTTATGGCTAAAAGGAATTTACAAAGATGATTTATTGATATGGAATTATTTTCTTACCAAAATTTATTGTAGTTTCATGCCATTAGTTGTGATATAATTTTCTTTATTATATCTAGACAACGGTGATGTGATTTTAAAACGTTTTCTGGTGCCATTTAGTGTGAAGAGATTTCCAGGATATCATCAAAGCGAGCACAATTCAAGAGCCGACCATGTGAGCCAATGACACGGTTTGTTATGTTCAAATATTATGTATGCAAGGTATCTCGATTTTAAATAAGTATTTTTTTCCGTTGTACTTTTCTAGTATTTTAAAAATGAAAAGTGTCATGTATTAGCAACCTTGAGGAGGTGCGTAATCAGAACAGGAAGGCGTATTTTAGTCAACCATTAAAACGGACGGCTCAAAGCCTTAGAGCGGAAGGAAAGCAGATAGGCCCGCGATTGCTTAAACCCACATCCGCCTGCGTCGCGTCTACTCGCTGCCGATGGCGGCCGCCGCGGCGACCCGCATCATCCGCCTGGCCCCGCGCCGCCTCCGCGGCCCCACCAAGGCTGGCCCGTTCGCCGCCCTCCCGCTCCAATCGACGCCTACGCCGCTCGCCGCCACCTCGAGGTGGCGTCGCTTCTGCGCCGCCGCGCGGGCCTCGGCCCCGCCCCCGCCCCCCGCGGCGGCGGCAACGGCGGCCACGGGGGAAGCCGTGGGGGAGTTCAGGCGGAGGACACGGGTAGCGGACGTGAAGGGAGGGGAGGACGAGGGCGCCTCCTGGGTGGGGAGGCAGCTCGCCGTGCGCGGTTGGGTGCGCACCTGCCGCGCCCAGAGGACCGTCACCTTCGTCGAGGTGAGGAGAAACCTGCGCTCCCGTATTCCTTCTGTTATAGCTTCTCGGTGAGGCGAGATGGTGACGCGAAGAATTAGCGGGTTTGTGTTTGATGAAATGCCGGTGCGTATGATTAGTTGCACAATTGCTTAGTTAACATTGTGGTATAGGAATTCGGAATGTGGGAAAATATGCCTCCTTTAGTGCACCATTGACATTGCTTAACCAATACAGATGATCATTTGACATTTCATGAAACATTCAATCCATGTTTATGCGATAGCAATAAACTAGCTTTCATTGTCCTTTTTTCTGTAATAAATTAGGATAACAAGATTGAACTGCTGGATAGATATTAAGGATATCCTTTTGTGATTGTTTGGCAAATCATCCATCTTTGGATGAGAATTTGAGCCTATTTGATTTGTATGCCAGCAGTTCTGTGGAGTGTAGTTAGTTGTAAACTTACAGCAAATCTTGACCAGTTCCAATAAAATGTTTATGATATGTCTCCACAAACAAGTCAATGATATTTAGATATATCCAAGAAATAGCAAAATTGAAGTAGTTTTATAGTAGGAATTTGAGGAAAATCATGTGGTAGAGTTATATGAGGATAGCTAATGAATTGTCTTTTTGACCACCTATGTTATGTATCATGGTATCGCCACACAGCATACAGTTTGCCTGATTGCAATTTATTACAATTGCTTTTACAAGTTAGAAATCAGGACAGTTTCTCTAAGGCTTACTCTTGTGTTATTAATCAGACAGTCCTTCATGGACCAACAATACTAATGTAGTAGTAATCTGCATGCCATATGAGTACGCAATATAACGAATCAGAGTAACTCATATTCTGTATGCACAGGATGTTAACACTGTCATCTGGAGACTTTAAAGTTCCCTGAAATAATGGTATGGACTTTTACTTTAAGGCTCTAATGCATCCTAAAATCCAATTTGTTTCAGGTTAATGATGGTTCTTGCTTGTCCAACATGCAGTGTGTATTGACTCCTGATACAGAGGGCTATGACCAGGTATGCACTTATGCACATTGCCACATGCTAGATCTGGAGGTGGCAAAGCACAAAACTAATTAATTAAAATCATTCAGGGAATCAGGGTACAACTAGATAGTAGAAACCGTATATGTATCTTTTTCGTTATTCTTATGGTCAACAAAAATATTTTGATCGATCCAATGGTTATCTTGTGAAAATATCAAATAAAACTCTGATAATTATGATATGCCACTGACAAATCTTATCCAGATCTGAGATTACATGCCTCCAACAGTGTCTAATTTGTTACATGTCTCGATGCCTTTCATTTTGCCTTGCTATAGCTGCAGTTAATGTTCTTGTGGCTATAGTACATTTACTGGTCAATCTTTTCAATGGTGAATGTCAGATAGACTCTATCGCTACTGGGGCCTCTGTGTTAGTGGAAGGAGTTATAGCAAGCAGCCAAGGTGGTAAGCAAAAGGTGGAGTTGAAGGTTTCAAAGATCATTGTGGTAATTGTTTCATTCTGCCTATAGTTTCCTCCTTTTCTTTTTTATTTCCTTTTTGTTTTGCATGCCTCATAAATCAATATTAAATGTGGAAAAATCTGGAGTTAACTTGCTACTGTCCAGATATCAGAATAATCTTTCTATTTTTTTATTGATATAGGAGAATATTTGTGGAGTAGTTAAGGTATCTCTTTTTGAATGCTAGTCTTGTTAAAGAAAGATGGGAGAGTTACTGATCCCTCATGTGTTGAGTAGTGGTTTTGATGATCCCTGATGTATGGGAGAGTTAACCTACATACAATGCATAAAATTTTCTCCCCTATGCTTTCTTCTCTTATAGAGAAATTTCAAATGCTACCATGACAAAAGGATAGACCTATAGACTGTTAATGTTGATTGAGAATCTGTAGTTGCATTTTGTTTTATCAGGCTGTAGACAAAAATCTCAGGTAAGCATGTTTCTAGTGCATTTTTTGGTGTGTTCTGATGTAGGATTCACTTCTTTGTACAGATTGGGGAAAGTGATCCGACATCTTTTCCTATACAAAAGAAGAGGGCATCAAGAGAATTTCTGAGAAGTGTAGCCCATCTCCGTCCTCGGACAAATACTTTTGGCGCAGTATGATTTTACTTGTTGCTAGTTCTTTTTCTGATGCTTTTTTTTTCTCAGAAACTACCAAATATTTAAGGAGTTGTGCTAGGCCTTGGAAATGACCATGCCCTTTGTGTTCATAACTTGCCTACAGAATGCTCATCATTACCCTTTTCTAGATGCATTGTTAATTCCCTAATGTAGCTCATAACTTAGTATACAAGTTGTGACAAGATCTGCTATGCAAATATTCCAAAATAGGCGACATTCTGGTCAATCCAACTTCGGATATGGATCTGTCAATGTGGTGCTGAAATACAAATCTTTTGTAGAATTGCAATGAACTATGACCAATGCAGGTGTGGACATGCCTAGGAATTTGTATGATCCTGATATTAGCAAGAATCCAACAATCTTTACTGCTGATCTATAATCATATTCCGCACATCAAAATAGTGCAAGTGTTGCCAGTTCTATGTGTTGTAATAAAATGAACTTTTGTGTCCAGAAAGTGCTTATTTCTTTTGATGAAGAAGCTGGCAGATGTCCAATGCTTTTCATTTCTCTAGTTATGTAACTTTATTCTGTGGAATTTTTACTGTACTTTGGTACTTATTTAGGTGGCAAGAGTGAGAAATGCTTTGGCATATGCGACTCACAAATTTTTTCAAGACAACGGATTTGTTTGGGTAGCGAGCCCCATTATTACAGCATCAGACTGTGAAGGAGCAGGGGAGCAGTTCTATGTCACAACATTGGTTAGTATTTCCTCAATTAGATTCTAGACTAGAGTATAGACAGATTGCTTGGTATGTTTTAAAATTTGCAGTTTGTGGGGGAATGTTCTGCTCATCATGTCATTTCCTGTACTAATATGCTGTTCATATTGTAACACTATATTCTGGGCCTTTTCTATATTTACCCCAAAATCATAGGTGTGCTTTTTGCTCCAAATCAGAAATTACTTAGAGTGCTCCACATCATCCTGTACTAATATGCCTGTTTGCTCCAAATCAGAAACTATTTGAAGTTTTCTTTTAGTTTTGTACTTCTGTGGCTGGTTAGAACAACTTCACTATGTTTATTAAGTAATTAGTAAGTGCGCTGCTAAATCATATTGTATTTTCCATTTACAGATTTACTTAGTTAAATATCATTGAAGTTCTGCTATAACAGTTATATTAAGTTTGTCATGATTGATTCACATGTATCTATGTCTATATTTAAAGATATTCATGGGTCTGAACATCTTATTATCTTTTTATGTTTGCAATATATTCCATAGAATGGTCAGAGCTCTCCATTTTGGCTTCTAATTCCCTTTCCCACCTTCATTACATTTCTATTTAACGGCGTTTTATTTTTTTCCCTTTGTCATACAGATTTCAAATAGTGCTGAAGGTGGTTCTCTAGTCAAGGATATTCCTTCTACTAAGGATGGAAGAGTTGATTGGTCACAGGTAAAACTTCAGTATCAATGCTTAAATGTTATTTTTTATTGTTGTCAAAAGTCAAATGCTCCTTCCCCATTTCAAGCAAATTTACCTGTATCATTTTTGTGATATGCTCTGCTATACTGCATGCTATTTGATTGAACGGCTGTTCAAGTAATCCAAATGTTCTAATGCGTTCGTAGTTTTCATAACAATGGTTATTTGCTTGTACTATGCTAGGATTTCTTCTGCAAACCAGCATTTCTGACAGTTTCTGGACAACTGAATGGTGAAACATATGCTACAGCTCTATCAGATGTAATTTGCCAGATTCATTTGAAAGAATTTGCCCTGTCCTATTTGATATATCTATAACCAATGTTTCTGTTTCCTGACTTTACTTATTTTCTACAGATTTACACTTTTGGTCCGACATTTAGAGCTGAGAACTCAAACACTTCAAGACATTTGGCTGAATTTTGGGTATCGCAATATTCTTTTACATTTATTTTTCTTTCAGAATTTTAAATTCCAGAACTCTTAATTTACAGTTTTTTTGTCGGTTTGTGTTCTGGGGGAAGATGATTGAGCCTGAACTTGCCTTTGCTGATCTAAATGATGACATGGCTTGTGCGAGTTCATATCTCCAGTATGTAGTAGGTGCCCTTTTTTGCTTGGCGCTCAACTCTGTTAGTAGTTATTTTGTTCAGGCAATATTTTATGGATGCCTCATGGTTACTAACTGTGTGAATTTTTTTTTTTTTTGGGGGGGGGGGGGGGGGGGATGTATATGCATTAACCATTTACCTAGTTACCTCTTGTTTCATGCAGGTGAAGTATATTCTGGAGAACTGCAAAGAAGATATGGATTTCTTTAATACATGGATCGAGAAAGGGATCATTGATAGATTAACTGTATTTATCTCATATCTTTCTTCCGTTGCTGGATTATGGCATGTTTTGATCAAGAGGCATGATGAAATATTGAAAATGTTTCTTCTTCTCCCAGGATGTAGTTGAGAAAAACTTTGTTCACTTGTCATATTCTGATGCTATTGAGCTACTTGTTGGGTCCAAGAAGAAATTTGAGTTCCCGGTAATGCACAAATTCAATTATTTATGTTCTCAGGTTTGACTACAATACAATTTTGTTCTTTGAGTTCTAAAGTCCTAACCAGCATATGTCTTCAGTGTTGGATGGCATGTCAACATTCATGATAGAAAAATGCTTATAATTTTTGTTACTGATAATTTGATTTGTTTAATTTTGATTACTATGCACAAAATTACCTGTTTGTTTTCTACTTATACGTACTTTAGTTCTATGTACTGTGGAGTCCAATGGTATTATTGTCTAGCTTCAAGAACTCCTTTCCCTGAGTAGGCAAACAGGGAAAGGCAGAAATGCGAGTGATTATTATACGAAAATAATGCTCCTTTTTTTTTATTTCTTGAACCTTCCATAGGTCAAATGGGGATTGGATCTGCAAAGTGAGCATGAAAGATATATCACAGAAGTTGCTTTTGGTGGGCGCCCAGTAATTATCAGAGATTATCCAAAGGTTTGTTTCATCACTTGTCTGTGATTAACTAGTTCAGCAACAAAGTAGTCATACTTCAAAGTTCCTTTTATTTTGTTTAGGAAATCAAAGCTTTCTATATGCGAGAAAATGATGATGGGAAAACAGTTGCTGCAATGGATCTACTGGTTCCTCGGGTAAGCATGTACAGCAATAGCTGACATCTCAAACATTAAACCATATGTGAAATTCTGAGTATATGAATAGAAAAGTAGAAGTGAAGCTTCTAGCGCATTTGGATTAATTGACTTGTAATATAATTCTTTTCCTGTTCAATTTAGGTTGGTGAACTTATTGGTGGAAGCCAAAGGGAAGAACGTCTTGATTACCTTGAAGCTCGCTTGGATGAGTTAAATCTTAACAAAGATAGCTACTGGTGGTACTTAGATCTACGGCGATATGGATCAGGTTAAAAACTATAACCAACTAACCATTCAAACATCAAAATAAGCTGGATAATGCTATTTGTCTTTTTTTTTCACAGATCATTCAAAATTTATTATCTGATTGTGGCATGATTTTTCCCCTGACATAAGCCATAATGAACTTCCACCTTTTTTGTAACAGTTCCTCATGCTGGTTTTGGTCTTGGATTTGAAAGACTTGTACAATTTGCAACTGGAATGGACAACATTAGAGACACCATTCCATTTCCCCGGGTTCCTGGCTCCGCAGAGTTTTAGCATTCCAAAATGTCTCGCAAATACTCTTTACAGCATTCTTTCCTGGGATTGGGATTTCAAGAAAACTATAGTCTGCTGTTTCATTGTACAGAGTTTAGTTAAGCTATTGCTTACATGGAGCAAAACAATATTGTCCCAAATTGCATTGTTTGGAGCAACGTGCTTGCAAATTTCATCATTTACTGCAACTTGAAGCGCTGAACTTTCCATGTACATTACTGTTTAATGAACCTGGCAATTTTGCCTCGGGAATTGATACCGGACTTGTTATGATGATCACCTGATGGATTGATATAGTGCATTTGATCTGTTTTACCTCCTAGAAAGAATTTTGTCTATACCAGTTCTATCAGAATTATCTCTCTTTAAGGTGATCTGTTTCACAAGTAAATTTTGCTGAAAGAAGTTACCGCCTATCGTAATTAAATTTTATGCCAAACAATGCTGGTGATGAATGATTTCATTGGCAAGCTCATTTAAATGGATTTTTTTTCATCCATAGCGCCCTAAATATTACCTACCTTGGTTGGACCCACCAAGAGCAAAAGCACCACGATTCAGTACATAATTCAAAGCTCTGTTAGTTCTCTACAATCTGATGAGTCCCTACTGAACTAATATTCAGTCATATCACAATGCATCTATCAGTACATTAGCACATACAAACATCTATACATGTTTACAGAAATCAAAGGAATAAAGCTATACAATCCTTGGAGTACTACATCTGTACAGGCTAATCTTGAAATAATAGCGGTTTCTCCATGTCGTCCGTTGTTCGGTCTTTCTCCGTTCTGTCAAAAGGAACAACTTGGCCTTCTTTCTTCTTTGCCCACAGAACTACATAAAAAGGCCGGAGAACAGGAAAACCATCCCCAGTATGCTGCATGCATCCATATCCAATAAATCAGTTTGCACTTGGAAAATCTAGCACGAACATATGCAGTCATGAATCTATAGTTCCAAACACAAATGGCACTGTGTTGGAACATTTTTAGCGCAATTATTTTGTTTCAAGAGATCTTGTCATGCCATGTTTCTCTTGCCCTTTTGTCATGGTTTGGCAGAGAATAGACCAAAGACCCTTTCAGGTTTTCGGACGTATAAACATCAACTTTACTAAACCCCCCTCCTATCGACCTATCCAAACAAACTTTTGAAGAAGGGAGGTTCAGTCTAAGGATCAACATACCTTGCCGGCTGCACCACCCGCCCCAAGAACAAGGCTGAGAAAATCGCCGATCCGATGGTCTGCATCGGGCTGAAGAGGGAGATCACCACCGGCCTTGTCTTCTCCTGTGCCCATGTTTGGAACATGACGGACACCAAGCTCGCCGGGCGCCCTACATACATTCGCCATGATCCATCCAACAATAACCAGACATAGTATAGAAACTTTAATAGAAAACCAACTCATCATTGCACGAACCAACAGTGATATAGGTAGCCACTGCTGGTAACTGGTATTTCCAAGCTAATATTAGGATAAGAGTCTGATTAACGACTATTAATATATTTTTTATGACATAAAAGTTGATATTTTTAGATTTGTATTATTATAAAACTAAGATCCAAATATATCAATTTTTAGTTAAAGTCTTGTTGTAATAAGACCTAATACACCTTATATTTTTTTTAATGAAAGGAGGATGTTGCTGGTTACGAATCGACGGCGATGGCCGGGTCTCCACTGGTGTAATTAGTTAATTTGCACCATGGTTTAATTTGCCGTGTTAGCTATAGTTACCACGAGCAGGAGGGAGAGGATGATCTGGAGGCTGATCTGCGGCGTGCCGGGGCTGAGCCCTCCCACGGCGGTGGCGGCCGGAACGCTCCCGTGAGCGTGGCGCCGGCGAGCGACGTGACGGAGCAGAGCGTGAACGGTGCCGGGAAGTGGACCATGGTGGCCGCCTGCAGCACGGTGTTGCCGGACACCACCAGCACCGCGGCCAGGATGCACACGCACCCGACGGCCCAGTCCCTGTTCGGTCTCGCGCCCGCGCCCGCCCTCGCCGGCGACGACGACGTCCTCCTATGGCTACGCGTCGCGGTGACGGCGCCGGCCAGGCAGAGGGCCGTCCAGGCGATCTTGGCTTCGTGTACCGGCACTTGAGATCGACCCTCTCAAACCCGAGGCAGCCGGCGACGACGAAGATGAACCCCGGGCCGAGGTTGGGCATGGAGGAGCCCGATGGCCGGCGACGTCTTCTTCATGCCGTGCAGCATAAGCGCCTGGAACACTGTCACCCTGCATGAAGGATCGATCTGATCGATCAATGATCAGTTGCATCAGATTTTCCTTGGGAACAATTAGTCAATGATATGTTTAATTAAAATTGTTGTATACAGATGTGATCAATTAGTTTTTAGCTAGCTTAATTTACATACCCTCCAAGAGCCAGCAAGAACAAGCGGAGAAGCAGCAGGTTGCTGAGATCCGATGGCCATTTCTTCCTGTCCACTCAGTGATGAAACAATTAAATTAATAAGTTTAATTGTTCAAGCATGCGTGGATGATTATGGAATTAACGGAACGATCGATCGAGATGGACGTGCCTCTCGAGGTTGATGGCGAAGGGGAGGGTGCAGAGGCCCATGGAGAGGCTGCCGAAGGTGACGAGGAAGAAAGGGTCGAGGCCGAGCGCCAGCACCACCATGTACACCGCGCCGGCAAGCTGCGCCGCCACCAGCCCCGCCAAGATCGCCACGTCCTACCAGCACCACCCCGCCGGCGGCGGCGGCGCGGTCTCCATGAAGCTAGCGGCAAGGACGCGCCCACCACCGCTCGTGCAGCGGAAACCCCGACGGTTTTCCCCCTGGCGCGTGCCCATCCATTCATTTTGCTCATGTAAGGAGGGATGCCAATCATGTCCGATTGCCTCTGGAAACAAAAAATCCTATCTTATATTCGTATTGGCTTAAAACCCATGCCCGATGGATAAATGGGCATGCCTGGTTCGCCCATTTAATTGCCAAATTCATCCGACATGTGGGTTTTACTGGTCCATAATGTTTTAAGTAAAACTTTAATTTATGTCTTGTAGTATCATAGGATCATTTTATGTTAAACTCACATTTAAATTGCTTAAAAATATTGTAGTTGATAGTTAACCTAAGAGTAAATTTGTTTATTATATAACTTTTATATTGTTTATATCATGTATATATATATAGTGCTAGTTAAACGAGTAAACATGTGGATATGTGGCGCTCAAGGATAGCAGGCATGCGTAAAACCGTGAAAACAAAATTACCTCGTGGGCATAGGTATGCACCCATGTCCGTTATGCCTGATTGCCATCTCTAGTAGTGCATATTAATTGTAGGAACGAATCTTAGTATAACCTTACGTATTATGGTACCAAGGTTGAGAATGAACTCTGTCTCCTCGTATATATTTTTCAATCAAATTTAATACAAAATAGTTGTGAAAAATAATAAATTTTTTTTGACAATATAAAATAGTGACATCTATCACAAAAATCAAGTTCAAATTAAATTTACTTGAGATAAAAAGGACAAATTTGAGTGTGAGTAATGTTCGTAAGCTCAATTTATCTTTTTTGTTTGTCAATGTGTGAATTAAATTTATACTAAGATTTTATGAAGTAATATACATACATATATATATTGTAGGACTGCTGTTAGGTTTTTTTGAGATTTTTTATAACTATTGTTTGAACAAAACAAGATGACATCCCCTTAAGAGATTAAAACTGTTTCCTTCCCAAGGTTTCATAAAAACATATCATCTACTAAAACTAATGTATGACCTGAAAATAGATCGACCGTAGCACATGGAGAAGCTGACCTCCCCATCGATGATAGAGTCCAGGTTTATCGCAATCCTAACCTGGTCGTATAATTTATGAGTAATAACAAGCATCAAGGCTGCTTATTGCCTACAACTCATCAACAACAGCCTACCTAATGTCACAGCAAAGTAAAACAGACCAACATGGTGAAGGGAATAACATCACAGTTGATAGCACAACCGGTGAGCCCAACAGATACTTCGTTTCAGTTTCAGGGGATGCACAAGCATCTTGTAGAGTGCAACAGGCATACGATCCCTCACTATTTGTGTGCCTACTTGGGTTTATCTGTAAGACTGACGAGGGATTTCACGATGCCAGGGCTAATTCTGTCCGCAAGGGCACCTTTTTCCGATATCACAAATGATTTCTCCTTCACAAAGCTTTGCAGCTTCTTGGTGTCATAATCTAGTCGTTCTTGATCTGCGGTATTACAAAAACAAAGTCATTAGTACTGTCTCAAGGAGCTCCCTCAACACAAATTATTTTGGAAGTTAAGCAATGGTGAAGGGGAATATTTCAAGGGTCCACATGAGACATGACTGCAAAAAGAAGTGGAATGGCACAAGTTTGTAAACATAAAAGGCAAGTTAACTGGGTCAACCCCTCGCAACAGAGTTATTTAAAACATTTTTTATTCAAAAAAGGTCCCAACAAACTGAGTTACAAACAGCCAGGGATCCATATCACTGCTTTACATGTTATGGTTACGTCATAATGACTTATGAGAATCTTATCTGCACGTGCCTAAGCGCCTTGTTCTGCTTGAGATTGTATTATTGATTTTTTCGCAATACAGCAATGAAGTAATTTGACAATAAACAAGTTGTTACACCTCCTAGCTGATAAAACCAGTAAGTGAATGAACTTAAATTATTGACCCTCACTGCACTTTAAAAGATTGTAGACATCTTCCTCCATATATCTATTGAACCTTCCTCAACAGTATTGAAAATAGGTCTAGAGAATACCTTTATCTAGAACAGTATGGGCCACATGAAATGGAACACGAGCAAAGATATCTGATCCTGGAAACATTAGCCATGTATCTTCCTTGGGGTCATGATCCCCACATGTTGGGCATATCTCCTTTACCAGCTGCTTGCCAGAAGTTCCTTCCAACTCTTTCATTATGACTTCAAAGGGGGTCGGGACACTAGTTTTGGTTGTCTTAGCTCTTTTCCGGAGGGCTGTCAGGGCTTCCCTGTTAGCATTCCTCATCCTATCGTTTTCCACTAACTGGTTATCACATAAAAACACAAAGTTATCAATACTGAGACCTACCTAACATTTACACAGGAAAAAGACCAGTAAGGAACTCATAAAGACCTGATGCCTTGCCAGAAGAAGATGCTCTGCGTCAGTTTCAATGTCAACCAGTGCGTCTTGAAGTTGCTTCATTTTGGGATCCATTATAAAACTACAGAGCAATGCCATTTAATTTGAACTGTAAGTGAATCACATAAGAAGAATACATGAATCTTCCTATTGTAGAGAAATGTACAGAGGTGCTCCACAAATCTTTATAGCTTCAAATTCCAGTGTTATCCCTATCCACCTTTCAGGTAAGGAAGCAACATGATGCCAAAACATGATACAAAAAAGCTCTGCAGAAATAAAGAATGACAAACCACGAAATTTGAAAAATACAACCAGCAACATAGCTTCAATAGAGAAACAGGATGGTCTGCAATCCTGATACACAGGGACGAAACTAAAAATCTAACTGTCCCAGGCTGAAGTTCCTGATCTCCTAGATCAAATTTTCAATATTAAGATAATTGTTCTAACAGAGCATGAATTG
The DNA here is from genome assembly GCA_030770085.1 of Oryza coarctata. NCBI lineage: Eukaryota > Viridiplantae > Streptophyta > Magnoliopsida > Poales > Poaceae > Oryza > Oryza coarctata. The sequence goes on from CM061475.1 coordinate 11,713,066, forward strand.
TTCTAACAAATTGTATTTTATTTTAGTTAAAGAGCACCATGTGTAAATCAGATTCAGAATAGAATAGAGCAAGAAGCATCAAGATTGGACAAAACCTTGAACTACTTCGTGCATAGCTTGGAGATCAGAATTTAGTGTGCAGAAAATTCCTAAATGGATACAGTGTTTCGGAAAAAGATTTACATCAATGTTTCTGTCTTATGCTGTCTTTGTTGATTCAATAAAATATCATGGTGTGTCTTATCATCTACAAGACTAATCATCCTAGCAAATCTGCAAATGGCACACTGATAGCTGATAAGGTTCCTGTGGAAAGCAAAAAAAAAAAAAAAGAAAAAAACGCGGCAAGAGGCATAATGTCACAAATCTCCCCCACCAAAAACTTCTCATCAACCCTAGCAATATCTAAATACATCACAGTTCACACCGAAGCAAACCAATAAATAAACAAAAACAATTTCCACAATGAATTAAACTACAGTGAATTCACAAATTATGCATACTAAGTGCCCTACTAACAGAAGAAACAATATAATACGTAGAAACATGATAAAATCAGTTGCCGTTCAAAACTTATCATATCTATATACTAGCACTGCATGCTGTTAATCCATTGCGTAATCACAACCCTCTTCTAGCAAGCAATCAATCCGGCCTTCTCGCTTTGAGCTTTTCCGTTCAGATTTCAAAAGAGAACTCAAGGAAGGAAAAAACCTAGAGAAGGGCGGGCCGTTGGGGAGGGCCGGAGGGTGGGGGTGGGGCGTCGGTGCGGTGGTGACTGGGGAGGCGCTGCCGCTACCGTGCCTCTCAGAAGGCGCGAGAGGAGGAGGAGGGCTGCCTCGGCGGCGGCGGGAGCCTGATCGCGTCCGCCGCCGCTTGGGAAGGCCGGAAGGAGGCGGCGGCCGGTGGTGGTGGTAAGGCACGAAGGCAAGACAAGGAGGGGTTGGGCTAGAAGATATTATTATGGGCTTCTAAAAGAGGCTGAGTGGTGGGCCACATTACGGTCTACGGGCCTTTCCACAGGGCCCAGGCCCAAGGCTAGGTATAAAATAAAAGCAGAGCTCGCTTCGTTCAGGCGCAAGCCGCCTCCTCTCCCCTGCTCGGTCGGCTTACACACACACGGATTCCACCGTCGCGGAGCTCGGCGGAGATGGAAGGCGACGCCGCCGGAGCCGGAGACGGGGGCGGTGGCGACCGGTCGAGCTTCGAGATCGGCCTCATAGAGAACCGAGCCAAGGAGGTGACGCTTCCCACTAACTGAACCCCCCTCCTCCGGCTCCTACTAGTAGTCCCCGCACGCATTTTGCTTGTCGGATTGCTTTGCCTAGTCCGTCCGTTCGCTAGCTAGCTTCCTCGTCTTCTCCACCGATGCACCGAGGGTTCCCATTTCTGGTAGTTCTCCTTCACCTGCTTCTTTTCCACTCGGTCTGCACCGCGGATCGGCTTCGATCGTGTCGTCCGGTCTGCGAAGGCGCGCGCTTGCGGGTTGGGGGTGCTGCTCGATCGGGTGGGTTACTTGCTCCAGATCGGCTGGCTGGAATTGGACGGCAGGGTTGATTTTGCGCTTGGTGGAGCTCGCGTTCTACGGCGTCATTAGTGCCCTGATTTGAGGGTTTGGGGGTTTTAGGATTGGCGCTCCATCTCGAGGCCGATGAGAGCATTGCTATCCTCGATCGTGCTGCTCTAGCGGTTCGAATCTTGTTGGTCTGATTGCACGGTAAATTGTTGGAGAGGTGTGCACAATTACCGCAGTGTCCCGCCGACCGCCGTTGCATTTTTTTACACTGATTTTGTCGGTAGTTCTTACATGTTGGGAATCCGGATATCCACTGGGCAAAAACATTTCAAATATGTCGGAGTGTGATGCTCTCATAGAAACACCATGCGGGAAGGCATTTTATCTACGATATTAGTTGTCCTCCAGGCTTGCTTTGAAGGAGCTGCAAGTTCATTGCAAACAAAAAAACAATGGATCATGGTGCTTTGGTACTTGGTGCAGAAGAGAGAAATTTGAACAAAGTGGTGTAGTAGATTAACTCATAAACTTATTATGGACGGAGATAACAATGAACAAGATCATCTGAGGCTCTGACCTCCATGTACATCCTTAGTTTTCTTATTGTAAGCGTATCATTATTTTTAAAAGCATCTCAAATTTTTCGCCAATGTATGATTCTTTGTAGTGCCTGTTTTGAAAACAATCGTGTCTGTGCACATCAGTTGATGTGAACCCAAAAATCATGAGGATTTATCAAACTAGTACTTTTGCAGGTCGGGGTTGCTGCTTTTGATTTGAGATCAGCCTCACTGCAACTTTCTCAGTATATTGTGACCAGCTGCTCATATCACAATACAAAGACACTGCTACATTTCTATGATCCTATGGTTATAATTGTGCCCCCCCAAACAAAACAGCAGCAGATGGTATGGTTGGAGTTTCAGAGCTGGTCGGTAAACATTTGCCAGCAAATGAAAAGGTGATTGCTGCCATATGCAACTTTTTTCTATAGTTTCTCATATTTTGGTTTAGTCTAAACAGATTTCACTTTTTAGATAGAGAAAATTTCTTATGTACCCGTGAGTTTGCTCAATCCCTTCTGTGCTCCTGAATTTTGCCTCGTCCTCTATATGCCCTTGAGTTTTTATTTTGATTCCCTCTATACCCATGCTGTTAGTTGACTGTAAGTTAACTATTAATTTTTTCCAAAAATGAGTAAATTCCCCTTCGCTTGTAATTTATGCTACCTACTTTAAAAACATAAGTCTCAATGTCAAAAAAGCTTAATCTATAATAAAATCAAAAGGGACGGAATTATTTGACACTAGATTTAAAAAACAAAATTTAAATTTTCAAACATTTTTTTTAAAAAATGATGAAATCCATACAAAGGTTTCACTAGGTAATTGAAAAACCAATTTTTTTTATTTGGGTTTAAATTTCAGCGAAATTTTTGAACAAATTTCATCAATTCTGATTTGAAATTTATTTAAAATATTTAAATTTTAGTTTTCAAATTTAGGATCAAGTTATTATGTCCCTTTTTTTATAAATGTATCAATTTTTAGGGCCATGTTTTTTTAATCAACTAGCACATAAGTAAGGGACACGGGTAATATAGACATTTTTGGAAAATAATCTAATGGCCAACTAACGGAATAGACATAGAGGGGAACAAAATAAAAATCACAGGGATATGTACGGGATGATGCTATATTCAGGGGTATAGAAGGGATTAGGCAAAAATTCGTGGGCACGTAAGGAATTTTCCCTTGTAGATTACAATGGCACATGGCTGCTTCGATGATACAAAGGTATAATGTTTTGTATTCCCTTCTAACCATTTATGTTTGCTTAATTGTTGGGTGAACAACTGCTGCTTAACATCATACATGTTCTTGTTTTCTTTTAAGGGTGCTGTTACGGTAAACAAATCTCAGCTAGAGACCCATCTGCACTCGGTTTAGATAATTATTGCAAGCAGTACTATCTTTGTCTTGCTGCTGCCTCTGCAACAATTAAGTGGTATACATGCCCAGCACATCGATACATCACTGGGCTACAACATTTTCCCTGTTCAGGATTAAGTTGATAACTTCTATTATGTTTCTCCCATGAATAGTGTATTGCTTCAATATGGACACAATGACTTGCCAAATCTGTGACTTTTTTTTCTAATTTTTCAAAATGTGATTGGAGTATGTGAACTTAATATTTAGTACAACTCTCAAAGCAATTTACATAATAAATTATTTTGCAGTTTTTCTGTCACATCTCATAACATTTCATTGGAGTTACATGCAAGCACCTTATTTGATGATACTATTTGTTATTTAGACAATGCTGTGAATATTTGTTGCTACTTGGTTCATTCAAATGGAAATTGTGTTCAAGTTCTAAACTTGAGAAAGGCGTTTCAATTGGATTCTAGTAAAGCTTATCTTGGATCATCAAAACATTTCTCTCATATTGTCTTTTATTTTTTTGTTATAGATAACTATTTATTTCCCTGTATTGGAATGGAAATGAGGATAAAACCTTAAATATAGCAGATGATTAAAAACTCATGTTCATAGTGTTTGCAAGTATCACATGATTAATCCTTGACAATTTACTTTGTTTCTTCTTACAAAATCGAATCAGAAAAAGGTGTAATTATCACTAATCTCTCATTATCAGTAAGTTTTTGAGAGTTTTTTTTTCATATAAATCATCGTTGTTAAGCCTACTTTTCATCTATAAGATCGTTATTGCAAAATTATGTATTGAAAGTCACCTTTCTGTGACTTCTTTTCTATTGGCTATGTTGATTATGCTGATTTGAAAAAAAATTCTATACATTCTCTCTAAAAGTGTTGTTTTCAAGCGAAATTAGCTCATTAGTGTTCATGGCAACCAATTGTGCACTTCTCTGTAGCTTTCAGATTAGATTATTCCAGTACCTTCTGAGTATTGGTTTATGCAGTCTGCGTGTGCTCAAATGTTTTGATAGCTCATGGAGGGTTTAACACTTCTCTTCAATATGCACAATATCATTTAAACTGTCATTTACTTGAACATTTTGTTCCAACAGTTAGAAGCAAAATAATTAGGATTTCCTTCATGTAAACCATCCTGAAACCCTCATACGATCTCCAAAGTGTCAACCATTTATATTTCATACTTTCATATGTTTCTGTAACTTTGATTATTGCTATTTGTACTACCTTTTAAAATGTTGGTTGATGTTTTTTTTCCGTTAACTATTTGTTATGGCTTTCCATATTTATCTCTTACATATGTATGTATGTCTTTTAGGTTACATTCAACGGCTCATTTGACCACATAAACATTGACTCAACTAGGTATTCTTTTGGATTATACATCAGCCAGTTAAATTAATCAGTATTATATGTAACTTGGTTAATCTTCTTCACCAAAGGAGCAGAAAGAATATAAGTCAAAAAATTCTGCTACAAGATCTGAAGCCTTCATTGTTTCATTTATGCACCTAGGAGTGTACAAACATTGGAAATTATTGACCCTCTTCATACTGAACTGTGGGGAACTAGCAACAAAAAGAAAAATCTCTTTTAGATGTTGAAGAATACAAAGACTACAGGAGGGTATGGCTTTCACACCTGCAAACTACTTTTTACATATATTTACACTGCAGAAAAAGCTAAACCTAATGTCATTTTCTTACCTCGGTTACCATAAATTAATAGTCTTGATATTTCATCCTTTTGCAATCTGAACAATCGTTTCCTGAGATAAAAAGTTTTATGTCAACTTCTATTCATTGTACAAAATATGTTTTACTTTGTTTAGTCTATATATTGGAATATGAAGCACATTGCACTAATTCTTTTCAACTTGCTTGTTCAGGACTAGACTACTAAGAGCCAACTTGTTGCAACCGTTAAAAGACATTCAAACTATCAATACTCTTCTGGATTGTTTGGTAAGTAAATTTATCCTTTATGTTATTCTCAATTCATAAATTAGAATATCTGTTAGGATAAAAAATTCTAACACTTCAAACTTCTTAAGCATGTTAGGATAAACTATATTTTGCACATTATTAAGTTGACACTGTCATACTGGTTCTTTTTTAGTAGAGTTAAATTGATGTTATGCTTTCCAGATATCTGAAGTCTGAAACATACCATTATTTGTGCACATTGAAAAGTTAGTATTCATTCAATATGATATTTATGGCAGTTTCCTCACTCACTGTCAGAATTTTATTCCATCATATAGTCAACATCTTCAACAATTCATCTGATGCATACTGGATAGATGTGTAGGCTTTATCTAAAGTATTCCAATCTTTGCACAGTGCAACAAGCTTTCATTTATCTACATTTTTTGAGGTAAGGTTAGTACTCCTTTTGGTCATGCAAAACATGTCATTGGAGACATTGACATGGTCGCCAAAATGCAACAAAGGACTAATTTCTTATGTAATATATTTGTAACCCCCCACCCCCTACCCTGGAAAAAAAATTCAATGAAACTACTTTTTGAGGGAAATATATAGAATATGATATTCTTGGATCCAAATTAAATATTTAAAAATATATGGATGCTCAAATTTTTAAAGCTGATTTGATGTATGTGCAAAACACATGTTTTCAAGAATAAAAAAAGGGGTACTCTGTATGATGCACACTTTGTACTTTGATATGCCTTACGCAGGCTAAGTTAAATATAAAATACAATTTTGTTTCATTCAAAAATGAATGCGTGTTGAATGCTGTGTGGTATGGCTAGGTTCTGGATCTTCTAGTGTGGGAATGAATTTACTTCCTGGAGCATGAACCATGCTCTGTGCATGTGGAATCTTAGTGCATATAGTCTTAAATTGTAACTCGAAGGGTTCACTGCAATCATGATTGTACCAATTATAGTTTGCTTCCCGTTGGAGCAGTTGCCTGTATACAAATGGAGAGGTACACCACAGCACATATGTGAAAGAATTTTCATGAGAAGGTGAATACTTCTTGTAGTATTGTTATGCAATACTCCTTTGCAAGAGTGAAAGCCATCTGGAATATGGGATATAACAAGTATATTGAGTTACTAATATTATCCTTGCAAATGATCACTAATATATCCAATAAATTCTTGTTTATTAATTTTATATTTTAAATTTTAGGATGAGCTAATGAGTAATGAGGAATTATTCTTTGGCTTGACACAAGGTCTTCGTAAGTTTCCAAAAGAATCAGGTGAACTTATGTCCTTTTCTAAAATTCTACATCCTCTTCTGGCTGTGCTACACTGCAGATAATATGGTTACTAGTGTTACAACTTTCACAATTTTATTATGCCTCAGATAAGGTTCTTTGCCACTTCTTCTTCAAGCCCAAAAAGGTTACTGATGAAGTGCTGAAGCTTGCCAATGGTAGAAAGAGCCAAATGCTGATTTCTGAAATTATTATTCTAAAAACAGCTCTGGATGCCATACCATTCTTCTCCAAGGTACTGTTATGGATATGTGTTCATCCTAGTATTCCATTTTTCAATTGATTCTTAGTCTTAATTATTCCTACTGATTTTTATTTTGTTTTGTTTTTAAAAATGCATGTTATTTTGTTCATTTAAGGGTATATGTCTTTTATTCTATAAACATACCACTCTACCTTTTTAAGCATGTGACGTGTAGCTCTCATCACACAGGTTCTGAAGGGGGCAAAAAGTTTTCTTCTTCGCAACATTTATCAGACTATATGTGAAAACCCAAAGTATGCAAGCATGAGAAAGAGGTATTGTTTTCTGACATTTTTCCTACCATTTCGAAGGAAAAGTTAAATGAAGACTGAAGACATCATGTAGACATCAGGTTCTGGCATAAGGTTTTGGATTGACATATTGTTCTTGCTTTCTTGCTTTCATTTGTATATTTGTTTTTAGTTCTTAGTCAATATTGACAGTATATTCGCATTATCTGACTATAATTATGTTCATCTGCATTTTAGAAAACAAGTATATCCATCTACATTTTCATCAATCATTCACCTTTTGTTTTGGTTGTATGTTTTTTCTTATGATCCTAGAATCAGGGATATCATTGATGAAGATGTTCATTCAAGGGCTCCTTTTGTAGCCTGCACTCAATAATGTTTTGCTATTAAGGCTGGAATTGATGGGCTGCTTGATGTTGCTCATAGATCTTTCTGTGATACCAGCGAAGGTGTCTATTGTTTTCATGATCATTTTCTAATTTTACTTAACACAAATTTTTAACATAATACATTTTTCAGCCATACATAACCTGGCCAACAAGCACAGGCAGTATTTTAAGCTTCCAAATTTGAAGATATCATATAACAACAGACTAGGATTTTACTTTATTATACCCCAGAAGGACATTACTGAAAGGCTCCCTAATAAATTTATCAAGGTATGGGGATATTCCTTTTAAGAACAATCCTCTTAGCAAAACTGTAAGTTGCTAACCAAATATCTGTGAATCTGTAATCACTTAGGTGGTTAGACATGGGAAGAATGTCCACTGCTCAAGGTTGGAGCTTGCTTCGGTAAGTTTACATCCAGTGAGTTATCATCCTTGTTCATTTTTAGTAATTTGACACTAACTGCCACACTGCAAATTTAACCATGCAATTCTTTTCTCGGAGATGCAATTTTCAAGTGGAATATGTGTTAGCCAATAGTTATTCATTTTTTGTTCTTTTGTTTTCCCTCAAAGAAAGGTTTATCATATTGTTTAAGTGTGACTGAGCGAACTATTCTTTTGCCAAAAGCATTGGGACACTGTTAAACGTTTGTCCTTAGAATGAAAACAATGTTAGAAGACGACTAATTTTGAAAATACTCGAAATGTACAACATCTAAACATATCTCTGAACACGGTTTTTTTAAGTGTACAGTATAATTTCATCACAGCTACATGTGAAATAAGCTATTATTTTATTTTATCGATTAGAATATGACATTGACAAATACGATATACTGCTGGGGAGTTTATTTCTTCATACAGTCTCTTATTACCATGTGTTTTCTACCCAAATTTGCAGCTAAATGCCAGGAATAAGTCTGCTGCTGCTGAGTGCTTCTTGAGCACAGAACTTTGTTTGGAAGGTTGCCATGGCCACTAAGCATTTTGTATTCAGCATTTTTTCATTCGAGTTTTGTTACTCCTTTTGTTTTTTTATCAAATTGTTACTTTATTTGTTGATATTGATATGGGTTAAGCTCTGATCCAGTTAACGAATACTACTACCTGTTATTATAACTTTCTAATGATAAACTAAGAGTTAACATGCAATATGTGGATGCATAATGTATCTGTTGCACCGAGATATCAAATTCTATATTTGTTGGCATCCTCCACGTAGGTAGCAGCACTGCGGCAGTTCTTAGTTGTTGTACAACAGAACACCATCATTCTTCTTAACTTATAATTGTGGGTCTCCTTTTGGTTTGTTTATGATCTTTTTAGACATCCGTTTCTTTACTTTTCTGTCCCATTTTGACTGTCAATATGGCTAAATTGGCTGGACTTTGGCTGTCAATACACTTGACTAATTGAACTCTCAAACTTGAAGGCAATTGGATCTATCACTCCAAATTTGCATGCAAATTGATTCATGATGTCCTAATGTTTGACAGGACTGTGGAAGCTTTTGGGCAGTATAGCTTGTTTCTGTGCAGCATTTTACATTTCAACCATTGTTCAAGTTTCTAAAGAAATATTTAAGTTGCATAAATCTATGCTGTTGTTTCAGGGCTTATTAATGAGATCAGAGAAGACATTGGTATATAAACGTTGCTTGCTGAAGTATTATGCCTATTGGACATGCTTGTAAATTCTTTTGCGTTTACAATATCTAATCATTACACAAGACCTGAATTCACAGGTGGGCAATTTAATTCAATACTAGCAACTGATTTCATTAAGGATTTTATTTTTTTTATTAGTGCTGTTGTGGAGTCCTGATCTGGCAGTTGTTTTCAATTAAGCAGATGATGGTCCAATGGCAATTAATGCTGGACGGCATCCTATTCTTGAGAGCTTGCATAATGATTTTGTTGTAAGTTCTTCATTTGTTATTTATTCCTCATTCTTTACTTCATTTTTCATGTCTTTTTCATCATTAATTTGTTGATTCAAATAGCAATGGTCTTAATACTGTTTATATCATGCAGCCTAACAATCTCTTTCTGTCTGAAGCATCTAATATGGTTCTTGTCATGGGGCCAAACATGTGCGTCCCATAAACATTGTATCCAAATCTCTACAGCAGTCTACTTATCCAGAAATTCATTTACTCTATTCATTATCTGCTGTTGCAGGAGTGGAAAAAGCACATATCTTCAACAGATTTGTGTAATTGTCATTCTTGCACAAATTGGCTGTTATGTTCCAGCTCAATTTGCATCACTAAGAGTGCTTGATCGCATATTTACATGGATTGGCACTGGGGACAATGTTGAAAATAACTCAAGCATGGTGTTGAAATTCATCTTTTCTATATGGTTTATACTAATGTTGTCTGGTTATACTAATGTTGTCTTGTTATTGGACTTACAGAATTCATCCAGAAGCACAGAAAACAATAAAATGATTATATACAAAATATTGAATTGTTACTGTTGGTAGTCCTCAAGTAATATTTATCCCTTGATGATTGTTACTGATGATTGTTTAACATTCTTTAGGTTTGTTTCCTCCCACATTAATTCCTATTTATTGTCTTAAATCTCCTGATGCACATTATCTATATTGTCCTCAAACATAACAAATTCCTCTTTCACGTTTGAGGAAAAAAACGTAACAAATTTAAGATGTTTTCTTTTCCTTGAAGTAGAAATGGACATCTGCATTGCCCTGTCCCAGCAGTTGGTGGTTTTGGATTCCTTGGTGGATTTGCTTAAAATAGCACAAGATTTGGAGGGTCTTAACTTAAGATTGGTACCTGTTTGTCATATTTATGGATGACACTACACATGAAGAAGTGCATTGAAGGAGTGGATTACCCGTCTTTCCTAGGATCATGAGAACCCATATTATACCATTTTTTTGTAATTTCTGGATGGCTAATCTGGACTTTTGAATTTGTTCTTAGTCTCATATATAATCTTTCCTTCAAGTTGTATTTGCCTTGGACACTTGACAAAGCAATTCACGATTTCACATATAATGTTTCTTCAATCAAGTCAAATATTTCATCAGTGGTGTATCTTTATGGAGCATTAGTAATTAGTATGAAGACAGTTGATGTATAATTTATTTCGAAGTTGATAATCAGCTTGATTTCTCTTTGCAGTTCATGACAGAAATGAAAGAGACAGCTTTCATTATGCAAAATGTTTCTTCAAAGTACTATGGTTCTACCATGCTGCAATAGATTGAGTTGCATTTGATGTTTCTCCTGTTTCCTTCTAATGACCATGAGCACATTTGTGCACATTACAGGAGCCTGGTTGTTGTGGATGAGCTCGGAAGAGCTACGTCTTCCTCTGATGGGTTGGCAATTGCATGGAGCTGCTGTGAATATCTAGTATCTACCAAAGTGTAAGAACTATTAACCTCTTAAATACTCCGTTCGATCCTTTTCATGCGGCATATTTTGACTGTAAGACAAAATAACTTGTGTGCCCTTTCATTAAATGCTTCGGAAAAAAGAGATGATGGTTTGTGTACGTTGTCATACTTAAATTCTTAGCAGACAATGAAATGGATAAGGGCTAAAAAGATAAACCAGCATTAAATCTATGTGCATGCTTCCACTATTTTGGAACAAGAATAGGAAGCTAATATGCATTATAAGGACTGGAGGGAGTAGCAACATTCTCAGCAGATGTTTTCTTGTCAATAGTTTTGAAATTGCATGCTTTTCTGAATGTAAGTTTAGCATCTGCTATTCAGTTCCCCCATCCAACTATTGATGCCCTGTTTTTTTTTTTAAATAAGTTCAACCATATGATGTTCTCAGTTAGTTCTCATCTTGAATCAAATATTGGATTGTGGTTAGTACAACATTTAGTACTCATCTTGTGCTCACCTTAGGCCATGCTATATACATCAAGTTTCAGATACCACATTTATCGTAAAACCTAGTTATTATTGAAATAATAAGATGTTAGTAGTGAGTTCAGCATAATGCTGCAGCTGGTCATGTTTGGTAAATCTCGTCAACTACAATGCAGTTTATTAGTTATGGCTATAGCTTTTTAAGACAAGAGAGCATCCTTGTTCAGTAAATCCTACTATCCTAAAAGTATCACTGTCGGGCCCATGCAGCTACACGGTGTTTGCAACGCAAATGGAGAGATTATCAGAACTTGCAATCATGTATCCAAACGTGAAGATCCTCCATTTTGAAGTCCACTTGAGAAATGACAGCCTCGATTTCAAGGTATGAGCCAATTCATTGACAGTCGCATGCTTATGTTTTTATTCTTCATGTATCTCCATCATGGATCATACCATCCCTGCATCAGTTCCGGTTGAAGGATGGTGTGCGAAGAGTACCTCATTATGGTCTTTTGCTGGCAAAGGTGGCTGGCCTCCCTACTTCAGTGATCGGCACCGCAACAAGCAACGCTTCACGGATCACAGAACAGGCACCCCATCTCGGTACTGTTTAGCTGATGTTGCTAACACAGTGCGTGACTGCTTACATTACAGTTTTTTAGATAATGCTTACATTACATGATGCAACTGAAATTGAGTACCCATTTTCTTCTACTTGGGGTCCCTTTTTTCGTTACTGCCAACATCATTTGCTCATTATGCCTGCGGGGTTTGATTTCTTCTACTCGTGCGCGTTGATCACGTCGAGTTTTACCTTTTTACTGATCCGGCGCAGGAAATGGTGAGGATGGACGCCAACTGCGAGCAGTACCGGTCGCTCCAGATGGCATACCAGGTTGCGCAACGTCTCATCTGCTTGAAGCACTCCAACCAAGGCGATGACAAGGACGGCTACGCTGCAGGCCGCTTGGCATGAGAAGTGCTCGAACCAAACACCACCATAAATGTAGTGTTTATCTCAAAGTTTGGCGACACCCAGCATAGCCTCGTGCTGCTGCGGCCCTGCTCCCTTTACGTACGTGCGTCCCCGGAGTCCCTGACCGCGGCGACAAATCGTGAAAGTTGAATTGGCGCGGCTATGAGATACCCCTTGTCCCTCGCGCGCGGCGCGCCGCCCGACGGCGGCGGCAAATCGTGAATCGGCGAGCGGACAGCAAGGAAAAGCGGCCGCGTCCTCCTCGACGCGGCGGTGGTAGTCCTACAGACACGTCGAATCCGAATCGAGTAGGAATCGCATCGTTTTTTTCTCATACTCGGATTCTTTTACTCTGTAGCAGCCTGCCTCTTTATTGTAGATCAAACCCCCTGCATTTGAAAACCCTTCTTCAATTTCTTGATAGTAAAGAAGAATTCTGTGTGGAGCAAGTCATCAGAAGGTACCAATGGCGTCCTCGTGTAAGCGGCGGTGCTGCCGCTGCTGCGCCAAGAAGCACCTGTACCTGGCGCTGGACGACTGGCCGTACGGGTACACCACTACACCATCTACAAGCTCGACCCCGACAACATGGCGAACGATGGCCACCTCCCGGAGAGCGCCGCCGCCCTCCGGCTAACATCGCCTGGGCCGGACCGTTCGCCGATGGCCTTCGCCGCTCTGGGCACAAACATCTTCATTGACACCAACCACCGCTGCAGCCGCGTCCGGGCACCCCCGATCCTCGTCTATGACACCGACAACGCAGCCCTCACCGTCGGGCCGAGCATCCCCGACGGCCACCCTCCCTAACCTGGGCGAAGCAATGGCCATCGGCGACTGGCTGTACGCCCTGACGTTCTCCTACAACGAGGACTTCGTTCCCTACCCCAAACTTCAGGTCTTGTCGCGGAGGTTCACCGACAACGTGCCGGTGCAGGAGCAGCCGTGGGATCCAATCATAGCATGGTCCTGGAAAAGCAGCACGTCGGAGCCGCCGCCGTTGCTGATCGTCTCGCCATCCTACGACACCATCGACCTACGTGCTGCACCCGGACAGGCACACCCTCTTCATCTCCACGGCGAGCTACACCTACTCACTGTACACCAAACGCCGTGCGTGGATGGATCTTGGGAATTGGGTGCTGCCATTCCAGGGCCAAGCCCACTTCGACGGCGAGCTGGACGCATGGGTCGGCCTCCGCAAGGATGGATACGTCTGCTGCTGCCCCGTCGCCTCCCGTAGCACCGCCTGAATAATGCAGTTCTCAAGAAGAGGATGTTCCGCAAGAAGAGCCCGAAGAGGCACTTGAGGGCCAGTCTCACCTACATGGGCGGCCTCATCGACAGTGTGTTATCGCATGATGATGACCACTATGAATCTGCGCTTCATGTCACCGTGTTTGACCTCAAATATGATGGAAATGGAGAGCTGCGAACTACGAATCGCCGTTCCTCGAGATCTTATCAAGAGTCCAACAACACCATGCCAAAATATTTTTCTCACGAAGCATTCCGGATGTAATGAGGGACCTATATACACTCAAGGTTCCGCATTTATTCGCATGCATTATTGTTGGGTCAGCTTTGATAATTTCGTGTGTTATCAACCATTTATAAAAACTTAATAGGAGTAAGTTTTGTGACCACCCAAGGTTTGGTACGTGATTTATAATAAATTTTTTAATATTTGGTTGCTACTATTTATCATATATATATATATCACTTTTATTCGTTAACTTAGTGATAATATACTCTCTCTTTGGTTTTAACATATGACGCCGTTAAATGAGCGTTTAATCATTCGTCTTATTAAAAAAATCTATAATTATTATTTATTTGGTTATATGACTTGTTTTATCACTTGAAATATGACTTATTTTTTATATTTATATAAAATTTTTAAATAAGACAAATAGTTAAACATATGTTTATAAATCAATCGCGTCATCTATTAAAACCCAAGAAAGCATTTTATTTTTGTTTATCATGAGGCATTTGAGGCATGTTCTAATCTTTGCTGCATGTAAGGTTTTCCCATCAATACGGTTTTTTCAACTATAGCAGGTATAATACTAATCTCCTAGGTGAGATCTGATTTTTATTCATTGCAATAATCTGATTCAACTGTTATCACCATAACTTCTCAATTATTGCAGTGCACAACTTTGTAGAGTGAGGTTCAAATTTTGAATTCAGATCGATCTTCACCTTTTGTTTTGACCTTTAGAGTAATCTTATACCAGCAGTAATGATTTCTCCATGAAATTTCGAGGGAGGCTATTTTGAAAGACGCCCTTGGTCACTAAGGGCATTAGCAGTGCCATGAATATATACACAGGACACTTATGATGTGTTTGGCACGATATGGCATTCACTAGCACAGCATAACCTTAGTTGACAATTATTGAGGCAAAGCTTTGCGGTAACTCAACTAATTGTGCTTCTTACGGTGGATCGTACATCATGCCTAGTATAATCTCCTTCTCCAGACTTAAAATTATTTTTTTAGTGATGGCACTACGTCATTTTTCAGTGGTCATGTATATGAAAGGATGTACAAGTCTGGTAGGCTTGCTATGTCTTTTCTTGGATGTACAAGGTCATAATAATTGTCTTAAGGAGCCTCATATTAAGATTACTATTACTGTACTTGAGATAGCTCACGGAAATTCTCCATGCCCTCCTGCAAACTTTGCTCGTTGGTTTGTTGGCTGCAGATACTCGATCGCCCCATCCAAGAATACAACGCGGATTATTGTGACTCGGTCTTCAAAATCAAACTTTGACCATTGTTTTCTCACCAAATATATTTATTATAGATACAACCGATATAGTGTGAAATAATTTTTGAAATAGGAATCCAGATGTATAATTTTTGTACACCGAGCATACTTATAATTTGATATATTATTGGTCAAAATATACACAATTTGACTTCTCCAAAAAAAATATGCAAGGCATATTTGGACAGAGGGAATATGTTTCATTTGAATTTAATGCTGAATGGACTGAAGATTTAGACCATGTTGATGATCTGCATAAAAGTTTGAATGAGATCATCGGCACCTTTTATATCTAAGACTTGAGTATTGGTAGCAACAAATAGTTTCGAAGAATTGTTGTGTGCAGTTGTTCAAATTACACTTTTAGAGATTATAGGATTAGCGTGATAAAGCTATAATTACACTGTTACATTTATCGGTCCCACTAAAATTCATTGGTATGCTTGCTCTCACCAGTTTGGATGTTAGGTTGTTTCTCTCCTAGCACTAACCAATGACACAACTAGTAGTGCTTCCATGTCTGTGGCGCATACATTGATCAGCTTAGTACCATCTGGATAAGTGCGATCAATAGAAATGTATACGTACCTTGAATCTGTTTCCAGGAACCAATGGCATATGACCCTCAACCAGAGTTCAGCGTTAACCATCTATATGGAAAATAACGCATATGCATATACTGTAAGAAATAATCACACAATGGAACCATATATCATATCATCTCATACTTACTGTGGGGTTGTGGTTGGGGCCGTTGTTAGGGGCCTATGCTGGTCCTCATTGAGTAAGAGATGGGGAGGGTGCCTTGGCTCTATAGGATCATCATCCATGTCTAAGCAAAATTTTCCATTGCATTAGTTTTTTTATGCATTTATGACTAATTCATCTCATCAACAATAAATCATGGAACGGACAAAAATATTTATCCCAAAGTTTGTCAACTTAATTTCCGCTGCTATCCTTGCACTCCCCTGGTAGATTTCATTGCCACGAATTTGCCCCATGCCTCTGAAGTCATGAAATAATACGTGCTGAAAGGGGTTTTCTCTGCAAGCATGTACTCGTTAACTAGCTTTGACTTAAAGATTTTCCAGTGTAAGCACATCTTAATCATGTATTGTGCTTCATGAGCTCCTTAGCCTCCGGTGGCATCTCGAAGGGTTGTTTCATCTGTATCGTTACACTATCTCCTGGTCATGATCTAATTGTAATAGGGACATGTCTTCTAGCCACTATCCCAAGGATATTCCTATAACGGTTGGTTGCATCGTGGGGAGCTATAGGTTGACCTAGGGCATCCACATTTGTTATAGTCATCCAAGGCACCCTAGTTTGCATCATAAATTCAATTTTTTCATTGATATATTTGCATCTAAATTCAATAATTAGGGAGAGGCACCATACTCGGGTGGCCGAGGCCAAGAGAAGAGGCAGCACCAGTGTTCAAGTGATTGAGGCGTTGTCAGTATTTAGGGTAGTCCGTTAAATTTGTCAATGTTGTTGGGGATGTCATCATGGAAGGGTAGATGGTGCTAGTGTTGGAAGGTATCAAGGAGCATTCACCTAACCACATCCCCAAACCAAACACACCTTAAGTGTGTGTAGAGGGGAGGGTGATGGACGGCATACCTTAGATCCATTAATAACATATGTAATGACTCTATATTAAGAGTAATAACCTTATATCTATAATGGCTCTAAATTATGAGCCGTTACAGATAACCAACGCCACATATATAATGGTTCTAAGTGGTAAGCTGCTATAGTGTGTTGTGTCATCACTCACAGATGTTACCTCCTACCACTATCTTTAGTGGGGTTGACAGTTGCACCCATTACATATTTAGTAATCTGTAACAGGCCTAGTTGAGCCGTTACAAATAAAGAGTTATATCGTAGTGTAGTGTTAGTGATGGTTTATAACTAGCATTAGCGCTAGTTTTTTTAAGTAGGACTGCATAAGTGTCACTTATACTACAAAGTATGAGTTTTGGTTGTCAGACTAGTTGGGATAAAAGGGCGTCCTCATAGGTTTTGAACTCATGTAGCATACAACAGCCTATTTTAGCATCTCACCTAACACTAAATCCTAATCGGATTGATTTGTTTTTCTTTTCAGTCTTTGGATCCAAACATTTGTAACAAATATTTTGGCATTTAAAAAGTTTAAATGTAAAACTTTTCAGCATTGTAGATCTTATCTCGAGCTACAAATTTCATATAAAATTCATCTCCATCTGATTTCCTAATGAACATGTAATGTTCAAAATATTAATGGTGGTCCGTGTGATGAACCAACATTAATACATCAATGTTGGTTGATACTATAAACGAGCATTGATGCATGATGTGTAGTGCCGATTCTATCCAATCCCTTTGCTTTGGGATGGATGAGAGTTATGAACTAGCACTATTACTACCTCAAACAACCAGCATCACTGAGAGTAATTTTTTGGGGTCCTCTAGTAGTGTTGCTAGCTCTTTCCACACATTTATGGCCATATACAGGTGGACCAAACGATCCGAATCTACAAATTTTAGATTTTCACTATAAACACATGCATGTGTGATAGTTCTATAATGCTAAAAGCACTGTACGAGTTCTTACAAACTTTTTATGGCCAAATATAGTACGAAATTGGATATATTAGTACTGGATCTCACAGTTTAAGAAAACATGGTATTACACAAGTACGTACAAGCTGGTGTACCCATAACAACAACACTAAAAGTGATATTGTTGTAGGATACTAACATGGTTCAAATATACTCACATGCTCTCCCCAGAGTGTGTTAATGTATACGTCCCGAGAGCAAAGACATACGGATCAATGATGTAACAAAGCTGAACACCAATCGAGCTATGTACATTATAATCCGTTGGAAATCCTTGAAAAAATATGGAGTAACTATGGTTGCCTAACCTAGACTCACCATAGGTTGCATGTTTATATATAGAACAAGAATTACAGATATAGATAATTTTAAACTAGGACTCCTAACTTAAGTTCTATTCTATCTATAGCAAATTACAGGAGTCCATCTATCCTTGAGACATGCTCGGTTACAATCCTAGTGTAACACGTTTACAATCTCTAACACCCCCGCTCAATCTAAACTTTCCTAACCACCTTGAAGTTTGTGAGATTGCGAATAAATGTATTCATCTTTGCAACCGGTAAGGCTTTTGTAAATCCATCCGTCAACTGATCTCCAGAAGCGATGAACCGAATGTGTAGCTGTTTTCTCATAACTCTTTCACGCACAAAGTGAAAATCAATTTCAATATGCTTTGCTCTAGCATGAAACACGGGATTAGCTGATAAGTATGTTGCACCAAGATTATCACACCAAAGAACTGAGGTACGATGCACTTTAACCCCAAGTTCGGTCAACAGTTGCTCAAGCCATATTATTTCTGCAGTAGCATTAGCCATCGCTTTATATTATGCTTCTGTACTAGATCTTGAAACAGTTGGCTGTTTTCTAGTACTCCATGATATAAGATTACTTCCATAAAATATTGCGAAGCCTCCAGTAGAACGCCTATCATCTGTATCACCTGCCCAATCTGCATCAGAGAAGGCACTGATGAATGACGACAATACCTTTTGAATATGCATCCTGAGTCCAATGGTGTGTTGTACATATCTAAGTATTCTTTTAACTGCAGTCCAATGAACTGAGGTCGGTGCATGAAAAAATTGGCAAACTCTGTTGACAGCAAAGGATAAATCTGGTCGTGTATTTGTTAAATACTGAAGAGCACCAACTATGCTTCTGTAGCAAGTAGCATCTTCTGAACTGAGAGGAACATCATCATAGCTCGACAGCTTCTCAGATGCAGATAAAGGAGTCGTGCAGGGTTTGCAGCCGAGCATTCCAATACGCTTCAACAAGTCTTGTGCATACTTAGCTTGAGATAGAGTTATGCCATCTAACTCTTCTTTAACTTCTATACCCAAGAAGTAATGTAACTTGCCAAGATCCTTTAGTGCAAAGTCTTCTTTTAAATCAGCAAGAAGAGTTGTCACCGCTTCAGGTGATGAGCTTGTAACGATAATATCATCAACATAGATAAGCATATAAATAGTTGTACCACCCCTATGATATATAAAAAGAGACATGTCTGATTTTGACGGCACAAAACCTAGAGTGATTAATTTGGAGCTTAACCTGGAGTACCACGCCCTGGGCGCCTGCTTCAACCCATAGATAGCCTTGTCCAACTTACATATATATCCTGGTGTTTTAGTGTCCTCAAAACCCGGAGGCTGCTTCATATAAACTTCCTCTTCCAGAACACCATGCAAGAACGCATTCTGCACATCAAGATGTCTGAGGCACCATCCCCTTGACACTGCAATAGAGAGTACCAATCTAATTGTAGCTATCTTGACAACTGGGCTGAAAGTGTCTTCATAGTTGATGCCATAGCGTTGCTTGAATCCCTTGGCAACTAATCGAGCTTTGTATCTATCAATACTCCCATCGGCTTTTCGTTTGATTTTGAAAACCCATTTGCAATCAATAATATTCTGTCCAGTTTTTCTTAGAACGAGATGCCAAGTTTTATTCTTAGCTAGAGCTTGACATTCCACTTCTATTGCATCACGCCACTTTGGATCTGAAATAGCTTCATCAACGGAATTAGATTCACCAGTAGCACTAAACATGCCATATCGAATCATACCATCATATAGCTTCTTTGGTTTGATAATACCGCTTTGCAACCGTGTTTGGTGACGCGGGGGATCAGGTGTGGCTGCTGGAGAACCAGATGTTGTAGAAGATCCGGGTGGCACAAATTCATGTGCACCTGATGCTGTAGCATGCAGCGGTGGTGGAGACTCCTCAGACGCATGCAACGTCCCAGGTGGAGACTCAGGCACCACCGCATTACCCCCACCTGTCGCCGCACTGTTGTCCTCTGGCACAGCAACAGTGGTCAGCAGCGGTACTGATGTTCCCCCAGGCGGTGTAGCTGGCAAAACAGCACCGTTCGACGAGCTGGAAGGAGACAACGTTTTCACCTGGGAGCTGCAGCCTGGGCTATGTGCGCAACGTTGTGCCGGTAGCGCTGGGAGCATAGGCATGAGACCTGTAATTTTCTCAGATGATTCACTAGAAACAGCAGGTACGTCAGTAGTATTAGTAATATCAAATGCAGTATAGTCATCATCCCCTGGATTTCGAAGGGAAGAAGGCAGTAGGACAATTTCTTTTCTAAGAGAGGCACCGGCGTTAGGATGGAGCTTTGAAAAGGGAAACACGGCTTCATCAAAAATGACATCACGGGAGATGTAAATGCGTCCGGTGGAGATGTCAAGGCACTTGAAACCTTTGTGCATGGAACTATAGCCAAGGAAAGCACATTGGGTGGATCGAAAAGATAACTTCCTGGAATTATATGGCCGCAGATTGGGCCAACAAGCACAACCAAAAACACGAAGATTGCTATAATCGGGTGCATCATGAAAAAGGCGAGTACTAGGAATTTCAAAATCAATAACCTTGCTGGGAAGAATATTAATGAGATAGGTAGCTGTAAGGAAAGCTTGATCCCAAAATTTTAAAGGCATGGAAGCATGAGCAAGAAGAGCTAAACCAACTTCAACAATATGTCTATGTTTGCGTTCAGCAGCACCATTTTGTTGATGAGCATGAGGATAGGACACATAGTGTGTGATCCCAATTTGCTTGAAGAAAGAATTTAATTTTTCATACTCGCCTCCCCAATCCGATTGAACACAAAGGATCTTCTTAGAGAACTGTCTTTCTACTAAGTTTTGAAAATCTTGGAAAACTCGAAAGACATCAGATTTATGCTTCAACAAATATATCCAGGTGTATTTGCTATAGTCGTCAATGAAGCTAACATAATAGCTATAACTCCCAACAGAGATGGGTGCAGGCCCCCATACATTAGAATAAATCAGATCAAGAGGAGCACTAGAGATTTTATTAGAAACAGAATAAGGCAGTTGATGGCTCTTGGCCCTTTGACACGAATCACAAATTGACTCAACATTCTTGGAACTAGCATACGGCAACTTATTTGAGCTAAGGATCTTCTGAACTATGGGAGTAGCAGGATGACCTAGACGACTATGCCATAATGATGTAGAAGGAACATGGACTCCAAAAACTTCATGCTTTGACTCTATTTTCTCTTCCGATGGAATGAGAGGATACAGGCCACCTTTGCATCTACCGTGATGTAAAATCCTCTTCGTTTCCTGATCCTTAACGAGAAAGAAATCAGGGTGAAATTCAAGGAAAGCATTGTTATCTTTGGCAAGTTTATGAACTGAAACAAGGCTTTTGGCAGAAGAGGGCACATGAAGAATATTGTTCAAATGAAGTTTACTGAAAGGGGTATGAAAAACTGTATGCCCAATATTACTAATACTCATACCTTTGCCGCTGGCGTTATGAACTTGTTCATTGCCACTATATTTATCACGGACGATCATCTTGTCAAGTTCGCTGGTGATATGGTTAGTGGCCCCGTTGTCCGCATACCAATTTGTATCAACACCATAAGCTCCTGCTGGTCGTCCACGGTACTGATTGTCTTCCTCATAGCGAAAATAGCATTGATTGGCTTCATGATTTGTCTTCTTGCAGATTTGACAGGGCGCCTTTTTTGTGACTTGCGAGCTATTGCCTTGATTATTGTTGGTGTAACTCTGATTGTTGTTGCTGTTCTGTCCATTGCGCGATGAATTGAACCGGCCTCCACCACGTCGACCACCAAAACGACCACGGTTTCCACGACCGTGAGATGCCATTTTAGCTGAAGACTGGAACTGAGCGGTCCCTTGATACATCTCGAGCCGAAGATCGTACTCCATGAGTAGAGAATATAATTCAAAGAGTGAAAGATCTCCTGATCGGCCCATCATAGAAGAAACAAAGGGGTGATAATCAAAGTCTAAACCATTAAGTAGATGAGCAACCACCTCATCATCCCCGACGGTGACGCCGGCTGACGCGAGCTCATCCTTGATGTTCTGCATCTTGTTGAAACAGGCTGTCGTAGTGAGGCTGCCCTTCTTGGTGGTGGCCAATTGCATGCGCAGATTTGTAATCCGCGCTCTTGATTGTGCTGCAAACATAGCCCCTAGCGCCTTCCATGCCTGCGCAGAGGTTGTTGCAGTCGTGATCCTGGCGAGGACCTCCTTGGAGACCGAATTCACCAGGTAGCTGAGTAGTTGCTGATCTTTTTTTACCCATGAGTCATGCTCTGGGTTGGGAATCTTCTTCTTCTTGCCGTCGACTTCAGCTTTAAGGACTTGTCGCGGCTCGGGGATGGTTCCATCCAGAAAACCAAGCGCCTTGGCGCCACGGACAGCGGGCAGGAACTGCGTCTTCCATAGGACGAAGTTATCCCGTGTCAGCTTGTCAGACACCGGATGTCCAAAAGGAGAGGACGGGTATCCTTCGCCATGAGCGGAGGACGAAGACATCTTGTCGCGGGAGGAGCGTCACGAGCAGGGGTCGCGGCCCTCTTGTCGCGGGATGTTCAGATCGCGGGGAGGAGCGTCACGAGCAGGTCGTAGCCCCCTTGTCGCGAGAATTTGACGAGATTTTTGTAGATCTATTCTAGGAAGAGGCGGCTCTGATACCATGAAAAAATATGGAGTAACTATGGATGCCTAATCTAGGCTCACCATAGGTTGCATGTTTATATATAGAACTAGTTTTAAACTAGGACTCCTAACTTAAGTTCTATTCTATCTATAGCAAATTACAAGAGTCCATCTATCTTTGAGACATGCTCGGTTACAATTCTAGTATAACACGTTTACAATCTCTAACAATCCTCTCAGACGTAGGTGCATTCGTCTTATTTATTCCTTTAGTGCTATACATAATATGTACCTTATGGATAAAACTCGAAGAAACCTCGAGCTCCCAGTTTCTTGACAATCTTATAGTCATTGAATCCTGCTTTCTTGAAGATGTCGCTCCAGTCATTCTCATCACGTTGTCGGCCTCTGGTGTTCACCAGCATGAGCATGTCCATCGAAAGCTCGGTCTCCAGCATTGGCCCTGAAGAAGAGCCGATAACTATGTCTATGATTATCGCTTTTCCTCCATCTGCAGGTGCATGGATGGCCTTCTTGCATTGAGACAATAATTTCACGCAATCCTTATCTTCCAAAAATGCAGAACAACCTACATATATGCATGGATTAAACTCATAAGTTAAGGCATAGTCTTAATCGAAATGGTAGCTATTTAATTTCTATGGAAAAAAACATATATAGTGCCGTTCATTCACTACCATGGAACAACTTAAATGTTACACCCTGTAAGTGCCAGTTAGACAAAACTAGCATTGATAGAGGTCACCCCCTCCCTCCAGATTTGAGCGGGCAAAAACCGGTACTGATGACTCACAATATGTGTGCCAGCTTGCAGGGCATATGTACTCGGTCATAAGCCGGTCTATTTCCCACTTTTTTTTACCTTGAGCATCACAGCTTGAGAAGGTGGGATGGAATGAAACATGTCACCCGTGACATAGGTGACCACACTATCAGAAGGAGGGGCATTGTTGATCACATGTTGAAGGTCCACTACGGTGCACTTGATATGAGGGAAGGCCTTGGCGATGGCCCTCGCAGTCGTGCCGTCGCCGCGGCAGTAGTCCGTCAATGACCACAGGCCGCTGAACACCTGGCCGCACTGCCGCAGCAGCACGCCGATCCCCATGTGATCATGGGCGGCCAGGGCCTGGTGGAACACCTTGTCGAACTCCGGGTCAAGGCGCGCCATGCTCTCCTCGAAGAGTGCCGCGCCATGGACGTCCTCAAATGGCCAAGGGATCGCCACCGCCGCCTCGTGGTCCTTCTTGAACCAGCCGGCGAGCCCCATGGCCACCTCCACGTAGTACTTGGAGGACGTGGCGAGCACGATGGCCTCCTGGTGCGTGTCACCGTCGACCAAGATGTAGGACAGAGGGGTGAGGCCGTAGGTCTTGGAAGCATCACCGTCGATGAGGTAGACAAGGCTTTTGCGCAACAGGTCGGCCTTCGCCTGCACCAGCTCTGCATCGGAGGGGACTGCAGGTGTCTTGGCCTTGTTAGCTTCCATTGCTGCTATCGATCTCTGCTTAGATATGTTCTAGGTTTGGAAAATGCTAGTTTTTAAGTGACTGAAATCATTGCTTCCTAACCGTTGGATTGAAATCCAACGATTAGGGAGTCGTTCCACCTCAGCCAAGGGAGACGGTTGCCAGGGAGACAAGAACAGTGGAGGAGGTGGCAGCACTGCTTATCGGCGAAGGCGACGACGACAAGCTCGACAATCATTCATCTTTCCCACCATCGGCGGCACTCGAGTGTAATACCCTAAATTAGCTTAGCCGCTAAAAATTATTTTAATAAAAATTATATTTACAAAAATATTGGTTGTCTGTACAAATATCTCTATTTAAAATTTAAATTTCGATGTTTGACTTTAAATCAACCCCTCATTTGAAAATTTCATTCAATCTCTCTAAGTCCGACTATTGGATTTGAATCCGATCCAAATATCAACTTCACTTCAGAATCCTCTCAAATAAATCTCCTTGAATCCCTCTCACAACTCTCCAAGAAAATCTCGAGTTCAAATTCAAACTTAGTTTAATTTTTTTTCCAAAAATTCAATTTTAAAAATCCTTAGAAAAAGTAGAAATTCTCCTATTTATTTGGGCTGACTTCTCCTTGGCCCACCCTCCCTATTCTTCTCTTTCTTCTCTCCCTTGGCCTCAACTCTTTCCCTCAACCCAACTGTCTCATTGGCCTAACTTCTCCCTCGCCTCACTTTTCCTTTCCACCTCTTGGGCTACGCCTGTCAACCCATTTTCCCTACGCGCAGCCACCCATACAGCCACGCTCGAACGCTCACTCGCCACTCAATTCCTTGTCCGGGTTCACTTGTCAGCCACCGTATCTCAGCCGTGCGTGCTCGCTCTACCTGCGCCCACGAGTTCATTCCGTTCCCCATATTGGGCCAGCATGTTTGTATGCTATTCGACAAAATGCCAAACCGCTAACACGCCAAGCATCCTATTGCGCCACACCGTGACAAGGTCACGAATCCCATCGCTAAATGTTTCACGCCATGCCGCGCTGTGCCAAGACCGGCCTCATGCCAAGAATATTACCATTGAGCACTCTGCGCCACGTCACACCTCTGCCCCTACTCAGCCCCACACTCCTGCATCCCTTTTATTGGTCCCACACCCCTTCCTCTTGTCCTCTCTGTGCCACGCTTGGCCGCCTATAAAAGGCGCCAGTGAGCTTCTCTCTCCAACCCGTGCCTCATTTCTCTCACTTTCCTCTACTTTCCTCCTTTTTGAGCACGCCACCATATGTGTGAACTCATGGCGCCACCAAAACCTAGTGTCACCAGAGCCTCTTGGCACCGGCCGTAGCCGTCACGCCTCTTGGTGCTACTGCCGCGCCTACCTCCTGGTGACCGACGCACACGCCCAAGCCTCCTGGTGCCGTTGCTTTCCTCTGCCTCGCTGCTAGGTGTCACCTGCCCTGTCACTAGCATCGCCTCTCCTCTGGCCTCTTCTGCGTAGTGAAGGGTGGAGAGCGAAAAGGTAGAAAGAACGAGAAAGAAGAGAGAAGGAGGGAGAAGAAAGAAAAATCCCTCATGTGCCACATACATATAGGGCCTACCTTGGTCGATAAGGTGAGGCCACATGCCCCTCATCCATTACCCTCTGACATGTGGACCAGCCCCATCCCTCTTTTCCTTCCATTGACATGTGGGCCCTACTTCTCTAACCATGGATTGGGCCGCTTGTCAAGCTACATAGGTCAAGGCCCATTTTGACCCACTAGTTTCCCAAGATTTATTTTACCTTCTTCAAATAATCTCTCTCTAATATGTGGGACCCATTCTAGAGAATATTTTAGGAGAATATTCTTTCCAATTTTCTGGTGATTATTTCTTTTCAAAAATTCTAAAAATTTAAATAATCTTCTAAAATTTATATCTTTTCAATTGTAACTCCGATTAACTCCGTTCAACTTCTTAAATTTTTCTAAAAATGAGATGTACCCAATGGTACTATTACTTATTTAGTATTTTATTATCTTTTTAGGGATTTGTTTGGATCTCTCTTGTTTTATGCATAGTTCATCACCTGAAAATTCTCAGACGCCGATTCTAAAGAAATTCTTATCGACCAAGAGCAAGAAAATTCAACCTTGATCATATTGCTTCTAATTTATAAAATATGATTATTTGTAAAGTTATATACTTAGCATACATGATTAAATTGATTGGCCTCGATTTGTACGCAATCGATGGACTAACTAGTAGTTGCATTACTTTTCGTAGCTTGTTGTTAAATCCTATCCTTGTAAGTCCATCATAACGGCATTTAGAAATTCTCGCACCTTGAGCAGAAATACCACTGCCCCATCTTACATTGTTTTTCTGTCGTTATGGAAATTCGGTTGTCAAACCTTTTGCAAAAACCCAACTCGTGGAGTCAGTGGGTTTAAAAAGGAAAAGATGTGCAAAAACTCATGATGTGGAACCTCACATGTGTTGCTTGGTTTGGTAATCACATGTAAAGACCGATTTCTTGAGAAATTACATCCAAGCATCCTACTGTATAACCACACGAGTATTTATAGGATGCTCTTGGATAAATAATTAATTATCATATATAAATCATATATGTCAATGGTTGTGGAACACTGGGGATGAGGAGATGAAATTGTGAATTTTTACTGCCTAGGATAAGTGTTATTCTATCTTCTTTTAAGCCAATCGGTTAGGATTAGGAGACATCTCTCATGGGTCATGAGTATATGAAGACATGATACTTGTCTAATAACTGGTTTGAGATATTCGACCCAATTATATGATATGGGATATTCATAGGTTAACTTTAGAAAAGACTTGTCCTGAATTTCCAATGTTGACAGATATGTGGTGTTGGTTTTGTGTCGTGTAGTTAAAGCTTATAGTCTCTACAGGGTTTAAACTATTCAAATAGCCATGCTCATAATTAAGAGTGAATGTAAGGTGATTCTTCTAGTATGGTTTTATTTGCTAGTGTTTTACGGAAAAAATTTGAGTGAATAGGAACCATTACTATAGTCGGTCTTGGTGACTGACGGATAACCTTAGTGGTCAGAAACAAGTCTATGTGATCCAAAATGCCGTGATGACATCATAGAGTATGCTTCCTTAGAAAAAGTGAAAACTAAAACTTGGGTGACTCCGAGAAGAAGCCAATGAAAAAAAAAGATGTTGGTTTAGCTCTGGATGGAGTGAGATAAATATTTGTATGCATGGCTTAAAGATTGAGGTTTATTGAAGAGATAGAAAATGAAAAGAAAATAGTAATGAAAGTAAAACGTTGTTCTCATGCTTGGGTTGTTACAAAGAAAATAAAAAAAGTAATGAAACTAAAACAATTGGTCTCGTTTTAAATGAATTGTGAAACTAATACTTAGAGGTTGCGAAAAGTTTTCAAACAAAAGATCTATGAAATAAATTTAGCCTTCCTTTGCAGCTTGCATACTCACGTTTCCCGTGATTTGTGAGTATAAAAGTACTTGCCCTCTCTATTTTATTATTTTTTCCTCCTCTCTCTTAAGATCAGGTGAAAGATACTGAAGAATTTGGTTTTCTCCCTAGATCCTAAGCCACTGCCCCTAGATTGGTGTGCTAGTAGTGCTAGGCTTCGTTGTTGTAGTTTTTTTTGAGAATTACTGCCAAGGGTTTATCTAGCATGATAAAAAGATATAATATATTTGTGTAGTTTTCTAATGATTACTGTTTGTTTACCACGGGTGATAGCTTATAATCTTGGGACTAGTACCGACTCGCGTGGTTCCACTAGGGATGGTTCATCGACCTTAGTGGCATGCCCTATCTAGCACTGGATTTTCAATGGTGTCAGATTGGGATGTGACACCAACTCCGGCAGTGGACCTACATATTAGGGTTAGGTTTTAGGATGGGGTTGGGGGTAGTGGTAGAGGCTAGGGAAGGGGGAGGAAGGATGACCCTAGGTAGCAGCTAGACTGGCAGGCTATGGCGATGAGCTAGAGCAATGGGGATGGAGGCCGGTGGTGGGCAGGATTGGTAGCGTGGGCAAGGGATGCCATGGGATTAGGAGATGGTGGTTAGTGGTGATGATTTTGGCGGCAGGAGCCATCAAAGACAAGGAATATGGTAGTGCGGGAGAATGCCACTGCCATTGGATTAGAAAGGAAGTGAGAGAGAGGGATGCGGGAAGGAAGGGAAAGGGGGGTGGCTAGTTGGGTGGGGCTCGCCAGCGCAGGCGAGGTAGGGAAGGGGTGTGGGGAGGGGAACCCGATAATGTCATTGACTAGAGGCATTGTGTCTATGCGTGAGAATGTGAGAAGAGAAGATAAGGGGGAGAAAGAAGACCTGCAAAAATCTTGACATAATCTTAGCTGTCAAAAAAAATAACTGAAATTTGTGGTATTTTTAGGTGACTGAAAATTACAGTCACTTTGGGTTTGGGTTTTTGATGATGAGGATCCACAAGATCGAGGGTTAGCTATTTATAGCCGTTCATAATACGGTAAAAAAATGCCTCAAGTGAAGCACGAGGAAGGAATTTAAGGGAATAATACATGCCTATTGATGTTTGTAAAGGGAATTAATGTACGAACTCTATCATATGGTGTATTATTATTGAGTGAGTGTCTAGCTGGTTTCAGTGACACGGAGTGAAGAGAAAGAGGTTACAGAATTGCTGTCAAGCAATTGTGATTTTTAGTTTATACTATCGACGTCACTCCCACATTTGATGCTATGGTTCCAACGAAGGCGACGACACATCCTTGCGGTGATCCGACGAGGAGAAAGTGGCAGCTGGAGTCCTTTAATGATGGAGAGAGGAGGTGGTGTGGGGAGACGGCTTTAGAGCAAGAGAGCTTGGGATGGGGAAGAAAAATAGAGGATGAGACGGAGATATTTATAGCCCGAGGTGGAGTGGAATGGCCATAGGGAGCTCAACAGCTAGGCATGAAGACGGCAAGTTAAGGCTCACCCATTCCAGTTGATTCAATGCACGATTGAATGGGATTTTGTGGGGGAATTTAATGGTGCCTTTAGTAGTATGTGATAGTGCACAAGGAGGTGGATTAAAGCAGTGGCAGCTAGGGTTTTCATCAAAGAAAGAGAGAAAGTAGCTAGAGATAGATGATAGGTCTGATAGGTGGGACCCACCTATCAGTGGCAGCGATAGTGGGTGGCTATGGCCTAGGCCTGTTAGGCCGATGCATAGGCGTGTGAGGAGGAGCAGAGATGGGCCACACTTGCATGTAGAGTAGGTAGACAATGGATCTAGCCTACACGGCATGATTGGAGGAGGAGGCAAGCTAGACTATTCTGGGTAGGTGGGTTGCACGGGAGCTAAGCCAAGGAAGAGGGTGGAGGGGAGATGGCCCTAAAATGACAGCATAGGAGAGAGAGGGAGAGGACAGAGACGGGCTGGGGAAGAGAAGGGGAGGGCGAGAGATGGGCTGAAAATGAGAGTGAGGGTTTTCTTTTATAAAAACTTTGATAAAGGTTGTTTTGTTGTCTTAAAATTATTCTGGTGCTTTAAAAATTTATGTAAAATTTTGCTAAGTGTTTTGAGGCATTGGAAATTTCTTAAAAGTACCAACAAGCCAATTTAAACTCTGATGATTTTTTTATTTGTTGGAGGTTCTTTTTTGCTTTTAAAATTTTAGAAATATATTTATACAACGATTTATACTTAGTGTAATTTTAGGGTGTTACATATCGTCTTGGTGATCTCTGCTTGTTGTTTTAGAGTGATTTTTGTGATTTGAGAAGTGTTAGGCCGATTAGAGTGATATGAGAAATGCAGTCAGATCTGAGAATGAATGGATGTGATGTCATGGTGCTAGCTTTTCTAATGTTTTTGCCTTGTCACTCGTTTTCCCTTTGACTTAAATCGCTGCTGCTGCTAATGTGCTGATTAATTGGTGCTGAATTGTTGCTGCAGCTGCTGCTGTTAATTGCTGCTGATTGATGCTCATCCGCTGCCGCTGATGTGCGGCTCATCTCAAATGCTGCTGCTGCTTGCCCTTTTTTTTCCTATACAAAATCATCAAGCTTGTTGAGATTGGTGCACCATCTTAGTTTCTAGTATTGTCTAAGAATAGGACAATAAGAATATGTATCGAAGTGTGGTCTTGCTTATACGGAGAGTTTGATTTGAAATATGGACTTTGCAAATGAATTTTTATTTTGAAAGTTGTGACATTTGTATATGAAATATGGTGTAAAAATTCTAGTCAAAATTTTTTTATTCCATTGCACTATGTTTGATTTTTCAAAACTTATGAGGTCATTTTTTATTCTGATTCAAAAGTTATTGGTACTACCAAATAAATTTTTTTCTTCCATCTAGACAGTAAAAATATCCGTTTTTGGACTCTAGCCATCCGACGAATAATCTCACCTCCATCCTTTCTTTGTTAACAAGAAGTCACAGCACGCATGCAGTTACCTTCCTATCCAATGGGCAATACACCATTACCTTTTTCTCCATGACACATTCTACGCATTCGGCAAGCAAGCCTACATCATGCATGCATACTACTACCGTCCATGACCTCGCTTCATGCCCGCATGTACAGATCCCTTACTCCACCTCCATTTCCCTCATTGCCAGAGGTCAACTGGTGTCTCCCCTCAACACACTCACTCGCTCACTCCAAGCAAAAAATAGAAGCAGAGAGGGAGCTATGGAGGGAGAGGATATGACAGTGTTGAGCATGGTTGCCTTACTCATTGTCACCTTGGTGGTGCATCAAGAATACTATAAAGTTTTTAGAGACTCGGATAATACCTTCACCTTCCGTACGCTTTATTTTTGCCAATCCGAGCCACTGTAGTCACCAAGCCGAACCACCAAGGGGCCGCCATCATCGCCGTACCATGAAGGTAGCCACACCATCGGTCTTCTTCTCCTCCTTCCCTAGTAGCCGCACCAATGCCGCCCCCTGTCTCAGCCACCTCCGGCACTGACACCACCCTACCACACGCATCTCATGGCACCCTTCCATGTTGATGCTGCCCTCGCTCCCTTCCTGCACTTGTGCGCCCCTGGCGCCGCCTGTCGTGTCGCCTCCTCCCGTCCCAGTGCCTCCTCCTTCCCATCCCTACATTGCCATCTTGTGCCACCATCTCCTCCTGCCCCGTGCCACTATCTCTTCTTGTCCACCCTGCCGTTTCCTCCTACCTTGCGTCGTTGCCCCCTTTCCTAGTTGGCACCATTCCTTCCCCACGCCCTTCGGCCATCGGCCACGTCGCTACTCGTGCTGACCATGCACACACTATGAAGAGAGAAGTCAGAGGTGATGGGAAGAGAAGAAGAAAAGAGGAGGGAGAGAAGAGAAGATGAGGAAGAGAAAGAGGAAAAAAAGGAAAAGAGAAGGAAGTAGGACCTATGTGGGCTCCACTCTCACTCTCTCTCCTCCTTTGGGTCCCACCATCAGCCTGGTTTGAAAACCCCTGTAAACTTCAAAAAATTATATATTTTTGTCCGTAACTCTGTTTGATCCTATTCAAGTCCTAATTTTTTTTTAAAATCCTCCTCTACACAATGACACTATTCTTTATGTGTTTGTTTACCTCTAGTAGTGGTTTTATCTGTTGTTTTGTTTCCTCACGTATAGAGCCCAAGACCGACAGAGGATTCATGCAGGAGTTTGACGCTCTAGAAACCACAGTGGACCAAGGCAAGCCCCCTCGACCACTTCTTTCATCTATATTTTAATTAAGTATTTTATTTATAAAATTACATGATTAGGTTGTACTTTATTTACCGTTTGGCCATGATTCATGTTTGAATCGTCAGACCGTCCCAGTAGCTACACTTATATTATATAGGATTTAACCCTCAACCCCACCAAATAATCACTGATACCTACCATACCGGTGTAGAAAGCCTATAGTATGGTTGTATTGTCATATAGGGAAGAAAACTTGAGTATTAACCATCACTCGTTTATTTGAAAACCTAGAGAGATGTCAACATAGTTCAAAGTGAAAAAAATGTTTTATAAAAATCGAATGATGCGGGAGTTAGTGCTTTGGTGGCTTGAGTATGCACCATCTATAAGGACTGATCCCTTTGGGAAATTCATCTAAGCAATAAACAGTATGACCACATGTGTTACATAGGATGCCCTGGCAGAGTAAGTAGCAAAAACATGAGTGTGTTGTATGCTAATAGTTGAGGAATGCCGCGATAAAGTGACAAAGGCATTCTTCTAAGATGGGGGTTTGACTTAACTGTGAGATGCAGTTGGTGCTATACGACGTGTCCTAATTAGAGGAAGGCCTAAGACTGGCCTGATACTTGATTTAGAGAGTGGCCCAACTATGTGACATATGATGTCTATTATTTGGTTATAGAAAAGCATTGTAGTGAACTCTCCTTTGTTGGCTATATTTGATCCACATGCGTTGGACGAAGTGGGATGTTCACGACGTGTGGATAAAGTGTGCAACCTCTGTAGAGTTTAGTTAAACTGTTTAAACAGTCGTGCCCATAGTCATGAGCGGATGTGAGATGTTTATCATAGCGTAGTTTTATTTCTAAATAAATATTTTATGAAAAATATTTGTGGGATGAGTTGTCATTACCAAAGTTTGCCTTTGTGGCGCAAGGATAGCCTTTATGGTTGGAAATAGGTCTGTGTGACTTGAGGTGTCGATTGGCATTAGACTGTGGTTTGGTAGAGATGGTCGGGTTTTTATGCCAAGAAGCCTGAGGGCCGAGATGGCTGGTTACGACTTGAGATGGCTCAGGTGGTATTTTACTTTAAGGGCTGAGATGGCTAGTTACGAGCTAAGATGGCTTAAGTGGATTATCTACTTTGAGTGCTAAGATAGCACGGTTTAAAAGAGACTTTTTACTTATGATTATTGTGATAGGTTGTTGTAAAGCAACCTATAGAATAGAGTGAGATGTGAGCCTTGTTTTGAAATTAAAACTTGATTCACTAGTGTTTTATAAACAACTATTTAAAAACCTTACTATTTTGAAAACAAATATTTACCCAAACTTATTTATGGCTTGTATGTCATGTTTTTCTTCAGCTTGCTGAGTATACCGAGTACTCACCTTTATTATTATATATTTATATAGAGCTAGAGGAGAGATACATCGACCCCTCTACCAAAACCTACTTCCAAGAGCAGATTGTATACGACGTCTATGGGTTTTAGGCCTAGTTCCCAAATCAAGCTTATGGTTTATGTCTGTCACTTTACTCTTAATGTTTTATGCTCCATGTCTTTCACCGCTGCTCTTTCACTTTTACTTTAGTTTATCCTATTTTACTTAGTGTTTCTATCAATCTAGGTCTATCTACAATGGTAAAATGTATGAGACTTTCATTAGTATTGTAATAAAATCTTGTTACTTCTAATTTTTAATATTATTCTATAAGTACCAACTTTTGTATCCTAGACTGGTACTATATATTCACAGGTAATATTGTGACCTCTAGTTTATATTGGTTAGTATGTGTGGATTATCATAGTTTGGGACATCACATATGGAACGTGACATTTGTACTTTGTATATAAAATTTGGACTTTGGTTATGAAATTTGGACTTTGTATATGACACTTTGGACTTCAGTTATGATCGACTTTCGAATCTTACCGACATGGTACTGCATGATAGTGTTTTGAATCTCAACGATGTAGTACTGCACGTGCTTTTGATTAATATAGAATATGAAAATTTTACGTTCTATTGATCTATTTATATATGTCCAATTTTGGTTAATTGACAATGTTGACTATTTGAAAGGCAGAAATGGAGCACGAACGTATTGTAGAACGGAACTCAAGCCAGGGCAGTAGCCCCTCAACTTGAACAAGAATCATAACCCTAAGACCACGAATCAGGACCCTGAGAACAGGTCGGTGAATAAATACATAACATCAGTAGATTAAATCCCATGTCCTCATAACTCATTCTAACATACTATGTTGAAGGCATCTGACCTGTCGGAGCCTTCCATTAGCAATGAACAAGTGGCACATGAGCCAAGAGGACCGAATAAAATGCCAAAAGGCAAGTACATTGTTATGGCACTAGTAGTAGATGGTAAACCCATTGAGTCGCTCAATGTAGTGATGGCTTGGAGAACATGTGATGTCTTGTCAGAGATCTTGTTTCCATCCGGTAGAGACCATATTGTACTCGCTCAGTTGTACTAGTGGTCATACATAAAGAAAAAAAACCTATGCTAGACATGGCTAACGAACAATATCACCTTTTCAAAAGATTTGAGTAATTTGAACTGGCCAAGAAAGCCAGTGTGTCGAAGATGATAAAAGTATAAGGGCCGGTGACCTTTATAATAATTTTGTGGCAAAGTGAGGAGACTAAAATTTAACCTTTCCCAATAGAGAAATTTGATAGATATCATTGAATACAAGACATCTGATAATGCCCAGAAGATTAGTGCAACGAATAAGGCTAACTCTCTAAAGAAAGAATATAGACCCCCACCGTTTTGGCCTAGAGGTTATTTCCACGCTGAGTCGCAATGGGATCAACAGCAAGAGGAACTAGAGCAAAAGGCTGTTTAACCAGCGGTCATAGGATGGACAAAGCGAACGAGAAACTACGCCATGGCTAGAAAGGTGACTCTCTGGCAGCTTGATAACAAGAGGTCCTTAAGAAAAGGAGATTAACTATAGAATAGTCGAGGCTTACATTTTATGAATAGTTCGTGCCAAACCATGAGAACCATAAGCTGATGCTTGCCTTTAAAAACAAAGAGCATCTTGGCAGCATGAGAGGATTGAGACTTGTCCCATGGAAGTTCGGATTTCCAGAATCTCGTAGAAGCGGCAAGAAAGCAGAGGCGCGTCATTTGCGGGACACGATTACTGCTGACGTATCGTCACAGCTCTAGGCAACCATGGACAAGCAGCTGTCGGAACACATAGAAAGGTTGTTGGCGTAATTTGAAAGGTTGCAAAACGCACTTTCTCGGATGCAAGCCGGCAGGACAGTAGTGCCTAGCCGCAGGTTGCTGCAGTTTTGCTAATTGCTCGAATTGGCCCAAGGCCACTTGCTGACAGCTGCTAGCTTCTTTATTTTTTAAAATAAAATTCCTGGGCATAATAAAGTGAAAACAAACTTTCATTTGTATAGAAGTAAAATCACAAGCTTTTGATGCTACTGCTCAAAAATTCCATTTTCTGAATCCAATTTATTCAAATTTATTAGCACTACCATAGAAAACACCATTAGTATCAGACTATAACTAGCATTAGCGTTGGTTTTTTAACTAGGACTGCCTAGGTGGCACTTATTCTACAAACTACAAAGTATGAGTGTCGGTCGTCAGACTGGCCAGGATAAAAATGTGTTGTCATGGGATTTAAACTCATGTAGCTTACAATAGCACATCTTAGCAATCTCACCTGACACTAAATCCTAACAGGATTGATTAACATTCCTTTTCACCCTTTGGATCCAAACATTTGTAACAAATATTTTGGCATCTGCAAGTTCAAATGTAAAACTTTTCAGCAACAAAGTTACAGATCTTATTGAGATATACACATATATTTCATTTAAAATTTATCTCGATCCAATTTCCTTATAAAAATGTAATGTTCAAAACATTAATGGCGGTCCGTGTGATGAATCAACAGTAATACGTCAGTGTTGTTTGATAATATTAACCAGCATTGATGCATGATGTGTATCAGTGCAGTTTCTATCAACCTCTATGCTTGGGATGAGTGAGAGTTATGAACTAACTAACACTAATACTACCTCAAGTAATCAACTTTATCGAGGTGTGATTTTCAGGGGTTCTCTAGTAGTGTTGCTAGCTCTTTCCACACATTTATGGCCATATCCCGGTGGACCAAACAATCAAAATCTGAAAATTTTAGATTTTCAATGTAAAACATGCATGTCGTGTGTGATAGTTCTCTAATGTTAAAAGCACTCTATGAATACTTGTAACTTTTTATAGGCAAATATAGTACCAAAATGAATACAATAGTACTAGATCTCACAATTTAAGAAAACGTAGTATTACACAGTACATACTAGCTGGTGTACCCACAACAACAACACTAAAAGTGGTATTGTTGTATGATACTAACATAGTACAAATATATTCACATGCTCTCCCAGAGTGCGTTAATACTTCTCGAGAGCAAAGATATACAAGATCATTGATATAACAAAGCTGGCCACCGAGCGAGCTACATCATGATCCGTTGAAACTTCTCTGTCATGCATATATGCGTGTGTATGTGTGTGCGTGCGTGGGCGCTTATTTATTCGATCCTTTAGTACTATATATATATATGCACCTTATGCATAGACCTCGAAGACACCTCGAGCTCCTAGTTTCTTGACTATCTTATAGTCACTGAACCCTGCTTTCTGGAAGATGTCGCTCCAGTCATTCTCATCACGTTGACGGCCTCTGGTGTTCACCAGCATGGTCATGTCCATCAGAAGCTCGGTTTCCAGCATTTTTCCTGAAGAAGAGCCAATAACTACGTCTATGATGATCACCTTTCCACCATCTGCACGTGCAGGGATGGCCTTCTTGCATTGAGACAATATTTTCACGCCATCCTCGTCACTCCAAAAATGCAGAACAACCTACGTACATAAATGGATAAAACCCCATAAATTAAGGCATACAAGCATCATGATCTTCTGGACTAGCTATATTTTTGGCGCCACAATTTTCATAAAAAACAGTCAAATCATTTTTACTCTATGAATTATCTACATTTACACTATAAATTTCAATAATTATATTGTAATATTTCTAATACATATTATATAAGAGAATTAGGATTAAAAGTAATAAATTAACTATTTAGAAGAGAAGATAGAAGAGATGGAAACATACTTAGGAGATATAGCCGTCACATAGGAAAAAGTGACCGGAATCAAGTAAAAAAATGTGGGCCATAATTTAGCAAAACTGTATCTATTGGAAATAGTAGCTATTTCTACAAGAAAAAAAATTCTGTAGAGCCGTTCATTCCCAATTCGTATATGTTTTTTTTTACCTTGAGCATCACAGCCTGAGAAGGTGGGATGGAGTGAAACATGTCACCCGCGACATAGGTAACTGCACCATCAGAAGGAGGGGCATTGTTGATCACATGTGGAAGGTCCAGCACGGTGCACTTGATGTGAGGGAAGGCCTTGGTGATGGCCCTCGCCGTTGTGCCGTCGCCGCCACATCAGTCCGTCAGTGACCGCAACCCACTGAACAGCTGGCCGCACTGCCTCAGCAGCGTGCCTATCCCCATGTGATCATGGGCGGCCACGGCCTGGTGGAACCTGTCGAACTCCGGGTCCAGGCGCGCCATGCTCTCCTCGTAGGGCACCGCGCCATGGACGTCCTCGAACGGCGGAGGGATCGGCGCGGCGTGTCCTTCTTGAACCAGCCGGCGAGCCCTAAGGCCGCCTCCACGGTGTACCTGCAGGACTCGGTGAGCACGATGGCCTCCTGGTGCGCGTCGCCATCGATGCGCACGCCGTCGACCAGTATGTAGGACAGAGGGGTGAGCCCGTAGGTCCCTGTCTTGGCGTCACCGTCGATGACGGTGAAGACGCCCGACGCGGCCAGCTGCCGCATGAGGCGGGCGAGGTACGGCTGCTTGGCCGGAGGAAGGGAGAGCGCGGCGTTCAGCAAGGGCAGTGACGCGGCACCTCCCAGGTTGTGGATGGCGATGGGTATGCCGAGCTCGACGGCGCACCTGAGCGCCATTTGCTTGAGGTGACGAGGCAGTGGTTCCACAGGTCGGCCTGCGACTGCACTAACTCCGCGTCGGAGGGGACTGCGGGTGTCTTGGCCTTATTAGCCGCCATTGCTGCTATCGATCTCTGCTTAGATGTGTTTTTGAGTTCTTGATGATGACGATCCAAAGAGCAAGGTTAAGTATTTATAGCAGTTCATGTTAAATATGTGATTTAAATTTTAGCTAGCAACATATTTAGATTAATTTACTAGTCCTATTATAAATTAGTTTTTAATAGAACATCAAGTCTTTACTTAAACATAAAGATTTTTCTAATAGCACGATGGCCCTATTATCTCCATGCGTTTATAACCAACTTCTTTATTGTACATCTAATTTCATAGATATTAGAGTATTGGATATCCAATCATTTCGGGAGATCGATCCACCGTACTGCCGCCGGTTCTGTTGAGTTCGTTGTCGATGAATCAATCTGCTCGCAACATCGCCCGTTGTCTCGTAAATTCATCAATTTTTCCAACGAGAAGTTTGAAGCCAGTTCCGAAGCAAAGCGGAAGCTTTGAGTCAAGTCCGACTCAACGTCGCAGATCAATCGGCGCAACAATCTACAACAATACTCATCTGCAGCGCATCAAGCAAAAGCAGCAGCCGGCATCCACCGAAGCAGTACTGCACTCTGTATTGCTATCTATTGCCTGCACACTGGGGCAGGGCCAAGTAGTACTGCCGAAGTCAATCAACGGCGCGCGGTTTCTAGGGAGAAGTAAAAATCAACCGAACCAAAGACAGGTTTTCTGTTGTTCCTGTTGGGAGAAAAATTTCCGGTGGTTATTGTTGTATCCACATGCCAATTTACCTACAGTTTTACTACGGAGATAGATGCACTTTATCTTTGCATCTAGAGTGTATCATGTTTTTACTAGTGTTGTATAATTTCATAGATTTAGTATTTATTCCTAATAGCGAATTTAAAGTAATGATCTACCACTCCTATTGAGATGTAAAATTCTCGTTATGGCAAATAAAGCGAGTTAGCATATCTATGAGGAGAAGCTATTACTATCATACATCTGAGAGACATAAGATCACAAACTGATCAAAATTTTTAACGGATTTTACTATCAACATACTCAGCATACCAATAGGTTTATTAAGAGGTTTAAGTACTTTGTTTTGTACTGATGTTCAGAATTTTATACTAACAAATTCTGGATTTAATTTCTACGATGAGTTTAAAATATAATTTAACTCTTTTAGATTGAGGGAATTAATTGGTGATTTTTGCGCATGGTAATTTTTAATTAATTGGTGATTAATGATTTTTATGTTATAAGAGGAAATTCGTCTTAAGTGAAGATTGTTGAAGATTGTTAAATATGTGATTAGATTTCCTCATATATACTCTTCTAGCTGTATGGGAAGAGTGCAAAAGCGCTGTTGTCCTCCTGCTTTTGTAATAACTCCTTAATAATGATTACTAGTTTTTTCACACAGGGATTTTTCACATAAAAAGTTGGAAGGAATTTAAGAGAATAGTGCATGTATAGTAATATAACAGGAATTAATGTACGAATTATCTCCATCATACGATGAGTAGTACATATTAATGAGTTTCAGCGTCTCGTTGGATTTAGTAATAAGGAGTGGAGAGAACGAGGGTACATAATCGCTGTCAAACAATTTTTATTTTTAGTTTATGCTTTCTGAAATAAAAATTTTGGAAAAGAAAAGTATGGAATCTAAACAAATTAATGTAAATCACGCTAGTGGTACACGAACCATACGGCAGGTATGATCTGTATTGAAAAAAACTTGTACACTCCCTCCAGTAGTCACGAAAAGCTAACTGTCGTTCAAGACATGTCTTTGAGTAAAACTTTAAAAACATTAAGTATCATAGTTTTGAACATACTGATATTGGGTACGTAAAAATTATATATACAGATTAGTAATAGAAGACTCTTTCATAACATTATAATTCTATCCATCACTAAAAACATATTACTATTAAAATCGATGGTCAAACTTGTATTTTAAAAACTGTATCAACATAGTTTAATTTTTATGATTGGATGGCATAATTTTTATTCTGGTGCAACAACATAAGCGGTGCGTGCGAGCAAGGATCGTACGATTCAAATCAGCAAATTTTATTGATTTGACACAGACAAACATACCAGCTTCGGCCAGCGATGTTACCTACTACATCCATTCTTAAATATATATATTATCCTAAATTTCGTAGTTAAACCTTGGAATCTTGCATGATTAATTAAAAATACTTGGATTTGAAATGAGAAAATGTCACTGGAAGATTTTTCATGAAGACACCTATAGTTATTATTTATTTGTATCGAATATACATATAAAATGGGTTAAAAATATAGACTTGAGCTATACTATTATTATAGTCAGATTTTGTTCTATAATCTGTGTTGAATATATAGGTATACAAGTTGTGACCGTATGACAATAGTAACATAGATATGGGTACAATTAGTTGATGGCATAATCGGAACGAATATAAATACCCGGCTATATTGTAATTATGCTGGATTGAGAACAAGTCCCATAATCAGTACTAAGGGGATATAGGTTTCGGCCGAACCTTGTTAACAAATATCGTGACATGGTGTCATCAATAAGTATAGATATTCTATGATATTTTTCTACGATTGACTATCAATATCGATTTTGATTTTAATTTTTATATGATGTGGTATTAGAGCTAGGTGATGATGGAGATCTAAGGTACAATAAAGCTGCCCTTTACCGCAAAATCCGCCCATGATATTTAGGGGGCGCATGGTGGCTCAACAGAATTTGATCGATAGAGTTGTACATTTTGTACAGATGATCTTAACCGTTCGATGAGCTATAATCGATGAGGAGGTGACTCAGACGTGATGCTTATATTGATTGACGGCTAAAGCGTTGGCAATCTAATCGGTAGTGTCGAATTTTTTAAGCTAAGAAGATGGTTAGCATTGATTGAAGGCCGTAGGTGATGAATGATTTGATCGATGGAACTAGACACTTCAGACGGGTGACCTGAACTTGATAAAAGAGATGGCTAAATATGACGCACTAAGTCGTTTAGTGGCAGGAAAGAGGATTAGGTAGCGTGGGACTCCATGCTCGGGTACTGGCTGACAGTGGAGATGCGCGAGCAGGAGCGAGAAAAGGAATTCCTGAAATTTAACTGGCTTGCGACCGGTTTGATCATGGGCCCCGATCGGTTTTTCGCTAATCGATCAAGTCTGTTCGGACGTACATGGACGACTGGCAACTGCAACGTACAGGCACACAGGGAGCAGACACGGCGTGCATGAAGGCCTAGTAACTGGGATTTGGGTGGATGCATGAACGTGTCAGCACAAACATGCATCGGGCCAGTAGATCAATGCGAAGAAATGCATGCAGCAAGTTCATTACGCGGGCAAAGCAAGTGGCCCAGGAAGTTAGCTGGAGTAACTCGGAATAATGTTGAGGTTCTCAACATTGAGTATATTTGGCTGACAATGGAGGGCGCATCAAGGTGCGGCAAGGTTTGGCTCAGGGGCAGCTAGGTACGTGTGGATCAGTTGGACGCGGCTGGTGGAACGATCAGACCGTGTCGCAGTCGATATTCAGTCCATCGCGGAATCCCACAAAGTTGGGAGCTACCCTAGAGGCGGAAGTTGGCAGGTTGAGACGGTGAGATGACCGGGGCAATAGCCAGTTAAATATCAGTTATGTTGTCAACAGAAGTATTTGACAGTACAGGATATATTTAAAATCTGTAGGTCAATATGATACAAAATCTATGTCAATGATGACATCTTCAAGTGACTGAAAGCAATGATCAATTTCTTGAGGTACAAGGTGCTAAGTGAAAGATGCGAAAAGCTTAGCTAATACCTCGGTTCATAAGAATTTAAGGAATAATTTATTTATGATGAATTTATATTTATTTATTTATTGATGATGTATTATATCTGGCAATGGAATATATGAAATCAAAGTTAAAACGGAAGGTGAAGGCAAATATAGTCTCTAAAGAATAAGGACGTGATTAAAAAAAGATGAAGCTTAGTCTAGAAGAAAACATTATGAAGATAGTAGAATCTCTTGATAGCTATAAGCTGGTGTAGGCTATAAGGAGATTCACGCAAAGGATAGATTTAAGTTGGTATAGACATATTCACCAAACTCTTATAGTTTATATCGAATATGTTTAGGATATAATTAAATCAAACTTTATTCTAGTCTGAAAGACACCCATTAGAACTACATAGTGACAATAGTGACAATAGCACAGTTATAGATATAATTGGTTGATGTCACAAGGGTCATGGATAGCTGAATATGCTATAATTATATTAGATCAAGATCGAGCACTTATAATCAGTGCCTAAGGTGTAAACTTCTATAGTTACTCATTAACAAATATCGCATTGATGTCATCATTAATTTTAAATCTTTTATGGTGTTTTGCCGTATTTAGCTATTGATGTTAATTTTCATGCTAATTTTTATATCAATAAACATGCAATTAGAAAAGTAGTGATAAAACATATACATTAGATACGGTTAATGTTTAAGACGAGAGGTAGTTTTATATTTTATTTGTAAAAAAAATATGGCATTGTCAACTGAAAATAATTAGTTATCTTTTTTTACTTAATTTGGTCATTGTTTCGCTGAAAACAATTCACTATTATTGCAAGGTATAATAAGTATGCAATTTTGATGCTGCACAACCGCCTACTCCTAAATTGTTGACGGGAACAAGCATTTTATAAACTAGTTATGGATAGCAAGAATTGCTAATCGGAAAAGTATTAGGTGAAAACCATTAAATAGATTTTTTTAATTTATAAAAAAATATTGGAGATAAAATAGGCATGAACTATCTTACTATTAAATCAAGTCCAAATCAACTTCCTTTTGGAGCTTAAAAAGTTAAATTTTCGGCAAATAGTAACATGAGACTATTCATTCAAAATTGTCTTTTTCAGCTCCCAAATAGAGTTAAGTTTGGGTTTGAAATTTGGTGCTAATACAGTTCATACCTATTCCTGTTTATTTTTGAAATTTTCTTTTTTATCTATCGTTTGCTTCTTGAGACAGGTAAAGACATGTAGAAATTAAATGACAACTCATATGTCGACTGCTGAGCATGCCCCAAACACGTAGCGCCTGTTTGGAATGTTGGAAAACAAGCCACAAGAATAAAACGTAGAAAGAGAAACAATGGAATGCAGTATGCAGGTGTAAAACAGAGCAATGAAGAAAATACATAAAAATAGATATAGTGGTTTTCGAACGGAGGAATTTTAGAAAATATCTTTATTACCTTCAAACACTCTAATCATCTCTCTATCATATCACATTATCCCAGTGTCCCATGAAGCATTACCGTGTGACGGGAAGCAACAGCAACTCAGCCAGAATCATTAATTGCTTGTTTCTATGCGAAGGAAAGGAAAACATTAGATCGGACTGGATGTTATTTTTCCCTTGTTCTGGCTTTG
The DNA here is from genome assembly GCA_030770085.1 of Oryza coarctata. Classification (NCBI taxonomy): domain Eukaryota; kingdom Viridiplantae; phylum Streptophyta; class Magnoliopsida; order Poales; family Poaceae; genus Oryza; species Oryza coarctata. The sequence goes on from CM061475.1 coordinate 11,756,624, forward strand.
AAATGTAGGAAAGGAAAACTTTCCACCGTTCTGGTTTCCTTCAAATTGTTTGTTCCAAACGCAGGTACAGTGGTTTTTTCTTGAAGAAATTGAAACCTTTAGAATTCCTTGAACAATCCCTTGATCCAAACAGGCTCGTAATGTGAGATTAATTTACCTTGCACATGTGTGACTAAGCACCTCTCTGGCGTGCAAATAAACCGTGGGAGACGAAATGCCAGTGAAATCGATTGAAATAAATGCATTGATGCAGTGCCAAACACAAAATGATGCCATGACAACCATGAAATGCCAGTGAAATCGACTGCGTGACAACCACAAATTGCTACTATTAGAATATAATAAGTTTAGAGCAATATGTATATTAAAAAATTCATAATATTAAATAAGAAAATATTGTGATTGTTTAAGAAAAGAAAGTAGATGAGAATTTTAGTGGTAGAAGTTTGTGATTGTTTGAAAAAAATATAGATATAAAAGTTATTATATTTTAAAATAAATTTTAAATATTAAAAGTTAATAAAATCTATTAGAATAAATGCATAGATATCATTGGAAATGCGTCGATGACGCAGTGACAACCTACGAAATGCTAGTGAAATCGATTGGAATAAATGCATCGAGGCGGTGCCATCCACATAATGACGCAGTGACAACCACGAAATGCTAATGAAATCGATTGGAATAAATGCCTCTGTGCAGAGCCAACCACGAAATGCTAGTGATATTGATCGGAATAAATGCATCGACGCAGTGCCAACCAAGCCGCATAAGCAATTCAACACGTCACTACCAGAAATGACAATAACTCGGGGGCTTGTTCAAACCTTGGACCGGGTTTTCTTCAGTTTTTTCTAGCCCAACCTGGGACGTTGAAAGGATAGGCCTGGCCCTAACCCGGTACACTGTTGGGTCAGAACAGGTTGGGCTGACCAAACTGGGCCTAATTTGAACAGCCTATTGGAGATAGGGTATTATCTCCAGCTCTTTCTCTTTCAGACCTTCACCCTCGACGATGATGTGCTTCCCGCATATAGTGGCAACTTGGCTTGGCATGGTACATCAAAATCTTGCAGCTATAGATGCGGCAAGCCCAGATCCAGCCATGGCTAAGTCATGCTGACATTGTGGATGGCATAATTTTGATTCTGGTGCAACAACACAGGCAGTGCGTGCAAACCAAGGCAACTATGAGTTAGATTAGTAAATTTTGTGGATTTGCCACAGATATGGCATGTTATGCTATGGACTACCTATACAACTTTCGATACAAAATAACTCTAAAACTTTCAATTGTAATATAGTATAATTGTAATTTAAAAGTACAATATAATTTATATGTAATTATAATATAAATTTTATATAACTTACACATGACTAATAAAAATGCATGGTGGCGCATATAGAAATGCGCTTGTCACAAACATTTAACTTGAGATTAATTGGAATAAATGCATTGACACAGTACCCAACCAAGCTGCATATGTAATTCAACATACTGTCACTACCAGAAAATAACAGTATGGAGGTTGCATGTTCAACATTGGGCCAGGTTTTCTCTGTTTTTTTTAACTTTTTAGGTCTTTTGGAAATTTTCGGGCTTTTGGGTCTCCTGGCCCGGTACACTGTCGAGTCAGGCCAGATTGGGTCGACCGGACAAGGCCCAATTTAAATAGCCCATTGGAGATATGGTCATCGGCGCTGCCCAATCAAAAGGTCATATATATGCAATTCAGGGTGTCGCTACCACAAGATCATACGGGAATAGGTCGTCAGCAATTAATTTTATTGGGCAATAGGTACGGATAACAACATACTAATGAGATGATTGACTAGTATGTACTCCCGAATAGAGCTGTTAACGAGGCGAATTCGAAAGCGCCTAGGTAGCCTCCTAGGCGGGCTTATGTTTGGCATGACCATTGCTTGAGTATAGATGTATCGTATGCCCGACTTCAGCTTGCCGAAGATTACGCGGATCCTATTGTAACTAATATCCAAGGAGATGAGAATATAACAATGTTTTTATTAAAAACGATGCCCAAAATAATCACAACCCCTCCCTCCTTTGTTATTTAGAGCCATCACTAAGACATTATAACTACTGGTTCATTAAGTCTTGTGAGACCTATACATACCATTAATCAATATTACTGCCAGTTAAACTGATAGGGACACTATCACAGCCACTTCTTGATATAAACTAGTAGTAATACTGTCCCTTTAGTTTTCGTTAATTACAAAATGGTAGGCATATTCACTTGCCTTTAGTTTTCGTGGAAATTGAAGCGCATCCATTCAAATAGATATTTTTAAGTCCATACGTCCACCTCTCCCTTTCTCCAACTCTTCAGTTCTCACATTTCCACCTCCGGCGATGGTGTGTTGCTTGGATATAGCGGCAAATTGGCATAGCACATCCGAATTTGACAGTCAATAGATATGGCGAAGCCTAGATCCGACAGTGCACTACAAGAAAGCATGCCATCTACGACGGGCCATAACTCTTATCTATATCAGCTGGGTGTCTGATCATAGATAAATAATCAGTGATGTGGAGACCTCATTTGTGTTAGGTGTTTGCCCACCATAGATAGGGAATGCCTATGATGGGACGGAATAACAACATGTCCGACAATAGGCACACCTAGATAGGATTTTGATTTATCACCCATCATAAATTACTCGCCTCTAAAGGATTGCAAGGACAATCCATCAAAGATAACTAAGTCATCATTGATAGATTGAACAGCTATCCATCACATATGAACATCTATTACGAGTGTATACTTGTTAACACCAGAATTTGTCCAGCCTACAAACGGGATCGACTGATAGAGGAAAGATTGATCAACTCATAGAAGAGCCGATCAGATGGGTTGAAGATGAATTCGGTCTAAGTGAAGACGAAGGATTATCCAGATAGGGATGAGTCATGAGAACTACGATAGGGTGTTTATTTATAAAGAATATATTATGTAAACTAGACAAGTTCAGTTAGAATTACAAATTCTTAGAGATTAGTTTTATTTTATGTTTTTAGAAAATAATATCTAATAGTTGTTGTAACCGTGTCGGACTCTTGTAATCCCAGAGTATAAATATAGACCCCCTGGTGGTTTGGGAAAAAGAGAAATAGATTAATATAATACAACTTCGATGTATCGTCACCCTAGTTTGCCTAGTTTTTTCCTCGATGAATTCTGACTCTCGACGCAGGACTACATCGGTTAAATTCTATTTCTGACAAAGGGGTAAGTCCTACCATTATCATGGTTTGTTTTATATTCTATCCAAAACTATATCGGTTAGATCTGACCTCTTAGTCTTACCAGGCGCACCGCATCACGTTCGCATGAGGCTTGTCGGTACACCGGTCTCCCTCCTTTGTCCCCGGTATCATGCTACATCGGTTAGGATCGACCTACGAGATCGATGGCAATGGTCAGAGTCGTTGGCCTGATAATTGCTCCATGATTAATCCACTGTTGATCAATCCGGTCATGTCAGATTCTACCTAATACTGTCTCAAATTCGCCCGATAATCCCTCAGGCTTGCTTCCGATGGGGCTGGCGTCGAGATCTAGAGGGTTTCGTTCCTCATTAGCTCAGATAGTCGATGAGCTTAGGTATAAGCTTGTGTTGGGCATTTGGCCAGCAGTTAGTTGATGACCTTACCCTTTTCTCCCTCATCGCTACGTTTTATCTAGTTTCTATCGTTTCCACACCGTTAGTCTTGGTTTCATACTATCTCGGTTTGGTCCGATTTATCGATGCTAGTCTTAATGGTGCCATTACGATGGTCGCTGGTCCCCGTAGTTTTGTAGGGGATCGGGCCATATATTGCTTTTATACTATAGAATGTCATTGGCTCTTTAGCTGATAAGCCCTCTATTTTACTACACATGTATATTGCCTATGCCTTCATCAGCTTTTCAACCCATGCTTGAGCCTCCCTTTCCCATCGATACTTAGCCGATCAGGTGAGCCGAATCGGCCCATTAGCAGATTGGCTCGTGGATCTCATCCTATCTGCTTGTCAATTACAAGGTCAAATTAACTAGCACGCTCTCAAACTACGAAGATTAAGGATTTGTATTAGAGCTAAGCAGATCTTAGAGGCTTTTGTGTGACCAGGGCACCGTCTTCCCCGATCAGACCTCCGTTCGGCCCAATTGGACTCCCTGCGAGATTCGGTGACCAACACGCTCTTTGGCAAGCCCAATAGGACAAAACAACTTCAACTCAATGATGAGAAAAGAGATAAACTTAGAAAACATAATTTTAGTGACAATGGATGACTTGACTGAAGATCAAAGGCAACAGATAGAGTATAACATTGCTAATTTTTAGAAGCTCTGTTTAGAGTCCTTCAGTATGACCAAGCAAGGCCCAATTCAGAAACCCCAAATGCTAAAACTTGTTTTGGTGGGAGAATTAATCCATTCGCCACCTATGAGTCTTCAAAAGCTGTTGTAGGAGATGATCAGTGAAGTTGTTCATCATACACTCATCAACTAATCGGAAGTGCTGGTGAATACTTTACATAATCTGATCAAGAAGACAAAACTGTAGATGTGGAGTGTACATACTTGAGACACAGTAGGACTGATAGGAGCAGTGATGTTGGTATCAGCTTGATGAGTTGTGGAAGTATGGCCGATAACCGAGGTAGGAGCAGCGTAGAACACTAGAGTGTTTCTTGGCAAGAGATCAGCTGCTATTGAGGATGTTGGAACTTTCGGGGCAACCATTGGCTTAGTGCTTGAAGCGGTCTCTAGAGACTGAGTTTCGATAGCCAATGGTTCAAGGTACAGAACGAAGGTATCAGGGGAAGTACCAGTATGATAAAGAAGAAGTAAGATTGGCATATACTAGCGATGGTGAAGGAGGTGATGTCAAAGCTAGAGAATATCCCTAGGGAATCAGTACCGTGATGGTGGTGTTAGCGTTGGATTTTTGCTATTTGAAAACTGTCCGAGTGGCCAGCTTCTTACGTTTAGTGCATGACATTCGCGATACTTGGAGTAGAGCCGATGGAGAAGGGGCATCGTATCCAAGGTGGGACTCGACCGTTGGAGGTTGATAGACAATCGGGCGGCTGCTTATACTTGTTGTATGTGCTTCTTTGTCACTAGCCTGTAGAATCATGGAAATTAAGTAACATATTTAGGATTAAATGTAGTATGGAAGATAGAGTAAGGGGAAGGATTACCTCTTCATCGGATTTGACGTAGTCGGGTTTAAGGCGTACATAGTAACGTTCAGCCGATAAACTGAACAAGTGACTTCTCCACTCTGACCACCATCAAGTGAAGAGTCTGGTGTTGGATATATAGGGCTCGAAGGTAGTGATGGTCCCTAGGGAAAGAGGTCTGGATATCATCCTTAGCTGATCGTATTCTAAGCCGTTGTTTACTTCTCCTCGGGCTTAGAGTTCATCGATGAAGAATAAGCCAATTAGGAGTTGCCCAAAGTCCAACTGACGTGCGCTAATGGAGGGATGATAGAACTCGTACGATGGATGTTGGGATCGGCCTTGTGGAAATCTAATCGGCAGAATATTGGGAGTTATGACTGATAGAAATATTGTTTTTTATTTTTCATCGGCAAGTGCATTGAGTGGGTGAAACATGAAAGGCATCTCAAATGATGAAGTGTCCTCGTATGTAAACCAGAGGGTGGCCTCCTTGGTAAAGCCATAAAAGAAAATTTTGAACCACTAGCTGAGCCCGAGGGGGTTCATTTTGCTTCTAAGAAGAGCCGATGTGGCTTCACCCAGAAATGTAAATTGGCATTGACAAGCTTCATTTTCTCTGAATGATTGGTCAAAAAAGTCTATGAGGGAAAAGGGATTCTGGGGATGATTTTGTAAGTATAGAGGTTCAACCAAAGTTGTATGAATCACCAGGAACCATCAATGTGACCAACTGGTTGATCGGTCGATAAGTTGTTTGCCACTTGATGAAGTAGCTAATAAGTGGATCCGAAAAGATACTGCCCTAGTAGAATCTGATGCTGATCGGCTAAGCACTCTGCCAAGCATTGCATATTGGTAGTTGGGCCAAGGGTTGAATTGCCGAAGACAAACCACTCCAACCATAGGTTTAGAAAAGCAACATGCTCCTAGTCGTCAACTGGTCTAGAAGTCTTACTATGTAGGGATATGTATTTAGTCTATCCTCCAATATTTTTGGTGTTCAATCGATGAGTAGGTTTAAATCTGAGGATAGATCAATTTACATAGTGAGTGGTGTTGAGGCAGGTGAACATGATGACGTCTATCAAGGTAGGAGTCATCAGCCCATATCCAAACATAAAGGTGTTGAGGGTGTCTTACCAGAAATAAGGGGCTGATCCAAGAAAAGGCACATTCTTCTCCATATTGGCCAAAGATAGGTTGATATAGTGGCTGATTTATAGGTCTTCCCAGAGTGACTTTTAGGAAGCTGAATCCCGGAGGTACCAATTTCTCCATCCTAAGAGTTTACTAGGCTAAGATCTAAAGCTAGTAGGCCAATCATTGATGGTCATAGGGGAGTTTTATAAGATATCTGTTATGTTTTAGAATTTATGAAGTCTATTGGATACTCACTACCCATAGGACCTAGATAGAAAAAGCCCGGATGGTCAGCAATTGGAATGGCAATCGACCTTTGAGATTCTATAGTAAGTAAGAACCTGACAAAAAACAGATGAAAAGACGAGATAGGATAAATTTGTAGAGAATGTAGAATAGAGGAACAGATGAAAAGTTACCTCAAGAACTATGTGTGTCGACGTCATCGCATGAGAAAGAGGAATGGAAAATCGATGGTCAATGAAGCAATCTGTGGGGGTTAGCCTTCAGTCGTTGGAGTTCATCGAGATTTTAGGGCTCTAATGATAAGATAGTGCGTGGAAGAAGGATAAAGAAGCATAATACGTTATAGGGGCAGAATAACCTATGTAAGAATCTAGGCCGATTAGTTGCCGTTAGCGGGCTATAATGGGTTGTCTTGGTTTGTGAAGAATTCTGACGGTTTAGAATTTCGGAGTCCATTAATGAACTCCGAAATTGGGGGGCATGTGTTAACACTAGAATTTGTTCAACCTGCAAATGGGATCGACCGATGGAGGAAAACCTAGTCGACTTATAAGGAGAAGCCGATTGACACTATAGAAGAATCGATCAGACGGGTTGAGGATGGATTCGGTTTATATGAAGATGGAGGATTATCCAAAAGGGATCGAATCTAAGGAAGAGTTGTGAGAACCACGCTGGACAAGTTCAGTTAGCATTATAAATTTTTATATATTAGTTTCCTTTTATGTTTTTAGGAGATAACGCCCGACAGTTGTTGTAACCACATCAGACTCTTGTAATCCCAGAGAATAAATATAGACCCTTAGAGGTTTGGGAAAAGAGAAACAAATCAATAAAATACAACTTCGGTGCATCACCACCATAGCTTGCCTAGGTTTTTCCCTAGTGGGTTTTGACTCTCAGCGCGAGGCTACATTGGTTAAATTTGATTTCTGGCAAAGGGGTAAGTTCCGTCATTATCATGATTAATTTTACTTTGTCTAAGCCTGTATCAGTTAGGTTTGACCTCTTAGATTGATCAGGCGTACCACATCACATTCGCATAAGGCTTGTCGGTATCATGCTGCATCAGTTCATTGGAAATGGTTGGAGCCATTGGCCTAGTGGGTGTTCACGTGGTGTTTTATCGGAGTGAGTAGCCGATGAGTTATCCTTAACGCTAGTGTCATATCTGGTTCGCCCATCGTTGCACGATTAATCTGCTGCAATCGATTTGGCCATATGGGATTCAGCCTGATACTATCTCGGTTAGGTCTGATCTCTCAGGCTCACTTCCAACGGGGCTAGCGTCAAGATCCGAAGGGTTTCATTCCCCATCGGCTTAGATAGCCAATGAGTTTAAAAATAGGCTTGCATCAAGCGTTCGGCCGACAGGTAGTCGATGACCTTGCCCTTTTCTCCCTCGTTGCTACGTTTGATTTAGCTCCCGTCGTCTCTACGCCATTAGTTTTGGTCTATTACTGTCTCAGTTCGGTTCGATCTATCATGGTTGGTCCTAACGGTGCTATTACGATGGTCCTTGGTCCCTATGGTTTTATGGGGGATCAGGCTCTGCTCCGTGCTCTAGATGCTTTTATCCTACGAAGCGTCATCGACTCTTTGGCCAACAAGTCCTCTATTTTACTACACGTGTATATCGCCTACACCTTTATCGGCTTTTCAGCCAATACTCAAACAGTTCCTTTCCCATCGACACTTAGCCGATCAGGTGAACCGGATTAGCCCACCGGTCGATTGGCTCACGGATCTCATTCTGTTTCCTTGTCAATTGTAGGGTCAAATTGATTAGCACGCATTCACACATTAAAGATTAAGGAACTATATTGAAATTAAACAGATCTTCTAGACCTTCGCATGATCAGGGCATTGTCTTCCCCGATCGGACCTTCGATTGGCTCAATCAGACTCCCTATGAGATTTGGACATATGAGCATTTGTAACGGGGTTCAGTTACCAACCGGTAGTGACTTGGTTTTTCTTGAAAAGAAATATTTGTATTTTTTGCTAGCCTCAGAATTCAGTAACCATGCCTTCTGCATATAGACATAATAGATAATATCATAGATCATGCACACAGCACCATATCCCAAACCATTTGACTCATGCATCCGCTCTATAATTGTAAACATCACAAATATACATCCACAATCACATACAAATTTTATATATTTCACAATCACATACGTACATCTAGAGATAGAAATTGAGAAACAACATTTCACATATTAACTTATCAAACCTGTCTTTAAATTGATCATATTATAACCTATAAAAGTCGAAAGAACTAATAATTATTAGTTAGAACATAGATGGTATGTAGTACATGTGACATAATGAAAATTCAAACTTTGTTGACTATATGTTACAAATCTCACAAATTGAATGAAATTGTTTGTGCAAAAAACTTTGGGCTCTATGATTTTAACCATAAACTACCTTTATTGTGTATCAATTCTACAAGGATGAAGGCAGCTAATTCTCCTCAAATATTTAGTAGATTGATCTTGTCAAACTTCTAGCTGCGTTTCTAATATGTTAGAATATGATTAGAATATATGTGAATTGTAATAATGGCCCCTAAAATGGATTAGTGTACAAGAATATGTGAGCACACTTCAGGATCCTCAGGATTCACTTCTCATCAAAATGGACATGTGATGGCACATAAAGAAACCACATGTGTTACCTATCTATTACACACACTTGAGGTCAAAAATTATGATATAGGTCGGTCTTGTCATCCTTATGCATATAGTGCCCATATGGTGTCTATTGCGCTAGCTAGGGCACTAAAATCATAATTACTTCTAAGTGCGAAGTTGAGATAGTATACCCTACACCACTTGACTACTATGACCATCAAAATCCAATGGGTCCTACATGATGATAAGTGACTATAACCATATAGTTTTTAATAGAACATAGTGGTTTGAAGTAATTACTATTGATTATGGGCTAGCATTATGTATTCTTGTACTTGTGGGCCCACAAGCAGCGGGTAATGTACTTGACTACATCACGCTTGGCTCTCAGTTAGGTGTGGTTGATCTGTGTTTGGATCAATAAAACCAACGTTTTGTCCTATCCTTAGGGTTGTCTTCCAGCAAAACCTACATGGAGAATATTTTTGTGTATAATTATTTAAACACAAATTTTCGTTCAATACTCAAGAGCTATGGGTACTTACAACGAATAGCATTTTAGGAGGCCCGTGTCCACTACTCTTAGTCTGAAAAGATTGAATAGATCATCAAAACCCACAACGATGCGTGCATGAGACAAAAGGAATGGGTCACCCTGTGGTGGCCAATTATGCTCTCCTCCCTATTCTTTCTCTTTGCATTGGTGATCTTCATGTACCATATGAGTAGCCCTCGGCAAGCTATACTCATATTCCCTAGTTTATTGTCTTCAAGTAAGGGATATGCCACTTGAAATTTTGGAGCCTCAACTTAGGGACCAATGACATCTTATCATCTAATTTTCCCTTTCCTTTCGCTTTTCCATGTCCACATGCAACTCCGTTGGTCGCCATAGATGGCAAACTCGAGGCCTTAGTGAAAACATTGATTGGAGGAAAATGTAGCATGTCATCTATCTCCATGTTTTAGCCCTAAATTCTTACGGTTCCATAAATGTTGGGACGGGATGTTTCTCAACAACCAAGGCAGCTCCAATGGCCAGAGGAGATTAAAGTGGTAGACTACGACAGTATGTTGAGCATATCGAGTAGTCATCTTTATGACTATGTCTAATTTGGGCCATTGGATAAAGGAATTCCATGCATCCCCAATGTAACGATCTCAATTTTATGGTGATTGGCAGTGGCCAATTGACCCAATTGTCCCCGACCATGTCGACCTAGATCTTGGCATAATTGGCCATCATATATGTGTCGTGCACCTTCTGATCTAGAGCTAGCTTAAAAGCTTGGCCCTCAGCGGCATCAGAGCTAAAGGTTGGTGTCATACTAACCTATATGATCCATAGGGCTACACCCTACATGAAATGGTAGTATGTTAGTACAAATATATGTTTGAATGTGCAGCTAAATATGTATTACTCATCTTACCTCTATGTGATCGACTATGGCCTATATGGGTTGTGGTTCTTGATTAAGCCCAATCAATGAGCTGCTGCTCGGTTGGTGTGTGGGACTCACATCCACTTGAGGGACTTGTTGGATTTCATGATAGGGGCTAGATTGATGTCATTGAATCTCTATTCATAACCTTTCCACCTCCTTTTGCAATTTTGTATCGAACTCCTAACTAAGTTCTTCCTTTATCTCCACCTTCAGCTGCTTCTTAATCTACCCTCCCAACATATCTTCAATTTTATGGGCTTAGCATGGTACAACGTACGGACATACTACTAGTTTCGCATAGAGGAAGAGAAGCCACATACCCCTAGCCCAGAGAGTCTCACGACGGCCATGACACATCGACATGAGGAAGCAATTGAGATGTGGGCGACAAGGAGGAACACAAACTGTGAGGAAGCAATCGTTGCTGCCAGAGATGGAGATGGACATGGAGATGAGGATCCACCGTAAAAGGCCAGAGGAGGAGCTAGACAAGGATGGGACCAAGGGAGACTCCACATTGGTGAAGAAGATGAGTGACAAGGTGGCGGAGGAGATGATCGACGAAGGGTGCTAAGGCGTTTGACTTTTGTCATTTCTGGAATATCCTCTTCTCCGCTCAGGCCAATTTCGAAGATATTAGTACATCCTTGCCTTCTCTTCCATTTCTCTAAATCCCAAGTAAAAATCCAAATTGTCTGAATTAATGAATAATTGAATCACAGCTGATGTAACACCCATGAAGTACACGGATGACGTAGAAGTGATATATGTGTTAATGTTAAAATTTGGTAAGCCCGTGGATAGATTGGAAAGACGATCGGTTTAGTAAAGAAGAATCCAATTACTATAGGGAAGAAGCCAATCAAATGAAGTGAGGAAAGATTCAATCCAATTATAGACGACTATCCAAATGAGGTCAAATCTGACGAGGAGCCGTAGAACTCAAGACAGGGTAATTTATGTATGTAAATCGTATCTTATATTAATAGGAAGGTTTAAGTTAGTTCAGTTAAATTTCTTAAAGATATTTTTCTTTTATATTTTTTAGGAAATAACGTCGGATGGTTGTTGTAACTGTGTCAAACTCTATAATGTCAGGGTATAAATATAGACGCCTGAAAGCCTATAAGAAATCCTTCAATCAATACAATTTCGGCACATCTCCATACTAGTTTATCTAGGTTTTTACCAGCAGGTTCTATCTCTCGACGTGGTACTACATCAGTTAAGTTCGATCTCTGATAAAAGAGTAAGTCCTGCCACTATCCCGATATATCTTGCTCTATCTAAGGTTACATCGGTTAGGTTCGACCTCTTAGTCAAATCGAGTGTACTGCATCATGTCTGTGCGAGATCTATCGGTTTACCAAGATCTATCTGCCATCGTCGGTCCCGTGCTGCATCGGTTAGGTTCGACCTACGAGGCTGCCAACAGTAGATTGAGCCATAGAACTGTAGCTCTCTACCCGGTATTTCATCAGAGTTGTTAGCCGATGAGTTATCTATACCTTGAACAACATGCCCAACGTATTGGTTCTTCAGCCGATACACACCCGTCTTCAGAGACTTCTATTGAATGCCATGCTTAGTGCATCAGTCTTTCGATTGATGCATGTATATCTTTAGAGATGTTCTCTTATTGGTTTAGCTAGCCGATTGGTTCACTTCGCCCTTCCTTCAACACAAACGATCTAGCATCTATCGTCCCGTTACCATTGGCCTCAGTCTCTTACTATCTCGGTTAGGTCCGATCTTTAAGATCGGTGCTAGCGGCGTCGTCACGGTGGACAATGGGTCTTGTGCTATGGGAGGATCAGGCACCGCTCCTTGTTCATTACCCACTATATCCAGAGCGGCATCGGCTTTGCAGCTAGTGTGTCTTTTATACGATTCCTTATCAGTTCATATATGCTTTTATCGGCTTTTCAGCAGATGAACGAGCGCTATAGCTTCCATTGGCAACCAGGAGAGATCTCGTGTATTTTGCTATTCTTTGAATATCCTTTGGTACCTCTATCGACTCTACAACCGATGGATCAGAATCTCGCTTTCACTACACCCGGAGCCATCACATCCTTTGTCGACATCCGTCTACGTCTTTATCGACTCTCCAGCCGCTGAAAGAGCGTCCCAATCCCTATCGACAACCAACCGATAGTAGGAGCTATCTGGATATGGCCGATGACCAACTCGATCCTATCGACGGCCAACTGATAGCGAGAGCTCGTATCAGCCCATTGTCCGGTTGGTCCGTTCGTCTCACCTCTTTATCAATTATAAGGTCAAATTGGCTGGTACGCCCACACCTACACCGTTGCAAGCTAAGGGACTCGTGCTAGAGCTAAGCAGACCTTTAAAGCCTCAACGAGCGTAGCTCGAACCACGAAGAAAAGCCGATAAATCTACATTGAAGTTAAACAGACCTCACAGGCGTCGATGTGGTCATGCTGCGTGTGAGATCTGGCACAGACAATATGCCAATTAAGTGCTGACACGGGGCAGTGTATGCGGTTGAAGTTAAGCAGACCAATTGTGGGCTGCGGTGACTTATCGAGGTGTTCGGCCATGTCGCCGTGCGGGACAGCGTCGATCGCAAGCGCAACCTCGTCTGCAGCCGTGGCCGGGACAAATGCCAAACGCTCACCGCGGAGGTGCACCACGCTAACCTATATACATGCCCCCATCTACCTGAAAATATATTGCTCGTGCTCGCACATTTTTCTTGCGATATCCATGCTAACCTGCCTGCTTCCATCAGCTAGCTGAAAATTGGCTCATCCCTGCACAATATTCTGGCTAACTAATGATATCCTCCCACGTTCTTCCTGCTAATGACGATCTCCCGTTGTTTGTGTGAGCTTTATTATTATGGTTTGTTGTGTGGCCAAATATAGGGTGAAAACTCAACCTAGGTCAAAAAGTCAACTAAAATCACATGAGAAATCCCACATATACATAATATGATAATGAACATCTTTGTAAAAAAATCTTATCAAAATGCAGTTAATGAGATGGTGCTAAGAGGATGTGTCCTAAGAAAACAGATATTATTACTAGGATCACCATGATGTTATTAGCGGTAATATGATAAATCAATACAAAGATTTTTTATATTATAAGATATATCTTCACATTACAGCTTCGAGTAATTTCTAAGTTGCAATCTTTAATCAAAGACATCAGCAGTGAAACTCAACAAAGCTAGATTACCATTCCACAGGCAGTAGTTTGGGTCTAAGAACGAAACTCCAATATTTATCTTCTACCCATATAGCTATGGGAAATAATAATAATAATGGGGGTGAGTACTTTTATATTCCACAAGCTATAGGAAATGTGCAAGTGCAAGCTATAAGGAAAAATTTAGGTTTATTTGGTAGACCAGTTATTTAAAATATTTTTTAAAACTCTAAGTATGGGTTTTAAAAATTACTTCAGAGAGAGACATCTCACCTTGATCTATCCATAAGTTGCTTTATAACAAGTTGAGCTGAAAAAGTCAAATTTTAGTAAAAAACATTTTTTTTCTTCATCAATTTCTTTTCTCTTTCAAAAACATAAATCAATATTTCCTCAAAACCAACCGTTAACAAGTCTCATGGTTAACCAGCCTTCTTGGCTCTGGGTCAGTCTTCTCGACTTATCAACCCAAACTTGGCCTTCTCAGCCTCATAGCCGACCTTCTCAGCCCACATCCTAACCTGTACATCTCAACCCTATGGCGTCATCCGACACCTCAGGTCACACAAATCTATTTCCAACCGCAAAGGCTAGCCATCCATCATAAAGAAAGACTCCAATAACGACTCCCATCCTAGAAACTAATTTATCAAACATATTTTCAAAACAAATCTACGCTATAAGAAACACCTCGTATTCACCCATAATTATAAGTATGACTATTTAAACAGTTTAACTAAACTCTATAAAGATTACATGCTTTACCCATACGTCATGAGCATTCCGCTTTATCTAGCACATATGGGCCAATGCATAGCCGACAAAAGAGAGTTCACTATAAGACTTTTCTATAACCAACTCATAGACATCCCATGTCACACAATTAGGCCACACTCTAAAACTAAGTATCAGGTCAATCTCAAGCGCTCGTTTACTCAAGACAAACCGAATAGCACCAATCGTATCTCATACTTACAAACCTCTATCTCAAGAGAATAACTTTGTCTCCCTATCCCAACATTTCTCAACTGTTAACATGCAAGACACCTATGTTTTAGCTACTTACTCTACTAGAAGCATTCCATGCTATGTGGTCATACTATTTAATGCTCAAATGAACTTCTCAAAGGAATCAATCCTTGTGCACAACTATAAAACTAAACCACACAAGAGAGGATTCACACCGCAAGTTTTTTTCCATAAAAACCTTTTGTTTTTCAAAACAGCTGACTCCTAGAGTTGGGTTTTATAAATCTTTCAAAACCCATATTTTCTATAATGACAATACATCATATATATTTATAATATAAAATAAAGTATGGTGTAGATGTACACCTACGTTCATAGGGCGTAAGTATCATGGCACTACTATGATAGAACGATAAGGATTTGGTTTATCATGGTCCTATCAGAAATAGTGCAATTAGTAGGTAAGTCTATCGGTCATGTGCTTATAGACCGATAGCCGAACAAATTAATATGTATGCTAAATATGCATGTTTGTAATAAAAACATTTATAATATAAGAATAATATATTAAAGGGTGGTTTGTCTTACTCTTGGTTATTGAGAACTTCTTTAGAATTGGCATCCGAAAATCCTTTGATGGGGAACTATGGGCAATACGAAAGGAATAAAAAACCCCTAAAAATATAAGATAACATAAATAAATAATAATGCCACTAGTTAGATTAGTATTTTAGAAAAATATTGAAAGTTGAACGGAGTCGATTGTACTTACGGTTAAGAAGATATAAATTTTAGAGGATTAATTGATTTTTTTAGAAGGGAAAATAATTATTAGAATTGAAAAAGGAAAATAATATCAGATAGAGGTATAATAGACTATGGAAGGAGAGATAGGCTAGTAGGCCTAGTTCATGGGCTTCGGCCTATGGAGGAATGGAGTGGATGTGATTTAGACTTAGGCTAGATGACTAAAAATAGGTAGGACCTACATATTAGAGAGAAGTGGAGTATGGTCTATGGTGGACTGAATTTACCGTGTGAGAAAGAGAAAGGTCCCACTTATTTAATTTTTTTCTTTTTCTTTTTCTTTCTCTTCCTTCCTTCTCTTTCTTTCCTCTCTTTCCTTCTTTCCTCTCTTTTCCTTCTTCCTCACATAACTCTTCTCCTCTACCTCTCTCCTCACATGTAGGTGGGTGGTGATAGGGATGGCGCGTGATGCAGGAGTGTGTCAGGATGCACAACATGGGAGGACGCCACAAGACACGGTGTGGAAAGGACGGTGCCGACGTGATTGCAGGACGCACACAGGCGAGGGTGGTCAGTCTTGGTGGGTGTGGCCACGGCAGGGGTATGACTCTAGGCCAACGACACTATCACAGAGTGCCAAGGTAATGTGGTGGCGGATGGTGGTGACGCTAGGAGTGTGGCACCAATAATGCCTTGCACTTATAGCTTCCTTAGATTAGTAGCAATAACATTGTGGCCATGCTCATCCCTGTGGCATCTTCTCTGCTCATAGTCCCTCTCTATTGCATACCATTGCTTGTCTAGGGAAGTGGAGTGGTGATCGGTGGTTATGGTCAGAGCATGCATGCACTCCCTCCTATTAGTGTCTTATGTGAGTGTAGAAGGAGGGATGGAGAGGCACGCAGAAGTTTTCTTGTGAACTCTTTCTCACTATCTGTTGTTGTCTTCTTGTTGAGAAAGTGGGAAGACACTAGTTGACCAGGGAACACAGAAAATGGAGTGGAGAATGAGAGGTTGGATTTAGAAAAAAAAAAGTTGAGTATGTGCATGTATCTGCTTTCTTGCGAGAGGAAGAAAAATTAATTGGATGAAAATAAGCTAACGGTCAAAAATATATTAACATTTTTGTTGAACTGTCGATGTTTGAGATTGAAATTTAGGTTTTTTGATGAGAAGAAATTATTTGTTAGTACATTTGAAGTCCTTAAAATTAGAAGATTTAACAGAATAAATTTTTAGGGAGTAAAGGCTTCCAGAATGGACTTGAGGAAATTTAAAAATGATCACAGTCAAACCTCAAGAGATTTTTGTCCTAGAGTTTAGTGTTTTAAAAAATGACAGAATCAGAGAATTAAAAAATTTAAGAATATGTTTTTAATTAAAATAAGATTTTTTGATATGACAGGAATCGAGCCATTATAAGATGATTTTTTTTAGTTTATATAAGTTTTCATTTATGTTGGGGTTTTCACTATATATTTTATTTTCCTTTGTTACGCTGGCTTGGGCAAATAAGATATGCAGTGAACCACACAAAATGTAGTGATCAGTATTCAAATAGAATTGTTTTTGTTTCTCAGCATATGCATGTTAAATACTCTCTAGATGAATTGACGCCACCGTATTCTTTTCTTCAAAGTTTACTAAAGTAAAATAGGTACGTTACTTCTTCCCAATGTTTTACTGCATTTCATATTTGAAAACAAATTTGTATTAGGTATAAATATATATTTGCTGTGTTGGTGATAACATAAAAATATTATATATATATCATATAATATATTTATAATATTAATTTATTTATAGAAATAGATATTATCATTATTGTATGATAAGTATATTAACTGTTATTTTTAAATGATTGCTAATCATATATTATATAAAAAAATAAATATAATTATAAGATTACGTATGTATTGATTGATCATATCTCATGTATCACCATATAAAAATACTAAATCGATAAAAAATATGCATGATCATCGAGGATGACTGAATAATACAATCTAATCGGTACTAATGATACTAGGGACAATACACTTTTGTACTAGACAATTTTTAATACCAATTCTTCTACTTAGTCAATATTTTTATATGTTATTTTTGTTGAAATAAATATTATTTTTCTAATAGTGTAAATAGAAGCGCTAAAAATATTTTATTGGAAGACATAAAACAAGTGCAAATATATTTCACTAGGGGCGAGCTCTCACAAAGCCCTTAGTGAAAAGAGAGGAATCCCCCACCGGTCTGCTCTCTCTTCCTCCACAACTCTGTTGTATATCGCTGGCAGCAAGTGGTCAGCTCCTAGTAACGCCTTGGGTTTTTTTTTTCTTGTATAGCTTAAAGGAGCTGTTGACTTCTGATTCGTCTTGTGTGGGTTGCGGCTAGACATAGAGGGCATCGCTGGAGCCTTTTCCGACGCTGCTTTCCGTCCAGTGGTTTCTAGGTTCATCATCGACACTGCTCCGAGTACAAGTGTTCATCCCTTCATCCTGATGAAACAAAGGTTGCGCTGGTCTCCTCTCTTGTATCTTGTAATGGTTTTTGAAGGTATATAGATTTAGTTTTAAGGTTGCTCCATCTAGATTCGTGCATTGGCATTATCCTCTACAACTCAGCTATGATTTATTGTCCTCGCCGTTGTTTTCCACTTCAATTCAATTAATACTAGTCGAGGCTTTTTATTTTTTTACATTTATTTAAAAAAACATAAGGAAATATCAATTCTTCTTGTGAACACAGTGATGATTGAATGTTAATAGTGCATCACAATGGCAAATAATACCTAGATATTGAAATGTTCTTGTATGTGTTTAACTACATTAACTTAAGTATTTAAAGACGCTATTCGGTAGGCTTGGCTGTGGCTGTGGCTGCGCTACATCACAGCTGCAACCGTTCGACACGCATCAATCACACATACGACTGTAGCTCCTGGCTGCGCCATAGCCCAGCCTACCAAATACCCCAAAATCATACGGCCTCGGCATCGGCCATTGCTTCTGGCATGTGGCAAGAGGATGACGGCTACTTCGCATGGCTAGACAGTTAAGCGAACTTGTTCAGTCTCACCGTTATCATGTTCTCACTCTAAGTAGTTCATCATCGTGTTCTTGTCTCCGTTTGGTGGTATTCCATCCATACATACCTGACAACATTAGTTTTAAAACTTGTCCTAAAATAAATGATTACTCTAAAAGAGTTAAATAATGTCTTCCTCACCTATCATTTTTTTAAATTTTTTTTTTGTCTCATTCTAATCTACCTTTCCATTTATAAACATATCTTTTAATAAGAGACATCCGTATTATTTTGCTCACATCTTAATTTACCCTCTCTTTTTTAAAATGATCAATTATTTTGTGACGGACAGTTACTGGCTATCGCTAAGTTAATTTTAATAGGATTTGCTTTTGGTAACAATCCAAGCACTCTTACTGTCAAAGTAATATTAAAATCCCTGTCCGAAAGATGAGACATGCGCCCTACAAATAGGGTCCTTCCTTCCGTGGAGAATTAGTGCTAGTACTTACAGTACGCATATATTATATACACGTACCTATGCTTGTTCAGCCGGCTATACTCGTCCGTGCTCATCCGTATCCATAAAGACATAATTCCTTCAATTTTTTATATTTAACATATCTAACTTTCAGTCATTCGTCTTATTTAATTTTTTAAATATAAAAAAAATATAAATCATACTTTGATAATAAAATAAAATATAACAAAATAAATAATAATTACATATTTTTTAAAATGAGATAAATATATTTAAAAGTTAACTGTGTCAAACTAAAAAAACGAAAACGAAGGAGTATTTAGCGTCATTGGCAGTCATCGTGACAGAAAACTACCACGACTTAAATAGGATGGCCCATCGTGAAAAATCACTCCCATCGAAGTCCCATCCATTTGCTGCACCGTAAACTAAATAGAGTACTCATCCATTCGAGTGGTCAACAGCCCATTAGTCCGCGCAATCAGCAGCCAATCATCCACTAATCCATCCACTAATGAATAATCCACCCCGTCCCATTCCCGACTCTCCCGAGCCCCAATCCCTGGCCCCACCAAGACGCGGACGCTTCTAGAACCCGGTACCGGGCCCACGTGTCGGCCTGACAGCCAGACGGTGACGTCAGTACGGCACTCGCCGCCCCCACATCCTGTGACGAGCGACCGGTCGGGATTGGGAATGGGAATCCCAATCCGTCACCGCCGTTGACTCCCGCTCGTCTCACACGCTCGCTCGAATCCGATGGAAGCGCAAGCCGCAGCACGGCTCGTTTCTCTTTTCTTTGGTTTTTTTAAACTCGCGGAAACGAACAGCGGTAGCAGACGACGCCTCCCCCGCCGCTCGAGTCCTCTAGCTTTCTCTCCCCCTCCGCTCCGCCGTCGATTCGATCCGAAGCAGAGAGGTATGGCTTCTCCGATCGAAGAGGATTTTTTTTTTGTGGGGAACGGTCGGGTGGGTTCGCGCTCGATTCGGTGCTGATGGTTCGCAGTCGCAGGCAGTTGGTATCTCGTGCTTTTTTTTTTGGGAGGGGGGGGGGGGGGAGGTGTGGGAGGGATTTTTTGGTGGTTTTTTAGGGATTTTTTTGGAAGGCTAGTGCTTGACTTTGCTCCGCAATGGATTAGTAGCAGCTTGGGGGCGGTTTGGTTTCATGGTTTGTGTGATTAGGGTTTCGGGCTTGCGTATCTCTCGCCTCATGATTTTGGAGTGGGATAGGAGGCATTTTTTTGTTTAGTAATTAATTCGGGTGGTTGATCCAAATTCGAGGGGTTTAGCTTAGCTCGCTTCGTGTTTAGATGCTGTGGTTTAGGGCCTAGCAATCGCAACCACCGCGTGGATTTTGCTGTCATGTTTGTCATTTCTACCCTTAGAATGCAATTTGTTGCGGGTTTGGTAAGCAAGGGTGGTTTGGATTTGTGTATTGCGTGCTCGAGATCCTTCGATGCTTCTGGGTTAATGACCCGTTGAAATTGACTTCAGATTGTCCTGTGAAGGCGGCGATGCCGCTGCCGGAATCGCCTCAGTGGCGCCAGAAGGCCACGGACTTCTTCTCTTCGTCCAGTACGTTCAGCAGTGACCCTCTCTTGGTTTACTATAGATATAGATCACGTAGTTGTCATGCCTAATTGTCCTATACTAGTTTATTGGTTTAATGTGGATCGTATTGCTGTCATGCCTTGTCTTAAATTAGCATTTACAAACCAAACTTACTCATTAGGACGAACAGCTGTATATGGGTAGTTTTGCTGTTCCTGTCTTACTGGGTTTGTGTTTGTAGGTAATGGTATACAGGCTTTCTAGGGGCTTTTCTTGTTTTAGGTACCGAACTCTGTAAGTTATTTCTGTGGTATGTAATTAAGAAACGGGAGAAATCTTCAATTATGATCTGGAAAAAAAATGCCACTCCAACAAAGGAATCCTACATGTTCTGAATTACTCGAAGCGGTTGTTAGTACCATGCAATTCCAAGAGTGTGACAATTTTTTTCACTTATGTCTGTGTATTTCAAAGTAAGCAAATGATTGTTCTACCCACTTTAGCTCCAATGCTGAAACTTATGTGGACACTCTGGGTCAGGCTTCAAGCTGAAGCAGGCAGGGCAATCTGCAGGGGACAATATAGCTGATGTTGCTGGCAAGGTTGGTTCAGTGGTTAAGAATCGGTGGGCTGTCTTCCAGGAAGCTAGGCAGCAGCGGTCTCCACCAGGGGAGACTGTGCAAGAGCGTTTCATCTCTGCTGCTGCCACTACTGGGGTGCTTCTGAGGAAGGGCATTTCAGAGACGAAGGAGAAAGTTGCAGTAGGAAAGGTCAAAGTTGAAGAGGTGTGAGATTTTTGAAAAAAATCTACTTCAAGTTGCTTTTGCTCAGTTGTTCAGTTGTAGCATTAAGTTTGAAGTTTCTACTTGTGTAACCTACTGTTCAAATCAAGATTCAAGTCCATGAAACAGAAATTAGTACGTTTATTAGTTGATCTGCAGCTTCTTCCAATTTTCCGCATGCATCATGTCAACAGAAAGAATGCCTCTGAGGTGGACTGAATTGTCACCAGCCAAATATAGCAGAATAATATATACCTTCTTTTTCTCCCAAAAAAATAAAGTACACCTTAGTTGTTGGCATTTGAGGGATATGGTTAGGATATTTGTTTGGTGACCGTATCTTTTACTCCATGGTAATCTTCAAAAGATATGCCCTTAAACTGAGAACCATAGTCACAAAGTTTCCGGGTCGATGGGATCGAGGAACGTGGTACGCTATTTGTGAGAGGCTTATATGGTGGGGACGAAAATGTCCCCATGTTACTAGGACAGGGACGACATTCCTAGGTCGAGCAATGTTGCCATTGACTCCATTTTCTGTGACTATGCTGAGAACATATCCTTTTGATATTTGTTTGGGCATTGGAGCTTGATTATTGCATTATGATTAAGGTTATGTCATGTTTAGTGAGATTGAATTTTGCGGTTTTGTCGCTTCATTGCAGGCTGCTAAAAAAACTGCAGACAAAAGCAAGACTATTTTGAACAATATTGAACGCTGGCAGAAGGTTTGTGATTTGAACTTTGTTATTGGTACTACTCTCCCTTTTCTGGAATAAGGTGCTGAATTAGTTTGTTCTGGTTCCTTGTTTCAGGGAGTCGCCAGCACTGACGGTGAGTTTACCCAGAATGCATATATATCATTATCATTAAGGCAGCTAAAGTTTATCGCATCATAATTGCAATTCTACAACCCTAAACATCTAGCAGTTAGCCACTTGATTAGTGTGTGATACTTTGGTTAGTTTAGTTTCGCAAATTTCTCTCTGGTATTTCCTGAATGTTTATTTTTCCTGTGTACTGATGAGTATTGATTAAAACTGAGACTATTTGATGGCCAATAACTTTGTCTTCTGACATTGCAGTCTTCAGTGTTCCCATTGAAGCTACTGTACAACGAGAGCAATCTGGTAAAGCTGTGCCCCTGGTACTTGTGAGGTGTGCAGATTATCTGGTTATATCAGGTAAAATTGCTGTAATTCAATAGAAGGTGGTTTTATTACTACTATACATTTTTCATACTGACATTTGAAACTGCTTTTACTAGGTTTGAGTACTGAGTATTTATTCAAATCGGAAGGTGAAAGAAAAGTTCTTCAGCAATTAGTTTCTCTTTACAATGAAGGTACCATTTCCATTCATAATATCTTAACTTTTGTAATCTTGATTCATTTATGTGAGCCTTGTAAGTTTATTGTTGTTTTACAGATTCAGGTGCACCTTTGCCTGATGGTGCAAATCCCATTGATGTGGCTGCGCTGATAAAGTGCTATCTTGCCAGCATCCCTGAGCCACTTACCACATTTGCTCTTTATGATGGGCTTAGAGATGCAAGAGTTAGCATTGCAGACTTAAGAAATATATTGAAGAAACTTCCAAACGTGAACTACATGACACTGGAGTTTGTTACAGCACTGCTACTTAGAGTAAGCCGTAAATCATCGCTTAACAAGGTATATCTTGTTCCTATTTTACCTCATTTGATTCTGGTCTGTGAGTGCTTCCATTGACATCAGCATTGTTCACAATCTTTTTTTTTCTTCAATTGGAATTGTGGCTGTCTAGGAACTTCTGTAAGCCTTGCACCTCTACTGAGTAATACTGAATCATTGTTTTCTCTTTTTGATTCTCGGGCAGAATAAAAAGGTTCTCAGATAGAATATAAAAGTGTAGATGAGTTCAGAATGCAGAATGGTCAAAAGAGACTGCAAACACTTTCAAACCCTTGCACCGTTAAGCACCAGTTTTTATGGTTTGAATCTTATACAGGAAATTAATTGCTGGCTGTAAGCTTCTTAATTGATTAACTCATCCTGTTTTCACTGCTTCCATTGACTTAAACAATACTTTTCAATGTTTGGTATATTTGACAGCCACTTCCTATCTGGTTGAGATTCAAAACAACAGCTAACATCAATCGGTTTAATAAATAATCTGCAATTCCAAATCTCTTTTTCATGGATCCGTAGGCCACATAGGACACAACACAACTTTTCACTATGATGCTCTTCATAATTTAGTACCTTTACATTTGGTACCCTACACTTGCGTGATGGCTTTAGTTGATATCTTTGCCTCATTCATCATGGTGGTATTTGATCTAATACATTAAACTTGATTTCCTTTGAACAATTTACATAGAAATACATAAAGGGGTTTATTCTAATGCAGATGGACTCTCGTAGCCTTGCGGTGGAATTTGCACCTTTGATCATGTGGCAGAAAGGTGACTCTGGAACAGATTTGCGGAATCATCTTACATTTACCCTGAAAGCACCTCCTAAAATTGTGGATACATCAAATACCACCGAATGGGATCTGCTAGGTATGCAAATTCTACTTTGTCTAATTCATTTCTGAACACTTAGAAAATTTTATAGTAAAACTACAAGCTTCATGTATGCCCTCATTAGCACAAGCCACAAGTATTTTTAGAGGAACACAGGGGGTTGTTTTACCCAATTTGGCATGAGCAGTTGAGCACATTCTTGGGCCATGTTAGCAAGCAACGGCACGTCCCACCAATCTTTGGTTATCTTGTCATTGCGAATGCCTGTGGTCTAGTATGAATGAATGGTTGAGATCGTTTCTATAGCAGTGGTGAGTGCTCATATTAAACCAAAAGGCATAGTGCTCATATTAAACCAAAAGGCATACGGATCTGTGCATGCAGCTGCCCATCTATCAAGTACTAGACATATCTAGATATTTATGACATAATGAAAACGTACTAAGATATCAGCTTAAGGTGGTGCTGCTACAAACATACTTTCTTAAATTGGGCCAGTTACAGTTTTATGGGAGAACACTATTGCAGTTGGATAATTTCTGTCCTGGAGACCATTTTGATGGTCCTTATTTTGTTCTCCCTTAAAAAGCTGCTCAGATTGTTTGCAATTTTCTCCATAATTCCATAGGATAATAGGATAGGATGCTGGGACTAACTTTTATTCTATTAGGGATTTGTTGTTCTTTGTTTAACTGCCAATTTGCCTGAATGATTGCAGATGAGGATGATGCGGATGCTTCTTCCCAAATCCCCCTGGATGACGCTTCGCCCCCAGATTACAGCTCAATTGAGGTCATCCAATCACTGATTGAGCATCACAATGCCATTTTCACCGATGCGAACGAGACCGTATGGAGATAGCCATCATCTTTAGATTTCACTGGTGTTATTAGCTCTTGCAATGTACAAGTTCCAGGTAGGAGGATGGAGTACTGCACATTGTCGTCAGGGAGACACATTTTGGTCGAAATATTCCTTAAAATAGCTTTGTATATACACTAGTATCGATTCTTCATAGGAGAATCTATTTGTAGGCCGTCTACACGTCTCGTCAATAAAGCTTTCTGGTTCCTTTTGTTTGGTTGTAACCTGGTAGACATGATATGATGTGCCTGTTTGACGCATTTGGTAGGACTAGAGAGCAGCATCCTTGCACGTGAGAACTCATGTTTTTGTTGACAAATTACTATTGTGTGAAAGTGTCGCATTCCCTTCAAAAAAAAAAAAAAAGAAGAGGTGTCGCGTTCTGTCGATTACAATAGTGAATGTGGCCAACATCCTCTCGCAAGATCTGGACATCCGATGGTCCGACACCAGCATCTGCGCCACTAAAAAATAGAACGGATTTGCTATATAACTGTTTCTTTCCAACCAAACTTTCGATTTATGGACTGCCGGATTGCCTAGAGATTCGTGTGAAGAAGGGGCAAAAGGGTTTTGCACTCGTGCGCAAGCTGGTCCAAACCCGGGAGTTCTAGCGCGAAAGCGCACAGAGCTAGCCAACCGCCCACACAGGTTTTTTTTATTAGTTTTAAACGAGTGACTGTAAGTTACGTTGTAATTATGATTAGTTTATTCTAATTATACAGTGTGTTATATTTGAAAATTTTCTATCTAAAAATCTTTCGAATGTTATATACGTACTTTCAAAATAGAAATCACATCCTCTGCCTACCTTTACTTTGAAACTAAATAGTTTATCAATAAAATATAAGGTAACAACCACAATTTAAATCAAAAATAAATATCTCATGTAAAGTGAATGATATTAGACTTGGATGTGAGGTTACCTTTTACTATGGGACTATTTGGGGAGTTTCTGTTGTTTATAGGAATAGAGTCCATAAAATACTTAGAAAGTCAGAAGCTAAAAACATAGTTTTTCTAGATTCTAAGTTACTTTCTCATTAGCTATTTCTCATAATCTTAAACTCCCCAATAAGACCTACTTATAAATAGAAATTTTGTGCAAATTAAAAATAATCTAGATTATAATAAAATTCATCACATGAAAAAAGGTTTCATACATAATAATAGCATGTCTTATAGTTATTTTTAGGATTTAATATAACTATTTCTCCACCTATCTACTTATCTCAACTAATCACAATATTTTTCTATTTAATTTCTTTACATTTTTTCTCTTAAACAATTACAATCATTTTTCTAGTACTCTTTACTTTCTAAAAAATACACAAGTTTCTATATTTTGAGATAGAGGGAGTAGCAAAATTGGCACACTGTAGCCATTTGCTGCAGTCGAGTAGATTCAGCAAATGTAGCCTACGGTGTATTCCATCCGTTTAAAAAGAATTTTTAGCATTTAAATTTTATCAAATTTCTAACACTATTTATAATACTATTTGTCACATTAATCACATTCTATTTAAATTTCTTTCTATTCTACTCACAAATATCCTTCTATCCTCATATATCTGTTGTTTATTGAAGGATATTAAAATCTTATTTTCTCAACCCTATTCTCTATTAAACAACAGAAAATTCTTCTTCTACTGTAGAATGCAGGCAGGGAGTACTTAATAAACATCTGACTTTTCTTAATGAAAGTCAAGAGGATCGGATCACCACAGAAGAGACAATTGCCTCCAGATCAGGGTGGTCATGTGAGCCATTATGTGGCACAGTAGCAGCCCATGGAGAAAAAAAAGTCTTATTCTAACCGGAATTCCATACTTTCCTCATTTTAAAATATAACAGTACTAAATTATTATATTTTAAAAAAACAATAAAGTATTTGTCTCTGAATCAAACTTCATGTACTACCTTAGCTGACATATTTTCTTAGTCGTATATACTTCATTTAGAGAAAACGTATATATGTATATATATAGATATGCGGTATTTTTAAAAATGTATTAGTCAAGATATGTGACACTGACAGAGTCAAGTTAAAAACCTTGCAAAAGATGATTTTATCCTTAAGACACATTGTAAAATTTAAATTTAAACATATTTTGACTAAAATTAAACATATTTTAAATTCAAAAGCTGTACCAAATTGTGGAAATCAAAACATTTTATGAAAAGTTGTTTACATTCAACCAATATTTATTTTTTTTAAAAAATCAAATCTCTAGCAATTCCTGTTATGTTGCCCCCTGAAATGTTTTTTGTTTCTGCCATTTGAAACTTGTTCTGAATTTTACAAAATATATTTAAATTCCAACAAAAAATATTTGCATTTAAATTTTACAAGGTGGTTCAAGGGTCAAATTGGATTTCACAAAGTTTTATCTCTCGATTGAAATATGATATATTCAAGTAACGTGAAAGTAGCTTTACACTCTAAAAATGTGTCCTTTGCCGATAGTCACCACAGAAACAGGCCTCTGCTAGTGGATATTACAATTCTATGGTTATTTTCTGTAGGACACAAAGTCCATTAGCTGACGATGGCCAAGGCACAGGGAAGAGGGAGCGGACGGCATCGATGGCATGCTCAATGGCAGCTGGGGGCGATCGTTGCCACTACTGTGCGCTTCACTGAGGCGGGGTTTCAATCTATCTGAAAGGGAAAAATTGCAGGGTAGATTTTCAATTTTTGGGGCGGAATTTTGGATGGAGTATTCAAACAAAATTTGAATTTG
This sequence comes from Oryza coarctata, assembly GCA_030770085.1. NCBI lineage: Eukaryota > Viridiplantae > Streptophyta > Magnoliopsida > Poales > Poaceae > Oryza > Oryza coarctata. The sequence continues at coordinate 11,784,148 of CM061475.1, forward strand.
AACAATAAAATTGGGGAAATTTGACCATATATATCTCAATGAAGAAGAGCCTCAACAGCAGGGGATTGTAAGACATGGGAATAGCGGAGAGGAAAGGGGGATCTGATCAATTTTCACCCTGTTGACCAAAACTTTTGACCGGCCACCAATTTTTGTCTGGACCCACTGAAAGACACCGCAATTTCACAAATTTAGGATATTTCAATCCAATATAGATTGACAAATATTAACGAAATAGACTTGGAGTTCATAATACAAATGTCTAGAACCAAGGCTTTTTAACCTGATAAATGAGGATGGTGTTTGTTAGAATTCCCTTAGAAGGAAATACCAAAAAAATCGTCAATTACTCACGTTGTGAGAAAGCCGGGTGGCTTTGATTTTTGGTTAGGATTTATGAAAGTTAAAAACATGTTTTTAGTATGGGAACTTTTCTGATTAAGAATGGCCAGAAACAAGTTAGACTATAGGAAATAGATGGATCAGCAATTCGTCTTTTAAAGAGCCCATTTCTGTATAACAGTATGTACTTGGAAAAGTGCATCGGTTGAAACAGTTTTAAATTTTGTTACACTTAATATATCTATTTTACGAGAATTAGTGGGTCAAAATCTTGTTCTCTGGCATAATTTGGTTGATATAAATGTTCATATTATCTAAATGATCACAAATATATGTTTAGTGGTCAATTTTCAGTGCAGTCTATATATTTAGATTTGATGATTAACAAAGGTTATATGGAAAGGAATAAGGCTCAAAATTGAACATAGCACTTAAGATAAAGATCTTTATTTGATATTTGTTTAAAAGGTTAATTCTAACCATGTAAAATTTTGTACGGGGGAATTAGAATAGTAATAAAAATGCTACTTTTGTACGCATGTTCTTTGATTTTGCTACATTTCTTTAAACATAAGGTTATGTCTCTTTTTGCTTGAAACTATCAAATAATTTCTGACACTTGGTTGGGAGTAGACTTGTTGGTATTGACTAAAAATCAAAAACATATTTAATAGCATCTGTTTTATATTGGAAGAGGAGACTGATGTATTCACTAACACATAGGGTCGGTTGTTTTTTCCCTGACTGGATCCTCATCCTCGTAAAGATAAAAATCACGTGGTTTGACGTTATCATCTCGGAGATAACACCACATAGAACTTTTGATGATATTGGCAAGAGAAAGAAGAGAGAAAATGATGTTCTTTGTTAATTGAAAGACGGCCTAATAGGAGTATATATGCACTCATGCCCTAGGTGGTAACGAGTGGATAGTGGAAGGAGGCAACATCTCGAGTCTAATGTGATCCGAATATCTAAATTCCTACCCTTCGACACTAAATCGGAATCGTATCATCTATTTATGAATCGACAAATCTTGTTTTACTAAACCCCAACCGTTCCATCACGTGACCACTTTATTCGGTAGCTAACCACGTTGGGTAGCTCATAATTAAGATCTCGACTAGTCCAATCAGGTAAAAGAAAAAAAAATCACATCATCATTCTAACGGCAACTGAACAGTTTGATGTAACATTTGTTTGTATTGCAGATACCGCTTTGTGTTGCCATCTCCAGTAATCAGCAAATTTCTCACAACCAAGATGCATTACATATTTGAAAGATTACATTATCAGAGCATTCAAAACCAAAAGAACAATAAAGACCGGAAAAATAAGATGTTCGTATACATTTTGTGAAATCAGAATCCACATGAGTTCAACATATGGGTAGCTGTCTAACTTTCATTCTTGATCGCTGCAACAGGCGTTCTGTCCGTCGTGCTGAGCTGCTCGATGAACGCGACGAGCCGCTTGAACTCCGCCGCCGACGAGCCGCCGTCGGCGATGTCCTGTCTCACCTGCCGTGACAGAGCCTGAGCCGACGCCCTGATCTCAGCGGACTCCATTGCCTTCCTGACCATCTTCTCCACGATGGCCGCGTCACACACGTCCTTCATGTCGAGTCCCGTCCTCCACACGGCGCCGACGAACCGGCTGTTGATGTGCTGGTCGACGAAGAACGGCCAGCACACCATCGGCACGCCCTCGACGGCAGCCTCCAGCGTCGAGTTCCAGCCGGCGTGCGTCAGGAAGCACCCCACGGTGCGGTGGCGCAGCACGTCCCGCTGCGGCGCCCATTCCACGACGCACGCCTTGCTGTCCCCCGCCGCCGTGACGGCGTCTCGGAGGGCGACGCTCTGGCTATCCAGAACCATGCCCGGCCGGAGCACCCAGAGGAAGGGGTATCCGGTGGCGGCGAGCCCGGACAGCAACATGGTGAACTGCTCGAGCGAGATGACGGTGAGGCTCCCCAAGCTGACGTACACGACAGACCGGTCCGCCTGGCCGTCCAACCACGTCAAGCAGCCGACGTCGTCCCGCCACTGGCTAGCGACAGCGGCGGCCGGCGCCGGGGACGTGGCGTGGAGAGGCCCGATGGCGAATACGTCGCGCATGTGGGGCGCGATGTGCGCCACCGCCGCGCGCTCCATGGACGCGACCGTGTTTAGCACCAGCGCCCGTGCGTTTCGGCTGCGCGCTGTGAATTCGACCAACATCTCCAGAATTGGGTCGTTTTCAAACTCGGTGCAATTGCGGCACTGCCTTGGAAGATCTCGTCGGCGCAGGAAGCTCTCCATGCCCAGAACGCCGCGCACCGGCTCGTCGAGGTCCTTTCCCGCCGGGAAGGGGAGCTCGCCGAGCTCGAACAGCCTGGGCACAGACAAGTAGGCCAGGAAGCTACACGCGCTGGCCGTGCGGAAGCTGAGCGCCGGGACGCCGATCTCCTCGGCGACGTCAACGGCGAACGGCATGAGGCCGTCGGCGACGACGCAGGTCACCGGAGGGAAGCCACCGTCACCCGGACGCACCAGCTTCGCGAGCAGGGAGCGGTACGCGCTGGCCTTGGTCTGCACGGACTCCATGAGCTGCACGGCGCCACCCGCGTTGCGCGGGTGGCCATCGGGGAGCCCGTCGGGGATGGACACATACCGGAGCCGCGACGAGGCGGCGGCCAACTGCGCATCGTCGTCCCTACCGGCGACGGCGAGTGTGTGGTCGCTATGGACGAAGGTGACGTGGAGACCAGCGCCGAGGAGGCCGGTGGCGAAGTGGAGCATGCAGTTGATGTGGCCCTGCACCGGCCACGGGAACACGAGCACGTGCGCCGCCGTCGCCGCCGTGGCCATGTCCGTCCGTGCGCGCGGCAGCAGCTCAATACAGTACTGGCAGTCGTACGTTATCTTCTCCCTCCTTTGTGGAGCTTATGACTTTTCCTGTCAAAAACAAAACTGTCGGCGCGTGTGTGTGATATTGTAAATAGCGTGTGTATGTGTGTAGTAAGAAAAAATTACCACGATAAAAATGTTACTGTTCCTTTTCATGATTGCATCTACAGAGGAACCGAACCATGTGCGCTGCTTTAAATAACCCAACCATATCGACATGGACATACTTTCTGCGGACCGCTGCGTTTGGAAGGGGTTGGTAATCTTCTTCTCAGCACTTAAAATGATAGTTTAAAAAAATTAAAAATAAATTAATCTATTATTAAAAATAAGTTTTTTATAAACTTTTTTTTAAAAAAACGCTCCATTTAGTAGTCTAATAAACGTGAGTGAAAAATGAGTAAAAAAGTTAGCAACGGTGCTGCTGAACGCATACCCTCTTAGCCGCCTTCCTGGCACATCAGACGGACAGGATAACGAGATCAGAGATGTCCTTTTTTCCTTTAGTCTGTGACTTTTCGGATGGCTTGGGCCTTAGGACATAAATAATAAATCTATCGTATATGTGCTCTTAGATACTACGTAGCTGTCACGAAGGATGAGGCCACATGTTTAACATGTGAAAAAATTTTCCATGATACAAAGTTACATTAGAGGTAGCTTCAAATTTTCATCTCAGTTTCTAACATTTTTTTATTTCAGTGCTCATGCATTTTTGAATTTACATGAAAGTCCAAAGTTTTACACCTAATATCATAAAATATAAAAAAATAATATAAAATCTCTCTCTCAACCTTTTGTTCCTACTGTCTCTCTCGTCACTGGCCTACCTCACTGCCACTTCGGCAATGAGTTCCATCGCCGCTAGCCTATCATGTAATGTTTGCTATTATTTTTTATAAAAATTTTAAATTTTAAATTTCTATTAATAGTGATGTTAAATTTGGTGTTTACTCTAAAATTTTTTGACAAAATAAATTAATTTTTATCTAAGAAATTTAAACTTTACTTTTCGAATCTCAACCGTCCGGTAAATATTTTTCTTCCTATTTTAATATCTCTATAGAGAGTCCATGATATCCACTTAAATTTAATCACATGCAACCAAAAATAGCAAAAGTGAACTAGCCTTCTCTCTCATCTCTTCAAACAACAACAATATGTTTTGCCTCATTATCTTTTCTGCTCAAATTAAACTAACCAGTCGTTTAGCTCCTCTACATTATTTTATTTTGTCTCAATCCAACACAATGTATTGTTGCATGCTTTTATTTTTTGTTCACCTAAGAGTCCACATGTGCACCTCTCCTCCTACTTAAGAACCATCTAGACAGTCTTGCTTGCATGCCTCAACCATCAACAGCCACAATCACCTATGCATGCACCTACCATCATTTCCAACCACGTGAAGCCCCTTCTTAAGCCCAAAGACAACAAGAACCTAGCCAAGAAAGACAAGCATACTGCATACATGTTTCATGTTTTATTGACCATGTTCAAACACATGCATGATGCTTCTTCAATCTTTAAATACAAGTGATAAGAGACTAGCCACATGACGGCAAAGCAGCGCTGTGTCCCATCACGACGATTGTGGAAGACCAATCAAGTGATTCGCATGATTTGCGGTGCCGCACGGATACTTGTCGTCACCCAGTTGTCGTGAAGCAGTGAAAATAGCTACAAATAAAACCCAACCGGTCACTATTGTTGGCTTCATCCTTCCCTAAGCCACTGCTTCACCTCCAGAGCACTTCCTCTACTTCATCGAGCCTGACCAACTACACTAACAGAGTGGCACCACAAGCACCATTGTCGTCATTGTCGCTTACTACAGCATAAGGTAGCCAACGCCTTCCTCTCACCCCTTCGAACCCCTTCTCTTCGAGCTGTGCAAACCCTAGCCACACCCACCTCCTAGCGTCGTCGCTTCGTCCTCTGTTGGTTTTAGAATTCTTTTAATTTTCTAACAAATCCTTCAAACTTTGAAAATTCATATCATTTTATTTGTAACTTCGTTTGACCTTATTTTGTTCCCAAAATTTTTCAAAAATTCTCCTTTACACAATGATACTATTTTCTATGTTTTGTCACTTTTATTGGTATTCCATGTAATAGTTGTATTTCTTACGTGTAGAGATCACATTCGAAGGTGAGTTTGCATAGGATTTCATCGCACCAGGAACTGCCACGCACCAAGACAAGCCATCCTTTGAACTCCTTGATTCTAAATCTTGTGAATTAATTTATTTATGAAATTGTATTGTTTAGATTACACTATAATTTTGTTTGGGCTCAATTAGCGTAAAACCAACACACCTACCAGTAGTCACACTTATATATTATATAGGATATTAACGGCCCCCATCCTTGCTAACTTTACCAAATATACACCGGTATCGTCAACCCTTAGATACGATTACTGAGATATATGCTTAGCCTGATTAAGATTATGATGTCGTGTGGAAAAACTTGAGGCCTTTAAATATTTACTTAAAAATCTAGTGTGATGTCGGCTTGATTGTAAAATAAAAATATTTTATATTGCGGAGTCAGTGCCTTTATAACTTGGCTACATATTATCATTAAGAATTGATTCCTTAGAAAAATTTAAGTAATTAGCTATCATATGAAAATCTTGTATATCAACCGTTGTAGAACACTATTTATAGAGATTAGCTAAACTATTTAAACAACAGTGTCCACGATTATGGGCTGATGTGAGGTGTTTCTCATAACGTAATGTTATTTATACCAAAGGTTGGTGAACATAACCGTTAGGATGAAAATAATTTCCAAAGTCCGCCTAGTTAGCAGACGATCGACCTTTGTAGTCAGAAACAGCTCTGTGTAATATAGGGTATCTTGTGGCACCATAGTGACGTAGTGCCAAGAAAGAGCACTTGTGCTATGAAAGCCAGTTGACTGTAAAAAATAGTTAAGAAATGATATTTGATTAATTGTTAAATATTAAGAAAGTGAAAAGAATCTAATAAATGAGAAGATAAGAAAATGTTGAGAATTTTGCTGTCACTTATAAACACCGTGCAACAACTTGTTGAATAGATCGAGGTGTGAGCCTCTTTCCGACAATAACTTTTTTAAAGAAATGGCTACTTTTTACAAATGAAAACCTTATCCTCCCTTATTAAGCCAAGACATGTTATCTTTTCATCTGGACTGTTGACTATGCAAATTACCGAGCCATATATATATATGTATATATGTATGTATGTATAGAGTTTGAAGAAGGCGATACCGACTTGTCTATCATAGAGTTGCACCAAGGGTAAGCCGAATACGAAGGCTTCTAGAGTTTTGGGCCTACCTCCCAAACTGTTCCTGTGGAATAAACTAGTTCTCTAGGTTCTATGCCTAGGGCTTAGCCACTTAAATTGCTTTTCGCTTAGTAGCTGTTGGTTCTTTTACCTTCTGTGTTGTTTTGCCCATCTGAGATTCATCTATGTGTTTGCACTAAAATTTAATAAGCCCCATAGACTGACTTGGAGAGTTGATCGGTTTAAGAAAATAGTCCGATTATTACAAGAAAAGAGTTGATCGGACGGATTCAGGATGTATTTAGTTCAGTCAAAAGATGAAAAGTTATCCAAATGGGACCGAGTCTGAGAAGAAGTTGTGAAAACCACGGTATGGTATTTTATCTCTATAGAAGATATCTTGTAAGATATACAAGTTTAATTAGTTTTATTAACTTCTTATAGATAGTTTCCTTTTATGTTTAGTAAATAATGTTCGGAGATTGTCTATAACAGCGTCGGACTTTTGTAACTCTAGGGTATAAATATAGACCCATTGGAACCTTGTAAATTATCTCTCAATCAATACAACTTTGGTGCATCGCTACCTTAGTTCATTTAGATTTTTATCGGTAGGTTCTGGCTCTCGACGTGAGACTGTATCGGTTAAATCTGATCTTCGTTGAAGGGGTAAGTCCCATCACTATCTTGGTATATTCATTTTGCCTAAGGTTACATCGGTTATGTTCGATCTCTTAGTCCGATTGGGTGCATCACATCACGTTTGCATGGTTTTATCGGCTTATCAAGTTTCCTCTACTACTATCGGTCTCGTGCTGTATCGGTTAGATCCTGCCTACTAGACCACTGATAGTAGATTAAACTGTAGGTCGATAGGTCTTTACGCGATGTTTTATTGAAGTGGCTAGCCGATGAGTTATTCACATATTGTCTCATGCCTAGTGTATCGGCTTTTCCACCGATACACATATTTTGCCCAATGTTTAATCATCAAGCGATAGATCTGGTTCTGTTAGATCTAGCTTTATATTATCTCGGTTAGATCCGATCTATCAAGCCTGTGTCTAATAGGGCTAGTATCGAGATCTAGCGGATTTTGTTTCTCTTATCGGCTAGCTAAGCCAATGAGCTTATTTATGTGCTTGCATCGAAGCCATAGCCGATAGCAGCTAATGGGTTCACCCATTCCTTCCGTCGGTATATTCGATCTAGTTTTCACCGTTCTCGTGCCATTAGCCTTAACCTTATATTGTCTCAATTTGGTCTGATCTATTGAGGCTGGCTATAATAGTACCATCTCGGTGGTCACTAGGTCTCGTACTTTCGAAAGATCGGGTCTCGCTCTTTGTTATTCATTGTATATTCTATTTAGAGCGACATCGGCTTTGCAGCCGATGGGTCCTTTATCTTACTCGGAACGCCATCGCATATTCTATTAAGAGTGCCATCAACTTTGTAGGTGATGGGTCCTTTATGTTATTCCTTGCTATCCGCATATGCCTTTATCAGCTTTCTAACCGATGAATGAGTGTTGCCATCGCATATTCTATTAAGAGTGCCATCAACTTTGCAGCCGATGGGTCCTTTATGTTATTCCTTGCTATTCGCATATGTCTTTATCAGCTTGCATACCTGATGTGTCTTTCATTCGCTTCGTCACCTTCTGCCTACACCTTCATCGGCTTTCCAGCTGATGGACGAGTGGTTCAGCCTCTATCGATAACTAGCCGATAGTAGAAGGACATCAGACACAACCGATGTTTATCTAAACATTATCAGCGACTAGCAGATAACAGTTGTTTGTATCAACCCATCGGTTGACTGACTCATCAGCTTATCAACTTGTCAATTGTAGGGTCAAATTGACTGTTACGCTCGCAACTTTAACAAACTCGAAGACTCCAAAGAACTAAATGACATGCACTGGAGCTAAGCAGACCTCTCAGACCTAAGTGTGTTCACGCACGATCGCATCGGACCTCCATCAGCAAACACAGAGAACTGATTTGGCATGAATATATTTTTGGCACACATGGTAGGACAATCAGGAGTGCACACCAATAAAGCCGAAGGACCTGCACTGGAGCAAAATAGACCTCTTAGGCCTCAATGTGTTTGGGCAATTGCATCGGACCTCCATCGGCGAACAGAGAGGACCAATTCGGTGCGAACATATTTTTGGCATGCATGGTGGGACCATCGGTAGTACACTCCAATGAGTCAAAGGATTTGTACTGAAGCCAAGTAAATATCCCAAGCCTTGATGCGTTTACATCATTGCATTGGATCTCCATCGGTGAACACGGGAGACTGATTTAGCGCGAACATATTTTTGGCACACCTGATGGGATAATCGGGAGTGCACTCTAACGAGCCGAAGAACTTGCACTAAAGTGAAGTAGATCTTCTAGGCCTCGGCGTGTTCGCATGATCGCATCGGACCTCTATCAATGAACACGAAGAACCGATCCGGCGCGAACACTATGATAGCAACTTATGTAAGAACTATGTAACAAAAGCTAGTTATTTGTAATTCCCCTATTATTTTGAATGTAACAACTTATGTATCTTAAGACTAATACAGTGTTTATAGGTAATTAAATTAACCCCTAACCTATATTAGCCAGTGCTTTATGGCTAGTTGAGTTGGGAGTGTTGCATGTCCCCTCTCCCCTACCTCAACAATGAGCTTTGTCTACCATTGGCCTTTCCGCTCTCCCCGTCAGTGTTTGCCACCAACCTTTTCCCTCTCTCTATCAGTGCCTCTCTCTTCTCCGTCTATCGCTGTCAGACCTCTCTCTCTCCCTTCATTGGCACCACTTTTTCCTCTCTGGTGACGTAGATTGAGGCGACGAGCTCTGTGGCTGTGCAAGATGTAGATTGGAGCGATGGCCTCGACATCATTGTAGTTCTGGCATGGATCGGTAACAAGGGTGAACTCGGCGACAAGTGTGAGGATCGAGGGTGACTCTAGCTAGAGAGCTTAGCATCGAGCAATGATGGCCACTGCCTCAAGGTTTGTTATTGCTTCTCCTTGCATATGTTGCCATGATCTATAGCCACCCACATTGTCCTTGTTGAGCCAATGAACTTGTAGATGGTGGAGATCAATCTGTTGAATACAGTAGTGGCCTAGAGGATCATGCTAGCTGCGTTGTCTCTACTCCCTCTAGATTTGCTCCCTCCACTACTCCAGCCGCCACCTCACCCTCTCCATGCTCACTAGCAATCGCTCGATGAGGATGCTAGGAAATCACACATCCTAATGAGGAGACGACCTTGCTACCCCAATACAGAGTGGCCTCTGCGCATGTGGCCTCCTCTCGTATGTCACTTGTGCCCTCAATAAGGGCATACGTGACCTGATTTCACAAGGGCATGAGATTTGATGAGCTGAAGAGATGAATCCGACATAAGCATAGTGGAACCACTCATCACGTGGTTGTCTTAGACCCTGTGTAAATAAATTTCTTGTAAAAAGACGAGCGCCCAAAGTTATAAAGTGAACAGTGCCAATGACAAGTATTTGGAACTAGGGGTATTACTTCACTAAAGAAAAAAAAACTAGTCTTACGTGTTGGGACAAGCACATTGATTCTTTTTCAGTCGCCGGTAGCAAATTCAAAGCTACGCTCTTGTGTGATCTCACGGCCATACACTGCTCCTGGACATGTCGCTGATTCACAATTAAGAAGATGGAGCTCTGCAGGGGCAGGCTGCCATTACATGTCTGATTCACTGAATGAATGAACGATAGCTACTCGTGTTACGTATACATTTCCGAATTCTGATTTCTGAATGCTTGAGCACGACTTGCTCACGGCGCTATCCTTGGTTAATTGCTGAAAGCCTGAAACCGCCGTTCTGTAAGAGGTCGGACTTACTGTTCGTCATGCTGAGTTCCTTGATAAACCCGACGAGCCGCTTGAACTCCGCCATCGATGAGCCGCCAACGGCGACGTCCCGCCTCACCTGCTGCGCCAGAGCATGAGCCGAAGCTCTGATCTCGGTGGACTCCATCGCCTCCCTGACCATCCTCTCCATGACGGCCCTGTCGCACACGTCCTTCATGTCCAGCCCTGTCCTCCACACGGCGCCCAAGAACCGGTTGTTGATCTGCTGGCCGGCGAAGAATGGCAGCACACCGTAGGCACGCCCTCGACGGCGGCCTCCTGCGTCCAGTTCCAGCCGGTGTGCGTCAGGAAGCACCCCACGGAGCGGTGGCGCAACACGTCCCGCTGCGGCGCCCACTCCACGACGCGCGTCTTGCTGTCACCCACCGCCGTGACGGCCTCTCGGAGGGCGGCGCTCTGGCTCATGTCCGGCCGGAGCACCCACAGGACAGGAACTCCGTGAACTGCTCCTGCGTGATTATGGTGAGGCTCCCCAAGTTCACGTGCACGACGGACCGGTCCGTCTGGCCGTCGAGCCACGCCATGCAGCCGTTGTCCGCGCGACATAGGCTGGCCGCGGCCGCCGGCGCCGGGGGCATGGCGTGGAGAGGGCCGATAGGGAAGACGTCGCGCAGATGTGCGGGAGCGCTGGCTCCTCCATGGACGCGGCCGTGTTGATCACGAGCGCCCGTGCCTTGCAGCTGTGCGCTGTGACCTCGTTGGGCATTTGCAGCATGGGATCGCTCTGGTTCTCGGTGCAGCCTCAAAGAAAGCTCGGAAGATCCCGTCGGCGCAGGAAGATTTCCATGCTCGGATCGCCGCGCACGGGATGGTCGAGGTCGCCGCCGGCCGGGAACGGCAGCTCTCCGAGCTCTAATAGCCTTGGAATTGATAGGTAGGTGTCGCCACCAAAAAATCCCGCGACGGGGAGTAACGGCGGCTCGGTCACGCCTTCAGTCCAGTGCAGATTCTTAAGTATCGAAATTTACGAGCGTGTCAGTTAATTGGACCTTACAATTAATAAAGAAGTGAACGAGCGAGTCCGATACAGGTGCTCGCTATCGGCTGACTGCCGATAGGATCGGGATGCTGATAGGATCGGGATGTTCTTCGATCGGCTGAGGAACCGATGTGGACAGGTGTCAACGAGGGGTCGACCGCAGAGCCGATGGAGGAACCAGGGTGTGGTTAGAGAATATCGAAGCGCACGAGATTCCTCCGGACAGCCGAACAGTGATTCATCGGCTGGACAAACCGATGAATGCGCATGCGGCCTGGGCAAGGAATAGTACAAGAAGGCATGGGCTGTAAAGCTGATGCCGCTCCGGATATGACAGGACGAGACCTGTCGTCCGTCGTGATAGCGCCATCAACACTGAACCTCGAAGATCGGATCTAACTGAGACAGTACGAGGCCGGGGCTAGCGGCGATGATACGGACGACGTCGGATCGGCTATGCCGTAGCAAGGATAGGAACGAACCCATCGGCTAGTTGAGCCGATGAGGGGACGCCTCTCTGAAGGCGGGTGCGTATCAGCTGGAGGACCGATACGTTTAGCATTACGCGTCGTGGGACGCCTCTAAAGGCTAATGCGTATTGGCCGAGGGGCCGATGGGCTGGACGTGAAGCTCAAAGCATGGATAACTCATCGGCTAGCACTCCGATGATACGCCGTGTAGAAGACTATAGACCTGAAGCTCGATCTACCGTTGGCAGCCCCATAGGTCGGATCTAACCGATATAGCACGAAACTAACGACGGCAGAGCGAGCTTATCGGGCCGATAGGTCCAGCACGGACGTGATACGATACGTTTGATCGGCCTAAGAGGTCAGACCTAACCGATACAGTCTCAGACAGAGCAGGATATATTGGGATGGTGGCAGGACTTACTTCTTCGCCGGAGATTGGACTTAACCGATGCAGCCCCGCGTCGAGAGCCAGAATTCGCCGGTAAAACCTAGATGAACTAGGGTGACGATGCGTCTAATTTGTATATGATCGAGAGATATCTTATATGTTTCCAGGGATTTATATTTATACCCTAGATTTACAGACAGAATCCGACGCATCTACGGACATTATTTTCTAGTAAGAACAAAGTAAAATATTCCTAAAAAAGTTAACTAACCAGCTAAACTTCTTAATTAAGTAAGATTACAATTTATAAAAATAAGCATTTTGCCGTGGAGTCCACGGCTCTTTCGTAAACCCGATTCTATCTAAATAATCTTTTAATTTATAACTGAGTTTTCTTTTACTATGATCTAATCGGCTTCATCACTGTAGCTATCGGACCTTCTTTTAGTTAAGCTGATTCTTTTTCTTTATTTTCTCGGGCTTCTTAGACTTGATCCCGATTGGACAATCCCCTGCATTAAATCTTTCATCGGACCTCTCAGTCCATCGACTTTAGCACCGTCCAGATTTTGGCATTAGGCCAACAAACTGCACGCGCCGATCGTGCGGAACGCTAGAGCCGGGACGCCGATCTCACACCGCGACGTCGATGGAGAACGACATGGTGCCGTCGGCGACGACGAAGGTCACCGGAGGGAAGCCGGCGCCGTCACCTGCTCGTACAAGAGAAGTGAGAAAGGAGCGGTACGCGATGCTGTGCCCTTGGTCTGGATCGATTCCATGAGCTCCAGGAAGTCGCCCACGGCGCGCGCGTGGTCGTCGGGGAGGCCGTCGGGGACGGACATGAACAGGAGCCGCGCGAGCCGACGGCCAGCGCGGCCGCGGCGGCACCAAGGCCGCGGAGGCTGTGGTCAGAGTGGAGGAAAGTGACGTGCAGGCCGGCGGCGATGAGGACGGTGGCGAAGTGCATCATGCATTTGATGTGGCCCTGCGCCGGGACCGGGAAGACGAGCACGTGCGCAGCCGTCGCTGCCATGTTCGTCCGTTCGGCGTTCGCACTCACGCCGGGCTGCTAGCTCACCGGCGGCATATATAGATCGACTGCCTCGTACACTACTCTGTCCTCGCCATCGTAAGTGACGTCCCAAATTTAGCAACGCTGATGGAATGGGCAAGGGCAATCCATATAGAGAATTTGCTAGATCTATTCTTTTTAACCTGGTTTACTATTTTATAACATCTCCAGTGTAGTTGGAACAACGCAACTCTCTTAGAGATACTCTGATCCCTTTGTTTGTAACTGGTAAGGAGTGGTCTCACCCATTTATGGGCAAGTTCTGAGTTGTTATGATTGTTATTCTCTTCTAAAATAAATGACTGTTTGAATTGAGAATTGGTTCTAAAATAAATCATTCTAAATTACTTTAAAGCATTATATATCTTATTAATCATCTCTTATTTAAATTTCTTCCTATCTTTCCCACCCACTCCTAACCATCTCTTAATTAATAAAGTGCATCTAAGTCATTTTTCTTTCATCGTAATCTTTCATTTATCTCCCAATGTAATCACTTATTTTAGGATAGGAGTATTATTTTCCTTCATTTATTGTTTAAATAAATTTTACAAAAGAATATAGGTTTTTGGGCCCAATATTAATATGCCCCTCATTTTTTATGATTTGTTCGAAGAAACCGTAATCCCTAGAAATAACAGCATTTCATTTATGGAACTGTCATAGCATGACAACTGAGTTTTTTTTGTCAGAAATAGCTGTTGTGCATATGTACTAGAAAAATACTCCATATATATTTCTTAAAATATAAGTATTTTTAGAGTTAAATAAATTATAAGTTTTGTAAGCGGGGTTTTAAAGAATATTTTCCTAATCCTGGTTTGCTTTAATACGGATGCTCGAAAGATTCCATGAAGTTTAGGCCGATTTATCTATCGCTTCTCTGAATGAAAATAAAAGAAATTCCTTCATTGTATATTAGTCATTTTATTGTTTGTCCTAACTTAAATTTTCTTAAGTTTCATCAAGCTTATAGTAAAATATTAGTTTTATTAAATGAACTATTAAATAAATTTTTATATTAATATTTATTTTGTGTTACAAATATTACTATATTTTTATAAACTTAGGCCATATCTAGAGAGTTTAGGATTATAAAAAGCAGCTGATGAGAATATGAAAAAAAGTTAGGCTTCTATCTTAGAATTTAGGTAAAAATCTACACTAGTTGAGAGAAGCTATAGATTTTTGAGAGAAGCTAGCAAGCAAATAGAGCATTAGTGAAATTTAAAGAAATTTGGGCCAATTATTATTTCAAAGCTAAACGACATATCCATTTACATCGAGATGTCTTTGATGGATTTGTCAATCTAAAATATATCGTCTAGGGTGTCTTCTTGGCGGTGAGTGTATGTACCTATATGCGAGTGACTGACTGTATTTAAACTATGTTTTATAAAAAAAAATGACTTAGGATAGCATATAAACTTACTTCCTTACCTACCATTTTACAAGACTATATTCTTATTGGCCAAGGACACTCTGCTCTTTTAACCTTACTACTGATTTGCCAATTTTGTTTCAAAAATGGAATATAATATGGGATGGAGGGAGTAGTGTTTGCATGCCACCACTGAATAACTGCACAGCAGCAAAAAAAATGAGAAGAGAAAAGAGAGACACTGTTGCACCTCAGAACGATGGAAGTCAACATTTTACCCTCTCGAGGACGCGCGGCAGCTGCAGCACCACTCGTTGGAGCTCAGTGGCTGGCGCCGGGGCGGCTATGAAAATTCCACTGCTACCAATCAGATCACGTCGACTGCAAAGATACCCTCTCTCGCGACGAGGTGATTGCGGAATGAAACTCCTACAGAGAAAGGATTAAAATAGGGAATCGACGGGAACTCCTAAAGACAGGACTAAAATGTCGAATTGGTTCTGATGAGAAAGTTCAGAGATTTCGACGCCGCCCTGGCAGCAAATATAATACCTACGGCCTACTCCCTGTCGATCACGAGTAATTTGACGTTTTTATTCCTGATGCATGCACACGTCACTCATACACGCAGATCCGACCCCGTTATATGTTTGTCATGGGGTGCAAAAAGATTACAAAGATTGTACAAAACACTTCAAAATCCTATATGAAGCAGTGCTATCAGATCGCTCCTAAAAATTATACCGCAAGGATGCGAGAGGGCGGAGTCGCATTCCTGTCGCTCCTTGGCTCTAATCCACCCTCGTTAAAAGGAGCTATACCAAATGGCCTACTCTTATTTGGTATAATTTCTACTCTGAGTCCGTGGAGCTGTACCAAACGATTTGAGATTCTAGATAAAAGAAAGTAGGGCTGTCAGATCACACTACAAAAATACCCTGTCAAGGTGACGCAGCATTTCCATCGCTCCTCATCTCAATTTTCAACCTTGTTACAGCTCTGCCAGTTGATCTTCGACAAATTAAATCTATCTTTTTAGATAAGGTTTGGAAACACAAATCATTCTGCACAAACTTACCTTGAAAACTTTCAACCTTGTTACAGCTCTGCCAGTTGATTGATCTTCGACAAATTAAATCTACCTTTTTAGATAAGGTTTGGAAACACAAATCATTCTGCACAAACTTACCTTGAAAAGTAATTTCACTCTCATAAAACTTATTGATTTTATAACGTTAATCAAGAACAAAATTAGTGTGAAAATAAATATATTGAAAAATTCTGATAAAAAACCATCCCTATATATATATTACATTATTAGATGCAAAACCGTATTAATATGCATAATCCAGGTGAGCATGAGCAATCGAATAATCGATTACTATAGTAATCAGATGTATCGTTTCATGCATGACAATCGATCGAAGAATGCGATCGGCGGGAGGATACACTCTGTATCCAAAAAAGGCTAAACAAAATTAAAGAAACGAACGAAGATGATCGATCGATCAGGCAACGAATGAATCGAAATATGTACCTTCCTTGTACTGGATCATGGCCTCGATGGTGTCGCTGCTCTCCACCTCGAGCGTGATCGTCTTCCCCGTCAGGGACTTCACGAAGATCTGCATCGTCTCTCGCGCGGCGGTAGTGGTCGATCGCCGGCGGGCGCTAGTCGTTTCGTCTAATTAGATCGGTGGTGTGGCAGTGCAAAATGGCGGCCTGGGGTGGAGAGGAGGAGGCGGCGGTCTAGGTTTATAGGGAGACGAGAGGCAAACCTTAGCTGCTGCCGCTAGTGGATCACTGGATCGGGGGATCAGCGGACGCGCACGCGCAGGAGTTGGAGGCGGCGGCGGCGGAACGGATTGCGCATACTGGATTAATTGAGTTGCGCGAGTACGCCGAGCTTCCAGGGGACATGTACACTCATGCACTCTTGTGCTGTTCTCACAAAAAAAGTGGGGGGGGGGGGGGTGAGGGGGGCACCGCACCTCGCCGAAACGGTTATAGCAACGGTCTCAGCGACACAATGACAACGTTGCAAAACGTGGAATGGTTGGGCTATTTTACACCACATATAATTTGAGTGCTGGGTTATTTTACAGTTTACACCGCTTGAAGCCTGGCATTGGTGTGATTCTAAGTTAACGAGCTTTTTATCTCGTCCGTGTCGCTCCCACCCTAGGCAACACGGACGATGACCAACAAACCACGACCCTCCTTTCTCGGCTCCTAGGCTCTTCGCCGCTCGATTGGCCTGTTGGCAAACCCGTCCGGATGCAAGGACGACGATGACAAGGCTTTTCTTTCTCTCCTAAGGGCACCACATTGGATTGGGGAGCCGAGGCGACCCAAGAAGGACGAGACGGTGTTGACACCCAGATCTAGACTCTCCTTGACCAGATTTGACGAGCAGTGACGGAGTAGAGGAGATCAGACTGGCTCTTGGGTTTCTATACCCTAATGGAGGGTGTTCCTAGTCCGAGCGACGTGGGATAGGTACGTGAAGGGTGGCCATGATAGGATGCCCAAGTGGCAGTGAGACAGCCGGTGACACGAGTGACCCTTCGAGGGTGGCTAGGATGGTGTAGTGAAGGGCGACAGCGCCGGATCTAGGACCTTCTCGTCCAAGTCCAGACATGACAGTGGCTCAAACATTTGACAGCTGGTCATCTTCTTTGGCCTGGCCTCTACTCCTTGCGTGGAGCTCCTCTCCTCCTATGGCCGGTTGCCTAGATTCGATAGTGGGGAACTCTATCAAGAGAATGGAGGTGGTAGTTTTGAAGGCGGTCTTGTCCCATTCTTTCGGTGGCATGGCCAAAGCACTACCACAGTGAGGCAGCGTGGGCTGCAAGGCTACTATTGGACGGTGGCAATAGGTCTTCAATATCTAACTACATCCCATTTTCTTCTCAATGGAGATCCTCCCTTACTATGATTGATTCCTTCTAGTCATGGGGTACTCTATTGGTGAGGTGATGGCGCAGTGGTTGAGGAAGTGGATGTCGGGTGGCACAACTTTGCAGGAGGTGGTTGCATGGTGGATTGGGGGAGGCGGCGATGGCCATGATGGAGAGGCAACATTGACCACACATGGATGGACCCTCTTGGTGAAGGTGGATTTGGGCTGGCTGGCAATGGGGTGCTAGCTTGTTGGAGCTATATGCTGACAGAGGTTGTTTGGATTGTGAAGCTTTAGGGTGGTGACCATAGGTGTAGAAGAGGTTGTTTTAGGCGAAAGCCTTGCTCGGATCCTTCTAAGCTGGTAATGGCGACATCTTTAGGTGCTATGATTCCCTTGGGGCTTTGTCGAGATACCACCATCTCTCTTCCTGACAGGATTCTTCAGGTGAAAACTTAGTCAAGATATATGTGTGATGGTGACGTCTATAGCGTCACAACCTCCCTAAAGGTGTTGTCTAGGAGGTCTCCATTACTTACCTTTGCCAACTTCTTGCAATTTAGTCTTCGGCGGTTTTTGGGTTATCGTCATCAGGTTGGCGCGAGGGATGGGTGGATTTTCTTATCTCTTATAGTTTCTCTCCTCAACCGTACTACATGAGGATGATTGAGAGCTGGTCGACGATGTTTTGTGTGGAGTTGGTGTTTAGCGGGTTGTCTACAACCCCTTTATAGGTCTAGCGGCGATCGATCGTGCATAGTAGCATTCAGCTTAATGCTAATGCTTTCTGCTAGCCTATGTGAGGAGCTGGTAGGATGTGGTGGTGGAGTGTTTTTTCTTTTACTGGTTATAATTTTTTTAGGGTTGTAATCTTGTAGTTTTTTTTACTATCAATGTGAAACTTCACAGTTATTTCAAAAAAAATTTACACCCGTTCCACAAAAATGTTGTGTTATAGTTTCGGACGTTCACCTTTGGCTTTTGTTCTAGCTAGTTTCACGTGTTGCCAAGGTACGTGTTAGAATGCCCATGATACGTGTTGCCAATAGATGGCATCGGCGAAGCGCCAAACAAACATTTTCGTTTTTCCCTGGTGCTGGACTGCTGGCGTTCTGCTTGGTCTATTTGTTAGTTGCTTTATTTCGATCAAACCCCTGCCACTTTTAGATGGTACAGTTATTTGAAGATTCCAGTTGTTTTATTTAGATGAAACCTCGGTTACTTTTGGATGGTACAGTTATTTTCAATACCAGAAGATAACTGATGATGCTTTGCCGCAGGAATTCGTAATTTAAGATAAATTGAACTGCATGCTTATTGTTTGTTATATAGAATACCACATAGAATGCATGTTATATAGTAAATGTAGTACAAGTGGACAGACGACATATGATGGAACATGTAAATCAAAACGAGACAGCAAGATGTATAAGTAGATGAACTTCATTTTTGCTGTTAGTACCATCTTTCGCGAGAATGACACGTAGGTGTTGTTGTTCACGTTTTTTAGCGGTCAACATGATATCACCTAACGAATCAACGTAGTCAGAATCTAAAGGATGAAAACCAACCAATAGCGTCAATTTTAACATTAATTCACTTTTATAAAATTACACGTTACAAGCAAATTAGTAAAAAAGATAACTATTTTACTTACATGACGACGAATAACTATTTTAGTAACCTTGCTTTCATGGAGAAGCACGACTGTTCTTTAGCATAAAACGGCAAAGATAAACTATGATAAATACTAATGTATAAAAGTAGAGAGTATAGATTGAATTGTTTTAGAGATAAAACTAATCTAATAGCCTAAGTATATATAGAGTATACGTAGGCACCTGGTATCGGCTAAGGAGGACATGGTAACTCTACGAAACTTATAACCGAATAAAATCCTAACAAATCAGATGCCCAAAATGCTATATTGCTCCCAACCTTCGCGCCTAAGCGTGCAAGCCAACACCAGTATATATGGGCGCACGCAGCGTAATGATCCAGGCCTCCGCACCACGTACTGCCTCGGTCTCCTCCAGCGCCTGTCACCTACAGTGCGGGTCTCATGTGATGTGAGTCGGCTCCTCCAGCCCCGCGCATCCCTTCGCGCGCGCAGGTCGATCTCTTCAGTCCTGCGCGACATGAGAAACCAGGCCAGCCAGCGATGCATCTGCTTCACATGCGCGAACTCCCACTGCTGCCATCCATCTACACCAGAGGCGGGCTCATGGGTATTCATCTAAGCATAAAACCCTAATTATTTGATTGATTAGCAGATGATTTACTCTATAGTACAAATTTTTTGAACACCCACTATAAAAATGCTGCGCCCGCCTCTGATCTACACCCTCTGCATGCGTGCAAACAGTGCCAATATAGAGAAGTCCATTCGCATCTGAGCCAGATCAAACACTATAGCCATCCAATGATTTGCACATATAATCACCTAGTGCATCACAAATCCTATTAGTCAAATTACACCACAAACAGTTGTACAATAATTTTTTATGTAAATGACGGTAAGAGCTTGGTGGCCTATCAGTGGAAGCCTCGAAGGAACATATAAATTCAGACAGGAGCCAATCCAATATATTTGAAAACCTGCGTATATGAACTCTTTCTTGGTAGGGAGTATCTATAAACATCACCAAACATATACTTAAAAGACTGTTTGACAGAACTTCACTGTTAGATCTATCTTTAGGATTGGAGTCGAGCTGTGGAGTAGTTTGGACTCCACCCTACCCTTCTAGTTTATTTTTTTAATCACTTTAGCCCATCAAGCTTACTTTTTAGGTGGAGCTAAAACTGTTTGGTTAAACTAGAGCCCTACCAAACATTCTCTGATTAAGATGGCTTCACCAGGTAAAGATCATGCTTAAAATATGATTAGAAAACATCATCAGCTTAACATGAACATCAAATTTAAGTGTTGCTTAACATGTTGAGTTATTTTCTGCTTAGATCTGAATATGTAGATGATAAATCAACCAACTGATTTACATGATATGGTTTGCCACATCCTTCAACGGCAACAATGAAAACTGATCTGTAATTTAGGATAAATAAATCCTAGATAGATAAACTGGGAAAATAATGCTATTGTATATGGAACATGCTTAACCATTGGACTCATATAGGCAGGCAGGAATTGAAATGGTGGTCCTATTTTCGCGAAAATCAGACCAGTCAACCAAAATGAGAGAGGATGTTGGTGGGCAATGACCTGTGCTAGCTCGTTGGAGTGATAGAAGAGGATGACTGCAGGGATGCGCATGATTCCAGCAAGCAAACTCCGGCAACAGAAGCTAAACGTGCCATCTCGTTGATCGACGATTACTCGTGAGAATCATGTGAATTTATAGGCGGAATGGAAATAGGGAATCCGAAGAGAATAAAATAAATTGGGACATTAAAAATGACATGTTGTTTGCACATCTTGATGGCATCAGTTTCAAAAGCAATTACTCTTACAGCCACCGTCGACAATTACTGTGAGAAGATATGCTGAAGAATACTCGATGCGATATCCAATTGATACGATAGAATAAGGACATATAGGCTCGGTGCCTTTCTTATCCATACGACTGAGTTATAGAAACAGAATTAGGACAAGATAGAAAGGAGGCCGATAAGCCTATGAGATAAGATTATATGCACGAAATAATATCATATTCGCAATCACAAAGATCGAAATGGAACTCTTAAAAGACCGAAGATAGCAGTCCCTTGATAAAGATATTGGGGTGTTATGATGATGTAGGCACATAAAAAATATGAACATTATTAATAGCAACCCGCTCACAAATAAAGTGAAAATTAATCTCGATATGTTTAGTACATTGATGTTGAACGGGATTTGATGACAAATAGATGATGTTGACATTATCACAATAAACAAGGGTATCCTTAGAGGGTGGATCATGCAATTCATGAAATTGGTGAAGCCAAGTTGTTTCGCCCACAATATTGGCTACTACATGTTATTCTACCTCGACACTAAAGCGAGAACCTATATTCTAACATTTAGAAGATCAAGACACCAAGTTATCATCAAAGAACATAATATAGTTAGAAGTAGACTTTTGAGTATCAGGAAAACCAATTAGCACCAGAGTAGACAACCAAATCAGTCGAAGGAGACGCTGAAGATGGTGACCGAATTCTAAAGTTTTTTGAATATAGCGGAGAATCCATTTTAGTGCAGTGAGGTAAGACTCGTAGCGATCATGTATATGGAGACAAACTTACTTAGACTGCATAAGCAATATCTAACCTAATAAAGATAAGATACTATAGGGTATCAGCAGGAATTAGTAGGATCAACTACCGAGGCACCATCAATAGCAAAGAGTTTGGCAGCGGTGTCAAACAGATGTGCTACAATGCTTGGAATCAACCTTACCATCAGGCTCAAAAATCTCCGGACTGTGTTGTCGCTGACTCAGCATAAGGCCATCAGATTGACGTGTAACACTAATGCCCAAGAAATGACGTAGACTACCAAGATCCATCACAGAAATCTATGACTGTAGAGAGGAGATCGTCCACTGAAGGAGTGTTCAATGAGATTTTGTACCAACAGGTGTGGAATAATTGAATGCTCAAGAGAAGTGATAAGATGTGTGGTATATTACATTTAAAAAAAATATGTGGCAACATACATGGACGAGGCAAAATTCAGTTGCATGGCAATGGTACGCAGTGCATGTAGGCTCGAGGGTCATCAACTAATTAAGGCTTAATCACGTTATTAGCTGCCATGCCGGCCCAATATGCGTGCACGTCCAGGCTCCATATTTGGAAGTCTGCGTTATATTTTTCCTAGAGGAACAGATGAATGATCCTGATAGAAACTATTTTTTCTGAATGGAAGTCTAGCATTAAGTGATCAATGTAATCTCGAAAATCAGACAATAGTTATTGTCCGGTGGACACAAAATGGAAAGTGTGTAGAGCACAACGGAAGGGTTGATTATAGTTCTACTCAGTGAATGGAAGTAGATGGAAATATAATCCCCTTATTACCTATCTGAACTTAATAGGAAACTTCCTACGTGCATTCACATAGAAATAATCAGGCAAATAATGGCTACTATTGATTTGATTGGAGTTGGGTTTCGTTAGCATGTCCAGCTACTCTTCTAAAAAATGCGCGACACAATCCAGCAAGAATCAAGAAAATTTGTTTGGAACGCTGATAACGAGCCATGCATGCACTAGCTTATCCGCTGGCCTACAAGCACTATAAAAGGCCAGCCATTTGCAACACACGAGAGGGAGATCGCGCCCAACACGATCACACACGACAGAACACACGGCGAGAGGCACACATAGGCCGTAGCACAATGCGCACACGGCTGACATACCCAACGTGAACTACTGGCAAAAGAGGAGAGCAGGCACTCCAATGAGCTGCCATGGTTAACATTACCTTTTTTTTTTCAGTTCATGCTTGTAGGTGTCCATCCATGGAGCTGTGGAGTTGCCGCTGGAGTCGCCGTTATCACCAATAATGCCTGAGAAAGTCACCGATCAACACCACGCCGCCAAGCAATGCCACGCTATGCCGGAGCGCCACCAACAAATGCCTACGCCAAGTTGCCGCCAGTGACGTCTGTTAGAGATTGTAAACGTGTTACACTAGGATTGTAACCGAGCATATCTCAAGGATAGATGGACTTCTATAATTTGCTATAGATAGAATAGAACTTAAGTTAGGAGTCCTAATTTAAAACTATCTATATCTGTAATTCTTGTTCTATATATAAACATGTAACCTATGGTGAGCCAAGGTGAGGCAACCATAGTTACTCTATATTTTTTTTATGGTATCAGAGATGCCTCTTCCTACAATAGATCTACAAAAATCTCGTCAAATTCTCGCGACAAGGGGGCTGCGACCTGCTCGTGACGCTCCTCCCCGCGATCTGAACATCCCACGACAAGAGAGCCGCGACCCCTGCTCGTGACGCTCCTCCCGCGACAAGATATCTTCGTCCTCCGCTCATGGCGAAGGATACCCGTCCTCTTCTTTTGGACATCCGGTGTCTGACAAGCTGACACGGGATAACTTCGTCCTATGGAAGACGCAGTTCCTGCCCGCTGTCCGTGGCGCCAAGGCGCTTGGTTTTCTGGATGGAACCATCCCCGAGCCGCGACAAGTCCTTGAAGCTGAAGTCGACGGCAAGAAGAAGGAGATTCCCAACCCAGAGCATGACTCATGGGTAAAAAAAGATCAGCAGCTACTCAGCTACCTGGTGAATTCGGTCTCAAAGAAGGTCCTCGCCGGGATCACGACTGCAACAACTTCTGCGCAGGCATGGAAGGCGCTAGGGGCTATGTTTGCAGCACAATTAAGAGCGCGGGTTACAAATCTGCGCATGCAATTGGCCACCACCAAGAAGGGCAGTCTCACTATGACAGCCTATTTCAACAAGATGCAGAACATCAAGGATGAGCTCGCGTCAGCCGGCGTCACCGTCGGGGATGATGAGGTGGTTGCTCATCTACTTAATGGTTTAGACTTTGATTATCACCCCTTTGTTTCTTCTATGATGGGCCGATCAGGAGATCTTTCACTCTCTGAATTATATTCTCTACTCATGGAGTACGATCTTCGGCTCGAGATGTATCAAGGGACCGATCAGTTCCAGTCTTCAGCTAACATGGCATCTCGCGGTCGTGGAAACCGTGGTCGTTCTGGTGGTCGACGTGGTGGAGGCTGGTTCAATTCATCGCACAATGGACAGAACAGCAACAACAATCAGAGTTACACCAACAATAATCAAGGCAATAGCTCGCAAGTCACAAAAAAGGCGCCCTGTTAAATCTGCAAGAAGACAAATCATGAAGCCAATCAATGCTATTTTCGCTATGAGGAAGACAATCAGTACCGTGGGCGACCAGCAGGAGCTTATGGTGTTGATACAAATTGGTATGCGGACAGCGGGGCCACTAACCATATCACAAGCGAACTTGACAAGATGACCGTCCGTGATAAATATAGTGGCAATGAACAAGTTTATAACGCCAGCGGCAAAGGTATGAGTATTAGTAATATTGGGCATACAGTTTTTCATACCCCTTTCAGTAAACTTTATTTGAACAATATTCTTCATGTGCCCTCTTCTGCCAAAAGCCTTGTTTCAGTTCATAAACTTGCCAAAGATAACAATGCTTTCATTGAATTTCACCATGATTTCTTTCTCGTTAAGGATCAGGAAACGAAGAGGATTTTACATCACGGTAGATGCAAAGGTGGCCTGTATCCTCTCATTCCATCGGAAGAGAAAATAGAGTCAAAGCATGAAGTTTTTGGAGTCCATGTCCCTTCTACATCGTTATGGCATAGTCGTCTAGGTCATCCTGCTACTCCCATAGTTCAGAAGATCCTTAGCTCAAATAAGTTGCCGTGTGCTAGTTCCAAGAATGTTGAGTCAATTTGTGATTCGTGTCAAAGGGCCAAGAGCCATCAACTGCCTTATTCTGTTTCTAATAAAATCTCTAGTGCTCCTCTTGATCTGATTTATTCTGATGTGTGGGGGCCTGCACCCATCTCTGTTGGGAGTTATAGCTATTATGTTAGCTTCATTGACGACTATAGCAAATACACCTGGATATATTTGTTGAAGCATAAATCTGATGTCTTTCGAGTTTTCCAAGATTTTCAAAACTTAGTAGAAAGACACTTCTCTAAGAAGATCCTTTGTGTTCAATCGGATTGGGGAGGCGAGTATGAAAAATTAAATTTTTTCTTCAAGCAAATTGGGATCACACACCGTGTGTCCTGTCCTCATGCTTATCAACAAAATGGTACTGCTAAACGCAAACATAGACATATTGTTAAAGTTGGTTTATCTCTTCTTGCTCATGCTTCCATGCCTTTAAAATTTTGGGATCAAGCTTTCCTTACAGCTACCTATCTCATTAATATTCTTCCCAGCAAGGTTATTGATTTTGAAATTCCTAGTACTCGCCTTTTTCATGATGCACCCGATTATAGCAATCTTCGTGTTTTTGGTTGTGCTTGTTGGCCCAATCTGAGGCCATATAATTCCAGGAAGTTATCTTTTCGATCCACCCAATATGCTTTCCTTGGCTATAGATCCATGCACAAAGGTTTCAAGTGCCTTGACATCTCCACCGGACGCATTTATATCTCCCGTGATGTCGTTTTTGATGAAGCCGTGTTTCCCTTTTCAAAGCTCCATCCTAACGCCGGTGCCTCTCTTAGAAAAGAAATTGTCCTACTGCCTTCTTCCCTTCGAAATCCAGGGGATGATGACTGTACTGCATCTGATATTACTAATACTACTGACGTACCTACTGTTTCTAGTAAATCATCTGAGAAAATTGCAGGTCTCATGCCTATGCTCCCAGCGCTACCGGCACAACGTTGCGCACATAGCCCAGGCTGTAGCTCCCAGGTGGAAACGCTGTCTCCTTCCAGCTCGTCGAACGGTGCTGTTTTGCCTGCTACACTGCCTGGGGGAACATCAGTACCACTGCCGACCGTTGTTGCTGTGCCAGAGGACAACAGTGCGGCGACAGGTGGGGGTAATGCGGTGGTGCCTGAGTCTCCACCTGGGACGTTGCATGCGTCTGAGGAGTCTCCAACAAATGCCTACGCCAAGTTGCCGCCAATGACGTCTGTTAGAGATTGTAAACGTGTTATACTAGAATTGTAACCGAGCATGTCTCAAGGATAGATGGACTCCTGTAATTTGCTATAAATAGAATAGAACTTAAGTTAGAAGTCCTAGTTTAAAACTATCTATATCTGTAATTCTTGTTCTATATATAAACATACAACCTATGGTGAGCCAAGATATGACAATCATAGTTACTCTATATTTTTTTCTTCCTCACGCTCGTTGCTGCTACTGCCGCTCTCATGACCACCACCAGTGTGGGCCACACGTTTGTAGCTGTTGATGGTGTTCTCACGGCTGCCCCGGGCGAGGTCTTCGCACCCATCGCCGCTATCGGCATCGTCCTCATGCTTGCACCGGAGCACGCCACTCATGGCTGTCCCCGCGACGTATTCACGCTCGTCGCCGTAGCCAGCGTCGTTCTCGCGCCCGCCGCCGCTGTCAGCGTCATCTTCATGCTTGCAGCGGAGCCGGCGTTCTCACGGCTGTCCCTGCGACGTATTCACGCTCGTCACCACCGCCAACATCGTTTTCGCGCTCATCTCCGCCTCCGGCATCGTCCTCGTTACTACCAAAGCTGGCATGCTCACGGCTAGCCTCGGGTGATGACCTCGTGCCCATCAGCGCTGCTGGCGTCGCCTCCATACTCGCCACCACCATCGGCGCCTCTAGACTTCTACCAGTGGCGCCCTCATGTTTGGTATTGCTCACCCCTATTACCAGTGACGCTCTCGTGCTTGTCGCAGCTGTGGCGTCTTTATACGCTCGCCAACGCTGCCAGCGTCTTCCTTGGGTTCGCTGCCACAGATCTCAAGGCAGCTGGTGATGACGTCCTCACCGTCGGTGTTCTCATGACGGCCACTGGTGACATCCTCATGCTCGTCCCCGCTACCGCCGTCATCCTCACGCTCGCCACCGCCTCAGTCACACGATGTTCTCATCGCTGCTGCTGATCCTTCACACTCATCAAGACCATCATCGCTTTGCTGCTAAGATCATCGGAAATACATGGTGGCCGTGTAGCCATCAAGATGCTGCCTACTCCTTCTCATATATGACGATTTTCTGTTCTCTGATTCTAACGCTATCACAGTGTCGAGGTGTCCAAGTTAGCGAGAAGCCATGCATGTTTCCACGAAGTTCAAACACATCCACTACACCACGTTCAAGACCGACGAGCCTGAACGACGAGGTAGGCGGAGCACACAGCTGCACGGACCGACAAGACCGTGGATTCTGCTGGCGTCCACCTATATCTACTTTACCACATCACGGAGAACGCGATGCAAAAACCGATGATAACGACCAACGCAGTTTAATCAGAGGTGTCTCGTGAAATAAACTGACGAGAGTAATTAACCAGGTGTTTTGTGAGATCCTGGGAATACGGAGAACACAATCGATCAAAGTCAGATCCACCTCGCCGATGAGCTGTGGAGCGCATTTGACTAAGGATTTTGTATTTCTTTTTAATTCCTTAAGAATTATAATTAAAATGTAATTTTCTTTGTCCATTTTATTTTATGTATTTTAGTACATTGGTACGTCTGCAACACATTTTGTTTTTGCTTTCCCTGGGCAAAGGGATTTTAAGTAAAATTTCTCTCTAAATAAGGAGAGTAGCTAAGAAGACAATCATAACAATATCATGCATAAAGAGCGAAAGATATACTCTGTGGCAATAAATAAAATAGATAAGTATCACACTTAGCATCAGTGAAACCGATATACATCAAAAGTTAGCAATTCTATCGTACCAAGTGTGCGGAGCCTGCTTAAGGCATAGGAGGACTTGTTTAGGCGATATACCAAGTTGACTGGAATTGATAAAACTTGGTGGTTGAGTATAGAAGATAGTCTACTAGAGGGTGCTATGTAGAAAAACGTTATTGACGTTAAACAGATAAATAGGCCAGTCATGAGAGAGCAAGACTGAGTATCGTGCGAACAATGGATGACTTGACTACTGAAAGTCTTATCATAATCAATACCGAGACGCTATAATGAAGCCATATAGAACCCAATGCACTTTATAACAATCTAGGCTGCCATCAGAATGAAACTTATGCTTAAAGATCTACTTGTAGGTGACGACATTGGCTCTAAAAGGATGAGGCACAAGATCCCACGTGCGATTGGCTAGAAGTGCAATGTACTCTTTTATGGCCACCCGCCAATGAGAATCGGCGAGGATGTCCCAATAAGTTTGGGGAATGGGTGAGAGAGCCTTGATGAAGATTTAGGTGAGTGGTCGGTTTATGAATTCCAACACTGCCTTGAGTCACCATGGAATGATCATTGATGATTGATGAAACACCATGTTGTGAAGGTAGATGGGGAACACTAGGTACACGAGCATTGCGTGGTCATGTAGGAACGACTAGTAGCAGTGGTAGCACATTGTGAAGCACCGGACTTAGAGGTGTGCATGCTAAGTTGGCTGATCTAGGAGACAAAGGCAGTGGCTTAGGCGTGGACAAGCAGTGGTTGGTCGGTGAACACAGGCCGCCCATGGTTGGTGTAGATAGGACACACGAGGCCAGTGGAGATGGGCCGTCCATGGCTAGTAAAGATGGACCACACAAGGCCAGCACATTCTGGCCGCACAGTGAAATAGATACATGGTCGGCCGAGCAGTAGTGGTGGGTGGTAGGGTAGAGGAGCTGGTAGAAGCTATATGATGTGAAGGAGTGCCAATGGGTGCTTGCACAAGAGCTGAAAAATCCTACAAGAAGTCTAGATTAGTAGTACAATCAGTAGCAAGTGGTTTCTCATTAAACATAAATGTGCGCTCATCAAAAAACACATGACGTGAGATAATGACCCTATTGGAAATAGGATCAAAACATTGGTACCCTTTGTGTTCAAGAGGATAGCTAAGGTTGACAGACATGGTCAAACAACGGGAGAGTTTGTGAGTAGTAGTGGTGGAGAGATTTGGGTAGCACTTGCAACCAAACACGCGGAGGTGATCATAGGAGGGATGGGTGCCAAAATGGGTAAAATACAGTGTGTGGTGGTGGATTGTTTTGGTCAGGTAGCGATGAGTTGAGTGGCGGTGTGGAGGGCTTTAACCCAAAAGGGTTGGGAAGGTTAGCATAAAACAACAAAGAACGAACGATATTACTAAGGGAACGAAGCATACACTTCGCTTTACTATTTTGGGGAGGTGTGGGGCAAGACATCCACTTAGTAACGCCGTTGGTAAGAAAGAAGGTATGGGTGGCGATGTTGTTGAAGTCATGACTATTGTTACACTGAATCTAGCGGATGGGAGTGGCAAACTAAGTCTTGACATAAGCAAAAAATTATGGTAAGATGAAAAATGGTGTCAGATTTAAGACAAAAAGGGAAGGTCCACACATAGTGGGAGTAGTTATTAAGAATTACTAATTAGTATTTATAACTAGACATACTAGTAACAGGAGAGGTCTACAAATCATAATGTATGAGTTACAAATTAGCTGTAGCCCTAGTAAATGAACTAGTAAAAGATAGGCAAACATGACGACCAAGTTGACAAGTATGACAAAGGGTGGAGCCACTGTGAGATGTGGGGATGACGAAAGAGTGAGCCAAGCACACGAGGGCTTCATGACCAAGGTGATCAAGACAACAGTGCCACAAGATGTCGAAGTGGGTGGCAACATGAAGAGTAGTGGTTGATGTAGTTGACGTTGGTGGTAGGAAGGAGGGTACAAATCACCAATGCTAATGCACCTGACGATCATGTTCCTAGTAAGAAGGTCCTTCATAGAGAAGCCAAGGGATCAAATTCGACAGAACACCAATTGTCAATGCAAAATTGACAAATAGATATAAGATTTTTGATAATTTGAGCGGAAACAAGAACACCATTAAGGTAAAAGGAATAGCTAGGGGTGTAGTGCAAGTTGACCAAATTTGTAGGAGAGAGCCATCACCAACAATGATATAAGAAGGGGTGGAAGAAGTGGGTTTATGGGATTGAGAGAGAATACTGGCGTCAGAGGTCATTTGGTCAGTAGCACCTATATCCATATACCACTCAATTGAAGTTTGTTGAGGTAGCATGGCAGTAAAGTAAGCATTGGCAAGAGAGACTTGGTCCCATTGAGACGGTCCAGCTAGTGGATACACAGTTGAATCTAGTAGGATGCCAACAAAGCAGGTAAGCCGGCCAGGCCACTAGGAAGGCTACCAGGCCACTAAGGAAGATATTGTACTGGGAGACAGGGAGGCCCCCAAAGGAAGGTAGGCTACTAAGCGTCGTGAAGGCCTATTCGCTAGGCCATGGGTCGAGAAGGCCTAGTGCATGCCCTACTTGCCTAGGCCACATGTGAATCATGCCAACCAAAGGATGGAGGGGAGATGGCCACTAGGGAAGGATACCACTGCCACCTGCACATTGACCAACCTAGGGTCGGTTTTAGCCAGTGCCTTGGCCACCAGTCGAAGTGCCACCAGTATTGTTGCTATGGCCATTGTTCCCACGACGGCACCGGTTCTTGGAGTTGCTGCCACTACCTTGAGAGCTACCAACCTAATTGCCGATGTCAAAGTTGATTGAGTGAGTTGGGTTGACGCCGTCGGAAGCCCCCTAGATCTTGTGGTCTTAACACCTGCAGCAGCAAGAAGAGCAATAAACGATCATTGTGGTTGATGTCCCTTTGTGATTTCATCAAGGAGGAGTTGTGATTGAACTTCGACGAATGTTGGAAAGAGGCGTTGCATGGGGAGAAGGGTTTGTAGGTGACGAAACTTCTCGCTGAGGACATTGAGAGTGGAGAAGGCAAGGGTGTGATCATTAACAGGGTCACCTAGGTTGGAGAGGTTATCCAGCATGGTCTTCAAGCCCCGATAATAATCTATGACTGAGAGGTCACCTTGCTAAAAGTTGTGGAACTCTACCGTGAGGTTGAGGACGCACTACTCATGATTCCCCAAGAATTAATGTTTGAGATCTCTCCAAACATGTCAGGACATCATGTTCACTATCATGACATTGATGAGGAGGCCAGTGGAGATGGTGTTTTATATCCACATAAGCACAACATAGTCAATGTGCATCCAAATGGCGTGATTAGGGTGGTAGGCGTCTAACAAGACATGGTTAGTGAGGGCATATTTGCCAAGCATCACAAGAAGTAGACCATGCCACTTGGTGTAGTTGTCGGCATTGACGTCGAGTGGGACGAGGACAAATGCCTTACAATTGAGGAAATTGACAACCTGTGCATGGAGGGACGCTATGGCATTGTCAT
Source organism: Oryza coarctata (assembly GCA_030770085.1). Taxonomy (NCBI): domain Eukaryota; kingdom Viridiplantae; phylum Streptophyta; class Magnoliopsida; order Poales; family Poaceae; genus Oryza; species Oryza coarctata. The sequence goes on from CM061475.1 coordinate 11,815,662, forward strand.
TGGGTGCCAATGGGAAGAAGACTAGTGTAGCACCAGGGAGATCTTGGGGTGTGATGGGGAAAGCCAATAGATAAGGTAGACTACCATAACTAGTTAGGGTAGGAGGATCGCCGATGGTCAGCCATGAGAATAGGCAGGCATTGGCGAAGAGGGCCTCAATATTGGGCTCGGGTGGAGCATATGTTTAGTTCAGCACGTGTGCCATGGGGGTGGCGACTAGAGTGCCAAGGGTAGCAGTTGAGGCTACCATAGCCGGAGGAGTAGGAGCGGCTGTCGAAGCACTAGGAAGAAGTAGAGCCAACGATGAGGAAGTAGAGGATGTGCCATCGGACTGGAGTAGCTTAGCAAGGAGAAATGCGAAGGCTTCTTGAGCAGCAGCAGATGTGGTGATCGTGATCGACTCGGCAATGGCCGACACCTAAGCGGCATCGGTAGCATCAGTGTGAGGTAGCTAACGGATGGCATGAACGACGTCAGCGACCACAAGAGAGGCATTGTAGAGAGTGACGGATCGCAGAGAAGAGGAGCCAGTTGGGTCGGTTGACATGCCGGTGCTAGAGGAGATTAGATGCGGAAGAGATGAATGTCTAATACCATGTGAGAAGATATGTGGAAGAATACTTGACACGATATCAAATTGATATGAGAGTGTGAGTTAATATAGGCTTAGTGCCTTCCTTATTTGTACAACTGACTTATAGAAATATAATCAGGATGAGATAGGAAGAAGACTAATGGGCCTACGAGATAAGATTACATCAATGAAAAAATAGTTCTACCAATTACTTCTACACATTCATATTGACTGCTTGCATGTCACATGGATTAGGGAGGGAGTGAAGTTGGATTGGATGGGCTAGGCTAGTCAGTTATGCTAGACTAAGAGGCTTCACCAAATAACCAAGCTAAGGGATGGAAAACTAAGGAACTTGGATCGTTCAAATCTCATCTAACGACTCAAGAATTTTTGATGATATAGCTCGATATGTGAGTTGCTTTATAGGACTTAATGCCTTAAGTAGAAAGAATTCATGTATGACCTAATCTTTATCTCTTTTCTCTTGAATTATCAATCTCCATTCCATTTCTATCATGTCATCGCTCACTTTGCACCCTCTTCCTTTGCCATTGTTGCCCCTCATCATCAACTTCGTGGTTAGTTTTGTCTAACTCCCTCTCCTCTCCTCTTGGATTTGTTGCCTCCATCTTGCTTAACCACTTTGATAAGTTGCCTAGTCTGTGATACTAGCCCACTGTTCTCCTCCCTCCTAAGGCAAGATGGTGCTACCTCACCTCACCGCAGCCACCGTACACCATCGGACTTGAATTCCTCTTGTATCCTTATCTTCTATCCTAAGTGATCTAATCTAGCATTTTTGTCAAAGTTTAGGTCGTTGTAAGCATGCCTAAAGAAGAAGCTATCGATGATGAATTCTTTAATTTCTCGGTCCCCTCTTCTCCCTCCCCTTCAATGGTTAGAGGTTGAAGATAATTTGTTGGTTTTTCTGTCTCAATCTAAGTAGATAGGAAGCAGATGATTAGCAAATAGCAAAATTGAATGCTCGTTCACTTTATTGTCCAAATAAACCTTACCAAATTTTGGCATTGTCATGGTACGGTAAAATAGGATTTATTTTCATTACAATCTTACGGAGCTTTACCAAAATTTGGTAATTCCAGAACTTTACATTTATAAAAACTACAACAACATTTGGTAAGGTATTAAAGCAAACAATACCTTTACTTTGATCTTACTAAACATTGGCATTATCAATTTTTGGCTCTACCGACAAATAATAAGTTATTCTTCAGTAAAATGAGCAAACCTTGAGTCAAAAAAATCTTTACGCAGAGGTAGATGGACAAGGAGACACTGAAGGGCCCCATAAATCCAATCAAAATGTTAAAAGAGGACCTAGAGCGACTTCATAGAGGGCCAACGACTGATGCCTCCCAAGATGCACAGAAGGAGATAATGGTGAAGATTGAATTGATGCTTGAGCAGGAGGAGATGCATTGGATCCAAAGGGCTCGAGCAAATTGGTGGAAACATGGGGATCGCAGTACTAGTTTCTTCCAGAATTTTGCTACAAACCGAAAGAAGAAAAATACAGTGAAGGGGCTGGTAGATGATCAAGGTATTTGGCATGAAGTCAGAGACACAATGTGCAATCTTGTGCAAGATTATTTTGTTAAACCGTTGACATCGGAGGTCCTGAAACCAGAAGAGTCTGTATTCGCTGATGTACAAAGGAAGGTTACGGAAAATAAGAACAGGGTTTTAACTGCACCTTTTACATCTGGAGAGATGAAGAAAGCCCTTTTTAATATTGGAGACCTAAAAGCACCTGGTCCGGATGGATTGCATACTGTGTTCTATAAGAAATTTTGGGAGACGTTGGGAGATGATTTGGTAAAGTTCTGGAGGCTGCTAATGCAGCAAGAATGCCAGACGGATGGAATAACACTACGATAGTTATGATTCCAAAGGTTGCAAAACCTGAGAAGGTATCTCAATTCCGACCAATAAGTTTGTGTAATGTAGTGTACAAAGTTTTTCTAAGATGCTATCAAACCGTATTAAGATTATATTACCGGATATCATAAGTGACCATTAAAGTGCTTTTGTTCCGGGTAGATTGATTACAGATAATATCTTGTTAGCTCATGAGAGTATTCATACTATAAAGAAGGGGAAAAGGGGGCTGTGTTTGTAGCAAAATTGGACATGCACAAGGCATATGACAAAGTAGAGTGGTTTTTCTTGGAAAAAAAAGCGGAAATGGGCCTTAAAATAAGATGGGTAAAGATGATCCTGGCATGTGTCACATCAGTGAGACAGACATGTTTACCGAGATTGGGACAAGGGACCCATTATCTCCTTGTTCCTATTAGTTGCTAAAGTTTTATCAAGTATGTCAAAAGAAACAGAAAATAGAGGAGAATTGGAGGGAGTCAGGTCTGTCGAAAGGCGCCGGTGGGTGTCCCATTTGTTATGTGCTGATGATTCACTAATTCTAATACATGCAGATAGACGTAATGCTGAAAACATGAAGAGTATACTTGATAGATATTGTGCAAGCTCTGGCCAGAAGGTTAGTGATTCCAAATCAAGCATTTTCTTAAGGGAGAACACTGATGTGGAAGCAAGATGGACACAAAAAGTGCAGCTCACGTGGCGCCGGGCCCCACTGGCAGGACCTCACCTGTCCACAGGCTGTATAGCCCACGGATAAGGAGATAAACCGAGCCAAAAATATCACACTTCCACGTGCAAGCGCACACTCTTCCGCCATCGCGGCTCATCCAAAGCACAGCTAGCCACACCGGATAAGCCGCAGCCTGCCGAAGCGTCATCGGCGATGGGAGCGACCCTGCAGCTCGTCGTCGGCCTCGCCCCCTCCTCGCCCCGTCTCGCCGTACCCTGCCCCGTCGCCACCAGCAGCAGTAGCAGCGTCAGGAAACACGGCTGCAGCTGCTGCGTCCATCTGCCACGGCGGCTGCAGCGGCAGAGGAGGAGAGGGGTTCGTGTCCGTGCCGTCGAGACGGACACCACCGGCGGCGAGGCTGAGGCCGCGGCCGCGCCGGAGGAGCCGCCGAGCGTCGACTTCGCGTTCGTCGCCGTGAGTTGTTAGCCAATCTCTTGGCCTGATTCAGTAATTCCGCTTTCGTATCTTGGTTGATCGATCCAAAGCTCAACAATGCGCATGCGTGCAGCCGCGGCTGCTGCCGGACGGGACTCCGGACGTGCGCTACAGGACGGCGTGCGGCGGGCAGAAGCTCCGGGACATCATGCTCGACGGCTTCATCGACCTCTATGGGCCTTACGTGAGCGCACGCAATCGATTTGCTCGCTTTCTCACCTCTGCGCGTGTGAGCTACTCCAGCTAGTGCTGCTGCTGGTGAGTGACATACAGTTGCTGCTCTGCTGCTGCAGGATAAGCTTCTGCTCAACTGCGAGGGAGGTGGAGTGTGCGGGACCTGCATCGTCGAGGTACGCACGCGATCCAGCTTCCTAAATCAGAAAACCCACTGGTTTTGATCAAGACATTTCAGGTGTTGCATTGGATGATTCCTGTAACTTTCCGTATTACAATCTCTTCAGGTAGTTGAAGGCAGCGAACTGCTTTCTCCCAAAACTGACGTGGAGAAGGAATTGCTTAAAAGGGTTTGTGCACCACTTCCTCCTGCATTCACAAATTATTTGATTCATTTCCTCTGCATTCATGTGACACACAAAAAAAAAAGCATCCTTCAAATATATGCGTTGTTCAGAAACCCAAGACATGGAGATTGGCGTGCCAGGCTACTGTTGGCAATCCAGATTCAAGTGGCCAGGTATGTCTCACAAGATGTATGCATAATTATTTAAGACCCCTGCTAATTTAAAATGCTGCTTCTTCCCAGTTTTAGGCCTATTCTTTTCATATTCTAAAATAGATTATAGACACATCTTAAATGGTGTAATATTTTTTTAATAAAACTTTTATATAAAGTGTCTTAAGAAATTCAAAGAAATCTTTTTTTAAAATTTTACGTAGTTAATACTTAATTAATTATATGCTAATTGAGTATCTTCTCTAATAAGTTAAGTGGCTAATCACTCAAAAAGCTGAATCGAACGGCGTCTTAATTTTCACACTGAACAGTTCTCATATATCCAGAGTCACCCCAGTAACGGTGTGTTCTTACACCCTGCTTGTATATGCAGATGGTCATTCAGCAATTGCCAGAGTGGAAGGTACATGAGTGGGATAAATCCTAGCTGAATTTTAACTAGCGCCATTGTGGCGGCAATACAGTAGATTTCACGACCATGGAAAAAAAAGAAGAAGCTAGAACATGATCAAGAGAAGAAACATTGAAGACGATCGATATGCTGTACGTCCAAACTCCATGTAAAACCTTGAGCAAAATGTTTCTTGTGGCTACCAAATAGTCAGCATCTGTATAATAAGCCACGGTCCTGCAAATAGTTCCTTAGCACAACACCTGCATTTCATCTTAATTTTGTAGGTTGCACAAGAATTATATATATCTGCCTGAATAGATGTTACCTTCACATGGTGACATGCAAATGAAAATACTGACCATGAATAAAGCAAAGGAGTCTCATGATTTCTGCGTTGTGGAGGCCCAGAGTGGTCTCGCAGGGTGTCAGGGCCTCTAGCAGAAGACAAGGTTGCCTTCGGGGGAAGAAGGTGGTTCAGTTAGAAAAAAATAAGGCAGAAAGGGAAAGGGATTGGATCGGCCATGGCGACTTGGAGGGGGATGACAAACCTGCACGCCGACGATGACTTGCAAGACGACCTGAGGACCTCCATCAGCGCTACCACTGTGATCATCGGCCAGGGGTCGAGCACCGGCGGCGAGTCGACCGCCGCCGCCGCCATTGCAACCCAAGGAGCTCATCGCCGCAACGCCAGAGAGGGAGAGAGGTGGCGACCGTGGATCTCATCGCCACAGCGCAGGAGAGGGAGAGAGGTGGCAACCGCGGATCTCGTCGCCGCAGCGCCGGAGAGGGACTGGTAGCAGCGGTAGCGACTTATGCAGGCGGCGGTGGCCTGAGAGGCACCGTGCCGCCGATGGGAGGGGAGAGGGCTTCGCGGCGGATTGGGAGACCAAGGACAGAGGGAGGAGAGGCAGCGGACGGGGATTTCGAGTAGAGGAGTGGAAAATGATAGGCCAAGTCATGCTACATGGCTCTAAGCTTTTGCTCGTGAAATGTAGTTCCTTTAGTTTTAAATAAATAATACAGTTGATTTTTAGACACATGCACGGTCATGTTTATAGTTATTTTAAAGATTACCTTGATAAATGAGTCAATTATTACACATTGGTCTAGCGGTCTGTGGTTAAAAAAAGCGATTAATAGATAAAAAAACTTAACCACTTGATACAGTGCTCCCTTAAAATTGACTTTTTTATCATGCGGGCACACAGAACGACACTGCTGGCATTTGTCCATTTCCAAGTTCCCATCCCAATACCATTGATACTTGTTACCCAGTGAAGCTGTCACAGTGAACACCAGGGAGATCGAGCCAGCACAAAGAGGCGCAGCGCGGGCAATCGACACCGAGGCGACCATGGCCGGCGGCGCGGCGGCGCACGTGTTCCCGTGGCCGTCGCAGGGCCACATCAACCCCATGATTCATCATACACCTCGCCGTGGCCTTGGCCGGCGCCGGCATCCACGTCACCTTCCTCCACACCGACCACAACCTCCGCCGCCTGGCAGCGCCGTGGCGGCGTCCTCGCCACGGCTCCGCTATCCTGTCCGTCCCAGATGGCCTTCCCGACGACCACCCCCGATCGATGGCCGACATCATGGAGATCGGCAGGTCCCTGGTTACAGCTGGCCGCGCATCATACCGTGCTCTGCTCGCCTCGTTTCTGCAGTCAGGCGGCCAGGCTGATGCGGATACAGCAGGAGGCGGTGGCTTCCCGCCGGTGACCACCGTCGACATCGCCGATGGCTTTCTGACTTTCGCCGTCGACATCGCCGAGGAGCTCGACGTGCCCACTCTGGCTTTCCGCACGACGAGTGCGTGTAGCATCTTGGCGTCCCTATCCGTGCCGAAGCTTTTCGAGCTTGGTGAACTGCGCTTCCCTCCAGGCCGCGACCTCGACGAGCTGGTGCGTGGCGTTCTAGGCATGGAGGGGTTCCTACGCCAGCGAGATCTCCTGAGTCGTTGCCGCCGTCACGGTGACAACCACGTCGTCGGCCCCATGCTGCAAGCGCTGGTCGAGTCCACCACGCAGAGCTACAAGCAGGCACGGGCATTCATACTCAACACGGCCGTGTCTCTGGAGGGGCCAGTGCTCGCGCCGCGCGACGTCTTCACCATCGGACCTCTTCACGCCATGTCCCCAAAGCCGCGGCTGCCGCCGCCAGCTTGTGGAAGGAGGACGATGGTTGCTTGGCATGGCTGGATGCCCAGGTGGACTGGTCCGTCGTGTATGTCAGCTTGGGGAGTCCCACCGTCATTTCGCTCGAGAATTTCACGGAGTTCTTGTCCGGGCTCGTCGCCGCCGGTTACCCGTTCCTCTGGGTGTTCCGGCCGGACATGGTCGGAATGAGCCAGAACACCGCTGTCCAAGAAGCCGCCATGGAGGCAGGGAACAACAAGGCGTGCATCGTGGAGTGGGCGCCAGCGCCACAGAAGAACGTGCTGCGCCACCGCGCCGTGGGGTGCTTCCTGACGCACGCCGGCTGGAACTCGACGGTGGAGGCCGCCGCCGAGGGAGTTCCGATGCTGACCGTTCTTCACCGACCAGCATACCAACAGCCGGTTCGAGGGCGCCGTGTGGAGGACAGGGTGGACATGAAGGACATGTGCGACAAGGCCGTCGTGGAGAGGATGCTCCGGGAGGCAATGAAGTCCGCAGAGATCAGGAGATCGGCTCAGGCGCTGGCGCAGAGGGTGAGGAGGGACATCAGTGAGGATGGCTCATCGGCGATGGAGCTCAAGCGGCTGATTGGCTTCATCAGGGAGTTCGGCATGCCTAATTCCGAACTCTGTGCTGGCTTCATCAACTGTCATCATGTTAGATGTTTATATTGCATAGGTCGGTATACATATCTATCTCTATAACCACACAAATTGGGTACTACAAGGGAGGTCTTAATTTAACCAGAAGGATATGGCTATTTGATTAGGCACACCGTGTTTTCATAGCATAGATCATACTATGAATTCATATTAAATAAAAGGAAAATGCTAGGAGATGGGATCCTATCCTGCATGGTATCGAGAAGAGGAGGTAAGATGGGGAGAAACTAGAGCAAGCTTGTAGGCGGGCGGTGTTGGCGCCATGGAGGATGCTTGTTCCCGATAGCGAGCATGGGAGCAAAGGGTCCTTGCCATCATTGAAGACAAGCCACTACTCGCCTACACTATGGTCGTGCGCTGTCGTCGTGCCACTGCCTCCTCGTCATCCTTTAGAAGCTCATTTGACACCACCACGATGTTAGCGATGAGGGAGTTGAGCTCCCGCAATACTTGCTTTTGATGTTCCTACTCCATCACCGTGGTAGATGTCATTGACCTGTGCTTGCTTGTGTCGTCGTTATAGTCCTTGTAATACCATCCCCTAGATGAGGAGGCAGGCACTGATGGAGATGTCAAGGGACGATTGCTAGAAGATGGATCAGGTCCAAGTCTTCCTTGACCCCTTAATGATGGACTAGAAGAGCTACACCAACATGTCCTAGCTAACGTGGATGTGGGTGCTAGCATTGTTGGTATCACCTTTTGCTACAACGACAACAATGTGGAAACCACCCCCTAAGGGAAGGCCGGGAGATCGATGGAGGCCATGAATGCCTCCATCATGGAGGCATTATGGTTCATCGATCCAACCACAAACCATCTTTCTTCTTTGTTGTTCATAGTTCTTTCTTAGAGGAGGAAGAGAAGATTTGACATTGAAGAAAGACGGTAGAGGCTTAGTACCTTGTAGGTACTAAGCTTGCTATATGAGTATCGACCTAGTATAGTAGATATGGTATGGTATTGATAAAATGTTAAATATGGTCCGACGGGTACCAGCTGTTACCACATAGAATACCAATCTTATAAGGCATGATATCTTTTTAGAACAGGATATTATATAATAACAACATCCTAAATAAAAATACAACTCACTTTAGTTTTTTTAGTGCAATTGAAAACCCTTACCTTTATTTTCAACTATATTATATTATAATATGATAACCCGTAAGGCAAGATATCTTGTTTTACTTGATTAGAAAATGTCTTATTTGCTTGGTATAAGAGCTGGAAATGATGGTATATATTTACAATAGGGTTCTTGTCTAAATCTTTTTTTTTTCAATGAATAGATAGACACGTGACGTGAGATGTTATCTAGTTGTTCAATGGTAAACACATTTGGTACACTGCCGCTGGTGGCATTTTTGTCCTTGCATGTGAAAGCATGTGTCCCATAAAATTTTTGTTGCTCTGCCTCTGCATCGCCTCCAACTGGAAAGCTGTGCGTGTGAGCTATGGCTGACTGAGCAGAGAGCACGGCGGGCAGAGGCACCAGCCACTGCCGTCACCGGAGCCAGCCACTGATGGGCGCGGCGGCAGCGCACGTCCTCGTGTTCCCGTGGCCGCTGCAGGGCCACCTGAACGTCATGCTCCAGCTCGCCGTGGCATTCGCCGGCGCCGGCGTCCACGTCACCTTCCTCCACACCGATTACAATCTCCGCCGGCGGCGGTGGCTTCGCCACGGCTCCGATTCATGTCCGTGCCTGACGGCCTCCCCGACGACCATCCCCGCTCGGTGCGCGAACTTACCGAGATCGGCGGTTCGCTGTGAACCGCTGGCCGCGCCGCATACCGTGCTCTGCTCGCCTCGTTGCCGGTGCCCGCGGACGCAGATGGCTGCGAACGGTCGTGGTGGATGCACTTCTGACGTTCGCAATTGACGTTGCTGAGGAGCTCGGCGTGCCTGCGCTGGCTTTCCGAACGGCGAACGCGTGTAGCATCTTGGCTTACATGTCCGTGCCCAGGCTTGTCGAGCTCGGTGAGCTGCCATTTCCTCCCGGCGGCGACCTCGACGAGCCGGTGCGTGGCGTTCCAGGCATGGAGGGATTCCTACGCCGGCGAGATCGGGAAGTTCTTGCCGCCATCACGGTGGCAACAACGACGTCTTGGCCCAGCTGCAACGGCTGGTCGGCAGCTCCGAGCACAGCAGCAAGGCACTTGCGCGGATACTCAATACTGCCGCGTCGCTGGAGAGGCCAGCGCTCGCGCACATCGTGCCGCGCATGCGCGACGTCTTCCCCATCGGGCCTCTCCACGCCATGTCCCCCGCGCCGGCGGCCGCCACCAGCCTGTGGCGAGCGGCCGACGGCTGCATGGCGTGGCTCGACGGCCAGGAGAACCGGTCCGTCGTGTACGTTAGCCTGGGGAGCCTCACCGTCATTTCGCTGGAGCAGTTCACGTAGTTCTAGGCCAGGCTCATCGCCACCGGCTACCCATTCCTCTGGGTGCTCCGGCCGGACATGGTCGGGTCGAGCCAGAACGCCGCCGTCCAAGAAGCCATCGAGATGGCAAGATACACCAAGGCTCGCGTCGTGGAGTGGACGCCGCAGCGGGACGTGCTGCGCCACCGCGCCGTGGGGTGCTTCCTGACGCGCGCCGGCTGGAACTCGACGGTGGAGGCCACCGTCGAGGGCGTGCCGATGGTGTGCTGGCCGTTCTTCGTCGACCAGCAGATCAACAGCCGGTTCGTGGGCGCTGTGTGGAGGACGGGGCTTGACATGAAGGACGTGTGTGACAGGGCCGTCGTGGAGAAGATGGTCAGGGAGGCAATGGAGTCCCACGAGATTAAGGCGTCCGCTCAGGCGCTGGCGCAGCAGGTAAGGAGGGATGTCGCCGAGGGGGGCCCATCAAAGACGGAGTTCAAGCGGCTCATCAGCTTCATTAGGGAGCTCAGCATGCTTATCCAAATTCCAACGTGTTGTGTGTGAAATATGGTCACAAAAGTTTCTGGATTGATGGGTCAAGGAATAGGATCGGAACACTACTTTTCAAGTTTTTAGGCCTCTTTTGGAACCAAGTGATTTTTATAGGAATTTCAAAGGATTGAAGTCTCATAGAAATATTTCCCATAAAGCCCTTCATATCGTAGGAATGTGCTCCAAAATTTCTTTAGGATTTCTTACATTCCTTCACTTTTGGAACATTCCAAACATTTAATCAAAGCTCATGTTTTACAATTCCTCTGAGAAGTCCAAGGCAGCATGCCTCTTTATCTCTCCTCTTTCATCTATTCTAATTAGTTTTTTAATCAAAATTCCTATTGTTTTCCTATGGAGAGACCAAACACATCATTTACAAAATTCCTGCATTGTCTTTTTCTTGTAGGACTTGGCTAGTCATGACACTATATTTCTATATTTTTCAATCATACATTTCAAAGGAGATATAAGATGACATTGACAATATTATCCATGTGTTAGTAAGATGGGGATGCAGTTGCCAAGATAAGCAACACATCATAGTTCCACATTTTGGTGAGTCAATGAACTCTAGAACGTTAGGTTCTTCAATTGCCATCGTATTAAACACTTAAGGCAGAGGCCAGATGCGTTATCTATCTAATGCTACATATGTTATACATATCATTGTCCCTACTATGCTATACTTCTCTCTTCCTATGAATCCATGCCATCTCAATTAATTCAAACATTTACATTATTGATTCAAAGACATCATTTTTATTTATTTTTTCATTAATAAGTTATCAGTATTGTAGATATGTGATACCCTATATACATATATATAACTTGACAGAGTATCAGAAGCCATATTCTACACGAAAACCAATCATATATGTATGGATAGAATTTAAAGCATACAAGAAATATATTCCAAAAAAAGAGAAAAAGATATAGAGTCCCACTTAGACCCATCCAGAATTACTCAAATCGTATCATATTTAGTTCTATTTGAACAAGAGGACAATCAAGAATATAAATAAAGCCTCTTGAGGAAAGGAGGACAAGCCTAAGAAGCTAAGACAAAACATAAGCCATCTGTTTAATCTCATTAAGTCAATATTAGAGAAGCTCAACTACTATTAGCCACCGACCATTATGCCCGAGCTTTATACCGATGTTATAATAAACTAGATTAGGGTTTTTTTCCTATACTGACTAATACTTTGTAAGGCCCAAACATACATAAAAATTACTCTCCTTACATTTTTGATTGCATATTCATATCAACCTTACCCCATACATACAAATACACCGTATATATACTATAGTCATCTACCAATCTATCGACATAAGTTAGTCAATTCAATTGGCAAGATAGCGGCGTGTATTTATATGGCTATATTTCTTTCAAAATTCACAGTATTGTATATATTTTTCAAGTGGATTGCAGTTTGGTCCACCTATTTTTATCACAGTTTCAGTTTATACCATTTCTTAATCCATGTTTTCACATTTGGGTAGGGAATATTACCTTTTGCATTTTAGAACACCCCCAATCACCTTGAGCTTGGGTGTCTTGCTTCGAGGTGAAGCCAACGAAGATTGAGCTAGAGCCTCGTGCAAGGCAGGGGCGAGGCACAAGTGCAAGGTCAACCTCGAGCTAGGGGATGGCAAGGGCAGATATTGAGGTCAAGCCAAGGGGTGGTGCTTACATAAATTTTGCTCGAGACTTGAAGTAGCACATGCACATATTAAACTTAAGGCTGGAATGGCGTGACGTGGGCGAAGGACTAGCTCGCACGATGCAGTGTAGGCGGATGTAAAGCTTGAGTTCAACCCAATGCTCAAGTTCAAGCTCCTTCACTAGTGATCCTATGTTCTCAAGATCCACTAGTGTTGGCCCTACTCTGCTCGAGTTCTACCTCGCATATGCTACTATTAGTTTGAGGTTGAAGTCATCCTCCACCGGCACTAGCTTCAAGCTACTTGAGCATCGACTCCATGCTGCTCGAGCTCTACCTCTGCTGGGGATCGATCTCAGGCTTTGCACTGGCACCATCAAGCACCAGCCCTGCACCACTATTCCACCTCTCATGCTCTAGATAGGCACTGGTCTATGGGCCACTAGTCCAAACTGTATCATTTTAGTAAGAAAAATTGATCTAAAGTAAAAAGATTGAATTAGGGATAATCCAATGTGAAACCATGCTAAGAATACACAGCCCATGATGTAATTTATTCTTTTTTATAACCACCAATAAGATGTTTGATTCTTTACTTATGCCCTTTTCATTAAATGTTAATACATTATATCTTTATAAATGTATTTTAGTGAATAAATTGTGTTCATAGTACATAAATTTGTTAGATGGGCGCAACCCAGTGCAACAACTTATATGTTGTGTGCAAACTAAGGTCATGATGGTCAGAGCATTTTGACTTTTATGAAAAAAAATATATGTATTTTAATTTTTCCTACTTTGTTCTAATCCACTAGGGAGGTACAGATATATGCAAGAGGATTTCAAGGTTTAAGCCTCAAGGGCCAAGGACATCTGTAGGATCAAGCTGATGACTGCAGCTATGGTACTAGAGATCTTTCAAGCTTATAGGCTTGTAGACAATGGTAGGAAGTAGCTCCAATCCTTAAGTCCCCCTAGGGATTTTGCAACTAGCTGCCTCCAATTGTTTTGTTGTTTTTTTTCTCACTAACACATTACACATTGTCATGAGTCTTCACACAAAGAAACGAATTCCTGCCTATCTAGGTTGCCCTCCCACTGCATAGCACGACCCCTTTATCTTAGGATCGAATGACCTTGACGAGCAATTCATCATTGGATAGGGAGTCCGCCCCTCTTGCTTTGAAAAAGAAGTTTTCTCAGCCCTTCTCTCCACCACCACCACCACTATTTGAAACAGTTTTGACATGGGATTGCACAGGTGGCACTAACATGATAATCCAATAAGTAATGAAAAAAATAGGTGGCCCCACATATATCTCTCACCCCTTTCTATCTCTCTCGTTGTTCGAGTGCTCGGTGATGAGAAAGAGAAGAGGAGTTTCGTGGAGGCTTGCTTGAGGCCGAAGAGTGGTGATGCTAGAGCACAAGCCTAGGTCACCCAAGGTGTCTTGCATCAGGAAGATCCTCTCTGACTATGAGTATGTGCACCACCACAACCAGTGGTCGCTGGAGACAAGGCCCCACGATAGTGGTTGCCTAGGGTTCGGTTCCATGTTCATCCGCAAAAGCCGCTCGAGAAAGAATGCCATGGGATGTGTCAAAGACCAGTCCCCGTCCTCACCGCCATCACCGCCACCACCTAGAGCTGTCCTAAGATGGAGGGAGGAGAAGGTCATCTTGGTTAGGGTTGTCAATAGGGCAGAGTAGGGATGGGTTAGACAAGAATGGCCCCGTCCTACTCCCCTATGGGTTCACCCGCCCCTAGCCGCATTGTGGAGAATAGGGCGAAATCAATCCCCACCATTGGCCCCTCCTAGGACCCGTACCCCTGCTAGGTCCTCGCACCCATGGTGGAAGTGATAATTGCCGATAGCCAGAGAAAGAAGAGAACGATGTGGGAGGCAGCCATAGAAGGAGGAGGGGAATAGTTTGTGGCATTGGCTACTAGGGAGATGGGGATTAGGAGGCCCGAGCTAGAGATTATGGAGGGAGAGGAGATTGAGGATGGCTTGCCATTGCCACATTAGGATGGAGGAAGAAGAGATCGAGGTTAGCTACCAACCTATCATGTCAGAGTAGCGCCTTAGCACTTGGCAGCCGCTTTGTTGTTATAAAGGGATGGAGAAGATTGAGGTGCTGGCATGCTACATCTTGGAGAGGAGTGCCGAGCGACCAATCACCATTGTGTTGGCTAACGCAGCATGGTGCATGGTATGGGAACAATGGAGCCAATAGCGGTGTGCGAAATTGCAAAGAGGAAGCATGCGGAGTGCGATGTGATTTAGTGTGCGGAGTGCGATGCGATGTGATGTGATTTAGTAGGCTATAATGGGCCTTATGTTTTCTTCCATATATTGAAATATTTTAGGGCCACGCAAGTCACCCACGGATGAAACTTAGAACCTATCCCGTTGTTAAAAAAAGTTAGGGCCCCACCCCAATCAACCAGCAAGTGGGGAAATCGCCTTGCCCCTCGCTTTATAGGAGCAAGTCTCCATAGGGTACCCATCCCCAACAGGGAAATTGCCACCCCTAATCTTGATTGCTGAGGAGAAGGAGGCGGTGGTAGCAAGCAATGCTTGCACTAGGGTTGGGAGGGATGAAGCAGTTCTTATTGAGACGACGATTGATGACGGAGCTCAAGCTCACTCAGAAAAGACACTAGCTATAGATCTCGAGCTCCCATAGGGGGCATGAGAGAAAGAGAGAGTGAGATAGAAATGGAGAAGGGGAAGAATGTTGACGACATGGCGGCGAGTAAGCTCACGGAGACTGTGGTCACTTTCCTCCACTAGCCCATGGAGGGCGGCCACCACCTGCTTTGGGCTCTAGCTCCTATCAGTGTTAGCGTAGATAGAGAGGAGGGGAACCAGGAAGGGAAATGGAAGAAAGGAGAAGAGGGGAGAAAGTAGATTGACAAGTGAGCCCATTAATTTTTAATTCGTTTTAGCTGACTAGACTACATGGTAAATTAAAATTGCTTTAGATTAAGTTAGAGGATAATTCATTTGATTTAAAAAGTTTGGAGATGTAGAATGTTTAGTATTGGAGTTAAAGGGGAGTAAATAGTACTAAAAAATCAAGCCTATATCCTTCCCCTACTTGTTGATGTGGTGTTCTGGTCCACCCCAATATGCTCTTATCAGCCAATATGGATTATGATGACCTTGGTTTGCATGCATCACGTAGGTTGTTCTAGTTTGAACATTTTACAAGTTGTGCAACAACCTTAATTACAAGTGCGTGTACCGTGGATGTAATTCACTCGATTTTAACAGTACAATGATATCATACACATTTAATGCCAATATCGGATAGAAATGCCATCTCGCTCAGATTATCCAAATGGCCTTGTATATTTTTATCATTAGCCCGTAATATTATGTCTCCATTCAGTCTGTTTTTTGTAGGTTGTTTTATGTCCAAACTATTAAACGTAATCATTTTTCCGATTAAACAATGAAATTTGAAAAAATTAAGTAAACTTTCTACTAATAATTTAAAACATCCAACTCACATTTGGAAACCTTCGACACCAAATTCGAAACCTTCAGCCTCAAATTTCAAAACTTTCATCTCAATAATTTGTTTATTATTTTATTTTATAGAAAGTATTAATGTGACTATACTGAGAAAAAATTGTGCTTAAGTGCTAAGTGAGGATGCTTAACCGCTAAGCGCACGCGCATGCTAGCCCCCCCCCTTCATGATCGTAATTGAGATCAGGCTCGAGTTAAAGCTAAAGCCATCTTTGCGAACAGCTATCAGTCGAAAAAGTTATATCGGAAAAGCATAAAGATGGTATCATCGACGTAGAGGAGCAGGTAGCTAAAGCTAGGTCAGCTCCAAAGCGGTAGATGACCAACGAGCTATTGAGAGGGTGAAGCCTACTGCTAGATGGAGTTTGGTTCCGTCTTTTGTAATATACCCTGATTACAGAGCTAAGCGATAACGTTATATTTTGTTTGTTTGAGACCCATCGTAATCAACTACCCCTGTAACAGATTACAGCGATGTATAAATCTGATACCGCTCCCTTCTGGACGTAATGCGATACTGCTCTCGAACTCCACCTCCGAAGAAAGCGGCCGCGGCAGCACAAGCAAGGGAGTCACTGAACTCTGAGATGAAGTATTCTTATCCATTAATGTACTTCATCTCATCTCTTCGGTTACACTCTATTGGATTCCACTCCCATTACCGGAGAAGATCCAAACAAAGCAATTAATCCTTTAATTTGTTAACGTTTTGCTTGTCACAAAAACTCCTCGTGGGGGAATGTTCAAGCGGAGGTCTGGTTGGAAAGAGATGATGACTCGATCACGCGAAGGTTTAAGAGATCTGCTTAGTTTTAGTGCAGTTCATCAAGCTTCGAGGTCTGAGGGTGTATCAGTCAATATAACCTGCAATTGATAAGGAGGTAAGATGGACGGGTCAATCGAACGATGGCCGATATAAACTCTCGCTATCGGCTAACCGTCGATAGAATCGAGTTGGTCATCGGCCACGTCCAAATGGCTCCTGCTATCGGCTGGTCGTCGATAGGGATTGAGACGCTCTTTCATTAGCTGGTGAGGCGATGAATACATAGATAGATTCGACGAAGGATGTGATGACTCCGGGTGTAGCGAAAGCAAGATCCTAATCTATCGGTCGCTAAGTCGATGGGGTCACCAAAAGGTATTCAAAGTACGCGAGATCTCTCCTGGTTGCCGATGAAAGCTATAGCGCTCAAGCATCGGCCAAACAACCAATGGAGGCATGAGAGATAGACGTGTGGAACGGATTAGAGAACTTATTGGCCAAAGAGCTAATGACATTCCACAACATTCGAGGCATGGAGTGGGGCTCGATCCCCCGCGAAGCCACGAGGACCAACGACTGCGATAACGGCACCGTTAGGACCAGTCTCGATAGATCGGACCGAACCAAGACAGTATGAGGTCAAGGACTAACGACTCGGTGATGACGAAGGCCTAGACCGAATGTGACGACGAGAAAAGGAAAAGGCAAGATCATCGGCTACCTAAAAGCCGAACGTCCAATACAGGCCTACACCTAAACCCATCGGCCACTCGAGCCGATGGGGAACGAGACCCACTAGATCTCGACGCCGGCCATGTCAAACACGAGCCCTAGAAGATAGGACCGAACCGAGACAATACTAGGAAGCGTCTGACGTGTTCGGATTGACCTCTAGAGGATCAATTGTTAGACGATACGCATGACGAATGTGAGGCCTGTGTTGAGGATAACTCGTCGGCTATTCGCTCTGATGAGACGCCGCACGAAGGCCCACCGAGGCATCGGCTCGAACCATCGCCACCGATCTCATAGGTCGAATCTAACCGATACAGCACGAAACCCTGGACGGAGGAGGTTGAACGACATGCCGATGTGCCTCGCGCGGACATGATGAGATATACTCGATCCGACTAATAGGTCAAATCTAACCGATGCAATCTTAGACAGAGCAAGATATACCGGAATAGTGGCCGGACTTACCTATTCGCCAAAGATCGAACTTAATCGATGCAGCCCCGCGTCGAGAGCCAGAACCCACCGGTAAAAACCTAGACGAGCTAAGGTGACGATACACCGAAATTATATTAATTGAAGGATATCTTATAGGTTTTCAGGGGGTCTATATTTATATCCTAGTATTATAGAGTCTGACGCAGTTACAACAAATTTTTAAAAAAATATAAAAAGAAAAACATTTCTAAGAAGTTAATTGAATTACCTAAACTTTTCTATCGAAAGATACGATTTATATAGATAAATTATCCTGTCGTAAGTTTCACGGCTCCTCTTAAACTCAGTTTAGATTGAATCCCTCCTCGCTTCATTCGATCGACTTCTTAATCAGACTATTCTTTAATCGTCTTTTCAATCCATAGGGCTTACCAAAGACGTTGACACGGTTGCAGCCCTATCTAACAACGTTTACGTTTCCATTTTGTAACCAAACAGCGCCTAATAAGTGTGACTGTGAGCGGTCTACTTGAGGCATGTTGAGGACAACGGTGAGGTAACAGATGTGCTCGCACTTGTGCATGTTGTTTGTTCCTTTGCCTCGGCTTCAACTGGAAACAGGCGAGCTCGTGCTCAACACGTCCGCGTCGCTGGAGGGGCCCGCACTCGCGCACATCACGCCGCACATGCGCCATGTCCTCGCCATCGGTCCCCTCTGTTTGTGGTGGAAATTGGCATGCAGTACTGCAGGAAGCATATAGTGCTGCTGGACTTGCCGATAACCATCAAATACTAACATATTGCCAAAGACATTGAAGAGTTTGATAGTTTATATGGGTTAGGGAAAGAGCTCTCATCGGCCAACCCTCTAAAAGTATTGGTGAAGGTTCCGTTCCAGGGCTGATATTTGTAAACAAAATATTCCTCTAGAGTATAAGAATAAAATGATTGTCCTTTTTATGTGAGTATAACGATCGCTTTGCTTGGAATTACCATGTGATGCGCGGTTTAAGATGAGAGCTTGTTGAGCATCGGCTGCATATTAAACATTGGTTTTGACCTTTCAATCAACTGCCGCGTCCATTTAATCCTAATATATATAGAGTTGTGCTAGGTAATTCATACATGGTACAAACTTTGCAAGGAGAGAATTTGTCTCGAGCACAAAACGTGAGGTATTTGAAAACATATTTTTTACGTGTTTGGCAAGATGCTTAGGGGAGAGTATCTACGGCCGATGTTTTTTCGTCATCCTCAGGCTTGCAAAGCATGGCCGATGTGGTTGATTCATCTCCCTAAGGTGTGTCATGTCGTGCGTAAATGCTTTTGGCACGCAAGCTTTGCCAAAAGGCGGGGGCATGTGTTTGTGGTCGAAATTGGCATGGCCATGTGTTAGGCACTGCCGGGCCAGCATACGAGACAGATAGCTGTCGTTCTGATCAACAGTTGCAGCCGATTTGATTTTCTTGGTTACATACGTTAGGTGGCAACACAGATTGATCTCAGCTTGGTAGTCTCACGCAGCAGCAGTAGAAGGATCGCGCACACACGCAGGGCTGCGGCGTTGATTGTGGAGGCCAGTCGGCCTCTTGCTTTGCGTCAAGCCGAGGAGGCCCATGCGGCTGGTCGCGTGCGGCAAGGCGACGGCCAGGTTTCCTTCGCCCGCAAACTACCGTGTACGGCGGGCGCGTATAGCCGGTCCTAGCTAAATCCAGTCATCCCTATAAATACATTATACGGAGTATGGCCGAATTAATCCCCAATTTCAACCCAATCAATCTATCTTTTATTTTTACCCTAGGTTTAGTAGATCTTTATCGATTTCTTCACAAATCGTTCGTCCGGCCCGGCGAGGATTTTTGTTGGTTTGCCTCGCTATTCGCCGGTCCGGCGGCGGCTTCTTCTTGTGTTGGCTAAAATCACGCGCCAACACCCTCCACGCCATGTCCCTGGCGCCGCCGGCCGTCACCAGCCTATGGCGCGAGGACGATGGCTGCATCGCGTGGCTCGACGGCCATGCTGACCGGTCCGTCGTGTACATTAGCCTTGGGAGCCTCACCCTCATCTCGCAGGAGCAGTTCTCGGAGTTCCTGTCCGGGCTCGTCGCCGCCGGCTACCCCTTCCTCTGGGTGCACCGGCTGGAAATGGTCGTAGCGAACCAGAGCACCTCCGTCGTGGAGCTGACGCCGCAGCGCTACGTGCTGCCCCACCGAGGGCGCACGCCGGCTGGAACTCGACGGTGGAGGCAGCCGCCGAGGGCGTGCCGATGGTGTGCTAGCTGTTCTTCACCGATCAGCAGAGGAACAGCCGGTTCGTGGGCGCCGAGTGGAGGACGGGGCTGGACATGAAGGACGTGTGCGACAGGGTCGTCGTGGCGAGGATGGTGAAGGAGGCAATGGAGTCCGCCGAGATCAGGACATCAGCTCAGGCGCTGGCGCAGCAGGCGAGGGGGAACGTCGCCGACGGGGGGCTCGTCGGCGATGGAGTTCAAGAGGTTCGTCAGCTTCATCAGGAAGCTCGCGCGTCATGGCAATCCCACTCGCTAAATCCGAATTACAGTGTGGTGTGGAAGTAAGATTTTCATTATGCATGTCACATCTAAAATATTATAAAAATAATTTAAAAATATTTGGTATGATATATCAATATAGAATATATTATTACACAAACATACAAATTCAAATTTAATCTATTTTCATTGCAACTTGTATGATTTGAATTTAAAGTTGTATATTTATAGAGTGATATATCATTTATTTATTTATCTTTCAAGTGACAAGTAAAAATCAGGGGACATTCTTAAGAAGAAAAATATTTTTTCATGTGGGGCCATAGAGACTCCAACAGATACTCAACCTCCTCAGTGAGAAACAAAAGACAAATATGCTAATGAAGTGTAGCTATCATTCACATCTTCGATTTGTCTTTTTTTCTTCAGTACGTGTGTCTTATTTAGATTTCAAAATTTTCATATACTAAATAATATATTGTACCAATGTTATCAATTTTTCATGATTTACGATAATGTATTTTAAGAAAATGAGAAGGTGCTCCTTTAGGAGTGAAAACATTTCCCCGATTGGTGTCGACTATTTCTATGAAGAAGCTTGAGATGCAATGATCATCAAAGAAGTTGAGGTTATCGTTAACGCGGAGGAGTAGGTAGGCTAGATAAGCTCCAATGCGGTAAATAAACAATTTGATGTCCAATACCTACAGGGTAAAGCCAAGTGTACTAGCATAGATGGTAAAACTCTTCTACCAATTGATAGACTAGTTTTAGGCCATAGATCATGTTGACTATGATAGCATGGTTCTAGATGAGCTCACATAATACTAGATGCATCTTTTGATTACCTTATTTTAAAAAGTGTCAATTTACTTGGAATCATCACAAGAATTATGAAGAGAGGAAACACCATTTTGTATGTGCCATTCAATCTCACAAGCCATGGAATTTTGCCACTTGCATACCTTTATAAATATTGATAACAACAGTTTTTGTGTTCATCAGTTTATTGAGATTTTCTCAAATCTTGGTCGACTAATGAATGACATTAGATCCAAATCAATGGCCTAGCAAGAGCTAGAGGGGTGAGGGAGGAAGAAGACAAGGACTCACTAAGTACAACCACAATACCGATGAATTCATTAGTAAGCCCACACCATCACCATTGGCATCTGAACTCTAGCTAATTGTTATAGAATTGGCTTTTTAGGGTTGGTGTCGATAAGAAGAAATAGGGGTAGTAAGGGTGTAGACTCAGAGCCTTAAAAGATGACCAAGGTGGTAGAGAAACGGGGGTGGGTGGTGGCAGTATAGCTAAAGCTATAGGGATGGATGAGATTGGTGTGTGGCTAGGAGGTGATGGATCCATTGGTAGAGCAACCATAGACGTGGGAAGAGAGATAGGATGGGTTGAATCTTGCTAGCATCAAAGAAGATGGGGACAATGGCGGCTCTATGGAGATAGGAGAGGAGTAAAAGGATGGGGAGGATGAAAGAGGTATGCAGTGGAAAGAGAGCGGCCAGTAGGCCTTGTTGGCACCGACTCAGTATGAAGAGGTTAGATGTTAGATTTATAGATGCAGCACAAATCGTGAAGCAATTCTTGTCATTCAAAGGGAAATCAGGGGAAGTGAGGAATGAAATGGGTAGGTTAGGTTTATAGAAGCATCATGAATCAGATGTGTACCACGCTGGTTGTTCGCTGCCATAGATGTCATGTTGGCCTCTTTCGCAAACATGATCATGCACTATTAACTAATATACCAGCAGTGCAATATTCTGTCTCCTCACGCAGTTGTTTTATTCTACTTGATTGGTTAAGCTTTGTGTGTGCGTTATGCTACGACCAAGTCGGGTGAAATCAAGGTGGCGGAAACATTATGACTCATAAGAGAGCTGGCATCACAGTCTCATTAATCTTGATAGATGATAAAGTTGCTTACATCGTCGATCTATTTGATTGCAAACTTGCAGTCACAAGTAGACGGAAACCTCAAAATATTGATTTCCATGATTGATCTTGAGTGGTTTACTGTTTTGAGCATGCCATGTAGCCAACAAAGCCAATATAAGATGAACCCGTAATTGGCAAGGATTGCACTACTTTGTTGATTGAAAGCATGCAAGAAGTAGTTCGCGCCAAAAATACATAGTTTTTTTTTCTCCCACAAGGCTTAAGCATGTCCAGTCCTTATGGTTTATGAGTGCATCATGTAGCCTAAAGTAGTGTACACCTAGACAGCGCACAACCCATGTGGTACACATCTAATAAGGTTTGCAATCTCGAAACAATACGACTAATTTGTTTGAGCAATTTACAAGATAATAATAAATAAATTACATCTACTCATAAGGTTACTTAGATAATAAAAGTGTAGTAAGAGTATATGTTATCTAGTTGTCCAAATAGTGATGATTGATAAATAGATTTTGAGGGGACATAGGTACACGGGTAGCATTCGTCCATGTGCATGTTCGACAAATTGTTTGTTGCTATTTGCCTCGGCTGCTAAACTGGAGCCTGTGACTAAGCAGATAGCACATGGAGGAGCCTCCGACACCGAGGCACCAAAGGGCGCGGCGGCGGCGCACGTCCTTGTGTTCCCGATGCCGCTGCAGGGCCACCTCAACGTCATGCTCCACCTCGCGGTGGCACTCGCCAGCGCCGGCGTCCACGTCACCTTCCTCCACAGAGAGCACAACCTCCGCCGCCTTGGCGCCACCGCGGCCACGGCAGCTTCTCCATGGCTCCGCTTCCTGTCCGTCCCGGACGGCCTCCCCGACGACCATCCCCGCTCGGTGCAAGACGTCGCGGAGATCGTTAATTCCCTCGGGACAGCTGGCTGCGCCACGTACCGAGCTCTGCTTGCCTCGTTAGTAGGGAGCGGGGCAGCCAGGCCGGAGCCGACGTAGCCGGCGGCAGCGGCTTCCCGCCGGTGACCTCCGTCGTGGCGGACTCACTTCTGATGTTCGCCGTCAACGTCGCCGAGGACCTCGACGTGCCCGCGCTGGCTTTCCGTACGGCGAGCGCGTGTAGCTTCTTGGCGTACCTGTCCGTGCCCAAGCTCTTCGGGCTCGGTGAGTTCCCCTTCCCTCTAGGCGGCGACCTTGACGAGCCGGTGCGTGGCGTCCCCGGCATGGAGGGGTTCCTACGACGGCGAGATCTCCCGAGTCCTTGCCGCCGTCACTATGACACTCATGAGTTCCACCCCGCGCTGCAAGTGATGGTGGAGCGCAATACGCAGAGCTGCAAGGCACGGGCCGTCATACTCAACACGGCCGCACAAGCAACGTCTACGCCATCGGGCCTCTCCACGCCATGTCCCCAGCGCCAGCCGTGGCCGCCAGCCTGTGGAGGGAGGACGACGGTTGCTTGGCGTAGCTCGACGGCCTGGTGGACCGGTCCGTCGTGTACTTTAGACTGGGGAGCCTCGTCGTGTAATTATAGAAAGTATAATTATAGTAGGTTAGTTGTAATATGATTGTATAGTTGTCTTGTGAGCCACCCCGGTCGTCTATATATATACTGATATATTGACAGGGAATCGAATCAATCATTCTTACATTTTTATAGTATCAAAGCGGTTCCAATCTACGATCTTTTCGTAACCAAAAACGCCACCGCTGTTGCTATCGTCATCCGACCTCCTCCTCCTCCGCCATTACTGTGCTGTGAGAGACTGCCGAGGTCCAACGCCCTGCCTTCGCAACGCTGCCGTTCTCGAACCAGCGCCCGTCGTCGATCCGATCGTTACCATCGTTGCTGACTACACGTCACCGGGTGTGTCGTCGGTCTTATTGCCCGCGCTATCGATCTAATCGCCCGCCCCGTAGCTACCCTCATCACCGGGTGTGGCCGCCGATCCGATCCTACCTCCGCTCCCGAACCAGCACCCGTCGCCGATCCGATCACCACCACCGTTACTGACTACATGTCACCGGGAATATCACCAGTCTCATCGTCCGCGCTGCCGATCCGATCGATCTAACCTGCCTGCTATCGTTCTGATCGCCCGCCAATCAGATCTGATTGGATCTACTGTCGATCCGATCCGTCTGTCGACCCTATCGCCCGCCGATTGGTCCGATTAGATCCTGCCTACTGCCGATCCGATCGCCCTCTGATCCGATCGGCTCTACTGACGATCCGATCATCCGCCAATCCGATCACCGATCCGATCCCTCCGATCTGATTGGCTATCGATCCCTCCGATCTGATTGGCTGCCCATCCGATTTGATTGGCTGCCGATCCTTCCGATCGATCGGTTGCCGACCCCTTCAATCCGATCGGACGATCGACTGTCGATCCGATTTCGATCGGCTGCCGATCCCTTCGATCTGATCGGCTGCCAATCCGATTCTAATCGACTGCCAATCGCCAGTCCTGCCCCTCATGGCTGGCAAAGATGATGGCGTCACAGCTTTCGAAGACCGCCGTTTCGCGACCGATGCTGCTCGCGCTGACAAAGCGCGTCGGGCTGTGGAAGTCTGCCTTCGTAACGATGCCCTAGACACGTACGAGAGCACTCACGTGGCTCTCTAGGCGTAAGCCACCGCCGTCATCAACGTCAAGGCATTTATCCCCATCGTCCTCGATAAGGCCATAGACTCCTACACCAAGTGGCGCGGCATGTTCCTCACCGTCCTTAGAAAATATGCCCTCACCCGCCACGTCCTCGATGATAAAGCATTCCCCGCGCACCCGGCGTGGCTCTAGGCGGACTGTTGCGTCCTCACATGGCTCTACGGCACCGTCTCCAGCGATCTGCAGCAGTCGCTGATGATGTGGCAAGGTCACACTTGCAACGCGTGGTGCTACCTCGAGGATGAATTCCTCGGTCAGAAGGAGTCCCGTGCCCTTCTCCTGGAGATACAGTTCCGCACATTCCGCCAGGAGTCTTTGAGCATTACCGATTACTGCCGCCGCCTTGAATCCATGGCTGCCTCCCTCGCCAAATTCGGCGACACTATTGGCAATTGGCAGATGGTACTCACGCTTCTTCGCAACCTCAGTGGCAAGTTTCGCTACATGGTGTCCATCCTCAAGATGCACAGGCCGTTTTTGACATTTACTGAAGCACGCACACACCTTCTGTTGGAGGAGATGGAGATCGACGCTCATCCTCCGTCCCCACTAGCCGTCCTCATCGCTGCGACGCCGCGTCCAGCGGCTCCAGGTGCCACCGCTGCTCCCCGTTCGAGAGCGCCTCCTCCTCTGCGCCTCACTGCACCAACCGGAGGACAGCACAATGGCCGCCGCCGTGGCCACGGTGGACGTGGCAGTTCAACTGGTGGCAGCTCTCCAGCGCCCTCTGCTGGAGCAGCCCTAGGTGGACAAGGCGGCGCCCCTCCCGGTACGGCCGTGTACCCGTCCTTCGCCCACCCTTGGGCTGGAACCGTGCGCATGTGGCCGTACGACCAATCTGGCCGACCTCCACCACCATAGCCTGCATTCCACGCAACCCTACACTATGGCGGTTTTAGTGCTCTTCCCGGCACCTATGGAGGCGCATACAGTGCCCCACTGCCACCGTTCGGCACGTACTACGAGGGAGCTATACCGCGGGGCTTCTAGGCACCCTCACCAACATACCAGGCGGTGCCTTGGACGCCCACTCATGGAGAGTCTTGGCACCAGGACTCCCTGGCGCACTCCTTCAACACCATGACGCTAAACCAACCGGCCTCTGAGTGGTATGCTGATACAAGTGCCGGTTCACACATGACCTCAGATGCTTATATACTCTCCACCATTTCCCCACCCTCTTCATCTACTCCTTCATCTATTGTTGTGGGAAATAGTGCTTTACTTCCTATCACAGCCACTGGATCCTATCGTTTTTTCTTACTGCACCGTGATCTTGCTCTTAATAATATTCTAGTATCACCCCACATTATTAAGAATTTTATTTCGATTCGTCGGTTTACCACCGATAATAATTGTTCCATTGAGTTTGATTCATTGGTCTTTCTGTGAAGGATGTGCAAACCAGGAACGTGATCACCAGGTGCAATAGTTCTGGTGACCTCTACCCATTTTTTGCACCATCTACCAGCACATCCGCGTTCATCGCCGCACCCATCTCCCTCTGGCATCATCATCTCGGTTATCTTGGATGCAAAGTTCTATCTAAACTTATTAAGTCCAATGTCATTTCCTGTAATAAAGATGATATCGATCATATATGTCATACGTGCCAAATCGGTCGTCATGTACGTCTACCTTTCGGTTCATCTACCTCTCGTACTACTTACAATTTTGATTTAATCTATTATGATCTATGGACCTCTTCACTTGTTAGTGTGTCAGGATACAAATATTATTTTGTTATCTTGATGACTGCTCTCACTACATTTCGACTTTTCCCCTTCGTCTCAAATCCAAGACATTTTTCACTATTTCTATCTTTTTTGCTTATGTTCGCACACAGTTTGGCACCACCATCAAGAGCATCCAGTGCGACAATGGTCGTGAATTCGATAATTCTCAGGCCCGTATATTTTTTCTCTCCCACGATGTTGCCCTTCGCATGTCGTACCCATACACTTTCCAACAAAATGGTAAAGCAGAGCGTTCCATTCGTACCATCAATAACGCTCTGCGTTTCCTTTTGTTTCAGGCGAGTCTCCCTCCAGCTTACTGGGTTAAGGCCCTTCACACCGCCATATATCTTGTGAACCGCCTCCCTACCACAACTCTCGCCTCTTCCATACCATACTACGCTCTCTTCTCTGTCCAGCCCTCCTATGATCATCTCAAAGTTTTTGGTTGCGCCTGTTACCCCAATATGTCCTCTACAGCGTCCCACAAACTTGCCTCTCATTCTTCTCCATGTGTGTTCCTCGACTACTCCTTAGAGCACAAAGGCTATCAATGCCTCGAGCTTCAGTCGAATCGCATTCTCATTTCTAGACATGTCATTTTTGATGAATCTTTTTTCTCTTTCTCTGACATGTCTAGCACACCCATGGCACCCTTCGTCCTGGACTTTCTTGTCGATGATCATGATCTCACCGCTTCAGTTCTTGGAGATCGTTTTGTGCGTGCAGGTACAATGGCACACCCCGTGCCCAAGGCCCTACTTGCGCCGTCGAGCCCTGTTGCAAGGCCATGGTCGCCCGAGTCCACGTCGTCCGGTGCCGTTGCCCCTGTGCACCCCGCACAGGTCGTTGCCAGCGGCGCCACACCGACTACGAGTGTTGCCAGTCCTACTGCCCCTACTGCTCGCGCGTAGGTTGTTGTCAGCGGTACCGGTCGCACAGTTGCCACTTGATCGATCGTCATCCCTCCGGTCACCAATGCGCACTCTATGCGCACGCATGGCAAAGCTATCATTGCACAGCCCGTGGATCACCTCAACCTCCACGCTATGCCCATGTCACCTCTTCCTCGCTCCGTTCGTGATATACTGTCAGACCCCAATTAACGCTCTGCTATGTATGTTGAGTATGACGCTCTGATTGTCAACGACACCTAGAGTCTTATGCCTCGCCCTCCTGGCGTCAATGTTGTAACTGGCAAGTGGATTTATCAACACAAATTGCTCGCCGATGGGTCTCTTGATCGCTATAAGGCTCGCTGGGTACTGCGGGGTTTCACACAACGGCCCGATGTTGATCATGATGAAACTTTCAGTCCTGTTGTCAAGCCTGCGATAGTTCAAGTTGTTTTCTCCCTAGCATTATCTCAGAACTGGCCTATTCATCAACTAGATGTGAAAAATGCATTTCTCCATGGCACTCTCACTGAGATAGTGTACTGCGTGCAGCCCTCTGGATTTGTAGATTCTTCTCGCTTAGATTTTGTCTGTCGGCTCAACAAGTCCTTATATGGTTTAAAGCAAGCTCCTCGTGCTTGGTATCATAGATTTGCCTCTCACCTCGTGTCGCTTGGATTTGTTGAAACAAAGTCAGATACTTCGCTCTTCATATATCACCGTAGTCCAGACACCGCCTACTTACTGCTATATGTTGATGATATTGTACTCACCGCCTCCTCTGCTGGATTACTCAAGCACATCATTGAGGCTCTAGCGTGAGTTTGCTATGATGGATGTGGGTTAGTTGCATTATTTTCTGAGTATTTCTATGACACGCTCTATAGATGGTTTGTTACTTTCTCAGCGTTAGTACAGTCAGGATATTTTAGAGCGTGTCGGGATAAGTGCATGCAAGTCGTGTAGCACGCCTGTTGATCTACACTCTAAATTATCTGCTGATGAACCGCCTGTCGCTGACGCTACATAGTACCGTAGACTAGCCGGCGCTCTGCAGTATCTGACTTTCACCCGACTAGACATTACCTTTGCAGTTTGGCTGATATGCCTCTATATGTATGATCCTCGAGAGCCACACCTCGCTGCTCTCAAGCGGATCCTACGTTACTTGTAGGCCACCCTATCTCTTGTGCTGACCATGCGCCGATCTTCACCTACAGATCTTGTTATTTACACAGATGCCGACTAGACTGGCTGTCCTGATACTCGTCAGTCGACCTCTAGCTGCGCAGTATTTCTTGAGGATAACTTGGTGTCCTGGTCTTTCAAGCGTCAGCATACAGTCTCTAGATCGAGTACCGAAGCTGAATATCGTGCTGTGATAAATGGTGTTGTTGAAGCTATCTGGCTGCGACAGCTGCTCCTTGAGCTTCGTTACCCTCCTCACCATGCTACCTTGGTCTATTGCGATAATATCAGTGATGTATATCTCTCTAGCAACCCAGTGCAGCATCAACGGACGAAACATATTGAGATTGATCTTCATTTTGTTCGAGAGAAGGTCGCCCTCGGTCACGTTTGGGTTCTACATGTTTCTACAACATCGCAGTACGCCGACATCTTTACCAAGGGTCTTCCTACCTCACTATTTTAGGAATTCCGATCCAGCCTGAATGTTAACGATGCTCTCGATTAGACTGCGAGGGAGTGTTAGTCTATTATAATTATAAAAAATATAATTATAGTAGTCATAGAATGACTGTATGGTTATCTTATAAGCTACTTTATCGTCTATATATACTGATAGATTGATAGGAATAGAACCAATCATTCCTGCATCCCACACTTTTAGTCATTTCGCTGGAGCAGTTCACGGAGTTCTTGTCCGGGCTCGTCGACGCCGGCTACCCGTTCCTCTGGGTGCTCCGGCCAGACATGGTCGGGGCGAGCCAGATTGCCAGAATGTCGACCTCCAGGAAGCCGTCAGGGCGGCGGGAGACAGCAAGGAGCGGGTCGTGGAGTGGTCGCCGCAGCGAGACGTTCTGCGCCACCGCGTCGCGGGGTGCTTCCTGACGCATGCCGGCCGGAACTCGACGCTGGAGGCCGCCGTCGAGGGCGTGCCAATGGTGTGCTGACCGTTCTTTGTCGACGAGCATATCAACAGCAGGTTCGTGGGCGCCGTGTGGAGGACGGGGCTGGACATGAAGGACGTGTGCGACAGGGCCGTCGTGGAGAGGATGGTCCGGGAGGCAATGGAGTCCGCCGAGATAAGGACATCAGCTCAGACAATGGCGCAGAAGCTGAGGCAGGACGACGCCGATGGTGGCTCGTCGGCTTCAATCGGAAGCTCGCCACGCGTATCAAACGGGCTAATTAAGTCCTAACTAACTCTAGTGGGTTGGCCTCGTTCATCAAGGATAAATTGCCATTATGTTGATTGTGATTGGTGTATTGGGTGGTTGTCTGCTCCAATGTTGTAGATGTCCTAAATGCAATATTATGTTTTTTTACTTATTCAGATCATAGATAAATGTTGTTTATTTTTTAAAAAAATTAATAACACATAAATTTAACCATTTGATTCGGTTTCATAAATCAATAATAACTTTTTTAAGAGGTAGAGTTACAAGGACACACGTACATCACTCTCATGGCATCACTACAAACACACATGCGCTTATATACCTACACATGCTTGAAAAGATACTATGGACTCAACATCACAATGCACGTGTCCCGTTGCGGGGATCCAACAGTATCATCCTCGTGAGTCGGCCGGGGTTAGTACCGCTCGAACTCGTTCAAATCCAACGAGAGATGACATGGTATAATTGTATATGTTTGGGCTATGTCAAGGCATAATACCATACTCCTATACGTCTGTGGTTTGTTCTTTTGTGATAGAAATGACTGCAACACTTAGCTAGTCTTAGTATGCTAAATGTTTGATCTTCTTATGGCTCTAGCCCGCCTCTTATATAACACAGGGCACCACATAATCAAACTCAGGAAACGGAGCTATGTAGGCCCCATATACATATGCATATGGTTAGTATGTAATGTACAATCAACCAGTTCTCATCTGCTCCGTCCATGGATGCAAGAGAAAAGCATGCTGGAGTCAGTTGTCTCACGTGCGGCGCTTTTAGACCAACCTATCAGTGAGATAGTGAATTAGAGGAAGATCAGTGGATCAGGTAGACGGCATGATCGTTAGGTGTGATGCCTACCACCCTATGTCACTTAGCATAGGGCATGTGCCACACAGTATGTCAATAAGATCGACAATTGGTGAGCTAGTCCACCATCTTATTTCCTTGTCATAAGTTTCAATGGGTAGATCATCGTTATTACTGAAAAAGGTATAGAAAAAGGTATAGGAGAGACGAAGCATGGTAGTATGGCTCATTCCATCGGATTAAATCCAGGGGCAGCCACAATGGCTAGTTTTCAAGTCTTGAGCCTAATTACAGTCCTCTGAGCCACGGGTGCGAGACGCTCGGCACCCCCCTCTCCCACCATGCCCATGTGGCAAGAGCCTAAGCACATGCCAACGGGCTTGTACTTGGGGTAGTGGGCTAGAGCTTTCTTGGACTCGTACTTGTGGGCACAAGCTTAAGGCTTCTCACCTCCGATTGTTTGTTCACTGCATCGCCAAACTCGAGGGCATGTGTCTCATGGCAAACCCTTACGGTCCGAGGCGTGATGACATGGTGCCAGGCCAACCTGCATAATTAGTAATTAGTGATGGGATCCTAGTTCCTGTAGCCCCACTGTACATGCACGCGTACATGTGCATGTTCCTATCAAGGACAAACCCCAAGGATTAGTCTCTGAGAGAGAGAGAAACCCTCGTGAGGCTCGGCGTTCCTCGAACGCATGAACGTCCGTTCAAACCATTTCAACGAGCCAACCGAGTTACCATCGCTTGGTCCTCAACCAAATAATAAATTTTTTAAGTGCAGCATTTTGGAAGATTTTGTTATAACATTTAGTTATGTCATTGTTATATGTCCAAAACCAATATTTTGAACCATGATTATGTTGACAAAATAACTGATGATATGCCACAACGTTCATGCGTATGTGAACCCTACGAGGCCTAGTCCACCTTGCTTCTTTTAGGCTAAATGGTACCTCCTTTGGCTTCCTCGTCGTCCGTCCAAACGAATGGTCTTCTAATTCTGTCAATTATCTTAGAACTGGAAAATACCGTAAAATATGGACGGTTGCGAATACACTGATGTAGAGCCCGGTAGAATGATCTTCCATTATCCAAAAAGTTCTGTCAATTCCTTCAATGTTGGATCTGGCCATTTTAAGTTTTTAACATGCCCATGTAGTACGTATTGCAGGTAAGAGCAAGCGAAGGAAGATTTATGATTTGAGTGACGTGTTTCTCTATATGCAGGCTAGTGAAGTATCCTCCTCTCGTCCTTCGTACCAAAATATAATACTACGTTTTCTGTACCAAAATATAATACTGCATCCGTTCTTAATGTAAGTAAGATTTAAGTACACTACTAATATATATATATATATATACCATCAATCATTTTTCATTTAAATTTCTCTCAATTTACTTATAATCACCCTCATTTTCTATATTAACAAGAAGCATAGTTTTTTTACCCTTAATTTCTCCAAAACAATATAAAATCCTTTATATTTGAGGACGAATAGTGTTACTTCTGAAAAATGGTAAACTAACAAGAAAATACCTCATGAAAGCGGTGACAGGAGGAGCGAGGATATGAGAGCAAAGAGGCAATTTGGTCATTTCGTAAGGCTAAAACTATATAATGTGTAAAATAAGTGAATATCTACTTGCTTTTTTTCAAAATAATGTTTTGCATCACGTGTAGATAGTTCCACAAGCGAATATCCACTTGCTTGCACTCGTAGTACAAGAATTTAGTAGGTGTGTGCAATCTAATATAAGAAATTGAAAAATAAGCTTATAGACACAACTCGACTAACGTGTGCATTTTGGTTAAAAAGATATGCTGCACAAGACCTTTTAAGCAACAAAGTAAATGAATTTTAGGTACTCCTTATTTTCATATGTTTAGAATTTTTTTAAAGCTTGACCAACTTTATAGAAAAATATATTAACACTAATTAGTTTCATTAAATTAAAAATTAAATATATTGTTATAGCATATTTGTTTTATATTAAACTATATTTTTTATAAACTTAATTAAATTTAAAAGTTTAACTTTAAATTAAATCAAAACGTCTTATAACATAAACGAAATACGTAACACTTTTTTTTACCAAACCACACGTGATTAGTGAGCTCTTGTATTGACATGCTCATTTTAAGTTGATGTATTAGATTGTATCTACATCATGTGCAATTTATATATATCAGAATTTTTGATTGGATGATAGATATATATTAAAATATAATTAGAGAAGTTTAATAGATATATGATTAGCTTATTGATTAACTCATTGCTTAAAAAAATTAGCACGCTATAAAAACACTAGTGTTGGTAATATTCACTAGTGATGGTGATGTTAATATTCACCACTATTCACTAGTAATTAGGGTATTGTTCACTCAACAAAAAAATTTATCTTCAGAATCGGTTGGTGAAACATATAAGACAGCTGGAGTTTACTTTAAAAGATTTAACATCATACCCGATACTTAATGTATTTCTCACTTATTTATTTTTTTAAAAAAATAATTATCTATGGTTAAAATTTATTTTAGTTAGGAGTTTATCTTCTTCCTCTCGAAAGGAACACTTATCTACATATACATATTAGAAATTCTTCTAATGATTATACAAGATGTATGCTATGAATAAGAATTGCCAAAGTGATTTCTCCTCTAGGTTTCATAGCATAAACACTCATTCAGAATGAACAAACAGACCCTGATTCTTAAAGAAAATTACTTGATGATAAATAAACTTACATATGTTTTTTCTTCTAAGAACCCAAAAGGTTACTTTTCTACTACTAAGGTTAGTGTGGTTATAAACAATGCAGGCGCTATTACTTCTTAGATGTGTCTCTTTGGTTTGACAACTACTCCTTTTATAGAAGAAAAAAGGTAAGGCTAGCCTAGGTTTTGTTTTCATCTCTACCAACCTAATATTTTATGAGCTACCAGTAGTAAAGCTTCTTTTTTTCCTCATGTGCATCATCGATTTGACTAAATTTAAGACATGTTGTATATACATCTCACTTTTCTACCAAAATCTTATCAAGTTCTCTTTCTGTGGGATCTATATTATTACTCTAGAGTCTTCTGGATTTGTTTAGATATAATTGGTGCATCTAGTTTAGACTTATTAATTTTTAGTTCGGCATATGATTAGGGGTAATTTATTAGGCTTGCTATGCCTGAATCAGAATTACAACTGGTGCACATAGGCTAATTAATTTTTAATTAGGCATATAATTGAGGATAATTTATTAGGCTTACTATGTACAAATGATTAATAATACCTTATCAATTGAACTTATTTTATATATTATATTTTAGCTATTTTTTATTGGTCTGCCTGCCCATGATCACCAATATCAATAGTATCTATATGATATATCAAATTTTTTATCATATGCTCTTTTTATTTCTTCAAATTTCTGGTTAATTTCTTATTTTAATTCTTTAAATATCTCTTCGTTTAGTTTATTCTTTAATTGTGGGAAAACTTCTTCAATTTTTTCTATGATTTTCCCATCAATATATTCATTGTATAAGGAATACACTAATGGTAAGTATTTTTATATGTTGGTTTTTATATTATCCTTCTTCCTTTATATTTATATAATATAGAGACTCTAAAGCTTTGTTGTTTCTGGTTTCTTACATCTTTGTATATATTCTATTGTAGTTGGCTCCATGTAGTAATTTATTCTTAATATTTTTCTAGCTTAGCTTAATGCTTTATTAATATCTTTATTTTTTTCATGATATGCTGCCAATTAACCTTGTATATATTTTTTTGCTATTATTTTTTCACAGGATATATAGACTCCTAGAAGCATCCTATCAAAAACCATATATATGGTTTTTTTATTATTCTTTTATGGTCTTTTATAGTTGGCATAATTCATTTAGCAGATAAAAATATTCAGTATGACTATTTAATATTGATAGTATATATCTATTTTCTTCTCTCTTATTATTATATTAGTATTAACAGTTATACAAGATATATCATGAAATTCATCTAAGATTATGTTTTTTAAAAAAATTGTAGGAATTTGGTGAAAATATTGTAAGCTATTTGTTATCTCCAAAAGTAAAGAAGTCAACTCTATTAGAATTCATTAATTTATTTATACCTATAAAATAAGAAAGTATATTAGGTAAATAGTTTTCTTAGTATGATTAAATATAACTTTGTATTCATTTTCAGTAATAATATCTTCAAATAATATATCTCCTAGAAGAACTTTTTTTACTATAAGTAATTATTGTTTAACAGTAAATGTAAGTGTTTTAATCATTTGACCATTTCTTTTATTATTCTTACTAACCTAATTTCTTTAGAATTAAAGTATTTTTGGCTTTTTTATTAATTTTGCAAACAAAGGTTATTCTGGTTTTTGTTTAAATTATCTATTTTTTCTAGCATAATTTACTATTCCTAAAAATTGTTTTAATTACTTATTTATGATACTAAAGAATTTTAAGATTTTCTTAGTAATATACTTTACCTTCTCCTGTTTTATGACGAAGGAAATTGATTTGTTGTTTATAAATTTCTTTTTTTTCTACGATAAATTTAACCCATTTGTTATATATTTGTAAAAATTATTTTCAAATGAGCAATATGCTACTTATATATTTTTAGAAGACTAACAAGTCATATATTTACACTAATACAAATTCTTTATTTTTCTTAAATATATTTTGCAGTTTTCTCTAAACTAAGGTTGGTATATTTTTTAGTCCTATTGACATAACAAACCATCTCCGGTGATAGGTAAATAGGCTCTATATATTCTTCTACTATTTTTAATTGCCAAACTCTGGCTTTTAAGACAAATTTTGATAGAATTAATCCAATCTTACCTATTAAAAATATTATATGCATATTTTATGGTATTATCATTGTTGGCCAACCTCGATTTATTTCTAACTTCTTTAGCATTATTTATTATTATAAAGGCTAGTGATCTATGTGCACTTGTACTTTCTATTGCTCATAATATTAATCATTTTTATATATGTATTTTAATTTTTTTTATATTTGTGTACTCTATTTTTAATTATATAGTCTAAATTTATTATATTTATTTTGTAGATAATCAAAATTTTCTTTTAGTAATTCATCAGTATTTCTCTTATTTGAAAGTCTTCTAATGTTTAAACAATTATTTCAATATGCTTTTTATACCTAATATCTTTGGTACAATTATAGTAATACGTATTATATATTGAAATTTGATATATATAGTCGTCGTCTCTATTCTCACTAAGGTCATATTCTCAACTTTATTGATTTGGTATATAATTTCTATATAAATTGGGGTAAGAGATGAAGATTTGGAGAAAAAATTTGAAGAATTATATAATGAACAAAAGCAAATTAAAGAACATTATTCTCTTCTTAGTAATAAATTATATTTTATATTAAAACTACTAGAAAAATATAATACAAAGTAAAATAAAATTTCACAAAATAGTAATTATATCAGGAAGTTGTTAGAAAAAATTAATTCAAGTCAAGTTAAAGAAATAGTTTTGACCCCATAGACTCAGAAAAATAGATCTCTTTAGAAGAATAGTAAGCAAAATTAACCTGATAAGTAAAAGGGTAAATAAAAAGAAAGTCAGAAGATATTGTAGAAGTGGATAAGTAGCTCGAAGGATATTAAAGAGACATTTTAAGAGCAATAATATCTCAACAAATATATTGTATAGGATTTTTTTAAAATAAGAATGGGTTATATAGAATAGCTAGAGAGAAAGAATTAAGTGTTCTGACTAAACCAGCTGAATTAAAAAATAGTAGATAAAAAATTTAAAAACAGATTAAAATATATTGGATATAAATATATTTCTCAAGATATATACATAATAGAAATAAAAGGTATAACAAGAAAAAAATTAGAAGTGAAAGTGGTAATAACTTTGTTAGATAAATAAAAGATGGAACACAGTAGATAAAGCGACATAAGGACTTCTATAAGAAGTTGATATGAATGAAAATATATTAATAACAGCCCCATATTTAATGATGGCTACAAAAATTCATAAATAAAATAAATATTGGATTCAATTTAAATGAACATAGTAAGTACATAATTTATAGCAAGATTAACTAATAAAAGTGTTTATAATTACAAAATAAATGTAAATGATGTGATTGTAAATATGTATTTTAAAGGAATAATATTTATGAGCCATTTAAAAATAAGCTATGAAGAAATAATAGGAGAAGAATGTAAAATTAGTGAATTAGTAGAAAGTAAAACTTTGAATCAACGTGAAAATTAGATCAGCTAACAAATAAAGCGAATATCAGTATTAGATTTATGAATTATATATCCACAAACACAGATGCGGAACCACAGTTGATTTAAAATTAAAAACATCTAATAAAAATATTATATAAAATCGAAGACCTAGTGTTTCTGAATTTATAGAAAAATTAGATTAGCAAAGTGAAATAAAATATTATGAGAACAAATTAAAACATATAGTATATAATAATTCGATGAAGAGTGTGTGGCCTAAGATAAAAAATAAAGAATTTTATTTTTAAATAGAATTGTCTAGAAACTAAAAAGAATCAATATATAGCTATGAAAACCTCTAAAATCTAAGAAAATAAAATGGAACAAATAATGTTTAAAAGAAAGGATGAAGATGACCCAGGAAAGCAAAAGGTTTATAAAGAATTAACTAAAGATGAACAATAAGAAGAAAACGCAAAATTAATTTTAGAAAGTTACAAAGAAGAAATTTGTATAATAAAAGAAATTAGGAATATAGAAGAGGAAGAAGATAACTCAAAATAATAAAATGAATTTATAATTTTTTTAGATAAGATAGTTCTGTATAATCTTGATAATATAATGAAGCTATATAAGTAGACTTAGAAAAAAAGAAAAAATATTGTGAATTTATTATAAAATAAAGGAGAAAGAAATAATAGGTAAAACAGCAAGAAAATGATCCCCAGACAGAAAAAAATTCACATAATTATATCCCAGGACATAACAAAATTTTGAGAAGAGAAGAAAATCGAAGAGAACATATGAACAAGAAGAGAGGAGATTTTCAGAGAAAATCAAAAAGTTGATAGTAATATATTAAATTTAGCCATACATGATCCTAGCCCAATATTATTAGCATTTAAAAGAGGTTAATAGTCCAAAAACATATATAAAATCATAGAAAGCATGATAATTTATTTTTAAAAATTTTTAATCTGCAAAAATCCTACAGTAACAATAGGTAGAAAAGAATCCTAGTAATTTAAAAGAACTAAAAATATTTGTTAAAAATCCACGTAATTTTAAAAATATAATATCCAAAGCTAAAGATGCAAAATTAGGTTATACAACTTTACAAAATAAAAAATTAAAAAATAGAAAACTGAACATTAACAAGCTACAACTACATAAAAGAATTTTCTTAACACTATTTATATAACAACTAAAGATAAAATAGGAAAAGAAAATAGTAAATAAATATTTCAATAAATTTACTGACTTATTAACGTAGGAGTTGAAATTAATAACTCTCTAATAATAACCTTTAAGAAAAATATGTACAGCATACAAGCCCAAACATCTATAAAATATTCATTAGTATAAATATCTTTATCATATGAAGATAAATATATAAAAGTAAGAGAAACTATAAACATCAATATAAACAACAATATAGAAATAGTAATAATATTAGAACAAATATGAAATGTAAAACAATATAATCTAAGAAAAACTTATGATAGAACATACATATATAATTCACCTAAAATGCCATTAATAATTTTAAAAAATAAATATATAGTAAAGTTGTGTTTTAAAAATGTTTTAAAAATAAAGATCCTAATAAAAATAAAATTGTAGTTATCATACAAAATATACACAGGATGTAAAAAGTTATTATTTATGACAAATAATTTAGAAAATATCTTGAAACAGTTTATACAATTAATGATAATATTTCTAAAATAAAGAAAATTTATAATAGTTAGATAAGATTACAATAAAAGTCTTATCAATAATAAACGAGACATGATAATTAATTCAAATCACAAACAAATTACAGTAATATATAGAGAAAATGTTTCATATATTTTATATTTTTTGTATATTTAAGAGATAACAAAACATGGTGGACCAACAGCAACACCAACATCACCAACTTTAATAGCCTAGACCCTGTAAGATTATAGACCACTATATATATTAAATTTTAAATTTTAGTATTCTAGTACTAGTACAGAGTACGTAAAACTACAATATACGTATTAAATTGGTATAGAGATTTCAAGGACCACTTAATTTTATATAGCAAAGTTGAGAGTGTCACTTGTAGCTAGTACATGACAGAATCCATTTTTTTAAAGTCAGCTAATCAAAGTGGGCTTGTAAATCTAGCTAAAAATCACTCTTGGTTATTGGCTCAGACTCTTATGAGTAGCATTTACAATATGATATATCTCTTAATAAACATGTATCATATCATATATCATATAAAGATAGGTTGAATTGTTTGATTAGATCAGCTTGCTATAGAATATCTTATATAGATTGTTATTTTTTACTTAATCTCAACAAACTCGATATACGTCTTGTAAGCCACGCAAGAAGCTTTTTCTTGTATATATAACAAAGGTGCGGCCTTCACAGGAGGTTCAACGCTTCTTACTTTATTTTATATGGTAACAAAGCCACCCTCTAAATAAATCCCATCCAAAAATATCGAGCTCCACCGGTGCTGTCCTTCCATCAACCTGCAGTCACCCTGTGACCGAGAAACTTTTTCGATCCAACTACGCTCTATGGAAGCTCCAAGTTCTCTCTACCATCTGTGGAGCACAGCTAGTTGATTTCATCCACGACACCTCCAAAGCCCCCGTCAAAGAGATCAGCGGTAAAATGGATGGAAAGCAGAAGGTGCCAAATCTAGCATACTTAGCCTGGCTGGCTCTTGACTAGCAGGTCTTCAACTACCTCATCACCTCTCTCTCGCGTGATGTTCTCAAGCAGGTTTCCACCTGTAACACCAACCGCGGAGTTATGAAGACATTGGAGAAGCTGTTCGCGTCCCAAACTCGAGCGCGTGCGGTAAACACTTGTATCGTGCTTGCGACCACGAAGAAGGGAGCGATGTGTGTCGATGAATACATCAACAAGATGCATGCCCTTGCTAACGAAATGGCAGCAGCGGGCAAACCCATCGACAATGAGGAGCATGTCTCCTACATCTGCACCAACCTCGACATCGAGTTCAACCCCATTGTCACCTCTGTTTTGGCCCATGTTGAGCCAATCACCATCACGGAATTGTCCACGTAGCTGCAATCCTTCGAGCAAAGGATTGATCTCCTTCGCGGCGGGTCCTCTTCTTCATCTACAAATGTCGCTGCTCGTGGCCATGGCAACGACAACCGTGGCCGCAACAACCGTGGTCATGGAGGTGGCAACAGTGGGCGCGGACGCAGCAACCTCAGCTCCAGCAAGCCGAAGATCAAGTGCCAACTCTACAAGAAAGAGGGGCATAGTGTGGTGGCTACTGGTACTGCTTCAACGAAAACTTCGTCGTCCCTGAGGAGAAGAGCGCCAACACTACAAGCCATAGTGCATATGGTGTGGACTCCAATTGGTACACTGAAACTGGAGCCACTGACCACATCACTAGAGAACTGGACAAGATGATGATTCGTGATCGCTACACAGGAGGGGAACAGATCCACATTGCAAGTGGTTCAGGTATGGATATAGCACATATTGGTCATCTTATTTGTCACACTCCTAAACGAAATCTCCTTAACAATGTTCTCCATGTCCCTAGAGCCACCAAAAATCTCGTTTCGATTCACAAACTAGCATCCGATAATAATGCTTACCTTAAATTTCATCCACATCTATTTTTTTATCAAGGACCGAGCAACGAGGAGAACCCTTCTGGTAGAAATATGTAGAAGGGGCCTATATCCTCTACCAGTCACTACCCTCAAAAATGAAAGTGTTTTCCCTTTCTCCAAACTGAATCCTAATGCTGATGCACAACTCCATTCTAAACTTAGCCTTCTACCTCCAAATCTTCTAAATTTCTCTAGTTCAGGAAGTATCAATACACGTGCCAACCATGCTGATATCCTACTGAACAGTACTACTAACGAGTCCTCAAGTTCGTAGGAAAATTTGGCACAAAACGGAGAAGAAACTGATGATTTTGTTCAACTGTCTCTAGATGTGGAACACGAGGATGATCCTCCTGTTGTGCCGGTACAGCCGTCAGTACGAGGTTCAAGCGAATCCTCCTCGGATGGATCCTCTACTGTAGGTGGATCTTCGGCTTTGCCACCTTTACTGCCCGTGCCACACGAGACGACTATGGACGTGGAGGATCAGTCTGCACTCAACTCTAGTGCGGCTTCGCCACCACAGCCGAGGACCAAGTTGCAAGCAGGCATTTGCAAACCTAAACTTTTCACTGATGGAATAGTAAGGTATGGACTCTTGGCTGCTAATGGTGAATCAAATAATTTGGAAGAAACACTACAGCATGGAAATTGGAGGCAAGCCATGGATGTCGAGTTTAGTGCTCTTCAAAGAAACAAAACTTAGCACCTTGTATCACCTGAGAAAGGGAAGAACATTATAGACTGCAAGTAGGTTTACAGAATCAAGAGAAAGACATATGGCAACATAGACAGGCACAAAACAAGACTTGTAGTTAAAGGCTTTAAGCAAAGATATGGTATTGACTATAAGGACACATTTAGTCCTATTGTCAAGAAAGCAACTATAAGACTGGTACTCTCTATTACGGTGTTAAATGGGTGGAGTCTCCGTTAGTTGGATATATAGAATGCGTTTCTCCATGGCGTTATAGAGAAAGAAGAATACATGAGACAACCTCCTAGGTATCAAAATAAGTTACATCCAAACTATATTTGTAAGCTTGATAAAACACTTTATAGTATTAAACAAGCACCACGTGTTTGGTATCATCAGCTAAACATGAAGTTACAAGAGCTTGGCTTTAAATCGTTAAAGGGAGACACCTCCCTCTTATTCTACAGAAAAGGTGACCTAGTTATGTTTATTCTTATCTATATTGATGATATTATAGTGACAAGTTCATCTCCTAAAGTAATTGGGTCCTACTTCAAGTTCTCAAATCTAACTTTGCACTAAAGAATCTAGGAGAGCTTCACTATTCTCTTAGCATAGAGGTCTCTAAAGTACATGATGGAATATTTCTCTCTCAATCTAAGTATGCAAGTGATGTGCTCAAGAGAACCGGTATGCAGCACTGCAAGCCAGCCACCATTCCAATGTCAACATCAGAGAAGCTATCTACACATGAAGGAATACCTCTTAGTGCCGAAGACTCAACTAGATACAGAAGTGTGGTTGTTGCTTTACGCTAACAAGGCCAGACATATCATTTGCAGTTAATAAAGTTTATCAGTATCTTCATGCACCTACTTCAGTTTATTGGATAGCAGTAGAGTGTATTTTGAGATATCTCAAGAATACTGCAAAGTTAAGGCTTATAATAACGAAGTTCTCATCAAATCTTGTTAGTAGATTATCTAATGTCGATTGGGCTAGATGTGTTGATGATAGGTGTACTATAGAAGGATTTTCCATATTCTTTGGATCAATCTTGTATCTTAAAGTGTTAGAAAACAGACCACTGTTTCATGATCAAGTTTCATGATCAAGTACAGAGGCAGAGTATAAAACAATGGCAAATGTCATAGCTAAGATTATCTGGATACAGTCTCTATCACAAAAACCTAAAGTTCGATCTCCCCCTGCTACCAGATTATGGTGTGACAATATTAGAGCAACCTA
The DNA here is from genome assembly GCA_030770085.1 of Oryza coarctata. Lineage (NCBI taxonomy): Eukaryota > Viridiplantae > Streptophyta > Magnoliopsida > Poales > Poaceae > Oryza > Oryza coarctata. The sequence continues at coordinate 11,858,030 of CM061475.1, forward strand.
TTTGTCTGCAAATCTAGTATTTTATACCCAAAACAAACATATAGAAATTGATTATCACTTCATATATAAAAGTGGCACAAAAGTTGCTTTATATCCGATTAATTGATACTAGTAATGAAGTGACCGATAGGTTCACAAAACCACTTCCAAACCATAAGTTCAAAGAGTTAAAACATAATCTTAACCTTACTACATTAGGTTTAGATTGAAAAAAAATGTTAACAAACAATATCATATATGTGATAGTCCGAGTTTATTAAAAATAAGGCCAAGATTGAATTATTTGATTAGATCAATTCTATGCAACGCTTTCTACTTTATTTTACATTATTTTACAGCATCTACATATACCTAAGCACACGCTGCTTATGCCCCAGCTTAAAGCCAACCAAACGAAAACAACCACAGCTACTAGGCTAACATCAAATTCATCAACCAGGATCAGCAAAGCTGTATCAGATCATTCAGATGGTCCTAAAATGTACAGCATCGGCAAACTGCAGGTTGTTCTAGCTGTCCAAAGTAAAAGAGAAGAATTAGAGAAACTAGTTGTCCCTGGAAGCCATTTCAGCTCCTTCATGCTGCTCCTAGCTGCCTTCACTGAACTCCAGCTGCACAACATAGCGACAAGCACAACTCAGAAATTGTTTAATTGTATCAACAATATGTGCCAGTGTTATAGCATATTCCATTTTTTTCATTAAGAAAACATGTGCAACACATAGGCAGGCGGCCTTTCTTTTTTGAAGAGGGGTGAAGGATAAGCAGCTAAATTACTAAATTATACTCCCCAGTTTTTTATAATTGACATTTGATCATTGGTCTTATTTTTACAAATTACATAATTATTATTTATTTTGGTGTGATTTATTTTATTATAAAAAAACTTTAAACATAACTTATATTTTTACATATTTGCACAAAAAATTTTAAATAAGACGAATGGCTAAACTCATATCTAAAAGTCAACAACGTTAAATATAAAAAAACCAGAGGAATGCCTACAATACTAATTCTAAAGGACACAATTGGAATGTAAAAATCATTAGGGGGTTATGAAATGGCTCAAACAAGATACAGTAGTTGACACATGCTAGCCATTATTGGAGTAGGTAAAAGATTACCTTGGCCTCCTCATGAGCAATCTTCATCCTCCGGTACTCCTGTTGTGCCTTGTAAGAACGGAACAAGGCTTGAACACGTACCACAGATCTATTGAACCTGTCCTCGGCTTGTTGCCGGCCAGCCTGGAAGAAGTCTTCTTCAGCAGTACTTGCTGGTTCTGCTTCTGCATCCACGGTCATAACTACTGGCATTCCAGATGCAATCCCACGCAAGCCTTTTCTCTTCTTTCTCCATCGCAAAATTGCTTTCTCTACAATTCCAACAGACCATATTACCTTGCGGTACTGCCTTCTCACTTGATGACCTCGGTATGCAGCCTGAGCAAATATTGTAGTCATTACACAATATCCAATACACATGATATCAACAAGATAAAAAGGCACAGAAACTTCCTTTTTTTTCTCCATAAATAAGAATAGTGAAAATTTGAAATGTCAAATGACATCACCTTGGCCTTCCAACACATTGAACGGCCACAAGTGCTCTTCAGCACAGTGAAGAGAGAAGTAACAAATCAAAACATGCAACAGGAAGATGCAGAAGCTTACTTGTATCCTGATAACTTGTCTCCGCATGTTAATGAAGTTCCTCCTCATCTTCCATGTACGGAAATGACTCTGTATTCGTGCAGCAGCTCTCATTGCTTTCTTTCTGTTGTAGTTCCGGAATGCATGCTGAATCTTCATAGCAGCAACTATCTCAGCTGCTTCAAACTCAGGGTTAGCCAATTGAATTGCTTTTGTTTGAAGCTTAAGAGTTCTCTCCCTGAGTGCAGCTTGGATATTGCTGGCGGCATCAGCAGCATTACGATAGGCTGCTAAAGATTCTTTTAAGCAAAGTTCCTGTTCACTAAGGTTCTCAAACTTCTCACTTTGTACTTTTGTTAGTCTTGTCTTTGATGGTGATTGCTCAGCAACCTTGGACAGTGACATGGCCTCAAAATGTGCAGTCAATCCTTTCTCAGCAAGATATGCCGCCAGGCCATCATAACCTTGTCTTGCTGCAAGATCAGCAGCAGTTAATCCAGCAGGGGATTCGGGAGTAGGATCTGTAACTAAGCTTGGATTTGCTCCAGCAGATAAAAGAGCAGCAACCATTCTTTCCCTGGAAGATAAGCGTAAAAACATTGAGCACAAGAAAGCCATCAAAATCTATGGCTCGATCTATTCCAACAAAAATGTAACCAAGATCACATATTACTAGTCACCTTGAATAAAAATGAATCAAATGTGTCTAAGATCACACTATAATAGAAAACATTGGTTATGCATTATGACCCTTCCAGATGTAGCACGTTATTCATAACAAAATTCGGCTCATCTTGTCTAACAGCAGGTATCATCAGTCAGCTCCAATGAAGTTTGACTTACAAATTATCTAAACACATCACAGCTGCCAGAACCCATGCAGTAAATGGTTTCTTTAATTTTTCATAATATTATCTAAATGCCCGTGCTTTGCTACAGATTAAGAAAAAAATATCATAATATTGTTTAAAATAAACAAAAGCATATTTTCATAAAATTTGTTACCCACCATTTTGCTATAGGTAATACATGCCCTAATTTGATTTTATATGTGGCTATCCATTTAGATTTAGTTATGCAATATTAAGAAGTTCAAGGGGTAATATGTAAAAACTACAATGGGAGTAGGCGGGGTGGCAGATTTGCTGACACCACCGCTCCATTCATTTAAAGGAGTACAGAGTATAGATTTTGTCTATCTTACTCAACAAAAGTCTACCCCAACTTATTTGGAACTGAAAGGCTATATTAAATATGTTAATTAACAAAAGAAATGATAGAAATATCAGGAGATAGAGGATACCTCCTGTGGTATGCAGCCCAGTGCAAAGCTGTCCAACCAGAAGAATCACGGAAATCCAAAGAGAACCCTGACAAAGAAAACAATCGAATAGCCCAAGTATAACCTAGGAAAGAACATAGATGGATAGCTCCTTGTCCTAGATCATCCCGACCTGTAGACTTATGGCCTTCCATTACCATTTCAACAAGCCACTCTTGCAATCTAGTTCGCAAAACTAGTTCAAGCAAGCTTTCAGTAGCAGGGACATTTGTGCCTTCTGAGTCACTAAGAATATTCGATAAATCCATCCATTCCTTCTCTGGTGATGCTGAGATGAGATTGGAAACTTTGCTACCTTCTACAAGCAACTTTGGTGCTATCTTTTTCTTGTTTGTGGCAAACAACAAACGAGCTAGTCTCATCTGCATCTGAAGATTTAACCTTTTGTAGTCGTCCTCAGATGGTGGCAACCTACCCTCTAAGGAACTATCATGCATAACATGATATGTGAAACTGCAAACCTCACTGATTGGTGTTTTCCCATCCAAAGTCAAATAAAAATCTACTTGTCCAGGTGTATATGGTCCAACCATGAAACGGTAAACACCAGTTTGAACAATATCTCCAGCTACACATTGGTCACCGAAGACACCATACATAGCTGACCCAGTCAGATGCTTGTATTGCTCATAGAAGTTTCCAACCACCACGACCTACAATTCAACAGCTGTCAATACTTTAGCAATTTGCACTTTGATATATCATATGGATTATGCATGTAATTCTATATAAAATGTATCTATTCAGTACAATGGAGTTAACAGCAACCATCCAAACAGGAGGTACCTCATAGATAATAAAAACAATAATTTTGGTAACTGGGAACTGATAAAAATGGAACACAACTTTCCCATCAAAATTTAACAGTTCAAGAATGATACAATAAACTAGACAGCATGTAAGTTTGACAGATATGAAAAGGAAAACCTTGGTAGTCTTTGTAGAATAAGCCCATTCTGGGGAGATCTCAGTAATTTTGAATAGTCTTTCATTGGTCACTGGATGGAAGCTCTGTGTAACTGAGCTTGGATTATCTCCAAAACCAGGACTGTCATCATCCAAGTACTTCCACAGTCCAAGACTGTTCTGCCTAGCAGGAACATCACTAGGAACGGATACATTATCATCCATTGGAGATTTCACCAACGACCTTATAAATTGATCTGATTGAGAATCTACGTCTGACATCAAAAGAGATTTAGTCTGATCTCCTTGATCGAGGCCATGATTTGTAGCATAAGCTTCTGAGACCACATTAAGTGCTGGGATAGCCTGCATAGATACACAAAAGTGCAGAAATAGAACCCACAAATAATGAATAGCACATACTCATATTTATCATTGGGCCCCCATGGCTTTAATATAAAACATGTTCTAGATTAAAAAAAGGAGATGATGGAAGTGTTAAGACTAAAGAGAGTAGCTTTTTTGGACACCTTGCAGCCTAACCAGATTGGCAGAATAACCACATATGCATTATGTTGGATACCTTATGACTATATAGAAGACCAATAAGTTCACAGGAAGCATTGCATATTCATAAAAATTAACATACAGAGAGACCCTGAGTATTGATGAAGGAAGAAAATTGCATGAAGTCAAATGCTCCTCTCAAATTCCAGAGTATCTAACAGGTACGTTATGCTGAATCTAAAGTTCAGATTTGATTAAGAAAGCCTAAAAGAATAGCATGAATTCCAGAATTGTAGTGAAATTTGTATGCAATTTAAATCACAGTGCATACCAGTTTAGAACCCATAGGTTATAGCAGCAAACTTACATTACTTGCCATACTGGTATTGAAGATGTTACCAGAATTCTTCAGTCCGTTATTAATCTGCTGACTGGATGCAAAGGATCCACCTGTTTTATACAATAAGCAGGATTATAACTCTACAACAGTAATATAGAATGCCATAGCTTTGTCAAAGTTCCCACCGCTGGCAGAAGTATCGATTTTTGGGTCGTTTTTTATAGATGACTCCAAAAGATTAGCCCAAAACAACTCCAGGCTAGAATCATGGTTGCCGGTCTCTGTGTAATGAACAATCCAAGATACAATTTGTAAGACATGTAGAGAGAGGAAAAGCCCACAAAAATCATGACATAACAGTATGGAAAAGAATGAGAAACTAAAAACAAGATAAACTTTAGGACAGCAGAGCATAAAATTTTCTGAACATGAAGCTGGCAACGAAGTACATTTATATTCAACACATATTCAGGATTCAAGCATGCCTCACCACTAGAAGCTGATATGCCACCATGTGAATTAATTTCCTCTGGCACAGATAGCTCGGTATGAGCAGAAGTTGAATCAGCAGAGGTCAGAGGAGAGGTGTAATGGATCAAATTCACTGTAGGAACATCTGCAGCGTCAGGTTCTGAGTTCAGAGGAGCCATTGCATTTTCCTGATCAAGATAAACCAGATTAAGAGATTGAGCATAGCAGAAACTATATATATGTAGAGGATCAACCCTTTACAGAACATCATATAAATAACAGATACATGTCTAATTAGATCTTGTGATCTAAAAAAATGTCTACTTATATCTATCCACAAAAGATCATTTGGAATGAAGGGGATGGGTGTAGACTATGGAATACACCATCACTCCATTTAAAGGAGTGAAGATTTGCCTTGCGTGACAACTTGAAAAGTAGATAAGCATAGCTGTTAAGCGTTCTTCGCCCACAGAGCTAAATAACTCTTAAAAGATACAGAGAACAGCATGTTCTGTTGAACCTCGTTAGAAATTAATCATTGTGCACAACAAAGAAACTAGCACTGATAAAAATGTTAAATCTAGTCATCAACCTTTTAAGAGTTAGTAGCCATTGATTTTCTGGTCAACTTCATGCAGTGTAGGAAAATACAAAAGAAAGAAAAAACTATACAAATTACAAACAACAGAAAGAATGTGATTAACCAAATGCAGGCTTTTTCTATTTGTTCTTGATAGATAGTATCTTTTATCATGAGATCTACATAAGCTGAAAAAGAATATCGTAAAACACTTAATGAGTTACTGAGTGTTACTGATTTAGAACGCATCCTCACTCCAGCATCCAAAAGGAGTATTTACTGCAAAATAGAAAACAAGAGAGAGAAAAAGTACCTCGGCTGTTTGACGATAATGCACAAGAACTATGCGCTCCAAATCTCTGAATAAGAAATAACCAAGAACCATGTCAGCAAATAGAAGTTGAAGAACCATATCAGCAAATAAGAGTTGCACGCTATATCTATCCAATTTTGCATCTGACATAATGTGGAAAATATCGATTTTACAGCATATCTATGCATTCGGTAACCAAACACAACTTTTTTTGTTAGAAATCCATTTTAAGGTTATCAATACAAAGTTTGACCACACTCTCGTTCATAGAATATGTTATCACGTTCATTACAAATTACTGCAGATGCCTCAATTTTAACACATTGAAGTGGGAGGAAAACATGGTAGCAGCAAAATAAAAATATCAGTTATACTGTATAAAAAGCTGATTTATCCATTAACAGTAGATGCAAACTGCAATATCCTACCCCTAGTATAAAGAAGTTTTCCAGCTCAGAGAATAGAAAGTTTGTTAAACTTCAGACAGGTTTGGGAAAGCAAACAACAAAATGGGGCATTGTAGTCATTTGAATATATTAATTTTTTGACATGGTGAATGTAGTCATATTGACAGTAAAATGTATTAAGAAGCCTGTGTTAGACAAATAATACTAGTAGCCACTAACCAGTTGTCACAATATGCTGAAAAGAGCACGGTCTACTTGCAGATAAGACCATAAGATACAACGAATGATGTAAATCGATTTTGTCAAAATTTGAAAAAATAAAATAAAACTGTTGGAGTTCAACTCTTACTTGTCAAGTAGCCAGTAGCATCTTCGAAAGAAATTTGGATCATCTTCACCCCGAGCATAATAGACATGAACCCTTTCTTCATTACCAATCTATGAAACAACACAAATCAATACCAGTAAAGGGGGTACTAGAATTTAGCATCAGTCAGCCAATTTGGGTTTTCCACTCTCCATAGTTTCACCTTTAATTTTTCATGAGCTTCTTGGACCGTCCTGCCATCCTTCTTTTTTTTCCAGTTATGGCCATCCTTACGGAAATTCCTGACTACTTTACGATCATATAGAACAACAGTACCACCTGATTTAAAAGAAAGTCACTACCCATGTTTGATTGGAATGCACAAACCAATTTCTGATAGCAACAGGATGGGATTAGAAATTGAAGACTACGATACGATTCATGAAAGCATGTAACAGTTTTCTACATAATTTCAAGAGGTGGAAATCCTCACAAGGTAATGCAAACAGAAACATACACTAGTTACATGAATGCAAGAATAGTTACACCCCAAGGAATCATACAGTTAGCATAAAAGAAATTTAAATGACTAGTGTTCTTATGGAATATCACATATGATAGAGTGATGTTTTATTGGTGAAAAAGGATGCCATGACAAATAGCCACTAAAAACTACCCGTGTATATGAGTGAACAGATAAAAGGTCAGTGTCAAAGTGGACATAAAGAAGCCTGACTACTCGAAATAGTGGTACAATAAAAGAAAGAATTCAGAGCAAGCACAAATTAAGTCGTAATTTACATTCAAGACACAGAAAAGCATTCATGTTATGCACGATCACATATTTTGTTATGATCGTAGAGATGGTATTTTGAAAAATTAATACTCAAGTTTAGTAGCTTAAACACAGATAGTATACGAATAAGGACTAAGTTCCTGTACATTTGGGGTAACAAAAAACGTTCATAAACACGAAATTGCTGTTTGATGAATCCCCAGCAACAAAAAAATAAAACAAAAATGTTCCCATAGAAATAAAATCAAACCAAACAAAAAAAATCATTAAAGCTCTATTAAAGTTGTCTGCAAGTTTTAGGCAATATTGTGTGGAAGATTAGGTTGCTGAGAGATAATAAATTCAGGTAACTGACAAATAGAAATTATGTAAGTGGATACCTACATTTCGAGCAATACTAACTTAACTGATATTACATCCAGTATTGCATACTCTCTTATGACCCTAGAGATGGTATTATCTTATGGTCCTGGTGCACAAACATTTCTGAACCAGAGAAATTTCATTCAATCATGCTCATTCATCCATCTATTCTCTCTCAAGAACTAAGACAAATATGTGACTCTCAGGAGCTCAACACCCCAAGTACCGTCACTAAATCAACCATCACATCATTTCTTAAGCGATGGACCAAGATGCCTTAAACTCAAGACAACCTTTTTTTTCACACACGACACAGCCAATCCAAAAGATCAAGAAACAACGGCCTTCTACAATTGACACTTCAACAATCACCATGACCATATGTTCTGCTCCTTTTAGTTCACATCATGACATCAAGTAAAAAAAATCATGGCAACTATGAGGGTTTAGGAGTGCATAAACACATACTCACGGGCTTGTCGACCGGTTGTGCGTGGATCTTGAACCTTGCGTGGTTCGACAGTATCGCATAGATCTCATTCGGCCGGAACCAACGTGCTGTACCCTCAGCCACCAGCTTATCATAGTTCAAGTCTAGCACGACATACACACAAGCAAAGAACTCTCCTCAAAAAAGTTTTATTCCTTTCAATAGCAAAAGACGGAAACGAAAGACGGCATAAACTCAGTGTCCTATAGTATCAGGACAAACTAGCTTAGAAAAACACCAAACTTTGAGCTAGTCACAAATCCCTAAACCTTAACGGAGCGAAATTTCGATGGGAAAAGGCACAAAGAATCGGATGGACGGAGGAATTGAACAGCCAAAAACCCCGCAAATTACATAGCATTCGATCAAATTCCAATAACACAAACAATAGCAACACGAAAACAAAACAAAAAGAACACCACTTCAATCAAACTACCAAACTACAAACAGCAAGGATTATCCGCAAAAGAAAACTTATTCTGCAGCCCAAATATGGGGAAATGCGTGAACAGTAACGCCTAAAAAACCCACAGAAACCACACAACAGCACGAAATCAAGCGCCACCGGCTCAAAGTCCAAACGAACCACGCCAAGCAAGACAGCACGAAACAAACAAAAACCACCACGAAAACCACAGAAATCGCCCGCCGCGCCGAACTGAGCCCCAAAAAGAGCTACATAAGGCAGGGAAATAGACAAGGCCCCGCTCGGATGGGGGGCGGGCGGCAACCTGCATAGGTGAGGAAGCCGTGGATCTCGGAGCCCACGAGTGGATCCCATCCTCCCGCTCCCGCCATGGCCGCCGCCGTCGCCGCTGCTCCTTCCACTCCCCTCCCCACCGCGCGAGGCCTTGCTCCCTCGCAGAGGAAGACAAACGAGGAGGACTGGAGCTGGAGGTGGAGGAGACTTTAAAAAAGGAAAACGACGAGAAAAATCAGCAGTAATAATTAATTCAAAAGAAATAGTAACAGTATTACTGTCCTCAAGTATAACAGCATCTATATTCTCTTTTCAACCTATTGTAAATTTTCACCATTAAAACTTCTTACATAATTTTTTTTCTCGACCAGCCATAACATTTCTCTATTTAATCTCTCAATTTATTTTCTCCGTCCAGTAAAAAATATATGAAATTATTTAAATAAAAATATGCGCAGTGGAGGATGTTGTGGGGCCACACCTGTCAGAAGCTGATTAGTGGGGGGTGGAGGTGGTTGACTGCATACTTGGCAGAATCAGCGTTGCGACTCTGCTGCCTTCTTGTGTTGGTGTACAACCTGTCTGAGGGCGCTAGCGAAACAGATCCTGATGAGTTGCCATGTGACACGGCTGGGCCCACCTGTCAGGCTCTCGAATTGGGCGTTGACACGTGGCTGATAGCCCTGTAGGAACAGCGCGCGTTTTCTGTAAAGAAAAGGTTCAGTTTTTTTGTCGCGAAACAAAAGGGGGATCAATTTTAGCTTTTTGCTAGTACTTTTTGGTTCTGCGTGACAACGTTTGCGCAAATCAATCACTCAATCGGTGTAGAATTGGTGCTGTTCGTCCTAGAAAAATATAAAGAGGCACTTAGCACCACCGCGAGTCAGGAAATTGCTTGAAGGAACGTTGCACTTTGGCACCGTGCGTCCATGTCACGTTGTGATGGCAGCAGCTACGAACTAACCTTACTCGTTTGTGTATATTTTGCGCACGTCCGAGGTGATTAAGCACATGTTTGGTTGGAGGGTTTTCTTGGGCTGGAATAGGGCTATCCCATTTTTTAGATTTGGTTTTTGGTTCAAGAACTAGGTGAAATAGAATGGATCTAGAAAGAATATTTCACTAATATCTGGGTCGGGCTAGTCCATAAAAAACTACCGGACAGCGCGGAACCACTTCGCTTCCATGAGCAGTGAACAAACTCTCCACCCATCCCAACATACCTATTGTGGTTTGTACTCTCGTCCGCTTAAATCTCTTACATCATCCCAAATAACTTCATTATCAAACTAAATGTTCGTGTGTGTCCTTTTCTAAAAATATATCTAATAAAAAGGTTAAGAAAGTAGGCACACACTTCATATGGAATCATTCATTTATAATATATATAATATATGGAATCATTCATTTATAAAAATGGCACACACTTCTTTCAACAGCTACAAATAAATAAATAGAAGTTTGTCCCATTTGTTTGTCTATGGGGTCAAAACTATTTCTTTAACAGAATTTTCCTGTTGGATTAGCTGCGGCCTCAATTTGTTTGTCCCATTTTTAACACTCCTGTTAGGAGCACGACAGGCATGAGTGGGACCATACGATGTGTTTTGGAGAAAAAAATTTTGACTGTTGTGCACTAGATAAGGAGTAATTTTTAGGCTAGGCTAGATTTACTTTGCCCATGTTATTCTTTATATCTTAATGAAAAAAAGCAGGTTCTTTTGATCATATCCGCTTGTACCTTGCGAAACCTTTTTCCCCCTCCACCGTATATTTTTCCAACGAAACAATTGGTGTATCAATTTAAGTGGAGAAAGGACTAAACCAATTTGAGAAGCTTTGATCACATTCTGCGCCAACATCACAAACCCCTAGTATATGTTGATAGACCTGTACGGGTACCGGCCTATTTATGAAATCATGGATAATTTAGATTGTGTAATAGACAATTAGCATGATGTATTTTATTGAGATTAAATTAAAAATATTGTGTTTAAATTGAATTTGTAAAATCGGTGAACGCTATCACTCAACTTAAACAGTATTGATCAGACTTGGCATATAAGAGAAATTGTGTGCGTATGAAAAATAAAGTTAAATTTAGAAGAAGTCTAAATCTAAAAGGATTAGAGTTCGTATTTGATATAGATGAGTTGGATATTTATATGGGATTATAAGTGCTAATCCTAGTTGGATTCATAGCTTTTGTGGATCCACTTATGCGTATAAATAAAGAGGTGGTATAGACCTCAAAATATCGCTTTTCAAAGAGACAAAAATTAAAAATTATGGTTTAGACTTAAGTGGCCAGTTTAATCGAAAGTTGAGAAAGGATTACTTTGTATATATACATTTTGATATAATAAAGTAATATGCTTTTAAAAGTTTCATCAACTTTCGAGATTTCTATTGAGATCGTTTTTTCTTTAGTTACAGATGGTTAGGCCGGCATCTAAGTGATAGTCAGACCGAGTGAAGCACTACAGTCAAACCGATGGTAAGTCACTAATGAGACCGATAGGTGTGTGTTGATCATACTAACAACAGAAGTGCGATTGGACCAGCAACATCAATAAAGGTTTATGATTATGACAACGGTAAATATTAACTTTATTAATCAAATCTAACTTTTAATTTAACTAATTTTTTTTTATTTTTTGGTTATCCTAGCATTCACCCTCCTCTGATAGAATTGTTCTTTATGTTCTAATACAAGTGATATCAGAGCCTAATTTTTTTTATTTGATATTTACCGATCTTGAGATTTAATTATGGCTAACCAATTTTCAACCAAGTGGAGTTGATTTTTGGTACTAGTGTAAAATGATGAAAACTTATATTATATTTGAATATTATGATATTTGACAAAAAAGTTTTAAACCCTTATATTATTTCTAATGCTATTGTAGCCATAAATAAAGTTAAATTTTTTTAAAAAAACATATAAATCTTGTGACATGATTTTAAGCGGTGTTTCTCAGTAAGATTTTGATCAGATTTCTCATCTTAAAACTATGCCTGAGATATAGAAGGCACTACGTGAGTTTTACGAAGTATTTTCTAATATCAAGAAAAATCATAGGGATGTTTTGAAAAAAAGATTATATAAAATTTGAGATAAAACAATCAGTTAGATGAGTATTTTTTCCGCTTTAACAAAGTTTTGAGCAATCTTTTTTACATTGATTATTCTTTTTTATATTAACTATTCTCAATTTAAAGTTGCTCAGTATCTTTTAAATGGTGTTGACATATTAATTTGGAAGATGTTCTCTTTATACCCAACTTAAGACACATTAAAAATATTTTTTCTCATAAGATTGATTCTAAATCTACTACTTTGATGTCTTTTTCTAATTCATCTATTGATGTTTCTTTGTTATCGTCTTTTACTGCTTTTAGTGCTATGTTTGATAAATAACTCCAGAAAATCTCTAAGTAGGACATAGTTTTGTTTTCTAACAGGATTTCTCAATCTTTGTACAATAAGAAGTTTCTTACTTCAAAATTTATTTGTAAATATTTTCATATGGTAAAAAGAAACTTAATATGATTTTTAATCAATCAAAATTAAACACACACAATCGATGAATAGATTTTGATGCACATGCCTATTTTACATCCATCAATCTACTATTTTAAATATATCTAAAAATGGTAAGATTTTGACAAAACCCAAACCAAAGAAAATAATTTTTAAATCTGTTCGTATTCTAAAAAAAATCTTTCTACAAGTTGTGCAAATATTTATTATTTATCTTCTAAAGAAACAACTCGAATGAATTATAATTACACCTATGAGTATTTGGTTCAGTTTTATTTTTGACATGAAAGAAAAAAAAAGAACGTGAGCTTGTAAGGTTAAGATGATAAAGATCACATTTTTTTTCTATTGGCTTGATCAAACTGGAGGCCAGGCCAAGGGCGGTTAGACTACATGCATGCTAGAGATCTGGTGGCTAGGTCAGTCAGATCGATGGTGAAGTCATGATTAGACCGGTACCTAATCAAACCACGGGTACAATGACGATCAAACCAAACTTAGACAATTATGATGCAACAATCAGACTGACCTTTTATGAAACATTGAGGTAAATTTTTAGGTAAATTTGATTCTAATTTTGTTCATACTTATGGACATACTAATTATACTAATCGTGTGACTCAATATTGAATTCTTAAATTTCTTATTTCTAACTCCAATATGAAGGCATCAATATCTTTTTATTTATAAGTATTTTGGCAGCATACTCCCCATATGTGTAAATATGGATATAATGATCGCTTTGAAATTAACATTAATTTAGTCTCGAATCGACGCATTATTTTCTAAAGTAGTAGTTTTGATATACTCTACAAGTGGGATTTTATCAATTCTTGAGAATATTGGTGATCCTTTTTAAAATCTTTGGTTCTTTTCATTTTGCTATTTTTTTGAGAGAAATGGAGGTTAATTTGAGAGTGAGTTTATGCTTTTCATTGCATTTATAATTATATTCATGTATTGTTATTAATATGAAAATATAAAAAAATAAAAGAAGAGTTTTGATTTTTCACTAGTATAGTCTTGTCATTGTTAATAATATAATTGATGTTTATTGATATTTAATATAATTTGTATGTGTTTTAATCTTTATATGAGACTTTGCTATTACTATTGAGAGATATGATGCATCACACGTAATTCTTTTACTTGAATTAAAGAAATATAAAATGTTAAAACTACTACTAGTTTGAATAATTTATGTTTGCATATATGATTGCTTGAGTTTTTCATTACTAAAATGCTCTATAAATATCTTATTTATTTTATAAGAGATAAAAATAGATACCAAATTTTTAGAAATAGTATTTACAACAAGAACGTATCCGTAGTAAGAAAAATAATAGATAACGAGTCCTTGAAAATAATAATCATGATAAGAACATACTCGATATAATTGAGAGTTTTTGAACTGAGCAAATCTTATCATTTATTGAACGTTCTTAATTTTCTGTGAAAAAGTAAGTAATTTGAGAAAGAGTGTTTAATTCAAGTCTTTTATGTAGGGGTATTTTGTTCAATATTTGTACTAGCGGGAGTATTGTATTATGAATATTTAATGTTGATTTTATCTTAATTTGAATATCATCTATTCATGTTTGGATTTTAGTGCATGCTAGTTTGCTAGTTGACCCATCTATCTTCTTTATCTTACAAAACATATCCTTAGGTTACTTTTGATATACTTCAAATCTCCATAAAAATAAAAAATTGGTTACTACAAATGATAATTGTGAAATTACAACATTTAGACTTTAATTGATTCTTTATTCTCTCTTTTATATTCTTGATAAAATCATTATCAAAAGGAAAGAAATACATGGTTAAAGAAAGGGCGAAAATTGATAATTTTAAGAGAGAGAAATTTGATTTTTTTTAGTTTTTGCACTTAATTGACAAAAGTTTTGACGATTTTGATCTACTCAATTTTATGTTTTATTGTCGAACTAATGAAAAAGAGTAGAAATTCTTTTCTTTTGTTAAGTAGAGAGTTTTTCTTTTCTACTTTGTTTTTTTTTCAAATACACAAATACGTATTTTATAAATGTTGCTAATGTATTCATCATAGAAGAGATTGTGAAATCATGTTGATGATTTAAATTATGTGATGAATAATTGGCATTGATGTGTTTATTGAGATTAAAGTGAAAAAATTATGTTTGAATTAAATTGTAAAATCAGTTTGCAATGTCGGTCAACTATGAATAGTGTTTGTCTGACTGTGAACAATATAGATCAAACCGGTGGAATCTAAAAACAATCGGCAATTAGTTAATTTCTTGGTTTATAATGTTTACTTCATGTTTAAAACTTTCATATGGTTTCTATATATGAAATATTCTGCTATATGTTAATATAAGTTAAGTTAGGTGATAACTTGTGCTCTATAGTTTCTTCAGTTGTTCGTATATAGGTGTTGTATGAAATCTAAGAGTATTATCAATGATGATTTGTGATTAGTCTTAAAAGAAGTTAAGATTCAGACGGTTAAAAAGATCACGTGAGATACTAAAGATTAAAAAAAATACACGTAAAAGTAAAGTTTTCATATAGCAGGAATTATTAAAAAGATTAGAATTTGTATTTAGTATGGTGGTACGAATGATTTAAAGACTTATATAGTAGAGTTTCTGCTAGAGCTAGTTGGATTTATGACTTTTATGTATTACTTATATCATAAAGAGGAAGTTTAGATATAGAAAAAAAAATTAGGATTTAAATTTAAGTTACGAGTTTAGTTGAAAGCTGAAAAAGAAGTACTTTATATGCACTTTATAAATATATTTTGATATAATACATTATATAATTTTAAAAGTTTTATCAATTTTTAAGATTTTCGTCCAGATCGTTTTCTTTAATTACAGGTCGGTCTAACTGGTGATAACCGATCGGACCGATGTGTGTATCGATTTGACTGACAATATTATGATTTCGACTACACTAAAAAAAATCAATGATAACTTTTAATTTCGCTAATTTTTTTAAATAATCCAAACATTCATCCCACTCTAACCTTCATCCCCATATTCCTTCTATTTGAAACTACACAACCCAATCCCACGTACAAAATGATGCTCATGTCCTGACAAAACGATAAGATTGCAGACAACCAACCAGAGAAATACCCCACACCGTGTTGCTTCGTTCTGGGAGACTGGTGCGACAGCTAAACCTATGGATCACTTGCTCATGGCAAAGAAAAATAAATTCCTATCTAAGATGAAATATAGTCATAAAAAAAGGGGTGGATTGCAAGGATTCCAAGATAAACAAGTGTGGGGAAATCCCTGTTATATTATGACGCTGATAGGTGTTTTTTTGTGTCCATGGTGTTTACCGATCTTCGTATGGGGTGCCAAGCTACCATGTCATGGTTCATCGCACAGGCTTCGCTGGACTGGGAGAATTCGGCAGCAGGGTCGTAAATTTGAAGTTGCCAGAGAACATAGCTTCTTTATCTGACATTCAAATGTTCAACAAGAAGAGGATTTAATGAGTCAAAATATTCGAGAAGAAAGGACTGCGTGTGAGAGCATTTATGTGAGGGCTAAGACTAACTTGTCAGTGATAGGCAAGTTGCCTCCCTCCGAGTGTATCGTGCCAATGACTGCAATTTAGTACAAGAAGAAATATTAGCCCTGTGGAATACCATAGGCTACAAACTACTTCAGATGTTTTCATCAGGAAAGTAACTTGCCTGGATAGCAGGGGCAGCTGCTGCATCCATAGCTTCTGATCCTTCTTTGGCGTACACATTCCTAACATTTAATCGACATAATTATCATACATAATGTTGAATGGTTCTCTTGCGAAACAAATACTCAATTATACACAGAATAACATGCCGCATTAATTCATGCATTTATAGATCAGTCAGATTCCATAAACGCAAAAGAGAAACAACCAAAAGGGCATCATGTGTTAAACTAATTAAGGTAAGTCCAGATAGTCATGAGTTGAACCTAGCCCTTGAGTAATCTAGCACTGACTGCTCAAAGAGATGTCAGTATCACTCAATGGATAAATAAGAAATAAGGACAGTGCACATGGAATTTCACATATATAAAAAAAACTGCTGAAGGTAAGAAAATGGTGGAAGGGCAACAGGACCCGTTGAGCATAGCTTAAGTCAAGAACACTACAAGATTTGTACCAGCCATCAGCTAAATTAACTGTTGTAAGTAAAATGAATATTCAGTCGAAACTTAACTCACCGTTGACAAATTATCAACTCCATCTCCAGTTTAATGCTCATCCAAGTGATATTTCATGTGTATTGAGCATCACCCAGAGATAGAAACGTATTCACTAAGAACCTTTGTTTTTTTTTTAGATTTTCAAAACTGATAAAGATTATTAACTGAAATAAGTCACTCCAGACATTTGGCTGAGTTTTGTACAGCATCCCAGGAGTTGATTCAGATACTTGACATAGTCCAAATCCCCCCAAAAAAATCCAATTCACTTCCAGTTCTCCGCTCAGCATGGGAGCTATACTCAACCCTTCCATCATCATTGTTTGATCAGACCAGTTTGATGCCCAGGCCCATATTTGGCTGGTCAAACCATAACATCCTAACTCCAAATAAAAAATTTGCTTAATAAATCGTCAACCACTCAAGCTGATTCATGGGGTCTCAGCAAAGTCAAATCATGCTAGAAGAAATATGAAACACCAGCCAGAACTAAGACTCATCAAACCTATGGTATTTCCATTAAGACAAAATCGCACAGATATGTTATTAAAGAACGGAAGAGGTTTTATCTTGAAGTCAGTTGGCAATATGGGACCACAGATTAACTAAAGAATTTGTACACCAGAAGGAATAGACTTGGAGAAGAGTATAACTAAAGAATTACCTCCAGATGACATTTACAAGATCATCCTGATGTGCTTCTGGGCTTATTGCAGCATCATATTTCACAATGTTCCCATAGAATATTTTCTCAAGCTCCTTCATCCATTTTGTCAAGAGCAAGTTAACCTACAAAAAATACTAGCACATTAAAGAAAAAACATTCACACGAGAGAGAATGCACAAAGAGCAATGAATATTCAAATCATGAATGAGAAAATGAAAAGACGATCAAATACGGGTTCAGTGCCTTTGGATAATTTTTGGCCTTTTCTGTTTTCTTCTATAAACTGGAACAAAACAAGCAATAATTTCTTTTAGTGTTATACAAACAATACCGCCTTTCAGTACTGGGGAATTCCTCAAAAAGATGGGTATCTACTTTTGCCACCATACTCGTAAGTCATGATTAGGGTTCAACAAGCTGCTCATCTCCATATGCCACCAACATCCAAAGGAGAAATAAAGATGGCAGTACCACATACATAAGCGGAAACAAAAAAAGATAAACAGCATGACTTCCACTATACAACATCAAAAATTTTGCTAACTGATTCTAGTGATAACTATAAATACTAAAATGACACTAGACCAGGAATCTGAACTTAAAATTCTTACCCATACACATGGATGAGCTGGGATTTTGACCCATCTAAATGAGCCCTAGAGGGGATGGGATTTTTTTGCCACAAGTCCCAACCCTATACAAGAAGACACATATTCCATGATTGAAAAGCAATAATGACAGCCAAATGAAGTCAATTCAGTTAGATATGTAACAAGTTCGATAGGTCAACCATTATTACAGTCCTGTTTGGACATTAGTAAACAAGCTTATTTAATTTGAACCAAGAAATTTGATACACAGAACTGTTATATACCTCACAGAAAATATATAAAAAATTAAATATGATAATGTGAGATTTGCATTGTATGATGATAACACATTTTTACTAATCAGCAGACAGCCTCAAGGACACATACGGATAATTCCATCAGATTCAATAACCAAGATGATAGCAAATGAGTACACAATGTAACCTCAGGCATCCAATAATCTTAGAATGGCTGAATAGCTTACCCCAGCTTTCGAAACTCTAAGCTCCACATCATGATTGTAAATTTCATAGATGTACTGTCCAAATTTAACACCATCCTTCCCTTCTTCCTTCAAGCGACGTAGAATGAGCCACATATGGAGAACAAGTAGTGAAAAAGTTGTTTTAAATGTTTTCTCCAACTGAAACACTGCAACAGGAAAATGTCAGAAATTGCTGACCCATTATATCTCAAGCACAAAACGATGGAAGTGAAACAAACAGTTATCAAAACAGGTGTTAGTAGCTAATGCTTACAAGCCTATCAGTGGCAAAAGTACGTTTCTTCAGATATAAGGCCTACCTTCATAAATGGCATATTGCATGATCTATGTTCTTAGAGAACAATACAGCCTCCTTGCATAAACAGACATAGCTAAATCTAATGTACTACTACATGTTAAATTGGCAATGGAGGTATGCTACTTCAGTGATGCAGTTATCGGTTCTGGAAATATGCTAACTCATGCTCTAGCAAGATGTAACTGAGAACTCATATAGCACGAATGTGATTTCAATTTCTGACCTAAACAAAGACCATCATTCATCCTGTGATTTTCAAAACAGGTTGGGAATACAACAGAATCTACTGTTCTGCCATGCTCAGTAACTAAAGATGCTCCCTCCAGTCATGGAAATATGTCATTGGGATATCTACAGTCTTCAAAATGCAACTTTGATATCTAATTTCAATTGTAACAAAAAAGAGATTGCCTTGAAACATGTGTAACAAACAAAACACTCTACCGATCAACAGTGTATCATAGCCTAGGTGGGCACTGCATACTGTTCAGAGGAACAACAAGTAACCTTCTAATACAGCTAAAACTGAACAAATATGCATCTATATGCAATTAACACCAGCAATTTATTCTAAATTAAGTACCAGCTATGCAACTTTAGTCTAGTTATAGAGCAAAAATCAAAAAACAAACACCAAATATAAAAGGATCAAGAAAATGTTGAACATGAGTTAAAAAATAAGCAATTTTGCTAACAAGCATGAAGGCTTACCATCATGGATATCAGACTTGTCAACTTGAGAAGTGATGCGATGATAGACAACATTTGCTCCTCTAATGGACTTGCTTTGCTTACTGTAGAACAGCAAAAGCGTGAGCATAAAATGCTTAATGCCCTCAAACTTTGGATCTTCCACTCTAAGAGGGGAGTCAGGAGACAATGCCAGCGAACAGGGCTTTGACAGGAACATAGAATTCAGTCTGACCTGCAAATGAGAGAACTTATCACTGTAATGGAAATACAGAAATATGCAAGCTAGAAATGAATCAGTAATAAGTACAGAAGTCAACAGTGTATCGCTATTAATCAAACACTATATCTTTTTAGTATGCAAGAGAGACATCTATCTGGATTCAGAAGTAATAGGCAGTGGTGGATGCCACTGAAGAAAAACAAGGCAATAACTTTTTTGATATTTCCTAGATATCCTCCCACTGATACCTCACCAAATCCACATCTTCACAGAAAACAAGCTTAAAGAACATGTCATTTTCCTATCTTCTTTCTTCTATCCTTTCAAAATCATTCAACTACCCAATGTCACTCGGTTCAATAGTCATCCATGAATCCCCAAAAATGGAAAAAACGGCATCCAAAGAATTAGAAACTCATATGGAACCATGCGGTTTGCACATTTTAACATGGAAAAAAGAGCGTGAGATACATCGATGATCTCAAAAGGATGTAGCATATCACTCTATAACTTTTGGGTTTACAGAAGATTGTCAAATCATAACAGTTCCATGCACGATTGATAGTTTTTATGAAAATGCCCCCAAGTTCCATAACAAAAGCTCACAATTTCAGAAATAGCAAATCACCGGAGGAGAAAATTACATAAACAAAGTGAATTTAAGCTTGTCCTTAAATTGTAATGTACACCACAGCAAAAATAGTCGATCCAGATGCAATATAGAATCCCTGCAGTAAGTCACTTCTGTCCCCAAATCCTAACAGCTATTCAGTACAGCGTATCCCTCCTAGATCACACGATACTCCGATAATTCCCAACTGAGCACCATCACTAGCAGTAAAACCGACATCTCCGAGAGATGGCCGAACGGTGGTAGATACCTCGGGCCTCGCCCCAGCAGCAGCGGAGGTGGTGGTGGCGGTGGCGGCTGCGCTAGGTCTGCGCGACGTGGTGGTGGCCGCGGCGGCGGAGGCGTTGGAGAAGGCTCTGCACGGGGGCTGGGAAGCGGGCGCTCCCACCTTCGAGAAGGCCCTGGAGAGAAGGCGCGACTCCGCTGCGGCCGAGATGCGTGCGGCGGCGGCGCGCCACCGCGACATGGCTGAGTTCTCTCCCGCTCCCGCTCGCGCTGCGGAAACCGCCGGGGAGAACTCGGCGGAAGCGGCGGGTGCAGCCACAGGGCGGATATTACACTGACAGGTGGGCCCATCTCGCTCGACGATGGTTTGGGTAGCTGGGCACAGTCCACCACCTCGGCTCGTGGACCAGCTACGAGGTGAGCGGCAAAACCCCATCGGCTCGGCTTATCCCCTTCGCCTCCGGTAGCAGCAGGAGAAGAGCGGAGGCAGAACTGCAGAAGCGGCGCGGCGAGGCGAGGCGAGGCGACGCGGCTTCCCACCCACCAGGAGGAGATCGAGCTGGTATCCTCGTCTCGCTCCGTCCTTCCGCACTGCGGAGGTGAGGCCTCGATCCGTTGAAAGATTTTGCGCAAATGGGCGTATCTAGCTTGTTCGTTTTTTCATCCGTTTCTGCCCGTGGGGAAATTATTGCACTGCTAGCCGCTGCTCCGTCCAGGACGGCGTCCGCGAGCTCGAGGCGCAAGAATACGAGCGGATTCGTACGGTAAACTCCGGCTCAACTGGTCGAAATGCTTTGCTTTTGGCTGTTTGATTCAAGAATTTCCCGGTGTGTCTGTGCGAAATGGTTTTGTGAATGGAGAATATTTCTGTGCGAACCATCCAGTGCCTTGGGCTGCGATGGTGAGGGGAAGAGCGTGGCGGAGGGGACGGTCAGGAGGGTGGCCCTCGCTTTGTTGCTGGCTTCACCGGCGATGTCGGTGGCGTTCTCGGCGCATGGGAAGACCAAAAGCAGGAACCCTTATGACGAGAGGCGGCTGCGTGAGCAGAACAAGAAGATCCAGGAAGCCAACCGGGCTCCTGACGATTTCCCGAACTTCTTCAGAGAGGGTGAGAATTCTTGTCCATGTTTTGGGCTTGCGGGCGTAGCATGTGATTATTTCTACTGCAGATTACGTATCTTCTGAACAAATCAAGTTTCCTCTGGAGCAATGTAAGAGACATTTGATTCTGAAAAGCTGAATGCAACCCATGAAAAGACTTTATTTTGTTCACTTGATAACCACAACATAAAGTCAGCGAGAGTGTTAATTTGATGAGTCAATGCACACTGCTGTTTTTTTAGACTGTTATTTGAGCTTGTTGTGAATAGGTAATACGGCATACAAGTAATCATAGCACACCTAATAACCTAATTGCAATTCAGGTTTCGAAGTCAAAGTAGTGATATCTGACAACTACATAACACGAGACTCTGGGCTAATGTATGAGGACATCAAAGTTGGTACAGGCAACTCTCCAAAGGATGGTCAGCAGCTTCTTCCTACTCAGTAACATTTATTGCCTTTTCTTGCCCAAGTACTATATATTTGTGCATGGTTGAACAATAGGCTATATGGGTTTATTTGGTACAGGAATAGAATTATTTGTTGTATGATATGTTTGAAAACTTGTGACCTGGAACTTTCAATTTTATTGAACTACACGTTAAGCTTGCTTAGGCTGCGTTCGTTAGAGCGGTTTGGCTGAGCTATTACTTCGTTCTCCATGAGCATGTTTTTCAAACTGCTAAACGGTGTGTTTGGTAAAAATAAATTATATATAAGTTTCTTTAAAAAGTCAAATTAATCTATTTTTAAGTTTATAATAGTTAATATTTAATTAATCATATACTAATGACCCACATTGTTTTTGTGCCAACCATAATCTCAGCCAAACCATCAAATCGAACGCAACCTTAGTTGATTCTCCACAGTTACACTAGTAAAGGATGGTTTGAAATTTTGATCATGGTTACATTTTATGTAAATTTATTTTAAAAAACTAGAAAAGAAATTTACATTATTGGAATTAGATTTATGATATAGTTGATTTCTTTTGATTTAGCTTTTGTAACATATGTTTCCATTGCATGATGCTGATTTCCTTCATTTGAATTACAGGTTATATTTCATTATGTGGGCTACAATGAATCAGGCCGCAGGATTGATAGCACCTATATTCAGGGTTCACCTACCAAAATTCGGTTAGGAAACAAAACACTGGTTCCAGGAAAGTACCTCTAGCTTTCTCACCTTGTCTTTGTGATGCGACATTGCCTATACATTATTCATCAGTAACATTTCAAGTTAGGTGTATGTTGCAAAACTATCGTCGTGAATTTTGAGGCAATGTGCTGTAACAGATCACTCAATTCAGACATGATACTTCAGGTTTTGAAGAAGGAATAAAGGACATGAAACCAGGTGGTAAGAGAATAATTATTATACCTCCAGAGCTTGGTCCTCCTGTAAGTTACTATCATCGTTTATAGGACTTAGAATTTTTTTCTCATAATGAACTTCATTTTCATGAATATTTATGTTGTGTTTCTCGTTCATGTACTCTGTATTGCTTTAATTGCCATACTCCATTTCCTACCATGTGTGCTTGCTAAATTCATTTTGTAGCACTGCATATAAAATAGAATTTTGCGAATAGTATCTGATGCTTAATTTTCTTCAGTAGAAGCCATGAAGAAGAGGAAATTTTGGTGTTATCTTTTTCTTTTGTGGGATATGAAACAGTTGGGAAGGCCCTGCCAAAAAATATATTAAAATAAACTAAAAGGTATTACTTAAGGCATCTTAGTTCCTATGCACCTACATCATAGACGGCCCAATACATGTATCTAGTTAGCATGAAGTATAGAATTTGGATATGAATTTTTCTATATCGTAGCCACCAAGGTGCCTTACTGAAAAGATCAAACAAAAAGTTAAGTCCACTAATGGATGGTAAGCCAATAATGGCATCGACAAGAGGAGAGTCTACATCCTTGGGCACCAAACATCTGCATTTCGTCTGTTTCTTTCAGGTTGGGCCATCAACGTTCTTCAGCTCCAAGCAGTTGAAGTATTCGACATCGAGCTCCTCACTGTGCAGGACTGCCAGCGGAGAACAATAGCCTTCTATTCTGATGTTGTTTGCAGCTGAGCGAAAAATGATCATCCAATCTCCTTCGGTGGTGTGGGCTGGTGGCAAACTGCAGCGTCGTCAAGCAGCTTCTGCTGTAAATGTAAGAAAAAGATTGTATTCAGAGTTCAGAGTTGCTCCTACTGTAAATGTAAGAATGTAACGATGACTTCTGAGTTGCTTCTGCAATGCGATGATTGAAGGAACAAGGAAGTAGTAGTACGTCTTAATTATTGGCAATGGTGATGTGCGTTCTGCCATTCTTTGTCATGAATCTCATGATGTTGGCCGTTGGGAGCACGTGTACCTCTTCTGCTGCTTTTGAGAAGCTGAGAGTGTACTTCGATGTTTAAGCTACTCCTACCTTTCGTCTACAACTCCTACTGCACCATTTCTTTTTCTTTTGAGAGAGAGAAACCCTACACCATTTCAGATCTAAGACTCCCGAGACATTGAAAACCTACATCAATCATGAAGCTTAATTGGTGCTCACATGAAAACCAGGGATGTATGGGGACGATGAAATCATGAAAAAAAATGAAAATGTATAAGTTAAAATGTTTGATCTGCCAATGGTGATGGTGGTGGTTTACACCAATCCCTCCTGCTACATCCTCTAATATATTAAAAAAGGCAGTATAAAACATAATTGCTGGTTGATTGAGGATTTGTAGATGTGAAAAGAATTAGTTTTGGTTGCGGGGATCACGAGTGGATTTGTTGATGGTGTTAGATCCACTCACCATCCGTGCTGATATTGATAATCTGTTGATGAGAAGGCATGGCATCAGATCCAGCGCGGCTGTTGGCCAAAAAGTTAGCTCGCAGGTCAACATTGCCAGGACTTTCCACACGGGAGAACGATGGCCGCAACAGCGAAAGCCCCTTTGTCCCGTAGCGGATTGCCGTCGGCGAGCCCATGGCGCGGCTGTGTCGGGATCCGGAGTTTGAGGTGGGACCCAGATGTCATAGGATGTAGCATGTGCTAGAACTAGTATCCATGTCAAAATGATTTCATTTTTACCTCACATATAGTAATAACAAGCAAAATATTTCCTCTGTCTATATTATACTATAATGTTTTATTTTTTAAAAAATTATTTATATTTAACCAAATTTATAGAAAAATATAGTAATATTTTTAATACAAAATAACAATAGTATCAAAATGTATTCAATGTTAAGTTTAATACTTATTTGGTAAATATTGCTATGTTTTTTTATAAACGTTTATAATGTAAAACGGAGGGATTACTAAAATGCAATTAGTCCTTTTTCTTCTATTTTCTCAAACTCCAATATATTTATCCTATACTCTCTCAAACTCTAATAGACAAATAAAAAAGAAAAAGATAAAGTATTTTAAGATAAAAGGAGTAGAAGAGTGTGCAGTGTGCATTCTCTAGGTAAGGCGCCCACCATCTACGCTAGATCCCCATATAAAAGGGAATATATTCTAATCCTCCTGTATCTTTTTTAAAAAATTAAATATAAATAGTTATAAAAAATTTCAAAAAAAATTGACAATATATAGTATAGTAACATACATCCTTCACCAACAATTAAGTTCAAATTTGATCTACACATTTAGAAATAAAAAAATAAATTCAGGTGTGAACATTATCACAACTATTTATATGCTAAATTTGTCTTTTTATATCTTAATATGTGAGTTGTATCAAAGATTTTGTAAATTGCTATATATAAGTTGTATGAATGTTACTAAATTTTTATAATTATTTGAATAGTTTTTGAACAAATAAAAAGACATCACATTGAGGAAAATAGTTTTCTCATAAAAAACAAGTAGAGGGGAGGGGGAGAAGAGAGGAGGAAGAAGAAAAGGGAGGGGTACGGGGGCTGGAGAATAGGCAAATGAGCTCTCCCTCTAACTGAAACCTGATCCGTCGCTGACAAATAGTATCGTGTCTTGTGGGCAGAAATACTTCTTCTATTTTTTCTTTATAACATTGGTTAGTTTAATTTTAAATTAGTAATGAACTATATATGAGTCAGTTTCATTTTCTGAGATAGATTATATGGTAGTATTTTTGGAAGACACACTGTTATACATGAAAGAAAATCATATCACTGATCTTATTTTCTATCCCTAGCTATGTTTGTGGCGTGCCAAAAGTTCAGTCTCAAAGTGAACCGATGTGTCAATTTACAAGAAACCGAAAAACATCCGGGAAAGTGACCTGATATGTTTGCAACAGATTTAAAGCATCGAGAAAAAGAAGCATGTGTAGTCAATACTTGACCATCTAATCTGTGAACAAAATGGATAAAGCGAGAATCCATAAAGAACGGCAACAACATGCAACATAAGATGGCATAGCCCGCCCGAGGGACCTCTCAAGCACCAAGCCACACACTAGATTCCGGTGTCCGGTATATATGCTTCGATAGCACCCAATCAATCTAAAGTTGGCTTTGATTAAGAGCAAGTGCTCTAGCGCTAACTTTTTAAATATTAGTTAATATAAATATTACATGACTAATAGGACACGTGCTGCCTTTAGACGGGAGAATTCCTCATCGTGTTTTTCTTGTTAGAAAAGTCCATTTTGCATGTTGATTTTCATGAAATTCTTAAATCATATCTAAACTTAGGTGAGTTTGAAGGTGGGTGAGATGATCACATAAAATAAAATAAATAGATTATTAACTTTTATATAGAATTTTTTTAAAAAATAGTTTGAAAAATGTACTAGTTTTTATCATATCCATCAGTATCGAAAACAGGAAGGGGTAAGATGAGAAGCAAAGAGTTGCACTGACATTTGGGACTCACCATATGTTTTTATTTTATTTTTTTAATAGACTGCCACGTAAACACGCGTAAGTAAAAACCGGTTTTTGTTTAAGTTGTGCAATGTAAAATAAATGGTTTTAAAAAGTTGAGAGTATATATTTTATTGTATTTGACATATCACATATACGATCTCTCTAAATTATGTTTGTACTGTCATCGTCTACTCTCTTCATCATAAAATATAGCTTTTTTTTAAGATGAAGGAAGCAGTTGTTATCTATATTAACAGTATGCTTGTGTATATATAGAATGTGTTTGATTCTATTGGTGATTAATGATAATATAATTATGAGATTAATTAATTTTTTTAGTGTGATTAAAAAATGATTAGGGTTCCAATGACGATCCCTCAAATATACTAGATTAATTGAAATGGAATGATGGATTCATAAGAAATCTTAGTAAATTGAAATATATTCAATGAGTTGGGTGAATACGATGGAAGTAGGTTTACTTTATATTTTAAAAACTATGGAGTTTGTTTAATAAATTGATGTTGTAAGTGATAGAGTTTAGATGTGATATACATTGTTTCTATTATCTCTAAAACAAATGCTAAAATCTCTAAAAGTTTCAAAGAAAAAGTCCTTATTTATTTATCTTTGTTTGCTCGGAAATAAGTTTGGTTTAGATAGTCCAGGTGATTCCAAACAATTTGACCTAGCAAATGTCTAGCTAGCAATCACAACTAGACCAAACAATCCAAATCAATGTCGGACTATCCAACTTAACAGTGATCACACGATTATGTGTTAATCATATGAGATTAGGTGTTAAGTTGGACAATCCGAAGTTGATCGGAATGTTTAGCTAGTTCAATGTCTAAAGTGGTAATATGTTAACTAGACAAAGGAATTGAACTGATCGGATAATCCTACATCAATCAGACAATCTGGTCCTACTGTGATTAGCTTGAGTGGTGCTGGACAATCCAACCCATGCTTTGTCTAGTAGACACCGAACAAAGTGTGACAGTTAGTTTGTCTGATAGTGGTATTGAACAATGTACAACGGACAATTTGGCTCAAGTTGGATTGTATAACTCTCTATAGCATAATGACTAATTGTTCTGTTATTGTTAGACAAGTGTAAAAAGTCGAACAATCCAACGTGGTACCGGATTGCCTAACTCTATATAGTTTCGTCTGATTTTGCACAATGATGACAAACGGTTAGTTGGCTATGTATTACCTATAAATAGCTATCTTTTTAGAACTCCTAGTGTCTTTCTGGAATTCATTCTAGCTAGTGTTACCTTTATGCAAGTTAAAGAGTCTATTTGTGCTAATTTGCTTTATCCTTTTTTTCTCAAGCCTTATGCTTATTTCTTGAGTCTTCTAGTAGTCAAGTGTGCACTCATCAATAGCCTTGTGCTTAGTGTCTCAAGTGAGGAATATCTCTTATTGTTCTTAGCATATCGACGTGTCTAGACAGCTTTGGAGGCATTTCTAATGATCTCTCAAAATATTACGAGAGACCCAATAATATTGTGAAATGTTTTAGAATTTAGCTTCTGAAATGGAAAAGAATCACCCATTACGAGAGTATCTTTAGACTTCGATTAAGACTTCATAACCAAAGGAACAAATGATACTCTTGTGTGTAGAGTACTACAACGAAGATTATTGAAGATAGCTGATACATCAAGAAAAGATTCTCTTTGTGTGTTCTCTGTTTTTTTTACTTTCTTTATAATTTATTTTAAGTTCTTTCTTTTATTTTCTTACTAGAGGACAGTAGAATTATTAGAAAACACTATAGGTTATAACCTATAAAACTTAGTTTTACGCCCAGCAGATTTAGTTTTTTAAGTTTTTAATTTAATCTTTGTTACTATAATTCTTATCTAACTTCTCTTAAACATATTTGATTCATCTAGCTAGAACTATCTTGGGATGTTTTACCGGTATCATGTACACCGGTGCAACATAACTAAGGGTGGCAAGGACTCCGTGAATCTGTAATTAAAGCGATGTTGTGGTTCAAATATATGCCAAACAAGTTTTCATAAAATGAAAAGTATATGTACTCATTAAATAGAACATCCACATCTAAGTGTCACTCTACTCGAACTAAGAAGCTGACACCCATCAAATATCAATACACCAACCATGGAGGCCAGGACAGCGCTACGTACGTTTGCCCCCGGACAGACTTACTACTGATAGTGCACATCGAACTCTCCCCTACTACACTAACCTCACGCTCCCCCCTCGCTAATGCGCGCCGTCTTGCGCTTTCATCAACTCAATCAACGGATTAATCAAGCTGATGACGGATTAGGCCACTCTAACTAAGCTTAAATTTTTTATTTTTTATTTTACTTTCTCTCTCCTCGGGTTCTCCGCAACCGCAACGTCTCTCAGCTCTGCTCCCATGACCGTGACGCGACAACCCACACGACCCCCACCGGAAAGAGCGCACGCGCGGCACACACCGCCACCTCTCACTGTCTCCGGGGCCCCAGTCTTCTAGTCCCGCCCTGGCCCCCACACGTCAGAGACACGCCCAGCGTTTTCCTTCCCCCGCCTTCGTAAAAGCGACGCGGTACCTTCTCACTTGTACTACTGCTAGCCTCGCTTCAGCACTTGGCTTCGCTTCCACTCTACTGCTGCTGCTCTGCTTGCTCTCGCGCGGCGGCGTTGTTACTCGGCGGCGAGGCGATGCCGAGCTCACGGCGGACCACCGGCCGCGGCGGTGGAGGAGGAGCAGCCGGAGGTGGGGATGGTGGTGGTGGGGCGAGGGCGGTGCCGCCGTTCGCGGGGAACAACGGGGACCACAACCCGCGGGAGCTGCGGTCGTGGGCGCGGCGGACGGGGTTCCACCCCTCGACGTTCTTCTCTGGGGAGTCTGTGGTGTCCACCTCGTCGTTTGCCTCCTCCGTGATGCCGCAGCCGCCCCCGCCCCCGCCGCCGCCGGCTACCTCGCGCCGCCCGCCTCGGGCACCGGCGCGAGAACTGGATACGGAGGAGAATGACGATCAGTCCGATCTTCCCGCGCCGCGTCTCGATCTCGAGCGCGGGCGAGGGCGCGGCGTGCGCGGGAGCCGCCCGCCACCTCGCCGCCGGATCGACCTCCATGGGGAGCTCGAGATCCCGGACGTAGCGCCGGCGGCGGAGCCGGAACCGGAGCCTGTGCCGGCGAGGGGAGGGCCCGCGGACGCGAGGAGGGCGAACGGCGTCGACCGCCTGCTTGCGGCGGTGAAGGGGGGTAGGAACGGCAACGGCATGCACGCGGCGGACGCGGAGGCGAGGAAGAAGGCGGAGGAGGCCGAGGCGAAGCGGAAGGCGGAGGAGGCGGAGGCGAGGAGGAAGGAGGAGGAAGAGGAGAGGGACGCGGAGCTGGCCGCGTACTACCAGGAGCAATGGGCAAACGAGGAGGACGGCGGAGACGGCGGCGCCCCCGTCGCCAGCGAGACGGCGCCGCTGTATGGGGAGTCTGGTCTCCGGTGCGGCGTCACCGAGAACCCTGGATGGGGTTAGTTCGTTCTTCTCCAATTTTCAGTAACATTGTGTAGTGATGCTATGATATCATGGCGAATTGACAGAAGCATTTTGCAATGACGGTGACAGTGATGTTCTAAGAGTATAGTTACTAATAATCTATTGATAGCGATGGTGGTCACACTGGCTAAGTCCGATTTTTATTCTCTACTAGTAGGAGTGCCTGCAGCTTTGTGTAGATGAAGTGCCATGAAGCGTTACTTGTGTTGATCCGTCATCATTGGGTGCATGCAATTTGCTAATTTTCACGCACCGTTAAACAGCAGTGGAATTAGGAACTGGGATCCCTTGTTTCTGTACATTCCAATCAAATCGAGCAATAGCTCTGTTGAATTTTGAGCTTGACTGCAACTTAAGGTTCATTAAACAATCCTCATGAAGGGGTTTTAGATTCAGAAAAGTGCCGCTTTGCAATAAATGGACCAAAATAAGCACATCTTCCCTGCTGAGATGAACTCTTTAGTTTGATCAAAGCAACAAACTTAGAATGCTTCTCTTATCACCCATTACTTTAAGGCCTGTTAGTTCATGTATTTAAATTCTTTTCTCTTTGGTCTTTTAAACCTTTTAAATATTTTCCTTATTGTTAATACATACTATTCAGTAGGGTCTTCCTCTATTTCTACCCTGACAAAGCGTGCAACCCATCTATTCCTGTCATAGCAACTTGTCTAATGATTGAGAATATGCCAGGGTCTGTCTACCTATAATAATAGCATGTATCTTATACTAACTGACTTAACCCTAGTTATCTTGAAGCATTGGGTGGATGTAAATTGTTGATTGACTTGCTGATATTCACATAGCTATTCAAGACGAGTAAATAATTTGGTTTGGATATCAACATAGTACTAGGGTTTAAATGATATACTTTGTAGTTCACACAGAAATTGCATAATTTGTCTTCTCTTGGGTCCCTCTAGGAATTGAACTCCAATGGTTCATAAAAAAAACCAAGTTGAATAATTCAAAACTTTTCCTTTTCTTGCATCTGCATCAATTGAAGTTTACTAATTTAGCGTTGAGGTTAACAAAGTAGAAAATACAAAGAACCTATGAGTGAAAAAGGCACATTCTAGGAGGCATGCTGATATTTTTAGAAGTGATCTTAGGTTATCTGGCAGATTAATACACTTTAAAAACGGCTAAGAATTAAATATAATTGCACAATTCCATTTGATAACACATGTGTTAAGTTTTCTTTTTATTATGTCACACTATTTAAATCGTCATATTGTAATTAAATTCACATGTACAAGCTTTTGTTTCTCTGTTTGATGATTTTTTTATGCCAATCTGATGGTCACTGCAGGGGATAATATTAATTTTATTTTCTCTTTCAATTGCAGTGCCCCTCATTTTTTATGGCATACAGCATTACTTGTCAATATCTGGTTCACTTGTTTTTGTTCCTTTGATATTGGTATCGACCATGGGTGGATCTGATGTATGACCTTTCTTTCCTTTCTTAATTCCTCCGATTTGTTTCTATCTGGACAATTGCCTTCAAATAACAAGCTCCTTCATATTGCAGGAGGACACAGCAACAGTCATTTCCACCATCCTATTAGTGTCTGGTCTTACAACAATACTTCATACTTTTTTGGGTTCTCGGCTTCCATTGATTCAAGGAAGTTCTTTTGTATATTTGGCTCCTGCATTGGTGATTGTGAACTCTGAGGAATTCAGAAATCTTAGTGAAAATGTAAGTTCTGAGTTGGACAACACCTTTTTACTCAGCCAGCACTATTCATTAAACATTTATCTAAAGAGCATCGATATTAAATGGATTTTGGAAAGCTTCAAATGGTATGATGGCATATAATGAACAAAGCTTTGTTCATGTAACCTAAAAAGCTTGTGTTGGAGATAGTGGTACGGAAGTAGGCTGTAGTCATGATTTTATAGTTTTAACTTTTAGGAGTTGTTTGGATTAAGGCGCATGGCCAGTTGTGGCGCATGGACAATAAAATACTGCCCAACTGCCAAGGACCATGAATATTTTTGTATGGTGTCATGGAAACTTACAAAATAGCAGTCACCCTTAAAACATGAGAATATAATATAGTAATTTTAGTCATTGGATTTGAGAATCAAATGGCATCTTTAAAAGTATCCTCAAATTTAGATTATAATAGTAATGGTAATCTTCATTGATTATTAATCCAGTATTCATTCTTTATGACATGCAGAAGTTCAAGCACATAATGAGGGAACTACAGGGGGCTATACTTGTTGGCTCAGTTTTCCAGATCATTTTGGGATACAGTGGTCTTATGTCACTGCTTCTAAGGTATGCCAATCAACTAATTGGCCAACCTTTTCAGTTTATTTGCACTATCCATGAAAATAGTGTATACTTATGCCTACTTATGGTATTCAGATTAATAAACCCTGTCGTCGTGGCACCGTCTATTGCTGCAGTTGGTTTAGCCTTTTTCAGTTATGGTTTCCCTCTGGCTGGCAGTTGTGTAGAAATCAGCATGCCCCTTATTGTATTGGTTCTTCTGTGCACCCTGGTATCATACTATCCTTGCAACACATCACTATCTTTTTTACCAAGTGACTGTGCACATCTTCCTATTTTATTTTCCTTGCATCTGCTTGTTATTTGCTTGTTGTGTTACGATAACCATGGCAGGTGGTTTGTTCTACATATAATCCAACACCATACTGATCAGTATATTCATGCATTGCAGTATTTGAGAAAAGTGTCCCTGTTAGGCAACCGTATATTCCTCATTTATGCGGTACTTCTCTAATCCTATCCCTATAGTTTCATTCTGTGTGTATGTTACCAGACAAGCATATTACTTTTTCCATCAACCATGGTGAACCTATACTTTACATGATTACATCATGCTAACTGAGATATACTGTTTGCAGGTGCCCTTCAGTGTTGCCATTGTATGGGCATATGCATTCTTCCTCACTGCTGGTGGAGCATATAACTTCAAGGGCTGCAGCTCAAATATACCAAGTTCAAACATATTAATGGATTCGTGCAAAAGGCATCTAGAAACCATGAGGCGTTGTCGAACTGATGCTTCTAATGCATGGAGAACAGCTGCCTGGGTGAGGGTTCCCTATCCATTCCAGTGGGGCCCTCCTACATTTCATTTCAAAACAAGCATCATTATGGTTATAGTTTCACTGGTTTCTTCAGTTGATTCGGTAAGTATCTTCTGTTGGCAGGATAATAACTATCCAAAGAATACTGAAGCAAAACAAATACTTCAGATTTTAACAGGTATTAATGCATTGCCATCTTTGTACACCTGCAGCTTTCCTCGTATCATGCTGCATCATTGTTGGTCAATCTAAGTCCACCGACACGTGGAGTTGTTAGCAGAGGGATTGGCTTTGAAGGGATTTCTACTCTTATTGCTGGAGTATGGGGTACAGGAACTGGGTCAACAACTCTAACAGAGAATATACATACCCTTGAGAATACTAAAATGGCCAGCAGAAGAGCTTTGCAGCTTGGCGCAGCCTTGTTGGTCTTTTTTTCGTTCTTTGGTAGGATGCACATTCTTTCACATTATCATGCTGTCATTTAGTAGTTCGGACTGCTTACATAGAAATTCCTTGGCTGCAGGAAAAATTGGAGCCCTCCTTGCTTCTATCCCTGTTGCTTTGGCTGCCTCTGTTCTGTGCTTCACCTGGGCATTAATTGTCGCGCTTGGCTTGTCCACATTACGATACACCCAAGCCGCAAGCTCAAGAAACATGATAATTGTTGGGTTTACCCTGTTCATCTCCATGTCAGTCCCAGCATATTTTCAGCAATATGAACCCAGCACCAATCTTATTCTGCCAAGCTATCTCCTTCCCTATGCGGCAGCGTCAAGTGGACCGGTTCGCAGTGGTAGCTACGGGGTAAGCTTTGCCTCACTCATACCAACAAACCATTGTGTTGGAGCAATGAATTTGCCCTGGGCTTCTGGCAACCAACTACTCTAAAAACTTAGGTAAAACTTGCCCTAACCCTCCACTCATCCTGCAGCTGAACTTTGTGGTGAACGCGCTCCTATCCATCAACGTGGTGGTGGCTCTCCTCGTCGCCTTGATCCTCGACAACACGGTGCCAGGCAGCAAGCAGGAGCGTGGGGTGTACATCTGGTCAGATCCAAACTCGCTGGAGATGGATCCAGCATCGCTGGAGCCATACCGGCTACCTGAGAAGATCTCATGCTGGTTCAGATGGGCAAAGTGCGTCGGTTTCTAACAACCACCACAGCAGATGGCCATTGCGTGCCGGAGGTGAAGATTCTATCTATTCTAGTGCGGCCTGCTGCTGTAGGGTTTTATTTGGGGGAAAAAAATATACGGATGCTATTTAGATAGGACCGTCTTGCTGCTACTAGCTCCGACATACCACTTGTAAATGTAGACGTTTTGTTAGGAAATATGACCTATGTATTGACTATATACGTCGGATAAGTGAAAATAATTGCTCAGATTAGTTTGGTGTGCATTGTTTGTCCTAAGGCGTGCTGCCATCGTTTTCATACTGATTTGAGCAGCAGTGACCAAAAGAGCAATGGGGAAAAAAACATGTACGACATTTTTTGCAGCAGCTGTGACATGCAAGATCAATTCCATTCATAGGAGAGCAAGTTAGTCCAAAGTAAATATTAATCGTAAAGGAAATTCAGAAGATTCTGAAGGCAAATTTAAAATCAAGCACAACAAATCTCGGGCCACAAGTAAATATATTTGAGCCGTTTACAGTTTAAATTAACTTGTATAGCTAGGATACA
The DNA here is from genome assembly GCA_030770085.1 of Oryza coarctata. Lineage (NCBI taxonomy): Eukaryota > Viridiplantae > Streptophyta > Magnoliopsida > Poales > Poaceae > Oryza > Oryza coarctata. The sequence goes on from CM061475.1 coordinate 11,893,032, forward strand.
ACAATGTCGTCTCCCCCATCGCGGGGCGCAACGTAGGTCCTAGTTCGCCGAGGCCGCCGGCCTGCTGCTTCCGCAGCCTTTACGATTGCACACCGTACGGAATGGGTAGTTGAGGTTGTTACAGTCGGGGCAGGTCCAGCTCCCTTCCGGAGCGTCCTTTTCTTTGCAAGCTGGAGCAGCATTAGATCCCTGAAAGAGCAACGGGAAACGAAGTTTATGCTTTTTATTTCATCTATTGCGTGTTAACCAAAAAACAAGCAAAGAATGTATAATGGTATGCGTAGGAAACTATGCTAACACAGTTCGTCGTGACAGTGCAAAAATGCAAAGCATGGCGGCTGCACAGTGGTTACAACTTACAATTTATATGTACACAATATTTCTTAATAAATCTTTACCAAATGTAAATTTCGGAAAAGCTTTTGTTTGTAAATGTCACATGAGACAAGTGATAAGTAGAGTCTGTGCATATAACGAGGAACCTGGTGTCAATAATTAATTAAGAAGAAAGTCTATTCCCCGCAGGTCGAGGGTTTTTTTTTTCAGTGAGACAATTGATAAATTGTAACTAGAGTTTGTGTATAAAAAATATCATACGTATGATGCCACTACAAAAAGAATACCCAGCTTCCATTGATAACAATGCAGTTATATGATCATGTGACAGATTTCAGTTTATAATGGTCATTTGGAACTGTTGAGTGACATGCATACTATTACTAGGGTCTTCTTATCTTGAGCAAACAGACAAACACATGGAATAACGTATACAAGTTCGGAAAGATGGATATGCTTACTTGACTTGGCCTTGGAGCTCCACATTTCTTCATGTTGCAATTGTTTCTGAAGGAAAAGTTGATATTATCACACTTTGGACAGACCCAGTCATCCTCAGCCAGTCCATCTGGGCCTACAAATGACAAATTCCATTAGAAACTAGAAACCAGTAGATAAACTGAGAAGTACTGAAAGGGAATGGAAAAGTTATGTTTCTCTTAGCTTATAGAAGTAAATGACTTGAATGAAAACGAAAACAGGAAAATAACAAGCTAGTCCGTTTTATTTCATCTTCACAAATCTCAAAAAGGTACCCTCTGAAATGAACCAATGTGACTATATGCCACGTGGCACAACACCAGCATCATAAAATGATCACATTAAAGTCACCCAAGCAAAAGGCAAGGACCTCATCATAGTAGTCACACATTATGTTTCACTTTCATTGAAAGTAAGCAATTGACCAAGCTAAAGACAAAATGGCAGTGTTATCACATCAATTAATGTGTTAAGACTATAAGCTGGACACCAAACAACAATAAAGTCTTTCAGTCTTAAGTCGTAACAAGAACAAGAGCCTCAAACTTAAATTACGGTTTAGACACATCAATAGCTGTTTTCTAGACACTCCTATTCAAATAGGGATCTTTAGGTATATCTTATTTTTTTCAAGTCCTTTTTATTACATTTCCGTATATTAATTTTAGTCTTTCTCTATCTCTCATCACATAATTATCTTGACTTAGAATTTTACAATGTACTGGTATCTCCAGAGGCCTCCTTTAAATATGGCCAAGCCATCTCAATCGATGTTGGACAAGTTTTTTTTTCAATTGATGACCCCTAACCGATTATATATATCACCATTCCGGACTAGATCTATTCTTGTATGACCACAAATCCAACGTAACATATGTATTTCTATAACACTCAGCTGTTGAACATATCGACTTTTTTCTGACCAACATTCTGCCCCATACTCACTTGTCTAATCCATTCTTTACCAGGTCTAATCGTCATTCTATAAAACTTGTTTTTTAGCTTCTGCGGTAACCTCTTATCACAGAAGATGCCAGATGCTTAATGCCACTTCACCAGCTCACTTTAATTCTATGGCCTAACGTCTGTATCAATATCTACATCCATCTATAGCATCAATCTCAAATATCAAAAATTGTCTTCTTAAGCATTACTTGACCTCTTAAACTTACATCTCACTACTTGTGTACAATGGTGCTAAAATCACATCTCAAATATTCAGTCTTAGTTCTGTTTACTCTAAAACCTTTGAAGTCAAGAGTTTGCCGCCACAACTTTATTTTCTTGTTTACTCTCGCCCAGCTCTAATCAGCTAACACTATATCATCTGTAAAGCACATACAGCAAGAGATATCTCCTTATATGTTCCTTATAACTTTATCTATTTCCAAGATAAAGAGGTATAGACTCAAAATTGATCTCTGATGTAGTCATATTTTAATCGAAAAGCAACCTATGTAATCATAATTTGTTCAATCACTAATCATAACATTATAGTACATATCTTTGATGAGAGAAATATACTTTGTTAGAACTTTATATTTGTCCAAATCACACCACATAACATTTCTTAATATTTTATCATAAACCTTCTCCAAGTCAAAGAAAACCATATGTAGATTATTCTTTTGCTCTCTAAACCGCTCTATAACTTGTCTTATTAAAAAAAATGTTTCTATGGTTGACCTTCTGAGCATAAAACCAAACCGGTACATAGATATTCACGTCGTTCTTCTCAAATGATGCTTCATAACTCTCTCCCATAGCTTCATAGTGTGACTCATCAACTCGATAACTCTCTTCCACAACTCTTCCTAAAGAAAGTGTTAACCGTTACTAAAAGTCACTAAATGAGATTCTCTTTCTAAAGAAAGTATTTGCTATCATCAGATCAAAAGCTATAGCAAAGTCTAAGATTTCCTCTCCCTTCTGATTCTTACCACCATACCTAAAACCTTCATGTACCGTCTCAAAATCTGTATCTATTGCACCTCAATGACCATTAAGATCCCCTCCTATAAAAAGCTTCTCGCTACTACGTACAGATCTAATCAAGACATTTAAGTCTTTCTAGAAATGTCTCTTAACACTCATCCTAGTCTACTTGAGGGGCATACGCACTAATTACATTTAATAACATATCACTAATGACAAGTTTAACTACGATGATCATATCCCTTTGCCTTCTCACCTCCACCACACCATTCTTGAGACTTTTATCTATTAGAATTCCTGCTCCATTTTTATTTAAAATTGTCCCTATGCACCAAAGCTTCAAGCCGATATTGTCCACCTTCTTTGCCTTCTGACATTGTCTCTTAAATACACAAGATATTTACACATCTTTTAACTGCTGTCTCAACTATCTCTCTTAACTTATCCGTAAGAAATCCTACATTCCAACTATCTAAATAGATCCTAGTTGGCTCGACTTGCTTCCTTACCTTTCGCACCCGCCGAGTCAGGTGTGAAGAACCTTCTTATTTTCCACCACACCCAGACGCCAATGTGGCACAACACTTAAGATGTGACGGTCCGATCCTTACTCACTCGACACCATGCCCAGACCACGACATGGCGTGTCATAGGGATGACGACCTAGCCCTTGCCCATTTAACACTATACCCGGATTTCAGTATGTTGCGTCCCTAAGAGAGTTACGCCCCAACAAGATTTTCTTAGGTTTTATCTCCATAAGAGTAGCTAAATTTTTACGTTAGCTCACCAAATCTAACACAACTCTACTCTTTTACCAGGGCTTGGGACCTGCTAAGCTGGACACCATAGGATTAAATAAATGCACTAAACATGAGCTACAAACTCAGCATGCCTTTTAATAAACCATAATGCTTATACTTTCATGTGTGGCACTTTGTTGAAGGAATAACAGACCCATTTTTTTTTTCAAAAAATGCAACCAGAAACAGAACAAATGCCAAAAGTACATACACGTGGTAAAACATCAAAAAGGAACAGATTTAATGGATATCTCATATCATCATTTACCTCCACGGCGCTTTCGTGAAGCAGTGCTGTCATTATTTTCCACTAATGCTCCGCCAGACCATGGGCTAGAAACCTTTATAAATATATGTAGAATGATTATGTATTCCCATAGAATAGAAGACCAGTTTATAGAATATAACAAATTAAGGACAGTAGCAAAGACAAACCGGCATCAGAGATCCTCTAAAACCATAGCCGTATCGGCCTAGCTCAGGTCCAGGGCCATAACCCATGCCTGTAACAGTTACCAGAAAGAATCATATGCCAATCTGAGTATATGTTGAGATAACTGCAATATTCAATTGAGAAAGAAATACGGACCTCCCATCGGATTGCCCATTGGTCCAGGTTGAACATAAGAAGAAAAAAGCCCATATGAAGCAGGAGGTCCTACAGGTGGACCATATCCATACCGTAATCCAAGATGTGGATAGGGGGCACCATAGCTACCAGATCCAAGAGGTATAGGAGGTGGGGTGCCAGCATTACCATAAAACAGATGTGGCTTATCATATCCACCAGAAGGAGGTGCCACTCTCTGTGAATCATGCAAAAATTAGTACAGAAATGTTCTTCAGAGTTATGGTCAAAGCAGTGTAAATTCGCCCTCTCATGTCACTTTCATTTACATAAGAATTACATACAAGAGAGTAGCATAAGAAAGGCCCATAATTACTTAACACCAGAACGTGTTAACAGGTGCTTATAAAATATGCAAATTATCCTACAACAGTTTCCTTGAACTGAAAAAGGAAATGAATGATAGACTTTCACTACAATCTCTAGTTGAGAAAAAGGAGAGCACAAAACCATATTCACTGATACATCTAGGTTAGAATAGAAGCGAAATTTAAAGATTAAAGCCTGTAGGAAAAGGAAAATAACCAATCACCACTTTTGGCTCATTTTCTGTCAGACACCACACATCAGTAATGACATCACACAGGGAATCTACAACAACTTACTGGGCTTAGACTCGCTGATGGACGGGGTGCACCACAGGTTCCACGGTTGCAAACATTTCTAAAACTGAAGTTGACATTACCACACTGAGGACAAGTCCAGTCCCCCTCCCTTACTGACACTGAAAATAGTAGAACCTTCTCTTAACCGACAGACTCAAGTATTAAAAGACAGGATAATGAGTTCCCTATCCATAAAAGGAACCAAGGATACACAAAAGACATCTCCCTCTGGAGATTACCCTCCAAAACAACACTAAGGAAAACATAGTAATACCAAGGAAATAACACTGGCGTAAATTTTGCAGTGAAACAAGACTGCAATCTACCTACTCCAACATTTTACCAAAAGCATATGACTTATCTTCCAGAAACTAATTTAAATTTATGCATACAATCTTTACCACATGAAGAAACCAAAGGGACTAAAACTACACCATATTTTCAAAGAAAAATCGGTGCGGAAATAAATAGTATGCTCACACAACTACAACGTTTAGAGGAGAAACTATAGATAATCTAAGCTAACACAAATGTTCGAACAATTCACTAGTAAGACGGAACAAAAGAACAACCAACTACTTACAAAAGATAGTTGGGTACCCTGAAAAGAAACACAATAATGTTTGGTAAATATTACTACAGGAACAAAGGGAAAGAACCGACTTGATATAGACAGTAATCACCATGCAACGACGTTGTTTCACAAACTAAGGCAAATTCAACTATTCAAGAGCCCAATTAAACATTTATATTAGGAGGAAAAACTTAATGCAGTTACAGATTTCTAAGCACTACCAATAGGACCATGTAACCCATCAACCTAAAATGCATATAAGCTTCTTCTAAAGCTTCTGAAAAGGTGGTTTCTATCGCCCAATGAAAATGAAATATAAATGCCATCTGACCAACCAAACCTTGTCACAAGGAAACAAAGAAGGGTCATATGTATCAGAAAAAAAATTCGTAAAGTATAATCATTATGTACCATCTTTCCCGTGTTTAATCCGTACACGCCTAACGACTGGACCAATCCATAAATCTTGATAAACCAAACCTTACCTAAGAACAAACCTACTACTAACGAAACCCTAATAATCAAACCCTAACACACTCTACTTCACTAAACCAAAACGGTCAGAGAGGAGGGGAGGGTTCCGTCGAGAATCTCACCGTCGTTACGTGACCTCTTGGAACCGAACGCGCCACGGTTCTCCACCTGCACAGCATGGAACTTCCCCCAAATCAATCAAAAACGACACCAGAGATTGAACCCTACCCAAACACCATCAGAACTCCCCACAAAACCAACCCGAACCAGACCAGAAGAAATCGAAGCCTCGTACCTTCGCGAGAGCCATGGAAACAGAAAAGGAGGATACGGCCCCCCGCGGTGGCAGCGGCGCCGGCGACGAGAGTAGAGAGGGAGGAACCGCCGCGAGCGAGAGCGAGACGAAGAGAGAGAGGGGGGCGAGGCGAGATTTATTTATTTATGTGTTTGTATGCGTTTTTTTTTCCAGAGAGGTGATGGTTGAGCCGTGGATTCGCTGGGCCGCGTGTAGTGTAGCGGTGGCCTGGGTGAAACCCACCTGGGAGTGGTTGTCTTGACGACGGGTGGGCCCGACAATCGCACACGCGGCAGGCAGCGGCTTGACTTCGAATACGCGTTGGGTATTGATTAGTGTGGGCGGTGGGCCTGTGGCCACAATGGCCACCCCGTCGGTTGTTGATGGAGGAGCTTTTTTTTATTATTCTCAAACAATTTTTTGTTGCAAACCGTATCTCAAACAATTAAAATTAGACTCCATAAAGCATGCTCTAATAGGAATCTTATGAGATGATGAAAGTACTTCTGTTTTGTTATAGAGGTGGAATATGTCTAGACCGTGAACTGAACATATTACTCTCAAACTAAATACAGAATTTACATTATTTTTTAAGGAAATTAAGAAATATGATGAGGAATTGTTGTGGTTGATTGAAAGAAAAATAGATAAATAAATGGTTTTATTGATCTTTTCATCATTTTCATGTGATTCTCTAGCGTGTCTTTTAAGCCCTGTGATTGAAATAAAAACTGCCTTGCTGCAATCACTTTCTATACACAACACAAGACACAACTCTTCTCCATCTCACTTTTAATCTTGATACCACAAACTATAAATGGGGATTAGGGTTTCACCACTACACAGTGACAAGCTGGAAGTACATATAGCCACGGCAGAGTGGGCCAATTTTAATACACCCCCACAATCGAAACTAGGGGTAAAGTGAATATTCACACTGGACCTAAACTTAAAGAAGATGGACATCGGGAAATCCTTAGTGAAGATATCGACATACTAAGACGAAGTAGAAACGTGCAGAACGCGAACTTCACCAAGAACGAGACACGTTCACGGACGAAGTGTAGGTCAATCTCCACATGCTTTGTTAGCTGATGTTGAACTAGGTTGATAGAGAGGTAGACGGTATTGATGTTGTCATAGTACACGATGGTGACATGGCGAATAGGGCAATGAGATTCCCTGAGGAGCTAACGCAACCAGCAGGCTCCAACGATGTCGTTGGCCATGACGCGGTACTCAGCTCCAGCGCTGGATCAGGACACTGTCGGCTAGCGCTTGGAAGACCAGAAAATTAGATTGTCCCTGAGAAAAACAACTTAGCCTGAGGTGGATTTTCAAATGTCAAAGCATCCGGCCCAATTAGCATCAGTGTAAACTGTAAGATCGGTCCGCAAAGTCCGGTGGAGGTGGAGGCTAAGATCCAGAGTGCCCTGTAAATACCGCAACATCCGCTTTTTAGTGGTGAGATGAGGATCTCTCGGGCCGTGCATATGTAGGCAAACATGTTGGACGGTATAGGTGATGTCTGGGTGAGTGAAGATAAGATATTGTAAAGAACTTACAATGCTCTTGTAGTGAGTAGGATCAGGTATCGAAACACCAACAGCAGATAGTCAAAGTACTGCAAGTCTTGTAATCTCGTATACCAGCACAATCCAAAATATCCAGCATATATTATCGTTGTGAGAGAAATAGACCAATATCTCGACGGTCAACAGTAATGCCCAGGAGGTGATGAAGAGGACCGATATATATTATAGAAAACTCATGTTAGAGAGTTGATATAATCTGCTGCAGGAACTGCTCTAACGACACCGTAAGAACAATATCATCGACATAGAAGAGCAAAAAAGTCATATCAATGTCACGGCAGTGCATAAACAACGAAGTGCCAGACTTAGCTTCAACAAATCCAAGAGATGTCATATGAGAAGCAAAGTAACTGTACCAAGCACAGATGGCCTGCTTCAATCCATAGAGAGAGCGGTTTAAGCGGCAGACATGATCGGGTTGCGAGGAGTCAACAAACCCGGATGACTGGACGCAGTACACTCTCTTAGTCAATGTACCATGCATGAATGTATTCTTGACGTCAAGTTGATGAATAGGCCAATAGCACGAGATAGTCAAACTGAGTACCACGCGGATGGTGGCATGCTTCACTATCAACTGAAAGTCTCATCATAGTTCAGTCTGGGACGCTGAGTGAAATCACGTAAGACCCATTGTACTTGTAGAGAGCAAGAAAGCCATCTAACATAAACTTGTGGCGAAATATCTATTTTCTAGTAACAACATTGATGCTAGGAGGGCAAGAAACCAGTGCCCAAGTGTCATTTGCCTAGATAGTATCGAACTTTAATTGCATAGCCACGCGTCAGTTCGGATCAGACAAGGTCAATCAGAAAGACATCGGAATCGGAGAGAGAACCACCATGTTAAGGTTGAGGTGGTCAACCAGCTAAATAAATCTGGATTTTGCACAAGTGCGCATGCCGTGCATATTGGTGATGGGCACGACTGCCTGTGGGATTATGGCTGCAATATGTCCAGTAGCACATCTAGTACTGTTGGAAGTAACCTAGGATGAGGCATCCAAAGGGGTCGCGACATGAGGCGGTCCAGTAGAAGGCCCGGTAGTGTCGCTGGTAATGGCTTGGGACATGGTGTCCACAAGAGCAGCAACACAATGTCGGGATAGAGAGGATGACCCAATGAGTAGAGGCCCAGTAGTAGGAGCGAGCCGCGGTGACCTGTTAGCGCCAAGGGCATGCAGTTGTACTGAGCCGGCTACAGGTGCATTTACGGTGTTAACGCCCCTAGGAGGTTTACCTACAAGCATAGTACTTGGCCCAATAGGCAAAGTGGAGCAGTCATCATCGCCTAAAAAAATCCAAGGTGGTAGGATCCAAGAGAGAGATAGGCATCTTAGATAAAGGGGAAAACGACACATCAAATACGACGTGTCGAGAGATGATGATTTTGCTAGAGTAAAGATTGAGACATCTATACGCTTTGTGATCAGTAGAGTAGCCAAGGAAGATGAACAAGGAAGAGCGAGGATAGAGTTTATGTGGAGCTATGGAGGACATGTTCAATAACAGGCACACCCAAATACGCAGAGGTGGGTGTAGGATGGGTGTGTTTGATGAAGAGCAGAGAACAGAGTGAGGCTGCTGAGAGTCGTAGTAGGATGATGATTGAGCAGATAGGTGGAGGTGTGAAGAGGATCAGCCTAATAGACTGGGGAAGACTAGCCTAAAATAGAAGAGAGCACACAATATTGTTAATGGTGTGAAGAGCGTGATTATGTTGTGAGGTATATAGATATGACATACAAAGAACGACATCGTTGGTGAGGAAGAACATGCAAGCTGAGGAGTGGTTGAATTCGTGGTTGTTGCCGCACTGGACTGCCTTGATAGGGGAGCCGAACTGTGTACGCACATATGAGAAAACGTTGGATAGAGCACCAAAGGTATCAGACTTGACAGGGAAGGGAAAAGTCCACGTATAGTGAGTACAATTATCAAGAATGACAAGGTAGTACTTATAACCTGACATACTAGCAACTAGGCATGATCAGAGATCATAGTGCATTCAATCGAAAGGATGAAGTGCGCAAGTGGTTGACCTACTGAAGGAAAGGCGTACATGGTGGCCTAACGCATAACATATATGGTTAGAAGTATGTTTATTACAATTAATAGCATTAGAGTTGACAAGTTTTGACAATGTTGCATGACCAAGATGACCAAGACGACAATACTAGATAGTGGTAGAGCATGCGGTGGCAATGATAGTATTCGCGTCGGATCTCGATGCGAGCATGCCGACGCTTGGGAGGTCTGCTTAGCTCCAGTGCAGGCCGGTTGGCTTCTCTCCGTGGCTTGAGGTATGCGCGCCGGGGGCCGTGGGGTTCGGTCGGCTCCGGCACGACGGTACGGGTGCGAGCGTGCCAGTCAATTTGATCCTGCAATTGACAAGGAGGTGAAGCAAACGGGTTAATCAGACGACGGGCCGATACGAGCACTCGCTATCGACTAGCTGCTGATAGGATCGGCTTGGTCATTGGCCACGTCCAGATGGCTCTAGCTATTAGCCGATAGCCGATAGGAATCATGGCCGCAGAGAAGCCAATGAGAAGCCAATGAGGGCGTGGACATGTGTCGACGGCTCCGGGTGTAGCAAAAGCGAAGTCCATATCCATCGGCTGCAGAGCTGATGGAGACACTGGATCACGCCCAGAGGATAGCAGAGCGGACGAGATCCCTCCTGGTAGTTGGCAGAGGTCGTAGCGGTCATCCATCGGCTAGAAAGTCAATGAAGGCATATATCAAGTAGCAAGGAAAATCATATAGACGCATCAGCTGCGAAGCCGATGCTACTCCGGAGATGGCATCACGATGACCCGTCGCTCACCATGACAGCGCTATTAACACCGAACCTCGAAGATCGGAACTAACCGAGATAATACAAGGCCGAGGCCAACAACGATGATACGAAGGACGCTCGGACCGGCCGTGCTGAAGTAAAGACAGGAGAGAACCCATCGGCTAGCTGAGCCGATGAGGGGATGCCTCTCTGAAGGCGGGCGCGCATCAGCTGGGAGACCGATGCACTTGGCGTGGCACGTAAAGGGAAACCTCTAAAGGCTTGGCGCGTATCGACCGAGGAGCCGATACACTGGGCTTGAAGGTCAGAGCATAGATAACTCTTCGGCTAGCACTCCGATGAGACACCGTGTAAAAAACTGTAAGCCTAAAGCTTAATCTACCGTTGGTAGCCCTATAGGTCGAACCTAACCGATGCAGCACGAAATTGACGACGGCAGAGGGAGCTTAATAGGCCGATAGGCCCTATACGGACGTGATGCGATACATCTGATCAGCCTAAAAGGTCGAACCTAACCAATGCAGCTTTAGATGGAGCAGAGCATATCGAGATAGTGGCGAGACTTACCCCTTCGTTGGAGATCGGACCTAACCGATGCAGCCCCGCGTCGAGAACCAGACCCCACCGATAGAAACCTAGATGAACTAGGGTGGCGATGCGCCGAGATTGTATTAATCGAGATATTCATTTACATGTCTCCAGGGGTCTATATTTATACCCTGGGTTTACAAAGTCCGACGTGTTTTCAACCATCGGACGTTATTTCTTAACAAAAATAAAGAAAAATATCTTTAAAAAAGTTAACTAACTAACTAAATCTTCATATCCATATAAGATAAGATTTACAAAAGATAAAATACCCTGCCGTGGGTTCCACGGCTCCTCCGTAAGCTCGGTCTTATCTGGATAATCTTCTATTCCGGGACCAAGTCTTCCATTATTTTAATCCGATCAGCTTCTTTCCTGTAGCAATCGGACCTTTCTTCACTCAAGCCAATCCATTTACAACCTCTCTTTGGGTTTGTCTAGGTCTTATCGTTAAAACTCCTCCTTAGACTTGACTCCATCCGGATAGTTTTCTATCCTCAAACCGATCCAATCTTCCACTAGTTTGATCGGTTTCTCTACAGTACCGATCGGCTTTGTCCCATGAGCCAATCAGTATTTCCATCGGCCGATTCTGTTTACAGGCTGAATCAAATTTCAGCGTTAATAGATAGCAGGAAAGTTGGCTGCAAACGGAAAGAACGGGTAGAGGTCACTTGTGCTATTGCACCTGGCAATCACGCTCCAAGTTTGCATGTCCTTCACAAAGAGACCAAAAGGATCAAACTCAATGTAGCAATGTTATCAGTTGTAATGCAATGAATGGAAATTAAGTTCTTGATAATGTTAGTTGCGACTAAAACATTAGAGAGAATGAGAGATCGATGTGGCGTGGGAATAATAGATGACCCGATGGAGGTTACAGGGAGTAAGGTCCCATTTCCAACAATGATTGAGGATGGATTGAGTGGAGAAGGAGGGTGGAAGGAAGTAAGTATACCAGTGTCGTTGGCCATGTGGGAGCCAGCCCTAGAGTTGGCGTACCACTCGGTCGAGGTCGATGAGGTTAAGGATAAGCTGTTGAAGTTATTGATTAGGGACACCTAGTCCTAGGAATTGCCTGCCATTGGGAACAAGGAATGTTGTAGCGGCATAGGCGTCACTAGAGTTGATATGGCAAAAGGAGGCAGCGCGACGGCGGCAAAACTTGGTGGTGAGGAAGGCAGGCCTTCACAAGCAAACCTCGACGGCGAGGTAGGCATGCCCCTGTATGTAGACCCCGGTGGCGAGGTGGGTACGCCTCCATAAGCGAACCTCGGGGGAGCGCCTGAACCGAACGACAGTGCATAGTAGAGTGGATACACCAAGGCGGTGAGAGCAGCTGGTGGCTCGAATGGTGAGAGGGGGTGGTGAGGTATCGACCCTGTTGTGCGGCCAGGGCCGTAAAGATGTGGCCACAGTTACACAGTCCCTACCCCAGGATTAGGGAAGGGGGCGACTAGGGGTCGACTGCCATGGCATGGGCTGGAGCTGAAGACGCTATTGCCCGAGGACACAAACTTGTCGCCGTGACCATGGCGACGGTTGGTAGGGCGTGGGTTGGAGGTGTAGCCGCCATGGCCGCTGCACCTAGGGCCCCCGCTGGCGGACCCGCCTGGAGGGTGCTGAGGAGCAGGGTGCATGGTGATGAAGGCAGGCAATGGTGCATCCTCGGTGGCGTCGTCGATGTCGATTTCTTCAAGAAGGAGCAGTGTGCACGCTTCATCGAAGGTAGGGAATGGCCGCTGCATCTTCAAGTTGGAGACCATGTAGTGGAACTTGCCATTGAGCTAGCGGATGAGTGTCAACACAAGGGTGCGGTCGTCGACTAGATCCCTAAACTCAGAGAGAGCACTAGCCATCATCTCAAGGCAGCGCAGAAATCAACGATTGAAGCCCTCCTTGTTTGACTGTGCAGAACTCGGTGGAGAGAAGAAGCGTGTGAGATTTGCGCTGGCTGACAAACTCCAACTCAAGAATAGATCAGGCGTTGCGATCGCTCGGGTTACGAAGCATTACCACCTATTGAAGGTCGGCGGCGATGGTGCCGTAGATCCAAGTGAGGACGGTGCAGTCTATGTACACTCATGTCGAACGGTCGTAGTTGTCGACGTCGAAGAGGACGTGGTTCGTTAGGGCATTCTTGACTAGGACGACGAGGAAGAGGATGCACCACTGGCTGTAGTTATTGGCGGCATGATGCAGTGTCTCAGGGACAGGGATCTTGATGTTGAGGACGGTGAGGGCTTGTGTGTGCATTGCAGCGTGCTTGGCCTCGTATGCGTTGAGGGCAATTTTGTGGTCCTCAGTAGCCTTTTGGTATGCGGCTTTAGCCTCGCGCTAGAGACAAAGTTGCTTTGTAGGTGTGTCGGGAGCCATGGGGCTGAGCGGGTTCTCAACTGCAATGGCGACGCGGGGTCAGTGGCAAGAGCGTGGGCTGGTAGGGCTTGGTGAGATCTCAGCGGCAACAGCGGCATAGGGGTAGAAGCATGCGCGGATAGTGAGATCAAGCGGTGGCAAGCCTAAGCGAGCGTAGAATGGCAAGGAGACCAAGCAACGACAGCGATTTGCTCGATTCGCTCTGATTCCATGTGTGAATGTAAATAGGGATTAAGGTTTTGCCACCGCGCACAATGACAAGTTAGGAGTACATATAAAGACGGTGAAGTGGGCCGAGTGGGCCGATGCTAATAATATGAAGTGTGTTGTATGCAGATGAGCTTGTGGTTCTTTTTAATAGTGGCATCAAAGATGAAGGTGGTATCGTTAGCTACAAAAGATTTAGATACCAACTAGTGAGACTCTACACCCTCCTTATCAGCATCTTGAGTAACGCAGCAATAGAAGCGACGATATCTCTAAGGCATAAAGATCGAGTTAGTTATTGGAATCTTCACTAATCACGATAAAATATTTTTGTTATAATTTTTTAGGAAAAACTCTCAAAAATAGATAGAGGAAAGAGTAGCTAATATAAGTAGCCTCGCTTGAGGTACTCTATTCTTGATGTTTTATTTTGACCAAATGTGCCATTTATTTTTTATTTTCCTTTACTTCAATATGATCCTTGAGCTCACATAAAGCACCATATATGCAAGCCAACTCAACAAAACTTCAATCCTTGGTGGCAAGATTCATAGAAAAAAAATCTAAATTTACCCTTGTATAAGACAAAGAAGAAAAAGAGTAGAGCCTTGCAAGGAAGCCAACCCATCTACTTGAACATGGTGCTGCCTATTCCACCCAAAAACCATGCAACACACTGCTTGCGTGGACATTGGTGGTCGAGGAGCTCCATCTCCCGTTTGGAACCTCTGATCTGATTTCTATAATAATTATTTAAAGTACAAATAAATAAATTAACTACTATAAAATAAAAATTTAATGACGAACTTATATATATTTATAATTTTTATATGAAATACAACTTGTGAAACACAAAAAAAAATTTGAAATTTGCAGAAGAAAAGAATAGAACCATATGTCACAAATAGCGTCATTGTTGACCATACCAATGCTCGGAGTACAACCTCTTCCTTCTATCTTAACTTCTCTAACCAACCATCATAGTGTTTTTTAAGAGGGCTATTATTGTATGGTATTCTATTTCAAAACAGTAGTATTAGTTTTGGTACTAAGTTATACTAGGTTGATACCCCGTTGGTATCGAGCAGTACTATATCAATACCATCTAGTATCTTATTGGTATCAGGCGATACCAATTGGTATCGAACTAATACCGATCATTACTACTAAATTCCACTTCTTTGCTATAGCATTTAACTAAGCAATTGTACTATTATCAATGAGCTCCAATCCCTTCTTAAGAACATCCCCTATATTCACTCTACCACATCGATATGGAACACTATAACTCTTCTAGGTACTTGGTTTTCTACACCAGATTCGAGCCGTCCACCTTTTTGTTGCTTTTTAGTGGGTTAGTGAGATAGACTTGTCTATGGGATTATGGTGAGGTTGTTCTAACCAGATGTTCTATAGTATTTCCTATATATATATATAATATATTACTCAGTACATATCATTAAGAGTATATGAGGTTCTATGTATTGGGGGTAGAATCGTACTAAACTTGTAGCTCTACATAGACAAGTTGGAAAAAAAAAGAAAAGAAAATCTAATGTCTAGTAGGCCTGACCACCGTGGGCCTCCTGCTCTCCCGCCCGCAGCCAACGAAGTTCTCGCTTCTGTCGTGGAACCGGAGAGCTCGGCGAGGCGTACGTACTGGAAAGAACGAGCATGCGGCAGAAGGATATACCGTGTGGACGGTATACCGTATTTTAGCATTCCTGAATGCCTTTTTTTGGAAAAAAATACTCAAACAGAAAAAGGAAAACTCTGAACATATATATAGTGGTAAAAAAAATTAAACGGAGGATTGTGGGGCCCACTTGCCATCCCTGCTTTTCCTTCCCCTTTCCCTTTTGGTTTCGGCCGTTGGCGTTGCGCCCCACCACCATCGTCTTTCCTGTGCTAGTACTGTAGCAGCTGCCGCCGTATTCCGCGGTGATGTTCGCCTGGCTCCTCCGCGGCTGCCGCGACGAGTGCTCGGCCTCCGACCAGCTCAAGCAGGTCCATCTCCCTCCCTCCCTCCCTCCCTCCCTCCCTCTCTCTCTCCATCTCATCTCGCCCCCAAGAATCTTCTTTTCCCCCTCTTTTCCAATTCGAAAGCGGCGGTAGCAGATACTAGAAGAGAAGGGGGATTTTGCCCTCCCGTTTGTCAGTTCAAGACTCGAGAGAGTGAGGGAGGGAGAGCTGCGGTTTTTCTCGAACCAAAGAACTCCCTAACTCCTACCGAAGCGGGCGAATCCATGAGTGCGTGCTCGTTCCGTACTCGGTTGGAGATGGGGAACGAGCAGTCCGTGCGTTTCTTCTTCAGTCAGCGTTTCTGTCCACAGCAATCTTCTTGGACTATGTAGCGGGGGTCAAGCGAGATGTGCGAATCTGGGTAGGCTTGTAGATGCATCGTTGCGTACAATGTGAGTTGTTCAGAGTTCAGACACAGTTGCAAGTTGCAACCCCTTAAAGAGCCCCTCTGGTGGCATGGAATGGATGTAGAGCAGCTGAGGAGGGTGCAGTGTGTCAAAATGAAGAAATGGCTGCTAGTTTTTTCTTCTTTTGGTACAACTTGTTCGGTTAATTCGTTCTTCTTGTGGAAGATCAGCATATGTTTTTTTTCCTGCTGCTACATTATATAGAGATATCTCGAGAATATAGCTATAGTATGGCTAACTAAGTTGTTCAATAATATTTTTTAATCGAATATGATATCTCAGGAGTGGAGAAATATATTGGTATCAATAAATAAGAGAGATATCTAAAGTTATACTAATTAACGGAGAATTAAGTTGATGACTCATATTATGAAGGTATAGGAGAGGGTTATCGAACACCATTTGAGAGGAACGATACGGATTTCTACAAACCAATTTGGTTTCATGCTTAGAAGATTAACCATAGAAGCAAATTTTTAAAAAAGACAAGTTATGAAGCAGTTTAGAGAGTAAAAAAATAACATACATATGGTTTTTATTAACTTGAAAAAGTCTTATGATAAGATATCAGGAAATATTATGTGGTGGGTTTAGGACAAACATAAAGTCTTAACAAAATATGGTACCCTCATCAAGGATATGTATAACAGTGATATGACTAATGTTCAAACAAATGATAATAACACATATTATTTTTTATTAAAATAGAACTATATCAGGGATCATCATTGAGCCCTTACTTTGTATTGGTAATGGATGAGGTTACGAGAAACATACAAGAGAGTATCTCTTGATGTATACTCTTTACAGATGATGTAGTGTTAATTGATAAGAGTTGTACAGGAGTAAATAGAAAACTAGAGTTATGGCGGTAAACTCTTGACTTCAAAGATTTTAGAGTAAGCAGAATTAAAACTGAATAATTGATGTGTGAATTTTAGCACTATCGCACATGAGTAGTGAGATGTGAGTTTAATAGGCCAAGTAATGTCTAAGAAGAATATTTTTCGATATTTGAGATCAATACTACAGATGGATGTAAATATTGATGCAGACATTAGCTATAAAATCAAAATGGGCTAGTTGAAGTGGTGCCAAACATCTGTCATCATTTGTGATAAGAGAGTATCTTAGAAGTTAAAAATCAAGTTTTATAGAATGGTGATTAGACCTGCTATGCTATATGGATCAGAATATTGGTCTTAAAAAAGACATCATGTTTAAAAACTAAGTGTTGCAGAAATACGTATGCTACGTTAGATTTGTAGTTATATAAAAATAGATCGAGTCTAAAACGAGAAAATACGTAATTGACTAGGGGTAACACCAATTAAAGAAAAACTTGTACAACATCGGTTAAGATAATTTATCCATATCCAAAGAAGACCTCAGAGGCGTCAGTATATTGTGGAATCATAAGTCAAGATAATAAAATGAAAAGAGATAGAGAAAAACCAAACTAACATGAAAAATTCAATAAAAAATGATTTGAAAGAGTGGGATATAGCTAAATATTTATATTTAAATAGAAATACTTAACAAATAACTATTAACGTGCCTGCACTGTAATTCGAAGATTTTTATTGGGTTTTAAATCTAGCCTATCCAACTTGTTTAGGACTGAAAGGTTGTATTGAGTTGAGTTGCTACATTATGTAGAGAGTTGTGAGAGAAATCAAAGGGCAAGTTTTGGGGCGCTTTGGCGGTGATTTCAAATTGTAGTATGATGTAATCTGAAGAATACTAATAATAGAGTAAAGGCAAACACCCTATGAAATAAGAAATATGAGGATAGCATCTGCCATGAATATTTTAGGCTTCATATTGTTCATGTTAAAAAAGGGTATCTTTGAAATTGCTGTTTCTGTCTTTTGAGTTACATAAATAGGATAAGTTTGCCTTCAGTGGTTCAGTTATAGTTGCTGCTGCCTGTATGCTGGATTAAAACAGGCCAACCTCTAGTTTCTTTCAGAGCTATTTTCTCTTTCTCTTGCTTTGGTTTTGTCCTTCTGAGCTAATTAATCTGAAAGTGTTTAACTCAGCAAAATATTTGTATGATATACCAGATTATTGCTAACCTCTACCAATTCATTGTTTTCTTACCTTCTGAATTGATTGCTTATGGTATACTATGGCTCTATAGGCTCGTGATGTCTTCGTGGCAAAAGAGGCAGTTCTGCAAAAGAAGATCTCTCAGGAGATGGAACGAGCCAAGGAGTTCACAAAATCAGGAAACAAGCAAGCAGCTATGCAGTGCTTAAAGAGGAAGAAGTACTATGAAAGCCAAATGAACCAGGTTGGAAGTGTCCAGTTGCGCATTAATACCAAGGAGAAGATGATTGCTGATCACAGTGGAAATAAAGAAGACAAGTGAAATCAGAGTTCTGAACGTATGCCTCTTTTCTGTTCCTCATGTTTGCATGGATCAGATACATAACCTTGTGAAAAAAGGCACAATTTTGTGTGGTTATTGTAGCACATAGTTATCCTTTACCAACACTGCAAATTACATTTTAACATTGATTGACCTTTCATAATGTATGAAAGTGGTTGCTTTTGATCTTTGTTCTTTCACTATTTTTTTGGACAAGACCTGCCTATTTCCTATTTTAATATAGCGTTTTCAGTAAGTATCCTCTTTGTTATTATCATCTTTATGGAACCTTGGTTTGCTTTCAAGTGAGTCTTATCTCATAAACTGCAGTGTTTATGATTTATGTGAACCATGAACATAAAATTTCATTTTTTTTAGATAATGGAAACAAATTCCAGCCTTCAGCTCAATGCCTCCAGCCACACATAGAATTTCATTTGGATTCTCATTGGATTGAACTGACAAAAACAACTGCTTGATGTATTTAGTCGATGCGCTTTCAGCATGGTTAATATCACTGATTTTAGTATTTTAGTGTGAGCTAAATCATGTTTCAACTAGTTGACTGATCATTGATTCAGGAGTTGTGCATTTTTACTGTCTATGTGAGCAGAATATAGTGCACACTTCAACTACATGTCTTCTGTTCTGCGGCATGAAATCCGATCTAGATTTTCCTCTTCAATTAGTGAATGACACTGCGTGTCTCAGAGTCTAGAATTATAAGCAGAGAATGTGCAAGCAAACCTGAATTCTATATTTCTGTTTCAACGCCTGGGTGTGCTGCAGATCAAGTCTGCAGCATCTTGCTGGTCACGTATTATATTCATTTTTATAATAAGTTTTTTATGCTACATTCCTGTTCTTTCAATGGCTTAACCAAAGTGCTCTCTTGTTGCAGAGTAGACGGCAGCAGTTTTTACCTGAGCAGCTATGCTAACCTCAGTAACCGCAAGCAATGAATGATGGCAATATCATGTTAGATCAATCTAATGTAGGGGTTAGTGATAGCCTTGTTTCTTTTAGAGGACAACCTTCTCCCTTTCTTTCTTTTTTTCTTTTTTTGACAGGACAGCCTTTCTTGTTGGTTGCACTATTTGTGTGCTCGCGAGGGTGGTTTGGTTTTCATTGAAACCAATATATGTAAATATCATATTTTTCTCTAGTCTGCCTTGCCACCGTCCTGTAGTGCTTTCGGTTGTGTAACCGAATTATCGGATCCAATGTTCTACATCTCTATCAGTATACAACCTAGTAGCATCTTATCAGACCATCACGCAACCCTGGGTGTTTTAGCATTTTTATCAACCTATCAGATAACCCTAGGTATTTTGAGTTCTGCAAAATGCAAAGAGGGCAGGGTTGATATCAATGTAGAGTAGGGGCTCACATTGCCAGGCGGCAGGCAGGGCCGATGGAACTTGTGGTGCCCGAAGGATCATTTGAATTAATAATTAAAAGCTTTTGCCAAGTACTACACAAAAACAATCTAGGGCTCCTTGCAGCACGGAAGTTCTTTCTGACGATGACTCGAAATGAACTAATTCCTGTAAAATTCCTGAGTTCCGAGCTTCAAGTTTCAACTTGATAAGCAGGGCAGCTGATGAATCACAGGTACAAGCACAACCAAAATGCAAGCAGAACGATAACTCAAGTCACCAAAAAAAAAACTTTCAGAACCATAATCTTTACAGTGCTAAGCAATCCACCTGTCGTTTTTTTACCACCAAACAAATGCTACGGTAAGAGCCATCTTCTTCTACATCTCTACCAAAAACGAGTATTTTCTCTAGAAGAAACAATGATAATGGATACTCGCTTGAAAGGAAGCACCATAAACAACTGATGAGGGGAGTTTCCTCAGCACTGGTGCCAAAATGTCTCGGGGTAGGCGTCAGCACTTCCACAATTGGGGAGGGAGGTAAGACTTCATTGAAATTATGCCATTGGTTGTCGCCTCCTGCAACCACCAAATGCAGTGTTGACACAAGATAACTCGGTAAAGTACATATCCACATTACTAAACATATTGAAACCTATCTAAAAATAAAATATGAAGAAGCTCCTTGGCTTTTCCTAAGCCAAATAATGGTATGAACTGCAATTGTAAATCTATTACTTGTTTTCACTAGTAAAAGCTACTTGACAACATAGCTCATCAGTTAGTTGTCGCTTACATTCAGCTTTTCAGCAAACTGCCTTAACATTTTTTTTCTAAAGGCAATATATATGTAGAAAAAGTATAAATATCATCTAAGGTAAAGCAAGATAGTATAGGCTGCTCCAACTAAAAAAAATGTTACCTTTTTGGTCGGATGCGGTCCTCTTCAAAATCCATTATTCCTCCAGGTTCAGAGAGAAAGTCATCATGCCCCTGTAAGTCGATGTCTGCCTGTTTAAATTGTTCAACTTCTGCCATCAAGTAAGAAACAAGGTCCGGCAATTCCACTATTTAATACTACATGAATACTTCAAAAAGTAATTAATGACAAAAT
Organism: Oryza coarctata; assembly: GCA_030770085.1. Taxonomy (NCBI): domain Eukaryota; kingdom Viridiplantae; phylum Streptophyta; class Magnoliopsida; order Poales; family Poaceae; genus Oryza; species Oryza coarctata. The sequence goes on from CM061475.1 coordinate 11,914,029, forward strand.
CAAAATGGATCAAAAGAGTAAAAAGACACAGGTCAATACAAGAATGAGCATAACACAAAGAAAACAAAACAGTATCTGAGAAAAAGATGCAAGTTTCCCCCTTTTTCAGTATCTGAGAAAATGAAAATTAGTTGATGCTTCAATTAATCCAACTCACCTTGATTGATTTTTTGGCTTCTTCTACCTTGTCTTCAAACTCCTTCTGGTACTTCTTGTTCACTTCACTCATTGTATCAGCCCACTTGATTTTCTCCTGAATCTGATGCAATAAATTATCTGATGTTCCCAGCCTGTGCAACACACATCAGCATGAGTTCCATTGGTCCCGTTAACTTGCACTTCATAAATCATAATGGTCAGAATAGAATAGGCTAGGATGAAAAGGTCAAAGCATGAACATATAAACTAATTACTAGTGAAGGGTCAAATGCACAACATCGACACCAAACGATGTGTATAGACTATTGTCTAAATGAAAAATCTCAAAGAGACTATTCGTCTTTAACCAATTCAGGGAAGCACTTCCATATGACTTACAACATAAAGCTATGAACTGAAAAACTTAAAACAATGCGACTATAATAGTTGCTTTGAAGTACAGTACACATGGAATCCAGAAGAAATAAGCATAGCAGAAAATAACCAAGCTGAAGTTCCCAAGACATAAAACCACAATGCAGCTTTCAGAAGGTCAGATATGAGGGGAAACCATATTTAAATGCAAACATTAAAAATTCTTGGAACAAATAGAGATGGAATGCAACAATCATTTCTAAAGTAAATATACACACCAGTCAGACAAGGTATCTATCATGTTGTTCAGTTTATCAGGTGTAAGATCCCTTCCAGTTGCAAATTGTACCTGTCAAGTACAGACAAAAAACAAAATGAGAGATCATTTGCCAGCAAAACAATTAATCCATAAACGATGTACTTGTAGGCTGCAAGCATCTGACCTCAAAACACCTCCTTAGTTGATCCAATTTGCCTCTGACAATACCCTAAAGAAGCAATTAAACATTAAGATTTGACGCTAGAAATACACAGTATCAAGATTCAAGAAACAAACCTATGCTATTTGGTATTCATAATGACATGATTTTTGCTAGGGAGGTTAAAAGACAGAAAAATATGAAGATTAGGTGCCTAAGGTGAAAATGAATTCTCACCGAGTACATGCACTCATTGATGAGGAAATCTTCAAGTTCTCTTACATTGGAAACATCCAATTCTTGCATGAGCTGATCATATGGTAGCACCTGAATACAGCAAAAGCAAAAGAATAAGATGGAGCTTAAGGTAAAGGCATAGGATTGTCTACATGAACCTTCGTTCCAATGCACACTCAAACATGCTAATCACACAAAGAATAATATAGGATTCACAGAAAGTGTAAAACTAGATTAGGAACACATAATATAATGGAATAAGTTTGTTTCTAGCATTGGTTATTATTTTTTTCAGAGAAGAACCACCACTTTAACCTCTTCATACTTGGCTCTGACAAACATACAGAACTGTATACAACTATTTCCCATCATAAGTACTGGAAGAAGAATGAAAACCAGGATAATAATAAGCATGCTCTCCTAATACAGCAGACCAGCTATTATTAGACAAAACAATTATGAGTTAGGGTACATTTGGCTCTTAAGTTAGCTTTGGTCAGCATGGTTAATACAAACTAGCTCATTTGGGCTATGGAGTATGGACCGCATAAGCAAGGCAAGATATTTGGTGCCATCAGAAGTGCACGTTCACATGCTTGCCAAGAACGAGAAGACAACTCATTTTAGCTCTCCCTCATTGAAAGTTTTTTTCTGACACTTTTTGGTCAGATTGCTGGGGAAAGCTAGCATTTTTAATTACTACCAAATGACCCACATCACTAAGCAAGTCTAGAATCCCCATTGCCAAGGATCAAAACACTCCCTTAGTAACTTAGGTATGCAGGACGAAGGAAATGCAGAAAACTGCTCTATGTATTAAACAGTATCAGCCTGAACTTGCACCTTGGTTGACTCAGCCAAAGTTAGCACACTGAGCTGCTTCAGCTTCTGAACTTGATCAGGTAACAATGCAGGGAGATTGCCAGAATTACCTACACATATATGAAGAGTAAAAATAATCAACAAAACAGTAAATATTCATTCTGCAGTTATCTGTCAGAAGTTATTACCAAAAACAGAGAATACACAAACTACAAACCAATTTAATCTCATGACAATGAGAAGAAGCAACAAAATTCTAGCAACCACAAGCAAGCAAAACTAATATAGAAGCCCACAAGAACAAACAAGGTCATGTTTAACTCCACCTACAAACAGCACAACAAGCACCGATCATATTGGTGGGTAAAAAGGTATAATCGTCACAGCTCTGATATAATGTGTTCGCATATAGTTTCAGAAGACAAACCATAAGACAAATGCAAATTGATTTATTAGTGCATTAATTCCATCCAAAATTAACAGTATAACACAAAAACGCGTGAACTAATATTAACATAAATTGGGACTATTTGTTAACTACTGAAAGACTGTAATCCCTCATCTCAGAGTTTCCAAACATATTTGGCCTCACATGCCAACGTTACGGTCCATGGTAAGCGACTATTTCATAGTGCACAGCCCTAACATACAGCAACAAGACAATGCACTACACTCACGCACCACACGGGCACAAACATATGACGCATAGCAACACACCCCAGAAGGGCAATTGTAATGTACGAATCATCGCAACAGGATGGCGTGATCTTACTCTTGTAGTCCTTCAATGTCCCGTAGGCGAAGAGGCGGAGCACGTCCAGCGACGACGCGTACTGCGTTCCCGTGAGCTGCAGCAAACGGACGAACAACAATAGCCGCACGAACATCAGATCGAAATCAGGGGAGCCACAACCAAACCCTAACCCTAAATGCGCGCGGCGCAGGGTGGGGGGAAGGAGCGGGAACGCCTACCTTGGAGAGAGCCGGGAGGGAGAGGAGCTCGGAGAAGGTGAAGAGGGCCGGGTGGGACGTGGCCTCGAGCACGAGCGCCGCCAGCTGCGGCGCCGACGACGAGAGCGCGGCCGCCTGAGCCGAGAACTGCTCGATCAGCTCCGCCTGCCGCCGCTCCGCGTCCATCGCCATCGCCGCCGGCGATTACGGGCGCTAGTGCGGCTAGGGCTTGGGAATCCCCTCTCTCTCTCTCTCTCTCTCGTTCGAGGTTTCGCTTTCGCTACGCCTCGTGATATTCATCTCGTGGCTTCTCTGTTTTGGCATTATAGTCGGGGACGTTTCGGGTTCGGTTGGGCTCCACGGTGGCGGTGGTGGTGTCCGGCTGGTTGCACCATGCTTCGTGCTCGTGACGTGGAGGGCCACGGTCGCATGGGCTGCTTGCCTGCGTTACGCCGCGCCGGGGTGGATATTAGTAGAAAAATAAAACCCGAAAGAATGGGCTACGTAGATCTATATGGAATTTTTCTGATTTTTTTTAGTTCGTGGCTGGGGCTGTACGAGGAGAAGGGAGAAGGAGGACGGATGAATGTATTTTTTAACTAGTAACTAATAATATGTCAGTGTGTATTTGATAGTAATTAAAAATGGCACCACGGGATCAGGTTTTCTTCTAAGTTCGAATTAGGAGTATGACTTAATCACACAGTTAGATCCTGAAGTTAACATAGTTTCAATCGTTAAGAGAAAGATGAATGGTAGATTTGCTTAGATAGGCTCTGACCGATTAGCAACGTAACACTCTATAACTGTATTTTTGTTTTTTTAATGTGGATTACACTATAGTATTTCAAAATAGGTTTCTCTCCTTTGAAGAAGCATCCTTTCTCCTAGTCATAGTTCTCTCTATTTTTTTAGGGTACCATATCAATCGAATCGAGAGAAAAATACAAAGAGAGCCCCTATGGTCCCTAGCATGTAGGGATTAGATATGGATAGTTTAATCATTATCAGTTTTCTAGCACATCACGTCACTGTATCACTTGGCTCCCATCACTATCTACAACAGGAGATCCACCAGTCAACACCATGACATAGTGAATAAAATGTATGGGTTATAAAATAGGCTGACTGTAGTATGATCATCTAACAATAATGAGGAGCAATATATGTTTTGTCCCACGTCGCCCATCCATCAGAGTAGATATTTATCTTGTTACTCTGATTAGAGTAGGCATGTGAGAGGCGAACTAGGCAGTGTGTTTTACCTTACTACATTGAATGTGTGGTTGGTGTAGTTGGGTCTACTGTGACCCCGAGCACTCTTGAATCTAGTCACCAAGGGGCAAGAGAGCTTAGGGTTGTCCACCTGAGGTTGACTACCCGGGACGAACAGCTTAGGGTAGCCATCCTGAAATAATTAGCTTAGAGCCAGCTAGCTTGGACTAACCAGTTTGGGGCTAGCACGAAGGCACTAGCTCAGGATAGCAAGCGTCGAACCGTGTTCGCCTATAAGTGGTGCGTTTTGCTTCACTGCATTAAATGTGGTGGATGGAGTAGTTAGGTCTATCATGATCCGAGCACCCCTAAATCTGGTCATCAAGGGCAAGAGAGATCGATGTCACCTACCCAAGGTGAGTAGCTCAAGGTACCTATCTTGAAATGACTAGCTCAAGGCTAGTCAGCTCGGGCTAGCCAGCCCATGGCTGAGGGCACAGAGGTACCAACTCGGGACAACTAGCACGGAATCGTGTTTGTCTACACCTAAGACGTCATCAAAGGTTAGAGCGCTCGGTCACCACTTGAATTTCTCCTAGCTGCTAGGGTAGGACCTTGGTTCCCACTTCACCGATAGTGGCCCCTGGTCCCATCGTCAAGTGCCACACCAAAGATTGAGGGTAGGGCCTATCTCTTCAATGGCTTGGTGGCGGCATAGCTTCCATCAATTTCTTCATCTTCTTTGGCTCAATGCTCTTGTTCTTGACAAATGTTGATGAAGCCGTAAAGTGGCATGCGCCATTAGACTTGATGTGGATCGCTTCCCGAGCTATCTAGTGAACATACCAGTGCTTAGGGTTTAATCCCCGAGCTCGCGTTAGCACAGGCTCAGGACTCCAATGCTGTCATACGTGCTCATGGCCTCACAACTTTGATGCCTTCTCTAAGTTGAGTCCTTAGCCCCTACGCAGCATAGTGCTTAGAGGACAGTCCCTAAGCTCACCCACAGTGTGTAGGGGAGCTCAGGATCTTACCTCGATCGACTTGCCTAGCAAAACAAGTAAGTAGGGTTGTTCTCTCACATAAAACACCCATGGGAACAGTGTTAACAACGCCCACCACCATTTTACCCGCTACCCCTTAGATGCCTGAGTTAGCAATGCACATGGGTCATCGAGCAACTCATGGTTCTCGGGTCTTAGTGGTGCTCAAGATGGGATTGGCTAGGCTAGGCACCGATAATCCGCTACCGAGGCCTAGGTTGCCCCAACCACCTATCCTTGAGTTGGTAAGGCTATCTGAGGTCCTTGAAGCTTAGTGATGCCCAGGCATTGCTTACCAGTTCGAGCACCAACGGCTGGTGCATAATGGCTAAGTTACCACGACCACTTGAACTATGCGCTAGTCATCGTCCGTTTGCGATTGGGTACCATAGGGTGGTGTTTTCACGTGATCGAGGCTTTCTGCGATCGGGTAAGCAAGGAAAAACTCTCAAGAAATAAAAGGTATTAGAAATCTTACAAGTATTGACATGTAATTCCTGAGTTCACAATCTTACCATAGGCTGCTTCCCTAGCCCTCTGGCAATCACGTGAAAGCTCATGGCCACATAGCTTTATTGCTTACATCGAGGTGCCTCCTTCGCTCTCGAGTGAAAATACAAGTGTTCAGAAGGTCTAGCTTCTGAGCCCCTAGGTCCTCTAGCTAATCTGTATGGCTCTACCAACTAGAACAACATGGTTGCCCGCTTGGAAAAAATGCCAACGGACATGGTACTAATAACGTTCGCCACTATTTTACCCATCACTCCTCGAACAACCAAACTAATGATGTATCTGGGTGATCGAATAACTCGTGGTTCTCAGGGCTAGGTGGTCCTCGGGTTAAGACTGGATAGGTTGGACACCAATAGCTCTCTACCGAGGCCTAGGTTGCCCCAACCACCTATCCTTGGATTGGTAGGGCTACCCAAGGTGCTCAGAGCTCAGTGATGCCCAGAGCACGCCTACCGGTTTGAGCATCGATGGCTGATGCACCACGGCAAAGTTACCATGATCCCCCGAAACACATATTAAATACCATCCATTCGCTACTAGAAAATGAAGGATCATGGTTTCATACGGTAAAGATTCTTGCGAGCAGATGAGCAGAAGAGTACTTCTAAAAAACACTTAAGAAAATAATACCTTACTTATAAGGATATTGCATACTAAGTGAGAGCCCTCACCCAACTGAGGAAGGATGCTTGAGGGGTGCCTGTGCTACAAATAGAGCACTGCAAGGCTGCCGAAGCCGAAGACAAGCTAGCGTCGCACCGATGCATGGTGTGCATCGAATATGGTCTTAGCGTCGGGGCTCGCCAGCTGCTGCTAGTGCTCCTATCGCATAGCTCCAATGGGTTTGGTGCTACCCTCTCTGCTCTAGGGGTGTGGAGCACACTAGAGCAACGTGTTGATGCACGCATGGGGCGATCGGACTAGGCAGAGTGGCGCGCTGAGAGAGTGAGTGAGCATAAGCCGATGGAGGTCCAATATGATGGTGTGTGAACACGTCGAGACCTAGAAAATCTAATTAGCTCTAGCATAGGTCCTTCGGCTCATTGGAGTGCACTCCAAATGATATGTTGACGCACGCACGAGGCAAATTAGACCGGGCAGAGATGAGTGTCGAGAGAGAGCGCGAACATAAGCTGATAGAGGTCAGATGTGATGGTGCATGAACACATCGAGCCCTGAGAGGTTTGCTTAGCTCTAATGCAGGTCCTTCGATTTTGAGATCCCTTCATCGGGGTTACTGGAGTTACGGACATGCTAGTCAATTTGACCCTACAATTGATAAGGAGATAAGCCAATGAGTCAATTAGCTGATGGGCCGATACAAACTCCTACTATCGGCTGGTCGCCAATAGAGTTGAGATAGTCATCGGCTGCATCTGACGCACTCCTACTATCGGCTGGTTGCAGATAAGGTTAAAGCACTTCTAGCCAACGAAGGCATAGACAGATGGTGACAAATGGAATGAAAAAACACATCGGCTATAGAGCCAATGGCGCTCTAGAACAACCTCTAGACATTATTTTCTAAACATAAAAACAAACTATTATTTTTAAGAAGTTAACAAAACTAATTAAATTTAGCTATCTTGTAAGATATATTTTATAGAGATAAAGTACTCTATCATGATTTTTATGGCTTCTACTCATACTCGGTCCCATCTAGATAACTTTTCGTCTTTAATTGATCTGAATTTATCTTCAATTGTCTGATCGGTTCTTTCTCTATATCAATCAGACTCTTTCCATAAATCAATCGGCTCTCCAATCCTGTTTACGAGGCTTACCAAATTTTGGTGCAAACACAAGGTGAGAGCGGGTGGCCAGAGGACGCCTAGTCCCCACGACCATGTTGTCTTGGCACCACTCTTGGGCATGCTCAAGCGTAACTCAGGTGTCCTAGTTAGCCCTCCGCTTATCAAGGCGACAACAGAGGTCCTAGAGAGCCATCGGTTGTGTGAGGGTAGACAAAGGTCTTGGGTCACACACATGGCCCTAGATGACATCAATGTGGTGCGACGACTGATCTGACGGTAACGCCGACAACGAACTAGCCCTAGAGCCATTGTGCACACTGTTGGTGGGCATCTGGTGGTGTGCCATGTCGATGAGATTAGTGACTTCTTGCAACCACCTCATTTCTCAAGTTTTGGCACCCGTCGCATGGAATGGGGCATGCATGAAGAGTGCATGCGCTGCAAGCAAAGTGCTCCCGGCTTGCTCCCCTATGTCTAGGTGATGCTAGACAGATGGCTAGCGTGCTCTCGCTAGTGTGATAGCCACTGACTACTCTATTTGTCGAGGTTACTCCTAATATAAAGGGGTAGCCGCTATTAGAGCGCTAGGGTTGGTGCCTCCTTCCTTCGCTTAGGAGGGTGCGGAATGCGTCGAGGTACGTCAATACCACTGACCAATCATTCGCTTGTACTATGACGACAACAGTGGTGTAGGGTGTCGCACAACCCCCTTTGACTCCTCTAAGTCAGAGCGGTGGCGATGGCGTCTACCCATCATCTTTTAGCCTCTGTAGCGAGAATAGCAAAAGACTCAAACGCCATCTGCCTTGGGTCCCATAAGACTAGTAGCTAGAGGAATTGATAGGTGTATGTGTGCTAGTTGCAGTCCTATGGGCTTGCTAAGCAGTGCACATGGTCAATCACGCGTCATTTGAGCAAAGTGCCTGTACTTGTAAATGCATGCATGGATCCATTCACATTAGTTGACCACAAGAATTGCCAGCTGTGTTCTCTTGCCTCACGTGACTTACTCTAGCCATCTTGGGGCAAGCCATGCTAGACTTTTTTTCTTAGGTCACATATTTTGTACCATGTAAAGATCACATTTGACTGGCTTTATTGTCTACCGGTCAACTAGGAGAGAAGAAGGGAGACTTGATGTCAAGATGAAATTTTTTGTTTATATCTTTATAGCACCAATATAAAATCATAGGAATATTTTTTATTAACTTCAAATAAGTCATGTCATAAAATTTCAGTGGTACCATTCACAATACTACAAATCTCAAAGTACGACGATAGCTATAAGATACTTTGAGGAATCATCATGATATTTTTTATATCACAAATTAAAATACAATATAATGATACATCGTGAAATATTGAAAAATTATAGATGCGGGATATATCATGATACATCGTGACATGTGAAGTTGCCTTGATATCTAATACATCTATTATATTTATACCTAGAGCTACCATAATATCTAACACCTCCATGAATCTAGAGGTATCATGATGATTGATACAATACTATTTGGTGCCTTGATCATATATGAAGGTATCATAATACCTAATGCCTCTATAGTATCTAAGGTATCATAGGTACCTAGTATCTTTATGGTATCTAAAGATATCATTGGACACATATCTAAAGGTATCATATACATCTTCATGGTACCTCATGATATCATCATCCTTTAAATTTCTATGATACCTAAAGCTACTTCCATGATATAATACCTAATACCTCTATCATCTTATACCTCTACGAGGTCTATAGGTAATAAATTTGACATATATATTAGAACTAATAGGTATCTAGTTATCACACTAGTACCATGCTTAATATATAATAGTATATATATATGTGTATTATGATGCCAAGTATATGATACCCTAAGGTATCATGGCCTATATAATACTATAAGATATCATGGTACTTATATAATATTATAATGTCTACAGGTATAGATCTAGCACTTGGATATCATACTTAATTCGTATAGATCTAGCACTTGGGTATCATACTTAATTCTTATAGATATTAGATGACTAGGTATTATAACGGAACCAACATAATATATCATAGCATCTATTAGAACTCTATGTGATAGTACATTCATGTATTATTTGGGTAATAGCATGAGCCCAATATGATACATAATGTTTAAAAAATATATAATATATCTTAGCATTCATCAGAACTAGTGTGATGCTTTCGTGTATCATCTAGAAATAGTCTAATATATTTGGTGCATGGAAATATGGCACAAGCAAAAGCACATGGCCCAAGACAATAGGTGCGGACCATCTGAAGTACTCTACCTAGGCTACTATACTAGGCTTGCTATCGTGTAGTCATGCACATAGACTTAGCCTACAAGCACACGGAACAAAGCGAACACATTATCAAATTGGGTGTATTTGGTTAGAGAAATTATTAGGAGGGAATAAAAGATTAAGAGATTAGGGCTATTACTTTCTTTGTTTATTTGTTTAGTGAACATGAGAGTTTACAAGGGATGTGAATGTAGAGTTTCTCCTCAAGTTTTCTCACTTTTAATACATGAGGGAGGGACGGTAATTAGAAGGAATTTACCAGTTGTCCATCTACACTTAAAATCTAATTCCCATCCAAACTCCACACCACACTCATTTCTTTTGCTAAACAGTAAACCCACCATCAACTCCCTTTTCAAAGCTCTCATTCCCCTTGTCTCAAGTTGTCAAACACAACTAAAGGAATCTGACACCTAAAGGAATATGTGGACCTTGCGCTCGTCTCGAGCAGGTGTGATGGGGAGATAGGGATTCCGACATTGTGACGGGATTGGACAATAATGGTAAATACTTGGTGCAATGCAAATCACAACGTTTTTTTTTTTCACTCGGTGCCTATCACGCATTCACACCCCAATGAGGCGATCCTGCCACATTCCGCGAGGCCGGCGAGTGGCCGCCGCTTCCTACGCCCACCACCACCGGCCACCGCTCCCGCCGCCGGAGTGGATCGAGCCGTACACCGACCTGTCCGATCCGAGCCCGTACGCCTCCCCTTCCAACTCGGCTGCCCCGCCTCTCACCCCGTCGCCGTGGCTCGCCCGCGTCGTCTCACTCGTCCTCCGCTCCCCTCCCGCCACGCTCGCCGCCGACCTCCGCGCCTTCTGCAGGACCTTCCTCCTCCGCCTCTCCCCCGCCTTCGTCGCCGCGGCGCTCCGGTCGCCGCAGCTTATCTCCCACCCGATCCCCTCGCTCCAGTTCTTCCGCTCCCTTCCCAACGGCGCCTATCTCCTCTCCCACCCGCAGCACCTGGTGAACTGCTACGTCTCGCTGCTGCACTCCTTCGCCCACTCCAGAGATGCCACCCCCGACACCGCGGCCCACGCGCGGGAACTCGTCGCCGAGCTGCGCGCGCACGGGGACCCCGCATTGCAGCACCTCACGCCGTCGTCTTCGGCGTCTCTTATCCGCAGCCTCGCAGCTCTCGGTCTCGCCGAGGAACTTCCATGGGCGTGGAAGGCCATGCGCCTTGCCAGCGTCGAGCCGTCCAGGCTGATCTACAACTGCCTTCTGGATGGCCTTGTTATCGCCGGCCTTCTTGATACTGCCATCAATGTGTTCGACGCAATGTCCACGGAGGATCAAGTGCGTCCGGACGTGGTCTCCTACAACATTCTCATCAAGGGGTATTGCCGTGCTGGAAGGGTGCAGGATGCAATGGTGCGGCTTAGTGACATGCAGGAACAAGCGAAGCTCACACCAGACAAGGTGACGTACCTCACACTAATGCAATGCCATTACAGTGAAGGAACGTATCCAGTGTGCATAGGATTGTTCCAAGAAATGGAGGAGAGGAGAATGGGGAAAGACATACCACAGCATGCTTACGCTTTGGTGATTGGAGCACTCTGCAAGGATGGGAAGCCATTTGAGGGAATGGTTGTGTTTGAGAGGATGCTGAAGCGAGGTTGTGCAGCCAATGCAGCTATATACACAGCGCTTATTGACTCAATGGGCAAATTTGGTAGAGAGAAGGAGGCGATGGTTCTCTTTGAGAGGATGAAAGATGGTGGGCTTAAGCTCGACTCAGTCACATATGGGGTGATTGTTAACTGCTTGTGCCGCTTTGGGAAACTTGATGAGGCAGTTGCATGCTTCAGAAAGTGTGAAGAGAAGGGCATTGCAGTGAATGCTATCTTCTATACAAGCTTGATTGATGGCTTTGGAAAAGCTGGAATGGTCAACCAAGCAAAGGAACTCTTTGAGGAGATGATTGCTAAAGGTTTTGTGCCTGACTCATACTGCTATAATGTGCTAATTGATGGATTAGCCAAATCGGGAAGGATGGATGATGCATGTGCCTTGTATAAAAGGATGGAAGACGATGGCTGTGATCAAACCGTGTATACATATACCATTCTCATTGATGGTTTGTTCAAGGAACACAAGAATGAAGAGGCACTGAAATTTTGGGACGCGATGATCGACAAGGGAATTACTCCCACAGCTGCATCTTTCAGGACCCTTGCCAATGGGCTCTGTCTTTCTGGAAAATTCAGCCGGGCATGCAGGATATTAGATGAACTTGCTCCAATGGGGGTTATTCCTGAGACAGCTCATGAGGATATGATCAATGTGCTGTGTAAGGCTGGCAGATTCAAGCAGGCCTGCAAATTAGCAGATGGAATTGTACAGAAAGGCCGTGAAATACCTGGGAGAGTCCGTACAATGATGATCAATGCACTTCGAAAAGCAGGAAATACCGATCTGGCTGTCAAACTTGTGCATAGTAAGATAGGCATTGGATATGAAAGATCTGGCAGCATCAAAAGAAGAGTGAAGTTTCAGACCCTGTTTCAGTGAGTTGCTGATGATTATTCTTGAAAATGAGAAGACATGCAGAGTTACTGATGGATTTTGCATGATTTTTTCAATCTCCACAGGAATTGGTAGAAATCCTCAATCCAAAACTAGGCCTGAATAGAGATGTCATGGACAACACTTAAGGATCACATTGCAGTGCAGGAGAAAGAATGCCCCCCAAATATTTTTGAATCATCTGGAAGATTTCATGGTTCCAAAAGCTTGAAACATGCCAATTTTGAACAACCAAACGAAATGCCATTACCCTAGTTTACTTGGTGCAATCTTCCACCTACAACCAGAAAAAAGAAAGTTAATCCATGAGTATTACCTCAGGAAAAGAAAAGAACTCGGTCCTGGATATTCTCCAACTAATACGAGGTATCACCTTTGAGTAATGCTTGATACATGAGAGAATATGTGTTCATGTATTTGTTGGAGATAAAGTAGGATGGAGCGTGAAACATATCAACGATAATATAGCATGTTAGAGCAAACAATCTTCATATAGGGCACTAAAGTTGCTCCGACCTTTTGTACTTCTGTTCTACTATATATCACACTTCTCTTCTACTATATATCACAGGGCGCATATTTAGGTTTAGACATTCCTTTCAGGGCAAAGCAAACTTATTAAAGTTTCACTACCAGAGTAAGATAACTTAGCAACTCTTTTCGTGTGACCTTGGATGAAATGCCATCAGAGGATTTTTAGTTTGTGAAAAGGTGACTCTTCACATAAGGGTCATAATGCTGAGGCTGGGATTGTAATCATCTTACTTGTCTAAAAAAAACATAAGGGTCATAGGACTATCCCCCTTGGTGACTCTTTGATGCCAATCAGTAATCTAATGACACCTCAAAGTGTTGTCCTATTTCTGGTACCGAAAGAAAGCATAAAAGATTGGCTCTGTTTTGTTGTTCTCCTACCACAGTTTTTGTTCACCCACCTTGGGAGAAATGGGCATCAAAATCCCAGGGTGAGGGTGAGGCTGGGGGATCTGCTGCTCTGGTCATTTGGGGGCCTTTGGGAGAACAGGAAAAAGAAAGCACAACTGAGAGGAGGAGATGGAGAAGAAACTGGGGGAAACTGCCATGGCAAGCTAGCTTGTACCTGTATCACTAGAGGGAAATCATAGCAGAGCTCCCTTTTGAGCTCAGACCTACCTCTGGTGGTGGCTCGTGGCTCGTCTTGTAGTGACGATGAGCATGTTGAAGGCTTCACTGCTTCAGCAGCAATGTGGGTAAGATTGGAGGCTCTCCAGGCAGTCTTGCGGTGGTTTATAGAGCTTCTTTCTTTGAATCTTGGATTCATTTAGGTACTGGATATGTGCTCATCCTCTTTTTTCCAACTTTATTTTTTTCCCTGTAACCCTGTATGATTACCAGATCTTAGGTTATCTTTTTTTTTTAATTTCAAGTTTGATTAATTCTTTTTTGTTTGGTACATTCCCATGGAAAAGGGTTTTGCACTTTTGCAAGACAAATTTGTGAGATTGAAGATCCTTAACAACAGTAGCACTCCTCCCTCTTTGTACATTTTGGAAATTTAAATTTACCCTTAATATACTACTTAAACAATTCTAAGAATTGCAGAATGCAAAATTGGTTAACAATTTACTCAACTTTATGATATATTGCCGATATCTGAATTTTATCTGCAATTAAATAAAACCTTATTTAAATAGTTGGAATATACTACATCCGTCATTAAATAAGTACATTTCTAAATTCAAATTTTGTCTACTTATCCTATCAATTACCTCTCATTCAAATTTTTCTCTCTTACTCTCAACTACCCTTCCACTCTCAACCATATTTCTTTTAATAGGGGGCATTTAGGTCATTTTTTCTTCCTCTTAATTTACCTTCTCACTTCTAAAACTACACTTATTATGGGATGAAAATAGTACATAGTTGAATGTTTCTTACACAAAGATGGGTCTCAAAAATTGCGAAATGGTATATTGATATTAGAAAATATATACGTGGAATGGTGCTATTGCTTTATTGGTGAGTCACAGAAAAAATCTTAATAGTACTTACACATGGTTCATCTGAGATTGTAGGCGATGCAATAACATTTTTAGCCTGGTGCTACTTTCAACTCTATCTCCAAGGAATCAAGATATTGATGCATCAAGAGTAACCTCCATCCCATCATAATAAGTGTAATTTTAGGAGTGAAAGGGTAAATTAAGAGGGAGAAAAAATAACCTAGGTGTCCCCTATTATTAAACAAAGGATGGTTAAGAGTGAAAGGATAATTGGAGATAAGATTGGGAGAAATTTAAATGAGAAGTAATCGATGAGACAAGTAGTGCATAAAATTGCACTTATTTTGTGACTTTAAATCTAGAAATTCATTTATTTAGAACCGGAGGTAGTATATGTTAAACTGTAGCTAAAAATGGCACATATTTGTTTTTCCATATGTGGAATGTGGAGGTGGAATATCAGATAGCCTGAATGTATGTTGAACAGGAGCGTGTGGAAGGTAATATTTCTCATATCCGTGTTTTATTTGACTCTGACAAGGAAGGCTGATTTAATTGTCCACATTTTTTTTTGCTTTCTTTGGTTATCATCAACAGCAATGCAAAACATGGATTCATTTTAATGCTAACAATTATTTTTCTAAGAATGAGCTGAAGGACCTAAATGCGGTAGCAGTTCATGCTAGCCCTAAGCTGAACTACCTGAACATCATTAATATGCTTACACTATAAATTCTTTGATTTTACTGTTAGACTGTGCACTGACTGATTGTCTATCTTATAAAGTACTTCAACATCGTCTGATATGGCTTCTTTTGTTTGTTGTATGTGCAGGTAATGGCACAGATGCAAGGTGAGTACTTCACATTTCTATGGTTATTGCCTGCGGTGGTGAATATAGCCTGTCGTAAGTATACACTGCCGACATTCTCATCTTTTAGTACAAATGATATTCCAAGATGATAAAATGGAAGATACTATGGAAAATTCCATAAGAAATATCACTAAGTACAGTTCTCTAAATACATCGCACCAGAAATAGAATGCTTATATGTCCTTGGAGGGAACCACTAGGATTTGATTCTTCACACAAAACTGATTTATCATTTTTTACGTGGTACTCCTTGCTCGGATAACCACTGTGCAAATGGCTTTAAATTTAAGAGGAAAACTTCTAATCAATTTCAATTTAGGATTGATTAACCTGAACTGCAAAATTGCATCTCTTTTATCTAGACTAGCTGTTTGTTGATGACCCAATTTTTGGCCAGTTTAGAATATGCTAGGTGGACCTGTGTTAACGCCAAAATCTGAACGATCCGATGGTGCTGAAGCCGATCGGCTGAGAGATCCGATGGTGCTAAAGCCGATCGGCTGAGAGGTCTGATGGAGGGTTTAATGCATTCATCGGGCGATAGAGATACTGAGACAAATCCGATAGAGAACTGTAAAAAATCTGATCATATTAGTAGAAGATTGGATTGGCTTGAAGACAGGGGATTGTCCAATCGGGATCAGGTCTGAGAAGCCCGAGGGAAGGAAGGAAAATGATTGGCTTGGCTAAAAGAAGGTCCAATAGCTACAGTGGAGAAGCCAATTAGGTTACAACAAAGGAAGACTCGGTTACAAATTGGAAGATTATTCAGATGAAACCGAGTTTACGGAAGAGTCGTGGACTCCACGGTAGGGTGCTTATTTTTGTAAATTGTAACCTTACTCAATTAGGGAGGTTTAGCTGGTTAGTTAGCTTCTTTAGGAATATTTTTCTTTGTTCTTACTAGGAAATAATGTCCGATGGTCGTAGACGCGTCGGACTCTGTCTGTAAATCTAGGGTATAAATATAGACCCCCTGAAAACATGTAAGATATCTCTCGATTATATACAAATTCGGCGCATCGCCACCTTAGTTCATCTAGGTGTTTACCGGTGGGTTCTGACTCTCGACGCAAGGCTGCATCGGTTAAGTCCGATCTCTGGCGAAGGGGTAAGTTCCGCCACCATCCCGATATGTCCTGCTCTGTCTAAGGCTGCATCGGTTAGGTCCGACCTCTTAGGCCGATCGGATGTATCGCATCACGTCCATGCTGAATCTATCGGCCTGTTAAGCTCCCTCTGCCGTCGTCAGTTTCGTGCTGCATCGGTTAGATCTGATCTACGGGGCCGTCGACGGTAGATCGAGCTTCAGGCCTATAGCCTTCTGCACGGCGTATCATCGGAGTGCTAGCCGATGAGTTATCCATGCTCTGTGCTTCACGCCCAGCGTATTGGCCCCTCGGCTGATACGCATCAGCCTTTAGAGGCGTCCCACGACGCGTAACGCCAAACGTATCGGTCCCCCAGCCGATACGCACCCGCCTTTAGAGAGGCGTCCCCTCATCGGCTCAGCTAGCCGATGGGTTCGTTCCTATCCTTGCTACGGCATAGCCGATCCGGTGTCCTCCATATCATCATCGCTAGCCCCGGCCTCGTACTGTCTCGGTTAGGTCCGATCTTCGAGGTTCAGTGTTGATGGCGCTGCCACGGCAGGCGACGGCATAGCCCATGCCTTCTTGCGCTAACATTGCCTAGGCCGCATGCGCACTCATCGGTTTTTTCAGCCGATGAATCAATGTTCGGCTGTCCGGAGGGATTCCGTGTGCCTCGCCATCCTCTGATCACACCCTGGTTCCTTCATCGGCTTTGTGGTCAACCCCTCGTCGACACCTGCCCATATTAGCTCCCCAGCCGATTGAAGAGCATCCCGATCCTATCGGCAGCCGATCGATAGCGAGCGTCTGTATTGGATTCGCTCGTCTCACTTCCTTGTCAATTGCAGGGTCAAATTTACTGGCACGCCCACGAACCTCGATGCTTAAGGACCTGTACTGAAGATAAGCAGACCTTCCAGGCCTTCGCATGACCGAGCCGCCGTGCCTCCCTAGTCGCGGGATTTTTTGGCGGCGAGCAACCGTTGACCTAGTTCCACTAGGTATACCTGTTTTCTTGCAGAGTCAGTTGCATGATAAGTTGTCCAACATCAATGTCAATAGAAAATGGATTATTAATGTCAGATTCAATAGATTGATCTTGCAATCCTTTATCCAACATTTGTCGGTCTACTGTACTTGGTAATTGAGTTTATACACTTCCAATAGACTACTAAATGTATATGACCTATTAAGTAGGCTTATTTTCTTCTAATCGTAGTCTTATCCAATTCTGAATATCTGTACCCTTCACTTCGCAGAATCAGTGCTTTCCAATTTTCATGATATTTCTTGAGATAGAATGTTCTGGTTTTCAACACTGAAGTGCAGTTGTACGGATTTATTGCAGTTGCAGAGAAAGGTAGAAGAAATGATTTTCACAGCTGTTCAGAGTAATAAATACTCAGTCTGAAGCAATTCAAGCAACCTGACTAAATGGTTACGAATCAGCTTTACCCAGACTGGATGCATGTTGCAGGTTGCAGTTACAATCGAATTCCATTTGTAAGTGCTACTGTAATGCTGTATTATTATTTAATATAATGTCCATTTATATGTGAAAATTCACTGGAAAATTTGGCAATTTCATTTCTTTATATCATTATAAGTGTTTCATTGTCTTTGTTGTTGGGAAGAAGCGACTCCGAATGAACTCTTTGAGTCCTGCTTTTATTGATTATCTTGGTATTTACTACTTCTTGCAATATGCCAATATTTCGGCCTCTTTGATTTGAATGAAAAACATGAAAATTTTGTAGAATTCCTATCCTATAAAAATTTTTCTTATATGATCTTTTCTCATTGCAAAGTTTTAGAGGAATTTTAACATGAGATCTAAGTATAGAAATTTTTTTAAGTGTATCTCTCTCATTAAATTCTTATGTTTTTTCTGTAGTCCATTGATTATTATTGTGTTTTTCAATCTTCTATTTTGCATTTGCATTCCTATTAAAATCCCACGTTTTTCATATCCTTGTGTTTTTTCAATACTACAATTCAAAGGGCCCTTCAAGTATCTCTTTATCTGCTACTTAGGGCTTGCTCACTTTGGAGAAATTTCAACCCATGGGGATAGAAAATTAAAGAAATAAAAATAAATACATAAATCAATATATATAGAAATTTTTTAAGAGATTTGAGTTGATGTAAAATTTCCTATGTTCTCTCTACAACTTAAAGGAAAAAATCCCTTCAGTTTTCTATACTTCATTCCTATAAATAAAATAACACTAATAGAATGACAGTTATAAGAATTAATACTTAAGAATCTAAATAAATTATTTATTTTTCCTTCAGACCGGACAAGCTCTAGCGAAAACTTATTCCCTTCCACAAAAATTGTCCAGCTAAAAAATCAATTTCTCAAAGAAAAAAAATTCCCTTCCACAGAAACCGTTCAGCCTAAAAAAAACAACCACTATATAAGAAAACAAACAACTTACTCGGTTAATTCATTCTACTAAACTGAATAAAAAATTGTTGCAACAGACAGGCCTGATGTTAAAAGATGTAATCAAAAGCTATCAATTATTATGTACGGAAAAAGCTAAATGTTTATATATTTATCAACTGATTTTTTCCTGTTTAGAAAAAATGATTTTTTTCTTGTCTATGAATTATTTTTAAACACTAAAGCAATATGTAACAACTCATACATAAGTCTGCCCTTTCTCGTAGTGAAACAAAGAATATCCTAAACTAAACTTCATCCTTTTTTTTTGTTGGGGTGGGGTACGCTGGTAGCGATGGTAGCGATGGTACCAAACTCAAAATGTGCATCCAAATAGTAAAAAAAACATGAAAAATCCTGAGATGTGCAACACTATGACATGTAGCATCACACAAAAAATCAACCTAAAATATGATGTACACAATGAGAAATAAAAAAGACTGTTCAAACAGCTTACTTTAATATTCATCTGAGAGTTCTCTATTTTTTTTTCTCCTTGTGAACATCGTATTTTGGATTGATTTTTTATTTGATGCTACATGTCATGATGTTGTCCATCTCAGAATTTTTTTCATATTTTGTTGTGACTTTTTTATGTCCTTTTTGAGTTTAGTAGCACGATATTGTTTGATAGCACTTGATGTTCTCGGGGGCAAATATGAAACCAAAAAATTGTATCTATATAAACACAAAAGTATATCTAGATTAATTTAGGAGATAAAAACAAAGCAAGCAAAAAGTTATTTACTTGTATTAAAGCCGCCGTCTTCAGTATTAGTATATGCAAGTTCAGATTATACAAGTTGAGGTGAGAAAGAAACAGTAACGGACGGAGCAGTAGCAAAATACAGCAAGACGACGAAAGGCCATACGCTTTTTTGGCGAGAGGACCCACTCGGCAGCCTCCTTCGCTAATATCCCTCCCGCTCCCGGTCGCTTTCAAGCCGGACGTTCCGTCGCGGTCGGGGAGTCGGACACTGCCCCCTTCGCCGCGCCGCTCTTCTCTAAGGCCGAGTTCTAGTAGGCAGACTAAGATGAGCAAAGTGCATGGGCATTAAAAATAAGGTAAGTTATCAGTGTATTTATATTTTATTTTAAATTTAAAAATATGTTTATTTGATTTTTTAAATTAACTTTTTTTTATAAAATTAAATTTTATAACAAAATATAGTTCAGAAAAACGAAAAAGTTGGTTCAGCTGTTTAACCGAAACGAACGGGCCTAAAACGTCCAAACGTGTTGGCCGTTGTCCCGCTCGCGCTGCTCGACGCAGCGTGCGTGCGTCCGCACCGCCCCTGACGGTCTCTAATTATTGCGTAGGGATCGCAACCTGTTTGGCTAATTATTGTTTACTGCTACTACTAATCATCATCACATCAGCATTGTAATCGTCATCGTAGCTGTTTTTCTAGTGCAATGTGGTGTGATTAGGGGGTGTTTAATTTTCAGTTTTTCATATGATTACGTTAAGCAAGCATGAATGCAACGCATGCGGATAGAGTATTAAGGGTGACCGGCTAAGAGCATCTCCACCGGTTCCTTCAAATCTGACTATAGCCAGCTGGCCAAAAAGATTTATTTTCATATTTTCTATTTACTTCAATAGCCTGGTCAGCCGGATGGCTCGTCCATCTCATTGGCAACTTTGATGGGGAGCATTTTTTAAGTTTTATAAATTTTGGTTTGGAGAGGTATTTAACAGTTTTGATGGAGATGATCCATTTTTTTAGTTGTTAGTGGCATTGATAGTAATATTCTATTTCTATTTTAGGATTTGCTTGTCCGTGCTTGAAAGTTCGTTATGGAATAATCGGACCATAAACAAAGCCTGCCTTATCTGTTCTGTACGCTAGGACAGGTCCCTGTCCCAATTCTCTTTGTGCGGGAATCAGTGGTTGAGAAACGTTACGATAGCCGATAGAATTGTGATTTCACAAAGGAACAATTTTGTATTAGTGCAAAATCATACAAGAGTACGACGTAACTGAAATTTTGTATTAGTACGCACGGTAGCCCCCAGGTAAACACACACACAAAATACATATATTTATGCATCTATGACAAATTATATTAATATTCGGATATTTCAATCCATGTCAAAGATGGACTAAATCCTTTTGGAACCCAATATAGGGAAAAAAGAATAAAAGAAACACAGAAATTCAAATAACATGTTTCTCTTATTGTCCATATAAATCCAAAATAAAGATAAGAGAAGCTTTTGATAGCATCACATGAAACAAATAAAACAATGGAAAATTCCAAAGAGATTAGATATCTTGCTTATTTTTCTATTAAATTGATTCATATAAGTGGAATTGTATAAAATATTTCCTTTTCCTTGCTCTAAAGAAAGAGGTCTATAGAAAAAAAAACCTATAGGAGGAAGCTGAATCCTTCAAAAATTTTATGGCAATCCTCCGTGGCAAAAATGGCATTACCATACCATAGCATCCCTCCTCTTTACCTGCGAACGAGGGTAATTTATGGGTGGTCAAATCAGGCCGTCGCAACCTATGCAGCACCATCATCCCTCCATCCTCTCTATAGATATTTATCCAGGCGTTTTGGGGATTTATCTATAGAAGGTCCATATGTGTGGGTATTTTGGGTACTAAAAAAGCTATCACCTCGTATCTAACGGGGTTTGTAGTGCACAAGCTAAAACTCCACGCCTGGCTGTGAGAATTTGAAGAAAAGAGATGAAGCTGAATGATTATGGTTAGATAATTTTAATATATTTAGAATTGATATAATAAAATAGTTATGAAGGAATTAAAAACAGTAACAGCATGCTAGTTACAATGGCTATGTAATGTTGATAGTGGATTAGTTGGAGGAGCCAAAATGCAGTGAAACTGCACATATATTCGTAGTGGAGAGAATTAATAAACTTGTCTAGTCGATTACATATTTAGATGTGGAGAAAAAAAGTCCATCATAAAATGATTTGTGCTTTATGTTAGACTAGGGTTTAGCTATCACTTTATATAAACCCTTAGACTACTATTAGCTATTACAGTCACGTTATCTTAGCCAAGTTTTATAGTAATAATGATAGGTTATATTTACATTAAAAATATAGGATGACATATGATCAGCAGGACCTCTAGTAATATTAGATTTTCTTGTATATATAACAAATGACAGCAAAAATACTGATACAGTCCAATTAATAAAATCCTAGAAGCTGCCGGTCGTATTCCACTGTCCTTTGTATTCCCCTTCCGTTCCGCTTCCCCTCTCCAAAGTCGCCAACGGCCAAACCCGACCCAACCCGACCCGACGAATGGAAACACAACGAGACGAGGAGACAACGCACGCGGCAGGCAAACGAGCCCAAACACGCCGGATGGCCGCAAACACGTCACCGTCGCGGCGTTACCTCACACCGCCCTCGCTGTTATTTTTCACGTTCAAACCCCCTCTCCTCCTCTCCCCTTCACTCCACCTACTCTTCCCCACCTCCACCGCCACCGCTTCCCCGGCGACCACCTCGCCGCCGCCGCCCGATTGAGGCACGGACAAGTCTCCTCCCCTCCCCCTCGGGTGGCGGCCATGGCGTCGCCGTCAGTCGAGTCTCCGAGTCGCACCCCGAGCCGGGGCCCCGCGGCGGGCGGCGACGCCGACACCACCGCGCCCTCGCCGGCGTCCCCGCCGCGGCGGATCGCGTCGGCGCCGCCCTCGGTGGACGCGTCCTCGGGGACGTCCCTGGACTCCGCGCGCTCCGGGGAGCTCGCCGCCCCGTCCGACGCATCGGTGGGTGGGCGGTTACTTCGCAGTCGGGATTGCCGGCATCTCGCATCGATTTTCTTTCTTTTTGGGGTTTGCTTCTACTGGTTGGTGGGGTTTCTGACCTGACGTGGTATGAGTTTGGTCGTGCAGAGCCCGCTGCTCGCGAGCAGGAGCGAGGAGTACAGGCTTTTGTTTCGCCTGCCACCCGATGAGGTAATTTGATCGCTAGTCTGTTCATCTGCTCGATCTGATAATTGACTCTGGATTGAGATACTTCGTTCCGGGAAATTTTGAGGGCTCAAGTGCTTGAGCAGGGGTGGATAGTGTTTGATTCTATGAACTTTGACTTTTTGCGCCGTGGTCGTTTTTTTCTTGACGAATCCACATCATGGCCTTGTTCGTTGTTTATAATTGCTTCGCAACATTGCAGCATCAGGTCTTGCCATTTCGGTTCTCTCTAACGAATGGTGGCATCGGGTTGTGCCAATTCGGTTTCTTTCTATTGAATGCGAGGAGTTGATGGTTGAATTGTGACTAAATTTTGTGGAAGCTTGCCAAAATCGTGGGATTTTGTTGATTTCATAACAGTTTGTGGTTTCGTGAACTCTTTTTATGACTTTATTTTGGTTTATCATAAATACTTTAAGTGATTCTAATTGTCAGGGTGTCAACCTAGCATGCCCTATCAAGATAATATGCCAAGTTCATTTTTTTATTGAACAGTATTCGATGAATTATTATATTGCTAATGATTATCCCTGAGTTAGTATTTGTGCATTGCAGGTTCTTGTGCAAGATTTTAACTGCGCACTCCAAGAAAATATTCTTCTTCAGGTTACTCTTTATGACATCATTCTTGCTACTTCTTGTACCTAAGTCTTTGCTATATTGATTCGTGAACACCAGTTTTCAAAGTAGAGAATCATCTATGGCCTATAAAGAATCTCTCCAAACTTTGCAAAGTTAGAACATCTGTATTACTTGTCATGACAACCAGTGAATATTAATAAGCTGCATGCATTTATATTTGACCAAAGTATCTGTTAACACGTACATGTTTCCCAATACGGCAATACATACTTTCCTGTTTGCCTGAAGTTAATTATGCCACCTCATTCAGCAACACCAAGAAAATTCTTTTATGCATGCATTGTTTATGTGCCTGCAGAACTAAATGGGCAAGGTTACCAAAGGCAACTTGTCACATTTTTTTTAAAGAAAATGATAGCCTGGTTGAATATGCAGCGTTCACTGGTGTCAATTACTCACAAACACAGTAAATTGAGGTCTACCATACATAATCACCTGTACCAAAATTGATTTCGATATGCACATGGCAAATGTTGTCCATGCAGTTGCATGGTGTAGATTTACTGTTTGAATTTGCTTTGTATCAATTTAAGACGTGCACCTGCCAGCTTGAGTTCAAGTTTATGACTTTGATGTACAAAAATATATACAAAGACGTATTGAAATGCTTAACACTAAAATCTAATCTATACTTTCCTTCCCCTGCTAATATGCCAACTTTTAATCTTTCCATCTAATGAATCTATTGAGAGCATGTATACCAAAGTACAATAATTGTGTAGATTGCTTGCTAGGTGCCTGACAAGTTGAGATGAAAGTATGTAACTTGTTGCAATTAAGAGTGCCACTGTCTGTCACCCTTGCTGTCTTGCAAGTTACACATGTTCTTTCATTATTTTGTTTCAAACTAATGCATTATTAGACAATCCAGTATCACTACTGCCCCAGTGCTTTGTCGCTCAAAATCCTCTGTTTGACATATACAAATGATAGAGTGCAGCTATATCATTTTGCAGAGTAAAAGTATAGGCTTTAGTTTCAGACTTTCAGCCGTCTATGATTTTCTGATTCTAACAAATATATATTATTCTGCAGGGGCATATGTATTTATTTCTACACCATATATGCTTCTATTCTAACATTTTTGGATATGAGACCAAGGTAATGATTGATCTGAAGACAATCATCATATATGCTGTTTTAGCTTGTTCAGTTATGCTTGTGCTTTAAGAAGTGCATTACTGATCATTTGTTACGATATGTAAAAGCATTATCGAGGCATAGTGGATTCTCGTTGATGTCATATCTTCTGTGATGTTTTGTATTATTTGACACATTCTGTCACAATAAATTCAGCTGAAGAAATGCCCATAAAAGAGTTGCTTGAGATTTTTTTTGGAACCTTGTTATCTAAATTAGACTCTTCTTTCCTTGATATTTTGCATTGCTGATGTGCCATTGTAAATGCCATGCTACTCTGTTATGCTTTATCTTCATATAGTTTCTATAGTAGGTTAATATTTAGCATATGGAAGGCCACGTGGCCATCAAAACCTGTTAATCTGTTTGAAGCATGAGATAATGGTTATTCCCACTTCCCACTAGTGCTTTCTATTTTCTGTGCTTCTAAATGTTGGCTTCCTGTAAGTGACAATTTTTATTAGCCAACTCAGTGAGCTAAATCTAACTGGAAACTGAACGATGGCTCTCCAACAAAATTATTATTTTAATTATTGCTTTTTTCCCCATATTGGCTGGCCAATAAATTTAATTTGCTGCTACAATATAATTATCCACTGTCAAATACTCTGATTGATTTCAGTAATATGTCTGCAATAGTTTTATGCTGCTGCTGCTGTTCATTAAATATTTTATAACGGCATACATACAAAAATGTTACGCTGATGCATTGCTCATACTGCTATAAAAGATTATTGACTATATCTCTCTTCCACTGTCACCTTTTCTTTTCAGAAAACTATTCCATTGCAGGAAGTGACTGATGTTCGTAAAGCAAAAACAGCTGCTATTTTTCACAATGCCATTGAAATTATTGCTGGAACAAAAAGGGTGAGAACCTATCATTGTCTTGATTCTAGTTTATACGAGAGCTATTTCACTCAATGTGCATTGCTTGCAGCACTTCTTTGGATCTTTCCTGTCACGTGATGAAGCTTATCGCATTATAGTTGAGGGCTGGGAACAGCATGTCAGTGATGCTAGATTGCTCCTTGAGTACCAGGTAATGAAACTTCTATAGTAGCTTCTATTTGTTGACATGAGTGCCGTAGGAGTTATAAATAAGCTCATATCTGAAAAGCTGTTCGTATTTGCTCTTTGGCTGCCCTATAGGATGCAAAGCTAGGAAACAACAGTGATGAAAATGGCTATGTTTTGTTGGAAGGAGGAAAGGAAACTAAACAAGGTGATGATTCATCACCATCAGACAGGTTACTTTTGCCTTGAACAAAATTCTCTCTCTGTTTAAACTCCATCACATGGGTTTTCCTGTTTTCCTTTTGATTGTTTATGAATGTTAATTTGAGCTTGTTGGACTGTAGGTCTGTTAATGGTACAGCTGTCACAAGTGGTAATAATGATAGTGGTGACTCAGACATCAATATTTCCAAAAGGTCTTCAGAAGGGCCGGAGAGTGAAATTGAAGACAAATGTACTGCTGCTACTGGACTTAATCCATTCATCTTGGGCCCCCTTGATAATGATGCTCCTAATGGTTTGTTCGAATCATCCTTTTCTTTATTCCTTTTGTTATCACAAATTATATTGCTAGAATGCTAAGCTTGTGTTACATGATTGTTTTGCTAATTGTTCATCACACCTTTCATTTTCTGCAGTTCCCGAACCCTTTACTTTGATCACAGAGTCAAAGTTTCAGGTTAGCTAATTTTAATTTACTTTCTAGAGTTATTGAGTATTACTAATAATTAATAACAGAACATCACAATACAACTTCTTAATAACAGGTGCCTGTGGAAGTTCTCTTTAAGATGTTACTGTCAGATAGTGCTTTTGGTTTTTTGGATGATTTCCACAAAAAATGTGGTGACAAAGGTTAGTATTTCTTTAGTGTTATTCCTTTTCAATTAGCACCTTCCAGTCAATAGTATATTTTACTGGGACATAAATGAGCTGCTGCAGAATTCCGTTGTTCCCCTTGGCATTTGGATGAACAAGGTGGACTTATAAGGGATGTTGCATTCTTGCATCCAATTAAAATTTATCTTGGTATGTCAAGAGCTTTGTGCCTACCATTTCTGAATGTAATGGTTGGCATTGAGCACGTTGTGTGTTTTTATTTGTTTTACATTTTTGTAACATCTATTTTGATTCCTCTATATTGTGCTTAGGTGCAAAATTTGGGACTTGCCAGGAGGTTCAGAAACTTCGTGTGTACAAAAACAGGTTAGTCTAATATGTTTGCATGGTTTACGCCTAGCAATGGAGTTGTCTGAAAATGTTGAGGATTTTGAAGTCATTGAGATGTATTAGCATTTGTTTGATTTTCCGCCTTTTGTTGGTCACACCAACTTTTTGGTGGACCATAGAACATTTGAGCCTCAATAGAAAATAATTGTGTTTGTTCTTATTTCTTGTTTAGATGTTAGCTCAATTAGTCATACCTTTATGGCTTTATTGCCGTCAATTGCAATGTAAATACCGAACCTTGGTGACTGTATTTTTAGTGTTATCTCAATTCGTTCATACATCTGTTGGAGTCAATTGCAATATAAATGCCCTAACTTTGTAACTGAATCCATGAGCTAGATTTGTTAATATATACTAAGTGACTCCACTTGCATTTGAAGTTGTTCTATTCATCATCATTTCATCTTTCTTGTTGGTCTCGCCATGTGTGTTATGTTCTCTGAACAATAATTGATGATAAAATCTCCTGATGTTTCATTTTCTTGTTTACTTGTTCACAGGCATCTAATGATCCAGACATCTCAGCAGATTGGTGATGCGCCATATGGGGACCATTTCACTGTTGAGGTGAGAAAGTCAGTTGTCAGCATTAGTTCATTTTGTATGGTGGCATTTCTTTGCAGATGAGTATATGATATTCTTATGCTCTCCTCTCCAAAATATTATGACTGCCTTTCAGACAGTCAGTCCTATTAGATCCACGGATGGGATGGTTTAAATTTTCCCTCTAGTCTCTAGAGTATAGTGTGATTGAACTTTCATGTGGTCTCTTTTGAAACCTTGATATTTTGTACCATAGTTGCATGGACATAAGTGGGGCATGTTGATTTGCTCCCTATTTTGCTATGAAGTGGTTCTTCCCAATGAAGGGTCGTGTGAGTTTGAATCCAAAATTGAGCAGAACAAAAGCTTGTGCCAAAATCAAACTAATCAAACACCAGAAGTTATAGAGCTAACATAAAAGTTTGAAAGTATGAGAATTAGACATGGGTATCGGGACCAGCATTGTCATGGAAATGAATTCCAGCTTCCTTTACATTTTACAATGGGAACAGAAATTTTAAAATTTTCTATTTTGCTTCTAAAAGGTTTTTGTTGGGTTTCGACTCAACCTATTCTAACTTATTTGGAACTAAAAGACTTTGTTGTTAGTTGTTATTGTTGGTTCTATTTTGCTTCTATGTATTTTTTTGTTAATAGAGATAATGATCGTTATGGGTGCTATATGCTATCGCTATTGTTTTGTTGAAACATATGACATTGTAGAGAAGCTGAACCTGGAATGATGTTTCTAACCATAAAATATTATTGAGCTTTTATTCCTGGTGCCGTGCGAACTTACTGTTCCCTATTGTTCAAACAGGGGATCTGGGATGTTGAACAAGATAGCCAGGATGAAAGCAGTTGCTATCTCAGGGTATATATTAATGTAGCCTTCTCAAAGAAAACCATATTTAGAGGTGAGATACACCCCATGTATCCTGAAGACGTTTAAATGAATTTTAGTGGCATTTTAAAATGTATGTATTCGCGCGAGGGGGGGGGGGGGTATTTGTTTATTTATATGCCCTCTAATGATCAGTTTATTTCATATACCACAACTCAACTGTTGCTGTTTTTTTCTTTAAATATCAAAATTACAGGGAAGATTGATCAATCAACAAAAGATGAATGTCGTGAAGTTTTTGGGCTATGGACCAAGCTCGTATGTCTTTTCTCATCACAGGACCATATTAATACAAAGCTGTTTACAATTTGAATATTTAGTGATCCTTATTCCTTATGGTTTTCATGGTTTTTAGGGTCATGATCTTTTGAAGCAGGATAGCAGCTGTCATTCAAGAGGTCCGTAAATTGAATGTCCACTTCACCGCATATCAGTCCTTTGCTCTTCACCTACAGTTCTAGCTTGCTTGATCCAAATTACATCCTCATTTGCAGGAAATATTCGAAACTCTGAACAGTTAATTGATCACTTTCTCTGTCCATTCGTACAGGACCTTCCATCTCGACTAATGCTGATGATCCATCAAGGACTACTCTCAGTAGTGAGAATCCTTTGGAAAACAGAGATCCGGGCTTGACTTCAGCCAATGAACCTGTTGTGAGAAGCATCGTTCCTCCTATTCATGGTTATCTACAAAGTATAGGATGGGGTTCCATAACATCGACATCACAAGAACTTTGGAGTTCACTCTTGTCATATATACGATCAAGTCAGCTCGGGCCAGTGTTAGCATTGACACTGGTGGCTATCATTGTTCTAATGCAGGCAAGTACTTTTAGCTATTTGGTCACATACATATCATAGTTGAGAACTTGAGATTGCCTGGTTCAAATGCTGTTAGTCTCGCTCGTTATTGCTGAGCTCAATAGGCCAAATAAGAGTTTGAAACTAAACATAGATGAATTCGACTCCTTTCATCCTTTGTTATCTTCTAACTTACTCATTTACGTGCATCTATTGCAGGTGACCATCATAGTTCTACTGCTCAGATCCCCCAAGGTGTATATGGTTAGCCACGAGACATCTCCAGGTGGCTTCTCTTATAGCAAAGAGAGTATAAAGTGGGTGCAAAAGCGACTAAACCTATTAGGCGAGGAGATGCGGATGGCCGAGAGTCACTTGGAGATGATGCAACATGAGTTTGCTTGGCTCAAGTCTCATTTGGAATGGCTGCAGAGACTTGAGGACCAGCAGCAGCTCACAAACTGAGGACACAGTACGTATCTTAGTTTATTTATTTATTTCTTGTTAGTTGTATTTAATAATACAGTGATATTGCAAGCAAATAAGCAATATCGATCCTGGTGTGGATATTTTGCGAGGGCACGTATGACAGCGATAGCTGATAGAGTGCACCATGATGGTGTAGTAAGTAAATGATACATCTCCAAGAACTGTAATACGAGGTGGAAAATCTCCACTTACGACGACAATGTATGCTTCAGACTTGCAAAGTTGTAGATTCTAGAACCTATCAAAATTGGGAAATGCTCATTTTACCTCTCTTAGGCTATTTGACCGGTTCGTTGGTTTGTCATTTTTTTCTATCTCATACTAGTTGTGTTTTAGTTGAAATTTACTTAACTGTAGATGATATCGTGCCTTTATGTTGTGAAATATTCTAGAACCACTCATAACTATCTGAATGGATTTGCATATCATGAGGTAAAATTGGTCTTTTCGTGGAAAAAAAATGGAAAATTGGTGTCAGGCACTCCGAATTAATACAAGGTTCATGCAAATTGTAAATGGTTATAAAAAGGGATTGCCTAGTTATCAGGTTATTGAAATGTTTTTGAATTTCAGCCACTTTTCTCACTACTTGGATATGAATAGAACTACTCTAGTCTCACTACCAATTTTCATTTGAACACATTTTGTTTTCTCAAAGAAAAGGTTAAAACAGCGAATTGTTTTAACCAGACATAAAATGAACTTACAATTGACAAATACGTACAAAATTTGAATATATATTAATATTTAAACTTAGATAAAATAATGCAAAGCCATATAGAACAGCAAAATCTTAGTAAAAAAGAATAGCGGCACATTGCACAATACTGCTATCTAGGCTTAGCGACATCCAATTCGAGGTGATTGAAAAATTACAATTTCCAAGTGACTAATATCTAGCAAATACCTTAAAAAAACTACAAAAACATTTGATCACACAGTTTGTGAGGTTCCATTTGTAGCATGGTTTATGTGAAGGGTCTAAACTTATATAACTATTTTTCTCCTATAGATACCAACACTCATATCAAAATTTTATTTTAACTCAAGTAAATAAGTTAAACCATAATTAATCTAATTAAATAAGTCATTCTATCTTTTTACATAGGCAATATTGTGAATGTGAATGGGGATTAAGGTTTCACCATTCAACGCACAATAACAAGCCAGAAGTACATATAGTGTCGGTGTTGGTAGATTGGGTCAAGTGGGCTAATTCTAGCTAGGAACATAGTGAACATTTAGACTGAATCTAAACTTAAAGAAGACAGACGTCGATAAATCCTTGGTGAAGATGTTGACGTACTAGGATGAAATAGGAATGTGCAGAACGCAAACTTCACTAAGAGCGATACGTTTACGGATGAAGTATAGATCGATCTTCATATGCTTAGTTTTCTAATGCTGAACTAGGTTGCTGGAGGGATAGATGACACTAATGTTGTCACAGCACACGATGGTGACGCGGTGAATAGGACAATAAAGTTTCCTTAGGAGTTGGCGCAACCAGTAGTCTTTAGCGACGCCATTAGCCACAGCGCGTTACTCGGTTTTAGCACTAAATTGGGACACCGTCGGTTGGCGCTTAGAGGAGTAAGAAATGAGATTGTCCTCAAGAAAAATAACATAGCCTGAAGTGGATTTATGAGTGTCAGGGCATCCGGTCCAATCAGCATTAGTGTAAACTGTAAGATTGGTCAGTGAAGTCTGATAGAGATGGAGGTTGAGGTCTAGAGTGCCCTAAAAATACTGCAAATCTGCTTCATAGCAGTGAGATGATGATCTCTTGGATCATGCATATGTAGGCAAAATTGTTGAACGGCATAGGTGATATCTGGGCGAGTGAAGTTGAGATATTGCAAAGCACCTGCAATGCTCTTGTAGTGAGTAGGATTAGGTACCAAAACACCAGTTTAGAGTGAGTGTCCACAGGAGTACTGTAAGGCTTGTAATCTCGTATACCAGTATGGTCCAGAATATCCAGCATATATTGTCGTTGTGAGAAATATACCATTATCTCGACGGTCAATAGTAATACCTAGGAAGTGATGAAGAGAGCCCATATCTATCATGGAAAACTCCTGTTGGAGAGCCGATATAATCTGTTGGAGAAACTGCTCTAATGAGACTGTGAGAACAATATCATCAACATAAATGAGCAAGAAAGCCATATCAGTGCCACGATAGTAAATAAACAACGAAGTGTGAGACTTAACTTTAACAAATCCAAGAGATGTGTTGTGAGAAGCAAAATGACTGTACTAAGCATGGAGGGCCAATCTATAAAGAGCGGTTTAAGCAATAGACATGATTGAGTTGTGAGTAGTCAACAAACTCGGATGGCTGAACGCAGTATACTGTCTCAGTTAATGTGCCATGCATGAATGCATTCTTGATGTCAAGTTGATAAATGGGTCAAGAGCGTGAGAGAGCCAAACTGAGTACCATGCGGATAGTGGTAGACTTCATTACTGGACTGAAAGACTCGTCGTAGTCTAGTCTAAGACGCTAAGTAAAACCACACAAGTCCCATCGTGCTTTGTAGCAAGCAAGAGAGCCATTTGATAGAAACTTGTGGTGAAATATCCATTCTCTAGTAACAACATTGATGCTAGGAGGGTGAGGCACTAGAGTCCAAGTGTCATTTGCCTGGATGGCATCGAACTCTAATTGCATAGCAGCGCACCAGTTCGGATCAGACAGAGTCAATCGAAAAGACGTCGGGATCGAAGAGAGAGCCGCTGTGTTAAGGTTGAGGCGGTCAACCGGCTGAATAAATTCAGATTTTACACAAGTGTGCATACCGTGCATATTTGTGATGGGCACATCTGCATACGGGACTATGGCTATAGTACGTCTAGTGGCACAATATTGTTAATGGTGAGAAGAGTACGCTCGGCTCAATCATTCTATTAGGAGGTTATGGGCATGACATGTGAAGAATGATACTATTGGTAAGGAAGAACGTGCAGACTGAGTGGTCGGGTTTCTTCACGTTGGTCAAGGAACCCCAATTCAAGAACAAAATAGGCGATGTGAGCGCTCGGGTTGCAAAGCATTACTGTCTGTTGAAGGTCAGGGACAATGGTGCTGTAGATCCAAGTGAGGACGATGCGGTCTATCTGCATCCACATTGAGCGATCGGAGTTGTCGATATCAGAGAGGACATAGTCCGTTAGGGCATACTTGCCCAGAATGACGAGAAAGAGGGTGCGCCATCGACTGTAGTTATTAGTGACGCGATCCAATGTCTTAGGGACAAGGATCATGTTATTGAGGACTATGAGGGCTTGTGCGTGCCCTACGGCATGCTTGGCCTCGTACGCATCGAGGGCAATTTTGTTGTCCTCGATGGCCTTCTGGTGGGAAGCTTTGACCTCGCATTCAACGGCCTCGCGCTAGAGGTGAAGTTGCTCTGCGGGTGTGTCAGAAGCCATGGGCCTTGGTAGGTTCTTAGCGACAACAATGATGTGGGGTCGGCGGCAAAAGCATGAGCTAGTGGGGCTTGGCGAGATCTCAACAACACAGGAGTAGAAGCGTGCGTAGGTGACGAGATCAAGTAGCAGCAAGCCTGATCAAGCGGAGAATAACGAGAAGACCGAGCAATGGCGTCGATTCACTCGATTGGCTCTGATGCCATGGGAATGCGAATAGGGATTAGGATTTCGCTATTCATCGCACAATAACAAATCAGAAGTACATATAGTGTGAGCGAATTAGGCCGGGTGGGCTGAGGCCGAGTGAACCGATTCGAACAATTATACGTATTGATTTAATCTCATAAATCTTAAAATATACTGTTTAATCTTTAAGGATGTGTATATATATATATACACGAGCGTTTGTGCATGTATTTTTATATGTTTTGGAAATAAAATGTTTGTTGTAAAAGACCCAACCGAACCCATTTATCTCCGATAAAAGGGGAAAAACAAAGCACATAATAATCCCATATCTCTACGTTCCCTACTTCTCTCTGCCCGTTCACCCCGGGACCGGCTGGGCAGTGTTCGAATCTTCGAGAGACGCGTCGCCGCCCAGGCCGCGGCTGCGGTCTCCGCGACGGCGACGAGCAACGGCCGAGAGGTCCGCGTCTCCCTCCGCCTCGCCGCGCCGCCGGCCTCTTCCTGCTGCGTCCAGCTCTACACCGACGACGAGTACTGGGATCCCACAGTCGTGTCCGCGGACGGCGACCTCCTCATCCACATGGCCGTCGCCGACCAAGGGGAACCCGGCTACCGCCGGCATCATCCTCTGCAACGACGCGTCGGCTCCCAACGCCGAGCTCTGCCCCTCAGCCTCTGTCATTCGATCAGGCGTCTCAAGTTCGTCGACGTCGACGACGGCCGCTTCCGGTCCATGCCGCACACCAGCGACAGAGGCGGCAGGATCAAGACGTGGACGCTGAGGACGACGCCGGAGTTGGAGTGGCTGCAGGATGCCGCCCTCCGGCTCGAGGAGGACTACCAAGAATCACCATTGCCACGGATCGTACCGACGTACCCTGTGTTGAGTATGCAGGATCTAACAGAGGAAACCGTAGTAAAATTCACAACTAATATAATTATTATAAATACTTTTTATATAATATATTTAGATTATCGATAAGTACAATAAAATAAAAATTATTTACTTCTTCACTTATCTAAAACTCTTCTGATCGGAACTTATCCTAAAACTCTTTCTGCTCCGAATTATCTACCTTTTAGTTTTTTTTACATTTTATATCTATTAAATAATATTTTTTCAATATGTGATAGGTATAAAAAATTTATATTATTTGCTTATCTTTTACACCTACTTATATTTTATTTTTTTCATATAGCTCCACCCTAACGACTAGAGATAGCATAGCATTTGTAAAATATACTCAAATTTAAGTAAACGTGGTAGAATTCTAATTTATTGGTAAGGGGACAAATATAATATTTTTCTTAAAGTTATTCAAATTCAACCAAATGGGGGTAGAGTTCATGTGAATTTAAGTAAAATTTGCGAACCTGGGCTTGGGCGATTGAAGCAGATGAACCAGTAGACACGGGTGGCGGAGACGGGGACGAAGCCGGCGCGGAGGCCGCGGCCGTAGATGTAGTTCACATTGGCCTCGAACGGCTGCCCACGGGCGCCGGAGCCGTCGCCGTCATAGCGCGCGAGCCCCCGGAACGCCATGTGCCCGACGTACCGCGGCTCGGAGAATCCCATCAACCTGGCGATCGGCGAGTTCACGCCGTTTCAGACGACCACCACCCTGGCGACGATCCGCCTCCCGTCCTCGAGCTCCAGCTCGGTGGAGCCGTCGGGGCCTCAAGGAACGCGCGCCTCACACCGCGGCGACACGACGACATTGCGGCGGCGTCAAGGACGCAGGTAGGAGCTGAACGCATGAGAGGAGATGGAAGATGAGGTGGTGGTGGCCAGCGCCATGGCGATGGCAACCCAAGCGTTTCTTGGAGTCGGAGACGAGGTGGAGAGGCTTGGGCGCCATGCGGGACGGAGTGGTGGTGGTTTTGGGCGGGGTCGAGACGAACGGCTTGGTGAAGTGGACGATCGGGAGCCACACTTATCTCAAGAGCAAGCACAGGACTCGAGTCACTCGCCAACCAGACCAGGGAAATTTTGTTTATTTTTCGACAAAACGTAGCAAAAAAAATCAAATTCATTTCTAAAATCTAAGCGAAAATCAGCTGAATATTCAAGTCATTTCAGGAACTTACCAGAATGATTTTTTTTTCGATTGGAAAAAACACCCTGCTAAATAGGCAGAAATTCTCCTGTCATTTCAAAAAATTACTAGAACATAGATATTCTAAAGAAAAGCATGTGAATCAACTCACCAGTCACCACTACCATCCAGACACATTATTTGCACTATCATAATTTGAAGAGTTGAAAAAAGCATCGGTGCATCAGCATTGTTATTTTACCATTCGAAACTTGGGCTCATTCAAACGCTACCCCAGTAATTTTCCCACGAGTTTCAGAACAGCAGGCTGCTTTCAACATCAAAGAACCTCATATGTTTGCCTGTCCTGGATGAACCTAGGGAAAGTGCATGGATTGCAATATTACGACATTTATAAGTATAAACTGGCCTGCTAGTATTATTTTCAGATCACATGGAATCCAGAAACTTAAAAAGCCATACAGGTTCAGGCAACATTTAACTGTGATTGTATCACACAGCACAATTATAATGATGGCTCAGATGATGGCTCAGAAGGCAGAGCCAGCTGACAACCCTGGAACAAAACTCAAATATTTAGAGAGAACCA
This sequence comes from Oryza coarctata, assembly GCA_030770085.1. Classification (NCBI taxonomy): domain Eukaryota; kingdom Viridiplantae; phylum Streptophyta; class Magnoliopsida; order Poales; family Poaceae; genus Oryza; species Oryza coarctata. The sequence goes on from CM061475.1 coordinate 11,949,759, forward strand.
GTCACTAAGAGGTGATTATAGTTGCGAAGCTCAAGACTCATAGATCCAAGGGTGAAGGTTGCTCCTCCACTCAACTACACCTTCTGGGAACCAAAGAGCGATCTCCTTCTTTGCGTTGTCCACCGAATCGCTCCCATGGATGACATTCCTACATGACAAGCAATTGGATAATTAATAGGCAGAGAAGCAGGAAGGCCGAAGTGTAATAGAATTTTCAAAAAAAAATTGAGTTGCAATTAGCAGTGTTCTGCATAATGTTAAAATTAACATAGTTTAACACTCTTGGCGCTTAATGCCTAAAAACAAAAACCCATTTAAGGTCTAAATACACTGACATCACAAAAATACAGGAAAGATTCACTTTAATATACGCAGAAGGCTTGGCAAACATACAGGGAAGATGCACTTCAAATCGTCACGCAAAAACCTTTTATTTGACTGGTAAAATACATAAGTTCACAAATTTATGTAGATTTACATAAAAAACACTTAACCACCAATTTTCATGCAAAAGCATCATTTGATGTTAGCAGCAACAATAGAGGCTACGATATAATTTTATTGCAAGGAACATCCACCGTTCATGATCCTTTGCATGATTAAAAGGATCACAAGAGTCGATTGAAAATTCAAGCAATAGTGAATTGATGACCAAGACTGGCTCACCTGCCAACTTCCACAGCATAGTCAGCACGGATGGTGCCAGGAGATGCCTCCCAAGGCCTGGTGGCCCCAATCATCCTGCGGCCAGTTGCAACAACATCCTTCCCCTCCCAAACCATAGCAACAACAGGGCCAGAGATGATGTACTCCACCAACCCAGGAAAGAAGGGCTTGTCAGAAAGGTCAGCATAGTGCTGCTGTGCAAAGGATCTCTCCACATTCAGAAACTTCATCCCTTGATCATTGCAATTACAAAAGAAATTCGTAAGCACCATTATCCCTCGGTCAATGATGTTTGGAAATATATTTCGTAAACAGGGGAAGTTGAATCAAAAGAAGTTCGAAATGATGTTTTGCATGCACTTTGAATAATTCCCATTAAAATGGGTCACCACATCAACCAATGCTTCACAAATATTTACTTCCTTCTCTTCTTTATTGTTGTTGCTTGAGACAACTGTTCTTTATTGTTCTGTAGTGCTTGATAACACATTTTGGTTTCCAATAAAATACAACTTTTACAAAGTGGAAAAAATGGGAAAGAGTATGTTAAATGCGTGTCAAAGATATTAGTTAAACTCTATTACAAGTATGAATGATGTTTCCTTTTCAAAAAGATGTGCATGATTATAAGTACTTTCATCCAAAAAAATGAATTTTTTGCTCTTGAGTTAATAGACAACCTTTGAGACTCCGATTGATCCCTGTTATAATAATCTAGTTGTCCATGTCATATATAATGCAAAATTAGATTTGGCAACGAATTAGTAGAAATACTAAATTGAATAGTACAGTCAATCTGCTGTCCCCAGTTAAAAATTGTCCAATCATCAGCATGTAATTAAAAAATCTGCTTTTGAATCATATTAAACCCAGCTTAATTTTCCACATGTCATAACCCCAACCTACCCATGTGAAACAGATTATTATGATGTCGCCAGCCTCTTTTTTTATCAGGAATATGTTAAAAAAACAGTCATCTACTCTGAATAAAATCAGGAAACATAAAAAGAACTACTCAAATTGAAAGGGAAACAATAGCCATACCCTTCAGGTAGAATCCTTTCTTCTCAAACCGGCTGATGATGTCTCCAATCTGCAGAACACAAATATTAAATTTCCCCATGAAAAACTCATCAAAACGGCGCAAATACTTACGAAAACATCTCTAAATTTCGCAAACAAGCATCAACAAGATACGAGATTTAACCGGCCCCAAACCGCAAAATCCTCTCTAAAATCGAAGGCCAAAACGCCAAGAAAGACAAAAAAAAAACAAAAAAAAGATGAGATTACCAGGCCCCTCTGGACGCCGTCGGGCTTGATCATGATGAAAGACTGCTCCATCTCGCCCAAGAACCGATCGGGAGCCAGACGCAGATGAACCGAAAAGGCAGCAGAAGCGGAGGCGATGAGGAGAATGAGGAGAGGAGTGGGTTGTGAAAGAGACGGGATGATTTATAGATCAGCGGTGATGTGATCTGCCCGAGTGCCGTGCGCCGATTGGAATCATCCCCGAAATATTCGCCACATGGAAACCCACCTCTGGTTCTTGCTTTTCGCCCGTCGGTTTGGCTTTGTTTTACACTTTGATTTTTGGCCTTTTTTTTTCTTTCCAAGTGGCGATTTTGGATTTTGGTTTGCGAGATTTGGCCGCGATTCAAGTGAATCAGAATCAGGCCGCGGTTTGTAGAAAAAAAACGTTGGGCTGATGAGAGGCTGATACGTGTGGACAGAAGAGGAGTGTAGTGACAGTACAAGTTCACGGGTTTTTTTAAGATCAAAAGTTGACGAGTTTCATGTTTAGCCGAGCAGTACTTTTCACAATTTAGTCTCTTTTTGTCATATTTTTTTCTATACGAATGATCCTCTAGGAAAAACATTTTAACTTTTTATATACAAATGGTCCTCTAGAAAAACATGAATAGACATGCCTATAGCACCACATCACAGAATTTGGTGCCGCGTAAGCGTCTACGTATAATGGTGTCACAAAATATCCTACATGCCAATCCACGACGTCCAACATCAATACAACACCGTGCTATGCCTATACACATGCCATTCAATATCACGGCCCCATATTGTACGTCCAGTTTTCTACAAAATGTTTTATTTGGAGGCTTACTTGCAAAAAAACCCACCAAATTGTAAAAAATCTCACTTTTTAGCGCTAACAAACATAGATCATCGAAAAAAGAAAAAAAAGCAGTGACATGGCGTCACGTATATGGCATGAGTAGGCAGGGGTGAGGGAGTCGACCACTGGTCCATTACCAGGCTATGCTATTGTGTTGGGGGCCGAGCCGGAAAGAAAAGACCCCGTTCGTCTCAGGTTAAGAACAGTCTGATAATGCAACGACACGTTGCTCAGGCAGGATATGTAAAATGCTGATGGGTCTAACGCAGCACAACAGATCCAAGGGAAAAACTGCATCCATTTATATACAGTATGCATCTACAATGAATATGAGGAACTCCTGAGATTCTGAGTTGGAAATCATGTTCCCCTGACGGCTTCAAAATTGTCTGGTGGTATCGCCAAGTCATAGCGATTTGTACTTCTCGATAAGATGCGACGCGTGCAGACGAGACGTGGGTGTGATGGTGCACCCCAGGTTCCGGAGGTATGATATCTGCACAAAGGATGCGCAAGTGAAGGATGATCTATCCATCAAGGTGGGAATAGGCATAAAGCAAAGAAAAACAGTACTATTTTCTGTACAAAATAGTTGTCTTCTATTGTCAATAATGGGCACCATAACGGCAATGTGGTTATCATATGAACCAGGTGGTAAGATTTATCCCATCCTGAAGGTATGGGAGCATTGGCAAAGATAACTGACCTGCTTAGGTGTAGGTTCTGAGGAACCCATAGAGTTCTCTACTCTATGCCTTTGGAAATGTTCCTGAAAGATCACAACATGCGAGAATCTTGAGGACAGGCTGCGCATCATGTGGTTTAAGATGCCACATTCGTATTTTTTTTAAAAAAAATCCAAATTATTATTCATAACAGATAGTAATTCAGAAACTTGCCTGTCTTTCTCTCATCAAATGGCTCCTCTTGTCGATAGGAATCTGTTCCCACTTGATAACCTGATTTTACAATATGAAATTAAGAATTTATTATTAAAGGAATTCAACTCCCAGTCAAGAGATGGTGCCAAACGTTTCATCGTTTTAGCTTAACTCACATATTGTGCAAAATCAAACGCTTCATCACCACTTAAGAATGATTTCAGCTTGCACAATACATCCTGCAAAAGAACTTGCAGATTAATACTTCAGTGGAAAATCTCTGCACGAAAAAATATAAAATTTGTATGATCAAAATATCACTGAACACTGACTACAGACAAGATGGTACAAAGAACATCAATATAATAAACAATCATGAATAAAAGATGTGGCTGAAAAGGAAATAGTGGAATCAATAGTACAAAGCAACCAACCTTACGCTTGTATCCTTTACCTCGTACACGCTCATCAATAACAAAACTGATCTGAAAAGGCAAGCATATATAGATTGAACATGAGATATATAGGAGCAATGCAACACCAATGACAGTTTCAGAATTAATGTCTCAAGTTCCTGGATCTTAGAAAAAATAATACATGAAAAAGAAAACGGCAGAAATCTAATTTCTGATACTAACCACTTCATTCAGTACCCGCTAGACTGCAAGCAATATTTTCCTTGCAGAGAAAAAATAAACTACTTCTGTCCTTATAGGAAAAAATAAAAGATGAGAATCAATGACATGACGTCCTTCCAAGTTCCAACGCATGAATGAAATTTTCAGTACCTTATCAAGAAGTCTTTTTGGATTTTGAAATGCCTGTTTCTTGGCCCAATTATGAAATATATGTGAAACTACTGCTCTGTCATCAATTTCGAACCTACAAAAAAGAACGAATTTGTTTTGGTCAGGGGAGAAACAAAATGCAACAAATGACAGCATAAAATAGCAAATGTTTTTAAATACTTTGTGAAGGAAAACAAAATCACTGCTTGCACAAAAAGAACTCACAAAGGAAATAGAAAATCAAAGCATGCTGAATTACCTCTTCAAGAAATCATTAGCAAGACATGGCTGATCTATTTCTGGGAAGGGTGAAGTTTCACTCTGTACCGCATTAGGCTTTTCAACTGATGTATCTCCTTCAGGTTGATTAAATGGAATGTCCAAAGGTTGTTTGGGAGTTTTTCTTATAGTCCCCTCACCCTTCAAATTAGCAAAAACAAAAGGTTATATATATGGCTCCCTAAAATGATACATAGCTGTATACCGTCTAAAGTTTACATTTTTTTAAAAATGCTCCAAGCAGATTGCATGGTGGAATAGACAACAATCTGGGATAGAGATACCATTTCAACTTATGGAAGTTCTTTGGTTCTTGAGACAATGATAAATAGGACTTTCAAAACAGGATCTCAAAATATTACCTACCTGTACCTCAAGAAGGTGAACAGGAATCTCCATGAGGAAGCGTGAAGGTTGCAGCAGCTAAACGCCAGTGATAGTTTGTCAGTGAAATTTAGATACTTTATAAGGATGAATATTCAATACAAGATCACCTGCCTGGCGATTAGAGTCAACCGTGACATGCAAGATGTACAGTTTCTTTCGAGCTCGTGTCATTGCAACATAAAATAGCCTTCTCTCCTCCTGTAATTACAACCAAGTTGCAGAGTACATACAGAAAAACTGCATGAGGAAAAGAAATAAAATTTTAACAAACCTCCAGTGTGCTTCCAGCTTCTTTCATACTGCCATTGTATTCATGCAATAAAGGAATTTCTGAATCATTTGCCTGAAAAAAAGGAAGGAATGAAGTGAAAAGAGCAAGAAAATACTCATTTTGGAAAAATTAACAGAGATGCTTAATATCAGAACAAAATAAACAGACGCATGAACCAAAATAGTGTTAACCATCCATAAATTTTCCAGTGTTTAGACTCTCCATTGTGAATCAAAGAAAAACAGGCGCATATAACAAAAGTAGTCCTCTATTATGGCAGAGTCATGTTGTCACAGGCAAGAATAGTACAAAGTTAATCTGGATCAAGTCAATATTTCAAATTCCTCATAATATAGGCACAGCTATATATCATCTTCCTGACTTTTTAATGCATATCTACCATATACCATTCCTAGCTTGCACTTTTGTTTATAGTCACAGCATAAAACGGCATACTTATGATTAAAATTGAGAAAACATTACACCTAAATTCTATGATTTTATAACACCCAAAAAGGTAAAGAAACTTTAAATCCCTACTGATTAAAGTACAATACCTGCACAATAAACACAACATCCCACTCTAAACCTTTTGACTGCAAATCATAAAAGGGAATGTACATCTTTAGTGTCAGAATTGCCAAATGGCACAAATAAATTTATTGTTGTCAAGGGAATACAGAACCTGATGGATGGTTGTTAATGTGATAGAGTTCTTATTTTCCTCCTTTCGCGATCGGAAGTTTTCAGTTTCTCTCAAAGATATATTATCAATAAAGGATTTAAGTGTAGAAGCACAACCTTTCTCCTCACTCTTGCCTGTTTCCATTGAACTAGAAAAATGTGTTGATAAGAAGTCAGACACATCATCCATTAAAAACTGAAGGACCTGCAATTTAATTTAGGAGAAGTTAACACCACCTCTGTGTATTCAAAATGGATGCCAAATATAAGCCATCCAAACAAAAGATATTCATCCAATAGACCTCATATAAGTCTAGGCACTATAATACAGTAAGTAAATAAAATTTCAGCCTGTTTCATTTGCAAATCTCACAAACCAAATCAAATATCGGTAACATCAACAAAAATTCACCTCTTTTGGTTTGATACCAATATATGGCAATGCCTACAAAAATTTGGTAATGCTAACAAATCCAATTAATATTACATGTGGCAATCAGAACAAAAACGATTTTTGGTGGAATATAGCTTCCCCCTTTCACCCCTTCAATCCTCTTATGTCATGTTAGAGTGCATTTTATTCCTAAAGATTCCCTATGAAAGCCTTAGGTGTTTACTTTGGTTGGAGCTGCACATGCAAACCAAACACATCATGCAAAGTGCTGCAGAACCAAGATAATGATATGCATATACCGGTACTGGTTCTTAAAATATACCAAAGTAACCATTTTGAATTTTTTTTTACTTATAGCCAAAACGCTGTGTCAAGGAATAGGACATAGACACGAAATTATAAACATAATCAACGAGGAGTAAACATGGAAAACTAAGCTAGAATTAACTATTCCTAACCAACACAATCCTGTTTCAGCAATACAGTTGGTGAATGTATGGAAAATTAGACATAGTCCACAATTTTAAGTCCTGGAAATAGTAAATCATTACAGTTGACATTGTGTCCAACTATGGTGATTGACATAATTAGTAGCTGTAAGTCTTTTTACCAAGAATAATTGCCTTTCGATGGCTGCTTAAGATGGAACCAAAGCAGCAGGCCACTACATTTCGAAATTTTTATGTGAAATAATGCATCTTTTATTCACTTTATCTTTTTGTCTTTCAAGCTATGTTGCCATAATTTGTTCAAGTCCTGAATGCTAGAACCAGCATATCCAAAAATGATTCTTGGTGCATAGCATTCAAAGGTTAACCTTTCTGGAGGATCAACGTACAAAAACACTAAGAGCATCAAAGGGGTATAATCTATGTACTTACTGATCTGATGTCATTATCTTCATTTAATAATTTACCCCCATCAGCATCAACAATGGCACGCTTTTCAAGCAGGTATTTCTGTCAAAGAAATGATTAAGTAGCTGTAATGAAAGAAACTGAAAAGAATCAAACCACAGTGCAATTAAATGTTTAATGAAGATCAGTAATTGTAAACCTAACAGACTCAATAAGTTTAAATGTGCATCAGTAAAGACTATTTTGATCCAAAATTACATAACATATAGCATAGGTTTGTAGTTTTACTGCAAAAGTGCATTAAGGCCTATTGCAACTGCATATACAAATGTATGACGCTGATAAATTATTTATTTATTTATTTTCTAGTGCAAAACAAAATACCTTGAAACACACCAAAGAACAGTGGATAGTACATAACTTGCACCACAAGAAACAAAAACGACACATTTCTAAATCTACTTCTAACAGATTATACATGAAGGTGAAACTCATTAAATACAATTGCAACAAGTTAATTGAACCTGGGGTAGCATATCTCCAGCAGAAGAAATGACCACTGAAACAGATTGTTCCTGTGCCACAAAAAAAGTAATAAATTGTAGCTCTTGAGGGTGTAACTAGAGATTACACATACAAAAAGCATAGGTAACCAAATATATTTATTGAATTGATGACACCAGATAGTTCAAGGCTATTAGCTACTTAGTTCAGCAAATGGAAGGCGAAAATTATACCAATGGTGTATTGTCAAGTAGGTCATTGGTGATACACAGAAATTAGAATCCTATTTACTATGGATACAATGACATGGGTAGTTAATAGCCAACTAGGGGATGGGTCATACACAGAAATAAGAATCCTGCTACAGGCATCTTCATAAATTTATTATCTTCATGACTTTGTCTGTGAGTATTGCACACTTTCCAAAGATGTTATTTATGATAATATTATTCTTAAACATACATATAAAATAAATTGATACATGTTCATTAGTTTGAATAAATACAGATATAATGGCCAGACCATTTTCCATACCCTCTCAACAAGTTTTGATAGGCTATCCAAGGCTGATATAACCTTACGTCCTTGAGTAATCTGGGCCCTACAATCATCAGAATGAGACGCTCAGCATAGCATCACATTATGTTTGCGTCATCAGCATAGAAAGATAACAATAAGGAACCCTGCAAGAACAAAATAAACATGGACTGAAGAATGGTAAATAAATATGGAAGATGACAACCTTTTGAAGGTACCAGAGACCTTTGCACTGAAGATGTCAGTAGCAGCCGATATGAAGCTACACTTTCTAGCCAATGAAATCTTTTCAATATGATGTATAATCTGGAAATTATAATAATTTATCAAATATAAGAAATCTATTGTAACTACTACAAACAGTAGAACATAATCAGGTAAAACTGAACCTTCTTCTTTTCTCCCTTGTCACCGGGAAGAAGGGCCTTGAAGGCTTGATGCCATGGGCCATCATCATCACAGCCTGGTAATGTAGTTTTAAGTATGGCCATAATAGCTTTGATAACCTGGAATAGGTACATGGTAAAGCACTTAAATGTTGTTGCACTTGCACAACATATAGCATGAAGAGGGTTGTTACTTTCTTCCAAATAATTTTAAACTATGAATAAAATAATAGGAATGTTCCTTTTGCTCACAAGGCAAACATGTGTTTTTACTAAAGCCTAAGAAATAATGTCAGGAAGTTTGGTCCATAGAATTTTACCAGCCAACCAACAACCAACAATAAAATCTTTCAGTCCTAAACAAGCTGAGATAGAATAAAGTTGAAACCCAACAAAATGCTTAAAACATGATTTAGGCATATCAATAACTATTTTTCAAGCACTCATATTCAACTACAAATATTTAAGTATATCTCAATCTTTCAAGTCTTTTTTTATTCTCTCTTCATGTTAATTTCGGTATTTCTCTATCTCTTCTCACATTATTATTTTGACTTAGAATTCTACAATATATTAGTGATTCTAGAATCTCCTTTGAATATGACCAAATCACCTCAACCGATTTTGGTCAAGTTTTTCTTCAATTGGTGCCACCCCTAACCGATCACATATATACTTATTTCGGACTCAATTCATTCTTGTATGACCACAAATCCAGCGTAACATATTCATTCCTGTAACACTTAGCTGCTTTGTAGTCCAACATTCTGTTCCATACAATATAGCAGGTTTAATCGTCATTCTATAAAACTTGACTTTTAACTTCTACGGTACCCTCTTATCACAGATAATGCTAGATGCATGGCGCCACTTCATCCAACCTGCTTTAATTCCATGACTAACGTCTGCATCAATATCTCCATCCATCTGTTGCATCGATCCCAAATATCGAAATGTATCCTTCTTAGGCACTACTTAGCCTCCTAAACTTACATCTCTCTCTTCATGTGCGATGGTGACAAGGTCACCTTAAGTATTCAGTCCTAGATCTGTTTACTCTAAAGACTTTGGACTCAAGAGTCTATCGTCACAACCCTAGTTTCCTATTTACTTCCGCTCGGCTCTCATCAACTAACACTACATTATCTGCAAAAAACATACACCAAGAGATATCCCCTTATATGTTTCTTATAACCTCATCCATTACCAAGCCAAAGAGATATAAGCTCAAGACTAATCCCCGATGTAGTCCAATTTTAATTAGAAAGTAATTTATGTTACCATCATTTGTTCGAACAATTATAACATTATTGTACATATCCTTAATGAGAGAGACATTTTATTGGGACTTTATGTTTGTCGAAAGCCCACCACATAACATTTCTTGGTATCTTCTCATAAGTATTCTTCAAGTAAATAAAAACTATATATAGATTAGTATTTTGCTTTTTAAACTGCTCCCTAACTTGTCTTATTAAGAAAATTGCTTCTATAGTTGACCTTCTGGGCATGAAACCAAATTGGTTCATAGAGATCCGTGTCGTTCCTCTCAAACGGTGCTCGATAACTCTCTCCCATACCTTCATAGTATAGCTCATCAATTTAATTCCCCGGTAATTAATATAACTTTAGATACTTTCTTTATTCTTGTAGATTGGTACTAATATACTTCTCCACTCTACAGGTATCGTGTTCGATTGAAAAATATTATTGAACAACTTAGTTAGCCATACTATAGCTATATCCTCGAGATATCTCCACATTTTGATTAAAATACCATTATGGCACATCGCCTTATCCCCTTTCATCTTTTTCCAAGCTTCTCCAATGTCATATTCTTGGATCCTCCGCACAAAGCTCCTATTTGTGTCATCTGACAAGTTATCCAACTAGACGATGATGTTCTCGTTCTTACTATTGAATAAATTGTAAAAATACTATTGCCATCTTTGTCTAATATCATTCTTCTTCACCAAGAGATGCTCACTCTCATTCTTAATACACTTAACTTGGTTGAAATACCTCGTCTTCCTATCACAACGCCTAGCAATTCTATAGATGTCCTCTCCTTTCGTACTCAAACGTTGATACAGATCCTCGAAAGCCCGCCCCTTTGCCTCATTTATAGCTCATTTTGCGGTCTTTTTTGCCATCTTGTACTTCTCCATATTGTTCTCACTCCTGTCATGGTACAAACATTTATAGTATTGTTTCTTCTCCTTAATAGCTCTTTGAATGTCTTTGGTCCACCACCAAGTGTGTTTAGTTTCCCATCCACTCCCGTTGGTCACTCCAAACTATTAGATATGTATATATCTAAGGGTCTAATTGTAATTGTACTAAAGTCCTTGTAACTACATATATGAAAGCCATCCAACTCAAGTGGGTGACGTGTTCTGCTATCTCCCTACATGGTATCAGAGCTTTGGGTTCCCTTGCGGCCTCTGCTCTAGGCCCCACCTTCCTTGCATCGCTGATCCCCGTCGCGCCTCCGCTCCGCCGTACCTCCGCGTCACACGCCGCTCATCTTCCCCTCCACACCGCTCATCCTCTCCCTCAACCCCAATCCTGCCGATCCTCAATTGGATTCGACGGACTGCACCGTCCGTGGCTGGATCTTCGGTTCGGTCTCTGACGAGGTACTCGACCTTGCCATGGAAGATGACCAGAACACTCGTGATCTCTAGGTTGCAATCCTCTCTATTCTAGGCCAACAAGGCTTCTCGTGCTATCTTCCTCGCCGAGCAGTTCCACACGATGACTTAGGGGGACTCCACCCTAGACCAATACTGCCAGCGCATGAAGAAGGTTGTTGATACCCACCGTGACGTTGGGCATGCTTTCTAGACTTGCAGCTCGTACTCAACCTCCTGCGCGGCCTCAATCCCCGCTTCTCTAGCACCACCGACGACATCGCTAACAAAACGGTGCTTCCGTCATTCACCGTAGCTCGCCACAGCATGCTAGTCCTCAAGGAACTTCGCCTTGCCAACAAAGGAAAGCACAGGCGGCCATTGCTCTCATGGCCACCGACTCCTCCACTCCATCCTCCTGTGGTCCAAGTGGGCGTCGCTCCTCCAGCGGTGCTAGCAACACCGCCACTACATAGTCCTGCGGTGGCGCGGGTGGGCACCATGGCTAATGCGGGTACGTTGGCAACCATTACAATCGTCGTGGCAGGCGTCGCATCACAGCACGCCTTAGCTCAAAGTTCACAATGACTGACCTCGATGTGCTCTATCACTTCCTTGGCATCTCCGTCACTCGTGCCTCCGACGGACTATTCATCTTGCAGCGCCAGTATGCTGTTGAGCTTCTTTAGCATGCTAGCATGTCCGAGTGCCACCCCACCATGACGCCTGTGGACTCTAAGTCCAAACTCTCAACTACAGATGATGCCCCAGTCGCCGACTCGTCCGAGTATCGTAGCCTCATCGGGGCACTACAATACCCTACTCTTACCCACCCTAACCTGGCCTATGTGGTACAGCAGGTGTGCCTCTTCATACATAACCCTCGAGAGCTACATCTTGCCCTTGTCAAACGCATTCTCCGCTACGTCAAGGGCACTCTTTCTGCTGGTCTACATATTGGCACTGGTCATGTCCAGTCTCTCACGACATAGTCCGATGCAGACTGGGCAAGGTGCCCCGACTCCCGCCGCTCCACGTCAAGCTACTGCGTCCACCTCGACGACAACTTGGTGTCTTGGTCGTCTAAGCGTTAGACCACTATCTCTCACTCTAGTGCTGAAGCCGAGTACCATGTTGTTGCCTACACTATCGCCAAGTGTTGCTAGTTGCGCCAACTTCTTTAGGAGCTCCATCTACCGCTATCGTCCGCCACAGTTGTCTTCTATGACAACGTCAATGCTATATACATGACAACTAACCCTATTCATCACCGTCAAACCAAGCACATCAAGATCGACATCCACTTCGTCCGCAAGAAGGTCGCACTTGATAAAGTTCGTGTTCTACATGTGCCGTTCTCACATCAGTTCACGGATATCATGACTAAGGGCCTGCCTATACAGCTATTTACTGATTTCCGATCCAGTCTATGCATCCGTGAACCTCTCGCTACGATTGCGAGGGGTGTTAGATATGTATATATCGAGGGGTTTAATTGTAATTGTATTGAAGCCCTTATGACTATATATGAAATCCACCCAACCCAAGTGGGTGATGTGTTCTGCTATCTCTCTACACAAACACCTCTCAAGCAATCTTCCGAATGCATATTGTCATCTTCTCCTACATGTTATTTACATCGTCTTCTTTCTTCCAAGAGTCATCTTCGATAACCTTTTTCTTAAAGACATTTGATGTGCCCCCTTCCAGCTTCCACCGCTTGGTTCTTGCAATTTTTGCTCGTTTATTCCTATGAGCATGTACCAGAAAGCGAAAGTTGACCACCACCAGCCTATATTGAAAAACCACACATTCTCTAGATATCACCTTAGAATCTATACATGCTCATTTATAACCTCTTCTTATAAGTACAAAATCAATATGACTAGAGTGTTAGTCACTATTAAAAGTCACTAAAAGAGATTCTCTTTCTAAAGAAAGGGTTAGCTATCATCAAATCAAAAGTTATAACAAAATTCAAGATTTTCTCTCCCTCCTAATTCCTACCACCAAACCCAAAACCTCTATGTGCCACCTCGAAACATTTAACTGTTACACATAATGGTCATTAAGATCTATAAAAAACTTCTCGTTACTAGATATAGCTCTAACCAAGTTATCTAAGTCTTTTTAGAAATGTCTCTTAGCACTCTCATTCTAGTCTACTTGAGAGGTATACACACTAATTACGTTTAACACTATATCAGTAATGACAAGTTTAACTAAGATAATTATATCCCCTTGCTTTCTCACTTCCACCATATCATTCTTGAGACTCTTATCAATCAGAATTCATACTCCATTTCTATTTAAAGTTGTTCATGTGTACCAGAGTTTAAAACCGGTATTGTCCACCTCCTTCGCCTTCTGACCATTCCATTTAGTTTCTTAAATGAACAAGATATTAACATACCTCCTAACCGCTGTCTTGACTAGCTCTCTTAACTTATCTGTAAGGAACCCTACATTTTAGGTAACTAAACAAATTCTAATTGGCTCGACTTGCTTCCTTACCCTTCACATCTGCCGAGTCTGGTGTAAAGACACTTACTCATTTTTCACCACACCCAGGCACCGATGTAGCGCGCCACTAAAGATGCGACGGTTCGATCCTTGGTCACTTGACAGCATGTCCAAATCACGACATAGCGTGTTATGGGGGTGACGACCTGGCCCTTGCCCATTTAACATTATAACCAGGTTCCGATATAGCGCGTCGCTAAGAGGGTTACGCTCTAATAAAATTTTCTTAGATTTAATCTCTATAAGAGTAGCTAAGTTTTTAGTGTAGCTAAGCTTTTATGTTAGCTTGTCAACCCTAACACAGCACTCCTCCTTTAACAGAGTTTAAGGCATGCTATGTTAAGACACTAAAGACACACTAACACTGGACTTTGCGAAAATAATTTGATAAGAAAAACAAAAACAGCCTGCACGATTGTTTTCTCGAATAATCATAAATTGGAGTGCATGTCTTGTGTTAACCATGTCAATATACGTCTTAATATACACAGAAATAAACATGATCGGCAACAACTAAAATAATTAATTTGGAAAAGTACCAGCAATTTTTTGTGTTTTAAAATATTAACAGAACCAAGGATTATAAATTGATAATTTGACAGTAACAAAGCAACTCAAGAAATCACAAGAAATTGCCAGTCTCCAACGATGTTGGGAGTAAAAATTAATCCAGGCACCTTTTTCCTGTAGAAAGCCACACCATGAACATTAAAAGGAATTTTTCTGTTGCGGAAGGATGCCTGGAATGCTTTGCCAGTGATCTGCACACAAGCAACTTAGACCATAAGCACAACCAAAAAATATGGTTCAGCAACATGTGGAAGATTTCTCAACTTGTCTCCGATATAGGACAGCAATTTTGCCAAATTTGCAGCCTTCAGCAGAACCCGATGTAGTTTCAATAATCTTGTCAATAACAAATGCACATTGTGAATCTTCACTGTGGCACTCCTTGACAGTAATCTATACAAAATGAAGAATTGGATAAGTGACTGGAATGATGCAAGAAGAAACAACAGTTCACACATGACATCTTTAAGCGTACCTTATTCCCAGAGGGGTTGTCAGTCTCAACAAGTTTGTGACTTTGCTGTTTAGTGTTGTTGTGAATTAAAGCTGTTGCTGCTTCAACAATTGCCCGTGTAGAGCGATAGTTCTTGCTCAATCTGACCTGAACCCATCAACATGAAAAGATAATAAACAGACATCAAGCTGAGAATTGAGATTGCACATCAAAGACATAAGGCATGTTAAAAAGTTCCCACAGAGATGACATAGTTACCTCTTTGTGATTTGGAAAATCTCTACGAAATGAATCAAAGCCAGAGACATCAGCACCATTGAAACTGAAGATGGACTGACATATGAGCAGAATAGATTGAAAATAAGTACATATTACATCTGAAAACACTAGTAAATAAACAGACGTCAGAAGTCAAATTATAGGATGATGGATGTGAATCAAAATTTGTGCACCTGATCTTCATCACCAACAATAGTTATGCGATTGTGGGAAGCTAGGATCTTTAAAAGATAATATTGCATAGCACTTGTATCCTGAAATTCATCGACTACTATTGCCTGCCATGTATTTTGGCACACTTCGTATACTGCATGAGTAATATCACAACCATATTATTCAACAAATCATCACAATAGATAATATTGTGAAATTAGGACTGAAACTACCTTCAGGAAACTTTGTGAGAAGGGTTATTGACGAATTAATAAAATCATGGTAATCAAGAGCATTGCAAGACCTTAGTATTTCATTGTAGTGACGAAGAATTGAAGCCTATTCAAAAAAAAAAGAGAGATGAAGCAAAGGTCATTATTTATCCTTATAAGAATACAAGGGGTTATACTAAAAGGACAGCTTACTCCTGTCATATCCCCCTTCTTTTCATACTCCTCAGGAATCCTACCAGAAGCTTTTGCCTGTAAAGGAAGATACTAAAGTTAGGGGAAAGATAAAAGCAAGCTGCCCATAAGGTCAACTTGATACAACTACAGCTTGAAATAGTTTTTCAGGGACATTGCCAGTTTCCCACAACTGCCACACACACACACACACACACAAAGTTTTGATCTAGCACCCATATTATTGATTTAGACACTTCAATAGTAAGCTAAAGAACTATATGAACCAATATGCCTCAAACAATGAAGAGTGCATAATATGAAGTTCATGCATCATAGACAGGAATACCTTTCTACACATGCAATGAATATCATACTGTCCTCCATTCAGAACAAAGATCATGATCCAGAATTTAGCAAGATACACTAGCTATAATTCTGTGAGGTAGATGCAACTAGCATAATGCTTCTTTCCCATATGAACCAAGAGCTTCACACAATTTCCTGGTTTATATTCATTAATATCATATTTATTATTATGTACATGTTCCAATATCTTTATTCAGACCTAGCCTGGAGGGTAGCTTTTAGTCTGTCTGTCCAGTCTATCATAAAGAACCTTTGCAATGTTCTTTTCTATCATTGGCAGAACTTTTAACATTATATTGAGAACTTGGATTAAATCATGTCTTATGTCTTTATAAGGTACTTGGAGTAGTCGATTACTGTCTGTAGCTTTAAATCCCCTAGCATGGCAACTAGGCAGAACTTTAAATCACTTCCTTTTATGCATTCCACATTCTGCAGTGCATCTATAGCAGCAAAGTGGAAGTAGCAGATCCAATCTACAGAGAACCTAAAGTTCCACAAACACTTAAGGTAGACGCAACAGTGCAACTCATTTTGCAGGACACATAGATATGACATGTGCAAAAATTCCTTTCTAAAGCTCCATGTGCACCAAAAAAGAGAAGGGAATAAAAACAAAAAAGCGTAAATGATGAATTCTTCAAAAGTAGAAGGCACCTGTGTAACAAACTTCTGCCATTTCTTAGCTTTGTCCTTGAAAGAATTCTTAATATCTCCAACGTAATGCTTAATTGCATCTCCTAGACCATTGTTTTTGTCATTTTCCAACAGACGCTCTGCCTCAATAACAGCCCTCCTCTGCTGTCCATGTCCATAGATTATGAATTCAGATGTGCGTCCTAGCCTTTAAAGGATTTATTAAAACATCAGAATCATACTACAAAACAATAAATAAGCTAAGATTCCAATCATCTACAATGATTCCTACATCTGATAAGATGTAAGAAATAAGAAAGTGCACCAAAAGTAGAGCAAATATGCTCATCTTACTAGCAAATATGATATACCATTACAAATTGTTGGTCAACGAGTTTAGAGACATTAAACTACAATTGAAGATGATGAGCAATCTGATGCATTAAAACAGGTTGTGCTGGTATATCTTTGTAATGTGTATTTCAAGGCATCTCTGACTTGCAATTAGTCATCACAATGAAAAAGCATCGTCATAAAAATCATAAGATAGAAAAAGAATTTATTTTCAGTTTCATTTTTATCCAGGCTCCATCTTATTCAGATAATATTTTCTCAGAAGCAAATGATCTATATCACTAATTTCGTTGATATGCACTTCAAAGATAAATGTGCAAGTTTAGTATGTTGAGCAGAAGCATGATGATATCCACTGTTGCATTGTATTTGAAGTATTATCCACCAACAGAAAAGGCATACCTTTCAGCATGGGTCCTACAAAGCTGCAAGCAGAATGAGTGAAATGTGCTTATTACAATCTCCTTGGCAACTGCCTTCCCCACCACCGCCCCAATTCGATCCCGCATTTCAGAAGCAGCGGCAGTTGTGAATGTCATAGCAAGAATGTTTGATGGTGGAATTTCCTAGTCATCAGAGCAAGTTGATATGTGAATATGTGAGCTTCAAGAAAAAAGATCCATACAATTTCACTGTAATTATATCGACCAGTGAACCATACCTCTTTGAGCAATGTGAGCACCCGACCAACCATTGTTGACGTCTTGAATCATGCCAATTATAGGAAAGAAAATTTCAGTATATACACAAGCATGGTATTTAATGTGGCACAACAGGACTTTCAATATGCTCAATAAAGTTCAATTAGACATTGTCTTTTAGTACAATTAAATGTTTCAATCACAAAAAAGTTTATAGAATCATGCAATATAGTTATATGTGACTGATATGAAAATATGATAAAATGGATGGCACTTGCACCGTTTACTTTATTATTTATGAGAATTTACACACCATTTTTTTAACATCAACATGAAAAGTTACTTCAACCACCAAATCACAAAGATACAGTCTAATAACTCGGTTTTCAGTTTCTTCTGCAATCATTTTAATGTTTGGAACAATACAACCTAGGGAGTGTATTTTGCTTGATTGGTCACACCTGCCATAGTGAATATATCATTTGGGTTTGATTTCATTTAGAAACAATCATTAACAGTATCAGCTATGAGAACAAAGCTACAAACTTAAACATATTCATCTATGTCTATTGTTTCTCTTAGTCAGGTTAAATTGCCTACCCCAACTTACTTAAAACTGAAAGGCTGTGTTGAGTTAAGTCAAACAGGCTAAATTACGCATAATATTGGTCTAAAAGGACGGAGCATCTAACAAAATTGGTATTGGCCATCCCTTCACAACAAAGTTGAGGCAAATAATTTATAACAGCAGTTAACAACATATAACCATAATATTGAACACTAAGACACTGAAACGAAACAGACCGGTTATATATGTAGTTTGCAGAGAAAGGATGTGCATACCTTTCCACTTCCTGGACCAGCAATGATCATTAGTGGAATAGTCACATCACTACAAGCAGCCTCCCTCTGCCTGTCATTCAGAGACTGCAAATATTCATAGTATTTCTTTGGAACACACCCCTCATTTTCCTCAATTTCTAGTTCCATTTCCCATGGCTCCTCCTGAACTTTGGCAGCATCACCCTGGCAGATCGCATCAACATCCTCCAAGAATGAATCAACAAGTTAAATATTCCCCAAGAGGAAAGGTATTAAACAAACTAGTTTTTGATTGATTCCAAAGCAAACTTAATCAATTCAAATTTTTAGTTTCCCGGTTCACCTTCCCAGAATGAGGAAACAAGATTTAGCCACCACCCAACAACTATTCATCATTTATTTGTCAGAAGTTAAGAAACAAAGATAATAAGCCATACCTCTCCTTCCCCCTCTTCAATGCAAATTACTGAGGGAACTGAAGGATCCTCGCATGGCGCTACTGAGCCATTTTTTCCTTCCATATCCTCCTGGCACTTGGCAGAAGAGTTTGTATGGTGCACCCCCTCACTAATGGCATTGACCATCCAGAATGCATCCTCAAACTGCCAGCCAAGCAAACAAAACATCCTAAGTTCCTTTAGCCACTTGCCACCTTACGGCTAACATGGTAACGTCTAGAAAAATAATGCACCTCATACACAACAGCATTTCAAGGGTTAAAAAACAGTAGACAGCACTCATTTACCTAGCTTTCCTCATCGAAGTGCAACAAAAAGGAATTTTTCAATGCTTCACAACCCTTTCTAAAACTATTGTAATTTCAAAGAAAAAAGAACACTCCTATCAGTGTCAGGGGTGAGGAAAACCACCATTAGACCCTCAAAGTTGAGGGAGCCAGATTGCTCTAACCAATTACTATTTTCAACAGGATCTTACAGAGTTTCCCCCAGTTTGACATACCTCACCCCCTTCTGTTGCAATTGAAATGGCCGGTGGAAGTGAATCATCACCAAACCACAACTCAGATATTTCTTCTTCATCCGCCTCCTCCATTTCTTCCTGGCTCGTTACAACAGGCTGAGCATCACCTTCCTCACAAATGGCATTCTCCTCCTTCCGGAATGCATCTCCAGACTGAATTCCTCAAAAAGCAAGAACAATGAAATGGGTTCCCTATCAAAAATCACCACTGATAAACTAATTCTGCCCTCAAAATCCTTCTCGATCCTAAAACAATCCCATCTCAAGACCTCAGCATTTCAAGAAACAAGAAGTTTCAAAATGTCTTAGACCTCACCATTTCCCTTCCAATTTCAAAAATTCCTCATCTACACAGGCGCCTTTACAGTCCCTAAACCCCAGTTTGGAAATGAGTCGAAGGGCGGAAAAAAAAAAGCATACCTCTCCGCTCTCCGGTGCGGAGGCGATCGATGCCGACGCTTCGCCGGCCTCCTTATCCTTTCTGGCCGAGGACCGCTCGTGCTCCTCGCACATGGCGTCCACCTCCCGCAGGAACGCCTCGTCCATGCCTTCGTCTTCGTCGTCGAGAAGGAACCCGCAGGAGGACCTGGGCGCCTTCGAGGCGAGGGTGCTGTACCCGTACCCGTACCCACATCCTTCCCCTCCGGATCCCCGCTGCCGCAGGGTCTCTCCTGTGACGTCGGCGAGCGGCCGGCGCGGCGGCGGGCACGGGGACTGCGGCGCCGCCGGAGGGGGAGGGCGCTTGCAGGGGAGGAGGGATGAGGAACCGCTGGGGTGGAGGCGGAGAGAGGAGGCGTTCTCCTTCCAGCGCCGCATTGCCCCCCCGCGACCGCCACCGCGATCGCTGGCGGGCGGCGAGGGTTTGGGGCGGTTTGGGTGGAGGTTGTTGTGGATGGGCGGGAGAGAGAGGACTGCAGCCAAAGCTGAGCGTTCGAGTTTTCGACTCGTTTTCTCAAAGGAAAAAAAAAAAGTCCGATTCACACCTAAACCTGTGTGTTTCGTACAACCCCACTTGTCTCAACGGTAAAATTCAACCTATTCGAACCCTTATTACAGGCTTCAACAATATAAATTAAACTACAGGCTTGTTTTTTCTATATTAGGCTCAAAAATACACTAAATTTACACCTTTTTATCTTTCGTCTAACAGAAAGAAGTGTAGTCATTAAAATAAATAAATTTAACAAAACCTAAGTATTACTGCTCGGATAAAACTATAGTCGATAAGTGACATTTTAACCTCAACGAGTATTGTGGTCTTAAGTTTTATATAAAGACCAATCCTACCTACCTATTGAGTTTGAAAATGTCATCAACTGAGAAATGTTACGTGATTAAGTTAAATAAAATGGGAAAAGGAAGGTGATGTATGACAATAGCATAATGAAAAATAATTAAATTAGTAGCTACAACATTTAGATGATGAATTAAATGAATTAGAAATTATTTAAAAATTAATATGTATAATAGATTTTAAAAAATTGGTTAAATGTATAGTTTTGTGCAATTATAAAGCCATAATAACTATAATTATATATAACATGTAAAAACATCTATAGCTTTATATAATTTGAACCAAGGTATATAAGATTTTGTGAAATCCTTAATACTACTAAAAACTGAGTCGTCCATTTTCTCCATCCCCTAACACACAATGTCCACATCTCACGCGTAGCACGTAATCACCCAATTAAAAAGATAAAAAAAAGAGAAAACAACACATTAGTTAAAGCAATCACCATATAGCCATACTTGCGCAGATAGCTATATTCTTAGATCATTGTTAGATATATTACAATAGACGAATAAGTGTACTCTTAAAATTAAAAAAAAAGCTTAACTTGCTTTGATTAGCCGACACAAACAAGGAAGGGGAGTAGAAAAGGGAACGTTGCCATCATCGACGCCATTCCCAATCCTTGCCACATCCATGATGCCGGATATTTGTTGATGGCCTTTTTTTCATATCTAATTATCTCAACTCCGGCTACTGTAGTCCTACATTTCTCTTGCTATAACATCATAGCAAGTACTGCCATTCTAGTGCCTAATGATAAGGTGATGACAAGGGATGGAAATGGTCCAAAAACACATTCAATCGTTTCGTAGCTATATTTTGGTCGAAAAACACATTCAATCGTTTTCGTAGCTATATTTTTTTCCTCAGAAACGAAATAAAACATGATAGTCCAAAAACCAAAATGATAAAAAAAATAAAAAATGAACTATACTGCAGAAAACATGCTGGTATTAATCGAAAACCGATAATTAAAGTTATGAATTACAAAATTACATATTTATCATGATTATATAATATGACTAATAAATTTAAACTTACACCACATAAATTATAAACTATCTCTACTTTAGCCATATGCTTAAAATATGGATTTAAATGAGAAGTTAATCATACTCTAAACTATGGTTCAAATAAAAACATATGTCATAGATATTATGGTATTTAAAAATACGATAACTATCATATTATAAAAAATAGTCATAAAACACCAAAATTGTTTCTATTTTTATTTTCATTTTTTACCATTTCTATTTTTTATTTTTTGTTGGCTACTGTTTACAAATGGTTCTGTCGGTAGAAATCGAAAAGGAGAGTAGGTTGATCAGGAATTTCTGTGATTGTTTTTACGAGGGATTATGACTCGTTTTGGGAGCTAGAGATTCTAAGAAGTAATTAATGAGTGCCAACTAATGACAATGTAGAAAAAACTGAGTTTTGAACTTCTTGATATGCTAGTTAATTTCTAGATTCTTTAGTCACCAATTGTCCGTATCTAGGTGAGAATCCTGATTGCAGCTGCCAAAAGCACTCTCAACAAACAAGGTTGCATGTATGTCTACTAGTGCAGGCACTATTTCATGCCTCTGCCTCCATGTGCATGGCCGTGGGCTGCGGTGGCAGCTCGGCACTCAAACAGCCTTTTACCAATTGTGGTTGTGGATTTAGATGCTGAAAAAGATGGCGCATTTGCTACGTAATTTGAATCAAACACTCATATTTTATCTTATCCAGCGGTGACTTCGCAATAGCACGGAGGATTTAATGATGTAGTATTAGGTGGCTTCTTGCTAGTGAATTCATTCTATTTGAGTTCAAAACCACTATTTTTAGTCTTATCAGCAAGATAGCAGTAGCCCCTATCAGAAACCAATAGTGGCTTAGGCTACTGCCATCTTGCTGATAAGACTAAAAATAGTGGTTTTGAATATCGAGCATAAAATAATCATGCAAAATTAATGAATAATTAATTAATCATTAGCTATTATAATTTTTTTAAAAAAATATATTATTTAGTCATTCGAAAATGTGCTCATTAGTCTTCACACAGATTCGAACGCACCTTAGAGTAGGTACAATAGGGCTCTAAGAGCCAACGATAAAAATTTTAGATAGGCTGGAATGATACGCTAGAGGAGAGAAGGATGAAAGTGCATTTAGCCCCATATAAGTTTTAGATAATTTAAAAAAAAATTAAGGCACTAATACATTTGATAAATGATAAGCGGGCATTAGGTTCTTTGAAATTAAAAATTGGGCAAAAACAACACTCAAAGCAAAAAAGTTAAAATGAAAGCAATTTGTACAAAGTTTAAAATATAAAAGATTAAATTGTTCTAAAATTACAAGCAGTCGAATTGTCATATATGGTACTAAACAGTCCAATTCAAATGTAATCTAGACAGTTCAGGATGCGTTAGACAAATTGAAAGAAGATAGTCACGAGAAGTTAAAGTGGATATATTTATCCGAGAAACGTTGAACAAACTCTATCGGCCAATCCAGCATGGTATTGGACTGTTTGACACGCTCCCAACACAAGTCAGACGATTGCTCCCATGGAAGACGTAATGGGTTAAACAATCAGCGTAGTACCAGATTGTTCGGAAATCACATACTAGGCACATGTGGAGACCAGATTGTCTGACAAAAGGCATAATCGAACAATTCAATAGTGATATCAAACTGTCTAGCTCTTTATGGCTTAATGATTGGTTATCAGTTACTGTTGTAAAAGTTGTATAGAGTTAGACAATTTGACACGATACATTTATGACAGACTTTTACAATGGCTACAAACGGTTAGTTAGAGCAGTTTAGGCTATAAATAGGTGGCGCCTTTGAGTTGTTGAAAGACTTTTGGATCCTTTTTACACTAAGAAACTAAGCAGGTGTCCAAAAGTCTTGAAGAACTAATTGAATATGTTTTCTTATAAGGTTTAGTCTTGAGTATATTTATGTTGATGTTTCGAAGGCTAAACTACCTCCTGACCTTTTCTCCATGTGATCTAAAATTTGTGTGCTATTAGTTGCTTGAGTTCAGAGTGTATCAAAGAGTAATCTTGGAACAACTAAAAAGTGTCCGAAAACCATTGTTAAGGTTAACCTTGCTAGAATCAGGCGCGATGGAAACTAGCTTCGAGAGAAGGAGGTCTATCGCCCATGGTGGCAATGGTGAACTGCCTTCACCCCGGCGCTACCAACCTAGACTTGCTCCCATGGTGAGCTGCAGCCTAACTTCTTTCCATCGCTCTGCTGCGCTGCATGATTGCATTCAACACTATAATCGCTACATGGTTTTGCTTGATTCAGTTCGATTTGTCAGTTATCAAGTCTTGTATCTTGGATACTTCGATCTCATTTCTTGGTGTAGCAGTGTCTTGGACGGGCTGGTGGAGAAGAAAGCTGTGAACCAAGAGAAATATAGGTGGGACCGTGTAGAATAAAATAAATCCGTGAGGAGTAAGAATTATAGCCCACTTATCGTAGCAGTTGTCTCTTAATTTAGGTGGAGATGACGTGGAACAAATTGGAGCTAGCAATAGGCTCTATCATTAAACTTGCTCTTATGCTTCTTACGTGGGATTTTTGAGAGAACAAGGATGAGATTATATGCACAACGAGCTCAGACGCCGCATTGAGAGAAAAGAAATTCTTGCTTTGCAGAAGTTCCCGTTTGAGTTATGTGCGGAGTTGCGGTTACTGATTTGAGAGGCTATGGGCTCGAGCTTTCACCGCCAAGGGGTTGGGGATGCAAGACACTGCATTGAGATTTGTTCTTTTAACATGGGTCTCAAACTCTCAATAGGTGATAGCTACGGCCTACAGCACTGTCACGGAGAACCATTTCCCGAGGGGAAAAGGAGAAATAAGAGGTGGACAGCCCAACAGGTAAGGTAAATTTAGGAGTATTTAAAACTAAGAATAACTAGTTTTAAAAGTTTCAAAATTTAGGCTACACGATCACAAAAATTTAAATAATAGACCTCGATATATTTATAAATCTTAAGCTGAATAAGCAGCTTCCTTAAAATAATAACAACAAAATAAAGCTACTCAGATCGTCGTCAGGCATATCCAACATGATCAGCCACTTAGCTCACTTGTTAGCGTGTTTGTTTTTGGCCTCCTTTAGCCTATACTAGTCGCTCACACGTTGTCATCATCCCATTTCTAACTAGGTCGTGTCCTTTATTCGGTATTTTCATTATAACTAATTCTAAAAATTAATTTTTTATTTTTCATCTAATTTTTTTAAAAAATTTTCATCGATTTTTAACCTATTTTTAGTATTTAATATATACATATTTTCATAACCTAATAACTCTTATCATATTTTTTATAAATAATTTTAATATAAACCAATTAAACCATACTAATTTTAATATAAATTAATTTTGTAATGTCTATTTTTAATTTTACCAATTTTAATCTAAACTAAATTTTCATTACTTTTATTTAACATCTCACCTGGATTGGGTCTAAACCACACCTATCTGGATTTTACCGAAAACCGTAATGTCTGATCATTCTGGGATTGCATAGCACAACAAATTTGACTTCTCTATTATCCCCTACTTTCTCATGTTCCTTACTTTTGTTGATCACTGAATCACATATCCCCCTTCCAAAACACTGAGTTCCCTTTAGGTAAGCAGTATGGAACACTGGGTACGTTGTAATAATACATCACCTTCCTCCAATCTTCTTGAGCCAGAAGCCCTGAAGACTCAAATTCTAATATCGCCATACGAGGGAAATATCAATCGTATTTTGCACCTTCCTTTCCACATCCTTTTCATTGCTGTATCTTTTCTTGCACCTCAATGGTCAGTGCAGTTGTTTTTACGGATCATCTTTACACCTTTCCGAAAATCAGGTAAAGTATGTAGGGCTGCAATCAGAGTTGGCACATATGTTGCTTATAAATGTATCATATTAATCTCACATTTTTCTCGACGTCAGATTCAAGCATATCCATTTCTTTTTTTTATGCTCCAATCCATTTGTACCTACGCATGACATTAGATAGTAGGTCCAACCATTGTGGGTGCGAATGTCTATTGCTCATTCCGTATGCCATTCTACATTTTTATCTGGAAACCCGAGTAGGACATAGATATTGCTAGATATCCATTTGCCCCTTCTGTTACGAAAACCTTTTGGTCAGTCGTCTACTTCTACAACCATATACATCATGATTGGTAAAACATAGTAATGATCCTTAAACGATCCTTAAACAGAGGCTCCAAATGAGCCATCTTTCTGCTTTTAATGTCTTCATGTTTTCAGACAAGAAAATTTTCAAATTTATAGTGCTCCTAAATAACAGTATCATACTTATAATATATTTTTGAGAGCATGCTTCAAATTTTCAAATTCATGATTTTGCTGGCACATTATAACTTTATATTTTGTGCCACTTTATGGGTGACTGGTATGATAAACTTTCACAATCCTTTAAGGATACTTCAAAGGAAATGTTGGCAAAGACAGATAACTGATCCAAATCATTTAAATTAGATGCTTCACAAGAAGGCAGATAAAGCGCATCACAAACAACTACAGCAGTATCCTGGGAAAAGGAGGTTTTTCTGTGGTGTACAAACTTGATAATGGCCGCCCAATGGCAGTGAAACAATATAATTGGAGAACACAGAAAAAAGAGTTCGTAAAAGAAGTGATCATACAGTTCCAGTGTAGCCTTAAGAACATTGTTAGGTTATTGGGTTGTCGTGTGAAGACATATGCTCCGATGCTGGTCACTGAGTTTGTCCCCAACGGAAACCTCTCTGACCTTCTGCATGGGAACAATGGCCAGCTTCCTGTCTCATTAGATACCCGCTTATAGATTGCATTGATGTAGCAGAAGCACTTGTATATATGCATTACTCCCAAAATCATTCAATCCTTCATGGAGACATCAAACCATCAAACATACTTCTAAGTGACAAGCATGTGGCAAAGCTATGTGACTTTGGAATATCTAGGCTTCTTTGCATGGACAATGATGAATACACAGGGTTTGTTATAGGAAGTAAGGGATACGTGGATCCAGTGTACTGTGAGACTGGACGACTAAGCCCAAAGTGTTTTGTCTACAGTTTTGGGGCTGTTCTTTTGGAACTCATCACCAGAAAGAAAGGGATTGACGACCAGAACAGAAGTCTAGCTGGAACGTGTGCTCGCTCTAGTAGAGAGAAAAGACATGAACTATTTGACAATGAATTTGCGACCGACGAGAATATGGACTTTATAGAGGGAATTGCGAATCTTGCACTTGATTGTCTAAAGTCTGAAATAGAAGACAGGTCACAAATGAAAGAAGTTTTGGAACAGCTTTGGAGTATCAAAAGAAGGTCAGAGATATCGAGAAAGGAGAGAAGGTTTGCAGAGTTGAGAGAGAGAAGGATCAAGACATTGAGGGAAATAGAGGCCATGTTGCTTGGATCTGACTTTAAAAAAATTGTCACAAAAACATACATAGATGCCATCTTAGGCGATCCAAAACAGGTATCAACCTCAGAGGCATTTTCAGAAGAGTGGTGTTCTCATTGAGTGTGCCATGGGCAAGTTTTGCATGGGGCATTTTAAAAGAATTCCAGTGGTCTTGATAAAGATGTCTGTGGAAGTTTATGAAGGTTGGAAACAGATATTTTTTGATGCGACGATGGTTCAATCTATAATTAAGCATTGGAATGTAGCCAAGCTTTTAGGCTGCTGCCTAGATCATGTGGATGCCCCAGTATTAATCTATGAGTGTGGTATGATGGGCTTGCATGATGCTCTTTTTGGTAATGCGTGGCAGCGCTTTGAATGTCCTTTCACTTGCAAAGCACGTCTACAGATTGCAATTGCCGCTGCGGAAGGCCTTGCTCACCTGCACTCACTCGATGTGGTTCACGGCGATGTCAGAACGGCCAACATACTACTAGATGATTTTTCTGGATCTGGGCTCGAAGTGTGTAATAGTAGGATCAAAGCATTTCCAGCAAAGATTGCAGGTTATGGAACATCACGGTTCCTTTTCTATCACCAAGTCTCAGTTTACAAGATTTCTGACAGAGAACGTCCATTACAAGGATCCACGCTTCCTCAAGACTGGGCTCATTGCTAAGGAATGTGATGTGTATGGTTTTGGAGTGGTTCTTGTTGAGCTCTTCACAGGAAAGGAGATTTAATTGCAAGATGTAAACACGGCGCTTAAAGATTTTCATGACATCTTTGCTAAATGTTGCCATCTTGAGAAAATCGAGTAACTTACTTCCTGTTGGCTGGCAGCCAAGGTGATGGAAAGGCCAGATATGGCCAAGGTAGTAAAATGAAGTCTTAGAAGATCTGCGATGTGGTTCAAAGAGGTCAGAGACGGCTGGGTTTTGGTCCAACGGAAGAAGAAACCGGCAGCTAGAGAGCAGTTATGGCGCACCAACAACCCCTCCGCCATTACTGCTCCCTCAGGCAGAGCTGCTCGTCCCATCCCTCGGTGGCTTGTCGGGCGCTGCTTTAAATGCTTGGGTTTAGGACACCAGAAGACCGTGTGCCCCAAGCCCGTTGTGCTACTACCACTGCTAGTTCGCCGGTCATCTTGCTCGCCACTTGCCCAGACAAACCATCCGCCCCGCTCTCTCCTTCGCATCTCGTGCGCGTGCCGTCGGCTTCTTCAGATCCCGCGCCTATAGCCGCCTCTAAAGCGGCGACGCCAGCGGCTGACCCCACTGCCCGCGCGGACCCGTCTTCGTCGGCGGTTTCGGCCGAAGCTGCGATGGCTGCGCTTCGCTGTGGTGAGCCGAGATTGCGTCCGACGACAGTCCGATGTTCCATCTCCTGGACCCCCGGCATGGTGGCAAGGGAGCAGCAGCTGTCGTCCTTCGCGCTGCTCGGCACGGTCCGGGGGAGTGGCGCTGCCATGCGCTACCTCGCCAGGCTCGGTATTGATGGGCTTCCATCGCACGCCTAGGAGTGGGGAGCGGTGAACCAGCTCATCACCAAGCTGGATTCCTTGACGTTCTTGGACTTGGTGCCACCGGCGTCACCGAGGACACGCTAACTTGCACCGGGCTCGCTGGTTGTGCACTTTGCTCAATAGGTGCTGCACCATTGGAGTCTACGGGACTGACGAAGAACTCGACTGTAAGCTCCTCCCGTGCAGAATCAACCTCTAGGTCACGCCAATACCACGTTGCCGCCTCGTCGAAAACGACTTCGCGTGACACAGACTCGGCATACCACCGAGTCATACATCCTGTATGCTTTGGAGCCCTGCTCATAGCTAATAGACACCATTCTCGTACCTTAGTTGTCGAGCTTCCTCAAGTTAAGCTTCACTGTCTTAACATGACCGATGTGGACAAATACCCTTAGGTGTTTGATAGGCGAGCACCGTCCATGCTAGGCTCATAGAGGGTCACACCATCAAAGTCTTTTAGTCGAAGATCGATTCAGCACATACACCACAACCACAATTGCTTCTTCCTAGAAATGTGCTGGCATGTTCGCTGCCTTGAGCATGGAGTGTGCTATTGTGACAACAGTCTGGTTGCACTGCTCCACAATCCCATTCTACTGCGGCGAGTAGGGGGCCGTGAGTTCGCACCTTACTCCGTGGTCAGAGCAATATTCAGTGAACTCCACGGACGTGAATTTCCCCTGAGGTCAGTGCGCAACGCTCACAACTTCTGACCGATTTCTACCTCGACATTGACCTAGAATTGTTTAATGGCTATCGTTGCTTCATGCTTGCTGGAGAGAAACTATATCCACATGTAGCGGCTCATGTCATCGATAAGGAGTTGGAAATACTTCCTGCCCCCTAACATTGCTGGCGTGATCGGACCATACAGGTCTCCATGCACTAGGTCGAGCGTCGCTTGTGCCTGAAACTTAGCCTCCTCTAAGAATGGTGTTTGTCGTTCCTTTCTTGTAAGACACCCATTACATAATTGATCAACATGATCAATTGGCGGGAGTCCACGGACCATGTCTCCCTGCGCCAGTCTCTTGAGCACCTGAAAGTTGAGATGTCCAAAACATGCGTGCCAATGCCACACCGCCTCGAACCTGGTAGTCGCTAGACAAACGAGCTTCACCAGGTTTAGCTTAAGGACATACAATCGACTTAGGGATCATCGTACCTTGGTAAGGAGGATATCCTCTAAGTCACATAGCATTAGCACGCTGCGCCGTATGTGCACATCATAATCCCATTCATTGAGATGCCCAATATTGATGATGTTCTTGCACAGCTTCGGGATGTAGTACAAACCGCTGGATTTGATGATGCGGGCAATAAGGGCGAGGTTTTGAGGCTCAAGAAGGCTTCGTATGGGCTAAGACAAGCACCTCGAGCTTGGAATGAAAAATTACACAGCACACTGTTATCTTTGAAGTTCTTCAAGTTCAACACTAAAAGTGCAATCTATGTCAGAGAGGCTAGAGATTAAAAGCTAATTGTGGGTGTATATGTTGATGAAGCAGAAGTTCAGCATGAGTGATTTGGGGTTGTCAAGTTATTATCTAGGAATGGAGGTAGTTCAAGGGAAGGATGGAATATTTTTGTCCCAAGTGCTTATACGACCAAGATCCTGGAGAAGAGGGTTCTAGATCGACTCAAGTTCCAATGGAGGTAAGGCTCAAATTGGGCAAGAATAGTATTGAGGAGAGTGTGGATCCCACACTATTCAAAAGTGATGTGGGAAGTCTTAGGTATTTTGTGAATACAAGACCTGATCTTTCTTATTCAGTTGGATATTTAAGTAGGTTCATGGAAAGACCAACTTCTGAACATTGGGCATCAGTGAAGCACATTTCGAGATATATTTCGAGCACACTTGGAATTGGTTGTTGGTTTGGAAGAGAGGACACTGAGAAGGTTGAGCTGATTGGGTTTAGTGATAATGATATGACATGTGATCTAGATGACAGAAAAAGACCATAGGGGTGTTGTCTAAGTTTGGGTATAGCCTGATCAGTTGGCAGTCCTAGAAACAAAAGGTTGTGGTTCTATCATCGTGTGAAGCTAAGTACATAACTGAAACTACTGCTACTTGTTAGGGAATTTGGCTAAGTCGTTTGCTAGCCGAGTTGCTTGGAGGAGAACCTAATCAAGTTGTTTTGAAATTTGATAGCAAGTGTGCAATTAATCTCTACAAGAACCTAGTGCTCCATGATAGAAGTAAACACATTGATACTCAATATCATTTCATTAGAGAGTGTGTGGAGAAGAAGCAGATCATGGTATAGTACGTGCATTCTGAAGATCAACTTGTGGACATTCTGACCAAGTCTGTTGGATGAGTTCATTTCTTGGAAGTAAGGAAGAAGATGGCCTTGGATCTGGTGCAACAAGATTAGGAGGGGAAATGATAGATTTTAAGCTATAATCTTGTGCACATTTTATTTGTTTTAGTAGTTGCATTTTCTTCGTTGTTTTTGTTAGCATTGAATACTAGGAGCATGTAGTTGGCTGGAAAATAGTAGAAATCCAGTAAGTCCACTTAGCCATTTTTTCAATTTTGTGGCCAAGCTCGAGAAGATATCGTGGGATGTCACGGTAGCTTGATCCAGCATTTTGTACGGTCAATCTGTCATGTAACAAACTCCTGTAGTGGAGACGAATAAATAGAGAAGAAAACCAAAAAAGATGCACAAGTTGTACACAACACAAAAAACTTTGTTTGCTCTCTCTGTTCTTGATCTGTTCTTAATATATTGTATCTTTTCTGAAAAAACCTTCAGAAATACAAGTCCAGCTGAGTTAGTGAGTAAACGATTGAGTGATTTGTTGACATTGAAGTCACTACGCTAGTGTTTGAGGTGATCCCTAAATCCCTACCTGTAGTGGGAATTAGAGATATTGACAGGGAGAGGCAGCGCTCGTGACTCTACCAGCGATACACTCCCTTTGAGGTTCGTAGCGGCAACAGTGATGGCAACACCAACCCTAGATCGTGCAGTGGAGAGTGCACCTGCGTGAATCTTCATCTGAAGGTCGATTCAAAACTTCTTCACCCACTGGTCTCCCACGCAATTTGGCACGCTAGTAGCATTGCCTGTAGTGCTAAGCCCTCAGTCTTTCACGCGTAAGGAACCTACACCCTTACTTGAGCTGAAGGGAGGCTGCCCTCTTCTATTTTGGGTGTGGACGCAGTCTTTGGTCTGCCTTCACCTCGCCTGATCGGGCTACAGGCGATTCTAGACCTGTAGGACTTCAATGAGTTCTCATCCTCTATTACGGTGATGGCCTCCCATGCTAGGAAAGTCACATCGAGAAGCCCGATACATAAGACCCAAGACGCTACGAGAGGTGAAGCAATACAGCTTGACCCCGCGTCATTTGAGCAAGCCCAAATCATATTCCCACAGCCGAAAAAAGAGGAGGGTGTAACTCATTGCCTAGCGATGCTAGCTCAACACATTGTCACGCCTACCACACTCGCGCTACTGAGGCAGTCGTCGCCACGTCTTTCTTCCCCCACCACCACTATGACTATCAAGTAGTTCGCTAAAGTTGGTTTCCCTCTTCTCTAGTTAACAGGATTTGGCTTCATGGTGAGCCTTAATCAGAACGAGCATCCTAAACACGAGTTTGATATGACGGTGGCCCTGAAAATATGGATGATATGGAAAGAGAGAAATGTCAAGGTGTTTGACGCCATCTCTAGATCTCCAATTAAGTCGGCAAATAAAATCGTGGAATAATGGTAGATTTGGAGGGCAGTCAGCTTGGTTGAGGCAGGCGCTCCTCTTGGTAATAGCATGTAGCTACTTTAGCCTGTAGTTGTTGCACCCCATTGGTTTAAGGGCAGAGTAGACACCATCTTCTTCGATACTGACGTTGGCTTTGTAACTCTTTGTTTTTCCTTAATTTTAATAAAATTGGCCCTTGTTTGACCGGCCGAAAAAAAAGTCATATAGGAGATGGATTTTAATTGCTCTGGAGATGTTACCTCGTTTTTTATGTCATCCAAATGCTTATAAAAAAGTTGATAAGATAGATTAATATGTGATATATCATATAAGTCTAAATTCAAGTTATAATTAAAGAAATAAATTAAACTGTGTATATATTTACAATTATATATTTTTTTATTTTTTAGTATTTTATAGAAGTTAAATTTAATCTAGTTGTTGTGTTGGAATATAATCCAGTTTTAAGACTATGTTTTTGTGTAGTACTACTATCCAGTTTACCCAACACAAACAACCCTCAGGTTTGCCTTGTTTCCTCGTTTGTTAGCAGGTTTGGCAAATTGCAATGTTCCGAGTTTTGTTTTGAGTTTCCTCGTTTGTGCTCAGGTTTGGCAAATTGCAATGTTTCGAGGAATTGTGCCAGGTAGTAACTGTGATGTTGAGTTATGATGTAGAGACCGTGTTTTCTTGAACTGCACTTTCGATTGTAAAGAATTTGTCAATCATACAAAATTAGACGTGGAAGTATTGTCTAACATTTTTGTCCTGTTTTAGAAGCAATGAATGATTGTGACTATTCAGATAGCTTCTTTATTGTGTGTGCATCTTACACTCAACATGCCCGAAACACCTAAATAAGAGCCATTCAAGAACTGCTCTAATAAATCACTCCGCACCCAACAAATAGGTGCGCTTTATTTAACCTTTTCTTCTGTAAGGGACACTAGAACACTATATATACTCCTTATGTATAAAGATGAACACCTGCCGTGAAAAAGGATGCAACATCCTAACATATTAAACGCTTTACGGTTAGGATTTGTTGGTTTTCTAAGTGTACGAGCAAAGAAAAGCTCAAATTGCCACGACTGCACCGTCTAAACTCTAGAGTCCAGGGATTGATTCAAGATTGTATTTCTCTGACGATGTCAGGCCATTATCTGGGCCTGTCTATCTTCTTGTTTGCTCCAACTCGTTCAGCTTCTGAAGATAATTGTAGGAGGCATTGGGATTGGGCGGTGGGCTCGGGTTAATTATTTTGCTTACCAGGAAGCGTCTGATGAGTCCTCTGAGGAATGGAGCCATGGTGTCTGGCTCATACTCCAGGAAGTACATGATCCCTCCCATGCACATGCAGAAAAGAGCCACCTGCAATTTTTGCCGTGTAACTGTCAGTGAATCTGCTAACCAAGGAGTGCACTGACTTCAAAGTACACACATGATTGACTACTATAAGAACACTTCAAGTCATAAAGGAAAAGGCAAATTCTGTAACATCATGAAAGCTTTGGGCTACAGTTCACACTGCTTTGACCCAGATTACTCTGAGATTAAACTAAAATACTGCAAGCAATCCTCATGCAATCTCTCTTAAAGCGAAAAACAAACTGAACAATGAAGAAAATTACCTCAGCGTTTTTAATATTTGGGAGTAGATGGCGGTTGATTAATATACCATAGAGAATCCCCAGCACGGGGTAGTACATAGAGAGCTAACTCAGCTCTCCTTGCTTTCTTTTCCAAAAGAATTGAAAGACCCGATATTAGACCAGCAAACCAATAAACAAGTTTGTGGTCTTTGGTTGCAACTTTGCGATGCAAACAAATGGCAGCCTAGCAATGAAACCAGAAAGATATTACAATCATGAAATGTTTATTTTGGAAGGAATGGCTTACAGTCTTCAATAATTACCTGGAAGAGTGTAACAAAAGCAGACAAATAGGTTGTAGAGCGAACTGCACCCACAAGTGCTCGCCAACAAGTTGCAACTGGTGATTCCAAGAACTATATTTGATACAAGAGTTCCACTATTAGATAATTAAAATAGAAGATGTGTGCACGCATTAAGAAAAATTAAAGTGTCTATGCATGCAGAGTACAAAGAAAGATATGACATGAAAATTTAAGGCTTGTAAAATTAGGTTTATGCTTTAGGCATCAAATTTTACTTGAAAGAAGAATATTTCACCCAAATGATAATATAAGAGGAAACAAAGCAACCAGTAAGTTACCTTTTGAAGGCGTAGAACAACAAACGGGACAAATGTCAATGAGAAATAGAGGGAATGTTTTCTTGAACGTTGATGAAGTGACACTGACATTATGAGCCAAGCACGATGTTCTGTCAGGATGTATCACAGAACATGGAATTATGGGTGGACTTTTCGTTAAATTTATCAAATTCGAATTCTTCTTGTTTGCTAAATAGGCTGAGAGGCCAATGTGATCCACATGAACACCTCTGCAGCAATCCCTTACAGCTTGGTAAACAGGTTCCGCAACTGGTCCAGTCTTTTGGATGAAGTCTTGGTATGATTTAGGTAAGCTTTCAGGCCTCATAACAAAAGCATACATAACCTGGAAGGATATTTCAGTTGATTACACAAGTTTTACACCATAACAGAATAATAATTCCAAAGCAAATCAGCCAACTTCATTGTTACCTGCGCAGACGCGAGTGAAAAAAGTAATGCATCTCCATGCCTCCAATGGCTTCCCCAAAAGTGAAATCTGTTCTTAGACTTTGCAGAATTATATGCACACTGTAAAAATCAAGCAATAATGCATGAGGGAAAGGGCCTTATATGCAAATTCACCATATAAAATGCAACAATTCAGCAGTTGGTGACCTGAGCAAGCCTTGCCAGAAGATATAGAGAAAGAGTGTGTCTCCTACTTGAATCATCTAATGCTATTATCGCCAAGCCTGCCACCGAACCTGCTAATATTCTGCTCCATCACGCCTTCAGTTGAGTCCATGAACATTATTTGAGGAAATCATAAAAATAAAAAATCAACCTGCCTTGAATCTATCTACTTTTAGGGACCATCTCAGGTTCAAGCACTGGTTAGAGGTATCCATACATGGCAGATGTGTTCTAATCAAACAAACAAGATAAATGCACACAAAACAGCATAAGCATAGTGTTACTTACGTATTAAATGGTGTTTCCTTTTTCCGAAATCTCCGAAGGAAACATCGAAGTGCATGATATGATCCAGCGAATCCTCCAAAAAGTAATCCTACCCGGCAAGCTTCCTCCCTCACTATTAGATCTTTCTCCGAAACCAGTTGCTGCAAATTAGAAATTTTTTTACAAAGGATTAATAATGTGAACATTGTGATAAAGTAGTTGAACAGTAGTAAAGGGAAGTGTGGGCACCAGACCAATTATTTTTATTTAGAACATTTTTTCTTAGTAATATTTTTAAAATAACCTGTCCAGTATTTTTTTAATAGACCTTTCTGCCACGTCATGGCTGATGGCAAGGACAAACACTTGCTACCCATGGCATGGAAGAGTTTATTTTTCAAATATTATTAAAAAAGGTTGAAAATAAAAAAAATCATACTGGGTTGCCTCAACAAAGATCGAACCATTTAATGCATAGCAAGAAACATCCTTACAACTGAGTCCTGGCATATCTACTTATTTTTATGAGCTTCAAACAGCACCATAGCTGGCTAAAATATCTAGTCCTAAACAAGTACAATACTAGTACTACCTCATCATCACTAAATATCCAAGAATGAACATCACCATCAAGAGCCAGCCCAATACATGACCCTGGTCTTTGCTACATTGCACGTCCTAATGAAACAACATTTGCACCAAACCCCAATTCTACTCAAATCAACCAACAAAAACAAGATTGAAGTAACTTCACACAGTCGAGTCCCCAGTTCCCGGCCGAATTCTCAAAATAATTTCATTGGAACTAATCAAAAGTGAAGGAAGAGGAATTTTTCATCTTTGCAAATTAGCAGGCAGTAGTAAGCTTTAGAGGTAGAGAGGAAGGAGACCTTGAGTAAAAACAAATATATGTTATTGTAGAATGAACAGTCAGTATCTTGAAAAGCTATAAAAGATGTGAGCAAAAAAATACATCCACAACACTCACTAACTCCGACACGCAAAAATAAATAAACAAATATTTACCAAATATCGTGACCAGATCTAAAAGTTATTACCACCAATCATAGAATAGAATAGAAAAAACTCTTATACTATTAATCTCATAATGCTTTATTTAGAAAATCGTAAAAAAAATTAAAAGATGGATGAGAGACGGATCTCCATCCATCTTTCCCAACATGGGGACTGGATGGCGAGGTCCTTTTTCTGTACTCCTACTTAATCTTTGTAACGGTTTAGGTTTGGAGTAAGAAAATAAAATCAGAGTTTAGGAAGATAAGTTTTTCTCATATGAATTTTAGGTTTCAGTTGTTATTTTGTTAGCATGAAAATTCCAATCTCAATTAGAACTAGAAAATTCTAAAGAGGCTGCCGATGTTATAATATATAATAAATTGATAATGTTATGAACAACTCATAGCGTTATGTGTGTAGTTTTACTTGCTAGGATCCCATGCTTGTGGTCGTTCCATCTATAGGAAGTGAAACTTATAAATTTTTAAACCAATGTGGAAATTATATATACTGTTATCATTATGGTTACTTGTGGTGACTAACTAATAGAAGTGAAATGTTTTTAGGTGTATATCGATGTCTAGAAATCTAGCCAGTACCAATAGGATATAATTGATCATCACTAAATTTTATTTATTTACTTGATAAAGTCTATCACATAGGTTACAACCATAAATAGACCTAGTATATAACACTATATAAAGAAAAAGATGACAATAGAATCAAAGTTAGACCTAAACCCATAGCTTGGGTCCTAAACTGAAACTCTAAAAATTCTCATACGCAACTTGCTTATAAAGAAACTTCTGTATGGTTCGATCTTCGTCTTTATGCACTTCTATATAGAGGATAATAATAGCAAGGGTGAGTATATGAAATACTTAGTAAGTCACGAGTATTAATGTGGCATACAAGGGTTAACAAGAGGGGTTTAATTTTGTTTTGCAATTTAGTATGTGTTAAATCATGTTCGCAAATTCTAAGTATGCTTTTAAGTTATAGAAAGAGACTCACACCTCAATCCTCAATTCATTTCGTGAGTTGCCTTACATTAACTCACCACAATTACCGAGGAAAGACTTGCGTCTCAACTCAATCCACAAGTCGTTTTACACCAACTTATCTCGATTTCGATTTGGAGAGTATGCTCCTAAATGGTATCTCTATTTCGATACTTTCACTTTCATTTTTTTTCTTAATCACATCTCAACTTTATCTTAAATTACTCCAGTTTCAGTGCCATATGACACCCCGAGGTCACACAGTCCCATTTCAGACCACTCTCTTACACCGACCATATAGACTAGTTCTGATAACAATTCCCAAAACACAATAAAATTTTTCATAATTTTTTTTCAAATACAATGCTACGCTAGAGGAATCACTTATCATCTACCAATGATCGTGAGCACGGCTGTTTAAACAGATTATAACCTTTGTAAAGGGTGCATACTTCACTCACACGACGCAAGTTTACTCCAAACACATAATACATATTGATCATATACACATGGTGAAGGGAGGTTTATGATAAGGCATTTTTAAAACAATTGCAGGATTGCTAGTTGTCAACTGAACGAGTCCTAGAATAAGTACTAGGCAAGTCCTAAACTTCTCGTATGTAGGGTCCCGTAGGTGCATCTTAGATGCACCTTGGTAACTCCACATCCGTGGACTTTCACAAACATCCAAGGTCTACTAATTACTTAGTCAGGGATGTCTAATTCTATCTATGTGATCTCACTTTAATATGATTAGTAAAGCTTCTCGATGAATGGATCCTTATATGACATGCGGAAGTCAAGCCATAAAGACGGTGACTAATCATGACATATTTTGTAGGATCAAATCACTTTAAGAAAGTAATTAGAGAGGAGGTGAATGATTGCGGAAGATAAAATAAAATTTTAACAAATTTTCTCAAACACAAAACCTAAAAAAACTAAGTTTTTCAAATCTAGACAAAGCACTCTTTTATTACTAAACATATTATAGCCAAAAATTCATAACTCCGACTAATCTAGAAATTTTATAGAATAAACTAGATAAAATTTGCGAGCAAACCCAACTAGAATCAGCTCAATCGGACTTCTATATCTTAATATATTAATTAAATAAAATTACTGAACAGAAAGTTTACCGAAATTAATTAAGCACTAATAAATTAATATCATGAGATCTAAAAATAATTAATCTATAAATTTTTTTGAAAAACTAGAAAAACACCATAGTTGATCAAAGTAAACAAATTAAAACCTAGAGAAAATAATTTAATCCAAAATCAAACACAAGGTATGCAAAAAAAAAAGAAAGAATTCCTGAAAATTTTTTGACAAATTTACCTTTATTCCCAAAATTACGCTACCTAACATCTTACCCTGTTTTTATAAAAAAAATCCCAAATGAAATGACGTAAATACCCCTTAGATTTTGTAACCACTAATTTGTTTATTTTTAGCCGTTCGATCTACTTCAGATTGCGCCATGTCATCAATTATACGGAACGCTACATAGTCTAACTTGAATCCACAAAGTGTCCGACTCGGTTACTATTCTAGTGCATTTGCTCCAATCAGAACGTGTCATGTTACCTCTAGATCTCCTACGGCCACACACGTGCACTCTCGCGTGACACGTTGCTCCTACCGACCCTACCTGTCAGTCACCGAGTCTTTGCCGCGCCCACGCACACGCTCGTTAACAGGCCTAGCCCACCTATCAGTTGTACTGCCTCTCCGCGCCTACTCCCGTGTTCGTTGACAGCCTGGTCCCATATATCAGCCTCTGTGTTACCATTGTGTGCACGAATGAGCCCACTGACATTCTAGTCCCACCTGTTAGCGTGTGCGTAGCCGTCGCGTGTGCGCCAGCTCCCACGATAGCTCGGTCCTACATGTTAGTCTCACATCGCTCTTGCTAGGCCGTTGTCACGCCACGCATTGTTTTACTGGACCATGCCAATTAATGTGTATATAGGTCGTCGAAAATCAGCCCATTTTTGTTTTCTAAGTTTTCATCCAAAATTTCTCCAAATTTTACCAGCAATTTTACATCTATTTTCTAAATTTAATTCATACACACAAATAAAAAAAGAAATATTCTACAATACAGATTTTTCAACTTGACCTATGTCAATGCACACACGTTCACCATATAATTTTCATAAATAATTTAAAATAAAAACAAATAAACCATGATAATTTTAATTAAACTATTTTTGTTAATTTCAACCTAAAATATTTTACCAATTTTGTTTAAAACCAATTTTTCATCATTATTATCTAACAAGCTCTCCGTTGATGAAAAAGAAACAACACATGAACATTGGCATTTATCTTTAAAAACTATTGGTATTTAACTTCTGAAAAGAATTTGCATCAAACTCTCTGCCCCTTTTGTAATATATTCATAGAAAATTTTCCCAATTTTGTACTAATTTTGTTTTATTATTATTATTATTATTATATATTTCTTTTATAATGAGAATCACAAACCATCAATGTAAACATGCTCATACATATCATGCTAAAAATAATTTATACTTACACATGTAATGTAAATCTAGCGTAACTAAAGTGTAATTAATAATTTATTGCAAGCCATGATATTCCTTATTCATTAATTTAAAACTTGCAAGGTATTTTTTTAATAAATTGAGAACTTGATTGATCTCATGACATAAATTGCAAAGAATTATTCCTTACTCATTATTTTAAAACTTGCAAGGTATTTTTTTAATAAATTGAGAACTTCATTGATCTCAATCATGACATAAATTGCAAAGAATTAGATGCATTATCAGTCTTACTTTTTAACTCATTCAAACCTAACTTAAGAATCGTATTTCAGTTGTACACAATTTTTTCTAAGTTTATACTAAATTGCAATAGTAAGCAAACTCGTGAAAAAGAAGGGCGACAATACATGTTTTTTATATCTTTTTCATACTTTCCATAGCACATATTTTTAATCTTTCTCATAATTATCGTATTATATTAGCATTTTTAACACAAGATCAAAATATATAAAAATTTCAATCATGTCAAGATTTTATTCAATTTGTAATTTCATTTAAATAGTCATGCAAAGTTCAACATCACACATATAGAAATATGAAAGCACTAATAACTTATGACATGAACATGATTGTAAGTAATACATGTGAATCATTTGTAGTGCTCATTATTTAATAATTTTTTTAAAAAAATAAAGAATACACACAAAATGTTACAAAAGTTGATGATCACTCTCAAAACAACCATATCTGATAAATAACCCCAAGTTCTCCCCGAATACGAGCAAAACAAGAAGAAACCAAAGTTTTTATGAAAATATCTCCGCATTGATGTTTAGTATCCTGTCATATTATTACCATTTTATGATCTCTAAGAAAATAAAATCTAATATCAATATATTTTGTTCTAGAGTGTTGAACTGAGTTCTTAGCAATACAAATAGTACTTGTATTATCACAGAAAAGAGGAATATTTTCTAAAGTAACACTATAATCTTTAAGTATAGCTGCCATCTAAAGAATTTAAGAATAACAAGTAGTAGCAGCCATATAATCAAATTCAACAAATGATTGTGCTATAGACAATTGTTTTCCAAAAGAGCAAGCAACAAGTAAAATACTCAAGGAAAAAACAAGTACTATAAATTTTTATTCTATCAAGTCCACACCCTCCAAAAACAGTATCAGAAAAAGCTCTTAAAGTAATACATGAAGATGCAAACTGCTAGATTCCAAAATCTTTAGTACTATGAACATTCCTAAGAATCCTCTTAATTGCTTGAAGATGTGGAGCACGTGGGAAGTTTAAAATCATGCATATAACATACTGTAAACTGTATATATTCTTAAACATGCTTTGTCATTTGTGAAGTTGTGATCGGTGTTGTAACCAATTCAATTGATTGAATGGAAGGAACCAAAGCTTTATCTTCATTCAGAAAAATATTCTTCCCTAATGTATACATCTATACCTATAATCACAATCATAAAAATAAAAGCATCTCAAAAATTGTCTTTTTAACATGCGATACTCTTGTAACATAAGAGAACCAATTCTTATCATCAGACATATGACGCAAACATCTGAAATTCAGTAGCAAAAAGTTCCCCTTTCTCGCACAAAGTGCGTACACAAGAGAAGATAATGTTGAGGTCTTTGTAGTGAGATTAGTAATATAGCATTTTAGAATCCAGCACTAAGACACACGACGCACACCAGAATATATGGCGCAAGTATTTCTATGTAAATATTTTGATTTATCATTACTCATGTTAGTAGGACAAAAATGATGTGCTTTCTCAAATTAGAGATTGTCTTAGTTTTTTCTCTCATTTGTTGTTTAGTAAGTCTAACATAAAATTCTATCTAATAATGAATGCAAGTATATTTAACATTATGTTTACTTTTATAAGTAGAAACAACATTTGTATTTGCTATGCCAGTAAATGACATAACAACACTAAATCTAAAGATTGTCTTTTTAGGTTCATCTACAATCTCAATTACGCCATTACCAAAAAATTTAACAGTAGTTGAACCATAAGTCTAAGAATAATTATAAATAACATAATCCAAACATGTTTTAAGCTTCTAACAACTAGTGTTTTTATTTAAAATTTGATTTAATCTTTTAGTTCTTATCTTTCCTTGTAAATAATCAATAATATTCAAAAGAGTGGCACCATTTTTATAAGAAACATGCTGAAATTTATCTTTATTTTTATAATTAAAGCATCAAAGAACCTTATGAATAGCAAAATCATCATTTAGTTGGACAATGTTAATATCATTATACTTTAACTTTAAGAGAATTGCAATTGTCACAATACTCAGATTTTGC
This sequence comes from Oryza coarctata, assembly GCA_030770085.1. Taxonomy (NCBI): domain Eukaryota; kingdom Viridiplantae; phylum Streptophyta; class Magnoliopsida; order Poales; family Poaceae; genus Oryza; species Oryza coarctata. The sequence goes on from CM061475.1 coordinate 11,992,342, forward strand.
AACTACACAAACGTGCTTGTTATTTTTCTCTTTTTTAAGATTGAGTTCTTTCAAAGTAGATGTATGCATATACTCTAGAGAAGTAAATTCAGCATAAACTAGGTTACATGATTTATAAAAATCATGTCAAAGTTTTAAGTCTTATAATTTTAGCATTTAATTTTTTAACTAAAGCATGTTATAAACTTTTTTATCTTTCTTTTCTAATAAAGTACCAAGCTTTTCAACAGCATACGCAAAATTATTATAAGAAGATTCTACCTTATTGTCGTTGTTGCCGTTAATGTCACTATTGGTGACGCTTTTTCTATTTACCATCATACATAGCCCCATCAAGTTTTTCTTATATTTGGAAGTCGCGTCATCTTCACTCTCGGGATCCACATCGCTTAGAAGGGTTCAAACATAGCTACGTTAAAAAAATGAATTTTGAAATATTAAATTATTTTGTGGAAATTAAAAGTTTTGGAACAGAGGTTGAAGCTAGCATGAGAAAGCGAGGTGACAATGCAACGCAACCAGTGAGGTGCACAACTCGGCGAGCACAGCAATTGTGTTCTGGGGCGACAACCACGCCTATCGCAGACGAGGGCATCATGTGGGGGTGATGCTAACGCAGCATGGAGGCATTGTCGCGCGAGACAATAGCCGGCGTATATCCATGATGCATTCGACCAAACGTGTGGCAAGCATGGAAATAGTGTCGGAGGTAGGGGATGGCCACATTTAGCGTGTTGGGAGGCTATCCACGATGCGGGCGGCGGGAAGGCCTGACCTAGTGACCAGTGCACTAAGTCGTGGGTACGAGCAGTAGTTGCAAGCGAGCAGTGCACAGGAAAAAACGAAACGAGCGATGGGTAGTGTTGAGCTGGGCTGTGCTAGGAAAGGCAGGCCGTGTAGGCCGAAAGAGGGAAACGACGTCCGTATAGTAGTCTTTCAAAGTTTCACGAATATTTTGAAATGGAAAAAAAATTAAAGGTTTAAATTTGAATTCAAATTTGATATTGGAATTTAGGAGATTTTAAGAAATTTTTAGAGGGGATTCAGTTTGGGTTTGAAGAGAATTTAAGATACATATTTTAGCATGTTGTTCAAGAAATAAAAAAAATCTAAATTTTGTAAATAGATTTTTATTTAAATATTTTTTATCTGATGAAAAATGTGGATGTTATAATGCTGCACCTTTCCACTCCTTGATAATTTGCTTGAAAATAGTTAGGAGTTCGGTGACCCAATTAATGAAAGACGTAGTCATAAAGTGATAAAAATAAGTGGTAAATATGACATTCTAACTCGTTTTATCTTTTTCTAGGTTATTTTTAAAAAATTAAAAAATTTTAGAAAAATATAGCAATATTTATGAGATAAAATAAATACACTATTAAAATACATTAAATATTAGATTTACTAAAATTAGTTTAATATTATAGATGTTACCGTAGACTTACTTTAACTTAAAAAGTTTTGTTTTTTTAAAAACTCAAAACGATGTGAAACTTTGAGAGATGGTAGGAAAACGTAGTCGAGTCTCCCATGGAAAAAAAACTCCATTTTTTAAAAAGAAAAACTAATAACAGAGAGAGTATTGTCGAAAACAGAACGAACGAAATAGTAGTAGTACGGCGAGCGCACACGCGGGAACGCAGGCATCCGAGTCACCAAGTGGGACCCACCAGCCAACTACCGTCCACGGGTGCGTCGCCGTCGCCGACGCCGCCGCACATCCACTCTACTCCACTCCCGCAGCGGAAACCTCTCTCGGTACTCTCTCTCGCCTATCCCCTCTTCCCCCGCAAATCCCAAAACCCCGCGACCGCGAGCTCTCTCCGCCGCTTCGTTCCCGCCGGCGCCGCGCCGCGCGAGATGATGCTCCCCCGGCTCCGCCTCCTCCTCCTCCTCCTCCTCGTCTTCGTCATCTCCGTACCGCCGCTCGCTGGCGGTGGCGTCGAGGGGTTCTACTCGGCGGAGCCGTCGGCGTCGAGAGAGTGCTCCGGGCGGCCGCCGCTCTACTGGAAGGTCACCAACCCAACTCTGGCGCCCGCGCATCTCCAAGGTGAGTAGGTACCTATACCTAGGTGACCACGCCTGCCACAGGGGAGGGAGGGGTTGTTATTTTCTGGGTGGACGTAGGTGATGCGGCTGTGTTGTACAGTTGTAAGAGTGGTGGTGATGAATGGTGATAGCTCATTTTCGATGCATCGGCCACTGGGGGGAAAATGTATTCGTATAACGTGTATTCAGATGACATTGAAACATGTTTTAAATCTGTCAATGGTTGGGTCATGTCGTGTGCTGTAGGATTCAAGGTTTTCCAACGTTTTTAAGACCATAATGTATTAATATAGGCGCTCTGGATTCCAGTGTTTTTAGCACTACAATGCCCGTATTATTCTCGATTTGGAAGTAATGTGGATGTGATGATGGTTGAATGTATATACATTCTGTTAATCATTTAATCATGTAGCTATATGTGTTTCAGAAAAGGATGCTATTTTTGTTCCTTTTTGCATCTCCAGATTTACCTGGCTTCACACGTAGTGTTTACAAAAGGGATCATGCTTTGATTACACCAGAAAGCCATGTATTCAGTCCTTTGCCTGATTGGTATTGGCCAGTTGCCGATGTACTTTCTCTTTGCTGCCCTTACTGTCCACAGCTATGCTAATGCCATCCATTTACTCTTTTTTTCAGGGTCAGCACATTAGGAGCATATTTAATTAGTCCAGTAATTGGGGCACATTTCACGATGTACCTGGCGAAAATGCATGGTATGAAATTTCTCCCACCTACAAAGCGTAGCTAGAAATGTAAATGTTGAAGAATATTCAACAGGTTCTCTTTGAGATCCGAGTTTGGTTTTCTATTTCTATGAAGGCAGAGTATTTTGTTTGCCATGAAACCATTGGATTAGCAAGAACTATTTTTTCTGTGGATTCATTTTGGTTATTGGAAAATTTTCTGCATCTATATATGGTACTATGACAATCTTGGGCCAGTGATGCATGGCTCCCAATTAAAAGCTTCTATTCTTTTTATTGTACATTGGTACCTATTGTGTTCGATCTTATCAAATTAATCTGTTGGCAAGATAGCAAATTTTTACATTCTGTGTTGTGGAATGCAGATGGATCAAAGTCAGACCAACCACCAAAAGGTGTTGAAAGGTTCAGTGCTTAATTCTCACTAGTTAGAATGGCAGCCATTCACACTTGTAATCATCATTGTTTCAAAGAACACGAAGATTGGATCACTCCCTCTCCTAGTCCTAGCCAAAAAATGTTGACTGTAATGCATATATAATTAAGTAGCTCATTTGTCAGCTTCCTGTACTTCACTTGACTTGACTTTTCACCATCCAGTTAATGGGTTTCTACTGTTCCCATGGTAAACATGTTTCAGGTTTATCTTTGTACTCCAAGGAAGCATTCTACTGTCTGTGGAGAGTGGAAATAGCCATTCTTTGCTGTAAAATTTGATCAATTTTAGTGTAATCTACTTTAAACATTTCCAATTCCATGACATAACTTGATGGAATAATAATAATGACATCTTTTTGTCAAGTTTGATGGTAGCCTGAGCCAACTCCTGTCAACAATATTTAATTTCATGAAGATGATTGGCAAAATGTGCATGCACCTTTTAAAGATAATTTGTAATCATTACTAAGGAATACTTGAAGAATATAGTATTAGACCATGTTAGCAACAGAGATTCCATGTAGTGTATCCAGATTTTCTACTGTTTCTGTTGTTATATTGGCATAACATGTTTGAACTTAGTGCAAAATTACTTATAATTGAGCAGTTGCCAAATTTCTAGGTTGATGTTATCACAACATCATTAATATACGATAATAGAAACATTATACGTGGTAAAAGGTTACTACATATGAGATAGTGAAGTTTGTAGATCCAACAGAACTTCCACTATTTGGCATGGCTATGAATGAATGAAACTCCCACTTGTTTTTTTTTCATTCTCCTGCAGTAAACAACAATTCTTTTTCATAATCTTGATATTTGAATTGTTTTAACTTGGTCAATTATCCACCTACTTTGGAGAAGTAAAGGCAGGCTAGCATTAATCCACTTTACTGATTGTGTTATTACTGAGTGCAGGTGGACTCTTATGCCTATCTTCCTGCAAACATGAAGCATTCTGTGGTCTCAGATGAATTAACTACCCTTGTAATCTTTGAGAGGAGGTACAATGGTTAAATAACACCCCTTTTTTTTGTAAATTTTCTTTGTTCTTTACCACAATTATTGACCTAGCTTCCTAGCTGGGTAATCTTATTGAATAGTTGAAGTTCATCCCATTTAGGTAGGGTTTTAGTCTTTAAGATTGGATTAACTTTTTCAATATAAATGGATTAACTTAAGGGCAATTAAGTGGTTAACGGACATTATTTCCCTATTTCTTCTTTATTGTGAATATGATTTGCATACCTCAGACAATTATTTTTTCAGTCAATACTTCAGTTTTCTCAATTTATGTTTCTCATTAGAAATAATAACAGCTAATTCTTTTTACAAATATATTTGTTTAGGTACGCAACCATTGAGGATTACCATCCTGATCTCATTGTTGGTTCAACGGATAAGCAACCCCATCTTGAAACCCCAGGAGAGGTACACTCTGGACGTGTGAATTACTGATTGTTTACAATCTCTAGGCATCTAGATAAATCGGTTTGCTTACCATTTAAGGGGCATGCCTTATATTTGTACCATGCGTTTTCAAGAAGGTTGAATTAATTATCAACACAGTTGAAGAACATTTCAGATTCTGTACATACAAATTGATTTCAGTTTTCTCACTCACAATTTACAATATTGTCCTTTTGCTGGTCGTATTTGCCAATATAGTAGAGTTCTTTCTGTGACATTCATATGTATCATTACTGTTTTTTCCCCCGATACAGACAATTACTGTTTTCTCCTGCTATGATATACTGCAAGCATTTACATGAAATTCTTTCCTCCTTTTTCAATAGGTACTTGAATTGAGGAAGCTGCTACCCACTTCTCTGCCTTATGACTTTAATATCCATGTAAGTCTGATTATTTGGGGTTTATTGTCAACTCCGTGTCATACAGCATCATTCCACCGAATGCTGAGTGCCCATGAATTTGGGAAACCATGCGTTAGATTTAAACTGTTTGTTCTCCTAGTTATTCATTGAATGGCAAGTTATTGTGTTGTATAAGCACTCAATAACTCTGAAACACTAGCAACGTGCGCTTGCAAATATCCCATACAAGATAGATGCCATTACTTTTCAGAGACTTAAACTTGTTTGTTCATTATCTTTAGTCTTCGAAGGATCATACCCTTTTCTGATATCCTTATTTCTCACTTGCAGATAATGGATTTTCAGCCTGGCGAATATCTTAATGTGAAGGTTTGTAAATATGTGAATATTTCTTAGGAGATTACGAACCATGCCTAATGGCCTAGTAACAAGAGACAAATTGTGTTAGTATTTAAAATTATTTATTAGATTACAAATTTGCACCCACCAGAAAATCTGCAATGTGTAAACTACATTCTTAGTCATGGCACTGGTGACTAGCCACTATGCACCCATCACATTCTTAAGCTGCTTTTGTTTTTGGGTTAATTATAAGCAGGAGGTTCATTACAATCAACATGGGTTGCTGCTTTTAGAGGGACAAGGAATATACCGACTAGGAGACAGCTGGTAAGGATGTGATCTAAAACATTTCCTTTTTTGTATTCTTCTTTTTTTCCTTTTAGGTTTTATTTGGTTGTGCAACCTTCAGAGTCCCAGCCTGGTTTCCTCCTGGGACAAGCTGTTTAAGGAAGATGTCATATTCTTATTGTAATACAAGTTATAGAAGATGTTTACTGAGTATTTTATATGGATTAACAGCTCATTTACTTTATTGAACATAACATTTACAAAATATGGGTACTTATAATGTGTCTAATCTCCTTCATGGGACTATGTTTGTGTTTCTGCTTCAATCCACTGCCCTTCAAATATTTTTTCCCTTTTTTTATGTTTGAGAGGGCAACCTTCACATCTAAGCATATGCTTTACTAACAGTTGCAACATTATATCGACTAGTCGCCCGATTGGCTGACTACTGAATATTGGTCTGGTTGCTAATACAGGTACCCAGTGCAAGCCGGCGACACCATTTGGATGGCACCATTTGTGCCTCAATGGTCAGTGTCTGTCAGCATAGTGTTTATCATTCATGGAATTGGCTTTTGTAGGCAGCTCATCATCATTGCCTTGGTGTTCCAGGTATGCTGCACTTGGTAAAACCAAGACGAGGTACCTGCTGTATAAAGATGTCAATAGGAATCCACTGATATGAAGAAAGCAACAATTCTTGACCGATGGGAATAAAGTCAAAACGGAGAGCTATGCGAGTTCTGAAGAGTCCCTCTGGAAAATGAACTGTTCGAAATGATGAATCACCATAAGAATCTCAAATCTGTACACGGAATGTTCAGGCTACCCACTGGTTCTTATTGGCCAATACGAATTCAGAAAGAAATTGTTGTATTATTTTCTGGACAGCACTTGCCTATGCTGTGGCTCTTCAGAAACCTGTATTGGCTAACCCCACTGAAAAGCCGAAATAATGCGTCGCTGTAATGAAAACTGGTACCTGATTCAAAGATGAGGGCCTTTTCCTTCTAATTTCAAAGCATCAGATATGTGGCGACATGTCGAACATCAAAGTTTGCGTATCTGTATATGCCTTTTAAAAAATGGAAATAAACCGCTTTAAAATATTTTCAAGGGAGGAGACATGATTGGTCTATCTATTATGGCTTAATGCTTGGTTTGAACTCTAAACTATGAGTTACGATTGGTTTATTCCGAGTTTGAATTCCGAACTATGAAAGGTGCTGTTAAGGGAAAAAAATAGAAGAAAATGCAACTTGAAGAATAATTATGATTGTGCTTACTTTTTCTCCGTTGAAACGCCGTGCCAATCTTTGCCAAAAGGAGATGAAAGAAAATATAATATTCTTAATCAGAAGGGACAGGCATGTAAGTAGTATTGCCGTGCTGATAAAGTGTGTCCCTACCATAATACTCCCTCCCATTTTCTTCGATTTTCGATTTTTAATAGCTCATGTCTTTAACTTTCAACGCATGTTTTATTATTCATCTTATTTAAAAAATATATAATTATTATTTATCTTCTCGTTATTTGAATAACTCACGTTATTACATATTTATATAAATTATTTTAATAAAACAAATGATAAACAAAAGTAATAACGTCATCTATTATTAAAAATAGAGAGAGCGTCATGTATTAAAAATGGAGAGAATATATGGTAGAGGGAGGGAATGGCATCTTTTTATGAGCTTTTTAAATAAGAATTTAAACCTTTCGTCGTTAAACCTAATGGTTGTGTAGGGACCTAGAGAATATCTATTATCTTAAAAAAATAAACATATTGTGTGGCAAGTATTTAAGTCACATGATATGACTAAAAGGTTTTATTTTTACAGATAAATAAAAAATTTAAAATACAATGGAACATATGGTTATAAAGAATAGGTTGCAGCAATACAAGATTAAGCTGAAACAGCTCTACAAAATATTTGATCATCTGTATTGAATATCACAATACAGAGAATGTATTATACCATGTATTGAGGATAGATATAAACGGTTCTACTAAACATATATGACTGTAGTCAGTGTCTACAATACCAAAGGTATAATACATCTGGCCGAATCATAGAAACATCAGTGTTGCTATTTTATTGTGCAGTAAAACACTGTAGCATGCGCATTTTTCTTCTCAAAGAATGAAGACTCCATAAATAGCTTTTTGTTTCTAAGCAAAATCAACCTTGTTTTCCCCTTTGTTTGACAAGTTGATATGTTCGGAATTTTCAAAGCTATATGTTTGATTTTATTTTTATATTAATTATTACCTTTATAATTTCTTAGAAGTGTAGTATACAGTGAGACTGAGATCTCATTTTCTATAAAGAGGGTCAGATCTATATATACAAATCTAATGGTGTAACACCTTCTGTAGTCATAGCAGAAGTGGAATGGACGTAGAGACTGAAACGAAAACTAGTGAACAAAGGCACGGAAAGGCCTTTGGTCATGATGTCGGCAAACTGATGCGTCGACGGTATATAGAGCACCCGAACGTATCCTAAAGCGATCTTTATCACATACGAAGTGAATGTCAATCTCAATATGCTTTGTGCGTCGATGATGAATCGGGTTGGTGGTCATATAGACGGCACTGACGTTGTTGTAGTAGACAACGGTCGCGGAGGCGATGGGTGTATGGAGCTCCTGGAGAAGCTGGCGAATCTAGCAGCACTCGGCGACGACATAGGCAACGACACGATACTCGGCTTCGGCACAGGACCGAGACACTGTAGTCTGGCGCTTAGAGGACCAAGAGACTAGAGTGTCGCCGAGGAAGACACAGTAGCCAGAGGTAGAGCGTCGGGAGTCGGGGCAACCTGCCCAGTCCGCGTCACAATACGTGATGAGAGAGTCGATGGGGTCGGAGCTGAGGTGTAGGCCGATGGATAGTGTGCCCTTTACATAGTGAAAGATACACTTGAACAGTGTGAGATGAGGTTCGCACAGGGTATGCAAAGAGGCACATTTGTTATACGGTATAGGTGAGATTAGGTCGTATAAATGTAAGGTATTAAAGAGCACTAGTAAGACTCTAGTACTGGACGGGGTCGACGAGGAGAGAGTTGTCGGTGGTGGAGAGTTTGGCACAAGTGTCGACCGGAGTGGCGGTGAGGTGACATTAGGTCATGCCCGTACGCTGAAGAAGATCCATGGTATACTGGCGCTGGCAGAGGAATAGCCCGTGGGAAGAGCGCGTAACAGAGATGCCAAGGAAGTGATAGAGAGGACCTAGATCAGTCATGGCAAACTCTGAGTGGAGTCGGGTCATGTTGTGCTATAGGGTGGTTGTCGAGGACGCCGTAAGAATGATGTCGTTGACATAGAGAAGGAGGTAGGCAGTGGTGTCTCCGGTGTGAAGGACGAAGAGAGACATATCGGAGACGGAGGCCACAAAGTCAAGCTGCCGGAGATAGGCAGCAAAGCGCTGATACCGGGTCTGAGGGGCCTGTTTGAGGCCATAGAGAGAACGCTGAAGGAGGCAAACGTTGTCTCGATGAGATGAGTCGACAAAGCCTGGATGCTGCTGGCAGTAGAACGTTTCCGTCAGATGGCCGTGAAGAAAGACATTCTTCACGTCGAGCTGATGGATCGGCTAGGAACATGAGGCAGCGAGAGTGAGCACAACCCGAATGGTAGCGGGTTTGACGATAGGGCTGAAAGTCTCGTCGTAGTCAACGTCAGGACGTTGAGAGAAGCCACAGACTACTAGAGTGCCTTGTGACGAGCAAGCGAGCCATCGGAGTGAAACTTGTGTTTAAAGATCCATTTATCGGTCACAACGTTGACACCGGGAGGACGAAGGATGAGGCGCCATGCCTCGTTGTCCATGAGGGCCTTGTACTCATCGGCCATGGCCGCGCGCCACTAAGGTTCGGCTAAGGCAGAATGATGAGTAGCCAGGATGGGTGAGACGGCACAATAGACTGTGGAGAACTCGTAGCGCTGGGTAGGACGGAGGGACCCGGTTTGGGATTGGGTGACCATATAAGAGGAGGTGGAGGCAGCAGGGGCCGCGTGGTCCGATGGTAGCGTTGGTGGTGGGGCAGGGTTGAAAGGGGGATGGTGGCATCGACTCGAGATCGGCGATTGTAGGTTCGGAGAAAGGGCTGGACGAGGCTAGCCTGAGACGATGGAGGGTGGGGGGCTGATAGGGGTTGGTAAGCCGATGAAGGTTGATGATACGATGGAGTGTGGGGGCCGATGGGGGTTGTGGAGCCGATGGAGGTCCGATGTGGGTGACAGCGAAGCAGAGAAGAGTGGGATAGTCGTTCAGGGGATCCTCAGGAATGACCGATGGAGAGTGCGGAGGTGTGGTGGGTGAAGAATGTCGGGATGGTACCGTGTTGGTTAGAAGAAAGTTGAGGCCGCCAGATGAGGGTCCACGGTGAAGTAAACCAAAAGGGAAGTAGGACTCGTTAAAGACGACATGGCAGGAGATGATGATCCGTCGGATGGAGAGATCAAGACAGCAGTATCCCTTGTGGGAATAGAAATAGCCAAGGAAGATGCAGGCGATGGAGCGTGGTGCAAGTTTATGAGGGACGGTGGCTGTTAAGTTGGGATAGCAGAGACACACAAAGACGCGTTAGTGAGAGTAGTCGGGCGTCTTATGGTACAGAATGGTGTAGGGAACGTTGTTAGGAATGAAAGAGCAATGACGTCGATTTAGTAAGTAGGTTGTAGTGGTTAGCGCTTCAGCCCAGTAGGGTGTAGGTACATAGACGTGAAGAAGCATGGTGCGACTAATGTTGTTTAAAGTTCAAAAAAAGCGTTCGGCCTTGCCGTTTTGAGAAGAGGTGTAGGGGCAGGAGAGGCAAAGGTGAGTACCACGGGAGGTGAGAAAGGTTTGGATGGTACGGTTTACAAATTCCGTACCATTGTCGGCCTAGATGGCTTGGATGGAGAGATCGAATTGGGTGGAAACGTAGTTTGTGAAGTTGATGAGGTGGGAGGCAACCTCGGACCTGCTTGTGAGGGGAAACGTTCAGCAATAGTGTGTATAATCATCAAGTAATGCGAGATAGTACTGATAACCCGAGACACTCTTAACTAGAGAAGTCCACACATCACAGTGAATTAATTTAAAGGGTCTAGAGGTACAAGATATAGAGGAGAAGAAAGGCAACCACACATGTTTGCCATATTGACAAGAGTGGCAAACAGTAGAGCTGTTGTTGTTGCATTGTACGGAGGCGCTATGACAGAGAGTGGCGACAATGTCGGGGTTGAAGTGACCAAGGCAAACATGCCACAAGCTAGTGGAGATGGCTAGGTTGGTGTGAGGAGTGGACGACGCAGTGGGGATGGTGTAGAGGTCGCTGCTACTATTGCATCGGAGCATCTCGCGTCGGGTTGGAATATCCTTCACAGAGAAAATAGAAGCGTCAAATTCAATTGAGCAATTGTTATCTCTGCTGAATTAGTGGACAGAAAATAGATTGTGGGTGAGTAAAGCAACTATGAGGATATTGTGGAGTGAAAAATTGGTTGTGGGTGTAGGTAGGATGGAGTCACCGTGGCATGTGATAGGGAGAGATTGCCCTCCTCGTAGGAGGGTAAGGACGAGTTGTGAGTCAGCCACAAGGTGGCCAACATCACGAAGGGCGGTGGCCTTGACCTTTAGGCGTTGTCAGTACGAGAAGATAAATGAGTCTCCTTGTACCATAGAGTGGAATTCATTAAGGAGGAAGATGGTGCATGACTGCTTGTTTGAGTGGAAGATCCGCTCGCTGGCCACCCAGAGATCCCGAGCGGTGGGGTCGGTGTCGTCCATCGCAAGGTCAAGAACGGAGTCATCAACCGAGCCAAGCAGCTAGTTACGCACGCAGCACTCAGCGATATCCCACTGGGGATCATCAGGTTGAGGTAGAGCGGAGCCATCGATGTGGGAGCAAAGGATGAACTTTCCACATAAAGATTTGAAGAAGAATACCCACTTGGAATAGTTGGCATTGAGGTCAAGGGAGATAAGAATATGAGATTTTATGTTGACGGCGGCGTAAGGTGGTGAGAACATCGGCGGAGTGGTGCCCGAATTATGGTCAAGAGCGCCGATGGCCGAAAGTGATCCGGCGACTAAAAGAGTGTCGGAACTAAGAGCTGATTCGATGGTCATGACGAGAGAGTAGCGGGGCGTGATAAGCCGATAAGGGTAGTGAGCTGATGGAGAGAGGCGGGTATCCGATGGAGAGAGCCGATGTGGGAATGTGTAGCCGATGAGAGTAGGTGGCGCAGTAGGTGGTCGAGGAGTGGGTGACAGAGTAGGTGGAGTGGGTAGAGTAGATAGATCACGTGGGTCATGAGAGAGGGGGTTCGCGTCCGTGAAGTGAGGTTTCGCGTCCATGGACACGTGGACGCAACAGAGTAGGACAGACCCAAAAAGCCAGAGAAGTCACGGGTGCGAAGAAAGGAGGTTTGCGTTCGGGAAACAGAAATTCACGTCTGTGGACACATGGACGCGTCGGAGTGGCTCGAACGCGAGTAGAGAAGTTTCGTGTCCGGGAGCAGGTGAGCGTGTCGGAAAAGCGGGAACCGAGAGAGTGTTCCAGTCGATGGAGACGGCGAGTGCAGAGGTGTGCCGACGTCGGAAGAAGGAAAGGTGCACCGAAGCAAGGGAAAAGCTAAGACGGGTCTGAACGAGACGAGAAGGCGGATGTATGCCATCTTCTTGTCATGTGGTAGAAAGATGCGAGTAGGCGTGGAGGAGGAGAAAGACCATCTATGGAGGAGACAGAGAGGATGAGAACTGAGACGAAAAAAACAGAAGAGGAATATCAGAGGAGAAGATCTGCGACGAGGAGCCGACGAGAGGATTGCTAGCGTGATAGGATGTCTAAACCTGTTCTGATACTATATAGAAATGTAGTATACAGTAAGACTAATATCTTATTTTCTATAAACGAGATCGGGTCTATATATATACAAGTACAGTGGTCTAACACTAAACTAAAATCAATTCAAATTGATTTCTAATATATAAAAAAAGTTAAAACCAATTCAAACAATAAACACTCAAATCAGAAACTGTACTCCCTCCTCTCCTCAAATAATTTCGAAATTGATGTTTGACCGGTCATCATTTAGTTCATCACACCACCTGTATAAACCAGATTAATTAAGGCCGGGGTTGCCTAAACCAGATTAATCAACCAATTAAACAGACTCCTAACCCAAATCAATGTTGCCACTGGCAAATCGCTCGCACCAACAAAATATCTGGCACGAGTCGACGCGACATTCCAATAGCAGCAGCAGCGATAGCTCGCATCCTCTGTCTCGGGCCTCCACTTTTGCGTTGCGTTTACACACCTCGCGCCCCTCAAAATTCGTGACGCCTCCCTCCCTTCTCTCGCCTCGTGCTCTCCTCTCCTCCTCCTCCTCCCTGCCTCGCGTCGCCTCCTACCCGCGCGAGCCCTAACCCTAGTCTCCCCAATTGGCGCGTGCCGCGTGAGGAGCCGCCGGAGCAGCAGCAGGAGCGGTCCCTCCGGGGTGGGGGGGTGGGGTGGGGTGGGGAGGAGATGTACAAGCATGGGGGAGGAGGAGGCGCTGGGCTGGAGCGGAAGCGAATCAGCGACGCGCTCGATAAGCACCTCGAGAAGGCGGCCGCGGCCGCGGCAGCGGCGGCGTCGCCCTCGACGTCGAGGGGGTCGGCCGGGGGCGGGGGGCGGGACCACCAGCGCCTCGTTGTGCCGTCCTCCGCTTCGTCCATGCCCAAGGGCAGATGCTCCGAAGGTGACGTCACGCGACCGACCCCCTTTTTTTCTCCTCGCATGGTGTGTTGTGGCGTGCATGAAATCTGTGGTCATGTTGGTGGGCTGATATGGTTGCGATCGTAGAGCTGCGTTGCTGCGCCGTGGAGGGTAGTATGAGCTGCATCGACAAAGAAAATAATGTTTTCGATTGGGATTCCTTTGTGTTCTATCATTATAGGGGTTCAAGTGGCTGTGGTAGAAATTTATTGATTGGTATTTTATGTTAGGATGTCTGGGGAGCTTTCCTAAAAAGGGGTAAAATTGTTCGTCACGACCGTTTGATGACATGAGTGTGCGAGCCTGTTTGGAACTCTACAATTTCACAGGAAACAGTTTATTTGGTGTAGAAATCCAATTTATTCATGATTGTGGATTTTCAGTAGTGGTGAAGTTGGTGGAGGTATTATTATGGTTTGCACTGATCCGCTTAGTACATCCTAATGTGTTGAAGACTATGAAGGTTGATTTGTTTTTCTATATGTGTGTAGAGTTATCACTTAGGTTAAGGTGTTTGGAAGTGTTTCAGGGTTGTGTTTAGTTGTGCTGTTTGGATGTTTGAAGATGCTGGTGTAGGAGCTTATTGAGGAAGTGTTTGCTTGTTGTATCCGAATTACTATCTGCTTGTTTCAGCTATAAACGTGTAGTTCATGTTGTGTAAAAGTGCACACAAATGTTTGGGCAATGACCTTTTGTTTCCTTATTTAAATACCTTAAATGGCCTTACCTCCCATTGGGCCTTCCATATGTGCGCTGCAGAAAAAGATTATTGGCATTCCCTAACATATCTTTTCTTATCATCATATTATATGCAAATACATAATATGCCTGGCTTAATTACCTTCAGGGATAGCAAAAACAATCTTGAATTTTTTTCATGTTTTGTCAATTTAAAGGTTAATTGAAATTATATTCCTGGGGTGGTTTGCTTTACTGAAGCCATGAATCAAGTGGCCCATAGGATCAAAAAAATCTTATTTTTATTCTTCATTATTTGATTGTTTAAATTTGGTTCAGTTGCTCGGTTCTTTGCATGAATGTTTCCAGTCGGGTGGATGTAGACGTTAGTTTAATTTATCTGTGCTATTGTGGGTCTAACTGGAATATTAGTGATCTGAGGTGTAGATTAAACATGTTCTGTTCCAAGTTCCAACTATGCTGCTCTTAAAGTGGGTAGCTCTGCTCAGTATTACCTCTTGAGTTCTATTCAATACAGATGTTTGTGGGTTAATGTATTAATAGTTCCTTAGAATGAGAATGCTTCATGTTGAGATAAGAATGGATGTAGCATAGTGAGTTTCACGGTTAAATATCCTTTGGAAGTTGTTATCGTGTGTACATGACTACATGCCTTTGTATGGCATAGGACATATCTGCCTGACAATTGCTAAGTGCAGCTATGCAGGTTCAAGCATTCCAAGTTTAGCTTGCTGTAGCTTCTAGTCATCTAGTGTCAGATAGATATAGAGCTAAAAGACTATTGCTAGCTATGTTTTATTACATATTTGCTAGGTACCGTGTTTACATATATGCTGCATTTACATCATTGTTTGTAAAAGCCTTTGCATTGACAATTCCATGCTTGGCATTGCAGGGGAGTCTGAATCTGATAGTGAAGCATCAGATGTTAGTGGTTCTGATGGAGAGGATACCTCATGGATTTCATGGTACTGCAACCTAAGAGGGAATGAATTCTTCTGTGAGGTTGATGATGATTATATACAAGATGACTTCAACCTCTGTGGGCTTAGCAGTCAAGTTCCATATTATGATTATGCTCTTGATCTCATTTTAGATATCGAGTCTTCTCACGGTAAATGTTTCCTGTATTTACATATGCAAATGAAACACATGGTGGATATTTTTGAGCAAATTATGTTTGCTGTATTTCTTCACTTGATCTGCTTAATGGTAGGTAAAACTACATTGGTTGAAACCAGTATGGCAGTACCTTGTATTGATGCAATGTATATCTTGTCTAAACAAATGTCAACTTAGGTTTTTTCTAAAACAATATACTGAACAACTCTTAGATATTTCTTCAACTCTTAAGTTAGATATTAGATGTTGCTGTGCCCCATGAATACTAACAGTTAAGGTACCTTTGCTAGAAAGAACACATAGATTATGATTATGAACAATTAACCAGTGCAGGTCTTTTTTTTAACCATTGATTGTCATGCGGTCAGTGTTTTTTTTAGTATTCTGGATGACTGTCTTATTCCACCTCTGCATGGCTGCACCATTCTGTGTTGCTTGTCATTGACTCCTGGATAGTACTCATAGTACATGCTTAGCATGTTTCTGTTTTATTACATGGAAAGTTAATTCCCACTATTACTAAACCTTGCAGTTTTCTTTTGTTATCTCAGTCACCTGTTTTGGTGCTCTGATGTTGTTAAGAGTGATGTGCTTTAAGTTCTGTTTGCAAATGCAATTTTCTATGGCAGTTAAAGGTGTGGTAGTAATTAGTAAGCATGGAGAGATGTATATGTTGTTTTGACTGCTATTTTAAATGCCTGCAGTGATGTAATATGGCCTTCTTTATGGCGTAATAATGCAGTGGCTCCCTTTATTTTGTGCTATTTGGTACTTTTCTTTTCTCTTTTCTATCGTTTCCTCATACTTTTGCTGATGCTTCTTGATTGTATCTATATGTAGGTGACATGTTCACTGAAGAACAAAACGAGCTAGTGGAGTCAGCTGCAGAGATGTTGTACGGGCTGATTCATGCACGATTCATTTTGACTAGTAAAGGATTGGCTGCAATGGTACCTTTCTTTGCTACTCATATTATTGTACGTCTGATTTATGACAAACTGATAGCTCTGTTGAATTTTTTTGTCAGCTGGAGAAGTACAAAAACTATGATTTTGGAAGATGCCCACGAGTTTATTGCTGTGGCCAACCCTGTCTGCCAGTTGGACAATCTGATATACACCGATCCAGTACTGTGAAGATATACTGCCCCAAGTGTGAAGACATCTACTATCCACGGTCCAAGTACCAAGGCAGTATCCTAACCACTCTCTTATCATACTGTCTTAATGAGCGTGCCTTTTTTTCCTTGGAAGAAAAGAGAGTACCTTTGAATTTCCAGCATTACTATATTCCAATAATTTTGCCTTAGTTCTAAAAGTTTATAGGAGTGATCGGCAAATGCCTTGACAAGTTTTAACAGGCAGGTATATATAGTTGTGGGCACGACTAATATCAGTAAAAAACATCAACATTTAGTTATTTAAGCTTTTAACACATGGTCTCACTTTCTGGCTTAGTGTTCTCAACGTCAATATATATTTGCTTATTAGATGAAGTATACTCAGTTCCACCTGTGTTACTTTGATATGATAGTTACATAGAACTGCCATTTTGTTGTTATATTCTGCTATTTTCTTGACCATGTTCAGACATCGATGGTGCATACTTCGGGACAACATTCCCACATCTGTTTCTGATGACATACGAGCACCTCAAGCCTCAGAAACCCTCGCAGCGCTACGTTCCTCGTGTATTTGGATTCAAGCTCCACAAGCCATGAGTCCAGACTGGAGTTTTGCAGGTCTTAGAGAGACCCTGGAAGACTACAGCAAGAGTGGGGAGCATTTGCCAGCGATGCTCTAGCATGCTGCCACTGCCACCTCCACAGGCCTGCCGCATGCATGCACCTTGGCAGGCAGGCCCACCACATTCGAAATGTAGCTATAAAAAACTTCAATCGATCAATGTTGTAACGTAATTCCAATTGTTTTTTAACTAGCGAATCTGGATCACCTTAATTCTAAAGTAGCCGCTGTTGTTTGTGTCTTGATTAAAATGTAGGGATGGTAATGGGTTGGGTCAGGCACGAGCAGAGGAACATGCCTGACTCATGCCCAACATGGCTCATCTGACCTATGCCTGAGGCTTGGCAGGTAGGGATCCATGCCCAGGCCCATGCCCGATGGGCGCCCGGCATTCAGTAGATACCCACTTGGTATTTCCAGAAATTAAGCATGTTCCACCCAGCAGCCGTCGCCCGCAGCCAGCACCTGCGCCGTCGCTCAGCCGTAACGTCGCCAATGATCGACACCTTATGTTAAATGGGTCTATAATAAGTGTATGACTACATGACAAGCGCGCGCGCGCATATATAATATATACACACAGGGTGTCTTTGGTGTTTAATATATCATGTTTTAAGCTAGTAAAGTAGGAGCATTGTATTAGATAAGAATTTCATTAGGACATAACGTTTTTAGTTACGTGTCATATCAAAAATCATATTAAATAAGTAAGTCAAGTCATCACTCTATAGACATGATGTCAATTAAGTAAAAATCAGGTCGTTATGACACTCAAGGTGGTGAAAAACGAGCTGAGTTTTCACAAGCTAGAATGTAGGGTCCGTAAGTTAACAGAGCTAGACAGTGGTTAAGAGTTATGTAAATATCTTTTGCATTAAAGATCACAAGGTGAAGGAGGTTTTAAGCTTTGTTACACAAGGATAGTTTTAAATAGAAATTTAATAGGAATTATGATTGATAAAAGGCTCAAAGATGGTGTGGTGGAGGTGAGAAAGAAAGGAGATATGATCATATTAGGTAAACTTATCATTAGTGATATAATCTTAAACATAATTAGTGTATATACCACTTAAATAGGTTAGAATAAAAGTGTTAAGAGATATTTTTAGAAAAAATTAAATGGTTTGGTTAGAACTATAACTACTAACGAGAAGATTTTTATAAGAGACGATCTTAATGACCATATAGGTATAATAGGTAAAGATTTCAAGACGGCATATAGAGGTTTTGTGTATAGTGATAGAAATCAGGAGGGAAAAAAATCTTAGACTTTTCTATATCTTTTAATATAATGATAGTTAATACTTTCTTTAGTAAGAATATTATTTAATGATTTTAGTAGCGGCTAATATTTTAGCTAGATTAATTTTTTCTTTATAAGAAGAAGGAATAAACGAGTATGTGTGGATTGTAAGCTGATACCTAAAAAATATGTGATTTTTTAACATAGGCTACTGGTGCCTGACTTTCGCTTTCTGGTGCATGCTCGTAGTGATAAAGTTAAAATTGTAAGAATTAAGTGGTGAAAGTTAGAAAGAAAAGCATCAAATATCTTTAAGGAAAGAGTTATCGAAGAGGACTCGTGAAAAAAGAAGACGATGCAAATAACATGTGAAAAAAGATGTTAACATACATTTGAAAGATTGCTTCAGAGGTGTTTGGAGTGACCAAAGGGAGTGGATGCAAAACTAAAGACACTTGGTGGTGAAAGGAAGACGTGTAAAGAGCTATTAAGGAAAAAAATAGTGCTATAAACGCTTACACCATAATATGAGTGAGTACAATATGGAGAAGTACAAGATGATAAAGAAGACCATAAAACGAGCTGTAAGTGAGGAAAATAAGTGGACTTTCGAGAATCTTTATTAACGTCTAAGTATAAAAGAAAGAGAGAAGGACATATATAGAACGGCTAGAGCTCGTGATAGGAAGACGAGAGATTTTAACCAAGTTAAGTGCATTAAAAATGAGATAGAGCAGCTCTTAATGAAGGAAGATAAGATTAGACATAGATGTTAAGAGTAGTTGGATAATTTATTCAATGGTATGAACGAGGACACCATTGTCTAGTTGAATGACTCGTCGGACGACACTAATAAGCACTTTGTGTAGAAGATCCAAGAATTTGAGACAAGAGAAGCTTTGAAAAAGGATGAAGGGGTAAGGCGATTTGTCCTGATGGTATTCTAATTAAGATGTGAAGATGTCTTAGGGATATAGCTATAGTATGGTTAACCAAGTTGTTCAATAATATTTTTCAATCAAATACGATACCTGAGAAGTAAAGAAAAAGTATTTTGGTACCAATATATAAGAATAAGAGAGATATCTAAAGTTATACTAATTACTAAGAATTAAGTTGATGAGCCACACTATAAAGCTATAGGAGAAAGTTATCGAGCACCGTTTGAGAGAGACAACGTGGATCTCTATGAACCAATTTGGTTTCATGTCTAAAAGGATTTTCTTAGTAAGACAAGTTATGAAACAGTTTAGATAGTAGAAGAATAATCTACATGTGGTTTTCATTAACTTAGAGAAGACTTATGATAATATACCAAGAAATGTTATGTGGTGTGTTTTGAAAAAAATAAAATCCTAATAAAGTATGTTGCTCTTATCAAAAATATATATAACAATGCTATGATTAGTATTCGAATAAATGATGATAATATATGTTACTTTTTGATTAAAATAGGACTACATCAGGGATCAACTTTGAGCTCGTACCTATTTGCCTTGGTAATAGATGAGGTTACAAGTAACATACATAAAGATATCTCTTGGTGTATACTTTTCACAGATGATGTAGTGCTAGTTACTGAGAGCCGAGAGGAAGTAAATAAAAAACTAGAATTATGACGGTAAACTCTTGAGTTCAAATGTTTTAGAGTAAATAAAACTAAGACTGAATACTTAATGTGTGATTTTATCACCATTGAACACGAGTAAGTAGCGTCTAAGAATGACACATTTTGTTATATGGGATCAATGCTACAGATGGATAAAGATATTGATACAGACATTAGCTATAGAATTAAAATGAGATAGATGAAGTAGTGTTAAGCATTTGACATCCTCTATGATAAGAGAGTACCGTAGAAGCTAAAAAATAAGTTTTATATAACGACGATTAGACATGCTATACTATATTGGGTACAATGTTGGTCTATAAAAAGACAATATGTTCAATAGCTGAGTATTACAGAAATACGTATATTATGCTGGATTTATGGTTATATAAGGATAGATCAAGTTTAGAATAATGATATATGTAATCGGCTAGGGGTAACATCAATTGAAGAAAAACTTATCCAATATCGATTGAGGTGGTTGGCTATATTCAAAGGAGATCTCTAGAGACACTAGTATATTATAAAATTCTAAATTAAGATAATAATATGAGAAAAGATAAAGAAAACTAAAATTAATATATGAAGAGATAATAAAAAAATTAAAAAATTGAGATATATATAAATATCTATAGTGTAAAATAGCTATTGACGTGTCTGAGCCGTGATTTGAGGTTCTTATAGAGTTTAACTCTAACTACCTAATTTACTTGGGATTAAAATATTTTATTATATATATATATATAAAAGTTTGGATATAGGTTAGCCACAAGTAAAAAAATTCCGGGTCATGGACGGCATACCCATGGGCAAAGATTCTATTGGGCCGGGTACCTACAGATACCAGGCCTATGGGTAGAATTGTCACTCATGTTAAAATGATTTGATGTCTTAGGCAAAAGGTACCTCCCATAATATACACTCAAAAAGTATAAAGTCTTAAAATTTGACCACGCAACCGTCCGCTATAAAAATATGGCAAACCAACTTATAGTAAAGTTTTCACATGAGCATTTAGCTTTGGTGGATCTTGAGCAAAGGTGGGTTAGTTTCTGTTATGCTAAGGCACTGTTCACTTGTTGCCAAAACAAACTCTATCAAATTTTGGCTTTACCAAAATTTTGACAAGGCGACAACCCAAACAATGTCTAAAGTAGTCTCCACTAACGAAGTTTGGTAATCCTAAAATATTCCTCGTAACAAATTAAATATAGCTTAGTTCACTTTGTTGCTAAATTCGATTTTTCCAAAAATTGGCATACCAACTTAGGGTTTAGATGTATTTGGATTGGAGCCATACCGAATTTTGATAGTATTTTTATGAAAAGAAACTTCTGTAATTGTAAGGTTGAAAGTGGAAGTGAATAAACCCTACGAATCTTAGCCTTATCAAATATTGACAATATAAAATTTGGATACTACTAAAATTTGATAGAGTTAATTTAGGCATCAAAATGAACACCCCTAAGCTCCTGAATACAATGAACAGCATCAAAACACAATTCCTTGCCAAAAAAATGTGATCCTCCACATCTCAGTGAGACATTGAGGTGCAAACAAGTAATTGGGTAAAATTTTAGGGTTCCCCCTAATTGCCAATGTACAGTATTTCCCTGCATCCATTTCAAGACTATACCGAGGAAATCTAATATCCTTTTACCAAAAGTGAAGCAGCTCCAAAGACGTGGGAGATGATAATACATGGAAAACGTATTAAAGTCACATGAGATTCTGCAGTAGGATTGACTTGGTCTAATCGTGATTAAATTTAAATAGAGCTGTCTGATACTCTGATATCCCAATGATCAATTTACACCCGCGCCTCTCGTGGGCATGCCAATCAGCATTGACTTAACCATTGTTTAGAATGATTAGAAAAATACAAAGCTGAAACTCGTTGAGTCAAAATTAATGTTAAAGCAAGGAACTCTTAGGATTTACAAATTCAACGGGCATAGCTTATGTTGCTGCTACTTAGCTACCTGCAAATTTCTAAACCAAAACCAAAACTATATCTAACTTAACAGAGCAATATGTGCTTCGAAACCATCATGTTTCAGATATTTTGTCCTGACAATCCACCTTCACCAAATAATGCATAAGAGAGTACACATAAAGAGGCAAGAACACCGTAAAATAAGTAACATCAATCCATGCTAATGGCTAAATGTTTTCTGTAAGGCTAATTGCAACAATTCAAAGGCGAGAATTGTAAAGAAATTAAGGTGAGAGTTGTAAAGGAATTGCTGAATTAGAAATCAATTTTAGAGCAATGCAGCACAGAAATAAAAGGATTACATCCCAGCAATATGCAAATGCAACCATGAACAATTAACAACGATCGTGTGTGATGCGTATGAAACGGGGATCGAACAGGTGATGGGCACGTACGGGTACGCGGCGCCGGACTACGTGGAGACGGGCCACTTCACGGCCAAGAGCAACGTCTGGAGCTTCAGCGTCGTGCTGCTCGAGCTCCTCACCGGTCACCGCGCCTTCGACCGGGCCAGGCCCCGTGGCGACCAGAAGCTCGTCGATTGGCCGCGCTGCCACCCCGCCGGCACCCGGTGGTTCTCCAGGCTCCGAGACCCGTGGCTCGATGGCAGGTACCCGTACCGCGCCGCGCAGGACATCGCGGCGCTCGCGGCGAGGTGCCTCGCCGAGCGCGCCGGGGAGCGGCCGTCCATGGCGGAGGTGGCGCGGGTGCTGGAGCGCGCGGCGAAGCACGAGGAGCTGGACGGGGCCCCCTCGCCGCCCGAGGAGGGATCGCCGCCTCCTCATCACGGCCACGCCGGCTCCGGTTCCTCCTCCGCGGCGGCGACCTGGCTGCGGTGAATGACGCACCTGACCAAGCTGGCGGTTGGCGCGAACGACGTCGCCACGCCGGCGAGGAGGCTCGTGCACATGAAGGCTGCAGCTACATGCAACGCAACGCAGCGTGCTGACTGCTGAGGCTTGTGTGTTACTGTAATAATTCTGTATCTCCTTGCTAAATATAAATTTGGGGATAATTTGGTTTTGTTTTGATGACCTGCTTTCTTCCAGTTCTGACAGCCTTTATCACAAAATTGTACAAATCATTTTAAAAAAGGTTTGATATGATACGCAATTCTATTCGTCTTGAATTTAAAAATGGGAGCAATTCCTGATTTCTCAATCTCACCAAACAATTGAACAAGGGGATGTGGGGCTCACTTAATAAAATGGAATTAATCTTGAGGTTTCACTCACCAGGAGCGACAGCATCACAAGCAAGAAGTGGACTGGTCTTTGTGTTTTGACATTTGATACTTTAGTTAATCCTAGTGTAAATTCGGACTTGAAAACTGGAACCATCACTGGACTTGTAGCTCGGCGAAAAATATTCACCATTACAAAACACAATGCAGGAGTCAAGTTAAAAAAAAAAGAAACAGGAGTCTTTCTTTGAGATGGAGTATATAATTTATTTAAGATCATTCCCTCCACTCATCCATGAGTTTGCAAACTTAAGCTCACATTCTAAAAATGAACATGCAAAAGAGAGAGGCAGCAACTTAAAACGTATTAATCAACCTGCCAATGCGGCATTGAGAGCACTGTGAACATCCACTCCGATCTGAGCTTCAGCCTTCTCCAGGTCAGTTGAGGCTGATCCGAGCTTGGCATTGAATTCTGCGAGACCCTGCTGGACCAAGGCTGGGTCGATCTGGTTCAGGGGGATGGCCTCGACAGCCACGATATCAGCAATGGAGTTTGCATGGACAAATGCAAAGCCACTGCTCACAAAGTACTTGGTGATATCATTTCCCTCATATACCGAGAGAACACCAGGCTTGAGCTCTGCAATTGTGGCAACATGGCCTGGCAAAACACCCATCTGACCAGTTGTTGCTGGTACAATTACCATGTCAACCTGAGAATAGACAAGCAATGACATATGAGTAGTGGAAAGCAATGCAAGACAATACTGATGATGAGGGAAAATTTTCCAATTGGTACATTAACCATAGAAATGTTGACCCAGGCATAACCATACAACAAATCGCTGTGCATCAAATGATCTACAATTTGAGACTGAGTATCATCTCGTGAAAATACAACACCACACAAACAGACATGCTTCAAAAACCAAACAATTCTATATCATACACAAGCAGTGACAACAGGAGATGAAGGGATAATTGATGATTTGCCACTCATCAAGTGGCATAAACCATTAAATAAAACAGCATAAAACCATCAATGCCAACAAGGAAGCCAAATGAAACAGCGTGAAACAAAGAAAATCACCAAAAAACTAAACAAGTATTAGACTTGATTCTCAAAGGGCAAATGGCATACATGATGAACAAAAGCTAAACCGGTGCATGGACAAAAAGGGTAATTGATCGTGCAGGTTAGTAGAATATAAGTGAATACCAGGCCATAGTAATGTGCAATTCTATTTATGGAACTTCAGGATGAAGATTTTCTGAACCAAAGAATTTACGTCAGAAACATTTACACTGAATGCTAACAGAAACAAACTAACCCTGGTCAATAAACAAGAACCTCCACACCACATATGTGATCTGAGCTAGTATAACTAAAATAATGGTAAGCACTGTAACAATATAGATTAAATCTAGACAGTGAACAGAGCATGAAACACCAATAGAGATAAACTGGAGCAAATACAGTGTTCTAGATAGACATAAAACTTGGCCTAGGCAAGGAGCTAAAACCAAACAATGCACACCCAAGGGGCGGTACAGAAACCGTCGATCTGAAAGGGAAAGCTCTAAAAGGCTTTGAAAAGAGAGTCAATTAAACTATCATAGATTTTTTAAGTCCTAGCAATGGTTACAATTCAGCACATACACCCAAAACAAGAAAAACAAACACATTGTGTTAACAACACTCCGCGGCAATTCAACTATCAATACGGCAACCTGAGTCAGCCAACATCTAGCCATCTGATGAATTACGATGCGCTCCGTTTGTCCAATCAAAGAACAAAGGCCCCAACTTGGAAACTGCTTACCCAAAAAAAAACAAGGAAATGCCTGGTATGATCCAACAGCCATTCGCAACCACAAACCCCATCCATCCGTGTTTACAGGATCACATGCGAAAATTGGCCACAGTTCAAACATCTAGCGATGGAGGCATTGACCACAACCATCTTCGGACGTAGAGTTCGCAATCGAGACCGCTACCACAAAAGTTCGACGAACCGGATCTCTCGTCCTCCCTAACCGCATGACGCCACCCCCCAGATCGCGCAGACACCGAAACCCTAGCGACACCACCCGCACAGATCTGGGACCAAGGAATCAAAGGGTGCCCGTAAGTGCGCATACCTCCTTGTTTGCGATCTCTGACTTGTAGGGGAGGACGAAGTTGACGGTGAGCTTGGGTGGGATGGTCGCCGGCGTGGGCGGGCGGGGCTGCATGAGCGAGATGGGCGTGGCGGGGGCCTCGATGTTGGGGGCCACCTTCTTCCACGCCTCCACGAAGGCGGAGTCGTCCGCCGCCTCGGCCGGCACCCCCGCGGTCGAGAGCGCCCTGCTGCTGCGGCCCGCGGCGCGGGTGGCGACCAGGCGTCGGGCGGCGTGGCGCAGCATTATTTTCTCTCTCTCTCTCTTCTCCTCTCCTCGACGCGGCGGGTGGTGGAATGGGTTTCCGGGGGTGCGGGCGATTTGGATGAGGGCGAGGAAGTGCAGTAGGAGTGGAGAGGCGGAGGTGCACTTGGGTTGGGCTGCTTGCGTGAGCGCTTTTATATTATTGAGTTGGGCTAGGTAGGTTGCCCTTGTTGTAATTTGAAAGGATCATCGTATATAGCCCCTGTTTTATTTAGATTATTAATGATTTATTGCTATGAATCATCTATTTGATTATAAAAATAAATTAAATATTTTAATAATTAAACTTTAACAACTAGTTTGAAACAAGTAGCCTAATTAATACTATAGAAAAAAACTCATTTTTTTTGGAAAACGTATTTATTTTGGTCGTTGAGCAAATAATAAACTCAAAAGAACCAGGACCTCCCTCTCTTCTAAACCAAAAATCTCATTTCTTCTCCATGAAACTTTTCTCCTTTTTCCGGGTAAATAAAGAAAGATTGTTTTTTCTCCTTTTTTCAGTAAAGAAAGACTGTTTTTGTTTATAGGTATTAACCTAATATGTTGTATGAACAGTATGTCTGCCCAGCTATATTCATGAAAATAACAATGCAAACTGATTCTTTGGACCTGTGTCTCTTAAGCATTAGTCGAAGGGGTGGACCGGTTTGTGAGCGTGCGAGTATGGTGGTATGCATATATGTGCGTCTACCATATAATCGCAAAAATATTACGGAAAAACACAAGATACACAGCGGAGGTTTGCGATGAGGGTAGACAGCATATTTCTGAACCAGAATTTTCCACAAATAGCCAGTTGGGATGGGAACAATAACAAGTGCACCGCAAAATGATAGTGCACCTAAAAAGCATAGGCTCATCAGAATTGATTATATTTAACAGCAACCAAGGTAGGATTTGGGAAAAGATAGGATCAAGAATGCGCTTGTTTACATCAACATGGCACCAGATAAATACTGCAACATATCCATACTCCTGCATTTGACTAGAACCAACTGATCAATTCAATTATCCTCTGGATTTTGTAAACACAGCACCTGCAGAAAACCCCAACAATGATGTCAATCCCAAAGTTACGAAACAAGCCAAGCCGATTAACAATACTTCCAATGAAACACTAATCAAATAAAGAACACACCAACAGTAAAGGGTTGACATATGGGAACTTAACACTAGTTTTAACCTGCAAAGTCAAGTGTAATAGCCACACTCAAAAGTTTCAGGAGTCCAAACAAGCAACAATATTAACTGCCTAAACTAATAGAGTAAAATATTTCTTGTCATTGAGAAGCTGATGAACAATGTCCAACAATAAGGAAAAAAACTATTAAATAGCAATATATCATTCTTCGACATGTGAGGTTGGATGCCATTTTTAAGGTAAAGTTGGAGGTGCTAAGCACAAACATCAGCTATGTTATCGAAATTTTTTTCCTGTTTTTTTGCAATATTATTTGCACACATTTAAGAAATAAAGAATTTCCAGGACTTATGGCACGTGAATAGACTAAAAAAATATTGCATTTAGAATGTCTGCCCCAACTCCATAACTATATCCTCTCGATCCACAGTGACTAGTTAAGTACCAAGTTATGGTTTGAGTTGTGTAAAGATTGCTATGTGGCACATAGTAATACTGTAAAAATTCTCGTATGAGTAATGGTGTTAGCCTCCCGTCGACGAGCCGACGCTTCCTTTCCATCGATGACTTCCTTCCCGGTATTCCCTCCTTGCTTCCTCGTCTCGGCTCTCTCTTCTCTCCGTCTCCTTAGTAGACAGCTTTCTCTTTCTCCACCACTCTCTCCCATCCCTTGTTTCCACCACGCGACGAGGTGACGGTCTCCATCCGCCTCCTCGTCTCATCTCACACCCGTCTTTGCCTTTTCCTTGTCTCGGCGCACCTTTTCTCCTCTAACGCCGGCGCACCTCTCGCTCATCGTCTTCATCAGCTGGACCCGTCCGTCCTCCATCGACTGGACTCGTCCGCCCTCATCGGCTGGAACCCTCTCTCGATTCCCGCTTTTTTGACACGCTCACCTGCTCCCGGACGCGAACCTTCTCCACTCACATCCGAGCCACTCCGACGTGTTCACGTGTCCACGGACATAAATCTCTGCCTCCCGGACGCTAACCTCCTCTCTTCGTGTCCGTCCCCACTCCGAGTTTTCACGTCCGCTCCACTCCTTTGCCTCCACGAGTTCAAGGACGTGAAACTTCTCTTTATGGACGCGAATCTTCTCACGTCTGTGATCTACCTACTCTCTAACCTACCTACTCTGCCACCCACTTCTCCCTTAACTACTCCACTGCCTACTTTTCATCGGCCAACCACTCCCCATCAGCTAGTTGGACCACTTTTCCTTCTCATCGGCCAACCACTTTTCTCATTAGCTTACTCCCATCGACCCTCTACCCCAACCACTCCCCTCATCGGCTGACCACTTTTCTTATCGGCTTATTCCCATCGGCCTCTTATCCCTTATCGGACCTTATCCTCATTGGTTTCTTATGCCCGTTACTCTCATATCATAGCCACCGAGTCAGCCCTTAGCTTCAGCGCCCTCATAGTTGCCAAATCTATTTTGGCCCTCAGCGCCTCTGACCACACATCGAGCACTATCTCGCCGATCTTCTTACCACCCTACGCCACTGTCAACGTGAAATCTCACATTCCTATCTCTCTCAACCTCAACGCCAACTACTTCAAGTGGGTATTTTTCTTCAAATTCCTCTGTGAAAAGTTTGGCCTCCGGTCTCACATCGATGGCTCCGCTCCACCTCGACCTGATGATTACCAGTGAGACATCGTCGAGTGCTACGTATGCAGCTGGTTGCTTGGCTCGGTCGATGACTCTGTCCTCAACCTTGCCATGGAGGACATCGACCCTACCGTCCGAGATCTCTGGGTGGCTATCGAGCGGCTCTTCCTTGCTAACAAACAGTCGCGTGCTATCTTCTTACTAAACGAATTCCACTCCATTATACAAGGAGACTCTTCTGTCTCCTCGTACTACTAGCGCCTCAAGGTAAAGACTGTCGCCCTCTGCGATGTCGGTCACCCTGTGGCCGACTCACAACTCGTCCTCGTCCTCCTGCGAGGACTTAACCCACGCTTCTCTAACACCGCCGATGATATCGCCAACTCCACACCCCTTCCATCGTTCACCCGGGCCCATGATATGCTAGTTTTCAAAGAACTCCGCCTGACCAACGATAAAAAGACCGTGGCCCACACTGCTCTCCTTGCCGCAGCCGATCATGGCTACCGATCCTCATGTGCTGCTGTCACTTCTCGCGGCTTTGGTAGCCATGGCTCTAACCATGGCAATACAGCTCACACCGGTGGCACCGGCAAAGGCAAGGGCAAGGGCAAGAACTGACACGATCCGATGCAATCACGACCTACTCCAGTCCCTATCCCGTCTGTAGTCCTATGGGTCCATGGCTATGCTACAACCCCTAGGCACCCTAGCCCCAATCACGCAGTCCCATCGGCTAGCAACCAGGGGTTCTCGGCGCCCATCCTCAGGCCTACCTGGCATCGGCTCCTACCCTACCGCCTCAGCCGATCCTCCCGCCACCACCCACCCAGTCGGTTTCCTCCTGAAACCAGGCTGGCCTCACCGCCGCCCTCAACCAGATGACGCTCCAACCTCAGCACCCTTGGGTGCTAAACCCTGGTGCATCCTCTCACATGGCGTCATCGGCTAGTATACTACGCTCTCGCCATCCCTTCTCCTCCCCCTTTGTCACCATCGGCAATGGCCACTCTTTCCCTGTCCAATGTCGTGGTGACTCCTTTCTGTCTACACCCACAACTAACCTTCCAGTTCGTAATGTCCTCATTGTTCCCTCCCTCATTCACAATCTAGTATCTATTCGCTAATTCACACGAAATAACAATTGCTCAATTAAATTTGACGTTTCTAGTTTCTCTGTGAAGGATATCCCAACCCGACGTCAGATGCTTCACTGCAATAATGGCGACGACCTCTACACCATCCCCACTGCGCCGTCCACTCCACACACTAGTATTGCCCTCTCCACCAACCTCTGGCATCTTCGTCTTGGTCATCCCGGCCCCGATGCTGTCATCAATCTACATCGCAGCGCCTCCATCCAGTGTACCCACAACAGCTCCACCGTTTGCCACTCGTGTCAACTTGACAAACACGTGCAACTGCCCTTTTTAAATTCTATGTCTTATACCTTACGACCTTTTAAGCTAATACACTATGATGTATGGACTTTTCCGGTTAAGAGTGTCTCTGGTAATCAGTATTATCTTGCAATACTTGATGATTACATACACTATTGCTGGACTTTTCCACTCATCAGCAAGTCCGAGGTCGCCTCCCACCTAATTAACTTCACAAACTATATCTCCAACCAGTTCAACCTCTCCATTAAAGCTCTACAGGTCGATAACGGTACGGAGTTTGTCAACCGTACCGTTCAAACCTTCCTTACCTCCCAGGGCATCCATCTTCGTCTTTCCTGCTCCTACACCTCTCCCTAGAACGGCAAGGCCGAACACCTACTTTGCACACTTAACAACATGAGTCGCACAATGCTAATTCATGCCCACCTACCTGCAATTTATTGGACTAAAGCACTAACCACTGCGACTTACCTCCTCAATCGGCGCCCTTGCTCCTCCATTCGCCACAATGTCCCATACATCCTTCTGTACCGCACATCGCTCGACTACTCCTACCTACGTATTTTCGGGTGCCTCTGCTACCCCAATCTCATTGCCACTACTCCTCACAAACTTGCCCCCGCTCCACCACCTGCATTCTCCTCGGGTATCCCTCATCCCACAAGAGATACCGATGTCTCGATCTCTCCACCCGCTGGGTCATCATCTCTCGCCATGTCGTTTTTGACGAGACCTGCTTCCCCTTCGATCTACTTAATCCCAGATCCTCATCTAGCGATCTCGACTTTCTCCTTATCAACATCGTGCCCTTCCGGTCTCCTCCATCAATCTCACCTCTGGCCTTCTCATCGGCCGCTCCTGAGGACTTACTGCCCAGTTATCCTACTCCTCTTCGGTCCGATGCTACTCACATCGAACCCTCATCGGCCCCACCACTCTCATCGGCTCTGGCTGATCCTATCTTCTTTCCATCGGACACCTCAACCCCATCAATTCCTCAATCTTCATCGACTCATACCCACCTATCGGACCATCCACCTCCATCGGCTCCTCTCTCTCTATCGGCTGCTTCACCTCCATTGGACCAACCAAACCAATCGGCCCATATACCCCGATCAGATCAGGCCAATCTAGTTCAGCCCTTTCCTCTCACATACAGTCGCCGATACCAAGCCGATGACGTCACTCCCTAACCAGTCCCCACCCCACCTCCCACGCTCCCATCGACTCATGTCCCCTCCATATCTCACATTATTGCTCGATCCCAAACCGGGTCTCTCCGTCCCACCAAGCCCTACGGGCTCTCAGCAGTCCATTATACTATCTCGCCCATTCCGGTGACTCCTCGTTTCGCCCTGACCGATCCTTAGTGGTGCGCGGTCATGACCGATAAGTACAAGGCTCTCATAGACAACGAGACCTAGCACCTCATTTCTTGTTCTCTTGGTGCTAATGTTGTGACCGATAAGTGGATCTTTAAACACAAGTTCCACGTCGATGGCTTACTTGCCCGTCACAAGGCACGTTAGATAGTTCGGGTTTCTCCCAATGTTCCGATATCGATTACAATGAGACCTTCCGTCCTGTCTCAAACCCGCCACCATCCGGTTGTTATCACCTTGTCTGTCTCTAAATCATCCTGGGTATCATGAGCAGCATGCAACCATCCAATCTGAATGCATGAACTAATTACATCTGAAAGAGATGGACCCTTCAGATATTGTGTAAAGTAATAAGAAAGCTAGATAGCGTACGCACTTTACTTGCTTTCAAACAGCCAACAATGAGTTTAGCAAGAGCCTTCTCACTAGGACGAATATTTCCATCAATAACAGCAAGAAGACCAAATTGACTTTCTGTATCTGTTGATGCGAATATCATTCCACCGGACATGTTAAAAAAGCTTGTTGACGTCAAAATAGTTCAATATCTGTCTTGATACGTCACATGTATGAAGACATAAAAAGGTTTGCTTAGTTCGTGTGTACATAATTAAGTACGTACTAAGTCAATTCGACACAATTGATACAATTGATGATAAAGGAGATAGAAAAAATTAAACTAATAAAACAATCGACCAATATGCTAATATAGAGTTAAGCTATTGACTATCTTGATATAAATTAAAAAGAATATATAGCCAATAGAGATTAAGTAATATAAAAACTGCTAGGTCGACAACATAAGATTATATCTAATAAAATTAAATACGATTGATAGCAGATTAAATATAATATAAAAATATATTAGATAATGATTCGATACAGATGAAACTGAAAGCATGGTATAAACATAATCCATTGGCTAAAACTATTATAGAACACTAAATAAAATCTATCAAATTATTAAGATTTATCTAATCATAAGTAATCTAGATCGGACCGAGACAATATAAAATTGAACATACACCAATAAATTCTATACCAGCGTGATAAATACATTAGATCGGACTACGATATTGAATCAATACATACTTAGATAGAAATAAATATATCAAGATAACCAACAAAATATAAACTTAGCTAAGATGTCGATTTAAAACGATAAGATGTCGATTTGAACCGAGAAAGTCTTAACCTAACCAATATGTTTATTATATAAAGAGACTCATCTCTTACTTAGAGATCAAAATTAACCAATATAGAGATCAAAATTAACCAAAATAGCCTAATCCAAAGCCAGATCTTATCATAATTCTACTCCTAAAGTTAGTGCTGCGTTGAATTTATTATATTGATTTGATTTATTTCTATTTACAATACCCTCAAATATATATATTTATACACTTAAGTCCACATGATAATATTTTCTAATAAAAAAGAAAAGCATATTAATCCTAAATAAGAATCAATTTATAACAGTTTTAAATAGATTTTTTTCTCTACTTATGAAAACTTCATTGAATTCGTTTTTCATTAGTCAATCCCTTTATTAGCTTTATTTTAATCAAATTTATTAACGACCGTTAAAAATTTTGGTGTTAACCCTTTGTCTACTTTTACAGGTCAAACATTATTCTGTATCTGGTTTTTACTATGGGCACTATCAATAAGGATCGATTTAAAAAAAATTAAATAAATTCTTTTTTCTCTACTGATGAAAAATTGTTTGAATTCGTTTTTCATTAGTCAATCTACGGCTTTATTAGCTTTTCTCTTTAATCGAATTTATTAACCGTTGTTAATGGTATCGAAACGAAACCTTCGTCCACTTTTACAAGGTCAAACATTATTCCGTATCCGGTTTTTACTGCGGGCACTATCACCAAGGAAAGCACCAGGCTTTTACTGTCGATAAAGATCCATCAACAGTTGAGCAGCGGCATCCATATCATTATATTTTAAATGCAGGTTCAGTAGACTTACATAAAAATGTTGATAGTGCTGTATGAACGGCAATGATTCAAAAAAATCAATGCTTCTTTTCACGTTCATCAATTCATCTCGCAGCCCAACCATCTCAAAGACACGGCTAGCTATCACCACTGTATTTACATCAGCCACAACCCCAACCTGTGACATAAGCTCCATTATTTCTTGGGCCTTGATCATGCATATGAAGTCGACACATGACTTCAAAACCATATTAAACAAGGTAACATTACTCTTTATTGGATCCAACTTTTTGAGTTGCCGTCTTTCTCCAATTTGGTCCAAGAAGCAGTCGCAAGTCTCACACAAAACATCAGCAGCAAGATAGGACCCTACTTGTGGCTTCACCATATGCAAAAACATCATAGTCAGCATATCCACATCAGGAAGCTTGCCACTCTCCAACACAATCCTCAACACCATGGAGGCTGGAACCGGTATCTGATCTGGCAAGCACTAGAGCTAGCCTCATCAATGACCCACGGTTAAGAAGGTTTCCATTGCATCGATAAACCGACAGAACCAAATTGAATTCTCTCAGAATCCACCTCCTGCTAGACACGTAGGATAGCGACACGATTATCCTGTCCAATACTCACGGCTTAGGAAGGCCGTGCAAGCTCTTGTAATTGTCGAATGCTTGTAAAGCATCATCGACATTGCCATCATCGAGAGCAGCATCTATTGTCCTCGGTAGGGTCTCACGAGACGGCGCTTCCCAACACAGAGTCTTGGCTGTAATTATACACATGGGAAGGTGTTGCATAGCCAGAGCCCATTTCCTTCTCCATGACCCGTAGCAATCAGTCTAAGAATAAGAAAGAAACTAAAGGATTGATTGCGTTTTAGGAAAGGGACAAGAAGGCTGTGCCATACCTGCTTGGTGGTGGAGATCTTGGTGTTATAGGGGAGGATGAAGTTGTCGGCGGTAAGCTTGGAGTTGGAAGGGACGGTGGTGGTCCGGGGTGGGCGACATAGACGTCACAGGACACTCGATATTGGGCTAGCTTCTTTCATGCCTCTAGTAATGTAGAGCCATTCGCGCCTCCACAAGCACACCGCCCATGGTGGAGAGCATTGCATCTGGCAAACAGATCGGCTAGACCGGCAACACCTCTAGCCATGGTGAAGAGCGCTGCATCCGACAAACGAATCGATCGGGCCAACACCACCTATGGCCTAACTAGACATACTCCTTACGACACGTTCTGATGAGATACAATTACTATAGCAGACTATATCATATCGACTCACATATTGATATGATATCATGGCTCATTGAGAAGTCAAACCATGGCGGGTTGTCCTAAACCATTAAAGTCTCATAGGCCAATTACAACTTATGTGATAGAAAAAATAAATAAAAATATGAAAAAGTGAAAATAAAAGAAAAAAAGTGATAGGTCAGACCATGCTCATGGTTGAACCAGCTTGCTACAGTAACATCCATGTCGTGCTAGTCCATCTTGTTGTAACCTCAGTCTAAAAAGTATGGCCCACTGTTAAATAAATAGGCTATACATGGGGCTATGTAGGCGCTCAGTCGCTATGGGTAAGTAGTGACTAGGCGTACTTCCCTAATCCACAGTAGGTAGCGTCATTAGCGCTAATGATTTTTTATTATAAGAAATAAAAAAGTTGGTTTAAAATTTTTAAATTTTAGTTGATAGCTTCAAATTTTGGTTTGAAAATTTTAAAAAACTGGTACAGTTTTTTTAAAAAATAGTTAAAAAATTTCAAATTTGACCTAAACGTTTTAAAATTTGAGTTGAAGGTTTTGAATGTTCAATTGAAAGTTTCAAATTTTAAGTTGATAGTTTTAAAATTTGTGTTGAAGGTTTTAAATTTTGATTTATTTTTTATTCGACTTTAAAGTTTTTAGGATGCATTCACGGGAGAAGATAAAAGGCGAGGCTACCTCCTTGACCAGAAACAGCGTCTTAACTCCCGCGATCGGAAACAGCGGCGTGTGCTCGTCTTCCGTGAAGTCCGCACGTGCATTGGCCCCACGCTATCCGAGACTTCGACACGGAACCGCCACGCGCGCGCGAATTAACGCCGTCGTTTTTCATCTCCTTCAGAAAATCTCATTTCATCTTCCTAAAACCTTTTTTTTCAAAACAGGATAGATTATATTAAATGATAGAAAATAGAACAACTCCTCTATTACAACAATTAGAAACAAAAGACACGTCTATGCAAAATAAAAAGACACCACGTATTAGAATGTATAAAAAATAGAAGCACAAAACATAGTATTTCTATCTAATAAATCTCGACCTCAACGTGACGGGTTAGATTTTTTCTTGATAAACTAGCTATTTTATGAAACTTATTTTATAAGTTTTTAAAAAAGATCCAAATCTCACATGTTGGTGGCAAGATGCCTCTTTTAACCCTTCGCCTATAATACTACTGTTTTTAGTTCAAGAAGCAATTTATTAACGCATATTGATGGTATGCGTGGTGCAGTGGTAATAGCTTGTGTGGGTTCGATTCTTGGTTGTATTGATGGTATATAGTAGTAAGAAATAAAAAGGAAAAATATTTTTCCTTCTTTTATAAATGGCAGGCACTCTTTAGTCTTCACGAATGCACACATGCCTGGGATTTCACGTATGAACACATGCCTAGGATGTCTAAATTCTGAATGCTACAATGATGTCATATATAGTAGTAAGAAAAGGAAGTCTATGGTACTAGTATAGGATCCTATCTATCTAGTGCACAATGAGTCCACAACTCCACGTATAATGACATAATAGCAGAAATGAACACAAGGTTTGGTGCTTTTGACACTTATTAGAACAATTGAGAACTTTTCTTGAGAGAAACTTATCGTTCAATTACCAAATGTTAGGAGTAGGACAACGGATTTCTTTAGCAATAGAACAGGATATTGTGTTTGTGTTTGTGATCTGAACAGTTGGCCGATAGCATTTGGTCATGAGAATACAGAGACAAAACACCTCTCGAGTATAAAAAGCTGATATCTTTCATTAATAATCAATAACCAGTGATAAATACAATTCATATATTACATATTCTTCATTTCACAGAAAAGAATTCATTCCAACTTCAGTGCCTTCCATGAAACCAAAAAAACAGAGGAACACAGCACAATGCCAAGGAGTCTTCAGCAGCGACTTTCGGGCCATCTTCCGCCGCTGAATTCGCCGTGCTGCCCTCCTCTTGCGGCCGCCGGAGCAGGATGGGGAGATGGATGTTAGACTTGTGATATCGGACCGTGTTGTATGTGGCCCATACGGCCCGCTTGGCCTATTCGGCCTGTTGTATTTTTGGCCTGTGTGTGTGGAAACCCTAATCCCCATTTCGCGTTTGCACGTTCAGAGTGTGGGCCGACGTGCTGGAAGACGGTGACCCCGACTCCGAGCGAGCCGCGTGAGGGGAGCGGAAGATCTAGCAGAGGACCAGGTTGGCACCTACGCCGTCCTCGCCCATCATCCACCCCGGTCCCCGGCGCGACGATGCCCGACGCCGCCTTCTCCTTGTAGCTCAACTTCTGGGAGTACCCACCTCCGGCGGCGCTTCCCTCCACCTTCTTCTTGGAACCCACCGAGCAACACCGCTTGCTGCCGTCGCCGCCGACCACACGCACCCTCCTTATTCCGCCGCGGCCGCCGACGCGCGCGCTCCGTGCACCGACGAGTGGGCTAAAGAAGTGCCATACCTTCTCGGCCCCGGCGCCAGAGTCGCCGCCAGCTGGTCCGGGGGGAGGGCGTAGATGTCGTCGACGAAGTGCACGAACTCTGTGAAGCGGGAGTCGATGTGGTCGCCGGCGATCCTGGGGCGGAGGAGGCAGTCAATGAGCTCGCTGTCTTGCAGGAGGAAGGGGATGGGGAAATCTTCTACGGCGGGGTCCAGGGGCGCCATCTCCGTCTCCGCCGTCGTCGTCTTCTTCTCCGCGCGTGCGTTGGGGATGAGAAGTGTCAGGGCCCAGCCGATTTGGCCCCAACTCTAGTGAAATCTCCAGAGAATTTGGTTCTTGTCTATCTACGAAAACCTACAGAAAATTGAGCACAAAAGTAATCACACGAAATTAAGTGGACGCCAAAAAACAGAAATGGGGAATTTTAACTTGGGTTTGATTCTTCAATACTTTGCCCCAGGAGAAAGAATAAGAGAGGAGGAAGAAATAAAAGAAAGGATAAGGAAAAAAAAGAAATTGGGACCCACTTGAACCCCACTCTTTCAGTCCACACCGCCATGAACTTAGTCCACCATGTACCCACCTCCTCACTCTCATTGACACCAGAAACCACCTCTCAACTGATAATAATATTCCTGTCTAAATTAAATAAATATTTTTATATTTACAGGAAATCAGTTTAAACTTTAAAAATCCATTTCTTTTTATCTGTAACTCCGTTTGACCTCATTTTAGTCCTAATTTTTTTTTAAAATCCTTCTTTATACAATGACAATATTATTTTATATGTTTTATTAGTTTTATTAGTACCCTATGTAATGTTTGTGTTTGTGTTGGATTTTATCGCACTAGGAACCACCACGCACAAGGCAAGTCGTTCGAACATATATTTGTGAATTACTTTTTATAAAGATACATTCTTAGATCATATTTCAATTATGTTTGGCATCGGTTTATGTAAAACCGACATACCTATCGTGTACTCGCACTTATTTTATTAAAAAATTATTGACTCTCATCCTTGTTAGCTGCACCAAA
This sequence comes from Oryza coarctata, assembly GCA_030770085.1. Classification (NCBI taxonomy): domain Eukaryota; kingdom Viridiplantae; phylum Streptophyta; class Magnoliopsida; order Poales; family Poaceae; genus Oryza; species Oryza coarctata. Next base: position 12,030,033 of record CM061475.1, read on the forward strand.
TGTGCGCCAGTATCGTCATCTCTTAGATGCGATTATCAAGATAGTTATTTAGCTCTCTTATGATTCTGATGTCACATAGGAAAACTTGAGACTTCCAAATTTTAGTTGAATATAACATGCAATGTCGACATGTTTCTAAAATAAAAATGGTTTGTATTACATGGATTGTGCAGAGTTAGTGTATTTGTGGCTTGGCTACGTATTATTATTATGAACCGATTCCTTTGATAAATTCAATCAAGCATATTATAGTACGATCACACGGGTGTTTTGGGATTTCTCTTACTAAGTAATTATCTATCATATGAAAATCTTATCTGTTAATAATTGTGTAACGCTAGGGATGATGAGACAGTGTTGTGGATCGTTACTACTTGAACTGGGTGCTATTCTATCCTCTACTGAGATGATTGGTTAGGTGTATAAGACATTCCTGGTATATCCTAAGTAGATGAAGTCATAAGACTTGACTAATACTCGGTCTTGAGAGTTTCGGTCCAACTATATTATATGAGGTATTCATAAGTTAGTTTTAGAAAAACCTTGTAGTGAGCTCTCCTTTACAAACCATATTTGATTGGCACATATTGTGAAAATAGAGAAATTCATAATATCTAGGTAAGGCGAGCAATCTCTACAGAGTTTAGCTGAATTGTTTAAATAGTCGCACTCACGGTTACGGACGGATGTGAGGTGTTTCTTATAGCGTAAATTTGTTTTTACCAAAGGTTGGTGAACATGATTGTTGGGATGGAAATTGTTTCCAGAGTTCGCCTGTATGGCAGATCGGCGATCTTTGTGGTTAGAAACAGGTCTATGTGACCTGAGGTCTTGTGGCACCATAGTGTCGTAGTGCTGAGATAGTGAACTTGTGTTGTAAAAGCATGTTAACTATAAGAAATAGTTAAGAAATGATATTTGATTAATTGTTAGATGTTGAAAAAATGAAAAGAAACTAATATGAAAATGTTAAGAATTTTGCCATTACGTATAAACACAGTGACAAGTTATTGCAAAGTAACTTTTGAAATGGATCGAGGTGTTAGCATCTTTCCAACAATTAAAATTTTAACTCATTAGTGTTTTGCAAAATAATTCCTTTAAAGAAAAGGTTGCTTTCACAAATGAAATCCTTATTCTCCCTTATTAAACCAAAACATGTCATATTTTCTTCTAGCATGCTAAGTACGTAAAGTACTCACCATATAGAGTTTGGAGAAAACGACAAGACTCATCCACCGAGGAGTTTCTCTAGGAGCAGGCCAACTATGAAAATTTCTAGGGTTTCAGGCCTAGTTACCAAGCTGTGCCTATGGAATAAATTGGTTGCCTAGATGTTATGCCTAATGCTTAATCGATTAAGTTGTTTTTTGTTGTTAGCTTCCGCTTAATTGCCGTTATTGCTTGCTTTTTGTTGTTAGCTTCCGCTTAGTTGCCGTTATTGCTTTTTACCTCCTATGATGTGCTGCCTATCTGTGGTTTGTTCATGATAACAACTTATGTAAGGACTACTCTCAGTGATGTAATAAAAGCTAGTTATTTTTGAGTCCACTGCTATTCTATGTGTACTAGCTTGCGTATCTTAAGGCTGATGTAATATTTATAGGTAATTAAGTTGATCCTGAAAGATCAAGTCTTTAAATCTTGTGTTATAAGAAGTTTTGGTGATTAATGATAACATATATTGGGATTAACTATTTCTATGAGTTGGAGTGACTAGGTTGAGTTTTGACATCATGATAATAATATTGATGATATGTTGGTGAAGAGAAGATATTGAAGATGTGGAAAGCGAATTAGCTTTGTATGGCAAGACGGTAAGTGCAAGCAATACTCGGCCACGATGAACTATACTGTGGTAAAGGGCAAGCGAAAGGTTTGGCACTGATGAACCAATACAGTGGTGAAGAGAGAGTAAAGACTTCACGTCGATAGACTGTGTAACACCATGCGAAATTACAGAAGATTCGCATCAATCATTTGGAGAGTGCAAGATGGAGTGCCGAAGATCAAGACGATACAAGGCATTGATCAAGGTGAATGTATAATTGATTTGGGATTAATGTGTTTAATGAGATATAGATGAATAGTCCCAATGGTGAAATGAGTTAGCGTTAGCAACTCTCAAGATAAAGCAAGAAGATGGTATCAAGGTGTTTCTAGTAGTATAGTTTTTTCTATTTGCTTGAGTATAGGAATATCGTACTATTAAGAGTGATACAACATTGATATATTTGTTTATGTCTTAGTGCTCAAAGTAAAACTTCTAAGTGCTTTCTTAGGAGAAACCTAAGTCTTAACATGTTCTCTGAGTGGTTTTGGAGTTTGTTCTTGATTGGGTTGAATAGCCCTCTCAATAAGCTTTTCATAAGCCCAATATTGTCAAAAGTAGACACCAGAACAAGGAGTTATAACCTTTTTTGTAGGGTATTGTTAGGAAATAGTGGATACTACAGATATTTTGGTCGGATACTCTGGACCGACCTTATTGGTCAGACAGAAAAGTTTCTCTGAAGTCTCCAGAGGTTTTGGTCAGATACTCTGGATTTTGAATATGTGAATAACGGCTAGTTTTGGGGGCTCGAGTATTTAAACCCCTTTACCCCTCCATCTTTGGCTGTTGTTTTTTAGGCTGAGTTTTGACAAGAGTAGACCTATTCAAAACAAAATAGCCTCTCCTAAATCCCCTACCTTGGTGGTAGTTTTTTATGAGAATAATTTGAGGAGAGAAATAGTTAAGTTAAGAGATTGAGAGGTTGTGAATAAGTAAGCTTCACTCTATTCTTTGAGCACTTAAGTTCATAGTAAGTAAATCTTCAATTGTGTGTTACTTTTGGAGATTAATGTATCCTAGATGGTTAAGAGTCGCCAATAAGCTTATAAAATTATGATGAGTCATTAGAAGTTTGTAAAGGTTTATCATCAACTCCACAAGAGAAGAAGAGGTAATTAAGTGAAAATCAAACTTGTACTTAAAGGTTGTTTAGTAGAGCAAGCTTCACCGAGATAATAACTAGATGCTCAAGTGTGTGAAGCTTAATGTTTACTTAGGAACGGAGTTTTGTCTCAGTGGTTGCTTAGAAACCAAAGTTTTATTCTTAGTGCTTGTTTGGTAAGACTTAGGATCGAAAGAGATCCAGCTTCTTGGAGTCACTCAATGAAAACATATGATCATTGGGATCCAAACTTTGAGAAACAAATCTTTTATCATCGTCTCTTACTTACGTACTTTATTTTCTTACATTATTTATTGTTGATCCATCCCCTACTTTCAAGAGTCTCTTTCAAGTATCCTTTTGGACACAATAAGAGGACTCAAATATTTAGACTCACTATCTAAAGACTTCGACTACGAATCTCTGTCTGACAAAGAGGCTCGTCCAGATACTCCGGTCATTTTGATCGGATACTCCAGAGAACTTCGTCGGATATTTTGGAGGAGAGATTTATTCCACTGCGAGTGTTTTTCAGGAATGCTTATACATTTCTATGACATTAATGTTGTTTTAGACCCTTAGCCTATATTAGCACGTGTCTTATAACTAATAGAGTTTGGGGGTGTTGCATGCAGTCTCTTTAACCTTCTTGCCATGGCAGCTAGCTGGTGACACCATCACCTCTTGTATCTGCCTCAGTGTCTAAATCACCTCATCTATATGACTTTGTGTTTGAGTTGCTTAATTCTGGAAATGCTCATAGATGTTATTGTTTTCACCATCAATCTTCTCCTGCATCTCAGCCAGGGCTTGCCTCAACTCAATGTCTGCAGCCCAAGCCGGTGCCTCTCCTTCACCATCCTTTTCCTCTACAGGTCTGTTGCCTCTACCCATCGTGAATAGCAGCAGGTAGGGGATTTTACAGAGAAAAGCAGCGATCTGAATTTTATAGGAGATACTTGATCTCCTAACCCTCGCTGACTAGAAACCACCAGATCCAAGAACTCGGCCAAGAATCGTGAGGCTCTGATACCAAACTTATCAGGACCCAGCCGATTTGGCCCCAACTCTAGTAAAATCTTCAGAGAATTTGGCTTGTGTCTACCTACGGAAACCTACAGGAAATTGAGCACAAAAGTAATCGTAGGAAATTAAGTGGACGCCGCAAGAACAGAAATGGGGAATTTTAACTAGGGTTTCATTCTTGATATTTTTCCCATCTCAATGGCTGGCTTATAAGGAGTGCACCGCCATGAATACATACAATCTTGCATATATCAGCGCCAGCTCTAAACATTCAGTTAAGCAAGCTTAGCACAACAAGACAAAAACGATAGAAAGTGATTCCACATGGAAATAGGACGGTTAGATCTCACTAATCAAAGCGGTACACTATAATTTTGACCGTTGATCGAAACCATCGCCATCTTGTGCACTCTCCTCTCTGGCGCTTCCATGTCACGCGCCACACCAGCGTCAACCAGCGTGCTATCTCCTTTGGCACCGCCATCCAGCATGCCTACCTCTCTAGAGCACTACCGTTCAGCGCACCAATCTAGAGCGCGTCGCCCACTTCCTCCACTGCAACCATGACAACTTCTCCCCTCTGCCGTGATGACTGATGAATATTGTCGACACTACTGCTCTCTAGCGCGCCTAGGAAACTCGCGCTGCTACCTTGGAAGATCCTCTTCGATTCGTCACCATCGACGCAGCTGCCCAGGAGGATCACGAGAGAGCGACCAATGGCGCCCGCAACGCTGCTCTCGCCCACATGGTAAAAGCAGAGCACGAGACCGCTCTTGCCCAAATCGAGCGCGATGCGGCCGACGCTCGCCTCCGTGACGCCCTCGACCGCGCTGCCCGAGAAAGCGCAGCAGCGGAGCCACACTGTGAAGAAGACGCCGTCACAGAAGACGGCTTCGTTGCAGGCGGTGATACTACCGCTCTCGACACCGTCCTTCTTCAACACGAGGCGGCCGTCCTTCTAAACCTACACGCCCATGCTGTCGCCGTGTAAAATATCCGTGCTCTTGTGCCGCTGCTTGTCAATGTCACCTCCAACATCTACGCTCGGTGGTGCAAGTCATTCCTTCTCATCGTCGGGAAGTTCTCCTTGGAGCACCACATCCTCTCCGATGACACCGTGCCCCACTCCCCAGGCTGGGTGCGCATGGATTGTGTCGTTCGCACCTGGCTGCTCGGGACCATCTCCGACGACCTTGCCGACACCATCTCCTAGCATGGTGCCACCACTCGGATGACTTGGTTCGCCATCGAGTCTCAGTTCCTTGGCAACCATACAACCCGCACTTTCTACACCGACCAGAAGTTCTGCTCCTTTCAGCAGGAAGACCTTCCCATCACCGAGTACTATCGACGATACAAGCAGATGGCCAAAGACCTTCATGACCTCGGCAAACACATCACCAACCGTACCCTCATACTCAACATCATCCAAGGCCTCAACGAGCGTTTCACTACCATCAAGCTCTATCTCTGCCGCAGCAATGCATTCCCCTCATTCCTATTGGTGCGCGACGACTTGCAGTTGTAAGAGCTCACCATGGATAAAAGCTCCCCACCACAGCCCTTGTCGCCTCCAGAACAAGCGTATTCAAGGTGCCATAGCCCCACCCACCATCGACTACTTCGCCGGTCAGATATCGGGCTCGTCCGCAATCGAGAACTCTTGGCGGCAACTCCGGGGGTGGGTCTGGCAGCGGCTTCCACCAGCAACACGATAAGTGTGGTCGACGAGGAGGTCGCGGTGGCTTCGGTGGCCGGGTATAGGCACTGGGACGGGAGCTAGTGTGAATTCTGTTTATACTCCTCTTAGGACTCTCGCAGGGCAGTCTCCCAATGATATGTGACCCACTGTCTTCAACCTATGATCTGGATCTATTTAAATGTGGCCCGGGCCGTAGGTGTCTTATCCTCCAGTTGGGCCACCTCATGCCCTATCCGATGTAATAGCTTCGGACCCCTTTACTCCTTACGCTTCCTGGCGGCTAGTCTACATGTGTCCTCCTCGTCTTTACTTTGTCATCAGTGTCTTCGACACTCAAGACAGAACGTCCTCTCTAGACTAGCACATTCTTTAGCTATTTCTTGTAATAAAAGTGCTAGCGATACTCTCTGTTAGGCTTACCAGCTAGGTCGCCATACCCGCTTACCCTTTCATAGTTCGTCTTCACGTGCCACTCATAATTTTAAGTTAATTCATTGTGATATTTAGACCTCTTCTATCACTAGCATGTCTGGTTATAAATATAATCTAGTTATTCTAGATGATTGTTCTCATTAACTCTAGATATTTCCTTTGTGTCTAAAGTCTGACACCTTTAATACTCTTTCCAACTTCTTTGCTTATGTTTGCACACAATTTGGAGTCACCATTCAAGGAGTTCAGTGTGACAATGGCCATGAGTTCGACAACCTCCACGCCCGCACTTTCTTCCTGTCTCATGGCGTTCATCTTTGAATATCATGTCCCTATACCTCTGCTCAAAATGGTAGAGCTAAACACATTATTCACACCACTAACAATGTTATTCGCTCTCTGTTGTTTCAGGCTAGCATTCCTCCTACTTTCTCAGCTGCGGCTCTCAGCGTCGCCACCCATTTACTTTAACATCATTCCAACTAAAACACTTAATTTCCTAACACCTCACTTTACTCTGTTTGGGTCACATTCCTCCTAAGAGCATATTAGGGTCTTTGGTTGAAAGTATTACCCCAATCTGTATGCCACAACTACTCATAAACTCACCCCTCGCTCCTCCCTGTGTGTCTTCCTCGGTTATTCTCTCAAGCATAAAAGCTATCTTTGTCTTGATTGTCATACAAATCAAATAATCATCTCGTGTCATGTGGTCTTTGAGGAGTCCTCTTTTTCCTTTTCTATGGATCCCTCTCCGCCCACACGTGCAGCCTTTAACTTTTTGGAGGATACCCCTAACCCAATGCCAGCTCCCTTCGTGCTGTCACCTTTTTCTTTTGTAGGACAATCTCACGCCATCACCACATCGCCACATGCGACTGGTGCTCTAGAGCTGCGCCATCACTTGGTGCATCATCTAGATCTCATCATGCGACACCATGTCCTATAGTGCTTGCGACGTTGACACCATCACCTGCGGCACTCTCCACTCCTCCTTCATCGTCCGCAGATAGGGGTCACCCGCAAGCTTCGGCTCCCCCTACCCTAGCTAATTTCCTAGCTCCAGGCCGGTACTAGGACTTGGTCTACTCCTGGCACCTGGCGCCTGGCTCCAGCATCGCCTTCCCTAGCAACGACCGTGGGTGTTAGTCCCTCAGCTCTAGCGCCTATTCCTCCTAGCATAGTTCCAATAGCTCCCGTGACAAATCAACACGGCATGATCACGCGAGGTAAGCACGGATTTTGATAGCCTGTACTGCTTGAGACTGCCCACCTGTCACTAATTCCCCAGAGTTATCAGGCTGCTCTCGCTGATCTAAATTGGCAAACCGCTATGGAGGCAAAATACTCAGCGCTCATGTCAAACCACACATGGGACTTATTTCTCGACCACTACAGTCCAATGTGGTAACAGGCAAATAGGTATTCAAACACAAATTCAATGCCGATGGTTCTCTTGATCGCTACAAGGCTTGCTGGGTCCTTCAGGGTTTCACAGAGTGACCAAGTGTTGATTTTTCAGAGACATTTAGTCCTATCGTCAAGCCAGCAACCGTATGGATTGTCCTTTCTCTAGCTCTCTCACGCTCTTGGCATATCCATCAACTAGATATCAACAATGCATTTCTCCATGGTATCCTATCCGAGACAGTTTATTATACTTAGTCTTCTGGTTTTGAGAATTCTAGTCATCCTGATTACATGTGTCACCTCAACTGCTCTCTTTATGGACTCAAACAAATGCCACGAGCATGGTACAACAGGTTTGCCTCTCATCTTCTGTAGCTCGGATTTGTCAAAGCCAAGTCAAACACGTCCCTCACCGTCTATCACCATGGCACAGATATTGTCGATCTTCTGCTTTATGTGGATAATATTGTACTGATAGCTTCTTCTACCAGCTTACTTTGGCGTATCATTGACGCTCTTCAGCAGGAATTCTCTATAAAGGATTTCGGTACTCTCTATTATTTTCTAGGTATGCATGTTTAGCACACAAACTCAAGACTCTTTTTTTCTCAGCGTCAGTATATGATTGAGATTCTTGACCATGCTGGTATGTCTGATTGCAAACCTTGCTTCACGCCGTTTGATGTGAATCTAAAGCTCCCTGTAGACGACACTCCAGTGTCTAATCCTATAGAATTTCACAGTCTCACGAGTGCTATTCAGTATCTTACTTTCACTCGACTAGATATCTCCTATGCAGTTTGGTAAATTTGTCTTCATATGTATGACTCATGAGAGCCTTATCTTGCTGCTGCATTCTACGTTATGTCCGTAGTACTTTGCATATGGGCCTATTCTTACGTCTCTCCTCTTAGTCTGACTTAGTTGTTTACTCTGACTCTAACACCCATCAATCAACCTCTAAATATACGATATTTCTTGATGACAACTTGATCTTGTGATCATCCAAACATTAGTATATGATTTCTCGTTTCTAAGTATCGAACGGTCAACAATGTTATTACTAAAGTCACTTGCTACATCATCGGTTGTCTCCTCTAACTCTGTGCGACAACTTAGATATAACGCAGTTTACATATCTTATAATCCTATCCAGCACCAGCAGACTTAACATATAGAGATCGATCTACAGCATGTTAGAGGTGATATTCATGTCTTTATGTCATACAATATCTGATATCTTCATCAAAGGGCTACATCTTTCATTTTCATCAAATTCTAGTCTAAGTGTAAATGTTAGATCCACTGACGATTTGACTTTGAAAACGTGTTGGACTGTCTTTTGTGCCAGCCATACTCCACCAGTTAGATAGTTATTAAGATAGTTACAGTATAGTTAAAAAATAATCTACAAATTACAAATCTCCTGCTATATGATAACCATGTTTTGTTTATTTTTTTCTTGTATTCTTATATATATACCCACTGACCAATGTATACTATATAAAATACAGATTTCACCATTCATTAACATGACAATGCAAATACGAACCATAGTAAATTGAATGCTACCCTCAACCAACAAAACGGCAAAACTGTTCCAGAGAACGAAAGAGGCCAAACATGGATTATCACAACATGTCATAGAATATTTGCTCACGGTGGTGGAATCAACCACACAACACCCAACCTGGGGTACAAGAATCCAGCCAGTAACTAAAAATGACAGCAGATCCAAAAAAAAATCATGCGATCTCCATCAGTCACTACAAGCTCTTGCTTTCGTTCTTTCAACCAAGATCACCAAACATCATTCCTGTTAGCTAAATATCAAAAACTGTAGAGAAAGCATATATATTGTTCAGATAAAAATATATATGGCCATGTGCGAGATATCTGAAAGGGCTGGCCACCCCCATCTTCAACCCCTGTACAAAGCCAATCTGCAAGGGTACCATGGAGGCAGGCGGTAGGGACTGCACCTTAGACTTTGTGGCGCCAGCCAATCATGAAGTATTCACATCGTAACATCGTACCATTATAAGCTCCAATTTGCCTTCTATACAGGTGAAGTGATGTGAGTAGCGTCGTCACCATATCTGTACACATGTTGCCACCTCTTGCTGTCAAGTCCCACTGTGAACTACCATGACAAGAAAGAGATATATTGCAATCCTTGTGCTCCACAGCATTGGTCACTGGTCGCCGGCCATAGCCATCTTGTACAAGCTTGACTCAATAAATATCCATGTAGTGCTCCAAAATATGCTTGTGCTCAATACTTGCAACTGATGTCTATGCACCATCGTTTCTGCATAACAGAGTAGATAGGCAAAACCAAGCTGCTGTGGGCCAAGGATACAACCCATCAAACTTCCAAAACTTACTGCGGCTTCAGCAATTATATCACAATCTTTCCTGATCACTGCGGTGGAGGTTGGAGAGACTGAGGCTGGGTGTTGTAGTGAGCATATGACTGAGAGTAGAGTGGGTTAATCATGGCCTGCAAAACATTATGTTACCTACACATTCTGAGAAAGATAATAGTTAACATTAAACAGATAAAAGAAAAGATAAACAACCTGAGACTGAAGAGGACCAGGACCAGCCATTGCAAAATGCATCTGAGATGACTCATCTTGTGAAGGGTCATTGTATCCCGCTTGTGTAAACATTCCATGCGACCCATGGGCCATGGGATCCTGGATTACACAAAAAGGTTAATCAAGAGAGCACATAGACATACAAAAGGCTTTAAAAAGCAGTTACTTTCAAGTTTTTGTAATAGTTATAAACTTATGATTGACAAAGAACAGACTTGAGATACAATGTCATTTGCTGCACCCAAGTGGGAGTATCCCGGGTGAGCATTTTGGTTCAAATAATTTCCAGGATATCCAGATTGGGGTCCTTGAGAGTAGTCAACACCATAGCCCCCTTGAGAAGCCTGTATATGAATGACCATTATTAGAAGACGCTTTTCCCAGTGTATGAAGCTAAAACTTTATGACATTCCCAGAGTACATGTAATTTAATTTCAAATTGATTGTCAAATCATATTTAACTGAATAAATGCGTTGGCACAGAAATATTAAAAAGAATTATTTGAAACAATGCGTACAAACCTGAGTAGAAAAATCAGCAATGTTGTATGCTACATGAGATCCTTGGCTCTTGAAATCATCTCCAAAGAAGTCCTGATATACAACAAAACCAAATTTTGTCAAGGATAGAACAATTTAGTAGTTACATGCATGCGTCATTAATTGCTAGTACCTGAGACATCCCGCCAATGGAAAACCCATCACGGAATGTTTGACTGAGACCTTGGACAGGCATCTAATTGGAAAAGGCAAATATTACTGTACAAGTACTTTTTGTATGACGTATATTAGATAGAAATAAACAAACCTGTGTCATAAATCCAGTTTGGGACATTGGACCTCCACCAGAAGGCTGACTGCTTGGATTCTCCAGGCCAGGAAAGTTAAAAGCTGACCCCATGCCACCCATAGCTTGCTGAGAATTCTGTTGATGAGCAAGGTGCCCGCCAATAGGGCCTCCAGTATTTCCACGAGGTCCAAAGTTTCTGTTTCCAGGTTGAGGCACAGGTGGAACTGCTCCAATCGGTCCATGCAATGATCCCCGGGTTGGAATGGCATAGGGTTGAGAATGAGGCCCAGCAAATGGAGGCAAAGGCACACGAGGTAAAGGATAGCCAGATGGGTGCACACCAGGTTTATGAGCCCCATTTGGCGGGCCAAATGGAACAAAGGAATGCCCTGCATTTCAGAAAAGAAGAGGAATGTTGAGAGAAGGGTAAAATTAGCCAAAAATATTTTAGAAGCACGCTGTAAAAATTAATTCTCTACCTTTCCCCCTACCACTTCTCTTATCTCCCACTGGATTTGTGACCGCAGCACCAAAGCTAGCTCCTTGCATAACACCTTGACCGCCACCCAGGAACAGTCTTCGATCATTGTAGATCTACTCAAGGAAACAACATTGTTAATTAAAAAAAACAGAAGGAACCATAATGTTTCAAACAGAAGAAACCACCTTTTTTGGCTTTTGAAATTGCACCATACTCTGCTTTAAGTTGTTCAGAGGTCCTTCTACCAAACACTCATGCTCCTAAACCAATAGAAATAAATGAGTAAAAAATTTGAAAACAACTCAGTAGAGCTCCTCATCTTAATTATTATAAAGATTGTACATTCCCTTTTGATTATAACATCCTATATATCCAGAGCTGAGTATAAAACATGTTTTCGCTTTTAATATCTCAGATAGTACTAAGCATCCACCACATGCTTCTAGATTACAAAACTATTCTTTTGTAGTTACATAAAAAGGGAGAAATAATACTGAAACAGGCCAAGTGGAGTGGAACCACTTATCCATTTGTCAAATACTCAAACGTAAAAGACCTTGGAAACACATGCAGGTAGAAAATACACATGTTCTGTCAACAACGCAGTACTACCTGTCCCAAAATATAGCAGCTTTTGGCTATGAATCTGGACAGTACATGTCTAGATTCATAGCTAAAAATACTTATCTTTTGGGACGCAGGGAGTATATCATAGAAGAATTAATGTTAGGAAAAAACACTCCTAGCAATTTGGACACAAACCGCAAAAATAAAGAACTCAAACAGAATATGCATGTTACATTGTGTTATTATCACACAAAAGAAACAATGGCAATAAAGACAACCACAACAAAAAGAAAGCCAAACTTGTAAACCAAGCATTGTTACGTATTGAAGGAAAGTGATACCTTATAATGTGTCAATAGACTATTCCAAAGTGGCTGCTTGCTTAGAACTTTAGGGTTCCCAAGAATGACTATACCATACCGAGCACGAGTTAATGCAACATTTAACCTGCGTGGATCATTAAGAAACCCAATGCCCTGAAAGGTCGAGAAGATAATATTTCATGTCAGTTATTACAAACTATGGGAACAAAAGTTTGCTCTTCAAGCAGGAAAAACTAGAAGATGGCATCAACAACACAGTTCAATCTTTGTAGAATATATATAACTCTCTGCAAGTTAAACTACTGCACGGATGCCTCTAACATGGCTGCTTAACACAAGAATTTAAAAACATAACCTTGCCAGTTGCCACCCTCAACTGTCAATGTCTATGAGCTTCCAAAACATGGAATTTTCACTGAATATGAAGCACCAGGTAGTATACATCCATAACACCCTCAAAATCAATTGTGCAAACCAAGTAAAACAGCAAAGAGCCCTACCTGGTGCTCATTGCTTCTAACGCAAGAAAGGATTATGTAATCTTTTTCTCTTCCCTGAAAGGAATCAACACTTGCTACCTGAAATAAGTGCAAATCTTATATGACAAGGCCAATTTCAACTTTGTAGATTTAACAGTACAATATGCTTGATTTATGGTTAACCTCAATTTCTTTGTAAAGTTGTTGTCGAAGAGAGCCATTCCTTGACATATAATTCACAATGTATGCCCTTTGTCCTTCATAAGGCGTGATAACTCCAATCTACAATATATTCCACAGGATATGTGAATTTCTTAATAAAGACTCAAACAGCTGCAAATGTTAGATGACAACGGGTTGTTACTGCATACCTGGCTTGGTACAACACCACTCCTTAAAAATGTAGTTACAATCTTTTCAACATTTGCAGCTTCAGTTCTATTGAGGTAAGATGTTCCACTGGCACTTATCTCTTCTTGTCCCATCTACAGAAAATCAGTATGAGTCTCTTGTCTAATAAAGCAGGAAGAGCTTTTGCAGTTAGGAAGCATAGAACATAGGCCAATTGGTGGTGGTCCAAGAAGGTACCTGCACATAGAAGAACATAGGCCGATTTGGAACAGGCCAAGGAAAATCAATCCCAGGTGTCTGTCTCTCGTTTACAGTTACTCCATTTTGCAGAGTGCCTTCATAGAAGCAGTTGGATGGAAAGTCTGAAAGGCAAGGGTGCATCCTATATTGTACCTGTAATATTGGATGATTATGATAAAATTATTAGCTTTGTTCCCATAATGTTAACAATTGATCACAGAATACTTGCATACTCATTTTAAAGGTTACTTGGGGTATAACTTGAACTCAAATTCATTAAGTTTGATTGTGTAAAACAAAAAAAATGGATAACAGAGATTTGCTAGTTCATCCCCAAAAACAGCATACACACAGAAAAAAAAGAATGCAAAACGATATGTAAATGAAGGAAATGTGCTATTCTTAACAATTCAAAGCGCTTTGAGATTTGTCCAATGATCTGACAACAAATACTAAGCAGGAAAATTTGTTCAAATTAAGAGTGTCTACACCAACATGCACATATGGGGAAACCCATTTTTAAAGAATCCTCGCAAAAGTATATCTGAATTATTATAAATATGAGCATAACTTAAAGATAGGATTAGCATCAATTGCTTCAGTTTTGACACCAGTGCCACAGGACGATGCATGGTAAGCGTAGAGATTAGAGTCTAAGATTACCTGTAGCCTGAAAGGCTTGACTCCAAGGATAACAAGCCGTTCAAAGAGAGATTGTGCTAATCCTGCACGAGCTGCCTTTTTGCACATGATGACTGGGCCCAATTGACAATGATCTCCAACAAGAACAACCTAAATAAATTGTAAAAGTATAAATATAGCATGATGGAAGGAACATAAATCAACCAATAAATTACTTGTTACCTGCTTTACACCAAGCACCAATGGAATAAGACATTCAGGCTCTGTCGCCTGTGTAGACTCATCAATAAGAACCTGACAAAACAAATCCATTACCTTGTGATACAACAAAGAGCAGACATCAAAATTAAACTGATATTAGAAAGAAAGTAAATCATTACTTGACGAAAACGGAAGTTTGCCAAACGAGGGTCTCCAGCACCAACACAAGTGCAACAAATCACATCAGCACTTTGTAATATCTCTCTCTCAGTGGCTCGTTTTAATGCCTTGTACTTTTTCTCATCACTGCTTGACAGTTCACCTATCAAAATAGAAGATAAGCAAATTTTCTAATTCAACTTAATGCAGACACAGTGCATATTGGCAAAGAGAGGATTAAGGACCTTGTTCATCTTTGAGTTGCTGTAGCTTATGCAATTCACTCTTTTCAGATGTATCAAGGTTACGAACCTACATTTTACCCATAGAGGAACATCAGTGACATCAAACATTAGGCTATTTCACATTCAAGCACTAGGCAGGAATCGAGAATGTACCTGATAATGAAGTGTCAGATGCTCAACAGGAGATGAAACAGCTTCCCTAGATTTTGCACATAACCTAACAACCTGCAATAGGAAACCACAGTTACTATGTCAAAATGCAAATAGTAAAGAATGCACCATCAGGTAAAAGAGAACCACATACCAACAGAAACTAGAGATAATTCAAAACATTGGTGGGTAGGGGATGACTGCCTATGTTATTTGTTATAACAGATGTATTCAGGAGTCTAATATGTGCACAAATGCAAAGTACTATAGTTTAACAGTTCAAAACGCAACTGGGTACTATATTCAACTGTGCAAAACATGGTTTCAGTTATTCCTGGGAACAGCATAAGCATACAAAAACAAACTCATTATCAATGTCAGCAGAGGCAAAGCATGTCATTTGCAACTTCTACTTTTTTATAATGATTTTTAATACTCAATAGACTACATCAATGGGGTAGCAAACCAGTCAGAAATAAAGTCGGGGAACAGTGGATACTTCAAATAAATTGTAAACTGTTGTTTACCTTGAGACCAGTAGAGCTTATCTTCTCTGCCAGTTGATCAACGGCAACATTACTTGGCGCACATACAAGGACCTGAAATTTCAACAGACAAGATTACCAATAGTATGAAACTATGTCAGTACAGCAAATACCATGCACTCTTATACCTGTCCTTGACCTTGTTTTGCCATGTGATACACAATTGCAGCAGATGTGACAGTTTTCCCTGTGCCAGGTGGACCTTGAATCAAACTAATTGGCTTCTGGAGAACACTTTTAACTGCTAAGACCTGAACAGATGAACCACAAGACCAGAACAGCACATTAGATCAACATAAAATGTATACTTCTACTTCAATAAAGCTATGGTATCATAATAGCTGAACACCTGCAGTTCTGCATCTAAAAATAGAATAGGTAATTACACAAGAAACCCCACTAAAATGCTGTATAAGAAAAGGAGATCAGCATGTGAACCTAAGTCATCAAAGTATATTTTGCTAGAAGCATGCATTAGAAATAAAAAAGGAAAAGTCAAATATTACTTAACCAACAATCATGCAGTATAAACACATTAACACATGTGCTGTACCTGTGAAGCATTTAGCTCTGGAAGTCCTGGTGCACCAAAGCGTCTAGGTAATGTGTTACGTATTATTTGATGCTCGACTTCATGTCCCAAAAGGTGATGGTATATATACCTATGTTGAAGCAATGAACAAGTAAGAATTTCCTCGTGGAGAAACGTGAAAAGATTATCATTATCCAACAAAGACACCAAATACAGGCTATGAATATTCTGCGAGAGTTTTGATTTATCATGGTCCTATCAAGCATTAACAACCATATCCCCGCAAGGAAAAAAAGCATTAACAACCATAAACTTCAAAATAGATACATTTTTTTACTGAAATACTTTATTCAATACCAAACAAGTAAGGGTTCTTCTTTGACTAGTAACCATAGTAAAAGCAACATATGCTTATATGCCCAGAAAATCAAAATATACACAATGTACATGCATTGAACTCACCCACTGACACTTGTGTCATCCACAGCAAAAGTTTTCATTGCTCCTTGCATCCTATCGAAGCTAGTACTCTTCCAAACAAAATCCACACTGAATCCATGGTTCAGATCAACAGGAACTCCCTGAAACGAAAAAAAAATGATGGAAAATGGAAGCAGCAAAAAGCCGAGGGTTGCTACAAAAACAAGAACTAACTATACTCCTCGTACCTGATTAGCACGAAGTTCAAGCGCTACCTCCTCTTGTGCAGTAAGTTTAATCTGAAGGAACAACATCCTTACCATGAGCACTAAAGTAGAACTGAGCCTCTTGGTGTTATCATAGAGCTATCAATTAACAAGTTTCTAGGGCACATACCACATGACCCACAGACTGCCATGCAGGGTGTGAAGAATCACCAGAATATCTAAGCCGTAGCTCATCTCCTGGGACAAGTCTCAATTCATTGTCTTCCTACAATATAAAGTTGATTTCGCATGGTAAGCAAATATAAAGGTTGGGGTACTAATAAGTGCATAAAAAGTCCATGGAAATTACAAGGAGCAAGAGAAAATTAGTTTTGACAAGTTTATGAGAGCCCTATATTAACAAATCCTGTACTTGTAAGTTCTAAAACTAACCTTTGGAAACACGAAATAGGCTATACGCTTCTTGTTCAGTCCAATATCCCACCGCACAGTTAGACTGTCCTTGCTCTGCGACTCTTTCATCATCTACAGCAAAATATCAAGGGGAAAGAAACTTCAATATATAAACATATAACATAATTTGGTTCCCAAGGAACAAAATGGTTATAAGAACTATCAGCACATTCCAGGAATACTATCAGAACACAGTACCTTGTCATAATCAGCCTCAAGCTTTATCAGCGGAGCAAACACATTTTGATACTGGCAAAACAACAAAACCGTGGTAGTTACAATATATTAAAAACATGCGAGATCAAGATGCAAGATATCTAAAACAAGTTCAAGATATAAATGCGCAAATGAACTTATGAAAATTTCAAACCTGGTAAGCATCTTCATACTTCAGAGCCACTTGCTGGGGCTCATCATCGACACCTGGCTTTTCAAGATCTTCAAGAGAGGCATCTGGATTTGTTTTCCAGAGCTCTTCCACTTTGTTAATTTGCTGGGCACTAATTTGACGAGCCCTCAGCTGCTCCTGTTCTGAGGGAACCTGGTAGAAGGTAAGAATATAAAATTGTGAAAAGACTAATAACAGGACAACATCCTATGCACACACACAACCCAAAATAATAAAGGGGGAAAACACTAACCTTGACAAGCCACGATAAGAAACATCTGTCATCAATAAGAGGACACCACTGACTGAGGTCCCAATTCATATCCTTCAAAGCATTCACACTCAAACAGGGCTCTCTGCACAGAAGAACAACAACGTTCTCTGCTTTTGCTGAGATAAAACCAAGAAGGAATACATTCCGACAACCACAATTGTAGCATTCAAGAATTGTTTCACCCAGTGGGCTATCCTTGTGGAGGCAAACTTCCTTGTGTTTTGCTCTAACCTGTGTAAAATATACAGTGGTGTAAAAAACTAGTCATAAAATATGATATAAACTACTCCCTCTATTCCATATTATAAGACGTTTTGGATTTGTTCTAAGTCAAACTTCTTCAAATTTGATCAAGTTTATAGAAAAACATAACATCTACAACACCAAATTAGTTTCATTAAATCCACCATTGAATATATTTTTATAGTATGTTTGTCTTGTGTTGGAAAGGCTGCTACATTTTTCTATAAATTTGGTCTTAAAGAAATTTGACTTAGGACAAACCCAAAACGTCTTATAATATGAAATTAAGGAAATAGATGAATAGCAGCAGCTTTAAAAAATGTGACAGCAGATGGGCTCTTGCACAAAAAGTAATCAGCTTACAACTGTGAAATTTTGTGTACCATTAAATTTCTATTTAGCATATAAAAAGCCTAAGCTGGTCTGGAAAAAATAACATAGGTATTTCAGGAACGCTCTAAAAAACTCCCTACAGAAGACCTACAATTTTATTGAATCAAAGTCATATTCTAATAAACACCCATACAGACATGATAGCAGAAACAGGCAGTGGTTAGCAAATTTCCCCTCCTGTACTAATCTGTTCTACTTAGCTAAACAGATTTCACAAGAAAACCTTTAGGATTGCAATTAATCAGAATTTTTTGTATTGAACTGATCAACAACTTAGGAAAAGAATATTTAGTGGAGAACACGGCATCCTTAGGACACAAGCACAAAGGCAAATCTACATGCCAACCTCAGCTAATCTTTAGGCAATATGTACCA
This sequence comes from Oryza coarctata, assembly GCA_030770085.1. Taxonomy (NCBI): domain Eukaryota; kingdom Viridiplantae; phylum Streptophyta; class Magnoliopsida; order Poales; family Poaceae; genus Oryza; species Oryza coarctata. Next base: position 12,048,623 of record CM061475.1, read on the forward strand.
GAAAAAGTAACCCTATCCATTATAAAGGTAAGTTGTTTTAGCCTTCTTAGCTCTTTCCTAAATGTAAATCATTTTAGAACTTCTAGGAATTTTTTTGTTTTTTTTCTTCTTAGTTTACCCTTGCCAAATAAATGCTATCCCTCTCACAAATAAATGATTCATATTTTCCAATTAGTGTAAATGAAGGGAAACAAAGTCATTTGAACTATTTTCTTAATTCTTGTGCGCTAGTCCGAAATGGCTTATAACAACAACAACAAAACCTTTCAGTTCTAAGCAAGTCCTAAGAAAGTTAAGGTAGGCTAGAGTTAAAACCCAATATGAACCTTAAATCACGGTTCAAGCACGTCAATAGCTGATTTCCAAGCACTTTCTATTTAATTATAGATCTTTAGTTATATCCTAATATTTCAAGTCACTTTTTAATGCATCTTCCTATGTCAATTCTGGTTTTTCCCTACCTCTTCTCACATTATCATCTTGACTTAGTATTCCACAATGTGCTAGTGCTTCTGAGAGTCTCTTTTGGATATAGCCAAACCAGCTCAACCGATGTAATCAAAGGGAGTATCAATCAACGGGTGATGAGAAACAATGGTATATGTAGAACAAAAAAAACAAAAAACTTTCCCCATCTATCATTCATTAATTCTCAGAATCACTTAGCAATAAGCCAGTCACTGATACAGTGTTGCAGCATGGTACATCTACATAAACAACAAAAAGGTAGTATCTTTTTCCCATCTTTCATTCTCAGAATCACTTTGCAGTAAGCCAGTAACCAATAGGGTATTGCAACATGTAAATTCTTAAACAATGTCATTTACAATTTTGTAACCTCATTTTCAGTGTATCTAGGAAATTTGGGATGGCTCCAAATGCTTGCACTCAAACACATAATATCCTAGTAGGTGTCGTGAAACAACCGCAAATGGAACTCAACAGTAGCTCCCAAAACAGAAATCGTTTATCACAAGATGTGATTTACACTCCCATCATCATCAATAATAGCATTAACTCAGGTGACTACCAAAACAACCAAGCACCATCCACCAATACTGACATCCTCATGACAATATTGCCCTTATATGGGGCAAGGCATGCTATCAAGTTTTAAACAGGATTATTCAACACTAAAATACCAATAGATCAAACAGTTCGTTCAGCTCCTGATTAAATAGCTATGAAAAGTTCCATTGTATCCAAATCAAAGCTAGCAAAGCTAATCCTCCAATATTACAGACAGAATGCTCAGAAATTTTACCAAAATTGAGGGAAAACTGACTGTTTGAGAAAATTATCAAAACAATCAAGCTTAATTGACCTAAGCAGATGACGTCAATCCAACAAACACAATAAATCATCTCTTCAATATAGTTGATTGCAACATCATGAACTAATTGCATCTTTTTGACACCTTAGAACTAAATGCATCTTTTTTGGCAGCTTAGAACAGTACAGCACCAAAAGACGTTATCAAGCTACAAGAGAGCATCATCTGTGATACAAACTTGCCACCTACTTGGTTTGGCAGCAATTTCTTACCGAATTATCTAATTGATTGATTGATCTTAAGACTGAAAGCGAACCAACCTTACCAACAAAAGAAACTAAAGCTGTTATGGCCGTAATTAGTATGAGGAAAAGGAGGGACTCGCACCAGGTGGTTAACGATGTGGGAGCCGGACGTGTTCCCCCGCGAGTTGCAGAACCACTTGCGGCAGGACGGCACGTTGCAGCGCGCGACGCACGCGGGGTTGTGGATCCCGCAGTACCGGCACGCGTGCTCTACGAAGTCCCCCTTGCCGTAGTCGTACCCGTCCTCCCCGGCCCCGGCGCCGGGTGGCTCCTCGAAGCTGAGCGCCGCGACCCCCGCGGTGAGCCCGTCCGCCGCGGATGCCCTCGCCTTGGAGGCGCGCGGCGACGGCGAGGACGAGGAGGCCGGCGGGGTTGTCGACTCCCGCGGCGCGAGATCGGGATCATGCGAGGCGTCGGGGGGCGGGGGCGGCGGCCACGACGAGGACGACGGCAACGAGCCCGAGGAGCCGGAGCCCTGCGCAACCGGCGGCGGGGGCGCGGATCGGCTCGGCTGGGAGAGCTCCGGGAAGTCGGGGTAGTCGAAGTCGTCGCCCTGGGTGTTGAACTCAAGGAACGTGTAGGCGTCGCCGGTGGCCGAGGCGGGCGGATCGGGCTGCGAGGCCGTCTCGTAGAGGTCGGCGGCAGCCGCGGAGGAGGGCGGCGGCGCCGCCATCAGAGCGGGTTGGTGGTGGGGGGAAGGGCTCCCTCCCCTCTAGGGTTAGGGTTTTGGTTCGGGGAGTGGGAGAGAGCGACGGGGCGAGTCGGGGAAGGGGAGAGAGAGAGAGGAGGCAGAGGTGAGGTGGTGGAGGATTTGATTAGTTCGCTTAATTGAAACCGTCTCTAGGGGTGGGTGACCTGACCGTGAGTCGTTTCGTTTCGTTTCGGCCGTCTCGTCTCGTGGAGGAACTGTGCACGAGCGGGTCGGAGGAGGCCTACGAGTCTCGACTAGGGAGTCCGTGCGGATAGGAGCTTAGTTTGGGTGGGTCCCGCTTGTCGGCCACCGGGAGGGCGACTTGAAAAGTCTTGAATAGAAGTATAAACTGTGTTGGTGTTCTATCAGTGCCAAGATTTTAATCACAAATCATAAGGACAAATCTTTTGTGCAACAATTGAAAAAACTGAAATGGGACACGATAGCTGATAGGAGTTAAGATGGAATTTTTTAGGGTGAAAAAGGAAATAGAGCTTTCTGCCAAAAGCATCATCAAGTTAAAAACTATGCGAATCACCCTCCTTTCATAAGATTGAGCACTATAACTAACATCTAAATAATCAAGCCTGTCGGAGGTAGAGAGAGAGCACTCTAAAGCAAGAAATAAGGTGACAGAGAGGATCTCAACACTATATCCTGGCTAAGTTATAGAGGAGTAGATGGACAAACGAATAAGTATTGATGTAAAAAAATATATTTGAGGAGAACAAGAGGTAGCAATAAAAAGACAAAGTGACAGTGAATCTAGTGAGAATGTAAGACAAGTAAAAAAAATTAAACTAGCATTTACCACCAATAAATCAACGTAATACAGAAAAATCCAATCTATGGTAGCCCTTTTCACCTTGAGGTGGATTTAGTTGAAAATGCAAAATTCAAATCGATTGGTGTTCAAAATTATCTTTTTCTTGTTTTACCCAAATACTATTGAAACTAAATGAATTCATGTCTAAAGGTTAAACTAGACTAGCTAGTGTTAGACCATCCTATTAAAGTCAAATGAATCAAAACAAAACCATAAAAGAATTGAAATTGAGCAAACAAAATTATAGGCATGGATAGAGTTAACCAAACATATAACCATGGACGCCCTTAATCAAATAGACAAAAGTTTTCCTGCAAAGATAACCTCTAGCTTATAAGCATGAGAAAAATTAAAATTAAAATGTGTATTTGACTTTTGTATTTTTTATCATAGTTTATGTTTTAGTATTTGCTTTTAAATACTAGAGACACATATATAATAATTTTATCTATAAATTATTTTTTAATTGCTAATAAGTTGTTTGGCTTATAATAAATATAAGCGAAACAATGAGGTGGTGACAAGATACAATTATATATATAAAAAGACTTGTGTACACAGATCAGTACATAAAATATTAGCTTAAAAGCAACCATCACCACCAAATTCTTTGTTGTCTTTAAAGTATGGTTAATGCCCATAAACATTTTTACACATTTTCACAAGTATGGGCATTCATTAGAACCACTAATAAACCAGTATAATTCTAGATGCACAAAAATGAATGTAAATAGTCATGAAAAACATAATCATGAAAAACATCTAAACATTTTATGAATATAAGATGCATGATATGTCTAAAAAAATAAACTGAAAATACAATTTTTATACAACGAAAATAGGGAAACACCATTAGGCATAATATGAATATTTTAGTAGCTTGAGAGCAGTAAGAACCAAAATTTGTTTAAGGGTTAAATATATTATGAAATCAATCATGGACTAGTCGAGACAGAAGTAGGAGACTTGAAGCTTGTCGCAAAACAAAGCTTATTGTGGAAAAAAGCTTATGAAGGAAGCAAGCTTACCACAGATATAACCAATCTCTGCGGCCTATAAATATGAGACAATATGCTAGGCAATGTTGGGGGATTTTTCCCCGTCTCCCTCCCTGATCACTCAAACAAAAGAAGAAATAAAGCTCCTAATTCAACCAACTTTCTTTCTTCTAAAACTCTGCGTTTGTGTGTTGAGCAGTAGAAGTTACAGTATCTTAACAAAATGTTCCCACAGTAAAGATAGTTTATTAGATTAAGTGGACTCACCCCACCCAAAAAAGAGGCAACTGTTGACATTATATGTATTGTTCCTTCGACTAGATGAATATCATGTTTTTTGACTAGATAAAGAACCACATAAATTTTCATCCATTTACGCTCCTCCTTGCTGTTGCTTTCTTCTCCTGTCGCACAACCATTTGGTACGGGTAGACGAGCAAAGGCATCAAGACATGAGTGAGAACGCAGGAGAGAAGAAACCAACACATCATCTTTTGTTTGACTTTGATGTTAAAACATGATTCCATTGGATGCTGCCCACCTACCATTCCATACCGAACTGTCGTCCGCTTGGACTTTCAACTTTGGTTTTTCTTTTTGCCGACGGCTTTTATAAGCAAAATACACGTGACCTGTATAATAAAAAATAATTTTTGAATAATCTTTTTACATTAGTCTAAAAGATACTACTAGTGAAAAACAATAAGAAAACCCTAAATTACCTAACAACTTAGAATGCTCGTTATCGAGTGTTCAACAGGAGACCAAATATCGATCACTGGTTACCATTTGTTTCTTGTCTACTCCCTTTCTCTTTTTTTTCTCTCTCCCCACGCTTCTCAAATTTTAGTGGAGGTGGAGAAGGCGACGATGCACAAGAAGCCTATGATGGTGGTAGAAAAGTAATCCACAATGGTGGTATACAGGTGCACAACGGCAATAGGCAGCTATGGCATTAGTGAAGCGGACGTGGCCTTGCTTTGCGCAGCCATAGGTACAGGTGGTGATGGTTGTAGTGCATCATCGACCATGATATTCACGGTATTTTCATACTTCTACACAGTTGCATGCTTTTTATCCAGTTGTCCCTCTATGCCTTTTATCCTGGCGTTGATACAATGGCCAACCACTGAAGAGGAGAAAGATGTAGATCTAGCTCATTATTTTTTGGATTTTCGATGTTTCAGCCTAAGGATATTTCATTAGTCAAATTGAAATGTGCTGCAGTTTTTTGAAGCTGTTTTATTTTTTTTTTGTCTTTGATATATTTAGATTTGTTGACATTTTAATAGCTCAATATCGTTGTTTTAAATGTTGTAGCAAAATAAGTATAATTTGATTGTGTTTCACCATTTTAATAGTTAAAACATTTTTCAATTAATGATAAAACATTTTTATATAAGGGGTAAAACAATACCTGATTTTTGGCCCGACATACAGTCAGGTCCCAACTTTCTTTTAGGCAAATGACCAGAGAAAACTTCTTAGCTGAATGGATTTGACACAGACACAAACAAAGGTAGCTGGGGCTCAGGAGAAGAGCGAAGCATCGCCTCGTATGAAACGCAATTTCCCTAAAATGCTTAATTCTACTATGAAATGCATCCCACAATGCTCTTGGCAGTATTAACGTAACCTGCATTTCTGCATCAATGGAGGTCTTGGTGACAATCGCAGATTCAAAGACGAGGGAGGTTGTCACTCTCAACTCATCCCCACCTTCTTGACTCATTCCCGTGCCATTCCTTGTAACTATGGCATGTTCATGTCTTTACGACCACAATACACACACATATATATATATTAAATAATAAAAAATAAGAGAAAAGTTCATTATAAAAAGAAAATGCATGGTAGTATGATAGATCGAGAGACACTAATTTTACTACGAAGTATCAGCATTAGCACTTGTCCAAAAATGATCGGGCAAACGGCCCCAAAAGATAGATATGAAAACATCATGAATTTAGGATGAACAAAAACCAATCACTAAATCTGATAGTCCGGATGAGATATACTGAGTTATCAGTGCCAACCCAAATATACATTGCTCGTCTTCTCCTAGCTTAGCCACCTAGAAAATAGTAGAAACTCATAACATGTATTTTTCCAACGCAAATTGTTATGTCATTGAGTCAAGACTTGGATGGATTCACTGGCATGAGATAACCAACCCTCATTCCTTAGAAAGGAACTAGTGAAGCTCTGTGATAAACATGGGCGATCTTGAGACCATGGACAGTAAGCGTTAGGGGTTGGAACTAACTGCATCCCCCAGACCTCGCCTGAAACTGAGTTGAGTTGGCGCTGCTGGACTTCAAGTTGCCATTAACCATGCTTTCCTGCTTTGTTGATGGAAGGGTCTTCATTACAGGCAGTGTAGCCACAATCTTATGGAACAGCGCCCGGTCAGAAGTGAGACTGGTGGTTAATACACAAAACAAACAGATAGGAATTAAAGAATTAGGATATTCCATATGCAAAAATAATGTGTTAAAATTAGTCATTCTTGCATATCCATAAATAGATCATATCAAAGAAATATGTAAATGTTCAAGCTCCAGAAGCATGCTATCCAATATGAAGCATATGCAAGAAATATCTGTTCTTTGTGAAGCATACCAACTCTTGCCTTGACCACTTCATCTATCAAAACTTGCCTGTTGCATGAGCAGATAACATCAGCGAAGATTGATAATGAAATAATTCTACATATTATATTAAGACCTTGAGAAGGAGGGAGATCATCGTATACTAGTTGATGTGGCTAAACAGTAAACAAGACTCAGTTCTTAAAAAGGTTCATATGCATAATTACCAAGAACTATTAAAGACAGCTAAATTCAAATTACCTGCTGGCCAACTTAACCTATTTACAACAAACACTAGATAACACCTAGAGTATCGTTCAGCAGTTCCTGGTTCCAGTTGAATGCAAATATAATAGCTTCTCCAATTTAGATAAAAGTCAAAATTGTTAAACACTAAGAAACTAAGATCGATTGCTGCCACTGTATTCAGAACTGGCCAGATAGGATTCAAAAGCAGAAATTCCACGAATCCTGTCACAATTCAAAGCAAAAATTCCACGAATCCTTGAGATCGATAAGTTGGACGGTGTAAGGAATCAATTTGCGGTCCCTGGGCAGCATTTTGGGGCTGCCTGCATGCGTCCAGCAATTGATCTCAAGGATGAAGGATCTATATATTGGCAAGGCCTTCAGATTTCCAGACAGCATAGTTAACACATAAACAAATAAGACACACCAAGCAACATGCTTTTGTTTCACTATAACTAGTTTTACATGCTGAGCTCGACTGGCAGCCTCCACCAATCAAACTAATGAAATCAATGCCTAAATCCAAGCAACTGAGCAGCGGTGATTCCTGCAGAAAATACGATGAACATCAATATGAACTGTTGGCACTGTTGCTGTCAGGATCATAAGCTGAACCACGAAAGCAAAAGTAAATTAGCCGTAAGGTAGAAACTCGGCAATAAAAGGAGATTATTTACATCGATACCCGTCGCATCTCACACCACGAGATAGATTGCCAAATTTTAAAAGAGGGGGGGGGGGCGGTGGAGGTTGAGATCTTCACCGAAATCCCTTGCGCTTGGGGCGCTCGGTGCAAAAAGCACGGAAGGCGTCCTTGTAGGCGGCCGCACTCTCGAGGTCGGCGCCCTGCTCCTGATTGCGCGCCTCTTCAGCCTTGATCGCCTCATACACAGGCCTTCAGCCGCGCCTCCACAGCCTTCCGGTCCGCCCCCATCTGCGCCTTGGCCGCGGGGTCGCCTGCGGACCGGCCTAAGCTGCCCGCCAGCAGCCTGTACGCCTCCTCCCGATTCCCGGGCAGCGCCGAGAAGACGGGTCACGGTTGGGGGTTGGGGCGTCGACGGCATCCGCGGCGGAGTGGGAGTGGGAGAGGAGGGGGCGGACGGAGACGAGGGGGAGGCGGCCGCTAGGTCTCGGCACCGGAAGCATCTCGTTTTTTTCCCGGTTTTGGCAGGTTTCAATCTTTGTTCACCGCATTGGCGCATTGCCATGGCAACTCTGCACGAGCGGCGCAATTTCTCCTAACAACTGGTACCATGTCCGTATTTGCGGGTACTTGATACGGACACACAGACAAATACGGACTAGTTTTACGGCGTTCAGTTTTTCGATTTTGCGAATATTAAATAATAAATCTACACAACACATAATACACTCACACTTCTAACATATACTTAAAAGATAAAAATAAAGTACATATCATAATCTTACTAAATTTATGTGCGTAATATCTGTGAGATCAGAATTTAGGATTTAAACCCTGGAGATAAAATCATGCACATACGAAGAAATTTATTGATTTTTTTACACTCCGATATGCGCCAAGATTTGTGCGTTGGTGGAGTAGTAAGATTAGTGCTAGGTGGGGAAAAGAAAAATCGAAATACATGTTTATGTATATTTATATAAAACTTACATCTAACATATACTATACATTATAATTATATTTTAGTTTTAAAAAATTTATTAAACAATACAAAAGCGATCTCTAGTTTTTTGATTTGGTTTTTCTAGTTGCTTGTTTTCGTGTGGGAACACTGAGTTTTTTAGTGGGGTGATTTATTTAAGACTAGGCGGTCTTTTTACAGAGAAAGTGCTATGGTTGGTTGGGGATAGCTTTTATAGTGATAGAGAAAAGAGTTTATCTCTTGTAGGGCTATAGAAAAAAAAAGCACTTCAGTTCACGGTTTACCTTGCTAGGAATAGTAAGAATCAGAAAAAAAAAAGCACTTCAGTTTAGGGTTTACATACTAGGAAAGGCCCGGTAACCGTGTTAACCTTGTAGTTACCAGGTTGAAAAGTACAAAAACCGAATGGATTTTATCAAAATTTTAATTTTTGTTTACTTTTATTTTAAACTTTATGCTTACTGTCCACTTACCATTATTGCACTTCATTGTACCTCGCCGATAAGGTCAGTTAGGTCGGCAACCAATGGTAAGAGAAATCCTGCTTCACGGTGGGTTCTTGAAACGATGGAATTTCGTGAGAATTAAACTAATATAAATGAAAATCCTATAAAATTTCCTGATTTTGAAATCTAGGAGGATTCAAAATTTCAAATTTCAGGGTTCCTTTGGAACATAGGATTTTCTAGGAATTATGAAATTAATTCAAATTCCAAAAAAATCCTCTGAAATCCCTCCAAAGGAGGCCTAGAAAGCAAACATTTGGACGGTCAAATAACTGGGATAACGCATTGCTGCTGCCATGTAGACATTATTGTAAGCTTACAAAAATTCCAATATATGTTCGGTAGACCATAGAAAACATTACTGAGGCTAACTGCAACAAGATGGGAGATGAAAATATATAGGATGAACTTAAAACAATCACTAGCTTCTAAATACTCAGCTCAAGAGATAAAAGTTCACAGTGCCAACCCAACTATACACTGTTGCTAGCTTTAGGCCACTGAGAAAATGGTAGAAACTCATAAAACGTTATCTTTCCAATGCAAATGGTTCGTTCAACCGAATCAAGACTCGGACTTGGACTGGCATGAGATAATCTGACTCTCCTCCCCCTCAGACAACCGGTAGTGATGCTTTGGTGAAAGGCATGGGGGGGGGGGGGTCTTGAGACCACGAAGCAGTAAGTGTTAGGGGACTGAAGCTAACAACTGCATCCCCCAGCCTGTGCCTGAGACTGGGATGAGTTGGCGTTGCTCGACTTCAAGTTCACATCAACCATGTCTTCCTGCTTTGCTGCTGAGAGGGTCTCCATTCCAGGAAGTGCAGCCGCGATCTTACGGAACAGCGCCTGATCACCACGAGGAAAAAATGTGTCAGAACTAATCACATCTACAAAACCATAAATAAATCAGATTTCATCATTCCAAATAAACAAATACCTTGAACTTCGAGAAAATTTACCAGCTCTACAACCATGCTAATCCAATGTGAAGCCAACTTCTAATGAACAAATCATACCTTAATGTTAAAACCAGCTTTAGCACTGGTTTCAATGAACATCACACCAAGATCTTTTGCCTTGCCCTCCCCTTCCTCAATGGAGACTTGCCTGTTGCATGGAAAAGGACATGACTTTAGCAAAGATTGAGAGCAATAATCTAATGTAGCTAAAGAAGGAAATAAGAGCCTCCAGCTCGAAAGCATCGATAGCAAAAGAATTTCAAAATAAAACCAATGGATTCAAAATGCCATGTTAGCTTAAACTATAATGGAAAAGGATATTAAAGAGCACAGAAGTTGCAGACAAGAAATATAAAGTTCTGGCCATACACATTTTATTCCAAAATTTAGACAAACCAAAGCACAACTGACTTTAAGAACTGCAACCATTTGGCACAGATTGAATTATATCTTAATCACCAATGCCATGACAGGTGATGCCCCCCCCCCCCAAAAAAAAAAAGAAATTGTCACATGAACTTGGAATTACGGCAGGGTTAGGGAATCTGATAGGAACTTCCCTGATCCACACATGTTACTATGGTAATCTGTTTAATGATAAATGGAACAAAAAACAAAGAATCATCTAGAATTAAACATGCTTTTAGCCAAATGCAAACCTAGTCCAAACAATACCGCTTATATTACAATGCTTCATGAACACAAGGGAGGTCATATGGTGACAGGCATGTCAGCACAGGTCCACATTTATCAGACACTCACAATACATGGCATTATTTTGAATCACAAACTTTGAGCTGGATCCAACTAAAATTCTAAGGTAGCAAGTCTTGTGTTAAATTACTGTATTGTTCAATCATGGCTCAACTAAATGCATATCAGAAGTCATGATACGGTTCTATCTAACATAACAGTATCTGCATTTTTTTGGCAAACACCATTAACACAAAAAAAACATCTAGAGAAATAAAGTTGACATCATAGAGAAATATGGTCAATACCAAACACAACATTTTGAAGACAGCAGATTTTGCACTGAATTACTCTACTAATCGTGGTAAGATGCATTCCAGAAGCTACCATACAGTTGTCTTACATAAGACAAATAAATGCAATGTTTAGTAAACACTAGCATGCCACTAACACAAAAGGCATATGGCTAACAATACTGACATCATGCATAAGCAAGGGCTTTCAAATGAAACTACTGCAAAATAAAATTTACTACATAACATGTGGCAGGACAAAGAGGATCATGTCAAAAATAGCAGCCAACTCCATCAGATAAGCAAGACAATAGGACAATGCTCTTGCCTCCATCCTAAAATATAAGGGATTTTGGCAATACAAATGCATTGCCAAAATCCCTTATATTTTAGGATGGAGGTAGTACAAAACAAATAAAATGTCTGAACTCCACTCACCTCTTGTCAACAAGGTCAGTTTTGTTCCCAACCAGCACAATGATAACATCACTGCCCCTCTCAGTTCTGACTTCCTCTATCCATTTCGAAGTGTTTAGGAAAGACTGTCTGCCTACAGCATGTAAAATAAATCAAAGGGAAAAGGAGGCAGGAGAGGAAGGAACTTTTATAATGCAAAAATAACTAAAAATGATATTGGTATTAAAAAGCATAATTTGTGAACATGTGTCATCAAATTTGTTTGGCAAATTCTCTGTGCTTGTCTGGTGCATTGTTGCTAGTCTAAGAGCAGTTAGTGAGAACATGCATGCTACATGTGCACGCACAGGGATATAGACAGAACATACTTGCAACATCATATACGATGACAGCAACTGAAGAGTCTCTGATATAGCTTGGAATCAAACTCCTGAATCTTTCCTGACCAGCTGTATCCCTGCAAACAAAATGGAAATGCAGATAATTCCAGAAGATTTCTGAGGAATAGAACAGCTAAATGGAAATGCAGTTAAAGATGCCACCAACCAGAGTTGCAGTCTGACGGTCCTATCTTCAAGGTACATTGTCTTTGACAGGAAGTCAATACCAATTGTAGCCTGTTTGCAAAGAATAAAACATGAGAACATAATTAACTGATAAGATAATTATTAAAACTGAAACAATATACTAGTAAAACAAAATGTTCAAAATAAGCATGTTAGCACAAGAGCGCCATCATCGCTCCCACCACCATACAGAATAGCAACAGCCCTCATCAGGAACATCCTATTTATATATCAAAAGGGTTTTCGGGAATCATTCCGAGTATGGAATGCTGTACAATAATGTAAAATAAAAACAGGACCCTACAGCATGGCGCAAGAGCTCCTGCCACAGGCTTGGGCAATCTGGCAGCAAATCGCAATCCCAGATCCTAAACGAATTCCACAATGCCCTGGAGCTAGAGCAAGCCATTTTCACATTGATCGTATATGATCACTATTCGTTGAGTTTCAGTTCCAGGGGTTACAACATCCAAAGACAAGTCCATTCCCGCAGAGCTGCGCTGGGATCCAGCCATGCCAGCGATGGAGGTTCAATTTCTCATAGCTCAAAGCCAACCAGATCACACCACACGTAGACGATATACGCTGATTCAACCTCCCTAGCAAAAGGATCACGGTGTTGTACTATTTCCGAATAAATCACAAACCAAAACAATCGAGTCAGCGGCCATGGCGACCAACACCGGTGCAGATCCAATTCCAGCCACCTCGTCAGATCGGCCGGCCGGCCGGCCAGCCCGGCAGCGCCGGATCTGGCCCCCGATCAGATCCAACCCCAACACCGAACCGACGCGAGCAGGCGAAGAAGGAGAGGGGATCGGAGGGGAAGAGGGCAGCGCATGCACGCACCTGGTAGGTGTTGTCGAACTTGTCGTACATGAAGCGGGTGATGATGCTGGTCTTGCCGACGGACTGGTCGCCGAGGAACACCAGCTTGTACTTGGCGAGCGCCGACACGGGGGCCATCGCGTGCCTCTTTCCCTTCTCCGGCCGGCGGCGAGGTTAGGTCGGATCCGGCGGGCGGATCGAGAGAAGGGGAGGGGGGAGAGGGGATCTCGCGCGTTATGGGGTGGTGGGTGTGTTGTGACTCGCCCCGTCTCTCTCTCTCTCTCTCCCACTGTCTGTGCGCCCCGAACGGACGGGAAAGACCGAGCGATGCGCTCCGCTTCTCCCCGGTTGCGCGTATGGCGTTTGTTTTACCCCCCGAGATTGCTGCCTGACTGCCTGCCGGCTATTAGCACCGCCCGCGAAGAGAATGGTGGACGGGAGGAGGCCCATTTTGCTTCTCTTTCATTTTGTCTTTTTTAGTCACAGAAACGATACCTGCTTTCTTTGGACGTGGGTGGGGCTGCACCGCGAAATGGCAGGGCCATTTTGTTTTTTCAGCAAACGTCTAATATCATAGCACTGGTTTTATCTAATTATTAAAAAAATTAGAGACGTTATAATCCATACAAAATAATTTTATAACTAGGACCAATATATTTAAATATACATTATTTAAGATACGCGCCCGTTACAAAGTTTAGACGCATTGACCTAGTTTATACCTTTTTCTCAAATTTACTCTCTCCGTTCCTCTATATGGCACCTAGGTCAAATGCACACCTCTCAAGGCAAATAGACTGTTCACCAACGTAATGATTAAAATGCTCCTTACTTAGTGTACTTGTTAGTTGAAAAATCTTACAGTAAGTGCTAGTATTTTGTGCACTGGATACTTCTCCGCTTTGTGTACCTGCGTGCCTAAGAACAGAGAAAAGAGGCACATAGGTTCAGATATTTTTGGTTCATCATGGACACACTCCGTCAAAGGGAAGAAAGGCCTGGTTGAATTGCAGGGGGCAAAACTAGTAAATAAACATGTTTGGACAATGTAATGTCAAGTATTTTGGAACTCAAAACGTGATCAGCGGTGTCAGCTATTGAGGAACGGAGGGAGTATTGTCTTTTCTTGTCCATGGTTGCCAGCCTCCCTCATTGGATGGGTCATAGAAGTTTGTTGTCATGAATCATGATCATGAAACTACTATCGATACTAGTCATTTCTACCTACACTGCGCAGTCACTTTTTCTAATTCATTATGAACTAGGTCTAGATGGCTAGATATGGATTATAAGAGCACAATGAAACTCGACAGCATGATGTTAATCTTGATGCATCATAGCCAAAGGAGGTGCTGAATTTATAACAGCGAAAGCAACTTAGACTACATCTCGATACTAGAGTTGTATGGACAGCGTCATAAACGCCTTGTTTCCTTGCCTACTAAGACATTGCTCCAATTCATTGCCAAATGGCCTTTACATCCTTATTTCACGCTATTACTGGAGGCACGACAGAAATAGAGGTTGTAGGATATGAAAACAATGATTGCCATAGAGTTAATGGAGGAGTTGAGGTGGAGCAAGGGAGAATGGGTAGACCTTCATGCTTTGTATCTCACTATAATGTTGTTGTGACGTGTATAAGTTTTTATAACTATTGCTATGAGCACATCAGAGTAAGAGTGTGAGATAATATGAGCAAATTGATTATACGGGTTTCACATAAGGCACTAATAATAATAAATGACATTTCTCTCCTAACTGTCCAAGTTGAATGGTAGAGCATGATTGTAAAAGCTACTTCTGGCACTTCGATTAATTTAATGGGATTGGGACAATGATCCAACATGGCCATAAATTTGTCCACGGTGAGGCAATAAGGCATCATGGTAAGAGAGATCGGTGTACAATATTTGGATGCCTACCTATAAAGATTTTGGTCCGTCGTGACTTTCGCATGCACTGGAAGTGTGATTTTATCTTTTCCACTCTTGATTCTTGAACCACATAGCGTGTTTGATATGCGTCGAGGAGGGATTCACTTATTCTAGTGAATGTCTTTGGCAATTCGTCGTGAAATGTCACCTATATATGTTGCCAGTTTCCTAAGCATTTAATCAAGAAATCAAAGAGCTATTTGCAAAGATATTTGAGTTAGGCTCCCAGTTTCATTTTACTGGTCACTTTAGCAAATCTTAAGATATAGTAAATTATATTTACCCTCGTTAGTTATATCTAATCAATATTTTTAAAGAAAGAATATTTTTTATGTGGAGTCCTAGTACTATTACGGCTATATTAATGGCCTCTAAAAATGGTTTGGAATGTAAAGATGATAAGTATTTTGATTAAAAAAAATAAATACTAGAATGACAAGTAGATTGAGACAGAGATAATACCATTTTAGAAATTGCATCAAGCAAAACCCCACATAGTAGTAAAAAGTGAATTGTTGTGATCCTATAAGTTATCGACAAAATGTATTGATGTCCCAAGTGTGGTTGGCCACCAAACCTCCATGCTCTTATACTACCTCCAATTCAAAATATAATAACTTATTAAGTTATTCACAAAGATTAAGAAGATAAGTGAATTTAAATGGGAAATAGTTGTGATGGGTTAATACAAGACATTATGTGAAAAAAAAGAGATATTATTGTGATCGATCTGAGACGAAAAAATATACAAAGAAGCTAATATATAATAAAATTTGAACCTAAACTATATTTTTCAACTATTTACTGTTAATACCTTTTTTCCTTTTAACCTATCATGTGATGTTAGCAATTACTCCCTCCATTTTATATTATAAAACATTTTGATTTTTTTTCAAAATTAAACTTTTTTAAATTTAACAATGTGCATAGAAAAACGTAGCAATATTTTTAATGCATTATTAAAATATATTTAATATTAGATTTAATGAAATTAATTTGATGTTGTAGATGTTGCTATATTTTTCTATGAATTTTATCAAACTAAAGAAATTTAACTTTGAAAAAGTCAAAACACCTAATAATAATATAAAAAGGAGGAGCAGTATTCCAATACAGGAATTACATAGAGGTATTATTGTGCCAAAACCTTTCAACCTAATGATTCATTGGCAATTGGCATGAGCATAGAAGGTCAAAACGTTTTTTTTTAATTCTTGACTGGTGGGAGTATATTCACGTCCATTTTATTTATAGAAATCTGTATTGATCATGTATGGACCACTACTGCTTAATTACTTCCTCTATTCCCATTTGGAAATATAAAAATTTCTATTCATTAATTTCAGGATCACCGTATGTTGGTGAAACAATCCTACTCTGTGGTAACCGCACTTCTTACTGAGTTTGTTGTTTTGAGCTACTTCACTAAATTATTAAAATAAATTATTTACTTTGTATCTCTAAAATATGTTTTCTCAAAAAATTCTTTTATTACTACTTATTCTTGCCTATTTGTTAAGTCCATATTTTAAAAAAAATTGATATATTCATGTAGATAATCTACTGCATCGGCGAATAATCTGTTTGAAACTGGGCTAAGTTGCTTTAGAAGCATCTAAGCTTTTCTTATACATATGTCATATATGAAAAATCTAGCCAGTTCCACATAAAGAAATACTTCTCAATGGGATACAAAGGACGATTTAGTTTGAAGCTAATTTGCCATACCAAAATGTTGTCATTTGAATAGTATTTTGGTAATGTTTGATTTGCTAAAAAACTCACTAATAATACATATATGTTGCTAAAATATTGATAATAACAAAATTTGTCTAGGTTTTGACAACACAATGTGTTTAGAGATGGTAGTAATCAAAACTAACCAAAAGTCATCTTTACTTGACTATGGCTAAGACGTGTAGGGTTATCCTAGGAACAATGGTAGAGTTTCAAAGAGAAACTACTTTATTTTCACAAAACAGCTCGCACAAAGAAAATTACCTTAATTATAACCTATGTACTTACATAAGGTGGAGTCTTAACAAAGATATATTAAAACGCTAGAGAGGATGTCTTTTGGAGCTCTGTCGAAACTCTCTTACTTCTCTTTCCAGAAACTTTCTTCTCTTTTCCATATTCTGTTGGTTGTGTTGCGTATTTTATAGTTGAGAGAGAGGGGTATCATCTTCATGTTTATCATGATTATATTATAGTATTACTGATGTGCTACACTAATTTTTTCACAGTAATATGTCTATTATATTAAAATTAAGTTGTCATTGGATTATCTTTCGTGCTAAAAATAGCTGTCCTTAGGGTTATCTGCATATACATAATGGCATACAACTATGGCGAAATCCCGTTCCTCATTAGTCATCCTTTGGACGGTAGCACATGTATGGCGAACAACTATGCCGACTTCTGGGGTTCGCAAGGCCGGCAAATAGATGTACCATCAACAATACAGAAAAAGTCCCCATTGAGTACAATCCCGGGGTCCCATCTTGGACGGGCAACGCCTGGTCCAGCCCGCGACTGACCGCCCACCCCCGCCCACGCCCACGCCAACGCCACGACTCGCCGCACCGTAGGTCGTCCGGATCGGATCAACCGGTCGCGCGGGCGTGGCACTGGCACCGGAAAAAGTGGCCCCCGCGTTACGAATACGGACTCGCGGGGCCGCACCGCACCGCACCGGACCGGCTGGCTGCTGCCCTGCGCCCCCTCCCGTCGTCGCGCGGTGCCGGCGCACGACGCATCCCTCGTCACAGGCAGGGGCGTCGTCGGTCTCGTTCCCCCACAAGGCCGGAGAGAATAATTCGCAAGCGTCGCGCTGGTTGGAGCCTGGAGGAGCCAGCCTGCGAGTGAGGGGCGGGATCGATGGCGAGCGCGGCGGCGTCCATGTCGCGGAGCCTCCGCCGATCCCGCCGCGGCGGCGACCACCGCCACCTCCACCTCCTCCTCCTGGCGCGTGGGTTCGTCACGGCGGAGTGCCACCGCCCCGTCGTGCTCCACAAGCGGGGCTCCGACATCCTCCACGACCCATGGTTCAACCGGGTACGCTGTGCTCGCCCTCCGCTTCGCTTGTGCTTTTTCGCGGCTGCGGGAGAGCGTCTGATGCGTGTGGCTCCCGGTGCTCCTGCAGGGCACAGCGTTCTCGATGACGGAGAGGGACCGACTCGGCCTCCGCGGCCTGCTCCCGCCCAACGTCGTCTCCTCCCAGCAGCAGATCGACCGATTCAGTACGCGGCACCGCACCCCTCTCTATTCCACCCTTGCTTTATTTGGCCGCTTGAATCGCCATGGGTCGAGTTGGGATTTTTTCCCCTTTGAGCCGTGAATTGTGATTGGTTGGCGAGGCGTAGAATGGTACTTTGACAGACAGTGGCTTTGCCAGAGTGATCCACAGGAGCTTGATTCAGCTCATAGAATGGTACCTAGCTTAAATTGACAGCAGGCACTGGAATTAGCGAGTGACTGTGTGCGTGCTTCATGAGTGTTAACTCAAGAAGAACATGTGATAAAATTTATGTTTAATCTATACGGTTGGCCAAGGTTTGATCCAGCTTCTGGGACAAAGTTTCAATCGCTATATGTTTGTCACATTTGATCTGGACAAAAGAGTTCCTTTTCAAAAGGTGGATCGACTCTTTCTGGGCCAAACAACTTATTTGGAGTAAACTATGGCACATTTAGAATTAAGCTCAAATGGCAATCACAAAACTCGATTAGAAAAAGACTGTCTAAACATCCACACACTTGCACGGCCCCAACTCTGAAGTACCACTTACAAGCTCCACTCAGAAGTACAGTATAGAGATGCATAGGGTTTAGCGTTAAATTAACTGAGCATTTTGTTGGCTATTTGTGAATCATCACAATGGGATGAGGATATAACACGATAAACTTTTCTGTGAATAGCTTATGAGCGGTTCATTTACTTCTTTTTTCTTCCACTTCTATAACAGTGCTTGACCTGAAACGGCTGCAGAAATATGCAAGAGATGGTCCATCGGATACTTATCCATTAGCAAAATGGCGTATCCTTAATAGGCTACATGACAGAAATGAAACTATGTACTACAAGGTTTGTAACTTTACATCTCACATCTGTGTGCAACCTTATTTCTATGGATCATGTAAGCTCTCACCATTTAATATGCACAATTTGGACTGTTTACATGAACAGTATATGGTTCCACATGTTCGTTGCTACTATAATCTCAATTGTTGTTAACTGTAGTAGGCTGAGATGTGCCCTTTTTTTAATAGGTCTTAATAGATAATATTGAGGAGCATGCACCTATTGTTTACACACCGACTGTTGGACTCGTTTGCCAAAACTATAGTGGTTTATTTAGACGTCCTCGGGGAATGTATTTTAGCGCAGAAGATCGTGGGGAAATGATGTCCATGGTGTACAACTGGCCAGCTGACCAGGTATGCATTTGTGTTCATCCACTTACTGATTTGACATTTAGTAGCTGAGCTCTTTTATTGGTTTAATCTTTAGAGGTATAATTCAGTAAAGCTACCTCAGAGCATAACACGCTCAACCTTTTCCTTTTGATTTTTGAACATCTCTTAAGAAAAAATTCTCATGTAATCTCAAAGTAAATAAAAAATGACCATTCCTTTGCAGGTTGACATGATAGTAGTGACTGATGGAAGCAGGATATTGGGCCTGGGTGATCTGGGGGTGCATGGTATTGGCATTGCCGTTGGAAAGCTGGATTTATATGTTGCTGCTGCTGGAATAAATCCCCAGAGGGTAAAAACTTTTTATGGTACCTTAGAAGGCTGTTAGACTCTTCCTTTTCTCCATCTTCTAATTGTAAATCTGCTGTGCTTTGTTGAACTATTTTACATTTGCAAATAGCAAGATTTTGTTAAGTGATACAATGTTCTGATGATTGGAAACTTCAGTGTTCCTCTGTTTCTTTTGTGGTGGCTTTGTTGCAGGAGTTAATCAGCAAAACTAAGAAAATATAATGAAGCTGATTTGCTGAAGAGGTTAAAAAGTATTAGTCGATGCTAAAAAAACAATTTCATATGTAACATCTGCAGGGGTTTTGTTTGATCACTAGTACCAATGGTCCTACTACTTATGTAATAATGTACCAGTTAGAACCATTTTATTATAGACCAGGGAGATAAAATACCCATTACAGTTTTACTTGCTCGACTCATTTCTATACACAGCTAAGATGAAAGATGTTTACTAAATTGTGAAGTCATAGGGTGGAAAAATAACAAAGCTTCAAATTAAGATACATTTACTTAAATCACAGTACCCCAGCAAAAGTGGTACCAATGTCCAATGCCTGGTGCTTAGATGCTATGGGTTCTATAAGTGCTCTACTGCTATTCATTTCTTATTGTTTGCCTACTGCTCATGGGGTTAACCGAGTTTATATTTCCCGTTGATTTAAAGCTTTCTTACCATTTTTTCTAGGTTCTTCCGGTCATGATTGACGTTGGAACAAACAATGAAAAGCTCCTCAAGGATCCTCTGTGTAAGATGTTCTTAAAATATTTCAGTGTTCTATTTTCATAATTTGATGTGCCTGAACCGTGATTGGAGTCTTATGTTGGGTTTTAACTTTAGTCTATTCTAACTTGTTTGTGACTGAAAGACTTTGTTGTTAAAAGACTTTATTGTTGTTGTTGTTGTATTCTCATAATTTGAAGTATATATGTCAAGGACCTCAGTACCAAGAGTTGAAGGTCCCTGACTTTGTAGCTCGTAGCTTGAGCTGGGTAATGGCGGTGCCAGTGTTGTTGCCTGACTCCCGCAGCAGGGGCGAGATTTAGAGCAGCAGTGAGAGATTAGGGATAACTTCCTTTCTTTCTTCCATTTTATCTCGGTTCCACTGATACATATAGGCGTCAGCTCTTAGTTCAAAGCTGGCCATTAACTCTCTTTCACTACCTCTTAATTGCTATTAATAGCTAACTCTCAGCTGTTTAATATTGGCCATTTACTCCTTAAGCCTCCTCGGGCTAATTGCTGACCATGCACGCCCTTGGGAGCTGTTGAGGCTGCTCCTCGTGTCCGAGGCCAGCGGCTGTAGTGTCTCCCCTCTTAATTGCTATTAATAGTTAACTCTCAGCTGTTTAATATTGGCCATTCACTCCCTAAGCCTCCTTGGGCTAATTGCTAACCATGCACGCCCTTGGGAGCTGTTGAGGCTGCTCCTCGTGTCCAAGGCCGGCGGCTATAGTGTCTCCCCCACATGACATCTCTCCCTCTCTTGATGAGCAACTCGTCCTCGAGCTGGAAGCTTGGGTAGTGCTTGGTGAAGCTGTTAATGTCTTCCCAGGTAGCGGAGGCCAAAGGCTCGCCTTGCCAATGCATCAAGACTTGGCGGACGCCACGGGCCAGCCTAGTGTGCGAGGCGCGTTCAGGGACCGGCTATGTGGCGCCATGATGGGTCGGGGACAGAGCCGGTGGAGTAGCTGGAGGAGTGCCCATGAACTTCTTCAAGAGCCCAACGTGGAAAACATCGTGCAGCCGGGCTCGGGGGCGTAGCTTGAGGCGGTAGGCGACGTCGCTGATGGTGGCAGCGATGCGATACGGCCCATAGTACCGAGGCCGCAGCTTCCCTTTGGTGACGCCGTGGAGGGAGGCCGGGGCGCGATGGCGAAGACGCAGCCAGACCCAATCGCCGACTTCGTAGTGGACTGCGCGGTGATGCTTATCGTAGAACCGCTTGTAGACATCTTGAGCTTGCTCCAGCCGAGCGCGGATAGCAGTTCATCTCGTTCCGCCATGCTCTTGGCCACCGCAGTCACCCTTGTTTTGCCCGGTTCATAGGAACGGATCGAGGGCGGGTCGCGGCCGTAGACGATCTGGAATGGAGTGGTCTTGAGCGCAGACTGGAAGGCCATGTTGTAGATGTATTCGGCCCAAGGCAGCCACCGCAGCCACTGACGGGGGCGATCACCTGTTAGGCAGCGCAAATACATGACAATAACCTTATTAGCTGCTTCGGTCTGTCCATCAGACCGTGGGTGGAACGCCGTCGTCATGTGGAGCTTGATGCCTGAGAGGCGCATCAGCTCCTTCCAGAAAATGGAGGTGAACACTGGGTCCCTGTCTGAGACAATGGACTGTGGGATGCCGTGCAGGCGCACGATGTCGGAGAAGAAAGCTTGCGCCACGGACTCTGTTGAATAGGGGTGAGCCAAGGGAATGAAATGACAATACTTGCTGAACCGATCAACAATGGTGAGAATGATAGAATTGCCACCCACACGCGGCAAGGCTACAACAAAGTCCATCCCAATGTCCGCCAATACAGCTGATGGGACTGGTAGAGGAAGAAGAAGGCCTGCCGGGTGCAGGTGTTTAGATTTGTAGCGCTGGCAAGTAGTGCACGCGTGCATGAAGTCCTGGACCACCGTGCGCAGGTTTGGTGAGTGGAAGTCGCGGCGGAGGCGATGAAGTGTGCGCTGGACGCCCTTACGGCCATCATCATGAACAGCAGCGAGGATCTCCTAGAGGAGAGGGGATCTGGGCGGAATGTAGAGACGCCCCTGGAACGCTACCAGTCCATCAACGAGGGACTAGGGAGCCACGCGCTGAGAGGAGGCGATCTCCTCCTTGATGGCGACCAGCGTGGGGTCTTGATCATTGGCTTGCTGCAGACGCTCGATGAAGTCAAAGTGTGGACCAGACAGCGCCAAGATGGCTGCCTCCTCGGTGTCACGGCAGGACAGGGCATCGGTCACCGTGTTGCTGCTGCCTGCCTTGTATTCCACGGAGAAGTCGAATCCCTGCAGCTTGCCCACCCAATGATGCCGCGGAATGGTGGCTAGCCGCTGATCCAAGAGAAACTTGAGGCTGAAATGGTTAGCGCGGACTAGAAACTGACGGCCCCAGAGATATGGTCTCCAATGGCGGATGGCCAGCACCAATCCAATCAGTTCCTTCTCATATGCCGCCAATGATTGATGACAAGGGGCGGCAGGGCGGCTGAAGAAGGCGATGGGGTGTTGGTCTTGGAGGAGAACAGCCTCGAAACCGTGCGTCGAGGCGTCACACTCAACGATGAATGGTTGTGCGAAATCGGGGAGGGCCAGGACCGGCGCCGTGGTGATGGCCGTTTTGAGGGTGGTGAAGGCTACTCCGGCAGCCTCATTCCATGCGAACCCCTCCTTGAGCAGGGCTGTCAGAGGGGTTGCAATGGTGCCAAAGCCCTTGACGAACTTGCGGTAGTAGTCAGCCAGTCCAAGGAAACCCTGGACCGCGCGCGCCGAGCGGGGCGGAGGCCAGTTAGCGACTGCTTGGACTTTTTCAAGGTCCATGGTCATCCCGTGGCCTGAGATGGTGTGCCCCAAGTACGCTATGGAGTTGATGCCGAAGGCACATTTGGACTTCTTGATGAACAGCCGGTGTTGGTGTAGCACAGAGAGGACATCGCGCACATGGCGAAGGTGTTCAGCCAAAGATACGCCGTAGATCAGTATGTCATAAAAAAAAACGAGAACGAAGCAGCACAGGAACGGACGGAGGATGTCGTTCATCAATGCTTGGAATGTTGCCGGGGCGTTGCACAGCCCGAATGGCATGACAAGGAACTCGTAGTGCCCATCATGGGTTCTGAACGCCGTCTTCACCACGTTAGCCCGGTTCATGCGAACCTGATGATAGCCCGAGCGGAGGTCTAGCTTGGTGAAGAACCGAGCGCTGTGCAACTCATCCAAGAGCTCATCGACCACCGGAATGGGGTAGGCGTCCTTGACGGTGATGGCATTGAGCGCCCGGTAGTCGACGCAGAAGTGCCATGTCCCATCAGCCTTTTTGACCAGCAAGACCGGGGAGGAGAACACTGATGTGCTATGCCGAATGAGCCCTTGTGCCAGCATAGTAGAGCACTGTCGCTCCAACTCATCTTTGTGGGTAGCGGGGGTAGCGATAGGGCCTCACTGCTACCGGCAAGGACCCCGGGATGAGGTTGATGTAGTGATCCCAGGATCTTGGTGGCGGCATGCCGGATGGCTCGGTGAAGATGGAGGAGAACTCAGCCAGCAAGACTGGCAGTAGGTCGCTGGTGCTGCACGTACGCAGGCCAGGGCTGGCTGGTTCGGCCATGCCCTTCCAGCACGCCCGGTGATCCCGGTGCCAGAAGGACATGGTGTGCGCGCCGAAGTCCCATAAGATTGGCCTGAGGGAGGCCAGCCACTGCGTCTCGAGGACGACATCGTACCCAGCCAGCGACAACGCGAAGAAGTCCGTGGTGAAGAGCTCGCCGTCGATGGAGAAGGTCGTGGCATGGTACACGCCGGGGCACGGCACGTGCTCCCCGTTGGCCACGGTAACCTTCATGTTGCCCCGCGGATGGAGCTGTAGAGAGGTGCAGGCCGCGGCGTCTGTAGAGACAGTTATGGGTCGACCCCGAGTCGAGCAGGGCTAGAAGGGAAGCCCCATCCAACTGGATACGCACCTACATCGTCTCACTGATGTGGACGCCCGTGATTGCGTGAAGCGATATGAGCGGATCGTCAACAAAGGCGACAGCCGGTGCGGGATCCTCCTCCTCGTCTTTTTCTGCCAAGTCTAGGAGAAAGATGCGCTAGCAGACGCGATTATGACCGTGGGCAAATTTCTCATTGCAGTTGAAACAGAGGCCTAGGCGGCGCCTCTCCTCCATCTCTGACTAGGACAGCCGCTTGACCTGGCGGCCCTTGATGGTGAGAGGGGCCGGGGTTGCTCGAGCTGGCGGCGCTGTTGGTGCCGGCAGAGACAGTGGCTGATGGGGATTGGGTAGGAGGCCACGGACTTGTTGGCGCTGTACTGATGGAGTCGGCGCAGTGGCTGTAACATATTGCTCGTGAAGCTCCAGCTTGCGTGCCAAACCCATGGTGATGACGAGGGATTGTGGGTTGTGGATCTCCACGTCGTAGCTGAGTGGAGGCTGAAGACCTGCTGTGAACACCTGCACACGCTGTGCCTCAATCAGCGGCCCGGCACGGGGCAGCAGCGCCTCGAAGCGATCTTGGTACTCTGCGACGGAGCTCGTTCGCTTGCACGCCATCAGCTCGCCCAAAGGGTTGGAGCGTATCGGTGGCCTGAAGCGGAGATTGAGAAGCTTGGTGAAGCGACGCCATGCCGGTGTGCCCTCATCTTGCTGCACCTGAAGGTACCACATTTGGGCACCTGCCTCTAAGTTGTAGGACGCCATCCACACCTGTTCTTCAGCCGGAATACGCTTTTGATGGAAATAAGACTCACATCGATTGATGAATGCCAGTAGGTCAGACTTCCCGTCAAACTTAGGAAAATCCAGCTTTTGGAATCGGGGTGGACGATCACCATGGTGGTCGCTATGGCCTGAGCCCCGTGAACCTGAGCCAGAGAACACCGGCGGCTGCATCTGTTGTAGGGAGACGATCTGCCGCTGCATGTTGGTGAGGGAAGCATTGATATTGATGGTGAGAGTCTCGATTAGATTGGCCAAATCGGCTGTCGTAGGCTCGGCCATGGGTGATGAAGAGGAAGCGGTGGAGTTGGTGGGTGAGGCAGGAGCTACCGGCATGGTGGAAGGGAGGGGTGGAGAGGCAGAGGTGGCAGAGGATCGCCGGAATTCTAATGCCAGGTTGTCAAGGACCTCGGTACCAAGAGTTGGAGGTCCCTGACTTCTTAGCTCGTAGCTTGAGCTAGGTAATGGCGGTGCCAGGGTTGTTGCCTGACTCCCGTAGCAGGGGCAAGATTTAGAGTAGTAGGGAGAGAGATTAGGGATAACTTCCTTTCTTTCTTCCATTTCATCTCGGTTCCACTGATACATATAGGCGTCAACTCTTAGTTCAAAGCTAGCCATTAACTCTAACTCTTCCACTACCTCTTAATTGCTATTAATAGCTAACTCTCAGATGTTTTATACTGGCCATTTACTCCTTAAGCCTCCTCAGGCTAATTGCTGACCATGCATGCCCTTGGGAACTGTTGTGGCTGTTCCATGCACACCCTTGGGAGCTGTTGAGGCTGCTCCTCGTGTCCGAGGCTGGCAGCTGTAGTGTCTTTCCTCTTAATTGCTATTAATAGCTAACTCTTAGCTGTTTAATACTGGCCATTCACTCCCTAAGCTTCCTCGGGCTAATTGCTGACCATGCACGTTTTTGGGAGCTGTTGTGGCTGCTCCATGCACGCCCTTGGGAGCTATTGAGGCTGCTCCTCGTGTCCGAGGCTGGCGGCTGTAGTGTCTCCCCCACATGACAATATATATTGTCAGTTGAATTTGTAATCAAGCTTCTAATTGTCACATATTTTTCATATCAAACACACAGCTAGCCTCTATTCTCTAAAGAAAATGGAAATTAGGCAGACTACCATTATGTTTGTCTTTAGATTACTTCAGACTTCAGATATTTCATGAAAACATGTGTAATTTGTAAACATGTTTTTACTTGTAATTTTTAACAGCCCATAATAATGAATAGCTTTTTTGCACTTAAGAATTATTGTAGAGAGTTTTTTTTTCTGTTAACCTTTTATAAACCATACAGATCTTGGGTTACAAGAGCATCGTCTGGAGGGAGAAGAATATGTAGCAATTATTGATGAATTTATGGAGGCAGTTTTCGCTCGCTGGCCCAATGTGATTGTACAGGTACTCTTCTGGTGTTAGTTGTTCTTTTGGCTTGCCTTTCTTGTTGCATGTGGTTTTAACTAGAATACTTTTACTGATGCTTTTCTTATTTTTCATAGTTTGAAGATTTCCAAAGCAAGTGGGCCTTCAGGTTGTTGCAGCGTTACAGGAAGACTTGTCGTATGTTTAATGATGATGTTCAGGTATTTTGTTTATGGAAATCTGCAAGTTTATCATTAGATTCCTCTTCTATTATGATATTCAATTATTTATACATTTACTTGCTATATAAATATATAAGGACTACTCCCCATGGCTCCTATTATCTGTAACACGTGACTGACAAATATCCATAGAAGTTCATTTGTTGGTCTTCCATGGATAAACCTTCGAACATGTATCAGATAATATCCAGATATATGTCTGTCATCCACACTGGGCACTAGTAACTTATACAGTCTATGCTCACGGAAGACACCTGCTGTGCCTTGTAGCAACAGTTGAATACCATCTCCAGTTGTACTGTATTGGCAACATATCTTCATG
This sequence comes from Oryza coarctata, assembly GCA_030770085.1. NCBI lineage: Eukaryota > Viridiplantae > Streptophyta > Magnoliopsida > Poales > Poaceae > Oryza > Oryza coarctata. The sequence continues at coordinate 12,075,519 of CM061475.1, forward strand.
TTCATGCACTTTCAGTGCAAATCATGTCTGAAGGTTTTGGCTTTTGTGCATTCACTGTCACTGGATATAGGAAACCATTGCTCTAGGTTGTAATGTCCCTTTCATGAATTATCTAATAGCCAAAATCTAGTTAGAGGTGTTGCCTTCACGAATTATATATCATAGTAAAAATTATCACCCTTGAAATGACCATCTTGTAATTTCTATATACAAAGGGAACCGCCGGCGTTGCTATAGCTGGTCTTTTAGGAGCTGTAAGAGCACAAGGAAGGCCAATGATAGATTTCCCAAAGCAAAAGATCGTTGTTGCAGGGGCTGGCAGGTTTGGAATATGTTCAATTCTTTTTAACTCAGTACAAAATTGAGTCATTATTATGTCTTGTAATGTGTGCTTCGGACTTTCAATTCTAAGAGAATCTAGGAAGTGTGAGCAATGTTAGAATGACATGTTCTTGTATGACTCTAGTTTGAAGATGACACATGCTGAGTTGTACTTTTTGAGGTTTTAGATCATTACATGAACTATTCAGAACCTTTGTTGGGAGGTAGACCTGCTAGTTTAATTGCTAACATTATTTGATGAGCTTTTTATATTCTTTGGTTGTTTGCTTATACGCTGGGAAGAATTCCGTGCTTAGCATTCTTGTTTATTTTTATCATCTGTTTTGTTCCTAAAATCCTAGTAGTATACTATTATGTACTAACCCTTGTATTACTGGAACTTTGACTCTGGTCAATTACAGAGCATTGCATCATCACTAACTTAATTACATTTCACATTTTTACAGTGCTGGGATTGGTGTTGTGAATGCTGCAAGCCGGACTATGGCAAGGATGCTGGGAAACAATGAGGTTGCTTTTGAGAGTGCCAGGAGTCAATTCTGGATAGTTGATGCCCATGTGAGTCATACATCCAATATTCTTGTGGTACATTCTGGTAGTTTTTTTATAATAATTTCTATCTTATCTTACTGTTTAAAGGAGGGAGTTGGGGGTGATAGTAAAACCATAGAATCGACCCCACTTTAGATCTTTTGTGGCTGCAAATATGCATGCATAGTGTGTTATTTCTAAGATTTTTTAGGAAAAATATTGCATATTTGCCTATGGGTATACTTTTGTGGTCACCAGGGTCTAATATAAGTTTTATATTTAAGGATAATTAATTATTTATTGCATTTTATATTTTAGACTTACCAATATATTTTGTCATTGCAATATGCGGACATGATGCTAGTTTTTCTTATAAAAAGAGGAGTTGGGGGTGATGGTAGGTTCTACACTTCTACAACACCCCTCACTCCACAGGATTATCTATGGCTACATATGCGTAAGCATGTATGCATTGTTTATGATTTTTTTAAAAGAAAATGTCATTCTTTGCACATGTGGATATGTAGATGTCTAAATTATCTCATGTGGTCCTGCACACACTAAATTTGATAATAATATTATGATATTTTTATTTTTGATCACATAGCATGGTCTTCTTTCCTGCATGGCTGTACTCTTATCGAAACATACTCATAACCTCATCTATGTTTTCGGTGCAGGGTCTAATAACAGAGGAGCGCACAAATATTGATCCAGATGCACGCCCTTTTGCTAGAAGAAGGAGTGAACTTGGTCACCGAGGTCTAAGTGAAGGGGCAAGCTTGATTGAAGTGGTATGTGCTTGAACTTCTGTCCTTCCACAAACATGTACTGTTATATGCATGATTCATTAGTAACTTTACATATATTGTAATTTGTAATATGTGAAGGGACTTGTCTCCCCAAAAAAGTAAAATTGAGGCACCAAGTAGTGATCTTCTACAAACCACCAGGTTTAGGAAATACTTTCACGTAACACCAGCTATATTGGAAATTTGTTGTAAAAAACACTAGATTCTGCTACTAATGGGGAACTGCAAGTAGACCCCACATGTTGTGTGAAGAGATTTGGTGGATAAATAATTGACTTTTAACTTAATCACTTATGAAATATTTCATTCTCAATTCATATCATTAAGTCTATTTATTGACATTTACCTTACTAATGTAAAATTTAGCTCATGAAAGAATAAGACCTTTTTGTACTTAACCTTGCCTATCGAGCAGGTTAAGAAGGTGAAGCCTGATGTCATACTTGGATTATCTGCTGTTGGTGGTTTGTTTTCAAAGGAGGTATGTTATCCTAAAATAACCACCCTATATGGCAATTTCAGTTCAGTGCTGATTCATAACCATTCAACCTTGAACTCATCCTGCTATTGTTTTCTACATTATTTCATTCAGTAGCATTGGCATTGCAATTTGGTTAAATAAGGTAAATGAGCTACAGTACTAATAGATAGACTCATCTCAGTCCGAGTTATTTGTCTTTTGAAATAAAATTCCCCAAATAATCATTCCTATGGTGGTACTGCTAGTTTGTTTCAAAGGGCTTTTTCAATCCTATTCTTATCTCAAGATACCTGTGGATCATACTAATTGTGTTGAATGATTGCATCCACCTTTTGAATTCTTGAAAACTGTAGAAAAAATGATGCAGATACTAATTGTGGTTCCTCGTATATTCAGGTTTTGGAAGCATTAAAAGATTCATCTTCTTCAAGACCAGCAATTTTTGCGATGTCAAATCCAACTAAGAATGGTCTGGGTTGTGGAGTTTTAACACAAAGTTCATTATTTGCTTTGTGGGATCTAATGGACTAATAATGTGTTGGTTCCATGTTACAGCTGAATGTACACCTGAAGAAGCCTTTGCAATTCTTGGTGAAAAGATCATCTTTGCCAGCGGAAGCCCATTTAGCGATGTGGATCTGGGTATTTTGTTAACTCGTGTACAGTACAGCTGTGCATTTTTTCTTAACATTTTCCAAGCAGCTGAGACTTGCTTTCACTTTGTACGTCACCAGTTACTTGTGCTTGGCATCAGCTATAGAATGCAAAAAATTCTACAATGATTTACTGAAAATTGATGACTTGCAAAGTAAAGAATTTGTAGAACTCTACTCAATATACAACTATTATGTTTTGTGGCAGGTAATGGAAAGATTGGCCACTCAAATCAAGGGAATAACATGTATCTCTTTCCTGGGTTAGTTTTGTTACGATTATACACTAAGCTATTGAACTTTGTTTTGAGCTTTTCATTCAAATTGTGATTTCATTTGATTTATTTCACTATCATACAGAATAGGACTGGGAACCCTTCTATCTGGAGCACGGGTTATCTCTGATGGAATGCTTCAAGCTGCAGCTGAACGGTGAGTACCTTGACCTCTAACTATCTGTCTGTAAAGCACAATTCAAATATTTATTTAATCTTTTATTTATGCTTTATCATGAAAAAATGTTTAGCTTGGCTTCATATATGAAAGAAGAGGAGGTTCTTGAAGGGATAGTATACCCTCCAATCTCCAGGTTCTATTTCCAAATCAGAAGTTCAGTTTTTGCTGTATGTTATGTCTTCTAATATACAACTATATATGTAGAATACGTGATATCACCAAGGAGGTGGCAGCAGCTGTTGTGAAGGAGGCTGTTGCAGAGGATCTAGCTGAGGGATATCGTGACATGGATGCACGTGAACTTGCAAGACTCAGTGAGGTGGTTAATCTATTTACTATCTAAACAAGGCTCATTATTATGGTTTATTTCTTTTGTTCATAACCCTGAACTCTTTGTGTTACAGGAAGAAACAGTTGACTATGTCCAGCAGAACATGTGGAGTCCAGTTTATCCAACAATAGTGTACAAGGACTAGAGCTTTGATGTCTATGTATAATGTCTATTGCTCACGTCCAATTCTCTGTAGGCTGCAGTTTGGGGGTGCAACGGTCAAGTGTTAATACATAACATTTGTCTTCATTTTTAAACGAATCTAATACCATAAGAGGTACATTTGTGGGTGTATATTCGGCTCCCTGTGTCAAATGTGGACTTGGTGCATTTTGTATCCAAGTATTAGGTGTGCAACAACTGGGGACCTGCATGCCAATTCTATGCAAATGTTTATAACTTGTGTTTATGTTTGAACACGTCAAATAATAGAAGCCTCAGGTTTACTGGTGGCAATCTGTTCTTGCTGCCTATCTATCATTATTTGATGGCTACCCCTTTATTGGTTCTTTCACACTCCGAGACTGTTATTTTTGCATTAGAATTTTACTTGCGTTTATTGTTGTTAATATTTGTGGTACAAGTTCAAGGAAATTTGCACCCCCTGATCCTCACCAGCAGTTTAACCATTATGCTCTCTTCAGTTTTTGCAATTTGCAGCTATGGTCACCTACTACCCAAGTGCCCATCTTTGTCCATGGTGAATGGAGGCATCACTTTCCTTATGACCATTGCTGCTCTCCTAATCATGGAATTACATCTGCGCAACTGATGGCGTGAGCTGTAGGTACTCCTTCCAAGTACGCTATTTTGCAGATCTTTTCCTGTTCAAAATAGAAATTGTTCATGATATCCACTACAAGGGGTGTAAGGCATCATAGTGTAAGGCTCCTGGAAGGCTGAAAGTTTTTGATAGTGCTATCCATGTCAGCTATGATGCGATCAAGATGAACCCATGTGTCCCATTAGGTCTCCTTCCTGGTAACAGCCAAGCCAGCGTGGTATGTTGCCTACCTTAGTCATACAATCAGTCTGCGCATGTCAAAATTTTGATCTGGTTCATAGTTGGGTTGTTTAGGTGAATTGGAGTTTTGGGGGTCAAATTTTTACGCTTATAATGATTATTTAGTTCATATGTAGTCGTATTTACATGTTAGTAATCCACTGTCAAACGGAATTGCCAACATATTTAGATGACCAACAATTTCACATAAACTATCGTTTGTCATTGCTACATTCTGGTATTGAAGCTTTGGTACTGGTTTCTTTAGCGTATCGTTTCTTCCCATTATTCTTCAAGATAAATCTCACTGTACAGCATTGATACTATTCTGTTTGTGATGACACTGGATATTGCTTGTTAATGTCTTGAATAGTTCAAGAAAGGGTATTCTCTTGTCTCTTTCAACATCGTTAGTAAGAAAGTACTCAGCCTTTCCAAAAGCGGTGATGGCTTGAACAATTTTCTGTCTAGTTCCTTTGCTTCTACAATCTTGGTTTTCTTCCTCCATGGCTCCATTTGAACCCTCCCTCGGTCCCATCATAATCCTTGAAGTCTCTAGTTCTCATTTTGCGTTGACAACGCCACTAGTGTGTTAGGCGGCTGAATAACATTTTGTGGTAAAATCTGAAAATCTTTTACAAGAAAAATCTTGAGATCTAAACAATCTTTTGATAACTTCTAATCTTTGGCCGGCAGAACATCCTATCATGATCCACCGTGACACGGAATTTCAGAAATTTAGGCCCAGAGCTGTGAACAACCATGCTACTCCTATGTTCACGTGCCTAACCATAAATGAAGTCTGTTTGGAACCGATTAAGTCTTTTTAGGACGAATCTAGTGATACTTAGGGCTATCCATTGAAATTTGCAGATGCATGGTCTCGATTAAAATTCCGAGTATGTTCGCCGGTCGTTGTCCCTGCCAAACGAACAAAAAGACGTCAAGATTACAGCTCGAAGCCATCAGGCAACACAACATTACTGTCAAACTTTGCGTAGGGGTAACGTCATTCGTCTTCTCTCTTTCATGACTGTAAAAGTTGCAACACAAATATCACGGTTGTATGGACACGAGTTCATGCTCACCTACTGTCGTTTGTCCGCTGTACAGTACCTTACCACAGCATGTTAGAAACATACACCTGGAAGCCATTATGTAAGAATATTATCATATGTGATATTGTCATATGTGCACTATTAAAGATTCCTATGCGACAAAAGAATTTTACAGTATTTAATTTTAACTCCGTAATTCCTTCAAATTCCCTCCGTTCCGAAGGGACCTCGGAACACCTACGAATGAATGGGAATATGAAATGAAAACAAGGGTAGAAATTTATCTCAAATTCTTGGAATGACATGTACTGAGAACAAAATCTGGAAGCTCGAAAGACATGTGCTGTATTTGGGAACAAACGGAGCGCCACACATTTACGAATTTACAAAGAATTGTTCTTGACGTGCACAGAAGTGGAAAACCCAACGTATGGGTATTTCTAATAGGCAAAGGTTTTTCTCCAAGATTGTGAATTACAAACATGAAACTCTGGCACCGTAACGAGCTGATTTTTTTAAAATAAAAAAACTAGTGCAAAAAGTGAAACTCCAGAACTAATACCTTCAAACGTAGTAGTATCATACTGTTTCGAAAACAAGATACTGAAAAGGGAGGGAAAAGGGTAAAATAACGAGAACACAGCAGTTTATCTCCATACAGCAAAATGCCCTCGTTATTGATAAAGCGAAAAAAAAGGGTGGACATAACTTGGGGGGGGGGGGGCGCAAATATTCACCAGAGGCATTGTCAACAACGGCATTGTTGGCATTTAAATAAAAAAGTTTCCAGCTTGCAACAAACCTAAGGATAGCAAGCAGCAAGACAATATCAACACTATAAATTCTTGGCTCGTTCCATTTCTTCTCTTGCATACAACCATCTCTTGAGGCTTTGCTGCTACATCTCCAAAGTCCAAACCACCAATGGTTCAGCTCCTTCATCCGCATCTCCCAGTCATACTTTCTCTCATCTTGTTCTTCTCTAGGGCTACTGCAGATACAAATTTCACCATGTTAAGAGCAGCATATTACCCCAACTCTGATACAAGAGGGACCGGAAGTAAGTAGCCTTCAGATAAAATTACTTCGATTGTGTTAGTGTAGCTCACATGAACACAAAAAACAGAAGTTGATTTATACTTAACTTGAAAATGTGTAAAGTTTCTAAGCTAGTACATAGAAATTATAGACCTCTAGGAAACCAGATACTGTCAAAAGAAAAAAAAATGTTTCTAACTACACTTTCAGATGGTGCATGTGAGTATGGTGCATTTGGGGCAACGCTCAACAATGGTGATGTTTCAGCTTAAGCAAGCCTCTACAGGGATGGGGTAGGCTGCAGTGCATGCTACCATGTAATCCATCTGCATGACTAAGCTGTGTGAATCATTAAACACCAATCTTTCATTTGCACTAAAAATACCAATTGCCACTAGGTGAGGTGCACACATCCTTCCTATTGTTCTCCAAATGGTGTCACAATTGTGATCACAGACTCTGGGGCAAGCGATGGCACTGATTTCATCCTCAGCCAGCATGCTTTCACCAGGATGGCACAGAATACAGATGCTGGTGCAACACTGCTAACCCTTGGTGTGGTTGGGATCCAGTACAAGAGGTATGCATAGAATAAATCTGCCAAAATTTTTGCTTGAACTACATAGCTAGTTTTCTTAGATGAAAAACAAACTTAAAACAACTACAGGAATGATATCTGCATAAGGAATTATGGACACATGTAGTGCTACTTACATGGTATGGTTCTCATGGTTTCCCTACACTACAGGGTTTCTTGTAGCTACCAAAACAAGTAACATTGTTTTCAAGATTTACTGAGAGCAGCAATTTTCCTCACCATCTTGAATTTGAGATCTGGTACCAGCAAGGCAACCAGGACATCATTCCGGTCCAGCTTTGTGAGGTAAAATTATAAATACAATACAGTAATCATAAATTCATGAATGCGAGATGTATAGATCAAGTGCACAAAAATTCACAGTACTAAATACCTGTCCACAACTTGATGCAGACTGAATTTGACATACCAACTTCTGAGCCGGACTCATGGTGCAATATGTGCTGCTGTCTCTCCACCAACTGGGCCTCTGTCCATAAGGATGCTATTTAGCAGTGGAGCTCCCCGTGGTGGTGACAAATGGCTACTTCCGACGAACATAGTACCACTGAACTGGACGGCAGGGGCCACATATGATTCTGGGGTCCAAGTACAGCTGTAGTAGCTATATAAAATTAAAAGAAAAAAATCAACTAATACAAATGTAATAATAATATTTCATTCTTCCCTCGTTTTTTGGTAATGTATACCAAGTATTTGTTGTAATCTGTGAGGCTGTGACTGACTGCATATATATCAATAAATTTGGACACGGAAGAATAAGTTTTCATGGAAAATTTATTATCCTCCTCCCTTTCAATTGCAATGGTCTTCAGAAATACACTACTGCTCATTTTCTAATCCAGATAATTGAACAATCATAAAAGGCCATGGCAAAATACTAAATCATAGAGACAAAAGGATTGATTATATTTAGCAGAACACCAAAGTAGAATTTGACAAAGACAAGATCTACAGAATACACCTGCTTGCATCAACATGGTACCAGATAAATACTGTACATAGCCTAGCCATACTCCTGCATTTGACTAACACTACAAAGAACCAACTGGTCAATCCCAATTGCCTGCTGGATTTTACAAACTCGGCACCTGTTGCCCCACAATGATGTCAGACCTAAAGTTAAGAAACAAGCCAATTATCAGTACTTCCAAAGAAGCACTCATCAAATAATGAACTCACCAACAATAAGAAATTGACACATGGAAACTTAACATTAGCTCTAACATGAAAAGTGAAGTGTAATAACCAAAGCACTCAGCAGTTTCAGAAGTGCAACAAGCAGCAATGTTAATCAGATATGACAGAAACTAAAGAGACAAGCAAATGTAATGAAAGGAGTCAGCCAGAAAGCACAAATTATGCTTAAACTAATAGAGTAAAATATTTCTTGTTATTGAACAGTTTTTGGACAACTATGCTCAATTAAAAGGAGAAACTTATCAAACAGTGATATATCACTATTCCTATATAGCTAAATACCCGTGCTTTGCTACGGATTAAAAAACAATTGCGTGCTAATATTGCTTGAAACAAATTAACTATGAGGTTTTTTTGAACAAATTCATCTTTGTAGATGTCTTTGTATAATAAACATGTATTTTAGAGATGCAATAAGATAGAATCATATGTAGAAGGACTATTTTATAATATTATAGCATATGAAGTTGTAGTTGGTAAAAAAAACTCTATACAAAAGAGTTCGTGGGGTGGCAGATTCACTGCCACTACCATTGCATTCTTTTCAAAGGAGTATATATACATGCCAAAGATCTGAGAGCCCATTTACAGTAAGCACAAATATCATCTTTGAGTTCAAACGAGCAAAATAACATCTTCATTATGATGTCATCAAAACATTTCCTGATTTTGCTCTATTATATGCACATACTTAAGAATAGATAATTACCAAGACTTAATATTAATTGGACACATGGCATGGGACTATGGGACTAGATCACTAGATTAAAAAGAAAAATACAATTCTAATGCTTGCACCCCCAAGTCCATAACTATGCCCTCTAGAACCTTAACATGTCAAGATATGATTCGAGTTGTGTACAAACTGCTACATACCACATAGTACTGTACAATTCAGGCATGTAAAAAGTGATGGCAAATAGCTACATACCATAGTAGACAGTATGGTCTGGACTGTGATTGCTCGGTCATACGCCCATCAAGCCTTACAAGGTCATCACTTACATTAAAAACTTGTAATAAATTATTTTATGTCAGAAATGTTAAAAAATAATACCATTTGTGGTCTGTGGAACTCCTCTTGCTTGTGACGTATGGTCAGGAAGCTGGTTTCCCACAAAAGAAATTGCCTGACTACTTGAAGCAACAGCATGATTTCCTATATCAGGATAGCCTGTTTGAATAATATCATCTAGATGTTTCAGAAGAACGCTTGATTGACTTTCAATGTAAGATGTTGCCTCCTCAGATCTGGCAGCCCTTGAAGCTATCAAGCTAAGAAAACGGCACATACTACTGAAGCGGACTTCTGAGGCTGAACGCATGCTACAACTATATCCACCAGAAGGTTCTTCTCCCATTCTAACAGAACGGGCGTCTTTTCTCCATCTCCTCAAAATGTATTGTTCTGGGAGCTCCTTGATATTCTTGAGATCAAGTACCTTTAGTACATGACAGCATTGAATCCCAACAGATTCAAACTTCCTGCAGCTGCACGTAGCTGAGCCATCTAGTGCATCAAATTTCACAATGCTCTCTGATGGCTTCTCATCAAGTGTTATTTTATACTCTGAGATTGTGCCAAGTCCACCACATGGGAAGGACATGCAATTCATGTAAGCCTCAAACTCACCCTGGAACATCTTGAAAGCTTCAGGTGTGTATGCACCTGAGGCTTGCTTTAACATTCGCAAGGATGGGATAGGCAAAGTCACTTGGCTGCCATCAACATCAGCCTGCAATTTCTTTGACCGATGCTCTTCCAACATGGTCTCATAGCGCCTTAAGAACTGCAGAATATCTTCTTGCTCACTGAGCTCCCGTTTAATATCATTAATCATATTATCCTTCCTAAGAGTGGTGAGGATATCAGCAGAAAACAAGGCTCTCCAATAAGGCAAAGCCCATTTTTCTTTCTCCAGAAAAAGTTTGTTGAGCCACTCATTCTCACCTAAATCATGCTTCTCAATTAGCTTTTCCCATGCCGACAAGAATTCCACCTCATCATCACATTCAAAGAGACAATGGCTAAAAGCATTGCTAAAACTCTTTGAGCCTTCAAATACCTGCTTCAAGTGCCTCTTTGAGTTGTGGTAGATATGCCACACACTTGTGCAATGGCTGCTTCTTGGCCAAACCTCTGCGGTTGCAATAGAACACTCAGGATGCTCATCAATCAAAATAGTGTCTGGCTGCCTACCACGCATTGCATCAGCAAACGCCTTGAATACCCATTTCAATGATTCAATGCTCTCATCATATAGCAGCGCTGCACCAAACACAAGCATCTGCTTGTGGTTGTCCACACCAACAAACAATGCAAATGGCCTCCCATATCCATTTAACCCATATGTTGTATCAAAGCAAACAACATCACCAAAGCTCCTGAAGTCGATCATAGACTTTGCGTCAGCCCAGAAGAAATTTGTAGCTGATTTCCCATCAGGTCCCATTCCTACCGCATAATACACTGAAGGGTTCCCTACCTGCAGCTCCTCCAAGTATTGCAGTGCAGCCCCAGCATCCCCAAGTTGCACACCCTTTCCTTGCTTCCTGCGATGAAGTTCCCCTGCCCCAAGCTCGTGTGCCCGAGCCCTCATTTTGTGTGACCGCAGCTTGTGCACACTATCTGGATTGGCAAGTGGATGGTTATGCTCCGCGAAGAACTTTGCCACCCGGTATGTCCGGCATGGGGTGATCTTGATCACCATTCTTGCCTGGCACCCTGTCCGCGTTGGTGGCGGTCCTGGTCTAGGCGTGCCCGATGCCCCTGTGCTAGCATTGTTGCTGATAATGGCTACACTATCGTGCTTGGCACGGTCACTAACTCCCTCACGGGAACAAACAAAGATCCGGGACACGATCACCCCCCGCTTGCGCTTCTTGTACGAGCGGCGCACACTGAAGCCCACATGCTCGGCATACCGGTTGTAGAAAGCATATGCGTCGTCCTCTGTCTCAAAGTGCGTGTCTGTGCGTGGCCCATCCCTAGGGTCCGGCAAGCTTGCCACAGCAGCAATGGTGTGGTGTGAAGAGCTTGGCGGCAGCAAGGCCAGCGACACGGCGGGCACCGCGGAGGCGAGCGGGTGGTTGTGCTCGGCGACGAAGTCAGTGACGCGGAAGGCATTGGCCGAAGGGAGGAGCTTGATGGTGAGTGACGCCAGGCACCCAGTGCGCGAGTCCGGGCACCGCGGAGGCGGGGGCGACGCCGCGGCGGCCGTGTCGTCCTGAGGCTTCTTAGGTTCCTGGCGGAACCCCTGCTTGGAGCAGACGAAGAGGCGGCGGGTGACGGTGTGGCGCGAGTTCTTGGACTTGTTGGACTTGCGGACGACGAAGCCGAGCCTGGCGGCATACGCCTTGTAGAACTCGTACGCGTCCTCCTCCGTCTCGAAGAACATGCCAATGCGCGGCGAGGTGGGGACGGCCGGCGTGGCGTCATCGCCGGCGGAGCCCGAGCCCGAGGTGATTTGGTCGACGGTGGTGGGGTCGCCGGAGCCGCCACCCGCGGCGGCGCCGGCAGAGGAGGAGGACGGAGAGGAGGAGTCGCCGGAAGAGGTTGGGGAGGAGTCGCCGGAGAGGGAGACGGGGTGGGAGGTGTCGGCGGCGGTGGACATGAGAGCCTGTGCTAGGGTTTGGAGGAAGGAAGAGAGGGAGGAGGAAGGCGAAGGGGTTGCGGGGATCGGCTGCGGATGCGGCGGATGTGGGCGGACGTGTGTGGCCGAGGGTTTGCAAGGGCATGGGTTGAGCAATGATGCCATGTTGGTGATGGGTGTGCTTGTTTGGAGCATATCTAGATACATGGCAGATGGATGACGGGAGAATCGAGAGAGTAGATTTAGAGGTTGACAAAGAGGAGAAAAAAATATATATTATATTTATTTATGTAAGAACTGTTATTATGAATAAAATGATAGGTTATGATCAAATGAGTTAGCTGTAGTTGTTTTGACTGTGAAGTTATAAGTTGTTGTGACTTGTGGTTGTAGGAGGATGAGTCCAAAGCTAGGTAAGATCTCTAGCTCATATACAACGTAATAATAGTGTTCATCAAGTCTAAATTTACACATATTGATAATAATTAAAGAAAAGACCCAATGATCATGTTGGTCCGTTTAATATAATACAGTAACGAATGTGTCATGACCAAGAAGTAAATCGATGTTTTATTCTTTTAGTCGTTCAGCCACACGCCTATAGCCTCGCATAAGTGATGCATTTTTTCCTTCGTTCTTGTCCATTTGTCTTCCATTCCCACTCGGTCTCTCTCCTCTCCTAAGATGAGTGTCGGTGACACCTTTCCTGTTATATTTTCGCTTCATGCGCCAAGAACCCAAGATTATTGGAGAGGAGCAATCTAATTTCATGGGTTCTTGGCCATCTCATCTTTTAATTTGCAATGGCTCTACTTGAAATCTCCTCATATCATTATTGTATTCATAGTATGTTTTTGTGAGTTCTTTCTTCGATTTGCTATTAAATATACATATCCAAAGTCCTAGTGTTGAAGAGGATCAAGAGTTATAGACTTGCTTGTCTTGTTTTCCATGGTTCTAAGGATTGGGTTTGTGGTTAAGAGAGAGCTTAAATGAAGGGATTTTGATTGGTGATTCTTATGGGTTGTAGTGCTGCTCATTGTATTTTTAGTTATTTTTTCCACGATTGTCCATTGAGCAACACTACCAAATCAAAATTGACACAACAATCAATTCATCACACAATATTAGTTAGTAAGCCATAGAATATCTAATAAGATGTTAGAAGACAATACATACCAAACAAGTTAACTTCATGAGCTCTACATAAATAAGGTGTGCCTCCTTTCACATGTGAGGACTAACAAATTGTATCATTTACAAATCCAACCCTGTATGTACTACTAATTACCACCATCATCTTCATGGTGGATTTCATGGTGAACACGGAATACTGGTGACAGTTTTTAGGTAGAAAAGCGCCTCCACAAGTTCATGATATATTGAGCTCTAATTGTCATCAAGCATCTTGCTGCTTCCACACTCAACTAAGAAAACTGAGCTGTCTACACTGGTCATGGAAATCAGGATGGCCAACACATCTGATGTCATCCTTGGCAACGTTGGATATTTAAGTGTGTTATCCTGCCATCATTTTAGGATGTTAAATTCTAGGGTGCATTGGATGAGGACCACTTCCAAGTAGAGCTCTAGCTTCATGCTTGAAGTGTTGGCCCATGGTGGTAACCTCTGATAAGTACATGCAAAAATCCACAAGTCTGCCACCAGCCATCGATGGTGATGTCATCATGGAGCTAAGGTCTCAATGGCAAGCACATTGTTAATTGGCACTAGATCGATGTTGATTGGTGATGGTAGGAGCGGTTGCACAACATACCCTTTGTAAAGCTTAAAGACAACATCGTCTACTACCTTAACATACTTTGTTGTATATGTTGGGCCATAAATTTTGGAATAAGCGAACTTGACCATCTTCATTTTGAAGCGGGGATCCATGGCAACAACAATTGCCAAGATAATGCTATAGTCCTTCCAGTACTTATTGAATCTCTCGTGGATGCCGATGGCTATGTCACGAATAATGACATCTTCATGGGATGTGCCATTTTGAAGCTTTAGACAAATACGATTGTGAAAGAAGATATTTCTAGTCAGGTTTTCTTTTGTCGACATGATGTTAAGTGCATACAACTATAGTAGCTTCAAGAAACCACAGGCAGTCTCAGCTTTCTTCTAGTCCTTCATTAAAGGCATTGTATTGTGGTTGTCGTAGCAGAACTCTAGTAGGGTGAACACATGCTTGTAGTCTAAAGCAGCCAACAACATTTCATAAGTGGTGTTCCACTTGGTTGTAACATCCAAGCACATGATGTTGGCACTAGGCATCCCTGATTGTTGGGCAATCTACACAAACATCTCTTCATAGACACTATCAACTTTTATGAACTTTATGCTTTCACGGATGAGATAGATGATGTTGTGAACTAAAGCAAGGACATAATGGCATTCATAATTTTGGCCTAGCACCTAACAAGAAACAATTGGCCCTTTAACATGAGAATGTTGTCATGTGAGAGATGGTTTATCAAGTTTGCACAATAGATATCGTGCAATGAGAAATCATGCTCGACTGTGATGGTGAATATTTTTGTCTTGCATGTTCCACTTAGAAAAGTGTTTGCTAATGACTTTGCTAACTTCATTCTTTGAGTGAGGCCAAGGTGTCATCATGAAGTTGAACATTCTTCTATGAAGCTAGCTAGCTCATCCATCTAAGGCTATAATTTAAGGGGCATCATCAATAATACAACTAAATATTTGCTATTAGGTCACCCTTAGTGCTAAAATCAAATTGTCTTGGGAAAGTTGGATCGCAATCAAATGGTTTGCTTCATACAGTACATATATTCGATTTGTATAACCCAATAATAAAGCTAAAAAAGGACCCAAGACTAGTCATGGTAATTGAATAACGTATTTGAGGTCAGTGGCTACCATGGCATGGTAATCTAGGTGGTAGGCCTAAGAGCAAGTACTGTAAGCCTCTAAGCACTTTGTCCTAAGATGCTATGTAAACTCAAATGATGAGGTGGAGGAGAGAAGAGAAGAAAGAGAGGAGCCACCTCTCATACAAGGAACAATCTGTACACAAACTCTAAGAGAGATGAAGGAAAGAGACCAATGAATTTAGAGTAAATAAATAAAGTAAAATTATTATGGTGTATTGGAAAAGTATGTTAGAGGTAATGTGTTGTATTTGTTACCTCGTAATTAATGAGTAAATGATGTGAACAAAATTATAGGTGGCTATTACCTTTCTATAAAACTTTCTCTAAGGAGCGTGCATTATTTAATGGGTTAATTGATTGGTTCAAAACAAAATGTTAGGCTCAGTTTTTTTGTTAAGGCTAGATGGTCCGAGTTCTCCAATAGGCTTGGTGTATATCATCATTCGAATGGTTCGATTTTCTAGATACACTAGAGATGGTCTTGCAAGAATATAATCATATTAGATAGACAGGTCACTAAAAGCTAAACATATACATTAGCGATCCACTGGCTTTGCTTTTACATAATTTCTAATAATAACTTTCTTAATTCTACATGCCCTATACACTACTGTGTCAACCTACCCTCACAAAGGCCATGATCTCTTGAGCCGAATAACCCTATAATTCTTTGTGTTATACCTTCTCCATAGCTTCATGCCATGTATGGGTGAAGTGAATGCACACCACCAGTCTGTCTTGTTGCCGTCTCATCATGTCGCAAACATGATTCATCGGCTGCTCATAGCAAACATCACCACTATCATTTCTTGTCAACACGACTACCACCATAATCGCATAGCCTAATATCATTGTAGCCTCCTCAGTGCGCACAACTACCTGTAAAATCGTAGACTTTTCTCTTCCCCTTTTCTCCCTTCTATATAAAATTTTGCTGATGTAGACGGGTGAATATTAGGCTAAGTTGTCCCTATTGTTATTCTTCTAAGGTTAAGGAATAGATATTAGAATTGTTGCTAAATATTACATTTAAGACTATCATCGCTCATCTTATTTAGATACAAGTAATCACTTACAATTTGAGAAGAAAATATGTCTCTTTCATGTTGAGACTTGAGATTCATGGCAAAATTGAATGGAGAAAAGTAAAATAGATAGTTAAAGGTGGATTTGGAGTTTAGAGCTTGTTGTGCACCCGTACTATTATGTAAAAACAAATTATCCTTTTTTTTACATCTGGCAAATAGCTTCACAATAAGCTTTTAAGAAGGTTTGAGTTGGCATTTAGTTATGGCAGAACTAGAGGGTGGTCCTGGTGGGCCATTACCTACCCGAAAAATCCCCAGCCAAGGTCAAGGTACGGTAAAAAAAAGAGAAAAAACATATGTAAAGAGGAAAAAAGAAAAAAAACATTTTCTTATTAATATATTACGATACAGTTTTGTATTAATATATTATGATATAGTTTTAATCAATTTTATATTTACATTGTATATTAGCATATTATATTTACGGTATTTAAAAGAATTTATGTAAGTTGGATAAACATACCTAAAATTCTGGATGCAACATATCTTTGTTTTATTGGGAACTATCAGAAACATTAGTTAAATATTGAATGGCATCTTACTTATTTCATGTCAGAAAAGTCACCTCTTGAGTTAACGATTAAAAAAAACACTATCAAAGAGCCAATCTAGGATGAGCTTTAATTTTTCTTTTTTAAAAAAGGCCATCTAAATGCGGTAAACAGCGGACAGGGCACAATATACTGAGGATGAAGGGTCTTTAGCACTTTGCTCAGTGCTGTTCCCTTGAAGATCTTTTGGTCTGAGTTTCTTGCTAGTAGATTTTCGTTCTCTTCGTCTCTTGGTATCAAAAGTAATCAGTGCTCTTCCCTGAAGATCTTTGGTCTGAGTTTTCTTGCTAGTAGTTTTTGTTGTTCTCTTCATCTCTTGCTATCTGAGTTTCTTGCTAGTAGTAGTTTTATTTGTTCTCTTGATCTCTTGGTATCAAAAGTAATCGGACTGAAATCCAAGAAACTGAATTTAGGATCAGTTTTATTAAAAAAACAAAAGTCTCAAGATCAAAAGTTAACAATTAAAAAAAAACAACTACCAAAGAGTCTTATTTATTTGTTTGTTTTTAAAAAAACTGATACGACTTAACACAAGTATGTCAACTACATGCCCACTTATCAGCACAAAAATCTTCCAGTTTTCAGGCATCGGCATATGGTTTAGTTTGGCGTTTTGACACTTAGTAACAATTGAAAATTTCTCCAATGAAACATAATTGTTTATTTTGTTTTACTTACCAAATATCAGACCAAAGGATTTCTTTTAGCAGTAGGACAAGAGGACTCTGAATTTGTGATTTGTGGTTCTCAATTTTTTTTTTGTGATTTGTGGTCTGAACACTTGTCCCAACAAAATCCTGCGTGAACAGAATTGCCAGGAAGCAAACTCTCTAAATTGCAGCAAAAAATAATAATACAAAACAAACCAAACATCTAAATTTGATTAGCAAAGAAAATGCCCAAATTGAGAGAAATTATAGGGCAATTAATCACCCACCCGGCTACTATTTTGGAAGCCGTAATACGCGCTTCGATCCCCCTGCTTCCGTACACTGACTCCGACTCCAACTCGCCTCGATCAGCTGGCTATAAAATCAGCCCTAGCGCCCGCCGCCGCCGCATTCACCTCACCTCGAGATGGATAAGATGGAGACGACGGCGGAGACGGAGATGGCGCCGCTTGCGGATCCCACAGTCGAGGAATTCCCCACCCCCTTCCTCCCGCAGGACAGCGAGCTCCTCGACGGCCTCCTCCGCCCCAAGATCGCCGGCGACCACATCGACTCCCGCTTCAGAGTTCGTGCACTTCGTCGACGACATCTACGCCCTCCCCCCGGACCAACTGGCGGCGGCGGCGACAATGCATGGTATTTCTTTTGCCCACTCGTCGGTGCAGGGAGCGCACGCGTAGGCGGCGGAAGAAGGTGGGCGCGTGCGGTCGGTGGCGACGGCAGCAAGCGGTGGTGCTCGATGGGTTCCAAGAAGGAGGTGGATGGAAGCGCCGGTGGTGGATACTCCCAGAGGTTCAGGTACAAGGAGGAGACGGCGTTGGGCGTCGTCGCGCCGAGGTGGATGTTGGTCAAGTTCGGCGTCGCCCAGCAACACGGTGGCGAGGGCGGCGCCGGCCTAGTGCTCTGCAAGATCTTCGACTCCCCTCGCGCGGCTCGCTCGGAGTCGGGGTCACCATCTTCCTGCAAGTCGGCCACCGCCTTCCCATCCGCGTCCGGTTCCGGCTCTGGCGGCCGCAGGAGGAAGGCGGAGGAGGATCACCTCGAGGCTCCACCACCCTCGACGCGCACGCCGCCCTTGTCGCCAAACGCAGCAGCCCTCAAGCCGGAGGGGGCCAACACCAATGCATAGTATGGTGATTTCAGCGGCAGCCGTGGCCGGAAAGTTGCTACTGCTGAAGACTTCTTGGCATCGTGTTTAGTATTGTGTAGTAATTGGTATTGAGGCTTGTAGGAATCAGGCCATGTCTCTGCCTTCCTCTGTTTTTTGCTTTCATGGAATGCACTGTGATGATCTCTGTAAGATAAAGTGAATTCTTTAGAATTCTTTTCTGTGAAAAGAACATGTAATTTATGAATTGTATTTATCACTGAATATTGATTATGAATAAAAATATAACATTTTTTTATACTCGAGCAATGCGTTTTGCCTCTGTAATCTCATGACCAAATGCTATCATTGTTTTTTTTTGAGCAAGTGTTGATAACCACAAATTCACAATCCTCTGTCCAATACCTAAAAAAAAATTTCTGTCCTCAAACTTGATAAGTTAAACAATCCTGTTTCTTTCAAGAGAAGTTTTCCAAGCAGTTTCTTTTCTTTGTTTTAGTACTAATTCAGATGAAGCACTTTCAGAGTTAAAAACAGTAGAAACTTTCAGTCCAGGAACTGATAAACTCAACACAACTTGTGTCCCGTTGCTAGCTTTTCTCAATTTTCACATGGCATTGTGCTACCACACTTCATCCTCAGAAATTGCACACGAAGAACATATCTTTGTCAGTGAAGCTAAAAGCAATGCGTTTGATGCCCAAATACAATAATTTTTTTTCCTGAAAATTTAGTTTCAGGGAAATTTAATTTGACCCAACCACCATCAGAAACCACGCGAGCATCTTGACCAAAGAAATCACAGAGGTAGAATCGCGGACGGCGAAGCCCTCACCGGGCTGGTGCGGAGGCACGGCGCGCAGGCCATGCCGGCGGCGAGCGGCGGCGCAGCCAGGGCTGTGGGTTGCGGCGGCAATTTCTGCTCGAGGCGGGGAGGGGGATCGTGGTGGGACCGGGAGGGCAGTGTCAGGTAAATCAATTTGGGCCGGCCTATTCTCACTGACATGTGGGGTCGGCCCGTCCTCGTCCACCCTTGGCCTTCGCTACCTCCGCAAAACTGCAAGAGCCAAAAAAAAAAAAAAAAGGAAGAAGAAGAAGAAGAAAAGAGGGGGCCGGCCAAAACCCTAGCCTCGTGGTGTGCTGAGGAGTGAGGAATCGGAGCCTGCCCGCTGTGCCCTGGGAAGCCGGAGGCAGCCAGCCAAGGTACGGGGGACTCTCGCCGGCTTCTCTCTCTCTCTCGCTTGCTCGCGCTTCTTGTTCGGATTTGCAGCTTCGGCTCGGGATTCGCTCTGGAATGTGCGGATGAACACCACCTAGTTGTTGATGAGCGAGCGGGCTTGGTTCCTGTGCGGGCGTGCCTTCTATCAATAGAAAAGAAAAGAGCCATTTCTTGATGGGGGAATTTTGCTCGGATTCTCCTTCAACCAATGCGTTGCTATGCTCGTCTTGTGTTATTTGCAGACTTAGGTTGTAGTAGTTGCCTCCGTTCGTAGTTTCATGTAGATCTGGAACAATTTAAACTAGTAGGTAGCCATCTTTGGTGGAGATTTGAAGTGGATGTTGCAAAATCCTGGGTAGCATTGTTGTATCAACTATGTGAAACTCAACGCTACTGTTTCCGCTTACCAATTCATTTAACTTTGTTGTATGTGATGAACTGATGATGCGCATGGTATTCTAGCAGTGCCCACCATGCTTTTGTTAAGGATATGTGTGTACACAGGGCGTAATGTATTTTCCTCTATTTTCAGGCTGAATAGATTATTTGGGGACCAATGGAAGAGGAGTACAATACTGAATCATCTAATGAAGAAGACATGCAAGAAGATGATGGTGAGAAAGAAGGAAATGTTGCTTAGGGTGATATAGATCCTGCATTGGTACCAAAAGTAGGGATGGTGTTTGAGTCAGAGGAAGATGCCTTTCAGTTCTATGTGTCACATGGCTGTCACTCTGGTTTTGGTATCACAAGAAGATCTAAAAATACCTTTGATGGCTTCCGCTATCGCCCTACATTCATATGTTCTAAAGGAGGGCAGTCTAGACTGAGTTTTGGTGTGACAAAGTCCACAAGAAAACGAGGCACAAAAACTGGATGCAATGTAAAGATGATTGTGAAGGATGCCCATTTTCAAAACCGCTGGGAAGTTATTGTTCTAGAGTTGGAGCATAACCATCAACTGGATCCTAGCTTGCTTAAATTTAAGAAGCAGCTGAAGAAATCTCCTTTCCTTCAGAATCCACCTCATATGTCTGAAGCACCAGAGAGTAGCTCAGCTGCTGCACTTTCTAGCAGAGGCAGAGATGGCGGCATGCTTTTGTCTACTCAGATTGAATTCAGAACCAAGATAGATAGAAATAGGAAACTGAAGCTTGTTGAAGGTGATTTTGATGCCTTATTGAGTTTTCTCACCACAATGCAAGACCAAAACCCATACTTCATTTACAGTTTGGATATGAATGAGCAAAGACAACTAAGGAATGTATTTTGGGCTGATGCCAAATCACGTAGTTCTTACAATCTCTTTGGTGATGTTGTTGCTATTAATGTCAGAAACTTTAGTGATCAGTATGAAATACAGTGTGTCATTTGTGGGCACTAACCACCACGCTCAACAAGTATTACTAGGGTGTGGTCTTCTTGCTGGTAGATCTCTTGGAGCTTACGTTTGGCTTTTTGATACATGGCTAAGATGTATGAATGGCACGCCATCACATTCAGTAATTACAAACTACTGTCATGATGTTGCGATAGCTGTTAAAAAGGTTTTCCCTAATGCACGTCACCGCTTTTGCCTTTTCCACATCTTAAATGAGCTTCCTGAGAAGTTGGAGGGAACGGAAAAGAAGGATGATAGTTTCTGCATTTAGCTCACTAGCCTTTGATTCCATTACTATGCCTGATTTTGACAAAGAGTGGCAAGAAATGATTGAACAATTTCATCTAGAGGGAAATGAATGATTGTCCGAGCTATATGAGGTTAGGACGCAGTGGGCTCCTGTTTATGTGAAGGATTCCTTTTGGGCAGGAATGTCTATTACAGAAAGAAGTGATAGTGCAGCTGACTATTTTGATGGCTGGTTGATGCCAGATACCTTTGTAAAAATGTTTGTCGAGCAGAATGAGTCCGCTGTTAAAGTTAAGGTAGAAAAGGAAAACTATGAGGATTTACGGTCATCTCAGATGAGGCATCAGCTATGATGCACCGACACTTCAAATTTTTTTTTTTGCACCAGTGTCGGATGACATATTGGACACCGACAAATCGCTGGCACGTCTCTGATACGTGTCGGAGAAGTATCGGCTAATTAAACAGCGAAAACAAACAATATTATTATCTGACATGTCGGACACTTCTCCCACACATATGGCGACACGGCCTGGCACATTAAGCGTGCGCACTAAACCCTATCCCCGAAACCCCCACGACCACGAGCACTCTCATCCCTCGCATCGTAAGCGATGCTTTGTCTCGCTCTCACGCTCACGCATATCTTATCGCCGTCGACCGCAGGCCGCCGGCCGGCAACCGGTGACTGGCAAGGCGTCAGGCGACAAGTGCCTCCTCCTCTAAACCTTTCTCCCTGGTGAGTTTGTGATTTGTTCTTTTCTCAGTGGTTTTTGGCTTCTTACGACTAGATCTGAGTCGTAAATTCTTGGTTTTCTTCTTGTCTAGTGAATGGAATCCGGTAGTGCTAGTGCTCTTGTACTTAGAGATGGTGACACTATCAACCATGGGAAGAGTCTATTATGGAATCACATTGAGATTTTAGAGAAGGGTGCAGCAACTGGAGGGAATGCGAGGTGGAAGTGTAAATACTGCAGCTATGTGGGCAATAGTAGCTACTCTAGAGTGAAGGCACACTTGCTGAAAATCAAGAAAGGTGGAATCCAGATATGTCGCAAGGTGACAATACCCATTCTTGCTCAGCTTAATAGTGAAGTTGAAAAAGCATATGAAGCGTTCGAAAGAACAAGGCTGAGAGATGTGGCCCTGCTAGTGCCAGCCACAGCCATTTCCGGTGGTAGTACTAGTACCTGTGCCTCATCAAGCATGAACTCATCTAGGTTAGGGGCTGAAAAGAGGAAGGGACCTCTTTCACCATTGGAGAAAGCTTGGGCTAATGATCTGCACAATCAACTTAATGCTATAATTGCAAGGATGTTCTACTCCGCAGGTTTGCAAATTGCAATCAATTTTAAATCTTGATGCGATGTTTCAGTTTTATGCTTCTTCATAGCTGACCAAACTTTTATTATGAAATTTGTAGGCTTGTCTTTCAATCTTGCTAGAAATCCACACTATCAAGATGTATTTAAATTTTCTGCAGAGCATGCCATGGCTGGATATAATAGGTTGAGGACTACAATACTTCAACAAGCAAGAACTCATGTTGAGATGTTATTAAACAGGACATGAAGCACATGGCCTGAAAAGGGTGTGACCATTTGTTGAGATGGATGGTCAGATGCACAGAGGCGTCCACTCATCAATTTTCTTGCAATTTCTGAGAGTGCACCAATGTTCTTGAAAGCTAGTAATGTTGAAGGTGAGGTGAAGACAAAGGAGTACATTGCTGAGAAGTTGATTGCTATTATTGAAGTAGTCCCAAAAAATGTTATTCAAGTCATCACAGATAATGCTGCAAATTGCAAAGGTGCGGGTTTAATTGTTCAACAGAAGTATAGTCACATTTTCTAGATTCCTTGTGTTGTTCATACTCTCAATCTTGTTTTAAAAAGTACATGTGCTGCTAAAATGCCAAGGAATGATGAAAAAGAACTAATATTTAGTGAATGCCATTGGATAACTGAAATTGCTAGAGATGCTAATGCGATCAAGAATTTTATAATGAACTATGGCATAAGGCTATCCATGTTCAATGAATATAGCAAACTGAAGTTACCTGCTGTTGCTGAAACTAGATTTGCCGCAGTTGTGGTTATGTTGAAGCGTTTTTGCATGGTCAAGAGGGCACTCCAAAGCATGGTCATTAGTGAGGAATGGGATGCATGCAGAGATTATAATTTTGCACAAGAATAATTTGTGAAAGAGACAGTACTCAATGATGTGTGGTGGGAGAAGGTGAACTACGTTGTTGAATTCACTAACCCTATTTATGAAATGCTGTGTGTGGCGGACACCGACACACCTTGTCTTCATTTGATTTATGAGATGTGGGATACAATGATTGAAAACGTGAAGAAAGTCATATATAAGCATGAATTTAAGGAAGAAAATGAGGAGTCTAGATTTTATTCAGTTATGCAAAGCATATTGGTTGATCATTGGGCAAAAGGAAACACTCCACTCCACTGATTGGCTCATTCACTTAATCCAAGGTGAATATTTAGTTTCTTTAGCAGTTTAGCTACAAGCTCTAATCTCTCTATTTCTAACAAAGTCTAATGCATCGTTTCCTTTTGTAGATATTACAGTGACAAATGGATAAGTGTAGGATCTGGTCGTGTGCCACCACATAGGGATCTTGAGATCTCACAAATGAGAATGAAGTGCTTTAAGAGGTTCTTCCTTGTCCTTGAAGATCTGAAGCAACTAAAAGAAGAGTACACTAAATTTTCAACTTGTTCTGAAGAATTCAATGACTTTGATTTGATTTATGACAGAGGGATTCTTCATCCAAAAGATTGGTGGGCAAATCATGGACAATCTGTTCCTGTGCTGCAACGTTTGGCTCTCAAATTAGTTAACCAACCAGTGTCATCTTCTTGCTATGAAAGGAACTGGAGCACATATAGCTTTATACATAACATGGCAAGAAACCAATTAACTCCTGAGTGGGCTAAAAATTTGGTCTTTGTGCATACTAATTTGAGACTTATATCAAGGAGAACTGAGGCATATAAAACAGGGGTGACAAGAATATGGGATGTAGGAGGAGTTGACTTTGAATCTTTGACTAGTATTGGCATTCTTAAAATTGCAAATCTCTCTTTAAGAACCAGATTTGGAGGGAGAATCTTATGGAGATGGACTCTCTTCTATAGCAGAGGACCTAGAATAGGGAGATAACTTGGATGAGGAAAAAAAGATCTAGCAATCTCATGCTGTCTTTTTAACTTAAATTTGAGTTTGTTATGTAACATAGTAACTTAAGTTGAACCATCATCACTTCTGCATTGCCTGTTTGCTTATGGATGTTGGGCTATGTAGCCCAAGGACCTTAATCTTAATGAGTATTATTTAGGTTTCTATTTCTATGTTTAAATCTGGATGATTGATTGAATGATTGCTGCTTGAGTGCTTGTTATTTTTTCTCTTACTTATCAGTTCAGTTATCACTTATCAATTTATCTATTTGCTGCCTTCTTAGCATTTGACAATTTGTTGATATTTGATCATGTTATGACTTTTTAAGGTTAAAAGATATCTAGAATATATGGCCATCTATTGACTGAATTTTAGGAGCTAAGGAAGTAAGAATTATCATTGATCATTGAGATACATTTTTCTTGCTTGCAATACATTATTTATTTCAGTGACAATCAATTCATAATAACAACAACAACAATAACAACAACAGCACCAGCAGCATTAGTACCACCAACACCACCATCACGACGATAATAATAATAATAATAATAATAATAATATTATTATTATTATTATTATTATTATTATTATTATGTAGCCATGTTGCCGTATCGACATTTTTTTAGAAATCGGTGAATCCCTGTATCCGTGTCAGAATGTATACGTATCCGTGTCTATGCATCATAGGCCACCAGTGATGTCTGGTTTACCTGTGGAGGAGCAGGCAACAAAGGTATACACAATAGAAATATTTCAGAAGTTCTTGGATGAAATAGGACATTCTTTTCATTGCAATTATAGTGTACCTGACCGGAATAATTCAGTGATTACATACATAGTTTCAGATCAAATAGATCAAACAAAGAAGGTGGACTACAAAGTTGCTTATGATAATGTTGAAGATGACATATGGTGTCTCTGCCGATTGTTCCAATTCAAAGGTATATTATGCAGGCATGCTCTTACTGTACTGAGGCAGGAGCTTGTACTGATGATTCCACCAAAATACATTATCCATCTCTGGTGCAAGGATTGTAAACAAACTTGTTCTTCCATGTCACAGCCTGTCTCATTAAGTAATCAGGAAACAGGCGGTTATGATGATCTCTACAAACTAATCAGGAAACAGGAGGTTATGATGATCTCTACAAACTTTCTCACCAATATTCAAAGGATTATGCTTTATCAATCATGTGGGAGATAAGGGATAAAGTGATTTCTTATGAGAAGTCACTAAGAGATCAGAGTGTTGACAGCCATGTTTCAACTGCAAATTTTGCATACAATCCTGTGAATGAGGATTTTAATGATGATGCGTTGCCCATTTCTCTTAGTACAAAAGGATGGGATGTTATGCAAGGTCAGCCAAAACGTTCCCCCAAGAAGAAACTGGCGACCCCTATTGTGGAATGCCACTGCAAATACCTTAAACACAACAGTCACCACAACTGAAATCATACCTGATGGCACAAATGCATGTCTTGTTACCAGATTCACTCATTTAGTTGAAAAAAATATCCTATGGTTGATTAATATTGAAATTTTCTGATTAGGTACAGCATAATGAGGTTAATGAGGGGTGGCCATTAACATCTACGGGTGCACCAGAAACCTTCCCTTATGGAGTAAGATCAAATATATGCATTCCATGTTTCTCTCCTGTGCTGTTCTTTCTGTGGTTTGGTGTATCTGACATAGATATCCCTTCTCATTTTTTTCTTTGCTTTGTAGGTGGAGAATATTTCATTCGATTTGTCTCAATACAACAATGCACCAAGCTTCCACTGGCCTGAAAGCAGTAGCAGGTCTCAGCTCCAGTGAGATGAAGCAACAATGCAATGGTGCATGCATTGCTGGGCAAAGTTATTGGTAGCCTTGGTTCATGGTGGGGGGTTGCTGACCATCCGAGGGTATGTGAGAAAAGGCTCAACTTGGCGAAAACCAGTAATAACTACCGACTTTTAACCTTTTCGGTCTGTATTGGTTTTCCTGTAATGTCAGGACAACAGGCCGCCCCTGATCTTCGAGTCCATGTAATGGCTGAGCTGTACATAATCATTTCCCTTTTATCCTCATCCTTAGATTCTTGTAGTTTCCAGTAAGGTACCAGGTATATATCTGTGTAATGTTATTCCAGATCATTCACATCTTAAATAATTCGACTTGATATTACCCCTGTAGGCCTCCTCATGGAATGTACATTGCTCAGATTATTCCCTTCTGCAGACTCAATTGTTCTAGCTGTTCCACTAAAGATTCTTGCTTGTGAATTTGCTACAAAACTGAGCCCTTTGATCTGGTGTAAGCTGCAACTATTTTTTCCCTTTTGTTCCAGTGTCATACTGTAACCACTTATAGTAGGAGTATATCACAACACATGCTTCCTCAGCTGATCTGGTATTACGTTATAGATGTATTCTGTTGTCAATTTGTAATAGCATTAAATTTGTTCTAATTTCTGTTGGTTTTCTTTTAGGCCTCCTAGTGTACATATATGTACATATAAAAATCACCAGCATCATTTTACAGACTTCCCTGGTAATTTTTTTTACAGCCTTCTCTGGTAAACCTTTTCTTTTGACAGCCTTCCCTGGTAAACTGCTGTGCGGCAAGTTTATCTGGAGATGTGGTCTCAGGAATTACCTGACCGAGCCTGGTCAAAAACATGTCTAGGGAATGGAACAAGAGGTAAACGCTATCACAATTCACCACCTATGGTTCTTCAGTTTCAAGGAACAGCTGGCGCTGTTGCTCCCCTTACAGTTGACCTAAACCACTTTGCAATAGTTGTGGTGGTCACTGATCAGGTGTAGCCGTTGATGCTGCGATCTCACACGGATGGATGGATCCCTCTCTGAGGGCGGCCAGATCTAGGCATTATCTAGGGCAATCACATGGTTCATTCTTAATCTTCCCTATCTATCCATATTCATCTTCCATAAGTGTGTCTCCTGTATAATCGAAAAAAATAGATATAGATGAATGCAGACGAATCATCTGCCATGCTATGATACTATGAGTATCATCGCCATCAACGTCATCGGCTATATTAGATTAGTAGTATCAGGTGTCGTAAAGTTTCCTCCATCAGTCTAATCATTAATTTATTGTTTTATTTTTCTCCGCATTATGTTGCAAACTTACAATCACTTCCGTTTCACTCCTTGGGTTCAGAAAGCAATGCATTATGTGTTTCAGAAAGTGTGCATTGCAGTAAGTGTGCACGGTGCAGTGATGAGCTATGGGTGAGATGCATGAAGTAGGTTGCCATTGGAAACTGAGACAGAAAAACAAAAGTTTCGAGAACCAAAGAAGGGTGGTGTTGCATAGGTGTATAGAATGATGCAAAGGCTTTTAAACTGCAGGCTTCTCACATGCCCGCTACGTGAGATGCACATAAAAAATACTTGTGGTTCAAACCAAATCCAAATGTTCCTCTCTGTCTCTCGTTCTGTAGCAGTCTACTCTCATTGTCACAGTAACTTTCACATTTCCACCTCCTTTGAAACAAGTATTTTTAAGTAAGAGATAATATCCAATAAAAACATTAAATAAGTAAGATCCATAAAAATTTTTTCTAAACTTATAATTTTTTTATTATCAAAGATAGGTATAGGGATGAATTCCATTACTATCAAATCTTAATCCTAAACATAATCTTATTTAGAAATTTTTTAAAAAACAAATTTTAGACAAATAGTGTCATGTTACTATTTGAAGATCTTATTCTTATAAAATATTGTAAAATTCTTACGTTTCAAATAATTGTAAATTTATATCGAGACAGACAAGGATCACTTGAGATAATTTTTGGTGTTATCAAATTTTGATAAGATAGCAATAGAAAATAGCTCTTGGTTTTCAGGTTTTCCATAGCTAAAGTTTACAGTTCTACCACACCAGTCTCCAGGCTTGCTACCGGCACCACCTAGTGGCTGCGATGATGATTTCTTACCGCTGGATGGGCCCACACGTTATCCGCTCTGGCTCTAGAATTTGGTGCTAGCATTGAGCTTCGTGCAGCCGTTGACATGTACTCTATTTTAAAATACATGAATTTAAAAGTTTAATCTATACTAAATTTTAATAAAAAAAGTATGCATCAAATAAATTCATCCAGTCAGTAAAAAGATGGGAAAGCCTCACCTGGTCATGCCACAAATGCGATACACAGTTTAAATCAACTTTTTTTCCCGGTGACTAGTTTAAATCAACTTGGCAAACTCTCAAATTGTATCATAAGCCCAATTTTAAATTGGCGTGTGTAAAATTTATTATGTGCAACAAACGGTCGAAATCAGCCAATTTATAACAGAATATTTTTTCAAAAAAAAATGAAGCTTCAAATATGTGACAGTTCACTACTGAATGTGCGAAACAGTTCAACCACTCCTTAGCAGTTTCAGCGATGATATTAAAACAAATATACTTTTGATTTTTAAAAAATATTGTTTTCTAAATACAAACCAACTCGATAAAATCGATAACTAAAACCCCTAAATCATGTATATGGGCCCACCTATCAAACACCCTCCCTCCTAGTGTAAACCAGCACTTTTAATTTTTTTTAGGGAGTCACAATTTTAGCACCACATTTGTAGGAGTACAACCAAAATTTGAAGTGAATTGAGACGATCTCAAACACAAAAACCTCCAAAAACTCCCATCACCTCCCCTCCCACACTCTCACTCACCCGCTGAACTTCACTCCTCCCAAAATGGGGAGTCTCCAGCTCCTCCCATGCCACCCTCCTTGCCTGCTCCTCTTCGCCGCCGCCATCGCCATCGCCGCCGCCACCGTCGTGCGGTGCGCGCCGGTGTACCGGGCGGACTACCTGGTGGACGGCAACCAGCTGGTTGACATGCAGTACCACATGGGACCCGTCGTGTCGGGGTCGCCGACCAACCTGTACCTCATCTGGTACGGCCGCTGGGAGGCCGCCGCGCAGGCCGTGCTCCGGGACTTCCTCGCCTCGCTGTCGTCTCCCGCGCCGTTCCCTGCGGTGTCCGACTGGTGGGCGCGCACGCCGCGGATGTACACGGACCAGACGGGCGCCAACGTGACGGGCACGTTCGCCGTCGCCGGCGAGCACTCCGACGCGGGCTACTCCCACGGCGCGTCGCTGCGGCGGATCGACATGCAGTCCATCATCCGCTCCGCCGTGTACGCGTACCCGGACCCGCTGCCGCTCGACCCCTACAGCGGCGTCTACCTGGTGTTCACCTCTCCGGACGTGCAGGTGGAGGAGTTCTGCCGCGCCGTCTGCGGCTTCCACCACTTCACCTTCGCGTCGGTGGTCGGCGTCACCGTGCCGTACGCGTGGGTTGGGAACAGCGGCACGCGGTGCCCTGGCAAGTGCGCGTACCCGTTCGCCGCGCCGGAGTACGGCGGCTCTGGCGGAGGCGTCGCCGGGCAGATTTTGCGGCCGCCGAACGGCGACGCCGAGGTGGACGGGATGGTGATCGTGCTCGGGCACGAGCTGGCGGAGCTGACCACGAACCCGCTGGTGAACGCGTGGTACGCCGGGGACACGCCCACGGCGCCGACGGAGATCGCCGACCTCTGCCTGGGAGTGTACGGCGACGGCGGCGGCGCCGGCGGCCTCGTCGGGAACGTGTCCCGCGCCGCCAACGGCGCCTCCTACAACGTCAACGGTGTCAACGGCCGGCGGTTCATGGTGCAGTGGCTCTGGAACCCCGTCCGCGGCGCGTGCTACGGCCCAAACGCCTCCAGCGGCTGACGCCTCCTCGTCCTCAGTTCGTCGCATCCATGGCCGCCGGGTTCTTGCAACTTGCAAGGATGGATCACTTCATGCCATTGTGCTCAATGACTAGTTGAAATGGCAATTCCATGGACGGATTCAGAGCTCGACACCTGAAAACGTCGCTCCGATTTGATCTGTTCCCTTGATCGGATAATTCAGATGGATTTTGTTTAGATGGCAAGAAATTCTATGGGTTCTGATCAATCTGTAGGAATGAGAAAGATTCAATTTTTTTCAGTTTATTTACAGCATAAATTTCGATCGAATTTGTACTAGAAGAGTTTCTGCTTGGTTGCAAGCTTCTCTTGCTTGCTCAAGCACAGTGGCAGCTATTTTTTCTCTTTCTCTCTTTTGACTCTGCTTTGTCATCATGCTAATCTCTGCAGTTTGGTCTCCTTGTCTCGCACTCTGATTAGCTTTCTGAGAGCAGTTTGGTTGAATGGCTTTGTTTATCTGAAGATATTTTTTTCCTTTTCTGTTGCTTCTGTGTCACAATTGACAGCAGATTAGTGAGAACAGAATCCATGCCAAAATTTGAATCAGAATATTCATTAGCATCCTGATTGTTGGTGATAATTTGGAGTGATGATGTTAATAGACGCTTGCTCTGCAGAAAGAGCACGAGTAACCATATAAACCTTTGGTCCAGACGTGTAAGGATGTCTCCAAGTACGAGTTGGCTCATCAATAACTGAAATTCTTCGGAAAGACAAAAACAAAATGAAGACGAATTCCTGTTGCCACAGGTTACATTCCTGTTGGTGGTGCTAGCTGTAGTGAATCCAAACCCAACCAAAATCACCGCTCATGTGTCGGCTCAAGGATCCAATGGCTAGAAACTATTAAAATGTCATGGCTTTTACGAGAGAAGAAAAACAATTTGCATCATAGTTTTCTCATTATGTGATGAACACAGACCACCCTGATTTTCAAGTCCATGTACTGGCTGAGCTGTACATAATAATTTCCTTCCTCCCTTTTTTTCTCATCCTCAGATATTTGTAGCTTCCACTAAGGCACTAGGTATGCATCTATGTAATGTTGGTCCACACCATTCCCTGTAAACCCCTCAGAGAATATAAATTGCCCAGATACGCCCTTTTGCAGACCAATGTTTGCAATTTCGGACCCTCCCGCGTGAAACTAATTCACCCAAAATTTTCAAGGTTCTTTTTTCATTTTTTGTGAATTTAGTCCAATACACCCATTGATTAGAAAAAAGTCCTCATCCTTCAGTCTATCATCTCCACCTGTGGCTGGTAGCTCCTTGTCTCCTCCTGTTGCACATCACCACCACCCCCACCTGGCTAGGGCTCATTGCCTCCACCTCCACACTTAACCCATGTAGCGACATCTAGCAAGCGGTGACTCCATGTCTCTGCCTAACCCAGCCATCGCCTCTTGATGTGCCTTCAGCCGATGGCCGACATCTATGCTACTAGAGTCACCTATAGCTAACGACTCTAGGTTGCTTCAACGTCATCTAAGCAGGATGGCTGAGGATGGTGTAAGCGTCCAAGCAGCAACTGGTAGCAGGGGTGGCGGTGGAAGATGGTGCAAGTGTCCAAGCGTTAGCTGGCAAAAGAGGTGGTCATGGGCCTCCAAATCCACCTGCCACATGTAGGCTGCCCAGAGGAGGACATTGACCCAAGGGTTTTTGTGATTTTTTGCATCTCTGAAATTGTGGATGATTTCTCTGATTTTTTTTTCACCTCTAGAATTTAGGTCATTACTAACACTGAGTCTAAGACCAAATTGATCAGTCTCCAATTTTGTTCAGAACCAGTTGGTAGTTTCTAGTGACTGAAATTTCACTAAAGACCAACCACCCCTAATCATAACCATCCCTATTTAATTCCACCAATTACTTAATACCCATTGAACATTCATAACTCATAATTTTTGGGGGAGTGAGTATATGTTATGCAATTAAGCATTGAATGAAATATATTATGTTTCACAAAAAATAACAAAAGAGAGTTATTATATTGTTTATTACATAGCCACATGCGTAAAATAACATCATAACTTTTGCATGTTTTGCGCTTAAGATATTGATGTAAAAAAAATCATGGCACATCCATCGTGACTTATTATATTATATTGTTATATTTATGTAGGCAACGGGTGAAGACAATTTGAATTGTATATGACTGCAGTGGCAGATAAGCGAATAAATACGACGATATCTCACAGTAGTAGCAGAATATATAGGAATCATCCTGAAAGCCTGATCTGGTGTCCCATGTCATCTTGCGTCGTGCGGGAACAGATTATGGATGGAAAAGAAACGAAAACAAAATAGGAATCGCACTTACTGGTAGACAGAAACCTATACTCTATTTTTGTTGGCAGGTTGAACTTTGTCGGGTATTAGAATATATATGGTTTTGTCAGGAGCCAGAAATGAGGAATGTACTACCTCTGTCGTCCCATATTAAAGTACATTTCTAAAATTAAAATAACAAATTAGTTAAGAAGAAGAATGACTTAATGATTCTAAAATATAGAATATTTTAATAAGAAGTGATTGATACGAACTCTACAAATACACGTACCGTAGGATAAAATTTAAATTAAAATGGCAGTCAGTAATAAATAGTTGGATGAGGAATGAGGGATTTCATATACTTTAGTACTACTTAAAATAAAAAAGAAAGAAAGTTGCATGTACTCTGCAACGGTCCTCGTCTTATAGATAGGGTCGTGGTACTTATTGGCAAAAACAATTCTTCATATAATATTGTACAACAGCAATAAAATTCTTCCACGGGCATGTCAGCACTATCCGCTATGTACACATTAATAGGTAAGTACTTTCGTTTTATACTAAAAAGCAGTATAAGTAAGAATTCAGTAACTCACAACATTGTCGCATTATATTCTCTTAAAAATAAGGAAACTGATAGGAGCAATCAAGCTGCTCAACTGTTGCAATTCTACCCCATACTGACAGTTCAACCAACCTTGAGCTCTATCATTCTGCTGTAGTATTTTCACAAGCTTATGGAGCGCAACATTCAGAACCAAAATATTTCCAGGTAAGGAAATGAAAGGCACATATATCTATTATTTATAGAATTCAGGACACAGCCAATCCAAGTTGATCAACAGAAACACCCTTAGAGCACTTCCAAGTTTCACATGATAAATTGATTTAGATCAATTGAAACATGCTTAGCATATTCATATTTTATTCCCCCAACTTTTTATACCCCAAATTTATATAGGCTTGTAGTAAAAATGTATCTAGACCTTATAGGGAGTTTTTAGTCATAAGAAATTAAGTGATTAAAAATATCGTAACAATTTATAAAAAAAGGTTGTTTTATTTAAAAGAACACCTCCATGCAGAAAAGAAAAGAAAGAGATTTAAAGTGATGAAAATATAATTTTATTTTTTTAATCCTTTAGAATAAGTCATACTATTAAGGGGGCTTAAGTTTATCGAAAATTAAGTGCTCAATAAAACTTCTAAGTCTAGATGATCAAACGCTCGCACCACGTACACCTTAGGGTTTTAGTTTTTCTCTTCCGGATGTTTATATTTAGACTTTATAAAAACCTATGGGCAAGTTTCTCTGTTAAACAGAGAAATCTATCTGGAGTCTTTGGACAATTTGATCTTAGTTTCTAGATTGAGCTCTCTATCTGCCAGAGAGACATATCCAGAGTCTTCAGAAGTTTAGAATAAACGCTTTGAACCTCCTCTGTTTCTCGAAGCTAAATGCTATCCAAAGTCTTCGAACTATTTGGTCGGAGACTTCAGATTGAGGTCTCTATCCAGATTGAAAGACTTATTTGGAATCTTCAAACATTATGTTCGGATACTCCGGAGTTTAAATTCTATGAGTAACGGCTATCTTCAAGAGCGGTGGGTATTTAATCCCACTAACCCCTTTTGAGGGGTTGGTTGCTATTCAATCCAAATTGGTCCACCGAGTTGGTCGATAGAAATTCAATCCAATGCGCTTAAATACAAGAAGGTATGGGATATCTGCTTAGCTCTAGTGCAGGTCCTTAAACTCTTTGGCATCTTTAAGTTATTTGGGGTTCAGAGCGTGTGAGTTAATTTGACCTCCAATTGAAAAGAAAGATAGATAGAATTAGATGATCGAGTCAATTGACAGACAGACTAATACGGATTCTTACTATCGGTTGGATGTGCCAATAGAGTTAAGATAGTCATTGACTATGAGTCCGATACAGGCATGTAAATATTGTACAAAGATAGCTTATTTATACATCGGTTGTGAGTTCGATGCATGCATATAAATATGATATAAATAAGTAAACTCATCGGCTAGCCGAGCTGATAGAAGGAAAGAAACTTACTAGATCATGATGGCAGCTCTATTAAAACAATCTTGATAGATCAAACCAAATTAAGATAGTTTAAGATTAAATATAATAAAAATAGATCGATCATTGGTAGACTAGTCATAGACAATCTATATATATCGGCTGATAAACCGATATATTAAGTTTAAAGATCAATGTAAAGACTACTCATTGGCTAGCTACTCCTATGAAATAATCTATTATCAGTAGTTTAAAAGGTTGGACCTAATTAATGTAGCATAAGACTGATGATGATAAAAGGAACTCGATAAGCCGATAGATCTCACGTAAACGTGATATGATATAACAGATCAGACTAAGAGGTTGGACTCAATCGATATAGCCTTAGACAAAACCAATATACCAAGATAATGGTGGAACTTACCCCTTTGCTAGAGATCGGACTTAACCGATGCAGTCCCGCGTCGAGAGCCAGAACTCACAAGTAAAAACCTAGAAGAATTAAGGTGGCGATGTGCCAAAGTTGTATTGATTTGTGTAGATAATTTACAAGGCCCTAGGGTGTTTGTATTTATACCCCACAATTACATGAGTTCGAGATGGTTACAAATAATCCTCGGACATTATTTCCTAAATAGAAAAGGAAAGTATCTCTAAGAAGATAACAAAATTAACTACTCTTGCCTAATTACAATAGATATTTTATAGATACAAAACCACTCTGCTATGGTTTCCACCATTACTTTCTAGATTTGGTCTTATCTGGATAATCTTTCATCTTCAACTAAACCAAATTCATCTTCATCTGTCCGATCGACTCTTTCCTTATCCAAGACCATCGACATTTCTATCTGCTCGATCAGCCTCTCTATCTATCAATCGGTCTCTTTCCATAAACTGATTGGCTCTCCGATCCTTAACTGAATCTGTTATTGGGCTTACCAAATTTTGACAGTAACACCTGCTTATTCATTGCTACTCACTTTCAAAATCTTCCTAGAGATTCTTCACTTCATTCTCTTAGATCTTGAACTTAATTCATACTTTGAAAGTGCTTTTTAGGTGATTTTTGAGAGATTGGATCTTAGGATTCGTGTGAGTACTTGTGGATCAACGCCGGTAAAGACTCAAGCTTGTTAATCTTAAAGGATCGTCTTCTAGATGACTGGGCCTTGTCTGTAAGGATTCAACGTATGAGTCACTTGGGATATTTGTAAAGGTATCTCTTATCTTCGTAAGGAAAGAGATATACTAATGAATCCCTAAGTTCTATCTTAGAAATTAATTTGGTAGAGCAAGCTCCATAGAAAGTGGGAGCATGGTGTCCTACTAGAGACCTTAATGGTTGCCTTGGATTATGTGCTACCCTGTGATTTTGTTTCTTTGCTTCCTCCCAATGAGTGTCTCTTAGACCTTTTGAAGGAGGTCTGAAATCTCAGGATTATACAACCGAAGACTCTAGACTAGTTTATTAGTTTGACAGAAAGACTGGTCCAGATATTTCGGACTGTAAGACCAGAAACTCTGGAGGGAAGACTAATTTTCACTGCTAGTGTACTTCAGATTTAAAAGAGTGCATATTCATCCCACTTTGTGTGACTTAAGGTCCTTTCAATTGCTATTAGAGCCTCATCTTCAGATAGGGCTTAACCGCTCAAAGAAATGTCACATTTGGGAGATGAGTCAATTGATCTAAACAAGGAAAATGAGAATCAATCCACAAGCAAAAGTCTCTCCAAGAAGGTAGTGTCTATCCCTCTTTACTATGACAAGCTCAATTCTAATTCTTCTACCTACTATCCCTCTGTGGCTTTCGGGTGTGCTTCTCATTTTGATGGGACACACTATGCCGCCTAGAAGCATAAGATAAAGTTACATCTAATGTCATTGCACCTTAGTGTGTGGAATATTGTGCTTACAGGTCTCGACATTCTGGAGGAGAACATTGAACTCACACCCACTCAAGAGGCGCTTGTCTATCACAACGCATAAGCCACAAGTGTGATTCTTAGGTCTCTAAGTCCTGAAAAGTTCAAAAATGTGGACCAACTTGAAGTGGCTAAGAAAATTTGGAAGACTCTTGAGTTGGTGTATGATAGATTGTCTGGGGTGCGAGAGTCACGTATCGAGTTATTAGAGGGACAACTCAGCCGATTCGTGATGGAGGACGATAAAACACTATAAGAGATGTATGATCTCATGATGATCATCATCAACAAGATCTATAACCTTGGAGGAAAAGACATGATCGACCATGTCATGGTCAAGAAGCTTCTCCGAGTCTTCGCGCCAAGAAATTGAACCTTAGTGACACTCAACTTTTGGGACATGCTCATATTGGAGAGGAGTGGAACTCTCAAAGTGAGTCTAGCTCCGATGATAGGAAGAGGGTGGCAATAATCGCCATCAAGTCATCATCGCCAAAAGAATCACTCTTTAACAATTTGAGTGACTGTGATAACTATTATGCTCACACATGTCTCATGCCATCGGGGTGCAAGGTACTATTCCTTCATAATGATGGCAATAGAAATGATGATGATGTTGATAAACTTAATTATAAGGGTATCAACAAAAGCACACTGTTTTAGATGGCTAAGCTTGTGAAGGCGTTAGACATCAAGGAGGAAACACTTGAGAAGCAAGAGGACTTGTTCATCTTTGAGAAGGAGAGAAATATTGCTCTTGAGAAGTCATTGGCTAAGGAGAGAGAAGGTTGATGAATTGACCAACACTTTAAGTGTAGTCAATGAATCAATGGCTACTCTAAATAGCTCCAACAAGGCACTTGTAGAGAGGTTTGAGAGTTTGAAAAAAAACTCACAAATCTCTTGAAGTAAAGTTTGAGGCTCTTTTAGGCATCACCTCCTTCTTAACTTAAGTCACCAAGCTCTCCAATTCACCCCTAAGAAATAGATATGCTAGTTGCTTTAATGTTGATATGAATTTCTATTCGACTAACATGCAAGCACTAGATGAGCTTAAGAGGAAGAATGATAGGCTTGGCACCTTGGTTAAATATGGATGTATGAAGACATATTAATTGAAAGACATACTCTATAAGACTCTCCACTCACAACAACAAACGTCGCTTTGGACTTGGTTTCCACCCAAGTAAAAACAAGCCATCAAAACAAAATGATGTAAAGTACAATAAACCCATCAAATTTGTGAGGAATGGATAGAGAGCACACACCCAAGAGAAGAAGCATATGTCTAAACACTTATTCTATGCTTCTTACATGCTTAAGAG
Organism: Oryza coarctata; assembly: GCA_030770085.1. Taxonomy (NCBI): domain Eukaryota; kingdom Viridiplantae; phylum Streptophyta; class Magnoliopsida; order Poales; family Poaceae; genus Oryza; species Oryza coarctata. The sequence goes on from CM061475.1 coordinate 12,113,318, forward strand.
AGACCATCATGGTGAAATGGTAGCTCGTTTTGTTGGTTCTCATGATGAAAATGTGAGAAATATTTATGGATACCAAAGTCACTTGTAGGCATACTTCGACAAATTGAGTTGGGTTGTAGATAGCAGATGCACAAATCATATGACCAGAGAGAGGAATATGTTCACCTCTATTGTAGATAATGGAGGGTAAAATGACAATATTGTGTTTGGTGATAATGGTAAAGTCAAAGTGATGTGAATTGGTAAAATCGCCATCTCAAATGACCTTTCAATTACAAATTGTTTTATGTTAAATCCTTGAGTTACAACTTGATTTCTATTTCTCAATTATACAAAATTAGATGCAATTGTCTCTTTATCGATAAGGGTGTGATCGTTTTTAGGCATGATGACGAGTCCATGGCTTTTGTTGGCAAGTTGAAGGGCAATCTCTATGTTGTTGACTTCTCACGGGATAGAGTAAATCTTGAAGTTTGCTTGATTGCTAAATCTAGTAAGGGCTGACTTTGGCATCTCCGGCTAGCCTATGTTGGAATATGAAATTTGTTAAAACTTCTAAAAGAGGATCACATCTTCGATCTATCTAATGTGATTTTCTATAAGGATTGTGTGTGTAGGGCTTGTCAAGCGAGAAAGTAAGATGGAGCTCATTATCCAGCTAAAAATGTCTTAACAACATCTCTCCCCTTGGAGATTCTTCACATGGACCTCTTCGGACCCGTGGCTTACCTAAGTGTTGGAGGTGACAAGTATGGTTTTGTCATTGTTGATGATTATTCACGCTATTCTTAGGTATTCTTTCTTCATGACAAAAGTGAAGCACAAGCTACCTTCAAGAGGATTGCACGCCAAGCCCAAGATGAGTTTGATTTGAAGATCAAGAGAGCAAGAAGTAACAATGGCGATGAGTTCAAGAACACTCAAGTGGAGGAGTTCCTCCATGAAGAAGGGATCAAGAATAAATTCTCCACTCCGTATGATCCTTCGCAAAATGGGATCGTGGAGAGGAGGAACTAGACACTCATTGAGACGGCGAGAATTATGCTTGATGAATACAAGATATTTGACATCTTTTGGGTAGAGGACGTTAATACCGTGTGTCACACCATCAATCGACTCTGCCTCCACAAGATCTTGAACTAGACCGCCTATGAGCTTCTCACCGATAAAAAGCCAAATGTCTCATACCTTCGAGTTTTGGGGAGCAAGTGCTACATCTTGAGCAAGAGACCTCATTCATCAAAATTTTCCTAAAAGTTGATGAAGGTTTCTTTCTCGGCTATGAGTCAAATACTCATGCCTATCGAGTCTTCAACAAACTTTTAGCATTGTTGAGGTCATGAGAGATGTGATGTTTGACGAATCTAATGGTTCTCAAGAGGAACAATTTAGTGATTGTGTTGTAGGAAAAAAAAATTCAAAGTCAAGCAATTGTGAACATGTCGAATGATGATGTGAGACCTCATGACGTGCCAAGTGAACAAGATGGGGTACTTGATCAACTCTCCTCTATAAGTATGCGAGTTTCGGAGACATCTCATTATGATGTTATGCACGAAGGCCACACACATGTGGATGGGATTGATGTCGAGGACACTATAGAGAAAAGAGACATCGCTTAGCTCAAGTTCCCTTGGTGTACTATCCACATGTCCATCAAAGCTTACAGCGAGATCATTTCATTGACAACATTTTTGGTGATATAAGAAAGTGGGTGACAACTCATTCTCATGTCACTAATTTTTGTGGATGTTACTCATTTGTCTCTTCTTTAGAACCGTTGAAGATTGAGGAGGCACTTGTGGAAGTGGACTAGGTGATGGCTATGCATGAAGAACTAAATAACTTCACCCGTAACCGTGTTTGGACTTTAGTGGAAAGGCCCAACACCAACATCATAGGAATAAAATGGATGTTCCGTAACAAGCAACACAAAAATAGGGTTGTCACTCGAAACAAAGCACAATTAGTGGCAAAGGGATTCACATAAGTCGAATATCTCTACTTTGGTGAAACCTTTGCACCAGTCACACATCTTGAGTCCATTCACATTCTTTTGACTTTTTATACTAACCACAATTTTAAGTTATATCAAATGGATATAAAGAGTGCGTTTCTCAATGGGCCAATCGAGGAGCTTGTGTATGTAGAGCAACCGTAGGGCTTTAAAGACCCTAAGCACCCTCACCATGTGTACACGATTCATAAAACACTCTATGGGCTCAAACAAGACCCTAGAGTATGATATGAATGCCTCCATGATTTCTTTCTCAAAAACAACTTTGAGATAGGAAAAGCAGACACTACTTTCTTCACTAATAAATTCAATAATGATTTATTTGTGTGCCAAATATATATCGATGATATAATATTTGGAACTATTAACAAAGAATTTAGTGATGAGTTTAGTAGGATGATTATCAAAAGATTCGAGATGTCAATGATGTGTGAGCTTAAATTCTTCCTCGGATTTCATATCAAGCAACTAAAGGAACGACCTTCATCTATCCATTGAAATACCTCAAAGATGTCTAAAAAGAAGTTTGAGATGGAGGGAACCAAACCCATCAAGACACCAATGCCATCAAACGAACATCTTGATCTAGGTCAGGAAGGTAAACAAATTGACCAAAAATTTTATCGTTCCATGATAGGTTTGTTGCTCTACCTTTAAGCATCTAGACCCGATATCATGCTTAGTGTGTACATGTGTGATTGCTTTCAAGCTTTCCTAAGAGAATGCCATTTAGTAGTTGTAAAGCGAATCTTGAGATGTCTAGTTCATACTACAAACCTAAGGTTGTGGTACCCGAAAGGCTCAAATTTTGATTTAATTGGCTATTTCAACTTAGACTATGCTAGTTGCAAAGTGAATAGGAGAAGCACCTTCGACACTTGCGAATTTCTTGGGAGATCTCTTGTCTTTTGGTTATCCAAGAAGCAAAATTCTATAGTTATGTCAATGGCTGAAGCCGAATACATAGCCACCAAAAATTATTGTTCCCAACTCCTTTGAATGAAACAAACCCTCCGTCATTATAGGTACAACATGATACATATTCTACTCCTATGTGACAATGAGAGTGCCATCAAAATAATAAATAATCTCATCCAACACTCAGGAATCAAACACATCAACATTCACCACCACTTCTTAAGAGACCATGAAGCTAAGGAAGATATTTGCCTAAGCCATGTGTCAACCGATAAACAACTCACCGGCATCTTTACCAAACCTTTAAATGAGCAACGGTTTATAAAGTTAAAAAATAAGCTACATATTCTTGATTCTCGAAACATCTCTTGATGAGAAGCACATGTAGGAGTTAAATGCATATTTAATCAATAAATAAGTTTAAATCCTAAAGTGTCTGAAAATCATGAGCTCTTGTGTCTTGAGATCTTAATTTACTTAGTGCAGGCCTTGACCCATAATTGAGAGCTTAAACATTCCATTTTTTCTCAAAATTCAAAATTTGAGAAAAATTTTTGTGCCTATTTTGTGTTTAAAAATTTGTGTAATACCCTAGAGAATCTCAGTGTAATCATTTTCTTGTAGTGTTGTTTGCTTGCCGATTACACCGGGGTTCTCATATGTTGCTTGTCCAAGCCTCCCTTGATCCAAAAGGCTAGAGTCTCTGAATCCTTGTCCCGGAGTCTCTGTTTAGCCTTCTCTGTATCTAGCTTAAAGTTGTCTGGAGGATTCGGTCCTCCTGTTCGGAGTCCCTGGTCCTACTTCTATGCTTCAACTTCAACTTCCACCGGAGTCTTCATTCGAAACCTCCTGAATCTTTGTAAAAAATCACTAGTCTCCGCAGCAATCTTTGTATCCAATCTTTGTATAAATACCCAGGTGCCATCGGGTTTTTACCCTAATCTTTTCTTTTTATTGTGTTCTTTCCCTCTCCACAGCACACAAACTCATCATCCGGCAATTTCAACCATCCATCGTTGTTTCCCAAAGGATCCTCATTGCTTTTGCTCTCTGGTGAAGCAAGTCTTTGGATCCATCCTCCGTTTTTCAATCTTGTCTCAAGGTAATCTCAATCCTAGAGTTTTCCCTCTCTTTTTAGGTTGATATATCAATCCTTGAACCTAGGGTTAGAGACCATGTGCTAGGATGGTTCCTTCTCACTCCTAGAAACCCAATCTAGATCCCCATTGCAAATCCATGGCTAGATCCCATGGTTCTCTTCGCAGGACCAGAGTCTATGGTCAGCATAACCAGAGTATCCAGACCGGCTTCTCTGCCTAGCAGAGAGAGTTGACTGGAGACTCTAGACATTATGTCCGGATACTCTGACATGTTATCCCCTATAGTCATCTAATCTTGCCTCAACCTTAATCCTTGTTATGTTCATAAATCTCAGGTTTTTCTCTATGGGTCGAGAAAAGAAATGCATTTGCACTCCAAGTAGATCTTCAAGTGACATTATAGGGTGGTGTTGCTCAAGAGGCCACCTCCCATGTGAACCCTCCTCGGGTTCCTTAGGGGGACAAAGGCAAATCAAAGGCCACCCTCTCTTATGGAAGAACTAAGAAAATAGTGAAAATGGGTGGCGTACCATCTTCTCTACCAACTGTTGCCTATACCAGTGTAGATCCAAACCCTAGGGACTTCATAGCCATTCATGGTGACTATCCGCATCCACATCCACTTCATGGCTCAGGAAGAACCATCCATGTGATTCGCCTTTTCGTTCAGAAGTCTCCTCTTGATCTTCCTTCTAGTGGACTGGGACGTCCTGTGCACAACTACAAGTGAAAACTACACCAATGCATGAAAGACAAAAAGGAGGATCCAAACTCTATCAGTTGTTTTGGCATATCTAATCCCCGGTTCTAGACCTAGTTTCAATAGGATTACTATAACAGTGTTATCTTGGAGAGAGCTAAGCAATTTGTGGACATGTAGTGGATCAATTAGGTTACCACAAAATAAATGGTGAATCACGTCTTCAATGACATGATTTGAATCTACAAGGAGAGAGGGCTCTACAACCTCATGGGACTTAAGCATAATTGGTGTGAGGAAGTAATAGCTCAGTTCTAAGCCATCGTATACTTTAGCTCTACTGAGGGTGGTGAGTATTTGATTAAGTAGATGACTAATGGACAACAGTTCTAGGCCACAATTCAGACCTTTGCAGTTATAGAGCTAGACCCACTTGATCTCACTTATCCAAGTCTTCACCACTAGTGGCTCATCCTTTCTCATGAGTCTACATTTATATATGGTTCAAATGGGATCATCAATACAACTCCTGGGCTACTTTCTTACTATGATATCTTGAATAAGTTCTTCCGCCTCTCAATCAATCCTAAGGCAAGAGACACTTCGACAATTTAGTCCATTGCCATTGACCTCCTTGCTAACTCTCATTTCACCAAGCCAAGATTTAGCATCATGAAATTCTTGTGGGAAGAGATGTATGCTATCTTCATAGATCCATGTTGCTCTCCCACATACTCATCGTATATCATGAAGCTGATTGAGGCAGTGTTAGGGTTGTGTTTCATCAAGGAGGTGTGACATCTTCTATACTATCTTTGTGCTCCTCCTGCTACTCCTTTAGGGCTCGGGGCCTCCTCCTCACATCGTCGACCTCCTCTAGCTGTCTAGCCTGAGTTAACATTGAAGAAGGCTATCAAAGCCCTCTTCTCCATCTGCTCCACCACTCCTAACATCATCCATCGCTTGGAACAACACCAAAAGGCTTATCTTTAGTCTTAGGGTGTTGATGTCTCTCTTGATCATGTGCCACCTATCTACATAAACTTCTTTGGCGAAGAGGATGATGTTCTAGTAGCCGTGCAGGGTGCCTCTGTACATCCCTTTGCCGTGACTTTCAACATTAGTTGTGCTAACCATCACTATAATTCACCTCTTGAGATGACTGATTCTAAGAATCAGGGTGAAATAATGATGGAGACACCACCAATGACAATGAATATGAGGCGTCCAGCTAATCCTCCTTGTAGTTCCTCCCTTTTTGTGCTTTGATGACAGGGGCTCCTATTTATGTTTTTTTTAAATTCAACTTTGGAGTTTGCATACTCCATTCCTCGTTTCGACAAGTAATGTCTAAATTATTTGTGTGTAATGTAATGATTGTTAGTTTATCTTTATCGCACTTTAAATCTTTTTTATTATGTTGAGATGCTTGTTTGAATGGTACTTGTTTTATTTTTCTTGTTTATGTTATACCATATCACATGCATCTTAATTCGTCATGTTTTTCACTTCTACATGTTGCACCGCATGATTGTATGATAATAGGGGGATCTCTTATGATTTTCTTAATATGTGCATATGCTTAAAATTCACTTATGTGTATGCACATATTTAGGGGTAACTTATTATATCTTCTTTCCATCAAGACATCTTCTTTTATATCTCTCTTGTAAACCCTATGAATATTGTCATCAAACACCAAAAAGGGAGAGATTAAAAGTGCATCTAGGCCCTATAGTGGGTTTTAAGTGATAGATGATAAGAAATTAGTGAGCTAGTGTGTTGTGATTAAGAATCTTGTAGCAAGTCACCAAAGAAGAGATTGTTTTGTTTAACAGAAGACCCTATAAGGAAAAGAAAAGTAAATAAAAAGAAAAAGGGTGCTTGAAGCGATGAAAATATAATTTTATTTTTCCTTGGGTCCTTAGGACAAGTCGTACTATTAAGAGATGCTCAAGTTTAATTGGGTCGAGAAGCAAGTAATCAATAAAACTTCTAAGTCAAGATGAGCGAATACTTATACCACGTATATCTTGGGGTTTTGGTTTTTCTCACATAGTGTTTTGGATGTTTGTGTATAGGCTTTGGAAAAACTTGTGGACAAGTTTCTTAGTCAAACAGAAAAATATGTCTTGAGTCTCTAAACCTTTTGACCACAGTCTCCGGACTGAGCTCTTTGTTTGGCAGAGAGGCTTATCTAGAGTCTCCGGAATTTTAGACCGGACACTCATAACCTCTTCTCCTTCTCGAAGTTAAGTGTTATCTAGAATCTCCAGACCGTTTGGCCAAAGTCCCCAGACTGAGGTCTCTATCCAAGCCAAAATGCTTGTCCGAAATCTCTAGACATTCCGTCCAGATACCTCAGAGTTTAAATTCTATGAGTGATGGCTAGCTTCAAGAGGGGTGGGTATTGAATCTCACCTACCCTTTTTTAGGGGTTGACTGCTCATTCATTGCTACTTTACTCCTAAGAGTTTTCTTGAGATTCTTCACTTCGCTCTCTTAGATCTTGAGCTTAATCCATACTTTGAGAGTACTTTTTGGGGGATTTGTGAGAGATTGGATCTTGAGATTTGTGTGAGCACTTGTGGATCAATGCTAGTGAAGACTCAAGCTTTTTACTCTTAGAGGATCACCTTTAGAAGACTAGGCATTGCCCCCGAGGATTCAACGTATGAATCACCATTTGTGAATGTCTTCCTCACCTCCGTAAGGAACTAGGTATACTAGTGAATCCCTGAGTTCTATCTTAGAAGATATTTTGGTAGAGCAAGCTCTATAGAAAGTGGGAGTACGAGGTCCTAGTGGAGACCTTAGTGGTTGTGTTGGATTATATGCTATGATTTAGTGAGAGCTTAATTTCTAGGGTTAAACTTGGTGAGGCAAGGGATTGAAAAAGATCTGGCTCTTTGGAGCTCCTCAACAAAGTCGTAGGATTGTTTGATCTGAACTTCGATAAAAAATTACCTTATCTCGTAACTCGTTGTTACCTTTTATATTCTCTATGATTTTGTTTCCTTGCTTCCTCCCTAACTCATAGGGTTTGCCTCCTTTGAGTGTCACTAAGACATTTCGAAAGAGGTTTAGAATCTTTGCACTATACAACTGGAGACTCTGGATTAGTTTCTCTGTTTGATAGAAAGACTGGTCTACATATTTTGAACTGTAGAACCGAAGACTCCAAAAGGAAGACTAATTTTAGATTTAAAAGTTTATACATTCACCTCTTCTCTATACGACTCAAGGTCATTCCACCTAAGAACATAGTTCAGATATTAAATTGATCAATCAACATATAGTATGCATTAAAAAAATCACATCTGACTTTGAATTTAGATGTCAAAGACCTCATAATTTTTGCACAGCTATATTCATCTATGATCTCATACAGTTCTAAGCATTCAAATTTGTACATGGCAAAAAAAATCACATTTGACATTGAATTTAGCTGTCAAAGACAACATAATTTTTGCACAACTATATTCTCCTATCATCTCAGTTTTCAAATTTGTACATGACCATCTATACATTTCATCACGCATCCTATCAAACTACATCCATTAGCTTGTTATAGTACAATAAATAAATGTACTGCAATATTAGTGAAGTATTTTAGATAGCTACAACGATAGCGTTTGAAATAATTAGAAAATTGTAACTCTGGTTGAACCACCCCATTACAAACAAACCATGTCCACATGTTTGAGAGGACATTGATTTCGTCTAGAAGGGGGATGAATTGGAGTTTCCTAAAAATTTACAAAACACCTCGCAGCAGATCAGTAGTACCTGGAGTATCTGGGCCTAGGAGGCAGAGTCTCTAGAACTAGGAGACCGGAACCTCCGGGATACTAGAAAAAACACCGAACAATCCACTAGCACAAAATTTACTTGAGCCAAAAGATGACAGACAAGTTATATGAGCAATATATATAGTCATCAACAATATCAATCAAGCTCACAATTAGATAAGGCAACATTAAGCATAACAACGGTAAAAGTATAAGAGAGAGACGAAGACAAATAATTTGTTTCCCAAAGTTTGGATTGTCCACCAAGAATTCTATGTCTCTGTTGAGAAAGCTCTTAAGAAAGTTAGGTCTCTTTCAACCACTTTTCTCTCCTCACTATATTGCTTCTTCCCTCGTGGAGACGAAGAAGAGCCTTTAAAAACTACCTGTGGCACACCACAAGCTTGGGTGCTCACCAACGACTACTAACCTTCAATGTGACCTTGATCTCTAAGAGTAATAAACATAATCAAGAATTTGATTGCTATAAACTCAAGTGCTCAAAGAATAGATTAAAACTTACTAGCTCTCAAGTTCTCTTCTCAAACATTCCCTCAACCCCTAAAACCCATCTCTTTTCAAATCCCTTCTCAAATCTCAATTACAAAGAGTTCTACCACAAAGGTAGGATATTGGGGTGTGACTATTTGGTTTTGGATAAAACTAATCTTACCCAAAGTTAGCATCCAAGGATAGAGGGGTGGAGGGGTTTAAATACCCAATCCCCTAAAAGCTAGCTATTAGGCACAACCTACGCCGAGCCCAGAGTTTGTGGGCCTAGGCCTAGAACCTCCTGCCCGTCCTAAAAAATTAGCTGTTATGATTAGATATGTGTAGGCCCAGACCCTCTGGGAAGACTTCTTGAGTGTTCAGAGGTTATTTCTAGAGCATCCTGAAAGTCCCAGGTCTAGAGTCTCTGGAACCTAGGCCTAGACCCTTCGGGACACCTGACAACACCTAAGAAAAAATCTATAACTTCTTAGTCCAAAGTCTATTTTCAATGATCTTAGTATCTATGAAAAGTTTATTGAAAAGGCTATATACATCAACTTGGATTTCTCCAAAGGTAGGATAGGTCCGAACAAGCTCTAAAACTATTCATAGGATAGATTAAAATTGGATTTCTCCGAAGGTAGCACTTGATAGGTCACTTTGAGCACCAAGACATATGCAAAAACATCAACGTTGAATCCCTCTTAATAGTATGATATTCTTATACTCAAATACAAATAGAAAAGCTATACTAATAGGAATGCTTTCACGCCGTCTTCTTTCTTCACTTTATGGGTTTCCAATGTCGAAGTCATTTCACCATCGAGACTATTCTCCTATAACTCAGTAAGCACATTAGTCTCAAATTAATTATACATTTTCTTTAATCCATGCCTTTTTTATCATCAACAAATCACATCTTCTTGATCTTTAGTATTTCATCTTCCATTTTTTTCAAATAATTGATGCAGATATTTCATAGCTTCAAATGGCCTCGTCCGATCCATCATGATAAAGTCTTTACTCGCTCTTCACCACCAGATTTGGTTCGTTGGTGCCAAGCCATTTGCTTCCTTCACCACCACATTGTTCATCGTAGCCGAGCTTCACTTACACCTCACCATGTTGCCATGGGTAGCTACTTAATACACCACATCTTCAATCTCTTCTCTTTGTTTCTCATCAACCAATAAAGTATATCTTCTATCTTCTCATATCATATTCAATTTTTATCAAATTCAACCATGATGTTAATGTCCTTTAATACATCCATCAACTCATGATGGAGTCTCACCAAGAATCTCGTTGATTCCCAATATATGAGGCATTATCTCTCTTCGTTAGAGTATAATCTTATCATCGATCCTCAATATATAAGCCATCAACTTTCTTGCATGATGCTGTAACATAACTTTACATCATAAACTCATAGCAAATGTTAGTTATAACAATAGTTGTCATTAATCACCAAAACTTTTAATAACACAAGGTTAAATAACTACATCTTTAAGTGGGATACATATTATACTTGGCGAGGGTGGAACGGTAAGCCACGTCGTCGTGCCACATTGATTGTGCATGTGGGCTAAATGGACCTAAAGTTGCTACTACTATAACATATACGATGTCGTCAAACATGGCATTGCTACACTATGGACGATGGTGTGGCATGACGACATGGCTCTCCATTCTCCGCTAGGGTTTGTATTTCCATTTGATACCGCTCGAAATCTACAAAATCCAGATTTACTGATGGTGGACGAAATGTGTTACCGCCTAAAAATTCGAAGGATTTCGCCAAACTCAAATTTGAATTGTGAAAAAATAAAAAAATCCTATAAGTACTATGATATTTATATAACATAATATTCGTCTTGTTTTTAACTACAAATCACGATAGAATGGAAAAGATAGTAAATAGAGAAAAGAGACTAATGGGTCTCTATGCTCGTCTGGTCAGCCAGCTAGCAGTACATTTGATAGAAAGAAGGAAAGAAGGAAAGAAGCAGAGGAAAGGAGATCGTTGTTCCATACCTCGTCATTCCCCAAACACCCACACCTGACGCGTGGTGATGGTGGCGGCCTTTGCCTCTTTCAAGCCATCCAAACCGTTCGCTGGCAGCCAACTCTTGGCTGAGAAAGTCGAAAATTGAATCGGCAAGGTCAGATTTCGCCTAGCAGCTTAAGACCCAAACCCTAGCTCGAGCATTTGAATTTAAAATTTGTTTTCCCAGATTTGTCTAGTTTTTTATGAAATTTGTCAAATTTCATGAAGTCCGGTGCTACTGCTAGCCACTGGATTTATCATCCCATTAGAAATCCTATTGGAAAGGTAAACTTGGTTAATATAGTTCGAAGATGTGTGCATGGTTAGTTAGCTATCTAAAATACTTCACAAATGTTACAACAAAGTGATTTAGTCATAAAAATAAAAATTGCAATCCTCTAAAATTTACTTTAAAAAACTGAAAAAAAACTGAGTTAGTGATTAGGAGGAGCATGGAAACATTACAGCAAGTATTACTACCAGCAAACGCGGTCCGTCTGTTTCCTATCCGACGGACGGTGGGGATGGAAGTTTCGTACTACATTACATCGACCACAAGAAATCCCCTTCTCCAGTTCGACCGACCGACCGAGAACCTCGCCGGCGCCGGCGCCGCCACGCACATTTTTGCTCCGGCGAGCTCGACTCCTGTGACAAATCCGCAGTCTGAGAGCCACAAAATTGCATGCTACCGCTCGGCCCGGCAAGGTACGACAGGCTGCCCCCCTACCGCGTTGAAATCTAGTTGGTTCGACGGTGATCATGACGCGAAACCTCCACCGCCGCCGCATCTTTCTGGCGAGCGAGTCGGTCGGGGCGCTTCCATTCGTGTAGCTACGAGTCCTGAATCCAAAAGGGAACATCTGGTTTCCATAGGCGATTGGATGGCACCCCTGAGGTGAACTCCAAGATCCAAGAACCATCCTCCGAATGGATGACGCAGAGGCGAACATCCTCGCGTCCCTCGGCCGCGTGCGCCTCTGCGACCTCGCCGCCGACGATGGGCTCCCTTCCGACAGCTATAAGATGTGCGTATCGGCCCTGATGCAGTCGCTGGAGCAGTATTCGGCGGCCGTCATCGAGCTGCCTCCGGCCAACGGCGCCCTGCTCAGGTCCGGCCTGGACTCCGCTCGCCTCTTCTTCCATCAGCGCGGGTACGGCTCCGGAGAGGCCGTTGGCTGCTCGGATGACGCCCGGGAGTGGTGCGAGACGTCTGGATACTATGCTGATCCTCAGATGTGGCTGGAAATGTATGATTTCAGGCCTGGAGTTACAGTGATGGAACCGAATGGTGCGACGGAATTGCCTCCGTCGGGATTGCCTGACATATTTTCGGTGCTTGGGAAGGTTTCCCGGGATGTCTTGGATGCTATTAGTTTCTCGCTGAATTTGCGTAGTTGCACATTTACTGAATTACTTGACAACATACCCTTGAGAAGCCAAGAGGTGTCATCTTCTGTTCTTTCAGCATGTTGTCACTCAAGGCCATCATTGGAAGGAGCGCAGCAGCATAGGGTTGCTTCTCAGGATGATGAACAATTGCTCATGTTTTCTGATCAGGAGAACCAGATTGACAAGACTTTGCTTACACTGGTTAAGTCGGATAGGTCAGGGCTGTATGTCAAAGATTTGCAAGGGCACTGGATTCTTGTCGATGGGGACCTTGGTCCGCATGATGTTGTCGTCTATCCTGGTCTTTCACTTTATAGGGAAACAGCTGGCTATGTAAACCCAGCTGTGCACAAGACGGAGGTTGGAAACTTGCAGGAATGTATGTTTGGACGGTATTCATTGGTGTTCAAGCTCATGCCTAGATCAGTTGCAAGACTGAGTGGTTCAGAGATGAGGGCTGCTGGCCATGGTATTGATGCGCAGTTTCAGGTCCCTATACTGGTTAATGATTTCATGCAGACAGAGCATTCTGCAAATCAACTTTTTCCCAAGAACAATGAACCATCACCACATTGTGAACAGGAAGGTAAGTTTGTGTAACTGCTGCTGTACCCCATACCAGGTTGCCATCCTTACAGGCAACTCTAAGTTAGTGCATAATAATAATTAGGATGCATCTTTTTCATTCAGAAGAAATAGGTGCTAAGTAGCACCAATTGCTTCTCCATCCTCACATTAGTCATCATAAAATTCCCTATTTAGAACCAGTTCTTGCTACATCTGTTATATCTGGACATTAATATATTATTGGTAATCTAGATGATATACAATAAGATGTGGTTTTGCCAAGGCAATTCATCAAAAAAAATCATGGGTGGTGGGATGTGGTGTCTGCAGGTGTTCTGTCCTGGTTTTTATCCCACCAACGTAGGGCTGAATAACCTTGTTTTTTTTATTAAAAAAAAACTAATACAAGCAAGCCCCAACATGAGGCTTGGGTTAATCTTGCTCTTCCACTAGTTACTGATATACTGCAACATGTTGAAACAAAGCTATAGTTGATATTTCTCTTGGACTATGCTAATGGGGTAATATGTTGTATGTTGGATGTGTTGACCTACTTTTTGTGAGACTTCATGACTTCATGGATTATAAAATTTGAGGTCTCATAGAGTGTTGTTCCTAGCATGCATTATTTGGTACATCTAGTGTTTTGAGATTATTGCTTTGTTGGGATACTGTGAACTGATGACTTCTTCAATTGTTTGGTGTAGCATCATATAACTTGGTGATGAAGAGAAAGAAGGAAGGTAGAAAAACGAAGCCACTCCCTCCTTCTAAAAGATTTCGCCTAGAGGCACAGAGGGTGCTCAAGGAGCGTGTCCAGGATATTGCAGACAAGAAAGGCATCAAGCTGAGATTTTGCAGCCTCAGGGATTGCGAAAGTCACATAAAGTCATTAGACCGTCCATGTGAGAACATCAGAATTGAAATTGGATGGCCGCCAGGGGTTCCATTTGTCCATCCACATGACCTCCCAAACAAAGCAAAGCTCAGGTTTCTGGAAGCTTATGAACCCGGATGGACTGCCTCCCAGCAAGACTTCGAGTTAAGTTTTACTGAACCATGATAATTGTTATCTCATTTAATGTTCAACACGATAGCATTGTTAAAGGCATAATAATGCCTTTTAGGTTGAAGTACAATGGACTATTTTCTTTTTTTTAGGTACACTAGATTGTGGTCCCCATGCGAGGCTAGGATCAGCCAGTTCAAGCTTTAGTTACGTCTAGCCTAGCCTGAGAACAACCTTGTTTGTTTTGTTGGTCATCTTGCATTAGTGATTTGCAGCCTCTTGGCTCCAGCTGCATCTTTGTTGAATGTTCTAAAAAAACTTGTAAAATTTTGGTGCTTTTACATGTTACTAACATGCGCGTATCTGAATTATCTTCTGAAGGAACAGATCTCTGTAAATTTAGATGCATTACCAACCTTGGATATGTTTTGAATCACAGGGTTGGTCAATAGTTTAATCTCACCTACATGCTGAGTGAGGAGCTAGCAAATGTGTTACTGACACCAAATGGATGTAGAAATGCATACCAAGATTACTGACAGTCTGACACCAGATGCCGTTGAGAGCTGGCACATACTTGTAGCCTTTGAGCATCTGTAAATGTTACCTACCTGCTGTTTGTGTGATTGTGTTCTTTTTGGGTGTATTGTGATCATGAACATTGCGATTGTGTTCTTTTTAAATTTGTTGTGATCATGAACGGTGCATGTGTGCTGTAAGAATCTACTTCCAACCTGCTATAATATTTTTGCATAGACCTTGTTTTGATGAATAATAATTTGACTGTAATATTCGTATATATACGGTGTATTTAAAGTACGTATTGATGATACAAATGAATATAAGGGAGACAAGATTTTTTATACATGTTTAGACCTCGAGATGAGGTAATAGCCATATGTCATTTAATTGAAGACCAGTGTTCTATTATATTAATCTCTTATAAATATAATATATGAAGGAAAAAACACTAATCTAGTCTATAATTACATCAATGTAGAACTCAGATATGGTTGTTGACGATTAGGTGTTGTCGAAATTAAATGTGTCTTGTCTTGACTTAGAAGTTCAACTGAGAAGTCAACTTGTCAGAGTAGGCAAATATAGTTGCACTCATCATATTTAAGTTATATTGATATCGTTGATTTATTATAGACAGTTATAATATTTAAGTAGAGTTATCTAGCATAAAAATACTCAAATAATCTTATTAATAAACATTAAAATCCCTGAGTAGTGTCAGGTAGTTTTATATAGGTAATTATAAAAAACCTAATTATTTTTCTATACCTAAATATAATTTATTTATAATTATAAATTTTACTTTTTGACCAGCGTTACGTTATCTTTCTTATATATCTCATTCCAACTATACTAAATAGTACTCTAGTGGATGCAATTTATCAGAATAAGATATTTGAGATCACACCTTTGTCGGTTCAAGAACAACAAATTTCATGTTTACATAGTACTCAGACAATATGTATATATCTCATAATTTGACAATATGAAATGCGCATTATATGCCCCGACTAATTGATGATTTAAAGCGATATCTACTATAAGAGTAGGCACAAATATAATAACATGACATCTGTTAATATAGGGAATAGCAGGATATACTATCTAAGTGCATATAAGTAAAAACTTATAAGTATATTGTTCTTCTTTATCGGCTATCTTCTATGCCTTCAAATAGGATACTCGAACCACCATATTGATAACCTTCTACTCGGGTGAGAAATTTATTTCTAACTTATGTCTATACCCTTTCAAAAACATTGCCATTTTTGGCAAATACATGAGCCTAAATTTGTCTTTTGTGATAGAGACAAAGAGCTTAGTGGTATCATGTGATACGAAACACCACATATAGTCACCATATATGGGTTATTAGACCTATACAAGATGTGTAGTTATTTTTTAGAGCTATTGATTTAGATCTTGTCTAGTCAACATAAAATTTTGACTAATGGATGATAACTTTCAACTTTACTATGTCTTTTAATCTTTTTTCTTGTAGATATTGATAATTGAATTTGCTGACTCGACATATGTCTAGTTGAAGTGGATTTTTGACTAGTAGGCACTTTTAGACCAACATATGTCTTAAAGTTGAGTTGTGGAGTTATCAGCCTTAGAACTACTTAGTCGGTATACAATGCCGACTAATAGAGAGTCTTCGATGAATCTCTCTTAGATCAGTTATTCTGCCATTTGTTTTTTTGCTGAAATCAATTATTGAGAATAAATTGTTAAGTAACAAGTCTTCGAGCGAACACTTAGTAAAAAAATATAAACTAAAATTTAAAAAAAGTTTAGTCTATAATTAAATAATATACTTTTTAGTGGTAGGACTGCTATTACACTACTGGTTTTGCAAAAACCAGCAGCATAGTCAAGTCTTAACCACATATATTATGCTCGGGTTGGTTATTAGATGTGTATCATATGTGGCTAGCATGTTTTCACATTGTTTTTCTAACACACGAGCATACCAAATGGTTGTGGTTTGCTTCTTATGGGAAACATTTTTTTGATAGTATCACTTATTTTCCACATATGCCTTCTGTATTTGAGTAAAGACACACTATGTGATGTCACCCTACTTTGCTAGTGTCATCATTCTAGATGATATAGGCAGTGCATTAGACCCTCCACTTAGTAACATAGCACATGCTTCATCCTTGTTTCAAGTAGCCATTATTTCAACTAGTTGAAATTGAGGGTGTGAACAGTTTCTTAGCAAACATGTCAGGTGATCAGGCCAGTTACTTGTGCGAGGTATTATCCAATAATATAGCAATGGCGCCCTAGGCATCATCACTATTCGAGGTCTCTGACTTAGTTATTATGGTAGATGATATAAGTAAAGCCTTAGGTCCTGCGTTTATGAGTAGAATGTCTCCATTGTCGGTGTCTTGATTACATAGGGTAGACAACATGAATAGAATCTTGACAAAACATGCTCTATAGTACTGGTTTTTTTAAAATGAGAAATCATCCTAGCATGATAACTTTTTCACAAATATTTCAGACAATACTACCGACTATTGTAAAATATGTTGCTATCGTTCCCGAAAAGCAATTTCTAGAAAAAAATAACAAAAAATATCGAGAATGCACTTGGAGATCTGCATAAATATTCTTTTCATGTTAGGAAATAACAATCATATTAAGATCGTATGTGTTACCATATTTACTATAATCGAGTAAAATTTATTCATGAATTAAAAAGTGCAAGCCCTAGGTATGAGATTGTAGTCGGTCTAATATAACATGAGCTCATAAAATAATATTGTGTATAAAAAACCTCTAGGCAAACATTGTAAATTTCTAATTAAAAAATGTATGATAAATTGAATAAATATTATGTACCGAGTGGGATCAATTTAAAACATCAATCAACTAAATACCTCACTACATACTCGATAGGGATGATAACCATGACGTCTATAAGTACGTTCCATGGGTATATCATAATGCACATGCAAGTTTTTAAATTGGACACATGCAAGTCATTGGTGGTTGGTTCCTGAATTTTGATTGGTCACCTTGAGTATGTACGCGTGTAGTCAATGCTAGCCGTATAGGACGCAAAGCTATAAGATGCCTCGGCTGTTGGCTCAATTAGCCTCTTGTTCTTTTAGATGGATCGGAGTTGTAGGAGGCCATAGTGCTTCAACGTTCTCGTGCTCGTGCAAAACAAAAAACGAGAAACAAATGAAACATATATAAGCAATATATGAATTAATCAAATAATTAATATATTAGAACGACAAACCTGATATCTCGTTGAAGATTAACATTTTTGTTAGTGCACAGCCTTGTTGTCGATCAATTGGTGGATATTAGTTTAGAAATTATCGGTTTGGGTTCTCGATTCAAGACTCTGAGATCGATAATTTTGAACTACTGTTTTCTATGGTAACGATGTCTTGAAGCCATGTCGATCCTGATATTTTATAAAGCCATTTTTGATGGAATTGGTATAAATTCCAATGGTC
This sequence comes from Oryza coarctata, assembly GCA_030770085.1. NCBI lineage: Eukaryota > Viridiplantae > Streptophyta > Magnoliopsida > Poales > Poaceae > Oryza > Oryza coarctata. The sequence continues at coordinate 12,131,358 of CM061475.1, forward strand.
ATGATTTCAATCTAGATGTGAACTTACTCCGTTTGGGGGTTATCTCTCAATTCAAAGTCATTGTGATATCCCTCATCGATGAAAGAGCATCTAGCCTTCTAAGTCGGTTTTGGTTGAGGAAGGACAAAATGTTAAGGGATTAACATATTTATTGAGGTACATATAAATATTATACCCTAGGAAACTAAGTGTGAGCATAATGCCCCCCATAAATTCATGATTAAGCTATGGCGATTAAACTTAGAGTTTCTTTTTAGACTTCTTTTGAGTCTAGGAAAGTCATACTATTAAGAGGGGGTTGCAAACAGTGCTCTATATCTACTCTTGTGCTCAAAGATCCATTTCTTAATTGAGAGACATATTTACACAACACTTGTACTACTGTGAGTTTGCTTCTGCTTATGGGTCGAAGGTTCTAGTCTTAGAGGATCGAAGGTTCCAAGTCATTGGTATCTATCATCAGCTAAGTGTTAGGCTAGAGATTATGGGATAACAGTCGAAACATCTAGGTATTTAAATCGGTGTGTAACGGCTAGTTGACATAGAGGAGTGTGTATAAATATCCCCTTTTCCTCCTAGAGTTGTTGGGGGTTTTTTCACTTTGTTTTCCTATCTCCTAACTTCTTTTAAAATTCTATATACTCTTTCACCAAGTTCTTGAGCTTCTATTGAGATTTTAATGAAGTTCTTGAGTGGTTGGAGTGTCTTTTCTTGTTAGAAGAGCTAGAAGAATCTTGATTACTTTAAGATTGGTGTGGGTCACTGTTTGGACCTTATTACTCTTGGATTTTGACCTCCTAAATGGTTAGGCATCGTCCACGAGCTTTCTCAAGCTATTGATTGTCCCTAGCAAGTTTATGAGGGTAAACCTCGCCTCTACAAGGAAAAGAAATAACCAATGAAGTAAGAATCAAGCCAGTCTTTGTTACTACTTGGTGAAACAAGGGGTTGAGAGAGAAAGAGCTCTCAGGAGCTTCTCAATAGAGATGTAGGATCTTTGTGATTCAAACTTCGAGAAAAAATCCCTGTGTCTCTCTCTCACTTTGTAAATTTTGTGTCAAAGCTTGCTCCTTTTTTATGTTAGTTACTAATTCCTGAATTACATTACTTGTGCATCTATGTACTATTTCCATTGTTATTTCTTGTGTTCTTGAGATTGTGAAGGACTTGAAAGACTACATCCCCTGCTTAATCGGAAGTTCCTACCTAAATAAACCAGAGGTTTCGACCAGCCGTCTCGGCCTGCCTGAGAGAGCTAATCAGAAGTTCTGACCTATTAGTCAAGTCCTAGTCAAGTTTGAATTTGACCGCTGTATTGAAGTAATTTTTAGAAATGCCTATTTATCTCATGCTTGATCAGAAGTTTATGCCTCAATAGGCTAGAGGTTCCAATCAACTGTCTCATCTTGCCCGAGAGAGATGATCGGAAGTTTCGGTCAAGTTTGAATTTGACCACTACATTGAAGTAATTTTTAGAAATGCCTATTCACCAGCCTCTGGGCTATCTCCAGGGATTTCAATTGATATGCTAGCATATCTCTTTGGATTGGCTTAACTACTAGAAAAAAAGATATCGAGGGACAGTTTTACACTACCATATAGTGGCGACAATCCTTCGCTTGCCCATAACTCCACCAACAAAAGCAATGCTAAGAGATTTGCTATACATTTTGATTATAACAAGATCAATTTGCATTCTCATACTTAATTTGTCTCCGTGCCTTTCGAGCGGCCACCTCACTTTGATGGGACATTCTTACCGCTTAGAAGCCTATGATAAAGTTGCACATAATCTCTTTCCATCCAAGTGTTTGAAAAATTGTGTGCATAGGTTGTGATGTGCCAGAGGACACCAAGAACCCTGCACCGATGCAAGAGCAAATGATCCACTAGAACGCTCAAGCCGCTAGTGTTATACTCAGCACCTTGAGCCCAGAAGAATTCAACAAGTTTGATCAGCTTGAGGAGGCTAAGGAGATATGGGATACTCTTCAACTCTTTTGTGAAGGCCCTCCGAGCATGAAGTCAAAGATCAAGTTGTTGGAAGAACAACTCGGTCAATTCGTGATGGAGGATGGCGAGACACCTCAAGAGATGTATGACCGCGTGATAATCATTGTCAACAAGATCTATGGGCTTAGTGGTGAGGACATGACCGACCACGTCATTTTCAAGAAACTTCTTCGAGCTTTTGCTCTAAGAAATAACATCTTGGTGACTCTCATTTGAGAGATGAAATACTAAAAGAGGCTTAATCCAAGTGATGTACCCTCAAGGTTTATCTCTCACGAACTTCATGAAGAAGATGCCAAGTGCACCAAGACACTCTCCAAGAAAGTCACTCTAGCCAAGAACAAAGACATCACTCTTAAGTACAAAAAAGAAGCTTCAAGTGATGAGGAGAGTGAAGATGAGGAATTCACACTAGTTGTGAGGAAGTTCAAGAAATTTTTGAGAAGTGGAGATGGTTTTGGTAAGAAGAAGTAATGCAACAAGGGCAAGAGTCGACCAAGTAAGAGGGCATGACACTAATGTGGTGAGCATGGACATTTTATCATCGATTGCCCTAACAAGACGAAGGGCAATAGCAACAACACCAAGCATCGCAAGAAAGGAAGTGGTCATGCACATATTGGTGAAGAATGAATCTCTAGTGGTGAGTCTAGAGTCAAAGAGGAAGATGACAAGAAGAGTGGAGTTTCTACCTTTACCTACAAGTCTTCATCACCAATGAAATCTCTCTTCTCTAACTTGAGCAACGATGAGAAATTTAATGCTCCCATTTGCCTAATGGTAAGGGAACGCAAGATAACTCCCAATCCTAGACCTCTTAATAGTTATGATGAGGAAAGTGATAAAAGTAAGCTTAATGATGATGTGCTTAAGGGTTGTAGCAAACCTACTTTGAATCAAGTAGCTAAGTTTATAAATGCGTTAGAGAAAAGGGATAAGCCTCTCAAAAAATAAGAGGACTTGTTCATTCCTAAGAATGAGAGAAACCTTATCCTTGAGGGATCTTTCGCTAAAGAAGAGATGATAGAGATATTGACCACTTAAGTTGATTCAGTTAATAAATCCATTGCTACTCTCAAGAGGTCAAATGATGCAGTTGTTGAGAAACCTATAGGCCTACATAAGGTCCATAAAGATCTTGAGGTGTAATTTAAGACTCTTTGGAGTAGCTCTTTTACTTCCACTCAAGCCACTCAATCCTCTAATGCCTATACAAGCAATGGGTATGCTAGATGTTACAATATTGATGTAAATACTTTTGCTACTAACTTACAACCTTAAGAGGTCATCAAGAAGGAGAATGAAAGGTTGGGAACTCTTGTGAAGTATGGGTGTATGAAGTTCTACAAAACCATCACTAGTCACAACAACAATGATGGATATAGACTTGGCTTTTGTCCATATGAAAGCATGCCTATAGTGAGGAACATTGTGAAGGAAAAAGATTACTTAAAGTTTATCATGAAAGGGAGTGCACCATCACCTTTGAAGAGCACTTAGCTTCCTGCTGGACGATTGGTCGAAAGCTTAGACCATATGGGCAAGATGTTCTAACCATGGTTCTCGGGTCAATCGAGAGCCCTAGCAAAAAGTTTTGGTTCATACAGTTGGAGGTTCCAACCAAATGTCTCAGGCAAGCCAAGAAGGCTAACTGGAGGTTCTGACTCCAATGATCAGAGGTTCTTAGATGGACAACTCTACTATGATTCATACTTGACCACCAAGGATCGTCATAGTAAAGTTATCACACTTTTCAAGGTGGTCAGAATAATGAGTATAATATAGTTGTGTTGGTGCCAAAGGATATTGTAACTATTTTTCTAGGACTCAAACTTTAACAAGTTTGAATTTCTAAATCACTAGCTTGACTTTCATTTGTAAGCATACTCTTCTGGTGGATTAAGTTGGGTTATTATTGATAATGGGTGCACCAACCACATGACACAGGAGAGGAGTATGTATACTTGTCTCGACAAAAATGGAGGAGATCATAACAACATATTGTTTGGCAACAATGGCAAAGGAGATGTAAAAGGCATAGGTAAAATTGTTATCGCTAACAATCTTTTTATCTCAAATGGTATTCTTGTTGAGTCATTGAGCTATAAACTTTTATCGGTGTCTCAATTGTGTAAAATGAGATATAATTACTTGTTCACCAATAAGGATTTGACTGTCTTTAAGATAAGTGATAACTTCATAGCTTTTAAGGGAAGGCTAAAGGATAATCTCTATCTAGTTGACTGTGAGCTAGATGAAGTAAACCCGAAAGCTTACTTGATTGCTAACTCCTTTATGGGGTGGCTTTGGTATTGAAGGTTAGCTCATATGGGATGAGAAACTTATCAAATCTCTTAAAAGGTGGTACATTCTTAGCCTTACTAATGTTTCTTTTGAGAAAGATCATATGTGTAGTGCTTGTCAAGAAAGCAAGTTGAAAATCCTTATCATGTGAAGAACATCATGACTACTTCAAGCCTCTTGATCTCTTTCACATGGCCTTTTTCAGACCCATTGCTTACATAAGTATTGAAGGTAACAAGTATGGTTTTGTAATTATTGATGACTGTTCTCATTTTACTTGGGTATTCTTTCTCCATGATTTTACTTGGGTATTCTTTCTTCATGATAAAAGTGAAGTACAAGAAACCTTTAAGAGCTTTGCAAGGCGTGCTCAAAAAGAATATGAAGTCAAGATCAAGAGAGTGAGAAGTGACAATAAAAGAGAATTCAAGAATACTCAAGTCAAAAAATTATATGAAGAAGAAGGCATCAAGCATGAGTTCTCCATCCTATATGATCCACCTCAAAATGACATTGTTGAAAGGGAGAATTGAGGACTCATTGAAGCGACAAGGACTATGCTTAATGAGTATAAGACATCGGATATTTTTTGGGCGAAGGCCATTAACACTGCTTGCCATGCAATGGATCATCTCTACCTCCACAAGATCTTAAAGAAAACATCCTATAAGCTGTTGATCGGTAAGAAACCCAATGCAACTTATTTTTGAGTCTTTGGATGTTAGTGTTACATTCTTATCAAAAGACCTAGGCCTTCCAAGTTTGCACCCAAGGTAAATAAATGTTTTCTTGTTAGTTATGAGGCAAACGCTCACGTCTATCGTATTTTTAATAAATCTTTGGGTATTGTTGAAACTACGAGAGATATGACGTTAGATGAGACTAATGACTCTCAAGTGGAGCAAGTTGAGTTTTGATGTGCTAGGTAAAGGAATGTCAAGCAATGACATCGAGAAGAAGGCAATAGTTGAGGTGAGACCATAAGAACTAAAGGAGAAGCCAAGAGACACCGAGCAAGCTCCTTCTACTCAAGTGACACCTTTAAGTCCAAGTGTTGATCAAGAGGTTGATCTAACATAAGTAGATCAGAATGATGCCAAGGGCACTCAAGAGCAAAGAGACGCCATGCATTCTCAAGTCCTCCCAGTGCATAATCTAAGGATTCATCAAACCGTGCAAAGGGATCACCTAGTTAATAACATACTTGGAGACATTCAAAGAAGGGTAACTACTCGTTCTAGAATTTTAAATTTTTGTGTACATTACTTTTACGTCATCTTTGTAACCAATTAGGGCGGAGGATGCATTTGGAGATCCAGATTGGATGATGGCCATGCAAGAAAAGTTAAACAACTTCACACGCAATGAAGTATGGTCATTGGTGAAACGCCCTGAGTAAAATGTCATTGACACTAATTGGGTCTTTCACAATAATTAAGATGAATGTGGAGTAGTGGCACGCAACAAAGCACAGTTAGTGGCACAAGGTTCACCTAAGTTGAAAGACTTGACTTTGATAAAACCTTTGTGCTAGTTGCTCGCCTTGAGTCCATTCGCATTCTATTAGGCTATATCGCTAACCATGACTTGAAGCTTTATCAAATGGATATTAAGAGTACTTTATTGAATGAACCAATCATGGAGTTGGTGTATGTGGTGCAACCCCTATGCTTTGAAGACCTCAAGTATCTAAACCATGTCTACAAGCTTCAGAAGACTCTATATGGGCTTAAGCATGGTATGAATGCTTGCGTAATTTCTTTTTGAAAAATGGCTTTGAGATAGAGAAAGCCATAACTACTCTCTTCACTAAGAAATTTAAAAATGATTTATTTTTATACCAAATATATATCGATAACATTATAATTGGTTCTACTATCGCTTTATTTAATGATGAGTTTAGTAGAATTATGACCAAGAGATTTGAGATATTTATGATGAGTAAGCTCAACTTCTTCCTTATGCTTCAAATTAAGCAACAAAAAGAAGAAACATTTATTTTCCAAACAAAATACCTTAAGGACATTCTTAAGAAGTTTGAGATGGAGGGAGCAAATCCCATCAAGACACCAATACCTACCAAGAGACACATTGATCTCAATGAAAATGGTAAGTCCATGGATCAAATGGTATATCGATCCATGATTGGCTCCCTTCTCTACATTTGTGCATCTAGACTAGATATAATGTTAAGTGTGTGCATGTGTGCTTGCTTTCAAGTAGCACCAAAATAATACCATCTAGTTGCAATAAAAAGAATTCTAATATATTTAGTTTATACTCCTAATCTTGGCTTATGGTACCTAAAGGGGTGTACCTTTGATCTCATTGGCTATTCTAATTCCGATTATGTTAGGTGTATGTTTGACCACAAGAACACAATGGAGACTTATCAATTTCTTGGATGGTCTCTAGTTTCTTAGTCTTCCAAGAAGCAAGATTCCATAGCCTTATCTACTATTGAAGCAAATTCTATGACCGTTGGCTCTTGTTGTATTCAACTCATTTAGATGAAACAAACTCTTCAAGACTTTGGCTACAATATGACTATGATCATACTCCTATGTGACAATAAGAGTGCCATCAAAATGGTCAACAATCCGGTCCAACACTCAAGAACCAAATACATTGATATTAAACACCACTTCTTAAGAGATCATGAAACCAAAGGAGATATTGCCCTTATCAATGTAAGAACTAAGCACCAACTAGCCGATATTTTTACTAAACCATTGGATGAGAAAAGATTTTGTGAGCTAAAGAGTGAGCTCAATATCTTAGATTCTCAAAATAGTATGAGTCACAAAATATACATCAATGTTAGCCTCTGTGTTTTTGGAGATCTTTTCTTGGATAGAAAATGGTCTTTAACACTAGGAATGAGTCTTCAACATTCCCATTATTTACTAGAAAAACTCTCATTCAAAAACCTTTGCAAAAATTTTGTGGTTTTTATTGTAAAAATTTGGTTCTTAACTTTTTTGAATGATGGTCATTGTTATGTTTTGTTGCCTATCTGCTAGCCACATATAGAAATTTTGTAGCTTGTCTACTTCTCTCTTGCTCTAAACAAATCTTTGATCTTTTAGCTTTTTGTGTCCTCTCAGAATTTTTGAACCCCAACCTGAAAGTTCTAACTGGGCCTCTCGGTCTTCACCTTGACCCTTTTTCTTGGGATGTAGGAGGTTCTATCATTTCTATCGAAAGTTCCTACCGCCAGCGATTTTAAGGCCCTCGAGGGAGTTAGAGTCGGTTTCTCTCTCTCCTCTCCTCTCCTCCCCATCAGTGATGTTGGTTCTCCACCAACGAAATCCTTCAAGTCTACAAGCATCATGTAAGAGTTATAGTTCCAACTAGTCACATTGGGTGCAAGATGGTAGATTATTTGCATAATGTGGCAAGGGAAAATACTAACAGAAGAAAGGATTCAAACACATTACCTCAAGATACCACATATCCTAGATTCAAGACTGTAGTTCAGTTGGACTGGTAAAACTCAATGTATATGGCCAGACCCAAGCCAGTAATTGAGATGAAGTAGATCAACTAGCATTATATTAGTCAACAAAGGTTTGTCATCTTCAAGGATGTGCTAAAGTTGTGCTCAAACAATTGAGATGAGGTAGACAAACTTGGGAGGCATTATAGGTTTCGAGCACGATTGGTGTGAGGAGGTGATTCTCTAGTTATACAGCATAGTGTTCTTTGAGGAAAGTGACTAGAGGAAGCTATAGATGAGGTGGTTGACTCAGGGGAGACAATACTCAGTTTGTTCAAATTCTACACATTGACCCAAACGATCTCAATAGAGTCAACATTCACAATGATAAGTCACTTCCCATCAGCCACATCGTGTTCATGTACAACAGAGATGCTTCTAGGAATTGCATGGGAACCAGTAAGGATATGCTACCCGCCTTTAAGATTCTCCAACATGTTGAAGGTTACTCTGAGTCCTAAAGCTGATGATGCTACTACTCTTCCTGTTAGTCTCTATTATCTTATTTCTTGCCTCAGATCTAATAAGCCTCACATTAGCATTGTAAATTTCATCTGGTTCAAGATATTCAACATCTCCACTAATCCCAAGAGGGGATGTGCCTATACCCCCTATCTCATGAGGGTCATTGAGAAAGTGACTGGCATCTCATTCTATTAAGAGGTAGTTCACAAGTCTTTTTGCCCCAAGGCACCTCCCACTCCTTCTGATCAAGTTGTTGGCACCAGCTCAGCTCCACATTAGCCTCCTAGTTCTAGTGCTTCTTCTTTGATCATCAGAGGTCTCAAGGCTCTCTTTAACAGTTGTAAGAGAATTGATGCCTTGGTCAACAAGATAGAGAAGAAACAGAAAGATTTGATAAGGGATGTAGGAAAGAAGGTCTCCAGTGATTTTGAGGGACATGTGCTTAAGGATCCCTTGCTCTTTATGAGGTTGCCCGGAACTTGACTATAGGTGTTGGCTCTTCTTAGGCTTTTGAGGAAGCGTTAAGAGCCACTCGATACATAGCTTTAGATGAGAAGATTGATAATAAATTAGAGCTTGCTGCTAAGGGAGCATCTGAGGGCGTAACTGATACAGAACAAGGAGATGATGACGGTGTTGCTGCTAGTGGAGATACTAAGAATGCACTTTCTAATGATGGCAATAATAGAAGTGTACACTCGAGATATATGGAGGTGGTCCCTTTATATGGCGAGCGATTCCTCTCTTCCTCTACTTTGCCATATTTTTTTGTTGCCTTAATGCCAAAGTGGGAGACAAATACACAATAAGAGGGATTAATTTTAATTTCACCTCTGTTAGTCTATTTTGGTTGGAAGTTCTAGCCAGATCGCCCCATCTATCATTTCTATTTTAAGAACTTGTATAATCTTCTATGGACAAGTGGTTAATCTGTGTGAACTAGGATGTAATGGCTCTTAGTTTCTTTTTCAACTTAGTTTTAATCCTTATATTGATTGCTTATGTAGTGTGATGTTTTTCTCTTTTTATATGTGCTTACCATGTCATATGCATTTCTTTTATATCTAACATTGCTACTCATGGATTAAAGGTATTGAATTGAGCTTTCTATGTATTCTCTCTTACTTATGCATATATGCTTCACTTAAATATTCCCATGCATACATTGAGAGGGAGCTGAACTCACTTATTATAATTCAAAATTCAATTCATATTCATTCTATTATAAGCTTTAACCGTGTTGTTATCCATCATAAAAAGAGGAAATTAAAAGTGCATCTAGTCTCCTAAGTCAATTTTAGATGATAAATAATAAAATGGTTAAGAGATTAACATCTGATTGAAAGTTTCATCCTCAATAGATCAGAGGTTCCGACCAGTTATCTCGCCCTATCCGAGAGAGCTGATCAAAAGTTCCAACCCATCGATCCAAAAGTTTTGGTCAAGTTTAAATTTGACTACTATATTAAAATATTTTTTAGAAACATCATTTCACTCTTTCTAGGCTATCTCCAGGGCTTTCAGTCGAAAAATCTTCCTTTAGACACCATGTCGTCATTGATCCTCTGAATAATAGTTAGACTCTACCTATCACATTAACTATCAATAAATAATAATTCAACCATAGCATCCATATATATACGGTGTATTTGGAGAACATATTAATTAGTTGATAATTTATTAAGATAGCAAAAAAGATAAGTTTTTTATACAAGTTTAAGCCCTAAGGTCAATAATAGCCCTATGTACTATTCGATTGGAGACCGGCGTTCTACTGTATTAATCCCTCGTGAGTACAACATATAGGGAGAATAATTCTAATTGAGTATACAACTATATCATCGGATATAATTATTGATGACCAGATATTATTGGGCTTTTTTAATATTGACTTTGATAAGATTAGAGGTGGCTTATATTATTTTTACCATATTGGCTTGTTTTGGTTTGACTTCCTCCTACTAAGAGTCTTATATTTATACCCTTGTTATCTCCTTATTCAAGTAAAATTAATTATCTCCTAAGTAGAATTAGCAAGTATGGATACGATAAATTCTAACCAACTCTATCTTTTTTTCTTCTCAGAACTCTATATATCTTTCTTTCTCAAAACACATATCTATAGTGATACTTTTGATAACTTGCAACAGACTGATGAAGGCTGAAAAATTGAATGAAATCAAAATTTGTAGGTCAGTTTTGGAACAAGGTTTTCTGTGCGTTGTTCGTGGCGTTAGGGATGTACCGTGATAGCTTCCATTATTTAGTAGATTAGCCTACTGAATTTGAAGCATTCCCATCCATTTTAAACCATGTGATCAGCGCGAGATGGAAAATTCAAAAACCAAAAATGAACACAAGGGGAAAAAAACAAAAGCTGGCCAATGAACCGATGGAACCAGGATTTTTTGTTGTTTCCATAGACAAACATGTAGTATATCTAAATTGTAACCCTGGGATGGTAAACCGACTATCTAGACCATACACGCATAAATAAATGAATACTTGTTCAAGGTACCATTGTCAGAAAATATACACTTCATGTATAATAGAGGCTTTCGAGAGCGCTCCCGCTGGACTAGAGCTAAACTACTAGTCCCTGGATTTTACTCTATCTGGACTAACCATACAGGCACAAAAGGCAGGTACCTCCACACTGGAAACCATTGGGTAAGGGAAAATCCCAGCGCTAAATGGAAGAAATATAGGCATTGAGCTCATTGCTCAAAAGTCTTAATGCTCATCTGTGACCATCTCGTCCACCTTACCTACGTCAGCTTCCTGAGCTTCCAAAACTGAATCTGCCGCACCTGAATTTTTGCTCTCATCAGGGGGAGTCGGTTTCTCCAGGTCGCTGACGGTTGCAGCTTTGTCTGATACACCCTCTTGGGTTGACTCCTCACCATCACTGGATACCACTACAGCTGGTTTGCTGCTTGCCCCAGGTGCATTAACCACTGGTGATTCAGACATTTCAGTAGGTGAATTACCTGACACAGACAATTCGCTCTTCAGATTGTCAGGGTCAAGAGTATCCCTCACGGGTGATCTACAAGATCCAGTATCCATGTCATCTACCACGGTGAATTCAGTTCTCTGAGTACCAGTCTCAGGAGCCTCTGGCCTGAACGGGCAAGTGGCAGCAGCAGCAGGAGGTCCTGAACCTTCCGTGGTTTTGTGTGGCTCTTCAAAAGTGGAAGGAGTTGACACATCCTGCCCCCGACTGCCAGCTGATGATGAAGACGGTGAGTTCAAGTTGAGCAAGGGGGCATCATTGCTTTTAACATCTGCAGGAGAGGCAGGTGCATCTTCCTTAGATCGTGGTGCTGATGGAGTAGAGTTGTGATCACCTTGCCCAACTGCGATTTTAGAATGCTCCGCCTGGGAAGAAGTTTGCTGAACTTTGTGAACTCTCCTCTTCTTTAGAGAACTCCTTGGGTCCTTGGGGAGAGAAAGACGAGGTCCTGGAATTGGGAATGGAGATATTGCTGGTTTTTGCTCTCCAAGTAGTAGGCACACAGATTGAGCAATTGCTGAAACAGTTGCTGGTAGCTCACATTCAGGTGGCTTAGATGGAGGTGCACGCACAGCCTCCTGAAGCCAATGTGGTAGCTTGTTTGATTTTGAACTTTCAAAATCACCAGTGTTCTCAATTAGAGGATTTGAAAGCCCTGTGTGATTCAGATTCATCTCAATTGGCAATTTCCCTAACTTCGCACACCGTTGCTTCTCATGGAACAATTTGGCTTGTCTGTCTGAAAAACCATGAAGAATGCTCTCATGAGAACTTGATCCAACTTCGTTCTGCTGAATGGAGCTACTGTTGTGTATGTTTATGGGCAGCGAGCCAATGCTTTCCTTCATAAAAGGATTTGGCATAAATGGTGGGATCAGTCCAATATCAGGTTTCTCCCACTTGTCAAGTGGACCCGGAAAATATCCACTGTATCCCAATCCGTTTTTGAAATCCTGCCACGGTGTCAGTGATGGACCACCCTCACTTAAATTCATGTAATTAGTGGGCTCAACATGAGAAAATCTGGTTGGTATATCATTGCAACCTAACTGAATATCAGTTAAGTGGGACTGCAACTTTGGTGGCTCCATCCTCAGTTTTGAAAAGTTAATTCCATTAAGTGCCCGAGACATCATTGCATCTGATATTCCAGGAAATGTAGAGTTGGAGCTTCTAGTGGCTGTAGACATTGGTTCCTCTATAATTTTCTGCTCCTCCAAAATCCATCTCATGGCCAGATCTTCATGAGATCGGTGGATCAAAAAATTCAGCTTTGGATCTCTAAGCATGGCCGCCCAATTACCCCTTCCATGCCTACGAACCCCAATCCACAACGCATCAAGTTCATCTTCTGACCAATAGTCTGGTTTTGAACTCTTCTTCAGGAACTTATTTGAGGCATTCTTCAAGAACTTGCTTGAGGAGTATTGAGCACGCATCATTAATTTGTCCAAGACCTTCTTATGATTTTCAGGCATGGATGAATGGATTTGTTGAACTGGGTTAGCCAAACCTGGAAAAAGGCCAGACATATCTGCCATGAACTTGTTCTGCTTTGAAGTTCCAGCAATATCTGCCATAAAGCTTGGTAGCAATGCACTATTTGGCAATTCTGGGACACAATTACGAAGATATTCATTGCTAGTGCCCAATGATAAGTTGGGGAAAAGATCCGGTACTGACTTCATATGCTTAAGTGGAATACTGTCTTCCAGACTAAAATTAGGAAGACCCAGTTTCCCTTGAAATGAAGGAATGGACGATACAGGATTTTCTACAGGATCACCATTCCCCTTCCCGGATATAGGAGGAATCTGCACACAAAAAACCTTGTTATTCCTTTTCTTTAATAGTGCTAATCTGTATCTCTTAACTAGATAAAAAAATCATATGCTCTACTCAAGAATGGATTCTTTTTTTTTCAGTAGTATACCCATAAAAATCATTTAAAAAATAGTGCCAGGGTAGGTTGCCATTTCCTCCTAATAAGAATAAAGCAGATAACTACCTTACATTTTTCACTTTTGAAGAAAAAACATGAACAATGATAAAGCAACTGCATGAAATAATATGCTACCAATGAAAGAAGAGAACATACAGGTTGGAAAGGGAAGTAACTATCTGGAATGATGCTATTAAGCCTTCGCAAAGTCTCCTCAGAGGAACCAGGAAATATAGGCTTACAAGAAGTTGGTTGGCCATCATTTTTCTGTTCGCTACAATGATCAGCAGCAGGAGTCAACAGTGGTTTGTAGGCTAGTTCACTACTAGGTCTTTTTTGCTCCTTTGTGCTTGGCCCACAAACTGAACCTTTGTATGAGTTCATCTGATCAGCATTTGGAGCACAAAGCCCAAGAACAGGTAAGAGGTGATGTGGAGTTCCTGGATTGGAGATATCTGCACCTTTTGGGTGGTGTTTCGATGAAGCAGCATTGCCAGGAAGCTTGGCATGAAGCTCTTGAGGAATTTCAGGATATCTCTTTATTTTCTTTGAGGATTGCTTCATTTCTGCAGTTGACTCATTGAGACGTTTAGCCCCAGATGGCTGCACAGGATTGGGATCTTCTACAATTCTCAAGGGATTTGCACTAGAATCATATAGTTTCATGAACTCTTCAAGTCTGTCATCAGCATAGTTCTTAACCACATGGCGCTGAGCAATCCTCTCCTTTTGTCTAGCTCGGAGTTTTCCACTGTTACAATCAGAGGTAAATCAATGCCTGATGATAAGTGCACATGCAAAAGAAAGCATATGAATCCCCAGCCTTAGCATGAGGAAGAGGGAGGGAGATAAAGGGGAGAATTGAGGGGATAGATCAGTGCATACTATTTTTCCTTCAAAGCCAGTCCAGCTGCAGTGTATTCTCGCTTTGGTTCGTCCTCCTCATCAGAGTCCTATACCAATGTCAGAAAATCATCACCAAGACTCAAACTATTGGAATATAAGAGTGCAAGGCAAATAGCAAATTAAAAACCACACTGCAGTAACATATCCGTGGAAGTCTCTGGACATATTTATATGGAACACACACAATATTACTCATGGGAGATTAAACTATTAAGCAACTTTGTGGTATCTATCTGAATTATCAGGGAACCGTTCATTTGATTCTTCAAGACATTAAAGTTTGTATGATGCCCACAGTTCAGACAATCAGACTGTTGTTCCAGTTTCCCATAACAATTCAACATTACAGCTACTAACATGCTCTGACAAGGCCTAAGGAACAACACTGCCAAGAACAAATGCAGTAGTGAGGAAACACAGTAGTACAAAAATTCATATCCCCTTGAGTAGCCCTAATTAGCTCCAAAATCATTTAGCGCATGAATAAGAAAAGTTGGTCCTGCAGGGTTCCCAGGGGTTCTCACGCTATCATGTGTCTGCAGAATTACATAGGATAAATCCCACAAAATGAAATTATTTAGTTGTAATTCATCAGAACCCACGATAAGAAGTAATTTATTAAAAAAACCCTTTTTTGAATTATGTTAACACAAATCCAGAACTGCAAAGGACTCCCAGAACTCATTTGAATTGTGTTTGTTGTTAAGGGTTTGGAGTCCTGTGTATGAAAATGTAAAGGGGTGATGGGATGAGGACTTAGGAAAGCATCATTCTCATGGTTGTTAAGGTGGCAATACAAATCTAGATGATCCACCCCCACCTTTCAGCCTAAGCGATCAGATGTACAGATTACACACAATTAATAAAAGAGAGCAAAAAGATATGCGCCTAAATTACATTCAGCCAGTCAGCACACTATGCCCTGTTCTTTTCCTCTGTAGATTTTGGATGTTTTGCAGGCATGCTCCCTAAGCACCTAAACAGTGTGTTTAGTGTAAAAATTTTCTATATAAAAGTTTATCATCTGATATTTCTAGAGCAAATTTTTAACTTTGCAGTAATTAATTCATTCATTTGTACCCTCAAATAGCTATTATAAAATCAGATAATCCAAAATTCCAAAATCTTCAGAGGTATCAAACAGGGCCATATAGTATTGTGCAGTAAACCCCAGCACAATAGCCCATTTAAAGCATCAGCAGGTCTCTTTCCCCTCTTACCCTAGCACAGGTGCACTAGCAGGAAGCAAGCTGCCACGGCCACCTCAGGCAGGTAAGGTGGCAGCTCAGCAGCACATCAGCAAACCATGGAGGGAGAAGATCAAATCAGCATAAGGAAGAGGAAAGATGGGAGTGGATGAGTACTTTGCTGAGAAACAGGAACAAGCTGGAGAAGGTGATGAAGGACAGGGACTCAGGGAGGATGATGCAGTGCTGCAGCAGAGGGGAGGATGGAAGCACAGGTCCATGGTAGGATGGAAGTGCCACCACCTAGGTTTCCAGGGCAAGCTTATCCCCCTCCTCGTCCCCTCTCTCCTCTCATTAGCCCACAAGGCAGAGGCTTATCACTTCAGCAATACGTTTAGTAATAGTGGTTATCTCATGATGACTCAGTGATGACTTGGAGTGAAGAGAATGGTAGGTCATTTGGCAATTATTAATAGTCTATTGTGGCATCCGTTAAGTGCCACATCAGATTTCCATCCATGCGGTGGACAGAAAGTATTCAATAGAAATGAGCAAAAAGTAGAGAGGAATAAATCAAGAAAATCACAATGGCACATTAAAAAAATGGACCGATGTGGGGATTATGATACAATTTTGACTTAAAGATTCAAAATGTTGCAACATATATATGCACGGAGTCACACAAGACATACAGTTGAATAGCTTAAGTTGTCCTTAAGATCAAAATGCATGTATAGAGGAAGGAAAAGTCACAGAGCTCAATGTTCATAGGATAGCACAAATTATATGCCACAATTAAGTGGATCATGGTGGAAAAAAATGCAAACTTAAATTCATACTCGTTAGCTAGGAGAACAGATCTCCTATGCGATATTTATAAGGCATGTATAATTTTCATGCAGAAGGTAATAAAGGAGTAAATTAACTTATGAACCAGCATTGTTCACTAATCAACAGAAAATAAATGCAGAATTACCTCGCTTAAAGCTTCATTAGGAATGGTTGCAAATGTTTCCCTGTAAGAAACAGCCTTCCTTAAACGCTTACCTCGACCAAGGGATGCTTCCTCCTCAATTTGATACTGCTCCCATCTGAGATAACAGAGAGAGATAGATAGAGTTAACTGAAACCAGTAAAACAACTATAATTGCATTTCATTGCCTGACCTAATACTCCATCTGTTCTAAAATAGATTGTGTTTAGAATGTGTGACGCAGTCAAACCTTGAAATCTTAACTCACTAATAAATGCAAAAAATATTTGGATTTGATATGTGACATATAGGAGTAGATTTTTCATGAATAATTCCATGTAGTTATATTTTCAATATTTTTTTATGAATATATGATTAGAACAGAGAATGATCAAACATTTGTGTTGAAGCCAAGTCGATGTCCTAAACATCATCAGAAAAAGAACAGATGTAGTGTTTAAGTAGAAACAAGAAATGGTGGCTGTAAAAATTTTTGAAAGGTCAAATGATGTTTTGGTGCCCAGAAGGCACTTGTCCATATTTGTTTTGCATGACCCCAAGTAGCGCATCATGCACTTCCCAAAAATAGGGATTTTGTGATACCACATCCACTGGAGGATGTGGCATGTCCTAACTTATTCAGTTTATTACATTCTAGACTTGGAGTATTTATCCTCCCATCATGTTTATTTTCTGGCATGTAAAGTTACAAAGTAAACGAGAAAAAATAATAAACTAAGACAATCATAAGCCAAAGGGAAAGAACAAGTACATGATATAGTGCAGCACCTGACACGTAAGAGTTTATCCCATTCATTTTCTTCCACACGATTAGCTGCATCCTGCTTTGTTTCAGATGCCTGCTCGCAACCATCATTATCAATATTTGGGATGTCCTCAGTGGCACCAGGATCATCATTCAGCTCATCGTTCCAATCTATTGACTGATAAATTGGTGTAAAAGAGAGTATTAATTAAGACCTTCAGAGAGAAGCTATTAATTGCACACAAAGTATAACATACATCAGAATACAGTTGGCAGTACCATGCAGAATATATATATATATATATATATATATATATATATATATATGCAATGGTTAAAAGTGATCTAAGAAATTAAAGAACTAAATTAGTGGACATATTTGTATGTAACAGATAACACAAACAGCAAAAGTTTAATCAAGAAACATTGCTTAGGAACTTCCTTTAAGTAAACCTCAACAATTTGGTGAGGCACGGACAAGGTGGCATTCTAGATATCACAATCCATTGCATTAGTCAATGATTTAAAAAGAAGGCACACAAATTAAACTACCTTTACGGTGCCAAGCATATCGTTGTCCAAGTCCCCATCAGTGCTTTCAGCTACTGTTGATGGAAGGTTGGATCTGTCAAGAAGCCTTGTGATAGCATTTTCATCCCAAATAAATTTAGCAGAACTATCAGCACACCTGTCTTCATAAACATCTCCTAGTCCACCAGTTTTTCTTCTATGCTTAAAGTCAACATCTGCTACATCACTTTTAGCACTAGAAGCTTCGTTATTATCTTTAACATTCGCACCATCACTATTCCTGAAGAGTTCCTCTGTTCCCCAGCGAATGATATCTTCCACTTCTTTCTGTGATTCTGATTTGTTAACAAAAAGTTGATCAAGCATCAATTTTTTCTTCGCAAGTTGCAAGATGCGCTCCTCAACACTAGCACGCACAACAAGCCTGTAAACTAAAAGTCTGTTTGACTGTCCGATTCTGTGTGCCCTGTTCATTGCCTGTATATCAGCATGTGGATTGAAATCAGAATCATATATGATAACAGTATCTGCAGTTGCCAAATTAATACCAAGCCCACATGATCGTGTAGATAGCAGGAATACAAAACGACTCTTGTCCTGATTAAAGCGAGCAATTGCTGCCTGGCGTTCTGCCACAGATACCGAACCATCCACTCTTTCAAATGTTTTTGGACCAAACTCCCAAGTCAGGTAATCTTCAAGGATGTCGAGAAGCTTTGTCATCTGAGAAAAAATAAGAACTCGATGACCATCTTTGTGTAGTATTTTAAGCATAGAGTGCAACAAAGTTAACTTTGCCGAGGCCTTTATTCGCATTTCATGCAAAAACTCTGGTGATCCTGATTCAGGTTCAGTTCCAGGAATAAGATATGGATGATTGCAGACTTTCCGAAGTTGCATTACTATGTTCAATAATGACTGGTGAGCACCACCTTTCCCAATATTGCGCAGTACTTGGTAGTTCTTTGTAATCATAGCACGGTAGTATTCAGCCTGGATTGATGTCAATTCAACAGGCACCATTCGCTCAGTCTTTGGAGGGATATTTTGCATTGCATCCTTTTTCAGTCTTCGAAGCATATGTGGAGCTACAAGTTTCTTCAGCTCCTCCACTTTCTCTGCTGTTGTAAGGTCATTAAACTTCTCCTCAAATGAAGCTAGAGAAGGGAAAAAAGCAGGTTGTAAGAAGTTCAATAAGTTATACATTTCACCAATGTTATTCTGTAACGGGGTTCCAGTCAGCAAAACTCTATGCTGAAATGATAATGTATTGAGTAAACTGAAGAGTTTGCTGCTAGAATTCTTCAGACGATGACCCTCATCAACTATAAGAACCTCCCATGATACAGAACGAAGATATGCAGCATCAACAAGCACCATTTCGTAAGTAGTGAGCAAAACATTGAACTTGTGAGACTTCTTGATTTTACCTATCTGGCTTGCATCACCCTCATGCCATTCATATTGACGAATAATAGATCTTGCCCGTGCAGAACCATGATACTCGACAACATTTAAATGAGGTGCCCATGATGCAAATTCAGCCATCCAGTTGGGCATAGTAGAAAGAGGAACCAAGACAAGACATGGCAAGTTAATCTTAAATTCACAACATAGGGATGATAGAAAAGCACAGGCTGACACAGTCTTTCCAAGGCCCATCTCATCAGCAAGGATAACATTTTTTGACTTGTACCAGCACTTGCGAAGCCAGTTCAATGCTTCCAGTTGATGAGGGAAAAGCATACCTCCCTGGAGTTCTTTTGGCTGCTCAACCAACACATTAAGCTCTTGGCGGTCTCTTGCATTTGTATTACCTCCCTTATCCTTATCCAAAGCCTGGCAGTTGAATTTTTTGAATTGAGTGGCCAAATGGGCATACTTTACCATTGTAGGTTCATCTAATCTTTCCCATGTGCATTCATCATAAGGAAGGCCACACCATTTGATCAAAGCTTCTTCTATTTCATCTAAAGTGCGCAGAGCAATAACTCTTTGTGGTTGGCACCATTGTTCTTTGCAAATGTTTATCAAACCCGTTCCATACTTTGCTTTGTAATTTTCTAGTTTCCTTTTTGCTAATACTTTCAAGTCAGATTCAGAAATCCAGCTATTATGGATATTCGATTTGCCAACCCATTTAACTAAAAACTCATAAGTAGTTCCCTCATGATCCTTTCCTTCAGCTTCTTGTATTTCCAAATGTAATTTACTTTCAGGTGTACGTTCTTGTTTAGTATGGACTTCTGCATCAGCTTTGGAAACTGAATGTTTGGTGTCATTCTTTTCTTCTGGGATGTTAGTTACTGTCTCATAGTCACCATTTACTGAAGCTGTTACATTTGTCTGTACTGTTCCAGCATCTTTTACTGTGATGGTTTGATCAATGGAACGCACTAATGCTGTATCCATGATTTCTTTTGTGTTAAGTGACTCCCTGTGTTCATGGGATTTAACGTTACCGTCCTTTTGAGCTTCAGAACAATCCAAACGATTTTTAACACCATGGTTTGTTAATTCATCAGCACATGCATCCACTGTCGCATAAGTATCACTTTTAGAAGACTGAATTTCTTCATGAAATCCTTTTGAAAGGGCTTGACTAGGTTCTAGTGCACTGGAAGCACTAGGAGTGGCCATATCTTCCAGATGCAAATTAGTTGATTCAATCTGCTCTGATGAAGCATGGGCAGGTGAGATGATTTGGCTTGTCTGAAGCCGACAGCCTAGGATGCGATCAACCTAAGCAAAGAACAAGGTTTTGTGATAATCAGATAACTCAGAAATGGGACAGAACAAAGGCAAATGAAAGGGATGACGATGCAATTTATATAGACAAGGTAGTGGCTTCGTGAAGCTACAGTACTCCACAGGCCACCACCTACAATAGACACTAGCAGATAGTTGTTAGAACAAACCTGCAGATCCTCCTGACTCGTTATTTTGTCTCCTGCACCACCATGGTCCTTTTCAGTTATATGAACGGCATTCTAAACACAAGTGTCAGAGAATTAGGACATTTTTATTAGAAGAGAATTAGGACATTTGGTAGTTGTGGATACCAATAAGGTGTTCATCATGCAATAGGAATTACAGGAACATAACGTGAAGGTTGATTGTGGTAGCAACTAAAGAAAAGTAATCAGAAAAGGCTGCTGTGGAAAAATCTATATATCAGCTGATGAAAGAAAAAACGATCAAGCAAGTTTATCTTCATAAAATAAAAGTATTAAAAAGAAGCAATTGGTGGTCCTCCCTACCACCGACTCTCCCTAATTTTGACAGGTCGAACACACCAGGGCAGAAAAAGGTTGTGCCACTACCATATAATACCCATAAGTTGGTTAGCATGTAATGTGAAGATAAATGAAGATAAAAAGGACATGGTCTAACTCATTTATGGGATATGTAGATTGGCTGCATGCCAACAATAGTTTTTTTCCTCTACAGCATACAACAGCACCAGAGTAAATATTGAAAACATAAAAGGTACTCCTTCCATTCCTAAATGTAAGCATTTCTAGGTTTTTTCAGCAAAGGTTGAGGAGAAAAGACCATAATGCCCCTCAATAAATGAGAGGTGGTTGGGAGTGGGAGGGTGATTGAGGGTAAAATTGGGTGAAAAATAAATGAGGGGTGGTTTGTTGAGGAAGTAGTACTCTAAAAATGCTTATATCCATGTACAAATTTCGCTAGAAGTGCTTATATTTGGGAACGGAAGAAGTAGTCAAATTCAAAGGCAATCAATTACATATTTTGTGTAATATGAGAAAGCATTACGGGATACACTGTAAAAAATATTAAGTATGACAACTTTGCTAGAAGAAATGATGGTCGCATGCTATTATTCCTAAAATGGTAAGAAACTTATAGTTGATTCAGACACTGAGCAAATAGCCAAATTATGACAGGAAAGATGCAACTTCTAACAAGGTTAAAAAGAAGATATAAAAGGTAATAAATGTAGTAAAGTGTAGATCTAGTAAATGGTGACAGGATTAGGAAGAAAAAAACACAACAGACTTATTGGGTTCACAACTAACATAATAACGTGTTCACCAATGTATAACAATGACAAAATCAAAAAGTAACATTTCTGGAAAAGTGGAAAAATAAAGAAAATGTAATCAACTTGGTCAATGCCATGCTAGATCATAACAAAGTTTTGTTTGAATACCTCAGGATGCTTTTTATCAACAAATTTCACTTTCTTTTTTCCTTTCTTGGTACTAGATGCAGGTGTTCTTCCATCCAGCGATTTTCTTTTTGGTGGTGGTGATTCGCTGTGCTCAAGAGAAGTAGATGGTTCCATTGAAGAATCACTATACATATCTGATGCCAGATATTTGGCCTTTTTTGCTTCGGATCTCTTGCTTTCTCTGTGACTATGTTGCTTCTTGTTCTTATATTTCTTTGGAGATAATTCCATGGGGTGCAGATGTTTCTTCACTTTCAAAGCACTTTCATTTTTCTCCTGTTTCTCTTCTGAAGACTTTGCAAGGAACCCTGACTTTGAGGATGTGGTATCTGTAGATAGTTCCTTGGTTGAACGCTTCTTCAAATGTAATATCAATGGTTTCTTTTTCTCAACTTCATTGTCTTTTGCACTGGGTTCATCATCCTTAAATGCAGCACCACGTGATGTGTTAAAAGAGACTTTGGTATGTGGAGATGGGCTATCTGATGTGGTAGTTGTGCGCATTCTCCTTGTTCTTTCACGTTTAGAGGAATCAGCATCAGCATTGTCTAAGAGTTTCAAGCTAACTTTTTTCATACGACATCTTGGACATTGCCAATTTCCAGGTGGTGCACGCTATATTGGAGATGGAAGCATGCAAAGAGATAAGAACCGATCAGTACAGCACCCAAAAAACTGTCAAAGCAAACAAGAAACAACAGAAAAGATTCAAACCTTGAGAGGAGGATTAAGACATTCCAAGTGGTATGTCCGTGGACAGCTATCACAGCACAGCAAGTTGCCACCAAGATCACATTCTACACACTCATAGAAGTACTGAAGAAACAAAAAATGTGTACGTAAAAATACTTAGACATCACAATGAAAAGAAAATAAATAATAGTGTATAAAGCCTTAAACTTGTAATAGTTATGTAACCACTACATGTATCAGTGTTTCCTGTTCAGCTCAAATTCAATACAGTTTTTTCAAAAACTGCTTTTGCAATTGCCAAGAATTATTCCCACACAAATGCATGATAACTTCATAGACATGGGACTCCAATATTTTATGTAGGCATGCATCTTTGATGCAAAAACACCACAAGTGTTTGGCCACATCCGCATTATGTCTCAAATTACAACAAAAGCATTAAAGTCTTTTAATCCCAAGCAAATTAGGGTAGACTAGAAATAAAATCTAACAGAAACCTTATATCAAGGTTCATACACGAAAATAGTTATTTTTCATACACTCCTATTTAAGAACAAAATTATAGAAATATTCCAACATTATGTCTCAAAATACCCAAAAAAAACAGATTGACTCATTTTTGCAGACATGAGGGAGTTTAAATGTGAGTGCCTTAAGAAGTGCTTCCTCCAGTCAAACTTTTGAAACTTAGAATATCAAGATGTCTTTAAACAGATAAATTGGATACATGAAAGTCATATGTGTAGATTTGCCTCAGCAAGAACTTTCGTGTTTTATTAGGTTTTACGTATGTATTACAACTATGGTCAAATACTCAAATTGCATTTGAAGCTGTGTTGATGTGTCAAATGACATGTTTTCATGTCCATGAGGAGTAAATCACAAACAATATCTACAAGGTAGATTAACAGCAAGGCTAGATACAGAAATTATTAGATGAGATATACATCTAAACTACAAATGGAAAGTATCAGAGCAGATATTCACCCCATCATTTCCTCTTATCTTCTTGGTTGATGGAGATATGTTGTCCTGTTTGAACTTCTTTTTGATGGAGCCATTGTTCATTGGAGAATCCAGTATTGGTGAGGAGGCTTCATGCTCACTTGATGGACTTACTGTTAACTTGCTACGTTTCCTTTTGTATTTCAAAACCCAATTTCCATCTGCTGCACTTTCACATAAAAAGCTCCTCTCCTTCATCATTAGAGTATCAACATCACATGCTGCTAGCAAGGGAAGAGCATTTCCTTAGTTGGTAGTTCAAAATCGGTAAATAGGCAACCCTTAATTGAATAGATTAATCTTCGTTATAGTCATACGATACAGAGTTCAATTCTCACGTGAGATCAGATATAGCTCAATCGAGCATTAGATCGTACTCCTGATGTATTTCAATAAAACTAGGCACATCAGTATATGAATATACTCGGAATTTATTCGTATTATGTACTTACATCAAAATGATGCATTAGTTGATAAACATTTATACTTTAACTGAAGGTTACCATCTGTTTCCATGAGCATACAATCTGGTGATAAGCACTCACTAGCAGATAAAACAGACATGCATGGTGCAACACGTTACACTTGGATTATTGGCTGCTACCCTGTTTCAATGTTTCATTTAATACTCCCTTGCACCACATATCATAGAATGGCACCTGCACACATACAACTCTACAGGCCGAAATTAAGAGAGCAACACAAGACAGGTGCAAAAGCATTTCTATTATCATGAAACCCCTGTAAAAAAGCTAAACAATAAAAATCTAGGGTAAACAGAACATAACCGACAATATCCTGTTGCCGTTTGTCACTGATACTCAAATTAATCTTTGACATATGAAGGAAGCATGCAAATCGATAACCAATCGCATTATGAAAGTCAAACAAACCCTCCCTTTGTAACCACCAACACAATCAGCCTGCACTACTTAACTCCTAGCTACTTTACTTCCAACCCTAACATCACTCGAATATTTCATTGCTTCAAAGTCCACATGATGAACCCACCACAACCACTATTGCCACAGCGGGTCTCTAAAATTTCTTCTCTGTCAAACCCTTGTGTATATAACCTAGCTAATCATCTAAACTTACAGCATGCATACACAGACAACTATAACTAGTTCGTAGTCGGATCACGCAGACAGAAGCATCCAGAAACGCTACCGTATCTCGCGCGAGCTCACCGGCAGCTATTAAACCCCTCCGCGCCAAACGAACACGGCCAACTCCAAAATCCAAATCTCCACCCTAAGCACGCTCCATAGCTCCACCTGCCAACCTCTCCCCCGGACAAATTCCTACCAAACCCCCGCAATCCCGCCCGAGCAGACCCCGAATCGCGACGCTAGACAGCCGGCTCACCTCCCCAGGTCGCCGCGGCGCCACCCCGAAATCAGAGCCGGATCGACCGGACCGCCGCGGCGGACCGCGCGGTCGCGGAGCGCGGAGCAACCCCCTTCCTGAGCGTACCGGACGGAGCGGAGCCGGAGCCGGAACCGGAGCGGCGGCGGCGGGTGCGGAGGAGGACCGGGGGGAGATCGGGGGGGGGGGGGGGGGGGGGAGGGAAGCGATTGGGGAACGGGGGAGCAAAGCGGCGCGGCTATCGAGGGGGAAGGGCACCCATCGCTCCCATCGAGGGAGGGGGGGTAGGGGGTGGTGTTGGTGTGTGTGAGCGCAGGCAGCGCTGCTCGCCCTTCACGCGTCGCTTTCGCCTGCCCACCAGGAGGAGGGGAGAGGGGGTGGGTGACAAGCGGGCCCCGCGAGCGGCAGAGGGGACACGTGGGCTCCGCCTTCCGCGGTGGCTGGCTGGCGTCAGACGGCGGGCGTGCTGCCTGGTGGTGGTGGTGGCGGTGATGGTGCTACTGGGTGGTGGACACGGCCGCGCCCAGCTGCTGCCGGAATACGGCGGTGGGGGAGGGGGGATGGGATGTGGAGGGCGGACGATGGATCGGCGATCTTTTCGTTTTGGGTGGGAAGGTTTGAGTGAAGAATTTTTTGCGGTTTTTATAGGTTGACACCGCAGTGGTTTGACAAATAAGATGCGTTGGCCCCCTTTTTGTTCATGCTTTCTGTTCTTAGGGGTACTTTTGCTTTCTTTTGTATTTGTTTAACTTTAACCTCCACGTGGTTACAAGCACAACTATACCGGTTTTAAAAAGACACGTATTTAAAGCTGCACTTGTACTTACTTTCATAGAACATTGGACGTTTACAATTTCTATTTGTGATGAAATATACTATTCCGTTTTCTTTTTTTCTAAGCACCTAATTGGCTTTTAAATCATTAGAATAATAAAAATTATATGAATTAGGGTATAAATAAACCTATCTGCTTACTAAGAATATTTAGTTAAACCAACAAAAACCATGGACTTAATTACGTATACAGTATTGTATAAGGTTTATATGTGTTTTTGAGCTCTGTAACAGAGGAAGGCAAAGAAGCGAGAAGCCATGTATATTTTGGCTCGTTATGCTACTTTAATATAATTCCTTTAAAGGAAGTTATTTTGAAACTATGGTAGCTATTTTTTTCAGCTTTATTTGATTAGTCAACGTTGGTATAGTTTATAGTCAACGTTGGTATAGTTTATACTGCCTCCAAAATATAACTACATATTTTTGGCTATGAGTTTCCCATCGTGGAGTATCAGTGGACTATCAGCCGTAGCTAAAAAATTTAATTTTAAAATTTATTTTTAAAGTTAATTTTTGGTTTTTTTCACCATAGCCTTTTTTTCAACATTAGATATTAAACTATGAATAATACAAATAAAAAAAATTTACCCATAATTAATTTTTTTTCTTCATTCATGTGCTTTGGCTTATCAGCTGAAGGGTGAAGCCAAGTAATTAGAGTGCTGGGTAGCTACAGGAAAGAAAACAGAAGCAATGAAGTCTTAGCAAGTACATCCTATAAGGAATATATTACCAAACTTTTTGATGCTATGACATCGGTGCTATTAACGGTTGGACCACATAATGGTATCTTCTCCAAGTATCAAGGCAAGATCTCATGCAGAAACATCACTTGCTACGTGTTGCTCATCTCCATACCATCAATTCTTACTGCTATGCTATTTGTAGATGTTTCACAATCTCTTCATAAAAAGGCGTAGTCTGTATAATGTAATGTACTTTCTCCTTTGCTGCATATCTCAACATCTTTTTACCTAAGTTCATTTGTAAAACAAGGTCAGTATAATTGGTCATCCAAGCTAGTCCTTTTTAAACATGCGCACAAATATTTGTGACGGCTTAGTATTTTTTGAAACATAACATGAAACTTTTCGGTGGAGCTCAATATTCTATTGTTGACTTTGATATAATTACAATAATGCTATCAACAAAAACGCTTAACTATTTCTTAGGAACTATCTTATCTCATAGTTATAATAAGTAGAATTCCTACTTTTTTTTTCTCTCGCAAATCCACGTCTGATCAGTTACTTCCTTCTGTTAGACCATTGATTTAAGCATCGACGTATTTGATCAGTTATTTGTCCTGTTAGATGATTAATTTAAGCATAGGGCATGTTCAGCTGTGCTTACTGCTAGTCGCTACGGCTGCAGTAGTTGTAAAAGGCTGCTAGTGTAGCCCGTTTGAAGTGCCACAGCCACCGTATCCAATTAGCTCCATAGACGATAAGGTGCATCAAATTCAACCTTTTAAACTGTAATAAGCAAAGTTTTCTATTGATAGATTTTTTTAGAATTCTTCTTTCTCTGGTTTTCTATGCGTAAAATTATAAAATATACTCTCCGTACTAAAATATAATAAAATAATTATTATTTTGGAACATATTTTTTCCGCATATTTAAGCATAGGTCATCCCGCGTGGTCTAGCACCGGTACACGTCGGCGTGAGCACTGCGAATGCGGGACCATTGCTACCCCGGTGCTACTACTGCCTTCTCTCACTTCGCGTTTCGGTCCGTTTCCATTTTTCACCTACGCCCACGTGATTCCTCTCTTCCAACGATCCAACTAACAGAGGGAGTTGGTGGACTCGCGCGATGACCCACTACGGGCACGCGCGCGATGGTGGCCCGCCGGTTCGTCGTGCGGCAGGATCCCGCCGGCGGGGGCGGCGAGGGAGAGGGGGAGGGGGAGGCGGGGGAGCACGAGCTAGAGTACGACACGGAGCACGGCCTCGATATCCTCTGCCTCCGGATCTTCTCCCTCACCTCCGTCCCGCCCGAGCTTCCAGAAGGTTCGTGCCTGCACCGGACCTCCACCACGTCCCCGCGGTTACGGTTGGTCGGCTCTTCTCTTATTGGTTGCGGCGCGTTGCGGGCGTGTGTATGCAGATCGTGGTGGAGGCGGACGGGTCCGTGGTGGGCGACGGCACCGACCTGGAGGCCATCTCCGAGGGCCTCCGCCTCGTGGCCATCACCTGGGAGGAACAGGAGGAGAATGAGGGACGCGGCTGCGGCGGAGGCGGCGAGGGCGCAGGAGAAGTCGGATGAGGAGCTCGCGAGGACGATTCAGGTGCGGCGCGGGTTAAATTGATATCCCTGCCAGCTAGCTGATGGCTCTGTGCTATTCGGAACTAGTGTGCTAGTTGTTCCGGGATGGTTTAGAAATTGATTTTGCGTAGTCTGGTTAAGTTGGGATTGATTGTGCGATGTTGTCAGTTCCTGTAGTGATCACCTGATTTTGTTTGGTTTGATAAGTTTGTGGGTTGGAGATTGGAGGAAGTAAGTGTTAAATTAAGCTGCATTTAGCTCGAAACGGGTTGCACTATTGCTGCAATATAACTGGAATGACACTGTTATTGTAGGTGTTTTGAATTGCTTCGTGATTTAGACATCAGGATTCTATTTGGTTTGGCACGATTTAGCTGAGGTTGAGATCCCACCCCACCATTTTGCTGTGATCTGAGTACCGAGTGCACTGCTTTGCATTGCTCATCATCTGGTGTGATGCAATGCTGTGGCGTTTGCAGATCATGGAGGCAGATGGATCGAGGCTGAATGATGGAATCGAAATGGGGTCCATCTGTGAGGATCTCTGCATTGTGGCCATCAATGAGGGGGAGGGGAAGGACGTGGCTGCGGCAGAGGCAGCCAGAGTGCAGGAGAAGTCTGACGAGGAGCTGGCAAGGATGCTTCAGGTGTGACATGATTAATTAAAATCCCTGAGAGCTGATCTTTGTATGTTTGGAATTGAGTAGATAGCTTGAAAACCCTTTTGGCTTTCTTGGTTAAGTTGGACATACTGTGTGATGATGTTGGGTTTGCTAGTGACTGTTGCAGTTACTTGGTTTTGTCCGGCTAATGGGGCATTAGGTAGATTTTGGAGATAAGGAGTGTTAAATTAGCCATATTTAGCTTGAAATTGGCCACAATTAGGGCTTCACTGTTGCTTGTACTTCACAGTTATTAATGGTATTCAGGATTGATTCACATGATTTATACATGAAAGTTCCCTTTGGTTCCAGTTTAGTTTATTAGCTGGGGTTTGAAGCAGGTGGGAAATATCTGAATTCAATTAAGGCGCCTGAATAACTTGCGTTCTAGAGGTTCTTCAATGGAACTTTTTAGCTTTGTTATTTGATTGAGAAGTGAGTTGGATGATCTACATGTCAATTTCGTGAAGCATTCTACATTGGCGTTTGGATGGTTTATGCTGTTACCACTGGTTGGACATTGTCTTGGTTTGATTGGGCAAAAGGTTAGTTCAGTTCAAGTGCAGTCTGACTTCATTTTGTTCAATTTTTTACAGGGAATGCGCAAAAGCCTTGCGTACCTCTGTATTAATATAGAAAAGTTCAGATACAATGGCTGAACTTCCAGGGGTCGACCCGCCCAAGGCTATTACAGGCTACATGCCACGACACGATTAGCAACCTTGCTTAGGACTAAGCTATCATGACTACACAGCGACCAGAGGCAGCTTTGCCCCAGTGGCAGACTACAGGCTAGCTTCATTTGAGATAGCATCGAGTAGCTGTGCCCACAAGCGGCCCTCCATGTTGAAGACTCGGCCGTTGCGTTCTTTCCATAGCATCCAGGTGACCAGGATGACAATGGTGTCGAAGCTGCGTTTGTGTTGGCTTGCGACGTTCTTCCGGACACAGAACCACCAAGAGCTAAAGCATGGCTCATTCAGTGGGAGGCATTGCGGCAGCTGGAGGTGGTCTGATTGGACCATGTGTGGTTTATCTGGTATCAAATTGGAACAAATGCAAACTGAACTGCATACCATTCAACTTCATGTCCAGATACTTTAGTTGGTGGATATTGAATTCATTTAAATTGTCATTGTGGCTGGTCTATGGTACTATCGTTTTTCTGAATTTTAGCTTGCCATAGAATGGAGTTTAGTTTTTTGGCTCTAGTTCTTTGCTTCATTATTCTGGGACTGGGAGGCAGGCAAATGTTGGGTAAAGATAAAAAGAACCTCAGTTTAGTTTGGTTCTCATCTGGTTAGATGAATCTTGCCTACGCCTTCTGTGATTAGACTACACATGAACCTTTTTTTGTCTGATCATACTCTGTTTGTAATTCTAATATACATGAGGGATTTTGAATATGCTGCTTATTGCTTAGTGGAGTGAATGAAAACTCATACTTGTATAGTATGAGTTGGGCTGAGAAGGTTAATCTGATAGATCATATATGGGTAAGTGAAAGCTAAAAATGTGTTTTACTTAAAAGATGTCATAGGTGTTGCTAAGAATTGTGGCATCTCACAACCATGGACTATATGGACTAAACAGTGTTCACAAAACATAAACTTCCTTAACTTTTTGTGGTAAAGCATGACAATGAGAATGAAGTAACCATTAGTTTCAATATTTTACCCAGGGAAAAAGGTAGGAACTCCAAAATAACTAGCACTTATCATTATTCATTCGCATCAGAACTATGCTTATTTCCTGAAAATGTCTTTGGCAGAAGAAGAGGCACTTCTACTACAACAGTACAGCATACGCAATGATGGAGAGCAGGAATTCAGAGAAAGAGTTGAGCCTTACATGCGCCAGGTTCTGATGGTATAGCATTAGAATGTATTTCATATATAAATCTACCTTTGTGATGATTGGATTTTGTTTTTAATATCTGGTCCTTATCTGTTGGCACATTTTGGATGTAGTACGAGGATCCAATGCATCAAGACACAGCACAGAAGACTGTTCCGATAGATGAACTTCAGGAGAAGGCACTGATTTCACTAGCTAAGGTATTTGTTTTCTATTTAAATTCCCAACTTCTGTTTGGTTCTTGTTTGGCTCCAAGGAAAGATGCTGTGCATTATGATTTCTCTTATCATTCTACCACCATGGCTGTATCTGTTTTTCTAGTTGTACGGATTTGGGAAAAAAAAGCTTGCAATGTTACATTCTACATTTGAAGAGATGGGTGATCATACATTCTTACAAAAGATTCTTTAGTAGGAAGGAAACTTTAGTCCTTCAAAGGATGAAGAGGATCATGCCTTTCTGCTGCAATTGCTTTTCTGGTTTAAGCAATCATTCAGGTCATTGAAACACTTCCGTGCCTTCTTTCACAGTCATTACTTTCTGCATGTCTTGTGTGTGCTACCATACGTATATTTCTGTTACATCAGTACTTCTACCTACCATTTATCTATATTTTGAACTGAAGTACTGTTTTATGTTAAGATTTTTTTTGTGCATATGTTTTAATTGGCCCCATTTCTGTACCAGTGGTTGTTTAGAGATTACTGATGGACATAAATAACAATGATGCATGCGTGATCTTACAGATATGCCAAGCCATATAAACTAAGTACACACATTTGTTCTATTTGGACTGGAAAAGACCACTTTGAAACATATACATATAATTAGTTTTGAATCTAGTTTCTGAAAAATAGCTATATTTGAAACATTGGAGTCAAACAAAGCAGAGTAATATTTACTTGTTTGATCAGTATGTCCAGTACACCAGTACAAGTGGCTTATGTGATATTTACTAGTCTTTGCTTTATGGAACACTGAAAATTGAGAGTAATGTTTCCTTTTTTTGTCAAGTTCATTATTTGGAACAAAGGTGTCAATTCTAGTGATAACCTTGAGCTCAAATTATGGGATTGCCTTTGGTTGACTGGTGCTTTACCTTTCAGATTGATATTCTTTCAATATGCTTCATGCACGCTCTGTACATATGATAGAACAGCCTATGATGGAACTCATAGGAATTCATCTTGTGACGATTATGCTTTTCTTTGCAGATGGGTCAATGCACCACCTTGTGACAGCTGTGGTCGTGAAACATTCAATGTTGGAATGGGCACCCCACTTCCATGAGAAATTAAATTTGGTGCCAACCGTATCGAGATCTATAGGTAGCAGTCTCTAGATGTTATTCAGTTGGTCTTACATCTTCATCTTGTACATCAATTCTAAATAGATTTAAGGAGAATCATACATTTCTGAAGCTTAGTTGCCTGCACTATTTTATTTTTGACCTCCCACATACATGCTGTCGATAAGGTTTGTTCCCATATGCTTCAAGTGCAATGGTTGCCAAGTATCATCCCACTCTGTTCTTTTCCCTTCAACTGTACCTTCAGCAGAAGTTAAATCTGAGGTACATTTCCAAATGATATCTCTGTCCGAACAGCGAATGCTGTCATGATTACGATCTAGGAAGGATTGTTTTTTGTGTCGACAAGATCAGGATAATAGGATCATGATAGGTTTTAGATAGAAAGTCATGACTCTGAAGATTTTTTTAGGGAAGGCACAAAAGATACGTTCTTTTTTGTATGAAGGAAAGTAAACAAACAAGACATATAATAAACTCTATGCAAGTTTTATATGGTATTACCTAATATAGATCCTGCTTAGCATTGGGATTGGAATGATCCCTGGTATTGTTGTATCTTAGTATTTTAATACTGGTTGGTATCCTATCAGCATTGCATATTACTGTTGAATTGGGCTGCGCTCATTTGCTTAGCTGTTACATTTATGTTATGCCAGTTAGAAATATGATAAAATACAACATCAGAGTCATACTATCCTAAGGTAACTCTCTGTTCTATGTTGTCTCACCAATAAGTTGATGATACTGAAACACAGAGACCAAATGCAGTTTTAATCTTTTTCTTAGGACTCAGCCCTCATACCTGATGCTTTATCATCATTTCCTTTTTCTTCTTTGCATATACTGAGTATGCTATGTTTAGGTGCAAGCATTGCTCTAGTACCACCCGCTTTCCAAGATACAATGATCCATATAAGGTATGAACAAGAAATCCTATCATTTTGTTATTTAGATAAGGTGTATTTTTTAAACCAAACTGAATATTGATGACCGAATTGTCTGTTTCAATGCTTATTGCTTTGGAAGCTTATAGAAACTAGGAAAGGGCGCTGTGGAGAATGGGCCAATTGTTTTACATTGTACTGTCGAACTTTTGGATATGAAGCTCACCTGGTTTGTTTCATAATGTTTATAAATTTGTTTCATCTACAGTGATATATAATTTGCTTTGCTTATAATTGTAGGTGGTTCTCAATTTGTCTTGTTGTTAGCACACTTTTGGTTGTCCTGTCTGTTATTTTTGCCCTTCACATCTTGAAAGTCCCTTTCCTTGCCTGTTACGTTCACCCTTAATGCCTTCAAATAGATTTTACCCATCCAAAAATTGTTTCTGTGATACTTGAATTCACAATTGGATCCTATGAAAAGATATGGATGTGATTATCTAACTATTGTTGGTGTTACCAGGGACTCAGTGTCCAAAAAACACTTACAATAGACTTTCTTAGCTTTTGTCCGTACAACTTGCTGAAAGCTCACATGATGCACGGGCAGATTTGAGAATACAATTGTATAAGACATATAGCTCTCATACCTATGAGTACAAGTGTAATTATATCTGTTAGACAACTATAGCAACTCTAATTAATCCACCATGTTATATATGGGCCCAACAAAATATGCAGCGTAGATATCTCTGTTATTCTCTCACTGAATGAGAGAATCCCCCCCCCCCACCTCATTTCCTTAATGTCACCTTGAATCCCGCTAATTTTATGTATAGGTACAGATAATATATGCTTTGGGAAGCATGATATGCATAGTTTTCCTATTTCCGTAATTCTATGTGATCCCTAAAGTGGCTAATGAAAGAGCATTGAAACATCTTTATTAGCATTATCAAATGTGTATTACTGAATGCTGGACTAGATCATTATTAATATCTTTACTTTTTTTCTGGTTCTTCTTGTTGCACAGTTCGTAATGCAGTTATGTTTTCTCTGAATACAATTTTGACATCTGTTCCTTTCTCTCTGTTCTTATGTCTCTCCGTACTGATCTATATTTTCAGAACACAATAATATTATCATTTGCATCTTAAATCAAAAGAAAAACTGTTTGTCAAATACCAAAGCATGTCTAAAAGCAGTGTACCAATAAAGTTACATAATCCACAATAATAGCAAACAGAGCCTTAGTATGCCTAAATTTACGTTGTTCACTAGCCACTGGTGACTACTCTTTGCTCTTGGCTAATGCAATATAATACTCCTTTTCTATTTCAATGTTTGGAAACAGTTCACTTTGGAAGAAAAAACGAGTGCACCGAAGTTTATTCTATTATTGTCAATAAACTGAAACTTGCTTACCTGTATAATTTATTTATAGATTCTGGATTTCACTGATCATGTGTGGACAGAATGTTTTTCAAACTTGTATGGGAGGTTAGTGAATACACCCACT
This sequence comes from Oryza coarctata, assembly GCA_030770085.1. Taxonomy (NCBI): domain Eukaryota; kingdom Viridiplantae; phylum Streptophyta; class Magnoliopsida; order Poales; family Poaceae; genus Oryza; species Oryza coarctata. The sequence continues at coordinate 12,165,566 of CM061475.1, forward strand.
GCTTCTAATTTGGTATACTGTTCACGCTTATTCCTAATGGCATTGTTCTGGAATGTTTAGGTGAATGCATCTAGATCCATGCGAAGGAGTCTATGATAATCCCCTATTGTATGAGAAAGGGTAAATTCATTCTTATCCAACTGGTTTCTGCATACTGCCTTATCATAAAGTGCATAGTTTATCTAATTTATCTGCATGTAGTGATACAATTCTGTGGACTTTCCAGGTGGAACAAGAAGTTAGATTATGTAATTGCTATTTCAAAAGATGGAGTACGTGATGTAACAAAACGCTACACCAGAAAGTGGCATGAGGTAGAAAATTTTGGCTTGGTTAAGGCCTGTGTTGGGGCTGGGTAGGGTTGCTGTGTTGTTTAGAGTGTTTGATTTTTATTTCATGCATACTCTCTGTCAATTGCAGGTTCTTTCTAGGCGAATAATTACCTCTGAAGATACTATTTCAGCTATCTTGTCATCTATAACAGGGAAATATCGCAGTGGATTGTCAATTAATGGACTCACAGTTATAGAAAATCATGACAAGAAAGAGTGTGAGGAACTTAGTAAAGCTGCTTAGCTTGAAGTTGATACCACCATATATTTACCTGGAAGGCAAAGTGGCTCTGTGGAATGGAGAAAAACAAGGTCAGAACTGGGCCAAGTTGAGTCACTCGCCTGATCATCTTGCCCTGCTTGACAATGTGTGGATGCTCATGTTTCAAAAATATATGATGCTCTTTCTGCTCTTCTTTCACATTTTTGTGATGGAGACATCCCTAAAGAAAGAGTTATCAAAGTTTTTGACACACTGAAGTGCTTGATGCAAAATCTTAAAAATGCAAAGTTTAAAAGCAGGAGAGCTACATTGGACAAAAAAGCACAGCTGGTTTTTGAGGAGTTTTTTTCCTTCTGTCGAATGATTGCTCTGTGCTATGTCCTTGAAAGCAGAGTTGGGTAATGATGGAGAACACTCTGTGACTACAGTTGGAAATGCTATACATGCATCCTTAGCATTACCAGTGGCAATTGATGCAGTTGATGAGATACTGAGTAATTATAAGAGTAATGTGGTTTGCACAAAAGGTCACCAATTCCCAAGAGGCAATAGACTCTGTTCAGGTTCCGTCCTTGCAAGTGGTGAACAACTCCCAATTGGAATTGTATGTGTTGCAACCTGTGCATTTTTTATTTTCATTCATTAGTGTTTAGACTAAAATATTGTGTTTGAAATTGTTCCAGGCAACGGTGGCATTTGATGGCATTCGCTCATTCAAATGGGAAGAGCCTGATGGAACCAAAGGTGATCCTGTTGTAGACTTGTAGTATTACCAATAAAATCTTTTAATTTTAACATGTACCTTGGGTATGCTAAATTTATATAAATTTACACTGTACTGTTTCAAGTATACAAAGTATCTCGGAATTTCTAGCTTTGAAATGATTAGTTTTGTGTTTTTTTTAATATCCCAACTTTGATGAAAATGATGGTGCCCATGCTTTAGCATGTAGGTTTAATCCTTTTATTTAGTTGTTGGTGTAATAACTGTGAATAAATGGCATTTGATATGACCTCATTTCTTTTCCTGGTGAATCTATCCACCTTTGCTTTGATTTATTGGAACTATTTTTTCTTAGTTTATGATGATTCAGTTAGAATATAATTGTAGGGTTTGTTCTATAAATTGCTGCAGAATTTCATTTTCTACATGAGTTAGCTCGTATGCTTCTGGCCCTGTCTGATTGCCAATATGCACGTTGAAATTTAAGCTGTTCACCAACTTTTGGCGTGGCTAGGGTTTTGTGCTCTCTAGGTGATGAAGTCTTTCATGAGCACGCCCTTGTTAACATCTGTCGTTGTGTGGAGCTTTGCTCCTTTTCTATCTTAATACAAGTAATACAGTTCTCCTGCGTATTCTCTAAAGAAAAAACTTTTAGCATTAGTTTCCAGTCAGTAGATTTTCCATGCTGTTTAAAAGACTTATATTTGAAATAGTTATAAATGTAAAATTTCATTGTTCTCATTATATTATCTAACATAGTCATTTTTTCATGATGTTGGATAATTTATAGAATGCTTGATGGCCAAACTTGCAAGCTGGATTCATATGATTTGATGTCAGCTAATGATGTTCCAAAGATGGATCCAATGGACTGGTACATTGTTTTCTTGCATACTTTTTTATACACAGAACTATGTAGATTAGCAACTATTACAGTGTCTAAATCGTAGTAACATGAAGTATGCAATAAGATATGTCAATTTAAGAGAATTATAAGCTACAAAACATAATATTTAAAAATCTGTATTACAAGCTAAATTTTTGCTCTCTTGCCACCGTCTGTTAACTTTATTTTGGTGGGTAGTGGACATGCAAATGTATTGGTTACCATCGTTTGTTGGAATACAAAATGTCAGATTAACTGTTGGGCTTATGCAATGCCGGTGTTGACCATGCCGCTACTTCTCTTTAGAGTAGACCTCTGTTGGTCCACTCGCACAGACATATCCCAGGACCCAGCCCTTATACCAGCAATTTTAGAGAACCTGTACAAGTCTGTCCTATCTTGTGCTCCTCCAGGAAATTTTGGAAATATTTCTGCTTTAACATATTTCCTTGCACTCTATAGTGTTCATTTTAAATACTGTAAAATGGTGTTACTTGCTAACAGAATTTTTAGTTTAAGAAGTTCTAAGGCATGAATTACGACTTATGATTAGTTCTCAGATTTCCAGAGGCATTAGGTGTTACAACTTACGAGACACAAGTTGTTGGCAACAACATTGATTGAAGTTGATGATAGATATGTCATTAGCTTTTCTTTTTTCTAATCGTTTTAAAAGCGGTGATATTCAACGAGTCATGAGCAATTGTACCACAGGGTTCTTGAAGGGAGTACAGATGGAGGCTCCACCTGGAATACATTAGACAGCCAGAGTTATGTAACTTTCTACAATCGTTGCTATAGGAAAACATTTACCGTAAAAAGAGATATAAAGCAAATGCTTTTCGGTATGTTCCAATTTCTATCTGCTGATAGAGGCTCAACAGTATTTTCTCCATTTCTGGCTAACAATGTTTTATATGCGTTTGCCAGGTTTCAGTTTTTACGGCAATCAAGGTTTCAGATAGGTTCAATTGACCTCTATGGGAAAAGTACATGAGCTTAATAGCTTTCTTGAAGGTGTATTATCTCGGCCAGAAAGCCCACAAGTGCCATTTAAACCTTTTCAAAGCTAAACTAAACGTGGATGTGACCATGATTATTATTTGCAACCAACAGTTTGCACTGCTTATTGGAAGATACTGAGAAAAACTCCTTATATGCCACTAGAAGTTCACCGGTGCAAGAGTGCTGCAGAATACGGAAATCTTAGAGAAAATTCCGCCACCAAAAGTTCGCCGGTACAAGAGTGCCACATGATATGGAACCATGGTGAAGTGTTCTAGTATTCTGTACCTATGTCATTTGTAGCCTAATAAAAAAAGAAACCTTGTTGGCGTACTACAACTCTCTGCAGCAAGGCGTGTGCCTCTTCTCTCTGTTAAACTTGGTTTTGAGGACCGCTAGTAGGAGTGGATCGGAGGTTACTGTTGGAGTGTTAAAGGTTTATCTTATTTAATTACCCTTTTGGTAACAACATTCGTAAGTAAACTCTACCTCCTTTTTCACTTCCACTAACACGGGTGACTGGGTGAGGGTGACTAATTAGCAATTGATCCAGATAAAACAGTCGGTGGAGCACCTTATCGATCGATCCTCTCCTTTTCATTCCCAATAAAAATGTATTAATTCCTAATCAACTATATTTGCATCACCATCGATCGGTCGGTAATTAACGACGAGCGAGCAGCTAGTTGCTTGCTTCACCTCAAGGTTGTTAACATGTCCTAATTGGTTGCCTTCTCCAAGTCACTGAAACCTTTTTTCAGACATCGTTCCATCGACCACAAAAACCGATAGGATACGTTTTCACCTGTCCATGCATGGACATACAGTTGGATTGATCGAGATACCCCAACCCACATTTTATATAGGCTATAGCACTAGACAGTGTTGGACAATAATATGAATGGTTATTTTCTGTCCTGCATGCGTCGCCCTCAGCTACAATCATGGTCAGAGACAATTACGGTTTAGGGTTTTATTAAACAAATTGACTTGTCTGCACAAAAGTTTTCTCACCTAAAAGGAGAGAGAGGAGATTAAAGAGTTATTTAGCTGGCAATTAATTGAAGTGTACCGCTGTGTTTCCTCCGTCCACTAGCTGCCTATTGCAGGAGGTTTCTTGCAGTGCTTCATGGTTAGATTCTTCATTTGAATGTTTTCCCCCTTATTATTTGCAGGTCTTTCTTTGTGCATTCTTGAGCCATGGTTAAATAAATAAAATGTGCTATAGTAATGTTGTTTTGTCTACAGTTCTGGCCAGGCTCCTTTCTAATTGTTTTTTATTTACTGTGCCTGTAGGATTGGAATGGCTGATTGACTCTGGAAAATGCCGAGTAATTTTTCATCCTTTTTGGATCCCTACCCTTAGCTGCGAAAATGTCGACTAGTTGTCTTGTTGCTAATATAATAGAATAAACTACAGGCATGACAGGATAGTTAGTTTTTTTATTTTGTAAAAATCTTTTCTCTCAAATTGTGCCAACTATTATTGGTAATGAGAAATCTACCACACCCTTTGATCCCTTTCAGCGCATTTCACATCGCTAAATAATATTCATTTAATCCCCTTCTCAGCTATCAGCTACTAGACACTTTGGTATTATTATAAGGCTAACCCTATAAATTGTTGAACGCAGGAAAATACTGAATTTTATAATTTTACAGCTTGTGTTGAAGGATTGTCTCAGCTTATGCTCCCTCTGTTTCATCTTTTTTTCATTTTAATTTTAGTCTAAATTAATTTTTTTACTTTGATTGAGTTCATAGAAAAATACACTAACATTTATAAAATACAATTAGTTATATTAAATTCACCATAAAATGTCTTAACATTGAATTATTTATTATTATATATGCTAATGTACTTTTTCTATAAATTCAGTTAGAGTTAAGGTAGTTTGGCTTATGACAAAAATAAAAAAGTAATATAGAACGGAAAGAGTAATTTGATTCTAACGACCGATAATCTTAGCGACTAATTGTGTAACATGCATGGAAGGGCTTTCTACACAAGTATGAATTGGCCTTACGTATATTGCAGGCTGTATATGTTGATGCTAAAGAGTTGATGAGTTTATTTTGGGTGATGTTTGTGTCGCCAAGCTATACATACGATCTGGTAGCAGTACATTGTTTGGCTAGGCGAGATACTGTATCGAGCATCTCTCTTGCTCTAAAATTGTAATGTTTTCTTTGTTTATCAATAAATCTCTCTTATCCTAAAAAAATGTAGCTGTCCTTGATGGGGCTTACTATTAGACATTACTCAGAGGAGGTCCGTAGCAAGAGCGGATGAGTACCGACAGGTAGTAATGTCATTACATTCGGAACCCCCATATGATTAACCTTCAAATTTTGGATCATATATCTTTACGAGAAATTTAATTCTTCAGTTATTAATGTAGGGAAAGAAAACCATTATATGGTTATATTCCTACATGTGGCTAATGTATGTACAGAATTTCAACAATTAATTAGCATAACACAACAACAAAAAATGAATGTTCATAAAAAGATAGAAACACATTCAAGACAACACAAATTGTGAAAATAATCACAAAAATATGGCTTGCATTAATTCCTGCCCCCTCTATGCTGCCTGTAATTTTAATTAATTTCCCTACGATCTTTCACATACCTTTTTAGCATTAACGTACGTTAGCTGCCTGACTTGAGAACACTAGCTAATTCGCAAAATTCTATTGACGTGATACATTCTTATTAGTGTGCAAAGAATCCAGCTATATATGTCTAACTATGCCAAAAAAATGAATTGTTTTTGGATTAAAAATTCTCATAGTTTTTGAAGTTCTTAACGGAAACAGGTTTGGCATGAATTAACAACTAATCAGACATTGCACATGCTTATGTCACATAACTTACTACTCTCTAAATGATCTATTATATTCACACAAAATTTTATGGCAAACACTTTCACCAATCTGGACAGGAAGCCTTATATTTTATATATTTATGTGAAAATTTTACAGTAGCTATATAATATGTGTATGCAAAACGCAACAAAGCCCTCATGTTTTCACAAGTCAGAACAGATCGATAATTTCTCTACATGCTTCTTCTTTCCTATAATAAGAGCTAGCATGAGAAAAAAATTTCCGTGTTTGGACTCCATATATGTTGTAAAATTCACCAGCGATTCAGGGACAAAATAAAATGTAGGGTCAGATGACAACAAAACCATGTTGCACTCATTACACCATTAATTAATCTGTAATCATTCAAATATAAGTATTCTCACGTCTAAATCTGGGTTGAGTAAGCATCTATACATATATTCAGGAAAATAGATATATGGACATTCTATTTGACTTAATTAACTAGTTCTCTATGTATAGTCAATCATATATATATATATACATATATATATACATATACATATACATATATATACATATATATATATATGTATTGCACAAACATTTGCGCAAGAGATCCAATACTAACTATGACTGAGTGAGATAATCCATTTGCTACTATTAATTCTATATATCATGATACGTATATTTTTAAAAAGTCTATTATTTTATGTTTTTAAACTTCCTTTGGTTGCAGAATCACGCTTTTGTTTATGCCCAAATTAGCATAATATGTAAAAATATTTCCTAATCCCTTTATCCTAAAATAAGTGACTACTTTGGATTAAAAAATTATCCCAAAATAAGTGATCATTTTATAGTATTACTTCTCTCATCTACCACATCTCCTATAAATTTCTCTCCATTCTACCCTCATCCACTCTCCACTCATAAACATCTCTCAGACATCATGATTATTTTTCTCTTATCATAATATGTCTTTTCTCTTCTAAAGTGGTAATGTATTTTAGAACGGAGGGAGTCCTTATTACAGCATCGACCTTTTTATTCAAGATCACAATTAGTTATTGTACCATGTGTGTGTTAAAACGCAGAAGTGCACATGTAGTTTATAAATAAGAAAAATGCCGCAACATATTGCTATATTTATATTTGTTTCTCAATTAATGATATTTCAAGACAAAATCTAAAGAAAAGGATGAAAAAAGAGAGTAGCATTAGCATGCAAGCTTGTGACATTGTGTAGTAGTAGTCTAGGTTGTTTACATCTAACACATACCAAATGTTCACATTGTGTGCACGTTATAAGCTGACAAATTGTAAACAATATATCTTCATCATAAAGTATGATTTGGATGAGTTACCTTGTCATTCCATTCCTTGCATGCATGCATATACACGTGTACATGCAACTATGATAGCTAGCTTTAATTTGTTTCCTTCAGTTTCCAAAATGTATGAACAGAGACAAATTAAAGACGTTATAACTATAGACTATAAGCTTGCAAGAATCAAGATGCAGTGTTTGTTGGAGAGAATTTGATAACCATTTGTTTTCTTGTGCAATGCAATATATCGGTGTATCCTTTGAAAGATAGATACAAGCTGGAGATGCATTAAAGGTTCACTCAAGCATGCATGGATAGGAGCAGTGTTTGTTGGAGAAACTTGTAGCTTACGCATAAATTGACAAAACTAAAACAAATTTTCTTGCACTAAAAGAGGTCGAAACGTACATTATGTCACTGCTGCATCTAGCAAGAAACAAGGTCTGACTTGTTGCTCTCATCACATGACTAAATGAGTTGACTGGATTATATACATGAAAATGATGCAACAAAAAGTTAAGGCGTTATTAAGAAGGGTTGATCATATATATATATATATATATATATATTAAAAATGTGATTCACGAATGGTCATCAGCTTGATTAAGTTGAGATGGGAGCAAGACTACAAGAAGTTCATGTCATGTATATATCAAAAAAAATGCTTTATGACATGGAAAAGGAATTTGACATAACTTCAATGATACATGTCTTAATTAGATCAATAAGTTCGTCTCATCATTCAGCTTAGCATTGCATTTCTTGCCTGAAGGGACGATCTGAAATTCTGAATCAAGAACACATGGAATGGAATTGAACATCAAAATTAAAGAAAAGAAAAAAAAAAGGCATCGAATTTAAGCATGGGAAATTAAGAGACTAATTAATTAGGGGTGAGATGAGGATAAATGAGCTTAGCAGTCCCACTGCAGCTGCTCCATCGCGTTGCCGGCGCCGCCGCAGAACATCCCGCACGACTCCACCATCAGGTCCAGGTCGAACGCCGTCGCCGTTGCGCCGGCGCCGCCGTACACCGCCGACGAGACGTCCACCATCTCCACGCTCTTCTCGACCATTGCACCGGTGGCGGCGGCGCCACCGTTCATGATCAGCGTCGTCGGCCGCGGCCCAACCACCGCAGCCTCCTGCATCAGCACCTGCTGCTTCTGCTGCTGCTGCGCCACCTCCATCCCTGCGAGGCTCATGCCAGGCTCGACGGCGGTGGCCCACATTGCCGCCTCCTCGTCCATGAACGCTGCCATGCTCGCGCGGAAACCGTTGCCGCTCGGCATGCCGCCGCAGTGCTGGTCCATGGAAGAGGACGAGGAGGAGCCGTTCATGAAGTCCATGGAGGCGGCGCCGTGGACGCCGGCATTGTGGTCCCTGAACCTCATCAGCACGCCTCCGCCGTTGCCGTGGTCGGCGTACGGGTACCCCGCCGGCGCCATCGGCGCTGCCGCGGCTGCGGCATGGTGATTATGATCATGCGCCGCCATCAGCATAACACCGGCGGGGTTAGCAGGGACGATGACGTCGTACAGCGCCGGCGGCACTGCAGGCGGCGCGACCTCAAAGGCCGCCTTGCCCGGGGAGCTGATGGTGAACGGCGGCGTGGTGGTAGCCCCCGCCGCGCCGCCTCCTCCGCCGTTGGACTGGTGGAACTGCGCGAGACCGTTGCCGCTAGGGTTTGCGGCGGCGCTGCCATGGAGGAGCGTCTTGGACGCCGGCAGGAGATTGTGCGTCTTGGGATCGAGCCCTTGCGCGATGAGCTTCTTCTTGATGCACGAATTCCAAAAGTTTTTCACCTCGTTATCCGTGCGCCCTGGCAGGTGCTTGGCAATCTGCGCCCACCTGCGGGTTGCGGTGTATCAGATCACTAGGTTACATGCATCAATCAGTTCAAAAAAAATCAGAATCAATCAGTTCAACACAAAGGTCAGAGTAGTCGCGCATGTTTGCGCACACGGTGACCTACCGGTTGCCGAGGATGCGGTGGACGTCGATGATGGTGCGCTCCTCCTGCTCGGAGAAGGTGCCGCGCTTGAGGTCGGGGCGGAGGTAGTTGATCCACCGGAGCCGGCAGCTCTTGCCGCACCGCTGCAACCCTGTAATTCAATTCACCAATCAATCATACGGCCGGATCTGAGGCTTAAGCCACCCAGAGATCAACGGATCGATGGACCGCTCGCCGCCGGAGCAGGACAACCCCGGCGAGCAGGCAGATGGAGAGACGACGATCGACGACGACGTACCGGCGTGCTTGGGGACGGAGCTCCAGCAGCTGTGGCCGTGCTCGGTGATGTACCGAACGAGCTTCTCGTCCTCCTCGGGCGACCATAGCCCACGCTTCACCTTCTGCTTGCTGCAGCAGTGATGCCCCATGGCCGCGGCCTCCCCCTCCCGCCGCCGCCCCTCCTGACCTAGCCGAAGCAGCGACGCACGCTTCTGTCTCCTCTCCTCTCCTCTCTCTTTCCCCCAACCCCAATAGTGTGTCTACGTAATAAAGCCTCTCTTCCCTGTGTCTGAATCACGCACACAAGGGGCAAGGCACACCCCGCTGTTTGCCTGTTGCACCATTTGATTGATATTGACGTTTATGCCCCTGTGTGTGGGGGAAGGAATTGAAGAATCACCAAATTCCAAATCCCAAATAAAAGTTCATTGTCTTGTATATGCCAGAAAAGGGCACGATTAATTAATTTACTAGGTCGGTAAGTACTGACTGGGGTTTGACAAATGACAAATCGTTCGCCGACTGAATACCGCTCATGATATTTTTCACGATTACCACTCGGTAACCAACGAAAATCCGATAAATTTCAATGAATTTTGCTACAAGTTTGAATTTTAGTTCAATTTTTTTTCTGAACTTGGCTGATTTATCAAGCAGTTTCTCAATATATACTGGCTTGTAAGGCTCTGTTCTTGTGGATGATTGAACAAATTATCGATAATTGTTTATAGAAATAAAGTAATATAAATATTAAATATGTAATATTTAATTTATTTCTAAGCAGTAAATGTATTTTTTATGGAGAAATGATAGTTGAGAATTGTGTTACGTACATAAGTCCATAAACTGAAGAGCCTCCCCTAAAACCGATAACTGTTATCACGCCGTTGCATTTTCAAACCTGGTAAGTAGTAATTTATCGGGAAGAGAAATCATTAATCACTTTTTCAATAAAAAAAGAAATAAGTAGAATAATTACCGTGGCAATGAAACTAACATCAATATCAGTTAGAGAACAATATATTTAGCTATATAAAATGCACATATACTGATGGCGTCGGTCATTTGCACTCAGTCAGGGGATCTTGGTTTCTTGAATCTTTGACATGATTTAGCTAGCTGGCTGGAGATTACCAAACGATCACTATTAATTGCCAGTCTACACACACTAATTAATCACTCATCAGTTAGCTTTGCTAAAACTTTTGCGAAGTAGTAGCGTTTCACATAAGCTAAGCTAGCTAGCTGCCGGGATTCTTGAAGGACAAGAGATCGATCGATGTGTATATATGGCTCTGAACTATATATATGGTGATCGCTGTCGGTGCATCGTCGTCTTGCTGTACTATTCTAATATCATGGTCCAACATTCTCATTTCCAACAGTGTAGTGTTCTTTTCAATATAGTCGTGTAAAGGCTCAAAGCTAATGTTAACACGCGAGTACCTCGGAGCGATATATTCTTGTGACTGAAGCGAGTATGTGTCATATCAGTACGTGGCATACATGTTGCCTGAGTATGTTTAATTTACTTCCCTACTAGAAAAAATCTAGATATTGAAATAAAAAAAACATGAATTGTACTTTAAGCAGGGGCGGACATTTAATCTAACAAAAAAATTTTGGTTCGATCTTTAAGAAAATTTGGTCATTTAAAACTTAAGACCAAGCAATTCGGTTTCTTTTAGGTCGATCGAAATATATGACAGTTTAAGAAGATAAAAAAATCAAGCAAATCACAATAAAATTTTGATACTACTTCCCTCTTTTAGGACATGTTTTGTTAATTAAACAACACAAAATAATAACAAACAATATATAATGCACAAATTTACCAACATAACATCAATCATAGCGGTTCTTGCTTCCAACTTATACTCCAAATCATCAACATTAAGATAGCTATTTGGGATTTTTTTCCCTAATTTTGGTTAATTCAGTCATTTTGGTTAACCGAGGATGATGACCAAATTAATTTTGGTTAGTAAAAAAGGCTAACCGAAAATTTTGGATTTGGTCTCGGTTAGTTTGGTTTGGTTTTTCGGTTCCGGTCATTTTTGTCCACCTCTAAATTTAAATCCTTATCTTTATAAAGATATGTAGTAAAACAATAAATGAACTGGTCTATAGTAACCAGGACTGCTGATGTGGATGGAAGGAGGAAAGGAGGAGAGTCAATTCTCTGCTTAATACTGTTGGCACAATATACAAGAAAACATACGCACGCACCAGAAAAGGTGAGTGGGTCAATTGTTACTAGAGTTAATGCTGTTGTATGCGCTATTTCATCTGATGACGCATGTGAAAGAAAATAGATGAACTGGCCCATATAGTTACCACGTAGATTTCTATCTGAGGTGGAGAAGAGAGCATGCGGGGAGAGAGGATGGTTAACTCTTCCTTTAATATCGACTCTAGGTGCAAGAAACATACAATCGACGGAGATTAATTAGATATGGAGCAATGGTGGTTAGAATCCACTAATAACCCAATTCTTGTATAATATATTGAAAAAATAGTTTGAGGAAGAAAAAAAGACTTTTTATAATAGATTTGTTGAACAAATGATTTCTTGTTGACATGAATGACTTAGGTGTTTAAATTAGGACTCAACTGTTGAAATTGTCCTGATGTAAACTCGAGTACCTATGAGAATAAAAACCAGTCTCAATTGATGAACTTTGCCCTAAATGTGAATAAGTGCGGGTTTAAGATGTACCAGTGAATATGCTATGAAGGCGATATATATATTTAGCTGAACCAATTGAGTAGGGAGACGTACCTATGTATGATGAAGCAGAGTTGATCCGATAATTAAGACTGTTGCTTACTCATTTCATGCATACTACTAGTAGAAATAAACATTTACTAAGTGATATTGACCTGGGTCTACCTTGATGGCTACATATTATTCACCGGATTACAAAGAGAAAAATATTAATTAACTTACTCCTTTTCGTGTGGCAACTAACCTAGCAAGCTGGGGTTATTGACTCATTCCAAATTGACCGTGTTTTCGGAAGGTCAGTAATTACCGACGTTATGGCTAGCTCAGTTTGTGGTTGATTTGGTGTGCTGCGCTGCGTTTATTTAATTTTCAAGATGTTCTGAAAATTAAATTAATAATTGTAGTTTGTTTGCACGTATCGAATTACGATTAGACAAAATATGTTGTTTCTTCCTATTTTTTTATATATTCAAATATAATGATTAATATTCTCATTTGCAACGCAGATTATATAAGAAAAGCAGTACGAAACACCAAAATGTACAAAAGCTATTTTAACAAATGAGATTTTGAGAATTCACCGAAGTGCATGCCAAACAGAGCCTGTATATGGTAGACTTCGGATCGATTTAACCAAAGACAAATTCACATTATATCATTATGTTGTTAATTATAGTATACACAATGCTCGACTTCAGTTGTATTCAAATCCATGAGAACATTTTTTGTTGTTGGTTAATGCGAATGAGAGAACAAGAAATTGTAATGTATCCCTTACAACATCACATAAGAGTGTCTCTTTCAGACAGGCCAATATGTAAGTTACAATTATACGACAACCTCTTTGTTTATGCATTGGATCGGGAGAGTGATTATGATGTGTCCTAATTGATGATAGGTGATGAAAGAAAAGTTAACTGTAAATTACAGTCACGCCATATATAGTTGCACATGATTCTGTTTGTGGTGTGTATGATCAAACGCTAATGGCAGGATGAAACGAACAATTAATTATCCAATGACGTGGCTTAACTATTTGCCGTGTACGTCGTAGTAACATTTCCGGAGCATTTAACTATTTACCATTCATTTAATTCTCTCGCAACTGCCTCTCTCACACAGTAGCAAATTCTTTGCCACTCATCCAGAGTGGCAAATAGTTAAATATTTCAACATTTTCTGCATCCGTGGGGCTATTGATATGGTCTGATTTATTGGGAGTATTCTACTCTCAGTAGAATCACAGGTAGAGGGATAATCTAAGCTATTGATTTATGTGTTTTCATATTGCACATAAATAATTATACTCTTATAACTCCAATATACCAGCAATTGGCGTACATGATAAGTATAAATAGATATCAGAAAAGATGAAAGGTACCTAAATTATTTTCTACTATCAGCAAAGATCATTGCAAAAATTGTTTTCTGGGTAATTGAAATTACATTAATCATTCATTAACGCATTGTCATCCTTCCCTTTGCACCACGAAATGATTCTAGCAAGACACTCCCTCTGATTAAAAAATATATTTGACATTTTTTCTCATGGTTTTTAATATGCGACTTTGATCATAATTTTATATTATAATAAGTTTAAAAGACTAGAAAAGTGTTTTTCAACACATATCTACATCTGAACTAAGTGCTATTTTGAAAGCATATGATAATTAGAACTCAGAAGTTTATTAGATCTTTGTCCAAATAATAAGTATTTGTAACCGAAGGGATGAAGTAATGAGAACTTAGTACTTCCTGTTTCGTTAACAATGACTAACAATTACTTTATTAAAATATAATTTTTATGACACAAAAGTAATATTATTATATTCGTATTTGAATACTTTTATACTATATAAGTAATATATTAATAGATTAATTATTTATTAAAGTCTTATTCTAACGAAATAAAATATATCTTATATTTTAAAATAGAATATGAGTTTCTGTGTCAGGAGCAGTAATTAATAATGTAATGCCACAATAACATTGGATCAATCAGGAGTCAATTTAAATCTCAAATAACTGTAAGACCATGCTTGGAACCCTGAAATAAATTTTCACTGTTCTGATGTTCTCTCTGCTGGTCTTATATATATATATGAAACAGTTTATTATACTACATACCTATAAAAAATTTCCAAATTTTCAAATGAATCTTAGCAGAGACCAAAACATCAAAAGTGTCAAGCTAGCACTAGAGATTAGCTTGACATCTTCCATTATTTGGCCTGGCAAGTAGCTCTTGTCCATAATTTAAACCAGCTGGACTCTCTTTTCTCTTCACCTTTTTCCACACCTTTGCATTTGTTCTCTTCTTACCCCAAGATTGTCCTCCAATTAACATTGCTGTGCATGATCACACGAAACACCCTGCACGTACCTGCAGCCCAATCTTTCAGCTATAGATAGCTAGCTAGCTTAATTAGCTAGTTAACCAAAATTAATCTTGTGCCTTAAGCTGCCTCTCTGAAATGGCCTTTCTTCCTCCCATCGTCATTAAAAATGTCCTTTCTTATTGCAAGCATGCAACTCCTGGCCTTACACATATCTGCAGCTTTGTCTTGAGCAAGTATAATAATGGTGCACTCCCTTTGTCATGACACACGTCTCATATGAGACACACACACACACACAAATTAACATAACTGAAATACATGGGATATATGTATTATTCAGCTCCGGCCATTTTTGGATACATATCTATGTCTTTGATGATATTCACCCAATGTCGTTTTTGACACATCTGATTAATTTCTAACTTTGGATCAAAAGCCACGACACTACACAAGGATTTGTTTGTCATTATTAGGTCATTTACAATATATAAGAATATTGTTGTCTTTGGCGTCATATAGAACCTTCACAATGAGCTATGTTTTGAGGTGTCTCTCCATGGTTCTACTATTATTCGACACCTTATCATCAGCTTAGCCATTGGAACTTAGAAGGAGAGATACATGCAATGCACTCTCCTTACTCTCCCTTCCACATCAGCAAAATATATATACCCATATCATTACATGATTAATGGCTTCGTGCATATATAGCGTAACTCTCATTCTATTTCACAATTAATACCCATCTATCTCAGGAATATCTGTTTGAAAACAATTTGACCATTGTGGAGATTAAGACATAGTTATTGTAAAAATTTCTACCCCCAACCACGTTTAAATGCTTTGAAAGAGATAACTTGGTTGAACTATATATTTATTAAAGGTTTCTATAGAATCTCTCTAGGTGAATTATGAACGAACCATACACTACTGAGTAGGGGTTGGTTGAACTATATGTTGTAGAGGGGAACTGTGTGAACAATCAAATGAGTCTTGTGCTATAGTGAATTGCAATTAATCATTGTAGTAAAATATTCTCAAGGTATTGTGTACACCTTTTTTTTGGTACTGTAGCAACTTACTGTAGCATTCAGTCTTTAGCCTCCGCTGTTGAACGAATGGCCAAGACCTATCCATGTTCCATTCACTTGAGTCTTCTGCAGGATCCCGATCAGTTTGGAAGGGTCAAGAATCAAGAGTAGTATGAAGCCAAAAGATTTTGCCAAACGCTGGGAAGAAAAAAGCATAAAATTGACTACTTCAACTTTGTCAAAAGGATAAGAACTGCTCCGATGACTAAACTAAACTGAATTAAGCCGGCACTGTCAAAAATTATTCTTGATATTCTTTTACCGGCACCGAAGTGGAAATTTCATGGAGTACATTCCTACCTAATTAAGCCACAGGCTTTACTCAATATTACTAGGGATTCTTGTCTGACCAGGAACATGATTTCGCTATCTCCCGGACAAGTATTTCTACGAATAAGGCAGGTTATTTAATTTCGAAGTCGTTATCACGTTGATTGGATTGATAGCTAGTGCTGCATGCAGCGCACTAGTGAACTTACGTCAGAATGAAATACAGCAAATGCCATTTTGTTATACTAAATCCTTCATATATATCTTTGTTCGATCGATCTCATGTCTGTTTAACTGTACACCAAAGGTGATTGTTATACAAATGATTTGCAACTTGGCTATCCAACCCATATAGTGAAAGCTTAATTAATTAACATCTTGTTTACAAGCTGAGACGATTGTAGAAAATTAACATATATAATTAGGCTTCCGACCCCTGCATGCCCGAACATATATGGATTAGATTTTTTTATGTGGGGCGATGGTAGAAATATATAGTACACCTTATAAATTTTTATAGAAAACTGGAGCATGGATTGTTAGACGCCAATAGTATAAAAACGAGAGAAAATTTAGCTCTAATACTATATTAAATTTTTATTTAGAAAGTTCCTTGTTGATTTATTAAATTTTCTTCCAGCTTGTAGTGAAAGTTTTTTTTTTGTGTGGATTCTAGTGAAAACATCAATTCGTAATAGAATTTTTTCTAAAAAAATGTGGAGCATAGGTTTTTGAAACAATTTATTCTCTTTATTATCGAAAAAAAAGAAACACGGCCCAGCTTGGACTGGGCCTAAATCTCACTCAGGCCCTTCCATATGGGCCTATCCAAATCAACAAGTCAACAAGCCGATTGCTCTTGAAGTCTTGATATCTATGACCACGTTCCGAAGAGGACGAATAATTTTTTTTTCTCGCATTTTGCATGTACCTTTTTCAACATTGTTATGGTGTGTTTCTTTTAAAAAAATTATGTACAGAAATTCATCATCTCATATTTTTAAGTAAATTTTCAACTTAATTTTATCGTTTATACTATTATAATCTTTCTATCATGCTATATCTCCAAAAATACCACCCGTATCGGCTCGTTTGTTGTATTCTATCCCCATGGTCTTCGTCTTGTTGGTAGTGGAAAAACATGCGGTCTCCCTTGTTGTTGTCATCATCGTCATGGTGGGTGGTCCACCACCGCTCCTAGCTTGTGTTACTAGTGGGAACGTACATTAGGAATGGAAAGCTCGTGCGTTCTTTCTGTGCTACCTACGTAATTCTTAACAAGATGCGCAGCCCTTCTCCTTTACCACCACCATCACCATCTCTTTCTCCTTCGGCCATACCCAACTAGGGATTAGGAGAGTCTGCTTTCAGTTGGTGTCGTATACCCTTTCCTCATCGCTGGCCATGCCACGGCCACGGCCGCCATTGCCAAAGAAGTTAAACAGATCGATGAACCTTAGGATTTCTTCAAGAAATAGAGGTGTTTAATGGGCTTGATATGCTTTAGGAAACACAGCAGCTTACATGATTTCCAGTAATACTGATCTTATCATTCTAAGATACAATGGACAAACTTTTGGTTGAAGGCTTTGATTCATCTCTTCTTGTTGAAGAGGTACAATTCTCTTGTACGTAATTTATTACTAGCCCTTGAAATATTTATTTACCTTTAGCTTATTTTTGTTTTGTCCAGATCAGAACCATACTTGCACAGCACTTTACCTCTGATGACAAACAGGTTATCGTTCTAACGAATCATATGGGATCAAGCATAGGGTCAGTTTGTTGAATTGCTCCTCTCAAATTAGAAGCTAATTTGAATTGTATTTGCTTCTAAATTAAACATATGTTGTCATGCATCTATAACTTGTGCGTTCTGAATAGTGATACAATGTTATTTAATCCACGCTCCATCTATTCTCATTCTCATGAAGTAAGACCTGATATCTCAACATAACATGTACAAAAATATTAAATCTTACATTTGTTAAAGAATAGAATCCTAATGTAATTTTGGATTAATCTTTGTATCCTTGAGATGATAAGTACTAGAAAATAGGATAGCTTTACTTGTAACAAACCTTAACAAACTTTATTTCAAGGTTGCTATATATATAAACACCACAGATCGGGCTTTTTCATTCATTGAATCAACACGTAATCATCAAGGACCCTAGATTGGGCCTAGTGCTTCCACCATCTACAATTGTCACATGGTATTAGAGCCTCATGCAGTAGATCTCTAGGTGCTCTTCGGTTGACATTGGCAAGTCGAGGTTGCTGGGCGGAGAAGCTTCGAGCGTGCGCAGACTTCTCCCGAACGTGAAGATCATCTCTTCAGGATCACTAAAGCATCTCCGCAATAGAGAAGTGATGGACGTGCGCAGAACTTCTCTCCCAAGTTAGATCCAATCTCTAATGAATTGCCATGGCGAGTTCTTTCTCCACGGTGGCTAATCTTCTATCTGGTCATCCAGCATCAGAGAAACTCACCAAGTTCAATCACGCTCTATAAAAGGCACAAGTTAGGGCAACCATCCGAGGTGCTCATCTTCAAGGACATCTCACAGGAGACACTAAGGTACCTCCATAAGAACTTGCCATCAACATTGATGGCAAGGAAGAAAGAAGGTCGAATCCAGCCTATGAAGAATGGGAGGCAGCGGATCAGCAGGTCCTCAGCTACCTTCTTTCATCGCTCTCCAAGGAGATGATGATTCATGTCACTACATGTGATACAACAGCAACGACATGGAAGGCTATTGAAGAAGCGTTTGCATTGCAAACTCGCGCCTGCACCATAAATTTTTGCATTGCTCTTGCCAACACCAAGAAGAGCAATGCACCAGTTGTGGATTACTTTGCCAAGATGAAGTCTCTTGGCGATGAGATGCTAGCAGCCGAACGACGACTGGATGATGAAGAACTAGTCGAGTACATTATTACTGGCCTTGGAGAAGAATTCACGCCATTGGTCACTGCCCTTACCACCAAGGTAGAACTGATCTCAATAGGGGAGCTGTATTCACAACTTCTTAATTTTGAGACTCGGATGGACCTCACATATGGAGGGGGTCATACTTCTAGATCCAGATCTATTAATGCAGCCAGTCGTGGCAGGTGTGGAGCACATAATGGAGGACACACTCATGGTGGTTAGGGCTGTCAGCGTGGGCGCGAGCGTGGTTCCTCGTCCCGCAGTCATGGCCACAATACACCACAGAGGGAAGGTGATTGAAGCAATTACAACTTCAATAGCCGTGCATCCTCTCTAGAGAATGATGATCGTCCACTTGGTTAGGTATGTTACAAAAAAAAGGACACACTGCTAATCGATGTTGGCTCAAATTTAAAGATGATTATGTCCCGTATCCAAAATTGGTGGCAGGAGCAACCAGTTCATACACAGTTGACAATAACTGGTATACTGACACTGGTGTTACCGACCATATCACTAGGAAATTGGAGAAGCTGACCCTTCGTAATAAGTACAATGGAGGAGATCAGATCGACACAACAAGTGGTGCAGGTATGAATATTAGTCATATTGGTCATACTACTTTTTATACCCCAAATGGTGATATTCATCTTAAAAATATTCTTTATGTTCCCCAAGCAACAAAGAATCTTGTTTCTATTCATAAATTAGCCTCTGATAATTCTGCATTCCTAGAATTTCATCCAAATTTACAATTCTTAGAGGAAAATGTCAAGGGGCTTTATCCTCTCCCTTCAAATTCAATAAAGCAGGCTTATAGTGTTGCCAGGATTCCCTATCATGTTGGCACAGTTGTTTAGGTTATCACTCTTTATCTACTGTTAAACAAGTTGTTAGTAACAATAACTTGTCTTGCCTAGATAAATCATCTAGTAAGTCGGTTTGTGATGCATGTTAGCAAGCTAAGAGTCATCAGTTGTCTTATTCAAAATCCTCAAGTGTGTCCACTTTTCCTTTACAACTTGTGTTCTCTGATGTTTGGGGGCTTGCACCAGAAATAATTGGTAGAAATAAATACTATGTGAGTTTTATTAATGATTATAGTAAATTTATTTGGATCTATCTCTTGAAGTATTAGTCTAATGTTTTCCACAAATTTCAAGAATTTTAGGCTTTGGTTGAGAGACTCTTTGATCGAAAAATTCTTACAATGCAAACTGACTGGGTAGGAGAATACCAAAGACTTAACTCCCTCTTTGATAAAATAGGAATCACCCATCTAGTGTCATGTCCCCATGCACATCAGCAAAATGGGGTGGTAGAACGAAAACATCGTCACATAGTAGAACTGAGTTTGTCCTTACTATCTCATGCTTCTATGCCTTTAAAATTCTAAGATGAAGCCTTTATCATAGCTTCTTATTTGCTAAATCGTGTTCCAAGTTCAGTTATCAAAAATGTCACCCCTCTAGAACGCCTGTTCCAACAAAAACCAAAGTATTATCTCTTCATGTTTTCGGATGTGCTTATTGGCCAAATTTGCACCAATATAATTCTCACAAACTTGAATACCAATCCAAACATTGTGCTTTCCTAAGATACAGTCATCTCTATAAAGGATTCAAATGTCTTGATATATCTTCTGGGTGTGTTTATATATCTCGAGATGTCGTTTTTGATGAAGAAGTTTTTCCTTTTTCTAAACTCCACCCTAAGATAGGTGCTCGCCTTCATTCTGAAATCAATCTCCTTCATCCAACTTTGTTAAACCCTAGGGGCGAACATATAGTTGATCAATTTACTAATATTCCTGCTAACCCTAATGATTTAATTGTGGAAGAAAATTCAGGAACAATTGGTGCAGAAATTACAACAAACAAAACAGCCGAAACACATCACGTGCAATGGCGCTGAACACGAGGTTGATTGGCATCTGATAGTAGTCACTAGTGATAGGATATCTTCCTTGGAATCAATACCTGGTACGTGTGACAGCAAAAACAGCAAGGTAGAACACTGGTGTCAGGTGACCATGTCTAGGACTACGTCAAGTGATAGCGACAAAGCAGATTATTCGCGTCAGGCACAAGATGGCGTACTCACAACAGCGATGGGTGACAACGTTGACGCGTCAGGTGACCATGATAGGACGCAGTTGTCCTCCTGATCTAAATCATCTGTGTAAATACATTATGGATCTTATGCATCGCTTGTGCCGGCCACCGAACATCAAATGCTGGCTCGTCTAAGAACTCGGCTACAAAGTGGCATAAAAAAAGAAAAGGTATATACCGATGGTATTGCTAAATATAATTTTCTAACAATAACTAGTGAACCATGCAGTGTTGACGATGCATTAGCTGATCCAAATTGGAAGCAAGCAATGGAGACAGAATACAATGCCCTAATGAAAAATAAGATCTGATACCTTGTTCTACCACAGAAAGGAAGGAACACTATAGGGTCTAAATGGGTCTACAAAATCAAGCGTAAGGCAAATGGGAGTTTAGACAGATACAAAGCTCGTTTAGTGGCAAAAGGGTTCAAACAAAGGTATAAAATTGATTAATTAGACACTTGTAGTTCTGTTATTAAAGCTACCACTATTTGTATTATTTTGTCTATTGCCGTCTCTCGAGGGTGGAGTCTTTGCCAACTTGATGTACAGAATGCATTTCTTCACGATCATCTTAAAGAAGAAGTTTATATGCAACAACCACTAGGTTTTGAAGACACATCCAAATTAGGGTATGTTTGCAAACTTGACAAAACATTATATGGGCTAAAGCAGTCACCTAGAGCTTGGTATTCTCGGCTAAGTAGAAAACTCCTTTCACTTGGTTTTCATGCCTCAAAAGAAGATACTTCACTGTTCTTTTATAATGAAAGAGATGTAATCATATTTGTTTTTGTGTATGTTGATGACATCATAGTAGCTAGTTTCACAAGAAAAGCTACTGATGCTCTTCTTCAGGATCTTCAAAGAGAATTTGCATTGAAGGATCTTGGGCAACTTCATTATTATTTTTGGCATTAAGGTGTCCAAGGTATGTGATGGTGTCGCCGCCAAAAATTTCACAACTGGGGAGGGATGGCGGCTCGGTCACGCGAAGGCCTGGGAGGTATACTTATCTCTAGTACAGGTCCTTAAGCATCGAGGTTCGTGAGCATGCCAGTCAAGTTGACCCTACAATTGACAAGGAAGTGAGACGAGCGGGTCCGATATAGACGCTCGCTATCGGCTAGCTGTCGATAGGATTCGGATGTTTTTTGATCGGCTGGGGAGCCGATGTGGACAGGTGTCGATGAGGGGTCGATCGCAGAGCCGATGGAGGAACCAGGGTGTGCTCAGAGGATATCGAGGCACATGGGATCCCTCCGGGCAGCCGAACAGTGATTCATCGGCTGGAAAAACCGATAAAGGCTCATGCGGCCTAGGCAAGGAGTAGTATAAGAAGGCACGGGCTGCAAAGTCAATGCCGCTCTGGATACGACAGCACAAGACCTGTCGCCCGCCGTGGCAGCGCCATCAATACTAAACCTCGAAGATCGGATCTAACCGAGATAGTACGAGGCCAGGGCCAGCAACGATGATACGGAGGACGCCGGATCGGCTATACCGTAGTAAGGATAGTAACGAACCCATCGACTAGCTGAGCCGATGAGGGAACGCCTCTCTGAAGGCGGGTGTGTATCGGCTGGGGGACCGATACGTTTGGTGTTACGCGTCGAGGGACGCCTCTAAAGGCTGATGCGTATCAGCCGAGGGGCCGATGCGCTGGGCGTGAAGCTCAGAGCATGGATAACTCATCGGCTAACACTCCGATGATACACCGTGCAGAAGACTATAGGCCTGAAGCTCGATCTACCTTCGGCAGCCCCGTAGGTTGGACCTTACTGATGCAGCACGAAACTGACGACGGCAGAGGGAGCTTAACGGGCCGATAGGTCCAGCACGGAAGTGATGCGATACATCCGATCGGCCTAAGAGGTCGGACCTAACCGATATAGCCTTAGATAGAGCAGGACATATCGGGATGGTGATGGGACTTACCCCTTCACCGGAGATCGGACTTAACCGATGCAGCCCCGCGTCAAGAGCCAGAACCCGCCGGTAAAATCTAAATAAACTAGGGTGGCAATGAGCCAAATTTGTATATGATCGAGAGATATCTTACATGTTTCTAGGGGGTCTATATTTATACGCTGGATTTACAGACAGAGTCCGACGCATCTACGATCATCGGACATTATTTCCTAGTAAGAACAAAGGAAAATTTTCCTAAAGAAGTTAACTAACCAGCTAAACCTCCCTAATTGAGTAAGTTTACAATTTACAAAAATAAGCACCCTGCCGTGGAGTCCATGACTCTTCCGCAAACCCGGTTTCATCTAAATAATCTTCCAATTTATAACCGAGTATTTCTTTGCTGCAACCTGATCGGCTTCTCTACTGTAGCTATCGGATCTTCTTTTAGTCAAGCCGATTATTTTCCTTCCTTCCCTTGGGCTTCTCGGACCTGATCCCGATTGGACAATCCCCTGTCTTCAAGCCGATCTAATCTTCTACTAATCTGATCGGCTTTTCTACAGTTCTCCATCGGCTTTGTCTTAGTATCTCCATCGGCCGATGACTGCATTAAACCATCCATCGAACCTCTCAGCCGATCAGGTTTAGCACCATCGGATCGTCCAGATTTTGGCGTTAACACATGTCTCCCAATTTTGGAGTTTGCCAACAGACTATGAAATTTTAAGCCGTTAGAAACATCCGCAAACTAGTATGACCCGTTAAAACCCGTATTAATCGGCTCGGATCTTTGCCTAGGTCGCTCCGCCTCTATAAAATATATCTCCTCCTCAGCCTTCTTCCACACACTTCTCATCAAAAAAACCCCAAACCTCGACGAGCTCCCCAGGCATCCGCAAATTTCCACGAATCTCGATAGGCTCAGAAGACTGAAGGTGAGCTCTCGTAGATTTCATCATCGGCTGCTACTCCTTTATTTGTGCAATGGCTTCTACACATGTAATCCCTGAGGTAACTATTATCTGCTCTTTTATCCTGTGTTTTACACGATTCTTTCCCATCCCGATTTCTCATTCGTAGTCGGGTTCTGGTTTCTGTAGGATCTTAAGAGCCAGATTGCTATTTCAATCTCTGACCGCCCCGGTCACTTCTTTCTTGGCCCTATGGGTAGTGAGGATCCGTCTAATTTCATCAACTCAGAAATAGAAAGGATCCCGTTCAAGCACTCATCCATGGCCATCACCGATTGGGATCACAGCTTCAGATCCTAGCCTAGCAAAGTCCCGGAATGGAGGAATTGGTACCTTAGAGTTTCTGCCTCCAAAAAGTCTTTATGGGAGGATTTAAAAATAGACCATTTCATCAACCTTTCCTTAGCCGATATGAAAAGGAACGAACCTCTGCTTGCATCGGCTTCTTACTTCTGGTCGAACATTTTAAATGCCTTCATGTTTGGTCATGGGCCGATGACCTCTATCTTGATGGATGTTACTATGTTGACCTGTCTTGACACCACCCACTACATAAATCTGTTTAGCCTCAGATTCAAACCTAAGCATCGACTAAACACCAAGAACATCAGAGGTTGGACTAAGTACATTTACTTGCATAAAATATCCTCCGGCCAAGTCGATGGACGTGAACATGTAGCGTTCTTGAATCTTTGGCTGGAACGATTTTTCTTTAGTGGTTCGACTCTCGGTCCAACAACGAACATGCAATGTCTGGTAGAGCTCCTGACCGATCACCACCAAATTCCCCTGGGGCATTATCTTCTCGGAGTAACTTATCATCTGCTCCATTAAGTCGCGACCAAGCTATCGACAGGCCAACCAGTCGGACATATCGGCGGATCCTGGTGGTTTATACAACTTTGGTTGAACGTCTACACCTCCAAAGTCATTGCCAAGCCTCCCTTCTCTTCCATGACCTTCCCGACTGACTACTCAGAAGAAAACGAGGCCAGCCGACGCCGATGTATTTCGCTGGGTGAAGCTTCATCGGCTCTTCCTGGAAACAAAATGACCCCCCTCGGACTCAGCTGGTGGTTCAAGTATTTCTACTACGGCTTTACCAAAGAGGTCACCATCTAGTTTACGTATGAGGATGACTCATCCTTTGAAATACCTTTCAGGTTTCATCCGATGAATGCCTTAGTCGATGAAGAATCGAAGACCATCTTTTTATCCTCCATAACTCCTTGTCTTCTGCCGATCGGATTTTCAATGGACCAATCCCAACATCCATCATATGAGTTCTATCATCCTTCGGTTAGTGCTCGTCAGTTGGGCTTCAGTCAACTCCCTATCAGCTTGTTCTTCATCGGCAAGCTCCGAGCCCGCAGAGAAGTGAAAAGCGGCTTGGAGTACGACCGACTTAGTTCGATGACATCGAACTTGTCCTTAGGGACTATCTCCACCTTCGATCCATGTATATCCAATACTAAAATCTTTGCTCGATGGTGGTCAGAATGGGGAAGGCATCTGTATAGTCTATCAGCTGAACATTACTACCTTCGCCTCAACCCCGACTACGTAAAATCCGATGAAGAGGTAATCCTTCTCCTTTTCCTTCATCATATTGAATTTCAACTGTGTCTTGATTTCGGTGATTCCACAGGCTGGCGACAAAGATGCGCCTTCGACCAGCTCAAGTGGTCGGCCAATTATCTATCAACCTCCATCGGCCAGATCCCTCCTTGGGCAAAGCGGTCCACCTCCATCGGCTCTCCTCCGAGTATCACAAGTAGGGCTAAAGCGCAAGAAACCGGTTACTCGGATAGTTTCTAAGAAACGGAAACCCGACACCGATGTTGTCATCGTTGCATCGGCTTCACGAAGCCATTCCCCTTCGCCAATTCTAACTTCTTTCGCATCTCCGTTGGTATGTGTCAGCATCAATTCTTTGTTGCCTTTGTTTTATCCTAACACCTCCGCTTTGCAGCCTGAACCATCGGCTCCTAAGGTCCAAATGCCAGACCCGGTTACTAGGGCTGAGCCGATGGTATCCTCTGAAGTTTTGGTATCCACTTATACCGCCCCACATCAAGCTGATATCCGCATAAGAACTTCTCCCACTGTCTCTCAGGTACTTTCATTATACATGTCGTTTCTTTTGCCTCATGATCTCCATGTTTGCTAATGTTGTTATGCAATCATTAGCCGATATATTCTCCTTCGACATCGGCAAATACCTAGAAGCAGAGGAAGACTCAGCCACCAGCACAGCGATCGAACCATTTTTACCAGCCGATGCATGTGAGCAGTTGTCAGATATTATGCATCGGCTGGAGGTTCCGATTGACTCGCTGGTAGAAGATTGTAGGTCAATCCAGGGAAGATTTGCAGAAATTCAACACCTCTTGCCTGCGGAACTGTCGGACGCACTCACGCCTGCTGCTTACTTGGAATTCCAAAGGACCCAACTGACCGCATCAAGACAACGCATAGCCGATCGCGCTGAGCAAAGCCACCTGGCTCACAACGATCGGCTGACTGCCCTTGATGAAAAGAAGAAACTTGATGAAATGTCAGCTGACTTCAACACGCCAACACCAAGCTTGGCCTCTTAAAGAAACGAGAAGCCGATTTAATGGCGAAACTCGACAAGGTTCGTGAAGACATCAACTTCACCGAGTCCCATCTCATCGGCCTACCAAAATCGATCTAAAACCAAGAGGCTAAGGTAGCAGACAAAGTGCGGCTCGTAGTTCGCCGGCATAGAAACCTGAAGACTATCCCTGGATTAGACGCATATGACATCCACGCCATCAACGATATAGATCAAACCCGTCTGCGCACGATCGAGGTCATTAAGAAATTATTGTAAAACTTTAGCCTCGGAAAAATCCAGATGTCATCTTGAACATTAACTTTTACAGTAAGCTTCAATCAGCTTGATCAACAAAAGTTGTATATATATATTTTCTGATGAAGACGTCTTAAACGATATCGGTCATCTCTAACCGATATAATCATATTGGCTTCCGTACATTAGGAATCGGCTACACCTCAGCCAATTTAAACAGTATCACTAGCCGATACCAATTCTGAGAGTCCGTCTATCTTGAAAAGGAGAAATCGGCTATGCTCAGCCGATTTACATGTCTTCCCGATCGGATGACTGTTCTCTAGACTTATCATCCCAAAACCCAATCGGTAACTTTCAATATGTCGATATCTCCTCTTTTCTCGATAATCGTCTCTCGTAAGCCGATACCACATGCATCAAATGTGTTAAACTGTTGAACTCTTGGGCAGAAAATTTCTACCTGATGCGATTTGATAACCCTTGGAAGGCCAAATCGGCTAATTGTTCATCGCTCAGAACAAGACCATAACATCGGCTTCTGATGCCCTGTAAACGTTAGATGTATTTCAGAACTGGCTCATTAGGCCTCTGTTTAACCGATGTCAAATCTGACAGTCTTGTTTCTTGAATCCCAGTATAGAAATGTCCATGGAATTGTTGCTCCAGATCGGCCCATCCTTCAATCAAGTTCGATGGTAACGAAGAAAACCATGCGAAGGTCGATCCAGAGAGGGATAAAGGAAAGAAACGAACTCTGAGAGCTTCCTCAGCCGATGCTTCCCCACACTGTGCTAAGAATCGGCTGATGTGTTCATATGTAGATATGCTGTCTTGTCCTGAGAATATTGAGAAATCTGGTATCGTGTATCGGCGAGGTAGTGGAACTCTATTAAACCATTCTGGATATGGGTGCCGATACATTACTATTTGATCTTTGGGTTTGATACCAAATTACTCTTCCACCATGTCCACAATCCTGGTTAACCAATTCTTCTCTCTTAAATTATCTTCCTGATCATGTGGAGGTAGATATGGTACCCGATTCTACTTGTGATATTCTCCATAATAATTTCTCTAACAAAATTCTAGAGGTACCTCCTACCGTTGCCCCCCGAGTCGATCTTGTATTAGTGGATACATATTTGCCGATAGGTCCTTATTTTTCTTCGTCTCTATCGACAAAGGCACATGATCCTAATCGGTCTCTTGAGCTAATGACTCTTGTATCGCCTTCTCGATCAGATACTATAGTGTATTCATCCATACTCCTGATGGATTACTGAATGCTTGATAAAATAATTTGTTGAACACCTCTTGCAATGGTTTGGAAGAATTCACAGGTGCTGAATGGCCTGATTCCTTCATCAAAACATATTTTAGTAATTGTGCTTTTTAAATCGGCCCTTGTTTAGTCATACTGAAGGATTCCACATAGAGCTTCTGAAAATTGTCCATATTTTGCTCTATATGCCGCCTCTGGTCTTCATTCAAATCCTCTATGATAACTGGAATTGTTATCTCCTCATCGGCTTCATCTTCAAATGAATATATCTTAGAATCCGTTTTTTCTTTAGACATATTGACAACAAGATGCCCTCCGGATTGATGAGAAAAATCTGACTTCCAATCAGACACTTGTAGAGTCCCGTTGGTTGATGAATGAAATTATATCACCAACCGATGAAGGATATTCAGTCGATAAACGGTCTTCAGGTTTTTCTAGCCAAAGAATCCAGTCCAATCGGCTAATGAATGAAGATTTCTACCCGATCGGCCAATGAATAAAGTACGGTCCTTATCGGCCGATGAATGAAACTTTCTGTCCCACCGGGCATGCCAAAATGCGTGTCGCCGCCAAAAATCCTGCGACCGAGGAGGTACGGCGGCTCGGTCACGCGAAGGCCTGGGAGGTTTGCTTATCTTCAGTGCAGGTCCTTAAGCATCGAGGTTCGTGAGCATACCAGTCAATTTGACCCTGTAATTGACAAGGAAGTGAGACGAGCGGGTCTGATACAGACGCTCGCTATCGGCTGACTGCCGATAGGATCGGGATACTGTTCGATCGGCTGGGGAGCCGATGTGGACAGGTGTCGACGAGGGGTCGACCGTAGAGTCGATGGAGGAAACAGGGTGTGCTCAGAGGATATCGAGACGCACGGGATCCCTCCGGGCAGTCGAACAGTGATTCATCGGCTGGAAAAACCGATGAAGGCGCATGCGGCCTAGGCAAGGAGTAGTATAAGAAGGTACGGGCTGCAAAGCCGATAGCTTATTCAGTAAACAGAAGTATTATTGGTGCTTTACAATACTTAACACTCAGTAAATAAAGTACGTCCGTTTTTACATACATTGGGTAATGGTGAAAAGAATTTTGAGATATCTAAAACAATGTACTAAGCTGGGTCTCAAGATTTACAAGTCCTCATCAAAGTTAGTAAGTGTCTTTTCAGATATAGATTAGGTAGGTAGCATGGATGATAGAAGGTCTACATGAGGCTTTGTAGTCTTTCTAGGTTCTAACCTCATATCATAGAGTGCTCAAAAATAGAGTACAGTATCAATGTCTAGTCCTAAATCTGAGTATAAGGCCCTAACTAATACAATAGCTGAAATAATGTAGATACAAACTCTTCTTCGAGAATTGCATATTTATAGTCCAAGAGCAGCAAAGTTATGGTGTGATAATATTAGTGCAAAATACTTATCAAACATTTTGTCAGGGAAAGAGTATCACAAAAATTGTTGGATATTGAGTTTGTTTCTTCAAGTGATCAAGTGGCAGATGGCTTCACAAAGGCTTTGTCAGCTCGACTCCTGGAAAATTTCAAATACAATCTCAACCTAGTAAAGTTGTGATTGAGGAGGAGTGTTAAAGGATAGAATCCTAGATATTAAAGGATGTAATCTTTGATTAATCTTTGTATCCTTGATATGATAACTTATTAGAAAATAGGATTTGATAGCTTTCCTGGTAACAAAACTTATCTCAAGGTTGCTATATATGTAAACGCCACGGATAGGACTTTTTCATCCATTGAATCAACACGCAATCATCGAGTACTTTAGATTGGGTCTGGTGCTTTCATCATCTATAATTGTCACAGCATTAGCAAATTTGCCATGACAAATGCTTCAATGTATCTATACTTTAATATGCTTTGTCAATTTATAATCAGAAAAAAATACTGATTAAACATGTTCTTTAGTGACTGTGTCAAATTGTAAAGTTATGATTATCTGTTTGATTCCGATAAATGTTGTTAAGTTCCTTCAATTTCACTGTTGCTAGTTTGATATTCACCAATAAATATTTGTTCTTTGACATATGTCATCAGTGTCTCCAATTGTTTGTGTTTTTGCAGGAAAGCATACCTAAAGTGCGAAAGCTGGTATCACTATTCAGAAGCACTTAGACTCAATGGATCTAAACTTGGAGGCTGCAAGTTGCGTGTCTGAATGTTGTGGGGGCAAGAAATTCTGGTCAGGCCATAGTACTCTTGATGGGCCTGGTACAGGTAAAAGCAATGTCACTAATTTCATTAAGAGGACAACCATTTAGAATGAACTGAAGAACAAACGGTAGTCTGTACCACAGAGCAGCCCCTGATGGATGGGCTCAATTTGGCATCAAATCGATGCTGAGTAGGGTTTTTTTTTGCGTACACAGTAAAACTGAATAGCTTCATATGAACAATAACAGTATTCACTTTATCTTGCTGGAAAGAAGATAGTTTTCAATCTCAGTTATGAGGAACACGAAAAAAAACTTCAAGCCAAATCTGCAATATAGAAATGTATATGCATTTTAATTTCTAGTTTGAAGGATGTCTCGAAGAAGTTTCATATGAACAATAACAGTATTCACTTTATCTGGCAGGAAAGAAGACAGTTTTCAACCTCAGTGATAAGGAGCACGAAGAAAAACTTTAAGCCAAATCTGCAATATGGAAATGTATATGCATTGTAATTGCTAGTTTGAAGGATGTCTCGAAGACAGTTTTAAATGTATAGAGCTAGGGGTGGGCATTTGGTTAGACCGAAGGGTCTGTCGTGGTCTTCAGTCATCTAGGAAATTCCAGTTATCAAAAACCTCAACACCAAAATATTCAAAATAGTTTCATGACTAAAATCCAACAATTCAGAGAATCATAAAGAATTTCATGTCATAGATGCAAAAAATCACAAAAAATTAAAAAAAATCCTAAGTCACGCGCCCTCCACGGGACTCTGGCTGAGCAGGGATACGACATGGTGGAGCGATGAGATGGCATCGCTGCGTTGTGTGGTGGGACTATATAGTGGGATGCACATGAGGAATGGCTTGGGGCGTGATAGGATTGTGTGGTAGCGCAACAACTTAGGTTCATAAAGAGGAGGCAGTCATCGACTTGCTCCGTTGCTGCATGAGGAGAAGGGCGCCGAGTGTGTGGTGGTGTGGGTAGGGTAGTGGGGCTAGGGGTGAGAGTGCACATTGTGGAGGGTTAGGGTTTGCCTCTTGTTGGGCTGGTCGGCTAGAGAGATGTGGACTTTTTCTGTAACTCGTTCTTAACCATAGCCGAATTGACCAGTTAAATCTTGAGACCGAACTAGTGACTGAATTTCTTAGTCTTAGCCCTGGTCCTGGTCTTTTCGGTTTGGTTTTTAGTGTCGGTTCTTTTTGCCATCCCCTAAGCTATATCTCATGGATAACCTTCAGGATTAGAGGAGGCTGAAGATGCAACATATTAGCCAATTTTGACCCCAGCGAGATGTCGAAAACTAAGAAAATTTTACCAGTTCTGATTGAATTTACTGTCTTAAATTTGAATTTGTCAAAAACCATTCAAAATCTGATTTTGAGCCGCCTAGAAATCACAAAAATTGAGAATAGCAATGAAGCAAAGCCATGGGTGAGTGAACTGGACTGATGGCCGAGGTTGGCAGCAAGGATAACATAGCCTATAAACATGAATAAATGATGGTTGATGCTCAAATATTTAATATCTAAAATTTAGCTTTGACCATACAAATATTTCTACAATAGCAAGTATATAGAAAAAACTTATACAAACACACACCCCATCCCCACTAACAAATAGCATTTTTCTTTCAAAGGGGTGCAGAAGAATAAGATATAAAAAAAACCAAGTACTGTTTTAATAAAAGATTAATATATAAGGACTTGTTTGGCAGGCTCTAACTTCTAAAAAATAACTACAGGTGTAGAGCATAGAGTGGGTGTAGAACATATAGTGAAGTTATGAAGGTGATTTTTTAATCACTTTGGTCCATTCCGCTTTTTTTTTTTGGTGGAGCTAATACCATTTGGTTAGGCGTTAGCTCCAGGAGAGATGGTGCTGGAGCCGAAGCTTTGGCAAATAGACCTTAAGAAAAAGAAGCAACCAAAAAAAGAGGAAAAGAAAAACAAGTTTCACATAGTTTTTCTTGTGACTTTTTTCAATTAACACAAGGAAAAAAAACCATAGGCTCAGATTCAGCTCCAGCCCAATGGAAGATTTCAGCCCATGGGCTGCTTTCTGTCTGTCCGTTCACTCCCTCGCGGCCCCACAGTGGCAGCAATTATCACTCCCGAGTCCCGACCACCTCTTCGACCTTGCCGTCCGCTCCCACCCATCTCGTCTCCTCCCCACACGCCGCCCCCGAGAAAGAAGAGGAGAAAAGCGAAGCTCCGCGGCGACACAAGATGCCGGCGACGCCGACGATCATCGGCGCCCTCCTGGGGCTCGGCACCCAGATGTACTCTAACGCCCTCCGCAAGCTCCCCTACATGCGCCGTACGATATGACCCTTTCCCTCTGTTTCTCTCTCTCTCCCCGCTGGGCCCTCCCCCCTTTCTCTTGATTCCTTGATATGTCCTCGTGCTTGCGTCCTGCCATGTACGTCGTCCTGGTCCTCGAACTCGTCCGATCTGTAGTTGTTCCTGCCGGTGCCTGTGTATCTTTGAGTGGTATGAGGGTCTGTTCGGGTTTAGGTCCTAGATGTGACGCGGTTCTTGGTTTAGGTTTTGTGAGCTCTGCAATTTTGGTTGTTGTTTCGGTGTTGTATAGTTTATGATGCTACGGATTTACTCATTTCACTTGATTTGAGTACAGTCCTTGATGCGACGATTTTTTTCTTTTGTTTCAGATCCCTGGGAGCATGTGTTGGGGATGGGACTAGGTGCAGTGTTCGTGAACCAGCTGGTGAAGTGGGATGAGAAGCTCAAGGAGGACCTCGACAAAATGCTTGAACGCGCAAAGCAAGCGAACGAGCGGCGCTACTTTGGTATGCGCTTTGATTCCTCCTGACATTTTGGAATTTGGATTACGCTTACTTGATTTTTGCTGTATGATATTAGTATTGTTCACATGTGGCTTGTCATTTTAGCATTGCCATTTCAAGAACAAGTAATAACAAGTTATATCCTCCTAATTTCCTTGGTAATTTTGACTTTGCAATCTTGGGCAGTGGATATGCTATGCTGTTAAAAGAATCAGTAGTGCCTCCTAATCTCAGCAGTGGTCAGAAGAAATACTAGCATACACAGTAGTGTTTTTCAACTCCATGAACTCAACATGGCTCATGAATAATCTGTTTTCCACTCTGATTGTTATGTGTTAAGCTTAGCATGGTTTATTCAACCAGCCTTGCAAACAGTTGGGACAATATTTTGAGTGGTGTACACAATTGATGTGTAGGAACTTGTTGCTCTTTTCTTGACTGTTGATTGGAGGACTTGAATTGGCATTGATAGCTTAAGAGCCACATTGGCAAAATTCATATAGTATATGGAAGAAAGGATTCCCTATGATATTGACAATGTTTGATGAGCTTACCTTAAAAGCTTTTGGAGGTTCTAGCTCAATCTCAGGAGAGGAAACAAAGTAGACATTATTGAGAGCCGAATGGGTCTAATACTCGGTTTCATAATTGGATGTTGAAACCAAGTTTTCATGATAGCTTAATGGGGCTAAATGCACTTATTTAACGGAAGCAGTCCATTTTAAACCTAACAACAAAACGAAACTATATAGATCTATAAGGAACATAGAAGATAACGATATATGCTATGTGTTTGCAAGATGTTCCTCAATTGTATGGATGATATAGTTCAAGCACGTGCGGACCCGGTGTCGAGAGGGAGTGTGTACGTTAGTTAATAGAGGTCCGATCCGATGGCGCGCGAACACACCGAGGCTTGGGAGATCTGCTTCGCTTAAGTGCAAGTCCTTCGGCTTCGAGGTCCCTTCGTTGGGGTTGCTGGAGTTACAGGAGTGCCAGTTAATTTGATCATGCAATTGACAAGAAGATAAACCGATGAGTCAGTTAGCCGATGGGCTGATACGAACTTCTGCTATCGACTGTGTCTAATGCACTCCTACTATCGGTTGGTTGTCGATAGGGGCTGAAGCACTCGTCCATTGGCTTGAAAAATGATGAAGGCGTATGCAGATAGCGACGAAGTGAATGAAAAACACATCGGCTGTAGAGCTGATGAAGGCATAAATAGATAACGAGAAATAAGATAAAGAATCTATCGGCTATAGAGCTAATGGCGCTCTGAAATACAGTGGTCGATGAGCAGTATATGTAATCCTTCTATCGGCTGGTACCAGCCGATAGAGGCTGTAGTACTCGTTCATCGGCTGGAAAGCTGATGAAGGCATATGCGGATAGCAAGGAATACGGTAAAGGATCCATCGGCTACAAAGCTAATGACGTTTCGAATAAAATATGTGATGAATAGTAACGAGTGAGACTCGATCTTCTGAAGATATGAGAGGTTAGATCGGACACTCGGACGGAAGGAATAGGAGAACCCATCAGCTAGCGAGCCGATGTGAGGAATTCTCTGAAGATATATGTATATCGGCTGAGAAGACGATACACTAGGCGTGAGGCTCAATGTGTGGATATGTCATCGACTGGCCGCTCCGATAAAATGTTCGTGTAAAGAACTATCAACCAATGGTTTAATCTACTATTAGCGGTCTAGTAGGTTGGATCTAACCGATACAGCACGAGACTAATGGTAACAGAGGGAGCTTAATAAGCCGATAGAACCACGCAAATATAATGTGATGTACCTGATTAGACTAAGAGATTAGACTTAACCGATACAACCTTAGACAAAACGGATACATCAAGATAATAGCGGGACTTACCCTTTCGTCGGATATCAGACTTAATTGATATAGGGTGGCGATACACTAAGATTGATTTGATCTGTGATTGATGTTTTACAAGGGTTTAGGGGGTTTATATTTATAACCTGTAGTAACTACAAGAGTTTGACGCGGTTACAAATAATCTTCGGACATTATTTTTTAAACATAAAAGAAACTATCTCTAAGAAGTTAATAAAACTAATTAAACTTATCTATCTTATAAGATATATTTTATAGAGAAAGTATTCTGCCGTGTTTCTACGGCTCCTTAAACTTGGTCCCATATGGATAACCTTTTATCTTTGGCTAGACCGAATCTATCCTCAAACCATTTGATCGGCTCTTTCTCTATATCAATCGGGCTCTTTTTATAAATTGATCAATTCTTTAATTCTATCTGTGAGACTTATCAAATTTTGGTTCAAACAAATACACACAGCACGACAAACCAAAATGAGGGCACTGTTTGGTACACCTTAGCAAAAACAATGAACCTTGGAGTAACTACACCATTCTCAGTCTATTCCCATCTAGGAAATTATCCAGAGACGCTCACTCTAGTGGTTCACTGACATCGACTAACCTGGATACAAACTACAAAAGCATGGAGCACCTGGGCCAAAATTGGATTTCAGCTTAGGAATTATATAGTTCGTAGTCTCCAGCAACATTAAACAAAAAATAGTGAAGCTAGGTTCGTACTAATCCCCATTCAGGAATTTCTATTGAGATCTTCACGGTAGTGGTGGGAGCAGCATAGTTAGCGTTGGTCAAATTGGATTCTGGCAGAGGAGCTCTATGATCTGTAGCACTATTACGTAAAAATAATCTCAAGCACTCCATCCCATTCAATGTTAATTTTTACTTTGTTTTGGAGACTTTAATGTATATTAGAACTCTAAAAGACGAAAGAATAAGAACTAATAATAATTGCATTTGGGACTTTCAGGACAATCTGTCTCTATATCACATCTGTGCAAAAGTTGGGTAAAACTCATAATGAGAGATTGATGTGATAACCGAGTTCAATTTCGTTACTTTTTTGTTTGGCATATCTTGAAAAGTTAATTACTTCATTACCATGTAACGCAAAATATAAATTCCTTTCAAACTCAATAAACCATATCAAATGTTGTGATTAAGAAGATTTTCTGACTGCAAAGTTTGCAATCCACCATTTTAGTGAGAATGCAAATAGTAGAAAGAAATAGTGAAAAAAATGTTGCAGCATGAGTAGTATATGGCATGACATGCCGATTTCTAGCTATTGTGTGAAGGAACTACATGCTTTTGGATGTAGTACATTTCTGTTTGTTTGGTGATCTTGTTTTACTTGATAAATGTTCTGGTAGAATTGAAATGGGAACTAGACCCAAAGCTTAGGCTAGAGCAAGATATCTGGCTTTGATAAATGTGCTGGATGACCAATATGAGCATAGCCTGTATAAATGGCAGTAGTCATCCGTGTTGCTTTTGGCGTCTAATAGCTGCAGGCAATTATCTGTGTACCTTTGCTTGCTCAATCACCCAAATATTCTGGGCAGAAGTTATATAAATTCCTGAAAGTCAACGAATGCTTGATTGTGAATGAGTTAATACTATTTTCGTTGAACCATGTTCTCAGTGTTATAAATAGTTATAAATACAACATTTTTCACTATTTGATATTTACGGGCTTATCAATCTTTTATTTCCGTTTCTGCAGATGATGATGATGATTAGCTTTTCAAATTTGTTTTGTCAGCAATCAGTCTTTTTTTCAGTTTGCTATGGTCTGTACACATGGTTTGGGCCATCCATCTGTAGTTGCTGTATCAACACCCGGCCCACATTTCATCTGTGGT
The DNA here is from genome assembly GCA_030770085.1 of Oryza coarctata. Taxonomy (NCBI): domain Eukaryota; kingdom Viridiplantae; phylum Streptophyta; class Magnoliopsida; order Poales; family Poaceae; genus Oryza; species Oryza coarctata. The sequence goes on from CM061475.1 coordinate 12,202,328, forward strand.
GCTGTAATAAACTGTTGTTTTCACAAAGGATGTGATATTTTGCTTGTATGAGAAACCTATTATCGTACTCGGATCTGATGGTATACCTTCCCTGATGCAAAGTCATTGTTGAGTACCAATGATAGCGCTTTTACATAGTTAGAACCCATATGTTGTGAGTTTCTGCAGATGTGATGTCACCTTGCCCGCTCATTCCTTTTTTTCACTTCTCCTTTCATCCTGAAGTCCATTGCTCATCTTTTGTTTGATGTTATGATTCTCCTTATAGTTGTGTTTGCCATATGCCTTCATGTTGAGTTGAAGCAAACTTTTTCCCCTATTATGAGAATTAAGTTGTTGTCTCTTTCGTGTTGCAATTTTTGTTTCAACTACACCTCTCATTTGTTAGCTTATCAGCAGTAGATAAAATTTAAATTTTCAAACTTGATTTTGGGTTTTTATCGTAATCTATTTTCTAGCATTAACTTTTAAATTGCTAATAATAGAGATATAAATATTTTATCTATGAATTACTCCCTTTAATTTTTCTCCAACTGATAAGCCATAGTTAGTATCACTCGAACTGATTGGGCAATGCTGAAATTCCTTTTTTTTTTCTGACTGACAATGTTCAGAATTCATCAGATTGCTTTTGTAACCAATCTCCATACACGGTTACACTGACAACAGTTAAAACAATCCAATTGAAGGGGATTCTTTGCTTGATTCATCACCACACACCCTAAAAATCCACAACTTCTGTCACCTCTTTTACCCAAGAAAGATGATCTAATTAGCCAGCAGAAACAAGAATCAGAGAAGGAAAAAAAATAAGGAAAATGCTCAGGAGGACAGGTTCCAGTGTTTGGAAATGGATCCTAGCGCTTGTGCTCGCCGGCTCGATAGTAATCGAGCGAGACGTGGAACAGCAGGTCGGACACCTGCCTCGCCGTAGGCCTCTCCCCCGGCGCCGTTCTCGTGCACCGGAGTGCCACCTCCAGCACCTCCGTCATCGACGACTCCTCCCGCGGCGCCAGCGGCTTCAGCGCCGGGTCGAACGCCTGCTCCCGCCCCGGCGACGGCTCCTCCACCCGCGACTGCACCCACCGCATCATGTCCACGTCGCCGCCGAACGCCTTGTCCGTCGGCATCAGCCCGGTCACCAGCTCCATCAGCACGATCCCCATGCTGTACACGTCGCTCTTCTCCGTCGTCTTCAAGCTGTACCCACACTCTGCAAGATGCCCATGGTGGTGAGTGCGTGATGTCTGAGAAAATTCTCTCGTTCGAGGTGGTGGAAATGGAAATTTACCTGGGGCCATGTAGCCGTATGAGCCAGCGAAGCAGGAGGCGGAGTCGGTGCAGTCCTTGCGGTTCTCCGCGACGGCCTTGGCGAGGCCGAAGTCGCCGAGGTGCGCCTCCATGTCGCCGTCGAGGAGAACATTGCTGGACTTGATGTCGCGGTGGACGACGCGGGGCACGCAGTCGTGGTGGAGGTACTCGACGCCCTGCACCAGCCCGGCCGCCACCTTGAGCCGCGCGTCCCAGCTTAGCACGCGCTTCTTACGCTCGCCGTCGCCGGCGGCGACACCGCCGTGCAGCCAGTCGTACAGGCTGCCGTTCTCCATGAACTCGTAGACGAGCATACTGCCGCCGTGGCCGTCGTGGCTGGCGACGAAGCCGAGGAGCTTGACGAGGTGGCGGTGGCGGATGCGGCCGAGGATCTTGACCTCCCTCGCGAAGCTCTTGTCGTGGAGGAGCATATCGCTGTCCATGTGCGCGATCCGCTTCACGGCTACCGTCTCGCCGGTGGGGAGCTCGGCACGGTACACCGTCCCCGACCCGCCGGAGCCGATGGCGAACTGATCGCTTAGGTTCGCCGTCGCCTCCATGATCGACTCCCACCGGAATTCCCACCGCGCCGACCCCTTCACCACGAGCTGCCGCCCGTTCGTGTTGTTGCCGCCCAGGCTCGACGAGAACGCCGTGCAGTCCACCTCTCCGGGCCGCCGCCCGCGCCGTCGCCGCACCGCGATCAGCACGAGCATTATCACCAGCAGCACGACCGACAGCGTCACCGCCGCGGACACCAGCGCTATCGTCGCCGAGCGCAGCGCTGACCGGCCGTCGCCGCCGCCGCCGCAGCTCATCAGCGGGTGGCCACAAAGCCGGGCATTGCCGGCGAACGCATCCCGCGGCCACCGTGAGAACTCGTTGCCCAGCTTCCCTTGCAGCTGGTTGCTGGACAAATCCACGTGCACCAAGCTGCTCATGCCGGCGAGATGCGACGGCACTGCTCCGGCAAGCGCGTTGTGGGAAAGATTCAAGCTCTCCAGCTTGGAGAGTGACCCGAGCGACTCCGGGATGCTGCCGATGAGATCGTTGCTGCTCAAATCCAGCAAGCTCTGCAGCTCTTGCAGCTGGCCAATGTCGGGAGGGATCGGACCAGACAGGAGATTCTGCGACAGATTCAGCTCGTAGAGGTTGATCAGCTTCTCGATGGTCGCCGGAATTTCGCCGGAGATCTGATTGTGGGCCAGGTTGATCACGTTGAGGGAAACCAAGCTGCCGATCTCCGGTGGCACTGTTCCATTGATCTGGTTTCCATCGAGGGAGAGCTTGATGAGCTTGGAGCAGTTGCTGAGCTGGACAGGAACTGGTCCAGTGAGCTCGTTGCCGGAGAGCGTCAGCTCGCCGAGCTCTGGCAGCGCGCCGACCCACTCCGGCACGGGGCCGGACAGCCGGTTGTTGCTCAGAACGATGTGGCTGAGCTTCGCGCAACGCGAGAGCGCGTCCGGGATGCCGCCGGAGAGCGCGTTGCTCGACGCGTCGATCATTGTCAGCGCGGCGGCGTTGCCCAGCGCCGGCGGGATCCGGCCGGACAGCGCGTTGCTCCCGAGGCGGACGCGCTGGAGCGAGGGCGACCGGCCGAGCTGCGCCGGGATGCCGCCCTCGAAGGAGTTGTTGGTGGCGTCGAACGACAGCAGACTCGTCGAGCCGCAGAGCGGCAGGAGACCGCCGTTGAGGCGGTTGTGCGCGATGTTGACGCGGGTGATGTTCCGGCACTCGAACATGCCGTCTGGGACGGCGCCGGTGAGCGAGTTGTTGTACAGCATGAACTGCTCCAGCGACCGGAGCTTCCCGAACGTCGCCGGGATCTCGCCGGAGAGGGCATTGTCCGCAAGGTCGAGAATTTCTAGGTTCACGCAGTCGCCGAGCTCCGGTGGGATCCGGCCGGACAGCTCGTTCTGCCGGAGGTGGAGGAAGATCAGCTTCGAGAGATTCCCGATGGACGACGGCAAGCTGCCATTGAACCGGTTCCCAAAGAAATCAACCATCTGCAAGCTCGAGCACTCCCCGATCGTCTCCGGTATCTCGCCGGACAAGTCGTTCTCGTACAGGAACAGCACCTCGAGGTTGCCGAGGCGACCGATGGCGTCCGGTAGCCGGCCGGTGAGCTCGTTGTGATACAATGCCAGAACCTTGAGCTCGGTGAGGTTGAAGAGCTCCGGCGGCAGCTCGCCGGAGAGGCTGTTGTTGTTGAGCAGCAGGTCCGTCAGGTTGCCGAGCTCGCCGAGCGCGGCCGGGATTGGGCCGGAGAGGCTATTGTTCGCCAGGTCAAGCTGCTTCAGCGCCCGGCACCGCGAGAGCCCCTCCGGTATTACGCCGGAGAAGTTGTTCGTCGAGAGCATTAGGTGCTCGAGGTTCGTGGACTCTGCTTTGTCGCCTCCTCCTCCGCCACCGCCGCATAGGTCGCCGGGGATGCGACCGGTAAGGTGGTTGCCAGAGAGCACGAGGAAGTTCAGCTCCGGCATCTGGCCGACCCCGGCGGGTAGTTCGCCGGAGAGCATGTTGCCGGACAGGTCGATGGTGCGCACGCGGGAGAGCACTGCGAGCGCACGCGGGACGCGCCCGGAGAGGCGGTTGTTCATGAGGTTGAGGTACACGAGCTCGCCGAGCTTCCCAAGCTCCGGCGGCACGGAGCCCTCCAGCGAGTTGTTCGCCAGGTTGAGCTTCCGGAGCGCGGTGAGCTTCCCGAGCTCCGGCGGGATCACGCCGGTGAGGTCGTTGTCGGCGAGCGAGAGCACCTCGAGGCTGGACATGGCGCCGAGCTCCGGCGGTATCGACCCGGACAGGGAGTTGTCCTGCAGGTTCAACGCCGTGAGCGCGGCGAGCCTCCCGAGGCTCCTCGGGATCGCTCCGGTGAGGTTGCACGACGCGAGGGCGAGCACGGTGAGGTTGGCGAGCCTGCCGAGCGCGGCGGGGATGGGGCCCGACAGCGCCGGGTTGTCACCGAGGCGGAGCACCTGGAGCGCGGCGAGCGCGCCCAGCGAAGGCGGGAGCTCGCCGGTGAGCTGGTTGGAGTAGAGCATCAGCGCCGCGAGCCTCTCGAGCGCCCCGAGCGCCGCCGGCACCGGGCCGGTGAGCCTGTTCGACGAGAAGTCGATCACCTCGAGCCGGTCGAGCCTCGCCAGCGCCGCCCCCGGCACCGTCCCGGCCAGTCCCGCGCCTGACAGGTTCAGCCCGGTCACCTTCATCCCCGCCTCGTCGCACTCCACACCCGCCCAAGAGCAGAACCCCGACGAGTTACCAGAGCCGCCGCCGCCCCATCCCTCCAGAACACCCCCCGGATCCTCCACAAACGCATTCTTCACATCCATCAGCGCCTCGCCGTCACCCTCCGCCGCCACGCAATAACCAAGAACCACCACCACCATTACCACCCACGCCGGGACGACGTCCAAGAACCGCCGCGCCATTGCCGGCGCCATCACTTCCCGTGTCTTAGCTAGGCGTCAGGTTGAGACGCGCACACGTAGGCGGCGGCGGAGGCGGCGATGGTGAACGTGCATGGGCGCATCGGTTCCCGCGCACGGGAGGGAGAGAAGGGGTGGTGGTCTGAGTGGGGAAGTGGAGAGAGGAGTTAAGTAGGTATCTGTGTCGTGTCAGTGCATGGCAATGAATGGCACCGACTGCGTCGGCCTCTAGAAGGAGTTGGTGAGCTCGGGAAATGGAGAAGCACTGCTCAGCTCACCACACCTCACCCTCAAGAAGAAGAGAGAGGAGAGAGGAGGAAGAAGAGAGAGAGAGAGAGGATATGGCAGTTGGGGGAGTGAGTAGACGATGTAGGGCGGCCAAGGAAGAGGGAGAGAGTTCGTAGAAAGAGAGTGGTTGGGGTCCCTTTTATGGGTGATGGATTGAGAGAATCCGCCATGGCTAGCCTACCTCCTTTGTTGGTATAAACTGGCTGGAATGATTTGGCGCAGATGGGGTTCATGGGGCCATGGGTTTTGCACTGATCATCCCTACTTAGCAGCAAAAAGGATGTGGAGGCTCATCACCCTCATGCAGCTACTATAGTGATTGTCAAGATGCTGTACTCTCTGTGTCCCACACGATGTAAGTTCACTGTAGTGAAATCGGCAAGATGTGATCTAATCTAAGTCAGGTTTTGGTTTATAAATTTGGGGTAAATTTAATTTCAACATGAGCATGCATCCTGAAGGTTGAGATTAATTGATGAGGGAATAATGTACTATGTCCCACAATGTAAGTACATTGTTATTCAGTGGACTTAAAATGACTTTCACGTGAATTTTGGACCTTTCGTATATCTATTAAGGGTATTTGCTAGATTTCAATTGCCTAATTTTTTTTAATTTTTAAACACCAAAAAATTGCACATTGATAAGTCTAAAATTACATTGTTATGTAATGTGTAATTTTTAGATTATTTTATTGCCACTTTGTTAATAAATATAGTTTTACATATTTTTATCTCATTTTGAATATTTTATATTTATTTTTCAATTGTGAATTTGATCTATTCATTATTCAACATTTATATAAGAAAAAATTGATTTTGTTTAGACAGAAAATAAGGGGAGTGATGATAGCTGTGATAGTTGTAGTTTTTAGGGTAAAGTCCATTTCTAGCTATTAAACTTCCTTGAAGTCTATTTTTCAACGTGAACTACAAAATTGGTTCTTTCACCTTCAGCTTTCAAAACCACACATGACACTCTAAACCATCTTTGATAGTGGTTTTTTGATATTAAGAAGTTTTTCATTAGCATGAACTTAAATTATGTAAGTTTCATGGTTGTGGACCTAAATGACATTTGCATCAACAAAATATGCAAAATAAGGGCATAAATAGGAAAGCCACCTCTATTTCAAACAAAATCGATTAAAAAAAATCTGTGCCAAGTGCTTTGCCCGCTTTTGAAAGTTGGGGGTGAAAAATAACTAATTTTATAGTCAAGGTGAAAAAAGACTTTGAGCAAATTTTATGGGCTAAAAATATATTTTACCCTATTTTTTAATCCAAGGGATGAATAAAGTGATTGAAATTTTCAAAGATTTCAGCAACTTGAAAGCTAGACATTCTCTTTCTCATGATAGATGCATCTTGCATTTTGTCCCATCGCTTGGCAGCTAGGAGGTGGCAAATGTAGGTAAGGTAATATCACTCTATTCATTGTAGCTACTTCACTGAATTGTTACCGTGGATTATTAGTTCCACAACTCTTGACTACTTATTGTACGCTACCTGTTGAGTTTGTTTCTAAAAATATTTAATTTATCCTTATAATAAGTAGATAATTCACAACAATAATCCGGTAAGTAAACTATTTCAAACCAGAAAAGGAGAGAGGCTGAGGTGAAATATTGTCCTACAGGTTGGAACAAACTTGGCCATAAGATATGAGAGTAGCTGTGTATGCAACATGTGGATGAAAACAGTGTTTTGGAATAAGTTTGATGGGAGGAAAGTGATGCACCAAGATGTAGTGAAAGCATCTTGGCCATGATTTTAGTGATTAATGATAATATAATCATCGGATTAATCAAATTCTCTAAGTATGTTTAAAAAAGATTAGGATTCCGATGATGATATCTTGAACATACTCCGATCAAACATCAGTTAAAATAAAATGATGAATTCATAAGGAACCACGATATGTCAAAATGTATTCAACGTGTTCGGTGAATATGATAGAAGTTGGTTTCCTTTATATTCCTGTTTGCGCCGGATCTCGCACGCCCAACGCGGACACGCCGACGTCTGGGAGGTTTGCTTAGCTCCAATGCAGGCCGGTCGGCTTCTCTCCGTGGCTCGAGGTACGCGCGCCGAGGGCCGTGGAGTTCGCTCAGCTCCGACGCGACGGTGCGGGTGCGGGCGTGCCAATCAATTTGACCTTGCAATTGATAAGTTGGTGAGGCGAATGGGTCAGTCTGACGATGGGCCGATATGAATTCTCGCTATCGGCTGGTTACCGATAGGATCGAGGTGATTATCAGTCGCGTCCGGATGGCTCCTGCTATCGGCTAGTTGCCGATAGAGATCGGAATGCTCTTCCATCAGCTAAAGAGCCGATGAAGGCGTAGATAAATGTCGATGAAGAATATGATGGCTCCGGGTGTGGTGAAAGCGAGATCCTGATTCATCGGCCGTAGAGCCGATGGAGGCACCAAAGGGTATTCAGAGAACAGCAAAGCGCGCAGGATCCCTCCTGGCAGTCGACGGAAGCTATAGCGATCGTTCATCGATTGAAAAGCCGATGAAGGCATATACAAACTGGCAAGAAATCGTATAAAATACACTGGCTGCAAAACCGATGCCGCTCCAGATATCGCAGCACGAGACCTGTCACTCGCCGTGACGACGCCGTTAGCATCGAATCTCGAAGATCGGACCTAACCGAGACAGACGAGACCGAGGCCAACAACAACAGGACGGTGGACGCCGGATTGGTTGTGCTGAAGTAAGGGCGAAGCGAGCCTATCAGTTAGCTGGGCCGATGAGAGGACGTCTCTCTGAAGACAGGCGCGCATCGGCTGGAAGGCCGATGCGCTTGGCGTGGCGCTCAAGGGAAGTCTCTGAAGACTGGTGCGTATCGGCTCCTCAGCCAATACGCTGGGCATGTTGCTCAATGTGTAGATAACTCATCGGCTAACACTTCAATAAAACGCCGTACAGAGACCTATAGGCCTAAAGCTCAATCTACCGTTGGCAGTCTTGTAGATCGAACCTAACCGATACAGCACGAGACCGATGACGGCGGAGAGAGCTTGATAAACCCTGCACGAACATGATGCGATACATTCGATCGGCCTAAAAGATTGAACCTAACCGATACAGCCTTAGATAGAGCGAGACATATCGGGATAGTGGCGAGACTTATCTCTTCACCAGAGATCGAAGTTAACCGATGCAGCCCCGCGTCGAGAGCCAGACCCCACCGGTAGAAACCTAGATAAACTAGGATGGTGATGCGCCGAAGTAGTTTTGATTGAAATATGTCCCTTTATAGGCTCCCAGGGGGTCTATATTTATACTCTGGTATTACAGAGTCCGACGCGTTTACAACATCCATCGGATATTATTTTCTAGCAAAGATAAAAAGAAAATATATTTAAGAAAGTTAACTGAACTAATTAAATATTTTTATCCATATAAGATACGATTTATATAGATAGAATACCCTACCATGAGTTCTATGGCTCCTCCTTAAACTCGGTCTCATTTAGATAACCTTTTATTCTTGGACCGAATCTTTCCCTGCTTCGTTCGATCGGCTTTCTACCTATAGTAACCGGACTCTTCTTTATTTAAGCTGATCTTTTTTCCAATCTTTCCCTGGCTTTCTAAATTTTGGTGTTAATAATTCTAAAAATCATACTATAAACTATAAAGAGAGGAGTTTGTTTTAGTAGCTTTATATTTTAAATGATAGAATCTAGGTATACTATGTCTCTAGTCTATCTAAAACAAGTGTTAAAACCCCTAAAAGTTTTGAGCAAATAATCTTTATTGGCATATCCTTGTTTGCTCGAAAATAAGTGTGGGTCGGACAATTCGGGTGATACCAGATAGTCCAACCCAACACGTCTCCAGCTGGTGATCGACTATACAGTTCGAGTTGATATCAGATTGTCCGACTCAACAGTGATTACATGATCATATGTTTATCATATGGGATTAAATGTTGAGTCGGAGAATCTGATCGAAATTTTTGATCAATTTAATGTTTGGAGTGGTCATATGATAACCAGACAAAAGAATTGAACTAACCAGACAATCCTGATTGATCATACAGTCTAATCCTATTGTGATCGGCTTGAGTTGAATAGTCCGAAGCTGTGTCGAACGGTCTGACCCATGCTTTGTTTAGTGAACGTACGAACAAAATGTGACGGTTAGTTTGTCCGGTAGTGATGGCATACAATGTGCAATGAACAATCCATCTTGTGTCAAATTGTTTAGGTCTTTATATGATAACAACTAATTGATTAATTACTACTGAAAAAGTGTAAAGGACTAGATAGTCCGACGTGATACTGGACTATCCAACTTTATATAGTTTTAGCTAGTTTTGTACAACGGTCACAAATGACTAGTTGTCTTCGCTTGGGCTATAAATGCCTATTCTCTTGGACCCTAGTTTTTTTTTGAAACATTTTAGCTGGTGCAACCTTGTGTAAGTCCAAGAGTTTATTCATGCTAATTTGCTTTATCATTTATTAAGCTTTGTGCTTGTTTCTCAAGTTTCTAGTAGTTAACTATGCACCTACCAATAGTTTTGTGTTTAGTGCTTCAAGTGAGGAGTACTATTGTTACTCTTGTCATCTCGGCATGTTTAGACAGCTTTGAAGTTGTTTTCGGTGATCTCTCAAAATATTGTGGGAGATTCAATGGTGTTGTGAAAGATTTTTTATTCACATTTTAAAGTGGAAAAAATGATCCATATGAGAGTGCCTTTAGAATTTATGACCTAAAGGAGAGAGCAACACTCTTCTACAGATTATTTTAACGAGGATCAGTGGAGATCACCAATCTCCAGTACCTTGAAAAAACCCACTTATGGCTTCTCCTTTTGTTTTACTTTTTTAATTTACTCTGAGTTATTTCTTGTGTTTTCTTATCTCTATAATTGTTACAAAAGATTATATGTTGCAGACCTTGAGTTCACGCACGTAGGCTAGATTAAGTTTTATAATTTTTAATTTAGCTTTTGTTAATTAGGATTCCCGCTCTCTATAACATCTTTAATCTTACGAGTAGGAGAGATCTTGTCTTCACAATCTATGTTAATAGTTGTCTAAAATGACATATTTTTATAACTATAAGAATATGGCACAACATTTGTTTTCTGATAAATCTTCTCCATCTCTATCGGATTTATTTGTGGTGGCATGCGTGGGAGGGAGCTCGGCGTGCTTGGTTGTCCATGTCTGCCTTTCAGATATCAACCGGAGTTAATGCGAATTGGAACGAGTGGGAGGAACTGGAGTTAATGCGAGAAAAGAGAAGGGTTTGATTTTTGAAGGAACAAAGCAATTAATCAGTAATCATATTTGGGTGCATCAATTAATCATCTTTGTGCAGTTGATCAAAATGGAAGTTTGACACAGCAGAAATTAAGCGCCCCAGATGCGAAGTGGTTGCAACTCTGGCCGGTCTAGTTGTACGGTTAAGCTACAGGAGTATCGGCCAAAATGACAGTACGCTAGTAAAAGAATAGCCATGCCAATCTCACGAGCATTACCAAAACCTTAGGTGGGGATTTCAATAGAGTAGGATTTTAGGGAGGCCGGATATTTTGTTGCTAGTCTTTAATAAGCATATGTTAAAAAGTCTGATTGTTGGTGTGTAAGTGTGATGTATGTAAGTATATTGTATGCATACTTTTAATACTTTTCATGTGTTACTTGTATGGGATGATAAATATAAAAAAAACAAAAGAGCCACTTTTGATATCGCAGCTTATTTTTCATTTTACACACAAAACCTCCTATATTTAAAATGCCATTTATTTTATCAACCCACTTCATTAGATCTAAGCAATTAACTGTATAAGAACTGCCACGAGCCTTCGAGCAAACTATTGTTTGTTACTCGTCGAAATTGGACACGAGAGAATTCTCGTGCTCGAAGAAGGCCAACAACTCGGCTGGTTCATTTGCACATGTTTGTACACGCGTATACGAAGAATCAGGTAGCGTTCGATCGATCGATCTGTATGCTGGAAATGTTCATGTTATTTCTGACAGTGATACGCCGAAGGAAGCTAGTGCTGCAAGGACCGATGGAGTAAAGCTAGCGACCGACAAGGTTTCCTCGGCTTTCCACTTGGGCGACGCCGCCTCGTCGTAGGGGGGGAAAAGAGAGAGAGAGATCGATGGATCATGCGATGCGAGGGTGGGGCCCAGGAGAGGAGGCTGCGGGTTGGGTCCCACCCGACAGCCGTGGAGAGGAACAAAGAGGTGACGCGACGGCGACGGGTCTGGGGGTGCGGCACTCATGTTGTCAGGTTCCGGCCCGTCGCTGCCGCCGCGGGTCCCCCTCGCGAGCACATGTTCTACTGTACTCGTTGATGGGATCATCCGTTGAAATTCTATATGTAATTTTTTAAAAAAAATTAAATAGATTGTTATCTAACAAAGAGTATCTCTAGTTGAGTTTGTCTAAGCTCTCAATTTCTTGTTATCTACTGCTGAAACCCACAACTACGAAAATTGTTCTGTTTTAGGCTGTAGAAAATTCCACCCGTTAGTAAATGTACTTCATACTTTTTACCTTTTACATGGCTAGTCTCAAAACCTTAATGTTAATCTCATCGACCTTAACCTATAATAAACAACCTACTTATACTTATATTTTAATATATTTTTAACCTATAATAAACCATCTATTAATACTTATATTTTAAAATAGAGAGTTGCTCCTAAAATATTTACTGCAATTGGATAATGTAAATCTAGAGATGGATTCACCGCTCGGCTACTGAGTGGATGTTCGGGCTCATCGACAATCGTGTAATTTTTAGCATTGTTGTTGAGATTGGACACAGTATTTTCAAGATAAGCACTCAATATAGTTTGATTTGTCTGAACTCTAGAAATTTGTTGAATCTGCCACTGGGTGAATCCAACAAAAATATAAATAGGCGCTTAGTATATATTGTGCAAAGTTTTACAGAACATGTAGCCTATAGGTGGAAGGCCATGTCCAAAGGTGCTTGTTTTCAACTTTTTGAAGCCTCGGAAGAATGGCAAAAAGGATACATCGTACCGCTGCTACCAAAAAGCACTGTCCATGCCGAACATTATCATCACAGAATGATTAAAGAGTACTACAGTGACACAAGTAGAGAAAAGATCAAAGCAAAACTCATCATCACAAAAATTTGCGGTCAATTTTCGGACTCGGTTAACCATATATCTCATCCATACGATCCAGCGTCTCCTTCCTTCTCCAAAAGCCCATCCCCTTTTTGGCTTGAGCTTGATCATACCGGGTTCGGGTCTGTTTCACCGTTACAATGCCCAATGCCCGTTACTGTGTAGCTTGTCAGTCACAGGCTGGATATATTGGAAAGGGTTCTTGACTTCTTGGTCTCTTTGGATCAGCAGAATGAAACGGCAATTACTTCCTAGCTAATCCCTGACAAATCATGCTTAAGTACTCCCTGCTCATACACATATATTCCATTTGTTTCCATCCAGGGTGTGTTTGGCTGCCTATTTTCTAAACTTTTTCTTAATCGTTTTTCACTGCACACTCTGCAAACCGTTAAACAGTATATTCTTTTAAAAAATTATATTTTTTTTAAAAAAATCATATTAATATATTTTTTAAAAAGTTTTTTTAGCTAATAGTTAGCTAATGATGAGCTAATCATGCTTTTATTTTCGTGTTCAGCTACAACTTCCCCCTCTAAACGCAGCCTAAATTTAGTTTACAAGTAGTAGTTTTCTTGACGTCTCAATTTTGGGCACATAGCTTTGACTAGCAAATCCATTGGTTGCTTTTTAACTTCGTTGCAAAATTTTAAATTTTAAAATTTTATTTTGAAGTTGATTTGGGTTTTTTTAATTATGGTTTATTTTATAGTATTTACTTTTAAATCGCTAAGAATTCATATATAAAAGTTTTACCTATAAATTATTAACTGATAAAAGGCTTATAAACTCCCATAGTTGGATTCAGTTGGGACCTGCCTATCGGCAACAGTTTACATGTAATAGTATTTCATAGTATGTGCTAGTATTATGTTTCTTTCACTAAAATAATGGCAACTGGTGAGATGCTATTGGAGTTGAGCCACCAAATAAGAGTGTCCTTTTGCAGCTAGGAATTCTCACCAGATTAAATTTTGTATGGGAATTGTTGTGTGTTGTAGCTAGGTAGCCAACAACTCAACTACTACCTTCATTCTTAAATAATTATATTTTTAAGATTTAAATTTTATCCTCGAATAAATATAATCTTATAATACTATTAGTCTTATTAATCACTTCTCATTTAAATTTTTCTCCATTTTACTTCCATTATCATCCACTTTCAAGCATTTCACATTTAATATGAGGCAACTAGGTCTTTTCCTCTTTTTTCTAATTTATACTCTTACATATAAAAATATGTTTATATTGGGACGGAGGTTGTATATAGCTAAGGGGATATTTCCTACATATTTTGTCGACAGGCATAAACTTGTGCATGTGGTGCTAGCTATGTACGTGTCATTTGTTGTTTTGTGGTCACAAGTCTTCGCATAATTGAAGCATCTCAAAGCCTAATACGATTGTGGGTTTCTTTAATGATCCGCATATAGTACTGGATGATTAATTAAGATGATGACATTGTTGTTTTGTACCTAAGTCTTACAATGGTCAGAGAAATTCAACGCATGTGACGCCCTTACAAAAGTTCTTTTTGGAGCTGTGGTTTGAACCATATAAAAAATATATATACACTCACCTCAGCAAGGTTAGTTTTTGCAAATTAACTAATTGCAGCTCTCCATTTTTAATTTTTGAAAAATTGATTTTATTTTAGTTAGTGCCAACCTTAATTTATTGACAATACAAAGTACACTTCTGAATTAGCTAGGCCACTTCACTTCTCCATTGACTTGGAGTTTGTTGTTGATTAATCAGGTATTTGTTTCGGATTAAAAAAAGGTTGAAGTGGCTTACAGTATACCTGCCCGTGCTCTTCAGAATTTCTATGCATTTCTTATGGCATGGAGGATCTGGAGATTTAGATGGGTGTGCTTGGGGAAGATCAGATTGGTTGCCACTCAAAATTCACCCATTTATTTGTAAAATCTTTTAATTGTGGGCTGAAGCTTTTGTTTGGTAAGCTAACCCTCTTTCTCCTCCCCTGCAAAGCTTAATTACTATATATAATCATCTAGAGTCTAGACCATTTTGTACATATATGCAAATAATTGAGCTAGTAGCATCTTGTGCTGTCTTTATGTCCCAAGCTAGCTTAACTTCATTCCAAAAGGACAACCCTTTCCTTGCTGATGATACTCCTACTTGCTAATTAATGTGATGGGTTTGACACTTTAGTCAAACCTAGCATCATTAACTAAAAAACAATCAAGGATGACACACATCATGCAAGAAAGTGTGATGCTTAAGAATCACCTTGGTCAGGAACTTTTTTGGGAGTATAGGTCAACGCAACACTAAACAAACAGGATGAAAGAAAAGTATATGTTGACTATTGTTGTGCAACTTAATTTCAAGAGGCAGAATGGAATAAAAGAAACATGATTGGATGCTGTCGTACCGGCTGTATTTATCAGGTTATAACAGATGCATGTTACCTGTAACACTCGAGCTCAACGGAAAAAGTTGCCAACCAACCCAAAGTATTTTTGTTGTTGTGAAGTTGCATACATTAATCAAGTATCCTCTGACCACCGGGAGGGCTGTTTAAGCGACTCTAATACCTTTTTATTACTTACCCATTTTAAAATATAAATATTTCTATAATTTAAATTTTATTCTACAATATAAACATGTTTGTGTTTTTTTCCATGATTATCATAATTTTAATGATTCCCTAGCCAATTAGGTGCATGGAAAGAGAATTTAAACAATTTAAAAATTAAAAATTAATTGTTAAAGTGACTAAAAGATAACTTTTTTAATTTAATCTTAATGTTTGTGGAACAAATTTAGAAATATTTATATTTTAAAATGGATATAGTATTTTTTTTTCTTTCCGAATGGGTCTAAGTCTTCCGTTTTCTTTTCTTTTCTTTAATGGAGTTACACTCTTCATCATTGGGTTATTGACTAATTTCACTACATTATAATTTTTCAGAGGGTGAAATCCATTTTTAATCCTCAAACTATCCCTAGAATTTATTTTTCACAATAAAACTAAAATACTGGTTATTTCTCACCCTTGATCATCAAAACTTGGGCAAAAAACACCTCGACTTACAGTAGTTTTAAGTTTAGTTGATATAAGCCTAAAAGTCTAAATACATAACATCCACACCACTAACATAAGTATAATATGAGTTTATACTAGAAAAAACATATCAATGAGAACTACATAATACGGCACAAAGTGTTATTTGTCTTTAAATTTTAAAGGCGAAAAACTAACAATTTTTTAGTTCAGGGTAGAAAAGATTTCGAAGGGTCTATAACTAAAAATGGACTTCACCTCTTTCCCACAACATCAAACAGATTAAAAAAAAGAAGAATAAAAAATATATAGATGATCTTTTCTAGAGAACAAAACACATAGAAAGTAATCAAACGACAGCGCACGATGCACACACGAGGTGGTCCTTTAACTCGTGCCAATTGATCCTTGCTAAGTAACAGTAAAAGGTACCCAGGAATTAGCCAGCCGGTCCATCCATCATGTGCACGGCTGCGTGCATATGCTTTTTTGCCTGGAACCTATTTCACCAACCGGCTAATTGATCCTAACCACTACTGCTACCTATCAGGCAGAAAGGCAGCCACCCCAGCCATGAGCCAGCCAACCAGAGCTTGATTTGATTTAGGCATTTAGCCGCTCCACGGTTCATCAACTCAGGTGGTTTTCCCTCACCGTAGTGCACTGCTGATCAGAGAGAGCTTAGATACCCCGATGTGATGCGTCGACAGCAATCAAACCTCTCAAGCCTTCCAGCTGAAGATTCAGGGAGATAATCTATGCTGTTGCTTCGATGCGATTGATCTTTATATATCTGGTCCTGCATGAGAAGATTTTTAGCTGGTTAACTCTGAACTTTTCTTTCTGGTTGATTGATGCTGGTAAGGTTAGCTAGCTAGCTAGTCCGTACTTTGCGTGCGCGCTGTGCTGCCTTCTTGGATCATTCCTGCTGTTCTTGCATCGATTCAACAGTGGCCTTGACAGCGATGGGTTAACTGCAAAGATTGGGCCGTTAAAGTTCAGATACTAGGATAATCTTTTACTATAGTTACTTTGGTTTTTTAATAGATAACGCCATTAGCTTTTTTAATATATTTTACCGTTCATTTTATTCAAAAATTTTATGCAAACATGTAAAAATATTAGTCATACTTAAAGTATCAACCAAACTATAATAAAATAAATAATAATTTCGTAAATTTTTAAAATAAGATAAACGGTCAAATATAAATAAAAAAGTCAACGAGTTCATCAATTAAAAACCAGAGGGTATAGTAATTAATGATTGTTTGTGTGTAAAATGGTGAGATTGATATTCATGGTATATGTGATGCCGATAAAGGCCGGTGTATAATCCATTTCTTTATAGAGAAGCGCTACTCATTATTATACATTATAAACAACAACAGGTGGTCTAAGCAACATTAGTGAACCATTGGTGTGGCATGAATAATCCGCAAATAATTCTTGCCATGTAATCCAAAAAGAACGGGCCTAACATTGGATGAACTGAACTGCTGAAGTGTGGCAAAATTCAATATTTGTAAATGATCTGTCATAAATTTCTTAATATTTATTAACATAGAAAATGTTTGATCTCTGGCAAAATAACAAGCCGGAAATTGTTTCAACAAGGCAAAGGTTTTTTTTTTTGTGGCATGTGGGATGTGCCCAGCTTCCCCTTTTTTTTCTCTGAAATCTTGCTTTTGTGATAAGCCAAACCAAGCCAGCATGCAGTGTGTGGCCTAGATATATATGTTGGATATTGAGATGCGTTTATGTCTCTATCAAATGGTTACTGTTCGACCATGAGAAAAAAAGCATGGGCAAGTGCCCACGCTTTGGTGATACAAACACTGACTGCACATTGGCACTTTGCAGGATAAAGAATTAACAGAAGAGTTTGGTACATGTAAAGATTCTTGGAACAATGCCGATTTGAACCAAAAAGACCTCAGGAATATGAATGCTTTAAGTAGCTAATAACAGAAAAATTAACTATGACTAATCAACAAGATTTACTCTTTTTTATCTTTTGGTGACAAGGTTTGTTGTATAAAGGTCACAAAAAAAGAGAAATTATTGGAGGAATTAGTTTGTGCTTTTCTCCGAATAATCATGCACATTGACAATCATTTAAAAAGTAATTGGAATTATTGCCATAGCTTTGACAGTCATTTAAACAGTAATTGGAATTATTGCCATAGCTGATTTTGACGATTGATCTGTCACCTCATTTTGAAGTTTACACGCTTGCTGAATTGACACTTGCCTATATTCAAGATCCGACAAGGGAGTATTGCTGATCAACAAGAGGATGCTGAACAATGACATTAGGCTTGGCAACATCTGAAAATTCACAGTACAGAAGCAAAACACTGTAAACGATGATCGAACAAGCAAGCAATGCCGACATTGTGACGCGTCTCATCATCTGATCTTTGAACAACTTCATCGGAAAATATTCTTCCAGGGCCAAACCAGACAGTGACAACTCTCGATCAAAGTAAACAAGCTGAAACCTTCATACATATCCATTCTTGGTCAGATGGAAACAGAGAATCAAGTGTACACCCAACGATGGAGGATGCAGCGTAATTAGCATAACATGACAGAAGTAGCAGTATCAGATAAGCTTGTTGAATGATCTGGATCGACAAAACAATGTCAATCGCTGTTACTTTGCGAGCCTAATTGGGACTTTGCTGTATGAACTGCTGGGTTCAGAGATAAAATTAGGTCATGCTATTATTCTAAGATCTCGCTGTTGATGAAATTAAGGGCAAGATGTATTCTGGTTTTCGTCGTTGGATTTGTCGTTTGTATTAACTTCATGCAGAAATGTACTATAAGAATTTGCTTTCGGATTACCGACGCCGCGTACATCAAATGTGTTTTCACATGATTGATGCTGAATGTTTCAGATGAGGACTACTGAATTCCTGCAAAAATTACACTATCGGGGTATGAATGGTAGACTGCAAAATCGCCAGTTCTGCAGATGCTACCACATTAAAATTCTTTCAGAGTAAGATAAATGTTGCGAAGTCAGACGAGGAAACCGGAAGCAAAGGAACTGAAAATATTTCTCTTCACGTTGATAACGTGATTTTCATCTCGCACATTCTTCACAAATATATAAATCCCATTAATCAGGTGTCTGTTTTGTTGTTTTTACACAACTATTCTCACCTTTGAATGCTCTAGTTTAAACAGAAGTGCCAGAGGCAACACCGAGTTGACCAGTATGATAACATTTCAGCCTTGACCACTGAGGATATGCATGAGCATCTTGAGAAATCATTGTGATGTGGCCATCTTCAGAATTGTTTTCCGAGAACGCATCTTCAGAACTCTAACTAGACTGAAAGTAATAAATTTTACATTTAAAAAAAATACGGTACTCTCCATACCTTGTCGATAATAGTAAAATTGCCCATAGTAGTAATACTTCAGAAAAAGGCAAGGCAAAGTCAGATTTGAGAAGTGGGAGCAAGGAGCAAAACCACAGATGAAACACAGCACACGGCGATGGCAATGCGCTTTTTCAGCTGGAATTTGTCCCTTCCACCGTCGTCTTATGCAGGCAAAGAATTCAAACCAAGATTTATGAACTCCACATCTGTACACACTGCAGCCACATCTAGCAAGCGCCTGTAAACTACACTCTCCTGTCCTGACAACCTCAGCTGCAGGCAGCAAAGTCCACGGGATTAGATTGGAATCATTTGATATTGTTGGGTGAGGCATTCACGTCCAAGTAGGTAGGACGACGCAGCACTGAAAGAAATGCAGGTGCAGCCATGGATTCAACTGAACTGAAACACAGCAAGAGACAAGGACAGCAGAGGACAGGCGAGCTCGAGTTCGTCGTCCAGTGACTCTTGTGACAGTGCGTGACCTCGGGAAAATTTGGGTAGTGGGGAGACACGGTGCCCTTAAACTGAGTACAGTTTTCTTTGGAGGACAAGCAGGTCACAGGAACTGAAAAGACACAGTGCCCTCAACTAGGAGGGGATTGACGAACAGTAGTGCATTCGATTTGGTGGATATACTGCTATAGTTGCTTACTACGCCAGTTTCGCCAGGGCAGGATGGGGTGATGCACTGTTGCGACTTGCAAGCACGTCAGGTTATTACTAGCCTGACGAGAGGCTGAGAGCATTCAACCACGGTTAACGTGAGCGGCTTGTTTGGTGGTCAAAACCAACGCGTAACAGCCCGTGAGTCCTGTGCTCTGCTCCTGCCTCACCTGCCTGGCACACATACGTAAAAAGGTCAACGGCTTGGGCATGTACTGTACTGTAGAGGGGTGCTACTACACAGTGGGAGAGTCACGGGCGGGCATTCATGTATGTTCCCCACGCGTCGGGCCAACGTGTCAGGGGTTTGCCGGTGCTGGTGAGTCAAACGGCTCGGTGCTCCGGTCAGCGCGACGCCGCTTATTTTGTTTGGCCGCTGGCCCCGCGCCGCGCGTGGTTCCGGTTACTGTTTGCGTCAGCTGGCGCTGGTACTGCAGTACAGTAGCCACACGCTTTTTTTTTCCCCACGGCCCCCCGCGCTGGTCGAGGCTGCTGCGTGGCGTCTCGCTCGCCGGTGCACTTTCTTTCTTTTTTTTTTTGACTCGCCGAGGAAGGGGACAAGAGACCTTTTGTTACTATAGTACCCATTGCTGCTGGGCTGGTACTTCCGTCGTGCGTGCGTGCAGATCAGGGGTCACAGGCGCAACAGCCGCGACTCGGCTGAGCTACTACACGGTCTAAAGCTGTCACCACCAACGCGTCACGAATTCCCTCTGCGGTGGTGCGAAGTTAAGAGGCTACAGCAGTTGTTACTAGGACTGCGAGACCACGATCGCCATGCACGCGGCGGTGTTAGAGCGCAGCGCATCACCGGAGTTGCTACGCTAGGGTAAGGGTAGGCTAGTGTGGGCGACGGCTGACCTACGAGGACGCCTCGATGAGACCACACGGTTTGATATTATTGTGATGAGGTCAGGTCACGGCCTGCCTGGTGAGGGCCAGGGGGGACGGCCCGCCCGTCGGCATCTTCCACGATCGATTCCACACACGCGACGGCGACACATTCGGTTGCTCCATCGCTGATGATGCTGCAGACACATAGCCAGCCCAGCCCACCGATGCGCAGACATTTACAATATAATATATAGAATTAAATAATTTATTACAATATGACATGTAAGCAAACGAAGAAAAAGAAAAAAATATTGTCTCATGTAAAACATGGTTTGTAAACAACATCTAAAATATAATAAGATAAATTGTATTAAATTTAAATATAAATAAGTGGTATTTAAATTAAAATAGTAATGTCTAGTACTAACTTTTTTTAATAATGCGAAGAATATAAAAATTATTACTAGTATCCTGTATTATTTGTATTATGATGGCTTTAATCACTAACCGCGCAAGTCGTGCGCATGCATGACTTCGTGCCTCTCGGTAATCGATGCGGTTGCTGCGGCGCGCCTCTGTCTCTCTCTTTCTTCCCTCGTTTCCCTTTTACACCTGTGGACTAATTTAGCTACTACCTTCATTAGTTTAGGAAATGGGGACATGCAATTCATTTAGTACTATTGCCTATTTAGTGATGTATTTATGTCAACTACTGTACGCAACAGTACATCGGAATCGGGTGTTTTATGCGACAGGACTTCAAATTAGGTGTTGGTTGATGTACACAAAGGTGGCAAATGGAACACCAGGTGTCCAGTCCATTTCCAAAGTCAAGGGGAATGACACAGCATATTGCGCACAGTGTAGACTTCAAACTAGTCATCGGTTTTAGCTGATGAGCATCTGAAAGCAATTGACTTTACAGCAAGTAGGTGGTTTAAGGAGGGTATAAAGGGTCTTATAGGAATATATCAGTTGAAAGAATTGCTAAAAAATTATCATAAGTTTTTTTAGAAAACTTTCAAATATAATAATTATACTATAACTATATTATAACTGCATTGTCTTTCAATATCTAGATCATATCAAGACTTGTATGGGGGAGAAAGAAAAAAATCTAGATTGTATCAAGCTTTGTACAGGAAGAAGAAAAAAATCACACGATGTGTGTTTTAAAATATTTATAATGTAGTTATATTTAAGAGTTTTTCACTTAAAAAACTTACTATAGATTTTTAATTAGTCCCGTCTATCTAACGGCATTTTGTTAAGAGTAAATTACATTTACAGTACATAAGTTAATATGTGAATACAATTTAGTTAAAAAATATAATACCGCGCCGCTATTGGTATGAAACCCTTCGCCCTATCGTCATTGTCGCTCAGGATGCCATCGCTGCTGCTCCATCCGTGCACTGCCGCCCGAGCTCCCACGCGCCACCACAGTAGAAAACCACTGTCGAGAAGCCCGAGATGAATGAACCATATGACTGAAATATTTAGGATAGGATTTATACAATCAGAGGCATTTTGGTCGGTTCAGATTAATAAATACATTTCTTCTTTTTCCTAAACGAAACCTAATAATGTAGTGAAAAAATGGTCAAACGGCAATTATGATTTTGAAAATCATGATCAAATAAGCAAACCTATAAAAAAAAGGTCATATTGGTAGTTAGGGTTTAAAACAGGGTCAAATAAGCAATATGTATAGATTAGTTGGGACGCGATATAGATGTGCTCAGTTTCAAAAAATTACAGATGGGTAATTCACCAAGGAATTACGGATTACGGAGCCTGCCAGGAAACTGGGTCGCCACCAACGGTAGCAATCTAGTCCTGGACTCCCGGCCCATCACGAACTCGGGCCGAGGTTGTTCGCGCTGTGACGTTGCTGTGGTAATCTGGATCACCTTGTGCTGGCTCACACCTCACAGTAGTCAGTAGTGCAGCAGCTTCGCAGCCCCATCTGCTCTGCAGTTCGTGTCCCAGGATGCGTCGCACGAGGCAGATTCCCAGCATATACTCCACGCCTCCACTGCCCCTTGCAACTTTGCATACGGTTGCGTGTGTAGTTACTTCATCGTTTTGTGTACGTAGCTGACATTCGCATGATGCCGTTTAGGCAGCAGCTTTGCTTAAAGTACCTGGAGGCTCCAGGTGTGGCGTGTTGCTGGGTGAATCATAGATTGTACCATGTCCTCGTCCATTTCCAAAACCGAAACTAGCAAGTGAATCTGGCATGATTTCCCCACCTTGGCAAACGACTTTAAATTACCGACAGAGACGGCACACCACAGATAATCCACGAAATCTCAGCTATTGATGAAAGCTATCAACCACTAACAAAATCTGTAGAACATTTAAAACAGTGCAGAGGGTGGTGTAACACTATCTCAAGGCAAAAATTAGAGAACATGGCAAATGTACATCCATGGGGTCGCCTAATCATGATCACCAAACCAAACACTCAATGGGTTCTGTCCATTTTGAATCTCTCTTGAAATAAATACTGCAGTGAATACCTGCATGGTTTAACCACCTAGCATATGCAATCACCTCTATACCACCTTGGATCATGCCTCTTCAAGACTGGTTCCTGGACTGAGATGCCGACTGTATCCTCTGGCGAACTTGTTGAAGCAGAAGTTTCAGGTAGCCCTGAGAAATAGGATTTATTTGCAGCAGTTTAGGATTAATCTGAAGGCAAACAGGGTACTGCAGTTCCAGAAGGGGTAATCATATCATAATTTTGATCTATGTTTGACAAAAGATCGTATAAGAAGCTTATATCACTTATTTTACCAACAAAATGATCTATTGCCTTTTTAGATATGTATTACGTCCATTCCATATTATAAGACGTTTTAAGTTTAACCTAAGTTAAGCTTTGACCAAGTTTATAAAAAATATATAATAATATTTTCAACACAAAACAAATATACAAATATATTCCATGGTGGATTTAATTTAGTGTTTTAGATGTTACTATGTTTTTCTATAAATTTGATCAAATTTAAAGGAGTTTAACTTAGGACAAAACTGAAACTTTTTATAATATAGAACCAAAGGAGCATATATTATAATATAATATCCTACTCTATGTTCCCAAAACAATCTCACCCTACGGTATCGACTATATGGCATCCTATGGCAATTACTACAACTTGTTATAAATTGAGAAGTGCTTTTTGAAAACATACATCTGTAAGTTCTGGATCACTGACAAGCTCTTCAAGCATGTCCTCAATACTCTCATCTTCACCATAAGCCTGAGCAGCAGTTTCAAGGATACAACTGAAGATATTCCTGGGGGAATCATGTTGCTCAATGTGTTGACGAGCTTGGTGTAGATCAATCTGTGCATGGAAAAGCAGAGTGGAAGTTAATGAAGTTATCAAAAGGTTATAAAAATAAAGCTCTTGTTTTTCATTATACATGACACTTTCAACCCATTAGATGAACATTTGTTCAAATGTGTTGTATTAGTCATCATCACAAAATTTCTTCACAAATAAACCATATAAGCACAAGCCATAGTACTAAGCAGAACAAATGCAATTGCAGGCAGTTCACCTATTCAGCAGGATGACTTTACCTGAGAACTTCCATAATCTGAAGCATCATCCACTCTCATTTCACTGTGCAAAGGCTGCAATCTGGATTGTCCACTATATGTACCAGCAGGACGGGCCCCAGCACTACCAAGAACTTGTGAAACAATGGGCACCATTTGCTGCATCATTCTAGACAAGTCAAGGCCACCTTGACCTCTTCCTGACTCATCCACATTTTGCACTATATTACTCATAGTATCCATCATTGCAGGGCTCTCTGCACACTCTTCCACCAGGTTCCTCAAATCACCTGTGGAACCCATGCCTGCTTGTTCTGCTACATTGGACAACAGATTGCCAAAAACCGGGTTGTTGAGCACACTGGATATCATACTGCTAAAATCAACTTGTCCTTCAGCACCCTGTCTTCTCGGAGGCATTCCACCAGAAAACTGAGAAGTAGTGGATGAAGGTGGAGGTGGAGAATCTGCAATGCTGCTTCTGTTTACATTAGTATTTTGTGAAGCAAGGGCTTGCAGAACCTGCTGGCCCATTGAAACAGCATCTTGGCTATTGCTGATGCAAGAGGAATTAAGGGCTTCGCCAGTATCACTGCTACTCCCAGGTGGCTTTGCTGTTCTGCTCCGTCTCTGCACCAAAACAGTTTCAAAAGGGGGGAATCACATATTGTATTTTGGACAAACAATCATGTATGAGTGACAAGCCACGTTTTCCCAATAGTAAAATGGTCTGCCATTTTCTTTCAGATCAAATGGGTATATCCACAGCAATAAAGTGATTAAAACAATCAACTAAACCGCAGCCAACCATGGTGAATTCTAAGCCCACTAAGATATGATGGACAACAAAATGCAGACTAAACAATGAAATTACAGAAAACAGTAGTACTAAACAGTAAACAATAGAAATAATACCTTAGGCTGCAGACCTCCACCAAGACCTACTGGTTCAGACCTACTACTTGTACTTGGTTTAATGGACTGTACAGATACTCCATCCGATGGCATGCTCTTTTGTGAAGAATTTTCTGCTGCTATGTTCGCAGAAATATCATCTGTACAGGTGGCTGTGATTTCCCCTGCTAAGTTGGCCAATGCCAACTCCCCAGAAGGTTTTCCAACATTATCTGCATGAATCCCTTCCATCTCTGCATGTTGTTGAATACTGCTGATGTTGGGAGCATTTTCAGTACTGCTGTCTTCTGATGCCAAATTGGGATCAGATGTATTTGACGGAGAAATACCTGGTTAGAGAAATTAAAACAAACAGGAATTGTGAACAGTTCAGTGCATTTTCCATTAGAGAATACTAATACCTTAAAAAGAATATTAACGCACCAGATCCAGTTACAAGAGATTCTGCATTTAGTGAAGTACGTCCGCTGTTAGAATCTGGCAGTTCAGTTTGCAGTTGTGTACTTGCTGATGCCACAGACTGCACATTGTCAACTACATTAGTTGTGACCAAGCGAGATCCCTGATCTGCTGTGTTTTGCACAGATGACGAAACCTGACCTTGTTGATTCGCACTCAATGCATTGGCTACTTGTGCAGTTACCTGTGCCACTATAGAAGGAATGCTAGCAACACCACCTACAGAGGCTTGTGGAATAGTGTGTGTTGAATTTGGTTGAGATCCACTGCCTGCTGCAGTCTGAGAACCTTGATAAACGTTTGATTGATTAGACACTGCTACTTGACTCCTCACTTGAACAGGCAGGATAACACTCAGAATATGGTTTGGAGCCTCAACTGGGGACCGTGAAGGAATAGCTGCAATAACTGTCCTTGTTGGCAATCCATGCATTGAGTTAGCTGATGGGTTACCTCCTTGAGTTCTTTCCACATTTTGACGGCCCTCGTTGACAGTGCCCGCAGAAGAAGTGATCATACCAGCTGATGACCCACTTGTTGTAGAATTACCTAGTAAAGGATAATATCAAGTCTCAGCGGAAGCACAGGAGAGCACCAAGATGACAGTATCCAGGTGTAAATAAACCCTGATGAAAATCCCATAGATATTACAGCTGTTATGATCTTACGATTCTGGTTAGCGTAAATCAGGAGAAAGGGGGATAATATGGGGGAAGAACTAAAAGATAAATTACCTACTAATATACAGTATTATAGTTTATAATGATACGCCATAGGGGCTTGGCTTGAATTGCTCAATAAAAATGGGACGCTAAATTGCCCCATAGCCATTTGATTTAGGATTTGTAATGGTACCTTCATGATTCAGCGGAGTACACTCAAAAGAACCACTGAAAAGTATTTGGAATGTGACCTTACCATGGGTGTTGACACCAGATGAACGAGAAGGGTCAACAATACCAAAGGCACCAGAAATTCCTCCAAGGACTGGTATGCTCGAAACTCCCAAAGGAGTATTTTGAAAAGATGGCTGCAAATCAAGAGAATGTGTTCTTGTTATTAAAGTAGCACAGCAATCAAAGCTAACATGAGAAAGCAACTTAGTATGTCACCTGAACCATGATTGGATTTGGTCCTGCAGAATTTATATAAACAGAAGATCCAGCATTTACAAAAGCATCGGCCTACAGAAATAAGCTTTCTGAAATTAGCACATGCAGAAATCAGTTGAATAACATGATAGAGAATTTAAATTAAGCATACAGGAGACGGCCCCATCCGAAGCATCATCATTGTTCGACCAAGCTCCAGAAACATTGCACCCAGATGCTGCATTGCTATTCCCAACTGAGCTGATTCATTCTGGACCTGGCTACGTATAGATGCATCACCAGTACCAGCATCTCTCTGAATTCGTTGTGCAAGATGCTGAAACAAATCAGGTAAACAGAGGGTCATGAAAATGTCCAAATAGAAGAATGCATCTGTGAATTCAGAGGCTAGCTATTTCACTGTACTAATTTTGAAGCTGCATATGTGAATACTAGCAAATATGCAATAGTTTCAAATATTCAAGAATTGAAAGGTATGATATATGGGACGTCTACTTAGACCTGGCACATGTCAATCAATACCAGAAAAGAATGAAAAACAGACCACGAAGTGTTCACCAGAAAAGAAAGGAAAATGTCAGCAGGCATAAGATCAGTCCATCAAAGAAATAGCACCTGGCATTTACAAATACCATTTGAATCCTCATATAATATTCAGGGATAATGCAGGGCAGTGGAACAAAGCACTAAGGCAGGCCTTATGGCCAAGGAAAAACAGAAAATATATTCAGTACACAACACTCTTGTGTTATTTTGTACCACGAGTTGGCTAAAAATTCCTCCTAGTAGTGGTTATACATCCTAATCATTTATATTGTAACAAGTAATATCAGCCATTCCATGTATATCATCCATTAGAGATAGCCATGTAGTAGGATTATCTCGTGGCTTTCTGTTGGTTTAGATCTCCTTAGTTTTGTCTCAAATAAGATATAAATTAATGAACTGGCAACATATTGGTATTCAAGAGAATTATTTTGCTGGTTACAAAGAAGGAAAAAGCTCCGCCAATGTTAGGGTGCATTTGGTGTCTCAAACATATTAGGTCCTAAGCTCTAATAAAGAAAAAGGGTTATGTTAAGCTTGACGAGCCAACGTAAAATCTTAGCTACTCTTATAAAGATAAAATCCAAGAAAATCCCGTTGGGTCATAACCCACTTAGCGGCGCACCATATCGAAATCCGGGTATGGTGTTAAATGGGCAAAAACCGAATCGTCACCCCCATGACACGCCATGTCATAATCTAGACGTGGTGTCAAGTGAGTATAGATCAGACCATCATATCCTTAGTGACGCACCACATCGGCGCCCGGCTGTGATGAAAATGAGCTAAGGGTTTTCACATCTGACTCAGCGGGTGCAAAAGATAAGAAAGCAAATCGAGCTAACTAAAATCTATTTAGATAGCTGGAATGTAGTATCCCTTATGGGTAAATTAAAAAAGTTAGTCAAGACAATGGTTAGGAGGCTTGTAAATATCTTGTCATTCAAAAGACTAAATAGAAAGATCAGAAGACGAAGAAGATGGACAATACCGGCTTCAAGCTCTGGTATACAGAAACAACTTCAAATAGAAATGGAGTATGAATTCTGATCGACAAGAGACTCAAGGATGGTGTGATAGAGGTGAGAAGACAAGAAGATAGGATCATCTTAGTCAAACATGTCATTAGTAATATAGTGTTAAACGTAATTAGTGCGTATGCCCCTCAAGTAAGCCAAGATGAGAGTGCTAAGAGACATTTCTAGGAAGACTTAGATGACTTTGTTAGAGCTGTAACTAGTAGCGATAAGCTTTTTTATAGGAGATTTTAATAGTCATGTAGGTGTAATAGGTACAGGTTTCGAGATGGCACATGGAGGTTTTAGATATGGTGATAGGAATAAGGAGAGAAAATCTTGAACTTTGCTATAGCTTTTGATCTGATGATAACCAACATTTTTTTAGAAAGAGACAATCTCATTTAGTGACTTTTAGTAGTAACCAACACTCTAGTCAAATTGACGTTGTCCTTATAAGAAGAGAGGATAAACGAGCATATGTGGATTGTAAAGTGATACCTAGAGAATGTGTGATTTCTCAACATAAGCTGGTGGTGATCGACTTTCGCTTTTTGGTGTATGTTCGTAGGAATAAACAAGCTAAAATTACAAGAACCAAGTGGTGGAAGTTGAAGGAGGAGACATCAAATGTCTTCAAGAAAAGGGTTACGAAAATAGCTCTTAAAAAGAAGAAAATGATGCAAATAATATATGTGAGAAGATGGCAATATGCATTCGGAAGATTGCTTCAGAGGTGTTTGAAGTGACCAAAGAAAGTAGATGCGAAACTAAAGACACTTGGTAGTGGAACGAAGACATGCAAAGAGCTATTAAGGATAAGAAAGAATGCTATAAACGCTTGTAACATGACAGGAGCAAGGGCAACACAGAGAAGTACAAGGTGGCAAAGAAAACTGCAAAACGAGCTGTGAGTGAGGCAAAGAGACAAGTTTTCAAGAATCCGTATCAATGTCTACGTACGAAAGGAGAGAAAGACATCTATAGAATAGTTAGGGCTTGTGATAGAAATATAATGGATTGCAATAAGTTAAGTATATTAAGGATGAGAAAGAGCAACTCTTGGTTAAGGAGGATGAGATTAGACGTAGATGGCAAGAGTATTTTGATAATTTGTTCAATGGTAGGAACGAGGACACCACCGTCCAATTAGATGACTATTCGGATGACACCAACAGGAGCTTTGTACGGAAGATCCAAGAATCTGAGATTAGAGAAATTTTGAAAAGAATAAAAGGAGGTAAGGCAATGGGCCTTGATAGTATTCCAGTCAAGGTGTAGAGATGTCTCGGGGATATAGATATAGTATGGCTAATCAAATTGTTCGACAATATTTTTCAATCGAACACAATGCCTGAGGAGTATAGAAGTATATTGATATCAATATACAAAAATAAGGAAGATATCCAAAGGTATACTAATTACCGAGGAATTAAGTTGATAAGCCACACTATGAAGCTATGGAAGAGAGTTATCGACCACCGTTTGAGAGAAACGATGCGGATCTCTATGAACTAATTTGGTTTCATGTCCGAAAGATTACCAATAGAAGTAATTTTCTTAATAAAATAAGTTATTGAGTGGTTTAGAGAGTAGAAAAAATGATCTACATATAGTTTTTATTGACTTGAAGAAGACTTATAACAAGATAGTAAGAAATGTAATGTGGTGAGATTTGGACAAACATAAAATCTTAACAAAGTATGTCTCTCTTATCAAGAATATGTACAATAATGCTATGACTAATGTTCGAACAAATAATAGTAACATAGGTTACTTCTTAATTAAAATAGGACTGTATCAAAGATTAGTCTTGAGCCCGTACCTTGTTCTTTGGTAATGGATGAGGTTATAAGAAACACATAAGGAAATATCCTTTGGCGTATGCTCTTTGTAGATAATAGAGTGTTAGTTGATGAGAATCGAGTAAGAGTAAATAGAAAACTAGAGTTGTAGTGGTAGACTCTTAAGTACAAAGGTTTTAGAGTAAGTAGAACTAAGATCAAATACTTAAGATGTAACTTTAACACCATCGCACACGAGGAGGGAAATATGAGTTTAGAAGGCCAAGTAGTTACTAAAAAGGACATCTTTCGATATCTGGGATCGATACTAAAGATGGATGGTGATATTAATGCGGACGTTAGTCATAGAATCAAAGCGAACTGGTTAAAGTGACAAAAGAATCTGACATCCTCTGTGATAACAGGGTACCACAAAAGCTAAATAGTAAATTTTATAGAACGGCGATTAGACCTGCTATGCTATATAGGGCAGAATGTTAAACTACACAAAGATGTCATGTTCAACAGCTGAATGATACAGAAATACGTATACTATGCTGGATTTATGTCATACAAGAATGGATCAAGTTTGGAACGAGAATATACGTAATCGACTAGGGTAGCACCAATTAAAAAAAACTTATCCAACATTGGTTGAGGTGGTTTGGCCATATCCAAAGAAAACCTCTAGAGATATCAATACATTGTGGAATCCCAAGTTAAAATAATAATCTAAAAAGAGGTCGATGAAGATCAAAATTAATATAGAAAGAGACAATAAAAAAGACTTAAAAGAGTAGGATATATCTAAAGATCTGTAATTGAATAGGAGTGCTTGAAAAGTAACTATTAACATAGTTAAACCGTGATTTGAGACTTTGTTGGGTTTCAACTCTAACATACCCCAATTTGATTGAGACTGAAAGGTTGTCTTGTTGTTATTGAAAGAAGGAAAAACCATCATGAAATGAAATAATATATGAACCAAATAATGTATGAACCAAGGAGGATAAACTATACATCAAGATATCATAATAAAGAGTGAACCAGCTAAAAAGAACTGAATATAACTACTGGAGAGGATAACATACTGAAAGAGCAGAAGCAGCACTGCCACCAAGAAGTTGTTGGGCTCTTTCAATGACTGACACCAGAACCTCAGGACTTGGATATCTTTGATTTAGATATGCTTCATCTGATCTTGGTGGCTGCTGGGTATTTGAATCAACAGATGGAGTACCTGAACATGGAACATAAAAATGAATGTGATGGTCTTTTATGACACATAAAGAACTTAAATATTGCAAAAAATAAAAAACAAAAATACCGTTATTCTGTAATACTTGATCCATGCGGTTGATATACTCCAAAAGAGTTGTCAGAGAATCAGGAATAACCTGACAAATGGTGCTAAAAATTATAATGGTGATGTATACATGGGAAAACACCAAAGAAAAGAAGTACAGCTTATTAACCATGTTGCAAGGAATAGAGCCTGCTGGTTGTAGTCGTGATACCTGAATTTGATGATTCAGAATTGAAAACCCTGGTTGTGCATGGTTCCCTGGTTGAGTTCTTCCATTGACATTATTGGCCCCTTCTGGTGCTGTGCCTAAAGGCACCTAATCAGGTAAACATATAGAAGTCAAATACTGTGTTGTCTCAGGTACTCTAATCAGACCTAAAGAAGAAACACCTTATTACCGAAAATGTAGTGTTTGTCATGCCACCACGCATCGCAGGACCTAGGGAACCAAGGATATCCCGAACACTCTGCAGATTAAAGGAGGGAGGAAATTACATCAATGGACAAAGGAAGCATCTGGTCCCCATTTAGATAAATACAAAGAACACTAGAACAAAGCATATACCCTAGCCAGGTCATCTATCATTCCCTCAGAATGCATAGCCTCTATAATTTCCTAGAAGAGAGTAAATAAAAACAATTCAAAGAAATTTGAAGTATACCGGTAGCTGTTGCTAAGAGCTAAGCAGATTAGTCAATTTTCAAGTAGATGCATACAAGAAAAAGTGATGTTAGAAGCATACCATGGAGATATCTCCTAACAGCTCTCCATTTCCAGCAACATTAACTGCACCATCAACAAAAGTGTAAAAGGTTTATCAGGTCCATACCCAGCATATTGCTGTAAAATATAACTTAAAATCAGGTACTGAGAAAAAAAAATACTCTGGTACCACAAAAGGCAATGCCAGTCCATGACTCCATGAAACCCAAGTTTAGTGCCAGTCAAAATAACCCAAGTTGATTTGTAATGTGCTATCTATAGACTTGTTAAAACTAGAATCACACTAATGCTTACACAGATACAGTTAAATAATGGTGCTCGTAAAATAAATATTAAAGCAAAGGACTGTCCAAGCCTTCATCTACTTAGCCTGAAATGCATACCTAGCTATCTTTTTAAAATAACTAGCAATAACTATCTTTCAGCCTGTCAAACGATGAATAATATTTATCCCAGAATGTTGTTCTTGACACATGCCACAGTTATAGAATGGACACATGAAAACACAGTATTGAAGAGTAAAAATGCACATAATTGTTTAAGATACTAGAGCAGTTGTGCAGAATAAGGCTTTGAGGACTAATAAATCATTGGCATATCAGGTGCATTCAATATTGACAGTATAATCTTCAAAGCAACAGCCAACCTAACTTACCATTAGCATGGGTGTTTTCATCAGAAGTTCCAGAAGAATGTTGGCCTTCAACAGCTGCACGCCGAGCAACCAAATGCAACGTGTACCCATCTTCTAGATCTTGAGGTTGTCAAGGATATAGCTATCACAACTGTATGTCTACAAAAGAAATATCACAGAAAACTAGAAGATGATACATTACATCTTTTGGTGATAAAAATCATCAATCGAAGAAACCCCCTGTCACCACCATAGGATCTATAAAACTCAACCAACGATGCAGTTATGTACCGGTGTTCAACCTCATCAACTTAACAAATATAATCAAGGCCTATAATGTTTGAGGTTCTAGTCCATATTTGCAAAGAATTAATGCTTAGATACTTCAATTTGACATTGTACTACTTTCTTTGTCTGATTCAAGGCTATTATGAAATCACTAACAAAGCAAGCAGCCTTAATTCCAACAAAAGCATCAGGCACCCAACTCTTCTAGCAGTAATGAAATCACCCTTACTGACCCAAAGAGTTATGTATATTAATGGCTTATGTGTAACTAAGCAACTAAAGAAGGGAAACGAAAATACAAAATGCAGACAAATAATGTATATAGCTCAAGTTGTCAACAGTAACAAGTGAGGTGAGATCTAGATGGCTTGACTGTACTTCAAACATTGAAAAGAAGAAGCACAAAAAAAGGATACGATATTCTGATAGGAGGTGATCATCTTTTAAGACTCTTCCTCTAAATATCAACCGCTGCTGGTCCACAGGAATCCCAGCTGCCTCTACTATCTTCTCTTTTAGGGCCAGAACAGGTACCTAAAAACTCAGTGATTAGCTTGTCTCAAAACAAGCACATGGGAGAATTCATCTTGTAATTCTAAATATAAGAACTGACAATATGCAGGTAATGGACATTTTATAGCATTTCTAGCTCTTCAAGAAGTCAACAGGCAGAAAGCTATGAAACCAAACTGTCAAGTAGGGCAAAGCATAGTTACAATCTTCTTAACACGGAGCTTATGAACTTGCGAATCCAGGGTTTTGATGTTGATCTCAATGGTCGATTCTGGATCATCGCCAGCTTTTACTGTTGAACTGCTGGCCACGTTAGAAGCTTCATCCGACATCCTACACAAAGAGGAGTCGAATAGTCAGACGCTGCATAAGCCACAGACCATATAAATGCAAAAAAGATGCTTCCTAGACATGTTCAGGGCTTCATAGGCAACTCACTCCACATCTAAGATTACAGAACCAGATAACCCCTGCATTTCGGCACAAGATCTCAAAAGAGTTCCAGTAGACGTAAGTAGTCACATGCATATACGAAGAAACTGGCACCCATTTCTGGCTTAAAATTATATTACACTCAATAATTTTAAGACTCCATCAGCATTTAAAAGCAGATGGAGACTCCATCAAGATTTTAACAGCTTAGAATGGCTAGGACCGAACTCCTCAAAAGGAGGACTTTGCAAGCATTTACAGCCTAAATTTCGTATCCTTTTCCCCTCTTAGTCCTGAAATGCTTCCATCACACTGAATCAAATTGGCCATTGTTCCCCCCATCGAGTCGTGTATGTGACAAGGCTTAAATTCTCGAATCGAAAAAACGCTGAAGATCGAGCCATACGTGGAATCTGGAGAGGACCGAGGCAGAGTAGGCTGGGTCGATCGGTGCGTCGCGCGAGAGCCGCCGAGCACGGGTAACGAGCGAGCTGGCAACGCCGATGACCTCGGGCCACGCAGCTGGAAGGCGAAGCAGGGCGGAGGGCAGCGCGCAGCTGGTGGCGGCGTTGGGGGGACTAGGGTTGCTGGGTCGGCTTCACTCGCTAGAGCCGAGTGGTTTGGCCTGGGCAGCGGCGGCGGATGAATCAGGAAGGCGAGAGACGGCGGCGATCGGATCGGAGGGACGCGCGCGGCGGTTCCCGAGTTGGGGGGGGGGGGGCGGGGGGGCGCTAGGCGAGAGAGATTTTTCGGTGGCGAGTTTCTTTGCGATTTTTTTAGGGTTGCGAGCTGTGAGAGGACAGGAGGGCGCAGAGATGAAAGATGGTGGTGGTATAAAGAAGAGGCACATGTCTAGGCCGTTCTGGAAAGTTCCACGGTTGTTTCGCCTTAGGGAAGAAGCGTGATACCAGCCTGCCAATCGCTGGATCCAACAGGAGGAACCAGATGCTATTGCGGGGACTGGGGAGAGCAGAAGTCAGTGTTTTTTTTTCTTTTTTTTACTGTATAGAAGTATATAGACCGTTGACATGTATTTATGATCATAAAATAAGCAACGACCTTCTTTCTTTATAAAGGTAGATAAATGATCATCTAAAAGGAGATACGTGTTTGTGCAGTACAGAAAGTCCACAATAATGCATTTGGACTTTTTTTTCGTGGTCCGCAACCAATGCTGCCTCCTTTGCCTTTAACGGCAAGTCGAATAATAAATCTCGCTCATACGGTGTCTAAAGAATGCGGATGTAGGCTAGATTACCTGACGTACGCATGCATGCTTAGACATGAAAATCTTTGGATACATTAATTATCTGATTTTTATAGTTATTTAATGGTATAAATGATAAAATTAATTACTGTGAAGTTAAATTTTTATTTTTAAAAAATGATATGAGTAATTTCTGTATAAAAACTATAAAAAATGGATCGTTTAACAGTCTCATAAGTGTGTACACTAGAAAAAAAGCAACAAGGAGGTTGTATGGAAGATTTTAAAACTTTCCTTAGCACTTGACATGAAGACACTTCTAAATATAACGTGCTTTGGCCTAAATTTTCCACGTATAAGTTTTTTATACATAAATTTTCAATGTAGGCCATCAGTTAGCCAATTACAGATAATACGCCAAACGGTGTATTAGCCTTAGAAAATAATTTATAGTTAAAAATTATATATATATTATTAGCAACTTAAAATTAATGTAAAAAACTCCATAATCAACCTTAAAATTAATTTTTAAATTTGAAATTTTTGGCAATGGCATATACTCAAACGAGTGAGCCTACAGAAACTTTCTATAGATGATATTTCAAATGGATTAACAATTCAAAAGATGAAATGAAACATTTATATGAACTTCTTATTGGACATAAATTGGCTCAACTAAAGAGTAAGCCTAAAATCTATGCACGAACCTTTAATGTAGAAACTTTCTATAAATGCAATTTAAAACAGATTAAAACATTTCAAAAGATAAATATTTATATGAACTTTTTATTGGACCTAAACTGGCCCAACTAGAGAGTAAGCCTAAAAATCTATACATGAACTTTCAATGTAAAAACTTTCTATAAATGAAATTTCAAACAAATTTAAAACATTTCAAAAGGAAAAATATTTATACGAACTGCTATTGGGCCAAAACTAGCCCGAGTATAGAGTAAGCCGAAAAAAAAACAATCATAACGTGTGGATACCATATACGTACCAATCCATGTGACGCTCCCGCGCGAACTTCTGCCTACTAGACATCCCCACACGGGTATACGTAGCTAGTCATGTTGGACATATATCTCGTAATGTCTTATGTGTCACCGTGCGTTACCCCTGATCTCGACGAGAATAGCCAAAGGTAAACGCACGTGATTTTTGCCGCTATGCATAGTATCAAGTTTTTTATTATAGGATCTGTTAGTATAATTTTTAGCACTTTCGACTGAAAATTACATAAATGATTATATCTTGTCTCGCGTAAAAAGAGGGGGGGGTGAGGAGACTATTGCTGATAAGACATCCAGGGAAAGATGTATTGGTTGTTTAATGGGTAAAGTCCATTAACATTTTTGGATCTGAAACTTTCATCAAAACCATTTTCACTCATGAACTGGTTAATTTTCATTGTAACCTTTTAAAATTGGACGAACTTCACCTGTCATTGTTTTTAGTGGTGGTTTTAGCTACGTTGGTTGCTAATTTGACATTCTCATGTGCTTTCTATCCTTCTTCCTCCTCACATCTCTCTTTTCTCATCACATGTGACGAAATGAGGGGGAAATGTGGCATGTAAATCCCTGAAATAGTATTGTATCTTTAGACGTGGTAAAAACCATCATTAAAAGTACTCATGTGATAAAACTGGCTCGGTTTTTAGTGTATAAAGTGAAAAGTATCTAGAGTAAAAATTGGACTCTTGGAAAGTATAAGGTCTAAGAATAGATTTTATTATCTAACAACTATAATAGGAAAATGTGTGTAAGATATATAAGTTACCCTTCTGATACAAGCTAATCCTTTTCTTCGTTGGAACTCTCATTTTGGCCTTTCCAAACAACTTCCATGGTCATTTTCCTCTTCTTCGTACCTGGTTAAATAACAACTCCTACATGTCCTTGTGGCAAATTGGCGAATGCATGTCCAAATGTCCAAATCTAGAGACTCATTCGCATTGGTTTACATAGGAACTTCTTTGGTGGACCTCGTGAAGTAATCTTTGGAAAAAAAGCATGGAACACATGCTTTTGATTTGATATTATTCAAAGAATTTTGATGTTTTTCTCATTTATAGGCTGACCCCTATCACGATATTTGATTGCAACAAATGGTAGCAAATCTTAGGCCCAGCCCATCAAAAAATATACTTGCAATCTAAATCCAACCGGGCCAGGTTGACTCGCGTGGATTGGCTATTAGGTTGTGAGGTCGGGGTTCGGCGTCTAATAGGTTGATGCTTGATGGTGGTCGACGAGGTCCCTACCACCTCCACTGGCTCTTTACTCTGAGCTTTATGGAAGCCGCAAGGAGCGAGGAAGGCAATAAGGAAGTGCCTAGAGAACGATGATATGGAGGCCAAGAGGCATGGTGGTGACGCATCTTTGCCACCACGCCATGGAGGCCACAAATAGCACCAAGCCCTACCCTTGTGACCCATCCGCCTTGCCCCCGCTAGAGATCTAATCCGATGAAGGGGCTACTTGCCTCCACCCCTCTCCTTCCTCTCTAATGACAACTTGGCGACAATCCACGCGCCCTAATGGCTCTACCCTTGCTTTTCCTACAAAGGAGAGGGAAGTGGCGATGGAGGTAGCTCTTGAAAGGGGGCCAAGGATTTCCTTCACTAGCGACAAGGTGGCTGTTAGCATAGCCAAACATGTGGTAGACCAGGAGATGGGAAAGAGACAAAGAGAAAGGGGGAAGAGAGGAAGAAGGACAAAAGAAAGGAGAGAAGTGGTGAGGATATAACAATATGACATGTGGCTCTATTAATTTTACTTTTTTAGTTACGTCCATGTTGGTGCTTACATGGATGCCACATTAGCAAAGATTGATAGGTCAATATACCATATAGGACAAAATCAAGTAATAAACCACCTAAGAGTACCTCCAATAGTATGTCCAAATGCCTTTTTAACCCAAAATTTAACAAACTTCAACAGACTTGATGACCGGATGGATTTTGGCTAACCAAAATTCTCTTCAAGTTGGCCAAAATTGGCTAGCCACAACTGTTCATCAAACAGTAGGACCCATCTGTATCTCTCCTCCTCATTCCTCTCTCTCCTGTACATCGCTCACATCCGCCTTCACCTACAACGCAAGCAGCTATGTCGCCTCTGCCTTCCCCCAATGTGAACCACCGCATAAGCATAGTGTTGCCTTCGTCTTTGCCTAGTGCGAGTAGCCACATTGTGTATGCCTTCGTTCACAGGAGTAGCAACGCCACCACCGTCTGCCTAAAGCCACACTACCATCATTTATCATCGTTTATCTCTACCTCTAACTCAATGATATACTGTGACATGAGCATTAAGTAGAGAGGAAGAAAGATAAGGAAGAAGAAGCGAGAGTTAAGACTGACATATTGGTCCTACTGTCAATTTTAAAATGCTAATAAAAAGGCTATTGAAGCGATCACCAAATCTGCCTAGCCAAATTGGAGAGCTATGCATTTGCAGAGCCATCAGGTAGGCTACTGGAGACGCTGTAAAGTTAATCCAGTTTTTGATACTTGAAGAATATAAAGGTAGGCCATGGGCCAGTTGAGGGAGGCAATACTTTATCCTCTACCAAATGGTAGTAGCGATCCTAGGCCCGTGGCCCATACGAATTAGGCCGGAGGAACGTCACGCGGATCGCCTCACTCCACCGCCACTTCACCGGGATCCCCACCCCACGCCTCCCTCCTCCCCCCTTCAGCATGCCGCCGCCGGGGAGGAGCCTACCGGCTGGCGTGCGGCGGCGCGGCGCGCTCCTCTCCCTTGCCGTCCTCCTCCTCCTCCTTCACCTGACCTCCTCGCCTCCCGGCTCCCCGGAGCCCCAGCGGCGACGGGGGGCTGCGACTACGCCTCCGGTGAGTGGGTGCCCGACGACGGGTCCGGCGGCGGCCTGAGGTACGACCATACGTGCAGGGAGATCTTCAAGGGGTGGAACTTCCTCGCCAACGGGAAGCGCAGCGGGCGGGGGCTCCTCCGCTGGCGGTGGAGGCCCCGCGGGTGCGAGCTCCCCAGGCTCGACCCGCTCCGGTTCCTGGAACGACACAGGAACACCAGCATTGGTTCGTGCTCGTTCCCGTTTCGTGTTTGTTTCCCCTCGTCGGTGATTGGAACAGTAGGACTTGAGGTGGGAGTTAGTGTGGCGCTGCAATTTACAAGCTAGATGAAGTTCATTTTGTAGTGAGGGTCGTTGTTGATGAAGGCATATGTGTAGAATGTGGCAACGTGCATTGTGCTTACAGCTTAATTTTTGGAAAGATCAGCACGGAAGGAATGTGATCTCTACTTGCTTAATTTGCAATATTGAGATGCGTGAATTGTATGGTCAAAGATATAGGAGCAAGTTTATACCTGCAATCTTGTAGTTTGATTATGTGGGGAAATCATTTTAGTTGTTGAGGTTCTTGCTGTATGTTCACGATCATAGTTGGATCAGAAGTCTAAATTTTGCTGGCAATTGATTGACTTGCCATTCATGGTTTATGTTCAATGGTTTGTTGCAGGATTTGTGGGTGATTCATTGAATCGGAATATGTTTGTTTTGTTGGTCTGCATGCTTAGGGGTGTGTGTGGGGAGGTTCGCAAGTGGCGTTCTGCATGAACAGACTGGGGTTTCACATTCCTGCGCTATAACCTCCGCCTCGCATACCACAGGACTAATCTTTCGGTACGCTATGGTAGGTAAGAAATGGCATTTGAGTAATACCAAATTATGGTTCTTTGGAAATAGGCCATACTCTTTTTCCAGCATGCTATTCCCATCTGTGTTGCAACTGATTAAGTACATTTCTGTTTCTCAGTTGTATAAACTTGTGTTCTGCAGCTTGGGGCATCTTGCTTTCAATTTTGAACTGTAGTTGTGACTTGCTACCAGTATTGGAACACTCACCATTAATAAACTTTTCTCTTATCAGTTCACTACTATTTGTCTTTATATTTCCATTATTTTTTCCGTATTGCAGACTCTGCTGTTTTCTTAATGTTTTTTCACTGCATCATATTTTTGGTTCATAGTTTTTTCTGTCATGATGTTGCACATATTTTTGGTCTTGATTGCTCAAAGCCATATAATGCTGATGTTATTGGTGGCCAGTCCAAATGGGGGTTCCCTAGAATCTCTTGGATACAAACAAGGGTACAGAGTTGATGTTGATATTCCTGACCAAACATGGGCAGAGACACCAAGCTTCCATGATGTTCTTATTTTCAACACAGGGCATTAGTATGTGAACATCAATTCAATCACAAGCTAGGTACCCATTTTTTTCACTTAGATGGCCAATCATGTAGCTCCTTATCCATGAATGTTGGTTCTGGGTCTCATATTTGAAAACTTCGATTAACCAGTTAACAGAAGAATGCTATTATGTTACTCTTGCATTTAAGTAATGTAGTTCCATTTTTGCCCTCTCCATAAAAAACCCTCAGGCATCAAACTAGATATTATCCACCAATCAACATTTTTGTTGATATTAATCTAAGTGTATTAACTACTTTTTGCCTGGACATAGTAATTTGGACGAAAAATGATTACATTCATAAGTTTTTCCATGAAATTACATGACTTTAAGAGTTTATTAAGAATTATGGATGCTATTTTACGGTTGCTTTGGTAAACTATATTTTATGCTGAGCTAGATATATATCTATTGATATATGCATTTTGCCACATGATAAGGACCAATCTGCTAAGCTATCTCCTGATGTCCTAATTCTAGTTATTTTGTTTAATGCATATATATTTTAGCTTACTGGGCTTCATACTCATGTATTTAATGCAGGTGGTGGGTCCCTTCAAAATTTGATCCAGTACAGTCACCGATGCTATTCATTGAGAAAGGGATTCCAGTTATGCCACCTGCAGGATTGGATTTGGCTCTTAAACACATGGTATGCTTGCAGCTGTGTTTCTGGTCCCTTTGGGAAAAATCATTTTCTTTTCTTGATAATGCGTAACTATGAAGTATTTTTGATCCTTTTGCGAAATTACTTCTTGAAACTATTTGCTGAGCACAGAATGGAGTGGTGTTTTATTTTTTGTGAAGTATTATATTATCAATGTTAACCATGTGTCCATGAGAGGTAGATATTGTACTTCAAATAGTAAGTTCAATTGGTTCTTGTTGTCTCTTCCTTCAAAATATTTTTCCACCTTGTAAATTTAATTTGACTATCAGGCCTCAGTAGCTTGTGTATGTAGTTATGCACCCAAGGTGAACATTACTAACTTCATATTTTCTATCATCATGCCAACCTATCTTTCTCATTCTATGGATATGCAATTTTCACGAGATAATATTTGTGAACAAAGCAATGAGAGCCAATGGGGTGAAATTCTTCTGCACCCAATTTCCTAGACATTTTGAAGGTGGTGACTGGAATGAAGGTGGATCTTGTCAACGTGACAAGCCCTTGTTTGCAGAAGAGGTACAGAAACTAAAGTACATTACATAATTCTATTTTTTCCGTCTTCTCTTGCATTCTTTTCTTTACCTTTTCCTTTCACATTATGCATATGATCTTGAATTGGATCTCTGCTGAGGTAGGCTGTCTTAATCTTTTGAAAATAGCACAATTGCACAGATTGTGTAAATATAGGAATATTATTTATGGATGATAAAAAGGGCCTCTAAGAAGAGGGTACTATGATTGGACTAGATTTGTTTTCCAAAAAGCATGTAAGCACCGAAGACTTGCATATCTGAATCAATGGCAGTATCTATTTTACCTTAACATAAGGAAATAGGAATTTGATTCTTTCAACTGCCTGAGCTTAACCTTTTTGTCGAGGATACTAAAAAATCTTTTTTCAGCCACCTTTAACCTTTTCCTGTTTGCAATTTTTCTACGTGTGCTTTTGCATGGACCTAATCATTTGTTGCACATTTGGTACACTGACAACCAACAGTCCAGCATTCAATTGACAATTAAAGAGCTGCAACTTTTCATGATTTATCATCTGTGGTCATATCAATCTTTTTAGCTAGCCCAACAAACCCATTAGGATTTAGATCTGCACCATAAATATGCACTAATTAATTATTAATGCCAAAATTTGGACAACCTGATGATGGATTGGAAAAAGCCGATCGGTTGAAGAGATGGCCGATCGCTACAGGGAAGAAGCCTTAAAGCAATGGAACACTCGGTCCCGGAATAGAAGACTATCCAGATAAGACCAAGTTTGCAGAGGAGCCGTGAAACCCACGACATGGTATTTTATTTTTTGTAAATCTTATCTTATATGGATAGGAAGAATTAGTTAGTTAGTTAACTTCTTTAGAGATATTTTCCTTTATTTTTGTTAGGAAATAACGTCCGATGGTTGTTGAAAACGCGTTAAACTCTATAAACCCGAGGTATAAATATAGACCCCTGGAGACATGTAAAGGAGGAATCTTTCAATCAATACAATCTCGACGCATCGCCACCCTAGTTTATTTAGGTTTCTATCGGCGGGGTCTGGCTCTCGACGCGGGGTTGCATCGGTTAGGTCCGATCTCCGGCGAAGGGGTAAGTCCCGCCACTATCTTGATATGTCTCGTTCTGTTTAAGACCGTATCGGTTAGGTTCGACCTCTTA
The DNA here is from genome assembly GCA_030770085.1 of Oryza coarctata. Taxonomy (NCBI): domain Eukaryota; kingdom Viridiplantae; phylum Streptophyta; class Magnoliopsida; order Poales; family Poaceae; genus Oryza; species Oryza coarctata. Next base: position 12,244,521 of record CM061475.1, read on the forward strand.
GGTCGATAGGATGTATCGTATCACGTCTGTGCAGTATCTATCGGTCTATCAAGCTCTCTTCGCCGTCGTCGGTTCCGTACTGCATCGGTTAGGTTCGACCTACAAGGCAGCCGACGGTAGAATGAGCTTTAGGCCTATAAGTCTCTGTACGGCGTTTCATTGGAGTGCTAGCCGATGAGTTATCTATACGTGGAGTGTCACGCCCAACGTATCGGCTCCTCGGCCGATACGCGCTAGGTCTTCAGACTTTTCCTTAAGCGCCACGCCAAGCGCGTCGGCCTTTCAGCCGATGCGCGCCTGTATTCAGAGAGACGTCCTCTCATCGGCTTAGCTAGCTGATGGGTTCGCTTCGCCCTTGCTTCAGCACGTCCGATCCGGCGTCCACCGTCCCATCGCCTTTGGTCTTGTTCTCGTACTATCTCGATTAGGTCCGATCTTCGAGATTTGGTGCTAGCGGCTTCGTCGCGGTGGGCGACGGGTCTCGTGTTGCCATCTCCATTCTGTGCCTCTATCAGCTCTGCAGCCGATTGATCAGGGCCTCGCTTTCGATACGCCCGGAGCCGTTGTATCCCTCGTCGACACCTGCCCACGCCCTCATCGGCTACCCCAGCCGATGAAAGGGCGCCTTGATTCCTATCGGCCGATAGCCGATAGCGAGAGCCATCCGGACACGGCCGATGACCAACCCGATTCTATCGGCAGCCAGCCGATAGCATGCGCTCGTATCGGCCTGTCGTCTGACTGATCCGTTTGCCTTACTTTCTTGTCAATTGCATGGTTAAATTGACTGGCACACCCGCACTCGTACCATCGCGTCGGAGCCGACCGAACCCCACGGGTCCTGGCGCGTGTATCTAGATCCATAGAGAGAAGCCAACTGGCATATACTGGAGCTAAGCAGACCTCTCAGACGTCGGCATGCTCGCGCCGGGATCTGGCGCGAACACTAATAGTTAATGTATTTTGTCTACCTCTGTGGGATAACACTTGTCTGCTGAACTGGCATTCGTTTCTGAAGGTGATTGAATGACTAATTGTTTTAGTGTCGCAGTCATAATTTTTTGAGTGAATTGCAATTTTGACCAGGTATTTTTTTTCCAAAGTTTCACTTTGAACTATCTCTAAACCAATGTTTTCACTTTGGGCTAGGAAATGTTGCCTTTGTTACACTTTACACCACCTCACATCTCTCATTCTCTCCAAGACTCCCAATTCTGTCGGTCTGTCCTCTTCTCGGCTCTCAGTTCCTCATTCTCACAGTATCACCACCATATCCCTGCCGGCCGCTGTGCTCCTTGCCCATGGTCCAGATCCAGCTCCACTTGAGGAGGAACGGAGAAGGCCATGTTGAGTGAGTGACCTCGAGGCTCGAGCACCTCACTGCTCTGCTCAGCACCACACAGGTAAGGAGACACTGATGTGTCTCACATATGTGCTAGGGAAGAACAGAGGCCAAGCTCAAGCTTGAGCACCATGGTGGATCAAGGAACTCAAATTCTGACAAGCCTCCATGCTGTGATGGCTCTAATCTCAGTATGCCTCACTGCCCAAACGGCTGCCCCCTGGAGGCTGGAGCTGCTCCTCTTCCCACAACCGCTCTTCAACCGCCGCATGAACCACAACAGCTGCACAACCACAACAGCTGCACAGACACTAGCGATGGTGAGGAGCAAGCAGCAACCAGCAGAACAGCTAGAAGGTGGCCCAGTGTGCAACAAATGGCCAAAAATCATAGTCAAAAGTGAAAATATTGGCTATGTCCTGGTCTAAAGTGAAACTTTAGCAATAATACATGGCCCAATGTGCAATTTACTATGCTTTTTATACCAATCCAAACACCGACTGTAGGGGTTTGAGAACTTGATGCTCCTTGGAACCTGGAAATTTGATATTAATTCCTTGACTTCAAACTTGTTCAGGTTGAAGAGCTCTTCTCGTTGGGCAACAACTTCACAAACATTGAAGTACGCTTGATAAACCAGCACTTGATGAGGGCTCTTGAAAAGTCTACTTTCAAAGTTCTGAACAGCACTCGCATGAGTGAATTCAGAGCTGATGCTCATCCTTCAACAACTGGTGGGAAGAAGCATGAGATTGCATGCATTGGTGTTTGCCAGGACCAACAGATACATGGAACAATTTGCTAGCAGCAAATCTAGTGGGAATTGAGAGTTAGTCTGACAGAAGTCCATACCTTTGCTTGAGAAAATTTCCTGAGATTTTTGATGGTCATGAATACGACGAAGCATCAAGTCGTCGCCTCCTTGGTACAGCACTGTTTTGATCAAAGCTTATTCATCGCAGTTCATTCATATAAGCATTAGAGTATTCTTCCACTGTATTTTGACCAAGTATAGTCAACTTCATTTTTGTGTACGTTTTGGGGGGTGGGTGAGGGTTCAAGGTTTTGTTGAAATATGTCTTAGTCCTAGAGTGGGTTACAGTGAATCTGTCCATTTGAACACGGTTGTTTGCGGTTGCAGATTTTAAGACTGATGAAAACTTGTGAGATCTTCTCGTACCTACACAAATTAAGAAAAAAGTTATTGGCATTTGGTTGATTGCTGACCCAGATGAATTAAGTACTCCTTAACGTTTACGTTTTCTCAAGTCATGACGACGCCAACATCTACCTGGATATCTTATCATCTATCATTTGTAAGAGCAATTTTTTTAAAAAACTCTCGTCCCGTGACCATGCATATTTGTTACTTGATGTGGTCGTATGATGGTTGCATGTTGCCCTCAACATGCCAAGCACAAATTTGTTCATGCCGAAATTAATTAATTAATTAGCGAACTGATCGCTTTTCTTACTGGGACGTTTGCAGGACCTGTATCTGCTGTTAAGAATAAAAAATATCATGTGCTATCATTTTAAATTAGAACGAAAAATCTTTCACGAGGAATGGAGATAATTACTGGGAGTATCTGTGACGAGAGAGTACTAGGCAAAGTGGCATTTTATTGACGTTCAAAAGTAAAGGTATGTTTTCCACTCGAGTTGGAATATTTTACCAGGAGCAACATATCACTTCCGACAAATTTATCCTCTTTATGCCGATTGCATGTGTGGACAAATATAACTATCTCCACAACCATCCTCCCCCATACTTCATCTGGTTATGGGAAAGTGGTTATAGAAAAGCAAATGTGTGTCCAAGTTTAAAGTTTTCGGTTGATTACTACTTAAGGATCGCTTAAACACAAGATATATATTGGACCACAAGAACTGTGCCCCACCTGACTCTGATTTTATTTGTCTTATGCAACCTTGGTATTGTAGAGACAACAATGCATTTGTTTTTTGAATGCCCTCCTCTCTCAGGCATTCTGGGTGTTGGGAGTATTCTGAGATGCCTCCCTCAATTTTGATATAATGGTGAATACAACAAGGACAAATTATCATGGGGAGTGTTTCATGGAAAAGTTTTTGCAAGCTCTGGGCCATTTGGAAGGTTAGAAATGGAATTATCTTTGAGAATAAGCCGGTCTCTATTAGTTCTTGGAGAGATCTCTTCAAGGGTGATATCCTCTTACTTTTAATTAGATTGAATGAGAGATAAAGCTGTAGTCAAACTCTAGATTTTGTCTCTGTAACTTTGTTTTTTAAATCAATAATTGAGTAAAACAGCTGTAAACACTCTGAGCATGCTCTGCAAAAAGGAGATTGAGTGGGACTGATTAGTGTGATCTAAAGCATAAATATTCCTGAGTAAAATATTGCCTTACATATTTACACCATATACATGTGCCAGTGGACTATACCTGGAGCGATGTACCCTATGGTTCCCTTGATGGTAATTGAGTTATTATAACCGCAAGGATCATTTGATGTTGACTGAGATCAAGAACGAGGTTTGTAATGCCAAAGTCCCCCAAATAGGCACTCATATCATTGTCTAGAAGGATATTTTTGGGCTTCAAATAACAATGGACAACAGGCCTTCCACAATCATGGTGTAATTAGGGCAACACATCGGCAATATTCACATCAATGCTTACTCTTTTGGCTAAGTGCAACTGTCTTCGATCTTCAACACGCCCATGATGCAACCATTTGTCCAAATTTCCATTATGCATTAACTCATAAATTAGAGCTTAGAAATCATTACCTTTACTGTCAGTCGTTGAACATGCGGTTAGTACAGGAAGAAGGTTCGGGTGACGAATGGTTCTCAGAGCCTCACATTCGGATTCAAAGCTTTTATCTGCTCATCTCATTTCAAGGTGAAAAACCTTAACAGCCATTTGTATTTTAGCTTGATGTAATCTTCCCCTATATACAGAACCGTAGCTTCCTCTCCCAATTAGGTTTGACTCAGAGAAGTTCCATGTAGCTTGAGCTATATCATTTTAGGAAACTCTAGGGAATTTCTTGCCAAAAGAAAGCAACGATATATATGTTCTTCCTGATGTCTTCTTTCTGAGGACTGCATACATCAACATTATAAGTGACAGAAAGGCAAATATTTTGAATCAATAATCTGACCAAATTGTAATTCACTTCTGTTCTCTGAGAAATTGCAGGACATGAAGGCATATGGTGATCTCCCACTCCTCCACAAAGCCCCTGGTTGACATCAAGTAAAACAGCTGTAGCATTTCTGAACACTCCATTTCTTGGAATTTCTCCTTGAAGACGATTATAGGAAAGATCAAGGTTGCTCAGGAGCTCTAGCTCATTTAGAGCTGCTGGAATGGTGCCTGACAAATTGTTATGGGAAAGGTTTAGCATGGTTAAGGACTTTAGGTTGCCAAAAGATGCTGGAATGTTTCCTACGAGGAAGTTTTGGTCCACTTCGATGGTTACTAAGTTTTGGCATTTCCCCAAATCATTAGGAATTTCCCCAGTAAGCTTGTTTGAATAGAGATATAGATTAGCGAGCTGTTTAAGGTTAGTAACCTCTAAAGGTACGTTTCCATGAAGATTGTTATAGCCAAGGTTCAGGAATGTAAGTTGTTCAAGGTTTCCCAAGCTTGGTGGTATGGGACCTTCGTATTCATTTTCTTTTAGTGTTAGATCTGCCAAGTTTTTAAGATTACTGATAGAGGGTGGAATTGGCCCTGTAAAACGGTTCCCATTGAGAAATAAACCTTGTAGTTTCTGTCGAGATGCTCCAATTGACAAGCCACCGTCGCGCAAGACGAAGCGCTCCGCCCACTCGGCATATGCTCGATCCGACTGGTACGACTATCCGGGGGGAGGGGGGGCTTGCCGGCCCCAACCACCGCGGCTCCTCTGCACGACCACCCACTCCAGCCTCCGATGCCCGTCTCCGCCGGCGCCGGTGCCTCCTGGATCTGGGCCGCGGCAGGACGCCGCCGCCTCCCGCCGTCTGCTGCGCCGTACTGCCGGACCCCCTTGGCCTGCTCTCTGTTTTCTCTCCTCGTGGAGGCAAACGGCGCAGATCCGTATGCAACGCGACACGATGGCAAGGCCGAACGCGAGGAATACCAAATAAGCCAAATAAGCAGCAAAGTCGCTTTTTATTTTTTCTTTATATGGGTTTTTTTCTTTCATCTGAGCAATTTATTTTTGTTTTTCCTTTGTCTCATATCGATTAGTTTCCCATTAGTAACGAGTCAAGGGCTACATATCCTTTATTATATGTCTTTTGAGAAATTTCTTTCAAATATCTAGATAGAGTAATGAGCTCTATTTTTCCATTCCTACCTCTACCTTTGGTATATATGAGACTAGTGCTTTGGCCGAATGCTGAAGAACTAGAGTATATAACTTAATCTAAATATTAATCGGGCTAGTATAGACAATTATGCACTTTTTTCTCTTAATGATTACAATAATAAAAGAGACACATATTTACATATATTATAAAATACTTTAATTTTTCCCGAGTGGCTATTTTTTATATAAGATACACTGATCCTACGTGCTTATAGCATAGGGCCTAGATCTTAATACGTATAACGAAAACTCAAGGCTATGAGCCTATCTCCTATACTCAGGACATGACTAGTCGGGAGAGAACCACTTAGGCATACTACACTCTGGTTAGAACCACTTAGGAGGCTGATACTTGGTGTTAGTGATAACAAGCTATACATATTTTTTTAATACAAAGGAGATATACAATGGGTATATCACTTGGTAAGATACTACTCAAGCTCATATTACTCGAGTAATGATACTTAGCATATTGCTCTAAGATGAAAGCTACTTAGCAAAAAGATGCTATCATTCTGGACTCTATATTTAGTTGGTTTTCAATGAAACACAGAGTTGGAGATTACATCTATTAGATGAACATAATAACTTCAATTTTTAGATGTAACTCTATACTAATTTTTTTCTCAACTAAGCACAACTAAGCACAGAGTTACGGGCTACACCTAATAGCTACATCTATTTGATGTACTTAATCATTTTATCGACAAAGCCTTCCATAGCTTTTTTGTAAGATGTCAAAGACTTAAGAAGAAAGCACTTGAGAGGATTTCACAAGAAGGTTGAAACAATCAAGTAGATTTTATAATGAAGCTGTACTTGACTTAAGAAAGGCATAAACAACTAAGGAGTGGGGATGGGCTAGATCTAGGAGATAAAAATATAGACTCAAACTTAGTACTATGATTTTTTTCACTCAAAATCCTACGCAAATAAATATAAAGTAGAGATAAAAAAAATCAAAGTCATATGTAAGTTAGGTTTCCTATCTTATAACCCTTTCCTTCATTCTATATAAAACAGATAAGGCCTCAAGGACAAGTTATTCAACTCCATATTCTATCAAAATATGAATAGTGTATTACATCATATTAATGACTGGACTTATATAAACCTTTATCTTTTGTATCCATCTACTTTTAGTCTCCTACTTTATTATTACTGATATAAAATAACATAACAACCTATAAATCATGTATGAAGATATATACCGAATATAGATTATCCACAGGTATAAAATAAAACCCATAACATACTTGCTAATAAATTGGGTTTGGGTGAGGCGTAGCCATGGACAAGAACGTATACCCATACCCACTAGGTGTGGTACCTACCCACATGTTAAATTGTCACCCTAGGCATTTATTTTACAAAACACCAAATTTTAAATTTTAAGGCATTTCAAAAAACATATCCTACAGGCTCACCTCTCCTTTCTCAACCTATCCTATGAATTGAGTGGGCGGTGATAGTTAGGAATGAAATCAGTTCATATAATTTTCGAGATTCGGATGCTTTTTCGGAAATGGATAGTGTCGGATAGATATTGTTCGAATAGTTTCGGAAATGGAAATGAATTTGGATATTTTTTCTCTAAAATGGAAATGAATACAATATCCGACGAAAACCAAATTTGGTTGGAAACTATCTGGATAGTTTAAAAAAAGGCCCATTCCATAATACCTAAAGTATATACTTTAGGCCCATAGCTCTAGCCCAACTCATTTATCAATTTTTTATTTTAAATATGGTAGCTTACTACAAAATTACATGTAATGCACTAGCATTTTCTTCTTGTTCTATTTTAGAATTAAATTATAAAATACTAATTTGTGATTTTAAGATGTAGACAACTTCATATTTGTTAAGTCCAAATTTAAATTATTAATTTTTGGAAAATTTAAAACTAAAATCCATGGTAGTAAAAACTAAAGAGTCATGTTATTTATGATGACCTATTTTCTTTAATATAAACTCTGATCTCCTATCACAATAATATAATATATTTATATTAACTAGATATTTCTTTGTATGATATAGGCATATGTATATATATGGTTGGTAAATTTAAACAACTTGATGTATAGAAGAAGTTTATAACTCTTCATTAATTTGAGGAGTCCGTTATAAGGGGTTTTTATATTCTGATAAATATTCATTACCATATTCGTACCGATTTGTATTTGCTCTGTGTCTGTATTTGATAATATTCGATTCTATTTTCATATCTAGGGTTTCGATTCAGATTCCGTTTCTAGAAAAATGAAAACAAATATGGTAGAGCCAATTTCTGTCCATTTTTGATCCATTTTTATCCCTAGTGGCAGTATTACATGCTTAAGAAGAGACAAGGTGTAGGATGCTACCACAAAGAAAATCTAGTAACAGCTTAGATTGAGTGGGGAGTCTAGGGATGTGGCATTGGATAAACCTCAGGGAGAAAAGGAGCAAAGCCTCATGTAGGACTATCAAAGTAGAGAAATTTCACTATCTATCATCCAATTTACAGATATTTTAGAAATTGCCACTCAATTTACAAGGCTTTTGTATATTATCACTAGTACTGTGAATTCCTTCATTTTATGTCACTTCCATCAGTTTGAGCACAAGTCTGTCTATCCACCCCACTTTTGACATGTCCATGCATCTTCCCCATTGCCACCCGTCTTCTCCATTGCTAGCATTGTTGCTCAACTCGTCGGCCACGTTTAGAGATGGGCTTGCTCATTGACAACCTCTTCCCCTAAACTTGCATTCCTCCCCTCCTCCTCTTCCTCCACTGGCTCCCGTCCTTCCTCTCCTTCACCCCCTTATCTCTCTACCTCATCCTCCTCTACCGTGTTGGGCTCCACCTCCGCCTTCTTCATTGCTACAACCTCCTCCTACTCTTTGGGTATTCCCTCCTCCTTGCCCTTTACCGCCGTTCCCGCAACCAATTTATAGGCTCCACTACTTTGTTCACGCATTTCTTCTTGTATCGATGCACCAACGAGGGTAGGCTCGCTATCGATGGCTCAACGGAGAGGATAGTCCCGACCCTTGCCAAGGAACCAAAAGGAACGAGGCAAGCTCGAGCTCAAAGTCAAGTTTGACGGAGCTCAAAGTCAAGTTAGATGGATAGATCGTCTCTCTTGATGAGGCCAGAGATGTTGTAGGGGAGGACAGGTAGGGCAACAACAAAGGAGAGTAGAATGGGTGAGGTCCTTGGTGTTAAGCTCGAGGATGACGTGACTGGTTGAGTGACTACAGAGGTGGTAGTGGAGCAGCAACAGTGATAAGCATCGAATATCAAACAAAAAGGGTAGAAGGATGGACAGAGTGGCACAGAATGAAAAAAATCGTAGTCCGTGGCAAAATATGAAAGTTCCATGAATTAAGTGTCAAATCTAAAAGTGCTACTAATTGAATGGCAAATAATAAAATTTCTCATTGAGTATCATCTATGATTGCATTGATGTAATTGCCTCCCTGCAGCCATATATCCCCTCCTGATGCTCTAATTGCTCTCTGAAACCTATTTATCTCAATTTTTTCCTTTCTATAAAAATTTCTTAAATATGACCGGTCATGATTTATAGAAGTAAGTGTGCACATATTGTCGACGAATGTGTTTGTGTTGTGTTAAAAAAAGAGAGAACAATTGCGTGTTCAGGGCTCAAGATTCTTCAGGCCGGCGTAAATATGAGAGCTGCAAAATTAGCATGTGACCGATGCGTGCTTATCAACATGCAGCTCAGGTGTACTGAACTCGTGATTACAGCACCACCCGGAGTCCTAGCCTGCTCCAGCCGCTCCGCTGGTCTGTCCCCATTACCAAGCTTGTTCAGCCACAGCATCCTGCTGCCCCGCTCCGAGCTCACTCCACCTCGGCGGGCTAAGGAAGGGAAATAGGTAGACGGATGGGACCAACCTGTCAGTTAGCGGAAAAGTGATGGAGTTGTGGTTTTCTAAAACAAGGTGCCTCGAAATTTGGTGTTTTTTGAAGTAGGCCTCAAAACCTGTTTTTTTTACAAGTGAAAAAAAACTAAAACTTTTTGAAATTTATTCTTTTTTTCTAACTAGATTGTCACGCCAAATAGACAGAAACTAACCTGGTTTTGGACTGCTTCTCTAAATTAAATTGTTGAATATTTGATAGTTGAGGCGAAGTTCAATACTCAGTATTGCAACTGAAGCATTTTTTAAGGCATGCATGATAGTTGAGGGAGTCAACTGAACTTAACCCAATTTAATTTGAAAATAGTACTTGGCTTGTCATTTGAAAATATCTAAATGTTATTATTTGAAGTATAAACTAAAATGTTGGAAAGAACCCATGTTGAACACAACAAAAATTAGAAATGAAAATACAAGTAGCCGAAGATGAGGAAAGGATTTAGAAAAAGAATATATATATATAGCGATGATGGTAAGATCTTACAGTAAATATGTTTTGGGCACGTTTTAGCTGTACCACACCCATGGTGTGGTATACACATGTGTATATATACGTGTATGCATATATATACATATATAGATATGTATTAGATAAGGTTAATATATAATGATTAACTTGTTGATATTACTGATTAATTCCCTGCTTAATTATTTGGCGTACTAAATGGTTACTGTTGACGTCGTGCTGGTTATTGTTCACTACTGTCCACTTGAAAAATTCTTTTGCTTTAGGATATTTGCTGGTTGGTTTAGGGCTTTAAAATATTTGAGTGTTTATCCTTTCCCCAAATAGTTTTATCTTAAGAGATTATTCTCGCTTATAAGAGATGCTATGAATAAGAACTATCGAAGTGGTTTCCTCTATAGAGCTACTTTCTAAGTATGACCACTCGTCTAGAAAAAAATATTACTTCATAATAAATAAATAATCTGGTTTTTCTTTTCAGAAACTCTAAAAAAAATACAAACAAGTCTTATATTATATTTTTTACTCTAATATAAGAAGAACTTCTTAATATATTATTAGGTGGTCATAAACTCTGGCCAGATATACTATTGCTTGGTGGTTGTCTCCTGTCTTTAATAGGAAAGCTGCTTCAACTTTGTCTCTACTGTCTTGATGTTTGATGTTTTATGAGCTAGCAAATAGGAGACGGTAGACCTTATTTTCTTTTCTTGCTTATGACTTCTTAAAGTTAAGATACGTGATACTTATATCTTACTTTTGTTGTACTGAAAGTTATATTCTTCAAATATTTTTAAAGGTGATATGTTATTCACTTTATTTGTACGGCATATAATTTGAGTGTATTAATTTTAAAGGTAAATTACATATCCAAATGATTAACAATATTTTATTAATTTAAATTTTGTTATATTTTACTTATTTTTTTATTGGTCTAACTATCCATAACCACTAGTATCTACATCGAAAAGATACATCAAAAATTTTATTATATGCTTTTTATATTTTTTCAAATTTTTCGTTTATTTATTAGATTTATTCCTTAAATATTTCTTTTTAGTTCTTCACTCATTATGACGAAACTTCTTGCGAAACTTCTTTCAAATTTTCTATTATCTTCTAATTAGTGTATTTACATCTAAGAAATCCACTCTTATATTTTTTATACGTGGATTTTTTAGATTACCATTTTTCTTTTATATTTGCATAATATGAAGACTCTGAAGATTTCTTGTTCTCCTTTTTCTTGCATTTTTTATATATTCATTTAAAGCCGGCTTCAAATAGTATTTATTACCAATATTTTTCTATGTTGCCTTAATGTCTCATCAATATCTTTATAATTTTTATGATACACCGTCCATTAAATTTGCATCTATTTTTTAGGCAATTATTTGTTTAAAGGATATATATAGACTCTAAGAAGTTTTCCATTAAACACAACATATTTAGGCTTCTGTTGTATTATTTCATATTCTTTTGTGGCTTGCATTAGTTCATTTAGTAGATAAAAATATTCAGCAAATCTATTTAATATTGATATCATATGTTATGTGTTTTTTTAAATTTATAGGTATTTGGTGTAAATATTTTAAGTTTTTTATCTTCTCCAAAAGTGAAGAATACAATTCCATTATAATTCATTAATTTCTTCCTAGAGGTAAACGAGAGAGTACATCATATAAACAATTTTCTTTTTTTCAAATATAACTTTGTATCTAATATTAAAAGCTATCTCCTAGAATTTTTTTACATTGTAATATCTACATGTTATCTGTTCTAACCGTAATTTTTTTGAAGCCTACATTAAGTTTAAAAATATTTATCATATTAATTATTGTATGTATCTCTCTGTATGTATTGCTTATAGTTTTTAATTTATAAGCATATCTTAATATTTTTTCTTGGATGAATATATAGTTGGTCTTTATTTTAATATAGTATCCCAAACTTGTTAGGATACATCAGTTTCAATGAAGTAGTTATTATCTAACAGTAATTCTAACAGCTTTAATCCATTGAGTATTTCTTTTATTATTGTTACTAATTTAGAATTAAATTATTTTTAACCATTTTTTCTTAATTTCTCAAATAAGGTTCCTCCTAGTTTTGCTAAATTATCTATCTGATTTTTAACATAATTTACTAATCCTAAGAATTGTTGTAGTTTTATTTTTATCATTCATTACATTGGGGAATCATAGTATTTTCTTGTCAATATGCTATTGTAAATGCATTTTTCCCTCTCATATTTCATGTCCATGGAAATTATTTTTCTCCTTGTCTATTTTTTTAAAGATAAAATAAACTCATTTTGTTCTAAGTTTCTAAAAAATATTTTGAAATGAGCAATAAGGTCCTTATATATTTTTGAAAAGACTAACAAATCATCTATATAGATTAATAAAAATTCTTAATTTTTGTTAAATATATTTTTTATTTTTGAGATATGTATTTTTTTAATTCTAGTAACATAACAAGCTAGCTATTTATAGTGTCCTTAGGACAATTAAATATAATACATTCTATAGGTTGTTTTGCCATCTTTTCTTACTAAAATTGGCTTTTAAGTTAAATTTTTAAAAATTACTTAATATCATGTATACTATTGATTCATTCTTGCTTATTTGAGATATTATAAGCATTAAAATTTATGGTATTATAATTTAACTTTTTATAATTGATGACCATCCATAATTTACCTTTTAACTTCATCAAGATAATTTCTTGCTTATCGATCTATGGAGACTTGTAATGTTGCTCTTAATTTTAATAATTCTTCTATATGCATTTTAAATTCCTCTATATCGTAGTCTCTATTGGATATGTTTTAATTATATAGTGAGTTTATTATATTAATTTTATAAGTAATAAAAATTTTCTCCCAGTATTTATTTGGATTTCTCTCTAGTTTTTAACAATTATTTTAATATCATTTTTAGATTTAATATCTTTATAGCAAATGACTGTAGCCCTATGCGCATATATATATACACACATATAAATATACATATATATGTATATATATTCGTGGATATAATTAAAACACATCCACCATTAATAAACTTTTTAGTTATTACGTATCCTAGATACCTTTTAGTGCATCGATATATATGTATGTATTATACTAGAGTGTGTATAGCTAAAATGAGCCTCTTACATATTACCCAAGGTACCCCTACTGTCCACCCCAACCTCGTCCTCCACGTTTTTACTATGTAATAGTGAAGTTTTTATATGTGCTATGTACCTCGAGATACATAATGTCTGTCTGAAGTATCAAATTTTACAATAAAAAATATATTACCTTCCGATACTTTTTTATGGTGAAATTGTCCATATTTTACTCAAAATTTTATTATCTAAAATTACTTTATTAAGAATGGTAAAATTGCACTTGAAATAAATTTACCTAGCCATGCAAATGAGTTTGCTATCGTGCTAGTTTGTATGATGATTGATGAACGCTTTTGAGGCTTCTTCAGCACCTCACATCTCGAGGTTGTAAAACTTCACGGCCATTATACTTCTTCAACTCTTTGTATGCTGCACTATAGCTTCCTCTATTGGAAACATTAAGTTTTTTTTTGGGTAATCTCATTGGTCTGTTGATTACCGTAGTTGGTGGGCTAGTCAAGGAAGATTCGAATTCTCTCTCTCTCGTTTTTGTTTTGTTTTTTGTTTTTTTTTGTCGGGACAGCGGAAGGACGCTGGCCGATAATATTAAGCTTGGGAGAGAACATTTTACATTGTTGAGGAGACGATACGCACAGCCGTGCACTACGATGCACAGCAGTAGTCACTACACGATTCGAATTTTCTTCTTAAATATGTGGGGTTAGAATTAACCTTGTTCCTCGACAATATCCTGTTTTGTAAAAAATTCTCACCAAAATAATATGACGATATATATTCTAATAACTTTTACAGTGTTTACATAAAAAAGAGAGGCAAAAATCCAACATTTCACAAAGGTATAAAGTAAAATGTAATGAAGTATTGGTATACATAGGTAGAAAGGCTAAAAAGATAATTTTATACCAAAATACTGGTGGATGGATCTTTGAAATTAGGCACATCGGTACGGTACATTCTAATTTATCTCAGTATATTATTTGCGTGGTTTCTTTGGTATTTACATTTTGTCCCAAAGAACATGTTCCGCCAGATAAAATATCACCGATTATTTGTGTGATCTTTCAAGATTTACGTTTTGTCCCCAAAGGGCACGGACTCTCGGTAAAATATCACTCCTTAGTCAGTTTATATGTAATTCATATCCGGTACACTATACTTGGTTTTCTCATATTTGCATTTTTGTCACAAAAAGAACATGAGCTCTCCGTCTTCATGAGGTCATGAAGAAGATGACCTCCTCTGAAATCCATCTCACCGGTGCATCACAAGGGATTGAACATGGAGCACATAGACATTCTAGTGATCACGATCCCAACAGAGGAGGGGACAAGCCTAGGGATAGCCGCCTAACTTGAACACCATCTATTTCTCTAAATATAGTCTGCATGATTCTTTTGCTATTTAGTAAAATTTTACAAATTTACGCTAGCCATCATTAGCTGTGTAGTTAATGCATTAAAAATTAGAAATATGATTCGGATGTTTAATACACAACCCATAATTTAGGGGTGATTGTTTGCTGAAAATCTTCATCCATGGTAATTTTTCTTTGAATATTCTTTATAATCTTGTGAAAGTTACTCGCACCATTCATGGTTCACGACAGGTGTTTGGATTATGAAATGAATAAGTATATCTACAGCTCCATATGTTGTAGCCTGGTAATGCACAATTATTTATGATACTCTGTTGAGATTTTTGGCCCCTGATATGAAGGTTGCCAAATTTGTCGGCCTGATGAAAGGGCATGCAATCATGAAGACTCCAACTGTACTGCATGCATCAGTGGCGGAGCCAGGGCGAAGGTTGGAGGCTCCAAAAGACAACGTCGTGGCGGTGGTTCCATAGCTGCTAGAAACAAAGCAGGTAGAAAGCTTTGTATACTACGACAATCCAATGAAACTCTAAAACGATTTTAATTATATAATCAATGCTGAAATTTCAATGGAACAAATTGTGTGTTTGTATAGAAGGTTTACAGTGAGGATCATAAAATATAAGAAGATTTTTACGTAAAGATTGATTATACCTTAATTAAGGGGATTGCTATCTAGCCGTTGAACTAATGTAATATGGCAAGTTACAAGCTGAAGATTAATGGCAAGGTTGTCTAGCTAGTAGACACTATCAGCTATATACAAGGTAATATATGCATGGTGATTAGCGGCAATATTACCTATCTAATTCAATCAACTACATGATTAACGGCAAGGTTGCTATTAGGCCTTGTGTTTTTGGCAGCCGTTCTGATTCTGTCTAACAAGTTTTGTTCCAAAAATTTTGGGAATGCAACCGCACCCCATGCATCTGTATTGGATCCGCCCCTGGCATGCATGCGCATATCTGCCTGTGAATTTTCTCTCGTTGATCAGTATTGCGTGGCAGCTATATCAGCAAGGTTGTTTCCATTTTTCATGGCGTGAAAAAGGAACCAAGTTCAGCAATACGAGCAATTTTTGAACTACGTAAATAATTCATCAATTACATAAATAATCACAGGAGATCATATCATATTCGCTTGTACCTAGACGTCAACCGGAGTTCAAACCCATGCCGGCGCTTATCCCTCAATCATGCTTACTCCGGCTGCACCCGATCAAACGATAGCAAAGGAACGGAGGCTGAGAAGAAAGCCTATCGATCTTGGTTTGTTTTTTTCCCGTGCCAACACTAATGACGGATTAGATCGATAGGTACTAATGCGATTCATGAAGGTGTCCACATAAAATAAAATAATCACTATTTACTAGTTAATTACTTTATTATCATCGGTTATGATAATTTTATTTTCGTATCTTACCCCTCTTTTACGTATATCGTAATCAACACTCAACGTTGCTTCACCTCTCGGTACCTCTACGTAAATCGTAAACACCATAAAAGTTGTCATATTTTTCTCTTGGTTTCATCTCCCCATTATATGTAAGAAGTAGATTACTAATATGATCAGTGACATGAAGCCAAATTTAGGGATAAATGGTTGGCATGAGGGGCGGAGAAATATCATTCCTCCCAATGTTTCCCAAGAATGAAACAACCGCGTCATTTGCCATATTCTAGTCATGGGCATTTCTCCTTTGAAGAGGATTTGTATGAAAGCCCCGGCTTGCTCAGGATTGGTAGATCATTTAGAATTGTAGGAATGGTTCCCAACAAGTTGTGGCAATGATTTATGAGTACATCCAGGATCTTTAAGTCGCCAAAAGCTACATTTTTCAGATAAGGATTGTCCCCATAAACGTTTGCTCATCATTGAAGAGATCTAAACGTTTGCCAAGTCTTTACATTAACCCAAAGTGCCAGGAGACACCGATATGCTTGTCGACCACCAGTCGTGCCCGGGCATGGAGAGCATCGTACAGCGAGCCGTCAAGAAGGCCATCGTCGCCGACTACACCCTCGCCCCCGCCCTCCTCCGCCTCTTCTTCCACGACTTCGCCGTCGGCGTACGTAGTGGAGCTCGCCGTGCCTGATCTATCTCTCTCCAGCATGTTGGCAATGGCGGCTGATCTGTGCATGCATATATGGATGCAGGGCATCGACGCGTCCGTGCTGGTCGATACGCCGGGAAGCGAGAGGTACGCCAGGGCGAGAAAGACGCTGCGGGGATTCGACCTTATCGACTCCATCAGGAAGGAGCTGGAGGAGAAGTGCCCCAAGACAGTCTCCTGCGCTGACATCCTCACCGCCGTCGCCCGCGACGCCAGCACGGAGGCAAGCTCAAACCCTTTTATCTACCCTCGCCGGCGAACGGCGCACTGCGGTGCGGCGGCGGCGGCTAATGCTTAGCAATGCGATGCAGGTCGGGGTGGACTACTGGCGGCTGGAGTACGGGCGCAAGGACGGGCACAAGTCGAGCATGGTGGACGCCGACCAGTACGTGCCCATGGGACACGAGAGCGTCACCGACCTCGTTGCCTTCTTCGAGTCGAGGGGCCTCAACGTGCTCGACCTCGTCGTCCTCTCCGGCGCGCACACCATCGGCCGCGCCACGTGTGTCGCCGTGAAGCCGCGCCTGTGCGACTACGACGGCACGGGAAAGCCCGACGCCACGATGGACGCCCGGTACGGCGACTTCCTGCGCCGCAAGTGCCGGAGCGGCGGCGGCGACGACGTGTACGTGGAGCTCGACGCCGAGACGCCGACGACGTTCGACAACCGCTACTACCAGAACCTCCTCCACGGGATGGGCCTCCTGGAGACGGACCAGAAGATGCTGCCGGACTCGAGGACGGAAGGGTTCGTCAAGCAGCTCGCCGCGCAGCCATGGCTGTTCCGCCACCAGTTCGCCAGGTCCATGGGCCGACTCGGCGCCATGCAGGTGCTCACCGGCAACGAAGGCGAGGTCCGCCTCAAGTGCTCCGCCATCAACAGCTACTAATTACCATGTCAATATGGAATTATTTGATCGATCGATCTATCCATTGAGCAGAAGCATGGATGCTTAGTTATGTGACTGGTTTTTCCATTTAGGTTTCTTGGTTTCTTTAGGAGAAAAGATGCTTGTGTTTTTGGGTTTAATCCACTTTAATTTTGTTCGTTAATATCTTTGAGATGGCGTTTTATGGTGTAAGACAGGATCTTGTTCTATGCTTAATCATGATGTTGCATCTGCAATTCTGAACAAAGTTTGCAGGGCATGTAAGGAAAAGTCCCTATTAGCTACCTCAATTATAACCCGAGTTTAATTTTGCTCCTTCAACTACAAAATATATAAAGTCTCACTCAAATATTA
Source organism: Oryza coarctata (assembly GCA_030770085.1). Taxonomy (NCBI): domain Eukaryota; kingdom Viridiplantae; phylum Streptophyta; class Magnoliopsida; order Poales; family Poaceae; genus Oryza; species Oryza coarctata. Next base: position 12,262,485 of record CM061475.1, read on the forward strand.
AAACTGGTTCAATTTAACTCTCTGAGAGATTTTGAGGATGATTTTATCTTGGTCTTTCTCCGGCAAGACCCTTGCATATATTATAGTTACAAAAAATAAAATAATTAGTGAGACCTACGTAGTGACACTTCTCTCTTCTCTTTGGTGAGCTTACCCGATCTTCTCTCTCTAGCCACTTCTCATCATCGGATGGGAGCTCAAGCTCTAGCCTGATTGTTCAAGCTCTAATCTCATCGCTTCCTTTCTCTTTACATGCCTTGTTGCCACTGGCCTAATCGTTTGAGCTCTTCCTAACCTTTCTATTGAGATCTGGTTGAAGGAGCACCAAGCCTATGAGTCCAAGCCTATCGTCGTCCTAGCTTGAGGAGGTGATGGCACTCGGTATTGGGTGAGCTCGAGCTGGTGGCCAAATCCAGAGTGAAAGAGGAGTTCAAGTTCAGCGAGCTCCCACCTTCTTCTCTTTCTTTGGCAAGACAAGGGGAGTTCGGCAAGTTGTAGGGGTTCACGCTATCATGCCATGGAGTAGACCATGGGATAGAGAGGAAGGAGGTGGGATTGGGTAAGGAGAATTTGTTAGGAAGGAGCATAAGGGTGCTTGCCTCCACGAGGGAGAATGATGCCGGTTGTCGCCAAGTTTGGGCACTTGCTCTCTAGGCTGAGCTAGAGGAGTGTCTCCCATAGATGTTGTGTGGCCTCGTCGGGAGTAATAAGGACATTGCAGGGGAGGAGTGAAGCAACCAGGATATGACTAAGGGTCTTAGTCTTGGTCACAAGAGGTGCTCCTTCATTAAAGATGAGGGTGGTGGTCCTTCACTATGAAGGGTGACAGCGAGGATTGTGTTTGTTGCCGTGCCCTTGTCGTCTATAGATATAGAGAAATATGAAAGAGAAAAGGAACAAGACGAATGGTCACTTACATGTGAGCTCCACTTTTTTTTTCCATATATAATGCCACATACGATGAAATTGCTCTTAAAACTGTTGAGGGAGGTAAAATAAACTGGTACAAATAGTTGAGTGAGGATTTATATCTGATTTTGTAGTTTAGTGTGCAAAATCAAAGAAGCTAGTACGGACTTTTTCCGGCATAGAATGCCTCTCAGTATCAGCCCACGTAGAAATTAGTAGATTTAGCCCATCACACAATCCAGCACAGGCCCATTAAACATCAGTGATGATGCTCGAACAATAACTTTCTAAATATTTAGATTGGAATAAAAACATTTAGATTGGATATATGAAAATAATTTAAATAAATTCACCATAAATATAATTTTATAATACTATATTTTTATTATATTTGCAAACATGTGTTTATCCTTATATTTATTAAAGGTCAAAGTTGTATTTTGAAATCATATCAATATATAAAACGGCATTTTTTTGTTACATAGTATTAGGAAGCTACTACAATAGCTAGCACTTGCTAATTCAGATATTTCAATGTTGTCAATCCATGAACGTCACTCACTGAACGGTTAGGCAGAACGGAGCTGCCCTTGATTACACAAGCATAGGACATGGCGGCAATTAATTGAGTGATCTTGCATGCATGTCCCATGTCCGGCCTCTTGGGGGTCAGGTCCGGATAAATTCCCACAACAAGAATAGAGGAACAAGCGGATGAGTGGTGTGTGGGCATGGAAATGAAAGAGCGTGGTGGGTCTTTGGTACAGAGCAAGAGGTAAGGTCCATCACGGTTTTAGGGCGCAGGAAAACAACAGTACAGGGGCTCATGTCACCCTCCGTGCTTGTTCTTGATTAGCAGGTGAGATCAGCGAGAGAATTTATCAAGTGAAGCGGGAAAAAAACATGAAATTTTTCTGCACGGTTTACGTGATAGTAGATTCATAGGATATATACAGGTTTATCAAAATATACCTATATTCTCGTTAAAAGTGACAACACATTATAGCAATATGGTATTAATATCTAAGGCATCCAACCCAATAACCCATTCATCTTAACATAACTAAGTAAATTTTCCCTTTACTCTCTAGCTCGCAAAGCTCACACCAACGAGCTTCAGAACCCTAAATACGTGATTGTGTTGATGTGTCATGTCATATTGTTCTTACTGATTATGATGTGGTTATTATATTGTAACTGATTATGATCTGGTTATTATATTGCTGCCCATTTTATTTCTGACTTAATATTGTGTCAATCGTATCTACACGTCACATCTGATTTTTTAATCTGTTTTCGAGATAAGTCCGCTTTGGCTCCATACCGCATTTGTTATCTAAAATAATCTGCTCTATATCTAAATCCACATCCGCATACAATCCGCACCTAGCTATTATAGTTTAGAATATGATATGGCTGAATCCAATCTATTTTCGCCTCTACTAGGGGAGAGTACGGAAGTACTAGTCGCCAACTCTTGTGTTGGAGGAGCTATTATTATAAAATTCTAAATATGTCAAATATTAAATGAAGTGCCCATTTCAATTACAGCTCGCTAATTATTAATTTAAATTTTAGGATAGAATTAAGAAAATTCTAAATTTTAAGTATATTATCGTATTTATTAATTATGAATTTTAGAATTATTAAATTGGAGTCCATGATATTTTCAATTGTATGACTTCTTTAACAAAGATTCTCAACACATTATGGTAATGCAATCTATTGAATCAATAGTCAGATAAGTTTGGTTAACGTGGGAGTTTACTTGGAGTGCCCAATTAGTATAATTAATAGTCACTAACCTGTGGATTCACACAGGCTTGATATATATAATTAAAAATTTAAATAAAAACCATATATAATACTGAAATGCTTTATTCACTTAAACAAATCTAATCGACGTAGTAAAGGGTTCTACGAAGGATATGTAATGCTATATGAATCATCATAATTTAATTACAGTTTTATAAAATAATTTAATGAGGTAAACTATTATTTTTAGCATCCAATCATTCTATTCAATAATTTATTTTATCAATTTCACAGTTGAATTCATACCCTATTCTTCTTTTAACTTTAAACCGTTGTATTTCTGTCCCGCAACTAATGAATGGAAAAACTATTTATATAAGTGCATGCTCCACAAAAGGGGCTGGGACGTGAAGGTGCTACAAAGGTTGACGTGGGAACAAAAGGTTTTTGTCGTTAACAAAGAACACCTTCTAATTGCATGTAATTTGTAAGTACTCTATGAATCATCTTACGCGACTTGTTTTTCTGATACAAATTATGGCTAATCAATCTATTAGAAATTAATTAGAATCGGTATCTCAAAGAAAAATATCTTTTGGAATCCGAATGCTGAATTCGTTTTTACTACTTGTCTTGTGGCGTGACAATAAATTTGCCTCTCTCATGTATACACAATCAACTAATTAATTAAATTCGTTCATCATTTGTACTACTTCGATGGATGGAACTCCTTGTTTTGCATCGCCAAAACTAATCAAGTAAATTAATCTCGTGCATAGGATGAAAGGTTTAATAGAAGACAAAGAAATAGGGCTAACGAATCAAGTAAATTGAGCTCGTGCATAGGATGAAAGGCTTAATAGAAGACAGAGAAATTGGGAGATGGAAATCTAAAGATCGATGCATCTAGATCGTCTAAAAACAAAAGGCATGTTTACAAGTGTAAGCTCGTACCGTTTACGCCCGTCCAGGACCACTGTATCGATTACTTATAAATCTAGGTGATGACCGCTCCTTCGATAATTAATATGGCGCACGTTGTCGGAGGGAATTTACAAATGCCAGGCGTATTTGGAACTAACTTGGATGGAGAACCGTAATTAATATATATTGATTTGTACCAGGAGTCTTAATTATTATAGATTGGGAATGAGTTGTAACGTGAGTCATGATTATATATTTTCCATGATTTAATAATTTTGAAATTAACAATTATCTATGGTTATGATAACATGATATATTTAATCAACAATCAAATCTTTTTTAATTAATATAAGAGCTTGTAAAAATTATCTAATTAGTATAGATATTGATAGATGCTTAATAGACGGATGATTTGATGACGATGACGAGTGAGGCCTAAAGAATGCAATTGATGGGGTTAGTGGTAATTATTAAGGGAAGCATGGAAAAAAAAGAAATCGGTGAAATGATAGAATTTGTTAATATGATTTATGTGATAGATTCATATGTCAGGATATAAAAATATTTCTATAGTAAAGCGATTGTTATCTATATCTTTGTTGATGAGATGTTAAGGAAGTAGATGAATAGCGGAGAAGAAAAAAGCCTATTGTGGGATATGGGGTCGGATAGGCAAAGAGATGTTTGATAGTAGCGGACACAAAACGAGGATTCGATAATGTTGATGTGTAAAGCCTAAAGATTGTAATAGATGAGGAGAGGCCAAAGTAGAAAGTCAGTTCTGATGGGGTTTAGGGTGAAAAAATAGAATTTCAATTATATTTTAGAAATATAGTTATTTTAGTTATAAATATGATAACGGAGAAGAGAGTAGCAAATATCTTACAGCCAACAAATTAGACCAATCCAAAACCGTCACAAACCGTGATGAACAATTCAGTACACTAGCAAATATCTGACGAGTGACAACCAACAAACTGGACCAGATCTGACCTTATTTCACCGTACAGATGACAGTAAAGCAGATACACGACATTTTATCCATTCACTCAAGCTGTTAGCTGGGGACGAAGGCCAGCATATACATTCCTCCGGTCACTAGGAGACGGAGTGGCCTCGGTTGCATTAGCCTCGCCTCTTCCAAAGCAGGTAGGGTGCCGGGGCTGGGGAGGCACGTCGCGTGCGGCGAGGAGGTTGCCGGCGAACCTCGCGCCAGAAAGGGACCCGGCCGGATCGACCGGCTGCCTACCAACCTCTCTTTCCGCAGTTTCGCCTCCCGTTTAGTTTAGTGGCCCAGCCAGCCAACGACGCTAGCTAAGCTAGTAGCAGAGGGAGCTGATGAGCTAGCTAGCTGCATGGATGGATGGATCGATCTCATCACCCTCGCCAAGCAACGAATGCTACCTTACAACGACGTCCATTCTGCAGTCGCAGCTTGTAGCTGTTTGTTATTTTAAATCCTACTATAAAACAAGCAATAATTAGAAAGCGAAGGGATATGATATTATTATGATTACAGGCTTTATTTTGGATTGGTGGCCCGGTGGATCATATCTTGGATAACTTATTTTTCCACTGGCACACGTTGCTACGCTACAGTGCTATCACGGTCTTGAAAAAAAATAAAAATCTGTAAGGCGCCTTTAGATTTTCCATCTTGTACAGTCGCCTTCAAATACGTGTTATGCTGATTTGTTTTTAAAGAAATGGCTATGGAGAATTGGGTGGAAATAACGTACGAGCCTACATGTCAGTGGACATATTAAAAGCTAGCACTTCCTTTTACCTTGTTTGATAATTTGGTACGAGATTAATTAATTACAATGCTTATCTTTAATTTTTGAGAAATTGTTGGAATTTTTCTAGACTCTATAACTCTTTTCAAGTTAATTGATGTCAATCACGAGCTAAAGTAATATATTTTAGGTCTCCTTTAAAAGTTACGAAGATTTTAAATTTTTAGATTATTTAATTTTTGTGATAGCAATTCAAGGATATAAATGACTAAATTAGCTAAAAGATAAATTTTGCTTTACAAAGATCAAATGAAGAAATTATATATATATATATATATAACAAAATACATTGCACTTAAAACCGTGACTATAAAAAATCTAAAATACATAGAGAAAAAGAAGTCTGCCCAGCACCAACATTGAGTACTTCATAATTTAGAACTTTTTTTGTGCAGAACTAGAATGTTCATTCAACTCCTGTTCTCACCAATATGTTCGGATAGTGAACTCTCAAGATTCCAATATAAAATTGTCATTTCATACAAACTGAAAGGAATTCAAACGTTCACCTATAATCACATTTAGAACTTTCCTTTTGGTTGTCTAGGCAGGCTCTTTTATAATTGGTGATATCTGTAAAAGAATTTAGTTACCAAAACTATTGCATACGATGTCATATTTCACCAAAATTACTCCTGTATTTCGGACGACCACTGGCAACTGCCTATTTCACTTTGGAGCCTTTTAACTGGCAAATAGCTTTTGTAAAGTACTTTGGAGCTCTGATTTATGACCGGATTCTAAGCATTAGGTTTAGACTAAACTGTTCATACATCTCTCAAGATAGGGGAGCTGAATCCAGCTACTATGGTGGTTGGAGTGTTCAACACATGGAGCAGTGAGCAGCATTTGCTGCTAATTAGCTACTAGCCAAAGATTGTCCAACTTTTTGTGTGTTGTTGGATCACAACTGATTGACGTAGAGCTAAGCACTAGAGGCTCCTTAAAAACAAGTACATGAAAAGAATTATCAATATGATGCATGCATGAGATCTATCTAAAGATTGAGTTCTCTGGTGCACTGTGGGGTTAGAATGCAATTAGATTTAATCAGGACAAATCCTTTGTTTATACATATCCAGGACTCATCATTAATAAGTACGGAATGTTCTCTTCAGAATATAGCTAGGCAAAAGCCAACAACAACAGAAGTGCAAAAGATCTCCATGTGCATGCATGTACCCCCCATGGTCAATGGCTTAGACTGAAATTGATGTGTCTCTGATCAACATGTCTGTGGAAGATTGCTCCAAACCAGTTCATCCATCCACAAAAGGACAATACAAATTTTGACCGACCGACAATTTATCAGGAAAAATATGCAGTCATTTTCCTGAAAATTCAGGATCCAATCCGTACCTTGTGGGCTAACTCGGATGAATTTGGGACTTCACCCTGCTCCAATCTAATCACGATTTCCAAGAATTTTATTATATAAGTTTTTTTAAAAAATTAAATAATAAATTTTAACTTATTTATAGTAATTCATTCGTTTATTTATAAATAATAAAATCAGATAATCTATTATCCATTTAGCTAAATACAACTAGCCCAGGATTTTAATTAAAAAATTACCACTAATTCATTATTATCATACTATAAATATTTATTATTGCCTCACAATGTCTTTTTACTTTAAAAAAAAGTAAAAATTGATAATGACGATTGACACGTGAGCTATGGTTCCGCATTGTCCTTTCTCTTTAAAAAAATCAGTAAGGTGGTGATGGCTGGTAAGCGGTGACCATCACTTCTTCTAAAAGGAGTATAGAAGGTGCGCAAGGTTGAGTCAGACAACCGTTTGTACGCAACGGCGACATGTAAGACAGGCAGAGGTGAGTGCTTCTCAATGTGTCTCCAGCCACGTAGAACCTACCTGCCATTCAGACAGGAGTACACTGTAGTAGAAACCGAACGAAGCCGGTAGCTGCGGGGTTACAGGGCACCAAACCGGCACGTACGCGTCACATTGTTACGGCGATAACGGCAGGGTGTTGTTCTCGAATCGTCGTAAAACGATAGCACCAAGCATTTGATCTCCGTGACAACGGGATGGCACTGTGATTGACAATTTGGCATCGTTTTGCATGGACGACTTCCCGTGGTGTTTCCATCGCGCAGCTGCATTGCCTGAATTCAATTGGACGGAGAAAAGAAATGGATTGGCTTTGAAGCGAGCAATCGAGGAATGGACCACCGAGCAAGAGAGATAATTCACCACAGCCCATCCTATTGAAGAGTAGTACTTTTTTTTTCGTCGTCTTCCAATTTCCTTTGATTTCTTTGCTTGCTGTTTTTATTTGAGTGTATTATACTCCCTTCGTTTCTTTATATTTGTCAGACAATATTATTTATATTTAAACATTGTCTATTCATTTTTAAAAAAAATTCTAAATACTGTCATATTGACCATCTAAGCTTTTATTGAAAATCGTGTCAACAAAAGTATAATACATACTTAATAATTAAACTTTTATTAATTATAATATAATTATTTATAAATTATTAGTGATTAAAGTTACAGTAGTATCAGTTTAATGGTGACCATTATAAATGAATGGAGAGAGTATATATATATATATATATGTATGTATGTATGTATGTGTCTGGAGCAAATTTCCTTCTTATCATTCATTCAGTGACTCAACAAACTGAAGCTGAAATAAGAGTTACTGCATCCCATAACTGTGTTTTAATTTGAACATAATCAAATTAAATCACACACAGCCATTTTCACAAAACTGTCTTAACATATGCTTAAATAAACAAACAGGACCAGCTGTCAACCCTCCCGACATCACTAACTTTCTATTATAGATAATCCACTCATGTGTGTAGGGATAGGTGCAGACTGGCCTACGAGTAATCCGTGATCGACTCTAATCTAACTAAAACTAAGTTTTATTTTAAAAAGTGAACATATTGCCTGTAGACCCATCTACAGCCATCCTATATGTATCTGTAATATTTATATATACGAATATTTAAAACTCAAATACATAATGCACCGACAACTCTAGCGTACTCTTGCTGCTTTGTCTCTAAAGTTACTTGGACTTCCTTTGGGTGAGAAAATTTTTCTACCTTTGCAAAATTTAAACTAATTCATATAAAAATTGCATACATATGAATCTCTATAAAGATTGAATTAATTCACAGAAAATTATACGAAAATCCAGTGAATTTTATATGTTTCAATTCAGGCCTTTATTATACTACCTCCAGGGGAACAGCCAGGGAGAAAACAATGAGACCATCTCAATTAATATATACATAACCGTCTTAGGATAAGGCAGAAAAGGCAGAAAAGGAGACATCCATCGATGATCATATGAGCCGCATACAAACTTTGAAATAAAGAAAAAAAAATTTAAAAAAAACACAGCACTTTTCCGTATATAGGCAAACAAAGACACGCGGCGCGTGAAAAAGTTGGGGCGGATTTAATTAACTCGACAAGCACTTCTTCTGGATCTTGACTAGAAAGTAGGTGTTGATTTAGCTTAGCCCTACGAAAAGACGATTAGCCTTGTTCGAGCAGTGTTCCTGGCTAGAGAACAAAAAAAATATCAAAATTGTTTCCACTGCTCCAGTTTTTTAAGTACATCTAGATAGCGGCTAAGTGCTAACAAAGCAGCCCAATTAGAGGCACAAAAAGGTCCTTGCATGCTGGCTACACGCTCTACAGTTGCAACATGAGCAAATCAGTTCCATAATATCCGTTCACCATTTCTTATTTATAGGCTATCTACAAAGTTGCCTTGATTACTTGAAAGAAGGTTTATTTTTCTAGATTTACTAACCGAAATCAAAATCAAAATCATACAAATTCTTAATAATTAATTTTGATATGCATTGAGATTTATTCTTCATTCAGTTCCCTTCAACTCCCACACTTCATATTGAGAGCGGCCGAATGTAGAAGTTCGGCACCAATTTTCTAGTCATGGGAGGGCACTTCAGCTCTTATCAACAAGTAAGAGGAACGGCGCTAGGACTGAATCCATGTTGGTATCACAATGAACGATTGTCTTTTTTTTTTCCAACGTCAGCCGTGAAAGGACATCTAAACCCGACGTGATGCCCATTGCTAGCCTACGCATGGCGGGACCAACCTTGATATGGTGGTTGCTGATTTTGTGCGCCGCTGGATATTCCTGCTGTGGGAGTGAGCTTAGCGGGTGTGGATGTATACCGGCCTAACGGACATTATCAGGACCTACGTCGGAGCCCTGGGCAACCTTGAGAATGATGCAATTAAGGCATGGGTGAAGGTGCTAGTTCTCCTCAACGCTGCTAAGTTCATAGATCTTTCCTTAGATGATCTGTCGCTCTGTCACAATGTGGAGTGCATGACAATCCAAGCCCGACTACCAATGTTTGACACGTAGGACATCAAGGATAGGAGAGCGCTCTGTGCCTCTTGGAGAATCCACATCTAGAATGATGATGATGTGGTGCCAACTGGGTCAAGAGCCGCCATTGAAGATACCATGCCACAAGACATGGTGTCTTAGGGCATGGCATGGTGCCACCCAGCACCGTGGCCGGCGATGTTAGCCGTGGACCTAGCATGGTCTTGGGCTCCGATGCTAGTAATAGGAAGTGGGAAAGGAAAACGGCTAGCCTCCTCAAACCTGCTGTCAAGCTTGTCCCTCCTTCACCCTGCCCCTTGCCATCCCTATTGAGGACAGTCAAGGATGCTAGAGGCAGTTCTTGGGAAGCCCATAGCTAGCCTTTAGGGGTTGTGACCGTGCCTAGGGGTACTCATCCGCTGAGCTCATATGGTGGGCGAACTCTCCTCGCCCTAGTAAAAGAAGAAAGCGAAGCCCATGCCATGAGGACCCAAGAAGCCAGGCTCTTAATGGCACTTCAAAGGGCCATCCGCCACGTACGTGTAGCTTCTCCTCCATCACTCTTCTTCTCTATTTTTTTCAATGTTTTCTTCATATCTTTTCAGTTCGACCAAGCAGGTTGAGGCATCCTAGACGACGCCGAAAGTAGTGACTACTTGCCTTGAGCCTAATACCTCTGTAACAGAGATTAAGGACACTCAGCTAGAGCCTAGGAATGAGCTAGCCAGGTAGGAGCCAGAGGTTAGGGCTATGGTGGACGAGGACGCTAGTGCAGCGATAGAAGAAGACACCGCTCCTGCAATGGTCGATGACGCAGCATCCATGGCGATAATGGTTATGGGTTTACCAAGCTTGGGAGCATTGAGATCAATTCGTGCCAGGCACCTCACATTGAGTGGCCCAAGGGCCTTACCCCATTATGCTTGAGACGATAGAGGCAATTTTGCCCCATATAAAGGAGGCGGTTGCGGAGGCCGGGCCGACCTTGAGCGCAGGCGACATGTACTTATGGCTAAGCTTATCTTGCTGGAGGACGCCTGGATGCTTTTCAAGGCCTGAGTGTATAGAGCTCAAGCGGCCAACGAACTTGCCCTCCAAAGGATGAAGGAGGAAAAGGAGGCCCTTAAAGAGACGCGTTGCGAGGCCGTCGTCGCACAGGAGGCAGCCGAGACTGTTGACGAGCAGGCCAAGGAGGTCACTGGTTGGCCCTCGCCTGTGAGCACCATGCCACTGCTCAGGAGGAGCAAGTGGCGATGCGCGAGCATGACCTTGCGCTATGGGATGCTTGGATTGTTGATCGTTAAGAAAGGCTAAAACATGTGGAGGCCAGGCTGACCTAGTGCATAATCAATCTTAAGCGCGGAGAAGAGCAGATCAAGCATAAGAAGGAGCAGCTCGAGCTTCGCGCTAATGAGGTTTGAGCTCGCGAGGGCCTTCTAGATGCCTAGGAACACAACATGCTCTAGGGTAAGGCCGAGGTGGACTAGCGGATAGCTACCCTTAAGCGCAAGAAAGAGGAGCTAAAAGCCCGAGAGGATAGGCTCACTGCATGGACTCAAGCAACACTTTCGTCGACCTGCCAAGTGGCTCCTGAGTCTAGGGAAAACACGACCCCATCTACTGTCCACTACAACAATGGGATGGTGCTCAATGAGTTCCTAAAGAGCTCCTTAGAGTGCGCGTGGGATGAAGTGAACAAGGCTAGACTTGACTTTGTCATTGTCAAGGCCCAACACCTCGAGTCCCCAAGCACTTTACACTCAGGTTCTCAGAGCTTGTAAACCGGCTTGTGGCACTGTGCAGGGTTGTACCAGGCATGGTGGTGGCTCGTAAAGACCACGAGTTGGTGCAGGGTGTGGCGGAGTACATCCTTGCTACCTACTGTGCCTAGGATCCTATTTTTAGTCTGGACCCGCTGTGGCAAGGGCTGCCATAGAGAGAGCTGAGGAAACTTGGGCTACTGTCCACGACGTCGCTACAGAGATCACCGGGTACTTCGAGCATGAACCCGAATCCTTTGAAGAGGGTGACACCATGGAAGAGGATGACACCGTTGATGATGCCTATACTGGCGAGGGCTCTGATGATGGCGTGCACCCTAGCGTTTAGGGCGAGGATCGACACGATGATCTGTAGACGCCTACCTCCTCCTACTTTATCCTTTTTTGTCTACTTTTTATTGGTAAATATGCTTGTTTTTCCTCTGATCATGTCGCTTATGAGCACATGCTTCTGATATCTTCATTCAGGGCATGCACCCCTGAGGTCTCTCAAGACTTCGATGGGTACGACCCACCTAGGCTCTTTCAGTTCGTCGAACCACACAGGGACTTTAGAGCAAGGGTTATCCTGGGCTTCGAGATCACAAGGTCGAGCGTCCAAGCCAGCACGTGCATGGGCTCGGGACTCTAGCTCCTTTGCATGATCCTAGTCTCCTTTCCCTTTTTCTCTCGTGAAGTAACCCACAAAAAATTGAGGGCTTGAGCAACGATTGTTACACACCTGGTAGAATAAAGAAACAAAGTTTTACATTTGTGAATAGCTATGAGAGGCACAATACTAGTGACCCAGCCATAGTTTCATCCATCGTGCTTTGGAAACACGAGCTAGCGACAAGCATGGTAGACCAGGTGACTCGTGGTTCTCAGGCCCTTGTGGTGCTTTGGGCAAGATTGGCCAGGCCAGGCACTATAGCCCACCGTTGAGGCCTAAGCTGTCTTACCACCTTCGCTTAGTTTTGGTAGGGCTTCCCGATGACCTTGGAGCTCAATGGTACTTGGTGTATGACCTACTAGTTAAGGCACCAACATAAGGCACGTGAGGACCAAGTTGCCACAACCTCCTAGACCACGCGTTTGCCCACACTTGTTTGCAACAAGAAGAATATGTGTTGCCATATTTATCCTAACAATCGTCTTTTTCATTAATAGTAATCGTAAGAAAAAGTAGAAAGAAAAAACATCAAAATTTTGCATATATTAGGAAATACATACATGGTGGGAGCCCCTAGCCAACCCGGAGATGGAAAGACATGTTCGAGTTGGCCCAAGCACAACTACTGACTTACATGGTTAGAAGTAGAATTTATGTAAGTGCTCAAAATTCCAAGGATAAGGGAGTAGGGTCCCATCCTCCATAACCAACCAAGCTATGCTTGGTTGGGGAAGACCGACCACTAGAAAGGGGTATTCCCACATGGGAGAAAGTTTATTCTTTCTCCCTCACGTAAGGATATGATGGAGTGCAAGATCCCTAACTCAAGTGATCGGGTTCGAACACAGCATTGGTGATAGCGTCTCAAGCCTTGCTGTTATTTGGCAACTCGGAGCAGCGCACAATGATGCTGATCCTCCAAGTAGTCGATGCCGTCAAGCTTCATTTACTCCTAATCATCCTTTACATACGTCTTGACCTACGGAGAGCCAAGGGTTAATTGAGAAGGGAGGACAACCTTAGCGCCATAGATAAGGAAGAAAGATGTTTCCCCAGTTGCTCGACTTAACGTGGTCTTGTTAGCTTATAACATGGCCAGTAATTTCATCAATCTAGTCCTTATCATACTTCTTGAGCTTGTTGTATGTTGGTGTCTTCTAGCCCTTTAAGATATTTGCGTTAACCCTTTCCACTTAGCCATTGCTACTTGTGTGAGCAACCAAAGTGAAGTGTAATTTGATCCCGAGGTCTTAACAGTAATCAGTGAGCAAAGTGCTAGTGAACTATACCCCATTATTGACCGATAGGAGAGTCGATAGTGCCATCATACTTCTCCAGTAGAGTTGGCCAAAACTTTGTCAGCCAATACACCTGTCGGAGTTCCTCCGTGAATACTCCCATTGTTTAAGCAAGAGGAGATGGCAATCTTGTGGCACCTATAGGAGGAGGTGGCACTCCCGCACCATGTGGAGCTCGCCATCTAGGCCTCCTAGATGAGGATGCCGCTCTTGACATGCTATGCGCGCTTTTAGGAACAACTTGTCGGTGAGAGATTCCTAAGATGTCAGCAACTTGCTACATCCAACACTATTTAGGTGTCTCGTCGGCTGCTTAGAAGGGCGCGTGATGAAGGGTGCTTGCATTGTAAGCAAAACATTTATTGGATTGACGATCTCCAGGGCACGGCACCGCCTGACCGGATGGTGTAGCGTTGGTAGAGTTCCTCGGCTATGGTGGATGTTCTTGCTACATAGTGGCAGCCACTGCGGCTCCAATCGGGCTAGCGCCACCCTCCTTTTCCTTAAGGGTGCAGAGTATGCAGAGAAAGATGGGAGTGTCTGGGACACATTGGAGAGTGTTATTGTGGTGGTGGCGTGCGACTCCTCGAATTTCGAGCGGTGGCGATGATGTCTGCTAGCCATTGCTTCTACGATTTTTGGCAGGCCAACCAGCAACTTCAAACGCGTGCAAAGAAAGACACCCTTACTTGTCGCACCAACTGTCAATGATCATGTGTCGAGAGTAGGGGCCTGAGCTACCCCTTTCGTGTTTGGCGTAGGGAGTGATCTAGCACGCGATGAGCACAACAAGGTGAACACAAAAGATTTTTAATAGGTTCGGATACTGAGAAACATAATACCCTATCATATATTCTTTCTTATTCTTAATATGCTACAGTATTGCCTTTCTTCCTTTCTTTCCCCCTCTCTCAGCTACCAATTTCTCATTATATATTTTTCAGGGATATTGCACATTTTGAGAGAAGAAAGAAGTGTACAAAGATGGGAGCCATGGGACTCAGAAAAGAGTGGTTAGGTATGGTTATTGCTAACCATAGTTGTATCACATGCCAGCTACTCCATATGGCTTCACAATGAGTAGACTAGCTGTAGCCATGATCACCTAGGTAATCATGAGGAGCGATACACGTTCTATCACATGTTGTCTGTGGATGTAGTAAATATCCATCTTGTCGCTCTGACCCGTGCAGAGGCACGTGCACTGCACCAAGCCAAGCGCTCTAACTTACCATATTAAATGTGGTGATTGAGATAGTTAGATGCATACGACACTTGAGATGTCATTGCCCTCATATTCCTAGAAACACACAAGCTTAGAGTTGTCACATTGGGACATCCTCCTAGGACCGTTAACAATCCCAAAGTTGTCAGCCTACGATTTGGCTAGCTTGGGCTGCTAGGTCAGGTAGGCAAGCTTGGGCAGCCGTGTGCGCGCCTAGTGTCTTGCTATGGGTAGCTCGTGACATAGACGCTTGTCGGCCATAGCTCTGTAGGGCGGTATTGTTTACCCAAGCACCAACTGTCCCTCTCCAGGCCGCTTAGATGGTATCTTAATTCTCACTTTACTGATAGAGCTTGCTAACAAAGTAAGGATGTTGCACTGTGTGGTGAATGCGTGTGGCTGAAGTGAGGGATGTAGGTGGTTGGAGGACAGTAGAGCTTTTGATTTTAATCCAATGATCCAAAATTTGTAAGGAATGGAGTATGAATTTCTTGAGTATAGATAGTCATTTTTTCCTCTCGGGTGCTCTGGGTTGTTTATCACCGGTGGTTAGATCTGACAAGTACATACTAAGTACGTACATCCGATATTTATTGGACAACCGTTCCATACAACATTTGGTAGTAGATACAAAGTCCGTACAACAAAACCGTGGTTTACTTTTGCCACATGTACGTGTATCCGGTACCTAAGCCAACGATGACACGAATCCGCCCGACAAAACCGTGATCTTAATTGCTGACTCGCTAGCATCCGTGATCGCCACCAGACATTCGGCGCCGCCATAAATCCGAATCCTGGTCTCCAAACTCAAACCGATCGATAGTTTTTTACAAGTTTCAAAATCTTTTTGGCTCCAAATACAACTAGCCATCGATCTGGTACCACTTGCAGTCTTGCTACAGTACGTGGGGTTCATTCAGGCGTACGACGTCGTCGCCTGTCAGCTGATCAGTTCGTTGGAGTAGAGTACGAGTAGTAGTACTACGCAGTTGTTGCTGCCTGAAAAGCTGAAGCTGAATACAGTGGCTGCTCTTCTACGAAACGTGACGGTGGTTGCATTATGTGTACTACGTGCTTAACTGCCGTATATTAAAAGTTGTTGTTGTTGTTTTGCTGTTCCTCCGTGTATTCTGTGTTCTTGGAGGAAACGAGATCGATCGATCGATGGATCAGATTAATTAATGGGGAGTACAGCGAGAGATTAAGATAGTGCACTGTTTCCACCAAAGAAAAAAAAAGGTATTATATGTAGACTTCGTTGTGTTGTGTGCGCCGCCGAGGTCGTCAACAGTTGTTGTTGTTGTTGGGCTCAAGAACAAGTAGTCCTCCGGGTGATTAGTGGTGAAGCACTGAAGCTGACCATACGGAGCAGATGTGTTTCTTTCTGCAGAGAACGGTTTGGTCAGATTTCATCACTTCAGTTGGCTGGTCTAGTGTCAATATGGCGTTCTTCTCTCGATGCTTACAAAAAAGAAAGTGCTTCCAGTATTTCTGGGTTTCATTTGGTTAGTTTTGACTCGTGTGTTGACAAAGTTCATGGTCTCACCGGATTATTGTTGGTATAGTTTCCTTTTCTTTTTCTCGTAAGAGAATAGGGAAGCGTCACTTTTATTTGAGGTGATCTTGATTAATGTAACGAGGTATCTGATTTCATCAATCTGTTTAATCTGCCGTTGTATGGTGATACTATTTTTTTTTCTTTTGAAAGTTACGTATTTGCCGCTCTAATGTTAGATTGTATTGGCATTATTGAGTCAATGGAATTTTGGTGTTGTTTCTAAGCAAAATTACCTTTGACAAAATCACCGAAGAAAGAATAATAGGGAAGAATGAGTTATCTTTTATTTACTGCCAGCTATATTCTCTACCCTTTAGGGAGAGAGAAGGTGTCTCGCTGGTCTCCGTTCACTCAACATGGCTTGATCCTGCCTTTCTCCTCTTAATTTTTATCTCAGACTGCCTGCTCATTTTTAGACTTCGTGTTGCAAGCCATGCAATCAAATTTTAATAATTTTGGAAACAAGTATATACAAAATATTGTAATTTGTCATGTGAAAATAAATAGTACATCAATATTTTTTTAAAATGCTTCTAAACCAATGTAACAGAATAAATTTACAAGAACACATATTATACAAGTAAACAAAAAATAGTTCTAAGCCAGTTTAATTATAACAATATAAATTCAAACGTTGGCACCTACAAATATTACAAGCATGCTTGTGCGCTTTCAGAGATTTTAATTAGTGAGACTATGAATTTATCTTTGGTGTCTATATCTTTTTAAAGGTGTGTTAGGATACATTTTCATGTATGCATAAATATGATGTGCATATGTATTTTTCATGTAGTAGAAAAATACTTATTGAATTAAGCATAGCATACATAGATAGGCTCCTTGTGATAAAACCTATTATCAGAATTTCATACTTAACATATGTGATTAGATTTATAATTAATTAGCTAGTGTATCCATAACAATATCAATAATGTATGGTGACTTCGTTAATATTAAATTATTCTAGCTTAATTTTAGAAGTTATTTAGAGATAAGGTGTTTGTGTTCGTGTGTTTGTAGGCATTTTTCTAAAAAGAAAGGTAAAATCTTAATCATATAATTCTAAAAGTATTAACGGTCAAATACACGAACAGGACATGGTGTCAACGCCATAAACAGCTTATTAAAGAAACCGATGACGACGGTTACTTGTTTCATTGTACCGCGATTAATTAAAGAAGCAGCAACACAATCGGATTTACTCGTGCCGCGCCCGCAGCACCGTGCATCGGTGCAGGTAGCACGAGAACCCCAGGAATCTATACTCACTCCGGCGTCAACGTGTAACGTACGTGCAGGAAAAACGAGATCCTGACACGCATGGATAACGCCCTGACAGAGCGGGCACAGCGGGCTCCCCTGTTCTCCGCCCTGAGATGCCCAGTCGGGGAAAGCAACGTCTCGGTGCCGTGCGTGCTCGATGCACACAGATGCAGGGCCAGCCCTTTTGCTTTCGGGAATACCCATGAGTGACTCAAGCAACACCCCAAGCCCCCCTCGTAAACGTAAAAAAAAGAAAGAGCCGCAGGTCGCCACGGTTCCAGGTTTCCAGCTCGCGTGTGGTGCCGCAGCTTTTGATACGGCACCACACGCCGAGACGACCCCGCTACTGTGCTAGTCTTACTAACCGCCGTCCCGCGACACGCCTTCGCCTCCGTAGACGCCGTGGTTACCAGGCGGAGCGCAACCAACAAAACCACAACGCATCCGCGCCGGCACCGGATGACCCGCCAACCGCGAGATCGGCCGTGGGAACGGACCGAAACCACGTAAAAATCCCACCCCGCGCCGCGCGGCCGCAACCGAACCAACGGCACAAGCGCAGTTACGCCGCGCGGGATGCGCCGCACACCACGGCGCGGCTCCGTCTAAACTTAGCTCTCGAGGCACCAAATCTCCGTGCGTCGTATCCACCTCCCTGTGTGTGTGTGTGTGTGTGTGTGTTCCGGCGGGCGCAACGGCTCGTTACGGTCTCCGCTTCCGTTCCATTTCCCTCCATTTTAATCCTCTCCCATGTCTCCTCCTCCAGGAGAATAGCGAGGTCGAGGGGGATCGCCCGCGGCGGGGTTGTCTATATTTACAGCACACGCGTCCGGGCTCCCGCGACCACGGGGGAAAGGGAAGGGAAGGGAGGGGAGGGGAGGGAGGAGGCGTGCCTTCTACCTTTGGCCTTGGGTTTGGGTGGCCACACGGCCATGGCATCCTCTTCGGTGGCCACCATGCCGCACGACTCCACGCCATGGAGGGACCCCTCCTCAAGGCCCTCTTCGAGGCACAGGCGGTTCTTTAACATCCTCGTCCCCCCGCCGCCGCACGCGCGCTTCTCCGATGACGATGGTGGCGCCGCGGGGGCCGCGGCGGTGGCGGGGGAGCCCACGCCGAGGCGGCGGAGGCAGATACTGGATCGGTGGGCCGCGGCCGCCGCCGCCACGGCGTCCGCGGAGGCGCCCGCGCTGCAGGAGCAGAGGCGGCGGGCGAGGGAGGCGGAGCTGACCGCGCTGGCGTCGGCCACCCGCCCCGTGGCCGCGCGCGCCGCCGTGTTCCGGGAGCCGTCCCCGGCGCCGTCGGACGCGTCGTCGACGGCGGCGGGGGCCGGGGGCGGGGCAGCGGAGCTTCCTCCCGCGGGGCCGCGCGCGTCGTCGCTGATCCAGCGGTGGCGGGAGATCGAGGCGGTGGGGCCCGCTACGCCGCGGCCCTGCTGCGACCCAGCCTCCGACTCCGACGGCGGCTCGCCGCGGGGGCGCGTGGGGTGTATCGTCAAGAAGCTCAGCGGGACGTCGTCGCTCCCCGACGACGAGCTCGACGCGGCCAGCAAGGAGGTCGCGCTGTCGCAGTCTGCGCCTCCCTCGCCCACGCCGATGCGCGCCGCGGTGGAGCCGCACTACGCCGTCGGCATCAACGGCGCCAGGCCGACGCAACTGGTCGTTCGGACGGTGCGTGGTCGCCGCGCAATGGAGGAGCTCGTCGCCATGATGGCCTATCGCCGGAAGTGTGAGATTGCCGCGGTGGCCGACCGCCACGTCGTGTCTCGGTTCGCGCACAAAGGCAGGATCCAGGTGAACTCCCCATTCTCTCATGCGGCTCTCTATTCTTCTCTGTTTTTTTAAAAAAACATATTTGCATAACGCATTGGATATTTGGATCAAATTACCACTACTAATCATGTATCAAAGTACTTGTTTGTCGATTAACTAGTGGGATATTGTTCTGTTTCTTGGTCAAGAAATCATTATTTTAAGACGAGCCAAGAAGTTCGAAGTGTGAGTTGTTGATTTTGACCCCGTAGTCCCCAAGGATGGGGCCATATGGCTGTTTGGTAGATCATGTTCCCAACTGGCATTGCTGATCATTGTCATGTGCAAACCACATTATCATGTTTCGATTTGCAGGTTTGTTAATGCTCCAGTATAAACCAAAACGTGATAAAAATGAGCTAAATTTAGGACTCGTCAATAGTGATATGCTAATAGCCATTTTAGTTTTATCTGTGATTGGTTCAATATTTAACACAGCAACAACGAAGGCTCTACTAGAAGATTAAAGAATATTTTGGGAACTCTATTGCTATGCAAACAATGTTCAGTGCAGCAGAGATGGATGCTAAATTGAAAGGTCGCTTCCGGTTGGGTAAATCTAGTGGACGAGATGTCACAAGTGAATAGCATTGCTTGTTTGTCTTAACGTCCTGTGGAGCTTGTGGATGCTGCAGGGTTGTGGCTAGAGGCCACACGAAACATACCACATCACTACACAGGTTGCTTGCTTGCTAGAGTGTGCACTTGTTGCACTTAAATATGATTAATGACAGAGCAGTTTGTTACTTGGAAGTACAACGCAAATTTCAACTGTTATTAATGGCATCACCTTTTAGGTTGGATTTTTATGCTACGGTACGGTACCTGCATTACTTGGAACATTTTTGGATATTCTTCACTCCAACTCCCGCGAATTGATGTGCTTGTTTCCTAGGAAAGCTGAACTTTTTCCTGGAGAATACATTGACAGTTTGTAGCTCAAGTATAGGCTGTGTTTGGAAGCGACAAGTTTTTTGGCTACAAATGCTGAAGTTTTTTCAATATTGCAGGCATAAATTATGTTATTATTTTCTCTGTAAAATAGATTCCTTCCTCTTGTGAAAGATTGGTAAATAGAACAGAGATTCACCTTTTATATGGTACATCTATCATTATTTAGGCTGCCAGGTGCCAATGTACATGCATGAAAGTATCAATTCTCTGGTTTATTTCATTAGACTATATCTACGCCAACACAAGTAATTTTTAAGCATGTTTCTTCATTATGTGGCTTCCGCTGTTCTTGACATATACTTTGTCTTCATGCAGTCCATGCTTCGTCTTAGGCTGTTGCGTCAGGGAATTAAAGTTAAGGATGAAGTTTGGACTCTACCAAGACCAGTCAGGCCTCGTCTTCCAACACATGAGCCTGAGGCCTGTGCCATAAGGTATTAATACACTTTGGTAACTAAGCCTCCATCTTGTATGGTTTGTGGAAAAACTGGTGGATATGAAATTGTAGCATCTCAATGGGTTCTTTTCCACTACTTTCATGTCTACGTCCTTGCTAGTCCCTTTTACAGATTGCAGTTAAGTTTAGAATGGTTACATACGTAAAACTGTAGTGGTGGAGGAGGAGTAAAAGCTTCTTATCTATTGCCTTATGCAATTTTTTATTACTGATGTTTATTGATAATTAATTGCAGAAATGATAACAAGTACACAAACGTACAAGATGCTGATAATTTCATTCAAGAAAATAATGGGTAAACAACAAAGAGTTTGACCTTTATTGTAATTGTTTTACCGCTTCTCCCTTTTTGCGAGTATATGCCTAACATAAGTTATTTTTATCAGCAAGTGCATTGCTGATGACCAACATAAGGATGGCCAGGTTTTGGCTGAGAAATCTACTGGTTCTGGAAATGAACAATATGATGACCAAAAGAACACCAGTGGAAATCAATGTCAGGAAGGTTGTGCAAACATGGTAAAATTGTGTGCCCAGAGTCAGGAATGTTCTGAGGCATCAAGCTTCGTGAGGTATGATGAGCATAGTACTGTCGATGATGTCTCGCCAAGTACCATAAGCACATTGCATGAACTTTGCACTCCATCCTCAAGAGGTGATAATCTAAGAGAAGACAACCAAAGCCTTAATGGCTCTTGGGAGGAGAGGGCACTATGGATAAGTAGTCTTGGTTGGCCCGCACCAGTAGATGCCATGAGTCCAGACAGCTGGAATCAGGATGCAATTGAGAATCACACTCAGATTGAATTTAATGATCGCCCCTGGATAGATTCCCCTAACTCATGGAGATCGTTGTGTGTTGCCACACAAGCAGACAGCCGTGCTTTGTCTGGCAATGCTGACATTTGTAATCTTCTTGAGAGGTAAATGAACCTTTTTACATATCTGCACCAGTAATTAGATGCAAATCACTTCCAAATAAGTTCAGAGTACTAAATTAAGATGGATGTTTTCCAGAATGCTCCTTTCCTTTTTGTTTTATCTTTAATTCAAACTTTACTTTATGTGCCAATTATATTCCATAGAAGACTTATTTTTACATACTAAACCAAATTAACCAATTTTTTTTTCTGTTGCAGCAAAAAGGTATCAAAGTCTCTTGAGAGTGATTTTAGCAATAAAATGAACAACCTCTTGCTAACAATCTTGCACAAACAAAGGCAAATACGCATGATTGATGATATTGAAGGATACTATGATGAGAGCTTATACTGGAGGCAGAATGATGAACCCCAGAATGCTGATGAGGAGGTATCTGCACCATGTTCTTTAGCACCTGTCCCCCATCTTGGCATCCATCAACAAGAAAGCTGGCAGCATTCTTCATTTGAACATCAACATCATGAAAACCAAAATTTCCTTGTAAGTCTTGTGTTATTGAAGTCAGTTTGTGGGGAAGTCATATTCTGACTATATTTCTGTGTTATAGGAAATGGAGGTCAGGGTTAGAAGTGAAATTGCACAGGTCCATCATGAAATATATGAACTACGGAAGTTGGTGGAAAGTTGTATTGCATCCCAAGTAAAGATCCAGCACTCCATTAAAGAGGAGGTGTGCAGTTCACTTCGCGAAGCAGGTGAGTTGTGATACAAGTTTTCTAAGTTTGTCTTTCCTATCTTCTACACCACAACAGCCAAAAATGTTGTCCGGAATATGCATGAAATAAAAGAGCCTGGTTTTCATGTTCTACTATGGAATCTATGACACTACAACACAATCCCTAGCCTTTTCAGAACCGAGGCTTCTTCTAGAAGATTGCATCGAAGACAATATGAACTGTGATGGAGTGAGCTAGGTTGCCTTTAAAGGACAGTCAAATGAGATCTGGAGAAAAAGAACACAGCTGGTTTTTGAGTGACTATTGGAAAGAGTTACTCTAGTCTTGAAAGCAAAACTATGCACCATCTTTTTGCATAAATCTTGGCCTGGACCAACTCTCTAACTTATACTATATAATTGTTAGTTTGTTAGGCTTTCTGTGGCACCTTTAGGCTGCTTTATAGAATTGACAGATTTTGTAGTGCGGCATGCTGTTTCTTTTTTGAAGTAAAATACCATGTGAACTTTGATTTGTTCTTTTTCACTACTTGCCCTTTGCACCTTATTGAGAGCTTAATTCTACCTCATCTGTAATCATTGATGCACACTTTTTATACTTCAACACCCATTTCTTTCTGATGCCATTATTTTCAACAGGGTTGATGCCAAGCCAACCTGATACAACAGCAAAAAGGGGAAGATGCTGCATCTGCCATCAAACGCAAGTTGACTCTCTACTTTACAGGTAATGATTTGCGGGGCCAGATTTTGTGCTTTGACTCACTTTACCTAGAAATCACATCTCATGTCTCATAATGCGGCTCGTTGTCTTGCTAAGTGTGTTCCTTATCGTCATTCATTCAGGTGTGGACATATGTGCACCTGTTTCAACTGCGCCGATTATCTGAAATCGAGCAGCAGGACTTGCCCAATCTGTCAATCTCCTATTGAGGATGTTGTTCGTGCGCGTATGAATTTTTGAGATGTAGGTCTTAGGAGGAAAAAGAGCTGCCACTCCTATAGCTTTAGACGTGGAATTTGTGAAGCCCTGGTTTTGGAGGAGGCTTCTTAAAATAACTTTGTTAACCACTAAAATTATACGAGCTAGCGTTTCTTGAGAAATGTAAATATGTTTTGTGCAAGCGCAATATGTACTGACAAACAGGAACAAAAGAAAGATCTAATCCAAATGCTGATCTTGTTTCTGATTCCTCTCCTTTCTTATTTTTTTTATATTTCAGTTTTGTATATTGAACATGTTTGGAGGTTTGAGTTCTGATAATGGGCTTCTCTTGTTTAGCTCCGTTGATGATTAATGAAAGTTCGTACATTTGGAGACTGGCGAAACAAAGCAATATTGACAATAATTTGGATTGAGTAAATTTGGAAAATATATATAAGTTGTAAAATATCATCATATGTGAGAATAATATGTAGAGTCTGAACCTATAGTCAATGACATATAATGGTATTTGCTCTTCCCAACTCTCTGATTTTTACAATGATATCAAGTAAATTGGCCCATTTGGAATAGGGATAAACAATATTTGAGGTCAAAACTACCAAACTATGTATGAGCTTGCAATTTACATCGGAAGTAATTAATGTTCGCGCTGGATCTCGTGCGCCCGGTGAGACTAGCCCGAAGCCTAGGAGGTCTGTTTCAATCCAGATCTATCGACTTATCTCTATGGCTTGAGATACGTGCACCGAGACTTAAAAAGTCCGCTTAACTTTAACGCAGGTACCTTAGCTCGTTCTATATCGTGACAGTATAGGTACGGGCATGCCAGTCAATTTGACCCTATAATTGACAAGGAGATGAGACGAACGGGTCAGTCGGACGATGGACCAATACGAGCACTCGTTATCGGCTAACCACCAATACGATCGAGGTGGTCACCGGCCGCGTTTGGATGGCTCGTACTATCGACTGGTTGCCGATAAGGATTGAGACGCTTTTTCATCGGCTAAGGAGCCAATTAAGGCGTGGATAGATGTCAACGAAAGACGTGATGACTCTGGATGTAGTGAAAGTGAGATCCTGATCTATCGCCCGCAGAGCCAATAAAGACATCAAAGGGTATTCAGAGAATAGTAAAGCACGTGGGATCTCTCCTGGTTACCAATGGAAGCTATACCACTCATTTATCGGTTGGAAAGCCAATGAAAACATATGCGAACTGATAAGAAATTGTATAAAAGACACGAGTTGCAAAAGCCGATACCGCTTCGGATATGATGGGCGATAAACAGCACGAGACCCGTCGCCCACCGTGACGACGTCGCTAGCACCGATCTCGAAGGTCGAACCTAATCGAGATAGTAAGAGACAGAGGCCAACGGCAACCGGACGGAGGACACCAGATCGGTCATGCTGAAGAAAGTACGGAGCGAACCCATCGGCTAGCTGAGTCGATGAGAGGACATCTCTAAAGATATGCATGCATCGACCGAAAAGGCCGATGCACTAGGCGTGACGTTCGATGGAAGTCTCTAAAAACAGGTGCATATCGGCTAAGGAGCCGATACACTGGGCGTTTTGCTTAAGGTATAGATAACTCATCGGCTAACCATTTCGATGAAACGTCGGGCAGAGACCTATAAGTCTATGGCTCAATCTACTATCGACAGCCTCGTAGGTCGAACCTAACTGATGTAGCATAGGACCAACGACGACAGAGAGAGCTTGGTAAACTGATAGATCTCGTACGAACGTGATGTGATACACTCAATCTGATTAAGAGGTCGAACCTAACTAATATAGCCTTAGACAGAGTAAGATATATTAGGATAGTGGCGGGACTTATCCCTTTACTGGAGATTTAACTTAACTGATACAGCCCCACGTCGAGATCTAGAACCCGCCAGTAAAAATGTAGATAAACTAGAATGGCGATGCGTCAAAGTTGTATTGATCGAATGATGATTTACAAGCTTTTATGGGGTCTATATTTATACCCTGTATTATAGAGTGCGATGTGGTTATAACAACCATCATACGTCCTAAAACATATAATAGTAAAATATCTCTAAGAAAATAAACTGAACTACTAAACCTTTATATCAATATAGTATACAATTTAAATAGAAAAATTATCCTATCATAAGTTTTACGATTACTTTTTAGACTCGATCTTATTTAGATAGTCTTCTATAATTGAATCGAATCTTTCCTTCAATCGGCTTCGTATTTAAACTCTTTTTTATTAAATCGATCGTATTTTTAATTTTTTTCTAGACTTATAAAATTTTGACATTAACACATGCACAAGAACAATTACTGTATGTTATCTACTCAACATAATCATCTTGGTAATTCGATTATTAACTGAAGAATATATATATATATATTTCTGAGAGAACTACAACGCACCTGTGACGTGCTCTGAGCTTGAGGTATGCTGTGAAGTCCTCCTAAAGCTCGCCGTCGTCGGCGAGGTCGCGTACGACGGCGTCGATGTTGGCACAGACCCTGACGTCAACGAGAACCTCACATGGCGGGCCGAGATGCGGTCTGATCCGTCCGTCGACATCCTCCCCACCGACGGCAGCGCCTCCGCAGCCGCTGCGCGGCGCACGCCCTTCTTGAGCACGCTCTTCCTTATGCCGTCGCTGTCGAACATGAACGCGGCGTGCACTGGCAGGTTTGCCTCGTCGTCTCCGTCGCATCCCAGGATGAGCTCCAGAGGTAGGTCAAAGTACGCCGACGACGAGGCCTCGCCGTCGAGGGCCAGGCCGGAGCGGGAGGACGTCGAGCACGAGTCACAGTCGAACCGCTCGAGCGACACGGCCAGCGACATGGTGCTTGGCCTCGCCGTGCCTGGATCGGACTCCAGACCGCCGCGGCGGCTGCGGAACGTTGCCGGTGAGGAAGACGATGACGACGTGCGCGCCGCAGCGGGGAGTGGAGGCTTGACCGTCCTCCTGGCGCCGAGCCCTGGGAGGTAGAGGCAGCACGTGAACGGCACTCCCCCGCCGGCGCGCTTCGCCTTGCGGCGGCCGTTCTTTCCGCGCGCGTCCGCGACGGCGTAGCCCGTCGAGTCCTCGGCGCTGTCGCCTGCACCGATGAGAGGCACGTCGCTGCCCCACCTCTGCGGCGCGCTCACCTTCCGCTCCGACGACGACAGGATGACATCGAACTCGTCGTCCTCCATCTCCGCCTCCGCGGCGCCGGAGCAGGACCTGCTCCTCGACATCGCCGCCCTGGGAGGCGCCAGCGCCAGCGCCTTCGACGACGCTACGCCCGTAGGCTTAGCCGCCATGAACACCAGGTGCGCGTCCCATCTGGTGGGAGGCCCGACCACGGCGGACAGGCGCCACGGCGACGTCGGCAAGCTGGCGCTGGCGCCGGCGCCGGCGCCACCTAACCGGGCCGGGTGCGGGAGCGGCACGTCGTGGGGGTGATAGTGGTGGTGGTCGAGGGAGACGGAGGGGATCGGCAGTGGCCCGTCGATGTTGAGCTGGGAGAACTGTCGGAGCGAGAAGGGATCGACGGCGATCTGCCTCTCCTCGGGCTCCTTCTCCTCCTCGTCGAGGCGGCTCACTTGGAACACGGTGTTCCGCGGCGGCATGGTCGCGTGTTGTATTGACCAAGGAGAAGAGATTATGGATTCGGGGTGTTAGAAATTTTCGTGCGGAACTAATGAACTTCTAATGAGCTGATGATATATGTTTGTTCACTTGAGCGGCTAGCTTAGCTGTTCGTGCATGCACGTACAGAGATCTTCTTGTGGCGTTAGTGCTTGCCACCACCTCTCACGTTTCTAAGCCGTCTTGTATATAGACGATTATAGAGCTAATACGAAACATTTTTCTTTTAAAAAAACCTACTTAAGTACATGTGGATTAGAATTTGAAAAAAAAAGGGAGCCAAGTTGCAGGATTTGCAATATCCAACAACCATTCTGAAGTCGGCACCGTTTGTTGCGCATTAAGAACCAGCCTTTGTACAAGCAATTAATGTATTTTGTGTTATTTGCAAATGCTCAAAAACGCACAAAGACGTAGTTTTGGGATGAGATTCAGTCTGCTCTACTCCATCTTTTGACGGTTCTAGGACCCTTTGGTCAGGCTCCAGCTCTACCCAAAAATGCAAGAGCCTGGAGCCCTAGTTACCAAACAGGTCCTGATCGAGATTCCTCTGGCTCCAAATTCCAATTTTTAACCAACGTTGTCCTTACACAACCACAATGTGCATATACTTTTACATGCACACAAGAAAATATAAGAGTACTTTTTTAATACAAAACTGTAATTATTTATACACAAAAAGTATATACACAGCGTGTGCATATATTTTTACACACAAAACAAATACATAAATAGATGAACACAAGAACACAAAGGCCAACACACGAGTGTGCATCGTCCCTCTACCTCAATGCATCTCGCCGTGTCAAACTACACGCTCAATCCTGTCAAAAATACATGAACTTTGACTATTTTCATGGTCTTGAAGGTGCAATTTTGACTATAGTTTACAATAAGATTATAAAATATAATAAGTTTACAAGATCTGAAGGTATTTTTTAAAGACAAATCTACACATAACATTTTTATGTTTTAAATCATGTATTGATATTGAAATTTTTAAAATTTTAACCTGAAAAATAAAATGTAATACTGTACTACTCCGTCCTGTTCTTATGACCTTTTTAAATTTTAACGATAAATATTACATAACTCAACAAATTTACGGTATTATGGTGGCACATTTTTAAGTAAATATACAGATATCAATTTTGTAAAACTAAGCATTTTATATGTTAGTCAAATAGTCAAAGGAAAGAGGAATTGAGGGTCCTTTGCTAATGGGTTTGGGAAATAATTTTCCATCCACCAAAAAGTATCTTTAAATCTTAACCATCCATTTTTCCCTTCTCATTTCATCTTAATGCTTTATTTATTTTCATTTTCCAATCCCACTTTTTTATAACCCATTATCCAAACATAACAGGAGTTATCATAATATGGATTCATCGATAGGTACTCTGCCCAGCCCAAACTTGATCACCAGTTCGTGTGACTCATTGAGACCTTGGCCGGCCTACCTGCCAAGCTGAACTCGTGCTCGCATAGCGCAGAAGTGTGGTCTGTGGTGGGAAAGCTCGCGCCACGTGCGGAGGCTCTCATGAGTCACGTGGCGCGCGCGTGACTAGCTCATCACGTTCGCGAATTTTTAGATCATAGAATCAAAATACAGATAGAATTGTGTAAAAGTGCATAGTAAAATTAAAATACTATCAAAATTAGAATACTAGATAAACCAGTATTATTTTAATAATATCATAACAAACTAGAATAAAATACGGGTTGATAGGCATCGGTCGGGGCGGCTAATAAGCCAACCACATAGCCATGTCACGGTTAATCTACTATAATTACACTTTAGACTAATACTCTCCCGCAGTCTAATCGGAAACCACGCTAATATTTAGGTTGAATCGAAACTCTTGAAATAATGAGATAGAAAGGTCCTTAATAAAGACGTCGGCGTATTGCGATGTCGTAGAAACATGTAGAACCCAAACGTGATCGAGGGTGACCTTCTCTCGAATAAAATAAAGATCAATCTCAACATGCTTTGTCAGCTGATACTGCATTGGGTTGCTGGAGAGATATACAGTACTGATATTATCGCAATAGACCAAGGTAGCATAGCGAGGGAGGTGGCGAAGCTCAAGGAGCAGCTGTCGCAGCCAGGTAACTTCAGCAACACCATTCGCCACAGCACGATATTCAGCTTCGGCACTCGATCTGGAGACTATATACTGACGCTTAGAAGACTAGGACACCAAGTTATCCCCAAGAAATACTACGTAGCCAGAGGTTGACCGATAAGTGTTAGGATAGCTAGCCCAATCGGCATCTATGTAAACAACAAGATCTGTAGGTAAAGATCG
Organism: Oryza coarctata; assembly: GCA_030770085.1. NCBI lineage: Eukaryota > Viridiplantae > Streptophyta > Magnoliopsida > Poales > Poaceae > Oryza > Oryza coarctata. The sequence goes on from CM061475.1 coordinate 12,291,731, forward strand.
GTGCATGGTCAGTCCAAGAGATAGGGTGCCCTGTAAGTAGCGCAGGATTCGCTTGAGAGCAGTGAGGTGCGGCTTTCGAGGATCATGTATATAGAGGCATATCTGCTAAACTGCAAAGATAATGTCTGGTCGGGTAAAAGTCAAATACTGCAGAGCATCGGCTAGGCTACGGTACTATGTAGCGTCAGCGACAGGCGGTCCATCAGTAGATAATTTAGAGTGTAGATCAACAGGCGTGCTGCACGGCTTGCACGCACTTATCCCGGCACGCTCCAAAATATCCTAACTGTACTGCCGCTGAGAAAGAAACAGACCATCTGTAGAGCGTGTTATAGAAATGCTTAGAAAATGATGTAGCTGATCCATATCCGTCATAGCAAACTCATACCGGAGAGCCTCAATGATGTGCTTGAGTAATCCAGAAGAGGAGGCGATGAGGACAATATCATCAACATATAGCAATAAATAGGCCGTGTCTAGACCGTGGCGATATACGAAGAGCGAAGTATCTGACTTTGTTTCAACAAATCTAAGCGATAACAGGTGAGAGGTGAACCTCTTATGCCAAGCACGAGGAGCCTGCTTTAAACCATATAAGGACTTGTTGAGCCGACAGACAGAATCTGAGCGAGAAGAATCCACAAATCCAGAGGGTTGCACGTATTACGATGTCTCAGTGAGAGTGCCATGGAGAAATGCATTCTTCATATCTAGTTGATGAATGGGCCAGTTCTGAGATAATGCCAGGGAGAGAATAACTCAAACTATCGTAGGCTTGATAACGGGACTAAAAGTTTCATCATAATCAACACCGGGCTATTGTGTGAAACCCCACAGTACCCAGCGAGTCTTGTAGCGATCAAGAGACCCATCGCCGAGCAATTTGTGTCGATAAATCCACTTGCCAGTCACAACATTGATGCCAGGAGGGCGAGGCACAAGACTCCAGGTGTTATTGACAATTAGAGCATCATACTCAGCCTACATAGTAGAGGGCTAATTGGGGTCTGACAGTGCATTACGAATGGAGCGAGGAAGATGTGACATGGGCACAGCATGGAGGTTGAGGCGATCCATGGGCTGTGCAATGCCAGCTTTGCCATGCGTGCGCATAGAGTGCGCATTGGTGACCGGAGGGATGATGATCAGTCGAGTGGCAGCTGTGCGGCCGATACCGCTGGCAACAACCTATGCGCGAGCAGCAGGGGCAGCAGGACCGGCAACACTCATGGTCGGTGTGACACCGCTAGCAGTGACCTGTGTGGGGTGCATAGGGGCAGCGGCACTAGACGACGTGAACTTAAGCGACCATGGCCCTGCACCAAGGCATGACGGCACAAGTAGGGCCTCGGACATGGGGTGTGTCTCTAAGAAAGCTGCTGTACCTATACGCACAAAACGAGCTCCAAAAACTGAAGTGGTGAGATCATGATCATCGATAAGAAAGTCTAGGGCGAAGGGTGACATGGGTGTGTTAGACTTATCGGAGAAAAGGAAGAAAGATTCATCAAAAACGACATGTCTAGAAATGAGAATATGGTTCGACTAAAGCTCGAGACATCGATAGCCTTTGTGCTCCGAGGAGTAGCCGAGGAACACGCATAGAGAAGAACGAGGAACAAGTTTATGGGTGCTGTAGAGGATATATTGAGATAACAGGCGTATCCAAAAACTTTAAGATGATCATAGGAGGGCTGAATAGAGAAGAGATCGTAGTATAGTGTGAAGGAGACGAGAGTTGTGGTGGAGAGACGATTCATAAGGCAACCACACAGCCATATCACGATTAAACTAATATAATTATACTTTCTATAATAGCAATAAAGAGGATGCTGTCGTCGATGAAGGGTCGTGACGAGACAATAAACGAGGACGGGACAGGCAGTGACAGCGACAGTGATGGTGAGCCCTCTAGCGACGACGGCACCAACAACGACGATTAGAAGTGGAACCCCGATGGCGAGGGTTTCATGTGGAGCTACAGAGACTACGAGATAGAGGAGGGGTGCAACGCGGTCATCGCAACCTGGAACCTCATGGGGTCCCGCGGCAGGTTGCTGATGCTGAGACGGGAGTGTCTGGTCGCCGGCCACACGACGACCGAATACACCAGCGAGGTGGACGTCTTCGAGGCGGACATGGACGGCGCCGACGCGTGGGTGCCGGTCACCGGCGGGCTAGGTGGCCAGGCGATCTTCCAGAGCGAGGTCTTCTGCAAGTCCGTGGCAGCTCCAGCGGCTCACGGCGAGATCGAGGTGGACGTGTTGTATTTCTTGGACACGCAGGATGTGTGGGACATGAGATCTGGCGCCACAAAGCCATTCGAGGGGCGGACGCAGGTCTATGCGTTGGGCATGACGTGGGTGTTTCCTCCAGAGTTGGTGGTTTAGAGTCGACTTGTAATTGTTGTGTGTTGTATACTTATAACAATCGAATCTTGCCAGTTAGTTCAGTCTTTAGTAATTCTAAGATTTCTATTATACAAAACTAATTAAATGCGGTTTAATTAGGAACACAGGTTAGGACGTGCAAGATGCATGTGGTATGCTGATATAAATCTTGTGTGGTATATAGCTAGGTCCCTTTATCTGTGTGGGATAAAAGGTGGGCAGTAAATAATCATGCTCACTTCAATCATAAATATTTAAAACAGTTAATTTTAATCGTAAAGTTTGATAATTTATCTTATTTTTAAAAAATGAGTATAAATATGAAAAAATTAAACCACATTTAAAGTATTTTAGTAATAGTCATGCCATAACAAAATAAATTATATATATATATATATTAAAAATAAGATGAATGGTCAGAATTAATTACATCAAATATTTATGATCGGGAGAGAGTATTTTAAACTTTCATTTTAGCAAGTGGATTGTTGTCTAGAGAATTATCAATCAAATGCTATATCTGGTTTTTAATAAATAATCCTATTGATTTTTTAATGATCATTCATTTTAATAAAAAAAATTTGTGCAAATATACAACAATAAAATAATTTTAATAATAAATCCAGTAACTATAAAATAAATAATTATTATATATGCATTAACGTCAAAATTTAGAAAGCCCAGCAATAGATTGAAAAGACGATCGATATAAGTGAAGAAGTTTCCGATTATTATAGGGAAGAAGCCGATCGGATTGAAGAAGGAAAGATTCGGTCATAGAATAGAACATCGAGTTTGAGGAGGAGCCGTGGCTCACGACAGGGTATTCTATCATATCTTATATAGATAGAAAGATTTAGTTAATTTGATTAACTTCCTTAGAGATATTTTCTTTTATCTTTGTTAGGAAATAATGTCCGATGGTTGTTGTAAACGCGTCGGACTTTATAAACCCAGGATATAAATATAGAATCCTATAAATATGTAAAGGAATCATTCGATAAATATAACTTCGGTGCATCGCCACCCTAGTATATTTAGTTTTTACCAACGGGTTCTAACTCTCGACGTGGGGCTGCATAGGTTAAGTTCGATCTCCGAAGAAGGGTTAAGTCCCGCCACTATCTCGATATATCTCGCTCTGTCTAATACTACATCGATTACGTTTGACCTGTTAGGTCGATCGGATGTATCGCATCATGTCCGTGCAAGGTCTATCGACCTATCAAGCTCTCTCCGTTATCATCGTTCTCGTGCTGTATCGATTAGGTTCGACCTATGAGACTGCCGACAGTAGAATGAGCTTTAGTCCTATAGGTCTCTGTACGGTGTTTTATTGGAGTGTTAGTCGATGAGTTATCTATACGTTGAGCATCACGCCTAGCGTATCGGCACTTCGACCGATACGCACCAGTCTTTAGAGACTTCCCTTGAGCATCACACCAAGCGCATCGGCCTTCCAGCTGATGTGCCGCCTGTCTTTAGAGAGATATCCACTCATCGGCTCAGCTAGCCGATGGGTTTGCTTCGTCCTTACTTCAGTACATCCGATCCGGTGTCCACCGTCCTGTTACCATTGACCTCGATCTTGTACTGTCTCGGTTAGGTCCGATCTTTGAGATTCAACGCTAGTGGCGTCGTCACGGCAGGCGATGGGTTTCATGCTGCCATATCCGGAGCGGCATCGACTTTGTAGCCCATGTCTTTTATATGATTCCTTGCCAGTTCGTATATGCCTTTATCGGTTTTTTAGCCGATAAACGACCGCTACAGCTTCCATCGACTTTCAGGAGGGATACCGCGCGCCTTGCTATTCTCTGAATACACTCCTATGCCTCTATCAGCTCTGCGGTCGATGGATCAAGATCCCTCTTTCACTACACCCAGAAGCCATCATGTGCTTCGTCGATATCCGCCTACGTCCTTATCGGTTTTCCAACCGATGGAAGAGTGTCCTGATTACTATCGGCGATCAGCCGATAGTAGGAGCCATTCGGATGTGGCCGATAACTAACTCGATCCTATCAGCAGCCAGCCGAAAGCGAGGGCTTATATTGGCCCATTGTCCGATTGACCCGTTCGGCTCACCTCCTTGTCAATTGTAGGGTTAAATTGACTAGTACACTCACACCTGCACCGTTGCGTTGGAGTCGAGCGAAACAAACGACCCCTAGCGCGCGTACCTCGAGCTACGGAGAGAAGCTGACCGGTCTACAGTAAAGCTAAGTAGACCTTTCAGGCGTCGGCTTGCTCGCACCGAGATCTGGCACGAACAATATATTTTTTTGAATAAGTTGAGTAATTAAATGTGTTTCTAAAACATAATAGCGTTATCTATTAAAAACTGAAGTAGTAGTTTACAATTAGTCTTGTATTAGGATAGCAATGGACTACGTCAAATTTGGCGTCATATAGCCATGGTTCTATGTTGCCGGCAAAACGTTCGAGCATAAGAAACAACATCTGCAATCAAATATGGCATCGTTAAATTATTTTAACCATAATACCTATATTCCGAAGAAACGACCAACCCAATTGCATTAAGATTAGGGAAAAAAGTGATTTTACAAATGCATCGACAGAAAGCTGTCGAAACCCGCTTCTCTCCAAATGGAGACCTCTTCTTTGATGTCGTTGAAACGGTGGCCTGCTGAACGCGAGCGCGATACGTTCTTTCCACATGAGCCAACTCGCCAGCAGCAGCAGTGTGTCGAACGACTGCCTGTATCCGCACTGGAACGTACCTCTGACTTGAAACCACCAGTCTCCCAGCTCCCTCTCCGCATCTCCTGGTAGAGGGAATGACACTCCCGCCCAGCCCCTTAACATACTCCATACTCCGTTCGTGTAGCTGCACTTCATGAATAGATGCAGGCAATCCTCGTTCGCCGTCAAGCATAGCGCGCAGGCTTGCTGGTGAGGACAACCTCTCTTGTGTAGGTTGTCAGCTGTGAGGCAGCGTCCCTGCTCGGCGAGCCACGTAAAGAGTCCTACCCTCGACGGAGCTCTAGTCTGCCCAATAAGGCTGCCACAGCTTGATCGTGTTCTAGCTATGAAGAAGAGGTTATACGCCGAGGCAGCTGAGAAATGTCGTCTTCTGTCAACTTCCAAGTTGTTCTGTCTGCCGCGCCGTGCCGCAGCTGCACTTCCTGTGTAGCATCCCATAGCTCAAGATATTCGTCAATTGCTCTGTTTGAAGGCGCCCCTACTATGTCACGCACCCATCTGTGATTGCGCAACCCTTGTGCCACCGTCAATCCAGTCTTGTTTACATTGCTGAAGAGGATAGGTCGTGTCGATTTGATGCTTCCACCTGGCAGCTATGCAGTCTTCCAGAAATCTGTGTTCTCACCATTTCCCAGCTGTACTCCTGTTGCCGAGAAGACAAACTCCTCCATCTCCTTGGCCTGCTTGATCACTGAGACTGTCCAAGATCGCCCAGCATGTTCTCCTCTTTGCACCAGCTACCTGAGTCTTAGAGCTTGCCCGAACAGCCCGAAGTACCTGATGCCCAAACCACCATTTTCGATTGGGGAACATACCTTACTCCAAGCTACCAAGCAATGTCTCCCACTAACTTCCTCTTGGCCTTTCCATAAGAACCCCTGCACTTTGTCTGGATATCCTTTATGGCACACTGAGGAAGCTGCAGCACAGGTATCAGGTGAACTGGTAAGGCAGTGAGAACAGACTTGATCAGGACAAGTCGATCTCCTGTTGACAGGAGCTTGGGTTTCCATCCGGCGAACTTCTTGGACATTTGATCAAGTATGGGCTGGATGTCTTTCTTGGTCAGCTTTCGAAAAGACAAGTGTAATCCTAGATAAGTGATTGAGAAATGCTCTGTTTTTGCGTCCTAGAAGAGATTGCACCAAATCCAACTCGTCTTTGTCGCATCGCATGATCGTGCTTTTTGTCAGATTGGTCCAGAATTCCTTTGACTACCGTTACATCCCGGCCATGTTTGAAGAAAATCATAACATCATCGAAACAGAAGAACTAAAATCAAATAATCAAACTTTAATAAATAAAAACTCATCCAAATATCAAAATCCAAAAGACAAAACTTTTAGCAATCTAACTGAATCTTTATCCATGACCTGAGGCCGGTCTGATTGTAGCACAATTTCCGATCTAACTATTAGCCTAAAAACAACTTGACAGCATTTCTATAAAAACATGATTCTTTAAAACCAGATCAAGCTTAAACTTGTTATTATAATAAACTATATAAACAACTTCTCTGGAGGAATTTGTAAACTAATCAATGCCTTAAGAGAAAATACCCTCAAAATTCAGCTATCTTAGAAATTTCAGTAAATTTGAAAAAACTAAAACTTGTCATTTTTAAATCTAACAAAAATCAATTAAAGAAACTTTCCAAATCTGATGTATAAAGTATTGGAAATGTTTTAAATGGATTAACATATACAAAATCTCAACCAAATGAAGAATCACACGTTAATACTAAAATAGAAAAAAACATAAAACTTATAAAACCGAATGAGATTGTCGATGCCTTGATTATTTAACATGATCTTTTGCTCAAGTATTGTTCATAAGTGCAACCACAGCACTTTTCATAAGAACAAAATCCTAATAAAAAGTTTTCAACTCTCAAATATCTCAATCATAACTTTTAGCTTTTCACCTTATCCTTAGAGCCTAACCTCTCTCGCTACTTATACCCTTAAGTATAAATCCAACTAGAACTAGCACTTCTAATTTCAAAGGTAACTCTCTCGTATAGGTTACAACTCATCTATATTAAATACGAACTTTAATCTTCTTAAATTTGGACTCTGTTTTTTATACACATATAATTTCTCTTGTATATCATATAAAAATTTTATCTTACGTGTATTATTCTCTAGCCTTATATCTCACGTGATCTCCTTGACTATCTTGACCTCAACTTCTCCAAGCTTAATTCTGATTCACCAATTAGACTAAATCTGTTCATCGCTCAAACCGATACTATTCACCAGTTGACTATCACTGTGCATAGTTTTGATACTATTCATTAATTTTATAAATTTAATTTAAACATAATATTATCAATTTAATCTTAGTAAAATACATCATAACAATTATTCATCACACAATCTAAATTATTATCATAATTTTATAATCAACATAAATTGACACATTTGGGCATCTCGTGGCACTGTCAATTCTATCGAGCACTTCAATGGGCACTGCTTTGTCGAGCATGCGGTGCAAAATGTCCATAACTAGCATGAAAAGTAATGATGATAGTGGATCTCCCAGACGCAGTCCCCTCTGGTTTGATCGGCACCTTCTAACTTCCATTAATTATCGCCGTCGTTTCTGCTGTCAACAGAAGGGAGCATATCCAGCTTCTCCAGTGGGGCCCAAAACCTCTGAACTGAAGGAGCTGCAACAATAACGGTTCACCCTCACTTTCATATGATGAACGTTGTTGATATTTCCACTGGAAATGCCAATAACAAGGGTGCAATCCTGTTTGAATCACTTGAGTATATTTTCCACTTGTGAAAGCAAGTCTAAGTCTGACTTCCTAAAGATTTTTTTATCTACCAAATTGACTTTGATCCTTAGTTTTTAGCCATGTCTTATAATAATAATCACAAGACTGTATATCTATAAAATATAGTAGTACAAATCTAACGGTGCCTTTTAAATCACAAAGCATATAGCTAGGTATACAATCGGACTAAAGCCTGGCGTAATGAACATATGGATTAAGTTTTCTTTCAATTGATCAACATTAAACCACCAACTCTGGAGGACATACCCATGTCATGCCCAAATCAACGAGCCGGTTGCCTTGCCTAAGCAGCCGCCTACGGCCAAATTTCTAAGTCCCACACTTCCTGCAAATCCACAAAATAAACTACGTCCTCCTCAACCTCACCACCGTGTGCGGAGCACGCAGAACTGTAAAATCATGTGTTGTTTTTATTTTTATATGATGAAAAATGGGTAAAAGAGGTGTGATCTCTGACAAAGGAAATATGATCTTAATTAAAAATTTGGTTTAAAACTTGACTATTGTTAACGTGTATACGTACGACTATGAGTCAAATTACGATATATATATTCAGAAATAATTATTTGATTTATGTGTGTAACTAATGAAGGTCAACCCTGGTGTGGGCGCGCTAGCTTGACAACGCACACGAGTGTGACAGTATAGACGAGTGCGTGGGGCTCATAGATGCACGCATGAATGAGCTAGTGCATAGGAAATCTCCTAGGGCAACGTGTCAAGCAGCGGTTGGCGTGAGTGGCATGGCCAGCCGAGGGCGGCTAGATCCTCTATGGCTAGTGGTTCGACTTTGTGACCTTCCATGTGTTCAGCTACATGTCAAATATCCAAGGCATTTCATTAGCTTCTAAAGAACAAACCAATGCCTAGAGTTTTCACTTGAACTAGGGTTTCATCATAAGTGTATTTTAGGCTTTGTTTTAATGGTTTTTCTACTACTCTTGGCCTATATAAGGAGGGTAGAGGCACAGTTGAAGTGCACCTTTGGAGATAACACTGAGAGAATTGAGTGAAGTTTTATGAGAAAGGTAAGAGGAGGTTATGAGAGTTTTGAGAGATTTTTTAGAATTCTTGAGAGAATTTTGTAAGCTTTTTGTAAGCTATATAAACATATTTCAATGAATGAAATTGTGTTTATTTTGGAATTGTTTTGTCTTTCCTAATTGCATTTCACATTTTAAATTCCATATTGCAATTTAAATTTTGAGTACTCTCCTTCTACATTCTAATGGTGTGAGCTTCTTCTCTCTCTAAGTATTTTGGTTCTTATGATGAAAAGGAAGCCATTTGAAAGATTGAAGTCTTTAAAAGAGTAAAGTCTTTTACACTATTGGTTGATTGTTGCTTGGACCTTGTAATAGGCATCTATGACTCGTAATAGAGATTGAGACTCTCAACCGAGAGATGCTCATAACTCATAGATCACTTCTCTGAGATCTAGTTTTCTCATAGCTATATCTACTAGATCGTTCATTGATTGTTTTCTTGATCTAGCTTCATAATAGTTAAGATTTTGATATCAAAACCAAGACAACTTTTATAGGTATTTTGGGGCAAAATGAATCGCTCCATATTCATCCTCTCTATAGCGCAGTATGGTTCTTCAATTGGTATGAGCCCGGTTAAGTTCATTGTAACCTAACCATAGCAATGAACCACGCTATGGAGAGATACTCTACAAAATTACATATTTTCAATGGAGGAGATTTTGTTCATTGGAAGGCTCAAATGCAAACATACCTTCTGTCATTAGGGTACAAGGTTTGAAAAAAATGTGATAATACCTTACACTATACCCAATCATGTGGCTATCACTAATGCAAATATAGGGGAGGTTAATGCTAACTTCAGTGCTTGAAATGCTTTGATTGTTAGGTTAGGACAGGCCGAGTTCAATCGTATGAATCACCTAACTTTCGCTCATGAGATTTGAACAACCTTGTGTAACTTCCATGAAGATACTAATGAGATTAAATTGGTATGCCAAAACCAATTTTAGAAAGTGTACTAGAAGTTTGAGATGCACATTGGAGAGTCCATTAATGAGAATTTGAAACATTTTGACAAGATTAAACTATCTTCATTATAGTGTTTGGGAAATAAAAGGTACATCCATTGCAGAGAATACGCCTTTGAGTGACCTTACTATGGACAAGCTTTACTCAAAGCTAAAAACCCATAAGATGGACATCCTTCATCGAAAAGGCCTCAAGCACTTTGTTGGTTTAGTAGTTGATCACCCTTCTAGCACTTCTGCTACCCACTCAGATTTTGTGTGGTGGTTTTTCACTTGTAACTCTATGTATGATTTTTGAGGAGCACCTAGAGGAAATCCCTAAAGATGATCTTGCTTTGTTTGCTCAAAAGTTTTCCAAGGCTTATAAAAATATCAGAGAAAGGACTAGCGAGCCAATCACTTGCTTTGAGTATGGAGAGCCTAATCACATTCGAGCAAATTGCCCAAAGCTAAAAAAGAAGAGTGACAAGACATTCAAGTGGTCCGAGGGTCAAGGACAAAAGGAGTTGATGAAGAGGGTAATTCACAAGGTCCTAACAGCACTTAACAAAGTCCAGCTAAGCAGCACTAACATGACAACAACGATCAAGAGAAGAAGGACAAGAACTTCTCCGATATGTGCTATCTCGCAATTAATGATAACTTCATCAATATGTGTCATGGCATTTTAGGATGAGGATGACTAAACGAAACATCCTAAGTTATATTCTAATGATACCCTCTCCCTGGATAGATCTCTTTCTCATGATTCTTGTTTTGATGATAGTTCAAATGATGATGATCTTAGTAGAGAACGGATGGCTAATCTAATGAACATAATTAGCAAAAAAATATATATCTTCTATGTATAAAATTGAGAACCTAAAATATGAAAAATAAAGGAATGGCGCTAGAAATTGCTAAGCTATGCTCCATGATTCCTGAGAAGGATACGTGTCTTTCATGTGCTTTATATCTTTCTGAGATTAACCTCCTCAAGGGTATAATTGATTTATTGCCTCTAGGAACTAGAAATCCTTCTAGTGCTAGTGCTATTTGCTCTAACTGCTATGAATTGAAATTGAACCTCAGCTTAGTTAAGATGGAACTAAAAGAATGGAAAGAAAAGTTGTCCACATCAATAGTCGTTATAAACATGATAGGGTAAAATGTTTTAAAAATTGTCATAGGTTTACAAATGAAATTGATGAGATAAAACAACAGCTTGGTAAGCTAAAAATTAGAAACAACTTGCTTGAAATTTATGCTTCTAAAGCTCACATTCAATCCATTTGTTCTAATTGTGGCTTCTTAAAATCTGAACTAAATGTTGTTAAAGTTGCTGTTGCTTCTGCTAAAGCAATCAATTCTTGTACATCATGCATTTATCTTAGGCTAGATCTTGCAGGCATAAAAGAGAGTATGCCAAAAGTGAGGAATCCCGTGCTATCCTAAATTGGTACCTATGTCTAGTAAGTATAAGCCTGTAGAGCCTAAGAAGACTCCAAAACTTAAAGATCCAAAAGAAGTTGAGTCCAAGAAAAACTTAACCAAGCCTATTGAAACAAACAAGATTGTAAAGAAAATCAAGCATGTTAGAACAACCAAACCTGTAGAGAAACCTAAACATGTTGAGAGAATTAAGTATTAGTGCACATGTTGTGAGAAGGCTAGCCACTTGATAGGGTTCTGATTTAGAAAGCTAGAAATGAGCGACAAGAATGCCTTAGAACCTTAAGAGACATTCGTAGTACACTTATAAGAGTTCCTAAGAAGTTTGAGTACGTTTGTCACTGTCGTTCAAGTGGTGAATCTCGCTTTCCTTGGAAAGATATGCATCCTCGACATGACTTGGCAGGGTTAGAACAAAACAGGTAGGGTCAACATGTTCATCATTCTGTTGGTAATTATAAAATTGATTTTACCTCTCGCATGACTTAGTACTAGATTCCTAATTCATTTCTTATTAACTCAAGTACTAAGTCATCAAGATCTACTACCTCTTCCTTGTAGGACTTTTGAGTGGAGATGAGTGATTGCTAGTTGGTGGACTCAAGTTGCTCATGTCACATGACCGGTCAAGTCAACTGGTTCACTTCTCTCATTCGCTCATTTGGTGAGGAGTCTATTACCTTTTGAGGATGCGAGCAGTGGACGTATGATGGACAAAGAGACTATCAAGGTCAATGACAAGTTCATGCTAAAGAACATGGCACTTATGAGCAAGCTCAAGTACAATTTGCTCATAGTGTCACACTTGTGCGATGAGGATCTCAAGGTATGCTTTAAGAAAAACAATGAAAGTTCTTGATTCTTCCAAGTCTCTTGTGTGTAACATCTTTTGAGTTGGTCACATTTTCTTTGTGAACTTTGATGACTCCTTTGGACCATCTCGATGCATTATTACTTCTTAAAATAGAGACTTGTTCTTTTGGCACTGACATCTTGATCATATTGGCTTTGAGCATTTGTCTCAGATCAGTGGTTTAGATTTAATTTAGGGATTACCAAAGTTAAAAATTACTAAAGATTTGGTTTATTCACCTTGTTGCCATGGCAATATGACATCTTCCTCTCATAAGCCTGTGACTTTGGTTATATAGGCCATGACAACTGCTTCACTTGGATATAATTGGCCCTGCAATCAATTGGTAGGAAATGATACGTTCTAGTGATTGCTGATGATTTCTCCCATTGCTCTTGGGTTTACTTTCTTGAATCAAAGGATGAGACCTATGAATTCTTTCATGATCTAGCTCGTGACTTTAGAGTTTCTAGGATCTGTTCGGGCAATTCGTAATGATAATGGTTTTGAATTAAAGAATTCTACATTTGAATCTTATTGTCCTTCTTCTAAAGTTGAACATCAGTTTTCCCTACTACATGTTCCACAACAGAATGGTATGGTTCAAAGAAGGAACCACACTCTTGTGGAGATGGCACAAACAATGCTTGATGAGTATGCTACTCCAAAAAAATTTAGACTATGGATATTTCTACTGCTTGCTTTGTCTCAAATGGAGTCTTCTTCAAAACCACTTTGCACAAGGCACCTTATGAGCTCAGATTTGGTTGATGACCAAATGTTTCACACTTCAGGGTCTTTGGTTGCAAGTGCTTTGTTCCTAAACCTAAAAGTTTAGACATATTTGAGTTTCATTTTTCAAATGTTATTTTTCTTGGCTATGCTACTCAGTCTCATGCCTATCAAGTGTATATTCTTAAGACTAACAAAATTGTGGAGACCTATGAGGTTATCTTTGATGAAGCAAACCCAAGTGCTAGACCAAAAATTTCAGATTCTCTAGAAATGACCGATAGCATTTTTGTGGAGGAGGACGATGCCGATTCCATCCTTTCACCTCTGGCTGCTTCACCACTTGTGCTAGAGAGTGAATCTCATACCATGACATCACACTTAGAAGAAGCTCCAACTACTTCATCTTCATTAGCTGTACCTGTGGAGACTGATGGTGGTACTTTAGGACCAATGACTCCCTGACACATCTAGAACCGACATCTGTCTCAAACGATGATTGAAGGTCTAGATGAGAGGTAACAAGAAATTGGTCCTATGATATCGCTCATTCTGCTTATATTGCTTCTTTTGAGCTTAAAAATGTTTCTCATGTATTTTCTAATGAGAACTGGATCAATGCCATGTATAATGAGTTGAAAATTTTTAAAAGAAACAAGGTTTGGACCCTAGTTGAGCCTACCATAAATCACAATGTCATAGGAACCAAGTCAGTTTTCAAAAACAAACAGGGGGATGGAACCATAGTTAGAAACAAAGCCAGGCTGGTTGCTTAGGATTTCACCCAAGTTGAGGTCTTGAATTTTGAAGAAACCTTTGCATGAGTTGCTATATTAGAAGCTATCTAAATCCTTTTGGCTTTTGATGCTTCTAAAGGTTTCAAACTCTTTCAAATGGATGTATAAATTACCATTTTAAATGGTGTCATAGAAGAAGAAGTTTATATCAAATAACCCCTAGTTTTGAAAATTCAAAGTTTTCAAATCATGTTTTCAAACTTGAAAAACTTTGTATGATTTAAAACAAGCTTCTAGAGACAAGCATGACTGGTTGAAAATTTTTTTGGTTCAAAATGGTTTTGAAATGTGAAAGGTCGCCAAAACTCTCTTTGTTATTAGAGATCGCATTGACTTTATTCTCGTCTAGATTTATGTTAACAACATCATTTTTGAGGCTCCACTCATACTCTTGTGGCCAAGTTTTTAAAGAGAATGAATAGTAAATTTAAGAGGAGCACGATGGAAGAATTGAAGTTCTTCCTTGACCTTTAGATCAAGCAAATCAAGGAGGCATCTTCATCCACCAAACGAAGTATTCTAAAGATCTTATGAAGAAGTTCAAGATGGATGACTGCAAGCCGATCGCCACTCCCATGGCCACTACTTCAACACTAGACCCTAATGAGGATGGTGAGGCAATTGATTAGTGCTAGTACTAGAGCATGATCGGCTCCCTTCTTTACCTAACTACGTCAAGGCCGAACATCCACTTTTCCATGTGCCTATGCACAAGGTTTTAGACCTTTTCAAAGAGCACTCATCGTCAAGCTGTCAATCACATTCTCCACTATATCAAGTCTATCATTGAATACGATATTTGGTACTCCTGCTCCTCTACCCTTTCTATTTGTGATTTCTTAGATGTTGATTTTGCTAGGTGTAAGATTGATCACAATAGTACTTCTAACTCTTGTCATTTCTTGGATACTTCTCTAGTTTCTTTGCTCTTCTAGCAAACATTCTTCTATTGCTTAATCAACAGCTGAGGGTGAGTATGTAGCTATAGTAAGCTCTTGCAGCCAAGTTCATTGGATGGTTTCCACTTTGAAAGATTATGGTTTTTTTGTGTTCCTTTACTTTGTGACAACACTAGTGCTATTAACATTGCAAAGAATTCAGTTCAACATTCAAGGTCCAAGAACATTGAGATTTGGTACCATTTCCTCCAAGACAATGTGGAGAAAGGTGCTATTGTGCTAGAGTTTATTGAATCTGAGAAACAACTTATTGATACTTTTACTAAGCCTCTTGATAGTGTTCATTTCACATTATACCATTTTACATCATGTCTACTTCCTTGCATTATATTATACATTATTTTCTTAACAAGTGAGTTTTGCTTGTCATCTCTTGGTTATCTCTATGTTATGTATGTATTACTCATGTGCAAGTTTGATATATTTTCTAGCTTTCAAGCTCTTTAGTAGCTTGTTTGATCATGCTATATTTATCAAGCTCTTTGAAACTTGCCTAATTCAAAATTAATTTGAACTTAATCAATATGCAAGTGCTTGATTTAGTAGCTAGCTCTCTTTGGCATGTCTTTCTCATGTGCATGCCATGTTTACTTTTTGATTACAACGACTTCGGTACATCCATTAGAAATGCTCATGCTTTCATGTTTAAGCTGTGCATCAATTATACTACTTTTGCTTACATATCTCATGGATACTTTCATTTATCCTTGTTTGGGCTACTGAGTGAATTTATGTATGAGTGGTTCCAAAGATAACATAGAGACTGTCTATAATAAGAACTCTAGATGCATGCTTTGATTAAGGCTCAGACAACAACATATGATGAGGACAATGTTATCAGTTGAAGATAAAATCAAAAGTAGCGTCGCTATTATGCTACATTTGTTAAAACTTAAAAAACAAATAAATATTAAAAATGAGCTTAAAATTGCTATCATGTGCTATGCTTTTGCTTTGATGCTTACTTGAACTTGGCATTAACATAAATTGCATTAGTTTGTTTTGATTGGGTAGGTAAATCATGTTTATGAGCTTGTTTGGTTTTTTTTGAGCTACTTCCAGTGATAATGAAGTTGGAAGCTCTTTTACTTGCTTGTGATATAAACTTGCTCTAAATGTCATGAATCATATGGTTTTTAAGCATGTTTTAGTTTAAGTTCTAGCACTTACTTGTGTATGGATGATCCATGTTTACATATTGATGCCTTAAGATAACTCTCAAAACTCTTTTGAGTTAAAAAAAGTGAAAATTGCATCTTCTTTCATACATTTTTGTTTCGTTTTGTTCTTGATGTCTTTGTTCTCAAATGGGGGAAGAAAAATAAAAATAAAAGCAAAGTTGCATTTATTGAAAATTAAAACTTGTTTTATATCTTGGTGAAAATGGGTGTTAGGCATATAGGGGGAGCATTTCACATTTTGCTTCACTTGTCACTTGATCTTAAGTTTCACTCTTTCAAGATTAACCAAGTTGACTCTAGTAAAGTTCTTTCACCTTTAAATTTCAAAAATCATATTTCAAAACATTGATTTGGATTACCAATGTTTTCATCGAGAGAGAATGTAAAACCATGTGTTGTTTTGGGTTTTGTGTGATGGAAAATTGGCAACAAAAGTGTGATCTTTTGGCAAAGGAAGTATGGCCTTTGTTAGAAATTTTGTTTGAAAGTTGGCTATTGTTGGCATGTGTATATATAACTAATGTAGATCAGGCTGCAATATTTGTGTCTAGAAATAATTATTTGGTTTATCTATGTCTAGGTGATAGAAGTCAACCTTGATCAAAAGTGACGACCGAAACTATGCTCAGCAAGGAGTAGAGGTCTAGTGTGGTTGAGATGTCATATGGCAAGGTGGGATTGAAATCAGGATTCTTATAGATTAATCTTGGTTAACGGCAGATCGGGAGTAAGCTCAGGGAGGAGTTGAGGTCTAGAGTGATCAGGTATGTCGAGTGACAAGATTGAATACAAGGTGACAAACGATGGATGGATACCGTGTATAGAGGTTTTCACAACGGGCTCTATAAGTTTAAGTGTACAAGTGCTGGTATTCATGCTGGTTTGTAGTCGCACGTGATGGCAATGGCATAGATTGATGCGTGGGGCCTACAAGCACGCACGCGGGTGTGAACGCGCTAGCGCACGGGATCCCTCCCAAGGCAATGTGTCAAGCTGCAATTAGCATGGGTGGTGTGGCCAGCCGAGGGTGATTGGATCCTTTGTGGCTTGTGGCTCAACTTTGTGACATTCCGTGTGTTTAGCTACATGGCAAAAATCTGAGGCATTTTCTTAACTGAATAGATCAATGGCTGAGATTTTACCTGAGTTAGGCTTTCACCTTAGGAATATTTTGGGTTTTGTCTTAGTGGTTTTATAGCCAACCTTGAAGAGGTAGACACTAGGCTGAAGTGCACTTTAGAGAGAACTTTGAGAGAATTGATAAATATTTTGTAAGGAACATGAGAGAGGTTAGGAGAGTTTTGGAGAACACCTTTAGAATTTTAAAAGAATTTTATAAGATTTGCTAAAGTGCACTTTAGAGAGAACTTTGAGAGAATTGATAAATATTTTGTAAGGAACATGAGAGAGGTTAGGAGAGTTTTGGAGAGCACCTTTAGAATTTTAAAAGAATTTTATAATGTTTGTACAAGCTATCTAAATATATTTCAATTAATGAAATAGTTTTTTAAATTGTTTTGTCTTTCCTATTTACGTTTTGTATTTTAAATTTCAAAAATCCAAGATGTTAAAATCTCTAAAATAGAAAAGTCTTGTGTACTCTTAGTTGATCATGCTTGGATCTTATAATAACCATGACTCGTAACAGAAATTGAGAGCTCTCAACAGAGATGGTTATAATTGGCATGTAACTTCTTAAAGATGTTTTTTTATTCGTCCATCGGTTAAGTCGTTCATCCGAGTATTTTTACAGGTATTTTTAGGCAAATTAAATAGCTTTATATTCATCAAGGACTTAGTAAACATTCCACTAAGGAAGATCACATCAGTCACCTAGCCCACTGGTAATCAGAACCCACTTGCCGCCGTCCATGTCTGCCTCGAAGACATCCACGCTATGGGTGTGGTCCGTGGGCATGAAGGCTGCAACTAGTCCATAAGGCTCGGCTATTAGCAAATGTATATCATGTAGCAGTCCGATTTTGTTAAAGATAAGGCTGAGTCGATTAGATTAAGATAAGCCTAAGTTATTTAGTTATATTAGGTTGTTGTAGAATATCTTATATATAGATTATTATTTTTTTACTCAATCTTAACAAACTCGGATATGCATCTTGTAAGCCACGCAAGAGGCTTTTTCTTATCTATATAATTAAGGTACGGCCTCCATAGGAAATTCAACGCTTCCTACTTTATTTTACACTAGCTAGTGTCGACTGCATCATGCCCTTCCAAGTCGTACTTTCTACAGCTCCAACTAAGACCCTCACCGGCGATGTTCAATCGCCTGCCGTCATTAGAGCCACATTCATCGTTGCGATGGACTCAGCGTCATTGACGCTGCCTTCCACCTCTTTGCTGATTGCTTCATTATAGTCATCATCGTCATCGTTGTCAAACCTTCACTATCGATGGCGTCCTCGGAGTTGCTCCACCTAAACATGGTGTTGCTGGTGTTAGGGTTTCTCGGGTGCTTGATGATGCGCTCAATGTTGGTGACAGTGGGCCTGCCATCTTCATCATTGGCAAGGTCGATGGAGAACAGGTCCTTGGTATTGGTGATGAGATAAAGGTTGTTCGTGAAGAACGTGATGTCGATGACGTGGATGAATGACATCGTGTGAATCGATCGGGGATCCATGTGCCCTTTCCTGACCAGCAGAGGATCAAAGGGTACATCCAGTAGTTGGTCATGACAACGACGAGGTGGCCACCATTGGGGCAGGACCGGATGATCATCTTGCAAACCTCGAACGCCTCGAAGAAACCGTCGACCATGATATCCCCCAGCTCAGCGAGCGACACGGTGGTGCCAGTGAAAGGGTTGTGCAAGAGGAATGTGTCTCTTTATCCCGACGCCATCAACGACGGCGTTGTCGGTACGGTGCAGGGCGAGCCATCCGTGGGTGGAGCCAATGCAAATGGCGTTGCTCTCGGCGAAAGCCATGCGGTGGCCACCGCTGCCGTGGGAGACCATCACGAAGGTGCCTTCCAGGTCTAGGAGCTACGATGGGGCGGCAACATGCCGACGCACGGCCAAGTGCTACGGTCGGCACACGGTGTGGATGCGGGCGAGGTCAGCGGGGAAAGGGAGGTGGCCAATGACGAGGCCTAGGAAGTCCAACGGAAGGTCAGACGACAACGATGTTATTATCAACGTGCGTGCACTGTCTTTTTAATCTGTTCTCGATTCGATAATGCCCTAGGGGATGCAATGAAGCAATCCGAGGGTAGTACACCAAGAAATCGCCCGAAACATTTAGTGCTATGGGCGTTGATGGTTGGGGATTAGGATTCGTTTGTTGCGTAGTACTGATTAATTAATTCAGAGTCGATCTCCTATTTGATGTGCGCCAATGCCAACGTCACCTCTTAGGAGTGTGTAGGAGAGAGACCGTCGGGATTGCCACGTTATCATCTGAAAAGTCACGGGATCATACGTGTCAGTCATCTATTGGCTGCTTCTTTCCGTTGATGCGTGCATGCCAGTGTCACTATTCCTTGCGGCTCCAGCGTGACGATGAACCGGTCAGGCCTCCGTTGCGCGCCAATAAACTGCCTCAACAAGCGGATCACATACATGAGATGGTGCACAGAGCCAAAACACGGACCAACATGCCGTTTTTTTACCAACATGCCTGAGTGCTGAGGCGCACATGTGGCCTAGCGCACGAAGACCGTCCAGAAGAGGACGCGAGAGCACGATAGCCGAGCGGCATAGAGACGAGCAGGTGGCCCAGCGCACGAAGGCCACCTAGGTGGGCACGCCAGCTCGCAAACGCGTGTGAGGTAATGGCGTGGACTGATCCGCGGGGCATGTAGGCGCACATGTGAACACACTAGCGCACAGGATCTCTCCCAGGATGACGTGCCAGGTGCATGAGCATTGAAACTTGGTGTTATGAACTTTACAATTTGACCAATTCACCCTACGAAACTCATCATGGAATTATATAAAAATATATACAGTCGCCAGAAACTCATGTAAATTAAAACAGCTTGCACATAGATATATACCAAATCATCTGACATTACCATTTTCATAATTGAGGCTGACGCATCCATAGCACGAGGTTAACCATGAGACCAATTAATGCACATAGATCAATAGTAATTAGATTGCACAGTTGGATCGCATAACGTACACTTGGGTCGCAGAAATGGATTACATAGCTCACGTAATAGATAATACTTATCCAGCCTTTATTGCCAGAAAATTCAGCACTCGCCATGATCAGAAATCACATGATATATTGATACTCCTAGTACACATGTTTTACACGCTATTTGACTTTGTGATAGAAAGCATCATAGTACTATGATGACCTAAATTAATCATCAATTTTCTACCATCACAAGCACAGATTAATCAGATCAAGCTCGAATACCAGATCAATCAGATCTGTCTAAGGATAGATAATTATGTAGGAGCACGAGTTACACAAGGCAGAGAAAAAAAAAGAAGCCATGTATCCAACTGCCAAGTCTGCTCTCACAGTACGTCTGCACGTTGGTTGTGCGGTCAGGATCTGCCGTGAAAGTCTGAAACAGCTAAGCGAAGAATACGACGGTGAGAAACATGTGGCAGGGAAGGTGAGGTAGATGTCTGTAATTAATTCTTTTTTGTCAGGGGCCCACATGCGAAAATAAAACAACTGGTAGAAGATTATCCTGTGATTCAAACCATGATCCAGACAGAAAATGATACTGCTAAAATGTAACATATGTACTTATGTGCCTGCAATAATTGAGGCTTGATATAAACTCTTGTATCTAAAATCTACCTTAAAATATAACAGCTTCTATATCTATCATTTTATCTTAATCAATTATAATCATCTTTTATTTAATTTTTTATATATACTCTTTTTTTTAACTAATTATAAACTTTTTATATTTAATTCCAGGAAGTAACTTGTACCTGCAACAGCTCCGTGTTCAGGTTATGTCTTCTATCCGTTGGTGATCACAAGCCAATACAGGTGTGTAAACTGTTTGAGTTGTCCTCACTAGGATGGGTGACCTCCTGGGAAGTCCTCGTGTTGCATCCCTCCTTTTTGCCGTGCCGAGCAGGTCCCGCGGTCGACGGCCGGCTGTCCTCGGCCGCGCGAGCCGAGGCGGGAGGGGGGCGAGGGGCGAGGACGGCCGCGCGAGAACGTTGGATACGATCATACCAGCCCTAAAGCACCGGATCCCATCAGAACTCCGAAGTTAAGCATGCTTGGGCGAGACTAGTACTAGGATGGGTGACCTCCTAGGAAGTCCTCGTGTTGCATCCCTCCTTTTTGCCGTGCCGAGCGGGCCCCGCGGTCGACGGCCGGCTGTCCTCACTATCTTAGTGTATTTTTTTCTGTCTAAGATTGTATCAGTTAGATCTGATCTTTTGATCCGATCAGGTACATTACATCATATTTGTATGGTTCTATTCGCTTATCAAACTTTCGATCGGTCTCGTGCCGGATCGATTAAGTCCAACCTAATATATCACTGATAGTATATTGAGTCGTAGGTTGATAGGACTTTACGTGAACGTTTTATCGAGCGACCGGCCGATGAGTTAGGGCCTCACACCTAGTGTATCGGTTTCTCAGCCAATATACATATATCTTTAGAGAATTTTTCTCATCGGTTCAACTAGCCGATAAGTTCGTCCGTTCCTTCCATTCATATATCCGATCTATACTCTGTGCTGTTAGACTTAGTTTTATACTGTCTTGATTTGATCCGATCTATAGAGACTGACTCTAATAGTACCATCACAGTAGTCATGAGGTCTCGTACTTTCAAAGATCGGGTCTCGCTTCTTACTATTCATCACATATTGTATTTCAAAGCACCATCGCACATCGCCATCGGTTTTGTAGCCGATAAATCATTTATATTATTTCTTATTATCTATATATGTCTTTATTGGCTTTTCAGTCAATGAACAAACGCCACAACCTCTATCAGAAACCAGCTGATAGAAGGATTCCGCATACTGCTCATCGATCACTCTATTCTAGAATGCTAACGGCTTTACAACCGATGTGTCTCTTATTCTCTTTGTCGTCATCTGCCTACGCCTTTCATTGGCTTTTCAACTGATGGACGAGTGCATTAGCCCCTATCAGCGACCAGCTGATAGCAGGAGTGCATCAAATACAGTCGATAGCACAAACTCATATCGACCCATCGGTCAACTAACTCATCGGTCTATCTCCTTATCAATTACAGTGTCAAATTAATTGGTACGTCAATAACTTCAGCAACC
This sequence comes from Oryza coarctata, assembly GCA_030770085.1. Taxonomy (NCBI): domain Eukaryota; kingdom Viridiplantae; phylum Streptophyta; class Magnoliopsida; order Poales; family Poaceae; genus Oryza; species Oryza coarctata. The sequence goes on from CM061475.1 coordinate 12,313,877, forward strand.
TCGACGAAGGGACCTCGAAACCGAAGTACCGCTGGAGCCAAACAGACTTTCTAGGCCTCGACGTGTTCACACGCGAACGCATCGGATCTCCATTCATAAACATATAGGACCGATTTGATGCAAACAATAACCAAGATGTGTTATCACAATTATTTCACTCTTATCCTTATTTTATTCTTTGAAAGTGATCAGTCATGCATTTATTAAGGTCCCTTATTTTTTAAATGATTATTCTATTTTGTGCTTGATTTGTGCTTATGATGATGAAGAGACTATCTATTTGTTAAGCGATTATTTTTTTCTTTTCTAGCCATCACTTTTAACACATTAGATAAATATCCAATAACCCATACTTATAACTTTTCTTCTTATTATGGAACAAATAATTTTGTAAGTAAACTTAGAAGTAGTTTGTTGCTTATAGTCATTGTTTACTATCAAAATCTTAATCTCTACTACTGCTTAAAAAGAGAATAATAATGGTGGTAGTGAGCTCCATGTCCACTCGTGGCTAAAATTACTTATCAATGTCATCCAACTCTACACATCGATAAAATTGCATGCCTTTATCACTCCCCATCCCAATCCAACACACCCTGGGTAGAGCATAATATCCATGTTTTCTTCAACATAAAACAACATCCACTATCGTGAGCTCACCGCACACCCCTATTATAAAAAAAATACATAAAAATAGAGTTACCATGTTTTGTTTTTCAAAAAACTTCCATGCTCGAAACCAGATCGTCGCATACCACTCTTTTGAGATTTGATGTATCTCAAAGTACTAAAAGTTTTAAATATAAATTTTGATATCTAGATGTATTTTTTTAAGATGATAAAATTGACTTTTCTGTAAATTCAAACGAGAACAAGACTAAACGATTAACAAATAGCAAAATCTTTTAGACAAGTACTATGGACACATGCACTAGAAGTAGTGCAAAATATACCCTTTTTGTGTGTGGACGAAAGAATAATACCAAACTAAAAAAAATCAACTTTCTCTTGTAAATTATTGTACTGGGGAGCCACAGCAATGCAGGCCGTGGCCTCTACAAAACGGTGCTGGCCGCCTGCCCCGTTGGCTGCATCCACCAACTTCACTTCTCCCCGACCCCTCCTCGCTGTCGACTGCCTCCGTCCCGTCCCCATCCCGAAACGCAGCTCGACATGGCGGCGGCGCACACGGAGGAGGTGATCGGGAAGCTCAGCGTCCGCGTGGTGCGGGGCTCCAACCTCATCATAGCCGACCCGCTCACCCACACCAGCGACCCCTACGTCGTCCTCTGCCTCGGCTCCCAGGTGCCCTCCTCTCCTCCTCCTCCCTGGCGCCCTCAATTTCTTCGTTTCTCCTTGCCGTTGGGATGGGGATCTCCGTGTGCTCCGCATTTTTGGGGATCGTGGTTTGGGGCTTCGATCGCTTTTAGATAATGATGAATGGGTATGCTGGACATTGCTGGCCAACACTTTGGTAGAAATTCTAAATTAGCAGTCAATTTGAGTACATCTTCAGTTCCAGCTAGTTCATGGAACTGGAGAAAAAACTGGATAATTAGGCTGTCTCTCTCTCTATAGACATGCTTTGACGAATTTTGAACAGAAGAGCAGAGTAACAAGCCCTGTAATGACAAATCTTGTTAACTAAGGGGTATGCATCTTCGCAGAGCATCACGCCAACCCTGCACTGTGATTAGTCTTTCATAATGCATCACACGTATACTGAATTGACGATCAGAATGGTATATTCCCTTAGTAAAATAGCCTTGCTGTTGATTGCTCACGAAGTAATGAAGCTTATCCAACGCGACTTTCCTTGGCATTTTCAGTTTATAGCGGAAATCGTGGACGATCATACTTCTCGGTTTGTTGAAGGGCGTCTTTCATGTGTTGTCATTTGTTAAGGACTTGGTCCACCGTTGCTAGTCATTGCAGATTACAATGCACTGAAAAGTCATGCAAGAAGATGTCATGTTCTATTAAATTCCCTCATGCAGTTTTTTTTCAATTCTACAATGTTTATATCATATTTTTCCACATAACGAACAGTGGCTGCAGATGATAAAGTATGATGGAAGATTTTCAGTTTAATATTTTGCATTGTTAATTATGTAAACTGTAATTTTTGCAGAAGCATCCATGCTATATTCTGCGTTTTTTGTCATGTTACTCCCGATCTTATTATATGCTTTTATCACTGAAGTGTTCTTTTTATGGATGGTATAGAAAGTGAAGACCAGTGTCCAGAAGAAGAATTTCAATCCTGTCTGGAATGAAGTACTGCAGCTTTCAGTCACAAATCCTACCAAGCCAGTAAAACTTGTAAGTATGCTATTTGAATTGCTTCAGACTGACTTTCCAATATTCATAGAAACAAAGACATATATACATATCTAGTTCAGTTTGGTACTATTTGATAAATAACTTTCTTGTTATAATAAGAATAGGTAGATAGTTGTCTCCATTATGTTCCATGGACGTTCATGCCAGTATGAATCAAGTACTTTTTCCCGACCCGTGCAAGTATTAGGAAAATGGCTCTGATTTCTGAACTGCTAAATATATGCAGGAAGTTTTCGATGAGGACAAATTCACAGCAGATGACAGCATGGGCATAGCTGAGTTCAATGTAACCGACATCTACGATGCTGCTAAGATGGATCTAAAGCATGTCACTGACGGGGCTATGATCAAGACAATCTACCCAGTTGGTGTGAACTACCTTGGCGCCGAGAGCCACGTTTCATGGAAGAATGGCAAGGTCGTCCAAGACATCACTTTAAAGCTGACGAAGGTTGAAAGTGGCCTGATCGTGCTGCAGCTGGAGTGGGTTCACGTCCCAGGTGTTACTCTGTGAGCAGCGTCTGATGGTCGTCGATGGAGCTGCAGGTGCAGTTGCTTTCTGAATGTCACATTGTAGACTATGCGTGGATGTTGTTTGCGGTGTACCTCTGATATGTGTGCTGTTGATTTGTAGTTTCTTCAGTTTTATCTGTACTCCTTCCCGTGAAGTTTGTGTGCTAGTGTTTCACAATAAGAATCACCCAGCTGGGGTCACCCGGGGTGAGATGTAAGTTAAGAATTCAGAGCTTATATTCAAGGGATCAGGTTTGGATGTGGATTGTGTCACAGAATTGTCCAATTTGTTTATATTTAATTCCACCTACTTTACAGAAAGTAACTTATACCTGCAACAGCTCCATGTTCAGGTTTTGTCTTTTATCCGTTGATGATCGCAAGCCAATACAGATGTGTAACACAAACTTCTTTTTTTTACAATATCTACATCTCCATGTCTCAAGAGTCGGGATATCTGTTTATCGAGAGACCAACTAACCAAGACGTGTTATCATAATTATTTCATTCTTTATCCTTATTATATGCTTATAAGAGACCAGTCATGTATTTATTAAGGTCCCAAGATTTTTAAATGATTATTCTATTTTGTGCTTTATTTGTGCTTATGGCGATGAAGAGGCTACCTATTTGTCAAACGATTATTTTTTTCCTTATCTATCCATCACTTTTAAAACAATAGATAAATATCCAATAACCCATATTTATATCTTTTCTTATTGTAGAACAAATAATTTTGTAACTACACTTATACTTAGAAGTAGTTTGTTATTTATACTCATCGTTTCTGATCAAAATCAAAATCTCTGGGGCTTAAAAAGAGTATAATAATGGTGATAGTGAGCTCCCTGTCCACTTGTGGCTAAAATTACCTATTAATATCATCCACCTGTACACATCGATGACGACTATATATATCGACAAGATAATGGGCTAATTACTCCAATACAACCATCCAGCCACCGTGGATTAGGCCCATCTCCTGAGACTTGGGATTAGTGAGCCCAATAGGCCCAATCAATCGAACAGAAGTTGGACGGTGTAATTCTTTTATTTATATTTTTTTATTAGAATATTTTTAAATTTTTTTATATATATGTGACCACTTACAGTTATTCGTTTTTTCATCATATAACCACCTAAAACTCATCTGTAAGAGGAGAGGACCTATTAATTATAGATAACCCCTTTAACACTTTCTGTTAGGGCCTATTAATATACCCCTTAACGCTCTGGATTGAATACCCCTTAACGCTCTGGATTGAATGTGTGCTGTTTATTTGTAGTTTCTTCAGTTTTATCTGTGCTCCTTCCCGTGAAGTTTGTGTGCTAGTGTTTCACAATAAGAATCACCCAGCTGGGGTCACCTGGGGTGAGATGTAAATTAAGAATTCAGCGCTTATATTCAAGGGATCAGGTTTGGATGTGGATTTGTGTCACAGAATTGTCCAATTTGTTCCAATACGGCGCTGTTTTTGTCCTTCTGGTGGCTACTCTCAGATTGAAGAGGCTGCATGATAGATAGGAGTATTATTGACTGAAGTTTACAGATCAGAAATGTGTAAACCAAAAAGAAGACCCAACGATTTGTTACACAGAAACATCCTAGCCGTCATCAAGATATTTACATGTAGCTGCGATCATTAACTTGTCTTAATCTACTGTTTATATGCTAGCTTGGTCTTATATGATCTCTTTACACTGTTAGGCCTCGCTTGGATGGCCCGAAATCCCGACCTGTCCATGTGTACGGGATAGGATTTCAGTTCAATTTCCCGGCCACTAAACATTAATGGGACAACGATAATGACTATATATATCCACAAGATCATGGGCTACACACTCCAATACGACCGTCCAGCCGCGGATTAGGCCCAGCTCCTGACACTTGGGATTAGTGAACCCATTCAATCGAACAGAGGTTCGATGCTGCAACTAGGTTAGTACCACATTGCTTATTCTGAGCAGTAAGAGACGGTGGCAATCAATAAATGGGCATCTGGTGCTTGATTGCAACTCATACCTTTCTCGGCCTTTTGGCTAAGATCAAGTGTAGTATCTGTTCTTATCAGTTTAGTATCTGATACGTGGGCCATGTGTCTACTATGATATTAAATTTATTTTTTATGGGGGAGGGTTCAATAGTGGCTTGCCGCTAGAATCATTGCGTGTCGCTCTTGTGTTGCACTATAGCATGAGCTTGGCATACCCCAACCAAAGCTAGAAGTAAATGTTAAATTATTCATCCAATTTAAGTTAACAAAATGAAATAATAAAATTAAGAAAAATGCCATTTGAAATTGGACATCATTTAAAATTGATCATAATAAGCATTCAATTTAAGTTAGCAAAGTGATAAAAAAAGTTAGTAAAATTCCATTTGAAACTGGGAATCATTTAAACTTGATCATTAGAAGCAACGACCCTATTGGTGCTTTTTTTTAATTTCAAATTCAATTAAAAAAAGGAGAAATTGTCGTACTGTAACTGCACATAAAGATCTTTATTTATTGTCTTGAGATTACAGATATCAATAAATGACATGACCATAGATTGTACCTTACAAAAAATACAATTGTACCATACCAAAAAAATACACATTATAGTACCTACTCCACCCTTTTGGTGCCATGGTCCCTTTCAAAACACCAAATCAAGGTTCAAAATTCTCCTTTTGGCAATAGCTAATCCCTCTAACTTGATGCTCTAAAGGTGTCCATGACCTAATAGAGAAGTAGGCCTATATAGGACTCACATTTTATTACTTATTTACTTACCTTCCAATAGAATGCAGTGCTGTATAATTAAGAAAGCAGGTAATTATTAATTTCCCTTGAGGCCGCTTGCGACGCGGAGCAACACCGTCTCAACGGTGACCCCCGGCCCGAACGCCATCAACGCGCCCCAGTCGGCTCCCTCGGCTCCGTTGGCCTCGAACCGCCGGCGTAGCTCGTTGAGCACGAAGATCACCGTGGTGCCACTCATGTTGCCGAAATCTCTGAGCACCTGCCGGCTCGCCGCCATCGCGCCGTTGTCTAGCCCGAGCGCCTCCTCGATGAGGTCCAGGATCTTGCGGCCACCCGGGTGGACGGCCCAGAAGAGGTCCTTCCACTTGGCGGCGACGCCGATGGAGTCGAAGGCGTGGACCAGGCACCGCTCGATGTTGCCGGAGAGCATCTCCGGCACGCCGCTGGCGATGTGGTAGTCCATGCCGCCCTTCATGTACTGCATGGTGATGGCGCCCTCGCTGTCTGGGATGGTGGTCTGCGAGGCAAACGGCATCTCGAACAGAGGGCGCTCGACAGCGTCGACCGGGTCGGCGCCGACGATGACGGCGCCGGAGCCGTCGCCGAACAGCGCCTGTCCAACGATGATGTCGTTGCAGCCCACCTCGGGGCCGTAGAACGCGATGAGCGTCGACTCGGCGCAGGCGACGAGGACACGCGCTCCGCGGTTGTTCTCGGCGAGCTCCTTAGCGAGCTGGAGCGCCCTGCCGCCGCCGTAGCAGCCGTGGAGACTGAGGACGGTGCGGCTCACCGTCGGGCGGAGGCCGAGGAGCGAAGCAAGCAGGCGGTCGCCGCTGGGAGCCTTCACGCCGGAGTAAGTGCTGAAGATGAGGTGGGTGATGTCGGTGGCCGGGCGGCCCCACTCGGCGATGGCCTTCGCCGAGGAGGCCGCGGCGAGCTCCGTCACGGTCTTGGAGGCGATCTCTACCCTGGCGTCGAGGGATGACAGGTTGCGGTCGGCGAACTCCGGGTGAGCTTCCATGACGTCGTCGTTCACGTACATGAACCGCTTGTTGATGCCTGATTTGTTACCTGAAACGTACGTCCACACATTAGCACACATGAAATACAACAATATAATTTTCTTGTAAAATTTTAATGATCTAAATTACACTTTGTACCGTATGAAATATTACAAGTTTAGTTTTGCATCAGGTTTAAAAAATACTTCCACTTCGCACATCAGGGTGAAAAATAAGTTTCAGTTCGCAGTGCACGTCAGGAAGCACTTCGGATCAACTCGTTTTTCATGTTAACATACATGCTCACTTGTGTCATCGTGCAAATACATGGGCCATGATTGTCAAGATATATATATATAGAGAGAGAGAGAGTCAATCTAAACTCGTTGGAATTAATATTGTATTATGAAATTATTTTTGTGTGGAAATTAAATACTGGATCTTAATTAACACCTTGCCCAATGCAATGTGCAATTTAAAAATTTTCAACCTGGCCTGGTACTGATCCACTATATTTCTAAGGTGAAAAAAAATAAGAAAAATGGCAGAAAATGTTAGAAATAACAGACTCCACAATGTGGATGCTTAGTTAGTTAGTTGCTTACAGATTCTCTTGAGCTTGTCCTTGAGTTCAGGGAGGTGCTCGCTCTTGGTGATGCGGAAGTAAAAGTCGGTGTATTCATCCTGCGACACGTACGTCTCCGGGTTCGCCGTGCCGATGGCGAGCACGGTGGCGGGGCCATCGGCGCGCTGTGCACGCCGGATCTCATGGGTGGCGGTGGTGGCGGCGGCGGCAGCGACCGCGGCGGTGGCCAGAACGGGTGCCATGAGCTTCTCTGTGGGGTGGCAACTAGCGATGCAATTAAGCGATCTAGCTAGTTAATTAAGTAGCTAGGTTGAATGTAACAATGGATCAGAGGAAAGCTAGCTAACTAGGGCACTGCACAGAGAGATGGGAGATCGATGGCTGCGTGCTTTGGACAAGCTAAAACCGGGATCTATTTATACTGCTTCAGTCGCATCGTAGCCGGGGTGTGTGTTTACGTGCTGGTTGAGCATGGCGAAAGGAACGATCTTATACCGTGGGAAGAATGGGAGATTACCTGTGGCTGGTGCGCAGCTGGGGCAAGACTAATTAATCTGTTCGTGTGTAATTAATTTGCTATTTTAATCACCTTGAACGGTGAATTAGGAAGGAAAGTAGTTCTGGTTCCTCTTTTTTATGACCGTCTTAACGTTCTTTGGAAGGACTATTGAGGAGATAGGTAGGGAGTTTGTTTTTCCTTTCTCAGCTTGCAATTAACTGAATAAAGCAGAAAGTCAATTTTTCAACAAGAAATATTGACTCAGGCTATTTTTTTCTAACTGTCTTTTTTAGGGCTCGGTTGAATGTTCCAACTTATTTTAGAACTACTCGAGGGTGAATTGGTTTACAACTGTACGTTGTGAATTAAACCGGCCGAAACATTATCTTTTTCCTGTAAACTCAGAATGCAAAAATGGATCTTTTTCCTATAATAAGCAACAAGCTCCTAAACCACATCAAGAAGAAAAACCTATATAAATTCTTATATCAATCTTAATTTTTGTTTACTCGATGATAGTTTTGTATATAGTATAACAACAAATATATAATATTACACAAGAAACAATTTTCTAATTAAGTCTAAATTGCGAAATAGAACATTTAATATTTACCAACAAAATGCCACTTAGACCACTGAGTTTTTTCCCCATATCTATCATATCTTATTAAGAGAGGTAAATTAAAAAGAAAATGATCGGCTAATGGTATAAATTTATGATATATTCAATATATATATATATATATATATTCTAATTATTTGGTCAAACTAACCTCAAAATTATTATTGTTTGATTGCACATATTATATATACTAGTCATCAACCCCATGCATGAGCTATTACTAATAATTTTTAAATATTAAAATTTTAACCATTTGTCAAATATGTTGGTTATTTCAAATTATAGCACGGTTTAGATTAAAATAAAGTTGATACAACTTGCTGATAATTAATTTTAAATTTTAGAATTAAATTTAAAAAGCTATATTATTCTTCTAAGATGAGTACAACTTTGTATTTATTAATTTTTAATTTAAGATTATTAAATTTTTGTAAAACTAAAGATTCTATGGTATCTACAATGGCATGTTTTATTTAACATCTATAAATCATCATGGTATTACTGTCTTTCTGGCCAATATCCAGATCTTCTGATTATAGAGTTTGTTTAGAGTGTTCAATTAATATAAAATATTTAGATAGACATATAGATATAAGATGTATAAGATAGATGGACGCTCTCAAATCACAACTTTGATTGTTGATTTATATTCTCATATTCATATAAAACGCCGTAAAATCTATTGTGAAACCATAATTTTGATTAAACACATCTTGAAACATCAAGTTTTAGTTCAACCTTGTTTACCTTTAAAATGGTGGTGTCCCTGTATTAGCAAGTGAGTGATTGAAATAGCTCATGGAAGTGTCCGCCCCATTTGATAATGACGTTTATGATCCAGTGGAGTGAGTGATTGTGTGGATGATTAATCTAAGGTAGTTTTTCTTTTTGAAAAGCGGATTTCCCCCTTCTCTCATTGCAACAAAATGTACTGGCGGTTCGTGAATCATCTGGCTTACCGGTCATCTCCCATTCCCGTTGTGCTCATCAATTAGTTCGAAGTTAGGAAGGCATATTAGAATTTTAGAAAAATACAGTTATCAATTTGGTAGAAAACAAACTGCTGACTTTACACCACCTGGCATTCGGAATTTGAACATTCTCTCTCAAGTCTCAATCACACATATGGCTCATGGCCATGTGGTCAGGTGCCCGGTCCGCTAGCTTTTGTGCACAAGTGCGTGGAGATGATTAATCGGAATGAAAATCATAAGCCTAATTAGTATGTAAAAGGGGTTTAGCTTTCTAAAACCATGCCTTGCCCATAGACAAATGCAGGGAGAATTTCCAAAACCACAAACTGCTGCTCCTGCGAGAGTCGAAAGTCGGGAACCCAATTGGTCATATTTCTTGACAATTGATCGATATTTGTCATGCGTGTAGACATTATATACAGTATTATTGTGGGGCATTCAAATATTAACGCAGACTACTGTACCGCATGTGTGTGTCATATATTTTCAAGAAGTTGCTTCGAGACTTCAAGGAATTATATATATACGTACGTCATGTCAGTATACTTAGTGACAAATTGCATGGATACCCTAAAAGGTAAAAACAGAAGAAAAGTTGACGACGTAAAAACAGAGAAGAAAAGTTGACGAGACTTATCCTGATTTTTGTTAAATTAGTCCAAGACGTTGCGTTGGCTGGCTAGCTAGTACAACACCATGTCCTCCCGTGCATACTTGTTAGATTACTCTCAACTGTCAAACGCCACTATCAAGAGATTTTTTTTTCCTTTTTTTAGCACGCCTACATGACAAAAACGTTCTTGTAGCGACAGGAGCCAAATACGGGATGAATAATTTCCCCTGTTTTAATGTATGGTCAATTTGGCTAATCAATAAAGGGGGTCTCTTCATGTTTTCTTGTTTATTTTGAGAGGCCACATTAACTTAGAAAAAAAATCTTGTATGCGTAGGCTTATAACTAACAGTGGGGCTGATTAATTTTATGAGTCTTCACAATTATTGTATACCATAAACTACAGTTATTTTACAAACAAAACTATACCCTGAAACAATTTTTGTCTGGTTGTCTCTTGATTAATTAACAATAGAAATACCTTACATCTCAATACACTTAAGGAAAATTTAAAAAGTTGTATACTATAGTACCCAGCAAACGCAACTCACTACTATATAGCCATCGAGAAATTTTACGGTGTTCGAAATCCATAAATCCAACGTACATGATCAAAGGTATCAAATAAAAGTAAAAGGTAATAAAGTATTGATAGAGATACTTAGGTGGTAGTAAGGATAAAAAGATAATTATGTGTAATAACACTATTATACAGATAATGGTAGGAATGTCTTTGATTTGATATTATTAGTAGATACGATGGTAGAACATCTCGGTAGGTTAATCGGTAAAATATCACCGATTAGTCTGTACATTCATTCGTAATTTATCTCCATTACGTTATTTGTGTGTTTTTTTCAGATTTACATTTTATTCTCAAAGAACATGAATTCTCGTTAAAATATCATTGAACAGGAGGTTCATCCGTAATTCATCTCCAGTTCGTTAGACTTGCATGGTCTTTATTTTCATGTTTACATTTTGTCCAAAAGAACATGAATTCTTGGTAAAATATCACGGTTAGCAGGTTCATCCATAATTTATCTCCAATACGTTATATTTGTGTGGTATTATAATTTAGATTTACATTTTGTCTCAAAAAAACATGAACTCTCCCGTTTTGGGTCAAAAGACATGAACTCTACCGTCTCCATCTTTCTGAGGTCATGAAGAACACGACTTTGTCTGCAAGCCATGACGTCGGCCAGCACAAGGGACAGACGTTAGTGCACATGGCCATTCCTGATCATGATCCCAACAGAGGAGGGGACGAGCGCAAGGATTGCTGCATATCATGAACGCCAATTATTTCTTTAAATATAGTTTACATAATTTTGATGCTATTTACTAAAATTTTACAGATTTACATTAGCCATCGTTATGGGTGCAGTTAATGAAAAAAATTGTACATATGATTAGAATGTTTAATAGACAAGCCGCAATTTACCAATGATTGTTAGCTATAAATCTTCATTCATGGTAAATTTTATTTTAATGTTTTTTAATTACTCTAATATTCATGTTATTCACTAGTTAGTTACTCCATTACCGTCTATAAGAGGTTATGATTTTTTTCTCATACCTTTCCCTTCTGTTGATGAACGTTCTACGAGTCCACGTTGCTCATCTCCCAGACCACTTTCAACAGGTTAATGCCATGGATACATGGTACATGAGGAAGTTTTGTTAGGAGTTAGTTTATTTATAAAAGCAATTCTTTAGGACATCTTAAGACATTTTTTATGGAAAACATGAATTTTTATATAATTAAAAATAAATGCTGGACAGTGAAACAAAGAGCTCAAGATCGAATAATCAAGAAGAAAGGGTGAGCGCATGTCGGAGTCGTACGTGGGCCTATGGGGTTGAAGGCTGCGCCATGCGTGTTCTTTGTTTCATAGAATTTCATGTATTATTTTATAACTCCTGTAGAAAATCTTTAAAATTACTTCATCCCAAACGAGGCTAAAGGCTCATGGAATGTAAGAATCTCTGGTCTCGACTCGATCTCCTCTACGCTCTCAAACGAAGTTGGGGGTTTCTTTGGGGCTTCTAATTCTTTTGCTATGACTTTTTTTAATAATTAAATATACTCACGATATAACAACTTAACAGATATAAGCACGATGTAATATAAGGAGCTGAAAACATCAAACTACAGAAACTTGGCAAGTGGGCGCATTATAATTCAAGAAATTAACATGTCGTATTTTGATGCAACAATTTGGTTAGCTATGTGATGTTTTGGTTAACAAGTCCTAGATGAGTATTATGCCATCACACAGCAATCTTGCTGATATTAATTACCTTATAATCTTACATTTAATATATAATATATAAGAATTATGTTACTTGTACAATTTACACCACTGGTTTGGATATTTTCTTCATATTTTCAAATCTCATCGGAAACATAATTTTCTACATAGTAAAATTTAACTGATTTTTAGTTACTGAAATGACAAAAATTAAGTATATTTATACAAAACTATGCAAGTATATTGACAAAATAATTTCTTGGAAACTGAATGTGTATAGAAAAATACTCAAAATAATCAATTGTTATACTAACACACTCACTTTTTTAGTTATTGTATCAAAATTATATTCACCTTTTAAGTTGTTGTCCCCGTACTCTTGCTTCATATGTTGTTATACTATATTATATCCATTTGTTAAGTTATTATACTACCCACCTAGCAAGTTAATATATCATAAATATAATTTAGTTTTTTTATTACTATACTCTTGCAGAATTAAAGCGTGCAAAAAGGTGGAAGGTGGGAAAGAGGGTACGCGTGCCATTGCCTAGGTAGCAGGGGTAGCTACGCTCAGCACTGGAGACCAACAGTGTGTGAAAAATAACTTAATTAGATAAAAGGCGTGAAGTTGAAAGAGAGATTGACGTGTGAGGTTTGTGTTATGCACAAAATTGAGTTAGAGGTTGGGGAGGGGATGTCTTAGAAAGATCAGTAGGGATATTTGGATAATGAAACTCCGAAGCCAATCTCCAAATGCTCAACACAGTCCTACTCTCACAGCCCTTTCAATCTCAAATCCTAACCCAATCTCAGAAAGTCTATAGAAGTAGGATTGAACCATTCAAAATGGAGGTACAGTGAGGAGAGTTAAATAATCATATCATCCACCAACTAACTGTTACTCATAGATTTTAACGCCAAAAATTCTAGTCAGCACTAATTACAATCACTAAAACTTTTAGCCCATCCTCTCAACCAGACAAAGAGCTCTGAGTAGAGGTTCTGGTCACAACTATTAGAATTTTCAGTCTAACTTAAGCACCAAAACATATTTTCTATGTAAGTGTTGTGTTTTGTGTATTTAAGGACCAAACAAAGATTCTGAGTGCTTATAAGTCAACTTGGGCTTTAGATATGAACCCTTATTACGGATTTTCCTATGACTCAATTTTTAAATCGAAATTAAATTACACCTTCTTGAGTTCTTTAAGCTTTGTGATCATTTGTAGGGGTTATTAAGCGATATGTGAATCAACATAGAGACTAATAGCTATAATTAAGCTTAATAACATCATTAGTCTTTTAATTGACTTATCATTTATCATCCAAAACCTAATAGTAACCTAGATGCACTTTCACACATTCAACCAAATAAAATCTTTTGCATACCACATCTTTGATACAACCAACCAAATAACTTCTAGCTATACCCAAGTTCATCCAATACAGACAACCAAATGATTGCATGTGTATCTTCTCAACTAGACTAAATTCAATCGGAACAAGGAAGATGGGCCTAGCTAGATTTGGTAGATATGAGCAACTAAACACTAGTACAAAAATCTCTCATCCCAGACGGTCCATCTATGGCAGGCCTTAGTGCCTCATCATAGATAGCTTCATCTCTGACGGGCTATATCGAAGCCCGTTAGAGATGAGACAGAGCGGCTAGACCTATCACATGTGAGACCATTTCTGTGATGGACCGCTATATAAAACCGATAGAGATAAGGTCAACTCATCTCTGAAGGGTTCAGTAGATAGACGGTCACATATAAGCCCTTACTTGTGACATTTATCTAGTCTAAACCCATCACATGTGAAGGTTTACTACCTATAACGATTTCTTAGTATAGCCCGTTAGAGGTGAGGCTTGCCCAGTGACATGTGTTCACCTCTACGGCCTGTCACAAGTGTCTTGACTACATCTCTGACGGAAAGTGTGTTGGCAACTGGCAGACGTTGTTGACCTTTTATATATACCTCTACAAATGCATTTGTTGGCCAACCCATCTTCTATACTGTTTATATTTTAGGTGAGAGGGTAAGGGGTGGGCGAATATTTATCTTGATATTGAGAAGTTAAATATGAGCTAAATTTGGACTTAGTAATTTATAGTTTGTTCATTCAAACTAATTTTATTATATATGTGTAGATAGGTTATAGTTGGATGTATAATACTAACCGCTTGAGGCAAGAGTTTAAAAATGGAGTAGTTGAATTCCTAAATGCTACGGATGATGATAAGAGAAGGAGAAGTAAGGAATATTTGGTCTGTCCATGCATAAACTGTACAAATAAGAAAATATTTGCAGATACAGCGTAGTTATAATTTCATCTTATACGTAGAGGTTTTATGAAGGATTATAGTTGTTGGAGCAAACACGGGGAGCAAGAAGAACTGAATATTCATGTTGAAGAAGTAGACGATAAACACTAGGAGAAACAAGAAGATAGAGATGACATATATATTCCTTCTCTGTTTGGAGATGATATCATTGATATCGACCATGATTTTTCTCAGATGCTTTATGATGTTGAGAAACCAGAATACAACGAGAAGGATTATGAGAATTTATTAGCTTTGGTGATGGATTTGGAGATAAATATATATTCTAGATATAAGCCGAATCACATGAAGCTATCTATTGTCCTTGATTTAATGAAGCTTCAGGCAAGTAATGATTGACAAGAGCTTCACGGATCTACTTGATTTTTTGAAGGACTTGTTGTTCAATAGGAACAAAATACCAAAGACAACATATGAAGTAAAGCAAGTGTTATGTCTTTTAGGGTTCGTGGTTAGAAGAATACACGTATGTCTGAACATTGCATTTTATACTACAAAGAATACGATAACTTGGATACATGCCCTGCATGCGAAGCTTCTTGATACAAGCAAAAGAATAGTAGTATGGAGGGTAAGAAGTCAAAGAGGTATGGTCCAGCAAAGGTTATGTGGTATCTTCCTATTGTCGACTGCATGAAGCGAACGTTTACCAATCCCAAGAAAGCTAAGTTAGTTTGTTGGCATGCATCAAATAGAAAAGAAGATGGTATGCTAAAGCATCCGGCCGATTCAACGCAGTGGAGGAATTTCGATAGGAAGCACCCTGAATTTACAGAAGATATGAGAAACAATAGGTTGGGTCTGAGTACGGATGACATGAATCTCTTCGGTGACCTCAATAGTCATCATAGTACTTGATCAGTGCTTCTAATGAACTTTAACGTACTGTCTTGGTTGTGTTTTAAGAGAAAAGTACATTATGCTTTTCATGCTAGTGCAAGGGCCAAGACAATCTAGCAACAATATTGATTTGTTCTTAAAAATGCTATGGCATCTAGGGATGTTTATGAATGGAAGAACTTCAATCTTTATACACTATTGTTCTGCACCATTAACAACTACACTACACATGGTAGCCTTTCAAGTCAGACTATAAAAGTAAAGAAATCTTGTTAGGACTGTATGGAAGAAACACACAACAAGTAGATGAAGAATTTATGCAGAATGGTCTACATGGGCTTGGATGGGATGTTGAAACGTGGCAAAGATACGATATCAATAGATACACTTTCTACACAACCAACCACAATGAATAAAACACAATACAGAATAGTGGAATGCGCATAGAGGTAGTTAATGACCAACTCGGCTATCATGATCAATACTATGGCCGCATAGAGGAAATATGGTAGTTGAATTATGTGAAATTCAAAGTGGTGTTGTTTTGGTGTACATAGGTCGATCTAAAGCATGTTGAGGTTAACAAAGATGGTTTCATGCTTGTAAATCTATAGTCTAATGGATACAGGAATGAACCTTTTGTTCTCGTAAAACAAGTTATTCAAGTGTTCTATGTGACCGATCTGGCAAATAAGTGGCTTCATGTTGTTCATGAAGGAAAACAAAGAATTGTTGGAATTGACAACATTGTTGATGAAGATGATTACAACAAATATGTCCATATTTTTGGCCAAAAAGCTTCTCTTGAAGAAGTTCAACAAGAAGACAAGACTGTGTGTGCACGTCTGGACTATGACAAAGTAATTCTTATGTAACAATGTTTGTATGTAATGTACAAGTTTAGGTGTTTTAGAGAATATTACGTGAAATATATGGCTTTCTGTGTGATTTAAAATAAATTTAAATTCCAACAAGATTATCGGAATTACAAATACATTATGGTCAACATCTGGTCAAAGTTATTAGCATTCATACCTACAAATAAGAAATGAATTTGATGGACTTCTGGTCAAAGTTACTTGTGACGGTTTTAGTAAAGGGTCTGTTACAGATATCAATAACGTGTGACGGTCTATTACGCATAGCCCTCATAGGTAAGTTACCTATGATGTTCTTAGTACATGGCTCATCATAGGCAAGTTACATGTGATGGGTTTTATTACACGGCTCATCATAAGTAATCCAAATGTTTTTTAAAGTATCTAAATTCAAGAAAAGTCACTCACATGCAGATCTAAGCTACTGATGTCCTCATCCTATAGCTCAATTCCCAAGCCCATAAAGCCATCACCACTGCCGCCATGCCCTCTCATCGTCCCTCAGCTCACCAAGCCTACCACTATACCGTCGTCGTCACCAACACCAAGCACTTCGGTCATCTAGGAGCTCCTGGAGCCTACCATTGCGCCGCCATTGTCGCCAACCCCAAGCCCTATCATCATCCTCAAGCTCCCCAAGCATGTCACTATGCTATTGCCGCCATTGCCATGCCTTCTTATCGTCCCCGAGCTTCCTAAGCCCACCACTTCGGCACTGTTGCTATCGTTCCTAAGCACCACCATGGTTAAATGTTAGCACACAGCATTCTCTATGATTTAGCTTCATATTTTTTCTTGCCACTTTAAGTAGATTGCAACCTTTGCATGCCATCTTTGTGATTTTTTCATTCATTAAATAATGTAAATTTTTAGTAAATTTCTTAGCTATACTACTTTAGGTTTTTTTCTATTAATTACTTACCTACCATTTTTGGTGATTTCTTACTTAATTAACTAATTTGATTCTAGAAAATTTTATATTTATTAGGTGCTTAACTAATGTAATTTTTTAGTTAATTAATAAATGTGATTTTTAGTGCATTTATACTTTATTAAAATACTAATCATAGGTGACTTCAATAAAAAAACTAAACTAATGTAAGCATTACTACCTTAAAAGTACACTCAACTTACAATAACTAACAATTTCTTAGCTATTTTAATACCTATGATTATAGTTTATGTTATGTTAATTAATTGGTAATTGTTTAGCTAATTAACTAATGTGATTTTTTGTGATTTTGTATTTATTTCATTGTTGTGTTTTTAGGTACATTTTCACTTAGTTGACATACTTAGGTGACTTCATTAAAAAAAACTAAACTAAACTAATATAGTTAACAATTTTAGTTCATAAGTTGAATTATAAGAAGCAAAAATACCTAAGAACGTCTATGAAACTGAGCGCACGGACAAATAGCAACTTTCATCCAAAAAGGATTTTCTAACCAAAGTAGAATGAAAGTGAATACATCTTGTAACAATATTAACTATTTAACAATTGTACCATATACTTTATATTAGTATTTATATATTTGTCTATGTACGTGCTTATGTATGTATTTCCTTTTGTTAAATGATCACAGAATATAGGGTGCTCAGGATCCAAAGTGGTTTGGACTAATTAGTACATATACTACTCGACTAAGACACCTTGGATCACCGAGCACCTCGTATTGTATCATTTTTTGAAACCTTAGACTATGTTATTAAAACCAACCATCTGTTACCTCGATCACTAGTCACCTCCATCTTCAGAACATTGGGTGAGTTTTTTTATTTAGTTGAAAATTAATTAAATTGCTTCATAAAAAATTGGGTTTACGTAAATTACATAAGATAAATATATTATAAATCTTAGCCTCGATTATACCACCTACGATGACATCAACTTATCTCAACAATTTACTCAAGCAAAGCAAGCTAGAGGCCTTAGGGTAGGTGGCCATTGCCTTAGGGCACTTTTGGCCCCTGTACTCAGGCTCCTTCTGCTTACTTTGCTTGTACACAATCATTGCAAGTAATTGATAGTAATATTGAGAGTGAGATGTAGTTACTACTGAAACCCATGATTTATAATATATTGTCTAGCTAATCTATCAAATAATCCTTACACCGAGGAGGTAAGAGTTTTAAACTCCATTAACCCGACATTTGAGTGTACTATAAATTTCAAACATATATTATATGTAACATACTCTAATGATCATAGATAATATATTATAATATATCAAATAATCCTCGTGGTGAGGAGGTATAAGTCAAATGATCACAGATTGCAAGGTTCTGCAGGTCCTAAAAGTGGTTTGGTTGGATTAGTATGTATACTAAACAACTTAGACACCTTAGCCCCCTAGGACCTCGTATTATGTCATTTATTGAGAATTTACAGTATGTTACTAAATTATTAAAAAAATCTATAAGTTATATTAAAAAAAGATGACACCTGACTTACGAAAATCCATAATATATTTTTTTCTAGTTTTTAACTTCATAGGTTATCGTAGTTCTACTTTGAAAACGCACAGGCGACACGTATATGGCTATGAGTAATTTTGTAGATTCAAATAAAAATTATAGCTATATGTAATTTCTAAAAATTAATGTATGTATATATTGATAAATATATGACTATGAATATATGAGAAATCTATGTGTATATGTGAGCTTGATGATATGTCAACGTCAATATATCACTTTGGTAAAATTTTACTTAATTATGTGCTATCTATTTTTCAGAGGACATTGCTAATAATTTCTAAAGCTAGATAAAAAATAAATTTATTTTTTAATAACCACGACACTGTCGAGTTTAGGCCTTACAGACAAGTAGTGTCTGTGATAGATTTTAAATAAGACCAATCACATGTGACTATCTATAATGAGTGCTAATCTATATCGTGACAGTTGACTAAGTCATCTCTGAAAAATTATGAAACATGTTCGTCAGAGATACACTAACTCT
The DNA here is from genome assembly GCA_030770085.1 of Oryza coarctata. NCBI lineage: Eukaryota > Viridiplantae > Streptophyta > Magnoliopsida > Poales > Poaceae > Oryza > Oryza coarctata. Next base: position 12,333,070 of record CM061475.1, read on the forward strand.
AATGAGTCATAAATATAATCACACGTCTGAGATAGCTCATCTATAATAGATCGTTAAAGCGACCGTAAGAGCTATATTTTCTCTGACAGATCATAGGTGCAATCATTACTACTTTATTTTATCTGTGATGGGTTTTTCTTATAACACATCATAGGTAATTTTAACTCTGATGAGGTTTAAACCTTATAGATAAGGGTTTAAAGTCATCACACTGGATCTGGTGTATATATATATATCCAAGCTATATATATGTTGCGTCGTCATGGCTGGCAGCATGCATGCATGCATGGGACGTGCATGCGTTTTCTCATGCTTAATTGCAAGCATGACGCAGCCGATAGCGGCGCGGTGGGTAGACGCTGATCGGGCTACTCAGATGTATACGTACGTGCGTGCCGGTGCCGCACGACTGGTTGACTACTCCGTATTTGGCTACGTATCAGATTGTGAGTTGTACTAGCACGTGCGTACCACGTACGACTCTCCATCCCGTTTGACTTTGATCTTCCCTTTTGCTTTTTCTTCGGAATGACTGATGAACCCGGGTCTCGTGGGAAGATCTTTCATATATAGGCTGTCTTTTTCTGGGCCTTGAACGTAATTTTGCCAACCATGCAAACAAACACACAAACTGGCATTGTTCATTTCCTTATAGCTAAGCGATGAATTGCGTGTTACTCTGGATGTTGTTTGAAGCATTTCCTTTGGATGCAATTTGCAAGTAATTGAAACATAATAGTGACATTGATAGTTTGCAATTACTATCTCAATCTTTAAACAGGTATATTTCTAACACTTAAAACACAAATTACTAGAATAGATAAATTACCTATATATTCTTTATTAAATGATAAATGGTTGAGAATAGGTGTGTGATGGGGTAAGATTGAAAGAAATTTAAATTAGAAGTATAGTCGGAGGAAAAAACAGTATGATAAAAATACACTTTTTATTTGCAAAATTTAAATTCTAGAAATACATTTGTTTTGATACAAAGGTAGTAACATAGAAGTGACAAATTGCATTTCACTGTTACTCTATGTAAGCTTTAACAACTACTACTTCCTTTAAATTTCTCTAACTTTAATCAAATATAGAAAAATATATTAATATTTATAATATTAAATAAATGCACTATTAAAAAAATTTATGGTATATTTAATAAAATTAATCTGATGTTACATATGTTGGTCTATTTCTTTTAAATTTGATAAAAGTTAAAGAGGTTCGGCTTATGATAAAACTTAAACAGACGGAGCAACAGTTTTTACCTATTTTGATTTTACTCATACAGACAATGGCATTTCTCCCTTCTCATCACCCCCATGCGCATGCTCGGCTAGCGTCCAACTCATCAATGAAAGAAGCCATTTTGCCTTATATGGGCAAATTGAGCTCTTATATAAGCAACTAAACAAACTTTGTTTCAGCCTATATTTCGCATGCATGTTCTTTTGTTAGTTAAATGATTTGTGATAATTATATAACAGTGTGAATAAATTAATTAAATATTATGAAGTTGGAAATAGATTTAAAATAATTTTCTAAGAAATTCACATATAAAAAGTTTTTATGAAAATCACACGTTTAAAAACTCGGAAAGCGTGTGTATTTATCCACCATTCTATTCATTAGAAAAAATTCATTAGAAAAAGAACACATAGTGTATCCATCAGACAAGTTTATACATCGTTTGGGATTTTTGTTGATACATGTTACGGCAACTAGCTTTTGCTAGATTATTTGAGTTACTATGGTACTAAGAGTACGTAGGAGATTCAAACACACTGCTACATGACAGGGTTTTAGTGATATAACCCTGTAACATATAAAAAAATGTGTTACTAAGAAATATTACAATAGAACAAAATATGTGGTACACAAAAAGGTTGTAACGCATGCTAAAGCAAATGTGAAACAGTATTACAAAGAGAAGAGTAGTAGCATATGATGTGTTACTAAGGCTAGTTATCGGTTTTTGTGAGAATATAATATTGGTAAGCGTGGGGAAAAAAGCACTTTTGGCAAACTCGGTGGCTCGTTTCAAAATTTCTCCAATTGATTTAGTTTTTTTAAAATAAAGTTATTTAATTTTGAACAAAATTGTTTTTATCATGTCTTAGACTCATCTCGGCTTGTTAGCTCATTAACAAAAATTGTAAATGAAAAAAATAATTTAAAAGAAAGCTCGATAAAAAGTTTATCGAGTTTTTTCCACCCCTAAATATTGGAAACAAATATTCATATTGATTTTTTAAAAAAATCAATTTGTGGCACCTAATTGGAGTCACCTAACAATTCACCACTGAAGAGTGTACGCTAAGTTAAAGTTTCTATTAGTCTGAACAAAATCATTACATAGATATCAACGATTTGTACTAAAAACTGTGATTACCCCACATTACTACTTTAATGCCAAAGTTGATGGAACAGGCTATGCACAAAACAAAACGATGGGGTTTTTCTAAGTTGCGAGCTATACACAGAAATCAGGAAAAAAAAACCCAAAATTGGTTCATGAAACAGAGTAATCTTCCATGAGAGCTAGGCAAATTGCTGAAAAGTGCTGATATCCCCCAACCAATTGAAGAAAATAATGATTTTGAAACATTTTCATTTATACAAACTACCCTACAGGGAAAAGATAGTAGAAAGAGACAGAGCAACCAGAGTAAATATCGTTTTGCAATTCAATTTGTTTAAAAATTAATCATCTAGAATAATATGAGCAAAAATCTTCTAAAGTCTGATCTGAAGGAGTTTCTTTTGTGCACATTCACTGGTGGCATCTGCACAAGATAGAAAAAGAAAAACATAAAACCAAATGCAGAAATGTATTTGCGTAAAGGAAACCAAAATTCTATGAATGGAGAAACTCAAGCTGTTGTTCTACTTCAAATTGAGTTCAGAACCTGAAACCTGACATTGGAAACTTGATTTACAACAAACACACGTTGAAACGCAACATGCATATTTCTGAAATGTCCTTGAATTTAACAAGTTGAAACACAAAAAATACACAGTGCATAGAACTTGAAACCTGACAATGAAAAGAGAAGTCCATATTAAAATTGACTTTCTACAATATGAACAGATATTGGTTGTGAGCACTATTCATCTTAGAAAAAACGCAAAGATTTGGACATGCAAATGAACTATGTTTTGTCTAAAGTTGTTTGTCCTAATGACATATAGTGAAAACTAGAGGGAGTAAAACTCAGATCTGAGTCCACATTACTCACGAAGTCATGATATCAAAGATTTCAGAGCATAGTGCTGTCAAAAGAAATGTTTCATGCAATGAACTCTGAACTGTTCTTGTACTTGCAGATAGAAAAGGACTCGGAATCCAGTTTGTTGCTAAGCGAGTCATGTTCCTTTCCTTACCTGGCACAATACGATGGTCAACGTGTAACTTCAAATTCTGCAATGTTTTTTACTGGACTTCAAACTCTCAACTTCATACCTGTAATCTGTCCTCTGAAGCTACAAAGCTACAAAGCTACATAAAGGGCTGCAGTTCTCATGTAATTGACAAGGGTTAAAAACCAAAGACATTAAACTTTTAATACCTGCATATATTCAAATTTATCCCAGTGTCTACTTGCTAAAATAAATCAAGAAAACGCTTGTCATAACATGCTCGGGCATTAAGATTAATGGCAATGGCTCAGTGAAGCAAATAACAGTTTTTGTGAACAAACCTACGGACACTAGTTACTAAAGTACTTTCAGATCGCACTTAGGAGGACAGTACATGGGGGCAATGTACTTCACTCTGAGCTATGCACAAGAAGATGTCTGCATTAAGCATGGGTGATCTACCAATTAAATAAAATTGTATCTCAGCATTGAAGCAGATCATATATGAGGCCATCGTCTGCTGCGGCAGGAACAGACAGAGCTTGTTTGCTCCAGACAATGAGAGAAGCAAACCTATTCCTTTCGATTAGAGGACAAGCAAAGGAGCTACCGGTGGGAGGGGCGCCACTGCAGGAGCCGGAGGTGGCACGTCGATGGAGTCCCCGGGCTCCGTGCACAGCAGCGTGCTCCAGCTGCTGCTCCAGTCGGGCTCCTTGCAGCGGGAGCGCGCGAGGTTGAGCTGCTGCAGGGCGCGCGGGTCGATCTTGGTGGCCAGGTACGCGCGCGCCACCTCGAACAGCTGGTGCTCGTTGTACCCGCCGTCGATCTGCCGCCGGATCACCACCGTGTGGCGCTCCTTCTCCGCCACGCCGTACTGCGCACGCACGAACGCCCCGCCCCACCGCACCGCGGCGCGGAGCTCGTCAGGGAGCAGCTCACGCGCCATGCTCCGCGGCAGTACGGCACCGTGGCCAGCGTCTTCTTGTACGCGTCCAGGACCCTCCCCTGCTGCGCCGCCGGGAGGTGCAGAGGGCTGCGACGCGGCTCACCGGTGCTGGAGGCGGAGGATGCATTGGGCAGCGGCGCAAGGGTGCAACCCAGCAAATACAGGAAGCGGTGGAGCCCGACGGCGTGAGGCAGTGGCGGCTAGCAGACATCTCGTTTCTGCCCTGATTTGGATTGGGGATGAAATTATTTAACCCTGGAAGCAGAGTATCTGTGGAAAGGCTTTGGCGCCACAAAGTTGGGATTTGGCGCCACAAGAGAATGATTTGGCGCTGCCGTGTTGGGGAATTTGATGAGGCAATTTGGTAACTGTATATATTTAAATCTGATAGTCGAATTATGAATAATACGGTATTACCAACTGTATATAAGCCTTATATAAAAGAAGAAGGTAAGATCATTGACTTCATAAGTGTTTGCACCGGCGATGATGATAATGTGCACATTGTTAATGATGACGAGTTGTGCATTGGCGAGAAATATAAGGGGACAATGTGCACACTCGGTGATAGCGTTCGAGCTATGAATCGTCCAAGGACACGCACACGTTCAACTATAAAATCACAACTGGAGGATACTCTCAACTCACAGCAGGATAAAAGAGGAGATAAACTCAACTCAAGATAAACTTTTTCATAATAATTCAACAAGTGAGTTTACATTCAGAAATTAGGCTTTATATAGCCATACAACTCAACTCTAGAAACTTCCTACTAATTAATAACTCCTTAACTATTTTTGCAAATATCAAAACACAATAAAAACAACATTAACTACTACTGCTAATTCCCAAATATAATTAAAACATAGAAAGACTCAAAAGGCAAGTTCCAAGAAACTAAATGCTGGCTGGCTCCTCAGTAACCACGCTCACTTGACACAAGGTTTTGACCAAGAAGACTCTGGAATCTGGAGAAACTCAAAACATAAAAAAGATAGTCCATTTCATTATCTGATCACAGAAATTTAAATCACCCAAATCCGAGCCTTTATGAGAGAGTTATGCCCAAAATACTGGCCCAGTACGAATCTGTCCAGAGAGCTGCTATTTCGTAAATTAATTATAAATATGACTTGGGCCTGGTTCTTCAAGCTGAGAACTGGTCCATAACTTGCTTCCTTGATCATGATTGTTTATATGTAAACCTGCCATGACTTGATCGCCATCATTCTCCCCCGGTTGAAAAGAACTCGACCACGAGTTCGGCTCATTTTCGCCATGGTATGGAGAAAGATCCTTCACATTGAATGTGGATGAAACACCATAATCTCCGGGAAGCTCCACCTTGTAAGCATTGTCACCTATGCGCTGCAAGATTTTAAACGGTCCATCACCACGGTGTGTGAGCTTTGCATTGCGCCCAGGTGGAAATCTCTCCTTGCTCAAATGCACCCACACAAGATCACCTTCTTTGAAAATCACAGCCCTTCGGTGCTTGTTAGCTTGTCTTTCATACTTCTGATTTTGCTTCTCAATCCTCTTGCTGACTTGTTCATGCAAGCCCTTGATTGCTTTAGCATGCTCATCTGCATCTCCACTATAGCTATGGCTGATTGGCAATGACACAAGATCAAGAGGAGTCTTCGGATTGCATCCATACACCACTTCAAAAGGGCTTTTACCTGTCGTCTTGCTGCTGGACCTGTTGTAAGCGAATTCAGCTTGAGGTAGAACAAGGTCCCATTGGCGTATGTTATCACCCACCAAGCTTCTCAACAGATTGCCCAAACTCCGATTCATAATTTCAGTTTGGCCATCGGTTTGAGGATGATAGGCTGAACTAAACTGCAGCTTTGTACCCATCTTACGCCAAAGTGTTCTCCAAAAATGCCCAACAAACTTCGGGTCTCTGTCAGATGTTATGGTATTTGGAATGCCATGCAACTTCACTATCTCCTTGAAATAAAGATCAGCTATGTTAGTGGCATCCATCGTTTTTGCACAAGGAACAAAGTGTGCCATTTTAGAGAACCGATCAACCACCACCATGATTGAATCTTTGCTGCGTTGAGTTCGGGGCAGTCCCATCACAAAGTCCATGCTCACATCTTCCCACGGTGCATTAGGAACAGGAAGGGGAGTGTAAAGTCCAGAATTTTGAGACTTTGTTTTTGCTAGATGGCAAGTTCTACATCTCAAAATGTAATGGTTCACATCCTTCATCATTTTAGGCCAATAGAAACGGTCTTGGAGTAATGCACTAGTTTTATCTCGTCCAAAATGACCACTTAACCCACCATCATGAACCTCTTTAATGATCTGCCACCTCAAAGAACAATTCGGTACGCACAAACGGTTGCCATAGAAAATATATCCATCATTCACCATAAATTCTTTATATGGACCTTTTGCACATTCAGCTTTTATCGTGCCAAAGAACTCATCATCAGAATACAACTCCTTGATCACTTCAAACCCAAGAACATTTACCTTCATTGTGGACAGCAAAGAATGCCTCCTACTTAAAGCATCTGCCACCTGATTTGAAGCACCACTTTTATGCTTGATGTGGAATGTGTAGCCTTGTAAAAATTCCACCCACCTTGCATGTCTCGGTTTGAGCTTGTGCTGCCCATTTATGAACTTCAGCGCCTCATGGTCGGAGTAGAGAATGAACTCCTTAGAAATGAGGTAGTGTCTCCAATGCCCAAGAGCTCGTACAATTGCATAGAACTCTTTGTCATATGTAGTGTAGTTCTTACGTGAATCTGAAAGCTTTTCACTAAAGAAGGCAATAGGTCGACCCTCTTGATTGAGAACCGCACCAATGCCTACACCAGATGCATCACATTCAAGCTCAAAAATATTCTCAAAGTTGGGCAAAGCAAGAATTGGGGCTGCTGTCATCTTCTCCTTGATGAGCTGAAAGTTCTTTTCAGCTTCCTTCGTCCATTTGAATACTCCTCCTTTCAAGCATTTGGTGATTGGAGAGACAAGAGTGCTGAAATCTCGAATGAACCGGCGATAGAATGAAGCCAGTCCATGAAAACTTCTCACATCATGAATGTTGGCTGGTGTTGGCCATGAAACAATTGCATCCACCTTAGAAGGATCAACATGAATACCTTCAGCTGAAACCACATAGCCTAAAAACACCAAGTTGCTGGTTAGGAACTCGCACTTCTTGAGGTTGATGTAGAGTTTCTGTTCAGCTAGCACTTCAAAGACTTGGTGAAGGTGCTCCAAATGCTCTTCTTTACCCGTGCTATACACGAGTATGTCATCAAAATAGACCACCACAAATCTACCAATAAAAGACTTAAACACCAAATTCATTAGTCTCATAAAAGTACTAGGAGCATTAGAGAGTCCGAATGGCATCACCAACCACTCAAACAATCCATCACGGGTCTTAAATGCTGTCTTCCATTCATCACCAGGCCTCATACGAATCTGATGGTACCCACTTCTAAGATCAATCTTTGAAAACACACTAGCACCATGGAGCTGATCTAGCATGTCATCTAGACGAGGAATATGGAAGCGATACTTGATAGTAATCTTGTTGACCGCTCTACTATCCACACACATGCGAAAAGAACCATCTTTCTTTGGCACAAGCAAGGCTGGAACTGCACAAGGACTCATGCTTTCACGCACCAAACCCTTTCTCATCAACTCATCTACTTGCCGCTGCAACTCGGCATTTTCTGTTGGGTTCATTCGGTATGCTGCTTTGTTTGGCAAAATTGCACCAGGAACAAAATCTATGCAGTGTTGCACACTCTTCAATGGAGGTAAACCTGCTGGAATTTCATCTGGAACAAGGTTCTGAAATTGTTCAAGTAAAGGTACCACTGGTCCGGGTATTAGAGGACTTCTATCACCCTTAACTTCTTTCACCACTAATGCAAAGGCTATTTGGGATTCTTCAAAAATTTCAGTAAATTCAAATTTTGAGAGAATAAAATTGCTATCCTTGAGGGCTGGTTTAGATTTCATTTCCATTCTAGAAGGACCCAAAGTAATCTTAGCACCATTCAGCTCAAAAGAATAAGTGTTTTTAAAACCATCATGGTGTACCTTTCTATCAAACTGCCAAGGTCTCCCCAAAAGTAAATGACAAGCATCCATAGGAACTACATCACACCATACCTCATCTCGGTACTTCTCACCAATAGAAAAATTAACCAAACAACGTTGGTCAACTTGCACACATTTACCCTTTTCCAACCAAGAGAGTTTGTACGGTTTTGGGTGCTTTTCAGTTTTAAGCGGCAACTTTTGTACCATAATTTCAGAAACAACATTCTCACAACTCCCGCTATCAATGATAACATCGCATACCTTCCCATGAGAGGTGCATCGTGTATGGAAGATATTGTTACGGAGCCACACATCATCTTGAACGGGACTGGAATTCAGCACACGCCTAATCACCAACATCTCACCCGTATCTCCATAAATGACATCCTCCTCATCTGCTGCCTCATCAAACACGGGTGGAGAATCAAAATCTGTTTGCTCCTCTTCTAAGGGTTCTTCAATAATGGTAAATACCCGCTGGTTTGGGCACTCGGACATGATGTGACCGTACCCTTTGCACCGATAGCATTGAACAGCTTTAGGGGCTGGTTTAGAGGGTCCTGCGGTTGCGGTTTTTGCTGAAAATTTGGCCACTGCACTTGATGTTGGTTTGGCTGATTGCGTACTGCTCCCATGACTTGTTGGATGGCCTCGATTGAGAACTCGGCTACCACCAAAGCTCGCTGTTTTTCTGACTTCTTTCTCCTTGAGTTGCTTCTCAACTTTTGTGGCAAGTTTAAACACATCATGATAAGAGATAAAGGGCTGTAAAGTTACCACATCATGAATCTCCTTGCGAAGGCCACGAAGATATCGTGCAATGGTTTGTTCTTCGGGCTCAACAACGCCACATTTCAACATGAGGTGATCAAGTTCTTCAGTGTAATCTGCCACAGTTTTATCACCTTGAACAAAGCCATGAAGTTGAAAAAAGGCCTCTTGCAAGTACCCTTCCGGCAGAAACTTCTTTCGTAACTCTTTCACCATCTTTTCCCATGTTCTGATTTTTTGCTTACCCTCACGGGCTCGCTTCATCTTCAACTGCTCCCACCAAATAGATGCATGCTTCTTTAATTTGATGGCAACAATCTTCACCTTCTCTTCCTCAGGGACATCTTGGTATTCAAAGACACGTTCAACCGTATTGAGCCAATCTATGAACTCATCGGGTTGTATGCGCCCTTCGTACACAGGAATATCCGCTTTTAGATCAAAAGCCCGTCGAAATTGCTGGTTCCTTCGGGTGTGATTTTGATGGAGAGCCTCTTCATCACTGGACACCAAGGTGTGGTTGTCGTGGAAGGGGTTGAACTCGGCATCATCGTCACCATAAGTTTCGCCATCTGAGCCACGATAGGAATCATCGCGGTTGTTCCCAGCGGCCTCCACGCGCGCTAGACGCTCTTGGAGTTGTTGCACATGCTGCCTCAACTCGTTCAACTCAATATCTCGATCGGCTTGCTGGTTGCCTTCAGGAGGATTGACACGAGCACTACGTCGCACCATCCTTCGCCTGCTGCTCTGATACCAACTGATACGGTATTACCAACTGTATATAAGCCTTATATAAAAGAAGAAGGTAAGATCATTGACTTCATAAGTGTTTGCACCGGCGATGATGATAATGTGCACATTGTTAATGATGACGAGTTGTGCATTGGCGAGAAATATAAGGGGACAATGTGCACACTCGGTGATAGCGTTCGAGCTATGAATCGTCCAAGGACACGCACACGTTCAACTATAAAATCACAACTGGAGGATACTCTCAACTCACAGCAGGATAAAAGAGGAGATAAACTCAACTCAAGATAAACTTTTTCATAATAATTCAACAAGTGAGTTTACATTCAGAAATTAGGCTTTATATAGCCATACAACTCAACTCTAGAAACTTCCTACTAATTAATAACTCCTTAACTATTTTTGCAAATATCAAAACACAATAAAAACAACATTAACTACTACTGCTAATTCCCAAATATAATTAAAACATAGAAAGACTCAAAAGGCAAGTTCCAAGAAACTAAATGCTGGCTGGCTCCTCAGTAACCACGCTCACTTGACACGAGGTTTTGACCAAGAAGACTCTGGAATCTGGAGAAACTCAAAACATAAAAAAGATAGTCCATTTCATTATCTGATCACAGAAATTTAAATCACCCAAATCCGAGCCTTTATGAGAGAGTTATGCCCAAAATACTGGCCCAGTACGAATCTGTCTAGAGAGCTGCTGTTTCGTAAATTAATTGTAAATATGACTTGGGCCTGGTTCTTCAAGCTGAGAACTGGTCCATAACTTGCTTCCTTGATCATGATTGTTTATATGTAAACCTGCCATGACTTGATCGCCATCACTCGGGGCAAAGGATGAATTTTGCACGAGGCATTTACCTTTTTTTCCTAGCAACTCATTCCTAGTCCACTCCTAATTTCTATCTCATTCTTGCATAATCCAAATAGTTTTCTTATCTCCCGATATTAATAAGGCCTTCTGGCTCCACCTTTGAGGATGATGAGCCTACACTAAGCTTTCAATTTCACATGTGATCACATCGATAAAGGGGCCACACTAGCTCAACATTCAATTATTTATTTCTACACTTACACATTATTTTTTATCAAACTATGCTTCATATACAATCGACAAATTAATCTGTGTGAATGGGTCTGGTGATAAAAAAACCGACTAATAAAAACAATTTTGTCAGTCGTCTAACATTCATATTTTTTCGAACGACTTTTTTTCAAAAATGGTGGATAATATAGTTTTACTATATAAAATGGACCAGATTAACAACAAAAAATATCCAAGCAGCTTTTAATAATCTTTAGAAGTGCATTACAGTGGGTAGCTCCAAAATTTGGTGATAGGCGCGATGTAAGCAAATTTTTGGAACTAGCGAAATTGATTTGGCGGGCTAAGCCACGCGAGAGGTAGTGGCACAGCACTTAATGGTTAATCTCGTGGCCCATCTTTTTGCTCATCGTGCAAAGTCCAGAGACTCCAGATCCCTGGATACATCAGGTCCTTTGCTCTCCCTTCCTTCTACCGGCCCTTGCTCTCCCTGTTCATAACCAGGACACCAACACTAGCTCTCTGTCTACTGGCCGCTTCTCTGTCGCCCAGGGATGGACCCACCATGATTCATGGGTATTCGGATGAATATCTAAAATCTTTGATAAAAAAATATATAGAGAGTATATATTTCATATGTATATGAAAAAAATATAGAAAAGATCTATATTTATCAAAAGAAATCCAATAAAAAAGGCCTGGCATCATCTCACCTCCTTCCTCTTCGAACTATTTCAAACCCATTGCCCAATAGCTTCTAACTAGCCTTAGCTATCTCGTACACCCAATCGGCCGGTCTCCTGCCCTGACTTCCCCCGTCAGCCTCCTTGCCATCTCATTCTTGGGACACGCCACCGCTTCGCTAAGTCCGCCATCGTATGCGTTGGAGAGGCGGTCGTTGACCCAAGCGATATATCATGGGACGATACGTCGGACTCAAACTCCTGAGCAGATACACCTGTGGAAGTCGTTGGAGGCGTAGTTGAATCACCTTAGGGGTCAGCTCTGATAGAAGGAGCTCCGGGTACCCCCATATGCGATGACGGCAATTCCTATATAACTTCATAAGCTAGGAAATTATTGTTAGCAGGATTAATTAGAGAATCAGCCACATGATCACTTATAGCACGAACCCCACTAGTCGGATTTAACAAATAGGTAGGTAAAAGATTAATTTTATCTTAAAACCTACGACCAGCATTATGACCAAGAAATTAAAAGAAAAATAATGATTCATCAAAAATTACATCTCAAGAAATGTAAACCCTTACAGAATCAGAATCCAGTCACTTGAACCTTTATAAAATAGATTGTATCCTAAGAAAGTGCATTACTTAAAGTGGAATTAAAGTTTACGGATATTATAGGATAGTAGATTAGGCTAACAAGCGCATCCGAAGATATAAAGAGAGGAATAATTTGGCTATTGATTGAACAATCAAAAGAAGGGCGTGTCATATAATAGTAACTAACTAGATGTTCTATTTATTAAATATGTGGCAGAAAGAAAGACATCAGGCTAAAATTTTAGTAACATGTTGGCGTGAGTAAGAAGAGCTAAACCAACTTCGACGATATGACGATACTTGCGTTCGGCTGTCCCATTCTGCTGATGTGTATGCGAGTAGGAAATGTGGTGTGTGATGCCAACTTGGGCAAAAAAGGGATGCAATTTTTTATATTCACCCTCAGTCGGTCTGTATTGTTATAATCTTACAATTAAATAAGCGCTCAACATGAGATTAAAATTCTCAAAATTTGGTAAATACCTCATATTTGAATTTAAGGAGGTAAATCCAACTGAACTTACTATAATTATCAATAAAACTCACATAGTATTTGTGACCACCAACTGATTTGAGCGTAGTACCCCATACATCAGAATAAATAATTTCTAAAGGATGCTAGGAAACAGAGCTGAAATGAGGAAAAGGTAACTGATAGCTCTTAGCTTTTTGGCATGCATCACACACCGAATGTTTATTTGAATCTGCTAAAACAGAAGATTAAATTGGTTGATAACTTTTTCAACAATCGAGCAGCCGGATGACCTAAACAAGAATGTCATTTATCAAAAAAAATTTTGCAGCTCCATAGGCTTGCTTTATTATGCGCCTAGTAGGAAGAGGATAGAGGCCACGATCACAGTGTCTCCTAAGCAGAGTTTTTTTCGTTGCCTGATCCTTAATCAAGATGAAATTCTATAAAGGTAGAATTATCAGATGTGAAACGATGAACTGAAATAAGATTTTTGTTGGCCTTGGTAACATATAGAACATTATTGAGATGAAGATCACGACTAGGGGTTGTAACAGCAGAATGACCAATGCGACTGATTTCCATACCTACCCCACTTGTCGTGTGGATCTGATCGTAGCCCTTGTACCTATCATGGATCGACAGTTTTTCCAAGTTACTGATGATGTTATCTGTAGCACCCAAATCTATATATCAGTTGGTGTCTACTCTGTAGGACGTAGACGTTGCACCTGCATATTTTTCTTCTGGTACGAAGTCTTCGTCAAATCTGTACCATCATATGTCAATAGTATGTCTTTTTATCTTGCAAACCTGACACCTAGGTCTGTTGTCAGGCCCATACTGCTGATTATTTTGTGGGCCTTGATTTTGCTGACGCTGCCCATTGCTTCGACCATGCCCGTGAGATGGAGCACCCCTACGCAAGCGCCCTCTGCCTCGTGTGCCTTGCAACGCACCACGCCCTCGGTTGACAGAATTAACCGAGGAGCGGCTATCAGGCTGGAGAAGATCCATACGCTGCTTAAACGAGAGCAGCTGGGAGTACATCTCTCTCACATTGATCGGCTTAGTCCTAGCAACTAGGGCTGAGACGATGAGATTGTGGTCGAAATCGAGGCCAGCGAGAACATAGGAGACCAGCTTATCGTCGTCGATGGTCTTGCCAGCAGACGTGATCTCATCGGCGAGAGACCACATCTTGGCGACGTATTTCGCCATGGAGAGATTGCTCTTCTTCGTTGTGGTGAGTGCGATCCTAGTGTTGACGGTGCGCTCGTGACATCGAGGTGAACATGGTCTCGATAGCACTCCATACTTCAGCAGCAATTTTGTAAGCAGTTAATTGAGATAAAATATTTGGAGTGATAGAAGAGAGCAGGAATCCTATGACTTATTGATCTGTAGCACCCTATTCAATGTAGAGCGGGTTTTGCGCCTCTACTTCTTTGTCATCTGCTGTCGTCTTCATGGTAGACGCGGGGGTTTTTATGGCGCTTATAAGAAATCCCTCTAGACGTGCGCCTCTCACGATAACAAGTACTTACATTTTTTATAGTATATGGTTGTTCTTAGTCAGCTTCTCGGAGATAGCTTGGCTGACCAATGGATTGATGACGGTGGCGTAGGAGGTTGATATGGTGGAAGATGGATCTAACCTATTGTTTGATGGCTCTAAACTATAAAAGATACTTGACCTCGTGTCACTTAGGTATTATATATAGCTAGAAAGAGCATCTGACATAACTTATAAAAATAAAAAAGATAAGTTTTAACTTTCCTATAACGCGATCTCGGTGGCTCGTGGGACGTCGGCTCGGCCTCTCCCCTCACGTCTCGCGAACTCGCCCCTGCCATCCCGGGGCCCACGCCCTCGCCCCTACCGCCTCAGCGTCCCACAGCACAGTCGGCTTAGCCCAGCATGGCGCACCTGCCTGAGTGCTTGGCCAGCTCGCCGCCTCCCTGGTCGCGCTGCCTGCTGGCCTGCCACGGCCTACGGCTACGCCCCGCGCTGCCGTGCCCCTGGCCCCCGCCTCCCCTATGGCCCTGCCGTCGCCACCGCCTGCCAGGGTGCCCCGTCGCCACCACCGACCACTGCTAAGCGCACGTGAGGGGCTCAAGGCAGCGGCATTCACCGATTCACGGCCACCTCGTCGAGATGCCGAAGGTAAGCCGTTCAATCTCCAATTTCCCTTATCCTAATTTATTGAATGTGAAGTTGTGCAATGGATGGCAGGTCTACAGATGTAGTACATATGTTTTTCACGACACTAACTACTAGTCTAGTATGTAAATTTAAAGACCATTATATTATTGATTTTTAGGTTGGCCCCGTTGTTGATTTGAAGGCTTTTTAAAATAGCTACTACAAAGATGATAACTCAAAAATCAATTCGGATACTGGTGCTAGTTTTTCCTATTGCAACCATATCATAACATGTTAACAAATAAGATGGGATAAATTATAAAATTAGTTTATATTAAAACTGTTATTATAAAACTAGTAATTATTATTGTATAATTAATTAATATTAAAATTATTTATTAAAAAGTGTAGTGAAGGTATGTGTGCGTTAGTTTATAAAAATTTATGTCTAGAGAATATTTTTTATTTAAATGTTAAAAATAGATAAAAATCGTTAAAAATTTTAAATAAATATTGATAAATTAAATTTTAAAATTAGAACTACGAGCAATATGAGCGTGGTCTAATTAAAAGTGGGCTGGTAACGACGAGTGAGTAAGATAGCATGGACGGAGTTCAAAAGTTAATAGGTCAGAGAGTGACCTAACTTGACAGACAAACTGAGTTAGCAATGGAAAATCAGCCCAGCAGCAAAGCGGGCATGCGTGGGACATTATGTGCGACTAACCTGCGGGCTCGGCATGACATCTCTCTCTCCAGCATCACCGTGAGTCTTTCCCTTTAATCACCATGTCTCTCCCTTCTCTCTAATCCCCAACTCTTTTTCTAGAGCGCATGTGTGCTAGTTTTGGCCTATGGCCTCCAGTGGTATGGGCAAGATGGTGAGCACGAATCTCCTCCTCCAACTCTGGTTGCTAAGCATGGTCTCATATTCTGTTTTTTTTTTGTTGCTCCTGTAACTTTTCTGAGATGTACATGACCTTTGGTTGTGCATAAGCATGGATGGTAACTGATACTCGCGTCTTGCTCTAACCAAGGGGGGAAAAGCTTTGCTTATCCTAACTTCATTCAAAAAGGTGATGTGATAACATCTCTAATTTGGAAATTTGCATATGCTGCTTGTCCTACTGTATATTATTGATGACCATTAAAATTTTGTTTGAAGGTATACATGGCTCAATGTATTCGGAATTGGCGAGGCGGCAGCTTCATCCTCATGTGCCTATTGCTGGCGATTGATCGCCGTACAGACGTTAATTCCACCAGTTACCTTCTTTCTTTAACTATATGCTTCAGCACCACAGTTTATAGCTTTGAGTAATATTATACTAGATATTGTTCTGTGCTCTTCCGTTTAATCCTTTAAGCTGTTAACTAACTAAAGATGAATAGGATATCAATGTGTGGTGCAAAGAAAAAAACACATGGATTTTAGGTACATATGAGAATGGAATCAAAAGTTCCATAGCACAGATAATTAATTGTTTCTTAGAACAAGTCAGATTGGAATTTCCCCTTTTAAAAAATAACTGTCATATTTGGGAAGAGCAGTAGCAGAGTTTGTAAACTGTTACAGAATTGTTCTTTGGTCAAAGTAACCACTGCATGTACATAACTCGTTCATTTTATCTTGAATCATCTCAAAATATATATAAGCAGACTGCATATTACTTGAGTTGATTCACCATATTAGTGAGCTGGATAATGCCTTCATGTACAAAACAAAGCTACATAGTTGTCGATTTCCATCTACTTATCTGTAGACCATGCACTTGAGTTCACAATCCTTGACTTGCTTTTGCTATCAACCATTCCTCTCTTCTTTTTTTTTGTGCAGGTGTTTGACCTCCTTTATAGTCTTGTTAAGTCGTGTGTGCTCTGATAACATGGGAGGTTGATATGTATTGTTCTATCAGAACGAGGAAATCAGGCATAATACAATTGAGTGCATACTTCATAGAAATGTGAAAAAGTTGGTGGTGTAATGATGCTGATAGTATTAAGCTTCGCGTACCATAATATTCACAATTGGTGGATATGTATTTTTGTTCAATGGTATCCTTTTGTATGTGGTATGGTCATATTGCCACGATGTTTATGCCATATTCATGTGCCATCTTAGGCCAAGGTAGCAAAGTTTTTTTTTTAAAAAAAATATGGGTCTATGGTGTTTCTAGAGTAAACATATGGATTTTTGAGTTGATGTGCATGTTTTTCATAGAACTTTTGTTGCAGATGTCATTGCAATACAATTTGATATGACATGCTCTAAATCTAAGCTTGTGAATGGCATTAGTGAAATGTATAGCAAAGTATGCCTGTTGATTTTTGTTTTCTTCATGGTAGTTGCAAGAGTGGTATTTTTGCTACTCCCTCCGTCCCAAAATAAGTTTTTAAATTTGAACTAGAAAGATGAACTTGTTTTGAGATGAAGTATTAATCAGAACTGGTAGTTACACAGATTTTGCTCGCATTAAGTTGGTCAATGTAATTATAGAGCTACTGTATTAACTGCTAATTATAATAGACTGTTCATGATCATGGTATCAAGCAGCATAATCATACTTTTAATTTATAAGTTGTATGGATTGGCATTGAGATATTAGAGCGAAAATAAAATGTATACATGTTTTTTTGGGTAAGTGAAACTAAAGAGGAACAAATAATCATTAGTAGCTACCCTGTGTTGAACGGTAGCTTTGCTTAAGCCATGCTTGCTCGTGCATGGTACGCCGCTTCTAGTTATTTCCATGACTCATGGTTATATTTTGTTTCTAACAGCACAGAGATTGTAATAGAGAGCATTGTTCTTTATTTATAATTAGAAGGGTTTATGATCCTAGTTCAAAGGTTCAGGTAAACTAAAAAAATATGTTCATAATGCAAATTAATGCACCAGTATATACTAATAATGAGAGTTTTAATTCAATTTTGTTCATGCATCGTCTGACTGGTTCAATGATTTGAGTTAATTATAACTTGTATATAAATACTATGATCTAATCTTAATTCTCTACTTTATGAAGTCACTGTGGATAAATAAATCGCTAGTTCCTATTCCAAGAAAACACTGGTCTTTTTGCTGAAATCACTAGAACGTAATCTGTAAGTTTGTCCAACCACATGATGCCAGATTGTTATCTAGACTGTACTCTTGAGATTTTATGATAATTATGCCTTCATGATATTTTAACAAAAACATGGTTTCGAAACTATAGCTATACAAAACTACATCTATACAAGACTTAGATACTTTCATTTTCACAATGTGCACCGAAGGCTTTTGTTCATATATTGCTTTGTATATGCACTACATATTAATTATTAAAGGTTAATAACTAAAAAACTTCTTGGTCAACTACAGGTACTTTTGTATAGCTTATGAGGCAAGTGTGCACTGTGCAGACATTACATGTAGATGATGGTTGAACTCAAAGAAGAAATGACTGTTCAGCAGTTTGCCTCATCAAGGTGGATCAAGTGGCCATCAAAGATGCATGAATAAATATAACAATTATATATTCCAATTTGAGCGCTAGAAATTGTTTTGTACTAAGAGTTGTGTTCTAATCAAGTTGTGTATGTTTTCAATGGATATCAATAACAATATATTTGGTATACAATACGGTGACTTGTGATTCTTAATAGAGATCTTTAATAATTGTTTACATTTGTGACAGAATTTGTGACAGTAACAGGCATTGATTTCTTAAACTGCGTTGCTATGATACTATTACTGTGTTACTCTAATTAAAAATGGTGTTACCACTTAAAAGAACTCATACTGTTATTGCGTTACTGGTGCAAAATTGTGTTACTGTGCTGTGCGGCAACGCATGCTTTTGTGTTACAAGAGCAAAAAAAAAAAAAAAAAAAAGGTGTTACCGGCTAAAAGGCTGTAACGCCTTTTCTTATTAGCTGGAACACTTATTATGTGCTACAAGAATCATGCTGCAGTAACACGGAGAGCAAGAACACTGTAATTTGTGTTATGGGAGTTCTCAGTAACATGTTTTGAGGGATGTAGTAGCACAAAGATGTATTATTAGAAACCTGTCCTGTAGTAGTGACGCTTGATATGAGCCTGATTTGTTCAACGTGCATGAATGGGTACAGTGCAGAAGTGGACACAGTCAGATCAGATCTGTCCGCACGGCGAGAATACTGTTAACAAGTACTGTATGAAAATAGTGAAATATGGAAGGTCATTTTCATAAAATATGTGTCATTGTCAGTTTGTCACTGCACCGGCCTGAGGAAATATTTAAGAGAATTTGTTCCTTCATGATTTTTGTTAGAAAAGAAATCTTGATTCTGATTATCAAATTTGACGGAAGAAGAAAATGTAGCTAGGTTTTCATGCATGCACGTGCGGCGCCGAATTATTGGGATTGTTCGATGAATTATCTATTGACCAATTGGGAGCAAAGTGAACGCCGAATTAATTACGCATTAACCAATTATATATCGGAGCGAAGTAAAAGTTGGCGCAACGTCAAGATGCCTACAGTATCACTTCAAAAATTGCTATCAAGCATCAGCAAGACCCCTTTTCTTTTGAAAGAACGATTCTTGTTTTTACACTTCATTATCATGAAATCTCTCTTGGAAATTTGCCGAGCGACAACGGCTGAACTGAAAAGCTGATCAGCTGATTAGCCAGATGATCGGTTAATTAAATATTATAAAGTTAATAAATAATTTGAAAATTTTCCTAAAAACCGGTGATGAAGAAAGTGAAGGAATCGTACTATTTATGCACTAATCATTCGAGGAGCTAATCAGAGCAAGATTTTTTTAGTGAATAGTACATGAAGAATAGTTGGCTTATATAGCTTTTGTTTATGTCATGCCTTATTTGTGTCGATCCATAGGAGAGAAAACAGAGAAAAAAAAATGCTTTTATGCAACAGACGTCTGTAGCTTCAAGGGAGAGATATATAACAAGATTGGTTGTTTAACCTCATGATAATATAGTAAGCATAATTAACATAATAGACATGTCAAGACTAAAAGCGTATCCCTATGGATTCGGGAGCAGCACGTACGATCTCTCAAAATGTATAGACATCTTATGGCAATTGACACGCTTTGCAAGCTTATCTAGCTAGTATTTGCTTCTTTTTACCCTCTTTTTCGAAATCAACCAGTAATCTGCCCTTTTCTTTTACAGGCTAGTTGTATATTTTTTTATGTTTGTACAAAGCTGACCGATCAATGTGAACAAAACAATATTGTGCATTCGTTCCTGCTAAAAAGTATGCATCGCTCAATGGTTTGGATAGAAAATAAGAATAGGTCCAGGTGAGACATTTTTGAACCTTCTTTTTGTTCGTAAAATTGACGGTATATGTTAGAATTCTACGCTCGTGAAGTGTTGATACTCAAATTCTAAACTTCTCTCTGCTGCTGCTAACTTTTTTACAACTGATGGCTGCCTTGAACGTACTCAAATGCCAAGAAAGTATGTAATTAAGCCCACGCCTGTGTGCGCCATGGCTGACGCGCGCGCACATAGGCACGCATGACTCGTTGAACATTTTAGACGACCCAGATAGCAGCACCACACAGTATAAGGAGCACACGTTCCATGCAGCTTGCAAGCATATCCGTGCAACTACGTGCATGCATGGCTATATCATCTCCGGCCATTGGTGGCAGCGCCGCCGGAGGCGGCGGCCGCATCGCCGTCGACCTCTACCCGTTCTTGCGCGTGTACGAGGGCGGTCACATTGAGCGGCTCGTGCGTAGCACCGCCGCCGTGGCGGCGTCCGTCGATGGGACGATGGCAGAGCGGCCGGCGAGGGATGGGGTTGCCACGAGGGACGTGGTCATTGACGAGGGAACGAGCGCGTCAGCGCGGCTGTTTCTTCCCGGCGGCGAGGATGAGGGTGGCGGGAGACTCGGTGGCAGGAGGAGGCTTCCGTTGGTTCTGTACTTCCATGGTGGCGCCTTCGTCACGGGGAGCGCGTTCGGGCGGCTGTTCCACCGGTACGCGGCCTCTCTGGCGGCGCGCGCCGGGGCGCTCGTCGTCTCCGTGGAGTACCGCCTCGCTCCGGAGCATCCATTACCCGCGGCGTTCGTCGACGGGTGGGCCGCGCTCCGGTGGGCGACGTCGGTCACAGACCCCTGGATCGCACGCTATACCGAGCCCATGCGGGTGTTTCTTACTGGCGAGAGCGCCGGCGCCACCATCGCGCACAACGTGGCCGTGCGGGCCGCCGGCCCCGACGGCGACGACATCGACATCGAGGGCATGGCGCTCTTGCAGCCCTGCTTCTGGGGCGCGCAGTGGCTACCGTCTGAGGAGGCCGCCAGCAAGCGCGACGAGCCGCCGATGCTCGCGCCGGACAGGCTGGACGCGCTCTGGCCGTACGTGACGGCGGGCGCGGCCGGCAACGACGACCCCCGGATCGACCCTCCCGCAGAAGACGTGTCATCGCTTCCCTGCCGCCGCGCGCTGGTAGCCGTTGCTGAGAAGGACGCGCTGCGGGACCGCGGCCGCGAGGTGACGCTGGTGGAGTCGGAGGGCGAGGACCACTGCTTCCACCTGTACAGGCCGGCGCGCGCCAGCGCCGTGGAGCTCATGGACCGCGTCGCGGAGTTCATCTCGCCGACCACCTACCTTCAACGGGAGGAGCTCCATGGCCGCCGGCGCAAGTTGCATGCCACGTACGATGACGATGCGAACACTGCAGCAGCAGCGAAACGTCAGGTGGTCGTGTCAAGGGAGCCTAGGTGGAAAGTTTGTGGGGGGCCCACATGTAAGGCCCAGACGGAGCTGACAATTGGGCGAGGAATAGAGAAGGGACAGCAGCGTTACAGATTGGGCAGGGGTAGCGGTAGCCCAATGCCAAGTGGGGCCTACAAGTATCCAATTTCTGCAGCTGTTCTACGCGTACTGTGCTGAAGGCACAGCACGCATGCAAAGTGCTGAAGAAATCCTCAACAGAAGAAACTGTTGTACGCAAAAATAAAAAAGAAAACAGTATTCCTAATGTTCATAATAATTAGAGGATCAACATAGCAGAACTAATAATGATTGATTAAGTGAAGGATAAGAGCAAGCTGATAAATAGGGAATAGCGAGTTGATAGCAGATTTGTAATGGATGCTAAATTCCTACAGCGACATTTAATATATATATATATATGAGACTTTCTACCATATTAATAAAGAGTGTAAATAAAGATTTAGTTATATTCGAAGAGTTGATGTCTTGTTTTAACTTAATATAAATTAAGAAGTGTTCCACTTATAAGAATATAAAATTATGTGAGATAAAACAACGGAAGGATTTATACGGCCTTCTATGCCAAATAGTGGCCGTTAAATTCTAGCGACCTATGTCCAACCAGTTACCATATAGCGTTTAAATCATACCGACGCTACGACACTTTTTATCCTCAGTTCGTGAAAAAGTTCAAACTTGATGTTGCAGTTATCAAACGTCCCATCCTTATAAATAGTGTTATTAGCAGGCGAGGAGGGACTAAAGCTAGCTACAGCTAATGCCGATCTGCTGCCGCGCTCGCATGGGCCAGGGCCCAAGGATGCACGCTAGCTAGCTATGCCCACCTGCCTGCTCTCTGCTGCTTGCTCTTTTCTTTTCTCCTCTACTTATTTTCTGGGGGCGTCACAGCTATTTATTACCTTGTCTTAGAGGACGTACATGATAGCGTCCGGACGAGATAGTTTATGATACCCTGTCGTGTCCGCACACTTGCAAGATCAACTCGTCCCTGCACTAGCGCAGGGTCCACATATTCCCCGTGGACGCCGCGTACCCACCAGGATCACCTCAATGCTCAACGTGTGCGTGCCATCTCAGCGTTTACTGTCCATATGTGACAGCTAGCCTAGCGACCTAGGGCGCTGCAGAAAGCCATGTGCCCTTGTCTACGGCATACTGTCATGTGCTAGAAACGTTAAGCTATTTCCATGAATGTATTACACTATCTTCTAATCAAATGTCACGATGTATCAAGGATCAGGCTATTATCCAGATTGTATAGAATGTATGGCATTAGTTTTCTAATCAAATATCAGAACGTACCAATCAATAATACCTAATAATCTGATTTTTATGGTACAAAACTTTGTACCAGACGAGACGGATACTTATAGTCATCAATATATCAAGTACTAGTTCAAATATAATATCTATAGTTATTATCATACTATGTAAATACAGTAATACCTTATGATATTATATATCTCGGAGTATTCATATCCTTGGTAGCATGATATCTACATGCACATATATTATCATGATATATCATGAGTATTAAGCACTGTATTGGCATGATATTGGTATAGTACCTAGATACCAGGTGTAGTGACCGGAAAAACACTATTTTCCTAATCGTCACAAAAAAACCAGGGTATATAGATAATATTTACATAATAAATGCAGGTAAGTTTTGACAAAACAAAAGAAAAAAAACATTTAAAAAAGCAGGTCTATGACTCGGCCATCAATTATATAAGCTAAAACTGACTTATTCTCCAAAGCTTCTTTATAAGAAGGAAAAATTAAATAAAATTGAATAGTGAAAAAATCGGACCAATGGATGACTCGGGCAACCTCTCGGTTCACCAGGCTGAAGGTCCAGTCAAACCGTTGTTTCATAAGTATATGTGTGTATATGTTTTTCCCTGTACACAAGCACTGCATTAGCCAGCTTGTGAGGCAACCTTGGCCTTAGGTCATATATCAGCAATTTTTGTAAAAAATGGTGCTGCTATATATAGGCCACAGCCAACCAACTGGGCCTAAGTGTTTCATGGTGCCATTCAAAATGTTGTCCAGTTCAATTAGTACGGTTTATCACCGGTTCACTAGAAAACTCTTTTGGTTCAACGTCATTTTAATTAAAGACATGAATCTCTCTCTAAATCAAACTATTAAACAAGCCACACATCGATGCAAACTTGTCTAAACTGAGTCCATTGGGTCAGCCATACAAAACAAGAACTTTATCCTATAACTAGAGTGGTATACATCATGTACTACCAAACCATTTAAAATATACTACGATAATAACATATAGTTTTCTTTTGAGTAATAATTATTGAGTAAATATTATGTTGTGAAAGATAAATTTCAGAATTAAAGTTCAACATATAAGAAGGTTTGTCTCCTAATCTCTTTTGAGATTTATTGTGGCATAAAACTAATGGACAACCTATAACTTTAAGGTAATTATGATAATGAGATATAAAAACTTTGAGCTAGAAAAGTAAGGGAAGTTTGTTCCCTCTCATAAGGTGCACATCATGATTAAAGGAAAACAAACAAGAATCATAATAAGGTAGTAAGTTTGTATATTTTATAAACTCCCAAGTATCTTGATTAATAATCCATATGAGATGAAGTGATATATGTGGATAATATAGACCTGGTATCTTTATGAAAGACGTAACCGACTATGTAGGAAGGAGTGGACCAAGCCATACAAATAGAGATAGGATATGACTCAGTTATTATGTTTCCTTGTGTGGTAAGGAGAGTGAAAGAATTCTGTCTAGATACTTTTTTTTAATAGATTAGACAATCTAAGTCGTATTTGACTAGGTTATATATCATATAATCCTATCATATTTGGTTAGATATCTTACTATGTAAACCTACCCCTCATCCGTAGGGAGCCTCAACAGGCACGATATAACCAACACTAGAAATCACAACTCCACAAGTGAGTACAATCTAGAAAACACGAATGTAATATTACTTCTCATCGAGAGATTCAACCTATATAAATTCCTGTCTTTTTTGCCACCATGAAGCTTTTGGTCCTGTCCATAGCTCTTGTTTCATTATTGCTAATAATAAACATTGACAATATGGTCCCATGATGATTATGTAGTCAATAATTGCATTAACTATTAGAAATATTAGCAATTTCCCATAAGATTTAATCTATAAATAAACAACTTATACATGATGATGATATAGACAATGGAAGGCAAATCACTCTCATCAATAAAGATAAACCAAATAAATATGGACCATTCGAAAACACCAACTAAATGAATGAGCATGCCTATCTCATTTGTGTACACACGCAAAGTTATCTAAACTTTAATTGAGAAAATGAAAAAAACATATGGTGCAACCACAACAGATTTCTAGAGCCATGTCATTCACATTGTTGCCAGTAGTCATATAGTCAAAGTACTAGTTCACATGAGTAGTCACTCAATGCGCTCCCTAAAAATTGATTTGCCCTCTCCTCTCGGTGCAAAATCAAGAAGATATAGGTTCCGAAGGCCTACTCTCCTAGAGCCTGTGCACACATATGATAAGATGGAAAAAAGAAAGTAGCAACTAAAATGAAGTGTGTGTTTCTATGTTCTTTCTCGCGTATGGGAAATCAAATTTATTATCTTTTTTTTTATATGAGAAAGGGGAGACTTATGGAAGAGGAAGAGGAAGAGAGTAGAGGAACTAATTATCATCAACCAGCCATCAGCCATACTGCACTATTCTACCATCAATTAGCCATCAATTAGATGTAATTGACATTAATTATTATTCCATAATCGTTGGATGAATTGTAAAAACTCTTCACCTTTCCCCTTATAACCCATGAGGTATCAAAGATATGTAACTTTCAGCATAGTGATCCTTAAAATTTATTTGATTTAATTGATTTAGATGAACCAATTAGATCTGGCATTAACTTGTGGTATTTTGTCAAAGTGTTGGACTAATGATTAGTGGGAGAATATTAGACCATTGTGTGATAGATGGATTTGTTAACTAAATAGATTATATGGCAGAATGAGTAATTAAAGTAATTAGATGGCATAAAGAGTTATTTATGAACATGCCTTTGATCAAGGGCTAAATGTAATAGGGTCTAGTATTATTGCCAAAATGTGTTAGAACAGGAGGCAGCCTTGGTATTCAGTATGTGCTTTTCCCCAGCACCACTACTTCCTCCTCTGTAATATCCCAAAACCAATCAATGGTGTGCATAACTGGTTTGATGGCAAGGATTGCATCGGTTCATAACAACGAGCCGATTCAGAGAGTTCCTAGGAGGGATGTGTATCGTCTGTCATTCGCAGTTTCTATAGTACCATGCTGTTGGCCAATTGCAGCCGTTACTTTGGATGGGCGATCAAGATGTGTGAACCCATGAGCCGAAGGATCGATGCTTTCGCTTTCTTCTTCTTACCCATTTTCTCCAACGTTACATAGAGGAACTTCTATCTAGTTACTGAGAGATGGATCTCTTACCAACACATTTTACAACAAGAATTTAGATGCTCTGAGCTAATTCTCACTATGAGTCTTATTATAACTTTTATATCATACTTTGATTATTTATGTGGATTCCTTTCCTTTTTTACTTCCGGATTGAATCAAAGAAAAGAGGCACGTTACTATTAATCACCCCTATCAATAAGTAAAAGAAACAAAACGGCCAGATGAAGCAGGTAAAAGTGGAAAACATGGTTTTGATGTTAGCTTGTGCCAGCTGTATCTGACATAAATAAAAAAATTGATATGTTAATAGTCATCGAAAGATCTCATTGTGGGGGATATAGAACAACAAACTCAACGTAGCACCTCAATTTACTAGTTCTTCATTTCTAGAATGGATAGAAATTAATTTCTTCATCTGTCTTCTCTGACAAGAAAGAGGTAGGAAGCTTTGTGGAGAAGACGATTTGTGGGTTATTCACCTTAATGGTCCATTTCAAGTCAATGGTCAAGATTCGTCAACAGCATGATGCCATAGAAACAGAGAACGGCAGACGATATGCATCCTCCTAGGAGGATTCGGATACTCCCTAGATGATCCACCACATTGACAGTTGGGAGGCACTGTCAACGACACTTTAGTTCTTTCGCAACTAGTTATCATCCCCAACATGGCATCAAAATAGGTAAATTAGGTCCTCCTAATTCTGCATTAATTGATTATCATATATTAGAATAAGGTCTTGTTTCTAATTTCTTAAATTAAGAATTAAGAAATCTGTTATTTTAGACCATGAATAGATTCTTTCACTTTCCCAGTCTATGTATAGATGCTTCCACTGTACTTATTGTCCAACTGTCTGTGTACACATATTGTTGTATCCTTTATGTCTTATCTCATTCATTAGTAAAAGAAATGCAACCAATTTTGTCATATATTTATCTAACAAAGCATAATATTTGGCACTAAGCCAAATATACATCTTCTATCTCTACCCTACTGCTACTGATGTCTCGATATGCCTAAGAGTTGATTCAATATCCCCTTGTTATTTCAATATATAACTCACATTAATTAAATATACTTAGGCTTGAATTTGTAGCTAGATAATCAACATGGTTTTTGCCATAATATTAGACAAGCTTATATACACAACCATGTTGATCACATCTAGGTCAGTCAAATATTTCAATCAATCACGCACACACAACACAGCAAATATAGACATTAACACATAATGAGACATACCAAATTGTTAATACCAAAATTTGGTAAGCTAATAAAGGAGGAACTAATCGGCTTATGGAAGGAAGCCGGTTGATATAGTGAAAAAGCCAATTGGACGGATTGAGTATGGATTCGATCCAATAAAAAACGGAATATTATTCAGATGGTACTGAGTCTGAGGAGTAGCCGTAGAAACCACAATAAATTACTTTATCTCTATAGAATATATCTTATAAGCAAATCTAATTAGTTTTGTTATTTATTAGATATAGTTTCTTTTATATTTAGAAAGTAATGTCTGGAGGTTATTTGTAACTGCGTCGGTCTCTTGTAACTCTAGAGTATAAATATAGACCCCTAGAACCTTATAAAAAAAGAGAGATCACACATCAATACAATCTTTGGTGTATCGCCACCTTAGCCCATCTAAATTTATTTCGATGGGTTCTGCCTCTCGACTTAGGGCTGCTTCAATTAAGTTCAATCTCCAGCGAAGGGGTAAGTCCTGCCACTATCCTGCTGTGTTTGTTCTATCTAATACTGTATTGGTTAGGTCTGATCGGACATAACGCATCATGCTCGCGTGAGACCTATTGGCTCATTGGATTCTATCCGTCGTCATCGGTCTCATGGTGCATCGGTTAGGTCCGACCATCTACACTAGTGGTGGTAGATAAGCTATAGGCCAGTAGGTTTCCGCGTGACGTTTCATTGGAGTGGCTAGCTAATGAGTTATCCTTATCTCGTACCTCATACCTAATGTATCGGTTGTTCAACTGATACACACACACACATATATATATATATATATCTTACCCTCGACGATTAATTCGCTAGCGATTGATTTGTTCCTGTCGGATCCGGTATAATATTATCTCGATTAGGTTCGATCTATTAGACCTGTGTCCGAGAGGGCCGGTATTAGGATCTAGCGGATTTTGTTCCCCATTGGCTCAGATAACCGATGAGGTTAGTTATATGGATGCATCGAACCATCAGCCGATAAGCAGCCAATAGCTTCGTTTGTCTCTTTCATCGTTACGTTCGATCTAGTTCTCGTCGTCTCGTTACCATTAGCCTTGGCCTTATACTGTCTTGGTTTGATCCGATCTATCGTGGCTAGCTCTAACGGTACCATCATGGTGATCGCTGGTTCTCGTGACTTCGGGAGATTTAGGTCTCGCTCCATACTTTTATCACGTACTCTGTTCCGAGCGTCATCGGTTTTTTGGCCGATGAGTTCTTTACTTTACTCCACACCTTTTTGTCTATACCTTCATTGGGTTTTCAACCAATGCACGAGTGCTAACATCCTATTGGCAACCGGCCAATAGCGTGAGCCGTATTGGGCTATCGGCTGATTGGCTTATAGATCTCATCCTCTTTATTTTCTTATCAGTTGTAGGATAAAATTTGACTGGCATATTCTCAAACCTCGAAGATAAGTATATGTACTGGAGCTAAGTAGAACTCACAAACCTTCGCATGAATAAGGCGCCACCTCTCTGATTGGACCTCCGTTGGCTCACTCCTATGTTGGTTTGGTTTGATCAGCTTCCACACACTTTGGTGCCTGACACAAATATAGTAGTAGAAGTGACATCTTACCAGAAGTCTTCACCATTCAATCTGAACATCATTAATTACTATAACTTCATTTTCTATGAGATCAAGCTTGAAAATATTCTCTTGTTCCTCAGAACTCACTTCATGTTTATAAGGCTCATGAGTATAGTGGGAGAGAATTTCACAATTCTTTAGTTTAGGAAACATACTCAACCTTATCTCAACATTCTTCAATTCCTTCAGATCAACCTTGAGCTTAGATAGACATTGAAATCTAGCGGACGAGAAAATAAGTTGCTTATCCCTGTAAGCGTCAGGATGCAAAGAAAGTGTGGCAAGAGAGGGCAACTCAACTAACATGTTAATGAACTCCTGAGTCACATTTGTTTTCCACAACGAAAGCACAATGAGATTGGGTAGGCACAACTCATGCTCGATGTTTCGATCAAATGAATAATGCAAATCCCTATCTAGATTCATGTATTTGTGGTTGTGGAAGGATATTGGTGGTGAAGACACTTGGCAGCATAATTTTACCATATAATATTAGGGTCCTAAGGCTCCAAAGCTTGCTTAGGGCAGCTGATAGAGCATCAATATTGCCATTTGAGATACTCCAAATAACTAAGCAATTGAATCATTTTCATAATTAATATTTTATAATAAATAATTAGCTTTATAAATAATTTAATTAATAAAAATTAGTTTAAAAATATTTATGGTGTTGATATGAATGTATGACTTGGTCAGGTCGCAATATCTATATAATCAAAAACAATTGTTTTATCTATTTTAAGACTTTAAAAGTATTGACAGTAATAGATTAAATATAGACTTAGGAAAAGTTAAAATCTACGATATCAAAGCTAGAAAATAATATACGTGGATGTAAAGATTTCATACGATATACGAGAGAGTTGTATGCGTATGAAAAGTAGGGTTGATTTTAGATAGATTTCAATATTAAAAAGTGTAAACGCAAGAAAAAAATTATAAAGAAATTGAAAGCCAAAACAGTAGAAAAATATGAGTTGTACCGTTCACCTTTGTCACTGTAGCGCGTGGGACTGTAGCAGTGGCGGTTAAAGAAGAGATTTAAATTTCTAGATATAAATAAAAAAGAGATTAAAGCTTAGAGCTATAAGAGCGAAAAGCTAGATAGCTAGGGTTTGGGTTTAGTTTTAAGAGAGAAACAACACTATGTAAGTAATCTGTAGAATACATATTGATTCGATCTAATTTCTTTTGTTTTTCGCGGTCGATGATCAATATCAAGGTGTCAAAGCGTAGACAAGACAGCCAGAGTCTTTCCCCTTTCCCCTTCTTCCCCATCCATTCCTACCGTTCAACCTACCTCCCCGTCGGTGACTCTGCCTTCCAGTTGGGCGCCGCCTCCCCGACATCGATGAGACAGTAACTCTCACCGTCTTCCTGTTTTCCCCATTCCCCATCCGATCTCTATTTTCGCATCTCCACTCTCTAGATTGTGGTGAAGACTCTTCATCTCTAACCCTAAAATGATTGGGAACTCCGGTACAGAGTTGAAGCTGGAGGAGGAGGTGGTGTCGCTCCGGCCGCGTTACTGCGGTATTGGCGGGATGCGGTGGAGGCTGGGGTCGAGGCGCGTAGCTGCGGCTGCCGGCCGGCAGTGAGGATTTGGTGGTGGTCATGCAGGTATCGGCTATCCTCCATGATTTGCGTGGCTTAATTTGTAGATTGATTCTTCCCCCTCATGCTTCTAGCAGTGCTTGGGATCGGGTTCCAGCTCCAGCTCCAGCCCATCACGGCAATGCATAAACAAAAGCAAAGTTGAGGTTAGGAATGATGCAGCTCTTTTAACATTGTGGAATCTGGGTGCATTTTCAGATATGGATGTACATTTCTGTTCCGTTGATGCTCTATATATGTCAGTGAAAGTATGCTACAAGCCTTGCCATCAAACGCTTATGTTGTCAAAATCTTGCAGGTAATTTGGTAAGGGTAATTGGCATAACTTTCTGGTGTTTCTAATACTAATAGATTTAATTTTATGCACATCTCAAAAAAATGCTGTTTCATTGGTGCTGATCGATCTATTTTACAGCCTACATGATTAATTGATTGGTATGACGGTGTTAATATTAAAATAGAAAGAAGCTTTCATAAATAACCTGCACAGATTCGAATTGGTAATCCATAATCCATCATTGTAACATGGGATGTAGAGTGCAGGTTTAGTTTAGCAGTACAATGGTTTTTAATTGTTGAAAGGAGAAATGGAGAATGTAGTGCCATCGCGGGATACAAATCATAATGCTACCTCTAGTTCATCTATAATAAAAATAGACTCTGCTTGAACATTTCGGTCCTTCAGAAAATGCCTGTCGCTTTCTAAAATCATATAGATACCTCCTGCTATTTCATATCTCTAAATCTTTTTTACTGGTATAAATAAATTCTCTTCTATTTCAAAACGAACACATTTATTTCTTTGATATTGTAGTCAAAGAATCATTCAGATCTGTTTTTATAGACCATCAAACTGAACCTGGTTTTTCATTAATTTACCTATTCAAACATATTTTGGGTGCCATTCAATTAGTTAATCTCTTGTCTTTTATAACAAATATACTAACAGGTAGAAGCAAAACCACTTAGTGATTTCTTAAGAAGAAGGACCTCCAATTATCTCACTCTTCGTTTACCAAAGTTGAAAGTTTGCTAGGATTTGTCCTGCTATTTTTTACAAATTCCAAACTTGTTTTTTTTACATTTTATATTTTTAGTGTTCACCTTTTTCAGTACACTAGAGCGCAGATGCTTTTCAGTTGATTATTTAATCAATTTCTCTGCTTGGAGAAAGACATAACTGTATTTTTTGACGGTTATGAAAAAATAGTCACATCTACTTATTACCATGTCAAATTTTATTGTATTTCATTGTTTATATTTTCTATCTACAACTTGAGAGTTACATGCACATCACCTAGAGAGCTCCAACCTAGTTCTTCTATGAGTCATCAGCCCAGCATGAACAATATAGAGGAGCTTATGGCGTGTAGCAAGCACTTAAATCAATTTTTCAATAGTAAGCATCTAAGCATATATACAACCTCTTTTTTTAAAAAAGCTAACTGTTCACTCATGATCATACATACATACGTGTGTGTATATATATATATTATAAATTTCTTGTTTTGCAGGTGATGGCTGTCATTTCAAATGGAGCGTAAAATAGAAGATTGTGGGGAAGATGTTTGACACATTTAAAACTTTAAACAATAATTTGTCTTATCTTCTAGCTTACATTTTTTAGACTAATCCGACGAGCTACTATAATCTCAAATCACTCCTATTACTTGATCATTCTCAACAGAAAGTGCTTCAACGGATTTTTTTCGTATTATGTACGTGTATTCATATATTTGTGCATTATCTTTTCATACTTTATATCAACAAGATATTTCTAACTTAAAATACAGAATGACAGGTATTAATATTAATTAGAGTTGATGGAAATAATTAGATGTTACCCGTGACTTTTACTTTCGTTAAAAGCAAGAATACTAAAGTTGGTATTGGTTTTTGTAGCTAGCAAATGATGTAGTTGTGCATATAAGTTTAGGTGTATGTTTTATATATGATTATGTTGGCCTTCTGTGGCCTATTGAGTATTTAAAGAATAGTAATGTAAAGAAGAGATATGTGCAAGAGGGGTTAGGTGTTCATAGCGGATAATACATGCGTCAGATGTTCTTATACTAACTGTTTGCTCTATCTCCTATAGCATAAAAAAACAATAGCTATTAAACACATTTTTCACTTAGGATTCGGACTGGAGAAAGGCGATCCTTTGTCTTAGCCAATTTCATCTTAATGTGACAATTCGTTCTGCATGTGTAGTAATTATCTTGGGATTCTAACACTCGTGGGAGGTGATTCTTTTAATATCTAAACTATTATCATAAGTTATTGATTTTATGCCTCTATTTTTTTTAATTATTTCTTATCATAATATTTTTTTAACTTATACTTTACTTGCCACACAGATCTAAGGAAAGATGAAAATCTAGGATTTGACTTCAATAGTTGATTTTCTAAGGGTTAGTTTTTCTCTTAAAATTAAATAAATACATAAAGAGGTAGAAGGAGCATGAACAATGTCGATGTCTAAAATGTTATACTGAAGGTTATAACCTCTTATGCTACCTTCATGATATGGCGGGAATGTTTTAAGTACGGTTGCAGTGATTATTATTAGATAATAAGATCAATAAATGATGATACTTTATTTTGTTTGTTCAAATATTTTTAATGATGATTTTGTTATAAGAAATTTGGTTTAATTTTGTTGTCAACTTGAGTACAGTAGCTATGTATGTAAATTGTCAAGAAGTTGTGAACATAGATAAAGAAATTACTATATAATTATGCACAAATGATACTGTCTGTGAGGCTAAAATAGAGTAAATACGAGTGAATGATACAAGATAATCTTTATAATTTTTAAATTGGTGTTTATACTGTGTTATATATTATATAATTTATATTGTGTCGTTTGTAACGTGTAGTATTTCTGTGTAAATCTATTAATCATCTAGGTGTAATGATATACATACTAATTATCTTTTCTATGTCCTCTTAAATTTCTTTACAATTAAATCTTTAAATAAAAATAAATTTATTTAAAATCTTTTTTTTTTCTTTTAGACAATTGTACGGCAAAAAAACACGGGGCGGCGAGGATTGCATGTCCAAACAGAGGGCAAAAGAGACGGCTGTAAAAACAGCATCCCTCATGTAACTTGCCACGATATTTTGTAACTTGCCACGATATTTTGTAGATGATCTTTTGCCATAGAATAAAATGCTGTCAGTTAGACGTTACGAGGGCTAACTATAAGTTTTGTAGCTCTTCAATGACCTGCTATTAACACTATATCACGTCGGATTTAACACATTTAGGATAGCGTTCTTTTAAAAAGAAAATATTGTATAGGACGTTAGGTACGTATCTATAAATTTTTCAACAAAAATATTTTTAAAAATATATATAAGTAAAAAAATTCCACGAGCGTGCGTGACGTGGAATGGGTTACGTTACGCTTGAGCTTTGCCACTTGGCACAATATTCCGGGCCTCCGGCCGAGCTGAGTTATGGCCCAGCAAGGCCCACTATCCGTTTTCGGTGCTGCATTAATTTCGAAACGCTCCTTTGTTTTCACCGCGATGAGACGGAACCGTTCCCATGGAGCACTTTTGCGCAGTTGTGGTGGGGAGGCGATGACTTTGACTCGCCGCGCGAGGAGACAAGGCCGGCCGGTCGATCAGCGTATGAGAGCAAGGCCTCAATAGTATAGTGAACGGTAACTATAAAAATTAATATAAGTTATATCATCAATCTAATATTCTATATATATGTGTATAGTTATTTATAGATATGTATTACATTATTAATATATAATATATTGGCGGGTTATAAATTTTTTTAAGTATGTTTGCTTTCTCTCTCCAATCATCTATCCTCTATCTAAATATCAATTTAATGTGTCAGTTCTTATAATTCGTTTAATTGTACTCGCTCTGTTACTGATACGATAGAAAGGAAACGAACGGAGACGGATGGATCGTAGAGACGGTATAGGAGCGCGGAGCGGTTTCAGAAATAGCACTTACATCCGTGTAACCAGTTAAAAAGCCTCTGGCTGGCTGGCTGGCTCCCCGGCCTTGCCGTCCAGCCTCTCCCTCTCCCTCTCCCACAAGGTGGTCTCTCTTCCTGTCGTCGTCTCCTCCTCCAGCTTAAGCTTCGTGCCCTGCCTGCCTGTCGTCGCTGCGGTGGCGAGAGGATCGATCGATCGAGGAATCCACTCATTCTGATTGATCATCTCTTGATTACTTGACGACGACGTCGAAAGAGAGAGAGATCAGAGGGCGATATGGAGTGCCTGCTCGGGCTGCTCAAGGTGCGCGTGGTGCGCGGCGTCAACCTGGCCATCTGCGACCCGCTCACCCACAGCAGCGACCCCTACGTCGTCCTCCGCCTCGGCTCCCAGGTACGCTACTCGCTCGTAGTACATCTCTCTTCTCGATGCTCTTGCCGTCCTTGACTGCATGCATGCTAGTTGCTAGCTCTGAATCTGATTGATTGTCGTCATAGTTTTACTTTTAATTAGTTGTTTGCGTTGATCTTTCGTACTCTTGATCGATCAGGACCAGGGCATTGATGTGCCAAATTTATTACTTGCTCGTTTTAATTTGTATCGAGACTGCT
The DNA here is from genome assembly GCA_030770085.1 of Oryza coarctata. NCBI lineage: Eukaryota > Viridiplantae > Streptophyta > Magnoliopsida > Poales > Poaceae > Oryza > Oryza coarctata. The sequence goes on from CM061475.1 coordinate 12,368,206, forward strand.
GACGCTCACCTCACGGCACTATAAAAAATATTTTTCAGCAAATTGAAACGCATCTTTGGTGGCTGTTAGAGCCGTATGTGATTAAACGCATACGATAATTAGCCTTTTTACGGCCGACTCATAGCACGTACCCGAATTTTCAGCATTACAAACTGATTGTAAAGATGTGTTTTCGTAGACGGATCATAAGATCAGCCGTCTATAAAAGCCCTTTTCGCATGCCCATGAGCCCTCTTAGTTACCTATGAAGAGATTTCACATTAGGTGGTTTTAAATTATATTATAAATAATAATTATATATTGCTAATATGAGTGGTTAATATAAAATGCATGTTAACTAGACATACATCTATCAAATAATAATTAAAACATGAAAAGCAATTAATTTAATTAAGTACTGTACATAGATATATATACACTTACTTCAAACATTAATTTATCACTTACTTTTTTTTATTAACACATTCATACAATATTATAGAAACAATAAAATGTTCCACTCGATAAGTCATTTGTATATCTTCTTTACCTTACTTATCGAATAACTCCACGAATGTGATAGATCTCACGGAAAATAAAATACCAGAGGTCTCATGTCATATTCACAATTTCTTTGTAGTCGAGTACCTTATCATAGTTATTAATTCTAGACACCTGTGTACATATCATGCAAAAAATAGTTTGAGATTATTTAATATGTTGAGACATAGAGAACCGACTGGACTTCGAGAAGAGACAATAGACATAGAGACGTAGATGACTGTGATACATCTTTGGGGTTGCTATAGTAACGCCTATTAGACTTGAGAGGTGGCACACATAATATATGCACAATAGAAAATGAATTGATAACAGGAAGATCAATGTTAACTTACATGCATCATGTAGTAATAAGATTGACGCCAAGTTTTTTTCGATGATACATTGCTTGCATGTCTTTAAAATCAATCAAAACATGCTTTTGTCATCTATGAAGAGATCACTTGAGGCCACGCTGAAATATAAGTGACGACAAGTCTATTGGCTCTGATGTATCATTCATACCATCTTCTCATCTAAAATAGACTTTCCCCGAGTAGAAAAAATGGAAGGAATAGTTTACCGTTCTCAAATTCCTCTGGAACGTCTTCGTTGGTGGTAAAAAATCCAGATCTATGCTTTAGGTGGTCAATAGGCCTTGTGTTTTCTACTCCATATATGAATCATCTCTGTGCTTGAATTCCCTCTATCGAGAAATGCTTTGACCATTCTCTACTCCTTATTCTTATCTTTTACCTTGTGGTCATAGGGTTGGATTTTCTATGGCACCGGTGGTACCAATGATGCATCCATTGGAGTGTTAGTATGTTTGGAGAGACTTCTTGTGAAGCAGGCACTTCCTGGTTTTGAGAGATAATTGTTTCAATGGAAGCTAGCATAGAATTTGCTAGGAAGGCAAAGCTGTTGGTATCCTTGGAGAAGGTTCTCATAGTGGCGTACAAGGGAGCTGGCTTTGAGAGACATTTGTTTCAATAGTAGCTAGGGCAGGGTTTGACGAGGATGGTTGGTAAGGAGTCGGATCTAGTAGCCTCTTGGAGGATTCCACCAATGTTGTAATGTCTATGTCGAAGTATAATCTGACCTACCGTATCTTCGAGAGATTTAATGCCATCACTTTGTGGAATATGACTCTTATACATCGTTTGATATTTGTTTACACTCACTACTATAACCGCAAATTGGGTAAGATGGTTGAAGACTTAGTTAAAACAAATATGGTTTTGAAAAACTTTGGAGAGAATCCATCGGAAACTAAGGGGTGCTGAATGTGGAGTTAACAGCTGGAAGTAAGACATTGCCTACCATATTTTTTGTCATCGATAGTAAGGGGTCGTATAGTCTACTCCTTGGCAGGGATTGGATTCACGCCAACTGTTATGTTCCTTTAACAATGCATCAAAGCCTCATACAGTGGCAGTGAGACAGAGTTAAGGTGATCACGGCCAATCAGTCGACCAGTGTTGCAACAACCGATATGCCATTCTGAGAAGCTGATGGGTTCAATTGCCTGTCTGGACAAACATAGGTGGGCAATTTCCTTGAGGTGACTAATAAGGGGATAAAGTCAATTCAGCAAGTCGGCTCGGATCCATTGTTCCCATGGAAACTACAGAGGACTCCGAAGGAAAGTTAGGGCAAGGTTTTATGTCGACCGATGAGTTAGAGCAAATAGCTATATGTTCAGGAGATAAGCCAAGGCCGACATACATTAGTAAAAAACTATGTATTGAATCCCGAGAAAAGTTGATAAAGTTATTAAAGGAATTTTGGGAATGTTTTGCTGGAATGTTTTGCTTGGGATTACCATGAGATGCCGGAATTAAGCCGATCGATTGTTGAACATCGGCTTTCTATTAGACCGGGATATCGGCCCTTTAAACAACCACATAAAAGATTCAAAGTAGAGTGGCATGATGAAATCAAGGCAGAGATCACAAAGTTATACAATGTAAATTTCATCAGACTATGCCGATATGCTGAATGGGTGTCCAATATCGTCCCGGTGAAGAAGAAAAACGGAAAGTTGAGGATATGCATCGACTTCTGGGATTTGAACAGGGCAACCCCTAAAGACGAGTATCCGATGTCGATGGTAGATTTATTAATTGACGCTGTATCAGGTCACAAGATTATTATCTTTATGGATGGAAATGCGGGCTACAATCAAATTTTTATGGCAAAAGAAGATATCCATAAGACTGCATTTAGATGTCCTAGAGCTATTGGTTTGTACGAGTGGGTAGTCATGACTTTCGGATTGAAGAATACCGGTGCTACCTATCAGAGAGCCATGAACTATATGTTTCATGATCTTATTGAACAACTAGTGGAGATATATATTGATGACGTGGTGGTGAAATCCAAAGGTATTGAAGACCATATAGTCAATCTATGAAAAGTGCTAGAGAGGACGAAGAAATATGGACTCAAGATGAATCCTCACAAATGTATTTTTGGCATATCGGCTGGGCAATTTTCGGGTTTCATGGTGCATGAGAGAGGGATTGAAGTTAGTCAATGAAGCATTAGAGCTATCCAGATCACCGAGCCACCAAGCAACAAACTACAGTTGCAGTTCTTGATCGGCAAACTCAATTTTATAAGGAGGTTTATCTCAAACTTATCATGAAGAATTGAGTCGTTCACTCTTCTATTGAGGTTACGAGCTAATCAAGAATTTGTATGGGGGTGTTGAGCAACAAAAAGCCTTTGATCTTATCAAGGAATACCTAAATTCTCCACCAGTATTAATTTCGCCACAAAAGGGGTACCGTTTAAATTATATTTATTAGCCGATGAGAAGTCAATCGGATCGATGCTTGTACAAGAGTTTGAATCAAAAGAACGAGTGGTATTCTATTTGAGCCGATGACTTATGGATGCTAAGACTAGGTATCCTGCTGTGGAAAAGCTATGCCTATGTTTGTATTTCTCATGTACAAAGTTAAGGCATTATCATTTATCGACTGAGTGTACAGTGTTTTACAAAGCCGATGTGATTAAATACATACTATCGGCTCCAGTCCTGATGGGGCGGATTGGTAAATGAATATTTGCTTTGATGGAGTTTGATCCGAGGTATGAATCGGCCAAAGCAATCAAGGGACAAGCGGTAGCCGATTTTATTGTACAGCATAGAGGAGTCCAAGAGAATTTTATGGAGTCGATCCCGTGGACGTTATTCTTTGATGGATCGGTTTGCAAGCATGGATCTGGTATCGGCTTGGTAATCATATCGCCTTGGGGGGCAAGTTTTGAGTTCGCTTTCACAATCAAGCCTTATAGTATAAATAACCAAGCAGAGTATGAAGCGGTACTCAAGGGGCTTCAGCTGCTGAGGGAAATTGGAGCCGATACGGTAGAGGTCATTAGGGATTCCTTGTTGGTGATCAAACAGCTATCTGGGGAATATGAATGCAAGGATGAAGTTTTGAAGTCATATTATGAAAAATGTCAACAATTATTAAAGGATTTCAAGATAGTGATGTTGGATCATATTCCTAGGGAGCAAAACGTGGAGGCCAATGATCTTGCTTAGACTGCTTCGGGATATCGACTGAATAGTAGAGTGGAAGTAGAGATAGCCAATATTGAGAGCCATACGGAAGCCGATGATTGGAGATGGCAAATTATTCAGTATTTGCAAAATCCATCAAGATCGGTTTCCAAGAAACTTCGGTACAAGGCTATTAAGTATATACTACTTGAAAGAATTATATTATTGGTCCATTGATGGAGTGCTTTTAAGATGCTTGGGTGCCGAGGAAGCTACATTGGTGATGAGCGAAGTACACGAAGACATTTGTGGAGCCCATCAATCGGCTCATAACATTAGATGGATGATGAGGAGAGCTAGATACTTTTGACCAAGTATGTTGAAAGATTGTTTTAAATATTACAAAGGCTGCCAAGATTGTCAGAGGTTTGGGAACGTGTAGCGAGCTCCAGTGTCAGTTATGAATCCGATAGTCAAGCCATGGCCGTTCAGAGGTTGGGGAATCGATATGATCGGCCAAATTTATCCTTCATCAAGTAAAAGGCATAAGTTCATATTGGCGGCAACAAACTATTTTATAAAGTGGATAGAAGCTATTCCTTTGAAGAAAGTTACTTCTAGGGATGCAATTGAGTTCATCAAGGAACATATCATACATCGGTTTGGAATTCCACAGACGATAACTACCGATCAAGGTTCTATCTTCGTGTCTGAGGAGTTTCAAAGATTTGCTGCCAGTAGGATTAAGTTGCTAAATTCGTCACCATATTATGCTCAAGCTAATGGACAGGCCGAAGCTTCTAATAAAAGTTTAATAAAGTTGATCAAGCGTAAGATTGACGAACAGCCGCGGAGATGGTATGTTACATTGAATGATTCGTTGTGGGCTTATCAGATGGCATGTCATGGATCTACTCAAGTGCTGCCATATTAGTTGGTATACCGGTCATGAAGCAGTTCTTCCGTGGGAAGTTAACATTGGCTCCAAGAGGGTGTTTCTATAGGATCAATTGACAGCCGATGATTATTACACGTTGATGACCGATGAGCTCGATAATTTGACTTAGAGTCAGTTAGAAACGTTTGAGAGGATCAAGAAAAATAAGGCTAAGGTTGCTAGGCATTATAACAAAAGAGTGATGATCAAATCTTTTTCTGAAGGAGATCTTGTTTGAAAGTTAATTTTACCGATTGGATCTAGAGATAATAAGTTTAGAAAATGGTCACCTAATTGGCAAGGATCCTATTGGATTAATCGGTGTGTGCCTGGCAATGCTTATATGTTAGAGTCTTGAAGGGGAGAAATTTGCCAAAGTGTTTAATGGAAAATATTTGAAGAAGTATTATCCTAGCGTGTGGGTAGGCGCCTAAATCGGCTGAGCATAGCCGATTTTTTCTTTTCAAGACAGATGAGGTCTTAAAGGTGGTACCAGTAGATGATACTGTTCGTGTAATCGGTTGAGGCATAGCCGATTAACAACATACGGAAATCGATATGATTTGTATTGGTTACAGATAGCCGATATCGTTGAGATATCGCCTTTAGAAAATATATATATATACAACTTTTGTTCATTAAGCTAGTTGAATTCTATTGCAAATGGTTAATGTTCAAGGTGGCATCTGGAGTTTTTCCGAGGATAAAATTTTACAAGAATTTCTTGATAGCCTCGATCGCGCAGATGGATTTGATCTATTTCATTAATGGCGCGGATGTCATCCTCATCTGATCTGGAGATAGCCTTCAAGTTTCTATACCGACGAACTGCAAGCCGCACTTGATCTGCTACCTTGGCCTCTTGATCTTGGATTGATTTTGGTAGGCCGATTAGGTGGAGTTGATGTCTTCACGAACCTTGTCGAGTTCTGCCATCAAATCGGCTTCTCGTTTCTTCAAGAGGCCGAGCTTGGTATTGGTGCGTTGAAGGTCAGCTATCATTTCATCAAGCATTTTCTTTTTGATTTGGGCAGTTAGCCGATCGTTGTGAGCCAGATTGCTTTGCTCAACACGATCGGCTATGCGTCGTCTTGATACGATCAGCTGGGTCCTTTGTAATTCCAAGTAGGAGCAAGCGTGAGTGCGTCCGTCAGTTCCTCAGGCAGAAGAGTTCAATTTCAGCAAGTCTTCCCCGGATCGGGCCACAATTTTCCACCAGCGAGTCAATCGGAACTTTCAGCCGATGCATAATATCTGACAACTACTCACATGCATCGGCTGGTAAAAATGGTTCGATCGCTACGCTAGTGGCTGAGTCTTCCTCTGCTTTCAAGTATTTGCCGATGTCGAAGGAAAATAGATCGGCTAATGACTGCATGACAACATTAGCAAATATGGGGATCATGAGTCAAGAGAAATAATATGTAGGATGGATGTACCTAGGATACAGCGGGAGCAGTTTGAGCGATTATGTGAGTATCAGCTTGATGTGGGGCAGTTTGAATTCGAGTAGATGCCATGACTTTTGAGGATACCATTGGCTCAGCCCCAGTAACAGTGTCCAGCGTTTGGACTTCAAGAGCCGATGGTTCAGGCTGCAAAGTGAAGGTGTCAGGATAAAGGCGAAGGCAATGAAGAATTGATGCTGACACATACCAATGGAGATGCAGAAGAAGTCAGGATTACCGCGGGAGAAGGGATTCACGAGGCCGATGTAATAATGGCGACATCGGCGTTGGATTTCTATTTCTTAGAAACCGTCCGAGTAGCTGGTTTCTTGCGCTTCAGCCCTGGTGTTCGCGACACTCGGAGGAGAGCCGATGGAGGTGGACCACCCTACCCAAGGAAGGATCTGGCCGATGGAGGTTGATAAATAATCGATCGACCACTTGCGCTGGCCGTAGGTGCATCTTTGTCGCCAGCCTGTGGAATCATGGGAATCAAGACATAGTTAAAATTCAATACGATGAAGAAAAAATAGTGAAAGGAGAAGGATTACCTCTTTATCGGATTCCACATAGTCAGGGTTAAGGTGAAGGCAGTAATTTTCAGCCAATAGACTGAACAGGTGCCTTTCCCACTCTGACCATCATCGAGCAAAGACTTTGGTGTTGGATATACAGGACTCGAAGGTGGAGATAGTCTCTAAGGACAAAGTTGATGCCATCAACCTAAGTCGATCGTATTCTAAGCCACTTTTTACTTCTCCTTGGGCTTAGAGCTTGCCAATGAAGAACAAGCCGATGGAGAGTTGGTCGAAGCTCAACTGACGAGCATCAACCGAAAGATGGTAGAACTCGTATGATGGATGTTGGGATCATCCCAATGAAAATCTAGTCGGTAGAAGATTAGGAGTTATGGAGGATAAAAAGATTATCTTCGATTCTTCATCGGCTAAGGCATTCATCGGATGAAACCTGAAAGGCATTTCAAAGGACAAGTCATCCTCGTACGTGAACCAGATGGTGACCTCTTTAGTGAAACCATAGTAAAAACACTTGAACCACTGGCTGAGTCCGAGAGGGTCATTTTGCTTCTAGGAAGAGCCGATGAAGCTTCACCAAGAGATATACATCGGCGTCAGCTGGCTCATTTTTCTCTGGGTAGTCAGTCAGGTATGTCATGAAAGGTAAAGGGGACTTGGCAATGACTCTGGAGGTGTAGATGTTCAATCAGAGTTGTATAAACCACCAGGGGCCGCCAATATGTCCGACTGGTTGGCCTACCGATAGCTTGGTCGTCACTTGATGGAGTAGTTAATAGGTAGCTCCGAGAAGATACTGCCCCAGGGGAATCTGGCATTGATCGACTAGGAGCTCTGCCAGGCATTGCATGTTGGTTGTTGGACCAAGAGTCAAACCACCAAAGACGAACCGCTCCAACTAGAGATTTAAGAACGCTACGTGTTCACGCCCATCGACTTGGCCGGAGGATTTTTTATGCAGAGAAATATACTTAGTCCTATCTCCGACGTTCTTGGTGTTCAGCCGATGAGTGGGTTTGAATCTGAGATTGAACGGGTTTATGTAGTGGGTGGTGTTGAGATAGGTCAACATGGTAACGTCCATCAAAGTGGGGGTCATCGGTCCATGCCTGAACATAAAGGCATTTAGGATATCCGACTAAAAGTAAGAAGCCGATGCAAGTAGAGGTTCATTCTTTTCCATATCGGCTAAGGGAAGGTTGATACAATGGTCTATCTCTAAATCCTCACAAAAAGATTTTTTAGAGGCGAAAACCCTAAGGTACCAGTTCCTCCATTTCGGGAGTTTGCTAGGCCAAGATCTGAAGCTGTTAGCCCAATCGGTGATAGCCATAAATAAGTGTTTGAACGGGATCCTTTCTGTTTCAAAGTTTATGAAATCAGTCGGATCCTTACTACCCATAGGGCCAAGATAGAAATGACCGGGGCGGTCAGAAACCGGGATGGCAATCTGACTCTTGAGATCCTACAAAAAACAAGGACCCGACTACTGATGAGAAGTCGGGATGTGAAAGATTTGTGCGAGATATAGGATGGAAGAGCAGATGATAGTTACCTCGGGGATTACGTGTGTAGAAGCCATCGCACGGAGGAAGAAGGAGTAGCAGCCGATGAGGAGATTTGCGAAAGTTCGCCTTTGGAGCTCGTCGAGATTTGGGGTTCTGATGGAAAGAAGTGTATGGAAAAAGGCTGGGGCAAAAAGATTTTTTATAAAGGCGGAGTGACCTAGGCCGAAATCTGAGCCGATTAATCTGTGGGTTTTAACGGGTCATCCTGGTTTGCGGAGACTTCCAACGGCTTGAAATTTCGTAGTCTGTTGGCAAACTCTGAAGTTGGGGGGCATGTGTTAACACCAAAATTTGATTCAGCCTATAAGCAGGAGCGGTCGACGAAGATACTGATCAGCTCGTGAGCTAAAGCCGAACAGAACTGTAGAGAAGCCGATCAAATTAATAAAAGATTGGACCAGTTTGAAGACAGGAAATTATCCGATCGGGGTCAGGTCCGAGAAGCCCGAGGAAAGGATGGAAAAGGATCGGCTTGAGTAAAAATAAGGTCCGATTGCTATAGTGGAGAAGCCGATCGGGTTGTGGCAAAGGAAGACTCGGTTCCAAATTGAAAGATTATTCAGATGAAACTGAGTTTGTGAAAGAGCCATGGATTCCACGGCAGGATGTTTGTGTTTGTATATTGTAAACTTATTTAATTAGAAATGTTTAGCTGGTTAGTTAACTTCTTTAGAAATACTTTCCTCTGTTTTTGTTAGGAAATAATGTCCGATGGTCGTAAACGCGTCGGACTCTGTCTGTAAATCCAGGGTATAAATGTAGACCCCCTAGAAACATGTAAGATATCTCTCGATCAAATACAATCTCGACGCATCGCCACCCTAGTTCATCTAGGTGTTAACCGGCGAGTTCTGGCTCTCGACGCGGGGCTGCATCGGTTAAGTCCGATCTTCGACGAAGGGGTAAGTCCCGCCACTATCCTGTATACTTTGTACCGTCTAAGGTTGTATCGTTTAGGTTCGAACTCTTAGTCAGATCAGGTGTACCACATCACGTCTGTGCAAGATCTATCGACCTATCAAACTCCTTCCGCCATCGTCGGTCTCGTGCTGCATCGGTTAGGTCCCACCTACGGGTCTGCCGACGGAGGATTGAGTTTTAGGTCTATACGTCTCTCTACGGTGTCTCATCGGAGTGAGTAGCCGATGAGTTATCCTAAACGTAGGTCCTCATCGTCGTGCGGTCAATGGTTTCAGGCGTTAGGCCTGTAGGTAGCCGATGTCATCCCTCCTACCTTGTCATCATGTTCGGTTCAAGCCCCCACCATCTCGGTGTCGTTAGCTTCTGGCCTCATACTGTCTCGGTTAGCTCCGATCTATCGAGCCTGGCCCTAACGGCGCCGTTACTACTGTCGCTCGCCTGTATGGCCTCGCGGCGGATCGGCTCCCGCTCCACGTATCGGATGCAAGTAGCGCCATTGGCTCTTTGGTTGATAGACCTTTTAGCGCGTTATACGTATCTATCTCCCATATCTCCATCGGCTTTTCAGCCAATGCGCTAGCATTCTTATCTCTGTCGGTAATCAACCGATAGGGAGAGTCGGGCAGGCCTTCCGGCCGACCGACGAAAAACATATCTTATCCCCTTTTCTTTGTCAATTATAGGGTCAAATTAACTGGCACACTCGCAAACCTCGAGACTTAAAAAACCTGCACTAGAGCTAAGCAGACCTTCCAGATCTTTACGTGACCAAGCCACCGTCCTTCCCCAGTCGTGGAATTTTTGGTGGTGAGCAGCTAGTGATTTCGCGCGTAGGAAACTTATAAAAAATTTTGCCTCCCATGCATTTTCCTAGACGGGGGATATCATTGCTTGCCTAAAAAAGGGTCTTTTACAGCCAGGTGTACATCCACCGGCTAAAAAAGGATCTTCGCAGTTGGCCCTTAATAAGCATCGCCAGTCAAATGTATTTTAACTTATATAGAATTACATAATTATTCTAACTAGAAAACTTATATAGAATTAATTATTCTAACTATAAAACTTATATATAATTAATTTATGTAACTATGCACCAAGAATTATGACACAACTGTGGCTAGCACATAAACTTAAGTTTGGTCATTTCTAGTTCGTTAAATTCATAACCAATATTAACATAAATATTACGTATTAGCACAAATTATCTTTTTACATATTTTTACCGTTCATGTAAATTATCCTATTATAGATTTTTCACCGTATGTAGAATGTGAGAGTTTCTTCATCGATAGTTGCTTCTACGAGCTTTATCTTATTAAAAAATCTATAAAGAGCATTATTTGGTCAAACTGATTGTAGTCCTCGGCATCTTCTAAGTTTTTAACTCCTATGATACTTTATCTTATAGAGAGTATTATGTCATTTTTCTTATCTATGAGGTCAATTATATAAAAAATATGTGCGATGTGATCAGTAAGGACCCATGGGCCATCGTTATTACCGATATTATCGAGTTCAACATAATAAAGGATCTACATACTCAGATCATAGTCTAGTTTCTATTTTTTATGAACTCATAATAAGTGTTGTTCTATTCATATGCATTGATTGCCCCTACCGAACACCACTCTTTTAGGCTATACTGCTATTATCATTTGCTTTGATATACTTTTTTACTTTCTTGATAGAATAAATATTTTAAAAGAATAAAATAATAATAACATTATTTAAAAAAAACTAGAGGGCTTTCACTCTCCAAACTAATCTAGAGACACCCATCCACCTAGATAGAGAGCACTAATTGTAACAAAATTTATAATTATTAAGTGAGAAAACAGCATTAATAAAGGATTACACAAAAAAATTGTCCATAAAATTCCAATATAAATTCATGAAACTATTCCAACAAATAGACACCATTTTATTTTTATTCCTTTCAAATAAAAGCTTAAAAAGAAAGTAAACAAAATATAATATGGAGATGATGCACCAACAAGTCAAATCTATCCAAAAAAAACAAGATCAAAACTTACCTCCTTATTTTCTTTTTTTCCAAGTAAGTAAAGATCTAAAATGGGGGGAGCTTGGAGAGAAAAAAAAAAGATATACCAGGCTTAACATATTACAAACGACTCATCGCCGCCTGAAAAAAGTGGCCTGTTTAACTAGCCGTCTACGAAAAGGTAGCCAATTTTAGATGTGGCTGGTACACGGGCCGTCAACGGCATGGTTATTTGCAGACGGCTTGAGATTTATCCACGAGTGTTGTGCTAAGGGATCCGTCTAAAAATCGTTTTTTCGAGTAGTGCGGATAAATGGGATTAATTAGGCTCTTCATTAAGGCTGGTAATCAATCGACTTGTATGTACGTAGTAGTAGTACTGATTGTAACAGCCACAGCCATGCTAATTTTTACATCCATTTCCTTCTGCAAAACAGCGAACGGTGAAGCAGCTGATTCGGAGTCGTGGTGAAGCTAATAATCTGAGATCTTTTTAAACATATGAAGAAATTAGGGACACTTGAATATAGAACAGTTTTTCTTATTGAAAATAGTTAGTTTATACTCCATCCATTTTAAAATATAACTATTTTTAGCTATTAATCTAGATAGTCAGGTAGCTAGTAATTAATAGGACAATCAAGTAGAATCATCTCTCGAATTCCATTTTTTCCAAACAGTTCGGTTTATTTGATATTACTGGTTACCACAAACTTTTCACATAATGAAAGTGGTGTAAATTCACGACTACCACAAATATTTTTTTCTGATCTTCCTTATCCTCAATGACGTTTCTTTGTTGACTAACATCGGGTCTTCTAATTGTCTTTTGTACTAATTTATTCATGTGGTGTGCAGAAAGTCAAGTCAAGTATAAGATATCATTCCATCAACCCAGAATGGAATGAAGAACTCACCTTATCAATCACAAACATGATGCTGCCGGTCAAAATTGTAAGTTCATCAGCATTTCCAATCACAATTGGTACCTTCAGCTACTGTTTCTTCCTTCAGGATCTTAGATTTTCAGTGCAACCACTTCTGAACATTTGCTTGCTTTCTCGTCTTCTGAAACCATTACCTGCTTCGGGCACATCAACTGCAGGAAGTATTTGACAAGGACACTTTCACCAAGGATGACAGCATGGGCGATGCCGAGTTCTGCATCCTTAACTTCGTCGAGATCGCCAAGAAGGACCTCAGCCATGTCCCTGACGGCACGGTGATGAAGACAATCCATCCGGAGAAGGAGAACTGCTTTGCAACGGAGAGCCAGATCACATGGAAGGACGGCAAGGTGTCCCAGGACATTGTCCTGAAGCTGAGGAACACCGAGACCGGCGAGATCATCCTGCACCTTCAGTGGGTTAACATCCCAGGTGTCGCCCGGTGATTCGTGACGGCGGCGAACTATATATACTGTGGCCATTGCCTGATTTCTATGATGTAATAGTGATCCGTCTATGAGGTATGAAGATAAGCAAAAACATCCTGAAGAGATCCTGAGATCAGTAGGATGGGTAAATATGTGATCCTGACATGCAGCAGGCCTATGCTACCAGCAGTAATATGCTTGTTTTCAGCATTTGGTTCTGCATGCTTTCTGTTGCTTCTGTTCCACAGGGATATATATGTTCTGGAACACATTTCATAGCTGTGCCACATCAGCATGCCATATTGATTACTTTGTTAATTGAAACTAAAAACAATTAACATCACAGATTGACAGACCAGGTGAGGTTTCAGGTTTATGTAACAGTAAATAGGTGCTCTCCTGAATTTACATCTGGCAAACTTAAAACCAGTACAGGAGTTAATCTGGCAGCTAATTTGCAAAAGCATAAGATGTTGCAATTCAGTCAGTACACCACTGATCCATCAGAGTTCAGAAGCAATAGGACAATCTGGATCATTCCTCTCTCCAACTGATAATACTCCTGTACTGTGAACATTGGAACCCAAAAGGGGGTTTTATACACCCTCCATGACCTAGTATGTACAACTTGTTTTACAACTCAACCTGACAGCAGAATCAACCGAACAAACAACAAATAACCATTGCTGGCAGTTTAACTAGGAAGCAAATGCGGTGTGCTTTCATCATTGCCGCTTCGAGAGCTTTCTTGTGGGCGGTGATGCTTGACCATTTGCATGTCCCGTGTAAATTGGGTCCGAGATTTTGCATAAGGAGCTTCCCTTGCTGCAATATATAGGGGGGAATGGACAAGCAGTCCGTTATATTCAGAAAACTTATACACCCTGCATTCAGATTTTAGCAACTTATTACCGCTTCTTACCTGCAGCTAATTTCAGCGCACGGCGAATGTTCTGTCTTCTCTTCCACCAGCATGCTGCAAATACAACTAGAAATAGGATAGCTACCAGTACCCCAAAAGCCATACCAATCTTTGCAGCCACAGATAAATGTGGGCCACATTCATGTAAACCAGGAATTCCGCACAGTCCAGCATTGTCCGTGAAGCTGCAATATCAGCAACCATAAGCTACTTAGCTTCTTATCGTTCAACTTTATATTAACAGAAATGGCCAGTCAAATATATCTAGATTGGTATGTGTGAATACATATACGTGGATGATGTGGCAACTCGAGACCACATTATATATAGTGACAAAATGAAAAGAGGGTGCTTACTTAAATCTAGCTCTGTGTAGAGGTCTTCCTCCAAGGCTGGCTGGTACCCTTCCAGATAGATAATTGCCATTTAGGTTTCTGTGTAAGAGCAATTCTTTGAAGATATCAGGGAGAAGCATAAAGTCCCAAACAAAATAGAATGCATAATTAACGTCCTCACAGTATCTGTAACGATGCCAGCTGACCAAGGCTATCTGGAATAGAACCATTAAGTTCGTTGTATGACAGATCTCTGCAAACATAGTTATCAAGTTAGCATTACACAAAACACCAACTTTTTCCCAAATGTACACTTAGATTTGCTCTAAGAATGGTGCAGATTTGACAGAGATAGGATTAATGAAGCAATGATATTTAACTGAATCATTAGATTGCAGCTGCAGTTTCTTTTCTCAAGAGTAAAAGGATATGAAATACAATTCAGTTTTGAGTTCTGTGTCAACAGAGTACAGGCAATAAGCAGGGTGAGTATTCACAATAAAAATAAAGGACCAGGAACATCAGCAATTTTAGGCACATGATGCAAGATGCCAAGATCTAAACATTGCAATATTCCATTTTGATATTATGAATGTTCTTGAAACAATGAAGGAAAACATCACACGGTATACGCAAAATATAGTTGAGATGCACTTACAGCACTTGCAGCCCTGAAATGGTACCCAAAGAGGGAGGAATGTTGCCCTTTATGCTATTGCCACTCAAGTTTCTGTTTGACAAAATGGGATTATACTAGTGTCAGACTAAAAGAGACAATTTTCTTATGGTAATGGCAGTTAGAACATATCATTTAGATTTCATCCGAATGCCATATCATATTAGATTTTCACATGATACTGGACTTAACCACTTTCCAACAGTCATTTATGTTGCAAAGGTGTAGGTCAGTACACCCACCGCAATGTTACAGCTTACAGGTTTTGAATACTTGCCAGTAGTCCTTGATGTTGTTATAATGTGCACGTATCAGATACTGCACATATCTTAAGATCTAGCAAAGCATACTACTTCTGCTCAAAATAATGTAATGAAATCGTCTCTATTAATACAAACTTACATGCTTTCTAGATGTTGTAGCTTAGATATGTCACCAGGTATAACTCCTCTCAAACCTTGGTTGTCAAGACCTCTGCATATGGAAGAATTAACTTTAAATTCTTGCAATAAAAAAAGGTTTCTTATTAATGGATAACTATTGAAATTGAAATGCATGTTGGTATAGATGGCCAAATGGCCCGCCCGGCACAACAAAAGCTTGGCCCGCTAATGTCAGGCCAGGCACGGCTTGCCGTGCCGCCGGGCCAAGGCAGTTAGGCCCATAGGCCTGATTGTCAGCCCAAGCACGGCACATCGTGCCTAAAATCGGGTCGTGCCGGCCCGACTAGTCTGGTACAATTAACGTACCATGTCAGACTGTGGCCCGAAGCCATTGATATTTAAACAGAGATCAAAATAACAGATCAAATTACCAAAATAACAAATATATTGAGGCGTTAGCCAACGACCTACAATGTCACAAACAAACCAAAAGCCAAGACCGACTGCGAATATGTAACAATGGCACAACATAGTACGTCGAGCCTCGGCCCGAAAAAATAGAAACAATGCTGCACCAAGAATGAGAGGCCGAGAAGGTCCCAAACTCTCCTTTATAGACAGTTGGGGGTTTTAATTTCTCTCACCACCAGGCCAACACCGTGACTAGCTTTATAGTCGGGTCGGGCCGTGCCGCCCGACGTGCCTACGGAATGGCCCAAGCATGGTACTACTTAATGGGCCAGGCCGGTTTAGACACGAATCCTATCGGGCCATGCCATACTCGGGTCGGGCCTAAAAATTAGGCCTCAGGACAGGCCAACGGGCTACGAGCTTTTTGGACATCACTACATGTTGGCAACCAAAAATTGTGGATAAGCCCCAGATCATCAAAATACGACTATGCAACACTAAAACAAAACTATGAAAAGGTTGATGCTCAAATCAATCGTTTCACCAGTATTTCAATAGGAAATCTATGAGAAAATCATGACAATAAATAATTGTTTGAACAAAATAACATGATGGCATGGCACTATAAAATCAAACTCTCAAGCATTTTAAATGTACCATACAGTAAGATTAGGTGAAAACTGTTGTAACCTTGTAGGGCTGCTAGCAATAGTATGCTTGCAAAAATCTTCACCTGATAATCAAATACATGTGGAATTTCACAAGTGAAGTTATTTGGCATTAGACTTTAGTCAACAACTATATGTTCATGGCCTCATATTGTATGTTTATGCACTTTGATGATTGGGTTGGCCAATTGTATGTAATATTGCTCACTAGAACATACCTTATTATTTATGAATTAGTTTCAAGTTACTGAAATTTAATACATAAGTAAGCAAATAGACAATGCTGAATCGTTCCGTTTGTGTTATTTGCACAAAAAAAATCGGTGTAGTACTTCAAGCATGCTAATTATAAAGATAAATATTGATTAGAGAACATACAGCCCATCAATGACCCAATGGCCTTTGGTATCATCAAACAGGCATTCAACCCCACTCCATGGATGTTGTTGAGGAACACAGGGGTCACCATTCCAGCCCAATCGAAGAGGAAGACCAAGTGAACCCTTCATGGTTCGCAGTGCACTCACTATAAAGCATTAAAGCAGTAAAATCATTATATAAGCTAGTGGCCAAACTCTGGTAATTCCCACATAAATTCCTGTTCTTTGAAAAAGGGCATCAATATCTTTTTACATTCAGTAAAAGCTACTTTATTTGGCAGTACATTTTTCAACCATCATGAAATGAAAAGGCGGCCTTAAGCATCATTTTCATACACAATTTGACATAAAAAAAGGTTCAATAGTCAAAACAAAGTCAGTACAATGTTTAAAAAAAGAAGTCACTACCTTAGTTTGCTATTTGCTTAAAACAAAAGGAAAGTGAATTTGCAGGGTATCAAGCACCAACCTTCTTGAGTTAAAGTTTTCTTTTCAGCCAGAATGATCTCAAAGACCTCAATGGCACTAATAATGGCATGTGTTCCTTTAACAGGTTGCAAGACGATTGTTAGTGTTGTCCCAGTGACAACAATAGTTTTATTCAGAACAAGGGCAGTAAAACGTTCTCCTGCCATGCGAATTACATCAATATCCTTGAATGCAGTATCCCCATTGATAAGTACATCAAACACCCTTTCCTCTTCTGCAGTTATCCCATTCTCAATCTCTGCAAAGTGAAGCCACACAGAATAATTTCTGTTTGGAGTAACATCCATTTCAAAGGATAAGCTTGGTTGCCTATCAGTACCCACAATAGCTGACTGGTAGATGCTTTGAGGATAAAAATTTGGTGCAAGTAATGTTTCTGCTATAACGTTCTCAGTTGATATATGCTGGTCGTCAGCACTGGACGACAAAGTTTTCACCCCTAACCAGAATCTGTCCCCACCCCAGTGAATACCATTTAGATCTTCATCGAATGCTGGTTTTCCAGAACCACATGTCAACCTTTTGGCAGTTCTAAGTACTGTGCCTTTTCCCCATGAAGGACCAAATTTATAGGCATTGTCGTCTATTTGGAGAACTTCAATAGAAAGTATCGATGGATCACCATGACCTGTGCTGTGGAAGCAAATTGACAGGCTTGAATCCTGGACAAAAACCAAAGCTTCTGCAAATGTCTTCTCATCCTCACTGCTCCAACCCAACAGCAAAGAACTAAATAGAGTACCCTCAATGGAAACATCAAAAATTGGCTCACTGTCAAGATTAGGATCAGCCACAAGTGCAAAGAATAGCCTAACTTGGTAATGCCCATTTGGAACATTGTTGATGTAGTAGCAATTTTCAGGTCCATCAGAGAGAGGGAAATGCCGGAGTGTTTTCAGAGGAGGAATAATAAAGCTCGGCCGTGTCGCATTTGCAAATCTGCCACCAGTATAACCAAAGTCTCTGTACCACAATGTGTTGGTAGGCGCCGTCCGGACGTCATCAAAACTCCCGCAGCTTATGCGGATGGTAAATGGATCTGAAAACAAAGATGTTTGAATTACGGCACACAGCTATGTCATGCCTATGCTAGATAATAATAATCAACCGAGCAATTATAGAACATCAATGCATCATCTGAGTTCATTAAATCGTGATGAAAGTACAAGCATACAGAAATGGGGTTTCGATGTTTACAGTGCCTCATTCGTAGTAGTTCCTATTTGGCCATAGCTTGAGCAAGATTTGTCTTGAATGGCAAATGCAGCAAAATGGAAACTAGTACCAAATGGCACATGACATCAAGAAAGGGCTATAACTGGACTGCTTGGGAGTATTCGTAGAATGGATTAACGGATAAGGGAAGAGAAATACCATAAGTATCTCAGAAGGGTCAAAATCAATCTTTTTTCCTGAACAACGCAGTGCCCCAAATACAAGAAATGCTTATAGATACAAGGATATTCCAACAAAATTGCTGGATTGAAACCAAACAACAGCACCTGATTTTGGGTCAAGAGTGCAACATTGAACCAAAAACTCAAACTGGGGGGAAACCCACCTCACCATTTACAGCGCCCAAGACACGATTCGCATTTCAAGATCCAAAAGGGGAAGGAAAGTAGGGGTAAATAGCCAGAGATTTCTCATTCTGCAGACTAACGGTCGCTGATTTGGACTAGAGCCCAGGTGCGCAACCGCTGCGGCTGCATTTAGCGGCATTTCAGCAAGAAGACCCAGAAAAAATTGAGCTTTTGAAGCTAAAAGCAAACACGAATCAAGCAAGAAAGCTCACCTTTGATGGAATCCGCCGCAAGAACAGCGGTTGATGCCGAGACCACGAGCAGCCACAGCCGCAGCACGCCGAGAGATCTGCGCTGCATTGCGCTCCTCCCTTCACCCTCTCAAAGTACGAGCCTTTCTCCTTCGCTTTGGCACTCCAAGATTTCTCTTTTGCTTTTCTCTTCTCGAGGTAAAGAAACAAGCTGTCTGGACTCTGAAAACTCTGAATTCAAGAGCTAAAACCGAGTTAGTAGTAGAATATTCGTGATTAGAGGCAGCCAAATACGGTTGCTTTTATGATAGTTAATGGAGATTTGAGCTGTAGATGTGGTCACTGCATAGCCTTTATCTTCTTTATTTTTTTTGTACGGGAGGGATAGTGGGAGGAGTGCACCATACACGTTCTTTGCTCCCGACCCACGAGCCACCCGAGAGGATGATAATCATCTGACAATCGGTTGACACCATGCAGGAATGAATGTCCGGACACAAGGGCTGTCAAGTGGTTAAAGAGCCGAGCTGAGCGAGGCTGCTTTGTTTTAGGCTTGAGCTCAAAGTTTACTGACTCGGGCTTGCAGACAGGCTCGAGCCTGGCTGGAGAAGAACATTACGACGAGTCGACGACGACACCACCAAAGGAATAGACAAAGAGGATAAGGGGGTGTGACCGTGTGAGGTCTGACCTGAAGACGGCTTCCAGGCTTCCATCTCAGTAAGTAACAGCATGTCGGTGGCAGGCTTTCCAAAATCGCTGGTAACCGTGCGGCAGGGCTGTTACCGTCGGTGTACAATAACAGTACAGAGATAACCCACTAAATTTAAATAAATTTGAATTTTTTGATAAAATTCGCCGTGGTTATTGTCGTGGTGCAGTAACACCGGCCCAGTGGTAGAGAAGAGGAGGTGGACGGCTTCGTCAAATCGCCGATGCGGATACGGCAACGGTGCCGATAAAGCCGGCGCCGCCGTTGGCGGAGACGACACCGCGCGCACGAAATGAACCAACTGCTCTGCCCCTAGCGCTGGTGGGCTATTCGAGCTCAATGCTTGCCAGAACTACGCTTTGGCTCATACTCCAGTTCGTCTCGTTTACATATGGAGACGCAGTTGTTTTTTAAAAGTAAATTTCATAAAACTAAATATAGATCGTTTGATAAAACTTTCATAGATATATATTTAACATAAAAATTATCATAAAACTATATTATATCATAAAACTTTATATTTAACAACAATTATATAAAAAATTAAAAAAAATTAATAGCGCATTAGATCTAGACTTTTTTTTATAACCTTATCACTTATCACTGGATATGTAGTTTTTTTATACTTGCTCTGTCAATAGATAAGCACCGAGAACGGAAAACTACTAGCCTCCTTCTAAGGCTTAATAGGTAGGTTGTAAAGTTACGAAGAACATGGATACGCCACTGTAACACTCTATTTATGTGTTCATGTGGATTATAATGGCTAAGTATGTTAAAGTGGCTTTCTCTTCTTAAAAAAAGATACTCCTCTGAAGAAACCTCCCTTCCGATCACAGCCCTCCCTTATATAGAGAGAGATACACTATATTTATCGAAGTGGGAGAAAAATACATAGAGATGCTATATGGGCCTTGGCATGCAATATTAGATATGACAAGTCTATTTTTTGTCGGTTTCCTAGCATGCCACGTCACTGTAACACCTAGCTCATGCCGTTGTCTGCAGCAGAAGATCCACTAGTCAACGCGCATAGCAGAGTGGATGAAAAGTATGGGATACATAGTAGGTTGATCGTAGCCTGGTCATCTAGTAGTAATGGAGAGCAGTATATGTCTTGTCCCACATCTCCCATCCATCAGAGTAGGTATTTGACTTGTCGCTCTGATTAAAGCAGACACATGAGCGTTGAATCAGGCAGTGTATTCTATCACACTGTATTGAATACGGTAGTTAGAATAGTTGGTCTACTATGACCCTCGCTCACCTAAAGTCGCCTACCCAAGGTGAATAGCTCGGAGTAGCCGTCCCAAAACAATTAGCTTATGCTAGCTAGCCCAGGGCTAAAGGCATAGAGGCACCAGCTTAAGAAAGCTAGTGTCGAATCGTGTCTTTGCACACCTAGGACATCCCTAAACATTAGGATATCTAATCGTCACTTAAATGACTCTTGGCCGCTAGGATAAGACCTCTGGATCCTGTTTCACCATTGCCTGCTCGAGGTCACTAACCTGGGACGAGCAACTCGAGATAGCCATCCCAAAATGACTAGTTTAGGGCCAGCCAGCTAGCCTTGGGTTGAGGGCACGGAGGCACCAACTCAAGATAGCTAGCATCGAACTGTGTCAGTCCATATCTAGGATGTCCCTAAAGATTAGGACTTCTCGTCATCACTTTGACCGCTAGGGTGGGACTTTTGATTTCTACTTTGCCATCACTTACCCAAGGTCCAACTAGCTCGGGGCTAAAGGACACGGAGACACTAGCTCGAAACTGCTGGCATCAAACCATGCTTGTCCACACCTGAGATATTCTTAAAAGTTAGGTCATCTAGCCACTACTTGAACGCCTCCTAGCCATGACATTGGGATCTAATTCCTACTTTGCTGACAACTTCTATTCCTTTTTAACCGTCCCCATTGACCATTACTACAGTAACTTTTATCACTAATAATTAACTTTTATCACTAACAATTTTTGAATGATTATATTATGATAAAAAATTTAATATTTATATATCTAATACACTTTAATATATGAAATCTATTAAAATATTTAAGAAAATTTGTAAAAAAGAAAAATGGTGAAAATTTAAGTATAAATAGTACTTGGTGACAAATATGAAGAAATGGATGTAGTAACTCGTGATAAATGTATAGTTTTATAATACACCTATTTAAATCTGTAATTTTATAATAATTTGATAAAACTATTAATAGGTTTATAAAATTTACTCTTTTTGAAAAAGCCTGCACAAAAATGCTTTGAGTTCATCGGGGTATACAGCTACCGGCTTGCTGCTGCTACCGCCTGGTGTAATCACCGGATAATGCCAATCAGGAAGCCGCGCGGAGCGGGTCACGTGCGAACAGTAGACAGGTCCACAAGACACGTGTCCGCCGGTGGTACACTGGTAGTGCGGCTCCAACACACACACACACACACACACACACACAAAACGAGCATGGGCACGGGCAGCAACGCAGCAAGCATCCATCCCCCATTCCAGCTCGCTGCAACGTTATCGCACCGTTGCGGCGGGCGGTGCGTGCGCTGGTGAGCTACCGGTGTCCGGAAAAGAGTGGGCGGTGCGTCCGGTTGTCGCGGCGAGTTGCGCGCGTTGGCCCCCGAGTGGAGTGCCGTGCCGTGCGCCCCCTGGTGGCCCAGCAGCTATAGCGCCGTGTCGACCCTCCCTAGCTACCGCTCTACCTGACGGAAACAGCTCCTCTAACTTAACCGCATGTGCAGCTGTGTCGCTGGCATGAACTATTGTGGCCGGTACTGGATGCAAATGGGCCGGGCCAGCCCATCATCTATACTCCTAAACCATTTACTTGAAAGCCTTGGCCCACCCCTCTTGTTTTGGGACGGTGGCTAGCCCTTTTGTCTTGGATGGGACTCTCTCAAGCAGCAGAAACGATCAGATATTTAGATGAAATACAACTTTCGAGGATAAGCTTCGGTTTGCTTTGCTTAGGAGGAAGAATTTACTTTTATGACAGATTAAAAAGCATTTCTTAATGTCTTAATAAGCAATAAGAGCACGCAACTTGCCCTCTTAATTTCTTAATTAGCAATAAGAGCCCGCACTTATCCTCACGAGGGTAGGTATAACTTAGGTTGATGACTTAACATGGTTACTGTCTTGAAAGGAAGATTACTTGTCCTCATGAGAGTACATAGCTTAGGTTCATGTCTTAACAGGCAGATTGGTGAGGTAACTGACAAATTGGACAGATCTGAAAGCTAGACAGATAAGCAAACAATGGCACCAAACAAGCTAAGTTGATCAAATGTCTTCTATGCGACGATGACTACAACAAAAAAATCCTTCATTTGGGAATTTCCAAGCTTACACAGCCCACTGAATCGTCCAAGGTCTGCAGATAAATGTGATAGAGAGATCAAATTATCAATGGTATAATAACAAGGAGAAAATATACAAATTGAAAATATTTCAAAACAGCAGAAAGCATCATGCTATCAAAGCATGCCAGTTCTTCCAGAAAAATAAGCTTTAGCAATCTGTTACTAATCAACACTTCAGGAATTAGAACTGTAATACTTGCATCATGATAATCATAATTCTTGTCAGTAACATTTACTTGTATATGTCTGTAGTATTCTGGTAATGCTACCACATTTTAACATCAAGTCAGCACATTGAGAGTATTACTGTACTAGGGAAAAGTAAATAATAATGAATCAGTGGCCTCCAATTAATATTCATCTCCAGTTATTTAGCTGTGTAAATTATTCAGTGCCAGTCATGCGTACTATGGTATATTTCCTCTGCTAGTATGAGGTAGCTATACCAATGCTACAAACAGTTAACAACAACTAGAAAAACATATCAGCTGCTAAAGTTCTAAACGGGTCCTATCAGGTTACGAAATTAGATACACCATTTTGGGACAACATACTTTTCCATTAGCTAACTGCGGCTAGAAAAATCAAATACTGCCATACTGTAGGAATATAGTGTAAGACCACGCCTGTCGAGTCTGTCCAGTGATTAACATCACTACAGTTACAGTGAAAGAGAAACGGATGCAGAGACTGGAGCGAAAACTAGTAAACAAAGTCACGGATATGTCTTTGATCATAATGTCAATGAACTGGTACGCCAACGGTATATGAAGCATCCGAACCTGTCCTATCGCGACTTTGTCACATACAAAGTGAATGTCTATCTCTATATGCTTCGTATGTCGATAATGAATCAGGTTGATAGACGGCGTTGATGTTATCACAGTAGACGATGGTCACAGAGGAGATAGGTGCACGGAGCTCTTGGAGAAGCTGGCGAAGACAGCAACACTTGACGACGACGTGGGTAACAGCGTAATATTCGGCTTCGGCGCTGGACCGAGACACTGTAGTCTGACGCTTTGAGGATCAAGAGACTAGAGTGTCGCTGAGTAGGACACAGTAGCCGAATGTGGAGCGTTGAGAGTCAGGGTAGCCCACCTAGTCCACATCGGAGTACACGGTGAGAGAGTCGATGGGGCTAGAGCTGAGATGTAAGCCGATGGAAAGTGTGCCCTTTACGTAGCAAAGAATACGTTTAAGCAGCACGAGGTGAGGTTTGCACGGAGCATGCATAAACAGGCACACTTGCTGGACGGCGTAGGTGAGATCGGGCCATGTTAGTGTGAGGTACTAGAGGGCACCAGTAAGACTCCGGTACTATGAGGGATCGGCTATGAGAGAGCCATCGGTGGCGAAGAGCTTGGCGCGAGTGCCGATGGGAGTGGCCGTGGGGTGACATTCGGTCATGCCCGTACGTTGGAGGAGATCGATGGCATACTGATACTGGGAAAGAAAGAGCCCATGAGGAGAGCGGGTGACAGAGATGCCAAGGAAGTGATGTAGAGGACTGAGATCGATCATAGCAAACTTGAAGTAGAGTCGGGCCATGATCTGGTGTAGGAGGGATGGCGATGACGCTGTAAGAACAATATCGTCGACGTAGAGGAGAAGATAGACAATGGTGTTGCCGATGTGAAGAACGAAGAGGGAGGTATCGAAGACGGAGGCCACAAAGCCGATGTGCCAAAAATAGGCAACAAAATGCTGGTACCAGGCCCAAGGGGCCTGTTTGAGGTCGTAGAGGGAGTGTTGAAGAAGGCAAACGCCGTCGGGACGAGATGGATCAACGAAGCCTAGAGGTTGCTGGCAGTAGACCGTTTTCGTCAGATGACCGTGAAGAAAGGTGTTCTTCATGTCGAGCTGGTGGATCGACTAAGAGTGTGAGGCAGCGAGAGTGAGAACAACCCGGATGATAGCGGGTTTGACGATGGGACTGAAGGTCTCATCGTAGTAAACGTCGGAACATTGGGAGAAACCCCGAACTACCCAGCGTGCCTTGTGACGAGCAAGTGATCCATCGGCGAGGAACTTGTGTTTAAAGATCCACTTGTCAGTCATAACATTGGCACTGAGAGGACGAGTGACGAGGCTCCAGGTCTCGTTATCCATAAGGGCCTTGTACTCATCGGCTATGGCCGCGCGCCATTGAGGATTGGCCAGGGCTGAACAAGGAGTCGCCGAGATGGGCGAGATAGTACAATGAACTGCTGAGAGCCCATAGCGCTTGATAAGACGGAGGGACCCAGTTTGTGATCGGGTGATCATATGAGAGGTGGAGGGGACAGGAGGATTCGCAGGAGCCGATGGAAGCGTGAGAGGTGGGGTGGGGACTGGTTGGAAAAGGGCAGCATTGGCTCGGGATCGGCGACTGTATGTTCGGGGAAAGGGCTGAACAAGGTCGGCCTGAGTCGATGGAGGTGAGTGAGCCGATGGAGATGGAGCGGCCAATAGGGAGGGGCAAGCCGATGGAGGCAGAGGAGCCGATAGGTGAGGACGAGCCGATGGAGTTGATGTGTCCGATGGGAGGGAGACAGTATCAGTTGGAGCCGATAAGGGTGGTAGGGCCAATGGAGGTCCGATGTGAGTAGCATCGAAGCAGAAAGGAGTGGGATAACTGTGCAAGAAGTCCTCAGGAGCGACTGATGGGGAGGCCGGAGGTGAGATTGATGGAGGGGATCGAGAGGGTACGGTGTTGGTGAGGAGGAAGTCGAGATCGCTAGACGATGGTCCGGGATGAAGTAAACCAAAGGAGAAGTAGGACTCGTCAAAGACGACATGGTGGGAGACGATGACCCGGCGAGTGGAGAGATCGAGACATCGGTATCCCTTGTGGGATGAGGGATATCCGAGAAAAATACAGGTGGTGGAGCGGGGTGCAAGTTTGTGAGGAGCAGTAGCGATGAGATTAGGATCGTAGAGACACCCAAAGACGTGTAGATGAGAGTAGTCGGGTATTTTGTGGTACAAAAGGGTGTAGGGGACATTGTGGCGAACAGAGGAGCAAGGGCGCCGATTGAGGAGGTAAGTCACAGTGGTTAGTACTTCAGCCCAATAAGTTACGGGGTAGTTGGACATGAAGTAGCATAGTGTAACTCATGTTGTTTAATGTGCGAAGAAGGCGTTCGGTCTTGCTGTTTTGGGGAGAGGTGTAGGGATAGGAGAGGCGGAGATGGGTGCCATGGGAGGTAAGGAAGGTTTGGATGGTACGGTTGACAAACTCCGTACCGTTATCGGCCTACATGGCTTGAATAGAGAGGTTGAACTGGTTGGAGACATAGTTGGTAAGTTAATGAGGTGGGAGGCGACCTCGGACTTGCTGGTTAGTGGAAAGGTCCAGCAATAGTGTGTATAGCCATCGAGTATTGTGAGATAGTACTGATTACTAGAGACACTCTTAACTGGAGAAGTCCACTCATCACAGTGTATTAGCTCAAAAGGTCATGAGGTACAAGACAGAGTTTGAGAAAGGCAGCTGCACGTGTTTGCCAAGTTGACAAGTGTGGCAAATAGTGGAGTTGTTGTGGTTACACGTGATGGAGGCGCTGCGACGTAGATTGGCGACAGCGTCGGGGCTGGGATGACCAAGGCGAATATGCCTGAGGTTGGTGGAGAGGACGATGCTGGCGTGTGGAGTGGACGGCGTAGTGGGGATGGTGTAGAGATCGCCACCACTATTGTATCGAAGTATCTGACGTCGGGTCGGGATATCCTTCACAGAGAAACCAGAAGCGTCAAATTCAATTGAGCAATTGTTATCTCTTGTGAATTGGCGGAGAGATACTAGATTATGGATGAGGCAGGGGATGATGAGAACATTTCGATGTGGAAGATTAGTTGTGGGTGTAGACAGAAGGGAGTCACCATGACATTGGATAAGGAGAGAGTGGCCATTGCCGATGGTGACGAAAGAGGAGGAGGAGGGATGGCGAGAGAGTAGTATACCGGTCGATGACGCCATATGGGATGATGCACCAGAGTCCAACACCCAAGGGTGCTAGGGTTGAAGCGTCATCTGATTGAGGGCGACGACGAGGCCAGCCTGGTTCCACGAGGGAACTGATTGGGTGGGTGGTGGCGGGAAAATCGACTGAGGCGGTAGGGTGGGAGCTGATGCCAGGTGGGCTTGAGGATGGGTGCCGAGAACCTTTGGTTGCCAGCCGATGGGACTGCGTAGTTAGGGCTAGGGTGCCCAGAGGTTGTAGCAAAGCCACGGACCCATGGGACTGGCAGACGGGGTAGGGAACTAGAGCAGGGTGCAGTTGCATCGGACCGCTCCAGTTCTTGCCCTTGCATTTGCCATTGCCACTGGCGCGAGCTTTGTTTCCATGGTTAAAGCCATGGCTAACAGAGCCGCGAGAGGTGGTAGCAGCGCACGGTGGTCGGCAGCCGATAGGGTTGGAGCAGCCATGATCGGATGCGATGAGGAGAGCAGTGTGGGCCACAGTCTTCTCATCGTTGACCAGGCATAGTTCTTTGAGAACTAGCATGTCGTGGGTCCGGCCGAACGAGGGAAGAGGTGTGTAGTTGACGACGTCGTCAGCGATGTTGGAGAAGCAGGGGTTAAGTCCTCGCAGGAGGGCGAGGACGAGTTATGAGTCGACCATAGGGTGATCGACATCACGGAGGGCGACAGCCTTGACCTTTAGACGTTGGCAGTACGAGGAGACAGATAAGTCTCCTTGTACCATAGAGTGGAATTCATTTAGGAGGAAGATGGCGCGCGGTTGTTTGTTGGCAAGGAAGATCCGCTCGATGGCCACCCAGAGATCCCGAGCGGTACGGTCGGTGTCGTCCATTGCAAGGTCGAGAACGGAGTCATCAATCGAGCCAAGCAGCCAGCTGCACACGCGGCACTCGGCGATGTCCCACTAGGGATCATCGGGTCGAGGTGGAGCGGAGCCATCGATGTGGAAACGGAGATCGAACTTTCCACATAGGGATTTAAAGAAAAATACCTACTTAGAATAGTTGGCATTGAGGTCAAGAGAGATCGGAACGTGAGATTTCACATTAACGGCGACGTAAGGTCGTGAGAAGATCAGCGAAGTGGTGCCCAAGGTATGGTCAGGAGCATCGTTGGCCGAAAGAGATTCGGCGACTGGAAGAGTGCAGGAACTAAGAGCCGACTCGGTGGTCATGACGAGAGGGTAACGGGCGCAATAAGTTGATGAGGATAAGGGCCAATGAGGAATAGGTGGCCGATGGGAGTAGGCCGATGAGAAGAGTGGTTGGCCGATGGGAGTAAGTGGCCGATGAGAAGAGTGGTCGGCCTATGGGAGTACGCAGCGGAGTAGTTGAGTGAGGAGTGGGTGGCAGAGTAGGTAGGTCACAGGTGGAAGAGAGTAGATGGGTCACTGGCGTGAGAAGGTTCACGTCCGTGAACTCATGGACGCAACGGAGTGGAGCGGACGCGAAAAATCGGAGAAGGCGCGAACGCAAAGTTCGCGTTCGGGAGGCAGAAATTCGTGTCCGTGGATACGTGGACACGTCGGAGTGGCTCGGACGTGAGTGGGGAAGTTTCGTGTCCAGGAGCAGGTGGGCGTGTCGAAAAAGCGGGAACCGAAAGAGTTCTAGCCGATAGAGGGCGGACGAGTCCAGCCGATAGAGGGCAAACGGGTCTAGCCGATGGAGACGACGAGCGTAGAGTTACGCCGGCGTCGGAGGAGGGAAAGGTGCGTCGAAGCAAGAGAAGAGCTAAGACGGGTATGAAACGAGACGGGGAGGCAGATGGAGGCCGTTGCCTTGTCATGTGGTGGAAAAGGGAGGGGAGAGGGCAGTGGAGGAGGAGAAAGCCGTCTGCGGAGAATACGGAGAGGAGAAAGCCGAGATAAGAAGACAGAGGAGGAATACCGAGAAAGAAGGTCTACGATGGGAAGGAAGCGTCGGCTCGCCGACGAGAGGATGCTAGCGCGCCGAGAATGTCTAGACCTACTCTGATACCATGTAGGAACGTGGTATACAGTGATACTAAGACCTCAATTCTATATAGAAGGTCGGATATATATATATATATATATATATATACTAGTACAGTGGTAAATTACACTATACAGCTTGCCCGTGATCTTAATTTCAGAATAAGAAAAAAAAACGCAGACAGGTCATTTGACAGCTGATCTCTTCAACTTTATGATTGAGGAACAAGACCTATACACTCATATATAGTTAAGGAGATTTATAAGCAAAAACATTCGTACTACTGAAGATGATTATGTGGATATGATGACTTCAGTAATGTTGCTTATCCTCATTTTTTGGTTCCTCGAACTTCTTAGACCAAGGATTGCAAATTCACAAGTCACAACCTTAGAAGAAGTACATATGGCATGTCACGGTCAATGCAGCATGAGAACAATACATATTTCAATTCACCGTACCTTTCTAGTTAACCTGCTCTGAATCACTTGCAAATTTGCATGCCATAAAATTCAATGTTGTCACTTGTCATGTAATTTCAAATTTTGAATTGAACTAGATAAAATTAATCCTCGCTGTGTGCAGTGAATTCAGAAACTTCAACTATCGTCACTAGTAAAGGAAACGCAAAGAGGAAAAAAAGGCTAGGACAAACATGGCGAACGTTTCTTGATTGGTCGTATAAGAACATGAGATTGGAAACAATTGAAGAGGAGGAGGAGGATTGAGCAAGTGCTTCCTGCTCGAGCTTGTTGAGCATGGCCTGGATCAGATGCTGGAAAACAGAGCAGCAACGACGGTGAATCTGGTGCCGATCCTAGTAAGAAGCTAGAGCCTCCACCGATCCACGCTAGGAGTGCGTCGCCGCCGAGCCTGGAGCCGCCGCCGCCGCCACGATCCACGCTGGAGCTCGTCGGCTGTGTCCCTGTTGCTTCTTTGAAGCCCCCGCCGCGCTGTCCAAGAAATTTCACTATTTACCATCTAATTTGCATCTTTTTAAGATTTGCGCCTCAATTCGCAACGTCCTTAGATTTTACCACTGAAAGTGCAAATTCCTTCTTGTCATGCCACTCTCACCCATTTTCACATTTTTCTGAAATTCATTCACATTTTCTTTTCTCTTCCCAGCCAACCGGACGGTTTTGCCCCGGTCCCACTAGTCAGATTGAGTGAGAGATAGGGCCTTCAGCACACATTGATCAATCGATTCAGATCGATCCAGAGCACCGTGACGCCGGCACCTCCCCACGAACGGCGCCGCTCCGCCACCACCTAACCCCGGCGGCGCTGCTCCACCCGGCCTGTCGTCCGCGTCCAGCAAGTTCAGCTGCTCCGCTGCCACTGCGTGCGGCGGCGCCTCACGAAGCCTTCCGTGGCCTGTCGTCGGCGCCGCAAGCCGCCTACGTTGTGCCCTCCGTCCGCCGCGCCTAGATGTCGAGGCGTAAGCTCGTTCTTCCTTGTCGTCCAGAGCATGTGCATTCAACAAGAGCTCACAATTTTCGGCCCTGTCGTCCAGAGCTTGTCTGCGGTTCTGTTCAGTTATAGACCGATCTTTCTTTTATACGCATTCTACCTCCAGTACACATTCTACCTCCAGTAAGCCGACCCTTTTCTCCTTCTCGTCGACATCTTCTTTCCGTCACCGACCCTATTTCCGGTACTCTCCCTTCGGCACTCTCCTCACTCTCTCGCCTCCATTTCTTCTTCTCCCCGTCTCTCCCATAGTCATCTTCTTTTCTCCATCCCACCTCCGCGCGACCAGATGACGGTCTTGATCCGCCTCCTCGTCTCGTCTCACACCCGTCTCTGCTCTTCTTCTTGCTTCGTGCATCTCTCCTTCTCTGACGCCGGCGCACCTCCACGCTCGTCGTTTCCATCGGCTAGACTTGTCGAGCCCTCCATCGGCTGGAACCCTCACTCGGTTCTCGCCTTTTCCGACACGCTCAACGGCTCTCGGACGCAAACCTTCTCCCCTCACGTCCGAGCCAGTCTAACGTGTCCACGTGTCCACGGACACGAATCCCTGTCTCCCGGACGCGAACATGTTCTCTTCGCGTCCGGCCACTCCCTGCCTTTTTCGCGTCCGCCCCACTCCTTGGACTCCATGAGTCCACGGACATGAATCTTCTCTTCACGGACGTGAATCTTCGCACGTCCGTGACCTAACTACTCTCTGACCCACCTACTCTGTCATCACCTTTTCCTCACCTACTCCACTGCCTACTCCCCATCGGCCAACCACTCCTCATCGGCTGGCCGACCCACTTCCCATCAGCTTCTCACATCCTTGATCGACCGATCCATCCTCTCATCGGCTTCTTCCTCTCATCGGCTTCTTTCTCCCATCAGCTCTTTGCTCCCGTTCTCCCGTCATGGCCACCGAGTCCGCTCTCAGCTTCAGCACTCTCCCAGTCGTCGAGTCTGCTCCGGCCCTCGGTGCATCAGACCACACATCAGGCACCACTTCGCCGATCTTCTCCCCTCCTTACGCTGTTGTGAACGTGAAATCTCACGTTCCTATCTCCCTTGACCTTAACGCCAATTATTCCAAGTGAGTTTTCTTCTTCAAATCCCTCTGTGAAAAATTCGGCCTCCGATCCCATATTGATGGCTCCGCTCCACCTCGCCCCGATGATCCTCAGTGGGACATCACCAAGTGCTGCGTGCGCAGCTGGCTGCTCAGCTCGGTCGACGACTCTGTCCTCGACCTCGCCATGGACAATTCTGACCCCACCGCCCGGGATCTCTGGGTGGCCATCAAACGGATCTTCTTGGCCAACAAGCAGCCTCGCACCATCTTCCTTCTCAACGAGTTTCACTCTATGGTACAAGACGACTCCTCTATCTCCTCGTACTGTCAGCACCTCAAAGTCAAGGCTCCTGCTCTCCAGGACGTCAGCCACCCTATGACCGACTCTCAACTCGTCCTCACCCTTCTGCGAGGCCTCAATCCCTACTTCTCCAACACCACCGATGACATTGCCAACGTCACACCTCTTTCATCGTTCGTCCGGACTCATGATATGCTAGTTCTTAAAGAACTCCGTCTGGCCAACGATGAGAAGACAGTGGCCCACACCACTCTTCTTGCCGCAACCGATAATGACTGCCGAGCTTCTTGCGCTGCCCCTTCCTCCCGTGGTCGTGGTGGCCATGGCTCCGGCCATAGTAACACAACCCGCACCGGGAAAGGTAAAGGCAAAGACAGGACCTGGCAGGGTCCGACGCCATCACGACCTACCTCGGTCCCTGCCCACCCTACCGGTCCCACGGGTCCGTGGCTCTGCTACAACCCCTAGGCGCCCTAGCCCCAGCCACGCAGCCCTATCGGCTGGCAACCCGGGGTTCTCGGTGCCCATCCCCAGGCTCACCTGGCATCGGATCCCGTTCTGCTGCCTCAGCCGATGCTACCGACCCTAACCACCTAGTCGGTTCCCTCCTGGAACCAGGCTGGCCTCGTCGCTGCCCTCAACCAGATGACGCTCTAACCACAGCACCCTTGGGTGCTGGACTCTGGGGAGTCTTCACACATGGCGTCATCGACCGGTATACTTCGCTCCTGTCACCCCTCTTCCTTCCCTTTTGTCACCATCGGTAATGGTCACTCTCTTCCTGTCCAATGCCGAGGTGACTCCTCTCTGTCTACATCCACCACTAACCTCCCCCTACGCAATGTTTTTATCGTCCCTTCTCTTATTCACAATCTTATATATGTTTACCAATTCACACGAGACAACAACTGTTCCATTGAATTTGATGCGTCTGGTTTCTCTGTGAAGGATATCCCAACCCGGCGACAGATCATTTGCTGCAATAGTGGTGGAGACCTCTACACCATTCCCGCTGCACCGTCCACTCCACATGCTAGCGTCGCCCTCTTCACCAACCTTTGGCACCTTCGCCTTGGTCACCCCGGCCCTGACGCTGTCGCCACCCTCCGTCGTAGCGCCTCCATCCGATGTACTCATAGCAGCTCCACAGTTTGCCACTCATGTCAACTTGGCAAACATGTGCGTCTGCCCTTTTCTAGTTCTCTCTACTGTACCTCGCGTCCATTTAAACTTATACATTGTGATGTATGGACGTCTCCAGTTAAAAAGTGTCTCTGGTAATCAGTATTATCTCGCTATACTTGACGATTACACACACTATTGCTGGACCTTCCCGCTCATCCACAAATCCGAGGTCGCCTCTCACCTCACTCACTTCGTCACGTACGTATCCACTCAGTTCAACCTCCTCATCAAGGCTTTACAAGCCGATAACGGTACGGAATTCATCAACCATACCATTACAAACCTCCTCACCTCGCAGGGCATCCATCTCCGGCTCTCCTGCCCCTACACCTCTCCTCAGAACGACAAAGCCGAGCGCCTCTTTCGCACCCTGAACAACATCATTCGCACTATGCTACTTCATGCCCACTTACCCGTCACTTATTGGGCTGAAGCTCTAGCTACTGTGACGTACCTTCTCAATCAGCGCCCATGCTTCTCCATTCAAAACAACGTTCCCTATGCCCTTCTCTACAGCACAGTGCCCGACTACTCCCACCTTCGCGTTTTCGGGTGCCTCTGCTACCCAAATCTCACTGCCACAACTTCCCACAAACTCGCTCCCCGCTCCACCGCCTGTATTCTCCTCGGCTATTCCACCTCTCACAAGGGATGCCGATGCCTTGACCTTTCCACCCGCCGGGTTCTCGTCTCTCGTCACGTCATTTTTGACGAGACATATTTTCCCTTCGGTCTACTTCATCCGAGATCCTCCTCTAGTGATCTCGACTTCCTCCACTGTCCTTTCCATCGGCCCCTGCTAAGGATTTACCCATCATATATCCCACCACTACTCGGTCCGATGTCCCCACCATCAGACCCCCATCGGACCCACCTCCATCGGCCGATACCGATCCTATTTATCCTTCAGCCGATACTATTCCCTCTCCATCGGACACCCCACTTTCATCGGCTCCTCAGTTTCCATCGGCTCCTCCCACCCTATCGGCTGATCCATCTCTATCGGACAGATCGGAATACTCAGCTCACCCGACCTCATCGGCTCAGGCCGATCTAATTTCTCCTTTTCTTCTTGTCTACAGTCACCGACTCGGAGCCGATGACGCCCCCACCCAACCAGTTTTTCCTATTACTCCCGTACCCCTATCGACTCCAGTTCCCTCCACCTCTCACATGGTCACTTGCTCCCAGACCGGGTCTCTCCGCTCCACTCAGCGCTACGGTCTCTCATCCGTCCATAGCTCTATCTCGCCCATCCCGACGACTTCTCGCTCAGCCCTGGCCGACCCTCAGTGGCGCGCGGCCATGGCCGACAAGTACAAGGCCTTAATGGACAACGAGACCTGGTACCTCGTTCCCCGACCTCCCAGCGCCAACATTGTGACCGATAAGTGGATTTTCAAACACAAATTCCACGCCGATGGCTCCCTTGCCTGTCACAAGGCTCGCTGGGTAGTTTGGGGTTTCTCCCAACAACCCAGTGTCGACTACGACGAGACCTTTAGTCCCGTTGTCAAACCCGCCACCATCCGAGTCATCCTCACCTTGGCTGCCTCTCGCTCCTGGCCGATCCATCAACTACACGTGAAGAACACCTTTCTTCACGGCCACCTGACAGAAATAGTCTACTGCCAGCAGCCCCCAGTCTTCGTCGACCCTTCTCGTCCCGACGACGTCTATCTCCTTCAACGCTCTCTCTACGGCCTCAAACAAGCCCCTCGTGCCTGGTACCAGCGCTTTGCTGCCTATCTTCGGCACATCGGCTTCGTGGCCTCTGCGTCCGATAGTTCCCTGTTCACTTTCCATATCGGCTCCGCCACTGCCTATCTACTTCTCTATGTCGATGACATTGTCCTCACAGCGTCTTCGACATCTCTCCTCGACCAGATCATGGCCCAACTCCACTCTGAGTTCGCCATGACCGATCTTGGTCCTCTCCACCATTTCCTTGGCATCTCCATAACCCGTTCCACCCATGGGCTCTTTCTTTCCCAATGCCAGTACGCCATCGACCTCCTCCAGCGTGCGGGCATGGCCAACTGTCACCCCACGACCACCTCGGT
Organism: Oryza coarctata; assembly: GCA_030770085.1. Classification (NCBI taxonomy): domain Eukaryota; kingdom Viridiplantae; phylum Streptophyta; class Magnoliopsida; order Poales; family Poaceae; genus Oryza; species Oryza coarctata. The sequence continues at coordinate 12,403,146 of CM061475.1, forward strand.
CAACACTTGAGCCAAACTCTCTGCTGCCGATGGCGCCCTCGTTGCCGATCCCTCTTACTATCGGAGTCTTGTCGGGACTCTTCAATACCTCACACTCACCCGACCTGACCTCACGTACGCTGTCCAGCAAGTGTGCATCTTCATGCATCCTCCGCGCGAACCTCACCTCGCGCTGCTCAAGCGCATCCTACGCTATGTGAAGGGCACCTTCTCCAGCAGGTTGCATCTCAGCTCAAGCCTCATCGACTCCCTCACCGCGTACTCCGACGCGAACTAGGCAGGCTGCCCCAACTCTCGACGCTCTACGTCCGGCTACTGCGTTTACCTCGGTGACACTCTCGTATCCTGGTCCTCAAAACGCCAGACTACAGTGTCCCGGTTCAGTGCCGAAGCCGAGTATCGCGCCGTCGCCGAGTGCTGCTGGCTTCGCCAGCTTCTCCAGGAGCTCCGTGCACCTCTCTCCACTACGACCGTCGTCTACTGCGACAATGTCAGTGCCGTCTACATGACCGCCAACCCGATCCATCACCGACGCACCAAGCACATTGAGATCGATATCTATTTTGTCCGTGACAAGATCGTATTAGGACAGGTTCGGGTGCTCCATGTACTATTGGCACATCAGTTTATCGATATAATGACCAAAGGCCTATCCATGCCTTTGTTTACCAGTTTTCGGTCCAGTCTCTGCGTCCGTTCCCTTCCCGCTGCGATTGCGGGGTGTTAGACAAACCACTGACCTAGACTGTGTATATATATATATATAAACCCGACCTCTTGTATACGCTCGGAATATTAGTGACTTTAGATAAGTTCGATGGTTACTGAAATCAGCACAGCCTGTGCATTTAACGGAGGAGCTTCATTTTTGTGTGCCAGAATGTTTGTAATCAAAACCTTCTGGTTGGCTGGAAGGAAAAAGAAATCGTGAATGAATTTCAGAAAATGTGAAAATAAGTTGAAGGTGACATGGAAGGAAGCAATTCACACTTTCAATGGTAAAATCTAAAGACGTTGGGAATTGAGGCGCAAATCTTACAGTGGTATGAATTAGATGTGAGATAGTAAACATTTTTACACTGCCTAGCAAGTCGAAGAGGTTCGATCCTAGGGTCCACCGAGTTATGGACTTGTTTGCCCTTAAAAATATATAGGCCGGTCTATAAATATTTTGAAGCTAAATTTTAGGGACAGGTCAGAATCTAATCTGCCCCACTAGGACCACTCAGCTCTGCTAGAATGTGCAGGACAGGCAGAAAGCACCTCTCGTTTCTCATTTTTTTATTATGTTTTTTAAATTGTTAGTAAGCTTTTTATATTTTTAAAAATCATATTAATCTATTTTTAAATTAAAATAACTAATACTTAATTAATCCTTCACTAATAATATACTTAGTTTTGTGTGATCATCTTCTTCTTCCATCCCGTTTAAACACACCCAGGTCTCCAATGATCTGCACTAGAGAGGAAGGCAGTCGCAGATGGTCGTCGATCTTTCGTTCGCTTCTTCAGTTACATAAACTAGAAGGTTGAAGTTCAATGCGTTGTGCTTGTGGGCTCTCCCTTCCTGTGTCGTTCTTGCTCCAATTGCGGCATTTCTTCTTTGTTTGTTTGTGGGGAAGAACCTGCCTTCCTTCAAACATGGGCACAGTGCCAGCAAACCGGGTCCGTGCCAGCAACTGCTCTGGCTGAGTTTTTTTTTGGCGATTGTTATCCCTAAGAGCATTGACACTCACCAATGGGGAGACCGAATTTTGGGTTGAAGGTGTCACCTTCGACTCTCATTAAGGACCTTGACTTATGGGAAACTAAGAATATATATTTCCTCAATTCTAAGTTAAGTTACTTGTCCATCCTATCATTTATTTTTTTTATCAAATTACTTATAGTTATGATATTCCAAGATGCTTTTAGATGTGTATTTTATTTCCTGTTGTGCATTAATACAATTAATGTAGCCATACTATACTTAGTCCTACTCACAAAAGAATTTAATGTTTGCTTTTAAAATATTGATTATGATATATTTAACGAGATACTGATATTTGCTACAACGATAAATAAATTAAAATAGAGAATATATGAATAGCAAAAAAAAACCAACAGTAAAATCTTATATTAATTAAGACATCCGGTAATTAATGATTATATGATATAAAGCTCAAAACCCTACATAAGGGTGAAATATAGTGCAACCTGAAAACATATAAATACAACATATCATATAATAAGACTGCAACATGGCTCTGCTTGTTGAAAAAAAAAACAACGATTGAAATAGTAGAATTTGTGGTGGCACTGCTGCCTCCTGCAGCTGGTAAGGTGGGCTAATCCCTATCGTGAAATTCCTATTTCGCGGATGCTCGTGCGGGCGCGCGAACATCTGGTTTGAATTCGGATAAAAACCCTATCAAAAAAAAACTATATGCACATAAGGTATACGCTCACCGTAATGCTGTAATGCACCGTTGCGACGGTGTCGCGGTGACATACTGACATGACCCTGGTTGGAGTTGAATCGCCTCGGGCTCGGGTGGTACACCGTGCAACGGGGGCCGCGTCCCGGAAGAGCGGGCGGGCACGACGCGGCGAAGAGCGGGCGTCCGGTTGTTGTACGGTACACCGGACTGCCGATCCTTTGTACAGTGTACGGGATGCTCCGGTCGGTAGGAGTAGGACCGGTACAGCAGTACTAGAGCAGTACCCCGCCAATGCTTTACAGGGCAGAGATAGCAGTCGCGGATGGGCGGCGTTCCGTCGGGTATAAAGCTTAACTTCAAATGCATTGTGATCTCTCGTGCGCTCTACTGCTATCCTGTACTTTGCTCTCCGTGTCCCTTCCGAGTCTTTTCTCCGATTGCAGGATTTCTGCCTCGTTGCTATGTGGTCTGTACTGTACAGCAAACCGGGTCTGGCCGACCAACTGTCGTTTCCGAGGTTTACCGGTTGAACAATACATAAGCGTTTATTATTGGAAACAGAAATGGTAAAAAATATATGGCAATGGGATGGCCCCCACGTCACCGGTCACCTGAGAGAGGTGACTTAGGCGGCGAAAAGGAAAACATCACTACCACTACCCCTATGTTTCCTCCCTATCTCCACCGCCATCTGAGAAGCCTATCGGATGGCCGATGAGCAGTAAGGATGGCAGCGGCAGGGCTATCCCCTCCCGCAAACAAGAGAAGACAATGATGACGATGCTCAGGGCTAGTGCATCGTGCTATTAGGCTAGCTAGCGGGGTGTGGCAGGCAACATCCACATCCACTGCTCTCATGCCTTGGTGGCAGTGGTGATGGCAGCTACGATAATGACAAGAAACTATGGTGACGAAGCCAGATATGAGGCCTTCACTATGGAGCTAGCCTCGATGTAGCACAAACGGCTATAAGGCAACCTACCTCTCTTGTTGTCCCTTCCACATCCCTAACAAACCTCACCATTTGTCACCCCTACCCTCGTGCCGCTGTGGCTTGCCAATAGAGGCTACTGGCATGGGTGACAACGGCTAGCAAGAATGGGTGGACAAAGATTGATGGCGCCCCCAGTCCCCTATCCCAACCTTGCCACCACCATCAACTGCATCGTCACCTACAATCTCGCCACCACTATAGCCATTGATAGTTCCACTGGGCACCTTCTCTCCCTTATGTTATCTCCCTATGTCCCCCTCCCCTCGTGCATTATGTTTGTCTTTTTATGGCTTTTGCTTAGTTCCAAGCTTGAGGTTCTTCTTGTCGTTAACTTCTCTTGCATGACATCCCCTTTTCTTCCTCTTGTTTGTTAATATGGTGCTAATTCTAATAATGCCTCCATGGAATCAATAAACCTGCCATTCTTAGCCTTGCCTCGACCCATAATATACCACAAGTATGCTGTTGCTCTGTCTCCTTTGAATCTGCCCATTTGGCATGCTCGTTGAGCCATAGTTTGGTTTAGCAAATTGATTAGGATGCTGATCTTTTCCGATAGTTTGTTATGAGCACAGAGCCATACTCTTCTCCATCATTGTTGTTGATGTTTCTCTACCGAAGAGAATGCTGCCTCTCGTCATTTTCGCTTTGTTGAGCTCCTTGTTCGCCTTCATCCTTGCTTGGGTGTTCTTGGCCACAACGATCGACATCTCTCCCTCCTTGGGGCTTCCTTCCCCCAATGGGCGTTAGAGGGAGTTGATCTGGCCAGCAATTTGTTGAAGCCTGATTAAAGTCAATTTGATGTGTGTGGCCTATAGCCACAACCTTTAGTGGCCCTCTTTCCTCTAGGGTTTCCTTCCCCAATGGGTATTGATCCAAACAGCAACATGACGAAGTTAGATTCTCGATGGTTCGATGCGGGTGGTCTTAGACAACCACAACCTTTGATCATCGAAATACCGAGCCAATTTGTGTGGTAGAAGGCACTCCAGCAATATTCAATTCCGAGTGCTTCACTACTGCATGTGAAGTGGATGTTGTCAAGCTAGGGAGCTAGCATTAATCCTGATTTGGAGTTTGGTTATGTCATCTTGTAGGTGGAAATGTCAAGCTGCTCTTTTTACTCCTAGTCTTATTATTTTTTCTCATGTGCCCTTTGAGAAGTTGTGGTGCACTCTATTATTTTCTTCCTTATATTTCCTTCTTATTATCGCAATTGCGATTGCATAGTCAACACCTATATCGTTTGAAGTATAATATATTCAGTGGACATTTTACCCCGATAACCACTAATAAATAGAAATGGGAATGGTTTGATCAATTACCGACTATTTTGTCCGAATACCGTATTCTTCTAATAATTATCGTTTATATAATACGGTAAATTACCGTTTTCAAGCACTCCCAAGGCCCAGGCCGACCCCACATCCCACCAACTAACTCAAGTTCAACCATGTTTGGTTCCTCGCTACTCACACATTTAATAATGTGACTTTATCTCTCTGTGATCCCCTAGTAGTACAACAGTATTAGTGTTTATGGACTTAAGGCCTTGGTGGACTAGCTTTGTTTGTGTATCGTGTTATTAAGATTTATGGACTTATGTAGCCGAATTTATAACCTTCGTCAAATATGTGAACTTATTAGTTATTATCAATTTGCCATGCAAGTTGTATGTAACTGTATTGAATGAAACCGAGTGTGAATGTGTGTTATAATTACGCAGTGTTCTCACTTGAATCCACTCGCTTTTTCTCGAGGCCACTCGTCTCCTCTGCAAGATCCTCTGCCACTTCAAGCCACTCGGCCTTAGGTTGAAACATTTGCCCTGGCCGGCGAGACGACAAATCTTGTGAAAATACGGGTCTCGAACGATATTCGACGTAAATCGAACAGAAAGGTGAATCATGTGAGCCTTGGGACATGCCTGCCAATGTTGTTGCTGAAAAAGGAAAATATGGAACAACGCAGCATGCCGAGCAAGAATACAGCATAAGATTTTCTCCGTGGGAGAATTGGTACAATGATTTTGTACAAGACCAAGATCACTTGAGATTAAAAACATAACAGGATTTATACATTATCTTCGAGAAACCACCCATGGTTGCACTCTTGTCTTATTGCACCTCAATTCCCACCTGAATATGTAAATGAAAAGACAAACCGTTAAGTTGCAGATGTATAAAGCTACTTTTATGGATAGGAAAAAAAGGTGCAAGTTTGTAAAACTGTACCTTGTATATGCTGAGCTACCTACATCTTGTTAACCATATGGTACAAAGTAGTGCTCATCTACGCTGGCGGTAAGGAGCGCCTGCAAGTTGGGCACTCCATCTTGATATCCATCCAACGTTGTAAACAGCCTGAGTGGAATATATGCTCACAAGGTGCCACCTGCAAGAGGATGCAATGAATGTTCAGCCAAAGTGATCAATGACATCACAGGCAACACGATTTCACAATTACCATGTATTCACTTGTTCTTTGGGTAAGGTCGATTGTAGTCATGCAAATAACACAATCGATGGGCTGATTTGAGTTATCCTCTACCTTCCTGTGGTAGCAGTATTTCTCAGGGAGAATCTGAATTTGTACCCATGACAATTTGTTAGTGCCATGATTGTCTGGTACTGGTAAAACAAATTGTCCAATTCTGATAAAGTACTGAAGTGCATAATGCAGCAAGTATAGAAAAAAAACTGGGAAGAATAGAATTAGTGCAATGAAAGGCAACTAGTGTTCATGTGGAAGGCAACTGAGCAAGTGTGCATTAGAAAAGATCACGTTAGTAATTACCTGGTGAGGAATGAAGCAGCGTGAACCAAAATAGTGCTGGAGCAGGAGCACTGCTGCTTGGATACCCATGAATATTATCACAGCTATGCACCATCTCTTATCAGGCTCAATGCGCATGAAATTGTTAGGGCAACCAAATATATAAAGCGGAGTAGCAAGGCGAGTAATCGACATGCCTAAAATATACTGAGGGTGCAGGGGTTTTCTTGTATCCCGGATGACATTTGTGACAATTTGAGGAAACCAAAAGGAGTACATCAGGAAAAGAAGTGGGCGCAGAAAATTGTGCAACTCATACATGAGAAGGATCCCACCCAAAAGAATGCCATCTGAATAAAATAAAGATAATTGACAATTATCTTACTGTTTGTGCAATAAAAGCTATTGACCATTGTCTTAATGTTTGTGAAATAAAATCTAAAATTGCTAAACACTGATGTAAAGGTGGAAAGTGTCAACTAATTTGACATCTTACCAACATACTGGTACTACAATGGAAAAATAAACTGTTTCGATAAGCAACAAGAATAATCATAAACTGTTTTTGATAACCAACAAGAATAAGCATCCTAAAGGTTCCCATGGAACAGCACATCCAAAGACTTCAACAAACAGCACATATCAGGTGCTTTGCCCACTGATTTACACATGTGGTATCATTTATTCAGTCATTTGTTATAATAAATTCAGCAGAAGGGTGTAGAACCATAGACAAGAATAACTGAGCAATGGTCAACACGGGAGCTATCTTACAAAGTGAACTATGATCAGCACATGTGCCATCTTACTAACTGAACAATAATTGACACAGGTGCTAGACTGCTAGGAACTTGATGTTAAATTGTTTATCTTCTTGTAATTCAGATTACATGCACATGTACAGTTCTAAAGTTTACACATAGATTCATGCTCTTGCGCACTACAAATGTTGGTTGGAGAGATGACCTACTGACTGATTTTTAAGACAGAATGGAGAATCCAGATGATAATTGGTTGTTCGGTACTTACAAAAGCGGCTGTAAAGAACAGACAGTTCTCTCCTCATTACTTCCCAACCTTCTCCACTGTTCAATGGTCTACTGGCTTTCCATATGGCAAGGAGATATCGCATCTCAAATATAGAAAATACAACAAACTTGAAGAAAGCAGCTGTTGCGAATGCATTGAAGAGAGACTCTGTAGATAATTCAAACATGCAATATATGTTAATGCCACCAATGAATTTTGAAGATACGCATAACTCAAAAAGATAATAAGCATCAGGCCACATGTAAATCTTAAAGATTTCCATTTAGTTAATATTGTGGCTAACATCATTGCAGATTAACGGTCTAGAGACTTACAAATTACAAAACTTGTTTGATTGAGTTGGCAAATTTTGGGGTATGTTGATGGTACTTAATTGGTGGTTAGAAGCAGGTTCACTGTTGGATCGTATTTATCCACGATCTCTATTTAATAAGTAACATATGTAACCGTAACACATACATTACTTCAATTTGGCTCTGATTGCCATTATATTGTATTGCTATTCAACCCTTCAAGGCTCCAACAGAAAACATCACTTCAAATGGAACAACTATTAACCAAAGTGGGTACATTTCTTTTACAGCTAATTGCTCAGAAACATTTGAACAATCATCTGAGTTGGAACATAGCAGCAGCATATTACAGACAAGTGGTGTGAGGACCCAACTTTTGCCAGCAAAGAAAGAGTGTGTGGTACTAGCAGTTGACACTTCACACTTTTCAGAAAATAATAGACAAAAAAGATAAACATATTTGATATTTGAGGAGTCAAAAGACTCACCAACCAATATCCCAGCAGTCAGATGCAGTAGACAATGATATGCGTCCATAATAGCTTGTTGCCCAATCATTAGAATTGAAACCTTGGCAGCTCCCTGCAAACAATACAGACTACCTCAAAAGGCTGGAATCTTGGAGATTATGAAAAGCAAGAGGCCCAAGTTGTACTGATATATTCTGAAAAAGGTAAAATGAATACATACAGACTGGGTGTTGCTATGTTCCATTTGTCTAATCAGTAACAAAACTTGTAGGAAGGAGATCTGGTATACTTGGTTAAGGACCACATAGAGTATAGAACACACCAACAAAAAACAGAACAAAGAAAGTTGAAGAATCACAAAGGATACAAAAGTGATCATCAGTGTATAATTGACTGCTTTGTTGTAATAAACTTCAACATTCAGTGATGTTGCATTTAATAAGATCGGTGAGAAGCACTGTCCATCATCATCCACTGCTGGACTCTCCATCAATCCCTCCAAGCGGTATTTCTCATGCTCTCCCTCTGTTGAAAAGAAGCATTTACAGAAGCAGTTTAGATGTCAATTAACAATGAAAAAAAAAGCAATCACAAACTGAAAGCTTGAAGTATGAGTGTGTAGCTTTTGGTGATGCACAACAAACTACTGACGAGAAATGAGTTCAAGAATGTCATAAATAAATTCAGTACCATTCAAGTTAGAGGACACACGGACCACCTTAGCAGCTATTTCTATGCTACAGTGCTTCTCCATGTCGTATGTAAGAGCTGATAAGGATAAGGTCACACATATCAAAACCACATGAGGTTGTAGATAATATTCAATGTAGAAGTCAATACTTACAATTCTTCCTTCGATTCTTCTCTTCAGATGTTTCTTGGAACACTTGAGAGGAAAAAATCCGCAGCTGATACAAATTTCGCAAGTTCATTTTCATAAGCATGGACATTAGTTTTGAGAGTGGGCCTCTTTTACTATCACGATGAACATAAATGTCATGGGACTACATGCATATCTAAAGACAAAAGTACAAAAGGAAAACTGAACAGTGGCATGTCTGTGAAAGGTCAATAAAGACCACAAAAATTATGCTTCTTACCAAATGATATGGATTTGATAAGAAGTAATCCTCTTCTTGAAGTGGCTCACCGTCTGCGCCACTAAAAAGTATAATACATTTGCATTAGATCATATGGTAGAAGGATGATCTACAAAAATAATTAAATTAAACAAGATTTAAATATGCCAGTACAGAATACTCCAAAATAAAATTGCCACTAAAAAATAAATATGCTACTCTACAAAAGGGGATGCAATGTTGCCCTAAGTGTAACAAACATAAATCAAAGTGACACCACATTTAACATTAGCACTAGCAAATAAAGAAAACAATTATCTGTTAGGATAACCAAATAATGTGAATTAATTTATGATAGTAACTAAGCTTGCAACAACATAATGCAGGTTCACTTGCATGATATAAAGCATTTGGGAAAATAGATATAATCCGTCACCAAATTTGGAAAACAGAAGTAACGGTAGAAGGCTAAGAAGTTAGGATGAGGCTTAGGGCTAGCAGATAGTGGTGGAACCAGGAAATTTTTAGGGCCCAGGCACATAGAGCTATGTTGAGGATTTGCTATGAAAATTCTATTTTCTTCTATAATACACAAAAAATCTAATGCGTGATTGTTGATGAGCCCAGGCCACCGCCTGCCTGTCGCTGGGCGGTGGTGCCGCCACTGCTAGCAGAATAAGATCTGTGAGGATCATGCTTGATGTGCAAAGGATGGCTCTCAAATGCAGACCATTGAGAACTGGAAGTTGAAAAGGCATATCTAGATTTAGGATCAAGAGTACAGTCTGTCTTTATCTGGAGATAGTAGAATATAATATCTTTTAGCTGTATTTCTACTTTTTCCCTAAAAAAAGCTGTACTTCTATTATTGGAGTGTTTGGCAATAGAACGTATTAACATAGTTCTCACTTGTTGAAGTGGACAAAATTAACAGAACATAGTGTAATCCAGAAGCAGGACAACATAAACATAAAACCGTAAAATGAAGCTCCTTAGTAACAAAGAAAAAAAAAGAAGGTTAAATATGCACCTGTTTGCAACCATCCGAAGTTGCCTAAAAGGCCATATATAAACACCTTCTAACCTTATTTGAGCAACTCCATGATCATGAGCATTGTCTATAACATCATGGAATGTAACTGATCCCTGACATTCCATGGTAAACAGGGTGAACAGAGGAGCAGAGAATGCAGAAGAAAATGATCATGATAATCACAAAAAATCATAATTTTAATTAAATTGTATTGGACATGTAAAAGTCTGTGTGACTTCTTTTTTATAATTATTTTAAGACTCTATGGAAAGCTGCCAATCAGGCCAGCTAAAACTAAATCTCTTCAAAAAGGCCCCAAAGGGATGGGGTTACAAGCTTCGAGTTGATTGAGATGAAAGGGGTGGGGAAGGAATTAAATAATTTAGGCTACAGGGATAAAGGAGCTACTCGCCTACACCAATGTAGCAATGGCTCAACAGGGAGCATTTGCACTTTTGCAGGTGTGGGAGGCCCAGAATGTGACATTGGCTCAACTTTGTGACTTATAAATGAAAGATAAATTAGAATGGTCTCGTGTGCATGTGGGGGGTGGGGAACTGCATTACCTGAACATAGTGTACCCCGCTTATCTTTGTCGGTGTACTCAATAATTCCAAAACTGAATTGCCCTTCAATTTTGTAAACTCAAGAAACCTAGAAGAACCATTTGTGGAACCAGCAACGCTCCAGCTTCCTGAACCACAAATTGGTGATGTTATTTCATAAGCCACATTAACATTGTATTAAGTAACAGTATCCTATGCATAGCACAACGTAGGGTAAACTAAAAAAAGCATTACATGTGCACTTTATTTAGATTTACAATTATATTTAAGGGAATAATGTCTGTAACACTCAACTCACACAAGTACAGACATGGTGTATGACTGTTTGGACAGAAAGGAAAGACCACAATTGCTAGGATTGGCAAGCAGGTGATAAGGTGGCTTTTCAAAGGCACAAATATTTTCCTCTTTTTGGTCATGATTATATTAAAGCATATATATGGACCCATAACAGAAAAATCTACCAATAAATTGTTAAAAGACTCTTGTAACTAATTAGATGCGATGCAAGAAACATAAAACATAAACTGAACGTTTGAACCTAAGAACCAAGAAAGCTCTAAGCATTATGACAAGCAAACATCATCAATGAATTAATATTAGGTACAAGGAATATCATGAAACAACAACAGACAGAGAAACTCAGCAAAAGCAAATTATGAAGAAAGTTCATGATTTAGGATTTTTAGCACAAGAAGTGCAAAGAGGACAAAGCATGACCAAGTTGTATGATATGGCTTGAATAGGCATATCATTAACTTCTAATCTTCTAAAGAAAGATCAGTAGCAATGAAGCATTAAAAAAAATCATTCTAAAATTCAGGTATGGTACTGAACTCCAGCAAATAGAGGGCACTTCCCACATTTCAAATAATATTTCCACAGCCAACAGCACATACTTAATTCTTGGAAAGCTTACAGAAGTAAATCATCCAAATGTGTGCAGTGGTGATAAAATGTATGGCAAGGGAAAGACAAGGTATCACTATGGCACATGCTGTTGGGATACAAATTTCCTGCTAAAGCGGCAAGTAGCATCGAGAGTGTAAGTGTGACTATGGCCCAAAAGTTACCTTTATATGTCCCTGTGATATTCCATGAATATGGACTTATCTCATTCTCATCCCTCTTGAAGAACGCATGCTGCAGAAGTGCATAAACATAGAGATAATGAGCAACAAGTTCAACTGCAGATATACAAGTAGAATTCATAGTAGTAGAAAAACAAACATTGGCAAGCTCAAGGGCATGATCAACTAACAATCCAGTCAGAAATGAAAGAAACCACTCAAAAGACACCAGTTTTTCTTTGTCGGCCAGTAATGCTATCATCGATCCCCTGCTTGAACCATCCTGAGCGGGTTCGAGTGCTCCAGCTTCGTATTCCCTAGAGCCTACACACTAGTAGACTCTTATTCCAACTACAGCTGGTGTCTGTAGGTACAGACGTACATTCAGTTGGACATGCCAGCATATCCAATTCAAAATGGCTACGCAGAGTAGAACAGCCTAATTTGAGTTCTAAACCTAGGCACCAGTTTTGGTTTTGCACTATCTATCAAATTCAATAGCTATCTATTTCCATCGAATTGTACCTCAAGAAAACAATCACCAAAATAAACCCACGAAATTACTCCCACGGAGTAACAAATTTAGCGCAAAGCAAGCATATTGGTCCCCGACTTCTTCTCTTCAATTGCACTATCCGTCGGGCCGAATTCGCCTAAAACCCCGCCACAGAAATGGGGAAAACTCCCGACCGCTGTTATCCAAGGGCGCCTCACCTCATCGCCCCACGATCCGGAGGAGGATGCGGCCCCGGCGGAAGCGACGCGCTCCCTGAGCGGCCGCAGCGCCGCGGCAAGCGGCGGGAGCGCGAGGCCGACCGCCACCACCAGGCCCACCACGGCGGCCGCCCTCAGCGCGGCGGCGGGGGAGGGCCCCATATCCCCGATCGCGCGGCGCATCTTCCCTCACGAGAGCAGCGCGGCCGCAGCAACCGCCATGAGCAATAAGTAGGGCGGGACGAAGTCGGAGGCCCCGGCCGACCGCGGCGAGGACGCAAGCGGGGAGCAGGAGGGGTCTCGACCTAGGAGGAGAGGAAGCGGGAAGGGGGGAAAGCGAGAGGAGGGGAGAGAGGGTCAAAGGGGGTGGGAGGCGACGGCAACTTTTTGGTTGGGGAGACGCGAAGCAACGGCGGCTTGTGCTGCTGTAGCTGTGGGGGGGTGTGGATTTGCGTGTGCGGGGAGGGGGGTGGTTGACGACGCTCGGCTTGGGGGAGAGGACGCGGCTTGCTGGAGACGGCCTGGTGTGGGAACGGCTTGGTCCGCCGGGCCCACCTGTCGGACAGTGCGTTTGTGGGCTCCACTAGCTTGACTAACGTCGCCCCACATGTCAGGCTCTATAGTTCAAAATTTGTTGCAAGGCTCTGTTTGAATTTCAGAATTTAAAATAGATCCATTTCTATTTGCAATAGAATTAGATCCTCTTCTTGTCTCACATGATGTGGCTTCCTGTTACGAGTCTCTGTTCTGATCGGTATCCCATAGGATGTGGTATACATATATTTCTACTTCTTATATATATTTATCTTTGTTCGGTTAATTTCTAAAGTCTTGTTCTGTTAATCCCAAATAGATAAGATTGGAGAGGATTAAGAGAGATGGATGATTGAAGGGGATTGAGAGAAAATAATTCCACACTACAAGCAACGTTAAATAAATTCTCTCTAATCCCCATATGAAAAGGATTAACCGAACAAGAGGCCTTAGGTGGCCCTGACTTTATTTGCAAAGAAAAACTGACAGAAAGTAGAAAAAATTCTTCATGTTTATCCCCTCCAACTCTGGTACGATTTAATTAGAACCTCAACGACGCACTTGTCCAGCTTTCTCACGATTGAAACTTGAGACAAAGCTCATGACATCAACCTCTGCACGGCCGAACCCCACAACTTTTGATGAAAAAGATTACAACATTTTAACTATTGTCCAGATTCCGCATAAGTTCATGGAGATAGACTAGGGAGTATGGCCTGTTTGGAAGAGCTTTGAAAGACAGTTGGTGAGAAACCAGTTGGTCAGTGGAAGAACGGGATTTTCTAGTTTTTACTTATAATTTATTTTTTAAATTCTACATTGTCAGAATCTAAATACTGTTTAAAAAAGTTTTTTATAGCTGGAGATTATATGAGAAGCTATAGCTGTTAAAAAACTTCCTAAACAGATCTATAGCCTCCAGTGCTATACACAGCGTATAGCACTGCTCCAGTGCTATACATATGCACTTCTTCGAAGGCTTCAGCCATCAACAAAATAGCAAGATCCACTGGGTCTCGACTCTCATATCGTTAGTGCAGAAAGCCGAGGGATGGCACTTCCTCTGCGCTTCGCAGTGGGCTGCTGGGCGCAGCCACGGCGTCGGCGGTGGCCGCAGTTGCGTGGTGCAGCTGTGAGACATGATGAAAAGACGCATTATGATAGCCAAGGCGTGAAATTTTCTTCTCTTGTTTGTTCGCGTGAAATTTTCTCTCCTCTGTCTAGCTTCTTCCTCTAGGAGGGCAAGTGGGAACCAGGGAACCCGGAAGATAACCAGCAATTAGAAAGGACCCATAGCAAGAACCAAGCAAACGGATGCACGCTACGTACTACGGAATACCGATCGGAACACAAGTCCCGGAGCAGGGAAGCCGCATCCTGTCTCACCGTCGTCACTACCGCCACACTGGATGCCATCGCTAGTAAAACAGTGTAATCACTGCTTTATTTATAAAATCATATTTTTACATATAGTCATCGGCTGTTAGTGAAAATATCTATTTTTTTTCACAGGTGATCTTCCTATGCAAAACAACTCTTAAAAAATAGAGATGAGTATAAAGTGGTTAGAGTTATGATTTTTTTAAAATTATGAATGTGAATTCTGTATTATTATTTTTGTGTGTGTACGATCTGAATTTTTCTTTAGGTTGGGATTAGAATTTTTCTTTTTTTTTTTGCACCCAGAGAAAATTGACCATTCTTTTGGGCTCAGCATTCCCGTGTGAATTTTTACAGGTGGGTGTGCTACATATCCACCTGTGAAAATTGATTTTATATAAAAATTAAATTTCTTAGACGTTGTGCAACCACCAAAATAAACGTTTAACTACAGGCAATCATGTTAACCGTATATAAAAATTAATTTTTGCCGCACGTAGAAACCTAGTATTTTGTAGTAGAGTGAACCGGCAACAATCCTATTTTCTGTATCATCACCCTTGATGTCGTCATGAAATCCTACTTTATTTAATGAACTATTGAAGTTATGCTCTCCTACCTGGAATCGAATAATGTTTTAGTGACTCTAATGGTCTAATTCCAACGTCAGCAACTGTATTCCTAGAATCGGATTCCAATTCGTTGGTTCCTTCCCTAATCCCCGGGATCCAAGCCATGTGGCAAGATCTATTTGAGTTTTTTTTCAGCACTTTTCAAACTTTGGTGTGAATTTCTAAAATTTACATGTTGTAATATTTCCAGCAATTTTTGCACTATCTGTTGCAGCATATGCATTAAAAACAGTAGACCTAAACGAAAATTGAAAACAGGTTTCCTCAAAAAGAAATTGAAAGCAAACCGAGGAAAGATAATTGTATCACAAGAGATAAGTTAAGTATAGTTTAGCTGGTTACATCAATCGACACGAGGCACAGTGACTTTATTAATCTGAACATATATCCATCTATTTTTTTATGTGGTTGCAAAGGATGTATGTTTGTGCATTCAAACAAATGACACATGCACACTTATAGATAAGCATTGTGTTTGTATTATGTTAAAAAAAGAAAATCATATGATAAAACGATTGTTACATGTCAAGTACTTTTTCGAAAGTGATTATAAAGTAGTATAGTGTATGTTTATGTATTAGACGTGCGTATAGATAAGCCGTATGTTTGTATTGTGTTAAATAAGAAAAACATATGATAATAAGATTGTCTCAAAATATACACACGTGATCTTCGAAAGTAATTATAAGAATGTGGTGTATGTTTGTGCATTCATATAAATGAACGGGCATGCGTGTAGATAAGCCCAGGGGGGAGGCTGACTTTGCTTGGGGACGCGAAGCAACAATGACTTGTGTTGCTGTAGTTGTGGGGATTTGCATGTGCGGGGTAGTTGGCGCTGGGACGAGACGGAGGTTGGAGCCTTGGAGGCGAGGCCCCACCCTGCGTTTGTAGGCTTCGCTAGCTTGGCTAACGTCGTCCCACATGTCAGGCTCTCTGTAGTACTCCCTCCGTCTTTTAACGTGTTTGTTCATATTTATCCCCAGAATCTCAAGGATGGAAGGAGTACAAAATTGTTGCATGGCTCCTGTTTGAATTCCAGAATTTAAAATGGATTCATTTCTGTTTGCAATCGAATTAAAATCTCCTTGTCTCACCATCATCATACTGAATGCCGTCGCTAGTAAATCAACGTAATCACTGCTGGTTCCAGCAGGTGACACCAATAAATAGTTAAGTACCTAAGTATCATTCTCGGCTCATGGTATTCGTGTAGATTAGTGTCATGAAACGGCACTCAAGTATCTTTACTGTTGATTGGCGTCACGAACAATCTGAATTTTTATTTGTGTTTCGCACTCCCGCATCTCTGACCAACTCCAAAAACCCGCGAGACGTCGCAGGTGCACGCACTGCACAATCGCAGCAACCGGCCGGCGTTTGTGCGTGCATGGTGCAGACATGCTAACCGCGGATGTTGCTTCAGAAGCTCATGATCATGTACACATACGTATCCAATCCGATAATCTAGAGTATAGCTGGCCAACAACTAGTTAACTAAGCGACGTAGCTGGCCTTCTTCTCCTGCATCGCGTCCACGATCTTGGACCATTTGGTTCGGGCGGTGATCACCATCAGCGTGCAGATCTGGCATGTCAACCCGCAGATCAAACCCAGCCACAATCCCTGCAAGCAATGCAAGACAAAATGTCAGCATGTATCAAAGAATTGTCTCATGTGATCTTTTTGAAGCAGAAACGAAATGATCGATGTGAGATTGTGAGAATAAATGACGTACCTTGGTGTACCACTTCAGCTTGAAGGCGAAGTAGATGGCGAGCGGCATGCCGATGAAGTAGAAGGCGACGAGGTTGGTCATGGCGGCGAGGTGCTGCCAGCCGCAGCCCCTGGCGACGCCCGACAGGACGCCCTGCGCGGAGTCGAGCAGGATGGAGACCATCATCAGCGGCGTGATGGCGGCGAACTCCGCCACGATGACGGCGCTCCCGCTGAAGAGCCCCGCCCAGACGCCGTGGCCGAACCCGAGCAGCAGCACGAACGTCGCCGCCAGGAACACCGACAACTTCAGCGTCACCGCCACCGCGTTCTTCGCCACCTCCACGTTCCCCGCCCCGATCTCGTTCGACACCCGCGTGCTGCGTGCATGCATGCAACCATCAGAACGATGAACAAAGGAGGCGAGCCGGCCGGCGATCGAACAGGCAACGTGCGTACCTCACGGCGGCGCTGAACCCGTACGTGATCATGTAGGCGATGGCCTCTGTGCTCGAGCTGAACATAATCAAGTCAGTTTATTTCTTGCAATTAATGGAAGGAACAATGCGACGCACGAACTTACCACATGGCGATCAGCGAGGTGCTCACTGTGGGATTCGGGAGCAAACCGGCGATCAGAACCAGGAGCTCAAAGGCCCAGTACTCCAAGCTTCACGCAGTGATAAAAAGGGGCACATTTTTACATCAATCTAACTAATTTGAGCAAGCCGACCGGTGTTGCGCGTGTGTGCGAGTCGCTTACCAGACCATGACGGCGGACGGCGTGGCGAGCTTTACAGTGGGCAAGACGAACTTGAACGCCTCGGCAGAGAGGCCGTTCCATGTCTCAGCGAACTTCTCGGACCGGAGCACGTAGGCGAGGAGCATGAGGCAGGAGACCCAGAAGGTGACGGAGATGGCGGCGCCGGCGCCGGCGAGGCCGACGCCTAGCACGTTGACCAGGAGGTGTGCCAGCGCGATGTGGATCAGAAACGGCGCCAGGGAGCACACGACGGGCGGCACCACGATGGACTGCGTCTGCAGGTACCGGAGGAGGCACTGTAGGAAGGAGAAGGCGAACAGCCCGGGGACCTGGGCGCGCACGAACGCCGCGGCGGCGAGGGACACCTCGGCGTCCTGCCGGAGCAGCAGCAGCAGCGGCTCCGTGAAGCACCAGAGCACGGAGATGAGCACGGACACCGCCGCCGACATGGCCAGCGACGACTGCAGGTAGAGGCCCAGCATGCGGTACATCCGCGCGCCGAACGCCTGCCCGCACAGCGTCTCAAGGGCCCCGCTCATGCCGGTCTGATCCAATCAAACAAAACCCATTTTCAAATTCTAATTTACGATCATTTTGTAAATTAAACTATTCCTAGGATTTACAAAATATAAACATTTTTTATATTTAAATTTTGTAGCACAATATAAGTATTATTGTGCTGATTCTTATGGTTCTCATTATTACAATGGTTGCAAAACCAATCAAGTGTTTAGAAAATGAATCTAAGCAATTTAAAATTTTATAATTGATCACTGAAATGACTAAAAAATATTTTTTTATTTAGCCTTATTATCTGTTAAACAACTTTAAAATGTTTATATTTTAAAATAGACGAAGTACGCACTGCTATATGTAAATTGTTTGTGTATACGATGTAAATAGTGAAAGTAAGATTGCAAGAGATGAGTGTATAATACGAGTAATAAACTTGGCCAAAGCTGTTGATTCAGACTTGAGAGAGATCGATTGACATAACAAAATAAAGGCGTAGGGACAACGCAGCTGTAGTAGTTGCTGAATATTGAAATACTCCATGCATATCTGAAACCGTATGATTCGTCTTATAGCAGTCACGATTTGTCCGGTACCAACAACAAAGTACAAGAAATGCCATCGCCTTGCAGCAACACAAATCAAACGTGGTTTGAATACTTAAAACACCGATCGATCGATCGAACCACTCCTGGTCGATCCAGCAAACGTGATGAATTGTTTCGTTCTCTGAATAATTCAATACCTAGACACCTGACACCTGCAATCAAACTCTTCGTTCATTCAGAAAGGCATCGCTATAAAGATCGTCTTGCTTCTGCTTCACGCTGGATTTGGCCTGCCAATCTTTACATCCATTCCCCTGTTGCCATTAGACTTTAGATACCCCACTGGACGTACGTGTCACTGACAATGTGCCAGCACTGTGCATCGCCTTCACTCGATCGCCCATCCTACGTACTGCCATTGACGGCATCGTCCATCATGCATGCATGTATGCTGTCTTTTGTTCTCTGTAAGCATGTGACTGAGTAAATGGCACTGGCGCATCGCTGAAGATTGGCTGGCTGATGAATCATCACTGAAGCAGCAGAAGTAGGTCAGGAAGGCGTGACTAATTCAAAGGACAAAAAATGTTCTATGTCCTCTGAGCCAACGATCAGTAGCCACGAATGGATCCTAGACTCCAGAGATTTGTGAAGACCGGCGATTCGCCAGACTGAACTTGGACCACTCCACAAGCAACCCGATTCCTTCTCGATGAACGTGACAACGTGTCGCGATCGGTTCTTCCGGTGCGCGACACGTCGGCCTCTTCGATCTGTCCCATCCACCAAACGGGGAGCGAGAATTCGAGGCCATTTCGAGCACCGAAATTATTGGAGAACTATATATTTTCTGTGAATTTCTAGCGGAGAGATATACCGACCGGCTCATCATCAGCACATCGCAGCGGCGGCGACATCGGTTTTTTTTTTCACGCCGTGACGCACGTCGAAATGATCGCATCCGGTGTACTTCTGCGCAGCGAGACAATCGAGCGTACGTCGTCGTGCAAGTCGCAGCGATCGAACGACGAGCGGCGAAGATTTTTTTTTTCTACGAAACGGGTGGTTCCAAACGGCGGGTTATCGATCGACGCGGAGACGACAAGGGCAGAGCGAGGGGCTAGCTTAGCCAGCGCACAAGGAAATGTGAGCGGATTGGCTTGAGATCGATCGGGAAGACACGCTAGATCTGATCGAAGATGGGAGACGAAGAAAGCAACGATTTTGGCACGATCAGGCTAGCTATCGACCGAACTGTGGGGGTGGAGATGGCGCCGTTCCGCGCAGCCGTATACTTTTTCTCCTCGTCCTTCAATTTAATGTGTAGATCGCGTTTTTTTTTGTTGAAAAAAATGTCCTTTTTTTGGAACTGGAAGGGAGGAAAAGGGATGAAGAACCTTGCTAGTCAAGCGATCGATCGACCGACCTCAGTATGTTCGTGTAGTCCACTTACCTGACTATTTCATTACAGCTCTTAGTTATGGCATCTCTCAAATATAATATAATATATATTTCTATTTGATTGGGGGCAATTTTATCATTTTTGAGAAGATATCGAAAAATTTGATACCTTTATATATAACTATGTATAATATGTCTAGGTAAAAAAATAAGTGTAAAATTTGATATTTGTAGATAATTTTTTAAGATGGTAAAATTACTTATTTGATTGGTGGCTCATAAAGATCCAAATTTTCCTACGAAAACAGTAAAAGAACAGAACAGAATGATGATGCTGGCCAGCAAAGGAATAAAAAAAAAGTATACAAAAGATACGCATGTGTGCTATAGCCTATACTGCGATACAAAGTTGTCCCATCTTATACTAGTACAATATACTGTAGTACTATATTATTATCTTTATTATCTTTGAGAAAGTAACTCTAGGGTCAAAATTCACAATCAAAATTTTGGTATATTGAAGTATATAGTATCTAAAGATACTAAATTTTATATCAAAAAATTTAGTATCTTATGATACTTTCTAAAAGATGTAAAATTACTCGTATTACAACTATCTATAGACAGTGAAAAGTTCTTCTTATCTAGATATAAGATGGTGGCAAGGCTAATTAGGCTAATTAGGCTAATTGGCCTATTATTCCTCCTACGAGATCCAGACAGCCAATATAACAACAACATAGTGCAAGTCTCTGCAACCTCCAAAACATGTAGTACTACCCAAAGGTCAAAAGATGTCTATCGCACGAGCTTTGAATGCATCCATCTCCACGTGCATGACTGCTAGCACTGTGACGACACAGCACAGCAGCCCCCTCCTGTGTCTATCTATCGTCGTTGCCATTACTAAGCTATTAGCTACTAACTAGGTACGTGCTTGCAATCTACGTACTGCTGCTTTATCTCGACCGCGCGCTGGCAAAAACGGCAACGGAACGGCTACGGCATTCGCAAGGAAAGGAACACGTACGCGACGCCGATGGTGAAATGATCAGGACGTTCATAAGTACTACCGATAGTGCATGGTGGCAGGACGATATCGATCACCGATAGCGTTAATAATTCATGCCTGGTAGTAAATTAATGGAGTAGTTAATGCACATATGCATGCCGACATGCTCATGTGGCCGGCACGGCAAGTGGGTCGTCGTCGACGACGACGTTGGTAGCGGACCGGTGGACGCGGCCGGAGCGCAGCGCAACACACACGCCGGCATGCGTGCGTGGTTGAGAGAGTCAGAGGTGTACTAGTCGTCGTGTGTGGTTGAGACGACTTGAGATTTGAGAGAGAGAGAGAGTACGTACGACGAAGGCGTAGCCGGTGACGGTGGCCCAGGAGTTGCCGAGCGTGGCGCCGGCGAGGTGGACGTCACCGAGGTGGCCGGAGAACATGACGGACACCAGCGGGGTGCCGTAGTAGGACATGTTGGAGAGCACCATCGGCACCGCGAACTGCGTCTGCGCCCACGCCTCCTCCGTGTCCACCACCCGCCTCAGCCATGACGACGGTGCCAACCGCTGCGCCCTCTCCTCTCCGCCGCCTTCATTGCCTCCGGCGAGCAGCGGATCCGTGGCGCCGACAGACGACATGCTGTCGGCGTCGTCACGGCCGCAGCAGCGGACGATAAACTCTCGCCTGCGGCGGCGCGGGCTAAGCAGTTGGGTGGTGGCGATCGGCGAGTGGGGGTGGTGGTGGTGCGATGCGGAGGGGTGTATATGTAGGCGGCAGCGGAGCGCGCGGTTTGCACGAGGAGGAGGCGTCGTGGAGGTCGTGCGCGCGGGAGTGGGGCGGTGGGGAAACGGCACTATAACAGAAATACCTTGGGAGATGTTTTATTTGCAGTGGGAAGGCATTCTCCGCGTCTTTAGCGAAGTACAGAGACCGAGAGCGTCGTATAAACGCCTCTTCAAAGACCGTCTCAAAATTTCAAAATTGAAGAGACGCTATTAAGCGCATTTATAAAATTTGAGAGAGACCAAAATGTCTCTATGATCTTAGAGGGCGTTTTCTCTGAAGATTTCTTTTCACGTTATTGTCAATCAAAATTATACTTTTATCATCATAAATCACACGATAGTTAAAATTGCAAAAAATAGCAGTGAAATTTAAATATCAATTGTACATCCAAATAAAAATGTGTAAATGCAAAAAAAAATCCTATAAACTCACACAACTGTCTAACTAACTAACTAACTAACTAACTACAGGTTTTCTTTAAACAAATTCTACGAATTAGCTTTCTATATAATCCTTCCTACAAACTCTGTCTTCATTACTATTTCATCATCTTGCAAACATAAAATCCAGGTAAGGTATGGACAAATCATTTAAGGTTGAGTAGTGACCATGTAAAACGACCAGATACATACTTGAACAAAAGAATTAAAATTCACGCTAAATACCAACCATGTTCTAAAAGTTCAGGTATATGTCATCTAGGACTTCTTGTCCTATGAGTATATATTTTTATATAGAACAGACAGTATATATCGGCTCACACAACACTAGATAGCACGGACTATAAATTCTCGAAGATACATAAGGGATTAAGTATGATTGATTATTCTACTGACATCATTGGCTGACACTGCTTAAGTAGTTAGGTTTTTCAATAATTTATTCACACGTCAACACTATGCGTGCAAATCAAATTGAATGAATTGCATGTTAAACCAAGGAATATATTCCTGAAAAAAATAAAGGATATATTATGTGAAGATTAAGACACTACAGATCTGATACATATCTATACTTCTAGCTACTAAGAATAAGAAAACCACAATAATGAACCGCTTTCGAACTTCAATGAATTTTCAAATGTGCCACCGGAACCAGAAAATCAGTATTGTGCCAATATTGTCCACCAGACTTATATATATATATACCCGACCCCTCTTATAAAAAAGGAGATATTAGTCTCACTGTATACTACACTTCTCGACGCGCTAGTAACCTTCTCGCTGATGAAGTGACGCCTCCTCCTCATCGCAGCTTCTCCTCTGGTATTCTTCCTTTGCCTTTTTCACCTCGATCCTTATCCCCATCGTCTTCTTTGCAGACGGTCTTCTCTTCCTCCATCATATGATAAGGAGACGACCTCCATCCCTCTTCTCGTCTTATCTAGACCCACCTTCAGTTTCCTCTTGCTTCGGCACACCTTTCCTTCTTCTTACGTCGGTGCATCTCTGTGCTCGTACCCACCGTGGGGCGTGGGATGTTTCGATGCAATAGTGGCGGCGACCTCTACACCATCTCCGCTGTACCATCCACTCCTCACACCAGCCTTGCCATTTTCACCAACTTATGGTATTTTCGTCTTGGTCACCTTAGCCCCTACGCTGTTGTTACTCTCCGCCGCATCGCCTCCATCCGATGCAACTACAATAGCCCCACTGTCTGCCACTCTTGTCAACTTGGCAAACATGTGTGGATGTCTTTCTTCCCCTCTATGTCTTGTACCTCTAGACCTTTTGAACTGATTCACTATGATGTGTGGACTTCTCTAGTTAAAAGTGTTTTGGGTTATTAGTATTATCTTGCACTACTTGATGATTATACATACTACTGCTGGACTTTTTCCTTCATAAGCAGGTTTGAGGTTATCTTTCATCTCATCAATTTCACCAATTATGTTTCAACTTAATTCAACCTCTCCATCCAAGCTATATAGGCTGACAATGGCATGGAGTTTATAAACCATACCATCCAAGCCTTTCTCAACTCCCGTGGCATCCATCTTCGCCTCTCCTGCCCCTACACCTCTTCCCAAAACGGCAAGGCCGAACGTCTTCTTCGAACCCTAAACAACATCAGTCGCACTATGCTTCTTCACGCCCATCTACCTGCACCCTACTAGGCTGAAGCACTCACCACTGCGACCTACCTGCTAAATCGGTGCCCTTGCTCTTCCATTCATCACAATATTCTCTACACCCTTCTGTATCACAAGACACCCGATTACTCTCACTTACGTGTCTTTGGGTGTCTCTGCTACTCTAATCTAACAGCCACCGCCCCTCATAAACTCGCACCACACTCCACCGCCTGCATCTTCCTTGGCTATCCCTCTTCTCACAAGGGATACCACTGTCTTGATTTCTCTACCTATCGGATCATCATTTCTCGATATGTCGTTTTTGACGAGTCCTGCTTTCCCTTCGGTTTACTTAACCATGGACCTTTGTCTAGCGACCTCGACTTCCTTCTCACCCACACTGTACCATCCCGAAATTTTCCACGAACCACACCTCCGCAGCCCACACTAGTCATTCCTAAGGACCCCCTAAACGACTACCCCACTCTTCTCCGCTCCGCTGTCATACCGATCGGACCTTCATCTGCTCCATAACCTTCATCGTCTTGCCACCCTCTATCGACCCTACCAACTCCATCGGCTCATTAACCTCCATTGGCTCATCAACCTCCATCGGCTCAGGCTGACCTTGTCAAGCCCTTTCTCCGAACCTACAGTCGTCGATCCTGACCCGCTACCACCCTTTCTCCTTCCGACCCTGTCCCACAATTGATGATATCATGGAACCGTGTGGCCTCTACTGTCTCCACCTCCTCTCATATGATCACATGATCCCAAACCGGGTCCCTCCGCCCCCCTCAGCACTATGGGTTCTTCGCAGTCTATTATGCCGTCTCGCCCATCCCGGCAACTCACCGTTCTGCCTTGGCCGATTCTCAATGACGCGTGGCTATGGCCGATGAGTACAAGACTCTCATAGACAACGAGACCTAGCGCCTCGTCCCTCGTCCTCCCGATGCCAACGTTGTAACCGACAAGTGGATCTTTAAACATAAGTTCCACTCCGATGGCTCGCTTGCTCATCACAAGGTACGCTGGGTAGTCCACGGTTTCTCTCAACGTCCCGACATGGACTACGATAAGACTTTCAGTCCCATCGTCAAGCCCGCCACCATTCGGGTTGTGCTTACTCTCGCTGCCTTGTGTTCTTGGCTGATTCATCAGCTCGACGTGAAGAATGTTTTCCTTTATGGTCATCCGACGGAGATGGTCTACTGCCAGCAGCCTCTAGACTTTATCGACCCATCTCGTCCCGACAACGTCTGTCTCTTTCAGCGCTCTCTCTATAGCCTTAAACAGGCCCCTCGGACTTGGTACCAATGCTTTGCTGTCTATCTTCGGCAACTTGGTTTTATGGCCTCTGTCTCTGATACATCCCTTTTCATACTTCACACCGGATATACCACCGCCTATATTCTTCTCTATGTTGACGACATCATACTTACGGTGTCCTCGACAACCACCATATAGCACATCATGGCCCGACTCCACTCAAAGTTTGCCATGACCGATCTAGGTCCCCTACATCACTTTCTTGGCATTTTTGTTATGCGCTCTTCCCACGGGTTATTCCTCTCCCAGCGCCAGTATGCCATGGATCTTCTCTAGCGTGTGGGCATGGCCGAATGTTACTCCACCGCCACCCTGGTCGACACTCGCGCCAAGCTCTCCACCACCGACGGTTATCTCATCATTGACCCCTCCCAGTATCGGAGTCTTGCTGATGCTCTACAGTACCTAATACTCACTCGACCTGATCTCACTTATGCCGTTCAGCAAGTGTGTCTTTTCATGCATGCTCTGCGCGAATCTCACCTCGTGCTGCTCAAGCGTATCCTTTGCTACGTGAAGGGCACACTATCCACCGGCCTACATCTCAGCTCTAGCCCCATCGAATCTCTTACCGCGTACTCTGACGTGAACTGGGCGAGATGCCCCACTCCCGACGCTCTACATCCGGCTACTGTGTTTTTCTCGGTGACACTCTAGTCTCTTGGTTTTCCAAGCGCTAGACTACAGTTTCTCGATCAAGCACCGAAGCCGAGTATCGCGCCGTTGCTCATGTCATCGCTGAGTGCTGTTGAAGTCGCTAGCTTCTCCAAGAGCTCCGTACATTCATCGCTTCCGCGACAGTTGTCTATTGCGACAACGTTAGTATCGTCTATATGACCGCCAACCCGGTTAATCATTGACGCACGAAGCACATTGAGATTAACATTTACTTCGTCATGATAAGGTCGCTTTAGGACTCGTTCGGGTGCTTCATGTATCGTCGACGCATCAGTTTACCGACATCATAATCAAAGGCCTACCCACGTCTTTTTTTACCAGTTTTCGCTCCAGTCTCTGCGTCCGTACCCCTTTCGTTATGACTGTGGGAGGTGTGAGAGGTGTTAGACCACTAGACTTGTATATATATAGACTCGACCCCTTATATAGAAAATAAGGTATTAGTCTCACTCTATACTACACTTCTGCATATATAGCTGTAAGGATTGATCTATTCAACAAAGATTCATGCATCATCTAACATAAGGTAGTAAAAATGGCCTTTGAAGTCTGAACAGTCTCAATCCGTTGCCAACTAGTAATATAACACTAACATAAAATCCATAATATTAAGTCCTCGTGAGTTCCAAAACTACAACTTGCCTAGTAGAGTGGATTATATAACCATTAGATATATACTTCAACATCAGAAATTGCAAGCACCAGAGCACTCTGTGTCTAGTGTCTACACGAGTATACACTCCTCTCATTATATTTCGTTTTCAGAATTCTTATTTCATTGAATTATCGGCGGCCACAGCAAACAATATTCACAATCAAACCATGGCATAATCAAGTTCCTGTTTAGCATGTAGAACATTTATTAAGGTAATGGAGAATTAGCAACAGAACAATGAATTAAGTAACAATGAAACAAGAATGCCAGTCCTACAGCACCCTCCCTCACTTCTATAATATGAGGTAATACACTAATACTCACCTGGGCAGCAGAGCCGGGCAGCCGGCCGCCATCGTTTCCACTTCTGTGGAGCTTACACCTCATCGAGTATATGCGGTTGTCGTCATCGCCGGAGCATGGAGCTCGCACGGCCTTCGGCCGCAACCCCCGCCGCCGCCACATCAGTCCCGTATGGGCGTGGCCAGCGCCCTATCCGCCGCCACATCGAGGCCGCACGAACGTAGCCCTCGCCGCCACCGCCGCCTCGTCGAGCCTGGGTTGCTGTCGCCCGGAGCTGCACTGCCACCACATCTGGTCCGCATGGCCGTCGCCGGCGTGGCTGCCGCCGCCGCATCGAACTTGCACGCCCGCCGCTTGCGTACTTTCGCACAACCACCTGCCGGATCTAGTCTTAGGATTAGTCCGATGGGTATTGAATGGGATGTTGGAAATATGGAGCCATAGGTGGGCCTCTGTTTGATGGGACAGAAGAGCGCAGTGTGGTTACCTCAAACATAAGATTAAAACGTCTAAAAAAGCGTCTTGAAACAAATATATTTATGGCGCCCTTTAACATCTCTTTAATAGCTAGCGTCCTGTGGGTTAAAAGAATTAAGACGTATCAGTAAGCGTCCAAAGCGAATCATTTTAAATGACCACTGTGTTGTAGTGCGGGAACGGGAGGAGAGGGGCGTGCGCGCCGCGAACCCGGCGGGAATGGGCCATTATACGCCACGCGACCTGCGTCAAGTTAACCTGGTTTTTTCTCCCCGCTAGTTTGTTCGACGCTGGTGCGTCCTGTCCCGGTAATACTTTGGCTTTTGTTCTCTCGCTATGGCTAGCTATGCCCAGCGCCCCAGACAGGTTGATCTGATGGAACTTGGAAGATGTACGAATATTTTTGCATTTTTTCTGTGTACTATTCGGCAGTCGGCTGATTTTTTACTGATGGTTTCGATTAGTCGTTTTACATTTTTTTTAATTTTGTCGTGGTGATGTTAGAAAATCAACTGCCGCTACCAGTTCCGCCGAGCTCGATTGAACGGCACGACAGAGTCAGTGTGAAATTAGGAACGCTAGCCTTTTCCTCCGTATTCTTTGACCTCAATTAGCGTTTTGGACAGTTTTCAAACTTTTCCCTTTATTTTCTTTCTCGAAATGTTAAATGGTATTTTAAAAAAATAAAGAAAAGTTACTTAAAAATTTATTTATTTATTTTTAATTTTTTATTAATTAATTATATGCTAACTAAACTTATGTTTTACGTGTCAGGAAGGTAGCCCAGCCGAATGCAGCGTATTAGTGTGCTCTGTTCAACACTCGCTTTGTGCCTTTATTATGATTATGTGTGTATGTAGTGAAAGAAAACAAGACAGAAGGAATTAAAATCTCGAGTGGTAAATTGGCAGGTCGATTAAATTATGTTTGGTGGGGGCATTTTCAGATCTTGAAGCTTACCTGCTCATGCGCGGATGGGCTAATGAGCACGCTGAAATAGGTCACCTTAATTTGTTTATAGTAATACATTCCTTGAATGTGAAATTTTCGTTTGGTAGATCTATCATCTACCCATTCTATTAACTCCATTTTACATGCATGAAGTATCTCTGATCATTATTTCAGATGATCAAGTTAATATAAACCGAGGTATCCATTAGTGGATATGTTTGTATTCATAGAAAAATATTTATATTTTGAAACGAAGGTAGTACTATTTTTTCTCTGTTTTTAATAATGTGTTTTCTTAGTTACATTACATAGCACTTCCTTTATTTTTAATAAATAATATTAGTATAATATTTGATTATTCGTTTTAATTTTTTTAAATATAATCTAATCTGACAACCCAACAACCTAGTCTAAATTTATAATAATTATGTCTAATCTAAACTAATATTAGTTTATTATATTTTAGGACGGAGAGAATAAATATTTATTATTAGAAAACTTAAGCATAATTTTTTCATATTTATATATAAATCTTTTAAATAAAACGAACGATCAAAATGTAACATTAAAAATTAACGGTATCGTCCATATATGCAAGTTTAGACATTTTTCCAATTTCTACATAAGAAGCTGAAATATTTCCCACTAATTAAATAATACGAAGCTCTTAATTAACTTCTTACGAAAGCTCTTAATTAACTTCTTACAAAGGAAGGACTAGTATCTACACTTACCAAATCATGGCAGAGTGAGTGACTGGGCCTGTGTACTTTGGGCACTCTCGAGATTTTGAAATTAATACATCTTGTCAAGTTTCTCTGATCATGACCCACGCGCCTTCAGATCCCTCTAGAAAGTTGGTAAGAGTGCAAGATTAATTAGCTCGGTAGGTGGCACATTGACCATGAGTTTCAGAATCGATGCCGGCTCATGAGAAGAGAATAAACTTGACAAAGCATGAGCTCAGATTGGGTGAACAATGTGCTTATGTGCAGCCAAGGAGCACTTCAGGGTTTGGCAGTTCTGAAATCCAACATCGGAATATTCTACAGTACTTCATTTCTTTTTTCTATACCCTGATAGGGTGTACTTGTATTAAGACAATGATAAAAACTATACAGTAGCCTTGAGACTAGGGATCAAACAGAAAAAAGAGAAAGTGGGAGAATAGACCATATGGGTATGCTTAGCATGCCTAGCTTACTAACGTCGGCCGTCCTAGGATATTCCATGGCATCAATGTCTTAACGTCTAATGTCTTTAGCTCTGCCAGCTTGCTAGAACATATCTTACCATTAGCCTGGTTTATGATCACTTTATTTCTTCACTTCTTAAGACTGGTATTTCTCTCCTTTCAGATTATGCATGAAATTAGAATGAGGATCCAGTGGATTTCACCTTTTTTTTTCTTGAGGCTGTTGCAATGTATGTATCCATCATTCAAGGGATGTTGTGTTGTACTAATTTAGGAGTTGTGGTTAGCGCAGACGTTTTGCCACTGTATTCTAGATTTTTTTAGTTATTGGACATTCTTTGTAAGTTTCTAAGGCAAAATTGGTAGAAGTAGTTGCTTTGACACCCTCTTTACTAGAGCCTATCTACCGTCTAGATTTTATTTTACAGAAGCAGCTAGGTGAAAAACTTGCACTTGGATGTCACCCAACACTTCCATATCATATTTTTTGAGGTCGAGTGTACACAACCTAATAATTGAGTTTGGTAGGCCAACTTGGTAGTGTATTCCTCTGACGCCGTCTATTTCCATCATATGATGTCATCAACCCCCTGTGTTTGGGTGACATTGGTAGTCCAAAGGCGTTCAACTACCTTAAAGAATTTTGAGACAAGGGCTGTGGATAGGGGTGTATCTGATGTTGTCTACCCATCTATCCCCTTTTAAGGCATCAGTTGTTGTCCTTTTCTTCCTTCTAGAGTGTTTGTAGAGGTTTGGGGCAATTGATTTGAAGAAGGTGTCGAATGACTAGGTTGATTTCTAGAATAACACCTTCTTGCTTTCTATAATGGTTATCTATGTTGAAACCGCAAACAGTTTCTTGTCCTAGTTGTCACATGGTATGGCATACCAATCCATGTCTTGT
The DNA here is from genome assembly GCA_030770085.1 of Oryza coarctata. NCBI lineage: Eukaryota > Viridiplantae > Streptophyta > Magnoliopsida > Poales > Poaceae > Oryza > Oryza coarctata. The sequence goes on from CM061475.1 coordinate 12,433,467, forward strand.
CTAGGCTGGTCCAAACATACTAGAGCCATTGGTGTCTAAGTGCTCATCCTATTTTTTTTGCAGGTTTGAGATGCCTAGGCCCTCATATTTGATCAGCATGCAAACTTTTTCTAGTTTACTTTACACTTGCCACCTTGAATCTCGTCACCTCTGTCCTATAGGAATCTTCTTCTAACTTTGTTGATTTCCTAGATGAATTGCTTTAGAAGTTTGAGTGCCATCATGGTGTAGATTGCCATTGAGCTGAGAACAGATAGGACTAGATCTCTTCTACTATCGACAAAGAGTAGCTTTCTTTTCCAACTTGCTAGCTAGACCTTGATCCTATCTAGTAAGTATTGAAAGTGAACTTTTTTGAGTCTATGGACTATGAGAGGCATTCTGACTTAGTTTATAGGGAAGCTTGCTTTGGGGCCTATGAAGTTCTAGAGTGCCTCGTCTAGGTTGACTTATTGCAGCTTATGGGTATTACTGAGTTTTTGTTGAGGTTTACTTGTAATCTAGAGGATCCTCTGAAGTGGTTTAGTATCAGGATCAAATTGTTGACGTCTGATTGAGTCGGCTTAATGAAGATGTCTGTGTCATTGGCGTAAAGGGAGCATTTGAATTTGGCGCTTTGATCATCTAGCTTGTTGAGCATGCCGTCATCCATTGTAATTTCCAAAAGTCTATTTAGTGGATCCACTATAAGGATGAAGATATAAGGGGAAAGGGGGTCTCCATGGCATAGGCCTCTACGGTGGTTGATTCTTTCTCATAGAATTCCATTTAGGGACACCCTTGAGGAGGATGTTGAGAGGTTAAGGGCCACCCAATCCCGCTACTTGGCGCTAAACCCCATTCTTTCTAGGAGGGCTAGGAGATATTCCCATGAGACTGAGTCGAATGCCTTGGCAATGTTGATTTTAAAGAAAAGGGTTGGTTTCTTAGACCAAGGCATCCTCTTCACCAGGTTGTTTACATAGAGGAAGTTGTCATGTATGCAACGTTTCTTGATGAAGGCGCCTATGCTTGCGAGATCAAGGAGCTGATGTGTTGGGAGAGTTTGATTGCTAGTCTTGGCAAGGAGCTTTGCTAGGGAGTGGATCAGGTTGATGGGTCTAAAATCTTCCATTGTGTAGGTATTGTTTTTCTTTAGGACTAGAACTAGGATAGCTCTATTGATACTTTCAATGTTTCCTCCTAGATGGAAGTTCCATAATGTTGTTCTTGATGATCTCCCAACAATACCTGAAGAACACGCCTGTGAAGCCATTTGGCCCTAGTGCTTTTTTTTGCCGACATCTACTTGATGGTTGCCCAAACTTCCTCCTTAGCGAATTGTGAGTCTAGGTCTTTCAACGCCACTTGCGGCAATAGAAGCTCTTGCCAGTTCAAAGTACAAGTGAGTTGCACCCTTCTACCCATCATAGTGGAGAAGAAGTCATGAACTTCCCATGCTTTGTCCTCATGTACATAAAGGATGGTGCTGTCGCGCTATTGATTGTGGATGAAGTTCTTCCTTAGACACACGCTGATGCATAGATGAAAAAGCTTAGTGTTTACGTCTCCTTCTTTTACCCAGGTCAGTCTTGAATGATGCCTTTTCCTTGCCTTTTCAACCATGGTAAGGCCGAGTATCCAGATCTTTAGGTCACGCTAGAGATGTTGCTCCAACTCTAAGAGTTGACGACTTTCTTAGGATGATGTTAAGTTGTAGGATCAGTTTATTCATAAAGTGGAACTTGATGCGGCTATCACTAAGGATTCTATTGCTCCAAGCTTTTAGCGCTTTTGCAATATTTTTGAGTTTAGCACTAAGACTCTTAATTGGGTGTGAAGTTGGAACCAGGCTCGACATGCATTCTGCATGGCTTCATGGAAGCCTAGAAGCCTTGGCCAAAAGTTCTCTAAGCAAAAGGTCGGCTTGTGTCACAATTGTTGAACAAGCGAAAGGAGTAGTAGGCAATGGTCGGAGCAAGATGTTGAGAGTGCCCATAGGAAGAAGGAGAAGAACAACATGTCACCTTGTGCAATATAGAAGACACGGTCTAGTTTCTCTATCATCAGGGCCCTCTTTTTGTTGGTCCAAGTGTAGAGTCTATTATGGAGTTTGATTTCACAGAGCTCACACTGGTTGCTTGCTGCTTAGAATTGGTCCATTAGCTACCTGTCTAAATTGAGATTGTTCTTATCTCAAGTCTCATAGATGAGATTGAAATCACCCATTATCAACCATGGGGTTTGTCCTATTGGTGCAACATTAGATATTTCATGGAGAAAATTTGTCTTTTTAGCATCATCCGTGGGGCCATAGACATTCGTGAGGAGAAGGAAGTATTGGAGGGGAGGTGAGTGAAAGATATGGAGAGGGAGAAAAATACTTATGTCACTGCTCCTTTGCGGCCACTGTCCATCGGCAAAAAACTGAAATGTTTAAGTCTTGGACCTCCAATGTCTAGGTCTAGATTCTGGTCTATATTTACTAGCTTAGTTTCCTGTAAGCAAAGGATATAGGCCTAGTTTGCTTGAGCCAACTCACAAACCGCTTCTCTTTTTGCTAGGCTATTGAGCCCTCTCACACTCCAACACATGATTGGAGCATTAAACAACACAATGATGAAGCACAACTACACTGAAGCAACACATTTCAATTCTAGGTTTAGAGCAAATACATGACTCCTTAGGCCTCTTCCTTTTGTAGTCATGGTAGGAGCACATACTGCAGCTAATACTAGTTACTATCCTCGAGAACTAAGAAACAACAACAATGCACTATGAACTGATGCTAGACCTAGGAGGCTTAAGGCCTTGAGAGGATAACATGGGAACTAACTTGGGAGAGCAGGCAAACGATGTGAAGCGCCCTAGTTGCAACTGTGTTAATCGCTTACAAAGCAACAACTAAAGAAACAAGGGCAACCGCCACATAGTGCACTAGAGAGGGATTAGGTAGTCACTACAACGACTCCCTCCTGGCTAGGGAAATTCATCGGGATGGCCATCTTATTGGGTATGGCTACGGAGGGCGACGATGATGTGTGGAGGTAGTGGCATATTGATGGCACTGATGTAAGTTGCTATTGCCTAATCGTTGAGAGCTTTCTTAGCCTTGATGAAGCCCATCTCCTTGAGTAGGCGGCCTTGGGCATGCTTGGCGATGGGCATCGAGGAAGGGTGCACCGCTTGCCTCATGCTGTTCCTGGTCAACAAATGCTTCTCCTTCATGCATCCCCTTTGCCCTAGTGAAGACGGAGTAGGAATCGAGAGGAGCGCATGTAGAGTCGAGCCAAAGAGGTGCGGGAGTTGGGTAGTCACTAGGCCGAGTTCCATCTACCCACTCTGGTGTAGATGACTTGGTAGGCCATTGGTGGCTTCTTTAGACTAGGCTTGTGTGCTTGGCGATGAGCACATTCCTTCCAAGCCTAGTAACTCCTTATGGTGGGCTGGTAGTGACGGCCTGCTAGGTGGCCTAACCGGATGCTTTGAGGCATCTTCCTCCTAGGAGAGAGCTGCCTCATGCTCTATGGGGTCGTTGTCTAGTTCCAGGCGTCCTATCGTCAATGACAGCTCTGAGAGCTCTAGTAAGACAAGCTGTAAGGAGTAGTCAGGCTGGGGTGGCATAGGTGCTACGTTCATGGGCGCGATGGCCCCTTTATCAATGTGTTGGAGGTCTTGTTGAGGGCCACTATCTTGGCATGCATGGGTGGGTCCAATGCCTTATCTAGTGTGCCACATCAGCTACGCGAAAGTGACGCACGAGCCCTCTACGAGCTCATATGGGGGGACTAGCATCGGTTTGTCGGTAGAGAGTGAAGCCTGCTCTGAGATCGGCCTCTATGGGAATGCTTGGTGGAGATTGAGTGGTTGTCCTCCTAGGCTACTGGTCTATGTAACCCCCTGGTTTCAGTGTGCCATTGAAAACTATTTTAATAAAATCCTTCATTACAAAAATTTGGTTTAAGGAATTGTATTGATAATATCAATTTAATTGATCCTTCTAAACCAAAAATCTTGATTTGAAACATCTCTCTGAATAAAAGTCCCTGTATTCAAATTTTGGGATTTGAATTATGTTCTAAACCTTTAACCAAAATTTAGCTAATAAAAACAAGTGTCAAGCAACCCCTCTATATTCTTTATATAACCTAGAGATCAACTACCTTCCATAAATTCCCCTCCCTTTTATCCCTGTTACAAATTAATTCAAATAATCTCAAATAGTATATCATTCCAAAAACATGAAGGTTTCACTTAAATCATTTTCATCATATTGCTTTAATTTTATTGAGTTCGAAAATAAGAATTTGATTCAACACCTCAAATAAAAAACCCTCCAACTTTCATTCTTTAAAAATATTTAGGAAATATATAAACAATACTATTCTAGCTGGTTTACCTCTATCCTTTCTTCCTTCCCTCTTGGCCCTACTTTTGGCTTAGCCTAGACAAATCCTTTTCTCTCCCTTTCCTCCGACCCATCATCTCTCCCTCAGCCTGCTAGGCTAGCTGGCCGGCCCAATGCGGCCTGACCAACTGGCTAGACAGCCACGCTTGGACACCATACCATGTCGCACCACTGACTATGCCTATAGATGCGTTGCAACCACGCTATCCGAATAGGAGCTCATCCTCCTGTTTCTCGCCATTCGATGCCCTATGCCTCGGCGTCCATCCTGCGTCACATGCTAGCCAACAGGGCCCACATAGATGACTTCTTCATCTTCCCATACTGTCATACAACGCCACCCTATAGCCGTGTGACCAGGCCAGTGCCATCCAACTGTTCCCATTGTGCCACATTGCCTTGGCTACAGTTCTCTATCCTAGAGCCACAACGCCAAAGGACGTACCATGCTACCATCAAGAGCTTAGTGATCTCTTCCTTGTCACACTCCTAGTCTAGTGCACTGTCGCTTGCATGCCACAATCTCTTTGTCTCATGTCCACGTCGTTCTGATGCACCATGCCCACCCTCACTATTTGCCATCCTTGCTTCCCCTGTGCCACCATGTCATCCTACTTTCTTCAGCTCAAAGCTAAGCCAAGCTAGCTTGCCTTCTTCTCGCCTTACCGTCCCCCTGCCAAGGTCTCTCACCATCAACACCAAAACCAATCCGTGACTCAAGAACCCCAAATATGGCAACCAATTTTTGCCATAGCCATGTCGCTCCCCTTGCCTAGTGCCACCGTCACACTGCTAGCCACCAATCTGGTGAACTCTACCACCATCGCCGCATTGCCACCTCCCAACCCACCTCACCGCCACATCACACCATCCTACCATTCCTTTACCAAGCAGCAATTAATCGAGCTGCGACAATTTGTCAAATGCCTCGCGTGCGCCCGACAGCTTGTCTGTTGCCGTTTTGCCTGCTCCTCCCTTACCAGCTCGCCACCAGAGACACCACCAATTCCCCTCACCACCATCCCCAACATGGTGGCTAATCCCTCATCATAGCCTCCCCGTCGATCGTCACCTTCTTTTTCCTCTCTGGTCACTAAGGAGGGCTCGCCCCAAACTGCTTATCACCGAATGGGATGAGATGAGAGTTCTCGAGATCAAGCCTTGGCAGCCATCATCCACTCCTAGTCACCATCGAGGCGACGCTTCCTCCCCTTCCCACCAGACTTCTTTGCGCTCGGCCAAGCTAGCCCCATGTAGGCATCCTCTCCATGCCAACTACCCACCAATCTCTTCGGAGCTAGTGCACCTTCCTCCAAGTTCCGTTCCACCGCCATCACCATTGTCCACCACCTGTTGCCACCTATGAACACATGCTGGCCTTTGCCTCCATTGCTGAGGAACGGAGGAAGCAAGAACGTGAAGGAATGAGAAAGAAGGAGAAAAGAAGAGAAGAAAAGGAAACGCTGACATGTGGGCCCAACTCTTCCAATCGATCCCATGCACTCAGTCTATATAGGCCATATCTTACCGCTAGGCTTCACGTGTCAAGCCATGGATTGTGAGTCAAGTCCACTCAACTATCCCACCGCTAGCTCGGTAGACCTGATCTACTATGAGCCAGTCTCCTAAGTGTCTATGATAGAGGGCCCCGTGGAGGAATATTCCTTAAAATATTCATTTCCATAAAAGCAACATTTTTCTTTTGAACATAAATTCATTTTAACTTCTAAATTTCATATATCTTAAATCGTAAGTCTGATGGACTCCATTCAAATTTTAGAATTTGAGATATATCAAATAGTACTATTATTTATAATATTTTTTAGAGTTTTATTTAGATTTCTCTCGTTTCACGTGTAGTTGGACACAGGAAAATTATCAGATGCCGAGTATGAAGAGTTTCTCGTCAACTAAGAGTAAGACAAGTCACTCTTTCAATTATGTTGATCCCAATTTATAAAATTAAATGTTTATAAAGTTCATAATTTGGCATATGTAGAGTCTATTGATCGCAGCCGATCTGTTGTGCTGACTTATTTGATGCTTTATATCTTTTCTTTGAAAATTGATTATCCTTACCTTTGTGAGTGATGTTTTATTACCTAAGCCTTGTACCACTCGTACTAAGACCTTTGGTTATTAATTTTGATAATTAAAGAACATGTTATTTAGAAATAATATGATGTTTAGATGGTATAAGTTGATAGTGTTGTGAAAATGGGTTGTGAATTATTTTGAAATCCAGGCATTTTGTGTCGGTGGTTTTCAAAATAAAAGGTGGTTGTTTTATAGGAAACCGTGGTGCTAAGTGGTCACCTATGTGGTGACGCTTTGCATTCACATATAAGGATTGATTCCTTATGGAATTTCACTAACTATAGTAGAGTATGACCATATGGATGATATAGGACACCGCGGGCTAAGTAAACTAGGATCAATTATTTGCCAGCAATTGTGGAATCGCCGGAGTAACAATGAGAAGTGATGCTCATGGGATCTTGAGTATAGGAAGCTTGGATCATGGTCTAGGACCCTCTTGGCCGGCAAATGGTTATCGTTTTGGAAGGACCTTGTAGCAAGTCTTTCCTATCAATGGGTAACTAAAGAGCCTTGTAGCATGTGGGTAAATCATGCACTTTCTACAGAAGTTTTTGCCAAACTATTTAAACAGTCATGTCCATGGTCATGGGTAGATGTAAAGTGGTTTATCTCATGTAGATTTATTTGTAAATGGTTCTGAAATAAAGTTGTGGGACATGAACTATTTTTAGAGTTAGCCTATGTGGCTAATGGCCGAACTATGTGGTCCGGATCAAATATGTGTAGTCTAGGAAGTCAGATAACTTTATAGTCAGAGGGTGAGATAATAACTCGTGTTTTGATATGAAAACTAATGATGGTAATATAAACAAACTAAATTGAATTTTGATAGTATGGTTGATGGGCTACCTAAGGACAAAGGGCTCTGGTTGTCGTGATTGATGAGGTAGGCTATGGCATTGTGAATATTGTTAGAAAATGGTTTGGCTTGAGGCCCATGATTTTTGAAAGAGAAAACAAAGTAATAAATATTTAATAAGGGGAAAACCGTAGAGAGGATACATGCTATGGGAGCTTGTTGGTGTTGATGTTGTTGCAAAGCGACTTATGGTTTATGTTAAAGTATAGGTCTCTTTTCAAATACTATTATGCACTAAATGGAGTTGCTGTTAAGCTACTCACATATGGGATTAGAGCTGAGACCTCAATCTAAATAAATACACACATAGGAATTTCAAATATATAAAATAAAAATAGGAGTTGTGAAATAAACCCAGCCATTCTTTAAAGACTACGTATGTTCACAATTCTATGGCATGCTGTGTTCGTTTATAAGACATATGTTTCCTTCAAAAGTTTTAGGGTAGTGAAGACGATGGATAGGGTTTCATTCTAGACTCAAACCATTGCTTGTTGCTTGGATGCTAGCTATGCTAAGTGTTTCTGCTATAGTTTCTGATGTGCCGATTGCCTTATCAGATTTCTCTCGTAAAAGCAACGGTATATGTTTATTATTCGTTATTATTATTATCTTTGCTATGATACTTTTCTATTACTGCAAGTACCAACATCATGTCCTAGGACTCATACTGAGCTCGTTGTTTGTAAGAGGTGGTTCATCCTCCTCTTGTGGTGTCCTCTCAGGCGTCACTATTGATGATGGCAGGGTGGAGCATGATAGTCCACTGTCACGCTGATGCCTTATGGGGTACGGTGTGTGGCTATGGTGGCGCGGCCGGTTTGGCTGCCTTTGCTTTGCCAATCTGCCCCACCCCATGAGCGTTTTGTGCCAGGAGCACCGCCGGTGCTCACAAATACTGTTGTCATTGCCGTCGTCGTCCAGTCTATCATTGTTGCTTTGTGGCCACAGTTTCTTGCAACCTTCCAACATCGACTATTGTTGTAGGCTCTTTGGAGAGCCATCAATGTGGCCTAGGCATTAGTGATGCACACGGATGGTTAGAATAGATTGCCCGAGTCCGAAGACCCTGAGGACAGCAGAGCCAATGTGGACATGGGTCTAGCAGGTCCAGTCTTCTACACGGTCATGGTGGATCAGCAGTTCTTCCATCATGCCATCCGACAAGTCGGCAACGTTGTTGGCCGATAGGGTAGGGTGGACACTAATGAACCCGAGCTGCTGCTCTACGCTAGGAGGAAAGAAGGTGGCTAGCTTGGAGTGTGAAGGTTGTCAAGGTTTCACATCCAAGCCCAGAAGGGGAAGAGGACGGTGTCATGCCTTCTTGCCATCCTGCATTTAGTGCTCTATAGGACATAGACGTTGCCTAGGATCTTGTTCAACACATCTTGGTTCCAAGCAAAGAGGGGAAGGCACTCAAGGCAAATGTGCACTCTGTAGTGCCATGTTAGGTGATGGACATGGTCTTCTTCCTACCTGTTCACGCCAAGGCTCGGCGGACACGGCACGAACACGCCGGATCGCCTGGGAGGTCTGCTTAGCTCCAGTGCAGGCCGATCGGCTTTTTCTGCGTGGCTTGAGGTGCGCGCACCAGGGGTCGTGGGGTTCGATCGGCTCCGGCGCGTCCATACGGGTGTGGGCATGCCAGTCAATTTGACCCTGCAAATGACAAGGAAGTGAGATGAGCGGGTCCGATACAGGTGCTCGCTATCGGCTGGCTGCCGATAGGATCGGAATGCTCTTCAATCAGCTGAGGAGCCGATGTGGACATGTGTCGACGATGTAGGAACCAGGATGTACTCAGGAGATAGCTAGGCGCATAGGATCCCTCCGGATAGCCGAACAGTGATTCATCGGCTGGAAAAACCGATGAAGGCGCATGCGGCCTAGGCAAGGAATAGTATAAGAAGGCACGGGCTGTAAAGCTGATGCCGCTCCGGATATGACAGCACAAGACCCATCGCCCATCGTGACAGCGCCATCAACACCGAACCTCGAAGATCGGACCTAACCGAGACAGTACGAGTCCGGGGCCAGCGGCGATGATACGAAGGACATCGGATTGGCTATGCCGTAGCAAGGTTAGAAATGAACCCATCGGCTAGCTGAGCCGATGAGGGGACTCTTCTCTGAAGACGGGTGCATATCGGCTGGGAGACCGATATGCTCGGCATTACGCGTCAAGGGATATCTCTGAAGGCTGATGCGGATCGGCCAAGGGGCCGATGCGCTGGGCGTGAAGCTCAGAGCATGGATAACTCATCGGCTAACACTCCGATGATACGCTGTGCAGTAGACTATAGGCCTGAAGCTCGATCTACCGTCGGCAGCCCCGTAGGTCGAACCTAACTGATACAGCACGAGATTGACGACGGTAGAGGGAGCTTAACAGGCTGATAGGTTCAGCACGGACGTGATGCGATACGTCTGATCGGCCTAAGAGGTCGGACCTAACCGATGCAGCCTTAGACAGAGCAGGACATATCGGGATGGTGGTGGGACTTACCCCTTCGCCAGAGATCGGACTTAACCGATACAACCCCGCGTTGAGAGCCAGAACCCGTCGGTAAAACCTAGATAAAGTAGGGTGGCGATGCGCCGAGATTGTATATTGATCGAGAGATCTTTTACATGTTTCTAGGGGGTCTATATTTATATCCTGGATTTACAGACAGAGTCCGATGCGTCTACGACCATCGGACATTATTTCCTAGTAAGAAGAAAGGAAAATATTCCTAAAGAAGTTAACTAACCAGCTAAACCTTCCTAATAAGTAAGGTTACAATTCACAAAAACAAACATCCTGCCGTGGAGTCCACGGCTCTTCCGCACATCCGGTTTTATCTGAATAATCTTCCAATTTGTAATTGAGTCTTCCTTCGCTGCAACCTAATCGGCTTCTCCACTATAGCTATTGGACCATCTTTTACTCAAGCCGATTCTTTTCCTTTCTTTCCTCGGGCTTTTCGGACCTGACCCCGATTGGATAATCCTCTGTCTTCAAGCCGATCCAATCTTCTACTAATCTGATTGGCTTTTCTACAGTTTCGATCGGCTTTGTCTCAGTATCTCCATCGGCTGATGACTGTATTAAACTCTCCATCGGACCTCTCAGCTGATCGGCTTTAGCACCATCGGATCGTCTAGATTTTGGCATTAACACTACCACGCTGTGATGATGAACTAGGTTCCACCAATAAAGATGGACCCCGCTATCAAGGCCGCCACCGGGTGCTGAGTGTGGTCGAAGAAGACTAAGAAATCCTCTAGCTAGTGGTGCATGACACGAAAATCATTGGTAGGGATGCCAACATGCTAGAGTAGAGCACAACCAACCTTAGATTGGCTAGCTCGGTGGTGTCCAAGACCGAGATGACCATGTTGTGGTGGCAGAGGCTTCTCAACTCCATGTCCAACGCCCTGTCGTCACCGCCACATAGCCATAGGGCAGAGCTAGTCAAGAGTCCAGGCACACGGTGAATTGCTAGGAGATGGTTAAGGTGAAGGCATAGATGTTGGGGGTGGTGGCGGGGGGTGTAGTGTGGTGAGGAGGTGGGTGGGAAGGTCGATGGGGGTGTTACGGGAGGTGGGGAGCGGTGGGAAGGCAATGAGCGGTGATGGCTATGAGGCAAGCAAGGGAAAGACCAATCTACTGTGCATCAGACCTCGCTGCTTCGCTTTGTAGGCAAAGGAGAGGTGACAGAAGCTTTTGCAGCGATAACACTTCACTAGATCTTGGTGGGTAGCGATTTGGTCATGAGGACAAGGCACTTGTAGCAGCGGGTGGCCAGCTTTGCCCTGAAGAGTTTTCTGAGACCATGGCGATTAACTTTGGTTGTTGGCTTGGGTTGGTGGCATGTTGGGGCTTCACCCAAACTAGGGGTGTTCTGCTTCCTCCATTAAAACTTCGGTTTCACCACTTTCTAGTTTGATGAAAGATTTTTGTGTAGGAAAGGTGATGCGGTCTTCAATACGGAGCTTCAGCTGCAGCGGGGTGATGATGACAAACTTGAACTGTGTAGGATTGCCTCACACTAAGGTAGACAATCAGAGAAGGGATGAATAATTGTGAAAGTCAAATATAAAATTTAACACTTCTCTTTAATCATAAAATCTGAAAACCATAGTTTTAGAAAGAATGTTATTTCGTTAGTAAACAGATTATAGTCGTAAATCTATAACTCTCATTAACCTATAACTTGGTTAGAGTAAATTAGACAAAATTTTCAAACAAACATAATTTGATTTACGTCAATCAAACTTTTTAGATCTCGAGATATCATTGAAACAAAATTAGTTTAATGAAAATTAATTAAGCCCTAATTAATTGATTAAACGGTATAAAAAAATAATTAACCAAACAAACTTTTCAACACTAATTCAAATATTTGAGAAAAATAAAATAATATAAAACCGTTCGCCAAATCAATATAAAATCATTTTGGTTTCATAAACCCGTGCCAGTGAGTTTGTCTGCCACACGGAATAGGGCTTCCTTTGGAGGCGTTGCAGTAATTGCTCTGCTCAGGAGGCGTCCAATGCTGCTGCGTTCTCTATCCTCGATGGTATGAATTCTCTACACCGGCTTAGGAGAGGTCATAGCTATGGCCGGTTGGCGTGCTCTGTTGGAGTTAATGGATACTAAGAAATGACAGACCTCCTCCTCCCCCTCCCCTTCTCTTTTTTCCTCCGCAGAGAATCCCTAGTGTAGCCGCTCAAAGCTATAGGACGAGGATGGCAATGGCAGGGTGGTGGAGCGTGTCGGGGTGACCGCCTTGGCCAGAGTGGCCTAGGGTGTGCAGGCAAGACGGTGACGTCGTTCACGGCATCAAGGCCGGAGGGGAGCTCACCAGGTGTGGCCTCCAGCTCCATCAAGTGAATGGAAGCAGCATTTTTTCCAGTAGTTCATTTCTTAATGCGTAAGATTTAGGAGTACCAATCACGCCGGCAAATTAACAAATTATCAGCAAGACGTATTTTACATGATGCATGCGTGCTCACGAGCATCTCCCAAATATATAATTACTATCATATCAAGTATGAGGAGAAAGAATAAATAATCCTTGAGATCGATGTGTAGGAGAGTACTGTATCATCATCCTTCAATAATTTTACCCCCCAAACTCGTTGTTTTATTCTGCCGTTTTTCCTTGTCTCCCTGGAATTCCACACACAATGCCACAATGGGAATACGGGATTATCGTCAGCGAGCTAGTCTGCGGTTCTGAGCTTGAGTTGTCGCAACGACACGCGTCCTTCCACGAGTCCAGTTATATATTCTCGTGACATTTTTTCTCCGTTGAAATTTAAAGTTAGTGTTGCTAAGTTTGTTTACATTTCCCCGTTGAAATTACAAATGTCTTCTAGGAAAATTCCCTAAAAAAATGTCTTCTAGGAAAAGTCAAGATTTGCGAGTCTTTTTTTTAAGGAAAAGAGATAATTAATTTTTGTTGGGCCACTCTTTAACTAACGATCTGTAGATCGATTGGGCATTCGGGCCATGTGGTCTAGAACTTATCCTCGTCAAGGCCACTGGCCCAATACTCATTGGGCCAGAAATCTTGAAGCAGTCTAGCAGATTCTAACTCATGAAAGCTGTAGACCACAAGTCATTTAAGCCAAATTACCCATGGTGATTAAATATGAGCAAATTAAACTTTTCACTCTGTACTTTTTCGTAGTTACAATATAAAGTAAAAAAATATAAATTAAACTCGAGAATGACCGAAACAATTACTTTTGCCGTCGCATCACCTCTCCAAATAATATCCTGTAACTAAAAGCACCTGGAATGCTAATCATAAATTCATAATGTTATAGTGCCTAAGGGTAAGTTGACTGCCATGCAAAGGGGTAGCTGCAGCGAAGAAGACAAAGAAGGATGCATGGAGTCAGATCAATCTTAATTCGCTCTAATCAATTAAACTAAGAAGAAAATGAACCGGAGTATTTTCCAGGATAAGTCTTGTTCACGCCAAAACGTCATGGATCACGCATTATATTCAAGCATCATGCAAGAAATCGTGGGGCTTGGAAGTTGGAGGACAGGAGTGGACAAACGACTACAGGGGCTACATCATGGGCATTACAGTAGTTGGTTAGGTGTAGTAGTCAATTGTATTTCTTCCATCCAAAATAAGGCCATTTTTTATCTTTAAGGTTGGAAAAAACAAGAGGAAAGTTTAAAGTGATTCAAATGTAAGAAAAGTTTAAAGTGATCCTAATTAATAGAAATATAATATTGGTGGATAGATAGTAGTATTGAAGAAATAGAACTTATCAGAGCAAGGGTATGTAAGATAAAAAATAAAATTATTTTAAAATAAAGGGTATAGGCTAATGATGAACTTATTTTAGGTTGAAGAATATTAATAGATAGGCACTGGATGGGGACTCAAGTAGGTCAATTTTTAAGTTCATTCTACAGGTATGGTTTAATCGTATGAGTAGATTGTAGAGTTAATATAGTTTGAAGGAAGATGGACGTGGATACGTGTAACACAATACCTTTGTGTTTTTATTTCTTTTAATCTAGGGTTATAGTGGCTAAGCATTTTAAAATGGTTCTTCTTTGTCCACAGTCCTCCTCTCGTATATTCTTAAAAGACACCATAATAGATAGAGAAATATTTATAACCTTAGACTTCTAGATCTTACCTACAAGGTTTTGATATAAATGGTCTAATTCTTTTAGAAATACGTTCTATGGGTCCAACTCTACTATGCGGCGGCACATGCTGTACTAGTCCGATGGGACTTGCTATGCAACAATTCGACTAGACATGTGGAGGGTAGAGGACGTGGCGTGAATCAACAGAGCCATCCATCCTGTTGCACGTTGCCCGTATGTCAGGATAAATATCCATCCTATCGTCCTGGCCATCACGGGCACGCACGCACCTTGTTAGTTGGGTTAAGTAAGTCTACTACAAGTAGTTTGAATAGTTTAACATGCTTAGCCCTCCGACTCTAGCCACCAAGATTGAGAGAGCAGTATGTGAGTCCAACTAACTTTTATGGGGTAGCCTGTTGTGAAGACTAACTCGGGATAGGAGGCCTAGGCTGACTAGCTCAAAATAAATGGCTTGGGCAAACCGGTCCGGATTGATAACTCTAGTACTTCGGTTTGGGCTATTCATATTGAACTCCAAGATGAGTATGAGCTTAAGGCTCTATTTTGAGAACTCTGGGTCAAGATTTCAGGGATTTGTGGATGCCACATCAACACCACTAGGCCTCTGAGATGGGATCATAGTCTACACCTTAACGACAAAGAGAATACTACATACTATGGGCACCCACAATATGGGAATAAAAGTTGGCATTATGATTTTAAAGTAGATCTTATAAATCATGAGAGGACACTTTAAGTGACTTCCAGCTATGGGCTACTCAAATGCTTATGGCTTATCTTAAGGCATTAAACAAAGAAAAAAATATCTCTGTTCTCTAACACACCCTTCTGCAAGCAAAAGAGAAGAGATTGAGGTTGAGAAAAAATAGATTTTCTTTCAAAAGGTGCAGATCTTGGTCTTAAATATGTCCCACTTTAAGACCACATTAATCCATATGCATTGAGGATGTGTTTAAAAATTTAGCAGACACCATCTACACATATGTTAATTTTTGGATGCTCCAAGAAAACTTTGTACATATTGGAGAAATATAAAGTAAATAATCTGGCATAATAATTAATCTCACCGCCATCCATCGCTCCCGGTTGTCAATGACCTCCACATGGGTTTGGAGACCCGGGCAGCAGGGCCAAGGACGGGGACTGTCTCTCTAGGTTTTGTGGTTATGGTGGGGGGTAGGGGGTGAGGACGTTCTTGTTCAACCTGATGCCCATCCGCCCCATTGCAAACGGTAGTTTCAGCTTATGAATAAAATACTAAAGCAAGTGTTCAATACGAATACATCTTTATATTTAAGAATTCCAAAATATGGCATTGTTAATTCCAAAAGAACAATGTTTTTCTTGTCTTGTTGAGCAGAAAACAGCAGGAAGATCGATAAGAAAGTTCACAATGAGCTGAGACGTATACGATCCGCTCTCCGTGAACTGACACACACGTTCGGTTATTGATGCAACAGAACAGCCAAAATCACCCCTACATCTAACGGCACACGTACGATCAAGCCGGCAATTAGTTCTAGGCGGCTGAGGACTGCATCCCTGACCGTTGGATCCAATAATTTAGCGGTCACGATGAAAACTCGAGCGTCACAGGCTCACAGTGGAGGGAAGTGCTGCACCCGGCACACCGCTACGAATTGCATCGCGCAGCCTCTGCAGCGCGGCGAACGATGAGCCGCCCTCCTCCACGGCCTTCCGGCACACGGTCTTCATCTCCGCCGCCTTCTCCCTAGCCTTCCTCCCCTCCTCCGACGTCCCGTCCATCAGCGACCTCACCGCCCGCTCCAGCTCCGCCGCCTCCACGAAGTTGTTCCGCCTCCTGTCCACCTTGAGCGGCACGGCGACGCCCATGACGGCCACGAACTCGAACGCGTTCAGGCGCTGCTCCGCGTACAGCGGCCACGGCACCAGCGGCACGCCGTGCCACAGGCTCTCCAGCGTCGAGTTCCACCCGCAGTGCGTCACGAAGCCGCCGACGGCGGGGTGGGAGAGGATCTCCTTCTGCGGCGCCCACCTCGGCCACACGAGGCCTCTCTCCTTGGTCCTCTCCAGGAACCCCTCCGGGAGGAGCTCGTCGAGGTCCGCCGCAGTCGGGTGCACCGATCCGGCGGCGGGTGGGCCTCGCAGCGCCCACATGAAGCGGTGCCCGCTGCGCTCGAGTCCCACGGCGACCTCGCGTGCCTTCGCGGCGTCAAACCAGCCCATGCTTCCGAAGCACAGGAACAGCACCGACGCCGGCGGCTGCGCGTCAAGCCACCGGACGCAGTGATAGTTCGACGGCTCCTTAACTTCGAGGTCGAGCACTGGGCCGATCGGGTAAAGCGGCGGCACCTGTCGTCCCGGCACGCAACGGCCGTCGCCTATCGCGGCGAGGAGCCCCGGCTCAAGCTCGGCCACGGTGTTGATGATGATGCCGTCAGCGTTCATGAACCAGCGGCCGTGGTAGACGAACCACGTGAAGTTCGGGCTCTTCCTGCGTCCCATGAACCCAGGAATGGAACCACCGGGCACCGGCGGCAATCCGGGAACGTCGACCGTGCCCTCAAACTCCTCAAAGTCGACGGCGACCTCCTCCTCCAGCGCCGGCAACCGCAGCATCAGCGCGAGCAGAGCGGCCGTGGACGTGAAGTAGACGTACGTCGGCACACCGACCTCGCGGGCCGCGTCGAGCACGCCGGTGGCGAAGAAGTCGAAGACGAGCGCGGCTGCGCCCAGCTCCACCGCCGCGGCCTTCACGTGGGGCGCCTGCAGCTGCATGTAGCGCGACTTGAACTCCTGCACGTTGCTGGCCACGCAGTCCATCGGGGGCTCGACGGCGGGGAGGCGGTGGAACCGGACGCCGAGCCCGGAGGCCTCGACAAGCCTGACGTGCGCGTCGACCTCGGCGGCCGACTCGACCGTCGCCGGCCGGACAACCAGCACAGTGACAGTGAGCTCGGGGCCCTCGTCGCCCCGGCAGTGATCGAGCAGCCGCTTTCCGGCTTCGATCAGCGACATGAGATGGCCGGAGCCGGCCTCGGGGAGGAGGAGGACGTTAGCACTCGCCATTGCAGTCGCCAGCCGGCCGGCCTTCCGATGCTAGTACCTTTGGCTAAATTCTGCAACACTACATTCTCATACACTGCCAAGGGTTCTTTGCCTTCTTCTATTGTAGTAAAGCAAGCAGCCAAGGGTCCAGTCATGTGCCATAAAAGCTATGCTACGTCTAGATGAACAGTAAGATTAAATCTGACCAACACAAAAATAAAGGCTCCCGTGATTGAAAGAGAGGTCCTAGTTTAGTCAACTTTCAGAAGCCATGTGCAAATTCAGCACACATGCACAGCAGAAGCAGCAGCTCGCACTAGCAGCAGTGCTCGTGATCTCTCACAACTCACAATTGGCTCCAAGCCGATGGAAATTATTCACACGTAAACAACCACGGTGCCCATCATGCACTGCACAACATACTACACCGTTACTATTACAATCCGACGAATAATAACACCATCTCTATATTTAAAAGACGTATAAATTAACTAATACGAGATGTAAACAAATATAAATATGTAGCAAGGAGATACATAATCAATCTCTCATGATAAGAAAAAAAATAATATAATGTAACTATATCGTTTAAGAGATTGAGTATGGTTGCCAGTGATTATGTACTGTCGGACCTCTCTAGTGTTGGCCCGATGCAATTTATATTGGTTTATCGCTTTCCTCATACAGTATTTACACATTTGAATACTCTCATTCATTTTTAGAAGCACCTGAGTAAGATTTTGTTACCCGTAGCTCTTTTTATCTGCTTAAGATTTTATCTATATACATGGGTTTTCTTTTTCTTAGTAAAACTTGTTATTGTTATGTGATATTCTTAACGAAATAAATACACATTTATTTACAAATACATCAACCTCTGTTTAATTAGCGTATAGGATATGTTGAAGCTGAGGTGAGCATTGCCTTATTCTAGAGACGACCGTGAGGGAAGTTCTTTTTCTTCGAGTAAACTTGGGACATCGTTTCTCGTTATCAACGGCGTGTGTACACGTCCATGCTTACAAGTAGGGGCAAAACAGCAAAAAAATAATAGAAACCTGTCACCTTCTTCGGCTTTCACTATAAAAAAACCAATTTTGTAGATGGCCTAAATGGATATTTTTACAGACGGTTAGAAGAGTCGTGTGCTATTAAACGTCTATGAAAATATATGGCTCTTAGCCCATCTAAAGAAATACATTTTTACATATGGCTAATAGGGTTAGCTGTCTATAAAAATTGATTTTCATAGGCGACTCTAAGTCACCCACCAAAAAAGAGGTTTTTTCAAAAAAAAGAAAAAAAAAATCATCAAAGCTATCGTCCCGCCGTCAACTCGGTGCCAATGAAGTTATAGTCGACGCCCCTGAGCCACTGTTCACCACGGTCATCTTTGCCAAGTCAATCAAGTACCATCGCCATCTATAAGCTCACCTAGATATCCCTGAGGCGCCGCCACCACTCCTACTTGTCGAGTCACATGTCGTTGCCGTTAGCCTCCTCCCCTCTGGCCAGATTTAGGAGAGGAAGGAGAGAGGATGGAGGTTGCTGCCACCATCCCCATGTGTTGAGCTGTATGATGTCGTTGTCGTCAGCTTCCTCCTATCTGGTTAGATCTAGAGAAGGGAGCGGAGGAACCACTGCCTTCACCGCCCTGAGCTGCATGTTGCCATCACCGATCTCCTTTCCTCTGGTTAGATCTAGGAGAGGAAGGGGAGTGGATATGAAGGGATATAACTGAAGGGTCTCTCTACCACTGACTAGAAAGACGACGATCTCCCGCTTGGATCTGTGTAGCTTCGGAGTTCATGGGGCCATGTTGCATCGACTTACGCTAGCCTCGTCGCTCGTCACTAGTGTCGCCTCAATCTGTGCTAGCCTTGGAGCTCATAGGGTTGTGCCGTCTCAATCCACTCATTCTCGCCATTGAGCTGCTCACCGTAGTCATCGTGGTCGAGCACCGTTGAGTTCCTCCATGCCACCCAGCCGAGCTCCACATCCCCTGATCCTTGCAAGGTGCACAAGGCAAGGGAGGGGTTGTATGCTTGCAGCCGGATTTGATGCCCTTCATCTCCGATCAAGGTGGGGAGACCTCAATTTGCGTCGCGTTGCCTTCATCCACCGTCATTGCCCCTACCGAGCCACACTGGAGGGAGGGAGGAGAGTAGGGCTGCTGCAATGCGCCCCACCTACCAAAGCGGCTACCTCACCCGATGAGAGGGAGGGAGAGAGAGAAATGAAGAGAGAGTGCATTAGAAATGAGAAGAGAGTGAGAAAGAGAGACTAGAGAAAAAGGAGGAAAAGAAAAAAAAGAAAGATACTATTTTTACACGTGCATATAAAAATATAGTTTTATATAGGTATCTGTAAAAATATATTTTTAGCCAAGTTATAATCCCGGAGACAGAGCAATCATTTTTGCACGTGGCCCGTGATTTTACCATGTATAAAAATATTTTGATATTGTCTAAAAAATGATTTTTATAATAGTGGTTGCTATCGATCATAGCAGCACGCGATCCGAACGGGCCACAATCCGTATGCTCTGCTGTGAGCTTGTCATGATACGTACGATGCGTGTATCCTATGACGACAATATGATATTTCATCCAGAAGATGAGGCCACCGTACATTGATTACTAGGATTTGCTTCTGCTATTCAGGATATAGATCCGAGAAAGGGAAGCGCTACTAGTGCCCACATTTGTCCTTTCTAAACTTAGTTGTGCATGGAAGAATTAAGGTCTCTTCAGATTGCAATAGGAATTTTATAGGATTTTTTAATAGTAAATAATTTAATGTTTCTAATTTTTCTTTGAAAATCCTTTAAACCAAAGAGATCTAAGTGATTAACAGATGGACAATTTTATAGCATGGTAGAATGAGACACATCCATCGCTGTCTTCACTGTGAAGCTAAAACGAACGTTGGTTGTCGGGCTAGCTAGCCGTGTCTTTGCTTTTTGAAGATGCTTCTATTCTTCTCACTGAAGCTTTGTACAAATCGATCGTCCTCCGTATCATGCATGCGTGCATGTGTAGAAGGCTGGCTGCCTCACTCGAAGCTTTGGTGTGTCAGAGGTCAGGCGGCCAAATTCATGCCACTCCTCTACTTTACATGCTGCGTTAGCACCTGATGTGTGCAAGGTGCTGCTCGGTGTTACGTCATGCGTTATGACGGCCGGCGATCTAGCAAGGAGAACCATATGAAGGTCTTTCCTATGTTCTACTGTGCTCAACGTGGTTGGGTTGGGACCCGAATCTGTATTATTCTCTCTTTCATGTTCTACTTTATTAACTAGTCACAAAATAATCCTTATGTTGTACAAGTTATTATTGCTGATATTCTGAAGTATTAAAATTTTAATAATATGTCTAATATATGTTGGTTATTTATTTATTTGAAGTGATTTAGATTAAAAGAAGAGTTATGGATAGTATGTGTAACTTCTTGTTTTTTAATTCACAATTTTAGAATCATTTAATTTTGAAAACATAAAACTAAAAAGTACATGGTAGTTCCAAATGCATATTTTAGAATCTTTCTGTTTAACGTAGAAGCTTGTTTTAGTGTTGAATTAATATAAATACATGCAAATAATTTTCCTACTAGTTTGTTATTATTTTTGTGTTAGAAATTCTCAAATTCAATATTTCTAGTTGGGTTTAATGAGAATTTAAATTAAATTTCACATTATAAAACATAAAAAAATGTTTGTAAAAAACCTAATATTTACTACATTTGTAGTAATTAGAATAGTACAAATAGAAAGTGAGATTATTTACCTAATTACTACCATGCTTATAAAATAGACCAAACAATAGATTAATTAATTTCCTAAGAACATTATTAGCTCCAATATGTGAAATAGGGAAGGGGGTCACTGGACATGTGTGAAAACTGTAAGGTTAAACAATTCCTTTTCTTTCTATAAGGGATAAAAATCCTTAGACTTAAGGAGGGAAAGCACTAGTACCACATATAGTTGGGGTCAGGCAAGGTGTATTATTTCATCTACGAATATTTAAATACTGATATTTATAAATATTATGCATATGTGGTATATTTTTAAGACGTTTTATCAATGAGATTAGAGATTTGCCAATGGCCTTTGTCTTCATAGAGAATCTACTCCATGTCAGTGAGTCTGTATTAATTTAATGATTTGTGATTGATTTATCAATTATTTCTATAATATATTAGTGGTTTGAAGACTTTT
Organism: Oryza coarctata; assembly: GCA_030770085.1. Classification (NCBI taxonomy): domain Eukaryota; kingdom Viridiplantae; phylum Streptophyta; class Magnoliopsida; order Poales; family Poaceae; genus Oryza; species Oryza coarctata. The sequence goes on from CM061475.1 coordinate 12,454,696, forward strand.
TTAAAAATACTAAAAATACTCCTATGGACATATAAGGGTTGATAGTTGATTGACCCACTAGAAAATTCAGAAAGTTATAATAAATTTTTGTATTATTAGTTCCTCAAAAAATATTTTTGTATGATTACATTTTAAAATATACTCCATCTTTTATATGGTACATAGAATTCTTTGTATTGTTTTTTATGTAAATTATCTTTCACATGATACACAAATATTTTGTTGTATTATTTTTTGTTTAGGTGATTTCTCTTTGATATAGGAGTATCACACAAGAGTAACTTTTCAAAAAAATTATGAAATATTGTTGAAACGTACACACCGACTTATATGTTTTGTAAAGAAGCTAAAAAAATCATATTTTTAAAACTTTTAATATGATAAATCGATTGTCAAAATATTTTGACATTTTCTGAAAAGGTGTCCGGCCTAATGACATAACATATTGTAAAAGCAAATTGTTGAATCGGTGTAAACTTAGGTATAGGTATAAAGATAGATTCTCTCCCGTGTTTAAGCGAGAGTGTGTTAGGACTTCGGTGTGTGTTCATGGTATGCAAATGTGATGTGCGGGCGTACTAGAGTGTGCGCACGGGCCTTCTGTACAGTCGGCAAAAAGAAATCGTTAGCAGCACAGCACGACCTATTTGGATCCCCGGGCTCTACAGTTGTTCACCGACAGTATGTATGTGCACGCCATGACGGGATGTTGATTTTGGTGGTTAGAATTATGAAAACCAACCTCGGAACGGAAAACAGATTACCAGAGTAGCACAAAATCAACCATTGATATGCAATTATCTATGACAGTTTGGAGCCGGAGGTCGCCCCCAAATTCTACGCTCGTCGATCGGTAAGTCAAACACTGTAGATACAGTGGCAGAACTAGCTGTGTCATCAGCTGTTGTAGATAAACAATCAGACAGTTTGCCTAACGAACACTAACATTACTGTGCTCGCTAGTACGTAGTACGACCTATGTGGTACAAGATCTACTTCCAACAGAGACACGAGGACTGAACTGGTCCAAAATTTGTCAGTGAGTGGGTAGGTGATCGTCAGGGTGGGATAGCAGCATCAGGTAAAGCTCACCTCAACTATTACACTTAACTTGGTTCACAGAAAGCTTATATGAGTCAAATTCAATATAATAATGTTTTTCAATGCTAAAAAGACGAACACAGATCAAAATTTTAATAATGTGATGAGTGATAATAATGTTTTCAAGGGTGTAAAACCAGTAACGATAATTGAAATAATAGAATCGTTGCTAACGACAATATGAGGAGTGAGAGTGAAAGTAAGATATGAGACTAAGAGATGGAAGATAACTGGTATCTGATGTCATGTGATTACTAGCACAGGCGTCCATATACTAATTTGTCAAAGACAGTGGAGTGAGCATCATTCCATTAAAGGCATTAGAGGCATTAGCGAGGGTAGCCTGGTCCCAATGGACCCAAGGATATGAAGCATGTTATGTCTACTATTGTGGAGATGAAGGATGAAAGAACCTGGGCTGAGGACTGAATGACCCATTGAAAATGTATCTAGAATAATTCTAGTGAGTTTTGGATTATAGATGATAAAGAAAATTGAGTAGTGAAGAAAAGTGTAGAAGTTAGCCTCCAAGAAAAATTGAATTGATAAAAAAAAACCTAACACAAAAGAAATGCATCGAAGAGAATTCGACGTTGTGCTTTAAATACATTTTATTTTTCTTTAGTCCAGTATTATCAAACTACTAAGAGAGGTATCAATATTAGTTAGAGTTATGAATCAAGAGATTGATTATATTCTTTTCTTGAGTAAACACCTATACTAAATGTACCTCTGGTTTTTTGTTTTTCTCTAGAAAGTCTTCTAGATATTTTGTTTAAGTTACCTGCTATTTTTAGACTAGTTTCATTGTCTAATAATGAAAATAGACTGGATTCTCTGGAGAATTATCTTTGTCAGGCAGTGAAGTTTGTTCAGAGTCTCCTATAGATTAGATCAGATACTCAGAACTGACTGTGCTACTTTGGATTTAGTGTGTTCGGAGTCTCTGGCTTCTAGGGGTAGATACTCCGGAATTTAAATATGTAAGTAACGACTAGTTTTGTAGACAGTTTGTTTTTAACTCCATCAACCCCCACTTGGAAAAAAAAGGATTGTTCATTTATTTTATTCTTACTCCTCATAGTCTTCCTAAGGTTTCACACCTCTCTCTATTGGCTTCTATATCAAATCTATCTCTTTGTGACTAATCTTTTGGAGCTAGTGAGTGAGAGGGTTAGAAATTTGATTGAGTACTTGTAGATCGATGTCCTTACTTTTGTTGGTTTTCCTCCTAAACGGCTAGCTGTCACTCACGAGGACTCAAAGTTTGTGAATATCTTTCTCACCTCCACAAGAAAGGATGTAACTATAGTGAATATCGGGTTCATTCTTAAGAGTTGGTCTTGATAGAGCAAGCTTCACCAAAGGTTGTAGTATCATGTTCTAGTGAAGATCTTAGTGGTTGTCTTATATTTTGTATTAGCCTTGGTGATAGCTTGAAGATCAGACCTTCTCCTATGATTGAGTGTGGAAGGCTATGGATTGAGTGTGATCTAGCTCCTTGGAATCTCTCAATGGAAACATATAATTTTTTATCCAAAATTTGATAAAAAAAATCTTATGTCTTTTTGTGAAGTGGTTCTTACATTTATTTACTGTCCTTTGGATCACCTAATATATCCATGTCTCTCTTAAGATTGCTCTCTTTATATATCCTTTTTATAAGTAGTAAAGAAGGACTAGAGTGTCCGATAGAGCGTTGCTGACCAGCAGTGAATCTTGATCGGACTTTCCGCTAGTTAGGACCATATGCTTTGGAGGAAGTTTTAATTTTCATTATGAGTTTCTTATAGGTGTTTAGGTGTACACATTAACCCTCTCTATGTGACTTAAGTCCTTTCACCCATAAGCAGGCATGCCATGGTTCCTGGCCAGAAGACTAATCAGAATAGGATGAGTTGCCATGAATGCTTGGGGTTGTTGGTGCTGTAGGCCACAGGAGAATGGGCATGGACATGGTGGGCCAAACTTGAACCTAGCCGGTCCACGGATGATGGAAGGAGGGCAGCCACCAAGGAGTACTAGCGTTCGAGGTATCGCCGTTGCTGCCATTGTTGCCACCGCTGCTGTCGCCATTGTTCTTGTTATAGTGACAATGGTTGTTCTGGTGGTTGCCCCCAGAAGTTATACTTGAGCCGCTGCTACTGATGTTGGTGTCGCTGCTGTGTGCAGTCTCGACTGTACTCCCGGCTGTGTCACCCGGAACAACAGAGAAGGAGCCAGTAGATGGGCATGGAGCAGAGGCGATGAGAGTAGTGGCAGGGGCCGCCGGCTTGTTCTTCACAGAAATTTCTTTGAGAAGGAGATCGTTGCGTACGTCTACGAAGGAGGGAAACAACTTCTGCCACTTCAGTAGGGCAGCCATATGTGCATACTACTTGTTGAGTCCACGAAGAGCAGACATGACTAAGGTTTGGTCAGGAACATGCTTGCTGAGATCAACAAGTTGATCAGCCATGCCCATGTGCTTGCAATACTAGTTGGAGATGAATTCGTCCTCGAGGGCAAGCGACATGGCGCGGCTCATGGCGTCACGGGTCATGATGATATTGAAGAGACTTGGAGAGATCGTGGCATATAACCCAAAGATAATCACATAATCCATGCGATGTCACAACGGGGCGTTAGATTATACCTCGTTAGAGAGCACGTGGTTGGACAACATGTACTTGTCGAGGTTGATCATATGAAGGCCCCACCACTTGGAGTAGCTCGATGAAGCAGTGTCAAGGACGATGGGAACGAGTGATCAAATGTTGAGAATAGAGACAACTTGGACGTGGAGGTTGACGATGACTAATGCTTTGGCCGCCTCGGTGGTGGCATGGCGGTTCTCTTCCTCGCAAGCATGGCGAAGGCGCTCCTCCTCCTCGCGGCGTAGGTGAGCCTCCTCCTCACGATGGTGGCATTCAGCTTCGGTCTCGGCATGTTTAGTGCAGCCACGGTGTCGTTGTCAGGAGAGCCAGCCATGGAGTCGGCTTGGGCATATTAGATGTGAAAGAGAGGGGTTAGAGTAGCGACTATCGCTGATACCATGGAAGCGGAATAAAGTTACACGATAATAGATTGATTATCAATGGATTATATATAGGTGATACTCACTAAATCTTCCATATCATACAAACACTACCCGGGAAGATAGGAAAGAGATCCAAGCAATCTAAATAGTGTAACATGCAGCAATCCACTACCGATATCAGCGACCGAATTGTCACCGCTGCTGTCGACAATCAGAGAGGCGCCGGGTCGCCGTCGCGGGCAGCGTCGCTCCCCCGGCGTCTCACTGCGTTGATCACGACGGCTTTCACAGTTTCACTCCCCGTGCCTCGTCCAGATTCATCTGATCATCTGCCCCACAATTATTCGGCGAATAGTCTTCGAAAAGGATATATAACCAGCGAATCACATGGTGTCCAAATCTGCAAATTGTTCTCGGCGAATTACGACGTGTCCAACTCCAAATTGCTCTCTAACAAAGCGTTTTTCTGCTCATTTTTCCACTCTCCTCAGCTTCCACATTTTGACTACGTAGTCAAAATTCGCCACCTACTGAGCTACCACTAGTACAAGTGTCGCTGATCAGCTAGTGACTTTTAACTTATCTCACAGCTAGACCTAGTGTAATCAATCATCGAGTTGTGGCAGAATTCAATTATCCATTAGTTAGTCCCACTGAAAGAGTTGGGCGAACGAACGTAACTCAGCTTGCTGCAGCTGCGAGGCATTAGGAGGTGGTGATCGGCTAGAGCGATCTCATGGCGACGCACGCGCCGGCGCTGGTGCTCCTGCCGGAGTGGGGCTCCGGTCACCTCATGTCCATGCTCGAGTCCTGCAAGCGCGTGCTCCTCGCCGGCGGCGGCCGGGAGTTTTCCATCACGCTGCTCGTCATGCGCCCGCCCACCGACGAGGCGACCTCCGAGGTTGAGGCGCACGTCCGCCGCGAGGCCGCGTCGGGCCTCGACATACATTTCCACCGCCTCCCCGCCGTGGTCCCGCCCGCTGACGCCGTCGGCGTGGAGGAGTTCATCGCGCGGTACATCCAGCTCCACGCGCCCCACGTCAGGGACGCCATCGCGGGGATGGAGTGTCCTGTGGCGGCGCTCGTGCTCGACATCTTCGCCGCGCCCATGGTCGATGTGGCCCGTGACCTCGGCGTGCCGTCCTACGTGTTCATGTCGTCCACCGGCGCCATGCTTGCGCTCATGCTGCACCTTCCGGTGCTCCACGAGCTAGTCACCGTGGAGTTTGACGAGGTGGACGGGGAGGTCGATGTGCCTGGCTTGCCGCCTGTGCCGCCGGCGTCCATGCCGTGCCCGGTGGTGGACAAGAAGAGCCCCAACTACACGTGGTTCAAGCACCTCGGCGACCGATTCATGGACGCCACGGGTATCATCGCGAACACCGCAGACGAGCTCGAGCCGGGGCCTCTCGCTGCCATCGCCGACGGCCAGTGCGTGCAGGCCCGCACCGCGCCGCCGGTGTACCCCATCGGTCCCGTGCTCTCGCTTGGCAGCGGCAACGCCAAGAAGGACAACTCCGAGCCGCCGCACGAGTGCATCGCGTGGCTCGACGGGCATCCGCCGGCCTCGGTGGTGTTCCTCTGTTTCGGGAGCATGGGCTGGTTCGAGGCGCCGCAGGTGGTGGAGATCACCGCCGCGCTCGAGCGGTCCGGCCACCGCTTTCTCTGGGTCCTGCGTGGTCCGCCGCCCGCTGCCGAGTCAGGCGCCGGCGCGCCGGACGGTTCGGAGCACCCGACGGACGCGAACCTCGACGAGCTCCTCCCCGAGGGGTTCCTGGAGAGGACGAAAGGCAGGGGCCTGGTGTGGCCGACGTGGTCGCCGCAGAAGGACATCCTCGCCCACACCGCCGTGGGAGGGTTCGTGACGCACGGCGGCTGGAACTCGGTGCTGGAGAGCCTGTGGTACGGCGTGCCGATGGCGCCGTGGCCGTTGTACGCGGAGCAGCACCTGAACGCGTTCGAGCTCGTGGCCGACATGGGCGTGGCTGTGCCGCTGCAGGAGGACACGAACCGGGACAACTTCGTGGAGGCGGCGGAGCTGGAGCGCGCGGTGAGGTCCCTGATGGGAGGGGCGTCGGAGGAGGGGAGGAAGGCGAGGGAAAAGGCTGCGGAGATGAAGGCCGTGTGCCGGAAGGCCGTGGCGGACGGCGGCTCGTCGCACGCCGCGCTGCAGAGGCTCTCCGAGGTGCTGCACCATGGTGCGGCGTTTCCCAAGAAATGAGTCAAAAGTAATGCCGAGCAATTGTGTATGCACGGATGTTTGCATGCCACGTTTGATCACGATCTTTGCATGTCGCGTTTTGGGCGTGATCATGCCTGGAAGAGATGATGATGCCGTCTTGTACTCTTTGTGCTTACGTGCGTGTCTCGTTTTCGGTACAGTGGAGAATTTGGCGTGTCTGGTAGTACTGAAATGCAGTCCTGTATAGTGGTACTCAAGCCAATCTTAATGGTGAATTTCTGCAGCAATCTCCATTTTCATCTACGTCACATAGACAAAATTATAGAACCTTTTCAATACATGATGTGCATGCAATACTTAAAAAACGAAATTTTCTACATCTATATATTATTTTTACAAACATACCGTGTAAAAATTATCGTTTATAATAATAATGGAAGATCTAGGACTGCAAATTAATTTCATAAATAGTCTCTAAGAAAATCTGCGTAAAAAAATAACTATTTGGTGTCCTGATTTTTATAGAAGGACACTAAAAGGGCCACTTGTGAAAAATACTAGCTCAATTTTGATAGAATGTACTTTTAAGAGGATTGACTGTGAAAATAATTAGATGCTATAAAATAAAATAAGGGGAGGTGCTAAGTTCCCAGATAAATATGCCTTCACCCTCCCTCTACCCTTTCTTCTATCTTCTCATCCCTCTCTCTCACCATACCAACGCCTCTCTCTTGGTGTCTCACGTGCTTGTGACTGACTACTGAAAAGAGGGAATCTGATTTGGTGGAAGCCTCGGATCTAGAGCTCATTGTAAAGGCCATGGTGTCAGTGGGAGGAGGAGCTCATCCTCTCACGGGTTTGGGAGGGGTTGATCCAGTGCCAATGCCAACAACCTCAGGATAGGTGGATCCAATAGCTGTAGCCTCGGGAGGGGTGGATCCACTATCGTCGGCCTAAGGAGCTTACCCTGCCTCTTTTTTTTCTCCACCACCACATATCACACCGCCACCACCCTGCCGTGCCGAGATATGGGAGCTGGTGCCCCACGCCATCGAGATCCACTCCATGCCATCAGGTTCTCATCTCCAACATTGTCTAAGTAGCGAGATCTACCCCATACCATTGGGAACTCGTAAAAAGACGATGGCAGGCCTCCTTGGCAATGATGAATGTGTGCAGCTACCAGCTACAGCAATATGGTCATGTGCAGCTACGGGCAATGACGACGGCTTGGAAGTGTTGATGACGGCAGATGTTGACGGCCATGGTAGGTGGATTCAGGTGAGCTAATGTTTTCACTGACACTAGATATTTTTTTTGAATGGAATTGGATTTTCACAAATAGGTGACTTAACTAGCCACCTATGAAAAGGGCATCTTCGTAGGTGGCTAGCTCAGCCTCCTATGAAAATGTTGCATTTCCACCTGCCTTAAGTTAGCAGTGGGGTGTCTGGCCACATGCAACGATGTGTATCATAGTAGTGATGAGTGGATGCACTAACAAATATTATCAAATTTTCTCATTTTTCTTCATACAATTTGTCATTTTCAGGTGATGTTTTTCCTAAAAATTGTATTAAAAACATTTTAACTCTCCAAATACAAGTGATGTCATTTTCAAGTGATGTTTTTAAAAATTATTCTTTGTATGGGCCTTAGCCCATACACAAATTGTAACAATTTACCACCATATTTCAAAGTCCAAAATGATTTACCATTCTCCAATGTATTGTTTATATATCATTGTTTTGATGGAGACCGTTTAAAGTTGAACATCCATCTAGACCACTAGGCTGCACTTACTCATAACATAAACAATAGACTATGCCTTAAATTGTATGTTTTGTGCAAGTAAGTTTTACCTAGAGACTTAATTATACTAGGTCATCAGTAGGCTACACCTCAGTTGGAGCATATAAGTTATACTCCTTGGTCTCTTAATGACCTTTCTAAGAGATTCACCCAAACACTCCATAGAATATGACTAACTGCCGGGCTTATAAAGGTATGTTTTTTCAAGAATACTCTGTAGGATAGCATCTTCGCTATTTAAAGCCAACAAAATATCTTAACACATTGCCAACCTGCCTTGCAGTTTAAGAGTGTATAAATCTTCACATAGAGAGCATTCTAAAAGTGTACTCTCCTCTAGTTAATTAATGGCTTGTTTTTTCAAGTCCTAATTCATGGAATCTCCAATCACATAGATTGGGTTATCAATATAGTATAACTCACATGGTTCTCATTCCCATCCCCCTCACTGCATTACCTATCACATTCTATGATAGTCCCTTCATTAAGTGACCTGTCAAGTTTCTAGTTGTTTGGATGTAATCCAATGATATAACTTTGAAGTTCCTTATTTTTCTAACAAACTTTAATTGTCTTTTACATACCTAGATGATTTTATATTATCCTTAGAACTATTCAACTTAACAATCACAGTTTGATTGTCACAGCTCATAAGGTAGCTAGCATCGGTTTTTCAACCATAGGTAGATCCACTGATAGATCATGTAACCATTCTGTCTCAACACTAGTAGTATCCAATGCTGTAAGCTCTGCTTCTATGGTTGACCTCGTCAAGATAGTCTATTTTTGAGACCTTCGTTAAATAGCAGCACCACTTAGTGTGAAACCATATCCACTAGTGGTTTTGATCTTATCCACATCAAAGATCTAGTTGAATACCCAGCATAGTGAAGTCTAAGATTCATTGTACCTTTCAGATCAAGATTCTATCAAGTGCACACCAATCATCTTCTCTCGGATTAGAGATAAATTGACTTAATTTGTTCACAGCAAAGGAGATGTTAGGTCTAGTCGTGTTAGGTAGGTACATATGTGAGTCAATGATCTAGCAGTACTCCAATTAATTCCTAGCAATTCTCTTATTCTTACGGAGTAATAAGCTAAAATCATAAGGTGTTGAAGAAGACTTGCTATCAAAGTAGCCAAAAACGACTTAAGATTTTCTCCACAAAATGAGACTACAAGAGTCTAATGTCATTTTTACCTCTAATGAGTTTAATGTTCATAATGATAGCAGTTACTCTCAAATACTCCATATCAAAATTTTAAGATAAGAATGATTTAACCTTATTAATCACCTCAATGGTTGTCCCAAAATCAGCATGCTATTAACATACAAGCACATAATAACTCCCTTACCTTCACCATGGCGATGGTATACACATTTATATATCTCGTTGACTGTGAAGCCCACAAATGTTACTGTTCTCTCAAATTTCTCATGCCATTGCTTAAGAGTTTGTTTCAAACCTGATAAAGATTTTAACAACTTAAGCACCTTGCCTTTTTGACCATTTACTACGAATCCATCAGGTTGTTCCATTTAAATTTTCTCATCTAGCTCTCCATTAAGTAAAGTTGTCTTAACATCCATTTGATAAATGAGAAGACTATGTGAGGCATCCAAGAAAAATAGTACTTGAATTGTAATCAGTCTTGCAACAGGTGAGCAAGTGTCAAAGAAATCTTCACTTCTTTTTGAGAATATCCCTTAGCCACAAGTCAAGTCTTGTACTTTTCAATTATACCATCAAGCCTACTTACATCCTATGGGTTTGCACCCATAAGGTCATTTTATCACCTCCCAAGTTCCGTTGACGATAATGAGATCCAATAACTATAGATAGCCTCCTTCCAGTAGTCTACATTAGGAGGTGCAAAGGCTACTGAAGTAGACTTAGGAGTATCATCCACAAGGTACATAGTGAAATCATCACCAAATTACTTAGCAATCCTTTGTTTGTTGCTCCTCCAAGGAGCTTCACTATCATCCTCCTCAGAAACATGTTTATATGTATGTTCAAATTATTCTAGTAGTGTGATTGAACTGAGATTTGTTTCAAAAGTTTGACTAGAAGTGTTATGCATACCCTTCATTGGAAAATACTCTCAAAGAATATATATCACGAGACTCCATAATTGTACCAACACGCATGTTAGTTACCTTAAACTTGACTATTAAAAATATATATGCAATGCTATGTTGAGCATACCTAGAAAGACACAATCCACAGTCTTAGGTCCAAGTTTACGCTTCTTTATTATTGGTACATTGACTTTCGCTAAGCACCTCTATATGAGTAAGTAAGAAAGTGATGGTTTTCACCCAATTCATAACTCGTATAGAGTTTTATCCTTATTTCTATTAGGAACTCTATTCAAAATTGGATTTGACATTAACAAGGCCTTCCCACACCATGTGTTTGGTACTTTTGCGGTATCTAATGTGGTATCCACCAAGTCAATCAGCATGTGTTTCTTCCTGTTGGCAATGCCATTAGACTTACGAGAATAAAGATATGCCCTCTCATGTATGATGCTATGTTCCTCATAGAATAAGTTAAATTTATTTGAGAAAAACTCTCCACCACTATCTAATCTAACTCTCTTTATGTTTATATTAAGTTGGTTTTCAACTTTTGCCTCATAAATTTTAAAATAGTCTAGGGCCTCATCTTTTATTTTCAATAGATACACATAGCAAATTCTAATAGCATCGATAATCAACGTCATGAAATATCATTTTCTAGCCTTTGTCAACACCCCATTCATTTCGCAAAGATCTGAATATAGAAGTTCTAATGGTGCCGAATTTCTCTCCTTGATATCCTTGTGAGGCTTCAGAAGTAGCTTTCATTGCTTACAACTGTGGCACTTAGAATCTTTAACCATTAAAAACTTTGGAATTAAACTTATACTAGAAAGTTGAGACATTAAATCAAAATTAATATGGCATATAAACATGAGTGCCAAACATTAACCTTATCATCCACACCGCCATAAATATGGCACACAAACTTATTGCAAAAATTAGAAAGGAAAAGCAGAACAAGCCTCTGCACTCCTAGCATTTACCAATAAAATATCCATGTTTTGACACGACTACATTGTTAGACTCAAATACCAACTTAAACACATCTCTACATAGACGAGAGCCACTAATGAGATTCTTGTCGATAATAGCGATATGATGCATGTTCTTCGGCTGCACCATCTTTTCCGAAGTAAACTTTAAATTTGCTATACCAACACCTTGAATAATAGCATGTGACCAATTCCCTAGGATGGAGGAATCCCGAGTGACCTGATTAGAAGAAAACAACAAGTTGTCAACATAAACATGCACACTAGTTCCCATATCAATCCACTAATTAGTAGATTGATTAATTGAAAGAAAAATAGGAAAATCACTGTACTCACTTCTTTCGTTGGTGTTGCCAATGGTTACATTAATAGACTTAGAAGTCTGCCCTATAGATGCCCTTTTCCCCTTGGACTGTGGATACTTCTTAGCTAAGTGACCAGGCAAGCTACACATAAAGTAAGGTCTATTATTTTGCTCATTGTTGTTGTTATTGTTATTATTCTTTTTTTAAAGTTGGTAGTTTGTTAGGTTTTGATAAACTTTTACTTGTTCTTGTTTGGTGGCTTCTGCACCATATTGGCTCTAGACACCCACCCTCATCCTTTGACGCGACATCCTTTGCCTGAGTTTTCTCCTCAACATCAAGAGATGCAATTAATCCCTCAACAGAGTACTTCTATCTCTTGTGTTTGAGTACAGTACCAAAACTCTTCTATAAAGAAGATAATTTTACAATAATGCATATAGCCATAGATATGTCGGGAAGGACACACTTAAAGGAGTTTGAGTTCTTTAACAATGGTTTATATTTCATGAGCTTATTTGACCACATATCGGTTGTTAAGCATGCTAAAGTAATGAAACTGCTCCACAACATATAAGTAATTGCTAGCATCAGTAGCATTGAATTTGATATTCAGTACATCCCATAACTCCTTAGAGTCGGTCATATACATGTACATCCCGACTAGACCATCACCAAGAACGCTAAGAATATATCTCACAATCTAGTGGCTTCCTTGAATTCTTTCTATTGTTTAGCAGAGAGAACTCCTTCGGGTTTGTCAGTACTAACCCAAAAGCACTTTATAGCTGTCAGTTATAGAGTGACCTTGATCTGCTATATTTTAAAGTGCACACTGGTAAATTTATCCAGCTTTAGTGCATAAATAAAATCAGTTATTGAAAAATCACAGTGACTATAATAAGGTTTTTGGATTGTTGAAAATATAAGCATATGTAGATTTAATTTATTTTATAAATAAATCATGACATTAATTACATAAAGTGACATAACCATATCATCTAATCTAAACATGTATACAACAGTAATCAATATAAATAGATCAAATATGAAAGACATAGCGTTCACATACCAAGGGTCCTATTCTAAAGCGTTAACAGTAGCAGCAACCAGTATAGTACTATGATGACGACACGCCACAACCGACCAAAAAGAAAGGTGAGCTATAGTGGATGACCAACAAGCAGTTGTATGGAGCGCTTCCTAAAAACCTTATTCGTCCTCTTCCGATATAGGACTTCATGACGATAAGGTTTCGGAGTCATGCTCTCCCGATCCACTAGTGCACACCGGCGAGCAACACAAAATAGGTGTCATGCGATGACGCAATACAGAGAATGTGGGAAAATTCTATATTCTTTTCGCGTGTGTCGAGTTGAGGCGTATCCGGACACATGATAGGATGTCTGCATGATCTCCATAATGACTCCACACCATCAACCATTAGATGCTGCAACATAAAACTGTAAAATAAAGACACGTTTGTGCAAACATGAGGAGAGAAGTCACGCACATGTCGTATACACGTGCCACCTGGTCTAGCTAGGCGAGCAAGCGAGTGTGTGTCCCTCTAGTTATCAAAGAGCACCATCCTAGTAAGGAGATCTCTCCAAGGTGGTAATAAAGATTTATATCTATGCTTTATATATGATAGTCCTTTAAGATTTTTTTAAATTATTATTTATGCAAGACTTAACCAATTTACAAATTCTAACAAAAACTACCTAACAAGCTTGAATCCAGATCTTCCGCTGTTATGTAGATCATCACTAGAGCAATAGTAAAAGCAAGTACGCTAAGGATGACCTAGCAGGCTACAATGGGATCTACGTCAACACAATTCTACGTGGGGCAGTGACAAATGAAGATAGAGAGACGGGCTATAAATCTGTAACCGAGTTATATCAGAAAAGAGTAACTACAATATTTTATGAGCATTCATTGACTAAAGATAGATATTGGTGGGTCTAAGTAGATTTATAAAGCGATCCTAAAGAGTAAATAATAGTACTAAATAATTATTCCCTCCATCATATAAAGACATTAACTTTGAACTAATTGATAAATTAATGGTGAGAGTAAAAGTCAATCAGATAGCAGTATTGTGAAGTGACAGGTAAAAAGCATTTAAGAGATAAAACTTATAGATCGGGGGTAGATTAGAAAGAAAATATGAAGTCTTTTGGACAATAAATGAGCTAAAAGTAAAGTCTCTTCTGGACAAAGGGAGTAATGAACAAGCTAGCCAGTAGTCCATATGTTTTAAAATATTACTATTTTTAATTACAGACAAGAGAATACAAAATTGGTAATAGTTGACAACAATTTAAACTATAGTCAATCACTATATTTATTATTGTACTTGTTTTAAAATGAATCTAGCCGCTATATTATACTAATGTACTACCTCCATCTCCAAAAACTTTAACTTTGCTAAATTTATTTATTTCACAAGGACATTATCTTTAAAGCAATTATTACATTAGAGTTTATTAAAGTTTATTAAAGTGAGGGTAAGTATATTGGAGTTTGTAAAAGTATAGGATAAATGCATTGGCATTTAATAAAGTAAATGGCATTGTAGACTTTTTTTTATTGTTACATATAAGATGGAGAAAATATATTTTTTGACAGAGATATTACTTAACTTTAAATGAAGTTACTAAAATAAGATAAATTATTAGCGTATGATTAATTATATATTAATTATTTTAAACTTAAAAATATGTTTATTTAATTTTATTAAAATAACTTTGTTATAGAAACTTTTTTAAAAATAAAATTAATCATACCGTAAGAATTTATCTCGTTGTAAGTAAGTATCCTAATTCGGCCAAAATTGATAGAAAAAAACTCGCCATGGGCCCTACTGCAATAATTCGATACATGAAACAGTACCAGTGTACGTTAGATTGGTGCCTAATTTTACTATTTCGTGTAGAATATGGTGCGCTTTAATTTATTAATCCTATTTGAAAATACAAGTATTTCTACGTGTAAATCCGGAGGCAGTAGCGTAAAAGATACCAGAAAATGCGCATCCCTTCGGAGAATCCCAAATCCCACAGGTCATCACTTCAGAGAAATGAATCAACGCGGAGCAATGCAAACTGTGTACGTAGTACGGATCAAGGCATGTCACGTCATTTGTTCAGGGCCCTTGCATGTCACATTTTCGGTGTGATCATGCTTGAAAGAGATAATGCTGTCCTGTAATCTTGTACAGTTGTAGTACACTTGTGCCATACTGCCATGTGGGTGTGTTTGTTTGCAACCTACTGGATAAATTAGAGTATCCGGCAGTAGTAGTACTCAGGCCATTCTTAAATGGTGAATTTCTATAGCAATATCCATATTCATTTACATCATATAGATAAATACATAATGTCTATAAGTGAGACTAATGATAAATATTATCTCATTCCTCTCATTTTTTCTTACTTCATACAATTGTTCGTCGGATATTTTTCTCCTGAACATTGTGTTGAAGACACTTTCACTCCCCCGATACAATGTCTATCTTCTTGATTTGTGAGTTTCAGATTTTCTTTAATTTCTTTTCACATCGTCTAAAATCTAAAATCTTATGTGGCAGGAGTATCCATCACCGTACCATGAACACTTCTATTAGGAGCGCCCTCAAGTGCAATGCGTAAAAGATAACGTCGTTAATTAGGGTCCAGACAAAGCTTCACAGGCCTAAATGCATCCTCTGCTGTGTGATGTAGAGCATCACTGAAGTAATAGTAAGAGCAAGCATAGTAAGGATGACCCAATAGACACCCAGAAGGCTACAATGTGTTTCACGTCAGTACAATCCTACATGGAGCAATGAAAGAGTGCGAGGGTGTATAGTTGGCTGTAAATTTGTACCGAGCTATAGGACGCAAAAGGGTAACTGTAATATTTTGTGAGCTTTTATTGGCTCAAGGATATATAGTGGTGGTCAAAGGAGAATCATAAAATGATCCCACAGTAAATAATAGCATACTTCATAAATCAAAATCATGGTATAGACGTAAAGTGGTTCATAGCTACCTTTATTATTATTATTATTGTACTTGCTTTAAACTGAGCCCAGCAGCTACATTTATTATCGTACTTTCTCTAAACTACAATAATTCAACAAACGAAAGGGTAGGAATCCACTTCAATTAGGACGCCCGATTTTTTTTTCTACAAATCAGGCGGTTTTTCATTATATATATAAAGGAGATGTTTCATTCATCACTGAAAAATATTTCAGCTAATAAAATGATAAAACACGTTTGAATCACATATTAAAATACTTTTAGATTATAAAACATCAAGTTTCAACTATTGAAACAACATGTCTTATCTATAAAAAAAATTAAGAAAGACATACCACAACATTTTAATCCATTATAAAAAACATCAAGATATATTCATTGAAACATTGAAAAATCATACAACATACTGTTAAGACTGTCTTCTTCCACCTCCTCAATGGCCGTATCATCATCTTTTTCTTCTAACTGACCACCCAATGCGACGACAAAGTTGGCCTCCTCTTTCCCTGTTGGAGCATCGCGGCATGCCGGAGGACGATGACATGTTTCTCCGACAATGGGTCTAATCGCGTGAGCTCAGGAAGCCACCGCCCACGGTGGGCTAGATCTGGAGGAGTTGGTGGAGGTGGTGCAAAGCCGAGGAAGAGCTTGGGCGTCCGATATTTTCTTTCGCGTCTGACGTCCGGAGGGGAGGATTTTTGGAAAGGGTACCCAGCCTCATGTAGTACCAGCAAATGCGCATCATTTCATCAGAGAATCCCAATCCCACTGGCCCAGATGGTCCGGAGAACGTGTCGTGCATTGCACTGCATCATCGGCCCAGATCGTGCCCTCTGCCAGCAGCTCGTGCTTTGGATGCCACCAACCTACTACAATAATTAACCACTTTTATAGAGATGCTATTGCCCCATTCCAGTTTTCGCGTCGGAAATTCCTCCATTAGAAAACAAAATGGTTATAATTGGTTCTCTACATGAAATCAATTAGTGAAAAACAAGTATCTATTAAAATAATTATCACTTTAAGTTTTAATCTATTGTACAAATTACAAATTATAATATCCTAACAGATTGATCTAATAATAACAGGATAAAAAAACAAATATAAGATTCAACGACAACCAAAATACGTACTGGACACTATTTGTCTAGAGCTAGTCACTTGATTAGAGTCCGAGGTTACCGTTACCGTTCGTTATATTGTTATTTATCGCAATAGCAATAACTCATTGTACAGCCTGTTTTTATTAATACCAAGGGAACTGTTATTGATAGAACTGCACAGTTTCGTGTCAAGAGACTATCCTCTTTAGTCATAGAGGAAGATGCATTCGAAGGAAAACGACGATGTAATAGGAGAAGCGAGCAGTCACGTTGGGCGCTTTTCAAAAATCTTATTTACCCTCTCTCGGTAAAAGATCTCGAAGGGCGAAGATTATGAAGACTTGCCCTCTAGGCCATCTGTACATGCCGACAAACATGATGGAGAAGACTATAGGTGACATGGCATTGGAAAACCTAGGCCTAGAAGCAGATTAATTTTATCACAAGAGAGGACGATGGGGTAGATATATATATAGCCCGGAGGAACATGGTTAGGGCAACATAATTCGTAGATAGAAATTGACTCAATTATGACCTCAAAATGGCAAAATAATGTATTGACATGCATCACAAGACTAAAGATAGTATCGATATACATGTCAGATATATCTAATTGAAATACCAAAAATCTATAAACAATGTTGTAATGAGCATAACCCAGAAAGACACAATTTACCATTTTTAGCCAAAGCTTATGCTTCTTATTGATTAGCACATTAAACTTTGCCAATCAACCCTAAGTGCACATGTAATACAACAATGGTCTTCTCCTGTTCCATACCTCATACGAGGTTTTCTCCTTATTTTTCATCGAACCGACATGACATGAAATCAAGAAAGTTTTTTCCCACCATGGTTTTAAACCAGCAGTTTCTAACATAGCATTTACCAAATCATTCAATATGTGGTTCTTTATTTCGGCAACCTCATTTAATTAGGGTGAATAGAGAGACATCCTCTTATGAATAATACCATGTTTTTTTACAAAACAAGTCAAAATCAAGAGAGAAATATTCACCAGCATAATCCGACCTTAATTGTTTGATAATTTTGTCTAACTGGTTTTCTATTTCTGTTTTGTTGATTTTAGAGTAGTATATAGCCTCATCTTCAGTGTTCAACAGATAAACATAACAAAATCTAATCGTATTATCAATTAAGATAATGAAATATCTCTTTCTACCTTTCATTGACACACCATTCATCTTATAAAGATCAGAATGAATGAGCTCTATAAATGTCAACTATCTCTCTTTGGTAGTCTTATGAGACTATTCTACATAACTTTAGCACTTCTAATCTTCGATGATGGAAAGTTTTGGGATTAGATTCAAAATCGTAAGCCAAGAAATAGTATGAAAATTTAGATGACATAAACATAAGTGCCAAATATTAGCCTCACCTCCATTATCAACATTATAAATATGGTTCACCACCTTATTTCAAAAATCCATAGGAGAAAAATGAAAAGGTCTCCTTAGGCTTTAGCAATAAATAGTCTATATCTAAACAGTACTACTTTATTGGACTAAAAAACCAACTTAAAACTATTTCTTAACATAAGGAAACACTAATTAAGTCCTATATATGAAAGTTACATGCTACTACGTGTTAAACTTTAGATCTAGTGTGCTAACACCACTGACGACCCATTCACCATCAAGACAGTTGATTCGGTTGTGGCATGATAAGACAAGAACGGAGAATAGTCAGCATACACATAAACATTAGACTATATCCAGTTGAACCATTCATAGTGTTGCCAATAGTAACGGTTTTCATAGCCATAAAAGACTAACTCGGTTTCTATTTTTCTTTGTCGTGTAGGCATCTCTTTGTCTAATGCCTAGGTTTGACTGCACATGAAACCGTGTTTGTTCATTGTATTATTATTTCTTTTAAAGTTAGTTTGTTTGGTTGGGTATGAACATCTTTTACTTATTCTTGCTGTGGCTAAGACCTTCCTCACATTAGTAGCCAAGAAATCGATATGATTCAAGTTATAACTTCAAAACGGTAAAATAAATAATCTCTCACTTACTTAAAAGAGGGAAAGAGCCTCTCCATCAAATAACAAGGTGGAACTGGTCCACTCCCACTTTTACTATATATATGCCTTTAAATTTTTTAATAAGTTTTTATTTAATTAATTAGACCTTGAACTCTAAATTCCATCGGTATCATCGGGTCACGTGGAGATGGCCATTTTGGATTCCAAGGGCTACCTAATTAGCCGCTATATGGCCAAATCAAATAGATTATACATGTTTAAAAGTCCAAACGTGCCATGGATAAATGATACTATTATATTTTTATATGGATTAATAGATATATGATAATATATTGATATAAAGTATATAAGTTATTTATTAATTGCGTATATGATTTGACATCCGTTTCCACCGCCTCCCGGCCGTCGAGCCCCCGACTGACTGCGTGGGCGTCGATGAGTTTATCTCCCGCTTCGTGCATCTCCACGAGATCGATGTGAAAGCGGCCATCTCCGGCTTGGCGTGCCCGGTCGCCAGGATCTTTATCGACTTCTTCTGCACGACGCTGCTCGACATGTCGCGCGAGCTCGCCATTCCGGCAGGCGTTTCATGGAAACCAACGGCATCATCATCAACACGGTGGCTGAGATCGAGCAGAGTGTTCTTGCCGCCATCACCGACGGCCGCGTCACGCGGGGAATCCGTGCTCCGGCAATCTATCCGGTAGGCCCAGTGCTTTCTTCACCCCGTCCTCCGAGCAGCCGCCGCACCAGTGCTTTCGGTGGCTCGACGCACAGCCTCCCGCCTCCGTTGTTGTAAATAAGTAGATCGTGCTCTTTACTTCGCTGTGTCATGCACCATCACTTCCGCTCGATACAGCGCACACCCATGATGAGGCGTGGCCCAGCGTACGCACCCGTGTCGCGGAGTAGTTAGTGATGACATAGCTGAGCAGCCATGTCAGGAAAATGGTCATAGCATGACGCAATAGAATCAAGGCATGGACGAACACACCCTTCATCATACTAATTTTATAATCGTTCACTGATAAATTGAGAAGTCTAGGAGAGTGCCGGTTTGGACGCTGCTCAACCAAAACTCCAGTGTCTCACCATAGTCACCAACGCTCATCAGGTGTTCCTCACAATCGAGATCAAAGAGCGTAGCTTTCCAACGATGATTGAGTTTGATTCGAGTGATTCTCCATCAATTAGAGTTCATCTTCCATCAATTGGTATGAGATCATCATCAAGCCACACCTATAGCGCTCATGTCGCGCAACAATGCATGATCGCTGCGGTGCCGATGGTCTTAGTCTCCATCTAGCGGTCGCGCAGGAGGCAACGACGGAAACGACCGTGGGCTGATGATTCACCGCACGGCTAAGGAGGTCGGCAACGTTGGGTGACCCATGTTGACGAGGATGAACTACACCGATTGAACAGCGTTGATGCGCGTCATGCTGCAAGGACGACACCTCTGGGACGCCATCAATGTCGGCATCACTGACTTCACTGACAATCACAATGCTCTCAAGGCATTGTGCAAATTGGTGCTGTCAGAATTGCAAGGAAGCATGGCCAATAAATCCACTGCCAAGGAGACGTGGGAAGCACTTAAGATGTGCCACATCGGCGTTGATCAAGTGTGCAAGACCAAAGCGCACACATTGCGCCAAGAGTTCAACGTGCTCACCTTCAAGGATGGAGAGTCCATCGACGATTTCTCATACCGAATCATGAGAATCATCGACCAGCTTGCCATTCTAGGATATGTCTACGAAGAGAAAACCATCGTCCGTAAGTTGCTGCAAACCCTTCCTAACCGATTTTCATCAAATTACGGTGGCAATCGAAACCCTGCTTGACCTCGAGGCTGTGTCCTTGGACGAATTGGTAGGGTGGCTCAAGGCGACGAAGGAGTGATACGATTGTGTAAGGGGCCAAGGTACAAGAAGCAACAACGCCGGTAATTGCTCGCCTCGCCTCCCACCTCAACATCAATGCCAAAGGGCCAGCAGCGCAAAGTAAGGCGTCGGGTGGCCCTGGCAAGCATCACGGCGGGCGTGGCCACGGGAAGGAGCGCAGCAAGGATGCGCACTTAGGAAACCCCAAGAGCAACAAAGGTGGAGAGGTCGACAATGACACCTGCCGCTACTGTAAGAAGTCTGGGCACTGGGCCCGTGAGTGCCACAAGAAGAAACGCAACGAGACACAGGTACAGGCCAACCTTGCTATAGTGAAGGAAGAGTCACCATCGCTCTTCATGGCGGTGATGACACCGGTGAAGGAAGGCACCCATGGCGCATACCATGTCGAACACATCTTCCTCAACGAGTGGAAGGTCATGGTGGACATTGGCGATGTCGGTGATCATAAGGAAATAAAGTGGTACCTTGACACCAAAGCATCGAACCACATTACCGGCGACACAAGCATCTTCTCCGAGATCAATAGTGAAGTCATCGGCTCAGTGCGCTTTGGCGATAGATCTCTGGTGGAGATCGCCGGGTGTGACACCATCCTATTCGAGTCAAAGGGCGGTGGCCATAGGGCATTCCACAATATGTACCACACCCTCGACTTCGCAGCAATATCTTGAGCATCGGCCAGCTCGATGAGAATGGCTACAAGATCGACATTGACGATGGCATCCTCCAGATGTCGGATCGTCGCAGCTAGGAGCTGTTCGCTAAGGTACATCATTCTCTAGATCGCCTTTATGTCCTACCGCTCAAGCCGATGAAGCCTGTGTGCCTAGCGGCTAGCTACGAAGACGGCGAGTTGAGGTGGCACGCTTAATTCGGTCACCTCAGCTTCCAGCTTCTGCAAAAGATGAGCCATGGTGGTATGGTGCAAGGCCTACCACCGATCATGCATGTCGAGCACATCTGCGATGCGTGCCTAGCCAGGAAGCAACTGTGAGTTCCGTTTCCCCAAATCTCCAAGTACCGGGCCACGAAACCGCTCGAGCTTCTTCACGGTGATCTATGCGGCACAGTCACTCCGGTGACTCCCAATGGCAAACGCTACATCATGCTTGTCGTTGATGACATGCCTAGGTACATGCGGATGATTCTTCTCGCCAACAAGTCCGATGCCGAGAACGCGTTCAAGATGATGTGCATGTGTGTCGAGAACGAAGCCGGGAGGAGGATCAAGACGTTTCGCACTAATTGCGGGGGGAGTTCACATCAGCAAGCTCTCTCGAGTACTGCTCTGACCACGGAATCAAGCATCATCTCACGACGCTGTGTAGCCCTCAGCAAAATGACATAGTGGAGCGCCGGAACCAATCCGTGCTCGCCATGGCACGCATCATGATAAAGGGGAAGAATGTACTGGCTTGGTTGTGGGGCGAGGCAGTGATGACGGCTGTCTTCCTCCTAAATCATGTCCCGGTGAGGAGTCTGGTGGGACGAACACCCTACGAAGCCTAGCATGGCGACAAGCCAGCTGTCTACTCCCTGCGTGTGTTCTGTTGCGTGGGCCCATGTCAAGATCACAAAGCCAAACATCGGGAAGCTGGATGACTACAACAAGAAGACGGTGATGATCGGATACGAGCCTAGATCGAAGACTTACCAGGTGTTTGATCCCATCACAAACAGAGTGCACATCATCCGCGATGTTGTCTTCGAAGAAGACGCAGCCTGAGACTGGAGCACGTTCGACAACGGTGACGAGGAGGGGATCAACCATAGTGGCGACCAGGGATCATTTGAGATAGAAGATTCCTGGGCTAATCCAAGTGCAGAGGATTCCGTTGCTGCATCACCAACGGGACACAATCATGCGACATTGGAAACAGAGGGGAGATCTAGACCCCTTTAGCTCTAGTGTTGCCACCATCACCACGGCTGCAGCCAACATCAGCAAATGCCTCAACATCGCTCGCGGCATCCACATCAGCCTCATTACCATGAACTCCCTGTGTTCAAGGGGGACCGTTCCATGGCAAGGTGAGTTGGCACCGAAGGCCGCAGTCCCCGTCGAGTTCGTGTCTCCCACATCGAGTGCGCTGGAGGGATTGGATGCCGACGACGACAGTAGGATTGCGCACCGGTTCAGGGTAGTTGACAACCTACTATATGATGACGAGCTCATGGCAGACGCTGACCTGCTTCTCGCCGCTAGCGACGAACCCTCTACATACGAAGAAGCTGTAGGGTGCAAGGAGTGGGAGCAGGCGATATCGGAGAAGCTCAAGTCCATTGTGGACAACAAGACATGGACACTCAATGACATAGTGCCTAGCAAGAAACCCATTAGGCTCAAATGGGTGTTCATGATCAAGCATGACACCAATGGCAACATCACCAAGCACAAGGCCTGACTAGTTGCAAAGGGATATGTGTAGCACGCTGGTGTCAACTTTGAGGAGATCCTTGCGCCGATGGTGCGCCTGGAGTAGGTTTGATTCCTCCTCGCCATCGTTGCGCACAATGGGTGAACAATGCACCATCTCGATGTCAAGTCTGCATTCCTCAATAGGGATCTAGCTGAGGAGGTCTATGTCAAGCAGTCGCTGGGCTTTGCAATCTAGGTCAAGGAGCGCAAGGTATACCTCCTCCACAAGGCATTGTACGGGCTCTGGCAGGCACCTATAGCCTGGAACGTCAAATTGGACAGATTGCTTCTGTCATTTGGGTTCAGGTGCAACGTGGTAGAGCATGTCATGTATGTGCAGAGCGCCAAGGGCAATCTACTACTCATCAGCGTCTACGTTGATGATATCATCGTAGTTGGTGTGAAGAAGGAGGAAGTCACTAGGTTCAAGGCGGAGATGGCCAGGCTTTTTGACATGAGTGATCTTGGATCACTCCACTACTACCTGGGCATCGAAGTCCATAGAGCGTGAACGACATCACCCTATGCCAGAGCGCCTACGCAGACAAGATCATCGAGAAGACGGGGCTCTCGAGATGCAATTCGTGTAGCACTCCAATGGAGCCACGACTCAAATTAAGCAAGACGAGCTCAAATTCCCCGTTGAACGTGACTCTATACCGCAGCATCATTGGAAGCCTAGGGTATTTGGTACACATGTGCCCAGACATCGCCTTTGTTGTGGGGTATGTGAGCCAATTCATGGAGACGCCCACAACCGAGCACTGAAGCGCCGTCAAGAACTTGCTCAGGTACATCGCGAGTACAAGGTCCTATAGTTGTATTTACAGGTGCGACGAAGGAGCACTAGAATTGATCGACTATAATGACTCTGATCTGGCCAGAGATAGGGACAATCAGAAAAGCACCTCTGGTGCCCTCTTCTTGCTCGGCCAAAGCTCCGTGAGCTGGCAATCACAGAAATAGCGAGTGGTGCCTCTATCGTTGTGCGAGGTAGAGTACATTGCCACCACCATCGCCGCTTGCCAGGGGATCTGGCTCTCGTGTCTGCTCACTGATCTGATGAATACGAAGAT
Organism: Oryza coarctata; assembly: GCA_030770085.1. Taxonomy (NCBI): domain Eukaryota; kingdom Viridiplantae; phylum Streptophyta; class Magnoliopsida; order Poales; family Poaceae; genus Oryza; species Oryza coarctata. The sequence goes on from CM061475.1 coordinate 12,478,749, forward strand.
CGTTGCACCATTGCTTTACATCGACAACAAATCAGCGCTTGCGCTCGTGAAGAACCCAGTTTTTCACGATTGGAGCAAGCACATTGATGTCCATTTTCATTTCATCTGTGACTGCATCAACTTTAGATTATATCATGACCAGTGATCAATTGGCGAATTTGCTCACCAAGCCGCTTACATGCAAACGTCTCCAAGAGCTTCGCGTCCTCAACATCTCATTGAGCACGACATGATTAGGGGGGAGTTTGTTGTAAATAAGTAGATTGTGCTCTGTCTCTTTCTACGTCATGTGTGTGCTCTGTTTTTCTTCGTTGTGTCGTGCGCCGTCACTTTCGCTTGACACAACGCACGCCCATGGCGAGGCGTGACCTGACGTACGCATCCATATCGCGTAGTAGTTGGTGATGACGTAGCTGAGCAGCCACGCCAAAAAAATAGTTGTAGCATGATGCAATAGGATCAGGGTATGGATAAACGCACCCTTCACCATACCAATCTTATAATCGTTCACTAATAAATTGAGAAATCTGATAGAGAACCAGTTTAGGCACTGCTCAACCAAAACTCGAGTGTGTCGCCATAGTCACCAGCGCTCGTCATCAGATGTTCCTCGCAATCGAAATCAGAGAGGTAGCGTTCTAGCGATGATTAAGTTTAATTCAAGTGATTCTCGAGTTCATCTTACATCATCCGTCGTGCTCCTCTGCTTCTGAAGCATGGGGACCCTCGCGCCGCTGCACGAGGCGGCACACGGTCTGGAGCGCAGCGGTCACCGCTTCTTGTGGGTGCTGCGCGGTCCTCCGGCAGCTAGGAGCCGGCAAACCACAGACGCCAACCCGACGAGCTTCTCCCGGAGGGCTTCTTGGAGAGGACGAGGGGAAAAGGTCATGTGTGGCCGACGTGGGCGCCGCAGAAGAAGATACTCGCCCACGCCGCCGTGGGGGCCTTCGTGACGCATGGCGGGTAGAACTCAACGTTGGAGAGCCTATGGTTCGGCGTGCCAATGGTGCCATGGCCACTTTACGCGAAGCAGCCCATGAACGCGTTCAAGTTGGTGGCCGCCATGGGCGTGGCCGTGGACAGGAAACAGAACAACTTTGTGGAGGCGTCGGAGCTGGAGCGGACGGTGAGTTCCCTGATGGGTGGGTCGGAGGAGGGGAGGAGGGCGAGGGAGAAGGCTATGGAGATGAAGGCCGCGTGCAGGAAGGCTGTCGTCGAGGGTGGGTCGTCATACATGGTTCTGCACAAAGCTCTGTGAGGAGCTACTGGCAGGCCCTTCAAAATAGCGGATTACTATATAATACAGTGGCTGCGACAGATAAGTAAGCAAATCTAGCGGATTTGCCCATGCAATTTTTACTCAAAGCTATATTAATAAAGGAACTGATTCTTCCCAAACACTAGTTGACATGAACTTTGCCCTGTTTTAACCTGAGTTTTCAAATATTCAAAATCTCACTAAGTTTTTATAAAATTTACAAAGTTTGACAAATATGACATTGAGCAAAACTCATATATAACAAGCAGAAAGTCATTGAGCAACATGGCTTCCATGGTTCCAGTTGCAACTACAATTGCATTGGTTCCATTTTCTTCTGCATGTACAAACATTCCAAATCGCATGAGTAGAATCATCCTTCTTCAGGTCATATGACAAGTGATTAGCTAACTGGGGCATGTGCAAGCAAAGACTGTTTCTCTTCTTGCGTAGAAACAACGGCCATGTACTTGTCTGTTCGTTAAGCTACCACTTAGACAACCAGATCTGCCAATTGTCAAACATGCTCATTCATCGAGTATTCTGTCCATCTTCCTCATTTACCATTCAGGATTAAAATGTACAAATATCTGTTGCTAAAATATGTGTTCTATTGTTTGCTGAAAACAGGTGTTCAAAATTTCGAACGAAATTTCCGAAATCCGGCTCTATTGGTGGGTCCCAAATCCCCATAGTAATTATCCTCCGGCCAAAAAAAATCGTGCAAAAGAATGTAAAAAATTTGAGGACACTACAGTGTTTGAAATTTCGGTCTGAAATTTCTGGAATTTCAGAACTCCCATGAACGACACTATTTCTCCAAATATTTTCATTTTTTTGTGAATTTAGTCACGATTTGGTCAAAAGTCAAACAAATTGTGGGAATTTCTGAAATTTTGATACCTGGTGTAAATATTCAAAACGAAATTACAAACATAGGACATTAGCCACAAGAAAACCCTAACCCCTTCATTCCCCATCCACCCCATTCACGCAGTCCCGCGAGCCCATCACCGCCACTATACGCCTCCTCCTCGCTAGCTACAAGCCTTGCTTCCTCCACATTCCCCCCATCTCCCTCAATGCTACTAGCGTCAGCCCAGTGCCACAGCCGTCAGCAGGATCTTCGCTCCAGCTCCAAACCTCCATAGCAAACGTGTTGGCCTCCAAGCCTCCATGGTTCAAATCCATCCAACAAGCCATTCTCTCCTTCTCTTTTCGTCTATTTCATATTCTTCGATCTATTGAACTCTTTTGGCAAGCTAGGCCATGGAAAAAGAAGAAGAAACTCTAGCATTTGTTGGAAGGGAGAGATAAAGGGGGTCATGGCACTGACGATGTTTATTGGGGAAGCCTCAGATTACAATGGGTATGGAAGAGGAAGGAAAGGTGGAAGAGTGTAACATACTGAAAAATCTTAACAATAAAAATACATAAAATTTTGACCTTTTTCTTTTTAAAAAAATTTCATCATGCTGCATCCTGAGTGCTTTGTTTGTAAACAAATGTACTAAATCCAATTGGACATACTAAAAAAACAAATGAGCCAAAGTAATAAATATTTAATTTACCAACCTTGAATAAATAGGCAGAATTCCAAGTGCAACTACAAATTACATCAAGTGAACTATTACTTCTTAAGGTACAAATATTAAATTATCACAATAAATAATTACAACAACAAGTTGGTCAATGCAGTTCTTTTCACAAGTAATCATGAACAGCCTAAGTAATAAGAAATTAAATACCCATTTATTTCCCATATATAATATGCAATAAAGTGGACCAACCATACCAATTAAATAAAGACAATAAAAATGACTCAAGGATTAAAGTATTTAAGCTAATAACAAAATAAATTTATGGTCAATGGAGTCTAACCCTTAAATAATCATATTTTTCTATAATTATAAAACCTTTCTCCTAAAATATAACGCCTTTTCAATTTAATAAAACTATTATCTAAACCCTCTCCCCTCTGCTTAAGGAAAGGATGATTGCAAATTTATACAATTAATTCCAAAACTATTTTCTGAAATCCATTCTCTTGAGAAAAGAATTTCTCCAAAATCTATTTTCTAAAACCATATCTTGAAAAAGAATATTTTTAGATATATAAAATTATTTTCAAAACCTTTGGACTAAAATCCTAACCTTAGTGGCCACCATCCAAGCTAGCCCACCTTGTCTACCTATCCTGCAGGAATACAGCTAGCTAGCAAACCATCCGAGCAAGCCAGCCGAGCTCGCCAAGCAACCTGGCCAAGCCAAGGCCTGCTAGGCCGACCCAGCCAGCCAAACAGCTAGCCTATTGGCTGACACTGCTCGTCAGTTTGCTCGCCACCCAAACCAAGCTCAAGTCCAGTCGATCGCCATGTGTGCTTCGTTGCCATGGTAATAGCAGTTGTCGGCCAAGCCTTGCCATCCTATTGTGTTCCCTACTTGCTCGCTGACCTATTTTTCCCACTCATGGCTGTTGCATCGCTTTGCTTGCTTCCGATCGTAGCTCCGCTCCGCACCGCATGCACCAACTTCTTCCAAACAATGTGCCATCATCTTCTATCCACCTGCCTCGTTAGCTGCACCGTCACAAGCTGTGCTGCGCTGGACAACGAGCCGACATGCCTTCCCCTTCTCATGCATAGCACCGATGTCTCCTCCCGTCTCTCACCTCGGCAAGCTCACCTATCCTGTTTGTGGCACCATCATTCCTAGCATTGGTCCTTGCTCACAGTTGACTTGTTGTCTTGTCTCATCGCTAGCGCCGCTGATTCTACCATCCCCTCATCGACCTAGCCGCTCTATCCCGTCCTTAGCCCTGCTGCATAGTACACACTGGCCACAACACCAAACACAAGAAGTGCCCATTCGAATGTTGTTGTCCTGCCGCGCCATCCACACACCCATACAACTAGATCCCGTCACCTATCAAACAACAACACGCAGCCACTTCGTGCTCACCATCTCTTGCGCACATGTTGAGATGCCCATCCTAGCCACCCAGCCTATGCCATCCTACCGCACCAGCTCCCCCTCACCGCCATTCCTACGCTTGTGAAGCCAGCCTACCCTATGCTGACCATGCCATACCAGAGCGCATACAAGCGCTTGCGCCATTGACAACCTAGCCCATGCCACATCATTTCGTCACATCACAAAGACCTCGTACACATATGCTCCCCACTATTGTCCACATCTTCTTGTGGCTTCCCCAACAAGCCATGAGTGCCTATAAAAAAGGCTAGTAGAAACTCGAGCTCTCCTTTTCCTTCCTTCCTCGCCTGCACCACCACTGCATCTAGACCACGCCCACCGACTACACCACACCTGAGCTCTGCTTCTTTTTCACCAACCTTGAGCCAATGCATTTCCCTTCCTCACCTTTTCATGTCGAAACGAATGTTGGACATTTCGTCGAGCATTTGGTCTGCGTGCATGCTCGCCTCGGCTCCTTTCTTGCTCTGTTGCTGCTGAGTCCTTACCAAGCCAAGCACTGATACCTACACCTACTCTAATCCTAAAGACAAGGGAAAGAAGGCTAGAGTTGATGATCCAAACCCAGGACTATCGATTAAACACCTGGTGTACATCTATAACCAGCACCCTAGCTCTGCCTTTTTTGCTTCACCATGACCACTGCACCGATCGAGATCCCTATTGCCTCAAGCAAAATCCTGTTTAGCACTTCCACCCTGATCTCCTCTTCCATCCTTAGTCCCAAAATCCATAATCATTTTGTTGTTTGAGTCTCAGTGAACTGCCATCGTTTGATCCCCTCCTTCCCAGCCAGATGCCATTGATAGCCTAACTCGGGCCATTGCTTGGCCGGGGAACCTACAAAATTGATGCCCCACCTTCCAATTCCTGAGGGAGATCATCGGAATGCTCCAATCGCTAGTTATCCAATCCCCTCTTCCACCATGGCCACAAGGACCACCGTCCTCCCCTTCCTCAATCGTTAGCTCCCGTGGGACTCTAGGCACCGAGCCAAGCTGTCCCCAACCCTACTACTTGCCACCTACCGCTGGCCACTGCCATCCCCACGACGCTACGCTTGGCCACCCGCGCCCCACGCTATTTGAGAGAGATAGAGACACAAGAGGAAGAAGAGGAAGGTAAAAGAGATATGGGACTCACATGTGGGCCTAACCATTATATTTTTCCATTAGTAGCTAATGATTGTGATTAGTTTAATTAGTTCATCATTAAGCTATTTAAATACTTGTAAGGCTCTATGTGTTATCGACTTGTGGACTCAATGCACTGTATGGTCAACTTGACCAAATCAAACTTTGATCTTGGCCCATAATGTCATTGACCAAGCCATTTTCCAACTGAAAAATAATTGTTTCATAAATATAAAATGGTGGGAGCTAGCTGTAAGTGATGCAAGTAGTTTTCTATAAAAAAAATAATTTAGAAATGGAAATAAAATCCACACAGAACATTTTAATCTTTTCCAATGAATTAAAATACGAACCAATCATTTTAAAATTGATAAGTAATTCATATGAAGTCCAATTTAGATGAAAGTGGTCTCTAAAATTTTGTAAATTCAAGATGTACAATCTCGTGCAGAAATAAAATAGTACACCAAAATATTTTATTCTTAAACAGACCAAATTGAGAAATTAAATCCTAGCCTAAAAATGGCTCATAGGCAACTTTATTTATAACCTCAGCACACATGATTTAAAAAAACATGCCTATATAACCAATAAATGTACATGGCCTTAAAAAGATTATTACACCAATGGAAAACTTTATATCTGTTGCATAACAAAAGATCCACATTATTTTAACAAATGCAAATGATCCATAATGTAGGAAGTTAACATCTAAAAATTTCAACCACACAGAAGAGGTAAAATCAACTTTTATTGACTGAATGAAATTTTGGCCCACAAAATCGCAATCAAAATATGGCTGCTTGACATAATCAAATCTATCACACACTTTTACACAAAGATTAATTAGTAATAAGTTAAGTATGAAACTTAAAATAAAATAATTAATTGTGGCTAAAAACAGAAATGGTAACTATGAATAAAACTTCAACCTAAATTATTTTAACCAATGCAATTAAACAACATACATCTTTTTCATAAATAATGGTTAAACCATAGGAATAAACTAAAGAACAAAATACCTATTGAGCACCTCTAATTAGCCTTATAAATAGGTTAAGTCTGTCAAACCTAAATTTGCTAAAGTAAGGGCTTGCTCACCATACGTCAAGAAGAATATGGTAGGATGGCTAATAAAAAAATATTTTTTTACCATGCTCATATAGGTATGCAAATAAATCGAGACTAGATATACAAAATCCTAATGTGGTCAATCCACATTACTTCAAAAGAAAGTACTAAAAATCGAGTTTGACCTAACCTAAACCAAAAAATAAAAACCTGGTCCTATTTATACAAATTGGTGCTCATAAAATCAAACCAACAAATATAACAGTGTATAAAAAATTGGAGAATGACCACAAATCAAAATCTAAAACTAAAATAACTTTGTTATATCTCCTTGTCTTGAAAATCTTGAGAGAACTCTCCTCATTGCTAGTGTGGGAAACCAGATAGTACATGAGGGTGTATAGTCCATGGGGCAGGTACCACTTCCGAAAAATGCATCTAGACTTATTAGTGGGTTTTGAATGATAGATGATAAGAAAATTAAGGGACTAATATATTGAGCAAACAAAAGTACATGAGTCCCTGAAAAAAATTAAATTGATAAAAGCATACCCCTTCTATGAAATTAAAGAGTAATTGATATTGTACTTTAAATGTATTTTATTTTTCTTAAGTCGTAGGATTACTGTACTATCAAAAAAGATACAAATATTAGTCTAAGTTATAAAGCAAATGCTCAATTATGTCTCTTTATTTTTCTTGAGTAAACAGTACACTATATGCACCTCTGGGTTTTTTTCCTCTATGGAGGCCATCGTATATTTTGTTTAAGTCATCGGATATTTTAGATAAATTTCTCTACCTAATAATAAAAATAGACTGGAGTCTTAGGTCTTAAGTAGTGGAGTATTTAGAGAATTTTCTCTTTTATGTAGTAAAGGTTTTCTATAGTATCTAGAAGTTTAGATCAGATACTTTAAACTGACAGCGTTGCTTCAGATTCAAATGTGTCTAGAGTTTTCAGCCCCTAGGTGTAGATACTTCAGAGTTTAAATCTCTGAGGTACGACTAGTTTCACAATGAATTTGTTTTTAACTCCACCAAGCCCCATTTTGAGAGAGAGGCTATTCATTTATTTTATCCCTATTCCTTATAGCATTCCTAGGGTTTCACACCTCTCTCTTGGCTTCTACGCTAAATCCATCTCTTTGTGAGTGATCTTTTAGAGCTAGTGAGTAAGAGGGTTAGGGATTTGATTAAGAACTTATAGATTGATGCTCAGCAAAGATTTGCACTGGTTACTCTTTGAGGTTTTCCTCCTAGACGGCTAAGCGTCGTCTGTGAGGATTCAAAGTTGTGAATCACTCAAAAAAGTTTGTGAAGGTTTCCTCACCTCCGTAAGTAAAGAGTTAACTATAGTGGATAACAAGTTTATTCTTTAGGATTGATTTTGGTAGAACAAGCTTCACCAAAGATTATAGCATCATGTCCTAGTGGAGACTTTGATGATTGCCTTGGACTTTATACTAGTCTTGGTGAGAGCTTAAAGATCGGACCTTCTCCTAAGATTCAGCTTAGTGAGCCTAGGGATCGAGCACAATCTGGCTCCTTAGAGTCTTTCAATGGAGACGTATAAACTTTTGATCTAAACTTCAATAAAAAATCTTATGTCTCGTTATATAGTATTTTTTATATTTATTTACTGTCTTTGAATCACTTACCATATCCCTCTCTCGTGATATTGCTTCCTCCACACATTCTTTTTAGAAGCAGTGAGAGGGACTGGAATATCTAGATCTAAGGACTAAAGTGTCTAGTAGAGCTTTACTGCTTAGCAATGAACCTCAATTGGAATCTCTAGTAATTAGGATCGGATACTCTAAAGAGAGTTTTAATTTTCGCTGTGAGTTTTCATTAACGCCAAAATTTGGAAAGCCTAGGAAAAGGTTGGAAAAAAGATTGGCTAAAATAAAAGAAGAGTTTGGTTGCTACAGTGAGGAAGCCGATTGGATGAAGCAAGGAGAGATTCGGCCCAAAAATAGAAGATTATCCAGATAAGACCGAATTTGAGGAGGAGCTGTGGCACTCACGGCAGGATATTTTATCTATGTAAATCGTATCTTATATAGATAGAAATGTTTAGTTAGTTTAGTTCACTTCCTTAGAGATATTTTTCTTTTATATTTTTAGGAGATAACGTCCGATGGTTGTTGTAACCGCGTCGGACTCTGTAATGTTAGGGTATAAATATAGACATCTTAGAAACCTGTAAAGATCATCACCATATTCTTTGATCAATACAATTTCGGCGCATCAACACTCTAGTTTTTTTAGATTTTTATCGGTGAGTTCTGGTTCTCAACGCGGGGATGTATCGGCTAAGCTCGATCACCGATGAAGAGGTAAGTCCCGCCATTATCCCGATATGTCTTGCTCTGTCTAAAGCTGCATCGGTTAGGTTTAACCTCTTAGACCGATCGGATGTATCGCATCACATCCGTACAGGATATATCGGCCTATCAAGTTCTCTCCGCCGTCATCGGTCTCATGTTATATCGGTTAGGTTTGACCTACGAGATTGTCAATGGTAGATTGAGCTTTAGGTCTATAGGTCTCTGTACGGTGTTTTATTGGAGTGTTAGTCAATAAGTTATCTATACCTCAAGCAACACGCCCAGCGTATCGGCTCCTCGCCCTTTTTAATCGCCCTGTTGGGGATGAGTTATATGCTGGTAGAACTGGCTCCCTCTTCATCCTAGCTGGTTGCGGCGGCGGTACCGTTGGTGTTGAGGGTTCAAAGCGCAACCTGTTGGAGACCTTGCCGATCTACGCAGAGGTCATTTTGCAACCTGCGCAAGATATGTCTATATGTATATAGCATGGTTAATTGCGTGAATCAAGTTCTAGCAATTTCTTGTGTCGGTTTTGCCCGTCCCTTCGTATTCTGATTGTCCTGAAGAAGATGGCTATGGGCTATGGGGGCCCTTTTTTTTTTTTTGAGTTGTGCGATTATTTTTCAGCGGACCTGTCTCCATGTGGAAGCCTATAGCACGGGCAGTAGTACATACGAGTATTTTTGCTGTTTGTTGGGTGGCTGAGTAGATTAGCGATCGAGTAGGGAGTCCAGTCATGTCGTACTTTTGTAGAATCGGCGTGCTGGTTTTTTTTCATTGTAAATGATGCATGCCCTAAATTTGTATAGCGATTATTTCAGCTGGTGACTTGGTAAAACATGACGGGTATACAAGCATGCATGGAGGAATTTTTTGGAACAAGGGGAAGGGAAAGGGGGAGGGTTTTATGATGGAACTATGCTTACTGACCTTGATTTTGTTATGATATAACAGAACAACGTCGTGTCTTGCACATAAGGTCGAAATTGTTGTTGTCTGAGATCCTAAGAGGCATAGGTGGAAATGAGCCACAATACAGCTGTCGCGTTCTAACTGATGGTTATCTTGGTTGGAGCATTGTATTATGTATATCGTCTTGGTGAATATGCTCAATCTAATCTGGACGAAGGGTTGTTTAATATTAGCACTGTTGCTAGTAGACATATCTAAGGACATTGGTATGCATTGCTTTTGGGAACCAAGCTCGGTGAAAAAGACAGCTGCTGTGACTGACCTGTGTAGATATGGTTGCTATATATGGTAGTATCTTATAGCTAGTGATCCTGTAGTTCTGATGGTAGCAAGCATTGTCATAGCTTGTTGTATATAGGTGGGTCTTGATGTACGGAATAGCTTGTATCTATGCTATATGTTGGTCATGCATTTGTATATATATAGCCAGACATATGTAAGCTGTAAAACTCTATAATTTTTATGTATGGTGCCTATGTGTATGTGGGTATATGGAAATTCTGAAATATCATGGCGGTGCGATTGACCGATGTGCACATGTACATGCTCTTTGGAATTGTGGTGTGTAGATCATGCAAGTCTGTACTGATGATCAGTACTGCCAAAAAATAGATGATAAATGGATCCAACCGTATGCTTTAGACATAAAAGAAAAAAAATACAATGGGCTTATGCCCGCAGGGCTATGCCAGTGCGCAATTTTTTTCGCTGGAAACATGTCAATTTGCGTTAGTGAGCAATAATCTAGTACAAGAGAATCGATCCATCCATGTAGTGTAACCATTTGTCAAGACATCTCTAGCCATAGTGGTTGTATATAGAACAACTGACACAACAAATGAATGTAGCTTGATTTGAGAACGGCAAAGATCATCGACTGAATAGGCATAGCACTTGTAGGGATAGCTTTTAGAAGCTCCATAGTTTACATGGTACTTGTAGGGATAGTTTTTAGAAGCTCTATATTTTAACAGGCATTAAGTACTGGTGGTACGGATTCATTTACTGTTTGCTGGGCTGTTAGGCATTCTAACTTGGCAATAAGTAGAAGTAACATCGGTTGGTCCTATGGCTAGTACAAAAGTAACGAAACCATGTGAGCATTAGTCTTGCTAGATCGGCAACGGACAGATGCGTCTTGGTATGTCAGGTACAAAAAGTTGCTTTGGTCAGATAATAGGACATGGAAGCGTCCGATCCTGAAGCGCAGAATGTAATGGGGAGTTAGGTTTTTTGTCGCAACAAATGAGAACAGAAGCAATCTATGGTTGTCTAAAAACAATTACTTACATTTCGGCAGCTCCGGTGGTAGCGTATCTGGGAATAGCTCATGCACTACTGAAGCTTTGTGACGATCACCTTCATCAGGAGATGAGCTACAGATGCAGCTCGTTTGATGCATGAGAAAACGTAATAAAAGCAAGCAAGTTAAATCTGAAATTCTAAATTGGTACTTACCCCTTCTGGGCCTTGGTTGGTTGATCAAGATCCTCATCAGATACAGGAGGTTTACGTTTCTTATCTAGGTTTGGCATGGCTATGACCTGATAAAGCATTAGTGATCAGTAAGGTTTGGTAAGCAGAGATGCACATAGCTGATGTGAGAGTAAAATAGACATAGTGCTAGCCTGTGGAGTAGGTGGTGTTGCCCCATACTGACCACCATGGCTGCCACTTGCGCTCTATGCACATCGAATAGTAATATAAGAATTTATGGTAGCTTAGAAGTAATAGATAACACACTGATATAAGAAAGCACAATTAGATTGTACCTTTATATCTGGAGGCAAACATGGTGTGGATGGTGTCATAGATTGGAGAGAAGGCACAACTACTACTTGTGGTTCAACTACAGAAGCTGGTGATGGACCGATAATTTCAGAATTGGCCACACGTGCTTCCTGGGTGAGCATAGGCAATACCAAACTGCTCGCTTCATCAGTGACAGTAAGGCCAGAGCCACCAGGCACACTGGCAGCAATTGTATCTTGGATCGGCAGAGGATTTGCATGGCTTGGATACGGTGGGGGTGCCACAAGTGAATCCACCTGGTAAGATATCCGATTTCTCTGTAATGAGCAACGTGAAACACTGGTTCTAATGATATAATGTCTCCCGAAAACTGCTTTGATTTCTGGTGGCACTATATCTCGCGCTCCTTGGACAGCTGCAACCAGGTTAAGAACAGGGAAGCCAATCAATTGGTCACCAATTTCTCCAAAGAAGGTAAACTCAGCCGCTTTGGCCTCATGATTTGCTAATTCTGATGGGTCGACACTATAAGAATATGGTGTACAGTAAAACTAAAACCTCAACTCCATACAGAAAGGATCAGGTCTATATATATACAGTCCAGTGGTCCAGTGGTCTAACACCCCCCACAGTCGCAGCGGAAGGGAAACGGACGCAGAGACTGGAGCGAAAACTGGTGAACAAAGCGCGGGGAGGCCTTTGGTCATAATATCGACGAACTGGTGCGCCGATAATACATGAAACACCTAAACCTGTTCTAGTGCGACCTTGTCACGTACAAAATGAATATTTATCTTTATATGCTTCGTGCGTCGATGATGGACCGGGTTGGCGATCATATAAACGGCACTGACGTTGTCGCAGTAGATGATGGTCGTAGAGGAGATAGGTGCACGGAGCTCCTAGAGAAGCTAGCGAAGCCAGCAACATTCGACGATGGTGTGAGCAATGGCACGATACTTGGCTTCGGCGCTGGACCGAGACAATGTAGTCTGGCGTTTTAAGGACCAGGAGACTAGAGTGTCACTGAGGAAGACGAAGTAGCCGGACGTAGAGCGTCGAGAGTCAGGGCAGCCCGCCCAGTCCGCGTCGGAGTACGCGGTGAGAGAGTTGATGGGGCTAGAGCTGAGATGCAAACCGCTGGAGAGTGCCCTTCACGTAGCGAAGGATATGCTTGAGCAACACGAGGTGAGATCCGCGCGGAGCATGTATGAAAAGGCACACTTGCTGGACGGCTTAGGTGAGGTCGGACCATGTTAGGGTGAGGTATTGGAGAGCAAAGGAGTGGAGCAGACGCGAAAACTCGGAGAAGGCACGGACGCGTAGAGAGGAGGTTTGCGTCCGGGAGGCAGAGATCCGTGTCCGTGGACACGTGGATACATCGGATTGGCTCGGACGAGAATAGAGAAGTTTCGCGTTCGGGAGCAAGTGAGCTTGTCGAAAAAGCGGGAACCGAGAGAGTTCCAGCTGATGGAGGGTGGATGAGTCCAATCGATGGAGGACGGACGGGTCCAGCCAATGGAGACGACGAACGCAGAGGTGTGCTCGCGTCGAAGGAGAAAAAGGTGCGCCGAGGTAAGGAGAGAGCGAAGGCGGATGTGAGACGAGATGAGGAGGCGGATGAAGACTGTCGCCTTATCACGTGGTGGAAATAAGGGAGGAGGGTTATGAAGAAGAAGGCCGTCTGCGGAGGAGACGGGGAGAAGAGAGAGCCGAGACGAGAAAGCAGAGAAGGAATACCGAGAAGGAGGTCTACAACGGAAAGGAAACGTCGGCTTGCCAGTGGGAGGATGCTAACGCGTCGAGGATGTCTAGATCTACTCTAGTACTATGTAAGAATATGGTGTATAGTAAGACTAAGAATCTAACTCTATACAAGAGGTCAGGTCTATATATATACAATCCAGTGGTTCAGTGGTCTAACAGACACCCATGAGAGCCACTTTGTATCTATTAGAGGAGGCAGTAGAAGTAGCTCTTAACATATGGACTGAACGAATGCCTTGGTAAGTAAAAGAACTGAGAACATGTGAAAGTATATATGTTACCTTGTTTTTGTTGTATTAGTGCTGCACCTTGAGAATTTATATGCGTTTCCTTCTCTAGTTGCGCCTCTCTTGCAGGTACTGCATGCCATGTGCCACCAGGCCTTACCAGGGACTAAATCCTTGATGGCTATGGTCACAATATAGTTGTTGCCCTGGTAACAATAGGTAAGAAAAGGGAGAGGTAAACGATGGCACCGGTAACATATGGATGAAAATTATACAATGCAATTATTAGGTGTGGCGAGATAGATTATATTACCAGGGTATCGTGGGGATTAAGGTTAGAGATATCAGAAACATTGACATGCATAGCTTCTCTTTTGAGCAAAGTTGGACTCTATCATCCTTACCACATGTGGGTTACCTTGGAGGCTTCAAATGTGAAACAAGTTAGTGGCTTGGTTTGTGAGCTAGAGAAAAGAAGGACCGATCTACAGGACAAGCAAGTTGAGAAAAAAAAAGTATGCTGGATAAAGCGGAAGGATTTATATATGTATCGAATCAATAGAAAGAGTTACCTGCTTATGAGAGATGGTTTCTTCGATTGGTGCATTAGGATACCACCTACACAGTGCTTCCTTGTAGGGCCAGTTGGTCTAGCAAATACGAAAGGGCACACTATTTAACTAAGAATTGAAAGAACATAAAATGGACAGGGCAGTGATATTAGGAACTAATGCAATAATAGGGTGAGAATGTATTTCTTACGGTCTCGGAATTTAACAGTTAAGCCAACAAATAATATAACAACAGGTCCATGGTCTGCTTGCTGCTGCAGCCCTTCAGCATGGAACTGTGTAGCATGGGGACCGCATAATGCAACAACAGCAATTTCTCTGCAGGTGGAAAGAAGAATAATCAAGTGCGAAAGCATATATAGGAATTAAGCAAGCAGACATAGTCATAAATAAGCAAGAGATCAGGCAATCTGAAGCTATAGAAAAAAGAAGCCAACTATATATATATATATGCGCTTTGAAGGAATTGATGATCTATGCAGGAACAACCAAGCGATTTTGCATCTTGGCTTTGGCTTGCTTAGATTGCATACTTGTTTGGGGTAGCTAGTGAATTGATACATATATACCTTCCATTAGTTATGTAGACATTAAGGACGGGTTTCATAACACCTCCAAAAGAAACAGTTTGCACTGGTGCAATAGCTGTCATTACGTCTATAGTATCTGCAAAGTAAATATAAGTAAGGAATGTACATGAGTAAATGTGGGGTAGGAAGCAGGAAACGAACAAGATTAATAAAAAAAGGGTATAGACTGAAATGGACCAAATGGAACCACCTGACAAAATATCTTTCTTGTAAGCACAGCTTCTAGGCTCATCGAAAGACAGAATTTTGCAGGCATGAGATGGGAATGTGGATGGCGGCTGGGTATCTTCGGTAATGGCTGTGGGGGCAGTGAATTTTGCCATCACCATCGGATCAACGGGCCTGTATTGGGGGTGTGCCTCAGTGACTTCGAAGTTCTTGATCTAATACACACTATCCTCCTTAAGCAAAGGCTTGAACCGAGCAACACGATGGCCTGGGATCTGCGCGTCCATCATGTCCCCCTGTTGATGGTGCAAGCCGTAAGAACCATATAGTGTGGAGGCAAACCAAGGCACGAAAATGTGCTGAGTGCTATACCTGCTCATCCAGCAGGACTAAATTCAAGTCGCAGAACCTTGTCAGCTTCATCTGCTGTGGTGAACTCTGAGAAGCTAGTAACTTGCACTCGGACCCGCCAACGGTGTGATTCTTGTGTGACATCCTTTAGGAGAGTGTAATCCATCTTCAGGGCATAGGGAAGGCATTATTGGGGTTAGAAGGGAAATATAATATTAGCATCTTGGATCATATGAAGGCAGGAAGCTATAAATAGTGAAGGAAAATAGTGGAGCATGTATGCTTTCTTTTTAGGAGGTGGGAACTGTTCCCCAACCCAGATCATTTGCACTGACAATGTTTAAGAGTAATTGATTGAACCAAAGAGAAGAATAGGCAAAAATAAGAAAGAATAATCAGTAAGCAGGTAAAACACGGTGCACAACTGGACATACATGAACACCAACTCATATTAAAGGAAATAAAGAAGTCAATAACAGAATAGGGGCAAGAAAAAATAGATCGCCCCTGCAGATAGAACACCATAACATGATGAGGCCGTGTTTAAGTTCCAGTGAGGTAGGAACATTTATGCATAGGTAGCAGTTACCTAAGCAATCAGCAACATGGAAAAAACATAGTATAAAAGAAATGGGCACACAAAAGAAGCCTCATAGTGCTGTAGGCATACTGAAAATGAAAGTGATCTACAGTAACAACAATATCTCAGTGTAGACAATGTTCCTGGTAGTAGTACAAGGCTTGCCATCATCATCCTCTATCAACAACTTGAGCCCTTGCCTGGATGTAGCACGCAAAACAGTGACATATAGCTGGCCATGTGTTAAGATAGGGTTTCTGAGGTATACACCAATATTTCCAAATGTTTGGCCATGATATTTATTTATTGTCATTGCATAACATAGCCTAATAGGGAATTGTCTGCGCTGGAGAGTGAAAGGCCATTTTGGACTGTTCCCACTGAGGACAATGCACGGAATACAGACCAGTTGCCCAATGTTTGTTCCGGTCATAATTTTGGACTCAAAAATGTAATCACCAAGCCTATTGACCAGCAATCTTGTGCCATTGCAAAAGGCCGAGTGATTGGTTGATAATGCGAAGTAGGACGACTGCTGAACCAACTTTGAGGGATATGCGATGCTCCGGGAAATTGTTTATGGATACTGAGTTTAGAAATTCTATGGGATATAGCACATCAAAATCTGCAGGCTTCTCAATTGTATTTGCAATAGTATCTCTGCTAAGATAGTCCTTTGCTTCCCTGGGCATTTTGGCAAGCATCCTATGATCAACCTCATCAACAACTGTATTTATTGGATGGACAATCGCACGTTGAGCAAGGTATGGGATGCAGTCATAATGGTCCTGGAAATCTGGGTAGACAGCATCAATTATAGCTGTAATTTTGTCACCATTTGGAGTAAGCAACAACTCCTTAGGTATATGTATCCATGTTCTCTTGACCTCACCCTGCCGATTGTCCATGGGAACACGTCCCTCACCAATGTCAAGAATCCATTTAGTGAATTCCGCCAATTCAGCTCTGGCTTGCTGTGAGAGCAATGGATTGTGTAGTCGCATGTTAATATTGACGTGTAAGACCTCAACATGCTTCCACAATGCTGATCTAACCAATGAAGCATCTATCACATCAGCTCTTGTACCTAGCTCAATCACTGGAAAGAGCTGTCTAAAATCACCACCAAGCAAAATTGGTTTACCTCCAAAAGGCTTATATGCATTAGCTGGTTCATCAGAAGACTGAATATCTCAAAGAGTTCGATCCAGTGCCTTGAAGCAGATTTTGTGTCATGGGTGCCTCATCCCATATAATCAATGATGTTTTCTTAATAAGGTCTCCCAAAATTGTCCCTCTACGAACACCACACATGGTGCGGTCATGTATATCTATAGGTATCCGAAACCGTGAATGAGCAGTTCTTCCACCAGGCATGAGCAGAGCTGCAATCCCAGAAGAGGCAACTGCAAGAACGATTTCACCTATTGATCTCAGGTTTGCCATAACAGCATTCCACAAGAATGTCTTGCCCATTCCACCATGTGCAGATATAAAACACAAACTTTTTTTGATGAACAATCCTCTCCATAACCTTGTCTTATATCCTCTTTTGGTCACTATTCAAGCTGACATACATGGACATAGATTCCTCACGGAGGCTATCCCGATTAAAGCTAAGTTCTTCCAAGATAAGCTTATTTCCTGCACTGGAATCTGAACAGTCAGTTGGTGTTGGCAAATTGTACGATGAGATGGATAAAGCATTGTATGAGAACATGGCATCCAACTCTTTGAGCAAGATATTTTGCAACATAACATCTAGAATAGTTGCATGTTGTACTCAGAGAGCTTTGGTTAGCTTGTAAGCAAAGTCATCTGCCATGTACCTCCAGTATTTATCGAACAGAACCCTAACATCACCTACATCACAGTGTGCTAGAATAGTCATGAACAGAGTCCTGAGCTGGTATGCGGTGGCCCAAATGACTGCCTCTTCAAAGAGGTGATCCCATTAAGCATCATAACCATTAAGACCACGTGCTTGGCAAGCTTCATGATAGGTGTTGTAAAGCACACCTTCGTATGTTCTAACATCTTCATAACTCACATAGCCTCGAACAACCATAAGCGACATTCTAAGGTAGAAGGGTTTGCCGGTGCTTGGATGAATGTGTCTTAATCTCCCTATATTGGTTCCTCTTGTACGCTTTGTCCAAACTTTATTGTCAGGGTCACACCTAAACTTTGAAGGGAATTCACAATAGGTGAGATCCCTGGCATAGATATGCCGTTGGTTTGCAAGAAACCATTCTGTTAGCTTTGTTCTAGAGGAATCAGGGTCTTCTATAACCTCTTCAAGATCTGCTTCTTCATGGTATGTCACAAACTGCATGTTGGGCAAGTGCACACAGAGGCGCTCAACAGAAGGAGCCCTTCCGTCGATCTCAAAACCATATAATCTCCAATCTGATTCACAACCTGTAGATATCTAGATTTGATGTATTACATAATTTCATCTATGCCACCATTAGCCATTGTCTACCTCTGTCCCCTCTGAAGATTTCTGTTTGAAACCCATTGTAGTACAATCACTTCCCTTATTTATATACTTGAAAAGATACTTGATAAGATATGTTTTATTGCACCATTCCATATTAATATGAGCTTAAAATTTCTTGAGAAGACCTGGATTATAAGGGACCATCCAACGATTATCCAATGGAATTCCATTTTTTACCACGAAGCGACCATCATTGCGTCATCGATAGATAGGATAGCCATCATCGGCTATGGTAGTTGCATCACAGAATGGTTTTGGATACCCCTTTGAACAACAACCATCCTCCATGCATGGGCAGTCTAGATTTAGGTCACCACACGGGCCATGTATCATGAATTCATCAACAAGACCGTAGCTGAACTTATCAGTTGTTATATCTGGTATCTCAGCACATATTAATGAATGCAGGTGAAGGTCTCTAGATTGACCTGTGAGCCATGTTAATGTATAGGAATGCGGCAATCATCTTTTCTGGAACTCAACAGTGTATGCAACTGGAAAACAAAGTGGGGAAAATTAATTAAGATAATGTGTTTGTTAGTCCATTGTAATTATAGTAGGTTAATCATAATATGGCTGTGTGCTTGTCTTGTGAGCCATCCCGGCCGGCCTATATATACTGATACATTGACAGGAAATAGAATCAATCATTCCTATATTTTTATGATATCAGAGCGGTTCCAATCCGCTATCTTTCCGCAACCAAAACCTGCCGCCGCTATTGCTGCCGTCGCCCGACCTCCTCCTCCTCCGCCATTATTGTGCTGCAGGAGACTGCCGAGATCCGACGCCCTGCCTCCGCAACGCCCCCACTCTCGAACCTACGCCTGTCGCCGATCCGATCGCCACCACCGTTGCTGACTACATGTCACCGGGTGTGTCGCCGGTCTTATCGCCCGTGCTGTCGATCCGATCACGTTTACTGAAGCACGCACACACCTCTTATTGGAGGAGATGGAGATCGACGCTCGTCCTCCGTCCCCACTGGCCGCCCTTGTCGCTGCGACAGCGCGTCCAGCGGCTCCAGGTGCCACTGCTGCTCCACGTTCGGGAGTGCCTCCTCCACGCCCCGCTGCGCGAACCGGGGGCCAGTGCAACGGCCGCCGCCGTGGCCAAGGTAGACGCGGCGGTTCTGCTGGTGGCAGCTCTCCAGCGCCCTCTGCTGGTGCGGCCCCAGGTGGACAGGGCAGCGCTCCTCTCGGTACGGCCGTGTACCCGTCTTTCGCCCACCCTTGGGCTGGAACCGTGCGCATGTGGCCGTACGACCAGTCCGAACGATCTCCGCCGCCACAGCCTGCGTTCCACATAGCCCCGTACTATGCCAGTTTCGGTGCTCTTCCCGGCACCTATGGAGGCGCATACGGTGCCTCACTGCCCCCATACGGCACGTACTATGGGGAAGCTACATCGCCGGGCTTCCAGGCACCCTCACCAACGTACCAGGCGGCGCCTTGGACGCCTACTAAAGAAGGGTCTTGGCACTAGGACTCCCTAGCGCACTTCTTCAACACTATGACGCTGAATCAATCGGCCTCAGTGGTATGCTAATACAGGTGCCGGTTCACATATGACCTCGGATGATGGTATACTCTCCACCATTTCCCCACCCTCTTCATCTACTCCATCTATCGTTGTGAAAAATGGTGCTTTACTTCCTATCATAGCCACTAGATCCCATCGTTTTTCCTTACCGCATCGTGATCTTGCTCTTAATAATGTTCTGGTATCACCTAATATTATTAAGAATTTAATTTTCATTCGTCAGTTTACCACCGATAATAATTGTTCCATTGAGTTTGATCCATTTGGTCTTTCTGTGAAGGATCTGCAAACCAGGAACATGATCGCCAGGTGTAATAGTTCCAGTGACATCTACCCATTTTTTACACCATCTACCAACACCTTTGCGTTCATCGTCGCACCCACCTCCCTTTGGCATCACCGTCTCGGTCATCTTAGGCGTGAAGTTCTGTCCAAACTCATTAGGTCCAATGTCACTTCCTGCAATAAAGATGATATTGATCATATATGTCATACGTGCCAACTCGGTCGTCATGTACGTCTACCTTTCAGTTCATCTACCTCTCGTGGTAGTCATAATTTTGATTTAATTCATTATGATCTATGGACCTCTCCACTTGTTAGTGTGTTAGGATACAAATATTATCTTGTTATTCTTGATGACTGCTCTCACTACATTTGGATTTTTTCCCTTGGTCTCAAATCCGAGACATTTTCTAGTATTTCTACTTGTTTTGCTTATATTCGCACATAGTTTGGCACCACCATCAAGAGCATCCAGTGCAACAATGGCCGTGAATTCGATAATTTCTAGGCCCGCACGTTTTTCCTCTCCCACGGTGTTGCCCTCGCATGTCGTGTCCATACACTTCCCAACAAAATTGTAAAACAGAGCGTTCCATTCGTACCATCAATAACACTCTGCGTTCCCTTTTAATTCAGGCAAGTCTCCCTCCAGCTTACTGGGTTGAGGCCCTTCACACCACACCCTATGCCTAAGGCCACACTTGCGCCGTCGAGCCCTGGGGTGTAAGGCTGTGGTCGCCCGAGTCCGCATCGTTCGGTTCCGCTGCCCCTGTGCACCTTACACAAGTCGCTGCCAGCAGTGCCACACTGACCACGAGTGTTGCCGGTCCTGCTGCCCCTGCTGCTCGCGCATAGGTTGTTGCCAGCGGTACCGCCCGCACAGCTACCACTCGATCGATCGTCATCCCTCCGGTCACCAATGTGCACTCTATGCGCACGCATGGCAAAGCTGGCATTGTATAGCCCGTGAATCGCCTCAACCTCCATGTTGTGCCCATGTCACCTCTTCCTCTCTCTGTTCGTGATACACTGTCAGACTCCAATTGACGCTCTGCTATGCAGGCTAAGTATGACGCTCTGATTGCCAACGACACCTAGAGTCTTGTGTCTCACCCTCCTGGCTTTAATGTTGTGATTGGCAAGTGGATTTATCGACACAAATTGCTTGCCGATGGGTCTCTTGATCGCTACAAGGCTCGCTGGGTACTACGGGGTTTTACACAACGGCCCGGTGTTGATTATGATAAAACTTTCAGTCCCGTTGTCAAGCCTACGACAATTCGAGTTGTTCTCTCCCTGGCATTATCTTAGAACTGGCCTATTTATCAACTAGATGTGAAGAATGCATTTCTCCCTGGCACTCTCATTGAGACAATGTACTACGTGCAGCCCTCTGGATTTGTGGATTCTTCTCGCTCAGATTTTGTCTGTTGGCTCAACAAGTCCTTATATGGTTTGATGCAGGCTCCTCATGCTTGGCATCACAGGTTCGTCTCTCACCTCATATCGCTTGGATTTATTGAAACAAAGTCAGATACTTCGCTCTTTATATATCGCCGCAGTCCAGACACGGCCTACTTACTGCTATATGTTGATAACATTGTCCTCACCGTCTCCTCTGCTAGATTACTCAAGCACATCATTGAGCCTCTCCGGCGTGAGTTTGCTATGACGGATATGGGCCAGCTGCATTATTTTCTGGGCATTTCTATGACACACTGTGTAGATGGTCTGTTCCTTTCTCAGCGACAGTATAGTCAGGATATTTTGGAGCGTGCCAGGATAAGTGTGTGCAATCCATGCAGCACGCCTGTTGATTTACACTCTAAATTATCTGCTGATGGACCGCCTGTCGCTGACGCTACACAATACCGCAGCCTAGCCAACGCTCTGCAGTATCTGACTTTCACCCGACCAAACATTACCTTTGCAATTCTGCAGATATGCCTCTATATACATGATCCTCGAGAGCCGCACCTCGCTGCTCTCAAGCGGATCCTACGCTACTTGCAGGGCACTCTATCTCTTGGGCTGACCATGCGTCGATCTTCACCTATAGATCTTATTGTTTACACGGATGCCGACTGGGTTGGCTGTCTTGACACTCGCCGGTCGACCTCTAGCTACGCAGTATTTCTCGAGGATAACTTGCTGTCCTGGTCTTTTAAGCGTCAGCATACAGTCTCCAGATCGAATGCCGAAGCTGAATATCGTGCTGTGACGAATTGTGTTGTTGAAGCTACCTGGCTGCGACAGCTGCTCCTTGAGCTTCGCCACCCCCCTCGCCGTGCTACCTTGGTCTATTGTTATAATATCAGTGCTGTATATCTCTCCAGTAACCCAGTGCAGCATCAGCGGACGAAGCATGTTGAGATTGATCTCTATTTTTTTCGAGAGAAGGTCGCCCTCGGTCACGTTTGGGTCATACATGTTCCTACGACATCGCAGTATGCCGACGTTTTTACCAAGGGCCTTCCTACCTCATTATTTTAAGAGTTTCGAACCAGCCTGAATGTTAGTGATACTCCCGATTAGATTGCGAGAAAGTGTTAGTCTATTGTAATTATAGAAAGTGTAATTATAGTAGGTTAACCGTGGCATGGCTGTATGGTTGTCTTGTGAACCACCCCGGCCGGCCTATATATACTAATACATTGACAGTAAATAGAATCAATCATTTCCACACTTTTAGTGTTATAAGTAATGCATGTGTTAGGAAGGAGATGAACATAGAACCTGGATGGTTAGTGCTGAATGAGTCAGGGAACATACAAGCCTGTATGGCACCAAATGCCTCTCCACTCTTAGTATGTGTGATGTACTCATCTAGCTTCATATGGTAAGCACACGTGATCATATCATTTCTATCAGTTGGTTTTTGCCCTGTTTCAAATCGAATAGCCTCAATAATCTCTGGCCATTTAGGATTGCATGTGAGAGTTGAGAATATCTGAAGAGGACCGTAAGCACAACAGATTGCCATTGAATCATGGTAGTTTTCCATCATGTACCTCCTTCCTCCTGTGAAACTTGATGGCAAGATTACTTTCGTACCAACATCTTTTCCATCAATGTCTCCCCTGCCAACAGCATCAATTATACCTTGATATGTCTCAGAGCGAAGCTTCTTTTGGTTAAAGAAATGGAATGTCAGGCAAGATGGCTCGATACATGAGTAAGCATTCACAGTTAGCTGATCAGAAAGCTTACCACAACAGGTGAATGGGTTGGGTTCATTCTCTGTAGTGACATTGGTACCGGTAATATTCAAGCATGGATACTTCCTCACGAATACCAGGAGGCTGATCATCTACCTCTTTAAGCTTAATGGTAGTGTGGAAACCAGCATCATGGTATGGGAACAGAAGTGAGTACTGAAGGGACATAAGAGCTGGATGAATCGGTGAAAGCTGGCATAACACTGACCTGAATGTTTCTGTACAATGATATCAAACTTTGATGTCTCACAAGATGCACCAGGTACAATGAGTGCTGCCAACTCAGAGGCAGCAGGAAGACTATAACGGTAACTCTGAGAACGGGCTGACCCAATGAGTTTGATAACAATCTCAGGGGCAATCAGAGAGAGCAACCTCTCTCGATCAAGCCGAAATTGCTGCACAAGAGGATTGCATTGATCAAGCATAGAGATAAGCTCTTGAACAATAGCAGGGTCAGGGACATCTCCAGTAGTGTCAACACGGTCAAAAATGTTAAGCCTGTTCTGGACCTCGTTGGTGGTGTCATATATGTATAGCTGGGCGTACTCGGGTCACCATCCAGGAGCAAGAAGCATAGAACCTATTCTGTGATGCACGACACCATTGATACGAAAAACGTATGGCCCATCACCGGTGTTTATGCTCATATCAATCTTAGCCCCAAGTGACGAGAATGCAAATAATGAATTATGCTGCCTGATGAGTCGCATGAAATAATTGGAACGGGCTGTGCCATCAAAACGGATCATATCTTGTAGGATAGGAGGAAAAGGCATGTATGCAAATAAGGAGACTCTCCGGCCACGGCAGCATAAATTGTATGCAATCCTCTTAGCTTTGTGTGAACTCTGCCTGGTGACCCTCTCTCGTACCAAAATACTGCACCGCAATGATTGCATTCATAGTCAGGACCACCATAGTAGGAACAATTCGGGTAGGTAGCTGAAAGAACGGAAAAGGAAACCCATAAGTAGGGAAGGACACATATGTTTGTCCAGTATTGGATGAAGACTTGAAAAGCAGGGACAAAAGCAGAACGGAGTAAACCTGGTACTGAGATATTCCATTCCTTAGGAATGGAATATGTGAACCTCATTGACACTGAACGTGGCACAGGTTCTGTGCAAATAGCAGAAGAACACAGCAAGAGCAATAGCAAATAAGAGTGAAAGAAACACACAAAGAACAAAGAACATCCACATAGATAGCTGCAAAGAAGTGTGTAGGTAGGTAGGTAGGCCAACAACCTTGTCGTAAAATAAGACGTGATTTCCTAGCGGCCTGTCTTTTTTCCCTGTTTACACGAGCAACGTGTGGTGGTGCCAGCGAGCAACCATTGAGAAGATGGAGAAAAGCTATAGCTAGTCCAATGGCACAACAAATAGAAGCAGTCTAGAACTAACTGATGGGATGGGCAGCCCGAGTGAGGCCAGCTTGGTGACTCCCTGCATAAGGCAGGCGAGAAGGCAGAATGAGGAAATGAAGGTAAAAAAAAAATCGAGGTGGAACCAACCAATGAGCAAACACATGAGCATATCAATCTGAACATACACTTTGAGCATATCTTGTCGCAATGCACGAACAACTGTAGGGAAACACGACTAGGTGGATGTGCAAGGGGCGAGAAAGCACATTAACCAATAACACAACGAGGACAACTTCAAGCGTACCTAAGAACTACCCGCGACCATTGGGTCCTTAGTGTCAGCACAGGATGAGGACAACTCATCTATGGCTGAACAAAATTTTGGATCAGAGAACAGAAAGACAACAAGTACGCTAATGGTCTCACTCACTGTGAGGCTACCGCGTGTAACTATAAGAAGATGACTAAGTATCATATGGTCGCTTTCGGGGGCAGACGCGGACATACTTGGACGGCTCCATGTGGCACCTGTACTAAGCAAGGAAGGGAGTACAATACATACACATGGACATATACATATGGATGGGCATGGAAAACACCAGATATCTTGGTTGGAAAGAGTGAGAAATCATAAAGAAAAAAGCAGAAGCTTTTAACATAAATGTACATGCGACTCAGACAGCAAGTAAGGTCTGAATTAGCATGCAGAACACCACATATGCTAGGCACAAAGATTGGTAAATTATAAAGAACGGAAGCAGGAGCT
This sequence comes from Oryza coarctata, assembly GCA_030770085.1. NCBI lineage: Eukaryota > Viridiplantae > Streptophyta > Magnoliopsida > Poales > Poaceae > Oryza > Oryza coarctata. The sequence continues at coordinate 12,504,200 of CM061475.1, forward strand.
ACCGTATGCGAGGTTCAAATATAGCCATATATTCGAAGCTGCGTTGAAAACAATCAGAAAACATGTGGGATGCAATGATGCAAAAAGTGTACAACAAATCGAACATGTGAAAAGTGCACATCAACCTAGTAAAGGAAGAAACGCAGGGGCGGAGAACAAAATGAAAACGGAACAATATAAACGAATGGAAACACTGGAACAACCGATGTATATATGAAAATGCAAAAGCATCGCACATGCGAGAAAATAACCTCATCCTATATACGGTACGGAGGAAAGAAGAGAATCGTGCAGGAGAGGACGAACAATACCTAAATGAGCAGCATGTAGGGGAGAGTAATATGCCCCCCCCCCCCTCCCCCAAAACAAGATGTGGACGGGGAATGGCACCAATCTGAGAGCGTAGCCCGCAAGACAAAAGGCATGAAATCAGCTACCGCACACATGGCCGGAAGGAAATCGACATCGGAATGGGGAAAGGAAGAGCGACATACAGTGGAAGAAGAGCAGGGCGTACCGGATGAGGTGAGCAGAGAAACTATCGCCCGAACGAAAAAGAGGAACGAAGCGGGAGAAGAAGGCAATACAACTGTGGCGTCCAATGGAATGAAGGAAAAAGAGGCATCTCCGCGCAGTGGAGCAGCGAGTAGCGGCCAACCCGGCGGCAGCCGTATCATCCATTGGGGCCTCCCACGTAGCCTGCGTCAGGAGGACTGCGGCCGGCTGCGCGCACAAGGAATCCAGGGCGGCGCAATTAAAAGGGCCGTCGACCGGTCATGAAAGCACTAATCGACCTGCTTAGGGAACAGTTGGGATAGAGCAGACAAACGGCGTGTCGAGATCGTATTGGACGCTGGCTTTGCTAACCTTGCACCTTTCAGATCTTTATATTATTATATGCTCGCTCGGCTGGAGATTGACCGCCTGCCGTCATGTTCAAAGTATACCTGGATGGCACAAAGCCGCTCCTCTAGCTTGTTGAACTGGCTCTGTGATGCAGATATCCACGGCCCCTTAAGCAGCTGGTACTACATAATAATATCAATTCTGTGTGGTTTCCTTCAACATTGGATATGATGGTTTTATTTAACCCCGAATGTTCCTTCATACCTCTTAGACACATAATTGTAAACTAAATGGTAGTGGTATTTTAGCACATAGAGCATCCAATTTCACAGAGAAAAAACACATGATCAATAAAGGGCTTATATTGTTTTTTTAATGCACGAAACATTTTACAATCCAAAACAAAAACAAAAGCCAATAATTCACTCGGTTCGGTGCAGTTCGGTTTGATCCTTAATAATTTGCATCTTATATATAACTATGCTGAACAATTTGGTGTATACCCTTTTTATTTTTTTTCTTATTGTTGACTATAATCAATAAAAGAAAAATAAAACACACCACCACACACTGACACACACTAAAGAACAAGCACCGCACCGACCGCTACTATGCATGACTGAACGCCACCAGTCCTACAGCGAAGCTATCATTGAAAGATCTATCAACACCTCAAACAGCTGGTAACACCCACAGCCCTGTAGACACCACTAGCAATAAGGGTTGCAGAGGGAGAGGACGAGAGAGAATAAGATCCACATGCCCACCCACAACCATCAAAGAAGCACTGCTTCAACTACGTGAAGATGGAAAAGCCAAAAAGGGACCTCCAAAGCAATGCCTCTAGGGAAGACACGGTGCAGTAGCATCATTGCCGCCCATATAGGGATTTGGACTCGGTTTCCACCAGGAGGATCCTACTCGAGAGAGAGCCTAGACAACGCCCTCAAGAGGGAATGCAATGCTCAAAGGCATCATCATTGTCAACCCAGCAAGTCACCAAGGTAGGCTTACTCATGCTGCCTACCCGCCCCCTCCTCATTAGTCATAGCCCTATTCCCCACAAAACCAACCTTGTCGCCTATGTGTAGACACCGCTGCACCAATGCCCATCGTTGGCTAGCCTCCTCCTTCTAGCTGCTTAACTATTAGCCACCTTCTCGCATGGTAACATTGCTATAGCATGCATAGGCCCTAGGACCGAGTGCCATCGTCATCACCGTTATTCACATCATCTCCTATCACTGGTGGCCAAGCTTGAGTGGAGGAGGTGAGTTGCTATCATCATCATCATCATCACGCTTGGTTAGTGCCACAACCGCTCCCTTCCAGCCCCATAGCCCATGTTGCCATAGTCGTCCCCATTGTCCCATCACCAGTGACTAGCATGAAAGGAGGGGGGAAAGCTGCCACCTTCGTTGTCACACCCGGTTGACATCGAAGCCTCTCCTACTTTTCCTCGTAGAAAATGTCGCTAAGCATGAGAGGAGAGTAGCTGCATTGCTGCCTCACTCGGCCAACATAGTAGCCACTCCCCTATGCCCGTGGTTGCCGAAGACCACCACGTCATGCATACCTTCATCATCGAGAGCCACCTTGGGGATCTTTTCTCTCACGCCAAAGAGACACTGGATAGGGATCTGGCCTTGGGTCCATAAGATATGTGTAGGATCAAGGAGGCCAACTAGAGGAGGGGTGAATAGGCGGTTAAAAAACTTTTGGTTAAAACTGAGTTTTAAACGAATCAAAATGATTTTTACACAATTTAAGGCCTAAATCAACTAGTCTAAACTATGTGCACAAAAAGATTAACCTATATTGAGGTTTGTAAGCATAGGATAATATTAACACAAATGATCTCTAGTATGTAAAATTGCTCAAAATAAATACAACAAAGTAAATGAGGCAAGTGACAAACGATTTTTCACTCGAGGTTCAGAAACTTGCCGGTTTCCTAATCCCCATTGAGGCGAACCTAATTTCACCGTTCAAGGGATGAGCAAGATGAAAGTCGATTCTGAAGTGGTCTACACAAGCCTCGATCACTATGGGTTGTTCTTCCCTCACTTCGAAGATGGTGAACACCGAGCCAGTTACAATCAACCTTCGGGCCTCCTCCACAAACTCCTCTGGAGAGATCATCGGGTAAACTCCTCCAAACCATCTAGAAGATGACAACCTCCAAAAATAACAAGTCTAGGATACTTGATGAGAATGATCAAGTGTCACACTAGCTCTAACAATAAAGCAATGCACTTGATTTGGCTCAACTAACTCTCCAATACCTCACTAGATGATATAAGTGCTGAAGGGTGTGAAAGTTCTTGCAAGGGCTCAAAATAATACAATAAATTACCAAAGCCTTACACTTGTTGCTAGGGAGGGTGTATTTATAAACCCACAAAGCCAAACTAACTGTTGGAGGTGAGATCCTCTAATTTCTAGATATTGCTAGTATGACCGCCATGAGAGAGCCAATTCAACTGCCTAGCCCGTGCAACGATAAAAAAAAGAGCTATTGCAGCACATTTAATGCACATCCCAGTCTAATCGACGTTGAGGTCCCAGTCCAACCAACACCCTCCTTGGTGAGGTCAAAATGTCTCTGGAACATCCCAATCAAACTGGGGGACAGCCCGACTGTAGTTCATCGGCAATCCGACTGCAGGTCTTTTTTTTTCAACACGACCGACTGACACAAAAACGGCGATATCTAAAGACTCGAGTATCGGAATTCGATGTTTTTAGACTCTATGGAAAGCTTATTCAAAGGGCTATACAACCCATAAATAATACATCTAAGAATCATAACTTTTCTCAAGTATAAATGACTCAAACTCTAAAAAACACTCAAGTGAATATAGCCATAAAAGATTACTCATTCCTATTAGATATGCCCACCTCTCTCTTTGCATGGGACTTGAGAAAAGGCTTACCACACTTGGCTAGACACTATCACTATGTGCAAGTGAACTAACATGGCACAAGATCATCCACATGCTCATTTTATAAACCCCTCTTGATAGTATGGAGCATATCTAGCAATTTGGTCTTTTCACTAAATACCAAGATCGGATAAAGACTAAAAAAATATTCTTAGTTGCATTATACATTTGCGCCATCCACATCGAGGTCGATGCTTGAGCTAAGATCAACACTTTGACGATCTGGTTGAAGCATTTTTATGCCAGATCTTGATCAACCTTTGTTCAGAGTTACTTTTTATTATAAGCTTGACTTCATCCTTATCAATATGACGAGTTCTTGGATTGATAACCATCAAACCATAGTGTCATCCATTAGCCTCATCATGGTAGAATCTATTCCTTTGCACAACTAAAAAAAATTAGTTGTAACAAATTAGTTGTCATCCTCCACTTGATGATCAACCGGTTGTATAAGAAGAATTGTATAAGAAGGATATGAATTAATTTGTTGAGTATCTATTAATACCAAATATCATGTACTCGCATATATACTTAATTTCAAAGATCCAATATTAAAGAAAAGTTGAATAATATAGATTTAGAACATACATATAGGATTTGTTCCCCTTAAACACATGCATATAAAATATATATATCAGAAGAAGTGCATACATAACTATAGGTGAACTAATAGAGTTTTATTCTATATATAGAAATCATATAGCATTGATATAAATAAAACACATACCTTTGAGATCTTCATGTTCTTAAATTAATTGAGACTAAAATGATGTGGCTCAAATAAAATATTAGTGTCGTAAGAATATATCAATAACATATAGATGGAGAAAAAGAATAATACATATAGCTTGATCTCCTTGTGTTCTCATTTGATATCTCTTATAGATAATGAACCTCTCCATTATACCTCATTTTTATTTTTATATTCCAAAGAGACTATATTTAATAATTATATTAGTCTTACACAATTAGATTTATTATTAATCATCGAAACCAAATTAATAACACTTGCACTTCCCTTATCACTACCATCCATCGTTGCTTGGCCCTCCACTTGCACTAGCCAACTCCTCTTCGCTCTACCATCTATCGGCCTCATCTTGTCGAAACCGGTCGTGGATGGCCCAGATCTGACAGTGCCACCCCTATCTTCTTAGTCACCTTAGTAAGTCAACCGATGTTGCGCCCTCAGGGAGAAAGAGGCCTTCTATCGTCATTTTTGCAGCCGCATGGCTTGCCGATGAGCTGCTCAAGCAGCAGCAAGGTGAAGGAGGGTGGCAGCAGCACTTGAATGGTTGCTGCCTGGGTCCCAGTAGAGCTGGGAGCGACATGGGTGTGGGTTTCCTAAGTTCATTGCTTTAATTCAGTATTTCTCGGTCACCATTGTAGTCAAGAGCCGGCCACAATCTAGTAACATATGTCTTTATATTTATTTTTGGATTAGCGTGGTAATTTCTATATCATAAGGTGACTTTTTCTATACAACTATGTTAACTAATGTCATTATTATAATCTAAACCATCTTTTTTTTCAATTATTATGATAACTTTTAGCCCCCAAAATTTGGTGGCTCGTTTTTTTGCTTTTCTTAATAGATGGTGGTTGGAATAGTGGTCTCACAAACACAAATTGTGGCTGCTATTTTACGCCACAGCCTTAAACTGCTAACCCTTGTTAATTACTTATTTCAAATATTTTTATATAAGAATTTATATGTCTGTTTCTAATAGTCTTCATTTTATGATACTACAAGAGTTTTGAACCCATGATACTTAGTTATCACCTTATGTATTGCATGGGTTATTATTTAATTATTTGTATTGTATATATTGAAATTTTAATTGTATGCTGAATAGGTTGGCTGTTTCCTTATGAATGGCAATTTATATTAGAAGAAAGGTTATCATCAGTTACAACTTGGTAATCATTAACTGAAAAATAATAAATTACTAAATTAATTGTCCTAGATGAGTACAGCTTCATGTTCATTAATTTCGAATTTTGAAATTATCAAATTTTGTACAAACTAAAACTAAAGAGTGGCTTCCATGGCAGCAGTTGTGGAGCACATAGGCAGGCCGCACGCGAAAAGGCTAACGCACGAGTGACATTTTGTCGGCAGGTCCCCCCCTTTTTTTTTGGCAAATTCGAGAGTTGCTCCTTGGGCCGCTTTGTAGATTTCATGGGCTAAGGCACGTGGAGGTTTTCTTCGTGGGCTTGGCTTGTTTTCTTTTTCTCGTACTTGTCGGTTCCAAATCCGATTTGGGCTGAACACTCATGGCCCAATAGAGTGCTTGTATCTTTTTTCTTTTTTATTTAATTCGAATACTTGTATGTATAAAGTTTCTATACTGAATATTTGTAGGTACAAAGTTTCTATACCTAATATTTCTAGGTATGAAATATCTACAATGAATATTTCTATATATAAAGTATCTACACCAAATATTCTATGTATAAAGTACCGAATATTCTATATATAAAATTTATGTATGGAATATTTTATGTACAAAGTTGAATGTACATACATAGAAAGTCATGCATATGCTACTCCATTCACAAAGTCCACGATGATACATCAATGGCTGGTCAGATTAAAAAAAATTAAAACATAATGTTTTAGAGAATTGTTCATGGAGAAATCACAGATATAGCTACCTAACCAGGACATTTACAACATGTGGCCCTGGTGCCGTGCCCCCACTGCTACTCAGGCTAGGTTAACACGATGGAGGCAAGGAGTAACCTCGCCTAGGTCCAAGAGGCTAGGAAAGAGATGGGGGAGTGAGAGGAACCTATACAATCAAGCACCGAACGACCTTTGCTGCAGAAAAGAAGCCATCGACCACTAGCTGCGGCCAGTGGTCCTCTGTCACCAAGGCTAGAGCTAACGACAACAACCTCAGGAAGGTACCCGAGGAAGACGAGCGATAATAGCGAAGGCACAGACTTGGGATGAACTCTAGCAGTGTGTACATTTTTTTTTAATAATAGAAATGAGTTATATTTCCAGCCTCCGCGGACAGGGAGGACAGGGACATAGCTAATAAGTGTAAGTGTTTAAAAAAGACAGAGTAATGGGATAATTCCCTAACTTTAATGACCAATTGAATTAAAAACTATAACGAATCACATATTTCTAACAAGTAATTTATACGCGTTACACCATTCAAAACGGAAAAAAGACCCCTAATTACCAATTTCTGTAGTATAGCATCACTACACATAGTATCATACTTAGTATCAAAGATCAAGTATGAAGCCAGTTGGTAGACGTCAGATAATGTGCATTGGATTAGCCCTTTTTATTATAAAAAACTGTATTATTTTTGGCAATGCCATGTAGACCAACTTAGCGTAGCAGGACCCAAATAAAACTTTTTTTTTGGACTTGGCCACCCCATAAGTCAATTTCTAAGTATATTTTTAGCATACATAGAGAGGGTATTGAAAGTAAAGAAAATGCATTGCCAAGTAAATCAAGCTATGTGATAATCGAAAAGAGATGTTGAATTGTTTTTTGTGTATTAGAAAACAACAATGCTTATCATCCTCCAATTCTATCCTTCGTTAGAATTATGTTTTGTGAAAAACCACATAAATACTTTGATTTTTATTTTTAGTGGCACCTTCAACTCCCATAAGATTGTCTTGTGGATACGTTGGAGTTCATGATAGTGTTTTATATGAAGTGAACCAAAAATCGGCCAGTTTTATGTGAAGACCAAATGAAGCAATCATTTTCATTTGATAAAGTTATATTAGTCAACCAGCATATCAAATCATACCACTCGATTAGCTTGGAACCAACAATGTACTCTTAACATCTGCCAAAGAGCATTGTTCTTTTTTTGCCACGTTATATAAAAAGGATATTGATTTTTGAGAAGATATGTTGGCAACCATATATCTTTCCAAAATCTTATATTTGTCCCATTACTATATCTAAAAACCAAAATACAAAAATAGGTCTTTGATTCACATTAAACATAAGATTTGTCCCATAACTATATTAAAAAACCAAAATAAAAACTGGTCTTTAATTCACATTCGAGTTTATGAGATGTATAGGTGTGAGGTTTTACCTTTATATATTTGTTTTGCAAAAGATCCATAGGACTTGCTGTTGACTGGTTGGAATAAACATTTGTTTAGCAAATATTTTTTCTTTTTTTTACCGGGAAACTGTAGGAGAGGCCCCTACAGTGTATTAATTTTTCTGTAAAATACTATGTTTATGTATAGAAGAAAAAAAAATTACAAAGTATCAATCCATAAATGAAGGAAACAACGATCTGCAACTATAAGCCTATTTAAATGTAGACTTAGCTCCTCTTTAACAGAGATTTTCCAAGAGGGGATAGTCGGCTGAATATTATTGAAGATTAAATTATTTCTTTATTCCATATATTCCATGCCGCCACCAAGAAAATTTCCATAAAACAAGTTGCCCCAAAAGTGAACTTCTGCAGTTGTATCATGTTAAGAAATTCCACATTCATATTCCATGGAAACCCGATGGTATTCCAACATCTTGTGCTGAACTGACATTAAAAAAACAAATGCTCCCTAGTTTCACGAACTCCCCTTGAACACAATGGGCAAGTAACTGGGACAACGGGAGGTTTGCATTTTTTTTCCTATCTACAAGATCACAGGTATTCACTCTATCCATTAGCAGTAGCCAGGCAAATACTTTTATCTTATGAGCACCTTGCTTTTCCAAATCCAGGTTAAAGTTATTGGGGGATTTAAAAACCAGAAGCTGAGCTTGTAAAAGAACTGAGAAGTGTATTACCCCCAAATATAGCTCCATTTTTTATTTACATCCACCACTAAGAAATCAGCCAGCTCCTGAAGCAACTGAGAATGCTCATCAAAAATTTGAATTGATAGATGCAGAGTAGACTGATCCTACACTTGCCTTGACTAGTGTTGTGCCGTAGAATCATTCTTATGCTTTGAAAAGGAGTAAAATCTTGGAAAAAAAAACTAATATCGTACTTTCCCGTCCCATGGATCTTCCCAGAAAAGACTATATCACCTCTTCCAATTATTGGTCTTGCAATCCCTTCAAAGATTATTTCAAATTGTAACACATCTTTCCACAACAAGGAGCCACAAGGTCTTGAAATATGAGGCACTACTAAGGAGTAATATGATGTCCAGATGAGATTGACCCAAGGGGCTGAAAACTTCTTATATAACTTATGCAGTTGTTTAAGTAATAAAGCTTTATTTTGAACTCTTAGATCAATAATACGAACACCCCCTTTGAATTCTGGTTTGCACATTTTTCTCCAATTAAGGTTCTTGACACCTAGTCCATCTTGGTTTTTTAATCTGACATATCCTTTCTCAATCTGTATTCTTTTTTCCGATTGTCACCACTCTAGAAAAAACATGATCGGTAGAAGTCTAGTCTTTGATGTACCTCCCATAATTTCAAAAGATGATATCATAAACAAGAGAAGGCTCGAAATAAGTGAGTTTAGAAGTACCAATATCTCATCATATGAGATGTTTTTGTCCTTCCAAGTGTAAAGCTTTGTCAAACCTATCTTCCACTCCTTTTCAATTAATATTCTCAAGCTTTCGATATGCCAATGTATTTAAGGGGAAAGGATCCTAAATTACATCTAAATAGTTGTCTATGCTTTTCCTCGTCATCCTTAGTTTCCCAAAATAGAAAATTTTACTTTTGTGAAAGTTAATTTTCAATCCAAAGAGTTGTTTAAAAAGACACATAGAATGACCTTAATGTTTTTAGCATGTTTGAAGTCATGATGTATAAACATAATCATATCATGGACGTATCAAAGGATGGACAATCCATCCTCCACCAAATTTGAAATTACCCCTCTAATCTGACCATCGGCTTTGGTTCTCACTATAAGAATTACAAGCATATAGGCAACTATGTTAAATAGAATCTAGGATATTGGGCCCTCTTGTCATAACTCTTTGTAGGTCTAAAAGGTAGGGCCCACATTATCATTGACTTTAATGCTAGCACTTCCTAGGAAATCTAATTATATCACTATTGGGAAATTTCCTTTATACATGGTGTTTATTGGAGGAACTACCATTTGACTATATCATAACACTTTTCAAAGTCAATTTTAAGAATGATTTCATCCATCTTTTTTTATGAAATTCATGAATAGTCTCATGTAAAATTATCATCCCACCATATTTCTCCCCAGCAGAAATGTTGTTTGGATTAAGCGAATAACTTTATGGGCAACTAATGTGAACCTATAAGTGCTAACTTTTGTAAAAATTTTGAAACCAACATTTAGTAGTCAAATATGCCAATATTGTTGGATTTGTTTCGCATCGGTAGCACAATAGTCTCAAAGTTCAATCTAAAAAGAGGAAGAGTCCATTTATGGAATTCCCTAAACAGAGGCACAAAGTCATCCTCAATGACCTCCCATAAAATTTGATAAAATTTTGCTGAAAACCCATATGGGCCTAGAGCAAAATTATGTTCCATTTGAAATATTGACTCTTTAACTTCTTTTTCTAAAAACTCACCAAACGTCATTTTTACGATCTGACATTTGTGGGATATCATCATTTTTTCATTTGTCATGAACACATTATTCATTTTTTAAGGTCTAAATAAAGCTTTATAATAATTGGTGATATAATATTTAAGATTATTGTTTCCAATTATATTCCATCCTCCTATTCCAACTAGAAAATCATCTCCTTACGATGCTTACTATTAGATAAGTGATAATATTTGGTGTTATTGTCTCCTTGAAGGAGGTGCTTTGCTTTAGATCTTTAGTACAAGAGAGGATAGTATGTTATACTTTTTTTTTGTTTAGCACAACAATTGAAGCTAAAAGTCTCAATTTTTCTTTCTTGTATGTGCCACTCTTGCTTCGTGCCCACCCTCGTAAATATTACCTAAGTTGTGCAATCTTGTGTTTCCAACATTCCATGAGGTTCTTTCCCTTGTTTGTATTCCATCATTCATTACCAACCATCTCATAGAATCCATCACGCTCAAGCCATCCTAATTCAATCTACAGTGAGGACATCCTGCCAGTCCTTGAGAAAAGAGGAGGAGAGGGAAAAGAGATGGAGTAGATCAAAATTGGTCAGATTTGTATAGGTTCAAGCAAATCCAACAGGGAGTGACAATGGGGGCAGCGATTTGACATGAGTGAAACATCAATTTGCATCAGAAGCTATAGATGTTAGATTTAATTGAATAATTGGACAATTTAAATCAATTAAATAAAATAAATTTTAAGTCTTGGAGTTACATGTGTTTAATACTTCATGCATAATCAAAGAGAAAGGTAAAGAGTTTTTTGAGAATTATTCCAAGGATTGATTATAAAAAAATAACAAATGTCAATTACATCTAATTGATGATTGGTTAATGGTGGAGTAGTAGAGTACGTCAATTACTCTCTACCTCTTTCTCTTTCATGAGTTTATTCCTCTTCTTCTTCCCTTTCTCCTATAAAGGAAGAATGGATTTGATCTTTCACACGTGAGAGATAACACAAAAAACACACACTCCACTTCAATTGCTACTTGCTTTTTCTATCCTAGCGTCTGCATACACACATGCTAGGAGAGCAGGCCTTTTGAATCTCTGCCTCCCTAATCTCGCACCAAGAGGATATGAATCAGGTTTTTAGGGAGCGTAAAGTGTGATTGCTCACTGATTCGTTTGAATGACTACTTCAACTACATCACCATAGCTGTCGACAATAGCAGCAACATCAACACCGACAACCAGAGTGGCAATGGCTCTAGAGGTAGAAACAACAATGCTCTAGACGTAGAAACAGCAATAGCAACAGTAGCAGCTAAAAGGGAACGACAACAACAGTGTTGGTTCTGGTTCTAGTTCTACTTTGATTGCACCGTATGTCTTCTTTATTTTCTCTTTTGATTATTTTGCTTCTATACACAAATAAGATAGATATGTTCATTCCTTGTATTTTCAAATGGTATATGTCTATTTAGTTTACCTCTTTTACTGAGAGTAATTTATTTTCTATGGTCTATAATTGTCATATTTTACATAGTTTATTTCTAGATTAAATCTTATGAAAAATTACTAATATTTCCCACAATCTAAAAACCTGATTATAGACAATTTTCCACTACTGGTTTTGCTGCTGCTCTCAAACGTACAGTATTAGATTTTGAATTATAAGTGGTGGTATGTCAAGGTTGTCTGATGGTTGACAGACATAAATGTTTATCATGTGGCAAAGGATAGGCTTGAAATAATGATGACTCCTAAAGAGGAGAACACATTCGAGACTACCGATAACCTCTTTTGAGGTGCCATGATTAGCATTCTTGGTAAGAACCTTGTTGATGCCTACATGCACATATTTACTAGCAAGGAGATGTGGGATGTGCTTGAGGCTAAGTTTGAGGTCTCAGACGTAGGTAGTGAGTTGTATGTCATGAAATAGTTTCATGATTACAATAGTGGCTCTAGTTCTACTTTTGTTGTGACTGCACCATATGTCTTCTTTATTTTTTTTAATTAAAGTTTTGATTATTTTGCTTCTATACACAACTGAGGTAGACATGTTTGCTCATTCTATTTTCAAATGGTCCATGTGTATTGGGTTTATCTCTTTTACTAAGAGTAATTTATTTTCTATGGTCTATATTATTATCATAATTTACATTGTTTATTTTTAATCAAATCTTATGAAAGATTGATAATATTTTCAACAATAAAGGCACCTTCTGCGATTTGACATAGTGAGATGTGAGAGGGGACTCCAGAGAGAGATGTACATGAGAGGAAATAAGTACTCATTGGTTAGTGGGGAGGTTTCATATATAAACTAAGTGATTATAATATAATTAGAGGGCTTCAATGTAAAATTGTTAGGAATAAATATCATCGTAGATATATGGGTCCATAGAAGATACTATTTATTAGTTTCAAAATATCTATATCTACTGGATATAGTATAGTTATAGGTGCATGATAACGTCGTATGTATATTATTTTATTACTAGAATTTAAATCTTGATGTCCAATACTTATAGTTATATTTCTGTGTACCAAAACACCTCCTTTTTAATCATGCTACCATATGAGAATGCAATGCATTGTAAATTGTTTGACTTATCTTATACTCATTTTGTTTTAAAATATAAATAATGCTAGGCTATTTACCATAGATTAATGTTAAGGAGAAAAGACTAGGGTGTGAAAGAGTTGTTTAAAGTAAAATGAGAATAAATTTGAATGAAAGGTGATATTTTTCAACTTAGAACCACAAAGAAAAATGTCAGAGAAGAACATCATCATGAAAATATTGACAGAATTAAAGCAGTGGAACAGGTCGTGATCGGTCAGTATCACGTGATCATTGTAGATATGTGGGTCCATAGAAGATACCATTTATTAGCTTCAAAATATCTATATGTGGATGATAACGTCGTATGTATATTATTTTATTACTAGGATTTAAATCTTGATGTCGTTATATTAAAGTGTACCAAAACATCTCCTTTTTAATCATGCTAAAATGCAATGAATTGTAAATTGTTTGACTTATCTTATACTCATTCTGTTTTAAAATATAAATAATGCTAGGCTATTTAACATAGAATAATGTTTAGGAGAAAAAACTTGGGTGTGAAAGAGTTGTTTAGAGTAAAATGAGAATAAATTTGAATGAAAGGTGATATTTTTCAACTTAGGACCGCAAAGAAAAATGTCAGAGAAGAACATCGTCATGACAATATTGACAGAATTAATGCAGTGGAACAGGTCGTGATCGGTCAGTATCATTTGCTTCATGTGCCCACGAAACAGTACTTTAGTTATTTACAGAAATTTTGCTAAAAATGATCTCAGTTAAAAAAAATTCCTATGTTGCTAAAAATGATCTCAGTTAAAAAAATTTCCTACGTCATTGTTATTTTTCTTACAGGTAGGTATGTTTCTCTCTCCCGTCTTCGTCTTCTAATCCTTACTTTCTTATGCAACGTGTATTAGAAAAATAATAATGTAATTATTAAACTTTACAGTGTGACTGCAGTAGCTAATCTCATTTATAGTTTGTCTCGCTATCATTATCATTAACTGTGTACAACTTTTATCTTCAACTTAGTACATATACTTTTCATTTTGTTTTTTAAATAACTGTCAATGGACTATTCATCTTCCTTTCTTAAAATAATTATAAATACTTAATGTATATTGTAACTTAAACGTAACATAAGCCCAGAACTTCCCCCATATTATAGCTTAACCATTTAAGAGTTGTTACTTAGTAGCGTTATAGTGATAAAACAAAAAAAAAAGTAACAACGCTGTCAGTTATTATTTCGGAAGATTCATCCGGATCGACCCATTTATGATGCTTGCCCTTGTGGCGGACTTGACTGGGTAACGGGACTATAGCGAGTAAACGGCAGCAGTGTCAATGATTGAGATCCATGTAGAGGCCGGCACGTATGAAGCTCAATATGCTCGCCCGCGTACCGCGGCCATCGTCACTGCTTAGCTTGACTTGTCGACGATTCATCTCTATTACTGCCGGTCATCAACTCGTGGTTTGTACGGTTATTATTGTTGATATTATTAATAAAAAAATATATTATGTGAAATATAATAGTTTACTAAAATCTGTTAAAAGCTATATGTACATTTTATTTGAACGTTTTAACAAAAAATTGTTCTATCTATAGTTCCAAAACTCAAAATTAGTATTTATGAAATTACATATAGAATTGAGAAGAGCCATTGGCAACTGCTGGTGTTACAGGATTTAAATTTAAATTAAATCTTACGACCTATAAATATTACACACCGTTGTGCTTTATATAGGAATTTAGTAGTGGTGTGTGCTATCAAATTAAATCCTACAGCCGCTGACCTCCAGCTGTGTATAGTGGTGTGTACGTGTGTATTTTACATATAAAATTCATACTAATATTGTTTGTTACCTTATATTTTCTTAACTTAATAATTTAAAGTTTGGAATTTATAAGTACCACAAGTCACAATTTCATTTTTTCTAATTAATCCAAAATTTTAGAATAATTAAATACTTAATTGTACTTGATTCAGAGTTTCATTTTTAAATGTTTCATGATTTAATAATTCTAATATTTGTAATTAATAAATATCAAGTAGTAATTTGTTTGATGTCTCAGTTATTGATTTTCCATGATTTAATAATTGTAAATTTATGAGATAATAAAAAAACAAGTTGTATCCAATTTGAAGTCGTTATAGATTTAATGATTATTAATCATTAGTAATGAATAAGGAGTTGCACTTGGTTTAGAGTTTAGACCGGTTACGTCGTTCTAATTAAACAATTATTGATTCTGAATGTTAGAATTAAATTAATATAATTTTAAAACGAATTCTCAATGTATCTCTGGTTAATGTCGATCAACACCTTGTTTTTTCTAGGCTTGATTCGCTCGTAGCATCGGCCACATGTATCAGTACTGTAAACTCCAGAGAGAAAATGTAGAGGTTCTCGTATAGATGAATCTAACTTCCCAGTGGCTGCCGCCGCCGCCGCCGAGTAGGACTATTAGATATCGCAGTCGGATACACACGAACGCAATACGCAATGAGATACGATTATATGGCATGTAACGTTACTTGATGGGCTTTAATTATAACTAAAATTGGGCATAATTAACGGATATGATTTTTTAGTGAAAAATAAAAAGTCTATGATATTTAATATATGATAGTATAATGTATCTAATTAATGATCAAATCTTTTTATTAACGTGAGAGCTTATAAAAAGTGCACAATTAATCTAAGCATGAGATGTCTGTCTGTTTTGATTTTTCCCAAAGCCAGGCAGTGAAAGTTGCCTTTTCTCAAAAAAAAACTTTAGACTGAAATTATATTGTCGGGGTATATTTTGAATAAAAGGATCATTTAAGTACAAAGGCCCACTATATATTTTCAGTAAAAACTTGAGTTACTTTTAAGTAAAAATGTATACTCTGAAAGAAACTCTGCAATTTGAGTATAAGCTAATTCGAGACGAAAGTTTGATCATTTAAGTACAAGGTTAACTAGATGAATAACCTTTCATTTTGAGGAAAAAAATTAGTCGAGTAAGAGTTAAAATATTTTTATGGAACAATTGGACTGAGTTGATCCAACTAGTTGATATATATTAGTAAAAGTTAATTAATTTGACTTTAAAATTTGATGATTCAAAGTTCTAGTATGTGAGTACGAAGTGAGATTTGTTTTAAAGTAGAAAATACCAACGTAGTAGTATATAAGATTTACAGTGTTATTTGGGTGTTTGGTTGATGTGCTATGCCATTGCTTAGAGCAAGTAAATTTTAACATGCAGCTGGTTATTACATTTAATTCTGTCCATGTAATTACACTAGCTATAGTATATTATTCCAATATACTGCATTAATTTAATTTTATTTATTTTCTCTCAATGTATTTCTCTTTGTTTCCCTATCGAGTACATGTTGCCTCATACATAAGAGTGGGCTCCTTCAATGTGTCATTTGAACTATGATCTTTTTATGGTTGGGTTCAAACAAGCCAGCCCTTCAAACCAACCCAACTTAAACATTTTCTCTTAGATTAGGTTTTCTTTTGTCTATCAAAGATTGGATTTGTGTCTTTCACTGCCTCATCCACCTCTACGCATCTCTAACATTGGCATTGACTCCGGCTTCATGTTCGTCATCCCGCTTGTGCAATGTCGGCTTAATCACCCAATCAAGCACTAGGCTACAACAACTTTCTTGTGATCGATCGTCTTCGAGGACACATATACACCATCAAACTTCTGATTACCATTGTGTCACCCCCTTGGGTTATAGCTTCGCTATCTATGGTCTACCTTCACTGGTTGTTGCAATGCCATGATGCGCCCTCCTTAGCGTGACCTCACAATTATTGAAATTTTAGTTATTGCATTGACATAAAGCTATAGCTATATCGTTCCTCTTGGGCTACAGCATTATCAGTCTCATTGTCTATATTGCTGCCTGTGCGATGACTCTTTTGTTGTCTGTACTTAACATCATTAGACACTCGAGGTCTTCTTCATCTTCATCAAACATTGTCGCCATGTATTCTTCAAGTTGCCAATGTCGCCGCTCCAGGCTAGTACTTTATCTGCTCCTGCTATTTCACCTTCATTTTCAACCACTATGCCTCATCATCAACGTCAGCTTTTTCTCGACTACTTTCATTCTACTCTAACAATAGTGTGCCACTCTATACACTGGTCTTTTCTATTAGTCTCTCTAGCAGGTGGTGTGAGGTTAATGGTGATCTCTTATCTCGTCTGCATGGTATTAACAAGATCACTTCATGCGTTCGTCCCGAGTTATCCTCAGACCTAGCAAATCCGGTGTGATGTCTTGGCCTCTATGATTCGGCATCGTCAGTTCTTTGGTGTCTACTTTCCCAACAACCGATACGATCAAGTCATTGTCTTTGTCCACAGCACATCCTCACGTACCTCGGTCATGCGCCATCCTATGCCTACGACCACTCTATGGCGCCACTTACATATCCCGCTTCTCGGCTACATCGCTATTGGCATACGTGGCTTTGGCTATAACAAAAATGGCTACTCTACGCATGCCTACCTCGATCACGATCATGCTCTTAGCTTTGTCTACTTCAATAATGACACAAAGTTTAAGTTTTCTAAGCTTCTACGCTGCTCGCGTTTAAACTACAGTAACATTAGAGTATATATGGTAGTTATATGAATATTATGATAGAATTAATTAGAGCCCTTCATTATTTCTATTTTCTTTCTTATCTATATATATATACACGTAGACATGTTTAATATAATTGTCTAAGTATTTGTATAGTGCATTTTTTCTCTACTATTTAACATTTTCGAGTTTATAATTGGGTTAGTTTAGGCTCTACTCCTACTTTAACTCGGTGAACCGGTCTGTCAATTCCTTTGTCTCCCTACTCCTAGCTGCGTCCTTGCCTGGCTCCTTGGGCGCTCGACGTCGACGAGCTTCGTACCTGTGGCGTCCGCCTCTCTACACGCTCAACGCGGGCGGTTCCTCCGCAAGCTAGTGATTTGGCAAACGAAGTGACGCAACTAAAGGGGAAGTTGACGCTTCATCACCATCATTGAAGCAGCTGCAACTATAGCCAGCCACCCGCACCGACGGGGGTTCCTTTACTCACCCCCACCCCAGCCTGCTTGCTCATGGCGAGGCCGAGCCACACGACCTGGCGAATGGAACCCACTCCTGCATGCCCGAGTGCCTGCCCGTCGTGCTCAACATTATGTGGAGCATAGCCTTCACCGTCGCCGCCGCCGCCGCCGCTGTGTTCTTCACGAAGGAAAACCCTGTTACACTGCTACCAATATATCTAGTCGGGTGCCTCTCTTGTCCGCGCCCTTCGATCAATGCTTCGTGCACGTCAGCTTCGTGGTTCGACTCTCGCTACCGACCGCACCACTCTGCCCGATCCGCGTTGATAGATCTGATGTTGAGGCCATGCTCCTCTGATCCGCCTATCTTAGTAAACCTGCCTTTTTATGGGTTTGGCTGGGTTTTCATGCTAACCATTCAAAACCGTTGATGCTATTCTCTCTGTTTTAAATTACTTATCATTATAATTATACTATTTAATTTTTTTCATATTATATATCGTTGTCACAATAAGTTTAAAGATGTTTTTTTCTTCCTACCCTTCATTAATGCAGCTATATAATACTAATATTTCTTATAAGAAATTTAATACTTTGAGAATATTGATCAGGATGTTTTTAATGAGGATAACAATATAATTTATCACACATATTAATTTAGTGTGAGATTTGCTAAAATAATAAGTGAATTAAAATGAATGGAGTGGTTGGAGTCTTTGCTAGCGGCTTAGTGATAAGAAGGAGTATTTTTTTTTATACAACCAGCTTCAATTAATTCTATTTTTTTTGGTGCTGACTACTTTCACCATTGTTTGTTCTTAAATTGCTAGACAACGATGAATACAAGTCGTATATTTATGTTTAAGACACACCTAACCTCAATAACATGGCATCTAAGTATCTGTAGATTTTTTGAAAAAAAAGGTTAAAATTTGATGATGAATAATTCCGGTGTCAAATATTATGAAAACAGATGAAGCACTTTTTCTCTCTCAAAATATAACTAACTCTATCATTCAAAATTTATTTTAAAATATAGCAACTTCTACACTAGTCACTTACTATTTCAACTAATCTTGATTATCTCATATTTAAGTTTTATACTAAGTATCTTATTCAGTTTAGAGAAACAAAGGATTTAAATTTCTAAGCATTAGATCTTACAAGTGTCATTCGATTTATATGAAAAAAATATAGAAAATTCAAAGAAAAAAAATTAATTTATTATAAGTTATAGAGAAATAACATAAGAAATTATGTATCCACTCAAATCTCTTTTAAAAATTCCTATAAATCTATGTGTATGCTTTTATGTTCTTTCATTTTTTTTCTATGGATTAAAATTTCTCCAAACCGAATCAGCTCTACTTATTTCAATTAATTAAAATAATCTTTTATTTAGTTTTACTCTATTCCTAAAATAAAAAAAATTAAAGACAGCTGTATTTGCACGGATGGAGTACTACTGTACTTACCTAGAGTGTTTTTCTCCTCTTGACTTTTAGGTGTATGCCTAGGTGTGCTAATTTTGAATAAGTGGTCAATAGGATATACGGCTGCTAACCATAAAAATTAATATATAATCTACAACTAATCTAATATATTTATATAATAATTAGCTATAGATATATATATATTATACCAATAATTTCCTCACATGGTTTATTGAAATCCGTAAAGTGGATATAATATAAAATTATATTATATATTATGCCACTCAATTTTTTATATATTTGAGCATTCTTCTTATTTAAAATTTTTATATAATTATTACTTATTTATTATAATTTAATTTATTATTCAATATATTTTTAATCATAGATTATATTTTTTAAAATATTTATTTAATATTTTTAAGCAAATAAATAATTAAATATATTCTTAAAAAAGTTAAAAGCGTCATGTATGAAAAATTATATGCAGTGCTTCTCTAAACATGACGTGATGACGTGATGTGTGGTGTAATTTTTTTCAAAACCAATCTGTAGAAAAACGAGGAGCAGCATTCATTGTGACGTACAGACGTGGCTCATCGGTGTCTGTGCATTCGATGTTTAGCAAGGGAAATATTCTAACCCATTGGTTTGTTTAAAAACCGTCTAAATAATTATGAAAAATTCTTTAAAATTATAATAGCATTTATAAAGCGTGTAATACCACTTTATAAAATATTAGCTACAAACCCAACTCATATAGACGTATAAAAGAAAACACGTGCACGCCAAAATGAGAGCCTCACGAGAGTACAAACGCTCCCGGCACTGTTCCTGCGCCGCGCGTGCGTACTGCGATCTGTGAGCCATGGCGAGCCCAAAGACGGTGGTGCTCATCCCGTTCTGCGTCTCCGGCCACCTGACGCCCATGCTGGAAGTCGGCAAGCGGATGCTCCACAGCTGCTGCAACGACGACGACGACCGCGCCACGTCGCTCACCGTGCTCCTCGCGCAGCTGCCGGAGTCCCACCGCGCGCCTGAGCTCGACGAGATCATCCGCCACCGGTGGACTCCGGCTTCGACATCCGGTTCCACAACCTCCCCGCCGAGAAGCTCCCCGACTTCCGCGGCGGCGAGGACTTCATCTCCCGGTTCATGCAGCAGCACGTGTCGGACGCCAGGGCGGCGATCGCTGGCCTGGAGTCCCGCGTCGCTGCCGTGGTGCTCGACTGGTTCTGCACCACGTTCTTGGACGTCACCCGCGAGCTTGGTCTTCCCGGGTACGTGTACTTCACGTCCGCCGCCTCCATGCTTGCGTTCATGCTACGGTTGCCAGGGCTGGATCAGGAGGTGCCCGTGGATTTCGGGGAGATGGAAGGCGCCGTCGACTTACCCGGGCTGCCGCCGGTGCCAGCGGCTCTGTTGCCGACGCCTGTGATGAAGAAGGATCACAACTACACGTGGCTCGTGTACCACGGGGACCGCTTCATGGAGGCCGCGGGGATCATCGTCAACACGGTGGCCGAGCTCGAGCCGGCCATCCTCGCCGCCATCGCCAAGGGTCGGTGCCTGCCGGGACGCCGCGTTCCAGACATCTACACGGTCGGTCCCGTGCTGTCGTTCAAGCCGCCGCCCGAGAAGTCGCACGAGTGCGTGCGGTGGCTTGACGCGCAGCCGCGAGCCTCTGTCGTGCTGCTCTGCTTCGGGAGCATGGGCAGCTTCGCGCCGCCGCAGGTGCTCGAGATAGCCACCGGACTCGAGCGCAGCGGGCACCACTTCCTGTGGGTGCTGCGCAGCCGTCCGCCCGCCGGCTTGCCGTACCCGACGGACGTCGCCAACGTGGAGGAGCTGCTGCCGGAGGGGTTCTTGGAGAGGACCAAGGAGAAAGGTCTCGTGTGGTCGAAGTGGGCGCCGCAGAAGGAGATCCTCGCCCACCCCGCCGTCGGCGGCTTCGTGACGCACTGCGGGTGGAACTCGACGCTGGAGAGCTTGTGGCACGGCGTGCCGCTGGTGCCGTGGCCGCTGTACGCGGAGCAGCACCTGAACGCGTACGAGCTCGTGGCCGTCGTGGGCGTCGCCGTGGAGATGATGGTGGACAGGAAGCGGGGCAACTTGGTCGAGGCGGCGGAACTGGAGCGCGCCGTGCGGTGCCTGATGGACGATGCATCGGAGGAGGGGAGGAAAGTCAGGGAGAAGGCCACGGAGGCGAAGGCCGCGTGCCGGGACGCCGTGGAGGAAGGTGGGTCATCGTACATGGCGTTGCAGAAGCTCACGCAGGAGATGGCCCATATGCCATATCAAGGTAGTCAAGGAAATTTCTGAAATAAGTTTTACCATGTTTGAAAAAAAATTAATATTCAACACTTCACAAATAAAAGGTGTACCATAGGTAATTTTACTGGTAGATGGATAAGGATATGATTGCCTTTGATATTAATGGTAGATACATCGGTAATACATCTGTAATTCTTTTCCATCTCCAATACGGGTTAAGTCATGTACGTCTTCTGACGTTGTTTGCGCGATTTTTTGAGATTTTCTTTTGAGTGCTACAATGTTCTCCAGGAAAAAAATCACACAAATTTTAAAGATGAACAGAGGCCCAGATTAAAATATATTTGACTGCTTAATTGATTTTTAGGAGGGAGTAATTCGGACCTTTGAAGGACTAACCGTATCCAGCCCGTATGAATTCATCCAGTATTGCTCGTACTTACTTGGCATCTCGCAGCACCGTCTCTTCCTCAATCCCACCGCACCAGTCTATCCACGCTGCTTAGCCCAGCAATGCCATGCCGACGTGGAGGCATGTCGTACCTTATCCTTCTCTTGATTAACCAAAGTTATTTATAATATAATTCAAATCAGCATAAGTTCAGTCATAAACGGTTGGCGGCAATAAGAGAAGTTATTGCACAAAGAATTAATGGGGTTGGACAGATTTGTAAGAGGGGGTGGGGAGATCAGCCATGATGGACGTGTGGACCAAGGATGATGAGAAGAGCCATGTCGCAAATAGTTTTGGCTGTACAAAAATATCTGCAAAAAAAATCCTACAGAGCTGGATGGGCAATGACAACATTCGATTATTTACAGCTAAACCCTGAACCCTTTCTCAAAGCCACCATGTACTGATCTGCTTAATTCTATCCAACAAGCGATAGCCGGAGTATCTTTTTGTTGTCACACAATTCAGTCTAGACTAGACTCTAGAGGTGAGATACAGTGTGATAGCGTACGTGGATCAATGAAGACGGACAGGGACGATGGTGATGTGAATGGCTCATAGCGAAACAATGGTTGTTGTCACAGCGAAACCCGTGAACCTAGGGATGTTGGGGGAGCAATCAGCTGAAGAGATGCAGTGGCTCTGCTAGGACGGCAGGACAGTGGCGGTCCTGTGAATGGTGGAGGCTGGCTAGTGTAAGTGTGGATTAAAGAAAAAAAATGGTGTGGCTGCAGTGCATGGACTGAATGGAGGAAAAAGCTCGAAGCGAGCGGCGTGATCACTGAAGGCGGCAGTCGTTAAGTGACCATAGGACGAGGTATCGTGTATGATGGTCCTGTTTTTTTTTTGTTTTTTTAATAACTGCGTTGTCTGGTGTAGTTTTATGTAATGCTGATAATTCAGGTATTGTTAAATTTAATATACAATCTAAAATTTTATTTTTATAGATATAAATATATATATAGATAGATAGATAGATTTTTATAGATATAAATATATATATATAGATTTTATATACAACTCTTCATATAAAACTCTTAAATTTTATTTCTATATATTTAACCTTAGGACGACGGAAGAAGAAGAGGCCGGGACGGCGCGGCAGTCGGCGGTAGCGAGGGTTGTCTGGCCGAGGGGCGAGCCGGTGAGTGCGTGCCCGCTACCGCCGCATTTGCGTCTCCCGTATGGCAATCGGAAGATGAGAGAGCAGAGAGGAAAGCGTACTCGGTGTCGGCAACGCCAAGCAGCAACAGTAGCGGGCCGAATCCCGATTCCCGGAGGCAGAGGCATCGAAGAAGCGCACGTGTGGACCCGGCAGACTGGGCTCCGCCTCCCACACCGACCCGAACTGGATTCGAGTCGGACTCCGTATCCGCTTGGCGGCAACGGCACCGACCTCCCTCGTCTCGTCGCGCTATAAATCCAGAGCGCCACGCGCCAACCTCACCACAAAACCGACCAGCAGCAGCATTCCAAGAAGCTTAACCAGAAGCCAACGCATACAAATACAATCCGAGGACAGATCGAAACATAAATGTTCGCCATGATGTACGGCACCTCCGACGGCGTTCGCTACTGCCACCACTGCCAGCGCATCACGTCGATTGTGCTCGACCACGCCACCGTCGACGCCATCTGCACCGAGTGCGCGCTCGTCCTCGGCGACGCGTGCTCCTCCGAGCCACGGTGCCGCGACGCCTCTGCCAAAGTCGGCGCTGATGACGGCGACGCCCGTGCCTGCGTCGGCGAGCCCGCCGCTCCTGTCGATCGGTTGCTCCCGGGCAGCGAGGTGGTCGCCGCCGGCATTACCTGCTCCGTCGCCCCGCCCGAGCTGCTGGCTGACGCTAGCTCGGCGCCGAGGATACGCGGCGCCGTCTTGCGGAAGATGCGTGGAGCTGTCGTGCCGAAGATGCGCGGCGCCGTCCCTGACCTCAACAAGGCGCTCGCCGAGGGGTTCGACGCCATCGCCGACATGGCGGTCCTGCTCGGCCTCGCGGACAGCGTCAGGGACCGCGGGAAGGAGATGCTGAGGAAGCTGGACGAGGCGAAGGCGTGCCCCAAGAGACGGAGCCGAGACGCGCTCTACGCGGCGTGCCTCCACACCGCGTGCCGAATGGAGGGCTCGCCGCGGACGCTCAAGGAGCTGGCCGCGGCCACGCCCGACGCGGCGGCGACGAAGAGGGACATCGGCAAGTTCATCAACGTTATCAAGAGGCACCTGGGGAAGGAGGAGGCCAGGCTGGATCAGTCGGAAATGACGAAGATCGGTGGCGTGGTGGTGCTCGCCGGCGACTACCTGCTTCGCTACGGGGCAGTGGTCGGGATGAGCGGACAGGAGGTGGCCACGGCGCGGCGCGCGGTGAGCAGGCTGGACGAGAACCTCGACGTGCGCCGCAACCCGCAGTCCATCGCGGCCGCCATCATCTACATGGCCGTGCAGCGTTCCGGCGACGGCAGGAGCAAGAGCGTCCGCGAGGTGTCCGCCGCCACCGGCGTCAGCGAGTCGACCATCAAGGACGCGTGCAAGGACCTGTGCCCGCACGCCGCCTTGCTGTTCGGCTAAATTGAAGACCCGGTGACGCGACGCTCGTTACTATTTTTTTTTGTGTGTGTACGTGTGTTGTTGATTAAGATATTGTTCGACAGCCCGCATGTAGACTGAGTTCCAAATTCCGAAATCATGTATTTAGTTTTTCTAAATCTGAAATCATGTACATTTTCAGAAAATATATACTCTGTTCTGGAATTGTCATGGTTGACCATGGCTCTGACTGCAAATTATTTTTTAATATCACATGTAATATAATATGTGATATGTGATGGATAATTCACGAAAGGATTAAATTGGGAAAACTTGTTTTAAGGAAATATGAGAAGGTGAAACAAGGAAATGAATGATTACAGTGAGTGATGATAGAGAAGAATGTTCTTTTTAGCATTTTGTGGGTTGAGTTGAAAGGTGTTGTTATTAGAAATAATAAAAAAATATGAGACAAAGTAAATGGATATGGAAGAAAAATGTTTAGATAAATTTAGACTCTTAATATAATATCCTAATTCTATTTTAGTAAGTTATATTCCGTCAATTGTATTATAAATTATGCTTGAGGCTTTTGTTAGATGGTAGGTAGGACCTATATTTCCCCATGTGTTTTTTAGACTCTGTTCTCACATACGGTGAGTTTTATACACAATTCTGTTTCTCATTACCGGTTTTGAAACCAGCATAGATGAGGGGGCCTCATCAATGTTAGATTTAGATCGGCACTGATGAGGGGTTGGCGAGCAAAAAAAAATAGTGAAGCCAGCTTGATGAATCTAGGGAGATGATGCTTCAAGCTGCAGGTACAAATAAAAACATATCTGCATCCACACCAAAAACATATCAACAGAACACCTCTATAAACAGTTATATAAGAATCACATAATCCGTCAACAATTTATACAAAGCTGAATCGATACAATCCTGTAATGACTTCACAAGCTCACAGATCAACACATCTCATCATAAATCAACACAAAATAAAAAAATCAACACAGACTGAATCTCTAAAACAGATTCACCGCCACTTCATCTGCCACCAAGTGAGAGAGAGAGTGAGGAGAAGGGTTAGAGAGAGAGCAAGCAAAAGAGTGAGGAAGGTTTAGAGAAGGAAAGGACTTAGAAGTCCAGACTTATCTCATTCCCATCACTGGCAGCCTCTGTGAATTCCCATCACTGGAATCTGTGGCCTCCTCACTGGAGAAAGGGGAAGAGGCAAGCGAATGGAACCAGCGTGAATTTGAGAGGGAAAGACTAGGGAGTGGCACTGACACGGCACAATGGCCCCTGCGAGCTGAGCCCTCGGACAAGCGCGAGTGGCGATCATCATGGCACTAGCATGGATCTGAGAGAGAGAGACCGAAGAGGATTTGCCATTGCCTCCTCTCACTCACCCTACCCTTCTACTCTTTGTCATGGTGGAGGAGGCGATGCAGCAGGCCAGGTTCAGCACCACCATCCTCTGTCTCAACAATGTTTTCCATGGTTGTTGTCACCATGATGCTGCCATCCAGCACCAGAAGAGGAGGCTGTCGCTGCTAGGGAGAGAGAGGAGGGGGCAGCCACAACTTACCGTGGATCTAACAGCCTCTATGTCGCTCAAAGCGGATGAGTGTCGGTCTATTAGGGAGATAAATGGATCTGAGAGAGAGGGAGAGGATTCAAGAGAAAGACGAGAGCCTCATCTATCGATGTAACTTAAAATATTTTGTGTTCGAGCAGATGGAGCGTTTGACTCGATCAATCGATCGTGGCTTGGCTTGTTTTTTTTATTAATTTATCTAATAAACTAACATTGATAACTATTCATTCGTGCTAATTTATAATAAAAACCGATACAACTATTCATCGGTGCCGAGTTTTATTATGAATTGTTATATTGATGAGTAGTCATCAATGGTAAACCCTTTTCCCATTAGCATCAGGTTTTTCCTACTCAATACTAATAGGCAGTACTCAATACTAATAGGCAGTACAGTACAAATGGGATGTAGTGAATGGCTTTGCATAAATAAAAAAATATTACACTAAGTAATTAGCTTTGGTTATAACATTGCTGCGAATTTATAAGTGGCGATAATGAATCTATACAGTTCTTTAGAGACCTATGATATATAGAAATTGGCTATTTCAGGCAGTTCTTTAGGAATTGCGTGTGATAATCCCAGGTGGCTCTCTTAGGAAATCACATGTGACAATAAATTTCTTTTTTTTAATTTTTGTAGACACAAAAAATAATTCAAAAAATCCTTTAGCATCTCCTCAACGGAGGGAGCGCTAGCGTTGGCGTCATTAACCATGGGTGGGGTCGATGTGTGCCTACCACCACGGGCAAGCCAAGTGGTCTCTGGTACCAACATGTCATGTGCTGTAGTGACGGGATTTTGTGGAATTAATTAAATCGTGTAACCGTGCGAGGCAGGAGGTCGAGGGCAATCGGCGCCTCGTCGTCCTGATGCCGTGACGGCAAAGAGAGAAACTAGTTTGGATAAATTACTTTTCATTTATAATCTCCGGGCTAAGTCAGAGGCCCCAAACCATGACTCTAACATGAAAAAAACTCTAAATTATCTAAACAACTTTAGAATTTATCTCTAATACTAGATAACAATATAAACTCAGTCTCTACCTTGACCTTATGTCTGTAGGTACGCCCACGTGACAATAATTAATGATTATATAATTATTTTGATAAAATGAATGGTTAAAAATAATTTTAAAAGTTAATAACGTTAAACATTTAAAAAAACGGAGGGAGTAAAATTTATCTCCTCCAATATAAGCACCTCTATAGGTAGTCTTACATAGCTCTATTCTCCATTGATCATATGTAGAACTTATGAAGCTTCAGTACGGTAAGGCATAATCAACCTATCTATCATGACATGCATGCAAGAGTCGTTCTACTGTACGAATTTCGCTGTTTTGGGCTGGTAAGCACTCCCATGAACCATGGCATCTCAGCCCTCTTCGTTTTGCTCTGCCCGGCCGAGCCCAAATGGTGAGCCCAACTGCTGAACAATGGAGTTAGCGCGTGCAAAAACACAGTTCCCACTCCGACTCGGACTCCATTAATCGAGAACACGTACGTATGGCCGGAGATCGCCAGCTATAACTATGGTGCCCCTCATCTCGACGTCATCACGCCTCCACTTTCTTGGATTCCTGTCGTCGTTCCAACCAAGTGCAGGCGCAGGCGCGCGCCGGCCGATCGATCCACGGTTAATTCCACCGCGCATGCCTTTGATGGCGCAATGCGCCGGTAGAAGAAGGATCAGCCGCGAGATCGAGAGGATGAGGAGGGGGAGCAGCAGGCCGGAGCTCGCGCCGATTGCAGGACGGGCCGCCAACAAGCTCTCCACCGTCTCCGCTCCCGGGGAGAGCCCGCTCGGGCCATTGCCACGCCGCGGCGCTGCACGGAGCGGCCGTGAGGAAGTCGTCGTCAGGGATACAGAACGAGCGCCCCGCCGCCGTCTTGGCCCGGCCGCCGGCGCCCGTGCCTTCGGGACGCCCCACGACGTCGGCCGGCGCCAGCGCCGGCGACGAGCCGATCAAGTAGCGCGTGCAGATGAGCGTGCGCACTCGGTTAGGCAAGATCTTTGCAAGCATCTCAAGAACCGTACATTTAGCATCTCAAGATCTTGGTGAACGCTCAGGTGTTCATCTAGCTAGATGCCATGAGGTGGTCACTAGTCTTGAGTATGTTTTAGGTCATGGAATTAAGGTACTGCGATGTAGGCATTAAGTACCTAGGTGATTCTTGTGTTTCTGGTTTTTTTCTTGTCGATTCTTGTTTGTGAGTTGTACTGGATTCTTTGTCATAAGAATGCCTAACCTAATCTACTATATATCATTCACCAGAAATATCTTGGGTCAGTATTTTGAATATCGGATCGATGCTAAACAAAATAAACTAACTGGTACGGTCATATCCCATATAGCGCTACATATGTGCAGCACTGCAGGAGTGGAAATATAGGTGCTATATGAGCTACAACTCTAGGCTAATTATGACCGGTTGTTAAAGCCAAACCATTCAACGGGTTGATATGTTTAAATATGAGAAGGACTGAGAATATGTTTTAACATTGATAAAAAAGATAAATAGAATTAGTTCACCAAGCCAATCGGCCGAGGTGATGGGCTTATGATGCCACCGCTTGAGGTGAGCGAGTACCTCTGACATTTTATAACCTGACATAGGTAATTTGGCAGACCTTTAACGGGTTGTTTAGTTTTAATCGATAGAGGTATGATGACTACTATAAATACCTCCACTAATGCATTGCTTTGCATCCCACTATATGCACTGTACATAATTTAGGTAGAAGAGCAAGGGGATGATACTTCATCATAAATTTATGTTAAGGGTAAATAAACGATATAAAACCTAGCTATGATCTGAATATAATTTGTATTAGTGTAGCTAAATTTATTGTATATTTTTTATTACTTTGGATGGATCATAGTTGGATGTACAACACTAACCACTTGAGCGATGAGTATAGAAATAGAGTTGTTAAAATTTTGAATGCTGCGGAGGATGATAAGAGAAGGAGGAGCAATAAATTTGTGTCTTGTCTATGCGTAGACTACAAAAACGAGAAGATGTTTGCAAACAGACTGCGGTTACAATCTCATCTAATACGAAGAGGTTTCATATAGAACTACAGTTGTTGGAGTAACCACAGTGAGCAAGATCTATCAAATATTCATGATGATGAAGTAGATGATCAGCAGAACACACAAGATGACATGTTTGTCCCTTGTCCACTAAGAGGTGATACTGTTGATGTCGATCCTAATCTTTCCGAGATACTTCATGATGTTGAGAAGTCATCCTACAACAAAAGGGAATATGATAAATTCTCCACTTTGGTGGATGATTCAGAGACACCTATATATATCCTAGATGTAAGCAGAAGCACACGAAGCTATCTGTTATCCTCGATCTAGCTAAACTAAAGGCAAGCAACGGTTGATTAGACAAAAGTTTCACGGATCTGCTTGATTTTCTGAAAGACTTGTTGCCCAAGGAGAACGAAATGCCGAAGATGACATGAAGCAAAGAAAGTGCTATGTCCATTGGGGTTGGAGGTTAGAAGAATTCACGCGTGTCAAAATGATTGCATCTTGTTCTACAATGAATATGCCCACTTGGATGCGTGCATATAATGTAAAGCTTCTTGATACAAGCATAAGAAGTGTATTCTTCAGGAGAGAAAATCTAAGAGGGGCGGTCCTCAAAGGTTGTTTGGTATCTCTCTATTTCCAGCCGTATAAAATGAATGCTTACCAATCCGAAGGAAGCTATGTTGGTTTGTTGGCATGCAATTGATAGGAAGGCAGACGGAATGCTTAGAAACCCAGCCGATTTAGCGTAGTGGAGGAACACTGATAGGGATTACCCTGAATTTATGAAAGATCTGAGAAACATAAGGTTTGGTCTAAGTAAAGATAGTATTAATCCTTTTGGTGACCTGAATGTCATAGCACTTAACTAGTGCTTCTTGTGAACTTCAACCTACCATCTTGGGTGTGTTTTAAAACAATGTATATTATACTTTCCATGCTAGTTCAAGGGTAAAGATAACCTAGCAAAGATATTGATATGTACTAAGAGCCTTTGATCGATGACTTGAAAATGATATGGCATGAGAGGTCTCATATATATGATTCTTATGGACGAGAGAACTTTAGGATTCATGTATTGTTGTTTTGCACTATCAATGATTACCCTGCACTTGGTAATCTTTCTAACTAGGCCGTAAAAGGAAATAAATCTTATTCAGACTGAATGGATGAAACACATAGCGTGTGGATGAAGAACTCACGCAAGATGGTGTACATAGGCCATAGAATGTTTCTTCCACTGTATCACCAGTATAGAAAAATGAGGAAAAATTTCAATGGCAAGAGAAAAAGAGCCAATGCACTGTCAGCTTTAGCTAGAAGAGAGGTGCATGCCCTAGTGAGGGGCATCCGTAATGATTTTAGAAAGAAGAAGAAGTCCACTAACTCAAAGTTAAATAGCATATGGAAAAAGAAGTTAATATTCTGACGGTTACTGTACTAGAAAGATATGGAGGTACGCCATTGTATTAATTTGATATACGGAGAGAAGAATGTTTGTGAGAGCCTTGTCGGGTTACTACTTAATATCTCAGGAAAGATGAAGAACACGCTAAATTCATGATGAGATATGGAAGTGATGAAAATCCGTAAGAAACTGCACTAATAACCTCTGAGTCTGAAAGACTATACCTCCCTCTAGCTTGCCATACTCTATTGAAGGATAAGAAAATAGATATATTATCATGTATCGAGAGTATTAAGTTTCCATATGGATACTCATCACGACCAAGTTAGTGGGTTTCAATGGTTGACCTCAAAATTGTTGGGATGAGTCCCATGACTGTCATGTTCTAATTATATAGCTACTACCAATTGCCATTAGGAAGATTCTTCCAATAAAAGTGAGGCACGTGATAATGTGGCTATACTCCTTCAATGCAATTGGATAGAAAGTTGTCGACCCAGAGGGACTAGATGACTTGTAGGCAGACATTATGAAGACACTTTGTCATCTTGAGATGTACATCCCACCTACGTTCTTTAATATCATAGTACATCTGACTATCCACTTGTGAATCAAACAAAAGCATGTGGTCCTACGTTCATGAAGCATATGTACCCATTCGAGAGGTATATATGAATTTTGAAGGGTTATGTATGGAATCGGTATCTTCTTGAGGGAAGCATGATTGAAGGGTACACCACTGAGAAAGTCATCGAATTTTGTATGTATCATATATTAGAGATCTAGCCAATTAGAGTTCCATTGTCAAGACATGAGGGCAAGCTAGAAGGGATTAGGACCATTGAAAGGAAAACTATCAATCTAGATCGCACCCAATATGACAAAGCCCATTTTCCAATATTGCAGCATATGACAGAGGTGTAGGATCAAGATATCGACTCGAGGGGTGGTGAATAGGCGATATTAATTTTTTTTCTAAAATGCAAAGTTAACATAAGATGCCATGTCTTGGTGAAAGAGGGTTTATCTAAGCAACTACATTAAGTTTTGCATATCTAGGGTGATAAGGCCTCAAAAAGTCTCTATAAATGTAAATTATATAAAAATAAATACAATAAGTAAATGAGACAAGAGACAATGACTTTTCTTACTTGAGGTTTGAAAACTTGCTGATTTTCTACTCCTCTTTGAGACGAGCCAAACTTCACGATTCAAACTATCAAGCCTCTAAATCCCTTCGTCAAGGGATGAGCAAGATAGGAGCTGGCCTTAAAGAGGTCTACCCAAGTCTTGACACTAGGGTAGTTCTTCCTTTACTCCGAAGGTGGTGAACTCTAAACCACTCATAAATATGCTGGGTCTTTTTCACAGAGATCCCCATGAATCACCTTCTCCAAGCCATCTAGGAGATGGCAACCTCTAAAAGTAACAAGTGACAACCAATGCTTGGAGAAAATCAAGTGCCACACTAGCTCAATAATGATGCAATGCAGTTGACTTGGCTAAAACAACCCTCAAACACCCTCAAAATTAAAGAGAAAGCTCAAGAGCTGTAAAAGGGAAGGCAATGGTTCATATGAAAAGGATGCAAGGCCAAGAGAAAGCCCATCTGCTGGTGGGTGAGTATTTATGCCTCCACTAACAAATACTAGCCATTCGGGGTGAAAACCCCCAACTATACATATGGCTGGTCCGACTACAGTTGAGGAGACTGTCCAACCAAACTTCTTGCCAATGGTTTGAAAAAGAGCCGTTGGCGTACATTAAATGCGCCTATTCTAGTCTAACCAAGGGCAAAACTACGGTTCGACAATGCCTAGACCAATTGCCCTGATCCTCGGACTGACTGACACCTTGAAAAAACCTTTCTATAAACCTCCGGTCCAATCGGCCTTAAGTCTTGGTCCGACCGGCTGACAATGCAGCTCTCAAAATCCTTTCTGAAAGATCACGGTCTGACCGGATCTAGGGCCCGGTCCAACTGGCTAACAAAGTAGCGCTCAAAACCCTTTCAGGAAGATTGTGGTCTGACTAGCTCCAATGCCTGGTCCGACCAAAGAGCCTTGCCAAAACTCAAAATCCTCTCTAGAAGATCACGGTCTGACTAGCTACAGTGCTCAGTCTGACTGGCCAGCCATGCTAGAGCTTAAAACCTTTTTGGAAACTCCTGATCACACTGGCCCCAATGTCTGATCTGATCGATTCTCACCAGAATGCTTTTCCCAACTTAAAAACTTTATGCAATTGCTTTAATGTGATATTTTGATCAACTCTTTGCAATTGTTACCACCCTTTTTGATAGTATGACAAAGCTAGAAAAATAAACCTAACACGATCGTCCAATATCTCGATTGATATAAAAGAACAATAAATGTTTTCTTCACTTTGCCACCTTCTTGCTTATCAATTTTAATCGGTGATCAAACTCCTTGGCTGATTCTTTGTGCGTACCTAACTTAATTACAATAGTCAAATGCAATCGTTAATACACAATTTGGGCTTGTCATTAATTCCCAAATACAACAATGGAGCCTAGATGTTTTAGGAGGTGATACCATACTTCGAGGAACACAAAGCCAAGATCTGATAAGGCAATGTCAACCAATTAGTTAAATGTTTAAGGATCATGTTTGTAATTCATAGAAAGTTACAAGTGAGATAGTGAAATAGTTAGAGTGAGGTCATGAATGGGCTGTCATAACTTGGCAAGGATAGAATATCAATGGATATATATTTTACACATCCACGTAAGACAAGAAAGCACTGTACATAACAGTGGGATAGGAATAGAGGGAGTTAATGACCAATTTAGCATGTGTGATTAGTACTATGGTTGCATAGAGAAAATATAGAAGCTGAGCTATGTGAAGTTCAAAGTGGCATTGTTTCGGTGTAGGTTGGTCAAACTAAAGGACGTTACAGTTGATAAGGAGTGATTCACACTTGTAAATTTACAGTTTGATAGATACAATGATGAGCCATTTGTTCTAGATAAACAGGTTGTCTAAGTTTTCTACATAATCGATCCGGCAAATAGGAGACTTCATGTAGTTCGTGAGGGTAAAAGAAGAATTATCGGGGTTGACAATGTCGTAGACGAGGAAGATTACAACAAGTTCGTTCATTGTGTTAACCAAGAAGCTTTCCTTTAAGAAGTGCAACGAAAAGGTGATATCGTGTATGCATGCTTTGATAATGAAGAAGACATTCTTATGTAATATAAGCATACCAAAAGTACTAATGTTTGTTTATGATATGTATGTATATCAGCGTTTGCATATGAAGTTCGATTCAGCACTATAAAGTTAACTTCAGTTCGATTGAGAATAGCACACTTATTTTTATTGAAATAAAGAATTTGAAAATTTAATAGTCTAATGTACCCTCGTAAAGATGTATTATTCAACCCATTTATAGAAATGTAATAAAAAATTATGACAAAACACTAACTTCAATGGATCCGACGAGACAAAAATTGACCTACGGGTTAAAACCCTAACTCCTAGTGGTCAACTTACCTATGATGGGCCTATAGTGAAAACCCATCATACGTAAGTTACCTATGATTGGTTTTATTTATATGCTCATCACAGGTAAGTTATGTGTGACGGGTGTAAAAGATCAAGTCTCATAACCTTGTATTATAGGTATTTTTGGTGATTAATTATAACATATCTTGAGACTAACTATTTCTATGAGTTGGAGTGGGTAGGTTGAGTTTTGGCATCAAGATAAGGATATTGATAAATATATTAGTGAAAAGAAGATATTAAAGATATGGAGAGCAAAGTGGCTTTTGTATGGCAAAATGGTGAAGGGCAAGCAATGCTCAGCTGCAATGAAAGGGCAAGCGAAGGGTTTGGCACTAACGAACCAATACAGTGGTAAATGGCCAGTGAAGGTTTTGTATTGATGGACCGTGCAATGCCATACGAAGTTGTGAAAGATCCATATTAATCATTTGAAGAGTACATGATAGAGTGCCGTAGATCAATACTATACAAGGCATTGATCAAGATAAATGTATAATTGATTTAAGACTAATGTATTTAAAGAGATATATGTGAATAGTTTTGATGGTGAAATAGAATTGACATTGGCAACCCTTAAGATAAAGCAAAACAATGGCATAAAGGTGTTCCTAGAAGTATAGCTTTTCTATTTATTTTTGAGTATAGGAATACCCTACTATTAAGAGAGATGTAATGTTAATGTATTTGTTAATGTCTTGGTGCTCAAAGTGAATCTTCTAAGTGCTTCCTTGAGTGAAATCCAAGTCTTAATCTATCCTTTGAGAGGTTTTAGAGTTTGTTCTTGGTTGAGTTGGGTAGCTCTCTCGATAAGCTTTCTATAGTGTCTAAGATCGTCAAAAACAGATTCCAGAGTAAGGAGTTATGACTATTTTTGTGGGGCACTATTAGGGAGTAGCGGATACTCTAGATATTTTGGCCGGATAC
This sequence comes from Oryza coarctata, assembly GCA_030770085.1. Classification (NCBI taxonomy): domain Eukaryota; kingdom Viridiplantae; phylum Streptophyta; class Magnoliopsida; order Poales; family Poaceae; genus Oryza; species Oryza coarctata. Next base: position 12,539,354 of record CM061475.1, read on the forward strand.
TCCGGACCGACCTTACTGGTCACACAGAGAAGCATCTCCAGAGTCTTCGGAGGTTTTGGGCGAATACTCTAAACTTTGAATATGTGAGTAATGACTAGTTTTTGGGGGCTCGGGTGTTTAAATCTGTCCACTCCCTCCATCCTTTGTTGTTGTTTTTAAGATTGAGTTTTGGTAAGAGTAGGCCTATCTCAAATAGCCCCTTCCAAATCCCCTACCTTGGTGGTAGCTCTTTGTGAAAGTGATTTAAAGAGAAAAATTTGAGTTGAGAGATTGAAAGGTTGAGAGCAAGTAAGGTTCACTTCATTCATTGAGTGCTTGAGTTCATAGCAAGCAAATCTTTGATTGTATTTATTTCTCTTAGAAATCAAGGTCTCCTAGATGGCTAGGAGTCGTTGGTAAGGTCCCAAGGTTATGGTGAGTCACCAAAAGTTTATGAAGGTTCATCCCCACGCACACAAGGAAAGAGATAATTAAGTGAGAACCAAGTTTGCTTGGTAGAGCAAACTTCACCAGAGGTATTAGCTCATTACCAAAGTGTGCGGACCTTGGTGGCCACTTGGGAATGGAGTCTTGCCTTAGTGGTTATTTGGATGTCAAAACTTCATCCTTGGTACTTATTTAGTGAGGCTTGAAATTGAGAACGATTCGGCTCCATGGAGTTTCTCAACGGAGATATAGGATTATTAGCATCCAAACATAGAAAAATAAATCTTTTGTCTTCATCTCTCATTTTTGTATTTTACTTTCTTGCATCATTTACTGTTGATTTGGATCACATGTTTTCAAGGGTGTCCTTTTTAAGTGTTCTTTTGGACATGATGAAAGAGGACCAAAATTTCTGGACTAGCTATTCAGAGACTTCGGCCGAGGCTCTCTATCTGACAGAAAGAGTCATCCAGATAATTCTGCCATTTTGACTGGATACTTTAGAGAAACTTCATTTGGATACTCTAGACATTTTGTCTGAATACTTCGGAGGAGAATTTTATTTCGCTATGAGTGTTTTTCAGGAACACCTATTTACCCAATCTAGACGATATCAAGGTCCTTTCATGGTTTTATTTGTATGCTAGTCACAAATAACTTACCTATGATGGGTTTTCAAGCCAGTTCGTCATAGGTAAGTACTTACCTATGATGGGGTTCTCTTCTAGGCCCATCACAGTTAAGTTGACTGTTATGACTTAGAGTTTTAACTCTAAGTTACAACAATTGAGCATATCCCACACCGTAGCATCTGACGAGCTCTCCTACATCCATGACCCCATCGTCGGCCTCCCCAAGCTCCCCATGCATCCACGAGCTCCTGCCATCGGCCTCCTCAAGCTCGCACACACTAGCCAAGCTCCCATTGCATCGATGAGCTCTATCACCGGCCTCCCCAAGCTCCCCACGCATCGACAAGCTCCTGCCGTAGGCTTCCCAATATCCTGCGCACCAATAATATCTACATACAATTTTTTAGGCCCAAATTATAAAAATATAGCACAATTATTTATGCTTTATTTGCTATTAGTCTAATTTATATACAAATTAATATCGAGAAATTAAACTAGCAATATTTTTGTTTTAAAAAGTGTTTTGCATGATATGACAATGTAATAGAAAATTAATTATATTATATATTAGAGATCAAATGACTATGCCAATACAAATTGTGTCTTATTATTAAAACCAAAAGTGAACATATTATTTAACTTGAGTTAAATGTTTGAATGATCATATTGAGAGTTATTGCATAAGCCTCACAAAGGCAGAAAATTGTTTGTCAACCCAATAAAACAAACATATTATGTGGTAGAGATGTAAGAAACCATGGGTAATGTATGTGTGTGTACACCATCGTCGTACATCACCAATTATTTATATTATAATTGTTCTATTTCTACTGTTTGCAACTGTACCACCTATACATTATTTGGTACTTAGCTATTTTGGCTATTTTGTTAATGTATAGTCTTTTTGGTAATTTCAATTACATGCTCTTGGAATCCGTAGAGTTCACAATGTGTAACCTACTACCTGATTGAGAGCGTTTGTTGTTAGTTTACATTGAGAGCATTGGTTGTAGTTTATAGTAATTAAGTTTGAAGCCACAATATTCGATAACCAAGAAACTTCAACATCGGTTGGAACTAGTAGTTCGACCTCCTTTGTAACCCTAGGTCTCATAATGAGCTACCTAAATATAGGTAGACGATCACAAAGGTTGATGATTCCGGTAGACCAACAGAGGCACGAACTATCATCGGCTCATTCGGGAATGGCTATGGCATGGTGGCGAGAAGGTACTTTGGTATCCTTCACAAAGGCATTAGACACATCCCCAAAAGCGAGAAGGAAATAGCTTGAGAATGATTGAAGGAAAAGTTTGATTATCTAGATGAGGCAGAGCAAAGGATGAAGAGACATACACTCTCAAAGATCAGTAAAGCCTGCAAGAACTTCAAGTCCAAGCTCGTCACAGAGTATGGCGTTCTACCAGGCAACCTTTCCCCATGTGCTGAGTACCCTCATATAACTAAGACAATATGGGAGAAGTTATATGCTAAAAAGTATTCTACTAAGTTTACAGAAACAAGCGAGGCACACCGTTTGTTGCAAGCTTAAAACGAGCACCCACATCGATTTGGGACGTCGGGGTATATTGGAAAAGAACATATTTGGGTTAAAGAGGATGCAGTCACATTGCAACTAATATCCCACTTCTAATTTGTGACATCTCGAAGGTACAAGCTAGAAATTAGGCCCAAGCATAGGAGAAGATCAACCCAGATGACTCCATCTCCTGGCCTAACCCATCGGATGGATTGATCTACCAAAGGCTTGTGAGTACCCCCTTCAATCTTGCATGACCTTTTTACTTTATTTACCTTACATATTTTACCTATTCCTTGAAATTTTTTTAGACAGAATTGTCCAAGCAAACTTTGCAAAGCGAGGTTGAGCTAGCCCCGTGCCAGCGTGAGGATGACGTCTTCACGCCAGCATTGGGAAACCTAGAACATTCTAGGCAGACTAGAGGTATAGGTATGAATGTACCTTGGAAGTATGGGTTATCGTAGTATAGTGCCCAATACAACAAGTGTCGCCTCTCGAAAGATGATAAGGAGGCTATCCTCAAGGAGTAGCTAAAGGTGGAGAAGAATGAACTAGGCATGGAATTTGAGGCTAGACTTTAGTAAGAGGTGGCACGACTGAGGCTGGAGATGCAAATGGGTCCAGCGACCATAGCTATAAAAACCTACATGCCCGCTCAGGTTCATATCGATACTTGCCCACCGCAACGACCAAATAGCTGTGCATCGGTAGAGTTGTCGAATGACACGGTTGCTCCTCCGTGCTCAATTGACCATATAGAGGTACGTTTTAGATGTAAATAATCATTATTACATAGCTTCAGCTATGGTTCACACTCGTGTATGTTAACGTATCGTAATTACCTTGCAGAATGTAGCTAGTTGCATCCTACAAGTCAGGGTCACTCCGATGTTTTGTGTCAATGTTGCCAAGTGCATGGTTTATAAACCATCAGCAACACAAAAGGTTCATAGTGCAGACTTGGTCACCGGCTATAATAAAGTGAATGTCAACCAAGTCAAGGATAACCGGTGATTACATTTTGACTCTTAGGGTTGCACAACAAACATTCAGACAATGTCCAAAGGTAGATACAGTAGTCAAGATAACTACTCGTCTATCTCGGTTGGTCAATTAATCTCATCCACGTCAACACACTCAACTGGCGATAGAGGCAACTTGTGGTCTTGCTATGATAAAACTAGCCAATGTTATGGAGTGGGGCTTCATAACCGATGCCATCACTTCAATAAAGTTTCCTCCTAAGTCTGATATTTCTCCTTCACACAAGAGAACTGAGAATATTAGGGCCAAGGGAAAGGGGAAGGACAAGGAGAAGCCATCGTGGGCCCTGCAATGTTTACAACCCAATTAGTTTGTGTTAGGCATGCCCTTGCTAGAGGACCCTGCGTTAGAAAAAATATGTACTTGTTGCCGAGAACTGCACAAATACTACATGAAAGTTAGCAACTCTAAAAGAAAGAAATGAGAGTCCTTAATCGTTAGACATCATGGTGAAGAACCATTTCTTTCAGCCTTAGTGTTTAGGTTGAGAGCAGTGGACACCGGCCTCTTGAAATGCTTGTACTTATAAGTGCACATGGCTCTATTTGTTGTTGTAAGTACTTCTGCTACAATATTCATTTGTAATATCTGCACATTACAGGTTATATTGGAAAGAGTCCTAGAGGTCCACTAACAGGGTTAGTTTTCTTGATCCATCAATAGTCAATGAGACCAACCTAAATACCTAGTTAGATGAGGTTGTTGACTACTTCAACCATTGCATGTGGGCCCATTAAGACAAGAATTACATAATGCTAGCATATAATCAATAGTAAGTGACTTCCTATTTTAGGTTTATCACTTTCATTTTTCCATACTATAATTTACAAAACTCAAACTTACCACAACCTCATGTTTATCGCATAGGAGCCATTAGATTCTTCTGGTCATAGTACCAAAATGAAATAGAGTTTACTACATTAACTGCAACCTTTGTGGTCCATATGATTTCTCACCTCTTGCGTATGTAATAGATGCCATGTGGGCACTGTACATTAGGAATAGATGCAAATACAAAGACAACAATAAATCCTTCCATCATAATATGGACTTCAAATACGTGCAACATGTTGGGGATCAGTGCGATTTCCACATGTGCCACACATGGTTAGCTTGATGAAACTGGTGACCGACTTAGATCCCAAGGTTTGTGCTCAAAAGTAGATCTTATTTGTTCTTGCCAATATTTTCTGTAGTCACAAACTAATTGTAATCTCTATGCATAGATGAAGAGATGGAACTTCCGATCAATTGACCAAATGCAGATTACAGGACAAATCGTCAGCTTTATCCTCTGAGAAATCATTAGCCGAAAAGGAATGCCTCGCTCAAAGTAGACACTGAGAATGTGTCTGGCTCCGTAAAATATTCTTTTTTTATTGAGAGTTATATGATACAAATAATATTGTATATTATATTACAACTTAATAATTATGTATATTGTATGTATGTATTCTAGATTGGTGTTAAATTGTCCTCTTAACTTACTTTATACTAGAGTTACGTACTACTAAGAATTTGTTGTCAAATCATCGTAGATTGATGGGTGAGCTGAGTCCCCAACTGATTGGTCAGATTAGTGCATTTGCTAACCAACTAAACGCCATTCACCTAAAATTCTATCATTTTTTATGATATTCTAGCTAAGTTTAAAAAATAGATGCTTCATAACTTACTAATTTTAAAATACGTTATCACTTCGATACTCAATAATATTATCTATAATTTTGTCATATTTTATAGGAGTTCGTACTCACAAGTATTGACGCTAAGTATATATTTTTTTTCTAGTTGTTTCCCTCTAAATATCAAATGACATCACTCAATATCTAGATTTTGAATATATATCATAAATTATAAGTTGTATACATAGTTTTATATCAATATGTGAATTTATGGTTAATTATGTAGATTATATTATCTGTTTATATCTGAGATAACTAGTTTCTAAGAATATTTGCTATATGTATTTCAGATTATGTGGCTACTAGGGAGCCAAATAATAAATTTAATTCTTTTTCGTGTTCACACTATTGTGTTTTAATATAAATTCGTCATAGTTAACACATACCGGCGACATATAATAAAAACTGGATAGAAAATTTTACCTGTAGTGGATACAGCTTGTTAAAGATAATTCGGTCATCTCTCACAAATATCACAAATAATAATATCTCTGGTGGGTTCTTACTTCGGCGTTCATCACAAATAGTATCTTGGATAGGACTATACTCGTTAGAGGTAACGTGGAGTTCAAACATGATATAGGTGTGGATTTTGAGCCGGCGTAGTGAAGACTAGTGGCCGCTTCATGGCATCTAGCTACATGAACACCTGAGTGCTTGCCAAGATCTTGAGTTGCTAAATGCACGGTTCTTGAGATGCTTGCCAAGATCTTTCCAGCCCGAGTGCGCACCCTCACCTGCACGCCCTTTTTGATCGGCTCGTCGCCGCCGGCGCTGGCCGACGTGGGGCGTCTCGATGGCACGAGCGCCGGTGGCCGGGCCAAGACGGCGGCAGAGCGCTCGTTCTGCATCCCAGACGACTTCTTGACGGCCGCTCTGTCCAGCGCCGCGGCGTGGGGCGAGCAAGACGGCGGCGGGCGGACGACGACGACGACGCGCTCCCGGGGAGCGGCAGCGGCGATGGCGCTTAACTTGTTTCTGGCGCCTCGTCCTGCGGTCGGCGCGAGCTCTAGCCTGCTGCTGCTGCTCCTCCTCACGATCTCGCGGATGATCCTTCGCCTGCCGGCGCAATTCGCCATCATGCAAGGCATGCAATGATGTGGGATCGTGGATCCCTTTGTGGAACAGCGAGAGAGGAATCCAAGAAGAGCACACCTGCAAGAGAGGCGTGATTGCATGCAACGGCACGATGATGTCCAGACTAGGGCGCCATAGTTATAACCGGCGATCGATTCTCCGGGCGTACGTGTACTCGATCGAATAATGTGTTAGTGCAGTAGCCCATAATTTGATAGCCTATTGTAATTATAGTATATAGCTCTTAATTTATGGCATGTATCATACCTAAGTGGTTGGCTCCTAAGCCATCCCAACCCCTGACGTATATTCATTCAATGGAATCATTCCTAATACTCTTTCATGGTATCAGACGCGGTTACGATCCGCTACTCTTTCGCAACCCTAGCCAGCTGCTGATCCGATCATTGCCCTCGTCGCTAACTCCATCGTCGAGAGCATTGCTGATCCCATCGCCTGTGCCTACTTCCCGCCAATCCGTTTGCCGGCCCGTCGTGACATTGTCACTGGCCGCCGTCGCCAACCCGATTGTGCGCCACAGTAGCTAGTTTGCCGCGCTGCCGTTCCCTGATGGCGGATGACAACAACATTGCCTCAGCCACCACCGCCAAGAAAGCCGAGGACCAGCGCCTCGCTGCGGAAGCCGACGCACGCGCCGAAGCCGCGTGTAGCGCTGAGGCGGCTCGCCTTCGTGCCGCCGCCCTAGACGACTATGAGCGCGCCCACGAGGCCCTCTGGGCGTAGGCCACCGCCATCATCAACGTCAAGGCCCTCATCCCCATTGTCCTTGACCAGGCCACGAACAACTACACCAAGTGGCGCGGCATGTTCCTCACCGTCCTTGACAAATATGCCCTAACCCGACACGTTCTCGAGGATGAGGCCTTCTCCTCGCGCCCGGTATAGGTGCAGACGGACTGCTGCGTCCTCACGTGGATCTACGGCACCGTCTCTGGTGACCTGCAGCAGTCCCTGATGATGCGGTAGGGTCCCGCTTGCCGGGCATGGTGCTACCTCGAGGACGAGTTCCTCGACCAGAAGGAGTCTCGCGTGCTCCTTCTCGAGACGAAATTCCGTAACTTCCGCCAGGAGTCCCTGCGCATCACCGACTATTGCCACCAACTTGAGTCGATGGTGGCGTCTCTTGTCGAGTTCGACGACCCCATCGATGATCGACAGATGGTGCTCACACTCCTCCGCGGTCTCAGCGGCTAGTTCCACCATATGGTGTTCATTCTCAAGATGCACAGGCCGTTCCTGACGTTCACGGAAGCCCGAACACACCTTCTGTTGGAGGAGACGGAGATTGACGCCCATCCACCATCCCTGCCATCCGCGCTCGTTGCTATGACACCACGCCCTGCGGCCCCTGGGACCCCTGCACCTCCCCACCCGGGGGCATCTCCTCCAGCACGCCCTCTTGTGCTCGCTACTAGCCAACGCACTGCCTATCGCCGTGGCCATGGCGAACGTGGCGGCCAACAGGCTCCTCCTGGCCCGACGGCACCTCCTGGTGGCGCCCCCAGGCGGACACGGTGGCATATCCCTCGGCATCCATCCATCCTTCACGTACCCTTGGGCTAGTACTGTACGGATGTGGCCCTATGACCAGTCCAGGCATCCTTCACCGCCTACGCCTGCGTTCAGCACTATACCACGGTATGGCGGCTTTGGTGGCGCACCCAGCGCCTATGGCAACACCTATGGTGTGTTCTATGGTGGAACTACGTCTCGAGTCTTCTAGGCGCCTTCCCCAGGCTACCAGGTCTCCCCGACGGCACCATGGAACCCTACACAAGATGGGTCATGGCATTAGGACTCCCTGGCACACTCCTTCAATACCATGACCCTAAACCTATCGGCCCCTCACTCTGAGTGGTACGTCGATTCAGGTGTTGTTTCCTACATGACCGCGGATGCTGGAAAACTCTTCACCATCTCCATTCACTCCTTCATCTATCATTGTGGGCAATTGTGCTTCATTTTCTGTCACCGTCACTGGATCACATACTTTTTCTTTACCACATCACAATCTTGTTCTTAAAAATGTTTTGGTATCACCCAACATTATTAAGAATCTGATTTTCATTCGTCTATTTACCACTGATAATAACTGCTCCATTGAGTTTGATCCTTTTGACCTTTCTGTGAAGGATTTGAACACTCAGAATGTGATAGCCAGGTGCAATAGCTCCGGTGGCCTCTACCTGCTCTATGCACCTTCCATCAGTACTACCAGCACCTCCACACTCATCGCTGCACCCACCTCCCTTTGGCATCGTTGTCTCGGACACCTCGGGCGTCAAGCTCTGTCCAAGCTCATTTGTTCTAGTGTAATTTCTTCTCATAAAGATGATCTCAACCACATATGTCATGTATACCAACTTGGTCGCCATGCACGTTTAACTTTCAGTTCATCTAGCTCTCGAGCTACTCATAATTTTGATTTAATACACTATGATCTATTGACATCTTGTATCGTTAGTGTGTCAGGACATAAATATTATCTAGTTATTCTTAATGATTGCTTACACTACCTTTGGACTTTTCCACTTCGCATCAAATCCGAGACATTTTCCACTCTTTTCAATTTTTTCGTCTATATTCACACGCAATTTGACACCACCATCAAGAGCATTCAGTGCGACAATGGTCGTGAATTCGATAATTCTTAAGCCCACACGTTCTTTCTCTCTCATGGTGTTGCACTCCGCATGTCGTGTCCATATACTTCTCAACAAAATGGAAAGGTGAAACACTCCCTTCGCACCATTAACAACACTCTGTGTTCTCTTTTGTTTCTGGAAAGTCTCCCTCTAGCCTATTGGGTTGAGACCCTTCACACTGCGACATATCTTGTGAATCGCCTCCCCACTAAAACCCTCATCTTCTCCACACCATATAGTGCCCTCTATTCCACCCAGCCCTCCTACGATCACCTCAAAGTGTTTGGGTGCGCCTGTTATCCTAACATGTCCTCAACAGCACCTTACAAACTCGCCCCACGCTCATCCTTATGCGTCTTTCTCGGCTACTACTCAGAACACAAAGGCTATCGCTGTCTCGAGTTCCAGTTGAACCGTATTCTTATTTCTTGACATGTCGTTTTTGATGAATCCTTCTTTCCGTTCTTTGACATGTTTACCACACCCATGGCACCTTCCGCCCTAGACTTTTTGACTGATGATCATGATCTTACCGCTTCAGTCCCTGGAGCTCGTTTTGTGCGTGTAGGTACCTCCATCCCTTTGGCGACATCCGCTGTGCATGGCGTTGTGCCAGTACATGAGCCTACAACCGCACTTACGGCCACCTCTATACTGCCTAGCCCTGGTCCGTGGTCACCAGGCTCCGGTGCTGCTGCTCCTGTGCACCCCACATAGGCTGTTGCCAACAGTGCCCCCTCTACGTCGTCGCCCGTGACGACTGGTGCCACCACTCCTATGGCGCCCCCACGTACTACTGGTCCTGCTGCCCCTAATGCTCGCGCATAGGTTGTTGCCAGCGGAACCGGCCGTACAGCTGCTACTCGACCGATCACCATCCCTCCGGTCAACAATGTACACTCCATGCGCACATGCGGCAAGGCAGGCATTGCACAACCCGTGGACCGTCTCAATCTTCACGTTGTGCCCATGTCGCCTCTCCCACGCTCTGTTCGTGATGCTATGTCAAACCCCAATTGGCACTCTACTATGCAAGCTGAGTATGATACACTACTCGCCAATGGCACCTGGAGTCTTGTTCCTCGACCTCCTGGCATTAATCTTATGACCGACAAGTGGATTTACCGTCACAAACTACTGGCAGATGGTACAAGGTTCGCTGGGTTCTTCGAGGTTTCACACAGCGCGTAGGTATTGATTATGATGAGACTTTTAGTCCAGTTATCAAGCCTGCGACAGTTCTGGTGGTACTTTCTCCAACTTTATCTCAGAACTAGCCTATTCATCAGCTGGATGTGAAGAATACGTTCTTACATGGCACTCTTACTAAGACAGTGTATTGTATGTAACCTTCTGGTTTCGTTGACTCGTTCCGTCCAGATTTTGTCTGTCGGCTCAACAAGTCCCTCTATGTTTTGAAGCAGACTCCTCGTGCTTGACATCACAAATTCGCCTCTCACCTTGTGTCCCTTGGCTTTATTGAGACCAAATCAAATACTTCACTGTTCATATATCGCCGAGGGATAGATACGGCCTGCTGTATGTGGATGACATTGTTCTCCCTACTTCGTCTGTCGGATTTCTCCAACATATTATTGTAGCTCTCCAGCGTGAATTTGCTATGACAGACATGAGCCAACTTCATCACTTTCTAGGCATCTCCGTGACACATTCTATAGCTGGATTGTTCCTCTCTCAATGGTAGTACACTCAGGACATTTTAGAGCGCGTCGGGATGAGTGCTTGCAAGCCTTGCAGCACCCCTATCGACCTGCACTCCAAATTGTCTGCAGATGGTCCTCCGGTTGCTGACTCTACATAGTATCGTAGCCTGGCCGATGCACTCTAGTACCTGACTTTCACTCGTCCTAACATTGCTTTTGCTGTCGAGCAGATTTGCCTTTATATGCATGATCCTCGAGAGCCGCATCTTGCTGCCCTCAAACGGATTCTGCGCTACCTGCAGGGCACTCTATCCCTTGGCTTGACCATGCGTCGTTTATCACCTACTGAGTTTGTTGTCTATACAGATGCCGATTGGGTTGGCTGTCTTGACACTTGTCGGTCGACTTCTAGCTACGCAGTGTTTCTCAGAGACAACTTAGTGTCCTGGTCCTCCAAGCGTCAGCATATGATCTTCCGGTCTAGTGCCGAGGCTGAATATCGAGCGGTGGCTAATGGTGTTGCTGAAGCTACTTGGCTACACCAACTACTCCTTGAGCTTCACCATACGCCTCGCCATGCCACTTTGGTCTACTGTGACAATATCAGTGCTGTGTATCTCTCTAGCAACCCGGTACTGTATCAGTGGACGAAGCATGTTAAGATTGATCTCCACTTTGTTCGGGAGAGAGTCGCTATCGGTCACGTTCGGATCCTTCATGTTCTTACAACATCTCAGTACATCAACGTCTTTACTAAAGGTCTTCCTACTTCCTTGTTTTAGGAGTTTCGGTCCAGCCTGAACGTTTGCTGTGCTCTCAGTTCGACCGTGGGAAGTGTTAGCCTATTGCAATTATAGTATGTAGCCATTCATTTGATAGCCTACTGTAATTATAGTATGCGGTCCTTGATTTATGACATGTATCACGCCTGCGTGGTTGGCTCTAAGCCACCCCAGTTCCTATATGTATGGACGCATATTCATTCAATGTAATCAATCATTCCTAATACTCTTTCATAATGGAATCCGAGTAGGAGTGCAAGACGCCACACACGAATACTTCAGGCCTTGTTCGATTAATTTCTAAAAGAGAGGGATTAGAAAAAATCGAGAGGGAATAATTTCATATCATAATAGGTATAACATAGATCATCTAAATCCCCCTCTATTCCCTATGAGAGGATTAACCGAACAAGGTCTTATTGGGCTTCGGAGTGGAGATGGCAGCAGTTGGGCTTCACTCGTTGGGCTGGGCCGGCAGAGCAGAACGAAGAAGGATGAGATACCATGTTGCTAGTTCATTAGTGTTCAATTACGAGGCCCAAAATAGTGAAATTAATACGTACAGTAGAACGACTGTTGCATGCATAATAGGTTCTTGTGCGTACTGAATCTTAATAGGTTGATTATGACTTACCGTACTGAAACTTAATAGGTTCTTGTGCGTACGACTACATCTAACCAATGGAGAATATACAGCTATGTAACTAAGAATACATATGAATGTGCTTAAATTGGAGGTAAATCATATCATGGTCTCTCTCAAAGTGACTATATAGTCTATTTACGCACCTTATAAATATTTTGCATTCTATATGGATTGTACATGCCCTTTCCATTTTCTCCGGGGTTCGCAGAAGGCGAAATTTTGAAAAAGTCAAACTCCTTCCCTAAGCGAAAACTGGTCAAAACCATGATAAGATTTATCTCCTCGTACGATCGGCCCTGTTCTTGATGGAGCACCTCATACACTCAAACTGAATGTTTGCTATGAAAAATTCTCACAGAACAGCCAGTGGAAGATGGTTACTTACCCGGATAAATAGCATATATATTACCACTGCCATCCTGGCACAACAGCATACATAGGCACACAGCCTACACAAGTTTCTGCTGGGCACAGGCAATAATACAATTACACAGTAATCACACACACACATAGAATCACTCTAACACCTGCTTAATTACCAGGTCACAATTAACTTAGGGTTGTGACAGGCATAGCACATTATACCTCCATCATATCACTGCTTATATGTAGCAGCTAGCAAAACAGGGAGGAGACGATCACTGCCAGTTAATCAGTAGCAGCACACATGATAGGATAGGATAGGATAGATAGATTCAGCAAGATATATAAGGAAGGTAGATATATAGATCGATCGATGTAGGCATGTAGTAGTAGAACACACTAGCATGGCTTTGCATGACAGAAGAGAGGGAGCATGCTTAGGTAGGGGCAGGAGAGGTTTATCTGATCTGGAACGGCGGGTTCCCGGAGCCCGGGTGGCCCCGGCCGTCGTGGCCGGCGTGGCGGCAGTTCTGGTCACCGTGGCCGTTCGCGTCCGCCGAGCTCTTCCGGCGCCGTTCGTTGTGGCCGGCCAGGCGGTGGCGGCAGCTCCTCTTGGCGTCGTCGAAAGCCGTAAGCTCATGGAACCTGCACAAGATTGACATACATACACGCCAAGGTGATCACCGCAGCAGACATGACAGCAAGCCATCACACAACAACACAAAGGACCTGAGAGCTATTGGTTGTATGTGAGGCAGTGACTATCATGCATGTGTACCCTTGTCAAATCGTAGAAGATGAGAGAGATACACACTGCATTGAACACGAATCACCAAAAGCTATTTGCCTGGCATGGTCCCGACAGACTGACGAGTGTTTTACTGCTGGAATCTGCTGCCTGCCATGACAGTGCACCGTGCACATGCATGTGATGCGCATGAAGAAAGAAAAGAAAAAATGCAGAGGACTAGAAAAGCAAAGCTTGATGCGTACTACTATAATATATACTGATCACTCCCTATTAAAATCCAAGGCTGAGGAAGCATTCCTTAATCCTTCTTGTTTCAGATTAAAAAAAGAGCACCTGAAGTAGCGAGCAAGTGCGTTTCTCTCATCTGGTCCTCAACTATGCTTTTCGTCAGAAATTAAAATACTTGTTCAGATATGATGAAAATCTCACTAGAGTTCGACTGCAGCTTGGAGCTGAAAAGGTTCTATAAACTTCATCCTTAGCAAGCACTTAAAGAGCTCTAAGATGTATACATTTCACTCCAAAGCAGATAGTGTCAGGGGTGTCATTATTCATTCACACCAAGGTAATGAGCATGAATAACATGATCATTTTCCCTGCTAGGACACACACACTAAGCCAAAAGGACCACGAGTGTTTTGTTTGTTCCACTTAAGTTGCCCTCACCTATGCGCCATCAATAACTGCTGTATCAAGTCTTTATCAAACCTATAAACAGCACCAGGACAGCATGAAGAGGGCCAGGCCTGCGACCATCTGCTCTGGCAAAAGAACTGGTCCAGTGTGATAACATTAACTTTTCGATTAAACTTAGCTAGCAGCTTCCTATGATCATGTGATGCACATGATTCTGAAAGCGTCAGCGATATCAAAAACCACTAAAAGAGACTAAAACCTAACAGTGGAATGGCACATCTAACCTGGAAAATGCCAACATGGCATCTGTTTGGAACATGCAACAAAAGTAGTGCCATGTGTTGGTGTCATGTGTTGCAAGTGATAAAACAGATATATCTAGATAGCATAAGACACAAAGCATCAGAAAATAGCAACCAGACGAGGTTTTGTTCGACAGTGAACCAATCTAGGGCTGACAAACATCTTTCCCACTGAATCAAGCACACTATTCATGAACATAGATAGTAGTAAAGATCTGCATGTTTGAAGCTGAAATTAGGGGCCAAATTAGGGAGCTGCCTTGGAGATGCAGAGCATGGTTGGATCTGGCCATTGTTTCAGCAAAGGCAGGCAGGTCAAGCTCTGATCTCCACCGACAAAAGAGATTAGTAAAGCTCATGGCCACTACCCTTTCCAATCAAGCAAGAGTGGACAATGATGTCCACTATGGTCTATGCCTCTATATGGTGCACAAGCAAAGTGAAAGAATCCTCTGAATGTGATGAAAACCTAGTTTCCTTATCCTACTTTTCACCACCCTGCTGGAACAAACGGATGTATAATTACAACGACAGGACCCAAGAGCAGCGACTTGCACTAGTGCAATTTTTTGAGGGAAGAAATATGTACTACTTGCCTGAAATTAACCAAAAGCTCGCAGTTTTAGACCAAAGAACACTAATTAACTTAAGCAAAAGGAAAAGAATCAAAGAGAGCATGGGCTAAGATTTTGCATGAGATTGGAACAATTGCTTGCTCGAAAACTAGAAGCATCAAGCATGTAGGATGTAGGATGATCTAAGAAGAGTTCATTGTTTATTAGACCTTGGAGCCATGCATCCATGATCCATCAAGACGAATCAATTCTTAATCTTAAAAAAGATCTACTTTTTTTTTGTGTATGCCGAGCGAAATCGCACCTGAAGAAGGTTTCGGCGAGCATGGACTTACCGGCTGCATTGCTGGCAGAAGCGCTGGCGGAGGCCGGCGACGAGCACGACGGGTTCCTTGGAGTGCGCCGGGCACACCTTGTGCCTCCGGTTGTACCTCCCGGCCTCGCTGAGGTCGATGCCGCACCTCTCCACCTGGCACCTCGGCCCACCGCCGCCTCCTCCCGCACCCGCCGCGACGCCACCAGCACGAACCGCGCCCCTCCTCGCCGCCGCGGGGGGCACCAAGTTGGAGGAGCTAGAAGAAGCGCCAGAGCCACCGGCGGCCGCGGAGGCGGACGCCGACGCGGAGGAGGAGCCAGCCACTTGCACCAGCGACGAGGCCGCCACCAGCCAAGGCTTCTTGTCCTCCTCCATGGGAGACGGCATCGCAGCCGCCCCGCCTTCCCCCGCTGCCGCGGCGGCGGCGAGCGCGGCCATGGACGCCGCCGAAGAGGAGGACGACGACGCCGAGTTCTTGTGGGGCTTGTCCTTGCGGTCCATGCTGGCCGGGACGGTGTCTACTGGAGCGTGATCAAAGGGCTTGGTAGTGCTACTGTGCTAGCCCTCGGGGAGGTGGAAGCGATGGTGGCTGGAGCTAGCTAGCTCGAGCTCATGCTCATACTCATGAGTGGGTGCGGTGGGAGGAGGAGAAGAGAGAGGGAGGGGAGGTGGAAAAGGTTGAAAGGGATATAAAGGCGGGTGCCGTGTGTGTGGAGGCAGGGTGCTCATGTGGGCGCGGTACTACGCACTACGGCACAGTATACAGCAGGGTACGTACGTAGGTGTATGTATCTATACGTGCTATAAGTCTGTATTTACTGAGAGAAAAAAATTAGGGTTACATTATTAGTTTCTTATATACATTTTATTAACTGCATGTTCACTGGATATCTAAGTATATGCATTTGACTTCTACTTAATTTCTTCATTAACATTAAGAGGACGTTGTTGAAGCGATAATAAGAAGAGAAGGGTGGTGGACAATGCAGCTAGAGATGTTGAGAGTAGGGTGGACCTCATGGTTTAGTTCTTAGAAAAAAATTATTATATTTTTTTAAAATAAATTTTTATAGAAAATTTTTATAAAAAATATAATATTTAACAGTTCGGGAAACATATAGAAAAAAAGATTGGAAAAGGTACATTCAAACAAGCCCTAAGTGTGGTGATTGATAATGGATCCGGTAGTATGATCGACTAAAGGCGAAGAAATGGTGATAGAAATGTTGCAGGATACGTGCTATAAGTCTGTATTTATCGAGACAAAAAATATTAGGGTTATATTAGTTTCTTATATACATTTTACTAATATTCACTAATAAAAATTAGGGTTAGTTTCTTATATCTAAGCTACTTAATTTCTTTATTAACATTTAGAGGACGTTGTTAAAGTGATAAGACAAGAAGAGGAGGGTGGTGGACAATACAGTAAGCTAGAGATGTTGAGAGTAGGGTGGACGTTCGGTTCGTACACGTCAAACGGAACGATAATTAATTAAGTATTAGAAAAAAAACTAAAAAATAGATTAATATAATTTTTTAAAATAACTTTTTATAAAAAATATAATATTTAGTAGTTTGGAAACATATAGAAAAAAGAGGTAGCATGAGTTTAGAAAAGCTACATTCAAACAAGCCCTAAGTGTGGTGTTTGATAATGGATCCGGCAGCATGATCGACTAAAGGCGAAGGAATGTGACAGGAAAAAAATGGAATGTCGCAGGATTAAGGGAAAGAGATGGGGGTAAAAGGGTGACTAGCGGGATGTACATATTGTCTGATGGGCTAGCCAACATCGGAGGTGACTCTATCAAGATTCAAGATGGAGAGAAATACGTGTTGCACAAGATGGGAAGCGAATCAGATGATCAGGCTCTAACCAGTAGAGGAGGAGCCTAATAAAGAAATGAAGAAAGGCATAGCATATCCATTATTCAAAAATCTACTACCTGTTTATCATATTATATGTTTAACATAGCTAAAAAGAGATAACATGTAGCTTTAGAGATGTAAAAATTCCGACATTAATCAAACAAAAATAAAATAAAAGGTTTTACATCATTATATTATATTATAGTGGGTCTTAGATTACAACAGATTTAGATATAAGTTATATGTAAAATACAATTATGTGTGTGTATATATATATATAGTAATAAAAACTCTAAATAATTTGACTTTGAAAAAATATACAGGATACAAACTACAATATAGAAGATTGGATTTGTATATAAAATATAGTTTACTTTTACTCTGGCCTTAAAATTGATGGAATGATAGAGTATCTAATTTTTTATAGCTATTTAAGAATATAAACTAACGAATTAACTACCCGAAAGTTTCAGGAAATTTTTTATACAAAACGGTCAGACCGTTTAGAAGCTTAAAATAAAAAAAACGTACAAATGAAAAATCTAAATTTGAAAAGAACAAGGCATCTGTATATAGCCCTATATACGTAATTTGTGTGAGAAAATCCGCTAGTTCTAATGATTGGATCATAGTTTCCGACATCCCGTATGTGTAATCCCATTAACGATTAATCTTGGGGCATAATTATCAATGCACTCGCTGCCTAACGTCTGGAAATGAAATTTCAGCGCACGCTTTGAAAAACAAAAGCTTGGTACTGTAGCACGTACACACTACATACGGACGTGCCCTGTACCACGACTCCACGGAGAAATCTTCGCCCCGGCGCAGCGGCTTGGCTAGCTACGAACCCAAGACCGACCCACCCCGCGCGCCCGCCGTCTACGATGGGGATCGACCGCCACGTCTCCTTCCGCGTACGTGGAAGACCGATCGGTCGGTCCCAAGTACCAGCCCGGTCCGCACGCGCGCCCGTGGATAGAACCGATCGGCACGGCGACGACGAGACGGGAGTACGGGACGGACGGCCCGCGCGCGCGGGGAGGAGGGTCGTCGCGGCAAAAAGCTAAGCGGGTGTTCGCTGCGGGTCCGGGCCGCAGTCACGGCGGGGAAAATTGTGCGGTGGAGGCTGCGCGGGGGCGAGCGGGCGCCCGTGCCGTACTGTAGCGTACCGCGCGCGGGCCAGTCTCACCACCGAAGTTGACGCGCCGGGGGCGCAGCGGGGGGCCACCACGTTAGCTGGTGGCCGCGCGCGGTGAGGGGCCCCGCCCCCGCCGCTCGGCACGTGCCGTTACCTGATCGATCATTTCCGCGGTAAAAGTAAAACCAAGCCTCGGGTGAACTTCACGTCCACCAGTACGGATCGTGCAACGCGGTAGGACCGGAAAGCATGTACGTCTGCCAGACTACCACTGACTGCTTTTTTTACGCGTAATTATAGCATGTTTATTCCCCCCCCCCCCCCCCCCCCGATTACGTGGAGGATACACGCTCACACACAAGCTCTGCTCCAAGAGACAAAGGCTACAAACAAATCATAATTTTTTTTGCGCAATATTTATTGGCACTGAATTCACACTGTACTGTAGTAATGGATGGAGAATACCCGCTACTGTACCATGGCACATTTGGTGCTTCTACAATTAGTATTTTTATAGCATCTTTCGCTTTTTTTCATTATACGGAAGATGCGCATGCTTACACCTGCGTAAAAGAGAAGCCTCACAATAAATAATTAAAATTTTATTGCAAGTATAACAGTATGTGTATAATATTTTCATTGAAAGCGTAAGACAGAGAATATTATGATTCTTTCGCTGCATATTTCGTATTTCATTATTGACGGCTTGATTATCATATAATTAGGTATATGTGGGGATGGGTGTGGATATGGGTTGAAAAAAATATAAGAAGATAGGCATTCTAATGAATTTAGTTGAACTATGTGGACTAATAAATATCCTTAAGTCATGTCCATCTTTGTGTATACTAATTTTTTTTCAATAATGTCAAACTCTAAGATTAAGAACTGTCCTAGCTCTGGCAAGGGTTGGTGATTTTCACCTTGTAGACCTGAGTTTGATGTCTCAAACCTTCTCATACTCTATTCGAATTAAACGAAGATTTAGAAAATATGACTCAGTACTATCTTAATTTCATAATTCCATAGGATGGCTACCTCCTCCATCCCAACTTTGTATTTTTAAACTCTGAGGGCTCGTTTAGAACGCAGTGTAGGAAAAACACATGAATATGTGATAGGATTACACATGAAAAGCAGAGGATTAGAGAACAGAAAAAAATTATAGGAAAGGATGTTCGAAATGTAGGATTGCCATGAACACATAAATTTTAGAGTGCATACTAATCTTTTTTAATGAGTCTTTAGTCACTGAAAATGGATCCAAGGGCAGCACAATAACTAAATCGCTCTTG
This sequence comes from Oryza coarctata, assembly GCA_030770085.1. Lineage (NCBI taxonomy): Eukaryota > Viridiplantae > Streptophyta > Magnoliopsida > Poales > Poaceae > Oryza > Oryza coarctata. The sequence goes on from CM061475.1 coordinate 12,558,770, forward strand.
GCCACAACTTTTTTCTCTCATTTGGGTATCTTTCATTAGTTGACGATTCAGATACACTGTTTTGGATTGGACATTTGTATTCGGGAGAAATGAGAAAAATCATATCGTTTTTTTTTGTGTGAGTGCATTCTTTATCTGTTCTTGTTCTTGCTCCAGTTCGTGACTGTTCCTTTTCCTCTCCTTTAGAAGTGGCATGGACTAATGGTAAGTTGATGACGTGATTAGCCTCCATCCTATGCCAACCAGTGATGAAAAAAAGAGGCTGGAGTGGATGTTTAGAATCCTATGTAATTCCTGCGTTTTCATGGGAATGAGAAAGTATTCCTCCAAAGTTCCTTTGCGCGATTCCTACAATCCGAATGCCTGAATAGTAGCAAATCCAAAGAATCATGAATCCTATAAAAATCCCATGAAAATCATTTGATCCGAATGAGCCGTAAGACTTATAGCTAGTTGCATTTTTTCATAAAAATATCACTAGTTACTATGTAGGCAGTTTTGTACTTATCTCACTAGAGTTTTTGGTTTGAGTCCATATCGCTGTACACTAATTTAGGAGTACATGCATTTGTGTCCTCAGCTGAAGTGTGCACACTAATGCTCTAAGAAATTGTTCGGCTCAAAAGAATTTCAAAAGTAATATAAGTAGAACTTTCGTATGTGTACTTGTGTGTGTCATGGTGTGCGTGTTGCATATGACAAGCTTTGAACGTCGGTCGTTTTTTATCTGGCGTACGAGGAAAGTTGATTTCCATTTTTTTCCACGGTTAAACAAGCTCCAAGTGGGCATAATATACATGCCTTTGGAGAGGAAGTATGCTCTCCTATTTTTGGTAAAGATTGCAACTACGACGTTTAACGGGAAACAAGCTTTTTGCTTTTGTAGTACTAGCATTTTTTAGAGGACGAGATCGTTGTAATTAATTAAAGATTCATTCTAGTAAATATGGTGTTTTCACATTCTTCGTGAATTCATGAAATAATGTCGATCTTTCGTTGTCATTCTAGTTGTGTTATCAAGAATCGAATTTCTAACCTTGCAGACAACGGACACATATAGCTTCTCTCTCTCTCAATAGAAGTTCCCTAGAAAAGAATTATTCCACAATAATTCCTAGGTAATATTGAGCTTCGAAATTTTGTTTTGTTGCTAAAATTGCCATATCTGTAAATTCCATCGTTCAATACTAACTTTGTGCTCAAATTAATGGCATCCTAAAATATATGCAGCCATACCTCAAAATCTTAAATCATTAATAGACAAAAAATATTAAGATTTAATATGGAAAAATGGCACTAGCACATTATCTATCAAGCACTTTCTTATTGGTATATTATTAATAATTTCTATAAAAAAATAATGGGTAAGACATTTGTATTGGGGACTGTGCCAATATTTTAAATGTCTAAGTAAGAAAGGACAGGGGTAGTAACTGCTGTTACCTTTTCTAACCAGGTGCTTCAACAAACTTATGTATGATATGTTTTTATAAACAATTGTGTATGATTTAATCAAGAACAAGGAAATGTGGTGCCTAAGATTATGGATTTAAGCATACATCCTCCATTTGTTTAAAGAAAAGGTATATAGTTTCCTTTAATTACCACATGATATTTTGGTGTGAAATTATATAACGTCAAGTATGGAGACAGACCATGATGTATATTGGTCCAGACAAGTCACAATTGCTTGCTTCGAGGATAGACAAAAAGCCTAGTGGCAGGAGGTTAATCTGTAGAATGTCCCTTTTTTTAAGTATGTCCCATTAAAACGTGTGTCCGCTCAATATAGGAGTAGAGATCTTAGAACTTCGAGCTTCTCTAGCGTGTGCGGTATGCACGTATGTATGTGCATGTTGTGAGTGTGTGCGCGATGCATGGGGTAGATGTGCATCCTCAGCTAAAACAAATGCTTGATCGAGGTAACAATACTTTTTGAATAATGAAGAATTTTATGATTTTTGTAGGAATTAAATTCAATATTTTCCTAGGAATGGACGGATGGTTGAAAGAAACTTGATCATCAAATGGAAAACCTTGTTATGAAATTCATTTGGGAAATCACATCAATCTCTCTCTCTCTCTGAAATTGTGTCTAAAATACACCCACACGATTTAAGCCTTTTAAATTCCTTTAAGAACAAGAGCATCTCCCAACGACATCCTATCACATCTCACATTCCCTGAAGTTAAGATTTAGTAGAGCTAAAAAAATCACTTCAAAGGACTCTAGATTTTGGGGCTCCTATCATGTCCTTTATCCTCGTCAAATTTGTTGAGCCCCTACCATATGCTATCCGTCAGCCTCTCTCCCCTTCCATTCCCTTCTCCACTGGCCTTTGCCACTATGCTCACCTGCCTGTTGCTGTCTCCCCTCCACTTCAGTGTCATTTTTAACCTTTTCAGTGCTAGGATTCTATTTTATAGCTTTAAGAAGATTTTAATGAGTGAAATTTAGAGTGTTCATGTTTCTACATTTTCCTTGTCGTATATTTCTCTAATTTTAAATGTAAGTCTGTCATAAATCACCCACTAACAGCTCTAGGCTTTGGCATCTCTTTCACCTCATCATGTCTGTTTTATCTTTTTTTTTCTCATAGGGAGAGGGCTAGCTGTGTCATTACCGGCCATCGTTCTCACTAGTCCATACGTACTGTAGAATAACATTAGGGCTGTATGGTTGGCAGCAAAGCGTAGTGGAAAAGGGTTAGAATAAGACAATTCACCTGTGTTCTAGCTTGCCGATTCGCCAATCAATCATGCGAAGCCACACTTTGTGCAACATCTAGGCACTGATCTCATATACTCCATAAAAGAAGTTAATTTGTCCTCTTTGATTGGTTTAATCTTCCACAAACAACCAGATCATGTCTGTGTATCGTCTATGATTGGTTGTGAATGATCTGAGAATTTTCTAGGAATATGCAAAAAAACCATGTTTAAATGTATTATATATTTCTTAAAATAATTCCATTGCGATGCATCTGTATTTGGCTATTATACACATATACATAATTAAGTTGATCGTGACTAAAACATAAGGAGCCATGCTGCAATTGCAATCAATCAGCCTCGATGAATAGCTCAGTCATCCTCTCAACGTCCCCCTTTTTTTTCCGGGGAAACTACATCGCAGTTCATTTTGCCATGATCTTTCTATAATTTCGTAGAAAACTGTTCAGTTTTTATGCAGGGAGAAACTTGGAATAAGACAAGTGAATTTCAGAAAAGGAGACAGCTGCTCGACCGATCCACGGCTCAGCTGGTTTTTGAGAAGGGCAAATAAAGGATCCGACAGTGCAAACCAACAGGAATCGACATACGTGACTGCGCTGCAGCTAGCAACTGGCCTGGGCTGACAAGAGTCGATCAATCAGCTCGGTAGGAAAAGAAAAAAAAAGGAGAAAAGTGTTCAAAATTAAATGAAATACATCCCTCTCATGCACCGGCGCTCCGATCGACCGAGCATCAAAAACCAGAAGTCCACCACTACTGAAAAGCGAGTGATGGGTAGCTAGCTCTCCTCCCTATTTTAGCAAATAATCGACGGTTATTTTCCAACCAACAACAATATGCTCTAAACAGGTTTAAATATAAAATATTGAGTGCTTTTAGTTACAAATCCAATGATACAACTCCGGTCATATATAATTATCATTAAAAATATAGGCTGTCTAGTTTTCAATTGCTTAAAAATATCCATAAATTTTATGTTTAGATTACACATGGTTTAGGACAGCTACATGAATAAAAAAATTATCCGTTCTCTTCGGCTTTGCTACAACACGAGTACTCAAGTGCTCCTCCTCCACATCACAAGTGTTATCCACCCAAGTTAAGCGAGGTTGTTGAACCAATATGCTCCTTCTCCTTATCCCTTCTCCCCTCAAGTTAAATGGTGGTAAGCTGTCCTAACCTGTTGGTCTTCTTTGTCTTAGAATCTATCTCATCTCTTAATCACTTCCGTTCTCACGGCCTTGCCACTGACCCCATCCACCGTAGTCCTCCATCACCATGGCTTAATCATCTCGCTACTTTGTCTTCGTATCCATCATCAGCCTTATACGATTCTACCACCCCAACCATCTCTCTAAAGTTACTATCCTACCCTCTTCTATCCACTCTACCGCTTGCAATCCTAATCTAAAGGAAATTTTTTAAAGTCCAAGAAGGCTCTCTAACTACATCGGACAACCATCATTATCACTGTCATCGGTAAAATCTTGCCATCTCCCGTTCTGGTGACCGAAATTTCACCTAAAACATATCAATCCCCCTAAAAGTATTGTTAATCAAAGTTAGACCAGAAGTCAAAACCACCGGTGTATCATTTCTCAAGAGGGAAAGTAGCTAGGTAGAGAGAGCGCGGTGAAGCAGCCGAGGCTGCCAGACTAGCTGGTAGAGCGGTACATACGTACGTACTATAACCAAATTGCGCGTACGTACGTACATACACGGATATACAAAGTCAGAGCTGCGGCAGGTGGGGGCCCGCATGGCGGCGACAGGCATCTCGGCGTACATTGCCGCCAGCCAACCGGTGGCCGGTCGAACGGCGAAGGCGAGCGATTGGTCTACGCATAAAGCAACGAGGCCTGTAGCATCAGCAGCAGAGGCAAGGGAAGAAGTGGCCAACCAACGAGGGGCTCGGCCTCGCCTAGTTGTGTACTGTACGTAGGTGGTAGCTAGGCGTTTAGGCCCGCGGTTGCACGTGATCCGAGGCAGCTCCAGGGGCCGGCCTGTCAGTCAGTCAGTCAGTCACTTCGTGGCTGGCTCATCAAGACGTCGTACGATGCCAATGTGCAAAAGCCAAAGAGTTCATGATCTCTCTTTTTCTTTTCTTTTTTCATTGCGACGAGAAAAGCTAAGGAGGAGTATGAGTAGTAGTACCTGTACAGTACACTGCTCCATAGCTATATAGCTGCCTGACGATAGGAAAAAAGAGGGAGCTCTCATCACTGGTCAGGCGCAGGCCTGGGGCCTCTCAGATCACCTCATCAACCTCCTGTATCTCTCTCGATCTTTTTTCTCGCTCTTTCAATCACTCTCTCTCCGCGTCTCAGTGTCTCTTTGTGTGCCTGATGAGTGACGATGAGCGCCATGGCAGGGTCTCTCTCTAGGGTTGGGTCCTTGATGACAGACGGACGGACGGTGGTCAGCCGGCCGGGCCGGGGCTGCGTGCCTCCGCGTGGCGACAAGGTCTCCGGTTAGGCTGCGTTACGGACCAGAGGTTAAGATCTTCTTCTCCGTACATGTAAAACGTTAATTTATTAGTATACGTTTAATTAAGTATTAAGTATCAGTTAAAAATAATATATATATATATTAATATGTTTTTAAAGGATTTTTTATAGAATTTTTTTATAAAAAATATATTATTTAATAATTTGATAAGCCTGTTTATAGAAAACTATAGATAGCAATGCGCAAAAGGATTGTGCTTATGTTTAAGACGTAATACCCTAAGCAATTGTAATTTTGCTATTTTAGAAAAAAAAACTAGGGGTGAAAGCCTAAAGATAAATAGTTCAGTTGACATATATATAAGAACGGGAGGAGCTCGTACTATTCACAAGAATGGACATGACATGACATTTTGGCACGAAACCTCAACATCTTGGAAATTTTATTTTTCTTAAAAACATTTGGCAAGTACTCCTATTTAATTATTCCATTTTCAAGATCAAACCCAATTTAACTCTAGGAATGAAAAAATAATTCCATGCATAGTTCCTCTAGTGGTCTAGTACTAGTAAATAATGGACAACGAAAAACATATCAAGACAAAAAAAATTGCAAAGAAGCACGGCATCTTTTACATAGTGTATATTGTATATACTTTAGCAAAAATATCACAAAACTACAAATGTTACTTGTCGTACAGGAAAACTACATATTGAACAATGAATTTATTACAAAACCACATATTATAGCTTTGGTACAGTATCACAAAATGACATATTTAACATTAAATTTATAAAAAATGCTCATTTAGTGCTAACTTAATCACAACTAAACCTATTTTAAAAGTGCCATAAAGATAGCAATACTATATGATGGGACCTCTATAATACATAGTTTGAGATACATTATGGGCTAAATACGTGGTTGATGATACTATATCCTAAATCTATAGCTTTTGTGATAAATTGGATATTAAATGTGTAGTTTTACGATACAGTAGCTTAAATATATAGTTTTATGATAATTTTACCAAAATATCTATAATTTCATGGAATGTACACTTTTACGTATTGGTCTTCTTGGAAAAACTGATTTTACAAATGAACCAATCCTCTATGAATCTTACTCCAATGTATGGACCAAGCTCGGTGCTAGAGCCAATGATGCCAACATATAATGTGATGGTGCCAAGGAGGCTTTGGCAACCTGGCCACGGTGGCAGCTGACGTGCCTGGAAGCTGGGCCTAGTAATATTGTCGATGAATCGTAATATCGATAGACAGATTTTCCAAAATTTGTACGAGATGCCTAGTGAATTTTTAGTATGCAGGGAGTATCAGTGCCAAAGTGATAATGGCTTGGCTAGCTACCATCTTACACGAGGTCGATGACATGTTATATATCGTTGGCGATAACTCTGGCGTCAAGCTTGGAATCCATTTTTGAAACAAGTTTTACCGCTTGTCTATTTATAATACAAGTTTTCAAAAAAGATCAATATGAAAAAATTGCAAGAAACCACCAGCCGCTAGCCAGGACAAGGCAAGCGAAGACACTTCTGACCCTGGTTAAAAGTTGGCCAACCTAAAGCAATGCAAAAGGTTACGACAAGGCAGGCCAGGCCAGGGCCAGGGCCCGTACTAGGAATCTACAGGAGTTGCACATGGCCCCCACACGTACGCACACAACACAGCAGCTACAGCTAGTGCTCCCCGTGGCCCACTTCGCCACTGACCAAAATGAATCACACTCACACTGATTCACAGCCCTCTCTCTCTCTCTCTCTCTTACTACTATCAGGCAACCGTAGCAGACACGCTGATGGACGGCAACCTCGCCTTCTTTTCTCCCTCTCCACGATCTTCTCCCTTTCTTCTCCACGCTGACACGACGGAGCAAATCACAGCCAATCTGCTCTACCGAGTGCTCTCTCTCGTTCAAGAATTCAGCATCAACCATCTCTAAGCACTAGGGGTTTGGAGTCTTGGGGATACTATCTCGATGGTTGGTGTGATTTGCACATGGACATACATTGCTTTGTTTACACACAAGATACTCAGTCCAAGATGGTCTCGTTAATAACAAGTTCAACAAGATAAAAGCACCATTTATCCAGGCATTACATCTCTCTTTCTAACGATCATAATAGGGCACTTACTCCCTATCCATGTGCATAAGAAACTGTGTTCCTAACACCATGAGTCCCATTGAATAGTAGTATAGGGGAAGAAATGTACTGTGAATATTGTACGGTTGTATTAAACCTCAGTATATATAGAGTTACCTTGATAGAGATAAGGAAGGATCTAATCAAATCAATCATATTCTAATATTCCTATTACTATCATATATCTCTAACATCCTCTGCGGTTTAAATGTGAGGTATCCGAACATTTGGACCGGTGAAGAAACTAACAAAAAAAACTCAACAATCATAGCCCTTTATGCTATAGTTAATGTAGCCAAAGCGAATGGTGTGATAAAGCCATGGTCGAGGTAGTTATGTGTAGAGTAGTTGTGGTAAATGTAGTCAAAGTTGAAGGTGCCGATGATGAGATAGCAGAGCCGTGAGGCATGCAAGAGGTAGCATGGAGTGGTCATAGATGCATGAGATGGTGCCATGGATCAAGGTGTGAAAGAACCGCAATAGACAAAGATGGTGACATGATTGTAGCAATCGTTGGAGAAAATGACACTGAAGAGCTAATTTTGTCAAACCATAGAGGACGAGACATTACACCGTGTTTGCTAGGCCCGAGAACAACTTAGGATAAATGTGCGCAGCGGTGTTGCTAGTACTGTGTGGGTGAGGTAGGAGACCATTATAAACCTTGAGCCATTGTTGGGAGAGAGTGGTGAAGCTAAGATTTAAACATAAGGGAGCCTAGCACAATAATATATTTTAGTTTTTAAACCCTCGCTCAGATGATAAAGCATATATTAATATATACACATGCTTTGACAATTTGGTAATACAAGATAATCATTTTTAGCCCTATCATGTCGCCCTACCGGATAATATAATTTTTGCAATGTTTTACAAATGGCAATAAAAAAGGACATATAGTAAATTACTTATCTTAATAAAATTTAGTATTATAGTTATCTTTATTAAATACATATTGTTAATTTTAGTAATTCTGAATGAAGCCTAACAAGTCAACAGAAGTTGCATGCACATCCAGACAGCAAGTAGAAACACCACGGCAAAAGACTAACACTTATTAGCTGTACTTGGTTTGCTCACAAATTGGAGGTGGCCTAATTAATCATGCGATTTACTGGTACTGAAAGAAATTAATCTTGCCTGGGGAGGCCAGGCCTCCTCTCATCCCTCCCTGCTCTGCCACTCTCAGGAGAGATTAACAGAGAAGACTTTTAAGATGGTCACGGTGCGTAGAGCGGCGTAAAGGAAGAAGTTCTAATATAGCTTGCAGTTGCCAGAGTAGAATGAAGAAATGATGCTGCCAACAAGATGAGGTGGTAGACGAATGCAAAGCAATAGGACCAACAGCCGGAATAGCCATGTCGATAGCCAATGCAAAGGTAGCTAGACCACCAGCCTAGAGTGGCAACAGTGGTAACTTTGAAGAAGACGCAGTGACAATACTTGAAGTAGGTAAAGAAGAACTCAAGTGGCTAATGATGACCGGTATGTATAACGAGGGTGTTGATGCAAGAACAATAATAAAGACGACAGGAGCAGCATCTGTATATGCAACTCCATGGCAATACAACAGCGAGAGACCACAAGCAATGACACTATGGTCCGAAGAATGACATAGTAGCAACCCAAAGCCTTGTGGTGTGATGCACGTACTTGAAGACGATCAGTCGAAGAAATTGTTGTAGCTAAGTGCTTGATCAGGTGATCAGGCCAATGTTGCACGAATAGGACAACAAATATGAAGCCAGAGTCGATGTTGATGTCGGAGATACGCAAAGGTTGATGTGGCAGTAGGTGACACAACCCTGATCTCTCGAGAGAGGAAAAGATACAGGCGGCATCAATAGTAACAGCATAGTCCTCTGATGTAAGTGGCCAGTACATAGCCCAAATCTACCACTAGCCAACCCATATATCTCTCCTCCACGTAAGTTATGAGCAGAGGCAGAGAGGAGGGGAGCAGCTATGTGGCCAGGCACCGATGATTGGTGACATCTAGTTGGAGGTGGAGAGCACCCCTTCCCAATTTGCACCAAAAGGGTAGGGACCGACCATCAGCGATGGTCCCCCAAGGTTAGTGGTCATGGAGGGGCCAGACGACGGTAGAACTAGAACCATCGTGACGGGAGGAGCTCTAGTGTAGCAAAGGGGACCTAGCTAGCCTAGATCTAGAGGTGCTGACAAAGGAACAACAACCTAGTGTTAAGAAAGTAGGGGATGTTGACATTGTAATAGGTAGCGGGCCCCTTAGTTCCCAACAGTAGTAGCTAAACACCAAAGGGGAGGACGCCGATGCGGAGGAGCGAAAGCCTAAGGAAGCCAATGAGATGGAGGCGACGTGAAGAGTCCAGTGGCTAGAGTCAGTGAAGACGATCGACAGACAATGAACTTTCACTAATGGTGGGGCCGACAGAGCTAGCGACGGCGGACAATTGAGGCCCAGACAGTGGCACCAGGAGGTGGAGGTGCAGACTAGTTGGGTATGGAGGAGGCGGCCCAGCGTCGACCTAGCAGAGGCGGGGCCACGATAGAGAGGATGGCTGATCAGTGACATGAGGTAGGTTCAGTGCTGCTGCTTTGACTTGATGTGAAAATGATGATGAAGAACGAAGACTGCCCATTGAATCATGATCGATCTCACTCGGACGAAGCATGACACGAATTAGGACGGACAACAACAAAAAAAACAGGTGACACCCCTAGGAGATTGATCTCTCCCAAGGATGACGGTACGGAAGTGTGAATGGCGGTGGCTCTAGGTTGTCTGCTCAGATAGTATGTTAAATAGTATAAAGGAAGAAATATACTACATATATATATATTGGATGATTGTATTGAGACTCGATTCAGGATATATAGAATTACACAAACAGAAATAAAAAAGATAGTTAAAAAATCTAAACAAACCAATCATATCCTAATATTTTTATAACTTCCCTATATCTCTGACAGTCCACACAGAAAACAGAGATAGCGTAACTGTAGTGCTGGAGGGTATTACTCAGCATTTCTTATACTTCCTCTTAAATTTCGCCCTTTCTGCACCACTGTATTTCAGGATAATGCAGAAGAAGGCCATTCTGATCGTTATGATCACCAAGCCGTTCTGGATTGCCTCCACCGAGTTTATCTGGCTCACCCCAGGCGCCGGTGGCAACTGCGCTTGTAGTGGTCGAACTCCAAAAGCACATGGAACCTGCAGAAGACAGAGATAAGAATATGTACAGTGAGACTAATACCCCAACTCTATACAGGGGTCAGGTCTATATATATATATATATAGCCTAGTGATTTAGTGGTCTAACACCCCCTGCAGTCATAGCGGGAGGGGAACGGACACAGAGACTGGACCGAAAACTGGTGAACAAAGGCGTGGGGAGGCCTTTGGTCATAATATCGACGAACTGGTGCGTCGATGGTACATAGAGCACCCAAACCTGTTATAGTGCGACCTTGTCACGGATAAAATGGATGTCGATCTCTATGTGCTTAGCGCGTTAATGATGAACTGGGTTGGCGGTCATATAGACAGCACTGACGTTGTCGTAGTAGACAACGGTCGCAGAGGAGAGGAGTGCACGGAGCTCCTAGAGAAACTGACGAAGCCAGCAACACTCGGTGACAGCGTGAGCGACGGCACGATACTCGGCTTCGGTGCTGGACCGTGACATTGTAGTCTGGTATTTTGAGGACCAGGAGACTAGAGTGTCGTCGAGGAAGACGCAGTAGTCAGACGTGGAGCGTCGAGAGTCGGGGCAGCCTGTCCAGTCCACGTCGAAGTACGCGGTGAGGGAGTCGATAGGGCTAGAGCTGAGATGCAGCCTGCTGGAGAGTGTGCCCTTCACGTAGCGCAGGATGCACTTGAGCAGCCCAAGGTGAGGTTCGCACGGAGCGTGCATGAAGAGGCACACTTGCTGAACGGCGTAGGTGAGGTCTGGCCATATGAGGGTGAGGTATTGGAGAGCACCGATAAAACTCCGATACTGAGAGGGATCGGCGACGAGTGAGCCATCAGCAGCGGAGAGTTTGGCTCGAGTGTCAACCGGGGTGGCCGTGGGGTGACAATCGACCATGACTGCACACTGGAGAAGATCGATGGCGTACTGGCGCTAGGAAAGGAAGAGCCCGTGAGAAAAGCGGGTGACGGAGATGCTAACGAAGTGGTGGAGGGGACCAAGATCGGTCATGGTGAACTCGAAGTGGAGTCGGGCCATGATCTAGTGTAGAAGGGACGTCAAAAACGCTGTAAGAACAATGTCGTCGACGTATAGAAGAAGATAGGCGGTAGCATTGCCAATGTGAAGAGTGAATAGGGAGCTATCGGACGCAGAGGCCACAAAGCTAATGTGCTGAAGGTAGGCAGCAATGGCGATGAGGTTTGGGTAGCTGAGACACCCGAAGACGCAAAGGTGGGAGTAGTCGGGCGCTGTGCGGTAAAGAAGAGTGTATGGAACATTGTGGCGAACGGAGGAGCACGAGCGCCAATTGAGGAGGTAAGTCGCAGTGGTTAGTGCTTCTGCCCAGTAAGTTACAGGTAAGTGGGCATGAAGCAGCATAGTACGACTTATATTGTTGAGAGTGCGAAGGAGGCGTTCAGTCTTGCCTTTCTGAAGAGAGGTATAGGGGTAGAAGAGGCGTAGATGGATGTCCTGCGAGGTGAGGAAGGTTTAAACAGTACGGTTAACGAACTTCGTACCGTTATCGGCTTGTAAAGCCTTGATGGGGAGGTTGAACTGGGTAGAAACGTAGGTGGTGAAGTTAGTTAGGTGAGAGGCGACCTCAGATTTATTGATGAGTGGAAAAGTCCAGCAATAGTGTATGTAATCGTCAAGTATGACAAGATAATACTGATTACCGGAGACACTTTTAACCGAAGAAGTCCATACATCACAATGTATAAACTTAAACGGTCATGAGGTACAAGAGAGAATTAGAAAATGGCAGATGCACATATTTACTAAGTTGACACGAGTGGCAAACTATGGAACTGCTATGGGTACATTGGATGGAGACGCTGTGACGGAGGTTGGCGATAGCGTCGGGCCGAGGTGGGCAAGGCGAAGATGCCAGAGGTTGGTGGAGAGGGCGACGCTGGCGTGTGGAGTGGACGGCGCAGTGTGAATGGTGTAGAGGTCGCCGCTACTATTGCAGCGAAGGATCTATCGCCGGGTTGGGATATCCTTCACAGAGAAACCAAAAGCGTCAAATTCAATTAAGCATTTGTTATCTCGTGTGAATTGGCGAACAGATAGAGATTGTGAATAAGGGAGGGTACAATGAGGACATTGCAAAGGGAAGGTTAGTGGTGGGTATAGACAGAGAGGAGTCACCATAACATTGGATAGGAACTGAGTGGCCATTGCCGATGGTGACAGAGGGGGAGGAGGAGGGATGACAAGAACGGAGTATAACAGCCGATGACATCATGTGGGAGGACGCACTAGAGTCCAGCACCCAAGAGTGTTGTGGTTGGAGCGTCATCTGGTTGAGGACGGCGACGAGGCCAGCTTGGTTCCAAGAAAGAACCGACTGGGTGGGTGGTGTCGGTAGCATCAACTAAGGCAGCAGGATGGGAGCCGATGTCAGGTGGGCCTAAGGATGGGCGCCGAGAACCCCTAGTTGCCATCCGATGGGGCTGCGTGGCTAGGGCTGGGGTGCTCAGAGGTTGTAGCAAAGCCACGGACCCGTGGGACCGGTAGGTTGGGCAGGGACTGAAGCAGGTCGCGATTGCATCAGACCGTGCCAATTCTTGCCCTTGCCTTTACTGGTGCGAGCTGCGTTGCCATGGTTAGAGCCATAGCCACCAGAGCCGTGGGAGGGAGCGGCAGCGTAGGATTCTTGGTAGTCATTATCGGCTGCGGCGAGGAGAGCGGTGTGGGCCACGGTCTTCTTGTTGTTGGCCAGATGGAGTTTTTTAAGAACTAGCATGTCATGGGCCCAGACAAACGGCGGAAAGGGTGTGGCGTTGGCGATGTCACCGGCGGTGTTTGAGAAGTAGGGGTTATGGCCTCACAGGAGGGCGAGGACGAGTTGAGAGTCGGCCACAGGGTGACCAACATCCCGGAGAGCAGCAGCCTTTATCTTAAGGCACTGGCAGTACGAGGAGACAAAGGAGTCTCCTTGTACCATGGAGTGAAACTCGTTGAGGAGGAAGATGGCGCGGGACTGCTTGTTTGCGAGAAAAATCCGCTCAATAGCCACCCAGAGATCCTAGGCAGTGGGGTCGGTATCTTCCATGGCGAGGTCGAGGACAGAGCCGTCGACTGAGTCGAGCAGCCAGCTATGCACACAGCACTCGGTGATGTCCCACTAGGGGTCATCAGGTCAAGGTGGAGTAGAGCCATCGATGTGTGACCGTAGGCCGAACTTTTCACAGAGGGATTTAAAGAAGAAAACCCACTTGGAGTAGTTGGCGTTGAGGTCAAGAGACATAGAAACGTGAGATTTCACATTCACAGCAGCGTAGGGGTGAGAAAATCGGTGAGGTGGTGCCCGAGGTGTGGTCTAGGGCACCGAGAGCCGGAGCAGATTCGGCGACTAGGAGAGTGCCGGAGCTAAGGGCTGACTCGGTGGCCATGACGAGAGGAGAACAGGAACAAAAAGCCGATGGGAGTAAGAGGCTGATGGGAGGAAGCCGATGAGAAGAGAGATCGGCCGATCAGAGAAGTAAGAAGCCGATAGGGAGTGGTTGGCCGATGTGGAGTAGGCAGCGGAGTAGGTGAGGGAAAAAAAGTGGTGGCAGAGTAGGTAGGTCAAAGAGTGGTTGGTTCACGTCCGTGAAGAGAAGATTCACGTCCGTGGACTCGTGAAGGCCAAGGAGTAGAGCGGACGCGAAAAACGCGGAGAAGGGCTAGACGCGAAGAGAAGAGGTTCGCGTCTGGGAGGCAGAGATTCGTGTTCGTGGACAAGTGGACATGTCAGAGTAACTCGGACGTGAGGGGAGAAGGTTCGCATCTAAGAGCCGTTGAGCGTGTCGGAAAAACGGGAACCGAGAAAGAGTTCCAGCCGATGGAGGGTGGACAGTTCCAGCCGATGGGGAGGCGGACGAGTTCAGTCGATAGAGACGATGAGCGTAGAGGTGCGCCGGTGTCGGAGGAGAAATGATGCATGGAGCAAGAAGAAGGGCAAAAACGGGTGTGAGACGAGACGAGAAGGCGGATAGAGACCGTCGTCTTATCGCGTGAAGGAGCAAGGGATGAAAAAGGGTGGTGGAAAGGAGAAAGGAAAAGCGTCTGTGGAGAAGACGAAAAGAAGAAAGGAACCGAGACGAGAAAGCGAGGAGGGAGTACCGGGAAGGTCAACGACGGAGAGAAACGTCGACGACAGGGAGAAAAGGTTGATTCACCGGTGGAAGAATGCTAGCGCGCTAAGGATGTCTAAACTTGCTCTAATACTATGTAATAATATGTACAGTGAGATTAGGATTCTAACTCTATACAGAGAGTCGGATTTATATATACAGTCCAGTGGTTCAGTCTAACACATACATACTACATTACAATTTACACGGCAATATTACCATGACACCATGACTTCTCCCGGCAGAAATGACAGCAAGACAACACACAAAAGACCTGATATGCTGGTAGAATGTACAAGATGTACTCTTTTCAAATCGGAGTGCAAGACGAAGGCGGCGAGGTACATATTTCATTTAACACGATTGCACGAATCACCGACAACTATTTGACTTGGCATGAATCCGGCAAAAGTAAAGCATGAGAGGCGTATTATATAAACTGATCACTCCTTGTTAAAATGCCAAAGCTGAAGAAACGTACCTTAATCATGATCGATTCAGATCGCAACACCTAAAGTGGTAGAGAGCAAGTGTACTACTGAAACTTGCAGCAGAAGAGGTTGTAGAAACTCCATCCATAGCAAGCACTTTACAGTCCTAAGATAGTGTCATGGCTGTCATCCACAGGGGAGGTAACATGAAGAACATGATCATCATTATCTCCTAGGACACACCAAACTAAAGGACCACAAGTGTTTTATTTGTTCCACTTAAGTTGCTCTCACTTATGAGCCATCAACAACTCCTGTAGCACTAAACAGCATTAATTTGCAGCTAAAATTGGGACCAAATTAAGGAGCTGCCTTGGAAATGCAGAGCAAGTTTGATCTGGCCATTGTTTCCGCAAAGGCGGGGCCAGTCAGGTTCAGATCTCCACTGACAAAAGAGAGTAGTAAAGTTCGTGGCCACTACCCTTCCCAGGCAAGCAAGAAAGGACAATGATGTCCACCATGGTGTATGGTGCACAAGCAAAGCGAAGAATCCTCTGAAGGTGATGAAAATTTTGTTACCTTATCCTACTATGCACTGGGAAGAAATCTTTACGACTAGCCTGAAATGACCATTAATCATCGACCATTAATTGCCAGATTGCAGCCTAAGATTTTGCATTAGACTGGAAGAATCGTTTGCTTGAAAACTAGAAGTATGTACTCATGATCCAAGAACAGTTCATTTTTAGACCTTGGAGCCATCAATGATCCATCAAGACAAACCAATTCTGTAACTTTTCTTAAAGAGATTTACATTTTGTGTGTACCGAGAGAGAAATCGTGCCGGGAAAAGGTTTTGGTGAGCATGGCCTTACCGGCTGCATTGCTGGCAGAGGCCGGCGACGAGCACGGCGGGGGCCCTGGAGTGCTCCGTGCACACCTTATGCCTCCGGCTATACTTCCCGGCCTCGCTGAGGTCAGCGCCGCACCTCTCCACCTGGCACCTCGGGCCACCGCCGCCCCCTCCCCCTCCCGCCGCGAAGCCACCCGCGCCCCTCCTCGCCGTGGCGGCCACAGAAGACGTCCGCGCCGTCGCTGGTGGCGGAGGTCGCGGCAACGTGCAGCGTGGCCACCAGCGTAGGCCCATTTTGCTCCTCCCCGGAAGACGGCAGCACCGTACCGCCCTCCCACGTCCGCGTGAGTCCACGAGATTACATCGGGTATGTTTTGGTCTAATATTTCCACGGTTTAATTCCCCATAAGTATATATTGTCAAACAAAATATGACTAGTAATTATTTGTATGATATATGGACCCGTAAAGTAATAAAGTATGGCTTGTCATAATTGCAATAATCAAGCATATATATAGCATAGTAAACTGAGAAACACCTAACGTTTAGCATGGCAATTTATAGCATGCAACTAATCTCTGAGATTTGTCTAATCTCTCTAATATGCCCAATTTTTTAAATCCCTTGCATTGCACGCCCAGTCATTTAAGTTGAGCAAAAGTTGATTGTTTATTCTTTTATAAATAATTATATTGTCCTTCATATATACTCAAAAGTGAGAAATTCACACGAAGAGATTTTTTGGGGGTTAAACACAGCAAGGGATAATTTATGAAATAACTGAAACTTCAAAATTTTAAAAACTTTGCTAAAAATTTGAAATGTAATTTTGATTGAATTTTCAATAAAATTCAAAAACATAGCTTTTCCTAAACTATGGGTGTATTTGATTATCTGCAGCAATCTAGCCTAACCGAGTCATCCAGACTGACTCTAGCCTCGATAGGTGAAAAAACTTTATACAAGATGTAGATCGAGATGGCATTGATCAGAAGAGGTGAATTCTTTTTTAAAATAATGGAAGCAAACACACGGTGCAAATAAAAATAATAAATTTATTCTAATATTAGTATTTATAGAATGCTAAATGGAAAATCCAAATACTCAAAAGATAGAAAATGAACCAAATTTTGGTGCCACATTACCACTGAAGTACCTCATACCTTGAACACAACCCAACATCTCACATGAAAATCGCTAGAAATCCAACAATTCAAATCTGTTTGATGTACAACTTGAAATATAAGTATAGACATAACCTAGGTTCAATTTTTGCCAAGAAACATGAAAAACAACAAATGAAATCGATGGATCTAAGCAAACTTAATTCTGGACTAAAAATGATAGGCGCACACTACAACATAGATTGATTCAAAACTAACCAATAGATTTGCTCCAACTTGGCATGCATAAACTAGATTTCATTATGAATCCAACGAAAAAAACCTACACTCCAATCCAATAGTTAAATCAAAATATAAAAGCAAGCTAAGATCAAGAAAGATCTGCCAAATTTCCGCTGCATGAGAACTGAATTAAAAAACAGAATTGTGGATGAATTTTCTCTATTCCAAAAGTTCCTACATAAGCATCTATCAACCCTAAACTTATTCCTCTTAAAACCCAAAAAAAAAGATAATATTTTTTCTTCTGTTTGCATGTCTCTCTCCTTATTCCTCTACCTTTTAACAAAAAAAAACATATGACATGACCCAACATAGCCTAATTAACCGATATGAACATACAAAACCCATAATTTATTAGGAACTAATCCATCGGCTCACTAGCTGGTCTACGTGCCCAAACACCCTGAACCAAATTTGCATAGAATTTTCCCATTCC
Source organism: Oryza coarctata (assembly GCA_030770085.1). NCBI lineage: Eukaryota > Viridiplantae > Streptophyta > Magnoliopsida > Poales > Poaceae > Oryza > Oryza coarctata. The sequence continues at coordinate 12,576,547 of CM061475.1, forward strand.
ACGCTGTCATCATCTTCATGCATCCAAGCTAGAGCACAACTATCTAGTGTCATCTTTTGACTAACTTTGACCTCAAAAACCCTATCCTAATATCACTCTCTCATCACTCACCATGATCACCTCCTAGCTTCACATGCACATCAAAGACAAACAAGGCATCTCCCGGAAATCAAAAACAATTTTTTCCAACTTGATCCACTTTAGTCCAAACGATAATCTATTTCACAATTATTCATCACACATATCACATGTGATCTAACATTTGGTTGGGCGGATGAGTTCTGAATTTGGTTACCTCCTGTTTTCTCTAGTGAGATTACCCATTGCAATTCATGGATAAAAAATATTGATGTCTACTTAGCATTGAATTGGCTAAAAAATAGTGAAAACTGCATTAACGTATATCAATCATAGTTCACACTTTCAATCAAAACATGATATATACATTAACCAGTCAGGTCAAAGAAAAATAAAAATCAAAAAAAGGGGAAAAGGAAATTTTCTTAGTGAGTCTCATTGGTCGTCGTCAGATGGATCTCCTCTATCGCAACAGTCGCCACCGCAATCCCCCTTCCTCTCATCCTTCACCATGCCAGTTGTCTCCTCCTCCATGACCACGGTTGTCGCTATCCTCTATCACCCTGCTACCTTGCTATCGTTGGTGGCAAAATCCGACGACTAGGAGCTCAAGGCCTCTAAATCTTGTGGTGTCTAGCTCATGGCAACCGCATATAGCTTGTCGGTGGCTAAATAAAGTTTGAGACGCGACAGCTGACAAGGGGCCTAGGGGCAATAGGAAAAAGAAGGAGGGATGCAACAGCAAGGTGAATCTGTCATGCTCATTGCTATGCTCTCTGCCAAGCTCGTTGTTGCCTTGCTCGCTGGATGTGGCAGCCACATGGCCACCAGGATCCAGGGGGAGAGACGTTAAGACTAGGTTACTCCAAGAAGACGACGATCCTAGGCAATCAGATCTAGCATCTTTGTCCGTGTGGCCATAGGATCCTATCGAGGAGGAGAGAAGGGTGATGAACTTTGTGAGGCAATTGCTAGAGAAGAGAGGAGGCAACAACGCACATGGACAAATGGGAGAGGAAGTTAAGTGGACGCACATCCCCTACACCCATCTAGCCTCGCTAAGGAGCAAAGCTCAATTGTTGCATTCCTCGTGGCCCTAATTGCGAGAGGCATTTTGCAGGAAATGGACCTGGCTCTGACATGCATACAGGCAACCAAACATGCCTTTGCTAGCATGCACCATGCGAGGTAGGCACCATGCAAGCAACCAAACAGCCCCTATGTGTTCACTTTTATCGGTCACTGCTTCTATCATAAGGTGATAGACATTCAAGCCCTTACCTCAACCAAGGCAACAATCACTTGCATCTTCTCTTTGTGTGTCCATCATTTTGCCTTCAACACACCATGGAAGTTGTGACCCTAAAAGAATTGAGTTGCTAGAATTTTTTCAGGACAAAGGTGAAAGCCCAACTAATCGGGTTCTAAAATTGGCTTGATATTTATGTAATCCTTCCTTGTACTACTTTGTTATTCAACCTAGGAAACAATTTAGAACCTCACATTTTGTAGTTTCTGTTTCATGAAAAATAGAACATCATCATGGCAAAGCAACATGAATTCTATCCAATTCTGAAGTTAGTTCGATACATCTGACCAACAATAAAAAAAATAATGGAATAGCTAAATAATAATAAGCAAAATTGGCCAACCACAATCTTTTTGTTCGTGGACAGAATTCCCAACAAGAGTTAGAATAGCTATTCCCACTTCTTGTGTGGTACCAAATAAAAGAATACTTGAATTGGGGTTTTGGGTGGCCATACATAACGTAGAAATCGCATGTAGAAGGTCTCATGCCAACCTTTAATTCGCCATCATTCCTGTTGTGTTATCAATGATAGAATTTTTAACCTTGCATCAAAGAAACAATGGATATAGCTTCTCTCTCCTCCTGAGGCTTCAATTTCGCCTCCACAAGAGAAGAAATCAAGAGCAAATTTGAGGAGTGTATTTGTACAATCTCATGAGAAAAAAATTAAAAGAGACCTAGCTTTTTATGAGATCTTCAACGGAGACATAGGAACCTCTTTGTGAGGGGGCCAAACTTTGGTAAGCAAATCACCATGTCTCCCTCTTAGTTATCTCGCATCTCTTTGTATATTACTTGTATTTACTTTACTTGTATTTCCTTTCATATCCTGTGATATATTGTTATAGTGTAAGCTATACATTGAATTGCTAGATTGCTTATTATGTTGTAGCTAAAAGTTGTGGCTCTATTTCATATATCAAGTTTAAATTATACCTTGTTATTGGAATATCCAATATATATCCAGTGCTATATTGGAATATCCAATTATTTTGTAGTAGCGACTATTCACCCTTCTCTAGTCAACATTGAGGTCGTTTCATTTCTATCTAGGTCTTATGTACAATTTTTCTGATAAACAAATATATATGGTTTGATTAAGAACAAAGAAATATGGTATCTAAGATTTTAGGTGTAAGTCTACATGCATGTTCAAAGAATTGACAGAGTTTTTCCCTTACCAATTGGCTATTGTGAAATTATATAACATCAAAGTATCGAGTCTAACAATGAAGTATATTTGTGGAAATAAGTCACAATTGCTTGGTCTGAGGATAGACGAAGAGCCTGGCTGGAATTAGGAGAAAATTTTGAGGATTTACCACCCAACATGTATATGACATGTCTTACTTGATCTTACATGTCATAGACATATGTCTAATTAATGCAGTGGAAAATCCTCAAATGCCACGAATTAGGAAGTTTGCTTCCATACCCTAGGTGGAGTACTTAGGATTGGCCTCATCCTTCTAGAATTTATTTGTAAATCAGCAACACCGGTTTCTCTCCTTCGTTCTCCCTCTTTAAAGGGTGACATTTTCTTTAAAACTGTTGTTGTGTACTTGTGTCTAAAAAACATCCATGCAATTCAAACCTTTAAATTCCTTATGAATAAATTGTGTATATGACAACCTGTTTCCTACACTTTTCATGTCATTTCTCTAATTCCGGATGCAAGTCTCTATAAGGTCATAAATCACGACCAGTCCACTAGCAGCGCCAGCATTTGGCATCTCTTTCAGCTCATTATGTCTACTGGCCCATACGTACTGTAGAATAACATTAGGGCTATAAGGTCGGCCGCAATAATAAGTTCTCCCTGGATTGGACAATTCACATATGTGTTCTAGATTGCTGATACGCCAAGACACTTTGTGCATAAGCTAGGTCAGATCCCTCATCTATAAAAGAAACTAATTTGTCATATTCAGTTGGTTCACCAGATCATGTGTGTATATGGTTTTATGTTTTCTTGAGAATTTGTTATGATTTTTTAGGAATATACGAAAATTCCATGTCTAAATGTATGATATAATTTATTTTTAAAAAATCTAGTGCAATGCATGTATGTGTATTTGGTTAGTATACTCGTGTGTGTGTGTGTATAGTTAAGTTGATCACCACTAAGACATGAGGAGCCATGCTGCAGTTGTAACCAATCGATCCCAGTGAATAGCGCACTCATCCTCTCAACGTTCCCCTTTTTTTCTACTAGAAAACATCCGATTCATTTCTGCTTCATCCTTTCAATAAATTCATATAAATTACTGTCCGGTTTTCGTGGACTTGTAATAAAATCACGTGAGTTTCAGAAAAGGTGAAAGTTGCTGAAAGGATAGATATATCATGGGTTTTGACAGGCAAATTAAAAGGATACACGGTAGTGCTAACCAACACGAATTAGCAAACTCCAGTGTGACAATCGTGTAGTTAGCACCTCTAACCGAACCTTCCAGTCGCACTCCATCTGTCTAAAATATAAATATTTCTATAATTTAAATTTTATACAACAATATAAGTATGTATATGGCATTGATTCAAATATATAGAAATCAATACATTTTCAGCCAACTAATGCTTGGAAAAGTAATCTAAATAAATTAACCAGTAAGGACAATCCCAATAGTAGTTTGATAACAGTTTCATCCACAATAAATAAGATACCATATATGCAAATTTGATGATATCGTAACATAATTAAAAAGAGAGAATGAATTTCATCTAAATGAAACTAGATATACACAGTTTTCATAACTACAAGACAGGTTGAAACTAGCATGGTAGGCTAGTGTTTCATTTTTCATATATTCAATCAATCATATGCATCACTATTAAATGTTATAGCTAGCATATAAAACCGTAAAATGAAAGTGTGCATTGGATTTCTTGTTTCATTCATCAATCCAAATTTCTTTAGATAACATGATACTCTTACAAACAATGAAATAAAACTCTTCTCGAGAAAAAGTGGTGGACAAAAAACTCGAGCTCGTGAGCACGGCTCGAGCTTGGCTCGGCTCAGCTCGAAAGCCAAACGAACCAAGCCCAAGCCTCGTTCTTAACTCGTTTCTGAAATTAGCCGAGACCAAGGTGGTTCATGAGCCTGGGCTGTCGTGTGGTCAGAGTTGTCACTTGTCAACTTACGGTTATCATATGGATTACAGAGAATCAAAGATGTGATCTTGTTTTACTTTTGTGTCTTAGTATTTTTTTAATGTTTTTCCTGCTTATAAGTTATATATGAAGAGGTACTTCTTACTGAAAGGCTCACAATCCATCTCTAGCTCAAGCAAAAAAAAAAAAACCGAACTCGTATTTTAGCTCGTTTTCTTAACAGAGCCAAGCCAAGCATATGTTCTTGTGAGCCTTCACAAGCCGGCTCATTTCCACCCCTACCTAGGAATGGCATGGAAAACTTAGAGAGAATCTTATCTTAATCTTAATATTTGCTAAAATGTTTAAAATAATTATATTTTAAAATAAAGATAGTAAAAACTTCTGATGCCCATAATCAGTCTCGATCAGGGAGAAAAGGAAAAAACTAGAGTCCATAATTAATTAATTGCATCTCTCTCGTGCACGCATGCACCGGTGGACCGAGCAGAAAAACCACCAGTCCACTGTTACCAAAGAGCGGCCGAACTGCATAGCTAGATAGCTACTGTGCGGCAAAGCAGCCAGCAGAGGGCAGCCACAGACTGGCTGGCTGCTGTAGCGGTACTGCCAGTACGTATTTGTACAGACGTATAAACGTACTATACCCAAGCAAGTAGGAGTATATCAGATCGGATCTCAGATGGGCCCCAGGTGGGGGCCCGCAATGGCGGCGACTAGCATGTCAGCCAGCTAATCCAGCACGATGGTCGTGCAATGATATAGCAGCACTACAACAGTAGTAGGCCAACTAGGGCTCTCGGCTAGTTAGCCTCACCTAGCTGTGTACAAGTCATATATTAGCTATGTACTAGTCACCTAGTCCACGGTTGCACGTGATCCGATGCAGGAACAGGTTAGGCTGTCTTGTCCGTTACTCAGACACTTCTCCGGCTCATGACTAACTCGTCGTTATAGGAGTAGTACACACTACTCCATGGCTATACTTCATGTTTTTTTCTTTCTTTTTTTAACCAAGAGGGCAGGCCCCTTATTTCCATTGCGGTTATTCCCGGTGCATCGACGTAGCTGTGAGTGATTCTAGCTCGTCACGTTGGCACAAATGCTCTAGATCACCTGAACTCATACCCTCTGCCCTAGCAGGGCCAAGTGAACTCAGCGCTAGGAGACCCTATGCCCCTGTGAGGAGTGCAGTCCCAACCCTTCGCATGTTTTGGAAAACACAGCTGCTGCATTTAACGCAGCAGCCCAAGAGTGAAAAGGGCGGTGGCTGGAGAAGGCAAAGGTAGATTCGGAACTTACGCTGTTGTTGACATTGTTGCCCCATCAGTGTGGTAGCCAAGCTCTAACCCTATCCATAGGCATTGCCATGCCGAGCCCTTTCAATCCCCCTTCCACGTAGTGCCTATCAAACTCCTTCCATACAGGATCTATAAGGGCATGGCGTAGATCGACAACTACCATGACTATACGATTATGTTGGAGGCAGTTGCATCACATGATCGATGGATTTTGTACGTTTTTTTTAATATAGCGGATTCAAAGAATGACATAAATGTGATGAACCAATCCCCTGTTTTCACAACTTGCTATATTGAGATCTACACGAGTGAGCTTCAATGTAAATGGAAGTCATTATGACAAAAGATATTATATTGCTAATGTCATTTATCCATAATGGGCTACACTTATGAACTCAATCAGGTTACCTTAAACCCCAAAGCATCAGCTATTTGTAATAATGCAAGAAGCATAGAGAAAGGATGTTGAATGTTTGTTTGGCATGCTCAAGGCCTAGTTTAAGGTGATCGTTGTCCCTTATCAGCTATGGCAAATTGCTGACATTAGCAATATAATGAAGGCATGCATCATTATGCACAAAATGATTATTGAGGATGAGAGGGATATGGACCAGTTGCACTTAAATGAAGATCATGTGGATTTTGAAGTAGAAGCTTCAGAAGTTACAAATAGTATACCACAGGCATTTGCTAATGTGCTTTGAACGGATGTAGATGTGCATGATCGCTTCACACATAACCGTCTGAGAAGGGATTTAGTAGAGCACGTTTGGGCAAAGTTTGGAGCTAGCAGCAGCTCCCATTAATGGGGCATTCTAATTAGACCATTTATTGAATGTGTGGTTGTTTATTAGAGATTATGTTATATCAGAAGTGAATAAGGTCGTATCGGCCATTTAGTGAATCAAATAAGGTAGGACATGTCATGAATAAGCACTTGAATGTGCATTAGTGAATAATAACAAATTGTAAATAAATAAGTTCAGCATTTCAATTGACGTGACCATTTAAAGTACATATCGTGACTACATGGAGCTCCAAAATTTCAGCACAATTTCTCTCTTTCCAAAAGAATATTTATAATCCCAACATTTTATTACATTTCACATCTGCCATTTTTACATAATCTAACCACGAACCTAAGCATTTCTTTTTCATGACTAACATAAAGCCTATATATTCATCCTTATTATGACAACCAAAATGATGAAGCTATCTACAACATTCTTTCCTTTCACTACTTCCAGTAGTAGGGGTTATGCCAAAAACTATTAGTGGTGACGGTGTTTCTTCAATCCCTTCATCGATCTACTGTAAGCCATCCAAACTAAACATGTGGCATCAACGAGATTACACATCACATATCACATTGGGATTTCAAATGGAAGAAACAAAATCCAAGACTAACGTATTGGGGAATCAAACCAAAACACGAAGGGCAACTTAGAGAGGAAGACTCTGACGATGATACAACTAGCAGGGATAGAGTCGGAGGGAGTAGGGGAGGATCATCGATGACCATGACGACGTGGGGGGAGCAACAATGTGTGTCGACTGGCGAAGGAATAGGGGTTGTGCCACTGGTGCCCTTGATCTACTATGCATCGGATCGCCAATGTGCTCGGGTATGGGTTGAGGAGGACGTGGCCACTGCGAAGTTTCAACCTTCCCGCTGGGGGTGCAGCTCAGAGAGGCAAAAAAAATCATGGTAGTAAAGAAGGAGCAGCGAAGAAGAGAAGATGAAGGGACAATTTGAATAGGGAGAGAGAAAGGACGATGTGAGAAGTGGATTTTTATTAGCTCGAGGGGCATGATATAGATTTTGGGTTTGTGGCTTGGTAGGCTGAGGCTGCTGTGTTGTGGGCTGAGTGACTTTAGCTTCTGGCTTCAAATTACGTAAGACCCATTTTAAACCACTATGTATTGTGGGTATTGTGACTCAATAATGGTTTGGATTGATTTGGCATATAAAACCACATGTTAATATTACTATACAGGCATGCCCCAAAAGAACATGAGTGACAAAATGAGGGCTCTCATCTCACTTGTCGCAAATCCTAAGAGTGACCACATGAGGAAAAGTCACTTTGAACATCTTATCTCTACGATGCAGATCACTCTTAAATATTTTTCTACGTTTTAATCTCTGAATATAAAAATTTTTATAATTCTTATAATATTTTTGTTATCAAATTAAGTAAATTCTTTTATATTTTAAACCTACAAGAAAGAAATAAAACTATGCATATACCTTAACTTCCAATAAACCCACTAACTATATGATCTCTCATCCGATCCTCACTCACTCAGATCCACTTGCCTTGCTGCCATCGGCAGCGCAAATTGGGGCACCGCGGACAAGGCAAGTCAGAGTACCACCCCCATGCCCTTCTCGTCGTCGGAAATTATGAGCGAAGAGGATCAGGATGCCGCTATCTCCTCCTTATCTCTGGAAGCCGCAAGCTGATCAAATCGGACGACGACCTCACTCGATATGGCCGCAAGCTCGTTGATGCTGGTCACAAGCTCGTCGGATCCTGACTCAACGTCATGCTTAGCTCTGTGCTTTACATCCAGATGCCACCAATTCTCCCTATCTCTCATACTTCCTAGACTGCACGCAGGGGTGACGGACATGCCCAACACGTCTTACGACCCATGGCCTGAGCGTAAGTGAGCTTGCCCTAACGAGGCACCCGTGCCCTCTGCAAGACAGAGGAGCCTCATGAGTGCATGGCTGCCGCTGAGGCGGAGTCGCCGCTCTGACAAGCGGGAGCCACCACCCCATGTTCCTTCGCTGTGAATGATGAGTATTCTCTGCGTCAGTCTTTCCGTGAAGTGTGATGAGCCTGGCAGCCTGCCCCTCGCTCCCACTTGCGTTAATGCGTTGGGTCCCTTTTTTTTTTTTTGCGGGGAATGCGTTGGCCCTTGATGACGGTGGTCGGCCGGAGTTGCCTCCGCGTGGCGACAAGGTCAACATTTGGGATAGCTAGGCACCGGGTGACGTGATATGGCAGGTTGCAGTTTTTCCTTTTAGCGCATGCACTGTGCTGGTTTGGCAAAGGGCTTAGCTATTAGCCACAAGAATGGACTTGCCATGACATTAGGCAACAACTCCTCAACAGTAAGGACAATTTTCTTTCTCAAAAACATCTGGTAACTACTCCAATTTAGGAGGCGTTTGAGTGGAGGATACAGGAGAAAAGAAAAAATATACAAAATAAGATGAGCTATTAGCATATAATGAACTCAGCATTGATTATTTTAAACTTAAAAAATAAATTAATATGATTTTTTAAAAAAACTTTAGTACAATAGCATGCATACGAAAAACAGGGATTTTTTTCCTATGTCTGTGGAACAAACACACCTTTACTTCACTTATTCCCTTTTATACTCCTCATCAAATTTAACTCTAGAAGTGAAAAATTAAAAAGATGCATGTTCAATTTCCTCTATACTCCTCTACACCATAATAATAATGGAGGAGAGAGAAATTTCATTTTCTTTTATAGAGACAAAAAAAACAAGAGAAGATACATGTATCACCTAGACCGTATGTCACCCACTAGTAGCTTAGGAGTAGACTATTCTGAACCTCATTAGAAGTCATTTTTTATTTATATATTTTTTATTAAAATATTAATAAAAAATATTTTTAAAAAATATAAAACTATATCCCAACATTATTGAGAGGGTTGTTTTAAAAAAATCATTCTCTCATGAGGTGTGAAATCTCATGTGCCAAATGCTTGTTGCCCTCGTTAACGGTGGATCGGTGGGGGCTAAAAATTTTACAAGTGACTCTTTTACCATTATCTTTTTTCTCGTGGTAGAAAGCCGTTTGCAAGATACCACGGTAGGGCTCATGAGGGAGGAGGGGGCCTGCCGTTTTGCAGATAGCCCTCTTGGTGCTCTCGGCTTGGGTGTTTTTTTGTCTCTGGAGATTGACAGGTCTACCCATGAGAGAGGAGCAGACCTAGTAATTTTACATGTGGCTCCCTTAACACTCTCTGTTAGACCATTGATCCCTCTTAGCCGTCTAAAAGTCTAGTTTAATAAAAAAAACATACAAAAGAGGAGAGGATTGAGGAGAGACGAAGGGTAGCAGCGAAACCCTATTGGCTTGTGGATTTGTACGAAGTTAAAAGATTTATACTATTTGTAATATTTATTCGTAGTGATAAAACGAAATAATATGTGTAGTATTGTTCTAGATTTATGAATAGTTTTGTTCCTAAATTCATAGATAGTTTCGTTCGTGATGTTTGAGAACATATCGGTGTTAAAATATTGAATGCACGATACTATATGTGACGATTAATTTTCTACTTAGTTCAACACTATTTTTTCGTAAACAGATATATCAAATAAAATGGTATTTCGGTTATATCATGGTTGAGGGAATGCTAGATATCTTCCATATGGATTAGATCTATCATAGCTCAGCTCAACTCTTAAGGGCATTGAAAGACTAGCTGAGAGAAATTTTCCAGCAATATATAACTGGTTAATGTGAGACTATCAAATCAACCCCTAAATCAATGCAATAACTATGTATGTTGTAGTGAGCTAGACAACTGATGTTTTTTTCTAGGAGTTGATGCTAATGGATTCCACTGCTATTTGGAGATGGTATATAGATAATGCATTGCAATGAGGTTAGTCACCTAGTATTCTTATGTCAGTGTACGAGAAAGACAATATTATTTCAATGTCCGTGCAATATGAAGAGTGTCCAAGTTTGGCGGGAGGTGAAGCTAAAACAATGGAGGGAAATGAGTCTGACCACCAAGAAGGAGGAGGAGGAGGAGAAGACAGGAAGCATAGAGGATTAGTAGACGAGGGAGAAAAACAATACCATCGTTGAGGTAATTAATAGAAAATATTTCGATAACGAGCATGCAAAGGATAATGAATTATCGAACGAGAAGGGCAATTATATAAATCTCTCACAATGGTTCAACAAGGACTTATTTGGGCTTGTTATCTCTGATGGGCATCACGTGCCATGGGAGTAGAAGGAGAACAAGGTCATTTATAGGGCTAAGTATGCATATAGAGAGGAATTGATGGAGACAGTTAGCACAGGGCGATATCACTTTGAAGGGAGTTCTGGGTTGCAAAGTCAAGTAAGTCAGTGTACGAAGCGAAATACGTAAACTCAAGTTATGGGTGTCCATAGAGGGTGCATGCATTCAAGGGTAAATAGAATGATTACTGAAAGATATCAGTCATCACCGAGTATAATTGTCACTTCCAAGAGGTCAAAAAATACCATAGAAACATAACATCTATATTTATTACAACAGACATGTACTCCAATATTGTGCATAATCTGGGTATGAATCAAGGTCAATTATTAAGCACATAGATAATAAATTCAAATACACAATTACCTATGCGAAGGTATAGAGAGCAAAATAGAAGATTGTGAAGATGAAGTTTGGCATATTTAAAACTTCATATGATAATTTGTCTTAACTTCTAGCTTGTATTCTTCAGAGAATCTGGGGAGCTAGTACAACCTCAAATCAATCACATCACTTGACTATCCTCAGCAGAGTGTGCTTCAACGGGCTTTCCTTGTATGAATTGTGTGCAATCACGTATTTGTGCATTGCTATTCCATACTCTCCATCGATGAGACATTCCTAACTGAAAAGTAACGAGGGCAGATATTAACAGCAATTGAAATTGATGGAAATAATCAGGTGTTACCCGTGGTTTTCACTTCCATTGAGAGCAAGAACACTAAAAGCTAATACTGGATTTTGAAGCGGGTAAAGGATGCAATTGTGCGTATGAGCCAATTGTATGTCTTATACATGACAGTCGTGTTGACCTTATGAGGACTATTAAGTATTTGAGAGATGATAACGTGAAGAAAAGGTATGCACAAGAGTGGCCAGATGCCTGCAACATAGGGTGCATGCATCGCATGGGTACTGATTTCTACAAGCAGTTAAAGAATATACACCTTGTGAATCTTTTCAACAGGCTATGTGCCTAGAATTAACAAAAGAAATTCAATGAGGACGAGCTGACAACGAAACAAATAGATGAATAATCCAAAAGACCAACACCTATAAGTAATGAGGCTCCCAAAGCTCTAGAACCACTCCCTAATAATAATAATACTATGAGAAAAGGTTGGCATCCTAGGTTAGAAAGTTTTCTCGCTGAGTTGAAAATGAGCCGAAAGAAAAATGAGCCTTATTGTATGATGATGGTCTTAGCATAATGGCTACCAATTTGGCTGAGATTTACAATAGGGTGATATGTGGTGTAAGAGGGTTGCTACTTATTATCATTATTGAGTTTATCATGCATAGCACATGTAAATATTTTAGAGATCAATTCAAAGTAGCCGAGCCCTCTATGACAAACAATCGTATATTTAGCATAATGGCTACTAATTTGGCTGAGATTTATAATAGGGTGATGTGTGGTGTAAGAGGGTTGCTACTTGTTATCATTATTGAGTTTATCATGCATGGTACATGTAAATATTTTAGAGATCAATTCAAAGTAGCTGAGCCCTCTATGACAAACAATCGTATTTTATTTGGCACAGTGATGACAAAGTATTTGGAAAAAAACATAAAAAGCCCCAATAGCATCGAGTTATACCTTAAGATACACAACAACATAGATTCGAAATATTGTATGCTAACAAGGCTAAGCGTGGAACCTACTATAAGAGAATTGTGCAGTAGTGTGTCTTGAAGGACGACGAGACCTGCTCGTGCCTGTGCCAAATGCAAAGGGTGTACCACAGACCATGTTCTCATATTATTGTCATAAGCTCGGAGTGTGGAAACTAGACCATCATTTTGTGACACTTCATTTTAAGAAGAAAGCTATTTTGAATACTTGAAGTGGCGAGGTATTTGGCTTCAGTATTACAAGGTCTTTCACAACCCAATAATATTAGGTTTTTTACGTTCTAGACCTAATGAAAATAAGGGACAAAACAGGTCACCACAAAACTAGACAGATTCACAATGACATGAATGAGTCCGAAGCAGGTGAAATGTTCAAATGTTATAGCAAGTGCGATCAGGAAGGGAAAACTTATAAGAAGTGTCCAAAAGATACAGAGGTTCCAAATAAAGTGAAATCTCCTCTATCAGGAGCAAAGGCTGATGGAAGACGCCCCACAGGAAAAGGCAACACTTCAAGACCAACCTGGCCTAGATGTTCTTGTGCACCTAGAAGTTCAGTCATATAGTGTAAGTGTGTGCATTATTGTAAGAGTGGATATATAACTTAAGTTCTCAAAATTAAGAGAGTCATGAATGTTTTCTTCTAAGTTGTATGAATTATATGTATCGTAATATTATTTACTTTGGGTCCTGTAGTAATGATAGTTGTTGTTTGTTCTCTAACAAAAATTTGTCATTGGTTGCATGAACTGTATATTATGTTTTTTTATTCTTGATAATCATGCTAACTTTTCTTAATGCAGGTATAGTATACCAAACACCAAAACTGCTAGACTGTCACCTGCATTGGTCACACTGCTCCTTGGTCTCAACGATCGAGAACGCCGTGTTGACCACCCTCCATCCACGCCCTTTGTCCTTCCATAGTGATGGCTACAGCAGAAGTCTGTCCTATAGAAATGCAGCCCACATGTAACTTTGGCTATTTAATACTTAAATATATTGTTTCCTTCTTGTTGTGGGATGTCGCTATTAATAAAGTATACTTTTTAAAGCTTTTGCTATACCATACCTTGCTTCCTCTGTAGCAGGGACATTGACATAGGGAACGGAGATGTCGAGACAAGGAGCGAAGATGTTAACACAGGGAGCGAAAATGTCAACACAAGTGTTTTCAGGTTTTTCGCACAATACATATTTCACTTCGGTCCACGAAATTCCAATTTGCATTGCCCAAGTATTTTTCTCATAGAGTTCTAGGTTATATCATCATAGATCTCTATAGTCGCAGGAGGATCTAGCAGGCCACCTCTAGATAGGCACACCACTCCTTCTATCACAATGACCTCATGGCAGATTAGGACATGCTCGGTTTTTTCTAGTTTGTAGGAGCTCCGCCACTACACACACAAGTTGCCTACTTCAACTCCTGTGAAGTAGGCTCACGCTAGCTATGAAGTCCTAGCCGATCGCCTCAACTACTCCTAAGGTCATGTGTAAGCGTGAGGGAGGACGACGAAGAGGAGTAGAGGCCATCCCCTAGACCAGTAGTACATTGTGTCAATTATCCTTACTGTTTATACTACTTTGTATTTACCGTTTTGTCTCTACATATCTATATTATTTACTATATATTAAGACCACATCATTTTTACTCTTTACTGTGCGCGCATGACTAATGATATTATACGACAGCGAACCTTCGGTGTCTTCACTTCTTTCGACGTGTGCATGACTACTAAGTAACAATCAACGCCGAGTAATTTAAGCCATCTTTTGGCGCGTAACCGTCACGTCGCTTTCAACAAAACCCAACAACCAACTTTTGACGTGTTAATGTCACGTCACGTTCAAAGCATTTTTGCAGGTAAGACACTTTTCGCACGTGAATGTCATATTATTTTCAATGCTTTTACTTATGTCTTCCACACCTAATACAATCCATACTATATAAAACCTCTGTATGCATGATGAAACTGAAGTTTTCTTCTCACTAATACCCTTACAAATCTCACACCACATGTTTGCGCTATCTCCTATAGCATCAAAGAACAAAGGTTGCTAAACGCACTTTCTCTAAGGATCCAAACTAGAGAAAGAATCCTTTGGCTTATTAATTCCACCTTGGTGTGACTGTTCATTCTACATATGTAGTGATCGATAACAGCTTATGACATCTCAAGACCCCAACACTAGTGGAAAGAGATTCTTCTAATAACCAAACTATTCTCATGTGTATGGATTGTATGTCTTTTTTTTCAATTATTTCTTATCACACCATTTTCTTTAAACTAATACTTTCTTTATCAAATCTATGGAATGATAAATAGCTTCATTTAGTGGGTAGATATAGAAAATTCAGTATTCGACTAAAACCGTTGGTTCTCCGAGGGCTGTCAGTGCCCCCTCCCTCCAAATCAAACAAAGAGTACATAGGGAGGAAGGAGAAGTACGAACGACGTTGGTGAGCCGAATAGTCAGACTGGAGACTGCGACCTCTTGTACTATCTTTATGGTGAGAGCGTTCTAACTGCGCTTACGGTGATTGTTTCTACGTTGTAAGGTCAATAAATGATAATACTTTTGGTAAAAGATATTTTATTTTTTCAAATAGTCTTAATGATGATTTTATTATAAGTTTGCTATACATCTCTCTAATTTACTTTAATTTTATTATCACCTTGAGTATAATAGTTATCTATGCACTTTTTTCCATAGGAATCATCAAGAATGTGAAAATTCAAATAATAGAGAGATATGAAGAAATTATCATACAAGTCTATAGGAATCATATAGCTTAAAACCATTGAACAATACATAAAGGATAAAATATAGTACGAGCGAAAAGTCAGCTCCTCTAACAACATCTGACTATAAGTAAATGATAGATGATTTCTATAAGTTTTAAATAGACAACTGTACCGTGTTATTTATTATATTATTTATATTATATCTATTTTTTTCCATAAATCTCTCAGTAACCAAAATAATGTACCTATTAATCGTCCAATGATATAATGATTTTCTATTATTAATGTTAAGTTTTTACATATTTACATAATTCAGACATCTCAATTATCTTTTTTACATACTCTCAAATCTTCTTTATAATTAAATCTTTAAATAAAATAGATTTATTTAAAATCATTTTTTTAATTTATAAAACCCTCTAAGAAGAGGGAAAAAATCGCCTTCTCTTTCTAATAATTTTATATATAATCCCTATAAAAAAAAGTCCAGGGTAACAACGCTTGAGCCGCCTGTAAAAAAAAGATAGCCACCACCTTCCTCACGCGCCGAATCAACGAGTTACACATGGCCCCCACATACGCACACAACACGGCACGGCAGCTACAGTCCGGTCCACCAGCCAGAGCGACCACTTCGCCACTGACCAATGAAGGACTCGGACTCAATCACCCGGAGCCCTTCTCTCTCTCTCTCTCTGCATTCACCAGGCAACCTACCCTACACCACACTGCACCGTCGTACTCCTGGCAGACAGGACTGGACGGCAACCTCTCTACACATCTCTTCTCTCTTCTGCTCTCCTCGATCTCACCCTTCTCTTTTCCTCGCTTTGATAGACGGAGCAAATCGCCAGCCAATCTGCTCTCGTGCAAGGCTGCAATGGCGATTCACCCCCAGTTCAGTCGCTCACACCTCACCATGTCAGCTGAAAGAGGCAAAATGAGGGAGTAACATGTTCTGGACATTGTTGCGAGAGCCACACAAGATCGGAGCAATGTCCAACACACTACCAAAGAGGCTACATGCCCGTTTCGAACAAATGAATTTCACACGAGAAAAATTGAAAGAACGAGAAATTACCCGTGTTTACAGACGGGGTTGTTAAGTACCCAGTTAATACAAGGTGTCAGTGGTCACTGAATAACTTCAGCAGTCACAAACTGGATGAACTGAGACCGGGAGATTTCGACATGGAAGTACATAGCTTTATTGATAATGGATTGCTTGCCCCCAAATGCTGCACTGTACAGTGTACACACATTATCCTCAATCCAACATATCTTGTGTTCAACAAGACGAAACCACCACTTATTCAGGCATTACCTCTTGCTTTCTAATGATCATAATGCACTTACTCTACTCGTGTGCATAAGGAATACTGAATTTATAACGCTGTAAGTCCATACACAGAGAAAACAGAGATAGCATACAAGAGATGGAGGGCTACTCAGTATGAAACCTGGATCATTCATTCTTCTCGAATTTCGCCCTGTCAGCCCCACTGTATGGAGCAACATGATAGGCGTATTGCTGGAGAACTGAGAAAAAGACCATTTCGATGATCACCAAGACATTCTGGATCGCCTCCTGGATGTGCTCCACGTCCAACCAGAAATGGTGGGACTGAATGATCCCCACAGCAGCTAAAACCTCCAATGCAAAACCCTGTAGAAAGACAATGGCATTCAGTAGCTCAACCACCAATCAAAAGAAGTGTTGAACAGAATGGAACAACTATTAAAACTAGCTCTTTTTGTTTCCTATGGCAAAAGAGGAACACATGCTGCAATGTTGCCTGGTGTGCCAATAGTAAGATGCACTCTTTACAATGCGTCCACCAGGAACGTCTCTTCAGGCAGTATGATACAGCAACTTACTGTGCCTTCAAGGTGTAATGCTCAGTATTGATTTAAACTTGTTTTACAACTTACTCCAGCTTTATTTTTACACTAAATGGTAACAAGACATATAGATGTTCAGTTATGAACCTTTCATGATGGTAATCACAAAATCTGACATTTAAATACCAGTTCATAAAAACTAAAGTTGCAGGAGAACTTTCTGAATTCATAAAAAACTATAAGTACAAAAATAAAAACGTGGCCTGTCTCAAGTACCTAATTACCAAAGAAATAAATGTGATGAAGCTTCATAACTCATGATAAGTCAGACCACAGAACCCAGAAGGAACAGGTCTAAACTATTTACAAAGTCTACATCAACATTGTTCAAATGTTCAGAGGTATAGATCAAGGTAAACACTGTTGCAAAGTTGCACTAGAGCATTCAAACCCAAGAAAGAAGTAAAGAAGTAACCTATTGGTCCCTAAAGTACTAAAAGAAAAATTGTGAAATGGCTTTCATTCAGGAAAAGTATATGATTTACCTGCCAGAAAGAGAAGAAGACAATCCCTTTGATGCATAGGAACTTTGCAAGAGGCTTGTGAGGTGCCAGCTCTTTTGCAAACAAGTGGTAGAAAATAACCAATGCATATAAAGCCATGGAGACTGAAATGTTCAGTATGATTGTGAATGTCCAGCTGACCCAACTGGGGTACAGCCCAAGAAGCTGAAGAGTAATCATTAGAATGGAGCATACAGGCCTAACAACAACAAATTGCCAGGTCCAGTACTTCAGAAGCTTCAGTGTTTTATGCTCCAATCGAACATTGCGGGGCTGCCATAGCTCAACGTCACAAAAATATCAGTTCCTTTCAGAACAGATAGAAGTGAAGCAAGTAAAAAAAAAGAATACCCTAAAGTCAAACTATAAACTTAAGTTCTGAAAGCTTCCAGACTACATCTGCAGATTATAGGTGCAAGATAAAAATGTAGAAGGGTGATGCAAAGACATATTCTTAAGACAGCATTGACTCAAACTATAAACTGAAGTTCTGACAGCTTCCAGACTACCTCTGCAGATTGTAGGTGCAAGATAGATAGATAGAAGGGTGTTGCACAGACAGACTCTTAAGACAACATTGATTTTAGGTGCATGCATACATGAGAATTTGGTGAGAGAAGGATTAAAACTGATGTTAATATTATATTCAAAATTAAGCATGACTCATGGTACGAATGCTATATAAAGAAGTAATGAAACAGAAATTTAGAATTCAAGTACGAATAGCGATCCATGGTAGGAGAAAAAATACCAGAAAAAGAGAAACAGGGAAGTTAAAATATTACGCTAACTCATCATAACTTAATTAATCTATATAGTGTTATGTAAAGAAGTAATCAAACAGAAACTTAGCACTCAAGTACTAATACAGAAACATTTAAGAACAAAGCAGGGTATATGGATTAAATAAAATACCAGAAAAAGAGATACAGGGAAGGAATGATGAAGCACCCTTCCTTTTATCTCATCAGGGACTATGTTCTTACTAATAGATATATTCAAGTAGCTGTACATCAGTGCCATAAACTTAGCAATAGCCTACAAAGTGAAATGAATAAGAAAAGTTAGTGAATCATCAGAATCAGGGCCAAGAATGTGGTTAATCCAAGAGGACTCACCAGTGCTTCATAGCATTCTTTGACAGCATCCAAGAACGTGAAAAATGTTTTGCTTCCCTTGATATCCAGAAGACCAACAAAGGAATTTATAGCATACAGTGGAGCCATGATCACTATAATGATTATAGCCTTCTGCTCCTTGGGATTCTTCCAATAGAAAAGATGTTGCGACACCAACTGTACTGTAAAATGCATAGATAGCATTACACAGCAGGCTGCTCCAAGGAGGGTAAGAGTAGGAGCATCCATTTTCGTAAGATCCATCCCTGGGAACAGTGACATTGACATGGTGCCTGAAGATAGATATATTCAAGTTTATTCACTAGTGAAGGGATAATATCTGAAGCAGATGCCAGAAAACTCAAACCATATTGAGCTGATTTTGTCTGTGAAAGAAAATCCAAATATGCTTATAAACATAGGTTGGTTGCAGCACTATCTAACCAAGTTATGACACCGGTGGATAAACTGGTTGCTCATTACTAGTACTGAAATGGCATAACAGGAATAACCTAACAAGGAAAAGTTACGAATGAACTTCCTTGAAATCATATAATTCCCAATTCCCATTGCTCAAAGGTGTTTAGACAATGTACGAATTCATAGCAGACATTTCACAACCTGAGGCAATATCACTCAACAGTACAGTGTTATACACTAACCCTTACAGGCCTCCTAACACAAACATTTGAAAAACATAGGAATAGGAAAATTTTGGATGGAACAATGAAGAAACACAGGAATTCATAAGAATAATTTGGCTTCCCTGCAACAAAGCTTTTCATATTAGTTAACTAAACTAAATTTACTAACTAAGCATCATAACCATTCCTTCCTTCCTACTAGCGCTCTCCAATTCATCTTCATTCAGATCCAACCATAGATGTCCATCAGGCTGATGGTACCGGTAGCGGCCGCGTGAACTCAAAGAGCAACAGAGGAGCAGCGTCGAGACAGTGCAGGAGGAAGCAAGCGGCCACGAAGGCTCGAGTGGACGCAGGGGAGCAGCGATCGGAGCGGCTTCGAGCAGGCGAAGACAACGGCGCCGTCGGCGACGGACCGTCAGCCAACCCCTCGAGCAGACCAGGTCCCAACGCCGTTGGCGCCGGCGCTGAACCCCCAAATCCCCTCGTAGTAGGATCCCCCGGCAGCGGACGGACGCACCCCTCCGGCCGATTAAACCCCAGAAACCAAGCCATCACCCAATCCCCCGTCACAAAACCCATCTACCGGCTCGGAGATCTACACGTACGCTCGTCGCCATCGCCAGGAGAGGAGCGGCCGGAGAGGTCTCTCACCTGTGAGTTTGGAGGGCTCCCCGGCGGCGAGGCTCGCGGAAGTAGACTGGAGCGCGTGCACCGCACCGCACCGGCTTTCTCTGACTTCTCCCTCGGTTCTTCCTCCTGCGCGGCTGCGGCGCTGCGCAGAATTTGCCGGCCTCCTCGCGAATTTTTATTATTTTATTATTGAAACTTCTTATTTTTAAAATTAAACTAAACCACTCTAAAATTTTATTTTTAAATCTATAACTTTTACTAAGCCAGTAGTCGAGATAATATTGTGGGTGGCATAGTAAAAAGGTGCAAGTTTAGTTTTAAAATTTAGAAATAAAAAGGTTTAAATAATTAAAAAATTCCTCCTCGCCACCCGCGTGACAAACCAAGAGAAATTAATTTTCCACGTATAGGTGTGAGACAACGAGGCTGAGGTTTGTGCTCCAGAATGCAGAACAGATCGCTGCCATCGGCGTCCCGTCCCGTGCCGTGTACCGCTCGCCTATGTGTTGCACGAGCACGACATATCACCTCAGCGTTCTCATGATTTCATCCCGGTTCAGAAAAGAATTTCAAGTCGATACCGAATTATCGACAATTCAGTAGGCCAAATATAGCACAAAGTTTTAAAACTTCCGTTTGTGTTTTTTTTTGCCTAGGCCTCAATTCCGATTTCCGAACCATCCACCTGCATAAGTTAGGAAATTCGACTGATGTTCACATGCGGATACGTTGGGAATTATTTTTTTTATTTTTTCCCATCCGCCAAGTAGGCTTGTGAAAATTAGACTTATCTCTAGTCCTAATGTTAAAAGTATCCGAACAAACAATTCTGTTAGACATAGAGATGAGTACAAAGTAACAAGATTTCAAACTTACTTTAAAATATCTAAATGATACGCCTATAAAGGTTGAAACGAATACAAGGAATAGCAGAAAATAAAACAAATAATAGGATGCTGTAATTTTTTTATTAAAGTTTAGATCAACCGATCATACGTCTTAAAGAATCGGTTCACGCTCGATCTTTTATTTCACCTTCAAAATCTCATTAAAATATAGCATATAATCCAAAACGACTATTAAAATCAATCTTCACTAGAATACTAGAACACTATGCTTCCGCTTTATATGAAACTTACTATACTAAATCAATCTTTAAATAATAACTTAAAAATTCACTAATATATCTCTTTTTTTAAATGTGAGGAAGTCATTTATAAACATCTTAGGTGATTGAATTCTCACATACAACGTCTAGTCGTAGTTTTTTAATAGTAATAAGTTTTAGTCTTCAACGGTATTGATCATAAGTGCTCACCCAAATCCTTAATATTTACTCTCTCGTAAATCACCCAAAAAACATATTTAGTTGGTGTATTAAAGTCAAGATCTAAGAGTAGAGTGGAGAACTTCTACAAACTCTTGGTAGTGGTATAAAAATAAATGGGATTAGTGGGGTGAAATATGTACATATCTCGAAACTAGTTATTATTCGTAGAATTTTAAATTCTAGAGTATCTATTCTAAAAGTTTGAAAACTCTAGACATAACTCTCTCCCAAACAAAGAACTCAGTCTAAAAATTTTGACCAAAGGTTATAGAGAGTTCGAACAACACTTAGTTTAGATAACAACACTTAGTTTTAAGAGATAGTAGATTCAGAGTATCACAACTCTTAAAGAGCTTAACTTAGAGACATTTATCAAAGAGTTTAGAAAACTCTGAGCTAATGGGTTTAACGTTTAAGGTTTAGGGTATAAGACAAAGAGCTTAATTCAGAGACTCCGATAAAAAAGTAAACTCTAAGCTAATTTATATGTTTGACTTGTTTATAAGTTTTAACAAACTCAAGTGTTTCGAACCGATTAAACTTAAACCTCTTTTAATAATTTAATTATTCTAATGAATCAAAAATAATAAAATTATATTTTTATTGTGTCAAGTTATTTCTTCTTAACCTAGGGTTTTTTTTAATAAAAACAATATTTTACTAGATGAATTTCTATAAGATTCTCAGTCTTCCTAATTTTTTAGGCTAAAAACATACATGTATAGGAATGGGAAGTTATCGCTGGAGAGAAACTCCACTTAAATTGGGAAAACTTCTGGCCGGGGAATAGTGCATCGGGCTAAGGTTTGAAAATTGGCAGTCTATGAAAATAATAATCTCATTTTTAAACTAAGACGACAGAGTGATAAGGTTATCATCATATTTGAATTCTTTTTCACATACTAACAAATTAAACATAATAATAATTTTTTACCCAGGCTCAAATTCTAAATGCACTATTAATTATTATTTCATTGATATACAACGTACTAATTGACAATAACACGTCTGAATTGACTTCGTCGATTTCAGAATATAGCACGGGTAGCATGTGTTCTCTTTTGATCTTTTGTTTTTTTAAAAAAAATAAAAAACTCAGGGGTGAGTTTAAATGTGTGTCGGCCAATCTACATTGGCGTGTAGTTCAACTGCCATGTGTAAATCCATCTGCGAGCTTGGATGCTACCAGTACGTACGTACTAACAGCAACGTGTGCTACGCCCGGAAGGAAAAACGCTACCGACCGACACGACACGGCAACGTGTACATGGGCCGCGTTCCCCGCCTGCCGCCGCGCTCGCTATTTGATCGCGGCCCGGCGCCCGGCCGCGTCTAGCTCGTCCCGTGAGGCGCCCCGTGTGGTTCCGTGAGGAGGGAGAGGGGGGGGGGGGTGTTTCCCGCGGCTGCTAGCCACGTCGGAAGTGGCTCCACCAAACCACACGTCGTTGCAAGGAGTGTCACTGTGTCAAGCAGGAGGCGCTTCCCCCCGTGGTTTGCTGTATATACGTGGAACACAAGGTTGATGTACAAATACATGGGACTCGGGATTTCGTAACGGCACTTCTTGTCCCGTCGTCGCCACCCTCCGTTTCTCCTCTTGTCTCCAGCGAGTTAAGATTTGGCCAGGGGATGGATCGATGGAGCAATATTCCATCGCCTCTAGATAGCTACTAGTAGTGCTACCCGCTGGTGGTAGCTGGGACGGAAGGTCGATAGCGATGGCTCAAATAAAATCAGCTTTAAATCCAGTCACTGATGATCAGCAGCTCGTTAGATCGATCGATCGACATCATTACCGGACGATGAATACCTTACACATACAGAATAAACGCTACCTGAGCAAACGCTCACGCCGCAAAACCGGCCGTTGATATAATTGACGTCGCCTGTTCGGCAATGATCACGAGAATACGGGCAACGACCCTGGCACAGAGCGCGCAATTTTGTCATGGATCATGCATCCAAGTTAGGGTGGATGGTCGATTAAAGGCCGTTCCAAACGGAAAAATCATTAGCACGTAATTAATAAATTATTAACTATTATGAATTTAAAAATATATCTATTTGATATTTCATGAAACTTCTATATATAATTTTTTTAAAAAAAAGTTTTAAAAAGTACTTAAAAAATCGGGAAAGTAGTCACCAAACAAACCATTCAAATGAGCCTAAGTTATTTAGATCGGCTACAGGCCAAAATTTTGTACATTATAAGATATTTTTAAATTTGTTTTAAGTTAAACCTTAAAAAATAATATTTTTAACATAAAACTAATCTGGTGTGTACGTTTTTCTATAAGTTTGGTTAAAAATTTTGAGTTAGAACAAAGTTAAAATATTTTATAATCTAAAACGCGTGTAGTGAAACAAGTTTCTTGGTCAAAGTATCAATGAAAAAAATTAACAAGTACTGTAGTACAGTACCCTCGACTTGCTTTCTTAAGAATGTAATCACGGGTTCGACATGCATTGTTATATACTAGTAGCATTCTATATGCACTCATGGTCAGAGGTTAATACAAGCATTTATTGATTATTATATTGCTATAGTATACAGTACTACATGTAGCCTCTGCATGCAGGTACGCCATGCACCGGCGCTTGCTGACAAGTTGGAAATTATGGTGTAAAACGACATGACATATGCTAGGGGGAGCTGCCACTGCTCGCTAAAGATCGATTTGAGATCCTTGCAGTACAACGTCGTCAGTGTATATCGTGCAGCAGTTGGCGATCGACTTGGGGTGCGTAGAGGACAGCATGCGACCATGTAGGACAGCGAGAGATCCAGCGTGCACCACCATCTTTGACACGAAAATATTGTAGTGTAGGCCAACCACATCGACCAGGTTGGAACGTCGTCTTGCACGTAAATTGAGGCTTTGAGCTATTCCAGCCCAGCAAGTCGAGGACCTCTCTATTTGGAGCCGTGCTAATGACAGGGAAAATTTTAACCAAGAAATCACGCTACGATTGAAGAAAGCAACCGAAAATAGTTTAATTTATAGGTACTTTATATCTATATTATTTATGGTTTAAATATGAAAACTAAAAAAATAAACTACCATTACAAAACTTAAAATTGGCCTTAACAAAATGAAGTTAATGAGATATGATTAAGTACGTGTAGTTTAACTAGCCAGCGTTGCAGTGGAGCTAGCTCACCAGAGTTGGTAGAATTAGATTGTGTGCTTATATTTACAACTAATAATTTTTTTAATAATAGATGATATAGCCCGATAACTTATTTCTTTTTTGAGATGTGTATGTGGTAAACTTATCGATCTTTAATTACGTCGGTCTAATTAATTTGAATGTGTTTATGGAGATATGATTTACATGTACGTGTGTTTGTAGGGTGGGTGTGCGTTGGTGTATATAATTTCAAAATAAAAACAATAAGATATGACGTGTTATCATTGAAAGTAAACTGATAAGATCTCACAAAAGTTACGTGATAAATTAATTGAACCACTAGACATTGCACAGGGGATGACACAGAACGCACAAATTGTCGTCCCTCTGTGCGCAGATCAGACGGACACAGTGCCATCGATCCGTATCCTATCCACACGCTACTCCACGGTAGGAGCAACGAAAGCACGGGAGATAGGCACGCTGGCACTGCTCAGACTAGAGAGCTCTGTAGCCAGCAGATTCGTGCGTGTGCATGATGTGCCATTACACGGCCTAGCGTAGCCAAAACTTATTGCATGCGGCCACATGCACGTACCGCGCTTATCGCTAGGTAGATACTAATAACCGCATGATAACTGTGGTGAGTTCATAAATATTTTAAAAATAACTTAAATTTTTAATAAGCATTGTTCCGTTTTTCACGGTTAACAATGCTCATCGTCGGAGTACGGTAATCCTGCCGCCAGCGGTAAGGCCGGCCGTCCTGGGCAGCACAAGGGAGGAAGATGCCATCAAGGCGCAAGCCAACGGCCAAGCATGTATGCCTTGTAGAAACTGCAGGCCGCGGCAGGCGAAAGACTCTGGAGAGTCGGATACACACACGCATACGCATGCTGTGCTCGCACAAGATGACGCCGCCAGGCCGGGCGCCATGGGCAGCAAAAGCGG
The DNA here is from genome assembly GCA_030770085.1 of Oryza coarctata. Lineage (NCBI taxonomy): Eukaryota > Viridiplantae > Streptophyta > Magnoliopsida > Poales > Poaceae > Oryza > Oryza coarctata. Next base: position 12,601,986 of record CM061475.1, read on the forward strand.
GGTAGCCCTCGTTTTCTTCGTGCGGCCATGCACGCCAAATCCAGAGGAGAGAGAAATCTGAAAACCTTTTTTTTTTCCGATTAGAAAGAACTCTTTGATACCAGTACTACCCGCTCCTTTTAGTTAACATCAGGTCGTTTTGGACCTTTTATGTCAACAATGTATAACTTTACTACCTGTTTTTTATAAATTAAACATAAGTGTAGTATTATGAAATTTCTTGCTACGGTGAATTTGAATATATTATTTTCATATACTCAAAACATATATTTTATATTATTTTTATTGTTAAAGTTAACTTGCGTTGACAGCATGTATTTTAGGACTCAGGGTGCGTTCCAGGAGAGAAGGGTGAAAACTCCTCTCGTTTTCTACGAGCACATTTAACAAACTGCTTACAGTACGTTTTTTCTTAAAAAACTTTAAAAATTATGTTAATTTATTTTTAAAGTTACAATGGCTAATACTTAATTAATTATTTACTAATAAATCTTTTTTATTTTATGTAATCATCTTCATTCGTCTTTGAACTAAGTCTTACTATCTCCGCGTTTCAAAATATAAGAATTACTAGAAATTAAATTTTATACCATAGTATATTATCACGTTGTTCCTATAATTCATATCATTTTAATTATTATTAAGCTAATGAGGCGTTTGGAAAGTAAATTTAAGCGACTCAAAATTTAAAAATTGACTTCTAAAGTGAGCTTAGTGTTAGCTAAATAGCCGAGAAAATGCTTATCTGCTAGAATGAATGGAGTATTTTTATTAGACTAAATAGAGTAGCTAATAGATCTCATCGGAACACAGAGATACCGGAAAAACCACAACGTTTGAAAGAACACGTATTAATTTTTGCACGTACCATGATTCCTTTACTCACAGGTTTTGGAAGAAATCGAATACTAAAATGGTCTAACTAGGGCTTAAATCATTTATTACAAGCATTTCTTATAAAACCATATTAATTGGAAGAGTATCATGAGCACACTTTTCTTCAAGCTCTAATAAATGGCACAATTTCTCTGAAAACTTTCTCAATCAACATTTCTTACAAAACCATTTTAAATCAACTTTTCAACTTTCTAATATCTAATTCCTACGTTTATACCACAAATAATTATTCATTCATCACCCATTGTCTATCACCACTTTAGAACAGCCAAAATCCTGTGCCGGAACTATTGTAGCACCGAAAAGTAAATGAAACCTGGAAGAAGTCATGTTTGCTGTTATCCTTGACGATGTGTTTGGTTGATGGGATTTTCTAGGTTGGATGGAGTCATCACATTTTTGCATGTATTTGGTTTATGGGCTAGAAGCGATACGATAGACCCAATAGGAAATATTCCACTTATATTCGGGGTGAGCCGATCCATAAAAATTGTCTAGACCACGTTGACCCATGTTGCGGGTGTGCATCACATGAAGCCTATGCGTGCAGTCACCAAATCCTCATTCTAAATTTCTCACCTGTCGAATTCTAGCAGCGACTGAGGAAAAAAAAGGCGATGACGCAAAGGCAAGGTGGCGGCCACCGGGTGCGTCCCTAGCGGCGATGGCACATCCCAATCGGCAACCATGCTTATCCCCAACAACGATGGTGTGTGAGCTAGGTACGACATGCACCCCTCTTTCTTTGGTCTCTCATGCTGAAGGTTACAGCTATGGTAGAAAGGAAAGACATTAGCGCCTAGAAACCTTGTCCCCGAGCCCTCCTCTTCCACTGATAACTACTCTTCCTTGCATCCTCCGTTGTCGTTAAATTCTATCCATGGACCAAATCTGTGCTATTTTGTTTTATGAGATGAATGTCCCTAGCTCTTATGAAAATTAGTTTAGATTCCCACTGTATTTTTGTTTCAGTAATTTATTCATAGATTTGGTAATAAAAATTAGTTCATAAATTTCTGAAAATGAAAATTAGTTAGCAAGTATTAATTTGTGATGTGGACAGCTAATTTCTAATGAGATGATTTGTGTGTGAGCATAACATAGTAAATGCTTATTTTTCTTTGATTGTTATATTGTAGATGGTTAGCGAGACTAAGCTTTTAATTTTTGTTGTAGCTACAAATATATTGTTTTCGATGATGGGCATAATTATTGACTTAAAAAAAGAAAAAGAGGTGCAAGGATATAAGGTATTAAATATGATCAAATGGATAAAAGGGATAGAGTGAGAATTGAGTACCTACACACAAAGGAATGATATAACTTGTCAATATAGACTTAAACAAATATCTTTCTTTTGGTTTTATAAGCTTTTTAGAGATAGTGGCTTGCTTCAAGATACCATCCGTGTAGAAACAAGTTGCTATGTTTTTAAATATAGTTGGACATAACCTTAGAAATAGGTTAGTTGGTGCAAATTTTGGTAGGTGTCTGAAGAAACAGTTAGTCGTTATTTCAATAAACTACTCCATGCTATCAGTTAGATATGAGATGAACTAATCGGACCCTCTTCATTAGACACCCTACCTAAATAGCAGCCAACCATAGATACGATCCTTACTTTTAAGTGTGAGATTCATCCGTTTCTCCTTTTCAATTTGCTATTTTGTATAAGCCACTATGGTTTATAATTTTCTATGCTATTGAACATAAAATAAGATTATATTAGTGCTATAATTTTAAGAGATGCATTGGAACGTCAAAATGGCAGGTAGGATGAATGCTAATTTCTTTTTTTAATTGTTATGGAAGATAGGATATGGACATGAACAATAGAAACAGAGGTGGCAATCATGCTTCATGGACATCAGCACTGTCCTCCTCATTCTCTCTCATTTGGCCAACGTTGTGGCTAGTGGCACAAGGACCTCATCTGGTTTCAAACAGGTCCATCTCAACGCATGTGCTAGTGCTGTCAACAAAAAGTTCTTAAATGCTCTCACAGGTGATCAAATTAGGAATCGTTGAAAGCCATGGCAAAAATACTTCACAAAAATAAATAGAGTTAGAAAAGTGAGTGCTGTCATTTCATTACTACCCGTGATGATGAACACTACCATGGCTATGTGAAGGTATACTTTGCCATCTTGCAATTTGATCTTCTAATATTTGTATTGATTCTGTAGTTTCCATATATCATGGTAGAATCACAAGGGAAATGCTGAGTATTTTTTTTAAAAAAACCTCTTGTCAACTATGGCGAGGAGGTGCTTACAATCTTTGGCAGTGCCATGGCTACAGAAGGGTTTGCAAATGACTCAAACTCAGTTCAAAGTACAAAAGGTGTTGATACTGAAAATGCAGATGGGAATGATGGCCTTGCCACAACGGATAATGAGAAGAGATCATCTGTGAGCAAGCCCAAGAAAATCAAGACATAAACATAACGATGAGGGGCTAATTGTTGTATTTGAATGAGTTAGTGACAAGCTTGCTGACGCTATAGTTAAGGCCGGCACCTATGTCAAAGATGTCCCTGCTGGTCTATTTGACAACTCGAATAGCGGCATCACTTATCTTTCTATTATACTTATTTGGTAGCCAATCCACATTGCTAGAGCTTTCAATGGTCTTCCATTCGCCAACAAGCTATATTGGGTTGCTATGTTCATTAGTGAGAAGTTCTCTGGTCAAATGTAGGGTTGTATCTTTAAAGTTGCTAGTTATTTTGCTATTATGAACCATATTGCCTTGATTTTTGATGTTATCTGTAAGGCTTGAACTTGCCATTATGTGTCAAATATGAATTTGCTATTGTGTGTAATACTTATATTTGATATTATGTGTAGGACCTAGAACTCCTATTATGTGTAAGACTTTATTATATGAATTTCCTATCTGTTATATGTCACTTGGTTATTTCTGTAATGGAATGCACATTAATCTGTTAATTATGGCTCTAATTATTGGTGAATTAGCATATGTAAATTAATCTATTACTTATGTTATTGTTCTAAAAATTACTCTGAACATTAGTCTGTTAATTATGGCTCTAATTATTATTTGTTATTCAAAATTATCCCTGTGAGAGGTAACCTCACCAACACAATATGGGGAAGTATCTATATGCAGCCATCTCACCTCCATCCCAACATGTGACATAAACACTCGCATTCTGTCCTTCCAACTAAACAAAAAATATGGATTGAGGTAACCTCACCAACACAATGTAAGGAGGTATCAAAATGAAGCCATCCCACCTCCATCCCTCCATCCAAACATGTGACATAAGCAACTCTATCCCATTCTATCCCTCCAACTAAATAAAAAATAGGGTTCAATCAATCCCTTTAACCAACCAAAAACTAGGACTATCCCATCCCTTCATCCCAAAAAACAGGCATGGATGGCTAAAAAACACATCCCTCTCCAATCACATCCTAACTTCATTTCCTTTTCAAAATTATGTCAAAGATGTGTGGTCAATTATACGATACAGATGCCAGGAAATGCTTGCCAGCTCTACATAAAACTGTTTAGCTTCTATCAACGCTTGAAAACCCTCCTGATGATGGAAAATTTGGTTAGATTTCCATCTACACCAACTATTTGATTTATTTCGATTAGGATTGGCCCGTCTCTATCAAATGAAAGGATACAACTAAATTGGCTCGAGAATATATATATATATATATATATATATATATAATAGAATCTAAGAGCGACAAAATCCTTAGAATAAGCGGCAAAAATTGCATTCTTCAACATGAATTTCGTTTGGTTGCAGGAGAACGTTTGTGGGAGAATCTACAAGCATACTGTACACTCCTAGTCCCAATGAATGAATAACTGAATCATAGACACAAATTAATCAATTGTTTACTACTAGAAAAAGAAATCCGATTAGAGCGTAGAACGGTAGAAGAAGGGTTTACATCCTGACGTCAACAGTTAAATGGTTGGGCTAGTCCGTTATCTTAAAAAACATCATTTGAATTCTCTTTTGCCGGAATATAGTATTTTCTTGCAAAACTGCGAAGACGTTAGGAATCAACTTGAAGTCTGAATGTGGGGCTTACACATGTGCGTATATGGGCACACTACGATCTGAACCGCAATCCCTACACTCTAGTCTAAAACTAAACTAATCTAACCATCATTTGATGCGTTAGTTGGTTAATTAATTTTAATTTTATTTTGAACTAAGTAGTTAGTTCTGATTATAACTTGCAAAATAATTGCGAGTGGTGATGTACATGGTGCCGCATTATTGATGTGTGTATAGTTGCTTATCTGTTTAACTAAGCAACATTGACTTGTGGCACTAAGGAGAGGAGTGCAGGTGCCAGCATAATTCGAAGAAGTTGGCGCCTAAGTGGCTAAGTGCGTGTGAATTTACATGAACTTATATTCCTGCATGCTTTTTTAGGTGTTCATTGGTTTTTATATTATTTGATTTATTATTTTGGATTAACATTTCTGTCCAAGACAGGGGCATAGCACCTTTCGGGCTTAACTGGACCAGACATCAGGCTCAGCCCTGCCCAAGCTCGATTTGTTCAGGTCTAGCTGTGATTTTACTTTGTGACCGTTAACGTGCACATATATGGTGAACACTTCCTATGTAATGGTAAAGCATGATTTGATATTACAAGGGCTATGATCATTTGGCTACTTAATAGTTTATTAATAAAACTTTTATCTTTTTTATCTGTAGTTGATAAAACAACAAACAGAAGATGAAATGAGAGATTACAACTATTTTATCTTTCACGAAAATTGGACGTACACAACCCCACACAGCACACTAACATCATCATTAAACATCTCTCGCCTTTTAAAACCTTAGCCACGCCTTCTTCTCATCGCACTCCACGTATCTCCCAGCAAGCTGCAATGGGTGTAAATTAAACCGAGTTAAAGTCCTAAGTACCTAGGATCCCTACTACGTAAGCCTAAATTATTCTTTGCATATATAATTACATAAAACCTCAGAAATGCTGAAGTGATAAGATGGTTGGCAAGCAATACATGTCAAAAATCCCGTCATCAATTGGGACGATTAGCTAGGAGGAAGATCAGAAAAATGGGAATCGATTGATTAGTACATGTTTGATTGTCTCCTTACTTATTACAAAAGAAAAGAGAACCTTGAAAACGACCACTCCGACCGTGACCCTGCACTACTCGACGCCATTTCGCCCCCAGATTTTCGCTTGAAGGGCGTTTTTAGGCTCCAACAAAGATGCCAAGCTGATGATGATTAAATTGCAGTGTCAGCATAACTCTCGTCTCTTGCTGGCGAATTTAATCTCTCCACGAAAATTTTGTAATTCTGTGCGTAGTTTGGAAGATTTTTGTAAATAACGTTACAGTGTACTCCCTCTGTCTTAAATATTATGGTTATTTTTATTTTGACTCACGATTATTTTATTAATTTCTCTTTTATGTTTATTTTTACTTGACACCCAATACTATTTATATACAATTTTTATTGCTCATCTTTTTTTAAAGTTTTATACATATTTTAAAATACATCATATTATCATATAAATATATCTTATACTACTTGCATTGATCAAAATATCATAAATTTAAATTTTTTATTGGTTAAAAATAAAATTAGATTGGTTAACAGTATCAATTAAAAAGGGATGGAGCTAGTAGAATGTATTGTTCGACACAAAATTGATATCATCGTATTTGTGTTTAAAAGTATTTTCTCATGATTATATTTTTATCACATAAATGATATATTAGTAAAGCAATTATTAATCAAAATTTTGTCTTAATAAAACAAAATATGTCAGATATATTTTTAATGGAGTACCAATTAATCAGTTGGGTTTGTGGAAGACAGCACCTGGATTAGCTGTGTGTGCTTGAATATTCGCGCTACGTACGCTCGTACGCGACAGCCCGTCGCTTTCGATGCACGGCAAGCTATAGTCGTCCGTCGTTGATGCAGCAATATCTCATTCACGCACTCTTCACTGCACCAGAAATGGTCAGTTAGTGGGCAGTAATTCTCAAGAGAATTTTCTGCTGGCAGCGGTACTACTAAATATTATTGCGAGTTTTTAAGTCCAAGTAATATCCATACCACATTTTTAATATTAATTTAGATGGGTCAATATTTTCACTCAACACGTCAAAAATACTCGCTTTAATCATAAATATTTAATATTTAGAATAACATTTAAGATAGACATTAAAACATTTTGGTAAGTTTCAGATACAGTGGTACTCTGCAATCTCTCTCACACGCTCTTATCTGCACCACAAATGATCAGTTAATTGGCATGCAGTAATTCTTTCTCAAGGAATTTTCTGCTGGTAGTGTTTTATATATATATAGTCTTGTACATAAACTCTCCTGCTTGAGCTGGCTCAGTTTAGCTATCCATCGTAAGTCCTCGACAAGTGATATCCATATCGTCTTTTTAAGTAAAATGTACCGAGAGTACGTACCATAATTTGTAAGCTAGGTGTAATTTAGCTATCCATCTTAAAAATTGCTCAAACAAATCATTCATCTTGTTTAGATGGTACAAATCCCATTAAACACCTCACGTGAGCTATGTCGCTACCAAGTTGAAGGTCGTTTGAACTAACACGATGCGCCCGTGGGTCATATGAACCGGATAAGCCTAGACTCTTAAGACGAGCAATGAAAAAACAAATTAGTCCCCAAAAATTTCTTGCGTTGCTGCTGCATGTGATCCTTTGTTGGAAAAGAAGAGAGTATGACACCGTTGGCTTGTTTGTGGAGTGTGCGTGTCCATGCTTGCGAAAAGAGGCTAGCATGGCGTCTAACTTGGCGACGAACGGCTCATATGACATATGTTTAAATGATATTTACATTCTTAAAACAAGATGAATGTCTCGTTTGAGTAATTCCTAAGATATATGACTAAAGTACACTGACATTATAGGTTGTGTTTTACTCTTTTTCGTTGTTAATTTACAACAAGTCAAAGTATTACAATTAACATGTAGTAGAAAACATGGTACTAGCTTTGGTCCTAAATATAACAAAACAAGTTTTGAAATTTTCTAAATCTTATCATAAATTTTATGACTTGAGTTAAGGGAAAACGTATCTTCCGAGGGCTATAAACTACATTAACTATCACCAACCCCAAATCGTGATGGTTAGCTCGTAGTTTTAGCAGCCATATTTATCACTCATCTTTCTCAATTTTAACATCTCCAAGTCCTGTGCAAGGTATAGGCACCAACCAATATTAGGCTCAAGCGTAAGCTGCTAGATAAAGCCGAAAAATACATCTCAACAGTGTTAATACAGCGCCAAACTGAAAATTAGCCCCGCACCTTTCTGCATCCTGAAAGGGGGAGAACAGTAGTTAAAACGACATCAATTAATCTCGCGGGAAAAAAATGCCACATCGAAGCCACCATTTTCTTTTCTTTTGAGACGCCACAGCTTTCTCCCTCTTTTTTTTTCTAATAAATTTATTTCTCAACATTTTTGTACTCCCCGACCTCGCGGTTTTAAAGGAGGAGGAGGAGGAGGAGGAGGAATCCTTGAGACACGGTTCCAGTGGGTCGGGTCTCGTGTATCGCGCCGACGGCGAAAGGAAGGAAGGGGAGGAAGCGCTCGTCGTCTCGTCAGTCCTTCACGCTTCTTGGCCGCCTCCGGGAGGTGCGTGTGCTACCTCCGGCTTCGCTCTTCATCCGCTCTCTTTCATCTTGGTTTCTTGTTCTGGCAGAGTAGAGCGTGTTCTGATCTTTTCTTTTGGTTTTCTTGATGAACTATTTTGGGTTGATTTTGATTCTTTTGGAGGTGAAAACGATATGCAATGCTTGTTCTTGGATTGACTGGAAGCCTGGAAGTGTGAGCTCCTCCATCTGATGGTCGTTTGCTGTTCGTTCCCAAGGGCGAATTGGGTTTTTCTTGTGTTTTTCGTTTCTTCGCTGCTGAGCAGTGGATGAATTGAGTTAAATTAGATTTTAGCTCTGATAGGCGAAATTGGTGGAAGATGTGAGGTTCTTGTCAGTCGAACTGGGCTCACTGATGAGATTCTGAATTTGGAGCTGAATTTCGTGTCTCAGTCAGGAGGTTGCATCAAGTTTGTCCTCTTGAAGGTTTTTCTAGTGATCTTGGAATGATAAAATTGCAAACCGTTTTGTCTCCTTTTCGTTCCGGGGCGGTTTGGTTTCTTGTGCGATCATGAAATCATCCAATTTGGATTGATGAACAGGGAGTGAGACACGCAGAGAGATTGAGACACAGAAGCATCGGCATTGAGCCGAATGGTGTAGAGAGCTGCAGGGAGGGATGGATCGCCGGAGCTGGCTGTGGCGGAGGAGGTCGTCGGAGAAGAGCCCCGCCGAGACCGAGAGCTCGGTCTCGTCTCCTTCTGAGAGGTTGTCTGATGAACAGGTGAGAAAAAAAAAACAAGTTACTCTCTCTCTCTGTATATATATATATGTATATATATGTATGTATGTATGTATGCATGCATGTATGTATGTATGTATATATGTCCACTGTATTCACATTTCTGAAGTATACATATTTGCACAATTTATATTCAGATAGTAGGTAATACTACTTGCAATGTTGAACTAGCGCAATAATTTGGTGGTAATATTTTCCTACCAATCCAAAGATACGCAGCTCTCCTGTGTGTTCTCGGAAAAGAAATTTTCCATATTATCCTAAATTGCGCTCATTTCGACATGTTTATCTCACATTTATCAAACTAGAAATGGGTCCAAGGAGCAGGAAAAGTAACTGGGTAACAGTAAAAGAGACTCAATGCTGAAGAATGATGCCTGTCTAGTGTCTAGGAGTGTTCTGCAAGCATGCTCAAATGTATTGATGATTGTCTATTGACTTTGTGAAGTCCTACACTCCTACCTTTGAACAGATCATGTTACATGTGCAATACAGAGAAAATAAGGGTTCATCTGATATGGCAAACATGTGAGGTTTCATCAGGTTTCAGATCTGTAGAGGCCCAAAGATTGGTAATCTATCACCAAGTTGCAAATGTGAACTCTTAAAATTGAAGAATAGATGTTATGAACTTCTGATAGCATTAGATAAAGATTTTGATATCAGATCAGAGTTCCTATGCATAAAACAGCTTTGTTGTTCCTGACCAATTATCCATCCTAGTTGTACCATGTAGGGTACAAGAATTTTGTTCTGTTTGATGATTAATCCAATCCTGTCAGGTTTATTCTCTTGTCTAGTGATATCGGCGAAAATCGCGCATTTGCAACATCCTCGTAGACATCCATATGGCAGCTCAATCATACTAGCCACATGACAAAATCCTGTAATATTCAGTTTCCTTTCCTGCTTTGGTTGTTTACACTAGGAATTAGTCCATGATTATGTCACAATTTTGATAGGCCTGTAAACTGAAGGAGAGAACGACAGAGAGAGTGTGTGTGTGTGGGGGGGGGGGGGGTGGCGTCCCGTTTGTTTCTATACCGGGAAGGGTTATAAGGACAAGCCCTATCTATCCATGGACAACAAGGATGTGATGTTATTTGGGACTAGCTTTTCTCTGCAGGAATTATGGCTGCATGAGGGCAAGATGCATATGTTTGGGTGGCCACTCCATCAATCTCCATGTGCTGCAGCATCACCCCTTTGGCCCAATACAAATGGCTCAGAATGTGTCTTCTGGCACAGAGCAATCAAGATGCCTCTCTCTCCTGCATCTCTCTGCTCATGTGCAACATTTACTTGTGAATTCCTGATCTTTGACCATCAGCTGTACCCTCAAAGAAATCAGAAATGTCTGGAATTATGATACAATTGTGCATTTTAAGTGGGGGGGGGTCCTAAATGTATAGGTGGTAATCCATGAATGAATGATTATGGAGTAATGGTGCTCAAAGTCCTAAGAATCCCCTTAATCATTGTGCTTCTCTGAGCATAATGTTGGGAATCATACAATAGGAACATGATCTCAGAAAGTACCATTCCGTGCTTCATGTGCTCCTTTGCTTTTTTGTCCAGAAAAAAACAGTATTTAATACTTTCATAATTGATTCTGCCAAATTTTCAGATACATCCCATAGAGGTTTATTATTGTTACTTCAGCCACTCCCTTTGTTCTGAAACATTGTTCCATGAGTAATTCAAGTCCACAAAAAAAATCATAAAAAGCCACCTGATTTTACACCTTCTAGTAAGAAACAATATGGACAATGCTTGATCCTGTTGGTTCTTGGTTAGGATACTGCTAAGAGTTCTCCAAGATCAGGTCAATCACCAGAGATCGCATCGAAGGAAACGAAGGATTACAATGTGAAAGTGAAGGTGTTGAGCGAGAGACTATCATCTGCAGTTTTGGACATACGTGCAAAAGATGATCTTGTGAAGCAGCATTCAAAAGTTGCAGAGGAAGCTGTTCTAGGTATGATGTTAAACATGAGTGTAATATTGCAGTATATGAAGCAAAAGTTCAAATAAAATTACTGTTTTTCTCTGGGCCAAAAAAATAAATAAAACTGTCTGTTATTCTGTTTGGACCTGGATACATGCATATGCAGATTTGCCATGTTCCTTGTCTCTTTCTTTTAGTGTTTTGTACTTATCATGTCGCGCTAAAGCTCATTTGTAGTTTTGTCAAATTCCTCACTCATTGGTTTTATCAAACCTAAGCAGCAGCCTCAGCACGTGTAGATTCAATCAAATGCCATGGTCAGCCACATAAACATCGAAAAAACATTCTTATCCTGAAGTGCTTTATATCACAAAAAAAAAGCCCTCACATAATATACATTCAGTTTTATGTACTAATGATTTGAACCAAACCCTCAATTCCTTAGAAACAGTGCTATTTCTATACTCATATGCATAAATATAACTGACAAGCCAGCTCTTTGTAACACAAACCCGTGTTTCTTCTACTAGGATGGGAGAAGGCTGAGAAAGAGATTGCATCACTGAAAACCCAGCTGAATGCTGCAAATGTCAGGAACTCAACATTGGAAGACAAAATTGTTCATCTCGATGGTGCCCTCAAGGAATGTGTCAGGCAACTCCGGAGTGCCAAGGAAGAGCAGGGTCAGAATGTCCAGGATGCTCTAGCACAGCAATCACGGCAATGGGAGTCCGAGAAGACGGACCTCGATCTGCGGATAGTCGAGTTCAAGGCAAAGCTAGAAGCAAAGTCTGAGTTCTCTGTGAACACAGACAGTGATGCAACCTCAAGGCTGGCTTCCCTAGAGAAGGAGAACTCGGCTCTCAAGGTCCAGCTGCTCGCCAAGTCAGAGGAGTTGGAGCTCAGGACCATAGAGAAGGAGCTGAACAGAAGGGCAGCAGAGACAGCCAGCAAGCAGCAGCTTGAGAGCATCAAGAAGATAGCCAAGCTTGAAGCCGAATGCAGAAGGCTGCAGGTTATGCCATCTCCTCTGTTCCTAACAGTTCTTCATTTTGGACACATTGCATGAAACAGTTTTGCTCTAACATTTGTTAATTTTTTCAGCAGGCCAATGCACGGAAACCCTCATTCAGTGTAGAGCTCAGGCGTGCACCAAGCTCGGTCTATGCTGAATCGGTCACTGACTGCCAGTCAGACTGCTCGGACTCATGGGCCTCAGCTCTGATCAGCGAGCTCGATCAGTTCAAGAACGACAAGAGCAGCACAAGGAGTGCAAGCCTTGCAGCTGCAGACATCGGCATGTTGGATGACTTTGTAGAGATGGAGAAGCTCGCATTGGCGAACAATCCCCCAAAGAGTGAGGCTGAGGATGCTAGTGGCCAGCTGGTGAAGCTTGAGGAGAAGATAAAGAAGATGACAACAGAGAAGGCAGACAGGGAGAAGGCATTGCATGAAGCTCAGCAAGAGCTCAGGAATACCCGCCATCGGACAATGGTTGCAGAGGAGAAATCGATCGAATTACAGAGGCAGTTGAACCTTGTCAAGGGTAAAAAGCATTCCATGGAAACTGAAATGGAAGCCATAGAGAATCAAAGGAATGGACTGAAGGGCAAACTTGAGGTAGCACATGCCGAGATCGCTAGCTTGCTTGACAAGGGGCGCATTATGGAAGAACGGCTTGAATCCGAAAAGGCACTGACACTGGAGCTGGCTGCTAGGTATCAGCAGATGGATGCACTAGAGGCAGGAAGGAAAGAGCTCCGTGTTCAGTTGGACGCATCACAGTCTGATACTAGAAAGCTCAGTGATAAGATCACTTCTCTAGAGAGGAAACTGGAGGAGGAGATGGCGTTTTCATCCCGGCTTGCAGCGAAGTGCCATGGCATTGAAGCTCTGGAAGAACAGAAGAAGGGTATAGAGCATGAGTTGGAGTCAGCACGAGAGGAAATTGCATCTCTGCAGAAGAAAGTGAGAAGCTTGGAACTGAAAATTCAGGAAGAGATGGCATTGTCTGCCAAACTCGTGACACAGTCTCGTGATATAGAGGCACTGGTTGGGCAGACAAATGAACTCAAATCTCAGCTCCAGTCTGCAAATTCAGAAATTGCTGGTCTGAATGAGAAGGTTAAAATGTTTGAAGAGGCTGAAGAGAAACTCAAGCCATTGACTGAAGGATTGGAGTCCCAACTCAAGTTGGCGCAGGCTGAGACCATGCGCCTGAAGAAAAATGTCAGTTCACTTGAAGAGAAGCTGGAAAGCCAGAAGAACTTGTCATCTGCTTACATAACTGCACTGGATGCTTCTGAAGCTCAGAAGAACAAATTCAAAAGTCGGTTTGAGCTCAAAGAGGCAGAAGTGGAGGAATTGCGCAGGAAGATCCTTTTGCTCGATCAAACTCACAAAGAGAAAGCACAATCTTCTGAGCTTGGAGTGCAATGCCAGAATTTGAAAGAGCAATTTCCCAGCTGGGCTCTTAGCCAACCAATGAAGACTATGGCAAAAAAGGAACTTCACATCAAAAAGGTGAACTTTACATTTCTAATTGACATTTATTCTGTGATTTCTCATCTATATTGCAAAATCAAGCCTTGTAACAAACATTTTGAAGCTTTTAGTTTTATGCTACTAATGAGATAGCACCACTCTCTGCAGGGGAAAGACCTAGCTCGTGCAGCAGCAGCTGGGAAACTGGCAGACTGCCAGAAGACAATAGCTTCACTGAGCAGGCAGTTAAAATCTTTAGCAGATTTTGATGACTTTGTCCCAGGATTCGAGAACTACAGCACAATAGCTGAAAGCTGGGAGGAAGGTGATCTGAAATTGTTTAACTCTGCAAACTATCCAGCACAATTGGGATATTTGGCAGTCAAATGATTGCTTTTGTGGCGACAAGACTGCCATAGTTTTTGTTCTGGCCGTCACATGGTTTCTGTGGTGAGAAGATTGCCAGAATCCTTCTGAAGATGCCATGCATACGGAGAGATAAGTTAATAGTTTATAGATAAGCAAGTGTTCATATGGAAGCGATGTTAATAAAGTTATTCAAGCTTTGAAGGGAACTACGAAAAGATTAATTTTGTTCCCCTTATGCTGGCAATTTTCTTTTCCTCACAGCTAATTTCAGAAACATAGGTTGGCATGAATGGTAGGAAGCTAATTTCAGAAACTAACGTACATCTACCCAGGTTCAGATTTCCAGGAGCAGCTTCCATGCCATTATCGATTTTACACAGTAAGGAAACACTGATCAAAATAAACTCACTAGCTTACACGATAGGACGGGCGAGCACACAAAAAAAGGGTTGAAAGGCACGATTTCTTTTGAATTGCTCGGAACGCATAGTAAAATAGCCATGTGAATGTTTGAAGACATGAGAATCCAAAGGGATGGTATTGTTCGAGTTTGAATACACTCTAATACAATCGATGTTCATTATACAAAATCGAGTGAAATGCAGGCACCTTCTCAAAGGACAAAACTGGTCAGCACTAATTCGAGCGTGCTCTTTGTCCTATGCAACTTGCTGCTTCTTGCTTTTCTTTTTTCATTCCTTCGCTTTTTTCACCAGATTTCTCTCTTTGGAGCGTGCATTTCAGCATCACTGTCATCATGGTCGACCATTCTAGTTCCGTCTTCATCCACTTCACTCGTTCTATTCTTCTTTTCCTTTCTACCATTCTGACTTCTGCCTCAGCCTCAACAGAAGGATCTTGCTGCTTGAATTTAGCTTCCTCGAGTTCTGAACATCCGACAAGAGTGTAAGTAATGAACGCATGGAATCCTTCATAAATCAATTAGATATGACAACTAAAGAATATGGTCTCATGGATCAAATGCTAACTGCTAAAATAAATACTGCTCTATTAAGTGTCACTATTATTCAAGACAATGTCCGCCGGAATTACATTGGTAAACAGAGAACAGTAAATGGAACATTCGTGAAAAGATAAGAACCTTCAGTGGAGAAATGTGAATCAATAACCACAGCTGTCAGGCGCTGCTTGAGGAAGGCATGTTCCCAAACAGGACAGTAAAAAGCATTAGATCATGAAAATACAAGGATAAAATGTTAAGCCTGGACACAGTATTAAGTTGCACAAGAATCATGGTATATAACTTCACTGTGAAGTATGCAATTTCAGGAGTTATATCTTGATTTTAAATAGAATGCAGCAAGCCTGCTTTATGGGGGGAGTAGAGTGTAACCCAAGGTTAAGTCTAACATGTTTGACTAGTGCATGATGTCTACATGATCACAAGGATTCACTTATATATACACTGACATGTCCAAATAAAGCAATGACGAATCAAAGAAAAGCTGAAACATACAGCATCTATTAATAGCATAGAAGTTAGAATAAAACAAAAAAAATACAATGGCTCCAATTTGAATACTATGAAGTTAATTGTTAAACGAACCACAGAGAGCAGCTGCCTCATATCTGTGTCCCAGACACAGATGCGTAAGTAACTGTTCAGCCCTACAATAGGAAATAGGTTTCCTGAGTTATAATAGAAACCATGGTTATTAAGACGTCGCCTTAGCGGTAAGGCAAGCTCACGGTGTAAGGCGTCTGGTCCACCTTACTAGCCTTGAGTAAGGCGTCACCTTAGGGCGTAAGGCGTCCTAAGGTTTCTCTAAGTTGTCGCAGCAAGGTAAGGCGGCTTAAGGCAACGCCATAGAGACTCGCGTGCGGTATTCTACCACTGGCACAAAAGATTGGCATGCGCACATGAAACCAGGCCTAGGCAGGAAAGAAAACAAAAAGAAGGGGCCAGGAGTGAGAGAAAAAGCAGAAGGAGCCAGCGCGAGGAAAGATTGGCGGCGACTCCTCCCTTCATATTTGGTAGCGACTCCCTCCCCTGGCGCATCTCGCAGCGGCGCTCTCATCTCCTTTGACTCTAGGCAGTGGCTTTCCTCTCGACAGGTACTATCTCCTCTCCCTGATTCTCTTCTGCTCCTTCCACTGTTTCTCTCGGTGCTCCTTCTCTGCTTCTTTCTTTGCACATCTCTATGATTGGCTCCTTCCTCTGCTACTCTCCCTCACTGCTCCCCCTCTAGCCATGGAAGCTGCTCTGTTGTCTCCCCTAGTATTTGTATTTATAGTGCATGGTGTACTGGTGTGGATATTTGTGCCCCTCTGGTTATTAAAATGCTCTCTAGATTATTATACCCATCTAGTGCCTAATTTCTATGCCTCTATGGTTTATTTTATAGTAAAGCTTACTTTTGCTAGTGAGCTAGTGGCAGATTGGTATATTCAACTTGCTTAGTACTGAGTTAGTGGCAGTGGTGATAGATTATAATGGATACAGTATTTGACTATTTGAATAAGATGATTAGTTGATGATGCAGTGATGCTAATTGCTATGTGCCTTGTTTTATTTTAATACCATGTGCTCACTAGCAAGGTACACATATGTGTTGTTGTTGGCTTGTTGCTCAATGCTCCTTAGTAATTTCCAATTCCGAAATGTTGGTTTTATTGCTCATTATCCATGTGACTTACTACTGGGAAAAAGCAAGGGGAGATTGTCAACAAGGTATGCTTATGTTGCTTGTCATTTCTCAATTTGTACCTAACTACCTATTGTGTTTATAACAAGAGACATTTTAATACTTGTAAGGGAAATGGATGCAGCCTTGGAAAGGAAGGGTGCTATTACATGGGCTCAACAATTTACAGCAGCAAGGTACACATGTGTTGTTAAAATGCAATCATATTAGACTATTTTAGCTATCATACTAAATTTTTATGTGTCTAAGGCATCACCTTGCCTTATGCCTTACTACTTAAGGCGCAAGGCATGCAGGGGTCACCTTACCTCGCCTTAGCGCCTTAACAACAATGATGGAAACAAGTGCAAACAGAGTAAACTACAAACTACTAAAAGTGTGCAAGATGAATACATGTAACCATGAAATTTGAATTTCAGAATAAATGAATCTGAAATAATTGGAAATTTATTTAAAAGAAACTATAAAAAAGTGACATGTATAACAATACTATAACTAGTATTCGAATATAGATTACTTTCCGATTAAAATAAAACCACATTAGAGATCAGGCTAAAGGTCATACTTCCTTGTCTTAATAATAGATAAGATTACCAGAAACATATAAGAATCTCTTGATATATGTTCTTTGTAAATAATGTAGTGTTTAATTAATGAGAGTCAAATGGAAATAAATAGAAAACTAGAGTTGTGGTGGTAGACTCTTAAGTCCAAAGGTTTTTAACTAAACAGAAGAACACTAAATACTTGAGATGTGATTTTAGCACAATTACACATGAGAAGAGATACGTGAGTTTAGGAGATTTAGTGACTAAAAAGGTTACCTTTCAATATCTAGAATCGATACTACAGATAAATGTGGATATTAATGCAGACGTTAGTTATAAAATCAAAGCGGGGTGGATGAAGTGACGTCAAGCATCTGGTATTCCCTATGATAAGAGAATACCACATAAACTAAAAAGCAAGTTTTATAAAACGGCGATTAAACTTGCTATAATATATAGGGCAGAATATTAGCCTATAAAAAGACGACATGTTTAGCAGCTGAGTTTTACAGAAATACGTATGTTACGCTAGATTTGCAGTCATATAAGAATAGATTAAGTCTGAAACGATGATATACATGATCGACTAGGAGTAACACACAATTTAAGAAAACCTTTTTTAACATCGATTGATGTGATTTGACTATGTTTAAAGGAAACCTCCAAAGGCACCAGTATATTATAAAATTCTAAGTTAAAATAATAATATGAGGAGAGCTAGAGAAAGACTGAAATTAATATGAGAAGAGACAATAAAAGAGATTTAAAATATTAGAATATAATTAAAGATCTGTACTTAAATAAAAGTGCTTAAAAAGCAGCTATTAACATAACTAAACAGTGATTTAAGACTTGTGTTGAGTTTAAACTCTAGCATATCTTAATTTGTTTAGAACTGTTGTAATAGTATTTTAAATTATAAGTGCCTTCAACAAGAAATTATCGTAGACCAGCTTTTTATCATACCTGTTCTCATGTCAAAGGAAGCAAGGTCCCCTCTTCCTGTCCCAATATAGACAGCATGTCCATTTGAATCCTCAGCAACCACCTTGATTGGTGACTCCCTAAAATCAAATGAAATGACAGGTTTCTTTGCGAAGTAGTATCGTATAAGCGAACCTAACAATAAAAAAGAAACATCATGTTAATAATATTGAGAAAACAGCATCAATGCAGCATTATTTTTAAAGATGTAAACTGATGTACAAGAACACCCTAGTTAGCATAGTCTAGTATATTAGAAAGTAGAAACACGATAACTTATAAATCAAACAATTTCGTGAGTTATTATATGAGGAAACTATACAACAGAACAACTAACTCGCATGAAAAAACTAATCAATTAGCAATACCTAACAGCGATGAAATCATTCTGCTTTGTCATTAAATAATAAAGTTGGATCAGTTCAATAAATTAGATGGCAATGCAAATATAGAGCAATTTATCCAAACTAGTTGATATTGGAACTTTTTGATAGCATATCATTAAATACCTGATGATTATTTGTGCAGGCTACAATTTTCCGATGATCATCCTTGCACAAAAAAGTTCCGGCTGTGAACCAAGGTGGGGTGAATATCTGAAGACTGTTGCCTCGAGGCTTCAGGTAAAAAAGAAGACAATGGAACAGTTAATGTATGAAGGTCTGCTATAACATTAGATAAAAAAGTGCAAGTCAATGAGTGCTTACAGACTTAGCAGACCATATCTTACTACAAGATGTGATATCCCATAAGTTGACTTCTATTCCTTTCCTAAAATGAAATGAAATCATTATTATTAAAGCCTCAACTTTCATGAAAATTAATCACATCTCCAATAGAGAAGCTAGTAAGCAGAAGCAATATCCTCAACTATACTTTTGATAGTATAGTAGATGCTACATAATGCAAGTAAAGATCATTGTAAACCCACCCTCTGAACATCGCATACCTTTCACCAGCATCCACTGAAGCAAATTGCACTATACCCGAATTGCTCACATCCCACGAGCTTGATGGTCCAACAGCCATGTCAGAGGCAGCATTTTCCTTTGCAACAGATTTCACATATGCTTTCCCCTTCTCTGTACAAGTAAGAAATGTACCTAACCTGCCATATGCAATGAATACAATATAAGTATCCCATTATCTACAAAAATGAAAGAACACAAAAGCATGGATACCACAAATACAAGTGGATCATAACCAATCTATATAACAAATTGGGTGTACACAAAATAAATTGCCAAAAAGCATAAAATGAAAATTGCATGGATGAGTCCGGCGCATGTCTTTTGAACAGATGCAGCGTGGCTAAGGGGTCCTCTTCTGCAGAACTATCAGCGGGTGCTGGCCCAGCAGCCTTGACGCCTGCCAGAATATCCCCGTTTAGAGGATTCAGCAGCTCAACCTACACAAAACCACCGGAATAAAACAACCAGCACAAAAGAGTTCTACAAGTGCTTCAAGTCTCAAATGCAGCATTACACGCCACGTCGTTCTTCCTTGCCACGTCCAAAACCTGCAGAAGAATAGAAGAACGCAGTGAGGATCAATGCTCTGAGCCTCTGACCATCGTCACAGTAACCACCAATATCGCAATTCGACCGAGCCTTCCTCAGCTAAGGGGAGAAAGGGGTGTGCCAACTCACAGGGTCGACGGCGCGGTCGGCGAGTGAGGCGGCGAGGACGGCACAGGACGCGTCGGGTGCGCCCCACGTCTCGACGACCTTGGCGACGCCAGCCGGCTTCGTGCGGGACTCCACGAATGCGAAGGGAGAATGACGACGAGAATTGGATTAAGCATCATGACGTGGAGTGCACGCGGCGGCGGCGGCGGGAGGCAGCGGCGACCATGCCAGGCCGGAAGAGGGGAGCACTACCTTTGATGACTCCAAGGGTGTCGGTGGTGAGGGCCCGGAGCGGCGGGCAGCCGGGGCTCTCCACCACGCTCCTACGCGGCATCGTTCGCTTTCTCTCTTCCCTCCGGGTAGAAGCGGCCGCCGGCGATGGAGGGGAGGCGGCAACGTCGGGAGGAGGAGCGGAGAAGGGCCGTGTGTTTTTAGGGTTTTCAGCGTACGGCAACGCGCCACTGTTTCTTGGCCCGCGCGGCTTCGAAATATGGGCCAAATTGGGCCTAATAGGCCTTACGGCAGGGACAACAACAGAATCGATGGCTTTTTTGGAAAAGAAAAAAAACAGATTGCTTCCAATGCTGGCGATCCAAATTGAGGCTTTTGTGAAAAAATCAGGATCTCTGCTACCAATGGCAAGACTTCGGAACCCCAATGGCGACCATTATGACCGTCAGAGAATCAGATGAAATTTCAGCGAATTGTTTTAAAATTCTGAGCGAAATTTGATCTCGAGAAGGGATTGGACAACAAAATGGATGAACCACCCACTGAAATTGTATGGATAATACTACATGAGCATGTCTAATTGGGGCCTTCAACAATCAGCAATGTTCTTGTTGCCTTCTTGTGCTATGCATTTGTTTGAGAATTCAGATGAAATTTCAGCAAATTGTTTTAAAATTCTGAACGAAATTTGATCTAGAGAAGTGATTGGATAACAAAATGGATGAACCACCCGCTGAAATTGTATGAATGATAATATATGAACATGTTTAATTGGGGCCTTCACCCTTCAACTCTTCAACAATCAGCAATGTTCGATAAGCCTTTGTGGATTTTTATTCCCGACAAGGAAAAGATTAAACAGAATATCCGACAACACGAGTTAACATGAAACACTAAAACCATCACATGGCAGCATTTGTATGCTTGTGGACTAACTCTGCTAGCCGAGGAATTTCACAACGATGCAGGAGATGTCGTCTTTGCTCTTCCGGTTCACGGCCTGCTCCGTCAGATGCTTTGCAGCTGCCTGAGCATCCTTGAAGTCCTTGATTTCATCCACCGCCTCTTGGTTGGACATCACCTGCATGTGTGATCTTGAAATTATAATCCTTACGTATAAGTGTGTCACTGATGTGACTTAGCAACCAAGCAAAGTTGTAAAGGACTCAACTGAAGGAATAAATTCATGAAAGTGTCATAGATGCGGCAGAAAAAAAGAAGAAGAATCATGGTTCACAACTCAGGATGTGCTCATGCATGCCAGATTTCATAGCTGAATGTAGGAATAAGCACTATTGCACTACTTAACCTCCAGTATTTCATGTTCAAAATTAAATAATGTAGTGCATGCATATATGCATATTCTTAGCTTAGGTATGTATATAGAATCAAATAAAGTAGGACATGGTCCTGTTTGTTGAGCTTTGCAAAACAATGATTTAGGTGTAATCTATCGTGAATGGTTGGTATGAGCTTTACAGGCATCACCTTCCATAATCCATCACTTGCAAGAATTAAAAAATCAGTATTTTCATCTATAGGTTCCTCCACCACATCTGGATCTGAGCTGAGGTGCTTCTTCAGGCTCCGGTCTCCAAATGCCCTTGCAACCGCAAGCTGCCCATCAACACGTGGTACATCTCCTGCAATTAAAATATTTTTGGAATTGAATCTCAATAGATTGCATTTTCGTATGCTGTGACAATAACAACAAAGAGGCTATTATGAGGGTCTGTGTAAGCACCACTGCTGGTAACTACTAATGCATTAGTGGTATTAGTATGTTTAGTGTTAGGGTGTATCACTTTATCATGGACCTTGGACCTTAGGATCTGACGCCATGTCAACAAATGAGAGGGGCTCAAATGGATGGGCAGTATTGAGGGCCACATGGGTAATATATAGTCATACAAGGACACGAGTCACAATAAGAAAACAGTGTGGAACTAAACATTAGATACACTAGATTAGCTTAAAAAAACTCAACAAAAACATCTATAACTTTAAATTGTTACTCCCTCCATTCTTTTTTCAATGACGTCGGTTAGTTCATTTTTGAACTAACCAACACCATTTAAATGAAAACAGAGGGAGTACATTACAATGTATAGTCCACATATATATTAAGAGTTGACAAGGTCATTTACCTGGTAGGTTTGAAACAAAGCCACCTTTTTTCTCGATTGAATGCTGCTCCTTGTTTGGTTCATGATCAACTGAAAGCTGTTTTGCTACACCGTTCTTGCTAATAACTGCTCGTGAATCTCCAACATTTGCAACTAATAGATTCACAGATTTTTCACTACTTATTAAGATGGCAGTAACGGCAGTGGAGCCTCCTCTGCCCAGCTCAGTTGCACTTTCCAATATTTTCGCATCCGTAAGATGATATGCGTTTCGGATTGCAGCTTCTGGGTTGCTCAAGAATTCTGGCTGAGGTTGAAGGAGTTGATAAATAATCAGCACAGTTGTTAATTCAGTTGACTATTTTCAATTGCATAGACATTATCTATATATTTAGGTCATTCCTAGCATGGTTTTGCAAGTAGATCGTAGAACAAGCACAGATAACACTAGTTAGTGTAACAAAAGTAGAACTCTTTTTGCCCTGTTGTAGTCTATCATATGCACTGTGGATTGGCTTGCTCTTTCTATGTTCGTAAGGATAAGTATACTAATTCAAAAAGAAAGTAGTGGTGGTGATAAATCTGCCACCCCCAGTAACTCCATTTTTTTTCTCAAATTGCTTCATAAAATTCTTTAATATTACGAAATGTTTGTTCCATATGTACTAATTTCATTTTTTTTTACCTTCCAAAATCAGAATTTAACACATAAAGGTCCATAGCATATGGGTTATTTTTACAATAACTATGTACAGAGTACAGACACTGTCAGATGTTCCTTACAACAACAAAAATATGAAGGACACAACTATTTGTTTTGAACAGCATTAGAACTTGTATGGTTCATTTTTATCCATAGTAAATCCAAGGGCATTGAGCTAGTAAAAATACAATATTTGAACACTTGACATAATGACAAAACAATATTATGCTATCTGAGTATGTAGGCAATGCAGTAACTCCTGAGGTTGAGCCTATTAAGATGACATTGAATTTCAAATATTACCTGCTTCAAGATATTATCAAAGAGATGTGAGCGCAGGAAGTCTGGAACAGTGTGGCCCAAATGGCCATCAAATATTGCAAACAGCCCCATATCATGCTCTCCAACTTGCCTGTACTCTGCCACTAGATAGTCCTCCATGGGATGATTTGATTTTCCCTTCACAAGATGGTAGCCATGCTTGACACACGTGCCTGACAATTTTGTTTTTCCTTTCCCTGTTTCTGGTCCTGACGAACTAAAAGCATCTTTCACCTGTTACAAAACATAATCACTTGTCAGGTATGCTGTCTTGTTAATGAGCACAACACTAAGCAAAGCAAATATATAAGCTTGCTGAAAACATCCAGTACATGGAGAAAAAAAAACAGTGTTTATTTTTTTGCCGTTGGTTGCATCACAGCGAGCGTCATGACAAAACAAAAGGAGCAAAAGATAGTCCACCAAAATGATCTTGTATGGATAGTCTGGATTTAATGATGTGTATATTCTACATTGAGTAGATTATAGCATGTCAAGGTAACTTCTAGTTTCTGGACTGCAAGCTCTAAAGCTCACAATGAACAACATCAACCAAATGAGTTATTCCCAAGTTCCTAAAGCTTTACATAGTTTACATAGAAAAAAAAAGGATCCAAAATCTGAATATAAAATAAAACCCATACTCTAACCAGCGAACATTCTTTTTAGATAATGAACTTAGCCAGCAAATGTCGGAGACTGTTTCTTTAAAGTGCTAGCTCAAATCTAAGCTTGTTCATATGGTGAAATGGACCAGATTACCCTTGCCAACATATTGAAATGCCACTGGTCCAAAAGAGTTCTGTTTCCTCGATAGTTATTTTATCCACTGATGTATGTTTCTTGCTTCTGCTAGTTGGAACGAGAAACATGATAGCTCCAAAAATCTAACTTCAACACGGAGTTTCATGGCATCGGGCCTCAGTATGTTTATTGGACCACAAAAGCACGTGCACCCGCATTGGATTGTCGTAACAAAGCAACAAATTTGACCCAAAAATAAATTAATACAGACCATCGCCTAGCATCATTCCAAGATTTTTAAAGACGTGTTCAGACTTCTAGCCTTCGCCATTTCAAGATCCCCTCAAGCTTAGATGAAAAGGGAAATATTTAAACACAACGATGCACCTAAATATTACCGAATAAATAGCACAAGCAGAGGGAAAAAAACAACAAACAAGAGGGGAAATGAAAGGCAAAGGCAGAAGCAAACAAGAATCCCCATCCTCCACCATGAGTCGATACCTTATCCTTCATCTTGTGGTAGATTTCCTTGCCGGCCATTGCTTCCCTTTTAGAAAACCTTCGATTCCGAGTTCAAGCAGCAGAAAGATGGCCCTCTTTATTGAAACTCAGAGCCTTCCCCCCTTTGCCCTTTCCGCGCCCCCCCCCCCACCCCCCCCCCCCCAACCTCCCTTGTTTGGATCAGTCCGAAAGCAATTTGCGAGAGGGGTTGGTGGGGGTCCTGATTGGGAGGAGGGAGGAAGGAGGAAAGGAGGAAAGGGGAGTGGATCTTGGATAGAATCGGTTGACCTTACGCAGGGGAGATTGGGACAGGTGAGGGAAATACAAGAGTTTTTCAAGGTTTTCATGTTCAGTAGGGTTTTTTTTTTCTTGTGGAAGACAAGATTATCAACTGTGGACAGAGATGGCAAAAAATACAGAAGTCCGAAATTTTCCATCTGACACGCTAATGCACACGCATTCATCCTTATAAACGCATGCATTATACCGATATAAACACTTTAAATATTGATCCAATATATGTTGTAATTAACGTTATCACCTAACAATAAAAAGATAATTAGGCGTAAGCACTCGTGTTAAGTTTTAGAGTTAAATCTAGATAGGCATATTCAAAACTTATCTAGCTCAGTTAGCCATCTAAAATTTGGAGAAAATTTAGAGCTAAATTTGGAGTAATTGAATCCAGAGAATAACTAAATTGGATAATATTCATATAAAAAAAACAAAGTACTCCTAAGCAATAAGTAGAGACGTCATTGTGTATCAGAAATTTTCTATGTAACCATTTTTTATAGATTTTATAGATAAAAACATGTGCACCAAGCATCCCCTTACAACCCCTTTTTCCGATTATATAAAAGAAAGAAAACAGGTACTTTGCTAATAATTTTTTATTAAAAGCTCGACCGTACATACTTAATATTTGTGCTTACACCAGGATTTAAACACGAATCGTAAACCCATTTTGTTCTTATCAAAAGGTGGCTAGATATTTAACATGCGAAACATCCATAAGTTAATGCTTAACTTAATCCACTCGAAGCATCTTGATAAAGCCAACGACAATCTTAATAGATTGATAGGTTAGTTGCCACACCCACACACAAGATCTGATCAAGCTACTTTTTATTAATGGGAGATGCACATTCACACATCACACATCTATCTATATCTTTGTAGATATATTAATTAGGCACTTCTTATATATTTTCATATTAAAAAAATGAATATTACTTAGATCAATAGTATTATCGTAGATCTGCATTTGACACCATGCATCACATAAAAAACCCATTATTGAGACTCAATATTGATTGCAACTCAATAGTAATTATTAATTCTGAAATTTATAAATTACTAAAACATGAAAATGCTATAATTACAACCCAAACTGAGTACAACTCAATATATTACTTGTGATTTTTGAGATTTATTAAATCATGCCAAATCTATAATTATCTTTTAGAAAATGTTAAGGTTAATTATCCTTGCAAAAGAAATATCAAAGTATAATGTTAAAAAAGAAACATTAAGATTAATTACCCAGACTATCTTAATCTTAAGGCTTTCGATTGAACCAAACGCGGTCCGGCTCAAGGGCTATTATCTCCGTCTGATAGTAAAAGGACAAATATGATGGCGCAGACATAAAGGGACATATTTTGTCCGAAAGCATGCGTCTTTTTGAAAAAAGTTTGGCAAAAACAACGCCAACTTTTCGCATAGAAAGTTCAAGAGCATAGAGCGGATTCACCTGTCTTTTCAATCCAAAGAACATGTCAAAATTTTTACTACACATCCATCAATCTTTCCATCCAAAATGAAGAGAATTACACGATCGTATCTTGGAGAGAATTACACTATCGAATCCGAAATGTGCGTGTGTCCCAGATCCAGACCACCGGCCTATCCAAAATCGTACCTTGGAACAAGTCATCGCTGAGTGGATTTCGCAAGCAAAATCCCATTGGTTTTTTTGCTAGTCAGAGTCGTCGTCTCCCGTCAGCAGTAGTTGGGTAGGCATGTGACAATGTGACTGACGAACGTTCTGGGAGTAGTTAGAAACTTAGAACGAAATTCAGGCATGTGGCCATATTGCATCCGAGTTTGACCAATTTTACAGAATGTGATCTTGGGTACACGGAGCATATTGTGGGTGGTTCTAGGTTGATATTTTTCAGGAGAGTTTTTCAAAGTGCCCAGATAGAATCAGGTTGCTGCAATTACAATTGTCTTCTACAAAGGGCGGCAAGAACAGCCAGTTTGGCGCACATCGATAGAGCTCCAAGATAGTTCAGAGATGATAAACAATGCGAATACAACTTCCATTTGTCCAAAGAGACGAGGAGGACACTTACAGGGTGTCATCCTATTGTCGTTCATCGGACAGCACAAGCGCAGCACACGCACACACACAAGACCAATATACAAAACTGCAGTCAAGCAATAACAAATCCTAGAGGAGCGTACGCGCGCGCGCGCCGTCAGCTGTGATGACTGACTACATAACAGGATTGAGATTGGTCAGAAAGAATCACTTCACAGAAAGAATTGAGCAGACAGTGGTAGCTGATAATACAACAAGATGAGCCGGAGAAGGCATGATCGGACAGCGGTCATCTGATGAAGGCATGCCTTCTTGCTCCTCTTTGGTCGACCTGAAGCTGTGGGGACTTCGGCCTCGTCACCTGCTTTGTAGATCTGCGTGCAGAGACAGCAGAGTTCAAGGTTGTGAGAAGAAAGAACACACACAGGTTCAGGAAGATGAACACTGGAGAGACAGGCAAATGTTGGTCGTTTCTCATCTCTCTCACCTCTGGGGACGAAACGGCCTGTCAAACTTCGGGAGAGGCCGTGCTTGCGGCACCAAGGTCCTCCTAAGCTGCTTCAATGCCTTCTCTTCCTCAATCTTCAGATGAAGATTAGACAACGGTTAGTTGCCAGAACAAATAAAAGCACATCAACTATACCGGGACGGGACATTTCAGGAACAGGAAAGCAAAGGTAAACCTTTTGTGCAAACTCGTTCTCCTCTCGCAACCTCTTGTAAGTAATTTCCTTCTCCTTCACCTGCATCACAACGAACTGCTCAGTAAATTCTGATCATGCTAACCAACGATAATAAGAAAGAAAAGAACAGGCTTGTTTTTGCTGACCATGCTATCAAATTCTGATCTCTGAACCGCCCTCTCATCAACGTGCAGCTTAATTTGTTGAACTTCAGTGAGAGGTTTCCGCTCTTTCTCTGGAAGAGGAATAGGATCCCTGCAACAAAATTAAAAAGGATTAATATGCATCTTATAAGGGAAATCAGGAACTCTTGGGAGAAGAGACTGTAATGTGGCAATGTGTTCAGGTTTACTCTTTCAGTATGGGTTGTGCCTTCACGATTCTCCTCTGAGCCTCTTCCCCCTCCATCCTCTTCCTTTCTTCCATTATCCTCTGTTGCTCCATTTCATGCCTCACCAAACTCTCTAACTGAAACCCTTCAGGTCTCGTGCATGGTTTTGGTTCGGGCTTCGGTGGCACCTGAAGAGAGAGAAAATATAAGGCAAGCAGAATAAGAGATGGTCAGCAACCAAGGCAAACATTCGGCACGTTACTTTGCACGTACCACTGGATAATCTGTTGTGTATGGGTAAGGATTAGCCTTCGGAATCCTGGCTTTCTCTTCTTGTAATTGCTTTTTCAGGAGTTGTGCAGTTAGCTGCCTCTCTTTCTCATGCCCTCTTTCCTGTAAATATGGATAACAATGTTATTAGCCTCCAACAGATACACAATGGTAAATGCAATGAATGTTTTGAAATCAAATAACTTTCATCCTTCCTACATCTGTATGTAGATTAAAGGGGTTTGGTATTGTGGGTCTGGGCACATCCTTCTTGCAATGATACGAATTTTCTGAGCAAAGAGAAAGCTGCAAAATAGAAAAAGGACTTGAGAAGAAGAAATTTTTCTAGGAAAAAATAATGAGCTTACTAGCATGACTTAGAACCCTCACCTTATCAAATAGATCCGCAACTGAAGGAGGACCCAAGCGATCGTCAGTAGAGAAATGGAATTCCTTGGGAGCTGTTGCTTGAGCCTTTGGATGTGCAAACACACCAATATCGCCCTTGCTCTCGAGAATCTGCAAGAAATGATGTTCAGACTGGATGTCTGAAGCAAAATGTAATCAATGAATCAAAATGTACACGCTCCAAGAAAGATAAGGAGACCTTTTTGTTTAGTGGCTTGGCCTTGAACTTGGGAGCCTTTTCCAATTCTTCCATTTCCAATTCCTGAGAACTTTTCACCCTGCAGAAAGATGATGTTAGAGTAATCGAAAATAATAAATAAGTTAAAATGGCTAGTTTTCTGAATGATGCAGGTGACAAAGGGAAACCTTGGCGGTCTGGCTCGTAATGCTGTCTCAAGTTGGGGTAGTTTTGGCTCTGTCAAGGTCAGCGACTTATTGCTCTGACTCTGCAAGAATTGATTTAACTTCAGTAATGGCAATAATTTTATTTTTTAGGAGACTAATAACAAGAATTGACATCCTAACATTAAAAACAAGGTTAAGTGAGCTTACCCTGATAGTCCCCACAGAAGAAGCTTCTGAAGATGTCTCAGCATGACGAGTGGCTCTCTCCATCGTTTTAAGATGAAACTCCTATAGGCATTGTAAAGGTATAACTGAATTAGCCAAACAAGGTTATCACTCAGAAATTTGTAGTGATGATAAATTACATACATTGAATTCAGGAAGCTGTGGAACTTTCCTTGGAAGAGGAGGGAATGAAGGGGCCTCAGCAATCTAAAAGCAGAAGCAAACAAATAGTTAGTCTCCAGATCCTGGATTGAGCAGTTAGTATAATCAAACCAAGGCAAACAAATTCTCACTTTTTTGTTAAACGGCCGTGCTCTGAACTTTGGAATCTTGGCCAGCATCTCCTCTTCTAGCTCTGCAGAGCTTTTCACTCTGACTGCCCGGACCCTGTGGGAAGTCTGAAACTCAGGTTCCTTTGGCCTGGTAAGCATAAGCTTTGGTCTTCTTTGTAGTGCCGTTGCTGCATCCTCCTGCATTGTGCACAAATTGTAATATCAATTGTCAAAATTCTTACTTATAATGCTTTCATAATCAACAGTCCACTTCTTTAATTATCAAATCATTATGATGTTAAACTTGTACAAGTGTGGACAAAATTCTGTTGGCAATCAGCATAGCAACATTGGTTTTATATGGAACCAAATGCCCACATATGACTGAGAAAACAGTGTCCATTAACAGATATGGAGAAATGAACAGGAGGAGGGGGATGTTGAGTACTAACATGAGAGACCGATCTGCTGTTAGGGATGCTCAACTCCCTAGTCCCAGATAAGAACTTCTTGACCATTTCTGCTGCTGATACATACGGAGCCACTTCCTAGACATGGCAGAAACAAAAATTGCTAAGTGCCAAGCTCACAATAACAAAATCACATTACACTTGCATTCTCACATGAGACATTAGAAGTAAGTCTATCGTCTAAGAGTCAGAAGAGGAACTGGGCAGCTACCTTGAGAGAATGTGAACCGTTACGGTGCTTCCTCATAGCAGACAGGCTCATTTCGGTGCTTCCTGCTAAACCACCCCTCCCCTTGTGAGGCAGCGTCCTGGTCTTCACGTTCAATATCTGATCACAACAGCAAACACAAATGTTTCTCAGAAATCTTGCACACCACAAACACATCAGTTTTTGAGTTCCATCTTTGATCTCATTCCAGTACCTGTCTCGTCCTTCCATCATCAAGCTTCTGTCTTTTGACAGCTTGGTTTTCTTGCGCGATGTCATTAGCAGCAGTAGCTGCCTTCCCCGCCAGCAACTCACGTGAGCATCTAAAAACCAACAATTCAGACACTAGTGAGAGAACAATCTCCATATTAATTAATTTTTATGAGTGACCTTGACTCTTACTTGATCACACTCCTCTTGACGCCCATCGATGAGGACTGCTTCAAAGCAGATGGATGAGCCTTGGAGCCAGTCATGGGTGCAAGACCTCTGGAGGAGTTCTTTGCCTGCACCTTCGGACTGGACGCATCTGTCTTTATCGGCTCGGCACATATAGGCACCGCAGTGACAGATTTGACGGCGGGAGGAGGCCTCTGAATCTTCGGCGTACTAGGACCACCACCTGCTGCTCAAGCCATAGCAACATTGATATCAGATTCAGGGACCGGCGTTGCTCATAGAAAATATTGACGCCTTGACGGGATAGATAGAAGCAACCTACATTTTGCTGCCAATTGTTTCGACGGGACGAACTCGAAAGATTTTGGCGATTCCCTCTTGTCCTCCTCTGCTGGTGGCGATTCCCTCTTGTCCTCCTCTGCTGGTGGCGACTCCGACATCGCATCAGGGCATGAATCACTGCCAAATACAATCAACTAGTCATTCACATGCCAAAACCAGCAAGATGTAAAATTAGGCAACAGATTGAGGTCCTAAAATGTACCTTTCTTTCTGTTTCTGATCACTGTCAGTGACACAATTTTTGGTGGGATTTGCTTCATGCACCTGAAGAATTCAGAACGTGAGCTGCTAGAAACCCAATAATGCTTACTGAAACTAAGAAGATAGAACACAGGAGAACATCAACAAATCACGTACAAGTTTGAACGAGCCGTCTTTATTCTCTTGTGCATTCCTGAAAATATCCAGAAGTGAAATGGAAACACGGCAGAGAGAGATTAACTTCAGTTCACAACGAATCGTCAGAGATAAATTCTAGTTATCCAACGCTTACTCATCAGAATCCTGTGAGGGATTGGTGGCGCGTCCTGCTGAATCCTCCACTGCTACCTCCTATTGTCGCAAATGCAAAAGCCGGCAGACCATAAGAGGGAAATCACCAAAATTAGGGCAAAATTGGGGTTATTCCGCGCTTCATACCTTGGGAACTGGTTCCGCATCGGCGAAGTCGCAGAGGCTATCGATCTTGACCTCCGCCCTCGACTCCTTGATCCTCGGAGCGAACGCTGCAAGCAGTAAAGAAGAGCCCTCGTCAGACGTGGGGAGAGAAAAGCAACAAGGTGGAGAGGGTGATCGAGGCGGCGGGAGGGCGGGCGGGGGGCGTACGCGAAGGGGCGTGGCTGGCGGAGGCCGCGAACCAGCGCTCGGCGGCGCGGATTTCCTCCTCCGTCTCGCCGTTGACGAAGTCGAAGAACTTGGGCGCGCAGAACTCGTAGCCCTCGTCCACCTGCAACGGCGGGGCCGCCGCCGCCGCCGCCGCCTCCGGGTTCTCGTCCGGTGCCATGTGTGCCGCGGATTCCCTCCCCCTCTACCGGACCCGCTGGCTACCTCGCGCGAGATTTAGGAGGCTGTGTGTGTGTGTGCGCGCGCGCGCGCGCGTGTGTGGATTGCGTGGTGGCGTCGAGTAGAGCGGAAGAAGTGGAGGAGGAGAAGAAGGTTTGTTGGGGATTGGATCGGCGAGGAGGAGACGAACGTTGGGGGTAGGGAGGAGCCTTCTAACGGTCGGGAGATTTTTAAACTGTTTAAAAAAGGGAGGTGTGCCTGTGTGAGGAACTGGTCGGTGCAGGCTGGCTGTGCGTCGCAACGGCTATTTTTGCGGGGTGGCTGCCATGTTGGGCCCAGAGAGATTAGTGGGGGTCGTCGACTCACATGTAGGCGAGGCGAAGCCGGTAGAGTGGAGATTAGTGGGCGGAGGAGATGGTCTAACGAGTCATGTTCTACTGCAGTTAGAGTATCTCAGAGCACCGTCAGCGTCAGCTCACATTCTCGTTTCGGCACAAACATTCCATATCAAATCAAATGGACATAGATTTAGAATGTGATGTCCACCGAATTTCTACAGAAAATTTTCAAAACTGCTTTTGATTAACACACAAAAAAACAGGATTTTAGAGTCATAGGAAAAAAACATAGGGTAAAAACTTACGTTTATTTTTCTCTAAAATATCTATAGGATTATATAATTCTTATTAATTTCAAAGAAAATCTTATGAATCATTTGTTTCAAAGTCTCTTGTAGAATTTTTTTTCCATAGGATTAAAATTCTCTAAATTTTGAAATGTTGCTTCAAAACAAGTATTCCAAGAAAAGTTTATATATAAAATTTTTATACGAAAAATATCATTTAGGATATTAGAAAACATACAAATAAAAAATTTAAAATTTAGAACCCAAAAAAACAGGCCAGAAGCATGTTGAGATAGTGTTAATTTTATATGAAAACCAATAAGATTATCAATTGATAAATTAAATATAGTTTTTAATAAATAATAATGCTGACTTTTTAATAAATAAAGCCGTTGACTTTTTATCACACGAACATTCATCTTATTTAAAAATTTTATATAAATATCAATATGCTTGAATTACATTTAATAATAAATCAAGTCGCAACAAAATAAATAATGATTATATAATTTTTTTAAATAAGTATTGTATATTATAAAGCTAGTAATAGCTTATATATTATAAGAGCGAATTAAATATTCTATAGCTTATAACAAATTATAATGCAGGTTATAAGAACGAATTAAATATTCTATAGCTTATAACAAATTATCTGAGCAATGCAGTTACAATAGTTTTTAAAGAAATGGTACATTCAAATGAAAAAATCTAGCCAATAAAAAAAAGCAATCACTGTGACTAAAAGACGTGCATTCTTTTGAGACGAAGGTATGGATGATAGCTGATGGATGATGTATTGTTTACAGGATGAATTAAATAGTATTATTATAAAGCTAATAAATAGATTGAAAAAAGGTTATCTAAGCAATACTAAGTATTAAAGAATTTTTGAAGAAAGCATGCTATTGAAAATGTGACAAATGATCTGGTTCCTATCAGCCAAACCGAACGGGGGCCAGATTAATTCATGAATTGTCGGGCAACAAAAAATGAAAAAGATTTGATGTGTTATTAATGTTCCTCAGATGATACACAGGTACAGTGGGAGAAAGTTACATTAGAAAATGAGCAGAAAATGTGTTACTCACGGCCAACACAAACAAATGAAACAACCGGTAGCAGCACAAGCTGCTGAGAACAGCTAGCAACAAAGAGATTTCTAACCATAGCGTTTATGTACACTCAAAATTAATTATACATTGAATCAAGATGGAATGATTTTTTTTTGTATTGTCTTCAAACGGAGTTGAGATCTTGGGAAACTTGGTTTTGCCACCTGCACCGATGACATCAACTCAACTCCTTGTGGGAATGCAGTAATAAGAAAAGTAAAGGAAAACAATTTCTCTAAACAAACCTTGTGAGAAGGAACCTCGCCAAAGGGCTTACGGTAGGGGCAGCCAAGTAAGGTGTATTAGCCAGTTTCTTGTTACTTGGAGGTTCAGTGGGAGGTTCAGATTTCTTTGCGAAAATTGATATCACTGTCTTTTGAAGACTTTGCAGCGAGGACTCCTTCGAGCTGAAAGAAAAGTGCCATGAGCTACATCGAGGTGAGCACAGAGGTAAGTACAGGAGAGCACAGGAGAACAAAGTGAAACTCAGACCTCCCTAGCCGATGTAGCATTCTGCCAATCAGCACCTCACAAGATCCAGGTAGCTCATTTTCAAGATCCATTAAGGAATCAAGGAATGCATGAACAACAGGCCCGTTAAACTTGTCACCAGTAGCCTGCAGCATATTATCAATACAGTGAAGAGTTTGTTGGCATGTCTGGAGTTATACAAAGATTAAATTGATAAAATGTGGCGATAACAACTAAATTCAAGATTGGATTATCAGATATTTAGTTTAATTCTTGTAAAAAAATGTTAAGAGCATAAATAAATGTGTTTTGGTCTTATAAAGAATTTTTAAGACATAAATGTAAAATGAGTAGTGTCAATGTAGCAACTAGCAAATACAGTAGATTGAAAAGGGAATGAGCTAAATATATTGTACCTCTTTTAGAGAAGGAATTATCAATGATGATAGTGTAGGTGAAGATACAGAACCAATGCGTGGTTTGCGACCTTTTTCCATGTCAGCATTCTCACTAGGGCAAAAATAATATTTTGTTAAGAAATGTAACAAGTCAGACATAAAAGTTTTCTAAGTACAAACTTACAATAAAGCTAACACCAAACTTGCAATACCTTGGGGCACCATGACTATTTACTACAGAAGTTCTAGGTTCATGTGATTCCTTTTCATGTTTGCTGATAACCTGTCTTTCACGAGCATTACCCTTTCTTAGAGCAGCCTGGAGAGCAGCCTTTGCCTGCATGTATTACTCAAATGTATGAATAACTAAGTACCAACCATTAAACGCAACTGAGAAATTGCAAACAACATTATTCATGTGTATCACCTCTGCAAGGTTAGTAGCACTATCCTCAAGTGAAGTATTTGGTGCCTTTTCTTGGATTCCCAGCCTCGACCTTGAAGATTGTGGAGTTTCTGCTTCTTCAATTTGATTATGAACAACTGTACCGCCGATAGACATGCCTTCATACGAGGAGAATCTACTGGGAGGCTAATAAATAAGATGTATCAGATGTTATTGCTTACTCCCTGTGATTCCAAATATTACTTCATTTTAGACTTATGCACAGGAATTAAGGAAACAACACAAATGACTTTGTTGACCTTCATTTATACTACATTGGAAAAGACTAGTCATTTATTTGTGAGTAGCATTTATTTAGCATGGGTAAATAAGGAATAAAAGATGAAAAGGTTCCAAAACAGCATACATTTAGAAAAGAATTGGGAAGGCTAAAATGACCTACATTTCGAATCAGAGGAAGTACCTTTGTGCCTTGTTTTTGGGGAAAACTATGGTGTTAATATTACAAATCTAAAAGCGGTATTGTTTTCGTCACCTTGGAACTGTGATTTGTAGCTGCAGGGTACACCTGAGATGCTCTTGGCAAGCGCAGTACAACAGTTCCTGACCCACTAATAGATTGGTCATTCTGGAAAATAACCAGTAGTTAGAAACAGCGCTAACCATTAGCCAAGTAACATATCTAAAAAAGATCTTACATCTTCTGTAGAACTTTCTAATCTCCCATGATCACTTTGTGCTTCTCTCTGTGACATGTTTGTTGAGATTGACTCTTCAGACCCAGTCCATGATGTTCTCCATTGATTTTCTCGATCAGCTGTACGTTTTGGTGTATTTGGACTACGAGAAATATCAAATCTACTATCCTTGGTGGAGGTGATTTGTGATGGCCTTGAACGACCTCGAACAGTTCCTGTGCCCTCTGATCTGTCTGTAAAATCCCAGCCAGCAGCTTTCCTAACAGTTCCTTGACTATATAGAATCCAAAAAACAATAAGGCGCAGAAGAAAAATGCAATAAGCTTATAAGCTATTTTATTAAATTCACCTCGAAGGAGAAACTACATCCCTTGTAGCCCTCTCAACCTTGATAGTACCTGTACCATCATCTTCTTCAGCATGTGTTCGACCATTTTGTGTGGCATCCACACTACTTTTTACTGGAAAATTCGGCCGCTCTCTGCCAATAACAGCAATACGGGAACAAGGGAATCAGATAGGTGCTGACTGTTGAGATGTCTCAATTATCAGCAAAAGACCGTTTCTCACTCTTCTTTCTGTTATGAACAGATGTATACCACATACCTTATTCTCTCCATAAGCTTTGGAGATTTTCTAGCATTTCTTACAAAGCGGTGCTTAAGAAGCTCCTTGGCACTTAGCCTCTGTGAGAAAGTTATAAATGAAAGAAAGGTATTAAGGGCAAGGACTATTAAAAAACATTTTTTTTGCAGGCTAGCCATCAATAATTATCAAATATAAGATTGATAACAAGGCATACAGCATACATTTTTTCCCCAAAATTTCCAATGTCGAATCTAAATTTGTTGGTAAAAACGTGCATATGATGTTTTGTCCACAATTTACAGTATGGTAACTAAATATCCAGAAACCTGCTGTGTTGTCCCTGACTCATTCTGTACAACATATCAGACACAATAGAATGGAGCAACGGCAACAACAGTAAGTCACTTGGGAGGCCTGGTCTATCAGGCCCTACGGAGTGAGGGAGAGGAGAGAGCTCCATTGGGTCCATCAGGAGCAGCAAATAACATACTAGCAGTAGAAGCAATCGATAAATGTAGTAACACTCTGATAGAGTAGGCAACTCAACTAGTCCTCGACTAGTCATGGCTAGTTCCAAGTCAGTAGAGGGTATCTCGACTAGACTTTACAACTTAACAACCATTGGTATGTTTAAAAGTATAAAGAAAATCAAGTAACAGCTGGCATCAACATTGTTTTATGGATCTCAAAATATCTTTGTCAAACAAGAGCAAATGACGTAATTAATGGAACATGCAGAAACATAGAATAAGATTATTACCTCTGCTGGATTCTTCTTTAAACATAGTGACACAAACTCTTTCATCGGTTTAGAGAAATGCTCATCAAGCTGCATTTTTTTTTGCAATTAATATACCATTTATGTTCTTGCAGATCATAGCAAATGCTTGGGTAAATTGCAATTAAGCACTAAAGAACACGGATTGAAGATTAACCAAGTGACCTGAGGAGGATTTTCACGAGGAATCATGAAAAGAACTCTCATGGGATGAATATCTGCCAAAGGGGGTTCACCTTTTGCCATTTCAATAGCAGTTATACCTAAAGACCAGATATCTGCCTGCATCAGGACACAGACTTAGGTAAAAAGTTCAATAAGTGGCAAACAGCTTTCTTTAGAAAAAAAAAGCATAGCTACCTTTTCATTGTACCCATCAGAGTTTTGAATAACCTCAGGTGCCATCCAAAAGGGAGTTCCAACAAACGTCTGAACAATTCAAAATTAAAAGCCATTAGCAGTATTACCAGGCATATTCTGAGTTAATGTTTGTGAATTTGCAAAAGAGAAGATATTTCTTTGTAGTCTGTACATAATTCAAACAGAAGGGAACCAGGTTTGTCTTTGAGCTAAAAAAAAAACTACCAAATGATATCAACAGAACAGGGGGCTTCCATGTCAATTAATATTGAAAAGTGCTTATGGTTGTATAATTCAAATTATGGATTGCACTAATGCACTCGTGATAATCTTGTGATGTGCCTGTTTAGACTTGCCACCTTCCAAAAGTTTTCCATTTGAGTACAAATAATGTATGTATATAGCCCAGCCAAAATATGATGAAGATGAGAGTCACTAGATTCCTGGGGCACATATGCAGAAATATTGAGTAACTTGACATTGAAGAATCATGGTTAAGATTGCACCTTTCTCCTTGACATTGTTTTAGTCAGCTGTGCAGAAACACCGAAGTCTGCAGCCTATGGAACAAAAATATTAATGTTAGCATAGATATTGTAACTAGTAAGCTAAGAATTAATAACAGAACTCAGGGCCATCCTAACAATGGAACATAAAATCATCCAGAAATCCTAGAAAGATTATACCTTCACATCTCCACTTTCTGTCAGGAGGATATTTGCCGCTGCAAAATATCACAGGATGTGTATTAGAATGTGTGGTATAGTTCACAAGTTCACTTTAGTAATATAAGAAAGAAAACAAATGAGTGGAAGATCATCAACATATCTGGATTAATCAGTAGTCACATAAAAGTGGGATTCATTTATGTGCAATCAAATGCTACATTCAAGTAGCATCAAATGTATCGGTATATTCTGTGTAGTGAAGAATGATTTAGATTTGCAACACATACAACTGCCTGCTAACTCTCCATTATCTTTTTCACAAAAAACTCTATAGACCAACTTGACCCAATTTAACCATGATCCTCCACATCATTGTACCTGTGGAAGGGTATTGCATACTTTCCAGCACTCAATATCCACCAGCACCTCTAAATTTTTCAATCCATCTAGGCATCTAGCGCCCACACTAATCCAGTGGTCAATGAAGGTTTTCAACAGCCCTTGCTTGCATCTTAATCTGCCCCGATTTTAATTAAATAACAGCAAATGTCAAACTATTCTGTGTATCTGAGGATTTCCATGTTAGTGAGAAAAGAAACTTCACTTTAACAACAAAATTGGAGGGTGTCGACTCAACTTGATACTTCCTCCATTCCTTTATAATTGTCAGCGTTGACTGGTACTGTTATAACTTTGACCACTAATAATTTTTAAATGATTAGATTATGATGAAAGAAAGTTTAATGCTTACGTTTAGTATATAATACACTTCGATAATAGGACATCTATTGACGTATTTGGAAAAGCTTTGCAAAAAAGATGAATGGTCAAAGTTTGCATATGAATAGTGCTTGGTGATAAGTAAGGAACGGAGTGCTTGGTCTAAGTATGTAATGTAACAACAATGGATGGGGAAAAGGGTGTGTATCCTTTTGAACCACATCCTACCTTCCCCACCCAACATAAGACCAGATCACAGTATATTTGACATTTATATGGATAACATCTTTTGAGTACAAGGACAAATATGCAATTGGCATTAACCCATTGGTTCACAAAGAAAGGAGTACTATCCCTATCTAGCGAGCCTCCTTTATAGTAGTTTTGTGGGTATTATACTTGGTGGACAGTAGATATGTGGTTATCTGGCCTGCAGTTACCAGAAACACAGCACAACCAAACAGGGGTTGAGGTACTGAAGTCAGAATATACCAGTATGAAAAGAAATGCAGTACAAATGAGGTATAGACTGTATAGTTCTTCAGGACATGTTACAAGGCCCCAATTTTTCCAGCTTGATGAGACAAATACTTTGAATGCTCATATTCAATATAAAATCCAGCAATAAAAAGGGAAAGGGATAGAAATAACCAAGACCTTTAATGTCACGGTGAATCTTTCCTTCTGAATGCAGATATTCAATTGCATGTAACAAGTCCTTCAGAATGCATGCAATGGACAATTCATCTAGAGGAGGGCCAGTTTGGAGCTACAGATGGAAACAGAAATCAGACCAACTTCAAAATTTGAACCAATTGAATGATTTTTGACACTCAAATGATTTATTAACTTCACTTATGTGTAGATAGTATAAGATTTTTTGTGTCAAATAAAATGACGAAAAATAAACACATACTAGGTCAGCAACAGAACCACCAGCCATATATTCCATTACTATCCACAGTTCTGTTTGATGAAGATATGAGCCATAATAGTCAGTTATATATGGACAACGGCATTGTGACAAAACAGATATCTCCTGCAACATGAACTAAAGCCTATTAGCAATTAGGAAATGAATTACCCACATTCAAGTTGATCCCATCATAACCTAGCATTTGATACAGCATATAAGGTGAAAGAACAACCTTTTGGATGTCTTCAATGTCATCCTCACTGCATAGAATGGGTTCAAAGGACATATAAGTAACTAAGATAAAATTATGGTAGTGTAGAAAACTATATCAAAAGAATCAGGCACATCTAAAAGGGGAAAAAGAATACACCACTTTGTTACTAGTAAAAGAAATATATTAGCATCAGTACAGAATACAACTTTTCTTCCTGAAATAACAAAAAGAAAGGATATCATGGTTGCAAATAGCAAGAAAGGTGCAGTTAGAAACATGTTAACTTATGTTATAAAACCTGATATAATATGTTAAATAAAAAGTCAGATGGAACTTCGGTGAAGAGACTCACACTTCTTCTAGATCAATAACTTTTATTGCAACTTCCTTATTCAGTTCCTTGTCAAACCTATAAAATAAATAACAAGAGAACATTTCATAAGCACTGAACTTTACTGTCACAGAAAAGTAGGTAAGATTAGAAGAATAGGTCATGGAGAAAGTATAAGTAAGATAAATCTTTGATCTTTACAAAAGCCAAGCGCAAAATGAGGCATAAGAAAGAGCATCATCATCACATTCACTCCCAGCCATTGGATTCCAACACAATAATTGGGAGTGTATAAAGAAATATACTCAATAAATCCTATAGCATATAACATACTATAAAATATGTCAGTAAATCAAACATCGTATAAGCTACTATTTTCTATAAAAACAAGAAAACTACAGTTCCAAGTATATTCTGTGATCGAAACTTTCTACACTAAATTGCACAAACAAATTACATCAGCAAGGCATGGAATCAATCCTAGTATATACTGATATGTGGAAGAATCCAAAAACTTAAAAGATGAAATAAAGATTTAAGTGCATCTCAGAAGTAATTCTCTATGTGTGCACACTGTGGTACCAACACAGGTTTATTGCAGTAATTTTCTTTGAGATGCTTACATTTCAATAAGGATTTCCTTCAACAATACTTTTTTAGTTCGTTGCATACCAGATTTCTATATTTAAAATTAAATCCAATGCAGACTTGCATATAAAACTTAGCCAACCTATCTTAGCCCAAGCATCATGCGAATAACTAATTGTTCAGAATAATCCATATGATATTTGGCATAAGTATCACGGTGGTTTGTGTCTCAACCAATAATAACCAGTGCTGTAAAAGTCAGAATATGGACAGGCATGGTACTGCCAAGCGATTAGTCATAATACGGATGATTATACAGCATTATATGGAAATTTAACGTTCATACAAATCTATGCTAGTTATTCATTTTTTGGAGATATTTAAATACATTAGCTTGAACTAGCCATGTGTACAGTACTACAGTGACAAATCAAATAAGGAAATATCATCAATAATCTTTAACTAATGAGATCATACATTAGCTTGCAACCTTCTCAACTGCAAAATTCATAAACTAGTTTCTGCTACACATCATGCTATCGTCACATACTAGCAAACAAAATGGAAACTGGAAAGCAGCACTATATAGAAAAAAATGGAAGCTAGCCATGGAAGCAATGTACCTGCTAACTTGGACTTAATTGGGCCACCTGCAAGCTATGGGCCCATACAAACTAGAGAAGATTGTTGGTCCTATCCTGACCATTGAGTGGCTAAATTGGGCGGTTAACCGTTAATTGCCCGACTAATCAGTTCAGCCGTAAGTTTTATGTTCGCAGAGCAAAAACCCGTACCAAATTACATGTACATAACGCGTTTCTTTCCATGCACATATAAACGACCAATTATACAGCCGCATCAACCTACTTTATATAAACTGGTAATAACATATATCCATGACACAGATTAGTACACATAAGCTATCTAGTTCCTCGTTACTGAAAAGATTCTGACCAGTTTTACACCATAGAATGCACAATTCCCATGAGGATGGGAGGGGGAAAAAAGCTTCGGTCAAGTTGAAGGAACTGCCATAGCATGT
This sequence comes from Oryza coarctata, assembly GCA_030770085.1. Classification (NCBI taxonomy): domain Eukaryota; kingdom Viridiplantae; phylum Streptophyta; class Magnoliopsida; order Poales; family Poaceae; genus Oryza; species Oryza coarctata. The sequence continues at coordinate 12,643,763 of CM061475.1, forward strand.
TCCTGGCACGGACATCTTTTCACACCAGATATAAACCAGGAAATCAAGGTACAGAATTCATGGCACGAACCCTGGCAATCAACTAACACGGACAAATTATTACAGATTTTGTGCAATATTATCACATTTAGGCACTAAATTAGCATTTTATTTATTTCCCTTCCACACAATCGAACTGCATCCTTTCCCCGCAGATCCTGATCAAGCCACCAACGGCACCACTAATGGCACCAAACTAGCGCGACACTCAAATTCCCCCCAAGACATGCTACACCACCTCGAGCACCGACAGTCGTAATGCCCAATGCCGCTCGACCGATAGTGAAACGAACAGTCCCGCTACGCCACCGTCGTCGCCTGGCATCATCCCGAAATCCGCCAAAGAGAGAAAAGAAAAAAAACAGAGAAAACGGAGCGTAGTTCAGGAAAGTAAATCCACCAACCCTTTGTAGACGTCGCCGAAGGAGCCGCGTCCGATAAGGTCGCGGTTACTGAACCGCACCTCGATGGCGGCGGCCATGGACGCCAAGTCTGACATCCTAAGATCTGGCTGCCGCCGCCGGGCTAGGGTTTTGGGGGCAGCAAGGCGGAGGAGATCGAGGCGGGATTCGTCGTCGTCGTCGGGGGGCGTTATGGCTTGGATTTGTGGGGGTGGAGCTCGCTGGTTTCGCGTCGCGCTACTCTCGCCTCCTCGGCGCCTCGCGGCGTCCGGCTCCGCCCATTTCTACGTGTCTGCCTCGCGAGATTTGGTGCCGGCGCTTGGTGTCTTTGTCGTTCATCCGGGCGGAGATGGCTGGGTGCATGTGGTGGGGGCCGCGTGGGAGATCTGGAAAGGTGGGGCCCGGAGATCAGGGCCAGCGAGCCACTGGGCAGCGGGGACGGCCTAATGAATGATACATGGGACTTGTGGCATATTACTATTGGGAGGAGCCTCACGCTGGCACTTAGTCCGTGGCGAGCTGTCACGGTAGAGAGAGGAAAAAAGGAGGTGGCTTAAAACATACTCCCTCACTCCTAAGTTGTAACATTTTTTAAGCTGTGTATCGATATTATAAATATTATAATAAGTAGATCAATATGAGTAGAAAGATCATGATTGATTAAAAAGAAAAACATGCAAAGAAATTTATGGATAAATAATAATTCACTCGTAGTATCTTGTGCATGTACCAAATGTTTAGAGGGGTAGGATCGGTTGATATGGGATATAAATGAATTTGTAGAGAGAACGAGAAATATGAATTTTTATACAGGTTCAAACCCTTGAGAAGATAATAACGCTACTTTTGTTTAGCTGGAGACCGATGTTATCATTATATCACAATATATGATGAGAAAAATCTCAATCTAGTTTGTAATTATATCAGCATAGAACTTGGTTAGCTGTTGTCAAGCTTCTGTAATGTTGACTCGATGAGATTAGATGTGACTTATATTATCTTAGCTATATTTGCTTGTATTAGCTTGTCTCTCTCCTATTAAAAAACATTGTATTTATACTCTTTAATGCTTCTTGTCAAGTGAACTATGAAAATATGAATAATATCCTAACATTTTTTTAGAAATCAAATATGACACAGTATTTATTTTCTTATCTAGAACTTTTTCTTATTTGCTCGAGACTTTATCCGTATATATGGAGTTTTTTCGTATAAGACTTAGTATATGGTACTACTATCAAAATAGGTACACATATATGGGATATCTCATATACAAAATTAAATGAAGAACTATTATGATTAATTCAAATAAGGGAGTAGATAGAGAAATAACTTTATTTTGGAATAAAGATAAGTGATAAAAACAACTTTATTTTAATAAAAAAAACGAAGGGAGTACCATTGCAAAGACACGAGTTGCTTAGAAAGAATAGTAGTGGTTCTAAAAATGGGGAAGAGGGGAACACGAATGTAAATTAATAAGCCACCAATCCATGTGGTTTCGTTGTTGACGCCGCCTTAATTCACTCTACCATCAATAGGGAGCTTGAGGTGACGCCAAAGGTTAAGGATGGGGAGCTCAGAGTGGCTCAATGTTGAAGAGATGGGGAGAGTGATTTTGTACCTATAAGACTTGTAATTAGATAGTAGTAGTTAATTTTATTATTTTTTAGATATAGTTTCTTTTCTGTTTAGGAAATAATATTCAAAGGTTATTTGTAATCATCTCGGATTCGTATAATTTTAGGGTATAAATACAAATCCACAGGACCTTGTAAATCATCTCTATAAATCAATACAATTTTAGCGTGTCACCACCCTAATTCGTCTAGTTTTTCCCCTTGGGATCTAGCTCTTGACGAGAGGCTACATCGGTTAGGTTCGATCTCCAACAAAGAGTTAAGTTCTACCATTATCCTAGTGTATCTACTCTACCTGAGACTACATCGATTAAGTCCGACCTCTTAGCCCGATCAGATATACCACATTATGTTCGCGTGGGTTCTATCGGCTTATCGAGCTCCTTTTATCGTCATTAATCTCGTGCTGTAGCGGTTAGATCTGACCTTCTAGACTAATGATAGTAGATTGAGCCTTAAATTGGTGGGTCTTTACGCGATGTTTTATCGGAGTAGCTAGCCAATGAGTTACCTTTTCACTGAACTTTACACTTAACGTATCGACCTTTCAGCCAATATACATAGATTGTCTACTATTAATATGCTAGCAATCGATCTAGTTTTATTAGATTTAGCCTTATACTATCTCGATTAGATCTGGTCTATCAATGTTATGTTTAATAGACTAGCATCGTGATCTAGCAGGTTTCATTCTTTCTATCAACTCAATTAGCCGATGAGTTTACCTATTTATATCGCAGTTAGCTGATGAGTTTATTTATATACCTACATCGGACACACAGCCAATAGCAAGAATCCGTATTGGCCTATCAGCCGATTGGCTTACTTATCTCATCAGCACGACCAATCTATTTTCTGTTGCTCTAGTGCTGTTAACTTCAGTATTATACTATCTTGGTTTGGTTTAATCTATCAAGCCTAGTTTTAATAGTATGGTTATCGATGGTTGTCAGATCTTTGTCTCTTCGAAAGACCGGACTTTTCTCTTTACTGCTTATCGTCTATTTTATTCAAAACATCATCGGCTCTATAGCGATGTATCTTTTATTTTATTCCTCACTATATGCATATGCCATCATTGACTTTCTAGCTGGTGTATGAGTGCCACAACACCTATCGGCAACCAGCTGATAGCATGAGCCTATATCGGTCTATTGACCGATTGGCTTATCGATCTAACTCTATATGTCTTTCTTATCAATTAGAAGTCAAATTGACTAGCACATCCTGAACCCCAATAATCTAAAGACATCAAAGAGTTTAAGAGTCTATATTAGAGGTAGATCTCTTAAGCATTTGCGTGTATAGACGCATCATATCGAACCTTTATCGACGAACACGCTCTCCTAGCACGCCTTTTGCATGGATTGTTTTTCGCACGAACAGAGGGATTGTTGGAAGGGGAGTCGGAGGAGGTGAAGCAAGTGGCTAGGGAGGGACGACCGTGGTTGTTTGTTTGTTGATGTCAGGAGATCGACAATGGTAGTGATGGCGATTGGGAATGAGAGAAGATAGATCGAGAAAGAGATGGTGGGGAATGTTAAAAAGATGGGTGAGGTGTCTAACAGTGGGTTTTAGGGACTGGAGTTGTAAATTGTTTTATGCTTGTAAGGTTTATACTGTTTTTTTGCTGAAATAAATATCAAGCAAGTATGTGGACTAAAGCGAATAAGGGCAGGATCTAAAATGCATACCCTTTGTTAGCCATTCAAGCTACTAGCCATTGCGAGGGTTGTCCCCTATAAATAGTTAAGTGGCCTTTAGTTCAGGTGGCACGTACTCTTTCCTGAAGTCACGCCTTAAACTATGAATGCTCTAAGGGAAAGACTTATGTGAAATGCAAGAATATAAATATAAATTTAATTGAACTGTTCTTTTAATGAATGATGGGGTAGCTGTTATTTGATTAATTGAGTAAAGAAAAAAGTTTGCATGCTAAAACCAAAAATAAAACAAGGGACATGAAGCACCCCCCCAAAGGAGAGATACAAATGCATTGTCTCTCAAATCCTAATTTGCTCTGGGCAAGAACCAAGATTGCACTTATTTGTTTTTTTTTGGTGAAAGATCACTGGAGGAGTCATTTTTTTATTTGCCAAAAAGCTCTAGCTTTCGTTCTTTCCAAATCTTTCGTATTTCCAAAATGATTAGAAATGGTGCCATCTTTCTTGGTTGCCTGGTTACTATCGCAACATTCTCCAAGATTTGCCTTGTGGAGACTGACACATAATTTATCATTGGCCATAAGGGAGCCATAGCAACGCGACAATGAGAATCTATACTCGCCCCGTGAATTTTTAAAGTATTTTTTTAAAAAAAGCGTATGCAAATTTTCTCTTTCTCTTTTTATCGTCGGCTTGAACGCGGCCTAATGACAATATGCATAGCTTTGCTCTCAATGATATAGGCTACATGTAGGTTGATAGGTACCAATGTGTTTTCAACCTATACTGTGTTTATAGCCTGTTTTGGATGGCCGGCTAGGTGAAAAGTTTGCATTTATGTTGCGTCCATGGCTTCCAAATCTGTCTTCAAGTTTTAGCCAATTGCTCCTATAAATTGGTTTGAGATGCTATGACCTATGGGAAACAAAACCATAAGAATTGCACAAAGTAGTGTCTTGCATGAAAATATTATATAATGATAAGGGAGAGAGAAAGAAAGAGAGCGAGAATGCGCAATGAAACTTTCAAAGGAATTGTAACATGTTAGATCTTATTCTAGAATTCCTTTAGAATTCCTTAAAAACGTGGAGAAAATTTTTGTTATACCTTATGAGGGTATTTTCGGTTTGGAGGATTTTCAGAGGAAAATTAGAGAAATTGAATTATTTCATATGAAAATCTTGTAAAATTTCTATATTCCAAAGTGGTATCCTACCATCCAAATGCTTTTAGGATTTTTTTTCTAACGAATTGAATTCCTCCTTATTTCCTAAAAAATTCATTCAATCTAAATGATCCCTTAACCTTGCTGGCATCCTCTATTATTTGCTACTTAGTATGCGTTTGTTCTTGATACTTGATGTATAGTACGTGTTTGTTCTTGATACTGGACACTAAACTTTTAGGTGATGTTGGACTCGAAAGTCCATGTGTCATTCATTGTGACTGTTTATTTTGGACTTTAATGGGTTGCATATGCCATTGATAAGGTCATATCTAAAATTAGACCCAACATAAGTACCACATGCTTGGACAGTAATTTGGATAGATTAGGCAGTCTATATTCATCAGGTTTTTCCCTAAGTCGAATGGAAATCATCGATGCGATGACTCGAACTACTTCTTGCAAAATTTCAACTTGTACTCACACCATAAAAATCAATATTATACGGGAGGTACAAAATTGTACAGAGGCATAGGTGGTCCCCACATGCTTGTATAAAAACAATTCCATTTCAGTTTGCGTTCATGTCACAAAATATTACAAAATTGACCAAAAAGTGTTATTGACCTAAAAAAAAGATCGATTAGCTGGATCAGTTATTTGGTTCAAAATTTCTCCGGTTACACCCATTTTGTATTTGAAATGATTTTGCATGAAGTTGTTTCATTATAGCTTAGCTTGCCTTGGATTCAGCTTTTTAGCTTGTTTTTTTAAAATTGGCCTCAAATAATATAGGAGACAAAAATTAACCAAACCGAATCGTTTCAAACAACGCTAAAGAAAAAGTGAAGCCAACTTGTCATGAAACCCTCTGGGTATTGATTGAGTAGTTTGAATGAATTTTGAATTGGACAGTGGCCCTTTTTTTAGTTGGACGTCAATTAGACCTTCAAGGATTGATTTCCAATCCCACCAAGAGGAACAGTGAACAGTCCCCAACTATAAAAGTTGAGATGGACTAAAAGATGACTTGTGCATCTGTGTGGCACCCACTATCGTAGGGTATTTTCTGCCTCCAACAATATTCAAATGTGTGTAAATTACACATACGCTTTTGTGCACATATGGCATACAGTGGTGTGAGTACATATTAACTAAAAGCATACAAAACAATGGCACAGATCATTTCCCAATAAGCTGTGGAAAAATAAAAGAAGCAATAAAAATAATTAATAGATAAAATTTTTATATTTATATTGTTAATGCTTTAAAAGTCAATGTTAAAAATAGATTAGATGAAAAAACCCTAAATTCAACTCTAACATTAAATTTTAAAAGTCAAATTTTAGTTGTGGAAGACAAGCAAGCGAAACAAATAAAGACATACCATCTCTCTCTACGTAAAAAGAGTTGAGTGAAAATTTTAAAACTTTACTATCAATTTTATATTATAATAAGTTTATAATATTATGGTGGCACTTTTTAGTGAAAATTTACACGTACCTGTTTCCCTTTTAAATTAAGCATTTGAGAATTTATTTATGCTCAAAATTTTAAAATTTTAACCAAATCTTGTTATAAAGTTTAAATATTTATATATTTATTTATGAGTACTCCATATTTTGAATTTTTATATAAACCCATACATTTTTAGCGGTTTGTACCAGGCAAATCAAATGCTATCTCTGACTACATATCCAAATCCAAGTACCAGCTAGTCCATTATCTATTCATATATTAATTAAGCATTTTTAGAACTCTCATGTTAACTAGTAGGTGGTGTTATCTTAACCGTACATTTTAATTTATGTAACTTCATGGGCCTATTAAAGCCCTTCCAAAATCCAATTTGTTACCCACCTGCCACCGTAAGTAAGCATTTTTTTCCGGTGAACGTAAACTAATAAAATCAAGCTGCTGACCACGGTACGTACGCTGTACGCATCAACGATAAGTAATTATTCTTCGGCCGCATTAGTTTGGATTTTACCGATTAATTTAAAGAGATGTGAAATTGCATCAACTATATTTAATTCAGTTTGCATACCGTGATCGAATTTTGGCCAAAGATATACATACAATTTTTTCTTACAATTTTTTTACAAACGCTGATATAGCATAATTAATGTGATAAAATTTTAATTTTCAATAAGTTCCAGCTAATAAAATCAGGCGGTTGAGAATTTTGTGGTTAATATTTTTTAAAAAATACGCGTAGCAGTGCTCTAAAATATTTATGCAACTTCTCAATCTATCCTATGCCTCGACTAATTGGACAATTTTTAGTTTGTCATGCTAATGGAAAAAAATCCGATAATAGGTTAAAGTATGGTCACCGTAGATTAATCTCATAATCGTGGGCCCTAAAGGCCCAACCAATTAATCTTCTATAAACTCCACATGGGATACGTATCATCTATCGATCTCGCAGATGGAAGACTTCCTTCGTCCGGTACGTGTACCCGTTCCGCTCGGACGGCCGACCCCGACCAGCATAGAGATTGCGTGGCGACCGTCAAAAACTCTTTCTGAGGAGGGAACTGAGTAAACGCGTCCTGGTGTCCATAGATAAATTCCCAATATAACTGCTTCAAGGTGCACTAGGGACATACTAGAGAAGCATCCGTATATATTCATAGTTGCACAACGAAGCACTACAGCATCCCATACCTGGTCACACCTTACACGAACTGATTTGAGGTGTAGCAGTCCATGCGAGCAGCATTAAAAAAAAAATTAAGCCCATACAAGAAGTCTATATATAAGATAGTAAAGCGTCAAGCCTAGATAGGAAGGTATGACCTGGAGAATATGATCGATAAAGGGGTTCTGGTCTCCGAGCTGTTGTGCAGCATATAGAAAAAAGTGAACTCGAGCCGAGGTTTTTTGGTCTTCTCTTGCGCCACTATATGATAGTTGGCCACGTAGATGGTTAGGAGCAAAACTATGCATCAAGTCCTAAAGTTTTAGGGCTTTTAAATTAAAGGTATTTTAAATTTTATATATTTTCTATCTCAAGGATTCTATTTAATAGGTTTTCCCTTAATTAACTTATGTCAATTAATAAACATATAGTTTGAAATAATAATTAGATTATAGTTAAAGCTTCTATGTGTCAACTAAAACATTCAGTAATAACCACCGCGGTTAAAAGTATGAACTTACTATTAAAAATATCACTATTTGATATATATAAAAATATTTAAAATCGTTTGTAATTTAATATTATACTATTATAGAACGCCAGTTTTTTTTTTCTGGATTCGCCCCCTCGTTGTGTTCGCATGTGCGCCGGCGTTTGTATGACACCTATTGGTCTGGTAAGTGGCGCCACGGCGACCATCGCAATCTCCTGCTAGCCATATCTATCAAGCAACTTGATGTGCATGTACACATATATAGCGCATACACGCGGACCAGAGCTATGGTGTTCACGTACGAAGGACGAAGCACATATCAAATATGTATGACATGGGCATATATAACATTGGAAATCCGGAAAACTTTGTACTATTTTAAAGTAAAACTGAAACTCCAAACCAACTATAATTTCGTACTTTTAATTTAAAATTTCAGAATAAAAAAATTGGAAAAAAATAAATTGAGACTCCAACCCAACTATAATCTGGTACTTTTAATTCCAATTTTTGAAATAAAAATTTAAGAAAAAAATAAAAATATATAATTTTATTTTTTATAGTAATAGTATTTATAGTAGCCCGTGCAATGTGCTCTCACCCACCGTAGTATTTTGCGCATACCGTATCTCCTCCTTTATTACTCCGTATCCATCTTAGCAGATAGGAATATCGCATGCGACAGGCGCTGCTCCAGTACTCACGACGGCTCTTCCACGTTGACCTTATAATCCATATCCTCCTCAGCAACGTACGTGTAGCCCTAGCCTTCCCATGTGTTTGCCTGCTTGATCTAATCGTTCTTGCACCTGAAAGTCCCGTCCGTGGTCATCGTCTTTGCAATTATTCCATCTATTTTATATAGTCTGACAAATTTCCCTTTCCAATGATCCATTGTGGTGTTCCACCGTTCGTATATCCAATCTACGTAGGTATGCTATGGATTTGTGTAATACTCTAGCTATTTTTCACTTGCACCAAAGAAGATCTATTTATGTACTTTGGCTAATTTCACTTGCACATAAAAAGATCCATCATGGTTGATCGTGCATGTATTTTATTGATTTGTATAGTACTGCTAATTTCGTTTGACACTCCGAACATCCATCATGGTGGCGTTCCACTGATTTATGCACTCTGGATAATCTTTATATACTTTGACTTTTCTACCTATCTTCAAATTAATCTGTGTGGTCTGCTTATTATTGGTGTAAATGTTGTTGAATTTTGATCCTTTATTATGACAATTTATCCTGATAAGTAATGGTTTTATTTAATCCTTTATCACTAATTTGCCACTTCCATATTGAGTTCAACAATTTATTATCCCTTGTTATTAATATTCGTTGTTTCAATAAATACATGATTTCATTGACAAAAATAATTTAGCAGCCTTATTTAAAATGACTAGATGCACCGTATTACCACTTAGATAGTATTGAGAAATTGTGTTAAATAAAACATGGAATTGAAAATACCATGGAATCTTCAGTTTTAGTTATTTTAAAATTTCATAATTCTGAAATTTGGAATTAACAAATATAAAGTTGTACCCAACTGTAAATCTCAATTTAGTGCTTACTAATTTAATTATGAACATAAAAGGTAATAATTTATGGGTTGTAACTTATTTGGATACTTTTTAAATCTAAAAAGCTATAATTAAAAAATAATAGACTTAATGTAGTATATGATTCAAATTTTATTATTTATAATCTCAATGATAATAGCATGTGCAACATAGGGTTATTGTCAACTTAATACAACTTGGTACTTATTAATTCTAATTTTAACAAATATTAAATTAAAAAAAACTAAACTTAGTCTCTAACACAAGAATAAATTGTTAGCAATTAATGCATAAATTTGGAAAAATTAAATTATGGAAAAGCTATATAACTAAGACTTCAAACTGAATACATCTCGGTTTTTCTTATTTAAATTTTTTTAAATTATTTCAGTTTGAAAATACTAAATTGAGACTCAAGTGTGGGAACAAATCGGTAGCAGATAGCAATTGATTCCAAATTCTGGAATTCTTAAATCAAAGCTATAATTGAGACTCCATAGGAGTACCACATTTTGCTCAGTAATCCCAAATTTCCAAATTAGATTAAATAAATTATAAATTGGGATTTCAACCTGAACCAAAATTTAGCAAATGATTAAAATTTTAATGTTTATAATAACAGCAATTAATACCCCGTGTAACGCACAGGTGGCGGCTAGTCCGCCTAATAACACATTGTGGCACCGAATGCAAATTCACGGCACGATGGGGTCAGACGCCGCGGAGCCCTTCCCTCCCACGCGCCTGAACCTCTTTGCCTGCACGCAGCTCCGGCTGCTCCGCCGCAGCGCCCCGCGGCCTGATTCCTCCGTGTCCTCCTCCCGCCGCCGCCTCAGCTTCCGCTCCGCCCATCCACCATCCACGCTCCTTCCCGCCTCCTCCTCCTCCTCCTCATCAGAGCGTCCCAGCACGGCGTTGTCGCTTGCAATCTCCGGAGCGTCCGCATCTTCCGGGCCATGCGGCGGCGGCGTGCCCGCTGCTTGCTCGCGCGCCTGGCGCTGGGGCTGTGGCGCTGGAGCGGCGTCGAATCGATCAGACTGAGCAGGAGAAGCCTCGATGAGATCACGGATACGAGACAGTGACGTGACCAGCTCGACGGCGAGCCCGCCGCGTCCCTCGAGGAACCGCGCGATGCTGGGGAGCTCCTCCCTGACGCCCTCCACTTGCAATCAATCGCAAACGAAACGCACCAACTGGCACCATGCATCACCTGAACTGCAACCAACACCTACGCCGCACTGACTCTCGCCATCTTCAACACAACAGATTTAGTGCTTTACCACGGCGATCAGGCTGAGGCCAAGGGAAGCCCGTGCTATGGTCGCCGGCGTGAAAACAACGGCGGCGGCGTCACCGCAGGTGGCAGAAGTCATTGCTGTATGATCACCATCTGCAGCGTCGATCAGTCGTTCGAACTGTTCGATTTCTGAAGCATACATCAGGCTCCAGTCCACTGACGGGCTCCACTGATGCCGCTGGAACGCAGGAACATCGTCGAGTGGATGACGCTGTTCTTGCCCAAACTGTCGCGCGTACCGAATCTGGGACATGGATCTCCTTCAGGTTGAAGCTGATCAGCCATGTTCTGGAGAAGCAGACGTGATCTGGTGCAACACAATGCCTTGGAACAGATGCAGGGTCAACATCCTTATAAGCCTCCCAGTTGAATGCTCCTCCGTAATTTACACGGCCAAATTTGCGAAGGAAACAGGGCCTCGGCCTTTCATCTAAAAACTTTGCAAGGGAAATGGACAAGGGGAAACTGTGGTGATGAATATCAGAAGGATAGATCACACTCACATCACAAACTCGAAGCAGGCTGGACGCTTTCGTAATGTCTGAAGCTTTCCTTGTCGGTTGGGAGATTTTTTCCTTGTCCACCGGCGTAGTCGTGGGAAGATGTGTGCTGGGGCATCATCCATGTCAGGGCGTATTGAGGGAATGTACTCGTCTATCCAGCCCTTCAGGAAGATATTCAGAATGTATCAGAACATTTACGCAACGGAACAGCGAAAAAGTAACTAGTCACAGCTTGATTTGTAAGGTAAAATTTTTGAGAAACAAAAGTAATGCATTTTGTTATTCCCTATCATCTTTATGCCCTTCTTTTTTATCAATTATAGTTCTCCTGCTGAAGTTCATTTCTCTTTTTCAGCAAATGCGAATCGACCGGAACTTCGGAGATCCGCTAAGAATCAAATGGTTTTGTGAAAGCATCATAGTACTGGAAGAGCATTTCTTAATCGAAAATTTAAGTGATATTTGGCTAGGTAATGATTATCAGCATACCATGAGCAAAGCCGCGCTGCCGAATAGCCTTTTTCTGGAAGAAGGCGCCACCGCAAGGGAGAGAGCCTTGTAGAGATGAGCAAGAGCAGCAGCACCCCCAAGCATGTTCATGCACCTTCTCAAAGTCTGACAAGAGTGAGTAAATACTTTGGGGAGTGTTAGACAGATCACTGACATGAGCTGTATATATATATATAGACCCGACCCCCTTGTATACGCTCGGGGGATTCATAGTCACTGTATACATTCTACATGGTATTAGAGCGAGTCTAGACATCTCGGCGCGCTAGCTTCTCCCTCCGGCGAGTCGACCCTTTCCTCCTCCTCGTCGACGTCTTCTTTTCGTCGCCGACTCTCTTCCCGGTACTTTTCTCGCTCTCTCGTCTCCATTTCTTCTTCTCCCCGTCTCTCCCGTAGTCACCTTCTTTTCTCCGTCCCACCTCCGCACGACCAGGCAACGGTCTCGATCCACCTCCTCGTCCCACCTCGCACCCGTCTCTGCTCTTCCTCTTGTTTCGTGCATCTCTCCTTCTCTGACGCCGGCGCACCTCCGCGCTCGTCGTCTCCATTGGCTGGAAACCTCCCTCGGTTCTCGCCCTTTCTGACACGCTCAACGGCTCTCGAACGGGAACCTTCTCCCCTCACGTCCGAACCAGTCCAACGTGTCCATGTGTCCACGGACACGAATCCCTACCTCTCGGACACGAACATATTCTCTTCGCGTCCAGCCACTCCCTGCCTTTTTCGCGTCCGCCCCACTCCTTGGCCTCCACGAGTCCACGAACGTGAATCTTTTCTTCACGGATGTGAATCCTCGCACGTCCGTGACCCAACCACTCTCTGACCCACCCACTCTGTCCTCACCTACTCCGCTGCCTACTCCCCATCGGCCAACCACTCCTCATCGGCTGGCCAGCCCACTTCCCATCAGCTTCTCACATCCTTGATCGACCGATTCGTCCTCTCATCGGCTTCCCCCTCCCATCGGCTTCTTTCTCCCATTGGCTCTTTGCTCCCGTTCTCCCGTCATGGCTACCGAGTCCGCTCTCAGCTCCAACACCCTCCCATTCGCCAAATCTGCTCCGGCCCTTGGTGCCTCAGACCACACCTCGGGCACCACCTCACCGATCTTCTCCCCTCCCTACACTGCTGTGAATGTGAAATCTCACGTTCCTATCTCCCTTGACCTTAACGCTAATTATTTCAAGTGGGTTTTCTTCTTCAAATCCCTGTATGAAAAATTCGGCCTTCGGTCTCATATTGATGACTCCGCTCCACCTCGCCCCGATGATCCTCAGTGGAACATCACCGAGTGCTGCGTGCGCAGCTGGCTGCTCGGCTCGGTCGACGACTCTGTCCTCGACCTCACCATGGACGATACCGACCCCACCGCCCGGGACCTCTGGGTGGCCATCCTGCTTGCCATCCACACCAAAATAGATAGAGTTTTCCGAAGAAACCTGCTAGTGGAGGAAGGCCTCCTAGGGATAAGAGACATAGGGCTAAAGAGAGAGCCAAAAAAGGATCTTTCGTGTATAATCCTGCATAATCTCGAATGTTATCAGTTCCGGTACGTAGACCAAATAATGCAATGCAAGCAAAAGTTCCTAGATTCATGGAGATATAGAAAAGCATATAAGTTATCATGCTTGCATATCCATCATTTGAGTCTCCAACAATTATTCCAATAATTACATATCCGATTTGCCCTATGGACGAATATGCAAGCATACGTTTCATGCTTGTTTGAGTAATAGCAAGGAGATTCCCCAATATCATGCTAAGAATAGTTAGGATTTCCAGAAGAAGATGAGCGGATCTTCCTGGCCAACAAGCAGCCTCGCGCCATCTTCCTCCTCATCGAGTTCCACTCCATGGTACAAGGCGACTCCTCTGTCTCCTCGTACTGTCAGTGCCTCAAAGTCAAGGCTGCTGCTCTCCGGGTGGCCGACTCTGAACTCGTCCTCGCTCTTCTACGAGGCCTCAATCCCCGCTTCTCCAACACCGCCGATGACATCGCCAACGCCACACCTCTTCCATCGTTCGCCCGGGCTCATAACATGATAGTTCTTAAATAACTCCGTCTGGCCAACGATGAGAAGACAGTGGCCCACACCGCTCTTCTTGTCGTAGCCGATAATGGTTGCCGAGCTTCTTGCGCTGCCCCTTCCTCCCGCGGTCCTAGTGGCCATGGCTCCGGCCACAGCAACACAGCCCGTACCGGGAAAGGCAAGGGCAAAGGCAAAGGCAGGACCTGGCAGGGTCCGACGCCACCACGACCTACCTCGGTCCCTACCCACCCTGCCGGTCCCATGGGTCCGTGGCTCTGCTACAACCCTTGGGCGCCCCAGCCCCAGCCACGCAGCCCCATCGGCTGGCAACCCGGAGTTCTCGGCGCCCATCCCCAGGCTCACCTGGCATCAGCTCCCGTTCTGCCACCTCAGTCGATGCTACCGACCCTAACCACCCAATTGGTTCCCTCCTGAAACCAGGCTGGCCTCGTCGCTACCCTCAACCAGATGAGGCTCCAACCACAGCACCCTTGGATGCTAGACTCTGGGGCGTCTTCACACATGGCGTCACCGGCCGGTATACTTCGCTCCTGTCACCCCTCTTCCTCCCCTTTTGTCACCATCGACAATGGTCACTCTCTTCCTGTCCAATGCCGCGGTGACTCCTCTCTGTCTACATCCACCACTAACCTCCCCCTACGCAATGTTCTTATCGTCCCTTCTCTTATTCACAATCTTATATCTGTTCACCAATTCACACGAGACAACCACTGCTCCATTGAATTTGACGCGTCTGGTTTCTCTGTGAAGGATATCCCAACCCGGTGACAGATTCTTCGTTGCAATAATGGCGGAGACCTCTACACCATTCCCGTTGTGCCGTCCACCCCACACGCCAGCGTCACCCTCTCCACCAACCTTTGGCACCTTTGCCTCGGCCACCCCGGCCCTGACGCTGTCGCCACCCTCCGTCGCAACGCCTCCATCCGATATACTCACAGTAGCTCCACAGTTTGCCACTCATGTCAACTTGGTAAACATGTGCGTCTGCCCTTTTCTAGTTCTCTCTCCTATACCTCGCGTCCATTTGAACTTATACATTGTGATGTATGGACGTCCCCAGTTAAAAGTGTCTCCAGTAATCAGTATTATCTCGCTATACTTGACGATTACACACACTATTGCTGGACCTTCCCTCTCATCCAAAAATCCGAGGTCGCCTCTCACCTCACTCACTTCGTCACGTATGTATCCACTCAGTTCAACCTCTCCATCAAGGCTTTACAAGCCGATAACGGTATGGAATTTGTCAACCATACCGTTACAAACCTCCTCACCTCGCAGGGCATCCATCTCCGGCTCTCCTGCCCCTACACCTTTCCTCAGAACAGCAAAGCCGAGCGCCTCCTTCGCACCCTCAACAACATCAGTCGCACCATGCTACTTCACGCCCACTTACCCACCACTTATTGGGCCGAAGCTCTGGCTACTGCGATGTACCTTCTCAATCGGCACCCATGCTCCTCCGTTCATAACAACGTTACCTATGTCCTTTTCTACCGCACAGCGCCCGATTACTCCCACCTTCGCGTTTTTGGGTGCCTCTGCTACCCAAATCTCGTGGCCACAGCTTCCCACAAACTCGCTCCCCGCTCCACCACCTGTATTCTCCTCGGCTATCCCACCTCTCACAAGGGATACCGATGCCTCGACCTTTCCACCCGACGTGTCCTCGTCTCTCGTCACGTCATTTTTGACGAGACATGTTTTCCCTTCGGTCTCCTTCATCCGAGATCCTCCTCTAGTGATCTTGACTTCCTCCTTACCAACACCGTGCTGACCAGGTCCCCTCCACTGCCCTCTCCATCGGCCCCCTCATCGGCCGCTGCTGAGGATTTACCCATCACATATCCCACCACTACTCGGTCCGATGTTCCCACCATCGGACCCCCATCGGACTCACCTCCATCGGCCGATACCGATTCTATTTATCCTTCAGCCGATACCGTTCCCTCTCCATCGGACACCCCACTTCCATCGGCTCCTCACTTTCCATCGGCTCCCCCCACCCTATCGGCTGATCCATCTCTATCGGACCGATCGAAATACTCGGCCCACCCGACCTCATCGGCTCAGGCCAATCTAAGTCCTCCTTTTCCTCTTATCTACAGTCGTCGACTCGGAGCCGATGACGCCCCCACCTGACCAGTTCTTCCCATTACTCCCGCACCCCCATCGGCTCCAGTTCCCTCCACCTCTCACATGGTCACCCGCTCCTAGACCGGGTCTCTCCGCCCCACTCAGCGCTAGGGTCTTTCCGCTGTCCACAGCTCTATCTCGCCCATCTCGACGACTTCTCGCTCAGCCCTGGCCGACCCTCAGTGGCGCGCGGCCATGGCCGACGAGTACAAGGCCCTAATGGACAACGAGACCTGGCGCCTTGTTCCCCGACCTCCCGGCGCCAACATTGTAATCGGTAAGTGGATTTTCAAACACAAATTCCACGCTGATGGCTCCCTTGCCCGTCACAAGGCTCGGTGGGTAGTCCGGGGTTTCTCCCAACGACCCCGTGTCGACTACGACGAGACCTTCAGTCCCGTTATCAAACCCGCCACCATCTGAGTCGTCCTCACCTTGGCTGGCTCTCGCTCCTGTCCGATCCATCAACTAGACGTGAAGAACGCCTTTCTTTATGGCCACCTGACGGAAACAGTCTACTACCAGCAGCCCTTAGGCTTCGTCGACCCTTCTCGTCCCGACGACGTCTGTCTCCTTCAACGCTCTCTCTACGGCCTCAAACAAGCCCATCGTGCCTGGTACCAGCGCTTTGCTGCCTATCTTCGGCACATCGGCTTTGTGGCCTCTGCGTCCGATAGTTCCCTATTCACTTTCCATATCGGCTCCGCCACTGCCTATTTACTTCTCTATGTCGATGACATTGTCCTCACAACGTCTTTGACATCTCTCCTCGACCAGATCATGGCCCGACTCCACTCTGAGTTCGTCATGACCGATCTTGGTCTTTTCTACCATTTCCTTGGCATCTCCGTAACCCATTCCATCCACGGGCTCTTCCTTTCCCAACGCCAGTACGCCATCGACCTCCTCTAGCATGCGGGCATGGCCGACTGTCACCCCACGGTCATCCTAGTCGACACTCGAGCCAAACTCTCCGCCGCCGATGGCGCCCTCGTTGCCGATCCCTCTCACTATCGGAGTCTTGCCGGGGCTCTCCAATACCTCACACTAATCCGACCCGACCTCACGTACACTGTCCAGCAAGTGTGCCTCTTCATGCACACTCCGCGCGAACCTCACCTTGCGCTGCTCAAACGCATCCTACGCTACGTGAAGTGCACCCTCTCCAGCGGGCTGCATCTCAGCTCCAGCCCCATCAACTCCCTCACCGCGTACTCCGACGCGGACTGGGCAGGCTGCCCCGACTCTCGACGCTCTACGTCCGGCTACTGCGCTTACCTCGGTGACACTCTCGTATCCTGGACTCAAAACGCCAGACTACAGTGTCCCGATCTAGCATTGAAGCCGAGTACCGCGCCGTCGCCGAGTGCTGCTGGCTTCGCCAGCTTCTTCAGGAGCTCCGTGCACCCTTCTCCATCGCGACCGTCGTCTACTGCGACAATGTCAGTGCCGTCTACATGACCACCAACCCGGTCCATCACCGACGCACCAAGCACATCGAGATCGATATCTATTTTGTCTGTGATAAGGTTGCATTAGGACAAGTTCGGATGCTCCATGTACCATCGGCACGTCAGTTTGCCAATATAATGACCAAAGGCCTGCCCACGTCTTTGTTCATCAGTTTTCGGTCCAGTCTCTGCGTCCGTTCCCCTCCCGCTGCGACTGCGGGGGTGTTAGACAGAACACTGGCCTGGGCTGTATATATATAGACCCGACCCCTTTGTATACGCTCGGGGGTTCATAGTCACTATACACATTCTACAACTTATATCAGCAACTGATCATGTTATCAAGACTTTGTTCCTCTTAAGGAAATGAAGAAATTAACCAGCACAAATCAGAAGTATTGACTTTGAAAATCAAAAGGACATCACTCAATCATGATGATAACACGAAGTTGGGAAAACTGTAGATATCAGGCATGGTTCAGTATAGTTTGCCAAAAATCAATTCTTGCAAGTCAAAATTACAGAAAGGAGAAAATGCAGATCGTGCTTATCCTGAAGAAAAGAAAAGATCCAGTAAGAAAGATTGCAATGACCCAAAGTCAACATAGAGCTAAGAGTTTCTTTTGAAACGTATGACATCAGCTCCACGCCCCCCACCCGTTCATTTCAGAGAGGAAAGAACAATTGCAACCACAAACACTTAGGCCATAAACAATTTTCTTCAGAATATTTTTGTTGAAGTAAAGTATTTCTTCAGAATATACAGAAAGCAAAATGCCAAGATTGGCCATGAAGAATCAACCTGGTTCTTTTTTTTTTTGAACTGGAACTTATCACAGTTAACCAAACACAAAGATACAATTGTGCAACAAGAACTCCACTACTCACCTAATAACTGTAAAACAAAGAAACAAAATTTCGAGGCAAATTAAACCAAAATGACCTGAGGAAGAATACCAGTACTAAACGAGTATAAGCTTGATCAAGAAGATGATCCCATTTTTTTCTTTTCATAGTAACAAATATCACGTGAAGAGGGGAACAAAATGTCACAAAATATCCTTCAAAAATTGATTAGGCGGAGAAAAAAACTGACCGCTCTCCTCTAGATATAGAACTCGGAAGAAAAAAAAAGAAAGGGGAAAAAGGAAAAAACCCAAAGTCCAACGGGGAGATGGAATCCGTATGCAGAAGCTAGAGATCATCCATATAACTCGAACGATCTAACAGGAAAAAAATGAAATAGACCCGATTCTATCATAATCAAAAGATGATCCCAGACGAGAAAGATGAAAGAAACTCAAAATGAAAGAGGAGCAATCCAGACTCTAGAAACCCTGCTTGCTTAACCACACGCGACTAAAAATACGATCCGTTGACACCCAAATTTCACCATGAACGGAAGAGATTAAAAACACCGGCAAATCGCGCTGTCTGGGAGATTGAGATTGAGAGACAGAGAGAGTGCAAACCAAAGCTGAGTCGTAGCAACCACCAACCAGCGAGAGGCAGCAAGAGCAGGACGAGCAAAGCAGGGGAAGAAGAGCAGGCGAGCGTTGGGTAACGAAAGGGCAGCAGCCTATAAACCTGGCCTCCAGCGCTCTACCCACTGCTCGCCGCCAAAAAATCCCACTGGGGAGGACGGCAGCTCGGTTACGCGAAGACTTGCGAGATCTGCTTATGTTTAGTGCAGGTCCTTAAGCCTCGAGATTCGTGGGTGTACCAATCAATTTAACCTTGCAATTGACAAGAAAGTGAGACGAGCGAATCCAATATAGACGCTCGCTATCGGCCGGCTGCCGATAGGACCGGGATGCTCCTCGATCGGTTGGGGAGCCGATGTGGACAGGTGTCGACGAGGGGTTGACCGCTGAGCCGATGGAGGAACCAGGATATGCTCAGAGGATATTAAGGCGCACGGGATCCCTCCGGATAGCCGAACAGTGATTCATCGGCTGAAAAAATCGATGAGTGCGTATGCGGCCTAGGCAAGAATTAACACAAGAATGCACGGGCTGCAAAGCCGATGTCGCTCCGGATATGACAGCACGAGACCTGTCGCCTGCCATGGCAACGCCATGAACACCGAATCTCAAAGATCGGACCTAACCGAGACAGTACGAGGCCGGGGCCAGCGGCGATGATACGGAAGACACCGGATCGGCTATGCCGTAGCAAGGATAGAAACGAACCGATCGGCTAGCTAAGCTGATGAGGGGACGTCTCTCTGAAGGCGGGTGTGTATCGGCTGGGGGACTGATACGTTTAGCGTTACGCGTCGTGGGACGTCTCTAAAGGCTAATGCGTATTGGCCGAGGGGCCAATGCGCTGGGCGTAAAGCGTAGAGCATGGATAATTCATCAGCTAGCACTCCAATGATACGCCGTGCAGAAGGCTATAGACCTGAAGCTCGATCTACCGTCGGCAGCCCCGTAGGTCCGACCTAACCGATACAGCACGAAACTAACGACAGCAGAGGGGGCTTAACGGGTCGATAGGTCTAGCACGGATGTGATGCGATACATCCGATTGGCCTAAGAGGTCAGACCTAACCGATGCAGCCTCAGACAGAGCAGGACATATCGGGATGGTGGCGGGACTTACCCCTTCGCCGGAGATCGGACTTAACCGATGTAGCCCCGCGTCGAGAGCCAAAACCTACCGGTAAACATCTAGATGAACTAGGGTGGCGATGCGCCGAATCTGTATATGATCGAGAGATATCTTACATGTTTCCTAGGGGGTTTATATTTATACTCTGGATTTACAGACAGAGTCCGACGTGTCTACGACCATCGGACATTATTTTCTAGTAAGAACAAAGGAAAATATTCCTAAAGAAGTTAACTAACCGGCTAAACCTCTCTAATTGAGTAAGGTTATAATTTATAAAAATAAGCACCCTGCTGTAAAGTCTACGGCTCTTCCATAAACCCGGTTTCATCTAAATAATCTTCCAATTTGTAACCGAGTCTTCCTTTACTGCAACCTGATCGGCCTCTCCACTGTAGCTATCAGACCTTCTTTTAGTCAAGCCAATCCTTCTCCTTCCTTCCCTCGGGCTTCTCGGACTTGTCCCGATTGGACAATCCACTGTCTTCAAGCCGATCCAATCTTCTACTAATCCGATCGGCTTTTCTACAGTTCTCCATCGGCTTTGTCTCAGTATCTCTATCAGTTGATGACTGCATTAAACCCTCCATCGGACCTCTCAGTCGATCGGCTTTAGCCCCATCGGATCTCCCAGCCGATCGGCTTTAGCGCTATCGGATAGTCTAGATTTTGGCGTTAACACCCTGTCTCGGCGGCGAATTGCCAACGGCGAGGACAGGACGCCGCGCACGAGGAAGACAAACCGAACGCAACACGAATTCGTGGAACACTGTATTGTTTGTGCTGCGAAAACCGAGTAGCTTTTTTGATGCTCTGTTACTCCTTTTATTGACATATTTACAGCAGGGTTGCCAATTGTGGTGTAGCACGATGCGGGAATCCGGCGCGTCCATCCCCACGCCTCTATGACATCACCCACGATCTGCGAACGTGAACGTAGGCTCGTGGCCGAGATATTCTCGCCACTGCCTCCTATGCTAACTAAATGGCAATCTCTAGGTAACGGGTTATCTAATAAAACTCTCTAAGCCTTACGAGATTGTCTGACATCAACAAAGCTAATGTGTGCAGCTGTTTGAAGTACACGTCAAGGCCTTCGTTAGGATATCCGCCGGTTGCTCATGAGTCCCAACAGACTCGATCATCACCCTACCTTCTTCAACACACTCTCTAACGTAGTGATACCTGATGTCAATATATTTGCTTTGGTCATAGAAAACAGGGTTTTTTTTAGCATAATCGCAAAATGATTGTCGATCTTCAATTGGAAGGCGCTCGCCTATTCTTCTTAGAGCTGGGCAAGGAGGTGCACCAAGCACACTCCCTGTTAAACAATAGTAGCAGCAGCAATATATTATATTCAGCTTCATAGGTGGAGAGCACTACTGTGATTGCCAGGTGATCAAGTTGTCTCTAAGGAAGAAGAGTGCTCCAGTGGTGCTCCTACGAGTGTCCACGTCGTCGGCATGATCACTGTCACTGAAACCATAAAGCTGAGCCACTCCATTCTTCCTTTTATACTAATAGCCGAAATTTAGAGTCCCAACGATATAACACAGGACCCTTTTGATTGCTGCCAAATGCTCAATAGTGGGCTTCCCTATAAATCTGCTCAGGTATCCCACGGAATACGCCAAATCGGGTCTAAAATTCACTAGATAGCGTAGAAAGCCCACAACACTCTCCTACATAGTAGGATCAACAACAAGAGCAGTGTTTGACTTACTGAGCTTAAATCGTATCTCCATTTGGGTGGAGTTGGGATTGCATCTCCCCATTCCTACACTTTCAAGGATCTTGGCCGCATAGGCACTTTGATTCACGGTGATGTCCTCTACTGACTGTACCACCTTTAGACCAAGGTAGTAGTGTAGAAGTTCGAGATCACTCATCTAAAAAGTGACTTTCATCTCCTCCTTGAATTGCTTGATGTCGTTGGAGTTGTTGCCCGTGATGACAAGATTGTCAACGTATACCCTCCACGATGAGGCGGTGTGCTCCGTCACCACGGAGGTAGACGGCATGCTCCGAGCTGCTTCTACGGAACCCAAGTGATGCTAGTGAGGTGTCTAGCTTGGCGTATCATGCTCTTAGCGCTTGCCGTAGACCATAGAGAGTCTTGACGAGACACATCACCTTGTGTTCCTGTCCAGTGAGGACAAAACCAAGGGATTGTTGCATATGAACCTCCTCCAGCAGTCGTTGTTCAGGAAGGCGGACTTGACGTCTATATGATGGACAGCCCAACCTTCGCTTGCGGTGTGCGCCAGCAAGAGCCGCACGGACTCTAGCCTTACCACTGGCGCATATACCATATTGAAGTCGATCCCTTGCTACTGAATGTAGTCTTTGGCCACCAAACGCGCCTTGTACTTGCTGATGTTGCCCATAGCGTCCTTGTTGTCCTTGAACACCCGTTTAAGGCCGATTGGGCGCACGCGCGGTGGTGGATCAACCAGCTCCCAAATGTTTTTGGCTTCTATGGCCATCATCTTATCGAGCATGGCGCAACACCCGTAGTCATACTGTTGTGCCTCGTCAAAGGTAGTCGGTTCTGCCTCGTTTGCCAGCATTAGGTTCTCTTCTGCTAGAGCATGCGTGACCTGTCTGGGCGCTGTAGATGGCCCCATGACATTGTCGATTATGCAAAATCACATGGGGGCATTGTCATGATCGGCATCGAGGTGGTCACTGACTCTTCTTGCTAGTGGCGAGGCGAACTCGATCAGCAGTGTAGAGCTCGATGCAGTGGCGGCATCTGTAAATGAACCCGCTAGGGGTGGCCTAGGCGTGGCCGGTGACCTACCGTGTGATGACACCGTTAGGGAAGTGCTTGCAGAGGAAGGCGCTACAGATGATGTACGGGCTGTCGTCGTGGTCGTTATGATGACCCGCCTAGAGTCCTCTCCGAGACTGTACTTGATGACGAAGTTGTCTCAGTCACCGTCATGCTCTCCCGTCCATGCCTATTGAGTCGCTTCGTCGAACATGCGTCATGACTTATGTGGACGCACCTAGTTGCCAGATCATAGACTTGATAGGCCTTTGATCTGGGCTCGTACCCAACAAAGATCATGCGCCAGCTCCTGTCATCAGCTTCTTGAGGTTCAACATGGTCACTTTGGCATGAGCGATGCACCTAAACGTGCGGAGATGGCACACCGCCAGTGTGCTCCTAGTCCATAGCTTGTATGGGGTCTCGTCGCCAAGACTCTTGATGAAGAGTGATTGAGGAGGTAGACTGTCGTGGTAACAACCTCCCCCCAAAACATGCCAGGGAGCCCCTTGGCTTTTAGCATGCTCCGCGTCATGCCCACAACTAATTGGTTACGACGCTCGACGTCGTCGTTTTGTTGGGGTAAATAAGATGTTGTCAGCTCGCGTCACACTCCCAACTCGGCGCAATAGTCCTTGAAGTTAGCGGTGGTGAACTCTCCTCCTCTGTTCGTGCGAAGCGCATGGAGTTCCTTGCCTGTCTTGCATTCCACCACTACCTGAATGTGCTTGATGGCAGCGGGTGCGACATCCTTGGACAACACAGACAGAGCCACATGTAGCATGAGTAGTCATCAACAAGGAGGAGGAAGTACTAATTCCCTCTAGGCGTTGACGGTGTGATCGGGCCACAAAGATCGCTGTGGAGAAGTTGGAGGACCTCTGTGGAGCGCTGCTACGCCTGTTGCGGGAACGGGGTGCACTAGTGCCTGCCGTCTAGGCAGGCCTCACACACCTACTCGACCTAAGACAGTAGCGGAAGACCTCGAACGAGCACTTGTCGTCCTATCTTGCGTAGTGCGGTCGAACTGGGCATGCCAACGCCAGGCATCCTTATCGGAGCATGATGCATGGCAGATTGGACGTGTGATGGTAATGTCGAGCACGTACAGCCGTCTTGGGTTGCAATGGATCTTGGCGAGCAGTTGCCTCTCCTCGTCCTAGATGCGCATCACGCCGTGTTCAACGAGCACCTGGTACCTGCCTTCGTCGAGCTGTCCGATGGAGATGATGTTGTCGGTGAGGCGCGATAGGAAGTAGACGTTGGGAAGCGACCAGTGCATGCCGTTCTTGCAGGAGAAGAGCACGGTGCCGCTCCCTTCGATCCGTGTGATAGATCCATCTCCGAATCGCACAGATCCCTTGACGCTAGTGTCAAGGTCGGCGAAGGCCACGCATGATCCCGACATGTGATTGGATGCCCCGGTGTTCAGGATCAAGCGCTTCAGATCCCAATCTTCCATGGTGTCAAAGGCAATGAAGACTTTCTTCTCGACGAGGTGAAAAACGGTGTCATCACCAGTCGCCTAGGTTGGGGAGAGCATTGAAGCTAGGGGCGCCTAGGGGAGTGGTGGTGCCGATGGCCCCTGGGTAAGAGGTGGAGAAGGCGGCGCCTGGGTAAGCGGTGAAGTGGATGGCGCCTGTGGAAGCGACGACGCGTGCGGCGACTAGGAGAGCGACAATGTGTGCGGCAGCTGCGCAGAGGGGAACAAGCTCTCCAGCTCATGGATTTTACCCACAACCAACATTAAGGTTGGTTCGTCGTCCTAGGCCGCATGGGCCTGCTCCTCTTTCTTCTTTCCTATGTAGTCGTTGGCCTAGTGGCCCTTTTTGCTGCAAAGGCTGCAGACATCGCTGAGGCTCGCCTTGCTTGCACTAGAGCCATCTCTAGAGTCGCCATTGCCACCAGTACCATGGCCTCAGCCTCTACCATGGCGCTTGCCACGGGCATCGGAGCTGGAACCACCACAGTCGGACTCCTAGTCCCTCCTTTTGTACCGCTAGACCCAGAGGAGCAGTTTGTCGCCCGCAGTCCGTGTCGACGTGGGCTCGACATCGTCGGCTGCCTTCAACCTCCACGTCACCTCTTCAACTGATAACTAAGAAATGTCAAGAAGGGTCTCAATAAAGATTAGCTGTTTGTACCATGGGTAAATGGCATGTAGCTACTTGGCCACCACTTTCTCATTGGGTTTGGGGTCGCCAAGTGTTGCTAACTGTTACACGATCTCCATCGAGCGTAGGACGAAGTCTTCGATCGGCTCGCTGTCGTGGAGTGCGATGGCCTCGTACTCCGCCTAGAGGTTCTATGCCATTGCCTTCAGCATACGGTCGTTGCCGATGTGGAGGATCATGATGGCCTCCTAGACCTAGACCTGCTTCATGGTCTCCTTGGTTGTAAGCGTAGGCACCATCTTTAGAAGGATGATGCTGCAGATGGCGTCAAGCATGTTGCGGTCATCGTGGAACTCCATGTTATCGTCCTTGATGGCGTACTAGAGATGGCACGCCTGTGTCTTTAATTTCATGAGGAAAGACCTGCGGTCAATTGCTGGGCGAATTGCCGACGGCGTGGACAGAACGCCGTGCACGAGGAAGACAAACTGAACGCACAAAAACGCAACTCGTGGAACACTGGATTGTTTGGAGCTGCGAAAACCGAGCAGTTTTTCTGGTGCTATATTACTCCTATTATTGAAAGATTTGCGGCAGGGTGGCCGATCGTGGCGCAGCACGACGCGGGAATGCGGTGCATCCATCGCTACGCCTCCACAATGTCACCCGCTCGTAATCCAGCTATTCTCGCCATTGTCTCCTATGCTAACTAATGACAAATCTCCCGGGTTATCTAACACCCAGGTCCATTCCTGATGAGTGGTGATCACTGCAGAGAAATCTGGTAGTGTTGCTGGCGTGATCACTCATCACATGGTACACTGGCTAAAGCTTCCGTCAATAAAAGAAAAGGCTAAAGCTTTTAATGGTGCACTGCTTGGTCCGTTTTCTGATCGACTATGGATGAAACTAGTAATTATTCAAGAACACGAATAAACGAATTAATTATTTTAAAAATTGATAGATTGATTTTAAAAAAGGTCTTATAAAAGAAGTCAATGAAGATTTTTTTAAAAAAAATTATACTACCTCCGTTTCTTATTTAGAAGATGTTTTAGAATGTTGAATTTTTTCTTAAATATAGTTTTTCTAGATAAAGTTTTCCTAAATAGAGGACTGAGTGATAAATTAGTGGTTGGCTCAGTGGTGAGAGCAAACCGACGCTAGTTTGATTCATAAATTGAATTTGGTGTTGCCTTACCAGAAAATTTCCTCTGTTCTTGGGATTACCTTTAGAGCTGATCTGCTTGTTTTCAAGAAGCTAGTAAAGTGCTCGTACGTTGTGATAAAATATTTAACATACAAAATATAACTATGAGTTCTATCGACTGCGAAAATATCTTGGTTGAATTGAGGTTCTCCATCTCAAAAACAAAAAAAAGTAAAGCGTATTCTCTTCCTCAAACATTAATTAGCGGAAAACCGCATCGATCCCATCAATCACCCGAATCGAACAGCATTGACCCAATCAACAATGAGTCGATGGTATGCAAAGATGGTCTACAATAACACTACACATGGTTTATTCCCTAGCTCGGACTTGCTTTACCCTATTTTATATGAAGACAAATTTGGCAGCTATTGTTTGCAGTGAATCTCATTAGTATGGTCGTATTCAATATTCATGTTCCAACATCAACCATGCTTTGGTCAGTTGAACCCAATCGAGTAGCCACAATCTAAGTATTATTGATCCATCGTACAGTCATACCATTATTTACAGCAAATTACTCCAATAAAAAAATGTTGAGCCAGAGCAGGATCAGCCGCTGTTGCAGCTACCACTGCAACATATGCAGTCATCACGGATCCAACCATCCAACAGAAATCCAACGGGTGTATCAAAAGATTATTTCTTCCTTACTTCATTTACATAGTTACCTTGTAGGTTATGGATAAAAAAGATGCATTAAAATTTTTGTACATTGGGATTAAGAACAGTAACTTAATTAGTTATACTCTGTTGAATTGGATGTTAAACATAGTTTTAAAAAATAGCCCATCCGCTTAACAAAACTAATTACAAGCCGAAATTAAATCTTATTAGCCATTAACCTCGTGTATTTGCATGAATTATTGGTATTACATATATTTTCTTAACTTATAATTATAACATTTTTTGACATTATATGTAAACAACTATGATATTTTTTATGCATATACATATTCACGTAAAAACAATATTTCAAATTTATATTTACTACTGTATTATTAATTTTGAGGTCCAGAATAAATTATTAAAGAAGGTTTACTAAACAGCTATGCAAATGAAATAAGTGAAAAAAAAGATGTGAGAGATTGCTCTTCCATCAAGCTATTGTTTTTTTTTCAAAACTACAACGGCAGTTTTTTTCAAAACTTTTTTATTCAGCTTTCTCCCCAGGCCTAACACAAGGAATCTCTCCTCCATCCACTACGACGGCAGTTGAACACATCGACCTTTCGGGCTCCAGCTCATAGCTCAGTCCATCGTCTTTCAGCTCCAGGGCTTCCTTGTCCCTTTGCTGCACAGCTCAACCACCTACCCAGCCACAAAGCAAGCGACGGAGATCATATAGCTACATCCTCCAAGCTTCAGCCACCAAGAGCAATACAGTAGCACACCAAGTACATCCACAAACCTTGGCCTATTTATCACATACCCAATCTATATTTTATCTTTCTTGATTTCTCTTTGATCTCTGGTCTGCTATCTAATGAATGGATGACGCCACTGCCCGAAGCATGCTTCTCCCGTCAGTAGCTTCTCTTCTTCCCATCCATGGCCGCCAATGTCAAACCGCCCTCTCATTCCCCCTCTCTTGTCTCCCTAGGTATGATGTAGAAGGCTAACCCATGGAAGTATCACCACCAACTAGATCCACATCAAGGCTACCACTTGTTGTATCCATGAAGGACGGTGCCGACTAAATCCACAAGAGTGTCATCACCTAGATCCACCAGAGAATCGTTGATGGCTAGGTCCACACAAGCACCACCTCTAATTTGATCAATGGGAGGTGTGGCTACAAGGCATCACTGTCATATATTCAGATCAGGTCATGTGGTGTCGCCGTCGTCCAGTAGCTCTAGTGGTCACGGTGGAGCCCCAAGCTACTTGAATGTTGACAAACTCCCCGTCTCCCGCAAGCTGCACATGGTCAGATCCAACGAGTATCTATGTGGTCAGGTTCGCTAAAGTTGGATATGGTCTAGCAAGACGGCGATTTATCTGGCAGCGGTTTATACAGCCTAACCATGCCTATTGCGCCATCCTCTTATGAGCCTCGTAGCCACTGCCTCCCATGGGGTGAGGAGGTTGGGGATTTGGTCGCCGCCACTGCCTTTCTTCTTTCGAGTGGTGTGGGTCACGGTCTCATAGGAAAACACTAACAAATTCCTACATGCGGGTCCTGCATGACATTGAGGGGGTGGTAGTGGCAAACTCATGTCCACCATCACTAAGGTTCTTTTAAGATTATATAGATATACAACAAAGTCTATATCCATAGTTCCACGCGGTAGCATTATTGCTGGCATATACTCTCTTTTATCCATAAATATGATGAATTTGAACACTTAAATTACAAACACCAGAAGTAGGGCTCTGATGAGACCCCGTTTGAGTTTGCCTTGAGGAGGTTGGCAAATGCCTTTGAATTGTGCTTAGGGAAATTCGTAAAATGATGTAGGAGTTTAGACATATCCAAGCCGCTAAGAGTGTAATACCCTACTTCCTATGTGTTGTTTTTTAGTTTGTGGTTTTTGTTGTGGAAAAAAATATCTGTCCTTTCATGGTCTATGACATCCCTTGGGAGTATCATATTGACTAAACTACAGGATGGGCACACAAGCATATGCCACGGGTTACAACATGATTACAACTAGAGCATACTCCTAGTTAGGTTACGACGGCACATACACCCTACTAAGCGTTCCACGCACAATTGGTGGATATCCTCCACTGACTTCTGTGTGCTATCACGTGCCCCGGTATTCCCTATTCACACACATAGGGTACAAAAGGTAATACGCCAATCATTATTACCACATTGGAGGCTCTACGTGACAGTGTCTAGCTAGGTGTAGCAGACAAGACGTGATAGGACCAGGCGTGCTACCCTACACAGGCCACAATGTCTTACAACCATGTCACCTGACAACCTACACCGGTCTTTAAGGGATAGGCGACATGACCTATCTCACCTGATGCGCTACACACTTCGAAGCACTAGGATCGATCAAGTTGTCTTTCCTTGAAAAGGCGTGCATAGGGTGTGGTAGGGCAGCGTGCCTTACCCTAACACATTTAATGCTTTGGCTGCCGTTTAGTCCTCGAGCACTTCCCTACGATGCCAAGCAGGCTCCAAGTTCTTAAGGACAAGCTTCCCAGATCCGTTCACAAGAGTGAACCTTGGGCAAGACCTTGGTTGGCTTTTGAGGGTGGTCCACTCAACCCTGAGCACTTAACTTTTGCCTCCACTTCTCTAGAAACCCCTAGGGGCAAGATGGTCCTTTTGGAGGGCCACCCTAGCTTCCTAAGCTTGGGGACCATGAGACATAGCGCCAAGCTGCTCTACGCGTGCAGTGTGGGCACCTTGGTTCCATATCACTGATAAGTACCACTAATCAACTTCTATTTGAATTTCTTGATATCTTACCCTCAACTACCCCACCCTTTCTATATTATGGGTGCATTATAGTATTTAGAATGTTAATTTTTGTTGTAGAATATAGGTTTTTTAGATAAAGTTTTTCTAGGTAGAGAACTGAGAGATAGAGCTTTTGGTGGTAAGAGCTACCTTATGATTTCTAGAATTGAATTTAACGTTGCCTAATTAGGAATTTTCCCATTCTTTGCATTACCAGTAAAAGCTATACATACCTATGCATATTAAATGGGTTATATATTATATATTATACACCTACCGAGCATGCTGCGTAGAGCCAGTGGATATCTTCCACTGACTTCTGTATATTGTCATGTGCAGTGTCTGGCTAGGTAATTGTAGCCATAAAAAAGATAAGGGGTAGGATAAAGTTCACATCCGCAGCTCCACGTGGTAGCATTGTTGCTAGTATCTCACACTACTAAAAATTTTTTAATGATACATATTAGGATGCACACTATACTCACACCACTCTATAGGCATACATACGCGTGGGTGTGTATCTCTAATACATGTTAGAGTCTCACGTTACGCACACTACACTCATGTCACTCCACACACGTGGGTGTGTATGTCTAATACACGTTAGAGTCTCATGTTATGTAAGTAACATCTAAGTTTCAGTCGACTAATAACTTAGTCAACTTAGTCTCCTTGAGATGTACACGTTGACCAACAAGACATCCTACTGACTCCTAGGAAAAGGGGAAAAACCCCTAGGCTATAAGTTGGGTAGTTCTAAGAAGCGAACACAGGCTAGCGGAATGCAACCACCCGTACTCCACAGCTGAGCTATCGCTCAGTCCGCGAGGCTATAGAAGCATGAGAGGCTGTGCCAGTGTGCACTGCTTGATTCGTTGCCCTTGGAAACTATGAAGATTAATTTCACTAACAAGGGACGAAGTCGTTAGGTTTGCAGCAGTAAAAAGTTGCATTGATCTCTGAAGCTGAGGCTAAAATAACGTGCTTTCAATAAGGGAGGCAGTGAGCAAGTTTAATACGTATAATACATAATTTCTGTTGTTTGTTGTTTAAGATAAGTTTGAGATTAAACTTTTAAAATTTTAATTATTAATAATTTTTAAAATATTTAATTTAAAAATATTACAACAACATATATAAATAAATATTAAAGTATTTTAATAAAGTAAACATTTATTTGTTTTTTTATGTGAATTATGAAAAAAAATCATAGGTAAAGATAAGTTTTAGAGACTTAAACGTTGTTTAAAATGATAGAAATGATTAAATTAGAGGAAGAATTAGTTATGAGACAACTGTAATCTTATTTTATCAGAGTTAATATGTATATATAAGGTTGTATTTATTTTTAAGATTAAATCTGATTTATACTATGATAAAAATACGATTTAACCCTCTTAATTATAAAAATAAAACCAGATAAATCGTATCCATAAACTATTTAATCTAAATAAAATACTTTCATGATTATTCTTAAGTGGTAAGTGACCCCTTCCACTTAGCGAACGATATGGTAAATGTGGATAAAAATACCCATTTCCTCTCTCCCTCCCTTCTTGTCTGTCTCCCTCAAAATTCCCCGGTACAGGCTGTTGGTGGCGGTGGCTGAGTCGTCGTCGGCATCCGAGTCGTCAACGGTGTCGACCCTCCATCAGGCTCCGCCCTTCGTCGTCGTCGATCTGTACGCTCCATCAAGTCACCCCAATCCATCCGACGGCTCATATGCACCTCCAGAGTCCGACGTCGGATCGGCGCGGTTCGGGCTGTGCCGGTCCATGACTAGTAGCTTGCGGTGTAGAGGATGGCGAGCAGGCTGACGTCCATGACTAGAAGCGCTTCCACCTGGCCATCTCTGTCCGCCGCCACGGGCCACGGCGACGAGCAACGTCTGCAGCGTGGAGAAGACGCACTGCGTCGCCGTCGCGAGAAGTTCCCTGGGTCCTGGCCATGTAGCCCTGCTGCTTGTTGCATCGCCGCCGCCGTTTGGGCTCGACCGCGAGGCGGCGAAGGCGAGTGGTGGTGGTTCACAAATCACGGCCGGGGTTCAGTACAAGCCTAAGACCATGACTCCGGCGAAGCAGACAGTGGTGGTGGAGCTCCTCAGGCTCAGCTTCACGGGCTCCATTCTGCGTGCCAACCACCAATATAATGCAAGTATACGCATGAAGCTAGCTAGAGACTGATACGTACGTATATCTAGCGCGAGGAAGAAGCCGATGACAGGCAAGGAGTTGCTTGCTGCAGATGTGAACTTCATGCTTACGTTGTACATATTCAAGCTAGATGCATTCATGCAAATTAATTATTTAACCAGAATCAATCAACATACATTTATTGATTTGAATCTAAGAACGTATGTATGCAGTGTATATATGTGTGTATGTATGTAGTATCCTATGAAGACAGACTAAGGAGAATGGACTAGATTGTCATGTAATATCAAAACTACTCTATAATGAGATAAAAAATGTTTTATTCGAATTGAATAGTTGAAGTATATAATTTATTTGGTTTTATACTCAACTAAACTCAACACATTTATCATTCTTTTAATTACTTTTTTATTCTCTTTAGTCTTATTCTTTCTTTACATTATTATTTTGATTTAAAATTCTATGATACCCTAACATCTTTAGAGATATGATCACATGATCGCTTAACCGAACTTATATGTTTACAACAGGTATATTGACTTAACCTTTATTTTTATCTTTCTCTCTTTTTTCTCTTAACATATAACCATTTATCTCTAACATATAACCATTTAATGTATCTATATTAAAACATGTAGAGATTAGAGTAATACTTATTCTCTCCCTTCTCTATATCTATATGTGCAAATAGTTAGCTTATAGCTTCTGACTTAAAAAGTGTTCTATATGTCTATGTGCAAATAGTTAGCTTATAACTTCTAACTTAAAAAGCGTGGACGTAATAATCTGGTGGATATAATAGGAAAAGAAGGGTTAGAGAATCAACAGCAGCAGCCAATTCAACTACAATCCACGCGCACCAGACTGATGAAATATGCACTGCAGCATTGATGACACAAGAAGCTCTCTAATTCTACTATGACTACATCATTTACAAGCAGGCAAGCTTAGCATCATAATTCAATCACCAATCACCATGTTGCAAGAGCTGCAGATTAACGAGAGGCCATCATCCAGTTCATGAGCAACACAGCTGGGGTCTTGGGACATGTACATTCGCCTAACAGGCTGAGATATATAAACAAGGAGACAAGCTTGCAAGCTCTGCGCAGTGGATAGCTTAGTCTCTAACAAGCAAAAGTCTACGACGCTACATAAACAGTTAACTGTCAGCAGCCCAGGTTTTCTGCTACTTTGTACAATGCGAGTAATGGTGCATGGAGATGGGGGTGCCTATCGATGATCAGAGGAAGATCGGGTTGGTTGCCTCGGCTCCCACCCCATCCTTGTGCTTGAACATTTTCAGCTGCACACAGAGACGTCCACTCCTTCGGAGGCTCTCCGTGTCCCTGGGGAGCCGGATGTCATTGCGGTCTTGCTGCCTTCGCTTCCTTGATTCTGGTGAGCTCGAGTCCAGTGAGGAACAGGATGGTGTCATCAGGTGGGGGTTCTGCCAGAGATCCATGACCCCTTGTTCCTTGAACTCCTCCGCTCCGCTTAGGAGAGGGACAGTGCCATCCAGAACCATGTCAGACTTGCTCCCATGATAAGGTACCAGCATGCCTGGAAATCGATCTGCCCTGGAACTTGGTGGGCTTGAAGGATCTTGAAAGAATGATGACTTCCCCCTCTTTCTTGGGTTCTTTGACCTGACATTACTGTTCTGGCCCTGGGCTGCTTGATCTTTCCTTCGACTACACTGTGGTGGGGAGTAACTCTTGATCATCAAACCCACCCTCTCTAGAAAGCTTGCAACTTCCACAGGGAGTAACTGTCCCTCCAGGTAACGATCAATTACTGGGAGATCGTTCTTCAGATCTTCAACCTGCATCTCACAAGCAGCAATTACAACAGGGATCACCATGCAAGCAAAAAGGTATGAAGGATTGGTTTCCTATTGTTATCTTAGTATCTTACCATCGAACAGAAATTTTGAGAGGTACTCCGACTATTTCCTGTAGCATCATGTCCAGTTATAGACTCATTGGGGAGGGAGTTGATATTGGTTTCTGCAGGAGTGAAATGACAGCCAACCAATTGATGAAACTCCTTGATTTCACAAGCATACTCAACCCTCCAGTCTTTCCACTTGCTCCAAGTTCTTCTTGCCCACATGGGTACCCCATGGAGGCGACCTTGCTCCCTCCCAAACTGCCTTGCAAACCGATCAGGTACATACACCTCTTTTATGTTAAAGCTGATTAGCCATGTCCGAGAATAGCAGATGTTATCTGCTGCAATGCAATATTCTGGAATAATTGCTGGATTCATGTCTTTGTAAGGATTCCAGTTAACCTGAAAACATAATTAATATAAATAACACAACAAGAGTTCAATTTTTTGCTATAAATCTATAAAATAGGTAGACTTGCACTTGCATCAGAAAATTGAAGCTGCTCAAAAACTTTTCTCCATTCCATAACTTTCTTTCTCTGTCCACGCGTTGCTCCTCCAAAGTTCCATCGACAGGCCCAGGGCAGCAAGGTGTTCTGATTCTTTTGTTGGGGTTGAGTTAATGGAAGATATTCATAAATCCAAGCCTTGAGAGAATAAAAGAAATCACATTAACAAATATGGTAAATATCACCAATAATCATTCAAATCTATCCAGACAAGAATACTACCATAAGCAAAGTTGCACTGCCGAGAAACTGGGTAGTAGCATTTGGTGTTACAGCAACAGATAGTCCTCTGTACAAATGAGCAAGGGCTGCAGACCCCCAGGCATATTCACGTATCTTCCTAAAATCTGCTAGAAGAGGTAAATATCTTGGTGATACAAATCCCCTCATTGTGTCAGGAAATAAGGTGGAGCCAACAAGGTAAAGAAGGTATGCTCGGGTGCTATATGCAATCTCGTTGACGGTTGGATTTTCTGGCAATTGATGAAACTTCCTGTACAACCATGTCAATCTGATTAAGCCACATAGTTGCTCTCCATTTCCAGGGCTCTCTCCTAAGTAATGCAAACACATCCGCCTCACAGCTTCATCACCAATTGGCTCAGCAGTCACCACATGACCAGTCACTGGAATTCCAAGAATATATGAAACATCACGGAGTGATGGGGCCATTTCAAATCCCATGAAGTGTGCAGTATTTGTTTCATTGTTCCATCTCTCACAAAAGGCTGTAAGCAAAGAACGATCAATAGTAAATCCTGTGGTGAGAGCAAGATGTCCAAGACCACTAGCATTAACTAGCTGTTGCTGTTCGTCAGTTAGAATCCATTCTTTTAGCTTCCGTGTCTGCTGGCTGGGAAGCAGAACACCATATCGCTGTGGAAAATTGAGTTTGTCTGTATGTAATTTTTGTTCAACATGGCCAAGTGAAAACAAAGGGAGAAGAAGCTACATACTGTCCAGATTTGTGAGCTTCCAACCAGTCTTCGTCCACTTGGTTTTTGTTGTTGTGCTACCACACCTTGAGATGCAAGGTCCATTTCTCCTGGAAAACATAAGAGGGACATGAAGGCAATTTTTCTAAGATGCTAGGTCCATTGTTAAACAAAAAAAGAAAAAAAGGGCAGTTGTAACCTGTCTGGATAATAATTAATAAAACAATGTGTAAAAAAGGAAATATCAACACAATTAGTACAGCGAAGTTCAAATATAACGAAGCAAAAAAACACTTTCTTTCTCATACTTGTTTGCAATATCAATTCACATACACCATTTATGACCAAATATTTCAACAAGATCAAATTTGTACTATATTTTGCTAAGGTAATGATTTTTGTCAGCACAAAGATAGTCAAGAGCAAACTAATTCAGTTAGTCTGCTGATTTATTTTTTGCTTACTGGCAATCCAATAATTGGATATAAGAACTAAAAACACAAAAGTGTGCAGTATCTCTTGTAATACATCAAGAGATAAACGGATTCCACATGCGATTTGCAGGGCTAGATTATAGTCTATTGAAAGTAGAAATGTACTATATAGCTCTTAGGTTTATTTCTAAAAACAAAACTGTATTTCTCATACAGTTGCAGTCAGTAACGATCTAAAATATATCCGATCAATCTACACCGTTATGATCTAAGCTCACACTGATCAATGGTAAAGATATTTCTCCTTTTGTTTTCAGCATGTTTTAGTAGTGATAATAGAGGCCAATGGTAGTCTGGTGAATAAGGATACTGTGATGATTGAAAAGTAGCATGTGAGCACAGTTCTAATGTTCTGTGACTGCAACAACAAAAACAACAACAATAAAGTCTTTTAATCCCAAGCAAGTTAGGATAGGCTAGAGTTAAAATCCAACATGAATCTCAAATCATAGTTCAGACATATCAATAGCTGCTTTCCAAACACCTATATGTACAGATCTTTAAGTATATTTTAATCTTTCAAGTCTTTTTTTTATTGCCTCTCTCTATATCAATTTTAATCTTCTCTACCTTTCCTCATATACTGTCAACAAATGAAGACCATGTAGTAAAAGAGGATGCCATGCACTAAATAATATTTTGGTGCTACTTCCATGTAATTATGACACAACGCAAGAGTATATAAGGTCAATTGACTAACACAAGGAAAGAGGTAAAAGAAGGAAAGTAGGAAAAACAAATATCATCCATCAGTTCAGCTCTACAGCTTCAGTCTTAAGAAAAATCAATGTGTAAAGATATCACATGATTTCTAGACCATTGAAAGACCCCACATATTCAAGTATAACCACACTTCAAAAATCATCCGATCTTAGTCCCATCATGATGCGCCAGCACAAATGAAAGAAAAACTACTCTACTTCCATGAAACTTCACTCTTCAAGCTCCTGTGGAACTCTATTAATTGCTGCCATGCATTCAATGATCCAAATCAACACAAACTATACCCACAAGTCCACAACATATATATCCAGAAAATGAGAGTAATAAGTATAAATGCTAAATCCGAGTCACAAACACTTATATACGTGGCAACTATATGCCATGAGTGACAAGCACTCAATGTACTAAACACACGCTAATTTCCCACAGCATTTCGCTCCCGAAACTGCCTACCATGGGCCACTCACTACGAAATGCTACCAGAAACTAGATTGGGGAAAGTGACACAGATGCAACTATCAATGGATGTGAGCACAGTTCTATGTGACAGCAACTGTTGACAAATTAAGATCATGTAGTAAAAGAGGAAGCCATGCACTAAATCATACTGTAGTGCTACTTCCATGTAATTATGTCACAATGCAAAAATATACGGTAAGTAAAAAAAGGAAAGTAGGAAAAAAAACAAATACCACCCATTTCTAGTATTTCTTTTTACATTCTTCAGTTTTGTACTCTCAATTGTTATATTAAAAAAATGTAAACAGTGGCAGACACAGAAAGTTTTTGACCAAGTCAGTTGCTAATGAAATTGACCCTTAAGTAATTAATAGTTGGGACTTATCAATGCTACTCCCTGCCCAAGGACCATAAAAATCACATTCCTTGATAATTACTAAGGATGACTCGTCTAATACCACTCTAACTCTCCAGCAAACAAAATTAAAAAAATCGACTATTTATTTTCAATAAATGTTCGAGACTACACTTTTAAAAAATTTGTTCCAGGTGTTTTTCAAGTTTTGTGCACCCAAAACCTGTCCTGTTAGTGTGCGTGGATTTCAGTTTGGCTCTGCAGCTTCAATCTGATGAAAAATCACAGCTTAATATATCACATGATATTTTAAATTGCCCAGCACGAAACCCACCTTTTTAGACCATTGAAAGACCAAGAGAACACCCACACAGTTGGAAAATCATCTGATCTTAGTGACTTAGTCCCATCCCATTATGATGTGCCAACACAACGAAAAGAAAAACCACTCTACTTCCATGAAACTTCACTCTCCAAGCTCCCATGGCGTTCTAATGACTATTAATTGCTGCCACACATTCAATGGTCCAAATCAACCACAAACTATAGCCACAAGGCCACAAGAAATCCAGAAAATAACAGTACTAAGTAGAGATGCTAACTCCGAGTCGCATACACTCACCAGTGACAACTACACACCACGAGTGACAAGCACTCAATGCGCTACTAAACACACGCTGATTTCCCACAGCATTTCGCTCCCGAAACTGCCTATCACGGGCCACTAACTACGGAATGGTACCAGAAACTAGTTTGGGGAAAGTGACACAGACGCACCAATCGATGGATGGATCAAAGAACCACCCAGCACCAAGAAGCGAAATGGTATCCCTGTTCCTGATCTGGGATTGCAGGCCCTCCACCATTACAACACGGATGGGAGATTGGGAGGAGACAGAGAAAGAGCAGGAGGATCAGGGGATCACCTCCTCGCCGGCGGCAACGAGCCACCCGCCTCCGCTTGCGGTTGCGGCGGCGGTTTAGCGATGCCCCGCCCTCCTTTCCCTCCCCTTCGGAGCGGAGAGGGGTGGTGGTTGGAGAAAGCGAACAATTTTCGGGAGAGGGAGAAAGCTTATCGCGTGCACCCGCTCTCCCGCAGGCAGGTGGGCCCTACACCCGTGCCACCCCAGGTGGGGCCCGCTCGTCAGCCGGACGTCCAAGCACGTTCGAGCCGGACCGGGTCAAGGGGCGCACGCGCCGCCTCTTCCAAAGCCGAGGAGGAGCGAGCCCGAGCCAGACTCCGACCCGTCGCGTTAAAACCCTAGAACACCACCATCCCGTGCCTCCCTTTTTTTTCCCCTTCCGTTCCTCCCCACCACCGTCTCTCTCTCTCGCCGGCGAAGAAGAGGAAGGGACGAGCTGCTGCTGCGGCAGCGGGGGGCTTGGCGGCGCGCGCGGGTAAGCGTACATCTTCGATCCCTCTCCGGCGCGCGTCAGCGGCGGTCTCGAGGCCCCGAGGTCTCGATCTGCCTCCTCCCCGAGGCGAGAGGGGGATTTTGCGGGGAGGCCTCCAGCCCGGTTCCTATCTCCGGGCGGTGAAGCTGCCATCAGGTTGGTTGGATGTTCTCTCCTTTTCGCATTCCGCTAGGCAATTTTTCTTGGTGGCTTCGTGGGGGACTCGGGATTTAGTTCCTAGGGATTCGAAGTGGCCGGTGGCCTGGAGCGTGATAGCGGGGGATCTTGAAATGTTTTTTTTTCATCGATTTGGGTTGGGATTGTTGCGAAATTGGTGTTGTATAGAACTTCGTCTTCCACGGGAAGAGATCCAGTGGAGACGGGGGCGGGCTTGTAGCTCAGAGGATTAGAGCACGTGGCTACGAACCACGGTGTCGGGGGTTCGAATCCCTCCTCGCCCACGGCTTTCCAAAGGGGGAAGGAAGGCCCTTTACTCTGTGCATGCCTTGTAGGGGAGTAATTGGGACGATTTGGGGGTGAATTGGGACTTCTAGGGTTTGGTCACGATGTTTCCTAGTGTAATGCTGATTGTATCACTATCCTGCTTTTGAAGCTACTAGGTTAATCGAGATTAATTCTGTATGTATGGATGCTGACCCCAGTTAATGGTTGTTGGTGCCTCACAAATGGAAACCAAAAATGGAAAGTAGATATGTTTGTTGTAAGTTATAACCATTGATTGCTATTACAGCTCACATCTAAGTGCCTCCATGTTTTCTTTTTTGCATGGCCTCCATATTTTAACATATGTGTCACCATAAAGATGGAAATGAAGGTACCTTGGTAGTTATCTACCTACCGTAGATACTTAAGTTTACAACTATAGGCATATAGTGCCGAGCAAGAAAAAAAGAGACTGCTTTCTGTGGTAGCTTTACTTGATTCTTCCCGTTACTATTTTTTCTTTTTCTGAAAAAGAAGTGTTAGATTGTAGCATATACTCCCTCTGTCCCAAAAGATAAAAAGTTTTAGCCCTTGGCATGGCTATTAAGAAGAGGGGTAAAAAGACTTGTTTGTCTCCTTGGGTGAGTGAGATGTGGGCTTGGACTAGTTGGGGTGATAATGAAGCCAAGGGTTAGTATGGGTAGTTTAGTGGTAAAAGTCATCTTTTACAAGTATTAAGTTGTTATAGTTTGGACAAAATTTAAATTCTAGAAGTTGTTATATTTTGGGACGGAGGGAGTAGTATTTTTATTGTGCAAGAAAAATAATAGGTGCTTCTGCTTTTTGATGGGTCCACGGATGCACATGGTGCCTATTGTTGTCTATCTTGCTATATGTGCCCATGATTTGCTAGTTTGTGGTATTAGAACTAAGTTCAAGCTTACATCTTTAAGGGTATGTTTGGATCCTAGGCAAGAGAAATCTTAGCCTAGCTTAGCAAGGCCAGCAGTTTGGTAAAAACAAGAAGAAAAAAAACTTACTTTTGTGGGCAAGCTTACCTCTAACTGCCAAGAAAAGCTTGCCCAGCCTGGAGAGCCATATCAGCCTGCCTCTGTCGGCAAATGTGCAGCTAAGAGAACAAAGTGCACTTCTGTGTGACAGCTCTGCATGCTAGGTTACAAATCCAAATGATGTGCTTAGTTTCTTTGGGCTATGGCCTTGCTGGGCCAATTTGTGTTGGATATGTGAGGCAAACCAATAATAAGGTCTAAACCCACCCTTAGTCTCTAGCTGTGTCAATTAAGGCACTGGTGGATCTGCCACCCGGCAATATTGGATGTCTGCATGGCAGGGTTTACCATTTCACACGGTAACCTCACAGTTATCGCAGTAGCCTTGTGTGCTTATCAGTTTTTGAAACCTCATGGTTTTTTGCGGTAACCCTGGTAACTTTGATACCTCCAGGTAGCAGTAACCCCTACCGAAACGGTAGGGGAAACCCTGCTGCCTGCGCCTGTAGGCGGACCATTGATGAACCTTTTTGTGTTGTTGTTGGGAGTTTAAGATAGTCTTTTGTGATAAATGCTCACCTTTGCTAGACTTGCCCAAGCTAAAAAAAAAGGATTCCTCCACTGATTCAGAACTACATTTACGCACCAAACATTGATGTAAGTTACTTGGACACGGACATGGGTGTTGGAATCAGACTGACTCTGGTGTCCAGTTCAGAAAACTTTTAGAAGTTGGTATCCTTTGGGTATTTCTTAAATGTATTAAATTTATGTTAAAAATAATAATGTATTTTTATATTCATAAATAATCCATTAGTCTTCAATAGCATTTCCAATTCAATAATGTTTTATATGCCACACAGCTCCCAACATTTCCCCACAGCATCCAAAGCTACACGTACTGACTAAAAGCACGAATATTCTACTGTTAGTGAGTTTCACCCAAAAAGGTTCCCTCTATTCACAAAGAATCCCTTGCTGCCAGCCTGCAATGCCCTCCACTAACCACATGTCAATGCATGACTATTCCTTATTAATACCCTTATTACTGGAACAAATTTTTTTTTAAAATGAAGGAGCGAACTGTAGGTGTAGCTGCACCTTTCCCCACCAAGACTATGTATCCCCAATCTTCTATCTGCTTCCCTCCTGCTGCCGCTGTATGATTCCACTACGAAGTCTGTCAACCATGATGGTATACCTTGCCATCAGCGACCACTAGAGGCCTCCTCTCTATGTGGGCTCTTGATTTTAGGCAGCACTGCTGTTGGCCTGCCCAGTGTTGCTGCCACCCTTGCCTTTGCCCTGATGATGCGGGCATATCAGCTGCCTCCTGTTGTTTCGTGGCCCATTCATTGCTATCATGGCTCAGCCTTAATGCACCCATCATCGACACTTACCAGTGCTCTCGGCCTGCTAGATACAGTGAGAGGTGTCTGAATGTCCAATGTCTGGTCCGGTGTGAGTTGATGTGTGGATCCATATTGACACGTGATAAAATTTGGATAAGCAAGTCATGGTAGAACTGGATGTAACTACAACAAATGGATTTGTGTTGTGGTATAGAGGGGGTACATGTTACATTCTGATGTGTTATTGTTTCTTGTGGCACCCATTGCATTGGATAAGATTTTTATGTTTTCTATTGACTAGAGTTTTACTATAGAGGTAAAAAATTTAGCATTTCAATTTCAAGCACGTTCATTCTTGTCCTTCCCGTTGCAAGACTTCTTAATTGTCTTTTTTTTTCAAACACAAGGGATGTAATCATCTCTGGTTGCATGTATGAGAAGTTTAATGTTGTTGCCAGCTTCTATGCAATTTTGTTTGATTAAT
The DNA here is from genome assembly GCA_030770085.1 of Oryza coarctata. Taxonomy (NCBI): domain Eukaryota; kingdom Viridiplantae; phylum Streptophyta; class Magnoliopsida; order Poales; family Poaceae; genus Oryza; species Oryza coarctata. Next base: position 12,685,670 of record CM061475.1, read on the forward strand.
ACTGCTTGAAACTATGTATGATTGAACAGCTGCTGTTCAAATTGTACATAAGCAATTCTCATTATTTCCATAATCTGTGCCTGTTTGGGTTTACTATTTTATTTTAGCATGTCAAACAGCTTGCCTCTATCTGAAGTTCTATTTCTGTCCCTGAGAAGAAGCTAAAATTATTAGTCTTTCTCAAGACCAAAAAGAAAGTACTCAAACCAAACACAATGACTACACAAGCTTGTAAGAAGAGAAGAGCAGTTTATATAAGCAGTGAATCGGAAGATTTTGATACAGATTCTGAGGGTGAGGGAAGTAAACTCTCCAAAAAAAATGGGGCCACGACAGTCTCTACATGTGATCACCAGTCAGCCTCTAAGAATAAGGTTGAAATGATGAACACTAGCAAGTCAAGGCAGTGTAGAAATATTCTGAAGAAGCTCATGGATCACAAAGGTGGCTGGCTTTTTCATACACCAGTTGATCCAGTGCTATATGGAATTCCTGATTACTTCGATGTTATTCGCAACCCGATGGACTTGGGTACTGTTAAGAAGAAACTCACAAGCAAACAATATTCCAACCCTTATGAGTTTGCAGCAGATGTGAGGCTAACATTCTCGAATGCAATGAAGTATAATCCTCCAGGAAATGATGTCCACACAATAGCTGATCAATTGAACAGAACATTTGATTCAGAATGGAAATTATTGGAAAGAAAATGGAAAGACAGGAATCCGGTACAACAGCAGCTGCCACTGAAGGGATTAAAGGCCCAAGCTGATGTGACCCCAAAACCTGTGCTATCTAAGGGGGTGGCTGCAGGCACAAATTCTGTTGTGAGCAAGACATTGGCAACTGCATTATCCTCAAAAGTATGATCACAGTCATGTACCCCCTTTCAATGATTTTTCTTCTTGGGACTTTTTATCAAAGTACTGCTCTCTGTGCAGGTAAAAATTAAATTTTCCGTGCGAGGCTCTGAGCTGACCTTGTCCAAAGGTGTGAATAACATAAACTCCACGCATACAATCTTTTCACCGTAGTCGATTGTATTTGACAGCCATTGTCAATGCTTTTGTCAATTCAGACACGCCTTTGCAAGTGGTCAGTAGAAGAGAAGGCTCCCTTAATCACTCTCTCCCTTGCACCAAGGTTTTGGGCATGAATTCCTTTATTTATTCTTCAGTTATTCTTATCTGAGTCTTGATGTCACCAGCTAAACAGATGCGCAATGCCCCTCTTGTCATGTCTTTTATTTTTAGGACAATGCTAAGACATCAAGGATACAATTAAGTGAGGACAGATCTGAATCAACTGGTATGTTGATGATTTCCACATGATTTTATCTCATACTATTTGTTTTACTAATGCACTTCATTGCGATCTTAGGTAATGAATTGCGGCCTTCTGATGATGCTTCTACTTCACCTCTTGCTTCTTCCAGACAAGGTTCTTGATATGTTATCTATTTATCATATATTTGATTCATCTGTATATTGTTAAATTACATACTTTATCATCTATTCTTTCTATATGTCGTTTGCTACTATAATGCATCCTGTGATGCGAATTTCAGAAGAGGAATATTTGCCTGAAGAACCTTTATCACCAAGCAAGGCCCTTCGTGCAGCAATGCTCAAGAAGCGTTTTGCTGGTACAATCGTCAAGGCACAGCAGAAAGCACTTCTGGATCATGTATTATTTCTGACTGTGTACTGAAATTTGTAAATTCCAATTAGGCTATTCTCTTGCATAGGGCAAGTTCTTCTCTATGCCTGTGCAGCTCTTGCTGATGTGCTGTTTTAATCTCCTAGGGGAAGAAAATAGACCCGGCAAAATTGCAGTTAGAAAAGGAGAGACTGGAAAAAAGACAGCAAGAAGGTAAGAATTTGCCGAGCCTCTTATGGGAAATTGTCCCTACAATTTTTTTTTGTGTTCAACGAGCATTTAGATTTTTTTATAGGAGTAATTGCATAGAGGTCTCATCTTGACTTAAATGAGATGATTGCTCTTTGTGAGAGAGGTTTTAACACAATGCGCTGAAACTTGATTGACATCTCAGGCTTTGAGAAACTTTGGGATCAAAACAGTACATGTACATGTTAAGAGACTTTGGGGTCCAACACGACCCCAGTACATGCTGGAGAATTATTAGAACTGTACAGTATCTGACACAGACAAGTTTGTTAGTAGGAAGAAATTCCAGTGTGAGGCATCATCTTTGGTTATTTTTAGCTGATGCATTTCGTTTTTGAACAAATCGATCAGACTTCCAACCAGTTTATTGTTCTTTACGTAAACAAACTTAAGATTTGAATAGCATAAAAAAGAGTCATTCTTTTGCCAGTCGTCCCCACAGGCCACAGGCTGTCTAATTCCATACGCTAGTTCATAGCAATGTTTCACCAAGGATTTCTACCTGCTTTTGCCACTGACTGGGTACTGGCTAGTGACTGATGCTTGTGCCACATGAGGAAAAAAATATACTTGTTTGAGATGGAATGTTTATGCATTGACTCTAGAAATTACTTTCACTCTGTGGATACTCCTGGTCACAAAACCACGTTGCCTTAAAAATGTGTGCATTGGAACCATATCTATTTTGGCTAAAGAAACTCCATGATATATCAAAGCTGTGAAAGTAAAATTTGTTATGAAAGGCATGTCTATGGTGTTCCACATGATCACATTATTGGATGCTCCCTCAAATTCCAAATACAAAGTTGGAAAGTTTAAAGCAACTTTTATTTGTAATTGGAGGAATTATATGGCTCTGGAGCGTAATAAGTTGGCATGTTTTTTTTCTAGAGGTAGTACTGGGGGAATGGATTTCCTTTAAAATGGGAATGAATAAACAGAAATACAGAACTACGGAAGTACACATTGTATGTGATATTCTTAGGTTGCATTTTTCTTTTGTGTTGTCATACATGATTTCAGCTTCATGGCTTTCTTTTCAATTTACCCATAACGCAGAGAAAGCAAGAATTGAGGCCCAGGTGAAGGCTGCCGAAGCTGCTGCACAATTAAAGCTAGATGAAGAAATGAGGATGAAGAGGGAGCAGGAAAGACGAGCAGCACGCCTGGCACTACACATGGTATTACCTGCTGCTATTTTTGGACCAACAAGTTTGTATGCCTAACGTTGCACGGTGATTACTCAATCTCTTCCCTCTGTAGATGAAGAAGACTGTTGATATTGACAACAGTGACTTCCTTAAGGACCTGGAAAACTTGAGCAAAAAGTGGGAGCTGAATCCTCCTGGCAAACTTATCATTGATTTTGTCGATGGGATTGAGCTACCACCTGGCTTAGGGAGCCCACTAGAGAGACTCGGCCTTTTCATGAAGAAGGATCTTGAGGAAGAGGTTGAACATGAAATGGAGGACAGCGCATCACCCTCTGCGGAGATCGACGTGGAGGAAGGAGAGATCAGCTTCTGTCAATAGCATGGCTCTAAAATATCCGTTGTTTCTTCCTTTTATTTCCTTTCCCTCCATCAGACTATGAAGCAACATGCTCACATGGCTTATAAATTGTCTGCGAGTGCTGTGTTATTTATTCTGCCACCAGACAACCTCATAACATAAGCGGAGTAAAATGGAGCGTTGGTTCATTTAGTTTATGTTGTCTAACCAGAAAAATGTCAGCTGAAACTGGAGTGAAGTTATCGGTTATGTGGACTTCGCCCCGATTTTGTTGTTCTGTCAACCCCTGTATGTTGTAGGTGTTCCATGTATTACGTTCTGCAAAAAGGAAAAAAAAGTTGTAATGTGATGTTAGACTCTGTGTGTGTGTGTATTAGTTACTGATGGTGTGTAGATGTCTGTTATTGTTGGTAGTCATTGCCTCTTGCTCTCAGCTGTCTGCTCGGTGCCGTGTGTTGTGATGCTGTACTCCAGTTGGAACTCTTTGCGGTAGCTGTGATAACATAGGCAGGTTCCTTTTAGCAAACTGATTTGATGCTGCAGATGCATGTTGGTCATGGATTAGTGGTGCGATGGCAGGCATTACATTGCAGATACACAGATATGATGATGTGTCCAACTCTGCGGTAGATATGAGCTATTGCAGATCTGCAGGTTCCATGATGCATGGCTTGCTGCTGCGGATTTATGGTGCTGCAAGGTTCATTGATGCATGGTTTGCTGCTGCGGATTTATGGTGTTTGATGCTGCGGATTTCGCATGTTTGGTTGAATGGCAGGCATTGCAGATACAAATATGTAGCGGTTAAGACAACTCAACAAGGTGGTGTACAGGCATTGAAATACAAATATAAGACGGCGAAGATAACTCAACAAAGTGGCTGAACGTCTGGTTGAATGGCAGGCATTGTAGATACAAATATGTAGTTGGAACTCAATGTACAGGTAATAAAGTAGATATATATGACGGTGAAAATAACTCAACAAAGTGGCTGTAGTTTAGTGGTGAGAATTCCACGTTGTGGCCGTGGAGACCTGGGCTCGAATCCCAGCAGCCACACATTTGTTTTTTATCGAGTCTAAACTCGATTGCCAGTCCCAGCAGCCACAGATCTTTTTTTTAAAAAAAATCAGTCTAAACTCGATCGCCACATCATTTATTTTTCAGTCTAATTTTGATTTTTCATCATCTATTTTTCAGTCAAAACAATCTCTATTATTTTTTAAGTTTTCAGTTTCGATTGCCACATCATTTATTTCAGTCTAATTTTTATTTTTCATCATTTATTTTTCATTCTAAACAATCTCTATTATTTTATTTTTCATTCTCATTTTTTTCCAGTCTCTTTTCGATTGCCACATCATCTATTATTTCATTTTTCATTTATTTTTCAGCCTCTTTTCGATTGCCAATCAGGTCCATGGTGGACATGAATTACTCCAGTGAAATATGCTGTTCTCGCAGTAAGTACTTTACTAAGTTCAGTCAGAAAGAAACGTAGATATCCCTTGAAGCATATAGCACGAGTGACGATCGTGTCCGCCGCACAATATAACCATAAACACAGATACAAGGTTCGTTTGAACAACACAGAAGACAAGGATCACCTACAGCATTTCAAACCTGTCAAATGGCCAAAATCAGTTAGGATGCCTCTTGTTTTCTTAGTTGGCGTAATCGTTACATTCATTCGTATGTGTTATACATGCTGCATGATACAGACTACAACAGCTCAGGAGTCAGCGTAGCTGTATTTGCACAAGAGCCCTCGATGTAACAAAATCACAGTTTTCCTTTTTGAGGGAAAGTAACAAAATCACAGTACATTGGAAATTTTCATCAAGCTTCTCATCTATAGACCCATCCTTTTGGGCCTCAAGTATGTCGAGCCTTTCTTCAAGCCCGGCATAGCAACTTGCTGCTGCTGCTTAGCCCTCTTCTCGCGCTCCCTCTCCTTCTCGAGCCGTGCCCCCTCGGCTTGTTCGTGCCTCAGCTTCTCCATCTCCTCCTCCATCGCGGTCTTGTCCTCCTTCTGCCTCTTCTTATGGTCGAGGAGCGAGGTGTCGGTCTCCTTCACAGAGAAGAACATAGGGCCCAACTCTGCCAGCCACTGTGGGTCAACTGCGGTGACGCACTGCATGTACTCTTTGGTTGTCAGGACAAGCTCGTGGTACACAACATAGTCAGGGGTGTAACCAAGGCCATAGAGCGCGCTGCTGGGGTGCAGGTGGCATGGCATCCCGTTCCGGCAGTTGACATACTCCCCGACACCCTTCAGCCTCGCTGCATTATGGAAGTACGCTGAGCAGATGGCTTTCCTCACCACGTCCCATTCCATATGACATGATGTCAACGGGATCTTCAGGGTTTTCAGTATGTCCAGCAGCTGTGATCTGACTTCTCGAGCCTTACGGAGACCCTTGACATGGAGGAAGTGGTCGTTACACCAGTCCCCACGGTATTGGTTTGACTTCCATTGCAGGTAGACATTCAGAAGGGTTAAATGATCAGATTCTGGAACAAAAAATTTCTCCCTTGCTGCATCGCTCTCCTCTGCTCGATCTTTTGGCCGGAAGAAGACTGAGGGCACAGAGAGCATGGACACGATGGTCAGTACTTCATCAAGGCACTCCAGCTGTTCCCCCATGAGAAGCATCTTTGCTAGAGTCGGGTCCAATGGGAACTCAACCATCTTCCAACCTATTTCTGTAAGAGCACCAACATTGTTCAGGGCGCCCAACACCCAGAGCTGGTACATGGAGTTGAGGATGTTCTCCTGCGGGGGTGGGTCCATGAAGTCAAAGTCAAGCAAGTTTTCAACTTTGAGAGATTTCAGTAGCAAAACCACATTCCCCAGGTTGGTCCTTTGAATCTCAGGCACTGGATTAGGCAGCATCTCGTTCTGGTAAGCTGATTCTGTGAACAGTCTGTAGCATGTACCAGGACCAGTTCTTCCCGCACGTCCTGCACGCTGATCTGCAGCTGCTCGACTAACTGGAAAAACCTGAAGGGCATCCATACCCATCCGTGGGTTGTACACCTTCATCTTTCCATACCCAGTATCAATAACATAAAAGATACCATCCACAGTGAGCGAGGTCTCCGCAATGTTTGTAGCAACAATGCATTTGCGAGTGCCCTCTTCTGCCTTCTGAAAGATTTTGGCCTGCAAGTCAGAAGGTAACTGCGAATAGATGGGCAAGATAGAGAGCTTGGGTACAGCCTTGGTGGATGATGATATCAGCTGCTCCATGCGCTCAGCAAGCGCATAGCAGGTAGCCTCAATTTCCTCCTGCCCTGTCATAAATATAAGTATATCCCCAGGGCCACTGGTTATGTGGATTGTCATAGCCTGCTTCACTGCCGCTTCCACATAGTCTTCACATGGTGTTTTGCTGAACATGATATTTACAGGAAATGTCCTGCCAGGAATATGGAAGACAGGCACGCTGAGAAAAAAAATGAGTTGCAAGGTTAGAAAAATAGACATTGGATTCAAATCTTACTAGGAAAGACACTTATGAAGTTATCTTACCCTCCAAAAAACTTTGAGAATTTGTCTGCATTTAGGGTTGCAGATGTGACAATTAGCTTAAAATCTCGTCGACGTGCAACAACCTTCTTCAGTATACCAAACAAAACATCTGTATTGAGTGATCTCTCATGTGCTTCATCCATGACAATAACACTAAAGAAAAGAAAAGAAAAGAGCTTTAGTATATGGGAAGCAGTATTGAGATTCTGTATTTAGTCCTATCGACAGTAAGAGAGCTATCAGCATACCGATATTTGTCAAGGTCAGCGTCTTTCAAGGTTTCCCTGAGCAGCACTCCATCTGTCATATACTGCCCAAAAAAAATCCCAAACAGAAGCATAAACCATGTTAGATCTCCATTACTGCACAACAAAACATCAACCAAATTTAATTTCCTAAATGTCAGACATTATTCTGGCATGAAGTTTGTTGTGTTCATTTCATAGTGCTAACCTAACGCTGCACAAACAGGCTACTAACCTAGCCATATGCCAGTTTTAGGAACCATCCTACAACCAAGTGAAAACACAAGCAATAGATGCTCAACTGAGTATTAAAACACAAGAAGCACTGCACCTTTATAATAGTGTTGGAACTAGTCATGTCCTCAAATCGAATAGCATATCCAACTCTATCTCCCAACTCAGTCTCCATTTCTTCACTAACTCTTTTAGCAACACTCATGGCAGCCACACGTCTAGGTTGAGTACAGCCAACAACGCCGGTGGTGGTATATCCATCCTCATGCAGATACTGAGTCAGCTGGGTAGTCTTCCCAGAGCCAGTTTCACCAACCACCACAACTACTTGATTTTCACGCACAACCTGCTCAATGACAACAAAACAAGGTCATCCAGAACTTGTACCACATCATCCTTTTGAAAGGAACTAAAAATATGCAACATATTCCAAAGGAATCTTAATTTTCAAATCAATTAAAATTTCAGAAGGGCAAGAATTTTTATCTTGACGTTTCTTCTGAAGTGTAGCTGCATAGGTGTACTTCATTCATCAAAGCTATATTCCAAATTTCCTACCTACTTGTTTTTGAACAATTTACACTAGAGAAGGAACCATACTTCAGACATAACAAATGGTGTTAAATAGAGGAAAACAACACGAAAATTGTAAATAAGATACTTAAATGAGTTTATAAACTAAGTTACAAACCTGTAGCAAGTCATCTCGTACAGTAAATATCGGAAGATACTGCCTTTGTTGAGCAAGAGATTTTGATCTCGCAAAGTCACTAACAGCTTCTGCTTTTTCCTTCATGTGCTGTGAAAACTTCGCTTCCTCTTTAAAATCTATCTCACCTTGGTCACCAACAGCAGCAGTATCTGCATCAACCTGATTTTGCAAAAAAAAAAAAGTAAAGCATACTGGCAAAACACTATTAGGAATAATATATAGTACGGGAAATAATCTACCTGTTCAGCCGTTTTCTCAACACCCAAAATATTTCCAAGCTTAGATCCAGCGAGCTCCCAAAAGCGTTGGCGTGACTTATTCATGCTCTGTTTTTCACGAATTTCCCTGACCAAAGCAGAACCTTTGCGTGCAACAATAGCCATATCGGATGTTGGATCCTTCAGTGGCATTACAGGTTCTGCTTGTTTTGTGAATACAACTCGCCCATCAAGGAATGGGGGTTTTGTGTCTGCCAAAAATTATACCATCAACATTTTAATATATTGTAAACAAGTAACAAAATTTGAAAATGAGTAAAAGAAATTAAGGGCATGCAGCACACTAGGTAATGTTCTATCCTCTTCAAAATTCGATACTATATAGCATGTATAACAGAGAAAACAGAGAACATAGGTAACTACCAAGGCAGGTCTATAAGTTCAGAGTGACATAGTGGTAGAAAGGAACGGTGGAAATATGTGTGCTGAAAATGGTACGTAACACCTGTCCTACATATGTTCACAACTCATAAGCGCTATTAATTCAATATCTGGTTGTTTGATTCTTTCTGCGACACAGATGATTTGAGAATAAATGACAAAAGGATCCATGAAGCAGCCACATCTACTAGCAAGTGCATGTACTAGTAAACGTATAATCTATACTACTTTAAATGTCGCTATTTGTGGTGGCAATGAATCTGCCACCCCACCACTTTTTTAGTTTTTTACAACTTGGCCCCTGGTATTTCTGATATTATGAAATAGTCCATATTTGGTTCAAACAAGTGATATTACCACAGTTGATAAAAAAAATATTTTGTCTATGACATTTTGTAATATATTTTCTTTTGTCCATAGCAAAGCATGGGCATTTTGCTAGTAAGACATAGATGCAAGGACCTCATCAGTTAATACAACTGTGAGCTTACCTTACCAACATGAATAGAGTTTTTATTATTCCATAAGAAGTAACATTGAATATACACAAATTACATGAGGAATAGATAGATGCTTTCCATACATTTTGCATAGCTTGTTTTAGTGACAACTATAACATCGATAAGAGGCTGAGATATTCGAAGAACATACCATGAACAAGAAGTATTACTTTCCTTTCCTCCTCATCATCAAATTCTGTCTGCACCTCTGTTCCTCTGACAGCTCCAGATCTCAACAACTGTCTGTCCTCCCATTGAGCGTTATCAGCAGTCATCTGTGATAACTTCTTGCTCTGAGCAAGGGTCATCAGACTGCCATCTTTACGAGACTGCAACCAATAAAAATAGTTAGAAAGCAGACTATAACACATTCTTTAAAAGTTAAAGATATGAAAAATAACTATCTTTACTGAAAAGTACGTGGATAATTCTTGAGCATCCAATTTTTTGCAGTAGGTCTTGCTGCACTTGGCAATCTGGAAAAAGTTAAATGAATACAATGTCCTAATGATGATGCAATTTTCATATTATACAGCCATCATGGTAAGGAGCTTGAACAGGGTGGATTCTAAAATAGATTTCCAGCTCATAGACAATAAACAAGGGAAAACACACACATCTAATGTGGTGGTATTTCTCAAGCCTTGCTTTACTTCTTATGGTGCACTTTTACATGTCTGGGTACAAACTATCGGATGTTTACAGTAAATCCCAAAATGCATGACATTTTACTAAAGTATAAGATCCCTACATTCAGTCCAGAATCACAAGAGCACAACCTTATCAGTTACTAATTAACTAGATATATTCATGGTTTCATAGTTCTCTGTAGTTGCAAAAAGTTATACTCAATTACTCAGAACAGATAAGAACTTACGAAGGCTAACACAAAGTACATGGAAGCATGGAATATGTAAAGAAGCAACTAACTTACCAGCCGCTTTGGCAATTGTGCTTCTCTCTTTTTGTAGGAGCTATCATCTTCAAGATACATAGAATTATCACCATCAAACATGGTGTTGTGTTCTTCACAATCATACCTGGAGTATATTTGTTAAGGTTAGAAGAATGTGTAATTCAATCTGTTGTTTTTCAGAGCCTTCCATGTAAAACATGTCTGGACACAATTATGGCATAAAATCAGGATTTTATTACAGATATATGAAAACATCATTGTGCCAACTTATTTCAGATGCCATTACCATTTTTAGCTCAGCAATTCATACATTATAAATGAAGCCAATACATGCAAAAAGGCAGCAATTGAAAAGCCTTGCTGATCACTTGGTTTGCAAGTATAATCTTTGTATCATACACCTACATCATCTTCCTTTTGAATACAGAAACTAGGCAAGTTTTATGAGGAAGGAAAAGTACCATGCACGATCAGCATTATAATCCATCTCCTGCATCATTTCTTCAGTTATCTCATGATTCCCATCAGCAACTGAGGGGCTTCTATCAGATTCCATGTCCTGAGATAACAAAGTAGAGGTTATAGTCAGGATGACCATACAGTGAAGAAACAAAATGAGAACTTGCAATAAACTATAAAGTGATCCACAAACAACATGAAACTTAAAGTTCATTAGACTCCTGTCAGTAAATACCAGATAGACTCAGACTCAATCAAGTCTATGTTTGATTGAAAATACATAAAATAATTAAATGAATTACATAGTAGCTTAACTGTAATACTCTTAAGAAAAGACAGAAAGAGGCAGCATAATTAAAGCAACTTTAGGTCAGTCACGTGGTAATTTCACGACATCAGTTCAGTTATAATTTAAGTAATGCTATCCACACGGTTCAGTTCATAGAATAAATATCAAACAGCCAATGACAATTACTCTAAAAACACAGATAGACATATAAGAGAAAAAATGTGAAAAAATTCATGCTTCATTATATCTCTCATTGTGTTGAACGCTGATCTAAATGGTAGAATTAAATTACTAGGAGTGTTACCACTTCTAAATCAGCATTCCAGGAGATTCAACATTAAAAGAGTGCATTGCTAAAAAGAGGATTGATTTCTCATTAGATGTTGATAGTTTTTAGGAATGTATGCCCATGGTAGGACATGGGGCTTCCAACTCTCTACAATGTATATAGCCCACAGGACTACAATCTTCCTCTTCTCTACTTCACCTACTGGGTGTATGGATTTCTTAAAATAATCGTACTGGCTTGTAACATAAGTGAGATGAATGCTAAAAAAATACCTGATTTTTCCATTATAAAGGCATGTTTTGTGAATAGATAATTCTGACTTACATTTGATGCAGATGTAGACGAAAAAGTAAGCTGGCGGGATCTTCCACTGAAACGTGGATAAGAAGACCCTTTTGAGGAACCAGAAGCGCGTATCGGTGCAGGTGACGGAGATATGTTATCCCATGGGGATGCTGGACATTTAAAACAACAATAAAAACACGATCTATTTGATTCAAAGAAAAGGCGCAAACAACACTGAATCTAGCTGAACCTTTTTACCTGCATAGCATGGCGTATTCCCACCTAACCAAGGAGACACTAAGCGTGCATCAGGGGATGCAGCTGCAAGCATAGGAGATGGTGACGGATGTTGTCTATGGCAATTTGAACGATCATCACCGTACTCCTGATGAGGTGTATCTTCCCATTCCCATCGGCCACTGTCCCAATCAGATCTTGCTAATAATTTGCAATCACAACCATAATCTTATCAGCAAGTGTCAAGCCAATTAGCTTAAACATGAAAAGAATGAGATAATGAACAAACATGATACCAGGTGTTCTTGAGCTTCTTGAGCTGTGTTCATGCCTACTTCGCTTGTTCATGTAGTCAACAGATGTACATCTCTTGCGTTCATCATGCCTATTATGTGATTCTCTATCATCATGGTATCCCCGCCTTCCACTGCTACTATAGCCAATGGATGCAGATCTCTCCCATTCTCCACGTTTGTCACGGGATCCTCTATCATCATAGTCATCATATCTACAAGGAGTGCTATGAGAATGGGAACCTTGGGAACTTCTAGATTTGTAGGTCTGTAAAACAATATGAACAGAAACAGACTTGGTTAGTAAGGTGACCACAAAATAAAACAACCAAATTGTTTATACAGTCTCCAAAGTAAGGTGAGACAGAAGGTTCTGTGTAATCACTAACATCTTGTCGATAGGATCCCTCCGGATGGCTGGGTGAAGGACCCCTTCCATCCTCATCGGTGATGGGAGGCTCTGAAAATGGAGAGAACGCTTTAGTTATGAGGGACAAATATGGAACAAATCAGTGCAAGCCAATCATCAACATGCAACCATAAAGCATATATAGGGACCTTTGAAAGATGTTCTGTCATCAGAGTTGGTTCCTCGATAGCGGCGAGAAACACTGCCACGATGGTCACTGGTCAGGCTCTTCGCATCACTCTCCATAGGTCCCGGCTTCTCATCTTCATCGATGGAAGTAGCAGCTGCCACTACCTTCTGAGGAGGAGGCTTGAACGTGCCTCCGCCTTTAGCTTCGCGTTTCCTGTGCGCAAGGAGGTCCAAACCTGCCAAACCACAGCCCAGAATCAGCTCACCCGAACTCTAGATTCGGAGGCCTCGATGATTTGTGGGTTAAATTCAAATTGGGATTGGTTTATCAAGTCTGCAAGCACACTATTCTCACGGAAATTGAACTGCCAGCCAACTCTAGCAATTCACCTAAAATCGAAATTCAGGAGGTGCTCGTCAAATACTGCATAAGTAAACCCAAGCACCATACCTAGGGCAGACTTCCCCGGCGGAGGCCGGTACATGACCCTATCCCGGTTCGGCAGGATGAGCCCCTGCGCCGTGTCGTCCTCCGGCCCCAGGGTAGTCATCGTCGCGTCCATGTCCCCCTGCAAAGAGAGAAGCGCCGCCTCGGTGTGAGACCAAACTCGCAGACTCCGAGACACAAAACCAACGCACGCACTCGAGCACCCCCTCCCACGCGAATCAGCATAACTCACCTCCATGGTCGCCGGGGAGCGGACGGCGAGACCTCCGAGCTCCGGGCAGCGGCGGTTCGACAGGTGTCGCGACGGGCTGCCGGCGCAAAGCGCGGCAGCGAGAGGGAAACCCGGGGGTGCAGGGGGGGTTTCCGATTTTAACCCCCGAATCTGGAGAGGATTTGTCGGTAACGGGAGGGGTTGGCATCTAAAAAAATCTCAACCGAAGTTTTTGCATTTAGAACCCTGTAATTTTTTTGCTGTTATTGCAATCTCTCGTATTAAGTCGGTTAGATTTCGTCAGGTGGTAGGGTTTTGGACTTGTATGCATAGTAAATGGCGGTAACGGTTAACGTAGTCTCTTTGATTTTTTTTCTGCATTTTTTTATTAATGTAACATATGAAAAATAACCTTTCAAGCGGGAAGATGGAAAAACTATGTAAGTTTTTCTTTGCTGGAACAAGTATTGAATGCTAAGTAAGGATTGTATTACAGTCTTGAGACATGTATAATATAAAAATGCAAGAATATATATCCAAACTTAATTAGATATTGTCACTGCATATGATTTTTTCCACATCATTGCTCTATGTATTCGAGTACACCCTCCATCACAAAGACTATTTTTAAGACAAAGTTGATAAATTAGTGATGAGATAAAAGACTAAAGTTTGTCTCATTAACAAAAAAAATATTATTGTGAAGTGTTAAGTAAGAGGCAGGAAAAAATAGAGGGAATAAAATTTCATGATTTATGGACTAAGGGTAGATAATATCATGTATAATAGGGAACTATGGTTGTTTTTGCTAGGCGAAAGCGATTGTCGCTTGTGAGCGCCTAGGGCAAGCGAAGCACTCGGAAGCAACCTAACAAGCATACTACACTTAATATCGATTTAACTGACTAATTACCTAACTTCAGATAGCTCTACAGTGGTAATAATAGAGAGCCAATTTTCTCAATAAATATCACGTACATGGCATGGCATGGCATGGCCGTAAATGAGTGGAACCACAACAGGTCACTACCACTTATGTTCCGCCATTGTTGTCCCTAGTCTCGACGATGGCAAAAGACAAGGATGGGTCAAGCTCCATCCTCTATCTTACATCCTTCCTAGCAGCAGTAATAGGTGGAATGAGAATATGAGGTGCGTGTAAACGGTATGGTGGATAACGTTCTACTGACAATAAACAGAATTCGCTAGATTCACTCGGCATCGTTGTAGTACCGAGACGCTTAGATGGGCTATAAAATAACTAAGCATCTATATAACGGATGTTTTTCATTGGAGATTGAGGAATGCTAAAATTCTTTTTTTCTAAGCATCGATATTGTATATGTCCTAATAGATGTTTTAGGATAAAGCTGGAGGGCTAGAATTGAAGTCTTTTTATGGAGTGAGTATCTACTGAACATACAATCTAATCTATACTTTGTACTTTGCATGATAGTGAATTTAAAATGTTTGTTCAGCATATTTGATTCTTGATTCACTAATCAAGCAACTTTAGATGTGGAAAGAGTTTGGTGTCCATACATCAACAAAGAGGCAGGCATAGTACAAAAGATTTATACAAGTTTATATGTGAGGGCAGGCATAGTACAAAAGATTTATACAAGTTTATATGTGGTAACAAACATTCTATTAAATTATCTTATATTCCTTATTTATAGATATGTTTGTAATCTTTAAATGTAGAGCCATCATTTCTCTATAATGCCATTATAGGTACCTAATATCTCCGTATGTCCCATATCTTACATGATAATGTTGTGCTGGTACTTTTATTGTACTCATCAACTCTATTTCTCTTGGACTCATCAACTCTATTTCTCTTGCTTAGTGAATGTAACATGATATATAAGAGCTTTTAACAAAGGTTAAAAAGGTAGTAAAATGACATCCTGCTCAAATGTTGAGCCCTTGAATCTTTTGCACTTGGAAGTGTAGGATGTTTTAAGTTGACCCTTTTTTATACAAGACATGCATGATTATACTAATGATTGGGCGTACAGGGTGTGAGTTGTAACAATGGTAGATTTGATAAATAGCCAACAAATAAGAGGAATGTTCAAATAAATTTCACATACATGGCAATCTTAAAACAATGAATGTGCCTAAGACAACGAGTAGTGTAGGATCTTGACAAAACAAATACGCATACAGATAAAGAGCAATGAAATAAACATGGTTGACAACGACATCCAACAATAAAGAAAGATGGTAGGCTTGTTTTCAGGGGCGTGGCGATTTGGCGCATGCTACATAACAAACTAGCGAACACTGGGAGATTTAAGAGGCAATCACTTTTCTTCCTCTTTCCTCGTCTTTTTCGAGTCTGCATCATTCGACTTCAATACGGAGAAACAAATCATGAAATCGACAAATCGCCAACCCTCCCCCATCCCTCCTAAGCTCCATATCTCTCCCCTTTCATGTGTCTTCCTTGTCATCAGTTCCCCATTGATCTTGATCTCCTCTATGGATCCACTTGCCCTATGTTCTCTTCATCGACCTCTTACTCTCTTGTTGTTGAAGTGTTCAATGATGAGATCTCGATCTGTGATTAGGGGCGTTTGGATTTGCATGCGACCTGTGGACCTTGAGCTCCTTCACCATGGCAAGCACTCTTGCATCATCTTCATCTACCTCCTACTCTCTCATCACGTAGATTTGTTCCCTCATAGCCCACTGGGACCTATGAGGCTATGGCTCCTTGTTAGCGAGACATTGGATCTAGAAACAAGCGGTTGTTTTTGTGTGGGAATTTCAAGGCTTCTTATAAAAAAAATTCACTAAACTATTTCTGTAGAAACTTTTGTACTTTCAAGCTGAAATTTTGAGATTTTGAGAAAGAATGTTTGTGATTTGGGTTAATAATTTGGCATTATGAGTTGAAACTTTTGGTGGTTTGTGTTGAAAGTTTCTAGATTTTAGATAAAAGTTTGAGATTTTGAGATAGGAAGTTTGTGATTCAGGTTAATAGTTCGGCATAATGAGTTGAAACTCTTAGTGGTTGGTGTTAAAAGTTTTTTTAAGTATCAATTGAAAGTTTATAATCTTGAAGTGAAATGCCATTTAAATTGAAACTAGTGTTTTGAAGATTTGAGATGTACTAGTAGAAAATTTCAAGAATTTAGATTAAAATGTCTAAAGTAAGATCGAAATATCCCTGCCTTGCTTTACATTAGGAGTTGAATAGTGAGTTACTCATCAGTCATTACTATGGATTTCTTAAAACAGAAAAAACGTGTCCGTATAGCCCCGTGCGTGGGACTGTATAGTCACTAGTAAAAAATACAAGTACTTCAGTTATTCGTGCAAACATACAGTCAACAATTATAGTTTTTTCTCAGTAGTGGTATATTTTTAGGTGTATCATGTTGATATTTCTAACGGTTTAGAACACTTCTCTTATGTCTATTTGGGAATGAAGATTTTTTTAAAAAAAAATCATTGGCTTAATTTGGAATTAAACCCGTGAAATTTATGACGTAGAATTGAAATGTTCAAAAAAGCCCTTAGAAAACCGCCATAGCGTATGGAAAAGCAACTGAGGCTGAGGGAACATCTGCTCCCATTCTTCGGTAACTCGAGGTTATTCGCGGAAAATTTCCTCTCGTCGATCACCCGCCCTCTGACCAAGGGTTCCGGCGACTCCCATGGCCGGCCGCCACCGTAACCGGCCGCCGCCCTCCTTCCCCCGCGGCGGAGGCGGCCACCACCCGCCTCCTCCCACGTTCCACCACCACCCCCATCACCTCCCGCCGCCTCACCACCTCGATGACTTTCGCGAGCCGCCACCACGGCTCCCCCCACACCACCACCTCGACGACTTCCGCGAGCCGCCCCACCTGCCGCCCCCGCACGACCACCACCACCTCGACGAATTCGGCGAGCCGCCGCGCCACCACCCAGCGCACCACGTGTTCGCGGGCCACCACGGCGGCGGCGGGCCCCTGCCGCCCCCCGCGGCGCCGCACGTCGTGGCGGCGCTGGAGGAGCGACTCGGCGCGGAGATCGAGGAGGCGCACGTGCTGCTCGGCCAGAACCAGCGGCTGGCTGCGACGCACGTGGCGCTCGTGCAGGAGGTCTCCGCCGTGCGCCACGAGCTCGGCCGCACCGCGCGCGGCCTCGCCGCTGCCCAGGAGGAGGGTGACCTCCGTCGTCGCGAGGTGCGAATGCTATAACTTCGTCTTGCAAATTTAGTTCTGAATTCTACTTCCTGACTCAATTGGGCTAAAATTTTATTGCGGCGGATCTGTTTGAAGCGATGCGATTATGCAAACATAATAACTAATGCTGATTATTTTGGAGCCCTCTAAATTTTTCTTTGGGAAACACTAGGCGCATGACAGTGCCTGCAGAAAAGTCTTGGAGACTGACGGCCGTTGCAGGGCAAATTTGGGTGTGATGTGGTACTCTAGAGTAGTAAATTGTGATAAATGAACCACATGACAGTCGGATCCAGTGGATACACTGTATTGGCCTTGCATTGTACCTTTATTTGCAAAGGTGAGGGAGTCCGCAAGAAGAAAATTGGAGACAATAGTGTAGGCACACTAGGGTTAAGTGTTGGGCTTGCAAGCAGAGCCCACTACAATTCATCGTATTCTTGTTTTGGCAGTCTCCATCCACCTCACTTTTGTTTCCTTCCGTCCTTCCCCTATGTTCATGTTGATGTTGCACATTTCTGGAGGTCAGCACTCAGCAGTGCAATGCCTGTAACTCCATAAGAGCTACAAATAGCCACACATCGTGAATCCTGGGCATGAATTCCATATGCAAGGTGAATCGTGCACTGGATTGAACCTCACTTCACTTAAAAGTCATCTTATTCTTCTCCCTCTTTCATGGCTGGAGAACAATGGAGATAATGATGAGTGAGAATAGAGGGAAGATGACAGCAAGCTAGAGGACAAGGCATGCGTTTATGCCTTTTGGATGCCAGTCACAATTTTTTTCCCCTTTAGATGCCAAGTTTGCACAACATTTGTCTACAAGGGAAAAGGTTCATTTTAATATTTGACAAATAGGCAAGCTGTCATGGCCAAGTTCCAGATGTTCTTAGTGGTTTATTGAATTTTTCATTTAATAGTTAATTGTAGATTTAGACAGCACAGAGCGTCCTCCCTATAAATCCAGGGTCTTCTCTTATGTGAAAACTCTGTTTATTGGAGCTTTGTAAGTATTATTCCACTGCTTGATATGAACTTTGAAACTTCTGGTCTTACAGTTGCATATGTATTTTTTTTTCCAAAAAGAATAAAATCTAACTGATGTGTTCTTAATTTCTTATTTCCTTCTATTTTTCCCAATTATTTCCGCATGTCATCTTAATCCACTGCCCTTGAATTACAACAGCATACCTAAATGCATATTTTGCATTGGGTATAGGTTCGAAGCTGCATAACCTGAGTGACGAGGGTTATTGAAATTTTCAGTTGAGGTACTGCATTGTTTGGTAATATTATCAAATGTGGTCATGTTAAGTTATGTCTCTTTGATCCAAAGCTGTCTTACTTAGTGAGGTAGTAGGTTAGTTCTGCCCATGCCAAGTAAAATTGGCTTTTGCCTTTTTGGATTGTAACATCAGAAATAATTGTAATAGGTCTATGAGAGATCAATGAAGATGGAGGCAGAGCTGCAAGCAGTAGAGGAAATGAGGGCAGAGCTTGCACAGGTTCGCCTCGACATCCAAAAGTTGGGTGTAGCAAGGCAAGAACTCATGGGTCAGGTCCAGGGGTTCACACAGGACTTGGCTCGATCAGCAGTGGACTTGCAGCAGGTGGCTGCACTAAAAGCTGAGATCCAGGAGATAAGGCATGAAACACAACATTTGAGGTAGATCCTTGTTAATTTTGTATGTACTTTCAATGTTCTGAAATAGGGTGCTTTAGTATTTTTAGTCTTTTTGCAAAAATATAATCTATATGTACAAATTTGTTGGTGCTATCTATTTTCCACTGATACATCTTAGATATCTCCTTTGCACTTGTGAGAAAATGATCTCTTGGCTGTTTTTTTTTTTTTTGCCATTTCTTGGTTCAATGAATTCTTTTGGTTTGTCTGGTCAAATTATGATTTATTATAATTTGAAATGGAACAAGTATTTACTTTTTTCGTCCAAAATGAATTCCAGTTGCCTCTGGAGTAGTAGAGAGAAAAGTGAAATTGCAAGAATAACCTTTTCTTTTTTTTCAAACCTATATGGTTGTATTATTTGACCTGCAGATCTGGCATTGAGGTTGAGAAGAAAGGATATGCTGAGAGCTATGGGCAGGGACAAGAAATGCAGAAGAAGTTGATTTCAGTGGCTTCTGAAGTGGAGAAGCTTCGAGCTGAGGCTGAGAAGAGGTCACGAGCTGCTGTGTCTGGAGGCAATCAAGGTGCTTAACAAATTCTGGGTGCTTATTTTTCTCTAGTAATGCTTTAAGGGCACGGGACCCCATCCTGTGTTATGAGAGAGACTTAATGTTGTGAAATTAGGATTGTTCCAGCGAAGGGCATAATAAGCAAGGTTGATCATGTAGTTTAATCTCTTTCCACGTTGCGTATATGGATTATAACTTCATCGTGACATGGTGCTCCCATCCTGCAGTGTATGTTGGAAGCTACGGGAATCCTAAGGCCGCATATGCTGCAAATCCTTATAATGCTGGATACAACATAAATCAAGTATGTGTCTTATGCTTTGTTTCTGCAAGACCTATTCGCATATTCTTTTATCCTCATTTCTTGTTACTTTTGAAACCAAATTCTCAGGCAAACACTGCTGATTCTGGTTCCCAGTATGGGCCTGGTTCAACACACACTCCCTGGGGCGCCTATGACATGCAAAGAGCCTCTGGGCGGAGATGATCTTTCAGTTTGTCAGCAAATTAAAAGCATACGTTTCTGGGACAACCTAACGGCTTCCATGCAACACTGAATTATGAATGGTGTATTGCTGCCTCTTATGCGAGTTGTACTGTACGTGTTACGACAAATTGATAATGCTGATGGAAACTGCAAATTTGTATCATCTGCATTTTCCACACGTAATTACTACTGCTATTGGCATGCTGGTGCAGTAATTAGCTAATTACTTTGCATCTATGAGCGGTGAAATTTCTTAAGATGGTGGATGATATAGTTTGGTCCCATGTGATATCGGAATTGAAATATACAGGAATAGGCACGCTGCAGAATTGTGAATTTGTGATTATAAGCGCAACAATAAGATTCCACCGATAAAAAAAAACATGTGAATTATCCCATGAAACGAGACGAAACACTCGTGTGTGTTTTTTTAATTTCTTTTTTCTATATAAACAATTGGCATGTGTCTTCATATTATGTGATCAGACGTCAAAGCCCCACAATCAATTTTGCAATCCTGTGGGCGGGCGAAATAAGCATTTTGTATTCTGAACGGACAGCGACACTGCTGATGCATATCACAGGCAGCACACAAACAACAGCAAGGGTGAACCAATCAATAAACAAGTCATTAGCGAAAGAATTCAGTACAGAAATAACTTTACATTTGAAAAAAACATCATCATGAATGGCCAAGCTTTAATCTACTGTCTCCTCTGCTGCCGCGAAAACATGATCATATGTAAGATTGTAAGTTCCATATACAACGCATAACCACGGTACGGGCTAATCAACTCCAAAAGGACCAAATTCATGGCAGTCACATCCAATCTACAGATTTTGGCAAATCTACACTATCAACTAGCACTTGACGGTTTATGCTTGTGGGAAGACTTTGTTTGGCGGGATATTTTCGCGCCTCTCCACATAGGCAGTCGGAAACCATCCTGCCTTCCCTCTGCATTCCCCTTCAGCCCAGCCATTCGGAGCAATCTAGAGCAGATAAAACAGAGAAAGGCAATTAGACAGTAAAATCCAATTGAGGTCTTACTGCACTATTCATGAATTCAACACCATTGTTTGTCGTACAGATGGATTCATACCTTCCATACTTTATACATCATCTGGTTATTCCCTCCCTCTCTCTTTTTTTACCAAAGTTATTCCCTCTAGCTGATTGACAAGCTAATTCATTCGAGAGCAATATGGACAATCACTTAATACTACATAAGGACAAGCCTCTAGAGACTTTAGGCCCCATTCGATTTAGATTATTGAGTGGATTATCTACTTGATTATAAGGATGAATTAAATATTTTGAGAAATAAACTTAACAAATAGTTTAAAACAAATGGTCTAAGCAACTTAGTAGAAGATTTTTTTTTGAGAAAACATAATTTTTAAAACGTGGAACAAATAATCCAAAGAAAAATCTGAAAAGAACTGGGCCTAATTGGTCGGCATTTGGCAGAAACAATGAGGCACTAATTGGTCATCTAGAGACTAACTGAAAATCCCTTAAAATATTCTTTCCATGGGCAATGAGGCAATGATTAATACATTAATTCACAGATGAAAGGATTACTAGGACACTGACCTGACGAACAACAACATAATCACCAACAATTAAGCTAAGTTCCTTTTTTGTGGTACCATTGAAGTTATGAACCGCCTGCAGCAACAAGAAGGATTGGTGCACTTGATATGGAATATGATATAACTGCTCAGTGATGTCAGTTTCTCATGTTAACCTCAGCAAGGAAGTACTGGGCCTTCTCAGCACGCTTATGAGAAGGAATAGTAGGGGGTGCAGATTCTCTCTTTTGCTTCTCAGAGGACATCTAGAAATAAGAATTTGTCAAATTACAAGAGAAAATTGGAAATGCAAGAGATTTAGACAATTTACATGATAAGCAGAGCCAAAATTCTACCTCAGCTTCAACATCATCAAGTATAGCGGCTAACCTCAAATGGAATAACTTTTCTGCTTCTACCTTTTCGACAGGATAAGTGACCAATAAGAATCAAATGAAACAACTCAATGACGATAGACGAATTATATGCTAGAGGCAGGCAATCTTACCATGCCAACCAGGCGCTGAAGAGTTACCCTTTGCTGCTGCGATTCAACAGCAGCAAGTGCAGCAGCAGCTTCCTTTCCTAACACAGCCATGCTTGCTTTGTGCTCTATCATTTTAGATTCAGACTGTTGAAGCTTCGTAGTGTGCTCAGCAAGTGGAGCTTCTCGTACCCGTTGCTTCCTTCTAGCAATTTCAGCAGACTGTATGATAAACAGGGATTAGATACATATGGGGTAAAATATTCTACTAAGCATAGAAGTAACAATAATCAAAGATTTCTCGCTTGAAACAAGAAACAAGTTGCTAAGACGTACAAGGATCTCAGCTTCATGTCTCATCCGGCTATAACGTTGTGCAAGACCACGGGCATCTTCCAGGGGAGCACCTGTTGCCATAGCCCTCAATGGATCTATGGTCTGAAATGCAAAATAAATATGGGATATTTGTAAACCAAACTGAATGACCTCATGCAGTACTATCATAGTGTGACGCAATACAGAAGGCCTATCTCTGGTATGCACTGAAAAGAATGCATAAAAGCAACACCTTCAAAATAATGGTGAATTGGTAATCACTTGCATAACAAAACTACATAAATCACATTCGCCAAAGAAAAAGGGAAAAAAATAGATAGATAGAATTAGAAAGTTGCGTCTAAGGGAGGGACAAAAGGTTGTGCACCAGGTGGTGAGACATCATTACTATGTGGTCTTAACACCAACAAGGCAACAAATTTCCATTTATGGAATAGGCTGAACCAACATAAGATTTCAGAAACCACAACCAGTCAACCTAAAGGATTTCCAACACACTCAATATTATGCTGGGATAGAAATGAGATCTCTAGCGGCTTACTTCCAGTCAACCTAGGCTTGAGTGTGCACTTTTCAGCATGTTAACACTACACGTTAAAGTCCAGTGCATTGACTCTCTACTACAACATAGGTGATTGATTGCTAGGCTTCAGTACTGCATTGCGTTGGTGGTACAACAAAAAAGGGCAGTATTTCCTTATATGATTCAAGAAGTGGCTAGAAGTTAGATTAGAGCAAGTTTAATACTAGAGCCAACTACTAGCTATAAGCCCATACTAGAGCTAACATATATAATATATTAACTATAAGGTTGGCTCTACTATTTTTTCTCCTATATCTTTTTTTCACTTATGTATTTAATACATCTATCTTAGAGTATGTGTAGAGCTAACTCTTACATAAGAGCCAACACTCCTCATTTTTTATTTTCTCTCCTCCACATGTACTTATAGCTGGCTTGTGTCATGTTATTATACTTGCTCTTAAGGGTACCTAGATGCCGCCTAGGCAGCGCTTGGGACCAAGTTGACCAGAGGCTTCCAAGAAATTAGCAAAGCATATGACATACAACTATACGAGAGCAATAATAGAACCCTCAAGGTTGGGCAGCAGCCTAATGCACCATCAAATGCCAAACTGCAGCAGCTACCTGCCAACTTTTAGAACACTGGTAGTAGCAAGGCACTTATTGTAAACTAGTGGTAGCTCTTACAGCTACCAGAGAGATACAGCTATCTGTTGAGGCATGCAAGAATAATAAAAAAAGGAATGGTAAAAATACCGTATACAATTTATACACTAAGGAAAACACCGATTGACAACATATATGCAAGGTACAGTGAAATAGGCATCGATACGCACATGCCAGCACAATTCATTTGTGTGAGAATCTTACTCGAATTAGCATCCAACAAAGTTACCTGAGAAGATAAAATTCTATTAAAATCTTCATACTCTTTCTCAACATTTCTCAAAGCACCTCCATACAGTGATGCTGCTTTTACAAGGGCTTCATCACTGGCATTACTTTCACTTCCATATCTGAAACAGTCCTCCGAAAATTTTGTTCCTGTGACCAAAAGAAAGAAAATGTACACCAGTGTCACTCATAAGATGTTGAATTTGGGGGATTCAAGCAGAATGTGCAATACCCTTTTTTCTGGAAAAAGATTGCAGACTCAAGGAATTCTAAATTTTATTCAATAGTCCTATTCGAAATGATCACATATTCATCCTTTGATTTTGGAACTGGAGATACCATTCTCAAAAGCCCCTTCATAACATTTACAGCAGCCCAATAAAAAAGTGGTAGTAAATATTAATATATTATCAAATTAGCGATCTAGATAATCAATAAGGAAGTTTCCATTTTAGTATTGCATTCAAAGTACATTTAGCTACAGATAGCACCATTCATGATGGGCACGCCCTATCATGATGTCATCACATGATTTTTGTGGGTGGCGTCATTCCTCGTTTTCCATTGGTATTCTGGCCATGTGAAACATGACAGATCATGCCATCCCATTCCACAGACCATGATGATAGTGTTTAGATTTTGGATGAGATGATTTTGCAGCCAGCCCGTTCCTCAAATTAAACACCTCATAGGCCTGGAAGGTAGACGTTCTATCTTCTAATCCTCATTAATGTTTCCACCATTCAAGCATAAAACAATGGAACTATGAATGCGAATCTAAACCTGACATAATAAGCTGTAATAGGATGGAAGACATGAACTACATACCAACTTCAACATGCCTGATTCCAATAGAAACCAACCCTTCAGCTGCTCGAACAATGTCCTTTTGGAAATCCTGTTGGCATATATGCACGTATTGAGTTTAATAACTGAAGATAAAACTTTTGCCAAGTATATCATGCAATCTTACCTTCTGTATTATGGATTAAAAATATGATGTGATGAACTGAATGTATGAGATATGTCAAATGGAATACACCAACAATATCAATAACATAAACACAAGATCAGTTTGTTGCCAGCTGATCACATTACATAGGTATGCATCTAATGCATGCATATATGTAGTTCCCCCTTACTTACCCTCCCAGAACGAGTAGAAGTGTACAGTTTCTCAAGCTGTTGATGTCTCTGTAATTCAACTTCATCAATAACAACAGCATCTGAATGTTCATAACCCGTAGTACTGAACTGCTTTATCACAGCCTGAAAATGTAAGGTATAAACATGTAAGAAAAGAAGACTTAACTGAAAGGTAGCACCTGAAAGACTTAACATGTAAGAAAAGCAGACACTTCCAGGAAGAAAATATTTAGTCAATAACTGAGAAAGGCATGGTTCTGTAAATGGTATTTAAGCCAAATTGAAGTGCCCCATGTATATTTTTGTACTATGACAGTTGTTGTGTCGATTGGGTGGACACACATTGAGTAACTTGGATAAATAATAAATACTAACACTACACATAATGCTAATGTTTACAAGCATATCTTCGACCTATTACCAACATTTTTATTACATAATCTGGTTTTGCACCTTAATTATGAACGCAAATGTATCCTCTTTCCTTCATTAAGTAACATAAATGCACGTTTTTTTTTGCTTCTTTTGAATAATAACTCAATGTATGTGTAAGGCTTCAAATGGAAGCATTGCAAATTACAACAAAAATGCAGGAAAAATATATTATATTGCATAGATGTGGTGTTGCGACCTCAGCATTGATGCTGTTAAGATAGACACGCACATATAGCCAGCAAGTAACAGCCTAGCGGTTAAAGCATATTGAAAATAATGAATGCATTGGATCGAATCCAAAGAGCATATGTTGTAGTACAACATGTACAAAATAAGATAACTAGGAATACACCACGATGGTCTTAAAGAACATAACGTTTTATTAGAATTTTTGTTGAAAAAAAGTATAAGTCCAGTTAAAGGATAACAAAAAATTATAAATTAAGCACCACTTCTACTAAATGAGATTTTTCAAAAACAGGATGACAGACAGAAACTTAGCTCATAACAAAGGAAAACTTGAGTCTAGAGTCTAGTAAATGGGCTATATACACTTTGGTAAAAAAATATTTAATCTAAATTACTAACAATAGATGGCAAACAGAAGGGGAAACTAAGCCTAAAAAGGTTAAAAATTAGCTCTTAGTTTCACATTTCAACCACCACCCAGAAAACAGATCCAGGCAATACAAGAATGGTAATTCACAGCTTAATCCGATATCCAGGGGCAAAAGAAGTGAAAGATTCCTGAACCACGAGCAATCTCGTCGCCATTTCTATGTGGTTGTCAATGCGCAGAACATCAAACCGCAATACCATAACATCTCCTACTCCTACTAAATCGAAAACGAAAATGGAAAAATTGCTGTTCCCCAACCAACGTTAAACCGTGAGACTGAAGGGCCAGATCTGGGATCCGAACCTGCTGCTGCTTGGCCACCTGCTCCTTGAACTTGCTCGCCTGCTTCCTCAGCGCCTCCATCCCTCTCGCTCCGTCCTCTCTCCCTCCTTCCCTCACTGATGCTCGCTCGCGCGCGCTCAAGCTGACGTCTGTGCTGCCACGGAGAGGCGGCAGAGGCTCGGCGGTGGAGGGGTAGGGCTAACCCTAACCCGTCGCCAATTAGAAACGGAAAAGGAAGAAGCGGGGTCGGGGAAGCGCGAGGGGCCGAAGAAGGGGTCGGCCGTGGGCTGGCCTGCGCGAACGGAGGCGGCGGAGCAGGAGCAGAGACGAGACGACGAGCCGGGCGGAGCAGAGACGAGACGACGAGCCGGGCAGAGCAGAGAGCGAGCGCGATGCGGGAGAGCGACCGAGTGAGCACCAAATTTCTTTTTTTTTCTTAAGTAGAAATACAAATTCTAGTCCTAAAAGTCTTAAACCATTTGCAGACTAAATATTTTGGCGTCGTATTTATTTATTCATTTCCCTACGATCTAAATATTTTGGCTTTAATTAGGATTTCCGGCCCTTGATAGAAGGGAGTATAAAAGAGGCTACTATACGGTATCTTGTTCGAACGGATGGTACAGGTAAATATCAAATTCTAATACATGTGAATATTAGACGATACCTATGTTGTATCAAGTGATAACTATGAGTACTAGATCTTATACCCTATAGATACCAATATAATGCCCATTGGTATCAACAGTAGGAAAGAAGATAGATGCATCTGTTGCTAGAGGTAAGGATGAAGAGAGAGAAGGAGAGGACAAAATCTATACCTCAGCCAAGTGAAAGACCATCAAATCATGTTAAGTGTGCCTTGAGCGCTTGTTGTTGATGAAGCACTATGGATAGCATAGGCCCCATTGCCTCACCCTTCATCTCTTACTCGTGGCATAGCCTCAAGCTTGTGGCATGGTAGTGGTAGTATGAGGCAACTAGGAAGGAGATAGTTTATCGGGAGGACGTCGACCAACTTAGGCGCCACCTCCCATGTCGTTGTTAATAGAGATGGAAGGAGAGGCCAATGCAACTACTAGAGGTGGTCCTAGCGGTCACTGATGGCGCGGGTGATGATGGGGCGATACAAACTACAGCAGCTAGTTGGGTAAGATCTGGCGATGAGATCCAACTTGTCCTCCTCTCACTTACTATCGCATAGGGCCTTGTCGTTGGAGACCTCTCTTCACCACCATCATCTCCTCGGTGTCATTGATGGTGTGTAAAAAGGAGGAAGCTAGATGAGGATGATGCAAGGGGATAGAAAAGGATAAGGTAAGGACGTGTGAGGAGATCCTGTCAAGCACACTGTGCACCAGTGTACCATCCTGTGGTATTCTCGTTATTTAAATAAGCTAAAATACTAATCTATTATTTATTAAAGAGTAAAATACACGGACGGTCCCTAAACTTATAAATTATATTTTTTGGTCCATAATCTTGTTTTAATGTATTGCTCGAGATCTAAAGCGCCTTTAAAGGTTCTTGAGCAATGACATGACTATCCACGAGATAACATTTTACATTTAGCCTCCTTGCCTATATTACATCCCCTAATTTAGCTCCCATTACCACTCCCATCGCACCCCCAAAGGTAAAGAGGTGGCAATTATGGTAGTAGTGATTTTTGATGGTTGAAGGCCCCCAAAGCAGAGATAGACAATATGATAAGGAAGGATGATCCTATGAGTTCGATGCAGCCATTATCGCTATGAAGGCAAGTAATGGACCTCAGCTTCCGAGCAGGAGGTGAACCAATGCCTATTTGAATAGTGAGTTCTATCCTTTGTAATTTGTTAGTAGAATCTTGTAGACAATGTTTTAGTGATAAAATTTGGTTCTTTTTGCAATGGATTAATAATCTATTTGTGCCCTAAAGCTTTATTGTCTATAGTAGGCCATGGTTCTAAATATTTCTCACTTGAGGTATATCATTGGGGATTTTGTTGTGGTATGGAGTCAATTGCACATACATGGATGCAAAGTTAATTTGTTAATGTTGATTCTCATGAGCGAGGTAGTTGTGGGCACCTACTACATATGGTTGTCATGAGGAGGTATGACTTAGGTACAACATTGATGGTATATTGGTTCCAGTATCTCCTAGAAAAAAGACGGATAGATTGAGAATCATAAACTATATTCTAGTGAGGGGGCTAGATGCAAAATGTTTTTCCTAGTGGACTGAGCCACACATTTCTCTTTCTTTCCCTTCTTCCTTCCCATTTTGAGCTTGACGAGCTACATCAAGAGCAAATCGACGAGTTTGGATACGGTGCTAGCTGCTGCTTGTGCCACTGGTGACAAGCGCTTATACATCGTAAGATTATGAGCTCTTGCTATGTTAACGCCCTTGCACCAAGCTCCTATCAAAAATTCCCACACTTGTGTTCCTCGCCTACTTCGAGATCCCCAGCTTACTCCATGGCTGCGTCCCCGATGCCACAGCTTGCTCCATGGCCATAATGCTCTACATGTCACTATGTCACCACATTCCAATTGCTCCATATCTTGTTGTGTTGCTTCGTCCTCACTAGCTTTAGTGTTGTCTTGTTGTGCAACAACGAAGGAGACTAAACTTGCTTAGTGCGATTGGTGGAGAAAGTGGAGAATAGGGAGGAGGAGGCCTAGGGCAAAGTGCCAATGAGCTCATCCACATGAAGCTCAGCAGCCGAGGTGACTTAGGTGACTAGGTAGGAAAACTGGTGATTGGCTAATGGGTAACTGAAATGGATTGCTGGTTTTCTAAAACAAACCCCAAATCATGGGGGTCACATGATAAATAAGCCCCAAAACTTGGGTTATTGTGATATTTACTCTAGGAATAACAAAGAAAAAAATTATAAAGGTGTGAAACCTCTTGGTAATTTTTCTATAAAAGTGAAGCATATGAACACAATCCTATGAAAAGTTTTCTTTTTATTTATAAATCAAAGGGACATATAGACAAAATCTATAAGAATTTGAATCCTATAAAAATCCTTTGCCAATTCTACAAATCAAAGGAGCCCTAAAATTGGTATGTGATGGTTCAATTTTAGACCCTTTGATTTGAAAAAAAATAATAGGAATCTTGTAGAATTCTAATTCTATATAATTTTTCCCTTTGATCTTTCGAAATAAAGTATTAGATCCTATTGAATAATATGAAATTTATATAGGATATCCCATTTTCCATTTCATATAAATTTTAGAGGAAAGTTAGTATAAGGTTAGAGGAGATCCTCATGGAAACTTTGTATCTATCCCCTCTAATTCCTGTGTTTTTTCTACAGTCCATTCAAACAGTTATTAGTATATTTTTCTTATTTTTTTCAATTATGTATTTTACACATGTATTACTATCAAAATTGTATATTTTTCCTATTCTTGAATTTCAAAGGGGCACTTAGATTTTCTCTGTTTTTTTTCAGATTTAATGTAAAATTATCGTGAAATTCTTTAATAAACCCTAACACTATATTTTCTTTTCTAAGAAAAAAGACTAGTCCTTTACCTCCACAAGAAAAAGAAATACTGACATAGTGTATTTTTAACCAGTTACAAATGGCTATAATTAGACTTAGTCGCCCATTGAACCGCATAGCATCAGGATGACTTTTCCCCACTATAGGAGTGAGAAAAAGTCAGCCCCATGCCCCCCATATGCATAAGAATAACCATCACAACATATAAACACTACTACTAGATCAACCCAAATACCCATGATATTCATCCATTCCTAGTTCACACTCGTGGACACCGAGCACCACCACCTCCCTCGCCTCCACACCACCGACCGTCTCATCCTCAACGATCCATGTGTCGGGGACGTCCAACCTGGCCCCGACCCGCCCTGTCACCAACCGCCCAAAATTTAAAACTTGTTGCACGCATCCCTGCCACCCTGTGCCCAGCGATCGCCGCAGGATTTCAGAAGGTAGGGCTTCCACCGCCGCAAGAGAGGAGATTGTTCTGCTCGACCGCTCGCCGGCGGCGGTGCTCGTCGCCTCCAGACTGCTCCAGAGGTCGTCGCCTAGGGTTCTGTGGGAGCGGGAGGCGTCCCCACTCTCCGATCCCATCCTCCCGTACCTCAGGTAAATGGATAGATCCAAACCAGTCTCAGACCTGTTCCTTCGATTTTAGGTCCTGTTTGGGTGTACCAGTGTGGGATTCCGTCGTAGTTGCGTGGAATGCTTGGTTTCACCTGAAGTTGTGTGTCGTAGGCATCGTACTGGGCTTCTATCCGATCTTCGGAGTTTTGTTATCGTTAATTGGGCGTCTAATTTAGATTGTGACACTCCAACTTTGCGATTCCTGTTCGATTGCTCAGTGGTAGTGTGTGTGGTTGAACTTGGACGCACACAAATGCACGTCTACGAGAATGAGGGCGTGTTTGGCAACAATAGAAGTGCATTTTGAGGATACATTGTGATTGATCTCTCGAGATGTCCAGTGTTGGGAAGGATTTAGCTTTGGAGCTGATTTGTTTTCTGCAGCTAGGCTATATTTTCTTGTGGAGGATTAGCTTTTTCATGCGGAGAAGGTTCTCTTATTCCTTTATCAGTTCTTAAACTGTCTCAAGTAATGCAATAGGCCCACATTCCATGCTCCTTCTGTACTCATGTTCTGCTTTCGATATAAGCCACGGATAGGTCCTTTTGGTCTAAAAAATTTGTATATATAACTTATTTATATGTTGTTCCTCGTTCTATTGTGTCTATTTTATAAGATAAATCTAATCTTTCATACACATGTTGGTATTCATGCATAATTTACCTATGTATCAGTGCGATTTGTTTGTCCTGGTTAGTGCCCTAATCCTGGTGCCTGCATTCGCTTATTTTAGTTTCTGACTTGGTATTCAGGTCTATCAACAAGGCTGTGGATGAGCTCAGGACAGGCCCAAAATTTGATGCAAGAGTGCTTGATCGGCTCAAGATTTATGTAATGGAATGTATTGATAAGTATGGTGACGATTACCAGTACTCAACTGACCCCCGACTCCTCGAGATATGGATCCTCTATGTAATTGATTGATTTTGAAGTTTCAGTTCTTATTTTATCCATTTTTTCTATCCTTTTGCTCATCCCCCCTGGTTTTGTTCTATGCTAGGCGGATGCAATTGGTGATTTTGATAAGGAGTATAAGCAGTTGGAGGAGAAAATAATGTTTTTTGAGCATGCACTCCTCTATGATGGATATGCACTGTTTCTCTCTAGTAAGGGGAAAGTGCTGGAGGCTGGTAAGGTGTATGAAGTTGGTATTTCCAGGTTAGTATGACTTGAAAATGTTTTTTGTTGCAGTGAACTTTTTGGGCAGCAACAACCTGATGTTGTCAAATTTGCCATGTTGATGTGATGGCAAAATATTTCTGTGGTACTAGAAAAGATGAGCCACTTGATCATTTGAAGAAGATGCATAAGGTATTTTTGAAACACTTGGCGAAGATTGTAGAAGAAGCAGAAGCCGATGCACAGGTATGATAACAATGTGGTGGAATGGACATTTTTTGAGTCATTGATATATTAAGCTTCACACTTCTGTGTATCTGTCAAATATTCACATATTTCATATTCAATTGCATTTTTAGTAATCAGGAGATTGTGGCTGACAGGCTTGCGGCAGTAAGAACTGCTTTGATGTTGTTTCTTATATGATATTTCTCAGTGGTGAAGCATTTGTTTTTCCAACAAATGGTTAGCAAGCAATAAGATAATTGTCTTCTCATTTCTGTGCTTGTGAATTGTGATGCATGCTTTCACCGAGTCTAATTTACATAATGTATTCATTTATTTCCATGTTTGCCTGTTGTGAACTGAATATTGCTTTGAGGCTAAACACAATGATATCTACTTTGTACTTGCTGATCTTTACAAGCTCTTACATCCATAACATCTATTTCAACTAAATACATGACGGTTTATTTTACAATTTCATGGAAAGAGTTTCTGTTCTCTCATTTCTGCAACTCTAATTTTACAAAAATAGCACAATTTTAGTTATTTAGAGTGGCTATTTTGTGATGTGTTTAGAGATATATTCAATTTAGTTTAATCATACCTGGGAATGAATTTCAGGAAGTACTTTCCACTGATTCTTCTTGTTCATGTGTTCTATTATGAGTTTGTCTTGGAAATGCATCGTTCATGCTGTATGGTAGATTGGTAGAATCGAGAGAGCATTTGCAACTTTAGTATAGTGGCAAAGCCAGAACATAAATTTAGGGGGCTATCAACATAATAGTACGTACCAAACAAAAAATTAATTTTATACGGTTAAATTCATAAATAAATAGAGAAAAAAATGAGAAAAATGCAAAAGTAAAGAATAAGCAGCAGAGGTCTGGTTCGAGACACATGATGTGCCTTTGAAGGCTACACCCCTGCCCCCCTGCTTGAGTAGATCGATCATTACTAGATAAAGTAACATGAGACATGCAGTTTCTATATGTTTTTAAAGAACAATAGCTATATAACCCCCTTAAGCTTGTGAAGTAATCTATGCAAACATTGTTATTTGTTTCTTTGACACGTCATTACTGGCCACCCGACTTTCTTTCATGCATATATTATAGTCGCCTAATGCTCTTCTTCCTGGTGAATGATTCATCGTACTAACTCCAATCATGTTTGTTACTGTCTGTTAGCCCAAACCATCAAAAATACAAAAGAAGGAACCTATTTTGGTGGATCCATGGCCTGAGTGTACTATGAATAATTTATTGGAGAAAATTAATGTTGACCTGAAGAAGCTCACTGTAAGTTGCATTTACTCTGTATGATTCTCTAGTGTTTAGCTTAGCTCTCATCTTGGACGGTTGCCAAAATCCTTGACAGGGCTATCATAAGAGCAACAAGGTCTATCCAGGAAAGGTGCCCTTAACTTCGTCTCAGAATGCTTTAAGAAACAAGGTCATTGAATTAGGTATAAACTATAATTTCTTGCTTGACAGTCTTTTACCAAAACTATAGTCATTTTTGTAGTTTGGCTAATTCATGATCAATGTTCTGTAAGTCACAATGAATACATAATGTTCCCTGGAGAAAAGGAAGAAATATGCCCTTTTTTAATTTAGAAAAAACCCATTTATATTGATGATATAACAAAGTTTAATTACAAATCCCATTTGTTGCACCAAGGTGGCAGAGAGTACCAGATCAAAGGTTCCCTTTTTTTATTTAGAAAAAGCCCATTTATATTGATGATATAACAAAGTTTAACTACAAATCCCTTTTGTTGCACCAAGGTGGCTGAAAGTACCAGATCAAAGGTTCTCCTGGTACTGGTGCTTTTGCGAAAGTATACAAAGCCAGTGTCGATGGTAATACAGAAGACCTGGTTGCTCTAAAGGTGAGTTGTGCTTCCATTTGTCGTGCTGAAGACTGCCCTTTTCAGTTGTTTCCTCTATTAAACTCTAGTGCCTGTTTGCATATTCAAAAACCTCCATTTCCTTGGGAATTTTACATGTATCGCCAGCTTGATATGCGTATCTGATATTGAGGTACAGAAATTATCTTTAAGAAGACCATAACATTTGCAATTGTAAAGTTATGATTTACACTGCAAAACAACTGTACTTCCAGAGACCAAGCTTTGGCTACACTCACGAAGTGCATGTATACGCTGATGTCAGTGTGCTAGTTTGTGATTACCTGCCATACGGAACTCTTCTGGTAAAATACTTTATGTATCAAAAATTTCTTTCAAAACATGACCATGCAAAACTAGCATTTTATGCCTGAACTATCTATGCTATCTAGTGAATCTGTGTTTAATAAGACGCAAATCTTTTGCAGGATGTTATAAATTCCCATCTAGTACTTGAACGGCATATGGATGAAGTTCTATGCATATATTACATTATAGATATGCTGTGCATGTTGCAAACACTGCACAGCGTTGGCATAATCCGTGGTGATTTCAAGCCCGACTGTAGAATGTGTACAGTGACTATGAACCTCCGAGCGTATAAAGGGGGTCGGATCTATATATATACAGCCCAGGCCAGTGGTCTGTCTAACACCCCCGTAGTCGCAGCGGGAGGGGAACGGACGCAGAGACTGGACCGAAAACTGGTGAACAAAGGCGTGGGCAGGCCTTTGGTCATTATATCGGTAAACTGATGTGCCGATGGTACATGGAGCACCCGAACCTGTCCTAATCCAACCTTGTCACGGACAAAATGGATATCGATCTCGATGTGCTTGGTGCGTCGGTGATGGACCGGGTTGGCGGTCATGTAGACGGCACTGACATTGTCGCAGTAGACGACGGTCGCGACGGCGTGGGTGACGGCGCGGTACTCGACTTCAACGCTGGATAGGGACACTGTAGTCTGGCGTTTTGAGGACTAGGATACGAGAGTGTCACCGAGGTAAACGCAGTAGCCGGACATAGAGCGTCGAGAGTCGGGGCAGCCTGCCCAGTCCGCGTCGGAGTACGCGGTGAGAGAGTCGATGGGGCTGGAGCTGAGATGCAGCCTGCTGGAGAGGGTGCCCTTCACGTAGCGTAGGATGCGCTTGAGCAGCGCGAGGTGAGGTTCGCGCGGAGCGTGCATGAAGAGGCACACTTGCTGGACAGCGTACGTGAGGTCGGGTCGGGTTAGTGTGAGGTATTGGAGAGTTCCGGCAAGACTCCGATAGTGAGAGGGATCGGCAACGAGGGTGCCATCGGCGGTGGAGAGTTTGGCTCGAGTGTCGACTGGGGTGGCCGTGGGGTGACAGTCGGCCATGCCCACACGCTGGAGGAGGTCGATGGCGTACTGGCGTTGGGAAAGGAAGAGCCCGTGGATGGAACGGGTTACGGAGATGCCAAGGAAATGGTGGAGAGGACCAAGATCGATCATGGCGAACTCAGAGTGGAGTCGGGCCATGATCTGGTCGAGGAGAGATGTCGAAGACGCTATGAGGACAATGTCATCGACATAGAGAAGTAGATAGGCAGTGGCGGAGCCGATATGGAAAGTGAACAGGGAACTATCGGACGCAGAGGCCACGAAGCCGATGTGCCGAAGATAGGCAGCAAAGCGCTGGTACCAGGCACGAGGGGCTTGTTTGAGGCCGTAGAGAGAGCATTGAAGGAGACAGACGTCGTCGGGATGAGAAGGGTCGACAAAGCCTGAGGGCTACTGACAGTAGACTGTTTCCGTCAGGTGGCCGTGAAGAAAGGCGTTCTTCATGTCTAGTTGATGGATCGGCCAGGAGTGAGAGGCAGCCAAGGTGAGGACGACTCGGATGGTAGCGGGTTTGACAACGGGACTGAAGGGCTCGTCATAGTCGACACCGGGTCGTTGGGAGAAACCCCGGACTACCCAGCGAGCCTTGTGACGAGCAAGGGAGCCATCGGCGTGGAATTTATGTTTGAAAATCCACTTATCGGTCACAATATTGGCGCCGGGAGGTCGGGGAACGAGGCGCCAGGTCTCGTTGTCCATTAGGGCCTTGTACTCGTCGGCAATGGCCGCGCGCCACTGAGGGTCGGCCAGGGCTGAGGGAGAAGTCGCCGGGATAGGCGAGATAGAGCTGTGGACAGCGGAGAGAGCGTAGCGCTGAGTGGGGCGGAGAGACCCGGTCTGGGAGCGGGTGACCATGTGAGAGGTGAAGGGAACTGGAGCCGGTGGGGGTGCGGGAGTAACGGGAAGAACTGATCGGGTGGGGGCGTAATCGGCTCCGAGTCGGCGACTGTAGACAAGAGGAAAAGGAGGAATTAGATCGGCCTAAGCCGATGAGGTCGGGTGGGCCGAGTATTCCGATCGGTCCGATAGAGATGAATCAGCCGATAGGGTGGGGGGAGCCGATGGAAAGTGAGGAGCCGATGGAAGTGGGATGTCCGATGGAGAGGGAACGGTATCGGCTAAAGGATAAATAGGATCGGTATCGGCCGATGGAGGTGAGTCCGATGGGGGTCCGATGGTGGGAACATCGGACCGAGTAGTGGTGGGATATGTGATGGATAAATTCTCAGCAGCGGCCGATGAGGGGGCCGATGGAGAGGGCAGTGGAGGGGACCTGGTCGGCACGGTGTTGGTAAGGAGGAAGTCGAGATCACTAGAGGAGGATCTCGGATGAAGGAGACCGAAGGGAAAACATGTCTCGTCAAAAATGACGTGACGAGAGACGAGGACCCGTCGGGTGGAAAGGTCAAGGCATCGGTATCCCTTGTGAGGGGTGGGATAGCTGAGGAGAATACAGGCGGTGGAGTGGGGAGCAAGTTTGTGGGAAGCTGTGGCGGTGAGATTTGGGTAGCAGAGGCACCCGAAAATGCGAAGGTGGGAGTAGTCGGGCGCCGTGCAGTAGAGAAGGGCATAGGAAACGTTGTTATGAACGGAGGAGCATGGGCGCCGATTGAGAAGGTACGTCGCAATAACCAGAGCTTCGGCCTAATAAGTGATGGGTAAGTGGGTGTGAAGTAGCATGGTGCGACTGATGTTGTTGAGGGTGCGAAGGAGGCGCTCGGCTTTGCCGTTCTGAGGAGAGGTGTAGGGGCAGGAGAGCCGGAGATGGATGCCCTGCGAGAGAACGGGAGCAAAGAGCCGATGAGAGAAAGAAGCCGATGAGAGGACGGATCGACCGATCAAGGATGTGAGAAGCTGATGGGAAGTAGGCCGGCCAGCCGATGAGGAGTGGTTGGCCGATGGGGAGTAGGCAGCAGAGTAGGTGAGGACAGAGTAGGTGGGTCAGAGAGTGGTTGGGTCACGGACGTGCGAGGATTCATGTCCATGGACTCGTGGAGGCCAAGGAGTGGGGCGGACGCGAAAAAGGCAGGGAGTGGCTGGACGCGAAGAGAATATGTTCGCGTCTGGGAGGCAGGGATTCGTGTTCGTGGACACGTGGACACGTTGTACTGGCTCGGACGTGAGGGGAGAAGGTTCGCGTCCGAGAGCCATTGAGCGTGTCAGAAAGGGCGAGAACCGAGGGAGGTTTTTAGCCGATGGAGGGCTGGACAAGTCCAGCCGATGGAGACGACGAGCGCAGAGGTGCGCCGGTGTCAGAGAAGGAGAGATGCACGAAACAAGAGGAAGAGCGGAGACGGGTGCGGGGCGAGACGAGGAGGCGAATCGAGACCGTCGCCTGGTCGCGCAGAGGTGGGGCGGAGAAAAGAAGGTGACTGCGGGAGAGACGGGGAGAAGAAGAAATGGAGGCGAGAGAGCGAGGAGAGTACTGGGAAGAGAGTTGGCGACGGGAAGAAGACGTCGACGACGAGGAGAAAAGGGTCGGCTCGCCGGAAGGAGAAGCTAGCGCGCCGGGATGTTTAGACTCGCTTTGATACTATGTAGAATATGTACAGTGACTATGAACCCCCGAGTGTATAAAAGGAGTCGGGTTTATATATATACAACTTATGCCAGTGATCTGTCTAACACTGACAATATGCTTGTTTGCTACCCAAGGTAACCAGCTCAGCTTAGAACAACTGAGGGAGCTTCCTCCCTCGTCATTTGGTGTTCTCTAACTGAAACATGGGCGACACCCAAAAAAAAAAATCCAGTGACTACTGACATATTACATTTCATAAGAGTTGCCATATTTGTGCACCCTGTCCATTTGCCCAATGCCCTTATTCTCTTGCTATTTGTTTTGGACAGATCTTTTTGTCATGTTTGTGGGTTATGTTTATCCTGTAAATATTTTCTTCCAAGCTTCACAACTATCTACAAAATTGAAAAACACTAGATATTAGATTTACATTGCATCTGATAACATAGTTTTCAATGCATGGATGGTCATAACAACAAGCATGTTGGTAAGAGGTTAATTTGGTGGCCCCAGCTGTTGGGTTTGGTGGGTGCAAAGATCCTTGCTGATTTACTACTGTTTTTATTACTTTATATGAGCGGTTACTGGAATCTGCTTGATGGTTCCATCCTCATGTTCCGCTGAGATGATAATCTTCTGATTTTGTTTTGTCATTTTTGTTGGGCATCTAGTACATCCATTTGTACATGTTATTTCTGAAAAAAAGAGAGCAAACCTAATGCTAGTGTCTGTTCCATTTTGTTCTCCCTCTCCAAGTCTTGATCAGCTCAATCTTTAGCCCTTGTCCCGACATGTAATTTTTGTTCATTCATGTCTATATTTTTCACTTGGTGGTCTGTACAGTGGAGATATCACAGACGAAACCTTCCAAGGCGAGACAAGATCCGAGCGGAATCAGGCCAGCATCTCAATCCCAACACGCCAGGAAACTTTGTTAGAGGTTCAGGATCCCTTTCCTGATGCTTATGAAATTTCCATTCCAGGGGCTCTGCCTTGTTGACTGGGGCTGTGGCATCGATCTGAACCTTTTCCCAGCCGGCACGGAGTTCCACGGCGACTGCCGAACCTCGGGGTTCAGCTGCGTCGAGATGCAGGGAGAGAGCCTGGACCTTTCAGGTCTGCACTACCCTCCCCAAGTTACTGATCAAAAACCTCATCACTGAGCCATCTCTGAAAGCAACCCTGCCTGACGAAGCCAGTTTATCTGTTGGTCGGTTGGTTTTTCTTATCCTGCAGGCTGACACTTACGGCCTCTGCGTCATCGCGCACATGATGCTACATGTACCAGCCGAAGTCGCCGTTCAAAAGGTGCCTTGCTGCCATTGCCAACTTCTTCATTCCTTCGTGTGATGATACCAATATACCATGATTCACAGTAGTTTAAATAAAGCAAGGTCAGATGCATATGTAACAGGAGCTGTT
Organism: Oryza coarctata; assembly: GCA_030770085.1. Lineage (NCBI taxonomy): Eukaryota > Viridiplantae > Streptophyta > Magnoliopsida > Poales > Poaceae > Oryza > Oryza coarctata. Next base: position 12,724,806 of record CM061475.1, read on the forward strand.
GCTGGTGCCGTTTTGTCGTCCTTGACAGGTACTAGAACGTGGAGCTGTGGGAAAACCTCTTTTCCACGCTGCTCAACGCGACCTCCAACGGCAACGACGCGGCCGTCCTCCGGAGCCTGCGGATGTCGTTCCAGGAGTACCTGGGCAGCAACCGGCAGCTCGTTGGCAAGCTGAACCAGCAACTGGCCAAGCAGAAGACCTTCCTCTGCCTATCCTGATTCAGCTCGTTTTCATCGCATTATTCCCTAATTATCCTCAATCCCCTTGATGATTGTCTGTATAAAGTGTAGATACCTTTCGCAGCACTTATTCGTGCTTGCACCAGTAGTAATTAGCGTACCACATGTCCACTTGGTCAACATCTATTTGGCCCAGATGGAATTTGCCATGGCAATCTATGGCAGCCGCCCTGTTGCGTATAGTATCTATCTTCTCCGACTAGAAGGAACCATGCATCTGTCACTTGTAGGATTTTTTTTGCCGTTGTGGTTGTGATCGCCGAGTTTGGTACGGCGGAGAGCCGGAGAGTGAGATTCTGTGCTGGTGTGATCAAGCGAGGCCAAACGGAAACGGACGGGAGGGCTTAGCTAGGTAGTAGCTGCTGGTGTCAGGACGAAGCAGCGTACGTACGGCGCGGCAGGTCAAAGGACTACCTCCGTTCCAACAAAAATACTTCATTTTTGAGTCAATCACGCATATATTAATACAAAACTACAACGACTAATACCTTTACTTTTTGCAAACTCTAAGACTTTTATTGCCTATTTTTATCAAATTTCAGTGCATTTTTTCTCTAATTTTATGCACTTCGATTCAATATATTTGTTTCTACTTTAATAAACTCTAATATAATAATTACTCTAAAAGATGAAATCTAGAACAAATAAGTATACCAAAAAATAAAACATTTCTGGGACGGGGGAGCGTGCTACCAAGTAATATTCATATTTAAACTTTAATCATTTGTCTTTTCTGTAAAATTCTTCTAAATACTTAAATAGATATTATATTATTGAAGTGTATTAGATACTATGTTGACTTTTTATTTATTATAATTTAATCATTTAAAAATTATTAGTGATTAAAGTTATACCAGCCCATGATGATAAATAAAAAGAAACGGAGGGAGTAAGATAGAGACGTGATGATGGTGTAATGGTGTTTTTTGGACACAGGACTAGGCCAATTGCAGGAGCAGCCATGGTCTGGCCCAGCCGACCGTCGCTGGCTGTTCTATTTGTGTGGTCGCGGTGGCCAGTCGTCATTGTCTGGTCGGTCGGGGTATCTTGACCCGTCGGAGGAGAACGACACAAGGGGAGCGTCACCGCCGTAATTATAGAATAGGGTACGTAATCGCTAGGACCTATTATTACTTCCTCCGTTCAATGATATCAAAACATTTAGGGCCGTATGTTAATTTAAAGTTGAAATTTGGTTGAGTTAATAAAGTTTGTGAAAAAGCTAAATAAGATATTATTGTTACTGGCTAAGATAGGTAGAGATGTACATAAATTTTAAATTTCAGATGTACTTATATATTTCTAGAAAAAAGGGGTATAAACACCTAATGGAGTTATTCATGTCATGTTTTTGTTTTAATTACAAAAATGATTTTTTACATCAGCTTTACTTAGACAACGGTAGCAAGAAAAATACCATCATGCAAATACGAATCGATGACTGAGATTGTTTGTACTGGTGGTAGGCTACACCAGTAGGAACCACCATAAAGTGCTCTTTCTAAGCTATCTGTTAGCTTCCTGATATTTAGTTCATCCATTTTAATGATTTTCTCTATTTAGAATCTATTCAATCATCCAGTTAGAACGCACCGGTTGGGTGCACATTGTGCTGGACGGTTTCTTGAACCGTCAGAAACAGAACTCTGATAACAAATTAAGTGGATGTAAGAAAACTGGAAACATAGACGGTTCATGGATTGCAACAGTGCATCTACTTGTACTAAGCACGGAATTAAGTAGCAGTGATGGTTGAGAGTCGTGACTAGAGGGAGGATGCTTGATGCGTCTGACGCCGTGTTCAACAGAACTTCGCTCGCCAATCCCCATGGCATGTATCGTACGTGTGGCGCAGTTGAAATTGTTTTGCGTTTGTCTGTGACGAGAGGTTGAAGTTGAACGTTGGGAGGGTGAAAGGGTCATCTAAAGAGTAAGTTTCTGACTTCTGGCTGTACGTACGTGGTCGCTAGATCTGGTTGGCCTCCTTTTCTTGGCTGGTGAAAAAAAACAAACTGTTACTACTAATTTGGGCGCAGCAACCGGTCATCGGAGCTCTATCAGAAATTCATAACAAGAAGCCTTCGAGAGTCGTACACGGCTACAATCCAACACAGACCTAGCTACCACTGACACGTTACAGAAGAAGAAAAAAAAAACATGTACGTAGACAGCGGCGGAGCGAGCCAAGCAACGCATCCATCGTCAACGGAGCCGCGGCCCACGCCAACGCAGTGGATCGATCAGTCACTGAGCCACGCGGGCATCCGGCTGCCTCCCGGGCGCCGTGCACGCCGATCGATCGGGCAGAGGCAGAGGAGCCCGATCGATCACATGGCCAGCACGGGGGCCCTCGCGCTCCAAACCTCCAGCCACATGTCGTTGACGCCGTGGTAATTAACTGGGTGCTGTGCAGTTCGGTTCGGTTCGGTGCGGTGCAGTGCGTGCTGAGACCCGTACGGGGCGGCGATAGGGTGGGTTGGGTGCTGCATCGGCTGCGCCGCAGGCTGTGCGGGCCGATGGCTGCAGGGGCTTCCCGCGACCACGCAGGCACAGGCCGGCCTGCTATTCGTTAGTCGTCTCGTGCGTGGATCGATGTGTGTGGGCGGGCGGTCTCGGCCGCGCTCGTTCGATCGCGTTCGCGCGCCGTTGGTTGGCTGTCTGGTTGGATGGTCCCTGGGTTGTACGGCTTGTGTCGGTGGAGTCAGCCGGGTAGTGCTGCTATAGCTGTGGTCACCGTGGGCGTATTGTGCAGGTGTGTACGGGTGTACCATGCACGGTAATAATTATAACAGGAGACAAACCGTACACGGCCACGTCCGTACGTCACGATGCATCGAAACGGATTTTGTTTTGACTCGTGGGATCTTATTGGTGCTCGCTGCTAAATCAGCGCTAATGATTCTCTCCTCAGCATTGTTATTTTAGTGCTAGCTTTGAAAGATGTCCGTTAAGAAACTAGATTTTTCGCTGACGGATTTTGGACCGTTTCGATCGATCACTGCTGCTAATGACAAATTAACCTCAAGTACACGTAAATTGAGCAAGCTTGCGATCGATTAACCCAATAACCCTCTAATCTCCATGAAAATTAGTCACAAACACATCGTCCAACAGCCGTCGCCGTTGTCCTCCACCTCCTCCAATTAACTCAATCTTGCACTTGCGACGGTGGCGTCCCGTCGTGCTCGATCGACAGCATCAACACTATATATAGATCAAAACTTATAGTGAACCAAGAAATTGAGGTAAGCCAACATCGATCATCAACAAGAGAGATAAGCAGAAGGTCGATAGCGGCCGGAGAAAGCGAGCTTGGCTATGAATGTGCCATGATCTTCACGTACGTACGAGCGTGGTGTATACTGGATGATCGATAAAAAATGCTGGACACAGTGCACACCGCGCTCGCAGGTTGCACTTTTGTGTAAGAAAATTTTATCAAGAAAAAATTATGTATGGAAAATGCTAGAATTGGCGTGGAGGAGGCCAACCAGCAAGCCTCGCCAACACCGGCGAGGCTAGGTCAAGGTACGTGCGTGGTAGCAACAGGGAGTTGAGCGCTCCCTTGATCTGGCGTGCTCGTTCGGCATGGGAGATAGAGAGAAGGGGAGGAGAAGAGATAAGGTTAATGTAGCACATGAATCTTGATACATTTATAGCTATAAAAAAAACTAAAAATTGACTAGACAACTTTTAGTATATATTATAAATTAAGAATTACAATCAAAGTTTATATTTAAGTAGAAATTAAGGAAAATGTATACTAAACATGAGTTCCCCTTACCTTTATTACTAGACCTAGGTGCTGATAACCTAGGCTATATCTTGGGACCTAAAGCTAAAAACTCTACTAGTTCGATCTAAATTTCGAGATGTAAAATATTGGGAGAACTTTAAGTCACTTAGCCCTAGATGTTGGATCCCAATCCAATACTAGGGCTTTGCCTTCAACCTTGGAGCAGAGAGGTAGGAAGAGAGGAGAGGGAGGAAGATGGCAAGGACACGGTGATGACAACAGTGACATCCTTAGCAAGCTTTAGTATTGGTGACACTTGAGCTCTGACATGTTTCATTGGATTAGGTTTTTAAAGTTTTAGCTGGTTAGAGAAGGGTAGATGGGTGAGAACCACTTTAAAAGGTTGGATGTGATGGTCAAAGTCGTAGAGATGGAGGAGGAAGATGGCAAGAACTTATCGGTGATGACGATGATAACATCGTCGGCAAGCTTTAGTGTTGGCAACACTTGAGCTCCGACATGTTTCGTTGGATTAGGTTTTAAAGTTGGAGCCAGTTAGAGAAGGATAGATGGGTGAGGATGGCTTTAAAGGGATGGATATGATGGTCAAAGCCATGAGGACAGAGGAGAGCGATGGGTGGGTGGGGAGACAAGAAGCGAGTAGATAGGAGGTAGTGAGGGGCAAAGTCACGAGGTACAGGAGATTGCAGAGGCGGGGTGGGAGAACCTTACCAGAGTTGATGAAAAGGAGCGACCTCGATGACGGTGATATAGATGAGGGATGGAGGGAGGTAGATCTACACCAAAGTGTTACATCATACAATATTTGTTTCTCCACATACACTATTAATAATCCATTCTACTATGACTTTTAGGAAATCATAAGCAATTTTTTTTACCAATATGGTATGTGTTCATCTACTACTGTGGTTGATATGAGCACCAAATTACAAGTCTAGCAGATTTCAGTCCATATCAACTACTACATCCATATAATAAGAGATTTTAGCTATACACCTAAATAAATGTATGGCTAGATAAATAGCCAAAACCGTTTATAATTTAAGACGGAGGCAATAGAGTTTTGGGCGATATATGGCGTCAGACACTGTTTCAGTTAACCTCCACCGATATGATCGATCGTATGCTAGTTTATCCCTCCCGGCTTGCGGTTGGACTGTTGAAGGGTGCATGGTCGCCTTCTTGTCAGCACTGGTACGACGTTGGTGGTTAACGCGCGGGCCGGCCCGGTAGCGATGCACATGCCGACCGACCTGCACAGTGCCTGCTTTGCCTGCAGCCTGCACAGTGCACGACTAGCAAGGGGCTAGCTACCGGCCCTAGCGCGCGCTTCCTTGGTTGAATTATCGTTTCATCGCGACGTCCGCCATTCGGTTTTTGAATTGCGCTCAATAATGATTTTTACAGATGAGAATAAACTATTACAATCTAATCATAGACTGTATGTAAGACTAATGTCTACACTGGAGTAATATGAGTTACCTATAAAAATATATTTTTTAGTTGTTCATGTTATCGGCTGCCTGTGAAAATAGATGTATTTTTATTAAGGGTTAATGCTATCGGTCACATACAAATATATATTTTTACAGATGTTCTATCATATAAGCTTATAGATGATCCTACTATATAGATTATTGCTACTTGAGCATTTTTTATTTTAGACCTCCTCTCTCTTAAAGAAAAAAATATGGGTGAATGTTTTGGTTTTTACTCTGAAAGGTTGATGCATCATATTTTCATTATTTCTTTTTTGATTTTAAGCATTTGTTTGAAAGGAATAAAAAGAAAATAATATTTTTAATAATAGTTTTAGGAATTTAGATTGTAATTCTAGGTCAACTTAGGGTAGTTTTTTAAAATCCTTCTTTAGTGGTGTTTTCTCACCCAATGATTATTTTTTAATTAGTATCTAGGTGGGTGGGTCTCTCTAGATGGAGTTTGAAGAGAAAAACACAATTTAATCTCCCTAGTTTATTTTCAAATAATATTACTCTTTTTTCCCTCTAGAGCTTCTTTTAGAATCTTTAGTGCGAAGGAAATAAAAAAGTTGATTATTTAGAAAATGTTATATTTATAAATTTTAAAAAGTAATTTATAATTAAAATAAAATAAAAAAATTATTTAAATTATTTACAATTTACATATTATATTGTGGTTTTTATTTACAGATGAACATGCAGAAATAGATATACGAGACGAGAAGTTTTCAACAGTCGTTTCACAATAAGTTATCCAAATTTATCGAAGTGCGGAGAAGTATGTTGTCCAAATTTATTGAAACTACAAAGAAGCATGTTATGAGTAAGATTATAATGGAAATATGTTGTCCATGCTTAACTACAAAAATAAGAGAGCATACATAAAAATAAAAGTTATTAAGTCTCACTTGCTTCGACGTGGGTTTGATTTCTATGGTGAGACAGTCAAAGAACTAGATCATCTCAAACTATTCATGGCGAGACAATCAAAGAACTGGATCCTCTCAAACTATTCATTGCAAAGATGTTATGACAACTTGAGATGTGTTTATCTCTTCTTTTTTTGACATCATGGTTCATATTATTACTTAGATAATTGCATTTGGTTCTTTGAACTTGCATCAAATGTGGCCTTGCGAGCAGTACATATCTATTCTGAAAGGTTACATATAGAATCATGTTCACTTAGAGGACTCAGTGATAGAGAGATACAGTAACGAAAAAATCATTTAGTGTTGCATCGATAACTTAAAAGACACCCAGGCAGTCGATGTACCAATTCCTAGACTTAAGGGTAGATTGCGTGGGAAGGGAACTGTAGGAAAGAAAAAAATCATTGACATGGATCATAAAGCAGTCCGAGAAGCATATTTTAGCGTTACGCAACAACTCGTGATAATGAAGCCGTATATTGAGCAACACTTGAACCTAATTAGATCGCAATATGTCAGACGCTCAAATAATTGAATAAAGAAGACGCACAAACATCTCTTGGTTGAGTGGTTAAGGGATCAAAACCTACCCAATGGAGAGACCACAGAGGAAATCACTATAAAAAGGTTGTTGTCTAGTCCCATCAAGTGTGATCAACTCCTAACAAGCTTATAACATTACCGGTTACACATCTTATACCAAATCAAAGAATAAGAAAAGTGTAGTCCAAAAAAGTGGCGTTAGGTAGAGGCAATCAACGCGAGTAGATAGAAGAACACTCATTATGGATTCATAGAAGAAATCTGAAAGCTAGACTATGGACTGAGTATGCAAATCTCATAGTTTCGATGCCAATGGGTGAAACCCCCATGTGGCATGTTTGTGGATAATTTTGGTCTAACAATTGTTGGCCTCAACGATGTGGGTCATAAATATGACCCCTAGGTAATTTTTGATTGCACTATACATATTTTTTATGTAATCAACCCCGCGGACAAGAAGAAGGATGTAGCGCTTTGGAAAACAAAGGATCGTTGGAGTTGAAATCGTGGAAGATGCCAATAACTACAATCATTACGAACAAATACTATTATTTATATATTTTCTTAACAAGATAAATTTTTTAGAGGCAACCATCGATGAAAACAAATACTCAAATTCTACATACGATGACAATATATAGTAGGATAATTTGCACGGACGGTGAAAATATGTAATTTGATAATTTATGCAAATGTGTAAAATTTATGCACGATGTATGTGAAAATACATAAAAAATTATAATTAAAATATGAATTTATTTTGTTGAGTACAATTAAAAAAGGGAAAAATATAGGGGGCATTTTTGGAGACAGTGAAAAGCACATGTCGGCTACAAATATGGTTTTCACTAGCGGCCAAAAGCATGTGACGCTTGTGAAAACCAATTATGTAGGTGGCGCACGGTATCCCCTGCCTGAAAAATGTCCCCTTATAAGTCACGTGGGAGTGAAAAATTTTCCAAATCCCGCATCCCAAACCCTAGTATTTGCTGCTACATTACCAAAATTCAATCACCCATGCGCTGCTGCTCGACCTCCTCTCTCGCCTCTGACTTCCACCTCTGCCACCACCCTACACTACAACCTCCACCCTCTAGCTGTTTCTTCAACGTCGCTCTCTCTCCATGTGGCCTTGGTCGACATTGCTGAGACTCCTCGCCACGACACGAGTTGCCTTCGGCCTCCTTGTTCCTACCACTCAGCCTCCTCTCCCCGGTTGCCATTGGCCTCCTTTGCCCTACTGCCCTTAGCCTCCCCTCCCCCGCATGCACCATCCTCAGCCATCTTACCACTCTTGCAGCACCATCTTCTTTCTCTTCACTAACTGGTACTCGCGACCAGGCCACCGCACCTCATTGTCGACAGGCCTCGCTGTCATCCTCACCAATCATCCCGGCCTCCCTGCGGAGGCCTCATCTCCGTCTCCTCACCACCGGCCACATAATCATATTTGTTGCCGCTACTCGAGTTAATTTTTATTTTTTAGGAATTTTTGTTGTGTGAAATTTATATGAATTTTATATAGAAATGTTAAGTGAATTTTGATGTGAAACTTAAGATTAATTTTTAAGTGAATTGAGAATTAATTTTGATGTAAATTTGTAATGAATTTTATTTGATATGAAATTTAGGATGAATTTTTTATGTGAATTTTAGTTCATAAATTAATCTAAATTTGGGATTAATTTTTATGTGAATTTAGGAGTATTTTAGATTCAAAAATTTGGATGAATGCATTAATGTTAAATAATATGTGAGTTTGAGATGTCAATTTTATATGTAAATGTTGGTTCATTTTAGAAGTGTATTTTAGGTAAGTGTTATATGTCAATTGTACATATGAATTTTGGTGTAATTTTACATGTAAATTTTAATGGATGTATTATTGTTAAATATTATTTATAAATTGTGGGATCTAGTAGAAAATTTACGTATTTTGATAATTAACTTTGACATGATGAACACCGGCGATAGATCCGAACAGACTGCAGAAGTGTCGCGATAGGAGGAAATATTACCTAGCCCACATCATTCAACAAAGCCCCCAAAGAAAAGGGTCATATCTCCCCAGCAATCCACATCTTAGCCCGTAGCAGAGAAAGAAGGTTGTGGATAACGCTGACTATGTCCTAAGATGGTAAGTTCTTTGTATACTCAACTTTGCCTAGTTCATTGTATGCATCTATTTTTATATAGCATTGATTATTAGAAACAACAAGTAGAGTTCTATCACAGTGAAAACAACAAGTAGAGGAAGTATTAGAAACTTCCTCTGTCTTAGAGAAAACAACTACCACTCAAACAAAGTCTAAATATAGAAGAGGAGAACGAGATAGGACCAAGGTGGTAGATCTTGAAGATGCACATGTTGTGACCCACATCAATACTAAGGGATGTCCAACAACCCCTCGTAAAGTGGTTATTAAGTGGCAAAACAATTACGGGGCCATTGTCAAGGACCATGTCCTAATATTAATTAGCGATTGGGAGCTAGTCACAGCGGGGACCAAAAATTACCTATGAGATGAGCTGAAGAAAAGAATGATATTCCTGAAGGAACCGAGAAAGAGGCAAAGGTAGCTATCCTCCAAAACATGATCAAGTCATGGCGTAATTGAAAGTCAAATCTCAACACCAAATACGTGCAGAGGGGATAGACCCTAAAGTTTGAAAAGATCATTACACCCACCTAGTGGGTTTAGTTTGTGGTGAAGATGACTACACTAGAAAAGATGTCACTGTGTAAGAAGATGGCAAAACTCGCAAAAAAAACAAGTTTTACCATTGTCTAAGCTTGGGTGGCTATGCTGTAAAGGCCAAGAAGTGAAAAAAAATGCCGATAATGACTTAAGAGTGCAAGAGAAAACCATGCTAATAAGGACTATGACAAACGAAGTAGAAACTAGGTGTATGCACGGACCCTAGAGATCATTGACTCTAGCGAGATTACATTCATAGGCTCTAGCCTCTAAGAAGTTACGGAGAAGATGAAGGATATTACAGAGATAAAGAAATATTGCTCTTTCAAGTCTATCAAGGAGAGGGACCAGCTAACTGCCATGTTGGACAATCTCAACCACGGTGGTCGCATCCATGACATATCATCTAAGCTAAACTTGAGATAAGGGTTTGTACAAGATACACCTATCTATAAGAAGTATGACCGTTTTAAGGAGATACTAGAAAAAATGGTACGGATAACGATGGGCCGAGAAATAGCGAGGTTTGCCGCAAGTGTCATGCCATACCTATTTTTCCAACTGCAACCCTAGATAAAGGCAAGCGGCAGCCAACTTTTAGTGCAGTTGTCGCAAACAGATCTAGTCATAGTACTGATGAGAGTCAGATCTACTCTCCCCTTGAAGTTTCCTGTCGACGATATATGGATAGATAGTCCATGCATGCTTGATGTCCCCGTTGGAAGGGCAGGTCTGACAATGGAGGCTAAGAGGGAGAGGGCAATGCCAGGCGCATTTTTCACTACTAGCCAGTCCTAGAGGATTATGCTAAGGTTGCAATAGAGAATATCAACGAAGATCAAGCCATGTACGATATTGACATTCCAACGAGCAAGGGCATCAAATATCTCGAAGATGTAATTGATCAAATTATTCTTTGGCATAGAAAAGATATAGTCCTAACAACGTCAGTGGAACCCTCAAAGAGGCTACTAGATATGACTCAACGCCAACCCTCATCGGCAAATCCTCTCCTAAAGGCGAAAGATACATTCTCTCTAGGTCAACTTCCTTGTACACCACCACGACAACCTTCTCCAAGGACAACAACACCTCCACCCTCCCCAGCAAATCCTATGTCCACTCCCATTAAAATAACTATCACTTAAGGCTAGGAATTGCCTGCTCCACGAGAAGCCTCTCAAAAACCTCTGGTGCCATAAAAAATCAAACCCTATGACCATAAGGCAAAAGATAAGAACAAGGAGTGTTGGATGGTGAAAGAATTTTCAGAAAGAGAGAATTTAAGCATAGAGCCCAATGCATACATGGAGCAAAAAGCCTAAGCTCTATTAGTTTCTGGAAATACAAATCTATGATTCATTGACACCAACAAAGATGTGCCGGAGAAATTCGAGAATGACAAACCATTCTTCCCGTCTTGGATGCTCAAGGTTTATTTCAAATGAGGAGATGGCATCAATGGTCCATGAGAGCTGGTAGACTTGGCGTCTTTTATATTATAACTTGTGCAGTGAAGGAGCTCTTTATGGACGGTGGAAGCATTGTTTTAATTAATTTTAGAGACATACGTGCAATGTATCCTCGAGGAAAACTTGGCATTAATCTCATTGCCATGTGATGCATGTAATTTAGCATATATTGACCTTACTATTATTAAATTATTTCATAATCAGTAACTAATTGGAGCTGCTCTTAATTTTCATTATGTACTACAGCATGGCAATGAAGTTGAATAAACCAGTCGCCTATCTTAACCCACTACGAATCTTAAGGCCAGCACACACCGTCGATATAAAAGTATATTCTAATGTGTTGAAGGATAAGTCTCAAAATGAGATATTAAAATACATTAAAAACTACAAATTTTGAAAGAAGATGTATATAGGCGTCTACATAGGGTGTGTGACATTAGTCATGATGGACAGAACATGCATAATGGCGTCGTACAAAAAACAGTTACGTTTGATATTTAGCATAGTCGTTGTACATAAACAACAATTACTAACATTAATCTTTATACACATACTATTATATTTGTTTCATGATATATCCTCGAGGGTGCAAAGTCATTGTACTAGACCCAATGGATATCCTACAGGAATAATATCAGTCTTTTATCGATATTTTAGATTTGTAAGTCATTAATTAATTCCTTTGAATTGATCAAATCCAGTCCTTATAGCATATATATAAATTGCTAACTAACTTTGATTTTTCTCTCTATCGGTGCTTTCCTATACTACCATGCAAAGGACGGAGTAGTCCAGACATAGAGGTAAAAGTTCTTGGTGATAAACAAGTAGCTGGTACAATACGATGTATATTTTTTATAAATATAAGTTTGTATATATATAAGAAGCTAATATATATTATTTTTCTACAAGTAACAGCCATATAGCATATTACACGGTTATTACGTCTGCCACTACCTCAATTCTAATGTGCCATACTATAACAACTCTGAATATGTATGCAAATATAGGCATTTAAAGACTCTATATCTGTACATATTAAATATATTACTATATTTTTTACATAACATATATGTGCAGATGTCTAGAATCAATAACAGGTTTGATAATAAAAAAATCAGAATATGACACATGACCTATAGCTGTCACGTTCATATATAATTTTTCGATAAGGAAGGGCACTCGTGCAACAGGAGAGTTATAAAGGCCTTGTTGAGTGGGAAGTTCCATTATTCCTATAAATTGTAATTTCATTGTTAAAAATTGAGTGATAACAATACGTGTATATATATTTATATACAATAATACTTATATATATATATATATTATATTAATTCTTTCGATGTAATATATATAATTTGCTATGTTATTTTGATAGATGAATGTAGAATGAATTTAATATAAAATTTAGAATAAATTTTAGATATAAATTTTAGTTCTCTATTTTGCATGCGGCTAACCTTATGCGCCGTAAGCAAAAATCATTTTTTAAGATTGCCTACCTATAAGCAGCCTAAAAAATATATTTTGTGGATGGGCTAGGAATTGTTTCTAAAAATAAAATACAATTAATTACTCTAGCTATTTTTAGTAATCGGTTTGATCTGTCTTAAAAATATTTTTTAGCTTAGGGTACCATATAATCCACTTACACTCGGTGGTTTTTCTTCGTTGGTAACAGCTGCGTTTTGTTTAACTGAGAATTCAGGAATTAATCTTCCAGCTAGCAGCCAGGCCCATTTTATTTGCTTGTAGGATGTAGCTACTAAGAAGAGTAGCAGTAGGGTTCGATATACCGGTTTTCACATTTCTTTTGGCGATGAAAGATCCAAAATTTTGGAATATTTAATCCCAACCAAATAACTAACTTCTGCTAAGTTAAAATTTCAGGAGAAACAGTTCCTTGCTGCACGCGTCGGGAGGGAGGGGTTTAGAAGAAACGCACGAGAGGAGAATATATAAAAACACAGTAATATTTTTAACACCAAACAAATACATTATAAAAATATGTTTAGTTATAAATTTAATAAAATAATTTAATATTATAGATATCACTGTATTTTTCTAATTGAGGTGAGAGAAAATCTTCCAGTCGAAATGAATACAAGGGAATACATGAGATGCATGATTATTCTCTACAGCTAGGCTCCAATCAAACTACTAATACTAGTAGTATGCATGGGCGTGGCAGCTGCAAGAAGCAGGAATGCATGGAAATCAAATTGGAATCTGGATGTGATGATGGCAGTGCCAGTGCAGCTCGGTGGGGTGGGGGTGCGTGCATGCGCGATCGCTTGCGCCTCGCGTGCCGAGATTCCTTTCTCGAGCTCCGAGCCATGGGATCGATGGATGGATGGATGGATGATGGATCGGGGAACCAGGAATCAGATGCCCCCCGCCGGCCGGCCGGACCCCATTCTCTTCCGCCTTTCCATCATGCATGCTGCTACTTTCCATTTCCACCAACAATCGATCGATGTGTGCATGATCGATCCCTCTCCTCTCTCCACAAGCTACCTATCAGCTAATTAGCTTAGCTATCCCCTGGACCGAATAATATTAGCTTACCAGCTACTGATGACCAAGTATTGGAGCACCACTCTAGCTAGCCTCTCTCTGTGCTAAAATGATTCTTAAGCTTTTATCACAAAATATAACAATTTTTAACTATTTTAGTTCTATTATGCCTATTATATCTCTACCAACCACCTCTACCTTTTGCTCCTCCCAAGACCTCTTCATATTAATGAAGGCTATTTTAATTTTTTATTATATTCGTTAATCTCTTCAAAACAATCACACTTCAAGATAGAGAGAATAATAATCACTCTTTCACTCTGTTAATTGAGGCTGTCGTTTCCTCTTTTAAGGACAGCCTGCCAGCCCAATCCCACATCCATCTATAATCTCGCAGTAAGAATATGAAAAAAAAATTCTGCTACCTCCGGTCACAAATAAGTGGGTGTTTTAAATATTGATATGGCCAGCAAGATACTTATTTGATTGTTAATTATTAAACCGATATATAATATAGTATATATAGCTATACTTCTTTAAAAGTGCACAATTTTTAATACAAATCTAGTCATATCATTTGCAACAGTTGATTTGAAATATTCAAAGAGATACTAATGATCAAAATTTAAACATATTCACTGCATGCATTTTAAAACATTACTTATTTATAACTAGAGGAGTATTTAAAAAGAAAGGTCTTTGTGCATCCTAAATGTAGATGTAATTTAGACACCGCAGATGTAATTCGTATTCATTATATTAAAAAAAACAAAACATATGACACTATCTGGATTACTGTACTAAACAACATATCAATTTGGCTAGAGGTTAATTTCCTGGTCTCACTTGAATGCACATCATCTTATGGATTCTTAGTACTAGTAGCTAGTAGTACTATTCTTTGGTGATAGCTCCAACACATACAGAGGAACATGCATGCATGCTAGCTAGGTAGGTACATATGCTCGGCAATCAAATATTGGAAGTACGTACACTAGTTTATCAACAAGTACTAAGTAATAATAATACTAATTGTTGAGAATTTTGACCTGATACATTCGCATGCTTACCAAATAAATTGTATGTCCAGCTAACACGACCAAATGCAAGTCATTCACGAGTCATGACGCGTTAAATATATCTTCATGAGTATGACTTATGAGACGACAACTAAAAGACAAGGCCAAGCTTTCTTAATTTGAAACCTTACCTAATTAATTAACTGCTACCGGTAGATGTATCCCCAGCCTTCTTAATTAGTGCAATCAAATGTGTCTACGTAGGCGATGAAGGGTCGACAGATAACACCCAATTAATGCAACTTTCTACATGTGTGTGTAGATATGGATGTAAGCTGGTTACTTAATAATTTCAACTCTAAATGGTACTATATATCATATATGAATATGTTGCGCATAAAATAGTGATTTATTTAGACACATAGGCAAACTAAACCCTCTAGCTGCTTCAGTTCCTTCTTCATGAAAAAAGTTCCAAGAATAACACAGCAATGATACAAAGTGCAAAGAGACAAGAACAGAATGCTTAATCACACACACACAGCGCTCAGTGCATGATGCTGAGACCGGCCGGCCATGTAACCCTACTCATTATTGGTTAGACAAGGCATCCTTCTCCAAGAAGCAAAGCCACAGACAGCAGTCAAAATAAAAAATCTCAGAGGCCTTTAAGAAAAGTATTCTGGTTAATTAGGTTACTACCTCTCTCTCTCTCTCTCCCGATTGCTAGAGACTCCTAGAAGAGTAGATGATCATATTCTACTTGTAACAGTAACCACATGCATATGCTCTCTCTCCAATTTCTTAACTGAATTTGCCCATCCTGTCTACAGATCTGGTGACCACCGATAGATAGATGATCATATAGCTGGCCCAATAATATTTCATTTCATTTTCTAGTCTATATTATTTTTCTACTCTCAATGGCATCTTTGTTTCATCATCAGGTCATGGAGTTGGAAACTTGGCATTCCATGTGATGCATGCAACCATCCAATTATATATGCATGGCATGCACTAGCTATCTAAGCTTAGGGATGCGTGTGAGATTCTTGGCAGGAGCCAATCCATCGTTTGGGCCATCCATTTTCGCTCTAGTTTGCATGATGAGGGTGGCGCGTCACTCTCGCCTATAAATAAATTAAACCCCTGTCAAGTAGATTTGCCTGCTGTCCACTAATTAGTGTACTATTAATAATAAACAATGCATTATGTATTGGTGTGTGATTATATTCTCTTTCCACGATATTCTAAGCTCTCTTCTAAAGTTAAAACAAACTAAATTATTGTTAACACGACACCTAACACTGTCCTGGAACATGTTTGCAGTAAACCTTGACTGACCATCGATTGAATTGACAATATGCGTATATCTGTATCACAATTTAATTAATTAATAAGAACAGCAAGTTACTAAGAACTTTCAGGGCCATGCATATCTCACATTCCTGTATTTCTATATATGAAGCTAAAGATAAACTAATTAAACAAAACATACATGCTAGATAAATGGATCACATTTCAACTTCCTCTTCTCTTCCAATGGAATCGTCGGAGTTGCTGCCATATTTTACTCTTTTTTTAAAAGAAAAGGAACCAGATTTCATGGTTAATTGTATTAGGTTAGATAGATCCAATTAAACACATATAGGTCAAGAATAAGTGCAGCAGTTAGCTAGCATATAGATCTATGCATGGAATTTACACCCAGATACAAGCTAGTGCGTCCAGAATTTTCAGCTCAAGAACACCAACAAATTCTGAACATTTTATTTCACACAACATTTCAAAACCAGCAGTCTCAGGTGGAGGCATGCATGGCCCCAAACTGATTGTGATTTCCAATAAACATTCCACTAGAAAAACAAAAGGAATACACAGACATTCGCCTCCGATCAAACAAGAAGAAAACAAGCAACAAGTGACAGACATTCCCCTGGGATTCCGTGCTGGTTTAATTAATCTCACAATAATATACTAATTAACAAAAACTATATGCATATCCGTGCATGCAATTTGCACCCCAAGAACAGCCTAAACAACGAAATCCACGTCTCGCAGCTCCCACATAAACTAATAGCACGCATAGCGCCGCCCCCCCCCCCCCCCCCCCTCATGTGATTGTGTGCTACATGTTCTTCGATCGATCCTCTTAATGCTACCTAATCTTTTGCAGTACTTTGGCGGTCGATTAGTACCCGATGGTTTGTTTATTGCTTCTCACAGCGCATGCACACTGCCCCAGCACTGATCTAATCTCTGCCATGACAGAGAGATGGATGATTAATTAATTGTTTGCATGTCGATTTGGATTGGAACGTTAGGGTACGAAAGAGAGAGAGAGATATGATAGAGGGATTAGACAAATGGACTTAGTTTGTTGATGGAATGTTTTGCAGGATTTGTGTGTATGGTAGTTGCGAGCAAGATCCACCAGTTCTTCACATACACTCGATTCTTTTACTCTGCTACTCTCTGCAGCGTTGTGGCTGCCAAGGAGAGAGAGAAAGTACTATTGTGTACTCAGATGTGTTAGGCTGGGCTGCACTGACATTCCAAGGGTCCCATAGAGCCATCTGCTCTATCTCACCCTCTCCCTTCACATATCTCTCTTTCCACCCTCTTCGTGCGTTGGTCAAGCTAATCGGTTGTGTGCACTCTCGATGCAGAGGCCAGAGATATTATATACTCTTTTATTATTAGAAGAAATTGACTAGTGAAGTGATTTCCCTTTTATATGTCTTCGAAAATGTTTTGCCTATTTTACAACATTTGACACGTATTCACTTGTCAAGTATTGATGTTGGCAATTTCATCCTTGGGTTATTTTTATAATTTGTGTATAATTTTGTCGTGGTTAGTGGTCACGTCACCAATTGAAACAAAACGGATGGTGGAATAATGACAAAGACAGCTGAAGCCTGGCATGTTCTTTGTTGCTCCATACACACATGAGGTTGTGTGGTTTTCAACAAAGAGGAGGTTGAGAACACACGTTGTCCTTTGACTTTGGAGCTATATGGAACACATTGTGCTCTAGCCACCTCTGCCATGTCTCTTACAAAATGATCGAAACAAATCAGAGCTTTCGGATACAAATAAGGAAACTATCTAATAAGAAAAATATATGAGAGTAGTGACGTACATATGCTGCTCAATTAATGTCAACATTTCAAATTATGAATTATTATGGGCACACTTTTCAAGCTCCTAAATATGCAAATGCTTTCTCTATAAGCATTTCTTAGAGAACATTTTCAAATCGAATTATCAGCTTTCTAAACTTTAATTTATCTGTTTGTGCCCTCAAATAATTACCATAAGCTCAGTTTCACTCATCCTCTATAAAGAACTCAAATATGTTTAATTTTGTCTCGAGTCATTGCCAAATTCACATTTTCTTAAAAAAATAAATCTGAAATGTATCATGGGTATCTCCACTGTTTTACCAAGACACACACACACACACACACATATATAGATATATGTGTGTGTGTGTGTGTGTGTGTGTGTGCGTGTGTCAGACGTGCCACTTTATCTGGGGGCATTTTACCTTCAGTAGTCAACAACTGATCAGCCATCGCAGTGATTTGCGTAGTTGAATAATCAGCACGCACACTATATTCATCTGTCTGCTGCACTGTAACTGTTTTACAGAGTACTAATACCACTAGAGGATGCATCAGAATTATTGTCCGTGCTGCCTGCAGGTGTGCATATGAGAAGGAACAAACAATGCATGCTCAATCATGAATCATCTACGTTTTATATGCGTCGACAAAAACCACACATCCATCCTAGTACAACGTAGGCTGCCCATGCATGCATGCATTTTCACATGCTGATCGATCGATCGAACTGATGTCTTGTAATACAAAGAGTGGACCGATCTAGCTAGCTTAAGCCACTGTGTTCTATATTTCAGCGACAATTCATCCAGAAAATTTTCATCAGAAACAAATATACCTTAACGAAAAAAGCTCCTCCCGCATCGCCATCCTCTACGTACTTTGCATCGATCCATATTTCGTCAGAAAGAACAACATAGGCTCTACATATCTCTCTTTCTTTCTCTCTCTCTCTAACCATGCATAGCCTTGTCCCATCCAATCATCCATGCATGCATGTCTGCCCTAGGTAGCTTTGTTAGCTAGATGTGGACCATGCAAAGCAAGCAAGCAAAGCACAATGTGTGTGTGTGTGAGAGAGAGAGAAAGATTCCAAGGAGACAAGCATGGCAGCTGGGGCAGGGGAGAAGAAGAGATGCAAATGTGGTCCTCTCTCTCAGCACTGGTCCACATTCTGGCTGGAGCACTTTGGGATGGTGGGGTTGTGGGAGGAGTTGGTCCTCACTCTCCTCACTCAGTGGGTGCCCAGTGGAGGAGATGAGAGGAAGAAGGCCAAGCTAGGCCGGTGCTTGCTGTGCATATATGTTGAAAATTCAGTACACACCACAGTGACTGTACCACCACTGATTATCAGCTGGATGCTGCTGCTGCATGCATGGATGCCTAATTGCCCATGGACCAGAGAGTGAACAGGAGGGGGGGGGGGGACTGAAATTAATCTGGTTAAATCAGGGGGGTGCCATCATGGCTAATGAGGCTGGTTATTATGATGACATTGACCATGATGATGGGTTTGGGGCAACTAATCCACATGCAGCTAGCTAGGGCGCATCATATCATGGCATGGCAGCAGAGCTATAGTACGTGCATGTATGGGTCAGAGGGACTACTGTTGAGAGCATGACTAATTTGCGCGCCCTCTCTGATTAGCTAGCTAGGTATAGCAGCTCTCTGCTGCTGACCCCTGCAAATTCTGACACCTCAACGTAATCAATTATTCACTGATCATCAATGAGCTCAATCGATCAAGCAGCGGTGTAGCATGCACCGGGCTAGGATATTGTTGGTCCTGCTCGACCGAACCCCAGCCCCTTTTTTTCTCGCTCCGAAATGATTGATGTTGCGAAACACAGACGAAAATCTCCCGGCCGTTAACACGGTTGCTTTCACGTTAAGTATCAAATTAGTTGAAATTGATCGAGTTTTTATGGTTCTTGATAAGTAATTTTTTAATGTAAAATTTTGTACCTCTCAAAGAACGTAAAATTTCTTTAATTATGCTTTAGGATTAACATATTTTTTCCAAGGATAGAGGTCTGGTTTATCAATTCACTGAACTTGTGCTACAGTTACTATGCTTCAATTCCGTGTCATCGGGAAAAAACATAAAAGAAATAAAAGAATTACCTCAGCAGAATTTACTGATCGGTTTTTATTACCCGCATGCATGGATACGTGCATGGATGGTGACAAATCCTAGTACATACAGTACAACAGTATAATGCATGCATACATGATACACGTAGGCTTATATATACACACACACACACTACACCCCTACATCGATGTAGCCAAATCATTGCAGGCCGGGGGTAAATGCATGCTACATTGCCTGGTCCTATAGCTTGTCACTATATACTGAGACTGTCGCTGTCGACGACGACGACGTACTCGGTACTCTACGTACATGCATGCCTGTACTCATACGTAGTACTACGTACGCAGTATATGTACACGTATGCATGCATGCACTGGCGGCAGGTAGGCGTAAACAGATCTCTGTACGGCGATCGATCTCGGTCGATGTGTGGATGCATGCATGCCACCGGCGGCGAAGATGAGAGAGTGATCCACCTCGATCGGACGTACGCCGCCGTGTCCATATATAGGCCGGCCGACGATCGGCCGGCCGGCAAGTTTATGAGATCGAATAATGTTTTGATCATGCGTGCATGTGATTTGTGTACGAGCGGGAAATGCATGCAATATGATAGGAGTACGTACCAATAAGCAAGCTAGCTAGTGGCTGGCCGACTGTGTGGCCAGACTGGTTAGCTTTGTGCGGGTATGGTCGAGTGCAGGACGATGTACATGTACCTTATTTGTGGAACAGTGTTAACCGGATTAACCATTTCGTTTTTTGAAAAGTTTAAATATATAGAAGTATGCTGGATAAATATAGATGCATAAAATTTTAAAAAAAATTAATTATGATATGAATAAATATGGTATTTTAGGAAATACTCAGACGGTTATGTGCAAGAAGTTATAATACTTATGATTTTCTATAATTTTACCATAAAATATAGAGTTCTCTTGAAATTTACCTAAAAGATTGTCCGTGCTACCATGGCAAGGAGGAGGGATGGCGTCTATCAATTTCTCATCATGGTTTAGGGCGTGAAATAAGATGGCGGTGAGGTGTAAGGGATGAAAATGGTGGTGACAAACCTCAGAGGGTATAAAAGGTTCTTATTTATGTATTTGGCAAGATAATTTGTGCCCTTAGATTTTGATTAAGTAGGTTGCGCTAGATCATTACATATTGTTGACCTAATAACATTCTAGAGACAATTTCCAAAATCTAAATAAATGCACCTAATAGGTTTTGGTTAGAACCATCTAACTATCTATAGCCAAGAGCGGTTGAAAAGAAGCGTTTAATCTAGATACCTAAAAACTACTAATTTAGTCTGAGAGAAAGATAAAGATTTACTTCGTCGAACTAATTATAACGGGATAGATTGCTGATACAATGTATACAAAATACAATCATATGTACATAAATAAATTTTAATAGTTATGTATCAAATCTAGTTCTACTTCTAAAATCTATTATATATGAATTACAATAGTATTTATGAAAACATAATCTAAGATTCATACATATTAAATCAAATTCTTCTTTTAAAATTTAGCTCTATAACTTATAATAAATTCATCATAGGTGAATTTGAGAGTGACAATAATAAAATACTCTTATGGAGGGAGGGAGTATCTGTTATGTTTTGTCTTATTAAAGTGGTACATGTAAAACAGATACGATCGTCGTTGTCGTTTGCCTGTATGCCCACAGGAATAATGTACAGTACTGTACTGTATTATTATATACTGCTTCTCGTTTGTTTTTTCACCATGGACCGGCCGGACAACAACCAGGGACGACGTGACACACGGTCGTCCGTCCGTTCCTCCGATTCCGATCCCTCCGCCTCTCTTTGTCCCTCAGCTCTGATCTCGCTAATCCTTATCCTGTTCATCGATCGTACGTGCGTGCGTGCCACTTACACTTGGCGATGGCGACACCCACTAATAAGCTCGAGAGCTAGCTCTAGACCCGGACGATTCTTCCCTAGCTTTTGCTTGTCCCATTCATACGCACAGGCGTCGTACACTAATGTAATCTGATTAGTGTGTCATAATTGATTGTCATTATTGATTGATTAGTCTGAAACACATGCACTCAGGTACACTCGATCTCGCCTTAGTTGCATCTCTGGCTAATCAAGGAGAATCTCTCCTGCCACGCCTGCCAGTTAAAGTTAAAGTAAAGATGTGATTGGTTGTGCTATATATATGGGGTAAACTGTAGAAAAATAAAAAGAAACAAACAAAAATAATTTATGAATAATTTTTTTATCTAAACGTATTATTAGACAAGGCTGAAAACGAACTAGGGTGAAAAAAATTCTCAAAATTAACTCCAATATTAGCTTTTAAAATTAAAATTTCCGTTTTAAAAGCCAACAAACAGAGGCTACCGCACACTCTCTCTATATATACTATATCATGCACTATATGCATGCATCTATCATGTAAGCTATAACAAAATTGGAATTTAATCGGAATTAAGCTAGCGCTTTCACTGGCGGAGTGGGTGCGCGCGCGCGCGGCACACGGCTTTGACCCCCGCTCGATCGGCGCGCGGGCGGCGGGTGCGTGTTGCAATCACGGCAGCCGCTGCCGCTTCCGTCCACACACACACCGCACTGCTTCGATCAAACCGATTATTAGACGGTTAGAGAAGCCGTCTTTAATTAATCGTCTATAAAAATATTATTATTTAGCGGCTCTTAGGATTAGCCATCTATAAAAATACATTTATCAAATAAAATCCACATTTGAAATTTATCCTAAATTTTATATTAAAATTATTCTAAATTCACATCAAAATTAATCTAAAGTTTCACATAAAAAT
This sequence comes from Oryza coarctata, assembly GCA_030770085.1. NCBI lineage: Eukaryota > Viridiplantae > Streptophyta > Magnoliopsida > Poales > Poaceae > Oryza > Oryza coarctata. The sequence continues at coordinate 12,747,514 of CM061475.1, forward strand.
TCATCTAACATTTTCAAATAACTAATGAGATATACAAGTCAATAAATGATTAGACATAATTTTTCTCTATTTCTACCAGCTATTTAAAAGTTAGTTTTAATAGATAAATTATAGCAAGCTGGAAAAGAAATATTATTGTAAATATGCATTCTATTATTTCTAATAGTAGTTTAATTGGTAGCATGTTAACTAACTTCGATACTACGACAATATATATGGATTTGTAATAACCTAAGGATATAGCACAATCATCCAGTTTAGATAAGTTTAGACTTCAGTATAAAGCTATGAAATCATTTTATTTACAATTCCAAACTTTTAATTAAAATATGAGCAGAGAATTTGCCTATACCTGTCCTTCCACGAGTGTTTGATGATGAAGTAACTAGCGAGGTATTCGGACTCCTCGTAGCTACGGCGGACAACGAAGATGAGGATGCACACGTTGGGGCAAGGAAAAAGAGTTGGCATTGGGGAAGAGGAGGCCAAAGGCATTGCTAGATAGGGGGTCCAGCGTGGCGGTGACTAGTCAAAGAGAAGGCGGTGATGACGAGAAGGATGCACGTAGTAGAGAAGGGCCGCACAGGGACGGGACACGTTGGCTAAAACTTGAGGGTGGTATTGAACGGAGTTATGGTTCTGTAAGTGAGATTTTAAAAAAAATTTCTCCCATGTGACTTATAGAAGATTATTTTTGTAGGCGGCACATAATATTGATTGTAAAAATATATAATTATAATTATAATTATAATATAAACTATAATTATAATTATAATATAAACTATAATTATAATTATATAGTATGAGCGGTGTACCGCCCTTTTCTAGCAACTGATAGCACGGATGGAATGATTGGAAAATATATTTTTACAGGCAACCGGGTGTTCCCTTGGTATATTTTTTTACATGTGGCCTATAATTCCACCACCTATAAAATATTTTATGGCCGTGCGCGCGTCGACTACCAGCCGGTCGCTCGGTCTACTCGAATGGAACAGGCATGGACTGCTGATCTATCGCGGTCGATCCATCATCAACCGATATTCTATTCTTCTCAGAAAAGACACGGCAGGTGCACACGCACTGAACACAAGGGAAAAAAAAAGACACGAGACGACACGACACGACAGACGCAGAGATGCTATATACGTCCCCATGTGGACGCTCGTGTCCACATGCGCGTGTGTTAGTTAATTATTGGACGCGACTTGTCACGGCAGCTAGCTCACTCGATCGATCGCTCAGGTAGCACACGTACCACGTTTTCGCGCGTATAGTCGTAAACGCCGAGACAGTGTGTGCGCTAGCTAGCTGCTGCTTGGACAGTCTGAACATCATGCATCACACCAGTAGCTCAGCTCGCCGGCCGGTGCGTGTGGACGCCCGCGCGACGACAGAACGTGATGGCAAGAAGCAAACGACGACGACGACACTGCTAGCGCGGGGGCGAGTGCCTGCGGGATGGCTGCGCCGCCATATTCGTCGTGGGTGTGGCATGCACATCGGCACTGTGCGCAGGTCGCCGGCCGCCGGCAGGACGCACGGCCATGTCTGGCGTGGTATTTGGCGGACGAGTAGTACGCGCGCACGCGCGCGCGCGAACTCTGTTGTGTTGCACTGTGCAGCGCGTACGTACGCGCATGCAACACGCATGCACAGACCGCCGGTCGTTGATAGGGACGGGAGAGACAGCGTACGTCGCAACTATCTACTTACGTACGTGCCTACGGCGCGGCACAACGTACGTACCCGACAGGTGGGCCCCCCATCGAGTAATTACCCAGCTTAACTAGAGACCAGCCAGTGCAGATCCGTAACGGAAACGGGCCCACATGTCAGTGCCTCAACGGCACATGCCGCGTGCCGAGACCAGGCGTGTACGGTGAAAAATATGTAACAACGGGTCTCTGTTTAGACCCCTTCGCGAGACATAAAAACACCACTTTACTAATTATGAGTCGTTTGAAATTTGTCTAAATTTTTAGTTAACTGATAAATATTGTTCATTTGATAAACTTTGGAATTGGTGGCACCTAAACTTTGTGATATGATTCACTCGTTTAAGATTTTAGGGTTAGAGGTTGTGAGAGTGAGTATAAAAATAGTGAGGGTGGAAGACGGGCGGTGTTTATCGGACAAATAGACGGTGAAACACTTATGGTGTCTCTAAAATTGTAGAAATTAGCTGTGGTGGGGGTAAGATGAGCCTTATGATTAGGAGGTATGGTGGTAAAAGAGTGTTAGACTTTAAGATGGTGGTGATGGACAACCTACCGCCTCACCGATGCCCGCGCTGATGAGGTTATGTGTGGTGATGCACTAGATTGAGTGAGACAAAGAATAACAACGATAATTTGATGGAGACTCAATCCGAGAAAGAGAGGAGTTGGTATTGGGCTGAAAAATCTTGAAGCAATATATAGCGTCTAAAAAAATTCCATATTTTAAGAAAATGTCAGTTGAATGATAAATAATAAGCCCTAATTACACGAAAGCATGACTACTTTAGGCGTACGAAGTAGAGCAGTTGACAGTGTCAGTTTGGCGGCCGGTGTCGCCACCGGAGCGCGAGCGATCATTCACGTACGTGCGCGTCGCTGCGGGTGGCCGCGGTAGTTGGGTTGCGTCTTGTCCGCCACCACGGTTGACATATTCCGGCCGGACGGCCGGCGGCCGAGCTATAGCTCGTCGGACCGGCTTAATTGCAGTGTCGGCCGCCTGTTTCGGCAAACATGCGTACATGACACACCCTCGCGCTCTCTCTCTCTCTCTCTCTCTCTTCGCAGTGGAACTAATCATTCGTTTTTGAAAGAAGGTGGAGCTAATTATTGCTGGTTTGGCAAGGAAACCCCCCAATCTCGGGATGCGCTCGGATCGATTGGCCTCCATGGCTGATGGCTCCATCCTTGCATCTCAGAGCAGGTACAGTAAGCTTGGTCACCAGGCTCCAAAATATTTCAGATCAGCAAATTCCAACGTGGGGAGGGAGGGAGAACAGAGCGGGCGCTAAATATAGCGCCGGGCGATAGCACGGGTACGCAAGCGTTTGTGGGCCCCGCAACCACTCCATCTTCCAGTCCGCCCCACGCCTCCTCCGCTCGCCCCCATCTCGCCGGGTTTCTCTCCCGCGGCGTGAAACCCCACCGCGTCCCAAAAACCAGCAATCCCCGTTCCCAGCGGCAAAGGAGCAGGCAGGAGGTGGATCGAGGAGCAAGTGGTGCGGGCGTGCAGCTAGCGCCCAAAGCAACAAGCAGCTTCTTGATTTGACTTGGCTTCATCTGATCTCATCCTTTTTCTTTTTTTCTTCTCCAATCTGATGAATGCTTGTCGTCCATGTCCGTTCGATCTATCAATTCTTCTCATCTGCTGAATGCTTGTCATCTAGTACGTTCTAATCTCTTCCCCTTTTTTTTCCTCTCCATTGCCGTTGAACGCTGGACATCTAGTCCTTCAGATTCATGTACTGATTATGTAGTTGGCCGGCAGTTGGCTGCTATATATGTGAATTATCAAGTGTATTGTGACTCGTTATTTCTCTACGTAGAGTCGTAGACAGCCCGTGTTCATCGCATAACACAAATGACCACAGAGATTGAGGGTACTTCTGATCATACATACTCATAGGCACATGTAAAATTAATTGTTTGATTAACGAGGTGTTGTTAATGTAATAGCCGACCTATTGTACTAGTTAGCTTTCGCATTAACTGTAAAATAACATGGACATTATTGAAGCCAGCAGCTGGCTACGCTAGTAACCTTGCTCTCACAGCCTCTCTCTCTCCATACATCATCTCTCTCAGTCCACAATTATCTCTCTGCTGGAGTTTCTCTAGTATACAATTAATCCTAGGTTAATTTCTCTCTGTCTTCTTGTGGACTCCTCGCAATGTAGTAGAAGTACTAGCTAGTACATTACATGTTGGTGACACGTTTAATTAAAGTACAGGGGAAAGTGGCTGAGATGCATCCAAATAGTTACGTAAAATTTTAAACAAAATTCAAAAATATAGATTAATATATTAATATATCACTCTAGCAAGGTCAGTTTCAGACTAAGTTACTAATATAGTTGTGAATAGCACACGTACCGGACTGGAACTGACATATGCTCGGATTTGATCGGGCACATGCATGAATTCATAAAAGACTCTTTTTTGCTGCACATTTAATTTCGAGTCATAATGCTAGGTACTACTAGTTAGCTCGTCATGTTTATGTCCTTTTCGTGTATTAGGACCCAGGCCGAGTCTAAACGATACTACCTCTGTCAGAAATAATTTACTTTTAACCATCTCATATATATACCAATACAAAGACAAAAAAAGTTAAAATGTCATTTATTTTTTCAAACTCAATTGTATTTATCTCTTACCTTTTCAAATTCTGATGCACATGTCTCTCACCTTTTCAAACTCTAATGCATATGCACATCACTTTCTTAAACTTCAATACATTAATTACTTTAAAAAATAAACTCTTTGTAGTATAAATAAAAAAGGTAAAAATAAAGTCAATTAGACAAAGGGAGTAAGTTGTTGTTGACTTTTTAAAGTCAACATTATACGTCTTTGACTATCTAGTTTTTTCGTATAAATTAAAAAAAATACACAGGCACAATATTATGAAAGTACTTCCTGTAACAAACTTGAATATGTTATTTTTCATACACCCAAAACCTATATTTTAAATTGGACTTTATAGTCACTGTTAACTCAAGCTGATTTGCAGGCATTCTAAAACGTTTTGTTTTTGAGACAGGAAGGAGTAATTTACAAGATCAAATAATACCCGGTGACGGGTTTGTTGCCAACAAAAAATGTCTAGTTTCACGCACACCCACCCGCGAGTACGATGTCAGTACGTGCACCTGCAGGACCAAAGGCGTGCGTGAAGTAGGCCGTGGTAAGTTCGTCGTGGCGTCGACGATGTGCGGTGTATGAAAGTACGCGCGGGCCGGGTGTGGCTCCTTGCAAGCGTCCGGTTCCATCGTTCGTACGTGCACGCAACGCAAGAGAGGACAATTGTACTGGCTAATATATATTACTATGCACAGGGACTGCGTGTGCGTTGCATGCCGGCACGCGCGCACATGTAGTAAGTGTATCATTGCATAAGCTCAGCTACGCACATACGCCAGCTGGGGGTCGTACGTACGTACACAAGGCGAGATGCTGTTGGTCTTCGAGCGCATCATTTCGAAATTACCTGCACGGTGAAAATTTGAACTAGCTGTCGCTGAAATCGATCGAGCATTATGCAGGTCGTCGTTGCACCAGCCGGCCGGCCAGCCGCCGGCCGCGAGAAAGACGACGGATGAAGATAAACGAGACGGCCGGCCGCCGTTACCGGAGTGGTGGGGAGAGAGGGAGAGGTAGAGGGAGATAGGGGTAAGGAAGCTAGGCGGAGACGACGTACGGATGTTACTGTTCTGCAGCAGCGTCATCGGAGATCTGAAGGTGCTCACACCGACGTACCAAACACGCACGCACAGTGGCTGGATCGATTCATCGCAGCAGTACTACCGCTGCCATGCTGTTGCCGCTGCCCCAGAGTGCGTACGCCGTCCTGAACACTCACGCACAATCTCTCTCTCTCACTCACTCACTCACTCACTCTCTCTCTCTAAGTCATGGTCTACCCTGCTCGAGAGCTAGATAGCTTGGTCCTGCATGCATGGATGCATGCAAGCAACAAGACTTCCACGCACCAGGTGCATCAACAGGACGATGGGAGAGAGATAGAAACAGTATGTGTGATCGAGAGAGAGAGGGGCCGGCCGGCCGACCGATCGGTCCCAGCCTTCTTACAATCTGTCAGCGACAAAACTGGTAGATACCAAACTCGCTGTTCCTTCACTTTCACACTCTCCTCCTCCTCTCTCTAGCTCCTGCTACTAAACTATAGCAGCTAGTCGTAGCTAGGATGCTGCAGAGCTATCTAGAGAGGGTACGTACCTCAGATGCATGGCACAGCATGCAGAGAAAAGAAGATGCGAGAGAGAGAGAGAGAGAGAGCTACCTGCACGCATCCATGCATGGATGCGTGGCATAGTGCGGCCGGTAGAAGTGAGTAGTGAGCTGTCCGTCCACATGCGCTGTCGTCGTCGTGCACAAAGCACAGGCCCGCCCGGCGTCCACACGCCTGTTGCATGCACCACCGCCAGCGCCAGCGACCACCACCCCCGTACGTAGGACACCAACGACCTCACACACACACCCGGCATCCACTCCATCTATCCTCCCCCCTCTCCTGAGACGACTTCCGTGTGCGGAGATCATGGTAACGTAAGGACTGATCCAATCGCTTGCTGTGGTAAGTTCCTCGTACGTTCAATCCTGTCACCAAACTTGGAAACTCTTTTTTTGTGCGAGGAGCCACTCCTTTGGGTGTGCATGTGGAGCGTCTCAGATGAAGTATCAAAATTAATGCTACGCTACTCGCTCTGTTACAGAATATATGGTGCTGGTGCTTTAGTTTTATTATATCTCTAAAAACAATCTAGTATATAGAAACATAATTGACATTCACCATAACAAATTTTATATTTGAGTTTAATGATGTTGGTGTATTTTTATGTGAACTTTTGGTGAAAACTATAACAAAAAGACGGAGGGAGCAGTTAACAGTTAACATAGTTTGATTACCTCAAGCAGTGATCTAGCTCTTCCTCGGTACGGAACGATCGGACGGCTCCGATTGGCCAATTGTCGGCAACGACACACGGAATGGGATCCACTGCATTGCTGATGACTTACATGTGGGCCCAACAGCACGTCGAACCCACATGTCAGAGAGCAGTACCGCAAAGGACCTGTGTCCCACGCACACACGGAGCAAAACCGGGGCCACCCTACCCTACTACACGCATCTCCCTAGTGTGGGCCCACAGGACAGGTGGGACCTACGTGTCAATCTGCCCTGCCGACCGATGAGCAGTGGACGGCCGATGGAGGGCTTGTCGTTTTCCCTCCGGGGAATTCTCTCTGCTTTCATCTTTCCATGCATCTAATCAGGAGTAGTAATCTACAGCGCGCTCGATTTCATCTCACTGCTTAATTCCGTGCGTCTTTTCCTGGGGCCACCCTCGCGGGGGACCCAAAGACAAATTATGCAAAAGTACCAGCGGTGTAGTAGAAAAAGAGAGCAAGAGGGGACAGACGGGTTAAAAAAATGAAAGAGAGAGAGAGAGGAGAGAAGTGACTGGAACAAAAGGAGCAATTGTTCTTCTCGAGGCACGCGAAAAACTTCGTGGGCCTCGGGATTCTCACTGCCCCCCTCAACAAATTTCTTAATTTTAGCCATCCTATTCCCATAAATTATTTACTTAGTCTGTATTTTTAGCTATCGAAAGTGAGAAATAAGTAATGATAATTTTATTAATTTTAAGATATATTGATTTAATTTGTAGTAGTATAATGCTCACGGGATAAGATGTTTGTATGCATTTATAAATATAAGTACACGTGTGTTTCTGAGCGCTTGTATTTATATAAGTTTAGAATAGATAGTCTAAAAGAAAATTTATGGTACTAGGTAGATTTCAAATTTTACATTAAAATTTTTAAAATCTTTAAGATATATATTATTTAAAGGTATTAAATTTTGTATAAAAGTAACTCCTGATGTCGTACTATAAAAATAACCTTAGTGGAAATTTTTTAAAAGGAGAGGTGAAATAAATAATCTAAGACAATAATTAGATGAAAAAAGTTAAAAGGAACCAAACAAGTGGATGGCTAAGCTAAGCTACTCCTAGCAGCTAGGTAGCTAGTATCTTTGTTCGGTTTGTTGCTAGATCGATTGGTCATTTGGCCGAGAGTGACTACTATAGGGGGTGCAGTTGTGTAGTGTACTGTACGAGTTGATGCTTTACTATTTAGGGACTTGTAGTCTATCAGGGGTGGCTGGGTCCTACCATGGATTAATTGTACAACGTTCTGACAGCGTCATTTGTGCACACACATTGATCTAAGATCGAATTGTGATGATGTTTTGTAATCGAGTTTTACATTGATGAAAGAAATTAACATTAATGGTGTAGGAGCTAGCTCCATTCCGTTTCAAAATTGTGAGCTGATGTGTAAGTTACACCATTGAGAGTTATATATATATATATACACACACACTTCAAAAATAATGCAAATAACTGTGAAAGACAGCATGGAAGTTCCTCTCTCTGTCTCTTTTTTTAGTAGTAGTACTTGTTAGAGAAGTAGTACTATCTGTGGTGTAAAAAAAAGATGATAATTCAGTTTTGCTCAATATTTTACAAGACCATCGCTGTCTATATAAACCATGTACAACCAAACGGCAGTGTACTAATTTATATGTATAAGTTGCATATTTACCAAACTAATCAAGGAAATGATGTTAGGGCACTTAACATGGTACTCTCCCAAAAATAATGTATTACCATTCTATGCTGGCCGGTACGTACCTAATACGTACATAGTATCGCATATATATAGTTCTACTTTTATTTAGATGCCCTAGCTAGCTCTTGCAAAGTAGAAAGAAAAATAAGTGTACTGTAATTCTCTGGGGCAAAAAATTTCTTGAACAAGATGTAAATATTCATCAAATATAAACTTTTTGATATAAATTACTATGGTCCAGCTCCAACTTTAAAAACAAATTTAGAGATGGATTCTCTAGCTTCAAAAAAAAATCTTGAAGTTGGAGATGGGGCTAAATTAGGGCTGTTGGAATGAGACGTTTTGTTTATATCGATAACGATATTAGATGATTAAATCACTTTATTTTAAGTTACAAACTCCACATTTGGCAAGAATCTAGAGTTGTTGGAGCCATTCCTAGCTGACAATCCTATATACGTGTTCATTTGATAATGATAACAATAATCAAACAATAAATCACATATATGATCATATATATTGTTGTATCAAGTATGTCATCATATAGGATATCTCAAATTGATATGTGAAAAAACCTATAGCTCAAATAGGGCTACATTAGTTTGATGGATCGTCCTAGTGGTCATTGACACAGTCTCGAGCACTTAATTTGTTATCTTTATAAAAGGAAAAAAAGTAATATTATTGACATAGTTTCTACGTAGAATGGTGCCCACAAATGAATTGTCTAAGATGACATCTAATTTGGAATGGAGGTATAGTAGTACAAAACACAAATATTCGAGATTTTTCTGAATCAATGATGTAAGAATAAATTAGTCACAATCCAAATACTATTTTGTGCATAACAAGTAACACACAAAAATTGACTTTCCCACCAACACCAAGTACATAAACCACATCATAAAGCAATACAGTTAATATATATGTACTCAATCCTTGCCACAGAAACAAGCTGCACTTGAGACAAAAACACGGAAGAGGAGTCCCTTGCATCACAAACCAGTGACAATTTAGACTATGATGAGATTGCCAAGACCACAAACTTTGTAACAAATTTGGTAGTTACAAGTTAAACTTTACCTACTATATATGTAAAACACTCCCCAATCTCTAGAAAAACCCTCGCTTCATCGTTTGCGTGCTTCCGACGCAACACACACGTACCTCGATCGCTCGATATAACGCTATCAGAGATAACACGGTTTAATTTGACGCCACACGCAAAGATACGACCACCACGAATGTCACTACTAGCACAGTAGCACTTACAATTACAAACTAATTAAACACTTGATGAACCAAGCCCAGTCAGGGACCACCACCACACACACTTGCATGTAGTCAGGACAAGCTAGCACGCACAAGGGTAGCTAGCTTCTTCTACGATCCGGCGACGGCGACGACGACCGAGTCGCTATATAACTAGGTTTAAGGGCTACGTTGCGCCGGCCTCTCTCTCTTCTTCTTGGATCTTCGTCTTCTCCCCCTTTCCACTCCACCCACCTGTTCGTTCATCTCTCGTGTGTGTGGCGGTCGTGGCGCTACCTCTCGCTCGCCGCGGTATTCTCTCTCTCGCGCGTCTACTTGGTGAGGAGGAGGAGGAGAGTGGTGGTATCGCCATCAGAGCTCAATAATACTAGTGCACGCTCGCCTTGTTTTCTAGCTCTTGTCAGCGAACCTTCCCCCCCGAAAACCCCACCCACCCCTCCTCGTCGTCTCCTTCTCTCTGTTTGTGTGTGTGTGTGTGTTTGTTTGTTTGTTTCTTTCTCTCTCTAGGCATCGTCGCCGTGCGAGCTGAGAGAGTTCGCGCGCGCGCGGCCGTGATCTGTTGTGTTTTTGGGAGGTTGTGATCTCTCTAAGATGGCTGGAGCGGGGGGTGCGGCTACGGCTGCGGCGGGTGGTGGAGGAGGAGGACGGGGTGGTGCGGTGGCGGGGAGGAGTGGAGGAGGAGGTGGTGGGGCGGCTGCGGGGGCGAGGACGCCGGACCCGAGGGCGGAGGCGCTGAGGTGCCCGCGGTGCGACTCGGCGAACACCAAGTTCTGCTACTACAACAACTACTCGCTGTCGCAGCCGCGGCACTTCTGCAAGGCGTGCAAGCGCTACTGGACGCGCGGCGGCACGCTGCGGAACGTACCCGTCGGCGGCGGGTGCAGGAAGAACAAGCGGTCGAGGAGCAGCGGCGCGCCGGGGGGAGGTGGCGTTGTGGGGAGGAGCGGGTCTGGTGGTGGCGGTGGAGCGGCGGTGGCTGTTTCGTCGGCGGGCGGAGGTGCTGGCACGTCGCCGGCGTCGTCGCTGGCGCTGCCGCAGCACGGGTCGCTGCCGTCGCTGTCGTCAGCGCTGGGCCTTACGGGAGGCACCTCGCTGGCGTCGCTGCTGCTCGGGAGCGGCGGCTCGGGGGGAGACCACCTCGGCCTCTTCCAGGCCATGCAGTCGGTGGTCTCCGACGCGGCCGCCTTCGAGATGCATCAGCAGCACCAGTCGCAGGTGGATCACCTGCTCGGACTCGGCTACGGCGCCGCCGCGGGGACGCAGATCCAGGCCACCAAGCCGTGGCTGCATGACGGCGGCGCCACCTGTGGTGCCGGGCTCCTCGACGGCTTCTACGCGCCGCTCCTGTCCGGCTCCATCGTGCCGGGGCTGGAGGAGCTCCAAGTCAAGGCGGAGGCCACCACCGGCGAGCACCAGCAGAAGTCCGCGGCGGCGGGCGACGAGCAGAGCTGGGACCTGCCGACGCCGTCGTCCTCCAACGTCGAGGCGAGCATCATCGCGTCGGACGCGCTCATGGCCGCGGCCGCGTCGATGAACCCGGCGGCGGTCACCACCACCACCTCCACGGCGCCGTCCGCGCAGTCGCTCCTCTACTGGGGCGGCAACGGCGGCATTGGTGCCGCCGCCGGGGCCTGGCCAGACCTCGCCAACTGCGGATCTTCCATCGCGACTCTCTTCTAGCCTACCCTCCTGCCGTCTCCACGCCGCCGGCTGGGCTAGCTCGTCGTCGCCGTCGTTAACTCTATTTTTTTTCCACCTTAATTTCCCTGGTTAATTTCCCGAGATCTCTTGACTAAAATAACTTGTAATTTGTGGGGGGGAAAGCTGAGATGAGAGATAGAGAGCACATTGTGAAGGAGATCATCATCTCATAGGCTGAAAATTTCAAGAACCAACGACGCACCAAATTTTCCACAAGATTTAATTCATCGCCGCCAGAGGAAGAACAGATTTCTTCCTCGTCGCCGGCCGGTCGATGATCGAGACGGCGGCGATCAATTTGGAAACATTGATGAACAAGGAAGAGATCAACATCATGGGAGGAGAAGAGAGGAGCAAGCAAGCAAGTGTAAGTGCACTAGCCAGTGTTGCTACTACTTGATTTGCTAACAAGCTAGCTCTACTTAGCTGCTGCTTCTGCTTCTTCTTCCTTGGGTGGTATGTAGTAGCTTATTTGTATATAGGGCATACGGCGTGGGGGGATAGATACAGGAGAAGAGCTTGCTTCTTGTCCATGTCTGTGTGGTGCAAGAACACGGGGGCCTTTACTCTCTCTCTCATCTCGGCATTTTAATCGGTGTGTTTAATTGGTTAATTACCCTGCTACCTTGGCTTTGGGAAGAAGTACTCTAGATGTACAAGTTAATAGTACCCTCTTAGATCACCACCATCTCTCGCAGCATAATTAGAGAACTGTTTTTGAGTTCTCATGCATTGGACTTGTTAAGAGTTCGTCCAATTCCTTGTTCCTCTTTCTTCTTCTAGAGTGAATTTCTCTTTCTTTCTTTCTTTTCTTGGGGTTCTTTTCTTTTTTGTTCAAAACTTTGCTTGTATCAATGATGACTTTGTGAGCTATGAGAAATTAAAACTTCTGTTTGTTCTGATGGATTGTGAAATTTCATCTCACATATTTACTCGTATAATTTCTTCTTCACACATACATATATTGATACTAAGATACATATATGCATATATACTGTGCTATGTAGCAACTTACTCCATCCCTTTTAGTGCATGGATGGATGCATGTCTCACTTTAGTGATGCTCCTGCAGCTTTAGCACCTTTGCTCTCTTTTTCATGCGCCGGCTGCCCGGCCCGGTGTTGTTCCTGCATGGTCTGATCTTTGAATTCTGCGCTGATAGATGGCTGCTGGCTGGCTTCTTCTCTCATGGAGGTGTTTCTTTCTTTTTTCTGCCATGGATCATAGGATTCTCCAGTAGTGGTGTACTCAATTTAGTGCTAGTATCATGGTCATGGAGGGTGTTTTTTGCTGCTTCTGGTGGTCAGAATCTTTCTTGTGCATGAGCTCGGCTGCTGGATGGATGGAGAGGCCAAAAACATGGCTGCTTTGCTTGTTCTTACCTGCATGTCTCGTAGCAACTCGGAGTCGCATTTTGATGCATGCTGGCTATGTTCACACACCGACTACTGGTAGGTAATTTTATATCAGCTACTAGTACATATCACTCAGAAAAGGAAAAGGTAGATAGAAACAAAAATAATTAAATGAGGGGGGCGGGGGGTGGCGCAAATGAAGACAATATAATTTATGTGGAGATGTGCATGGGGGAAATCGAAAACGATTGCATTTGGAATTTTGCTTTTTTAAAATCTTTTTGTTGTTGTTTGTGCTACATATGTGTGTTAATTTAATTAGTAACGTTATATTGGTTTTTTTTCCATCTGAGTTTAATTTGCTCCTTTAAACAAAAGTTACTCTGAGGTTTGTTCCAATGCGCTTAATTAATTTGTTTACTTTCTAGGCTAATATTTGTTCGAAATGAGTTTGTCATTTTAAAAAGCCAAAATACAAAGAAACTTGATGTTGACGGATTTAGTTATGTCCTTTCTGGACAACATGTATTACATTGAAAATTGCATTCTGTATATGAGTGAAAGAAATTATTTTTGACAATATTGAAAGAAAAACAGCCTTCTGAAATAGGATTGGATTTTCATTTAAATGACATGGTTTTAAATGTTGAACTTGATCATCTAGTAGAACAGATCTTGCATGGAAATATTCGTGATCCTTGTAGTGGATGAGAAATTTTTTAGAAACCAGTATAAGCTAGCTAGCTCACGCATATGTACATGTGGGAATCAAATTTATTTAATTAAAGGTCAGCTAATTAAGTGGTGAAATTTTTTAGGAACCAGTATAAGCTAGGTAGCTAATTGGCTAGCTAGCTAGTTTAATTTCCAATGCTGATCTCCATCTTTTTGGAGAACACTTCAATTCTCCCAGTAACGAATCCATTTCACTGTTACCAAAATCACCATGCATGGCTTTCTACCTCTGTAGCTTGCATGAGTTATGGTACAGTTATAGGATCACTCAAAATCTAGGTGTACAATCCGTACCTGCTGATCCATCTCATTTTGATTGTTGAATGACACTGTGTTTGATGTTGTTGCAACAACATAAAACCCATAAATGCCATTAATCCTTTTGTTAGAACCGTACGGTTGTATAAATATGTCGGGTTCCACGTCACAAAATGCAAGAACTGACACCCATTAACTGTAGATGGGTACAACAGTACTAATAGTACTCGGAATACGCATTCCTAATAGTATGCATTTTGATACATACTACGTCATATTGCCTTTCTAGATAGCTTGTTTACATGAAGATTGTTCCCCTTGTTCTTCTGATATACGTGTGATACTTGCATGGATGCAACACATACACACACACACATATATATATATATTCATTCTTAAGTCAACATTTGTAACTAATTTAACATAATAGCCAAGATCTGCTTAAGCTAATTGTATATAGGAATAAAGTGAAATTTATGCATAGTGATCCCAAATAGTACCAAAGACAGGCCTGCAAAACTAGAGTACTGGTGTGCATGCCCACTTAGCTTAATTACCAGTGTTACTATTTATGTGCTTTAAAACCAACACAATGCGATTACTTGTACTGGAAAGACATAAGTAAACAATAAATGTTGTCTTTTCTGCTAAGGCAGTGAGGAACTATGTATTACTTTGATTAATACTAATATGTATCCATGGAACAGCTACTTATTATAATCGGTGAAAAACAAGCTAGCTAGCTAGTAAAACTGATCCATATATAACTAAGTCAATAATGTGTGTATATATATTAATTCTAGGCATGCATTTTCTCTTAAATATACAGAAAATGTTGACAAGATAGAGATTCATGTATAGTCTCTACATTTATTTATTTTCTCAGTTGGAATGGTTCTCTGAAGTAGGTGTTGCACATGTATACTTCGTTTCTAAGAAAAATCAGTGTCACCAAATATCCATGAATTGGTATGCATATGGATCTCTTCTTAGGGACAGCATATATGGTCCATACATTCCATGTGAGAATGCATGCATTTCTTCTATCCACTCTCTTCTCTTCTCACCTCGGTATTGGCAAATTAATTTAGTTATTATGCATCATGCCTAATAAATTAAACCATAAGAAGTCTGTTTCTTACCACGTCACCATGAGGACTATTCACATCTATCCATGTCACGATTAGTCGACACATGAGGGCTTTTCTGCGGTGTTGGCTAAGTATATGCATCCATTCATGCATTTCAGTGTTTACTTTTACGTTGTTCAGTGTCGTTGTCTAACAGTGAGAGTGATCGATAAGGATTTCGATAGTATGATTAATTAAAAAGTGGAAATTTGAATCAAGTAACTGAAGAGAATTTATAAATTATGAAGTTTTAGGAGTTTCGGTAAGTAAAAAACTATGCATATTTCTTAAGGAAAGCATAGAATTGTGTACATTAATTTACAAAATATGCTCCATACTACGATATATACATACTGGAATTAAAATGTTGATGTACCAGCTTTTACAGACTATATATATATATATATTTCAGGAGGATTTTCATCTATTTCATGCGCATGTTCGCGGACCGTACAATATGTTCATTCCTCTCGTGCGTGCACCTAATTAAAATTTGCTCGTCACATAATCAGTAGTACTAATTAGTAGTGCACCAACATCTCCATCTTAATCATTTCTCTAGAATACACATGCATGCGTATATCTTGAAAGAAAATAATACATACATACATACATATATATATATATATAGGAGCTGCACAATATCTTTGTTCATCCCTACGTACAATAATTAATTAAGAAGGGCATTTGATGAAAATCTGACCTGTTGCATCACACTGTAGTAGTTCTGCATAATCATTCCGATATATCTTGTCATTAATTTGGATGGATTAATGCCCACTATGTATGAAGCAGTAGTACTACACAGTAATAATTAGCCCTATTGTACAGTAAAAAAATAATTTGTGATTTATATTTATTTTGTTAGCGATGTAAACACCAATGCTAAAAACTATAATAAAAACATTTAAAATAATTTTAAAATTTAAATTTTAACAGCAATATATGACTTTAGAAATTAGGAGGGAAAGTTGAATCGTCTGACGCGGGCAGCGCTGCCGCAGGGAAGTGAGAGATTTGGAACGCGATCCTTGTGGGGCACGGCCGAATAATTGGGGGCTCCGAATTGGATGACCGACTTCACATCGTGCGATCCCTTGTTCTCATCAGTTGCTAAGCTATGCATGCCACCCGGTCCGGTGTACGGGAGCCGCTGCTGCTCAAGAACCACTTCGCCTTTACTATCGATCGTCCTCTCTTCAGCCTGCAGCGTGCAAAAAGGACACATGTAGGACAGTACTCCCTCCAATTAAATTTATTTGACATAGGAAGAACTAGCGGTACATCCTCCATTAAAAAAAAATAAATTTCTAGCTACAAATTTATTTTTTTAATAGAGCGTGTAAGTGGAGTATATTAGTAGGGGATTGGGATAATGTCATATACACAATGGATAATTTTTCTTTTAAGACATTGATAAAAAATAAAGATGAAGAAAGAAGTCCTTCTGGGACTACTATTTTTTTAACAGTATGGTCGTGTGTTGTAACGGATCAGATAGAAATATTTTCGGTTTCTTTCTATGCTTGTTTTTTTACAATGGGCTAAGTTTTAGGGTTTTTTAAACGGATTTTTAGGTTAGGAGGAGAACAACCGTTTAAAAAAATTACTGGACTTCTATATAAGCTAAAGTCAGCCCAATTTAGATTGAGAACACAGTTTAAAGAGTTCATAGGGGTAAAAGTATTTGGTTTGAAAGTTTAGAGTCAGTCCTCACACTACCTAAAAAAGTTAGTTTAGGTTGTAAAATTTTTAGGGTTATCTAGTCATCAACTATAGCACTCTAAACAATGTCAAGGCCACAACATTACCTATAAATATAGTATGGATATATAAACTGATACTCACAGCATAATGGTGGAAATAAAAAATAATAAGATTTTACTACAACACTAATGGAAGTCCCATACATTATATTATCGTGGACATAAGACTAGTAAAAATAATAGTAAAATAGGATAAGCTAAAACGAAAAAGGAAGAGTAGCGGTGAAAGGTATGGAACATAAAACACTAAAAATAAAACGGCGAACATAAACCACATGCTTGGTTTGAGAACTAGACCGAAAACCCAGAGACATCGTACTCAATCTGCATTTGGAAGTAGGCTTAGCTAGAGGGGTCAATGTATTTCTTCTCTAGCTCTATATAAATATATAATAGCAAGAATGATTACTCTGTGTACTTAGCAAGCTAGGAAAAATATGATATGAAAGGCCATAAATAAGGTTGGGTAAATGTTTATTTTCAAAACAACAAGGTTTTTAAACAATTGTTAATAAAACACTAGTGAATTAAGTTTTAGTTTTGAAACGAGTCTCACACCTTACTCTATTCTACAGGTTGCTTTGTAACAACCTGCCACAATAATCATATGTGAAAAGTCCCTTTTAAAACCTACCATCTTAGCATCCAAAGAAGATAATCCACTCGAGTCATCTCAACTTACAATTGGCTATCTCAACCCTGAAAGTAAAATGCCACCCAAGCCATATTGACTCGTATCCAGCCATCTCGGCATACCAATCCGGCCATCCTGGCCAAACTACAATTTGGTGACAACCGACACCTCGAGTCACGGATCCGTTCCCAACCACAAAGGTTGGTTGTTCGTCACAAAGGCAAACTCTGGTAATGACAACCTATCCCATAAATCCTTTCTACAAAACATTTATTTAGAAAAAACTACGCTATGAGAAACACCCCACATTCACCCATGATTGTAGACACGGCTATTTAAACAGTTTAATTAAACTCTACAGATGTTACATGCTTTATCCACACACCGTAAGCATCTTGCTTCGCCCAACACATGTGGATCAGACATAGATGACAAAGTGGAGTTCACTAAAAGGGCTTTTTTATAACTAAACCATAGACATTTCATGTCATATAGTTGGGCCACTCTTTGAAAACAAGTATCATATCAGTCTTAGACCCTCATCTACTTAGGACATGTTATATAGCACCAACCGCATCTCACGACTAAAACAAACCCCCATCTCAGGAGAGTACTTTTGTCTCCCTATCCCAGTGTTCCTCAAATGTTAACATGAAGACACCCATGTTTTAGCTACTTACTCTGTTAGAGGCATCCCATGTTACTCGTATGATCGTATTGTTTTATGTTTGGATGAAATTCCCAAACGGATCGGTCCTAATGGATGGTACGTAGTCAAGCCATCAAGGTACTAACTCCCACATCATTAAGTTTTTATAAATTATTTTTTTCACTTTGAACCAAGTCGACATCTTGCTAGATTTTTAAATAAATGAGTAATGATGAATATCCAAGTTTTCTTTCCCATGTGACAGTACAATCGTAACTATAGGCTTTCTACCTTGGTATGGTGGGTATCGGTGAGTATAAGGTGGAGTTGAGGGTTGAGTCCTATATAATATAAGTGCAGCTACAAGAAGGGTTCGACGATTCGAACGTAAATCATGGTTGAACGGTAAATAAAGTGTGACCTAATCATATGATTTTACAAACAAAATACTTAATGAAAATATAGGTGCAAGAGGTGATCAAGGGGGCTTGCCTTGGTCTGCTGTGGTTTCTGAAGAGTCAAACTCCTTCACGAATCCTCTGTCGGTCTTAGGCTCTATACGCGAGAAAATAGAACAACACATAAAACACATAAAAAGCCATTGTGTAGAGGAGGATTTTAAAATAAATTTGGGACTTGAATGGATTAAATGGAGTTATGGACAAAAAATATGAATTTTAAATATTAAAGGGGTTTTCGGAAGAGTGAAACGATTAATTAAAAACTAGAAGGAATATTCTAGACTGACAGTGGGACCTAAAGGGAGAGAGTGAGTGCCTATATAGGTCCTACTTCCTTTTATTTTCTTTTCCTATTTTTCCTCTTTCTTTTCCTTTCTTATTTTCTTCTCTTCCTCCTCTTCTCTTCTTTTCCTACCATCGCCTCTAACTTCTCTCTTTCTTGCACGCGCAGTTGGCATGAATGGTGGCGTGGCTAGCGGCTGAAGGATGCAAGGAAGGAATGACACTAGCTCGAAAAGGGGGTGGCGATGCAAGGCAGGAGGAGATGGCGGTGCAGGACGGAGATGCAGGGGCGGGAAGGAGGCGACACCAGTGCAGAAGGAGGTGGCACGATAGGCGGTGCAAGCATGGGGAGGGGCCGAGGGTGGCATCGTCACAGAAAGACACCGGGGCATGCACGTGGTCAGGCGGCGTTGGTGCAGCTACTAGGGAAGGAGGAGAAGAAGACCAATAATATGGCTACCTTTGTGGCACAGCGATGATGGTGACCCCTTGGTGGTTCGGCTTGGCAACGACAGTGGCTCAGAGTGGCGAAAATGGAGCGTGCAAGAGGTGAAGGTATTATTCGAGTCTCTAGAAACTTTATAGTATCCTTGATGCACCACCAAGATGACAACAAGTATGGCGACCATACTCGACATTGTCACCTCCTCCCTCTCCACAACTCCCTCTCTGCTTCCGTCTCTTGCTTGACCTCTGGTAGTGAGAAAAATAGAGGTGGAGTGAGGGATGTGTGCGTACAGGCATGAAGTGAGGTCATGGATAGTAGGAGTGTATGTGTACGATGGTGGCTTGCTTGCCAAATGCGTCGAACGTGTTGTGGAATAAAAGGTAATGGTGTATTGCCAGTGGATGGGATGGTGGCTACATGCATGCTGTGGCTTTTGGTTAACGAAGAAAGGAGAGAGGTGGAATTATTCGTCGGGTGGTCGGAGTCCAAAACACGAATTTTTACTTGACAATAGTGAAAATTTATTTGGTAGTACTGATAACTTTTAAAATCGAAATAAAACTGACCTAAAAAATTTTGGAAAATCGAACGGGATTTAATAGCGCAATGGAAGAAAAAAATAGGACTAGAATTTTAATGAAATAACGAGTGTTACATCAATCAATTTATTTTTTAAAATGTTAGTCACTTTTGCATGGTCAGGATTTTTCTAAGATTGATACAACATCTGTAAACCCTAACCTCCTTTCTCCCTCTCTCCCTCTGTTCTCTTTAAGATTCACTCGGTTCACATTGAGCAACATGTCATCTCTCGATCCCTCTGATCATCTTATGCTTCACCACCTTGCTGGCGCCTATCGCTCTCATGAGTAGCCACCCCTATCATCCTTCCATCCCCAAACGTTAGCCTACTATCCTCATCTTCCCTACGATTGGGGTGATGACATGGCATCATCACCACCTCATTATTGTCTCGACTTCCATTTCTGCGATTTTTCTCTAAACCTAATCTACTTTCACCTTCTCCCTAGCATGATGACTTCATTTGGCATGTTTGCCATTGTTAGAATTAGCGCTAATGTTGCACCACCAAAGGAAAAGAAAAATATTGCCGCCGGTAAGGTTTTTTTCCTCCAGGGCTAGAGATTGACGACGACTTACAGGATTTGAATCCAAACTCTTAGAGAGCACACGTGACTGATGTTTGTGAAAATATAGATATCAATCGCGTCTGGTAAACAGTAAAACCGTGTTTTTTTACTGGTTTTTTACAACTCAACTAGACTTGCACCCGTTCGCTTCTCACTTATCAACTGGCAATCAAAGAGTTATAAAGAAAATCTGGGGAAAAAAAATCAACAGTGTACGTTCACACCGCGCGCATCGGCACGCACGCATGCTCTCGTGTTCTTCTGATCGTCGATTGCTGGTTGACTCGGGCAAGCGGCCAGGTTGCGCACGCGCGTACGTGTTGTCGTTGCTGCATGATATGTGCACTCTCGACACGAGTGCGCGCGCGATCGATCGATACATGGGTTTCCTTGTCCCCAATGATGGCAGCCGGAGACGCGCCGGACGACGGACGGCCGCGCGTATGGGTTGGCCTCCCAGCTGATGATTTCACGTTGGAAGGAGCTGAGCCACAACGTACACTCCGCCGGACAAAAATGCATGTCGATCGATCTTCGTTTTGCCATCAGAAACTGCAACCTCAGGATTTCCCCGCAGATCCATGAGTGCTTCTGACACGTGGGGCCTAAGGATGATCCTAAGGAAAATAGGGAAAGGGGTGCAAATATTGTCGAATAAACATTTCTGAGGTTCGATCGAGCTTTAGCACGCATGTTTAAAACGAAATCAACTTATTTTTTATTGCACGAAAGCCAATCACACACGCACACCACTCTCACACACCACAGTGGATACTTCCTCTAATATATGCTCAAAGACACGGGACCAGCAACAAATCCATGATCTCACTAAAATCCTATTAATAGCGAAATTATGTGCGTAAAATTTGTGGTTAATAGGATTTGAATAATAATATGTGGATTCATGCACCCATGAATGGCTCCAACACTACATAACCGATGTTTTCCTATAAAATTAAGTTTTATTGTATACAAGATCTTTGGTTAGAACGCCATAGGAGATACAAACAAATGATTATCGTCACAATATTAACCAACTTTTAACATGCAAACAAACAGATAAACAAATATAGGCCATCATCTTCATTCTTACAACAAAATAACAAACCAATACTCGACGACCTAAATCCCAAGGTGCCTTCACCAATGTGATTATCAACAACCCAATAGGCAAGTCATTTTAGATCTTCATCAATAACCTTGCAAACGGAACAGCCACCAAATAGAGCTAATGCTTCAAAGACTTTATCAAGAAAACCTTAAAAATTTATTAGAGACGGACGAGGGATGAATCTCCTTCCCCTTTGATATTATCCCAAATGGTTTTTGTAAACCATATAAGCTAAGACGCCTAAGGAACTACTTCTAGCTTAGCTGGTCAAGGGCATGGATGCACACCCGGATCAACCAAGTTCAAGTCCTTATCAAGTTCAAGTGATTTTTTAAAAGATAAGACGCCTAAAAGAACCATATATATCTATATTAGCAGCCAGTTTCAGAAGGTTAGGCAGCGAGACAAAATATCTCAGCGCAAATTAGTAGAAAGCCCAGTTTAATTTGCAGTACGCGCCCAAAGGTACGAACGTGTTCTTAGTACTCTGTTGACCGGAGGGGAGCTGCAACTGCATCTGCATGTGGTCACAGCTGCGACTACCACTGCTCCCAACAGAATTTGTTAGGCTCTCAGGCCGGTAGCGCCAGGCCGTGCTCGCTGCAGATGAGCGCCGCAAGCAGCATGTACAGGACCAGCCGGCAGCGGTAAAAATCCCAACTTTACTGCACCCTCCCACGCGGTGAAGGTGTGAAAACCCTCATCCGACATTCGCTGCAGCATGGCTTCAGAGGCCGGCGGATTAGTTCTTTCCCAGCGAATTTTATTTCGTTGGAATAAAAATTTAATAAATAATTGTTTCATTAGAATGTGATTTTTATGATATAAAATTGATGTTGTTAGATTCGTATTCAAATATTACTTTAAAGCAATCGTTGATCAAAATCTTATTTTAAAATCTTACATTCTAAAATGTAAAATGGATAGAATAATAATAATCTCCCAAAGTGAATGATTAGTGTAAGTAACACTCCTGATTTGGTTAATCAATTCTTCTCTAGACAGTAGACAGATTCCTTGGACGCCATGATGCATCATCATCCCTAAATACGCATGTTCCTCTCCACTCAAACGGTGGGCCATACGGCCGGCCGCATCCAGCACATGTGCCCTCTCTCCCTCCCTTGCATGATGACACCACCGCACCACTAACTACACAAAATGGCTTCACCAGTATCTTAATAAACCTTGGAAATGTCACTCATGCCCACCCCATCGATCAAGTAATTAATCAACTACCCCCCATTGTTCCATAATACTAGTAGTAACGAGGATCAACAGTATGTTTCATCACCGTTAACTAATTAACTATAATTAGGATGTGTTTAAAAATAAATGAAGAAAAGAATGATCACATAAGACAAGAAGTCTTATTAGTAAAATGATTAATAAGTATTAGCTATTAATATTATTTTTAAAGCATCTTTTTGATAATTTTTTAAAAAAAAACACATGTGTTTAGTAATTTGAGAATATGTTACGAGAAGAGTTTTTACCCCTCTTAAGGTAGATTCGAACGCACCCTTAATCATCATGAGCTAAGGAAGAGGAACAACTGTCCTTTCTTATTCACTCACCTCAGACTCAGAGCCAGTAGCACAAACGTCCCGTACGTACTCATCACGTACACAAGCGCACGGTTATATACTTCTAGAGATGGAAAGGACGAAGAAAATGTACATATATGCGTACACAAGTACGTGCATGTGTACATCCTCGCGTGTGTAGGCCACAAGCATGGACGAGACACCATGGTAAACGACACGACAAGGTGTCAACCGACCCGGCCTGGGCTCACGAACGCAGTGCCTGGATGGACGCCGCCGGTCACTCATCAGCGTCAGGATCTCGCATTTGGGAGATTCTTCGGTTCCATCCATCCATCCCATCCTCGATCAAATCTCTCACGCTGATCGCGACGCGCACCACGGGCGGACGGCGGAAACTGACACCAACACGCTCGCTCGTCGCGCGTACCGTCGACACGCTGAAATCCAAACAGAAGCGGAAGTCGACATGAACGCATCATCGTGCTGGCGACAAGGCTGGCCGATGCTTCAGGTTTGCGTTTAATCACAGAGCGCATCATCAGCACACACCGCCTCCGGTCCAAAATGAAAAACTGCTTGTTGTATTCAGATACATAGCTAGAAATATTTATATTTTAAAATGGATTAGAAGAGTGTATTCAGATACCTAGCTAAAAATATTTATATTTTAAAATGGATCAGAAGAGTGCATGCACTGAGCCAGTATTGGAGACAGATCTGATCTGAGCCATTTAGAGCTTGCAGGAAGAGAGGGATACGGCGTGTACAAGGATACTCGCCACTGCATCGGTGATTGAGTGATTGGTCAGCCGTGCAGCTATGACAATGGATAGCTCTGCCTGTCGTCGATTCTTCTAAACACAAGCAGACAAGCAAAAGCCGCCAGAGAAGGTTTTGTGTTGGTATACACGGATGGGAGTGGCTGGGACATGACAAGGCTTACATCCAGTGGCTCCAATGCTTCACCAGGACAGCATTTGGTTACAGCAAGGAAACATTCAGACATAAAGATGGAGATAAAAGTGGCCTTTTGTTAATATTGCTGAATGGACTAGTTTTTCGATCGCCTTCGGTTAAGCGGTAGCTTTTGTTAGTTTTTTATTCTATTGGAGGAATGCAGCTTCTTCAAAAATCTCTTGCCCCTCTAGATCTAATGAAGAGTTTTAAGTGTTCCTTACCACCGAAGAGCAAAATGGATGCTGAACAGCAGAAGCATCCCTATACCATGTACTGCATCGCAGCCTGCATCATCCGGGCGCCCGGTATGCTCAGCGCTGCAGTGCCTCTCCTGCAGTTCCTCCTCAAGAAGGCGTAGAAATAGTTGGTCACCAGCTTCTTGGCAAAGAAGGATTCCTTCCGAGCTCGGATGTCGCCATGGCCCAGATGGGTACACCACGGGGGACTCCTTGGCCTTGTGGATGAAGGAGAGTTCGCTGTCTAGGCTTCCCCTCCCATCAATTGCCTCATCCATATATCCATCAAATGACATGCTTGATGGATGCTGATTGGGTTCTCAGTACCAGCCACTCGGCAAGTGGAACACCAAGAGAATAAATGCAACCATTGGGACCGACAAGAACTCTTGATGAAGCTGATGCAACCTCCTCTTCAGAATCTGTACCATCATATTGATCATTCTCTAGGGAGCGCTCTTGGGCTTCACGCCGTATGAACTTCTCAAGACTCTTATCAGAAGCTGCTAAATGCTTCGGGATTATTCTCCTCGCGTACATCCTTGTTCCCATACCTGCAGCCATCCATGAATGATTAAGCAAGAAGAAGATTACACAAGCAATGACTCAAGCAATGCTTAAAACTGGATGTATCTACATTATGGACTCAATCATCACACATTACATCATTTTCTTTAAGACTGAAGGTCACATATTCAATATTTCAATATCCAACTATACGGATGGATCTAATAGTCCAGCTGCTTGACATACAGATACTGATAAGAACTGCTGGGGGTAGATATGCATGGATAGAAAGCTGAGACAGCAATATTTGCCAGGATGAATAAAACAAATGCTAATCAACAGACATAAAATCACTGATAGTAAATGTTAGCACTATCATGCTTTGGTACGGAAATGCATAAAGGGACTCCTCGAAACAAAGTAGTTCAATAGCTACAGATAAGTAACTGAATATATTTTTTAAAAAGAAATCCATATTCATTCACTGAAGTTAGTGGCAGAGATAGACCCCATGGCCCAAAGAAATCATTTCATGTCAGGGACTAGAACCAAAGCTCGATAGAAGCCCTGACAAGAATTTAAAGGAGTATCAAAGATATAGAGGGAGGCATGGTCCATCTCTGGCTCCCCCACTGTGACAACAGTATGATACTTTATCAAACATATTACAGCTTTAAGGGGACACCAGCCCCAGCTACACATTCACAAAACTGTCAGAGATGCCAACAAAGCAAGGCTGTTTTTAGCAGATTCAGGCATTATGTGAAACACGAACAGATGGTCACAGTATAAAACACAAGTAGATGCATTTATTATATATTCAACCTTCAGTGGAGAACAAACAGGGAATTCGAGGTAAATATTACTTCGTTTTAGGAGATCGAAACATCTATAGTTTACTATCAAGTCCCCAAAAAAATTGGTGTACATACCTAGCAATGCAGCGAAACATATGATAGCTCTTTGGACAGACCCAACGAAAGAGAAATCTCTCATTCTGAGGTACAACAGGAATAGGAACCCACTTGATGCAGACAAATATAATCATTGAATGAATGGCTGGCATTGTGGCGAGGAATTGACCAAAGATGCAGGAACTCCTCTCACAAGTTGTAGAGTAATCCAATTCCAGGGGCTCTGACTGTACCCAGATTACAACCTAGCTCCATCAACAAATCCATTGAAAGTTTGTGCTTAACCTCAGTTTCATACTTTAACTTGGTTCCATAGTTCCATATGTACATTATCAAATACAGTACAGCAGCAAATACCAAAAGAGCCCAACTCCCATCTGCTACACTGCCCAATACTGAAGAAAAGAAAATTAACTCCAGCCCCAGGGAGAGTGTGAGAAAGCACATAACTACAATGATGTTGATCTGCCATATTAGAAGTATTATGATGGTCATCAAGACTGCAGTCATCATCATGACCCCAAGTTCAGCTATGCCTGCAATTGTTACCAGGAATTAGAAATATTATCTGGTGGGCACAGTGGCAGTAGTTTCGGTAGAGAATAGGTTATTCAGCAACCAGTTCTCCATGTTAAAAGTCATGTGTTAATAATTTTAAGATAGTGCTGTTAGCATAAAAGGAAAAATCGTACAAATAACAATTCAATTCAGTGCTTAATGATATAGGGCGTCACTATCTATTTAGAAAAAAAAACAATGCATTTGCTGTTTATTTTACTTTTACATAGCAATTCACGTACCATATGCATTTCCAATATCGTTGATGCTCCCAAATGTTGTAACAAACACAAGACAAGAAACCAACAAAAACCAGTTCATCACTGGGATGTATATTTGACCATGAACTTTCTAGAAGTGTGAATAATCTTGAGGCGGGAAAAACAGCCAAGAGCTGTGGCCTGCTTTTGTTGAGAATATAGCAGTTGTCATTGTGTGGCTAGCAATTATGGCCGCCAGAATAGCAATGAATACCACTGGCCAAAATGCCTGATCTGCAACATGGAACGAAATTATTTACAAAGGGGACAAATAGAATTCATTTAAGCTGTTGTGAAAACAATCCGTAGCAATCGGCATCAGATTTAAAAGAGGCACATAGATGAACCGGTTTATCTTACTCGGGATAGATAAAAAGAAGACCTGCTGATTTTCTGTTAAATTTTTCATAAGAAATGCAGCTTACCCTAGGTAACCCAGTGGCAGGCATGGGAGAACAAGAAACATAAAGGTAAGCTGCAACACATTAGACATAGTAAGTACAAGGATATGAAGTAGCATAAATCAGCAAACATTGCCTCAGATCCTGTAAAAAAGATAAACCCATTAACATCTTTTATGGTTCAAGTTTAAAGAACCGCACTGCTCTTGTACACAAACTATAAGAACAAAAAGATGGCAGCTGCAATAGGTACTTATGACCTACTATAGAAAAAGGGCAATACAGGGTATAACAAATCTAATATAGCTAGAACACAAGGAACAAATAAGGAAGAAGACATGCGCCTGAAGTAAACACATTCTTAGAGAACTTAATATTCAAGAATACATCACAAATAGCATTAGCAACATGGTTAAAACACACACCAGCAGCACATAGAAGACATCCTCCAAGAGACATCCAAGCTTGGGTCAGGTTTCTTTCAAAATAATAGTAGATGTACATAGGATTAAATGCACGTAATACAGCTGTACCTTATGTCTTGATGTTATAAATTCCTATTCCAGCAAGGCAGCAAAACCATATGAACAAGACAGGTCCAACAGCAAGCCCCACTTTGCTTGTCCCAAATCATTGAAGACTGAACAGGACAATAAGAATTGAGACAGTTATCATCACAACTTCACCTGCCCAAGTTTCACAATAAAAGAAGTATGATATATGCATAGATAGTACAAACTTAATTCTTTTCCTGAATCAATTAATGCCATGTATCAATAAACAGAGATTCCATGGTCACCTTCATTAACACTAGATATTCCAACCTTCAAGCCATTGACAGCAGACATCACTGCAGATTTTACCAATAGAAAGAAATGAAGTTAATTCTAGGAGAAAGAAAACCTGATTTGGTTCAATGAACAATACATCAAAAATATGTGAACCTGACGTTGCTGGTGTGACAACACCATCTGCTATCACCATAGAAGTATCAAAAAGAACAAGCATCAAAAGTAGCTTCTTTAGCATAGATGAAGTCTCAAGACGTTCCTTGATCTTCAAAGATCTCTCAAGTTCTATTGAAGGCACCTGGAGCTGGAAGCTTGATATACGAGTATCAGAGCGTAGTTGGTTAGGAAGCAGACTAGCCCTTGCATTCCTGCATATTAGCAAGTATAGGGCAAATGTCCCTCCTGCCAAACATACAGAACATGGTTTTATTAAATATAAAGGTTAAACAAAAGTGTCATGCTTAGTCTACTTATAGTGACCCAGTGGTATTAGACAAGGAAATATACCTTATCCATTATCGTTTCCCCATAAAACAATGAGAGTATATTTCAGCAACGGTATTAGAATCAGAGTGTATATTACAAGAGAGAGTGGTCCAAGTACATCCTCCTTTGAAGTAATAGGGTACTTGTTGAACATTATATCGAAAGTGTACAATGGACTGGTACCAACATCCCTAAAGATGACACTTAGTGTCTGAAGAGCCAGCACAATACCCCTGCCTAAGGTAATTTCCTGAAAGAAAATGCAGGATTGAGAAATCAGCAGAGTGCAAATACTCATGCATATAGAATGAAGATGGCACCACATTTTCCAGGCATTATATGAAGAAATGATGTTTGGATGTGGAGTAGCAATGTCCAATGAGAGGTGCTTATCAAACAATTTACCATGACACCTTAGATACCAATATACTGCCTCCATTGTTTTTTAGATGTCGTTTTAGAATAAGTGTAGTCAAACCTCAAAATCTGAACTCACTAACTCATTAATATTTAATATGTGAAAGTAACATTAGTAGATTTGTCATGAAAAACACTTTCATGTAGTTATTTGTTTAATAATTTTCATAAATATACAAGTAAAAAAGGGTAATGATAAAACAAGTGCATTGGAGACTGCGTCAATGTCCTAAATGACAAGGAAAAAGAACAGAAGGTGTAGCAATCAGAATTGACAGTCTCTAAAACACAACTTTGGCCGATAATTTCTAGTGTATAAATTTGTCAAATCGATTAGCACTATGATATTCAATTTTCAGGATAAATGTACTGGTAACACATGTGGCTGATTCAATTTGACTGCATTAAATGTGAAGAAAGAAAGAGAAATAAAAGGACTTGTCTCGCTCATTCATCACCAGTAGTTTCACTTAGGTGTCTGAATGCACCATATGCTGCACTTTCCACTGCAGTTTAGTTTCACAAGCCAATTTTACTCTCAAAAAACAAACCAGGAGATGAAACAAAACTTTTTATATGTAACAGCTCCTTAGTCACATCCCTAATTTTAACCTGAAGTAGAAGACTAACATTAATTAAAATAGAAATCATTCTCCGTTGCCTAGCTAGGTATGTTTCCATACATGGAAAAGGCTCAAAATTGTCACCTCAATGATGCATGTTTTTCATGTTTTTTTTCACAATATGGCATACATTTTGTGTAACAGGTTAACTTAGGCTGCAGGAAATGGCTAAATAAAAGAATGTCTGCACCAGAAATAGAAGATCATAATAAATTGTCCATGTGATCCAATAAGAACTCACAACAAAACTGAAAACCACGACTGAAAAAATCTTATATTGTTATTGTCACAATATCACATCAACAAGGCCATTGCAATATCCAAACACCATAAGTACATCCTGTGGATATTGCAGTTTTATAAACTTCTCACATCAAACAAAAAACACCACACATATCAAGAAGAACGAGACAAAGACGTGCTTCTACAAGTACCAACAAAATATGGTCAAGGGCAGTTATTACAATTCTTCAAACTGCCCACAATCTGCATATAGCACTTACATCTGAGGATGTATCACCTACATACAACAAGCGTACGCCAGATACCAAGAATTTCACTCATCCAAGCAATAGCCCAAGCAACAAGAGCTTGCATCTAGCTTATCTCTACTATTATAAAATTTGAAGTTGTTTCTGCCAGATTTTTTGTATGTCGTCCTATTCACTTTTATCGCTTCATCCATCTCCGATCAGCACGTCTTCCTTTCCCAATCGGCATGTCTTACTCACCAAACATAGACCAAGCCCATGTTACAGTCTAGGCCCATGTTTACTTTTTGATACTGAGATTGCTTCCAGTATTCCATTCGACACTATGAGAATGTTGCGTATACAAGTACTGGTCCAGCCGTCCAGCACCATCAACTTCTGGCAGGGATCTCTATCTCTACTTATATCTTTAACTTTACCTACTTAAAAATAAGTATTTTTTTTGTGTGTCAGCTTTGTTTTTCGTCTGTCATCGGTGACGAGTCCACGTCACATGCCATGCCCAGTCAAAACCCGCCCGACACTGTGCTTCCTGTGTGCAATCTTCTCCATATCCAATCTTCTCTGTATCCATCATTTTCATCGTGCGCATTGTTGCACGAGTGCATGTTCTCCATGATCAATGGATCAAGCACACCTGCTGCATATCGCATGCATCGTTGCAAACCGCCTATCGATCAAATCAATTGATGGCATCTTGCAAGAAGTCGCCGCCAAGATTAGTGTTCAAGCCTAATCGGTCCACCGGGTGTGCCGATAGAAATTCGATCCGATGTGCTTGAACACGAGAAGGCCTGGGAGATCTGCTTAGCTCTAGTGCAGATCTTTAAATTATTTGACGTCTTTTGGGTTGTTGGTGTTCAGGACGTACCAGTTAATTTGGCCTCTAATTGATAAGAAAGATAAATAGAATTAGATCATCGAGCCAATCGATCGATAAACCAATATGGACTTCTGCTATTGGCTAGATGTGCTTATAGAATTGAGATAGTCATCGGCTATTAGCCCGATGTAGACATATAAACATGATATGAGGATAATTTATTTACACATCGGCTAATAGTCCAATGCGATCATAGAAATATGATATAAACAAGTAAACTCATCGGCTAGCTGAGTCGACGGAAGAAACGAAACCTACTAGATCACGATGCTAGCCATATTAAAAACAACCTTGATAGATTGAACTAAACCGAGATAGTATAAGATTGGATTTAATAAAACTAAATCGATTACTAATAGATTAATCATAGACAATCTATGTATATCAGCTGATAAGCCAATACGTTAAGCTTAAAGCTCAACGTAAAGATAACTCATCTGCTAGCTACTCCAATAAAACGTCGCATAAGACTTACCGACTTAGCAAGACTTAACTTACTAGCAATAATCTAATAGATCGCCAAAGATCAGACTTAACTGATAAACTCCGTGTCGAGAGCTAAAACCCACTGGTAAAAACCTAGAAGAACTAGAATGGTGATACGACGAAGTTATATTGATCTACGGAGATAATTTACAAGGCTCCAAGGGATCTATATTTATACCATAGGGTTACACAAATCTCACACGAATATTAGATAAACTTTTCTAATGATAAAACAAAATCTATCTTAGAGATAAAATAAAAACTAACTAAATTGCCTATCTATAAGATATATTTTATAAAGATAAAACCACCCTGCCATAGTTTTCACAATTTTTCCTTAAATCCGGTCTCATCTGAATAAGTTTCCATCTATCAATCG
Source organism: Oryza coarctata (assembly GCA_030770085.1). Classification (NCBI taxonomy): domain Eukaryota; kingdom Viridiplantae; phylum Streptophyta; class Magnoliopsida; order Poales; family Poaceae; genus Oryza; species Oryza coarctata. The sequence goes on from CM061475.1 coordinate 12,778,784, forward strand.
GCCTCTTTCCCTAAGCTGATCTGCTCTCCGATCCTTAACCGAATTTATTTATGGACTTATCAAATTTTGACGTTAACAATTAGGCAACACAAGCAGTGGTGAGAGAGACCAGCTGAGCGGCCTACTCTACAAGCTGCTGGGTCACATCCTATCCTTCCTCCTGAATGAAGGCTGGCCACATGGCGTTGTTGTCTTTCCCACCAGTGGCACTGTGTCTTTGGGCTTCGGCTATGCTGAGAGCAACTCACTAGAGGAGTATTTACGAGGGCCAAAGGATATGTGCGCGCCAGATCACGCTTGTGATGCCTTCTCCTCTGCCTTCAATCTCCTGCCCAAGCCTCAGCCACCATCCACTCCTCCCGCTTCCACCTCTGCCTTCGCACCCACATGGTGGGGCCTCCGTCACCTCATGCTTGCCCAAGCTGCCGGTGCGCCACTACCCGGAATGGCCGGCATGCCCACACCCCTCCTCTCAGGCAACTGAGAGAGGTCGTTCACAGTGAGGACGGGGGAGTTGTTCCTCGGCCTAGGGCTCATGCCACTGTACCTCAGTCTTCTACAGACTCCAGTGTTCTATGGTCTTTCGCCTTCTACATCGCTTCCATCCTCATCCTCTTCCTACTTGCATCCACCACTGCATCAGCATGTCAACACTCCACGATCCCCTGTCTCTTGTCACTGATGCCATTGCTAACCATAGTGTGGGCACTACGGTGGCTACTCACATGGCAGTAGGAGGACACACTTCTGCTTGGCAAGTGTGTAGCCCAACTCAAGCACAAGGGCCTCGAGTTGGACATTCTCAAGGAGGTGCATGCGCTTCGAGGCCAAGGGCCCAGGCCACGGAAACAGAAAGGGAACAAATCACAGTGTGCCTTCACAGTGCGCCTTTTGACTGTTCTTGCTGGATGATGTAGCGCAGACTGCTCGCTCATGCAGAACTGTCCTGTGAATTTTGATGTTTGTTACTCACTTGGTTCAGTTTGTAATAAGGAAAAATGATTTTTATGCGTTCTATTTCTTTTGTAATTGTGATTTGAGTCAGAGAGCAAATTTACTCTGTAAATATGATCATTAGCAAGTTTTGTTGCACACTATCTTAAGCAGCCCGATCTGAGTTACTCCCAAATTTCTGTGGCAACTAGAGAAGCAATTTTCCCCTTCTTCAATCACTACATGCAATCTACTTACTACTTTAGTGTGAAATGAATATTTGGTGGACTGAACAAACTTTGGGCAACTAATAAGTAATCTGATCCATTAAAATTGAAAGAATTGGTGGCATGGTAATCACTTCAGAATTTCAGATTGCAATGCATCAAATTCTCTTGTGCCCTTGTTGCAAAACCTGCCCTAGCAACAAGAGAAATTTTCTTGTAGCTGACACTGTCTGAATTCTGAAGCTATGTTTGCTGAATTTTGAAGCAGACTGACAAGAAATCTACAGCTTTGCTCATCATGTAGGCACCTAATGCTCTAACCTTTCAAGGGGGAAACAGGAACAAAGTAACAAACACAAACGATTTGACTGATTTTTTCCAGCCTATACACGTTTACAAGTTCAATTGGCTAGATTTTCCAATTGTCTTACGTTTACATGTTCAAGTAGATTTGCCAATTGTGTTACTTTCACATGGAAGTTGGAACTCAGCGGATAATTCACGTGAGTGGATTAATATGCACAGTTAAAATTGTCTTCACCTGTTTTAATGCATGGGCATTTTGCTAGTGGACTAAAACGATCAACTAGACAACTTCATCAGAAAGGCATCGCAAATACATTCGTGCACGCACAGGTGGATACAAGCTACAAGAACCACGGTATATGCTATACACAACTAATTATGAAGTTGCAAGATACACTGTCCAGACCAACCGAATAAAATTCAGTAGCCCACACCACAAACACCTAGTGAGCTCGCTAGGATGATGACACAAAAAGCAATAAGACCTTATCAGCTTTGAGGCCTCAAGCTCGTATAAGCAGCAGTGCACAAGTTGCATAATCTAACACTAGACCATAGTCGATCCGGTCGTATAAGCAGCAGGCATAAATCGCATAATCTAACACTAGACGATGATCGCTCCAGGTCAGGAACACACAGGCAATACAACAAACAGCTGGCGCGCATCCTCGCCTAGGCAATACATCGAACAACTAGCGCGCACCAAAAACAAAACACACACACACACACACACACAGAGGACCAATTCAATCCAAGGGGCTGTAGGGGCTCCGGGAGGTGCGCGGACCTGGTGGTGGTACATGCCGGCGACATCCTGCGCCTCGACGTCCAGGGAGTCGGCACGCGGGCCGGTGCGCACGAGCCGCTGGCGGAGCAGCTCGGCCTCCTCGTAGTTGTCGTCGGAGTCGGAGAAGCCGCCGCCGCAGGAACCCTAGGCGGCCGGCGGGGCATCGCCGGCGGCTCCGTCGTCGGAGCTCTCGGTCTCGTCCTCCTCGTAGGCGCCGCCCGAGACCACCCACCGCATCTCCGCCGACTCCGTCTTCGGCAGCCTCCTCCCGCCGCCGCCCCCACCACATCCACTTCCGGTCTCCATTTGGATCGGGGGCGGGAGCGCGTGGGTGGGGGTTTGCACGTGCTCTGGTAATACGGAGAGTGGAAGAAGGGTTGGAGCGGAGAGAGAAGTAGGTTGGAGAGACTGGGTGGACTACTGGAGAGAAGAAACGGAACTGCAGTGGTGGTATAGTAGGATACAGCTATTCTGCAGTAATCTTCCGGCTTGTTAAACTTTAGTAATATTAAATAGCTAAATTTTGAAAGGGAAAAAAATATTGGGTAGTGTTTAGTTTGATGACTTATCAAAATTTGGTACAACTTTGAGAGTAGAATATTTTAAAATTATCAAAATTTGATATGGTTATATTGTTACTTGTACGTTTATTTTGATGTCTTATCAAATTTGGTAAATACTAAAATTTGAAAAGGATAAAAATGAATAAAATCTTCATTTTTTTATCTATTTTAGTTTTTTTTCAAGTGAACTGATAACACTCGATTAACTTCCGAAGCGACAGAATCGCTTGCCCAGCAGATAGTTTACAGAAACAGGAACCGACCTACAGTCCTACACAGAACATGATTGATCCATGTGTCTAAGATCAGCAACATGTTTAGCCATTGTATAGGCCACTACTTTGCTGTAAAGCCGATGGCAGTATGAAACACTCAAACTTTATAAACTCGTAGTATAAGATAGAACTTTTATTTTGATACATGGTAAAAAAATGTCATGATGCAGCCATGGTACGCCAACATTTTTCAGTATTATGGTGCACGTAAGATATGATAGCAGACATAGAAAATATGTGGAGTAATTTTTTTAAAAAAAAATCAACATTTTATTATATTACCATGGAACAAATGGTTCACAATCAATTTCACAAAAGCTACCAATATTATAGGTTTTCATTTATAGATTAGTTACATAGTTATGAGAGAATTGCTCAGAATATAACAATGATTCTATGTGGCTATGGATGGTAACGCAAGAGACAAAAACGATTGTCACTACTAGCTAGCCTTGATTAGTTGCCTCCGTCAAATGCAACAGCAGTCTCTTCACTTGTTCTATAAACCCACGTCATAAAGTCATAAGGACATCCCATGAAATCACATATTATCGACTCCTTTGCCCCTGCTAAAAATCATGTTGTCTCTTTAGCCTCATTTATTCAACCCTCGAGACCTTGTCCAATCCCTATTAGATATGTTAGTTCATCTTGGAACCACTATTGTATTAAATTTCAAACATAAAGCCATGCAGTTGAATTATATTCTAGAATTATTAACATGTTGATAAGATCATTAGTTCCATTATACATAAACAGTACTGGTGGGTAATAAGACGATGTGGTTTTGGTATCTGGATCATAGTCACTTGATATTTAGGAGAACAACGATAAGCCATGCCCATAAAGATCTTGTTGGTATTGGAACACTTTCTATCAGGTGTAAATTACATATTGGACCATGTAACTTTATCAAAGCTTGACCACTCACAGTACATGTTTTCACTTTACACCGCCTAGGCAGAGAAGCCTAAAGCAAATAGGGCTTGAGTTGTACACTATCCGCTTAATTTATTTTAAATCCATTAAAACCTATGAAAAAATTAAAGGTATAATAAGTTACAACAATCGAGCTATAGGCTTATGAATTTCCTAGCTAACTTTAGACCACCTCTCCACCATCTCTAGGAAAGGGCTTTTCTTGTCACCATTGCTAGGCATTGACCAAAGCACAAGTTCATAGCCTCACACTTACCTCCACTTAACAATCACTTGTCATGGCAACACGCACTCGAGCTTGATATCCTCTTCCTCCTTTGCTCTCTTTCTCTTGGTTAGGCGCTTATGCTTGAAAATGAAGCTATGACAGTATGCATTGCTACAGCTAGACTAGGGCATCGACCAAAAGAGTTGTCTAGTGTAATGCTGAAGTTGATAAACGCTAGAAGAGGTGACGACTTTGACTACAAGCAGTTGAGCAAGTAGGACATAAGGATGGTGCAATATGCAATAGATGTTAGAAGCCCTTGTCTGAAGTGATAATATTTGATATAGTTTAGTCCAAAATAAAAAATATGTAATAATATTTGGCATATAAAGTAATTCACTCTAAAATTAAAATTAATAAACATATTGTCGGTAAAGTAGGAACCAGGGTCCCTCCCTAGAGGCCTAAAAATGTTTAGGTGGCATTTGTAAATCCCCTAGGTCTCATCCCTGAGGCCTTCTATATGTAGCCTCGGGCTCATATCTTTCTCATGGTTCAAATTGAATAACCGAGATTAGAGTGTTGAGCTAATCAACCCAAGCTATCTAACCCAAACTGGTCTATCCAGGTTATTCACTTTGGGCTAGCCAGTTTGGGCATCCACCCTCAAGTTGGTCTCTATGGGGGAGACGACCTCGTGTAAGCTAGTTAAGTTTGCACGCTTTTCTTACGATTTTGGTGGTACAAGCCTAGGGGTTGAATACGTTAAATTGTTCCAACTACCATATTCAATGCGATAGGCCTACATACCCTCGCTAGTACAACACATGAGAGTCTGAGACGGTCAGAGTAACAAGACGAATATCTATCATAATAAACGAACGACGTAAGGTAAGATGGATAATGCCCCCACGCCCGTCGTAATAGGAGGTAGGGGGCCTTGTTAAACCACGCTGCATCCCTCCACCCTCTATGTGTTCGATTAACTCGTTGTACATCGGGCCTTACTAGGCGAGCGCAGCACGTGCAGTTACACAGTGGAGTAAAGCCTATGGAGCATACTTTCAACATATTTAGATTGATCGTAGTATAGAATTACAAATTTTGGGTCATGAGTATTTTTTCTTGACTATTGTGGTATCTCACAAATATATAAGGGGATGACTGTTGATAGGGAGGAAGAGGAGAAAACTACTTTAAAATGTTAGCTATTGTAATCCACATAAAAAAGTAAGAATATAAGAGTAGGATGTTACTCTACTAAGCAATCCGAACTTGTCTAAATAAATCTATTTTTATCTTTCTCTTAGTAATTGAAATTGTATTGACTCTGTAATTCACTTGTGTGATGATTGTGTTTTAACTTCTAGTCCAAACTCAAAAGAGGTCTACATAAGTCTCCGTTCTTTGTGACATTTGTTTTCATAAATGTTTGCATAGAACATTTAGAAAATTTACAGTGTCAAACACAAATTCATAAACCATGATGTTCATACTTGACCAATTGGCTATGGGCTCACAAATTCAGGGGTGGAGCCAGGCAGGGGCAAGCAGGGGCCTTCTTCAAACTCTGTAAAATTACACTACGTTTATTGTACTCTGCTTTTGTAGAATTTCACAATATTAGTAATATTGGTCCCCTCCAACAAATAAGTTTGAGCGTTTGTGACCTTAACCGATTCACAAATCAGTAGGAGTAGTTCAGTGGTGCAGCACCAACAGACAAACTGTTATGAAGACGCAGGGGGAGGCAAAGCTGCAGTCATTGCTTCAGCCGGACCAAATCGGACATGAACCGGGCCGTCTCCAGCATCCGCAGCCGCCACGTCGCCCGCCTCGGCTCCTTCCGCGTCGCTGCTGCCGCCTCCTCCTCCTCGCCAGTGGCGGCGGAGGCGTGGGACGGGCGGTTCCGGTTGCACAAGCCGCGGGGGCAGCACCTGCTCACCAACCCGCGCGTCCTCGACGCCATCGTCCGGCGCGCCGCGCTGCGCCAGGGCGACGCCGTCCTCGAGGTCGGCCCCGGCACCGGCAACCTCACCGTCCGCCTCCTCGCCTCCCCCGCCGCCCGCGTGTCCGCCGTCGAGATCGACCCGCGCATGGTCGACGCCGTCACCGCTCGCGTCGACGCCCTCGGCCTCGCGCACAAGCTCACGGTTCGTACCCGCCGCCCACCAGCTGCTGGATCAAATGCCTCCAAGAAAACGAAACACTGGAGGAGAAATAACGTGCTCTCCCCCCTCTCTCGGTTGCCAGGTGATCAAGGGGGACGCCGTGGAGGTCGAGTTCCCGGAGTTCGACGTGTGCGTGGCCAACATCCCCTACGGGATCTCCTCGCCTCTCATCGCGAAGCTTCTGTTCGGCCCCTACCGGTTCCGGGCGGCGACGCTGCTGCTGCAAAAGGAGTTCGCGCGGCGTCTCGTGGCCGTGCCGGGCGACTCGGAGTACAACCGGCTGGCGGCCAACGTGCGGATGATCGCCAACGCGAGGCTGCTCATGGACGTGAGCAAGAGGGACTTCGTGCCCATGCCCAAGGTGGACTCCTCCCTCGTCGAGATCCGGCCGAGGGCGGCCGATCCCGACGTCGACCTCGCTGAGTGGCTGGCATTCACGCGGGCGTGCTTCGGTCAGAAGAACAAGACCCTCGGCGCGATCTTCAAGCAGAAGAGGAAGGTCTTGGAGCTGTTCAGGAGGTCCCGTTGCGCCGATGAACGCAGCAACGACAATGCCAATGGCAGCAACAGCCTCGTCGCACTTGGCGACTGTGACGACGGAGACATCAACGACAGCGATAGCAATGACAGCTACGACGGAGCAGCCATCTTCAGTGAGGATGAGGTCACCGCGTTCAAGGCGAAGATCGCCGGTGCATTGGAGTCCACTGAGCTCACCAGCAAGAGGCCGTCCAAGCTGTCGAACGACGAGCTCCTGCGTTTGCTCAGGTTGTTCAATGAGCGAGGGGTACGGTTTCAGTAGCACCTATGAGTCACGGTGAAATGGCCAGCAGTCGTCCTTGAAGGTAAGGCCAGGTCCTGCCATCCATGGTGGCCGGTTGCGCATCACAGCATGCCAACCGTCACTGGCACCTCGTCAATTCGCAGCATGTCGAATTACAGCAACTATTATGGCCAAGGACCGGTGTTTCGATCATGAAATGGTCAACCGTCGCCGTTTGGCTTGAAACAGCAACTTAAGCAGGTGATGCACGTCTACCACATTTACCAGTAGGTGTAAGCTGAATGTGCTTGGAGATGTGGAGAAAATGCTTCGAACATGCATGCAACTGTAAACGCAGTGCTACTGAGAGAGACAACGACATATTGGGAGTTGAGAGGCTGGAGAATTATCCATGGTTCCACATGCTGGATCACCATTTGCTGAGGTGAAGTTGGCATTAACTTTTTCTTTTTTTCATCTACATGTTTGCCGAGTAAGAGTCACCATCATTTTAACCTGGTACTCTGTTAGTAAATCACCACTGTTTATTCATATCAAACAATAGGTTCATGATAAAAGACCATTTGAGCAGACCATTGCATATGCACGCTTTATATAACTTTATTAACTCCTCACTCCTCTGCATAGTGTCTTTAGATTGAACTCACCGGTATTACTAGCCAAGGCACAGAGAGCATGACCAATAAAACCACAGGTCAGTCTAACATAAGTTTGTTTCTCAATTGTTCCATTTAAAACCATTGTCATCTTTACAGAGGACGTTTTCAGCTGTTGTGTACTATGCTAATAAGATACTATCATGTCATCAAAGGGTGAATAGTTAGTTTAACCTACAAACATATCAACTTCTGCAAAAGATGGAAATGAAAGAAACATGTTAAATCAATTGATTTCAAAACCTCGCTTGCTTTCAAGTTATTCTAAATTCTTGCATCACAGTGTGTCCATCATCATCACCACACCACTGAGGCACTTGATGATAAATTTACATTCATAAGTAGGCTGGTGGCTGTACAATGATCCAATGAAAAGTGGACAGATGGAATTAGATTTTAAGCTAAGCTAGTACTAGCTCTCGTTTTTAACTGATTTTTGAACTATTCATCTTATTTAAAAAAATTTACAAAATTATTATTTATTTTACTGTAACTTAATTTATTATTAAATATAGTTTAAACATTAACTTATATTTTTATATATTTGTATAAAATTTTTAAATAAGACGAATGATATATATTGTAGAGACGTCATCTATTAAACCGGAGGGATATTTGACAGACAATACCATTGGAATTGCAAATCAAAATTCACAAGTCAACCAATGAGTATTACATTATATTCCCTGCCTGGAGGCAAAAGCATCAGATTCAGAAAGCAAAATTCTTATAATATATGGATGATCATCACAGCCCCACATTTTCTTGAGTTAATACACACCGAATTATACAATTTTACACGCTAAAATGCTAGCTGCATCAAAGTAAAACCTAGCCGTAGAATTGTGACAAAAAAGAGGAAAAACTAAAAGGCGAAAAAAAAAGAGTGATAAGAAAGTTTAGTCCTATACCCTCCACAAACTCCTTATCATCGTTGGCGGCAGAGGCGAGAGGAGGAGGAAGGGCTTCACCTCATCCCGACTACGGCGACGAGGGGAAGGCGTCCTTGACGGCGGACGCGGCGGTGAGGTAGTTGAGCGTGTTGCGGAGCGTGTCCCGCTCGCGGCGGAGCCGGGCGGCGGTGTCCTCGAGCTCGAGGAGCGCCTGCTGCTCCCGGGGCGCGCCCTCGAAGGTGTTGCCGACGTAGAAGGAGAAAGGGGTGGGGAAGAGCCCCCGGCGCAGGTCCCCGACGTCCTTCTCGGGCTTGCCGTTGAGGCGGTTGGCGATGCGTATGACGTCGCGCATGAGGGCCTCGACGTCGGAGGTGAGCGCCTCGGCGTCCTCCCCCGGCGCGGGGGTGTCGGCGGGTGGGCGGTCCTCGAGCCACTGCACGGCGGCGACGAGGTAGGGCTTGGTGCGGACGACCCGCGCGACGCGGAACCGCTCCTGGCCCTTGCAGATGAGGAAGAAGCGGTCGTCGGCGAGGCTCTCGTGCTTGACGACCTCACCGACGCACCCGACGTCCGCCGCGCCTCCGCCCCCGGACCCGGAGAAGACGACACCGAAGCGGAGGTCGGTCTGCAGCACGGTGTGCATCATGATGCGGTAGCGGAACTCGAAGATGTGCAGCGCGTGGGTTGCGTCCGGGAACAGCACGAGCGGCAGCGGGAACAGCGGCAGCTCCACCAGCCCGTCGTCCGACTCGGTCGGCTGGTACGGCTCCGGCGACGACGACGAGGACCCCGACCCCGACGCGCTCGCCGCGGTGGCGAGGCGGCCTCGCCTTCGCCCGCGGCCATCGGGAGAGGCGGTGAAGTGCAGACGAGGCCCTCGGCGGAATACGCTGTTGGGGGAGGCGGCCGCGGCCGCAGCGGCGAGGCGAGGGGAGGGGAGGATTTGCGGGAGGAGCGCCATTGAGGGCGGAGGAGGAGGAGGAGGATCTTTTTTTCCCCCGCGGCGGCCGGCGCGAGGGGAGGGGAGGGGAATGGGTGGATTTTGCGGGGTGATTTCTCACCGGGGGTTTTGGGGGAGGAGGGGAGCCATGGAAAAAAAAGGCGACTTTTTTCTTCTTCTTCTTCTTGGGAGGATGGATTTGTTGTGGGGCCCACGTGGATGTTGGAAACGTTGATAATGCGGTAGGGGGGTGATGGCATGGAGGAGTCCACGTGGGGGCTTATCCACCTGGAGCTGGAGCCGAGAGGCGGCGTGGCCTTTATTATGGCTACGGGAAGCCTAGATGACCTGGCATACGGCCTGGGCCGTTATTGGGCCGTAGGAAAGAGTGGGTGATAAGGCTTGGTTCAAGTCCTGCTTGGGCACGAAATCTTGCAGATTGCTGGGCCTTTTGGTATTTGCTATTTGCTTCGAAGGCCTGCTTCAGGCTTCGATTTTGGTGCGGGTTTTTATCACTTTGTTGGAAAAAAAAACCCTTACCAAGCTTTGGTACCAAATTTTAATAAGGTATGATAACATTGGGTGATGTTTGGTTTGCGATCGTACCAAATTTTGGTACCATTTTGAGAGTGAAAAATTTAGGAATTACGAGAATTTGGTAGTGTTGGGTTAGTGATGGTGCTTTTGGTTCGTTGCCTTGGCAAATTTTGGTAGCACCAAAATTTTGGTTAATCATATCTTATAATAGATTTCTAGGGTAAGTTGCTTTTTTTTTATCACGTTTGGCTCTTAGAGAAATGGGTATCCGGTAGCATACTGTTAATTTTGGCGACTGATCAGGTGATGACATGGTTGCTAACTCAACTCAGGTTGCTCCGGTTGGTGGCGACTAAAGAGTAAAGACACCAGTAAGTGCACGCGAAAGAAAAGCAAGATATAAAGTAGAGAACCATTACGTTTGAATGTGGAACAGTACGACTGTAGGCACTGAACACATTCTAGGACATTTCCACATCAGCCGGCAAAGGCTCCGATCGTTTAGGCTATTTGGCTGTCGCACTAAAAACGTGTCATGCTTAATTAAAACATTATTACTATAAACTTAAAAATAGATTTATTTAATCTTTTTTAATAAAATATAGAATTTGTTTTTTTAAAATGTACCATTCGAAAGAATGCTCACGATAATAGATTAACTCATCCTGACATCTAAAACGAACGGGACCAAATAACGAAAGTAAGGGATTATTTGAATTTATTTTAATATTTTGGGCATAAAATCCACTGTTTGAGCAAGGACTTGCTGATTCAGTGGCATATTTAGTTTCAAGGGCTCAAATTTTACATTGTTTTTTTTTAGCAAAGATTGATATCATAATAGGGGTAATGTTCCTAGTAACAGGGTTTTAGATCATCCAGAAATGTCATCAGTTGAGGCAATCGATTGATTGAAATTGTGTTTCTGATCAGTGAGCACTCAAGCATGCCGATGGATACGATTGTATTGCTAACAGTGGATAATTTACGAACGACAATATCTTGCTATCTCAAGAAAGTTTTCCCACGTAGTAGCAGTAAATTTCTGTATTGGCGATTAATATTGTGTCTATTAATGCATCTACTGATCCGTTCGGTTGTTATGTTGCCGTACTAGCAACCTCCTTTAGTAGTCACTAGTCAGTAGGAGGGGACGAAGTTTTGCTTGTTTGCTGTGATGCTGCACCAACACAACCCCTGATGATATGTTCACGGCTCTTGCTGGGATATTATCAATGACTACTATAACAAAAAGCTCCAAAACTATTTTTTCTAAGGATAGAAAAACATTATTATTCCCAAAACCAAAGTTCTTATTTTAATTACCCTTACAATCATCTATTAGTTCTAGCTACAAGTACACACGACCGCACAAATTATCTATTCGTGGGCTTTACCTGAAGTAGCATCAAAAAGCTATAAAAGATGCAGAAACTGCATCTGAAACCTGATCCCATTCCTTGTAACCTCCCCAATTACCAACTGAACCAACCTTCTCTCCCTAATAATACACGCGTGGTCGCCGTCAAGTTGCAAAACACCACGGATGGCAAGAACGAACGATGGTTCTCTCATCGGAGGCTGTCGACGAAGGCGAGCAGCGAGTCGACATCCCTCTTCTCCGACGGGTACTTGATCGGTCTGGCGGTGCGGCTCGGGAAGAGGAGGATCGTCGGGAAGCTCTGCAGCTGCAGCTCCGCCTGCGCGAACGCCTTCTGCTCGCCGTCGGCGCGGAACTTGGCCACCTTCACGCCAGACCCGCCGCCCAGCTTCTCGGCGAGCTCCAGGTAGGAAGCCTCCATGGCCTGGCAGAACGGGCACCACGGCGCGTACAGCACCACCAGCCAGGGCTCCGCGCGGTTCTCCAGCCGGAGGAGGTTCTCGATGCCGGAGCGGGTGAGGTTGACCACGTCCTTGCTCTCGAAGATGTCCGGCGCACCGGCCGAGCCGTTGCCGTTGACGCCGGCCTTGCCCTGGCCTTCCTTGTCGATGTTGCCCTTGTGGAGGCCGCACTCCTTGGCCTTGGCATCCTCCCACCACCACCTCCCTTCCCTCTCGTGCTGCCCCGGCAACACCGGCCTCGTGCACGGCTCGCACCCAATCGACACGTACCCCTGAGCATGCAGAGCATTGACAGGGACATCCATGGTGCGGAGGAAAGTCCACACGTCCTTGCCCTTGACGTTGGCGACGGGGTTCCACTTGATCAAGCTGCCATCGCCGCCCTCCAGCCCCTCGAACGATGGGTCGACCTGGACGACGGGGATGCTGGCGCGGGTGCCGGGCGACTGGTCCTTCCGCTGGCCGGTGATCCACGCCCTGAGCCCGCGCAGGGCGCGGCGGAGCGGGCGCACCTTGCGCACTCGGCAGCACTCCTGGTGGCCGTCCTCGTAGAAGGAGAAGAGGCCCTTGGCGCGCACCAGCGCCTGCACCTCGCCGGCGTCCGGGAACATGTACTCGATGTGGATGCCGTAGTGCTTCTCCACCTTGTCGAACAGCTGGTACGTCTCCGGGTTCAGCCGCCCCGTGTCCAGGCTGAAGACCCGGAACGGCCGCCCCGTCAGCTTCGCGTACTCGATCAGCGCCACGTCCTCCGCGCCGCTGTCAATTAAAAAATGCTCGTATCGGATCAGACGATTGAAATATTAATTAATTTGGACCAAATTTTGAGCAAATTTAACTCGAATTGGTTGGGTCAGATGGGAGTTGTTGCCTACACGACAGGCTACACGACAGGCAAATTTACTTTCGACTTTGATAAAGTTAGATGGACTAAACGGACGGAGATAGAGTATACTATTCGTGCAGTGTCGTAATGGAGCAACTATTCTGTCTGCTTGTGCGTGGCTGGTGGGCCATGGTTCTAGCACGGCGGTGGGGATGCCACAGATACATTGAACCTGGACATGCTCCTAAGTTTTGCTCCAACGTTGTGAATGCGTCCAAATACATTGAACCAGGCTGCTAACGGGTTTTCCACTTCCGATACCATCACATGGTACAATCACCCGACCTGACCAGTTTTGGTAATTTGTAGTGTCCCGGTTAGAGCTGGAAACACAAAATTGATGACAAAAATTGGACGCAGGAAGTATTAACTATGATGTGATACACTCGCTACCGACCGTTCATATGATATTGCTCATATTTATATATATTTGTGGATGCATTTTATAGAAATAAAAAGTTATATACTCCTATATCCTTAATCCTAGTCCCATGTGATGGAAATATCCTAAATCGGGAAATAGCTGCTGGGTGACAATAACACTACATGAACAACAACGTCGTTGACACACTTGTCAGTGACAGACGTAACGATATGAAATACTCTTACGAAACTAGGAATCTTGAGGACCACCCGTCCGGATTTCGGAAGATACCGTGTGATGCTGCTGGCATCTAGGATTAAGCGATCGGCTCGTACGCGCCTAGGCCCGGTGCACCATGAACCTAACGGGTAACGGATGCAAGAAATAACTGGTGCGGATCTATCACAAATTGGATCCGGCAAGGAGCTCCGAGGTCGGTATGTACCTGAAGGCGATGGCGATGTCGGATCCGAACATGGCGAGCGCCCGATCCATTATCTCCAGCGGCGACCCGCCCTGCAGCTCCTGGGCGAGGGCCTCGTAGTCCACGGGCTGGGCAGGGGCGGCGGGGGCCTCCTCTGCCACGGGCGCGGCGGCCGGCGCCGCGGCAGCGGAGGCGGAGACGGGCTGCCTCGTCGGCTCCGCCGCGTGGAGCGGGCGCACCGCCCTCGCGCGCTGGCCCCTCGCCGCCGTGGCCGCGGCCGGGGCCACGGCCACCTGCTGCTTCACGGCTCCAATCCTAGCGGCTGCACAGCACAAAAGCACATGTACAAGTTTTAGGCAAAAATTCTCGCTGCAAATGCGGATGAATCCCCGGAGAAACAACGCATTTCGCTGGGAGAAATCTAGATGCTTCGTGAGCATTCTCGAACAGCCAAACCAGCGGTTAATTTCTCAAATTGTTGGACGAAATTGGAGCTTATGAGAGTAATCCTCAAGCTTCCAAACTCCAATTCCCGAACAAAACCCTCAAATTCGGCTAAAAATTTTCAAACGGTTAGCTTGAACGAGCGAGGGAAACGAAGATCAAGGGCAGAAGAAATCCTCACCTTTGAGGTCGCGGAGGGCGACGGAGTGGGACGAGATGGAAGCGGTAGCGGAAGCCATCACCACCGAATCCTCTTCTCTTCCTCTTCAAAATTCTGAAAAACTTTCGGAGCAGGAAATGTTTTCTTTTTTCCTTTCTCCTTCTGACTTCTGCGTGTTTTCTGTGGCGTACGGGGCTGAAGAGAGGCGGGCGGTTTACATATAGTGCGCGCGGGAGGCTGGGTTCAATGCACCTGGACGGATTCGGGAGCTGCAGACGGGAGGGACACGTGTCACGGGATCATTGGCTGACCACACGGGAGGGGCTCCCTGGCCGATCGAAGCAGTGGCGTCACCCGGAGCCACAGGAAGGCGGGTAGCCCCGGTGGGGCTACGTGGCAGCGGCGCTGGCGCGATATAGCGCTGAGCTGGCCGGCTGTGTGGCTGCCACGCGCCGGTTGCGGCCGGCCATCTCACACGCAACGCCTGGCTTTGGTGATCTTAGGGTAAATGATAATAGTAAGGATAATCGTGTACCAGCAGTAACAAATGGACATTGGAGGATAGCTGAGTTGTTTTTTTAGAGTGTTGGACTGGCACATACTTCCTAAGTAAAAAAAAATTAATTTCTACTATAACTGTAACTTAGTATGCAATAAAAATATAATTTTTTTATAGATCAATATAGGTCTAATTATTAATTTATAAAACTTATCTTTTATCTTTTATAGTACTATACTTAACCAGATCGCTTAATTCTATAGTTAATATCCGTACCAATATTCTCATTAATCAGTAGCATCGATTATAGAAACCAAAAATTATTCTTCTTATACACTATTTGGTATATCTCTTATTATGTGCGATAGTACCAAAGTCGTACATTAAGTATTTAGTCGTAATTCTATTTATTCTAGAACCTTTGGACTCAGAGTCTGTTGATATAATTTTAGTTTTCTATTTACTTATATATGGTTATCATTAATTAACACTACATCATATGTAAAGAATATACACTAAGTAATATCCCTTATATATTTTTTTTAACCTCATCCAATACCAATACAAAGATGTATGATATTTGATATAGTTCTATTTTAATTACAATGTTACGTGAGAAAAAAATAACTATAATTTAAGCTAGAGCATAAACTAGCATGAGATAGATATTTAGGAAAGTACCAAAATGCAGTGGTATGATTAGACGTGGATGATTCGTCTTTCACGTAGTAAACAAAATTTTAGTGTGAGATACTTCTAATTCTATTTTAAAAAATTGCTTATTACATAAATCCAAATAGTTCAATCCAGTAATAACTGCTACTTAAGCAGTTGCCCAAGCAGTGCATAATGAGAAAGCAAGGGTCCAGTTTGGCGTTTCACTGTAGAGCCATATACTGTAGCATATTTATTATTTTATGAAAATTGTAGCAGCAAATCTTAGAACATCGGATCAATGGACAGCTGAGATTGCTTGCAGTCCTTAGGCTGCTTTCGGATGTGAGGGATTTGGTGAAAACTGAAATAGGCTTTTCAAAAAATTTTAGAATTTTTTTATCTAAAATTTAATTTAAAAATTATATTAATAATTAATTATATATTAATAAGATATCTCGTTTTATATAATTATCTTCGCTTTCTTTACTTATCTTGAAACAAAACCTTATGGAGTTGCATTACCAACTGCACTTATCTCAATCCCCTGATTGGTGGTGGCTTCTGGATGATCTAAGTATGATTTAATTGTCCTAATATTTGATTGGTGGAGGCATTTAAAGATTAACTTGGAATAAATTTTAAAGACTAAAAACTAAATTTTTTTAGGAAGGCGTTAACTTGCGTATGCATATCTCTACTCTAAGCACGTAGCCATGCCTTACTTATTTGTTTCTATTTTATCTCGAAAAGTTGAGGTCTTTCTCCCAATATTTCCTTTTTAAATTCCGTATACGTCTCAGTGTCACCTACGTACACTCTGACGACATTAGGATATCACATATTGTGTTACACATATAGGCTGACGACACTGAAGTCACTAATCATGTCAATTACGAGTACGACTCTTACCACGCACCAATCAGCTGCAGCACATCATATGAAATCGATAGTTTTTACTGTTGCCTAAGCTAGCAGCCGTTCGATTTGTTGGTTGGCTCAATCAAGCCGTTCTTTCTAGCCTACCAGCTTCCAGCTCCCGATCCGTTCGCGCCTGGCCACCGCCGCTCCAAGGTCGTGATTCCCCATCTCCTCCGGCGAGTTCCTTCGCCTACCTGCGGTCGCAGAGACCGGTCACTGCGCCACCCGCGGGTTCTCCACAGCTGCGTCCCTCGCCCTTCTCGCCAGGTCGACATATCCTCTTCACCGCCTCGTGGAAATCGTCCCTGCCGTTTCTTGCTCCTCGGTTGCCGTCCTCTCTATGTCCCCCAAGCCAAGATTGCCGCCGGCGTCCGGCGGCCATCGAACCGCCGTGCTGCGAACGGATCTTCGCAGAATCGTCCATCGGCTGTGTCAGCCAAAGCTTCTTCTCCGGTGGTGAAAACTTACTCCGACGAGCTCTCTTAAACTCACTGTAAAACTCAATAACAATATGGAACACTGGAATTTGATGCTAAGCAGATTTAGAGCTCTTCTTATACACAACAAATCAAAAAATCTACGGAACGAAAAAAAATAGGGGAGGCTGAGCTAATCTTGGCCCTTCGCCATACGGACCACACTACGACATCCCGCGCACGTTCAGGACCATGACGCGACGTGACTGGCAGCTTGCGCCATGCCGCAACATCTCCCTGAGACATGGTGCGGCGTGGTCGACAGAGTGCGCCACGGCGTGATGCATATGCCATGGCCACGGTACAAAACGTGCCCAGGAGGATGACAATCCAAGCCAGGCTGAAAAGGAAAAACGAGCGAGAACACAGGATTACACAAGGCTTGATCACATTTCACCCCCGATGGTCCTTGTTGATCTTGACTACGCCGATCTGAACACGAAGTTCATAGAACCTGTCTCACACCAGCGGCTTCGTCAGGATGTCAGCCAATTGCTCCTCAGTGCGAACATGCTCAATGTCCATCCTCCCATCACAAATGCACTCTCAAATGAAGTGGAATCGAACATCTATGCGTTTGCTTCGATCGTGAAAGACAGGATTCTTACTGAGGGCGATTGTTGATTGGCTATACATCTTCAGTAGAAAGACATCGCATTGCTTGCTCGTCAGTTTGGACAAGAGCTGTGCTAGCCAAATGCCATGGGTTGCCGCCGCCGTCCCTGCAATGTACTCTGCTTCGCACGAGGAGAGAGCGACGACCTTCTGCTTCTACGACTGCCAGGACACAAGACAGGAGCCGAGAAAGAACAGCACGCCGGTGGTGCTCTTTCTTGTATCAATATCGTCTCCCATGTCGGCATCGCTGTACCCCAACAGCCTCAACTTTCCTACTCATTGCTTGTAGTGGCAGCCATAGTCGATGGTGCCGACGATGTAGCGGAGGATCCGCTTGACGGCGTTGAGGTGTTTGGTGGTTGGGCGCTCCATGAAGCGACTGATGTAGCCGACAACATACGTGATGTCGGGCCTGGTGTGAACCAGGTACTGCAGGCACCCGACAATGCCCCAGTACTCGGTGGCGTCCACTGGCGCCGCCATGCTCTTCTTCGGTGTGTGACACGGGTTGCAGCCGCCCATGCATGCGTGCTCTAGGATATTGCGCGCACATGCCACCTGTGAGAGTTTGATGCCGTCGCGCCCCTGCTACACCTCAATGCCCAAGTAGAAGCACAGAAGCCCGAGGTCGCTCATCTTGAACCTGGAACATATCTCATGCTTGAACTTGGTGATCTCGGCGTCGTCGTTCTCGGTGATGATGAGGTCGTTGACATACACCCCCACCAACAGCCGCGACCGCGACGTGTCCTTGCCACGAGCGTAGACTGCATGCTCCGAGACGCTGTGGTTGAAGCCGAGCGCAGCCATGAGTCTAGTCAAGCTTTGCGTTCCAGGCGTGCGGTGCCTGACGAAGACCATAGAGCGCCTTGTTCAGCCGCAGCACCTTGTCTTCATGCCCCTCGACGGTGAACCTGGGAGGCTGTCGCACGTACACCTTCTCGCGTAGCTCCCCGTTCAAGAACGCGGACTTGACGTCCATGTGGTGCACCGGCCACCTTTCCTGGGAATCGAGTGCAAGTAGCAGCCGCACGGACTCGATGCGTGC
The DNA here is from genome assembly GCA_030770085.1 of Oryza coarctata. Lineage (NCBI taxonomy): Eukaryota > Viridiplantae > Streptophyta > Magnoliopsida > Poales > Poaceae > Oryza > Oryza coarctata. The sequence goes on from CM061475.1 coordinate 12,797,339, forward strand.
GACGAGGGTGAACACTTTGTCGAAGTTGATGTCCGGCTGCTGGACGTAGCCCTTCGTCATGAGATGCGCCTTGTACTTGACCACCGCACTGGCAATGTCCTTTTTCACCTTATAAACCCACTTCAAGCCAATCGGCCGGTGACCAGGCGGAAGTGAGACTAGACGCTATGTACGGTTTCTCTCAATGGAGTCTATCTCCTCCATCATGGCATGGCGCCAAGGTTGGTGCTTCTCGGCCTCAGTGAACGTGGCTGGCTCCTCCTCGATCTGTAGACGGAGCTGTGCAGCAACCTGGCGCGTGGCGAAGCCTGGTGGAGACACTGCGCCAAGCACATTATCAATGGTGCGGTACCACGGCTCCATATCATCGTTGTCCGCGTCCCAGTACTCCTTTGCATTCGAAGGTGGGGACACGAACTCTAGCTGGGGTAGTGTGGGCGCCGTTGTGACTAGGTTCGAGCGCTGGCACTGTGGACGATGTCACAGGAGTGTGTGCCACGGTGTCGCCGAGGGGTCTGGCATGCCCATGGGGATTGTGTTGACGTGCCCAGCGTCCAACTCCATGGTGTTATACTCCACGATGAGCTCCGCCTCCGAGTTCAACTCCTCGTCCTTTCAACTCCACAATGCCTGCTCGTCGAAGACAGCGTCCCTGGACACGATGGCACGTCACGACGCCGGATCATAGAAGCGCCACGCCTTGGCGTCGGGCTCGTAGCCGATGAAGACGACCGGCGTTCCATGATCATCCAACTTCTTCAGACACGGCTTTGTCGACTTGACATAGGCGACGCAATCGAAGGTGCGGAAGTAGTGGACGTCGGGCCTCCTGCCATGCCAGGCCTCGTATGGGGTGACGCCGTCGACGGCCTTCTTGGGCGCCCGGTTGAGCAGGTACATGGCGGTGGCAACCGCCTCTCCCTAGAATAGCGACGGCATGTTCTAGCTCTTCAACAGACTGCGCGCCATCGTCACGATCGTCTGGTTCTACCTTTCCACGATGCCGTTCTGCTGGGGCGTGTACGGTGCTGTGTGCTGCTGCTCGACGCAGTACAGCTCAAACTCCACGGAGGTGAATTCACCCCCGTTGTCAGTGCGCAGAACGAGCAGTCGTCGGCCCGTCTCCACCTCCATGCAAGCCTGGAACTTCTTCACGGCCACAAGCGTGTCGCTTTTGGCCGCAAGCAACGCCACCCACATGTACCTGCTCTGATCATCCACGAGCATAAGGAAGTACTGCTTACTACCGGGAGTAGCAGGCGAAATTGGGCCGCAGAGGTTGGCGTGGACCAGATCGATCAGCCCCTCAGCGCGCCGCTTCGCTTGCATCGGGAATGGACTCCGCTTGAGCTTGGTGGTGACACAATCCGCGCAGAGCTGTTGGACGTGGTCGACGTGGGGCAGCCCGTGCACCATTCCCCGCTGCTCCAGCTTGCACAGGGCGTCGAAGTGTAGATGCCGTAGCGCTCATGCCACAGCCACGCGTTATCGGTGGCGCGCACGGCCAGGCAGAGCGGCCGGGCGATCTTGACGCGCAATAGGTAGAGTTGATTCACCGAACGCCTTATGCGCACGATCAGGCGATCCTTCTCATCGCGGATCCGGAGGATGCCGTGCTTGGTGTGGATGTCGCAGCCGCCTTCGTCCAGCTGATCGAGGCTGACGATGTTGGTGGTGAGCCGCGGGATGTAGTACACCCCTGTGAGCGGGAGGTGCTCGCCAGTCTTCCCCTCAAACAGCACGGTGCCGTAGCCCTTAATTGTGACCTTCGAGCCATCGCCGAACTTGACGGTGCCGCCCACCGCTGTGTTGATGTCGATGAAGGCGTTACGGCAGTCAGACATATGTTTGTCGCCCCGCTATTGAGGTACCAGAGGGTGTCATCGCGCTTCGAATCTCTATCGAGCTGCGCGAACACCTTGCCTTCAACGACACGCAACAGGCGGCGCTCCGGCGAAGTTTGCGTCGCCTCGACGCGTGACAACGACGGTGGAGTAGGAAAAAGTGTGGCCTAGGCCATCAGTAGCGTGGGCTCCTTCTCTTCATCAGCCTAAGCCACATGGGCCTCGGCTTTGGACTTGCTACGGTAATCCCTGGCCCAATGGTCGTATTTACCGTAGCGCTTACACTAGTCCTTGTTGAGGTGCTGACCTCCAAAGTCGGCCCGGCCTCCATCGCGTGATGCAGAGCTGGGGCCGTTGCCTCTACCGCGCCCACGTCTGCGCCTACGGCCGCCGAGTTTCTTCTCGCCGGCGCCGCTGGAGCTGCTCTCGCCGCCCTTGCCCTTGGACACACGGAGCTTGAGCCTAGTGAGCCACTCCTCTTCGCAGAGTAGTAGCCTGCCTTGGTTGTCATGGACAGGGGCTTGCTTGCGCCGCTGCTCGACGACGCGGAGACGGTCGGTGACCTCTTCCATGAAGAGGTGGTATGTCGAGTAGTGTCTTCATGGAGATGGCCACTTGAGTCAGATGCTCGGGGACGGTTTGTAACATCTTGCGCACGATCTCAACGTCACGGATGTTGTCGCCGAGCAGCCGCAGGTCGACGGCGATCCCAGTGATGTGGTTCGCGAAATCCTTCACGGTCTCCGCCTCCTTCCACACCAAGCTGTTGAACTCCCGCCGCAACTGCTGCACGTTCGCCTCGCACACCCGCTCGACATCGATCCGGATGCGCTTGATCTCCGCCCATGCCTCAACCGCGAACCGCTTCTGTCGCAGTCCGAACAGCATGTCCACAGGCACCGAGCGCAGGATCGTGGCGAGCGCCAGGCGATCGTGCCGGTAGAGCACCTCCTCATCCTCGTATGGCTCGACGGCGTACTACCACCCCGCCACCTCAAGGTTCACCTGCATCAACATTGTCCACTCCTAATAGTTGGTGTGTGAGTATGGGGAACTGAATGTCGGCGGTGGTGTTCTCCGAGTACTGAACGACGACCTCGCGGCAACCACAGCGAGGCAGCGGCGACGGCGAGAGACGGCGATACCTTCAACGCCCATCTTGATCACCATCCTGTCCCTCTAGCGGCGCCGATGCACGCTCCATCAAGGATGAACGGCTTTGATACCAGATGTCAGCCAGAGCTTCTTCTCCAGCGGCGGGAACTCACTCCGGCGAGCTCTTAAACTCACTGTAGAATTTAAGAACAAGGTGAAACACTGAAATTTGGTGCTAAGCACAAACCGTCTCAACATTTTCAGTGATTTTGAGCTCCTCTTATACACAACAAATCAAAAAAGCTACGGAACGGAAAAACAGAGGAGGCTGAGCTAATCTCGGCCCTCCACCATGCATGCCACATCGCGACATCCCACGTACGTTCAGGGCCGTGGCACTATGTGGCTGATAGCACGCGCCACGCCGCCACTTCCTATACACATTTAGGGCATAGCACGGGGTGGCTGACAGCTTGCGTCATGCCATGATATCCCCGCACGTTCTGAGGCATGGCGTGGCTGACAGAGTGCACCACGGTGCGATGCATATGCCGTGGCCATGATACAAAACACGCTTAGGAGGATGACGATTCAAGCCAGGCTAAAAGGAAAAACTAGCAAGTATACAGGATTACACAAGTCTTCATCACAGCCTGGACACGCCGTCCCCAGCAGAATTGGTGGCCCCGAGATTTTCCTGGCTTGGCCTTCAACAGCTACCGCTAGGTGCGTATGCATCTCAAAATTAAGTTTTGTTTTTGTCTGTACACACTAGTGCCTGTATCGGGCTCACTCAATGCATCTCAACTGGACCAATTTCCCTTTTCTCTTGTGAGAACGTGTTCACTCTGCTAGAACCAAGACACTATGTTGATTTTTTTTTCATTGGCTGATCTGTCTTTCGGAGCAAGGACTGAGAGCAAACAACAACAAAAATTCAGGGAGAGTGTTCACTATTAGGCTATTAGTCACTGAAATGTTACAGGATGCTCGGATATACATAGGAGTGTAATTGGTCAGACACATGGGACATAACTTGCTGCAATATAGCAGTGTTTCGTAGGCCATCTGCTCCGGGCGTAAGCACTCGCGCTCGGTTTTGAGGTTCAATTGCACTTGATGCTCCTGTTACTCGATTAGGGTGTGCCATGGCCCATGGTTGATGCGTCTCGCTGATTCGCAACTGTTGGCATCACATAATTCTGAAAATATTGGTTAGCCTATACCATTTATCTCGGTTATACTATGCTTCCTCTAGCTTTGTCATTCTTGAATTAGGAATAAAATGGCTACTCAGCCGCTGATCTATGGTTTCTTTTATTCCCAGATCAAGAGGATTCACCAATGTTACATCTGTGCTGAGATTAGCTATCCGTCGATCTTGCTATGTTTCAAGCAGTGTTTTATTTGTGTTTCTGGAGTTTAACCACGCTTTTCACGGGGATAACACAATGTCTGTATCTTCTGAGGCATTCCTGCTTCATGCCAGCCGTAAACGCAGTCAGGGTATGCCCGTTTTTCCAGTTCACATGTTTAAAGTTCTACATAAAAATTCTCTGTGCCTTCCACTCTTGGCGGGTTATTGTTAAGCTCCTAAAGGATGTCCAAACTTACTTTGTTGCTTAGATGTTGGATGCAGCAGTGATGCCAGTATTTCATCAGAGCGCACACCGCCATGTGACGACAGTGACTTTCCTACAAGCTTTCATTTAGCTCCAGCGAGTTCTGTGCGGCGTCATCCATCTGTTCAGCCTGTCGGTATAGCCCATGTAGACTTGCTGTACCATTCACTTGGAAACACTATGAGGTGCATATTTACCTTAGGATTATTATTGCATCATGGTTTCATTTATGCGCACGCTCCCCTGCCCCATCTAACATATTTATATTATCCCAAACCGGTTGAGATGACATTTACTATATAATGATGCATATTTCTGCTAATGTTGAATTAAGCTGATACTATTGTCTTCCTTTTAAATTAGAGTTGTTCCAGCCTGTTTTGAGACCCACTTCCTGTCACCAAGAGAACACGGTGAACAACAGCGATGATTGCTTTCCTACAGGCTTCCATTTGCCATCTGCCTGTTCAGTTCGGCGGAATGTCTGTTCAGCCCCTTGGTAAGACTACACCGACGTACCAACTTTCTACTTCCAATCTACATTGTTACCTTTGTCGGTTCCATTCATATGCTTGCCTATGCAGTTATCACCTACTAGGAAAATCCTTATTTTACATGCTATATTCCTGTTTCAGTTGTTACTCGACAATGCCGGAAATGCACACTGCAGGCTACCACCAGTGACTTTCCTACTGATTTCCAATTCTCATCTGATCGCCGTGTGCGTACCCGTCTGCTGCACCAGCCTCATGGTATATTTGCATCTGTGTATTTTTTATGAATACTTTCTCTACACACTTCATATAAGCTTGCCTACCATGTGACGTGTACAGTATATTAGATTCATATATTACCATTACTAATTCATACTAACAACCAAATTGTTCTTCTACCCATACTTTTTTATCGCTCACCTTTCTTGCATGGGGTGCTTATGTTATTGTCCCGATTACAGCTGCTGAAGCGCGACGTAGGCGTAAACTACACAGATTAGCTGCATCAACAAAAGGTCTAACTCATTTATTATTTCATTAATTTGATTATTTGTACCTCAGTTGCTATCCATGTTTAACCATAGATGTTTATATTCTTGATCTTTCATCTCTTTGTAGCTCCAGTGTCTGCCTTCGCGATATGTTCCATTCAGCCTACCAGACATAGACGTATGGCATTCTCTCATGTCTTTTCATCTCTTTCCATTTTATATATGTATTCCTCACTGCTGGTGTGCTGCTAACAGAAATGTTCATATACAGATATCAATGTGAATTTCAGTCGCTGATAGTTTCGCTGCGAATATCATATGTCGAGTTTGCTGTCATCATCCACGGTTAAATCTCGCTGCAAATGTAATTAGCTTTATTGGTTATACCGCTTCTTCGATTCTTTAGCTCATTTGCCTTTTTTTTTCCTAACACGTGTTATTTTTCACATCTTCTCTTTTCACCATTGAATCTTGGCCCACATACTTGCACATGTCATTATTGTGGTGCAATCTTTTGGTACGAAGAATGGCTAAACCGACGCCACAACACATCTTCGCTATCTTACAATACATGTTGTAGAGAAGGGAGCGTTATATTGCCTCCATATAAGCCACCTCCTGAGCCTCTACGTAGCCTCATAACTGGAATGGATGGAGCAAAGTCAGCTCTTTTTTTTTTTATAATATCAGGTGTTCAACTTCTTCCTCTCCATTCAAATCAATTGCCATTGCATATTTTATTCTATGCACAACACTGACATTTATTTCCTAACATTAGGTATTATAATTCTATGTTTACATTTACATCAATAGGTGTTAACATAATTGGTACTATCAATGATGGTTATGGACCATAAGTCTTCTAAATAAGCAGCCAACTTTGCCATCGTCTTGGATCACGCTTACCAAGATAAGGTAAACGCCCTGCTCAGCTCTACATATTTGATACTCAGAATGAAATTAGGAACAGAATGCAAGTTGGCACCTACGCAAACAACACCTTTTGTCCTAATGAAGATATGGTGCATCTATCTAGCTACAATGACGCTTATACCACCAGTTTTAAAAATTCAGTTGGTATCAATAGTATATAGCTAGATCATCATTAAACTTTATATTTAAATACTTGATAAAGCCTAATACATAATACATAAGTTGTAGCCATGAATAGTCCTCGAGCTTGCAATGTTACACTAAGCAAAAGATACAGCTGAAGTAAAGCTAAATCTAAACTCATAAATATGGTTTGGGTCCTAGAATAAAGCTCTAAAAGTATTCATACGTCGCATGCTTTTAAAAGAACTCCTTTAAGGTTGGGTGTTTATTGTACTATTTTTCTGTGTAGGGGATAATGATAGTAAGTATGAGTACACGAGATACTTAGTAAGTCATAGGAATTAATAGGACATGTAAAAGTTATTAAGAGATGTTTGGTTTTGCTTTGCAATCAAGTGTGTTTTTAAAATTATAAATGCAAAGTCTAAGTGTGCTCTTGAAGTTATCGGAAAGAGTCTCATATCTCAATCCATTCCGTGATTTGCTAGTTAACAATCTACCACATTTAACAAGAAGAGACTTGTGTCTCAATACATTCCATAAGTTTCTTTACAATGATTTGTCTCGATTCTAATTCAGAGCGTTCAGTCCCAGACGATACCTCCATTTTAGTGTTTTCAAATTCTTTTCCTTTCACAATCACAACTTAGCTTTATCTTATTCAACTCCAAATCAAGTGCCAAGTAACACTCCGGGTCACACAGTCCCATTTCAAACCACTTAGGTTCTCCACTGGTCACGTAGGTTAATTTTGGTAACGATTCCCATGCCACAATAAATTTTTTCCACAAAACTTTTCCAAATACAAGATTACACTAAAGGGATCACTTCTCATCCTTCCATGACAGTGGGTACGGCTATTTAAACCGATTATAAGCTTTGCAAAAGGTGCACGCTTTACTCACATAACACGAGATTACTCCAAACACCCAATACGTATTGATTAGATACATATGGTGAGGGGAGGTTTGCGATAAGGCCTTTCCAAAGCATTCTCAGGATAGTCGACTATCAACTAAACAGGTCCCAAACTAAGTACTAGGCAAGTCCTAGACTTCCTGTACTTAGGATCCCGTAGGCACATCCTAGATGTCACCTTGGTGACTCTATGTCTATTAACTTTTGTACATATCCTAGGTATACTAATTACTTGGCTAGGGATGTCTCATTCCATTTATGTGGTTACACTTTAATATGATTAGTGAAACTTTTTAAAAGATCGGTCCTTATATGCCACACGAAAGTTAGACCACACAGACGGTGACTACCCATGACCAAGTTTGATAAAGATATTTTATTTCGCAAAGCTCCTGACCACGAGCGTTGGTGTTTCAATCCATTTTTAAAATATATTATGTCCCATCGATTAGTTTTATGTGATAAGGGTGCCATCGATACTCACGCTTTGAGGAGCACAAGTACCAAGACAAATAATAGGGCGATAAGGATGTAGGGTCATCAACAAATAATGAGGATATGTGCAACAAGTAGGTTTAAGGCCTATCAGATCGACTAGTGATTCGTGGCCGGTATCGTGTACCTAAGCATGCATGGTTTATAAATAAAATAATTTTTAATTTAAAAATATAGGTTCAAAATAATCAAGAGTTGACTTGCCTTAGGTTTTGGTCTTGGTCTTGTTTGACGAACTCCTCGACTAGCGGCTTCTCGATGTTAGCTACTACGCGACACAAAACAGTAACACATGAAAAGAAATAAAATCAGATTCTAATATATATAACTAATGGTGCCAATAGAGGATCTCATTTTTAGAAAAAATTTGGGAGTGGAACGAGCTCAAATGGAACTTCTATTAAAAAAATGAATTTTAGAAGATTAAATAATTTTTTGTATTATAAAAAAGAATTAAATATTTTTTGGAAAAAATGTTTGAATAAGAGGCTGGCAAGTGGGGCCAGGGTGAGGGAGGTAAAGTAGACTTTTATTTCTCTGGCGGGTAAGTTAATGAGCTCAAGAGGGTGTTATTGGGCTGACAAAATAAGGTTGAGACCTTTCAGCTTCGTAGGCTAGCCCAACACCTAGCTGGGCCGAGGCGAGCACGCCGTGTTGGCATAGTGGACCCGTGGTCATTCGACGTGGCTGTCATGTGGTGGCCATATGGTCGCTGACCAGGGAGAGGAGACCGAAGGGAAAATCAACGACCAGTGGAGCTTGATGGCATCTGGCTGAACGACAACGATTCCCGATGAGCCGCGATCACCAGAGCATCAAGTAGAGGATGGGGTGGAATGTGGACGGCTCAGATTTAGTTTAGGAGGACAAGAGTTGGCTAACGACGAGTGGTGGTGGACTCCGGTGGGAGTGCGTCATTTGGTCATCGCCAACGACCAAATGGACGGCGGAAGTGGCTAGGTTTTGGGCTCGGTTTGTGGTGATGAGGAGATAGGAAGAGATGGAGAAAGAACCCGAAGGTGATACCTTGGAGAAATCGAAAAGGTGATGATAATAGTGCCTAGTGGAAAGAGAGAAAGAAGAAGGGAGGTGGTGGCTGTGTGGGAGCTCAAATGGAGTCTGGATGGTGCGAGGCGAGGCGGAAGGCTCCATGGCCTTTTATAGGCGCAGGGTTGTGCATTTTGACAATGAAAATAGGTGGTGTGGCATAGTGTTACGCATGTTCGACAGGTGACCATACAGCGCGGCGTGAGGCAGCAGAGCGCTAGGTGACACCATGATGGTACTGGCCGAAATGAGGAGGAAGAGAGAACGCGGGTGACACGGTGGCTAGGACTGGATGGGATGGAACGGAGGGAGTGCGCGTGCTTGTTAGGGCCCGGATCGAATAAGGTGGCGACGCACCAGGGTTTGGTGACAAGGAGCACAGTGTGTTGATTTTCAAGAAGATAGCAGTGTGTTGTCTGCGTGCGCAGCACAAGCAAGGGTGGTGTGTTGGCAGGCGTTGTCGACGTGGTAGGGAGGTATGGTTGTGCACTGCGTAGGCTAGCATATTTGACAGAGCGCTTGACGCGGGTGGAGAGGTGCTGGAGGTAGGGGATGGCCACGACACTGAGTATCAGGCGGCTCTTAGTAGCACGATCAGCAGGTGGGTTCGATCTATCAGCCAGTGCACTAAGGCATGGGCACACGTTATAGCGACGAGCGAGTAGACATCGCGTGTGAGCTAGAAAACGGGCTGTGAGCCGTACAAAGCTAGATCGTGTGAAGAGAAAAGTAGGCTATGAAGCTGAAAGAGGAAGGAGGCTACGTGTACTGAGAGAGGAGAAAGAGGGGAGAGTAGCCTAGGTGAATAGTAGCATTTCTAAATTTTTAAAAATAATTTGGAATAAAAATTTTGAATGTTTGAATTTAGATTTGAACTTAGGAAATTTTGAGAAATTTTTAGAGAGTATTCTAGGGTGGGTTTGGAATTTGATATTCATAATTTGGCACGTTCGTGAAGAAATCAAAAAGATCCAAACTTTACAAATAAGTTTTTAATCAAATAGTTTTTCTCTGATGTAAAAACATGGGTATTACAAAAGAGATTGTTTCTGACCTTTTACAAATGCTGAACATGCATAATCCAATTGTTCGGTTGTTTAGAATAGCCCATGATAGGCTTTTTAATGATGCTGCCGATCATTATTGCATACACTTTGTTTGAAGTTCCTTATAGACATTGTGATATATTTAGTGCTCCTGTAGCATGTGAGGTTATTGGGCTTAGTGGTTGGTGATTTTGGTGCAACTGATGTTAGTCGTGACTTAATTATTGAAGATCAAGCCGGCCAACTTCGTAAAGTACATGAAAAGCACTGCAAATTCATGTCCATGCATTGCCCAATTCTTTTTCCATATGGAGAGGATGGTTACCATAAAAAGATTTTCTATCAACTATGTGAACGATCATAGTCCATCAGTAGAAAAAATGTTACTATGCTAGAGTATTATGCTTACAGAACTCATGATAGACTAGATGATTTCAACACTCCTATGCGGTGCAAGAGAGGTACACAATCTTATGTAATTGATGCATATTGTTGTGTGGAGGAATATAGATTAAATCATTATAAGACAAATTCATTCCAGCTGAAATACAGGACAGCTCCACTTAAAGAAATCAAATATATAGTTAATGAAGGTGTCACAAATGGCTCTGAGGCTAGCCAAAGAGTTATACTGCCATCTTACATTGGATGGCCATGTTATTTGTACCAAAACTACGTGTTGCTCTTTGTGGAAAATATGGTTGCCCTGGTTTGTTTATCACCTTTACTTCCAACCCTTTATGATCGGAGGTGATGGATGTGTTAGCATTAATCTCAGGACAACACCATTTGACAGACCAGACATTGTTAACCACGTATTTCACATGAAGCTAGTAATATTCATCATGGATGACATCATAAAGGGGATGTTCTTCGGTCCTGTTCTTGTACACAATTTGCTCCACATATCTATATATATATTATTTCTTCCTTAATTTACACAATTATATTTACAATTGAGTTCCAAAAGTGTGATCTTCCACATGTCCATATTACACTATGGTTAGATAAGACCAATCCATTAACAATCGAATAAGTTGATCCTTTTTATATCAGCACAGTTACCAAATCCTTCTATCGATTTGGTAGGCTAAAGCGGTATCAACATTTACGATCCATGGCCCTTATGGCAATGCCAATTCTTCATGTGCATGCATGATAAATGGGGTGTTGTAAAAAAACTATCCAAAGGAATATTGTGAGAAAACAACCATATTACAGAATGGCCATGTTCGATATGCTCGACCAAACAATAGGATAACTACCAAGAAAAATAGCATTGATGTTGACAATTAGTTTGTTGTCCTGCACAATGTAGACTTGCTTTGCTGGTAATATCAAGCACACATAAATGTTGAGAGAGTTAACCGTGATGGCATGGAAAAATATCTATTTAAGTATTTCACCAAGGGATTGATTGTGCAAAGGTTGGTCTCCAACGTAGAACAACTTCAGGTGGGTCATCAAACCAAATTGTCAATGAAATTTGTAACTATCTTAAGTGTTGGTCCATAGCACCTAATGAGGCGGCATGGCGTTTACTTCAGTTTAACATTCATTACACTAATCCTTCTGTTGAATGACTTCCTGTCTACTTGCCATTTGAGAATAATATTACATTCACTAAGGATGATAACCTGGAACAAGTCTTGTAGAACCATGCAATCACATTACAAAGCTAACTGTATGGTTTGAAGCAAGCAAAGCTTATCCTCATTGTATTCAGTACACATATGCTAAGTTTCCTGAGAAGTTTATTTTGCATAATGATGGTAAATATTGGTCCTCACAAGAAGGGTCCTATAAGATTGGAAGAATTGTGCATGTTGGTCCTAACAAAGGAGAAAAAATATTACCTCTGTATGTTGCTACATGTTATCAAAGCGGCAAAATCATATTCATATATTAAAACTATTGAGGGATTGCGGTATACAACATTTCAAGTTGCTTGCCAAGCCTTGGGACCTCTTGGTGATGATCACTAGTGGTCATTTGCAATGATTGATGCAGCTCTTTGGACTCTCTCCTATCAACTCCGTGAGTTATTTCTCTCTTTTTTTTTGCGATGTTGCAAATCCCTTATCTTTGTTTAAGGAGCATGTCTCTGCAATGGGATAGGATGCTGCCTACCATATCAAATGTGATACAATGTCACTTTTTTGCCCTCTCTGACAGAACATTTTAGATCTTATGTTGTTGCTAAAATAGATAGGCTACTAAAAAATTTAGGATACAGTTTGGAGCATTTTAGTTTGCCTTGCCCCACTATAGGTAGCACATCTTTGATTGGGAATAGGCTTTTACTACATGAGCAATCATATGACACTAAAGTTGTATCAACAGAGGCATTTGGACAACTTAGCACATTAAATTTAAATCAGAGGAATATTTACAATGCCATTCTTCCATCCGTGAACAATAAAATTGGTTGCACATTTTTTGTGTATGGATATGGTGGAACTGGGAAAACATTCCTATAGAATGCGTTGCTTAACAATGTGAGGGCCCAAGGAAAAATTGCTCTAGCTGTTGCCTCCTCTGGAATAGCGTCATTGTTGTTGCCAGATGGCCGCACACCTTATTCTTGATTTAGGATACCCCTAAAATACCCATTTAGCTGAGTTTATACATCAAATAGTTTGGTTATCCGGGATGAAGCGCCAGTCAATCATAAACACTGTTTTGAAGACTTTGATAGGACATTTAGTGACATTCTATGATCAAATGATCTATCTCTTAGTGGCAAACAATTTAAAGGTGTCACTGTTGTACTTCGGAGGGACTTTAGACCAACACTTCTAGTTTTACCCAATGCTAGAAAGCATCAAATATTTGGATGCATCAATCACACGTTCCCGTTTGTGTCCCCATTGTGTCATCATGATCTCCACTATAAACTCATAGATGATCTCTGAAATAACAACAGAGAAGATTTCAAACTATAGCTTTAACTCAATTGATGATGATATAAGTAACTGTGCCATACTTGATGCTCTTTATCCAATAGAGTTCCTCAATACAATACAAATAAGTGGTTTGCCTGACCACTTGAGGCTAAAGGTTGGAGTCCCAATAATGCTTATATGCAATATCAGTTCAACAAAAGGCCTATGTAATGGAGCAAGATTAATAGTTACCCAACTCACTTGCAAGGTTATTGAAGGACAGATTATCACAAGAAAAGCTAAATGATGTAAAGCATATATACCAAGAATAATAACTACATCAGTGGCCTTTTAAGATAAAGCGACGATAATTTCTAGTTCAAGCTTCATATGCAATGACAATTAATAAAAGTCAAGGACAAACACGTAGTAAAGTTGGTGTCTACTTGTCTAGCCCAGTCTTTTCGCATGTGCAACTGTACATTGCTTTATCATGGATAATGTTGGTTTATGTGTTTTGATTGAGAATAACCTCCTGAACGTGCAAACAACACACAATGTTGTCTGCATAGAAATATTTGATGATCTAGCTTAATGGTAACTCTTTGATCATACAACTCTATAGTTACTATTTTACTGCTTATGTTTTCTTACTTAGTTCCTGCTCCTACTCATTTTAATAGTCCTGTGCTAAAACATTACTTCTTCTGTTCTCAAGCTGCTAAGCGTCATTACATCTCAAAAATATATCCAACCATACAGCTAGGAGATATGTTAGTCTTACTTTTTTACCACAAAAGTTGGCATTCTAACTAAATAGATACTTGGTCTACATATTACCGTTGCTTTTTTTTTTTTGCTTCCCCTCTATATAATCTTTATCATCCAAGTAATGATTTGTTTATATCTTACCAGTATAGTCATAGTGTATTTTCCTGACCTTATGTGGTTTTACCTTTTTTATATACCATCATCATTATGATTATTTACACTATGTCATCTGCAACATACTCCTCTAAAGGTATATTTTACACACTTGCTAATTTCATCCCACTTCATGTATTTCTGAATCTATTTGTGAATCTGTGTTGTTCTAGCTCTCTAATTTAAAAATATGAATTTTAATCATGCCTCACATATTTCCCTTACCTGTTGTTTTCCTTTTGTTAATTTGTTGTAAGAACTTTGTTTTGTGGGCTCTCTCTCAAAGCCACATCAGTACTATAAGCTGATCTCCACTCTAAAAAAATGATGCCTCAGTTTAGAAACTCTACTTCCGACAGTACACATCATAGTAATTGGTATTTGTATTTGTGGTACCTAAGTATTATGCAGATTTTGATGTTCTAATTAAACTTGAGTCATCTTCACTATGCCAATAGATTATATAACACAGTTTACGCAATGTTTAACACACAGGTACCATTCCATTAGTGAGTAAATTACATGGTTTGTGGCATATAACTTTTTCGTTTTGCTTTCAGCTTTCTACTACGCAATGTGGTGAGTTCATGTGCTGCACTTTTACCAAGTCTATTGACCATTCAACATTGCTGGAAACTTCAGCTATGCCAGGTTCAACCCTTCCTCTGAAACCTCAAATCTTTTGTGTTACTGTGTCTTTTTTCCCATTTCATTAAGTCATAAGGCAATGTTATATGAACTTTCAGATGCTTCAGTCATTCACAAGTTAACTTTCAGTTTAATAAACGAAAATGGAGATTGAAGTCAATAGAGATATGGAACAGGGATTATAGTTCTGGAAATGTACCTTCTTACAGTTTAAAGTCATGAATAATTGAATTTGAATTTCAAGGGCCATGTAGTTTGATTTTGTCTACGCCAAAATGAAAATGGAGATTGATTTCAATGCAAATACTGAACTGCGAATGATATAGGTATTTAGTTTGGTTGCTTCACCATGCAGTTAAATTAGACCAAAACAATATTGATCTTCATACGTTTTATGGCCAGTTCAATGATTTTAATACATCTTTCAGCAATTAACTTTCTAAACTATATACATCAGCCTACTTCCCAATTCGTTTTAGATTATCAGCAAAAATATAATTGCTCATGCTTACCTTGCTTTATCCAGGAGTCAATATTCAAGGCGGAAGAACAAGATGCCATATTGACTATTGCACACTGCTCGTGCGATGAATTGTAATCGTTGGTCAATTAAAGTTCTGTTTAGATAAAGTAATGCGTGTGCCTGTTCAAACTATCATGCATGCTTATGCGGTGTCCTTTGTATCTTTCTTTGGGGTCTGTTAAACTCGATTTGCAATTCACACATATTGTGGGTTCAAGCGAACTTAGTAGTCACAATGAGGACATCGAAAACAATCCTACATGCGAATTCACTATTTTGCTTGCAAGTTTGGAGCTTAATAGATTTACTCTATTTCCCATGCTCAACGCGCGGGGTTTATGCTAGTTATTAATAGTGTCCATCACTATCAGAGCATGCGTTAATTTAATTGTAACCAGACGCGAAGATTCGTTGCAGCTAGGGTGCGAGATGGAAGCCGTCGTCGTTGCAAATCATCGTCGCGAGACTTTTGGACTTGGATCGTCAAAATTCAGCAGCCAGAAAAAAGAATCCAGATTTCATTTCCCTGTGGATGTAACGTGGCATACTGGCATCTCTTCCGATCTGTCGCTGACAGGTGGCCCAAAAATAGTAGTTCGTGTGTGCATCACCAGTGCGATTTGCCAATTGGTAGGGACGGCTCTGGGATGCGATTGTATGCATTGGCTGGCTCTTGATTGGTCTCTGGGGGCGTAGGTCTCTTTGGGGTCAAAAATGGCCGGCACAAAGAGCTTTATGTAGCCTGTGGAGACCTACAATTATTTTTCCCCTTGTTTTTACTTAAGTTGTTATCCTTCTCACCACCACTACTTGGAAGAAGGATCACTTGTGTGATGCATGAAGAGATGAAGACATGGACAAAAGAACATAGACAAATCAAGACAATTTAAGGGATCACAAGGTTAACAAAAATGTGGCACGCCTGGCATTCAGGGTCATTTTCTTGTGTGGATATTTGTGTGGTCACTAGCTCAAACTATATTTCTATATTTTAAAATTCTTTAAATTCATAGTTTTGTTGAACATGGCAGCGATGAGAAATTGACAATTCTGATCATCTCATGCGAGACCTCTGAGGATTGAAAGTTGTGGCGTGATATCTCAAAAGTTTTAGTTGAAATTGCTGATATCTTTAACCATTCGCTTGATTGGACCATTCAACTAAATTTATATGAAAGCAATTTTACACCACACAATTTACATAAATTACATAAAAAGATTGACCAGAAAAATATGCACAAGAAGCCCATGATATGGTGATCCATTCTTCAGATGAAGAAACAAAAAACATGCCATTTCCGAGGTACATCTTTGTGTGTCTATATCACAGGCAAACTAACTCTATTGTTTGGCAGTTTGTGTGGTGGACCATTTGTGTAGAACAATTTCATCGAGGACTGAGTGCCAAGGGGACATGAACATGGAACACACACCACATGGGCCAGATTCTCCAAATCCTTTTCGCTGCTGTTGAACGTGTGGACCTCGAGAAAACTTAGATATTGTGGTCTGTCCTTTTTCTGCAAAAACTCGTAGGTGACATTTGTTTTCCCTACTGACTTGCCTATTATTGATGGTATGAAAACACACGTAATTTTCTTTGGCGAACATAAAGAATGCACTAAGTATATACCGCATATCCTTTCTACAAGACTCCGATCTCATGGAATAAACCTATCTTGATACCTTATTATTTGGAACCGAAATCGTCCGTTCTTGCAGAGTGTTTGAAGAGCTGTTTTTGCCTTGTACTAGAACAGCGAGTTGCAACTACTGAGAC
Organism: Oryza coarctata; assembly: GCA_030770085.1. Classification (NCBI taxonomy): domain Eukaryota; kingdom Viridiplantae; phylum Streptophyta; class Magnoliopsida; order Poales; family Poaceae; genus Oryza; species Oryza coarctata. The sequence continues at coordinate 12,814,207 of CM061475.1, forward strand.
AATCACCAGGTGTGTGTAGAAATGTGCAATGGTCTGTCCCCCAAGGGCATAAATAATGTAAGCCACCCCAGAAATAGTCTCGGATGTCACGTGACCGCCACGTAGGGTTTACCTTTCTGATGAGATTACAAATGCCAGTGCCTGTCGGTAGCACCGGATTTCACAAAATCCGGTAGATTTCACCAAAAACCGGACAACATGGAAAACCAAATTTTGAATTCAAATGCTCAAGGTGGTGACTCTAAGGTGGTGGAATCCGTCCTTGCTGGTTTGATTTTCGGCCTTTTCTGGTCAGGAATTGGCCGCTGGCGAGCGAACAGTCTTTGGTGGTGACCTGGATGGCCCCGCCGCCGCCGCACGTCGGGGAGCACTGGTTAAGGGGGACAACGATGAAGATACCAAGCAATACGCACGTTTTCTCCTTTTCTCTATCCCTTTTCACCAAAGTGTTAAATGGTAGTGTAGTGGAATGGGCCTACGAAAAAGGCGCAAATACACTCCGTCTTTCTTATTTTCTATTCTTCCGTGGTTTGCAGATTAAAAACAAGACGAATATGAATTGTTTTTTTAAGAATACCATAGTATTTATAGGATTTTTTAAAAATAATTTTGTCATTTTTCTCAATTCAAATTAGAGTTTGACAAATTTCTTTAAATTTCTAGTCAGAAGCATATATCGCTCCATGATGGGAAATCCGAAATCCATGAATTTTGACCCATTTTTGCTAGAATTGTGCATCTCGCAATGCAGAGTAGGTTTAAGTGGTTCTTCAACTTTTTCTTGTTAGCTTTTAGTATTTTTCTATTTTAATCCTCATATTTTTTTAATTTACATATAAATCCAAAATTTGACACTTAACACTCAAAACCAGAAAGTAATATAAAATCCAACCCCCTTTTATTCCATGCACCCCAACCCCCTTTTATTCCATACACCACTCCTGTCCCCCTTCTCTAGTGAGGTGCTTCTCGATGGCGTAGGCCATAGTTGCTGGATTTGATGATGTCATCCACATTATGTCCCTACTCTCCTTTCTCTAGCGACGTAGATCCTTGGCAGCATTGTGAATCGAAGTGCTAGCTAATGAGCTTGCTAGCAGTGGCCTAGAGCAAGCTTCCCTTCTTGCCAGTCTTTATCGTTGCTCGATAGTGGTTGTCACTCACCACTTGTCCCTATTGTGTCCTACTATTCATCATTGTCATCGAAGTTTGCAACCACCGGATCTCGTGACCATTAGTTACAAGATCTAGCGCTTCTAAGCCATGTTGCAACTCATGAAGGAGGGAGGTGACAATAGAGGAAGACGGCACAGATCTAAGTGCCACGGTGCAAATTAAGGTGGCAGGCTGACGATCATGTGGCGGGTCCATGGTGGTGGGCCTCTCTTCTCCCTTCCCATGTCGTTAGCCATCACATTGCCTTCTCTCCCATGTCTCCATCATCAGCATGCTCGAGAGCATGCCTCGCTCAATGTGGCTTTGAGCCAAAGCCTCACATGTCGAGTGGCCTCACCGTAACGAGGCTCATGTGCCCTTTGTAAGGGCACGCCTAGCGCTAAGTTGGAGCCATGGGCTCACTAAGTAGGAGTATTGTGAATGCCCTAAAAGAGTTTCAATTTAATTCACGTGAAATGTATTTTCTTGGCCAACCCAATGCATCTTAAAAAAAATCCCTAGCCACACTAAAATTATATTGAAAGTCTATCCATAAGCTTATAATATTTGTGAGGAACAATATTTTAACTTCGATAAAGTCTTACACCTATTATTCTACCACTACATCACTGGTTTCATCTTCTTATCCATACACATCAATTGATCACATTGAGGCCTCTTAGGGGAACATGTTGATAAAGGGCCTAGCAGGACCAATCGATGTGAATTGGATCCGAGAGATACAGCAACATGCATTAGGATTGCCCTTTGTTTTGTCTTTGAACAATTTGGATGAGTGCTATAGTATTTTGTACTGTATACACTAACCCCTATGGTCCCTAGACTACTACTCCACTACTGTATATATTAACCCTTTTATAGGGTGACATTTGCTACAGTATTTGCAGTCAATAGTGGATCTCTAAATAATACAGATGATCCTTGTCACATTGTATAGAGGGATATGTTCCATCATTAGTAAATAAACTGTAGCTAACCAAAATTATATCACTACGACAAAAAAACACATACGTGCCAGTTTGGAATCCCTCATATGTACCGGATTCCTAACCGGCACTCCAAAGATGGCACCAATGACCTAGTTCATTGCTGCCGGTTTAACACTTGACACATATAAGACTTATAGATGCTGGTTACATATAAAAAATGACACCTATAATATGAAATCGGCACTTATAAGTTCTATAGGTGCCAGTTTTTATCCAAGCTATTGGTGCTGATTCTATAATCAACACCTATGCTTTATTAAAGGTGCCGATTGTGTAGCTAGTATCGACAACTATAATTATCATGTGGCTCATTATGCGCTATTATAGGTACTAGTTATATACATAAAACCATCACCTTTTCATGAACTATTGATGCCACTTCCATGTGTAGAACCAACATCTATAACAGGCAAAATAAAAAAAGCCAAGAATTCTCTAGAAATTCTTCGGAACCTGCAACAAACATATATATCCCTAGAAATAATCCTAGAATCCCAGCATCCACATCCATATTCACATTCAAATACACAACCACATCCATGTTCACTTTCACATCCGTATCCATACACATTCAAATTCACATCCACATTCATATATATCCATATTCAAATCTACATCCATATTCACATCCAAACATAAACATAACCATATTGTTGTTTAATGGACTTTTAGTATATGATAGATAGATGCGTCTTATATTTTTTTAGTTTAGTGTTAGAGTAGTATGTGGCGTTTCAGTGCTATAAGACTACTTCAAATTTTTAGTTTAGTGATAGAGCAATAGGAGTAAACCAAAAGTTTTAATATGATTTTTTTAAATTCTAAATAGGCCCAAGTTATGAAGGCAAGACACATAAATAAATTACTTGGCCATACTTTAGATTCCATTTAACCAATGCATATAATGTATTTAAGAATATCATAATTTGACTAGAAAATCAGCCTTACAAATATCATAGAGAAATTCAGATTTAAATGCAAAGAAAATTTGGAAATAATAATAAACAAAGTGACAAAGTTGGGAAACCTAAAAAAAGTGATTGACAAAGTGCCACCTCAAAATTTAAGTTATATGTAACAAGTTTGAAAATTGGGAAACATCTCAAAAGTACTAGCTAGTATGTTTCGGTTTTCTTGGTTTTCTTCTTTATAGAAGTACTAGCTATTTCAGTAGGAGAGGGTAGAATGGATGAGATTGGGCCCGCAAGTCCTCATGGTGCTTTAGATAAGCTATAATCGCCATCTGGGTTTGCAACACGATTACAAATGAACCCACAAATATCTTTGATGAGGGCATTGGAGACATAGGGCAACAATTCGGTTGTTTTGAGGCCTAATTTCTATGATAGAAGAACATATATCTAATTTAGTACTAGAATAGAAGTTTGTTTTTTACTTGTTCATTATCAACAAGTCATACCTCGGCATTAGTGTAGATGTTGCCATCATTTATGAAGTATTGCATATACCGCATGACGTAGAACCCACATTCATTGTTACCAGCAGGCTGTCATAGGACATAGTCATGCATATGAACCCAAAAGCAGGATGCATCCATAGCGTATCGCCTGTTAGATTTCCTAGATGACTTGTACCTCTTATATGCCCTATTGAGTGCATCCATAATGGATTGGTATTCTCCTCGAGGCTTTCTTTGGTTATTGAAGATAGAAATCTTACTAATTTTAAAATTGATTGCCAAGAGGTTCTAATGTCATCCACCGATTCTACTACAAAACAGAGAACATATGAGTACTTCTTTATATTGTTGCGTGGATGACAAGTGCAATGAGATGTGCAAAGAACACATACATAAATAGGTAGGGCAAAAGTATGTGGTTATTTACTTTAAGTTTGATGAAAGACTTAAAAAAAGTAATCTTCGACCTCCTTCTGTTTTGACCAAAGGTCATCATAGTTGACAATCTTAGGGTCTAGGTATGCAACTTTGGTGTAGTTTGTTCTAAATTCATAAGAGCAATGTTTGTATAACAAAGGAATTAATTATAGAACACATAACAAATGGACACCTAACAAAAGAATTAGGGAAAATATTAGAGCTCTTACAATGACCATATTTGGAGCATACAAATATCAAGATCCTTTTTCAGGTGCAGTTGGAAGAGCTCTTCAAACTAAACCCATATTACACCATCAAGGCCATGAAAGTCTGTGTCAATGTAATACATATCGAACATCATGTCACCAAGTGCACTCTTCTGTAAGTACCATAGATGCACCCAATATCATTGAGTACCCAGTTCTGCAAGTGCTACATTGTCTACTAGGTTTTCTCATACATTTACAACCTTGGCATCTTGAAGTTTCTCTAGATCATCTAAGTTGTCTAGTCCAACCCCTTTATAGAATTCTTCCATCCTAATTTGCTTGAGTGAAATAAAGAGTTTCTTAGATTTGGCACGCTCTCCCTTGTTTTCTAGGGATCTATCAAAGTCTAACCTAAGTTTGGGCTCCGATGGCATTGCATTCTAAACCTCACATGGCACGATCACTTCCTCGAGCTCTTTGCAACCAAGTAAGGAAGTTATGCTTCTGCTCATTGACTTCTTTGATTGTCCTGAGGCCTGAGGTTGTGATTCCAATTGTCCCTTCTTGGTTGGAGGAGCAGACTTCTGCAATGCACTTGAGCGGCTCTATTGTTTCTTTACTAAGGGGTGGACTTTGGCTCTTCTGCGGAGGCAAGAGAGGAGTTGGGGTCTTCTTAAGAAGCGAAGCAGGAGTTGGGCTCATTTGTCGAGGCGACAGCGAAGTTAGGCTCTTTTCTTGATAGGGTCTCCTTCGGGTGGGATGCACCACATGCAGAAGAGCTCGAACCATTGTCGCTTGAGTCATTGGATTGTGAAGACGATGTACCTTTTCCACCATATTACAATATAGCGCACGGTGTCTCCAAGAGTGTTAACACCATCCTCTAGGGGATATTCAAGAATGTACGATCTGTAATAGCTTGGCATAGCCTCAACTTCGACCCTTGTGTAGCCTTGAGGCACCGACCAGCCGTGTATTGTTTGCCATGGCAATATAGGATGTGCCATTGCCACGAGCAACTACTAGAGTGATGTTGTCCTATAAGGGCACGTGGAGCCAACACATAAACCGTGTAGTGATGTCGTCTATAGGATAATGCACCATGTCTCCTTGTACATCGCTGACTTCAGTAGATGCGCAACTACTCCGCTTCCCACCTAGGCTAGGGTTGCCTCCTTCCTTTTGGGACTAGGGTTGGGGTTGTGGTTGTGTCTGGGACTACAGCTTAGCAAGTGCGATTGCCAATTTCTCATCCAACAGCCTAACCACCTCCCCCGTGATATGTGCAACATTCTCTTCTTTTGCCAGTCTTCTTTTCTAAGATTAGCACTTGTGCCTATCATTCAAAAACCTAAGCTTCCATGGAACAAGTCCAATGCCTCTTATGCATCTAGGGTGCTTAGGATTCCCTAGGGCAAGTGTGAGCTCATCATTTTCCCTTATTGGAACAAAAGAACTAGAGCTTGACTTGGAATGGGCATCGATAAGCCTATGGTTCATCTCTTGCTCTCGAGGGCCAAAAGGCACCAACTTGCCATCGTCACCAAGCCTTGAAGACCTAGCATACATGTAGTACACTAATCAGGGGCATCAGCTCTCCGTCTTAGGTGTTACTCCTTTCTAACGCAACTCCTCTTCCCTTTCTTCTCAATTCCCAATATTCTTGACGTATCCACTTGGGTCAAAACAGTGAGGAAACTTATTTTGTGTAGAGTTTTCCTTGTTTATAAGCTCATAGCTAATGCCTCCGCAGATGTTTTGTATGCCATAAACTCATCCCAAAAGCCTTTGTACTTTTGATACATTGGATCATTAAAATTTGATCTTATGCCTTTTTGCACAAACTTCTTGTTTAGCATGCCCTTCCATAATTTGGATAGGTTAGACATCTGACCCTTCAAGAAAGTTGAATGATTCTTTCATCTTGTTCTAGCAGACATCCTTCAGCCTTTATAGTACCATCCACTCGAATTGGGAATGGTCACAGATTCTCAAGTGTTGGTAATTGATCGTCAGATTATCCTTGACGATGACATCTCACTCATTGGAGTATGGGGTCAATGCACACATTGCTAGAGGTTGGCCCTCCGTAGAGACCTCCGTGATGACATAGAATTCAGAGGGCATCCTAGTTGGACCTCTAGCCCTTCTGTTGGATGTGACAGTCGAATTCTCCGATAGACTAGCATTGGAAGTGCCAGCATCCTTCAAAATATGGAACTTATGAATTAGGCTGGTCATTTAGAGTGTAAGTTTGCAAATGGAATATCTATATGTTATGTATGAAATTACCTTAACAAAATCGACATTGTCTTGTTGGTTTTCGACTGGTTGGTTATCTTTGGTTGGTTGGTTCAAGTTTAGGTAGCCACTAGGGTACCATCATGTGCGCCGCTAGATCCTGAGCTTGTGAATTCTTCGTGCTTCATTCTATCTCATAGCTAATCTCTCTATTGAAAAAGACAATGGCCTAAAATAATCTTAAAGAAATAGACGATGTCTTCTAGCAAATTTTTGTCTCCTAGCTAATTTCAAATGGATTGCTCTCTGGTGTCTAGCTAAAGGAGTTTTAAACCTCCAACATCCTCGATATGAGGTGTAGGATTCCTAGTGATTAAATCTTTTACCTCCACCATACTGAGTCATATAGATTCACTAATTAACTAGACAAATATGTTATGCAAATTTGGCCTTGACAAAACAAAGCAGAAATTCAGTGCTCTCAGAACATTTAAAATATGCCACCATACTAGGTCAAAATAAGTCATATATGAAATAGAATCCCCTAGAATCCTCCATATTCCATATCCACATAAATCCATATAATTCCATATCCACATAAATACATATCAACATCCATATAAATCCATATCCACATCAATATAAGAGGGAGAACTTTGTATAATCAACTCTAAGCATCACTCTGAGGGCCAAAATTATAATATTTTTGTCTAATATAATCTCAACAGACTCAGTAGTCTAGCACCAAAACAAGTACATTGGAAGTAGATAGTAAACCAAGAACCACCAAAAACAAAAAAGGCGATAAACAATAATTTCATCACTAAAAGTATATTGCAACTTTAATTTAGTAAGCAAAGAATCCAGGAATTAGACATAGATTAATAATTCTCAAAATTAGGCATGACATAGGCATGACATTAAGAACCCTAGGCATGGGCATGACAAATTAATCAACAACAAGAGCCCTAGGCATAGATCAATAATCTATAGCAAGAACCCTAGGCATGGGCATGACAAATTAATCAACACCATGAACCCTAGGCATAGATCAATAATCCATAGTACGAACCCTAGGCATGGGTGTGACAATATTCAACAGATTTGACATTGAGTTGTCCCAAGGATCTCTCTATGATATGAACAATGAAATGCACCATGATATCAAAAAAAATAATGGAGAAAAACACATCTCATGTTGTCAAATGGTGACAATCATGTCATCCTCAACCTTGTCCAGTGTGTTTGGATCAATCACCTTTTGATATATGTCATTGAAGAAAGAGCACAACCTTATAATTGTCTTGAATTATCCTTGGCTGCATACCTCTAATTGCGAGGGAGAGTAATTGTGTCATTAGAACATGGTAACCATGTGACTTTATACCAACTAATTTCTTACCTTCAATGTTTACAAGTTTTTTCATGTTGGTGGAGTAGTCGGATGGGACTTTCACACCCTACAAGCATTCCAAAATGCTAATTTTCTCTGTGTTAGTAAGAGTGTAGCATGCGGAGGGGGAGGGAGGTAATGGCGGCCATCCCCTTTTTCTTACGGATGAAGTTCCTTCTTAATCCCCATGTCTTGAAGGTCCCTTCGTGCTTTCAATGAATACTTTGTTTTACCAAAGTATGTTTAGCAAACATTCGATTAGGCTATTGAACACATTTTTCTCTAAATACATCACGTCGATTGCATGCCGGACATCCAAGGCTTTCCAATATAGTAGGAACCAAAAGATGGATCTCTTCTTCTACAGAGGTGTCTCATTGTTTGATTTCGATGCACATGCACTCTGGCATTTTCCAAATACAACTTTAATATATTTCACTTCGTTATAAAGATCTTTGTCAGTTTTAAACCGTGGCTTCCTTCCCGTCTCCTCTGTCTCATCAAAATCTCTTTATTTATGTGGTTGGGGTGATTCATGCGAAGAAACCTTCAATAGCGCATGTAGACCGTCTTTCTAGAATTCTATAGCCACTTGCTCGCTGTGTCTCCCATTCACTTTAAACATGCTTTTGCGCCCTTGACTGTTCGGCTAGATGTGTTGCTTGCGTTAGGATAATCCTAGATTGTTATGAACAACATTGCCCATAGGGTAAAATTCTCTCATTTATATGCATCCCACATCCTTGCATCATCTGTCCATAGCAATTGAAGGTCTTTCACCAATGGCTTGAAGTACATAAATATCGTTTCCAGGCTTCTTAAGCCCTTGGATAAGAATTGGTATCATGATGTACTTATACTTCATACATAGCTAGAGAGGAAAGTTGTAGATAACGAGTGTCATTGATCACGTGCTATGATGACTACTCATGTCACCAAAAGAGATTTATCCTATATATATTGAGCGCAAACCTTACATTTCTCAAGTCGTACGAGAAGTATTTTTTGTACTTTCTATCTATCTTTCTCCATTGAGAACCATCAGCAAGGTGCCTTACCATTCCATCATCTTCATGCTCTTCCTTGTGCTAGCACATTAGCTTTGCATACTTCTTGCTCGCAAACAAAAGTTCTAGCTGAGGGATTATAGGAAAATACCACACCACCTTGACAGGGTGTGATTCTTCTTCTTCTTCACACTAGCACCCTCAATACCACTATCACCATCACATTTTTTGCCCTTATACGAAATGCTTTGCACACCAGACACGTGTCTAAGTCAGCATACTGGCCTTGGTACATGATATAATCTTTTCAACATGCATGAATTTTCTATACTTCTAGGCCAAGTGGACAAACTATCTTCTTAGCTTAGTATGTTATTTCAAGCAATACATTGTTTGCTAGAAGAATTTCTCTCAGCAATTGTAACAACTTAGTGAATCTTTTGTTTGACAAACTGTTGCTTGCCTTCAGCTATAGTAGGAATAGGACGACATGCAACTTGATGTGCTCTTTTTTTTAACCATTGTAAATCGGAGTTTTTGAGTCCTTTACCATCATTTTGAACTTTTTGAAGTCCCTATCATTGGTGTAAGTCATCGCCCCGTCATGTAACATGTGATCCAAATTTGGTTCATCATCAGCTTCATCAGGCTCATCGCCTGCACCATCGATTAGGATGTCCTAGTTGTTTTCATCTCTCTATGTAGCCTCCTCTTCACCACGGTTGTCCGAACAAGTGTAGTTCAGCATAAAACCCCTTATAATGAGATATAAATGTGCCTATTGCACTCGAAATTGTCTTTCATTCTTACAATCAACACATGGACACTATATAAATTCCTGGCTATTCACTCTTCACCACGGTGATGGAGGTCACTTCTATGATATACTCTATGGAATTGGGCCTCTTGGTGTACATCCATCGATTATTCATTAATATAAAAGGTAGCAAAACAAAATATTTACAGATTGTTGAAATTTTTGCATGGAAGATTGTTTCACTTTATGCTTTGGTAAAAATGCATATGTTGTAGTCCAAATTTAATTAATAATGCACTTGGTTTTATGGAAAACAAGTTCAGTAAGTTAAATTCTCCAAAATATACAAACATTATTCTAAACATATGCACAATAGCTAAAACACTGTACTAAAAATTACTACGTCCCTAGATTTATCAAAAATTAATCTAAAAATGCTTATATTGTAGTTCAAAATTAATTCATAATGCACTTGGTTTTATGGAAAAAAACCTATGTTCGGCAAGTCAAATTCTCCAAAATACTCAAAAATAATTCTAAACATGTGCAAATTCTTTAATACACTCTACTAAAAATTACTATGTCCCCTAGATTTACCAAAAATTAATCTAAAAATGATTATGTTGTATACCAAAATTAATTAATAACGTACTTGCTTTTATAGAAAACACCTAGGTTCGGCAAGTTAAATTCCCAAAATTCTCCAAAATTATTCTAAACATGTGCAAAATCTCTAAAATATAATGTCAATAGTTTACCATAATTGCAACATAATTACAAGATTTACAAAAAAAATACCACACTTGTAAGATTGACGGAAAATTAATCTAATACAATTGTCCTCTATCTATTCCAAGTGAAAAGAGAGTATCTATCGCTTTTAATGAAGTAAAAAGGGAAATAAAATCTAAATCCAAATTAGAGAAAAGGGAAATAAATAAAATCTAAATCCAAATAAGTGCTAAAATCTAGCAACCAATAAAAAAGATGCATAAATGAGAGAAAAGGAGATAGTATCTGGGTAGTCTAACCTTAAATTAAAAAAACATAGATCTCAAACATAATTTGAAGCAAAAATAGACTAACCTTAAATAAAAAACAAACATAGATCTCAAACATAATTTGAAGTGAAAAGGGCAAAACCTCCGCCTTCTCTAGCTAGCCGAGCAGAATAGAGAAGCCACCCTATCTACTTGACTAGCGGTTTATTTAAAATAATGGGCACGTATAGGTTAGCCCGTTGGCTTACCATTATAGTGCCCACATAAAGGTGCTGGTTCTTATATGAAAAATAGCACCTAACACTTCTCAGTTGCTAGTTGTTTAAGAAAATCTAATAGCTATATAAGTGGTCACACGGATCAAAAGTCATCGGCCGCTGACCGTTAGTGAGCCTATAGTTGTCGGATTGTGCCATAAACTAGCACTTGTATATGTGTGTGAACCAGCACATGTAACCTTAAATAAAAAATATAGATTTCAAACATAATTATGAAAAGGGCAAAACCTCTGCCTAGCTAGCTGAGTAGAATAGAGACGACACTCTATCTACTCGACTAGCTTAAGGTGGGGATGGGTGTCAGATTGTGCCATAATCTAGCACTTACATGTAAGGTGTCCGTTCAATAGAAACCGGGCTATCTGTAGTCCATTCTTGTTCTTCCAGTATGTTCTTTTCTGAAGAATGAGATTAGCTTGATTGCCTTGATCTTAGACTGGATGGAAAGTTCTACGTGTTTCTCTCGTAGAATCAACAATGAAGAAATACTTCAGTTTTTATGTGACCCATTCCTACCCATCAAAGGCGGTTACCATGAATAAATCCATACGAACTCAAATACTCTTTTTTTTTGTGAGGACAAATTGTCTATTCTCCCCTTTGTTTTGCCTTCGTTTCAAAGAGGCCCTAAAAAATTGACTGGTTTGAACAGTAGGTGCCAACCACTGATACTGCCGTGTGAAAAAAAAACCAAAAAAGTGAAGCTGACGTGCAGCCACCGGCCCACCACGCCGGCCTGGTAGTAAAGTGGGCTATCCTCAGCAAGTCGGAAACCTTCGCAGCCCAGTACTGTAAATCCGTCACATGTGGGGTGCTTATCCCTTCCCCCTTCTACTGTTCTACGTCGTCTTTTCTCGGTCTCTCCTCACCTCATCTCTCCTCTCCGCTTAAACCCCACAGCTCTGGGCTCCCTTCCTCCCTCTCCGCACGCCCTTCCATGGCAGGGCTGGGTGCGTGTCCGGGGTCGCGCTCGCCCCCCGCCTTCCACGCCGGCGGGTTCCTCGCTGGCCGGCCTGTCGCCGTCTCTCACATCCCTTCCCGCGCCGGTACGGATCGATAGCCATACCTACTAGTTCCCAGGCTTCCCCCCTGTCTGCTATTTGGATAATCCATATGTTTTATGCTTTGCGCATGCCCATCTACAGTTAATTTGCGAGTGTCCGGAGGTTTACTAGTGGTCTTATCAAAGAGCATACTGTTTGTCTGCGCTTTATCATCATGAGCAATGGCTACAAGTAAACGGAGCTGATTCTTATTGGTTGTCTTTACTGTAGGGAAAGCAATTGCACCAAGCCGGCACTTCATTGTGTCGAATAGACTTGCTTGGGTTGAAGATGAGTTAATGGAGATAAGCAAGTATTGTCCTTGTTGCAGTTACTTTGTTTTTAAGCTTCGACAGCTTTTTTATCACCAAATTAGGATTTAACTTTCTTCTGGAGGCTAGGTTCTAGACTTCCCATATTTTTATGGCAGCTTTGAACAAAATCTTATTAATGATTCTGCCAACACCATTACACATTTGAAGGTCTGAAGACCAAAGTTCGGTAAATTTAAAGAAAAGGCCACCTTTGAGGCGTGGGAAAATCTCTCCACAACTTCCTGTGCCAGAACACATTCCAGGACCATATTATGTAGGTTCAAATAGATCACAAGAACTATCTAGTGTGCGCCAAGTACACAAAGCTGAAGGTATTGCTGGAATGAGAGCTGCTTGCAAACTTGCTGCCTGTGCTCTAGACTTTGCTGGGACTTTGGTTAAGGTAAACATTATTCTTTGGTAGATTACTAAAATTCTCTGTTTTTCTGGATCATTTGCATATCGTGTAGTTCATAATATAACAATTGTTTCAATGTTGTCTCAGCCATCGGTTACTACAAATGAAATCGACAGGGAAGTGCATAACATGATAATTGAGGCAGGTGCTTATCCTTCTCAACTTGGCTATGGTGGATTTCCTAAAAGTATCTGCACATCAGTAAATGAGTGTGTCTGTCACGGAGTACCTGATTCAACACAGCTACAGGTTCTATAGAGTGAAACTTGCCTCTTTCTCTCAGTATGTATTATGGTACCTGTGCAATGATAGTCCTTCTATTGCAGACCGGAGACATCATAAATATTGATGTAAATGTGTTCCTGAACGTAAGTTCTCTGTTTTTTTAATGTTTAGTTGATAACTTGGTATATTTTGCATAGAGTCAGATTTATATAGCGTGTTGCAATTTGTAATAGATATAAGATCTGCATCTTCCTCTTCAGGGATACCATGGGGGCGCTTCTAGAACATTTGTATGTGGAGAAGTGGATGAATCTATCAAGCATTTTCTGAAGGTATGCTATTATAGATGTGGCAAATGGTTCGTTTAGTATGCTTCATAGTGATTTACACTAATGCAGATTTTAGGACGATTTTGCAATTATGATTTATGCAACATTATGTGTCTGATTTCCTTTACAATGTTGATTGACTTTATAAATCTATTAATTTCCATGCATAATGTTTTGTTAAGGGTTTTGCTTTTGGGTCATACTTTACTTCTCTTTTCTTTTATTAATTTAATAATTCTTTTTACATCAGAACATGCATAAATGATCTTTATTGGATCAGGCAGCTGAAGAATGCTTGGAGAAGGGTATTACAGTCTGCAGAGATGGTGTGAATTACAGAAAGATTGGCAAGAAAATAAGGTATTTGTTTTCTTTTTTACCATGGTACGGAAGTAGTTAGGCAATCCTTTGTGAAAGCTTTGAGAACTGATGTGTCTGGATGCACCTGCATGCTAGTCCAGAAACCTTGCATGCTAAATTTGATAGCATTAGCATTTTTCATTCTTGTAGATTTGTCTTCCAAATTTGAAATGGTGACAATAGTTTGGAAGTTGGTTACATTTGTGGGTTCCATTTGGAACTCATAAATGTCAGAATTCAGCGAGAGTGTGTGTTTCTTGTATACATTGGCGAAACGTGCAGACGTGCTTGTAGCACAGTGGTAGAGCCTCCAGTAGAAGGGATGCCGACCCAGGCTTGAACCCGGGTTTCGCCCCCCCAAAAAAAATCCCTCCTTGCAGGCGCTGGTAAAAGTGTGCGCGCCGTGTCTTGTGCCACGTTGGGAGGATTTTTCTCCACTTAGTTGAATGCCGCGGGCTGTATTAATCCTGGTGGTTGAGGCTTTTTTTTTACATTAGTGAAACTTACACACTCCTAACATGCAAATAAATTGTTTCCTTTTGTATGACTTGGGGCAAACATATAAATCCAAAAACAACAAGCAACTAAATCTGAAGTCCTGAACTAGTACTAATACTCTTAACAACAAAATCATTCATTTTTTTATTGCTGTTTGCTTGTTCCGAGCTTTTCTGAAGAACATTTATGATGGTGCATATCTTTGATTTTGCTTAAAATTATTTCAGCAAGCTTGCTTATTTTTATGGCTACTATGTGGTGGAGCGCTTTGTTGGACATGGGATTGGACCTATTTGGCATTCTGAACCACTGATCCTGCATCATGGTGAGTACCTTGATATTTCCCTGCTTTTGTGACCCAACTTATAATTTATATAACTACTATTGGGTAGCAGTTTTGGGAATTTACCTAACAATATTACTAAATACATAGATTGCTCTGATATCCTAACAAGTTCTTTGTTTGGCTTTATTTAACCTGAAAATATGTAATATTAAGAAATGAAATTGTGTTCTAGCCATTCCGTATTGGTTGTATTGTAAGTTATTGCCAGGAAGATGGTAATGCCTATCTAGTTTTCATAGGAACTTAGTGTTTACTTGTTATTAGGTCTGCCCTTTCTGTTGTTTTTGGTTAATTGATTCCGCTGTTGGTTTAACAGCTCCTATTTATCTCAATGAATTGTATTGAAGAATTATTTTACCCTAGCTGTTATTCTAAACTAATGCATGATGACAAAAATCATACATTAGACTAAGACCTACCACTTTTGTAGCCAATGACAACTCTGGGCGAATGGTTGAAGGTCAAACATTTACTATTGGTAGGTGCTCTGCGCTATCCTTACTGCTATATGTTTGAATTTCCATCTTTGGGTATTTATCTTTTAGAATACCATGTGCCGGGTTTTATCATTGATGTAGTTATGCTTGCACTTGTAGAAAGCCCTTGTTTTTTTTTTGTAGTTAGGTATTATACATAATTTGCAAACTTTTGATACTTGTATCTTAAATTGAAAGCCAACACTTCTCTTGTAATAGAAGTCAAAATTAAGTTGATAATCTTGATGAGATTTTTTTTCTCTCCTCTTTTGGCAGAACCTATTCTTACAATGGAAAAAACTGAGACAGTTACATGGGAAGATGGATGGACTACTGTTACCGCGGATGGCAGCTGGGCTGCACAGTTTAAGCATACTGTACTAGTCACTCGGACAGGGGCAGAAATATTGACAAAAGTTTGACTTCGCCTGTTGATTATGACAAGAAGTTGGGCTATCTACTTTGAGCATGTTTTTGTTCATATGACAGCCCCAGCGCCCCAGCTACCATCGAATCCTACCAAAATGTCTCTTTGGTACTGACATTATCAACCATGATTTGTCCTAAAACATTGGATGTTCATGTGTACAAATTCGCATTTGATACTTGTGATCCACTGTAGGTCCACATGTGGAAGGATTACAGACCACCGATGAAGAGCTGAATGCTGATCGATGAGATCTCTGATGATGTCTGGGCCGGGCGTGTGGCTTGTGCGAAGGGTTTGCGGATGCTTTGACCAGTTTCCTTTCCACAGTAGCTGTGTAGCTGCTAAAATTTTGTGTATTTCATGTGACCAGTTACTGACATATTACTAGGCACGTATAACAACTGTGTAAATAGTCTGAACTTGTTCTGTTTACTCCTTGAGTACAACGCCAAATACCGGAGTCACTTGCATTGCTCGTGCTCGCCCACCGCAGACAATTGCCAAGCAGAACCACCATGGCCATGGCCCAACCAGAAGCAAAAGGCTTGGCCCAATGTCGGCTCTTCGATGGACGAAAGCTTCAGCCCGTATTGGGCCACCAAAGTTGGGCCGCTACCATTAGCAGCGGTGCCGATGTAAGCTGGCCTGTCCCAATATTGGCTTCTGAATTATTTAGAGGCCCAGATAGTCACACGATGCTAATGCCGTCATATGGGCCGTACGATTTATTACTAGGGCCCGGTATAGTTTGGATGGCTGACGAGAGATGGTGTCGCAAATTGGCCCTCAAAAATTTGGATCCCTACCAATAATCGCGATCCAATTTGGCCCATGTTGATATGGGCCACAGAATTATTCCGAGGCCACAGTTACAACGTTACGTGAGCCGTTAGATCTACTATCAAAGGTTCCAAGTAGAGTTCGGAATCGGCATATTCCACCGCCGACGGCTCGGTTTGAGGCGGCTGAAAACAGAAGAGGGGCGCGGAGAGCCGAGACTGCAGATGCGGATGCATCCGTCGACCGACGCCGGCGGCGGGGGCGGCTGTTCCGGCTTGCCGCTGCTCTTCGTCGCCTGCTTCGGAGGCCTTTTTCGCCGGACGCCTGCATCCCATGAACAGCCCTGAATTTGTGGATATGTGGAACAGAGAGGCACGGTGCCAGTGTCTGTTACTGCTCTGCATCGTCTTCATCGCAAGGAAATGGCACGAATCGGCCATGAGCCACCGCAACGCAGCACATAGATATGTTGCTGCCTAGCTGGAGTAGTACATGATTTTATATGTAAGTGCAATCAAGTTTGGGGCATGTGACACTCTGTGTATTCAGTTGCAGGTCTTAGTTTCAGTGCAAAAAATTGTTTGGAACCAGCAGGGAATTTGGCTGCATTCAGGTGAACTCAGGGGCAGCAAAATCTCTTGTTCATTAATAGCAAGTAATATAAGCAAACTGTAGAAACAAGTAAAACAAAATTATTAGGTTAGCATATTAGAACTAGTGTAGAGATAATATATTATATATACCAAGCTTAATGGATAAAATTTGAAGTGATGTATAATAGGTTATAAGTGATATAAATCGTCTTCAAAAAATTATATGAGAAGAGAAGAAAAGTTGTAGTACGGGTTTTACGATTAATCAGATATTAATAATGTAATATATATTTATATATATCAGTTGTTGCCTATACTAAATTTGTTGTTATACTTATTGGGAGAGCATCAGAATTCGTGGTTGTGCTTGCCAAAATTTAACATGTTCTGTACTTCCCTGTTGGACCCTCGGTGTTACAAGTTCCAACTTGCAAGTTCCCGGCATGAAATTTGTACGCTTTTGCTGCAGTACATGTCGGTTATTGCCTTCCAAAAATACCCTTAGAAAAAAAATGGTTAATAGTGTTGGATTCTTAAGTTTATATATAGTTGCTTTTAGAACTTCACATAAGTTCATGCTGCAAAATTAAAACAAAAATCAATGTGACCCACTCCCACTCTCACTGCCTCATCAGCCATCACTGTTCCTATTGAATTGTCCCTTCCCAGCTGGGAACATAGCTAAGCAAGATTAGACACTAATTACCAAATCACCCACAGAAGGAACCAACACTAATCAAGAAACGAACAGCCCATTCTAGATTCATTCCATCAGCAGGGTCCAATAAACAACCACCAAACTCCAAAATCCCCAAATCCAAAACTCTTCCTCCCCCACACCATCAACCTCCATTGTTCAATCCCCCCAAGCTTCCCTCCCAAGGCCCCAGCACCAGCACCAGCACACACACTACTCATCTGACGAGGAAATTCACAGAGAAAGCAGCCAGGAAGCTCATCAAAAGCAGCAATCCTTCCTCTGTCCCAAAGGTAGCGCGGCCCCAGAAATTTACCAGGAGGAGATTGCAGGAGGAGAGCGCACTCCCAATGGGGAGTAGGAGCAGGGGAGGGAGAGGCAGCAGGTTGCTCCTCCTCCTCCTGCTCCACCTCTTCTCCCTCCATTCCTCCCTGCTACCATGTAAGCTATGCTCACCCCTGCAGATGCTTCGTTTGTTGATGCCACCTTGTTGTTACTAGCAACCGATTCCATGGCTTTTGCTTGATTTTTGGATTGTTGTTGATTTGTTTGTGCTACTTTTGGTTCTTAACTTTTTGCTCCAAGTGGTTGGTTGAGATGTCATCTTCTCGGTGTGCAGCTTTTGGGATTTTTTCTAGCTTCGAATTTTTGTTTGCTCTGTTTCTCGATGCTCTGTTTCGTGGATTCTGATGTTGGTTTGCGGCTGCAGGGTCGGCGGTGTCGGCGGCTGGTGGGGGCGATTCCCGGGACCCGTACGTCGGCGTGACGATCGGCACGGCGGTGACGAACCTGCTGTCGCCGTCGGACCTGGCGGAGTTCCTCCGCGCGCAGCGCATCACCCACGTGCGCCTGTACGAAGCCGACCCGCGCCTCCTGTCGGCGCTGGCGTCCTCGGGCGCCTGCGCCATAGTCGGCGTCCCCAACGACGAGCTCCTCGCGCTGGGCTCCTCCCCGGCCACCGCCTCTGCCTGGGTCGCCCGCCGCGTGCTCCCCTACGCCGGTGCCAACTCGAGCAGCGCGGGCCTCATCACCGCCATCGCCGTCGGCGACGAGGTCACCACCGCGCTCCCCTCCGCGCTCCCCGTGCTCCTCCCGGCCATCCAGTCCCTCGTCGCTGCGCTCGCCGCCGCCAACCTCTCCTCCATCCCGGTCTCCACCCCGCTCCCCTTCTCCGTCGTGCTCGACCCCTTCCCACCTTCCCAGGCCTTCTTCAACCAGTCGCTGGCCAAGTCGTTCCTCCTCCCGCTTCTCTCCCACCTCGCTAACACCTCGGCGCCGCTCATGCTCAACCTCTACCCCTACTACTCCCTGATGCAGAGCAACGGCGTGATCCCGCTCGACAACGCGCTGTTCAAGCCGCTGCCGCCGTCGCTGGAGATGGTTGACCCAAACACGCTGCTCCACTACACCAACGTGTTCGACGCGATGCTCGACGCCGTGCACGTCGCCGTGAAGAACCTCAACGTGAGCGGCGGCAGCGTTCCGGTGCTGGTCACGGAGACCGGGTGGCCGTCGTACGGGGACCGCAAGGCGGAGCCGTACGCCACGCGGGACAACGCCGACGCCTACAACTCCAACCTCATCAAGCACGTCACCGACAAGCCCGGCACGCCGATGCGGCCCGGTGCGCAGGCAAGCGTCTACATCTACGAGCTCTTCAACGAGGACCTCCGCCCGGGCCCTGTGTCGGAGGCGAACTGGGGGCTCTTCCACGGCAACGGCACGCCGGTGTACCTGCTCCACGTGTCCGGCACCGGCGGGTTCCTTGCCAACGACACGACGGACCGGACCTTCTGCATCGCGTCCGACGACGCCGAAGAGAAGGCGGTGCAGGCGGCCATGGACTGGGCGTGCGGCCCCGGGCGCACCGATTGCACGGCGATCCAGCCCGGCCAAGGGTGCTACCAGCCCAACGACGTGCGGAGCCACGCCTCCTACGCCTTCGACAGCTACTACCAATCGCAGGGCAAGGCCGCCGGCTCCTGCTACTTCCAGGGCGCCGGCATGGTCACCACCACGGACCCCAGTGAGTGCCTACAACCCTGCCATTTCCTCATTGCTGATGCATA
The DNA here is from genome assembly GCA_030770085.1 of Oryza coarctata. NCBI lineage: Eukaryota > Viridiplantae > Streptophyta > Magnoliopsida > Poales > Poaceae > Oryza > Oryza coarctata. The sequence continues at coordinate 12,833,676 of CM061475.1, forward strand.
TAGGTTGCATTGAATTTCTTTATTTTTTTCATTGATTTAGTTATAGGTTTCATTTGTTCATCTTTGTTTGATTGGAATTTTAAGGATTTAGTAGAAACGCTTGCGCTCGGTGGTAATTCTTGTCATGCTAAAGGAGCAGCAAGTTAGTGCCTGCAAACGAGTGAGAGTTGTGGTTAAGAAATGCTCTTGTTAATCAGTTGACAAGTGGCAGTTCGAGTAGCTTAAGATTGACTGGGTACGGGGTTTTGCTCACTTGCACAGTAGTTTCTCGTGATCCCCTTAGGTCTTTAAAGAATTCGCAACTGGTCAGGCCACACCGGAAACGTTTTGCTGAAGATCTGGGGTTTCGATTTCAAGTAGGAGAGACGCCATTGTCACGCCCTAAAAGTAGATGTCCATTCATGGAAGATCATTCAGGAAAGTTGTGCGGTTTGTCTTTTAATTGGAGAACACAAGCGCACAGGTATTTATTTGGTTGATTGGTTAGGAGAAAGGTTGCTTTTCCTTCTAGGTAAGGGTAGGAGAAGTGCAAGCAACCATGTGTGGTTTTACGATCTATCTAGGAGGAATTGTCAGATTCATGGAACATTGGTTCAGAAAAAAAAATAATTCACTCGTTTGGAATCGTTTCTATTTAGGAGAAAGGTTTTATGATTCTAGCAAGCTCATGATGTCCACTCTTATTTTCAAAAACTGAAATATTGCAGTGTGCATAGACTGAGCTGCTTGTGGCCGACAAATGGATCCCCAGAACTTATCAATGGGGCCTACCTGCTAGTGACCCAGTGATGAGATTTTTTTTGTACGCACAGCAGAGCTCTTTTTAATACGACAATGAGTCCATGAGCACATCAAATAGGATGAGAAAGGTAGCATAGAGCAGGCACAAGCTGAGCTGGATCTGGTTGTAGATTTGTTTGGTACTCTGCAAGTCGGATGGGAGTGCTCAGGTTGTGGAGTGGAGTGTGATGGTTTGATTGGTAACACAGGCCCACAATACCATTTCATAAAAGAGAAAAGGCACCACAAGATTGCAAAAAAGAATTCCCTTTGGGCATGCTAGTAGGAGCAAACATATGTCCAGGTCACATGGAAGGGTACAATACTCCACCTCACCTGCTCTCAACATCCCTTTCACCAACTTATCCTTATGGGAGAGTTGCTCATTTAACCTGTTTGGAAGCCTAACTATCAAAGTGATCATACTTTTCTAAGTTTGCTCATTTGATCCCACTTTTCAAAATTGAAGGTGCTGTCTGACCCTATTTTTAGTACACCGTTAGGGTTTCATTTAGGAAAAAAAAGTATTTACGAGGCCAAAGTGACCAAAATACCCTTGACTAGACATAATCATTTTCAACCTCTGGTACATCCTGACCCTCAAGTAGTGTGAGCTAGGGTTTTGCCTCTACCGGTGGCGGTGGTGGACTCTAGCTGGTGTGGGGGGAGCGGTGGTGCAGAGGCAGCGGCGCATGGAGGCGGGGAGTGGCGGAGCATGGGGGCGGGGAGTGGCGTGCAGAGGCAGGGAGCGGAGGTTGGAGCGGCCCGTGGCTAGCCGGCGTCGTCTATGCGTAGGCTTGGCGATCCCAGTGCGTCACCCTCGGCTAGGTATTGCAAATGGGCATGGAGGTAGCGCAAGTGTCTAGATTCAATTGATTGGTTGGAAAAGAATCATCCATATGTTTGGTGCAGCAGCAAATTTTCTAATCTTTGCAAGGTAGACTACATCAATAACAATCTTTTTGAATCATTTAATAGTTGGGTGGCAAAAACCAAAGACTTGCAGATTGTGCTGATGCATGAGGCACTAAGAAAAATGATTGTAAAGAGGTTTGAGTTGAGAGACAATATTGCTAGAAATATGGAGGACATAATAACCCCAGTCATTACCAAAGCTCTTAGCTCAAAGCAAGGCTATCAAGGACTATGAAGTTCTTAGGTGTGGAGATGGTAACTGTATCCACCATTACACGTGCGGTTAATTTGGATGAGAGAACTTGTAGTTGTAGTGCTTGGCAAATAAGCGAAAAGCCATGTAACCAAGCTTTAGCTTTTATTGCAAAACTTAGTAGAGAAGTGCATATGGGTGACTTTGTGAATGAATGCTTCTTTGTCGAGAGGTTCAGGAAAGCATACACAGGGATATTCAACTCTATGACCTCTAAGCATTTGTAGCCATTGGTTGATCTAGGCTACAAAATCAAGAAACCCAAATTAAGAAGAAAACCTGGGAGACCTAGAGTCTCTAGGATAAAGGCTTCTAATGAGGTTGGAAAAAAGAAAAAAAAAGAAAATGCTCAGAGTGCTATAAATTGGGCCATACGGCTAAGTTTTGCCAAGGAGGCCTTATAGCTAATCAAAAGAGGAAAAAACTGTTTGGAGAGGGTAACAGTGATACTCCTGTTGCATACACATCTAAGTAATGATCCTCTTGTTGCACACACATCATGTAATAGGTGTCTACTATTTAGTGCTTTTGTTAGACTTGTATGTGATGTTTGACCTGGTGTGCTTTTGTTCGACTTGTTGGATTTGAATTTGTGTTGTCACATGCTGTTAGATATGTCGTTGGACATCAATCTGTTCGATTTGGATATATCTGTGTTTTTGCTTTACTGTATGCAATTTGTGATAGATAAAATAGGAGAATATACTATCAAAATTTTGTAAAAAATCGGCCATAATGATGTTAACTTGTTTTTGTCAAAAATGTGTCAAATCAAAGTCAAAATTATCAAATTTAAGTCAAATCTTTCAAACTTGTCTCAAATCAGTGTAAAGCTATGCCAAATTCATCACAAATATGTCAAAAATATCCGAGTAAACAAATCCTCCTAAAAGCTTTGACATAATAGGGTCAAATGAGTAAGGACAAAAAGGACAATTTATGTCTGAGTTAACATTGTTATCTTAGCTTCACAGAACATGGTCAGCCTTGACCTTCAATTTTGAAAAGCAGGGTTAAATGAGCAAACTTAGAAAAGGGAGGCCAGTTTAATAGTTGGACTTCGAAACGGGTCAAATGAGTAATTCTCCCTATAGAACAGTTAAAAATGGTTGATCCATCCGGTGTCCTTTGTATTGGGTTAGCTCTACTTAGATATGCCTTCTGAACACAGGGAAAGAATTTTGGATCATTTTAATATAACTGCATTCGGACACGTTTTTCAACTGTGTCAATTTGTGTAATGTTTCAGAACAAAACTACTACTTCTGACAAGGCTAAGTCATGGCCAATGGAGTTATATAAGTAAAGATCTTATACTCATTTATTTTTTCGTAGTAGTCTATGGCATGCTTCAAAAGCTAAAGTTGAGATCTGTGATCTTTTTTGTTGCCCATGATTGCCTATAGTTGTTCTGGCATTGTTATGCACTGCATTTTCATGTGCAACCTTGTTTACATTGTGGTTGTGGGGTTGGGTACCGTTGGGTAGCGTGCAGGAATCTTTGGAATGTTTCCTTTTTGTGGTAGTACTACTGAATCTCATCGAGGCCTTCTTGTCATGAAATTTGATCACCATTATGGGGTCCAAGTACCAAAAGTCGGCTTTCTGGAGTTATCACTGTGTACCTGTTTTCGAGTGGAAGTCCTGCTCCATCGCCAACAGCGCAACAGTATTTTCAATTAATTGTAAATCTCAATGTACCATAATTAAATCATGGTTCACCGTTATCAACAGGGGATACAAGTAGTTACAGTTCTGCATATAACCACTGAACTCATTGTCTGAATGGTAATGGATCTGTACTCCTGTAGAGTGGCCAGTATAGAGCATATGGTGAGCCGATGCGGCATTAGTGCCATATGGTGAGGCTGAGGCAATGGCCTTACCATCATGCCATGTCATGAGAATTGCATTGAGCTAACAAGTGTAACTGAAGTACTGAACTCTTCTTGTGGTCAACTAATAGCAAGTAGCAACTGCTTTGGACAGTGGCCTTGCCCGTACTAGACAAAATGAAATGGGACAGGTGAAAAGCGAAAGTGCATGCTGGAATCTTCTGGTTCTGGATGCCATCTCTGTACCTTTTAAAAATTCCTATGTGGATCAAGAGTCAAGACAAAGTGTAATTGATACAAGTGGCGGCCAACTGGCGAGTATGCTGGGAACATGTATTGTTGTCTGGTATGGGAATATCACTATTACATGAACACACGAGTACAGTACACATCTGTATGGTTTTATCTAATTTTTTCTTGACGTTTTTTTATCATATAAAATCATTTTGCAAACATAGCATGAAGTCTGGCTGTGAGCATTAGTTTTGTTTTTTAGCGAAAACGGCAGGAGCTCTGCCTAATGCGTTATAGAATTAGTAAAAAGGAGTTCAAAGTACAAAAAAAGGTTGGAGCACTTGGCTCAACCAGCACGAGTCACTCAGCGGATTACAAGAAGTACCTAATGCATTATTGATTCTGCGTTTGATTTGCTTACCCGTTTTGAGTAATTGACTGGTACAAGAAGTACTGAATGGGAGCTCTGATTTAGTTGACTGATATACATTACGATATGTTTTAGCCTTGGGCTGTTCAATAGGATGTTGTCACATGCTACTGCAGGTAATGATGATTTCGTTGTCCGTAGTACTGTTTATTGTGCTCTCTTTTGCAAACTGACAATAATGGTCTAGAATTACTAGACACTGTTCATTCATATAGAACTAAGAATTAGATTTAGGCTTAAGAACTTGTCTTTGCTGTCCAATTGTATCAGACCTATTGGCAAAGTTCTAGATCTACTACAAGTCAACAACATGGCTTTTCTGCGATGAGAGAGATCAATGCTTCCCATGGCATGTTCTAGCATAATTTCATGGGCTTACATCACTGCATACTAATCTGGGCATTTTCTGCATTACTTGTCCTCAAGGATCCTCTGAGTGGGTAATTTTGTACTTAGTCAGATGATTATTTACAGGTGCTAGTACAATGGCCAAACAAAAATTTGCTTTTTCTTAAACTTTTCGCATCACTCTTCGGAATCCCATGTAGTGTTTTTTTTTTCTTGAAAGTAAAACAGTAGGAATGGACACCACTGTTTATGCACATTCTTTGTTTTCTTGTTACCATTTATGAGCACCAGTTTTAACATTTTTATTGAGGTTCTTTTCGTTTCCTAACAAACATATACCTTTTGTTGTGCAGGTCATGACAGCTGCATCTTTCCGGGAAGGTGCATAGCTGAATATCTTCTCCATATTGTTCTTGATATTTTCTAGCTGATTATTTATTTGATAGCAAGGCATTATAGGGTAAAAAAGAATTAATGCGCTGAGTGCTACAGAGGAGGGACAGGGTAATGTTAGGATATGATTAAACAGTAAAATTGTGAAAGTTCCATGGACCTTATCTTTACTTTGAAAAAAAAAACTGATCGATGCACATGCACTTACTAGTAGGCTTGGATAAATGCTAGGGAACTTTGCCAAGCGAGAATTCTGCCAATTTACATTTGCTTCCATGTGTTTCTAGAAAATGCAGCAGTCAACGTATTTTTTTACAGACCATTCTGAACTTCTGAATTGAAGAACGAGTTAATATGCTACTCCATGTGTTACTAGAGTACAGAGTACTGTTTTCTTGGTTTAAGACACTGTGAACTGTGAATTAAGAGATCTTTTGTGTATGTGTTAATTGAATTTCACACAATACCTGGACTTGTGCTAATGGAACTATTATCATGCAGTAAGCTGTTGAGCAACGTCACCAAATCTGACGGGGCAAACACAACCACCGCGCAGACAAGTGACGCAGACGGCTCTGCGATATGGAGGCGAAGAACTGGAAGGGAGACAGGGTTCTTGTTTGTCCTCCGGTGGTTGTTGAGCTTTATGGTTGTGGTTATCATGACGAATTCAAACTTCTGGACATGACAAGAACATGTTAACTAACAAAAATGGAAATTTTGGGAGGACACTTTAGATCAGGAGCATGCAGTGGCTGTATGTTTAGTGATTCTTTATTGTTAGATAAGCATCAATAAATCGTTCTTCTTCATTTCTAGCCAAAATAATGTGTGTATGATCTGTTAAAATTTCCCAACATCTTAAAGAGTTCACATTATTGCCACAGATCAGGGTATGAAGTGCCTGCTCTGTCACAAAACTGAATTAAGATAACGAGCCGAGCCTTGACCCCTACACGAGTCCATCCAGCTCCTGCCCCGCAGCTTGCGACGCGCCGCCATGCACCGCCGGCGGCGTGTCGTCCCGTGGTACGACGGTCAGGGCCACGCCGAGGTGGCAGCTCGGCTTCAGGTGGAGTAGCCGTAGCTTTTCTTTTCCTCCCCTAGGGTAACGAATCCCAATGCCTTCCGTCCCGATCAACTCGATGCTTCCCATCTTGTAATCCTGCAGCCTGCAAACGAACCGATCCGACCTCTTCTTCAGTGACGAGGCTTCCGCCGCGAAGCCGTTGAACAAGGCGAGATCTTCGTTCCAGATGCCGTCATACGTGTAGGTGTAGCACCAGCTTTCGTGAGGCCTCAGCGCAGTCCCAACTCATGTCGCCGCCGAGCACGACGTTCTTGGTGCTGCTCAGCGCGACGACGACGTGCTCGGCCTGCGTGTACTGCTCTAATGACTGCGTCTGCGCCGCCGCCGGGTCGGAGCTCTCCAGCCGCGTCGTGGCGATGTGGTGGATCAGCGCCATCGTCACGGCATTGGCGAGCCCCGGGTTGATATCGGCCTCCGTGTAGCCCCTGCCGGTCGCCGTGTTGGTGAACTTCCAGCGCGCGGGGTTCTCCATTGGAATCTTGCTCAGCTGCACGCAAGAATTCAATCGATGAAGTGGACATTCCCTCGTTTTTTTCAGAATACATGTAGATTCATTTTTTTAAATGATGGCATTGATGCTGCATATATCTACTATTATGATAGTATCCCTGAAATAAAAATATTGAAGCAGAATGTACAGAAAAGGCTACGTACCATCAAGCAGAAGTGCAGTCCGGTTGCCTGTTCTTCAGGTGCCACAGCTGAGCAGTGGCAGTCCTTCCACCATGCAAAGCTCTGAAAGATCCTGAGAATGCATGGCGTGATTTCCTGCACAGCACAGCGCAACAACATCATGCAGACAACTAATGTTTTTAGATAATGGAAAGCAGATAATTAATTAAGCAAATGAACAACCAGCAGATCGATCATGATGGAAGTTTTTAATTTACCTGGAAGAAAATCACGTCCGGCTTGTGTTTCTCCACGAGTCTGCCGATGGCCTTCATCCTCGTGTATACCGCAACATCCTCGCGGGACCAAACGTTGTACGTCATGAACTTGATCTGCTTCTGGTTCTTGGGCTCCGTTCCACCAAACTTTCAGAAATCTTACCGTCAGCCATAACATCAATAGATCAATGCAAGATTATTCGTTGCAGGGCTGGCTAATAACCCTGAGTGAAAGATGAAGACTAATTAAACAGAATCAACATTTCAGCGGCCATTGACCAACATTATTAATGCAATAAGATTAACTGCGGTACAGAATGATACTGTGGTGAAGGGTTAATCGAATTACCATATCGCCTTGGAAGGAACCAGTCGGATGGTGGATCAGAAACGTAAGTGATCTTTTTGCCTAGTCTCTGATGATCCCCCACATGAACCAGGTGAAAATCAAAGACCATATATAGACTAGTTTGGATCAAGAAATGGAGAAAGAGGCACCGAGTACTCTGCAATCTACTCCATTGACTGCTGCCTTGGGAATTATGGAAACGAAGGTTCCATTGACCAGTACATGGGGAATGCTATTTTTTAGAGTTTCGTAAAACCGAACAGACGGGCATCTCGCAAACTTTGCTATGACTTTTTATTTTTCTTTTCTTGTTGTGTGCGTATGTTTTGACATTGCACTTGCCCATCCTGCCTCTCTCCCCTCATCCATTCCAGTGATAAGTCACTGGATCCTAGCCCACCTCCTCACCCCCTCCTCTTTTTCTCTCTAACCAGCAGCTGTCATCCCGCCTCTTCCTCTCATCTTGGTGAGGTTGAGGTCCTCTTTTTGTCCTTTTTGGCGGTGCCCTGTTCTTCTCCTTCTTCATTGATTGGGGATGTGCCTCGCAGGCAACGACACCGGCGTGGTGTCCTTGTTCTCCGGTGAGTAAGCTTGAGATCCTCTTCTTCCTCCTTCCAACATCGTCTCCTCCATCACTGCCTCTATAGTGAGACAGCAATGATGACTATTCTAGCGTTAAACCTAGAGGTGAACTCCATTCTTTTCAACTTGAGGTTGGAAGTTTCTGATTATGACTTGGAACTTTCAGATTTTGGGTTCAACGTTGATGATTTTTAGTATAAAGTTTTTGATTTTTTTAAATTTGTTTCAAATTTCATTCTATAAAGTTTGTATGTATAAAGTTTTTGCATCAAAATAATTTATATGTATAAAGTTTCTAAATTGAAATAATTTGTGTACAAAGTTTCTACATCAAAATAATTTCTATGTACAACTTTCTACATCAAAAAGTTTTAATGTGCAAAGTCTCTATATTGAAAAACATTTCAATGTACGAAGTTTGTATGTATAATTTTTTTGCATCGAAATAATTTATATGAATAAAGTTTCTACATTGAAATAATTTGTGTACGAAGTTTCTACATCGAAATCATTTCTATGTATAAACTTTCTACATCAAAAAAGTTTTAATGTACGAAGTCTTACATTGAAAAACATTTCAATGTACAAAATTTCAGTTTCAGTGTACGAATTTTATGCAGTCTTAGACTTAAAATTCATTGGCTTATAAATCATTAATGAGAAAATCAACTTAAAAACCTAAAGCAATAAGCCTAATTATAAAAAGGGGCCTATAAGCTCAAATGTAACATGCATATGAAGTGAATCAATTAGAGTTGGTAAAATAATAGAACATTTATGAAACAATTTTTCAAACTAATTCAAATATCTTTACCATGAACTGTTTGTACTTTATATGTGCTATTATGCTTTAAATTTGCTAGTATCCATTTTTTGTGTTTGATATTATATACTTTTTAACCGCAAATAACCGGTTGCAAAATATTTCTATTGCCATTGTCTGTTCAGGCACACCCAATGGAATTTCCCTTGGCCTGCCACTTTTTGAGTTCACATCCCTCCACCTCACATGGGTCATCTCTCTACGCCGGTGAGACCAACCGGCTAGCTCCATTCCATTGCCCTCCACCTTTCTTCCCCATTTCTTTTTGTCTACAGTATCACCCTCTCATCACCACTGCCTACTACCCAGCCTTCTTTCTAGCCTGCCTCCAAACTCAAGTAACCCCTCTTTTTCTTTTCCATAACCCTACCTCAAATAAGGCCGGCATTGTTGTTGAATGAAGAGGAAGTTCACTTAAGAATATATTATGGAGCAAATTGAAAGGTTAGGAAGTTGTAAGATTTTACTGTCAGATTTCATTTGAATGTAGTTTAGCATAGTCAAGAAATCTATTATCCAAATTATCCAAATTAGCAGGACAATCGAGTTAGAGAAAGTTCCGTTAGTACATCTATATTTTCACTTTATATTATTAGGTTTTGCTTAATTCATACAATACATGGTAAGAAATCAAATAAAAAAAATCTATAGGTGACCGATAAAAAAACTTGAAGACATGGAATGGTTTGATTAAAAAAACACATTGCACGCACAGAATTTCTGGTCAAATCACCAACGGATTTGCTCTTTCAAGTTTCAACCCTTTTCTCCGGAAAAAAACCACACCTCTTTGGACATCCTCAGCGAGCCTCTGAAACGCGGCGCGCGACGACCCGACCTCCTCCACGGCCTTCCGGCAAACGGCCTTCATCTCCGCCGCCTTCTCCCTCGTCTTCCTCCCTTCCTCGCCGCCACCCATCAGGGCCCTCACCAAGCGCTCCAGCTCCGCCGCCTCCACGAAGTTGTCCCGCTTCCTGTCCATCTCGAGCGGCACGGCGACGCCCAGGTGGGACACCAGGGTGAACGCGTTGAAGTGCTGCTCGGCGTCGAGCGGCCACGTCAGCACCGGCACGCCGAACCACAGGCTCTTCAGGATCGAGTTCCACCCGCAGTGCGTCACGAAGCCGCCCACGGCGGCGTGGGCGAGTATCTCCTTTTGCGGCGCCCGCGTCGACCACACGAGGCCCCTGTCCTTCGTCTTCTCCAAGAACCCACCTGGGAGGAGCTCGTCGAGCATGGCGTCAGTGGGATCCCGTTGCCCCTGCCGGCTGTCCACCGGCGGCCCGCGCAGCACCCACAGGAAGCGGTGCCCGCTGCGCTCCAGGGCCGCGGCAATCTCGCGCACCTTGGGCGGCGGCAGGAGCCCCTTGCTCCCGAAGCAAAGGAAGAGCACGGAGGCGGGCGGCTGTGCGTCGAGCCACCGCACGCACTCGTGCGGCTGCTCCGGCGGTGGGGGGAAGGAGAGCACCGGGCCAATTGGGTACACCGTCGGGGCGGGGATCCCGCGCGTGCACCGGCCGTCGGCGATGGCGGCTGGGACGCTCTGCTCGAGCTCGGCTGCCGTGTTGACGATGACACCGGTGGCGTTCATGTAGCCCCTGCCGGTGGAGGCGAACCAGGAGTAGGTCGACTTCTTCTTGTCCAGCATCATCCCCGGGAGCGCGGACGGCGGCACCGGCGGCAGGCCGGGGATGTGGACCGCGCCGTCCATCTCCTCGAACTCGACAGCCACCTCCTCGTCGAGCTCCGGCGCGCGCAGCAGCAGCGCCAGCATCGATGCGCTTCAGGGGAAGTACACGTAAGCCGGCACGCCGAGCTCGCCGGACACCTCAAGCGCCGGCGTGCAGAAGATGTCGGTGACGAGCGCGGCCACCGGGCAATCCAGGCCGGCGATGGCCGCCTTCACGTGAGCGCCGTGGCTCCGCTCGATGCGGGAAATGAACTCCTCGATGCCCTTGTGGTCGGCCGGAATCTGACGGGCGGGAGGCGGTGGAACCTGATGTCCTGCAGGCCAGAGGCCTCCTCCCGGCGCGCGTGGTCGGCAATGTCGGACGCCGCCTGCGGTGTCGGCGCCAGCATGAGGAGCACGGTGACCGAGAGGGCGCCGCCGCTGGCGCGGAGCAGCCGCTTGCCGGCCTCGATCATGGGCATGAAGTGGCCGGCAACCCACAAGGGCAGCAGCACCACGCTCGGCTTCGCCATTGGCGGAGATGGCGACTGTCTTGCTAATCTGCTCTCGTTGAAGTAGTGGAAGTAACTACCCTGCTTGTCTTTTTGACATTTTGGCCCTTTTACTAAATTTATTTGACAAAACGATCCCCCGAGTCCCCCACAAAACTAATTGTAGAAAGCTGAGTCATTAGAGCATTTCTAGTGTGAAGTTAATTTCCCTGCCAACACTAAGCAATGCCACATCACCGTCACGTCAAACAGGCGCTAGAGTTTATTTTTCATCTGTAGTTTGTTTAGTACCTTCACGTTGGAACAATTGGGATGTAAAAAAAAACATCAGCATATCGCTACACTCCCACCTTTCTTTTTTTTTTCTCACTCCAATTGTATCCTCCATCCTCTTCTCCTGAATCCTCTCTTCCAGCCTCTTGCTAAGTGCCATTCATAGATGAGGCAACTACCCGAGCTCTCTCTAGCTCAGTCCGAGTGCTTGCGGTGGTGGCAGTGGATCTACTATCAAAGTTAGCGATAGATCTGTGCATGTTGTCAGGCTCCCTCCACAATAGATGACGCAAGATCTAGCCAATGACGATAGAGAAGACCTTTGTCTTGGTTTGACAAAGACAGTGAGGAATCTGTCTAACAGCAAGAAAGAAACGTCAATGGGCATAAAAACAAAGGACCAAAGATCGGATCAAAAAGACCGAGATCGGACATGAAAATATCAAAATCTTAGTTATCGATCAATAGGTCAGGTGTTAGGTCTAAAAGACCGAAGTTAGTTCAGTGAGTTTGATCATCATTGTTGATTAACCAAAAAACTAAAGTGACCAAACTAGTTGTATCACTTATCATCTTCACCTTCATAACATGAGATAACTACTAACCGATGGAAGCCGCATCCCGTGGCCAGACCTTTATTTATCTTTCTAGCTTCCTCCATGCAAGCCCATGTTGATGTTGGCGCTCTCTTCTCCTCCCTTCCCATTCAAGCTCCATCAAATTCACTGCTTAGTGCCCTTGACCTGATAACCCACAGGGGTGCTGCCGGTGGGTTGAGGGGATGAGGCATGGCCACCCTATGGCTGCCTAGGAAGCTAGCACCACTAGCCAATGAGGAAGGCTGATCAAAGTTGGAATGTCGAAGGTAGGTAAGCAGCGGATACCGGCTTGGGGTCTCTGGTTTGTAAATGTCAATTCTCTTAGTCGATAGGAACTGTGATGTGACTTTTTGTTTAAGATTTGTATTTATCTATTTGTAAACTTGTCTATTTGATACATAAATGATGATTAAGACACATTCTGATGTTTGGATGTGCTGCATGGCTACATCTTGGTTACCTGAATTGTCAGTTTATGATTTTTTGTTATTGATATTAGTTTTTTCCCTTAAAGACCAAAGATTTTAGAGTCTAAACTACCTAAACTGAATGCCCACTAAGTTTGGCTACCAGCAACCACTTTTATTCTATCTCAGTGCCACCAGCTTTATTTGCTAATATTGGCACCAAGGACCTTGGTACCCTTAAATTGGCACACTACTCTATTTTTTTATCAACCCAAGAAGTGATGAGTACTTGAGGATGAATTTGGCAACCTCCTATTTGCCAATAGAAGTGTTCGCCTGCTTCTACACCTGATATATCATATAACCCCTTGAGTGTTTTAATGGAACACGGTATAATATTCATATTGTCTCCTGATAAAAAAATAACTTAAAAAAAGAATTCTTTTGATTCAACCATCTTTTTTCTCAACTCAGCAACGTGAAGTATTAATCTTATATTTAGGATATCAAGAAATTACATCAGATGATAATATATATCAATACCCTCTAATATATATCAATATTCCCCTTCTTTTATCTATGCAAAACAAAAAAAAGAATAGTAAGTGATCCCATAAATCTATGCAGTTGCCCAAGAATTAACTATTCTTCTTAATCAACTATTTCTTATATAGAGAGAACGTCCCTCACAAATTGCAAATACTAATTTGTTAAGAATCAATCCAATTGAATTCATAGTGTCATCGTTGACTAGAATCGATATATTCGTGAGATCTGGGTCACAATTTGTATTGGCTAAAGAAATAGTCAGAATCCCCAAAATGACACATTCCCGAAGAGCTATATATTCTTTTTGCTGATCGAGGACGATCACAATGTTAGGCAACCTCGTCATATATTTGATCCCGCCGAGATATCTTTGCAAGGTAAATAATTTCCTCTTCAAGATTGCTACATCTCTTTTTGGAGATGGTGGAATATTTCCATCATTTCTTCTGCTCTTAAGTCTCTAAATTGAGAAATTCTAGTTTTTGTAATCGAACAATTCGTTAACATACCACTTAACCGCTTTTTATTAACATAATGACAACGAGCCCTTATTGCAGCTGATGCTACTAAATCCGCTGCTCTATTTTTGGTACCAACAATTAAGAAGCTTTTTCCCTGACTTGCTGCGTCAAAAACTAAATCACAAGCTTCTGATAAAAAACAATCGGTTCTAGCGAGATTTGTAATATGAGTACTTTAAGCATTATCGAGATGTAAGGGCCATTTTAGGATTCATTTCTTAATACCATGACCAAAATGAACTCCCACTTCTATCATCTATTTCAAATTAATGTTCCAATATCTTCTTGTCATTTTTTCCACACTTTCTTTTGATTTTTCTTTTTTTTTCATCCTACCATTCCATTACAAAATTTCTTTCTTTTTGAAGATTAAGAAAGAACCAAAATAGCTAGAAATAAATAATAATTGTTCCGATGGATGTATAAGCATAACCTTAATGAATTAACTAACTTCTTTTACTTATTAAAATAAAATTAGAAAATCTGACCTCTTAGCGTTCTAAGTTTAAAGTAAAAAAATCTGCTTTATGTATCCTTAAATCGTATAAATGGGGTAAATGGTGATTCTGATGTCTCATTGAAATTGTTTGTTATGTCAGAATTAGAAGAAACTAATTCTGTATGGAGAAACAAAATATCTTCTCATTTCTAACGCAAATAGTTTTTTTTAATTTTGAAATAAAGGTTCCTGTCTTGTGGGTAACTATGCACAAATTTTTGTAATCAGGTACCAACACGTATAATCCCCCAAAACTACATTTTCTTTTAGCCTTTCAACCAATCAATACAACCTCATAAGACAACTTTTGCTAAAACTTGAGCATTTTCTTAAAAACTTCTTCAGATATAAAACTTTGGGTATTCAGGTAAACCTTGTTATTCCCAATAATATTGCCCAATAATAGATCAATTCATCCAAAGCCTGCCCTGCTCGCTCCACTCGCAATAGTCCAACTAATTACCTAAGTGAAAAAACATTAGACATTTCATCTTCGAAAAGCTGCACTTTTGATGTTACTTGGCATATAATAATCTCTATATGTCTATTATGGATCTGTACCCCTTAGGATCAATAAACCTTTTGGATCTTATTAACCAAAGAGATACGACTTTAGGCTATGGTTAGCTCAGCTCCAATCAAAAATCCCCAAGGACCCCCAAGAATTTTTGGTATGCACTCATTCCAATCCTCAATTCTCCTTTAGAGATTTGGTGATAGTGAATCAATTGAACGTGCTTCGAAGATTTGTTCTACTTTTGGAAGACCTTGCGTTATGTCACTAGATCTCGCTTTTTCGTATATAAACCTAACTAACCTATCCCCTTTGTAAAGGATTTCTCCATAATGACCATGAACAGTTGCTCCTATAGTGGCCAAATAAGGCTTAGCTGCTCTTATAACAAAGCAATCTATATTTACAACAATAATTTAACCTAATTTTTTTATGTGCGATTTAAATAGACATACATTTTCTCAGATAAATTGTCCAAGGTGAATTTTTGCTGATGTCTCTTCCCAAGAATCATGAGGGAGAAAGTGCCAATTTAAATGGAATGGATCCAACATGGTGTTACTATCGAAATTGCAAATCCTTTGATTTTCATCTATTAAAGAGTGTTTAAGCCCTTGAAGTACTTTAAAGTTTTGTTTCAAATTGTCAAGGAACAAATGTTTTTTAACAGGATCTGATTATGCATTAGTAAATAGTAAGATGAAGAAAAATTCGATATACAAGGTACGCTAGCATCTAAGAGCCCCAAAAAATTGGAATAGGAATTCTAGGATTTGATTCTTTTACCCCATTGGGATTTTTTGAATTCTTGGAATTGGTATTGGTAACCTATTATGGAGAATCAGTCCTACACTTGCTATCATACCTTTTTTGTGTATAAGAAATAGTGGATTTGATTAGTTCTTAGGAAATCGTGAATCAGATCATTTCCTCTTATCTCAACAAGAGAAGCACGAGCCTCCACTTTTTCTTCTTGTTCCCAATTCAATACTAAGCAAGTTCGAACGAATTGACTATTCGTGTGATAAATTCTTTGAGTTAACTTGCTATTTTCATGAGATATAAAATTGACAAGTCGAAGTTGGAGTTTGCCCTCTTCCTGCAATAGATCCTGTGGAAAAAGTGTTGCTAAATTTCTCCATTTGTTCATTTCATACGTTACTGCAATCCGTGCTCTTGAGAATTTTTTTTCGGTTGAACATAGACCCAATTTTTCCTTTTTTTATTCCTTCAAATCTTTTTTTCTCTTTCTAGTGGTATCAAACTGCCACCTAATATCTTATTCGCCTCTTCAGGAAAATGAATATCTCTAGAAAAGATTTTTAGTTCTGTATGGCTTTTTTTCTCTTCGCTCGAACCAATCCACCCAGCTGACTTCTTGTTTTTTTTGTGAGTTGTGTATCCACTCCAATAATTCTATTGTTAAGTACCTTTAGGGATGAGGATCTCGGCAAGATATGCAGTTCTTGTAGAATGAAAAAAAAACTGATATACTTTTTTTTTGTATTTTAGGCTAAATTCTTTTGTTCCTCCATGCTCAATCAGGGGTTTTTAAGACGGAATCTTCCTCCAGGTTCCTGTATTAATCCTCTAAGTCTTCCTCTAAAGTGCCATAGCTATTCTCTCGGGTCCTATATTTGTTCTCTAGGCTCCCATATTCGTCCTCGGATTCCTCCTCTCGAGTCCTATATTCATACTCTAGGATTCCATATTCATCTTCTTAGGTTTCATATTCGTCCTCTAGAATCCCATATTCACCTTCAGGGTTTTATACTCATCCTCTAGTGTCCTATATTTGTCTTCTAGGGTTTTACATTCTTCCTCTCATGTCCTATATTTGTTTTCTGACTTCCGTAATCGTTCTACGAGTCTTCCTCTTGAGTCCTATATTTATCCTATAGGGTTCTATATCTAAATTTAACAATTCTGAAACCCTTTGTATCTTTTTTTATCAGGGTTGTCAAAATAAACAACTATAATATTTCTATGTAAAACACCATAACAGGATATTGCTTCTTGATGATACAGTAATGGAATGGCGAACCTATTTCTTCACTTTTTCGCTAACAAATCTGAATTATTTTGAAGAATAGAAGGATAGATAAAATTCCAATGACCATTGGAGATGATTTGATCCGGCGTTGAATAATCAAGAATTTCTCTATCTTTTTAAACAAAAGTATCCAACCGTCTGTCTTACCTAATCATCAGCCATCGAGAGGCCTATGATATACTTTCCGTCAATAGAAAAAAAATTGTAGCAAAAAAGAAGCTATACTGTATCTGCACATGCTTA
The DNA here is from genome assembly GCA_030770085.1 of Oryza coarctata. Classification (NCBI taxonomy): domain Eukaryota; kingdom Viridiplantae; phylum Streptophyta; class Magnoliopsida; order Poales; family Poaceae; genus Oryza; species Oryza coarctata. The sequence continues at coordinate 12,850,437 of CM061475.1, forward strand.
CTGAGAATATTCATAAATGACTTGTTTTTTAATCAACGAAAATTAATATTTAGGTGCATGATAAACAACATTTCCTCATCTAATTTGGAATAAACATGTTTTTTTACCCTTTCTTTAAAATGCAAACCATACATTCCGGCATGAATCTTCGCAATTACTTTTCGGATTCTAGGTATTGATAATTTTGCACTAGAATCAAGCTTTTTAAGGAATAGTAGAATATCCTGACTCTGAATAGTTATATGCAAGTCTATATAACATGGAAAAGCAGGCTGCCTATTATGATGAGTACTTGTGGGGTGAACAATTAGATTTTTTCATTTGAAGGGGATACAATACAAGGTCGAAGGTCGGGTTTTATTAGAATCTATTTGTTAAATAAGTTTTTTAAAATGTCTAAAATGTCAAAATTGCTGATACCCCTGAGAACAGACACGCTGACTAATTAGTACAGCGTTAAATTGTACGCTCGACTTAGCTCTGCTATTTCTTAATTTCCTGCCATTACTAATCTACTGGAGTACTCTACTATTTGCCACGTGCTCTGTTCTTTCGTGAATTCATTCACTAAACTACTATTATTGCGAGGTTAGGGGATAAATTCTTTAAAAACTCCGTACTCTGTTTTTACGGAAGGTGAGTTTTTTTTATTCTTTTGCAGATGGTGAGTTGAAAAAAAATATAGAGTGAACGTCCATCCGGGTCGCGGTCGTTAGGTTAGGTTGTCCTGTTTTTTTCTCTTTATTGCTCCGTGCTCGCTCTTCGAATTAATAATCAATCGGCTGCTGATTGTGTTAGAGTATGTTAGAGTTCGGTTTTAAATTAATTTTAGGGTTTGCTTGTCCTTTTATAGCACATCTTTTTTATATTTTAGTAAAAAAAGAAACTAAAATGATTCTTACTTTCACTCAAAATTATATTGCTCTGAATTGTAATCTCTTGCACAAACAAGCTAGGCCAAGTGTGATCTCTTGTGTGGATCATTTTCTCTCGGAGCGTTATACCAAAGTCCATCCTTCAATACTCGAGGCAATTTTGGTTGGTATTTTTTCATATTTTAGTAAAAAAAGAAACTAAAATGAATTTTATTTTCACTCAAAATTATATTCCTCTGAATTGTAATATCTTGCACAAACAAAATATGTCAAGTCTGATCTCTTGTGTGGATCATTTTCTCTCGAACCTTCATACTAAAGTCCATCCTTCAATACTCAAGGCTGGTTATTTTTTATAGTAAGACCTTTAGATTGGAGAAATTTTACATTTTTTTAAAAAAGAATTGATCTGATTCCAACGAAAATCCTATGAGATTTTCAAACGAGCCCTAGCTTGCCCAGGCCCAACGATACGGGCTTGCTAGACAGGAAACACCCTATACCCTAGAGCTTGGGATGTACCAGATGAATGGCTAGTTACTAGTGCCATTGCTTTTGAGTCAAATTTAACCGCATCATTTTCGTAGGTGTTTTTTTTTGCGGGGATTCTTACGTGTAATTTGAAGACTGGGAAAAAAATAACGGTTGTTGAAGTTTGTAGAGTTTGCAAAATATTTAGCACCAGTTTTTTGAGGTTGTGTGTGCTTAGATTATCCTAGGCATACTTTTGTTAAACGATACATTTTTTTATAAAAAAACTTATACAAGTTTCTAAAAAAATTAAATAAGTTTATAATTATTAGTATTTAATTAATCATATGCTAATTCAACATCCTCTCTACCAAGCAAAATTGCTACTCATCCAAATCCCATAAACAAACGGGGACATAAGATCATAAACAATAAAAAGCTACTCTTAAGAGTAGTCTCGAGTGCCGCTTAACATGTTTCATTTTAATTTATATCTATGTCTAACCTAGAAGATGAAAACCCAACCATAACTGACGCTTTTCTAATGTTGTCCTCTTTGCATTTCCTCACCGGCGGAAGAAGATAGGAGCTCAGCGCTAGGTGGAGAGGTGTTGGGCGAAGCAATAAACCAGTGTCCTCTAGCTCGGCTCTGGTACCGGCGCTACCGACCTCACCCTAGGCAGCAATTCCATCCTACTTACTAGCACCTTCTCCAATGCTGTCCTCCTCTATGGTGCAGTCAGACGAAGAGCATAACGGTGGCGTAGATTTAGTGAAGAGCTCGGTGGCAGTGCGTCGAGATTGACCTCAACCGGTGTAGTGGCATCAATCTAGAGTGGCCACCCTAGGTGCAGCGTAGGTTTGGCTTCGAGCCTTGGCGGTTGCCAACGTCAAGCTCAGTGGCGTCTTAGGTTTGACTTCAAGCTTAGTGATGGCATGATGCAGACGAGCTTGATAACATGCTCGAGCCAAAGCACATGGTCCTTTTCCTCTCGCTCTCCACTTCTCTTCCTGCGACCATGTTCTCCTTAAAGCAATCATGTAGAGTGTCGCTATAAGCACACACATGCCTTTGGTACCACTCTAAACCACTCTTCCCGTCTCTCTTCTCCATGCCAGAACGCCTTCTACGTGGAATCGTGAGACCACTCTCATGTAGGTAGGGTTGTTTGTGCCCGTCGATTAGGTGGGACGGTGTGGCCGATGGAACAGGGCCTCGAAATTTTTGGGCCACAATGTACTAATTATAGTGCTTAATCAGAGAAAGTCCATTAAGCCCATTAAATATGGTGCTTAATCCTTGTTCGCAGGTTGCCCTCCGAGTTTCCCGTCTCGATCCGTCCGTTCGGTTCTTACGTCATGACGTCGCTGCGTCGTGCTCGCTTCACCTTCACCTCGCTTGATCCCCTGTTGATCGTCGTGCGCTATCTTGAGCGCCGAGAGCGCTACGATTAGCATATGAAGGCGCCAGCCGCCAGCCACAACTCCACCAGCAGAAGCATCACGCGGGGCCGCCGGCTGCAGTAAAGGTTCCGTCTTTAATCTTTTCTTTGCTTATCTTGCTAAGGTCCCTTTCAAGATATCATAAACTTTTTCAAAATGTAAATTATATAATTTTTTTATAAAACATGTTACATGAAGTCAAGAATATAGCATCAAACATAAGAAACAACTTTTCTAAATGATATGATTATAAAAACCAAAACTTTTTATACATATGATCAATAAATTTAATCTTAATAAAAATTCTAGATCTCTATATCACCTTGTAAATTCCATCGGTTTGATTGTCCTCCTGTCATCGATCCGACCGTACTTCTATCGTCGGTCTGACCACTGCACACTTTCTAGTCCGACCGCTACTTTGCCTCTAGTATGACGCTTCAATCAAATCGATCAGACTGCATACAACAAGAGAAAAAATAATCTCGATGAAAATATAAAAGTTGATAAAACTCTTAAAAATATATCAACTCTAGATATGTCTATAAAATATATATAATATTTATCTCTTATTTTTTGACTAACTCGTAATTCAAGTCTAAACTCTAACTTTTTCTCTTCCAAAAAGTGATATATTAAGGCTTTGACAACCTCTCTATTTGTCTAAAATAAAGGCATGAATCCTAAAGCAAAAATTACTCCTAATACCTTAGTAAACTCTCTCGTACATAAATACAACTTTATTCTATTACAAATTCAAACTTAAACTTTCTAATGTTCGACTAATATCTCAAATCAACTCCTTTTTTGCGTATGCATATAATTTCTTTTTTATGTCATATGAAATCTTCACCTCCACATACATGATCTCTAGCCTTTAGTATCCCGTGTAATCTCTCGATCTTCTTAGACATCAACTTCTCTCAAATCGACTCCCGATCTATCACCAGTAATATTTCTAAGGCCTTAAGACTCACCTACATATACAAAAGCAAAGAAACCACATTCGAGCAAGTTCTTCCCAACTTAACTCACATTAACGCAAAAAACCATATATCTTACATATATAAAATACATAGAAGCTTTATCCATAAAATAAACCAAAAACGACTCTTGCATGATTAGTCCAACCAAGTTAGTTCTACCGCACCCATGCTTGTGATTTGACCGGAATCCCCAGCCCAGTTTGATCACGATCATATTGTCCCAAACTCATTCACACATCCGCAATCCAACCGGCTTGTAGACTTGGTTTGACTGCAAGTTGTAGGATCAAGGAGACCGACTAGAGTGGGGGTGAATAGACGGTTAAAAATCTTCTGGCTAAAACCAGTTTTTATATGCCAAAGAGAAATAAAAAAATTGCACAATTCAATGTATAAATAAACTATTCTCAACTATGTGCACAAAAAGCTTAGCCTATATTGAGATTTACAAGCATAAGGTGATATTAGCACAAATAATCTCTAGTATGTAAACTTACTCAAAATAAATACAACAAAGTAAATGAGGCAAGAGACAAATGATTTTTTACCTGAGTTCCTAAAACTTGTCGATTTCCTAATCCCCGTTGAGGCGAGCCTAACTTCACCGCTCAAACCACCAAGGCTCTAAATCTCCTCATCAAGAGATGGGCAAAATAGGAACCAGTCTCGAAATAGTCTACACAAGCCTCAATAACTAGGGGTTCTTCCCCTACTCTGAAGATGGTAAACACCAAGCCACTCACAATCAACCGCCAGGCCTCCTCTATAAACTCATTTGGAGAGGTCACCGGGTAAACTCCTCCAAGCCGTCTAGGAGGTGAAAATCTCCAAGAGTAATAAGTCTAGTATGCTTGCTGAGGATGATCTCCACACTAACTCTAAAAATGAAGTAATGCACTTAGTTGGCTCAACTCACTCTTTAATAACTCACTAGATGATCTAAGTACTTAAGGGTGTGAAAGTTCTTACAAGGGCTCAAAATAATACAATTAAGTGCCAAAGCCTTACCCTTGCTGCTAGGGAGGGTGTATTTATACACCCAGAAAACCAAACTAGTTATTAGAGGCAAGATCCTCCAACTTCTGGATATTATCGGTTTGACCACCATGAGAGAGCCAGTCCGACTGCCTAGCCCGTGCAACGGTAAAAAAAAGAGTCATTGTAGCGTATTTAATGTGCATCCTAGTCCGACCGACGTTGACGTCCCGGTCCGACCGGTACCCCCTTGATGAGGTCAAAACGTCTCTAGAAGACCCCGGTCGGACAGCCTCCGGTGCGGTCTGCAGTTCACTAGGCAGTCTGACCGCATGCCATTTTTTTAGCATGACCAACTAACATAAAAACGATGATATCTCATTACTCGGATACCGGAATTCGACGTTTTTGGACTCTATGGAAATTTTATTCAAAGGGATATACAACCCATAAACAATTTATACAAAAATCATAAACTTTTCTCAAGTATAAATGACTCAAACTTTAAAAGACACTCAAGTGGATATAGCCATAAGAAAATATTCACCTCTCTCTTTGCATGGGACTTGAGAAAAGGCTCACCACACTTGGCTAGACACTCTTACTATCTACAAGTGAACTAATATGCCATAAAATCATCCACATGCTTATTTGATAGACCTCTCTTGATAGTACAACGCTTATCTAGTAATATGGTCTTTTCACTAAACACCAAGACCGATAAAATACTAACAAAAATATTTTTAGTTTTATTATACCTTTGTCTTACGCTATCCACATCGAGGTCGATGCTTGAGCTAATATTAACACTTGTGAAATTCCGATTGAACTATTTTTTGCTAGGTCTTGATCAACTTTTGTCCAGAGTTACTTATTATCACAAGTTTGACTTCATACTTGTCGACATAATAAGTTCTTGGTTTGATAACCATCAAACCATAATTCCATCCATTAACTTCATCATGATAGTACCTATTCATTTACATAGCTTAAATAAAAATATTAGCCATAACAAATCGGTTATCATCCTACACTCCACTTGATGACCAACCGGCTATATATTATATAAATTAATTTATTGAGTATACATTAACACCAAATATCATGTATTCACATATATACTTAATTTCAAAGATCTAATATTAAAGACAAGGTGAACAACATGATCTAGAACATACATAATAAATATACAAAATTTGCTCCCCTAAATGCATGCGTATAATATATATATATATATATATATATGTATGTATGAGAAGGTTGTGCATACATAACTAAAAGTAAACCAATAGCATTTTATTATATACATATATAGAAAGCACGTAGTATTGATATAGATAAATATATATACATATCCATGTTCTTAAAGTAATTGAGACTAAAAATATTTTGCTCAAATAAAATATTAGTCTCACAAGACTATACCAATAACATAAAAATCACATAAATGTCTGTAGATAGAGAAAAAGAATAATACATTTAGATTAATCTCCTTATATTTTATCATTGTGAATAATTCATCATTAAAGAATATATTACCATCTTTACTCATATTAAGTTTGGGAGAAACCTATCTAACAATTTATGGAGAGAGTTAGTCCCATAAAACCGGTTTGTCACAAACTACCAAACTAATAATTACTCATATTTGTTTGATCATAAATCTCTCAATCTTTTTTCTTTTTGTGATGTATGATAAGCCAATATAAATTATGTAAATATGAGTAAATGATATATCAATACTAAGAAACCACAAAATATAAAATAAGCTCTTCTAATGCATATAAATATGGTGGAAAATATATGCACATATTTTATGAAGAACAATAAAAAAGTTCACTCTAATAAAAAAAAGGATTTATACTTGTTTGGACTCTCAAGATGAGTAATAATCGTTTATATGTATTAACAGCAAGTAGATCATATAAGTATAAATATGTAGATATGTCTAATCTAGCCTACCAACTAATCTCGAAGAGATTGGTGAGAAGTAGTAGTCGACGTTAGTAATCGGTAGCTATGGACTTGTTATAACTTGTATACACTAGATTATAACTTGATGTTCTCTCCTCTTAGGAGGTGCTCATGGCCTCTTTCTTATATAGGGTAGATTTCTGCCATACGGACCGATTGATTCTTTCCGTAGTACTGTATATACATTTCGTAGGGTATACTGTATCCAGTAGTATGACAGTTTCGTTACATGTTCTCACAGCTCTGTAAAATCAGACTCAAATCTTTATTATTTAAAACGCAAAAACAACAAATCGAACTGCGAATAGATTAAGGACGACAAGCGTCGGTCTCTTGGTTTGGCGAGCATATGTGCCATTTTTGACCCGTCCTTCAGCTTGACTTATTCGTTCTTGTTCGGGACGAGACCGCGCCTCCATGGATCTCCTCGTAGAGACGTTGGAACGTCGAACACGAAGACCCTCTCTCCTCCACAGCCTTCCGGCAGATGGCCTTCAGCTCCGAAGCCTTCTCCATCGCCTTCCTCCCCTCCTCGCCGCCGCTCATCAGGGACCTCACCGCCTGCTCCAGGTCCGCCGCCTCGACGAAGTTGCCCCGCTTCCTGTCCACCTTCAGCGGCAAGGCGACGCCCATGCTGGAGACCAGCGTGAACGCGTTCAGATGCTGCTCAGCGCCGAGCGGCCACGGCAGCATGGGCACGCCGAACCATAGGCTCTCGAGGATCGAGTTCCAGCCGCAGTGCGTCACGAATCCTCCCGTGGCGGCGTGGGCGAGGATCGCCGTCTGCGGCACCCTCGTCGGCCACACGAGGCCCCTGCCCTTCGTCCTCTCCAAGAACCCCTCCGGGAGCATCTCATCGAGCGCTGCGTCGGTGGGGTGACGCGCGCTGCGTCGGCTGTCTTGCGGCGGCCCGCGCAGCACCCACAGGAAGCGGTGCCCACTGCGCTCCAGGCCGTCGGCTATCGCGGTCACCATGGGCGGCGTCAGGATCCCTTTGCCGCCGAAGCAGAGAAGCAGCACGGAAGCCGGAGAGTGTGAGTCGAGCCATCGCACGCACTCGTGCGGCTGCTCTGGCGGCGAGGGGAGCGAGAGCACGGGACCGATCGGGTAGACCGTAGGGGCAGGTATGCCGCCGGTGCACCGGCCGTCGGCGATAGCGGCAAGAACGCTCTGTTCGAGATCAGCCGCCGTGTTGACGATGAAGCCGGTGACATCCATGTAACGCCTTCCGGTGTGCACGAACCATTCGTAGGTTGATGTTTTCCTTTCCAGCACCGTGTCTGGAAGTGCCGACGCCGGCAATGGCGGCAGGCCGGGAACGTCCATCATACGGTCCATCTACTCGACCTCGACGGCCACCTCCTCGTCGATGGCCGGCGAGCGCAGGAAGAGCGCCAGCATCGCCGCGCCGCTGGCGAAATACACGTAGGTTGGCACCGCGAGCTCACGCGACGCGTCAAGCGCCGGCGTGCAGAAGATGTCGAAGATGAGCGCCGCCGCGGGGCACAGAGGCCCGCGATGGCCGCCTTCACGTGGGGCACGTATCTCCGCACCACCCGGGAGATGAACTCCTCGATTCCCGTGTGGTCAGTGGGTATCTCGACGGCGGGGAGGTGCCGGAAGCTTATGTTGTTGTCGGAGACGGCGGCCTCCTCCTCCCGGCACACGTGGTCGGCAATGTCGGACACTGCCTGAGGCGTCGGAGCCAGCATGAGGAGCACGGAGACCGACAGGGCTAGACCAACCCCGAGGAGACTAAGAAGATTGAGTGACAAGTCCAATACGTTTTGGACCGTGGGTACATACGTGAGAGCCTAAGTCCTTTTGTTGTTCATGTATTTCTAGTTCCAAAAACATGGTAATTTGGCGTATGTGCATTGTAGTGCCATTAAGAATATCACCATAAGACACCATCATCCTAATCCTAGGTTAGACGACATGCTTGATAAATTAAGTGATTTTATAATTTTTTTAAGGTTGCCATGCACAATGATTATCACCGAATAATAATAAAACTAGGAGATAAATGGAAGATTGTTTTTAAAACTAATTTTGGATAGTTAGTAATGACTTTTGGTTTGACTAATGCATCTAGCACTTTCATGTGTTTAATGACAAGGTTTTATGACTTTTTATTGATAATTTTGTGGTGGTTTATTTTGATGATATCTTGATTTACACTAAGTCATTATGTGAACATCTTGATCACCTAAGTACTATTTTTAAGGTTTTACGTGATACATGTTTGTTTGGAAACCTCAAGAAGTGCACCTTTTGCACCGAACGAGTATTGTTTCTTGGCTATGTTGTGACTCAGTACAGAATTGAGGTTAATGAAGCCAAGGTACACATGATTTAGAGTTTGCCAATGCCCTCAGCGGTCTCACAAGTGTGGAGTTTTCATGGACTTGTTAGATTTTATCGCCACTTCATCAAGGATTTCAGTACCATTGTTGTACATTTAATGAGTTGAAAAGGAAGGGTGTTGTGTTCCATTGAGGTCAACCACAAAAGGAGTCATTTAATCATTTGAAGGACAAGCTTACACATGCATCATTGCTACAACTTCTTGATTTTGATAAGACTTTTAAAAATGAATGGGATGCTAGTGGAGTTGGCATTGGTGGTGTCTTTATGCAAGAAGGATAACCTATTGCTTACTTTACTAAAAAGTTGAATAGACATATTCTAAATTATTCCACATATGACAAGAAATTGCATGTTCTTGTTCGATCCTTAAAGACATGGCGATATTATTTATAGGCGAAAGAATTTGTTATTCATTCTAATTATGAATCACTTAAACATATTTGTAGCCAAAGTAAACTGAATCGTAGGCATGCTAAGTGAGATGAATTTATCTAATATTTCCCTTATGTCATTAAACACAAGAAAGGGAAGGATAATGTGATTGGTGAGGCTTTGTTTAAATGAAATACTTGTCTCAATTAGATTGTCATATCTTTGGGCTTGAATCAATTAATAAACAATATGCTCTTGATACTGATTTTTAAGATATGTTGCTACATTGTAAAGAAGGGCAAGCATGGAATAAATTTATGATTAATGATTGATTCTTTTTTAGAGCTAATCACCTATGCATTCCTATTGGATCTGCTTGTCTTTTATTGTTGAAAGAGGTACATGGAGGATTGATGGGTCATTTTTGTGCTAAGAAGATAGAGGATATTTTGGCCAAACATTTCTTTTGACCAAAGATAAGGCACACCGTAGAGTGGTTTGTGGATCGTTGCACCACATGTCAAAAAGCTAAGTCTCGATTGAATCCATATGGTTTGTACATGCCTCTTCATGTTCCTTCTATTTCTTAGGTAGATATTTCTATGGATTTTGTTTTGGGATTGCTTAGGACAATGAAGAGGAAAAATATTTTTATTGCAGTGGATCGCTTTTCTAAGATGGCACACTTCATTCCCTATCATAAAAGCGATGTTGTTGTTCATATTGCTGACCTCTTTTTCAAAGAGATTGTTTGCTTGCATAGTATGCCTTCTATTGTTTCAAATCGTGATGCTAAATTCTTGAGTCACTTTTGGCATACTCTATGGAATAAGTTAGGTACAAAACTGTTGTTCTCTATAACATATCACCCACAAACTAACGGATAGACTGAGGTAGTGAACTGTACATTGTCCACGATGTTGAGAACTATTTTGAAGAAAAACTTGAAGACGTGGGAAGAGTATTTGGCACATGTAGAGTTTGCATATAGTTAAGTAGAACACTCCACCACCAAGGTAAGTCCTCTCTAGGTTTTGTATGGATTCAATCCATGTGCTCCTATTGATATTTTACCTTTACCTACTAGTGAGCAAATTCATAAAGATGTTAAGGGATGTGTTGATTTCATTCTAAAAATGCATAAAATGACTATGGTACATAATGAAAGAATGAATAAAGTATAGAATTGTAGGCAATAAAGGTAGAAAGTAGGTTAAGCTTGAACCGGGTGATTTAATGTGGTTGCACTTGAGAAAAGATATATTTCTAGAATTGAGAAAGTCTAAGTTGATGCCTAGAGCTGATAGTACTTTTAATATAATTAATAAGATCAATGATAATGCATATAAACTTAAGTTTCCTCCTAAGTTTGGGGTTAGTCCCACATTTAACATTTCAAATTTAAAACCATACATGTGAGAAGAAGATGAGTTTGAGTCGAGGACAACTCCAATTCAAGAGGAAGAGAATGATGAGGTCAACACTCCTTTGGATACACATGATACTACTTAAGTGGCTATGCAAGGTTCAAACACTAGAGCTTGTAAGCGATAATTGCATTTATAAGTGAGCTTGTTTCTAAGCATTTCATGTGATTTTAAGAATAGATTGCTACATGATGATTTAATTATGATTAGGAACAATGGAGATGACCAAGATGTATTTGGAGAGAGAATAGGAGGTGAACAAGGCTAGCAAGGGTGTCCAAATCAAGTTGGAGGCTCAATCCATATCAAGTTCAAGTTCACCTCAAAATCCAGGAGCATGCCACACTAAATTGGTTGTCTAGATCACATCCGAATAACATTTTTGACATTCTACAATGCACGAAAAGTAACAAGATCACTTTTCCAATAGATCTAATCTCATGTCAAAATTCCATCTAAGTCAACAGAAATTGTTGATATAAGAGGGAATACAGAATCTGTCGGGGTGCTACGCCACTGTCTTTTGGCCCGTTGGGCTGTGTATTGTGTTAGGGTCCATTAGGGACATGTCCAGGGATCCTTGGCTGACCCTACAACCTTTACATTCAGTAATCATCATTGAGTTAGGGTTGGATTTTACTTAGATTAATCTGCCATTGATAGTTTCACCATTTATTGGTTTGACCCCAACTTCGAGAGTATAATCATTTACCTGCAAGTTGAGTTGCAATCTTCCTTGTTATTGCTTGTGTTCCTTGATTCGTATGTAGTGATTAGCCTTCTTAGCGAGGTCAACTAGGCAGTGCACAGTTGATAACTAGAGGAGATGTGGTGTTGCGATTGCAAGGTTTAGGACTTGTTGATCGGAAGTCGTGTCATGTGTGTCAATTCTTCGTCAAATCAAGTGTTATCTTTACCTAATGAAAGATTGGGCACCCTGTTGCCATCAGAATGTTGAGTTGAGCAACTTGATAGACCATTTCTCGACATAGGAGATAGACAATTTAGTAAGTAGGATGCCCACTGATAAGTCACTCGGGCCTAATAGTTTTAATGGAGGTTTTATCAAATCCTGCTGGCCACTTATTGCCCAAGACTTCTTTATCCTTAGTGCACCCTTCCATGCTGAAATCCTGCAATTACAGTGTATAAATTCCTCTTATATCACATTAGTGTCAAAGAAGAATTCACCAGAAACAATAAATGACTTTAGGCCTATATCCCTACTTAATGAATGTCAGAAGTTTCTCACTAAGCTGCTGACTGGTAGATTACAAGGCAAGATTATGGAAAATTATTTAGAGAAATGAGTATGGTTTCATTCAGTCAAGGATTGCCTTGCCTAGGCTTTTGAGTACTTGTATCAATGTCATCAGTCCAAAAGAGAGTTTTATTAAAGGTTGACTTTGAGAAGGCTTTTGACACATTTGAACATCAAGCAATTCTAGAAGTGATAAGACACAAGGGTTTCCATTCAAAATGGCTATCATGGGTCCAGACAATTTTTTGCACAGTAAATTCCTTCGTCCTTTGAAATGGTCTCTAAAAAACAATTTCAGTGCAAGAGGGGGGTAAGGCAAGGTAACCTTTTATCTCCATTACTTTTTTTTAAGTGTTGATTTGTTGTAGAATATAATTAACAATGCTTCTTCCCTAGGTCTTCTGACAAAACCTATTGGACATGATGACATTGATTTCTGCATAGTCCAGTATGTTGATGACACCCTTTTGTTCTTAATGGCTTATGCTAGGAAACTCTTTTGTTTACAAGCCTTGTTGAACACCTTCACTCAATCTATTGGCTTAAAGGTAAAGGCCTTGTTGAACACCTTCACTCAATCTATTGGCTTAAAGGTAAACTACCACAAGTCCAGTATGATACCTCTAGATGCCACAGAAGAAAAACACAATGGTACTATCCATCTTGTTGGGGTGTGCAATAGAAAAATTGGCTTTTACATATCTTGGTCTTCCACTAGGCACAACCAGGCCAAATGTTTTTAATTTTGTACCTCAGGTGATACCGACCTCGCACGCGCACACATATGATGTTCACTCCCATAGATCCTATGCCACACATCGCCACCATGACAAATGTGTATCCAAGACATCGTGACTAGGACTACTTTATCGAAGTGAGCCATGTGCCATTAAGAATTATTTACTCATACTTATGTTTTACTGATTGTGCCATCTCAAAATTACCATCTTATATAGATCGATGACACGCACCATGTTACCATAGACATTGAAGCGGCATTCAGACTCTTGGACGTGGGGATAGAGCTGACAGGGGAGGATCATAGGGTGACTTTCGATAGGATCTGTATCGTGATACGCACAATCAATCGTGCATTCACTTGTCATTCGGCACTAGACATGGTGTCTCCTCAAACGGTACCTACCCACTAGCTACAGGCTATTGCCTTGGAGTATGGCCCTCTTTCTCAACTATCCATCAGTTAGCCATAGGCCAGCACATAGCTCCTTGTCTCGGAGCCTCTTGACCACCTGTGTAGCCAGGCTTAAGCTCCTTAGGTGTGTGCATAGTTCAATTTTGAACATTAAAGTTATGTGTGTATCTTTCCTTTTCTAAAGTCAGTTTGGTTGTGCATAGGGATCCACATAGGATCGTCTAGCATGTTTGCTAGATTCGCCACCCCTAGGACACAGGACACTCCTACCTTAGGTTTGCCTATACTCAAACCTCGATCAATTTTGTTGTTATTATGAATGTATGGCAAGTCTATAATGTGCTTTGATTTCCATAGGGTTTCACACTACCCCTTCTAAGGTGTTTGCTAGCATTGGCTCGCCTGCTAGTGGTTGGCCACATGGTTCTTTTGACATGGAGGACTTGGAGGACATGGACTTTAGTGCAAAGGAGTTGATCCAAGAGGTACTCGGCTCCTCATAGCTTGGAAGAGCTCCACCATCACAGACCTAGGAGCCATTAGTGATCACACATGTGCAAGACAACCGCATGGGCCATGGCATACTAGCGGAGCATATTAGCTACTCCTAAGGCCACGTGAGGGCCTATGATAAAAGGCAGAAGCCAACGAGGCTAGAGGTGACATGCAGGGATAGTAGTTTAGGCAGTTCAGTATTTCACTCGTTAGTGCAAATGTTTTATCTTTTGTACTATATATATTTTGTATTTCTCCTATGTTAAGTGTGTTCCTAACTTTGCTTTGCATCTTTATTCACATGACTGCATACATCACGTAGGCAACTGAAACATCACTATTACCAACTAACGTTGACCAGTTCAACCCACTTTTGGCACCTGTACTGCCGCTACATGCAAATTTATAGCTTTACTTTTCGACAACAAACAACTTTTAGCTACTTTGTTGCTGCTTGTGGTGCCTTTACTCTGTCGTCCAGTCTCTATCACGTCTACTCGAACACATCATTATGCTTCAATTGGGTCATCCACTCTCAATTGACTACGCTCTATTTAAAGAAAAGCTTTGATACGTAAATAACACATGATAGGAATGTGTTCCTACAAATACAACTTTATAGACTAGGTAGAGCCATGGTTATTTGTTTTTTTACATTCTATTCTCCAAATGTTGCTAAGATTTACTCTCTGATTAACTACAATGAAGGAGAATGTCTGCTAGATGTTATGGCCACGAACATCCTGACTAAAGGAGGGATCCTTTCGAGGTCCCTATATCATCATGGACTGACCGTCCCTTGTGCCATTACAGTGATGGTTACCAAAGAGACAACCCAGAGCAGCATAGCATTCATGGGAGGAGATTCTTCAATTGTCCAAACTTGAACAAGCAATAGATCGTAAGCCACTCATGTTCTGCTTACTAGTTGTAGTGTTTATTACATAACATAGAAAAGTCCTCCATGTTTAGCTTATTTGTTTGTAGACCGATCGAAGGATGTACAGATACATCAAATGGATTGACACTAAGAATCCCCATATCAATGGAACAAGGTGGTACACGCCTACCAAAACTAGAGTTGAATACATACGGAAGAAGGAGGCATACGAAAGACGAATGGAGGCCGAATGGTTCAACTAGAGAATCTACCAACAACAACTACCTTCATGGTTTGAATACCTAGAGTGCAGGTGCAGGGAATGTTACCATGTAGCAACATCTATGACAAGCTATATTGAAAAGAAGATACTTTGTTCAAATGTTGATGATGACTTCGTTGTAAGTGTATCAGAAACTTTCCTTTCATGGATTACTTATTGTGCTCTTATCATCCATATCTTTCAAACTAAATTTATTCCCATGGGATTTCCTAAGGGTGTGTGTGTTCACAAAGTGGATTGACATAGAGATGCCAACTTGTGATGTAAGAAGGATTACGCAAGCTGAAATATTGGAAGTATACAATCGGGTGAAAGAGGAGCACAAGCGAAGACTACAGTCCTCTAGCTTGGACTGGAGAAACAACCCTTTGAAAAGCTTAAATGGTCAGAGCATCAGAAAGTGTGCATGCAGAGATCATTGCCAATTTATGACATCCTTCACAACAGGGATATACAGGAAGAGATTATTCATTTGCCCAAACATAAATAACAACTTCGTGTTATGTATTATTTCTAATTTTCTTTCATCGTGTCGTGTACTACTATAATTAACAATTTGCTTTACATAGTACGATCCAGAATATGTGCATTCATGTCATGGATTGACATGGTAAGGCTCAATTACGATGACAAAGGGTCACGGAGATTAAAATAATGATAGACTATAAGCGGAGAAAAGACAAAGAATGTCGACAATGTATTCAATGGGACATCTAGGATATAACAAATATTCAACGGCATACTCTTATCTGAAACTAAAACTATTATGTTGTTGTGTAATAATTTATATTCGAACACTTTTAATTATGTATGTCAAGAATTGATGTGAACTGCATATGCCATTTCCATATGTTGTATTGAAAGTTATGTATCGTGAGCTTTAATTGTGTTTACCTTTAAATTAATTTATTAAGCCATGTCAACTTATACAACACATTTTAAAAAAAATCTTATATAAAACACTCACAAGGAGGGTATTATTTAAATTCGCCCTCCCATATGGCATCATCTATGGCATGCACTATCTCAAGAGGTTTGTCATTGTGAACGTGGCCTCTAGCCGAGAAAAACATATTCTCACAGGGATGGTGAGGAGATCCTGTAAAAATCCAGTCACCCATCGTTATTGAGAGAATGGAAATGAGCCACATCATAAAAAATGCTCTCCGCAAGGATATTTTTTAAACAAAACCCTCCTAAACTTTAGTGGATACAAATATGTAAATACCCAAAAGGAAAATATAGTTTTATAAATATTTAAATAAAAATATATAAATAAAAAATTAATACGTCACTTGTGTATTTTTTTAATAAATAAAAGATACACATGGAAAATTCAATTTCCAAATCATTGCTCTAATGGACGACTAAAACCGTAGAATCGAGCTATGCGCAATAGGTTATATATATTTGTGTTGCAATCAGAGTGCGAATGAGGTCGTGGCAACTGATTAACATGTGCCGTTGGATTTTAATCTATGCTTTCCTAATCCTTAATTGGTTTTTTACTATACATATGGAGTACAAGACAAGATCCAGCGAGAGATCGATCCGCGGCCCAAACGATCTCACGCGTGCGCGCTGCTCGCCCAATCCCTCGCCGCCGCCTCACCATGACATGTGTGCTCTCGCCGCCTGCGTCACCGCCGCAACCAACCCCTGCCTACTGCTACTGCTTCTGCTTGCTGCTCGTACTGCATCTGCTGTTGCCGCTTGGTGCACGGTAAGAAAGGACCGGAACGACCTGATTTTGCCCTGTGTTTGTGCTGTTCTTGTGCTGCCTGCTCCAGACGATCAGCAAAACAGGACAGGAGAGGGGAAGAAGAGAATAAAAAGATGAGAAAAATTAGCGATTTTGGTGGATTCCCCAAACTTCTCGGATTTGTCATAAATTCGTGGCTGACGCTCCAAGGATAATCCCTAATTACTTCCTAGATTCATATATTTTCAGTATAATTCAAGTTTAGTCACGGACGTTCCGTAGGCTGAAACATTATTGTGAATGATCTACTATTAATCCATAAGGAATTACTCGAAACCATGGACCTTTTTCATGCAAAAACGAACGAACTAGACAGTAGAGAAAGCCATAAGTTTATCCGTCAGCCACAAACTTTATGTTTGTGGATTAGCCTAAAATAAAAAAAAATTATCATACATACCAAAACATTATACAAAACAAGAATCATAAACTATTATTAATAACAAAACGCGTATTATAGTGAAAATAGGGTTAGAGAACCCGATTCAACCACGGACGCATTGAGATAGTAGATGAAGTAATCGGTCGCCACAATACTAATGTCGATCAACGCTACAACGAGTAACATCTTCATCGGTATCCACATATATCGAGGCTAGAACATCGATTATGGATATACTAGCACTCACAAACTAAACTGATAGGATTTAGTTTGAGAGGTGGCAACTAGGGTTTTACTCAAGATGAATAGATGTATCTTTCTTCGATCTCCTTGTCTTTTTATATATAGTCTTACTCACTTGGGTTAGAGCACCATGGCTCAATAGAAGTTTACTCGGATCTCTATCCAAATCGAGTTATTATCCAAATCACATTCAAATAATTATTCTAATCTATTAAACGTGCGACCATATAAGTTCATGTATATTTGGTCGTGAACTAAAAATGTCTTTTTGAGCACCCTATTAATAGCAGTTTCTAGCGAGTCATATTAATCCCAAAATATACGTAAAGATCATATTGGCTAAATCTATGATATTCTCATATGCAAATCTCTTTGTCTTACGATATCGATCAAAGATAAGACTCGTATTATCTTCTTAATAGATTAATCACTCTCTCAATCATACGATAAGATTATAAACTTATAATCGACTCCTCAATTATGGTCGTGTACTTTTATAATCTATTATATTAAGGAGCTCAGAGATATCATTTCTATAGAAGAAACAAATTCTTAATCATTCTCATTCCACTGTATATTTTATAACAAACCTAAAAATTGTTCTTATAACTACTCTATTAATAGCATCTGATAGTGTTAAAATAAGCTAATAATATCAAGTCTAAAAACTCTATATAAACAATACTTAAGATTAACTGATGACATAAAATCTCTATAGTATCTCATAGCGAGTTTATCCAATGTTCATTAACATATATCTATATTACTGATTTAATATCTTTATATCATGATCTTATAATTATATTTGTTTATCATATATATGTTATTTAAAAATAACAATATTTAATATTAGAAATCTTATAAATAAATCATATATTTATTGATAAATAATAATAATATACATTTCAATAGATAAATTAATATTTATGTGATAGATACAACAACTAACATATCATTACCATCACTATAGCATGACTCCCAAATGCCGGTACGTTTTTGAAGCGATAATAGTGAGGAATCCTGCTCTCTGGCTACAAAGCGACACCAGCTGCGCCGGTGGTATCTGAGATGGGCTTCTACGGTGACCCCACACCATCAGGAAGTGGCTGCTTGAGGGATCTCCCTTAGTTTTACATGGTGCTAGTTAATTATCATAGCATTTAATTTAATATAATTCTAAAATTTTATTTTTATGATTACCACTATACGTAAAGTATATTTGGATTCTATATACCATTCTTAACTTCTATTTCTATAATATTTATTTATACAAATCTTATATTTTATTTTCATAGTTTTAATTTCATATATAACTCTATATCAAAATCTATACCGTTACAATCTAAATCCATTATAATCTAACGGCTAAAATCTTTTTTCTTTTTTCTCATATTAGCGTGGTAATTTTATTTTAAAACTATCTTTATAATATAATATAATAGATTGATATTACCATCTTTGTTTTATTTTATTCCTGTTTTGGATATTGATGTAGTCTCCAGTGCACTTATGTATCACTAATTTTTCTAATTATATGTTTATAAGTACTATTAAAAATATAACTATTCGAAAGTAATGTAACTTTCACATGTTAAATCATAGTTTTTATCAATTAGTAATTTCAGATTTTGATATTTCACCACAAACATTATAGTGCATTCACAGTGCATAGGTGGCCTTAGTAATGACTTTAACTTCCACTTAGTGAAAAACAAATGATGCCGCCGGCGAAGCTACACTGTTCACAACGCACCATGCGGTTCCAATAGAGTGTGAGCCACTCATATAAGTAGTCTTAAAAGAGAGAATATGTCATGTAGTCTGAGACCACACCCTCTTTCCCAAAGTGTAGAGTGGCTTCAGGTGTGACTTTAATTTTTCACGTCATCTCGTGCTATTTCCCATTTTAGTCCACATAATTTTTCTAATTTATGAGGAACTACAGTATTTTACACCAAACACCACAAAAACAATATGTGTGTATATATACACTCCGGGGCTCCAACCCCATCTCCATCACTATCTCCCCGCCAACGTCGCTCGTCGGTGGCGCTTCTCTTTCCTCCTTCACCCACACCACTCCTCCTCTCACTTTTCGCTAGCATTGCTCCCCCCTTTACCAATGTCGCTCTCCTTCTCTAGATCTAGACTCTAGCTCGTCGGATCTAGCTCGAGCTCACTAGATCTACACGATGACGGATGTAGCTTGATAGTGGTGGTAGCTCGACAATGGCAACAGCTAGGGCTTCTCCTCTCGACCGTGCTTGTTCTTTAGGTTGCTAAAGCTTGGGGAGACACCGGGGTGTGGGGAGACCATACCTACATCATAGGGGCATAACAGTTGCCCTGGGCATCATGCAACTTCGGCATGACAAGGCTTCTGTGCCCTCATGAGAAGTCGCTAGGGCATTGAAAGTATATGTAGGCCCTCTAGTGGATTTTAGTTGATAAGTGACAAGAAAATTAGGGAATTAATGTATTAAGTGAAGACAAGTACGAGATTTAGTCAAAAATTTTAAATTGATAAAAAAGAAACCACTATAATGAAAGAACGGCATCGAAGAGAACTCGATGTTATGCTTTAAATGTATTTTATTTTTTTTAAGTTATAGCATTGTCGTAATATCAAGAGGGGTACAGATATTAGCCCTTGTTACGAAGCAAATGCTCAATTAGTTTTCTTTATTTTTCATAAGTGAATGCTTGCATCGCATGCATCTTTGGGTTTTGGTTTTTCTCTTAAGAGGTTTTCGGATATTTTGACTAAATCAATAGATATTTTTAGGCAAGTTTTCCTGCCAAACACTAAAAATGGATCGGAGTCTTTAGAGATTTTTTTCTCTCAGACAGTGAAGGTTTAGACCAAATAATTTGGACTGGCTTTGTTGTTTTGGCTTCAAGTGTCTAGAGTCTCCGACCCTATGGGTGGATTCTCCGGAGTTTGAATATATAAGTAACAGCTAGTTTTGTAGGGATTTTATTTTTAACTCCACCAACCTCCACTTTGAGGGTGAGGTTATTCATTCATTTTATCTCTACTCTCCATAGCCTTTCTAGGGTTTCACATATCTCTCTAGGCTTATACACCAAATCCATCTTTTTATGAATGATTTGTTAGACCTAGTGAGTAGGAGGGTTAGAGATTTGATTGAACACTTGTGAATTGATGTCCAACAAGGATTTGTACTTGTTAAGTTCTTCCTTACCTCTGCATGGAAAGAGATAACCATGTTAGATATTGAGCTCATTCTTAAAGGTTGGTTTTGGTAGAGTAAGCTTTACCGGATGTTATAGCATCATATGCTAGTAGAAATCTTGGTGGTTGTCTTAGACTTTGTGCTAACCATAATGAGAGCTTAGAGATCGGATCTCCTCCTATGATTGAACTTGTTGAGGCTAGGGATCAAATGTGATCTAGCTCCTTAGAATCTCTCAATGAAAACATATAATCTTTTGATCCGAACTTTAGTAAAAAAATATTGTGCCTCCTTGTGCTTTTTGTATTTATATATTGTTTTTGGATCACCTACCATACTCATTTCTTTCTTGAGATTGCTCACTCCACGTATCTTTTTTTTAAAGCAATGAAAGTGATCAAAATATTCAAACCCTAGGACCGGAGTTACCAGCCGAGCTTTGCTACCCTTCTATGAACCTTGACCGAAATCTTCGATAGTTAGAACTGGATACTTTTAAGAGGGTTTTAATTTTCGTTGTGAGTTTCTTATAGGTTTTTAAGTGTGCACATTCAAACCCTTTTATGCTTCAAAAGTAAAATTTCTCCATAATTTTTTTTCGATGACATTGGTTTACATAATTTTTTCTATTCCACTTGTTTATTTAATTCATCCCTATAAACAATTCTCTATAATCCTCTTTATCATTAAAAAGAAGGTAGACTTAGTTTATTTTATTTAGAAACATGTCTACATACTTTGTGTAAATCAATAAAAACACAGGAGATATACATATGCTCGACTTCACTTCCTTATGATATGTGTGATATGTAGTATTTTAAAAAAACTATTCAATATGAGTCATAAAATTTAAATGTAATAGTAAGACATATAACTTTTAAACCAACTATTCTCTTTATCACTCACATGCTACAGTTGTGCGAGAAAATATTTGGGTTTAAAAATATAAACAACTTCATTATAATTTGTGTATGTCTTGTATATGTCAAATGTTTGGTAAGGATGGTTCTGTTGCAAGTCCTAGCCACCGTGCCCTCATGACTGCAATACTTTTGTAGATACTAAGATGTGGTGGTTGCACCTAAGGAGTTTGCCTTGTAATCCATATTGTGTTCGCATTTTTGATGAAGTTTAGTTAATTATTTTTTATGTATTAGCATATCATAGTATTTAAATGGACTCCGCAGTTAATCCTTCAAGTGTATATGTATATCACAAATATGTTCTTAGCTGGTTAATGTTCATATATAGGGATGATTAACCTTTTTAATGGTTTGTGTACAAATAAAATAAATGAAAATTTTGTCATACCCAAAAGGTGTAGAAGGCCATAGCCACAAGCTTAAATATCTATCTATGTTGTACTAAAATGCATTAAAAACAATCTAAAGTTGACTGCGCCAAATATCATTTGGCTTGCTTGCTTGGATATTTGAGCACATTTAAAAAAATCGTGAAGTAATTGGATTCTTTTCTCTAACTAAAGGCAGCAGATTTTTAGGAAATGCTTAGGCACAGGAGAAGCGGGGGCAGGTAGTGCTACGCGCATGTGAGGGGAGGGGAGGTAGAAGGGACTTCGTTTTAAAATTTTTCTAAATGGTTTAAGTGAAAATCGATAATCATTTTTTTTTAGATTTTCTAATTTTTCTCTAATTTTTAAGACATGGCACATGGTGGCTTAAAATTTTTCTAAAAGCAAATCTATTGGTTGAAATAATGGGTTATCGATTTATGTGGAAACAGATGGTATGATGTTTTTTTCTCTTTTCCTTTAAATTTCTAAGATTTACATGGTGACTTAAGAGAACTCTAGAGGACATTTTATGGATCTTTGTTCTACAGAATGATTTAAGATGATGTAATATATTTTGTCAATTTTTTTCTAATGTTTCGTTGTTATTTGGTTGTTTCCATGCAGACAATAGGATCTATGTTCAAATGATATATTTTAGTTTCTATATAGCAAAATATGGGTAATATGGATCTTGATTATTTATTTAATTACAAAGAAAACAACCTTCAAACAAATTAAAAATTAGATATAACTTAAGAATTATTATCATTTAGCTATCTAATTATGTATTGTATTATATTAAGTTGTTAGTAGATGAGGGAATTGAATTGGAGAGAGAGGAGGAGAGAGAGGCTGGCATAGGTATGTAGGATGGGATTTGAGATAGATCCAATGAGTTATCTATTTATCTAATTAGCTAAAGACCTACCGATTTAAATGTAAACCGATAGTCATTTTAGAATGAAGGGAGTAATTTTTTTAATATCACTCAGTTAGGATGATGATAAAGTCTATATTATCATTTACTTCACAATATTTTATGATTATTTGAATGACATGCAAAATGTTAGAATATGACCCAAAGCAACATATTTCTTTTACAAGTTAAAATATAGTTAATATGGGTCTTGAATCGTGAATTTACTTGTAAGTAATTCAAGGTTGTAAAGAATAAAAAAATTAGTTATAGGATTTAAATGTCATAGTTTTTTAAAAAAATTTGGTCATGAATTATATTTTCCATATAATAACTAACTACTATCCATGAAAATTGGAGAGAGAGAGAATAGAAGGGAAGGGCGTAGATTGGAGGAGGGCAGCAACGTACGTGCGGTTGGACAGGATAAATTTGTTATCAAAAAATATATTTTCCATCCAACTAATATGCATGAAAATTAGAGATAGAGAGAGAAAATAGGGGGAGGGTGTGCATGAGGGAGAAGGATGTGCCGCACACACGTACGTACGTGCAGTTGGATGGGAGGGGATAGGATAGGTGATTTTTTTTCTAAATAGATAGATCTAAATGTATAAATAATGGGTCATTGTTTTAAATGAAAATCGATGGTGAGATATTAATAGGAACTAAAATTATGATAAACATTAGATCCATCCTTTGAACGTTTCTAAAAAATCCTCAAACTCAATTCGAGAATTTGAAAGCAAATTTAATTTCCCCCTTTCAAATTACTTTATTAATTTTGGATCAGTCTTCCCTTTTTTTCAAAATTTGTTCAAATTCTCCATGTATGAAAATCCACCCAAAGATGCAAAAATCCATATGATCGTGTGTTGCTACAGATGATGGAAGAAAAAAATTGGATGACAAAGCAATTTAGATTTTTTTTTCTATAAGTAGGTACCGCCATAGAGCTCACATCCTTTTGTGCATTGTATTTATAACTTGTTGTCAGTTTATTTAACAATTTTTTATGGTAATTTAGATGATATGTAAATGTTAGGAGTACAGTCGATAAAATATTATTTGACAAGGTAATATTACTCAGAATTGAAGTTTTTATTGTTTTTAGATATTGTAGATCTAATTTAGCTATGCATGTTTGTATGATGATACAATATTTATTATTAATTTATCACATTTATTCATATATCATGCAAAGGTAGGGATATACTACAAAAGGGCATATTTCTTAGATAGCAAAACAAAACATAGACACAATGGATCTTGAGTTATTGGTTTAATTTTAAATAAAACAATGATTCAGACAGATTAGTAATGGAAAAAATAGTTTAAAAGTTACAGCAATTAATTTTAATTAAATAACTAACTATTTATTTATTTTATCTTAAATTAAATTGGTAGTAAGAAAATAGGGAAGGAAAGGGAGGGGCAGCAAGCAGGCAGGGGAGAGGACCTGCATGCGTGCGCACAGAGAGTGGGGAGGGCCACACGCACGTACCGGGGAGAAGGGCGGTGTGGAATTTATTTTAAATTAATCTAATGTATCGCTTTAGGAACACTTTCGATTAACGGAACTATATATAAATATAATAAATAGTATATATATACACTATATATCAAAACTAAATATTAAAGTACAATACAATATATACTATATATATACAACACATATATAAACATTTATTTTTATTAAAGTATTTTTTATCTATAAATATATTTTTAAAGTTTTAAAAATTATACCGTATAAAACAATAAAAATTATAGAGAGTATACACTTTCTCCTATTATAAATGTAGGTCATTCTGGTCTTCTCGACTCACGCCCAAAAAGCAACTTATTTTGAAATCTCAGACAACCAGAGAGGTATACAGTCAGTGGTGTAGTAATACGTTCTGATGCGATAGGAGATATAGGTCAGCGTGTGTTTGGTTGGATATGTGGTGAGGAATTGAGCACGCGTCGGCGTCGGTGCCGTTGATGAACGGCGTTTGTTTTTCGACGAGTACGGGCCTTGCGTGAATCTGGACCGACCATTTTGAAGGACTGCAGCCCGGCAACCGTGCATGGCGTCAACCAACAACCACCAACTGGGCACAATCTGCGCGAACTGGGCACACCACCAACAACAACGCGTGGACACATTGTACGCCGCTCCACGCAACAGAAACTCCACCGCCTAGAACGATTATGCGAGGCAAAATTTGCATCCACACCAGCGAAACCGAACGTACGCGAACGAACCGGACAGACATTAGTCTCTTTTTTAGGTATAATAATGCGCATAAACTCATACCACGCTTACACCACCATCATATACACACATACATATTTAGAGAGAAATTGGAGGCTTAAAAGTCCTCAGTGTAAAAAAAACGTACAGTTTCACTGAATACGGACGTATGTATATCCTTAGGGAAGAGCTTCTTCGACAAGTAGAGAGAGATGCTTTAACAGGGGCAAATCCATTCAAACGGAGGTTGCGTTAATCCCTCATCCTCCACCAAATCCCCTCCTTCCTGGATTAATCCCCACTCCCACCGTAAGCTTGTTTGGATCACTCGGTAGTTGGGTGGGATGCAGTGGATTAGCAGGGATTAGCACAGATAGGCACCACGTGAACTAGAAATTTGAGAGAAAAACCAATTATTCATGAGTTCAAAAAGAAGTAAACAGAACAAAAAAATGAAAATACCATAAAATCAAAACAAATACAAAAAATAAGTGAGACATTTTGCAAAAATACAACCATCTTGAAACACTTACATAAATTATTGAGAGCATTAAAACTAAAATGACGCTCACTATCCCATCCCCTAGTTTCTTTTGATAGAACTCATACCGTAGGTTCCAAGTCAACAAAAACAGTTATTACAGTACTACCACCAATTCAATTTTGTTTGAAATTCCACTCCCTGTGACAGCTACATAACCAACGCTTTCACAAAATAAAGTTGCATCAACAGGGCATGAATAAATAACTCGCATTGCATATTGCAAGCTTGGATTGCTCAAGCTTTTGTTAAGCACACATGGCGAATGCTCTCAAGCTCTCCTTTTTAGAATTGCATCAAGTGCCACCAAAACTTCATATTTGCGTCAAGGTAACTGCCAACAAAAGGATTATTGCATCAAAAAATTAGTAAGAACAAACAGCTTTATTCAAAAGGAGTAATGGTTAGATGAAGAGGCGTCGGCATCCCTTATCCAACCAACGGGGTCGTCTTCAACCTCAAGCGCACGAGGCCAGGACAATCTTAAACGAGCCTAATCATCCATTCTTCATCTCCACCGACTGTACAATGCCGTTTGAGACGTCCTGCACAACAAAGCGCGAGCTGCTTGCTTTGTTCTGCATGAAGCGTTTTATTCGTTCTGCATCAAGCCCGAGTGCCTAACAAGATTGACCATCGGTGCCATCCTCATCCCCTTTCCCTCCATTTCATGTTCCAATCTCAACTGGAGCCTCTTTTGCACTAAGCTCGCCGGGATGCTGCGCTGTCTTCTCCGGCTCAGTGGGAGGGGCTCGATCAAGCCTGATTACCACACCTCAACCCGAGGCTGCCCCAGCAGCTAATTTGTACTACCCGACGCAAAGTGTAAACAAATGTAACAAATACGTGATGTTAAATAAGAAGATAGAAAAAGACCTGGCCTAATCTGCCTCTTGGGTAATAATACCTTACTCATTGTTTAATTCACTCTAAATTTTTCATTCCAGTTTCAAATCTATCCAAACTGAGATTTAGCTTTTCAAATCAATTTGCTTTTTTTAAAAAAAGTTGGCCGACCGTACAGGCCCACAATGCTCAGGATATACGTGGGCCGGGCTGATTAACCACACGGCTCAGGCCTACCCACAACACCACGGAGCCTCTATGGGTCGGCCCGATCTCCAGTTGCGTTTGCATAAACCGTTGCTCCTTCGATCCTTGAATGGACACCGACTTTCATAAAAAAAAAATCAATCCTTTGGCTGGACTCTGGTTGTGCGGCACGGACAACACGAAGATGGTGTAGCCCGGTAGCCGCGGTGTAGTAAATGTCGTCCGTATCAGCCGATTATACGGCCGCATATACGGTAGCGGCAGAAAGACCGTCACGACCTAGTAAGTCGGTACGGTATTTACACTTTCAACACCAAATCAGCCATCTGATCGGCTTAATTACATGTTTACCGTGTCATCATCTTATGATCATCCAATTAAACTAAATATTCATTGCAACACAATAACTTCAACTATGTAACAAATTTTGGTTGAAACATTCGTTTTTCACGAATGAAACAATAAATTTTACTGCTTAAAACATATATATTATTTCATCCAAATATAATCTTATTGTCAACATTTCATTGTAATGAATATAACATTAATAATCAAATAAAAAAACAGTGTAATCAAATCGAAAATTACATAAATAATTTGGAGACGCCTATGCAGCCGCTTTCTCTTTTCCTCCGCACGTCTACATGCATCAGCCTCTGCATGCTTCTCAACCACATCCCTCTCTCTCCCTCCTATTCTCCCTCTCTCTAAAACTTGTCGGCAAACTTTAAACATTTTTTCTCTAAAAAAACTTATTAGATTTACTATCTAATCACACAGTTATATTCTTTATACTTAATATTTACAACAAGATTTCACATGACTAAATTTTGAATAAAAAATATATGAATATATTTCTGATTGAAATATTTTTATATCACACATTGAGTTGCAACCGTTATAACATCGTAAAATACTTACTGAAATATCCAAATACACCAGATGTAATATTTACAAATAAATTAGTAAAACATCAACATCTAAATAACATCATGTGCAACATTAAACAAAGATTTATTGCAACATAAAAACTTTACATTTATAGCATACTTAAATTCCAGTTAAAACATTAACTTCTCATATGTGAAACATCAAATTTTAATATTTAAAACATATGTATTTTTTCATTGGTATGTAATCATTTGATTTCTTATTAGAAAGATTAAATGACAATAAATATAACGATATAATCGAACATAGATAATTTAGAAGAAAAATTCGATTGGATCATAGAGTGTTGTATGGATGCGTAGTGAGGAGAGAGGTTGTACGTAGCTATGTGAGATAAGTGTGACAGCACTGGTACATACACAGAGAGGACAAATTTCAGAATTTGTCACCAAATACGCGTTGCTTTTAAGATTTGCCGCCTAAATCCATGCTCCTTTCAGAAATCGCCACTAGGATACAAATTTTCTTCGTTCCATGCCACTCCGTCCGCCCGCGTCAGCCATGCCGTCGTCTGTCCACCGCGTTGTCGTCGTCCGTCCGCCGCGCCCGTGTCAGCCACGCCGTTGTCTGTCCGCCGCGCTGTCGTCAGGCTGCCGCCGCCGCTGTACCACACACGAGACCAGCTCGGCGGCGCCATCGTCGTTGTCCGTCATCGCCGCTGGGGACACCAAAAAGGCTCACCTTGGCTTCCCCAAGAAGCTGTCGTGTTGCCGTCCGTCCCCCGCCGTCATCGTCGTCCATCCGCCGCCGCCGTACCACTCAAGTGCGGCGTGTATCGTTGTCGATGACAATAGCCCATCCCGAGCCAACCCTCTCCTCCTCCTCTTATTCCTTCGTCAACCTCAACTCAGCGCGGCTGACGCGGGCAGCGCCGGCGAACAGATGATGATGGTGGCGGCAGACGGACGGACGACGCGGCGGACGCGAAAGACAGCGGCGGACGGACGGACAGCGTGGCTGATGGTGGACGACAACGACGGCGGCGCCAGCGAACGGATGACGGCACGGCCGACGCAGGCGGCGGCGGACGGACGACAGCGGCGCTGGGAGAACGGATGACGATGGCGCGACTGACATGGGCAGACGAGTGGCACGGAACGAACAAAATTCGCATCCCAGTGATGAATTCTGAAAGGAGTGCGGGATAGGTGGCAAATCTGCGCATTTAGTGACAAATTCTGAAATTTCTCGTGACAAAGGCGGACGCCTCATCTTTGGGCCGGCCGGAAGCATTTTCCTAAAGGGAGCGATGCGGTCCTCCGGAATAACGAAGCTGGAAGGCGACGGTCAGGGCAGGTGCTTATGATCTTCATCTACTTGCCATTCAATACCAGATCGAATAGTCTATGCTATGACTAAAGCCACGAGCAAAGCTAATCGACAAACCGATCAACATGGAGACATGTGACAAAGATAATTCCACCATTTGCCGGTACATGCGATGCGAGCAGCGAGATCCATTCATAAGGTCTTCGGTTCCTGGATTTTAAAGGGCGCGCAATGGAAAGAAGCTCACTTGTGCAGCGCTTGTTTGGGGGCAATGGTGAGCAGCAAGCCGAAGTGGTAGCTGGGGAGAACCGGCAGCGCGTTCCTCTTGTCGTCGCAGTGCGTCGCGCCGGGGATCGCCTCCACGCCGACCATCTGGATGCTGTCCAGTGTGAAGTCCATCAACGTGCACAGGAACCTGTCCGGACTCTTCCTCTCCGGCTTGCGCCATCCCCTCAGCATCGGGTTCGCCACGGCGTCGTACGTCCTCCCGCCGTCGTCGCTGCGCAGCTCCTGCCATGCGTCGCCCCACCCAGGCCTCAGCCGGAGCGGCCCGTCGAGGTCTTCGTCCCAGCTCAGGTTACCTCCGAGCACCACATTCTCGTCCCAGAGCACGTCAAGGTGCTCCAGGAAGAGGTCGACGCTGGCGCGCCGCTCCACGGCGCAAACGTCCGTCGGCGTCGGCGGCACGAGACGGCACGTCGCCGCGCGCAGGCAGTGCCGCCGCTGCGGTCCGAACAGGTGACTGGCGCTGCCTGGATGCTCCGGGGGAACGCGTTTGTAATTGTACACCAATGCTGAGAACAACCCAGGTGGGGTCGCGGCCGCACGCGGTGGCGACTCCGACTCCGACCACCGCAGGCTGCACACGTCGGCGTCTAACTTGCTCAGCTGCAGCCAAAGTTGGCACGAGAGTTGGAATGCACAAGTTAAGCATTACAAATTCACAATCAGTAACTTCTAACATATTCGTAAAAGAGCATTCTGAAATGTACCACGTTTTGACTTTTAGGACTCGACGTTTAAACGTTTGTTTTATTAAAAAAATTAATATAAATATTTAAAAATACATATTATGCTTAAAGTATTTTTATAGATAAAACAAGTTACAATAAAATAAATGATACTTCTAAAAACTTTTAATAAGATAAATAATTGAAGTTTATATCCAAAAGTTGAAGTATCATACATTTAAAGATGGAAGGAGTAATTTGTTATTTATACCATAAGGCAGAAAGGACTTTCTTGTTTGGATGATGGCCATGAACTGACCTAGTTCTTGTCGTTCGAAGAGAACTTCTTGCATTGAGTCCACCAGTGATGCTCTTCAAAGATGCTGCAGATATACTCCGTGACCTCCTGCATCACGACTAGTCATGTTAAAGTAGCGCACCCAGACGATCGCCATTGGTATCCAGCAAAGACTCCCACATCCCAAATGGAGACTCATTTAAGCAGGGCAAAACCAAAATCGCGTGAATCACCTGCAAGAAGATGACGTGCGGCTCATGGCGAACTATGAGATCGGAAATGACCTTAATCCTTCGGTACACCACGACGTGTTCGCATGACCAGACGTTGTAGGTCATGAACTTGATCTTCTCAGCGGATGACATCGTGCTCCAGCCCTGAGACTGTGAGATAGACATCTTGTCGACTACTAGATCGATCGGATTTTGCATTTTCATGCAAATCTCAGTACCGATTTATATATTGCTGCAGGTCATGAGCTATGACTGTTGGAATAGGGATGAGCGAATGCAGTAAATTAGCAAGCGTTTCCAAGTGTGGTGGATCATTTCACGATGAAAAAAAGACGAAAGGTTAGGCGCCATGCGTGAGGCACACCAATAGGCTCTGCTGCAAGGCGCATATATGTGGGCGGCATGCCTCCTAGTTTCTGCATTGCGTCCGTAAGGTTTAATCAAGTCTTTTAAAGAAATTATGCGCAGAATTAGCAATTTATGTTTTTATTTTGCTACATTTTTTCACGTCAGCTTCTCAGCTCCATTGGGTCAGACTTTACTGTGATTTTCATACTGTGCACTACCATGGAATCTTCTTTTGGTGCCATTGCGTAACAGAGCCAAGAGGCCGTGACCCATGTTTGTGACAAGGCCTGATGCCTCTCCCAATGCCCAGGAACCGATATTGTTAAAAATAATTATAATATAACTAACTATATATTC
Organism: Oryza coarctata; assembly: GCA_030770085.1. Lineage (NCBI taxonomy): Eukaryota > Viridiplantae > Streptophyta > Magnoliopsida > Poales > Poaceae > Oryza > Oryza coarctata. The sequence continues at coordinate 12,881,432 of CM061475.1, forward strand.
ACAGTAACTAGTATTTAATTCTAATGTTTCTACTAATTACATATTAGCTATTTATATATTAGTTATATTTGTAATTACATACTAATCATACTATATTTATATTCGTATAATTTTAATGAAAAAAAATCTGTTAAATAATATAGAAGCAATCCCAAATGAACGTCTACACTCTGTCAACTCTTTGTTCACATGGCATGCGCATTGTACTGTTCTACATACTTCCATCAAACCCAGCGAAGCGAAACAGTAGCCCTAACAGTCACAGAATCGGCCGGAGCCGAGCAAAGTGCGAGAATTATTCCACAGCCTTTGCAGCAGCAGCATCCAATCTTATCGAGGCCCCCAGACCCCTGTCGTGTTCTAGACATGGCAACGAACGCCAGTGCCGTCTGATCGAGTTCCGACCGCCGACGACACCAGAGGGACAGACGCGCCGTCCAAGCGTAGACGCAGCAACAAGCCGGCAATGACCGCCCCTGGTTCCCTGAAGCACTCACTACTACAGGCCAGATTCCATCTCGTTATCTTGACAAATCAGCTCCACCGGTTTAGCTTATCTTATTAAGCTGTTTGGCAATAAGATATATCTTATTAATATTATCACTATAATTTTAAATTCATTATTTTGTTATACATTAATATAATAATAGACATTAATTATAAGACTAAGTATTAGTTAAAAAGCTTTAAGTATATTAAAAATATAACGACCGTGTGTACCAACGAGCTAAAAGATGAATCTTGATTCAGCTCGTTAAGACTAAAGTTTAAATACGAGTTGATCGCCACGAGCTTTTTGTCTATCACCACACGCGAACAATGGCGGAAGGCGTTGCAGACGTGAGCTGCGCAGCGTTTGCTTCCTCGATGCGATCGGTCTCGGCGAGCTGAGCTAGCCAGTACGGGCACACAGTGTAGTTGTAACTCCAAATGACGGCACCCGTCCCGCCCTCGCGAGGAGGTGGTGGTTGCGGCAGCGGGGAGCAGTGGACACATACGCAGGCCCATCCCGTGACAGCTGAATCCAACGTCCGCACCCGTTGCACCGAAGACCGAAGGTGTATCGCATCGTCCACATAAAGCTTGCGGCATGTGACCTTCAGTCTCAGTACAGTAGTTCCTATGTCATCATGGGCCTGCAAATGTGCTGATGACACAACGTTTGATGTGCACTAACGCTATCATTGTTTTGTTTGGCAAAGCAAAACACGGTTGATATCATATCAGCATCCACCAAATGAGATCTCCTCGAGGAATTTAACTATTCTTTAAATATTACTTTTATATTTAACCATGTAAAATTATTTTTGATCTTTTATCACTTTTGTTTATACAGTGGGCCACCTCACATTGTTAGCATGGCCCTTCTCTTCCCTTCCCTCTCTTCATCAGCACCGATAATCATCTTCACCAGGTCATACACGCCAACCTCTTCGTTGCATGGCGCTAGCCAACAGCGTGCCATCGACGCTACCATCCCTCCACTACTTTCTCCTCGACAGCGCCATCGTCGTCGTCATCTACGCGCGATCGGATGAAGGACGGGGAGGCCACGCGCGGACGACGGCGACAAAGACCCACTTACTACCGAGCTGCTCACAGTGCATAGTAAAAAAGAAAGCCTCCTCTTACAGAACTCAGAAGCCAGCGAAATCTGCCCTACCACCGTACTGCTACAACGAAATCCATCCTGGTGTGCGTACCAACTCCCTCCACGGCTCGCTCACAGAAAAGGAGTACCCCACGGGCCGAGCGCGAGAGCCACTGCCACGATCGCCCCACCACCTAGCTTCCCACTGCACCGCGCCCCCCGCTCCCGTCGCTCTCGTCCCACCCCGTCTCTCCCGCGACAAAAGCCATTCCTTTCGCCAGCAACGGCGCCCATGCTGAGCCAGGCAGCCACCCGTTGATTAACTAAGCTCACTCCCCACGTCGACCTCGCTGGTCGGCCTCCATGGGCGAAGGAGGTGAGGAGTTGTAGGTGTGCTGGCCAGGCTAGCTTGAGCGGCGCGCGCAAACGCAATGGCAGCAGGCAATGCCGGCGCCGTTGCTGTCCTGTTCGTCCTCGCCATGTCGTCCGCGCTCCTCGTCGCCGGCGACGACCCGTACCGGTTCTTCACGTGGACGGTCACCTACGGCGACATCGCCCCGCTCGGCGTCAAGCAGCAGGTGCGTTCGTCGCGGCGCGCGCGTGCATTCTACCGGCTCCATTAAACTTGAAGCTTCTTGTGCACGGGATGGATGAGCCGTGTAATTTACCACTGGCGTCGCTGTGAAAAATGCAGGGGATCCTGATCGACGGGCAGTTCCCGGGGCCGCAGATAGAGGCCGTCACCAACGACAACCTCATCATCAACGTCTTCAACAAGCTCAACGAGCCATTCCTCCTCTCCTGGTACGTACTACACACACCACATGATGAACCTGACTACTCGATTCATTTAACTGTACATTAGGACGTATCCATCTGGTGATACTACCGTTCAACGGAATGCACCACAGCATCTTACATCAAGTACCATATTGCAAATTTAATCAACCCCAACAGCATCAATCCTAACAGCAACCTAAATCTCTGTTTTTCTATAAGATAAACGATCTCGAACGACCACACAGCAAACTAGTACAAGACTATACAAAGTAGCAACTCTGTCGCTGATATTAAACTTCGCAGTCTGTTCGGTGCGTGTTTGATGTTTTAATCGTCCCTGTGTCTCCTACATGGATTAGTTAGTTCCAGAGCGATCTCGTGAAGGCAGTGTGCTCTGTTCTGTTCCCAGAGAGCTTGCCACACTGTACCTACCGAAAACTGGACTTAATTAGCATTATCTGAAGAGGCTAACCCACATGCCCTACATACCAGATCGTATGCACACATGTATATAGATCGTCTCGTCGGTTTAGCATTACATTTCGTGACAGCTCACGTCACTAGGCCATTCGGATCGTGCAGGGCCAGACGGATGAATGAATGGACTGATTCGCTGTTCTGCTAAGTGTACTGTGATTCGGCTAGTGGACCAACCATGCACGTACACGTCGGCCATGCCGCACGCCCGTTCATCCGGTCTCTCTCTCGTGTCTCGGTGACAGACAAGTAGGGCCAAGCAACGAACTGTGCCCTGGTCAGCCAGGCTGTTCGTTTGTCAAACGAGAGTTATTCTCGCCTAAAGAAACGTTATCTAATCTCATCAGAATCCTCTGCTACAAAATTTGACACCGGTAAGGGATACGAGGCAAATATTCCCGAGCGAATAAACGCATCTCCAAGTGAGGCAGACAGGGTTAGCAGAACTAAAAGTGAGCAGTAACCAGTCTAACCACGCACATGAGGCAACAGAAAGGCTGTGATGCAGAGTAGCCGCAGATAGCTCCAGATTTCGGCTCTCTCAGATCAGATCTAGCGGCACACTAGCCTGCCCTCTTTTTTTTCCTCCTCTCTGCGTTGTATCCATTCCTTTTTCCCTCCCTTTTTTTGAGTCCTTTTCTTGGCCCCTCCACATCCGGATGGGGGATGAATAATGTGATCGAGATGAGCACGGCTGCAAGCTCAAGTACACCGCGTCCCGTGACCCACACCACCAAGCCGCCACGGCCGCGTTATCCTATCGCGTGCGCTTTACTTCCCCCGTGTCTCGGTGACCCGCGCGGCCGCGCCATGTGCGCTTCCCGCCGAGCCGACACGAGACGAGGCCAAGGTCGACGTGTGGCCGCGTCCTCTCCTGCGATTCTGCGGGGAAAAGGCGGACACCCTCGGTCACGGGCCCTGCTGTTGAAACAACTCGTAAAAAGGCGCAACCAAAAAAAATGCTGCCCTCCAACAAATGAAAACAATGATAACTCTGTGCTAGTACGCTGCTGCTAGTCTGCCACGACCAGTTTTTTTTCGACGGCCGGTTTAAGTCAGCGGACACGATATTTCAACGAATGGTTTAGGCCTAAATTTTTTTATAGAGAATTTACTTTTTAAAAAATCATATTAATCTATTTTATAAATTTTTATAATTAATATTTAATTAATTAACGGATCCGAAGCTGTTCGTTGGAACTCAACAGCTAAGTGGCAGCAAGAGAGGGGTAGAATGGCAGCGAGCTAGCTGTCGTTTTCGCGGTGTCGGTGGAAGGGCGGCCACTGCTAAAGCCACACTGGTGTCGCTATGCGGTGGAGAGGGCACAGGAGAGCGCGCAGTAGCCACGTCGTTAAGTACGTGATGGCGACGTGCTACGTGAAGTGCATTAAATACGCTGCGGTTGCGTTGCGTATTCGCATGTGCTTTTGGCCGCGCGTGACACGACGCATCCATGCACAACGCTCGAGCGTTCGGCCCGGCGTCTTCTCTTAATACGCGACGGGGAGACGCGAACCGACAGTGTCATTCATGGCGCTGGCGCGTTTGCACGATGCAACTGTGCGAGTTTAGCTTCCTGATCGAAATTGAGGAATTGAATGCAAGCTAGCTAGCTAGCGTGGAGGCTTCGGTGCGGCCTTCCTCGCGCCTTGCTATGTACTCCAATATAGATGCATCATGCTTGCTTATTAGCTTACGTACGGACTTTGAGGTGTGCGGTGAAATTAGCTATCTAGGTGACACTACTCCAATTAAATCAGAGCTGACATTCTGAGGCGTTCAAGTTGAAAATGCCGATCTCTCGTTGGAAGCACGCATGGCTGCGTTGATAATGTCCAACCGCAGTTAGCTGCTGCAACTTGTGTGTGTAAATATAGAATGCGGCAGTTGTGTACGTGTATACGACAATGGCGCAGACAAGAGAACGTGCCAACTCCATGCATGGACGGCGGCATGTGTGTCCTCGTGACCACGACGACTACGAGGTCGCTGTCCCAGTTGATAGTGCCATGGACAAATATGTAGTATATGTGCAATTAAACAGTCGGTTAAGTAATGACCAACATGAGCCCCTATACAAGGCATTAATTGTTGGAACATTTGAACAAAACTCCAAAGCCTATCTAAGTCGTAATAGTAAATCAAATCAAACGAGAACGTGCAGTTTGAGTTCACTATTTGCGGGTTTTTTTTTGAGACACCGTTTGCCTGGGCAAATCACTGCGCTTGCAGAATCTATCATTTTCCCATTCACAAATCATGTCGAGTCGAACCACAAAATTTCTTTCTTGAAAAACTTGTACATGTTCATGATGCCGGCATTGGCACCATTTCTCTTGTTTCATTCGAATCCGGCATGATCGATTCCTGTAATCGTACGTACGTGATAGGTACCATGAACTGATGATCTGTATGGATGTAAAATGAAGGAATGGGATACAGCAGCGGCGGAACTCGTTCGAGGACGGCGTGGCCGGGACGACGTGCCCGATCCCTCCCGGCGGCAACTTCACCTACATCCTACAGGTGAAGGACCAGATCGGCACCTACTTCTACTTCCCCTCCCTCGCCTTCCACAAGGCCGCCGGCGGCTTCGGCGCCATCCGCGTCCTCAGCCGCCCCATGATCCCCGTCCCCTTCCCTCCCCCCGCCGCCGACTACACCCTCCTCATCGGCGACTGGTACAACGCCAACCACACCGTACGTAACCTCACATCCACGCCGTTCAAAACGATCCGGTGATCGATGATGATCTGATTCCAGAGACTGATCATCTTGGATATGTGTGCAGGCATTGAAGTACACGCTCGACAGAGGCAAGGCCCTCGGCTTCCCCGACGGCCTGCTCATCAATGGGCGGAGCTGGGACGGCTACACCTTCAACGTCCAACCCGGTAAGAAGAGAATTCAGCTTCAAGAAACGGTCGTGTTGGAGTATAAGTGAGTTTGTCCGTGCTGCGGAAAATCAAAGTTCTACTTTTGGCTCGCTGAATGAATAATGCAGGGAGGACGTACAGGTTCCGGATCTCGAACGTGGGGTTGTCGACGTCGCTCAACGTCCGGTTCCAGGGGCACACGATGAAGCTGGTGGAGGTGGAGGGATCGCACACCATGCATACCACCTACTCGTCCCTCGACGTGCACCTCGGCCAGTCCTACTCCGTGCTCCTCACCGCCGACCAGCCGGCCTACGACTACACCGTCGTCGTCTCCACGAGCTTCACCTCCAGGATCATCTCCACCACCGCCGTCCTCCGCTACTCCAACTCCGCCGGCAAGGCCCCCGGTGCCCTCCCCGGTGGCCCCACCATCCAGATCGACTGGTCCCTCAACCAGGCCCGCTCCATCAGGTACGTAGTGTTCACTCTTCACTGACTTCAATTCAGCTCAGCTCAGCCGTGAGTGCCATGGCTGACACGGTGGTGCAAACGCAGGTGGAACTTGACGGCGAGCGGGCCGCGGCCGAACCCGCAGGGGTCGTACCACTACGGCCTGGTGACGACGACGAGGACCATCAGGCTGGCCAGCTCGTCGGCGACCGTCAACGGGAAGCAGAGGTACGCGGTGAACGGGGTGTCGCACGTGAACCCGGACACGCCGCTCAAGATCGCCGACTACTACAAGATCGCCGGCGTGTTCTCGGTGGGCACCATCTCCGACAGTCCCTCCGGCGGCGGCGGCGGCGGCGCCTACCTCCAGACTGCGGTGTTGGGGGCCAGCTACCGGGACTACGTCGAGATCGTGTTCGAGAACCCCGAGAGCGAGGTGCAATCGTGGCACATCGACGGCTACGCCTTCTGGGTCGTCGGGTATGTATGCACGATATTGTTCGCTCGCTTCAAGAATTTGATGTGCTTTTGCTTTTGCTGATCTGAATGAGTTTTGAAATCTGTGTGCAGAATGGATGGAGGGAAATGGTCGTCAGCAAGCAGGCAGAGTTACAACCTGCGGGATGCCGTTTCACGGTACACTGTTCAGGTATGTGTGCTGTGATTTTTTTTACTGATTTCTTCTGAACATGCTACCCCTGAAACTGGACTTAGGTGAGTTCGAGAGTGATAGTTGGACAAAATTAATTTGATTACGTAAAACGAGATAAGTTACTAATATACTGTACTTTCTTTCAAAGAGAGAAAAAGTTGGCCTTTTCCCTTTCCCTCGTCAGTAGGCACGTAGCCCCTCGCCTGCTCCGAATTCTCGCTTTCTCACATGGACTGTATCCTCCGTTCCCTTTATTGTCAACTTCTTCTGCTCTAGATGTTCTTTGAGGGCTTATTTAGTTTAGAAGAATTTTATAGGAATTTTAGAGAAATTGAACTGTTTTCTATGAAAATCATAAAATTTATGTGTTATGAAAGAGCCTTGAAGAAAATTATAGCAATGATTTGATGAGCCATGGTTTATTTTAATTTTTGTTTGTTGTTACTGTAGATTTTTTCCCTAATGCCTTGATCAGTCTTCCAAGAATAAAATGATTGTGCCTATATCTAAATAAAACACTTCATGCTTTCTTTGTGATGTACTTTGTGCAATGATCATGATCTCACTCTATTTATTCCAACAGGTTTATCCTAATTCATGGAGTGCAATCTACATGCCCCTGGACAACGTGGGCATGTGGAACGTCCGGTCGGAGAACTGGGCGAGGCAGTACCTTGGGCAACAGTTCTACCTCCGCGTCTGGACATCGTCGACGTCGTGGCGCGACGAGTACCCCATCCCCAAGAACGCCCTCCTCTGTGGCCGCGCCGCCGGCCGCCGGACAAGGCCGCTCTGAACGACGACGAAGATACCTCAAGCAGCAGAAGCACTACAGTGATCTGTCATGAGAGGATGACATGCACACTGATGTGAAGTACTGTTAGGCACAGAAATTTCACCCCATGAAGATTAAAAGATAGGCTCAGACATCTGAACTGCAGGATGAAATGAATGCAGATCAGAATTGGTGGCCTAAATTTGTTCTTGATTGCTTCATGTAATTGTTTTGGTGGTGGGTATAGTCGATATATCATTGTAGCGTCTTAAATTGTTGTGTTGTTTTTAAAGAAGGGTCCTTAATAAACCGAGTATATGTTACTGTCATGTTTACATCAATGGCATTGTTTCTTGTTTTCTCACCGTTGCTTCCTCTTCGGTTGATACCTTGGGTTATGTATTTTTTAGCTATGAAGTGTGTATCTTGGGGTGTTGATCTTAGGATATAAGAATAGCCTGGCTGTCAAAAATGTAGTCACCAACTGATTAATTACTGATAATCATCTAGAAAGAACCGATTATTGACTACACGTCTGAAGGGGTGAAAAAAAGGATTGATAACGAACCAAGCAAGAATGACAATCTTTTTATTGATATTTCTTTAAAATTATTTTTTATGTATTATATTTTCCTAGACTACTCTCGTTAACGAACCAGAATAAAAATAACTTTATTTAAAATTAATTAATTTTATTTTAAAACAGAATCAATTTTAAACTAAGACACCAATTCAACCAAATGAGTTTTTTTACCTCTAGACGTCTACACCTAACAACACATGACTGACAAAGTGATACTACTCACTGTAGTTTTATAATTTATACTATTTTAAACAAGGTTAATATCGACTATAAATAAATTTTAAAATATTTAATTTAAAGACATTAGGACAACATATATGTGAGTTTTAAAAAGCAATTCAATAAAATTAAATATTTATTTATTAGATTTATTATATTAAAAATATAGTTAAAAATAGACTATACAGGCCGTTTTATTATCTAAAATATTATGGATATAGGAATTATCAAACGAAGCACGTAAGCGAGTAGCACAGTAATACTGCGTGTGCAGAGAAGAGGACCAAGTAGCCGTACCGAGGAGCGAAGAAACCGTATACTAGCACAAGTGGGCTTTATAAAAAATAGAATTTGCAGAAGTGAAGAAATGAACGGCCTCTACAGCAGTAGCAGCCACGCCGGCAGCCTGTGTCCTCACACAATGGGTTTGTAGATCCAAACAAAGAGATACATTCATCTAGCCTTCAGCTTGTACGTAGTGGTGGCAAGAAACTTCAGGGCAAATGAAAACATGCACACCTCTAGATACTTGTTTGGGAGAAGGGGGGGGGGGGGGGGGTGAAGAGCACAACTACTGTGAGAATTCTCTACCAAAGCTAAGGGATGCCATATATCACCTCCAGACTTACGGTTAAAAATAAAGTCTTTTTAGATAAAGGTAAGAGGTGCTGGAACATATTTTTGTAATCTTTATTTTCATCTCCTCACTCACACTTCTTAATAAGAATTAATTTCTTTACTACCCACTTTATTCTCTCTCCTAAATCTCATTTATGTACTACCGCTCTAATCTACTATCATTGCTCCACCAAGTTCTCAGCAATAACCTTAAGAAAGAGATGATTCTTTTTTCTTAACCTGTCAACTACTTTTTATCTTTTATGGTGACACATCACAAAGCTCCAATTAAGCATTATTCTTTTCTAATTAACTATTAGTATGTTTTTTAAGCTGTCAAAGAAGTTGCTTTAAAATATTAAATAAATTATTTTTTAGTTTATAATAATTAAAATATACGCTAATAATTTATCTCGTTTTACGTATCTACGTTAGCACGAATATAAACTCGTCATTTTCTCGGAGTTCAGTGGTAACCACTTTTCGAAAATAAGTGGTGACATCTAAATCCTTGTGTAGTGCTATTGGGGGCCTTTTCTTCAAGTCTAGTGGCATACATTACAGAGCTACAAATTAGTGACAGTGGTAAGTCCTACTTTATTTGTTTCACATTATAGTAAAAATAGAACTTGACTCCTAAGCATTAAAAGATCTCCTTGGTGATCTCATCTTCCTTAGACCGATCGACCGATAAGCACCAACTGCTATATTGGACAACGGCAATGGCTAAGCTTAGTCTAGTGGCAACACTCCATCTCCGTAAGCCCAGTTCGATGATGATATATCCAAGGGAGCACTTGTCCATGTTAGAGCAATAAGAGCGAGTAATACAATCAAAGACAAATGCTTATATATCCTTCAAGTTTAATATAAAACAAATATACATGAGTAATATAATATCAGTAGTAGATGAGATACTACTAAGATTGATGGTGTTTTCAGTTTAGGCGTGAGGTGCCGATATTAGGAGGAGCTGGCATCCATCTCATTTTACTCTAGCATTCTAAAGCCCATCCATGCCCCTCCCTCCGTCAACACTCACGGCTCACTAATGACGGATAAAAAACTCGAATCTTATGACTTTTAATAAGTTAAGCCAAGATGGGCTTTTAGCTCTACTAGCTCACGAGTTACTCTTTTATCACGAATAAAAGATTATTATATTTTTATATATTTAGGACATCTTAACTAGTGTTTAGTTATAATTATATTTAAACTATCATTTGGTGAATTTTTCATTAATCAATATCTATTATTATGTTATTATATGATAAATTTAAAATTATAGAGATGATTTAAATGAGATATGATTTATTAACGAGTCAAGTGAGTTCTAGCTAAAACCTAAACTCAACTCTGCTTGGCTCATTAAGCTCGGCGAGCTAAAAGACTAACTCGACTTACGAGCTAGCTCGTGAAGATAAGAAGTCTAAATAACTTATGGCTTAATGATTTGAGCTGGCTCGTTATCCACCCCTATGGCTCATTGGCTCACTACCCGTCCAAAGGCCAAAATGGACTCAATCCAATGGCCCTTGTTTTTCGTATGGCCCTGACATTTTCACTATCCACATCTTATTTTTTTTAAAGAGTGAATTACACTTTGGGCCCTTTTTTTACCATGGTTGCACATTGGACTAGGGTTTGCCAAACTTTGCACTTAACACCATCTTAACTTGCCAAAATGTTATAGTTTGGACTAGTGAATTGCCAATAATTGTTCTTCCCACTTCTCATCCACACTAGCATGAACAACTAGCTGGGATGCTTATAAACTGAGCACTTGAGTGGTGTCTCTCAACAAAGGTTCCTGCCTCTTGGGCATGGAAAACACGTGAGACGTGCTTGCATCGATGTCTTCTCTAATTCACCTGGCTCTTATGATATCATGTGCTTTGTTTCGATACCCAAAATTCATTTCTCATTTACAATGCAGCTAATTGCAAAATTCTAAGTTTACCAATTCTAATCCATGCCTATATAGTTTGTTTAAGAAATTTCTCTCCTCAAATATACCATGCATTATAAACCCAGTTTTGCTAAGCCAAAAAAATAACCAATAGTCACCATTATAAACGGCTATAATCATGTAGCAGAAGTGTCCTGTTAATCTAAAGACATCATTCTCTTTGAGAACAAGAAGAACCCTGAGGCCTAAGGCCTATGATTAGATGGTCCAACAGTAAGAATAGAGTTGAACGTAGAGTCTACTACAGCCTATAGATGTAGAGTTGAAGCAAGAGCATGGTGGCTAGTGGCCGCTGGTAGGGAGGAGACAAGCTCAGTATTGGTGTGTATTGAGTTGGACTTATATTTTTAAGGATAAAGAAGATTCTAATTTAAATTGTAAATAAAAAATATTTATTAATATATAATGTAATTTACAGCTTGATAACCACACCTAACCTAAAATTACAATTCACACTTTTTTTAAAGAAAATTTCAGATCGCGTCCTCCGTTGGCCTTCCCTTGCCTTTGGCTTCCCCTTCGTCCCTCGCTTCCCAACCCACGCCTCATCTTCCTTCTTCTCCGTCCCCCCGCACCCACGTCATTGCTAGGTAGGCCTCACCATGCACCAGCTTCCTCCCCCCGCCCCCGCGCCACCCGCCTCCTCCTCCTCGTCGACGTCGCTCGTGTCGCGCGCCCGCACCGTGATCCACTCCGCCGCCGCCCGCGTGCTCACCGACATCAAGGCCGACCTCCGAGGTACGCGCGCGTCCGGCCCCCGCCGTGGCTCTCTCCGGTTTTGTTGGTGTCGGAATCTGATGGCAACCGGTCGACATCGGCCGCGGCGCGTGCAGATGCGGACGGATCCGGGGGGCTCAGGGCGCCGTCCCCCAGGGCCTCGGCGGATCGGCATGCCGACTCCGGCACCGCCGCCGCCGTGGGGTCGCCGCGTGATGACGTAAGCGCTCTTACCATTCCCGTCGGATTTTGGTCGTTGCTTGGTCAATCAGGGTGTCGAGTCACCTCGGTCAGTCTCGCGCTGAGCCGGAGACCGCGAGAGGCGCGCGGCGTGATAGCTAGTTGGAATTCGTCATGATAGTGTGGTGAAGTGGTTAGTTCGTGATGGTGGTGTTTTCAATTCGAGGATTACGAGTTATTTTTGACCGTGCGTGGATCTGTCCTGATAGGCTGAGAGTAGCCGGCCCTGCAGTAAACAGTGCCGCTGTTCTGAATTGGGCAGCCTTGGCGGTTAGAAATGGTCAGATAATTCAGTTAGCAGCAGTAACTATTTTGATTAGCTTTTCGAATGAACCATGCTGTAAATATCTAAATGGCGCTTACACTGAGATTCCACACGACTGAGTTTTTCATCTCAGTTCTAGTGGATCTGTCGGCTCCAAAATGTTGAGTTTGTGAGAGCAATAAGTGACGATTGTGTTATGGTTCTATAATTAGTAGCAAGTTTTTTGATCCACCTAGAAAGCTTTTTTGGTTAATGCTTACCAACCAATCTTGTGAAACTTCCCATATAAATGCAAGTTAGATGCTAAGAGCCTAAAACAGCCATTACATGCATAAGCTACAAAAAAAAAATCTTTCTTGCAATCTTTCTTCAGATCCCAGATATAATTCCCTCGCCAGATGGGGATAGCGCAAATATTGAACCCGACTCAACTTCTTCGACAAAGATGGCCTTTCCTTCAGTTTCAATGGTTAAGCAGCTGGTTGCTGCCATTGAGTAAGTTTTCTCCTTAGTTTATGCTATCCAGAATTTCAATTGGCCACAGATATTATCAATATTTAATTTTAATATGTCACAAACTGCATTGCATCAATAAAGGCTGCATCATATTGCATTTTGCACTTATGAATAAAAGTTTTTTTTATGTGATTTGCCTCTTCTTCTTCTCATTTTTTGAACTATATGTACAAACAATGTATTCTGTGCTCTTGTAGGAACAGTAAAAATTTCAAGTCAATGAATGATATGAGGTCTAATGGAGACCAATTGCTGAAAGAGAAGGGGGGGTTGAGCTTATCTGTTGTTAAATCACTTGTTCGCTGTGAAAAGGACGAAAGATCGAGTTCTGAATTTGTTGGTGATGATGAAACACAATCTTTGATGTACTCATTGTTGAAATTAGGTACGTTTTTGCTTTATGTTCTGAGGATGTTTGCTTACATTGTGGCTATTCTGGCATTTTCTTGAATTATGATATATACTTTCTTTTCAGAGCAACATTTTCCCCATGACAAAAGCCAATGCAACTCAGAGTTGCATCATTCAATATCTTTGCCCAAGGATCTACATGGTGCGCCACCTGGAAGTTTTACCCATCAAATAGCAGAGACTATTGGCAAGATTAGTTCTGTATACAAAATAGCGTTCTTTTGGCAATCCCTAGTTCTCGAGGTGAGAGTTTGTTGAAAAATCCCCTGTTTGTTAAGAAATTGTTCAATGGAAGTGATGTATACTTGCAATACATAGATGTTAAGACACATAAGGTCATTACAGGAAGACATGAAAATGAACTTGATCTGAGTGACTAGATATGAATAATCATGGCTAATATGAAGCACCAGATTTAATTTTCTGTAATTCTTGCAGTTGAAGAAACTATGGTCCGATGGGCAACCAGTGCCTCGAATGCCACTGGATGCTACTCCAGACTTGAATTGTTGTTTACTGCATCAGGAGATACAAGTCATAAATTGCTGCATTGCCAGGAAAAAGCGAAGAAAAGCCGCTAAGGATTCATTGTTAAAACACACAAGTATTGATAACTCAAATCAATTGTATTCAAATGGGGAGTCTCCTGACAGCAAGATGTATGTAGAAGGTAGCACTGGTGATAATGTTCTTCGGCTTGGTGCTGATCATCCATCTGAGAACTTAACGTTGTTGGAAACTGGTGAGCCCGTATATTCTCCAACTCTACAGGTAAGCTGTTGCTTTCTCTGTTTCTTTTTTCCTGTAATCTTTCTTTTATGATGGTTATTTTATTCTGACTACCTGTCACAATCTATATTCAGGAAGGCCCCATTATGACAGCAGAGCTTATAAAAGAAACAGAAGAACTTATCTTAAGGACTGGAAGGTATGTCAACCTTTCTGAAGTACCATTGCACTGCTAGCATGCATGATGTCAGTTTTTCTTATATTTACTTGCTTTGGCAATCATTCAATACTGATCACATCCAAGTACCCAATTTCAGTTTTAGTTAGGCATCAATAATCGTTTTCCTTTTGCAAATATGATCCTTCTTGAAAAGTGCAATACAATCAAATGCCTTCATTTCGATCTGCTTTTAATTAATTTTAATTAAGTGATAGAGCAATAGTTGTGATGCTGTTTGTATTTATACTCTCAGTGTTGGTGCTGGGTGCTCTCAACTTCTATCAGATATGCAAGCCTTCAAGGCAAGTTTAAAGCTGTTTATCTCATAGGCCAAGTTTAAAGCTGTTTATCTTGTAGGCCATGTGGCTGCTATAACTTCCTAAACAAGATGTTTTTCCTTCTTATAGGCCGCAAATCCAGGGTGTGTACTGGAAGACTTCATTAGATGGCACTCTCCACCTGATTGGTCTGAAGATTGTGCAGCAAGCAGCACAGAAGTTGGGGAGGGCTCATCTAGACGGGGTCGATTAAGTGAGAGAATGCAAACAAAAGGTGATAACTCTCTCTCTCTCATGTAACCTATATATTCTGTTCATTTGATGTGCGTTGGTTATCTAGAAGGAAACTTGTGGAAGGAATTGTGGGCGGCTGCAAAACCAATACCTGCTGTTGAACAGGCACCTATATATGATGAAGATTTAGCTGTGTAAGTAGTAAAATTTACTGATAATTTTTTTTGTACAGGATGTTACATCGCTTATGATTAAAAGGGAGCAGTCTATTCTTGCAGGGAGAGCATCTTTGATGCCTTGGAAATTATTGAACCATCAAAACTTTTTAGGCAGCTACTAGTTGTCATTGTAAGTTCAAAGTTGCCTCTTTTTTTTTGGTTGCCGAAAGCTATTAGCTGGCTAATTGGTTTTTAAGTTACATCTTATTTATATCAAGAAAAATGTAATGCCTTACCGCATGCTATTGGTGTGGATATCAGCTTTCTGTATGGTTTGTAGCAGCAGAGTCGGTGCTACCAGCAGGTAGCAACCTGTCCAAACTATTCTATGACTGTAAAGACTACATAATTGGCATCTACCAAGATGACATGTCAAAAGAGAAGCTAGACGAGATATGCAAGGTATTGTTATTTTGTTTATCTAACCCAAATTTGTGTTACTGTTTAATAATATAGTGCAAACATATGGACACCATGCCAGGTCTACGAGACGATGGAAGCCATAGTAACTTACCCTGAAGAAACTCTTCAGATCATGGAGGCACCTGACGAGAAGTCCCTTGAGAATAAAAACCGCTTCAAGCTCAACTTTATTGGCAAAGATCGCCAACCACTGTGGAAGCGTGCACCAAAGGACCCAAAGGTCGAGAAAAAATCATCACCAAAGGAGGAGAAAAAATCGTCAGAGGAAAGGACCACGAAATTTTTCTCAAACCTTCTTGACAAGAAGGTTTCCATATTCTCAAAAAAGAATGCAAAATCAACAGAGGTTCCACCATCGCCTCCCCTTTCATCTGCTCTTGGATGATAGTGAGTGGACGATTTTGTAGATGCAAATCCTGGATGTTTCCTTTGTACAACTTGTAGAGAGGTGCCCCCTAAGATGTCGGGAATAAGCTCAAGCTGTAAATACTCAATCCAATTCATTATCCATTCTGAAATAAAAGAAAAAGAGGGTTTCAAGCGTCAACACTTCGTTCAGCAGATCAGCTTTGTGTTGTCCTTTCTTATGGCTCATGCTTTTGATCTAACGGAGAGGGTAGACTATTATGGACACGCTTTCTAAGTTTTTAAACGATATTTATTAAATGTTTTTTCATCAACATTTCTTAGCAAACCTTTTTAAATTAACTTTGTAATATTTAATTTATTTATTTGTGCTATCAAATAATTATCATAAACTTAGTTTCATCAGCACTTTAGAACTGGACCAACTGTTCGCATATCTAACGTTATGCAATAACCATCGTAAAAAATCCTTAATGCATCTTTATGGTTTTCGAGAAAATCACATCAATACACCGATATACCAAATAATACCATTGAAATTTCACACGTCTAACCTATAACATCACACCAGCACAATACCACTACTGTGAAAGTAGTAGGTAATTGTCTTGAAAAGGAAAAAGAATGCCCATTGTGTGTCCAGCATTGGCACTACCCATTATTCTCTAAGTTTTTCTCCTTGACGTGGTCTCATTAGTGATCCGCAGACACAATCACACAAACCCATTTATGCTTGTCCTTAGCACTATGCATCATAGAGCAGGCTGTCTTTTGCTTTCTCTTACTCTCTTACTGTAGTAGCTTACGGTCGAGGTATAGTAATGCTAAGGCCCGTAGCTCCAATAAGTAAAAAAAAAATAAACGAAAATTTAAATTTTTGGTAAATTTTATCTAGCTTTTTTACTGTTTACCATGGCAATAGTGATAAACTGTTTGGATACCGAACTTATCGTCAAGGTGCAGTAACCCTAAAAATGGTCTGACGGCAAGACAATGCCCTCTCGCTTAGCCAAGGAACAACCATGCTCCTCTACCGATCCTGATCTCCATTCACATCCTTTGTTCCCATGGCTACCCAGCTTGCTTCCACCACCGTCATGCCACTGGTTGGGCCTACCATGGATGCACTGGGGATGTGTCGGCACCAGCATCGTCATGGATCAGAGGAGCTCGGAAACCAGAGAGCAGAGGCGCCTGTAGTCCACAAAGGTAATTCATTGTGTGGCTATGGTTTGGAGCAACGGTAGTTTTTAATGCCATCCGGTCACTACTTAAAAATATTTTTGTAAGAGGGTTAAATTGATCATTAAAAGAGCCACCTATAATTAATCAACTGTTTTAGGCGGCTTTTAGCTGTCCATAAAATTCATTTATCAGTACGATATGTCGAGCTGAAAATATTTATGGCATTAAACACTATCACTTAAATTTTAATTAATTTAAGTGATATGGATGCAATTTTTTTTCTAATATTTAACTAAATAAAAATTTAATTTATTTACTTAAACTAAAGCCGGCACAGATTACCGTGAATCACGCCCATCCATAAATTTCTAGCCGACTAATAAAAGATCACGAATTTAAACCATGAGCATCACTCGAGCAGTTAGCTCAACAGACTGTTGTCCCCCCTCCTCCCCACCATACCCTAGTCGTCGATGGTTAAGAGGTCTGCTTAGCTCTAGTGCAGGTTGATCGGTTTCTCTTCGTGGCTCGAGATACACGCGTTGGGGGTCGTGGGTTCACGTCGACTCTGGTGCGACAGTATGGGTGTGCCAGTCAATTTGACGCTGTAATTAATAAGAAGGTGAGATAAACGGGTCAGTCGGATGATGGACCGATACAAGCCCTCGCTATCGGCTGGTTGCCGATAGAATTGAGTTAGTCATCGGCCGCGTCCGGATGGCTTTTGCTATCGGCTAGTCACCGATAGGAATCAGGGCGTCCTTCTATCGGCCGAGGAGCCGATGCAGGCGTAGGCGGATGTCGACGAAGGACACGACGCCTCCAGGTGTAGCGGACGTGAGGCCCTGATCCATCAGCCGCAGAGCCGATGGAGATGGCAGCACGAGACCTGTTGCCCGCCGTGACGACGTCGCTGGCACCAAATCTCGAAGATCGGATTTGACCAAGATAGTACGAGAACGAGACTAAAGGCGACGGAACGGTGAACGCCGGATCGGACGTGCTGAAGCAAGGACGAAGCGAACCCATCGGCTAGCTGAGCCGATGAGTGGACTTTTCTCTAAAACAGGTGCGCCCAGCCGATGCGCTTGGCGTGGGGCTCAAAGGAAAGTCTTTAAAAACCTGGTGCATATAGGCCGATGAGCCGATACGCTAGGCGTGACGCTCAACGTATGGATAACTCATCGGCTAATACTCCGATGAAACGCCGTACAGAGACCTATAGGCCTAAAGCTCATTCTTTTATCGGCAACCTCGTAAGTCAAATCTAACCGATGCAGCACGAGACCGACGACGACGGAGAGAACTTGGTAGACCGATAGACCCTGCACGGACGTAATGCGATACATCATTTCGGCCTAAGAGGTCGAACCTAATCGATGCAGCCTTAGATAGAACGAGACATATCGAGATAGTGGCGGGACTTACCCTTCGCTGGAGATCGGGCTTAACTGATATAGCCCCACGTCGAGAGCTAGACCCTGTTGGTAAAAAACTAGATAAACTAAGGTGATGATACGTCAAGGTTGTATTGATCGAAGGATTGATACTTTACATATTTTCAGAGGATCTATATTTATACCTTAGGTTTATAGAGTTCGACGCGTTTACAACAACCATCAGATGTTATTTTCTAATAAAGGAAAATATCATTAAGAAAGTTACTAACTAACTAAATAATCCTATTAATATAAAATATATATAATATCCTACCGTGAATCACGGCTACTCCTCAAACTCGTCCTTATGTTAGATAATATTTTATTTTAGGACCGAGTGTCTCAGTTCAATCGATTTTTTTTCTATAGCAATCAGACACTTCTGTGTCTCAGCTGATCGTCTTTTCAATATATGGTTGGGTTTTTTAAATTTTAACATCAACATCATGCCATTGCTAGGAATCAAAGAGAGCACAGTAGTGAAGTCTTGTCGGCCTAAATAAGCATGGCCATTAGATTTCAATCGAGAGTCTAGGATCATGTGACTGAGTGTTAATTAATCAGCCAGCAGACTATAAATAACATTCTGAATTTCTGATACGGATATATTTCATGAAAAAACGGAGGGACATAACTGAAGGTCGCTTAATCCATCTCCATTCACACCAGAATATCGTTGACACTCCAAGTTAGTACTCCATTGCTAGCTAGCTAAGCAGCTTTAATGTACGTTCCAGTAATCCTACTCCTATACATGCACTGCAGTGTGTGAATTGCAAATTGCAGGCTAGGGGATACAGTGACACCACACCGGTGTCCTCTGGCATAGTGGCATGGATGCATTTTGACTTCCTCGCAGTCTCAAAGTTGGCGTCTATCTCCTCAACTACTCGACGACGCGGAAACCTCTTCAATGCGCTGTTCGCCGTGCATGCATGCATGATCGATCAACCAGCCAACCAACGGCCACGTGAAACCATGGCCATCTTCTCTTCTATCGACCCATAATTACAACACAGCTCGCTGATCCTCTCTGGCTTCTATAAATGCCAAGGCATTGCGCCACTGCAAAAACCATCGCAAGAGAACAGCGTGAGTTCGCCTAGCTAGCCTAAAGACCATGGCTACTAGACACACCGTCTTGCTGCTACTGCTGCTCGGTATTGCCGCAGAGCTGAGCTCCGTGGCTCTTGCCGGGTTCGGACGTGGGCCTTTCGGGCGTGGCTGCAAATTTGGCCGCTGCCATGGGGTGGCTTTGGTGGAGGCGGTGGCTTTGGTGGGGGTGGTGGGTTCAATGGTGGTGGAGGCGGCGGCCTAGGTGATAGGAGTGGGTTAAGTGGCGGTGGTAGAGGAAGGCTTGGCGGAGGACATGGTGGTGGTTTTGGAGGAGGCGGTGGGATGGGTGGAGGCGTTAGTGGCGGTGTTGAAGGTGGAGGGGGTTTTGGTGGAGGAGGAGGTGGTGGGTTTGGAGGAGGAGCTGGCATGGGAGGTGGTGTTGGTGGTGGTCTTGGAGGTGGAGGTGGCTTTGGAGGAGGCGGCGGCAGTGGCCATGGTGGTGGGTTTGGAGCTGGAGGTGGCGTAGGCGGCGGCTTTGGTGGTGGTGGAGGAGGCGGACTTGGTGGTGGGCATGGAGGTGGCTTCGGTGGTGGTGTTAGCGGTGGGATTGGTGGTGACCATGGTGGAGGATTTGGTGGTGGTGCTGGTGCAGGAGGAGGAATTGGTGGTGGCATCGGAGGAGGTGGTGGTTTTGGTAGTGGCGGTGGTGGAGGCGTCGGTGGCGGACATGGTGGTGGCTTTGGTGGTGGAGCTGGTGTCGGTGGTGGTGGAGGATTTGGTGGTGGCAGCGATGGAGCCCTTGGTGGTCGACATGGTGGTGGATTTGGAGCTGGCACTGGTGTTGGTGGAAGTGTCGGTGAAGGAGGATTTGGTGGTGGTGGTGGTGGAGGCCTTGGTGGTGGGCATGGAGGTAGGTTTGGAGGTGCTTTTAGAAAGTGAAAATGTTGTATCTTAATTTGGTCGATTTTTTTTATGTTCATGGAACAGCAATGCCATTTGGGAATAAGCTCGCAGTGATAACTAAAGTATAGGTTGCTGGCTCGTATTGTTGTCCGTAATATCGTCACTCATTTATGTAATATATGTTGACATGATTGATGGATATATACGAAATAAAATTCCAAGTTTATAGTACTACTGTGCACACGAGATCTTCTCATGCGAAAGTAATAGGGTCTCTCAACTTTCACTACTTTACCGTCTCATGTGATCAAGATGAAAACCAGGCCAGAAAACCAGAACACCGCTCCATTTGGCCTTGGCTTGGTACTAAAGGATGAAACAAATCTCTCTATGTGAAAAGTCAACCCCAAGATGATCCTAGGATGTGCCACATCACGTAAATTATATGGACCGTTGGATTAGAAAAAGACAAAATATAGAGAAGAAATATGGACCGTGGGATCGAGTGAAAAGGAAAAAAAACAACGGATAGAAGTTGAACAAGCCAGAGAGAATTCACCGAGTCCCCCGTACTACCACGAACAAACACACAAAAAGCTAATATAATGAGAGAAGCATCGTTGGAAATTTATGGCAAGAGCTGATGGTGGACTGAGTAGCTAGGTAAGGATTGTCCACACATATCTCAAGTATCTTGCGATCTATAATTTAAAAAGAGACTATCTTGCAATTTTATAAGTCTTCAATTTGATAAGTCACTATTTCATTAAAAAAACTTATTTATGAATGGGTCCATTGCTCACTTAATAAGGAGAAAAGTTCTATTTAAAATAAGGGTTAATTAGATATTTGCTATTACAAATTTGTCCTATTGAAAAAAAATGATATTACTATTCACCTATTTGAATAATGTCATTATAATTTCATAGTTATATAATATACGCCACTACTTTACCTTTCAATACATTTTCTAAAATATTTAGACCAAACCTTACCATCTTTCTTCGTCCCCTTCTCTCTTTTTTGTTCAACTTTGGTGGCCATAGCTCATGCTCCCCATCACAGCTCCTAGGCATAGTTGTGTGTGACGGAGCTCATGGCTGGCAAGATCCAGTGTGGCCCCACTATCTGCTCAGAGCATGACACCAGTCGTTCACCTTTAGCCACCCACCGCCCCACATGTCTGTCTAGGCTATGGCATCTATCACCAAATCTAGCTCTATTGGTGGATAAGATTAACATGAGGGAGAGAAGAAGATGAAAGAAGATGATGTGGGAAATTCAATCCAAAAATTTTAGAAAATGTATTGAAGGAGTATGTAGTGGCTTATATCGAATAACTATGAAATTATAATGGCATGGCTCTAAATAGGTAAATAGTAATGGTATTTTTTAATACATTAAATTTATAATGACATATATCTAATTAACCCTTAAAATAATCTAAAACTAAAAAATATAAACCAGTAAAAGGTATGTCTTAACAAATAAGTTATAAAAAGAGATATATAAATAAAACCTTGAAATGAAATTGTGTTTCCGTATAAAATGTATGTCCATTTAATTAATTCAATCTATATCATTTAATCAAGCACATACTATATATATAGATTTAAAACTAATATCTTTAGTACAAAACTTATAAAATTTGTATATAAATACCATGCAAAAATTATTTATAAATAAACTCTTAGAATTAGAATTTCAATGACAGGGATTCAAAAATACTATAAGATATGCATAGTTATTTTTTTCCAATGGAAACATGCACATAATATAGTAAATTTGGTAGAACTACAAATATACATACACATAGTAAAGTTTGGTGAAACAACATGTACATAGCAAAATTCTATTATTTTGGTTTTTATGATAAATTTCATAAGTTTAGCATAATCATAATAAATTGTTTATTTTCTTGATAATATTTTATTACATACCAAGGTAATTATATTTGTGTTGTACCTATACTTTGTGCCAAATATGTTATATGAACATCCATTTGAATATGTAAAACAAAATTAAATTTGGTAAAAGCGGAGTAAGAGGAGTGTCAGCGATTGTGTGCCGAGAGCAGAGGCTTAGACTGGCCCCTTTTCTTGTTCGGCCTAGGAGCTATGAAGTAGACACAAAAGATTTTAGATAGGTTCAAACCACTAAGAAGTATAACACCATATTCATGTGTTCTTTCTTGTCTTAATGTGCTATAGTAGTGCTTTTCTAACTTGCCTCTCCTCTTCTTAGCTATCAATCTCTTCTTATATATTCTTCGGGTATATGCACATTCTGAGAGAAGGAAGGAGTGTACAAAAATAATGCATATGGGTCCCAGAAAACAGAGGTTATGTATAGTTAGTTCAATTGCTACTAGAGCCTAGACAACCGTTGTTGATGCCACACTGTTCTCTTGCTGTTGCTGGCCATAGCTAGCTCACATACCATCCACTCTACGTGTATAGGTGAAAAGCTAGGTCACAGTGGGTAGAGTAAATGTAGCCATGATCACTTAGGTAATCATGAGGAGTGGTATACATTCTGTCGCATGTCATCTGTGGATATAGTAGATATCCATTTTGTCGCTCTGACCAGCATAGGCGCACGGACACTGCACTGAGCCAAGTGCTCCAACATACTATATTGAATGTAATGGTTGGGGTAGTTGGATATATGCAGCCTCCGTGTTCTTAGGGAACGTATAGGCTTGGGGCTGCCGCATTAGGGCATCTTGCTCAGGGCCATTAACTATCCCAAGGTTCGTATGTCCGGGCGAGGTAGCCCGGGGTCATCAGCCCATGGCTATGCTAGGAGAGGTGTCTCACTACGGGCAACTTCTCAG
Organism: Oryza coarctata; assembly: GCA_030770085.1. Classification (NCBI taxonomy): domain Eukaryota; kingdom Viridiplantae; phylum Streptophyta; class Magnoliopsida; order Poales; family Poaceae; genus Oryza; species Oryza coarctata. The sequence continues at coordinate 12,904,462 of CM061475.1, forward strand.
GGTGCTACTGTTTACTGGAGCACCACGCGTCGGCCACTCGACAGCTGAGGTGGGACCCCTAGTTCCCACTTCACTGACAAGAAGGATAAGGGGTTCATTGGCCATAGAGATGATTGCAAGGCAATTAACAGGTCAAGCAATGATGGAGAAGGTGTGGTCATGATCGTGCTAATAAGGAGAGGAAACAACATCATGGAAGATGAATAGAAACCTGACTAGTCCCAGCATTCATTGTTTTGTCGGGGTAGATATTTCATATTACAATCCTATTTACAATTTACTACAAATAACACATTCAAAAATTCAATAAAGAGAGAGGTAATAGTCATGGTAATGTACGGTAAATTATTCGTTGTTGTGATAATATTTTTAATTACAAATTAAGATAGTTATTATGAATTTAATCTAATTATAAACAATATGCAAAAATATTTAATGTAGAGAGGCTAAAGTCATAGGAACGCATGACTTAATAGAGTAGTTGATAGGTCGAGCTTCCTCAAGTTAGTGAAAATAAATTTAGAAAAAGAGAGAGAGAGAAAACCAACCAATACACACTTAGAGTTCTCCATAGGGCGGATAGGTGGAGCGCTAAGGAAGAGAAAATATTATATTGTTAATTTGTACACCGTAGGAAGAATGTGTGGAAATCACAGTGTTCTTTTGGATGGTTAGAAACCTCTAATTATAATTATACAATTTAAATAAAAACATATAATAATTTTTGTTATAAGGTGTCATTAAATTCCATCCAAAATCTAGCATTTACCTTCGTATATAACCATGATTATTTCCAGTGATTTCTCACACTTCTATATACATTTTTCATTATTTTTTAAAATATTGTGATTTGTTTCATTGAAGAAAACTACTCTCATTTAAAGTGTATACTCCGATTGCATACATGTTAACTGTTGTAGTGTTGTTCCCTATTGCTGGAGAGTTGGATTTTAAAAGTCAAGTGCATGCACACTCATTTTGCTTCTTATTCCTCAAATATCAATCAATTAGTAGTTATAAAACTTACAAGCAAAGATAACATTTGCATAATACAATAGCCATCTACCTTGAAATATTTCAGTTCAAACTTAATCTACGAAGAAACAAAATAGATAAATTGGGTTATGAATACTACTAACATTATTCATTGTCAAATTTGTGTCTTATTAAGATGTGTAGATTGAATTTAACATTGCATGTCTGTGGTGCGGCATATACATTGTCATATATCTTTTGATTTTTTTAAAGAAATTATATCGTTTAAACAACGTGCAAAAGATGAGTGCACATGCACTTAGGTTGCCAAATGAAACTTTTCCCTGTAAGTTGGTGGATGAAACAACACTAAAATTGAGCCATGCTATCTATTGTCGACATGGTCAGCGCCATTACTAACTTTGATCTTTTGGTCTTGTGTTTATTATTCACTCATTCGTGTTGCTAATCAATAACAAGCTGTTTGACTTGAAATTCAATAGAAAAAAATCTAGATCGCATCAAAGATTCGTGGAAGAGAAAGAAAAAAAATTGTGCAGCGCGTGTATTTTAATATATAGAAGTTAGTTATTATAGTTATGTTTAAAAGTTTTTGATCTCAGTAGATAATTCGTTACGCTTGTGTCGTTATATAGGACGTAAGACCCATATCCCTCAAGAAATCATCTTAACCACCGTCTCACAGAATTCAAAACTAATACAGATAAATGTTGACCCATAAAGGACTGGTACTGCAACAGCACACTCTCGAAAGTCAGCTATGCGGATGCGACTACTTCTCTTAGCTCGGCCCATGCATGCATGAATAGCGCAGAAAGTCAACTCTCCGCTGACTACGCGGACGTATACAATCAATGGTGCCGATCGAGAGAAAACCATTCGATCGACCGGTGGCGGATGGATAGAAACCAAATTAAAACCCCCTCAACGCTATAGTTAGCTAGCTGCAATAACTGCCCGGCCTCTGCCTGGCTGGCCTGCGGCGGCGGCGACGACCGGCCGACGAAATGCGACGACGACTGCGTTCTTCGCATGCATACATGGGGTATGGGTACCGACTTTGATGATGATGATGATCCGTCGTCGTCGTCGTCTTCAACTCTAGATCAAGATATTCCATCAATTCATTTCACTGTAGCGCTAGCTAGTAGCATGATTGCATATGCGTACACATCACCAATTAACATGGCAGGCAGCATCTACTCCTACAGTCCTACTATACTGCTTGGTTAAGAACACCAGTACTCCTCTGACCGAAGAGAAGAGAAGATACACAGCACTAAATGCTGTCCTAACTTCTCACCTGCCCGAAACGCGGCAACTCTCAGAACCAAGTGGACGGTGGACCTTAGCACAGCAGCTGTCAGCAGCTGTAGGCTTCTTCACTGCACTGATCACTTCTTCCATCTTGTTCACTTCTCTATATAAACCCACAGCCACTGCAAACCATGGCAAGCAACACAACATAAGCTCGTTGTCGAACAAGACGAGAGCTGCAGAGAGGTCGTTAGCTTGCTTGCTAGGCATTGCTCCGGCACCGCAAACGTACTCCAGCTGTCCGGCATAGCCAGCTAGCTAGCCGTCCCGGTGCCAGGCGGCTATGGCTTTTCAGCTCGGCAAGCTCGTGTGCGCTCTCCTCGTCGGCTTGCTCTGCTTGTGCTGCTTCGCTCGTGCTCACTTTGACGACGACCGGTACGGGCCTGGTGGGTTTGGCCGTGGACCGAAGGGGTTCGGACGTGGCCCTGGCTTTGGCCGTGGCCCGTTCGGCCGTGACTGCCGCTTCGGCCGGTGTCGTGGCGGCGGCGGAGGATTTGGAGGTGGTGGTGGGTTTGGTGGCGGAGGTGGAACTGGAGGCGGTGGCGGCCTTGGAGGAGGTGGTGGAGTTGGTGGCGGAGGTGGTGCTGGAGGCGGCGGTGGTCTAGGTGGAGGTGGTGGCTTTGGCGGCGGAGTAGGAGGTGGAGGTGGTGCAGGAGGTGGCCTTGGGGGTGGAGGCGGTGGCGGTTTTGGAGGAGGTGGCGGCGGAGGGATCGGCGGTGGAGGTGGTCAAGGTGGTGGTTTTGGAGCCGGTGGTGGCGTCGGCGGTGGAAGTGGCGCGGGAGGCGGGCTTGGCGGTGGAGGCGGTGGTGGCTTTGGAGGTGGAGGTGGCGGCGGGCTTGGTGGTGGAGGTGGCAAGGGCGGAGGCTTTGGAGCTGGTGGTGGCGTCGGTGGTGGAGCAGGCGGAGGTGGAGGTCTAGGTGGTGGAGGCGGCGGCGGAGGTATGGGTGGCGGTGGAGGTGGCGGGCTTGGAGGTGGTGGGGGCAAAGGCGGAGGATTCGGCGCCGGCGGTGGCATGGGAGGTGGAGCTGGCGGAGGTGGTGGCCTAGGTGGAGGCAGCGGCAGCGGCATGGGTGGAGGCGGAGGTGGTGGGATGGGCGGTGGTTTTGGTGGTGGAGCAGGCGGAGGCGGGGGTGGTGGCCTTGGAGGTGGCGATGGAGCCGGTAGTGGTGGCGGAGGAGGCCTTGGCCACAGTGGAGGACTAGGTGGCGGGCTTGGGCACGGCGGCGGGCTTGGTGGAGGCGGTGGCTTTGGTGTAGGCGTTGGTGTCGGCGTCGGTGTTGGCTTCGGTGCAGGGGCTGGCGGTGGCGGTGGTGCCGGTGGTGGTGGTGGACGTTAAGTCATCAACGAGGCTCGCAGGTAGTCTGCTGGTGTTTAATTAAACTTTAAACACTTTTTTCCGAAAGGCTCATGGTGTTTAATATAGTGTCCAATCGCGTGGTTTGTCTCTGTTGGTGTGTCTAATTGGTGTCGGAGATAATTATTGCTGTCCATCTTGTGTACTTAGGAAGAGTTCATGAGAGCTTCTTGATCTTGTTGATTGGATCAAACTCCAACTACATGTAATAACCGATGTAAAAGAGATGCTTGTCTACTACTAGTACAATACACCGTGTCATTCAAGTGTACACTGTTGTCCATGTTCAAATATTCAATTTGATTGTTTGAGCTAGCTTACATGTGTACTGCACTACTGCATGCGTACAATCTGGATATATATCATGGTCTGGTCATTGTTGCATTTCTTGCAAGCTTCGTATACCAATATATAAGCATTTTTCTGGTTACGCAGCTAGATGGACGGATGTCCAGACATACAACCAAAGATGTTTATATTTTGAACAGGAGGAAGTATTTAATTTGTTAGTAATCTCTCTCTAGAGATATTTTTGCTGGAAAATTACCACTCCCTGCATTCGTGTACTAGAGCAATGCATTATTTTTAGCCTTTTCACTGTTATTCCTTGGGAGCAAACTGATTGGTCAGGTTCGTGAATGCGTGCACATTTATGCAAGTAATTAAGCAAGACGCTGCCATGCAGATGCGACTGTGCAAGGCTGTAGGGCGTAGACCCTTCTGCTCGCCAGAAATGTTGTTCAGTAAAAGAATGAGGCCATGCTTGCGCACCGTCACGTACCATATTTATGAACAAAGAACAGAAAATGTACGAAGACACGGCGATGAGAAGAACGAACAAGTGAATAAGGAAACAGTCCTCAACTATACAAATCTTTATTGGTTATAAAACTGAATACAGAGCATTCTCAATCCCTAAAATCAGTGTATTAGATTGAGACCTTCGATGATATTTAGAGTGGTTAAGTGGTATCTTATTTATCACGTTTATGTGACCAATATGTCATCTCTCTATCCTCCCCCTCTTCTCTACCTCTATCTCTCTTCACATCTTCCTGCACCTCCCAGTGAGGCAAACAGCCAGCAGGACCACATCGAGCACAAAGGGACTGTAGGTATGAACGGGTGAGCAGCGATGCCTCTGGAGGGCATCAGGACTGATGCAGCCAAATGGAGGCGGTGGAGTCACTGGTGTGGCCGTGTGAAGAAGATGACGGCGATGGCCATGACGAGAGCCCTATGGTGGCACACTTGGGCAGCAGTGATGGAGCTCAGGGGTTGGTGGTGGTGGTAACCTCTAGATCCTAGGAGGAGACCTAATGGCGACCTGCGACTAGATAGTAGAGAGGATTTTTAGGGGTTCAGGGCAGCAGCAGCCAATGAGCAACAATCACCTTTTCTAGCAGAGCCGAACGGGTAGGCGAACTTGAGCTCACGAGAGGTGTGCCAGCCGCTGTCTCCCTTCATGCACGCGAGTGGGTGGGCGAGCTTGAGCTCATACACGATGTCACCCCGCGCATGGAAATAAGCGCAACTAGTGCAATAACTGGAGACGACGAGGAAGGCTGTGCCAAGGGCCTAGACGAAGGCGAAGACGGCAATGGTAAGGTAGTGACCGAGGAAGGAGTTCGTGAGGAAGTCGTCGAGGAGGTAGAGGAGGAAGGAGATGGCTTGAGCTCACCTACCCTCCTTCCCCATGTATTCCGTCCCTATGTCCGCCAAGTAGAGAGCGAGTAGATTTAAATAAGGGATTATAGAGAAGACAAGTGCTAGAGAGACGATAGAGGGAGAGAAAGAGGGTAGAGAGAGGGGAATTATATATATATTATTAAAATACTTATATATATATTAAAAAATTAGATTTATACATAATGTTGTTTGTGAGGTTTTTTTAAAAAACATTGAAATTTGATATGACAAGCGTTAGTGAGCCCCGTTGCAAGCGACTCTATTGCCGCCTTATCTAAAAGTGTTTTTTCCTCAATAGGAGGCCGCCTATAAAATATCGTATAGAACGCGTGGGGAAGGAGGCTTATCGTTTTTACAAGTAGATCCCTTAGTGTACTTTACCGGGACGTTTTCCCCAAGAGACCGTCTGCAAAATTAGCAGACTCACGAGGGGAGGGGGTCAGACAATTTTGTAGGTAGCTCTCTTGTCGCCCCTTAGTAGGGCATTTTTTTAACTAGCCGTACAGAGATTTTAAATAAATATATTTTATGAAGAGATTTAATTATAAAAATATATTTTATGAAGAGATTTAATTATAAAAAAATTTAGAAGTATGTATAAAGGACAATTGAGATGCCTAAATTATACAAGAACTTAATGTTAATATTAAAAATTATTACACCATTAATTAGAGGGTACGACAATTAATAGATTTACACATGGACATTATTTAGATAATAATAACATTAATAGCTTTGTACATATTTTAACACCGTGTTTGTAACTGAGTATAATTAGTGGGGACAATTAGCTGGCAATTTATGGGTTTTATGTCTCTAGAAATACGTCGACGATTGGTTGATGGCAACTGAGAAAATCATTGAGAAGCAGTGTGTGCACATAGAGACGTCATATCTAGCATACCTTAGTTGGTACCAGCGTTATACCTGCACGTGCATGACGTTCACACCTGACGCTTCATAGCCACATGTAGCCATTATGCGAAACGAGTACCGTAGACACCATGACTAAGACTTTTTCTTGATGTGAGCTTAAGACTATGTGTCGACGGTTGGAGATCGGGATTATACTCACGGAGGATGTGCAGAGGATTATCTTAGGTGGGGTGCGCAACACAATGAGCATTGTCCTCCATGCTTTCACCTATCGTGCTGCTGATGTGTTTGCTCCCATAGCAATGGTAGCAGCAGGAGTCCGCCTTATAGAAACACAGCCAATAGGTAATTTCAACTATTCACTACTAAAATATATTGCATTCTTCTTCTCACGCATAATAAAATATACTCTTTATAGGTTTTGCTACACCGCTTCCTTCAAAGCGGGGATGTCAACACACGTGTTTTCAGGTTTGTTGAGCGATATATATTTTCATTTGGTCCATAATATTCCAGTTTGTATTGCTTAACCATTCTTCTCATAAAATTTCAAGCTACACCACCACATATCTCTGTAGTCACGAGCGGATCTTGGCATGCTACCTCTGGATAGGCGCATGCCTCACAATAGATTGGGACATGCTCGGCTTGTCCCAGCTTGCAGGAGCTCCACCACCACACACATAGGAGCCACTTGCTTCGACTCCTATGCAACATATCTGTGCTAGTCGTGGCATTCTAGCTGACCGCATTATCTACTTCAAGGGGTCACATGCGGGCGCAGGGAAGGAGGTCAAAGAGGGGTAGAGGACAGGCTTGAGCCAGTAGTACATTATGTCATTTTTACTTACTATTTATACTACTTTATATTTATTATTTTAACTCTACGTAACTACATCATTTACTATGTGTTAATACGATGTCATTTTCACTCTTCATTGTACGTGTATGACTATTGGTAACATACGACAACCAACTTTTGGTGCCTTCATTTCTTACTATGTGCATGCTAGTCGAGTCACAATTAACGCTTAGTGATGCTAACCAACTTTTGACGTGTGACCGTTATGCTGTTTTCAACATTACTTGACAGCCAATTTTTGGCACATGCTGTCATGTCACTTTCAATACAACTCAATAACCAACTTTCGGCGGATTAATGTCACGTCATGTTTGAAGTATTTTTTTAGTCATGTCTCTTTCCGCATGTGAATATAACATCGTTTTGAACGCTTTTAGTCATATCTTCGACATCTAACATAACACATACTATATAAGAACTCCGTATGCATGATGAACTTTAAGTTTTCCACCCGTTGATACTCTTACAATTCTCACACCACTCGTTTGCTATATCTTGTATAGCATCGAAGAACATAGCTGCTAAGCATACTTTCACTAAGGATCCGTAGTAGAGAAAGGATTCTTTGGCTTGGCTAATTATGACTATCATTCTGTATATGTAGTGATCGATGTCAGCTTATAATATTTCAAGACCTCAATAACTCATGGAAGGAGATTTTTCGAATGCCCAAACTATTTTTGTGAGGTATGAATTATGTGCTCATATTTTTTTTCAATTAGTACTTATCACAATATTTTTTTAAAAAATAATACTTTCTTTGCCAGATTCGTAGAAGGATGTGTAGCTTTATTCAGTGGTAGATACAGAAAGTTCAGTAGACCCCAACCGTTGGTTCTCCAAGGGCTATTGGTTTTTCCTTCTAGAATCAAACAATCAGTGCATGAGAAGGAAGTAGGAGTAAAAATAAAGTCGGTAAGCCAAATAGTCAAACTGGAAGCTACAATCTCTTATACTTTCTCCATAGCGGGAGTGTACTAAGTACGATTGCGGTAATCATTATCAAGTGATAAAATTAATAAGTGGCAATACTTTTGATACAAGATATTTTGTTTATCCAAATATTCTTGATAATAATTTTATTGTAAGTTTGCTATATATCTCTTTAATTTTATTCAATTTTGTTATCAGCTTAACTATGTTTTTTTCTAAAAAATAGTAAAGAATGTCAAATAGATAGATATAAAAAAATCACCGTATAGTGATCATATATAGTTTGAAATAATTAAATAATATGCAGGAGTACAGTGATTATGAAAATAATGTTTACATATGAAAGCTTTTAAGTATAAATGTTGAGTTATTACATGATTTATATATCTCAGTAATATTTTCTATGCACTCCTAAATTTTTCTTTATAATTAAATCTATAAATAAAATTAGATTTATTTAAAATCTCTTTTTTTTCTTTTGGGAATTTGTACAGTTGGGAAAAACACCCAAATAGAAGGTGGAAAAGGGTCGCTACAAAATTATCAGCCCCTTTCCCTCCTACGGATGTACTTAACAATTTGTATGTTGTCTCTCAAAGCAAAACAACATTTTAACAGAGAAACGCCAGCTACAAAACAACATGCCCCTTCTTCCCTACGACGTGATTTTATGTAAGCGGTCTCCTGCTGCGAGAGAAAACACCCTTGATAGGGCGGCAAAGAGACCACTTATAAATTTTCTAGGTTTCTGACGATCTGTCGTTAATAGAAATCATTGACACGTCAAATTTGATGAATTGTAAGAGAATATTTTTTTAAAAAAATACTCACAGAGGACATTGATCATAAAAATATGTTTTATATATTTTAATAAAAAATGGCTACTAATATCGCCCTCTATATTCATTATTTTTTTACCCTTATTAAGTTTTTTTCTTAGAATGCCACGTAAATACCATATATACGTTACATATATCGAAGAGTCAACATTTCATATAAACGTGAATAAAACCGTACCCAAATCATCGTTATTTGTATAGGTTTTAATAGTTAAAGTACGTTGTACACGGAGAAGTGGAGTGTACAGTGGACTTTTTTTCGGTGAATAAAGACACGGGAAGCATAATTTTGCAGCCAGTTTTTGCTCATCAGAAACTGGAGTCGAGAAGGTCCAAAAATCAGTTCGAGAAACCAAACAGAATGAAAAGGCCAGGACAGTCGTGCTTCTTTAATTGGGCTTTACGTAGCCGGGCCACATTATGGCATTAGGACCGCTTTACTAGTGATTAGCTGTTTCTTTTTTTTTCCTTTTGAGGAAGTACCTTACGTGTTTCTGGCACATTTAGTTTGATTTTTGTAAGATAAAGAAAACTTTATCGATCTTAGACTTATGAACATTTGGTTTGATTAGGATGATATTGTAAACGAGTTTAAGAAAATGTTTAGATTGTTCACACAACTCAGGTTCATTGTTGTGGAAAATAGATATGCCGACAGTTTTGTCAGCCATATATATGGAAACAAAAATCATTCCGTTGACACGGTAACAGTTATCATTTATGAACATCAATTTTTTAGTGATTAATCGGTCGCATAACCGTGAGTGCTGGAAGCTATATTCTGGGTTGATATCAAGTCATTGTTGTTCAGTTGAAAAATAGTACGATAATATTCTGTGCATATTCAAATCTTCAAAGATGGACATATCTGCAAACACCAAATAATTTCAATTAATCGTTCGCATTTCACTTAATGGTTGAACGGTCCTCTCTATACGTTAACTATATATTTTTTTTGTTTTCCATAATAATTTACATGTTGTTGTTGTTGTTTTTCACTAAAATAAATATCAAAATTAATATGACTGTTAATAACCACACATATGATAATGATAATGTACGAAGGCATATCGGTAGACTCGCATAGTGGCGAAGGATACTATATGCGTGCGTTTTTATAATAGGGTGAGCGTGCATCGGCGGGGCTGCTGCGTTAGCCGTGTTTTTTTTAAAAAAAAAAATCAGCTTAAACCGTGGAGAGAAAAAGGCCATGGTATCGAGGTTTTCTCTGTCCCATGTGTTGCGTCGGAGTCATCGGAGACCGATCCACTCCGTTCGGCGGCGCGGCTCCTCCCGGATGACGCTTCCTTCCCCAGCAAGTTCCCGCGCATTTCTTCCCCTCTCCCCTACTGCCTGATGGATCCCCATCTGACACACCCCCTCGAACAAACAAAATAAAGAAATTCATTTATGTCTCGCCCCTTCCGTTTCCCGAGCACACCTCCCTTCGCGCCGCCATGCGTCGCCGCAACGCGTCCTACGGTAGGCGATCCTCGAACCCTAGGTTCCCTGTGGATCACCGGAGCCCTAACCCAACCCCCGTTCCTCTCTCCCCATCGCAGGTTCCACCAGCCGCGGGCGGCGCCGCCCCCGCGAGGAGGAGGAGGAGGACGAGGTGGAGGTGGGGGATGTCCCCTCCGACGACTCGGCCGACTCCGACTTCGTCGCCGACACGGAGGAGGAAGAGGCGGCGGGCGACGAGGACGACTACGCGCCCGATGGGGAGGCCGCGGTGCCCGCCGCCGCCGCTCCTGCGGTGGTCCCGCCGCCTTCGCCGGCGGTACTGCCGCAGCCGAAGCGGCAGCAAGCGGGGAAGGGGAGGGGGAAGAAGGGGGCGCCCGACGACGGGAAGCCGCCGTTGCCGTGGGAGGTGTGGCAGGAGGCTAACGACAAGTGGCTTGATGAGTGGGAAAGTGCGGCGGCGGCGGCGGCGGCGGCCGAGGGGGAACCTTCGGCGGAGCCCGCCGTGGCGGCTGCGCCCACGGCGGAGCCGGCCCCGGAGGTGATGCTCCCGCTGCTGCGCTTCCAGAAGGAGTGGCTCGCCTGGGCGCTCGCGCAGGAGGCCTCCATATCCCGCGGCGGCATCCTCGCCGACGAGATGGGGATGGGGAAGACCATCCAGGGCATCTCGCTTGTCCTCACCGCGCGTCACCTCCGTCACCCGGCCCTGCCTAGGCGACCTGCGCCGGCGTTGTCTCTGCCGCTGGCCCAGTCGAAGCGATGGGTGGGATGCACGCTGGTCGTCTGCCCCGTGGTGGCCGTCATACAGTGGGCGCAGGAGATTGAGCGGCACACGGCCAAAGATAGCGTGCGCGTGCTGGTGTACCACGGCGGCCGGCGGGGGACTCAGAAGTATGATTTCAACAAATACGACTTCGTGATCACCACCTACTCCACCATCGAGGCAGACTACCGAAAGCACATCATGCCACCCAAGATTCGGTGCTATTACTGTGATAAATTGTTTTATCCCAACAAGCTGAAGGTGCATTTGAAGTATTACTGTGGTCCTGATGCTCAGCGAACCGAGAATCAGGCCAAACAGGAGAGCAAGAAATGGGGTAACAAAAAGGGGACATGGAAGAGGAGGGTACAAAAGAAGAAAAATGGTAGTGATGGTGAAGATTTTGAGGAATGTGACGAGGGGTTGGGGAGACAATCAAGGGGTCAGTCGCCTCTACACTCAGTGCAATGGGAGCGGATTATTTTGGATGAGGTGATTGTTCTGCCCTTTTTCTTGCATTTTTTTAGTTCATGTAGATATACATTCAAACATATCTTGATTTGATATTTAATAGCCCCATCATGAATGAAAAACAAATAGTACTAGTCCTGTTGTACTCATTGTATAATAGCTCCTTGTTTGAACTAGGGGTGCAACCCAGAGCCCAGTTTCTATAATTGAAATTAACATAAATTCAGATTACGGAAACCCTGTGATGAAGGGCATATGCCATGCCGTGGGTCATCAAAATATTAAACAAATTTTTGAGAATTTTTTAAAACTGGTCTCGAGTTTTCTCTTTAATTTATTGTATAAGGAGTATTTGATTAGTTGGGCATGTGAAAATTAGTTTAGGCTTATATATCATCTAATTTGTTGAATAGCTGCACTGTTAGTCAGGCTAACTTAGCATGTGACAAAAAAAGTGTTATCCCTACAATGTTAACTCCACATTCTACTACTTTAGATTATAAACTACAAGTTCTTGTAGCTTTGTCCTTATAATTAACAAGAACTTTTCTCCTGGTACAAGAAGCCATAATACTTGGAATGTGGTTTAGTAGCTTGTTTTCAATCTCAAGGAAACTTAGCCAATAATCTTTTAAGCATTTGTTCACTTGGCAGCGTGCGTTGGTAAATAAGTGGGATGTAAAGTTATGTCAAACAGATATATTTTCCTAGATTGCTATCAACTTAATGCTTTTAGTTATTCATGTTGTAGTTTGATATTTGAATAATTAAGACCAGGTTATATATTTTGCTTGATCACTTCTTAGCATATATTTTTTTGTCTTTTTAGATGAGAATCTTGATCTGTTAGGGGTTATCCTGCTTTGTTTAACGATTCAATTCTTCCATCGTATCCTTCAGGCACACTTTATAAAAGACAGGCGTTGCAATACTGCCAAGGCTATTTTTGCATTAGAATCGGAATACAAGTGGGCTCTCAGTGGGACACCCTTGCAGAATCGTGTTGGAGAACTCTACTCGCTGGTCTGAAACAGACATTTGAAATACCTGACCTATTTTCTTTATAGCTTATGTGTGCTGACAGTTGTTTTCTCAGATCCGTTTCTTGCAAATCTTCCCCTACTCAAACTATTTCTGCAAGGACTGTGACTGTGAGATACTAGATACCCTGTAAGATAACACTACTATCTACAAATATCTTTCCTGCAGTCATATTACTTAGTTTCTGCTCAATGCAATGCACTGCAATATCACCTGGGAAACAGATTGTGTATTTACAAGGATGACTGGTTTTCAGCTTAAGATAACATATTTGATAATAGGTTGCAACTTGCAACAAACAATTAATATTAATCAGTGTAAAAGCAAGCTACTATTGTGTTCTTGTGGTTGCATGGTGCATATTATGAATTGCTACTGATCCAGTGATCCCATTGAGTTTTTTGTTTTTCATTTGGATTGAGGACCCGACCATACCTCTAATCTCTTACAGACTGAAGAAACAATGTGACTGTGGTCACTCATCTGTCAGGCACTTTTGCTGGTGGAACAAGGTCAGTTAAAGGTTTTTTTTTGTTATACCACCTTCGTTTTTTTTTCTTTTTTTGGTTCACACAACAGGTTCCTGATAGAATGCATATTTTTAATAGCATATAACAAGACCAATACAATTTGGATCGGCAAGGAATGAGGGCCGAAGAGCTATGATTCTTCTAAAGGAAAAGGTTCTAAAGGGCATAGTGTTAAGGCGCACGAAAAAAGGAAGAGCTGCGGATCTTGCCCTCCCTCCAAAGATTGTGAGTTTGCATATCTTGAAACACTATATACATGAATATCCACAATGCCTGTTTTTCCATGTGTACTAGTTGTGAGTGGTTTAATTTTTCATGATAGGTGACCTTGAGGCGGGACTCTTTTGATAAAAATGAAATGGAATTCTATGAAGCTTTATATACTCAGAGTCGCACACAATTTGATTCGTGAGTTCTTCTTTCCTACTTATGCATACAAACTGTCCATTTGTTTTCACCTTCTGTGGTTGCTATGTGGTATGGTGCTGCAAAAGCTGGTTTGCCAATTTGCTTTTAACGAACACTTTATAGTTTCTACTAGTAGCTCCTAACAGCTCAAAATATTTTATTTGGAACTATCAGTGCAAAGAACTGATGTAATAGGTTACATCTCACCTATTACTCACTCTGCCTCAAAATATAACAACCTAGTACTATGAATTTAGACAGTCCCACTGTTCAGATTTGTAGTGACTGTTCAGATTCATAGTACAGGTTGTCTAATCCAGTACCAGCTGCTTTATTTTGGGACAGAGGGAGTAATAATTAATTCTGGATTTAATTTGCACCAGTACCGCCAATATTTTGTAAAGGTATGATATGCTATAAAGAAATTGCACTGTTAGTTTCATTCCATACAATTTGTAATGTAGCGAGTATGTTATCAACAATGGATTGCATTTGTTAGGTGCTGATGCAAATGCCCCTTTCAATTTGACCATTATAGCATTTAAGGCTTTTTATGTGTGTACTGTTTTCTCCAGATATGTTGATGCTGGGACCCTGATGAACAACTATGCTCATATATTTGACCTTCTAACAAGGTTGAGACAGGTGAGTCTTTTATAAGAAAGATTGTGGGTGCTCAATTTTTTTCAGTTCTTTTAGAATTTCTTTGAGTTACATGCATGCCGTGCCATTGATTTCCTCTAGAATTGCACCTTTAATTATTACTCTAAGAGAAAGTAACATATATATTTTTTATTTTTTCCCCCTCAAATTGTAGGCTGTTGATCATCCATATCTTGTGGCATTTTCTAAGACGTCAGGACTCGGTGACAGAAGTAACAATGAAGGAAATGAGCACATGGAAAGCCCCTGTGGTATATGCCATAATTTGGCAGAAGATGCTGTGGTTAGTTGATTGCCGCTTCAAACCAAAATAAAAAAGAAACGAAGCCTGTGTGCTTTCTTTCCCACTTATTATAATCTAACTTTCACGTGTTGAATTTCTTGTCAAGGTTACCTCTTGTGAACATGTATTCTGCAAGAATTGTTTGATAGACTACTCTGCAACTTTGGGGAATGTTTCATGTCCATCTTGTTCAGTACCCCTTACTGTCGACTTAACAACACGAAATTCTGGAGAAAAGGTCACTGCAAATGTGAAGGGTGGCAAGCGCTCAGGAATATTAGGCAGACTACAAAACATTGCAGATTTTAAGACAAGCACAAAAATCGATGCCTTGGTAAGTCGCACAGCTTAGTTAACATATTTATGTTGTTTTCACCCCCAACTATATATGTTGCCGTGCTTTCTATGTGTGTCTAAAGAATCCAAAAATCGAAAATAAATTTTGCTAAAATGTATTTCTAGAAAGCCATTAAATTTCAATGGAGTAGCCACATGGGATATACATGATTCTTATGCTTATTAGAGTAGATCAATGGAAGGAATTAGGTAGTTAGGTCCACCGGGTTAGCCCAAAAGCATAGGCCGACCGGCCTATTAGGGTAGGGGAAACCCTAACCTCTGTCTCACCTCACTAGATAGCCGCTGCCACCCAACGGAATCGCGAAATCAATGCCTCCTTCCAGTAGCCTGTACGACGAAAGCCCTGGCGAGGTTGAATCTCGGTGAGGATGCTCGGTTCTCTAAGGGTGAAGGGACTCGTCCTCTAGCGGCGACGAAGATAGCCTCCCAGAGGCGGAGGTCGGGGCCTAGGTGGCATGGCGGACGATCCTAGTCGAGGTTGATGGAGGCTTCGATGGAGTGGTTGGCTAGTGTCGAAGCCCTAAGATCTGCTCTAGGGACGTGGTCCACTGGCGTCCTAGCAGGTTTGACGGCGGCTGCAGCTTAGGTGGTGGTGGCCCACAGGTGGGGAGGCATTGAAGCTTGTAGGTCTTCTCCAGGAATAGGGCTTGAAGATGGTGGAGGGGATCGGTCGGGTAGTTAGAGATGGGTGCTGCTTTCTCTGGCCGGTTGCCGCCCGCTCAATCGGACGTGGCATCGTCAAGGTTGACCTGCTGTTAACGGTAAAATTTGGTAAGCCCGTAAACAGATTCGGTTATAGATGGAGAGTCGATCAGCTTATAGAAAGAGGCCGATTGATGGATGGAAAGAGCCGATCGAACAGAAGATGATTCGGTTCAATTGATAGGTAGAGGATTATCTAGATGAGATCGAATCCAGTAAGGAATCGTGAAAACCATGGCAAAGTGGTTTTAAATCTGTTAGATATCTTTTGTAATTAGAGTAGTTAATTTTATTAACTTCTTAGAGATAGTTTTCTTTTCTGTTTAGTAAATAATGTCAAGAGATTCTTTGTAACCATTTCGGACTTGTGTAATCCCAGGGTATATATGCAAATCTCAGGGTCCTTGTAATCTATCTCCACAAATCAATACAATCTTAGCGCATCACCATCCTAATTCATCTAAGTTTTTACTAACGGGTTTTGGCTTTCAACGCGGGGCTGTATCGGTTAGGTCCGATTTCTGGCGAAGAGGTAAATTCTGCCATTATCCTAGTATATTTGCGCTGTCTAAGGCTGTATTTGTTGGATCGGATATATCACATCACGTTTATGTGGGATCTATCGGCTTATCGAGCTTCTTTTACCGTCATCAGTCTGGTGATGCATTGGTTAGCTTTGACCTTCTAGACTACTGATAGTAGATTGAGCCTTAAATCGGTAGGACTTTACACAACGTTTTATTGGATTAGCCAACCGATGAGTTACCTTTACATTGAGTTTCACACTTAACGTATCAGTTTTTTATTAATCTGCTAGTGATCGATCTGGTTCTATTAGATCCAGCCTTATACTGTTTTAGTTAGGTTAGATTTATCAAGTTTGTGTTAAACAAGGCTAGCATCATGATTTAGTAGGTTTTGTTCTTTCCATCAGCTTAACTAGCTGATGAGTTTATCTGTTTATTTCGTAGCTAGCCGATGAATTTATCTATTCCTTCCATTAGCATGATTAATCTAGTTTCTGTCGCTTCGCTCTGGTGTTGTTAGCTTCAGCCTTATACTGTCTCGGTTTGGTTCGATCTATTAAGATTGGTTTTAACAGTACGGTCATCAGTGGTCGCTAGGTCTCATCTATTCGGAAGACTGGATTTTGCTCTTTATTGCTTATCATCTGTTTTATTCAGGGCATCATCGGCTCTATAACTGATGTGTCTGTGATTTTATTCTTTGCTATTTGTTTATGTTGTCATCGGCTTTCTAACTGATGTACAAGTGCTATAACCCTTATCGGTAACCAGCCGATAGCAGGAGTACATATTAGACTATCGGCCGATTAGTTCGTCGATCTCATTCTTGCTATCTCCTTATCAATTATAGGGTCAAATTGATTGACACGTCTATGAATCTCGAGTTTAGGACCTGCACTGGAGATAAGCAAATCTTGCAGGCCTTAGTGTGTGTAGGCGCATCACATCAGACTTCCATCAGCGATCACACCTCTTGGTGTGTCTTTCGGTAGGACCGATTTCTGCATCGACACCTGCATGCTATGCCACCAAGTCTCACTGCCACCGTCATTAATAGGTGTGTCATGAGGCCCCTTCCTCTCTATGTTCGTTGGATTGGTGCCTTGGAAAAGGCTATTGACAACGGGCGACTATGGGTCGGCGCCGTCGAGCGCTGCTTGAGGACCTTCCCCTGTGGTCGTAGAGACAATGTTGCACACCAATTTGTCGACTCAAGAGCACCAACCTTAGGAATCAAGGTCTAGAGTTTGGCCGCCATGTCTGTCAGCGTCTTCGAAATCTCGGTAAGCTCTTTGTAGATGTTGGCGATGAAGGTTTCGGGGATGTCGGTGAGCTTTGAACCCATGGAGACAGAACCTGGATGATCTGATACCAAGTTGTTATGTGCAAAGATATTTGAGAAGGAAATTAGATAGATTATAGTGGAAGAAAGTAATAGGAATGTCCCTGGACCTCAGCGGCGTGGCGGAGTTGTGATCAACACTGCAACAGCGAGGTAGGGGTAGAGACATAAGAGAATAACTCTGATCTAATGCCTACTGTAATCCGGGATGGGTCCCTCCTTATATAGATGGACTCTCCATCCTGATTCCATCCTAACAAACTCTTCTAATGGACTCTATCCAACTTAACTAACCTACCGTGAGAGGTACTATATAAGGCAAGAATGGACCTATGTAGAAGTAATTTAATACTCATTCATTTTTTGTCAACGCTAGCTTTATTTACATTATACAGAGAGAAGAGGTAAGAAACATGGTTGAACATGATGGTTCCGCCAAAGGGATTGTGTTCAGCCAGTTCACATCGTTCTTGGATTTGATTGAATTCTCCCTACAGAAGGTAATGCATTGGGAAACATTTATTGGTGTTAAAGCTTATCAGCCCTGTTTTAGACAATTGTAACAGTGCAAGATGTTTTGACAGTCTGGCATCAAGTGTGTGCAACTTAATGGGAAAATGAACATTGTCGAGAAGGGGAAAGCTATAGATACCTTCACCAATGATCCAGACTACAGGATTTTTCTGATGAGCTTGAAAGCTGGAGGAGTAGCTCTCAACCTCACTGTAGCATCTCATGTAAGCTCAGTGCAGCATCCCCCTTTTATCAACTTATGTACAGCAATAAGTCCCAAACTTCCTGACCATTCAAAACAAGGAATAAAACTTGTGCATACTGTTCATATGATTACTTGTGTAGGTTTTCTTGATGGACCCTTGGTGGAATCCTGCGGTCGAGAGTCAAGCCCAGGATCGAATCCACCGAATTGGACAGTTCAAGCCAATCAGGTGCATTAGAAGTGCGACACTTGTTTTACCTTGCTATGCCCATATGATGTAGGGCCACTTTTATCTGACATTGCCTACATTTCAACTCCATTATGCAGAAGCATGAGGTTTGTGATCAAGGACACCGTTGAGGAGCGTATACTGCAGCTGCAAGAGAAGAAGCAACTGGTGTTTGAAGGGTAATAATCTCTTTTCCACCCAATTACTAAGGCATAATCTCCAGTGCTTGTCTGATAAGTAACTGTCTTCTGGCGATGCCTCCTGATACCCTTTCTCCCCCAACCTCTTTGCAGCACTGTTGGTGACTCACCGGAGGCCATGTCCAAGCTTACAGAGGCTGATCTAAAGTTCTTGTTCCAGAACTGATTCTCCCCAATAGGTGATAAGCGGAGCCTCGGATTAGTGACTGACATCTAGGAGCCATGACCAAGACAGCGCGCGCGTCAGTTATAAGTTGCTCGCATAGTGGCATGGCGGATTCGCATGTCATCTTGAATCTGTGGCGGCAAAGTGGTGAAACCGGGCATCCTTGTCGAATCTTTATGACAACAAAATAGCTGACGGTTTCACCCTCTAGACAGAAATAGTTTTCTGAAATTTTTCAGTAGTAGTCCATTGCCGCGCAGTGGTTGGACAAATGCAGTCGCGCTATGGTAGCAGAGGGTGGCCGGAGGCAGCACTCAGGTGCCTGCCTGGTCCTGTCATTCTTGCCTTATATAGGTCTCTTGGGCAACGTTCCCTGGGCACTTGCTCCCATTCTCGTCTCCGACGAGGTTGTATTGTAGTGTATTGTATTTGTACCTCGATCATGCTATGCAGGCTTGGACTTCGGACATCCCAAGCTGGCGATTTGCCTGGTTTGACGCCAGTGCAACCCAGAATCAGTGTGGACTGAGACATTGTGTACTCGCACTCAAGCCAGATTGGGTAACCAACGCGTCCAAGCCTAATCTAATCATTGATCGACATGCAAGAGGGGAAAAAAATCGCCGGGGGCCCTAATTCTTGTCAGATTGACGCAGATGGGTTATGTGCAGATTAGTCGAGCTACGCTTCTAAAACTATGATTTCTTCAAAACTTCTACAACAGCATTATTTAGATAAATTGTTCTGAGCAAATTATTATTAGATTTATCCGCATTTCATCGGTAAAGAACAGGCCTACGGCAGCTGGGAAGCCTGAAACATAGAAACAAGAGTCCGCCTTTCTCGCGCGCACGCCAGAAAAACGTACGCCCTGTACGTCTTGCCTCTACTACCTGCGTCTTAATTAAAATTATATATATATATATAGCGGTCTCTCTTTCTCAAAATAAAATATATAAGTATTTGATTAAATAAAATATAGTGCTACGAATATAAATATGTCGATTCGTATATTCAAATTCGTAGTAGTAGTAATATGTTGTATTAATACAATACCATAGTTCTATATATATATATATATATATATATATAATTTTAAGATAGTGAGAGTAGAATGAATTGTTAATACTCCAATAATTAATACTATCTCTGTTAAATAATTATATTTCTACATCTAAACTTTATCTCAAAATAAATTTACTTCTATATCACTAATATCTCTCTAACCATCTAGTATTTAGATTTCTCTCTATTTTATCCTCACATAAATTTTCACTTCCAACCATTTAACATTTAATAAAGAGGATTTATATTATTTTCTCTCCTACTAATTTACTGATTTGTCCTTTAAATACTAGGAATACACTGTTTGAGGGCGGAGGTAGTAAATAAATAGATCAATTAATTAATCAGTCCGCGACAGGGACGGGCCCGTCAAGGTCGCACTCACTCGCTCGACGCCAGTCTGACTCAAGCGATTAAAGTAAAGCGCACAAGTAATAGACGAACCAGCACAACCTATGGCATTTAGCATAGTTGATTACGAGTGGGTGGTTGTGAATTGGTGCTTCCTCCTAATCCATCGCGCGCGCTCGTCTTGAATGCTTGCTTGGGGGCAAAGCGATATCTCCACGGGGGCCACCGCTAGGTTCGGTGCTGGATCGATGCATGGAGATTGGAGAATTGGAGATGGATGAGCTTCGCTTCCCGGCCGATCGACGCGCGGCGTGGCGGATGGCAAAGCGAGCAGATTGATCCGGCAACCACCCATGCGTTGAGATGTGCCTCTAAATTTCCTCCTTTTTTTTTCCTCCAAAAGCGAGATCTTGCCCGTGTTGGGAGCTACAGGTGCCGAGCACCTTCCTATTAAAGCAGAAATGGGATTTTTTCCCCTTTATTGCTAATTAAAAAAACATATGTCCTTAACCATTATCTGAAAAAGTAACTAGGGAGGATATTTATTGTGATGTCGATGGAATTGCCATGGTTTTGTTTCAGCTAGGGATTCAGGCTTTCTGTCCTTTCTGTCCTTTCTCTTAGTAAAGCTATTGGTGATTCCCGTACACTTTCATGTTTTTAAACAAAATTATATATAATATTAGCTTCTCCCTAATAAAAAATCATAGCTTATGTTTCCGTATATATAATTGTATTTTGTGTACAAATAGATTCCAAAGGTGCCATTGGATTTAATATATAAATTTTTAGCTCCTATTATCATACATATAGTTGTGTCTGGTATATAATATAAATTTTAAAAATAAAATTATAATTGATATACAACTATTACCATATTTTTTATAGCTACAACTGTATTTTTTATTTAATCGTACCAATTAACCTAGATTGTTATAATCTAAACCAACAGCATATGATGATATAGATCTTTGCCTTTTTCATTTAGTTGCTTTTTTTAACTTTTTTAATAGTATATTAGAAGAAGCACATCCCTTCCATGTCTTACTTAAAAAAATGTTGTTTTTTCATGCGGGATACGACCTCACATGATTCAGTTGACCTAAAATTTGTCGTTTTTCTTGTATGAATCTCACTAGTCAACAGCCAAATAAAATATATACTAACTTGTCAAATTTTGGACCAACACTTCTTCCTTTTCCCACCTTCACACGACTATAGCAACAAAAAAAAAATGCAGTGTGCGTGTTTTTTTTTATCAAGATTAGGATGCGGAGACGAACCCTCAACACATTCATCACTAGGGCCAAACTGCCTGCACGTTAACACCACAACACCTTTGTGGTCATAAATGTCGCTATTAGTAACAACAAATTGATCCGGGCATGGAAAAAAACATCGACAAAATCCCAATGATTACAATATCAATTAAAATCTAAATGAAGTGACCTACTTTTGTTACATACCAGAATGTTTTAAAATAAAAACAAAACAGAAATTAGATTCTTTCAAGTGGTATTGCCTTGCATTTTTCAACTAGAATCTATAGCTCTAGATCCACCTGACTAGCTAGATCTCTACTTTTTTAAAAAATAAACATAAGATAGTTTAACAAAGACTAAAGATTAAGTTTCAAGGGGAATAAAATCAAATATATCACACAGAGCATAACCATACTTTTTAACGGATACATGTATCTAACTATAGGAAACAACCATATAGCTAAAACCATACATCAGACCGGTATATCCATGTCTACTCCAACATTGCTTAACAGACCGGTATCCCCTTGGACTGTCTCTACAAGAGCAACATAATTCAAGATATTTTGTTGAGTCATAGATTTTGAGTAAGCTTCGTTAGACTCATCAACAGATTAACATAGAGTTCTCAGTCAAATCTGAATAGTGTTAACTGCAAACCCAATAATGTATGCCGCATAGGCGGTCTTTTCTCAACCAAAATGAAGGACCAACATGGTTACTGCTACAAGCAACAAAAGGAAGAGGTAATCTCTTAAGTTTGCCCAGCCTATCTAGAGAGACTTCAGATGACATCGAGTGAACTTCTATGTATCTAGATCTCTCGATCTCCTTTCTTTTAACGCTCTAAATTTTAATTCAAGCATGACAGTCATCGTAAATATGTTACTACCATGTTGGCCCACTAGAGCTCTATCCCCCATTTCCTCATCTTCCTTCTCTCTCATTTATATGTTCACTACCATAATCTTCTCTAAATTACGACAAACTCATTTACCTGAAGTCATTCTTCACTCGTGAGATATATTAGTAGCAATATGTGTATTTGAGCATAATTTCAGAAGAGATGAATAAGTCATTTCTAAACTTAATATTTAATATTTAGATAAACTAGTAAATCTATACAACTAGAGATATATTATTAGGCCATATAACATGAAGTGTAAATTGAACTTAGTTTTTTTTAACTAACCACTTGGGTTTCTTCTGGTTTATTCGGGAAAGGCAGCGGTTGCATGCTTCATGATAATAGCAGAATGACTCGCTTTTGAAGTCATAGAGATATGAACACTACAGTTTAAACCGATTTCTGGCTACTTCAGCCTAGTATTGTTCATATAAATCTCCACAGTGCATCTTATACACCTCCTCCACCACATAATTAAGAGATCATTCAGCCAGCTAGCCCTTCTCCCACTCTCTCCACTCATGTTTTTGTACTTACATTTACACGTAGCATTTCCCCCTCCCATATGGGCCCGGCAGCCAATCTATCCGTGTGGTGTAGGTGGTTGGGAAAATGGAATGATGATATGTAGCGATCCATCGGTCGCCCGGGGCCGTGCAAGATTTTTCCGTTCTGCGAGCCCTAAATATATCCCGTAAATGTACGTTCTCCTGTCACGCCATTAATTAATTAATTACCCCATCTCACCATCCATCAGCGATTAAATTAAGTGTGACCGGGGGAATAGATCACGTCATTTTCTTCCAAATTAAGCTCGTTAATTAATTACCGGCCCCGGCATGATTAATCGTCCCATGCATCATGCATCTGCGTAGTTCTTAGTACCCTTTCCCAAAAAGAGCTCGTCTCTTTGGACTTCTCTTCCGGATTCAGCAAAGGAAAAAAAATAGTAATAATAAGGCAGAAAGGGAAACCTACAGATGAGCCAAACCGAACTGGAGTGGAGTGTATGGTAGTAGCAGGTTCTGGTTGGATTGGCCCAGATACTGCAGATGCAGCGCAAAAGCTGCTAATGGATGGAGTTAATTTGTAGGGTTGGTATTTGACCATGACATCCACAGTTTATTCCCCCACCCAGGGCATCTCCAATATAATGCAAGTGATAATGTACAAGTGATTAAGGTGGGGGAATATATATGTCTGTACAATCAAGCATTTTCTAAGCACATCCTCTTCTCCGGTGCAAACATCTTCTCATTGGTTGCTTAAATGGCTGCAACAGTGTAATTGCCTTTAATTAATTGGAGATGGCCTAGCTAAGGGTGCGGTCAGCGGTGTTTCTGACTGAAGCTTCTCTTTGCATTAGCATATTTCTGAACCGTTAAACAGAGAGTTTTGTGAAATAAATTATAAAAGTTTCTTTAAAAAAATAAATAAATCTATTTTTAAATTTATAATTGTTAATTCTTAATGGTGAACTACAATCAGCTCACCTGCAACAGCGGTTTCAAATGCAGGCTAAGGTTGCATTTATTTATTGGTTCAGATATATTCTCCCAGTATATAAAATAGAACTATATATTAATGTATATTTAATTAATTAATAGCTTAAAAATTAAAAATAAATTGATATATTTTTTAAAAAATAAATATAGAAAAGTTTTAAAAAATGTGCCGTTAAAGTGTGTGTGAAAATCAAGATAGTAGAGGATAGTAAAGGAGACATTTGAACCCACCTAAGTACATGCTAAACACTGATGTGATGATTGGTCAAGTCAATGCTTCAGAATTGTCATCCCTTGTTGTATCTTGACAAAGCGGTTTTTTTATAAGTGCTCATCCAAACACATGCATTAATTAGAGGGTTAAATTGTAATCAAAATGGTTTGTATGATAGAAGCAACGAATAAATAATAACGGTCATCAAATTACTACTAACTGACAAAATTATTAGTCATAAAATATAAAAACTTCAAAAAAATATGGGACATACATGGGGGTATTATATTTTTTCCCTGCAAAAAAATATAGGGGACATTTATTTTCTAGAGAATATATGGGAGTATTATACCCGTGACAAAAATCCATAAAAAAAATACTAGTTAGGATCCCGTGGGCTGTGGGCCTGATACCCGTAGCAAGAAAGCAACGGCTGCAAGGCCAATAGGTCAACAACAGTTAGCAAGCTGGCAGTTCATACAACAAGCTCGGTCATGACAAGAGACCTGCCCACAAGATGACATTGTTTCGGCCTTCGGGGGCCTAGAAGTAGAAATAGTTTTCCACCGCATCACTCCCATAAAAACTACAGATGTGTAAAAAATTTAATTTTAGAGCATTGTTCAAGGCTATTCATATTGTTTTTTTATACCAGGATCTCTCACTGTCCATTAATAAAATTGCATAAATAGGGCAATATATTCATATCGCAGGGAATTCATACTGCGGAAGGATTCTAACTCGGGTATAAACTCGAGCACTTGTTTTGTTATGTGGTGTATGATGTATGAAAGTTTTGGATGGAAAATAAGGACGATAAATTTATTTAGAAAAGTCATACTTATACTGTGAAACAATCATAGATATTTATCTACAAACTAAGAGCTTAGCCTAACATATCACCCTAATTCTAATGTGGAATCGCTTCTGGAGTCAATATAAATGTAGTAGTATCGTACGTCGGGGTAGAGGTACCGCGAACAACCTGTGGGAAATACATGCTAACATGCATGATCTTCTTAGGTTCCTATACCAAGAGATCAACCAAAAACAACAATTTTGAAGGTGGGATGATTTGAGCTCTATTCAAAATAATTTTGGATACAATTTATGGTGCTTGAGTGTTGGCTAGAACAAACCCAATGGTTAGGAGTGTTGAAATTCATCGAGAAACGTGTTTCTAATGACGAACCGATGATGTTGTACAACAACTGAAGGTACTTGGCATGGAATAGAAGAGAACACAACATGCCTATGAAAAAAACAGAACATGAAAAAAAAAACGCTCTCCATGCACTCAAGAGTTTCGCCCGCCCCAATCACGAGAGGAAAAAAAAAGGTACGGTGTGGTTCCTGTTTGAAAACAAATCCTAATACTGTTAAATGTAAATTAAATCTCTAGGATTAATTAGGATCACATACCTCTAATTACCATAGATATGAACAACATTACTGCAACCAAACTTAGAGCGGAGGCAGCTCAAGTACCTCGATCGATCTGTCTCAAAGTTATTCAAACTCAAAGTTCTATACAAATACAATTTCCGAAAATTAGAAGAATCAGTTCTCATTAGAGACGGACTATTTTCTTCGACTCTATTTGTCATAAACTCCACATCCAAACACAACATGACGGAAGTACAGTAGCAGTACTCCATATATGAGGGGGATGCTGACTTGGGTAGGAGTATCGGCCACAACCAATCGCCCAATCTAAAAAAAGACAACTAATCGCCCAGCCACACAGAGTGCTGCTAGCATTATCCTAATCCACGGATCAACGACAGTACTCCCTCTGGTCACAAATAATACTGCAATGAACATGTTTAAATTTTATTATACCTCTTTAAATAATTTGGTTCAACATTTGAAAATGATACAATTAGATTTGTGTATTCAAATACTACTATTACTTTACTATGTTTTTATAGGTTTTATACTAATAATTAATAATATTCAAACTAGTGTCTCGAACTAAAATATCACTTACTCCTTTATTATAAAATATAGTAATATTTATATTCAATTTTTGTTGTAAATATAACACATGTAAACGATGACTTTTACCACATTATTTCATATGCTAATCCTAGTAGGTCCTTTTACCCTACTTAGCTCTTGATATCTACCTCTTATTCATACTATTGTTAATCTTATTAGCCTTTTATTTATTAATGAGATACATTTTAGAACTTCTACTTCACTGTAATCCTTAATTTCCAAAATACTTTCAGCTTGTAATATATTTTAAAACCGATGGAGTATATATAGTCGGAGACAGTAAAAGGCATGTCCTACTCTGCATCTGCAGTCTCTCAATCACTCCCCCGGCATCGGTCGTTGCAAGTTGATAATTGGCATTCAATGTGGGCGATGCCAGTTCCCATGTTGCTCGGCTCTCTCTCTCTCTATCACGCCCAGGCAAATCATCAATCACTGCACCCCCACCGTGCGGACAAATCTGTACATAAATTTATACGGTGCACTAGTATGTACTAATTTTGAAGCCAAATGTACTCCTCGTCATAAAACTTGTTGCGGTTGTAACAACATAACCTTCAAAATGCAGCTTTGCTCACTGATCTCTATTACAAAATACCTGTGAAATCTAATAAAATTATAATACTATGAAAGCATTTTTGAAGGCAAATTTTAATACACATAAAGAAATATAAAAAAACATTGATGTTTAAAGTTTTTAAAACCTAACATAAAACATATTCAATGAGTCATGACAGGAGTGAGTAATATATATATATATATATATATATATACTCCTTTTATTTCTAAACATGAGCATTTCTGTCAGAGATAGCACTATTTTTTTAAGGCTTAATACAGTAGGAAAAATATGAGTACCGGTTGATTTTAAGATCCGCGATACTGTCGTGTGCTTACTGTAGAGCTAGATATTCGGCCCCAACTCTCTTCATATATCTGTGCCACAATGTAAAGGTGTCGGTACACTGCACCAGCCTCATTTGGCCAACTGAAGCCACAGGTGCAAACAAAGTACAGAGCCACACTTGGCAACCTCTGCTGTGTCCCTGCCTGAGCCCGTGAACAGGTGAGTTTGATCATTTGATGCCATCGCGGGAGAAAAGTAAAGCCGTTTCGATCGCCCGCCTGCTGCCAAGAATGATAGGGCCATAATTAATTTAGGCTGAATTAATTTAGTCATATAGAATAAGATAAATTATTATAGTATAATTAACTGTATTTTTATAAAAAAAATTATAGAAAAACTGTTTTAAAAATCAAATAAATTATTCTTATATTTAAAATAATTAATATATAATTAATCATATGTTAATGGTTTAATTCGTTTTAAATGAGTAACTCCAGCCTGCGCACATGGCTCTAGAGCAGTATACTGTTGCTGCTTCTGTTCCCTCCGGCCCCTTCCGTGCTTTATGTTCACTGAATCAGGGAGATTTTTCAGCTGCAGGGTACACACGTTGTTCGTGGATCTATGTTGTGTAAGTGAATTTCAGGAAGTTTCGTTGACTGTTTGATACTCCTCTTTCACACAGATCGAAAACATGCGCTCACACCACTAACTACGCACACGACTAGCATGAACCTACGAGTACGCCTCTTTTTAACAAATATTTGTAAAAGATACAGAGGTCAGTGACCGCTTCGTATACTTTACAGGTATTCAAGCTGGTTTGCATTACTCTTTTTCAATTATACATATCTTTCTTAATAAAAGAATGGGCGAGCCCAATCGTTGAATCCTTACAAAATGGTACTAGCTATCACAATGTTTGGAAAACATGTCTTCACCTGTTATTCAAGTCCTGTTAGGAACGCACTAGTTTTGACCGTTTAATTTCCTCTTTAGTGGAAAAAT
Organism: Oryza coarctata; assembly: GCA_030770085.1. Classification (NCBI taxonomy): domain Eukaryota; kingdom Viridiplantae; phylum Streptophyta; class Magnoliopsida; order Poales; family Poaceae; genus Oryza; species Oryza coarctata. The sequence continues at coordinate 12,932,352 of CM061475.1, forward strand.
TAGTATATTCCAAATAGAGCCTTAGAAAATGTGCACTTGTTGATGAAACATACGTACGAATATTAAATTGCATAGTGGAAATTACTATGGCATCAAATCAACCCAAAAGAACTCAACGCTAGCTAGTGCGGGGATTCTAACTGTGAACAGTTAATGAGGCTACTTGACTACTGAAGCTATGACTAAGTAGTAGTTTAACAAGACCAACATGTACAGTATAATCTGGTAATGGTCAACGGTGTTAATGATGGACCAACTCTATCTGAGCCATTGCAACTTGGCACAAAGCCAGCAGTCAAATCGTTTTTGGCACAAAAAGACACTTTAGCATACAAATACGTTTACTCAAACTTATTTGTCATGTATGTGTTCCCGGCTTTCTTAAACCGAGAAAACTCAAACGTCACATCAAGTGAACCAGGACCATGGCCAATTTGATCGTAATTAATCTCGGTAAATTTCGCTTTAAAACCATACATATAGCACCCGGCTTTCAAATTCAGGTTAGCCCAGTTCTTATTAAAATTAGAATCAAGTGTATATCAATTCACTTATATTCACTCTCGCTTTATAGCTTTATATAAAATGCTAATATAATATGATTTTTTTAAAAAAGTACAGTACCATAGTCACTCATAAGAAACACATATATATATATTCTTATAAACACATGTAACATTAGGCCAACTTATATATTAAAATTGATACAATCACCATAAACGTTATGAACGTTTTGCTTACCATAAATACAAGCATCTACATTAAATCTAAGATTTAAACTCAGGTTAACAACTTTTATCATAAGAAACTTAACATGTCCACTTTGTCTATTAGGCGTTATATTAAGGTAAAAATTGAAGTAATTATAGTGTAAAGAGCTAGAAAAAGGATAAACACTTGTTATACACTTCAAATATACTAAGTAGTATATGTTTTTTTTTTGTCATTTTGAATTTAAAAGTTTGACTTATAAAAATAATTTAAGCTAGATTTTAGGTCTGCAATAAAAGTGCCAAAGAAGACCCCTTAAAATTAAATATAAACTTAAAAATTAGTTTTGGATTATAATCCAAAGTACAACTAAGCATACTCCATTATTTTTGTCTTTAATTCACGCCACTTTTACTATTCAATGCTAGTTTTATTTTAATCGGGACATAAACATAAGAGCATAACACACCATAATTAAATTATGCCAAGTCGACTTGTTAGCCATGGACAGATTAAGAGTCAACAAAGCAGCCATACCGTCCATATAAACAGTTAAAAAAATAATATTACAATCAGAAGAAAACCATACATACTCTCACTGAACTAAAATATAAATATAAAAACCAGTATTGAATTAAATACAATTTATTACTACGAATTTGAATATAATACTATAAATGTGAATATAATACTTATATATATGAATATCTAGATTATCGTGTCTAACTAAAAAATTTTATACTCTAGGATGGTGTAAAGTAAAGCGTGTGCCCGTAGCAGGGCATGTGGGAAACGGAGGAAAAAAAACACTGGACCCGGCAAAGACGGGAATGGATTTATATCGAATATAAAAAGGGCCAGAATTTGTCGTGCTGTCAGGAAAGATCGGAAAAAAAAACAAGAGAGAGAGAGAGAGAGTGTGTGAAAGCGACGCTGCCCGCCGCCGTGTAGACCGCGTCCATGGACCAAAACCACAGCAAACCCTGTTCAGATTCGGATCAATCGCATAGGGGATTGGCGGTCAAGACAACCAGATTCATATCGCTCTGTTTAATTAGTTAGGGCAAGATTTTGCTTTTTTATCTTGCAGAGATTTTCAGAAATTGTTTTTGCAGATTTTACACAGTGCATTTATTTCACTTAGACACTTCTGATTTTAGTGAGTTGTTTGGATAATAATTGTGTATTTTTGGTAATGAAAACTAGAGTAGATGTAGTTTAGCATTCATTGTTTCTTAATTTGCGGTTGATGTTTTAAATTGCATGATATTGAGTTGGTTAAAATGATGTATGTAAATTGCATAAAATGTATACATCACATGAACATGTGTCATTTTTTATTAATTTGTATACCATAATATATATGTTATGAAAACAAATCAAACAATTATAAGATGTACTGCTCATATTTTTTACTGGCTTGTGTATACTTGTGCTAATTTAATAGATTGTCAACTTTAAGTTTTGTAATGTCATTTGTCAAACTTTTTTTAATCATCTCCGACTAATGGTTTAACATTAAGAAACTTTAAGTATTCAGAATAAAAAAATAGCTTTAAATAAATTTTCTATATCAACAACAACGAAGTGTTTGATGGAATATCGTAGAAAACCATATGAAGTAAATCCAACTTCAAAAGCTATATTTTAGCTGCTCTAAGTCTAACCACGTGAATTGTATAATTGACAAGAGGTTACTAATTATTTTGAAACACCAACATTTCGGTGCAATCGCAGATTAGTAGCAAAAATGACCCTCGGCGAAAGAAGAGGCGCGCTGGTAGCAAGCAATAATTCCATCCGTTCATGGATTGAGTCCACGCACCCATCGTCTTCCCCGCGGAGGAGAGAGAAAGGGCAGCCGCTGCAGCAAAAGTTAGACTGCCGTAGTGGTTGGTGCAGGTCGCTAAGAGAGAGAAGAAAAAGATAGAGATAGAGAGAGACAAGCTGTGTGCTTGAGGAGAGAGAAAGTGAGTGATAGAGGAGAGAGATGGACACGCAGAGACGCAAGCGATAGGAATTAAACAAACAAAAGCGGCCGTGGAAAAAAAAAGGCGAGAGGAAGAAGGCAAGGAGGGAGAAAGGAGGCAACTTGATCCAGTGGGAGGAGGAGGAGGCCAAGAAGCGGACGGCACGAGCCATGCCGCGGTCGCCGTCGCCGTCGCCGCCGGACAGGCACCACCACCACCCGGCGCGTCGGAGGGGGCCCGGCGCATCAGCAGCAGCAGCGCAGCCTTCCCACCTCACGCCGATGCCGCCGCGCCGCCGCTCGCCGTCGCCGCCACCGGCGAGGAGGTCGCTGCGGCCGCGCCGGGCCGCCGCGCCGTCGTCGAGGCCGCTGGTGGACGACTTCTTCCCGTTCCCTTCCTCGCCGTCGTCGTCGCCGTCGAGGCCGCACCACCAACAGCAGCAGCGGAGGCCGTCGCCGGAGCCGTCGAGCTCCGACTCGGACGGCCACGGCGGCGGCGGGGGTTCCTCGGCCTCTGACCGCCGCCGGCGCAAGCTCAAGCTCGTGGTGAAGCTCTCCCAGCTCGCCCCGGACCAGAACCACCGCGGGGGCCCACCTCCCCCCTCGTACTCGGACTCCTCTGGCGGGGAGGAGGAGGCCGGCGACGACGGGAGCAGCGGCGAGGAGCAGGTGAAGCCGCCCAAGAAGCGCCGGATCGAGCCGCGCGGCGACAGATCTCGCCATCGGGAGGTGGGAGATGCCACCCAACTGGTCCTCACCCTTGCCTTGGCTTCACTCTCAAGCTGCTCTCTAACGCGAGATCTGCTCTTCTTCTGTCAGGTTGGTGGGAGGAGCAATGCCGCCAGCGCGCCGAGGACGAAGCGGCTTCCGGTGCCAGGTTCGATTTGTTCGATCTTTTGCTCGATTCGCCGTGTTCGACGATATGATTATGGATTTATGAGTGCCTTTTCTTGAGGCAAAATTGACTTTTTTTTGTGCCGATGGGTTTAGGCATGGCGAGGACGACGCCGCTGCCTGACCGGAAGGCGCTGGACATGATTCTCGACAAGCTGCAGAAGTGAGTTTTGCTTTTTTTAGCATGTTTTACACTTTGCGAAATGGGATTTGGTTCATGAGTTAATGGGATCGATTTCTTTTGCTGCTGCTTGATTCTGCAGGAAGGATACGTACGGAGTGTTTGCCGAGCCGGTCGATCCGGAGGAGGTGAGGCCCTTTTGTTCGATCATCATGCTTGTTGGAGTTGCCAATTTATTGAAGGGAGTTAATTGAGTGTTGATGATGCCATCCATGGTTGCTGTCATTGATGCAGTTGCCTGACTACCATGATGTGATTGAGCACCCAATGGACTTTGGCACCGTCAGGCGGAAGCTTGCCAGGAATGCATATCGCTCATTCGAGCAATTCGAGGTAATACTTCAGCTTTTGTTGTCTCTTTAGGTGGAATCTGAGTTGCGATTTTTGTCGTATCTTTAGTTAGCTAAGTAGAATTTGAGTTGCGATTTTTGTCGTATCTTGAACTAGTTTAGTAGAATTTGAGTTGCGAATGGAGCATCGCCATTTGCTGGGTGTTGCTTTAAAGTATGCTACTATGCTAGCAAAGGACGCTGTAGATGGGAAGAAATGGCATTTCAGTTCATGCTATATTTGTCGACAAGTGAATTTCTCCTGTATGTCCAAAATAGGAAACAACGGTTGATATAGTTTTTCTCTAAGATAGAAGCTTAGATCACAAAGTTTATGCTGCAGCTTGGCAAGTGCATTGGCATAACACATGTTAACCAACTCATCGCATGTTTACGATTACAGCCCAACAGATACAATGGCACAGCATTATATCAAATCAATCACATGTTTACAATGATGCCTTTAGATTTCATCTTTCTACTGGCAATGGACAAGTGACAAGCGGGTATCCTCAATTAACCTTGTCTGTCATGACTGTTCCGTGATGAATTTGTAGTTTACTAACATTCGTGCACACTGTCGTCTTTTTGTCTGTCTGTACTTTCTAGCTTGCTGCCACTTGTAAATGGCTGTTCTAAGTGATTATACTATTTGAACTTGAGTGAAGACATGACAGCTTTTCCCAAATTATTTGGTTCGGTTGTAAAATTTGTCATGTTTGCCTCAATAACCTTGCCCTGTACTAATATTATTCTAGTTAGTGATTCCCAGCCATATCAGCAAGTGAATGGCCACTGTTGTCTGCTAGAGTGAAAGAGTCCGTGCTTCAGATTATGCGAGCTTTGTAACACTTACGGCCCTAGGGCATGCCTTGTTTTGGCACTTCTTGTATAGTGCCAGGATGGCATCATATCTTCTCAGGCAATGAAGGATTTATCATGGAATCTCAAACAATCTGAGCTAGCTTAGTGCATTTCGTTAGCATTGGGGAAGATGGAAGGGTAGTTTGACCATCACATTCAGACAGACAACATTATATTGACTATAGACTAAGCCAAACCGGCATGATCTGTTAGCTTGAAATTTTAGAGGGTACTAGTAGTTTTTTTTGTTATCCCTTAAAGTTGAGATACTCTGCACACAAGAGCTGGAGTCAAGGCTGTAGACTCAACCGATAAGTGTTTGTTATTGCCCCTATTGTTTACACTGGCTAATTGAATGAGTTGAACCTTTGTTTTGTTACAAACTTGTGTTGAAAAGGGAAGCACACTTCATTCTTGATTAATTTCTTATTTATTTTCCCCCTTTGGTAAAGAACAAGAGCTTGATGTTATCTATCAAAATGATGAATAAAACATTGCACTCAGAGTGCCAAGCAGTTTATATGATATACTTTAAATTGCAGGATGATGTATTCTTAATTTGCAGTAATGCCATGCAGTATAATGCACCTGATACAATCTACTTCAGACAGGTGAGGAAACACTCTTTCTAAAAAAAATGATGTGCTTATGGTATCATGATTTGGCAATTTGCATTGAATATTTCTTCATGCAGGCCCATTCCATACAAGAGTTGGCAAGAAAAAAGTTTCAGGAACTAAGAGATGAAGGCATTCCTACAGAAAACCAAATAAAGAGTGAACAGAAAATTAGACCAAACTCTTGCAATAGAGAACCAATTAAGAAGCCTGTTTTGAGGTATTCAGATGATGATCTAGGCTTCATGTCCCACAAAGAGCAAGTTAGTAGACCAAATTCCAAAGTCTTAGAGGATGATATAAAGTTCAAAGATCAAGTTAAGAAACCCATTTCAAGGAATTCTGAGGATGTATTAAATTCCTCATTCCAGAAAGAGCGAGTTAAGAAATCCAATTTGAGGAATTCAGACGATGATTTAAGTTCCTCCTTTGACAAAGAACAAGTTAAGAGGTCCATTTCCAGAAACTCAGGGGATGATCTAAGTTCTTCATTCCACAAGGAGCAAGCAAGGAAAACCATATCCAGAAATTCAGAAAATGATAGGGTCTCATCTTTCCACAAACAGCATGACAAGAAACCCACTTCCCAGAGTTCAAAAGATGAAATGCCATCCCAGAAAAAACACATTAGGAAACCTGTTTGCAGAAACGGTGAAGATCCAGATTTCCCATCAAATAAAGATTCAGTTGAGAACACTGTTTGCACAAATGGAGAACATGTAGGTGTCTTATCCCCAAAAAGGCTAACTGAGAAGCCCATTTGCCGAAACAGAGATGACCTGGGTCACTCCCACAAAAAGGAGTTGAATAATAAGCCTATTTGTGGAGATGGACAGGATGATATGGATTACTCCTGCAACGGAGAGACTGTTAAGAAGCCAGTTCGCATGAATAGCCAAGATGCCTTGGGTTCAGATGTCTCTGCTGCAACCGTTGCTTCTGCAGGAGATGGTTCTAATGGTTTAAGCATGTCGCAGGCTAATGCTGCTGAACCCCTAGGTTGTGTTGCAGCCAATGGGTTCATGGACAAAGATTTCAGTTCTCCACTCAATGAAATAAGATCTGAGAAGACTGATGACATTTCAGGTACCATATGTTTGTCCCAAGAGCTGAACCACCTTCTCTCATGAAGTGATCTATTAGTTAAAGTTCTTACTGACATACTATGTATTCATTGGATGGTCATGCTTTGCTTTTTAAATTTGAGCTTTTTAGAATAAACTCATAAAATGGATCAGTTTTTTTTTCTTTTTGTGTGTGATGGTGAATGCATCAATTAACAACAGTATGATATGGATAAACAAAACATTACTAGTCATCCAAAAATATTTTGGTCATTTTTGTAAGTTCATTCATTTAATCTTCACTTCTTAAATTGTATATGTTAGAAAATGCTTAGTGATTACCAAGATAAGTGATTAATTAAATTTATAACCGAGTTGCATATCTTGCAATATCATGTGAAGAACTGATGTAGCTAAGCACATTTTTTCAGACATGCGATTATTAAATTGAATATTGATGCATAATTATATGTTTCTGTACTCCCAACTTCAGTTGTAATGACATCCTTGTTCTTGCCTTAACTTTTCAGCTAGGGAAAGTTCAGTGAAGCCAAGCTACAAGTCAATTGTGGTAGATGAGACTCGACGCAAAACATACGATACATATGAAGAACAGCCTTCATCAGAATCTGACACAATTTTCGATGTATTCTCTGAGGAGCCAAAAGAGCTCGTTAGTGTATGATAAACTAAAGCCTGACTCATCTATGCTTCTTGGACAAATTTGATTTTCAGGTAAGCTCATACATTTATATGTGATCTGCAGGTTGGTCCTCATTCTGATTACTCATATACAAGAAGTCTAGCTCGTTTTGCTGGCTCACTTGGTACTCAAGGCTGGAGACTTGCTTCTGAACGCATCCAACAGGTATTACCCACTGATGTAAAGTTTGGACGTGGTTGGGTTGGAGATTATGAGCCACCATTACCATCTATTCTGTTTGTGGAAAATCAATCAAGAAGTCTAGTTAGCTCAGAGGCTAATGTACAAAGGAGTGCTTCAATGACTAGGAATAATGAGAGGATCAGATCAACAGAAAGCATCAATCCAAAGGATATGAGTTTGAGTCCTCTTGAAAGTCCAGAAATCAAGCCAAGATTATTTGGTGTTACGGCTGAGCCCCAGCAAAGGTGCACTGATGCGTCATCTCTGCATGAGAATCACCGGGTGTCTGGAAGTGTTGCAAAGACCAAAAGGGCTCCCAGTGAACAAACAAGGAAAGGGAGCTTATCCTCCAGTTCCCGTGCTCTTCAAAAGCAATCACAGAGGCCTGAATGTTCAAAAGGAGCTTCCAATGTGCTTGATATGCCTTCTATGAACAAAATGACTGGCCACCCTAGACCCTTCTTCCAACCAGCAGATGCAGCTATAACTCAGCAAATGAGAAAATGCGAGTCATCTAAAAGTTCTCATCCACTTGAAATGGCACCTCAGAGGCTCGAGTGTGCAAAAGGTTCTTCTGGTGTTCATGATATACCTTCCTTAAACCATACTAGTGGACAGCCTAGACCCTTCTTCCAGCAGCAAGAAGCAGCAATTCCACAACTCAGAAATGAAAATACATGGGTATACCATGGACGACCTGGTGATGGGAAGTATGGAACAACCGACAAAAGCAGACCAATGAGCAGCATGGGTTTTATCACTAAAAATCAATCAGTAAACACTGCCAGCTTTGCGATGAATTTGAATTGGCAAAAGAATGTCAATGACAATGCAAAATCAGTTGGATCAATTGCAATGCCTGAGCAGGTAAATACAATAAACAGAGGGCCTGATTCTTCTCGGAATATTTTCTCAGCATTTCCTGCAGCTGTCAGGGAGAATCAGAGCATTCCACCTGCTCCAGTGGCTCAATCTTGGATCTCATTTGGTGCTTCGTTAGAGAGCAAACCAACCATTGTTAGTCCTACTTTCCATGACAGTAATTCTGGTTGGAAGATGCCATCTGCAAATGCTTGTCCTGATGAAGCAAAGATAACTGCTGTTCCACAGTTCTTTAGGCAGCAACCCGTTCAGATGGTTAGAGAAAGTCCAGCGCAAAACAAGGGTTTGGTTATGTTCTCCCGGTTGGTCCAGACAGACTTCTCAAGATCACAGGGCCAGCCACAATGGCAAGGCCTGGTTCCCCAGATGCAACAGAAGCCAAACAAGGATATGCTCCGCCCGGACTTAAACATCGGGTTCCCTTCTCCTGGTTCACCACCAGCTCGACAGTCTTCTGGCATCAATTTGGAAGCACAACAGCCAGACCTTGCTTTGCAGTTGTGAGCTTGGAACATATAATGAATACATGTGACTACAGATTGGATGTCACACTCGAAGTACTAAAGACACATGTAAGTTAGGCGCAAAGGACAAACAGCAGATTGGGACATCCATTAGATGGATCGACAGCAATGAAGCAATGACAATTCAAGGTAGACTGTCGTACATTGTTTGACTCATCCTCCATGTGCAAAGCTATCGGAATTAGGATGGATGTGCACCTGCTTAGGATGACATCATGATATATGCTTGGGCATTTTGTTCGTTACCGGAGTTCAGAATCCAGCATTTGGAGAATGCTGTGGTGGCATGCTTGTTGGTACGGCATGCACATGATCCAAAATACGTATTGCACTCGCCTGACCACACTATAGCTTTCCAAGGTGGAAATTTTTGCACCAGAACTTAGGATATATCGTTCTTTCAGTAGGCTAGACTACGTGGTCGCCCCTATGTAATACTCCTTGTCACATTGTATGTTGGTTGTAAATGGTTCCGCATTGAATAGATTGTTAGACTAGATCTTTTCTGAATGAAAGTGCTTCCCTCTTTCATATTCAGTGCCTGGAACTGTGTTACATGATCCATTCAGTTCAAATGACATGCTGAATGTGAAATGTCAATAATCGTCTCTTGGCAAAAAATTCAGTGTACTTTTATGCTACCTATGAGGGCTTGGTAGGAATTTGTGAACTGTGAGCCTTGACTACAAATTGGATGATTTCCACTGCTGTTGTGCAGTGGTATGAATATGCAGATTGACACTTAAATTTCTGTAAAAGGTTGGGTCCATCCTAAAAGAATGTGGAGGGTAATCATACGAGCATTTGATGAAAGAGAGATATAAGCATGACAAAACAGCACATTTCTGACAATCAGAAGTAGCTTTTGGTTTCCTGAGAAGCTCCAAATCTTATGTTTTTTTTACTCTGAACTAATACATGAGATTAATGCTCACATGGCACATGCCCAAATTCTATTCTTTCTCCTCATGGTGGGTAATTAGAGTATTGCTTCTAGACTTAAGCTCTTCACGCTGAAGAAACTGCGAGTTGATAACTTGGTGCAGTTAATACAGTTTCTCTCACATGGTAGCAGCCGACACGCAGGAATGTCGCCATTTGCTGAACATATAAACACCATACATTTTTCTGTATTGGGAGAGTTCAGAAAAAAAGTTCATCCTTTTTTATCCCATGGATTAGATGTCTTGTACTGCTGATTCTTTACTATATAAACTGCTCCATGACTCCACTGAAGTAGCTTACAGATAAGAGGACATTTACCTTTAGATCCTTCAAGGCATTTTGCACACGGGCTTCAGCTGTTGATGCTTCAAAATCAACATAGAAAATGTAATTGAAGTGCCTGAAATTAAAAAAAACAAACTTTTATGAAACTAAAAGATGGCCCTGAAAGTATCAACATAGACATTTTTTTAAGAAACTTGACAACATAAAATTTTCACTGAAGCGAGAGAAATAAACTATAGACATATAATGAACTACTGGGCATGTTCTTCGTGTATGTAAAAGTTTAGCTACTGTATAGATTGCTGTAACTCTTTTTTTAAAAAAAACATATTATTTTTTGCAGTAATAGAATGTTCAATATGGATATCAGTGAACCGAATGCTTAGTTAGCATAGTAACAAATAGTAAACAGTACAATAGTCTAATCTGATGCACCTCAGTAAACTGAACTGCCTAGATCCAAATACCCTTTTAACTTGACATGTTGCAGGCTTGCAACAAATATGTGGCTGTGGTTAGTATCAAATCTTAGGCGAATCAGTCCGCTCAGTGGGCACCCAGAAATTATTGGAACAGGAAGGAAGAAAATGCTGGTAGCACATCCACTTCTTCTTCTTCTTTTTTTTGCTCCACAAGATTTGATGCACATAAGCATTTGGCATAAAGAGAGAGACTGTCTGTTGAGAGTGTAGTAACAGTGTAGCATACCTTTCAGTTCCTTGAGTCCTCATTGGTTTGCGCTTATTTGGCATGCTCTCAATCTTCAATTCAACATGATGAAAGTCAAAATACTGATAATGTTCGCGAAGAACAAATACCGAAAGCAAAAGGGGAAAAATAAATAAATAAGAAGTTAGGTTCTAAGTACGTTTGTCAAACTTATATCCCTCATCCAAAATGCACTCAAGGCCTTGAAAAGTATTCCAGGGCCTTCTTCAAGACCGAAAACGATGCTTGTCTGACAAATCAGGATAAGTAACTGGTACAATCGGGCACTTGATTGAAAAATGTACTAAAATCATATTATATTGAAAATAACCATACCTTATATTGGCCATATTCCTTGGGGATGTCAGCCGTTTTGGCCAATACCAAGTATCTTGTGAGATTGGGTGAAGCATCCTGCAACATTGTTCAACTATGAGTATAATATTTCTAAATGAGATTATTAACTAAACATTAAACAAGCAAGCATCAACTGGAGTTTTAGAAATTAGATTATTTAGATCACTGTACCACCTTACCCTCCATATAAAGTTGAGGTCTTAGTCTTACTGTATATATTCTTATATGATATCAAAACAGGTCTAGACATCTTTGGCGTGCTAGCATTCTTCCACCGACGAGTTGACGCTTTCTTCCCGTCACCGACTTCCTTTCCGGTATTCCCTCTTTGCTCCATCGTCTCGGCTCTCTCTCTTCTTCACGTCTCCTCCACAAACGACTTTCTCCTTCTCCACCACCCTATCCCATCCCTTGTTCCACCATGTGGCGAGACGACGGTCTTCCTCCGCCTCCTCATCTTGTCTCACACCCATCTTCGCCCTTTCCTTACCTCAGCGCATCTTTTCTCCTTCAACGCCGGCGTACCTTTGCGCTCGTCCTCTCCATCGACTGGACCCATTCGCCCTCCATCGGCTAGACTCGTCCACCCTCCATCGGCTGGAACCCTCTCTCGGTTCCTGCTTTTTCGACACGCTCACCTGTTCCCGGACGCGAACCTTCTCCACTCACGTCCGAGCCACTCCGACGTGTCCACGTGTCTACGGACACGAATCTCTGCCTCCCGGACGCGAACCTCCTCTCTTCACGTCCGCCCCCTCTTCGAAGTTTCATGTTCGCTCCACTCTTTTGCCTCCATGAGTCCAAGGACGTGAAACTTCTCTTCACGGACGAGAATCTTCTCACGTCTGTGACCCACCCACTCTCTGACCTACCTACTCTGCCACCCACCTTTTCCTCAACTACTCCGCTGCCTACTTTATCGGCCAACCACTCCTCATCGGCTGGTTGGCCCACTTTTTCTTCTCATCGGCTTACTCCAATCGGCCCTCCTACCCCAACCACTCTCCATCGGCCAACCACTCCCCTGATCGGCCGATCACTTTTCTCATCGGCTTATTCCCATCGGGCCCTTACCCCTCATCGGACCTTACCCTCATTGGCTTCTTACGTCCGTTACCCTCTTGTCATGGCCACCGAGTCAGCCCTTAGCTCCGGTACCCTTCCAGTCGCCGAATCTATTCTGGCCCTTGACGCTTCTGACTACACCTCGGGCACTACCTCGCCGATCTTCTCACCATCCTACGCCGCTGTCAACGTGAAATCTCATGTTCACATCTCTCTTGACCTCAACGCCAACTACTCCAAGTGGGTATTTTTCTTTAAATCTCTCTGTGGAAAGTTCAACCTCTGGTCTCACATCGATGATTCCGCTCCACCTCGACCCGATGATCCTCAGTGGGACATCGCCGAGTGCTACGTGCGCAGCTGGCTGCTTGGCTCAGTTGATGACTCTGTCCTCGACCTTGCCATGGAGGACACCAACCCCATCGTTCGGGATCTCTGGGTGGCTATCGAGCGGCTCTTCCTTACCAACAAACAGCCGTGTGTCATCTTCTTACTAAATGAATTCCACTCCATGGTATAAGGAGACTCTTCTGTCTGCTTGTACTGTCAGCGCCTCAAGGTAAAGGCTGCCGCCCTCCGCGATGTCGGTCACCATGTGGCCGACTCGTCCTCGTCCTTCTACGAGGACTTAACCCCCACTTCTCCAACACTGTCGAATGCCTACTTTGCATACTTAACAACATAAGTCGCACAATGCTACTTCATGCCCACCTATCTGCAACCTACTGGGCTGAAGCACTAACCACTGTGACTTACCTCCTCAATCGGCACACTTGCTCCTCCGTTTGCCACAATGTTCCATACACCCTTATGTACTGCACGGTGCCCGACTACTCCCACCTACGTATTTTCGGGTGCCTCTGCTACCCTAATCTAACCGCCTGCATTCTCCTCGGATACCCTTCATCTCACAAGGAATACCGATGTCTTGATCTCTCCACCCGTCGGGTCATCGTCTCTCGCCATGTCATTTTTGACAAGACCTGCTTCCCCTTCGATCTACTTAATCCCAGATCCTCATCTAGCGATCTCGACTTCCTCCTTATCAACACCGTGCCCTCTCGGTCTCCTCCACCAATCTCACCTCCGGCCCCCTCATCGGCCGCTCTTGAGGACTTACTGCTCAGCTATCCCACTCCTCTTCGATTCGATGCTACTCACATCGGACCCCCATCGACCCTACCACTCTCATCGGCTCCGGCTGATCCTATCTCCTTTCCATCGGACACCTCAACCCCATCGGTACCTTAGCCTTCATCGACTCATAACCACCCATCGGCCCATCCGCCTCCATCGGCTCCTCAGCCTCCATCGGCTCCCCCCTCCCTATCGTCTGCTCCACCTCCATCGGACCGACTAAACCAATCGGCCCATACACCCCCATCGGCTCAGGCCGATCTAGTTCAGTCCTTTCCTCTCACATACAGTCGCTAATCCCGAGCCGATGACGCCTCTCCCTAACCAGTCCCCACCCTACCTCCCACGCTCCCATCGGCTCCTATCCCCTCCACATCTCACATGATTACCCGATCACAAACCGGGTCCCTCTGCCCCACTAAGCGCTACGGGCTCTTAGCAGTCCATTGTCCTATCTCACCCATCTCGGCGACTCCTCGTTCCGCCCTGGCCGATCCTCAATGGCACGCGGCCATGGCCGATAAGTACAAGGCTCTCATGGACAACGAGACCTGACACCTCGTCCCTCGTCCTTCCGGTGCCAACGTTGTGACCGATAATTGGATCTTTAAATACATGTTCCACGCCGATGGATCACTTGCCCGTCACAAGGCACGCTGAGTAGTTCAGGGTTTCTCCCAACATTCTGGTGTCGATTATGATGAGACCTTCAGTCCCGTCGTCAAACCCGTCACCATCCGGGTTGTTCTCACCCTGGCTGTCTCGCACTCTTGGCCGATCCACTAGCTCGACGTGAAGAATGTATTTTTTCACGGTCATATGACGGAAACGGTCTACTTCCAGCAGCCTCCAGGCTTCGTCGATCTCTCTTGTCCCGATGATGTTTGCCTCCTTTAGCGCTCGCTTTACGGCCTCAAACAAGCTCCTCGGGGCTGGTACCAACGCTTTGTTGCCTACCTTCAGCACATCGGCTTTGTGGCCTCCGTGTTCGATAGCTCTCTCTTCATTCTTCACATAGGCAACGTTACCGCCTATCTCCTACTCTACGTCGATGACATTGTTCTTGCAGCATCCTTGCCGTCCCTCCTACACCAGATCATGGCTCGACTCCACTCCAAGTTCGCCATGACCGATCTCGGTCCTTTCCATCACTTACTTAGCATCTCTGTCACCCGCTTTTCTCACGGGCTCTTCCTTTGCCAGCACCAGTATGCCATCGATCTCCTCCAACGTGCGGGCATGGCCGAATGTCACCCCACGGCCACTCCGGTTGACACTCGCGTCAAACTCTCCGCTACCGATGGCTCACTCGTCACCGATCCCTCTTAGTACCGGAGTCTTGCTGATGCTCTCCAATACCTCATCCTAACACGGCCTGATCTCACCTACGCCGTCCAGCAAGTGTGTCTCTTCATGCATGCTCCGCGCGAACCTCACCTCACGCTGCTCAAGCGTATCCTTCGCTACGTGAAGGGCATACTCTTCAGTGGGCTACACCTCAGCTTTAGCCTCATTGACTCTCTCACCGCATACTCCGACGCAGACTAGGCGGGCTGCCCCGACTCTCGACGCTCCACGTCCGGCTACTGTGTCTTCCTCGATGACACTCTAGTCTCCTGGTCTTCAAAACGCCAGACTACAGTGTCTCGGTCCAGCGCCGAAGCCAAGTACCGCGCCGTTGCCCACACCGTCGCCGAGTGTGGCTACTTCACCAGCTTCTCTAGGAGCTCCGTGCACCTATCTTCTCTGCGACCATCGTCTACTGCGATAACGTCAGTGCCGTCTACATGACCACCAACCCGATTCATCATCGACGCACAAAGTATATGGAGATAGACATTCATTTTGTCCGTGACAAGGTCACACTAAGACAGGTTCGGGTGCTTCATGTACCATCGGCGCACTAGTTCACCGATATTATGGTTAAAAGCCTCCCCACGTTTTTGTTCACCAGTTTTCGATTCAGTCTCTACGTCCGTTCCCTTTCCGCTATGACTACGAAGGGTGTTAGATCACTAGACCACTGGACTGTATATATATAGACCCGATCCTTTCTTGTAGAGTTAGGGTCTTAGTCTTCTTGTACACATATATAGACCCGATTCTTATCAAACTAGATTATTAGAAAAGCAACGGCATCAACGATGAATATTGGAGAAAAAGCCATGTAATCTGATGAGAAATAAATGTAGGACCAGTGATAACAAAACAGGGGGTGTCAGAGCCAATTGACGAACAAGAATACACTAATCCTTGGAAGTTCTTATGGATCCATATTTTGAAAGTCTCATTTCATCTCTCAACAAATTACTTTGGTTGAGATTTTCAGAGATGCGCAATAAAAACCTTATTTAGTTGATGAACACAGGACATTGTGTATTCATTATTAAATTTTCCTTTAAAGATCTCATTTGTTGACAGTTAAGAAATCAAATATACAAATATCACCTGAAAGTTGCATTCTACTATGTCAAGCCCATACAATCCCGCCGCTTGAGCACTGCCTATAACTCCAGCATCTCTTAAATTTTGCATGGATATCATCTGCAAATTAATATCCAAAAACACATCAGGATATTTTCAAGAGATGAAAGGAGCATGTGAATTTTTTATTAGGTACCTTGGCACCAGCAGCACAGTTATCAACATTTTTCTTTACAACACTTAAACTAGAGAGTGAGTGCTCGCATTGAGCAAGTTCCTGCCATATGAAACAAGTGCAGATGATCAGGAAATTGACATCCTAAGACTGAGGGTCCACTATGATTAGCCCTTTTTAGAGCTTTTTCACTGTATATGTATTTGATATGTATATGTTTTGTCAGGAAAAATTCATTTGCAACAAAATTGTTGCACAAGGTCATGGAGCAAGACAGGGAACTCCTAGCCATGCAGCTATATCAGCAATTAAAACCGTTAATTACATATTTAGCATATCATAACCTCTGGATGGCTGAAAATCGTTCTCAAATCATTCTTCTGCACTCCTGGAAGAGCCCAGACACAGCTCTACATCCACTTGAACTTCTTGGACAATATGCAGCTTATGACCAAGAAGCAAGTAATAATTCTGGTGAAAGCTTCCAGTAGATGAATTTTCAATAGGAAGAACAACTATGTCGGCAAGCGAAGACTCAACAGCCTGTCAATAAGAGTGCGACTTTTAAGAATCAGATATATTTGGAGAAAATGAGGTTTTGAATTAGAAGAAAAGATTTAGAAAATTTATGTAACGATGATAACCTCAAATACGCCCACCAACTTTTTGCAGGGAACGGCAATACAATCTGGGAAGGCCTTAAGCACCATCTCCTCAGTGGCCATACCAGATGAGCCCTACAATCAAGATAAGGATGGCATCAAACATATTATACACTTTCAAATATCATCAAGCATGACTGAATCTTGTACCTGATATGCCACACGGACATTAGCCGTTTCAGTATCTAATGACAGATCAATTGCAGGTGATGGTCCTGCAGAAGATGGGAAGAGCATTGTAACAGAGCATCACTTATATATAGGAATGGGAAAAATTGCTAAGATAGCCATCATCTGTTTTTGTCTCTGGTCACAATATTGATATGCCCAAGAAATAAACTATGAAAAGTAGCTTGAGTGCTAGCTAAAGCATGCTCTGAAAATGTAAATCAATAGAGGCGCAATGCAAAATACTGTTGAAATTGCCTGTAGCACAGCTAGATTTTATCGATAATCTTAGCATATCATATGTGAATTTAGAGAAATAATTATCTAAAATCTAAAATCGCTTCAGGCCCAGCATCCAAATGGAATACCAAGATCGCATAAACGGAAATGACTTATAATGTGCTAATTGCTAATGCCACACACCGGAACTGCACATGATCGGCACCTAATTAACTGATACGTGGATCAATCTTACAACTTCGATATAGTGCAAAAAACTGCATTCACGTTTAAAAAATAGAATAGAAGGAAAAACAATCCAGAATACCATAAGTATGGAACAAAGGAATGCTATTCTTTCAGAGGTTCCAATGATCAACTTGAAAAGTTAGTGGAGAGCGAGCTGGATAGGGCTTGGCTTTTGCATTTCCTAATTACATATATTAATTCTATCAAGTATAACAACAACAACAGTAGTCAATATTTCGTCCAATGTACATTCATTTGAAACACGTAACAAGACATCAGTGAAAATTAACCGAGTACATACCTTCCATAGCAAATGGAAAACGTAAATAAGTTCAGCTAAAACCCAACGATCAACGTGTATGAAACTAATCTCCCAAGCACGATTTAGGGCCTCTTCGGTTTGGAGGATCTTCAAAAAAAAATTTATCCTGTAAAAGTCGTGTAAAATTCTTTCGTTCCGAACAAGCCCTTAGATTTGGTTTCTCAGAGCGTGGGAAATGGTGAAACTAATCAAGCTTACCAGCAAGAGAACCAATAGATGTGCACTGCATTAGATGCCGAGAGAGAGACGAGGACGCCACGGGGCGACCAGGCGGCGGAAAATGGGAGGCGGAACCGCGCGCGGGACTCGGTCGGATCCTCTGCGGGCAGACCGGATTTCTGATCGCGGGATGCCAGATGGACGGCTCAGATCCAGCAATGTAGAAATTAAGTAAGAACATTTTTATTTTTTTTCCATATCTAATCTCTCGTGATTGTGGCAGCGATAATCCAGGCCGTTGATGGCAAAATCCAGCGGCCGACTGATGATCACTCAGTCGCTTGGCTTGGCTACAGTGTCAGCAAGACATAAACTGCAACCGGTTCCAAGGCTGTCGTAGGGTGATCAAATAAAATAGACAAGACATATATAGGGCAACTATAGGTATGGAAAAAAATTTATGTTAAACATATTGATGGGCTAAGCTGGAGAAAATAGATGGAAAGTTTAAAGGCCGTCCTAAGTGGTTATTAAGGTCTTTTATTTTAAGTAAATTTTATATAACCTCGGATTTGGAGCTAGCACATACAACACATCTCAGGTACTTCCTCCATCATAAATTATAAGGTATGGTTTGACTTAGTAAAGTCTTCAACATCAAACTTTAATTGTCATTTTTTCATTATCCATAGTGAAACCAATACAAATCTAACAAAACTATATTTATATCACTAAACCTATATATTCTTAAAATGGCATTGCCATAGTCAATGGGGGTTCCAAGCTTGCTGTCCTAAATTTGTGTTGGTCATCCATTTTATTGCAGAATTAGATTTGTGTTGTTGCAATATCCAATTCTTTTGTTGTTACACTTAAACAAAATGTTGCACCTTCTCTATTCGCTTGTTTATTGTTATGTTCAATGCTTTAATTGAAATCTTTTTTTTTTGAAAAAAAGACCGATTCTATGGTTGTTGTTTCTCAATGTGCACATAGCAAATCAGTATGTTTCGAACGGTTATTCCTCATTGTTGCATATTCCGAATTAGACGGTTAGCTCCAAATGCTGCTTTGATCGAGGGCTATATGTTGGTTGCAAACGGACACATTTTTTTTTACTTTGTTACACTTGAACTGGGTGCTTTTGAGGATGCTCAAGCAATAAGATTTGGGATTTGTTATTCGTTGTGGACAGGGGCGGGTTGCAGTGTTTTCTTTCCATATTTCGCCTACATCGGTGAGTGGGACGACCAACCCCGCTTGTGTTACATGCATCAAACGATGAGTGCACTGTCCGACGTTAGTGCGTAGATGAGACATCGAATGTTATTTTCTTCTTTTGTTTGAAGGATTGAATTAGGCTTTGAGAGGAGAGGACAGATGCATGATTGAGCTTATGCTTGGATAAACTTGGCTTTGATACCAGGACAGCCCCCAAGTCCAAATTAAAAGGCTTTTATACTAGTGGAGATGATAACTTCATTCAAAAACCAAATATGCCAATGTAAAATGGGTGTTGTTTCCTGTATCTGTTAAAAAAAAGCCAACACACTTACTCTCCAACCCTCACTCCCTTTTTCCTCCTCCTTCCATACAGTACACATATGGTGCTTGTTTGGTGGGTGCTTCTAGTACTTGTACGTACTCACACTCACAGGGCAGTTCATATTCTTATATAAATTTTAAGACTTACTGGTAGCTATAGAAACCAAAAAATAAACTAGTACATATGACATGGTAACACTAGCTTATCTAAAATTGGATACTTACCAGATGTTTCGTAGAATCTCTAGGTCCGCAAACAAGGCTCGGAGTTTTGAGTTTTTCTGGTTATAGTCATGATCTGCATATCACGTAAAAAGTTCATGTTCTTGTTTTCATTCCATCTCACAGTACTTTTGCTTAGTTAAATGAAGAATGTGGTCTTCCCTTTTTAGGTACCCTTTTCAGGATTCTTTTTTTTAATGATTTTGGGCGTAGATTCCTAAAAATGTAGTGCATAGCATGTTCCGAGATGCAGGTAATTAAATTCTAGTTTTGATTATTTTGATTCACTGAAGCATATATGGATGAAGGCAATATGCCATGTTTTGCCAACTGATCATCACTTACTCTTTCATCGATCAACCAAAATTACTGTTTCTTTATTTTAAGAAAGAGAGAAAACATGAAATGCCATTAACAAACACCATTTTCTAAAAGATAATATTGATGAACGCAACTTTTAGAAAATAACATCGTACAACTCAACTTATCTAAGAAATACATCACCGTCACTACTCTATTACTTATGCTCTGTTAGACACTACGTAAAAACTATTTTACCCTTAGATATATAATGTATATGCAAACTAAAACTTTGTCTAAATTCATAGGAAAACTACACATGAGAAAAATCTCAAAAAATCACCAATGAAGTTCATGACACCATCTACTTCTAGTAATTTTGACATAATTTTTGGAGTATTGTAGCATTCCCAAAAAAGTTCCTAAATCATCATCCTTTTATCATACATAGAAGAGAAAGCTCCAGGTGAGGTCGCATGTCGACTACTTAGAAGAGGAGCTTGCCCGTAGCACTATAGGTGTGCACTGGTATTCTAGAGTCGCGAGGCAGGGGCAGTGAGGCTTCGGAATCAATGAAAATGACAATGAAAACAAAGGAGGGCAAGGGATGTGGCAGTGGTGTTAGGAGCTCGGAGAGGGGGGACGGTGGCAATAGGGTGGGGGTGGGGATGGGGGAGCTAGGGGGCAAGGGTGATGGGGGAGTTCTAAGTGAGAATGCGCATAGGGGCACCACTCCCAGTTCCATTTTATGTGCGTGCATGAAGAGACATTTGGAGCTGGATGAGGAGAAAATCATTAAAAGCAACAAGAAAAATGGAATGCGACGAACATGATTGACGAAGAAATGAGCTCGACGGAGGGGGAAAGAATACATAGAGGTGTTGGGTCGTCGTAGCCAAGCCATCGGTGACAAGGAGGATGAGAATCGTCACCATGATGGCCAGATCCACTTGTGCACACCGCTACCATCGATCTACCTCCTTCTTGACCGCCAGTGCTGATCCATCTCCTCCTTGACCGCTACCGAGGCCACCTCGACCACCATAGCCTCGCTTCGCCATTCAAAGCTGCCATCAAGGAGAGAGATAGAGGAGAGGTAGTAGCGTTGTCAGAGAGAGGAAGAGATGGTAGCGACGATCGGAGAGGGAATATATGCTACCCCACCAAGCCACCTTCGTTCACGTGCCGCCTCGACGAAGTCATTGCTAGATATGGGAGTGACAATAGCCTGCATGATGGTGAAAGGGGAGAAGCCACTAGTAGTGAGAGGACAAGAAGAGAAATGGCTATTGGTAGAAGGAGAGGAAGAGAAGGGAAATAGGAGGGTAATTTAGTCATTTTAACAAAACCAATGTTGTTTAAGAAAGTACAAGTGACGACGATGTTATTTCTGCTTGTACGATGATGTTTTCTAAAAATTACACTTATTGATATTACTTTTTGAAATATGGTGCTTGTTGATAGTATTTTTTGGATTTTCTCTCTAAGAAACCATGGTAATTAAAAGCAGCTAAGAGCCTAAGACACCAAAATCAGACTAATCAACCAACCTTGGACGCACGTGCGCGTATGTACGTACCCTTGGCAACCGGTCGAAGCCTCACTCCGCCGGCGCCGGCCGTGGTGATCATCCCCGGCACGACCAAGCAGCGTCGTCGCGGCATCGTCCCCTCACCGCCATCATCATCCATCCGCGCGTAGGCGCCGGCGGCGACCGCCCGCCGCGGCACCAGCTGTAATCTTGCCGCCCTCGCGGTGCCGGCCACGTGGACGGGGCCGGCAGCAAGCACCGAGAGGCACGGGACGGCAGCCATGGCGCCGGCCGAGCTAGAGAGAGATCCAGGGGTAGAGAAATCGAGAGATCTAGAGAGAGAGAGAGAGAAAGAGAGAGAGAGAGAGAGAGAGAGAGAGAGAGAGGTGAGTGTGTGTGACACAAGGGGTTTTAGCGTAGCGATCGAGCATTCATCCAGCCGCTTTGCTTTCGGCGAAGAACAGCTAGCGAATTGAAATCCGGAGCCGTTTTAATCTGCCTTTTTTTTCTTTTGCATGTTAATTTTGGTTTGTAGCATTGTGCAGTACTTTGCTGGCGCGATAAGCGGGCGTTACTACGTGTTAGTAATTACAACCAGTGAGTTGTCAAGTAATAGAAGCCTATTGCATGCGGATTTCAAGGGGAAAAAGGTTTTTGGTGTCTTCCGCATGCCTACACTTCACGGAGTCTCAAGCTCTCAACTCGTGCTTGCATGCATAAATCTGATTGTCGTCTTGGAAGTAAAAATAAATAAATAATCAAGGTTGATGAAGTGTGACTGATACTACTCTCCATCCATCTTAATATTTTTTTCCATCGTTTGAATTTTATGAAAGGACTAGCTATATTCATGACATCACATTTTTCAAAAAAACCCTGTCAAATCGGTTTTACATGTTATAATTTAACTACATTTATATTGTAATTTTTAAAACGTACGTTGTAATTATATTATAAATTTTAATAGTTATATTATATTTTTTCTAATACGCACTCTATAAGAAAATAAGGTTAAAAATAATTAATTATCTACTTAAAACAAAGAAAAGATAGAAACATACTTACATATATAAGAGATATATATAGCAATCACATAATAAAAAGTGACTAAAATCATCTGAAAATGTGGCGCCATCTTTTAGCAAAACCATTTTTGAAATATTATGTTCCCAATTCATTCGACCCCATATCTATTGTTCACTAGTAATTTTATCATTGATATGATCTTTCTCCATCAAGTAAACTCATAGTGACATCAAAATAGTTTCACCTTAATCTTAATCTAAAGCATATAAAAATAATTATATTTATGAAAAGAGGTAGCAGTGCTAGAAGAATGCAATGTAAAATGTATACCAAAATTAATGGATACCAGGTTCTCTAAGAATGAACTAGCCAGCGTCATTAAAAAAAGGAATGGAGGGAATGGTTGAACTTGATTTTTTTTTTCAGGTTAATGTGGTGGAACACCATATCGCCACTGTGATTTGCCAGTTGCCACCTCGCTTGAAGATTGCCATTCATGTCGATTCATGCATGTGGTAATCTCAGAGTCTGCCCCTGGCCCTATATTTAAAGCGTGAAGTCCGATTTAGTACCTATTTAAATTGTAAAAACTTTCCCAAGGCATGACGTTGGATAGATATTCATGTGAAAATTTTCCTAACACGTGCTTGGTTAATTTGCTTCTTCTTCATCTTACGGGTCGTTCACTTTGATGTGTTTGGGTTAAAGTCTTTATAGGTTTTAAGAGTGGTAACTTTCATAATTATTAAAATTTTGTAAGATAGAATTGATAAGGACATCTGTTATTGTACCAACATACGGTAATACCAAAATTCAACAGAGTTGAAATTGACAACAAAGTGATCTAAGTTGTTAGCTTCCGTCGCTGTCGCCTCTCATGACCATTGCATATTTGCATGTGTGCCGTGCGAAAAGAAAAAAAACAGACTGCTAAGACACTGTCCGCTCGTTAAGATCTGCAGGCATGGCCTATGGACAAGCTAGGCATGCATAGGAGAAGGAGAAACGACTTCGGTTGGATTCTGGATCTCATTGGATGCATTGAACGTACGAGCGGACATAAATCATGTGTGGCAATGCATCATAATTGTAAGTTTGTTTCTAAGAAATTACGTGGAACGTTTAGCAAAGTTTGATTTGGATTTGCCCAAAGTTAAGAGCGTCAATATTTAATCATAAATAGTATAAATAGTATAGTATTCGAAGTATCTGTAAACAAAGGGAGTAGATATGTAGACCTTTTAGCAACAACATAATCATAGATGAAACATGATGTACCAACCTAGCAAGTGACAGACACTATGATCACTTTAGCTCACAAACATCTACTCTCTTTATTATAAAATATAAATATTTTTAACTATATATCTGTTTTTTATTTTAAAATAGAGGAAATATTTTTCATTGGAGGGGTGACTTTTTTTCTTCTAAAAGATATGCCACGTTTCTGAGACTTTTTTTTTACGGTCAAACCGTCAGATCTCAAGTGCAGGAAAAGGCACCATGACAGACGACTTGAACCATAGTACAGAAACTTGCACTTTGTTTACACGGAGTACGTAATTCTCATTTTCAGGAAACACAAAGAAAGAAAGTTGCGTAAAAGTTAAAAAGAAAAACATAACTGCAATGTACGTGTACGGCTCGTGCAGAAATATCACATCAGTTTATGCAATGCATCTTCTTTATTTGCATGGAAGTCCAAAAGATGGATCGAATCTGACTATACTGTCTGCTGCACTCCAAGATTTGTCCAGTTGACCGTAGTACTCTCAATAGCCATGGTATATAGGCTAGTGTAGCGTACTTGGAACGCCATGTCCTTACTTTTGGGGGCCCTTGCACTGAGAAGTTGGCATCTGTCTGATATGTAGGCCCAATTGGTTGGAGCACCAAAATTGCTCGTGTAAACTACCAATGCCGTCCTAAAAAACTTTATATTTATACACAAATGTGAATAAGTTATACAGATCTGTGTCTAAAAGTAAACTTTTTTTTTTTGGAACGGTGGTTATACTTGAGCAGTAGTACTGGAATTTGTACATATAATTTAAATTGGTTTTGCTATTTGCCAATTATCTGATTTTTTTCTTATTTATCAGTCATTATACTTGCACATTGCATAAGCTAGAGTTGCATAATATAAAAAGTAGTAATACAACTTCAGTGTAAACAAGATGCATCTTTTATTTTTATGTTATGTTTTAATTTCTTAGAGTAGCATAGGTGCATTTTCATGCTTATCTAATCATAATTTTTTGCATTTCATATTAAAAATGGTACACAACAAAGCATAGTTTATTTAGCTTTAAGGTATAATTTTTTCATCCAATAGAAAGAAAAACATATATGTGAACAAATAAAAAAGCATACACCATTAGATGAATAGAGAAAAATGTGACTGATAGTCGATGAAACCAATCAACTGTAAATAGATATTGGCACATATCAAATTGGCGTTTGCAGCCCAAGTTTTTCATAAAATTTAGTTCAACAAAATGTAGAGCCAATATGGTGGCAGAATATCTTCCACCAGACCAAACTCTGACTCAGCACAATTTGGTTCCCAATAAATGCACTTACTGGGAAGTAAATTTTCTGCATTTCCGCAAAGCACAACAGAGACCCAATCTGTTGCCCTTGCTTAGTAGTAAGAACTAGTAGAAACTCTAAAATTCTTTTTTTCACACAAATTTTGTAAAAGAACAATTCAATTCCGCAGCTGAAAAGGCTCCATGGCAAGAACACGCTGTCACTGTCGCTGGAGAGTTTTCAGTTCAGCTACGCTTGCTAACAAAAAAACTGACATTTTTCACAGCGAAGGGAGGGAATGTTTTGTGGCAGCCAAAATTGTACGGTAAAGCCTGGGAGTAGGGCCAATGATCATGCCCTGCAAAGAGCCGACACACACACTGCTATCGTAGGTCCTGTACTACCGACACAGGAAAAGGAACCATCGAAACGCATCGATCCACGGTATGCAGCCACATCCATCGAACACTGCCATGTTTCCATTCCATCTGCTTGCTTTCCATGGCATACAGAGCAAATGGAAATCCCAGGCACAAATTGTACACACTTCAGAAAAGTTCAGAGAAAATCTTTCAGGCATTTCATGAATTCTTCTTTCTTCCATCAAGGTCAGATGATCCAGGCAACATGTAGGTGCTAACTAGATAAGATTATACGAAAGAACTGAAGGAATTCATGTAACATGACGGTTTTGGGCAAGAACCAGGAGTGGATTCTGCGTCTCGGTTCTTGCACAATTTTACAACACATAGCTGAACAATCATTGAGAAGAGGAACAGGGGAGAGGGAGAGGGAGAGAAAATTACCACGCATGGTTTCACAAGCTCTATTCCATGGTAGCTAACCATTGTGCAATTCTTCTTCATGGGTGCAAGCTAATGGTAGGTATTATTACCAGTGGCATGGCTCGTCCCAGATGATGGGTAATTACAGGTTCTGGGAGCTCGCACTAAACCAGGGCCACTGGATGTAACCTGTGATCTAGCTAATTAAGCTAGGTCTCTTTGCTCTTTCCCTTCTTAGCCTTGGATGACTTCTTGTCCTGGTTCTTGGACCCGAGGCTTACCCAGGTGTAGTCGCTCGGGATCATGAACGGGTCGGTGCTGTCTGCGACCTGTGACAGGTTCACTGGCTTCGATCTGGAGTTCTTCAAGCCCCACTTCAGATAGGAGCTCTTCTGAGTCTCTGGTTTGTGCATGATGGATCCTGGACCCGGGCTCGCCAAGAGGCTGGGGCTCGACATTGGTGTGAAGAATTCCTCCGGCTCGAGGAGAGGGACGAACTTGGTGAAAGTGATCACTACCCTCACGGTTGGAACAACAGGAATGGCAACCTGCATTAACAATAGAATTATGGATCAGCTGAATTCATGCACATCAACTTCCGTCCAGAGCTGTACTACATCACTAATAAGTAGCAAAAAATGAGTATGTATCCAGCAGACCAGCTCAATGTTTCCGACAATAGTTATTCGGAAGCAGAATGATGCATACGAACATGATGAAGCAGATAAGGATATTTCACGAAGTGCTAGAGCATGCAACTTCAATGAGTACTACTTTTGTAAACCATGCATTGAGTAAGCTTGAAATGTCCCATGCCTTTTTATCTTAAACCAGCTACTCACACGACAATGTAGTTATTACATGGTAATATCTATCACCAACTCCTCAGAATTGAGCAAACCTGGAAAATCCTTGATTCAGATCAGCACGTGCACTGAGTAAACTCCATTCAATTTTTGTCCTAAATGTTGTCTCACATTTATGCACACCAAGCTTACACCATTGTACAATGAACAGTGAAGAACCCTTCACGTATGGAGGATCGGTCCCAATGTAGCAAATGACAATAAGTCACTTTTTTTTTTGCGGGGGACAATAAGTTACCTAACACCTAATATTATCAGATTGATGACAAGAATTTTCAGTGCACATAGGGGCAATTTACTAATTTGCTGATAACATTTTCAAGGAGATAAGAACTTTGCAAATTGCAGATGCATCAGTGATTAGTTAACTGAGATGTTTCCCTGATTCTTTCTACCACATCGATTTTTGCAGCCACATTGTCAGTACCAGTACTGAACAATGAACTTTGCTGAATTACCGAAGCATTCTAAATTCTTGCTGAATTTGCACTGAAACACTGAACTACACATTGATAAGAACAGGAGGAGCAGAATGGCAGATTGGATGTTACCTTCACCGGAAAGGTCCCCGGCGGGAACTTCGTGGTGAGCAGCTCGCGGAGGCGGCGGACGGCGCGAACGCGGCTCGCCAGGATGTCCAGCAATGGCAAGAACTCGTCGACGCTCAGCGGGAAGTCCTCGGTCAGCCACACGGTTGGCCGCAGCGTCTTCACCGTCTCCTCCTCCTTCCACTTGGCTCCCCCCATCGTCGCGTGGCGACCGAACACGCCGTCCTCGCCGCGGCTGACGGACGCGCAGGCTGGAAGCCGCCGCGGCACGTCCACGCTGTTCCGCCGCCTCTGCGGCGTCCCCATGTGCGACGGGGGCCCCGCCACGCTGCGCCGGCCGGCCACGTAGCAGCTACGCCGCGAAGGAGGCGGGGGGATGTCGGCGACCAGGAAGTCGCCGTCCTCGTCATCATCCCGGATCTCTAGGGGCAAGAACTCCTCGTCGTCGTCGTCGTCTCCGGCGAGCTCGAAGGTGAAGTCCTTAAGGCCGGCATTCGCCACCTTGAGCGTGCGGAAGGAGAAGACAACGTTGTGGACGTCGAACACCCGCGCCTTCCACTCCCCGACGCTCTCCGTCTTCTCCTTCCTGAGCCACGTGGTCCTCGGCACGAGCCTCGCGGAGGAGATGTTGAGCCCCGGACGATACGCGGCCGCGTCAGATGTGGCGGCGTCCTCATCGTCGGCGGCTGCTGCCGCCGCGAACGCGTCGTGCACCTCGCGCTTGCCGCGGTGGAGCACGAGGAGCGAGCCCGGCGGGAGGTGGCGGCCGCCGGCGTCGGCCTCCTCGCCGAAGAAGAGGAAGGAATGGTCGGCCCGACGGATGCGGAGGCCATCGAAGCCGGCGAGCGTGGTGTCCGCGCGCAACTCCGCACCGCGCTTCCAAATGCGGTAGGTGTCCGAGGGCGCGGCGCGGGAGAGGAGCGGCACGACGGAGCTCTCGAAGTGGAAGTCCACCTCGAGGTAGAAGTCCTGGACCCTTCGGAGCGCCGCGGACAAAGCGGGCGCCCGGCGCCGGAGCTTGGCCCAGGCGGCGACGCGGTGCGCGCGGAGGAGGCACGCGGCGATGTCCTTGCACCCCAGGCAGAGCGCCTCCTGGAGCGGCGTCCACCCGGCGTGGTTCTGGAGCGTGGGGTCCGCGCCGGCGGCGGCGAGCGCCGAGGCGAGCGAGGGGAGCCTGAGCCTCACCGCGAGGTGGAGCGCGGTGTCCCCGCCGGGCACGTCGCGGCGGTCGACCGCCGCGGACACGGACGCCGCGAGGCGGGCCTCGAGGCTGGCGTCGGCGGCGGAGAGTATCCGGCTCGGGTGGGCGAGCGGCGGAAGCCCCTGGAGGACGGCCGCCAGCCCGGCGGCGTCCCGCAGCGCGACGCAGTGGTGCGCCGGGCTATGCGTGTAGTCGGACGGCCGGATCGGCGCCGACGACGTGCGCTTGGGCCGCGCCACCGTCGCCGCCGCCGCCACGGGGGAGGAAGGGTCCTGGACCGGCATTGCCTGCTCGGGGCGCGAGCTCTCGGGATTCTCGCGGCTTCTTGGGCTCTCGGCCGCCTTCGCCTAGCTCTAGCTCTGCTCCGCTGTGCGCGGCGCAGTGCGGGGAGATCGAGTGGAGTAGCTGAGCTGAGCTGAGCTGAGCTGCTGAGGTGGGAGTGGGATTCACTAGATGTCCAGTGGGAAAGAAAGACTCAAGCGAGGGGCAGATAATGGGCCGGGTCCGGGCCGACTGGCTCACAAAACGGAAAATTACTCTACCAAACAGCAATTATTTGTTCAATATCTAATACTTCCTCTATTCTCATATAAATGACATTGGTTAATTTATTTTTAACTAACCAATATCATTTAAAAAACCAGAGGTGGTATGTTTCTGTGACAAATCATATAATATTGTTATATATATACACTATATCTAATATACTTTCAAGTAACACAACACATTATATTTATACAGATCCTGGTGTTCCAACTTAAAAAAGCAACACGTCATTGGATAAAGCAGTGTAATAATTGTATGCAAATGGGGAAAAAAAGAAAACGAAAAAAGTGATATTCTACCGATGCAGCAACGTGCCGTGTGGTGGGGTGAGTACGACAAATCGAGCTTTGTGGGGGGTGGGCCCGGGCTGGGCCGGGCCGAGCCGGATCTGCCGTCTCCTCGCTTTATTATGCTAAACTGCTCCTGCATCCTTGGGTTCTGGTCAGCAACTGCCACTGTTTGTTTACTACTTTTGCTTTTCTTTACTGCTCTTTGTAAATTTGCAATAAAGACCTCAAGGTGGCTGTTTATTGTTACTGTGTCACGCTGGGGAAGGCCGTCTTACCCACCTTTGGGAGGATAAAAAACCTCTTCTACATCATTGTAACAAAAGGATTTACAAATTTGAGCTTGCTTGCTTGGAAGTAAATTGCTCGTCAATATTGTGTCTAACACTTGAAAAAGAATGTACATGATAAATGGTTTCTCGTCACTAAGTTAAAAGACTTTATATATATATGTATGTATGTTTTTTCTTTGTCGTATAGATAAATACATTATTTATACTATAGCGAGCATCATTTAACAGTAACACTAGATAGAAATTAAAAACCTAAAAAATAGATTTAATTCACAACGAACTATATTTTTTTGTTAATAAATTATTATCTTTATAGCGGTATAAAGATATAGTCTAAAGGGATAAAAGTTACACAACAACAACCAAATTATATAGGGTGCCTCATGCAAAAACCGTGGATTTTCTCTTTTGCTTTTCCTTTTGCATCCTCCTTTGCTTCCACTCCCTTCTTCCATGACCAGCCTTGGTATAATGCAGGCTGGTATGGTAGTACTACTGGTCACTCACTCTCTACTCACCTGTGCCGTGTGATATCTATGACTCAGTCTGATTTGATACCATCTATACTACCTTTTGGCCTTGCAGGAGTACAATCCATGGGATCTCCTTTAGTTGGGATGGGAGACGGTTGGATCAGTCCTTTGCTTGCTGCCTTCACTTTTCTTTGCTCCTCTTCTCTCCTCTCTTCTTTTACTCTTTCCCTTGGAATCCATCCAACTTAGGGTTTTTATCTCTTCTTTTCGAGAGGATCCTCCAGATTAGTACTAGTGTTAAGCTAGTACTCTAGGAGATAAATCTTGGGGGTCCATGGACAAATGGTTGCATGCATGGCTGTTGTTGTTGCAGGGTCCACGTCGATTTGAGGATGAAAGAGGAAAAAAAAAGAAAAGAGAGGGTCACCTGTGACGGGGACACTGTTCCGTTCCAGCTCTCATCTCCTGTTTTGGACCACACCAAGAAGTTCATGTTCATGAATCATGAATCATGATGTGTTTGAGAGAGACTCCAAGTTTAGGGGCCAAGACTGAAGATTCTGTTTAAAACGCTGGAATTTCTTACAGAATAGGAGTAGCTCAGTTGTGTTGCTAATGGTAGTGCTACTTTAGATAAAAGGTGGTAATGCTAAGATACCTTTCAAAACGCAAAAGTTTATGGAATTTTTTTAGAATTTAGTTGGACTACTAAAAAAATCCTCAAAATTATTAGCCCTTTGATTCGAAGGAAAAACATAGGGTTTTTTTTATTCCAATCATATAGAAAATTTCCTAGTTTGAAATAAAGGATTGAGTCCTATTAACTCTTATAAAATTCCTATGGAATCTCATTCCATATAAGTTTTAAAGGAATTTTACCATAAGATCCAAACTCATAAAAAGTTTTGTCTGATTCTATCTTTTTTCAAATTTTCTGTCTAATCAAACTATCATTCTCATATTTTTTTAATTATCTGTTTTGTATCTATATTGCTATTAAGAGTCTATGTTTTTTCTATTTTTATTTTTTTCAATTCTATAATTGGAAGTACCCTTACATGTTCCAGTAGAATGGCAATGGTGCCTAGTAGCAGTTAATTCTTCCGTAAAAAAAATAAAGCTATTTCTGTCCCTCTGTTTTTTTTTCTAAAATAAAATTATTTCTCTACCTAACCTCTCATATCAACCAATCACAATAATTCTCTATTTAATTTCCATACTTATTTTCTCTTCTAAACCAATTACAATATTTTCCTAATTATTTCTAAAAAAATTAGTATAAGACACTAAAAAAACATGTAATTAGTTGTGATACACCGTAAAGACACAAATTGGCTCTAGGATACATTAAAAATCATGTAATTAACTGATGGACACTCTTGATATTATTTTATTATTTCGTAGCCAGATTGTGAGAGAAACATTTCAAAAGGAGGATTTGCCCTTGATACCAGACATATGTATAACTCATAGTGGCCCATAGATATGGCCATGAGTTTATTATTTTATAGATTATTTTTCATAGAGAAAAGGCATGGTGTCTAATATTTGGGCCTAAAACATTTAACCTATGTCAACCTTGATTGATGTTGTCTTCAACCTTAGGACCGGGCGCAAGATAGCGAGAAACGCGGCAGGGCGTGACTAGGTCGGGGATGAGGACTGCTCAGCACCACCTAGGGGAAGTGCATTTGGGTAGCCGACGATGATTGGGTGAAAGCAGCATTGGAAGGATACATCCACGATGAGCTCACCAGTAGAGCAATGAAGCTTGGGATAGCCTAGCTATAGTTGATGGGGATATAGATTCTACGCAAGAGACAAAACTTATGACACAAAGGCTCATCGTGCGAGGGGCAGGCAACAAAGCTCAATGGTGCGAGGAGTAGCAATGGTGAAACAGAGGTGTGCGACGCCAGTGCGTGCACCACTTCTTGATGAAACGATCGAGCTTTGAGAAGGGTCTAATCGTTCCTTCTTGATGACATTGGGCTTGTGGGTTCTAGTAACATGCCACTTGATTGAAATGTCCGATAGATACAACTCTTAGTGGTGACATGAGAAGGCACTAGACTCGGTTTGAATTGAGAAGAGAGTAAGGCTATGCTCGCCAACATAGCGTCTAGGGGTCGACGAGAAGGTTGAAGTAGAGGCCATGTAACATCTCAGTGAATCGATTGAGATAGTGGTAAATTAGTACTTTTCTCGTTATTTCTCTCTTCATCTATACTATATATAATAAAATAATATTGAGAAGGTCTATTTTTAAGTATGCTAGAACAAATTTGGTCTTATTTCTTTTCTCCGTGCCAAGCTTCAGAAACGGTCACAATTTGGATCGGAGGGAGCGGTAAGACACAAGATCCTGGCTCGGGAATCTAGTGGCGGTATTAGTGTAGTAGTAGTAAACTCATGGATTAGGATTAGAAGAGGTTTGTCAAGACGGATTGGGGCCAGTGATGGAGTAAAGCCATGCAAGAACGGATTGGTGAATAGAATAGGCTTGCAGGGAAGAGAGGGAGAGAGCAAGAGGAGGGGCCCAAGCCCAACAAGGCGTAGGCGTTGGGGGTTGGAGATGGAGCAACGGTACACAGTAGACGTTGCACCGGGGTGGGTCTCCTCAGGATCTTCTCTGCTGCTGCTGTTGCTGGCCGACGGGATTCTCCAGTGGCGGCAGTCCCTTCCACGGGCGGTACGGCCGGCGCAGAAGATCCTCGACACAGCGTGGGCGGTGGAAACCAACCAAGTACTACTAGTGTGGCTGAAGCTAAGCGGGTGTACTCTGGTAGTATGCGTGCATGGGTTGGCTCTGGCGTGTCCGTCTCCCGTCCCATGCCGAGGTGGGGGATCGAGGAGGAGGCCCACTAGCCAGGTGTAGCAGCTACCGCAATTATCCATCGGCGTCCACGCCTGCCAGCCGGACCGGACCGGCTTGGCCGATTTGATTGATGGATTGATCAATCAGTTTAGTACGCCCCTTGTGTCCAGGAAAACCGGGTCATAAGCATTAAATGCACCTCTGCTTACCGGATAAGAAAGCATTATGAGAGTAGTATACAACAACCCCCTGGTCATATGGTTCCTACCTGGTAAGAAGCACTTTGAACTG
This sequence comes from Oryza coarctata, assembly GCA_030770085.1. Classification (NCBI taxonomy): domain Eukaryota; kingdom Viridiplantae; phylum Streptophyta; class Magnoliopsida; order Poales; family Poaceae; genus Oryza; species Oryza coarctata. The sequence goes on from CM061475.1 coordinate 12,965,412, forward strand.
ACGTACAGTTTAAAAATTGGATGAAGGCCACTGCATGCACGAAGCTGGCTACCTGTCAATGTTTTTATTTTTCTAAGCGGGGCCCACCTTATTCCCACCATGCCACACGGATAGCGCGGCCTCTTCCGTGGACTAATACCGCCTGTTGCTGCTGGGGCTACACTAGTTTGGCAAGTTACATTGCACAGTATTTTTTTTCTATATTTATTTAAATTGAGGTTATCAACTTATTAGTCACTATAATAAATTTTAAAAAATCTTAACACACTTACACTTTTCTAAGTCATTGACATGTGTAACTTAATTTATTAAAAATAAATCTTATCCTAACTATGAGTGAGTGACCATAACTAAACAGCTATAAATTAATTAAAATTATCTAATTTTAGACGTGGCAAATACAGGGGAGAGCAGAATTCGATTGCAGTAGACTTCTTGGATCCCCGTTCTTTAGAACATTTGTATTGATTTCTAATGATTTTTTTAGAGAAATCTATCCGCATTGTTCGTCCAAATGCCCTGAACTAGTCCACCTATTGGTTGTGCTTACAAGCATGAAGTGGTTGCTCAGCTGTTATAATAAAGTGAATTCCAAGTTTTCAGAACGCAGGTGATACCATCTCCAAAAAAAGAAGGATGCAGGTGATCCCAACACATTTGACCGAACTTAGAATTTGTTCTTAACCACATTCACGTCAGGACTAGAAATGCAATGCAGATCCTCTCGCTTTCTCTCTCTGGTTGCATTTTCAGATTTCCTGAAAGACTACAGCATGCTTTGTAGTACTGATGGTAGTACAATGTATGGCAGAAGTGCGTCGGCGAAACATGATGGGGACAAGTGGCATCATTTGCGTATAATAATGGCATTAGAGGCTAATGCAAACAAACAGATGATTACAAGCATCCAGCTCCCGCATGCTCCCCCAAAAGAGTAATCATGGTGAAGAAAAACACTCAATGACATTTGCATACGTCCCTTCTCGATTATCTTACCAAAAAATAGGAAAAATATATTGAATCTTGGCTTTGTGCATATGGCACAACTGCCTAACAATAACTTTAGGTATATATTGAATCTTGCTTTGTGCCTATGGCATAACTGCCTTAACAAATAACGGGAGGAATATGCAAGGCAAGGCAAATTGATATTAAGAAATAACCGGAGGTATATCGCAAGGTCACGCCATGCCAAATTGATAGAATGAAATGGTGATATAAAGATTTAAAAAGGCCTTGATTTCTTTTTGGCCTGCATCAGTTGCAATTAACAATGGTCACAGGTAACAGAAGTTAAAATTGCAATTCACGCTTCAGACATAAAACCCAAGGCGAATGCGTAAGTGTTGAATAAAAAACGTCATCAACCCAGAAAGAATAATATCAGTTTTATGGGTTGTTCCAACTTTCGACGATAGCATTAGACCGTTGAGGCAATCCAGCATAGGGGACATGCTATGTACACAGGGGGTTGACCATGACCTAGCCATCCATGTTTATTTACAGCAGAAGAATCAGTTGAATTAAGCTAAGCCGAAAGTGTTCTCGCCACTGTAAGTCATGTAGAGGAAGCCGTCCTCATCCTTGTTCTCTTCGTAGATTGCGGACATCAAAGAAGCTGCCAAGAGTATGCGTTTGATACAAGTAAAAAAGGCAGGCGACATGTGACAATGAAAAATAACAATAATGTTTTACCAGTTGGTGGCAATGTGTTCTTCACAAAGACAAAGATGGCCTTCTCTGGGCTAAGCTTAATCCTCTTCCGAACCACATAGACAAACTGGCCAACAGTGAGATCAGCAGGGACAAGGTACCTGAATAAGAAAAAAGACAATGATAAACTTAAGAGACAGCTGATTACAAACATCAAGAAATGGAAGAGACAATCCAAGAGAAGTCTTTCTTTTCAGAGCTCAATTCACTTAACAGCAGATGTCTGGCTATTCTATGTCAGTAAGCAACATAAATAAGTGTACCAACCAAACACAGAGCATATAACATAACCAAATTCCAGAGGATATAGGACATCTAAAGCGAAACAAGGGCATGTTTGAGTTGGAACCCAATGTGAAAGAAAAGCCGCTCCTATTTCTCTTCAGAGGAAAAATGGAAGTCACCTCATACAAAAAAAAATTGCTTAAGCAGATGAATCAAGAGCTTAAGCTAGGAAAGCAACCGCGAGATATCAAAAATTTGCTTAAGCAGCTGAATCAAGAGCTTAAGCTAGGATAGCAACCATGAGATAGAACATAATATAGTAGACGTGGAGAAGACAGCTTACTTCTTCTTATCGATTTCTGGAACATCAGTCTTGTCAGCCTTCTCAACGATCACCTGAAATAGCATATCACAGAATCTTAATTAAGACATATGCATATAGAAGATATGCACAAATGAAAAGGAAATGCCAGGGATATATTACCGGAATTCTGTCTGAGTACTTCTCACGGATCCTGGCAGATTCTGCTTGCCTCCTTTCTGCAATATTATTCATGATTCAGACATCATAAGATGGTATATCCAAATTACATGTGGTTGACTTAAGCAAAGCTAGGAATGCTTTTTTTTAACTGTAGGTTCTGCTACTGTAATGGAATATATGCTACCAAGTCTAAAAAGAAATGTATAGACCTATTTTGTATCTAAAGAACAAACAGCTCAAACCGTGCTAGAAAAATCACATCCCATCCCCGTGCAACAGCATAGTTACAGCATAACAGAAGAAAAATTATCATCTTAGCCTCTTATACAGGCTAGCTTTTCTTAAATCAGAAAATATGTTCAAGGATCAGTCAAATGAATACAAAGTGCAGCATGTTTCACCACCACCAGCTATCAGGCATACTTCTGCTATAACTAGAGAAACATATAGGAGCACGAATTAAGAGAATCATGATATAGTGGAGAAAACAAGTAAAATACATGAAATTGTTTATTATTGAAACAACAATACAGCACATTGAACCCAATTCATTCATAAAACAGGAAAACAACATATAGAAAACCAAATCAATATGACCAGATCAACAAGAACAAATTATATTTAGTGACTCGCATGACCGAAACAAACCACCGTACACTACAAAATTCTCTCTGCAACTAATATGCAGTACACACAACCATCAAAGCAAGAACCATCTATCCTGCAGCCATATCATACAACAACAACAATGAACAAAAAACCTGACAAGACAATCCAACACATACATAAAGCTATCTCCACAAAGGAAGCACTCTCCAGTTATAATATGATCTACAGTCAGATCATCATACCACAGAAAAACGCAAAGCTAGTTCCGATAAAAACGCCCATCTACAGACTCCCAACCAATCTACCACACCGTCGATCGAACCAATCACAGATGGCAACCTAACCCAATAAATTGACAGGGCAGGAGGGTCAAGAGAGAAGAAGCAAACCCAATGGGTGCTCGAGCTTGAAGTCAGTCCTGGCCATCTCCAACCTGCAATCAATCGATCATCAAAACAAACCCAAGTCAACGACCTCGATCAAACCGATCGACCAAAACAAACCACACCGATCTAATCCCCTCGCGAAACGGACTCGAGAATTTTTTTTTTTAAAAAAAACCTCCAAAATCCTCGCGAATTGGGGCAGCTCAGTTGGGGGGAAACTGGATCGAAGGGCTCACCGATCGAAGGGCGCGGCCGGAAGCAACCGATCGAGGCGATCGGCGGCGAGAGGTTGCGGGGAATCGAGAGGGGAGAAGTCGATCGGCGGAAGCAACCGGAAGGAAGTCGCGGTAGGGTTTGGTTGGTGGCGTGTCACCGCTATTTAATGGGGATTTCTTGTTGCGAATTTTATATTAAACCCCTTAACATTACTTTAAATTTCAAGTATACCAGCGTTGTTAAGAGTTTTCCTTTTTTTTTTATTAAATGGCTTTACCAATTTGTTTTTCACGAGGAATATATAATATCAAAAAAATCTCCTATACGTGCCTTGGAATATATTATAGGTTTGTTAGGTTTGAGAAATTCGAGGGAATACAAGTTTTACGAATGGCCTCCTACACATTGAAAAATCACTTCTGTTGTCCATTTCAGTGGTAATACGACAATCTTTTCGATTAATATGAATAATTGTAATACTGCTATTGGTTTTTTGAGATGGGTTTATGTTATTCTTTAGCTAATATGGACAGTTGGACATCATATACTCTTCTCAAATGTGGATTAGTTTTCTAGATTACTTGTTAAGGTAGACTAACTTAAGTTTAAAGGCAAAACCGAGGTTTTCTATAAAAACAAAAAAAAATCATCGTTGAACTTTCAATGTCTCCTTGTTATATGTTCCATCCATAATTGAATACGTGTTGTATACCTTCACTGTTATCCAAAACATGATTAATAAAAACAATAAAAAAGATAAGGAGTTTTTCGGGCCGTACTCGTTGCCGACGACCACGCTACCTAGGCCGAGTTAGCCTGGATCAATTTATTTCCTCGCAGGGAATGTGTCTTCTTTTATTCCCATGGTTTTTTTTATATATTTTTTCCGAGAATCTTCAGCTTTCGTATATCCGCTTGCACATGGGGCATATTCTTATCGTGAGTTCGTGGCAGCCGCAAAGAAACGAACATATGGTCTGATCAGTTTCCATAAGTAGTAAACAATTAAATGAATTAAACAAAAATAATTTATGAGTTAAATTTTTATATATGTATTATTGGTGTTTTAAAAGCCAAGGCTACAAAATAAACTATGATAAAAATTCAAAAATTTAAAGTTCTAAAATTTAAATTTTAGTTACGGCTATGGCGGCCATTTGTGATGCTATTCACATGAGAAAAACTTCACAAAGATGAATAAACATTATATCCTTGAAAAAAAGAATATACATTATTAAACTCATCATTTTCTTTAGCGAGAGCTAGCAATAAGATCACCACATCAAACAAGAATGCCAAATAAAACAAGTATATACAAGATTTAACTCCGACGGCAACTACAAATGTGCATACGTTTACACAGTCCATTCAGATGTCAAGCATATTATCATGATGAAATTGATAGGTGTGCTGGACTAGCAATAATTTGGGCTTGTATTACATGGGACCAAAGCATATTGTGCTCTAGCTTTCCAAGCTAGCAAGTCACAAAAAAAAAACGTTGTATGCACCATATGCATATGATCCATACTTCTTAAAATACATTTAAATTAGCTAGACAGTTAGCTAGTACACTAAACTCACCCTAATTAGTAGTAGCACTAGTCTATATAAGCTAATCACCCAGCTTGAGGTAACATCACAAGAAAGCAAGCAACCATGCATGCATGCATTTCCAAAAAGAAAGCCACCTCACTTGCCTAAAACTACTACTATTAGCTATAGCTAAGCTAATCTTCAAGGTCTGGGCATGCATGCGTGCGTGCCTCGTCGTCTTCTTCTACTGCTCCGACGAGAAGGCGGTCTTGGGGAGGACGGCGTCCCTGACCTTCCTCATCTCCCTCCCCTTGCTCCTCCCCCTGCCGATCTCCGGCGACGCCGCGCTCACCCTCTCCATCTTCCTCGCCAGCCACTCGTGCGGCGGGAGCATCTTCATCTCCTCATCATCGTCTTCGTCACCACCACCGCCGCCGCCGCCGCCGCCGCCGCCGCCACCACCACCGCCCCTCGATGACGACAAGCCGGCCAGCGGGATGGCCACCGGCGCCGACGACCTTCCCTTGCTCCTCCTTACAGCTGCCCCGCCTTCCTCGTGCTGCTCGTTCTTGGCCTTCCTGACGGCGAGCGCCGCCGCCGCCGCTTCTTTGCTCTGATCCTGATGCAGCACGTCCCACACTTCTCCCTCGTCGAACTCTTCTTCCTCCTCTCGACGTACCACTGCTGCCATGGATGACGCTAGCTAGCTAAGCTAAGCTGAGCTAAAAGCTCTCTCTCTCTAGCTAGCTTGGTGAGTGTCTGCTCTAGCTGTGAGAGGCTGGCACTTGGCACTGGGAAGTATATTTGTCACAAGCCGAACAATGCAGGCGAAGCGTCCAGACAACATTGCCCTGGCAGCACACCGACCAACAGACTTACAGGTGTTTTCACTTGAATGCATGCCCCAGTGTGGATACTGGATACAAGTACACTCCAGCAATGACCTTGTTTGTATTCAGCCACATACTATTTTTGCTTGGGAATCTAGGCAAAATTTGTTATCAGGCTAGTTGTTAGTTATGAAGAATAATCATTAAATATCCATGCATGTGGGTGAAGATGCTTGTGAGATGAACTCTTTTTACATAGAACTAGATAAATGTGTATGTGGGTTTGCTGATAATAAAAATTAGATAACATTTGCTATAGTATACTAAAAAATTACGGTATTTGCTGATGAACTCTAAAAATCTAATTTTGTTACATGACACTAAAAATTCATAATAATTTGCTACTAAGACAATACAGACAATAAAATATAATATCTATTCGTCCAAGGATCGTCCAAGGAGAGAGTTACATGATCATTTTACCCTCTTCTTCTCCCTCTCTCGTACCGATTCACGCACAATGGCCGACCCCAGCTGCATCCCCCACCGGACCGTTCTGACCAGAGGCGTCCTCTCCATCTCTGCCACCATTGCGTACACACGGGTGTGTTGAGTGCAGCAGCCCATACTTTTGGAGTAACTCATCCTTATCGACTTTCAAGATCTTATCTTACCTCTGGGTGTCAACGAGCTCCTCCACATCCTCCTTCGTGGAGATGGCATCAAGAAGCTGCAGCTACAGGTTGGTGAGCAGTTGCCTCCTCAATTTCGTCAGGTCCCAACTCGGACACAGGTGAGAACGCTCGAGCTGCTTGCTCGGTCATCCGTTAATTAGCATGAGATTAGTTGATCAACTACTGCATCAGCTCTCGTGAGGCTAGATGCAGTAGTACATCAGTGCCAGTTGACAGCCAACTTGCTCTTGTGCGACTGGGGCACATAATTTATTGCACAAGGGGGAAAAATAGACATTTATATGACTTTTCTCTCCTCAGCTAATAGCATATATTTTATTGTATTTAATAGTAAATTATTACAGTTCTTTAGTATTATATAGCAAAATTAGATTTTTAGGGTGTCCATCAGCAAAGACCACGATTTTATGATGTCCTATAACAGATTTTATCTAAAAATTAAATGTACTCCTCTGAAACAAAATTGATAGTCACAACTTTAAAAATTTATCTAAATCGTGTTTTAAATATCAAATATTTATTATAACCGGATAAAGTACAATACATGAATACACATGTTCTATTATATATTGATCAGAAAAAATGAATTGTGAGTTTTTTCATAGGACGTGCCCTTCACATTTTCAATGTAATTTGTTACATGGAGCTAACACACATGGCAATTTGAATAGCATTTAAATTGTTAAATTAGAATTCATATACATACTATATGTCCGACAACTTTGTAGACATAGACCTTTCCCAGATGAACTTGTGTTTTAGAGGCAGCAATTTTATAAATTATCAAACGTGCAAAAGGATTAATATTGTAAAGTAGAAAATAACTCCAAATTAAAGAGCACTTAGTAATAATGAAACTTAGTACACCACTAAAAAAACATTTTTTAAATGTCCTCCTTTCACTACGTAAAGAGTTGATGGTAACGCAAATTTTTATAAGAAAACTTGCGCGAGGTTATAAACGAGAATAATATTTATATTATGAAGAAAAAAATCAGGTATCAAAACAAGAGGCCCTAAATTAGCAAGGGAAATATTTCTTCATTTGAAACACATCAAATCATCACAAACTAGCCAGCACTCCATGTGCCGCACAGGACTGCACCTCTCTCCCTGTAGTTAGGTCAGACAGATGAGTGTGAGACTGATGACACAGAATATGGAACACAAATATGTTGGTAGCTACTACTACCTACAGCTAGCTAGCTAGGATAACGAGCCGTTGACTTGTTAAGGCTCGTTACGGATGAAATCTATATCGGCTTGGCTTGGTGAAGCCGGTTGGAACTGTTGTTAAGCTCATTAGTATGCTTAACAAAAGCTCTAGCTTATTTATATCACTTCTATAATTTTAATATTTATCATCTTATATGTTATATGTTATAGTATGTAATAAAATAATAGACATTGGATGGTTAGCAATTCTCTATACACTAACCTAAACAAATTCAAAGGCTCATGAACTAGTTTGTTATTCTAATAAGCTAAAAGCCGACTTTTAGCTTACGACTATGAGTTCAAACTGATTCAAACTGAGCTCAAAACGTTTGGAGGTTTTTGTGGACACTTACCTCAAGCAATTGTAGTAGCTCCAAGTGAAACAAACATACAACATGTATATATACACTCCATATATGCATGTAAGGGCAACCACAATGCACTAATAAACCAGTTTGTAAGCATTAAATGCTCTCTTACTACCTGGTAACCACAATTGTCAATGTGGTAAATAAGTAATGCCGATCACACAGCTACTACTGGGTAGAAGGAAATAAACAATTGTTGTTATACAGTTTTTTTTGGCACATATGAATAAAAATTTGCAGGAAAACAGGTCGCCGTTGCTTTCTTCCAACCATTGCATCCTTCCAACCGTTACATGTTTGCATTTCTTCTTGCCGTTTCATCTTCATCCTCTACAAAACACATATATAGCTCAGAACCAACACATAAACCTTGCTAGACGAGATGGATCCCTCCAGAAAAAAGTTTCATGAACTTGTTGACCCAAGGCTCCCTAAGCCAACATTGTAGCCAAAACTGTCCTCCTACTCAATTTCCCACAACCTTTCCCGATCACACTTATGCCAATCTCCACAATTTACCCAATCATCAGCACCTAATTTCCAAAACTTCCACCCTTTTCGTCCTCTAGCCAACTACCATCTATATGGTAATTCTTCTCTAAGCTTTCATGGTTTTCAGCAACAATTACAATCTACACCAATAAGTTTTTAATGTTTTCATTCTCAAGAAAGTTGGGTGTACTTACCAAATCAAGTTGCTAGGTCTACTTCTTCTCATGGATTAGAATTATACTCTCAATACCTTGCAAGATAGGAAGACAACTATTTGGTTAACATCAAACAATCATGTGACAAATAGCAAAGAGGCAGAGACAGGAAGGAGAGGGACAAGGCTCAACTTGAGTGAAGATGAAAACATATAGCTCCTTAGCGTTTGGCTAAACAACTCAGTGGATTCCATAGGTGGCAATGACAAGAAGGCAAAATACTATTGGAAGGCTATTGCTGCAAAGTTCAACAACAATACATCTAGCAACAACTACAAAAGGACAGTCATGTAATGCAAGACACATTGGGGGCGTTAAGAAGGAAATTGCAAACTTTTGTGGGCTTATTCTTGAGCTAGAAGCACATAGGGTAGTAGACACTATGATGATATGATCATGGAGAAGGCCCATAAGTCGTTTAAATCAGAAAACAAGCAGAAAGCTTTCACGTTAGAGTATATGTGGAGAGAATTAAAGAATCAACCAAGATGATAGCAAGAATAAGTGAACTAAAATTTCTAATTCAGGTGCATACACATCATCGTCCGATCAATACGCTGAGGAGACTAGCCACAAAGAGAAGTGCCTCGAGGGGCAGAAAATAGTCAAAGCCAAGTAAAAGGGGAAAGGAAAAAATGTCACACCTTCTCCTTTGGGGGACCAGCCATGTCAAGACCTTGTTCTCTTCAATAAAGCTATAAAAGTGAGAGCACAAATGATGCTGAAATCTGTAGAAGCAACAACCAAATTAGCAGAAGTAAAGAACGAACAAGCTAGGATGGCAAAATATCATACATACTTGAAATTGTTGGATAAAGACACTTTGAAATTTGGTGATGCAAAACTTAAGAGGCATGAGGCTATCTTAGAAAAGCTAGCTACATAACTTGCCGATGAATAATTGATCACCAAGGGATGTTTGTACCCCTAGTACTTAGTGTGCCACTATCTGGTCTATGGTTAACTTGCTAGTAATTTATAGACTTAGCAATATTTGGACTTGTGATGAGTTTGTGCTTGCCGCCAAATCTCGCGGGGAAAGGTATGACTGGGGAGAGACGGCGGCTCGGTCATGCGAAGGTCTGGAAGATCTGCTTAGCTCTAGTGCAGGTTCTTAAACTTCGAAGTTCGAGGACGTGCCAATCAATTTGACCCTGCAACTGATAAGAAGAGAGGATGAGACCCGTGAGTCGGTTGGCCGGTGGGCCTGTCTAGCTTTCCCTACCAGCTAGGTACCGATAGAGAAGGCAGTGCTCGAGCATCGGTTGAATAGTCAAGGGAGGTGTGAGAGATAGACATGTATAATATACTAAAAGATCTATCGGCCAAAGAGCCAATGACGCTCCACGACATCTGAAGCGCGGAGCGAGAGCCAATCCCCTGCGAAGCCATGTGGGCCAGCGACCAGCCTCGATAGATTGGACTGAACTAGGATAGTATGAGGCTGGGGACTAACGACACGGAAACGACAAAGGCTTAGACCGATCGTGATGACGAGGGAGGAAAGAGAAAAGGCCATCGGCTACCTATTGTTCGAACGTCCTATGCAGGCCTACACCTAAACCCATTGGCCACTCGAGCTGATGGGGAACAAGACCCGCTAGATCTCGACGCCGACCACATCAGCCATGAGCCCTGGAAGATCGAACCGAACCGAGATGTTACCAGGAAGCGCCCAACGTGTCCGGATCGACCTTTAGAGGATCGATCGTTACATGATACGCGAGACGGATGTGGGAACCTACGTTGGGGATAACTCATCGGCTACTCACTCCGACAAGATGCTGGGCAGAGACATATAGGCCTACAGCTCAATTTATCGTCGGCCGCCTGGTAGGTCGAACCTAACTGATGCAACACGAGACGGAGGACGACAGAGAGAGCCTGGTAAACCGATAGACCCCGCGTGGACATGATGCGGTACACTCGATCTGACTAAGAGGTCGAACCTAACCGATGCAGTTTTGGACAGAGCAAGATATACCAAGATAGTGGCGGGACTTACCCCTTCGTTGAAGATCGAATTTGATCGATGCAGCCCTGCGTCGAGAGCCAGAACCCACCGGTAAAAACCTAGATAAACTAAGGTGGCGATGCGTCGAAATTATATTGGATAGATCTGTTGATGTCCTACAGGCTTCTAGGGGTCTATATTTATACCCTGGTATAATAGAGTCCGATGTGGTTACAACAACCATCAGACGTTATCTCCTAAAAATATAAAAGAAAAATATCTCTAAGCAATTGTAACACTACTCAAACTTGCTTAGCTTATGTAATACATTCTATACAAGCACTTGACCCACCGTTATCCTCATTACTCCTCTTTGGACCAGACTCCATCTAGATAACTTTCTGTCTTCAAACAAATCGATTCAATCTTCCACTAGTTTGATCGGTTCTTCTACAGTATCAATCGGTTTCACCCTACAAGCCGATCAGTATTTTCCATCGATCGATTCTGTTTACAGGCTGAATCAAATTCTGACGTTAACAATTTGTAAGCTAAGTAATTGTTGTATTGTGAAATCAATGGATGTTGAATGCATCTTTTCACCTGCAGAATACATATGCAGTGATAATATCTATGTTATAATCCTCTTTGTATGAAAATTTTGGCCCATAATCTCTCAACATTTTCCCATAATAGTAGCCTGCAAAAGACATATTCAATAACAATAATTAGCATAGTTATTCAGAAACTAGCTGTAGGAATATATAAAAAAAGCACAACATGGCTGTTTAGAATCTAGCTATTGGAAAACATCCAAAAAGCAAGACATGGCTGTTCAGAATGTAGCTGTTGGAAACTAGCCGTTGGAACTTAAAACAAAAGCAACACAGAGATGATAGACATAGCTACTGAGATGTAACATCTAAAAAATAGGACATGCAGTTCAGCAAGACACCACTGCCTTTCCTTCACCTTCCCCCAACGGAGCAACCCAATAAGCAAACAAGAGGTCTACTGAGTCACAAGATTATTTTAGTCGTTCTGATGAGTCCATAACTAGTGAGAAGCTTGAACATATGATATGGGAATAAAGTAATGATCCTACTGAAGCTTAGCTACAAGCTTGACTTGAAGCTCAACTTGAAGCAAACTGATAGCACACCTAGCTGGCGCCTCTAATCAGCGTGAGGGCTACACTCGCAAGTACATCAATAGAGATAATGAAGGTGACCAAATAAATTATTTGCTAAATATTTTTTAGACAATCCTTTGTACACCGATGATCAGTTTTGTAGGAGATTTCGCACGAGGAGCTAGCTATTTTTAGACATCGTAGAAGCTCTTGGTGTTTGGTCTCCATATGTTTGTCTTAGGTGAGATGTATTGGGCAAGGTGGGTCTATCACCATTATAGAAATGTACCACTGCCATACGTATGTTGGCATATGGCACACCAGCTGATTTTATGGATAAGTCTTTTGGTGTCATAGAAAACACAACAATGGATTGTATGATTAATTTTGTTAATGGTGTAAATTGAACAAGCTCGTAGATTTGTTAGCATGTTGGGTAGTGTTGATTGCATATATTGATAATGACAAAATTGCCCCCTTGCATAAAAGCGGCAATTCACATGTGGTTAATATGGAGTACCCACTACTATGCTTAAGCAGTTGCTTTCCGTGTTGCTAGTTCAAATAATGATATTAATGTGTTGGACCAATCTCCATTATTCACTGATGTGTTATAAGGATGAGCACATCTTGTTCAACATTCTCAATGTGTTAGATTACTGATGGCATCTATCTAGAGTGGGCAACATTTGCCAAATCAACCATCAGACCACAAAGTGACAAGCATAAACTGTATGCACAACGTCAAGAATAAGTGAGAAAAGATATGGAACGAGCCTTTGGGTTCTGCAAAAACGTTGGGCTATCATACGTCATCTAGCATGAATTTAGGAAAGGGAAGAGCTAGAAAATATAATATATACTTGTGTTATTTTGCACAACTAATAATTGAGAACGAAAGAGGTTCCTATGAGATACCATATAACAACACATATGAGTAAGGATAATTTTCTGCTCAAATGACGGAACTTGACCACCGACCAATTTATGTATTTGCAAAGGTACTAGAGAAAAACATGGCTATTCGTGATTGATCAACACATCAGCGTCTCAAGGATGATTTGATAGAGACATTTGGCAGAAATTTGGCGGTCAACCAAAACAAGATTAGAGTGTATTAGTTTATTGTCAAACCTTATAATTTACTAGTTTCATATCAAACTTTTACCGTACTAGTTCCATGTCAAACAGATTTGCTTCAAAGTACTTGTTTTTGTATTCGACATATACTACTTTGTCATCAGCTAAGAAAAATTTTAATATTTCATATGTCTTAATCCCATAAATTGAACTACCACAAAAAAGTAAAAAAAATAAACAAACATGAGTAAAGAGGTACAAAATGCATGCAAGTAGGTCAAAGGGCTTACCAGATGGCATACTTCCTAATTTGCACCCACCTTTTAGATTCGATACAAACAACCTCCGTGTGTGGACCATAAGTCGGAGCTCATGCCTCTCATGACCTAAGCAGCCTCCATGGTGACAGCGTTGAAATCGACTGCAGATGGGGGAGCACTCACAACTGCATCTAAGGGGGATGTGCAAGGCCATACTACAAGAGAAATGATCTTTGGTCCAACGAAGTAAAACACAAATATATCGGATAGTATAAGACCCGATACTAATTATAGTCTTTGTACCGATTATAAAGGCTCGGTGCCACTATAGAATTATTAGTATTGGTTAGTAACACCAATTAATACTAATGTTCTTCGTTAGTACTGGTTGTAACGGTCAGTTGTCCTCGGTGACTGTGTATGATTTTTAGTATTGGTTGGTGATATCAATAAGTTACTAAAGATTTATACTTTAGTATCGGTTAATACTACCAATCGGTACCAATGTTGCTGAACATATTAGCATTGGTTAGAGACAACAACCGCTATTATTATATAGTTATTAGTACCGGTTGGCATTTTTAATCGGTATTAAAGATCCTTAGGAGAAGGAAGGACGAGAGAGGTGCTGTCAAATTTTTTTTTGGAATTTTTTTTTGGTAATTTCACTCATCTAAGGGCTCTGAAAGGTTAGCAACTTCATTCTTCATTTTTGTATGGTTAAGATATTGTATTCCTAACTTATATATATGTATACCTCATCCTCACAAAAATATATAAAAAGGATGATAAAGAATATTTTTTTAGAAAATAATAGTATGTCTTAAGTGTAAAAATAGAGGTAATATAGTAATAATAAGAGTATTTCATAACAGAAAAAAAATAAGAATAGGAAAAAAGTTAAAAAAAGGAAATAAAGAAAAAATATATAAAAAAATAGAGAACAAAGAATAGAAAATTAGAAATAGAAGCTTTTTACCTTAAAGTTTTTAAATTTTGTTATCCTAGTTTTTTTCTTAAATTTATTTATCCTAGAATTTTTCTAGTTTTTCACATTATTTTTCATACTTTTGTTGTATGTACTATATTTTAACTGAAATTTTTTTATACTCATTATAGAAAACACCTGGTAATAAAGATATTTTGGTCGAACAGAAAAACTGTTTAGTTCTTAACAATTGGTACTAAATAATACATCTTTAGTTGTAATTATTAATACCAATCAGGGGTAAAAATATTTTAATTGAGCGAGAAAACTCTCTAGTACCGGCGGCTGCTCTATACAACCGGTACTAAAATGAGGTCCTCGTCTTCTGCAATCTAAATCTCTAGATTACATTTTTGTTGCATCTTCATGCCGTCGTCCTTCACGCTAACGCCATTCACATAGCCCCGCATGCTTACTTCCCAACAACAATGCCGCCCTCAGTGCCGTGCATCGGCTTTCCCACCGATGACGCACCCTCTACGTCGTCGTCATCCTCATCTCCATCGTTGACGTCACCCCACGTCTACTTACCAACAACGTCACTATCGTTTTCAAGATAAGAATAGTTAAGTACAACCCATAAAGTTATTATGGATGGGATTGTTATATATGTGTAATATATATATATATATATAATAGTATAATAATAATGAAAATAATAAATAAGTAAAATAAATAGAAAAAATACTTTAGTACCAATTAAATATTTTTAGTTTTAATTTACGTATGCCGGTTAATTGGTATTAAAGATATTTCTCTAATGAAGTCGGCTATAAAATCGACGATAATAAAGACACGGAGAGAAAGAGAGCATGACGGCGTTGAGGAAGCGGAAGGAGAGCGGGACGGAGAGCCTCCCTAGGATGAGGGAGAGAGGCGGTTGCTGCTCCGTCGGCCTGGGCATCGATGCCTCGGAGGCCGGCCTGACACGGCAGCCAGCCGCTATGGGGCCATGCGAGCAGCGGCCTGGAAACATCTCGCTATATATATATCCACATGCTCGCGGGAGGAACACACAGGAGGTTGAGGATGGAAGGATATTTTTTTTGGTGGGCCCATCTTAATTTCTCTACTCTATCCGCATACATGGTGCTGCCTGCTGTAAACTACTGACACCTGACACAGGTCGCATACCATTGCCCACCTGGTTCAAATACGTTACGGTTGCCACTAGATGAATGGATCGGATAAGCTGGGTGACGAGACGTTGCAGTGGAGGGGCTGCGATTGGGCGGGAGGCTGCTCGAGGCAATTACAGACTCGGCTGCCCGCCACTGCACCCGTTGTCTGCAGGAAGCATGCAGCCAACAAACAGAAAACCAGCACGCATCCAGGGCCGGCCGGAGCTCAGCTGATCGATTCTTTTGATAGATCCTAGCTAGGAGTAGTGTACTCCATCCAAGATCGATGAATGATCGATGTGATGAGAGGCCGTCCGTCCCTGGCTGACCGCGTGTCTCGCGCTGGTAGCCAGGTGAAAAGAGGTGAATCCGGCAGTGGATCGATGCGACGGCCGGCCGCGTCTTCATTTGAGCAGAACGCACAGTCTTACATATCTTAAAAGAAAAACATTAGTCATAAAAATCGATTTTCATTACCAATATACGAAATTAGTTTGTTGAGTATTTATTAACATCAAATATCATATATATATATATATATTCAATATTAAAGAGAAGACGAATATCTAGAATATGCTAACAAATATATAGGATTTGCTCTCCCATACAAAATACATAAATTAATAGGTTTTTATCTAAGATATGTGGTATATTGATAAACGCAAGCACATATAATTGTGTTTTTTATGTTCTTAAAGTAATTGACATTAAAAAGATATGCTTAAATAAAATATTAGTTTTATAGGAATAGAAATATATCAACATTATAAAAATTACCAATATGTAGATAGACAGAAAATATGATACAGGTAGCTTAATATACTTGTATTTTATTATTATTGTGATTAGGATTTATTATCAAAAATATATCGTCATCTTCACTCATATGAAATTTGGGAGAAAACTATTCATCAACTCATAGAGACAACTTAGTCTCGTTTTGTCATAAATTATTAAAATAATAATTACTTATATTTATTTGATCATAAATCTCTTAAGTCAATATAAATTATATAAATATTAATAAATGATAGATCAATACTTAAAAAAAAATACAGAATAAGCTAGTCCACGCTTATGAATATAGTGTAAAGCATATGTATATATTTAATAAAATTAATGTAAGAGTTCACTATATTTTTTGCATAGGAGAAATCAAATGAAAACATAAAGAACTTAGTATATACTTCTTTTTCATTTTCATATAAAAAACTATTAAAAATATACTTAATAATTATATTAGTCTTAGATTTATTATTAATTATTGAAGCCAAACTAGCCACACTTATAAGTTGTTGAACCCGATTTAAAGCATACCAAGCTAACTCATGTGCCACACAATTAGCTTCCGTATTATTATAATGCTTAATAGAGACTTTACCAAAACCACATCTCAAGATATGACGGTCATCGAATATCTCTCTCTATGACCTGCATGCAATCAGCATGCAATTATACCTACATGAAATTTATTTTTTATCTTATACATGGTATTGAACTCATCGGTAGGGCACACGAACTTAAGGCATATTGGCATAGCCACCACCAACCAGATAAAAATTGGTGTTTTTTGGGCCTGTATTTTACAACTATTTTAGGCCAATTACAATTTACAATGCTTCTACCACGCACACGGCTATATGTTTTGGTTTTGTGTCTTTCAACACTTCTAAAATTTTATCATCTACTTAAAAAAAGACAAAGGATTATGATTATGATAGGAGAGCTAGCCAAAAAAAACATGCGTAGCATATTGGTCATGAGATAATAGAGACGAAACACATCGCTTGTGATGTATATTAAGAAATTCTTGATCTTTCATTAATAATTAATGATTAATACAATTCGCAGATTACATGTTCTTCTCATGTGAAGAACTCGAAGAAATCATCCTAAGACAAATTAATATGAGATCATTGTGCCTTCCATGAAACCTAAAAACAGAGGAAGACAGAGACATGCATGGTCTAATTCCGAATTTCCGACAGGATATTGATCACAGTGCCAACAGTGATGTGTCTCATTATAGTAGATATGATTTAATAATTAGAGATGCTCTAAACTTTACTAGCTCTCACGTTTTTTAAAGTTAGTAAAGGAAAACACTGAAATTTAAGTTTAAAATTATTTCCATTAATAACTGTTTTGAAGCACTACAAAAAAGTATAAGTTACAATTGGTTCTTTTGAACAGGGGAGTTATGGGAGCTTATAAAAGTAATGAAATCAGTAAGAGCTCATTTAGAGTTTTAGTAAGAGTAATTATTTCAGCTCAGCTATGTATGTGATACATAAGCATTAGTGATATTTGGAATTAATTAGAAATTTTGAAAAGAGTTAAGAAAGCATGTAGATCCATCTAAGTATGACTCTAAAGGAAAGATCAAAGATTCTAGACAAGATTGTAGCAGAGTGTAAGGAAATTTGATTAGTGTAACTCAAGAATATTAAAACTTTACCCTGGTTCCAAGAAAGACATTCAGAATTATCATAGAATTGGTTGCTTAGTTGGCTTGATTTGGAGCCCCATCAGATAAATGTTAAAATACTGCTTTCATTAGTAGTGACTTGCATAAGTTTATACACAAGAAAACCCGACAGGTTAATTGTGGAAGGCAAAGATTGCAGACTTATGAAATCTCGTCAATGAGTTTAACCAAATATTTAGACAATTATTAATAAGATACCTTGATCCCATAATACCATTAATAGTTTCAGGACCACGGTGAATGAGGTGAATAATTATGAAAAGGTGGATAGTTTATCACCTAGTACTCCCTTCATTTGAATTCTATTCCATTAGTAAGCATATAAGTTTGAATAAGATGCATAAGAGGAATTTTTTCCTCTAAATTTAATAATCTCGGTAAAGTATCTAATGTTTTTTTTTAAATTAAGATACACCGAGAAAGGAAGGTCTAATAGTACTTAGGTTTATCTCAAAATTCATACATGGGCATAAGTTGAGAGAAATATATTGTAAATAAGTTATAAGGTTATAAATGCTCCAATAAGTTGTGTGAAATGAATTAGAATTAGACAAATAAATAAATAAGTAAATAAGTAAATGAATTATGATTCCGTACTCTTCTGTTGTCAGAAGCTTAATGAGTATAAGTCTGAACGCATAGACTTTGCATTGTCTTTCGGGATTTATGGCAGACTTTACTTAAGACCAGTATTTAGACTACTGATAGTTCTATTACGTTATTTGCAATACACATATAACATGCTCACATAAAATAAATCCGATGCAGATACTAATTTGCGAGGTGCTTGGATACTTAGAAATTTACATTAACTAAAGTTATCATCTTCAGATAAGCAGCGATATCCATGGAAAAGCTCCAAATAATTTCTTAGTTGTATAATTGACAATGCAACTAAAAGTCATGGCATGTTATGATGGAATGGAGCAAGTTTTATGATTTAAGAATACATCCTAAAATTAAGAGAGTGGTAAATAGTGCTTATAAGCCGCTCATTCTAAACTATGGTGATGAAATTGCACAATATTAAAATCTTAATGTTTTATTCGAGTAAAACATGTTATGTGTTTTTTACTGTCATGCACATTAACATTAGATTGTGAAAGATAAATCTTAGGATCGAATTATTAAAGTTGAGTATAAGTTATTGCTGGTGGTCTACATTCCAAAAAATCGTAAAATTAAATTTAAATTAAGATTATGTTGCTGATCAGCAGTAAGCTAGAGCCTTGACTAAGATCTTAATGAAGGAGCATAACTTTTTAAACAACACCCACTAAATTAAAACCAAGTTTATTTAAGTACTATAATGAGCTATATGTCTTGTTGTGTCAGTGATGTATTTAATGTTGTTGTGACACATTTGGGAGTTGTTTTGCTTAAATGGACTTGTCAGTTAGCCTACGATAATGTTGATTGATTTATCGGCACTGCCAATATAATTAGGGGAGGAGATAAAGTCCACTGTCTCCTTCCCTAACAGAAAGCTAAAAGGTAAAATTGGTTTGTGTGATCAGTACAACTGACTTAGAATCCTATTCGAGATAAGCCCCCGAGTCCCACCAGTGCAGTATAAAAAGGAAAGAGGAGGAGACGCACCGAAGCTTTCACCGCACTTGAAGGGGTTCATAGTGCTATCCTCTATCTGTCTAATTCCTATGCAGGAGGGACTTCACTACGTCAACAAAGAACTTCGACGACCTCTAGCAGATCAAGGCGGCGCCTTTGCCTTTGCATCCTCTACGGTGCAAACCAGAAAGTGGAAAGAAGAAAAGAAAAAAAAACAGAAGAAAGAAAGGAAGTAGCAGAATCAAATCACGGCTTCGATGGATTCACAACAAGGTCAGTTAGATAAATTTCGCATTAACAGAGATGATCATGTTAGGCAAAGAATTAATCAAAGTAAACTAGACTCCAACAAACAAACAGGGCGTCAGAGTTGACCCGCATCTCCTTCTCCAGTCTCTTCAGCAGCGGCAACGACTTGCCACCCTTGGTCGGCCGCTGGACTGCCATGGAGTGTGCCGTGGCAGAGGAGGAGGCGGCGGCGGCGGGGAACTTGATGTCCTTGGTGGCGGCGCGGACGGTCCGGAAAGGGTCATCGCGCGGGAAGTTGCCGTTGTAGATGACTTCTAGATGACCGTCCCCGTCGGCGGCGCAGACGACGACCGTGCCGGGCCACATGACGAGACGTAGCGTCGAGGGCAGCAGCTTCCCCACCGGCGTGCGGACGCGCACCTCGTCGCCCTTCTTGAAGGACGCCGACACGGGGGCCGCCGGCGCGGAGGACATCTTGATGGGCGATCCTGACGGCTTCTTGGAGACTCTCCCCTTCGCCTCGACGGCGAGCTTCTTGGAGGACATCTGTCGCGAGGGGCGGGCACTCGAGCGGAGAAGCGCCATGGACGAGCACTGCTGCGAGGATCGGTGGAAGGAATTGTGGTGAATGCGGAGACGACGAGAGGGCGCGCTAGGATTTATCGGCAGCCGAGTCCGAGCTCGAGTTCGAGTTCGAGTTGAAGTCGGTGAAGGAGGCAAGCGTGCTTCGCTCTACGCGGCATCGTTCAATCCGAGCTCGACTGGAAATCAGAGATCTCCATGACGCCTCGCCACCATCACCGTGCAGTCCTTCTCGAGTGGCGCCAAGCAGACGGGAACGTGAAACTCTAACTGCTGGAGGTATCGCCGCCGGTGGGCAAGGAGATGACGGCGACTCAGTCTCCACCACCTCCATAAACAAAATCAATCGTAAAAATGGAACAAGTTGACGACGACAGACGTGTTCTCGCATCTGTCGTGGAAAGAATCTCGGCGAGTAAGCCTGGTACTACGTCGAACGCTTGTCGCGTCAGAGAAAACAGAGTTGTTCCGGCACCCTTGATGTCGATTGTTCAAAAAGATCTCGTTTCAAAATATTGTTCACAATGATCTCAAAGAAAATAGGGCTATTGCAAACATATGTCGAGAGAAATGATTCAGTATATTTTGATATAATGCAATACAATCTTTTGGTGTTAGTAATTGGGCTTAAAAAGAGTCAACTAATTGTAATTTGCTAGAACACTGACCATTATTTTAATATTTTTGCTTAATTGGAGAGATAAATTTTTAACCAAGAACTCTTTTTCCCCTAAGCAAAGTTGCTTGCTTAACTTGGTTATATTTACGTCCAAAACTGCAGAAATCAACAATATATTTTTCTCTTTTTTTTGGGTTGGGATGGGGGTGGATTGACTGGATTGTGATATGTGAAATTTCAAAAAAAAGGAGGAAAGATCTGAACTTTGAACAGATTTTGAATGGACTTAAACAGATTTTTTGAAATTCAAAACATGCCCCAAATTGAAGAAATCAACAACATTTTTGGGGACCAATAGAATGGAAATTTATGAAATTCAAAAATTCAGGGAAAAATATAATTTGAACATATTGGATGAATTTAATCAAATTTTATAAATTCAAAAAATTATCAAATTTTTGGGGAAAGAAATCCTACTGGGAGGCTGAAAGACCTGAAAGGACATTGCAATCCAGAATATAGAACCCTGAGTTTGCAACTTGGCAAGTGGTAAAAACGTCCCTTTTAAAATTTTATCCCCCTAGTTGAGCAAAAAAAAAGTTAAAATAATGACCATAGTGTGTTTTAGTAAATTACTGTAAAATCAGTGTGTCATATGGCAATGACATGTTTTTCGGAGCGTTGCACTGCAAATGTCAGAAAACTACAATGTTTTTTTTTGCCGGGCTGACAGAAGGAGGCTGACCAAATTTCATTAAGATTGAGAGAAAAAAAAGTTACAAGATATAAATAACATCGGCAGAACACTGTGGAAAGCTGAGAAAGCCTTGGAGCAAGCCTACTCCAGACTAGAATAGGGCACTACTCACTAATATTTTTGGACATCCCAGCTTCTTTCCAAATGGAAATTTCATCCTTGATGTCAGCGAACAGATGGGCTGCTGTGCTTGTTTTCTGATCTAACATTCATGCATTATATTCCTTCCTAATGAGCCAGCCACCTTGAAAATCCGTGCATCAGTAGCATCCAGCCACCTTCTAGTTCTTCAGTTCTTCTCGCCAAGAATGTGAACGTACGTGTATGAGTGGAGTGCCAGCGCCAGGATTACTAACGGCAAGTAGAATCTGAAGTGTCTCTGCAGGAGCAAGAAGCCTGAGGCAACCGCCCTTACTGTACATCATCTGAAAAAGTGTGTGATCTCTGAAAGAGATTTTAAGCTGGTTTTTATTGCGCATTTCCAATCAGTCCTATCAGAAAGTTTCACTCCTATGCACTAGCCTATCCAGCGTGGTGATCAAACTTGTCAATGCCGTTATCGCAGACACGGCACGGTGATAACTTCTTAGAGGACCGAAGTTTCTGAAGATCCAGCAGTCCTATGCGAGTATGTGAACAAACTAATACGTTTTGGTGTTTTTTACACTTAAAGACTTGTCTTCCAAAAGATTTTTTTCTCTTTACCTCTTCAGCAATAAGACAAAGGATTGTGATTATGATCTAACACCTTGGCTCAACAAAACAAGGATAACATGCGTGTATTATTCATGATATAACAGAGACAAAACACATCGCAAGCACATAAAAAAATCGTGATCTTTTATTCAAAATCAATGATAAATACAGTTCACCGCTTACATGTTCTTCTCATACGTAGAAATCTGAGAAAATCAACCTATCTACGACAAACATGAGATCACTTGGCCTTCCACGACAGAGACGTGGTCTGATTCCTACAATCTTCTGGACCTATGCCTACATCACAGTACTGAATACTGATCACGATGCCAACAAGACATCGGAGTTGGCCCGCATATCCTTCTCGAGACTCTTCAGCAGCGGCAACGACTTGCCGGCCGTGGTCGGCCGCCGGGCTGCCATGTTGTTACCCGAGGGGCGTGGTTCGGCGTTGTCGACGGCGGGGAACTTGACTGTTGTCTCTGCTCGCCGGCGATCCTTGCCGGAGACGGAGAAGACACCCCTGGATTGACACAAGAACACCTGGAACATGAGAGAGTTTTTTTTGGTGCCGCTATAAAACCGCAGTTTTTTTGTGATTCTATTGAAACTTAAATAGCAGGAATACAATGCGAGAAATTAGCCATGACAGGCCACGACGCTGGTGCCTCCGCACTCCCCGACTGAATCGCGCCATCCCACGATCGAGAGCACGAGCGGTCACCACCACACTACGACTCCTGAAGAAAAGGGAAACACCCCGTATGAATGCAGCATGCGTCAGGTGGCTAACTACAAATGCGCTCCTTCAAAGCCCAATTATTCCCTAAACGATGCACCATACTAAAAATAGGAGCGTGAGCTGTGCAGGTTTATCCAACAATCTCCCCCTAAACCTGACACTCCTCATTTGATCTTGACGACGCCGATCTTGTCACGGAGCTTACTGAACCGTACGTGCCCAAGCGACTTTGTCAGAACATCCGCGAGCTGCTCCTCAGTGCTCACGTGATCCACACAAACTCTTTCGCTCTCCACACATTCACGGATGAAATGAAATTTAGTGTCAATGTGCTTACTTCTGTCATGAAGAACGGGATTCCTGCTCAAAGCAATTGCGGATTGATTGTCCATCTTCAGCAGCGGCGGCTGGACCTTGGCGCCAGTGATGTCCTCCAACAGCCTCACAAGCCACACAGCTTGACACGCTCCAGCCACGCCCGCCATGTACTCAGCTTCACATGAGGAAAGGGCCACCGTCTTTTGCTTTTGAGATTGCCAAGACACTGGCATCTCGCTGAGGAAGAAGATCACGCCTCCGGTACTCTTCCTCTCATCCACATCGCCTCCCAAGTCACTGTCGGTGTAACCCGTCAGTGTATACCCCGTCAGAGTGTTGACAGCTCTACTCTGTTTGGGATACTGAATGCCGAGCTCCACTGTGCCGGCGATGTAGCGCAGAATGTGTTTGACTGCCGCCAAATGCTCTTGCCGTGGCTTCTCCATGAAGCGGCTCACATAGCCAACAGCAAACGTGATGTCGGGCCTGGTGTGCACCAGGTAACGAAGACTCCCCACCAGGCTTCTGTAGAATGTTGCATCAACCTCTGGTGTTGAGCTCTTGGCAGAGAGCCGCAACCGGACTTCCATTGGAGTCTGGCAGGGGTTGCAGGCCACCATTCCTGCCTTCTCAAGCAACTTGCGAGCATAGGCAGCCTGCCCCAAAGTGATGGCTTCACGTCCTTGCTTCACCTCCAGCCCAAGGTAGAAGGATAGGAGCCTCAAGTCACTCATCTTGAACAGCCGGCGCATCTGTTCCTTGAACGCTTCAACATCCGCCGCCTATGCTCCTGTGATGATCAGGTCATCTACATAGACCCCAACCACCACGCGTGACGTCGTGCCGCCCTTTGTGTACATCCCGTGCTCACTCCCGCATCGGGTGAACCCCAGATCGCGCAAGCTCCTATCCAACTTCGCGTTCTAGGCTCTTGGGGCCTGGCGCAGCCCGTACAAGGCCTTCTTCAACTTCAAGACCTTGGCTTCATGCCCAGCTGCGACGAAACCCGGCGGTTGCCGGACGTACACTTCTTCCTTTAGTTCGCCGTTCAAGAAAGCGGACTTGACGTCCATGTGGTGGACAAGCCACCCTCTTTGCGCCACGACGGCGAGCAGCATCCGCATAGACTCCATGCGAGCAACCGGGGCAAACACCTCGTCGAAGTCGATCCCCGGCTGCTGCACGTAGCCTTTTGCAACAATGCGGGCCTTGTGCTTCACGACGGCTCCCTTCTCATCGCGCTTCAGTTTGTACACCCATTTGAGCCCAATGGCTCGGTGTCCAGGAGGCAGCTCAACCAGCGCCCATGTCTTGTTCTCCTCAATGGACGCCATCTCCTCCGTCATGGCCTTGCGCTAGCACGCGTCACCCCGGGCCTCCTCGAACGTGGCCGGCTCGTCGTCGCTACTCGCCAGGAGCAGTTCTTCGTCCACCACGTACTCCCGCTCTGCCAAGCCGGGAATTACTGATGGTCCGAGCACGTTGTCCAGTGCCCGGAACCGCAGAGGCGCGTCGTCGTGATCGGCGTCAAGTTCAGGGTCACCTGCAGGAGGCGACACGAACTCTGGTGACGAGGATGTGGCTGACCCAGCTCCAGCTGGCGACCCAGCTCCCCCAGCGTCTCCATGCTGGATGGCATGTGCGCGGGCGACTCCAGATCAGCACCGACGCCCGTCGCTGCAGCTGGTGCCGGACTCCCGTGCGTCGAGCCTCCGTCTCCCGGAGCGGCGTGAGCCCCGCGATGGACCGGAGCCGTGGTGATCTCGACGTAGAACGGCTCCGACCCTTCCGCGCCGGGTTCCTCGGAACTGCTCCAGTCCCAAGCCTTGGACTCGTCAAACACTGCATCACGCGAAATAATCACGCGACCAGAGTCCGAATTGTAGAAGCGGTACGCCTTCGTCCCCGCCTCGTACCCGATGAACACCATTGGAGTGGCGCGGTCGTCTAGCTTCTTTAGATGCGTTCCGGAGACCTTCACGTATGCCATGCAACCAAATGTACGTAAGTAATGGACAGCTGGTTTGGACCCATACCAAGCCTCGAAAGGAGTCATGCCGTCGACTCTCCACGTTGGTGACCGATTCAAGAGAAACATGGTGGTGGTCACCGCCTCCCCCCACAACCAGCCTGGCATGCCCATACCCTTCAGCATGCTCCTCGCCATTCTCAGCACGGTCTGGTTGTGTCGCTCCACCACCCCGTTCTACTGGGGTGTATACGGCGCGGTGAGGTGGCGTTGGATTCCTTGCTCGGCGCAGTACTCCCCGAATGCATGCGCCGTGAACTCCCCGCCCCGATCTGTGCGGAGCGTTCCCAACTTGCGCCCTGCTTCAGCTTCAGCGCACGCCTGGAGTTTGACGATGGCCGCTGCAGCTTGGTCCTTGGACGCCAGCAGCACGAGCCACATGTACCGGCTCCTGTCATCGACGGCGAGGAGGAAGAGACGCTTCCCGCCGGGCGTCTCCGGTGTGATCAGCCCGCACAAATCCGCATGCACTAGGTCGAGCAGGTGCGGCGCACGGTACTTGCTGGCCGGCGGGAACGGGTGCCGGCGCTGCTTCCCGAGCAAATAACCATCACACACCTGATCAACGTGATCGATCGGTGGAAGGCCGCGCACCATTCCACCTTTGGAGAGCGTCTTCAGCCCCTGGAACCCGAGATGTCCGAACCTGGCATGCCATTGCCAGGCCACCTCGGTGCTCCGGACGGCAAGACACACCGGTTTGTCAACGTCGATGTTGAGGATGTAGAGCCGGTTCGCCGTCCGCTTCACATTGACCAGCAGCCTCCTCCGCTGGTCCCAAATGCGGAGCACCCCCTTCTCAATCAGCACCTTGTGGCCGTCCTCATCGAGTTGGCCTAGGCTCATGATGCGCGCCGTGAGCTAGGGAATGAAGTAGACTCCTCGAAGGACTTGATGCTCGCCCCCCTTGCACTTGAAGAGGATGGTGCCGCGCCCCTTGCACTTGAAGAGGATGGTGCCGCGCCCCTCGATGGCGACCACCGAGCCGTCGCCGAAACGTACGGAGCCGCACACGCTGGTGTCGAGGTCGGTGAAGGCCTCGCGCTCGCCGGCCATGTGATTCGTCGCGCCGGTATCTAGGATCCAGCGCGTGCAGTTGCCGCCGCCCTTCTTACCGAGCTGGACGAACAACTTGTTCTCCTCGAGGTGGATCTCCGGCGGCGCGGCCGGGAGCGTCTCCGAGACTCCAGCAGACGCCAGTGCCACGAGCGCCACAGGCTCCGGCTCTGGCTCCGCAAACTCCCACCGAGTGACGCCTCCCCCCTCGATCTGGATAGAGAGCCCATCGCCGGCGGTTGGTGACGACGTATCCACCGACAGCGCGACTGGGAGAGGATGAGGGACACCGATGGTGGCAAACCCCAACATCAGCGCCCCCTCAGTGGGCTCCTCCTCCCCTTGGGCCGTGTGGGCTGCCTGGGCCGCCTCGTCCCGCTTCTTCTTCCTGCACTCGCGAGCCCAATGGCCCATCTTCCCGCAGTATGCACATTCATCGTCGGCGAGCTTCTTCCCCTTGTCGTTGCCGCCGGCGGGCTTTGGCGGCCTCGAGCCACCAGTGTTGCCGGTGCCCCGCCCCTGCAGCCTGCCACGACCGCGGCTTGACGAAGACGAATGGCCGCCGCCTGAACCTCCCCCGGAGGAGAGCTGAAGACGGGACGCCACGCGCGCCACCAGCTCGTCCTCGGTCAAGTTCAGCTTGGCCGCGGCCCCACTGCCACTGCTGCTTTCGTCGAGGCCATGGCGTTCCTCCGTCGCCTTCAGCCGTGCAATTTGCTCCTCCACAGATACCTGGCTAAGATCAAGGAGAGTCTCGATCGCCATGGCAATCTGTGAGTACCTCGGTGGAACGGCCTGAAGAAACTTGCGGACGACTTCCTCCTCCTTGACCTCCTCCCCTATGACCGCTAGTTGGTGTACGATCCCGTTGATGCAGAGAGCGAAATCGTCGATGGATTTCGAATCGCGAAACCGCAGCACGCCGAACTCCTGTTGGAGCGTGTTTGCCTTGGCGCGTCGCACCCGCTCGACACCGACGTGCCTGGTGCGGAGTGCATCCCACGCCGCCTTCACCGATGGCTTGGTTGCCATCAAGCCCATCATCTCCGGCGGCACGGCCTTGGAGATCACCTCCAGCGCCATTCGATCGTCGCTGTAGTCCTCGTCGACGGCAGCCCCCAGAGTCACGACCTCCCAGAGGCCGCGTGCCTGGAGCATGACCTTCATGAGCGTCGCCCAGTCGAAATAGTTCGTGCGGGTGAGCGTGGGGTACTTCCCGCTCCCGCTCACCTCCTTGGTGATCCGGTGATCACCAAGCTCCTTCCGCCGTTGCCAGAGCCGCTCCCCGGCTCCGGCGTCGCGCCCCTGCGGCGTCGACCGAACGGCGAAGATGACCGACCACGCGGCATGAGCGCTAGCTCGATGGCGCGATCGCGAACCCAACGGCGGTACCTAGCTCTGATACCACTTGTTGTCTCCTGCTCGCCAGCGATCCTTGCCGAAGACGGAGAAGACACCCCTGGATTGACACAAGAACACCCACAAACACTACGCGAACGCACTGGAACACGAGAGAGTTTTTTTTGGTGCCGCTATAAAACCGTAGCTTTTTTGTGACTCTATTGAAACTTAAATAGCAGGAATACAATGCGAGAAATTAGCCATGACAGGCCACGACGCTGGTGCCTCCGCACTCCCCAACTGAATCGCGCCATCCCACGACCGAGAGCACGAGCGGTCACCACCACACTATGACTCCTGAACAAAAGGGAAACATCCTGCATAAACGCAGCATACGTCAGGTGGCTAACTATAAATACGCTCCCCCAATTATTCTCTAAAGATGCACCATACTAAAAATAGTAGCGTGAGCTGTGCAGGTTTATCCAACATTGACGTCCTTGGTGGCGACACGCAAGGTGCGGAAGGGGTCGTCGCGCGGGAAGTTGCCATTGTAGATGACATCGAGATGGCCGTCCTCGTCGGCGGCGGAGACGACGACCGCGCCGAGCCACATGACGAGACGCAGCATCGATGGCAGAAGCCTCCCCACCGGCGTGCGGACGCGCACCTCGTCGCCCTTCTTAAAGGACATCGACACGGCCGGCGCCGAGGACGTCTTGGCGGGCGATCCCGACGGCTTCTTGGAGACTCTTCCCATTGCCTCGACGGCGGGGTTCCTGCGGCGGTCGAGGCCGTGGTGGACCTGGCGCAAGGAGCCGGCACTCGAGCGGCGAATCGCCATGGATGAACGCTGCTGCGAGGATCGGTGGAAAGAATTGGTGAATGCGGAGGCGCGGGGTGAGAGATCGCGCTTGGATTTATCGGCAGCCGAGTCCGAGTACGAGTTGAAGTCGGTGAAAGAAGCAAAGCGTTTCACTCGAAATCGGAAATCGGAGCTCTTGAATCTGTTATAGATTCAAGAGCCGCCCTGCTGTTTGGTTTTAGTTTCGAGATCGACTTAGCTGTGAATGTAAGCCCAAACATGCCATGTTGCTGAGCTTGCACAAAAGCAACACAATAGAGCGAAATCATGTCATGATTATTAAGCTTGACACAGACAAAGCAACTCCAACTTTACCACAAATCCGTGTCATCGTTGTCGAGCTTGTCAAAAAAAGAAGAAGCTCTGACTTCCACAACGGTCTTCAACCAAAGCCACCATATCGCCACTTTCTACTAGTACCAACATCTTTAGAAAGAGACCGCAACATGTCATCGTTGTGAAGCTTCGTCGCATCCCCAGCAACCAAGCAACTCCATCTTCACCTAGCGAAATCAAACGAGGAGAACTAGCCATTTGCCGCAAGCAAGAAGTGGATCCAAGAAGACATTAGCCTCACTAAAACCTCAGCCTTCAAAGCCTTGGAGAGGAAATAGTAGGCCTTGAGCTGATGCAGAATCACCCATCTACCACCGCCAGAGGGGAAGGTTCTCCAAAGTAACATCCCCATAGAGGACACGAAGTAAATCGCTGCCACCGCTCGTCCAGAAGCCCTATCTTGAGATCGATGGTGGGAGAGGAAGGAACGCCATAACGACGCCTCCAAGAAAGAGAACGACGCCTAGAGATGTTGCCATCGTCAAGCCAACCGAATGGCCCGACAAAGCTTTGGCTAGCGTTTCCCTATCCATTCCCCCGGACACAACCCATCCGCCTTGACAACCATCGCATGAATACCGCAATGCAGCCACTACACCGACCCTCTGGCTATCAAGCCCCCCAGAGCTTCCCACAGGCACAGCCTAAAGAAAAAGAGGCCATGCGAGGTTAGTAACAGGGGGGGCAAGAAGCCAGTAGCCGTTGCCGGCATGACAACCGCAGAACCAAGCCACCATCCCACCGACCTGTTCCACCACCAAACCACCAGCCAGCTCCTCCAGCCGGTGTGCGAGCTCATCGCTGAGGGGCAGATTGTTAGTAATCCTAGGATAATCTTCAGCATAGCATATCTATTTTTAGCACATGCATGCACACGAGGACCGGCTTGTGGTTACCGTGTGCGTAGGAAGTCATGGACGAGAATCGCTCGGCATGAACTTGAGCATGCAAGCCATGGCCGGCTGTTGCGGCGCATGGGGATGGACGTGCGCACTCTGCGCAATCGTGTGCGTCGTGGCTTGCATCTCTCTGCTTTGTAATTCAATAAATAGCAATACAATCCTAGAAAACGCTGGTTTTTGCAGCACCAGATTCGTGTGTCCAAGTGTTCTCGCGTGTGTTCGTCCTGCCCACTCGCCGCCGGCTCACCGCCGTTCGGTGTCTAACACAGATCCGGCCACCTCTGCCGTCAACCGCGCCGCTATGTCTGCCGCCGCCATGCAGTCAGCCGGCAATTGGAGCTGCCGCTGCCACCGCCTCGCACGGCCCGGCCAGATCCGCGCTGCTACCCGCCTTTCGTGTGCAGCCATGGCAACCACAGCAGGCAGAGCAGACGCTTGCTAGCCGGATCCGCCCTCTCGCCGTCGTTCACTGCACGGCCTCATCACCGTCGCCATCCGGGCCCTCGAGCGGCCGCCGCCACGTTCCAACATGCATCCAGCCCTAGAAGGGCGTATTCGGCCTCACTGGTGCCAGCCACTGCTGCTGCCTCCCCCGACACCGCCGATAGTGGCTCCCGTTGCTCCGCCGCCATCACGCTTGGACCAGGCCGCTGTCCTCACCGGCACGAGAACTCGGGAGGAATGGAAGGCCCCGCCACCGTCATCTTTGCCGCCGCGCGGTTTCCGGCGGCGGTGAGGGGGCAGGTGGGAGAGAAGGGGTAGTGGTGGTCGCCGGAGGCACCGCCCGAGTCGCCAGTTGGAGCCACGCGGGGGTGTTTTTCCACTTAGGAGTATGAAGCCATCAATATTGATAATTCATTCGTTCATCAACGTATGAACATGGCGAGCTGCACGGCTGAATAAACACTACATCGTTCTGAATGTTTTTTTTAAAAAAAAGAACAGAGCATCTGCAAGCTCTGGTTACGTGAAAAAGCACGGTTCTGTCTGAACACCACTACACCAGTGACGTCACAGCTCCGTTGATCACAACCTTGTATCAATTAGTTAGTATCTCGTTCTGTATCCTGTGCTCCTGTGTACCCCACATTGTAAAAAAAGAATGAAGAGAGGGGATATCCTCTCAACCGATGAACTCTTTTCCAGCTAGTTGTCCACTAGATCATTCCCAGAGAGATAGAGATGTAAGACAGCCTTTTTAGAAAGAGCTACTCCCTTATTTACAAAATATTAAATATAATGTTTTTTCAAAGATTTTCTATAAAGAAAGTTCTTTAAAAATCAAATAAATCAATTTTTAATTTTTTAATAGCTAATACTTAATTAATTATATACTAATAATCTTTCTTGTTTTACGTGTGATTTATATTCCAATGCATAAGCCTCTACTGAACACTATCTAAGTCTCACAAGGCACGAAGTCAACGATCAAAATTAAATCTTGGGGTAGCTGGCCGTAAAAGTGGCAACCTTTATAAGATAATATTATTTCTATTCTTTTCCTTAAGCCTCATTCTCAACAGGTCAGAGAGGCATACTGTGGCATCTCTCTTTAACCAATATAGCTTAACAAAAATGAAAATTTTTTACCTTACCTTATTTTATTTATTGATAAAGTGTAATATATAGGTTACAACCACAAACAGATCTTAGACTTACAACGCTACACTAAACAAAAGATGATAGTGAAAGCAAAATTAAATCTAAACCTATAAGCATGACTTGAAAAAATAGGAAGAGAGTGCGAGAGAGAAAAATAGAGGCACTACCTTATAGGATGAGGGGAATGGGGCGACGACAATGTCACCTAGCAGAGGAAGAGGAAAAGGGGAGATACGAGGGTAGTCGGGACTGGAGCGAGCATAGGGAGTGTGGTGGATCGAAGGGGATAATCGGTCTATTTATATACAAGGGCTGGTGTTAAGTGAGAGCTCAGAGAGATGGTGGCGTGCGGTTCGAGCTCCTATAGCTGAGGCAGGTGGCTAGGTCCCACAGTGCAAGGGTGACACTGCAATGATCGTGTCGAACGAGGCGGGAGCAGAGAATACGGGTGACACAGCAGCGGAGACGGGACGGGACGGGGGAGCTCACAAGCCTGCCGGGGCTTGGGCAGAACGAAAGCCATTGCAGTGCGGTGTGAGGCAGCATCGCGTGGCATGACACCATAATAGTGCTGGCTGAAGAAGTGGAAGAGAGCGGGACACAGCTGTTGGTGACGTGACATGACGCACAATGGGGAGAGCTGGCATGAGCCAACAAGTTGATAATGCAGCACAGTCGGTGGGACACACGACTCGATGAGCGTGGCGACCGTGTTTCGAGGCGACAGTCTAGGCCTATCGAGCCTACACGAGCGGACGAGGGCGGCGTAAGGTGGATGATGCTGGCATGGCATTAGGCAGGGTCGCATGAGATGGCAGTTGGCGTATTCTACGGTGCATTTGATTGAACACGTGACGAGCATGGGAGCGGTGTCGAAGGTAGGAGATGCCCACGCCTCAGCATGTCGGGCGACTATTCATGGTGCTAGTGGTGGGTGGGCTTGACTTGTTGGCCAGCGCGCTAAGTTGTGAGCACGTGTGGTGGCTATAAGTGAGCAGGCGGCGAGAGGGAGAAGGCTAAGCCAGCCGTGGGCTATGGAGGATAAAATAGGCTGTGTAGGTCAAGACAGAAAGGAGGTCACGTGGGTCAAGAGAGGAAAATGAGGGCAGAGCAGTCTAGATAAGCTATAGTGTTTCTAAATTTCTAGAAATATTTTGGAAAGAAAAAAATATTTGAATTTAAATTCAAATTGAATATTTGAACTCAGAGAATTTTGGGTAATGTTTGGAAGGAATTATAGGGTAGATTTGGAGAAAATTTGAGATCTTAGCACACTCTTTAAGAATTAAAAGATCTAAATTTTATAAATAAGTTTTTATTTAAATAGTTTTTTTCTTGGACGCAAGATGGGCGTTACACATATCAATTACCATCCATTGTTTTTAAAACAATTGCATAGATAAGATTCCTTCAGCTGCAGTTTTTTAAAACATAAAAAAAAGATAACAGATGTTAAACAAGTGGAGGCATACCCATCAATATGCCTTGTGACCTCCCTAACAAGTTTTACTTTCCCCTTGGTTCCATTGTACAGTTCTTCAAGGGTGCATTGAAGTTTTCTAAGTATTGCTGAAGGCTTCTCCAACTGGTCATGATAAATTATTGCAACACTTTCCATTGTACAGTTCTTCAAGGGAGCATTGAAATTTTCTAACTATTGCTGAAGGGTTCTCCAACTGGTCATGATAAATTATTGCAACACTTTCCACATCAACTGGCACCTGATGAAATCAATCATAGTTGGTCACAAGTTCAAAACTAATACGGCAAGACAAGAAATATCAGACAGAAAAGGAAATAGTAACAGTACAGCACTTACATTTCCATCAAAGAATAATGTGTGTGGCTTTAGACACCTCAACTAATTGTATTCGTGCAACGTCTCTTGCAAGAGCGGTAGAAATAGAAGGTATTTCACAATAAAGATCAGTTCGAATTGATCAGCAGGATAACCACCCACTTCTTTGATCATAAAGTATCTATCTAACCAATGGCAATTCGAATGTCGATAGTACTAAATAAAAGTTTCATGATTATGAATCTTTTTAGAATCATCATCGACGTTGTAATTTTTGTGCTTTCGTGAAGCTTCTAGCAAATAGTTTCCTTCAGGGATTTGAAACCAGCGGTCTGCTTATGGAAGGTTCTTGAGTATAGCCTCATAAGCAGCTTTGCCGGTGAAGGCTAAGAAAAATTCGAGATGCTCGTAAGCTCTGAAGTAGAAAATTCTGTTCTCGATTGGTATTTTTTAATAATAAAATTCATTCCTTCCTTCGCTTTAAAGACTAGGCAGCCAATTGTTACATAGGTATATGACAAACGATTGCAAATATAAAAATCATAGCCTGATTAAAAATAATAAAACTACTTATAATACCATCTTCAAAGATAGCACATATTGCTAAAATTTTATCTATAGTTGGTGAGAAACTACATAATTATTCCAACTAAATATCTGAAATCAGCATCCGATCATTGTGTCGATCGGATGTCACTCACATCATCGTCATTGACTGATGTCAAACTAAAATAGAAGATAACATTGAAGAGTAGATATTCGCAAACTACCTGGCGTGAGCACGTCAATGTCTAAGAGGTTTGTTTAGCTCTAGTGCAGCTCGGTCGGCTTCTCTCCGTAGCTCGAGGTACGCGTGCCAGGGGTCGTGAATTCATGTCGGCTCCGGCGCGACGGTGCGGGTGAGGGCGTGCCAGTCAATTTGACCCTATAATTGATAAGGAGGTAAGGTAAACGGGTCAGTCCGACGACGTGCCGATACGAGCGCTTGCTATCGACTGGTGGCCGATAGGATCAAGTTAGTCATCAGCCGCGTTCGAATGGCTCCTGCTATCAGCTGATAGTCGATAAGAATCAGGGCTCTATCGGATGTCGACGAAGGATACGATGCCTCCGATAGCGGACGCGAGGTCCTGATCCATCGGCCGCAGAGCCGATAGATACACAGGATGGAGATGGCAGCACGAAATCCGTCGCCCGCCGTGACGATGCCGCTGGCACCGAATCTCGAAGATTAGACCTAACCGAGACAGTAAGAGAACGAGGCCAACGATAATAGGACGGTGGACGCCGGATTTGACGTGCTGAAGTAAGGGTGAAGCAAACCTATCGACTAATTGAGCCGATAAGTAGACGTCTCTCTGGAAATAGGCGCGCATCGGCTAAAAGGTCGACGCGCTTGGCGTGACGCTCGAAGGAAAGTCTCTGAAGACCTGGTACGTATCGGCCGAGGAGCCGATACGCTGGGCGTGACACTCAACATATAGATAACTCATCGGCTAACACTCTGATGAAATGCCGTACAGAGACCTATCGGCCTAAAGCTCATTATACCGTCGGTAGCCTCGTAGGTCGAACCTAACCAATACAGCACAAGGCCGACGACGATGAAGAGAGCTTGATAGACCGATAGAGCTTGCACGGATGTGATGCGATACATCCTATCGGTCTAAGAGGTCAAATCTAACCAATGCAGCCTTAAACAGAACGAGACATATTGAGATAGTGGCGGGACTTACCCCTTCACCGGAGATCGGACCTAACTGATGCAGCCCCGCGTCGAGAGCCAGGCCCGCTAGTAAAAACCTAGACGAACTAGGGTGGCGATGTGTCGAAGTTGTATTGATCGAAGGATTGATGATTACATATTTTTAGGGAGTCTATATTTATATCCTAGGTTTATAGAGTCCGACGTGTTTACAATAACCATCGGACGTTATTTTCTAACAAAGATAAAAGGAAAATATCTCTAAGAAAGTTAACTAACTAAATCTTCCTATTTATATAAGATAGGATAGACTATCCTGTCGTGAACCACGGCTCCTCCTCAACCTCGGTCTTATTCGGATAATCTTCTATTCTGGGATCGAGTCTTTCCTTGCTTCAATTCGATCGGCTTCTTCCTTGTAGCAATTGGACACTTATGTGTTTCAGCCGACTGTCTTTCCAATCTATCGCTAGGTTTTCCAAATTTTAACATTAACAGTAGCTGAGTTGCAAATTATTTATTCATCAAAATCTTGCCACTGCCATAACCATCGAATCCAATCCAACAAGGATCCCACCAACAAGAACATCACACCAACATGTAACCTCAAATGCGATGCCTCTAAAAGGCCATGACATTTAGGATGTCATTGTCACTATTCTGGGCATTTGAAACTAGGTTGTCACCTAGAGAGTCCACCCTGAGGAACAAAAGTGATGTAGGGATTGTCATGACATTGCCTACAGAAAGATATGTGGCACTCATGGACGTTGTCGATGTCGGTGCTCTACTAGAGTTGGTAGCCCAAGCCCTAGATGCACCGGTGTTGGAGGATGTTATGCGACTCATCATTGACCAGTGCCACACACGATGGTGACAACATCATCCGTAGATGCTGATGGACTATATTCCGCGTGGTAGCGAATGGCCGATGGACTACATGTTCAGTGTGGTGAGGAACAACTTTGACGACAGTGTCTACCAAGGGCTCCATGCTAGCCATAGGTTCATCGACCCTTTTGTATGATGGTCATCTTCACGTGCCACTAAAGATCCATCGCCTGCTGGCGATACCATACCTCTAGTCATCAGTCCCTGGTGACTTCCATGTCCCTAGGGCCGATGACCATCGACTCACCCAAGCTATGCACCAAATTGGCCGTCGTTTCCCCATTTCTTGTCGCCTACTGCAATTACAATGCCGATGGTGAACCCTATCACTACATGGCTTGCTCTAGCATAGGCCAAGATGGAGGAGAGGTGATGACTAGTGCTTTTTCACCTCTGCCTCAATTGGTATGAGTGCAAGCATATTAGATAACCATTGTCCAGTGATGCAACATTAGCTCTAGAAGGCATCTCCAATCTCCTAGTATTTGTTGCATAGTGTATATGGACAACATGGGTCTCTGGTAACCACAAGTAAGGCATAGCTAATTACGGATAGGAGATGGGATTGATCCATGAAATAAGACACAAAGTATGATTCGGTTGCTAGGGTTTGAAATCTCAATTAGATAATTCCATGTAATATGTTTTTCACCATGTAACAATGTCCCCTAGTATATATAAGTTGGGTAGGGAGCCCTCTCAAGCGCAACTAGATCATCGAAACACCACATCTATGATACAATCGGTGGAATATAATTCACCAAAATTATCAAGACCTTTGCCTCCTGCATCAATTTATTTTTAGGTCTCGTATATAGCCTCTTTCATTATTGCTAATATAAAACATCGATAATGTAATTCCTTAATGCAATATTGTAAAGCACACAATGAAGATCACTATAATTTTGACAAACCAAATCATAAATCCTTTTTATCCAGGTCTATGTACATAGACTATTTTATTATTACTAATATAAAACATCAACATTGTAATTCCTTAGTACAGCGTTGTAATGCACACTATGAAGATCACAATAATTTTGACAAACTAAATTATCAATCCTTTTTATCCAGCTGACAAGCATGAATTCGATGTATCCATTTGGGGCAACCTCAAAACTTGACAAGCAATAACCCACCTTATGTTAACTAAACAACTCCATTGCCATTGATCTCACGAAATTTTATTCTCTCATCTACAACCTAAACATCAAGTGTTGCCATACTCTGCTAGCAAATAAAACTGAGTACTGCCTATGTGATCCATTACGGATTCGGTGAATTCCAGCACTGAAATGAAACCTTGTGATCTAGTAAGTCTCCAGAGGAAGTGCATGTACTGTCATTCATTTTGTAGCAGCCCTGATATTAGAAGGTTAACAAATGTTAAGTCATTACATAATTTATTCAAGCACTAAGTTAATTGAGAAATTCTTACATAAGATAAAGTGACTTGCTTCATATTATAATATTAACAAGGGTTCTAATGGAAATCTAATACACAACTTTACACCTGGTTTCAAACCATTTATATATTATATAGAACATAGGGTATTTCTCCTAGTTGAAAATGAAATCTTTTTCACTTTTCAAAGTCAATATAATATTATTCTAATCATCAATTTGTACCGGTGCATAACAAAATTTACAATAATGTTATATGGTTAGCGTTTCATCATTTTTTTCTACCACTACTAATAGAAATTAACGAGTGCATATGATTAGCCAAACAGAATTACCATCAAGTCACGAGCAAATACTACTGGTACGGAAAAGTTTTTGTATTGTTACTAATGTGAAGGTAAAACGTGAAACGTACGAACTATAAATCTTAAGTATGACAAAACGTATGCGCATGTAAAAAGTGACAATGTGAAACTAGCAAACTATACCTACTGACAAAACGTATGCGCCAGGCTTCATTGGTCGCAAACAGCAGGAGATGTCAAATATACACAAACACATGTCAACCAAGGTTACTCTCCTCCCCCCTCTAAAGATCAAAAGTCCGCTATTAAGGGATGAATATAGCATGTTCAATTTTCTCCCAAAAAGTAATCAATCAAAACATGCAACAATTTATAATTTGGAACTAGTTATGAAAGAACAAACGTGATCATGTAAATCTTGGGGGGTTGCTACCAGGTTCGGAGTTTATATGACTACATCTCAAATCAACGCAAGCCTATATGCAAGAAAGAGTGTAAGAAATTTGCTCAAGTTATATGGACTGTTAGGAAGGTAGATTAATCCTTCTCCCAAATCATCACGAGATAAAACGATTCAAAAGAGAGAGCAAAATTAGTGAGAGATGGAAGATCCAAATAAAATTTACACCATGGAAAAGGAATCAATACCGTAATGCAAAATCAATTTCACAAGTAAACTAACTTTTGAAAATTAGTTTACTAGAACTCAACTTCATTTAAGCCAAAACTTCAATTGCATCTCTCAAATCAAGCCTACTGAAAATTATGGGCATATCTCTCACAAAGTGCCTATGCTAATGTTAGACCGTATATATATATATATATATATATATATATATATTCCCGACCCCCTGCACACTAAATGAGGTCCTATTCTCATTGTTTATATACTATATTTCTGTATGGTATTAGAGTAAGAATGGTGTAGAGATCAACATTCATTTCACCCGTGACAAGGTTGTTTTAGGACTCATTCGGATGTTTCATATACCATCGACAATCAGTTCACTGATATTATAACTAAAAGGCTACCCGTTCACTAATTTTTGGTCTAGTCTTTGCATTCCGTGTCCCTCTCACTATGACTATGAGAGGTGTTATATCGTTAGATTTGTATATATAGTTTTGATCTCCTATACAGTAAATGAGGTTTCAGTCTCACTGTCTGTCCTTTTACAATATCCTATTATAGAAGAAGGATTAGGCTGGTTAACCAAAGAAAAACCCCTAGTAGCCCTCGTGATTTTTTAGCCCCTACTCAATCCATCTGCAACCGTTCATCCCTTCCATGTATGCAAGAAGCTCTCAAATAGTCAGACGCCTGCTACGTTCGCCTGGAGAACATCCGAGGCGATCTCCCAACGTGACGCCTGTCCAGCACGAATCTTGGCGCAGGCTGCCGCCTCCTTCTCCCCTGTCCCCGTTCTCTTGCCCGGCTCGGCAGCTCACGTCCGACCACCATGACCACACCATGGGGCTCACGCACAGCTCGACAGGCAAGCTGCGTCAAACTGCCCCTTCTGACGTCGCCGCCGGTGTTGAGCGACATCAATTAAATGATGCCTGATGTTGCAACCTGAACCTCTTCTCTCAACTCAAATATCAGTAAATTATTCAGCACAAATCACAAGCTCAAATATCGCGGCCGGCGGCCTCGGACTTCTTGGACTTACTGGTGGAGCCCTCGACGGCTTGTTTCTCCTTGACGCGGGCGGCCCATTGCTCCTCGGTGAGCATGAGTTGGCCACCCTGTGTCGTGCGCTCTCCTCCGCGTTCCGCAGCCGCCCCGTCACCTCGAGTGAAAGGGCGTCGAGATTGAGCAACGTATTGATGGAGAGGACAATTTGGAATGGATGTTCGGGTACCATGTTAAGGAACTTCTCCACTACCTTGCTCTCCTCGATGGGGACACCGAGCGTGCCGAGGGTGGTGACGAGCCCATTGAGGCACAACGAGAATCCTTCAACGATCTCGCCATTGTTGAACTCGACTGTGTCATACTGCCACAGCAGCTGTTGTGCCTTCAACTTGCGCACACGTTTGATTCCCACACGCATCGTCTTCACGACCTCCAGGCTTCCTTGGCGGTGGCCTTGACGGCGAGGGAGGCCATCATCTCAAGGGGCACGGCGTGGGATCGCCTCCAGTGCTATGCAGTCCTCCTGGAAGTCGGCATCGCCAGTCTCGATGGCTTCTCAGAGACCGTGAGCCTGAAGCATGACCTTCTTCGTCAAGGCCTAGTCGCCATAGTTCGTCTTTGTCAGCGTGAGGTAGTTCACAGGCTGGTCTCCATCCCTGGCAGGGCGGCGACCACGGCGTGGAAGAGGTGTCGGCGAGCGACGTGGAGGACTCCTCGACACGCGCGACGTCAGAGCCGACATGGCTCTGATACCAATTAGCAGCCGCAATCTGACAAATTTCCCTCCCAAGATCACGGTGGCTAACTATCCCGAAACACGCAACGAACGAACACAAATACTAGTTTTGGTGCAGCTTAATGTCGTGCTGCTTTTCGGGTTCTCTTCTTCCTTTTATTCAAGACCAAAACAAGACGTGGCCAGTCTGCCGTGTGCCATCTCACACGATCGAATCGTGGAGCGCGCGACTCGCTAGTCGCTACACTACTGCCTCGACACGAACGTGCGCATCTCAGCCCTATGACACGCTCAAACCCCGACAGTAGAGCTCTGGAAACAGACGAGAATTAAAACAAACACCTAGCGTGCAAAGAAAGGAATGCGATGCAACTAATTAACTTAACTAACTTTCCGGCGCGGGATTTATCTGATGTAATCAACATATACCCCATAACTAGGATAAACAGAAACAAAGTCAATTAAACTCTCTTTAAAAAAAATTCAAATGACATAGTTGTGACCGGAGAGAATAGTAATTGACTCGCTAGTGAAAACTAAAGTTAGTTCAGTAAGCAGAGTTCAGAGTTCAGGTGAGCTGGTGCACACACTAAAGTCTGAAACACAGGTTGCTCGAGGAAACTAAAGCAAACCGAAGGGGGAAACAGGGTGGTTACTGAAATCAAAAGCACACAATAAAGATGAAATTTTAGCAATCTATGAGAAAACTGTGAAATAATTGTAGTGATTTAAAAATTTGTAATGAACAATTAGCTCAAAAGTTGATTAAATTGATTTGGAATGAAGTGATTTTGTCTACGTGTAGTCAAAGTAGCCCTAGAGGCCGGTTAGACCACTAGTGCGTGTACAAGTCTAGGACGATTCTGTAAACATAATCAGATCGAGTTTTAGAGACTGGTCGGACCACAAGCATGAATGCCAGTTCAACCATTCGACCAATAGACTCTAGCGAGGAGTCAGTTTTAATTTATTTTTATGTTTCTCATTGATTACTTGATGATAAGTCTTTTATGTGTTTTATATTTATATAATATACTATTTATATACTAATGTGAATTAAGTTGGGCAAAAATTATGTTTGGATATGGTTTTGCATGTGTAGCTGAGTCTTAAGGCCACAAGAGTATTGCCAGTTATGGATTGGCAGTCAACTTGAGAGAAATTGATGTCCGAATGATCGAGAGATCATGATCCTAAAAACTAGATATCAATGCACGTGGGGGTGAAAATACTATATGGCATGCAAGTGAGATTATATGCGTATGGAAATTGGAGACAATTTCAAAAAGAGTCTAAGTTTGAAAAGATGAAACTTGAATTTGTAAAGAAATAGGTTATATATCTTTACAAGAGGTTTAAAAGATTAGGAGGAGTATAAATACATAGGCAGTTTAGATCTCAATGTATCACTTTTGAAAGAGAAAACTTTAGGGTTTAGACTTGAGTTACGAATTTAGTTAAAAATTAAGAGATGAGTACTTTATATAAGTTTTATAGACATATCTTGATATAATAATATTGATATATTTTTAGGAGTTTCGTCAAATTTTAAGATTTTTGTCGAGATCATTATTCTCTGATTACAGATGGTTAGATCAGTATTTAAGTGATGGTCAAACCAGGTCGAGCAAGGCGATCGGACCAACGGCAAGTTAGAAGTTGGACCGGTAGGCGCGTGTCAATTATTTTTCGTATGAAGGTTATGATAGTTGGTAAAAAGTTTTAAACCTTTATACTATTTATGATGGTATTGTTACCAGAAATAAATTTGAATTTGAAAATAATTGTAAACCTTACAACATGATTTTAAGTAGGGTTTCTCGTTTATATTTTGATCGGATTTCTTATCTTGAAGGAAAATTTGAAAGGATGTTTTTAAAAAAGATTATATAAAATTTGAGATGAATGGTGAAGAAGCTCTTAATAATTACATTGGTTGTTTTAACAAGGTTTTAAACAATATTAGATATGCTGATGATTCTTTTGATACTAACTATTCTCAATCTAAAATTGCAAGACATTTGTTAATTGAAGAATCTGTTAACATGATAACTTTAACCATAGAATCTTTATATACAAAGCTGAAAACTCATACGTTAAATGTTATCTCTCACAAGTCTGATTTGAAAACCACTGCTTTAGTTTCTTCATTTGATTCTTCTTTAGATAGCTCTTCATTAAGTTCTTTTGTTGTTTTAAATGCCATCTCCGATGATCAACTCAAGCAAATCTCCGAAGAGGATTTGACATTATTAATTAACAAGTTTTCTCGAGCTTGGAATAATATCAACAACAGGAAAAGAGGAGGTAAAATCCAGTGTTTCCGATGTGGCGAATTGAACCACATTCGTTCTTAATGTCCCAAGCTTGGAAGATCAATGAATGAAGATGAGGAGGAGAAGCCAATGACGTTACGAAGAAGCAAGCGTTCAAAGGTAGAAAAAGCATAGAAGATGTTATGAGGATATTTAATCAAGTCTATGCTACATGTAAACTAAAGTGTTGTCGATTATAATAGTGATGATGGAGGTAATAACAAAGGCAAAAACATCTTTGGAATTTGTCTAATGGCTCGTGGAGGATCTAATTTAGACGATGATAATAATGAGGTAATTAGTCCTTCTATTGAAATATGTCGAGAGATGGTTATTACTCTTAGTATTAAACTTTATAATTGTGGTAAGAAAATTAAGAAATAAGATTTTGTTATTGGGTCTCTAAATTCTAAAATTTCTAGATTAATACCTCTAATTTCTGATGATGATAATTATAAGTTTTGTGAGATTTTGTTTTCTAAAATTTATGCTATTAGAGATGTAAATACTATTATTAGTTCAAAACTTGATAATGCTCTTTTTAAAATCAAAGAATTAGAATCTTGTTTTGCTCTTCTAACTGTGATGTTTGCTAATGTTGTCAATGAGTTGGCTTTCAAAAAAATTATATTAAGAAATATAAAGTTACTTTTTATACAAATTCCTTGTTTAATATTTTGTGTTGTAGAAAACTTAAACAACTAAAGGATATTACTATATCTAAAAACTCCTCAACATGTACTTGAAATGAGATGAAAATAAAACGTATTGTAGGTCATGTTGAGTACATGAAGTATATAGTAAAGAACGATGGGGTGCTTTCTTCCTCAAAATGTTGTAAACAAAAAATGTTTTGGTTGATTATGAAAATTGTGCCAATTTAATAAAATAGGTTTCTTATTTGAAAAGATCCTTGCAAAATTTTCTGATGGTAATAAGAACTAAAAACAATTTTGGATGTAAGCACACACAATAGAGGACTTGGTTTTAATGCATATAATCATTTTACATCTTATCAATCTGTTATATTTTGTATCACTAAAAAGGGTTAGATTTCGACAAAACCTAACATTAAACAAACTGTGTTTAAATCTTATAGGACT
The DNA here is from genome assembly GCA_030770085.1 of Oryza coarctata. Classification (NCBI taxonomy): domain Eukaryota; kingdom Viridiplantae; phylum Streptophyta; class Magnoliopsida; order Poales; family Poaceae; genus Oryza; species Oryza coarctata. Next base: position 13,008,984 of record CM061475.1, read on the forward strand.
ATGTCTTCTCCTTCATCAACATGTAAAGAAACTAAGTATTTTGATTCGAAATCTTTGATTGCAAATTTATTTTCTCATAAAAAATATATTTGCTCTTTTTGTGGAAAAAAGATGGATATCTAGTTGAATTTTGTTTTAGACTTAGTACGAAAGGTAAATTTCTTTTGCAAAATTGAAGTGAAAAAAACACGTTTTGGGCTGAGGACATCAATCGGACTGACATAATTATAGACTAGTAGTTCACGAGTGATTAGACCAGATCCCGGTCAAACCATAGGTACAATAGCAGTTAGACTGATCTTGGATATTTTTTTCTAAATAGGATAAAATTGTCTTTGCTTGTGCCTATATGTTTGTTGGTACTTCTGCTCATATGTCTCAGTACTAAATTCTTAAATTTCTTTTGTCTAGGCATCGACATATGCTTGGGTATAAGCTCTTGCGATGAGAAAGGAGAACTATGGATTATGTACTCTGGTTGTTCGGGAAACATGACTGGTGATGAAAGTTGCTTCTCCTCTCTTAAACCGATATCTAGAACATAATCGATTATCTTTGGATATGATTTTATAAGTGTTGTTCTTACTATTAGATCTATCAAGGTAAGTGATAAATTTGTTTAGCTTTGGGGAAAGACTTAAAATACAATTTGCTTTTAGTTTCTCAAATTATTGATAAAGATTTTGAGGTTAGATTTTAAAAACTAGAAATAAAATTCTTGATTCTTCTAGAGATCTTGTTTTGGGGATTTTTCATTATGGAAAAGTTTTTAATGCTGATTTTTAAAAGCGGTGTTTCATCTGAGATCAAGGTTTAGTTGCTAAATTTGCAAAAGATCTGATGTTTTGGTATCAAAGACTAGGATATATTGGTTTTGATCAGTTAACTAAAATAAGTGGTTCGAATCTTTTCTGTGGATTGACTAAAATGATCTTGATTTGGTTTTTTAAACTTATTGTCATGCAAAGATGGTAGCTTCTTCACATATTCCAATTGTTTATGTGATGACAGATGCACCTGGATAGCTTTTACATATGGACATTGCTAGTTCGGCTAGAGTGCAATCTATCAAAGGAAAGTGGTATGTGTTGATTATTGTGGATGATTTTTTCTTGATATTCTTTGGTTTTCTTGGTATCTAAAGATAAGGCTTTTGAACACTTTCAAAATTTGTATTTTTGTTTTAGCTATTGAACTTCCTGGATCATTGAAAATTATTCGAAGTGATAACGGTGGTGAATTCAAAAATGTTTCTTTTGGAAAATTTTACAATGAAAAAAGTCTTGAACATCAATTTTCATCTCCATGTGTTTCTCAACAAATGGTATGGTTGGAAAAAATAGTTCTTTGGTTGAAATGTCTAAAACTATACTTGATGAATATAATATACCTAGAAATAGTTCTTTGGTTGAAATGTCTAAAACTATACTTGATGAATATAATATACCTAGAAATTTTGGGCAGAAGCTATCAACACTCCTTGTTATCTTTCCAATCGTATCTTCTTAAGATCTAAACTTAGAAAAAAATTCTTATGAGCTTTGATTTGGACATCAACTCAAAGTTTATTATTTGCATGTTTTTGGGTGTAATTTTTTTGTTTTTAAATATGAAAATTTGAATAAATTTGAAGCACATTCTACCGATGGAATATTTCATGGTTACCCTTCTCATTCTCATGGATATCATATACTTGTTTTAAATACTAACAAAATTATCAAAACCTATGAAGTTACTTTTAATGAGGTTAGTTTAGGTACTAGACCAGACATTGCAGGTTATTTATCACTGGTCAGGGGAAGGATGGAAGTATTTTTTAGACGAAAGTGATGATGAAAAAGACATGGTCAAGATGGCTGCTGGTTCGACCGACGACAACTAGCTGTTCCGATCGAAGAAGAAAAGTCAGTCCAACCGAGCTGGAATAGAGAGCTCTAGATCTTTGGCAATTTAGGTTCAGAACATAAAAAAACATCAAATGTTGCTACTCGTTTGCACCCTTAACGATGACATCCTCCTAAACAAATAATAGTTAACATTGATGAGCATACTACAAGGTCGAAAATCTATGTGGATGATATCATCTTAGGTTATTAATTTGACGATTTGGTTATCGAGTTTTCTGATACTATGCATAGAGAATTTGAGATAAATATGATGAGAGAGTTGATGTACTTTTTAGAACTACAAATCAAGTGGACACTATAAGGTATGTTTATTTATCAAAGGACACCAAGTATATTGACGCTTTAAGATGGATAACTGTAAGCCTAGGTCTACTACTGTTTTGGATCCATATAAAAATTTTGAAGCTATTGGTCAAAAGAAATATTGAATTATGATTAGATCTTTACTTTATTTTACTTCTTCGAGGATAGATATACAATTTGTTGTATATTTGTGCACTCAATTTTAAGCTTTTTCACGTGCTTTTCATCATCAAGCTGTTAAACGGATTATGAGATATTTACAACACACTCTTAAATTTGAAATTTATTATTCTATGTCATCGTCTATATGCTTGAGTATGTATTTGGGTGCGGATTTTGTCGGTTGTAGAATTAATAGAAAAAGTACTAGTGGAACATGTCAGTATGATCTCCTAGGAAACAATCAAATGTTACTCAATCAACTATTGAATCTAAATATGTTACTGCTATTAGTTGTTCTTTTCAGATTCTTTGGCTTACTTTGACTTTAAAATATTATAGTCTTACTTTTGACAAAGTTGCTCTCTATTGCGATAATACAAGTGTTATTAACATTACTAAGAATCCTATATAACACTCATGCACTAAGAATATTGGTATTCGGTTTTACTTTTTGAGGGATCATATTGAGATGGGAGATATTAAATTGAAGTTTTTTTTGCTACTCAACTACAATTGACTGATATTTTCACTAAACCTTTAAAATCTTGTCGCTTTGCTTTTTTTCGATGGAATCGGTAATTATTCATCCTTTTGGCATATCTTGAGGGGGAGTTTTTTTTTGCTTCTTATAACATATATGTTTTTTTCTTATTTTGCTTTCTTTTCTATTTATGCTTAGTTTACATGTATTTATTTTTAAAATAATAATAATAAATAAATAACTGAGAAAAGAATAGCATTGTTTTTTAAGCTCTATTATATTTTTATGCTTGCTAGTAATATGAGTGAGGTGTTTTGGTCACTGGCTAGTATAAATTCTAGTTTTATATAAATATTTGACATTACTTTTAAGAGAGATGATATATGGCATTTAATTCTTTTACATGAATTAAATAAATATATAATATTAAAGCTAGTAATAGTTTGAATGAATTATGCTTTTAAAATTTATTTTTCAAATGCTCTAAAGTACAATCAAAGAAAATTATTTGGTGAACTTAGATAATCGGATGGAGTAAGACGATGAGATCGATGACAAGTGATAAGTACGTGATGATTAAGAGGAGGATGATCAAAATGATGACATCTGATATTTCGACTATAATAAAATTAAATTCTTCAATAAAAATAATGTAAGAACTAATTAAGGAGCATCGTGTATCGCCATTTCTGCCCAGAAATGAAAAAAAAAAGAAATTGTTACATCGAACTAGAAAGGCGAGTGGAGATTGCTAGATAGAAACACCCTGCTTGAACATTTGGCGGCATCGCTGAATTGAAATCTTATGTATCTCGCGATTAAGAATTACATCGATCGGATCGACATTTTCTGTTTTTCGTGCTATAACAGAAATTACAGACACAGACCAAGCAACGGCAAGATAAGAGAAAAGTGAAAAAGAATAATGTATATATAACAGCAGCAAGCTCAGCTCAGCTCAGTTCAGGCGATGACTGGACTGACGAGGAGCAATGCGAGCGAGCTGGAAGAAAGGAAGGGTTGATTGATTGATTAGGTGAGGGCGTCGGCGCCGGCGACAATCTCGAGGATCTCGCCGGTGATCTTGGCCTGGCGCTGGCGGTTGTAGATGATGGAGAGGTTTTTCCGGAGCTCGATGGCGTTGTCGGTGGCGCTGCTCATGGCGCTCATCCTGGCGGCGAGCTCGCTGGCGAGGGACTCTTGGAGGGCGCGGAGGATCTGGCTGTTGAGGTAGAGCGGGAGGAGGGCGTCGAGGATCTGGACGGGGTCCTGCTCGAACTGGACGACTGGGGAGAATGGCTGGGCCTCGATCTTGACCTTCTCGCGCTCGACGGTGAGCTTCCCTTCCTTGGTGGTGAGGCGGAAGAGCTCGTCCTCGGTGGCGTCGACGCAGACGCCGTTGATGTCGCAGATCTCGCCCTTGGGGGACATGGGGAGGAGGGTCTGGATGATGGGGTCGGAGCGGACGAGGGAGATGAACTTGGAGTAGAGCAGCTCCACCTTGTCGACCTCCTCGGAGACGAAGAGGGAGTAGACGAGGTCGCAGATGGACTGGGAGTCCTTGACGGTGGGGATGCCGTTCACCTCGAGGGTGCGCTCGGTGGGGATGTAGGGGCGGCGGATGAAGTAGGCGTTGCCCTTCTTGCCGACGCTGATAACGGTGTAGTCGAGGCCCAGCTGCTTGAACTCGTCGATGCGGGACTCGGCCTTCTTGAGGACGTTGTTGTTGAAGCTGCCGCAGAGGCCGCGCTCGCCGGTGAGCACGACGAGGGCCACCTTCTTGACGGGGCGGATGCGGGTGAGCGGCAGGTCGATGTCCTCCGTCTGGATCTCCTGGTTCATGTTGTAGAGCACCTCCACGAGCGCCTCCGAGAAGGGACGCGACGACACCACCGCCTCCTGCGCGCGCCGCACCTTGGCCGCCGCCACCAGCTTCATCGCCTCCGTGATCTTCTGCGTGTTGCGCACGGAGTCGATGCGGCTGCGCAGCTCCCGCAGCGAGCACCGCACCACCAGCCGCCCGCTCCCGGAGCGGCGCCGGGTGGAGGTGCTGCTGGCCAGGGTGGAGGACCAGGCGGTGGAGAGGTGCGAGCACGACATGGCTGGCGCGTCACCGGCGACAGTAGCGGCGGCGGCGGCGGGTGGTGGTGGAGGGAAAGATTTTGGATTGGGTTTGGGTGGTGAGGAGGTGAGGCCCGAGGCTCTCCAGGCACCAGCGGCCAGGTGGGGTTTTCATGCCCGGGTGATTGGTGCGGGGGCCAGCAGTGGCCGGATCATGTGGCCATTTCTCACTTCATTTTTGCCTTCCTTTCGCTTGGCCTATCTCAAAGAAAATGTAATACTTCTTGGAAAATGAAAAACAATAAGGAATACATGGTACTAGCACTTCTCACACTGGCAGGGATTGTGCTGCGGATATCCTGCCGTAGATATCAGGCACTGGAGGAAAAAAAAAATCTTACACAAGCTTTACGGTTAGACATGAGGGTTCGTTAGGCTAGTAGTCGTGCTTGGTAGTTTTAAATCTTAGAAAGCAAATGATTTTTTATTTTGTTTTTTTTTCTGCAATGTTTCTGCACACACCAACTCTTCCTACAAGTAGAAACAAGTACCTGAATATAAAGGGAAAACGGTACGTGCACAAGGTTCAGCCGTTCAGGTTTGATGAAATGAATATCACTTCGAATGCAAACTGAACCTCAGGGAACAGCAGCAGCAGCAGCTAAGGTCTCGGATTGATCCGCGGCTGGAGCTTTCGTTGATGACTTGTAGACGCTGAAATCGCCATAATCCCGTCGTCCTCGCACAGCACAAACACAAGGTACACAGATAACAGTAACTATCGAGGGTCAAAGATAATTGTCCATGAAAAAAGCATCAGGTCAACTGATAAATCTTCCAAAGCTAGCACCCATACATGGTTGATAGATAGGCTGGACATTCCATGCACCACAAGCATGTCCAACCATCAATGTGTGAGAGCAAAAACGGGTAGCAGCACAAAAGGGTGAATTCCCCTGCGCTTTATATTCAAGCCCGAAGGCAAATAACGGGGGTGAACAGACTCTACAAAAACCTGCCTCCAGCGTTGGCATAACTGGTTAATAGCCTCCTCCCCACCGTTGTTAAGCAGAAGTTCCACAACCTGTTTACCGTGATGCCCATGACCCAACAGGGAGATCTTGTCACCTTTTTGGGGAATGGTTTGGTTAGAATTGTCACAGCTGCATGGATCCCCGTTTTCAGGATTACCGCCTATGTTCGTTTGATGCATGGTTTCCGTCTCCATGTTAGAGACAGGCATTGGGCCATCCATACTGAGTGGATAGGTTGTGCTTTCTTGGCTCAGATTTGGATCATGCAGATGATTATTTCTTCTGATGTCTGGCTGACTGGTAGTGTCATCAACATAAAGCTGGCTATTTTTCTCATCAATGTCTGGTTGACTGTTACTCTCAACTCCATCTTTCGAAAATCGCTCAGGTAAGGCATGTCCATTTTCTGAATCCTGTTGATTATTCTCAACAATGTTGGTGTCGTTGCTCTTTGTAGTAACATTTTGAGCCTGAGATCTGTAAGAAAAAAACTTTTTTCTTTGAAAGTCGCCTTCGCTCATGGGGACTCATGCCAACAAGTAATGTCATCTCAAGATCTTCAGGAGTCACGTCCCTAACACCATAGTACGATTTCACAATCTGCAACGAAATGAATAGGTCAGCAGTACAGATTTAAGGTTAAGCATAAGAACAGATTCAGTATAGCAAAGTATTTACAGCTAGCATAAAAAAGTTGTGTTCAATAAGACAATGTCAAAACTATGTGTCATGCATAAAAGTGAAGCCCAAAATACTTGAATATTGTCATAACCTGCATTAGTTCTTCACATCTCTTCAAAGGCATATTGGACCCATGTCGTAAAAGGGCCATTGCTGCAGTCCTCAGCTGCAAAGGTGACACGCCTGTTCCATTTATTTTATCTTCAGATAATGATGCACCAGTTATTAAACTTATATCACCCGAATTCACTATCTTCTGTACAAAAAGGGGTACCCCAAATTCTTTTGCTATTTGCTTCTTGTACTCCTCAGCTGCTGAATGAGCAATTTCATGGCAATCTACGCAAAGAAGAACAATATCATGCGAACGATGGCTTTTCAGATGTTCTGGAAAACGAATCCTATAGCACGATGTTATTCTATATCTGATATAGTGGCTCTTTTCTCCACACCCAACACAAATATTTTTCTTGCTCTGAATATAGAAGTCATTATCTTCATCCTCTGGGAGACCCTTAGGTTCAAACAAGAGCATAATTTCTGGAGGATTATCTTCTATTAATTTTGCTAAATTACGTTGAATATACCTGGGATAGAAGAATGGGTCAGTTTGAAAAGATAATTGTGATGTTACATAGTTATAAACACTAAAATGTGTAGATATCGGAAGGGAAAATTTTTCCTCCAAATGAGCAAGGGGAAACTTGATATAGGAACATAGCACCTAGATCATACCATAATTTTTGGCATGAAGTTCCAATGCCAAACAATTTGCAATGCATATCAGATAATGCGCATCACAACGGGCATACTGAATCATTTCTAGTGTTAGTGGGCGTAATCTCCAATCTTCGCGCTGAAATATCAGAATCAAGGAGAACGAACCGCAAAAACGAGAGCAACTGTGATGTTGGAAAACAAACTACTCCCTCTGGTCAAGTATACTTAATGTTGGGAGTATTAGTTTTAGTACTCAGGGTGGCTTCACCAGTGGAGGTATCACACACACATGGGAATCAAAATTTTTACATAGTTATGGTTTCAGCAGAGAATATGCTCATATAGGCTTTCGACAGGCAGGCTAAGGTGAATCAGAGATTTTTTTTTTGTGATAAAGGGTTGTTTTCATTAAGCTAATGAAAGTATCTCGGCCTCTACATCATAAGATGTATTTGACCAACAATTATTACATTGTTTTGGTCAAAGCCTGTCAAATTGAACAAAGTTCTAATGATCCCCCAACAAGACATGGACGTAGGTAAACATCAAGCATATATTGTATTGCTAAACTGCTACTCATGCTTGTCGAATATCTCTACACCAGTGGTCTCAAAGAAGCCAACTTGATGTGTGCATTACACCTTGGTCCTCCTCCCTGTAATAAACCCCAAAATCTGATTCAGTGCCCCATGCATGCATTATTCTATCTCCCTTAAACCCCGATAGCACCAGGAGATTGGCATGAGAGCCCGATTAGAACTCGGGAAATTTCAACTTAAGATGCCAAGGATGGCTAGGCTAGAACATAGTAGAGGAATAATTAGGACCGAATCTATTAGAACTTTATATGTTCATACATCTTAACCTGGTGTAGCAAAGAACACAAGAGTTGGATTTGTTTTATAGGATTGGCTCTACCGGCTATTGATCTACATATTTAGATTGACACATGGATTGTGACGACCATTGAATCATCAGGTTTCTCTTTGCACCATTTTATTATTCCTTCAACCTATCAAATCTTCCTTAACCATAGGAAAGGAATACTTGTAGCATTTGGTGATGCAACAAGGTTGATAACCAACATCCATAAATCACTTACTGATAACCAACATCCATAAATCACTTACTAGTGTCAGGAGAATGATCTTGCCACAGGTGGATACACGTGCAGTTGTTTGCATTGTTTTAGCTTAGCTAGCAAGGGATTTTGTTAGATTGATTTGATCTTGTTTAGTTGATCACACGAGAGATACGAAAGAAATTTTGTTTGGTTAGATGCATGAGGGTTGTTACAGGGTGAGATTACACCTTCACAATTTATGAATAAGTATGACTAATATTTAGCTGGTTAAACTATAATAATATTTATTGCACATATAACCGGTGAATCTATAAAGAATGGGGAAAAAAATCATTGAATCAATCGCAGTATCGTTTCAGCGATCAATCCACCTTTTATACACAACGTTGTCCAGCCAAGGAAACAAGAAAAGGAAAAAAAAATCCCGTGGATCTCGTCGCCGACCCCACTACTCCACCGCCGCGCCGCTCGCTGCTCCTCTCCCCCGGATCGGCACTCGCTGCCGTCGGCGACGACCAGATTCGGCGCTCCGGCGGCCTGGTTAGGGAGGGAAGGGCGCGAGGAAGACGCGCGAGGAAGATGAGGCCGGTGCCGCTCGAGTGTCATCCTCTCCGATTCCTCCTGCTTTCCTCTCGGCCGGCAATCGTGAGTGTGGTGGCATGTGCAGAGCCCCTGAAAGAAAGTGTGGCGTGGTACGATTCGGCTGGTTGTTTTGTCACCATCAAGAAGTTAACGATGAGGGAGGCGTCGCTGTTCTTTTTATTCTTCTACTTTTTGCAACGAAGGGTGAGGCGTCGCCTTTGGTGGATCATGGCGGGTGGCCAGCCAAAGTGGCTGCCTGTCCGGATTCAGTGGCGCACCAGCATAATTCGAACCTCGAGCATGTGTGTTGTGTTGTGTGAGCATCTGTCTCTCTCGAAGAGAGAGAGAGAGCGAGAGAGAGAGAGAAAAGCGATGCGAGCAGCGAGAGGCGGCCACGGCGCCACCTCGTCTTCCTTCCTTTCCCCGCTCTGCTCTTCACTTGGCGGACGGGGAGGGTGGGTTGGCTGGGCAGTGGCCGCTGCAGACAGACGGCGCCGCCGCCGAGCAGCGGAGGAGAGGGGATCAGTCGACGAGGAGGAGGAGCAGCAGCGGAGCAAGTTCCGCACTTCCGTCAAGCATCTTCCCTCTACGAGGTAGGTACACATCTCTTCCACCGCCATGCATATGCTTCCTTCCTACCCATCGATTATTCTGTTCTGTTTATTTGCCCTTCGTGCCATTGGAGATGATGCTATCAGACGAATGCAACATTCGTCCTCTTTCCCTCGATTCTGTCGTATCCTGACCTCACAAATGTACATCGATGTGCATACCGGTGGTTAGATTGCTAACTTTGCAAGCTCTTCGTTTTCTTGTACACCATGTGCAGCATTCAAGGGAACCATTGTTTGTACGCCAACCTTTCTTTCCTGCTTAAAAAGATATATGATTTCTTCATTTATATTTCTGCTTTGCATCTGCCTCCATGAAGGAGTATAATTGGCGCCATATCAGCAATGCAGGGCTGACTGAGCTTGCCTTCGCACATTGGACCAAATGGGACGAAGCCATGACCCTGCTCGTACCTGCAGCTTGAGGAACCTTCCTTGTCAGAAAGCTCACCAATTTGACGCCCACGTAATCACCTAGTATGTTCTTTTCTCCTCCACCCTTTTGTTACCACCCCTCTCCTTTTATTATTGCCAGTCACTACCATAGTATTGCGAAGCAAGCAATCTATATATGCTTGTGTGTAAGGTTCATATCACAATTAGTAATGAGTCTGTGTACCTTAGTTCAATGATCGAATAACCTGGAATAAGTTTGATGAAAATAAATAAATAGTACTTGTTCATTTCTACATCAGTTTGATCAAGAGCATGGCAGTAGTGCATGCAGTACAACTTTTGAAGCTTTATTCATTGATTTTACTATCCCTCTTGCCTTTTTAGTCCTTGCACGGCCCTCTAACATCTAAATCTGCCAAACTGATTTGTACTGTATCATAACAAGTGAACTCTGAATGTGTTTCAACACCAATGCTCCTCAAAATAGATTCATTCTGGGCCAACATTTGTTTCTATACTGAGATTTCCCAAGATTGCCACTGGTATCTCTTAACTCACCAATCATGTGAAAATGGAATCAAAGAGTGGTATGGATGGTAGTGCTATAGAGAACGGCTTTCTAGCGACCACAGCTACAATGCCGAGGAGGCCATGGATTTGGCTGAGTGTGATTCATCCCTAAATCACTCTATTTTATTTCACGCCTCCATTCTACTCCACTTCATTGGCTGCTCCTATACACTGCATCAACACCTTCCTATTGCAGACTAGAGTATGATAGGGTCCATGACCTGCTGGCTGCTGGCAGACAGATGCAGTGTAGAATACAAAATCTTGCAATCATACAAAATGCATTTCTCCATCTGCAACATAGAAGCCTTGTAAACGGGCCGCCATTTACTGATTATCACCAACATTTTGTGCCCATTTTTGTTTCAAATTGACCAATCCTGCTTATTGAACACTAGGGCATTACAACTTTTCCTGTCCACAGGACAGCTGACTCAATAACATTTTTTTGACAGTTTATCGTATACACTAATAGGTTAAAATTTATGTCGCAGTTTACTGAGTATACACTAATAGGTTAAAATTTATGTCGCAGTTTACTGTTACATCGCAGTTTACTTAACTCTAAAATGTCCAGAAAAGAACCAAGGAATTTACTTTTTTCTTTAACGCACCTAACCTTAGAAGTACCATGCTGTATTTTTAGGCTGAGTTTGAGAGGAAGGGAAAGAAGAAGAATAGGAAGACATGCAAAACGAGATGAGTCATTGGCATACGATTAATTGAGTATTAATTATTTTAAACATGAAAAATAGATTGATATGATTTTTTAAGTAAATTTTCTATAGAATTTTTTTTGCAAAAAATGCATCGGAAGGCGTGCACACGGAAAATGAGAGACTTTTTCACCTTTCTTGTTCTGCCAAACACTGCCTTAATGTACATTCTCTAATGATGTGTCTCAATACCATTACTAGTTACCAGATGGCTGAGCATATTTAATTATTGGGAAATTGCACAATGCACGTTTTTTTGTTAGTGGTACTTTAGAGACATTTGATTTAGTGTTATTTTTTGTTAGAGGTAGTTCATAGACATTTGATTCATTAAAAGATGCAGCCTTCAACAGATGGTAAAATATGAAAGATCGGAACTAGTGCTAAGCTGGCATGCAAACGTATCTAACATGTCTTAGCCATGAAGCACTGAAGTGCAAGCTTTTTTTGTGGTGAAATGTAGAGCATTACTAGCTACTCCTAAAAAGATTGTGATAATTTAATTTCCCTCATATGCGAAATGAAATTCAAGAACAGAATCTGAATGGGATAGCTGCTTTATATTGTATGTCATATACATGCCTGAATCCTTCATTACTGACCTCAGTTCTTTATTTTCCAACTGTGATGCTAATCTCTCAACCTTGGAAATCTATTATTTAACTATGTAACGACTGTTGTGTCTAGATGCACAAGTTAGATTAAGATGGCCTGAACTAATTCTCCCAACTCATTCCTCATGCACTGCGAGCTATGGGCATTCATTATTACTTGTGATGACTTATGAGACTCATCCTGTTACACATTCAGTCACTTGCATATATTCCATGCATACAACAGATATAAAGATCTAGTTGCTAATATTATTGGGTTCTTTGACATGTTACTGTAGACTTTTTGAGAAGCCGAGTAATGGAAATTGGAGGGGTACTGCAGTTGTGGAATGAATGGGGGATACAAATGCTGGTCCTAGTAAGCTTCGCATTGCAGGTATTCCTCCTCATTTTTGGAGGAATCCGCCGTCATAGTTCCTCCTCTACGTTGATGTTCTTCCTCTGGTCGGCGTACTTGCTGGCTGACTCCACGGCAATATACACCCTGGGCCACCTATCTGTCGACGGTAGGTCAGACGAGCACGAGCTGGTGGCGTTCTGGGCACCGTTTCTCCTGCTGCACCTCGGTGGCCCGGACAACATCACTGCATATGCACTTGAAGACAACACGCTCTGGCTGCGCCACCTGCAAACTCTCGCTGTGCAGGTTCTAGGAGCTGTTTACGTGATTTACACGTACATTGCCAGCAGCAGGACCGATCTTCTGCTGGCCTCTATCTCCATGTTTGTTGCCGGTCTTCTCAAGTATGGTGAGAGGATATGGGCACTCAAGTGTGGCAACATCAGCAGTATCCGCAGCAGCATAAGCACCCGAAAGTTCAAGACGGACCCTTATGAATTATTGGCTTTGGGTACCAGCGAAGAGGAACTACTGCTTGGAGCCCACTCCCAATTCGATATCTGCAAAGGTGTCTTTGCTGATATCATAATGTTGCCAAATCCCTCGCTTCTTTCACGATCTAAACGACGTTCTGTAATATCTTATTTGGGAGAGAATCTATACAAGTTGGTCGAGATGGAGCTGTCTCTGATGTACGACTTCCTGTACACCAAGGCGGCGGTAATCCACACATGGTATGGCTTCTGCATCCATTTCATTTCACTGCTTGGCACAGCCAGCACGTTCCTGCTTTTTCAACTTTGCATCAGCAGCAGAGGAAATGATTACAGCAGAGAGGATGTGATTATCAGTTATGTCTTACTGGTTGGGGCTTTGGTCCTGGAGATCATATCAGCGTGCAGGGCTCTATTATCCACCTGGACATGTTCTTTATTGCACCGCAGGGGCAGGGGATGGGAGTGGCCTCTCCATATTATCACATCCTTTAGTCGGCGTGTCCATCCGGCAAGTAGGAGACTGTGGTCAGGCTCCATCGGGCAGTATAACTTGTTTCACCTGTGCACCCGCAACACGAATGAGATAGGGAGCAGACTGGCAATGAGATTGGGGCTCCAGGACTGGTGGAACATGGTACACTTCTCAGGCACTTTCTCGAGCACCAGCTCTTTTTCAATACAAGATCTCAAGAAATTGGTTTTGCAAGCACTGCAAGACAAAGAGCAAGCACTGCAACACAAAGATACTGATTTGAACTCCAGAGGCAGCTTTATACTTAAAAGAATGGAAGCCTATGAGGACTTTGCTCGCTGGAGTGTCAACATTGACTTTGACGAGAGCATCCTTGTTTGGCACATTGCAACTGAGGTGTACATCCGGAAATCCAAGGCCAGACACGCAAAAGAGCTTACTGAGGCTACTGAGGTGCTATCTAATTACATGATGTTCCTGTTGGTGGTAAAACCCAACATGCTCCCTGGTGCTGCACGCCACAACATACATCTGGCCTCCTGTGAACAAATAGAAGGACAATGTCGTATAAGCTTTGTAGATAAGGACAACCCAGTGGCGGCATCTCCCATAAGCTGGAACCCATACTGTATGCTTAAGGAATTGCTCCACCATGATGGCCCTAGTTGCTCCAGTATCCCGCGGAGTGAGAAGCTTGCGGAGATGGTGTGGAGTTTCTCCCAATTTGCACTGGTATGGGCTGAGTAGGGCCTCAACATCATTCTTATTGTTCGAAAGTCTATTTGTTATTCTTGGAACAACGCCCCAAACTCTGGCTTATTTCACTTTTTTGCAATTTCAGTTTGTAGGTTACCTTCCATTGCAATTCAACTGAAACGCATGTCGTTAGTAAATAAATTTGAAATTATAAAAGATCTCTGACAAGTTTAATTTGGTTTTTGTACTTTCTGACTTTGCTAACAGAACCAGCACATGCCTATATTCAAAACTGCACCTAAAAAGCATTTCCTGTTTGATTTATTTAAGCAAATTTTTTTACTAAGTTGAACTTCCTGGCATTGTTTGATTACCATCTAAAGAAATAAAAGGCAAACTCATCTTTGATTTCATTAGACTTTAGTGAAATGAAGTCAGGAAACAGAGTTAAACTTAATATGCAATATGATACCACACACATATTTAAATGTGCACTATTTTACATCCCCTTATGGTTAAAATAGATACTTCTAGTCTACCCCTGAAATTCAATGAACACACATACTGACATAGATTAATGTGCACTATTTTTTTCCTAATTGTCTTCCTCTGTCTCAGGGATCAGTAAGGGCACCAAATCCACACGGGGAATCCATCCGTGACAATGCTAATATGTATGCAGTGTTGCTTGCCAACGAGCTTCTCAGTATTGAGTTGCGTTGGTGTGAGCAGCGTGACACTTTGGAACTTATCTTAGGGGTGTGGGTGGAGATGCTGTTGTATGCTGCAGACCATTGCAGCCAAGAGTCCCATGCCAGGCAGCTCAGTAATGGCTGTGAGTTCATTACCATCGTGTCGTTACTGGCACACCACTTCAAGTACTACTCTGGAGCCTCCAGGGGCTCATCATTCAAGTATTACTCTGAAGCCTCCAGGGGAACTGATGAGCTTGGTGAAAATAACCCCATAAACGAGAACTCTGAGAACTTGGTCTAGATGAATTTGCAACAGTTTCACTCTACCTCCAGTAGGAACTGAGGATTCAACACTTCAATGCGACCAACATTGTTATCCGTATCCTTAAACAAACCACAGTTATCTGCAGACAAATATACTCACTCCATCCAGAAATATAAGCATTTCTAGCTATGCACATAGACAAAATGCTTACATTGCAAGATTACTTGACTGGCTTGCTGGCCGAAAGGGCCAAGCTGGCGTTGCAAGGAAGGTGCAGCATGTCCAGGCCATGATTGGCCCTAATCGATCTTATATTTTTGTTTTGTTTTGCAGGAGTTTGATGTGCGGCATAATGGTGAGGCAAGCTGCCAATATAGCTGTTGTGTATGAATCATAAATTATATCGTATCCAACAGAGATTGTGGCTTCACTGGAGGATAATAGATTTTTTGCCATACGAAGGGTGACTTAGGAAAAACTATCATTACCAGGAACTTTTGGCAACTCACTATCCGATGGTTCACAAAAAATCTATTATCCCTCTGCTTCCTGTTCATGTGACCATGCTGTACCTTGCTGACTTGAATTTTTTCTGGCTGCAAGAACTAAGGAATTTTGGTATTTTCCCTGGCATTATACACCTTATGTTCCGCAGTTAAGAGTGTCGGATTATGTTGTTTCTAGGTAAATTCTTAGCATGATGCGTCTTCACTGTTAGAACTTTAACATGTAAAAGTAGAGTTAACACCATGTTTGCATGCTAGATAAAAAGGCTGCCGAAAATCTTGATGCTTGATTAGCTGTTATCTGAACTATAGTAAGTTGCGTTGTTATAGAGCTTTACTTACTTGTTTTCTTTCTCAATGTGCATTAAGAAAGCAGAACCTAGTTGTGTGAGATTTCGCTAATTTCATTGTGTAAAGGCAAACATATTTGGCTATATTGGGAACATTTGTCCGTATATGGAGCCCTAGAATATGTTATGCAATATGGAATTAATACAGCCGAGTTCACCATCTATAATTTTGAGCAGTCTGTTAATTAAGAGGATGATGTACAGATGCCAAATATTGATGCCATGTATCAAGTATCTGTATGGCGTGTCGATTAGAGTATGACAGGGTGATGACAAGCATATTTCGTTGTTAGTTAGTACTACTGGGGCAAATGTTAGTGCATGTTGCTCAGTGTATGATTAATTATTATAGGCTGGGGGGGAAGGGGTTACAGGAGGAGATGCAGAAGCTTGTAGGATTCAGACGTATCTATGTCTTCCTCTCTCTTTTTTTTTTTGTCTTCCTCTCTTCTTTTTTTTTGTCTTCCTCTCTTTTTTTTTTTGGTGTCATGGAAGGCACACTGATCTCCGTAGTGTCGTAGGTAGGATGATTTCTTGGAGCTCTTCGCATCAGAAGAGCATGTAATCTCTGAACTGTATTTATCATTGATTATGAAAGAAAGTTCAAGATTTTTTTTAATACGCTAGCGATGTGTCTTGTCTCTGTTATCTCATGAACAATATATCCATGTTATCCTTGTTTTGTAACTTTTGTTGAGCCAAGAGTCAAAATTTAATCAAATTTCAATTTTAATTGCCTTGTTGAGCAATTCCAACTTGCCTTTCTCTATATGCAATTTCTTCATTTCTTGGCATAAACAGTGATACACACATACTAACATACGACGATCCAGCTTACCAAAAAATAGAGAGAAATTTGCCAAAGATTTCTAGTAGTACATTTTCTTCGTTGCTGGGTTCTCTCAATTTCGGCGACAGACAACCTTGTTGTTCTCTTCAGTTAGCCTCACTTTCCTCCAGCACCTCTGTTCCAGTGTGTACCAGCTCACCTGAACTCTGAACGCTTAGTTTTCAAATTACTCTGAACGCTTCTCATCTCACCTGAACTGATTGACTAACTTCAGTGTGCGCCAGCAAGTCAACCTAGTATCTCGATCGTCTTCTTTTAGATAGCAGTACAATTTGGTTCTTGGAACGATGTTCTTATGTAGGTCGAGGTACAAACAAGTACAACAAGCCATCAGAGTTCACAGCAGCACAATCAATCAATATATATAACCACAAACATGCATTATTACTGCTCCGTGCACAGCTGAATCAATGTCGTCGTCGTCGTCGATCGATCAGTAGCGCAACTCTGACGGCGGATCGCAGGATCCTCGAGAACGGCGATGAGCGAGATCACCAGGCTCTTTACCGGCGGCGAGATCACCATTCACCACTGAGGTGTGAGGGCCTGAGGCTGGCGCGCGCGGCCACACGCGTCGATTATTCACTCTGCTTGACAGCGACGCTAGCTTCATTCGCCGATCGCTACGACTCCAACTCTTCCCGGCTGCCTATTAACTAATTTACGTTACGAACCCTAGGGCTAGGGCTATAAATTAATTTACGACGCACACGCCGCCTTTGCCAGCCGAGCAGAACATCGAGGGGGAAGACGTCGAAAATACGCTAAATGATATATTATAAAACAAATAATTTATAGTTAACTTTTTTATATGTCTTCTTAACGAATTAAACGCAAATACGATAAAAAAACCTTAAAAACAATTGTAAAACTAAGTTCTAAATTTTAAATTTTGATAGCGGCGAATATCTTTTACGACCTGTATTACTCTTTCTGGCTGACGAGCGCATCAATTCACCGGCGGCATGCCCTGTCCGGAGTCCGCCGCCACCGAGCAGCGACGATCTCTGCTGCTTCTTGGATGCCGCTAAATCTGCTGTGAACGAGGCCGCCGACGAGCAGCCTGTGAAGATATAGTTTTCTTTGATGCATGATATAGCGCTGACGACTTGTTGGAACAATCGGCCGACCATTGCAACGTCGGCTCGCCGTGTCCGGCATCCACGCCGCCGTGCAGGGACGAGCTTTCTCACCGTCCGTCCGCATGGCAGACCAGATTGCTGCACTTACGTCATCAGGAGATGGGACGATGTCCATGGCGGAGTACGACTCGTTGTATGGGCTTGCCGACGGATACGAGCTGCTATCCACCAATATGCCGACGTCCTGCAGCTGCGGCTGTGATAGAGACAACGAGGACCGTGCCGGCACATCAATCGATGATTTGTGGATGCAAATCAAATTTAGTTGTTCGGATGTAGTAACACCAAGTTTGTATTGCATTGTATCAAAATATAATGAAGCATTTCTCTCGACATATATTCGAAATAGCCCTGTCTTCTTTGAGATCACTGTGCACAATATTTTGAAACGAGATCTTTTTGAATAATCGACGTCAAGGATGCCGGAACAACTCTGTTTTCTCTAACGCGACAAGTGTTCGATGTCGTCCCAGGCTTACTCGCCGAGATTCTTTCCACGACAGATGCGAAAACACGTCTGTCGTCGTTAGCTTGTTCCATTTTTACGATGGAAATAGCTATATAACATTACGACTGCGTCGCCGTCATCTCCTTGCCCACCGGCGACACATCCACCAGTAAGAGTTTCACGTTCCCGTCTGCTTGTCGCCACTCGAGAAGGATTGCGTGGTGATGGTGGCGAGGCGTAATGGAGATCTCCGATTTCGAGTGGAGCTAGGATTGAACGATGCCGCGTAGAGCGAACGCTTGCCTCCTTCTCCGACGTCAACTCGAACTCGAGCTCGGACTCGGATGCCGATAAATCCATCCTAGCGCGCCCCCTCGCCGGCTCCGCATTCACCACAATTCCTTCCACCGATCCTTTGAAGCGCTCGTCCATGGCTCTTCTCCGCTCGAGTGCCCGCCTCTCGCGCCAGATGTCCTCCAAGAAGCTCGCCGTCGAGGCGAAGGGGAGACTCTCCAAGAAGCCGTCAGGATCGCCCATCAAGATGTCCTTCAACAAGGGCGACGAGGTGAGCGTCCGCACGCCGGTGGGGAGGCTGTTTCCCTCGACGCTGCGTCTCGTCATCTGGCTCGGCGCGGTCGTCGTCTCCGCCGCCGACGGGGACGGCCATCTCGAAGTCATGTACAACGGCAACTTCCCGCGCGATGACCCCTTCCAGACCGTCCGCGTCGCCACCAAGGACGTCAAGTTCCCCGCCGCCGTCGTCTCTGCCACGGCCGCCATCAAGGACGCCCCACCACACTCCATTGCAGTCCAGCCGCCGACCACGGCGGCAAGTCGTTGCCGCTGCTGAAGAGGCTGGAGAAGGAGATGCGGGCCAACTCCGACGCCCAGTTGGCACTGTGATCGGTATCGTGTCGGAAATTTGGAATTAGACCACATGCATGTCTCTTCTTCCGTCTTCCTCTGTTTTTAGGTTTCATGGAAGGCACAATGATCTCGTATTAATTTGACTTAGATAAAACGATTTCTTCGAGTTTATTAAATAACAATACTGAAAAATGGGTCTAAACAACATTGATAAAATAATTTATATTAAAATTAACAAAACTAGTTAATATTAACATTGTATTATTTAATTAATTTATATTTATATTATTTATGAAAAATATGTTAACGGTATGTGTGCATTAATATAGTTCAGTTATATTGGAGAATATTTTTTATTTGTGTATAGGAATTAAATTTAAAAAATAGATGAAAAATTGCTGAAAATTTTTTTGGAGAAATTTATAAAAAAAAAGAAATTAATTTTCTAAATTAGCTACATTAACCGACTGGATTTGATGCCAGGCTAAATAAACGGTGTAAATTTGGTCTAAGTAGGAAAATCAGATAACCTTCTTCGAGATCCAAAAGTCGGATTGAAAAAATTCTAATTGAGTTTGTTTGTAAATTTTGTCTATTTTATTTTACAAAATTTCTAGGTCACTTGGAGTTACAGATCTACTACTATAATCTGTTTAGTAACAAAATGTTATTCGATCCACATTCAAAAAATTAGTTTTTCAGGTTTCGTGATTAGAAAAAAGTGTTAAATTTTAATTTAATCTTCCACAATTATTTACTCCTCTCTGATTGTCTATCTTAGACAAGTGATATCAGAGAAAGATTATTTTATTTTATTATCTTTTCTAATTTAGCTTAGTCAATGATTAGAAAATATGTTGATCGATAAGTATTCCACAAAATTTTATATTTTTGATAGTGTTGATTTTCAAGGCCGAGATAGAGATATATTCAAGCTTAAGACTTCACTATATGGGAGAAGATCTATAAATCATATCATGTTCCCGAAAATAATACAGTGATAGCAATGAACTTGTCACATGAAGAGGCTAAAAGCAAGGCGAGAAATTTAATTATTCAAGAGCTAGGAAAAAGTGACTTTGACCATATGGTGCATCTCAAGTCACCACATGAGGTATGAAGAGTACTTTGTGATTACCATGAAGAATTAAATACGATAAAAGAGATACATCAGGACATATTGAAATCTCAATATATATGTATTGAGATGAAACCTGGTGAATCTCTTGATGTATTTTTTGCTTACTTTAATAAGATTTTTTAGCAACTTGTGTTCTATTAATATTATATATTTTGAGATTGAAAATTCTTATCAGTTGCTAGTAGCTTTAGATATGTCTATATGGGAGATAAAATAAAAATCAATTAGAGAATCTAATGTCATGAGTACACTTACATTAGATATGTTTTATTCTAAATAAAAAACTCATGGGCTAGAAGTTTATTTCTAGATAAAATATTGCTAACAAATCAATAGCTTTATCTAGCTCTCCTAGTGATAATTCTTTATTTAGCTCTGCTTTATTTTCTTTGTCTTCACTAACCAGCTAGAACAACTACCTAAAGATGAATTTTTACTACTCTTCACATGTTTCACAAGAGCTTTGTAGGATATTCGATGAATAAAAAGAATAAATGGTAGAGAATCTCAGAGATGTTTTGAATACGGTTTGCATAATCACTTTCATCTTAAATGTTTAAAATTTTTAGTAAGAATTTTTAGAAATGAAGATGAGGAAGAAGACAAGGTAGAAAGCGACAAGAAGTGAACATTTAAAAGGAACAAGAAGGGTTGTTTGATACACAGTGTTCTTTGTGCTCCCAAATAAGTAAATCTAAATAATGTAGACACCGAGAATGATGATGATGATGATGCTTTTAAAGGTAAGAAAAGCTTAATTGGTCTATGTATGATGGTAAGTAGCAGAAGTATCACCAATAATAATAGAGACAATGATAGCGATAATGAGGTAGAACATTTTTAAAATGATTTAGCTTATGCTGTTGAAAAAATAGATACTTTATTAGATAAGAAAGATAAAAAGATTAATAACCAAGATGTTTTGGTTAAATAATTAAATGCTGAAATTGCAAGATTTAAAACTTTTAACTCCTATAGATAATTTTTATAAATCATATGATTTAGTTTATGCTAAACTTACTTCTCTAAATATATGTATGCTTTTACTTTAAAAGAATTTAATCTTGAAAAAAAAGAAAAATGGTAAGCATATCTATGTAGTTAATAAATTTGCTTATTATGATAATTGCAATTCTTTTAAGTTGAAGTTAAAAGATGCTAATATTAAAATTGCTCAACTAAAAGATGATTTGCCACTCATAAGGTTTTTTATGCCCTAATTATGGTAATAAAGATAAATTTTAGCATGTTTTTTTTAAAAATTGTACTACTCTTTTGAATCGTGTTGATTACCTGCAAGAAAAAGATGGGAACTAAAAGCTTGAATCAAATTTTGAATGAAAACAATACTTCTCAAAAGTTTAAAACATGTTTAGCTTATGATCTTTATGATTATTCTAAGACTCATGTTTCAACCGTTGTTAAATCTTTTGGTGGTGGCATAATTAAAATTGCCAATAAATCAAAAAAGATAATCTTTAGATGAAGTAGTATCATATTATATACTAGAATAATATATATAAGTGCTATTTCTATATCTAAAAGTAAATAAAAAGTTAAGTATATTTGTACTCATTGTGGTGGAGATGGACATGACATGAATTTTGTTTTCGACTTGCTAAACAATAAATGAGAGAAAAGACAAGGCAATATCTAATTTGATAAACACATGCCCTTTTGATTCTACTAACATAAATATTAATATATCTAAATATTTACATAGAAATACTTATGTTATATTTTCTAGTGTGTGTCGTGTGTCTCAGTACTATATTCCTAAATGTTATATTATTAATCCGAGACCTCAACATTGTTATCTTCTATGTAAGCACTTCATATGAGAAAGGAGAACATTTGGCTAGTGGATTCTGAATGCTCACGACACATGTCTGGTTTCAAAAATTGGTTATCCTATCTTACAGGAGCATCGTATATAGAAAATGTAATATTTAGAGATGCTTCTACTTCTATAGTTGTGGCTAAAGGTACAATAAAATTAAGTGATAAGTTTATGTTTAAGGATATCTCGTGTTGAGAACTTAAATAATAATTTATTTTCTGCTTCGCAAATGATTGATAAAGATCTTAAAATGTGCTTTAAGAAATATAGATACAGAGTATTATGCTTTATGAGATCTTGTTTTAATACTACACCTTTTAGAAGGGTGTTTAAAGTTGATTTTGATGTGTCTTCTTTGGTTAAGTATAGGTGTCTAGTTGACAATGATTTTAAAGACTTATTCTTTTGACACCATAGACTTTATCATGTTGGTTTTGATCATTTAACACATGTTAGTGGTTTGGATATTATACGTGGTTTACTAAAGCTTAAAGGTCATAGCAATATAATATGCTCTTTTGTAGATATGGTAACATACATGAATGTTCACATCCACCTCTTACTATGGTGATGTTAAATGCACCAGGATAACTTCTACTCTTTATACTATTGGACCATCATGAGTTCAATCCTTTAGAGGTTTAAAGATCCAATCTCTCATACTCATTCAGCTTTTATAGTGTCTTTATATATCACACACATTAACTAAACGGATTTTTAAAAATAAACAAAATAAGGATGGTGTTGTTGTTAGAAACAAATATAGGTTGGTAGATAAAGATTTTATACAACTAAAAGGTCTAGATTTTGATGAAGCCTTTGCTCTTGTTGCAAGATTTGAATCCAATAGAGTTTTGTTAGCTTTTGCTATACGTAATGGTTCTAAACTTTATAAAATAGATGTAAAAAGTGCATTTCTAAATGGTTTTATCAATGAGTAAGTATATGTTAAACAACCACCTAATTTTGAAGATGCTAAATATCCTAATCATATTTTTAAACTATCTAAAGCCTTGTTTGGTTTAAAATAAGTCTCAAAAGCATGGTATGATATGATGAAAAACCGTTTACTTGAAAAAGCAATGAAAAAAGTAGATAAAACTATTTTTTTCTTAATCAAGGCAATAATGAATTATCTTAATATTATTATCTTTTGTTGTCCTTCTTATGCTTTAGTGTCTTAGTTTTTAGAAACTACGAGTAGTGAATTTAAGTTGAGTATGATGGGCGAATTGACATAATTTTTGGGATTACAAATAAAATAAATAAAAGAAGGTATATTTTTGCATCAAAATAAGTATATGAAGGAACTTCTACATCATTTTGAAATAGAGAATTACAAACATATTATGATGCACATTAGAGCTACATTGATCCCAATGAAGATGGTGAGCCTCTTGATAAAAAGAGTATAGAAGTGTGATTGGTTCACTTTTATATCTTGTTGCTTCAAGACTAGATATATAATTTACAATATGTTTGTGTGCACGATTTTAAGCTTCACCACATGCTTCACATCTTCAAGCAATTAAGTGAATTCTTAGGTATATTCATGGCACTAAATATTTTGGTATATGACTATCTGCATCTTCATGTATTGTTTTAAGGGTTATTTCTGATGCTAATTTTAGAGGGTGTAGACTTAATAGAAAAAAATACTTCTAGTGGTGCTTGTTTCTTACTAAGTAATTCACTTATTGCTTGGTCTTCTAGAAAAACAATCCTCTATAGCAGAACTAACTGCTGAATCTGAATATGTGACTGCTTTTAGTTATTGTTCTTAAATTCTTTGGATAGTAGCTACACTTAAAGATTATGGTGTTACTTTAGAAAATATTACACTTTCCTATGATAATACAAGTGCCATTTGTATTGTTAAGAACCTAGTTTAATACTCTAGGACAAAACATATTGATATTAGATTTCATTTTCTTAGAGATCATATTGAAAAGGTAATGTGGCACTTTTATATGTGGATGATGAACATCAATTAGTAGATATTTTCATAAAACTTTTAGATTCTTCTCATTTTACTCATCTTCAAGGAGAACTTAGAGTTATTCATCCTGTCACACCCCGCTCCTATGCAACTGTACCAATGGCATCGAGGGGGTGTGTCGTAGGAAAATGGAAAGTTGTTCTCCTATGGAACCACAAAATAGTTACCAGTGCTAAGATCACAATGTTGGTACTAGTGGTTATGTGATGAATCAATACAAGATTTTCTACATTATAAATATAATATACCTTCACGTTACAGTTGTAGTTAATCCTTGAGCTGCAACCTTTAATCAGAGATAACAGTAGCGGAACTCAACTAAGTTGAGGCACCACTCCACAAACAGTAGTTTGGGTCTAGGGACGAAACTTTAACATTCATCTTCTACCTAAAGATAAGCTAAGGGGAGAAAAAAATAATGAGGGTTAGTACTTTCATACTCTACATGTCATGGAAAATGTGTAAGTATAAGCTATAGAGGAAGGTTCTGGTTTATTTGATAAACCAGTTATTTAAAATGTTTTTTAGAACTCTAAGTGTTGGTTTCAAAAAATTCCTTCAGAAGGAGGCATGTCACCTTGATCTATCCACAAGTAGCTTTACAACAACTCGAACGGAAAATGTCAAATTTTAGTAATTAAAACATATTTCCCTTCACCAATTTCTTTTCTCCTTCAAAAATATAAAGCAATATTTTATCAAAACCAATCGTTAACCAAGTCTCATAATTAACCAACCTTCTCGACTCTGGGTTCAATATTTTTGACCTGCCAACCTAAACTCAACCTTCTTGGCCTCACAATCATCCTTCTCAGCCTTACAACCGACCTTCTTGGCCTATATTCTGACTTGGGTTATCGCAGCCCTATGGTGCCATCCAACACCCTAGGTCACACAAACCTGTTCCCAACCACGAAAGCTAGTTGTCTATCACAAAGAAGGACTCTGATAACGACTCCCATCCTAGGAATCAATTTATCTACGCTATGAGAAATACCTCACATCTACCCATGGCCATAGGCACTGCTATTTAAATAGTTTAACTAAACTCTACAGAGATTGCACGCTTCACCACACATCGTGAGCAACTCGTTTTATCTAGCACATGTGTGCCAATACATGGCCAACAAAAAAGAGTTCACTACAAGGCATTTACATAACCAACCGATAGACATCCAATGTTACACAGTTGGGCCACTTTCTGAAACCAAGTATCAGGCTAGTCTCAGGCACTCGTCTACTCAAGACACGCCATATAGCACCTACCACATCTTAGGGTACAAACCCCTTTCTTAGTAGAATGTCTTTATCTCTCTATCTCGGCATTCCTTAAATGTTAACATGTAAGACACTCATATTTTAGCTACTTACTCTACCAGAGCCATCCAATAATGTTCGTGTGGTCATCCTGTTTTATGGTCAGATAAACTTCTCAAAGAAATTGGTCCTTGTGCGCGACTATGAAACCAACCACATAGGAGAGGATTCGAACCACAAGTTTTCCCGTAAACCCCATTTGTTTTTCAAAACCACCTACGCTCCTAGAATTGGTTTTTATAAACCTTTCACAACCCATATTTTCCATAACGACAATCCAGCATATATATTTATAATATAAAGATAAAGTATAGTGCGGATGTATACCTACGTCTAGAGGGTAAGTTTCCTAACACCACTATGGTGGAGCGACGAGGATTTGGTTTATCGAGGTCCTACTATAAATAGTGCAACTAGTAGTTAGGTCCCTTAGTCATGTGCTTGTAGACCAATGGCCGGATAAATTAATGTATACGCTAAACATGCATGTTTACAATAAAAGACATTTATAATATAGGAGCAATATGATCAAAGGTTGGCTTGCCTTGGTCCTTGGCTAATGATAAAACTCTAAAAAAACTAGGTCTTCAAGAATGGGGAATTCTTCTAGAAGGTCTAGGTATAAAGTTGAAAGTAATCTTCTGATAATTTCAAGTCTTTAAGAGGACCATCCGAAAATCCATGGCCAAAGCATAGCTCGAAAGAAATCCAGTCATTATTCACTAATCACAAATGAGAAACAACACACCAAGAAAATATTATTATAAATAATTAATAGTGTCAAGAGATAGATCTCATTCTTTTGAAGGTTCTAAAGTTGAACGAAGGGAAAACAAACTTACATATATGATTTTTGGAAGTTTTATTGAATATCTACGAAGGGTAAAAAATAATCCAATAGGGACAAAAAAAATAGACTTTATGAAATGAAGGAAAGGGAATGGTGGGGCTGGTAAACCAGCTTATGGGCTTCAGCCTGAAAGAGGAAAGGGAAGTGGTGTAGACTTCTAGAGATGGGCTTAGGGGTGTAGAGGGATGTAATTTAGACATTCTGGAATGAGGGGAAGTGGCTATTAGGCTTTGGCCTAGACTGTATAGGAGATGTAATTTGGACTTTGATGGAGAGGGAGGCTACTGGTGGGTTTAGGCTTGTGGAGGAATAGAGGGGTTGTGATCTAGACTTGGCCTCGGAGGAGTCCGCATGTAAGTGAGGAGTGAAGGGTGGTTCATGGTAGACCAAATTCATGGGTGGGCTAGTAGAGAGAGAGCGGGGCCACGTGAGTCCCACTTTTTTCTTTTTCTTTTTTTTTCTTTCTTTCTTTTCCTTTTTCTCTCTCTTCCTTTCTTCTCTTCCTCCTTTTCTCCTCTCCTCCTTTTCTCCTACCTTTTCTTTATCGTCGAGCAGTGTAGCGATGTGGCGGTGGGGTGGCAGGCCAACATCAAAGCAGGCCGGTACGACAGGTAGCGTGTGCGCGATGGCGGTACGGGCAGGCGCATGCGCAGGTGACACCAGGCAGCGGCTCGCAAGCTCGAGCTTAAGCGGGCAGAAGCAGAGACAAGCAGTGAGGGCGTTGTAGGGGAGTGGCTTGGAGTGGTGCGGCAATGAGGATTGGCAATGGTTCAGAATGGGAATAAGGCCTTTTGGGTGCAAGAGGGAAAAAGGAGGGAGATGAGCTCATCGAGAGGAAAATGATGGCACTCACGACGAGCGTGGGCTTGGGCTCCCCTTGCTTTGAAGTGGCAAAGTGAAATAGCATGGAGGGACGCTCGACCTATTTATGGGCAAAGCAGCTCATGGCAACAGCTGACCCTAGAGCACAACGACGCAGAAGAGTCAATATGGCATCAGTGGCTCAATGTAGAGGGCAATAGTGCGGGGTAGACATCGACATGTGCACGCGGGGCAGGGATAGGACAGACAGTAAGGCGTGCACACAACGCAAGCGACGTACACAGAGAAGGATGGGGGTTCAGACGGTGGTGATGCGGAGCGGCAGCGGTGAGGCTCGGTTGGCGGGGACGATGCGTCAGCTGTGGAAAGGGAAGCAAAGTGGTGGACACGAGACAGTGTGGATGTATCAATGGGATTTGCGTGTGGGGCAACATGGGTGGCGGCATGGGCATGGGAGCGTGTGGCATGGCACTGCATGGGCACACGCATGGTGCGACACACAAGAATGGTGCCCTTAGTGCGATACGAGCGCAACGCAGCATGACGCGGCTACGTGGGTGTGGCGCATGGGCGTGACATTGCATCGAACACCCGATGCGCATGGCATAGGGGGCTAGGTGGTGAGAGACAAAGCACACATGGGCCATGTGTGTTGGTGAGAGATGGGAGAGAGATGGGAGGTAGCGACAATTGGCAAGTGGCCCTAGGCGCGCGCATGCATTTGCCAAGTAGGCCTAGGTGGACAGCGACCGAGCACAGCACGTGCACGCATATGTGGACTGACAGTGCTAGGCCATGCGCTGCGGGGAGAGGGTTGGAGAACTAGGCCGCGAAAATCTCAGGCTAGAGAGGGAATAGAAAAGGGGCGGCCTAAGGAAAATTTTGGGACTTTTAGAATTTTTAATGGATTTTAGGAAGGAATTTGGAATTGGTATTTGAATTCAAACCTTATGTATGAATTTAGGGATTTTATGAGATTTTGGGACAAATGTTTTGAGGGGTTTTTGAGAGATTTTGAATTTCAGAGAAATCTTGAATTTTGCTAAAGTCCAATTCTAGAATTTAGAATTTTTAGGAGACTTTTGGTAGAGGGTTTAAGGAGGGATTTAGTTAATATCTTTAGCACTTTTAGAACCTAAATACACACAAGGAACAAATAAATTTGGAAATTTGGTTTTTAGTCAAAATAGATTTTAACCTCGGACAAAAACCGGGGCGTTACACATCCTATGGGGTTATTTTGAGGGGAAGTATCAATCTTTTTAACATATTTTTTTATGTGTTCTTTATTTGAAAAAAATAACTTATTAAATAATGATTACTACATATAATTTATGTGTATTATTTACAGTCATATTCATAAGGTATAAGTGACTTCATGTTTATATATGTGTATTGTTAATCTCTGTACGACTACGTAAATACAATTTGAATTAAATCTTAAAAATTATTGAACTTTCTTATTTATTTTAATCTTGTTTTAAAAGTGTTAATATGCTATGAAAAATATCAAAATATATATGCTAAGAAAAGTATGAAAAAAATATACATTGCCGTACTTTTTTAACAAGACTGCTTCCCATTGCACTGTATTATAAACTTGTAAAAAGTTATGTATGAACAAAACTTGATTCTTAATCTTTTAATTATCAAAATACATAGGCTTAAATGGGTTGAAAAGTAAGAGTGATGGGACATATAATTTCTTGCAATTTATATCATGATTGAAATCAACCACACAAATAAAGTGAACATAAGTGTCTTATAATAAATTATTAATTATACATTATGTTATATTACATTAAATATATATTAATACACGAGTACGGCATATGCGAGCTTGTTTACATTGATGATTTATAGTACTCATTAAAATATAAAATAAAAAAATAAAATTGGTATAAAATTAGAAAACTTTCTTTCTTTTATGTTTTTTTATGAATCATTGTAAAAAAGGAGAGAGAGTTTATCTAAAATTTTTGGAAAATTAAATGTCAATGTTTTTTTAACTTAATGCCAATGTTCAATATTCATATGTTGTTACCAATATTTTTATCAAGGGGAAGATTGTTAAATAATAATGACAAAAATTGGTTTAAGCAAAATTGGTAAAATGATTTATGAATACCTTCATTTATATTTGTCCAGACTAATGAGTGTGTTTATGCATGAATGGTTTCAAAGGTAGCATGGAGACATAATGTAAGGGGAATTCTAGATTTACATCTTGATTGAGGCTTAAATGGCAACATATGATGAGAACAATATTATTGGCTAAAGATAAAATTAAGAGTAGCATTGTTGTTATGCTAGATGTGTTAAAAAAACTTGAAAAATAAATAAAAAGTGAAAATGTGCTTAAAATTACTATTATTTTCTATGTATTAATGCTTTCTTAAATATGATATTAGTCACAAATTAATAGATTAATTATTTTGATTGAGTAGGTAAAGCATATTTATTGCTTATTTTTGAACTACTTCTAGTGATGGACTCTGCACTTTTAACTTGCTAATGAAGTTGAAAGCATTTTACTTGTGATACAAACTTATTCTATATGTTATAAATCATAATACTTTTGAACATGTTTTAGCTAGCTTAGTGCTTTTATATAAGTGACCTATGTTTATATGTCAATGTTTATAGATAATTTTTAAAGCTCTTATTAACTAAAAATATATAACTTACATCTCATTTCTACTTCTTTTTTCTGTTAATGTCTCCATTGTCAAAGGGAAAGAGAAATAAAAATTAAAGCAAAGACATATTCATTGAAAATCAAAACTTGTTTTAGATCTTGGTGAAGCTAGGAGTTAGGCATATAGAGGTAGTTTTTTCTTTCATTTTGCTTCTTTTTCTTCTCTTGTCACTTAGTCTTGATTTTTCACTTTCTCAAGATTGACTATGTTAACTCTTGCAAAGTAATTTGTTTTTAATTTTCAAAAATTAAATTTTAAGATTTTGATTTGGGTTGTCCATGTTTACATCAAGGGAGAGATTGTAAAATCATATGATGGTTTTTATGTTATGATGAAAAATGGGCAAAGACAATGGAATCATGTATTGATCTTTGTTAGAAACTTGGATTGAAAAGTTACGGTTGTTGGTGTGAGTACGTGTGACTAATGTGAGTTAGGCTACAATATATGTACCCAAAAACCATCTATATGTGTGCAGGTGATGAAAGTCAATCTTGATCAATAGTAAGCAAAGGCCTGACATGATCGAGATGCCATGTAACAAAGTAGGACTAAAGTCAAAAATCTTGGAGGCCAACGTTGTTTAACAGCGGATTGGGACTAAACTTCGAAAGGAGTTGACATCATGAACAATCAAGAATGTCGAGTGATAAAGTTAGATACAAGATGACACATAGTGGACAAAAACCGTGTGGAACGGTATTCGTAACGGTCTTCATAAGGTCAAGTGTGCAAGTGCCAAAATTTTATAAAGAAGAGTGGAGAAAAAAAGAAGAGAGAGGGTGGCAACCCAAGGTGAGGAGGCCTAGCCAACCTCTCTTCACTTCTCACCACAGCGGCATCGACCTATGCACGCATGGGCTAGGAGGCCTAGAGGTGACCTAGGAACAACTCAAGTCAAGGCATGCTAGCGTGGCCCAATAGTGACGGTGGTTTATGAAAAGTGCGCACAAAGGCGGCCTAATCGAACAAAGCACGGACATGGCATTAGCACAACGTGGCTTTTAAATGTCATATCTATGGCTGAGATTACATCTAATCTAGAGTTTACCCTAAGAGCATTTTAGGCTTTGTCAAGTGATGTAGCACATATCCAAAGCATTTTCTTGGTTTCTAAAAATCATATTAATGGTTGTAACTAAGTTAGAGTTTGTTCTATGAGTATTTTAGGATTTGTCTTAATGGTTTTTTAGCCACCATTAGCCTATAAAAGAACTTAAACAACTAAAGGATATTACTATATCTAAAAACTCCTCAACATGTACTTGAAATGAGATGAAAATAAAAAGTATTGTAGGTCGTGTTGAGTACATAGTAAAGAACTATGGGGTGCTTTCTTCCTCAAAATAAAATTAAGCGAATTAAGCGAATTCTTAGTATAAAAGAAGAGGCATATGATTTACATCTTTGAATAGGTTTGAAGATAACTTTAAGAGAATTGCAAGAAGTTTTACGAGGAAAATAAGAGAAGATGAAGAGAGTTTCGGATATCTCTTTTAGAATTTTTTTAAAAAAATTGTAAGCTTCGTAAATATATTACAATGAAGTGTATATTTTATAATTAATTTGTCGTTCTAATTTAAATTCTGTGATTTAAATTTCGTATTTAAATTTCATAATTTATAAATTTTGAGTATTTCTTCCTACCTTCTAAATGCTTGTTTGGTTGTGATAAAAAGAAAGGTAATATCTATTTGGTATTTGGATATTTAAATCCTATGATAGGATTAAAAAACTTTTAATCTAGTGATGTTCATAATTAATTGAGGGTTCACTGAAAATTTAGTTTTGTTTATAACTTGGCTATCGATTGTTATTTTGTTTTAACTTTTTAATAGATAACATGTATTTTGAAGAAGTGAATTACTCTATATGCATCGCGTTTTGGTAGATGCCGCATAGAGCGTAATCGGATACTTTAGAAGTATTCTGCTTGCTGAAGCACGCATCCTTACAGGACGTGATGCATGATCGTAAGTCAAGATCAAGACTTCATCCTCAGACTCTGTTTCACCCTTTAGTTTCAGTTGAATTTCGATATTGACCCGACTATTAATACGACTGCGCGAGACGGACCGGTTAACATCAGATATGGATCCTGCAAGTGCCACAAATAATTGATCAATAAATTAATTATCTATAGTAGGATACTATGACCAATCCATGTTAAATATATAGTTATTCTACACTTACCAAGCTAAGGTCAGGAACATATAATGTTTTTCACAGGCTTATATTTGTACAGATTATAGAAGTGCCGATTTTGTTCATTTAGTTTGTACGAATGAGTTCTGTACAAAGAAGAGCACTATAAAGAGCATGTTAATAGGACCTCGGTGGATGGTTTAGGTTTAGCCAAACTATAAATGTTGCAATGACCCAAAAATCATTATCATCATAGCTAGTATTTTTAAATATAATATCGATGGCTGAGATTATATTTAAGCTACAGTTTACCCTAAGAGCATTTTATGCTTTGTTAAGTGACCTAGAGCGTTTTCTTGATTTCTAAATATTATATTAATGGTTGAGATTGTATCTAAGTTAAAGTTATCCTAAGAGCATTTTAGAATTTATCTTAATGATTTTTCAGCCAGAGTCATAGAATTTGCATCTTTAAGCGACTTTGAAGAAAACTAATTGAGAAAAGTTTTATGAGGAAGCTAAGAGAAGGTAAAAAGTGTTTTGGATTTTAGAATTCATAAAAAAAATTGCAAGCTTCGTAAATAATTGATCTATAAATTAATTATCTATAATAGGATACAATGACCAATCCATGTTAAATATATAGTTATTCTACACTTACCAAGCTAAGGTCAGGAACATATAATGTTTTTCACAGGCTTATATTTGTACAGATTATAGAAGTGCCGATTTTGTTCATTTAGTTTGTACGAATGAGTTCTGTACAATGAAGAGCACTATAAAGAGCATGTTAATAGGACCTCGGTGGATGGTTTAGGTCCAGCCAAACTATAAATGTAGCAATGACCCCAAAAAACATTATCATCATAGGAAATACATAAGTATGTATATTAAGAATGCTAAAAAGGATAATTGAAAATAGGACCTCGATGAAGAATAGTTTAGGCACAAGAAAACTATAAATGTAGCAATGACACCCTGTCCCCACTGCAACAAAAAAAAGTGAACTATAACCGGGAATATGTAAGAATGTGCACAAAACAGTAATGATCTAGTAGAATAGGTTGAACACTTCTATCTGGAAGAAACTGAAAAAAAAACATAGATACATTTAGATACCTTTTGAGTGAGAATTTGACAGTTATCCCTTGTACAGTTGAAAAGAAGTTGCATCTACGATCTATTGAGTCCCTGGTGGCAATCAAACCATAGACATGTAGCGGCCACTCAAGACCATTTGCTACCACCTTTACTTCAACTAAAAAGGTATGGAAGGTATCCTCGCAGCAAGCATATTTTGGAACGGGTCCTTCTGAATAGCTCATGGGACCTACACAGGCTGCAAAACAAAGTGTTTCGCTTCAACTAAAAAGATCTGGAAGATATCGCAGCAAGCACATCTTGAAATGGATCCTTCTGAATTCATGGGATATACATAGGCTGCAAAACAAAGAGATAGACCGTCGTACTTGTCATCGAAGAACATTGTAAATATTGGCTCTTGTTATGTCTCACTCAGCAAATAAATCTACCGCAAAGATACATTCACTTGTTTGAGGATAAAATATAGAAAGTACAAATGGTCGTAGAACATTACAGAGTAAGATAAACACATATGCACACATAAATTAATCTTGCTGACACTAATTGGAAAAAGAAAATAATAAAAAAAGAACACTAATAACTGCTGCGCAGCCCATTTTGATTATACCAGAATTCATATTCTACAAAGAAAAGGAACAGACAAATTGCATTGGCAACTTGTCATCTGAATTATTAGACACAGTATTCAGGGCGTGCATATAAATTAACTAGAATTTAGTGGTTTTATCAAGGAAGCACATGCTAGTCTGGTCTGGGACAAAAAATATATATAGTCATCTTTTAGTACTGAATATTTTCTCTTCCTTGATCTCCTGACTTCTGATTTCGACTTATTAAAATGCTTCCGATGCAGGAGAACTGAAGAGCAAGTTATTGAAATCCTGTCTGACAAGAGTACCTCGTTCTAGAAACAGGTTTTACAAGGCCACACATATATACAAGGAGCAGGTGCCGTTTAAACTGCATAAGCAGCTGATTATGCCATATAGCAAGGGCTCCAAAGTGGGGTGACTGCACAAAACTACGCTTTTTTAAAGAGCTTGATACAGTCCCAAATTACTGAAAAGATGGGTGTGTTACATTCAGTATTTGGGTTGAATAATGATTCGAGTACTTCTATTCTATGTGTGTCCTATATGATTTGATAGGAGGCACCTCAATTTGATACATGTTAGGCAGGCAGGTGTGTCGCATAGTTCCGGCACGCACCGGGTAGTCAATCTCTTGCCAAAAAAATGACTTTTTTTTTCTGTTCGGCGGGGGAGAATGTGCAGAAACTAATCTTAATTTGATTGCGAGAAAATGCTGAAGGTAAATTAAAGGAGATTGTTTAACTTACCGTCGTCGAATGAACCGTATCTCCCGCCATAGCCGAGCTCCCAGTCGCGACGAAACAAAAGCATCTCCCTCTCGTTCGCCACGTCCTTGTCCCGGTCAAACGGCTCCGGCTTCTTCGCCCCGCGACGTCCGCACCTCCTAGAGGCCTTCCCTTCGCCGCTGCTTCCCGTCGACTCCCCCGCCACGTCCATCTCCTCCTGAAAGAAAGTTTGCTGCTTCTCCGCCGCCCGCCGTCACAGCTCCAGGATTAGGGTTCCTTCGTCCCAAAGGACGCAGACCCACACGATGCGGAGGCTGGAGGGCGTGGCGTGGCTGGTCCGCCTATGCGGGGGAGCCGCTAGTTTGCACTCTTATAAATCAGGCTAGCTAGTGTGGGTTACAATGTTTTTACCTTTAGCCCCTCTCGTTACACGATATTTGTTACTATCTCCATTCCAAAATTTTAATTATTTTTAATTTGTTTAGCCAATACTATGTTTTAGTTAACATATTCTCTTTAGTAACTTCAACGGTCAGTTGTAAATTTCTTAGATTACTTCTCAAGCACGCAATTGGCTGTAGAATCATTGGAAGCAGTGAAATCATGAGAATCGGCATAAAAATACTTATATTTTAAAAACACATAGAGTATATATTTTCTAAATAGTATTTTTGTTATTTTAGCATTTCACCTCTCAACCGGGTAATGGTAAAAAAACAATTTTTATTAAAGAAAAGAGACGGACTAATTTGCTTATATGTATCGGTGACTGACTAACAAAATGACCCCCCAAATATGACGTCAACTTGTCTAATCAAAAGCCTCGAGCTAGATTTCGTACGTCAAGCATTGCTTGAAGGGTTATGCATCAGATTATCAGCATGTAGGAAAAAAAAGAGAATGCGTAACTTAGAGTCTTATCATTTACTTTTTGGCGTGTCAGCTCAAATTTTGAATTTAAAACTTAGTTTTAGAGTTATTTTTTAAGTTTTTTTATTATAGTTCTAGCATTGGATTTATTGACTTCCTTATTATTAGTTGGTGCATAATTCACAAGCCGAGTTAAATTGGCTCGTTAAAATAACGAGACTAAACGAGCTAAGCTAGTTAAGATAACAAACCCAAGAAAGCCTTATTATCCACACAACGCTTAGTGTATCTAATTTTGTCCCGCCGGTAAGTGAAGCCTCCAGCATATATACTGGGTGTGGCATTGGTTGCCTAATACAGGTCAGAATCCACTCTGTGTTTTCTAAATCAACCCAGGTATGACATCTTTGCTGGTGTTTCATTTTTCTTTCAAACATCTGCTTCCTTGTGTTTAACTGTTCACAAGGAAGTCACTAGCCGTACGTGCAGCCTTCCTGCATGCTGCACGGCACCGAGCTGATGCTCTTCGTCCCTGGATGCTGCAAGCCCCCTGTGCGCCCGTAGCCGCTCGCCGTCAACTGCTCCAGTAGTCGCCCATGGCTGCTTGGTGGTGTGCTGCCTGGCATGGTAGCCTGAGGTGCATGATGGCGCCCACATTGCTTCCGTAGCGGCGGTGTGTGGGTGCTTAACGTCGGCCTCCTTGCCGCTTGCTTGTCTCCCTACACTAGCAATAGTCAGTCAAGAAGAAGACGTTGACACAAGAGGAGATCTTAATGGATAGTTGATAC
This sequence comes from Oryza coarctata, assembly GCA_030770085.1. Lineage (NCBI taxonomy): Eukaryota > Viridiplantae > Streptophyta > Magnoliopsida > Poales > Poaceae > Oryza > Oryza coarctata. The sequence goes on from CM061475.1 coordinate 13,044,927, forward strand.
AACACGCTATTACAGTTGTCTACTCCGATGACTCTACTGTTACCGATTCAGTGTCCTATCTTATTTTTAATGGGAACATTTTTCTTTATCTGCTTTAATCCCTACCTTTAGGAGGGCCTATGTTTGGTTTGCGGCTTGAAGCTACCTTCTACAGCTAACCTCGTTTTCGCCATCGCCGTCGTCACTAGAATACAAAGAGGATGACCAGTAAGGACGGGGTTGCTTTTATTTAAGAGTTTTTTTTATCTATTTTCTAAGTCTCTTACATAGTTGTCCATCTTTAAAGGTCCTTTTAAAAATCATCCTATCAATCTTGTCTCTCTTTTGAGAGATTAACACCACTCATGTAAATGTAAGCTTTCTATATTAAATAAATACATAAATATTTAAAAAAAAACTATACAATTTCTCGTCATATCTTTGACCTATTCAAACCAATTTAATGCTTGACAACTCAATGCAATAGACGGATGGCATATCTAATAGATGACTTGTGGAATGGATGAAATGATAACAAAACAATTTCCACAAATTAATACGAACAAAACAATTTCCATCACTGCTAACAAATTCTAAAAGAGATCCACAAATTAACTGACATGATTAAACATAGTCTAGTATAGTAATAATTATTCTGATTTATAGTAATAGTTACGTATAATTTAATATTATTTATTATATTTTTGGAACAGCCACATTTTTAATTTTTTTAAGACGGAAAGCTTGTCCAACCTAGATAGGAACTTTTTATTCCCGGCCCAATTCTAAAATACGGATCCCCCCACCCCCAGATATCGGACGGAGCCTTCAAATCAAACCACACCTTCTAACCCTCGCAATAGCCCAACCCAACCCTAACCGCGCGAGCGAGGCGCTCCTCTCCTCTCCTCTGGCTGCCGCTGCCATGGAGTTCGCTCGCCGGAAGGCGGCGGCGCTTGCCGCGCTCGCCTCACCGGCGCCGGACAAGTCACCGAAGGGCGGCGTCGACGCGCCCATCGCCCCGCTCCTCGACGCCCTCAACTCCCACCCGGGCCTCTTCACCACCTCCTCCTGCTCCGGCCGCATCTCCGTCCTCGCGCAGCCATCTCCGCCTCCGCCGCAGCAGCAGCAGGGCGAGCTGGGCGGGCCAAATACCAAGAAGAAGGCGCGGGGTGGCGGGTGGGTGTACGTCTCGCACGACCCCGCCGACCCGGAGGCCTTGGTGGAGCTGCTGTACGGTGGGAAGGAAGGAGGAGAGGGAGGGGGAGGTGATGAGCTGGTGTTCAGGTTCGAACCGATGATAGTGGCCGTGGAGTGCAGGGACGCGGCGGCGGCGGCGGCGCTCGTGGCTGCCGCGGTTGGCGCGGGGTTCCGCGAGTCAGGTGAACGTTTGAACTCGTTCAGCTAGCTAGTGAGATAATTGGGTTTGGTTGAGTTTTGTGTGCTGTAGTTTGTGGAAAAAGGTTTGCTAAACCTTCATTTCTTCTACAGTTTAGGAGCGTTGCCCGGGTCATTTAGTTAGCTGTATTGTACAAACATTTCCATTTGGAGATGCTGTAATTTGTTGGGTTTCAATTCTGTTTAAAATGGGTAAAATTCCGATTGTCTTTGAATTTTTGAGTGATTTGTATTTTGTCGATTTGATAAGAGTTTGCCTGAAATGTACTGGTGAATTAAGGCGCAGGTTGAATTTCAAGATTTATGCTTTGATATATTATGTTTTAGATGGAGATGTTGTCATGTATATTGTCCTTTTCACTTTGCTTGCCTTGGCGTTCCTTTTCAAATATTCTGATCAAGGTTTTTTTTTCCGATCATACCATTCTTAGGCATCACAAGCTTGCAGAAACGTGTAATGGTAGCACTGAGATGCTCAATTCGGATGGAGGTGCCGCTAGGGCAGACTGAAGGGCTTGTTGTTTCACCTGATTATATTAGGTACCTTGTTAGAATCGCCAACAGTAAAATGGAGGCTAACAAGAAGCGAATGGATGGATTTCTGGATCTTTTGCAGGCTAAGGTATTGGTTGACTTTGCAAACCAGTAGGGAGTAGATACTTCATTTTTACTGTACTTTTCTGGCATTGCTGCTCTTTTTTTTTCTAGCTAGGCGTAATAACCATGTGATATCATGTAAATTTGAAGCATATATTTCCTGGATAACGATGAGATGGAAAAAGGAAAGTATAATATCCTTTTCCTGGAAGTTTAGCTATCGTTCATGACCCATCTCTGTCAAGTAAACTTGTTTAATGAGCTGAGTAAGGTTATCCAGAAGGCAGCAAAAGTTACTATCAGCTACAAAATATATGCATTCATAGTATGCATGCAGTTTTGTTTCTCAACTTTGATAGTTAAAATAGAAACACCTAATCACCTATACTGGTCAGGGAAAATGCATTCGTAATCCATTGGCTTCTCTTCTCCTAACATATTGTAAAAATTGAAGGTTGAACATGTGAGCTGCACAAGAAGCCTGTCTTTTCTAACTTGCATGAAAATTTTGGTGGCTAAGTTAGGCAAAAGATATTCACCTACCATTTACTGAAAACTAGAAAGTCTTACAGCAGCAAGAGGTAAAGAGGATTACAACCAGTTACCGGCTTTCCATGGAATACCAAATTTCATTGCTGGATAATAAAATGAAACCTATGTAGCATATGGAAATACAATGATTGTAAAACTCCCCAAATAATCTGTGTTGCTACTTGCATACATTTGCGGGAATCTGATACTTAACAACTGAGCAAACAGTGTCGCTTTAGTGACTGCTCCACTCTCATTTTGAACTTAGGTTTATTCGGCCCTTCAGATTTCTGCTCACCTCCTCAACTGTTCTACCAACCACTTGATTTTATCTGCAATGAAAAGCTTATTGAAGATTAATAAGGCATGGAAAGCTATTGAAGAATATTTAGACATGCAAAGCTTTTGTTCTTCAATTTACTTATTAATTCTCTTCTTTAATATACCACCTCATCAATCGATAAATATGGAATAGGGATTGCTCTAGTGCTACTACTTCACTCAGTATGCTCTTTATAAATTTTAATACATTGGTTCCCTTCAAACTGCCAGGGTCTCCTAGGTTCATCCAAAGGATGTGTGACTGCAAATAATGAATCTTTAGTTGCAAAAAAGAGCAGTAGTAGCTATAATTGCGCTGCTGATAATAATTGTAACAATGGATTTGGGGAGAGTTCACTAGAAGCATCATATTTGGAGAGACAAGACCCTGTACTTCAAAATGGTGCCAAGCATGGTTTTGGTAATGCTAAACGGCATGTTCTCATATCTCTTTCCTTTTATCTTGTTCTTATTTTCCTCTCAATGTGTCATGTAAACCTATTGGCCTGTTCGATTTGTCTTAGAGAATGTTTATCAGCTATAGATATGCACATGTTAGTTATGTATGCTAGGTCTATCGATTCAGTTCTGCATGTTGTTCATGTACAATAAAGTCAATAATATTATTTGAAAAAGAAATTTGGTGATGCTGGCACTGGCTCACAGGAGGGCAGGACAATATTTGTATTTGGTACTGTCACTTGTTTTAGTAAGCCATAGTTTTTACAGCATTAAATTGGAAGTATAACCTTGCCAGTTGGCAACATTGTCTTTTGAATTGTAACTCATAACTCAACAGCTCTTGTATATGTTTATCCTAAAGAATGAGCTCTTTTTATATGACTAAACCCTAGTCCTTTTCTTTTCTTCTGTAGATTAACACGAGAGGAAAAATTGCCAACATTAGCAGGAAATACAAGTCACTACCTTTCTACTGCTGCATTGGAGATTACTGGCGAACCGGTTGAGAAGCTCTTCTTATGGGGACAATCTGCTTGCACACTAACTGTTGGAAGAGAGCACCATATCCTAACTTTTGGTGGTTTTGGAGGGCCAGGAAGGCATGCAAGAAGAAGTTACTCTCTTCTGCTTAATCATAGGTCAGGATTGCTGACAGAATTAAAGGTTACTGAGTCACCTTCACCACGGATGGGCCATACAGTTACTGTAGTAGGCCATGATATTTATGTTGTTGGAGGTAGAGGTGGTCCTAAAGAAATTCTTAATGATGTCTGGGTTTTGGAAAGCACTAAGAATAGATGGTCAAAAGTGGACTGCAGTGGGGATTTTTTGCGTCCAAGGTATTGCTTAGAAGAAATTCTTGATTTCCAATTCTCCATTTTGTTTTCTACCAAACCAACATGCTAAAGAATAATGCTAACTACCTATATCCAAAAGTTATGGAATACAATACAATTGACCCATTTGCTTCATGGAAGTTACGTGTTTTTTAATGCAGGCATCGACATGCTGCTGCTGCAGTAGATCACAAAGTATATGTGTTTGGTGGACTAAGTGATGATGACATATGTTCTTGCATGAACATAATGGACACAGAAAGTACCCAATGGAATGTGGTTTCTTCTGATGACAAATGGCCATGTGCTCGCCACTCACATTCTCTAGTGTCCTATGGTTCAAAATTGTTTATGTTTGGAGGACATGATGGTCAAAGGGCACTGAATGATTTCTTTAGTTTTGATACAACAACACTTAAGTGGAACAAAGAAAACACTAATGGGAAAGCTCCATGCCCTAGATTTTCACATTGCATGTTCATCTACAAAGACTATCTCGGGATACTTGGAGGTTGTCCTATTAGAGAAAGCAGTCAAGAAATTGCATTGCTGAATTTAAAGCATAAAATCTGGTTTTACGTATCCATTCCATCATTGAGCCAATGCCTCTGTGTCCGTAGCTCATCAGTCATCATTGATGATGATCTTGTCATTGTTGGTGGTGGTGCATCTTGCTATGCATTTGGAACTAGATTCAGTCAGCCAATAAAAATTGATCTGCAATTGCTGGACTCAATATTCAAACTTGCATACAGTAAGGAAAAAGAAATGGCTGTACAACATGATTCAGTGTCGAATATAGATTTAGAAGGACATGAGGAAAATTGCATCATCAGTGATACTGCTGCTCTGGGTTCAGCTCCTTTGGTTCTTCAGCTAGAAAAGAAGTATGCCAAATTAGCAAAAGACATTCTAAAAAAGTTTGGATGGTTGGATCTTACTAGAAAAGCTCGAGTAAGCCAGGATAACATCTATGTTCTCTTTCCTGTTAGTAAAACTTTTCACACCCTAATCACAGATAAGGATCTCAAGGTACAACCTGATGATTCATGTATCTTTGAAGAACCATTGCCATTATCTGAAAGTAAGCTTGTTGGGGCCAACATTTCTCTTCAGAAAGCACTAGAAATTTTGTTGCTGTGCCATGGTTCCTTTTTGAAAGATGAACTAGTGATCAACCGCAAAGCTTCTAAAACTCCTCAAGCCATCATGAGAGAGCTTGTGTCTGCACTATTGGATAAAAAAGGATTGCCCTGCCAGTTATTGGAGCAGCTGCCAACTAGGTTTGGTCTCTGATCTGTTATTCAAATGAAATCTAAGAAAAAGCAACACATTTTTAACTTTGGTCTGTGTGTATTTATTTCTTTTTTTGTATCTAGGTGGGAAACCCTTGGTGATATTACTGTGCTTCCGAAAACATGCTTTAAGGATCCACTGTGGGAATCAGTTAGAGAGGATCTTTGGCCACTAGTTGCCAAGTCACTTGGGGCACAACGCCTTGCACGTCAAGTAAGTTATGGCTGAACTGGTAGGAAAATGATTGTAAAGAATACTTGCCATATGATTTGTATCTTTTTTGTGTAATCAAATGAAAAATATCACTTGTCATAAACCTATAAACCTAATATATAGAATATCTTTTTACATATATGGTGCTCCAGTCTTTAAAGACTTGCTGAAGTAGGGTAGTTCTTACCTAGTATCTGTATTTCGTAGCATATCATGTTCAAAGAATTTCTTGAGGATGCTTCTTTCAACTGAATCCATTCCATCTTCTTCACAGGGTAAAATTGCACCAAATGGCACAAGAGATAGCACCCTAGAACTTCTCGTGGGCAATAACGGGTGGTTGACACATAATGAAAATGGCATCTGTTACTCGCTTGATGCAACAAAATGCATGTTTTCTTCTGGTAACCGTTCTGAGAAGCTTCGCATGGGGAAGCTTGATTGTAGGGATGAAGTGGTGGTGGACTTGTTTGCTGGGATTGGATACTTTGTTCTCCCATTTCTTGTGAAGTATGTTATACATTATGGTTTTTGGTTAACTGTTAAATGTTAAGTGATTTTACAAAAAAAATATTGTTCCTTTTTATGATAGGGCTAATGCCAAGGTAGTCTATGCGTGTGAATGGAATCCACATGCCTTGGAGGCTCTTCGACGTAATGTCATGGACAACCATGTGGCAGATCGATGTATTATACTTGAAGGAGATAACCGTATGACAGCACCTAAAGTAATATTGATTCCCAATTTTACTTGTTGATCTACCTGCAACTAGGATGGCTGCTGACCATTTACATCTTTGATGTTAGGGGATCGCTGACCGTGTCTGTCTTGGGCTGTTGCCCTCATGTGAATGTAGCTGGGACACTGCTGTGTGGGCTTTAAGGTAATAAACCTCTCCAGAGTTCTTTTTTAGATTTAGGCAGCATATACAGAGAGACCTAGCTCAGGTTTGTCAAGCTTGACTTGTCCATTTCTAGTGGCATCTTGGTTTTTTTTAATGAATGTAACTATGTAAGATTGCTTGTGCTTTTCCAATGTGAGCTCAAGCCATATCATGTTCAAGTTCACAATAGTTGTAAACTTTGAAGAAAGGAAAATAAACAACATTTTGAATAGCTCAATGATTTTCTAATAAAAACCCTAAGCCATCAGTGCCCTGCAGCATATCAGCATCCCATTGGTGAACACTAATTATGCTTGCAAGTGCTTATCTTTGTAACCCCTAAAACGTGAATATAGGCTGGCATTTTATCTGAGCAGTGCTGCTATGCTATCCGAGAAACTATATTATGTCGTTAGTAGTGACGGTTGGTAGTTGCAAGCTAGGCCATCTTAAGTTAGGTTGTTTGTCAATTGTCACTCTGGAAGTGCCCGCTTGGTGGTTCTTTCAGTGTGCTTAAACGTCAACATGCAGAGCTAGTGGTGCTAGTGGTATTTTTGATGCGACAGTGCCACATTTTCCGAAGTTCTCTTAGGTTCTCATGTGCATTGAAATATTCAGAAGAAAGTAGTATTACTTAGCCAAAAAAAAACTCTTGTACACAAGACACGATATTGGAAAAAAATACGGTGCACTAAAATCACATGGTTATTTCATCTTGGAAATTGGAACATTGCATTTTTTAGTTAGGCTTGTCGATGTGCTGGATGCACGATGAACATATAAAGTTCTGACTCTTCTGTGTTACTTTTATGTAGGGCTGAGGTTCTCATGTGCATTGAAATATTCAGAAGAAAGTAGTATTACTTAGCCAAAAAAAAAACTCTTGTACACGAGACGTGATATTGGAAAAAAATACAGTGCACTAAAATCACATGGTTATTTCATCTTGGAAATTGGAACATTGCATTTTTTTTAGTTAGGGAGGCTTGTCGATGTGCTGGATGCACGATGAACATATGAAGTTCTAACTCTGCTGTGTTACTTTTATGTAGGGCTGAAGGTGGCATGTTGCACATACATGGGAATGTCAACGACTCGGATGAGACAGGCTGGTTGGACAATGTTGTTGAGTCCATCAGTAACATTGCCAAAACACATGGTACGATTTGGCCTTTTATACACAGGACTGCGAAGCATTCGACAGGGTTAAAATTATCATCTTATGCTACTGTCTTGTTTTGTTTCAGGACTGTCCTGGAACGTCGCGGTGGAGCATGTCGAACGTGTCAAATGGTATGGGCCGCATATTCGACATCTCGTGGTTGATGTCAGATGCCGGCCAACCTAACAAAGCAAACACTTGTGCAAAATCCATCTACCGTGTAGGTTATGGTGTATGACAATTTTGCTTGCTCCATTCATTGGTTAAACCAGAGAATTATACTATCTGTTGTAAACTTGTAATTCAGAACGAAGCTTGTTCAGATTTTTTGTCAATAACAAAGTTTATTTTTGAACGATTGCGAACATTCAGCTAGCTTGCTGTACCATACAAAAATGTTTTTCTACTAGTATAATATTAGTTGTGCCTGTGCTCCAGTATTTTTGCAAGCAAATTCGTCGGCATTTGCTGAGGCCTGAATGCCTGAATGACACTCTGTGTTAGCGGCCATCCCTGATAGTGATTTGATACGTCAGATGTCAAATATGACTAAACCAACGAAACCTGCTGGGAAATGTAATGGTATTCACACGAATCTGACAGGTAGATGAGGTGCAAAAATGCTCTTTTATTATGTGTACTTCCAGAAACAACTTACAAAAGGGAGGGCATTCAAATTACCAAGGCAACACCATACACGAACAAGGCAAGAAAATATACACAATCATCTCAACAATGCAAAAGTTGCGACCACAGTAAAACCTTTATCCGTTGACTACGCAAGTGAGAATCGACTACCATCCATGCCAAAAAAAGGAGGAAAGCAGTTACTAATGAAATGGTACATCATTTTCTACAAAGAAACGGACTACTTGAGCCTCATAGGCGGCTGGATACCTCCTCTCATCATAGCGCAAAATTCCTCATAGTTAATCCTCCCATCCTGTAATACCCAAAACAACAACAATTATGATGGAAAGAAATCAAAGTGCAGCTTGAAAAACAGATTATTTGGGAAGGGAACTTACATTATCAGTATCAACTTCTGATATGATATCCTTTATGGTACTGGTATCGCCCATTTCATGCTCAATTAAAGCCGATTCCAGTTCATCTCTCGTGATGAAGCTGCATAAAATCGAGGTAATTCTCTAGTCAAATCAATCATGTTGAGTTTGATGTGCAGATGGCATTGTACAACTATTCCTTTTCCAAATGATAGTACTAGACTAGTAAGCACTGAGCACTGGACATTATAAAATGTGAACCTGTGCTCATAATCATGCGGACTACCATTGTGAAAACCTAATACTGTCACTCGTGAGATCATTTTTTTCGAAATGACAGTTCAGCATACTCACCCACTGTTGTCTTTGTCAAAATACTGGAATGCCTTAAACAAATGCTCATCTCTTTCGAGCTTGTGTCTATGCATCGTGGCAGTGATAAATTCAACATAGTCGATGGATCCATTGCCGTCCACATCAGCCTGGAATGGAAAAAAGTCAGCACAAAAGGTCAATAAATCATGGTTTGGAAAATGTACTGTAAGAGTCCAGGATTGGTGGCATACAGCTTCCATCAACTGCTTTACTTCAGCTTCTGACAGCTTTGATCCAAGCTTGGCTAATCCCTCTTTAAGTTCTTCATATGTGATGGTCCCGCTGTTGTCTGTATCCATGTTTGTGAACATTTGCTTCAGGCCCTTGATCTCCTCCTCATTAAGGTTTGAAGCAATAACCTGCATACACATTTGCCTGTAAGCACGAGAGAAAAGAAAAGACAATCAAATTATCAGTATGCCAATAATAACCTTCAGAGCCATCTTTTTCAGCTTGTTCATTGCTCTGAATTGCTTCATCCTAGAAAGAACAGCACTGTCAATAGGTTTGTCTGACGCTTCTCCTTCTCTGAGCCATGGATGTTCTGATAACATAAAAAACATCAATTTTTCCAAATAGGACTAAAATTTGAAGTTTAACATATGGCCAAGACTCAAGAAGCTTACGAAGAACTTGGGCTGAAGTAATTCTTTTCTTTGGATCCTGTGTCAACATCTTTCTAACAAGGTCTTTAGCACTCTCAGATATAGATGGCCATGGCTGACTCTCAAAATCAATCTCCCCTTGAAGAATAACATCAAATATTCCCTTTTCAGTTTCTGGAAAGCAAAACAGAAAATGAATAACAATTAGACGATGCACCACTGCTTAAATTGCATACATAGATTTATGAACTGCAAGTAAAAAAGGATGGTACAAGCAAATTTACCAGCCCAGAATGGAGGAACACCACTGAGAAGAATGTACAGAATAACACCTGCACTCCATACATCAATCTCTTTACCATAATTTCGCCGAAGGACTTCAGGAGCAACATAATAAGCACTTCCAACAATGTCCCTATACATTTTTCCTGATATTTGAAGGAAGTTAATATACATGAACAAAGGGTTCATATGTGATAATTAGGGTTAAAATAGTAATAATGACAAAGGTTAGAAACTAGAGATATTGTAAAATTGATCATAAAAAATCAATATATAGTTTGTCACATTATCCTATTTGGCTAATGAATCAGACAAAAAAAATAAAATTGATGAAGGCTGGTGTTTGACTTTTAAAAAGAACATAACAAACTATCAAGAAAAAAAGAATGCAACACAAAGCCGTAAAATAAATCATGGCAGTATTTTGTATTCAGTGTAGGACATGCAGACTGGCAGTGATGAAACTGTACAAGGAAAAAAGAGACTAGGAACTGTATGCCTCCATCACATCCTCACCACCACTACCATACCGCTACCAAAGAAACATGTTATACCAGTCATGTGGAAGAGCTTTCATGCTTTCCCCACATCTGAAAAGCAGGAAGCTTAAAGCACAGCGAGGCGTTATTTGCAACTACCCAGCACCAGCTACCAGCATCTGCAACCCCGCCACAAAAATACAATACTTTAAATTCGTTCAACTTAGTTTTCATGTAACATAAAAGCTCTAATATATTTGTTATGGTACACAATAGTTTATATACCTCCCCAAAAGTAACAGCCAGTGATAACAAGTTTGCTATCATTTAACATCCCATTTGCAACTTTCCACTACTTGGAATCAATAACAAATCAATGGTCTAGCAATCTTAACCTCAATGGCTAGGTAGGACTTTCTCCAATGAGTTACTACACAGATGGTGCTTGCTACATCATCCCCCATGCCTTTAAAGAATGAATACGTTGGTATGGCACTATGACAGTATAATACCCTTGAAGCTCCTGGACATGGTGCTAATAATTTCATTTTACCAATAATTTTTGTGGAACCATGAAATTTATAGAAACAGACGTCTCATATCATACAAAGATGTAGATATTAGACTGCAGGATACAAGTATCAACATTGATGTTGTAACGACCATCCCAAAAAACAGCAATTTGGCTGGCTCTGTGAATCCTAGGTAGGTTTATCAGTATGGATGACTTAGTATTATGGTACAATTCAAGTAGCAACGGTGGCCCATAACATACTGAAATGGGTGAGGTTCTCCCTAACTTGGAATAAACAGAAGAAAAAGCTTTTAAAACTCAAATATGGCCATTTATGATATTATAGCCCTAGCAATATAGCCTGTACAGTAGAAGGTGCAATTCTCAAGCATATGCATCTTATATATTATTCACATACCTTCTTCAATGAAAACTGAGAGCCCAAAATCAGTGGCTTTGAGCATTGCATTCTCTTCCTTGGTTGCAAGTAAGAAGTTCTCTGGTTTCAAATCACGATGCATCACTCCCATAAAGTGACAAATGTTGACAACATTCACCACTGCCCTGCAGATGGTAGCAGCTGCACGCTCTGAGTAATGCCCCTTGGCAATGATCCGATCAAACAGCTCCCCACCAGCACAGAGCTCCATCACAACATGGACGTTGCTCTTGTCCTCATATGCTCCCTGGAACTCGACTATGTTTTGTTGTCCGGATAGGTGCTGCATGATCTGGATCTCCCGGCGAATATCCTCCTTGTCAGCCTTGCTCACAAGCTTGCGCTTAGAGATGGATTTGCAAGCATACTGCTTACCTGTAGCGATCTCTGTACACAGGTATGTCACCCCAAACTGCCCCCTTCCAAGTTCCTTTCCAAGGGAGTAAATCGAGCGCACATCCTCATACAGCTTTCCAAGAATTGTGTCTGGGGTGGGCTTCGGTGGGGCAACCACAGGTGGGACTACTGGAGGGTTCATTGCTGGTGGTGTGTATCTCACCTCAGCTGGCGGCGGCAGTTGAGGATGGTTATAGCTAGGAGGTGTTTGACCAGCTTTTGTCTGGTGAGAATAGCCATAACCGTTGGCTCCTCCTCGACCAGAATCTGGAGACGTGGGTCTGCTGCAGCACTGCCCCATTTTTATTCAAATTCTTCCTATCAGCTATAACTTTGCAATTTTGGTACTGAGCAAACGCAATCAACCCTGTAAGCAGAACCCAGGAACACTTTGTGTCAGAACTAAGCGAACCAATCAACAAAGATCTGTACCAAATCAAAGAACTTGTGCCAAAACTAAGGGAAACAGACCAACAAAGATTTGTACTGAATCAATTAAACTTATCATCTAGGAATCCACAAGCTTATAACTCAGCAGAAGCAACAAATAAAAGGGAAAAGGAATAAAAAAAACTGGATCTACAAGCAAACCAAACAATAAACTCAACACAGAACATCAGAAGGGGGAAAAGAAGCAACGCAAGAAAAGAAAAGAAATGCCATTGACAGAATGTTGACCTCAATCTACTCTTAATCAATCCAGCCCAGGAACGCATGAATTGCAGGACAAGGTAGATGGCCGGTCCCTTTGGTGACAGTGGAAGCGATCAGAGGAGATAAGGCCACAAGGGTACAAGCAAATTGAGTAAAAGGAGACAAATAAAGCAGCATCTGAAAGCAACGGGACCAGCAAGGCACCAAGGGGCAAAAGAGCGAGAAGAGGGAGCTAAAACACACACGATTGCTATTGTAAAAATTGATCCTTTACACCGATTCAGACAAGAGGAAGCGATAAAACTGATTGCTATCGTATGGTGAACTCTAAAGCTTCATCCTCTCGTAAAGAAAAACTCTAAATTCACTGATTACTTGTTCTGTAAAAAAAATACCTATCAGAAATCTACTGAATCCAAGAGCATGAGCATGAAATCGCTGAAATAAAAATTATAACTACAGAATTAGAGCACTTGTGACATGTGAGCTCCAGTAGCTTTCTCTACAAGCACTCTTGCACCACTCCAGATCCAAAGGGCGAAGATTTCCACAGTTTGATCAAATTCTCAGAAGAACATAAGATTAATTCCTATTATTTCACAGGTAGCAACGACCGACAAATCCGCGAGACTACAACACACAAGCTAGCCTCTTGACCCAACAAACCAAGAAGCGAAACAGAGGCGCGTACCGGCGGCGTCGGCGAGCAAGATCCCGAAGCCAAAGAAGTCGCCTTTTCCCCCCAACCGATCCAAGAACACAGCACAGCCACCCGCAGCCGCAGCAGGGGAGAGTCGAGATTCTCAGCCGCTACAAGTATCCGCGGCGGCGCAAGAAGAACCCCAAGTTTTTACGGAATCAAATCTCGGGGGACAGCTCGGCAACTGCGGCGACCGCGTGGGGGTGGATTTGGAGTTGGAGGTGGTGATGCCCTCCCTTCCCTGGATCGTGACAGCGACTAATGGTGCACACGGCGCGCACGAATTGAAGACCACGCGAGGAAAACAGTAAGGAAAAAGTTGGTGAGCAGAAAAAAAAAAAGAGGAGGGAAATACGCGCAGGCAGCGGCGGCAACTGGTTGTTCAGAAAGGAGAGGAAAGCTAGCAGTTTTCAAGCTGCTTGTGTGTTTTGTAGTTTTGGTCCTTTTGGAGATGGAATGGAGTAGCAGTTTTCGATAAAAAGCCCTTCCAATTTTTTTAAACAAATCTTCTCCTATAAGATGGATTATAATTCAAAAACTGATTTCAAATTTTGGGATTTAATTTATACCAATTGGATTTTGTGCTGGAATAGTTGAGTGGCTAAAAAAGTGAATGGTTTGTAGTAACTATTTAAGGTATAAACGAATGATATAATTATAAAGTTGAAAAAAGATTAAAAAATGGTTTTTTAAATAAATTCATACATTCAAAGTCTTTATAAAAATTCCACTGTTTATAAGCTTGTAATTATATCACCAATCTATTCCACTCTATTCCCGGAGACATCTTTTATTATTACTAAAATATGTAGCTAAATAAAAATTTTAAGATTTAAAATCGCTTTGGAACATAATAGAAAGAAACAAATGCGGCCAAACTAAAATAAATAAATATTGTTCTCTCCGACATTACAGACAACATTGTTCCTTAAATATATACTGTTGGATGTGTAGTACTACTACTATGTATTATATATATAAATCGTAGTTGATTGATTATTTAGAAAATGGGGAGAGAAACTCTCCATCATCATATATGGACGATTATATACAAATCTTCGTTGTTATGGTGTGGTGTGGGCACGATTTCCATATTTAGCAGCCTCGACTCGAAAAAACATAAGAAATACATTTTTTTTCAAGATAGAGAACAGGCCTACATGTACAATCATTTCATTTTGATGTTTTTTTCTCAATTCCACGCGTTTTTGGACGCAAAGTCCTAGATTATTTTCCCGACAAACAGTGGTTTAAGCAGAAAATAATTAATATGCATCGGTGGCAAGTGTCATCTTTGATGGCACTGTCTGCTATACTAAACTACTACTACACTTAATTAACTACTAACACCACGTTAGTAGTTGACTGGGCGTCTAGTGAGGTTATGATTTAGTTGAAGGTTTAACTGTTTTTACTGAATAGTATTATGACAATTATTTTCAAAACCTAATAAATTATATTAAATGTATATTGAAAACAGTTATATATCGAAAACTAATGTCATCACTAATATATTATTTTCAAAACCAATATAAATTAGCATGCAATTGGAATTAATATACATTTAACTGTTTCAATATTTTGGATATTGACAAAATATTCAAATAGTGGCTAATGTGGTGACCATTACTAGTGCAATATATTGGTCAAACCTAATAAATTATAATATTATGAAAATTATTTTCAAGACTATCCACGTATACATCCTAAGAATTTTAAATTATCAACATACTTATAGTTTAAAAACGTTGATGGAATAACTATCCAAAACGAACTACAGTTGTATCCGGACAGAGCATGCAACAAAAAATTACTTTGTCCACAACATTAGAATCATTTTTTAAATACGTATGCATGTGCTACTACAATTGATTACGCGCAACCATTTCCGTCAATCTACATCAACTAGCCTCGATCTATATACAGTTAAACTAATTAAATGAGGACCGCATGTATATAAATGTAGAAATCCAATAATATTTAGGTTCCTCTAAAAAATAATATTTACGTTTTTTTAAAAAAAAATCAGTTTTTGGATTCATGTTCAAAAGTGTTTTCTAATAACTATGATTTTTGTAGCCGTATACGAAATAGCGCAAGAGAAAGCTATGATCAAAACTTATTTTTGATATACTTTTGAAAGGAGGGAGTACACAATTAAGATCTTGGGGACTCAACAAAATGTAAAATAGAATGCCTGTGCCTAAGAGTGCTAGCTCCTGCTGGTATATATTCCTTAAAAATAAAATAGCGGCGGTGACGGTGGTGAGTTACATTTCTTAAAAATGCACCCCTATAACTAGTTAATATTGCACACAAGACCTTCGGTATTATATGTCATTTGCTTCTTATCTGGCCTTATAATACAAACCAGAAATTGATTTTTTAAAGACGTAGGGAGTATTTCACAGTAACATGAAATGAAATTGGTTGACACGACTAAATATGCCTTTTTCACTACTTTTATAACTCCTTAAATAAGGTTCTACATATTGTAAACACCTCAATCCTTTTAAAAAAACATGTTAGATGAAATCACATTTTTCTTACAATGGTTTATTAATTCACATTATTGGATAAATGGTAGTACAAAGGGTAGATATATATGGTTAATTTTATCTGTATCTAGCATAGATGTAGCCTATATTTATTTTTTAAGCTTATTTACTTCGTGTCATTCACCTCACGTTTTTAAAAATATAATTTTCTCAAAAAATATTCTTCTACAGTAGCTAAGACTACTTAATCCAAACTACTCGTAAAGTTTATTCCTTAAAATATTTAATTTATGTTTATAATTAAATAAATAATCTGTAACAGTAATTAAATACTCTGCTAACTAGTGACAGCTTGTTGCAGTAGACACAAAATGCCCTGGAGAAAAGAAAGCAAATTTGCTAGCTGAGGTGGAGGGGCCTTGGAGTTGGAGGGGTTAGGCCGGTCGGGCGAGGAGGCGAAGGCGACAAAAGGCCATGATTTGGACGCCGCGACACGGGTCAAGCGCACATGGCACACACGTTGTTTAGTCGTGGCACACACTGTGACCATGGGCCCACGCTGCAGCGATATACTACATGCTACAGCCTGTCGTCTTCGCTGATCCACACATGGCACGAGATATTTTTCGTAATCCAACGAACACGCCTTAAATTGATAGATAGATTGATTGATTACTAATTACTACTAGTTTATTGATTTAGGTTAAGGTCCACGTAACGACTGCGTTGTCCTGTTTTGCGTTTGGCGATTTATTACGCCCTCTTGATTCCTGATGGTTGTCCATTGATTGAGCTGACGGAGAATCATAGAGGTACCTGTTTTCGTGTTTTTATTTACAATATAATATCTATATAAATAAGTTGTCTATAGGATAAAAAATAATATGACAAATTAATAAATAAAGAAATAGGTGAAAACAATACATAATTTTTACACAAGATATAATAAAATATAAGTAGCATTAAATTTAAATATGAATGAATGATATTTGTATTGGAATAATAATGTCTAGTAGTTTCTTGGTAAAGTGAAGGATATAAAATCATAGCTAGTGTTTTGCAATTATGATTGCTCTTACACCATTCAATCAAATAATACTTAGACCCTAGAGAATACTAACTTCAATTGTCATTTGATTGACACATAAGAGAAATACATGAATTTAGAGGAGAAAAAACATCATATAAAATCTCATACTTATTTTCCTCTGAAAACATATTCATTCCATAAGAATTTTAAAAGGATGGATAATTGTTTCAAATGTCATTTTATGAATTTTTTATATAGGATTTAAATTCTCCAATTTTTTTATGTTTTTTCTATATATCAAGGGGATCTAAATACTATTAATTAGAGGGAGCACTATTATGTTTTTTAGGAAAACAAGATTTAAGTATTGATTATCTTTTATTTGAGGTGGAAGTTCTCAAGTTGAGAAATGTTTCCCCCCACCCCCCGAAAATGTGATGTGCTCTATAGTAATTACCACGTCCACAGTAAAATCAAGTGTGTTACTAATAGTCCGTGAACAACACACACGGTTGCGGAATGAGACGGTACAAAGTGTGTTTTACATCACAAGCGGGCCACGTAAAACTACTAGTTAGTCATCGCGCGTTATTCTTTAAACCATGTATAAACGAGGAATTTCGACATTTTTTCTTTGTTTTCATTTTACTGTTCCTTCAAGAATCTACCCGTTACAGATTCATGACTATGAACTATAAAATTATAAAAACTATTTAGAATAGACGAAGATAACATATATTACTAAACCTCCCTCTATAATTGACACGAATTTACATAACCATTGTTTTTTCTCATCAAGTTATTCTTGTGTTACTCAAACTAGAATATATAATCTCAATCATCATCGTGTCGATCGAATTTCACACATGTCATCATTGGTTAATGACGTCGAACCAAATTAGATAAGATCAAGAAGTAACTGAACTCTAAATCAATCATTCGCCTAATCTTGTCACCATGGTAGCCATTAAAGCCGATGTGACATAGACACCCCCACAAAAGACACTAGACTAATAGAAACTATTAGTCTCCAATGTGACGCCTCAAAAAAGGTCACGACGTCAAGAATATTGCTACAACTATTCTAGATGTCAGGGACTAGGATTTTAACCCAAGACACCTTTGTGGCACCTACAAATGTCACCAATATCAATGCTGTCGCATATATTTAGATCACAAATATGAGCTTGACCGACGCTGATGACGATAGACAAGGCATCATCATAGAGGGCCACCCAATGCCTATATTGAGAACTAGTGGGACCTGGCACTACTTCCACTGCATGAGCTACCGCCAAGCCCCTACTGGTCCCTTTTGTGGCATGGATCCACCTACCAAGCTACTATCCTTATCACCTATAGCTCAAGCGCCATCATACCCTCCACAAACACCCCCTATCCTTGTGGCCTTTCCACGTCCTAATGGTAGCTGTTGTCATTCATTATCAAACCACCAACACTAATTTGAAGAGCTAAAGATAGAGAGAAGGCCCTACCGCCACACGATGACATTGAGCGCTCCAATGATAGTGAGCCTATTATGACATAATGTACACATCTTGACATGCTTTTAAAAATGGGGTATGTATACATTCATATTGCTAAGTTTATAGATGAATTATCATCATATTATAATGTTAATGTTGAAACATCCTTCAATGTGTAAGTGGAATTCCACTTTAAATAAGAGCATAGTTATGTAGTACTGCCTAGTCAGTTACCATCTAGTTTTTAATAGATTGACTCTTGAATATATGTTTGTTCATTCCTTTTATTTTAAAAAATTCCTTTTATTTTTAAAAAAACCTCTAAAAAATCAAACATATCTCTAAAAAAATGTGGGTTCATAAGCCCAAAAGAGGGATTAAACTGGGCACCCCCTAATATAAGAGCATTTATGTCTATGCGATCCTCCATATCATCCTTTCTCGACTTAACTACTTTTCCTGTCTCACATTCATGCTTACGTGAGCTTAGATTTTGGCCCACCAGGTGCACTTTTAACTTAAAAGCCTAATTATCTATATGAAAAATTTATAAATAAACTTTCGATATAAAAACTTTGTATAGTCAAATTCGAAATGAAATATAAAATAACTTTTTTCCAAAAAAAAACCCTGGGTGGGCCGTTAATCCAATGGCCTGACGACTGTCACCATCGCTCGGCTGCGGGCCGATTTGGCGCCACCGCCTGGGGAAACTCACATGCGTTTGGCCCGCCCAAAAATGGAAAGAGAGAGAGAGAGAAAGAAGGAAAGCCCGTAATTGCCCTTGACAGTCTAGACTTGTTGCGGCTTGCGCGCGCATACGCCTCTCTCCCTCTCCTCGTCCTCGTCCTCGGCCTCGGCCTCGACTCCCGGACCCGGAGGCCGCCTCCTCGCGAGATCGCCCGCCGCGCCGCCTGAGCTCATCACTCCGTGCCGCGACTAGAGGCCCCCAGCGTCCTCGCTCGCTTGTGAGCATCCTATCTATCTGTTACGCACGCACATCCTCTTTCTCGTCTGTCTCTACCCCCACACTTGTACTCGAATTCGCGTTAACCCTAGCTCCTCTTCTAGATCTGGTAGCTCTTCTCTTTTCCTCCAACCTTAGTACTACTAATAACGGACAGTTTGTTCCCCCATGCCCCCACGTTAGGTCCGCCCCTGCTCCGCCAAGATATCTCATCATTGTGCTTCAAGCGGCTTCAGCAAGGGCAAGTTAGTTTATCTGTGGGAATCATTAACCAGTGAATGAATAAATTTCACTTCTTTTTTGAACTCAAATATAAAAAAATTGCTTTTGGTTTTCTAGATTTCCATAATTTCTATGCATCAGAGTTTCTAGCACTGGATTCAGCTGGTATTTGATAAACTTGTTTGGCGCCCTTAATATTTCACGTATAACATTGTTACATTTCAGGATGTATGGAGTAAATACAATGTTTTCTGTTTGCAGCATATGTTTTATATATGTTTCTGTGATGTGTGAATCCATTTTAGATGGAAGGACTGATTTCATCTCATGGTCAGTTTGACCATGGCATGCTTTGTAGTAATCTTGTTTGGACCATAATTCGAGATTAAACTTCCTTGTTCCAGAAAAAAACGAAAGGATGGAATTGAAATTTAAGGCACCTGATTACATTATATGGAAAAAGGAGGCAACTGTCTGCGGCAAAAATAATGTTAATGGTAAAGATGGATCAATTACAGTAAGAAATGAGTATCCACGGCACCCTGTCCCTTATTTTGAAGTTACTGAGGGATTTGATTTGAAAAATATTGATGAGGTATGATAACTATACGTCTGTGATATTCCTGTTCCCTTCTATTTTCTTCCCATAGTGCTGACTCTTGGCATTCTCTCTTTCAGTTTATGTTCGAAAGGTCTCTTTCGATCACCAAGTCCATAGCAATTGACATAATCATCCCAGACCCTGCTCCCCAGGTTTTTGTTACCTTCATTTACAGAATTCAATTGATGAATCATTCCATTGTATTGGTTATTTCGTTTAATCCTGTAATATTATAGGGTACTTAATTGTACTGAAAAAAATATGTTTATTGCTGTAATATATGAACCTTAAATATGAACATGTTGATTCACATGCCTGAACCATGATAGGCTCTAGATCCCCTTATATTCTTTCTCTTCCGTTCTTGTCCATGCCTCATGTTTGGTTTGCCTACCCCAATTTTCTTGCGATACAAGGTGTTGTTCTTGTTATTATCATATATGCACCTCCATAGACCACAAGACAGTTTATTTTGTTGCACTTTGTTGGTTGGATAACTGATGCCTTTCACCTTCTTCAATTGTGATGGATCCATCTAGTGGGTGTGTGATACCTTCTTTGACAAATATGCCCAATTGGAGCCCATCGTTGTAAAGGATAGTGTCCGGTTCTTCCTCCAATTCTTCAAGAACTGTGCGGGCAGGGGCATGTTATGGAATCTTACCATCACTGCACAAACCTTAACATTAATGGTCAGTTTCAATGCCCTGTGATGTGCAAAAGTTGTATTGGAGGGCAAGGCACCTGAGCTCTATGGGATGCACGCCAATCCCAACTGCATAAACAAATATGGATACTTCCCGCTCCATGAAGCTGCTGAAAGGTTCTCTGTTCACATGATCAAGCTGCTCTTACGCCATGGTGCATCAGCCAATGTACGCACAGTTGGCAATGATGTCATTGAGGACCTACTCCCACTCCATGTTGCTTCTGAGAATACTTGCATGCATAAGTATCTGGAGGACTATCTTTCTCCCAGCCACTCCCAGCCAGAATCATCTTCTGTGTTTACCTGAAATGGTTTGTTTCACTTCCCTCCCTATACAAAGCACTACTTTTGCAGCATGACATAGAAAGCAATTATTGTTATGCTGTAGATTACAGACAATTGTTATAATGAATTAGTGATACTAAGGACTGAGTGTTAGACCACTGTACTGTATATATAGACCCGATCTCCTTATATACTGTTGGGGTCTTAGTCTTACTGTACACATTCTTACATGGTATCAGAGCAGGTCTAAACATCCCCGGCGCGCTAGCATCTTTCTGCCGGCGAGCCGACGCTTCCTTCCCATCGCCGACTTCCTTTCCGGTATTCCCTCTTTGCTCTCTCGTCTTGGCTCCTTTTTCTTCTCATCTCCTCTGCAGACGGCCTTCTCCTTCTCCACCATCCTCTCCCATCCCTTGCTTATTCACGTGAGGAGGCGACGGTCTCCATTTGCCTCCTCGTCTCAGCTCACACCCGTCTTCGCTCTTTTCTTGCCTCGGTGTACCTTTTCTCCTCCGACGACGGCGCACCTCTGCGCTCGTCGTCTCCATCGGCTAGACTCATCCGTTCTCCATCGGCTAGAACCCTCTCTTGGTTCTCGCTTTTCCGACACGCTCACCTGCTCCTAGACGCGAACCTTCTCTACTCGTGTCCGAGCCACTCCGACATGTCCACGTGTCCACGGACATGAATCTTTGTCTCTCGGACGTGAACCTCCTCTCTTCGTGTCCGCCCCCTCTTCGAGTTTTCGCGGCCACTCCACTCCTTTGCCTCCATGAGTCCAAGGACGTGAAACTTCTCTTCACGGACGTGAATCTTTTCACGTCCATAACCCACCCACTCTCTGACCTACCTATTTTGCCACCCACCTTTTCGTCAACTACTCCACTGCCTACTTTTCATCGTCCAACCACTCTCCATCGGCTGGTTGGCCCACTTTTCCTTCTCATCGACTCACCCTCCATCGGCTAATCACTCCCCTGATCGGCCGATCTCTTTTCTCATTAGCTTTCTCCCATCGGCCACTTACCCTCATCGGTTTCTTGCCCCCGTTACCCTCTTGTCATAGCCACCGAGTCAGCCCTTAGCTCCGGCACTCTCTCAGTCGTCGAATCTATTCTAGCCCTCGGCGTCCCAGACCACACCTCGGGCACTACCTCGCCGATCTTCTCACCACCTTACGCCGCTGTCAACGTGAAATCTCACGTTCCTATCTCTCTCGATCTCAACGCTAACTACTCCAAGTGGGTATTTTTCTTTAAATCCCTCTGTGAAAAGTTTGGTCTCCGGTCACACATCGATGGCTCCGCTCCACCTCGACCCGATGACCCCCAGTGGGACATCGCTGAGTGCTGCGTGCGCAGCTGGCTGCTCGGCTTGGTCGATGACTCTGTCCTCGACCTCGTCATGGAAGACACCGACCCTACCGTCCGGGATCTCTGGGTGGCTATCGAGCGGATCTTCCTCGCAAACAAGTAGCCTCGCGCCATTTTCTTACTCAACGAGTTTCACTCCATGGTACAAGGAGACCCTTCTGTCTCCTCGTACTATCAGCGCCTTAAAGTAAAGGCTGCTGCTCTCCGGGATATCGGACACCCTGTGGCCGACTCCCAACTCATTCTCGCCCTTCTCCGAGGCCTCAACCCACGCTTCTCCAACACTGCCGATGACATCGCCAACGCCAGACCCCTTCCGTCATTTGCCCGAGCCCATGACATGCTAGTTCTTAAAAAACTCCGTTTGGCCAACGACGAGAAGACCGTGGCCCACACAACTCTCCTCGCCACAACCGATCATGGCTGTCGAGCATCCTGTGCTGCCGCCCCCTCCCGCGGCTCTGGCAGCCATGGTCCTAACCATGGCAACGTAGCCCACACCGATGGCACCGGCAAAGGCAAGGGGAAAGGCTAGGGCAAGAACTAGTACGGTCCGATGTAATCACGACCTGCTTCAGTTCCTACCTAGCCTGTCGGTCCCACCGGTCTGTGGCTCTGCTACAACCCCTGGGCACCCCAGCCCCAGCCACGTAGCCCCATCGGATGGCAACCAGGGGTTCTCGGCGCCCATCCTTAGACCCACCTGGCATCGGCTCCCATCCTACCACCTCAGCCGATGCTACCGCCACCAATCACCCAGTCGGCTCCCTCCTGGAACCAGGCTGACCTCGTCGCCGCCCTCAACTAGATGACGCTCCAAGCCTAGCACCTTTAGGTGCTGGACTCTGGTGCATCCTCCCACATGGCGTCATCGGCCGGTATACTCCGCTCCTGTCATCCCTCCACTTCCCCCTTTGTCACCATCGGCAATGGCCACTCTCTTCCTGTTCAATGCCGTGGTGACTCCTTTCTATCTACACCCACCACTAACCTTCCCCTTCGCAATGTCCTCATTATACCCTCCCTTATTCACAATCTCGTATCTGTTCGCCAATTCACATGAGATAACAATTGCTCAATCGAATTTAACACTTATGGTTTCTCTGTGATGGATATCCTAACCCGACGACAGATTCTTCGTTACAATAGTGGCGGCAACCTTTACACCATCCCCACTGCACCATCTACTCCAAACGCCAGCGTTGCCCTCTCCACCAACCTCTGGCATCTTCGCCTCGGCCATCCTGGCCCTGACGCTGTCGCTAACCTCCGTCGCAGCGCCTTCATCCAGTGTACCCATAGTAGCTCCACAGTTTGCCACTCGTGTCAACTTGGCAAACATGTGCGACTGCTATTTTTTAATTCTCTATCTTGTATCTCGCGACCATTTGAGTTTATACACTGTGATGTATGGACTTATCCAGTTAAAAGTGTCTCCGGTAATCAGTATTATCTTGCCATACTTGACGATTACACACACTATTGTTAGACTTTTCCACTCATCAGCAAATCCGATGTCGCCTCTCATCTAACTAACTTCGTAAACTACGTTTCTAACTAGTTCAACCTTCCCATCAAAGCTTTACATGCCGATAACGGTATGGAATTTGTCAACCGTACTGTTCAAACCTTCCTTACCTCCAAGGGCATCCATCTATACCTCTCTTGCCCCTACACCTCTCCCTAGAACGGCAAGGCTGAACACCTCCTTCGCACCCTTAACAACATATGTCGCACAATGCTGCTTCATGTCCACCTACCTGCAACTTACTGGGCAGAAGCACTAATCACTGTGACTTATCTTCTCAATCGGCATCCGTGCTCCTCCGTTCGCCACAACGTTCCATACACGCACGGCGTCCGACTACTCCCACCTACGCATTTTCGGGTGACTCTGCTACCCAAATCTGATCGCCACTGCTCCTCACAAACTCGCTCCCCGCTTCACCGCCTGCATTCTCCTCGGCTATCCCTCATCTCACAAGGGATACCGATGTCTCGATCTCTCCACCCATCGGGTCATCGTCTTTCGCCATGTTGTTTTAGACGAGACCTGCTTCTCCTTCGGTCTGCTTAATCCTAGATCCTCATCTAGCGATCTCGACTTCCTCCTTATCAACACCGTGCCCTCCCGGTCTCCTCCACCGATCTCACCTTCAGCCCCCTCATCGGCCGCTCCTGAGGACTTACTGCTCAGCTATCCCACTACTCTTCGGTCCGATGCCACTCACATCGGACCCCCATCGACCCCACCACTCTTATCGGCTTCCGCTGATCCTGTCTCCTTTCCATCGGACACCTCACCCCCATCGGCTCCTCAGCCCTCATCAGCTCATAACCACCCATCGGCCCATACGCCTCCATCGGCTCCCCCTCCCTATCGGTTGCTCCACCTCCATTGGATTGACCAAACCGATCGGCCCATCCACCCTCATTGGTTCAGGCCGATCTAGTTCAGCCCTTTTCTCTCACATACAGTCGCCAATCCCGAGCCGATGACGCCCCTCCCCACCCATTCCTCACTCCACCTACCACGCTCCCATCGGCTCCCGTTCCCTCCACATCTCACATGGTTACCCGATCACAAACAGGGTCTCTCCGCCCTATCAAGCGCTACGGGCTCTCCGCCGTTCATTGTCCTATCTCGCCTATCCCGGCGACTTCTCGTTCCATCCTAGCCGATCCTCAGTGGTGCGCGGCCATGGCCGAAGAGTACAAGGCTCTCATGGACAACGAGACCTGGTGCCTCGTCCCTTGTCCTCCCGGTATCAATGTTTTGACCGGTAAGTGGATCTTTAAGTACAAGTCCACGCCGATGGCTTATTTGCCCGTCACAAGGCACGCTGGGTAGTTCGGGGCTTTTCCTAACGCCCCGGTGTCGATTACGACGAGACCTTTAGTCCCGTCGTCAAACCCGCCACCATTCGGATCGTTCTCACCTTGGCTGCCTCGCACTCTTGGCCGATTCACCAGCTCGACGTGAAGAACGCATTTCTTCACGGTCATCTGACGGAAACGGTCTACTGCCAGCAGCCTCTAGGCTTCGTCGATCCCTCTTGTCCCGACGATGTCTGCCTCTTTCAGCGCTCCCTCTACGGCCTCAAACAAGCTCCTCGAGCCTGGTACTAGTGCTTTGCTGCCTACCTTTGGCACATCGGCTTTGTGGCCTCCGTGTCCGATAGCTCTCTCTTTACTCTTCACATCGGCCACGCCACCACCTATCTCCTCCTATACGTCGACGACATTGTTCTTACAGCGTCCTCGACGTCCATCTTACACCAGATCATGGCTCGACTCCACTCCGAGTTCAACATGACCGATCTCAGTCCTCTCCATCACTTCCTTGGCATCTCTGTCACCCGCTCTTCTCACGGGCTCTTCCTTTCCCAGTGCCAGTACGCCATCGATCTCCTCCAGCGTGCGGGCATGGCCGAATGTCACCCCACGGCCACTCCGGTCGACACTCATGCCAAACTCTCCGCTGCCGATGGCTCACTCATCACCGATCCCTCTCAGTACTGGAGTCTTGCTGGTGCTCTCCAATACCTCACCCTAACACGACCCGACCTCACTTACGCCATCCAGCAAGTGTGCCTTTTCATGCATGCTTCGCGTGAACCTTACCTTGCGCTGCTCAAGCGCATCGTTCGATACGTGAAGGGCACACTCTCCAGCGGGCTGCACCTCAGCTCCAGCCCCATCGACTCCCTCACCGCGTACTCCGACGCTAACTGGGCAGGCTGTCCTGACTCTCGACGCTTCACGTCCGGCTACTGCGTCTTTCTCGGTGACACTCTAGTCTCCTGGTCCTCAAAACGTCAGACTACAGTGTCTCGGTCTAGCGCCGAAGCTGAGTACCGCACCATCGCCCACGCCGTCGCCGAGTGTTGCTGGCTTCGCCAGCTTCTCCAGGAGCTCCGTGCACCTCTCTCCTCTGTGACCGTTATCTACTGCGACAACGTCAGTGCTGTCTATATGACCGCCAACCTGGTTCATCATCGACGCACGAAGCACATAGAGATAGACATTCATTTTGTCCGTGACAAGGTCGCACTAGGATAGGTTCAGGTGCTCCGTGTACCATCGGCGCACTAGTTCGCCAATATTATGACCAAAGGCCTCGCCACGTCTTTGTTCACCAATTTTCGATCCAGTCTCTGCATCCGTTTCCCTCCCGCTGCGACTGCGGAGGATGTTAGACCATTGGACCACTGGAATGCACATATATAGACCTGACCCCCTGTATAGTGTTGGGGTCTTAATCTTATTGTACACATTTTTACACTGAGCATCCTTTCATTTCCACTTGTCAGAGGAAGTAAAGTTTCGCTTTGTTAATCTTTTGTCTTACTTCATATGTTAGTGCATGTTCATATAGTTAAAGACAAGGGGTCTTTAATAAAATATACAAAAAATGCTTATTTTTTTTACTTTGCCTCGGAGATTGTCCCTAATCCATAATTTATTTGATAGGAGGATATGAAGCCATATATAGAAAGTTATTCAACACTACTTGCATGCAAATGCTAAATGGCACCTAGATTTGTTTCCCTTGTTGTTTTACAGAAAATCTTCTTGGATACAACTATACTGCATGCAGAGAAAACAAATAATCTACTTGAAGAGCTCTGGAATTACATTGAGGATGGAAAACTTATCCAGTCTGCAGTTCTACTACTGACTGCTCAGGAGCAGATTCGTGGGGGCTGTACCTCCCAAGATAAATGGCAAGAAAGATGGGTTTGACATTATCTATAAGCGTATACTGAGGCTTTCATTTGCCTTGAGGTGGGAGAAAGTTTCGAATGTAATGGCAAAGAAGCTTCTGGAGGAAAGGAGGGCACTTATTGATTGCACAGGGCTGCTTGTTGATGTAATTTCCCATACTGGTGAACCTCTTTCTGCATACATTCAGGCACAATCAGAGGTACACATTTTTCGTATATTGCAGCTGTGGTAACTCTGATGCATGTTACTTAATATTTTTAATATTTGTATTCTACTATTGTTAGAGCTGTTGTTTTTTAAAAAAGAGAGAATCTGCTATGCCACTTAGTTTGTTCCAGTTCAACTATCTGCCATTGACATAGCCACTTTCCATGATATATTAGTGGGTTTATCAATTGTTCTACAATATACCACTGGGTTGATGATTTTTTCAAAAATACCCAAAATGACCTTATATACATATATGCGTTGATAATTTATGGCAAATTTTGCTACGAACACTCAAAGTTTATATAATTTGCTGGTAGACATCGCTAAAACATGCCACGGCTGGTGGACACCTTAAAAACTGTTAATTTGCTGAAGGATGCCGTAGTTATTACTTTATTATTTTATGCCAATTAGAGAGATAAATTCTTCAAAAAGTTGAGAATACCCCTTGGGCCTCAAGTTTCTAACCTAACGTTAGAGTGATAATGGAATATGATATATCATAGCAATGTACTTATGGTGATGGTAGGTTAAGAGTTACAAATGTGTAATTCAAACATTTAGAACTTTTTTTTGAAAATTTAGAAAATTTTAGAAAATTCTGAAAAAATTGAAAATTCGGAAAAGCTACAAAATGTACTCTTGGCCTCCGCTCTAGGGTTTTGGAGGGGATCGGGGGAGAGATGGCTTGGTTCAACCAAACAATGCTGAGCAACATGTGTTGGCCCAAGGGACAAATTTGTCAATTCAATGTGATTTCTTTCTCTAATTAGGTCAAAAATAATAAAATAATGGCTATAGTGTCCACTACCAAATTACCAGTTTTTAAGATATCTTCTAGCCATGTCATGTTTTTTTGATGTCCACCAGACTTTGATGTCTTGTAGTAAAATTTGTTATAATTTATTGACTCTAATAGAAGTTTCAAAAAGTTATAAATTTTTTTGCATAGCTTCCTTGCATGACATGGAAGTTTATGTATTTACTTCAAGATTTTTTTGTATTTTTATTTTTTAAAAGTTATTTTCTATGGTATATAAGAGAGGAATTGCTTACATAGGATAACACCACAATTTTTTTTGTGTAGCACATAAAAGATGATTTATGTTAAAAACAACATAAAAAGTATTTTATGTAGCATATAACGGATAAAATATATTATACAAAAAAGTAGAAATAAAAAAATCTTGAAACTTATGCACAAACTTTGTCGTCATTTAAAGAGGCTACACTAAATATTTATAATTTTTTAAAACTTCTAATGGTATAAATCAATCGTTAACTTGCATGTCTATAAGAGAATTTTAGGTATTTTTGAATTATAGGACTCACTTAACTCAACACAATCTTTTAGTCCCAAATAAGTTAGGGTAGGCTAGAATTAAAGCCCAATAAAAATATCCAAATCATGATTTAGAGACGTGATAAATTTATTGACATATTATAGAAAGTGGTGATGTTATGTTAAACTAAGACAAACTCAGTGGCATAAAGTAGATTCTCTCTTAAAAAACATGCCCCAGTCTTAGCAAGAAGTATGTTAATAATTCTCACGTCGACTGAAAATAATAATACTCTTACGGTAAAACCAAAGCCTTAGCAGAGGAAGGAACCGGTTCAAGGTAAGGTACCCACCACTTGGAGTACCCTCTCACCAAAAAAAGATGTGTGGTTTGGTGGTTCGACCAAAAATGCTATGCTTATGCACGAGACTACCCCTCTTCATGAAAGCTTCGCGGGGACCTTTACTGCACAAGGCCCCTGCAGAGGAAGCACGTAGGTTCATTCCCACTAGAACTTAAGCAGCTCTATCTATAAAATGCCATGGTGTAGGAAATGCCTTCTTCTCATTCTATCAAGCTAGGAATATGCCATGCTAACTGGTAGGTGACTGTTGAATCTACAGTAGTTACGAAAGGGGGAAATAGCTCAGTTGGTTGGAATGCTGGTCTGTCATGCTAGAAGTTGTGGGTTCGAACCCTGTTTTCCCCACCCGATCTTCCTTTTCCTGCCCGATTCATTTTGTCTTCACTGGAATCCCAGCGTAGCGGGTTGAGGATCAATTCATATTGGCAAGACTTAAATTCATCTTTTTGTTGATATTTGGATTCCATTTTCAAATTAAGTCATCTTGTAATTTTAAACCTGTCATTTCTAAAATTCCAACCATTTTATTCATTTGGAAAAAATCCAAAAAAAGGTATATAGGGAATAGACAAATTCCACCTGCCTAAAGATTGCATTGAGTTCATTATTTTTAACAACTCTATACAGAAATGAACTCTGTGAAAACTAGCACTTTCACAAGATCACCATTCACCGGTTGTTTCGCAACCTGTCCAGTCTGATTGCATTGAGTAGCATAACCAGCATAACTTTGTTTTTCTATTTGGTGAAGTTTCAACTTTGCATTAAAAACATCACAAGATTATGCTTCCCCAAAATTGCTGTGGCTTCACAGTAAAGCTTAAGAGCTCCCATTGTGTTGAGAAGCTGGAGGCCTTCTCAACTAGTGCTTGGGCCATAGGCTTAGCCCATAGCAGGCCTGATCATACCTTCCTAGGTTTGCTCCAACAATAGTACTCATCCTTGAGATTAGAATAGATTATACTCTTGTCTGGTTGATCTGAGATAGGATTGCATTAGCTATGAGATATGGAGCTATTCCATATTTCCATCGCTGAATCTTCCCAACTAGCTTCTCAGAGAAGAAAGATTCTGGGGGAAACTAAACATTCATAAACAATGCCTTAGATAGTTGATATTGTTTACTGATATCTTTTAATATCTTAATTCGAGAGTTGGTCTATTTTATCTGAAAGCCAAGTCTCAAGTAATAAAAAGGTCGCAACACATTTATATTTATACTAAACCTATTGTATAACATATGAGGTTTTTGTAATCTTTGGTGTAAGGAGTATGAGAGTGTTATATATATTTTGTTGAACCTTGCATTTGATTTTCTGCCAATTTTGTTTTATCCTTTGCTTAAACCAATGAATTTTTCTTACAGCAACATCTATGAACTATTGCTCATCTTTTTGCATGAATTTCGTAGAACTACACTTCCAAGCTCAAGTTGATCACTGAACTACTACTTTTTCGAACCCTTATCCCAGATTTATACTTATTGTGCTCATGTTATCATAAAGCTGCACATTTTGCCAGCTGCTGACAACTATGAACCACATGTCACATGTGTCTCTGCTGACCTCAGAGTGGTTGAACTGTAGGCCTAACGTTGCAGTTCATGCCAAAAAAGGTGCAGTTTTCTGATAATATGTGCAAAGAATGCATAGTTTGTGTTTTTTTTTTCAAGAAGTGTAGTTTCTGAAAATTTTGAACACACAAGTACCTCACTGAAATGTTCAAATATATTCATTTTTTCTTACTTGATGCTTTAGGTTTGTGTACACATTATGAAAAAAATGACCATATGCCCCTACTAAAGTTATGTTTCTTGCTACCTTATTGAATCAGTCTGTCTCAACCACACATAGTAACTAATGGATAAATGAATTGTCTCTCGTAAATTGTTGCTAGCACTAAAGAAGGTAGTGGTAATTTGAGAAGATGTAGCTGTCTCTTCTTGAAATCTTATGACATGAAATAAAAAGGATTACTTTCATCTTCCATTAAATTAAAAGGATCAGAGGGAGTATGCGTTAAAACGTCTCTTTTGTTTCATGTAGTAAACATGAACTAGAGG
This sequence comes from Oryza coarctata, assembly GCA_030770085.1. Lineage (NCBI taxonomy): Eukaryota > Viridiplantae > Streptophyta > Magnoliopsida > Poales > Poaceae > Oryza > Oryza coarctata. Next base: position 13,075,876 of record CM061475.1, read on the forward strand.
CACAGCAAACTTCTGCATTTTCTATTGTAAGCCATCACACTAAAGCCTCGTATGCAGAGTAACTATTAGTAAATTTTTTACACATCTGGTGACTGATTACTACATGATCATGCCATAAATAACGAATATATATTTTAGTTTGTATCAAATGCTATATGTAAAACAGCTAATGAATCTGTAGTAATCTCATTACTAAATTGTTATTAATGCAAGTTGTGGCTATGTAGATACAGAACATTCTATGTTTGGGTAAAATAGTGCTGACCTTGTTGGCTTACAAATGAGTATATATAATGAATCTGTAGTAATCTCATTACTAAATTGTTATTAATGCAAGTTGTGGCTCTGTAGATACAGAACATTCTATGTTTGGGTAAAATAGTGCCGACCTTGTTGGCTTACAAATGAGTATATATAATGAACTTCTGTAACTATGCTGGATGGTCATTAGTGTGTTGAATATTAGAACTTTGGAATTTTTTCAATATGCAGTATAAATCAATTTAGCATATTTTCTAATATTTTTATCACTAAATTCTGTTCTTGTCAATTGAAAGAATCCCAAATACCCAAGAGTTTGTTTAGATTCAAAAAGTTTCCATCCACTTCACTTTCCTTATTTGGTAGAATGATTGGTTTTGTAGATTGAATTGTTGATTCCTGCTCTAATGTTTAGCCTGTCATATAACGTAATGAGATACAAACCCCTCTTATTTCTGAACACTTGGGAAAAGTGATGGCAGAGATAATGAAACAACAGAAAAGAACTGATGGGGGTAAAGCCATTGTAGCAGTAATTCATTCATAATGAAATGTTCTACACTCTCCGTCTGACAATATAAACATTTCTGGATTTTTTAGCAAAGATTAAGGTTAAGAAGAAAATATCTTGTTGCCCTTTAATAAATGAGAAATGAAAGGGTGGGATGATAGTTAGGGGTAAGATGGGAAGAAATTTAAATGAAAAGTGATTGATGAGATAAGTAGTACTGTGAATAGTGATAAAAATACTTATATTGTGGGACAAAATTTGAATTCTAGAAGTTTTTATATTGTGGGACAGAGGGAGTATGTCAAAGCAGCTAGCTCCCCAAAGTATTACTTGTCCACATACTCATTCAACAACCAGTCTCCAAGTATTAGTTGTCCATATACTCACCACATCAGATCCCTTGTCTGGCTACTTCTTTCCTCTTGTTTCCCACCATTGAACAAACTGTAATAACACCTTCTGCACATCAACTTCTAAGAAATTGCTTGATTTTGTACATTGTGAAGGAGATTGCTATACAGTTCATGATAAGTACAGTTATTGATGATTTATGCATTGAAGTCGCACACTACAACTAGAAGGAAAATGTTAAGTCCTTTTCCCATACCACTTGCGATTTTATTATGCAAATGCAAATCTTACAATGAATATTTGATGGATGCATAAATAGTGAAAATGTTGGTGCAAAACACTGTCTCCATATTGTCTGACATGTCTACAATGTGAAATGCTAAGTTTGTTTGTGCATGGCTCCCCTTATGTCTATTTTCTGGTTCTGTCACTGCCTGGTACCTTTTTAGCAGTAAAATTGTCCATATCAACATCAAGTGTTTGGTTAGTTCTATTGATAGCACATGGTGCATGAATAAAGAACATGCACTTGTGTCATTTGGCAGATTAATTGGCCAAAATGAGTGCTTGCTTGTTTTCATGGTAAAAGCTGCTTGGCTGGGTTCCAGCTCCAGGAATTCTAGGAGTTGGGTATCCCTAGCTCCAAAAATTCTTGTTGCTGGAGTTTGGGGTATATTAAGGGTGTTGACGTGAGCCTTCTTATTCATGTTAAACTGAAAATATTAAATATATGCATAAGGCACTTTATGTAGCCTACAAAGTACAAACTCCAGGTCCTGCAAGAAACCAGGAGTTGTAGCTCATACCCTAACTTGTCTGTGGCCCTGGAGGACAGTTAAATTTAGTTCAGCTAACACAAATTGTATTCAATTCATGGCTATCCTTTTTAAGTTTGTCTGAACTTCATTTTACATCATAAAGCCTGAAGAAATTGATACCTTTCTCTTTTGAGAAACAAAACAAAACAATCAAGGTGATTTGGAATGCTTGCTCCATGTGTTTTATAAATCGAATACATTTTAATAATTGGAATTTGAATAACTCAAGGACTGTAAAGTTTAGTTAAATGTACAGAAGTGAGATGCAGTTCTTGACGTGTACCTTTGGAGCGTCTAGATTATAATCTCTGATTAAAAACTTGTGGAAGCTAAGAGGTTTTGCTTTAAGATAACCAAGATAAATTAATCTAGATGAATCCGAATATGTATATTATGTGGTTTATAAAACAAAGTAGTAAATTGAATGTGATTGTATGTTTGTAACTGTTTTTGCACACTGTTCTATTGCTTTCCAATTCATATTGTATAATTGCAATTTTCTCCTCCAAACAATTCTTTCCATCATCTCTCTGCTATAATTGGTTATATGATTGTTAAATTGTATATACAAAAGATCTATATTAGCGGTATATTGCCTTTTCTGTTTATTTTTGCTCTAGCTTATACAACAGCTTGTATGCCACTCAGGCGCCCCATGTGGAGGTCTTGGGACATGTTTCAACTATCCTCAAGGATTATGCGTTTAACCCTACTTCAGAAGTCATGGACACTATAAATCTGCACTACTCTTTGTATTGCTTCGCACAATAATTTTCTATGCGAATACATGTTTATTTTGCTGATTATTTTAGTTTGTCATCCACTTTTTCTTGAAGCCGGCCTTATGACTGCAAAATGTCACACAGAGAGTCATGTAGCAAAGGTGTTTTGGGCTCAAGTGATTCAATTAACATTTAACAAAAATGAGCCCTAAACTTTCCTCATGGAGGACAGGGTTTATAGATGCAAACATGGCAGTTACAGAAAGGGCTAATCTGCATACTGCAGAGGAAAAGTTAAGGATAATCAAATATTACTTTATTGGAGTACTAGCTGAATGCACGTGTTTTGCTGTAGATAAAAGAAAAAATATATTATAATATTGTTTAAAATAAATAAATATGTTTTCTATGAGATGTGCACATTTTTTCTATAGGGAATATTCGACTTAATTTAATTTTATGTGTGGGTACCCATTTAGATCTAATTGTTTCTTAATATTAAGAAGCTCAATGGATAATTTGTAAAATTTTCAATGGGAGTAGATAGGGTGACAGATTCACTGCAACCATCACTATCTCCTTCTAAGGGAGTATATATCTCTATCTTCACCTTGTTCTGTAAAGTGCCTTGTTGTGAGATGATGTTCACACAAATAGTATTGCATGGTACTATAGTATGCAGGGGGCAGCAGTCAGATAAGTACCTTGCATGATTAGTTTGTTATGAAGTTAGATTTGGTTGCTAGTTGTCCATTGTAATGGGCTGAAGACCTATCTCTAGTCCACACCCCCTTGGAAGTTCTTGGCATTGGCGGTGTATCCCCTGTAATGGTGCTTCAGTTTCTGTACTTTTTCATGTTTAAATTACCTTTGTATGAAGCAATGCAAACTATTTTATGTCAGGGTATTGTCCTAGAACTTAGTTTCTTGTGAAGAGATAAAATGTCTTTGCTTTAGTTACATTATGCTAACACCTATATTTTTCTTTTTCTTTTTCTTTTTCTGGGTGCATGATCTTGTGACCACTTGTTTGGTCTTGTTTCAGATAGAATGAGGGTGTTTGGTAATGAATAATTAGTAATAATATTGTGGCAGCAGAAAGAAAGCTATAAGAATTTATGCCCTTCTTGTTTGTTCTTTTTATTTTACATCAACTTTTTAAAAATTATGCAACAAATATTGACAAATCCCATTACCTTGAATTGCTTCCAAATACAGATGGCTGTGATTCATCTCTCCCATGCTAATATGATCAAGACTAGTGTGTTTCCCATTAGGTTCTTTACCAAAGAAAAGGGTAAATTCAATGAAATATAAAGGAAATAATACAAACAATGAAATTAAACTAGTGCCTGGCAAAAACCCTGTTGGGCATAATTAGCTCAATAACATAGCCGAACCGTTTAGATTCCCAAGTAACATCAACGTTGAGACTTGACAAGAGGGGCTTTCACATTATTGTTATTTCCAACACTTTGGTGTTCTTAAATGATTTGTTGCATCTGAAATTTATTTGGTGCCTGTGAGGAAAATTCTGATAAAGGAAGATGCAGTGTAATATAATTGTTAGAGCTAATAACAAAAGCATGTATTGCTTGCTATGTTTGTGGCATGCCTTGTGCTGGTTCATCAACTTATCATGTTGCTTAAGCATGCTACTTTAAGTACTGCACTAGTAAAATCACTCATATCTAACCAAACACCAATATTGTGAGTTGCTTTAACATACAACATCTCAATTCTCAAGCAAGAGATCGTGGCTGATCATGCTGAAATATGGATGTTTTTCTGGTTTTTTTATGCTGTACCTTTATAGAAATATGTGACAGGCTGCAAGAAAGAAAGTAGGCAGAGGATGGAATCCCACATATACAAGAAGTTTTTTCCCATATTGGAGATCAGTTTTACGAACCCAGGTGTCCTGTGTAGGTGTATCCAACCTATGCAAGAGCAGATGCTAGCTCTGGGCGTGATCTTGAACAGCTCCGTGCCTTTCAGAGATACTCAATGGCCAATGGATCTACACCAACTCCAAATCATAAACTTGGTTCGGTGGGAAGAATCTCACCACTTGCAAGCAGTCATCAATCTGTAAGGAGCTTTAGCACTGCTGCTACTGGTGCATTCAGGCTCTTGAAGGTGCTAAAGTATGTATGAGTAGAAAGGTATGCCACGAACTTTGTCTCCTTGTCCCAAGTTTTCTGAACATGTCCCACATAAACACATGGAAGGAAAGAATTATTGTGATTCACCTTTAACTAGTAAGATTATTCGTTAATAGCTGATAGGGTTAGGTATTCTATTACTGTCTTATTTTCCGCTGTTTAAGTTTGTATGACGTCATGCTCCTACTTACACATTGATGTAAAAACCTTTTGTGTAGATAACAAAGATTTATGCTAAATCATCATGCTTTTCTGTTTGTGCAGTTGCCTGGAGGTTCGCGCATGTTTCTCGAAGATCGGGCTGGCTGGTGACTGTAAGTTGCGGTTTTTGGCTGATGTTTCCCATTATTTAGATGAACGTTTGTGACCAAGCCTTACGCTACTATGGACGCATGTGTGCTAATAGGCCCCTATAAGACCTGAATCCTCTTTTTTTTTGAAGCAAGCTGTAGTATCTGAACGTAAGTACAAACTTATGCTCACTACCTCACACACACCAACACATAGACCCTGACCCTTATGGATATAGGCTAGATCTATAACACATACTTCTAGACATGTATTCTAAAGAGATAACTTAGGAGAACACAGGCATGCGAGGAAAGCCCGGTGGTGAAGCAACGCAAATAGTCGATCTGAGGAATCGAACCTGCGTTGGCTGGCTCTCTCCACCGAGAGCCAACCACTGAGCTATCGCTCAGTCGTGAAGACCTTAATCCTCCTGAGTGTAACAATTGTGCGGGACCTGGACCGAAACATGGTGCTCTCAAATGCACTGAGACTAGGAATAGCTTATATCATGTTTCTGCTGTTTGTAAATAATGCCCTTGTATATCAAAAACACGAGGGGCATGGGCGATTTGCTTGCGACGGATATTGTGCCTTTTTTTTCCAAGCAATTGGCAAGGGAGGGGAACACTGCAGAGGACACGACCGGTCCTTTTCTTCTTCACAAACCTTCGACGTGACATGCTCAGTTGCAACCTTGCGTTGCAGCAGAGGGAGGTTTAGTCAGGTGTTGTTTGTGTGGCTGTCTTCTTGGTTGCAATCTCATAAACTTATGATTCTCCCTTGGAGATGCGATCTTCTTCAGGCAGTTTCTTTATATCCAAACTTAATCTTTGGACACATCTGAATCAGAATGATGTAGCATTTCCCGGGCGACTGCTTCATCCGGCTTGCCACAAGCAACAGGAGAGAGAGGACGCGGAAGCCTGTGCTGCAAGTGGCTATACCGTTTAGAATCAGAAAATTGATGCGAGTGCAGCACTTATTCACATGGAACACAGCACAAGAGTAATGTCTGGCAAGAAGGAACGATCATCATTTGGTAATTTCACTACACACTGAATAAGTATGTGAAATTTTGAAAAACAAACTGGTTCTTCCAATCCTACACTTATGAGCCGAATCCACCTCTGATTACTGACTCTATCAAACCTTTCCAGGTTGTAGAATGACATGCTGCAAAGTGACCAAAAGAAAATCATCCTCCACATTAACGATGATGAAAACTGGCAATTGGCATAAAGAAACTAAGAACATAATAAGTACTACCTTGATTTGAGTCCTTTCGCATGTGCATGTCACATGAACCAGCCCATCAAAAGTCAGAATCACGGCAGGGTGTGAGAACTCCATTACCATGGGTCTACTCCAGTGTCAGCACATCCTCGCATGTGTCGCTGTCATCCAGAGAAACAGCAATTCAAAACTGAATGTCCCAGCACCACCCTCCACATAGATAGCATTAGACAAGCTGCAGCTGAAGATGAACTGCAATTCAAAACTGAATGTCCCAGCACCACCCTCCATATAGATAGCATCAGACAAGCTGCAGCTGAAGATGAACTGCAATTCAAAACTGAATGTCCCAGCTTGTCGGTGATACTAACCAGAATTCGCGTTTGGGAGCTCGGTTGGATGTGCATAGCTCCAGTTTGACACCAGAATCCTTGGATTCCATGACGCAGATGCGACCTACTTCATCAGATGGGCGCAGCGGCATGCGGATTGTACCACTGCTGGTCTGGTAGAGGACTGGCTGAATTACTCCCATGGTTTTTCCTGTCACATAAAGCGGCCGTACTTCTTCCATATTTTACCATGGTCCTTGGTGACCTGCTTATGATGAAACGTTGATGTCTTGAGGTGTGCAAGAAATGTTGAAGAACAGTTGCAGCTGATGGCAGACTTGCTTCAAGCCAACTGATGTTCCACAGAGCAAGTGACCATCCTCGAGCAAGAATGGCTGAATTGTGAGACAGTGTTCATAAGAAGATATTGCAGGTCTATAGAATAATCGTAATGTTTATGTGACACTGTCAGAATAGTGAACAAGTATGAAACAACTACATACTTTGTTCTTTTTTAGATAATGGATATTTCATTAAATAATGAAATTGCATCCAGCCTCACATACATTGTTCTTGATTGAGCAAACGATACCAGGTGGGAGTTGCTCTCTTTGACCAGATAACACCACCATCCGATGAGCATTTCATGCATCCACTCCAACTAAACAAAATTTGTCAAATTCAGCTGAACAGCGGGTGCAAACAATAGCCTGGCCCCTGGGGTATCAGTTGTTGAAAATGCAGATAAGGGGATGGATCACTCACCTTCAACAGTCTTGCCAACATAAGAGGAGGATCTCACCTAAGGAAGCTGGAAGAGAACAGGGTTCCACACAGGAACATTGCAAACATCATCAACTACTTCAGGAGTGTGCCATGAACTATTGTATATGAGGTGAAATTCTTAAATGTATTGAGTATCAGGGAACAATAACAATAAACAGAGACGCTGCAAGATCAATAATCCTTCAGGGACTTGGAACTTTAACATACGTAATATCTCTGCAACCAAAGTTTAACATCATCAGCACCTTCCTGTGTTCCCCCAAAGCAAGCTACGAGAAACATATTCTCCTCAACCTAACCCAGAAACATAGCATTATACAGGCAAGATAATCCATCAAAGAAAATTTGAAAGAGGGAGAGCAAAGATTGGATGTATCCACCTCAACAATTGTTGAAGCATGGCAGGTTTTCAAAGGTACATCGCCTTCGGGAAAAAAAATGTAAATTCTTCCTTCAATATGCTCCAATTATTGAATATTTCTGTATCGCTAAAAGAAAACAATTGTACATGAGAAGTTAGTACTTTGCAGAAACACTGCCTTGTATGTTTGAAGAATATGTTCTTGTTAGTTCAGCTTGAGTTTACAATGTACAATATTTTGTAATAACCAATTTATGTTGCATGCCTATTGATCTTTTCTTATAATAAACTATTTCAAACACACTATTTTACTCTTGGATATGGAGGATTAACCCATGGTCGCTGCTCCTCTGTGTAGGCAGAGTAGACAGCCTCGGTTCCTCGACTATTTACAGTTTTTGTGTTGCGCAGGTAGACACTGTTGCACTTGTATACCATTTCCCTTCCATTTCTAGTTTCCTTACAGAAAGGAAAGTTATTTCATAAATAAAATTGAAGAAAAATGATCCTATCCCAGAATTGAAGCGAGATCCCGAAAATACACATCATAGAGTTTTGACATCCATATTCTTTTATCTTTCACATAGCAGAGTTAAGCTGGAACTATCTGTTGGCAAGCCCTATTTGGGAATAGAGAGAATAAATAGAGTAGATTGGCAAATCAATACAAAACAATGAGACATAGAGCAAGGATTGGGACTGAGGCATACCTGAGAGCTGAGTAGCAGGTCAAACTGCAAGCCCACTTCAGCAAGAGAGATAGAAAATTGATTGGGAGATCAAGTGCCACAAGTTAGAGTAACTTGCAACTTGCAAATATATTTCATAAAGAGTGCACAGGCATGTCGACAAGCATGTGTGAAGTGGGCGACCACAAAGAGTGCACATGCAATATGTTCCAATATGTTTTGGGACCTCTCACTCTTTTTAAAAGTAATTCTCTTCTTGCTCTACTGATTTGGATAGAACCGACATGTTTTATTTATATTCAATAGGTGTTCGATAATAATCATGATGACCTTAAAAAATTATAACTTATCACAACAATGTGAACACGCGTTCTAGAGACTAAAGATTCCATTTTTCGGTTTAGTAAATGAAACTGAATTACTACATCAGGACACCATTCTTATTCATAAGGCGTTGGCACCATTGTCATCTGGTGAGTAGAGGGCCACGGTGGTAACCATTCTCAATGGATTGTAAATACTTGGTATTAAGTGAAACGGTGGGGTACAGCCTAGTGCGTAGTGTAACTTTGATCAATATATACACTCTAATCCAAAATGAAATTTACTCATTTATGTATTGATATTTTCTAAAATATAAGGCCTCATTTAGTGTTTAGCATCGGGGCCCTAAATTCTTAGGTACGGGCCTGAGAGTGCACGACAAGACCATGAATTCACATGTAAATATCAAGATCTCTTCAGTCTTCACATAGAGAGGAACGACAGAAATGGGTGCCTACTGCCTTCACTTATGCTCCATATAACTGGCGCAACTCTTACTGTAGAATCATATGATGCTTATTATATACATAATTGATAGTTCCTGTCATAAGATGTTGGCTATCTATAAAAATATATACTTTTTCTGTTGGTTGTTGTGACCTGTGTGCAAATGGGGGCAATGAACTTCTATACATGTATATATTTTTGTCTTTTCTTTTGCTATCCTTATTTTGTGTTGGTTTTGAGACATTGACTATGGTTATTTTTGTGAGTACATGGAATATGTATACGTACACACCACACGCGTGCACCTCGAAGTGCGCCCTCTTAACACATATCAAAAAGATAGATGTCTCACTAAATTCATGTTAAAAACACATCCTTGACACAGTATTTGTGACACTAGAATTTAAACCCTAGGGAGTAGTCATGCACTCACGACTTCACCACTAAATAACCAGTGCTTCCCCTACTGACATTGATTATGGAAATGCTGTTTCGGTGCTCTGTTATGAGAAAAATCCCAGTAATCTACTGTTTACCAGAAAACTGCTAGCAACTTTAAACCAGAGGCCAACTGAGTTTTTTTGTTAAAACCATCTAGTGTAATAGACTTTTCATCTTCTTCATAGTTTTGATAGATCCAGGAGCAAAGTCAACAATTTTACTACATTACAACCCATTGTGGTACTAACAAAAAAGTTCAATTTAGAAAATAAAAGGTTCAAAATTATAGTACCTGGATGATAGTGTAAGAAGGTTTACCTGCTTTCTAGAAATTCATTATTCAAGCAAATTACGGGAGCTCTGCTCAATAATGGAGTCTTTCTTTAAGAGAAAAAAAAACATGATAGATATATAATATATTATTATATCAAAATAACCATGATTTATATGCTGGAAGTTGCATTACAGCAAAAGCGACGTCTTCATGTTCTAAACTAAAGTAACAGTATCTTTGATTATCACAACATGAAGAACAACCATATATGAAACACCCTATGCTGAACTGGGTGGGGCATATGTACAAATGTTCTGATACCATTATTGATAGGAATCAGGAAGATTATTGATTAGGTTGCAATTGCAAGAAATTGTTCAAATGACCAAATATATAAAAAAATTGAGGATCAATTTAACAGCACAGTCCAACCAACATGATGTGATGATCAGCACATAGAGAAAAACTTTGTGCCTTGCAATTGCCTGCAATAACTCTCCCAATAGTTGCAGACTCACAACCTCACTATCCCGCTAGGTTGAAGAACAACATGCTGCAAATCATTCAATAATAATATTAAAAATGTGTTAATTGACAGAAAAATGTTGTTGATGGAAAACAAGATCGGCATTTTCTTTTGTATGCATCAGAAATATTACCTTAATCTGTGTTCGGTTGTATGTGTACGTGATATGTATGAGCTCATCCATGGTCTGGATCACTGCAGGATACGAAAATTCCATACCTTCAGTATCCTCCAATGTCATTATTTTGTTCCATGAATCACCATCATCCAAGGAGACTGCAACTTTTAGTGTTCCTCTGGAGTAAGTGTTGTAAGCAAGTAGTATTCTCCCATCCTTCATCTTAACTCCATCAATCCCTTCAAGTTTGTAATCCAGTGATGCAAAGAGAGTTATTGAACATTTTTCAGAAATATATCAGTATATCTTAATTTTTTTGGAAACTTCGAATTATTTATTAATGTGCTCCCAGCACCAGCAGATGTTCAATGCCTCAGTGGTCACTAATGAGCACTCAAGGGCTTGCGATGCTATAAAAGGGTACTAAATGAAAAAAGAAAACTAATTTATCTAGAAGGTGAACAAACCGGAATTTGGGTTAGGAAGCTCAGTCTTGTGCACATAACTCCATGTTACACCACCATCAATGGAATCGGCCATGCAGACATGACCAATTGTCTCAAAAGATCGCAGCAACACTCGGATAGTCCCATTGGCAGTCAGGTAGGGAACTGGCTGGATCACACCAAGTGTTTCGCCTTCAATATATATGGGGCCATACTTCCGCCATGTCCGTCCAGCATCTTTTGTGACCTAAGTTGATAAGAATAATTAAAACTTCCACTACGCATGATGTGAGAGATGATTGATTCAGTCCATGATTTTTTTCCTCAAAAGTGACAATTTAATGGATACCTCAAGCCATGCACCCCAAGAGTTCCAGCTTTCCACAGATGAGCCACATAGGAGGCGCCCATCTTCAACCAAGAAAGGCTAAATTGGAGAAAATGACATTTGGTAATCAATTCAATAAACTTTTGCAGAATAATAGCATCATGATGGGAAGGCCATTAAACAACTGCTGAGTGTCGCCAAATGTATTCAGGTTGATAATTTATTCCTTATTTTATGGTTACAATATGCTGTGCTAAGATGTAAAGCTACACAAAATACCCTAGATTTAGACATACCTTATTCTTAATAGGACCAAGGATGCCAGGTGGTAGCTGCTCTCTCTCTGACCAGGTTATGCCACCATTCATAGATCTTTTCATGGCACCACTCCACCTGAATATGTTTTTACTTAGCATCAGAATATCGCATCATCAGTCGCATTCAATTTTTGCTACATAAGCTTATGGTTCTCTAGTCATTTGAGCCAGATACAAGAAGCTTAAAAAACATAAAATATGTTTGTACTTCTGGACTTCTTGGCCAATCTTGTAGAAGAGAAGCAGCTCACGAGAAGGGAGCTGAAACAGAACAGGATTCCACATGGGTACCTCATCTTGTTCATCAACCACTTGTGGAGTATGCCAGCAGCCATCCTACAAAGGTAAGGTTCTTAAGAATAACAGCTTTTCTGTGCAAAGAGGATAAGAAATAGAAGTATCCAGGATAATTGAACCCACATTGTATCTCTGCAACCAGATCTTCACATCAGGAGCACCTTCCATGGATCCACCGAAATAAGCCACCAAAAAACTGTCTTTCTCAGTCTAACAGAAGACAAAATAAATCTATAAGTAACTTATACATGTTTACCCCAAAATACACTTGTATGCAAAAGCAAAGCCATATACCTCTACAATAGTAGAAGCATGGCAGCTATTGAAAGGGGCACTTCCAGCTGGAAATGTGAATTCCTCCTTGACAATGCTCCACTCAGAGGTCACATTTGCAGTTGCATTGATGATGTTATGAGCACTGTCTTCCATACGTTGTCCACTTTCTACATTACGTTCATTCATGTTTGCAACAAACTCTGTAGATGAATTGTTAACCCTGTTTAAAAACAAAAGATTAGAACTCTGGATCGTAATTCTTCACAAGTCTACAGAAACTCAATTTAGAACTTACCTCTGAACATGTCTTGATCTGATGCTGATCTCACGCAATGACCTAGGTGATGCTATTTTGAAATCGGGAGGTTTCTTGTTCAAGAGGATCCCATGTGGTGAGTAAAAGATAAAGAGGAGCAAGGAAATAAAAAGTGTACAGCCTGTAGCAACAAAGTTTTTCCTGATGAATTGGTAAAGGGTGACCATCACGTTCTGCAGGTGAGGCCCCACAGAAGCTTAATACAGAAGGTTTCAGTTTATAGTTCCATCAAACCTACAAAACGGTATGAAAAGAAATAGGTCAATACAGGGCATTGTGCAGGGGGGAAAGGCAAGATAGCTGCATCAAACAGAAACATGAACCACCAAAATTTCAGTGAAAAGGAATTTTACCGACGAATAAAGAAATGCAGCTATCTGATTCCCTCAACAATCATAGGAATCCAAGTAAGAAAAAAGGGGCATGCACCTCCTGGTCTGTTCTAAAATACTAACTTGAAATTGGCAGAATAACAAACTGTTCGTGGCAATGTATTTTCCTAGTTGTTGACTTGACACTGAGCACATCACATCCATCACTATAAAGAAAACCACTTCACAAGCTAGCAATCAAGCTTATTGGATTAGTCTCTTCCTCACCTCCACGCCATGGAACACGATTCCATAAATCCAAGATTTACTTCAACAGAAAACGGACCTCTCCTTCCTCAAAGCTGCAAGACTTCACCAAACTAGACCAGGAAGGCAGGAGATGCAAATCTGCGTGGCTTGTTTTCTACTAGCTCCCCCACCACACCACACCACACTGCTCTTCACAGAATTCTTCGATTCTTGGGCTACTCTACCGACCACTCCTCTATCCCGCATCGTTAAATACGCAAAGAAGGGGGAAGGGGAAAGGGCATTCTCCATGGCGATCCCCCCGCCGACCTGCCCATCGATTCACCAGGCCACCACATTGCCATGAAAGAATCGCACGGCCACGGCGAGTGTTCCACCACTGCAACTACGGGCTACAGCAAAGAAGTCCAAAAGCGTGACAAAACGGGGCCGCACTGACCTGGACTGGAGGTGCTTGCGTACGAACGCGCAGGAGGTGGAGATGACTAGGAGGAGGAGGAGGAGAAGGCGGTGGAGGCGTGGCCCGTGGAGCCCGGCGAACTCGAGTAGTCGAGCCGGTGAAGAGCTGGAGGACTGGGAGACAGCGAGGGGGCAGAGAGAGAGAGAGACCGCCGCGCAGGCAGGAAGAAGAAATGCGGTGCACGGGCGCGTGGGCCCCACGTGTCAGTGGGTCTCTCCCTGCGCTTCTCTCGCTTCGCTTGCCAGAGGGGGCATGTGGGAGGTGCAGCTGGTCCACCACGTGCCCCGTGCACCTACTTACTTGTTAATCTTCCACCGGGAAATCTAAGAGAGATAATGTAAACGATGATAATCTGAAGCATTCATCACGATGAGAGGGGCAGTGCAACAATACAGGAGTACATTTGGATTTGGAGATTTTTGGTTCTGCGACATCGAACGATTCCATGAAAATTTAGATATAGGCTTACACAAGAAAAAGGAGTTGAGCTCCATCCACCGCTGGCAGCTGTGTCAGGCTAACTGCTCAACTGGGCCGAAGAACCACATGCTGCAAAAGGTTTTCAGGAACATTCGTAAGAAGGAAGAACAGAGACTCAATGAAAATAGTTGCTCACAGGGTTTCGGAAGCGAAAACCTTAATCTGTGCCCGGTTGTATGTGTATGTAACATGTAGAAGCTCATCCAGTCATCCATGGTCTGGATCACTGCAGTATATGAGAACTCTATGCCTCCTGTCTCCTCATCTGAATCGCCATCATCTGAGGAGACTGCGACTTTGTGCGTGCCTCTGGAGAAGACGTCCATCCTTCATCTTAATCCCACCGTTCCCCTCAATCTATGAGCTTATCAGACGAGAAAAGCGAGAGTTACCATATACAGAATTGAATTCCTTGTCTTCGAAATTTGAAAATGCCTGTTTCATTAAGCCATACGTGCAATGTAGAGACCTTAATTTTGAACTTTCTAATGCTATTAGATAACGTCAATACAGGGGTAGTTTGGGGTTTGCTTTGGTACTCTTTAAGAAAAATTTAAGAATCTTAAAGCAACAACATTTACCAATGAGCAAAGAGAGAACTAGTTCATACTCTTCAAACAACAGTAAAAATTATTGATAAAATTTTCAGTGATTTTTTTGACATGCCAATGTTCTTGTACCCTTGTTTTAATAATTTTGCAAATGACTATTGCACTAATTGTTCCATATGTGGTCGATAAAGCATTTCAATTTGAAGTTTCTAATTCTGTTAAAGTTTAGCTCGAAAGGTGAACAGACCAGAATCGGGGTCTGGAAGGTTGGTCATGTGCAAGTAACTCCATGCCTCTCCTCCATCAATTGAATCAGTCATGCATACCTGTCCAACTGTTTGGAATGGTCTTAGAAATAACTGCACAGTCCTGTTGGTGGTCTGGCAGGGGAATGGCTGAATCACCCCAAAGTGTTTTACCTTATACGAGTATAGGATCATACTTCTTCCAAGTCTGGCCAGCATCTTCTGTGACCTATTATTTAAAGGAAGTGTTAGAATATAACCAGGGATGCTGATCGCGGTGAATGCTAGCTTGTTGCACTGTACCAAACAAACAGGTACAATGAAACATGATTACCTCAAGCCATGCACCCACAGAATTTCCAGCTTTCGACAGATGACCTACATAGCAATCGTCCACCTTCAAGCAAAAATGGCTGCATCAGTTAGCATTACAAAAAAAATTACATTTTAATACATTATAGCACACGTAGAATCTTGACTATTAATGAAAAAGCTATTAGCCTATTAGCGGCTTGATAGCTCTTGGTGTCACTTTTGCCTATCAGTCCAAAAGTTAAATTGAGATGAACCTCTCCATCGCAGGCGTTCGAGACCCCCTTCACCACAAGCTTTCCTTCCATCTCTTTCTCTGGTATTTTTCCTTTCTTCACCTCGGTCTTTATCCCCATCGTCTTCTCCGCAGATGGTCTACTCCTCTACCACCTCTTGCTCGCCACCTCCATCACTTGACAAGGAGACGGCTTTCATCCGCTTCCTGGTCCCCTCCAGTCCCACCTTCTCTTCTCCTTGTGTTGGTGCACCTCCGCGCTCGTGCTCTCCATCGGCTAGAACACCACTCGGGTTCTTGTCGTTTCGACATGCTCACTTGTTCGCCCTCCATCGATTGGAACACCTTTCGAGTTATTGCTTTTTTGACACGCTCACCTGTCCGCGGACATGAAACCTATCTCCCGGACATGAACTTTCTCTCCTCGCGTCCGTGGCCCTTTTCGCTTTTAGGTCCGTGCCACTCCAATGTGTCCACGTGTCCACGGACGCGAATTTCTATTTTCCGAACACGAACTTTTTTTCCTTCACGTCCGTGACTTCTCTCGTTTTCGAGTCCACCCCTCTCAGCTGCGTACACGTGTCCACAGAAGCGAAACTCTACTTCCCGAGCGTGAACCCTTTCTTCTCGCACCGTTAGATTTATATATATATATATATACTTGACCTCTGTATAGCAAACGGGGTTCTAGTCTCACTATCTGTATACTACACTTCTACATGGTATCAGAGCAAGGTTTAGATGTCTCCACGCGCTGGCAACCTTCTCGTCGACGAGCTGACGCCTCCTCTCCGTCGCAGGTGTCCGAGACCCCCTTCACCACATGCTTTCCTTCCACCTCCTTCTCTGGTATTTTTCCTTTGCTTCTTCGCCTCGGTCTTTATCCCCATTGTCTTCTCCATAGACGGTCTACTCCTCTACCACCTCTTGCTCGCCACCTCCATCGCTTGACAAGGAGACGGCCTTCATCCGCCTCCTGGTCCCGTCCAGTCCCACCTTCCCTTCTCCTTGCGTTGGCGCACCTCCACACTCGCGCTCTCCATTGGCTAGAACACCACTCGGGTTCTTGTCGTTTCAACATGCTCACATGTTCGCTCTCCATCGATTGGAACACCCTTCGGGTTCTTGCTTTTTTGACACGCTCACCTATCCGCGGACACGAAACCTGTCTCCCGGATGCGAACTTTCTCTCCTCGCATCCGTGGCCCCTCTTGCTTTTGGGTCCGCGCCACTCCAATGTGTCCACGTGTCCACGGACGCGAATTTCTATTTCCCGAACACGAACTTTTTTTCCTTCACGTCCGTGACTTCTCTCGTTTTCAAGTCCGCCCCTCTCAGCTACATACACGTGTCCACGGAAGCGAAACTCCACTTCCCAAACCTCCATCGGCTCCCCAACCTCCATCGGTTCTAGCTGACCTAGTCTAGCCCTTCCTCTGGATCTACACCCGCTGACCTCGCCCCGCTATCACCTCTGCTCCTGTTCACTCCACCACACGACTGATGTTGCCATCGGACCGTGCGACCCCCACCATCCCAACCACCTCACATGATCACCCTCTCTCAGACCGGGTCCCTCCGTCCACCTCAGCACTACGGGTTCTCCGCAGTCCACTGTGCCGTCTCGCCTATCCCGGTGACTCACCGTTCTACTCTGGCCGATCATCAGTGGCGCGCGGTCATGGCCAACGAGTACAAGGCACTCATAGATAACGAGACCTGACGCCTCATACCTTGTCCTCCCGGCGCCAATGTTGTGACTGGCAAGTGGATCTTTAAACACAAGTTTCACTTCGATTGATCACTTGCTTGTCATAAGGTGCGCTGAGTAGTTTGAGGCTTCTCCCAATGCCCTGGCATAGACTACGACAAGACTTTTAGTCCCGTCATCAAGCCTACCACCATTCGGGTCATGCTTACCCTCGCTGCCTCGCGCTCCTGGCCGATCCACCAGCTTGACGTGAAGAATGTCTTTCTTCATAGTCATCTGACGGAGACCGTCTATTGCTAGCAGCCTCCAGGCTTCATCGACCTAGCTCGTCTAGACGTCGTTTGTCTCCTCTAGCGTTCTCTCTATGGCCTCAAACAGGCCCCTCGGGCTTGGTACTAGCGTTTTGTCACTACTTTCAGCAACTCGGTTTTGTGGCCTTCGTCTCCGATACATCTCTTTTCGTAGTTCACACTGGGGATGCCACCGCTCACCTTATCCTATATATCGATGACATCATTCTTACAGCGTCCTTGCCCGTCACCCTATAATATATCATGGCATGACTCCACTCGGAGTTTGCCATGATCAATCTTGGTCCCCTACCATTTCCTTGGCATCTTCATAACACACTCTCCTTGTGGATTATTTATCTCCCAGCGCCAGTATGCCATGGATCTTCTCTAGCATGCGGACATGGCCAAATGTCACTCCACTGCCACTCTGGTTGACACTCATGCCAAGCTCTCCGCTACCGACGACTCTCTCGTCGCTGACCCCTCCCAGTACCAGAGTCTTGCTGGCGCTCTATAGTACCTGACACTTACACGGCATGACCTCACTTATGCAGTTCAGCAAGTGTGTCTCTTCATGCATGCTCCACACAAACCTCATCACGCATTGCTCAAGCGTATCCTTCGCTACGTGAAGGGCATACTGACCACAGGCCTCCATCTCAGCTCTCTAACCACGTATTTTGACGCGGACTGGGCGGGTTGTCCTGACTCCCGATGCTCTACATTGGGCTACTACGTCTTCCTTGGTGCCACCTTTGTCTCTTGGTCCTCCAAGCACCAAACCACGGTGTCCCGGTCAGCGTCGAAACCGAGTACCGTACCGTTGCTCATGCTATCACCGAGTGCTATTGGATTCGTCAGCTTCTCTAGGAACTCCATACACCCATCGCCTTTGCAACAGTTGTCTACTGTGACAATATGAGTGCCGTCTACATGACCGCCAACATGGTTCACCATCATCGCACGAAGCACATCGATATCGATATTTACTTCGTCCGTGAAAAGATCGCTCTAGGACTCGTTCGGGTGATCCATGTACCATCGACATATCAGTTTGCCAACATTATGACTAAAGGTCTGCCCGTGCCTCTGTACACCAGTTTTCGGTCTAGTTTTTACGTCCGTGCCCCTCCCGTTATGACTGCGGGGGTGTTAGACCGTTAGACTTGTATATATTAGTCCCGACCCCCTGTACAGCAAATAGGGTTCCAGTCACTATTTGTATGCTACACTTTTGCATATAATAAACAAAGAGAATCATGGTTAACAACAGTATGCATATTGTTATCTTCCACACCAACTGCCTTTTGCTCAAGTGGGTGATGGTGAGCAGCATCATCTGAAATGTTACCAACAAAACATCATTTGATTTTGCGTTGCACTTCAAAATATTGGTTGGGTATGCATACTGTTATCTTCCACATCAACTTGCAACATCTTCAGCAAGCTGGCATCCACACAAATGGCGGAAATGATAAGTCCAGACATTAAGATTCGTCTATACAAGTTCAAACATTAAGATGTCTGATTTCTCCTCATGACCTGAAGCATCAATCCACAATGTTCTTGCATCGTCAGTTTTACAAGATAGCTAGGTGCAACCCTAACTATCTATGCTGCTTTGATGTGTTGGCATATGAAGCTGGCATTGGAGATGATGCTGAATGGGAGTTCTTCTTGCAACACTTAGCAGACGAGTGTTTTCATTATTGAAGATTGGAACTTGACTATTGCTACAATTCAAATACTCATGTATGATCATGGCCTCAAAGAGCTAGAAGATGGTAGTGAGGATGACTTCTTTAAAGGGGAGTGTGATGCATCCTATGACAATGAGACTAAAACCGCAAGATTATCCTTTATTATTTGGAAGGGTGGTAAAGTATTCTATTCTGAGGTCTACAAGGATGTCAGTTGCACTTCAGCAATAGAAGCCGAAGAATTTGCTGCATACGCTTTTGTCTCTAACCATCTAAGTTAATAATTCTGAAGCTTCTAGTCTGCTCCGATTGTAAAGCTGTTTGTAGAATTCTCACTGGTGTGCTCACTGTTGGATTGCACCATGAGCATCATAATTTATATTTAATGCTCAGATCAATGAAGCGGCACTTTAAGAGGTTGATTGCTATGTGAAAACCAAGAGAGTTGATGGTTTTCGTTGATAATTTATCAAAAGCTAGCAACAGTGCAATTACTTCACCCGTCTTTCCAAAGGAAGCTATGCAGACGTGGTCTCTGTTAAACAAAGAAGTCTGTAATCTATATTTAGTAAGAGATCATTTATATTTAGAGCTATGTCTCCTGATTGCAGTTGGTCACACTTGTAATCTTTCATATATACGTAATCTTTTATGTATGTGATCCTCTATATATATGAGTGGTCATGACTCATAGAGGTCATTCAGTGCTAATTATATTAACATGATATGAGAGCGAGTGAAAGACAAATATTGGAGAGCTCCAACAACACTGTGATAGTGTGTAGTATCTTCAGCTGAGAGATGGTCGCCATTCTTTAAGAGTAACATATTGTTGGAAAGTATAGGTGTCGAAACAATATTAGAGGATGCTATATTTGTGCGCTGTAGCAGGTTTTGGATGTATTTATGTTGTGTCAAGATGAGGCCAGTAGAAGTATGATGTACTTCAATGCCAAGAAAATATTCAAGAGTGCCAAGATATTTCACGGCAAACTCAGCTTTAAGTTGAATGAGTAGACGATTCGTTCTTGATGACGAAGAGCTCATAATAATAATATCATCCACATAGATGAGAATATACATCTAAATGCTACCTCTGTTGAACATGAAAAGAGAAACATCAGTTTTAGAAGTCTAAAACCCCAGTTGTAATAGTTTGTTACTAAGACGAGAAAACCAGGCATGTGGGGCCTGTTTGAGGCCATATAATGACTTGTCCAACTTGTAAAGATAAGTAGGATGAACCGAGTCAACAAAACCAGGTGGTTGTTTCATATAGACGTGCTCTTAAAGATGGCCATATAAGAATGTATTTTGAATATCAATTTATTGAAGAAACCAACCAAGAGAGACTGCAAGAGATAATAAGACTCAAATAGTGGTAAGTTTTACTACCGGGCTGAATATATCATCATAATCAACTCCATAATGCTGCTTGAAGCCTTTGGCGACCAATCGTGCTTTATAGCGATCAACAGAGCCATCAGCTTTGTGTTTTAGTTTAAAAATGTACTTGCAATCAATAACATTAAGGCCGGCACATGGAGGAACCAGATGTTAAGTCTTATTCTTGATAAGGGCTTGAAATTCATTATTTATTACTGACCTCCAAAGAGGGTATGCCATAGTAGTAACATACGATATAGGCTTTGCATCTAAAGTCCAGATGATAAAATAAGTAATCATGCCATCGGTACGAACCTTAGGCTTCTTGATGTTGTGGCTTAAACGCGTCCCGTACTTGTGGACAGGAGGATCCGGTGCAGGAACCTCTAAGTGGTGCACGGTCTCAGGCCGGACGCTCGGTGATGAAGTTTGTTGGGATGCTGGTGATGATGGGTCGGTAGATGACAGCCCAGCCGCAGCCTCTGTGCTTACCATAGGGGAAACGGGAGAGACAGGCAGAAACTCTGATGCAAGCAGGTCAACGTCAGGCGCCTGCCTCGGGTGAAGAAGCGGGCGCAGGAAATGTCAGCGTCAATCCTGATGAGGTTTTAGGCATCCCGGGATCTGCTGCATACTGAGGGACTACATTTATAGGGTTAGCAGGAAACATATGAATATCGTAATTGTTCAAATTAAAACAATTACAGGTGCAACGTTGGATGAAGATAAGTGGAGAAAGAAAAAATTGTTTCATCAAATATAAAATCACGGAATACATACACGTGTCCGGAATTCATATCGAGACATTTGTATCTCTTGTAAAGACCACTATATCTAAAAATACGTAGACTTTAGATTGAAAAAAAAAAATTGTGTTGGTTATAGGGTCGTAAATTGGACCAACATATGTGTTGTTTAGAATCGAGCGGATGGATGATACTTACAAAAGAATTTCAAATTTTGGTATGTCCATCTTGATTTCCTTGAATATTTTACTCGAAGTTAAACACTAACATTGGGTAATTAAACATGCTAAGAATTGCAAAATTTGGTATGTCCATCTTGATTTTTTTGGAATATTTTACTCAAGTTAAACACTAATACTGGTAATTAAACATGCTGCAGTGAAAGTTCAAGTGGATGAATCTTATGGATAAAATGAAGATTTCATCTTTTCTGTTAAAGTCAAAGATGAGTACAAATATGATTGTTTACTTGGTCTTAAACAATACAACAACAACAAAAACTTTCAGTCCAGTAATAAACTGTATGTAATCATCAACGACATTGAAGACAAGCCTGATATTTTGCAAAGAGGGTTGGAGAAATTCTTTAATGGGGTATCTATGAGAAAGGCTGGCAAGTGTAGCACTTTTACCGACTATTATCCTCAAACTGCTATCAGTGATAGGTGCTTGGTGGTTGCCACCATCCTGAGAGAAGTGTATTACCGCAATGGTGCTTTTCACGTAATCTTGGTGACACCTGATGAGCGGGAGGGGCTTAATGGAAAGAAAATTCCAGAACTGAATGCTCTAGCATCTGTGTATTTCAATGAAGTTTGGTTATTTAATGTGGCACTGTTCATATATGATCATTTGTGTTTGCTGCACTAATGTGTTATATCTGATTTGTAGTGAAATTTCCATTGAACGAACCCCACACAAAGAAAAAAAAGGGGGCAGAGGAAGAGGACATGAAGGTCAGTCGCTTCCTCTTTTTTCTAGTACATTCTAACTTCTTCATGCTGAACATTTGTTGCAACTTTAACAAATCAAAGTGCTGCACATTCTTATTTAATTGATTCTGTGTCCTAATTTCTAGTTGGAGACATAGTCTTTACCAAAATATGTTTTCAAAGCATTTATTCTGCTTGCTGATGTTTCTTAAGGCTGTACCAAGATCTGCCATAAAAGACCCAAGCCATAACAGCCTTTTGAAGCCTGTCGTACAGCTATTGAAAGCTTGTTTGTCAGTATCCATGAACTGACCACATATCCTACTATAGCAGAAGTCTTACTGGAAGCTATTCCCATTTCCTTTTTACCATGAACTGAGTGCGCATGGCGTTTTTGCCAGCTTTGAACTTGTAGCAGCAACTAATTTTCTTTTTATTTTTTGTTAAGCTGCTCTCATTTGCCCTTGTTGATGTTCTGTCCAGGTCTCAACTCCTAGGAACACAGGGAGAGAGGGATCATTCAAGTGATAGAAAGAGATCGCAGACAAAGGACAAGTAACGTGAGAGGCAAGGTCTTACAGATGAACTCGAGAATGTGTTCAGAGTGCTGATTCTTTTAAGATCTCTCAGACACTTTACGAGGTTTTGTGCGTGGTGATAGGAGGTAGTTTGGTGCTTATATGGCGATGCCCATGTACAATGCTGTGAATGGTAGGTAGGTGAAATGAGATGTTGAGTAGGATTTACTGGTTTCTCTACTCTGGTAGTGTGCCAGAACACACAAGCTCGCTGTCTGTCCAAGCTTTAATACTTTTGCATCAAAGTTTTGGTCCTCAGATAAGAAAGATTGTTCTTATTGCAAGGTCTTGTGGGTTATGGCAATGATACTTTATTAGGGCTGTATAAAAGTCAGCCTTTTATTTATGCATATGATCATCAGCAACAGCTCTCTTTTTTGCACGGTTTTTGGACACGTGCAGCCACCAATCTTAAGCCAGATTTCTAGTGGTTGTACTGCCAACTGGATCAAGAAGTCTTGCCGACTATCTTCCTGTAGCAACAGAGAGCAGGTTGGACAGTCAACATGTATGTGCTTTTAAGTCGAAACTCGATTCTGAATTGCTAGCGCTTTTGTTGATTGCTGAGTGACTCAGTGCTAGACTAATATCACGTCAGTTGGTAGACTATATCCTGAGGTATATCCTAGTAGTAGTTGTTAGATATTCTAAATATAGATGTGCGTAATATGAAGGGTGTAATATAGATGATCTGTTGGAGCATGAAGAGATATAGAGGGAGAATCTTTTTAGATGGCCCTCCATATGGAGGTATAGAGGTCCAAATTTAGACGAGCTGTTGGAGATGCTTTAACTCTGCGACATGTTATCAAGAAGCAGGAGGCGGAGGAGCTCAGCATGTTAAACATCTTAGTGAGTTGTGACAGGAACTCTCAGCTCTCAGGTATATGCCTCAGTCCTAGGATGTCAAATTCAGCTGATTGTAAAAGATTAATTCTGGCTTAAGTCAACAGATTTTTCAGCTGATTGTAAAAGATTAAAAAATATGGATGCCAAATTCTTAGGTGTGTATTTCCAGGATCTTGCTTCAATTCATCAACTAACTTCCCTTTCTGTAAGGAAGCTGAGATATTGAGGCGAGAAGGCATACAAGTGAGATAATCTGAATAACCTACCTGCACAATATAAAGTAGACCAGGTTTTCTACTCTGCCTGCACAGTGGAGTCCATATCTAAGGAAAATGTGAAGCCGTGTGTTTGAAGGATGAGATAGTTTTTTTATAAAAAAATAATAGGCGTGCAATTTGAATTAGTTGTTGCACAATATTGTGCATTATAGACTGCACCTAAACTAACAAGAACATATTTCTTCAAACATATAAGGCGTCCTTCTGCAAAGTACTAACTTGTGTACAATTGTTCTCCTTTTAGTGATACAGAAATGACCAGTGGAGCATATCGGCATATCGAAGGAAGAATATACATTTCCAGAAGACAGCGTACCTTTCAAAACCTTCCATGCTTCAACAAGTGTACATGAGGGACTAAGCAAGTAGATACGTACTCCAAGAAAATAAGTAGATGCTGAAATCCAAACAATATTTTTATTCCTCTTAATTTTGTCCTGCCCCTCCGGTGCCGCATTTCTTATAGTAGTAATCATATACTCAGCCCAATTATATTTGCCAATGTTGTCGACATCCAGGCAAACATTGGCATATTGCATACATGGTTCTTCTGATTTAGTTGGGGCAATGATTTTGCACAATGTAATCAACGTAAAAGCTATGACGAACTTGTGATCTATTTTACCTCCTTGAAGTGCGCTTTGTAAATGTTACAAAGAAATCTGTGCACGCGATGGAACCCCAAATATACGCTTTAGTGTCATGATAGACTCATTACGCTTTAGTGTCATGACATATTCATGCTTTTCACTGTTTGACTTGACAGTCACTACAGTACAAGGTATACCAAACACAATAGACACATTTAGGATATTGAAATTTTACCGTTAGGTAGTTCTATAACGTCAATTAAGACGTTATAGTGCTGTAGAAACCATATTCCAAGTTGCTTGAAAATACTACAACACTTCATATACAATAGGACGCCTGTTGGCACCAATGATGGATTACCATGTACCTGCAATGTATTTGGCACTGGTTGAGGATGTGAAAAACATTCACACGTATAACTGGGGTGAATTCACCTTGTGTAATTTGATGAACTGCATTTCAAATTTCAAATTTGATGGACTGCATGTGGCACATGGCCCAGCTCGCCACCCACTCCCACACGCATCCGCTCTACTACCACCACACGCACGCTCGCTACCTACCATGCCCTATGGGTATCGCATGCTTGTCTCTTCCCCTCGCTGCGCTAGTGCGCACAAGCTATTTGGCAAAACGTCGAACTGCTAGTCGACGCGTTGACACTCGTTTTCATGGGACTCGACCTCATCTCGCGCATTATGCGCCCCTACCATGGCCCCATCACTCTAGTGCGCCATACCACTGCCGTGAATTTCACCAGGTTCCTTGCCCTCCGCATGCGGTAACCTCACCGCGCCAAGCCTAGCCTCTCCCTAGTGTGAAGCCCTTCGACACGCTGTGCCATACCACTTTAAGTTTGGCCCCATGCCACATATCTCATCGTTGATCACTCGAATCCACGCCATACCGCACCTCTGTTGCTGCCCCAACACCGCGTTCATACATCCCATCGTGTCATTGGCTCCATGCCCCTGTTGCCGCGAACTCTACACAATGAGTCCTATCAGGAGGATCCCTTATCCGGCCCTATGCAAAGTTGCCGATCATGCCTCCTAGCTATGACCTCGCCAGCTTATTCTTGATATCGCCACCAGGCAAGTTCTTAAGGCCATGCCACCCAACCTTCCATGTCGCTTATAAATATGCCATCCTCGCCATCTCCAGAACCTCACCATGCCACTGCCTCATTTTTTATCCCAAACCAAGGCCGTTGTTGTGCCTAGCCGCTCAGCCTCTGTGCGCATGTGCTACCGCCTTCTCTAGTCACCGAAGCGTCGCCGCCCTCTAGCTCTCCTTTTCCAACCTCTTCTGCCACCCCTCCTTGACCTATTGACCTCATCGGTACCACGCCTCCATCCCGCGCAAGAGAGGAGAGAACATAGAGGAAGAAAGACGAGAAAGAAGAAAGGAAGAGGAAGAAGAAGGAATCCCACCGTGATCCTACTAACATGTGGGCCCTATCTCAGCCAATGAGGTGAGGCCACGTGCTCCTCGTCCCTTCCCCCTGACCGACATCTCAGTCATGTGGGCCCTACTTTTTTAACATCAGATGGGGTCACTAGCTACTCCTCATAGGCTGAGCCCCATTTTAGCCCACCAACTTTCCAATATTCATTTTATCTCTCCCAACATCTCCTTCTCTAAAGACACATATGGGTCCTCCCCTAAAATAATCTCTCTCTAATAATGGGTCCCGCTTCAAATAATATTTTAGGAGAATATTCCTTTTAATTTTCCAATGATTTACCCTTTTCCAAAAATTCTATAAATTCAAATAATCTTTCTAAATTCATATCTTTTCAACTATAACCCCGATCAACTCTATTCAACTTCAATAATTTCTCTAAAATTGAGATATACTTTATGGCACTACTAGAATATAATCATTGCTATATTAATTGTATGTTTTGGGTGTGGCTCCCTTTTATATTTTCGTAGCAGCGTTCTAGAATTTCGTCAAACACAAAGATCATGAAGATTTGAAGATCATCATCATTAACGCAAGTTACCCTTAATCATATTGCTCATAATTTATAA
The DNA here is from genome assembly GCA_030770085.1 of Oryza coarctata. Taxonomy (NCBI): domain Eukaryota; kingdom Viridiplantae; phylum Streptophyta; class Magnoliopsida; order Poales; family Poaceae; genus Oryza; species Oryza coarctata. Next base: position 13,102,471 of record CM061475.1, read on the forward strand.
AATATGATTATTTGCAAAGTTTCATACTTAGCGTATACAATTAAATCAACCAGCCTCGGTTTATGCTTAACCGACGGACCAACCTAGTAGTTGTGTTATTTTTTATACTTTATTTTTAAAATCTATCCTTGTAACTCCACCATAATGGGGCTTAGAAATTCTCACTTCTTGAGTGGAGATACCACTACCCCATCTTACACTGTTGGCTGCTGTTATGGAAAAATTGGTTTATGAAATCTTTTATGAAAATCTGACTCATAGAGTCATTGGGTTTGAAAAGAAAAAATATTTGTGAAAACCCGCGATGCAGAACCTCACCTGTGTGGCTTGGTTTGTTAATCGCATGTAAAGACCGATTGTTTGGAGAATTACATTAGAGTATCATACATTATAACCACACAAATATTTATGGGATGCTCTTAGCTGAGCAATTAGCTAGCACATAAAAATCTTATATGTTAATAGTTATGAAACGCTCGAGATGAGAGGACAGAATTGTAGATCTTTACTATCCAAGATGGATGCTATTGTAGTCTTTTTTAAGACGATTGGTTTGGTGTATGAGACATTCATATTGTGTCCGTCCTAAGTAGATGAAGATATGAGATTTATCTAATACTTGATTTTAAAAGATTCGACTCAACTATATGATATGGGATATTTATGGGTTAACTTTGAAAAGGCCTTATCACAAACTTCTAATGTTGATGGATATCCGGTGTTAGTTTCATATCGTGTAGATAAAGTTTACAAACTATGTAGTGCTTAAACTATTTGATTAATTGTGTCTATGGTTAAGGGTGAATGTAAAGTGATTCTCCCAATATAGATTTGTTTGCCAACTTTTAATGAAAATATTTGAGAGAATAAGAACCGTTACCTGAGTCGATCTTGGTGGCTGACGGATGATCTTGGTGGTCAGAAACGGGTTTGTTTGACCTGAGATGCAGTGATATCATGGAATAGATTTCTCAAGAGGAAACAAAAAGTAAAGCTTGGGTGGTCCTAAGAAAAAACCAATGAGATGAAAAATGTTGGTTTAATTTTGGATGGAGCAAGATAAATGCTGTATGCATGGCTTAAAAATGATATTTGTTAAAAAGATAAAAATAAAAATAAACTATTAATGAAATTAAAACTTTCTTATTATGTTAGGGTTGTTGCAAAGTAAGTCACATCGAACCAAGATGGTAAGTCTCTTTCTAAATAAATTATGAAACATGCACTTAGACATTATAAAATATTTTTAAAAAAAGATTTACAAAATAAACCTAGCCTTACTTTGAAGCTTGTACACTCACGTTTTTCATGACTTACGAATACAAAAGTAACCACCCTCTTTATTTTATTGTTTTTCTTTCTTTCTCCTTAAGTTCAGGTTGAAGATACCGAAAAGCTTGATTCTATTACTAGACCTAAGCCACTACCGGTGGATTGATGTGCTAGCTGTGCTAAGTTCTGATATTGTAGTTTTTTTTGGTATAAGTGTCTACCCAACATGGTAACAAGATATATTGTATTCGTTCAATTTTTCTAATGATTATTATTTTGTTACCATAAGTGCTAGCTTGAGATTCTAGAACTAGTAACGACACGTGTGGTTTTGTTAGGAATAGTTCGTCGTCCTCAGCGATACGCTCTATCTAGCACTAGTTTTTTCGGTGGTGTCAGATTAGAGTGTGGCACTTATGCCCCTAATGTACATCCACGGATGGCACGATGGATGCAGAAAACTTGAAACAAAGATTCGAACGTGTTTGATGCCAATGGATTGGACGGAGGCACGGTAACATACCCTAACTGATATGTACTATGTTGTATTATTTGAGGCGCACATAAAGTTATATTTTTTTGTTGAAGGTCTACGTAACTCTACCACAAGGCACAACTATTGTAAATAGCAAAGATAATAAAGATAAAAAAGATGCAAACACAGGGAAGCCTGACCAAATGGTGCAACTATCATTCAACCCCACATATGTAAGTTGAGTATGGTATTAAAGTTTTGTAATGGGCTGTCAAAATATTAAGAATTACCGACAATGTGAACAATATTTTCAGGATTTGAAAAATACAAAAGAAGGCTTTGTTCTTAGAGAGAATCCGTACTGGCCATCAGTCAAGACAATCGATCACACCTTGAGAAGTAACTACTATTTATTATTACTTGTTTCGCACATGAATTTGAACAATTGCGGATGATGTCAACATTACAAACAGGAGCCCAAAAATTTCAATAAAGAGATCCAAGGTTTTAGGCAGATAGTACTTCCAAGCCAACCATCTCGAGAATCTTTCAACCCTTCATGTGTAAGTATATTATATTATTTCTTGTTTCACAAATGGCTTACAAAACATTAATCAATTAGTGATTGCCAACAATACAATATATATGTACATATATGTATATAGGTTGATACTATACTTCAAGCTATCACAAAGAATCGGCTCTCCACTGAGAGGGCAATGATGGAAATGGAGCACCGACTTAGTTCAAGGAATAAAAACACATGGGACACATGGTGCTATGATTTCAGCCGTACAAGAAGGTTTAGAATAATGTAAAAGTGAATTGTAGGTATGTGTTCTTTGCAAAGTTTGGTGGGCCTTTACATGTTAAATTATTTATGTACACAAAAGAGTATTGTGAAGACTTTTAAAGTATCAGTCAACGGCAATGGATTACCAAAATTTGTTTCAAACAATTACAATGTTGGTTCAACACTGTAATAGATTCTCCAAACGCGAGCCTCGATGCATTTTTCTTCATTGAACCGATATACAGCCTCTAATACTAATTGCAATTCTTTGTAGGATGAAACCTTTCCAACCAGCGAAACGAAAGGAGTCTGAAAAAGATGCTAGTAATTTACGTGCTATTAGTCCTTGTAAGGAGGATCGAGATCCAGACACATTTGTACAGCATAGTACACATTGTAATGATTTGCAGAATTTGCATAGTCCTTCTAGACGCACAAAGTCCATGTTTGAAGATTCTACAAGGAAAAACAAAGCAGAAACGATTGATGGCAAGTTTGGTGTCAACGATGAATCAGTCGAGCAATCTGACAAATTGCTGGACGGCATTGCTGGGATGGGCGAGGGATCCACAATGTTGTCAACTAAAAGGCTTCTCCGTAAGACTGGATGCCGTGACATTTTTTATGAAACCCCGGTTTTAAAAATATTCAACAATGGAATAAACAATAATTACTCGATGGAACATATTGGTCAGTGCATAAACTTCACGTTTCGTTGTTTACATGTTTTGTTGGTGATTTACGTACACTAACTTGCTTTACTTTACTGTCATAGGTTTCAATGATGATTTTTGACAAAAGAGGTTGAAGAGGCAATAGAATTTGTCAAACATAGTTATGAATATGCTGTATTGGTTGGCATTGCAGGCGTTCTTCTCACTAAATTTCTACGGCCCAACATCAACAAAGGATTCATTTACGATAGTGTGAGTGGTTTACCAGGTCGTGCATATATAATAAGTCACTGTAATTATGAGTGATTTTTGTATTTTTAGGTGATTGATGCTTATGCATACAATGACTAAGTAGCAGTGGTTTCTACAAAGCAAAGCCAAAAGTTTATAGGAGAGTTTGGTGACTTTGATGCAAAAGATGAATTGAGATGGGTATAGCACATCGGCGAGAAATGTGTAACTCGAAAAATAGTACGTTGTATCCTCATGGCATTTATGTATTATTTATTTTTTTCCAATTAACTTCATAGTTAACTATGGACCAACCTATAGGTATTTGTCCCATTCAATGTAATGATGAGTCACTGGAATTTACTAGTGGCGAACTGTGAGAAGAAAGAGATTCAAGTCCTAAACTCTCTATCCCGTTTGGAGTTCCTGTCCAATGAGGGTGTGGAAACCCAATTGGTAAGATATGTTTATTACCGTATTAACACATTAGTTCAGTACAGACTAATCCAAAACTTGCATACTCCCTTTACTACAGGTAGAATCTCTATAATCATGTGTTGACTGCGCCGTTGAAGTTGGTGTGGTTTCAATAGTGGACTCCATAGACATGACAAAGTGGCCAATGCATCGCTACACCAACGTACCACAACAGGACAATGTGTAAGTCGTCTTACTGACTTTTAAAATGTACACAACCATATGAGATGACCTGATATGTGATGGTCATTATTTTAGGCTCTCTTGTGCCATCTATGTAATCAAGTACATGTTGACATGGAATGGAGATCAAATTACGAAGGATTTCACTAATGTATGCCCTACAGACTTATTTTTGTGTGTACTGATGTTCAAAATTTCTCTGTAAATACCGACTAATACAGGGAATTCCACTTTAGGATCAAATGGATATTTTCCATCAAAAGATTTGTTCTAGGCTGCTACCCTCAAAATGCAATCGGGAACAAAGAACGTTATACAAGAATCCTATCACCGTCTGACCATTGCATTATCTCAATATTTTCCTTTTATGAGTTTTTCTTACATGTCACTAAGTAAATGTATGCTTTATGTTGAACAGAAAGATAAGTACTTGTCGAAGATACAAGAAAACACACAAGGTGAGGATTCTGATGATAACGTTGTCTATCTCGGCACACAAAGAAGAGCATCCAAGAATTCCACAAAATGAAGGATATTGAATTATCCTAGCACAGAAGGCAAAGGAAAAGCTAGCCTAGAGATGAGAAAGCATCCCAAGCCTGCCAACAAAGAAAAAAAAATCAACCAAATCCATCGACCAATGCAAACAAACTGCAATCGAGAAATCGAAGGATCAAGACTCCCAGTCAGAACAATAGAAGTCCTTATCTTTAAAAATAAAGGAATACCAATTTCCTTTTATTCCATCGTGATGGCCGAATATTGTAAATTAAATAAACTTATTATCTGTAATGGAATCTTTCTATTTTTGTCGGTGTGATAAACATAATACTAAATTATTCAAGAGAGTGCAGTTGCTCAATTAGTGTTCAATTTGCTCACTCTCAATTTCAAATATTCGTGTACCACTTTGCGGATTGGCCACTCTGGGTACCATTTACACACTTTGAGTTACTTTTAATGCCTTAGCTGCACCCATAATGTTCGATACTGCAAATTTGTACAATTCAACTAATTCTGTATACCATGTTAATTCATTGGCGAAAAGGTAGCTACACCCATAATTTAGCCTGGCGCAACGTAGTAGACAAAGTGCATTACACTATGTTCAGATGAGATGATGGTTGAGAAGCAGCATTACGATATGTTCAGACGAGATGGAATCATCTCAACCATATGGGATAGACCGGCTAATCTAATGGCTATGAATAATTGGTGCACTAATTTAAAGTGAACAATCAGCAACATGTTCATGACATCGCGAAGAGTGGAAGATTCTGTGTTGTTCTGGGAAAAAAATGCAAACATACCGTACCAGGGATGAATTGTCGATGAACTGATAAAATGTAAATGATCGGTGTTATTTCACCAACAATTCGGGTTATTTGGACAAAATGTAAACCTCATAAAACCATGCAAATAATCGATGATGTATTATTAGGACATCAAGTTCACAGGGGACAAATTGTAAATCCAGAAGAAAAAAAAAAGAACCGCACAATTGATACTATGTCCTCCGGGACAAACTGTAATCTAAACAAAACACGCAATTATTGTTTACTCTTTTCTTCTTGCTTCAAGCTTCAGATCATGTATTCTTCGCTCTACATTAACATAACATACAATTTGTACCACTTTGAGTATTGGGTGAACTAAAAAAATGAACTCATCAATCATGCTTACTGGTGCAGATTTAGTTTACCCGTTCTTTAGCTCAGGACACGTAGTTATATTGTGTCCCGTTCTCTTGCAATGACTGCACGCTATCTTTCTCCGTTTCTTGCTGAAAGTCTCGATTCTTTTCCCCCGTGCACCTCTTGATTTAACCGGGACTGAAAGTCTCTATTCTTTTCTCCAGTGCACCTCTTGATTTAACCGGGACTGGATCTAGAACTTTTGTTGAATCATTTGCTTCAGGATTGAAGCTTTGAGGTACTGGACCATGACGTCTTATCATATTGGTGGCATCGGTCCCATCTTTGTGCTCGACTATTTGACTCATATAATGACATACCCTTCATATTGTAATGCTATTAAAGATGCTGCATTCCCCAGCTGGCGTAGTTCACGGTGCCTCTCAAGACTCTTTGACCATTCATGCATGCTACTCTTCCTTATGGATGGAAATGTCAACCTTGTGCTCATAGTCCACTTATAAAGAACACAACACTTTGGGATTTTTTTTCAGATCTCGAAACTTTTAGAACATAAAATATGTGACCACATGGTATGCCTTCGCATTCTAGCTTACGATAAGAGCAGCTCACAACATCCGAAGTTCTTCCATTCACTACACATTCAACTTCAAACTTCTACTCCCTTCTTTCTTTGGAGTGAATAATATATGTTGTGGAATCACATCCATCTAGTATCCCCCCAATCACAAGTTTTTTTGCTTGGTCAATCTCTTTCTTTACCATTGCAAAAATGGTGGGTGTAAATAAAATAGCCACGTATTTCTCAAAACCATCACTATCAGGATCAGTGGAGACTGACTAGGATGCCACACAGTCTAGCTTTGCCTCCTTTCGACAAAGATTGGATAGGCACGTATCATAGTGCTCTAACATTCTAAACAATGTCATTTGACCATCAAGATGATTATGTAATGTTGAGTTTAGGCTCTCGCAACGTTGGTTACTCTTCAAACCCAAGAAACATCGGCCTACTCGATATGCTGCAGCCCATAGATGCCTCAACTCAATAATCATGTTGAACCATGCATGATTGCTGGAAATATTGGTTTTTGCCCTAAATGCAGCCCATTTGCATACAAACTCCTCAATGGAACATGTATCATATAAAAACTGTCTAAATTACTGGCCGGTTTCAAAACCATGGAAATGTTTTATTATGTTCTGCTCAATATGCCAAATGCATAGCTTATGGTTGCAATACGGCAAGACATACCTAATAGCACTCTACATCGCAAGATCACCATCAGTTATAACCAATATGGGAAGCTTCTGGGACATGGTGGTTAAAAAGGTGGCAAGCAACCATTCATAGCCATTAACAATTTCCTCTGAAAAATGCCATAACCAAACATAACGGTGCTTCGATGTTTATTCAATCCAATAAAAGAAATAAATGGTAATTTATATTTGTTGGTCCTATATGTATTGTCAAATACAATCATGTCACTCAAAGCCTCATACTCTAGTTGATTATCCGTCCAAAAGAGTCACTTTAGATGTCAGTTCTCATCAACCTGAAGAAATTGTTAGTCTATTATTATTGTAATTATAAAAAGTATAATTATGATAGAATAACTATGATATAGTTATGTGTGTTTGCCTTGTGAATCGCTCCGGTCGCCTATATATACTGATACATTGACAGGTAATAAAATCAATCATTCTCATATTTTCATGATATCAGAACGGTTCCAATCCGCTATTTTTTCGGTGTCGCTGTTGCTGTCATCGCCGACTTCCTCCTCCGTCACTACTGTGCTACGAGAGATTGTCGAGGTCCAACATCCTCAACACCGCCGCTCTTAAATAGCGCCCGTTGCCAATCCAATCACCACCACCAGTGACGGCTGCACGTCACCGGGAGTGTCGCCGGTCCCATCGCCCGCGCTACTGATCTGATTGCCCACCCCGTAGCCGTCCTCGTCACCGGGTGTGGCCGCCGAATCCGATCTTGCTGCCGCTTCCGCACCAGCTCTCGTCACTGATCCGATCGCCACTACCGGTGCTGACTGCACGTCACCGGGAGTGTCGCTGGTCTCATCACCCGCGCTGCCGATCCGATCGGATTCCCGATCTGATCGGATCTACTATCACCGGGAGTATCGCTGGTTTCATCGCCCGCCGAACCTCCGATCTGATCGCCTAGATCGGTCCGATCTGATTCCCGATCACGTCGGTCTCATCGCCCACTGACCCTTCAATCTGATCGGCTGGATCGGTCCGATCTAATTCTCGATCTCGCCGGTCTCATCGCTCGCCGATCGGTCCGATCTGATTCCCGATTTGATCGGCTTGTCGCCGGTCTCATCGCCCGTCGATCGGTCCGATCAGATCCCCGATCTGATCAGATCTACTGTCGACCTCACTCGCCGATCGGTCTGATCGGATCCTATCTACTGTCGATCCGATCATCCTCTGATCCAATTGGCTCTACTGCCGTTTTCCAAGCGTCCTACTGATTGGTCCGATCGGATCCTGCTTGTTGTTGATCCGATCGGCTCTATTGCCGATCCGATCGACCTATTGCCGATCTGATCGCCCTATTGCCGATCTGATCGCCCTCCGACCCTTCGATCTAATCGGCTGCCTATTGGCCCTCCGATCTGATCGGCTCCACTGTCGATCCGATCCCTCCGATCAGCTCAGCGGTTGTCGATCCTTTCGATCGGCTACCCATCAGATTTGATCGGCTCCTGATCTGTTTTCCATCGGCTGTCGATCCTATCATGGCAGAAGAAGGCAACTGCGTCGCTGCTTCTAACGACCACTGTCTCGTGGCCGATGCTGCTTACGCTGACGAAGCGCGTCGGGCTGAGGAGGCTCGCCTTCGCACCGACGCCCTGGATGCGTACGAGAGTGCTCATGCGGCTCTCTGGGCACAAGCCACCGCCATCGTCAACGTCAAGGCGCTTATCCCCGTCATCCTTAATAAGGCCACAGACTCCTACACCAAGTGGCGTGGCATGTTCCTCACCGTCCTCGGCAAATATGCCCTCACACGCCACGTTCTCGAGGATGAAGCGTTCCCCACACGACCGACGTGGCTTCAGGCGGATTGCTGTGTCCACACTTGGGTGTATGGCACCGTCAGCAGCGACCTGCAGCAGTCGCTGCTGATGCGGCAAGGCAATGCCCGCAACGCATGGTGCTATCTCGAGGAGGAATTCCTCGGCCAGAAGGAATCTCATGCCCTTCTCCTCGAGACGCAGTTCCGTACCTTCCGTCAGGAGTCCCTAATCATCACCGACTACTGCCACCGCCTTGAATCCATGGCTGCCTCCCTCGCCGAATTCGGCGACCCCATCGACGACAGTCAGATGGTGCTCACGCTTCTTCCGCGGCCTCAGTGGCAAGTTCCGCTACATAGTGTCCATCCTCAAGATGCACCGGCCGTTCCCAACATTTATTGAAGCGTGCACTCACCTCTTGTTGGAAGAGATGGAGATCGACGCTCGTCCTCCATCCCCACCGGCCGCTCTCGTCGCTACGACACCGCGTTCGGCAACTCCGGGTGCCACCGCTGCTCCTCGTTCGGGAGCGCCTCCTCCTCCACGTCCCGCTGCCCAAACCGGAGGCCAGCATAACGGCCGCCGCCGTGGCCACGGGGGACGCAGCGGCTCTGCTGGTACTAGCTCTCCGGCGCCTTCTGCTGGAGCATCCCCAAGTGGACAGGGTGGCGTCCCTCCCGGTACGGCCATGTACCCATCGTTCGTCCATCCTTGGGCTGGAACCGTACGCATGTGGCCATACGATCCGTCCGACCGACCTCCGCCGCCCTAGCCTGCCTTCCACGCCGCCCCGCACTATGGCGGTTTCGGTGCTCTTCCAAGCACCTATGGAGACGCATACGATGCCCCATCGTCCCCGTACAGCACGTACTACGGGGGAGCTATGATGTCGGGTTTCCCGACGCCCTCACCATCATACCAGGCGGTGCCTTGGCCGCCCACTGCTGAAGGGGCTTGGCACCAGGACTCCTTGGCGCAATCCTTCAATACTATGACACTCAACCAACCGGCCTCTGAGTGGTATGCTGATACAGGTGCCGGCTCCCACATGGCCTCAGACGCTAGTATACTCTCCACCATTTCCCCACCCTCTTTATCTACTCCTTTATATATCATTGTGGGCAATGGCGCTTTACTTCTAGTCACAGCCACTGGAACACACCGTTTTTCATTACCACATCGTGATCTTGCTCTTAATAATGTTCTGGTATCACCCAACATTATTAAGAATTTAATTTCCATTCGTCAGTTTACCACTGACAATAATTGTTCCATTGAGTTTGATCCTTTTGGTCTTTCTGTGAAGAATCTGCAAACCAGGAATGTAATCGCCAGGTGCAATAGTTTCGGTGACCTCTACCCATTTTTTGCACCATATACTAGCACCTCAGCGTTCCTCGCCACCCCCACTTTCATTTGGCATCACCGTCTCGGTTATCTTGGGCTCGACGTCCTGTCCAAACTTATTAGGTCTAATGTCATTTCCTACAATAAAGATGCTATCGATCATTTATGTCATGCGTGCCAGCTCGGTCGTCATGTACGCCTCCCTTTCGGTTTATCTACTTCTCGTGCTACTCACAGTTTTGATTTAATTCATTGTGATCTATGGACCTCTCCAATTGTTAGTGTGTCAGGATATAGATATTATCTTGTTATTCTTGATGACTGCTCTTACTACATTTGGACTTTTCCCCTTCGTCTCAAATCCAAGATATTTTCTACTATTTCCACTTTTTTTGCGTATGTTCGCACACAGTTTGGTACCACCATCAAGAACATCCAGTGCGATAATGGTCGTGAATTCGATAATTCCCAGGCCCGCACATTTTTTCTCTCCCACGGTGTTGCTCTCCGTATGTCGTGTCCATGTATTTTCCAACAAAATGGTAAAGCAAAGCATTCCATTCGTACCATTAATAACACTCTTGCGTTTCCTTTTGTTTCAGACGAGTCTCCCTCCGGTGACCAACACGCACTCTATGCACACGCGTGGTAAAGCTAGCATCGCGCAGCCCGTGGATCGCCTCAACCTCTATGCTGTGCCTATGCCGCCTCTTCCTCGCTCTGTTCGTGATGCCCTGTCAGACCCCAATTGGCGATCTGCTATGCAGGCTGAGATAACGCTTTGATTGCTAACAACACCTGGAGTCTTGTGTCTCGCCCTCCTAGTGTCAATGTTGTGACTGGCAAGTGGATTTATCGTCTCAAATTGCTCACCGATGGGTCTCTTGATCGTTACAAGGCTCGTTGGGTTCTATGAGGTTTCACACAATGGCCTGATGTTGATTATGATAAGACTTTCAATCCAATTGTCAAGCCTGCGACAGTTCGTATTGTTCTCTCTCTGGCATTATCTCAGAACTGGCCTATTCATCAACTGGATGTAAAGAATGTATTTCTCCATGGCACTCTCACTGAGACAGTGTACTGCGTGTAGCCCTCTGGATTTATGGATTCTTCTCGCTTAGATTTTGTCTGTCAGCTCAACAAGTCACTATATAGTTTGAAGACGGCTCCTCATGCTTAGCATCATAGGTTCGCCTCTCACCTCGTGTCACTTGGATTTGTTGAAACAAAGTCAGATACTTTGCTCTTCATATATCACCGTGGTCCAGACATGGTCTACTTACTACTATATGTGGATGACATTGTCATCACTGCCTCCTCTGCAGGATTACTCAAGCATATCATTGAGGCTCTCCGATGTGAGTTTGCTATAACGGATATGGGTCAGCTGCATCATTTTCTGGGTATTTCTGTGACACGCTCCGTAGATGGTCTGTTCCTTTCCCAGCGGCAGTACAGTCAAGATATTTTGGAGCGTGCCGGGATGAGTACGTGCAAGCCATGCAGCACGCCTGTTGATCTCCACTCTAAATTATTTGCTGATGGACCACATGTCGCTGATGCTACATAGTACCGTAGTTTAGCTAGCGTCCTACAGTATCTGACATTCACCTGACCTGACATTACCTTTAGAGTTCAGCAGATCTATCTCTATATGCATGATCCTCAAGAGCCGCACCTCGCTGTTCTCAAGCGAATCCTGCGCTACTTGCAGGGCACCCTATCTCTTGGGCTGACCATACGCCGATCTTCACCTGCAGATCTTATTGTTTACACAGATGCCGACTGGGCTAGCTGTCCTGATACTCGCCGGTCGACCTCTGGCTATGTTGTATTTCTCAAGAATAACTTGGTGTCTTGGTCTTCCAAACGTTAGCATACGATCTCTAGATCAAGTGCTGAAGCTGAATATCGTGCTATGGTAAATGATGTTGCTGAAGCTACCTAGCTACGACAGCTGCTTCTTGATCTTCGTCACCCCCTCGACATGCCACCTTGGTCTATTGTGACAATATCAGTGCCTGTATATCTCTCCAGCAACCCGGTGTAGTATCAGCGGACGAAGCATGTTGAGATTGATCTCTATTTTATTCGAGAGAATGTCGCTCTTGGTCACGTTCGGATCCTATATGTTCCTACGACATCGCAGTACGCCGACGTCTTTATCAAGAACCTTCCTATCTCACTATTTCAGGAGTTTCGATCTAGCCTGAATGTTAGCGATGCTTCCGATTAGACTGCGGGGGAATGTTCGTCTATTGTAATTATAAGAAGTTAATTATGATAGGATAAAAAATAGTATGGCTGTATGGTTATCTTATGAGCCATCCCGATCGTCTATATATACTGATACATTGACAGGGAATAAAATCAATCATTCTCACATTTTCAGAAAACTAGATCTCTCTTCTCTCAGGCCTTAAGTATCTCAAAACAGTTTCGGTGTCTCCTTAAACTATTGTTTCAATCTTGTATTTGTATAGATCTATATCTACAAGTCCAATATTCTCATTACCTCCATATTGTTTTTCCATTGTATTCATAATATTGTGCTTTTGTACTCCTACGATCTCCATCTCTATTATTTCTTCTTTCTACACATCGCTAATGACCTGATGGGAATGAACAAAAACATATCTAATCTGGTGTAGTTAATGGATGATTATAGTTATCAACAAAATCTTTCACATACCACTGACCCATGTCCTTGCTAAGCTATATTACCATTTTGGCCCTACAACCACAATGAGTGATCTTTCTTGCCTTTCTTATTCTGTTGTCCCTCTTTACATACTTTCATTCTTGAAACCCTTGCCTGCTATACACAATCACTCTTCGCCTGACCTTTTTTGCACCATTTCTTCTTTTAGCATACGATCTTCTTATGCTAAGCCCGTTATCCCAAGCGTACTTGTAGAAGTGAATTCCTTCGTCCTCACTGTTGAATGTCTTGCAAATAATTTATTTGTACTTCAACTGGTTCTTAACCGATATCCCATTATCTCCCATCAATGCTCAAACTCTACAAGAAACAATATACACATTTTAGAACACTGACAAATCTTTAGTCACTTACAAATTAAACTCTTATCCTAGATAGCAAATTACTCTGTTAAAAAAAACTCTATAGAGCTATTTTGGTGAACATGTAATATGCATGAAGTGCATTAAAAAGAAATTGTACACTGCATGAACAAGAACTAAACTATGTAAATATATATATTCAATATGTGCCAATTGCACAGCCCTATTGTACTAATCTCAGGGATCTGTGAACTCTGTAAAACAGACATCAACTGTGTAAATAACCATAGTACTTTTGTGTACTTATCTCGCCTCTTGTTAAACCACTTGACTATGCTGGAGCTTCTCCCTTGATTGTGACTCCTTCTATGTGCGCCTATTCAACCCCTAGAAGTAATAATAGAGGAGAAGATCTTAGGCTCTTATCCAAATAAATTTGTGAACTACAAATCTTACCCTATGCGCTTGTACCCATCAGTTCAACGGCTGATCTCATCTCCTCTTTAACCCTCAGCCATGCCGACGCTACAACCGGTTCAAACCTTTCATAGTAAATGCCTATAATTTACTTACTTAATTAGTTCACTGTTATCGGTTATGATAATTTTATTCTGTATCTTCTCTCTCTTAATCAACAGTCCATAATGGTTCACCTCTTAATACTTAAAATACCTCGCAAATATTGTAAAGATCTCTTAATTCTGATCTTGTACCCTGTTAAGTCCTTAAACTTCCTGCCACAAACTTTGATTGTCACAATAAAAAGGTTCCATCTTATGTCCTTACGTTTCATCGTGAATTCATAATCTCCAAATTGATCTCCAATAGCTGGCGGTGCTGTTTATTATACCCTTAAACAGAGCATCATATACTGTGTTGTACTGTCCTCCTATGTCAATATCTACAAGAATGGATTGGGCTTAGCAAGCATCATAACATGATTTCATGTTTTATATAATAATAAGTCTTTAAAATGTTTATCAACATGCATGTTGACACCCACAGACCCACTGAGTCTGACCGGCCATCCATCTTTATATCCGGTTTGTCTAGTTGGCGAGATGGCGATAGTTGAGTAGATATGGTACATAAGATGAGTTTACAATAGCTTCTTCCCCTTAAGAAATGACTAGCATGACCTATAGTGCCATTCTTTCAATTCAAATCTCCACTGATATTTATCTCAATTTGGTCATCCTTCCAACCAAGCACGCTCTTACACTCCTATTCCTTGGGCACTAGTCTTTTCCAATGAATGGATGAATTGATTAATGGAGCTCATAAACAGTGTAATTTTTGCAAAAACATGATTTTTTTCTTATAATATTGTTTTAAATAAATTTTTTAATTTTATAATAATTAATTTATTCATTCATACACTACAGTAATCATCCTAAATAATTTATCTATTTAACCATTCACGACAAAAGATTAGAAAAGAAGTGGTCTAAATCAACACCAGTTCCTGCCCGTCTCATTCTCATCCTAGGAAGCACGATGGCAACCTTCCAGTAAAGGCGCGCGAGCTAAGATAAACCGGATTCAGTAACAGCGAACTTATTGGCTTAACTTTCATTATGAAATCTTTCCCCTTTTTTGCATTATTTGTAGTAATAAAGGCACTTTGCTTTGTCAGCTTGTTGGTTCGCGGTTCGACCCAGCTTCGCGTAGGAGACGGGTGAGACGGCCGGCGGCTTCTGAGATGGTTATAAGGAAGCTTCATGTTGTTTACTGCGAGGGCGGCTGAAGTGTAGGCTGCTTAATCGTGGGGGTGACAACACTGTGATGGTGCTTTCGTGGAACAATAATGTCGACACCTTAACGACATTTTTACTGGATTAATTAATTTTTTATCCGAGCGATATTTTTTATCTGAGATTTCTTTTTCTGAGGAATTCTATGGTACAGTTAAAGGTAAGCAATCACATGCTGGCACGTACGTGCTTCATTTCTTGTTTGAGCTCATTTGGAACGTAGGAATTTTCGAAAGAGGTAGCTCACTTCTGATAGGAATTGATAAAAACTCATCCTCTCTCCACCCCATGTTATAAGCCATTTTGGTGCACTGAGTCAACCTTTTCGAGTTTAACTGATTTTATAAAAAATATATATATTAACACTTTTTAAAACAAAATAAATATATTATAAAAATATATTTAGTAGTGAATTTAATAAAAACTAATTTGATGTTACTATATTTTTCAATAAATTTAGTTAAACTTAAAAATTTTAATTTACAACAAACAGAAAATCATGATCTTTTTTATTATTTCTTCATATTGCACGGTAGGAAATTAAAGGTGTAACAGAAAAGATCATGATATCCAGGCCCAAATTAACCATGTTACATTTTGATAATCGTCGTAATTTCTATTTTAACTATTACATTTCAAAACTAGTTCTACTTCTACCTCCAAAATATTTAAACCAGTTTAAATAACCTAGTAAAGTGGTTTTATTGGTGCTTTTGCTAGGTAGACAGTGATGTGACTGTGGTATTGCTGCACACACAGTAGTCCATTTGATCTAAGTTGATCTAATTAATTTATTCCTTTAGCTGTTTGGCCAGCTCATGAATGACATATCAGCATCAATATGCTTATTTTCTAAGCCATTACACTTGTTAAATAATTATTTAACACACTCAATTGCCATGTCATTTTCCATGTCATAGCCCACATGGCTAAAACCACTTATAAAACCACTCTAGGGTTATTTAAATTGGTTTGTATATATTAGGAGTAAAATCTTCGATTTCATACTTTCTAATACTTCATTGGGTTAAATAGACTTTTTTCTTCCTTTAAGAAAAGTATACTAACTAGCCTAGTTGCATGGCACAACGGATCAAAATGCAAAGACTCCTCTCCTCTGTTTTCTAAGTCAAAGCTGTTAATTATATTTGCAGCATGTTGATTGGGAAACCATGTGACCATAGGATTGTGTAAACTACTTGAACCAAAACTTTAAACCAAGAGCTTGGGAGTGATTAGATCAGATCAATGTCCAGGTCCAGCTAACCTCCCTCCTCGTGACAGATATTTAACAGTTGACATCTCATGCTGATATACCTTTCGCTGTTTGTTTCAGCAACCTAGCTAGATTAGCTCTCCTTTGTTATTTCTGTCTTGACTTGTAGTACTAAACTTACCTGAAGACTTTTCACGTGAGGATATTTGATCATGACGATATGGGTTCTGAATTAAGTTGCATTATGTACTACATAAAAGCTAACGTAATATTTATTCCTTATGTTTTATAATGCATTTAGTCAAATCTTGAGATTTTATATCATTAAAATATATTAAAGAAATTTAAGATTGAATATTTCAAAACAATAAGTTGGTAGCTTATCATGAAAAAATACTTTCACATGGTTATATATTTAATAATTTCGTAAATATTATCTAATCAGGAAAAAACCAATTTAAGAACATTTATATTGCAAACTGTCGATATCCTAAGCGATGACTAAAAAAGAACAAAGGGGGTAATCTCCTAGTATTTATTTGACTGCTTAATCTCCCCAAATGGGGGTGGTTTCACATATCTTTAAGACATTAAATTAAACATTAGCTGGAACACTTTAATCTCCATCAACTTCATTCTCATATCCGGTGAAATCTTTAATCTCCATCAACTTCATTCTCACTTTAATCTGAAGCACGCCTGTGCCTATCCAAAGGATATTCTACACATCAACACATCCATCTTTGCAGATCCGGTGAAATCTTGCTTTATACATCCAACCATCGAATTTCATGGCACACTTTAAACCAGGCACTACCCATTAATTAATTAGTCCCTAGCTAGTCCCTACTCCCAAAAGAATGGCCATAAGCATCTTGACTAAATGAAGAAGAGTGGAAGAATACCATATAGATCCTTAATCCATCAAACCAAACCGCAAATATCAACTTTTTTATCACAAAAGAGCATAGAAAAGCTAGACAACAAATAAATTAGCATCCATATATACCATACATAGCTTTCCATTCTTGCTGTTACTCCCTCCACTCTAGTCATGAAAATATTTCGTTTTAGAATCCATGCAATCAACATAAGTACGTTAACTTTGATCATAATTATTAATTATTGTTTAGAATATATGTTTTGGTTATTCTAAAATAACATTGTCAAGGTTGTTATTATAACAAAATCTTCAATAATATTGTGCTCATGTAATTATTTCAAATTTATACAAAAGAGTTAACTGATCCAATTACTTATTATCGACTTTATAAAATCTAAAACGACATTCTTTTGTAACTAAATTGATTTCTTTATTTATAGCTGAATATATACTCGTCCTGTGATTTGTCAGGAAAAGGGAGTCTTCACATGGGATGTATATGCCCCAAGGAGACAAAGATGACTCAGACGCTTTCATAGTGCGCAGTCCAAACAAGAGGAGATGGCCATCATTTTGCCCCCACTATATGCATATCAGTTGGTTCAATGCTCAATCCTCCTATTAGGGAAAAGGAAGGTTGGAAAAAGGAGGAAGCATAAAGATATATTATAGTACACAACTAGTGTTGCAATCAGATGGAATCTTCCATCCATATGCTCCATTGGAAAATGATGAGATCATTATATCAATATACATCAATTAAACATCTACCTAGCTCAAAAACTAATACCAAATGCTTAAAAAAAACTAATACTAAATGAGAGGTACAATTATCAAGCACCTGCCTGTATCAAGATCTGATTAAGTAAGGTAAGCCACGAGGGCCAGGAGACAAGCAATGACTATTATTTTAGAACAATTTGGTATTTAGGTAGCTGGTTAATCAGAGAATTTAGCACCCCCAACCCCACCAACTGCACATTATTGGGCGTTTTCTCAAAATCAGAATCTCAACTTTTTCTAAATGTAGGTAATTCTACCTTCACTTCATGTTACATTCCTTCTTTACCTTGCTCAAAGAAGTATTGACACTCTCACAGATAAGTAACTTTTTCCCAAAAATATATTTTCTCCATTTTAAAATAATTTTAACGGTTGCACTTGAAACACAAATTACTTTTAAATGATTATATTATAATAAATAAAACTTGTATGATTATATTATGATGCTACACAATTCAATAATATAACATATTTCAATTATTTACATTTTTTTAGAAAATAATACAAGCAGTGAAAGTTTAAACTTGATTGTGTGTGCATGTTATTCAAGAATGGTGAGAGTAATATAAATGAATAATGAGAAAGTCATTTATTCAGCCTTTTATAATTCTTAAAAATTATTGTCTAGGCATTTAAAAGGATATGTCCTTCCTCCGTTTCACACTAAACTAGAAGACCTAGCATACTCTTATTAAATATACCATATTTAATATTTCTAAAATAAGTATTAAAATTCTTAGTAAGGAGTACTACGATAACTTAGTTGTATTAACGAAGAGAAGAGTAGAAATAGAAAGACCTCTAAAACTGTTTGGATTGTGAGAACGATAAAATAATTTGGCAAAAATTAAATGCAGAACAACAAAGTAATTTAAAAAGGAGGAGTACTTGGAATCAGATGGGCCATCTGGTAGTTAGTTTTATTTTGTTCTGTTTATATATTTGTTTGTCTTAAGTTCTGGATTCATATGCTCCAAACCGGTCTTTATTATTGGTTGCAGTAGGCTATTGTTGGAGACATGCGTAGCATCATGGAACATACTACCTAACTCCTACTCGTTGAGAAGATGATGAGAAACATTTCTTCCCACTGTCACCATCAGCAAAATCACGTCACCTTTAGTCTCATGTGTCACGGGCGCAAGCCAATATAAAATGCCCGTGATGTGCATAAACCGGCGTGTACAGATGAACGGCCCTGACAGTGGCCATGTGTATGACGTTAGTTTCACAAGCTCGATCAAGTAGGACGACTTTATTATTGGACCCAGCTTGGAAGCTGAAATAATCCATACCTTTTGGTCCCTTTTTCTTGTATTCCCTATCTTGTGCAAATACTTGTAATGATGTGATACGTAGTAACTTGTATTTAATCTCTTGCCTACCTCTGGTCAGATCTATTTATCGTTTCTAATAAACGTTTTGGCGTGTTTTCTCTGTAATTTGGTTGTCCTAAATGTCAATTAATTATGTCCGGAGGGAGTAGTACTATTTCAACAATCACCAATATTTTGTAAAAGTTAAGTTTCTTTAGAACACAGAAATTTATATAAAAAGATTGAATGAATTAATTTGATTCATGTGGAAATCATTCACAAATCCTTCATTCCAAATAATACATTATTAATGGGATGGAAAAAAATGTCACACGAAACTGGTTGAGCAATTTTCAATCTTCCACGTTTCAAATTAGTTGCCTAAATTATGAAAAGGGTGTTCATGTTCATAATCTACTTATGAAATTAAGTGCACAATATACTAAGATGGTATGTTGTGCACACCTCATAATATTTTTAGGTCCGTCCCTGTTGCCTATAGAACAAATCTGGTTTACATTTACAAAATTAATTCAATGCCACTGTAATTAAATATAAAAACAAAAAAACAAAAGTACACCCTCCATTAAAAAAAGATTGCAATTCTAGGAGGATGGATGAAATTATTATGAAAGAAAAATGACTTTGATTTTCGTCATTAAGTGAAGAATAGTTGGAATTGGAATAATTACGATGGAAAGAAATTTAAATAAGAGTAGTTGGAGAGAAAAAAACATAGTAATATAGGGATTGCATTCTTCTCTAAGAAAATTTGAGTGTTACTATCATATTCTTTTTTAAACAGAGAGAGTGCATTTGCGATACTCCTATGGTTTAATAGAGCACATGTATTAAAGTTTATAGTAAGAAAGGGAAAATAATTAAAGGAGTAGCAACAAACTACCCCATGCATGCGGCGATGGTGTGCATGCATCTTTGGAACAGAAATCAACACGGGGGATTTTGCACGCACATTTGACACTACAAATGCATGGGCTCGAAGCAAGGCAGAAAGCTCCCCGCAACTCTCCTCCTCCTCTGTCACCCACACGCGCACGCACAAAACCAAATGTCTCGCAATTTTTTCGCCGGGCTGAGCGTGATGGATAGCATTAATGTCTCGGCTGATAGCACTGCAGATTTTGATCAGTTACGCGCGTACGGCATTGCCATAAAAAACGTCTCGCCATCTGCGTAATGACGTGGACAGGCAGTGCTAGCCGCAGAGGCCCATCTCTCGTCCCAAAAATGTATTAGTTGCTAATTAGAATAATTTCAGTTTTATAACTTAATTTTAAAGTTAATTTGAAAAAAAATTAACCCTTTTTTTAATATTGATTTTTAAGTCGTGAAGGATTTTTTTGTTTACTCTTAAGCGCCAGCCGCCCGCGGTATATACCACCCAACCCCAACCTTCGCTGTCGGCGCGCGCGGCCGGTCGAAGACAACGCGTACGCACCCCACGGCGCGCGTCGCTCGCTGCGCTGCGCTGTCGACCGGTCGCTCGCTCGCACAGGGCCAACGCCGCGAGCGAGCGCGCGTCCCTCTCCGCCCAAAGGTGGGCGGGCCCCGCGCCCCGGATGGCAGGTAGCAGAGAGAGGCGGGGCCCGGATTACCGGCGCCGTGGCGCTAGCCTAGCTCCCGGCCATTGCGTGCTGCTTCCTTGTGCGGCGGCGAGCGCGGGGTGGCGGGCCAGGCCTGCTGCCGCTTCCGTGTCCACATCCCTCCAGTTATCCCTTGGCGCCGATGTAACATGCTGCTTCGGCGGTTCTGCGGGCGCGACGGGCCAAAGCCACACTAACCTACGGTAGCTTAGCTTAGACAGGCTAGCTAGCTAGTAATAGGTACTACTCCCTCCGTCTCATGTTAAGTATATTTACCTTTGGATTTAATTTTTTTTCACATAATAAGTATATTTGTGGGTTACTTAATTGTCCTATCAATCACTTACTATAAAACAAAAAATGTTCCCATCTTAACCCCAACTAATCTCCCACTCACGATCTCTCTTATTTAATCAAGGGCATTTAGTTTATTCTTCTTCTATACTAATTTATCCTTTCAATCGTAGAAATCTATAACTATACTTACTAACTGGTACTTCCTACGATCTCTCTCATATTAATTGGAAATATCTTACCCATTAATTAAGTAGTCTCTCTCATATTAATTGGAAATATCTTACCCATTAATTAAGTATATTATATTATCATAGCTGTAGATTATATTAAAAAATTATGTTAAATAAACTATGCAATTGGAGATAGTATGGGTTCTTTGTTAGTTTGATAAAATTTAAAATTAATAAATATAGAGTCATATCAACTATCAATTGAAGTATCTTATTAATTTAATTCCAAAATTCAAAAGTAATTTATAGCTAGCAGTATGAACTGTTCCTTATCTAGGCACTATAATTCTAGAAATAACAACATAAAATATAACAAAATTTAAAATTAATAAATTTTTAGTTTAACCTATCTTAAATTCTCATTTAATATCTTACTAATTTAATTTCAAAATTTAAAATAGATAATTACTAATTTATAATTACTCTTTTCTAATCTAGATCATTATAATTTATAATTATAATATGATTGTAGTTTTAATATATTAATTATAACATTCCATCCACCGTACGGATTAACCGTTAGTGTACTTGATAAGTGCCGGAAGGTAATACCTCCCTTTCCAACCTCAAACAAAAAAAATATATGAAAGGAGTACTATTGCTTGTTTGACACGCATACGGCCAACGGTTTGTTTGGAACACCGGAATTTTTATGGATCCCGATAAGAATTATGACTTGCTCTAAGTTTATTGGTCCGTGAGAAGAACACGTTTTACTATCTATCGTTGGTATGTGGTATAGTAGTTATGTACGACTTTGTTTCATAGTTTAGCTAGATTTTTAACGGCTCACCTTTCTGTCAAGCGCCACATTGGATAGAAACTTCGAACAACAAAATCCAATTCCAGTCTACGTCTACAAGTCTTAATGTGAAAAATCCAATTCTACTCTGCGTGTACATATCTTGACGTGCAGCTCGTAAATGAAAACTGAGCATCCAAAAATCTCGAATAAAGCACTTTAACTGAACATCCAGAAATCTCGAATATAACACTTTCTATCCATCAACTTGAGATCAAAGCGCCGCCCTTTTCCAATAACGATTCTCAGCTGGAGACAACTCATCCTTGACAAAATCAAACAAGCAAGCAAACCACTGTTGTGGATAAGTAAAATCCAGTTCCAACAAAGATCAATTCACAACTTTATATTTTTTAATAATAAAAATAGGTTACATCTCCATCCTCTGTCGATAGGCATACAAATAAGTGTAAGAATTAAAATAAATAAATAAAATTATGATGGGACAAGTCCACAACTCCTCTTCAAAATATAACCATCTAAATTAAAAGCTAAAACAAATCACATAGATTTCAGCAAGTAATTCTACATCATCCAAAGTAAAACAAAAGATCCCTGATTACAAATTTTAAGAGTGCAGCACCACTGCGTATAGTATCATACATCTTTTGCGATAGCATCAAAGACCAATTATGGAACCAACCGGTAGATGTGAAGAAAAACTACATTGAATTAGCCAATTTTTTATTATTAAAAACTATATCAATTTGTGGTTGCCAAATTAACTAATATAGTGCATTGGCCCCAAACAAAACTAAATTTTTCGTGGACTTGCGCACCCCATAAGCTAGTTTCCAAATATATTTTTGACACTGGGATATTAAAAGCAAAGAAAACACATTGCCAAGCACATCGAGCTATGTGACAATTGAAATGGAGATGCTGAATTTTCTCTTGTGCATTAAAAAACAATGATGCTTATCACCCCGCAATTCCGCTTCGCAAGATTATTCTTTGTTAGGATCACTTTCTTATGAGAAAACCACATAAATACTTTGATTTTGAGTTGCACCTTCAATTTCCATAAGACCCTCTTGCGAAAATTCATAATCGCGTTATACATCGAGTGAACCAAAAATTGGCCATTTTTATGTAGTGACCAAGTGAAGCAATCATTTTCATTTGATAGAGTTATATTAGCTAGACAATGTATCAAATCATTCCACTCGACTAACTTGATACTAACAATTGTCCGCCTAAACGAGACATTTAGAGGTGTAATACTCATAACATCTACCAAGGAGCAGTGTTTCGTTTGGGCCACATTACGTAATGAAAGGTATTGATCTTTGAGAGGACAAGTTACTAACCGCGTATCTTCTTAAAACCTTATATTTGTCCTATTGCCATAACTAAAAGATCTCAAATGAAAAAATTGGTCTTTCATTCGCATTAAACCAGTCCAAAACTAGGAGATCCTGGGTTTATAAGACATATGGGTGAGAGGTTTTTCCTTCAAATATTTGTTTCGCAAAAGATTCTGTCATAGGCCTTCGCCTCTGACCAAATGTATTAACAATTTGCCTAGCAAACATTTATTCTTATATCAAGGTTGTGAACGCCTATTCCACCTTAGTCTTTTGGTTAACATATCTTTTCCTATTTGGTCAATCTATATTAATTTTATGTTGTCGCCACTCTAGAAAAAAAACATGATCTATAAATATCCCTCATGGAATTTTAAAAGAATAACAACATGAACATGGAAATGCTCGAAAGAATTGAGTTTAGAAGTACCAATCTCCCCCCTCCTCCCCATATGAGATGTTTTTGCCCTTCTAAGTGCAAAGCTTTCTCTCAAACCTATCTTCCACTCCTTTCCAAACAATATTTTGAATCTTCTCATAATGAATAGGTATGCCTAGGTATCTAAAAAGAAAGATCCTAAATTACAACTAAACAATTTCATATACTTTTTCTCGTTATCCTTGGCTTTCCCAAAGCAATTTTTTTCACCTTTATGAAAATTAATTTTCAGCCTAGAGAGTTGTTCAAAGACACATAGAATAGCCTTCATGTTTTTAGCCTATTCAAAGTCATGATCTAGAAAGATAATTGTGCCATCGGCATATTGGAGGATGAACAAACCATCATCCACCAAATGTGGAATTACCCCTCTAATCTAACCATCAGCTTTGGCTCTCCCTATAAGGATTGCAAGCATATCCACGACTATGTTAAATAGAATCGAAGAAATTGAGTCTCCTTGTCGCAATCCTTTGCAGTTCTAAAAGTTAGGACCCATCATTGACTTTAATACTAACACTTCCTCCTCAATCCATCTAGAAATCCAATTACACCACTGTTAGGAAAATCCTTTTATATGCGGTGTTTGTCAGAAGAGTTACCATTTAACTTTATCATAAACCTCTTCAAAGTTAATCTTTTAATAATGTCATGTAAAATTACCATCCCCTCCATGATATTTCTATCCAGCAGAAATATTGTTCGACTTGGTCAAATAACTTTATGGTAAATGATGTAAGCCTATTAGTGCCAACTTTTGTAAAAAAATTTGAAGCTAACATTTAGCAAGCAAATATGTCAATATTGTTGGATTTGTTTTGCATCAGCTTTTTTTATAGTATCACAATAATTTCAAAGTTCAATAAAAAAGGATAAGAGTCAAATTTTCTAAATACCCTTTGTATATTCTTTAGCACATTCCATCTCTCTCTCATCTCCTCATCATCTCTACTACTATCTTCTTCACCAAAATAACATATTCCTTCTGCCTCTATCTTCTCCCATATGGATGCATATATAAACAGGGGAAAATAAAAGTAGAACTGCAAGAGAGCACATTCCAGGAAGCATGTGCAAGAGATCGATGTACTCACGCATGCATGCAACCAAGGGAATGTTCCTCTCTTCCTCCTAGAATAGTCCCTTTTTTTCTGTACCAATCTCACGCACGCATTTTTGGTTGATCATCTCTCTCGCAGCCTTTTTCACTTACTTCTATGCCCCATCACGTACTGATGAACAATATAAAATTTGAAACACGCATGTGCGAAATTGTTGTATGGCATTATTTTATTGAGATGTCCAAAGATAGCTAGCACTTTCTTTGTAAGATTAATTATAATTAATTAGTTAATTAAATAATTCAGCCAGCACGGGGGAGCTAGTAAAACGCGTAGCGGCTACTCTGGGTTAGGATAAATTGATCCTCTCTCTAAAGGTTCAAAAAAATAATTGAATTTGACGTAGTTTACATGCGTCTCGTTTTAATATTTTGAATCGAATTTGATAATATCGTATAGCCTGATAAGAATCTCAAACGATAAAAAGATGCCCCTTTAGTATATGATCGATGTGTGGACATAATCATAAGCTGAAGTACAGAGAGTTGCTGTTTATTCTTTCCATAAGATCGATGGTTTGTTCCTGAATTATTTTTTAGACCATAATAGTAGAGTAGTAATTAACAAAAGAATAATAATCAGATTCCAACCATCTTTGGTTGAAGCTGCCCAACCACCGCCCAATCAACAAAACAGAAGAGAAGATTATTCAACCAATGCACTATGCTACACACCACTCGCTTTTCCCCTTTTCTCATTAACTTTTGAGAAAAAAAGGCAAAATTTATAAAACCATATTACAAAAAATTTTCACAAAATTAAGAAGAAAATTAGGAGAGGAGAAAATTAAAATCGAAGAAAAGGAATTGAATTCTCTAAATTGGCTTGTTCCGGAGAACCGTTATGGCTCAGCCGTCGAAGCCGGTTCGGCTCCAGACAGCGTCGCGGACGCGGGAGGCGTCGCGCCCCTTGAGCGTCCGGCCGACGCCCTCCACCATCGACGATCTCGCCTGCCGCCGCGCAAGGTACACGTGGGGCGGCACCCACCCGTCGCCGTCGCCGGCGTCGTCGGCGTTGGCGTCCGCCTCGCGGCGCTTCTCCGCGTACGCCGCTGGGTCGGGGTCGGCGCAGCGGCCGGGCCAGGCGGGCACCTCGACCGGCGCCGACGCCGCCACCTGCCGCCCGTGCGCGAACACCCGGCTCAGCCCGCCCACCTTCCGCGTCGTCCCGCCGCCGCCGCCCCTGCCGATTTCCAGCCCTCCTCCTCCGCCACCTCGCCGATCCGCACTCCCCTCCGACGACGGCGAGTACCAGACATCAGCCTCGCCCAGGTCGGGCAGGTCGTCGTCGCCGCCGTCGTCGTAGGCCGGCGCCACGGAGCCCCCCCGGTGGTGGTGGAACCCGAGGAACATCTCTGCCGCCGGGAACGCTCCCTGCGGCGGCTTCCTCGCCTTGGCCATCGACCGATCCCTTGACGACCAGTAGTACCCCTCCTCCTCCACGGCGGCGTCCCAGTCGTCGAGAGGAAAGCCGGTGGCGCACGAGACTGTCTCGCTTCGCGACGAGAAGAGGAGGGAGGCGAGGCGACTACTGGTGGAGCAAACGGTTTGGCGCATGGGGTGACCTGGGCGCGAATATATAGGCCCGCACGCGCGGCGCGGTGTAAGTACGTGGCGAGGCAGTGGGGCCCACACTAGTGGCGGTACGCCCGGTGGGCCCCGCAGCACGAGCCCTGTTTTGTCCGTAACCACTTCACGCTATTAAGTGGCCGCGCGCGCTCGCTCGCTTTACAACAGTTCACGAGCAATTTTTATTTAATTGACTAACGACGACAACTAATCGTAATTAAGTTGTATTCAGCCGAAATCAGTCTCGCCAAGGTCCAATGCATCTAAAGACACGAAAAACTTTGAGATCTGTTTAGATTCCTGCTATGCCAGTTAATTTAACTTTTTAATTGATATCGGCAGATACTAACTCTTAGGATTGTAGCATTTATATATTTGATAGTTAATGGTGACATAGGAAAATAGCGAGAAATAAAATCACAGACACATCGGCTCTATAAAATAAAATAGATAATAAACAATAAAGAGTAAAATTTGATTTTTTTTAAGAGAAGAGACTAGTTAACACCGATGATCATACTGTTATAATCAGTAGATCGGACTGAACCGAGATAGTATAAGGCTAAAATTAATAGTACGATATAAATAAATAAATCAATATAAAACTGGCTAGATCACGGTATAACCTTATTAAATACAATCTTGATAAATCAATATAACCGAGACAGTATAAGATTGGATCAAATAAAATTAGATTGATCGCTAATAGATTAATCGTGGACAATCTATATATATCGGGCAATATGTCAATACGTTAAGCCTGAAACACAGTTTAAAGGTAACTCATCGGCTGGTTACTCCGATAAAATCTCATATAAAGACCCACCGATTTAATACTCAATTTACTATCAACAGTCTAGAATATCAGATCTAACCGATGCAACACGAGATTGATGATGATAATAAAAACTTGATAAGCCAATAAATTTTACATGAATGTGATGTGATATATCCGATCAGACTAAGAGATTAGATCTAACCAATATAGCCTTAGATAGAGCAAATATATTAGGATAATGGTGAAATTTATTCCTTCATCGAAAATCAAATCTAACCGATGTATCGCATTAAGAGCTAGAACCTACTAAAAAATATAAAAGAATTAGGGTGTCAATACGTCAAAATTATATTAATGTATAAAGATATCTTACAAGATCCCGATGGGTTTATATTTATATGTTGAGATTACACGATTCTTATAAATAACCTCTAGATATTATTTTTTAAATAGAAAAAAAAAGTTAATAAATTAACTACTCATCTAATCTGAATAATATTTTACAAATCCATTTTAATCTGACTGATCGGCTTTTTATCAATCAGTTTGTTTGAATAAACTGATCGACTCTCCAATTTTTACGAATTTGTGTTTACAGTTTAGTCGGTCAATCAAAGTTAACTCCTTTGTTATCGCAGACGGACGGTCAATGCGTTTTTGGGGTCATCGATGAGTATCCGTACACTGCAATTAATGGCCAAATGGATTAGTGATCGACCTATCTACGTGGTACATACTTATCCAACGCGGATTACTGTGACCGTAACGTGTGACCGTATATCGATCATTAGGGCTAGTCTTAAATGTTAATTACGAATACGAACTCTACCAGATGCTAGCAAGTACGTCATGTTCCTATCGTAATATCTACGTTATTAATTATACCTGGAGGAGGAATCATATCGTCCAGCTCAAGATATAATAATGCCTAAAATCGCCAGGAAAAAAAATCTACAAGCACTGTATTAGTGAGTGAGTATACACATAGCAGCAAACCTTCCACGGAAGCTTCCTGCTTCTTTTCCTTTTTTTTCTGTTTTTTTTCTAATATAAAATCGAACAAAACAGCATATGCATGCGTGGATAGATACATTGTGTCGTGTCATACGACTACATGACACGGTGGCAAAGAACCGTAGGACCGTACGAGTGCTCTTATCCCTGGGGTCAGGGAAGATCGGGTCCACGGCTGCGGGTACCGGTATGTGTATACATCACGGCCAGGCAGGTGGGCCAGACGCCCCACGTGGACGCGTACTCGCGCGATCGCGAAGTCCGGCGTGGTGGCGGGGGCCCACCGCGCATGTGTGCGCCGCGCTAGCGGGTGGGGCCTTCGTGACGTCATCGTGGCCGTAGGACGTAGCAGCGCCGCCTCGTGCGTGCGAGCTACGGTAATTGATCGTGTGTTCACGTGAGGCCCGTGATTAGATTAGCCATTAAAGAGCTAAGCAAGGGAGAGGAGAAGAGTATTTCCTACCTAATCGGTTCATTGTATCTGGACGTAAATAGAACGGGTTTAGGTGGACGGGTGTCGGGGCTGTGTGCATGCTGATATATGCATTGAACAGCAAAACAAGTGAGCGTAGCTGTGCGTGTGTGTGGACGCGTGCTGTTCTTTCGGCGAGTGATTATGGGTGGGGTGAAGTGAGTTCTGTTGGGGTGAAATCGCGGTGGAGTGAAAAAAAATCGAAAAAATGGTCCATGTTCAGTGAACTTGACGGTATAATGGCATACTCAAAGCCTGAAACCACGGGGCCGTGAGAGGTGAGACCGTGACTCCGTGGGTACGTGACACGTGAGCACCGAACCAAACTTGGCTGCCAAGTCTTTCCAACCTCTGAAACATAAAATGCTGCATTTTGCAAAGAGTGGAGAAGGGAAGGCAGGTCAAAGTATGAGTCAGATCTGTCAGGGACCATAATTTACAGGATCAGAGACGAAGAGATCCAAAGTTTACCCATAATTTATAGGACCAGACACGAAGGGATTCAGAATTTAATACACTACTCCTCGGTGACAGCCCATTTTTTGTGTTACGAGCGGATCAGCAGCAAGCAAAGCGATGCAGCAAGTGCTCCCTCGCGTAATTTACACAGGCAATGGGCCTACCACAGAGGCCAGGCCATAGCAGCAAAGAGAAGAAGCGAGAATGAGAAGACTCAAAATCTGGGCCAGAATCTGACGTACGGCGAGTCCAAGCCCAGAGTCCATTCATTTTTTTCCAAAATTTGACATCGCAAGCAGACAATATATATTCACTGGGTCGATTTTTTTGCCAGCATCCTAACTACACATCCTACAAGATAGGCTTCCTTATAAGAATAACGCCCATATATAATGGCCAGTAAAGTCGTAAAGATGTGGCCCAAGACGAAGAGGAGTGGCCGAGAGTGCTTGGAATACTGGGCAAGGCCACATAAGCCTAGCACTGTTCGAAGAGGATCTCTTCAGGATTTTCTTTTGGTGTTGTACAAAAAAGTTGAGGAAAAATGCTTCGGTTCGGGCACACGATCCACCCCCAACTTAAGATCAGGCGCCAGCCATCCTAGCTCCGAGCACCCTCCATGTCTAATGCACTGCTGCACCGATGTTCTTCTTGCTACAGCACTCCCTCTCTCTCCCTACCCCTCTCTATCCTCCTTTTATTAACTAGCTCATTAGCAATATTTAAATAATTGTTTCTCTTATACTTATATAATCTACCACCGATTATACCGTTATTCACACTAATTAAATATTTACAACAAGATCTCACATAATTATATTCTTATGAATATAATGTAGAAAGTAGAAAGAGTGGATGTTTTAACTATAACTCATCGATGTTACACATTTTAAGTTTTTTTTATTGTAATAGATCTTATTTATTGAATGTTGCATTCGGTGTTATTTGAATATTTTAATAAGTAATTTCTAATGTTTCATTAGTAAATGTTGCATGTTGTGTTTTTTATGTTTAAGTATTTTCTAATGTCAACAATTATAATTTAATGTTTCATGCGTGATATAAAAAATTTCAATTAAAAATATAATCAAATGAGATATTATTGGAAAACTTTAATTACAACGAATATACGTTAGATCATAGATTAGAAAGGTAATTTGGAAGAAAAAATAGTCTAAAGTTTTTTTGCTAAAGAAATTTTTAGAGAAGAGAGAGAGAGAGTACACCGCGCAACAGCAGAGTGTGCAGGATGCAGAAAGTACAGCGTCGAGCAAGATGCGCGCACCATGCAGCAGCGCATACAGGGGATGCGCTGTGTGGGCGTTGCGAGGCACTGCGGAGGAGGGCGCCCTCACACCTCGTCCAATCTGTGAAAGCCAGGAAAATGATCTTGACCGGACGCCCGATCTAAGCCCATATGGTCGGCTGCCCCACGGCATGCATTTTTCTACACCGTCGTTGCCGTTCTCTCTGTCCCTGCATCCGTAGCCATTATGAGAAGACGAGTTGTGTGGGTACATGTAACAGTAATTACATTAGCAGGTTTCAAACGTTTTTCTTTCCTTAAACTATTTATCTGATATACGATCCGACTACACTATTATATTTCTTATAATTTAATCTTTATAACAAGCTAGAATTGCACTTATAAGAATTGAATGGTTTAACTAGAATCGATTGTATGGCATTTTTTTGCAATAGTTTTTTTTAATGTTACATATGGTATCGTTTGGATGTTTTATGATGTTTCACTGATTAATTTTTAAATATTACACGTGATGTTACGACTTAATTTTTTATGTATCATATAAAAAATTTAGTTAAAAATATAATCATATTTTTGTTGATTGTAATATAATTGTGTAATTAGATGATAGAATAAATAAATATTTTTTGAGAAAAAATCATTAAAACTTATCACTCTCGCTCCCTTTCTCTCCTCTGTTGCTTCGCTGATCTAGGCGTGCATGCTCTGTTCTTCTGCTCCTCTCTGCATGCCCAAGACGAAGGGTCGTAGCCTGTTTGATCGGACAGTCACAGAAAGGTAGTCATGGATGGACAGAAGCCACGGACGCCCGATGAATACATCTAGATCGGGCGCCCGACACGGAGTCACACCCAACAGTCGAAGGTAAATTTTATTTACTATAATTAGTAGTTGATAACATAGGAGTGAGTACTCAAGGAAATTAAGGTACAAGTGCTAGAGGTCACAGTCGAAGAAAGCACTCGAAAAATTTTGAATTTTAGGAAAAGAAAATGGCTTTCAAAATTTTGAAAATTAAGGGGGAAATCATGTACCCCTCTCTAATTTGTCGACGGCAATTCATACAGCACAGTATGGTAGCAGCTAGTCAAATGAGGTTAGTCGATCGTTGCCTCCGCCTCCACCGGAAGATCGACAGCCAGGCGACGACGACGACGACTGACCAATGCCCGTAAGGTGGCGGCGATTTTGCGTCGGGCCGGAGCAAATCATTCAGGTGATCAATAATCATTGAACCTACTCGGCATATATTCCCAACCAACTGAAATTGTTGACCTAGAATCGATCGGTTTCAGCCGTCGTTGCTGTTGGATATACATGCCATGACATGGCATGCTACTATAAGAATTAGTTTTACCTAATTACAAAAACCTACAATAAGCATCAACTTTGATATATAGTTTGATTATTGGTACATACCTTTCCACAATTGTTTAAGAACACCAACATATCGATCCTTTTCATTTAGATGAAAAGAGCCAAGAAACAATGCTAGTACTTTTTATACCAAGTTAGTTTGAGGCTTGTTTTTAAAACCAAGTTAGTTTGGAAGTTGGAGGCAAGTGCTGGGCCACTCTAATTCAAAGATGAAATACATACATTTTGAACGATCTCAGCATTGGGACCGTCCTAAAAGTTGCAATATTTTGGAATAGTGGTCTCTAGAATATATATGTATCTACATATGTAGGTATGATTTATATGTTGAAATGTTACGTATCCCACGTAGCTAGCATAGATGCTGATGATCATCAGTGCTAATCATTTGTTCTGTTGAGATACGCTTAATCATTAGTAGAGTTTAGTGTTCTGGTCAGCCTAATTAGCTGGATACGGAGAGAGGGCCAGAGTAGCCGAAGGCGACTTCCTGACCATTGCAAACACCCTTCAACAATCACACAAGAAAACTGCAGATTAATAATCGGCGTAGTTGAACTGTTAAGTCTACCTCCCTGGCGGTGTTCAGTACAGACTTCAGAGCATGGGTCGTAAAACTGCAACTGTTCATTGGAACTAATGTTTACTATAGCCATACCTAGTAATGCTAATGCTTTATTATATGCAGTAGCCGGTAGATTTTGGAATATTTATCAATCATTTACTTGACAATATAGTCTGAACACATGCTGACATGCATGTGCTTTGCTCCATGTTATGACCGAGGAAAAAGAATATATATATGGGGGCTTGATGTTTGATTAGGATGGTTGGAGAACATGGTTTCTTCTGTGATCAGATTAACTTTGAGTGAAGAAAGAGATGAGAGAATCTCACTTAATCTAAGATGAGCTGGTGTTTCTTCTCTCTTGCAATCTTTGTTAAGAGTTCAGACTTTCAGAGGAGACTTGTGTCTCCTTTTGTTCTCTTTTTTTTCCTTTCTTACGAGTTACGAGATACCCACTGCATTATGGTTAGCTATATACCCTCTATTGAAATAATACAAGTGGGTCGCAAAACCTAATTGCCATAAGAAATTCAAGAAGCTTAAAGCCATAAGATGAGCACTTAGCAACTGTTCAAACTGCCCGACGAACTAACATGCAAAGGGAACCAATTTTCCTTCCTAATAGAGGTCCCGTGATGCAAGACTCCATACAGAGCTCGAAATGAAGTATCCTGGGTTCATCTTTGGGCCCAGTTAACCAGTGCTCCTTTTTAAATGGAAACTAACATTGATGATAATAATCAGTAATAGATTTTCTAATAACCATCAATGGACTTATTTTTTTATTAAAAAAAGCACTCAAGATTTTAACCTTTAGGTGTGTGTCGCTCGTGAGACAATCTCTTTGACATTAAGAAAGTGTTTGATTGAGTGTCTCGCATTGTCACATCACACTTTAGATATGTCATAGTTTTTTAGGTGATGTTTGGTTGATACTTATGTCTAGCCAAACTTTTCATTTATATGGATGCACTTATCATGGGCTTAATTTTGTAGCTAAACTTATTTCAAGGATGATTGATTATTTGTTAGTCCCACTTATTATGGCAAGCTATGACTTACCAAAGTTGTGGTTTAGCAAACTTAGCCATCATCCAAGCATGCTTTAACTTTGTTAAATTCAAGCTTGCTTGTTCAAAAAACTCACAAAACTATGGAGTGAGAGATGGGGCAGGGTGGGAGGGGGTTAAAACCTCGTGGAAGGATAAGAGGGGACTTCTCTAAGACTAGAGAAAAGCCTATTATGATTATAATGAGACCTCTACTAGGGAGATGAGTATGGTGAACCATAACGGTAGTCTGTCATGAAGAGAGGAATAGGAGGCTAGAGCAGGGTGGTCAGTGGACATGGCACTAACAAAAAAAAAAAGTTGTCAAGTAAGAAAATAAATATAGGACGGAATTGGAGGGGTTGCTGTCAAGCAAAAAAAAAAAACTAACGAAATGTGGATGTGTATCAGCGAAAACACAGATACAGTGTTCGGTGACACCTGAATGCTGCCTAGGTTAGATATTGTTAATTTGTCTAGACTCTAAAATTTTTCTTCATCCACCATTAGAGAGTAGTATAAGTTTAGATAAAACGAGGCAGGCTAGATAATATTTTACATGATACTACTAACGTGGCTACACATTTCCTATATGAGGGATACAGATCTTACCGCTTTCTCAATGTTTAGAAGTTAGGCGACATGTGAACAGGTCCACGATTAATGAAACACTTGTTTAGGAGTATTATTTCACTGCTGTAAAATTACGAGTTACAAACAAATCCTCCAAAGACTCCGGAAGCGCCAACAGAAGCCACGTTCACTGCCTACAGGGCGCGTGGGCCCCACGGAGCTATTAAACATGATTCCGCCTTTTCAGCCCGTTTCACACCACGCGCCACCGCCCGAACCGCATCAAGACCGTCCAACCCCCTTCTTCGCACGAATCTCATCGCACCTCCTCGGCGCCACGTCTACGCGGTCGGGTCAGCGGGCGGGCCTGGCATCCTAGACTCGATCCCAGCCATCCACGTGTCTTTCATCCAAATCTCCACGCCTACAAATACCCCCACGCGGCCGCCGAGGTCGAACTCCTCCATTTCCATCTCGCATCGCATTCAAATCAAATTAAACCACGAGATCGAGCACAGAATTCTTCGGTTGCTCCCGCCGTGATGGGCAACTGCCTCGAGAGGTCGCGCGGCCGGCGCGACGGCGATGGCGGCGACGTCGACGCCGCGGTGCATTGCGCCACCGAGAAGAAACGCCCGGTGGTAATGGAGGATCCGGAGGAGAAGGTGCACGATAATGGAGAGAAGCCGCCGGCGCCGGGGGTGACGGAGGTGAAGATCCGGATCACGAGGAAGCAGCTGGAGGAGCTGCTGCGGCGGCTGGAAGAGGGGAATGACGGCGGCGAAGGCGGCGGCGCCGTCGTGTCGGAGCTCCTGTGCATGACGAGCAGCTGCAACTTCCGGCACAGGCCGGAGCAATGGAAGCCGTCGCTGCAGGCCATACCGGAGTGATCGAAGCTACTACCTTTCATGGTACCAAACTACCAACCAATCATGCTGCTTGCCGTTGTTGCTAGTTAGTATAGTATCCCAATACACGGTTTGATCATGCAGCGATGCTTGATGCATGTGATTAGTTGGTGGTAATTACTTTATAATTACCTCATATATTCTAGTAGTATATCAATCATGTGTGTGTAGGGTGTACATTTGGTAGGTTTGAGAAGGCATGAACTTGAGCTAGGCAGGCTAGCTATGTATGTAGGCTGTAATAGTAGTAAATAATACTCCATATTGGTATCTTGATGAGTGAGATGTGAATTATTAGCATTGGATGGGGGATTCTTCCATTGATGACCATCAAGATTTTTCTTGTGAAAATTAATGTTTTTTACTGTTCAATACTGCTGTGTACGATAGTAATGGAGAGTAGTGTTTGCTGGAGTAGATTTTAGTTTTTACTTCCTTTATCTAAAACAAGAATTCAGGTTGGGAGAGATTAAGAGATGTACAGGCATCAACCACTACAAACCTTAGGCACCTTGGCTGTATTTATGTGTATGTTTGCTCATGTGCCTTTCTCTGGAAAGATCCAGATTTGATCAGTAACCAGTCAACTGTCCATGCATATATTGAGGGTGAATTAAGGAGGACTAACAAACATATCATGTAGTAGTTTCATCATATATACGCATACTGTCATATGTGCTTGTCACTGTTATACATGTCTCTTAGGCATTTTGCACATTGTAAAGCAAGTGGGGGACGTACGTGGCTACTCTGCATTTAGTTGCAGCCGTGTGGAGAATGGACAGAGTTGGTTGACATGGTGAACCTCCACTCCTAGCTCTTGTAGATGTTCAATTGATTAGTTTCTTAAACATCCCTTTGATCATCATGGCTCCTAATTAAGGACGTTTTGCATTTTTTTTTGTTTGCTCCTTGCTTTGACTTCTCTCTTTTCTTGAGATGTTTTTTGGTTGAATCCTGCCGTTTCTGGGCACCACGTTCGTTTGCATCTTTTGTATTTTACTTTTGGATTTTGGAGAGGTTGCAGTTTTTTTAGGACATGCAGTGGTTTCTCAACAGATTCTGGGAGTGAACTTTTGATTGTACAGCTAATATCTTCTGTATGTTCCATCAACTGTACTGATCATTGGGCTGAGACGGTGCTAGCTCTTTCTAAAATAAAACTTTGTCTTATTTTTCAAGCATTGATCGATGTTTCTCGACAAAACAAAGAAAAGGGCTTTCATACTGAAAATCTAGAAAGAGCACTTATGCGTTCGTAAACATAAGAAAAATGATAGAAATTACACCGGTTCCACGGTAAATTACACATTAAAGAGAAGGATATGACAGAGGAACTATTTATCTAGCCAAAGTCTTGGTAACGATCGTCTTTGATTAAAATCCACTAATATGTCATCATCCATTAAACTCCTCAGCCTATCCTGCTCTGTTCTCAGTCTCACTCCTTTATCTGATCAAATCCCTGTGCTGTTAACTTGAGAAAAACAGTTTTTTGATAGTTTTGGTCCAAATTTCCAACCATGACCTTACTTGTGGCGGAATAAGAAATAATTTAACCTAATTTACCATCTCTGCGGAGATATTCTTGGGTCAAGCATGTAATCGCTGATCAGGGCATCAGTTGACAAGTTCTGGTGTCTTCTGCTAATGGCTGCCAGTAATCTGTTCTTCGTGTAGTTACAACTAAAAAACTGTCAATAGTTTCAATATTAATTTATGAAGAAGTGCAATGACACAAGGTGAAGATCGAACTGATTGACCTGATCTAAATTAAGCCGGCAATAACGAGTTTCGCCCATGCAAGCTTATCCTGCATACGTAGCAGCGAGTTGAAGAACGGGCAACAATGACACACTGCGTAGAAGACTGCACGATATGATTCAATAAACTGTGGAATCAACTTGATGCAATGACGAACTAATCATCAATCATGCAAGATTGAGTGATGTTACTGCCGCGCTGAAAGTCATCTAGCTCCTTTGTCTGCGTATGTAATTCAGACTTGGTAACGAGCTATGAAAACAAAACCTGTCCGCTGCATAAATTTACAAGATATAGTATTCTTTCTAGGGATAATTATGTGTGGCGTACGAAGCAATTCTAGCTTCCTGGGGTATGTGAGGAACTTCTTTTCTTACATGTTGCAATCTTCGGTTTTATTTTTTACTGCATTTTGCAGAGGTTGACATGCATTTGTAGTGTCTTCTGTAACTGAAGCCACAGTCCAGGTTCATTGCGTATTGGTACTGAATTCAGTCCCAACTTGGCAGGGGCATAAGGAGAAAGACTTGAATGCGTTGCATTTCGATGCAAAATATATTTATTTCTTGCAGTTGCAACTAGTATCAAGTAAAACTTGTGCCATGCATTTTGATATGCTAGCAGCCAATCCTAAGATTTTTCTTTTTCTCAGCCCCATCTGAGAACGTTAGACCTTTTTGTCTCTGGACTCTTGGGGAGGCTGAACATGTAGAGTCCCACATGGAATCAAGCCCTGGAATTTGTAAGCAGAAATGGGCCAAGCAGCCGAAACAGGAGGAATAAGTCACTCCTTAAAGCATAGGTTAGATCTATTTCGTATGTCTTAACCATAAAATCAAATATAATGACTTTTTAACTATTAAAACCATATAAAATGTCTCTCTTAGTTTTCACTGACGTGGCTGCCCAGTCATCACAAAAATTAAAAAAAATAGAGCGGAGCCCATAAGTCATCACCTCTCTCTTACTCTCCCCCTTCCTCTTTGGCTTTCCCGAGGACGCGAGCAACGAGCCGGTGACTAATAAGCTCGCGGTGGAGGAGACAGAGGTGGGCAAAAGGAAGGCATAGAGGCTGTGTGGCATGGTGGACTGCAGGAGGAGCTTTGACATGAGCAACGCTAGTGTCGTGCCCAGTTGGCGGCAGTCCAAGTGGAGGTATTGATGACGACGACAAGGCCCTAAGGACAGCGGTCTTGGAGATGGGCTCGCCGACAGAGGAGCAAAAGTCATTGGGTGTTTGTCTAGATCCAAAGAAGACGGTGAGGTGGAGGCAATGGGTCCGGCAAAGTGTAGATTGGTGGTAAAGGGAGCTCGGAGCAGTGATCCATCAAAGCCTTCGACGGCTTAGGCGCCTTGGAGAGGTTAGCTGAGGGAAGAGATTTGATAGCGACCCGATCTAGTGATCTTGAGAGGTTGTCGGGATCTCACTGGTGAGTGAGCTCGAGCTCGGAGGACCTCGCTAGGCATCCCCGTACTGCCAAGCGAGCTTCTTCTCCGTTACCAATGTCCGCGTCTCTCTCCATCTCTACTGCTCCTCAATCCATGTGAAGGATATGTTAGCGATAGCGAGGAGGGGCCATAGGAAGTAGGAGCACGAGGAGGGCTGAGCCTGGTGGCGGCTACTGCGATGGCTGGCCTCATCCCCAGTAGTAGTCCCCTCAAGCTCTCAAACTCACCGACTGTCGTCTGACATGCTCTCATCCCCTAGGAAAGCTAGAGAGAAAAGGGGAGAGAGAGGAGAATGACATGAGTTTCACTCTATTTTTTAAATTTCTGAAAATCACTGTCAATACTATTGAAAAAATCATTTTGCATAGTTCTAATAGTTGAAGAAATTGTTATATACAGTTTTATGGTTGAGAAATATGAATCAGATCTGACGAAGTGGACTTATTCCCAAAACAGGACAACAAAGCACTGCAGAGACATCAGTCACCAAGGCCTATAGCTCAACAGGCTTAATCTTTCTTCTGTTTCTTGATAGAACGCTATAGCAGTGAGGCTTTGGAACAATGGATTTGTATCGCAGAAATTAATGGAGAGAAAATATATGGTCCTTCCAAGTAGATGAGACAGAGGAGCCCAACACTAAAAAACATTAGGTCTGTTTAGACACAAAAGTAAAGAATCTTGTTGGGCTTTCAAGAATCCAAAGGCTGACAGCTACAACTTCTTTCAAAATCTTCAACTCTTCTAACTAGTTTAGATTATCATCTAAATTCTAAGAAACTATAGTTGTAGAAATAAAAAAATAAACTAGAAGACAGAAGCTGAAAATTTTAACTTTTTTAATTTTCACCAGCTAGTTTCTTAATAGTTGCTTTTCAGAATCTTATAAAAAGCTATTCTAAACGAGTGTCTTTTAAGCTCCCAAAAAGAGCAAAAAATCTTATCAAAAGGACAGTCCAAAGTACCATGTACATGTTAAAATACAAAATAGTTATACCAAATCCTAAAAGGCTACTCCTTGTACTCATAAAATATTAAATATTAAGTTTAAGATAAGATTTAGTTGATTTTAAAATTTCAACCATCAATAAATTTAAGAAAGAATCTACTATATGCCATCAACCTTTGTCATGATTCTATAATTTAACACCAACTTTGTGGAATTCTATTCTATGCCATTGTCTTTGACAAACTTATATGTTATGCCATGAGCAGTCAACCAACCTCCGTTTGTAATGTTCAAAATTATCTTAATGACTAAAATTCCCTTGCACCATCTCAAAGCCCTCTCAACACCGTATTCTCCTCATATCCACCTTACCATCGCCCACTGTCGACATCGCCTTCTCCATGTCGAAGCGTAGCTATACCTGTCGCACCAAGCTAGTGCTACCAACCACTACGAAGGCCGATGCGGCCCTTCCCATCGTAGGGGACACGAAAAAGACAGGGCTAGGCTGATAGAGGGAGAAGTGCCCCAACAATCTCCCCTGGCCATCCACTATCGCATTCTAGCTGTACATCATCAATGTTGTGAGCCTCATCGGCATCGTCAGCGCACCCGTGCAGCTGGAACATATGTCCAACGACCAATTATTTGCCATGTCAATGCTCGTATAGGAACGACATGCTAATTACCTAAGTTCTGGTATGACCATCGTGCCCCTATCTCCCTACCCCACCGCACCCCATCACCACCACCCTAATCACCTATGCCAAGCCACGGCCTTGATAGGGGATAAGTGTAGCCTGCTCATATGCATGGTTCATGGAAAAGCTGTGCAAAGCGAAACGACAGAACGAGGGTGTGCGAGGTCTACACAGCGATGCGCCGCTTGACCTAGTAAAGATGGTGTTGATGTCGTAAGGCATCATTGGAACCGGGGTTAGGCTCAGCGTGGCATAGGTGTGTGTGCACCTTAGGCGCAATTTCTCAAGTAGCTAGCATTTGTGCAGCTGGGCATCTTGGCTAGGATGGTTTGGCTCGGCTATGGCTACACCAGAAGGCTAGAAGAGGGAATTGGGCCAAGAAAGAGAGGAAAGAATGTGGCCCAATTAAATAGTGGACTTTCTCAATTTCTAGTGACTTTTAAATTAAAGATTGGAGAGGTTTTATTAGAGTCTGAAATTTGAGTGTGTAACTTGGATTTACCCTGAACTTTGTGTAGGACTTCGGATGGATGGATTGAGATCCTTAATGGCACAAGAACCAAAATTCAAACAAGATCCAAATTTAAAAATAAAATTTATATTCAAAATAAGTTTTAAAGGGGAGCAAAAAAATCAAGGTGTTATATGCAGTTGGTTTGATTCTACACTTTCATAGTCGGCTGAAATCGATGGACATTTATCCGTGTAGGGATTACATAGTTGTATAGTTGTATGGTTATATATTTCCCTAGTCAGAACTATTTACTAGAGAGGATGAGCTAGGTGCAAATAGTTCTTTTCAAAGTGCTAACAGAGCTCTAATGGATGGCAATGGCATGATGTACAAGTTTTAGAAAGACGATAGCATAGAATTCAACAAAGTCAACTGTAAATCATTGAAGTGTGACAAAGTAGATGGCATACAGCAGATTCTCTCTAAATTTAAATGCTTAGTTTAAAAACAAAATAAATGATATGCATAGATCTATGACTAAATCTTGTCATAAACATCAAATACACACACTTATACATATCTAGGT
This sequence comes from Oryza coarctata, assembly GCA_030770085.1. NCBI lineage: Eukaryota > Viridiplantae > Streptophyta > Magnoliopsida > Poales > Poaceae > Oryza > Oryza coarctata. Next base: position 13,143,343 of record CM061475.1, read on the forward strand.
ATAGAAGGTCTTTAGGATGTGTTCGTTTGGACAAGTTCTTAACTTAGTCGTTTTTTATACGCACGCTTTCTAAATAGCTAAATAGTATATATTTTTTAAAAAAAAATCTATAGAAAGTTGCTTGAAAAAATCACATTAATCTATTTTTTAAGTTTTTTAGTTAATATTTAATTAATTATATACTAATAAATCGCTCAGTTTTATGTATGTAAAGAAGAAGTTTACAACCATTCCAAATGAATTAGAACACAGGCTTTAGAAGTAGAGGCACTGAAGATTAGATATGCCTTCATTTCAATGCATTATAGTGGAGGCTAGTACATATACTTATCTGCTGCTTCATTAATTAGAATGAGTACGATAAGTGATGTAAGCGAGTTCTAAAAATCAGCCATCATATTTGTACTCAGGTGAAGGAGATGAGAGAGAATAAAAATAGGCTATGGATTTTTAGTCAACTATAATACATACTCTAAGACGTTATGTGTGTATAAAAAATGTAGCAGATATTGTATATTATATAAGCAGACTATTAAATTGGTGGTAAATAATATATCAATTTTTATAGCTAGCAGTTAGCTATACTTTTTTAAGCTTTTCTCTTACTAGCTATTAACAAGTAACTTCCTAGACATAATTTTCCCTTTTGCTTCACTGTCAGTTGTTGCTACTATCTTTATCAAAAAGACTTTATCTTTTTCTATCTAACACATACTAATATACAATTAAAAAATTAAAATGTCTATCACTTTTTAAAATTCCAATGTATCTGTTCTCTACTTTTCTCAAACTCTAAAAGTTTATTCTCCACTTTCTCAAACATCAGTTCAATAACAATTATTACTTCAAAAATGAAGTCTTTGTAGGACAAGCAAAATGGTAACTTTTTGAAATGGAGAGAGTATGTTTTTTTGTAACAGGTTGCATGCATTTTGATGATTTACATTGTAACAGAGTTAATTAGAATCACTGTAAAAAACAATCTTGTTAGATACCTTATATTTATTTTAACTATAAGGTTATAAAAATTCCATCAATAGAGGTGATGGCAGTGAAGGTGGGATGAGGCTTGCATCCAGTTCCAACGGTGGTCCTCAGCGATCGTGGCAAGGCCCTCAACCCGGCAATGATGATGATAACTACATCAATAGCGTTGACTCAACAACGTAGATGATGGTGGTGGCTGCTGCTGCTGCTGCTACAGAGGGATTATGATTTAGAATTTGAGGAATTTGTGATTGAATTTGAATTTAGGAAATTGTTTTTTTTTTAAAAAAATACCTTTGCATGGGTGGGGCTTTTTAGACTAACATTTACCAAAATTAATTTTCACATATGGGTGTGGATCCACTTATGAAAATTGATGATTTTTACATATTTTAGTTAGAGTCTGTCCACCGCCTACAAAAATTGTTTTTGACTGCTAAGAAACGGTTTTTGGTAGCAGTGAATTGAGGTTATTTTGGGCAGGAGGTATTACCAAGAGCCTGAACTGACAACGAGAAATGCAAGCGGCATCATTATTCCCAGCTCAACTTGCATGATTTCATCAGTGTTTCTAGCAACACGCATAACATGAGAGTAGACAGAGAGTAGCTGGTGACTGAGTGTCAATGAGATGGAATTGCAAAACGCCAAACGGCCAAAGCCATGATTATTTAAAAAATGTTATGAGATGGAGAGCACAGGACGAAAGTTAAACACAGATGTAGCGACACGACGCACCTAACTCCACGGCTGATTCCTCCTCGTGACAAGGGTTTAGGTATAGTGCGCACCGGAATTGGAGCAAGATCTTTGGGAGCTAGCCGTGATTCTCGATCGCCGCAGGTCGAGGAATCGATCGACCGATCAATGGGCCACGCCGTGGACGGCAGGCTGGAGGCGCTGCTCTCCGGAGCCGGCGGCGAAGGCGAGGCGCATGGCGTCGGCGACGGCGCTGGAGATCCGCCTGCTCTCGCAGCTGGCCGCGCCGGCCGTGGTGGTGTACATGCTGATCATCGTGATGTCCTCCGCCACACAGATCTTCTGCGGCCAGCTCGGCAAAGTCCAGCTCGCCGCCGCCTCCCTCGGCAACAACGGCATCCAGGTCTTCGCCTACGGCCTCATGGTACGCAAAGCACCATCCACGTACGTACATACGCTCAACGTACGTATTTTCGTACGTGATACGCGTTCCTCTACGTATTCCTGCAGCTCGGGATGGGCAGCGCGGTGGAGACGCTGTGCGGGCAGGCGTACGGCGCCGGGAGGCACGAGATGCTGGGCGTCTACCTGCAGCGGTCGGCGGTGCTCCTCACGGCGACCGGCGTCCCGCTCGCGGGGCTGTACGCCTTCTCGGAGCGCGTCCTCCTCCTCTTCCTCGTCCAGTCGCCGGAGATCGCCCGTGCCGCCGCCTGGTTCGCCTACGGCCTCATCCCGCAGATCTTCGCCTACGCCGTCAACTTCCCGATCCACAAGTTCCTCCAGGCGCAGAGCATCGTGGCGCCCATCGCCGCCGTGCTGGCGGCGAGCTTCGCGCTCCACCTGCCGCTGAGCTGGGCGGCGGTGCACGGCCTCGGCATGGGCCTCCCCGGCGCCGCGCTGGCGCTGAGCGCCACGTGGTGGGTACTCGTCGCCGGGCGGTTCGCCTACATCGAGTGGAGCCCCCGGTGCGCGACGACGTGGACCGGGTTCACGTGGGCGGCGTTCGACGACCTCGCCGGGTTCGCCAGGCTGTCCGCCGCGTCGGCGGTGATGCTGGCGCTGGAGGTGTGGTACTTCCAGGTGCTCATCCTCCTCGCCGGCATGCTCCCCGACCCGCAGATCGCCCTCGACGCACTCACCGTCTGGTAAGCACCACCATGGATGTTGCCAGTGACACACTCTGACACTCACACTCACTGGTAGCTTTGGTGTGTGAATTGAACTGGTTTCTGTGAAAATTCAAGCGAAATTCAGCGTGTTCGATTCATGTCTGTTGAGTTTTATGAGAAAGGTTTGCAATTTTATTGACATGATCTGATGGTGATAATCATGCGTGTGTGCAATGTTTTGCAATTTGCAGCACGTCGATACAATCATGTACTTCTTGTTGCGTTGATTTCTGTCTCTGAAGATTTTATTAATGCAAAGTCGGTTGAATGTCGTTGGCAGCGCGAAGGTAGGGAACGAGCTCGGTGCCGGCAACCCCAGGTCGGCGGCGTTCTCCACATGGATGGTCACCGCACTCTCCGCGCTCATAGCTGCCATAGCCAGCGTTGTAGTCATCCTGCTCAGGGACAAGCTCAGCTACATCTTCACCCAAGGCAAGGCCGTCTCACGGGCCATCTCCGACCTCTGCCCCCTGCTTGTTGGCACCATTGTGCTCTGCAGGATCCAGCCCGTGTTATCAGGTGAGGTTCCTGTAGGTTTGCTTCAACTTTATTGATAATTTGTGCTCTGCCATTTTCTGAACATTGTATTTGGTGGTTACCAGGAGTAGTAGTTTTAGATTGTCTCGTTTTCAATTTATTGGAATGTTAGTAGGTTGAGTCTATTTCAGCTCGGTGCGTGGTGATTCATTCCAAATCTAGTAGGTTGCATAATGAGTTTGATTTCGTTGAATTTGAATGCTAACACATTGTTCACTGATTAATTACGATAATCATTTGTCAATGATGTATCAGATGACTGTTAGTCCATTACAGTTTCTTCTTGAGAAGATCTTGCGGTAATCAAACTAATTAAAATTGTATAATATATACTAGTACAGAAACAATTATTCCCATGTAGAGTTGCAGTTAACTATTGGGCAATTTGGCTTTTGGGGACGAATAATATCAAACATCTCAGTACCATTGCTGTCATTTCACTGTTGCTGAATTTGTTTACTGGACTGATCATGAAGGTGTGGCTGTTGGCTGTGGGTGGTAAGCATTGGTAGCATATATTAACATTGGATGCTACTACTTGATCGGCCTACCCCTCGGTGTTCTTCTGGGCTTCAAATTTGACTTTGGAATTAAGGTGCCATTAATTTTCGATGCACTGCAATTCAGCCCGCATTCAGTTGACTTCTCACTTGTCAAGTCAACTGGAAAAGATTAATAACTGCTCTTAGTAAATGTTTGCAAGTTTTGAAAATGGATATTGCATGCAGGGATTGTGGGGAGGCATGATAGGAGGCACACTCATCCAAACACTTATTTTAATATGGATCACATTCAGAACAGCTTGGAACAAGGAGGTAACCATTAATCCATCTCTGATCATCTTAACTAAAAAATACTACTAGATTGCATCATTTCACTGACAGATGATTCTCAATTATCAAATACCTTGTCACATGTAAATAATAGGCCAACACATTATTTAAGTCAATTATTTCTTCTGTCATAATCTAGGTTGTTTCATTGGTGCTCTGAATTTTGCATAATACACTACTAGTATATATTCTGTTAACATTGCTCTGATTGTAGGTTGAGGATGCGATGAGAAGATTAGATAAGTGGGATGACACAAAGCAGCCTCTTCTTGTCACTAACAATCAGTAATAATAGAATAAAATAAGGATCTAATATATGCATGCTGCTACAAATTCGTCAGATTGGGCGCCATCTCATCTGCCACTACTTAATGCAACTGCAATGATAAGACTGTCCTAGATGGCTGGATCAGAAATTCTTAGTTCAGTCAGTTTCATGTGTGCTCATGCTACGTCAGAATTTGCATACTAACATGAATCATTATCACCTAACGATACCATTTCGAGGTACATAATGTATTTGTTATCTATTTAATGGTTCAATAATTAAGTGGAAATAGGAGTCAAGTTGCTCTAGTGAATATAGAAAAATGATGTGACTTCAGTTTCTCATTGTTTGATCCAGGTACCAACAATAGTAGCATTTCCCTGCAGAACTGTTTAGAATACAAAATTTTTCTAGGGGCAGGAGACAACAACCCAAAATTAAAAGTGAAAGTTTAAAACTGTCTCATCTTTTGATTCCTGAGAGGCCATAATCCAATTTGAATTTGTCAGAAACACATCCATGAACACAAGAATGACATGGAATGCAGACGAACCAGCTTCCAAGCAGAAGTTTTCTTTGCCAAGCTGATCAAACAAACGTTCACCACTATGCTAATATACTACTATATGGATCTTGTGGTTGTGTCCCTCAGAAAAAAATTATGTTCTTTTCAAGTCTGGCAGTTCCAATACACTAACCGTCGGATCCACAAAGATGGAAATTCACGTTTCAGAAACAGAAATGACAATATGCTTCAGGATTCAGGCCTGACCATCTGAGACGGCAGTGTTCAGAATTTCAGATAATCATATTGGTGCCGCGACAGGGCAGTATGGAACCTGTCAACATGATTCAACGCTGATCTTTCCTGCAACCAAACGATCTAAGGAAAAAAAGAAAAATATCATAGAAAAACTGAAACCTAAAAAAAGATAGCTTCAGAAGAAAAAAACCAATTCTACAAAATAAATATTACATGACAAATTCTGACAAAATCAGAGATTTTTCTCACATTCCAAGAATACCATTCCAAGAAGATGCTGAATCGCTCTCGCAAACATTTCGCCGATTCCACAAACTCTGGATCTGCATGGATGTAAAATGCAACTGAAACTTTCTCTTAAAAAAATGTGCAACTGAAACTAGTTGAAGGTGGTGTTGCCTCCTCCGGTTCTACGCTGACCACACACGCCAAGCGTGGCCGTCGCTCTTCTCTGACGAGCCAAATGTTTACGTGGGAAGGGTCAGAAACTGCTGACCAATGGCCAATATTTTTTCAGGACTGAAAATGGATCATCTGGTGCCGGCTTGCCCAGGCCCCGATTGCATCACAGAGCAGTCTTTGGCATGTTGTTTATAACAAAAAAAATGTAGCTTCTGAGGAGACGAGTTTGGAGACAGTCTCTTCAGACAAGTTCAGTTCGGATTCTGAACAAGGACAATGAAGTGTTTTGGGGAGTGTTCTTGTGGCTGTGCTAGAACTCTGAACTTATGAAGCTTAAGCCAATCAGAGAGGAAGCTTGGAGCTTGCTGCTACTTTGTCTCTCCATGATGTCCCAACCAAACCCGGATGTGATGTTAAGATGACCATAAATTCATAATGTAGTAGATAATGGGTAAGCTTAGACATGGGGTTGGAAGAAATGCATTGAAACAGGTTTCACCTAACCTCATTGAGATTTGGTGTGTTTTGCTTTGGAGTTCGTTGGAGTTGTGGTCCAGACGAGTTTCAGTGTTTCAGAAGGCATGGAAGCGCATGAAAGTCTCCTCGTGGTACTGAAAATTGCACTGGTGGCTCATAATTTGTTCTCCACGATTACAACTTGAGATTTTGAACCCTCAAATTTAATTGCATTACTATTCTTGACCGTAGAAGAAATAAATGGCCAAGATGTTTAAACGGAAGAAGATAACAATTCTCACGGTACTAGAAACTGCACTGGTAGCTCATAATTTGGCCTTCAGTTCACTGCCCTGTAAATTCAGAACCACCAATAGAATTTGAATTTCAGTTCTCTAAATTCTCTTCTTTTATTTTTCTATTGAAGGTTTGCTCTATATTCTCTTCAGAGAACAAAATCAGAGCAGCATGTTTGCTAAATTTTGGACCAATATTTTTTTTAGAAACGAATCGCATGATATTTGGCCACTCATTTCAGATAGGAAATTAAAGCGAATTACAACCACAAATACCTGTCCTGATGGGACACAATTACTATATGATTTTGCCCCGGTAATAAACTGCAATATTCTCTTTGTCTCTTTCATGAACTGGGAAATGAACATCATCATGAACAAAACTACGAGAAGAAAAGAAAACGCAGCAATAATAAACAATGACACGGCATGCCCAACTAATGCTCTCCATAAAAATATGAGGCGGCTGGAACCAGCCTGCCTGAGCCTTGCACTGTCCTGAGAGAGTATCATGGCTTTGTCAGTCTATATAACTGGCAGGCTCACTCGTCCCAGAAGAGATCAAGAAAGAGAGAGATCATCAGGGAAAGCTAACCTAGATGCAAGAAGCTTGTTTTTTCTCCTCGTCGTTTCCATCGTCCTCGAGTGCGAGATGATGATGATGCTGCGGGCATCGACGCCGTTCGCGTACGCGAAGGTGGACAAGGTGGACGCCGACGAGGCGCGGCACCTGCAGGCGCAGTACCTGATCCACAAGGTGCTGGAGGAATCATGCTGCGCGCCGTCGGCGGCAGCGAGGGGGAGGAGGAGGCCGACATCGGCGGCGGCGGCGTTCTTGGCGAGGGCCGGCGGTGGTGCTAAGGCGAGGCAGATCGGCGTCCGGCTGAGGCCGCTCAGGCTTGCCGCCCGGAGCGTCCGGCTGCGACTCTGCCGGGGACTGCAGAGGCACCTCCGGAGCCTGAGGAGGCTCGTGCGCGGGTCCTCCAAGGCGCGGCAGCTCGGCTCTCCCTGATTCGTCTTCCTCCTTTGCTGAGCTCCCATGTCGTCTTCTTGGTCATGCAAGAGCAAGTTGCTGCTGCCTGTGTGGCTCGAAGAGATGGCTCTAATGGCGTCTGCTTTGCTGAAAGATCGGGTCTTTTTCTTTGAAAGGTTAAAGATCGGATCTTGTATGTGTTTAGGTGGATTGTAGCATGCAAAGATGTAATATAAGCATGTTCCTGCTGTGGCATATATGCCTCCCTTTTGTTTAGCTCGATCTGTACACTAATCCACACTCAATCTTTGGTCTTGTGCTGCTGAAAGATCGTTCTTTTTTCTTTGTTGATATGATCCATGTTGATGTAGTGTTTGATGAAAAAAAAATGCAGTACTTCTTGATCAGCCTGTTTCCTGAAATCCTGCTCTGTTATTTCCACCACAATTTAGAAATCCCTTGCCCATTAACATGGCGAAACCTTCGGCAATGTGTGTATGTGCAGCATGGAAACATGTGTGAGGAATCTTCATTGTGTTTGTTGCTTCTTCTTTTGTGCATTAAGCACTGAATCTTTACTCCACTGCTGAAAGTTCTGAATCTTGTGTTTCATAAAATGCGTTCTGAACCTTGTCTTTCTGCTCTTTGTCCATCCTGCAAGTTCTCCAAGCAAAACGACTGCAGGTCTGCAGCAGGTGCAAGATTAGATTAGCTTAACAAATGCTACCTACTACTAATATACTACCCGGTGGATGTGGCAATGTGTCCGTTCAAGACAAAAAAAATTGCATGATAAAGAGGCTCCAGATGGCTCATTTGTTTTATGGTGGATGAGAAAGTAGATTTGGTGTCTAACTCATGCTGCCATCTCTGCAAACAGAACACCTATCTATAACCTGACAGCAACAACTTGGAAAATTCAAAAAGACGTGTGTGTAGAAATGTGTACAATGACTATGACACCAAGAGAATAAAGGGGGTTGGGTATATATACAACCCATGTCAGTGGTATGTCTAACACCCCCGCAGTCACAGCGGGAAGGGAACGGACGCAGAGACTGGACCGAAAACTGGTGAACAAAGACTTGGACAGACGTTTAGTCATTATATCGGCAAACTGATGTGCCGAGAGGACATGGAGCACCCGAACCTATCCTAATACGACCTTATCACGGACAAAATAGATATCGATCTCGATGTGCTTGGTGCGTCGATGATGGACCGGGTTGGCGGTCATATAGACGACACTGACATTATCGCAGTAAACGACGGTCGCGGTGGAGAGGGGTGCACGGAGCTCCTGGAGAAGCTGGCGAAGCCAGCAGCACTCGACGACGGCAGGTGACAGCATAGTACTCGGCTTCGGCGCTAGACCGGGACACTATAGTCTGGCGTTTGGAGAGCCAGGATACGAGAGTGTCACTGAGATAAACGCAGTAGCCGGACATAGAGCGTCGAGAGTCGGAGCAATCTGCCCAGTCCGTGTTGGAATATGCGGTGAGGGAGTCGATGGGGCTGGAGCTGAGATGCAGCCCGCTGGAGAGAGTGCCCTTCACATAGCGTAGGATTCGCTTGAGTAGCGCGAGGTGAGGTTCGCGCGGAGCGTGCATGAAGAGGTACACTTGCTGGACAGCGTATGTGAGGTCGGGTCAGGTGAGGGTGAGGTATTGCAGAGCCCCAGCAAGACTCCGATAGTGAGAGGGATCGACAACGAGTGCGTCATCAGTAGCGGAGAGTTTGGCTCGAGTGTCGATCGAGATGGCCGTGGGGTGACAATTGGCCATGCCCGCACGCTGGAGGAGGTCGATGGCGTACTAGCGTTGGAAAAGAAAGAGCCCGTGGGAGGAACGGGTTACGGAGATGCCAAGGAAATGGTGGAGAGGACCAAGATCGGTCATGGCGAACTTAGAGTGGAGTCGGGCCATGATTTGGTCGAGGAGAGATGTCGAAGACGCTGTAAGGACAATGTCTTCGACATATAGAAGTAGATAGGCAGTAGCGGAGCTGATATGGAAAGTAAACAGGGAACTATCGGACGCAGAGGCCATGAAGCCGATGTGCCGAAGATAGGCAGCAAAGCACTGGTACCAGGCACGAGGGGCTTGTTTGAGGCGGCAGAGAGAGCGTTGGAGAAGACAGACGTCGTTGGTATGAGAAGGGTCGACGAAGCCTAGGGGCTGCTGGTAGTAGACTGTTTCCGTCAGGTGGCCGTGAAGAAAAACGTTCTTCATATCGAGCTGATAGATCGGCCAGGAGCGAGAGGCAGCCAAAGTGAGGACGACTCGGATGGTGGCGGGTTTGATGACGGGACTGAAGGTCTCGTTGTAGTCGACATCGGGTTGTTGGGAGAAATCCCGGACTACCCAACGAGCCTTGTGACGAGCAAGGGAGCCATCGGCATGAAATTTGTGTTTGAAAATCCACTTACTGGTCATAATGTTGGTGCCGGGAGGTCAGGAAATGAGGCGCCAGGTCTCGTTATCCATAAGGACCTTGTACTCGTCGCCCATGGTCGCACCATTGAGGGTCGGCCAGGGCTGAGCGAGATGTCACCGGGATGGGCGAGATAGAGCTGTGGACGGTGGAGAGACCGTAGCGCTGAGTGGGGCGGAGAGGCTCGGTCTGGGAGCGGGTGACCATATGAGAAGTGGAGGGAACTGGAGCCAATGGGGGTGCGGGAGTAATAGGAAGAACTGATCGGGTGGGGGCGTCATCGGCTCCAAGTCGGCGACTATAGACGAGAGGAAAAGAAGGAATTAGATCAGCCTGGGCCGATAGGGTCAGGTGGGCCGAGTGGTCCGATCGGTCCGATAGAGATGGATCAACCGATAGAGTGGGGGGAGCCGATGGAAGTAGGGTGTCCGATGGAAAGGGGATGGTATCGGCTGAAGGATAAACAGGATCGGTATCGACCGATGGTGGTCCGATGGTTGGGACATCGGACCGAATAGTGGTGGGATATGTGAAGAGTAAGTCCTCAGCAGCAGCTGATGAGGGGGCCGATGGAGGGGACAGTGGAGGAGCCCTGGTCGGCACAGTGTTGGTGAGGAGGAAGTCGAGATCACTAAAGGAGGATCTCGGATGAAGTAGACCGAAGGAAAAACATGTCTCGTCAAAAATGACGTGACGAGAGACGATGACCCGTTAGGTGGAAAGGTCGAGACATCGGTATTCCTTGTGAGAGGTGGGATAGTCGAGGAGAATACAGGCGGTGGAGCAGGGAGCGAGTTTGTGGGAAGCTGTGGCGGTGAGGTTTGCGTAGCAGAGGCACCCGAAAACGCGAAGGTGGGAGTAGTCGGGCGCCGTGCGATAGAGAAGGACATAGGAAACGTTGTTTTGAACGGAGGAGCATGGGCGCCGATTGAGAAGATACGTCGCAGTAGCCAGAGCTTCGGCCCAATAAGTGGCAGGGAAGTAGGCGTGAAGTAGCATGGTGCAACTGATGTTGTTGAGGGTGCGAAGGAGGTGCTCGGCTTTGCCGTTCTGAGGAGAAGTGTAGGGGTAGGAAAGCCAGAAATGGATGCCCTGCGAGGTGAGGAGGTTTGTAACGGTACGGTTAACGAATTCCGTACCGTTATCGGCTTGTAAAGCCTTGATGGGGAGGTTGAACTGAGTGGACACGTACGTGACAAAGTGAGTGAGGTGAGAGGCGACCTCGGATTTGTTGATGAGCGGAAAGATCCAGCAATAATGTGTGTAATCGTCAAGTATAGCGAGGTAATACTGATTACCGGAGACACTTTTAATTGGAGACGTCCATTCATCACAATGTATAAGTTCAAATGGACGCGAGGTACAGGAGAGAACTAAAAAAGGGTAGACGCACATGTTTGCCAAGTTGACATGAGTGGCAAACTGTAGAACTACTGTGGGTACATCGGATAGAGGCGCTACGACGGAGGGTGGCGACAGCGTCGGGGCCAGGGTGGTCGAGGCGAAGGTGCCAAAGGTTGGTGGAGAAGGCGACACTGGCGTGTGGAGTAGACGGCGCAGCGGGAATGGTGTAGAGGTCTCCGCCACTATTGCAGCGAAGGATCTGTCGCTGGGTTAGGATATCCTTCATAGAGAAACTAGACGTGTCAAATTCGATAGAGCAGTTGTTGTCTCTTGTGAATTGACGAACAGATATAAGATTGTGAATAAGAGAAGGTACGATAAGAACATTGCATAGGGGGAGGTTAGTGGTGGATGTAGACAGAGAGGAGTCACCTTGGCATTGGACAGGAAAAAAGTGACCATTACCGATGGTGACAAAGGGGGAGGAAGAGGGGTGACAGGAGCGAAGTATACTGACCGATGACGCTATGTGTGAAGACGCCCCAGAGTCTAGCATCCAAGGGTGTTATGGTTGGAGCGTCATCTGGTTGAGGGCAGCGACGAGGCCAGCCTGGTTCCAGGAGGGAACCAACTGGGTGAGTGGGGTTGGTAGCATCGGCTGAGGCGGCAGAACAGGAGCCGATGCCAGGTGAGCCTAGGGATGGGTGCCGAGAACCCCGGGTTGCCAGTCGATGGGGCTGTGTGGTTGGGGCTGGGGCGTCCAGGGGTTGTAGCAGAGCCACGGACCTGTGGGACCGGCAGGTTGGGCAAGGATCGAGGCAGGTCGTGATTGCATCGGACCCTGCCAGGTCCTGCCTTTGCCTTTGCCCTTGCCTTTCTTGGTGCGGGCTGTGTTGCCATGGTAGGAGCCATGGCCACCAGAGCCGCGGGAGGAAGGGGCAGTGCAGGAAGCTCGGCAGCCATTATCAGCTGCGACAAGAAGAGCGGTGTGGGCCACTGTCTTCTCATCGTTAGCCAGACGGAGTTCTTTAAAAACTAGCATGTTATGGGCCCGGCGCGAATGATGGAAGAGGTGTGGCGTTGGTGATGTCATCGGCGATGTTTGAGAAGCGGGGATTGAGGCCTCGCAAAAGGGCGAGGACGAGTCGAGAGTCAGCCACAGGGTGGCCGACGTCCTGGAAAGCAGCAGCCTTGACCTTGAGGCGCTGATAGTATGAGGAGACAGAGGAGTCTCCTTGTACCATGGAGTGGAACTCGTTGAGGAGGAAGATGGTGTGAGGATACTTGTTGGCCAGGAAGATCCGCTCGATGGCCACCCAGAGATCCTAGGCGGTGGGGTCGTTATCGTCCATGGCAAGGTCGAGAACAGAGTCGTCGACTGAGCCGAGCAGCCAGCTGCGCACGCAGCACTCGACGATGTCCCACTGAGGATCATCGGGGTGAGGTGGAGCGGAGCCATCAATATGGGACCGGAGGCCTAATTTTCCATAGAGGGATTTGAAGAAGAAAACCCACTTGAAATAATTGGCGTTAAGGTCGAGGGAGATAGGAACGTGAGATTTCACGTTCACAGCAGTGTAAGGAGGGGAGAAGATCGGTGAGGTGGTGCCCGAGGTGTGGTCTGAGTCACCGAGGGCCGGAGTAGACTCGACGACTGGGAGAGTGCCGGAGCTGAAGATGGACTCGGTGACCATGATGGGAGAACGGGAGCAAATAGCCGATGGGAAAAAGAAGCCGATGGGAGGGATAAGCTGATAAGAGGACTGATCGGGCGATCAAGGATGTGAGAAGCCGATGGGGAGTGGGCCGACCAGCCGATGAGAAGTGGTTGGCCGATGGGGAGTAGGCAGCGGAGTAGGTGAGAAAAAGGTGATGGCAGAGTGGGTTAGAGAGTAGTTGGGTCACGGATGTGCGAAGATTCACGTCCGTAAACTCGTGGAGGCCAAGGAGTGGGGCGGACGCGAAAAAGGCGGGGAGTGGCCGGACGCGAAGAGAATATGTTCGCGTCCGGGAGGCAGGGACTCGTGTCTGCGGACACGTGGACACGTTTGACTGGCTCGAGCGTGAGGGAAGAAAGTTCGCGTCCGAGAGCCGTTGAGCGTGTCGGAAAAGGCGAGAACCAAGGGAGGGTTCTAGCCGATGGAGAGCTGGACAAGTCCAGCCGATGGGAGGGTGGACGAGTTCAGTTGATGGAGACAACGAGCGCGGAGGTGCGCCGGGGTCAAAGAAGGAGAGATGCATGAAGCAAGAAGAGAAACGGAGACGGGTGCGAGGCGAGACGAGAAGGCGGATCGAGACTGTCGCCTGGTCACGCGGAGGTGGGATGGAGAAAAGAGGATGACTGCGGGAGAGACAGGAAGAAGAAGAAACAGGGGCGAGAGAGCGAGGAGAGTGCCAGGAGAAGAGTACCAAGAAGAGGGTCGGCGATGGAAAGAAGACGTCGATGAGAAGGAGGAAAGGGTCGGCTCACCGGAGAGAGAAGCTTGCGCGTCGAGATATCTAGACTTGCTCTGATACTATGTAGAAATGTGTACTGTGATTATGACTCTAAAAATATACAAGGAGATCGGATCTATATATATACAAATCAGACTAATGGTCTGTCTAACAGGGTGAAATCGAGAATCCAAAACAAACAGAAGCTTCAAATGAAATCATATACTATAAGCTTGAGTTGGACATAATGTGTTGACAAATGGCATCAAAGGCTTCATTCTCAGGTGACATCAAAGGCGTCATCCGGCATTAAATAAGCTGATCTCGACTACTCACAAAAAATGCCATAAGAGGTCAACACTGAAGAATACTACATAATATACATTAGATTAGCGGCTGTTGCTTGTCAAAGCGAAGAAGTTCATCTCTTTTGCTCATTGTTTATTTTGGGGGCAAATAGCAAAGATGGTTTATTTTTGTTCATTTGCTGAGAAAGCTAAAGAGATTTATGTAAACAAGACAAGATACAGTCCAACCTTGGAATCTCGTTCAAAAAAAATCCAACATTGGAATTAATTAACGCATTATTCGTGGTGCATGATTGCTCTGGGCAGAAAGTTCGCAGTCCTGAAAGAAACATTGATACATGGCTAGTTGAGTAGTTTCCTATAGTAGTTTGACACTTTGATAATCTGATGGCATCAATGGTTTTGGCGGTGCCTTGAGGGCGGTGCGGCCTGTCATACTTGTTGAAGTGCATTATGGCCATGTAGGAGATTATTTCCATCCTCAGGGATGTTCCTTAATGCGTATTTATTTCTCGAATGTGATACAACTAGTTATAAAAAAATATTCATATAGAGGCAAGGATCAACCAGTAAACTTGAGGCTTAAAAGCTATTAGCTTATAAAACATATAAGTAAAAAAATTAACTTAAAAAAACTAAACCAATAAACCTAAGCTAAAATAAAAACATCATCATACTGTCACCACCCCAACATTTGCACCATCTCAAAAAAAAACTCCCTTTTTCTGACCGTTGATCACTCATCCGACGACGGAGGATTCTTGGGCGGAAGGCCGCACCGCATCCACTTCCAAACGGATACCCAGCCGGGCCCGACGCGAACAGCCGCGCCGACCGATGCGCGTCCCGTCCGGCCCACAAATTGCCCAACCCCCACTCACTCTTTCAGCCGCCGCCTCTTCCGAGCTACACGCATCCGTAGTTCCAGACCACAGCGAGCGCTCGATCTCTCACTCGGGTCCCTAGGGTTTCGCATCCCGCCGCCGCAGCCGCGACGCGCGATGCAGCAGCCTCCCCCGCCGGCGCCGCCGATGAACGGCCATCACGCGCCCCTTCCCCCGCAGATCTCCGGGGCGCCGCCGCCGCCGCTGCAGGGCCACTACCAGCCGCCTCCGCCTCAGCCGTACTACCAGCAGCCGCCCTACTACCAGGCGGGGCCCCTGCACGGGCCGCCGCCGCAGCAGGCGCCGGCGATGTGGGGCCAGCCGCCGCCGCCGCAGCAGCAGCAGATGCCTCCTCCGCAGTACGCGCCCCCTCCGCCCCAGCAGTACCCGCTTCCCCACCAGCAGTACGCGCCTCCGCCTCAGCATTACGCGCCGCCGCCGCAGTACGGGGCGCAGATGGCTGGCGGGCCCGCTCCGGGAGGCGACGAGATCAGGTCCCTGTGGATCGGGGATCTTCAGTACTGGATGGATGAGAACTACCTCTACAACGCTTTTGCCCCCATGGGACAGCAGGTGATCTTCCTTCTCTACTATGATTGTGCTGAGGATGTGTGGATTAGGTGCTTTTGATCTTCCCCGCAAAAAAAAAGGTGTTTTTTAAAATTTTATTTGTGTGGATGCAATGTTGGAAGTGGTTCGGTGCTTCTTTGAGGGGCTAGAACCTAGAAGTGCTAGTATATGCTTTAATTCTGTTATAAACAATACGTTAGGGATAGAAGCGTTTATGGCCACAACCTATAAAGTGATAATACTTGTTGAAGCAGCCATACCATCGTTTAAATACTACCAGTAAAACTTCCTGAAGATCAAAAAAGGCCAACAGAACAAATTACTCAAGGTATAAAAAACAGCAAATAGCATGTCCTTAAAGTTTAACTCAGTGCCTTTTTCCTGTAGTTTTTGATTTTGTGAGGGTTTACCTTTGCACATGTCATTTTGAAAGTTAATACAATGGCATAAGCAGGCCGGTTGTCATTTTCATTTGTGTTGAGGCATTTTTTGCATTCTTGTTTGTATGCTGTCATTGTTGTCTTGTTTGAATGAGTAACAGTCTTGTGCTTCACCTTTTATACAATTATTTTTCTTTGGGTATTAATGCTTTTGATACATACAGGTTACTTCAGTGAAAGTCATCCGCAACAAGCAGAGCGGGCATTCTGAGGGTTATGGTTTTATTGAATTTCAGTCTCGAGCTGCTGCAGAATATGCCCTGTCTAACTTTAATGGGCGCATGATGCTTAATGTTGATCAACTTTTCAAGCTAAACTGGGCTTCTAGTACTGGTGAAAGGCGTGCTGCTGATGACGGTGCTGATTACACAATATTTGTTGGTGATTTAGCTGCTGATGTTACAGACTCCATGTTGGAAGAAGTGTTCAAAACACACTACCCTTCAGTTAGAGGAGCAAAAGTTGTCATTGACAAAGTTACTGGCCGAACCAAAGGATATGGTTTTGTACATTTTGGGGATGAAAATGAACAAGCACGTGCTATGACTGAGATGAATGGAACTATTTTGTCTACAAGGCAAATGAGGCTTGGGCCGGCGGCTAACAAGAAGAATGTGGGTACCCAGAAGACATATTCAACAAATGGTATGCACTCAGCTAACCTCTTTCAGTAATAAATTATTAATTCTTGTTGTATTGGTTCACACTTGCTTATGTAGAAGCTTGCAGGAGGTGCTGATTATTAGAACCTCTATGGGTCAACATTTTGAACACCCAGCCAAACCCATTTCACATGCTAACTATGCCCTTTCTGCTTGCCTGATGGGAGTTGTTACCACCTTTTTTTTCTAGTCAATTTACTAAAAGATAGCTGGTGTTGCTTCATTACTGTAAACAGACACTCCATCCTGCTCTTTCCTTTATAAGATTGAGGTAAATAAACACAACCAAGTAATGAAAAACTAAACAAAATTCATGTTTCTCAAAGCAGGATGCCATGCCACCATATAGGGTCTGGAATTGTCTTCAGCTGAGATACATGTCACCTGTAATCCATGGCCTCAGTTAGGTCAGTGTTTAATTTTTGCTAGAATTTGGTTCTGAAGCGAGCAGCAAATATGCTACCTACCTGTTCTCACTTTCTGCCACTACATCGAACTAGCTACATTCTGTGAAGTTAAAAGTTCTGTCATATTCCAGTACTTCCAATTCTAGCTTTAATGATCTTTTTAGGTTTAACTCTCTGTTAACCTTCCCAGAGTTCTTAATGTACTTTTCTGCTTCAACCTCTGATTCCTTTTATTTTCGCTTATTATAACCTATAGGAAATGTCTCATTTTGTCTTTATATTATTTCACAGTGCAGATTCCTTTTATTTTCTGTTTTCACCTCTCATTTGTTATGCATCGATACCTCTGCTTTCTAGGTTTTATTCAAATAATACAGACCACCAAGTGATAGCCATCGTCTTGAACATTTTCGTATATAGGTTTAGGTGTGGTCACAAAATAGAGATATTTTACTCTATAAAAGCAATTCTCTGTTTACCAAATTACTAATAATTGATTGGCATATTCATTCGAAACTTATGAATGATGTTTAAGTTTCTATTTTATAAATGCTGTTTAGGTTAATTTCAGTTCATGTGTAATACATTTGCTGCAAAGTACAGGGGGTGGTCTAGAGCTCCATCCATCAACTCAGATTCATGATTCTGACTTGCCATACTAACATCCATGCTCCTGCATTCATTTATTCTTGTATTACAGCCAAGTTGGTTCACTCAGTGATCAAATCACACGTCTGTGAAGCTAGAATGCTTGTATTTCTTCCCCGCCTTCCCCTAACAGTGTTTGCTCTTTTTTGTTTGCTGATTGCTTCGTTGTAGTTAAACAGCAATATTTACATGCACTTTGAACAGAGTATCATTGAATCTGTCTTGAGTGACCTGTTTGCTTTGGGTCTGACTAGCAAACATGTTTGCTAACATTGGTTTGGGTTTTTGCCTATTGTTTACTATAGTGATCCTACTGAACTTATGCTGCTTATGTTTTATCATTACAGGTTACCAGAGTTCCCAAGGAAACAATTCAGAGAATGATCCTAATAATACAACAGTGAGTAGCTTTCTGATTTACTTAATTCGAAGAGTTGCTGTTTCCTTATTTTTCGTATTGTGCAATAGATCTTTGTGGGCGGGTTAGATTCAAATGTAAATGAGGATCATCTAAAGCAAGTATTTACTCCATATGGGGAAATTGGTTATGTGAAGATTCCTGTAGGCAAGCGTTGTGGATTTGTCCAATTTACTAGCAGGTTAATAAATTCTTCAGGCTTTCTTTGCTAATCATCTTTACCTAATACATATTTGGTCTGATTCTTTGTTGCTTTTGTTATATTATTGTATTTTCAGGTCATCTGCTGAAGAAGCCATCCGTGTGCTGAATGGGTCTCAGATTGGTGGGCAGCAAGTTCGGCTTTCGTGGGGCCGTACTCCTCATCAGAACAAACGGGTTTGTGTTGAAGTTGAATTCTCTGCTGTTGATGCTAGCTGTATAGCTGCAGCCTGCATGTGCATAGGTTAACCCCAGAATCACCCTTTCAGGCTCCCCAGCAGGATGCCAGCCAGTGGAATGGCAATGGCAACTACTATGGATACCAACAGGGCTATGATGCTTCTTACTATGGTGCACCCAATGCACAGGATCCTAGCACGCAAAACTACTATGGCTACTCTGGTTATGGCAATTACGAGCAGCAGCAGCCACAACAGCAGGAGCCCCCACAGCAGCAGCAGCCACCCCCACAACAGCCCCCACAGCAGGTATGAGACTGAAAACCCAGTCTATCATATCTGCATTTGTCTCATGGTACACTACAGAAATCCATTATCAAAATTTGAACTGAGCAAATAAGCAAGATGTAAATCTGCTTCGTGAACTGCAATTGTCGATTGATTTTTTGCAGCCACACAAATGCAATTTCAGACTACAGTATTTCGTGGCTGACGGTTAACCTCATATTATGCAGTGACCATGGTGACAATGCAACTTTCAGAGCGCTGTCGGGTTATCGGGGAGTACAGTCGCATGAACTCGAGCTGGTGCTTCCTTAAGTTATCGTAGAGGTCTTGTAGCGTGGCTAGCGAGCCTGTTTGTTCTTTTAGACTAATCGAGTCCTTTTGATAGTGGCCCTAGCGTTACAGTTTTTTGTGCCTCTGGGTGTCGATTGTCAAATCTGCTCTGACGAGTTACCGAGACTAATGTTATCTATTTATGGATGATTTGTTTGGTCTTTTGCCTTGAAATGAGTAATGAGCCCCATTGGTTCCTTGCGATTCCCGTCTGTTGTGTGAGTCATGCGATCGTCACGTTGTCATTTAACCAAAGCGTCAGATGGTGTGTACGTGCAATCTTGCGTCTTCAGTTCAATTGCATGTTAAAAACCTGCAAAGAAATTCGCGGTGTTGTAAACGGATAAACGGGATCCTTGTTGATTCACTGGGTATATTGGTTAAAACAGTTTTTCTTACCTGTTACAACTAGAGTTGTCAACCAGCCGAGCTCTTGTCCGTCTAGGCTCAAGCTTGACTCGAGCTGAGCTTAGGTTGAGCCGGTTCTAACTTAGAGCTTTTAAGCGAGCTCCGTTCTTGGCCACGACTAGTATTATGTATATTTTAAGAATAATTTTTTGACAAAAGTAATTATTCTAGCTAATCATACTAATAAAGGAGGAGAAAATTTACTAAGATATATGTCACTAACCCATGCCAGTTTATCATATAGATCATCTAATGTATATTTGATTTATTAGTTTATCAAATAAACAAAGTGAAAAGTAATAAAAGTTATATATGAAAAGACTTAAATCCCACGGAAGGGAGTGAATGTATGTATCTAAAAAAATTACAATGAAAATTAAAATTTCCTCTAAAATATTCAGTCTAGAGACTCCGTTTGAGATTTAAATGCTAGACAACAAACCTCAGTCGGACACTTTGATTGTAGAGTTTTGATATTTTGGTCTCTCTTCACTTCACTGTTTCTAAAAAGAATGTGGAGGAAATAATCTTAAGAAAGAATGTGGTATGATAGGTGATCGAAGGATAAGAAGCACTATACGAGAACACAATATCTTTCATCGAAGTTTTTGTTCTCTCGAATAAGCGTGACCAAGGTAAAGTTCTTTAGAGCGAAGGCGTGGAGGAGCTTCTTGACGACGACGTAATCGATCATGTCTCATTTTCAAGTTCTTTAAGTTTTGTTGACGATAATCATCATACGATCATATATCTCTTATGGTATCTTGTCATTTTCTATCATGAATATTTTAAGTTTTTCTTTCAACAATCCAATCATTTATTCCTTCACGCCAAGAGATCTCTCATATGATAATTAGAGATAATCTTAAATCTTCTTGGCTTTCTCAAATTGATTTATCTTGTTAAACTCTTTCGGACTCAATGACTTGAGGATCACACTTACAGCTTAAGTGTTGTGGTGTACGAGTGTCTCTTGAGCGGGCGTGAGTTTTATTATCCACCTCTAAAATATTAAGACTTATAATTATAATTTTCACACACTATGATACAATGACATTATATGTAATTTTATGACATAATATGTTCTATCAAAGTGAGAAGCACACCCAAAAGACATGGAGATGAGGTATGTAGAGGAATTATATGAATTAAGCTTGTTGTAATTAAGAGCTATAGTTACTTTTTCTTACAGCTACTTTTAGAAGTAGAGACATCCTCGTTCTCTTTATTTTTCTTACTTAAGATCAACAGATTTATCTTCTAGTTGTGACATCTCTTTAAGAAATTAAGTATATCCGAAGATAAAACTTTGATATCAATTGAAAGTAACTTGAATCGCATAGAAGAGAGGTGAATGTACACATAAAAACCTATAAGAAACTTATAGTAGAAATTAAAACTCTGTTCGAAATATCTGGTCCTAACTGCATGGGACTTCGATCGAGATTCACTGCTGGACAACAAAGCTTGGCTAGACACTCCGATTATAGGGTTTGGATATTCCGATCTCTCTTCACTGCTTTCAAAAAGAAAGCGTGGAGGGAGCAATCAAGAGAGAAGAGAGTATGTAGGTGATTCAAAGACGGTAAATAAATACACGAAGTACTACACAAAGAGATAAGATTTTTCACTAAAATATGGATCAAAATATCCTATTAATATTTTTTATTCAAACTTTAGTGAAAAAATGTTCTCTCATAGTTGCGATGAGATGCATATTTGATTGTTGCTTGCTTTATTTTTTTTCTTTTTAAGTGATATGTCATATTATATACATCTTTATATGCTATTGTACATATTGCACCTATAGTTAGAGCCCCTTCTATATTTCTCCTTAAGATGTGTATATATATAAACTTTGTGGACATCTTCTATCTTCTTTCAACTAAAACTTTAATCTTAATATGAGCTTGTGAATATTGTCATCAATCAAAAAGAGGATTAAAAGTACATATAAGTTTCTTAGTGGATTTTAGATGATAAATAAATAGAAAAGAAAAAAGAAAAAATAATATTAATATGATCTTTTATCTAAACTTCAATGAGTTTTTTAATTAATTATGTTTTTCCTCTAATTTTTTTATTATCTATCATACTAGATGTAATATACAATCAAGCTGTTAGAAGCTTGTGTTCTTTGCAGAAAATGATTTTGGCTAATTAGTTGCACGTAAAATATAGAAACATAATTAGCATATGAATAATTAAATATTAATTCTTAAAAACTAAAAAATAAATTTATTTAATTTTTAAAAGCTTCCGCACGAAAACAACAGTTTAAAATTAAGGAGTAGCTACGCCCAATTAGCTATCTAGAACAGGTCCTTAGATTAGGCTCGGACTAGCTCAAATCAAGTCTACAAGATCCGAGCTCAATCTTCTGGCGAGCCTCGAGCTTTTGACAACACTAATCACAACCGATGTACGGCCTAGCAGGTAGCCAGATTCTCTAATGCTACGGTTGTTTTAAGGCTGAACTTGAACGCGACAACATAAGCCATAACACTGCTGCAACAGCAGAAATGCATTGAGTACATATCCTTTTCCAGCAGCATTGAGTCGCTTAGAATCGCCAAATGGCAACATCAGACACGATGATATAGTATCTCACACACCATGTTTCCATCAAAATTCTCAGCACGGAGATATGAAAAATAGGAGACGTACGACTACAATGAGCCAAAGGTCAGACGTAGGACTAGCAATGATTGCTTGAATCTGGTATGTTTCAGGTGTATATGTCAACTCCCAGGGAACTAGAATGGCGCAGATCAAAATTTCACTCTCCGGGTGTAGAAAGCTCACTAGATTAAGACATTTGACACCACCCCATCACGCAACACAACCGTACAATTTAGCTGTGCATTTTACTCAGGAGCTTCAAGGCCAACGCCTCCTGCTGCGTGAGAACATCCCCATCCTTCACCGCATCTTCACCTTCGTCATCGCTGTTGAAGTATCTCTTCTTACCCTTGGAGGTTATGTTTTTCTTGTCTCTGTCTGACTCCGAGCCGCTGTCCTCTGAACTGGTGTCCATTTCCTCATTCCTCTTGCGCTTCTGCTTCAGCTTCTTCTGTAGCTTCTTCTCACGCAAGATCTTCTTGTGTTCGAGCTTGTCCTCCTTGTCGTGCTCCTGCATTTCTCTCAACATCTCTGCATACCTCTGGGAAACTGTAGGAGTAGAGCCGAAAATTACATGTTAGTTTTGAGTTCATATCCTACATGCATAAGAATAATACGAATGAATCAGAGAGGATGAACAAACTTTGCTCCTTGTCAATTACGTCTCCTGAGCCCACTTCTTCAGCTATGGAGGCAAGAGGAGCAATAGTGTTGCCTTCATCGTCAAACTTGACCCGTGTACCCAATGGCCTGTGCACGTTTATCTTCAGCTTCTTCTTTTTCATGGACTTATGTCCCAATCTGATAATGACAATAGGTTATTAGGTTTAGAATAAATACCAAAAAACAATATCTACAGACAGATATTTGTTGGTCTGAAAGTTGGAAGGGGAAGGAATCCCCCGTACTGAGAAATAGTTGCAAGGGGCATACTGTGTGACTTTCTCTGGTTCTGAAGTTGACTTCTTAGGATAAAGGACATCATCAAGACCATCATCTATATTTGCATCTGTTTTTGGTTCCTTCAAATAAAGGATGTCATCATCTCCATCATCCACAATTAAGTTATTGTTGGCCTGTAGATTAATTTCTATGACTTCAGGTTTGGAACTTCTTTTCATCTGTTTCACATCGATGTCTCCCATATACTTCTTTGGCACATTCTTTTTGTGGCTAATGAAACGAATCTTTGGAGTAACAGGAAGACCAAGTGAAGCAGCATATGCAGTAAAGTTCTCCATGGAGAACCTACTTAGATCAAACACCTCTTTGTCACTCTGGAGGTACACTGACTTGAGATAGGTGACAAAAGCCCTTTTCCCCAGTTGCTGCAAATTGGGATATTGAACCAGCACTGCTGATATATTCTGAGATATCTGCTGCAGTTGTTCTGTATTTGGCTAGAAAAAGGAAATTTGGACAAGTAATAAAACAGGAAATGAGTACATTAAGTATTTGCTAGCACTAAATGCACAAGTTGAGCTGTTATATGGTAAATCACCTATTAAACTGTTAGTTTGTCATCAATAATAGATTTGTCATTTTAAAAGCTTGTCTCAAAGTGAACAGACATACATCAACCTTAAAAATAGTTTTTTTTTCACTAAGCAGCTGCAATAGAAAAGAAAAAGATTACTGCTAACCTTTTTAATATGTATAGGTATTTTACTTTCAGCTGCCTTCAAATTTTCAAGCATTCTTTCTTCCTCAGGACAAAGGAAGATAAGAGCTTTTCCTCTCTTGTTATAGCGAGCTGTACGGCCAACTCTATGGATGTACAGAGCAATGTTTTCTGGGCAATCAACCTAGAAAAGTAATGAATAGATTAGAGAATGCAAAGTTCAAGCAGGTAAATAGTATTTGAAATTAACTTACTTGTACGACCCAATCAACATCCTCTATATCCAATCCTCTAGCAAATATATCAGTTGAGAATAGAACAGAGTTTCCCTCTTTGAACTCTGCTACTATGGCCTGCTGTACTTCGTATTTCATCCGGCCATGCATACATCTCAAAGAAATACCAGGACGAAGTTTTTTGAAAACTTCATAAACAAATTTTACCTGCCAAAGCCTCATGTTTAGAGCAAGTACAGCATATATGCAACCTTGAGAGAAACAAACAGATGATTACCTGTTTGACACTGGATAAGAATACTAGTATTCTTGACTTTAAATGACGTTTGATGAAGCTCCAGAGCATATTTAGCTTCTGTTCAAGAGGCACGATCATGGCATACTGCTCAAGGGTATCAGGAGTTGCCGTACTAGCCTCCTCATGCACACTTATATATTCAGGATTCTTCAGGCTAACCCTTGCAAGGTCCTTAACTGATTTTGTTTGTGTGGCAGAGAACAGCAATGTTTGTCTAACTTTTGGAAGTTGAGAAACAACATTGTCAACTTGGTCTTGGAAATTTTTATCAAGAACTTGATCTGCCTCATCAATCACCAAAATCTGTTTCCTACCAAAAGGCAGTATTTTAGATTATCTATATATCAACATTTGCAATTCAACAGTCTTATAGAACAAGAGTCAAGATATGTATAATGACCTGGATCTGTGAGCAATCAAAGTTTGTGGTCTCGCCCATGTGTTGAAGTAACCGCCCAGGCGTGCATACTAAGATATTCATGTTGTTTATGACCGCCTTCTCTTCATCGAGACCTTTGCGGTTACCAACAATACAAGCACCACTGAACCCATGAAACTTCCCTACCTTCTGAAAAACATTGAAAATTTGCCCAGCTAAATCCTTATTAGGTGAAAGAACAATGCAACCCACACCATCCTCTGGACCCCACCTCTCTCTATACAGCTTCTCTAAAGCCTGCGAAATAGAATTGTGATAAGGTAAACATCTGATTAATTTTAGTCATTACCACCTAAGATCATAATTCTAGCTGGACAATCAATCCACATATAACAAATATTACTGATTTCGAAAGTGCGGTCCATGTGTATCGTTAAAAATTGAAAATTTAGTCACACTTCGCAGCGCTATGACAGTTCTTAGTCTGCATCCCCGAAATGTGGAATTCGCTGAGCAAACTAGCAGCATGAGATTACCGGGATGACGAATGCGAGGGTCTTGCCGGACCCGGTCTTGGCCGCGCCGAGCACGTCGCGGCCGCAGAGCGCGTGGGGCAGAGCGGCGCGCTGGATCTCGCTCATCTCCGTGTACCCCGCCTTCCGCAGGCCGTCCTGGGTCTTCTTCGACAGCGGCAGCTCGTCGAACCCAGTGCAGGCGCCGTACTCCGTGTACTCGCCGGCCGCCTTGCCGACCCCTCTCGCTCCCTTGCCTCCCTTCTTGGCGGCGGCGGCGGCTCTGGAGGAGGACTTCGAGAGCGGCGGGGGCCTGGTGCCCCGGGCGGGCTTGCCGGCGTCGATCCATGCCTCGAGCAAGCGGATCTCGTCGGCCTCCCGGAGGCGGGTCTGCTTCGCCGCGTCGCGGCTCCGCAGGCGGCGCATGGCTCCGGGGCTCCGGCTGGGTGGCGGCGGCGGTGCTAGGGTTTAAGGGTGTTTTTTGGCGGCGGAGGGATTTCTGGTGGCTCTGGTCTTAGGGGGTTGCCGGTTGCGGTGACAGACTCGATAATTCTAACCTCACTTTTTAAAATGCAATATTCTACTCGTCTAAAACAAAATATAAAAAGCTGCGACGAAAATTCTATATGATACAACAAATACTTACTTTACAACTTTTAAGCTATAAACCTAACATAAGTTAATTTAATTGTTCAGAAATTTATAGTAGCAACAATTGTTTAAAAACCACTATTATGCTACTAAATGAGTAAAACATTAATTAAAATAGTAACATGCATGTTACAGATGATAATTTGTGAAACATGATTCAATAATAATAATATGCAACATTTGTAAATGAGGTACACACAATCCACAATTTTAATGAAACATATAAAAATAATTGATATATTGAAAACAAATAAAGTCTAACATTCAAATACAAAATAAAAAAGACTACAATAAATCACCAAAATGATTCAATAAAATCTTACCAGTCTAGATCTATCTTCTTTCTCCTTATCGAACATTGATCTAAACTTCATCAACATTATCAACACTTATAGAATTAAACTAAAAATAGATGTAACAATAAGGTTATATGATCGCTAGTTATAGCACTTCTCTACGGCCACCTTATTTTCCTTTGCAATCACAGCTACTTTATGCACAAGGTTCTTCCTATAAAGCCAACTCCATGGAGCAAGCTTATAATATCAACTATTGTGAGTGAAGTATGTGTTGATATCAATAGCATTGGTCTAATAAAATTGTCGATAATACAGGGAGAATGAAACATGATGCTTCAGTGTTGAATATCTTAGATAATGGCTAAATGGAAATATTGAATAGCTGGCACCATAACACATTCTTGCTCCATAGATGTCCAACTATGCAGCTTGCGCCAATATACGAACAAAAGTATTGAATAAAAATATTTAAATTATGTTGATAAGTCTTAGAAAAATAAATGAATTTAAAACTTTTATATTTGTACTATTTATAGTTTAAAAGCTAAGAATGGAAACATGCTATAATAACCCCTCCACCCAATAAAAAAATATCAGCTCTAAAATTAAACCAATAAGTAGATGATAAAGGCTTAACGCCTCTTTCCTAGTAACTTAGAAGCTCGCTCGTTGTATTAGACCAAATTGCAGCCAAATTTAGCCGGCCAAGCTTTCAGAGTTAATGTAATTTTCAAGCCTTCATACATGTTTCCGTTGCATTTTGTTATAACCACTAATATGTCGACATCTTACCAACTTCTAGCTATAGGTCTCCTATTTATCAAATTGGTTCAAGCTGCATGCATACATTGCTGCCGACGATGACCCAGAGTGTTCTGTTTGCGCTTTGCTGCAAGGAATGCATTCCTACTCAATTTACAATTTAGTTATTAGTTAAAATTTTATTCTTTCAATTTGAAGAGAATATAAATCCATCTACTTTACCCACACTCAATTTTTAGCCGTTCATCATTGTAAGCTTAGCTTAACAATTTATTAGTCCTAAATAAATTAGCCTGCTTCAAAAAAGATAGAAATTTTGCTCTATCGAGCTGTGGATAGAGAGGTGACCCCAAGAAATTTACAGATAAAGACGTCCTCTTTCTTCAATGAGGCTGGTATAAAGTAATCTAAGTCGTTATCATTCTCTATCTAAAAAGTCAGATAAATCTATCTTTTAATTAACTGTAGTACAAACGTAAAAGCTTCCTTGGAAATATGGAAGTGGAGGGGTAAATTTGTGATTTTGCTTATCAGTTCAGTTGGATACCCTGGGACACTGTTGGGCCCTGCTGGGGCGAGGGTGCGTGTGGCGGCGCAGTTGCAAAAGCGAGGAGCGGAAGAGCAGACGGCGGCTCGCGGGGTTGCGGGATCAGGTGCAGAAGGCTGGGAGGTTGAAGCTCGCCCGGCGGCTCGGATGAAGACGGCAAGCTCACTGCGTACGACGCCAGGCCTGGGCAAGAGATGTAACCAGCGCCGTCGCGGCTGTGACCGCCGTACGGCCTCTCCCATGATGGCGCACATGGGGAGGTCGTGCGCTGGCTGGGGCTGGGGCTGGGGCTGGGGCTGGTGCACCTTAAGGACTACCGCGTGCTTCTCAATGCCGCCGTGTGGGTGCTCGACCGGGAGGGCCTTGCGATTGGGCGGATAGTCGCCGCCGCGCGCCGGATCCGTCTTAGTTCTGGTCACGTTGCCGACGGCGTCCGGCTGCCCGGACTGCACGTTCGGTTGAGGCCATGGCTAGAACAGGGGAAGGAAGCTGATGCTGCCGCAATCGCTCAGCTTGCACTCGACGGCGGTTTTCCCCCGGTGACCTCAGTCTCCACTCCGAAGTGCACTGAGGAGGTACTCTCTTCAGCTATAGCTACTAACATGTACTGGCCATATAATTGCTATAGCTACACCTGTGACAGTAGCAGATGATCAAATTATGCGTCGCGCTCATGTAATTATTTTCAATCCATACATATATTCCCGATCAGTTCTCTCCTTTCTGAAGCTTAGGCTATGTTGGCTGGCATAGCTTGGAATGCTACGGAGTCAGTTTTGTGCACAATAACAATTTTGTTAGCTGCTTGATTTTATGCGCATACTTTGTTTGATGCTATCTTCACTATAGATATACGAGTATGTCTTAAAGGATTGCAGTTGTGATTCTGATGTCACGATGAGTACTCTATGAGCATTCTTGATGCGAGTCTCTACAACTTAATCAGAACTAGAAACATTTTCAGATGACAACGTTAGATGGAATCTGAAAAAAAAAACTGTTTTCGAAATGAGTTTACCCTTAAAATCTATTTTCGTTCCTAAGTCGTAACTCCTTTGTACGATCTATCTACTTATGACGTCTCCATCTTGAAATTACAAGAGAATCAATCTCATTCATATCTATTATTATTTTCTGTTCCCTCAAAATCTGTAATTTCAAGTAGAGCTGAATTTTTTTTTTCATTTCAGGCAGTGAAGAATCATGTTCACTGAATTTCGTCTACCATCAACCATCAAGTTGGGAAGCTCAGAATGTTCTGATGAAGTTTCTCGAAGTAGAAATTACCAACTTCAGAGGAAAGAAACATGAACTAAATTTTGTGAAACTATTATTGAAGGCAGCACCAGCACTTGGATGGATGAGAATAACTGTTTGCTGGCTGGGAGAAACTATCTGAAGATTTATACAGTTTTGCTTTGCTTCAGCGAGATGGGAGTTTTGTTGAAGTGAATTTCCTGCGGTGAGTTGTTGTCTCTTACATCTACTTGCTCAAAGCCTCCAAAGAAGAGTCGAGCAATCCTCCTTGAATCATCTGGGAGCCTAGATGATCCAATTGCAATATGTGTCGTATATATTGAAGTAGTGTTTGCGAAACTTTATCTCTTTTTATAGTATTAAGCTGTGTTGTTGCAAATCAATTGTGTTCTCAACAATGCTGGGTCTTTACGTATTTTGCCTTTTGGGATAAGAGGTCGATACTTATAATTTTCATATCGGTACCTTATCGGAAAAGATATCGGTACTTCCCAAACAAGTTAGCGTAAATAAAAAATTAACGGTACTTCCCAAAGAGAAATTAGCGTTGAGAAAAAATAATAATAATGCGCTACATGGGAATTGAACCCCGATCTACTCCGGGATTACAATTTACAAACTGATGCAAACACCAAGACAAGCATTCCTTTTTTTACATTTAAGTCGATAAATAAAATTTATAAAATAAAATTCTCTAATTGATTTAACTCAAGTTCAATTATTTTTTTAAATATAAAACATTTGAAATGGTATACTGGTTTGGGATAAGTGATTTCCATGTTATATTAGTCGTGCAGTTTGCCCAACTATGTATACTCCCTCCCTTTTATTTTTAGCTTAAAGTTTTGTCCAATAAAAACAGTCTTTTAGAGTATGGACTGTGGGACCTCTTAATACAATGTCATTTTTTTTCTTCTCGTTTTCTCCATCAAACCAATAAAATTCTCTTCCTCCTTGTTTTCTTCTTTACCTTATTTTCTCTTTATATTAATGAAGGGTATAATAGTATTTTTAATTTTTTCTTGATACGCATTGGACTTCTTAAAACAACAGTTTTCTCGGGACGAGGGAGTAGTACATTATGACCTCTAAGTATGGACAGTGCAAGCTTATCAGCTAGAAAACACAGATAACGCTCTACCAAAATATGAAAAGAAAATGGTAGTGGCTATATTAATGACGCTAGATTTTTCTATAAAAAATAGTTAAATTATTTTTACACTATAAATTATCTGCAATTATATTATAATTACACTGAAATTTTAAAATTTACAGTAAATTTCAACTTTCAATATTAATATTGTATTTTTTTTCTAATACACAATGTAGATTAAAAGTAATTTATTATCTACTTGAAAGAGGAAATAAAATAGATATAAGAGAGAGATCAATCGCATAAGAAAAAAGCGATTAAAATTAAGTGAAAAATATGACCATATTTTTAACAAACCTGAAAGAAAATTGCATCATAATTCATCCATTCAATCTTCTTTATAAAGTAAAAAAAACAAGTGTTCTAAAAAGCGGCTATTCAGATCTTGTAAGCGCATATGCGACAAGGCTAAGAGTTTTTCAGTAAATAGGAGTATTGGTGTATAAGAATACACATGCGCGTGTTCGGTGCATGTCGTTTAGAAGGCACCCATTTTGCACATAGGGTCTATGAGATGAGGTGACATGTGTCCGCATTATATTGCTTTCTTAATATTGGAGAAAAATAGAATCTTGAAGATTGGAACGCGTGTTTATTTTATCGTCAATACCTGAAAAAAATGGGTTTCTTATCATCTGAAAAGTTCGTGGCCCTGGGTTTTTCTTAATGATCATAACTACCACCGCCATTCCAATGATTTTGGGATTTTTTTTTTCTTTTTTTGCGCGACCGGCAGCTAGATTTCGATTTCTTTCTTTCCCTTCTTTTTTTTTCTTTTTGCCTCGTACCGAAACATTACAGTGTTTTGAGCACCAAAATCTAGAGTATTATGTAAATGGTCACTCTGAACTGAGCAAATGACCACTCTGAACTGAAATACTTCGGTAGGATCCTTGTTAGTGTTCTTGTCGATATTGATGCTCAGCACTAGGCTTCTGCGAGAGATGAATTGGAGCCCAAGTGTGGAGTTGTGGAAGCTGGCTATCTTCATGAAACATGACCTCTCCTAGCCTGTACCAATATAGACCTACAATAAAATATCAAAAAGAAGAATTTTAGTGTTGCTTAAAGATCTCCCTAATAACTAAAATTTCAGTGTCCTACAAGAAAATCGCTGTCGAGTTCACCTAAAGAAAAAAAAACGAATGGGAATGTTATTAGCAAGTCTGGTATCACTGGCATAAAAAGAAACAGGTATCTTGGGGTAGCTCATACAGATTTTAGATAATCCTAACGAGTGCAGCAAGGACTTCAACAAGTGGACCACAAATGTTAGCAAATAGTTACTTCCCCATGTGCGTAATAATATTGATGTATACATTGTAAATGTGTGAATCTCCTGTTTTCTACTAAAAAAAGAGCTTTAAGCTTGTCAAAAAAGAGGTTTAAGATTGAAGGGACAAGGCTAATCAATATTTCTTCCCGATGTATCACACAAACCACTAGTTATTTCTGATAAATCTTATCACATCATGTCTGATCCAGATGACAGCACCAGAAGTAGAACTAGTGATGGTTGCCCCTCGCTTTTTCTAGAACTTTCATTTCTGTAGTTTTAGATAATGGAAAATTGGAGATTTAACCCAAAGTAAGATTCAGAATAGATAGATAAGTGAAAAATGTTGCTCCTACATGTATTTTTTCTTTACATCATTTGCAAACAAAAGCAGGTTATGGTCTGCATGAAAATTTGATTCTGGGTGAATCGCTCAGATGAAAAAAAGAACAGCTCCCTAGCCCATAATGGGTTAGAGATATTATTATGGTTATATTCTTCATATGCAATGCTTGTTGGATTACTAAATCATACCGAGTAATCCTACAACTGTGTGCACCCATATATGTGTGAAAAGTGTGTAACCAAAATAAAAAAAAACTACCAGTTTGTAATAACCTAAAAAAACTAACAATTGGCCAAAAGAGATAAAATCCCTTCACTAGATCTAACTTGGATAAGGCACAAAACAAACTTTTTTTGGCATGACATGAAAAGTTACAGAGAACAAGAAAGTCTTGTCTTCATGTATATTAAGTGTTTCAGTTGTCTCTGACTTTGAGCATGTACACAAGTGTTCTAGCGACCATCTTAACAAAATCTTCATCCTGAATTAGCTGCCCCTTGTATAACGTCAATCCACGTAGGTAATGGTGAAGCAATCTATAGTGCCACTTACGAAAAATTAACTGCCAAAAAAGGTATAGAACCATCAACAGACATGCCAAATTAAGTCAGAGAGCAAACCCCATGCAGTCATGCAGAAGCCTCCGAAACAACATCATTTGTTCTAAAATAAGTTCAGACTTCAGACAAGGTCTAACATACGGAAATAACTGTTTTGGTTCAACCATTCAGAAGATTAACAGATCACATATGAGTGCAAGTTTGAGATGAACTAAATTGTAGATCGGCCATCCGAAATCCACCACACCCCTAACGTGGAGCTTGGGATGAACCAACAGGGGACAAAACCACTGCCCCATCCTGATCCAAACTTAAGCCATACGAAGACGCCACCGAGGAAAACGATTCGTAAAGGAGGAAAAGAAGATATGCAAGAGGCGAGTGGACACTGAGCCGATTCAGCGGTACCTAGGTCGTGGTCGCCAAGGGAGGAGTCGGTCGGCGCAGTCATGCTTGCCACGCAGGGATCGGGCGATCGGGGTCATCGAGACAGGGAGATCGAATGGCAGCGGCGATGGCGGTGACGGATAGAGAAGGCGACGGGTGAATGAACAACGCCGGAGATGGCGTCGACGCAGGAGCCTGCGCGTGCCGGAGTCGGCGCAACAACGTGAAGGAACGAGGCGAGCGGCGACACGGGCGACTAATCATATGATTAAAAAAAAGTAAATGTTAAAATCACCTTAACTAACTCGTAAACTAAAATTGAAATAAAAACCTTTAAATCATGTTAAAACACATCAATAATTATTTTTTAATTATTTTTATATTACCAATGCAAATATTATCAATGCAAAAAGTCGTTTAGTCGTTTTTCAAGTATTCCTATATTACCAATACAAAATATATGCTCACTTATCCCTGATATAATTATATTTTAATCAAAAAGTAACACGTGAACACTAGTCATATCATTGTTATAATGAGATAAATATATTTTATTGTAATTTTATATTTGTAAGCTCAGCACATAATATTTTTTGGTATCTTGTCATAAGTTTTTTTAAGTCAATAAAAATTATATATAGCTTATTCTTTTACTCTCTAAACCATTTTATAACTTGTTTTATTGATAAAATTATTTCTATGGTTGATCTTCTAGGTATAAAACTAAATTCGTTTATAGAAATCATTGTTATTTCTCTTAAACGATATTCAATAACTCATGAACCCTAGCTATTTTATAGATACCCTTCTTTCTTTCTTTTGTACTTAGACGTTGATATAAATCCTCAAAAGTCTATTCCTTTGCCTTACTCATAGCTCATTTTACGATTTTCTTTGTCACCTTATATTTTCTCCAGGTATTCCTAACTCTTATCATAATACAAATGTTTATAACATTCTTTCTTCTCTTTAATAGCTCTTTATATGTTTCTGTTCCACCACCATAAGTATTTAGTTTCGCATTTATTCTCTTTGGCCACTTCAAACAGATATGAAACATTTTTTCATATACATGTTATCATCTTCTCCCATATATTATTTGCATTGTTTTTTTCTTTCAAATACCCTCTTCAATAACTCTTTATTAAGACATTAATATCTCCCATTTTAATTTCCACCACTTGGTTGTTACAACTTTAGCTTATCCTTATGAGCATGTACTAAAAAAACGAAAGTCAGTCACCACCAGCTTATGTTAAGAAACCACATATTCTCTAGGTATTATCTTATAATCCACATAAGTTCGTTTATCTCCTTTTCTTATAAGGACAAAGTCAATCTAATTAGAGTATTGGTCGTTATTATAAGTCAGCAAATGAGATTAACTATTTCTAAAGAAAATATTGGCTATCATCATATTAAAAGTTATAGCAAAGTCTAAGATTTCATCACCCTCTTGATTTCTATCACCATATTCAAAATCTCTATGTGCCACCGCAAAACCTATACCTGTTGCACCTATAACACCATTAAGATTTCCTAGTATAAAAACTTCTCATTAGTAGATACAGTTCTAACCAAACTATCTTCTCAGAAATATTTTTTAGCACTCTCATCCTAGTTTACTTAAGGATATACATACTAATTACGTTAAGATTATATTACTAATGATAAATTTAACTAAGATGATCATATCCCCTTGTTTTATCATCTCCACCGGTCTCTTATCAATTAGAATTTCTACTCTATTTCTATTTGAAGCTATCCTTGTGTACCAAATCTTAAAGCTAGCACTGTCCACCTTCTTCACCTTTTGACTCTTCTATTTAGTCTCTTAAAATTATAAGATATTTACACGCTCCTAATTACTGTCTCGACTAGTTATCTTAATTTATCCATAAGGGACTCTATAGTCTAGCTACCTAAATGGATATTACTTAGCTTAACTTACTTCCTTACCCTTCATACCTGTCGAGTCAGGTACAAAGATGCTTGCTTATTTTTCACTACACCCCGGGTACTGATGTGGTATGCCATTAAGGATGCGACTGCCTGATTCTTACTCAGTTAATACCACGCCAGATCGTGACATGGCGCGTCATAAGGGTGACGACCCGACCTTTATCTATTTAAGACTATATCTAGGTTTCGATACGGTGTATCGTTAAGATGGTTACACTTAATGGGATATTTTTGAATTTTATCTCCATCAGAGTAACTTTTATGTTATCTTGTTAAAACTAATACAACCCTTCTTCTGGTAGACCGAGGACAAAGACACTAAATACACCTCGTGGAGTAAAATGTTAAAATCACCTCTAATCATAAATTAGCGAATTATTAATGTGCACTTATAAATCAACGGCCTAGGTTGTTTCTACAAAATATTATCGATAGAGGGCACCGCTCTTCTTCGATACAATTCCTTTTCTGCACATAGGGGCCGCACAAGTTGAGAGGAAAACGACCCGAATATTATCGATAGAGAGCACCGTTCTTCTTCAATACATTTTCCTTTCTATATATGGGAGCCGCACAAAGTTAAGAGAGAACCGACCCGACCCGACAACTTGCTGCAAGTTGCAATCTTGCACCACCCTTTGCTAGTATTTATGCGTCCAGGGAGTGACCGGATGCGGATGCCGGAGTATCAGAGAATCTGCCATGGATTATTATTACCCAATGGAGGAGGAGGTGCACAAGCACCCAAGATTCCGACGGCCGGTCCATCTGTGGCAGTGGCAATGGCAGCTCCTCGGCCTCCTGTCGTCATCGTCGCCGCCACCGCCGCAACGGCGGAGAGGAACAACCATGTCAGCTGGGAGGAGACCGTTGCCGCGCACCTTTACTCTGCCAGCCTCCCCGGTAATCAAGATCATGTCCCTCTCCTCTGCTTTGGTGTAGATTGTTCTTTGGTGCTTTTCTTTGATGTTGGCTGATGTGTGTGGTTAGGCGTGAGGAAGGAGGAGATCAGGGTGGAGGTGGAGGATGCGAGGTACCTCGCTATCCGCACCGAGCTTGACGGCGACGGCGGAGAAGGCGGCCGAAGGAGCTTTGCGAGGAAGTTCTGGCTGCCGGGGATGGTGAACGTCGACGGCATCTTGGCGGAGTACACCCCATGGCGTGCTCAAGATAACCGTCCCGAGGCTGCACACGCGGGCTCGCCCCGTCGTCAACTTTGCCGGCGCCGGACCGGCCTACGACCCCGTTGCCCGAGCAGCCTGGTTAAGTAGTATTATTACAACTAATTAAGTTGCACTAGTAGTATATTGGTTTGTACGATTCACAGGCATTCAAATATTGTCAGTGCCTGTCCATTATCTATCATTTGTTATGCAGTATTGCTGTTGCAGACTTGCAGTAAAACGTGAAGATTTGGGTGGCTAAAATTTTTTACCATGTTGTCAACAAAAACAGTTTCTGGTTGTGATTGGTTAGCAGTGGATATTGCCAATATATTTGGTTCCTCCATCGCTCCATGATTACGATGGGGGATGACGGCGACGCCTGTGGCAGGTAACGCGCACCTTTGCTCCGACGACGTCATGTACGTCCGCCGCCGCCGCCTGCACTTGCCACCGGAGATTAGCCCAGTTGGTGGCACGCGCGGCCTTGCCGTCGGCTGCGCGTTGCATTCAGGCCCAAATTCAATGGGCCTCACGTCGTGGCGATCGTTCCGTCCCAACCTAAATGGGCCTCAAGTGACCACAATCCCGTTCCGGCCTAGAGAATGGGGCCGCAGGTAAGCCACAATCACGTTCCGGCCCAATTAATTAAATGGGCCTCACGTTGGTGGCCATCCCGTTGGGGCCCATGAAGCAGGAGCAGCCTGCATTTCGGCGGGGGCTGGACCGGAAGCCGAAAAAGTTTGAGGGCCTTTACTGCAAAAGAATAGCTCTGTTCACATTTGCATTTACATTTACATCCTCTACTTTACAGGAATTACATAAAGTTTCCTCGCGGAAACTCAAAATCCCGAGTCCAACGGGCGGGAGAAGAGAACCACCACCCAAATCGGAAAAGTCCCCAAACACAAACCCTAACCCCATCTTCTTCTTCGTCCCCTCCACGCTTCCGAGGCAGCACGGGTCGCGGCCTGCTATACCAGAAGCTTCTAGCGGCTAGGGTTGCTTAGGATCCCCTCCCGCGGCGATGCGTCATCGGGGGATGTAGGTTTTGGGGGGTGGGAAGGGGAGGGAGGCATGGAGGGCGGAGGAGGCGGCGGGGAGGGGAGCACGAGCGGGGCGAGGTTCCCGATTCTGCAGGCCATCCGGGACCCGGAGTCGAACTGGGAGGTGGACGTCGCCAAGAGCCTCGAGGGGTACCTCCTCAGGATCTGCTCCGGGGAGATCAACGGCGAGGACGGGGCCCATTCCGTCAACTTCGCCGAAGGTGCGCGTGGTGTGGGTGGAGGCTGGGGTTTCTTTTTAGGGTTTGCACTACGCGCTATGATTTTTGTGAACGGAGGACTGCAGCGTTTAGACTCGGGAATTGTTCAAGCCTTTTGTTTTGCTCGGATAAATTTTATGAAAGCAACTTCTTTTAGATGGTTTTTGTTGTTCTTTGTCAGCCTAATTTCATTACAGGATAATTCCCCATCATTACTCTCCTTTGATTTCTTTAGACTAAGGTTTATCTCATCGATTTGAGGCTGTGAAGTTTTTCTTTTTGTTGAAAGAAAGCTACCTGCTTTTGTGCGCCAGGCCACTGCCCCGTTTATTTACGGCTACTTTGTGTGCAGCTGCACTATTACTCCAGGGATCGGTCCAAGTTTACAGCCGGAAGGTGGAGTACTTGTACACCTTGGTGCTCAATGCATTGGAATTTCTCTCGCAAAAGAAGTAAGGAATGAAAGATGTGATTTTGTATCAGCATTATCCATTATGTGCTAGCTTGCTATGTTGGACAATATATGTAATGTCAGCTCCTTGTAATAGACCTAAAACTGAATAAGAGTAATAAATGCATCAGTAGTCAGCATTGTTGGACATCTTATAAGAATAACCTTTCTTAGTAACGTCAGCAAATAGCTGTGTCGCTGATTCAAAGATGTCTATTAAAAAATTACAATTTGGCATTTTTATTGATATTGAGAGTACGGAGACAATAAAATCTGATTGGGTGATTTCTTCCTTTCATTGAAGTTCCACTTGGGGTCTGGCTCCAGCATGCAAGGTAAACTTTAGGTTCAATATATATATAGTACTTAGATGAGGGCAATGGCTTGGTGGTGGCAAAACTGTTTAGCCTCTCCATACACCTGCGTTCGAGTCCTAGGATTGGCACTGGTGTCCATCCTTTTGTTGCTGAATGCCAGAGTGTGTTGCCGGTTTTTTTTTAAGAAAGTAAAAAATGTCAGTGCAAGCTCCAAGCATTGGGTCTGTAAATGGATGGTTCAAACTTGCTCTCTATTCATTGGCTTTTCAATTACTCAAGGAGACCAACATCTAGCAAGTTGGTGTCCATCCCTTTTTTTAGTTAATGCTGGATCTCTTTGCCAAATGCCAATCATTGAAAGAAGTAAATTTCCATGCATTTGATTCGAAATCGGATTGCTCAATCCAGACTCCACCCTTCAGATTATGCTGTGACTGTAGGTGATCAACATGTCAGATACATCTTTCTAAAGTTTGGCAAGACCTTTATGCCTTTGGACTAAGTAGTAAAAACTAAAGAAAGTATTATTTCTTTATAACACATCCAGAAACGAAAGATCAACGCAAATTATGACCAGCCTAGGGTATGTGAAGGATAAAAGACCTTTGGTTTTATATCCTGCTACCCATGTTAATGGCAATTCTTCTAGTGGTTGCTCATATTGTAATTAATCATATGCATGGGATGTGTAATTGAGCACTTAATTATTTTCTTAGTATATATGTAGTATTTCATTAATCGTACTGCATGTTGTTCCGTATGTTGTTTCGTTTCTAATTTGGCTGCAAATTGTGTTAACCATCTGAACCATTCCAGGCAAGATCAGGAAAATAGTTCAGCTCAAGCTAATGAAAATGATCCTAGCACAGCACCGAATGAAGAAGATGATGTATTTTTGGGGCTAGATGATGTCCCAGGTTAGTGCAAATTTTACCATCCAAATTCTTTGAATGAAATCAATGCTAAGAAACCTAAGATTTCCTGGTGATTGCCAGTGGAAGCAAGGACCACTTTGGATAACAATATTGACCGAGATGACTTGCAAAGAAAAATTGTGAGGCCGCCAGCAAATCTACTGGTGTTTGAAGGAGACTGTCTGGATAGTGAAGCGAGCGAGCTAGACTCATATTTGGTAACATTTTATCTCTTTATTTGCAATTATGATCGGCCTTTGTTTATTTCCCATACTGAATTGGGCATATCTATTTTTGTATTGCAGTTAGCAACATGTGTTTTTTTT
Organism: Oryza coarctata; assembly: GCA_030770085.1. Taxonomy (NCBI): domain Eukaryota; kingdom Viridiplantae; phylum Streptophyta; class Magnoliopsida; order Poales; family Poaceae; genus Oryza; species Oryza coarctata. Next base: position 13,181,985 of record CM061475.1, read on the forward strand.
GGAGATTTTCTCCTGTTGGATCCATGTGATGCACCAGCTGTTTCTGACTTTTTACGAGGAAAACATTCTGCCAAAGAAGATATTTTTGCTGACAGGGGCAGCTCTGCACGGTCTAAAAGCCGAAACAATGTTTTCATTTCCCCAAATGGAAGATCTGGGGGCACTGGCCGTAGACTTACTCCTGGAAAAGTCCAAGAGGGAAATCCAGAACAAATTCAGGAGAGCAATCCTGACCAATCTCAAGAAATGAATGCAAATCAAACTCAAGAAAGTATTGATGACTTAAATGTAAATGACAATCATTGGTCTGATCACCCTGTTGACCATGGTTTTCCTGATAATGACATACACCACCCAGATGATGCAGACACTGGGTGCCCAGATGCTGGGGATGATTCTGATTATGATTCTGATGATGATCCATGGAGGCCATTGAATCCCCATGAACCTGGCAACCTAAAGAGTAAACCTTACAGGAAAGGTATTGCAGGTTCTCTGCAGGAGTCTATTTTTAGTCTCTTTTACATTCTATTTTCGTGCCTTACATATAAATTCTAAACATATGCATGGATCATCTTTTCTGGTCTGTGTTGGAACAGTAAAAGGCTTTGCAAGGCAGGTCATTGGTACTCCCAAAAGGAAAACTATTGCATCTCTATTTCCTATGGCAAAGATGGATGGTGTCATTAGTCCTGAACTAGCAAAATCTTTTGAAGTATATCTGTCTCAGCAGGAAACAAATCATGCTTCTGAATCACCTCCTTTCTATGAAAAGGTGCTTATCAATTTCACATATATGTGTTATTCCCACTCAGCATATCATATCTTTTGACTTAATTAACTTGTTGTGACCTATCCAAACTACAGCTTAGGAGGTCACTTGAACATGGAGAACCAGAAAGTCAACATGTGTTTGGAGATTTGAAGGATGGCAATGAGCCGGATATTGGCGTAAATGACTTCGATGATATTCATGAGCCAGATATGCCAGATGATGTCTGTGACATGGATGTTGATATAGACATACCAAAATACCCTGATAAGGTTCTTTTGCTTTTTTTTAATCATCTGTTTTCCGTGTTCAGTCATCTAATATTTGGTTGTCATAACATGCTTAGTTTTCCACTTCTCAGAATAATGATGCAACATTGGATGGAGCTCAAGGTACACAGGATAGCATGGATGCACATGAAAGCCTTGAAGATTTGTGTCGGTCACATCTGGTAAATACTATGTACAGTTAATAGTTTGCCTACATGCATTTTCGTTTCAGTTGCCTTTGATATGAGTAATTCTTCCTTATTTAACCATGTGTTTGCAAGTTACTTCATTCCATGCAAGCCAACATATGGGCAAAACCATATTAGGGTGACCAGACGTGCTGTATGAAGCATTTTTGGAATGGTTTGTGACACCATCGGATGACTCAGGACTATGCTTTATATAAGTTTAGCTCTTATATCTAACATATCATTTTTGTCCTGTCACAGCTTTGTTTAATTGCATAATATGAGCTATTTAGCTCATATTGTACAATAAAATATCTAAGAGATTAATATTGCTGCTAGTAACTTGTATACATAAATATATTTTCCACTTTTGTGCTGACTTTTCAGTGGAAAAACTATGTAGCTGAGCGATCTAATGTGTTTTCTCCAGCATACGCTAGTTAAGCCATGTCATTTCAGGCCTAAATGAAAGTGTAATATAACTTGCAACCCACGTAGGCTAATTCTTGACAGCTTGCATGAATAGAAAAAGCTAGCTACCTTGTGCTGATCTCTGACTCAAAATCACTATTAATATGCTCCAATGTTTTCCTCCCTCCACTGCTGGAGTCAAAAAGCCAAAAGATGTGTATTTTGTATAGTGAACTATGTGGGTTTAAGGCAAAGTTCGTTCCAGCTATGAATGGGTATTGGGTAGCCCCTATTAAGTTTGTCAGGGCTTTGGATCTTGAAGGTGATCTGGTTTTGTGGTAACGGGCAAATTTCCAAACTTTTCTTACTGATCTCAATGCAACACCTTTTAATACTTAACAGAACCTACATACCAATTGACTTATTTGAGATCTGGGGAAATTTGTGTTGTGTCCTGGATTTAAGCTTAGCACTATAGCTTCCAAAGTAACATGGAAAATTCTCCCAGGACGCTCTCCTTGCTAGCATAGCTGAGGCTGAACAGCAGACTGAGCTGGATGCACGGGTTTCGACATGGAAAGAGCGAATTGAGCATGCCTTGGAAGAGCAGGCAAGCTGAAGGATTGAGTTGCTACTCTGCAAATCTGAACTTTAATTTATCACTGACCACTACAACAATTTGCACCTTTTCAGGATAGAAACCCACCTTTTGATATTGGTTCTTACGGAGAGCAAATCATTGACACACTCTCATCAAGAAGTGAGAATGAAGGGATTGCATCATTCAGTGAGATTGTTTGTGACAAACCAAAGTATGAGGTTGCAAGGACATTCTCTGCCCTTCTCCAGCTGGTAAATCCCCCTTTTCTATTCCAGTCACAATATTGTGCGACACCAAACATCTGACTTCGTTCCTATGTCAGGTGAACGGCAGAAGTGTTGATCTGGATAAAGGGCAGTCTACAAATGAGTTGGTATGTTACACAGCTTCCAACCCATTCCATGTAAGGCTCATTGGTCCCAACCAGATACCAGAAATGGAGGCACGTTTCTCACGGAAAAGGGTCAAATCACCTCTAAAAAATAAAGGCGGTGAACCCTCTCCAGCTCAAGAGAAGTCGCCTAAGAAACAGACACATAAAAAGGGCAAAGTTACAGAGAAGACAGTGATTAAATTGACTCCTGATGGAAAGCGAAGGCGGAGGTCAACTCATATGTTGCGCCCGATCAATCTAGAATCCAGCAGATGAGGATGAATGGCAGACTGACTCATGAGCATTACAGTTATGATTCTTCTCTTTGTAACTTGAGTGCCTAGAAACCAGAAGTTATGACATAGGCCTAGCTAGATGGTGTACATGTACAATAGATCATTGTATAATGCTGCTGCCTGTATGTAATGTTAGCTGGGCAAGAGGCCTGTTGGTAGAACTGCATGGGGGACATAGGCACATAGCTGACAGATTCTTTCGTTTTAATTCAATAACTGAACTACCATCTGGTTAGCCTATTGTTTTGTACATGAGATATTTCCTGTGCCTATGAGCTCGTTTATTGAGTTACATTGTGCAAGCCGCCATCTTGGAGTGCCCTGCAATCTGCATGAGCTAGAACCCTGGTAATATCGGAGAAATAAAAGCATATATTGGGAAAGAGACACATTAGGAAGAAGGGGAATTGAATACTGGAGTAGAATCATGAGTTTGGAAGGAGCTCAAGCCTTTGCGTTCAGTTTGTTTCATCGATTCCGTCTTATTTACCTTCCCCTGTCAAAACAGGATAAACAGAGTGCAGAGAACTATTGCCAGTTTGCAGATTGATCTCTGCGCCAACGTGAAGTCACACGCAGAACAATTTGAGTATACATCTTAACCAGCAACAAGGCAGCGATCTTTGTGTTTCGAATCAAAAGGCACTACGCTGCACACATCAAGCCTATGCTCCTTTCAAGTTTCAGCAATCCCAAAACACCTATCTTCCATGACGTCATGACAAACAGATTATGGCTAACTAGATCATCTGTATAATACGACTAAACTTGTACGAGATTCAGATGTTCACACCAAACAAGCTCATGACAAACACATCTACCTATGCCCTAAATCACTCCCAAAAGCCAATAACTCCAAGGCGAAAAGCTTATCAATCGACTATTATCACCACATCAACGGTCGTTAGAGAGCAGATGGTGGAGGGTGACAGCCTCTCCGAGCCGCCGCAAGTTGTTGTCCTTGGCGGCTCCAATGCGACCATTCCTTGCAGAGAGAAAAGAGGCCGGTTAAGTCAGCAGCGCCTCAAGGGGACAGAACTACAGTAACAGGTTGTGCAATTCAAAGAATGAAAAGTCAGGCTGCATTTTTTTTCTTCACCTCTTGTCAAGATCCACTTTCTTTTCCAGTTCTTGCACCAGGCTGCCCATCCTTCTGATGTGGTGCCGCAGAGCTCGGGCGATTTCATGGCCTTCTTCAGACTCGCATAGCCTCTTCAAGATATCACATGCGACGAAGAATCCATCCGCTTTGTTCCTGCGGAGCGTCACAAAAGAAGGAAAAACTAGTGGAAATTATGTGAGGCAGCCCATTCTATCAGCAATGACAAAAGCAGAAGCACCAGCAAGTTAGCACTTCAAATTCCTATCGGTTCTAAATCTGATATGTTAATGGCCATTATGGTGTTATCAATCATGTTGCATCAGGAAGTTATCTTATGAGCATCTAAAAAAACAGTAGGATTTATGGTGCTTCTATCAGCAATATTCTTCTGAGGACTGCATGAAACTACAGGATATGCCCAGTGTTGCACGGTCGAGTTGCATTCTTAAGCTTACAGTATTTGTTCATTGCATTAATTCTACTGACTTGAGTTTGAATTACTGTTGCAGCCCACACTACAATAACAAGAAGTTTCATCAAGAGTGAAGAAGCATATGATGTTCCATACAAAGAGACGGTTGGACACTTGGAATATGTAAATCCAACAAAAAATAATAAATATTTTTTGAGCATATAAATAGTAAATACTACCCTGTCCAAAAAAGACTATTTTTTCCATCTCACCTATATCAATACAAAACTAAAATGATCATAATACCCTTCACTTTATCAAATTTTAATGTAATTATCTCTTACTTTCACAAACCCCTATGCAATTGTCTCTTATTTTCACAAATCTCTATGTATTTGTCTACTACTTTCATAAACTCCTATGTAATGATTGTTTCAAAAGTGAAGTCTTTGTGGGACAAAAGAGAGCAAAAATAAAGTCTTTATGGGACAATAGTAGTATTTTCAAAGTATTTTCTGAACACAACCATACAGTTGTAACCTTATAAGGAAATGAAAGTTTTCATCTTCTTTATACCAACAGGGCAACTGAAGTTCTTTACTTCTTTAGAACCACAAAAAGAGATAACAGACAAACCTCTGCTAGTGCGTGAACCATCTGTCTCATCTATCTGAGGAAATTGGCACTTCGTGCCATTTGTTCCTCGAGATCTACGCCTAGCAGAAACCTCTGAAGCTGGACTTTGGTGGTCTAACTTTGAATTGATCAGATTCCTTAGTTGCTCCTATATCAAACAAAGAATGTGCTTCATAACTTTAACACAAGGAGAGAACAAGAAAGTGATGAACAAAGATTACCAATCGTCCGTCATTGGCCAGATGTGAATATAGGAATACGAGCAAAATTATCGCACTCTTTTCATCAAATAATACATCATTAGCTAGGATATTACAGGTTGGTATGTCCTGCATATAGCACAAAATGTGTGAGAAACAAACAACTCCTTGCTGTCCAAACAAATAAGCTACTTCCTGAAGAAATTGTGCAAGCACTTTTCCAATGTTGTTGAATGGATGAGTGGTGATGTCAGCCATCATGTCTGGTTTATGACAACCGAACAATTCCTTCCGTCAATCAGATTATGACTCCTAACAAGCAACATTAAGAACATGGACATGTAAAGAAGTGGAAATAAATTCAAAATGAGAATGAAATCACAATTAAACTCGAGGAGAACCTTTGGAGGAAAATTAGGAATGTTGATGTTCAAATAATATCTGATGAAGTAATTCAGTACCCTCCTGTCAATTTGGGAAGAACTTTCCACACTAATGCCATATTTTGCACATATAACCTGCAAAATGGTAAAGGAAAAAAACTGCATGGAGTATAAAGACAGACATATGATGAGTATGTAGGGAAGAAAAAGGAAAAGTATCGCTACCTGAATCCAATCATAGCAAGCCAATCTGTGACTTCATCTCAGAGATCGGTTGTGTTAGAAATAGTTTTTATAGTTATAGGTTTGTTACTAAAGGTAAAATCTGTAAAATAGAAACTGCTATATAGAATCTTAGAAACATGGTATGTGAGCTACGCAGGAGATTTGTTATCTTGTATGAGAATTTACCTTATATGACATTATAAATTAATACGTACGACGCTCCTGGCTATCATTTTGCTAAGCGCTTTCGTCATCTGCCCTCTATATTCTTACATGGTATCAGAGCCTCTCCAACCTCTGATCTAGCCTCGCTGCCGCTCTAGCCTCGTTCTCGTCCCGGTCGCCGATTTAGCCTCGCTGCCGCTCCCGTCCATCGGCTCCGCTCGCCGGAGGAATACCAGAGATCCGAGGCTCGACAGCCGTCGTGCGCTTCACAAGTAGCTGGAGTTTTCACCGGAGGAGGCACCCTCCTTGCCTCCCAATAAACACTCAATAGATCCAATTGTCGCCCACCATGTCTTCTTCGACCTTCCATCTCAACCCTCTCTCGGCCGGCGCTGTGACAGAGAAACTTACCAGGAGCAATCACTCCATCTCGGAAGCCCAGGTGCTCTCGGCCATGCACGGTGCTCGCCTGTACGGCCATCTCACTGGTGCTTCTAAGCCGCCGGTGACGGAGATTGAGGACAAGAATGGCAAAAAGGTCTCCAACCCGGCATTCGAAGAATAGGAGGCACGGGATCAGCAGATCCTCAGCTTCCTTCTCACTTCCGTCTCTCCGGACATTCTCAGCCACATCGCCAAAACGAAGACGACAGTTGATGCATGGGCTAAGCTTGAGGCCATGTTTGCCTCACAAACCCGTGTGTGTGCGCTAAATCTGCGCATCTCCCTCGCCAATACCAAGAAAAATAACTCATCTGCTATTGATTATTTCACCAAGATGAAAGGTTTCAGCGATGAGATGGTGGCCACGGGACGATCAATCATTGATGACGAGCTGGTTGAGTACATACTCACCGGTTTGCCCATGGAATATGAGTCACTGGTTACCTCTCTCGTCACGAGGGTGGAATCGGTGACCATCGACGAGCTGTATTCACAGCTCCTCAACTTCGAGACCAGGATGGATCTGGTTCAAGGCGGTGACTAGAACTCGGCCAACATGGCCAGCGGTGGAGGAGGCCGTGGTAATAATCGTGGTCGTGGTGGTCCCTATCGTGGACGTGGGCACGGCCCTCCAAATGGTGGGGGTCGTGGTCACGGTCAAAGGAACAACCAACAAGGTGACGGCTCCAACAACAACAAGAAGCAGAACAAACCGATCTGTCAAGTGCGCTTCAAGGAGGGGCACACTGCAGCTCGTTGTTGGCACCGCTTCGATGAGGACTTCGTCCCTAAAGAAAGGCACGCAGCAGTGGCAACCGGTTCATACAACATCGACACCAACTGGTACACCGATAGCGGCTCCACTGACCACATCACCAGTGAGTTAGAGAAACTCTCCATGCGTGAGAAGTACAACGGTGGTGATCAGATCCACACCGCAAGCGGTGCAAGTATGGCAATTAAACATGTTGGTCAATCTACTATTGTTACCCCTAGCCGCAATCTCCAGTTAAAAAATGCTCTGCATGTACCTAAGGCTTCCAAGAATCTTTTCAGTTCATTGATTTACTTCTGATAACTTTGCCTACATGGAATTTCACCCCACCTATTTTTTGGTTAAGGATCAGGCAACCAAGAAAACTCTGCTTAAAGGTCGTTGTCATCGGGGGCTATATCCTCTTCCTTCACCACCAAAACAAGTCCTCACGGCATTTCGCCTGTCCCTGTCTTGGTGGCATGAACGATTAGGACATCTAGCCTCCCCGATCGTTCGTCGCATCATCAGTAATAATAGCCTTTCATTTGCTTCAGAGTCTAATAATGAGCATGTGTGCGATGCTTGTCAACAAGCAAAAGCACACCAGTTACCCTATCCTAAGTTAGTAAGTCAATCTAGTGCTCCTTTAGAACTTGTGTTCTCTGATGTGTGGGGTCAAGCTATCGAGTCTGTTGGCAGAAAACAGTATTATGTTAGTTTTATCGATGATTATAGCAAGTTTACATGGATTTACCTCATTAAATATAAGTCTGAAGTCTTTTAGAAATTTCATGATTTTCAAAACCTAGTTGAAAGGTTGCTTGATCGAAAAATAAAAGCCATCCAAACTGATTGGGGTGGTGAATATTAAAGGCTTAGCTCCTTTTTTACTAAAATAGGCATCTCCCATCATGTTTCATGTCCTCATGCGCACCAACAAAATGGTGCCGCCAAGCGCAAACATCGGCACATCGTTGAAGTTGGTCTAGCTCTTCTATCATGCGCCAGTATGCCCCTGAAATTTTGGGACGAAGCGTTCCTCACAGCCACATATCTCATCAATCGCCTTCCTAGTGCAGTCATCAATTTTACTACACCCCTGGAGCGCCTCTTTGGTCAAAAACCAGATTACTCCTCTCTACGGACGTTTGGTTGTGCCTGTTGGTCCAATCTTCGCCCGTATAATGCCCATAAACTCCAGTTCCGCTCTAAGAGATGCGTCTTTCTGGGTTATAGTAATCTTCACAAGGGGTATGAATGTCTGGACATTGCATCTGGGCGTGTCTATATCTCTAGAGACGTCACATTCGATGAAACAATTTTTCCTTTTGCCGAGATGCATCCCAATGTGGGTGCTCGTCTGCGCTCAGAGATCCTCCTGTTTTCTCCTGATTCCGTGGCTATCAAAGAGGACAGTAGTTTGGATGATCAACATGTTAACTTGCCTGTTAATTTGCCTAATGAATTTAACAATTCTGGCGGAGACTCTAGCTTGTCTCAGGTGCCAAATACAGACGATATCACCATTGAAAGCAGCGGCACGGATCACAAAGACGATCCTCGACCGATTTCTACGCCCACGTCGTCAGGCGGGTCTGGCAGCCAGCCGACCGCGCCCGTTTCCACCGAGGTGATGTCGCGTGGGGGCCAATCAGTTGCGCACTCGCCCTCACCTATCGCCAAAGTCTCTTCGACACGGTCTGCGCCTGCTTCAGGCATGAGAACGACGCCACCTCATGCTACGACACGGAGCACAGGGGAGATTTCCACTGATGGATCCTCTACCGGTACACCAGAAGAGGTTGCAGCTCCTTTGCGACTGGTAACAAGGCTCCAGCGCGGCATTCAAATGAAGAAAATTTATACTGATGGCACGGTCAGGTATGGGATGTTAGCAAGCACTAGTGAATCGATTGATCTTGCTGATGCACTGTAGAATAAAAATTGGAGACAAGCCATGAACTCTGAATATGAAGCACTGATGAGGAACAAGACATGGCACCTAGTCCTGCCACAGAAGGGAACCAATGTTATAGGGTGCAAATGGGTGTATAAAATCAAGAGAAAGTCTGATAGGAGTCTAGATCGTTACAAGGCTGCCTTGTTGCCAAGGGCTTCAAGCAAAGGTATAGAATTGATTACGAAGATACATTCAGTCCAGTAATTAAGGCTGTAACTATTCGAGTTATATTGTCTCTAGCTGTATCTTGTGGATGGTCTCTTCGCCAACTCGATGTGCAGAATGCATTCTTACATGGACTCTTAGAAGAAGATGTATACATGCATCAATCTCCTGGTTTTGAGGATCCAAACCGGCCTAACTATGTGTGCAAACTTGATAAAGCTTTATATGGGTTGAAGTAAGCTTCTCGAGTATGGTACTCCAGATTAAGTGAACGATTGATTCAATTGGGGTTTAAAGCATCCAAGGCTGACACATCCTTGTTCTTCTTCAGTAAGGGAGGCATCACAATGTTTGTTCTTGTGTATGTCGATGACATAATTGTGGCGAGTTTCACCAAACAAATATCAAGTGCATTACTTCGAGATCTTAAAGAACAGTTTGCATTGAAGGACTTAGGAGAGTTTCACTATTTTCTTGGCATTGAGGTACATAAAATAAACGGTGGAATTCTGCTTACACAAGAAAAATATGCGTCTGATCTACTGAAGAGGGTCGATATGATAGATTATAAGCCAGTAAATACACCATTATCCACTAGTGAGAAGCTATCTCTGTATGAAGGAACTCCTCTAGGAGCTTAAGACACCACAAGATACAAGAGCATTGTAGGAGAATTGCAAAACCTAACATTAACACGGCTTGATATCTCATTTGTTGTAAATAAGGTTTGTCAGTTTCTTCATGCTCCAACTACAGTACATTGGGAGGCTGTGAAAAGAATATTAAGGTATATAAAGTAGTGCACTAAACTTGGGTTAAAGATTCACAGGTCGATTTCCACACTAGTAAGTGCCTTCTCAGATGCTAACTGGGCAGGCTGTGTGGATGACAGGAAATCCACCGGAGGATTTGCAGTTTTTCTAGGAACTAATTTAGTGTCTTGGAGTGCTCGCAAGCAATCCACTGTCTCTAGATCCAATACTGAAGCGAAGTATAAAGCAATAGCTAATGCTACGGCAGAGGTTATGTGGATACAGACTTTGTTACATGAGGTAGACGTGAAGAGTCCTAATACTGCCAAATTATGATGTGACAATCTAGGTGCCACATATCTTTCAAGCAATCCTGTGTTTCATGCTAGAACAAAACACATTGAGGTGGACTACCATTTTGTGAGAGATCGAGTCAAGCAGAAACGTTTGAAAATTAACTTTGTCTCCTCCAAGGATCAAGTAGCTGATGGATTCATCAAGACTTTGTCTGTGAGGCTAGTTGAGAATTTCAAGATCAACCTCAACTTAACTAAGTTGTGATTGAGAGAGGCTGTTAGAAATAGTTTCTATGGTTGTAGGTTTATTACTAAAAATAAAATCTATAAAATAGAAACTGCTGTATAGGATCCTAGAAACATGGTATGTGAGTTACGCAGAAGATTGTTACCTTGTATGAGAACTTGTATGACGTTATAAATTAACACGTACGGTGCCCCTGGCTATCATTTGCCAAGCGTTTTCGTCATCTGCCCTCTGTATTCTTACAGGTTGTTCCTGATAAAAAAGAAATGGAAACCTCATATTAGTGAAGAAAAGTACTCTGACCAAAGTTATAAAATAAGAAGCACATTTATAAAACAGATCTGTGATAAAATTTCGCATATGTTGCTTGCACAAGACTATTGAATACATTAGCGCTGCCAAACATGTATGTCTCTTCTCTGCCAGTGCAATGCACACACATTTTGCTAGTGCAAGCAGTATTGTTGGCAATAGCTTGGTAAGAAACATGCACTATTTTCAAAGAACATAAAAGAATAAGCAGCCATACGATTTAGTCAGCCTTGTAGGAAAAGAAGATATAGTCACTGTTCCATAGGGCCAAATTACTAAGGTAGGTCTTGCAATTTCGAGTAATGGTATGAATATTTATTTTAACTTCTGAGTGCTACTAGTGCCTAAATTGGACTAAGTAAAAACTTCAAAGACTTGATTGTCTGAGTACAAAATGCTCACCGATATTGGTGCTTTTAGCCTCTATAGTTCATGAGCTACTGAGGTCTCATTTACTAACACTGCCAACTGCACAAGAACACAAGATAGTAAAATTTACAGAGAAAACAACAAAAAGATATTTCGAAAACATGGTTGATGATTGCTTAAAGTTCAGCACACAAGTCTAAACAAGCTAGATGGAAACATTGCCTTAGCAAAACAATTTGGAAACAAATTGATTCACAGACAGCATGAAATCAGTAACAAAGCATTGTAACATTTGTGACATAATTTTAATAATTTAGATCAAGAACTAGAAAGAGAAGACTTAACAATTATTATCACAAAATAAGTTAATTTATGGGACACTATAATCTCTGTGATCTAATATTCACTAATCAGAAAGTCACTACAGCAAACCTTCAGATTTGTCCAAGTAACAGTTTAGGTATTATTTAGGCTCTCGATTGGCCTTAATATGAACCTATCAAACCCATCCTGCAGTTGAGTAGTCTATGCAGTGCGTTTTAAACCTACTATTACATATTGGACAATCCATACTCCAGAATTTTAGATCTTCGAGAAAAACAAAATGTATTATAACAAATGTAAACCTTGAGACGAGAAAGGTGATCCTGAAAAAGTTTAGATTAACCTGCATACAAATGAACACGTTCCAAAGCAACGAGAGAATTAACTCGTTATCTCCATTGGCAATGTCTTCCTCAGAGATTGAGATTCCATCTGCATCACACAACGGAACCCCAGCATGCTTGACATACTGGATTGCCATGGTGCAATTATGCAACCTTTTCTTATATGTATCTGATAGTACAATCACTTTCTGAAATAAAACATGTTCACACCTTAAATAAAAACTGCAGTGAGGATATCACTAGTTAATGTAGCAGAAATCAGTTCATACCAAAATAATTTATGCATCAGATGATAGCAGCTGAACAATTCTACAAAGAACTATGCCATCCCGAAGATCTTCAAATAAATTTCCTATAGTGAAATCATATTCTGACAGAGCAAGCTGGTAAAGAATCGTAATTAGAAGAGTCCAATAAATATTCTAAAGAAAACCTCAATCAAAAAATTTCAAGATGAAACTTGGAACTAAAACATAAAATGACGCAGTTCAGAACTCTGTTAGAAAACTTTATAACACAGATTACACTCGCAACCAGAATACCTGCTGATAGTTCCCCGTGGTAGTGAGATGCATCAAGAGATCACCTTCTCCATGCATGACTTGTCCCAATGACTCTACATGTCATACACAAGTAAAAATATACGATGAGATCAGCTAAATAAAACTCGTACAAGTTCGTTAAAAGCAAATGAATTCAGAAATGTTATCCTGAACAATTTGCCGACTTGATTTTATTTGGGTCTGGCGACAAAATAACAGAGGGGATCCACCATCGAGGCCATCGATTCCAGATTCCAAAGGTAACACACTTTCCATTTTATCTGTCTAATGCAACAAGAAGAAAAAATATTTTCAGTATGATGTTGCCCACCGCTTCACAATAACCTGCTCTGAGGAGTCCCTCGGCCACCTTGTTGAGAGCAGAAGATTTTACGGTCGTTTGACCAAACAATTTCTTCTCCAGAACAAATTTGAGAAAGGCGACTTCCTTGTCCTTTTTCTGCGATCCATTCAGTAACAGGGAATCACCCCCGAGAACAATATGCAAGCCAATCCTGAGCCACTCTGGATTGTAACACATGAAGATTCTTATTGCTTTATCGCTCAGCCTGAGATCAGAAACAAGGGGGCAATGTTCTTTCATCTTTAACCTGCCATCATCAATGTTCTGCAAAAACAATTACCGCTTAGAGCACCCTCGGTGGTGCGTGCAGTGTCAGCTGAAAAGTTTCTGTGTTTAAGTTACTCCAGTAGTCTAGTCTTGGTTCATTTTAGAAAAGTACGAAATTATAGCTTTAGAAAGGTGCTATGCTATACGGAAAAGATGGATATGACGAAATTAAAGTTCACCACTAAATTTTATTCACAAACAAACAGCACGTGCTCTCACAGACAATAAAGAGATGCACAACATCCCAGCATACACCACGATGCTACCAATACTACTCATCATATCTAATTGGCAAGAGAAGATAATATAATCATCATATCTATGCTAAGTACAATGACAAATCCTAGCAACCAACTAGAGTTCACCACGCAACAATAACTAAACAAAAATGCTATCCAAAGTTAGTTTAGCATAAGTGGGCTCAAGAAATAATTCCATCTATTTCACCTTCCTAACATTGCAAATTCAGAGTTAACTACAACCATATTAACATGCTGCAGAATATAAATCCTAGAAATGAAATTATCCTCACTTTGCAGATTTGGCACATCATGACAAGCACATCCTCGCACGCCTCCGTGCTCATGTACCTCCCCATCCTCTCTGTCACATCCTCCAGGCTAAACACCTCCATCAGGGACTGCCTCAACGAAGCCGCCATGGCCGGCTTCATCGTCTTCCTCCTCGGCCCGCCGCGATCCCCACCCCGGTGCCGCTTCGAGCTGCGCCCACGCGCTCTCTCCCCATCGACTGCATCGAGCTTGCCCACAGCGGGAGCGTCTCGGGTGACCCTGTCGGCCGCGGGAGGTGCGCAGCCGCAGGCCGAGGGGTCTCGGAGGAGCAGGGAGAGCCATGACGAGGCGGAGGAGGCGAAGGCGCGGAGGGGGAGGCCGGCGGATCATGGCGGCCGGGAAGGGAGAATGCTTCTAGAAGGTTCGGGAGTGGACGGGGAGGGCGGCGCACATGGTTTCGGGAAGGTTCGAGAGGAGCGTTGATCGCGGTGGGGTTGGAGAGGGGAATTTGGGTTTTGAGCGGGAGCATGCGGTTGGACGCCGAACGGTCAGATTTCGAAATGCACGCGCCTCTGCTAGGCCAAGCTTAGATAGAATGTTAATAGATGGGCCGCATTTTTGTTCTTGACCACGACATTGCGTTTCTCGATATTTATGAACGGTTTTTGCTAAAAATTTCCTGGCTGATTCTTTTTCTCGTAGTTTTGATGTTTTTTTTTGCCATGTGCACCAAAATTTGTACTAGCCATTGAATAAGCATCGAGATTTGTGCTAGATAGAGAAAAAGCAAAACATTATAGCCCTTCTATCGCACGCACAAAACTTTCCATACTGTGCTACTGGTGTTTTTATGTATTTATATGAGAGCTACATAATAGTATATTATAGTTATGTGCTTAGTTACACTATCTTTGTCTCGAAATACGCTAACTTTTTGGTTATTGATCGAGATAAACCAATCCAAGATGTTTGCACATGTCCTGTATCGATGACAAATTTCACTGGACAAAAAAAATGCAACCAGTCTTGACAAAATGTTCGTCGAGGGATTCACGATCATGAGGAGAAAATAAAACAGGAACAAAATGAACAGGAAACGAGCTTTGCCTTGTGGCATTGGATCGGTCGATGCCGATCCGTCACAAACATCATGCAAGTGTTGAGTTCGTCACGTAGAGGTCACAGGAGCTGCCTTTGCATGGCAGGCAGCACAAACTGCACAAGAGGCACAGACGCCGAGATCGTCGTGCGTGCTAGTGTGCCGGTCTCGAGACCACGCGACGACGAATGCCATCGAGCAGCTCTGGACCCTCTGGTCAAGGCTGCTGTCCGGCCAGTACCAGCGGAGATTCTCTCGCCGCGCGACTCATCAGATGGACCATCGAGGGGTCGCAAGGCTCCGCCGAAACACAAACCCAACGAGAATCAGGTAAGCATCAGCCACAGTATGATCAGCCAAAGTCCACATCACTGATCAGCATCAAACCAAACATCAACCATGATGATCGTCTTTCTTGATCAGGTCACCCTGTCCGGGCTGCTCAACCTGATCGACGGGCTGTGGTCGGCAAGCAGCGACGAGCGCATCATCGTCTTCACCACCAACTACAAGCTAGGGCGGATGGGCATGCACGTATAGATGGGCTACTGCGGCTGGGAGGCGTTCAAGACGCTCGCGCACAACTACTTCCTTGTCGACGACCACCCGCTGTTCCTGGAGATACAAGAGCTGATCTCCGACGTGGAGGTGACGCCGGCCGAGGTGTCCGAGATGCTGCTGCGCTGAGACGACGCCGACGTCGCGCTCTGGGGCCTCACCGAGCTCCTCAAGGAGAAGAAGCACGCAAGGCGCGAAGGCCAGCAGTAACGCAGTCAAGAATTCACAATTTCACAAATCAAATCAAGAACTACAAACAACTTTGGAACACTATGAACTGTACCATGCAATGCAGCCACAATGCCACGTTGCAGCTTGATCGCATTGTTGTTGTGAACTTGGAAATGATCTAGTGATCGTTGTCTTATGCAGTAATGTTTATGCAAGGCTGACACCGCCGGTGCGGACCAACAACGGCGACGACGACGAAGGCTGCTGCAGAGATGATTCATCAGAGGAGGTACTCCACATCCGACCAAGAATACATCTTTCTTGATTCTTGATTCTTTCCGGATGCCATTGATTCTTTCTGAGTTCAGCTTGACCAGCAGAGCAGAGCGTGACGCTGTCCGGGTTGCTCAACTTCATCGACGGGCTGAGGTCGACGAGCGGCGAGGAGCGCGTCATTGTCTTCACCACAAACTACAAGGACAGCCTCGACCCAGCGCTGCTCCGGCCGGGGCGCATGGACATGCACGTTTACATGGGCTACTGCGGCTGGGACGCCTTCAGAACCCTCGTCCACAACTACTTCATCATCGGCGACCACCCGCTGTTCCCGTAGATACAGGGGCTGCTTGACGCGGTGGAGGTGACGCCGGCCGAGGTGTCAGAGATGATGCTGCGCAGCGAGGACATCGACGCTGTTAGAGATTGTAAATGTGTTACACTAGGATTGTAACCGAGCATGTCTCAAGGATAGATGACTCCTATAATTTGCTATAGATAGAATAGAACTTAAGTTAGGAGTCCTAATTTAAAACTATATATATCTGTAATTCTTGTTCTATATATAAACATGCAACCTATGGTGAGCCAAGGTGAGGCAACCATAGTTACTCCATATTTTTTCATGGTATCAGAGCCGTCTCTTCCTAGAATAAATTTATAAAAATCTCGTCAAATTCTCGCGACAAGGGGGCTGCGACCTGCTCGTGACGCTCCTCCCCGCGATCTGAACATCTCGCGACAAGAGGGCCGTGACCCCTGCTCGTGACGCTTTTCCCGCGACAAGATGTCTTCGTCCTTCGCTCATGGTGAAGGATACCCATCCTCTCCTTTTGGACATCCGGTGTCTGACAAGCTGACACGGGATAACTTCGTCCTATGGAAGACGCAGTTCCTGCCCGCTGTCCGTGGCGCCAAGGCGCTTGGTTTTCTGGATGGAACTATCCCCGAGCCGCGACAAGTCCTTGAAGCTGAAGTTGACGGCAAGAAGAAAGAGATTCCCAACCCAGAGCATGACTCATGGGTAAAAAAAGATCAGCAACTACTCAGCTACCTGGTGAATTCGGTCTCCAAGGAGGTCCTCGCCGGGATCACGACTGCAACAACCTCTGCGCAGGCATGGAAGACGCTAGGGGCTATATTTGCAGCACAATCAAGAGCGCGGGTTACAAATCTGCGCATGCAATTGGCCACCACCAAGAAGGGCAGCCTCACTACGACAGCCTATTTCAACAAGATGCAGAACATCAAGGATGAGCTCGCGTCAGCCGGCGTCACCGTCGGGGATGATGAGATGGTTGCTCATCTACTTAATGGTTTAGACTTTGATTATCACCCCTTTGTTTCTTCTATGATGGGCCGATCAGGAGATCTTTCACTCTCTGAATTATATTCTCTACTCATGGAGTACGATCTTCGGCTCGAGATGTATCAAGGGACTGATCAGTTCCAGTCTTCAGCTAACATGGCATCTCGCGGTCGTGGAAACCGTGGTTGTTCTGGTGGTCGACGTGGTGGAGGCCGGTTCAATTCATCGCGTAATGGACAGAACAGCAACAACAATCAGAGTTACACCAACAATAATCAAGGCAATAGCTCGCAAGTCACAAAAAAGGCGCCCTATCAAATCTGCAAGAAGACAAATCATGAAGCCAATCAATGCTATTTTCGCTATGAGGAAGACAATCAGTACCGTGGGCGACCAGCAGGAGCTTATGGTGTTGATACAAATTGGTATGCAGACAGCGGGGCCACTAACCATATCACCAGCGAACTTGACAAGATGACCGTCCGTGATAAATATAGTGGCAATGAACAAGTTCATAACGCCAGCGGCAAAGGTATGAGTATT
Source organism: Oryza coarctata (assembly GCA_030770085.1). Taxonomy (NCBI): domain Eukaryota; kingdom Viridiplantae; phylum Streptophyta; class Magnoliopsida; order Poales; family Poaceae; genus Oryza; species Oryza coarctata. The sequence goes on from CM061475.1 coordinate 13,199,629, forward strand.
AGTAATATTGGGCATACAGTTTTTCATACCCCTTTCAATAAACTTCATTTTAACAATATTCTTCATGTGCCCTCTTCTGCCAAAAGCCTTGTTTCAGTTCATAAACTTGCCAAAGATAACAATGCTTTCCTTGAATTTCACCCTGATTCCTTTCTCGTTAAGGATCAGGAAACGAAGAGGATTTTACATCACGGTAGATGCAAAGGTGGCCTGTATCCTCTCATTCCATCGGAAGAGAAAATAGAGTCAAAGCATGAAGTTTTTGGAGTCCATGTCCCTTCTACATCATTATGGCATAGTCGTCTAGGTCATCCTGCTACTCCCATAGTTCAGAAGATCCTTAGCTCAAATAAGTTACCGTGTGCTAGTTCCAAGAATGTTGAGTCAATTTGTGATTCGTGTCAAAGGGCCAAGAGCCATCAACTGCCTTATTCTGTTTCTAATAAAATCTCTAGTGCTCCTCTTGATCTGATTTATTCTGATGTGTGGGGGCCTGCACCCATCTCTGATGGGAGTTATAGCTATTATGTTAGCTTCATTGACGACTATAGCAAATACACCTGGATATATTTGTTGAAGCATAAATCTGATGTCTTTCGAGTTTTCCAAGATTTTCAAAACTTAGTAGAAAGACAGTTCTCTAAGAAGATCCTTTGTGTTCAATCGGATTGGGGAGGCGAGTATGAAAAATTAAATTCTTTCTTTAAGCAAATTGGGATCACACACCGTGTGTCCTGTCCTCATGCTCATCAATAAAATGGTGCTGCTGAACACAAACATAGACATATTGTTGAAGTTGGTTTAGCTCTTCTTGCTCATGCTTCCATGCCTTTAAAATTTTGGGATCAAGCTTTCCTTACAGCTATCTATCTCATTAATATTCTTCCCAGCAAGGTTATTGATTTTGAAATTCCTAGTACTCGCTTTTTTCATGATGCACCCGATTATAGCAATCTTCGTGTTTTTGGTTGTGCTTATTGGCCCAATCTGAGGCCATATAATTCCAGGAAGTTATCTTTTCGATCCACCCAATGTGTTTTCCTTGGCTATAGTTCCATGCACAAAGGTTTCAAGTGCCTTGACATCTCCACCGGACGCATTTACATCTCCCGTGATGTCGTTTTTGATGAAGTCGTGTTTCCCTTTTCAAAGCTCCATCCTAACGCCGGTGCCTCTCTTAGAAAAGAAATTGTCCTACTGCCTTCTTCCCTTCAAAATCCAGGGGATGATGACTGTACTGCATCTGATATTACTAATACTACTGACGTACCTGCTGTTTCTAGTGAATCATCTGAGAAAATTGCAGGTCTCATGCCTATGCTCCCAGCGCTACCGGCACAACGCTGCGCACATAGCCCAGGCTGCAGCTCCCAGGTGGAAACGCTGTCTCCTTCCAGCTCATCGAACGGTGCTATTTTGCCTGCTACACCGCCTGGGGGAACATCAGTACTACTGCCGATCGCTGTTGCTGTGCCAGAGGACAACAGTGCGGCGACAGGTGGGGGTAATGCGGTGGTGCCTGAGTCTCCACCTGGGACGTTGCATGCGTCTGAGTAGTCTCCACCACCGCTGCATGCTACAGCATCAGGTGCACATGAATTTGTGCCACCCGGATCTTCTACAACATCTGGATCTTCTACAACATCTGGTTCTCCAGCAGCCACACCTGATCCCCCGCGTCACCAAACACGGTTGCAAAGCGGTATTATCAAACCAAAGAAGCTATATGATGGTATGATTCGATATGGCATGTTTAGTGCTACTAGTGAACCTAATTCCGTTGATGAAGCTATTTCAGATCCAAAGTGGCGTGATGCAATGGAAGTGGAATTTTAAGCTCTAGCTAAGAATAAAACTTGGCATCTCGTTCCAAGAAAAACTGGATAGAATATTATTGATTGCAAATGGGTTTTCAAAATCAAACGAAAAGCCGATGGGAGTATTGATAGATACAAAGCTCGATTAGTTGCCAAAGGATTCAAGCAACGCTATGGCATCGACTATGAAGACACTTTCAGCCCAGTTATCAAGATAGCTACAATTAGATTGGTACTCTCTATTGCAGTGTCAAGGGGATGGTGCCTCAGACAACTTGATGTGCAGAATGCGTTCTTGCATGGTGTTCTGGAAGAGGAAGTTTATATGAAGCAGCCTCCGGGTTTTGAGGACACTAAAACACCGGGATATATATGTAAGTTGGACAAGGCTATCTATGGGCTGAAGCAGGCGCCCAGGGCGTGGTACTCCAGGTTAAGTTCCAAATTAATCACTCTAGGTTTTGTGCCGTCAAAATCAGACATGTCTCTTTTTATATATCATAGGGGTGGTACAACTATTTATATGCTTATCTATGTTGATGATATTATCGTTACAAGCTCATCACCTGAATCGGTGACAACTCTTCTTGTTGATTTAAAAGAAGACTTTGCACTAAAGGATCTTGGCAAGTTACATTACTTCTTGGGTATAGAAGTTAAAGAAGAGTTAGATGGCATAACTCTATCTCAAGCTAAGTATGCACAAGACTTGTTGAAGCGTGTTGGAATGCTCGGCTGCAAACCCTGCACGACTCCTTTATCTGCATCTGAGAAGCTGTCGAGCTATGATGGTGTTCCTCTCAGTCCAGAAGATGCTACTCGCTACAGAAGCATAGTTGGTGCTCTTCAGTATTTAACAAATACATGACCAGATTTATCCTTTGCTGTCAACAGAATTTGCCAATTTCTTCATGCACCGACCTCAGTTCATTGGACTGCAGTTAAAAGAATACTTAGATATGTACAACACACCATTGGACTCAGGATGCATATTCAAAAGGTATTATCGTCATTCATCAGTGCCTTCTCTGATGCAGATTGGGCAGGTGATACAGATGATAGGCGTTCTACTGGAGGCTTCGCAATATTTTATGGAAGTAATCTTATATCATGGAGTGCTAGAAAACAACCAACTGTTTCAAGATCTAGTACAGAAGCAGAATATAAAGCGATGGCTAATGCTACTGCAGAAATAATATGGCTTGAGCAACTGTTGACCGAACTTGGGGTTAAAGTGCATCGCACCTCAGTTCTTTGGTGTGATAATCTTGGTGTAACATACTTATCAGCTAATCCCGTGTTTCATGCTAGAGCAAAGCATATTGAAATTGATTTTTACTTTGTGCGTGAAAGAGTTATGAGAAAACAGCTACACGTTCGGTTCATCGCTTCTGGAGATCAGTTGGCGGATGGATTTACAAAAGCCTTACCGGTTGCAAAGATGAATACATTTATTCGCAATCTCAAACTTCAAGGTGGTTAGAAAAGTTTAGATTGAGCGGGGGTGTTAGAGATTGTAAACGTGTTACACTAGGATTGTAACCAAGCATGTCTCAAGGATAGATGGACTCCTGTAATTTGCTATAGATAGAATAGAACTTAAGTTAGGAGTCCTAGTTTAAAACTATCTATATCTGTAATTCTTGTTTTATATATAAATATGCAACCTATGGTGAGCCAAGGTGAGGCAACCATAGTTACTCCATATTTTTTCAGACGCCGCGCTCTCCGGCCTCGCTGAGTTCCTCGAGGAGAAGAAGTAGGCCATGTGCGAAGGCAAGTAGCGTGGCTGCATCAAAAACAGTCAGGTTCTATCCTTCGAAAAAAACAGTCAGGTTGGAACTTAGGAACAGGCCATTTTGTGTTCTTCAAGTCCAATCGTTTAGATGATTCAGTTCTTGTTCCTAATTTCCTGTGAACCGCCACTGCTGTCTGAATCTATTACTGTTCTAGTCCTCTTCTAGGAACTAATTTGGGATGGTTGATTTGTTTCAAACAAAATTTGGGATGATTGATGTATCCATGATTGGATTATCTCCATTTGAGTTATGCGGAATCCGCAATACTGAGTGAGAAAATGTCTCATCAATTCACAATACAGTTAGGTTCGAAGTAGGAACAGAAAAACCTGCATTATGTGGAGTCCGCATTTTGTGTCGTTGCTTCAAGAACACTAAAGTTTGAAGTAGGAACATGCCATTTTGTGTTGTCAAAGTCCAATATTTATGTTAGAACACTCAAATACTGGACTGTATATATATATATATATAGACCCGATCCTCTCTGTATAGAGTTAAGGTCTTAGTCTTACTATATACATTCTTACATGATATTAGAGCAAGTCTAGATATGTTCGGCGCGCTAGCTTTCTTCTACCGGCGAGCCGACCTTTTCTCCCCATCGTCGACGTTTTCTCCTTATCGTTGACCTTTTTCCCGGTACTCTCTCCTCGCTCTCTCGTCTCGGTTCCTTTCTTCTTTCCGTCTTCTCCACAGACATTTTTCCTTTCTCCTTTCCACCTCCACGCGACAAGACGATGGTCTCTATCCGTCTCCTCGTCTCACCTCACACCCGTCTTCACCCTTCTTCTTGCTCCATGCATCCTTTCTCCTTCGACGCCGACGCACCTCTACGCTTGTCGTCTCCATCGGCTAAACTCGTCCGCCCTCCCATCGGCTGGACCTGTCCACCCTCCATCGGCTGGAACTCTCCCTTGGTTCTCGCTTTTTTGACACGCTTAACGGCTCTCGGACGCGAACCTTCTCCCCTCACGTCCGAGCCAATCTGACATGTCCACGTATCCACGGACAAGAATCTTTGCCTCCCGGACGTGAACCTCTTCTCTTCACGTTCGGCCCCTCTCCGCGTTTTTCACGTCCGCTCCACTCCTTGGCCTTCACGAGTCCACGGACGTGAATCTTCTCTTCACGGATATGAATCTTCGCACGTCCGTGACCTAACCACTCTTTGACCTACCTACTCTGCCACCACCTTTTCCCTCACCTATTCCGTTGCCTACTCCACATCAGCCAACCACTTCCCATCGGCTGGTTGGCCCACTCCCTATCAACTTCTCACTTCTCTGATCGGCTGATCTCTCTTCTTATCGGCTTCCTCCCATCGGCCTCTTACTCCCATCGGCTTTTTGTCCCTGTTCTCTTCTCGTCATGGCCACCGAGTCCGCCCTCAGCTTCGGCACTTTCCTAGTCGCCAAATCTGCTCTGACTCTTAGTGTCCCAGACCACACTTTGGGCACCACCTCGCCGATCTTCTCACCCTCCTACGCTGCTGTGAATGTGAAATCTCACGTTCCTATTTCTCTTGACCTTAACGCCAACTACTCCAAGTGGGTTTTCTTCCTCAAATCCCTCTGTGGAAAGTTCAGCCTACAGTTACACATCGATGGCTCCGCTCCACCTCGGCCCAATGATCCCCAGTGGGACATCGCTAATTGTTGCGTGCGCAACTGGCTGCTCAGCTCGGTCGACGACTCTGTCCTCGACCTCGCCATGGAAGATACCGACCCCACCGCCCAGGATCTCTGGGTGGCTATCGAGCGGATCTTCCTCACAAACAAGTAGCCCCGTGCCATCTTCCTCCTCAACGAGTTCCATTCCATAGTACAAGGAGACTCCTCTGTCTCCTCGTACTGCCAGTGCCTTAAGGTAAAGGCTACTGCTCTCCGAGATGTCGGCCACCCTATGGCCGACTTCAACTCGTTCTCGCCCTCCTGCGAGGCCTCAACCCCCGCTTCTCAAACATCGCCGATGACATCGCCAATGCCACACCCCTTCCGTCGTTTGTCTGGCCCCATGACATGCTAGTTCTTAAAGAACTCCGTCTAGCCAATGACGAGAAGACCGTAGCCCACACCTTTCTCCTGCGCTGCGGCTTCCTCTCGCGACTCTGGCGGCCATGGCTCTAACCATGGCAACATAGCCTGCACCGGCAAAGGCAAGGGCAAGAACTGACATGGTTTGATGCAATTGCGACCTGTTTCAGTCCCTGCCCAGCCTACTGGTCTCACAGGTCCGTGGCTCTACTACAATCCCTGGGCACCCCAGCCCCAGCCACGCAGCCCCATCGGATGGCAACTAGGGGTTCTCGACGCCCATCCTCAGGCCCACCTAGCATCGGCTCCCATCTTGCCGCTTCAGCCGATGCTACCGACACCACCCACCCAGTCGGTTCCCACCTAGAACCACGCTGGCCTTGGGTGCTAGACTCTAGGGAGTCCTCCCACATGGCGTCATCGACTGGTATACTCATTTTTTGTCATCCCTCTTCCTCCCCCTTTGTCACCATCAGTAATGGCCACTCTCTTCCTGTCCAATGCCATGGTGACTCGTCTCTATCTACACCCACCACTAACCTCTCCCTTCGCAATATCTTTATTGTACCCTCCCTTATTCCCAATCTCGTATCTGTTCGCCAATTCACATGAGATAATAATTGCTCAATCGAATTTGACGCCTCTGGTTTCTCTGTGAAAGATATCCTAACCAGGCGACAGATCCTTCGCTGCAATAGTGGCGGCGATCTCTACACCATTTCCACTGTGCCGTCCACTCTACACGCCAACGTCGCTCTCTCCACCAACCTCTGGCATCTTTGCCTCGGTCACCCCGGCCCCGACGTTGTTGCCAACCTCCGTCGTAGCGCCTCCATCCAATGTACCCACAGCAACTCCACAGTTTGTCACTCGTATCAACTTGGCAAACATGTGCGTTTATCATTTTCTAGTTCTTTCTTGTACCTCACGACCGTTTGAGCTTATACATTGTGATGCATGGACTTCTCTGGTTAAAAGTGTCTCCAGTAATCAGTATTATCTTGCCATACTTGACTATTACACACATTATTGCTGGACTTTTCCGCTCATCAGCAAATCCGACGTCGCCTCCCACCTAACTAACTTCACCACCTACGTTTCTACCCAGTTCAACCTTCCCATCAAGGCTCTACAAGCTGATAATGGTACGGAGTTTATTAACCGTACTGTTAAAACCTTTCTCACCTCGCAGGGCATCCATTTACGCCTTTCCTGCCCCTACACCTCTCCCCAGAACGGCAAGGCTGAATGCCTCCTTCGCACCCTCAACAACATCAGTCGCACTATGCTGCTTCATGCCCACATACCTGTAACTTACTAGACAGAAGCACTGACCACTGCGACTTACCTCCTCAATCGGCGCTCGTGCTCCTCCATTCGCCACAACGTTCCAAACACTCTTCTTTACCGTACGGCGCCCGACTACTCCCACCTTTGCGTCTTCGGGTGCCTCTGCTACCCAAACCTCACCGCCACTGCTTCCCATAAACTCGCTCCCCGCTCCACTGCTTGCATTCTCCTCAGCTATCCCTCATCTCACAAGGGATACCGATGTCTCAACCTTTCTACTCGATAGGTCATCGTCTCTCGTTATGTCATCTTTGACGAGACATGCTTTCCCTTCGGCCTGCTTAATTCGAGATCCTCATCTAGCAATCTCGACTTCCTCATCATCAACACCGTGCCGTCCCGGTCTCCTCCACCGTTCTCTCTATCGGCCCCCTCATCGACCGCTGCTGAGGACTTACCCTTCAGCTATCCCACTACTATTCGATCTGATGTCTCTCCCATTGGACCCCTATCGGCCCCACCACTCTCATCGGCTTCGGCCGATCCTATCCCCTTTCCATCGGACACCTTACCCCCATCGGCTCATCCGCCTCTATTGGCTCCTCTCTTCTTATCGGTTGCACCATCTCCATCGGATCGATCGAACCGATCGGCCCATCCAATTCTATCGGCTCAGGCCGATCTACTTCTCCCCTTTTCTCTCACATACAGCCACCGACCCCGATCTGATGATGCCCCTCACCAATCAATTCTCCCTACATCTACCACACTCCCATCGGCTCCTGTCCCCTCCGCCTCTCACATGGTTACCCGCTCACAGATCAGGTCTCTCTGCCCCACCAAGCGCTACGGGCTCTCTGTCGTCCAGTGCTCTATCTCGCCCATCCCGGTGACTTCTCGTTTCGCCCTAGCCAACCCTTAGTGGCGCGTGGCCATGGCCGACGAGTACAAGGCCCTCATGGACAACGAGACCTGGCGCCTCGTCTCCTGTCCTCCCGCGCTAACATTGTGATCGGCAAGTGGATCTTTAAGCACAAGTTTCATGCCGATGGCTCTCTTGCCCGTCATAAGGCACGCTGGGTAGTTCGAGGTTTCTCCCAACGCCCCAGTGTCAATTACGACGAGACTTTCAGTCCTGTCGTTAAACCCGCCACCATCTGGGTCGTTCTCACCTTGGCTACCTCGTACTCCTAGCCGATCCATTAGTTTAACGTGAAGAACGCCTTTCTTCACGGTCATCTGACGGAAACGGTCTACTGCCAGTAGTCTCCAGGCTTCGTCAACCCCTCTCTTCCCGACGATGTCTGCCTTCTTCAACGCTCTCTCTACGGCCTCAAACAAGCCCCTCGCACCTGATACCAGCATTTTGCTGTCTACCTTCAGCACATCGGCTTTGTGGCCTCTGCATCCGATAGCTCCCTATTCACTCTTCACATCGGCAACGCTATCGTCTATCTCCTTCTATACATCAACGATATTATACTTACAGCGTCTTCGATGTCCCTCTTACACCAGATCATGGCTTGACTTCACTTCGAGTTTGCCATGACCGATCTTGGTTCTCTCCACCACTTACTTGTCATCTCCGTCACCTGTTCTTCTCACGGGCTCTTCCTTTCTCAGCGGCAGTACGCCATCGATCTTCTCCAGCGTGCGGGCATGCCGATTGTCACCCCACGGCCACCCCGGTCGACACTCGAGCCAAACTCTCCACTGCTGATGGCTCACTTGTCACCGATCCCTCTCAGTATCGGAGTCTTGCCGGTGCTCTCCAGTACCTTACCCTCACACAGCCCGATCTCACCTACGCTGTCCAGCAAGTGTGCCTCTTTATGCACGCCCTGCGCGAACCTCACCTCACGTAACTCAAGCGCATCCTGCGCTACGTGAAGGGCACACTCTCCAGCGGACTGCACCTCAGCTCCAGCCCCATCGACTCCGTCATCGCATACTCCGACGCGGACTGGACAGTCTGCCCCGACTCTCGACGCTTCACGTTCGGCTACTGCGTCCTCCTCGGTGACACTCTAGTCTCCTGGTTCTCAAAACCCCAGACTACAGTGTTACGGTCCAGCACCAAAGCCAAGTACCATGCCATCGCCCACGCTATCGCCAAGTGTTGTTGGCTTCGCCAGCTTCTCCAGGAGCTCCGTGCACCACTCTCTTCTGCGACCATCGTCTACTTCGACAACGTCAGTGCTATCTACATGACTGCCAACCCGGTTCATCATCGACACACTAAGCACATAGAGATCGATATTCATTTTGTCCGTGACAAGGTCGTACTAGGACAGGTTCGGGTGCTTCATGTACCATCGCCGCTCCAGTTCGCTGATATTATGACCAAAGGCCTGCCCACGTCTTTATTCACCAGTTTTCGGTCTAGTCTCTACTTCCGTTCCCCTCCCGCTACGACTACGGGGGGTGTTAGACCACTGGACCACTGGCCTGTATATATATATATATCTGACCTTCCTGTGTAGAGTTGGGGTGTTGGTCTCATTGAATACATTCTTACAATTTAGATGATTCAGTTCTTGTTCTTGTGCATTGCCACTGCTTTTTGAATATCTGATTGTTCAAGTCCTCTTCTAGGAACTAATTTGGGATGATTGATGTATCCATGATTGGATTATCTCCATTTGAGTTATGCGGAATCCGCAATACTGAGTGAGAAAATGTCTCATCAATTCACAATACAGTCAGGTTCGAAGTAGGAACAGAAAAACTTGCATTATGCGGAGTCTGCATTTTGTGTCGTTGCTTCAAGAACAGTCAAGTTTGAAGTAGGAACATGCCATTTTGTGTTGTCATAGTCCAATATTTAGATGATTCAGTTCTTGTTCCTGTGCATTGCCACTGCTTTCTGAATATCTGATTGTTCAAGTCCTCTTGTAGGAACTAATTTGGGATGCTTGATTTGTTTTTCAAAAAAAAAAGGATGATCGATTTGTTTCAATTTTTTTGGATGATTGATGTATCCACGATTGGATAATTTCCACTTGCTTTATACAGAGTACAAAAAAACTGATGCAGAAAATGTCTCTACCATGCAGGCATGTACAAATACATCTTGGTCCTAACTTGTTCCTCTTCTGTTCTTTTCACTAGAGAGCATCAAAGTTTCAGTTTTTATTAGTTTTATAGTGTTGATGTTCTTTTAAGTACAAATACTTTTAGTATCAAAAGTTCAGGATAGGGAAGTCTAGTCCGATCCACATCTTAAATGGCCTTTTTCTGTGTGTGCGCGCGCGCAAATTGGCCGAACAGTAATTAATATTGTGTTATTGCGCCAGCAGCAAATCTTTGAAATTGCTTGTGTTGTGATGGTCTGACAGTCCATGTGCTTCGTCAGGTTTGCACACATTTACTCACTTTGACCACAGGTTTGCACTTGTCCAAGATCACGATTTTCATTTTCGGATTAAAACACATTTTTCTAGTTAAGCAAAATGTATTCAAATTTAACCAAAATTTATTAAAATTTTGACCTTTTCCGGTCCATAATTTTCACAATTCGGCAATTTCACCCCTATGAAAGCCCCCTTTCCCACCCCTAATATTTTTTATTTCCAAAATATAGAACCACAGTCATGCTCGAAGTATGGCTGAACCTGAACTCAAGCCTAATCCGAAGATTGATACTTAGGGACTATTTGGAAACATAGAAATATAGAAGTATAAAATAATATAGAAATAAATATGTAAAATATGTATTTACACCAGCCCCATGCCTTAGAGCTTGTCCTGGGACTGGAGTCCATGGCTAGCAGAGGCCGGAGCTACCACAACAAGAGGGAAGGTGGTAGCGGTGGTGCAACACAAGTCTCGGTGATGCCTTGTAGGGCTCGTTCTAATTTTAAGGGCTATAGGTGAACTCGGTGATATAGATTTTTTAGGTTAAATATTTTTTACTTATAAAATATACTATATAAACAATTTATAAACTGATAGAAATAAATATCACTAATATAAATATGTACTATATCTCAAAAGTTTTTTTAGTCTCTATACTGGTAAATAATGTTCACACTGTAATTGAAAAACTAAAATAAAGAACAAGAATAAAAAACTGATTTAACAACAAATAATTTATAAATAAAACTTTATATATATATCTATATTCTTAGCGATTTAAAAGATAATAATAAAAAATAAATTATAATAAGAACACCTTAAAATCAATTTAAAACTAAAATTTAAAATTTAATTTTTAGATACGGTTAATAAGCCGGAAAGGAGGGAGCTGCTAATCTACTAAATTATCATCATCTATCAGTATCCATAAGTTGAGGAACAACCAAATTAGGAGAAAATATAAAAGCCAACCCTATTATCCCTCGTGGCTGGGCCTGGACGTTCGCACCTCATGCCTAGACCCTTAGCTGGCCTACCTGCCCGCCACATCCTGGAGAAGAAGACTTCTCGTCGTCGAGTCCAGCAACATGAGGCCGAGGGGAGTACTATCAACCACCGGCGGGAGCATCGGGGAGGGAAGGAAGGGAGCAGCATGGAGGATTTCTACTGCACTATTCCGTACGGCGTCGTTGCCTGCCGACTACGTGAAGCGTGGACGCCGGATCCGGCGGTGCGCTCCTCCTCACCGGCGCACTCGGCGTCTGGGCGAGTCCAGACGATTCCTACTCGGCTACTCCCCATCCTCCATTCCCTCCGGTTTATTGGTTGCTCGTTTCGCTTATTTGAACATCGTTCGTTCTGCAGAATGTGAAATATGATGATCCATGAAAAAACACAGCAGTTCAGACACTGGTTCAGCTACCAAATCCTTCTGCTTGTATTGCGTGTAAATTACATTGTCATTGTACTAAACATCTTACTATAAATGCAACCTTCATCCTCTGATTGCTCATTGCTAGGACATAATTTGGGATGATTGGTTTATTTCAACTTTTTTTGGGACGATTGATTTTTTTTTAAAAAATAAAGGGGATGATTGAGTTACCCGTGATTTATTGATTGGATAATAGGCACTTGCATTATGCAGATAGAGTTCACAAAACTGATTCAGGAGATGTCTCATCATTTAGAAAATGCAGTGTCTCATTTCATACCCCTCTCAGTTTCTGTAGTTATTAAGGATATATATGTTATGGGCTTCTTTTCCCTTTCTTGTATACAGCAGGTATGCTCTTATCCTCTTTGAGCCACTTGGAATACATACAGTAAATCCCTAAATTTCTAGGATGGTATTAGAGCAAGGGAGTAAATCTTAAGTCACTTAGCCACATATCTTAGTAGTCATCAACATGCCACCGGTAGCAAGCTGTTGTCGATAGAGACCCCATCTAAGCTACCAGCCTTGTTGTCCTCTATCACCGCTCATCGTCAACCATTGGCCGTCATGTAATACTTGTATTTTTTCTGTGTAGAAAAACTATTTTAAATAAAAACCTATTTACGAAATTGGTCTCCTATTTAAATTCTTGAAGTTTGTGCCAAAGTGTGGATCTCATTTTCTCTCCATTCAACCCTAGAGCCCTCTCCAAAAATTCTTTATATTTTTTAGATCTTAAATATCAAAATTGTTTTCAAACCCAACTTCAAAATCTTCAAATCTCTTCTCAAAATTCTTCTAACAAAATTATCAAAAACTATTATTTACTTAGGCCACTCCTATCCTCTTTCTCCTTTTTCGGCCTTACTTATGTTCTCTCTCTTTCCTTCTACCACTCGTTGCCCAAGCTAGCTAGTAGGCCACCAACCCTCTCAGCCCATCTTCTTGGGTGGTAGCCTACTTAGATGCCCACGCGTAGGGCCTACCCGTCAGCCTCTTCTCTCTCCCCTATCGTCTTTCTCCTCTCGCTTCACTCTCTTGTTCTCTCACCTTTTCTTTGTCCGACACCATACATGCTCCCATACTGTGGTGTCGTGGTGTTAACATCAAAATTTAGTAAGCTTACAAATAGATTTGGTTAAGGATCAGAGATCCGATCGGCTTATAAAAAGATACCGATTGATAGATAGAGAGCCGATTGGCTTATGAAAAGAGATCGATTAATAGATAAAGAAATCGATCGAACATATAGAAATGTTGATGGTCTTGGATAATGAAAGAGCTGATTGAATCAAATAAAAATAAATTTGTTTTAGTTAATGATGAAAGATTATCCAAATAAGACTAAATCTAAAAAGATACATGAAAATTGTTTTATATCTATAAGATATCTCTTGTAATTAGGCAGGAGTAGTTAATTTTATTATTTTTTTAGAGATAGTTTTCTTTTCTATTTAAAAAATAATATTCAGAGGTCTCGGACTCATGTAATCTCCGAGTATAAATACAAACCCGTAGAGAACTTGTATATTGATGGGAAAATTTTGATTATGAAATGATTTAAAAACCATGTTTGTGTGGCTATGGGTTTACATAATAAAATGGTTTTTAAGAAAACTCTTAATCATAGGTTGTTACTGTCTGTGTGGCTACAACTTCATATGACTTATAAAAACCGTTCCCTTAAGAAACTGCACTGATAACAACAATACAGTATGATCATACGGGTGATATGAGATGCCCCTGGCCAAGTAATGAGTAGATTCATGAAGTTTCAGTTGCTAATAGACGTGGAGTCATCAAGACGCCAAGTGGACGATATACCTACAACTTTGGGTACATTATATGTGTTTTTTTGATAAAATTATTCAAAGTAGTCGTGCCCATGGTGAACTCATGTCGACGCCAAGTCAACGCCAAGTAAACTCATATCGTGTGGGTAAAACGTGCAACTTTTGCAAATGATAAAATTATTTAAACAGTCATGCCCATGGTTAGTAGTGGATGTGAAAAGATTCTTCTAGTGTAGATTTATTTATAAAATATTTGTGGATAGGAATCATTAGCAAAATTGGTCTATGTAACTAATGGAAGACATGTATGGTCTAAAACAGGATCATGTGACCCGAGGTGTCATGTGACATCATAATTAAAATTATTTGAGATAAGAGTTGGGATGTGGTTGAGATTAGAAGAGAAAGTTTAATCTGTCTAGAACAGGATACTTTAAATCGAACTTATGACAAGCCATTGTAAAGCGACTTATAAAATAAGTCGAGATATGAGTCTCTTCTTGATAATTATAGTGGGTTATTATAAGTTACTCATAAAATAGACTGAGATATGAGTCTCTTTTCGATAACTTATATAGCACACATAATTTTATAAAACATTTTTAAAACCAAAACCGTTTGTGAAATAAACCAAACCATTACTTTGCATATCACACTATTTGCTCAGTACCCTTGTATACTCACACTTGCCGAGATGAAGATCTAACCATTGCTTAGTACCTTTAGGAGGAAGCATATAAAGATTTTCAGTGTTGAAATACTATAGCGTAACAGTAGATGTAGTGGTTCGTCAGTAATAAAAAAGGTGGAAAAAATACACACTTGATCGGGAAAGGCAAGAAAAGCGGTTTTCGCCCTACTAATAACCGCCTGAAGCAGATATTACATCATACCTTCACTCTGGCTTTGATCTTCCATAACTTCTGGAACGGTGATACATCTTCGTAATGAAAAGAGAGTGGAAAGATGAGTTGGCTTTGACAGTCTCTATAGTCAGGGCCTTTCTTGCTCGTTTAGGTCTTAAGTCGTGTTTAAGTGTTAGGTAAAAGTTACTGTTACAACTTTTGTGTTATCTTGCTATATATTTGGATTCTATTCATGACTATAACATATGTAAGAAGATGGTTTAATAAATAAATCTTGTTTGGCTATGATCAACCGATGTTATATCTGTACGATGTTTAGAATCGGTATAGATGATGTTGGTAAAGACGTTCCAATTTAATTGAGCTGTATATTGGTTACAGGAGAGGGTTGTTACATGTCACCGCGTGCATCGTCCCCAGTTCCGCAAGCCGCCATCAGCGTTGCTGCCCGCCCGTCGCGGATCGCCTTTTGGCTTGTGCAGCAGCCATTTTTGGCCTACCGTCAAGCTAGCAGCAGCAGCTTGCATCATCGTCATTCATCTTCAAGCTAAAGCAAGACAAGCTATAATTCGTCCTTGCCAGCTAGCAGTAGCAAGCCACTGTCATTCACATGGTCTTCAAGAATCAAGCAAACAGGCATCTCTTCTTTTTTCATCCTCTTCCTCATTGTCAATTTTTCACTGTCAGCTAGCAGCAGAAAAGCCACCATCGTTCACATCGTCTTCAGCAAGCAAAATCCCTTGCGCTCATGCTCAGATCGAGCCTCATAGTCACCTTTCTCGAGCTCCCTGCCTCCTCTTGTCTTCAGGTAGCAGCAGCAACATCTCACCGTCATCTTCTATTTAAAAACCCACCATTATCTCCTTGATTTATACCTAATATCAGTTACAAAATCAGTTGAAATTGTTGGATTGCTCCATTACAACTATCCTCTTCAAGTAGCTTGCTTTCATGTGCATCCAATTCTTGCTCTTGTGGGACTTATGTGATCAGTCATTTGCGTTGTCACATGCTGCTCCTCACATACGCAATCTATTGTTGTGCTTGTTGGTCGCTGCCATCTACGATTTGTTCATCGCCATGTTTTGCTATATTATCTATCCTGCTGCTACATCTTTTGCTGTCTCTCATGTTGCTAATTCAAGTTATTTCTTATACATGAATCATCGAGTCCACCAAATATATTACATCCCTTCAATTTATTGAAGTAATGTCAATTTATCGATATCTTACTACCTCCTCATTGAATCTGACATTCAACATCGTCGACTTATCGAAGCTTACTTCTAATAGTGATATACTCTAGAGATGAAATGAAGATGTTGTAAATATCACTTACTATGTTTATAATATTGATTTGTTTTATGAAATAGATGTTATCATTACTGATCAATCAAATGTTGTTATTTTTAAATAATTTTTGATTATATATTATATGAGTAATAAATATAATTGTAAGATCAACATATCTATTGATCATTGATCATGTCTCATAATTTATAGTATGAACATATCAAATCGATAATATGGATATGTTAGTAAATATATATTAAATAGATCCGTTATGAGATACTACAGAGATTTTATGTCTCGTTAGCTAATATTAAGTACTGTTTATGTGAGACATTAAATTTGATATTATCATGGTTTTCAACATATATAATAGATTATTTTGAGACTATCAAACACTACTTCATAACAGGGTAGTCATAAAAAGTTAGTTTTTGGGTTTGGTATGAAATATGTAGTGGAATATGAGTGATCAAAATATAATTTACCATTCCTGTGAGAAAGATATCTTTAGGCTTCTTGATGTAATGTATTATGAAAGTGTATGCTTATGTCAAGGTGATTGAGAACTAATCATGAGTTTATAATCCATCATATGATCGAAAGAATGATTGGGCTATTAAAAAGATGATATAAGTTTTATCTTGAGCTCAATTAATATCGTAAGACAAAGAGATTCGTACATAAGAACATTACAGATTCAGTTAATACGCTTTGCTAGATACTACTATTGTGACTGAAAGGTATTTTTAGATCACGATCAAATATACATGAACATAGAGTTGTATGCTCATATTGCAAATACCGTGTTGTCTTCTTCCTGAAAATTAGTACAACTCTAGAGCCATTTTGTTCCGGTTCTACAAGCATAAGCATATATTGATATAAACTTCATATGAAAATGAAAAATAGGAGGTGGATATAAGGCTTAGCGATGTGAGCACATGGTGTTGATTGGGCTCCTTTGGGCCACTGGCGGTGGCATCCTATGACGTTGGATTTGACAGTGCCAGTGCTCTAGAACTTCTGATCTAGTGACGGCAGTGACCTACGGCACTCAATCTAACAATAACGGATCTAGACACAGCAATGCATTAAAGACGATGGCTAGGCGTAGACGCGTTGATACTAGCAGCAACAATGAGGTTGTTGCTGTGGTGGAGATAATGAGGAAGCTGCAGTAACTAGAGAATGTGACGGGGCACTGTCAAGGGAGAGAGTAGATGGCAGTGGTGAGGAAAAGATAAGAGACGGAGGAGGAGGTGGTCACCCTGCTATGGTGGCGATGAGGAGATGGATGTGTACTTCCTCAGCCTCCCGCAAGTGAGAGTTGGTGAAGGCAGCAGCGGCCTCAACTGCGGCTGGCTTCAGATGAGCTGACGGCGGTGATCATGGAAGACGTGTGGATCAAGGTGATAGGTTCGCGTTGTGCTCTCCGGCAAATGCAACTTGGTGTATGCAGCAACAGCCTCGATTGAGGCTAGCTTCAGAATGAGCCGGCGACGGTGAGCATGGAAGAGGCATGGATCAAGGCTACAGGTCCATGTGTTATTGATTACATGGCATCATGCCTGATTGGATAATCTGTACTTGCATTATGCAGAGTTTAGAAAATACACACTCTCGTCGTTATTGGCTTATCAACTGCTACTAAATTTTGAATTTTAAATTTTAATTTTAGAATTGATTTTAGTTTTTTTATCGTAGTTTATTTGTCCTTAAATTTTAAACCATTTCTAAGCCTAGCTCGAAGTGCTCAACCGATAAGAGCGAAAGAATCCAATTTTGTTCCCCTCTAATTTTGGTACTATCTATTTCCATCTGCAACTTCGTCTTACTGGGTCAGCAGCAAAATCTGTGCTTGTCAGTTGTTTGGGTGATGGTCTATGCCAATATCATCTTGGGCTGGTTTGTTAAGTTGGGTTGGGATTGACACTAAAAGAAGAGTTCATCATGACCAGGCGCTCTGCAGTCTGTTCTGTAAGTTTGCGTAACCATTGCAAATTTGCATGACAACAGCAAGAACTGTGATGAATGCGTTGGAAGATTCGCAGCAGAAATTAGTGAGCATGACAAGATCATTACCCTAGTTTTCTACTGTCGTGATCATCATGGCACCCAATTACCTCATCTACTTAATTATTCTGAACTAAATTTGTTCATGACCGTGCATTCCATGGGATGCTAGTTCTGAAGAAGTTCTAGATCTCTGCCTCTTTACTTGCTGGCGGCTGCATTGCCTTTTTCTGCTACGTCGTTCTTGATCTCTGCCTCTTTTCTTGCATTCCGTTTCTTGCCATGGAGGAAATCCGTGAGAAGCCGGAGCGCGACGTCGGCGTCCTCGGTGCGCAGAAGCATCTCCGATACCTCGGCCGGCGTCACCTCTACGTTGGCGAGCAGCTCCCGTATCCCCGGGAACATGGGGTGGTCGTCGACGAGGAAGTAGTTGTGTGCGAGAGTCTTGAACGACTCCCAGCCGCAGTAGCCCATGTAGACGTGCATGTCCATCCGCCCCGGCCGGAGCAGCGCCGGGTCGAGGCGTTCCTTGTAGTTGGTGGTGAAGACGATGATGCGCTCCTCGCCACTCGTCGACCATAGCCCGTCGATGAAGTTGAGCAGCCCGGACAGCGTCAGCTTCTGCTGCTGGAGTTCTCCTTCCGGACGGTACGCTTTGGGCTGCAAGCCGTCGTGGTCGGAGTCCGGCGTGTAGTCGAAGTCCACGGCCTGCTCCAGCGCCCCCGCCTTGTGGTGTTCCCTCGGCTTGGCGTCGAAGCAGCAGTCGATGTCCTCGATGACGAGAATGGAACTGTTGGGCATGCCGATGAGCAGCCTCTGCAGATTAGAGTTGACGCACACCTCGGAGAGGTCGAGGTCGTAGAGGTTGAAGCGGAGGTAGTTGGCCATGGCGGCAACGAGGCTGGACTTGCCGGTGCCGGGCGGGCCGTAGAGGAGGTACCCTCGCTTCCACGCCTTGCCGATGCGTCGGTAATACTCCTTCCGCTTCAAGAACCGGTCGAGGTCGTCGAGGATGGACCTTTTGAGGTCGGGTTCCATGGCGAGAGTGTCGAACGTGGCGGGGTGGTGGTGGTTCAAGCCATGCCACGACCGCCCCTCGTTCATGAAGATCTTGAGCACGCGCTCCCGCCGCTTCAGCTTCTCCGCCGTGTCCATGACAAAGGGAACGTACCGCTCGATCGCCGTCTCCGTGTGCTCGGCGTCGAAGGTGAGCTCGAATGACTCGCGCGGGCCGCGGTGACCGCCGCGGCCGCCCCCACCGTCGCCGTCCTTGTCGTTTTCATCCATGGATGTCCACTTGAACTTGACGCCGTCGAAGTCGTCGGTGGTGGAGCCCCCGGGCTCCATGCACAGCACTGTGCTCCAGCTGCAGCTCCCGTCGGCCTCCATGCATCGGGAGCGCACGAGGCCGAGGCGGCCCATGGCGCACGGGTCGATCTTGGTGGCCAGGTACGTGCGCGCCGCGTCGAACAGCTGGACTTCCCCATAGTCGGTCTGGCGCCGGATCACCAGGGTGTGGCGCTCCTCCTTCTTCTCCTCCCCCGCGCCGAACCGGGTCCACACGAACGCCGCGCCCCACCGCACCGCCGCGTGGAGCTCGTCGGGTATCAGCTCACGCGCCATGCTCCGCGCCATCACCGCGTACGCCGCCACCGACGCCGCCGTCGCCAGCGCCTTCTTGTACGCGTCCAGCACCCTACCCTGCTGCGACGCCGGCACCGACGACGACGCCGACACCGCCTCCGCCGCGGACAGTGGCAAGTGATCCATGGTTACACCACGTCCTTCACAAAGTCGCCTTCATCTTATAGAACAGAAAGTGGGGTATTCTGGAAATTCTTCGAGAGAGTACAGTATGTCAGCATCTTTTTGGTGTGTGTTTACTTAACATCTAAGTCTCCTCTAATTGAATTGAGGAAAAACGTGTCGGTTGTGTACATGATTTTACTTTACCGGCGGTTGCTTTAGTAATTGGCTTACGGCTTACCGTTAGGGTGTTGTAGCAGAAACCACCGGTAAGATCAGAAAAGTTTGTTTCAATTTAAATTTAAGAAAAAAATAAATAAATACAATCATATAAGTAAGTAGTACCTAGTAGTGCTTGCTATATTAAATTCATATTTTTCAGCCAAAACAAAACTAAAACTAAAAAAAGAATATATATATATAGGCTAGGACAACCAGACAGAATATCCGCTACATATCATTATCCTAACTTTATTTTGGAGGAAAAAAAATAGATTTTAGGCAAATAATCTTCCTTACGAGAGATAGCTATAAGTATAAACTATATTACCACTAAATCTTAAATCCGAACTTAATTTCACTTGAAAAAAATAAAAAAGACAAATTTTAGATAAATAGTAATATGAAATTGTTCACCCAAAATTTATCTTTTTTCCTCCCGAATGAAGTTGAATTTAAAATTGAGATTTGGTAATAATGTAGCTCATACCTATTAGACTTGTGATTTCAGTTCGCATGACCAAGTTAGATTTGGCTCTCTCAGCCTGCTATATATATTCTCCACCTGTACGCTCTTGGTCGTTACGAAAAACCCTAGTCCCTATTCTTCGCGTCTTGTGTTCACATAGTATCAAAGCACTCCACCACCGTAACTCGAGTCTAATTCCCTCGCTGCTCGGTCCCTCTGCCGTTTTCGCCTTTCTAGGCTTGCCACTGCTTGATCTCGCCACTCGCACATACCTCATCATCGATGCTACTGTCGTTATTGAGAACTCGCCAAGCCCTATCGCTATCAACCCATACTCTCGCCACCGACGCCACGTCGCTGTTGTTGCTGAAGAGTGTATTCAAATCGATGGCTCCTGACACTCATGCGGAGCAAATTGGTCTGTAGCGCGAGGTCATCGAGCTCGAGGCTGACACCGCCCATTGAAGGACGACCGAGGACCGCAAAATCGCCCTCGCTGCACATGAAGCCAAGCATGTGGCTGTCCACGCGCAAGTCCTTGTTGTCCTTAACATCAAAATCTTTTTTCAGAAATACTGGATTGCGCCGCCAACAACTACATCCGATGGCAAATCCTCTTCCTCGTCGTCTTGGGCAAATATGCCCTCACCAGCCACGTCCTCGCCAACGTCGATAACTCTGACCGCTCGGCATGGGTGCAAATGGACTGCATGGTCTTGACTTCGATTTATGGCACCATCGCCACCAACCTCCAGCAGACGGTAATGCTCTGCAATCCTACTACTTGCACCGCCTAGTCCATACTCAAGTCTAAGTTTCTCAGCCAGCGCAAGTCACGCACACTCCTTATCTCCGTCGAGTTCCACATCGTCCATCACCAACTTCTACCGTCGCCTCGAGACAATGGCCACCACTCTCTTTGAGTTCGGAGATCCAGTTGGCGACCGCACCCTCATGCTAACTCTCCTCCGAGGACTCAATGACAAATTTCATCACATAGTCTCCATCTTGAAGATGCAGTGTCCCTTTCCCACGTTCGACGAAGCACGCACGTTGCTTCTTCTCGAAGAGATCGACATTGATGATGCCGCTGAAGAAGCTTCATCCCTCGCCTTCGTCACCGCTCACCAGCAACACTCCCTTGACAGGTTAGCTAGAGGGGCTCGAGACGAGGTGACCATGGGAGCTACACCAGTCCACATCTCCCCAATCGTCGCTATGGTCGTGGTAGCAAACCTATCCCCTACCATGGCGTCAACACCTTCAACTCCGAACCTCATCATGACGGTCGCTCTCCTGGAGCTCCCTTCCTCAACCCCTAGGCCAAGATAGTGCAACTATGGCTACATCCCTACAGCCTACCTGCCTCGTTGTTCTAGCCCTGTCGCTCTCACTGCCTCGGCCTACCCCTTCTACTACGTTACGCCACCAGGCTCCGGCCCTCCTCTGGGTTTCACCTACGGGGGTGTGCCCTCATCGCTACCAAGCTCTATGTGCAGGGGGCCTGCCTTCCTCTCCACCAGGATTCACTTGCGGTAGGCTGCTTGCTTCACCACCTGGGTTCGACACTCTCCCGGCCTTTGGTACTGCGTCGCCTGCTCCACCAGTTCCATCGTCGGGTTCATGGACCCCGATGGTCGGTCCCTCGTGGGATCAAACTTCCCTCATCAACAATTTCAACACTCTATCCCTAACTCCGTCAGCCTTCAATGAGTGGTATGTCGACTCCGGAGTCGGCTCCCATATGGCCAACACAACTGGTATGCTTACTTCTTCTCATCATCCATCTCCTTTCAACCCTTCATCAATTGTTATAGAAAATAGAACACTACTTCCTGTCACCGCTATCAGGTCATCCACCATCTCCACACCACAGCGATCCCTTGTTCTTTCCAATGTTTTAGTAGCTCCTAGCATCATTAAAAAAATCAATTTATGTTCATCGTTTCACTACTGATAACAATTGCTCCATTGAGTTTGATCCATTTGACCTCTCTATGAAGGACTTGCAAATTCGGAGTGTGATCGCTAGGTGCAATAGCACGGGTAACCTCTACCCATTCCTTCTGTCTGCTGTCAACTCACCTACGCTCACTGCCACTACTTGCTCCACCACTATTTAGCATCATTGTCTCAGTCATCTTGGTTTAGCAGCTTTGCCTCAACTTATAAACTCTAAAGTTATTTCTTGTAATAAACGCATCTCTGATCATGTATGTCACGCCTGTCAATTAGATCGTCATGTGAGCCTTTCTTTTAGCAAGTCCACCTCTCGTGTACTTCACCCTTTCAATCTTATCCACTGTGATCTTTGGTCTTCTCCTGTGGTTAGTGTGTCAGGTTATAAGTATTGTCTCGTTATTCTCAATGATTGTATTCAATACATGGACGTTTTCTCTTCGCGTCAAATCCGATACCTTTGGCACTCTATTGAACCTCTTATCATATGTGTGCACTCAGTTCGGCATTGCTATCAAGCAAGTCTAGTGCGACAACGGCTGCGAGTTTGACCACTCCTCGGCTCGCACATTCTTTTTCACCAACGGAGTCATTAGTCGCATATCCTGTCTATACACCTCCCAGCAAAACCATCAAGCTGAGTGCACTCTTCGCACTGTCAACAGTATCATACGCTCCCTCCTATTTCAGGCTAGCCTTCCTCCTGCTTACTGGGTTGACTCCCTCTATATGGCCACATACTTCCTCAACCTTCATCCCACTACAATTCTCCATGGCCTCACACCCTTTTTTGTCCTTCATCGTACACATCTTTCCTATACTCATCTTCGTATTTTTGGCTGTATCTACTACCCCAACTTTTCTTCAATCACTCCACATAAGCTCTCCCCACGCTCCTCCTTGTGCATCTTCCTTGGTTATTCCTCTATGCACAAGGGGTACCGCTGTCTCGACCTCCACTCCAATATGATTATCATTCTTTTTTCCTTTCTCCGAGATGTCCACATCTTTCCTTGATCTCGCCACTCTTGATTTCTTAGACAGTGATGACTACTCCACTTTGCCCATCGGGCCTCATATTGTGTCTACAAGTACACCTCCCAGAAGCGCTCTCCTGGTGCCATTAGGTCATCGTGACCCTTCTCTACTATGAGATCCACTTCACCTTGGACTCATGTCGCTGCCCCTAGGGACGCTGCGCTCTAGATTGTTGCCAGCGACACAGCTGGGCCCCTCACCGTGCCTACTCTAGACACCTCTTGTTGCCCAAGGTATGTAACTGGACGTACCATCGCCATAGCTTTACGGACAGTCATGCCCCTCACCAACATGCACAGCATGTGCACCAGGGACAAATCCGAATTCATCTAGCCCGTTGATCTCCTCAACCTTAACATGGTGGCTCTCTTTCCCATCCCGAAGTCCTTCAAATTGGCACTGTCTGATCCAAAGCTTGGTATAGTTGCTTTGCTTCTCACATCACCTCTCTTTGATTTGTTAAAGCCAAGTCTGACACCTCACTATTTATCTATCGCCGTGGTACTAATATGGCCTTCTTGCTCCTCTATGTTAATGACATTGTTCTCACAGCCTCCTCCGAGCAACTCCTCCAATAGATTATTTCAGCTCTCAAGCATGAGTTCTCTATGACAAATATGGGGTCACTTCATCACTTCTTGGGCATCACTGTCCATCATCGGGACAACGATTTGTTTCTCTCACAACAATAGTATATGCTGGACATTCTGGATCGTGCCGGTATATGTGACTGCAAGCCCTGCAACACCCCAATGAACACTCAATCCAAACTGTCCAAAAATAGAGACTCGATACCTGATCCCACTCACTACAAGAGTATTGCAGATACGCTCCAGTATCTCACTTTTACCTGACCTAATATTACATATGTCGTTTAGCAGATCTGTCTACATATGTACGACCCTTGAGATCTCCATCTTACCACCATGAAGCGAATATTGTGGTATCTGTGAGGTACCTTAGATCTCGGTCTTCATCTGCATCGGACTATTCTGACCGATCTCACGGTCTATACTAATGCTAATTGGGTCGGATGCCTCGACACTCGCAAAATCCACTTTAGGATATGTTTTCTTCCTTGGGGACAATCTCGTTTCCTGATCTTCCAAGCACCAGTCAACAGTGTCCTGCTCTAGCACCGAAGCCAAGTACCGAGCCATGGCCAATGATGTTGCTAAAGCGTGTTGTTTGCATCAGCTTCTCCCGGAGCTTCACTGTTTGGTTCGTCATATTACCATTATATACTACGACAAAATCAGCGCCATCTACCTCTCTACCAACCCCATCTAGTATCAGCGAACCAAGCATGCGGAGATCGACATACATTTCGTTTGTGAACCGTTGCTCTTGGTGAAGTTCGTGTCCTACACGTCCCTACTTTGTCCCAGTACACTGACATCTTCACTAAGGGCTACCGATGCCCGTCTTCATCGAGTTTAGGTCTAATTTGAATGTTTGCCATGCTCCCATTTTTTATTGTGGGGATGTGTTAGAGTTGTGATTCCAAGCTGCACGACCCATGTTATACTCGGCTCATGCGGCCTAGTTGGCTTGGTCAGCCCACTCGGCTTGATGTATATATTCTCCGCTCATGCGCTTGTGGCCGTTGTGGAAAATCCTAATCTCTATTCTTCATGTCTCACATTCATAGTAAATTTTTCCATCAATTTAGAAAAGTTTTAGGTCCATTTTTTACAGATTTTTACTTTTTTTATGGTTTTCATTTGATATTTTCCTAGGCCAACAATGAGCACTATTTATAAAGCTCATTTAGACATACTCAAGGAGAATGTGATTCCTACTTCTTAATATCCAAAATACAAATGTAACACCAAATGCTTTTACAAGATTATTATATTCTATTGTGTTTTTTGAATTTTTTCATGCAATTTCTAAAATTATCTACAATTTTCTTGATATTTTCCTAGTTTACTTTTAGTTTACCACAACTTGCGGTAACCGATCGTATACTGTGTTTGCCCCCTAGTTTAAAAATTTTGAACTCAAACTTTTAAACATAAATTTTATTTGGTTTTTTATGGTACCACACGATAACTGTAATATTAGTATATGGTTACAGTAACACATCTATAGGAAGGTAAATCTGATTGTATAGTTGCCAATGGTGAAGCTGAGGGAGTCGAGCATAGGCTTGGCCTTCCCCATGGCATCAGAATTTACGCCAAATTTAGTGTAGCTGTAGAAAAAAAAGATTTTTTGCCAAATTCCCTGGCAGCTGCCTTGGCTCGATTTCAGAATTGAAGTGGTGCCAATTTACTATTCAAAAGAAAAAAGAAGGTGACAACTTTTGCGGGGCTGAGTGCGATGGTGAGTCATCATCTTTCTGACGCGGCACGACGGATGATCGATGGAATCAAGGCATTGCGGACAGGACGGCACAATGATTATTATCAGTAGGTCCAAGCACAGCGGACGATGGCTCTCTCTCTTGATACCGATCGCTTTAAATACAACCCATTGAGCAAAAACCAGCCAATTAGTAAAAATATTAGAAGTTTAGAGGATTTTATTTTTATGGGAAAAATTCTTAGAGACAGTTAAATGAATTATATTTTTTCCTTTAAAATTTCTATGGATTAAGCAATTAATCCTATAAAGATTTTGAAGAAAAATAAACATGAGATCTTATCTCATGTTTTTTTCTTTCTGTAAATTTCTATGTTTTTTAATTAAACGATAATTTTAAAATTCTCCTATGTTTTTAATTCCTATAGAAATTAGGCGATGGGACATTCTATTTATATGTTTTTTATATTTCTATATTTTCACAATGTTAACAATCCTGCTTTGTTTGAAGCCTCCGAGGGATGGAATTGGCAGACTCATGCTGGACTTTTGCATGTCTTTCTTCTCTGCTGTTTAGTGCCATTTGTTTTTCCCTAGAGCTGTGATGCTCCCTGTATCGATAGCTGGTGTCCCCAGCAAAAAAATACTGTAAGAAACATTATCAGCTTTCAATAGAAGCTGGACCATGGGCCTTTGATCTGAAAAAACAATCTGTGTTTCAAAGGGGCAGTAGTAGTATTCAACAGATGTGTACCTTCACATGAATGTTTGGAACACATGGATTCTCGAATTTGATCGTTTTAAAACTGATCAGTCTACAGCCCATTTTGAATGTGCTAGAAATTTTCAAGAAAACGATTCATTTCCTGTGGGAATTCTAATTCCTCACTAGCAGGACGGCCCGATAGCAAGCTTGATACTACTATGTTCTTACCCAGGACCATCATTCAATATGGGCCGATCAACATGGGCCCATCAATCTAGTCAAGAAATGGTCTGGGCTGATATGGGCTCTCCATGCCCTGGCAGCTGTACCCAAGCCAACCACCACCAGGAGAACTGGAGAAGTCGCCGGAGAAGACGACTCGACTTCTTCCCTTCCCCTCGAGCCCACCGACGCGAGGCCAGGCGAGCTTCCAACCGCCGGGGGGAACGGAGGAAGGAGGAAGCATCGGGATGGAGGATTTCTACGTCACCATCCCGTACGGCGTCGTGGTCCTCGGCGGGGGCGTCGCCGGATACGTCAAGCGGGGGAGCAAGGCCTCCCTGGCCGCGGGCGCCGGATTCGGCGGCGCGCTCCTCCTCGCCGGGGCGCTGAGCGTTTGGGCCTTCGCACGCGGCCACTCCAGCTCCCTCTTCTTCACCGTCCTCCAGACCGGTCCGTTACTGCTCACTCCTAGTACTCCCCATCCTCCATTCCTTCGATTTATTGGTTGTTCCTTTCGCTATAGTTATTATCATGCGTGCTCGTAAACTCTTGCGTATCTAGTGAATCCAACAAGAAATCTTCTCATCTGGGGGTAATCAGTGCAGTTGAGTGACACTGGGATTAGAATTGCAAGAATTCACAGTTGAAACATCGGGTCAGGGAAGGGAAGCATCCTACATTTATATGTGAGTTTCGCAAGATTTAAACAACGAAAATGTAGGCTTTCGTAGGATGCAAATTCAGCGTACTCAAATTTGCACCATTTTTCAGTTTATAATATGATAAATTAACAAGAAACAAGTACAATCCCCAAGCTGAACCTCCACTTGTTATTCTATATCTTATGTTAAGTCGTTCACTGAACAAAATATCTCCTACAAGCTTTGTTCACAATGAATGGAAGCAACTCATTTACAAACGAAAAGAACTTCGGCGAAGTATTAGCAGAGTCTTTTAGAAAATAGGCGTTACCCAGCTTTTTGTTGAAGTCTGATAATGAGTTTCAACATACAGTGCAAACAAAAACTTGGGTTTACCAGTTAGAGCAAGACAGGATTTTGGAAACAAGACAACACTGACCTTCACAAGGACAACACTAAATCCTAGCTAAGTGAGAGAAAAAAGAAAGTGATTTATGTGTAATTCATGAAATTAGGCTAGCTCTTTCAGTGTCCCAGGAAACAACACAGCTGCCTAGAATATGCCATATATAAAAAAGACTCAGATTTCAACAAACCTGTACACATAATAGTATATCGCTTTGCTAATATCTTATATTTACCTATCAATATGTCAATGCAAATTAATATGACATTATATTTGGCCTTTTGGTTAGATTCCTTTCGAGGTATGAATGATAAATGAAAAGAAAAAACTAATCTAAGCTTCTTTACAAAGCTTATTTTGAGAATGATGTGTTATCCTCTTCCTGCTAATTAGTACAACTCTAGGGCCATTCTTTTTCCAGTTCTGCTAGCGAATGCTTTAGTTAATTGGGGAGCATGTGTATTGATATGGACTTCATATGATAATTTGTGCCCATTCCGTAATTTGATGTTTTGGACCTAGTTTGATGAAATGGAATTCTTGTTTGCTTTTTTTTTTCTTGTTACGACTGTCTTATAAGCTTTACTGTTGAATAGTTTGTGCTGTCGTATTAACTGCCGTTATGGGAATAAGATACATCAAAACAAGAAAGGTAATGCCAGCTGGAATAATTGCTACCATCAGGTATGCCCCTCTCTCTCTCTCTCGCTCAGCATCTTTGTTTCTTTTAGTGCCTTTTGTAGTTGCATTATGATATTTTTTCGTACCTTACTAAAACCTAGTAACCATTGCCAGTATCAACAAAGTGTGCTCGTATGTGCTATAGTATGTCTTAACAGCATGAGTAAACTAGCCCTTCAATAAATTCTTAGAAGTTTTTCTCCTTGAGCATGGAGCGCATAACGAGTTAACCACTCTACAGATTTCCATAAACATCCTGTCTATAATACGTACAGCACGAGTTAACTAGCCTATAAAATCTTTATATTCCATGAGATCTGATTTATTCCCATGCTCTGTTTTTGTCTTGCTGTTTAGTATTAGTAACTCATGCTAGTATAAAATATCTTGATAGATGATGTCATACCGTGCTCTCTTCTTGTCTTTTGCAGTGCACTTGTGCTGATATTCTACGTGTACAACATATCAAACGGTGGCAACAAAGATTATGTCCCAGTGAGCGCGGCGTGATATCTGAGTCCAGGATATTATATTCGATTACTTGTGCGCATTCTGTGTTTCCATGGACAAATAATTGTGTACTGATCCATTTGTTGTGCCAATTTGTTGTATTGCTTGTATTCTGCCATCCGGACACCCGGTGACGCGAAAAAATCATTATTCGTAATGTGAATTACTGCACAAACGCCTTCTGGCTAGCCGTCCTGAATGATCATAGAGACGAGGCCATTGATGTCACCACAGCGCCATGGCAATCTCCAAATTCGTGAGGAGTTCATGGAAACGAGTCTTCTCAACCATCTAACAAGAATCCCCCGGCTCTCCTCTCGTGACAAGTTGGTGCGGTTAGCATGCGCCAGCCGGGAGGCAGGTGGATCTCGACGGTCGCATTTGTTAGCCATGCTAGCCGGACGTCAAAACAATGTGAGACTGTAGACATGTGTATAGTGACAAAGATCCTGAGTGTAATCGACACTGGGACGTTGGAAGAAACTCCGGACTATCTAGCAAGCCTTGTGACGGGCAAGGGAGCTATCGACGTAGAACTTGTGTTTAAAAATCCACTTTTCGGTCACAATGTTGGCGCCGGGAGAACGGGGGATGAGGCGGCAGGTCTCGTTGTCCATTAGGGCTTTATACTCGTCGGCCATAGCCGCGCGTCACTAAGGGTCGGCCAAGGTAGAGCGAGAGGTCGCCGGGATGGACGAGATAGAGCTGTGGACGACGGAGAGCCCGTAGCACTTGGTGAGGCGAAGAGACCCGGTCTGTGAGCGAGTGACCATATGAGAGGTGGAGGGAATTGGAGCCGATGAGAGTGCAAGAGAGATGGGAAGAACTGGTTGGGTAGGGACGTCATCGGCTCTAGATCGGTGGCTGTAGGTGAGAGGAAAGGAGGGAACTAGATCGGCCTAGCCGATGGAGTCGGATGGACCGATTGGTCCGGTCGGTCCGATGGAGATGGAGTAGCCGATAGGGAGGGGGAGCCGATGGAAGTAGGGTGTCCGATGGAAAAGGCACGGGATCGGCTGAAGCCGATGAGAAAGATGGGGCCGATGGGGGTCCGATGGGTGGACATCGGACCGAATAGTAGTGGGATAGGTGAAAGGTAAGTCCTCAGCAGTGGCCAATGACGGGTCCGATGGAGAGGACAGTAGAGGAGACCGGGTCGGCACGGTGGTGGTGAGAAGGAAGTTGAGATCACTAAAGGAGGATCTCGGATGAAGCAGACCGAAGGGAAAGCATGTCTCGTCAAAAATAACATGACGAGAGACGATGACCCGTCAGGTGGAAAGGTCAAGACATCGGTATCCCTTATGAGAGGAGGGATAGCCGAGGAGAATGCAGGCGGTGGAGCGGGGAGCGATTTTGTGGGAAGCAGTGGCGGTGAGGTTTGGGTAGCAGAGGCACCCGAAGACATGAAGGTGAGAGTAGTCGGGCGCCGTACGGTAAAGAAGGGCATGTGGAACGTTATTTTGAATGGACGAGCAAGGGCGCTGATTGAGGAGATAAGTCGCAGTTGCCAGTGCTTCTGCCCAGTAAGTGGCAGGTAAGTGGGTGTGAAGTAGCATAGTACGATCGATGTTGTTGATGGTGCAAAGGAGACGCTCGGTTTTACCGTTCTGATGAGAGGTGTAGGGGTAGGAGAGCCGTAGATGGATGCCCTGTGAGGTGAGGAACGTTGTAACGGTACGGTTAACGAATTTCATACCGTTATCAGCTTGTAGAGCCTTGATGAGGAGGTTGAACTGAGTAGAAACGTATGTGGTGAAGTTAGTGAGGTGAGAGGCGACCTCAGATTTGCTAATGAGTGGAAAAGTCCAGCAATAGTGTGTGTAATCGTCAAGTATGGTAAGGTAATACTGATTACCGGAGACTTTTAACTAGAGATGTCCATACATCACAATGTATAAGTTCAAACGGGCGCGAGGTATAAGAGAGAGAACTAGACAAAGGTAGACGCACATATTTGCCAAGTTGACATGAGTGGCAAACTGTGGAGCTGCTGTGGGTACATCGGATAGAGGCGCTGCGACGGAGGGTGGCGAAAGCATCGGGGCCGAGGTGGCCGAGGCGAAGATGCCAAAGGTTGGTGGAGAGGGCGACACAGGCGTGTGGAGTGGACGGCGCAGTGGAAATGGTGTAGAGATCTCCGCCACTATTGTAGCGAAGGATATGTCGCCGGGTTGGGATATCCTTCATAGAGAAACCAGAAGCGTCAGATTTGATGCAGCAGTTGTTGTCTCTTGTGAATTGACGAACAGATACAAGATTGTGAATAAGGGAAGGTACGATAAGAATATTGCAAAGGGGGAGGTTAGTGGTGGATGTAGACAAAGAGGAGTCACCTTGACATTGGACAAGAAGAGAGTGGCCATTGCCGATGGTGACAAAGGGGAGGAAGAGGGGTGACAAAAATGAAGTATACCGGCCGATGACGCCATGTGGGAGGACGCCCTAGAGTCTAGTACCCAAGGGTGCTGTGGTTAGAGCGTCATCTGGTTGAGGGCGGCGATGAGGCTAGCCTGGTTCCAAGAGAGAACCGACTGGGTAGGTAGTGTCGGTAGCATCGGCTGAGGCTGCAGAATGGGAGCCGATGCTAGGTGAGCCTGAGGATGGCCGCCGAGAACCCCTAGTTGCCATCCGATGGGGCTACGTGACTGGGGCTGGGGTGTCCAAGGGTTGTAGCAGAGCCACGGACCCGTGGGACCAGCAGGTTGGGCAGGGACTGAGGCAGGTCGTAATTGTATCGGACCCTGCCAGTTCCTGCCTTTGCCTTTGCCCTTGCCTTTCCTGGTGCGGGCTGTGTTGCCATGGCTGGAACCATGGCCACCAGAGCTGCGGGAGGAAGCGGCAGCGTAGAATACTCGGCAGCCATTATCGGCTGCGACAAGGAGAGCGTTCTGGGCCATTGTCTTCTCGTGTTGGCCAGACGGAGTTCTTTAAGAACTAACATGTCATGGGCCCGGGCAAACGATAGAAGGGGTGTGACGTTGGCGGTGTTTGAGAAGCGGGAGTTGAGGTCTCTCAGAAGGGCGAGAACGAGTTGAGAGTCGGCCACAGGGTGGCTGACATCCCGAAGAGCAGTAGCCTTGACTTTGAGGCACTGGCAGTACGAGAAGACAGAGGAATCTCCTTGTACCATGGAATAGAACTCGTTGAGGAGGAAGATGGCGCGGGGCTGCTTGTTCACGAGGAAGATCTGCTCAATGGCCACCCAGAGATCCCAGGCGGTAGGGTCGGTATCATCCATGGCGAGGTGGAGGACAGAGTCATCGACCGAGCCGAGCAGCCAGCTGCGCACGCAGCACTCGGCGATGTCCCACTGGGGGTCATCGGGGCGAGGTGGAGCGAAGCCATCAATATGTGACCATAGGCCGAACTTTCCACAGAGGGATTTGAAGAAGAAAACCCACTTGGAATAGTTGGCGTTAAGGTCAAGAGAGATAGGAATGTTGGATTTCATGTTCACAGCAGCGTAGGGAAGGGAGAAGATCGGTGAGGTGGTGCCCGAAGTGTGGTCTGGGACACCGAGAGCCGGAGCAGACTCGGCGACTAGGAGAGTGCCAGAGCTGAGGACGGACTCGGTGGCCATGATGAGAGAAGAACATGGACAAATAGCCGATGGGAGGAAGAAGCCGATGGGAGGGAGAAGCTGATGGGAGGACGGATCGGCCGATCAGAGAAATGAGAAGCTGATAGAGAGTGGGCCAGCCAGCCGATGGGGAGTGGCTGGCCAATGTGGAGTAGGCAGCGTAGTAGGTGAGGAAAAGGTGATGGCAGAGTATGTGGGTCAGAGAGTAGTTGGGTCACGAACGTGCGACGATTCACGTCCGTGGAGGGAAGATTCACGTCCATGGTCTCGTTGAGGCCAAGGAGTGGAGCGGACGCGAAAAAGACGGAGAGGGGCCGGACGTGAAGAGAAGATGCTCGCGTCCAGGAGGCAGGTATTTGTGTCCGTGGACACATTAGATTAGCTCGGACGTGAGGAAAGAAGATTTGCGTCCGAGAGCCGTTGAGTGTGTCAAAAAAGGTGAGAACCGAGGGAGGGTTCCAGCCAATGGGGGCTGGACAAGTCCAGCCAACAGGAGGGTGGACAAGTTCAACCGATAGAGACGACGAGCGCAGAGGTACGCCGGTGTCAGAGAAGAAAGGATGCACAAAGCAAGAAGAAGGTCGGAGACGGGTGCGAGGCGAGACGAGGAGGCGGATGGAGACCATCGCCTTGTCGCGTGGAGGTGGAACGGAGAAAAGAAAGTGACTGTGGGAAAGACGGGGAGAAGAAGGAACGGAGACAAGAGAGCGAGGAGAGTACCGGAAAGTGGGTCGGTGACGGGGAGAAGACGTCGACGACGAGGAGGAAAAAGGTATTATAATGCCACAAGACACCTTAAGTTATATAGAACTATTTCTAACCATGAACGTCGACTTTCTGCTATATAGGCAGACTTTGAAAATAATTTTCATCCAATAATCATTTTCACAAATCTTGTATAAAAATAAAACTATTATGAGAAACACTTCACATCCATCTAAATCCGTTTGTATGATTGTTTAAAGAGTTCAGCTAAACTTACATGTTATCCACACATCATAAACTACTATCTTTATACAACACGTGCTGATCAAATACAATTGATAAATAAGTGCTTGCTATAAGACTTTTCTAAAACTACCCCATAAATATCTCATGTCATATAGTTAAGCCAAATTTCTCTAAATTGAGCATCAGATAAGTCTCATATTATTATCTACTTTAGGACACTTCAAAGATGTCACCTACAGCCTAAAACATAGACTAGAATAATACTCATCTTTAGTAGTAACAATTCACAATTCTTCTTATCCTTAGCGTTTTCATAACTACTAACCTAAAGGAATCGACACTTAATGATAATATATAAGCAAGCCAAAAGTCATTTGCTCTCCAAGTAATAAAAATAATTATTTTATAAACAAGCTAATATCATATTAAATTTTTAAATACATATTTAAAAGCACAAAGTTATTGTACGACGTTACAACCGTGCCATTGCAGTGTCCCTGATTTCGTGGCAATTGCATGCCGTCCTGGAGTCCACATGCATTGTGCTGATGCGTCAAGACTGTCAATACGATTACGGGCTCACACGTCACTGCCATGCTGCCAAATCTGCTGGTAGTTGATTTGGAAAGAAAGGAGACGTGCAGATAGGCGGATGAGGTTGCAGGCGAAGCATACAACGAATGGCGTATGGCTGGGCTCGCCTGGGGGGCGAACCACCCGGTGTATATTAGAAACTTTGTAGCTGCTCGGCCATGGTTCTGCTGGTCTGGCTGTGTTGTCTCTCCAGCGCACAGCTGCTGTGGCTAGGCGTTTCTCTCCAGCAACCTTGTTGCTCTTATTGTAACAAAAACTTAACTTTATCTTAACAAAGTTCGGCTGGGGTTCCTTCGCTGGCCCGGCGAAGACAGATCAAGTGTAATCAGCTGTCAGCTTCATATCTATTTAATCTCTCTCCGTAACACATTTAGATCTTGACATGGTTTTTAATTTATGATATTTATAAAAATAAGTTATTTTAAATAAAAATATTGTATATTATGCTAATTTGTTTAATGATAAATCTAATACATTGATTTTGTTTGTTATTAATAATTAAAATTTAAAATATTTAGCTTAGCACTATTTTAAAAAGTAATTATATTTTGAGGGAAAACTAAGTAGTTGAGCTACCGGAGCAGCTGAGCCATTGAGACTTGCAAGGCCGAGCATGTCAGGCGGTCAGACCAATTTGAATTCATAAAAACGCCACTCCCAGAGAGAACGCCATATGTGAAAAAAAAAGGTGATTATAAACCCATTCACAAATCATGATTGTAACTGCGTATCTTCAGCTGAAAATACACGATGTGTTTGAACCAAAGCTATCTAGCATATTTTACCATTGGAATCTGGACTCTCGAGGTAACAGCAGCAGACGCAGTGAGTCTGGCCACGAAGGACGTGGTCAACACCTCCAGCATCACCACGCCGAAGCCGTACACGTCGCTCGTCGGCTTCGGGTTCCCTGTTCTGTAGTACTCCGGGTCGACGTATCCGAGCGTGCCGTAGACATCGATGTTGCTGCTGCACTCCTCGTCCCAGGCGAGCGACTGGCCGAAGCCCGCTAAACGCGGCGCCCAATCGGCGTCGAGCAGGTTGTTGGTCGACTTGATGTCGCGCTGCACGACCGGCGGCTGGGCGAGGCAGTGCAGGTACTCGATGGCCCGTGACACGCCAACCTGGATCTCGATGCTCGTCTTCCAGTTCCAGGACGCCGCCACCGGGGAGGACGGCTGCCGATTATGAAGGTGGTCGTGGAGCGAGCCGTTCTCCATGTACTCGAAGACGAGCAGCCGCTCCTCCTCCATGGCGCACAGGCCAACGAGGCCAACGACGTGCTTGTGGCAGAGGAGAGAGAGGATCGTGGCCTCTGCCATGAACGCCTCCTCTCCATGCACCATGGCGGTAGAAATACGTACAGTGACTAAAACCCCGTGTATAAAGTGGATCGGGTCTATATATATAAAACCTAGGTCAGTGGTCTAACACCCCCGCAGTCACAGCGGAAGAGGAACGGACGCAGAGACTGGATCGAAAACTGGTGAACAAAGACGTAAACAGGCCTTTGGTCATTATATTGGCGAACTGGTGCACCGATGGTACATGGAGCACCCGAGCCTATCCTAATGCGACCTTGTCACGGACAAAATGGATATCGATCTCGATGTGCTTGGTGCATTGATGATGAACTGGGTTGGTGGTCATGTAGACGGCACTGACATTGTTGCAGTAGACGACGGTCGCGAAGGAGAGGAGTGCACGGAACTCCTAGAGAAGCTGGCGAAGCCAGCAGCACTCGGTGACGGCACGGTACTCGGCTTCGGCGCTAGACTGGGACACTGTAGTCTGGCGTTTTGAAGACCAAGAGACTAGAGTGTCACTGAGGAAGACGTAGTAGCCAGACGTAGAGCGTCGAGAGTCGGGGCAGCATGCCCAGTCCGCGTCGGAGTATGTGGTGAGCGAGTCGATGGGACTGGAGTTGAGATGCAGCCCACTACAGAGCGTGCCTTTCACGTAGCGTAGGATGCGCTTGAGCAGCGCAAGATGAGGTTCGCACGGAGCGTGCATGAAGAGGCACACTTGCTGAACGGCGTACGTGAGGTTGGGCCGTGTGAGGGTGAGGTATTGGAGAGCCCCGGCAAGACTCTGATACTGAGAGGGATCGACAACAAGTGCGCCATTGGCAGCGGAGAGTTTGGCTCGAGTGTTGACCGGGGTGGTCGTGGGATGACAATCGACCATGCCCGCACACTGGAGAAGGTCGATGGCATACTAGCGCTAGGAAAGAAAGAGCCTGTGAGAGGAACGGGTGACGGAGATGCCAAGAAAGTGGTGGAGAGGACCAAGATCGGTCATGACGAACTCAGAGTGGAGTCGGGCCATGATCTGGTCGAGGAGAGATGTCGAAGACGCTGTAAGGATAATGTTGTCGACATATAGAAGGAGATAAGCAGTAGCGGAGCCGATATGAAGATTGAATAGGGAGCTATCGGACAC
This sequence comes from Oryza coarctata, assembly GCA_030770085.1. Classification (NCBI taxonomy): domain Eukaryota; kingdom Viridiplantae; phylum Streptophyta; class Magnoliopsida; order Poales; family Poaceae; genus Oryza; species Oryza coarctata. Next base: position 13,235,802 of record CM061475.1, read on the forward strand.
AGAGGCCACAAAGCCGATGTGCCGAAGATAGACAGTAAAGCGCTGGTACCAGGCACGAGGGGCTTGTTTGAGGCCATAGAGGGAACGTTGAAGAAGGCAGACGTCGTCGGGATAAGAAGGGTCAACGAAGCTTGGGGGCTGCTGGTAGTAGACCGTTTCCGTCAGATGATCGTGAAGAAAGGTGTTCTTCACGTCAAGCTGATGGATCGGCTAGGAATACGAGGCAGCCAAAGTGAGGACAACCTGGATGGTGACGGGTTTGACGACGGGACTGAAGGTCTCGTCGTAATCGACACTGGGGTGTTGGGAGAAACCCCAGACTACCTAGCGAGCCTTGTGACGGGCAAGGGAGCCATCGGCGTAAAACTTGTGTTTAAAAATTCACTTCCCAGTCATAATGTTGTTGCCGGGAGGACGGGGGATGAGGCGCCAGGTCTCATTGTCCATTAGGGCCTTGTACTCGTCGGCCATGGTCGCGCGCCACTAAGGGTCGGCCAAGGCAGAGCGAGAGGTCGTCGGGATGGGCGAGATAGAACTATGGATGGTGGAGAGCTTGTAGTGCTTGGTGGGGCAGAGAGACCCGATCTGTAAGAGATTGACCATATGAGAGGTGGAAGGAATTGGAGCCGATGGGTGTGCGGGACAGATGGGAAGAACTGGTTGGGTGGGGGCATCATCGGCTCCGGATCGGTGGCTGTAGGTGGGAGGAAAGGAGGGAACTAGATCGGCCTGAGCCGATGGAGTCGGATGTGCCATTGGTCCGGTCGGTCCGATGGAGATGGAGCAGCCAATAGGGAGGGGGGAGCCGATGGAAGTGGGGTGTCCGATGGAAAAGGCACGGGATCAGCTGAAGCCGATGAGAAAGGTGGGGCCGATGGGGGTCCGATGGGTGGGACATCGGACCGAATAGTAGTGGGATAGGTGAAAGGTAAGTCCTCAGCAGCGACCGATGAGGGGGCCGATGGAGAGGACAGTGGAGGATACCGGGTCGGCACGGTGTTGGTTAGAAGGAAGTCGAGATCGCTAGAGGAGAATCTCGGATGAAGCAGACCAAAGGGAAAGCATGTTTCGTCAAAAATGACATGACGAGAGACGATGACCCGTCGGGTGGAAAGGTCGAGACATCGGCATCCCTTGTGAGAGGAGGGATAGTCGAGGAGAATGCAGGCGGTGGAGCGGGGAGCGAGTTTGTGGGAAGCAGTGGTGGTGAGGTTTGGGTAGCAGAGGCACCCGAAGACACGAAGGTGAGAGTAGTCGGGCACCTGGTTGCCGCCAAAAAATCCCGCGACCGGGGAGGGACGGCGGCTCGGTCACGTGAAGGCCTGGGAGGTCTGCTTATCTCTAGTGCAGGTCCTTAAGCATTGAGGTTTGCGGGTGTGCCAGTCAATTTGACCCTGCAATTGACAAGGAAGTGAGACGAGCGGGTCCGATACAGACGCTCGCTATCGGCTGGCTGCCGATAGGTCCGGGATGCTGTTCGATCGGCTGGGGAGCCAATGTGGACAGGTGTTGACGAGGGGTCGACCGCCGAGCCGATGGAGGAACCAGGATGTATTCAGAGAATGGCGAGGCGCACGGGATCCCTCCGGACAGCCGAACAGTGATTCATCGACTGAAAAAACCGATGAGTGCGCATGCGGCCTAGGCGATGATTAGCGCAAGAAGGCACGGGCTACAAAGCCGATGCCGCTCTGGATATGACAGCATGAGACCTGTCACCCGCCGTGGCAGCGCCATCAACACCAAACCTCGAAGATCGGACCTAACCGAGACAGTACGAGGCCGGGGCCAGCGGCGATGATACGAAGGACGCCGGATCGGCTATGCCGTAGCAAGGATACGAACAAACCCATCGGCTAGCTGAGCCGATGAGGGGACGCCTCTCTGAAGGCGAGTGCGTATCAGCTGGGGGACCGATACATTTGGCGTTACGCGTCGTGGGACGCCTCTAAAGGACCGATACAACGAACATGCAATGTTTGGCAGAGCTCCTGGCTGATTACTGCCAAATTCCCCTGGGGCATTATCTTCTCGGAGCAACTTATCATCTGCTCCATCAAGTTGTGACCAAGCTGTCAACAAGCCATCCAGTCGGACATATCGGCGGACCCTGGTGGTTTATACAATTTTGGCTGAACGTCTACACCTCCAAAGTCATTGCCAGGCCCCTTTTCTCTTCCATGACATTCCCGACTGATTACCTAGAAGAAAACGAGGCCAGCCGACGACGATGCATTTCGCTGGGTAAAGCTTCATTAGCTCTTCCTGGAAGCAAAATGACCCCCCTCGGACTCAGCCGATGGTTTAAGTGTTTCTACTACGGCTTTACCAAAGAGGTCACCATCTGGTTCGCATACTAGGATGACTCGTCCTTTGAAATGCCTTCCAGGTTTCATCCGATGAATGCCTTAGCCGATGAAGAATCGAAGACCATCTTTTTATCCTCCATAACTCCTTGTCTTCTGCTGATCGGATTTTTAGTGGGCCGATCCCAACATCCATCATACGAGTTCTACCATCCTTCGGTTAGTGCTCGTCAGTTGGGCTTCGGCCAACTCCCTATCGGCTTGTTCTTCATCGGCAAGCTTTGAGCGCGCAGAGAAGTGAAAAGCGGCTTGGAGTATGACCGACTTAGTTCGATGACATCGAACTTGTCCTTAGGGACTATCTCCACCTTCGAGCCCTACATATCCAATACCAAAATCTTCGCTCGATGGTGGTCAGAATGGGAAAGGCACTTATATAGTCTATCGGCTGAACATTATTGCCTTCGCCTCAATCCCGACTACATGGAATCTGATGAAAAGGTAATCCTTCTCCTTTCACTATCATGTCTTCATCGTATTGAATTTCAATTGTGTTTTTATTCCCGCGATTCCACAGGCTGGCGACAAAGATGCACCTTCGACCAGCGCAAGTGGTCGGCCGATTATCTATCAACCTCCATCGGCCAGATCTCTCCTTGGGCAAAGCGGTCTACCTCCATCGACTCTCCTCCAAGTGTCGCAAGGGTCAGGACCAAAGCGCAAGAAACCGGCTGCTCGATCGGTTTCTAAGAAACGGAAAACCAACGCCGATGTTGTCATCGTTGCATCGGCTTCGCGAAGCCCTTCTCCTGCGGCAATTCTAACTCCTTCCGCATCTCCGCTGGTAGGTGTTAGTGTCAATTCTCTGTTGCCTTTGTTTTATCCTGACACCTACGCTTTGCAGCCTGAACCATCGGCTCCTAAGGTCCAAACGTCGGACACTGTTACTGGGATTGAGCCGATGGTATCCTCCAAAGTTTTGGTATCTACTCAAACCGCCCCACATCAAACTGATACCCACACAAGAACTGCTCCCACTGTCTCTCAAGTACATCCATCATGCATGTTATTTTTCTTGACTTTTGATCTCTATGTTTGCTAATGTTGTTATGCAGTCATTAGCCGATCTGTTCTCCTTCGACATCGGCAAATACCTGGAAGCAGAGGAAGACTCAGCCACCAGCACAGCGATCGAACCATTTTTGCCAGCCGATATACGTGAACAGTTGTCAGATATTATGCATCGGCTGGAGGTTCCGATTGACTCGCTGGTGGAAGATTGCGGGTTGATCCGGGGAAGACTTGTAGAAATTCGACACATCCTGCCTGCGGAACTGTCGGATGCACTTACGCCTACTGCTTATTTGGAATTCCAAAGGACCCAGCTGACTGCATCATGACGACGCATAGCCAATCACGCTGAGCAAAGCTACCTGGCTCACAACGATCGGCTGACTGCCCTTGATGAAAAGAAGAAACTTGATGAAATGTCAGCTGACCTTTAATACGCCAACACCAAGCTTGGCCTTTTGAAGAAACGAGAAGCCGATTTGATGGCAGAACTCGATAAGGTTCGTGAAGACATCAACTTCATCGAGTCCCATCTCATCGGCCTACCAAAGTCGATCCAAAACCAAGAGGCCAAGATAGCAGACAAAGTGCGGCTAGTAGTTCACCGGCACAAGAACTTGAAAACTATCCCCGGATCAGACGAGGATGACATCCGCGCTATCAATGATATAGATCAAATCCGTCTGCGTGCAATTGAGGCCATTAAGAAATTCTTGTAAAACTTTAGCCTTGGAGAAGTCCAGATGTCATCTTGAACATTAACTTTTTGTAGTAAACTTCAATCAGCTTGATCAACAAAAGTTGTGTATATATATTTTCTAAAAGGCGATATCTCCACGATATCGTCTGTATGTAACCGATACAAACTATATCGGCTTCCGTACATTGTCCATCGGCTATGCCCCAGCCGATCACACGGATGGTACCGTCAGCTGGTAATACCTCTGAAACCTTATCTATCTTGAATCGGCTATGCTCAGCCGATTTAGGTGCCTACCCACACGCTAGGATAATACTTTTTTAAATATTTGTCATTAAACGCTTTGGTAAACTTCTCTCCTTCAAGACTTTCCAATATGTAAGCATTGCCAGGCACACACCGATTGATCCGATAAGGTCCTTTCCAATTCGGTGACCATTTTCCAAACTTATTATCGTTAGATCCAATCGGCAAAATTAACTTCCAAACGAGATCTCCTTTAGAAAAGGATTTGGTCACTACTTTTTTGTTATAATGCCTAGCGACCTTAGCCTTGTTTTTCTTGATCTTCTTAAATGCTTCTAACCGACTCTAAGTCAAATCATCAAGCTCATCAATCATCAATGTGTAATAATCATCGGCTGTCAACTGATCTTGCAAAGACACCCTCCTAGAGCCGATGTTAACTTCCCATAGAAGAACTGCTTCATGACCATATACCAACTAATATGGTGGCACCTGGGTAGATACATGACACGTCATCCGATAGGCCCACAACGCATCGTTCAAAGTGACATGCCACCTCCGTGGTTGTTCATCAGTCTTACGCTTGATCAATTTTATTAAACTCTTGTTAGAAGCTTCCGCCTATCCATTAGCTTGAGCATAATATGGTGACAAATTTAGCAACTTAATCTTCATACTAGCAGCAAACCTTTGAAACTCTTCTGACATAAAGATAGAACCCTGATCAGTGGTAATTGTCTGTGGAATTCTAAATCGATGTATGATATGTCCCTTGATGAACTCAATCGCGTCTCTAGAAGTAACATTCTTCAAGGGAATAGCTTCTACCCACTTTGTAAAGTAGTCTATTGCTGCCAATATGAACTTATGCCCTTTACTGGATGAAGGATAAATCTGGACGATCATGTCAATTCCCCAACCTCTAAACGGCTATGGCTTGACTATCGGATTCATAACCGACACTGGAGCTCGCTGCACATTCCCAAACTTCTGACAATCTTGACAGCCCTTGTAGTATTTAAAACAATCTTCCAACATACTCGGCCAAAAGTATCCAGCCCTCCTCATCATCCATCTCATGTTATGAGCCGATTGATGGGCTCCACAGATGCCTCCATGCACCTCGCTCATCACCAATGCGGCTTCTTCAGCACCCAAACATCTCAAGAGCACTCCATCGACTGATCGATAATACAACTCTTTATCAAGTAGAATGCACTTAATGGCCTTGTACCGAAGCTTCCTGGAAACCGATCTTGATGGGTTCTGCAAATACTGAATGATCTCTCATCTCCAATCATCAGCTTCCATACGACTCTCGATATCGGCTATCTCAACTTCTACTCTACTGTTTAGCCAATACCCTGAAGCAGTCTGAGCAAGATCATTGGCCTCCGTGTTTTGCTCTCTAGGAATATGATCCAATGTCACTATCTTGAAAACCTTTAACAACTATTGACATTTTTCATAGTATGACTTCAGAATTTCATCCTTGCATTCATATTCCCCAGATAATTGTTTGATTACCAACAAAGAATCCCCAATGACATCTATCGTACCGGCTCTAATTTCTCTCAGCAGCTGAAGTCCCTTGAGTACTACCTCATATTCTGCTTGGTTATTTGTACTATACGGTTTGATTGTAAATGCAAACTCAAAACTTGCCCCCCGTGGCGAAATAATCACCAAACCGATACCAGATCCATGTTTGCAAACCGATCCATCAAAGAATAACGTCCACGGGATCGACTCCACATAATTCTCTTGGACTCCTCTATGCTATACAATAAAATCGGCTACCGCTTGTCCCTTGACTGCCTTAGCTGATTCATATCTCAGATCGAACTCCATCAGAGCAAATATCCATTTACCAACCCGCCCCCTCAAGACTGGAGTCGATAGCATGTATTTGATCACATCGGCTTTGCAAAGCACTGTACACTCAGCCGATAGAAGATAATGCCTTAATTTTGTATATGAGAAATACAAACACAGGCATAACTTTTCCACAGCAGGATACCTAGTCTCAGCATCTAGAAGTTGTCGGCTCAAGTAAAATACTACTCGTTCTTTTGACTCAAACTCTTGTACAAGCACTGATCTGATTGACTTCTCATCAGCTGACAAATATAATTTGAACAGTATTCCCTTTTGCGGTGGAATCAGCACTGGTGGAGAATTCAAGTATTCCTTGATATGATCAAAGGCTTTTTACTGGTCATCACCCCACACAAACTCTTGATTGGCTCGTAACCTTAATAAAGCAGTGAACGACTCAATTCTTCCTGATAAGTTCGAGATAAATCTCCTTATAAAATTGAGTTTGCCGATCAAGGACTGCAGCTGTAGTTTGTTGCTGGGTGGCTCGGTGGTCTGGATGGCCCTGATGCTTCGTTGACTGACTTTAATTTCTCTCTCGTGCACCATGAAACCCAAAAATTGTCCAGTCGATACGCCAAAAGCACACTTGTGAGGATTCATTTTGAGTCTGTATTTCTTCGTCCTCTCAAGCACTTTTCATAGAACGGCTATATGTTCTTCAATACCTTTGGATTTCACCACCATGTCATCAATGTATATCTCCACCAGCTGTCCGATAAGATCATGGAGCATGTAGTTCGTGGCTCTTTGATAGGTAGCACCAGCATTCTTCAATCTGAAAGTCATTACTACCCACTCGTATAAACCAATAGCCCCAGGACACCTAAATGCAGTCTTGTGGATATTTTCTTCGGCCATAAAAATTTGATTGTAGCCTGCATTTCCATCCATGAAGCTAATAATCTTGTGACCAGATGCAACGTCAATTAATAAATCTACCATCGGCATCGGGTACTCGTCTTTAGGGGTTGCCTTGTTCAAATCCCGGAAGTCGATGCATATTCTTAACTTTTCGTTTTTCTTCTTCACTGGGACAATATTGGATACTCATTAAGCATATCGGCATGGTCTGATGCAATTTGCATCATATAGCTTCATGATCTCCGCCTTGATTTCATCATGCCACTCTGCTTTGAATCTCCTCTGTGGCTGCCTAAATGGCCGATATCCCGGTCTGATAGGAAGCCGATGTTCCACAATCGATCGGCTTTATCCCGGCATCTCATGGTAATCCCAAGCAAAGCATTCCTAGAATTACTTTAATAAATTTATTAGCTTTTCTCAGAATTCAACACATAAATTTTTAGTAATGTACGTCGGCCTTGACTTGTCTCCTGATCCTATGTCTATTTGTTCCAACTCATCGGCCGATGTAAAACCTTGCCCTAACTTTCCTTCGGAGTCTTCTAAAGTTCCCATGGAAACAATAGATCCGAGCCGACTTGCTGAATCGGCTTTATTCCTTTATCCGTCACCTCTAGGAATTTTCCCACTCATGTTTGTCCGGATAAGCAGTTGAATCCATCAGCTTTCCAGAATGGCACATCAGTTGTCTCCACACTAGTTGACTGATCGGCTGTGATCACTTCAACTTTGTCTCCTTGCCATTGTATGAGGCTTTGATGCATTGTTGAAGTAATACAACAGTTGGCATGAATCCAATTCCTGCCAAGGAGTAGGCTATATGACCCCTTACTATCGATGACAAAAAATGTGGTAGACAATGTCTTACTTCCAACCGTTAGCTCCACATTCAGTACTCCTTTGGTTTCTGATGGATTACCTCCGAAGTCTTTCAACACCATATTTGACGTGACTAAGTCTCCAGCCGTCTTACCCAATTTGCGGTATGTAGAATACGACATCAAATTGACGGATGCGCCTCCGTCAACTAGCATCTTTTCCATCGGTTTACCATCGACATATCCGTTGATATATAATGGCTTTAGGTGCCGATGCTTGGATTCTTTTGGTTTGTCAAATATGGCTTGACTCGGTTCCAATATTAATTGGGTAAAATCCTCTTTTTGACTTTCTTCATCAGATACATATGCTTTATATTCCATTGGCAAGAAGAATACCAAGTTAGCCTGAGCCGATGTACTAGCATCTTCCTCCTTTTGCTTTACTTTCCATACTTTCTTAATTTTCTGGTTTCGATCGGCTTCTTCATGGTCCTGCCATTGTCTTTTATGCTACTCTCTATGTCGCAGCCTTTGTGCCCTCCTCTTCTAATTCTTTGTAAAAATCCCGGATGGACACCATTGATCCTTCATGGAGTATAACCCTTTATTTAACTCCTGGTCCTTAATTGTCCTTTGACCATGCCCTTTGTTGATCGGCCCCAATCGGCTATGTGCCGATGCCCTAGTGATGGAAGGCCAATCATACAATGTTCAGCTCTGGTCACAGTACCGAAATCCTGGTTTATTGCATTCGGGACAGTCCTCGATTGATGGCAATCTCATGTTTTGATCCCAATAGTACTGAAAAAAGAGGACAACCCCAATGTAGATTATACCTTTCTTGTTGTGTTGTAGCTCGTTTTTCTTCGTCCTGTAGTTTAAAATATTTTTTTGATTAAGTCCAATGAAGTAACCTTTGACCTCTTCCAGCGTTTTTTTCATTGGACCGATCTCCTGAGGTTCCTGCAATCACCATATTCACCAGGAAAGGATGCCCGTCAACCTTCATCGGCCTTTTCTCCTCGAATTTGATTTCCCCTGTTCGACAGCCGATTGTAACTGTTACCGGAAGACCTTGCACTCATTGGTATAATGAGATATTGAATTGTGCCACTTGCAATACTTCTTTTTTCTGAGTTTTTCAGCAGCTGGGATTACATGGTTCAGTGACAACTGGATCTGCTTCTCTTGGAGGAGAAGATCAAATATCTTGTTAGCTTTGTTAACATCAAAATCATATCTTCCTTCTTTATTTGCTTTCTTGATCCATGGACATGATACGGGTTTTTTATTCCTGGTCCATTCTACCAGTCCCACCTCCGCATCAAATCCCTCATCATCCAAGTCCGATGCATAAACCTATAGCTGATCGGCTTTCTGATGGAACCTTTCTTTCTTGGCACCTGCAAATCGGCTTTCATGAGCCGATACTCTCTGGAGTAGATGAGACAAACTTTTGAATTCTTGTGAAGAGAAACGCTCCCGAATCGGAGCCAATAATTCTTGGAAAGCCAAATCGGCTAGTTATCCGTCACTTAAAATGAGACTGTAGCATTGGTTTCTAACGTCTTGGAACCGCTGGATGAATTCCGGGACGGATTCATCGTGCCTTTGTCTAACCGATGTTAAGTCTAATAACATCAACTCTTGAAGTCCGGCAAAGAAATACTTATGAAACTGTTTCTCCAAATCAGCCCATCTCCTGATTGAATTTGGAGGTAACGAAGAAAACCAAGAAAATGTTGGTCCAGATAAAAACAATGGAAACAATCGGACCCTCAGAGCTTCATCAGCCGATGCCTCCCCGCATTGAGTCAGGAATCGGCTAATATGTTCCATCGTAGATACATTATCTTGCCCTGAGAACTTGGAAAAATCTGGAATTTTGAATCGGTGCGGCAGAGGAATTCTGTCGAACCACTCTGGGTAAGGGTGTCGATACATGAAAGTTTGTTCTTTAGGCTTGATACCGAATTGCTCCCTTACAACTTCCGCAATCCTGGCAGTCCAATCTTCTTCCTTTAGATTCTCCTTTTGGTACTGTGGGATCGAAGTTGGTATCTGACATGATCCATAATGATCTCCTTGATAGTTATTACCTGGATATTCTTGTTTATATCCCCCGTAATAGGCCGTCCGATGATACCCTGGCATCATGTCTTCATGCTGCCCCCCAATCCGCTCTTGCACTGGCGAAAACATATTTGCAGATATATCCCTTCTAGATCCGTAAGTAACTTATGGTTGTCCTATCTTGATCGGAAAATACACCGGCCCTTGATCAGGTTCCTTAACAATAGATCCATCCACAATTTTCTTGATTAAGTTATGCAAAGTATTCATCAGTACACCCGATTGGTTAATGAGCGCATGGTGAACAGCTTCGTCAACTATCTCCTGTAGCGGCTTCAAAGGACTGATGGGCGGCGATCGGCTCGATTCTCCTTCCAAAACTGGCTTTGGCATTTTGGACTTTTGAATCGGCCCTTGTCGAGTCATACTGAAGGACTCTAGACAGAGTTTTTGAAAATCAGCTGTGTTCTGCTCCACCTGGTATCTCTGTTCCTCAGTTAAATCCTTCATCGTTACTAGGATTATATTGTCTGCGTTGATTTCTTTACCCTCCATTTGAGCATCGTTGATTGAAGGACTTTCAACTAATGAAAAAGATCTTCTGGTCCCACCGGGCGTGCCAAGAAGCGTGGTCGCCGCCAAAAAATTCCGTGACCGGGAAGGGACGGTGGCTCAGTCATGCGAAGGCCTAGAAGGTCTGCTTATCTCCAGTGTAGGTCCTTAAGCATCGAGGTTTGCGGGTGTGCCAGTCAATTTGACCCTGCAATTGACAAGGAAGTAAGACGAGCGGGTCTGATACAGACACTCGCTATCGGCTGGCTGCCAATAGGTCCGGGATGCTGTTCGATCGACAGGGGAGTCGATGTGGACAGAAGTCGACGAGGGGTCAACCGCCGAGCCGATGGAGGAACCAGGATGTATTCAGAGAATGGCGAGGCACACGGGATCCCTCCGGACAGCCGAACAGTGATTCATCGGCTGGAAAAACCGATGAGTGCGCATGCGGCCTAGGCGATGATTAGCGTAAGAAGGCACGGGCTGCAAAGCCGATGCCACTCCGGATATGACAGCACGAGACCCGTCGCCCGCCGTGGCAACGCCATCAACACCGAACATCGAAGATCAGACCTAACCGAGACAGTATGAGGCCAGGGCCAGCAGCGATGATACGGAGGACGCCGGATCGGCTATGCCGTAGCAAGGATAGGAACGAACCCATCGGCTAGCTGAGCCGATGAGGGACGCCTCTCTGAAGGCGGGTGCGTATCAGCTGGGGGACCGATACGTTTGGCGTTACGCGTCGTAGGACGTCTCTAAAGGCTGATGCGTATCGGCCGAGGGGCCGATGCGCTGGGCATGAAGCACAGAGCATGGATAACTCATCGGCTAGCACTTCGATGATACGCCGTGCAGAAGCCTATAGGCCTAAAGCTCGATCTACCGTCGGCAGCCCCGTAGGTTGGACCTAACCGATGCAGCACGAGATTGACGACGCGCCGAATTTGTATATGATCGAGAGATATCTTACATGTTTTTAAGGGGTCTATATTTATACCTTGGATTTACAGATAGAGTCCGATGCGTCTACGACCATCGGACATTATTTCCTAGTAGGAACAAAGGAAAATATTCCTAAAGAAGTTAACTAACCAACTAAACCTCCCTAATTGAGTAAGGTTATAATTTATAAAAATAAGCACCCTGCCGTGGAGTCCACGGCTCTTCCGCAAACTCGGTTTCATCCTAATAATCTTCCAATTTGTAACGGAGGGTGGCGTAAGCGTCGGGGTCGGGGTGGCCGAGGCGAAGATGCTAAAGGTTGGTGGAGAGGGCGACGCTGGCGTGTGGAGTGAATGGCGCAGCAGAAACGGTGTAGAGGTCCCCGCCATTATTATAGCGAAGGATATGTCGCCGGGTTGGGATATACTTTACAGAGAAACTACAAGCGTCAAATTTGATGTAGCAGTTATTGTCTCTTGTGAATTGGCAAATAGATACAAGATTGTGAATAAGAGAAAGTACGATAAGAACATTGTAAAGGGGGAGGTTAGTAGTGGATGTAGACAGAGAAGAGTCACCTTGGCATTGGACAGAAAGAGAGTGGCCATTGCCGATGGTGACAAAGGGGGAGGAAGAAGGGTGACAAAAATAAAGTATACCGGCCGATGACGCCATGTGGGAGGACGCCTCTGAGTCCAGCACCCAAGGGTGCTGTGGTTGGAGTGTCATTTGGTTGAGGGCGGCGACGAGGCCAGCCTGGTTCCAGGAGAGAACCGACTGGGTGTGTGGTGTCGGTAGCAACGGCTGAGGCGGCAGAATGGGAGCCGATGCCAGATGAGCCTGAGGATGGGCGCCAAGAACCCCTATTTGCCATCCGATGGGGCTGTGTGGCTAGGGTTAGGGTGTCCAAGGGTTATAGCAGAGCCACAGACCCGTGGGACCGGCAGGTTAGGCAGGGACTGAGGTAGGTCGCAATTGCATCGGACCATGCCAGTTACTGCCTTTGCCTTTGCCCTTGCCTTTCCCGATGCGGGCTGTGTCGTCAAAGCTGGAGCCATGGCCGCCAGAGCTGCAGGAGGAAGCGGCAACGCAGGATGCTCGGCAGTCATTATCGGCTACGGCAAGGAGAGCGTTCTGGGCCACTGTCTTCTCATGTTGGCTAGACAGAGTTCTTTAAGAACTAACATGTCATGGGCCCGGGCAAACGATGGAAGGGGTGTGACGTTGGCGATGTCATTAGCGGTGTTTGAGAAGCAGGGATTGAGGCCTCACAGAAGGGCAAGAACGAGTTGAGAGTCAGTCACAGGGTGGCCGACATTCCGGAGAGTAGCAGCCTTGACTTTGAGGCACTAGTAGTACGAGAAGACAGAGGAATCTCCTTGTACCATGGAATAGAACTTGTTGAGGAGGAAGATGGCACAGGGCTGCTTGTTCGTGAAGAAGATCCGCTCGATGGCCACCGAGAGATCCCGGGCGGTAGGGTCGGTATCGTCCATGGTGAGGTCGAGAACAGAGTCATCGACCAAGCCGAGCAGCCAGTTGCGCACGCAATACTCGGCGATGTCCCATTGGGGGTCATCGGGGCGAGGTGGAGTGGAGCCATCAATATGTGACCGTAGGCCGAACTTTCCACAGAGTGATTTGAAGAAGAAAACCCACTTGGAATAGTTGGCATTAAGGTCAAGAGAGATAGGAACGTGAGATTTCACGTTCACAGCAGTGTAGGGAAGGGAGAAGATCGGTGAGGTGGTGCCCGAAGTGTGGTCTGGGGCACCGAGAGCCAGAGCAGACTCGACGACTGGGAGAGTGCCGGAGCTAAGGGCGGACTCGGTGGCCATGACGAGAGAAGAACAGGGACAAATAGCCGATGGAAGGAAGAAGCCGATGGGAGGACGGATCGGTCGATCAGAGAGATGAGAAGCCGATAGAGAGTGGGCCGGCCAGCCGATGGGGAGTGGTTGGCCGATGTGGAGTAGGCAGCGGAGTAGGTGAGGAAAAGGTGGTGGCAAAGTAGGTGGGTCAGAGAGTAGTTGGGTCACGGATGTCCGAGAGCCGTTGAGCGTGTCGAAAAAGGCGGGAACCGAGAGAGGGTTCCAGCCGATGGGGGCTGGACAAGTCCAATCGATGGGAGGGTGGACGAGTTCAGCCGATAGAGACGACGAGCGCAAAGTTACGTCGGCGTCAGAGAAGAAAGGATGCACGAAGCAAAAAGAAGGGCGGAGACGGGTGCGAGGTGAGACGAGGAGGTGGATGGAGACCGTCGCCTTGTCACGCGGAGGTGAAACGAAGAAAGTGACTGCGGGAAAGATGAGGAGAAGAAGGAAACGGAGACGAGAGAGCGAGGAGAGTACCGGGAAGAGGGTCGACGATGGAGAGAAGACGTCGACGACGAGGAGGAAAAAGGTCGGCTCGACGGTGGAAGAAAGCTAGCGTCCCGGGGATGTCTAGACTCGCTCTGATATAATATAGAAATGTGTACAATGACTAAGACCCTGAGTGTATACAAGGGGGGTCGAATCTATATATATACAAACCAGGCCAGTGGTATAACAGTGCCCATGCGTCTACGCTTGACGGCCACCTCCCGCGCCGTCAAGAAGCACTTGCATGTGCACCTATCGAAGCTGCCATCACCGTGTCGGAGGAATAGTTATTGGCAGGGGTGGAGCTAGAGTAAGATGGAGAGGGTTGTCTAGTTTTTTTTCATGTATATAGAGTTATACATATATAGGGCCGCTTTGCTTCATATTACTAATACGATAAAACCATTTTTTAATAGAATTAAACCAAAGTGTTGATAAATTCAAGATTAAAAAGTGGAGATCTAGGCATCACATGTTGGAACTTGCAACTTGCAAGCTAACACTACAAACTTGAATTGCTTTAATGCTTCCACAAACTAGATTAATCAACAATAAAAAAAGAAAAAAAAGATGACTTGCAAACTAAGGAAGAAGAGGAGATGAAGCCACGACGGAGAAGAGACCTTGCTCTTTCAATTGCAGTTGCCTGCGACGCGGTCTAGCGAGGCCGCGAGCGTTGCTAGATGAGAGTTGGTCATCACGAGCGCCGATGCGAGCGGAGGCAGCTATAGCGGGAACATGAAAAGGCACCGCGCGCATCGTCGAGACTCAAGGGAGCAATAGAAACAAAAAATCGAATCCTATGGGCGAGCTCGCTTGGTTCGCATGTCACTGACTCGTTTCAGTTGGCATAGCCTGCTAGCCTCCTGCTTGCCAAGGTGTCGATGGGCCAATAAAAACACGTTACATGCACCTGAGCTTGCTGCAGCTGTCCATTGGGCTCCGGCCCTGCCTGCCTATTGGGCAATAAAATAGACTTATTCTTATGACCTTGTTTGCGTTGCCTTTGCACAAGAGAACCATGTTTTATATGAGCACTGTAAAGTTATTAACAAGACGAAGATAGAGAAGTGGTGTGAAACATACTGCATCCCCAACACAGATATCTTTTCTGGCTGGTAATTTCGACCGGTTTTTGCGCTAAAAACTGGCCTTCCAAGTGGGGCCTACTAAACCAGAGCAAGTAACGATCCTCGGGATGGATTGATCCCGAGCTCGAGATGCCGTCATTGTGCAGCCTTGCGCCGGCGTACCGTCGGCGTCGGGAGCGTCGACAGCAACGCCGGTGTGCCGGCTGACAGCTTCTTCTCCTCCACTACTTGCAGGCGGCTCCAGCAGGCAGCAGCAGTCAGAGGTACGGGGCCGCCTAGTTCTTGCAGCCGTGGTTTGGTCACCAGCTCTCTTCTGTCTTGGGGTTCTTGATTTCTAGCTCGTTGGTTGGTGAAATGTTGTTTGACTTGTTACTGGGGATTGAGATGTGATGGCGCAGATGAATGGGGATGTGGATTGACGAACAATGATCCCACTGCTCAAAATCGATATAGATTATAGGAGAACAGGGATCTCCTGGCCTGGGGATTGTTTAATTTTGGTCTGTGGACAAACTTATATGATTGAATCAAATCTGTATTCGTGGTGCGCTCTCGAAATCTATATCTGTGGAGTCTACTCCATCAAAGTCTATCAGTCTGTCCGTACTTTTTTTTTTTTGTTCTGAGAAGTTGGCCATGGTGGATTTTGAGAATACGTTATCCAGCCTGTCGTTTTCTATTCCTTGTTTCGTAATCTTTGGGGATCCGCATAACCGTTAAGGTCATTGTCATATATCCTGATAATGCATTGATTGTGCCAACATTGTTAAAACAATTGTCATGCTACATTAGGGGATGAATTATCTGCTTCTAACTTCTATTATATATTAAGCTACTGTTCAGTATTGCAGGGCCATGTCATTTTCAGAAGAATTGTCATGTATCCTGATAATGCACTGATCCATGTCCTATGTATGTCCTATGTATGCAGGAGACTAGGACACTAGTTCTCTATGTGCGTAATTCGCTTCTAGTTTTTAAATTATCTACCTTTTTTTTCCTGGCTCTTGTTCTGCATAATGATACACCAAAAGAAAGGGCTGTCCTAGTGTCCTGCACACATGGCTGGTGCCAATGCTAAAATTAGACCTTAATATCGCATAGTGGGTTTCCCTGCAGAGGGAACTCTCTTGTACTGCAACTTTGCAAAAGGCTTAAAAACTAGAATATTGTTCGAAGTGCCTTATTACATAGGACATGGATCGTTTCCTTAGCCATTACCAAATTGTTGTCATCATATGTTTTCAATGTTTTGCTTTGCAAAATTTAGTGCCTCTGTATCTAAACATTCTCTCCAACTAACAGCAAACAGTAGCATCTTTCTTCTATCTAATGTTAGATCCAAAGGAATATTCAGTTCATCTCTGCTGTTGCTTTTGTCTCTGTACTTCCCTTTCTAGAAAATAACTCTTCTGTGGGAATTTGTTTCTGTGCCTCTCATTTGAGGGGAAAATGCGATTCTTTGACTCGCACAAGTGTAGAAGTTTTATTGGCTAGAACCATTTTTTTCCATTCTTCAATTAGATGTTGAACTGGCATCCATTTATATTTAGTACTTCACACATGTCATGCTAATTAAGCTGGTCCTATCAAGTCGATAGGGATGGATTTGTTTACTTATAAGCTAATATTTTTCATTATCATGAATCAAGCTCGTTGCTCTGGTGCCAACAACAGGGGTTTGCTAGTATAATCTTGTACTGTGTCTTCCCCTCCCCTTATCTCAATTTGTAATATTTACGTTGGCCTATGCGTTGGTCATTTGTTCTTTTTTTATTGTATGACTTTTGAGAAAGTTCTATATTCAGGTGGGCCACCTAAGCCTTCTGTTGAGTTATAAAGAAAACATCAAATATTTTAAATCAGACTTTATTATAAATTATGGAGAAAGGAACAACCCTGGTTTACCTTTATATGTATGTACAGATCTGCAAGTTGATAATCAAACCTGAATAGTGGCATAACATACCATTTCAATGGATTCATCCATGCTTTTTCCTCTGCTGCTTGCCTTGTTCATACCCATCCTCCTCCATCTTGTCACTAGGTGCAAGTACTCATCCTATAATCTCCCTTCAGGTTCCCTTGGCTTTCCATTGATTGGCTAGAGCATCTCCCTACTCCGCGCACTCCGCAGTAGTACTGATTACCAGTGCTATCAGGACAGGATCAAGAAGTATGGTCCTGTGTCCAAGATGTCAGTGTTTGGTTCACCTACAGTTCTGTTGGCTGGCCCAGCAGCCAATCACTTCGTATTCAGCAATCAGAACCTCATTTTCACCCAGACAAGGGCAGTGAACGCCCTCATTGGGCGGTCCATACTGACGCTCTCAGGTGAGGAGATAAAGCAAGTCTACAGTACACTGCAGGGTTTTGTGAGGCCAGAGATGGTGACAAAGTATATTTGGAAGACGGATGAGGAAGTCAGGAGACTCATTGACCTGAACTGGGTGGGTCATAAGACTGTCACAGTATGAACATTGTGTTTTTTCTCTCTTTTTTGGCCTAATGTTCTTTGAACTACAAGATCCTTATGTATAGCTCAAAACAAAATTTCATGTTATGGATATGTGTATGTGTGATCCTTTCATGATTATAAGTTGCACAGTTGGCGAAGAGGCTCATCTTTAACATCATCTGCTCAGTCATCTTTGGACAAGGGGCAGGTCCTATCAAAGAAGCCCTTGCCCTGACTCTGGGACAATGGTGAAGGTTGTGCTATCGATTGCAGTGAATATACCTTTCACCACATTTAACAAGGGCTTGAGTACGAGCCATAGTGTTAGACAGATTACTAGCCTGAATTATATATATATATACCTGACCTCCTTATATGCTCTCGGGGTCTTAGTCACTGTACATATTTCTATATGGTATCAGAGCGAGTCTAGACATTCCCGGCACGCTAGCTTCTTCCTTTGACGAGCCGACCCTTTCCTCCTTCTCGTCGACGTCTTCTTCCCGTCGCGAACCCTCTTCCCAGTACTCTCCTCCCGGCACTCTCCTCGCTCTCTCGCCTCCGTTTCTTCTTCTCCCCGTCTCCCCGCAGTCACCTTCTTTTCTCCATCCCACCTCCGCACGACCAGGCGACGGTCTTGATCCGCCTCCTCATCTCGCCTCGCACCCGTCTCCGTTCTTCTTCTTGCTTCGTGCATCTCTCCTTCTTTGACGCCGGCACACCTCCGCGCTCGTCGTCTCCATCGGTTGAACTCGTCCGCCCTCCTATCGGCTGGACTTGTCCAGCCCTCCATCGGCTGGATCCCTCCCTCGGTTCTTGCCTTTTTCGACACGCTCAAAGGCTCTCGGACATGAACTTTCTTCCCTCACGTCCGAGCCAGTCAAACGTGTCCACGTATCCATGGACACAAATCCATGCCTCCCGGACACAAACATATTCTCTTCGCATCTAGCCACTCCCCGCCTTTTTTTGCGTCCGCCCCACTCCTTGGCCTCCACAAGTCCACGGACGTGAATCTTCACTTCAAGGACATGAATTTTCGCACGTCCGTGACCCAACTACTCTTTGACCCACCCACTCTGCTACAACCTTTTTCCTCACCTACTCCGCTACCTACTCCCCATCGGCCAACCACTCCTCATCGGCTGGCCGGCCCACTCCCCATCGGCTTCTCACATCCTTGATCGGCCGATCTGTCCTCTCATCGGCTTCTCCCTTCCATCGGCTTCTTTCTCCTTTCGGCTATTTGCTCTCGTTCTCCCGTCATGGCCACCGAGTCCGTCCTCAGCTCCGGCACTCTCCCAGTCGCCGAGTCTGCTTCGGCCCTCGGTGCCTTAGACCACACTTCAGGCACCACCTCGCCGATCTTCTCCCCTCCTTACGCTGCTGTGAACGTGAAATCTCACGTTCCTATCTCCCTTGACCTTAACGTCAATTATTCTAAGTGGGTTTTCTTCTTCAAATCTCTCTGTGAAAAATTCGGCCTCCGGTCCTATATTGATGGCTCCGCTCTACCTCGCCCCGATGATCCTCAATAGGACATCACCGAGTGCTGCGTGCGCAGCTGGCTGCTTGGCTCGGTCGACGACTCTGTCCTCAACCTCGCCATGGACGATACCGACTCTAGGTGGCCATCGAGCGGATTTCCTGTCCAACAAGCAGCCT
Source organism: Oryza coarctata (assembly GCA_030770085.1). Classification (NCBI taxonomy): domain Eukaryota; kingdom Viridiplantae; phylum Streptophyta; class Magnoliopsida; order Poales; family Poaceae; genus Oryza; species Oryza coarctata. The sequence goes on from CM061475.1 coordinate 13,254,841, forward strand.
CGCGCCATCTTCCTCCTCAACGAGTTCCACTCCATGGTACAAGGAGAGTCCTTTGTCTCCTCGTACTGTCAGTGCCTCAAGGTCAAGGCTGCTGCTCTCTGGGACGTCGGCCACCCTGTGGCCGACTCTCAACTCGTCCTCGCCCTTCTGCGAGGCCTCAACCCCCACTTCTCAAACACCGCCGATGATATCGCTAACACCACACCTCTTCCATCGTTCGCCCGGGCCCATAACATGTTAGTTCTTAAAGAACTCCGTCTGGCCAACGATAAGAAGACAGTGGCCCACACCGCTCTCCTTGCCGCAGCCGATAATGGCTGCCGAGCATCCTACACTGCCCCTTCGTCCTGCGGCTCTGGTGGCCATGGCTCTAGCCATTACAACACAGTCCGCACCGAGAAAGGCAAGGGCAAAGGTAAAGGCAGAAACTGGCAGGGTCCGATGCAATCACGACCTGTCTCGGTCCCTGTCCAACCTGCCAGTCTTACTGGTCCGTGGCTCTTCTACAACCCCTAGGCACCCCAACCCTAGCTACGCAGCCCCATCGGCTAGCAACCCAGGATTCTCGGCGCCCATTCCCAAGCTCACCTGGCATCGGCTCCCGTTCTACCGCCTCAGCCGATGCGACCAACCCCACCCACCCAGTCGGTTCCCTCTTGGAATCAGGCTAGCCTCGTTGCTACCCTCAACTAGATGACGCTCCAACCACAGCAACCTTGGGTGCTGGACTCTAGGGCATCTTCACACATGGCGTCATCGACCGGCATACTTCGCTCCTGTCACCCCTCTTCCTCCCCCTTTGTCACCATCGGCAATGGTCACTCTCTTCCTGTCCAATGCCGAGGTGACTCCTCTCTGTCTACATCCACCACTAACCTCTCCCTTCGCAATGTTCTTATCGTAACTTCTGTTATTCACAATCTTATATCTATTCGTCAATTCACAAGAGACAACAACTGCTCCATCGAATTTGACGCATCTGATTTCTCTATGAAGAATATCCCAACCCAGTGACAGATCCTTCGCTGCAATAGTGGTGGAGACCTCTACACCATTCCCGCTGCGTCGTCCACTCCACACGCCAGCGTCGCCCTCTCCACCAACCTTTGGCATCTTCGCCTCGGCCACCCTGGCGCCGACGCTGTCGCCACCCTCCGCCGTAGCGCCTCCATCCGATGTACCCACAGCAGCTCCACAGTTTGTCACTCGTGTCAACTTGGCAAACATGTGCGTCTGCCTTTTTCTAGTTCTCTCTCTTGTACCTCGCGTCCATTTGAACTTATACATTATGATGTATGGACGTCTCCAGTTAAAAATGTCTCCGGTAATCAGAATTATCTCGCTATACTTAACAATTACACACACTATTGCTAGACCTTTCCGCTCATCAACAAATCCGAGGTCGTCTCTCACCTCACTCACTTCGTCACGTACGTGTCCACTCAGTTAGACCTCCCCATCAAGGCTCTACAAGACGATAACGGTACAGAATTCGTTAACCATACCGTTACAACCTTTCTCACCTCGCAGGGCATCCATCTTCGGCTCTCCTACCCCTACACCTCTCCTCAGAACGACAAAGCCGAGCGCCTCCTTCACACTCTCAACAACATCAGTCACACCATGCTACTTCACGCCCTCTTACCTACCACTTATTGGACAGAAGCTCTGGCTACTGCGACGTATCTTCTCAATCGGCGCTCATGTTCCTCCGTTCAAAACAACGTTCCCTATGCCTTCTTTACCGCACGGCGCCCGACTACTCCCACCTTCGCGTTTTCAGGTGCCTCTGCTACCCAAACCTCACCGCCACAGCTTCCTACAAACTCGCTCCTCGCTCCACCGCCTGTATTCTCCTCAGCTATCCCTCCTCTCACAAGGGATACCGATGTCTCAACCTTTCCACCCGACGGGTCATCGTCTCTCGTCACATCATTTTTGACAAGACATGTTTTCCCTTCGGTCTACATCATCCGAGATCCTCCTCTAGTGATCTCAACTTCCTCCTCATCAACATCGTGCCAACCAGGTCTCCTCCACTGCTCCTCTATCGGCCCCCTCATCGGCTGCTGCTGAGAACTTACCCTTCACATATCCCACCACTATTCGATCTAATGTCCCAACCATCGGACCCCTATCGGCCCCACCTCCATCGGCTGATACCGATACCGTTTATCCTTCAGCCGATACCGTTCCCTTTCCATCGGACACCCCACTTCCATTGGCTCCTCAGCTTCCATCGGCTCCGCCCACCCCATCGGCTGATCCATCTCTATCGGACTGATCGGACCACTCGGCCCACCTGACTCCATCAGCTCAGGCCGATCTAGTTTCCTCTTTTCCTCTCATCTATAGTCGCTGACCTAGAGCCGATGATGCCCCCACTCGACCAGTTCTTCCCATTACTCCCGCACTCCCATCAGCTCCAGTTCCCTCCACCTCTCATATAGTCACCCGCTCCCAAACCGGGTCTTTCCGCCCAACTCAGCGCTAAGGGCTCTCCGCCGTCCACATCTCTATCTCGCCCACCCCGGCGACATCTCGCTCTACCCTGGCTGACCCTTTGTGGCGCGCGGCCATGGCCGATGAGTACAAGGCCCTAATGGACAACGAGACCTGGCGCCTCGTCCCCCGTCCTCCCGGCGCCAACATTGTGACCGGTAAGTGAATTTTCAAATACAAATTCCACGCCGATAGCTCCCTTGCCCATCACAAGGCTCGCTGGGTAGTCCGGGGTTTCTATCAACGACCCGATGTCGATTACGACGAGACCTTCAGTCCCATCGTCAAACCCGCCACCATCCGGGTCGTCCTCACTTTGGCTAACTCGCGTTCCTGGCCGATCCATCAGCTAGACGTGAAGAACGCTTTTCTTCACTGCCACCTAACGGAAACGGTTTACTGCCAGCAGCCCCTAGGCTTCGTCGACCCTTCTCGTCCCGACGACGTCTGTCTTCTTCAACGTTCTCTCTATGGCCTCAAACAAGCCCCTCATATCTGGTACCAGCGCTTTGCTACCTATTTTTGGCACATCGGCTTCGTGGTATCTGAGTCCGATAGTTCCCTGTTCACTTTCCATATCGGCTCCGCTATTGCCTATCTACTTCTATATGTCGATGACATTGTCCTTGCAGCGTCTTCGACATCTCTCCTCAACCAGATCATGGTCCGACTCCACTCTGAGTTCGCCATGACCGATCTTAGTCCTCTCCACCATTTTCTTGGCATCTCCATCACCCGTTCCTCCCACGGACTCTTTCTTTCCCAACGCCAGTACGCCATCAACCTCCTCCAACGTGCGGACATGGCCGATTGTCACACCACGGCCACCCCGGTCGACACTCGAGCCAAACTCTCCGCTGTCGATGGCGCACTCGTTGTCGATCCCTCTCACTATCAGAGTCTTGTCGGAGCTCTCCAATACCTCACCCTCACCCGGCCCGACCTCACGTACGTTGTCCAGCACGTGTGCCTCTTCATGCACGCTCCGTGCGAACCTCACCTCGCGCTGCTCAAGCGAATCCTACGCTACGTGAAGGGCACCCTCTCCAGCGGGCTGCGTCTCAACTCCAGCCCCATCGACCCCTCACCGCGTACTCCGACGTGGACTGGGCAGACTGCCCCGACTCTCGACGCTCTACGTCTGGCTATTGCGTTTACCTCGGTAACACTCTCGTATCCTGGTCCTCAAAACGTCAGACTACAGTGTCCCGGTTTAGTGCCGAAGCCGAGTACCGCGCCGTCGCCCACGCTGTCGCCGAGTGCTGCTGGCTTCGCTAGCTTCCCTAGGAGCTCTGTGCACCCCTCTCCACCGCGACCGTCATCTACTGCAACCATATCAGTGTTGTCTACATGACCGCCAACCCGATCCATCATCGACGCACCAAACACATCGAGATCAATGTTCATTTTATCCGTGATAAGGTCGTATTAGGACAGGTTTGGGTGCTCCATGTACCATCGGCACATCAGTTTATCAATATAATGACCAAAGGCATGTCTACGCCTTTGTTCATCAGTTTTTGGTCCAGTCTCTACATCCGTTTCTCTCCCGCTGCGACTATAGGGAGTATTAGACAGACCACTGGCCTGGGTTGTATATATATAGACCCGACCCCCCTTTATACTCTGAGAGTCTTAGTCACGATACACATAGGATCTAAAAGTTGCTTAGGCGGATTGCTCACGAGAGGGAAGCAGCATTGCAGCAAGGCCTTTCCAGTTCAGCTGATGATTTCTTCACATACATGCTTTCTTTACGCTCCGAAGGCATGCACTCGCTCACAGTGGAGGACTTTGTGAATAATGCAATCGTACTCCTGACTGCTGGTTTATGAGACATCGTGTGTTCTTATTACCTTCATGCTCCGTTACCTAGCCAAAGAGCCAGACATCCTTGGCAAGATAACCGAGGGTGAGCTCCTAGTACTCTATATTGTGTTAGTATTTTGATATTTGAACCTTCCAAGTAGCACTGCTATCATCTGTACTTATACGGTGAACCACAGAACAAGAGGAGATTGCTAGGAGCAAAGGACTTAATGAGCCTTTGAGCTGGGATGATGTTTTGAGGATGAAGTACACATGGAGACACTACGGACAATTCCTCCAGTTTTAGGAAGCTTACAAACAGCTATCAAAGACATCGAATACCAGGGCTATCACATTCCAAAGGGCTGGCAATTAAGTATTTTTCTGTCAACCAGTTCCTTTTTGTGTCATTGAATGTATTTTCCAGTCCCCTTGTGACATTAATGTTGCTGTGATATGTCGATCTGAACAATGTACCCAACTCTTATATTTCTTCTTGCTGCTCTCTCACACATTCTTTGTGCTATGCAGGTCTTCACTGCTCAAATTGTGACACATTTGGACGCAATTTTTTTTGACAACCTGAGCAAGTTTGACCCTTCTAGATTTGATAACCAGTCTTCAATCCCACCCTATTGATTTTTGCCGCTTGGGGGAGGTCAAAGAATGCGCCCTGGAAACGAGTTTGCAAGGAGCGAAACATTGGTAGCCATGCACTACCTAGTGAGGCTGTTTAGGTGGAAATTGTGCTAAAAAGAAGGTTACGGGAAAGATCCAACTTCGATGCCTGTTCTTGGACTCCCAATTGAACATGAGACCAGAAGCCCCCCTTAATATGCTCATGCTTAAAACAATCCATATGTTTCTGTCTACTACCTTGCGTTTCAGTTTATGCATTTTCCAGTTGGTTGAAGAGTTGTTGCAGATGTGAAGGTTATGGTAAAGTTGTTCAAAAATGTAGTGACTTATGATCATCGTTTGTGTAGAAAAATGTGTTATGGAGTATAAATATTATGATGTAATTATAAAAACAGATTCCCAAGGGGTTCCTTTTCTTTTGTTTTTTTTATTTTTTAAAAAGGTCTACGGTGTGCTATCTGGCTAGTTTATCTGGTATGCAATAATGCAAAGAACAAACAGAATGACAATGCAAAATCAGCTGTTAGAAAAGGTAATGCTCTGAACACAACGCCGGCCGGTGTGCCAGCGGGCCAGCTTCCCCTCCTGCGCTATCGCCTGCGCAGCCTACTTGCAAGCTGCCCCAGCAGCACTCAGGTACGGGGCCGCCTAGTTGCGGCTGCGTGTTTGGTCACTAACTCTCTGGTGTCTTACGGTTTCCTTGGCGAAATGTTGCTTGATTTGTTAATGTGGGGATGAACTGTGATGGCGCAGATGCAATGGGGGTCTGGGTTGATCAGCAATGATCTCACTGCTCGAACTCTATATAGGAGAACAATGATTTCTTGGCCTGTGTTTGTTTAATTTCTGTGGACAAACTATATTAGTATATCATTAAATCAAATATGTATATTTTTGGCGAGCTCTCGAAATCTATATATGTGGTACCTTAGAAGTCTATCTCTTTGTATATATAGCATTTCTTTTTGTTCTTCCAAGTTGACCATGGTGGATTTTCACAATATGTAACCAAACCCGTCGTTTTCTTGCCCTTATTTTTCCCTTCTTTCAGGATCTGCGTGAGCCTCGAGGTCATTGTCGTGCATCCTGATAATGCACTGATTTTGACAAGAGTGTTAAAAAAAGGGATCATGCTATATTCGCCTATTTGGGGATGAATTATCTGCTGCTTCCAAACTAAGCTATTGTTCTGTATTGCAGGGCCATGCCATTTTCGTAAGAATTCCAGCTACAATAATGTGAAAAGTGTGCAAACTGCAAAGGCAAATACATAACACCAGAGCTAACCTTCTCCACTATGTGCGTAATTCGCTGCCTATTTTTTCTGTCTCATATTCTGCATACATGGCCTGTGCAAAAGCCAAAAGTAGGACATAAGATCGAACAGTAGCCTTCCTGCAGAGAGAACTTTCTAGCTAGTACTTGTTGATCGAGAGTCCTGAAATTGCACGAAAGAATTTAAAACTATAATATTGTTCAAACTGTCTCATTAGACAGGACATGGATCGTTTCCTTAGCAATGAACTAATTGTGCTCACCAGATCTTTTCAATTTTTGCTTTGCTTGCTTTGCAAAATTTAGTGCTGTTGTATGTAAGCATTCTATCCGGCCACTACCAGCAAATAGTAGCATCTTTATTCTACCTAATATTAGGTCCAAAGGAATATTCAGTTCATCTCTTTCCTTGCTTGTGTCTCTATGCTTCCCTTTTTAGAAACTTTTTTCTGAGGTAATTTGTTTCTGTGCCTTTCATTTGAGGGAAAAAAATGCGAGTCTTTGACTAGCACAAGTGCAGAAATTCTATTGCCTAGCATCATTTTTTTTTTCATTCTTCAAGTTGGCAGTGAACTGGCTTCCATTTATCTTCAATAATTCACATATGTTGTGCTAAGCTGGTCCTGTTATGTGGCTGGGGATGGAATTGTTTACTTATAAGCTAATATTTTGGTGATATCATGAATCAAAATCGTTGCCCTGGTGCGAACAATGGGGTTTGTTAACATTATCTTGTACCATGTCTTCTCCTCCCTTTCTCTCATTTTGTAATCTTTGGCTTGGTCTATGCTTTGGTCATTTGTTGTTACATGACTTGAGTAAGTAATATATTCAGGTGGGCCACCTAGGCGCTCTGTTGTGTTCTAATAATTATCAAATTTGTTACATCATATGCCATTAGCTACCCTAGAGTGTAGAGAAATGAACAATTCTGAATTACCTATACTAGTCACTAACCCATGTGTAACATAGAATGTTATAACTGGTATTTTAAAACTATAATTGTATCATAATCATAGTGGTTTAGATTTAAAAAAGAGCCCAATTACAAATTGGTAATTATATATTTTGAATTTTAGAATTAAATTAATAAGGTATTAAATGAGAGTTCAAGATGGGTTGAACTACAAACTTATTAATTTTGAATTTTATTATATTTTATGTTGGTTATTTCTAGAATTATATTGTCTTAGATTAAAGAGCAGTCCATGTGAATTATTACTTACTAATTACTATTTTTAATTTCAAAATTGGATTAATAAGTTACTCTAATTGAGAGTCCAAGGTGGATACAACTCCACATTTATTAATTCCGAATTTAATTAAAAGTAAACTAACTAAAGAGTCCAATTGAGAGTTCAAGATGGATACAACACCATATTTATTAATTTCAAATTTATCAAATTTCGAACTAAATTAACCAAAGAGTCCATAGTATCTTCAATTGCACATTTTATTTAACACAAAATTTTAATACAATTTACAGTTATGATAATCCAATATACTTAATTAACGATCAGATCTTTCTGGTTAACGTGAGTGTCCAATTACTATAGATATAGATATGTATAGATCTCCAAGCTGACCATCCAATCTGCATAGTGCATAGCAGCATATCATTTCAATGGATTCATCCATGGCTTTTCCTCTGCTTCTTGCGTTGTTTATACCCATCGTCCTCCACCTTGTCACTAGGTGCAAGTATTCATCCTATAATCTCCCTCCAGGTTCCCTTGGTTTTCCATTGATTGGCCAGAGCATCTCCCTGTATCGCACCCTCTACAGTAATACTGATTACCAGTGGTACCAGGACAGGATCAAGAAGTATGGTTCTGTGTCCAAGATGTCCGTTTATGGCTCATTAACAGTGCTGATGGCTGGCCCGGCGGCCAATCAATTTGTATTCAGCAACCAGGACCTCATTTTCACGGAGACAGGCAGAGAACACCCTCATCGAGCAGTCCATAGTGACACTCAGTTGAGGTGCTAAAGCAAGTGTGCAGTGCACTGCAGGGCTATCTGAGGCCAGAGATGGTGACAAAGTATATTCGGAAGATGTGTGAGGAAGTCAGGAGCCACATCGAACTGAACTGGGTTGGTCATAAGACCGTCACGGTATGAACGTTGTGTTTTCTTATATTTTTCCCTGCTTAATGTCCTTCGAACTTCTAGACCCTTATGTATGGTTTAAATATATTTTCATAGTATGCATATTTATATGTGTGATACTTTCGTGATTGTAGGCTGCACCGTCGGTGGAGAGGCTCGCCTTTAACATCATCTTCTCGGTTGTCTTTGGACAAGGGGTAGGTCCTATCAGAGAAGCCCTTGCCATGGACTTTGAGACAATGGTGAAGGCTAAGCTATCGATTCCAGTGAATAATACCCTTCACCAAGTTCAACAAGGACCTGAGTGCGAGTGAATAGGATCAGGAAGTTGCTCAGGCGTATTGCTCACGGGAAGCAGCGTTGCAGCGAGGCCATTGCAGTTCGGCTGATGACTTCTTCACATACATGCTTGCTTTAAGCTCTGAAGGCATGCACTCACTCACAGTGGAGGACATCGTGGACAACGCAATGGTACCTGGTTGCGGGTTATGAGACGTCTTCTGTTCTTATCACCTTCTTGCTCCAGAACCTAGCCAACGAGCCAGACATCTTCGGCAAGATAACTGAAGGTGAGCACCTCGTACTTCGTATCCCGTCGTGTGCCTGTATTTTGATGTTTGAATCTTCTGAGTAGCACTGCTGAGTCTATACAGCTGCGAATTGGGCCGGACACAAAAGAACAAAAAAACAAAATGAGATTCTTCATATTATAAATAGGAAAGCCGACACAGGTAATGAGGCAGTAAACAATATCAACATCATGTTCAGTTCCACTACGAGGTTCATGCTGGAGGGCATGTGGTCGCTGCCTCTCGATATGCCATTCACCGCCTTCCGCAGGAGCCTCAGGGCGAGCGCGAGGGCTCGCCGGCTGCGCGAGGCTTCCGTGAGGTAGAAGAAGGCTAACCTGGAGCAGGGCTAGTCGTCCCCAATGCACGATCTCATCAGCTGCCTCGTCAGCCTACGAGACGGCGACGGCAGCCGGCCGCTGCTGACCGACGAGGAGATCATCGACAACTCCATACTCTCCCTCGTCTCCGGCCACGACACCTCCGCCATCCTCTTGACCTTCGTGACCCGCCATCTCGCCAACGACCCGGCCACCCTCGCCGCCATGGCCCAAGGCAAGTAGCACATGACCATTTCCTTTGTGCCAAGATCGAAACTCCCCTGACAACGCCATGGCTGGGATGCATGCAGAGCATGACGTGATCGCGAAGAGCAAAGACGACGGCGAGGCCCTGACATGGGAGGACGTCACGAAGATGAAGCTGACGTGGCGCGTCGCGCAGGAGACATAAGCCCTATTTGATTTTTTACTTTCATATGACAAAATAATACCCCTTGCACGAAAATAAAGGATGACAATATTGCATAAATAATCCTTATACTTACGAAAATTAACAAAGTGGTAGAAAAGTAAACAAAGCAACCAAAAATTATTTTAGATAAAAATTTTATACTTTTAATCTTAGCATTCAAAGGGGATGGCTTAAAAATAGAAAACAATAACGGCGTTTACAAGTTTTCAACTTACTTTAATACTAAAATTAACAAAGCCTTTAATCCTACAAGTTACTGTCACAAGTAAAGTTCCTTTGATTCTATTGCAAGTTACAAAGCTTTTGTCACAAGCTGTTAATTATGGTGTTCGACCGAGGCAGTTTGGTCCTTTAATTTACCTTAAACATGAATCGGATATTATAAAACCATGGTTACTGCAACGTGGGGAATGGTGAGCTGCGCAGAAGGGGTGTAGGGGCCCATTCTCCACAGTTTTCTTAAAAATAAAAGAATGTGCTTTCTTTTATTCTAATAACACCTCCATCCATTCGTCAATATGAAACATCCAACATTTTTTATCACCTATTAAGAGTACTAGTCATCAATCCGTGTATTGCACAGATTATCATTATTAATATTACAATATTTTAATTATAATTAATAAAATGCATTAGATATTTTTTTAATTATAGCGGTTTAAATTAAATTAAAAGAAGAGTCGATTTTAATTATAGCGGAACAAAATTAAGAGTCTGTAGAACTTTATGTTTATTAATTCCAAATTTAATAATTATTATTAAATTTTAGAATATCTAATAACAGTAAAGTGTCCCATGGTACGAAGTTAAAACAAAAGTTTTGATATTTCAAATAGCCTACGATCGATGGTTGTGATAATTTGATTAAACTGAGGGCTAGAATTTTTTTTCTTAATGTTCGACCTGGAAAGCTCAATTGGTATAGGCCTCGTTAGTAGACTCAATATTTTGCTTAAATATAATAGCACTTCTACATGATACTTAAAAAACTCTTAAGAACAAAATTATCAACCGTTTGACTTAATTAGTTGAAAGTTTGTAAGAATAATTTTGTATATATATTTTCCAAACATTTTATTGGCATGGAAATATATTTATCATGAATTCAAATAGGTAAATGAACAGCACCACCAATATAATTAAGTTTCAGGAGAAACTGAATTGAATAACAAAGTATATACCAATTAATGCAAACCTTCAACATTTTATTTGAATTAATCTGTAGAATCTGAATAAAGCTATTTTACTTAAAAAAACGCACGTAAAAAACTTATTTTACGTTTACTAACGGTTCGGCCACTGATCGGCGATTGCACAACACAACACGTACATACGGCTGAAAATTGCATGAAACAGATAAAACATTAGGATGGGCTTTAAGAGACCCACAACTAAAACACGGGTTACTCTATACGGTTACTGTAACACGATCTACTTAATCAACTTTTTCTAATTAATATAAAAATTTCTAATATATATAAATAGATTAGTTGTTTCATTTCTTTTACAAATTAAAATTAAAATGCCCATTAAACAACATGAACAGGTTATAAAATGATGTGCGCGCCAACCGATGCGCTAATTTTATAGTTTTTTTTTATTATCTCACATTCATCTTGCAATGCCAGGTCTTCACTGCTCAAAGTGTCACTCATTTGGACGCTAATATTTTCGACGACCCGAGCACGTTTGACCCTAGCAGACATGACAGCCAGTCCTCGATCCCACCATATTGTTTTGTGCTATTTGGGGGAGGTCCAAGAATGTGCCCTAGAAATGAGTTTGCTAGGACCGAGACATTGGTAGCCGTGCACTACCTAGTGAGGCAGTTAAGTGAAATTGTTCCGGAAAGAAGGTTACATGAAGGATCCTTACTCCCATGCTTGTTCTTGGACTCCCAATTGAACTTGAGATCAGAAGCTCCACATGAATATGGTCATGCTTGAAATGATTCATATATTTGTGTCTACTGCCGTGCGTTTCAGTTTATGCTTTCTCCAGTTGGCAGAAGAGTTGGAAGTGTTGCAGATATGACGGTTGTGGTAAAGCTATAAAAAATACAGTGAATTGTGAGCAAAGCTTTAATACAGTTGTGCAAATAAATATTATATATTATGAGTAAATTTTAGATAGCTATAATTTTACTGATCAAACTATAAAAAGAACAATTTCAAATAACTATAATATTTATGGGTGTAATTATTATAAAGCTACAACTCTATTAACGCCTCAACATTACTGACATGATGAAGCTGTATACCATACAAATAATACTCGGCTAAAATTGGACGGACAGTGCAACACGTTAGCAAGAGAAGCGTTACCGCCTCCTTCCGCTGCCACCGTCGAGTGTGAAGAAGGAAACAGATCAAAGATTAGTTTGTATGAAGTGCCTAGCCGACTGTCTTAATGGGGTTTTTGCCTAGTTCATCTCTCAGATCGGGCTGCCCTAGCCGAACCAGTCTTCTCACCCAGACGTGATGAGGCAGAGATGATGTGACAATGTACAACAGTGTCAATGATGATTGCTTACATGTCGTACCGAGTACCATTTGTAATTATTGGTGAACATGAACAGTGTAGCTAGGAGAGTGGAGGGATATGGTCGAGCTCAACGGGGAGGCCATTGATCGGCGACAGCATGGGGTCCCTGCCGAAGGTGTTGCTCTTCTCCCCGCTGCAGAGCCTCCACCTGAAATGCTTCACCAGGTAGTGCATGGTCACCACCGTCTCCACCCTCGTGAACTCCATCCACAGCCAGATCCTCGGCCCCCCGCCGAACTTGGTGTGCTCGTGGAAGATGGCCGGGTCCATGTGCGTCGCGCACGGCCGGCGCCCACAACGCCTTCCACCCTTTGGGGATGTAGACGCCGTCGAGCTCGATGTCCTCGAGGGAAGTTGCCGAAGACCGGAGGCACCATGCAAAGGATCTCCTACGCGACGCGCCACGTCAGGTTCATCTTCGTGACGTCTTCCCATGTCGGGGCCTCGCCGTCTTGCTTAGCCTTCGCGATCTCGTCGTGCTCTGCATGCCTTCGGCACCTTCAGGAGAGCCCTCGAGGACATCGAGCTCGACGACGGCTAGTGCATCCCCAAAGGGTGGCAGGTGTTCTGGGCGCCGTTTGTGACGTACATGGACCCGGCCATCTACCACGAGTCGTCGCGGTTCGACAGCCAGGCCACGGCGGCGGGGCGAGGGTCTGCCCGGGGATGGAGTTCGCGAGGGTGGAGACGTTGGTGACCATGTATTACCTGGTGAGGCACTTGAGGTGGCGGCTCTGCTGCGGCGAGAAGGACAACACCTTCGTCAGGGACCCTCTGCCGTCGCCGGCGAACGGCCTGCCCATCGAGCTCGACCACATCGCTCCTCACCGCTGCAGCTACTCCTATGACACATCCTTTTGGCACATATATATACAAGACCATCCCTCTTTGTGTGGGCGTGGAGTCTTTTCTCTCTCTTTCTATACTCTTCTATATGCTATGGTATCAGAGCAGTTAGAATTCTCCCTTTTCTGCGCGCGCTCGCTCCCACGTTTACTTTCTCGCTTCTTCCCCTTCCGAGCCAACTGAGCGCTCTTGCCTTCCCCTCCGGCCACCGCTCCCGCACCAACCCATCTCGAGCTCTCCGCAGTGAAAAGTTAGGTTTTCCTCTCCGGCACCTCCATCGGCCGCCTCCCTCCATGCATCCGTTGTCGTCGTGGCGGCCGCCTCCTCTCACTCCGTCTCGGCGAGGCGGGTGGCTTGGCTCGGAGGCTCCTGCATGAGGAGGCGAAGGAGACGGAAGCAGGCGAGCACCAACACTATTTCGGACGCAGCCAGGCACCATCCTTCACCTCTTCCGACTCCTCGCGCTTGCCCTCGCACGGCCGCAACTTCTTCTGCGTCGCGGACGTGAAAATCTCTCTTCGCAACTGCGTCGGCACCTCTTCGCGCCCGCTCTCTCCTCCTCCCATCCTTCTCCGCACAAGCGAATATACTCTCCTTGCGCCTACCCATCTTTCTAGCCTCGCGTCGCGCACACGCATCTTGGCGATTTCTCCGCCATCGTGGACGTGTCACCTCGCTCTCCGTTTCTTCTTGCGTCCGGTGCACGCGCGCCTCTATCTGCGTCACCCGGACGCGAAATCTCTCTTCGCAGACGCGAACTCATTCCTCTCACGCCCGTTCCCCCCTTCTCCTCGCATCTACGCCCATCCGTCGCGCACACGTGTCCCTTGTGGACGTGTCGCCTCGCCTCCGTTTCCATTCGCGTCTGACGCACGCGCGCCTCCGTCAGTGCGACGCGAACGCGAAAATTTCCTACGCGGACGCAAAATTATTTCTTTCGCGCCTGTTTCCCCTCTCATCTCGCGTCCGTGCCAGTTCGCCACACTCACGCATCCCTGTACGCGAAACCCTCTCCTGCAGACGTGAAAATCCTTTTTTCACACCCGCCTCTCTTCTCACCTCGCGTCTGCTCTCAATTTAGTCTCATGTCTAGAGCACACGTGGCTACATCCGCTCTCCCCTGCTCTCTCTCATCGTTGACGCACAATCTTCTCTCCATTTCGCGGCTCGTCACCAAAGCACCCGCGGGTGATTCCTTCACGCCACGTTCAAACCTTTCGTTTGCCGGATTTAGCTCTCTGCCTGCCATCGGTGACCTCTCCATCGGAGCTCTGATCACCGCTCAGGCTAATCCGATGTTTTCTCCCCCTTACGCCGCCGTCAACGTAAAATCCCATATCCTGATTTCGCTTGATCTCAACGCCAACTACTTAAATTATGTGTTCTTTAAATCCCTATGTGCCAAGTTCAGCCTCTGCTCCCACATCAACGTCTCCGCTCCTACTTGACCAGATGACCCCCGGTGGGATATCACCGAGTGTTACGTCCGCAGCTTGTTGTTCGGCTCTATCGACGACTCCGTCCATGACCTCGCCATGGACGCCACCGACCAACCGCCCGTGACCTGTGGGTGGCCATCGAGAGGATCTTTCACGCCAACCAGCAACCGCGCGCCATCTTCCTCCTCAATAAGTTTCACTCCATGGTACAAGGAGACTCCTCTGTCTTGACGTACTGCCAGCGCCTCAAGACCAAGGTCGCCGCTCTCCGCGATATCGGCCATCCCGTGGAAGACTCGCATCTTGTCCTCGCGCTTCTGTGAGGTCTCAATCCTCATTTATCCAACACCAACGACGACATCGCCAACTTCGTCATCCTTCGTACGTTCGCCAAAGACCACGATACGCTGGTCCTCAAGAAACTCCGTCTAGCCAACGACAAGAAGACCGTCGCCCACACCGCTCTCCTCGCCACCGCCGACTTTGACTGCACTGGCCCCGACGGCTGTCGCTCCACGTTCGCTGATGTCTCCCATGGTGGCCACAGTAGCCACTCCAGCGGCCATGGTTTCGGCAACAGCACCAAGACCTGAGCTGATGGTAACGGGAAAGAGAAGGAGAAGGGCAAGGACAAGAGTTGGAGCAGCCAAGCTCATACGCTTCATGTTGCCGCTGTTGCTCCATAGTAGGCCGCACCCATGGGCTCTTGGCTCTGCTATAATCCCTGGACGCCTTAAACCTTCCCAATGCAATAGCAGTCGCGCAGTCATAACAGCTGGCGACCAAGTGTCCTCGGTGCTCCTCCCCAGGCACACCTAGCGTCCGCATCGGTGCACCCCCTCATCTCGCGTCATCAGTCTCCCAACTGACTCCCATGTGGAATCAGGTTGGCCTCATCATTGCTCTCAACCAAATGACGCTCCAAAATCAGCATCCCTGGGTGCTAGACTCTAGCACATTATCTCACATGAGCTCTTCGAATAGTATACTGTTTTCTCACCATCCTTACTTCTTCCCTTTCGTTACTTTCGGCAATAGGCAAACCCTCTAATTACATGTCGTGGCGGCTCCCTTCTTCCGACACAAGCATCAAATTTTCCTCTCCACATTGTTCTGATTGTTCCCTCTTTAGTACACAATTTACTTTCCGTTTGCCAATTCAACAGAGACCAATTGCTCTGTCAAATTTGACGCTCTTGGTTTTTCTGTTAAGAATATCTCGACCCGGCGTGTAAAGCTTCGCTGCAATAGTGGTGGCGACCTTTACACCATTCCCGCTGCGCCATTCACTCCTCACACCAGTCTCGCCACCTCCACCAACCTTTGGCATCTCTATCTCGGTCATCTCAGTCATGCCGCCATCGACACTCTTCACCGAAGCGCGTCCATCAAAAGTAATAGACTCGTCCACACTGTCTATCACTCATGTCAGCTTGGCAAACATATGCAGCTTCCCTTTTTAAACTCTAGCTCCTCCACATCTCGGTCTTTTGAACTTCTCCACTGTGATGTGTGGACATCTCCCGTTGCAAGTATTTTAGGTTATCAATATTATCTCGTTTTGCTTGATGATTTTACACATTACTTCTAGACTTTTCCTGTTTCTCACAAATCTAAGGTTACAACCCACATCATTGACTTTTGCAATTATGTTTCTACTCAATTCAAACTAGTCATCAAATCAATACAGGCCGACAATAGAACAGAGTTCGTCATCAAAACCATCCAAACCTT
Source organism: Oryza coarctata (assembly GCA_030770085.1). NCBI lineage: Eukaryota > Viridiplantae > Streptophyta > Magnoliopsida > Poales > Poaceae > Oryza > Oryza coarctata. Next base: position 13,271,060 of record CM061475.1, read on the forward strand.
TCTTCATTCTCGTGGCATTCGCCTATGTTTTCCTTAGTTATCCATCCTCCTACAAGGGATATTGCTGCCTCGATCTATCCGCTCGACGCATTATCATCTCTCGTCATGTTATGTTCGATGAGACCAGCTTCCCCTTCGGGTTAATCAACCCCGGGTCTTCGGTCTCGACCTGGACTTCTTACTTACCAATACTCTTCCAACATGCCTCCCCATGACTTCTCCATCCCACGACGGCGCTGAACACCCACGGCCCACTCTGATGATACCAAAAGACCCGCTAGATGATCCTACCATTCTTCTGCGCGGACTAGCCGCGCAGGCCGTCCCTCCACTGAATCCTACTCCACCTTCCCATGCCACTACGTTGGCAGCCGCCCCGACTACCCCAGTCCGACACTTCCACCAGACATACAGTCGACAGGCATGAGTATCTCTACCTCATCCCTTGAGCAGTCTACCCTCCGCCTACTGGTACCCTCAGATTGCGCAGCAGCCCTTGCCCCGACTGCTCCCCACATGGTCACTCGGTCCCAAACTGGGTCTCTTCTTCTGCCTCAGCGCTACGGTTTCTCCACCACCCATTGTGTCGTCTCGCCCATCTCGGTGAACCATCGGTCTGCCTTGGCCGATCCTTAGTGGCGTACGGCTATGGCTGACGAGTACATGGCATTGATTGACAACGGGACCTGGCGCCTCATTTTTTGCCCCCTCGGTGCCAACTTTATGACAGGCAAGTAGATCTTCGAGTACAGATTCCACTTCGATGGTTCCCTTGCCTGTCACAAGGCGCGTTGGGTGGTTCGCGGCTTCTCTCAACGCCCTGGCATCGACTATAACAAGACCTTCAGCCCCATCATTAAGCCTACCACGATTCGAGTCATTCTCACCCTTGTTGCATCGCGCTCCTGGCCGGTCCACTAGCTTAATGTGAAGAACACTTTTCTTCATAATCATCTGGCAGAGACAGTGTACTGTCAGCAGCCTCCTAGTTTCATCGACCCTACTCATCCCGACGATGTTTAGCTCTTGCAGCACTCTCTATATGGCCTAAAACATGCGCCCTAGGCTTGGTACCAACGATTCACCGCCTACCTTTGATAACTTGGTTTCATTGCCTCCGTCTCCGACACATACTTCTTTGTACTTCATGCCGAGGATGTAACCACCTACCTGCTCCTATACGTAGACGACATCATTCTTACGGCATCCTCGACCGCCACCCTGCAGCACATCATGGCACGACTCCACTCGGAGTTCGCCATGACAAGCCTTGGTGATCTGCACCACTTTCTCGGCATCTACGTCACGCGCTCTCCTGACAGATTGTTCCTTTCTCAGCGTCAGTATGCTGTGGACCTTCTCTAACGGGCGGGCATGGCCAAGTGTCACTCTACAGCCGCCCTGGTTGACACTCGTGCCAAGCTCTCAGCCACCGACAGCCCTCCAGTCACTGACCCCTCTTAGTACCGGAGTCTTGTCGGTGCCTTACAGTACTTGACACTCACACGTCCTGATATCACCTACGTGGTCCAATAAGTGTGTCTCTTAATGCATGCTTCCCACGAACCTCACTTCGTGTTGATTAAGCGCATTTTTCGCTACGTGAAGGATACCTTGTCCATTGGCCTACACCTTAGCTCTAGGCCGGTCAACTCCCTCACTACGTACTCCGACGCAGACTGGACAAGCTATTGCGTCTTCCTCGGTGACACCCTGATCTCTTGGTCCTCTAAATGCCAAACTACGATGTCCCGTTTCAGTGCGAAAGCCGAGTACTCTACGGTTGTCCATACTATCGCTGAATGCTGCTGAATTTATTAACTTCTCTAGAAACTTCATACACCCATCACCTCAGCAACCATTGTCTACTGTGACAATGTTAGTGCAGTCTATATGACCGCTAACCATGTTCATCATCGTCGCACAAAGTACATCGAGATCGATATCCACTTCATCCATGATAAGGTTACTCTAGGTCTAGTTCAGGTGCTTCACGTGTCTTTGACACATCAGTTCGTTGACATCATGATCAAAGAACTGCTTGAAACTTTGTTTTACTAGTTTTCAATCCAGTCTTTACATCCATCATTCTCCCGCTGCGACTACGGACAGGTATTAGACATCTCTTTTGGTTGTACATATATACAATACCACCCTCTTGTGTGGATGTGGGGTCTTCTCTTCCCTCTTTCTATACTCTCATTCAACTCTAACTCAGGAATGATGAGTAAAGCACTTCCTCCGTCTTCCATATTTAAATGTTTATGGTATTTTTTTCATTTGTCTTATTTAAAATCTATATGAAAATATAATTTATTTTATTATGACTTATTTTACTTTAAAAGTATTTTAAACATTTGCACTATTTTTTTATAAAATTAATAGTCTAAAAGTTGAAACATTGTAGATTAAAATATATAGAGAAAGTAGTTAACGTAGTTGGCTTTTAGCCATATATTTGGCCGTGTATCTTATTCAAAAGTTTTACGCAAATCTTAAAAAAATGTTTGTCCTAAAAGTTGTTTTAATAATAAACCAAATTATAATAAAAATAAAATAAACAATAATTTTATAGTTTTTTAAATAAAATGAATAGTTAAATATATGTTTAAAAGTTATCAATGTTATATATTTAAAATAAGAGAGGAGGATAATTTTCTTTCTTAGAAGACTTTGTTTATTCCAACACATCTTGGCTTTGTTCCAACACTCTTCACCTAGAATCGGTCGTTTGAATGCTTGGTCTGTGATGGGTCTACGTCAACCTTATTGTCTGCCTGCTGCCGGCGGCGGCTAGGCAATCTGACGGCCACTGCGCGCGTAATTGCCATCCGCCGTTCGCCGGCGTGGCGCCTGGCCACCGCGGCTTTGTACTGTGAAGAACTGGAGATAAAACTCTTTTCTGCAGGATCCTCTTGCGCGACATCTGCGTGCAGAATATCATAATATCCTCTTTTTTGAAGTAAAAAATTCCCTAACTCTCCTCATTTGCAAAATGTCAAATAATTTCAGTACAGACGGCTTGTCAGACAATCCTATATCAATAATAACACTTGCAGGTTGAAAATCAGCAACATCGTAGCCACGTGCTTGTTCAGCCAGCCACGTGTTAGGTGAGGTACTCCTAGTTGAGTTTTTTTTATGTAATTTTTTACTTCTTATTAAAATATAATCAATATTTATATGTTTAGTTTTTTTTAAAAAAAATACCATAGCTATTGACCGTGAATCTAGAAAACCATATTCTTCATATGCACATTTGCCCAACAATTAATGCTGGAACATCACCTGCCTGCCTATATGTATCGTCAGCATGGTTTATCCTCACTCAGAACACTGGGATATAAACAGAAGGCTCAATGTAAAATTCTATATGGAAATAATCATACTTGCTGCGTGCATCTAGTCATCTAGGAAAGTTCAAATGGCCTCATCTTCAATCAAGATAAGCCACAATTCAAGAATGGAGAACAAAATTCAGACATGAATAGCATAAGGATATTCTGGATACTTTAATCTATAGTAACATATAACCAATCGGATCAATGTTGTCCCACTGTTCTAAAAAAAACCGTTCGGGGTCTATTTGGAGGAAATAGACGTAAGAATAGTTTGTCCACATTTTCCCACTGTTTTCCACTGCCTCCATCACATTCGTTATTTGTCGCAAGAATGGCAAGCCGGAATTTGTAATCAGGACTGCTGTTCAACATCTTCCAGGTCTTTTCTTCAGCTTCAGCAAAACGCTCCAGATGCTTACCTATTGCATAAACAATCTTATCCAGCACATCGGTCTGAATCTAGAATAGAACCTTCTGTTGCTGTGTAAATCAACCATAACCTAGAATATAAACTTCTTTTGCTGAGTAAATCAACCATAACGAGGCCAGATTCACCAAGTGCTGTAGCAGATTGCTTGAGAACCCAAGAAAGATCCAGCTGCAGCATCAAGTTTACTACTCTTTAACTAGTTAAAGCAAAATTTACCTTGTGCTTCAGATTCACACATTCAAGTGATTCATTTGCATCCAAACCGTGATTTTGTCAGGCCATCATCCATTACATCCGCAGTCTATACAGCTGCCAATTGGGCAGGACACAAAAGAAGAAAAACAAATTGAGATTCTTCATATTATAAATAGGAAAGCCGACACAGGTAATGAGGCAGTAAACAATATCAACATCATGTTCCCCCATACAACACCAATCCATGTCAACACAGTTCCACTCCGAGGTTCTGTCAAACCTAATACTTATACCCCTAATAGCAAGATATAGAGAGAAAAAATAGGTCGCAATGAACAAATGAAATTAACTCATGTCAACAATCGAAGGCCCTAACTGATAAGCTGAAACAGATCAATCCGCCATGATGAAGCTAGCTGCTTCATTATCTGAACCGGCGTCGCCCCCTCACAATCATCAGGCAACTCAATAACAGTAGCTTCATGTAGTCCCAGTAAGAGGTCATTCTTCGCATCAAGGGGGATTCCAAGATAACCGGAACCATTTTCCATAACCAGATCAGTCAACTGCACCAACAATCAAGATATTCAGCACTAGGAATGTGTAGTTCAAAGTAATACTCCTTTCCTACCCCCAAAAGCAAAGCAACAATTGCCTGGACCAAACAAAGGTTTTAACATCTCTATAGAAACCACTGGAGCATGGAGAGTTTATCATAGTCTGTTCAATACAAGTAGCCTAAGCTCCTTTCCTATCCCCCAAAATAACGACAGCTAAGCTTTCTTTTAAACCTTTGTTTGACCAAGGTAACTCCTAAATTCAAAAGTCCATAGCTTATAGCCATCATCTGACAACTTAGTCTATATGTCTGGACATAACATAAGTTGCACCGTAACAGTATTGCATTAGTTTCAATATTGAAGCAACTATTTAGTTTCACAAGCATGCCAATGCATACCTGCCGTCTAGACAGAACCTTAATTATTATCAGTATTGTTGAGCAAACAAAGAACATAAACAACTATCCAACAAACAGAAGGCCATTTGATCATTGAAGAAAGCATCAAATATCCTTCAGATACTTCACAATCGTTTTTCCTTCAACCTTGTAGCAATCCAGTAAAAGTGAGAGGCCTTCATTCTAGACCAAATGAAAAGCCAGGATTCTGTTTGAGAGGGCAAAGGACCAAGCGTCAATCAGTCAAAATTCTAGTCTCCATCCAAATGGACTTTTTACCAAGACATCTTAAGAATGCATCAGTTACTTTAATTGGCTAATCAAGCATATAACTACTGCCAAATTAATTCATTGTGGGGCAACATTCCTTGATTCTCCATTCCTATTACCAAAAAAACATTCCTTAACAACCTGAAACCTTTCAAAGATCTTTTTCGTTTGTTCAATTTGAAGGGACATTACCAAATTGAACTCACAAACCAATGACAATGCAAGGAGTGTGTAAAACTATATACACGAACAGTGTCTGAAAATTGGAGAGTATACTAAGCAGAAATTGAGAATTGAGGAAACACCCATTGTCAGTATCAGACGTATTCAGCCTCACACAACTTCGGAACACCATCACATGCTACAAATAAACCAATTTGCAAATTGCAACACTAATCATGTGTCATATGACTGGCTTTGCACCAGGAAGGAGAACCAGAGGCAGTAATGCTAAAATAGCATGCGACTGTTGAAATATGTTTAAATCCATCCCTAAGCAATTTAGAACATTATAGTCTTTTAACACATAAATGTCATTTTTATTAGATCAGCAACAGTTTTAGTCTGACCACAGGTTAACATTTTCCATGATATGGTTGTCTCAGTAAACACTTGTTTCTTCAGAATTTTTATTCCTACAATGGAGCATACTTTACCTGCTGAAGCCAGCTCAAAGCTATATCATAGAAGCTTTCTTCCACAAGAAATTGTCCAACAGCATGTAGGACTTCGTTTGCAACCTTATTTGAAAGTTGATCAACGACTGGTCCAGTTTGCTCCATTAATTTTACAAGTAATTCAGCATCTCCAGTAGAAAGAACCTCAGCATAAGCCGAATCCATATCACCGACATGTACCGCATCCATTGCACGAGTCCAAGACTCCCAAATTGGTCCTCTTTCATCCCCTTGATTGTCATCATTCAAAGTTTCCCCATCCAATTCAGGGATAGCAACTCTTGCAACTGCCCTTGAAGCGCCATTATCTTCACCAGCAACCCTAATAGCTTCCAGTGTTGCTTCATCTTTTGAGGCTCGCCATGCACTTCGAGCAGAAGGACCCTCCCCAAACCTAAATGGCCCCTGTCCTTTTTCCCAGCCTCGCCTAGGCCCCGCTTGATCATTGTTTCGTTCATTTCTAGGCGCCCTGTTGTCAGATGAAACAGAATCCAATCCTCTCCTGGCATTCATACCACTTCTTGATCCAGAATAAGCATATGAGTTCCATGGTTCAGAGCTTCTTACACCAGAAGCCATACCATCTCCAGAAAAGTACCTTTCTGTAAATCCCATACGTCCATCACGATCCCTCCCAAACTTTGAATTAGAATATTCATGAAAACCATTGTATTTCATAGATGATCCACCAGGAGATGAATCAAAGCCCAGCATGGGACCACCACCTCTCCTGCCTGATGATAGTGATATATCTCTGGCCATTTCCTCAACAACTCTCTCAAGACCACGTACTCTGTTCTCTAAAGTAACCATGCTGTCATGAGATCCTCCCATGAAATCCTGAAATTTGTAAAAAAAAAAGTGATATTAGGTAGTTAGCCCACAGACGCCCATTAAACTAAAATCATGCCCTCAGAGATGGCATACATCAGTACATGACAACAGTATGTGTTCACATTTGTGATTTACTAGAAAAAAAGATTCATGTACAACAAAACAAAGCAGGAATTTTCATTGTTCAAACCCAAACTACGAGGTTTCTTTGTAAGCTTTAGTAATGTGCCATGCTACAGAGACATCAAAGTTACTAACATCCCTTCTAAAGCCAACACAATGTTTATTTCTAAACAATGTAAGGTCACTTTAGTTGGGTTATTATGTAATATCGTAGCACTAGTTTCTTCTAGATGATAACATGAAATTTCTGACACCAAAAGATGCCTGGCAGCACATCACTAAGACAAACACAACACATGACAGTATAATCTCACAAAGCATACCAAGCAGTGAAAAGTCTCGTTAACAGATAATTACATATTCAAAAAAAAAGATAATATCAGTTAGGATGTCAAAAAGTGTGATATTCTGGACATTTCTTCTCAAGAATTGTTGCTTAACAGAAAAGACAAAAACGAAATTCCAGACATTTCTTTTCACCGGAATAAACATGGCACTAACCTGCAGCATGTTCATTAGACTAGTCTGCTGTCTCTCCAAGTGGGATAATTGCCTCTGTATCGCCAACCAGTTTGTTTTATTATTTAAGGAAGGCCCTTCTCCAGGAGCATTCATTGCTGCTGAAGCAGAATCTTTTGCATCAGATTCATTCCTATCTTCAACACCAGATGTCCTAACTTTTGCATCTTTGTTTCTATTTCCTCTGCCAGCCCATCTATCTCGAATGCTTTGAAAATTAGAGCTTGCACGCAGTTGAGTCAGATTTCCTTCGTCGTTTGCTGATCCATTGCTGTTAGCTGGACAACCAGGATCGCCATCTGTGTCTTCTGGTTCCTCTTCACTTTGTAAATGAGATTGTAAAGTCTTGCGGGGTACAGCCACCTCAACGGCTAGTTCATCTGTGATTATTGTCTCGAGCTTTTGAAAAAATTCAGGGTTAAATTCCCTGTCAGTTAGCGTAGGTCTTTTCTTTAAGAGAACTGCTGCCTTTTCAGCTATGCTACTGCCCTTCACTTTGTCATTGTTATTAGGTGAATCCAAGATTTGCATTGATCTTTTGGAGTCCAGTTTCCCTTCACCAACAGCTGATTCCTTATTTTTACCATCTGTTGCATGCAAATTGAGTTGCAATAAGCATAAAGTAGTAAAATCCTTAATAACATCATGCACTTTTAAACTAAAAAACAAATTGTACCGCTCGAATCATCGCCTGCCATTTTTTTCCATAGCTGCACTGCATCAGCCATGCTATCTCTGACAGGTTTTACCTGTAAAAAATTGACAAGAACAACTTAACGCAACATGATGCATGTAATCATGACTTATCATCCTCTGAAAAGGATACATGAAAGAGCAACATATCCATCAGTTTGGGTTGAGCAAATTGAAGTTTTAGTTACCTTATCAAAACGACAATATTCGAGAGCAGCTATGGTTGGAGCTGTTCCATCACCTATCAAGTGGCCTGAATATGTGGCCAGGACACACAACGTATCAGCTGCGGCCTTTCTAGTAGCCCAATCACTGTTCTCAAGACAGGCACGAATGCTTTGCAATGTCTGTGGCATATTCTGAGAACTGATTGCTCCAACCTGAAAAGAAAGATATGAACAGATACTCAAACAAGGAGGGCTACTGAATCTGACAATAATTATGTCATTGCAGAGATTGTCAAATATGTAAGCACAGTAATACTTGCAGAAGTATTCGTGACAATACCATTCAAAGCTCCTGCTTTTAACTAGAACTAGTTCTGGGACAGTCCTATTAATATAATAAGAAAGCCAACTAAACATATGAGTTGGATATTTGATTCATTTATTTGAATGCATCAATCATTTGACCATGCAACAAACAATAACTCACTAGTCCACATAACTCCATGGTCCATGCATCCAGCAATCAAAAGGAGTAGAGTTATCCATCTAAATTATTAAAAGTACACTCCCAAATTTATAGTAAGAAGTAAGAGACATGAAAATGCAGTAAACTCTGTGACACAAATAGCCAATAAGTATTCTACCTCTCAGCGAATACATGAATTGATATATTGAGTTATGCTTGAACATCATATGTCTATAACAGGTAAAAGAGGATATTGCATAATACTTGCTGAAATATAAGAAAATAAAAGGCTACAAGAAGCAAGGAAAAAGTTTAATTATTCGCTTATTTAAACATTGAAAATCACAACACTATGGTATGGTACTATCCATTGTTCATGGGGCCAAACACCACTCAAAAGTAAATGCAGTCTTATGTACCCAATGGCAGGATATCAAATGCTAAAATCCACCGTCCATAAATTCAGAGGAGCAAAATGGCATGACACATTGTAATAGTTATTTTAAAAAATAGAACCCTGGTCCCATATTCTCAATGATAATTCACCATTCTTCTCGACAAAACGATTTCCAACAATATGGTTGTCAGCGAGACAAATAGACAGCATCCAAAACTGATTACATGATGAAACTATATACGGCCGCATCAGCAGCACAAAACAGCACTTACGGCAAAAACAATTCCTGCCTATTGGCCAAAGTCTATGATAACATTCCCATATTCAGACAGAAAATTAAATGTCCATCAAAATATAAAGGTAATAGCGTCTACCACATATTTCTACCACCTGGCATCTGTCATGTCAATTCATCGAACATATATCATGCACAAAGAAAAATATGGCACAAGTCCCACCTGAGACAAGCTCCCGATGATGGTGAGAAGCGCCCCTTTAGCCTGCACTCCCTGTCCACCAAGCAATTTGCAGACCTTCGGACCAATCTTACCAAACATCCCTACCACCCCAGGTCCAGGCCCAGCACCCTCCACCGTCTTTGCCAGGCAGGCCGCCGCCCCGCCCTGCACTGCCTTGCTCTGCTCCCCCATCACCTCGAAGAGTGGCTTCACGAACAGTGTGACGGTCGCATTGCCCGCTTCAGCAACGGCTGAAGCAGCCAGGGGTCGGAGGTACACCGCCGAGAGCTGCCCGACGGCGTCGCGGCACGCGTCACGCACGGAGGTGTCTGAGTTCGTGTCCTTGAGCCTCCGCGCGAGGTGCGCCATCACCTTCTGCAGGTGCAGCGCGGCGGAGTCGGGGTGCGCGGCGCAGAGCGTGGCAAGGAGGCGCAGCGACTCCCGCCGCGCGGGGGACGCGAGACCCGGGGAGTCCGACGTCAGCGCGTGGACCAGCATCGGCACGGCGTCGGGCGACGGCAGCGAGCGGATGATGCGGTCGAGGTCCTCGACGGCGATGTGGTGCGTGTCCCGGTCGGAGAGCTTCGCGAGCGCCCCGAGCACCCGCGACTTGAGCTCCGCCATCGCCGCGTTCTTCGACGGCATCGCCCCCGCACCACCCGCGGCCACCGTACCCCCTCCCACTCCCCCCGCCACCGCCACCCCCGCTCCGGCGGAGCCGTTATTCGGCGGCTGCGCGGTGGTGGGTGACCTGGGATGCGGCTTAGCCGCCGACTTGGAGACCGCCGTCGCCATGTCCGGCAGTTCCGCGCGTCAAACCCGGTGAATGCCGGCGTCCCCCAACCGCAACGGCGAGCTCAGATTTGAATTCTCGGGCGCGGGATTTCGGCTCGAATTTGATACCTCCAGCGGGCTAGTTCAGGCGAATTTGACGCGGATTCCGTGGGATTCGCACCTCTCTCGAATCGATCGGTGGGTTTGGGGGTGGGGTTTTGCGGCGGATTTGGGAATGGCGGCGTCGAGATCTCACCTTGGGTGGGGAACGAAGGTGGGGGACGAAGACGAAGCGGAGGCGAGAGAGTGGGAGCGGGCGAAAGGGTTCTCAAGATTCTGTTGACACGATGAGGAGGCTAGAGAGGAGTGAGGGCCCACTAAGGTGGTAAGAGTGGGGCCACCTTGTCAGGGATAAACTGGGTTTAGTAGTAAAGCGAGTAGGAAAATTAAATACAGCTAGTCCAAATGATTTGATGGCTTAAGCCCACCTTGTCAGTGAAGAAGGGTACTGTGCCAATACGGCCGTATAGCGCCGTACTAGTCGACTGTTCATTTGACCAACCGCTGTAAATATCCGTGTTAATTATTTCCCGCAAAGAAAAGATATATCAGTGTTAATTACAGCCTACTAACCAGTTTTCAACCATAAATATATAGATATAAAAATGTATCTATAAATTGTTTTTCTATACATTTATATTTTTACAGCTTATCAAGCTCAACCAATTAGAGATAAGTGGATCAAACAGCATTTTGTTTGCTCTGAAAAACACAATGTTGGCGTCTCTTAATCGCCAAATTTTTTTAGTAAATTCAAATTCGTGACTTACCTGCCGTATAAGTTTTGATGATCTTCAGAAAAAAAAATTGTGTTGGGCCCCATAAATCTGTTATTTTCGTTATGTGTCTCTCGAACCGTCGAGGTTTTCTGTCCTCTGAAAATTGCTGATGAAATTAATTGTACAAATACCCGGGCAAACTCCAAACTGACAGCAACAGTGCTACGATAAAATTGAATAAAAGCAGGACACCAATTTTAAGGTAAAATGTAGTTCTATTCGTTGACAATGTCCGATCTCTCTAGGCTGATTTGGAAGGATCGAGTCAATTTCAAGGTGAGGAGTTCATTCCATTCTCATCTGCTTGGAGTAAGCCTCAGCATCTGTCAGACTTGTCACACGACAAGGAGCAGGCATTAGCAACAACAATCCAATCCTAGCTTAGTAAATCAGTAATCTTGTTAATAGACGTCGTAGGTACTGTATTATAGCCTCTAGTCGTTAGTTTGTTATTCTATAAAGCTATAATCTAAATTTTAAAATTTAATTTTATAGTTGATTTTAAAATTATTTTTATCATGGTTTATTTTCTAACATTAGCTTTTAAACTACTACAAACATTGATTAAAAACTACACCTATAATTTTTTTTCTTAATTCATTTTCTATGGCTTATCGAGTGTAGATGAAACGAACAAATATTATCGAAAAAAAAAATCTCCATAGGTATTTAGCTGCAGGCTGTAGCTACACGTCCACACATTAACATGGCACAAGGCTTGCTCTACTACTGCGTTGAAGAAGATGATCACCTGAAGAGATGCCATGGTTGATTGGTTTGGTGAGGTAGATGCAGGAGACGCATTGGTGGGAGAAGCTTACACATCAACAACAGCTTGTGCCGCAACTTGCAACTGAAAACAAAACGCCATATATACGTAGGTGGTTAGCACATCCCTATTGTAGTATTGTTGATGCCTACGAATATGATGATCACCGTTGGCATCATCCTGGGACTAATCTTGTAGTCTTCCCGCTACGCTGCCGACAAAATATTAGTAAGAGTTCTCTCCTACAAAATTATTAGTTTATATATATATATATATACACTAAATGCAAGCAGAATATTTTAGTATCTCTCTTTAAACGTGTGTGTTAGGGATATGTTCGCATGTGTGCGAGTGTGACATATGAGACAGTGTTGCCAAGTGTGCTTCTTCCGTATAATCAGAGGAAAAAAAGAGTATTGGTCAAGCAAATCAAACTCTACTTTGTTTTAGCCGTTTGCCTGTTTGTTACCAGGTGGGCCGAATTTTTTTGAAGTGGGATTTTGAAGCCCAACTTCGAAAGCTCAGAGATGACCGAGCTGGCCACCACAGTTTTTCATAATTGGGCCGTAATCGACATGTTTTTAGCTACACCATGCAGGGGATTAATGGATTCTTCGGAAGATAGCATGCTTGCCCCAGTCCAAAAGACAACAACCAGGATTCACCGATAAAGTTCGATTTACGTGAGATTTCACATGAATTGTCCCATCTATCGTGAATAAGGGGAAAGTTTGTTAGATTTTTAAAAGTAACCAAGCTCTCCAATAATAAATGATTCATCCAAAAATATAAGAGGATTCAAATTATGAATCACAATAGAGTATAAGTATTTCTACATTAATTTACATGGTTCCTCATAATTTTAATGATTTTCTTAGCCAATTAGATGCTTAAAAACAAAATCTAAACCATTCAAAATTTGAAAAACGATCATCGAAGTGATTAAAATAAAGTCTTTTATATAAGATTCGTATTTGCTAAATAACTTAGATATGATTATATTTTAAAACGAATGTATGATTTTTGAAGCGTGTTCGTAGATAATAGGTACGTGTCCACCCGCGAGTGTCCTAACTCCTGTCTCGTGAGTGCTTGTGTCTGACATGTTTGTCAGCAAAACAAGAGCGTATATATAGAACACGAATGCATGGTCCATCAACAAACGGGGCCAGATGAAGTAGACGTACGCTAGCTAGGCACGTACGTCGGAACGTAGCCAGCTACCGGACGTCGATGGCCATCTGGGAGATGGGACCAAAACGAGCCCGCGTCGTCTCCAACGAACGGAAAAGGGACCAAATACAGTGCAAACGGCAAAGGACGGACTAAATATAGTAGTACTGCACTCTACGCTGCAACGCTGTGATTTTTTTTTTAACTACGGTGTATTCCTTTGAAAAATAAGTAGTCACAAAAGACCAGCTGTTAAGTCATATAAAATGGATGTAACACTCATGGGCCCATTCTTTTTGGTTACACATTATACATTATCGTGGACACACGACGTATTTTTTTTAAAAAAACTTCCTATATATAAGTTTTATTTTAAAAACATTTTTTTATATTTATAATAATTGATTCATTTTGTTTGCACCCTCGATTATTACATAAAATCAAAATATCTTTCATCCGTTCAGACTAATCAAACCGATTTGTACAAGCCCAATGTATACCTGTTAGTTTGGTCAGGTTAAAAAAGCGAAATGTTAATGTGGTAGATATGAGATATCCTATAATACCACATACTATACAAAAGATTATCTTTAGATGCAAAGATAGATAAGTAATCTATCACAAGGAATAACTCTAACTCTATATAGTACTACTTATGGACGATAAGGCTTTGCATATTCATGATGTATAAATATAATATCGCTTAGATTTGATCGTTATGTTCCAAACCCATTAAGTATCATGTCATTTGTTACGTGAACATTACTGTTAAGTTGCAACTTTTGGAACTGCTGCTTAATCTTGGATTCTTGTTGACTTGATGAGCTGGTCTGCTGGTGTTAAGTTGGAAGTTAGAACTGTAGATAATCTGACCACAACAGAAGTTACAATCATTTATTTATTATAAAGTTATTGGTATAAAATTTACCAACTATAAATATAAATAATAAAAGTGTTAGAAATTAGCCCAAGAGTTAATATATTTCTTTAATTCCAAAACATACGTGTGAATAATATGATTGGCCAATGCGACAAAGACCACTTAAAAATGAGCCATCTCTATTTAAAGTCGTCCGTGCACGCGTATTTATCGTGCGAAATATCAAAGTGACTTATGTTAGAATGAGCGACCGTGTACTACATGGTAATAAAATCATACTAAGGCAGCTGAATTTTTTTATTGCATTATCTTTCTTGTAAATACATCGGTTAATGTGATTAAAACCGACATGCATTTACTGTAAATTTATGTGTTAAATTCTTGTTATTACTTCTTATAATCACCTAACATTTGCAGCATATAAAGACGTCTAATTTTTTCCACTCTTTCCTATTTTCTTTCTGCTCTACACTAATCTTGTTGTGTTGTCAGGGTCTCGTTGACCTGCACCAGCTTGGAAGAAGAGCGGGTTCTCGTAGAAAACACCTGCATGGGGGTGATAATGATGTTTCTGGGAAGCACTGGCTCGTGTGAATGACTCCTTTCCTCCCTGTCTTCTGTCTATACAATTTGATCATGTTTTCTCTGAAAATACTTCAAATGCATCCTAATATCTCTCTTTATGCATCATTGTTTATTTATAATATTTTCTCCTAATAAAATACAGAATTAAAATATTGCACATTTTTCTTAAAAAAGATGGGAGAAGACAAATTTGAGGTACACCAACTCAAATTGAGAAGAACAACTTATTCAAGAAGCAATTTTATTAGTAAACCTCTATTCAAAATTGATGAAAATATACATACCCGTTGTCTCTAAATTCTACATGCAAGGTTAATATTTTATTTGTACTTATGGTTTGGTCTAAAATCGGAGTCAATATGCACATGTATGCAAGATTAAAAGGGGTTTTATAAAAAAACATATATAATTCATACTAAGTCATAAGTCATAGAACTCAATTTAAAATAGATGCTCTAACTAAAATATGTTTGATGCTATCTTAGTGAATTAGTGCTATTATCTTGTGCCATTGAATTGTGAAAAACAGGTCCTTAAAAGATCCGAGATGCTATCAAATTTTTGGTGCCATCAGCTGATTTGTTTGATTTTCATAAGTTGTCAAATTTTGGTCATGGCCGATACCAAAACCAAATTACCCAAAACTGAAATGCTCGGTCCTAGTATTTCCCCAGTGTAATTCAGTTTTGACTTTGAGATGATGGAATTTCTCAAAGATTGAACTGAAATTTTTGGTTAGACCAAACGCCCACCCTTCCAAGGTCACAAAAACCGTATGCGCGAATTACCTCCTTATCGATGCACGCTTGGGGTTGTGATGTAAATCACGGAGATCGAAGTGTTAGGAGGAGAGGCCCAATCTGAAACCGAAACAAGCAATCGTGCGAGCTGCTAGCAGCGACGGCCATGAGTGGACGCATGCGAAGGAGGAGACAGAGAAAAGAAAAGGGCGCAGGTGGGTACAGTAGTCTTGGCGGCGAGCGAGCGCAAACATATGCATCGACACATGTGCGCTCTCGGCTTGGGCGACGACGAGGAGGCCGGCCTCTTTTCGCCTTGTTTTTTAGCGGTATTCATTTACGCGAGGCCACCAAAGCGTGGGGGCGGAGGGAGGACGAAAGCAACGCCGCGCCCAAAGCCATCATCAACGAGAGAGAGGAGACGACAGGAGCAACCAGCTAAGCTACCGGCAGCGGCAGTACGAATACGAGGTCGTGTGATGCGTGCGTCGGTCTCTGCTCGCCTGTAGCGGTGGTTGAGACCCGCCTTCTGCCGGTCCATCACCTGCTCACCGGCTCGGTTGGATTATCATTATTCCTTTGGTAGGCCCTTTACGAAACACATGAATTTTATTCGATTTTCATATAAAACGGTTTAATTTTTTCAATGTTTTTCTAAAGGCTGCTTTGAAATATATGATCCAGAAAATAAAGAAACAGAAACAACAAATATAACTCCAAAACAAAAGATTGAAAAATATAGAAACAAATACACAAATAATCGTTCGAATATGCCATAGAAAATATGTAGGAATATTAAATAAGAAAGATAGATTCAAAAGCAATTTTCAAGAGATTAAAGTTTTTTCCTAACTTTTTTCCAAAATTTATATGCATTAAGCAAATCCTTGGGAATTTTATAGAATTTGGAAAACTCTAATCCTTTGATTCAAAGGAGGTTTAAATTCATCTTTGATTTGAAGGAAAAATATGGAAAATTTGTAGAATTATAATTCTATAGGAAGTTTTTCTATATTGTTATTTGAAACAAATGACTGAATTATATGACATTTGTATGGATTGTCTTGTTCCATGAAAGTTTTTGAGAAATTTTAATATGAGATTTAAGCTCATGAAAAATTCCCTTTGAGTTTATCTATCTCTTTGAATTTCTGTGTTTTTTCTATAGTCGAATCAAACGATGTGTTTTTCAATCATCTATTCTAAACTTTTCTTCTTATTAAAATCTTACATTTTTATATTGTTCCAATCCTATTATTCAAAGGGGCCTAAACAAGAGGTCCTTAGTGTTTGAAATAAAATTTTCGTTAGATTATTAACGTGGATTGTTTACTTATTGTAGAAATAAATTATTTTTTTAAAAAATAAACCTAACAAATACTAAGTAATCTAAGCAAGAAGAAAAAATATTGATAAATCTTATTTTAGAAATGTGAAGCAAATATTTCGTAATAATAATCCGATGAAATTTAAGTGTAAAAGTATAGTCCTTGTCATCCCTCCAAAAAGAATGTTTTCCTCTCCCTTCAAACAAAACTGCTATAAAAAAAACTTTCTAAATCGCCGACGTAGAATTAAACCTTAATCATATTTTCATCTCCTAATTCAATTACAACATATTATACATTATTTTTAAAAGACAGTTGTCCTTTCTTTTTCTTAAAAAACCTGCTCCCTCTCCACTATAAACAAAACCGCTAAAAAAAAAACCAGCACATTAAAAACTTAATTATATTTCTATCTTTCAATCCAGCACAAGTTAAACCTGTAGCCGTAAACCGGAAAGAGTGGTTGTGTGGATGAGATACAGCTTTGTTGTGCTGTTGTGCGGTGTAAAGTTGTTCTACCTGTACTTGGCAGGGGGTAGGTTGTGCTAAACTTCTAATAATGCCAAGTAACTAATACTGTACTAACTAACCATCGCGTGCTACTGCTGCAGAAACAGACAAAGAACAGTAGTGTCCGTCACAAACATATAAATTGCCCTGCAGGTGGCACGTACGCACGTACGTACAACAGGCAGCAGCACTAATCCCTCACAACCACTAAAGGACCAGTCTCATTAACAAATTAAATCAAGTAACATGAGGCCATCGTTGACTTGTTTAGGGCTAGCGGATCAAAATAATTCATCGACGTGCCGTGCGGTTACCGCTAACGGATGGAAAGCGACAGTGGCGTAGTTATGGTAAACTATATATGAATTAAACAGAACGTAGACTACTTTTATCTAGTCTTGCTTAGTTTAGTTCTTGCATGTCCAAGCAACTATCTTTTGGAGCCGGACAAAACACGCACGGTGCCCTAAACTAACCAGGATATTTCACAAAATTTGGTTTGATCGTAATGGTGCTTAATTTATGCCGTTAATTTGATGATGCACGAGTCATGACTGATGAATTAGCTTGCAGCATTTCATTGCTGGCGTACTCCATCATATCAAATTTGACATCTAAAAACTTTAACCATCAATTTTTTATAACATAAAATAGAAATTATGATATGATATGATATCTACGTTTATGATGATATTATCAAGATATAATCGACTTAGTCTGAGTGTATGTATTTATATAAATAAGTATATTGTGTTTGTATTGTAAAAAAATCACTTAGAATAATTTTATATAATAACCTTATAATATTAAAATAATACTTTTTGATAAGTACGTATATAATACATACCAACTTTTTAAAATCTAACCATTTTGAAAAAATAATAAAAGATTTTTAAACGTTTAATTAAACTTCGTCCTAAATATTAAATACTTTTTTTTACCAAGGGACGTATTAAATTATCATCAAGTTTACATCATGATAAGTTGAGCCGATTAAAATTAGAATATGAAACAGACCTTTATTTTTGAATAAATAAATATGAAACCAATCATTAACATCACCCATTTGAGGGGCAAAACGCAGATTGCGGTCCACTACTCCACGCGTTTGGCTGCCCCCTTTCTGCGCTCTCCAGAATACCTACCTTCCCAATATTTTTATCAAACTTTCTTCTCTTTTAGGCGAGTGCACTTTCTTTTAGATTATTTTTTGGTGTCTTGTATCCGTAAAGAAATTTAAATAAGCAGTCTTGCTCGGCAATCGAATTTTGGGAAGACTGCATGCTCAGCACAAATACCTAGAGGAAAACATCAATTTGCAAATGGCCTGATATCGGCCGACAGGCCGTTTTAATTTTCATGTTTGGAGCTCGTTCATGATGTGCCCATATCCTCATTAACTAGATTTTTTTTATTTTTTTCAACCTTTTTATTTTAAAACTTTAAAACTAAACTCCATTAAAATTTATTTTCAGATGTGAATATTTTGGTGCAATGTTCCACACTCCTCATGGCACAGTAGTGTTATCTGATCATGCCAGTGAGTTGGCGTGGTGAAAAGATTCAAATCTAAAAATAAATTTTGATAGAGTATATTTTTAAAATTTTAAAATAAAAAGGTTTAAAAATTTAAAAAAACCATTAACTGGATGTCAGAGTTTTAAGGATTTTTTTAGAAAAAATATATTCGGTCCCTATATGAAAATTTCTCCCAGATTACAGTTGAAAAACATTTTTTTACAAAACAAGGCAACTTATATTAAATTAAATAAGTGAATGCAATATTGTTAAATTTCACGTACTAAAGAGACGCCCCTTCCATTTTATAATATTGGCCATACATAAACCTATTAACTGATATATTGATATACAATACAAACAACTTTTACTATATAAATCTAAGGGGTAGCAAATAAAAAATGCTGCAATATCTTCATTCTTGAATTACTCAAAGGACAAACATATTTTTTAGGAAAAAAGTACCAACATATTGATACACTGCATCCTAAATAAAAATTGATACTAACTTGTGAAATGAAGTAACATCCCCAAGATGCTATTTAAAAAGATTTTTCTTCGCTGAAACAGTAGGCATATGGCATGTTTGTTGATGTGATAGTTAAAACACACAGGCGCATACTCCGTATAAACTAACCTGAAATTTCAACTCAGGCATGTGGAAAACTTAAAAAATGCTTTTATGTTACCGAGGTGGAATCTGTCCAAAACTCTAAATAGCTCCAGCTTCTGACTTATTTAATCTCAAGAAAGCCCAATTTGCATGTAACCCCTTCACAAATGCACTATTCTTTTGGAAAACACTTTCTAGAAAATAAAAAAGGAAAAAATAAATTGTTCACAAACACACACAAATGGGAGTTGACACTATGACAGAGAAGAGAGGGAAGAAGAGGAAGAAGGCAGGCAGGCAATCAATGGGGAGAGGTGTATAAGTTGCACCCTTCAAGGCACACAACGGGGTCATTTGAATGTGACCTACCCTCTCCTCACCCCTTCTTCAATTCGGGCTCAGAGGCTGCTCCTGTCCTTACTCCATTTTGCTTCTCCTCCCCTCTCCCAGGTGTGTGCAGAAGAGATTCAAGTGGTTCAAGGTCGAGCAGGCTTCTGCTGGTATGGACTCTGTTCCTGTTTCTTGCTTGCTCTGTGTAATCTCATGAAGGGTTTCTGGCCATCTGGTGCTGGAGATTGGAGAGCATAATCATTAGTTCATTACTACTTGTTAGTTGAAGCTCCATTAATTGGGGATTCAGAGGTTCTGGTTCTGTTATTTCCTCTTGCCATTTCTTGGGGTGGATTTACTTGATGCCATTTCCCTCGAATCCTTTCCACTCCTGGAGTTCTTGATGGCTAATTCATGGCGGTTTCAGATGCTCTTCTATCCCCCCCCCCCAAAAAAAAAAAAAGTCTGCTGTATGTAACAGAGAGTAGTTAACTTTGTTTTCTGGTAGCTTTCTTGCATGCCTTTTTTTAATCAAATTGTCAGCTTCTGTTCTCTGTCCATGCTTCTTTTGGGCTTTGACCTGCAAGAATGTGGTTTTAAGCATTAAATCTGTATCCCCCAAAACTATATGTTGTCCTACATGCAGGAATGGAAATGTGAGCTCTTGTTTAATGCCGTTCGTTTGTTGCCTGAACTGAAGAAAATGTCTCGCAATTTTGTGTTCTAGTTCTTGTTTTCTTTCACCCCCGTATTAGATTAGGAGTTTGGTAGGCACTGCCACATTATTTGTTGCCGCAAATGATTAGTAAGCTAAGGAATCCAAGAACATTAGGATACATATAAAAAATGCAAAGAAACAGGGGACAGAAGAGAGTAGGTTCTTTACTTTGCCCAGTTGGCATCCCATGAAGTGATGCTAGATGTTTCCTTCCATTTGATTATCTCTTGCCGCTGTTGGTGGTAAATCATTGTTATTAGTACTATTTTCTTTTCTTGGGGAAGAAAAGGAGGAACAAGCCAATGTGGCCTACATAATATGTGGTCTAGAAAGTTGGCATCAGTACTGTGTAGATGCAATGATGAAATTAAGGCAGAAAGGAAGGGGCAGAAAAGGGTCCAAAAGGTTGCTTGAGAATACTGCATGTCCACACCTTAAAATTGCTCGTCAATTTGTCCTTAAAATCATTGATATCACACAGACGGTATATCGCTTTCGACATTGCCTTCCATAACTCCTGTAATACTTGGACCACAACACTAGAACAGCTTGTTGAGATTTCTTAATCCCTGTGTTATATGTCAACATTGCATTAATTGTAGTATCATGATAAGAAAATTGGATGTTTACCACTCCAAAGAGTGGCATTCAAAGAAACGGCTTGTTTTATTGGCTTCTGTTTACCAGATTTCTATTTTCAGTATCTGAGAACATAGTAGTATCATATAGTTCATTCTAATGTGTTCATCCAGAAAAAAGTTCAGTTTATGCACTGTATACAATGTCATTCTTAATATGATTTATGGACGGAAGTTTTTACCAAGTAGATTTAATAGGACCAAAGGTAGGATTTTGTTGAACAAATAGCACAATTCTTGAATTAGGAGAATTTAATAGTTAGATTTGTTGTCTGCTTACCATAGTTTTTGAATTAGGAGAACATATTGGTTGGATTTGCTGTGCAGTCATCACAATTATTGGAATTAGTAGAACATATTGGTTAGATTTGTTGTGTGGATATCATAATTCTTGAATCAGAAGACCAAATTGGTTGTTTGTTGCATTAATATCAATAATAACTTCTTGAAATAGCCACATTTTTTTTCTTGAATTAGGAAGACACACAGGTGGATGCCATGTTACCACGGTGGCTGACTCATTGCAGCCTTATCTCATTCTCTAGTTTTCCCAACCTGCAATCATGATGGCAAGTGCATGCCATGATGCACCTCTCATATACTACCATTTTGCATGCTGAAAAACATCATGATTTTTGTTCTTGTTGTCACCAACTTTTTCCTGAACTTTTCTTTCACCGTTGCAGTGCACTTCTATCTAGCTTCACTTCCCTCTTGTCATATCAGTAGCTCAAGCAGCCAGACTTCTTCAGTTGTGTGTGGTAATAAAAAAATTATCTTTGTGATAACAGATCATGCCTTGTGCTACCGAGCTCGCTAATGGCGAGGCAGCAGGCGCGATCAAGGTCGGCACGACCGGCACCATCGGCTCGCTCATGACGAGAGAGATGGAGACCATCAAGGCCGCGCTGCCGCAAGCCGCCGGTGCGGTGCCGCCAACGGCGCCGCGCCTGAGGCGGCAGAGCAGCCCGGTGTCGGTGCCATGTGGAGCCAGCCCGAGGAAGATCACGCTGAGGAAGAGCTCGTCCAACGTCTCCAGCGGCAGCAGCAGCAGCAACCATTGCAGTGGACGGAGGACTGACCGTGTGAGCGCCGAAGAGGAGGCGGCGGCGGCGGCGGCGGCCTTCAAGCCGATGACGAGGAGGGGCTCGACGCCGGCGAGCTCCCCGATGCTGCGGTCCGACGGCACGCTCGTGGACAACCGGGGCAGCAAGTTGAAGAAGAAGAAGAAGAAGGCGGGGTGCCAGGTCGCCGGCGTGGAGGTGGTGGACATCAGGTGCGGCAACCCGATGAGCAGCCGGCTCAGGAGGCTGGGATTCTCCAAGCTGTCGGAGACGTTCGCCTAGCTAGCCTGAACTTGGCACGACAGCATGAGCAGATCGTTTTCCTGACGGCAGCTATCTCCTGTCGCGTATTGCAATCCAGTTTACATGATATTGCTAGTAATTATTATTATTTTTCTTTGCTGGTTTCTCTCCCACGTATGACCAAAGTTAATTTATGAGAAGCATTTTCCCATCAGAATGCAAGTTCTTCATGGTGACCAAATGCTGTACTGTACTCAATTGCACATTTTTGCGTCGATGAGTTGGCACGCTTAGCACCAACTGACTTGATTCGACGGTCCGGATCTTGCACAGATGGACAGGTTTTTGAGGGTTTTTGTCATCTGAAAATACATACTTGTGGGAAATCTTGTTTGTCTGAAATGGCAGCAGGGATTTCTGGACTGTTTATTGAATTAATGAATGAAACCAGCTGAATGCATCAAAAATGTGGTTAGGCTTGGGCTGTTCATGATTGAATGCGATGTCAGGAGATCACTACTATTTCGCTCACTGTTGCATATCATGTGAGAGAGACGAGGGAAAATCTTTGATTGGGTGCTGGAAGATGAGATAGTTTAGTAGCCCTACTTGACAGGATAACTGTGAAGTGTTTTGTAGGGAGCAAACATAAACTTCTCTAATTGAAGGTTAACCAATCATTAATCGTTATTATATCTAAAAACAATCATTAGTCAAATAATGGTTAGGATAATCAAGGCCCAAGGCAAATGATTTGGGCTTAGGACTGAGATCTTGGCAGGGAGTAGTTGTTGGGCTTCCCAAACAAGACCTTACTGTTTCTAGCTGGTTTGCTTATCCTAGTAATTGGTTCCCAATTTTGGAAAAAATGGCATTAAGCAAATAAGGGTATAAGGATAGAGTAGACAGATAAACCTAGTCAACTAGTAATATGTTATATATTTTAAGACAGGAATGTATTTTAACTTGCCAGTCATCTAATATTACAGGATTTTTACATGAAACAGTTCAATTTCTCTAATTTTTTTTAGAAATCCTCCAAACCTAAAACTAATACACTTATAAAACAGAAAAGAAAAGGGGAGGGTGCTAAATATGATTAACATGGCAAAGCTGCCACCATATGTTTTTTCTGGTGGTAGCTGCCAAAACTGAGAACAGAGCACACAGATTTCTTTTTCTCAAGAATGGACAGGAGGCAGTATGATATTGTCCCAATGTGGTACTGTAGAAATTTATCTTTCACCGGTTCACCTTTGCTTTTCCCTACAATTTATTCAATCTGCACGCAACCTTTTGATGCAGAGCTACATACCTAATTTTCACATTTCTCAGACGTGCCTATTTTCTGTTGGAAAAATATGTAATATTTTGAGTCCATATTTTATTAGCAACTCATGAAAAAACTATGATGCATATAATAGCACTAGCAGATATTTTGTGCACATTCATCTCACACAAATTAGAATGGATTATATCTAAAGGTGCCAAATTCTTTTCAACCTCTAACCCCTTGAAGGTTTTTCGCGGTTGTTTTGCATGCACACAAGATTTTTATTTAATACTTTGATAATTTCACATTTAGGCATTAATTCTAATTTAGACATTCAAGCAATGCTATTAAAGTCAATATGACAAAAATAAGAATACCAAATATTAGCTAGATATTTATTCAAACCAGTTGTAATATTCGACTCCATAGTACTTAGGTGGAACAAGCCTCCACTTTTATAATATTTTCCCACAAAGTAACCAAACTTGGGCATTACAAATTTATTTGACTCAAAAACTAACTTATAACCATCCTTGCGTAAAAGTGAACTACTAATTAGGTTCTTATTTATTGACAGTATGTGCTGCACATTCTTCAGTTGAACGATTTTGCCTGAAGTAAGCTTTAGAGCTACTCTACCAACACCAAGAACAAAAACATGTGAGTTGTTTTCCATTAGGATGAATGAAGCCCTGGCTACGTGACAAGAAGAAAATAAGAAAACATCAAAACATATATAAACATTTGCACTAGTATCAACCCACCAATCAATAGATTAACTAGCTGAAAATACAATAGGAGAATTATCATACACTCATAAACCCAAGGCCTTACCTATGGTAATATTCACATTATTCATGTGTTTGTGGTGATGCCAGTTACCGCATGCGAAACAGGTGATGTCCTTCATAGTAAAGCTAAGTTGTTTTGCTTAGTTTAGGAGACTTGTTCTTGTTGTTATGCCCCTTCTTCTGAACGAAATTAGCATTGTTTTGTTTTAAATACTTGATACATCTTTATTTCTTGTCTTTTCCTCTACATCAAGAACAGTAATGACATTCTCAATAGATATCTCCTCTTTTTTATACTTCAAGCTTGTGGCAAAATTCCATCAGTTTGCATTAACATAAAAATGTGTAATATTTGGGGTCCATATTCTATCAGTAGGAAAAACTCATGAAAAAAAGCAATGATACATATAGTAGCATGAGTAGGTATTTTGTGTACTTTCAAAAAACCATAGCATCTAAATAAACAGAAAGTTATGTGATTTACTTACGTCACGGATTGATGGGAAGTAGTACAAACGTAGGTGGTTAAAGACACTAGATCACGTAGTTGACATCCGGGAAGCAGCGTGGAGAGGAAGTAGGTGACACCAAAGTTTATACCAAGGAAGTAGCTTACAGGTAGTCAATGTAAAAGATATAACGTATAGAGAAAATAGATGACGCTGAGGTTCGTGTAGAGAAAGTAAACAATGTTGAGGTTAACTCAGGGTGATAGTGCAAAAGCGCTATCTAGAAACCTAATTACCGTCCTGTGCAGGTGTTTACACGAGAACGGTTTGAAGATCCACTCGCTTTCTTATCGAGTGCACGTCGAATGACAGCGCAACGAGAGAGTAGAGAGAACTCATTGTCCTCGGGACTGATGTCTCCAAGCCTCTTTTTATATAGACCACGGTCAAAAAAATTATCTCACATAAATTGGCCACAATTGCTAGTAAATGACACATTCAATTTGAGAATTAAATGACTATTTTAATCACATTAAAACAGTAAATTTAGAGACAATCTTGTTTTAATCACAATAAAATAGTGTATTAAGAGAAAATCAAATGATTATTTTAATATTAAAATAGTGCAATTAGATAGAGATAATGTGTGAATGAATAGCCATTTTAATCACATTAAAATAGTGCATTTAAATTCAAACACACATGCTTTAGAATTAATAAAATAAAGCCTCCTCATAGGCTTATTTGTAACACTTTCAGGATTCATAAATTCAATCAAACTTCATCAATCACTTCTCTCAAAATTCAGAGCTTATGCAAATCGCTCAATTTGTGTCAAATTTTGAATAAAGCTCACTAAATTCTAAAAAATCTGTCATCTCACTGGGCTCGTCTTTCAACCCTAAAATGAGATTTCAAACACTGACTTCACATGGTAATTACTTTCTCAGTCCCAAAGGTAGTACTTCTTCTGGCTTTTTATATTTAACTTTTAAATTTATATTTAATCGTTGAATCATTCGCCTTATTAAAAAATATATAATAATTATTTATTTTGTTATACTTTGTTTTATTATTAAAACTATTTCAAACGTGACTTATATTTTTCATGTTTGTTAAAAAATTGAATAAGACAAATAATTAAAACATATGTTAAAAAATCGAACTACATTTAACATAAAAAAAGAAGGAAATAATATTTTGGGATCGGAGGTAGTAGGTGGCTAATCCTAGCTTGAAGCTTATAGCTTAAATATATCTCACACTGACCTAACACTCATATCTCACATATTAGGCATCCATCTTGCAGTTTTTATATCTCCTGCATTTTCTGAATATCTCCTCATCTCCTGTCCTGTCTTCCACAGGAAAAAAATATAAGTGAAAAGATTCAGAATTAGGCAGTATAATCACCTAACTTGACAGCAATCTGTTTAGAGTGATCTTTGAGCCTCTGACGCCAAAGTGCCAAACAGTTTGAGATTACAACTTATCCGTTCCCTCCATATATCTCTTCCTCACTTCTCCACCTCTCGCTGCTCCCGAAGTCAGTAAGGTAGGAGAAGCCATGGCCTCCATACCGTGCACCATCCAACTGAGCGCGAGGGCGTCGGCGTCGAGGAGGTCGCCGCGGGCGGCGCAGGCGGGAGGGCTGAGGGCGCCGCCAAGGCTGGGGTGGGTGCGGCCGTCGCGGCTGAGCGCGGTGGTGCCGGCGAGCGAGAGCGGGAGGGTGGGGCCGACGTGCTTCTTCAAGTTCGGGAACAAGGACGCCGAGGGCGCCGGCATCTACGGCAGCCAGAGCAGAGACGACTTCGACCGCGACGACGTCGAGCAGGTGACCCCAGCTCCAGCTGCTGCTTCTTCCTCCTCTTGCTGTCCTAAGGCTTTTCTTGATTGAGATTGCTCCATGGGAAATGAGCTGACGAATGCTCGAGTGAACAATGTCACTAAGATGCTATATTTCCACTGCTATATAACTTGGTGATTGGCAATTTTGAACCTAATGTGAAACATACTTGATTGCTAGTTTGGTTAAGCACAACTGATGCAGCATTTGAGTTGAAATGTTGAATTAAGGGAGACACTTCACCTGTAGCATTTCCGGTAGCTTGGAGAAGGACAAAAAACTATATTTTTATACTTTCGTAGCTTCATGGGCAAAATCCAAGTTGTAGCTACAGGGTATCTGAAATTCTGATGAATATGCTAATCCAGATACCAATTCCTGAAGAGTGAAGACTAGAGATGTGGATTAGAACATGCAGATTGAAACGACACCTGGACATTGCAAACTTTAGTGACAACAAAAGTTCAGAATAACTTTGATTTCTGAAGGGAGATTCTGGATGTATCTGAATCTGTCCACGCGTGCGTGCAGTACTTCAACTACATGGGGATGCTGGCGGTGGAGGGCACCTACGACAAGATGGAGGCGCTGCTGAACCAGGACATCCACCCGGTGGACATCCTGCTCATGCTGGCCGCCTCCGAGGGCGACAAGCCCAAGATCGAGGAGCTCCTCCGCGCCGGCGCCAACTACGAAGTCAAGGACGTCGACGGCAGGACGGCGCTCGACCGCGCCTCCGACGAGACCAGGGAATTCATCGTCAGCTTCGCCGCCACCTTGGCCTGATCGCTTCGTCGCCGACGACGACGATGATGCCAGGGTGTTTCAAGCTTTCAGCTGTAGTATACTACGTCTTTTTTGTTTAACTTTCTTTCTGCTGTTTAGTAGAGTTTAGCCGGGAAATTCACAGGCTGTTTCCATGCAAGAGGTAGTAAAACTAGCCATCTTCACCTGTATCATTCCCTGTCTGCTCGGTGTGACGCTATATGCTTTGTAAAAGTATCTTTCACTGTTTCACTATGAACTGTGAAGAAGCTTGGATACCAATGTAAAGTGCCGTAATCCAAACAGCAAGCAACAGCATGAACTTCACGCAAGGCATTACCGCAACAGCAAGCAAAACTTTCGTTCTTTCTGTTGTTCAGCTTAACTGCTATGTCCATGTCGCCGTCAGTACATGCTCTATGTACTACCCTAGTATTACAACGGCATTCGCCGAAAGATTCACTTGGGGAACAAACATTCTCTGACCACCGCCTGCACAACGAATACGAGTATAAACTCTATAAGCCCCTTCATGAATCCGCCAGATCATATTATTCCTTTCTTCTATATTCATCTTGGTATATTTCTGTATGGACCGTGAATGTAACTACCTACAAAACATTGGGTAAATGGCAGTTGTATTTAAGCTTTGGATGCGACTTGAGCGCTTGTTGGAGAGCGGTGTCCACTGTCACGCCCTCACGGAACAACTTATCATAAAGGAGGCAGATGAATTGAGCCATGTACTCTTCATCATCAAAATCTTTGCTCCATTCGCCATTTTTCTCCACATCGCTGTCTTCCCAATCACTTGTAGGGCTAACAGGTTCTGGTTCTGACTCAGAAGCTTCATCGTCAGCGATGACAAACTTCCCATTCTCAAGGCTGCCATTTACATCCATCCCATGGTATACTACAGACTGGGAATCTGGAGGCTCAATGGATGACGAGATGACAGCTTTGGCACCAGAATCCATAAATGCCTTGACCAGGCCATGAGCAAGGCCGTACTTGCCACTGCATGCAATAATCCTCTCCCTCCATGCTCCAACCTGGGAAAACAAATGTATTTAATGAATCAACACTAAATAGAACCAAAACTGTACATTGCAAATAACCAAAGCATGCTAACAATTTCAGCATCACTTGATGTGAACAATGCCTTTTTATTCTTTGCTACAACATTGGCAGCAATGTATGGCTAACATTAAGTTCCTGACTAAATTTTTCAGTCATATGAGGCATTGATCAAGGTCAAATTTTGGTTTGGTCAATAGTTGTCATGATTGTGAACAAATATGCTCTTTTCTATGGTACCATTTTGATGGCTGCACCATGAAAAAAATGCAGGGTTATCTTAAATTTATGCACCATAGTTGACTAGAGGAATCAAATACCAGTATTGTACTAGACCAGATTTTAGTTGGCAACTAGCATCCAATTTCACTTGCATGAATATTTTGTAATACCTCCTTTCTAAGCACAATTAACACACTACATAAGAATAGATTTTGAAGCGTGGTTCAGTGGAAGTGCAAGCTGTCCATGTTGGCATACCATCCATCAAACATCTTCAGGTGTCATATGAGTGGCAGGCACTGTCCTCCTGAACATATAGGCACCAATTTCTTGATTATCTTCCATTACCTGCAACAAGATAGCTTAGTTTATACAAAATGATTTGTCTCAGAAACATAAAGAAGGAAAGAAATTCCTACTTGTGTTTGGCGCCCTATATAACGGTGGTGAATCCCACCAATTTCAAATGACGGCCACTCTGCAACCAACTCAGACAAACATGAAATCTTTGACAAGGAATAAGCTCCCTTTCTCTTACATCCATGCAACATGGCTGACAAGCTAGTTTTGACACACTGCAGAAACCTGTCTGCAAGTTCCCCTGGTTCCGCAACTACAAACACATCATTCTGCCAGCTGCAATAGAAATTTTGCATCACATAATCAGAAGTAGAAATTAAAAAAAACATAGAGCACGGTATGTAGTCACAGGTTTCTAATCGCAAATACCTCAATATTGAGCCAGTTGAATCATTTTGAAGTGCCAGGTGTATCACACCAACTTGAGGCATATTTTGCAACTTATCATATAGTGATCGAACATGTAGAGATGGCTGCCATGACTTAACTGGTGACGTTGGCTGCAAGGGCTTCACATTATCATCCTGGCTAAGTGGCGGAACTAGGTCAATTCGACTAATTCTTTGAGTGCCCTCTGGACTATATAGAAGTGGACTAGATGGAAAACTACCAGTAAATAAGGGAGAAGTAATTGGATTCGGAAGTGTGGTAGCCACCTTTCCAAATCCAGAAGCATTGTTCATTAGAGTAAGCCTAATACCATTCTGGGAGCAGAATGTTTCAAGCGAATGGGCATGATTTGCTTTCTTCCCAAAATCAGGACTATATGAAGCCTCTACAAGTAAAACCACACGCCTCCATCCTAAGGTAGGATTACTTTCACTAAAACCTGAAATAGAGGATTGAACAATGAATCAACCAAATGTTCCTTCAAATTATTACACAAAGTGCAAAACCTGGAGAAGACAAACCTGAATTTGATGGCTTGAATCTTGAAAACAACATGGATTTGGTAATTTCAGATGACTTTTCTTCCTCTTGGTATCTTGGAACTAAAAGCTCACAAACATTCTTGAAATCTTGAAAAAAAATTTGGATGTACTCATCAGTTGCAGCTTCCAACTTGAGCCAGACAGAAGGATCAGTCTCATCAAGTTCCATACCACACCGCTCATCAACTGCCACAATAACAAGATTTCCATTCTTTGAATATCAAAGCTCATCAGTAAAGATGTACTAGAAGTCATTAAACAACACACTATGATCGAGTTGCTGTGGTTTGAGGACTTCCTTGGAACTCATTATCTGGATTAAAGCGGAAATATTGCATTTCCGGGAGCATTGGTATCAGTGTATCCAAAGTTTCTTCAACTCTCTCCACAGTTATGAACCCTCTGATATCCTCAAGAATATGGATTTGATCAAGGAACTAGTTGCCAGGCTGCTTGGTGGTTACAGAATAGCTAAGGAAACACGAGTGGCCCTATATAACCTCTGCAAGCTTGGAGACAAAAAGGAGGCAATTTATGAAGCTGATGAGCGGCAAGGACAACGAGAAGAGATAAACCATACGAAGCACGCAAAAGATAGTTCCACCATGGAAAAGCACTCTGCCCATGGCAAACATATGATGAGAGAGCAAAGCACAATTAAGACGCACCACTCTATGTTATCTCAAGAGCTTGATGGGGTACAGCGACAGGTGAATGCTGTTAGCCTTTCCACTGCTGACAAAACCCAGTTGTGTGAGGACACTAAGTTCATCACAAACGTAAGAAGCAAGTGCAAGAACTGTGCGACGAGAAGGCTGACAAAATGCACTTAAGCCAGTTCCTGAGGATTATCAAAGAAGCACGTGTCCAAGTCCACAACCTTCTCATCCAGCAACCGTAAGTCAGGTCTGGGTCCTCTATCTACACTTGTTGCTTGTTATAAAATTATGATTTGTTTTAACAAAACCTGTTAGACAGATGTTTTAACTTTTTTTAAGTCAAACTTATTTAATTTTAATTTTGATGAAGTTTATAGAAAAACGTTGTAAAAAATTAAATTAGTTTTATTAAATATAACATTAAATATATTTTGATATTATATTTATTTTGTGTTAAAAATATTGCTATTTTTTTATAATTATTGTCTAACTTAAAAATTTTTAATTTTTTTTAAAAATTAAAACGTGTTGTAATATGAAACGGAGGGAGTAAATACTAAGCACTAATTCTTAGAGAGATTGTTCAATGGAGCAATTTGGCTAGATCACCAAAATAATCAATGCCATGTCGTATGCCCATGCCTCTCGTTGGCTCGTTGCTGGGCATCAGGCCATGAAAATTCAGGTCCTGCACTCCAGTCTCCAGACAAATTCACATCCACCAATGACCAGATCAAACAAGAAGTCCAGAATGAAACACGATCCTCCTGCATCCCTGTGCAATCCAAAGCTCAACCGGTTTAACAAAACAGCAGACTCAAAGCGAAGTGAGCATTTCGTCGAGCAAGTGGCGGACACACCTCAATACCTCACCTGGCGAAGAAAAACCCTCTGCGCACCAGCAGCCACGCGCGTGGATGCTTGCAGCGGCACGGATGCCGGGACCCATATAGATAACACGGCTCGCCGCAAACCACCACCCGCCGGCACTTCCTCTCCGATCCCGTCCTTCGCCATCGAAGCGAAGGCGTTTGGACGGAAGTTCAAGCGCGCGGGGTTCAGCCGTTGGAGTTTTGAACAAGAAACTGGATATATTTTCCGGCACATATGTGCTGATGTGCATTCGTTGTTGATGATCTGGACCATAATTGGGCCTTCTTCCATAGTTGTATTAGGACTCGTTGGATGAGCCTCAATCCCAGCCCATCCATGTAGATGGCCTGAAATTTTCAACTAAAATCACAGCCTATAGGCCGGTGGTGAGGCCCACCAATCAAGGTTTTAGGCTTTGTTTTTGCCCTTGGGAAAAGTCCATTTTGAATGAATCTGATTTATATCTCTCAACTAAAAAAACCAAGTATATTGTCCTCTCAAGTATTAAAACTAGTGTAAAACAACTCTCTTAGTTGCTTTGAGGGTGGTTTTGGTTGACGCAATACCTACGTGACAGTCCAATTATTAATAAAAATAAAAAAATAGACGTGAGACTCACATATAACTAACTGCTTCTCATCTCATCTTTATGAGGGCCACATAGAGAGATCGACAACAGTAACTCTTAGTGGAGCCATGGGAGGCTAGAGGAGATGGGACTTGGCTACTTGGGAGTGACATGTTGTCACTTTGGTGATGGAACGATGGGTACAACAGTGGTTAAGCATGTTCCATAGCTCGGCTCATCCATAGGTGGCGCCTGCCAGTGAAAAAGAAGGTAGAAACGGAGAGAGAAGAGATAATGGCAAGCTCTAGTCAGGTTCTCAAGGCTTTCAAGGATGTCATCACGTGTGTCCTAGTGATGAGGAACTTGTTTTTTTATGTTGGGAGAGGTTGAGGAGGTGTGGATGAGGCTGACAGTGGTGGAGTAGATTTAGAGTGGATGAGTAGCCATGGCCGGCTTCCATGGTGGTGAAAGATGAGGGGAGGTTGATATGGAGTCCTCACTAAAGTGGCGTGAAGTTGATAGTATAGTGGGATGGCAAGAGAAGGCTACAGATGCAGATCAAATCCATGCTCGATTCCTTTGGGTATAATATGGAGGGATGGGAGGGCATTCCCTCCAGCATGGAGCTCCACGTCGGACAACGCCATGAAGATGAGCATCACGACGGTGTCGGAGAGGAGGGCTCCATAGAGAAGTCTCTCATTGAAGTGGAACGCATAGACGGCTATGCGTGGACTACCTCTTCGTGCCATGAATCTCATGGCTACTACCGCTGTAATCGATGTTGTTTCTCTGGCTCAATGTGTAGTCGTACCACATGCTGTAGTGGGTGTTCTCACTGCCCATAGTCGGGTTGACCATCATGGATGTGAATTTGTTGACTTGAGTAAAAGGGAAAAGAAGGGAGATGAGATAGAAAAGTTGATGAAGAAGATAAGAGTTGTCCTTATATGTAATCTGGTTGTATTTTTTTTATTATTTATCAACTCTAATATTACGTAAGTGCTCCGTAGGATAAAGATCAAATTAACGTCACGTAAGTTAATATTGTTCTCAAAACAGCACAGGGAGTTGTTTGCACTAATCTCAATACTTAGGAGAGGTGACTATCTGGTTTTACATTTAAGGGATATAAATTAGATTTGCCAAAATGCACCTTTTCCTTTGCCCTTTGTCCTAGTGCACAGCGTTAGGCTCGTATAGAAAAGGAACACATAAATTTCATATGATTTTGGTCGGAATTTTGCTAAAATTTGAAAACGGATTAATTACAGAGCAAGCAAGCGAGCGAGCGACAAATTACAGTGCATGCTCAAGCGCTTCTCTTCCTAATGCGATGCTATTTCAATGTCGAGACCTGTGCTGCGAGATTAATTAATTTCGTTAACTACAACTCATCTCAGCCCTCGCTGAAGTCTTCATCACTAGCACGGGATGATGCCGTAGTCACTTTGACTCACTTCCGTTGCAAGCGGCGATGACGAGGACGACGGGTCCGTCGTCGGGGAAACCTTTGCTTTTTCGCCTTCCATGGCGTCCGATTGACGAGCGCCGCCATCCTTACGTTCCAATGCAGCTGTTCCGTCGTCGCCGTCGGCCATGTAGTCGAAGAGCTCTCCGCCTTGGACGTACACGCCCGCGAGCCTCCCGACGGCGAGCTCCATCTTGATCTTGTTCCTGGCGTCCGACCGCAGCCACCCGGCCACCACCTCCGGCGCCGCCCTGCACCGCCGCCACGGCACCCAGCAGCGCGCCTTCTTCTCCGCCTCGACGGCTTCCTCCATGTCTCCCAGGATGTCCTCCAGCTCGTTCGTGGCACGGTCCAGCCGCAGCTTCCACTCGATGCGCGCCACGCGCACCTCGGGGTCGTCGACCTCGCCGCCGCGGCCACTCCCGCGCCCGCGCACGCCGCCGAGCGGGAGCACGCGGAGCTGCGCCTCCACCACGTCCAGCGCCAGCAGCGCGGACTCGTACCTGCCGTAGTCGTCGTCGAGGAAGGCACGCAGCTTCTTGGCCGCCGCCGCGATCGCGTCGGACACCAGCGCGCCGAGGTCGCGCTCGCGCGGAGAAGGAGAAGCCATAGCGCGCGCGCGCTTACAACGGTCGGCCACGTCAACCGCCTGCTGGTTCGATCCGGCTTGATTTATAGTGCCATGCATGCATGCGTGCTCGTACGTGTCCGAGCTGGATGCTGATGATCCCACTCCGTTTCGGACTCGCGGTGCAGATGCAGTACGTACGTGCGTGCGTGCGTGCAGTAGGTGAGTGGATGCAGCGCAAGGGGTGCGAAAACGGAGGCCGCAGCACAGGGTGGAGGCGGCGGCGGCGGCTCGGGCGAGCTCCGGTCGTGCGTGCGACCGCTCGGGGAGGCCAAAGTAGTCGACTCGATGGGCCGCTGCAGATTGGGCTGGCTTGGTGCGCGTTGTGAGACGCCCAGTTCAGCTTGGCTTGGTGCAAGTTGTGAGAGTCCCAGTTCCGCTTATGTTTTATTTCCCGTGCAGGATTCGAACTGTATGTTTGTTAATTAGTTAAGACTGCATGTTGGTTAACGTATTAATTAACCCGTGATTAGAAGACCCGACAAGTAAGCAGTGGCGAAGCCATATAGAGGAGAAACTGAGTTTTATCTAATGGAGTGATCGAATAGTACTACACTACTGCTCCATCCATTTCAAAATAAAGATAAAAGACTTTAACTAACTATTACTCTATTTTAAATTAAGATATTATTTATGTCATACAAAATAATAATAATAATAATAATAATAATAATAATAAGTGCATGCTTTTAAATACGGATCACATAAACTCAATTTTGTGTCACTAAAATTATGTCCTAATAATGAAATAGGCGTTAAGGCCATTCCCCATCAAGTTTTATTAGAGTTTCAGCATCATTAAATAAGATACCACATAGACTAAATTGGTGGCATGTCAAAAAAATTATGGAAAAAAGAGAATAAATATGTTTCATCTAAATAAAACCTGGTATACACATTTACCTATGTCTTAAAAATAGAATAAAACCCAACTAGGACTGAAGTGTTTCATTCTATACCTCGGAAACATAAATGAAACCCTATTACTACCAAATCATTTTATAACATAATTCAATAATTATTATGGGTCAGCGTATAACAAAATAAAATGTGTTAACTAAGTGTTTCACAAAACTATATCAATAACTAATTTAACTTGCTACTGTAACAAAATAAAATGTTCAATCTTAGGTTGCCTCAACTGATATATAGTGTGTTAAAATTAATGATATAATTTTAGTGTGGCTATTTGGCGCGTATTAAGAACCCTGTGTTTTTACAAAACTTAGTCCATAATTTTATGAAACTTATTATTTTTATTATTTAAATATTTTTATTTTTATTTTTAAAATTAAACCACTCCAAAACTTATTTTTAAAAATACCTAGACTGACTAAACAATGGTATCATATCGTGGCAGCATTATTTGGACTGCTATGCCGAAGAATATTGCTAATTCCACTTCTAATGATATGGCTGTGTATTGTTTGTCACATTAGGTGGAGTGCGCTTGGCCAAAAGATATAAATAAGAAAATAAGTTTTGAAGTGGTTTAGTTTTAAAATTAAAAATAAAAAAGATTCAAATTCTACGGATAGAAAGAACGGGATGCAAGTGCACACGCGAGCACATCCAAACAACTTTTTGACTGTTTTGCAACTAGAGAAAAAAATATATAATATGACCTACGAGATTTAATTTGGGCAATTAATTTAATTAAATTATACTCCAACGGTTTTAAATACACAACACTATTAACTTTGACATGATTTTATTATCATTCATCTTATTCTAAAATTTCGTGTAAATATATAAAAATACAATTAAACTTAAGTAAACGTAAAGTATATTTCATAATAAAATAAGTTATATAAAAAATCAATAGCTTTGTATATTTAAAAATGAATATATTTAATCGTAATTGTCTTCTACCAACATGCATCCGCCGCATCACCACCAAGTTAGCTATACTAGCAAACAACCTAGCCGAAACCCCAATACGTTTCCATGGTGGTCAAAGACGAAAAATCAGCATATCAATTAGTTTGAACAATCAATCACCCCAACCGATTTTATCTCGATCAATTAATAGAAGTCGTGGCGTACGTCGTCGAGGAACTTGCACTAACTGGCCTCCGGGGTTCTGGAATTCTAGAAGCATGTGCTTGG
This sequence comes from Oryza coarctata, assembly GCA_030770085.1. NCBI lineage: Eukaryota > Viridiplantae > Streptophyta > Magnoliopsida > Poales > Poaceae > Oryza > Oryza coarctata. The sequence goes on from CM061475.1 coordinate 13,307,333, forward strand.
AATTAAACAGCAAGAACAGGCTCCGTGCATCTGGTCATCAGTCGCATAAACCTGCAGAGCGTCTTCCGGCCATTACCTTTTTTCCAATGTATGTGACGAGAAGTTTTCTTTCTGTTTCCAGCTATCTAGCTGGCCTTGCCCGTAGTTAATCGGTATCCAATAGAAAGAGAAGGAAATTGGATCTTCCATGTACTACCTAGTTTCTAATTCGGCATAATGTGAGATTATTAATTAGTATATTGAATTAGTAGTGTGTTTAAGAAGTTGGGTCTAGTACTACAGTACTACTTGCTCCGTCCATAAAAGATTCCTATTTTAAAACACATTTGATAAATTAGTGATGAGAGTAAAAGACTAAATTGCCATTCATTAATAAGAATACAGTATAATTGTGAAATATTAGGTTGGGGTAGATAACAAATATTAAAAAGATAAAACTTCTTAATTTGTAAACTACATATAAGAAAATAGAAATAATGAAGATTTTTTTCAAAGCGGTAGAACTAAAAATAAAATATTTTTGAACAGAGACCACCCTTAATCACACATTTCCTACGTACTTTTAAAAATTTAAAAATATAAGAATATATTTATAGTCCCAAATTGTCTCTGTCTGAACTCTTCTTTATCTTATCTAATCTAAATTGGTAGTAATAGATTGTGTCTATTTTGCCACATAGGAGAGTATTGGTTTTCGTAAAGTTAATGCATGCATCCGCCTTGGCCGCCCTTGCATGCATGGGTCGGTACGATACTTCCAAAATATTTATCCTTTCGAATGTGACATGGACAACGATCGACGGAATACTTAATTACCAATTTACTAGCTAACGACGGCCGGCCGGCCGACCCCAACGGCTTTCGTCCAAATTCCAAATTAAACAGCATACGTATGCATCTCTCATGCATCAGTAGTTAGACTGAAGCGTTAGCACGGTCGAACGTATAGTCACTGGCTTCAACCTCACGGCACAATACTCATCAGTAGTTTCTACACTTGCTGCACGCAGCTAGCCAAACATTGTATATACTAGCAGAGGCCCCGCGTGTTGCCGCGGGAGGCATAAAAAGCAACTTCATAGCATCAATTAAAATGTTTGGCAATAACAACTGAACATCCAAAAGAGATCATAGTCTTTACCATTTCTAGCTGATGTAAGAATAGAGGTATATGGACAGATTTATAAATGATTTTCTTTTTGCATACCATCCATCTTGCATTAACATGTGAGCAGATGGTACAATACTCAAAGAAACATACTTGTAATGGACTAATGGTACATATGTTTGAGCTGATTTTGGTAAAGATAGGCAAAAACCACCTCTCTCTGTCACTTGTACAGTTCGAGCAATGTAGGTAACTTTGTTGAACTTGCAGAAAACAAAAATATCAAAATAATTGAAAAGCGACTGTTTGGTAGAAGGAAAAAGTAGGCGAACCATTTTTTGTATGTGACAAAAAATAATTCAGAAAAGGGCAGCAATGAACATCTGGGAAAAAAGAACTTTATGCTGCATCTAACCAATTAGGTACAATGATAAAATTGTAAATCAGGAAGTAGAAAGAGTAGAGCACTATTCAAACCTTTTTTGAATATTTAGTACTATCCAAACTGCTTAGACTACTGGTATCTATATGTTAATGTAGAGGCATTTAACTATTGACAAAGACCAAAAGAAGTTAAGGCCTGCACCAATCTCTTATTATTGGTTCATATGCGCGGCATTTCTCAAGCAGCTGTTTTGCAGGCTAAACACAATAATTAACCGGCGTTCATGTAGATTACTTTGAACAAAAGAGAAGACACTAAAAATATTCATCTCACCGATCGAAGGAAGCTTACATCAATACAACTGCAAGTATCTCTCTTGTCTGATAATCCTATGTTATTCCTGAGCCTAGAATACAAAAGAAAAAGATAAGAAATCTGTATGCATACCATGTATACTTAAAACCTTTAGAATTGCATAAAGGAATTATATAATTAAACTATACCCAAGCTTGGCTGCAAGATATCAGTATTTCATTCATCCAACTGAAAGTTTTGGGGGAATGTATCTTGAATAGCTTTGAGAAGGTGCGGTCAAGATAGGAACTCATCAATCTATTAATGAAATGGCTTAGCTGCAACTGAATAATCATAGTGTGCAAGCAAGTTTCACTACTGGACAAATATAAATCAAGAAAACTGACAAAATAGTATCTTAAAAAAAATGTGAGTCACAGACAATGTTTATTAAACAAAAATCATAAATATCCTTCCTTAAATGGTTCAACAATGAATTGACGATTTAGTACACATGTGGTCAGCTGTAGTGAGTTATCACAGCTAACTAAGCTAGCTGCAGTGTTAGCTCAAATGGCATGTCTATGGCAAATAAATTTTACAAGGACACAAATTGGAACACCAACATTTAACATAACAATGTCAAGTAGTCTAAACTAATCTCAATGTGCAGCAGCTGACATATATGATATACGTGACAGATATAGCATATGGTCGTGGGTCAATGCAGAGCTAATATGTGATAGATCGCTGAATAATAAAGGGCAGCATCAACTATTATCAGTGAGTAGGGAGATAATTGACAAGAAATGAGTTATCACTGACTGCTTAAGCAAATAAGCACAGAATACTTAAGCCTCAACCTGCAACCATTGCTCATAATTCCAACTAATTCCAATGAACATCAACGCACCAAATAAGTCAAATTTGATTCATGCGGGAAGATCCAAATAAATCAATTAAGTATAAAAATTATGAGGTACAACACTATGTTCCACATCCAAACTTTTATTGTTCTTTATGGTCGTCTCATGCCTAAACTGTACTAAGTAATTTTGCAGAAGATGACATAGCAAAGAATGGGATGATATCTAATAGACTATAAGCAATAATCTGTGGAAGCAATTCTACAGTTATTAGTTTTTCATTAAGGCCTAATTACAATAAGTGTTCATAAAGGAAATGTCATATGGCAAAATCATTAATCTTAATGTCATATGACTGCAAAAATTAGAACTAACCTTGTGGTTGCATAGCTGTATATTTTGCACAACCCATTCATGACTTATCTTGTTTGCTTTCGTAAAAATTGCCTTCAAGGTTTTGTAAGATGCAGCCTGCTATGAACCAATAGGCAATAGTACCTTGAAAAATGAATACCAAATCACTGTGATATTTAGCAGGAGAGTAAAAAAAAAAAGGATTGCGGGATCATGTCACCCCTCTGTGGAAGATGAACAAACTTATGAATAGTGTTAGATAGACAACTAGCATGGGCTATATATATATATCCGACCCTCTTGTATATGTTTGGGGGGATTCATAGTCACTGTATATATTCTACATGGTATCAGAGCGAGTCTAGACATCTCGGTGCGCTAGCTTCTCCCTCCGGCGAGCCGACCCTTTCCTCCTCCTCGTCGATGTCTTCTTCCCGTCGCCGACTCTCTTTCCCTCCTCGCTCTCTCGCCTCCATTTCTTCTTCTCCCCGTCTCTCCCGTAGTCACCTTCTTTTCTCCGTCCCACCTCTGCGCAACCAGACGACGGTCTCGATCCGCCTCCTCGTCTCGCCTCGCACCCGTCTCCGCTCTTCCTCTTGTTTCGTGCATCTCTCCTTCTCTGACGCCGGCGCACCTCCGCGTTCGTCGTCTCCATCGGCTAGACTTGTCCAGCCCTCCATCGGCTGGAAACCTCTCTCAGTTTTCGCCCTTTCTGACACACTCAACGGCTCTCGGACGTGAACCTTCTCCCCTCACGTCCGAGCCAGTCCAACGTGTCCACAGACACGAATCCCTACCTCCCGGACGCGAATATATTCTCTTCGCATCCGACCACTCCCTGCCTTTTTCGCGTCCGCCCCACTCCTTGGCCTCCACGAGTCCACGGACATGAATCTTCTCTTCACGGACGTGAATCCTTGCACGTTCGTGACCCAACCACTCTCTGACCCACCCACTCTGTCCTCACCTACTCCGCTGCCTACTTCCCATGGGCTGGCCGGCCCACTTCCCATCGACTTCTCACATCCTTAATCAGCCGATCCGTCCTCTCATCGGCTTCCCCCTCCCATCGGCTTCTTTCTCCCATCGGCTCTTTGCTCCCGTTCTCCCGTCATGGCCATCGAGTCCGCTCTCAGCTCCGGCACTCTCCCAGTCGCCGAATCTGCTCCGGCCCTCGGTGCCTCAGACCACACCTCGGGCACCACCTCACCGATCTTCTCCCCTCCCTACGTTGCTGTGAACATGAAATCTCACGTTCCTATCTCCCTTGACCTTAACGCCAATTATTTCAAGTGGGTTTTCTTCTTCAAATCTCTCTGTGGAAAATTTGGCCTCCGGTCCCATATTGATGGTTCCGCTCCACCTCGCCCCGATGATCCTCAGTGGGACATCACTGAATGCTGCGTGCGTAGCTGGCTGCTCGGCTCGGTCGATGACTCTGTTCTCGACCTCGCCATGTATGATACCGACCCCACCGTCCGGGACCTCTAGGTGGCCATCGAGCAGATCTTCCTGGCCAATAAGCAGCCTCGCGCCATCTTCCTCCTCAACGAGTTCCACTCTATGGTACAAGGCGACTCCTCTGTCTTCTCATACTGTCAGCGCCTTAAAGTCAAGGCTGCTGCTCTCCGGGACGTCAGCCACAGGGTGGCCGACTCTCAACTCGTCCTCACCCTTTTGCGAGGCCTCAATCCCCGTTTCTCTAACACCGCTGATGACATTGCCAACGCCACACCTCTTCCATCGTTTGTCCGGGCTCATGACATGCTAGTTCTTAAAGAACTCTGTCTAGCAAATGATGAGAAGACAGTGGCCCACACCGCTCTTCTTGTCACCGATAATGGCTGCCGAGCTTCTTGCGCTGCCCCTTCCTCCCGCGGTCCTGGTGGCTATGGCTGTGGCCACAGCAACACAGCCCGCACCAGAAAAGGCAAGGGCAAAGACAAAGGCAGGACCTGGCAGGGTCCAACGCCACCACGACCTACCTCGGTCCCTACCCACCCTATCGGTCCCACGGGTCCGTGGCTCTGCTACAACCCCTGGACGCCCTAGCCCCAGCCACGCAGCCCCATCAGCTGGCAACCCGGAGTTCTCGGCGCCCATCCCCAGGCTCACTTGGCATTGGGTCCCGTTCTGCCACCTTAGTAGATGCTACCGACCCCAATCACCCAGTCGGTTCCCTCCTGGAACCAGGCTGGCCTCGTCGCTGCCCTCAATCAGATGATGCTCCAACCACAGCACCCTTGGGTGCTAGACTCCGGGGCGTCTTCACACATGGCGTCATCGGCCGGTATACTTCGCTCCTGTCACCCCTCTTCCTCCCCTTTTGTCACCATCGGCAATGGTCACTCTCTTCCTGTCCAATGCCGCGGTGACTCCTCTCTATCTACATCCACCACTAACCTCCCCCTACGCAATGTTCTTGTCATCCCTTCTCTTATTCACAATCTTATATCTGTTCGCCAATTCACACGATACAACCACTGCTCCATTGAATTTGACGTGTCTGGTTTCTCTGTAAAGGATATCCCAACCCGACGACAGATCCTTTGCTGCAATAGTGGCGGAGCCCTCTACACCATTCCCGCTACGCCGTCCACCCCACACGCCAGCGTCGCCCTCTCTACCAACCTTTGGCACCTTCGCCTCGGCCACCCCAGCCTCGACACTGTCGCCACCCTCCGTCACAGTGCCTCCATCCGATGTACTCACAGCAGCTCCATAGTTTGCCACTCATGTCAACTTGGCAGACATGTGCGTCTGCCCTTTTCTAGTTCTCTCTCTTGTACCTCGCGTCCATTTGAACTTATACATTGTGATGTATGGACGTCCCCAGTTAAAAATGTCTCCGTAATCAGTATTATCTCACTATACTTGACGATTACACACACTGTTGCTGGACCTTCCCGCTTATCCACAAATCCGAGGTCGCCTCTCACCTCACTCACTTCGTCACGTATGTATCCACTCAGTTCAAACTCCCCATCAAGGCTTTACAAGCCGATAACGGTATGGAATTCGTCAACCATATCATTACAAACCTCCTCACCTCGCAGGGCATCCATCTCCGGCTCTCCTGCCCCTACACCTCTCCTCAGAATGGCAAAGCCGAGCGCCTCCTTCGCACCCTCAACAATATCAGTCGCACCATGCTACTTCACGCCCACTTACCCGCCACTTATTGGGCCGAAGCTCTGGCTACTGTGACGTACCTTCTCAATCGGCACCCATGCTCCTCCGTTCATAACAACGTTCCCTGTGCCCTTCTCTACCGCACGACGCCCGACTATTCCCACCTTTGCGTTTTCGGGTGCCTCTGCTACCCAAATCTCACCGCCACAGCTTCCCACAAACTCGCTCCCCGCTCTACCGCCTGTATTCTCCTCGGCTATTCCACCTCTCACAAGGGATACCGATGCCTTGACCTTTCCACCCGACGGGTCCTCGTCTCTCGTCACATTATTTTTGACGAGACATGTTTTCCCTTCGGTCTCCTTCATCCGAGATCCTCCTCTAGTGATCTCGACTTTATCCTCACCAACACCATGTCGACCAGGTCTCCTCCACTGCCCTCTCCATCGGCCCCCTCATCGGCCGCTGCTGAGGATTTACCCATCACATATCCCACCACTACTCAGTCCGATGTCCCCACCATCGGACCCCCATTGGACCCATCTCCATCGGCCAATACCGATCCTATTTATCCTTCAGCCGATATTGTTCCCTCTCCATCGGACATCCCACTTCCATCGGCTCCTCACTTTCCATTGGCTCCCCCACCCTATCGGCTGATCCATCTCTATCGGACCAATCGGAATACTCGGCCCACCCGACCTCATCGGCTCAGGCTGATCTAATTCCTTCTTTTCCTCTTGTCTACAGTCGCCGACTCGGAGCCGATGATGCCCCCACCTGACCAGTTCTTTCCATTACTCCCGCACCCCCATCGGCTCTAGTTCCCTCCACCTCTCACATAGTCACCCGCTCCCAGACCGGGTCTCTCCATCCCACTCAGCGCTACGGTCTCTTCGTCGTTCACAGCTCTATCTCGCCCATCCCGGCGACTTCTCGCTCAGCCCTGGCCGACCCTCAGTGGCGCGCGGTCATGGCCGACGAGTACAAGGCCCTAATGGACAATGAGACCTCCCGGCGCCAACATTGTGACCGGTAAGTGGATTTTCAAACACAAATTTCACGCCGATGGCTCCCTTGCCCGTCACAAGGCTCGCTGGGTAGTCCGGGGTTTCTCCCAACGACCCGGTGTCGACTACGACGAGACCTTCAGTCCCATTATCAAACCCGCCACCATCCGAGTTGTCCTCACCTTAGCTGCCTCTCGCTCCTGGCCGATCCATCAACTAGACGTGAAGAACGCTTTTCTTCACGGCCACCTGACGGAAACAGTCTATTGCTAGTAGCCCCTAGGCTTCGTCGACCCTTCTCGTCCTGACGACGTCTGTCTCCTTCAACGCTCTCTCTACGGCCTCAAACAAGCCCCTCGTGCCTGGTACCAGCGCTTTGCTACCTATCTTCGGCACATCGGCTTCGTGGCCTCTGCGTCCGATAGTTCCCCGTTCACTTTTCATATCGGCTCCGCCACTGCTTATCTACTTCTCTATGTCGATGACATTGTCCTCACAGCGTCTTCGACATCTCTCCTCGACCAGATCATGGCCCGACTCCACTCTGAGTTCGTCATAACCGATCTTGGTCCTCTTCACCATTTCCTTGGCATCTCCGTAACCCGTTCCATCCACGGGCTCTTCCTTTCCCAACGCCAGTACGCCATCGACCTCCTCCAGCGTGCGGGCATGGCCGACTGTCACCCTACGGCCACCCCAGTCGACACTCGAGCCAAACTCTCATTGCCGATCCCTCGTTGCCGATCCCTCTCATTATTGGAGTCTTGCCGGGGCTCTCCAATACCTCACACTCACCCGACCCGACCTCACGTACGCTGTCCAGCAAGTGTGCCTCTTCATGCACGCTCCGCGCGAACCTCACCTCGCGCTGCTCAAGCGCATCTTACGCTACGTGAAGGGCACCCTCTCCAGCAGGCTGCATCTTAGCTCCAGCCACATCGACTCCCTTACCGCGTACTCCGACGCGGACTGGACAGGCTGCCCCGACTCTCGACGCTCTACGTCCGGCTACTGTATTTACCTCGGTGACACTCTCGTATCCTGGTCCTCAAAACGCTAGACTATAGTGTCTTGATCCAGCGCTGAAGCTGAGTACCGCACCGTCGCCCATGCCGTCGCCGAGTGCTATTGGCTTCGCCAGCTTCTCCAGGAGCTCCATACACCCCTCTCCACCGTGACCGTCGTCTACTGCGACAATGTCAGTGCCGTTTACATGACCGTCAACCCGGTCCATCACCGACGCACCAAACACATCGAGATCGATATCCATTTTATCCGTGACAAGGTTGCATTAGGACATGTTCGGATGCTTCATGTACCATCGGCACATCAGTTTGCCGATATAATGACCAAAGCCCTGCCTAGGCCTTTGTTCACCTGTTTTCGGTCCAGTTTCTGTGTCCGTTCACCTCCCGCTACGACTGCACGGGGTGTTAAACAGACCCTCTTATATACGTTTGGAGGGTTAATAGTCATTGTATATATTCTACAAATAGAGAACGCTACATGTAAATTTAATAACATCAATGGTTATAGGATCTCTTCATGGTTCACAAAAGAATTGAACAGTACTCCCAACAGAAGTTCGTCCAAAAGAAAAATATCCTGTTCACAAAAGGTCAGGAAAGGCATCCAGGACTCCAGTTTTAACCATCTATTTTTTATTTGTGAACTGGAGAACCATCCTACTTCGGCTGTCTTGTCTGTTGTTTCTTGGAAGAACACTGTTCGTCTCCCATTTAGTGATTCCACAGTGATACAAGTACAATTATCTTTGAGACTTTGACAGTTCGCCAAGACATGGGTACAGTGTACAGTGTAATTAATACTGTGCTGTTCACGGAAGAAAATAGTGTGCGGATATCGCAAAGCCGTCAAAGTGAGCTGAATTAATTCAAGCTTCCGATGGTGGCCAAGCATAAACAGTACTATTACTAGCTAGTCAGCATTACAAAATACATTTCGGTCGCTTTCAACTGTGAGTCGTTTTCTTGGCGAGAATTTTCTCCGTTAATTAACCTATCGATGAACAGTGTGAAGTAGATATATACATTGCTTTTTCAAGTTGACAAACCTAGTCACTGGCTATTCTTCATTGTTACCTAATGGTTGGCGCAGCCATCTAGAAGCAGACCCTGAAAATTTGGACTTAGAATAGCGTGTGTGACGAGAATATATGACATGCCAGCTAGCAAGATATTAGGTTCTGCAGTCATGTCTCTGCCATCATCGATATAATGTTAATTATCTGCAAAACAGCAGGTCATTTTCGTGATCTGCTAAACAGCAGGTCATAATGGATGGGCTGTGAAACAAGAAGCGACACGGTATAAATAAGAAACGATAGCACAGTATAAAACTGTTTTTACAACTGAACTAAGAATCTCATTGGTTAGACTCTTGTTAGTCATTATTTTCATAATTCGATTGCTAAGATATAGAAAAGTTTAGTTTATACATGTAACATTTGATAAATCAATCTATTATAACATGCAAAAAGTAACTCCCTTGGTGAGAAAAAAATAGAGCGAGATCAAGTATTAAACTCTTGTTCGTTGTCGTACTAAACAATTTTTATTATGGTGCTAAACTGTATAGCAACATAAGTAAAAATATAAGATGGTCTGAAAGGTGTCCGATTTTAGCCACAGGAAAAACCCATATAAAATATGAGCAATCGTCAAGAATGATGAGATAATATTTATAATCAGAAATACTATGCATATGTGATATTTATAAATCACAATGTATTAAATTAAAGTTTTTGACAACACACGAATTGGATGTAGTAAAAGATTATCATACATGATGACCAAGTTAACATACATAATATAAGGGTTCTGCCCACATTTATTATATGGAACTAAATGAGATAAAGATTCTACACCTAAATGGCTAAAACACCAATGCTAGAGGGTGCTAGGAGTAGTGGCAGCCAGGAGCGCATGAGACGGGATGTAGAACCGTCCTAAGCTGTTACAGCAGACGATTTCGTTCCTGGTTGCCAAATCCTTCGTAGAGATGCCAAAGATATCAAACTCGATAGAAAAAAATTGTCGGTGGTAAATTGTTGAACGAATATGAGATTTTTAATAATATCAGAAAAAACAAAAATATTATAAAGATATAAAGGACGCTCGGTAAAAAAACTAGTCATACTAGTAGAGATAACGGACAGTAGTGACCTGTTACCGATAATAATATTAAGAGTACAATTCGATGAAGGGAGAAAAGAGGGGGCATCAGCCCTAAAGTCTATGTATCACTCACTGAACGACGAGAGAATAAGAGTTATGGTGCTAAAGAAATTAACAAACGCCTATTGATCATAGTACGGAGTAGACGAGGAAGGTATCTAAATATCAAAGCCAGGGGTCAGCACGTTTGGCACGCCATAGCTAGGGGTGCACCCAGAAGACCAAAGACATGTTCCTTGAGCAGGATCATTATCGTTATGTATCAGTTGAAGAGTTTACTCAGCAAGAAATTTCATGTTGGGCAAAAGCTCCAGAAAGAGCTGCAAATCTAAGACACATCCTGCTGCATTGACTACCAAGAAGTATGGGTATCTAGCTAGGAGTCCCTCAAAGAAGTCATGTCAAGAGAGTGGTTGCTGATGAAGTGGATCTCATTCCTCTTCATACTCAAGGCCTTTCAATTATTTGTCCTTAGATTTATAAATTTTTAGAACAAAGATGCCCTATGACAAATTTTTTGATACCGATAAATTTGTTGGCAATTTCTTCAATTACAATAATGTTCAACGGATTAGCTGAACTTCGATTGACTATAGATAAGCTCCCGATATTCTACAAACAAAGAGACTTCCTGTTCTTTCCAACTTGGACCTATGGACTTGCAAACATCATTCTAAAGATCCCTTTATCCCTTATGGAATAATCTCTTTGGATAATTTTAACAAACTATGTTGGGTGTTTTGCACCTGCTGCAGGAAGGTAGCTTTTTTTTTTTGCTTGCCTAGGTTTATCGTTTTAAAGATTTTTTATAAACAAAATTTATACTAATTATTGACTTCATGGGTTTGTATGTGATCTGTCTACTGATTTCAGGTTCTTCAGGCAGTTTCTAGCATACTTTGGCACACACCAGATGGCTTTGGCCCTGTTCCGGTTGCTAGGTGCAATGTTAAGATCAATGGTGGTAGCTAATACATTTGGCATATTTGTGCTGTTTTTTATTTTCCTCTTTGGAGGATTTCTCGCCAGCAGAAGTAAGTAAATTGTTGTGGGAAATGTATTTTAATTTTGTTGTCCTTATGATTAGTTAGAAGTACTGTGACACCCTGAAAGATTCATTGAAACATTTCAGTAAGGTTTATATCTTATTTGCTCTAAATATTCTAGTGTGAACTACTAGCTTATGTTTCTTATTTCGTTTTTGACATTTATGTTGAAAGAGGACATTAAGCCATGGTGGATAAGAGCTACTGGACGTCCCCCATGTGTATAGCAATAATGCCTTACCAGTTAATGAATTCCTTACCAATAAGTGGGCGATTGTAAGTTCTGTCAACACACCGCTTTTCTTTCTTAGAAGCAGTCTTTTGTTTGCATAGAAAAAACTGTTGGTTTCATTTGCGAGTCTTGATTTTTAATAAATATTCTTAACATCAACAAGGTTTGATCACCTCTAATTTCTAGAATGTTAATATATTATTTCGAGACATTTGATAATATCACTTTTTAACTACAGCTAAACAATGACAAAAGCATTGATGAACCAACGATAGGGAAGGCTTTTCTTCAATCCAAAGGCTATTTCACAGGAGAATGGGGCTATTGGCTTTCCATTGGAGCCATGATAGGATTTATGATTATTTTTAACATTCTCTACATTTGTGCTCTTACATTTATAAGAGGTATGCGTTTTTCACTTACCTACTATTGCGCTTGTTTGTAATGCCTAGCTTTAGCACTTACATGATACTTATTTTACAGCTATTGGCACTTCAAACACTGTTGTCTCTGATGCTGACACCAAAAATGAGTTGGACACACAATCAACAAATCAGCAACAAATGTCAGAGGTTACCATTGGTAATACAACAGTCAATGTGTTTCACATGTCACTATAAATCATATTGACTATATTCTCCATTTGTATCAAATTGCTCATGTTGCTACCAAGTTTGGATGAACTTTCGTTGTTAAGCTCACAGAAAGGAAACATGTGTATAACTGGATGTCTGATTTTTTTACGATATTTTATAAAATTCAAATGGGCCCTAAATTATGTTATGGATGGATTCCAATACAAATATCATAGTAGCTAATTCAAGCATCATGAAGCATGTAATCTATTTATTGTTCTAATATGTGTATTTACCGTCTCATAATTTATCCTGAACCAACATCATTATCATAAGGAATGATTTTGCCATTCCAGCCTATTTCACTATCTTTCAACCATATAAACTACTACATTGACATGCCTATTGTAAGTTGATATCCTAAAAATATATCCCAACTTCTTTTTTACACAACCATATCTGCAAAGTTTATGGGACATTATACCTCACTGGTAATTAATTTATTTTTATTCTTCTTAAATATCACTACTAGTTTTGAGCCCACATGTTATCGCAGTATTTTCTTTTTGCAATTCAGCATTGCATGTTTGCATTACTACTTACTTTTGTTAGCTCTGTTCTTTTATAGAAATATGTATCAGGCTCTAGATTGTTTAACTTAATAATGTCATTTATCATATATTCTAGATTGTATGACTTACAAGGTGTTTTTTCTTATTACTTCATTGGATAGGTATCCAACGGTACATAGTGATTGCGATGATGTGGGGCTCTCTTGTGCCCACTGTCACTTTGCTATTTAGCTTTATTAAAGATTAAATATTTTTGTTTTATCTAGCTGATATCTGACAAGCATTTATTAAACTATGTTATTAGTAATTTCATCTTGAATCAAGGAGTGCAACTCAAGTATGGACTTTACATTTTAAATTCTTCTTTGTAGGAAATGAAAGCACAAGGATTCACAGAAAGTCGCCTTCAACTACTAACGGATATTAGTGGCGCATTCAGACCAGGAGTTCTAACTGCATTGGTTGGTGTCAGTGGAGATGGAAAGACCACTCTAATGGATGTACTAGCAGGAAGAAAGACTACTGGAATGATTGAGGGAGATATTAAGCTTTCTGGTACCCTAAAAAGCAAGAAACTTTTGCTCGCATCAGTGGCTATTGTGAACAAACTGATATACATTCACCAAATCATACTGTATATGAATCCATTATTTATTCTGCTTGGTTGCGTCTTTCCTCAGAAGTTGATGAGGACACTAGTAAGGTACATGTTCCTATTATATTTGTGGTGCATGCCATTTTAGAAAACTCAATAACTCATGATGTTTCTTGGGAGAAATAAAAAAACGGCATTAAGTAGTTGATTTTGTACTATCCATTGTCACCCAACAGAACATGTCACACAATTATGTAGTTTATTATATTATCCGGATCTCGTCCACAGGCAAGCCACAATTATTCGTTGAGTTCCTAGGAACTTGGAGTTCTAAATTGTCATTTGCCTTTCTTTATAAGTATATACAATGCCTTCTTGACAATCATGATATTGAAGAATAGGGACAATATAGTTTTATCTTGTGATTTGAAAGCACTAATTATTTCTGACGAAATTAATTCCACTGTGTAGATGTTTGTAGAGGAAGTGATGTCGCTAGTTGAGCTTGATGTATTGTGTGATGCTCTAGTTGGTCTCCCTGGTGTTAATGGGTTGTCAATTGAACGAAGGAAGAGGCTAACGATTGCAGTAGAACTAGTGGCAAATCCTTCAATTATCTTCATGGATGAGCCAACTTCAGGTCTTGATGCTAGGGCTGCAGCAATTGTTATGCGTACTGTGAGAAATACAGTTAACACAGGACGAACTGTGGTTTGAACAATCCATCAACCTAGCATTGATATCTTTGAATCTTTTGATGAGGTTCTTGCTACTTTGCCCATTTTTTGTTTGCCTGTTAGTTCACCTTTCAGCGCTGCAAGGTTATACTGAAAAATGGTTGTGTTTTTTTCAGCTTCTGTTGCTAAAGATGGGAGGGTGGGTTATATATGCTGGCCAACTTGGTCTTCATTCACACATACTAGTTGAATATTTCGAGGTGAACTGTCTTTGATAGTATATTTCAATCTTTGTGACAACCAATCTGCAATAAGTTAACCATCAGTACTGCTAAAATCATTGTGCGTCTATTGTGGACCCATTAAATTCCGTTCGGCAGACTTGGATGGGCTTACTAGCCTGAAAATATGAACCTTTTATTAGTGATAAATATGAATATTAGTTGGGAATCTATCAACTATTGAAGGCCTTTTAGGCCCTTTCTAGTAATGCACAAATGTGAAGACATAAATTTCAATGTCATAACTGTATGTGTATAGCGAAGATGTCATTTTAGAATGTCTGCAGTCAGAACCTTTAAATCTTAATTTACTACCATATGCAAGTAAATTTCTCATGAGAAGTACTTTCATATAGCTGTATTTTTAATGATTTTTAGTAGTATATGATTACAAAATGCAACTATCAAACATGCGCACTAGAGACTCTGACAATGTAGAAGTAAAAAAAAATGGAGAGGGTACAATACATTAAATTGGAACTCGATATGTTTTTGGCTGTAGGACTAAAGTTGATTCTTCAAAAGTGCTTGAACAATGTGCGGCAAATTCCTTTTTTAAACGACGTTGAGGCAAAGGTTTGTGTATGCCACCTCAAAAACTAATATCTAAGATAAAAATAATTTGTTATTGTAAAACTAAAGATTCTGTAGTCTCTGTTTCCAAATGTTGTTCCGGAATGTGTACAACCAGTAATATATTTTCTGAGAAATAATCAAGAAAGAATACCAATATACGTGTTTAGATCTATCGCATGGAAACAATGTTATTAGTGTATTCTCATCGACGGTATTTTTATACCATTGTGTTTTTTTATTACTAACATATAATTGGAAAAGTAACGATCAAAGGTTTATTGGAGACACTCAATGCTTAAAACAAATGTTTATTAAAAAGCATGGGGAACATGTATAGAATTAAGACAGCTTGCTTAACTGCATTTAATCAGAGACAAAAAAAAAAGAGAAGAAAGGCTGCTTGCTTTTAACATATATCATTCTCCTGCAGGCAATTCCAGGGGTTCCAAAAATCACAGAAGGATATAACCCAGCAACATGGGTGCTGGAAGTTAGCTCTCCTCTAGTTCAGGCTCGCCTGAACATAGATTTTGCTGAAGTTTATGCCAATTCTGCACTTTACAGGTAAATATGTGCGTACAATTATTGTTGTTTTAACACTTATAAGTTGTGACTAAGTTCTTTAAATGGTCAAACAAACAAAGTAAGAAATTTTCCTTTTCCATATGTTCTTACAGTATTTTCATCCTTTTGTTCAGGAGCAATCAAGAACTTTTCAGCAGTTGAGCATTCCACCTCCATGCTTCCAGGATCTCTCATTTCCTACCAAATATTCCCAGAATTTCCTAAATCAGTGTGTGGAAAATACATGGAAGGAATTTCGATCTTATTGGAAGGATCCGCCCTACAATGCTATGCGTTATTTGATGACACTTCTCTATGGTCTTGTGTTTGGTAGTCTTTTGGCATAGGGGAAAGAATGTGTATGCTCCTACCTTTTATCCTAATTTACATTCAAATTCCACCCATTCATATATTCTAATTGCAACCACTTCATTGAATGTAGTTTCACAGTAACACAACTCTAATGCATCTTATCTGATCTGTTGAATTCTTTCCTATACGTACGGAGAGTCCATGGCTGATCTGTTCAATCTGCTTGAAGTCACCTATGCTGCTGCTGCTGTTTTCTTCCTTGGAGCAGTAAATTTGATCACTCTTTTGCCTGTGGCGTCAGTTGAGAGGACAGTCTTTTACCGTGAAAAGGCAGCAAGGATGTACTCTCCGCTGTCCTATGCGTTTCCACAAGTAAGTTCTGAACACCCTTGCAAGTTTTGCTAATGCATTTACTGATATACGATGAATGAGGCATTCGTTAGTCTTTCTCCGGCCAGAACCACCCAGTTCAAATAAGGTTAAAAAAATGTTAAACAACAGACGACAACTTATTTTGCTTTTGGTACTTGACGTAGTAGGAAAAAGGAGGAAGTGCTGGAAAGAACAAATCAATTATTTGAGTGATTGGATTTAGTTGTCATCAGGCCTTAATTGTCTATATCAGCATAACCTGGATTGTGAGGAAAAACTCCCACATTGGGTAAAATAGTTCGATTTCAAAAGTAGAATGTGCTGGGTATCTTACGTATTTTAGTGTGGAAGGTGGACTTCACTGATGTTCAACGCAGCTAATATTGACCTGTCACACCTCTTGTTTTTGTAGCTGAACCCCCTTTTCTTTTTGCAGGTGAGCTTTTAGAACACGCGTAGGGTGAATTTTCATCATTTTACGCATAAACTTAAGTCTTAAATATACAAATATATCTACTGAAGCTTCTCTCCCAAAACTGAATGATGTTCACAGGGACTTGTCGAGTTTGCTACAGTGCGGTTCAAGGTGTTCTTTATACTATCCTCATCTGTTCCATGGTTGGCTACGAGTGGAGGGCGGACAAGTTCTTCTACTTCTTGTTCTTTACGATTGCAGCCTTCACCTACTTTACATTGTTTAGCATGATGTTGGTTGCATGCACTGCTTCAGAAATGTTCGCAAGCATTCTAGTTACATTAGTGCTCGCCTTGTGGAACAATTTTGCCGGATTCATTATATCCCGTTCAGTAAGTGCTTTGATGCTATAGGGCTTGCATCGTTTAGGCTCTGAGCTTGTCATACGTCTCTGAAAAAAAAATTCTCTTGCAGCTGATTCCTGTTTGGTGGCCGACCCGGTCTCCTGGACTGTCTATGGAGTGATTGCGTCGCAGTTTACGGACAGCGTCCGCGTTGTCGCTGTTCCTGGCCAATCTACCACCAAGGTGGCGAAGGATTACTTGAAGGATAACTTGGGCTTTAAGCACGCCTTCCTCGGCTACGCTGTGCTGGCTCATTTTGGCTATGTCGCCGTCTTCTTATTCCTCTTCGGATGCGGCATCACGTACTTGAACTTCTAGAAACGGTCGGAAGTTGTGCCGGTGTTGTGAATCTAAAGTCACGTTTTGGAGTGTAAGGCAAATGGAGCAACCTACCGTTGCTTTCTTCTGGGCAGATATATAGTCTGCTCGATTTCAGTTAGCTTGTACTTCCACTTAATGTATAAACACTATTTACTCAAATGTTCTGAATTTATGGTATATTATTTTCTACGTTACCATGGTCCTGTCATTTTGTTTTCTTTATTCCTTATGAAAGTCTACATGATCCACTAATAACCAGATTTGGTATAGTTGGAGGCTGTCCCACTTTTCGATGCCTTTTATATAAATTTGGACTTGAATTTTTTTTAAAAAAATAGTAGGTGTCTATTTCATAAATGATGTCAACCTTTTAGAATTTTTGTCTAGATTGACATTTGAGCAGTGATGAGAAGCAAACTAGGTGTGCGTGCGCTCGTGTTGTAAAAATTGACAACTCCCTAAGGTTTGGAGTATGATTTGCAGGCCATGACTTATAAGGCTAAGAAAATGTGACTAGTTATACACAAATAAGGTGATAAATTGTAGCCTGACTGTTGGTGTAATTTCAATTGACCCTACTTTTTGTTTAGAGGAACAAGCAACAGTGTGTTTAAAGATGGATGAAGAAGATAAAAGACAAAATAAAAAAGATAATTAGTAAATGATTAATTAATTATTAGCTATTATAAATTTAAAAAATAAATTAATATGATTTTTAAAGCAACTTTTAGATATTTTTTTACTTTTACCAGTTTAAAAAACATGCTGATATAAAATAAGATGAGTTTTCGTTCTAACATGTACTTCTAAACATTTTGGTTGAGTTAATCTAAGGCATATAAAAAGGGAAAATGCCTAAGTGCTAACAACTTATTTGCAATGTTATGGTGCAAATCTTACCAAAATTCTACGAGCCAAAATTCAATTGAGTGGTATTAGTCTACCAAAATTTCGGTAAAGCACTTATGTGCTCTTGTTTATCCGTACCAAAATGAATTTCAAAATTTTATCAAACAACCAAATGAAATGAATTTCAAAATCTTGCCAAACAACCAAATGAAAGGTGTGAATCTTGCCAAAGAACCAAATGAATCCCAAAATCTTGCCAAAGAACCAAATGAAAGGGGTGAATCTGGCCAAAGAACCAAATGAAAGGTGTGGTTACAAATGTCGGTAATTAAAAAAACGTAGGCTGGAAACAAAAGTAGGATTCAATCACGAGAAATTATCCATCTCCAAATTTTGTGCAGAAACCATTTGAGAACGTGCCCGTGTGTGTGAGTGTGACTCCAGACCGTTGAACAAGAAGAAAAAAAAAAGGTTCGAGAGCTCAACAATTCACCTTCTTCCTTTTCAAAAAGCGATCCAATCGACGATGGCAGAGAGATATTAGGGCGCAAAAAGCCATTTTACTGTAGTGACCCACGAATGCTTCCCTTTGCAATTCGCATTTAGTTCAGTGGATCACTGTGTCAGGCGGAGGCTAGCTCCAGTCCAAGGTAGGCGGTGGGGTGGTAGGAGGGAAGAAGATATCTTCCCCAAATCGAGGACCCAAATGCGGCAGCTCTGGAGCTCCCTTCCTGCTCGTGGTGCTCGCGTCGCCGTCTCCGTCCCGGCCGCTGCCGGCCTCCGCGAGCGTGGGTGTCGATTGGATGGCAAGCGCTAGATAAATTCCAGATCTTTTTCTTTGGACAGGCAAGCTGGTTGGAATGTTTGTGACTTTCATGGTATCTTTCCCCCTTTTTGCGGCTGCAGGCTAGCTGCGCTCGCTATTTCGTCCTGTGAGCATTTCGTCGAGCAGTAGGTGGAGGCCGCTTTTTTTTTTTTGTGTGTGTGTGTGTGGAGCTAGATATGAACGGGCTACCGGCCGTCAGTTTTGGGGTTCTTGATTCTTGGGGAGAAGCTTTGACGTTGATTTCTTGCCCTGAAGCAATTCATCGTTCAGTTTCTTGCGGTAGTCGTTTGTAGGAACCTGAAGCAAGTGAGCTATCGCTGCTCCTGGAAGCGAGCTCTGTCCTCCCATTTTCAACTCTGAGAACAGTGTTCCTGTCAGCTTGTTGAGGTCGGAGAGTCAAGAAGCCATTTTGGATTCTCTTGGTTCATGGAGATGGGCTCTTCTCAACTTGCTGCCCTGGCTGTGTGTGTCTGCATTTTTGCCAGTGGAGCCATGGTTGATGGTCAGAATGTCACCGGTGATGGTTCAAGGCCAGCTGAGGTGCACATTGGTACGCTATTCACATTTGATTCGGTGATTGAGAGAGCAGTGATGCCGGCTATTGAGCTCGCTGTTACAGATGTCAATGCTGATCCAGATGTTCTTCCTGGGACGAAGCTTAGCATTATAATGCAGGATACCAATTGCAGTGGCTTTCTTGGAACCATGGAAGATCTGTGTCCTTACAAATTTACTTATAATTTACACATTATTCTCTCATTTTCAGAAATAAAAGTAAGTTTGTATCATAAAATGGTACATTGGTATGCGTGTACATATTTCATTCATTGCACATTTGCAATTAGAAATTTGCCCTTTTCTCCTCTGAACTGTTCGCCTAAACTGAGAAATCATAGTTGAAAACCCCAATCTGTATTGGCTATTTGGCTTTGAAACTTTTGCTACACTTCATTATTGTTAAGTCTGTGGTGGTTACCTGTCAGATCTGATTCCTAATCTAATTCAGATTTAGCTGAAATTAAGGTTGTAAAGTTCCAGAGCCATGTTTATCATGGAAAGTGTGCAAATTGAAGTCCTAATGAATATCTATTCTCTAAAAAGAACACCTAGAAGTCTTTATTTTTCAGTGGAGAACTTCTCTTTTGTTATTCTCACTAAATGTAAGTGGTCAAAAGGTGTATTTATCCTTTTTCGCTAAACAAAAGGTGTATTTATCTTGCATTGAAAGTTTGCATGAGATTAACAACAGTGCTTCTTGTGCAGCATTGGAGCTTCTCGCTAAGGATGTCATTGCTGTATTAGGTCCACAATCTTCAAGCATTGCTCATGTCATTTCTCATGCTATTAATGAACTCCATGTTCTGCTTGTGTCCTTTGCAGCATCTGATCCTACGCTTTCTTCCCTTGAATATCCTTACTTTGTGAGAGCTACGACAAGTGATTACTTCCAAATGGGTGCTATAGCTAGCATCATCAATCAGTATCGATGGAGAGAAGTCATTATCTATGTTGGTGATGACTATGGTAGAGGTGGCATCACAGCATTAGGTGATGCTCTAGCAAAAAAGGAGTCCAAAATAGCCTGGAAAGCCACGTTGCCACCTGGTGCCTCAACGACTACCACTGAAGATATGTTGATGCATGTGAATGAAATGCAATCTTGCGTCTATGTTGTCCATGTAAACCCTAACTCTGGTCTAGAAGTTTTCGCTGCTGCAAAATCTTTGGGAATGATGAGTAGTGGCTATGCATGGATAGCAACAGACTGGCTCTCTGCAGTGTTAGATTCGCCTATTAACCCTAACAGAATGGAACTTACCCAGGGGGTTATTATGCTTCGGCAACATGTTGCTGATTCTGACATTCAGCATGCCTTGCTTTCAAGATGGAACAATCTGACCAGGAATGGAGGTCATTCAAGCTTGAGTTATTACAGTATGCATGCTTATGATTCTGTTTGGTTAGCTGCTCATGCTGTTGAACAACTTTTGAGTGAAGGGAATGCAGTATCTTTTTCTGCTGATCCAAATTTGCGAGATACAAAAGGAAGTAACCCTCAGTTAGGTTCCCTCAGAAGTTTCAACGATGGAGAAAAATTACTGGAGAAAGTTTGGCACACGAATTTCACAGGGGTTTCTGGCCAGGTGCATTTACTATGGAATGGGATTTGATCCACCCAGCTTATGATATCCTGAATATTGGTGGTACAGGTTTCAGAACCATTGGGTATTGGTCAAATGTTTCTGGTCTTTCAGTTGTTGCTCCAGAAAAGTTGCATTCAAAACCACTGGGCTCTTCAACAAGCAATATAGAGCTTCATGGTGTTATCTGGCCTGGTCAGACTGCTGAGAAACCTCGTGGTTTGGTGTTTCTATATCATGGGAAGCCGTTGAGGATTGGAGTACCTCCCTGCACAAGCTACAAAGAGTTTGTGATGCAAGACAAAGGACCTGACGGAGTAAAGGGGTTTTCAGTTGATGTTTTCAAAGCTGCAGTAGGCTTGTTGCCCTACCCCATTTCTTTCGATTTTATTTTATTTGGAGATAGTTTGAAGAATCCCAGCTACAATGACCTTGTTCAGAAGGTTTCTGACAATGTGAGTGACATCCCATAGCATTCAATTCTGCATGTTATTGTAGATTAGTGTCTTGCATGTTTCACTTGTACTAGATTTACTTATTTCTATTTCTGTACCAATCAGTACTTTGACGCTGCAATAGGGGACATCGCTATTGTGACAAATAGAACAAGACTTGTTGATTTTACCCAACCATACACAGAATCTGGACTTATTATTTTAGCTACAGCAAGGGAGATTGAATCAAATGCTTGGGCTTTTCTAAAACCATTCACCTTCCAAATGTGGTCTGTTCTTGGTGTTCCCTTCCTTTTTGTGTGTGCAGTTGTTTGGGTACTTGAGCATCGCACTAATACTGAGTTCTGTGGACCCCCAAGGCAACAAATTATGACAGTATGCTGGTTATTATCTGCATGTCACCTTTTTATGTTTCACTTCTTCAAGATTCAAAAGTTATCGTTTATAATTTAATTTTATAGAGTTTTGTGCCATTTCAGGTTTAGTTTTTCTACCATATTTTTCGCACACAGTAAGTAAAAACTTAAAACTTAACTCAACAACTCAATACAGTTTTTCAGTCTTAAACAAGTTAGGATAGGCTAAGTGTAAACTTGAAACTAGCCAAAAGATTTTTAGGATGTCCCGGTCCACAACTCCACATTCATATCCTTCTTTCTTGTTGTTTTACACAGGAGAGAACACGGTTAGTGCACTTGGTAGATTTGTGCTGCTTGTTTGGCTTGTTGTGCTCATCATCAACTCAAGCTACGCGGCAAGCTTGACATCACTTCTTACAGTTCAAGAGCTGACATCGGGGGTACAAGGGCTCGATGGCTTGATCTCGAGTTCAAGTGCAATTGGCTATCAAGTTGGATCTTTTGCAAGAAGCTACCTTGTGGAGGAGCTCAATATTGCCGAGACCTGTTTGGTGCCACTAAACAGCCTGTCAGATTATGCAAGAGCATTAGAGTTAGGATCAGGAAATGGTGGTGTTGATGCAATGATTGATGAGCTTTTCTACGCGGAGATCTTCTTATCAAAATACTGCAAATTCAAGACGGTTGGTCAGGTTTTCACGAAAATTGTGGGAATTTGTAAGTGACTTGACTATAACTGTATAATAGAGATTTCTTTCCAGGATTTTCTCTGAATACTCTTTATTCTGTTTCAGGCCTTCCCAAGAGACTCCCCTCTTGCTGAGGACCTGTCAACAGCAATCTTGACATTGTCAGAGAACGGCAATCTTCAGAGGATCCACGGTGAATGGTTAACTGGGACAGAATGCAGTGCAGATGACAATGAGATTGGTTCAAACCGTTTGAGCCTTTCAAGCTTCTGGGGCCTCTACCTCATCTGTGGCTTTTCATGTGTCATTGCTCTCTTAATTTTCTTCTTGCGAATCTTTTGTCAATACAGCAATTACAATAACCAGGTTGGACTTGAGTGTCATGAACCTGAGGTTGTAACTCTACCAGCAAGGTTAAGTACTATCAAGTCAATAATCTCATTTGTTGATAAGAGGGAGGAGGAGCTGAAGAATGCTCTCAAGAAAAAGCCTAATGATCGTCTGGAGCCAAGAACAGGCAGCACAGGAGAACAACCAACATTACCCCTATGACACATTTATCACTTCCTGACTGACATACTCAACAGAAGGCATAATCCTGCACTGGGTTGGCAGTTTACAGAAAACCAGTTGGTGATTTGTGACGATTTATTCCGACTGTGAAGAACAAGGGGCAACTTCAGAGTATTTTCTGAAGCATGACAGGAACATTCCTGAATTTGTGCCCAACAGTAACATGTCTGAACCCCCTTTCAACAGCGACTTCTGGGAGAAGTAGAGCATTAGTTGCAAGTTCAATTTTCTGTCAGGTTGTTCCTTTTTCTCATTTCGAAGCAACCTCTGTCGGCATTTCCTTTCACTATTGCCGTTTGCTGAAAAAGTAGCATATCCTCTATTTCACTCGTCTATGCAAGGAAACCTGTTTCAGAAGACCGGCAATCCTAGGCTCCTAGCAGATGCAAAACTGGTGACTTCTTAATTAGCATTTCTTCTCTTTAATTCAGCATTGACATCAACAAATTTTCTTCTTTGGTTGTCAAATATCCAAATACTCAGCACTCATTCTGCTCCTAACAGCAACTTGATTCAGGTAACTTCTCTTTCAGAAGGGGAGTCTGCACCAACCATTAATTGATCTATTGATTTATTGGAGTGCATGCATTTCATGGAATAGTATGTATTTCTAAATGAGTTTCGTCGCCAACTACGGTTAGGTCCCAACGTGTCTAGGCTCTAGAGATTAAAATGTACCCTGCAAGATGCAGTCCAATCTAGAGTATACATTGTGATTATCTTGGCAACCACTACTTACAAGTGCTTGGAACTGATTGAATTCGGTTATTAAAAAAACAATTGCATCCATCTAGTTTAGAAATGACACATTTGCACGGGTCGCTAGAGCTTTATCTTAACACAAATAAGCCATACTAATGTTGCAAGTCCTGTGTGAGACATACGTAACTCTACTTCTAAAATCCAAACAATCTCCCATTTTTCTAGGTAGGTAGCACTATTTTTCTAGAAAAAAATTTATGGTCCTTGAATAGGTATTAGGATGGTAAAAATGTAGTATCTCTGATATCATCGAGAACCATAAAATCACGTATTTTTTTAATATTATAAAAGTATAACTTTTAACCTCTTCACAAGGTAGATAAGTGCACAACCTTGTTTCTCTAGCACCCATTCCTCTTCGTTTTTTTTTGGGGGGAACTTATCTTGCACGATAAAATCATTAAAATTACACGTGAAGGTTCGTTATTCCTACACGCCATGCAGGCGACAAAGTATGGTCTAGATGGTCATAGACCAATTCGTGATGAGGTGTGCCAAGACGATCAAAAGAAATCTTTATCTTGTCAAGGTGCGCAGCACACACAGGTCCACACCTCTGAATAAATTAAGAGGAGACAACTAAGTGGCAGGATTTAAACAAGCGACCGACCTTGTGAAAGTGCAATTGGACACGACCTTACCTTTAATTTCTTGGCTTAATTTTTCTTTACACCAAGTGTGGCCCATTGCAATTGAGCTATGAATAGGTGACCAACTTCCATAAGCAAACCCCCTCTGCTAGTGGCCATGCATGATCAATCACATACTATCACGTAGTGCTCATGTTGTTTCTTGTTTGGCTTGCTGCTGATAGGGTGCATGATGTGGTGGCTGATGGGAACAATCTGAGCCGATAAGAGCAATAAATTTTAATCCATACAAATCTGTTCTTCGTGTAATTATTCATAGTTTTATTTCAGATAATGGAAATGTTTTACATCCCTGGTCTCTTCCATGAGGCGCACAGCCAATTCTCAATTTTATTATGTAATGTAAAAATAATTTTAGATGGTAAGCTCTAAAACATGTTTGATAAAATCTAATTTTGGCAAAACTAGATATCCAAACAACCCCCTTACTAAAAAATTACGTTAGGAAAGTTTGTTTGGTTAATGAACAATGCAAAGTGTGGACATATCATGCCACCTTTTTTTGCCCATGTATACATATGGGATTAACAATGGGCCAACTTGACACATTTTTTCCATCAAATCTTGTAATTGCGAAAAAAAAACTGATACACAAATTAAGGGGCATGCCACATGGTTGTAACCACGATTAATATTAAGTGGCATGCCACACGGTTGTAACCACGATTAGTTTTCATAAGCAAAGTCTTACATATATATAGCGGTGCTAAACATGATTGGAGGGGGGGGGGGGTTATCACGTTGTGTTCTTTTAGGTGTTTCTTGTTGCTGATAAGAAAATTATTGGTTGCAGCAATCTACATGTATTGTGTGCATTTGCGCGTGATCTTGATAGAGGGTATGACTAGTTTCTTTATCCAATTGTCTGGACATAAGTAGCGATATGCTTCAAGGGAGGGCAAAGGAGAAAAGGTATTCTTTTTGTGTTTGTGGTTTGTGATCCCACTTGTATACTTCTGCTCTTCTCTTTCGGTAGTGGTAGGGCTGTCAAGCAAGTTAATTTAGTATTTCTCAAAAGAGGAAGATGCCATTCAAGGTTGTTAATATTTTTTCTTGTTGGCTATCAGCTTGCTTGATAGATTAAAATACTAAAACGCATGGTTAGTGCATGTAGTTATGCATGCATGCTGCTCTGAAAGAGACTTGGTGAAAAGAAGAGGATCAGATAATTTGTTTTTAGTCCTAACAAATGTGACTTCTTACCATCTCCAATATGTATGATATATAATAGCTGGTCATTTCTTGTTTCAATATTTGTAGGGAGGATAGAAAATAAAATATCAGCTCAACTGAATCATTCAGCCATGCATAAAGAAACTTAGTAGGTAGCTACTGGTTTCTTGCGGTCTTCTTAATAAATGATCTGATTTTTTAGTTTAATGTGGCGCCATCCTATTGAATCAATAGTATCCATCTCAGAATGCAGCCTACAGACACCAACTGCCTAACTGTCTTAATAGGCAAGAATAGAACGAGTCGTGCACACCTGTCTGCATCCTTCTTCTCCTTCCTTTTTTTTTTTTGGATATCTGGTGGTTGCAACATCAATTACTACTCAGCACATAAAACCAAACCCTACGAGATTTTTAACTTGAGTGCTGCAAAAAAACAAGAGATTTTCAAGCTAATCAAGTAACAAATTCTTCAGACAGGATGGTAGGTATAGACATTCAGATCTTGATTGAGAGTACACTTTAATTGCACCTGTCCTAAAAACTGTTTGATCCTTCTTGTTTACCTTATCACGCAGAGCAGTACTGCAGTACTGCAAAACAAAGGGCATCAATGCTTGTCCTTTGCAGCATATTTGTTATGAATCAGGAAGGGAACTAAAGATGTAATCCTTCCTTAGTTTTGATCAAAGATCTTATTCTCTGTGATTGGTTGACAGGGGTCATTCCACCTAAAAATTTAACAAAATTAATCGAATCATTCATACCGACCGCGCTAATATTTTGCAGGCTGCATGAGAAGGATATTATTGATCAATGGGATCAAAACATGTTAAACTAAAAATCTAGATCCTTGATTTAGAAGACTGCAAGAGACCAGCGGCTAGCTATTTTTGTTTATGCATAGTTAATTTAATAAGATTAATTTAAATCACAAAAAAGTCGTCAGAAATTTGACTTCAAAGGCTATTAAATTTGGAGATTAGCGAGGCTAGCTTCATTTGTCAATGTGCGTACATAACTCAAGCAGATATGTCAACCCAACAGATGGAAAAGTCCGGCAGGATCGAGCAATCAATTTTCAAGGTTTAATGGGTTATTCCGGGCCTTCTCGTGAGACGCTTGTTTCGTGGTCCATATTACCATATATGGTTTCATACGTTTCCACTAATTAACTTTTGTATGGTGTTGTTGTTTGTCCGAAATTGGTACTTTGAACATGAACTACTATGAATATTTAACATTTAGGGTTAAACTTGATCGAACTTTTAAAATTTTTAACTTCTTAGTTTATAAAAATTAAAAAATGTATACGTAACAATTGGCTTGAAAAAATAATATCATAGTATCGTAAAATTTTCAATACAAAATTGGTAGTCAACGTTGTAGAAAGTTTCTAGGAAAGTTTAACTAAATTTTATTCTAAATACGAAATATTATTTACCGGCGCAGATGAAATTATTGCATATCTTCATGTGTAAGAGGCTTGACCCCTGTCGATGCTTGTGCTGCAATGTCACTGTGCGATTAGCTGGCCTGATCACATCTCAACAATAATAAGCCGGCTCCTGGCCTAACCAAACCAAACCACACTAGAACCGGGCTAGCGCTTCAGCGACAGCGGCATTGTCACTCACGCCGCTCTCCCATCCTTTTCCTCCGCTGGTCGGTCTGCCTGCTGTGCGTACGTCCATCCGTATGCGCGCCGGTCCTGGGGTGGAAAAGATTCACCACTCCAGCTCACGAGATGCCTGCCTGCTCTGTGCTAGCGTGACCCCTTTGCAGGCCTTCAGCCAGCCAGACCCCCCCTGTGCAGGCTTCAGGCCACACATGACCGCAACAAACGCCTGCGAAAGCTACCAAAAGCTAAAGAGAGAGAGAGAGAAAACACAGCCCAGCGTGGCATACGGACCCTACGGCTCGTACGTTCGTGCGTGCGGGCGTATGCCGTTCGTGGTGGCCGACCAGAACGTGTCCGCGGAGGCGAATGCTGCGCAGGTGGCGGTGACGCGCGTGCGTTGAGTTCAGCCGAGGCATGCGGCGCCGGTCGCGCGATCGCTCGCGCTCCAGCGAGCGACGACGTTCCAACGTACGGGCGGGCGCCGAGGCTGGCTTCGGTTTTCTGAGCTCTTCTGCTGGACTTGTGCGTTCCAGATGCCCTGGACGAGGTCGGAATTCCTTCGCGCTTTTTGCCGTGCCTGTCTCAGGGTCAGGGCAGAGTTGGACGCACACAAAAGCTGAGACACGCTGAAAAGGTCACCACGGTTTTTTTTTCCTCGGGAAAGAACACAATCTTCGGCTACGAAAAGTTGGTGGGCTACTGCCAGAAAAAAAAAAACTAACGCGGTAGCATAATGCGCAAGGCACTCCAAGCCTTCCAGCACTCACACTCATCAGCAGCAGCTTAGAAATGAAAGGAGGCCCCCTAGGTCCTTAGGGTTGTAGCATGTCGATCGATCGACGACGGATCATACATATATCATCGTTAGGTGACGGACACCGCGTATCGCTACCTCGCTCCGGTGGGGGCAGCCGGCAGCGTCGCGAGAACGTCTGAAACATGCCGAATTCGTGTCTCGTCTCTTGTGGGGGCAACCGGCGCTTGCTTACCGGTTCGCTCTCGAGGAAGGAGACCAGCTAGAGGATGGCTACCGGGCACGGGTGGAAATCGATCGCAAGTGTCCTTTTGCCCGTGTCCGTGTTGCCCGGGACGCGGTGACGTGAGAAGCGGAGGAACGGGGGGGGGGGGGGGGGGTGGGAGGCGGGAAAATTTAACATGCACTAAGCATGTCAAGCAGCTAAAATTATTGCACCGTTGCTATTCTAACCAGACGGGAGAAAAACAGGAGGCGTAATATTCTTAAAGAGTGAAAATTTAAACTAGAATTAAATTAGATATACAACCAGAGATGTAATTAACTTCCAAGTTCTACGTATCACGAATATATCCGGACACTAATCATTAGTGTTCGTTGATAAAGAAAATCATTAGTGTTCGAATTGGAGAGGGGAAATGGTAACTCCATATATATAGCGTGCAGGTTAATAATAACCAGCAAAAAAGAAAAGACGGGAACTAGCCGTCGTGTTGGACTCAGCAAGGAAGACGACGACCGACCCCGGAAGAGCGAAGAGAGGAAGAAGAGGAGCACAGGATCGGCAGTCAAAGCGAGAGATAAGATTTTTTTTAAAAAAAAAAGGTGACGAAACGTAGACAAAAAAATTGCAGCCGTCACGTCCCACCTCGCACTCGCGAATCGCGAGACCGCGTCCGCGCGCTGTGCGGCGAGTAACCCAAGAACCCCCCACGTAGGCAGGCAGCCGCACCAGGGGAGGAGGATTTAGCCGAGGAGGATAGAGAAGAAGAAGCCGTCCATCGAAGCATGCCATCCATGGCACCTCCGCTATAGGCAGGAGAGAGAGACAGACAGCCAAGAACCTCCTCTCCCGCGCGTGCGTGCGTGGGCGCGCCTTTCTTTGTTTAGCGCCTCCGCGGCCGATAATAACACGGTGGTGGTGGTGGTGTTGGAGGAGGAGGAGGAGGAGGAGGAGGAGGGGACGGGGCGGCGATCCCGGGGTGTGGGTGTGTCCGTGGTGCGTTCTTGTCCCACCTCGGTGTGGTGTGCATGGCCGAGGCGCCATGACGACGACGACGACGACCGCCATGAACGTGACCAAGGCGGTGACGCAGCTCTGCTCACCGGGCGGCGGCGGGGGCGGGGGCGGCCAGCAGAGGGGGAGGGGGAGGCCGGCCGTGCTGCGGCTCGACCTCCGCTGGGGACGCCTGCTCCGCCTCGCCGTCATCAGCAGGGTCGTCCGGCTCGTCTGGGACCAGCTGCTCGCCTGCTCCTCCTGCGCCGGCGGGGGTGGCGGTCGGTACCGCAGGCTCGGCCCGCCGCAGGGGAGTTCGGTCGTCGCCGCCGGGGCCGTGCTGTCTCCGCTCCCGGGGGACGACGACCACCATCACCACTGCTGCGGCCGCCGCGGCAGGGGTGGCGCCGGCGCCGACCGCGAGGCGGCGGATGTCGCAGACGTGGTCAGCCTCAAGGTCAGCCTGCTCGGCGATTGCCAGATCGGCAAGACCAGTTTCATGGTAACTTCTCTCATCCTCCTCCTCCTCCTCTTCTTCCTCCAATCCATTCCAATCTCTCGGCGCCATGTTGCTTTACTGCCTAAAAAAAACTTCATCTTGATAAGCTCTGCTACTGTTCTGTTGGTTTCTTGCCTTGTACATGCTGTTTCATTCAAGTAGCAATCAAAGTCTGAAACTTGAGTCAACAATCAAACACAATAGCATTTTTGCTTTTTGAGGAACTCGGATTCAGAATAGTCTATCCAGATAGTAAAAAACTAAATATTTAATATTTTGGTAATTGATTTGCAGGTTAAGTATGTTGGGGATGAGGAGGAGCAGAACGGCTTGCAGATGACAGGCCTAAATCTGATGGACAAGACTTTGGCAGTTCGGGGCGCTAGAATTGCCTTCAGTATTTGGGATGTGGCAGGTAATTTACACAAGCATAAACTATAAAAGCAGGATTTTCACCTTACTGCATTGATTCAAGAATCAGATTTGCCAAACTAGCTTTTTTTTATGAGTTTTTGTTGTGGAATGAATGCAGGAGACAGCCAGTTCCTCGACCACGTCCCAATCGCGTGTAAGGACGCCGTGGCGATCTTGTACATGTTCGATCTCACGAGCCGGTGCACGCTTACCAAGTTAGTATTCAGATCAGTTTCACACTTTCACAGCATCATAATCTTGGATCGGATTTGGAGTAATGTATCAAATCTTTTGTTATTCGTACTTATTGCTAGTTATCTATTGTTTGATGCAGTATCGTAGATTGGTATGAGAGGGCAAGGAAATGGAATAAGGTTGGTGCATTGTTCTACTAATTGTTTGGTTTCATTTCCTGCATGTTTTCTTTAGGATTATAGTTGAACCATAGGTAGACTGTTCATAGAAAAATTGTTACAAGTTGCTTGCTGCAAACAGTAGCTAGCAGATGGGTTCCCAAAATCCAACGTGTCAGGGCATTCCTGCAAATCACTGTTTCTAAACCATTTAGTAATGCTGAGAATTGTCCATATGCTTTTATCGGTGTTCTAGCTGAACAATGAATAGTGTCCTTGCTTCTTGGTTTTGTAGCTGAATAGTCTTCTTTTTTTTTTCTGACAGGCGGCTATTCCAATCCTAATTGGAACGAAGTTTGATGACTTCGCTCAGCTTCCTCTTGAGATGCAATGGACCATCGTTAACGAGGTACGTTTATAATAGTTTCTTGTAATAAAAAAATATTGTTTCCCTTGCGTTTCTTTGTTTCTTGGATATGCGGCCTTCAGCATCTCCAACAGTGTTAGCATAGAAAGATGAGACCTTTCCTTGGTTCTGACGATTGGGTTTGGGCTACACATGTTTCTTTTATCTCAAACGCTGCAAATTAACCAGCTAGTTCAGAACTTTAATCTTGAATGAGCCTTTTCATGGTTGCCAAGTGCTAATAGAAAATCAGAAATACTCGAAAGCTAAGCATTCCCTGAAAACTCCCATTTCATTCAATCCTACAGTCTGCTCAGATTTCAGAAAACTGCTACTGAATCATTTTTTCATCAAAGATTTTGAGCTTCTTTCCATAGGCCATGAACATGAATTTTTTTAGCTTTGATCACATCTACAAGTATGTCGTGGGTTGGATACCCGTGTGACAACGACAAGAGAGCCCAAATCAAACCTGAATCGAGTACAACAGGGTACTAAATTAAGAATGTGCGGACCGTGCTGACCTGATAGCACCATATATGAATGCCTATTACTATTGCAACATTGAATACAGTGAACCTCGGTTGATCAAAGGGAGCATTCGTTAAGTTGGCCCAAACGTGTCTTCTTCTTCTTCGTCTCCGGGGAAGAAGGCTCGCCACTAAAACAGCCGGGATGAATCAATGATAGAAAATTTATTAGGCATGGATATAATTTCCATTTTATTTGTGCCCACTTGCGTCTTGTCCAAACTATACGTTGATCATCCCTGTGGGCCTTAGAATATACAGAATGTAGATAGATGGTCACTAATCGTTCGACATGCTAAAAGCAAGGAAAAGCTACATCACAACTAACCTAAAATATTTTTTTTAAAAAAAAGAGGAGTTCCCTGAATGTCCTTAACTCCTTGTGCTATTGGGAGCCTCATGCTTACAATGTAGTTGCATTTCTTTTCAGTCACATTGAATAGCAGTTTACTGAAAAGTTCAGATGAGTTTTTCAGTACCCCAGAATGAGAATTTAATGGTAATTCAAGATTGTGTGTTTGTAACTGATCCTAGAGTTTAATTCTGAAATAGAAAACAGATGCCTGCATTTGGTTTACTGTTGTTAACATGCTGTGTTCTTTTTGACGGGGAATATTCTCAATTTTCAGGCCAGGGCATACGCAAGAGCGATGAAGGCGACCCTCTTCTTCTCGAGCTCGACGCACAACATCAACGTGAACAAGATCTTCAAGTTCATCACGGCCAAGCTCTTCAACCTGCCGTGGACGGTGGAGCGCAACCTCACCGTCGGCGAGCCCATCATAGACTTCTAGAGACTACTAACAAACAAAGGCTAGGCAAAACTGTACACGAGCCCTTCCTTCGTCTTCCTCCTCCTGACCTCTCGGTAACGGAGGCTTGGCCGACCGTGGTCGGGTGGCCATGGCTGAGCAGAGCTCTTGCATGTATATATAGGTGAAAAAGAAAAAAAAAGTGCGTCGTCGAGGTGATTTGAGAGGGAACCGTGAGATGTTATAACCCTCGTCATAGTGTGTAGGAGTTAACTGATCCATGTAATATATGCTCACTTTAACTGATCCATGTAATATATGCTCACCGTTTTCTAACGCCAGTTTCAGTTTTAGGGATGGGTCTGTTATACACCGGCTTTAGAGATGGGCGCAGGCCAATCCTCAAATAATAATTGACCTATTAGTTTATGTAAATGAACTAAATTTACTGTAAAGTATAAAGTATAGTGGGTCAATGAGTAATCGTAGATTAGCCCGTGCCCATCCCTAACCAGTTTGCAAATGGTTTAGAAGGTTGCAGAAGGTGACTTAAGAGCTCATGTTTGCCACTGCTCTAGATCCTAGATCACCTTGGATTTAGAGTTTGTATAATAAATTATACTGGTTTAAAATTTTATATTTTTTCTAAAATAAAAACAAGATGATTTATTCAAATATTATCAGCATAATGATGATAGATAGATTTATATAGCTAATGGTTTTTTTCTCGGGCAGTCGGCTCTGATTAGTTTAGCTATAATTTATAAGAAAAAAAATAGACGAAGCAATTAAAAACAATTTATGATGCTGAAAAATATATTAAAATAAAAAAACCTAAAATCATCTTTTTCTAAATTCAACTTTTGCCGTCAACGCCCAAACAATGAATCTTGATGGAGTACCAGCCGTGGACGTTCACCACGCCATTGATTTGACGTTGGTCATGACCGCAGTTTATTGGACAAAGTGGTGGTTAGACTAGTAAATTGTCAACGCAGGACCTTCATTAGTATTACTGTTGTTATTATTGCTGGTATGGTGTTCCATCAGAAGTTATTTGTCTAAATCAGTGCATGGGAGCTCATTCTTGTGACCCATCACGATTGATCTCCGACGACGCATAGATCTAGTGGCATATAATTGCGAGCACCTACATTAGTATTCGCAAAATACCTTTTCGTAATTATTAAGTTTGTATGTATCATGTCCACTTCTTACTACGCAGGTACGGCTATACAAGAATCAATGAGAATCGAATTTTCAAGTAGCGATAAAGCGGTACTTTCTTCACAACCAAATACTTATCACCGTTGACCGACAGTGCTAAAATTTTAGCAACTGATATTTTCAAATGTTTATACTATGACGAAAGAAAAGCTTACATCTATAGTATTTTTAATATAGTTATGTTATTTTTTTAAAAAATGAGCGTTCAAAATTTGAATATAAATAGGAGTATTACAACCTCACCGTTTTGCTTATAATTACTGTAAATTAGCGATTAAAAATAATTTATAGATAAAACTTTTATATGCATGTTCTTAGCGATTTAAAATCAAATGCTAAAAAGTAAACTACAATGAACAAAAATACTTTATACTTTGCACGCATATTACACCTAGCCCACCTGAGTTCTTGGATGTAAAAATGCATATAAGCCCCACGTAAGTTTTAATTAGCTGATGATAAATAATTAAGAGACTAATATGTTTGATGAGTAATGAGCGAGCATTACATTCTTTTAGAGTTACAAAGTGGGTAAAAACAACCCTTAAAGCAAAAGATAAGAAGTGGGAGCAATTTAGGCAGATTGTGGAAGATAGAAGATAAAGTTATCCTGAAATTGCAATGAGTTGGATTGTATGCGATACCGGACGATCCAATTCAAGTGGAGGCCGAACGGTCCGAAGTGAGACAATCCGAAAGAAGATAGACACGAAAAGTTTCAAGTAGATGGATTTGTTCTAGAGGCATCAAACAAACTCTGTCGAACAATCCGACGCAGTAACAGACTATTTCACCCACACTTGGACCAGTTGGACAATTACATAGCCAGACTTTGAAGAAGAGTTGACTGGAGACCAGAGTCCAGCAGAGACTCGATCAGACAATCCAACAATAGTATTGGACTATCTGGCTCTTTATGGTCGAATGGCTAGTTGTCAGTTATCGTTACAAAAGTTGTATAGTCGGACAATCCGTTGCGATACCAGACTGTCACCTTTCTACTAGACTTTTGCAATAGCTAAAATCGACTAATTGGAGGAGTTGCAACTATATATAGGCATTGCGTTGGAGTTGTTAGAAGGCTTTTGGACCCTTTTTCACTCTGAGAAGTTAAGTAATTATCTAAGAGTCTTGAAGAACAAATTAAAAGATTTTTTATGATAAGGTTTAGTCTTGAGTGTTCTTGTGTTGTTCTTTAGAAGATTAAACTCCCTCTCAACTCTCTTTGTGATTTAAAGCTTGTATGCTGTTAGTGGGTTGAGTTGAGGATATATGAAAGAGAAGAATTGTAATCTTAAAGCAACTAAAGGATATGGATGTCCGGGAACCCTTGTGAAGGTTCGACATCATCTTCGAAAGGAAAGAGACAAATTGAATGGATTCCGAGCTTTGCATTGGTGATTGCTTGATAGAGTAAACTTGACCGATCAAGGAGAGTCGTGTGACATCCAAGCTTGAGTCTTAATGATCACTTGGAGCATGGACTTGGTATTGATGGTAGCTAGACTAAGGCTTCATCAAATGTGATTTCTTAGAGAGAAAAGAGGTTGAAACAGATCCAGCTCCAATAAAAGCATCCTCAATAGAGAGTAGGAATGGTTAGTTTCGAACTTCTATAAACAAATTAGTATCTTTTTTACTCTCTTTATCTTGTATTTACCGATTTCTATCTTAAGCTTATAATAATCTTATATGGGCTTATTATCTATCTCTATCATTGCATGTTCTTATTGAAAGTGTGCTTAAAAAATCCCTCTAGTTTGC
This sequence comes from Oryza coarctata, assembly GCA_030770085.1. Taxonomy (NCBI): domain Eukaryota; kingdom Viridiplantae; phylum Streptophyta; class Magnoliopsida; order Poales; family Poaceae; genus Oryza; species Oryza coarctata. The sequence goes on from CM061475.1 coordinate 13,342,633, forward strand.
ATTTTGTCATTTGCATAAGTCGTTTATCTCTATATAGGCTAGATTGTCCTGTTAAAGCCAAACAATCCAAGTTCTTTATTTCATTGCACTGATCGGATTGTCCGGCAGCTACTAGACTGTCTAACTATTTTATTGTCAGACTGTCCCCTCAGTGGTACCGAACTGTCTGACTAATTCTAATTTTACTATAAGTTTTTGTAATTTTAAGTAAACACCTATTCCTCCTCTTTAGCCCACCTCTCAAGCTTTTCAAGATGAAGACTAGACGAACACAATGCTGTGCAAAGCTTCACTAATCGCTAGGAAGCCCTAGCCTCCATGAGCGCACCCATATAAAGGTGCAGACCTCTCTCCCTCCCTCCCCACCACCACTCGCCATAGCTTCTTGACCAAATAGGGAGCACCTTCAAAACCCTAGTCCCTCATGGCTACCAAAATGGTACACTTCTCTCCTCCTTGTAAGCCTCTCTATCTCTCTCCATCACATAAGAAGATATATCTACTGCAAACCTGGTGCCAATTCACCCTGTAGGGGCAGAGCTAGAGCAACATGGAGGGGGTACACCACTATATACCTTACGGGTCATTATTTTTATTAAAAAAACATGGTAGCAAATAGTAAGACTTAATTTTTGGCATCAATAACTCAACATAAGCAAGCAATAGCAAATAGGAAAATAATACGTAGCAAAAAAATGTTTACAAAAATGGAGAACTATATAGTGCAGTAGTGAAGATAGAAACACAAAAAATATATATAGTGTAGTAGTGAACTTAGAAAGTCAAAAAAAAATCACAACAAAAAAATGTTTGCTAAAAAAGGAGAACTATACAGAGTACAACCTCATCGTTTAAAAAGAGACAAAATGGCCTAATTTATAATTGAAAAACTATATAACTGGCTAACGGTATAAATACATTATCTATTAAAAACTAACTATATTTATAAAATAGCATAGCTGATTCGTTTAAAATCAAGCAACTTACTTGAAATTGCGTCTCAAACCTTAGACCTCAACTAGTCCTGTGTTTCGGGGTCTAGAGATTTTAACCTGAGATTACTTCTTTAATGCTTGCAGCAATTTTTTTTTCATGTTGATAGGCACGGTGATTATGGGTAGAGACCTTATTGATTATTGTCGTCGAGATGAATTACGTCCTGAGAAGCTGGCTCTTTGCATGATCTGTATAGCAGGAAATTTTGTAATAGGCTATATCTGGATTATGTGTTTTGCTGAAAAATCACAATATTATTGTCATTCAATCCAGGCGTTGAATTGTATTTGGTTCACGGGCGAGGATAAATATGATGGCCACTATGAATGTGGCCAATTTGACTACACCTAACAATAATCATTAGCAACTAATTAGTGATAGTTAATATGGTTTATTATTAACTAATGATTATTATTTTAAGATTAGTGCTGATTACGGATAATTAGTATAGTTTGTTGTTAATTAGTGTTAATTATGGTAAGATTATTAATAATTAATATATTTTTATTAATTAATAATTTATTATTTCTATTCCATCCATCCTCATCAATCCAACAAAACGAAAAATGGCTCATCCTATCCACCTAACCACACCTAACCAAACAATAAACATGGATCGATATATTTCATCCAATCTCGTTGTGAACCAAACACATCCTTAAGCACTTGCATTTTGTTTAAACATTTCCATCATCTTCCTTTTAGGACATATGAATTTATTTCTTATTTTGTGCTAAGATTGTTTAGTTGTATTGTCTGGCTTTGGCTTATCGGCTCCTATGATGGCATGGAATCTTTGAGACATAACATTCTTATGATGACAAACATAAGCATCTTTTCTGCAGGCCCAATCGAGATTTTAACCTTTGGTTTATTGAATTTGTGTCTTGACTCTTGAAAGATATGGATAAACATTTGCTTCTGATTATGCAAATTTGATTGTATTTATAGGCCTGCTATGTGATTTCCAACAAACAGTGTTTGTTAAACTGAGTGCTTTTGTTTCAAATTTGTTACGTATAGGTGAACGTTCCTAAGACCAAGAAGACCTACTGCAAGAACAAGCAGTGCAGGAAGCACACCCTTCACAAGTTCGCTCAGTACAAGAAGGGTAAGGTCGTAAGGACAGCCTGTCTGCCCAGGGAAAGCGCCGTTATGACCGTAAGAAGTCAGGACATGGTGGTCAAACCAAACCTGTTTTCCACAAGAAGGTATTGTGGCAGTTTATATGTGATTGCTCAGTGCTATGTGTGACTGTCTCTGTTCATTAGAAACATATAGTGTCATGATTGATTTATATCAGTGCTATGTGTCTGTTCAATACAAACATGTCGTGATAACCATCGTGTAATTTCAATGTCTCTGGCTTTCTGATGTGCACTTTTCATATTATGATACAAGGTTCCTGATTTCAGGCAAAAACCACCAAGAAGATCGTGCTGAAGCTGCAACGCCAAAGCTGCAAGCATTGCTCTCAGCACCCCATCAAGATACCATTTCATTCTCTAGAGCTGAAAATTCTCGTGACTCATATCTTTTTTTTGATCTTTTGGATGCTCACTTCCCAAATTCTTCTGTGAGGTGCAAGCATTTTGAGATTGGTGGAGACAAGAAAGGCAAGGGAACATCCCTTTTCTAAATTGCTTGTTGCCTACTGAATACTGAACTAGTGGGTCTATGTCCTTCATATTTAGGGCTGGACGAAAAGCTCGTGACTCAACTCATGGCTAGCATAGCTCGACTTCTTGTATTTTCTTAATAAGCTAGTGTTTCAGCTTGTTTACCTTAACGAACCAGCTCGAGGTAGCTCATGAGCTTAACGAGCTGTCCAATTCTCTACTAGACCTAAGAAGAAGTCCATATTCTATGCTAGGCCCAAAAGGACGTCCTCGTTCTCCACTAGGCCCACAACAAGTCCAAAGTCCATACTATTTCAAACCCTAGACAGTTTGCCGAATCGGTCAATCGATCCCCTCTCCGTACTTTGCGTCGACGCCGCAAAACAGCAAGACCACACACACCACCGCTGCCACCTCGGGCTGCCCCCGCCGCCACAGCAAAACAGCAAGAGCAACTACCTTCGTCGGCAAGTGCTGGCTCGAGCTGGCAGCCGATCTGTGCTTCTAGCTTAGCTCGTTAGGAAAACGAACCAAACCGAGCTCGATATCCTAACGAGCAAGACCGAGCTGAGCCGAGCCAGCTCGATATCCACCCTGTTTATATTTAAATGTTTGTAGGAGCTTAATTTAATTAGACCTTATCATATATTCGAGTATCATCGTCTGAAGTTTACCAGGGTTGGCTTTCTGCTGAAGCAAGTTTTGTTGCTTAATCCTCGTTGAATCCAATATGATGCATGTGTCTATTTTGCATTGCCGTTCTGATATTATGGCGGGTACACTTACCATAATCCTCGTCGATTAGTGGTTTTATTACTCTAGTTTGCATAATGTGATGACCTAGAGAGACCCACCTAAACGAGTTAAGCGACATGAACATGAATTTTGACTAGTTCAACAAGTTATCTCCCCAACAGATGTCTAATGAACTACCATTTCCAGTTCAACAATTTATCTCCCCAACATATGTCTGATGAACTACCATTTCTTGGAGAATGTTATGTATGGTTACTGTATCAGCTTTTGGCCAAATATCTTTTCCAAGAACTAGATGAAAGGCACGGATACGAGCAAATTGTAAGATTGGCCCTTGTGTGATATTAGTGAACTGGTATGCGAAAGTAGTCTCAACAATCTAATAGTCGTAGCTTCTGTTTATGGTTATAATAATCATTCTACTATAACCAACGGTTGATAACTTGATATTCTCAGCATCTATGCCTCTCATCGTCTGCCGGGGTCAGCATTGATGCCGATGATTGATGATAATGTATCTACTGAAATGCGTTTATTTCAAGCAGAGCCGTCAGCCGTGCTGATTGGATTGCTATAGATTCTGTATGATAAATGGATATGCAAGTAACAACATCATCTCGGTGATCCTCCCGACAAACACGAAAGAAACACCTGCATTGGAAGCTAAAGCTCTGGCCTTTTGAGCCCAGAAAAGATGTTCTTGATTCAAGAACAGATCGTCATTTGGGGGTATATGCTTCCTCCGGAATCCTAGAATTCTCATACATGCAAGGAAAACCGCTAGACAGGTTGAGCTACTCTCCAATGCTGAATCCATCTTCACTATCTCAGAGATCTCAGTGGGCAAATCGCACAGCGGCAGTGGGACTATTCAGGATTTCAAGGCCATGCCCTGTACCCATCACCAGCAACAAACACAAGCCGGGCTGTACAATGGCAAGCACAGCATGCACGGCTGCTGCTCTTTGATCTCCTCGTGGGGCATGACAAAATCAAACGGTAGCCCCCTATTCATTCTCAACCACACCTCGTTTTGGACCACAAAAATTGGGGAGCAGCAACAAAGGGTCAAGCAAAAAAAATCTAACAGCTTTATTTAGGCAGATCCACCTCTCTACATCATCATCATAGTCATGGTAGAAGAACGCGACGAATTCAGAAGCAACATTGGCAGCTAAACCTAGAAAAGAAGATTTAATATATTACAAGGAGTCCTTAGTCCTTAGACATGCTCATAACATGTTACATTACGAGCACCGAGTCGACTTGTGGAGAAAACGGTTCCATTTCCATGTTCAAGGCCGTTACTGCTTCGCCTGAAAAACGAGAGTTTTTTTTGTCAGAGATTTGAACTTATATACATGAATTGGCTCTTATGAGAAATGTAATTTTGTAAAAGAACACGTGTGACATCTACCTGAGAGTAGATGAAAGTTCCAAGAATTGCAATGGCTGCTCCGAGTGCGTTGATGGGCTGGACCGGTGTGTGGAAGATGATGATGGAGGCGACAATGACAGAAATCCGCTTCATGGTGTTGCCGATGCTGAACGTTAGCGGCGAGATCTCGTCCAATGACATGTAGGACACTTGGTTGTACAAGTGGTAGAACACACTTTGCGCCGCCACCCACCTACAACCACAGATAAATTCATAGCCACATGAATCAGTTGGATTATCCGACAAAAATATCAAATCTTGATATCGCTTATTTCTCTTTCAGAATGAACTAAGAAGGAGCGCGCATAGCACCAATGAAAACATATAAGACTACAATGTTCTGTTTACAACAGAAAAAATTGTTGCTTAGGGGGAAATCATAATGATAGGACAATCCTATATTAACTGCTAATGGCTCTTGTGTACAACTGACTAAGTGATTGCATCAAGATTGCGATGTTACTGAAAGTACAAATGTTGCGTGCTGAGACTGTTCGAAAACTAAGATGAAACACTTACTAGAAATTGTTCAATTAATACCAAAAATCTCAACTGACATGATGGCTGCGATAGTAAAATGGTGAGAATCAGTACAAGGAGCATGTGAGCTCACCAGACGAAACTGGGACCGATCTCGGCGACGGCTTTCTGCCAACCCGCAGCCCACACCTTGGGGCCCTCCATGGCGAAGGCGAAAGGGAGGAGGATCACCAGGGAAAGGATGGACAGGCAGGCGTAGTAGTTCATCCCGCTGACAGATTTGCCCTTCATCCCCTTCTTGGAGAATATGTTCCGGAACACGAATGCGAGGTTTGAGATCATTGCCCCCATGAATCCTGCAGCGATTTCAGCAAAAAAACATGATGAACATTTCACCCAAACATGTCAAACCAGAGTGATGTGCCAAATCTATCGACAAATCGTGTACTTTTTCTTGACTGGTGTATGCACAAACGGTGCGATATTTCATTATCTGACGTAAAAAACATACTTTTTCATTTTTTTTGGTCTTTCAATTAATGGGCAATTCTTGTCTGAATAATTTCAAGATAATATCTATTTTCCATCAAAAAGTGAGGATATTTCTCGTGTATCTGTTAGAAGTATCTCTAGGAATCAGGTGAACAGAGAGATGCAGAATATTGTTCACCAGTCACGTTGAAATTGAGCTCGGTGACGGCGGCGAGGGCGCATCCACCGATGATTGGGAGGAGGGAGAAGTACACCGGCGCCGGGAAGTGCTCGCCGAGGAAGAACCTCGAGATGAGCACGCTGAACGCCGGCTCGCCGCTCTTGATGATGTGGGTGAACGACACGGCCACCTTCGCCATGCTCACCGTCGCCGACACGTGCCCGATGGTGTGCGCGATCGCCACCTGCTCGTCCACAAACAAATCCCCAATCCACGCATTAAAGAAAACGAAATCAAGAATCGAGAACGGCGGCGAGTCGCCGGTGAGGAGATCGACGTCGCCAATGCGATGCGAGGGGCTCACCGGGGAAAGGGCCTTCCAGAAATCGAGGTCGGTGTTGGGCGCCTCGGCGATCTTCGTGGCCCAGGACGCGAGCATGATGGCGGAGCCGGCGGCGAGCGACAGCGTCGACGTGAGCCACGGGTAGGGGAAGGCGTTGAGCACCTTCTTGTTGTAGATGTTGAAGATCACGTTCAGTGCCCACCACGTCGCGAAGTAGACCCCGATCTTGGCGCGCCTCGCGGTGTCCGCCGGTGCGGGTGCGGCGGCGGCCTCGACCAGGCGGGCGCCGTCCGCGGTGGCCGCTGGCGGCGCCGGGGACTCGACGGCGCGGTCGGTGGTGCGGGCCGTCGCCAAGAACGGGTTTTGACGGTACAGTGGGCGCGCGGAGAGGGAGAGGGGCCGTGGGCCGGCGCCGGTGGCGAAGAGGGGAGGGAGGTGGAGGGGCTTGAATGCCACCTTGGGGGTGGCGGCCCCGGCCGTGGAGAGCTTGACGGAGGTGGCGGCGGCGGCGGCCAGCATTTTGGCGGCGGGAACGGTGGACGGCTTCTCTTCAGTCGGTGTGCTCTGCCTGCGCGTTAGCCGTCCGTCGTCTGCGGCGGAGCTGTGGTGTGGTGACCGGTGACGGTAGGGGGCGATGCGGGCAGGAAGCGGGTATTTATAGGGAGCGCGCGAAGAAGGGAGGCGGTTTGTGCATGTCGACATGGGCGTTTTTTTTTTTGGGTGCATATTTTCACCCCTGCTAGGTTTTCTGCCTCCGATTTTGCTTCTTTTTTTTCCTCTGAAAATGTATGTGTCCATTCTTGTTTGATCCTCACACTCGGTTTGAACATGCGAGGATTCGTGTGTCTCTCTGTGTTATGCTCTTGTTAAGCCTCTATGTATGAGTTCAATTTGTTTTTTTTAGTTCAGTACTGACGTTTCTCTGCTCTAAACAGTATGGTAAAAATCCACAATGTTGGCGCATCTGTTATTCATGTATGAAACATCGTATCTTTGAAATAATCAGGGAAGTTTTCTCATACCGAATTGCAAGCTCATTCTCACATTTTTGTTATCAATTTGGTCATGGCTTTATACATATAATAGTTGATTATTCTTTGATACAGGATATGATGTTGAAATAGCTCTATGTATATTTATATATTCAAAAATAGACAGTGACAACTACATTTTTGTTAGTAAGTGATTTCGTATGTTGCTATCATTTTTTCGAGGAATGCATATTTTCATATTGCGTACGGCCTACAATGTGCCACTTGTGATGGGTGTGAACATGAAACACTAACCATGTATATCCTGCACGTTTAAAATTGTCAAAGAGAATTTGCCGAGCATTTTGCAGGGATGTGGTTTCGCTCACGACCACTTGGCATTGGTTTGGCTCTTGGTCGTTGGGTGACACAACGAGAGCTTTATTTGACCGCAGCTTATATGTAGCAGCCAAATGAATTCTTTTGGAATTCCAAACATACCCTAAGACCTTTTTATTTCAGATGGTAAAATCATCACGTCATGCAACATCAACATCAACTATATTAATGTAAATCCTTTAACTTATGGCTTTAACAATTGCCCCCATATCATAAGCACAGCCGATATATAACTTACCATACCGAATAAACGCATATAAACAAGTCAAATTATTTGTAATTAACGATGTATTGGGAGGAAAGCCAAAAAACGACATGCCCCCAGCAGTGCAATACCTAAACCACTGTAACTGAATTATGTGGTTAGATTTTATAGTAGTTTTTTTAGTTTTTTTTAATTGTGTAGAATTTATTATGATTGGCTGTTATATCACTTCAATGTCTATATATACTGAAAAGTAGCTTATTATTATTTCAGAAACCAACGGACGACGCGGGCACATCGGCACGTCAGACCGCGTCCTGTGTCTGTCCCGTGTGCCGTGCCCCGCCAGGCGGGGGGCCCTGTCCCCCTCGCGGCCGTCCGTGCGGGACCCCGGCCACGTGGGCGCGCGGGGAGATTCCTTTCGGTGGCGAGAGATCGGTTTCGTTTCCCCGCCAGGGATGCGTACGCAGCGGACCACGACGCGGCAGCGGTAGCTGAGCGGGACAGCAGCGCTGTCGTCGTGGGGGTTGCATTTTGGCCGATCGCGCCGTCTCCTCTTGGGCGTTTGTTGCTGCTCTGCTTCCCCTGGATGGTAACCGGCAAGTAGAAGGCGGCGTGACATTGCCGACGGCTACCCATCGATCATCAGCTGGGAGTTACTGATCAGTCGTACACGGCTTACGACAGTGTTCGTATAAATAAAATAAGTTATTAGTGTATGATTAATTATATATTGATTATTTTAAATTTGAATTGTTTGTTATTTTAAAATAAATTTTTACATAATATTTTTTAAAAATATAATTAATTGTAAACTAATAATTTATTTTATCTTGTTTTACGTGAAAAAAAATAGTTTTGGCGAAACTAATACTAAATAACTCGCCCTTAGCTTCGCTATAAGCTATAGCTACCGAGCTACTTGCCGTGTTTCACCTGCGGGCTACCGGGAGCAACACACGCCGTACCGTACGTTCTGTCAGTTGTCTCTGCGCACACCAACCCGGCGCGCGGACCAGCCTCGCGCGGCCGTCGACCTCCTAGCCTTTCCGCCCGCGCGCATCTTCTGTGTGCCACCTCGCCAGCAGCTTTGTTCGCATCCACCCCGCGCGCGCGCCACCCCCACTACCAGATCGTTGAGGGGCCCGCGTGCGTCGGTTTCCCCGTGCGCGTCGTGCGTGTACAGGGCCACGTGGAAAAGGACGGCCAGTGTACGCAGGTTATACGAGTACCGGATCGGAGTACGCTGCTACGCCTACGCGGATGAAGGTGAGGCCACGGTGAGCTGGCTCAAGAGAGCTCTCAACAAAAAAAAAAAAAAAAGGCTCAAGGGCGCCACGGAAAGCACGTATGTATATCAGTGTCTGTAGGGGGCCGGGCCGGGAGACTGATTGGGGGTATCCATGCCTCATGTGGAGCGTTCTAGCGAATAACAGTGCCGTACTTGGTAGTGATCTTTTCACGGATATTTTACCGGCTAGTCGTAGTATAATATGACGGAAGTGACAAGCTAAAAATTTCTCCAAAATCTTTTAAATATATAATTATAATATAATTATATTAGAACTTGTATTTAACTAAAATATAACTTAAATGTAAATTACAAAAAAATGTTAGAGCAGCGGTTATGCCCTGCTCTCGTGAAGCCGAGGTCATGAGACCAAATTTCCTCACTCGCGTCTATTGTGATTTTTTCTATCCCTGTTTACATAGTTCTTAGAGCAATATTTCTTTTGGCACAAATCTAGCTATTCCGTAAGACAATAGTAGCATCGCATATCCTCGGGTAAAGGTGTTCAAGTAGTAAATAATCCCTTCGTTTTTTAATAAACAGATTGTATTGTTGACTTTTCAAAATCATGAGCAACCATTCATACTATTTAAAAATTTAATATAAATATATAAAAAATATAAGTTATATTTAAATTATCTTTAATGATAAAATAAGTTGCAACAAAATAGTTTCTGAAGTTTTTTTAGAGATTAAAATTGAGGCAAGGGATCATTATGATTGGGTTGTGAGATATAAAGTGTGAAAATTCAATGAGGATAGATCTGGTTGGTTTAAATAAGGATGTAGTTAAGAATGGCTCTATATTCTTGGATATATTTTAAACTCTACGTATCTTTATATTCGGAGTGAGTATAAAAACTGGTGACAAAGTTTCAAAAGTCTTATCAAATCTTATTCTAAGCGTAAGATATTTATCGTGAATATGTTCTCATAAAATTGTAGGCAATGTTAACGTCTGACGCTCTAGGATAGGATACAGTACATACATCTGAACTACTTTTTCTGTTACTAAATATAAGGATTCTATGTTGATCCTAAATCAAGTTATTTTAGGCTTAACCATATTTATAAAAAAGAATAGTTTACAATACCAAACAAGCATCATTAGTTCAATTATAAAATATATTTTTGTAGTTTCCTTCTTTGGAGTAAAATACTTTATCTACATACTAGTATCTGTGTAATACTAATAGAACATAATGTATCATTACCAAACATCATTTTATTTATTAATAAAGTAGGTTGTAGCCGCAAAGAGATCTTAGGCTTGTAATGCTACACCAAACATAAAATGATAGTGGAAGCAAAACTAAACCTAAACCCACGAGCACCGCTTAAGTTCTAGATGGAAACATTAAAAGCCTTTATACGTCTCTTGCTTCTGAAATAACTTCTCTATGGTTAGGTCTTTATCATACTACTTTTCTGGGTAGAGGATAATCATAGCAAGGGTGCTCTTTAAATTATTAAAAAGAGACTCACACCTCAATCCATTTTATGAGTTTCTCACCACAATTATCGAGAAGAAACTCATCTCAACCCATTCCATAAGTCGCTTTTCAACGACTTATTTCAATTCCGATTCGGAGCGTACGGTCCTACACGATACTTTAATTTCTATGTTTTTAATTTCTTTTCTTTTCTCCATCACAATACAACTTTATCTTATCCAACTCTATTTCTAGTGTCAAGCGACACTCCAGGTCACACAGTCTCATTTCAAACCACTCAGGTTATCCACCAGCCATATAGTCTGGTTCTAATAACGATTCCCAAACCACAACAAATTTTTCCGCAAAACTTTTCCAAATACAAGATTACACTAAAGGGGTCACTTTTCATCCACCCATAACCGTGGGTATGGTTGTTTGAATAGATTATAACCTTTGTAAAGAATGCACGCTTTACCAACACGACGCAAGCTTACTCTAAACAATCAATATGTATTGATCAAATACGTATTGTGAGGAAAGGTTCACGACAAAGCCTTTTTGAAGTATTTTCGGGATAGTTGGATGTCAACTGAATAGGTCCCAGACCAAGTAACGAGTAAGTCTTAGACTTCCCGTACTTAGGGTCCTACTAGCGCATCCTAGATGTTACCTCGATGACTCCACATCTATTGACTTTCACACATATACAAATTCTATTAATTACTTGTCCAGGGACATCCCATTCCACTCATGTGAGCGCACTTTAATGTGATTAGTGAAACTCCTTAAAGAATTGGTCGATATATGCCATGAAGAATTAGGGCACACAGATAGTGACTATCCATCACTAGGTTTTATAAAGCCATTTTATTTCGCAATACTCTTGACCACAAGTGTTGGTATTTCAAACTATTTTTAAAACTCATTTTTGTACCATCGATAAGTTTTAAGTGATATGGTTGTTATCAATACTCGCACTTTGATCATGAGTACCCAGACAACAATAGAGCGACAAGAGTGCACGGTCATCAATAAATAAGAAAGGTATGTACAACAAGTGGATTCAAGGTCTATTGGATTGAATAGCGATTTGAGGCTAGTATTGTATACCTAAGCATGCATGATTCACAAACAAACTAATTTTAAATTTTAAAAAATATGAGATTAACATAATCAAGGGTGACTTGTCTTGGTCTTGTTCTTGGTCTTCTTCAACAAACTTTTTGATCAGCGACTCCTCGGTATCAACTACTACATGGTACAAAACAACATGCAAAAGAAATAATATCAGAATCTAATATATATGTCTAATAGTACCATTAGACAGATCTCATTTTTTTAAAAAAAATTAAGAGTAAAACAGGCTCAAACGGAGCTACACTTAAGAAAATATGAATTTTTGAAGATTAAATTATTTTCTAGATTATAGAAAAGAAATTAAATATTTTCTAGAAAAGGAATTAAATACAAGATTTGAATCAAGGGGTTGGGCAAAGGAAGGAAAAACATACTTCTTTTTTTCATGGTTAATGGGGTTTTGGGCTAATGGTTGTTGGGCTGAGAAAAGGATCATGACCTTTTGACTATGTAGGTTGGCCTAGAGCCTAGACTAGCCGAGGTAGGTGTGCCTGTGGACATGGTGGACCCGCGATCATATGACATGGCTGCCCATTGGCAGCCATATGATCGCTGACCAGGGAGAGGAGACCGAAAGGAAAATCGACAGCTGATGTAGCTCAACAGCGGCTAGCCAAATGACGGCAATCCCATACATGCCGTAGTCATCGGAGGATAGGGAGGAATGTAGACAACTTGGATTTGGTATAAGGTGGCTAGTGATGAGCGGTGGCGGACTCTAGTAAGAGTGTGTCATTTGGTCATCGTGGGCAGTGAAGGTGGCTGGGTTTGGGCTCAGTTGAAGGCGAAGTGAAGACAGGAAGAGAGTGAGAAAGGAAAATAGAGGCACTACCTTGTAGGGTGAGGGAATGGAGCGATGACAATGGTGCCTCGTGGAGAAAGAGGAAAAGGGGAGAGGCGAGGGTGGTCGAGGCTGGAGCGAGCTGAAGGAGTATGGTGAAGCAAAAAGGATCATCGGTCTATTTATATGTGAGGGCTGGCATTAAGCAAGGGCTCACAAAGGCAATGGTGCATGGTACGAGCTCTCATAGCCAAGGCGGCTAGGTCTCGTGGCGCGAGGACGGCACCGTAATGATCGTGTTGGCCAAAGCGAGAGAGGAAGACACGGGTGACACAACGACATAGATAGCGACATAGATAGGACAGGGCGGAGGGAGCTCACAAGCTCGCCATGGCTTGGATAGAATGATGCCATTGTGGCATGGCGTCGAGCGGCTTTATGCGGCACAAGGAGGCATCGCGTGGCCCAGTACCAAGATGGTGTTGGACAAAAAAGAGGAAGATAGAGGGATGTAGCTACTGGTGACATGACATGGCACACGATAGTGAGAGCTGGAGTGAGACATTGAGGTGACAATATGGTGTGGTCGGTAGGGTGCGCGTCTTGGTGAGCGCAGCGATCTTGTTTCAGGGCGACAGTCACGCCTATTGGCCCTGTGTGAGCAGACGAGGGTCACGCAAGGCGGGCGATGTTGGCGCAGCATGAAGGTAGGGTGGCGCGAGGTAGCAATCAACGTATTCCGTGGCGCATTTGACTGGATGCATGGCGAGTGTGGGAGCGACGTCGAAGGTAGGAGACAGCCGCACCTCAACGTGTCGGGTGTCTATTGGCTACAAGCGAGCGGGTAGTACGCGAGAGAAGCTAAGCGGGCCATAAGCCACGGGGAGAAAACAAGCTACGTAGCCTGAGAGAGAAAGGAGGCCACACAAGCTGAGAGAGGGAGAAAGGAGGAAAGAGTGGCCCAAAAAACAATAGTATTTCTAAATTTTTAGAAATATTTTGGAAAGAAAATTTTGAATATTTGAATTTAATTTCAAGTTTGATATTTAAATTTAGAGAATTTTAATCTTTGAAGGGATTTTAGGGTAGGTTTGGAGAGAATTGTAATATCCTACATTGATATGCTCTTAAAAAAATATAAAAAGATCTAAAAATTATAAATATATTATTATTTAAATAGTTTTTTAGGAAAAAAACATGGACGCTATAGTAGTTAACTTAGGACAAGCATGAAACCGCTTATATGATAGTGTGTCATCTCTTTACATCTGAAGATATATACAATTGTAGAGAAACGAGCCCTAAAATCGTCCTAAAATCTAAAATATAAATAATATGAGCATTTAAAATTTATACTAAAATATTAGGGATTCTTTAATATTAGTACTGCATATTTCATGTAATCACCTCTATTTAATTTTCACTCAATTTTACTCCCACTCGTATAATAAAGACATCATAATATTTTTTAACTATAATCTCTAAAAAAAATCTTAAATTTCTTTGTGTTTTGAGATGAAGGGAGTATATACTTTTTAGGCCCTTTCCTTTCATGTTTCATCGAAGGATTTGAGTTCATGAGAAGTCCAATATAAAAGAATCCGCTTTGAAACCAGCGGCGAACCACGCTTGCAGGAACCAAATCCTCTGACGTGGAGGATTTCTACATAAGAGGGACATCCGTGTCGGATCGCTGTTCATTCTGCATCCGACGGTAGCATTGTTTTCAATTAGTCCTCCGTCCTTCGGCCCAGAAGCGCGCACGGTTTGGCCTAGTTGCAGACCAAGTCGAGGGGGGAAACGGCACTGCGGCTGCAAGAATGAATCTGCCGCTCATCTGCCATGGCCACTGGCACGGCATCGCCGCCACCACCTCCACCGATGCGTCATGCGTGCACTACCGCCTCACCGATGCGGAGCGTGTGCTCGACGCAGGCAACCAACGCCATGGACGCTGTCTCCTAGAACACCTCGTCGTAGGGTACTGCCGCGATGACCGGCTTGCCAACGTGAAGCGAGTGCTCGATGTAGCTAAGCCATCCGCCTCAGCCAACATCATCACCTAGATGGTTGACGGGTATTGCTGCTTCGGGCGCCTCGACAATGCCCTCCGCTTCATCACATCCATGCCCATGGTACCCGATACGTGATACGGCGATACCTACACGTACAACACCGTCCTCAAGGGCTTGTGCATCGCCAAGCAGCGGGATCTGGGAGGAGGCTCAGGAGCTCAAGGTCGAGGTCGGCCTCGACCTCCATGCCGGAGGCAGCAGATTGGGAGGACACGGGAGGAGGGATGGGAAGGAGGGCAGCGGCAGAGGGGGTTTCCTCGTGGACCTGCTCTACCAGCGCCGGCGCCGGGTGAGGCGACGAGCACGTTCTCGCAGGCTGTTTTCCTCCCTCAGCTTGGTCTGCTTCTAGGCCGAAAGACGAAGGACTGGCCGGAAACGATGCTGCCGTTGGAAGTGGAATGAACGACGATCTGACGCGGACGTCCCTCTGATGTGAAATCCTCTACGTCCAGAGGATTTAGTTCCACTAATGGTGGCCAGCTGGCCGCCTTCAACCGCGGTCTTGGGTCTGTATTTAGAAAATTTTCACTATTTGCCATCCAATTCACACCACATTTACCACGTAATTCAAGTGATTTTTAAATTTTATCACCGAAGATGCGAATTTCTTTCTTCCGTGCCACTCTGTCTATCCTTCTCCCCTTTTGTCCACCACCGTTGCTAGACCGCTTCCACCACCACGCCCACACCTCCGGTCATGCTGTCCCAAGCTCGACGCCGGCGACCTCGCCCACCCTGTATCCCCTCACCCTCCTCTCGGTGCTCTTTCCTTCCCTCCCGCACACATTAGGGGCGTGCATCGATGTCACTCCCATTGCTCATCCGTCATCCCCTCTTCTATCCCTCTCTTTTTCCTTTTACCTCGAGTACGGCATCGAACCTGCTCATGACGGAGGGAACCGAGGAAGTTGAGCGGTGGTTGGTGAGCCCTTGAGCGACCTCCTCGTCTGTCCATGGAGTGGGAGACGTGACAGTCGATGAGCCCATGCTTGTCCTTCCCTGTGCTTGGGACGCTGTAGCCTCCTCGCGTTGTCAGGGACGCTGTAGGCATGTGCGCCGCTCCAGGACGTTACGGACGTGTGCGTCACTCTTGACTGTCGCGCATGCGCGGTGATGGTAGCAGAGCAGCGACGGTGGCGGACGTAAGAGGCGGAACTATTGATGGAGTGGCACGACCAAAAAAAAAATTTGTGGCAAAATTTAAAAGTTACACGAACTGGAATACAAATGCTAAAAGCACTGCGAATTGAACAGCAAATAGTGAAAATTCTCCTAGTATTTGAGGGTCCCAATCTGGACGGGACGAGGACTCCCAAATAGGCCCATGAATTGGCGTTCGGAGGCCAACACTTCTAGTCCTTTCGGCCCATGATGGAGCCGCCCCGTCCTGAACATGGAGACATGGAATCATAGCCCACCACGTCTCTTTCTCAGTTTCTCGGCCCGTGCCGTGCGTTGGTTGCCTTTCTCCGCTCTCATCCCGGCTACTCGCCCTCCTCCTCCTCCCGCCGTCCCGCGCCGCCGCCGTTCGCGCGCGAGAAAACGAGACGGCCGGGGTGGGTTCACGTTGCAATGGACTGTGCTATCTCCCTCGCTCGCGATCCTGCTAGCTCACAGCACGGTAAGTCAAGTGCGAGGTGATCTGCCATTGCTGCTCGTGTCGTGTCGAGATCCTGCACCGCTCCCGCTCTCCTTGGTTGAGTCGATCGTTGCGGACCAGTGCGCAATCGCTTCGACGATCGATGATGCAGCAGGATCCTGTGGCCGGCCTGGGCACGTGTTCCGCCGCCGTCTTCGTACCGGAATCTTTTGGGATGTCGGCCGGATGCCATCCTGAGGCTGAGGGGTCTTTGCGGTCATGAGGTTCCGACGCCCGTGATGTGTTCGATGCCTTGCGCGAGCGAGGGCAGTGGTTTGGGCTGCGTTCGGTGCCTGTCATTTCTGATTCTCTGTCGGTCTCTACTACATTTCGGCGTGGGATGGAGTCTCAAGCCATGCAGAAGTTGGTGCTATACTGCTATCATTCAGGGAGCTCAAACAGGAAACAAGTTGATTCCCCGGCTCAAATTCAGAAGATTGCTTTGCTGGCTGATTGCTTCCTTCTCTTATCAATCATCCGATGGCAGGACTGCAGGATGTGATGATTTAGTGGTTCTCCGTCGTAGTAAAATCTGCAACTTGCTGGATGTTGCACATCCCCTGATCTGCAAGAATATTACCTTCAAGGAGGAGCGTATGCTGTGAGAATTATCTTCTCAGCCTCTGGACTGTGCAAACTCTATACAATGTCAGTTATCGCACAGTGGATGGTATGCAATGGAGTAGCGGCTGCTTCCAACCGCCAGTTTTTGCTTCCAGTTTTGTTCTTTCACTTGTTGGAGAGCATTGAAGGTGAAGGGCGTCTCTTTGTAGAACCATTTTAAGGGGGTCTTTTTCATCGGACTTGTGACCATACAATTGCAGAATCTGTTCACATTGTTGAATTAGTATCTGGGCAAAGAGATTGTGTTGTCAGCTAATGGTTGTGCCTTTTGGTTATTCTGCTGGGATCTTTCATTTCAGTTTTGTGCCAACACACATATGGTTTGCTGTAGAAATGTGTATAGTGACTAAGACCTCGAGTGTATATAAGAGGAGTTAGGTCTATATATATACAACCTAGGACAGTGGTCTGTCTAACACCCTCCGCAGTCGCAGCGGGAGGGGAACGAACGCAGAGACTGGATCGAAAACTGGTGAACAAGGGCGTGGACAGACCTTTGGTCATTATATCGGCAAACTGATGTGCCGATGGTACATAGAGCACTCGAACCTGTCCTAATGCGATCTTGTCACGAACAAAATGGATATCGATCTCGATGTGCTTGGTACGTCGATGATGAACCGGGTTAGCGGTCATGTAGACGGCACTGACATTGTCGCAATAGGATTCGCTTGAGCAGCGCGAGTTGAGGTTTGCGCGGAGCGTGCATGAAGAGGCACACTTGCTAGACAGCGTACGTGAGGTCGGGTCAGGTGAGGGTGAGGTATTGGAGAGCCCTGGCAAGACTCCAATAGTGAGAGGGATCGGCAACGAGTGCGCCATCGGCAGTGGAGAGTTTGGCTCGAGTGTCGACCGGGGTGGCCGTGGGGTGACAATCAGCCATGCTCGCACGCTGGAGGGGGTCGATGGCATACTGGCGCTGGGAAAGAAAGAGCCCGTGAGAGGAACAGGTGACGGAGATGCCAAGGAAATGGTGGAGAGGACCAAGATTGGTTATGGCGAACTCAGAGTGGAGTCGGGTCATGATCTGGTCGAGGAGAGATGTCGAAGACGCTGTAAGAACAATGTCGTCGACATATAAAAGTAGATAGGCAGTAGCGAAGCTGATATGAAAGGTGATCAGGGAACTATCGGAAGCAGAGGCCACGAAGCCGATGTGCCAAAGATAGGCAGCAAAGCGTTGGTACTAGGCACGAGGGGTTTGTTTGAGGCCGTAGAGGGAACGTTGAAGAAGGCGGACGTCGTCGGGACGAGAAGGGTCGACGAAGCCTGGGGGCTGCTGGCAGTAGACCGTTTCCGTCAGATGGCCGTGAAGAAATGCACTCTTCACGTCAAACTGATGGATCAGCCAGGAATGCGAGGCAGCCAAAGTGAGGACGACCCGGATGGTGGCGGGTTTGACGACGGGACTGAAGGTCACGTCATAATCGACACCGGATCATTGGGAGAAACCCCGAACTACCCAGCGAGCCTTGTGACGGGCAAGTGAGCCATCAGCGTGGAATTTGTGTTTAAAAATCCACTTACCGGTCACAATGTTGGCGCCGAGAGGATGGGGACGAGGCGCTAGGTCTCGTTGTCCATTAGGGCCTTGTACTCGTCGGCCATGGCCACACGCCACTGAGGGTCGGTCAGGGCGGAGCGAGATGTCGCCGGGATGGGCTAGATAGAGTTGTGGATGGCGAAGAGCCCGTAGCGCTTGGTGGGGCGGACAGACCCAGTCTGGGAGTGGGTGACCATATGAGAGGTAGAGGGAACTGGAGCCGATGGGAGTGTGAGAGTAATGGGAAGAACTGGTCGGGTGGGGACGTCATCGGCTTCGGATCGACGACTGTAGGTGAGAGGAAAAGAGGGAACTAGATCGGCCTGAGCCGATGGAGTCGGGTGGGCCGAGTGGTCCGATCGATCTGATAGAGATGGATCAGCCAATGGAGTGGGGGGAGCCGATGAAAGCTGAGGAGCCGATGGAAATGGGGTGTCCGATGGAAAAGGAACGGTATCGGTTGAATCCGATGAGAGAGGTGGGGCTGATGGGGGTCCGATGGTTGGGACATCGGACCGAATAGTGGTAGGATAGGTGAAAGGTAAGTACTCAGCAGCGGTCAATGAGGGGGCCAATGGAGGGGACAGTGGAGGAGACCTGGTCGACACGGTGTTGGTGAGGAGGAAGTCGAGATCACTAGAGGATGATCTCGGATGAAGTAGACCGAAGGGAAAACATGTCTCGTCAAAAATGACATGACGAGAGATGATGACCCGTCGGGTGGAAAGGTCGAGACATCGGTATCCCTTATGAAAGGAGGGATAGCCGAGGAGGATGTAGGCAGTGGAGCGGGGAGCGAGTTTGTGGAAAACTGTGGCGGTGAGGTTTGGATAGCAGAGGCACCCGAAAACGCGAAGGTGGGAGTAGTCGGGCGCCGTGCGGTAGAGAAGGGCATAGAGAACGTTGTTTTGAACGGAGGAGCATGTGCGCCGATTGAGAAGATACGTCGCAGTAGCCAGAGCTTCTGCCTAATAAGTGGCAGGTAAGTGGGCGTGAAGTATCATAGTGCGACTGATATTGTTGAGGGTGCGAAGGAGGCGCTCGGCTTTGCCATTATGAGGAGAGGTGTAGGGGTAGGAGAGCTGTAGATGGATACCCTGCAAGGTGAGAAAGGTTGTAATGGTACGGTTAACGAATTCCGTACCGTTATCGGCTTGTAGAGCCTTGATGTGGAGGTTGAACTGAGTAGACACGTATGTGACGAAGTGAGTGAGGTGAGAGGCGATCTTGGATTTGCTGATGAGCTAAAAGGTCCAGTAATAGTGTGTGTAATCGTCAAGTATACTGAGATAATACTGATTACCGGAGACACTTTTAATTGGAGATGTCCATACATCACAATGTATAAGTTCAAATGGACGTGAGATACAAGAGAGAGAACTAGAAAAAAGACAGACACACATGTTTGTCAAGTTGATAAGAGTGGCAAACTGTAGAGCTGCTGTGGGTACATCGGATAGAGGCGTTGCGACAGAGGGTGGCGACAGCATCGGGGCCAGGGTGGCCGAGGCGAAGATACCAAATGTTGGTGGAGAGGGCGACGCTGGCGTGTGTAGTGGACGGTGCAGCGGGAATGATGTAGAGGTCTTCGTCACTATTGCAGCAAAGGATCTATCGTCGGATTGGGATATGCTTCCCAGAGAAACCAGACGTGTCAAATTTGATGGAGCAGTTGTTGTCTCTTGTGAATTGGCGAACAGATATAAGATTGTAAATAAGAGAAGGTACGATAAGAACATTGCGAAGGGGGAGGTTAGTGGTGGATGTAGACAGAGAGGAGTCACCTCGGCATTGGACAAGAAGAGAGTGGTCATTGCCGATGGTGACAAAGGGAGAGGAAGAGGGGTGACAAAAACGAAGTATACCAGCCGATGAAGTCCAGTACCCAAGGGTGCTGTGGTTGGAGCGTCATCTGGTTGATGGCAGTGACGAGGCCAGTCTGGTTTCAGGGGGGAACCGACTAGGTGGGTGGGGTCGGTAGCATCGGCTGAGGCGGCAGAATGGGAGCCGATGCCAGGTGAGCCTAGGGATGGGCGCCGAGAACCTCGGGTTGCCAGCCGATGGGGCTGTGTGGCTGGGGCTGGGGTGCCTAGGGGTTGTAGTAGAGCCATGGACCTGTGGGACCGGCACGTTGGGTACGGACTGAGGTAGGTCGTAATTGCATTAAACCCTGCCAGTTCCTGCCTTTGCCTTTGCCCTTGCCTTTCCCGGTGTGGGCTGTGTTGCCATGGCTGGTGCCATGGCCACTAGAGCCGCGGGAGGAAGTGGTAGCGTAGGATGCTCGGCAGCCATTATCAGCTACGGCAAGGAGAGCGGTGTGGGCCACTATCTTCTCATCGTTAGCCAGACGGAGTTTTTAAGAACTAACATGTCATGGGCCCAGGCGAACGATGGAAGAGGTGTGACGTTGGCGATGTCATCAGCGATGTTTGAGAAGTAGGGGTTGAGGCCTCGCAGAAGGGCGAGGACGAGTTGAGAGTCGGCCACAGGGTGGCCAATGTCCTAGAGAGTAGCAGTCTTGACCTTAAGGTGTTGACAGTATGAGGAGACAGAGGAGTCTCCTTGTACCATGGAGTGGAACTCGTTGAGGAGGAAAATGGCGTGAGACTGCTTGTTGGTGAGGAAGATCCGCTCGATGGCCAACCAGAGATCTCGGGCGATGGGGTAGGTATCGTCCATGGCGAGGTCGAGGATATAGTCGTCGACCGAGCCGAGCAGCCAGCTGCACACGCAGCACTCGGCGATGTCCCATTGAGAATCATCGGGGCGAGATGGAGCGGAGCCATCGATATGGGACCGGAGGCCGAATTTTCCACTAGAGGGATTTGAAGAAGAAAACCCACTTAAAATAGTTGGCGTTAAGGTCAAGAGAGATAGTAACGTGAGATTTCATGTTCACAGCAGTGTAGGGAGGAGAGAAGATCGTTGAGGTGGTGCCCGAAGTGTGGTCTGAGGCACCGAGGGCCGGAGCAAACTTGGGGACTGGGAGAGTGCCGGAGCTGAGTGCGGACTCGGTAGCCATGACGGGAGGAGAACGGAGACAAATAGCAGATAGGAGGAAGAAGCCAATGGGAAGGAGAAGCCGATAGGAGGACAGATCGGCTGATCAAGGATGTGAGAAGCCGATGGGGAGTGGGCCGGCCAGCCGATAAGAAGTGGTTGGTCGATGCGGAGTAGGCATCGGAGTAGGTGAGGAAAAGGTGGTGGTAGAGTGGGTGGGTCAGAGAGTAGTTGGGTCACGGACGTGCAAAGATTTACGTCCGTGAAGAGAAGATTCACGTCCGTGGACTCGTGGAGGCCAAGGAGTGGGGTGGACACGAAAAAGGCGGAGAGTGGCCGGACGCGAAGAGAATATGTTCGCGTACGGGAGGCAGGAATTCATGTCCGTGGACATGTGGACACGTTTGATTGGCTCAGACGTGAGGGGAGAAAGTTCGCGTCCAAGACCGTTGAGCGTGTCAGAAAAGGTGAGAACCGAGGGAGGGTTCTAGTTGATGGAGGGATGGACAAGTCCAGTCGATGGGAGGGCGGACGAGTTCAGCCGATGGAGACGACGAGCGTGGAGGTGCGCCGACGTCAGAGAAGGAGAGATGCATGAAGCAAGAAGAAGAACGGAGACGGGTGCGAGGCGAGATGAGGAGGCGGATGGAGACCGTCGCCTTATCGCGCGGAGGTGGAATGGAGAAAAGAAGGTGACTGCGGGAGAGACGGGAAAAGAAGAAACGAAGACGAGATAGCGAGGAGAGTACCGGGAAGAGGGTCAGCGACGGGAAGAAGACGTCAACGAGGAGGTGGAAAAGGTTGGCTCGTCGGAGGGAGAAGCTATCGTATCAGGAATGTCTAGACTCGATTTGATACTATGTAGAAATATGTATAGTGACTAAGACCTGAGTATATACAACAGGATCGGGTCCTGAAATCACATCAACAATCATTCTTTGTATCTGGGAGTTGAAATGTATCTCCGGCATATACCCTTGACTAAAGAAAGTATTAGAAATAGGAGCATTGGTTCCTTTTGGAAGTAGAAACAGAAATACAAAGCTGTACTTCTTTTGCTATTTGCCTGACCTTTTGCATTGCATGTTTTGAGCTTGCTTACCTTTTGCCAATTTATTTACCCTTACCATATTTCAGGGACAGAAGATAGTAGGCCAAACATGCAGCTGTGGAATCCGGAAGCACCACAAATTATGTGGATTCCATCTTCTCATTTCTGTTGTTGCAAATAATTTTTGTTAATCAATGGTACCCGGATTGCTTTGGACCTATGCTTCTCCTTTATGCTCCTTCCTCGAACAAACTGTCGACATACTATTTATACTAGGTTTGCTGGTAGTGCAGTGAATTTTGGATATATCTATATGTCCAGAGATTTCCTATGCATGTGACCTGATTGTACAATGTTGTTTCTTTGGTAGAATTCAGCATTTTCAACTTAACTTCTTTAATTTGGTCCCTGTATACCCATATGGTTAAGTTGAGTTATCATCTTCGATATTTGCCATTTGATAATCTGACCAGGTGTGAATTAGTTCTGAAGCTTCTGAATTCTGGAGACGCACAATTGATGTTACATGTTCTGCGCCCCCATCATTTCCCCTTTAGCTTATAAGCATAATTGAAAATTTAAATTTTAAAACTCAATTTTTGATTTGATTTTAGTGTTTTTCATTATAGTTTATTTTTCAGCATTTGCTTTTAAATATCTAAGGACAAGTATATAAAAGTTTTACTATAAATTATTTTTTAATCGTTAATAAGACATTTCACTTATAATAAATATAAGCGAGGAGTGTTTTCAAGTCGTATGGTTATTTGTTTGAGGCATCATTATCATTTAACTTGGACTATATCTGTAATATTACACTATTATCCATGTTTCAAAATTTTCCGCAACAGCTAACCACAGCAATCACATTGATTAGCTACCTTGTAGTACCTAAAGGCTAAAACTATCTGATGTCCCACCAAGATTATTCCCACATAGCACCTAATAAATATTAGCCATGGCATAAAATGTTCTAGTTACTGCTGAACTCTGTATTTTAATAAATGACATGTATTGCCATGTAAAATAATTGGGGAGTGTTGGTGCTGAACTGCTGATAGGTACAAAAAGCTGTTTTTTGCTGCTCTTTTTTATGCTTTTGCAATTTAGGACATATTTGATAGTATTATTGTTCCATGCTATCTTAGGTACGGCTTTCCATCGACTTGATACACCTCTTTGGTTTTATTCTAAGATCATACTTAGTATGTGTCAATCCCCATAGTATTAATATTCCCAGCACCGAAATGCTGCTAAGTTGGTCTTGTATTGAGCAGTTCATTCTTGCTTATATTGAATTATTTGCACTGAATATTTGGAGCCTTTTCTTGCTGTTGATTAACAGATGAATTTCCAATGATTTTTGTCCCTAAAACACGCCAGCATGAAGCTGCAGCTGGAGTTTTCCTGCCGTTTGCCTGCCACCACTGAGCTTAAAACATGGACAGCATCATTAAATCAAATCCTTAAGATTCTTCATGGAAGCGAGGACAAACTAGTAGCAACAGCTGAGATCCCACTAGTTACTAGTATAATAATTAGTATAATAACACATTACAATCCATTGTCTGTAAGGTTAGTGTGAAAAAATTCCTTATTTTGTGTGAACATATTTTTTAACTGCTAAACAGTATATTTTTTTATAAAAAGATATCTAAAATTTGTATTAAAAATTATATTAATTTATTTTTTAAGTTTACAATAATTAATATTTAATTAATTATTTACTAATGAGTTTACATGATTATATTTATCTCCTATTTCACTCACCTTCAAACAGAATCTTAGTCTTCTGAATGTTTTTAGTTGTCCTAATTACCTTACATTTGTTCTTGCACATACAATATTTCTTATTTCTTGCCTCATGTACGTCTGAATCATTTCTTTATTGCAGGTAAGCAAGTCATGGCAGGTGCAATGGCACTATGTGTATGCATAGATAAGTCAATGCTCCCGTGCCATGGATTCTTACATGGGGCCCATATTCTATTAACCTTTCTTCAACATAGTAGGGAAAAACTCAATGATTTGGCTCTAAAATGTCAAAAGGAACCTCAGAAATGCTAATCTGATTACGCCGTCACAAACGAATTCGAGGAGAACTTTCAACACAATAATCGTTCTAGCTATTAGGAAAACACGAGCCATGTGCACAAGTTGTGAGGCACATAATCTGAACATCTATTTTCATTCCGACAATGAACAGGCAGATGAAAATGAATCTACTCTGTTTCTGTGGAGGAGGAACAAATTACGTGTTCATAACTCGGACCAGTTAGATGAAAGCTCGCTATTCTCAACAGAAGAAACTAAATGCTTCACAGTGCGGCTCTATCTTTTGTTGTAGTCACGAGCCAGAATATTAATCTAGACCACTTAAAATTGTAAACGGTGCAAATAATACCGATAAAACAAGCACATTGTCTATGCGCAGTCGTTTTAACAACCATGACAGATCCCTTTCATGTCTTCATATTTGTTTGCATGCATCTCTTTCAGGTTTACTATTTGAAATGTGCTCTCTCTTTTAGGTGCCCATTTGTACTACGTTTGATACTCCAGGACAGATTCTAAATGTTGTGCATGTGCCTTCTCACAACTCAATGCAGGGATAGGTTTTGTTCTCTCTTTCTCACTTTCTTTTTCTTTTCAGAGAGAATGTCTGTTTGCCAGAGGGCATGCAGAAACCAGGAGATGTGGTGCCATGCTGCCCATGCAGAGAAGAAGTTTTGTCAACCACAACACATGGGCGTCAATCATCCAGCTGCATGCAGAGACTGCTCATCAGCATGTCAGGCATCCTGTCTCAAACAATCTTGTAGGTAAGGTCTACTACATAATTAGGACCCTGTGTCATGTGGTCATCACCCCAAAAATGCCGTAGCTGATACGTTGCTGATGGAGATTGGGCCACTGTATTATGCCTCCATGGTCTGAAATTATCAGCTTGTTGAAAATCTGTATCGGTGTTGTAATCTAGCTAGACAAGCAAAATGCCACTTGTTACAATCAAGAGGTTTTGACACCATCATGGCATCAAACACTTGTCATATAATTTACACTTTTAAAGCAAGGTTAATTAAACTATATCGTTCTTCTTAATCCACAGGAAATTAAAAAGGCTCAACTTTGTGTCAAAAGATCAAAACAGTGGACAGAAATCTATCACTCCGTACACATACAACACGTTTTGGTCTGCACGTTCTCGATGGTGACCTGAGAACCGGGCAAGCAAAGATTTTCGTGGGTTAATCATGGTGTCTTAACTAGTACTGATCCATCTTTAAAAAAGCTAATTAGGATGTGATCTAACGCAATTAGGCTTAATTAAGCAGGTTGTCGTGCGGAATTTTCCTGACTGTTTCTTCGGCGCGAGCATATGTATGTTTTGATATCTCAATGATATTTAGCTCACGACGTGCGGCGCACTAATGATGTAGATTCAGTCAGTGCGTGCGTGCGCGCGTCTGTCCGTCAGTAACGGTAACAACGGCCGACGGGGGCCAAACCAACACCCAACCGCTCCAGAGACCAGTGTCGCCGTTTTTCATCGTCATGTGCGCCTACCTTGCCAATTTCAACGCAGCGATTGGTGCAGCATCTGCTTTTGCTGAAAGTTGTTCTTTTTGTGTGTGTGTGTGTGTGCGTGTTGAAGAATCTTTGCAGAATGTATATATTGGGAGCTTGACAATTAATGTATGACCATGCACTATCAGGTAAAAACATCTACGCCCCTCCATTTTGTGAAAATTATCATTATGCAGTCTGATAATTAAATGGTGTTGTTTACATATTGAGAGATTTTATGGTACTCGAGTAGGTTGTACCAAAATTTATGGGACCTCCTAGCTAAGTATATCCATGATGACCATAAAAAAAATCTTTTACTCCATCTAATCTCAAATAATCATCAGCGCATACTATTCACTTTTTTAGCTTTGACCGTTTGTTTTTTTTTTTGCAAAACATTTATGTATAGTTAAAACTATGACATATTACCCATGTGTGTTGCGCCATAAATGTAAACATACAAATTTGTATGAAAAAACCAATCATCTAAAGGATATTAATGGTCAAAGTAAAAGCACAAATGGTCAATGGTGATAAGTAAATGAGGATGGAGGGAGTACATATTTAGATGGGGCTACATAGTGGTTTTATGAGGAGGTATTATTTTTTCTAGCGTAAAATTTGATACCTCTTAGTAGTTATGAGGTACTAAAATTTAATTAAAAATTTAGTGTCTCTTAAGTACCGTAATATTTCTAGGGCTAATAAGAATTGATAATTAATAGGTTTCTACATGTAATTGCATAGAAAAGTTTTACTTCATGTATTGATTTGGGAATATAATGCAAGGAATACAAATAACCATCTTGTGTTGTGTACAGTCTATAGCTAGGTAGACTATGTTTAATGTAGCTGAAGCCTGAAGGCACATGGATTCAGTTGAGCAATGTGTAAAGTGGAGAGGCTGCGGCTGGAACTCTGGGAATGCACTATTATCAAAAGATAAGGAGGAGGCGTGATTGATTTGGTCGGGCACTTCTGAAACCAAGGCAAAAAATATTCTCCTTTTTTCTTAAAAAAATTTGTAACGGAAACAGTACAATTCTACTATTGATCTTAACACCCCAACCACCTTACTCCTCTCTTTCTCTTTCCCTCCTCGTGATGTCATTCAGCTTCACACCTCTCTCTCTCTCTCTCTCTCTCTCTCTCCTGTTTATATATATAGAGAGCCAGGCTGTATGCATCTTTGCAAATGCTATTCATCCATTCATTGGTAGTACAAGCAGAAGCTGTACGATTAAGTTCAGCTTTAGCTATCATCTTCTAACATCAAAACATGGAGGATCTAGTTAGTGGGTCATCTGTGAGGAGTGTCCTTAGCTGCAGCAGTAGTGAAGAGCAAGCTGCATCTCAGCCGGAGGAGAGCACTTGGACCGACTACTTTGTGGATTTCATGATGTCTGAGGAGAAGAAGAGGCAAGATGATGCTTCATACTGCACCCATGACGGTGGAGATGGCGTCTATGGTGATTGCAGTGATCAGAAGGTGGAGGAGGAGGAGGAGGAGGAAGATTCTATGATCTCCGACGCCGCGTCTTGCGCTCCCGCGGCGGCGTTTCCCGATAGGTACAAGGAGTTGAAGAAGCTCAAGAAGAAGGTCTTCAAGGCCCTGGATCATGATGATTCCCTGGAGGACACTGCAAGCTCTCCTGTAAATAGTCCTAAGGTAGTTACAACTTACAACTAACTTCTCTCTATTATTGTTGCTAAGGGCTTCAAGCTAGAAAGTACTTTGGTTTCAAAAAAAAAAGGCTAGAGAGTACTAGTTAGTGTTAATTTGCTTGTGTGATTTTTATCTTTCAGGTCAGTGCTTTGTCACAGCTGGAATTGAGCCCTAAAAGGTGGTGCAATATCAGGGACCTAACCAAGGTAATTTCAATTAATAACCAGTTGTTGTTTTATTAAAAAGATAACTAATGTATAAGTTGTATCTTGAAATTTGAAAAGCATTAAATATTGTCTTGTTTTTACATCCTGTTTTTTACTTAAAGGAAGTTGGGGTTTGCGATGATCACGGAAGAGAGGGGATGGACTATGGAGAAGCAATGGTAGAGGGGGTGAGGTTTGTTGATCAAAGTCAGAAGAGTATAAATCCATGTGCCGAGCTAAAGGATAAGGGGCTTCGTTTGTTTCCTTTGTCCATGTTGCTACACTACCATGGATGAAAAAATTGAGACCTCAATGTAGAGCATGTGTAGGGTTTACACCTTACATATGAATGTGTGGGATAAATGACCAAAAAATATAGTGTGCTGAGATTACTGTGGATATATTTTTTGGTGAAAATATATGTGAATATTACCAGATGCGCTTGCCGTCTCCTTGTTTCTTCTCTTTTCATTTTGTTTTACTTACCAGCTATGTACTGTTATAGAATTGAGCTATCTCTGTGTAGTTTATTTATTAGATATCTATATGGATGCTCCTAAAAGCAACAATATATATAGATGGTTATACTTGGTCAAATGGTACAAAATTTGCATAGCTATTTACATGGTGCTTTGAGATGTGCACAAATGAATTAATGAACCTAAAGGTGGGCTGCTCTCCTGCACATATATAGTTTTACAGTTTACACAAGTTATGTAGCAGAAAATAGATAAAAAAACCTACCTATGTTTTTCATTGACGTGAAGAAATCTTATAGAAAAGTACTGAAAAATATTATGCGATATATATAAAAATATTATGACTAGGGTTCGATTAAAATACTATTAAGTGATGGAGACACAGATGACTATATAATGATTGTGTTTAAGCTCTAATCTTTTTGACTTAGTCATAAATAAGGTCATAAGAGATATACAAGGAGATATCATGTATATTTTTTGTTGACGATATAGTACTAGTCGATAAAAGTTGAGTGAGAGTACATAGGAGCTAGAATTGTGGCGGTATAGTCAAAATGATTTAGACTCAGTAGAATTAAAATTAAATATATGACTTCAGTACTACTACATATAAAATAAAAAATATTAGTTTAGAGAGTCAAGTAGTATAAAAAATAATATCTTTTGCTATTTGAGATCGATGTTATAGAGAGATAAACATATTGATAAAGATGTTAGCTCTACAATCAAAATCGGTGGATAAAATGGTAAAAAGTATCGAGCATTCCCATATCCCCAAAATTAAAAGATAATTTTTATAAAATAACGATTAGAAATACGACGATGCTGTAAGGTGTAGAATATTGGTCAAAGAGATGATATATTCAATAGTTAAATGTAGATGCGTATGTTGCGTTGGATTAGTAAGCATATAAGAGTAAATCAGATTCGAAATGATGATATACTTGATAGGCTAGATATAGCACTGTTTAAAGAAAGACTTGTCTAATATCAGATGATTTGAAAATATCTAATGGAGACCTTTAGAGACATTCATACATAGTAAAATTTTAATGCGTGATAATAATATGAGAAGCTATAAGGGAATGACTAAATTGATATAGAAGCAGACAAAAAAAATTAAAATATTGAAATATTTATAAAGTTTTATAAATTAATATGTGGTTTTAACCCTATTCTAACTTTTTTAGGACTGAGTTTTTGATGTTGATATTGACAGTTTACCCATGTTAATCATTGATCAGAGGCCATGCAACTTAATAAGGCATTATTATTAGCATATATTCACATATAAACATGAGTTACAGAACATGACAGTAGTCTCCCTTTACATGATCTCTCTCACTTTTGCTCTAAAATAAAATAAGTGTTCCGAACCAACCGATGCACTAGCTTATTAGCGTGTCAGATGGGCTATCTACCAACTCCTCCTTTTAGATCATATACCAGTTAACTCAGTTACCTGATTGTAGTTAATTATCTAGCTTTTACTACTCATGAGTAGCTAATTAATTAGCAAAATGCAATGCTAAAATTTTAGGGTTTATTGGTGCTAGAAAAGTTCCATTTTATGGAGATATAAAGTGGATAAACATAAAGGCATATATATGCAATGGACATGCCTGAGCCGATGAACACAAGTAGTGGTTAGGGAGTAGCTTTCATGAACGGAGAATAGTTAAGTGCATGACTGTTGCGAAGATTTGAAAGCTAAAAGACTTATTAACAAACCAATTAAATTTAAGGCTAGATGACCTCCCCCTAATTTGTCAGCTCTTGCTTGTCCCTTCATGCATGTTAAAACATTATCTTCCTGCACCATGTTCGTAGCCTTATCAATCTAGGAGTTTGGTTTCAAGCATGAAGTCTTGAGAGCTACCTATGTAGTAACTTTTTTAGTTGTACGTCTCATGCATGATACATCGTGTGTTACTGTCTGAACAAATGACTACTGACCAAATAACCAATTGCATGCTGTCTAGATCAAACAAAAGAACGAATTCTACGTCGTTAATTGCTGTGCCATGTTTTAGTTTTAGATTTGACATTAATTGCAAATAAATGAATGTGAAACATCATATCATGTATTTAAAATGAAAAAACAGGTTTGAGAAATCTTGATTGATACGACTGATGACTGCAAAGTACATAGATTCAGACATGCATATGACAGCTTCAGGGCTGCTCCCTTGTGAAAAATGTCACCAACAAGCATTTGATCTGAAATGCCATATATGGCAAAAGTAACTGCTCGCTACCCTACCCTCAGCTGGTGTCCTTCAGTAACGGCGAAAAGAAAAACCTCTGCTACGTTGATCGATTAGCACGCATGAATTCTTCAAAATCAAGCTGAATTCAATCTTAATTGTTGGTTACCGAGCAGAACTTTGTATGTTTTAACTGAATATTGCTGATTGTCCCATATAGACATATGAACAGATATCATTTAAATACGAATTAAGCATAGTTCAACTAGTTAAATTCCTTACTGTGTAACCTATCTATCCGAATTTAAGTTTTAAATGGAAGACATCTGTCGTGATTTCGTTACTCTCAAGGTCATACTGATTCTAGTCTTTTGAAGATACTCATATAGATAAGGTGTGTGCATATATATATATATATATTCATATAGATGTATATATCTATAGGGACGTTTATGCCTATGCGTATACTGGTATCTGAGTTTATAACGTGTTTAGCAAAAAAGAGATATATCATTAAAATCTAAATTTTCTGACGATTTTTTCATCTGGTGAGTTTGTATGAGCAGGAAATAGATCAGCTTCAGTTCTTAAAATTAGTTGGATGTCCTTTCATCCATGTGTTCCACCAATTTATTTGATAGAATCTTGTTTGGCAGGCTCCAGCTGCAATAATTCTTTGAGCTGTGTATCTCTAGCTAGATTGGATTTCACATTTAAAAGTAAGTCTAGATGCTTAAATAATTTTATTTTAACCTATGAACTCCAAAATCTAAAAGTTTGAGGTTTGCTAAACAAGGCCTAAGAATGGTACATTGCACTTGTAGATTTGGGCCATGTATGTTGGTCTGCATGTTACTGAAGCTTTCAACCAAAAGGTGGCATTGAAAAAAAAAGATTTTCTTAATCCACAATCCTAATTAGGTACCAATCCTAATCGCTACTTAGACAGTGTGTTGTCCTCTAAAAAATATCTTGAATACTAATTTATCACTCTTGGTCTGAATCATCAGTAGGTGTCGTAAAGCACTGTACACGGAAAGTTAGAAACAAGTAGAACAAAAATAGCCTCTTGAATGTCCTAAGGGTCTAGTCTTTGGAGAAAAAAAAAGAAGTCCTGCATGAATAAAAAATAAGACAACGAATTCAAACTGAGAAAAGAGTCATGAGTATATGTGCACAGCATTAAGGTTGGTTTCACATATGAAAAATTGAAATATGATATCTTATCCACGTCTGGGCTGACCGTGTATCCATGATTTATATTCTTCGGCCGTCCGAATTAAAAATTTCAACAAGTTAGAAATATTTTGTGGAATGGTGCGAAACATCAAAGAATTTACAAGAAGTCAATATTCTCCAGTATTATATTTCAGGAACAATTATCCCGTCACAAGCAAGATAAATTATGAGTATTGCAGGTTCATGTTACCGTCAAACAACTGAAGCTACGTCCTGCTACAGTGATTTCAGGTTTTCAGATGCCAAAACTGGATTTATTCCTGAAGGCTTGTCAGCCCTAATTCTCACCTTTGAGAAACAACATAAAAGCTGGACTGTTTTCTGCATACATCGAAAAGACAATTCATGTTTTTATGCCTTTTTTCCCAGAATCACTAACCGTATTAGAATCTGTAAATAATTGGATCACAATTTATTCGTTCTGTTCTTTAATTCTCTAAAACCTTAAATATAGTTTCATTATGTCAAAACAATTTCCAACATGCAAAGTACAAAATTCAGTAGCTAGGCCGGTGCAGTTTTCTTCATTACACTACAGTCTTGTCTATCTTTTAGAGTTTGCTTTGTTGATGTATGGATCAACTACAATTTGTTCCATGGTTTCTTTTTCCCTTCTTTTTTCAGAGATGGAAACAGTTTGTTGTACTGACAAGAAGGATCCGTACGAGTGATGGACGCTTCACCTAACAAGAGAGCTAATTGGTGAGTGACAAGAACATATATGTTGTAGCTCACATGCTGCCTTGGCTTGTTCCTTTCTTTTTATCTCGTTTTTCTCCCCTATCCATACAGGAGGTTAGTACAGTTGGCCTGTTGGATTGCTCCATTTCTCAAACAATGCTGGATTGTGCTCACTCACAAATCATATAGCTCAGAACATACATGTGAGAATCTTGAGAAGTCGAGATCACATCAAGCTTCATACTGTTAGCTTCAGAGAGGAACCATGCATCTTGATTTGATCTATGGAACAAAATAATAAGCTGTATTAATTATTCACACACTCTGATGAGATGGGTCAAGTTTGAATTCAGAGTTTGATCTTTCTGAATTCTGGAAAATAACTTATCAACTTATAAATGTTATCTACTCATTATTATCCAAAATAATCTTCTCTACATAGCCAAATAATTTTAGAAGGTTGGTGCTCGATTCTTGTATGCAAATGATAGATCGTCAAGTGCATAGTTGCAATTGAGTATAATGTAATCCCCAGATGTAAGCATTTCAGCGTATTCCGGCAACTGCATTATATGTCTTGTTCTTTTCTTTTTAGTGCACTTGGTAGGTACTCAATCGATTAATGGAGAAAACACTGGATTAATTTGTTAATATTGAACAAACAATATGATATTCTGTAGGATTTCAACAGAAATCCTGCTAGTTGTCCAGTTAGCATGATTAAAGAAAAGATTGCATGGTTCCATAGGAAAATATGAAAAATGTGACAACCAACTGCCAATATAGAGAGGCATGGGTGGAACCACGAAATCTTTGATCGTGTTATTTGTCATTGTCCCAGTTACCCAGTATCTTTGACAAGATTGCAATCCAATTATTTTGTCATTTTTCATTTGATTCAAGAGATGACGATTTCTTCACATAGAATGCACGGAAATCATTGGATAGAGCTGCCTACCACTACAGAATCCAGGACTTAGGTTGTGCAAAGGAAAAAAAAAGAGAATCTATTGTACGCCACTAAATTTGGTTCAACCATTTGTCATTAGTTTTATTACTTTCTATAATAATATACCATTGAATTGTCAATTGCTTCTATAATGTGCCATTAGAACAGGTGCCTTTAAAAAATACCAAAAATGCTCTTATAGCCATATTAAAAAAAAGTTTATTTTTATCCCACAAGAAGTTTCAAGAAGTTTAGGTAATTGATTTATCCCACTGGAAGTTTTTAAAAAATATGATTTTTTAGCCTCATTATATGAAAAGAAAGTTTATGTATATCTTTCAGGATTTTTTTCATGTTTTTTTAAAGTTATATTTAGCATATGAGAGAGAATCCACTTACACAAAAGGTAACAGCATAAAAATATTTTATGTAGCATACAAAAGATGATTAACACTAAAAAATAATAATAGAAAAGGAGGTTACATAAAAAATTATATTTTTAAAAAAATTTTAGTGGGATAAATCAATTTAAACCTTACATGTCTATAAGGGCATTATGCGCATTTTTTTAAAAAAGTATTTGATCCAATGATATATTATAAAAACAATTAATAACTTAGTGGCATATTATAAGAAGGAACAATGTCAATGAACAATTTGACTTAGACAAAGTAAACGATATATAATAGATTCTTGCTAGAAAGATTACAAGGGAAATGCAAGTATCTTTTTTTTACAGTGCACTCACGGCACAACCCATGAAAGAGCATGTGCATCCCATGTGTATTCTATAAAATTGGTGCACTTGTAAAACATTCCATGCATGCACATGTAAAGGGAATTGCAAGATTTCAATCACCAGAATCCACAAAAATTTCAGTTGAATTTACTCGCCATAGGATCCATGTCAAAATCCATGCTTTATCG
Source organism: Oryza coarctata (assembly GCA_030770085.1). Lineage (NCBI taxonomy): Eukaryota > Viridiplantae > Streptophyta > Magnoliopsida > Poales > Poaceae > Oryza > Oryza coarctata. The sequence goes on from CM061475.1 coordinate 13,376,996, forward strand.
GCAAGAGCGGCGTCTTCTCTAGCAATGATGCAGTGGCGATGGTGATGGTAGTACAGGTTGGGTGTTAGGATTTTAAGGTGAGGATTAGGAGAAGGGTATGAGGGCTTTTCTCTGGGCTTATATGGATGGACTGGGAGGTGAAGGACTGACGGTGGACGGCGAGGCAACGACACTATAGTACTCGCTACCAAACCTCAAGGAGGTGTCCAACCGGACCGAGCAGAGGTCCGATCAGGAAGAGATGGTGGCTCGGTCACGCAAAGACCTGAGAGATCTACTTAATTCTAGTACAGGTCTTTAAGTTTCGAGATTCGAGGATGTGTCAGTCAATTTGACCCTGTAATTGACAAGGAGGTGAGGAGAATGGGTCAGTCGGACGATAGGCCGATACAAGCTCTCACTATCGGCTGGTCGCCAATAGGATCGAGTTAGTCATCAGCCACGTCCGGATGGCTCCTGCTATCGGTTGGTCACCGATAGAGATTAGGACGCTCTTCCATCGGTTGGGAAGCCAATGAAGATATAGGCAGATATCGACGAAGAATGTGATGCCTCCAAGTGTAGTGAAAGCGAGATCCTGATCCATCGGCCGCAAAGTCGATGGGGGCACCAAAGGTTATTTAAAGAATAGAAAAAAAACTCTAGCATCGGCTGAACAACCGATAGAGATGTGAAAGATAGACGTGTGCAACGGATTAGAGTACCTATCGGCCAAAGAGCTGATGACGCTCCGCGACATCCAACTCGTGAAGTGGGGCCCGATCCCCACGAAGCCACAAGGGCCAGCGACCGCAGTAACGGCGCCGTTAAGACCAGCCTCGATAGATCGAACAGAATTAAGACAGTATGAGGTTGGGGACTAACGACATAGAGATGATGGAGGCTTAGACCGAACGTAATGACGAGGGAGGAAAGATGTGAGGTCATCGGCTACCTATCGGCTGAACGTTTGACATAGGTTTATACCTAAACCCATCGGCCGCATGAGCCGATGGAGAACGAGACCTGCTAGATCTCGACGCTGGCCACGTCAGATGCGAGCCTTGGAAGATCGGACCGAACCGAGACAGTACCAGAGAATGTCCGACGTGTCCGGATCAACCTCTAGAGGATTAATTGTTAGATGATACGCGAGACGGATGTGGGGCCTGCGTTGAAGATAACTCGTCGGCTACTCACTCCGACGAGACGCCGCGCGAAGACCCACCGAGGCACCGGCTCGAAGCATCGCCGCTGATCTCATAGGTCGAACCTAACCGATGCAGCACGAGACTGTGGATGGATGAGGGAGACCGATGCACCGACATGCCTCACGCAGACGTGATGAGGTATGCTTGATCTGACTGAAAGGTCGAACCTAACCGATGCAGATTTAGACGGAGCAGAGCATACGGTAAGAAAACATCTCTGAAGGTATACGTGCATGGACTGAAAAGTCGATGCACTTGACGTGACGATCGATGGAAATCTTCTGAAGATGGGTGCGTATTGGCTGAGGAGCCGACACGCTGGGCATGTTGCTCAAGGTATAGATAAATTATTGGCTAACCACTCCGATGAAACACCAGGCAGAGATCTACGAGCCTACGGTTCAAATCTACTATCGGCAGCCTCGTAGATTGAACCTAACCGATGCAGCACGGGATGAACAATGGCAGAGAGAGCTTGGTAAATCGATAGATCTCTCACTGACGTGATGCGGTACACTCGATCTGACTAAGAGGTCGAACCTAACCGATGCAGTCTTAGATGGAGCAAGATATATCAGAATAGTGACGAAACTTACCCCTTCGCTAGAGATCGAACTTAACCGATGCAACCCCGCGTTGAGAGCTAGACTCTGCCAGTAAAAACCTAGACAAGCTAGGGTGGCGATACACCGAAATTGTATTGATCGAAGGATGATTTACATGCTTCCAAGGGTCTATATTTATACCCTGGCATTACAGAGTCCGACACGGTTATAATAACCATTGGACATTATTTCTTAAAAATATAAAAGAAAAATATCTCTAATAAAGTAAACTGAACTAACTAAACATTCTTATCAATAAGATATGATTTACATAAATAAATTAACCTGCCGTGATTTTCACGACTCCTCCTTAGACTCGGCCTCATTTGGATAGTCTTCTATAATTGAACCAAATCCTTCCTCGTTTCGTTCGATCGGCTTCTTCCCTATAGCAATCAAATTCTTTTTTACTAAATCGATTGTCTTTCCAATCCATTCATGGTTTTATGGCGTTAACATATAACCAAAGTCATGGGGTTAGAGAAGGATGGTAGGTAGAATCGATATAGGGAGCGTGGGATCTAGAGTGGTTAAAATGTGGCAAGGCAAGGTGCAACAAATGTGGGAGAAGCACATCATGCTTTGATGGGAAGAAACATGCGAGGGTAACGATATAGGAGAAGATAAAATTTGAATTAATGTAGCAGCAAAAATCTTGGTTTGATATGGACTGTGCAAAGGTGACCAAAATCTTTGAGTATTTTTAGGTGATTGAAAGCTAAACGGTCCCATATATAAAATACTTTTGGATTATATTTGCACTTATATTGTGGAAAGAGCTAGTACTACCCAGTTCAGGTCATGCTAGTATAGGCCACTAGTAGTAGTTGCCTCATGTCATGTGGGATCAAACCACATATAGGCCACCATTTACAATAAAGACCACTTTTTAAAGTATTTTTTTTGCATTTCAAACCTACTTATTTATATGTTAGCCCTATAATATATTTTATCATCGAAACAATTGAAACTTTTATATTATAGGCCCTATAACAACAAAAGAAAGTACACATATACCCTAAACCTTTTACCAGATCCACATATCCACCCTTCTCCCCTCATCTTTTCTTTTTCTCCTCTATCTCTCTCTCCCCACCCACACACAAATCTTTTCATCTCCCAATCTCACTTTCCCTAATCCACCAATGAGCTCGATGACGATCGACACTCTCTCCTCTATGGCCATTGCTCCCTTCTCCAGCCACCGCCACTGTTGCTCCCCTCTTCGACTAATGTCATCATGATTTATATCGATAAGTGCGAGCTCTCTCTCATCTTCGTCAATGAGCTTGACCTCTCTACCCTCTCCATCAACTAGCTCGAGCTACCCTCCTCGCAACGGTCGAGGGACCAAACGGTGAAAAGAATGGCCTTGAGCTCTCCTTCATTGTTGGATCAAGTCTCAAGCTCGTTGGATCTATGGTGATAGGAAGCAGTGACAACCTCGATGGGGGTGCTCCTTAATGACGGGGAGTAATGACAACCTTGGTGGGAGTCCTCCTTAGTGAGGACCATGGCAAGTCCTCGATAGTGGTACAACCGCTTCCTCTGCTTCTCCTTTTCCTCCTCTTGCCTAGGACCAAGCATGTTGTAGGGCTTCAGACTCACCTAACGCGTGGCCTCTAGCCGTAACTCCGAGCTAAGGCACAACGATACAACTATGACCTCTACAAGTTACATGTGGTCGAACATAGGCTCAGCTACCACAATGGCTTAGCTTAGGCGTGGAGGCTTGAGACCATTGTCCACTGTAAAGCGTTGGGTGTGCCTTTAGAGGCTTGTTTGGGATCTAATTTTGCTCACACCATTAGCCTAGTCCATAATAAATTAGTTTGAATCGATAGGGATTGGACGTCCCAAATGGGTCCTAAATGAAGCTAGGGCTAACTTCATACTCATACCCTTAATAAAGGAAAATAAAGAGGATGTGACATAGTAGAGATAGTTAAACTTGTAAATATGCATATTTCAACATGAATATGTGAAAACTCTATCTTAAGGCCAGATGGGTCCACATATAACTCGATCATATTGCATGTGATTGTTAAATTGAACGACTTGGACTAAGAATATTTAAGGAAACAAAGTTGGGGTCGAAAGAATAACTATATATGTTTTTTTTTTAAAAAAGGAATCCCTAATAATATTTAAATAACAATATTTGAACCAAGAAATCAAGAGTGAAGAACTATTTTTTAAGTGTTTGGTGATGTATAATAAAATTGTTTTATAGCTTGTTAATTAATTCAATGTAGTGGACCGGTCAATGCAAATACTGGTTTCCATGGGCCATCATCTACTACAATATTTTCGTTCTTATCTTATCTTCACATGGGCTTGCTGGGGTCTTGGATAGGAATGCTTAATCGGTTTAAATGTCACATTGGTTAGAGAGAAGTCTATTATCACAAAAACTTGTCTAGATTCTCTTTCCTATCAGGAGCTGCATCTCAATCTCCTTCACGCCATTCAGCATGTACGTGTGTACAGCAGGGCGAAGAGGGTCACAACTGAAAGTTCGGAGATGGTCTTGGAGATATGAACAAGGGGACAATATCGTGCACAACCAATGAGTAATTCAATGACATTGTCATTTTGGTGGTTAAAACAGTTCTTTTTTTTAAAAAATAGTAGTTCAAACAGTTAACGAAGATGAAAGCCGCATTAAGCGAAATACAGCCACACATTTAGTAAGTCTTATTTTAAACACATGATTAAAAATATAAAAATAGATAAAAAAACAGAAATAGAATATGAATGCATATGAAAAACAAATGATTTTAAAATATAGAAAACATAGAAGACATGCTGTTTGGAACACATGAATTGGAAAACTATAGGAATCTCGTTAATCAAGTTTAAATTGTAATGGTATTCCTCAAAATGTGCTCAAACTTGTGGGTTTGCAGCTAAATTTGGTATGTGTCGATAAACTAGATGCTCTGGTTTGCTAAACCGGATAACCCGGTTTTAAGTGCCGCGAAGGAAGAGTTTATATTACTCATGTATTTATTATAGGTAAACTCCCTACCATACAAATAGGAAGGGTGATGCCTGATAAATTTACATTTACTTTTATCTCTTTGGCTCTTACCCTTTGAAACCTTAATTGATATCATTCCTTTATCTCTACGGTGATTGAAGCTCTAGGTGTCTAGAGTAATCTTAGACGCACCTATTCTAACCGGGTCTCTAGCGGGTGTTTATAGGTTTTTATAATAAATCTACGAAGATTGGATAACCCGCTTCTATAATTGGGTGGTTTGGTTTGGTTTTTGTGATGAGCGCCGCAAATTGACTGATTATGATTCGCACTCCTGTTGCTTTGATGTTTAGTCGATCACTGTGTTCATTTGATGCTCTACATGGCATGATTTTCTTAGACTAAGCAAAGGAAAGAAAAAAAAAAGTCTAATTCAAATTCCTATGGAACTGTTGGCAAAGGAAACTGTTCCTTACTTTACTGTTCATATGCTCAACATCTTTGTTCCAAAAGGGATGAACAGTAGATTTCCAATAGGATTTCAAATCCTATGTTTTCCTCCAAAACATACAGTTTTTTTTGCATTGCAAGAGAGAGAGAGGTCTAATAGTAGATTTATTGTTTTTATGTCCTTGTCTTGGCCTCAAATTGCAACGTTTTTGTTATCTAGGGATCACACTAACAAAAGTGTCATTGGTATTGAGAAATTTGCAAACTCGTATAGTTCAGAAAACTGATGTAAAGAGGAGGATCCAGGCTAAGAAACCGTTGGTGTCACTTCTGCTTTATGGGATCATCTTTACATATGAACAGTAAAAAAACAATAACAATAGAGTTTGCAAAATTTCGTTGGTGTCATGTGACACCACTGAAATGGGCTAGCTCCGGTCATATGTATGATTACAAATCAGTGTGTTAGAGCTAGAGTTAGTACGATTATTTCCTCAGAAATATTTGCTTTTATGCTAGCAGGAGCCAACCAACTAACCAAGGATTTCCATGTCCTACTTTGAATTTTGTCGTGCAGAAATTTATTTTTGATGACTTTCTTCTGACGGGCTTGTGTATGAGTTATTACATTGACGATAGTTTCGTGTATACACCCCTGAATGGAAAAAAAAAGACTTTACTCTTTTTTCTAACACCATGTTGAGTGTTATATACCAACTTGTTTTTCATTGAAAACATGTACTAAGTTCAGTTTATAAGATAGGAATATGTAATTGAAGTACCCTCCAAATACCTGTAGCGATAAGATACAACTTTGTCACATGTTTTTCAAAGAGGAGAAAATTAATAATATATCACTTGATTTCAATAAAATGCCACTCTTTATAATATACTTGATAAAATGTCATCTACTACTTTACCACACTTGCTAATATGCCACCTTGAGAGGTTTGGACCATTTTTAGTTACTTTTCTATATTTTTCACATATGTCCATTTTAATTACCACTTGATAATGTTCTAATACAAATGATTTCTATAAAATGACACTCTTTAATATTCCATTTAGAATCACAACATTTTTCTACCTTAAAAAGTAAATACCAAATAGGTGCATCAAACACCATTTTATATATTTATATACAAAATAAGTATAAAATGGAGAATATATATTGAGCATTAATATTAATATTATTTTAAGATAAGCTTGTATTAATCCCTACGCTATTACGGTTTTTAAAAATATCCGTCAACGCTTAAAATGCCTACATACAAACCCGACGCTATCCATCACTTCTAAAGTTGAGGATTCTTTTTTTTTTTATCTTGGCTCATACACTCTCCGTTCTAGAAAAAAAATGAATTTTAGAGATAAATCTAGACATGGCTCATACTCCTTCCGTGCTAGAAAAAAAACAATTCTTAAAGATAAATCTGGACATTCTGAGACGAAGGGTGTACGCAATTGATATGTATTGAAAATTATCAACAAGTTCGTTGCTGCAAAATCCTCAGCATGTATATACTTCGCAATTCCAGTTTTAACTTTTACGGCCGTAGGCATCACCCACGCCTTGCATCCCTCGGCGGAAAAGAGCCCCAACACCGACGGTACGCAAAGGCATCGGCAGCAGTGGATCGGAGCGAGCGCGACCGGCAAGGCACAGCGCTCGTCTCGTGCCGTCTTCCTCCCTCTTCGAACGTACGAGAGGATTCGGATTGAGCAGCAGCGGCGAGGCGAGGAATGAGAGCGAGATCGGCGGCCGCGGCCGCGTCCGCTTAAGCACAGAAATCTCGCCTCTCTCCTCCCCTCCCCTTTTCCTTCCAGATCTCGCCCTCCGCGCGCCGCTCCGATCTTCCCCGACCTCGTCGCGTGTCGCGGTGATCCCGCCCCCAACCGGCGGGGAGGGCCGGGGCCGGCAGCCATGATCTCCTCAAGCAAGCTCAAGTCGGTCGACTTCTACAGGCACCGTCCCGATCCCTATCTCTCCTTCCCTCCATTGCCCCTGCCGTCCCTTCCCTCGTTGGTGGCTTGGTGCTCAGTAGTACCCTGTGTGTGAGGGGCGGCTTTTGTCGTCTGCGAACCTCCGCGCGAGTTTGTGGCACGCTTGACGGGGGGCATGGATGGTTGGCTCCATCCGATCCTCGGCGAGGGGTTGGGTGAATGGCGGCTGCTCGTCTCGTTGGCTTGCTTCGTCTCTGGGCGGATTGGGTGAATTCTATGTCTTCCGGCCTGTTTGTCGTAGCGATATGAGCAATAGTTGCAGTCTTACCATTACTCCGCAGCAATCGTTGCAATTGCAGTACGACCTTTTGTTCGGTCGTTGCGAGTAGTACAATGTCTGGTGTTTTGTTTCTTATTTTCTACGGAAATGGGTAATTTGTTGATGGCTATTTTCGTTCTTGCAGGAAAATTCCTAGGGATTTGACTGAGGGATCACTATCGGGGGCTGGATTATCCATTGCAGCAGCACTAGCTATGGTGTTTTTGTTTGGAATGGTTAGTTTTTACTCCGTCAGTTTTTGTTGTATTATCGATTACACTCGTTACTTTCAGATTTCATTTTTCACACTGGTTTCAGTTTTTAGGGGAAAAAAAACAGGAATGGTAGAATTGTTCTTGTGTTCCACTTGGTGATTGTAAACTGAAGTTTGGTACAGAGCCATACTAAAATGACATGGCATTTATTTGTTTATGCATCTTAGTTGTCTTCCACCATTCAGACTGCTGTAGTGTAGCTAAATGCTATCGCCATATCAATCGAGACTTGCTTGTTTTGTTTGATGATAGAGAATAGTTCATTTCCTAACATCTGTTTTAAACTTTTAGTTCACTATTAAAGCTTCATGACAGGCTAGATTCTTAAGTGACTGAATTATCCATCAGTGGTCTGTCAAATCTTGAAAGTGGTAGTTTAGTGAGGTCATATGCCCTAGTATATTCTAATTACTCTGGAACCTTTGCATCGATCAGTTGCTGCTTGTTAGGCATCACAATGTGCTATAGTTTTTATCAATTTTTAACTATATTGAACTGATTCCATAATCAATCTTTGAACTAGAGGGCAGTTTAAGGTTAATTTTAACTGAAAAGCTAAAGATGTTGAATTGTTATTGCAGGAACTGACTAATTACTTAGCCGTCAATACTAGCACTTCTGTAATTGTTGATAGGAGTTCAGATGGGGAGTTCTTACGGATTGACTTTAACTTAAGGTAAATTCATAGCACATCGCATATATAATGCTGCTATCATCGCACATATAATACTTCTATCATTATCATTTATATGGAACTAATGATTTTACTAATTCTCTGATCTGCTGATAGTAATACTTTCCTATTGTGATTAATTTTGATGGAATGCAATACATGCAACAGCAAAGCACAGTGTTAATTTTAGGCACTCAGTACATGTTTTTCAATGTATCTGTAGTCATTTGTGCATTGTGGAAAAAAATATGTGATGTGTATTTGGTTCAATAATCTTCTACAGTCAGCTAATGACCTGATCCAGCCATTATATGTTTCTAGAATAATGTTGATGTTCTTTTACCCAGCACTTTCCACCCTTAGAGTCCATATGAACCTGAGAGCAATTGTTTAAACTTGAAATTGATGCTCTGGATTTCCAGCAAACAAGGACTAAGTAGTGCGCTGCTCATTTGTTTGTATGTGATAATGTATAGGAGGGTATCTTTATTAGTCTAGCTGGTTGCGCAGTGTTTTCTATGGGATGACATCAATAAAGCTGGACTCAACATTTTCCCACATGCTGTTCCAGTAAATGCTCACAATCTTGTTCTGTGATTTACAGCTTTCCTGCACTTTCATGTGAATTTGCATCAGTTGATGTCAATGATGTTTTGGGAACAGTAAGATTCTAACTTGACCTCATGTGCTCTGTTTTTGTTCATTCGCCTTCTAGAATGAGAATATTGTTGAAGAACATGAAGCTCATCTTGTGCTTTCCATAAAAAAAATAGTGTTGATATTAATTTCTTGTTAACTTGCCATTACAAATATTCTTTCACTTGCTTTTAAAAGTAAGCTCTACATGTATATATTTACACTAATGTCAAAAAATATGAAATATGTCAAAAAAATGGAACTTATCCTAACTAACTTTCTACCAATAAGCATCTCCTGATTCTATCTTGCTTTTTGTAGCTTGAGTTTTTTTTCTCCATGTTGGTTTAACTTTAAATTTTGTGCTCAAAACACATGCAGAACAGATTGAACATAACGAAAACTGTTCGCAAATACTCGATTGATCGGAATTTAGTACCTGCTGGATCTGAGTTCCACCCAGGACCTATTCCCACTGTCAGCAAACATGGAGACGATGTTGAAGAAAACCATGATGACGGTTCAGTTTCCTTGTCCTCTCGCAATTTTGAAAGCTATTCACACCAGTAAGCATTCATGTATTTCAATATCAACCTATCTGTAGCACATTTGTAACTATAGAATTTTAGCCATTATGCATTTCAAAATCATATCAACAGTCAACCTATTTCATGCACAACGTCCATCTTTCTGCTTCACATTCATGGAGAAACATGCACTTTGTATGTTCATAGCTCCAATCACTTCTGCCAGATTCTCTATGGCAAATTGGTGATAATCTTCACTCTTACCCTCCTCAAATATTTGTCCTTGAAGTATCATTCAGTAGATCTAGTTTATCCCTCTTGTATTGTTTGAAACCCCAAATATTGTTTCCTCTGATAATTATCATGCGCTTTCTTTTCAGGTATCCTGTTTTGGTTGTTAATTTTTTTGCCCCCTGGTGTTACTGGAGCAATCGATTGGTTAGAATTCATCTTGTTTCCCACGCATTATGTGATACTTTTAGTACTTATTCTACTCTATCTGTAAGCAAATGATTAGTAAATTATTGCATGGTAATCTACAAGTCATCTAAGTATGTTGACTTAGTGAGTGATCAACAAATGCTTTTATCTCTAATGCTTGTTCAATGTTTTTGGTGGGTTCAAATCTCAACATGTTATTATTCTAAGCCAATTATATATGCAACTGTATTATATTGAACTAACATATGGAGACATTTCTAATCACTTGATCTTCCTCCAGAAACCTTCATGGGAGAAGACTGCGAAAATAATGAGGGAGAGGTACATACTGTTTTTCTTTATTTGTGTTTTCATGGTTTTAGTGTACTATATAATCTATACCATCTTCTTTTTTTCTGACATGCAGATATGATCCTGAGATGGATGGCAGAATCATTCTTGGCAAGGTTGACTGCACTGAGGAGGTTGACTTGTGTAGGAGGTTTGTCTGTACTTGACGATTATTCATATCCAAAGCAAGGACATAGGCACATAGCATATGTATGCTGCAACATGAACTTCACAAATCCTTTTTTGATATACATACCAAGAGAAATTGGTTAATTAGTTGTAAAATCCTCCAACAAAGTGACATTATGATACCACATCTTTCATGAGCTATTTGTGTTTGTGTCCTCTTATCCTGATTATGTGGATGCTTATGCCTTCTGGACCTATTTGCTTTTGGAATGATTTTTTTTTGATATGTACGTGGTATCATATGAAGTTATGCACTTATGCATATTTAATGTGAACCACAAAAGAAGCCTTAAATTGTTCGCCTACTAGTTTTACCTAATTATATGTGCTCCTGTTATGCTTGTTCATCAAATCAATATGCATTTAAGGCCACAGTTCATTGTTTTAATTCATTAAATGCAGGCACCATATACAAGGTTATCCATCAATTCGCATTTTCCGTAAAGGGACTGATGTTAAGTAAGCACAAGTAAACCTTACATTCTCTTTTGGAAAGTCTATTGAGACTGAACCTGTGCAACACTTGAATTGTTTTCTGCTCAAGTTCTATAAACAAACATATTGACATTTGTGCAGGGAAAATCAGGGTCACCATGATCATGAATCATACTACGGTGATCGTGATACTGAGAGTTTAGTAGCGGTATGCCATATTGTGTTCACCCAATTATTTTTCTTGATTTACTGCATGGTTTATTTTCGCTATGATACTGCACACTAAACTTTAGCCTTCCTGTAAAAGGTAATGACCCCCCTTTCCTAGGGTAAACAAAATGCTAACTACCCTTTGCTTGTTAACCACTGATTTGTTCATCATGGTCTTGTCAAATTGTGGAACAAATTCCTGACATATTTTTTGGGCCTCAGGCAATGGAAACTTATGTTGCAAATATCCCAAAAGAAGCCCATGTGCTAGCTTTGGAGGACAAGTCCGATAAGACTGTTGATCCTGCAAAACGCCCTGCTCCATTGACCAGTGGATGCAGAATAGAAGGTTTTGTGCGGGTAAAAAAGGTAAATGAACTTCTGAGGTAATAGTTGTAGTGTTGATGATGATCTCTATCTGTGGTATTTTATTTCTGGTTCTTCTTTATCAGGTTCCTGGGAGTGTTGTAATCTCAGCTCGATCTGGTTCCCACTCATTTGATCCATCCCAGATAAATGTTTCCCACTATGTAACACAGTTCTCTTTTGGCAAAAGGCTATCAGCAAAGATGTTTAATGAACTTAAAAGACTAACTCCCTATGTTGGTGGCCACCATGATAGATTAGCTGGTCAGTCTTATATTGTTAAGCATGGTGATGTCAATGCCAACGTCACTGTAAGTCCCTAAATCTTGCTTATTTTTCTTAACGTATGATCACAACAGGCATGCCTGTTTCAGCACTAAATTTCTGGTTTCTGATGGAGTAACATAGCTTTTGTTTCACTGTCATTCTTAGATTGAGCATTACCTGCAAATTGTGAAAACTGAGCTTGTTACACTGAGATCATCAACGGAATTGAAACTGCTTGAAGAGTACGAATACACAGCGCACAGCAGCTTGGTGCACAGCTTCTACGTTCCTGTCGTGAAATTCCATTTTGAACCTTCTCCAATGCAGGTTGGCATCTCACCTTTTACTTTGTTTGGTTCATAAGTGAAAGAAAAACTAATTTAAATTTATTCCCATTTTATCATCACTTCAAGGTCTTGGTGACTGAACTTCCAAAACCCTTCTCCCATTTCATCACAAATGTCTGTGCTATTATTGGTGGAGTTTTCACGGTGAGAGAATGTCTTTTTTTTTATTCTTATTCATATCTGTGAATCCACCAAGTGTACATGGCTAATGAAATGTAACCTGCGAATTCTAGGTCGCTGGAATACTGGATTCCATCTTCCACAACACCTTGCGGTTGGTTAAGAAGGTCGAGCTAGGGAAGAACATTTGAACAACAAAAGCAGAAGCAGCCTCAAGTTTACCGGTTGCACTAGTTTGTAAAACCAGGGTAGAAATTCTTAATATATTAAGACATGAAAGAGGGAGGGTGGTGGGTTGGCAGAGGAGAAAATTGGGGTCATTATATAGGTTTGGGACCTCACTGTTTTGCTAAACGACTTCATCAGAACAATAAGACAGTGGATCCTTGTTAACCATACCCTATGTTATTCGTCCAGACCATCTGCAGTGTTACTGTTTACTGTTGTGATGACACCTGTCATTACTCGTCGCTCTGGATTTGTCTTGTCTCAAAATTCAGCTACGGAAACCAGAAAGTGTAGTTGCTCAGATTCATTGATCTCGTGGGGGACAGAGTCTGGTACTGTCTGACAGACTTTTTACTCTATGCTCTATGAATAACCAGGTAACTGTAACATGCTGAATCCTGGCAATTGTTTCCCAGATGTCCAAGAACTTTCGAGATGTCCTAACTAGTGTACTGAATCTATTGAATGACAGCCCAAGTTTCATCTGTTCTCGTATAATTTGAGTGAAAATTGGCATGGAAACGTTCAAGCGGAAAGCGCCGGTGGTGACCGCGTCGACCACATAGAGCCTGTCAAGGACGACCCTTGCCGCGTCCACCAGCACCGGCGCTGCCCCCACCGTCCTCGTCGACCGCGGCGGGATCCTCCCAGCCGACGCGGCGGACCGCCCCACCGCCGTGACCACCTCCCCGTACCGGAGCGGCGCGTGGCTCGGGTTGTGCACCGTGACGTCGACGGCCAGCGTGAGGTTCAGCCTCGGCGGGACGACGCTGAAGGCGGCGAGCCGCGTCTCCACCGCCGCCGCCACCACCCGCGGCAGGCGTGGCTGGAGCACGGCGAGGCAGAGCGCGACGAGGGCGACGCCGAGGAGGAGGACAGCGGCGACCAGCGCGCAGCAGCACGCCACGGCCACCTTCTCCTTGACGCTAATTGCCATCCTCTCGAGAAGCAAAAGATGGACGACGAATGCTGCTGTTTCTTGGTAATTAATTAATGTTAGTACGTTACTAATTCCGGTGTTAATTGGGAAGCATGTCACATTTGTCACTGTACTGGTGTTGTGATGCGAGAGGGGAGGTTACTGAACTCTGCAACACTGTGTATTGCAAAATATTTATGTAAATTCCTTTTTAAAAAGATATTTATGCAGAAACTTAGGTGGCAATGCTAATGAGCTCCAACGTTCCCACTGCCAATTACTTATTCGAAGGAAATGTATCTTCCAGGGAAATTAAATTAATATTCTCTAGACTGTTTCTGGTTTATCATGTTCATTGTTAGTATCAGCATATACTAATTAATGATTACCTAGACGTGGAAGCTCGTCGTGTGTGAAGTTTACAGACAAGCTCCAACAGAGAACAAATATATCTTGTTCATTGACCAAGTTTATGCAAGGCGAAGCAAGTCATAATATAATAAGATGCATAATCACAAATTTAAAAAGAAGTATCTGCACCGACCAGCATGTGAATCAATTTATAAGTCACTCACATCAATTAAAAATGGTACTCGATTGTTTTATCAATAGGGATTGTACCTTCAAAATTTTCCAGTTGATCCTCACAAAAGAAAACAAACAAGCAATATCCTTCAAAAATCAAAACACATTATATAATTTGATAAAAAAACACATTGTATATTTTTTGCATGATTCAGATGAAGCTTTTTTAACATAGGAATTTCACATGATATTTACAAATTTATATAAAACCTAGTTTAATTAATTTCCGCAAATAGAAAGAAACCATTTTCATTATTAAGAAAATCTCGCTTATAAAATTCCTCCATTTTAAAGAGGACTAAGACTGTATAATTGAAAATAAAACCGTGTGTAACACATGTATTTTCCTATTCCTTAATTTAATTTGCAAACTTTTACAATTGAAGAAGACCACGAAAACCATCGGACGGACACGGATGGCCGATCAGCCCACGTGGACGGTGGAGGTGCACTGCGGCGGCGTGCTCTCCTTCCTGAACGGGTACACGGTGACGCCGCACGTCACCACGGAGCTCGCCCTTATCTTGAACGCGCGCAGCACCACCGCCTTGCCGGCCACCATCGTCGCCGTCTCGAACGGCAGCGCGCCGGCGATCCCTTCCATGGGGAAGTAGGGCGACGAGACCACCCTCAGCGCGTCCACCTCCACCGCCGTCCTCACCGACGACGACGGCGAGCAGCACGCCGCAGCACATCAACGCAGCGTTCCTCCTGGTGATCCTGGCCGTGGCAATTTGGCAATTTACGTGATTTTTTCTTGGTTTTTTCCCTTGATTTTTTGAGGTCAATGCATGGAAGAAGGGGAATGAGAGGGGGTCATATGTAAAGAGGGGAAGCTGCATTGGAATTTCAGTTGTTTTTTTTTCCTTTCAGTTTGGGGCTTAGTGTTTGATTAATCGGATTTGCCTGCTAATTGATTTCCTTATTACAGGTGTTAAGTTTGGAATTAATGTTGGAGATTCGTGAGATTTGACAGCTGATGGCTGGATTGTGTGGAGATTTGCAAGGGATTATATGATCTTTTTATGATATATTTGATTTTATCTTTGATTGTATTCTTTGACTAGTACTTTCTCCGTCAGAAATATAATTAAGGTATATTTTTATTTCCCAATTTAAAGCTTTCACCAACAATTAATCCAATAATATTTTGGTTTTGTCATAAAAATTGATATTGTTGGGTTCACGTTCAAAATTACTTTCTTATGACTATTAACCTTAAGCAAAGAAAGACGAAAAGATGGGAGTGCATTTCCTTGTTCTTTTTTCAGTTATACAGAATTTCTTCAAATTATTCCGGTATTTCTTCAACTAATAATGCTTAACAAAAATATATATTTCTTGGTTCAACCATAATTGCACTCACATGTGAAAAAAATTCAGGTAATAGTTGATCTGTTCTTGCTGAATTGGATCATTTGCCTCGTTCTGTGATGCCTCTATGTCCAAGAATAACATTAGGAGCATATGGGGAAACTAGCTAGAGTTCGACAACAATAGTTTTGTAGGCTTATATATAGTTTTCGAATTTGTGATACAATATGTCAGCTTAGTTTGCAATTAGGGTATGTAGGAATAAGGTAGGAGTTTGTGATAGTAAAATAAGCATGCACCAGTAAGGGCACAAACACATCATAGCACATTAATTCAACGTGTTTTATATATTGGTTGTCTCAAAAAGTGCTATGGTGCGAATTTCAGACATGGGGTGATAACTGATAAAACTGCACAAATTTATAACGGCATATTTATTCAACTCGGTAAATTGCAGGTACGACAAATTTGCGAGCAGGTACATATAGTTGTTTCTTATAGTTATCTTCTTCCCCTTCAGCTTTAGGAATTAACAAATGAAACTCCGTATCACAATGTGGACATTATTTGTTCTAGAAGCTAGATCGCCTAGACACAAAACCGTAGTATCTATTTGCAAGATATATATAAATACTTAACAAATTACGACAAGTTACTATGGCTGCATGTCGACGACGACATATGCCTTTTGCCTTTTGCCGTCGTCGTCGTCGCTGCGTCCGTTTTACCCTTTGTTTACTCGCTCGCTCGCTCGCTCGATCGATCGTCCTTGTCCAATCGAGGAACAATTCTTTTTCAGAGTTTTGGACATAAAGAGACCAAGTTCAGAACAAAACAAGAAAAATACTCGAGTCCAGACACGAAGTCGGGCAAACACACTCTAGATCAGTTTAATTCGACGATTATACTATATATGTTGATTGCCCTATCATGTCGAACGAAAGCTCAGTCTCTGAACTTTTCAATCTGGAAAGAACACTAAAGGATACAGCAGAATGTGTGAGCGTCGGTGTCAGCGATGCGTTTTAGGAGGGCAACCATTGCAGCCTAACTCCGTCTTCTTCTTTTGCGAAATGATGAGCATTTCAACTCACAAACCACAAGAACGAAGCGAAAGCATTTTTTTTCTCTATTTCTAAATACTTATCAGTAGACATGTACAAACCTTGACAATTTCTATTTTTGGAATAAAAAATTATAAATATTTGGAGATATACTATCTATACTCCTTTTTTTAAAAAAGAAGGTAATGATTATGATAATGAATCTACCACCTCACCTACTCCTATTTTAAATTTTACAAATTATATTTTCATCAAACTTCTTAATATTAATATTATAAAACAATCAAATCTAAATGAATAGCCACGTAATATTTTGTAAAGAAAAATACAAAGGTAACACATTTCATGAATTTTTATTTATTTATTTTAGAAAATATTGTAATATATTTTATTTTATCCATAGAGCAACATAGATTGATATTTAGATTAGTAGTATTGAAGTACCCAAGTTGAAATTCATTTTCATACTCATCAAAACATTACAATTTAAAATTATAAATCGACAATCAAAGTATAAACTACACTTATCAACGATTTCAACTTAGATGGGACTAGGGTTAACAATTTCTAAAGGTTAAAAAAGTTTTTTTTGGAGGGCTGGAGGGGGCAGCAAATCCAAAATTGTTGAAATTTCGGGAATCTTGGTCAAAAAATTGAATTTTGAGCAAAATTTTGCCAAATTGGAACAAATTTTGCTAAATCGCAAAAAATTGAAAATTCCAGATGAAATTGTTTCGTACTGGGGGAGAGGGGCTGAAATTTCCAAAATTTTATGAATTTCGAAACGAAACTGCAAACCCTGAACGGGACGGATGTAGTGTACATATATACTCGAAATCAAGCAAAAAAAAAAAAGAAGACTGCAAAATAATAATACTGATAAAAGTTTGTGACATGCGGCTGGTACGTGACTACGTGTAGCTAGATAGCTTAGGTGTTACGTGTACCACGGCCTGATGGCCCCGACGAAATGGTCTCCGTCGCCGTGCGGATGGTGGAGGCGCAGCTGGAGCTGCTCTCGCCGTGGAACACGTACATCTGGACGAAGCACACCACCTCGACGGAGACGCTCACCTCGAACGACTCCAGCACCAGCGCCTTGCCCTCCACCTTGGTCACCGCCACGAACGGCAGCACGCCGGACACCGCGTCGGACGCGAAGTGCGGGTTATCGGCCACCTTCACCCCGTCCACCACCGTCGCCGGCTCGATCACCTTCGTCGCCTTCCCGCCGATCTCGCCGGGGGGCACCACCGACGTCCCCACCGGCTCGCCGTGGTACGTCACGGCGGCCAGCGACTCGCCGTACCGGTACGGTGAGTTGCTCGGGTTGTTCACCACCACGTGCACCCCGACCACGGCCTTCAGCTTCGGCGGCACCAGGCTGAAGAGCTCGATGGTCACGTCCACGGGCGTCGCCACCACGCGCGGCGGCCGCGGACGGTAGATGAGGTAGAACGCCAGCGCCAGCGCGCCGAGGATGACGATGACGGCGAGCAGAAAGCAGCACGCCGCCTTGTGCTCCTTCTTCGTCCCCGACTTCGCCGTCATCGATGCTACTAGATAGCTATAGCCAGCTAGCTAACGATCTTGCTGCACACGAAGAACTCGTGAATTGAGTGCTATTCTTGATGTTCTCTTGCGCTGTGCATGCACATATATAAATGTAGGTTGGTGATCACTGATCAGTGTGTGTGCGCGAAGGCTGAGTAGAATTCGATGGAGTTATATTTGATCTGGATTTTGTTTTCATGTCCAGAGCCATGTTCGAGCTTACTTGATTCTGGGTTTTCAATTTGGTTGTTTGGAAATTCATGTGCATCTTGGAAGAATGGCTTGTAAGCAAGGGTGTTTTACCCAACTTGATCAATACAGATTATTATATGTGTTGGGTTTATATGAACCGCCATGCACGTTATCGATCGCGGTATGGTGTTAATTGGTTTGCCTTTTGGTTTGGTACGTAGGTCTTTTTTTTTCAGAAAATAAATTTCGGTAAGGCCAATTTCTTGATTTTTTTGTCTGTGACTACATTGAAGATATCAGTGGCGGACGCAGAAATTCACTGTTGGGTATTCACAATACAAATAATCATTTTATACAAAACACAGAAGTTAAGGCCAATACACATTAAATTGCAACAACATAAATCCAGTAGAAATAGTTCATACTACAGAAATCTCAATAATCTGACTGTATTAATAAATAACTTAAAAAATTAAAACTTAACTTTCCGATTGGCTACAAAATAACTAAAAAAATTATATCTTAACTTTCCAAGGGGCATGCTTTGGAAGTGAGAAATGATGTGATTATCCTTAAGTTCCACCAAAAAGTCACGCTACCAAGCAAATATTGCTTTACCATCCTATTTCTTACCTTATTCTTCACATAATAATTCATTGATGAAAATACTCGCTCAACAATAGCTGTTGCAATAGGAAGAAATAGCACTAATTTGATAAGTCTGTAGAGTTAGGGGGCTGTTGGTCCATCTGGCGGAAGAAGCCCAATATCGAGAAAAAGCTAGCCTAAGTACTAGGTCCAATAGTACATACAAAAGTAATATATCTATGCATAAAACATTTTTCCCCAAAAAATTTGGGCTTTCCTGGACTTGTGGTGTCCGCCACTGGACACCACCACCAATTATAGGCGGCAAGATTTGGATGGTTGTAGTTATGCACTTAAAACTTCATCACCACATATCTAATGTCTCCCTTTGATTATGGATGAGAGCACTGATCATCTCTCAGTCGGTAGGCTCTGACATGATTTATGCATGAGCCTTGCAATACGTAAATTTGAAAGAAAAAAAAATCTGAGAGGGCTAATAGTATATTAAATGGGCAAATTTACTATCTTTAAAAAAGTATATGTAGGTATTAAATTTACATTCAAAATTTTGATATCTCAAAATACATAATACCTACCATTTACATTAAAAAAATATAGTACTTCCTTCTATCTTTTTAAGGATGATAAAATTACCTATATTGAATTATGTCTTTTGGGATGGGGGGTTTTGGGAGGGAGGATGAGTTTATGGTATTGGTCAATGTTCTATCCTTGAGAACAAGACCATAATTCATATCTTGCACTCCTCCCTTTTAACCGATGTGAAGCTTATCCTCTTTGACTCTCCATATTGAATTGGGGTTTGAGTTTGGAGATTAGGATGGAGTTCACTAGTAGCTCAATGGGCTAGAGGGATGTTATGCCAACTGTAATCCGGTAGTGTGAGACACAGATGATGGGTCTGTCATCTGTAGTGGCACCGCCTTGGTTATAAACATGAAAAATCGGGTGGGCAAATTAGATGGTGGATAGGATGAGGAGTACACGGGACTAGTAATAAGATGGTGAAATGGGAATACTAGAGGTGAGGAAGAAGGCATGTATGGTAGGGAAGGTTGACGAAGAAGGAGAAGTTATGTGTAGACAGAATCGGGTTCGTTCTAGCAGGTTGTGATAGCATTAAAGGTGACACTAACGAAGTAGTGGGGTTGGTGTGTTCTTAGTTGCTCTAGGAGACAATGTGGTTAGAAGTTATTTTAGTTGAGCGATGGATTTATATTATTGCACGGCTAAAAGCTGAATACAAATTTAAAAGACAATCTAAATGTTGAGTAGATAGTCTAATTAACATTTATTCCCCCATTCCATTATGTAAGGCACAAGCATTTTTTGTTTCAAAAGTCCTAGAATACAGGGCGACACCTCGTGGACTCCCGTTCATGTGCATGCATGCATTGAAGGCATTAGCTCTTCCTGCGGGAAGTGCTGCACACTCGCGCGAAAATAGTAGCAAAGTTTTATGGACGCGAGCGAGGCAAAGCGTCAGGCATCAGGGTGAACAAACTAGTTGTGCATCGAGCGGTAGTTGTTTTTTGTTCCTTGGTCTCTGTGTCCAGAGCAGTTGTGCCCTATATAATGGAATGGAAGGAGTACTACCATATGTTTTTCAATAACTATGTACGGCGAGCCCAATTATAGAGCTAATGGTGCCATATATGCAATTCAACTATCCAAGGTCCAAAGCTGTTGCAAATTAATCCAACAAGTTTGATCATTCTTATAGAAATAAATAATATAAGTTAGGAGTTACTCCTCATAATGAGTAATGTTTAACACTCCCATCTTCCAAAATCCTCATCATGTCCAACACGCCCATTATTAGGGGTGAGTATTCATTAACACAAGCAGAAATCGAACCTAAATCGACCTGAAGGTTTTTATTTTGGCTGACTTTGATTTTTTAGTGTCGATAAATTACTTTTAATTCTAATTCTCTTATACAGTGTACTAGAAAAAAATATAATGTAATTATTTACCGTATAAATTTAGGTTATTTATAGTGTAGAAATGGTTTGATTACTTGTTTTTGTCAAAATGTAGTGCTATAAATATAAATATAGATAATCTATTGCATGATCTCATATAATACGTGATCCCTCACATGCCCATTTCATGCAAAGTGCCCTTGTGAGATCTGGAAGGACGACAATCCAATAGCCGAGCAATATGTGACGGCTTCTTCGAGAGAAGAAGCAGGGCGCTCGGTCGGTCTCTTCAGTAGAAACCTAAATCGAACCGAAAAAGTTCGGTTTTTCTTGCCTCGGTCATTACTATATTCCTCGCGAGAACGGTTGGAACTTTTCAGGAACTGAAAATCCACAGAACCATACAAATCGAAACGAACCGCCCGAAAAAACCGAACGGCCACCCTACAGATTATAAGATGTGGCTTAATTATTCTGTTTACACTTTTACCCTTTCTTGTAGTAAAATGGTCAATCCACAACCGTTCTGGAGCCTGACCCGACAAGATAATTTACCCTTTCATAAAAAATCAAGATGCTTTACCCTATAAATAATACCTCCTCAGTGTGAGAATTAAGTGGGTGGCACATCAATCTTGGACACAGACAGATCCACATTAATCTTGCCGTGTGACCAATTGAAGACCCAACCATGGCGTTACTGGCTCGGTTCACCGGAAGAATTTTAGGTCGAGATCGGGCATGCGCATGTCCAAACTCCAACACACAAGAATCTCCACCAAAACAAAAAAGGCATTGGCCGCCCCTCGACGAGGAGATGCATCGATGCCGACCTGACACGACAACGAGAGGGAACAGGTTTTGACCGCTTTACGTATCTGTCGACTCGACGCACCGTGTCACTCCATCATGCATCAGGTGACAGCAACGACATCGTCGGTCAAGGCCATCTATCAAAGACACTATCAACATTCGTTTTTCACTGCGAATCCATAAAGACTAAGGCAAAATCTAACTCATGGAATACTAAAGTTATGGAGCGGTCTAACTCTATTTCTCTCATTCATTTTTTAAAGATTATTTTAGTGTGCACTGCTTTCTTTTTGATGAAGCTAACCGTTTAGATAAACTCCAGTCTAAAAAAGATGGATCTTTGGTTCTTTGGTTAATTAGCTATGCCACGCTTTTCCAACACATGCCTAGGGTACAACCCAAATGGCCGACAGGTAGAACAAATTAAGCACGATTGCATTAGCATTAACACGTAGCTAGCTAGCCAGCAGCTAGTATGGACGACTGCTGTTAGTGACGACTACCTACATCGATTCGTCTTACGCATCACACATCACATCATCACCCCTGATGAAAGCTTCCACTTCATCATGCATGCAGATCATAGTTAGTACAAGATTAATTAATTATCACACTTGACACGACTTCACCGGCTGGTCATCTACTAGCTAGCTCCGGCGGGCCGCCTTCCCTAGCCTAACCCTTTTCTGTCGCCACCGCACCACCACCGGTCGCCCGTGGCCCCGGCCGCCGCCGCAAAAGGTACCATTGAGATTCAGCCGCGCCACTTGTAGTCTGCACCAGTAGCAGCTCGGTTTTCGGTCGCGCGGCCGCGGGCGACACGTGGTGCGCTTTCGCGTCGGTTAAACTTTGGCCATCACGACGTCGGCAGCAGCGGGAGCCGCCGCGCCGTCCATTTCGCCGCCGTTGCCGGGGCCGACGACGACGACGATGCTGCTGTTGCTGTGTTCCTCCCGGCTCTTGCCCCAGAGCACGTTGTAGAGGCCGGCGACGAGAAGCAAGCTGCCGATAATGCTGCGCGCACCGAGAGAGAGAGAGAGAGACATTCGAGGTGAGTGAGACTTTTTTGTCAGGATCACTACGACATTGACGCTAGCTAGATGATGCGAGAGAGTGTGCGTGCGTGTAGATTGAGATCACGACAGCGAGAGGGCAGTGGCATCTGTGTGTTTGTGCTTCGTGATGGCGAAGGTACGTGTAACTTTACCTTCCTAGGTTGACGTCTTCGCCGAGCAAGAAGGACGCGATGACCATGGTGAAGATGAGGCTGAGTGGCATCGACATGGACAGGAACACGGGCCCCTTCTTCTCGATCACCCAGATCTGCAGGTAGTACGAGATCGCCGCCACGACGATGCCCTGAAACCGACAGTAGTGCAAGGTGGTGATCGATCAGCAAAAGGAAAGCAAAATCACAGCAAAATAATCTAGGTAGCTAGCTGACGGTCTTACGGTGAAGAGAACGCCGACGAGGCTGACGACGCCGGGGAGCATCCACCGCGAGAAGTCCCTCTCGAGGACGAGGGCGATCACCAATGACTGGATGCTCGCGAAGATGCACTGCAGCGTCGTGTTCATCAGTTTCGAAGGGTACTCCAACAGCAATGGCCCCTGATCAAGATCATCATCTCAAAGATTATCACAGCTACTGTGAATTCAGAGTTTCAGACAAGAGCAGATGCGATCGATGCAGCTATCGTTGATCAATTAGCTACCTGCTTCACCGTCCACAGAGACCATATCACGACGGAGGTAGTCATCAGGAAGATCCCCAGTGCCCAATCCTTCTTGGAATGTTCGTGCGCCGCGGAGCTCGCGTGGTGCAGGAGCTGGTGGTGGTTGAAGGACTTGAACTCCGGGCCTTGGTACAGCGCCAGCACGATGACGCCGCCGATGCAGAGGAGTATCCCCGACGCCTTCGCCATGCCATGGGTGGTCTTCAAGTTCAGGATCTCCATCCTGGTTGGAAGATAATGTTCAGTTCAGTGATCTGTTTGCCAGTAAAACTAAACATGGACACAGAAATCGACCAGTTTTGGTCTCTTAATTCTATAGCTTCTTTGAGACATGATCACCTAAACATGACAGCCAAGATGAAGCAAACCACTGGTACGATGTTGAAGATAGCCGATGAAGAGGTGGCTGATGCATAATTCAGGCCAATGCTGTACAGGTTTATCGTCCCGGCCATCCTGCGAAACAGAACGCAAACCATAAACACAAAACATTTCTGATTTTCAGTGGTACGACTAACAAAGAACATTCTGTTCTTCAGCTAAAACGCACACTCAAGATTTTCTAATTGTCAACATACCCATAGAAGGCATGCACAAAGATCTTGCCAGACAGTCTAAACGTCAGCGGCGGCGCTTGTTTCTTCCTGCGAAGAACATCAGATCAACATCTCCATCCACGACAGTTTTCAGACAACTCAGATAAGACTGAAGATCCCATCATACAAATGGCTACCTGATCTCAAGGAAGTACGCGAAGGGCAACAAGAAGATCGCCGCGACGGCGTGCCTGTAGAACACGAAGACCGTTGTGCTGGCGCCCTCGTTGAAGGAGGCCTTGGTGAGTATGTGCATGCCTGCGTAAATCAACCTGATGAGAACCACCGTCGCGTACACCTTGCCGTTCCCCATGGCTGCTCCTCGCTTGCAAGCTACACTGATGTATCAATACTGTTTTGTGTATGATCCCCCAAGCTCCCTATTTATATGTGTATGTGATGCCTAGCTAGCTACTCAGCTTGGCTAGAGCCTAGCTGTTAGTTATTTGTGTGAACACTGAAGACTACTAAAGTGATATGCAAGGGAGCAAGCTGAAGTTTCTTAGCATGTTCAGCATGCCCCATCCTGGATCAGAAGAACAATTTCAGGTTGATACAGTGGTCATATTATGGGCAAGGGTTTAGAAAAAGATAATCAAAGTTGTGTGAAAAAGGGTTCAGGTTAGGATGACAAGATAGGATTTTGAGACGGCAAGATCATGAGTGATGAGTGAGTTTTTAAAGAACATAATAAAGCACAGACTTAATTGGTGCAATGGTCATGTTAACTGAAAGATATATGAGTAGTGCGCTGGCCACTTGAATCAACAGCATGGCAATTTGTTGGATAAAGTGCGAGTATGCTGAAATTGTTTAGGGAAAAGGCTTAAGCTATATCCTTTGGAGAAGCTTCCTTCCTTGGTTAATCAGTTTATTATTTTTTTGAGATGAATTTCATGTGAGCCGTTAAGAAATCTCTCTCTCTCCCTCCTATTTAATTGACTACAAATAAAGCCCTTTGGTTAAGCCACGTAACCAGGAAACTAATAGCCTTCGTCCTGTAACTTGCGAATACTGTTTTGAAGTGTTTGCTCTGTGTTTTTTTTTCTTGCAACACTGGTATATATGGTGTTGTGTTTGATCAGATCGGCAAGATCATCTTTGATTGTCCACCTTGTCAGTTAAAAGCTCATATATTTTGTGATTTGAGGTGGTGATTTTTTCTTGATAAAGGAAGATGTGATTTGGATTTCTCTATATTCATGCCTGCCAGCTTTCCAATGAATTTCCTTCTCTGTATCTCAGGCCTACGTTAATACCGAGTTTTATAATGCTTCTATTATCTATAAATAGTGTGTTCTCTCCGTTGATTCTTTCTTTAGAAAACCAAGGGCAACTCAATTTTTTTAACACTAATTAGCGCTAAGTGTAATCAACTAGTTCATCAATAATGACTGTTTTATTGGATCGATATAATATTTTTGTGGTTGTCCATTTTATTGGTTAGAATCTTTTAATTGTATATATAATTTGAGATGAAGGCACCCCTAAGGCCCGGCCTCTGTATCATAGAAGTGCTCACATCATTCATGTTTGTTGTCGTGGAGTTTTTAATGCTTATATATCTCCGATATTCAGTCTGATAACATTGGCATTAATTAAAATAATGCTATTTTATTTCACATCATACTGTTTATTATCTCACATTTTAGAAGTTCTTTTATTGCGCCAACAATATACATTCTATAATTCAAATATTATGTTATTCTTTTGAAAGTGTTAAATATTAAGTTAATATACACAATTCATGTACTCATCTAGAACTATAAAATTTATTGACAATGAATATTAGGCATTTCTAAAAACACAACAGATCAACGGCAACGCGTGGATGATATGGTTAGTAGTTTAGAATTTTGCAGTGGCCGATAAGAGTGCTGCATCGTCAGGTTAGAATTAGATACATATCTCCATTCTCCCATGTTCTACTGGCAAATTAACATGTTATATGCATTGAATTGCGAGCAATGGTCTTCTAATTACTTGCTCCATTTTTAATAAATGATGCTACGATTTTTTAAGACCATTCGTCTTATTTAAAAGTTTAATATAAATATAAAAAACATTATTTTTTAAAGCTTGTTTAATAAAAAAATAAGTTACAATAAAATAAATAATAATATTTTTTATTAAGATAAATTTGTCTAACGTCGTACCAAAAAGTCACCGTAGCAAAAGTCAATGACATTAAAAAAGAGTAATTAACTAGTTTAGTACTACGTGTGACGGGAATGGCGCTTTTAACGTTACCATTTATTGACCATTGACAAGTGATAACTCTGTACTAATCAAGTCATGGCGAGCCTGTAGCCCTAGGACTTGGATGCAAACAGGATTCTCGGACGTAGATGCAATGTGAGCTTTCTGAACCTTCTTTTCTTCTCTTTATAGAAAGATGCATATAAGACCACCTTTACCAACGTTCAAAGCTGAAAATGCTTTGTCTAGCTACATACTACACACGTAATTCACGATCACACACATGGACATTTTTTTAACTTTTGATATCTAAAATGGAATTAGTAGCCGTGGACTGAACGCAGAATATTTCCTTTTCTTTTTCTTTTTCTGTCTGATGCATGGCTGCTGAGCACAAAGGAGTAGAATCTAGGACGTGAGCAGCATACGCATGGCTGCTGACCTCAAAGAAGGTAATATGGCACTCCTTACGAAGTTCATCGATGGTTCTGAGTATCTAATTCTTTGTTATATATATATATATATAATTATTTAAAACACTAGAGCTTAAGTGTCTTTTCGCTTTTTCCATGTCACAAATTCTTGGCATATATGGCCCCTGCAGGTTCGCTACACCAGCAATATAGCACCAGTGGAGTGGCATCATTATTTTGTAGCAAAATTTTGAAACGCCACCAACGCAGGAAGGAGTAGTGTGAAAGATAATTTTTACTCCCTACATCCACAAAATAGAATATCCTTTTAAAATCCATGCAGTCAATATAAATTGGTTTTGATCACATTATTATTGTTTGTAATGTATATATGTTTTGGGCACATTAAAATGTCATTACCAAGTTTGTTATAACAAAACCTATTATAATATTATGTTTATATAATTTTTTTAATTCATGCACTACCTATGTCCAGACTTTTTGTACAGTAGTATAAAACAATTAAGTAACTAACACACTTTATATAGCAATATAGTCTTATAATTAAACACCGTATGAATGTAAACAGACCATGTATATATATATATAACTATATTTTAGTACTAGAAAGTATGTGCTCTAAAAGGTCTGAGACGACATACTTTTGTGATTAGAGAGGGTACTATGTAACACGCTTGATATCACTCGTAGAATGGTGATACTACGGCGGGATTTGTTAATAATATGTATGACTTTTTATTTGCGATTGATGATATGACATCACGGGTCTACCAACCGAATGACATCACCCCTGCTGCTTCGTAGACCATAGACGTGAAATTCCACAACATTTTCTACAAAAGAGAAAAAGGCGATCGAGTAGACGATTACCTTAAAGCAAGGGCGAAAATAGGAGCAAGAAAAGGTACTTTGGATACTCACGGAGCGAAATTACAGACAGTTATTTTCCTCTAAAGCAGTTCATATCGACCGGATGTTTTTGTCCGTATTTAAGGGGGATTACTGCAAAGATCCTTGTGGTTTGGTTAATCACAGTAAATCGATATTACACCACCATTGATTAATCACAAGGACTTCAAATTCGATTAAACTACCTTCATACTTCCTCTGTTCTCAAAAAATTAACAGAGGCATTGTTAACTTCAACTTTTGATTTCGTCTTTTTAAAAAAAATTATAAATACTTTATAATATATTATATTATCAAAGTATGTGGTATATTAGATACAACCACAAAAGTTCATTTATTCATTATAATATAATCATTTAAAGTAATTTATCGTGTGATGCCTGTTATTAATACCGACAATTATTAAAATCAGAGGTAATAATTTAAACCCAAAAATTACAGTTCTTTGAATGGAACTTCCAACACATTCATAATTAGTCCAAACCAAACAGTGCCACCTAGGTGCAAATTCGTCCCGGGATCATTAGTAGCAAGCACTCATGCTAGATAGTACTAAGCACTTCTCCCCAAGATCATTATTCAGATCGATTTTCTATGCTATAATTCTACCGAGTTGAAACAATACAGATCTCATTTAGTAAATTATAGCATCTCGATCTTACTACTCATTTCCACACGATTTTATTAAATCTTACATAGCATCTAAGTCTACGATACTAAAATTCTAAAAAATATTATTTAAAATAAGGCAGATTAAAAATAATATAAGTAAGTATGCTAAGTTTAAAAAAATCAATTAAATTTATTAAAATCAAAATCAATATTATATGCTTCAATTCATATATATATTATATATTTTATATAAAAATATATACTTTTTAAAAATCCGATAGTATCTTGTATCCCTACTGTCAAGAAAAAAATATCCCACCTGTTATCCCGATACTTCTTACAACTACTAGTGTGGCGCTTCATGCAATCATTCCGTGGAAAGACAAAGCGATGCGTCTCCCCAACGAGAATGGCATGGCGGCAACGAGCATGATTAGGCTCACAGCGTGTTCATCCGCGACATTTTGGAGTTTGGAAAGAGCAAGACTGGGGCTTTTGCTGACTTGATCGATCAGTGTAGGCCCGACCGTCTTAGACCACTATATTTGTATATAGAACCGACTGTGTCTTATTCTTACTGTATATAGGTTAAGACATCCTCAACGCGCTAGCAACCTTCTCGTCGGTGAGCCGACGTCTCATCCCGTCATAGACCTTCTCCTGTTATTCTTCCTTTGCTTTTTCACCTCGGTTCTTTTCTTATCATCTCCTCCATAGACAGTCTTCTTCTCCTCCATCGCTTACTCGTCACTTCCACCACGTGACAATGAGACGGCCTCTATCCGTCTCCTCATCTCGTCCATACCCACATTCGATTTCCTCTTATTTTGGCACACCTTCCCCTCTTTCTACGTCGGCACACCTCTACACTCGCGTCCTCCATCGGCTGGACCCGTTTGCCCTTCATCGGCTAGAACACTCTTTGGGTTCCCGATCTTTCAACACGCTCACCTGCTCTCGGACACGAAACTTCTCCCCTCGCGTCCACGCCACTCCAATACGTTCACGTCTCCACGGATGCGAATTCCTGTTCTGTGGACGCAAACTCCTTTCCTTCGCGCCCACGCCTTCTCCCGTTTTTTGGGTCCATCCCACTTAGTTGCGTCCACGTGTCCACAGACGCGAAACCCTACTTCACAGATGTGAACCCTCTTGCGCCCATGACCCACCTACCCTCTCGTGCCCATGACCTATCTACTCTACCTACCCTCTCATCGGTTATGCATCGATCCATATCGGCCACCTGCCCGCCCCTATCGGCTCAACAGTCACACCTTTCCATTAGCTGACCATGACCACCTAATCGGCTCTTGGTTCCGACACTCTTTCAGTCGCTGGATCCCTTCCGGCCATCGACGCTCTTGACAATACCTCGGGCAACCCTATGCCGATGTTCTCCCCACCCTACGCCGCCGTCAACGTGAAATCTCACGTTTCCATTTCTCTCGACCTCAACGTCAACTATTCCAAGTGGATTTTCTTCTTCCAATCTTTATGTGGAAAGTTCGACCTTCGCTCCCATATCAACGGCTCCGCTCCACCTCGACCCGATGACCCCCAGTGGGACATCGCCGAGTGCTACGTGCGCAGCTGGCTGCTCGGCTCAGTTGATGACTCCGTTCTTGACCTTGCCATGAATGACACCGATCCCACCGCCTGTGATCTCTAGGTGGCCATCGAGCGGCTCTTCCAAGCAAATAAGCAGCCGTGCACTATCTTTCTCCTCAACGAGTTTCATTCTATGGTACAAGCAGACCCCTCTGTCTCTTCATACTACCAACGCCTTAAGGTCAAGGCCACCGCCCTCCGTGATGTTGGCCATTGCTCGCCGCCAAAAAATCCCGCGACCGGGGAGGGACGGCGGCTCGGTCACGCGAAAGCCTGGGAGGTCTGCTTGTCTCCAGTGCAGGTCCTTAGGTCTCGAGGTTCGCGGGCGTGCCAGTCAATTTGACCCTGCAATTGACAAGGAGGTGAGACGAGCGGATCCGATACAGACGCTCGCTATCGGCTGGCTGCCGATAGGTTCGGGATGCTGTTTGATCGGCTGGGGAGCCGATGTGGACAGGTGTTGACGAGCGGTCGACCGTAGAGCCGATGGAGGAACCAGGGTGTACTCAGAGGATATCGAGGCGCACGGGATCCCTCCGGACAGCCGAACAGTGATCCATCGGCTGGAAAACCCTATGAAAGCGGATGCGGTCTAGGCGATGATTTCATCTGAATAATCTTCCAATTTGTAACTGAGTCTTCCTTTGCTGCAACCTGATCGGCTTCTCCACTGTAGCTATCGGACCTTCTTTAAGTCAAGCCGATCCCGATTGGACAATCCCCTGTCTTCAAGCCGATCCAATCTTCTACTAATCTAATCGGCTTTTCTACAGTTCTCCATCGGCTTTGTCTCAGTATCTCCATCGGCCGATGGCTGCATCAAACCCTCCCACGACATGCTAGTTCTTAAGAAACTTCGCCTGGCCAACAATGAGAAGATCGTGGCCCACACCGCTCTCCTTGCCACAGCCGATCATGGCTGCAACGACCCCATCAGTTGTCGCCCACCGTGCACTGCTACCTCCTCTCGCAGCTCTAGTAGCCATGGCTTCGGCCACGGCAACAAAGCCTACGCCGGTGGCAACGGCAAAGGCAATGGGAAGGGCAAGGGCAATAGCTAGAGCGGTACGATGCAACCGCGCTCCGCTCCTGTCCCTACCCCGTTAGGTAGTCCCATGGATCCGTGGCTTTGCTAGAACCCCTGGCCACCCCAACCCTAGCAACGCAGCTCCATCAGTTGGCAACCCGGGGTCCTCCACGAACACCCCTAGGCCCACCTGGCGTCCGCTCCCGTACAACCGCCTCAGCCGATCACACCCTTGCCAACCACCCAGTCAGCTCACTTGTAGAACCAGGCTAGCCTCATCGTCGTTCTTAACCAGATGACACTTCAACCCCAACACCCCTAGGTGCTGGACTCTGGTGTGTCATCCCACATGGATTCATCGGACGGTATACTATTCTCTCGCCATCCCTCCTCCTCCCCTTTTGTCACCGTCGATAATGGGCAATCACTTCCTATCACATGCCACAGTGACTCCATTCTGCCTACACCCATATCTAATTTTCCACTCCACAATGTCTTAATAGATCCTTTCCTTGTCTATAATCTGCTTTCTGTCCGCCAATTCACCAGAGACAACAATTGCTCAATTGAATTTGACGCTTATGGTTTCTCTGTGAAGGATATCCCAACCCGGCGTGAGATGCTTCGATGCAATAGTGGCAACGACCTCTACACCATTCCCGCTGCGCTATCCACTCCTCACACCAGCCTTGCCATCTCCATCAACTTGTAGCATCTTAGCCTCGGTCATCTCAGCCCCGACGTTGTCGCCACTCTCCGTCGCAGCACCTCCATTCGGTGCAACAATAGCAGCCCCACTGTCTGCCACTCTTATCAACTTGACAAACATGTGCGGCTGCCTTTCTTCCCCTCTATATCTTATACCTCTAGACCTTTTGAATTGATTCACTGTGATGTATGGACTTCTCTAATAAAAAGTTTTTCGGGTTATCAATACTATCTTGTACAACTTGATGATTATACACACTACTGCTTGACTTTCCCCCTCACAAACAGGTCCGAGGTTACCTCTCATCTCATCAATTTCACCAATTATGTTACTAGTCAATTCAACCTCTCCATCCAAGCCATACAGGCTGACAATGGCACGAAGTTTGTAAACTATACCATCCAAACATTCCTCACCTCCCGTGACATCCACCTTCACCTCTCCTGCCCCTACATCTCTCCCCAAAACGGCAAGGTCAAACGTCTCCTTCGAACCTTAAACAACATTAGTCGCACTATGATTCTTCACATCCATCTACCTGCACCCTACAGGGCTGAAGCACTCACCACTGTGACCTACCTGCTGAATCAGCGCCCTTGCTCTTCCATTCGTCACAACGTTTCCTATACTCTTTTGTATCACAAGACGCTTGACTACTCTCACATACGTGTCTTTAGGTGTCTCTGCTACCCCAATCTAACAGCCACCGCCCTCCATAAACTCGCACCACGCTCTACCACCTGTATTTTCCTTGGCTATCCCTCTTCCCATAAGGGATATCGCTATCTTGATCTCTTTACCCGTTGGATCATCATTTCCCAACATGTCATTTTTCACGAGTCCTGCTTCCCCTTCGGTTTACTTCACCATAGACCTTCGTCTGGTGACATCGACTTCCTTCTTACCCATATTATATCATCCCGACATTCTCCATGAACCACACCTCCGTAGCCCACACCGGTCGTTCTTAAGGACCCCCTGAACGATTACCCCACTCTTCTCCACTCCGCTGTCATACTGATCGGACCTCCATCGGCTCCACAACCTCCATCAACTCCACAACCTTCATCGTCTCACCACCCCCATCGGCTCCACCAACTCCATCTGCTCCCGAACCTCCATCGGCTCACCAACCTCCATCATTCCCCAACCTCCATTGGCTCAGGCTGACCTCGTCCAGCCCTTTCTCCGAAACTACAGTCGTCGATCCCGCCCCGCTGCCACCCTTACTCCTTTCAACCCTGCCCCACAACTGATGTTACCATTGGACTGTGCGGCCTCTACTGCCTCCACCTCCTCTCATATGACCACACGATCTTAAACCGGGTCCCTCCGCCCCTCTTAGCGCTACAAGTTCTCCGTAGTCCACTGTGCCGTCTCGCCCATCCTAGTGACTCACCGTTCTACCTTGGCTGATCCTTAGTGGCGCGTGGCTATGGTCAATGAGTACAAGGCCCTTATGGCCAACGAGACATGGCGCTTCGTCCCTCGTCCTCCCGGTGCCAATATTGTGACCGGTAAGTGGATCTTTAAACACAAGTTCTACTTCGATGGCTCGCTTGCTCATCACAAGGCGCGCTAGGTAGTCCACGGTTTCTCTCAACATCTTGGCATCGACTATGATGAGACTTTCAGTCCCATCGTCAAGCCTGCCACCATTCGGGTTGTGCTTACCCTCACTGCCTCGTGTTCTTGGCCGATTCATCAGCTTGACGTGAAGAATGCTTTCCTTCACGATCATCTGATGGAGACAGTCTACTGCCAGCAGGCTCCAGGCTTCGTCGACTCATCTCATCCTAACGATGTCTGTTTCCTTTAGCGCTCTCTCTATGGTCTCGAACAAGCTCCTCAGGCTTGATATCAACACTTTGCTGCCTATCTTCGGCAACTTGGTTTTGTGGCATCCTTCTCCGATACATCCCTTTTCGTACCTCATACCGAAGATACCACTGCCTACCTCCTTCTCTATGTCGACGACATCATTCTTACGGCGTCCTTGACAACCACCCTACAACACATCATGGCCCAACTCCACTCGGAGTTTGCCATGACCGATCTAGGTCCCCTGCACCACTTTCTTGGCATCTCTGTTACGCGCTCTTCCTACGGGTTATTCCTCTCCCAGCACCAGTATGCCATGGATCTTCTACAGCGTGCAGGCATGGTCGAATGTCACTCCACCGCCACTTCGGTCAATACTTGCGCCTAGCTCTCCGCCACTGATGGCTCTCTTATCGCTGACTCCTTCCAGTACCAGAGTCTTGCTGGTGCTCTACAGTACCTAACACTCGCATGACTTGATCTCACTTATGTCGTTCAACAAGTGTGTCTCTTCATGCATGCTTCACGCGAATCTCATCTCGCGCTGCTCAAGCGTATCTTTCGCTATGTGAAGGGCACACTGTTTACCGGTCTACATCTCAACTCCAGCCCCATCGACTCCGTAACCACGTACTTTGATGCAGACTGGATGGGTTGCCCCGACTCCCGCTGCTCTACATCCGGCTACTGCATTTTTCTCGACGACACTCTAGTCTATTGGTCCTTCAAGCGCCAGACTACAGTATCTCAGTCAAGCGCTAAAGCCGAGTATCCCGCCGTTGCTCATACCGTCGCCGAGTGCTGCTGGATTAGCTAACTTCTCTAGGAGCTCTATACACCCATCGTTTCCGTGACAGTTGTTTACTGCGATAATATTAGTGCCGTCTACATGACCGCCAACTCGGTTCACCATCGTCGCACGAAACACATTGAGATTAATATTCACTTCGTCCATGATAAGATCGTTCTAGGACTTATTTGGGTGCTCCATGTACCGTCGACGTATCAGTTCATCGATATTATGACCAAAGGTTTACTCACGCTTTTGTTCACCAGTTTTCGCTCTAGTCTTTGCGTCCGTACCTCTCCTACGGTGACTGCGGAGGGTATTATACCACTAGACTTATATATATATAGATCCAACTCTTTTATAGATAATAAGATCTTAGTCTCACTTTATACTATATTTTACGATTAAAGTTTGGTTGCTCTCCAGAAGCCCACGATGCCTTTCCAGCCTCGTTGATTTTCAATTTTTTTTCCCCTTCAGTTTGCTCTGCATGGTTTGTTTACCCCTCCCAAATTGTTAATCCAAAGCGCTTGCACAATAGCAGTAAGTTTTTATTTTTAAAACATTTTTTTATTTTTAAAAGCTTCAAAACTAAACCACATTAAGTATCGGCCGCGCGCGGGTGCCAGCCCACCGTACGTACCACGCGGCGCCGGTGCTTTTCTTTTCTTTGGCTCTGTGTGCGGCGCCGTTGCGCTTCAGCATGTACGCAACGTTGGTGTCACGACCGAGTGCGTTTTCAGGTTTTTTTTTCTAGAGGTGCCGTGCATTCTATTTTTCTTGTGGATGGGGGAAGATCTCGGTCGGACAAAATCTCGCCGAGAGAAATTCGAATGTTAAACAACTTTTGATCGAATTTGAATTATAACGAAATTTGAAGAAATTCTAGCGAGCAGCAAAATCGTATATCGACTACTTTGAAGAAAAAAAAATCCCAAAATGGTCCGAGATAGCAGGGTCCTGTGTGTGAGAGATACTGACAATATATCAGGGAGATTTTGATTCATGGTGAGGACTGTATATATCTCAGAGAGATTTTGATTCATGTGTGAGGATTGCACGATCATGCTCGTGTGTTCCCGGTTAGCATTTCACATGATGCGGCGCTCGTAACAGCCCACGCATGAATCTGCGAGTGTTGCTCCTAACCATGTTATGCCGTCGCTTTCTCCACCGTGATACCATGGCAAACACACCAGACACATGTACAACGGCATCTCATCTCATCTGGTGCCAGAGAAAATTAATAATGCATCCTGAATCCACATAGAGGCTCCCTGAAAGGCAACTTGAACTTAATTTATTCACTAATCAGGAAATGCATGACCGAACTACCTAGATAATGGTACTACTGGAAAGGAAACATGGTGCCACAGAAAGCAGATACGGTGGCAGAGCACCATGATGGTCTTATCTCATCTTGAACAAATTGCAGATCTGCACACGTCGTCGGCCTCGACAATCTGGAGGCAATGCAGTAGCTTGGTTTGAGTTTGACACGAATCTTTTCTGTCACATCGTTTGGTTTTAGACATTTGCTGCATCATCATCAGGCACTCGAGCCTCGCTGCCATGCAGCTCCAGGCAAGTTTTACCTGCACCTATCTTGTTCATGTCATCCTTTTCCTCTATTCTCTTCCCCCAAAGAACATTGTACAATCCTCCGATCAGCAGTATCCCAGCAAAAATACTGCACAATTGTATCAACGGTATCAGCAAAATAATTAAGTAGTACAAGAAAAATTGTGAATTCTACTGTGTTTTATAAATCCGAGGCTGTATATAAAGTTTCACAATTTGGAATTAAAAAAAATCAGGGGTGCCATAATTCAGAATTTTCAAACAGAACATCCAGACGAATTTTGAAATTTGAACTGATATAATCTGAATTTGAACATTTTTTGCTAAATTCAGATAAATTCTCTTTTTTTGGCAAGAGGCAATTCCAACCAAGACCCGCCAGTAGACCCAAATTTAAAAATTCTGAAAATATATAGTGAAGTTGTAAACCCTGTACATACCTTCCTAGGCTAACAGCATCCCCTAAAATGAATGAGGACATGATAATTGTGAATATGAAAGTAAGCGGCATAGACATGGCAAGGAACACCGGCCCCCTCTTCGCAATCGTCCACATTTGCATGTAGTACGAAAGTGCGGTGACGACCACACCCTGCAATAGTATTTGTTTCATGGAAAAACATACATTTAGTTGTGCATTTGAGTTGCAAAATTTTAACTTGAAAAACGTTGCATCAGAAGCTAAAAGAATTACACTGTAGATCACCGCACCAAGCTCAACATTCCAGCCTAGCTTCCACTTGGAGAAGTCCCTCTCAGCTGCGACAGCCACAACAAAAGCTTGGACTGATGCGCAACAGATCTGTAGTGTGGTGTTCATCAACTTGGAAGTGTCTTCTATCAATGGCCCCTGAAAAGAGAACATCGTGTTGAATAAACTCCTTGAAGAATCAAGGTCTAAAGTGCCCACTAAATCTAAAGTTTGAGCGCACTTATACCTGGAGAACTGTCCATAAGCCTGCTAAAATGTTAGAGAGTGTCATGAGGAAAATTCCAAATACCCATTGCTTCTTGGAGTACGTATCTCCTGCAGAAGAACTGCTGGCACCTTGCTGAAAGAGGTGGTGATGGTTGAATGATTTGTACATTGGCCCCTCGTAGAAGGCCAGCATGGTGACACCGGCGATGCAGAATAGAATACCTGCTGCTTTCACATTTCCATGGAACTTCCTTATTTTCAAAGACTCCATCCTGTCAATAGGAGTACAACTTATTCAAACTTCTGATGAAGTGCATGTTTCTGAAGTCTCATTCCTGTGGACAGCTCTTTAATTTCATTGCAATTCGGGGCGGTGAAAAAAATCAT
Source organism: Oryza coarctata (assembly GCA_030770085.1). Classification (NCBI taxonomy): domain Eukaryota; kingdom Viridiplantae; phylum Streptophyta; class Magnoliopsida; order Poales; family Poaceae; genus Oryza; species Oryza coarctata. Next base: position 13,413,837 of record CM061475.1, read on the forward strand.
TGCAAGTACATTGAGTAATCAGTTTTTTTATTTACTAATCCAATTTAAATTGTATTTTTCTTTATTTAGGAATAGAATGAGGATGCTCTAATTTTTTATGGGATAAAGTAGAAATCCCATTACCCAAATACAACAGCAAGGATAAAGGTAACCACTGGTTGAACGTTGTACAATGCTGATGACGACGTTGCCGAAGCATAATTGAGACCAAGGTTAAATAAGTCGCCACAAGCTGTCACCCTGAGAGAAAAAAATATACCAGGAATTACACCAGTTTTTTAGGCCAAGGTAATACATGGAAAATTCACGAGTTGTTAAATATATTCTGAACTTCTCTTGTAATAATAATAATCAGACAAGGTGTATAAAGGCTTGCTGCAACCTTTGCATGAACATCTGACCCTGTGCTCTGTCGTGTAAGCAATAGTGACATGAAACAACTTAAGGCAGAGAAGCATAATTACATCGACAAACTGTGGAAGATTGGAAAGGCAGTGTGAGACATGCACAAAAGAGGATTTCCGGCACACCAAGAGATGACTTGCGAGTTGTGAACACTATTCATATCCACAGTTGTATGTTAAAGAAAGCCTAATTCTTCAAGAAAAGTCATCGCCCAGACAAGATTAACAGAAAAGGAAGAGCCACAACTCCTTCATGAAATTTGATTTGAGAGAGCAACTCTTGCATGGAGCCATGGACTAAGTAGAATCACAAGAATAATTGAGTTTCTTTACTAGCTAGAACAAATTCAACTTACCCATATAAGGCATGTATAAACATTTTTCCTGCAATTTTTAAAGTCACCGGTTTAGCTTTTCCCCTGCATAACAAGAACAACGCAAGAAAACAGTTAAGTCACGATCAGTGCATAGTTAACACCTAGCATGCTCCTCGCAACAAAGAAAAAAAAGAAACAAAGCGCAGTTGACAAAATCTGACCTCTCTAGAATAAATGCAGCAGGGATCAGCACGAGTGCAGCAGTGGTATGCCGATAGAACAGAAACACCAAGGGGTTCATGCCATGATCCAAGGCAACCTTGCTCATGACATGCATACCGGAGTACATGAGCCTGATCAGAACAACGGCCGCATAAGCCTTAGTTCCGCCACTGCTGCCCATCTCGAGCTTCTTGATGAGTAGCTAGCTGCTGCAACTCTCTGAACTTATATCTGAATCTTGAGTACGTCCTCAGACTTGTGCAGTTGTGCCACCTATATATACGTTGCCAAAAGCACTGGCACGGCAACCTCGTAAGAGCATATGCCTTGTTCCAGTGTGCAGGACATGGATGCTCCCCCGGCAAGAAGGCTAGTGCATCGTCACCTAATCAGTGATGCGCCAATGGAGAAACGAAGAATAAAGCTGATGGAAAATGCTGGGCACTGCAATTGAGTCATGCATGCTCGAAGAATTAATGGGGAGGAAATTTGGTGAGGGGTGATCCGAGCATCCACTGATGGAGGAGGAAAAGATGTTTAGAAAGCAAGCAAGCTAGCTAGTGATCTGAGTCGATCCCAACTTATTTTTGCCCAGGAGCATTAGTGGCTCACGGTTTACCATTTGGAGCCCCAAGTCCACTACTTTGCTTTCCCAAAGGCAAATTAGGAACATACTGTTCCATGTCAACATATTTATATACACATTGTTTAATTTCTTCTTGGGTGATGACTAATAACAAAAAGGGGGACATCAGAATTTGTGACAGATGGAACAAGCAAACTTAGATGTACACAATAGAAGTGCGTGTTGTGTTGTTTCTGAATGTAGCATCTAATTTAGTGTTAATTGGATATCTAGAGGTAGCTGGTGGTAGTGCTTGCATCTGTTTCTAGTTCCCATCAAAGTTAATTAGGAGAACATATATAGATACAGTGATCGAAGTGGTAGTAGGTTTGGCTTGCACCTAGAATATATAATTAGCACGCCACCTCCTTTTATAATGGATATGTATCCTTTTAATTAAATGGTAAGTAGGACAAGTCAAGATCATTTAGACAGGTATTGTGAGGAAACTGTTCCCATTTTTGCATCTGTAGAAAGCTAACAATTGTGATGGTTCCGTGAGAGTGAAGGCAAAGCAGTAATTAAGTTGGCTGGAGATAGACCAATGGCGATAGAATTTTAGTGTTCTCCACTACTTCCCCTGCCTAGTTTGCGGAAACTGCATGCTATTTTCAGGACTGAATGGACTTCTGATAGTTAAAGAATTCAGCGGAAGTTCTGAATTTATGCCAACTCCTAGAGCAAGCAGTTAGATCCTACTCATAATAAGACTCCTCGCACATATTAATCATAAATTATCGTGGGCACGCTTTCTAAGTGTGATTTTTTATAAAAACAACTATTAAGCTTTAATTCATTCGTTCATACCCTCAAATATTATCACAAAATTGGACAATCTATCATCCATTCATCTATCATACCTTTCAAACAAAAAATGTATAAAGAATGTAATTTGTAAACAAACTTTTGTCATGCTCCCGCAAGGAGAGGGAGCGGGAGGGGGAGGGGGGAGAAAGAGACAAATGGCTACGAGTCTACCACTAGGCAAATTCGTACAAAAATCATGCATGATCTTATTAACTACTCCGATTTGACTAGTGTGCTTCCTTTGCCTTGGCCAAAGTTTTAACTAATGTGATTGAGTTGTGTGCTTCCTTCGCCTTGGCCATCGTTTTTAACTAATGTAACTGAGTAGTGTGCTTCCTTTGCCTTACCCATAGTTTTAATTAACTAATATGATTGAGTAGTGTGTTTCACTTAATATAGTTGACTAGATGCCCTGACTAGCACAAAACTTACAATAAACATTTACAGTAGGCTACAGTAAACATCAGTCAACATAAATTAAGCTTTGCACAACCAGCATTCCTAGCTAGCTGCTCATAAACCGAAGGTGGTAATTAAGTACTAGCTACACATACGCATCTAAGCTTACAGAATAAGGGGAGAAGATCCTAGAATATTCCATGTCGTAGGACCTTAGGCAGCAATAATCTTATTGCTGGCTAGCATATATATGCATGCAATATCCTTTGCAGATATGGTTCCTCATCTTTAGTTGCTTTCTCCCTTCTTTATTTTTTCTCCCTGCTGGTGGATAGGAAGAGTCGGCGGACGGACATCGGCGGTGGGTTTTGCTCGGGGCAAGGCCTTTTTTTTCCCTCTTCGATCGACCTGCGTAGTCAGCCACAAGCCTCTTCCTCGCCCTAACTGAGATGGGCCCAAATCCTATCTCAAACCCCAAATTTAGTTGGACTCGAACCAAAATTTGCAAATGGTTAACAATTGCTATATATGCTCGAGTGAAGAATATCAGTAGCTTTTTCCGGAATTGTTATATTTCTTTCCAAAGAAAATTTTCAAGAAATCATTCAGCTTTTAGATCCTTTGCTCCATAATTCATACTAGCGGTGAAAAAAAATTCAATCCCCCCATCTTTTTTCTATAGTTATATATAAATTATAATGTAATTATATTATAATTATACTATAGCTAAAAGATTTCACATAAATTTTCTTTTGAAAGTTGTATAGGCAGTTCCATCTTTTTACTACAAAGGAGTGAAGAAATTGATGCAAAATAAATAAAAATAAATTTGAGATATACCGATGGAGTGACGTGTTCTATCTTTTTTTTTAAAAAATAAAGAGTGAAGAAATTGATGCAACACAAATAAAAAATAAATTCAGATATACTGATGGACCTATGTGTTCCAAGTAACAGAATTGAACAGCCTGAGGTGCCATTGGGATTCCACTTGGGCTACACAATGTGCAGAGTTGCACGCATCTTTACCTACTGAAATGGCTGACATTTGACACGATCGCTTGGACAACAACGCTCAAGCTTTCTATTAGACCCTATGTCCTATAATAGTGAGACCTTTCCTTTTTTACAAGAAAATTAAGATTAAAGTAAGAAATACAGTTGTGATCGGTTTTAGATTGAGAAATAGGTAAAGATACATGGTATTGATTAGTTAATACATAGTAATATTTTAAGATAAATCTAAATACAAAAGATTTCAATTTACATAGCACTGCAAAAAATTTGGTACAATCTGTACATCTGTTTAAGGCTTTAAGCTGTTTCAGTTTCATTAAATTTGATGTGAACCAACCACTGCTTCATAAATATATATGCTACACCGTACACAAACAAAAGGCATCTCGCCATCAAACTATCAAAACTAACTCAACCTACACGACAGGACTCGGTCCTCTTTGGTAAAGAGTTGAATATTTGACAAAATCTGATTCCGTCATCCTAATCCAGCCATTAACTACCCAATCAAACGAAATCCAAGCCATCAAGGTCCATTAACAAAGCAAATGCAATTATCCAATAATAAAACCTCCCACAAAAGAAATATCAACCAGAAAACTATCAAACCAACGAACTCGCCACCTTCCTCTCACGAGGAAAAAGAGGAAGCGTTGCTTTTTAATTTCCACCATAAAAAATAAAGCATTATTTATACTAACTACTATCACACTTATAGAATTGTTTTTAGTTTATATAGCGTTTTGATCTATAGCTTAGAAAAATAAAAATAATAACTATACAATGTAAATAAAAATTGTTATGTTTACTTTATTGAATTTAAGACTGGTATATTGATATAGTGGCTTATAGTATTATACTCTAACTTATCAAAATTTATAATTTTTTTATAACTATATAAATCAAGAAATGGAAAAAAGAAAGGAGGGAGAAATGCCCGGAGAAGCCGGCAAGGTCGAGCCGAGCTTGGAAGCGGTCGTCGTCCTCCTCCCACCCGCCTGCCTCGCGCCTCCCCCGACCTCCTAATTTAACCCCAACACCCGCCTCCCCGGTTCGCGCGTCCCCCCTTTACCCTCCTCTCCTCCTGCGATTCCACTCCCATCCGTCGTCGGCCACCAGGAGGAAAGGTGCTAAGGGGGGGATCCGCTCCATTCCATTGCGCGTGCGTTCTCGGTTTCCTGCCTTCTAGGAGGTCGATTGGATTGGAGCCCGGGCCCCCTCCCTCAACGTGCCGCCGCGTTTTCTTGGATTTTGGCCTCTGGTGAGTTGGATTTGTTGGCCCGTTCTTGATTTGGTGGCGAGATGATCAAGTGGGGCATCGGCAGCAGCGGCACGCCGGCGGATTCGTATTATGAGGTCCGGTCGGATTGCACGGACGATGTGCCCAAGAGCAAATTCAAAATCAAGGTTTGATTTTTTTTATTTCTCCTTTCATTTCATTTTATGCGTGTGGTTGGTTGTTGTTGTGTGACCAAGCATTTTTTGCATTATGCAATAATGTGGTTCTGGTTCTTGTCAAAATGGGATTTTGATGGCGCCAGAATCTTGTCAATAACTGGATGTAACATTGAAGAGATGTAGAAAGCGGAGAAGAAACTTGATGAACAACGTAAAAGTATCGTGAAAAAAAGGGTGAAACTATGGGTTCATTATTGCGAATAAATGATCCTCTATTTAAAGAAAATAAAAACAGAATAAGTGGACAATGCTTCCGTACTCCTCTTCGAAAAAATGTTCTATAATCTTAAAATTAAGAAGGCAGTTATTACAATTTGTTGGCTAGTCATGTCATTTAATCAAAATGCGTTTTGTTTTCCATCATTAAGTTAGAGATAAGTGCTGAGAGCCTAAGACATCCTGGAAATTGGAATCGCCATGGCCACCAATTTGTAGTTAAGCACAGTGCCATTTCTAAAGAGTAGTTTGAGGTGTGTGTACTGTAAAATGAATTTAACATTTTAATAGTATTTGTACACCCACAATTGTGAGTATATGTTTCAACGACGACATTTGGAAGATTTCTCTAACTCCCTTTGCTTATGGAACTGTATTTCGTACTTGTTTTTATTGTGTGATTGCTTGTTTTTGTTTCCAAACCTCATTAGTACCTAGCAAATATACCCATTGAAGCCATGCAATTCTGGTCTTATCTCTTTTGTGGCCAATTTTATGTTGTACAGATAAATTGCTCAAATTTACAGCAAAGAGTCATTCGCTGTACATTTGTTCTGTCACATAAATCCAGTCTATTTTAGATGAAATGAGCATAGTTTCCAAAGTATATTATTTTTATTATTCATAAATTCATAGTAGCTTCAAAATTTTGATCATATTCTTGGAATGGTCTTGGTGTCACACTATCACTCGATTTTCTTATATGCACAAAAAATAGTCGTGTCTTGTTAGCAACTTTATCTTGTTTGTTTCTTCATTTCAGGCAGGAAAAACATTGAGTGTCCGGAAATGGCAGGCTGCATTTAGTGCTGATGGTTGTCTTGATATTGCCTCAGTCTTAAGCCGGATACAGAAAGGAGTATGATTACCTGTTTAGAGTTCTTTTTGTTGGTTTCAGAATAAGATCCTCCTCTACAGACATTTTCTCTATCATTTTATAGGTCTAGTTAACATATTGATTGGTAATTATTTCTCTTCTTTTAGGGAGTGCATCCAACAGTAAGGGGAGAGGTTTGGGAGTTCTTACTTGGATGTTTTGATCCCAGGAGTACCTTTGATGAGAGGGAGGAAATCAGGCAAATAAGAAGGTACTTTCATTCCTAAAAAGTATCTGGTATGTTTTTTATTTCGTAGTGCAGTTTTTGTTCACTTGAAGAAATATAAAAGTTCCATACCTTAAAAATTGATGGAAATGTCTCAACCCATGCATCCACCATAGATTAAAGTTTAAACAGTTGGTTTCTTGCACTTTCTTATCAAAATATGAAATTCAAATCAGTCATATTTTGCTGCACATTTTTTCTCTGCCTTGGTTCAGTATCAATTCTAAGATTTATCTTTAATGTGTGGGCATTCAAATTTTCATTTTAACTTATTTTCTGTGACTAACATTATGATGGTTTTTATCTGAAGTTCTTTTTACTAATATTGCACTTTGCTGCGAGGTCCCAATTTGGACTCTTCTAAAATTTGAAATTCATATTTTGGTTTTACAAATAGTTGATTTTCAAAGAGAAGTTATCGTTTTTTCCTCCTCTATAAAAATCACTGGGTATGTTCCATTCAGTATTTGGACTGCCTGCCAAAATAATATTTGTTGTGAACCCTAGAAAGTTTACATGTATGGACATGATTATGCCAAATCTTCTTAACATATTTGGGTTGTTAAATTCTAGTGGAGCCTAGTACCCATAAAAAGTAATTTTCATTCAGCAGATTCTTGTAATATCTGTGCGCAATAGTTTAGTGTTATGATATTCAGAAATAACTTGCACCAACGAAATATTTTATCTACTTAGCCTGAAATAATTTACTTTATGAACGCAGACTACAATATGCTAGATGGAAGGAAGACTGCCGAGAGATGGATTCTCATGTTGGTAGCGGTAAAGTGATCACAGCACCGCTTATCACTGAGGATGGTAGACCCATTAAAGATCCTTTGGTTTTACTTGAGGCTACTTCATCCCAAAACACTTCAGACAGTGCTTCAACAAGCAGCAAAAATGAAGTAGATGATTCTGCAAGCCGTATTACAGATAAGCACATTATTGACTGGAAGTTTACTTTGCATCAAATTGGTATGCTTTAACCCTTTCTTTCTGTTACTTTTATACTTTATTTTACACCTGTAGCCATTTCTCATGAAAAGTTTAAAACCATGATAGGACTTGATGTGCTACGTACAGACCGCACCATGGTATTTTATGAGAACAAAGAAAATCTTTCCAAGTTGTGGGATATTCTAGCTGTGTATGCTTGGATTGACAAAGATGTTGGTTACTGTCAAGGTGAGCTATATATCTGAGTTTTGCACTTATTTAATGTCCAAAAAAGCTAATAGGTGTGACTTTTATTCCTCAAACAGGGATGAGTGATTTATGCTCTCCAATGATTGTGCTACTCAAGGATGAAGCAGATGCCTTTTGGTGCTTTGAGAAATTGATGCGTAGATTGGTATGCTTTGTTTTCATGAATTTTATCAGGATATCTTTCCTCTAATGTTAGGAATTGTGATAGTGTATTTGTACTTATATAATTAAATTACATACAATTGCTTCCTTTTTTTTTCTTTGACATGATTTCAATCACTCTTATGTTTTGAATTTGAAGCGAGGAAATTTCAAATGCACCGATCAATCTGTGGGGGTGGCCAATCAGCTTCAGTACCTTGCATCTATTATTCAGGTGCTTGACCCAAAGCTACATGACCATCTAGGTATAAATCTTATATCAAGGAATCTTTCAAACATTCAACCTTCTCCAATTTTACCTACAGTTTTTAATATTATGAGTTCTGAATACAGAAACACTTGGTGGAGGTGACTATCTATTTGCATTTCGTATGTTCATGGTGCTGTTTCGGCGTGAAGTGTCATTTGGGGATTCCTTGTATCTTTGGGAGGTATGAAATACCAAATGATGAATGTTTCTAGAACTGGAATGTTTTCGTTTAGGTATGAAATACTCTTCAGAATGATTACATAGACTACATACTTATAAGTCATGCCGCTTTACTGATAGGTGATGTTACTTTCTTCAAATAGGCGCTCCATTCATTTGTACATACTAGCTAAATACCCTGTGCTTTGTTACGGACAAAAATATGAGTTATATGCGTGCTAGCATTGTTCAACCCTATATATGTAAACTTGTATTTTAGAGATGAAATAAGATTGAACAAATATGTAGGACTAATTTGTAATATTAAAGCACATGAAGGAATAGTAAAAAATATATAAATAGAGTTGGTGGGGGTGGCAGATTCATTGCCACCACCATTTCCTTCTTTCAGAATAGTATAGATATGGACACATTTTTTTTAATGATTGTAGCTTCAAGGTTTGATCAACTTACTCAAATGGTGTTGATGCTCGTGCGGATTAGGGTTGTTTGTGTGTGCTTTCAGGAATACAAACTGTGATATGTTACAAGTTTTAAGGATGGATACTGTATTGATTCATAAGTTTATTCTTTGGTGAAGACAAACACACAGTGCAGTATATACTTGAGTATCCAAGTGAGTTTTATATAGTGTGCTCATGTTTGTTTATAACCTATCAACAGATGATGTGGGCTCTGGAATATGATCCTGACATCTTCTTTGCCGCTTGTGAAGAAGCAAGTGCTCACAAAAGTAAAGTATCTAAATCAAAATTGAGAGGGGTACGCCATTTTGGCAAGTGGGATGAAGATAAAGACAATGCAAAAAATGGAGCTGAGGATACTGAAGGTCCAGTTCCAATTTCAGTTTTCATGGTTGCAAGTGTTCTCAAGGAAAAAAGAGAAAAGCTATTACAGGAAGCTAGAGGGCTGGATGATCTTATTAGGGTAAGTGCTACGTCGCTTTAAAAAAATGTCCTATTTATCTTTCTCTTGTTTGATATGGAGTCTGGAGTCATACATGGTTAATTCAATTTGCAAAAAGAAGACTACCACTGAGACTACATTGAGGCTCAAAAAGCTTGCAGTCAATTTTCTATTGCCTCAAAATCTGCTAAAGTTGAAACAAAGCTAATTTTGGTCTTACTCATAAATTCAAATCGATTTTGTGCCATCCTGTGCTCAAAGATTGCTTTACATAAGCTCCTATGTATAAGCATGTATTGTTCATATGGAGCTAATTCTTGACCTTTGTTTTGGTTCAGATTCTGAATGATGTAAATGGAAATTTAGATGCCAAAAAAGCTTGTGCTGGTGCTCTGAAGCTTCATAAGAAATACCTGAAAAAAGTAAGTAGCTATTCTTTTTGCATTACTTAGGTGATAATATAATTACTTTTACAAAACATCATGAACTAAACCTTTCTGTGAAGCATATCAAATTTAGAACTAAAAGATTGTAATAAAGAAAGCATATGCCATGAACTAATTTTCTGGTGAAATTTGTTCTGTCATCAGGTACAGGCAAAGAAACCGTAAACTGTACATATCTTCTCACTGGGTGATTCTTTACCATATGGACACACCAAACTATACTTGACAGAAAAATGGTGAGTGCAAGTTCTGATATGTGGCCGCCATCGAAAATTGGCCTGGAATAGACTGGCTTGTGAAATTACCAGCTAGTCTGTTTGAGGACAGGAAGAATGAGACCCTTGTATGTACTCCATAATTTTGCTGCTTGTAAAGACAAGGCGGTGTGGGTAGCATGCTTCGTCTACACAACAATTTCAATACAAGTTGAAATGAGCTGTTGTGGTCTGTGTGAATACTGTAGCCACACAGCTCTGTTTTGAGAACATTTTACCCTTCCAGTTGGAGATATGAAAGGCATCACAATTTTGAGTTTATTCGGGACTGTAAATGCTAAAAGAGGGTTGAGCTGCTTCTGTTTTATAGGACTCTGTACATACGCGTTGCCTGACCTGTCTACTGACACAATACTTTTATTATAAAATTAAGCAACATATGCATGAAACAATAGGAAAAGAGGTGACATGTGACAAGTGGCCGAACAGAGTGGGCAATACATCATGCAGGCACTTCTTAGATTACAGCGGACATCATGGATAGAAAAAAAATTATGAAGAGAAAGACCAAAGACCTGAAGTTGATGACCAAAGTAGGGCTATAATTTTGTGTTATATTGACATGATGTTTTCTTAAGATCAATTACCTTGATCTGACCATGCAAATTCTTATTGTTTCTTTAGGCATTCAGGGGAGTGCAACACCATGGTCTCAATGGTGAAACCCGGTCCAAACCCCATCATCACCCCCAACTCAGCTCCGTCTCCTTCCTCGTCCATCCGCCAACGTTGCTCGTCGAGCACGAAGATCAGCGTGCTGCCGACCATGTTGCCCGTGGAGCACGAAGATCGGCGTGCTGCCGACCATGTTGCCGTACTCTCTTAGCACCCTCCGGCTAGCCGCCAACTTCCACGGCTCCAGCCGGAGAGCCCTTTCGATTTGGTCCAAGATCAATGGGCAGCCAGGGTGCACCACCCAGAAGAGATCGTTCCAGCGAGGCCGAGATTCTGGAACATATCCGACAGGTGCTCGTCGGCGTTGCCTGCAGCTAAAGGGATCAGGTCTTTAATGGAGATGTGGCCGTCGTGGCCGTGCTCCGTGAGCTGCATGTTGAGGACGTGCTCGGTTTCTGGGATCACGGTCTGCGACACGGCGACTATCTCGAACAGCGGGTGCTCGACGGGGTGCACGGCGTCGGCGCCGACGATGGCTGCACCGGCGCCGTCACCGAACAGTGCCTGGCATGTGAGCGTCTGGGGATAGTCCTCCTTGGGGCCATGGAAAGCGACGACGTTGAGCTCGACACAGGCCACGGGGACGCGCGCGCCGCGGTTGTTCTCGGCGAGGTCCTTGGCTAGGCGGCGCCGGCGGAGCAGCCGTTGAGGTGGAGCATGGTGCGGCGCACGGTGTGGCGAAGGCCGAGAAGCCACACGAGGCGGACGTCGGCGCCCGGGCAGTGGGCATCCGCGTTTGTGGTCACGACGAGGTGGGTGACGTCGGCCATTGACCGGAAGATTTCTTAGGAAATGCTTGGGTCCTAGAGCCGCATTGGTGTCTGCGTCTTGATGATGTCCCTTCGCACCTACTCTGGTGCTTCTTCGTCTTCGTCGTCTTCCTCACACAATAAGCAAAGGCAGTTTTGAGTACAATAGTTACTTTGATCCTAACTTTATCAATATCAACTCAAAAAAGATGAGGTTTTAGGGGTTAAGTTCGATTTACTTTTTTTTACTATTGCAAAAGTTTAATTGAGCTCCTTCAACTTCTATATAATACAAATCGCACCTCTCCGTTTTAGCCCAACCTGACAGATGACGTGGCGATAGGGCCCACTTGTCATTCTCTGTCTTCCTTCGCCTCCCATTTTTCTCCCTCCATCTCTCTCTAGCCGGCTTGATGCAGGAGCAGCGGCAACGGCGGAGCCCAACACTCGAATTGGAGGAAGGTCGGTGGCAACGATTCCGTCGATGTCGAAGAGGGAGAGGCTGAGGCCGGAGAGGAAAGGTGCCACTCTCGCTCCCCTCCTTTGTTGCTCGACCTGATTGTGAGGATGGAGGCTGCCTCCAGATCTGTGCTGGCTCCCTCCGCCCACGCCGCCTCCGCTGGTCCCCTTTGGCGGCTCCACCGGTGGTGCCCCTTTGCACCTAGCTGACACCGCGGGGATGGTTGGGGGGGGGGGGGGGCGCGAACTGACCGAGGACGAGTCGACAGTCAGGGGAGGATGAGGCAGCGAGACGGCTTGGGGGAGGAAGAAGCGGCACCAGACTAGACGACAACGAGCTAGTGTTGGGGGATGACGAGGCGGCGGCGGCAACTGAAGGGGGCTCCAGCAAGCAGCGATATCTATTGGAGTCGGTCCGATTGCAGCGGCTATGGAGGAATGGGAGACGGCAAGCATGCACCACCGTCATGGAACCCCTCGAGCTGCAATGCCACCATTGGCTCGAGCCAGGTCTGCTTCCTCGAGTCCCCTGCATCGCACCTCCATACGCGTACGCCGCGCGCGTGAGAGAGAGGTGAGGGAGGGAGAGGCCGTGCTCGCCGAGCGCCGCAGCATGCTTGCCGGTAGTGCTTGGGCAGGTGAGGAATTTGGAAGGAGAGAGAAAGGGAGAGGTGTTTTTTTTAATTCTTTTACCATGTCATCTGCCACGTGGAACATCTTGGCCTAAAACTGTCCGAAGAGAATGGAGGATTTAAGGGGGTTAGAGGTACAGAACGTCTGTTATTAGAGGCAAGGAGTAATTGAAACTTTCATAATAGTAGTTGAGAGGGTAAATCATACTTAGCCCACGTTTTAATATTCCACAACTTAGCTTTATGCATTTGCGAACCTAATTTTTGTAAGCAACTGTTGCTATCGAATTGATTTGACACATTTCCGAACCAATCTCTATTATTATAGAAGTTAAAGATATTTATGTACTCAGCCTTTTTCGTCCGTCGTCGTTATTCATCTGATTCGCCCAATTGGCACCGCGCGAGAACGTGCCATGGGCGCGTGCAACGTCCGATTCTCCAGCTGAGCAGGGCGCCTCAACGAGGCAGCACGGGCGCTCGGCGACGGTGGATATGGGGCATGGCAGCCTCCGTCTATCGATCGACACCGACGAGGACCTGCGCCCGCGCCGCCTAGCCGTCCAACGCCGACAAGGACTTGCTCCCACGCCGTCGGCGAGCTGAACAACGTGGTCCTGTGCCCGCTAAGCTACCATGCCGCTGCTGAACTCCACGCCGACGCCTCCCATATCCGATCTATAAGCAGAGCGAGCTGGATTTGCTCGGCGCTGCCTCCGATCGATCTGCACGAGCAGTGCCTGGATTTGGTGAGAGATGTGGGGATCGATGTGTTTTGTGCTTTGTGAGCTTGTGCTGGATGGATGTGTTATGATTTGTGAACTTTGGTTTCTTCGAGATTTTTGGTCAGACCTGGTAAAAACCGAAACGATAACCATAGACAGAACAACAGTAAAATAAAACAGAGCACAACAGAAAAGAAACACGAGGACTTCTGGAGTTTTGAAAGGAAAATTGGTGGAATTTAATTATGATTAGTTAAGACGAGAAAATAGATAAAATAATTAAATGAGAGTAGTTGTAATGATTGAGATAAAAAAATTAGATAATAGATGAAATAATTAAATGGGAGTAGTTATAATGATTGAGATGAAAAATTAGATAGTGAAGTTATAATGATCGATTTAATATTTGGATTACGTTTTTTACATATCTAAATTAACGTTTACTAACTTATGGTTTGCGTATTATCTAAATTATGGTGTAATTACTAACTTTGTTAGATCTAGATCACATAATATACCCAACCTTACTTACTGATCTGCACGGCTCCTCTCATCGTATCCTCTCCTCCCCTATTGTTATCTTTGACTAGGATTTTGCAAACCACCATCTCTCTGTCGTCGAACGACCGCCCCCTCTTTTTGCTTGGATTTGGCATGCCACCGTCTCTGCCGTCGAACAACTACTCCTCTCTTCTTCATTTTGATGCCTCACTCAACCAACTGTTAACCACTCTCTATCTCTTTTCTCAACTTTCTCGTTTTTTATTCTCATTGCAATGCACAGGTATTTTGTTAGTCTCAAATAAAATTCAAACTCGGTTTCAAACACCAACCGTTGAAATCAGGACTAAGACTTAGTTTCTCACTCGTCTTAGGGATTATCGGCAAAGATACGTAGACCGTTCTTGTGTATTTTTCTACATGCCCCAGCATTGTACCAAGTTACCGCCTTAATCACAAAATTTCATTTTAATAAACTTAATGTAATGAAAGTCATGAATTTTACATTTACATTACAATTTCCAAGCATGCATAATATGCAAATTTGGATTACGCACCAATCTGCCTAATTTTGAGTGAGTTCTAGGGGTTAGAAATCGATCTTATCTTTTAACGTTTGGTCATGGAGGACACATTGAAATCTCTGTAGCTTCCAATTGGTTGCATTTCCTACGGAGTACATTGTATCCCTCATGGGGAATTCCAATATGAACAGTCAGGGCCAACATTTTGGCTGCATTTTACCAGGTTTCAGTCTTAAGTAAATGGCTGCCTTTAGTAGAACTCCCTCAGTCAAAATAAATAGTCATATTTTGTTTTATTAGAATATAGTTTTCATTAACCATTGCTTTACTATATATTACTTATGTGATAAAAAATATAATCATAAATAACTACTTTTGAATATAAATCTAGTAACATGGTTAAAATCATGTCCTAACGAAATGTCCATATATTTTTGGACATGTACTCCCTTCATCCATAAATATTTTTAGTTGAAATTAAGGTTAAGATGAAATTATTCTGATATCGCTAAGAATTTATCTGATTGGGAAAGATCACGCCCAGTGATTCAACTTAATTAATTAATATAGTACTTGATGGATTAGGAGAGTAGAACATTTGTAAATTAATTTTAACCCTTAGTATTTATATTTGTGGATGGAAGGAGTAATAACTTGTACTCTCTTAATTTTAAAATCTATGATGTATTTTATTTCGCTAGAACAAAACATTAAAAAATAATTTAATAGAATATAATTTTTATGACACACAAAATTGTTCAAAATTTATTTCTTATGATTATACTTTTGTATCATGTAATATATTAGTTAATCAACTGTTACTTAAAAACTTATCCTAATAAAACAAAATATGACATTCATATTGAAACGGACGGAGCACAATTTTTCTCAACTCTATCTCGAAATAAATAAAAAGTTACCTTTCCTGATAACAGAGACATGATACCGGTCTTCAACGCTGACTGAGTTGTTTACGTCAAGGTTAACCATGAATTAATTAGCTGATTCTGTTAATATTTACCTCCATTTTCTATCCAAAATAACAAAAAAAAACTCCTGTTTCTGCTGCAATCTCGTTCATGTGTGATTATTGTATTTGCCTTGACCATTCTTTCGCACTTAAAAAAAATACATCGGTCATAAGAAACGGGAAGAATTACTCTGGTCAGCTAGCTAACCTGCCAATGAGTTGTAATAGTAGGGCTTTGGACCATTCACTTGTTGATTTGACATGCACGATTTGCTACTTCAGTTTTACCTTCATTAGCATTGCGAGTAAAATACTTTGCTCATTTTTAATAAAAAAATTAAGTGAATATGTTATGCAGAGAATACCAATAGTGGTGAGAAATTTGTTTAACTAGTCTTCGACATGTGCACTTGCACGGGCTAGTCCGCCATAAAAATAAAATAACTGTTTGGTTTCTAATTGAACTGCTAATACAGAAAACTCCATCTTGACAACATTAAAACTATTTTTTTCCTTATAACTGTTTTTTCCCTCCATTCTGATTGAGCATTCTAGCTTCCGAATGTAATTGAATTTCCAATTTACCGCAACATGTTTTGGCGTCAAATTAATAATAAATAAATGTCCAATTGTTTTACTGTCAACATGTTTTACGGCCGGTCGATTGCCTCTCAGCGAGAATGCATGGTAAAACAAGAGAGTTTTGTGCTACTACACGTCCAGACTTAATTTTTTTATATATTTTTTTATTAACATATTAAAACAATTTAAAAAATGTATAGAGTTATACTCCCAACACCATACGCATTGGTTTTTTTTTAAAAAAAATTACACCAGAGAACGAGATATTTGACATGGCAAACACCTATTGTCACACGTTAATGAAGAAATTTACAGACAACCCCTTTCTACTTTAGCCAAAGATATTTTTTTCCGCAGTAATGGGATGACTACAAAATAAGAGTGTGAGGGTGGAGGGTATGTCGTTTTTACAAGTGACCTCTTGTAGCTCTTTAGTAGGATGTTTTTCTTGTTTCAATGGGCTGCCTGTAAAATTATTAGGCCTACTCATGAGAGTAGAGGAGAGCGTAACAATTTTACAGCCAGCCCTCTTGACGGCATCTGTTAGAGTGTTTTTTAGATAGCTACCTATAAAGCTAGTCGTAGTCGTTCAAAAAAATACCCTAATAGGGTTGTTTTTGTAGTATGACTGATCGAGACTACAGTCTAATAGCTCTAATGTCTAAGTACATCATACCTATATTTAAAAGCATGATTATCAAAAATAAAAGCATAATTTATAATTCATACAATGGAGAATAAATTTTCATCTGACAAAATGAACAACTATTATCATTACTATATAAATACGAAAGTAAATAACATTACAATGCATATATTTTATATAATATAGAAGAAAAGTTTCATGACTCTATATTACAATAAATTTATCTTACACATCTATTCTTAAAATAATATATACTACACAATTGTACTATTAGTTGCATGATAAGGAATAGTCCAAATTGATCTTAAAGTGTTGCTTTTCCTTGTGGGATGTCTTTCATCGAGCCCTGCTCCGGATGGAGGAGTTTTCGTTTTATTTGGAATCTCCGCATCTTTTATACACTAATTATAAGTATGTCCCTCCTTATCATACTTACTATAACGTTTTAAACTTTTACCTGTTTCGGATTCATCCATATCGTTATGAATCCATCAGTCTTACAATGATCAGCCTTGTCCCTTATTTTTATTAGGTCTAGAATATAAAAAATCATAAGGTTGTTCAGTTATGAAAGATCTCACAATACCAAAATTTTATACCTCTCCACTTTAAATATATGAGATAGCTTCTTTTCTAAGATGAGATAACATAAAATAATGGTACAATATTCTATACTCTACAGCTTACGGTAATAACATGAGAATATGATTTGTGGTATAGACTTAGCTTTGTAATGAGCATAAGTAGGTCTCGTCTTCTTCAGGACACTCTTACGTAACAATTTCACGGTAAATTCCACACTTAGCTTTTTTAACACACAAGATGAATGTGTTATTGTATATCTTAACGTATAACTCGATATTGTTGGACTATTTTTTTATCCAAGTACTTCATCATCACTGTATCAAAAAATACCATTATCTCACGTAGATAGCCCAGCTGCTTTGTACTGATCTCTAAAATATTTACATGTGCCATATATGATAAACTCAATAATTACAACAAGCGTAGCCCTCTTATATCACACATCACCCAATTATAAAGCTTAGCCAAATTAGTTGTCATTATATCAAACCTAGCATCATCATATCCTACAATAAAATAAATATCTCTTTTGACTCATTATTAATCTAAAATAAAAAATTTCTAATATAAGATACTAATCTCCTTCTCATAGTATAATAATTACTGGAGAGTTATCCTAGAGCTTGTATGTGCTAACAATTTAGAGAGAGATTTGATCTTCTGATTTTCTTGTGGGATTATAGAAACGGCGGCATTTGACACCTTTCAGTGGTGCTCCTGGTCCTTTTAATATTTTCTTTCGGATATTACATGGATAGAAAAGGAATCCCATTTTAATAAGAGAAGGATTTGTAGTCCTACTCGGAGATGCAAATGCTTGGCCTGCCGGTAACAAGCCAAGGCACCAAGCAAGCTGTCGCGGTGCTACATTTGGACAACACAACACCAGCTCTAGAGCAGGACTACCAAACCGCCGAGTTCCAGCCACCAAGAAGACACCGTCGCTCAAACCATTGGAGAGCTAGTGCTAGTGATTTATTGAGTGTTCCGTAAGTACCAGCTTTCACCTAAGCTTTTTTTGGGGGGAGAGGGGAGGGGGATTGAAGCTTTCATGTAGCACTTCTAAGTTATCGAGGCATTCAAGGTTTACTAAAGTTTTTTTTATTGTTAAAACGAAGGAATTTTAAAAGATTTTCTTAGAGAAACTGAAATAAGTCCTCTATAAATTTTGTAAATTCCCTACATTATATTTCAAAGGATCCCTGCTGGCACTTGATAACATGCATCTCCTCTCTTTTGAACAAATCAATAATCGAGCTTTTGTCTTTCCAATGCAAGCAATATATTCAATAAATGTACAAAATGCTCTCTGTTTCACACTATAGCAAACTAAAAACAATTAACAACATTAGAACAATTAACAAAATTTAGATCGCAAATATAGGAATGAATTTATAACCTGGTCGGGGTGCTACTCACAGCTCTTTCTTAAGATAATAGGAATCTCAGTCATTGCCTGAAAGAAGCTACAACCAAACCAATTATTACTAGTCCATCCACAAAAAATTGCAAAATGATGAGATAACCGTAAATATTCTAGAGAACATATCCTATTCACACGTCCACATATCATACATACCGTAAACATTCTAGAGAACATGTCCTATTCACACAAGTTTTACATGCACACACCATATACATCAACTAATGTCCTTGAAAACTCTATGCCTCCTTGACCAAGCGAAAGAAATGTCCATTCTTGAATAGGATCAATTGTGAATCAGCATTAACAAATTTAGTATGAAATTTTCAAAATTTTGGTGGGTTTGGTAGGATGTTCTACCAGCCAAAAATATTAGTTTTTTGACTTTAACAAAAAATATTCAAATATATCAAAATTTGTCCAAATTTTGAAAAATTTTCTTCTAAATGTCTGATTTTTTAAAAAAAATTAGAAATTTTGGTGACCTCTGTGTAATTATCTATTCCGAAAGAGTAAACCTTGTTGGGAACGTCGTTCTGCACTAGTAACATCTGAATCGCCGAGGAGCTGTAAAGCACCTAACACTATGCAGAACTGAACACATCTGAACCAAGCTTGGAGACAGATTGATTGTGTTAACACTTCTGCATCTCCGACAAAAGCTGGCCAAAAGGGAAAAAAATAGCACCTTTTCTCCATTCATAAATACAAGATTTTAGACTTTTTTAAATGATTAAAGATAAAATAAAAAGATAAAGATGCCCCTATCAAAAAAAGGCAGGAGAGGGTGGGAGAGTTATTTAAGATAAGATAGTACGGAATTTATGTACAGAAAGATTCTTTATATTTATAGATAAATAAGAAGTATCAAAATCCCTTATATTTTTATTTATTGACGGAGAGAGTACGAGCTATTGCACCGAAACAGCAAGACTTATATTGAAACAGGTGGAATAATTTCAGTGGGCAAGTGGAAAACTAGATAGCACTCAAATCCGGTGGCCCAGAAACCACCAGTCAATTTCCCCATGCGTTTAGCAGCCAAGGACTCAGTTGATTGAACTTCTACCCAACACCGTATGGCACCGTTGATGGGTATAAAAGGCGACGAGCTATGTAGCCAAACACAACACAAGCGCGCGCACAGCCGACTCCACTGCAGCTTAGCTAGCTTCTAAGCACAACAGGAGAGCAAATCGCTAGGTCACCACTCAAGGAAGGATGAGTAGCATGCAGGAAAGGACTATTATGGCGGTATTGGCGGCAGGAAAAGGCCAGGCGACCGGCGACGACGTCGCCGTCGATCTCTACCCGTTCATACGCCAATACACCGACGGCCGCGTCGAGCGGTTCCTGACCAGCTCCTACGTGCCGCCGTCGGGGGACGTTGGCAGCGGCGGGGTGGCGACGAGGGACGTCGTCATCGACCAGGGGAACGGCGTGTCGGCGCGCCTGTTTCTGCCGTGCGGCGCTGCCGCTTCGGCCACCACCGGTGCAAGGAGGCTTCCCATCGTTCTGTACATCCACGGCGGCTCATTCTGCACGGAGAGCGCCTTCTGCCGCACGTACCACCGCTACGTTAAATCCCTCGCGTCGCGCGCCGGGGCGCTCGTCGTGTCGGTGGAGTACCGCCTCCCGCCGGAACAACCGATACCCGCAGCGTACGACGACGCGTGGACTGCGTTCCGGTGGGTGAAGTCCCTCTCCGACCCCTGGCTCGCGGAGTACGGGGACCGCAACCGGACGTTCGTCGCCGGCGGCAACATCGCCTACAACACGGTTTTACGCGCCAGCCGCGAGAGGCGACGACCGCTGCATCGAGGGGCTGGTCATGGTGCGCCCTTTCTTCTGGGGACCACAGAGGCTTCCGTGCGAGGCGGTGTGGGACGGTGCGTCCGTGTTCCCCGCATTCGGCATCGACTGGCTCTGGCCGTTCGTCACGGCCGGGCAGGGAGACAACGACGACCCCCGGATCAACCCCACTGACGAGGAGATCGCATCCCTGTCCTGCCGCCGCGTGCTCATGGCCGTGGCCGGGAGGGACACCCTGCGTGGCCGTGGCCTTCGGCTCGCGGCCCGCATGCTCGGCGACGTGACGCTGGTGGAATCCGAGGGAGAGGACCACGGCTTCCACCTCTACAGCCCACTTCGCGCCACCAGCAAGAAGCTCATGGAGAGCATCGTGCAGTTCGTCAACCAGCCTAGTCCGCCACTGCTGCCGGCGCCGCCACTGAGGTGGCCGGCGACCATTCTGTCGGAGCTGGACGAGTGGTCAACATACGAAGACGACACTTCTGAGTCGTCACAGATTCTTCTAGCCATGCCTGCTAGGTCGTACAAGGCAATATTTGTAGACAGGTCGGACAAGAAATCAAAGACTGGACCAAACTCTAATACGACGGTTAACGCGGCATTAGGCGTTGGATGCCGCGGGAAAGCATCAAGGGCAAGCTACGGGATATCGTCGTTAACAACGAGAGCTTATAATTACAGAGGGATAGCTGCTGCAGGGAGTCAGTTTCAGCATCCTTTTCGTGGAGGAGTATTGTGGTGATGGTTTGATACCCGTGGCCTGATCTCCGTGCAGACGAATGATGGTGCATTTTCATCAATCGTACAAGTTTCACACCGAAGAATAATAAAAAACTAGTACATATGTGTACAAGACTAATAAATACATCAAGGACCAATAAGCTGAGCTAGCTTACTTTTCGCCTATGTACACTGTTCGATTAAAGTGCCCTCTGCAAGTTTTATCTTTACTTTTTTAATACCTGTTATTAATAAATAATATAAGCATTAAGGTATGTTTTTTTTTCATCTAATCTATTAGTGACTCAGAAGGACTAATGACTTAATACATAAAAACTCTGTGCTTCATAACTTTTTACATGAGTAGTATAAAAATTCTTTGCACTCAAATTGCATTTTTCACTCAAGATAGAGTAAATTACACTCACAGAGTACGAAACTTGTATGATAGGTATAAATAGAGGGTGGCTATTTAGCGCGTGCTCCCGGAGTGCGCAAAGACAATAAAATAGCAATTAATTCGAAACCCTCAGCTCCAGTTCAAAACTTTTAACTTCAGTTCGAAACTTTTAACCTCAGATTCAAATTTCAAAACTTTCAATTCAATTTTGAAAACACTCAGAATTAAAACTTTCAACTCAGATTTCGAAACTTTCAACCCAAAATTCAAAGTTTTTAGCTCAACGTATTATTTACTATTTTACAATTAAAAATCATTAAACGTTAATGATGGTGGTCAGCACTAGTTGTGGTTAGCTCCCCTCGCGCGTGACTTGTTCCGCGCGCGTACGAGCCTCCAACTTGTAAACTATTAGCTCCAGTACAGCACTTGTCTAGTCCATGTGAGCCTAGGCCAAAACGGTCCACGCAACAAAAACTGAAGTAAGGTGGAATGTACGAATCGCGCGTAGGCCTGCAACGCATCGTTATTTTGCAGAAAACCCCACAATAGCTTGCACGTGCGTACATGTTATTTTGCCGGAAACTCCCAATTATCACATCCACCGGACCCGTCTCGGGCGCCCGTTGGATGGCGTCATGGCCCAAGGCGCCTGCACCGGAAAGAACCTGCGCCATCTCAGAGTGCGCGTAGGGAATCACTGGCTTGGACGGCACGTAGGAATCGTTGGGAAATTTGGATCGCGTATTCGTCTGCGGGGATAGGTAGGAGTCTCTGCTATGTCATCGATCTTCTGCCGGTCTTGCTAGCCGACCGGAATTGAACCCTCAGATCTCCAGCGGCATGGCCCACCAGTTTATGATGAGATTGATTCCTATCCGTTATGATTGAGCTACACTGATGCATTGTGACTTCTGTTAGGGTTTTCTGATTTTGGCCTTCTCTCTATCCTATGCTGTGGTATCATAAGTTTCTCATATATAACCAGTAAAGTAATAATACGTATATAATTGGTTTAAAGGTTGTCTTCTTATTATTAAATTTAAATTTTATGATTGAGTAGGTTTTTTTCTTAAAAAACTAATACAAATCCGGAAGAGGGGTGTTGGATATACATCTGTTCCCATCTTAATTGATTCACATGTAACAAGTTATATCAAGCAATTAGAGGGAGGGCTAGCTGTTATAAATAAAACACATTTATTAGCAATAATATTTTTCTCCAGGTTTATTGAAAAAAAAGAGTGCCCCTAAACATCCAATTAAAAAGGAAAAACATATTACTTTTTATTTATACTTCATTTGTTTTTTTTTCTAAACAAGCTAAGTCTACCATGTTTTTAGATAATGAATCAGATCGTAGATGATTGGTTATATAGATAAATTAAATATTATATAGTGTAAAGTTAACAAAATAGTTTGAAAGAAGTAATCCAAGCAATGACAATGGACACAATTTTAGAAAATTGTGCTTTTATAGCATAAATAATCTAGATGATTTTTTTATAATGGATAAAATTCAGCAATAACATGGATGATATTATTCCCGTGCATTGGCATGTTCTAACTTCTTAGTTTCTATAAAAAAATAAAAAAGTTAGTTTTTAAGTTTGTAATAGTTAATATTTAATCAACTAATGATCTGTCGGGTTGTTCGTGCGGCTGATCAGCTAGCAGACGTGTCAAACGCTGCCTAAGTTTTTTGATGAATTGATATACAACTGGCCCGTTCGGATGGGCTGCTCGGCTGAGCTAATTACTCGGCACGTTTTGCAAGAACTAAATAAGTCATTATTATTTAAGTATTATATATTATAAAATTAAAATATTATTTCAAGAAATATCGATGAAAAAGTTTTCTAAGAAAACACCATTCAGCGCCCTAAGAAGCGTGCTCATATAAATCATAGACATCTTAGGGTAGCTATCCAACCATCCAATTCGAACAGGGCCTGGGCATCATATCGTGCTGACGGCCGTGGCGGCGAGGGCGGGGCACAATGTGCGACGGTGGGCGACGCGACTTGCGACCCGCATGCACGGAGACGTGGCCCTGGTGGAATCGACGGGCGACGGGGTGAGGAGCAGCGACCACTGCTTCCACCTGTACATCCCTGTGCGCGCCGACCAGCACGAAGTTCATGGAGAGTACATGAAAACTGTTCGGAAACCATCTGGTTTTCAGATGTGTTTTCTCACAAACAAAACGAATACTGTAAGTCTGCTATCCGTCGAAAATCGTAATCGATTGGAAACTTTCTGAAAATTAATTTGGATTTTTTTCTTGAAATTAGAAACGAACTATTTTTCATATCTTTACTCTATATGTTTAGATTTGTACTGAGTTTTAAGTTGAATGAAGATATTTTTTCTAGTCAGGTGCTTTAAATATGTTTTTCTTTTGCTTAATGACTATTTTTTGTTTTATTAGGCTATGCCATACTACTTACAGATGAATATAGTTGTTGTAGTTTTTCTATAAATTGAAGTGTACAAATGTTGATTTGTACTTTAAAGAAAAATAATGAGCTACATCTCTTCATTGATTTGAGAAGGTTAGTTAGAGATGTTTTTATATTTCGATAAATATCCTATTCAAATTTGTTTCAGTATTCAATAATATTCAATTCTATTTCTATATGTGGGGTTTTTGATATTGATTCTGATTAAAAAAATAAAAACAGATAATAGAGCTGGTTTTCGTCAGTTTGTAAGCCCTTTTCATCCCTATTAGCAACGCCGTTCGTCAACCACACCATGCTCTCGCCATGGCCCGGGCTCCCGGCCTTGTGGAGCAGTGCTGTTTACATGGTAAAAAACAAAACAACATAACATACATTGCTTCATACAAATAGAACAGTGTTGTTTACATGGTAGATAGTACAACATTCTAAAATACCACTCTGTGGAGCTGCAAATACTACATTATCTCAAGTTATATAAAGAAGCGGCATATGTCTTAACAATATAACAACACGAATGCTTGGAATCCATTGGAACAAGTAGTACTCCTGACGTCTTCATTTGGAACCTTATTATTACCTCATGAGAAGTCCGAGCTCTGAACTAATTTTTCTTCCGGCATTCAGGTGCGTGCAAAACCATGGTCTCAATGGTGAAACCTGGTCCAAAGCCCATCATCACCCCCCACTCAGTGCCGTCCCCTTCCTCGTCCATCCGTCGCCGTTGCTCATCGAGCACGAAGATCAGTGTGCTGCCGAGCATGTTTCCGTGCTCTCTTAGTACCCTTCGGCTCGCCGCCAGCTTCCCCTGCTGTAGCTGGAGAGCCCTCTCGATGTGGTCCAAGATCAACGGGCTTCCGGGGTGCACCACCCAAAAGAGATCGTTCCACTCGCCGCCGTCCAGGCCGAGTGGCCCGAGCGCGTCGGAGAGGCATTGCTCGACGTTGTCCGCGGCGAGAGGCACGAGCTCTTTGGTGGCGATGTCGCCGTCGAGGCCGTGCTCCGTCAGCTGCATGGTGATCACGTGCTCCGTTCCAGGTATAAGGGTCTGCGAGATGGAGACCATCTCGAACATCGGGTGCTCGACGGGGTGCGCGGCGTCGGCGCCGACGATGACCGCACCGGCACCGTCGCCGAACAACGCCTGGCAGGTGACGGTGTGGGCGCAGTCGGGGCCACGGAAGGTGAGGACGGTGAGCTCGACGCAGGCCACGAGGACGCGCGCGCCGCGGTTGTTCTCCGCGAGGTCCTTGGCGAGGCGCAGCGCCGCGGCGCCGGCTGAGCAGCCGTTGAGGTGGATCATTGTGCGGCGCACGGTAGGGCGAAGGCCGAGAAGCGACACGAGGCGGACGTCGGCGCCCGGGGCTGCGGCGCTTGCGTTGGTGGTCACGATAAGGTGGGTGATGTCGGTGGCGGGACGGCCCCACCTGTCTATGGCCTTCGCCGCGGCTGACGCGGCTAGCTCCGGGACGGCCGCGGCGGCGATCTCCAGCCGCGCGTCTAGCGACGGCTTCGCGCGGTCAACGAATTCAGGGTGCGCGTTGATCACCTCCTCGGTGTGGTGGAAGAAACGCTTCACGGAGCCCGACGCCGACACACCTGAGGATCACCAAGCAACAAAACAAACCACAAAGATGAGTCAAACGATGTTGAAATTCATCTAAACAATAGACAGGAAACGATGATTTCAAAATTTGAATTTGCAGCACGTTTGCAAAGCTTACATAGTGTGTCTAGTTTGTCTTTGAGGCCAGCGACGTGCTCGCTGTTGGTGACACGGCAGTAGAAGTCGGCGTACTCGGCCTGGGTCACGCAGTTCGCCGGGTTCGCCGTGCCGATGGCCAGCACGGCGGCGGGGCCGTCTGCGCGCTGGGCACGGCGGAGCTCATCGACGGTGACCGGAACAGCCGAAGTGCTTCCCATGTGTGTCCTGGCTAGCAAGCAGTAGCTCTAGCAGATGATTAGATGGATGGATGGAGTACTCGATGGTACGCTAGTTCGAGATACAAGTGTTGGAGATGATTAGATGAAGCTTGCCATGGGTCTCATTATATAGACAATCTATGCTCGTTGATCTCTCCAATTAATTTATCAATCAGCTATACCAAATGTACGTGTATCTCTCTACTGTGGAAGCTAAAGAAGCACTATGCATGCTAAGAAACTAATGAACAACATGGTTGATTGGTTTGGTGTTTCTTTTGTTCTGGTTTGTGGACAAGGACTGGACCAAGCTAGGGACCCTGCAGCGACCAAAAAGAAAAAAAAAAGGGGGGGGGGGGGGGGGGGGGGGCTGCATGCGACCAACGGCGGCCATATATTGACCGGTAGATTTCTCCATCAGTTGGACCCAAGTGTACGTGTGCATCGCGCAAAAGAGAAGAAAAACGTGAGTAGCATGCTTGATGACGGCCATTGACCGTTAGATTAATTTCTTAGGACATGGGCCCTAAATAGGGTGTTCTTACTCGAGGGCCAACTCTTGTCCTTCTTCTTCTTGCTTTTCTTTTCCAGTAAACTGCTGGAGCGAGGCTACTATTGCACCATATTAAATAAATAAAAATAAAATATTTACATGGTCCTTGTTATAATATATAATATGTATATTTTTTCGTTAATATAAAACTTTAACAAACGATTACTTTCCCCTCACCCGATGTCATATAATATAATTAAGAAGTTCTCTAGTCTCTTTGATGAAGAAAACAAATGATCATAGAGTGACACGTCTGTGAATAATTTATTGAAGTGTGGAAAAAACAAGTGGATTAATTACTCAACAAAATAGACTAAAATAATATTTTTTATGGAACTAATACGTGAAGGCATATTTATCTCGCTCTATTGTTCCTCACATTAGTTTTGCTTAAAATGTTTGGCTTATAATGGCAATAATTAGGAACCTTCCCACGGAGTACTGTGGTATTGCGGCCGTGGACCAGGCTATCCCCTGCGGGCTGTGGCATGTGCAATTATGCACTATACGCATAATGCTAGAGTTCAAATATCAAGTTGGGTTAGAAACGAAAGATAAGAGAATTAGTCGTACCTTATACTAATACTAAATATAACATCTAATTAATTTTATATGTTTCCGATCAATAAGCACAGGTGGTTAGTAGTAGTAGTCATTAGTATATCACCAAACAAGCGGAATTTAATTTCTAAAGTCTACAAATATTACGTACGTATAACTTTTAACAAAAAAATTAAGGAGGTTAGAGATGTACCGCTTTTGAATTTGTGTTAGCGAGCGTATTCTTAAATGTGCATGTGTGATGTTATATGCATGTGTCTGCTATGTAATCGTGAAAAAGGAAACTATGTTTTAGAAGAAGTTTATCTATAACAAATTCTCGGCCATAGATTTACCAACGGAATAGGTAAGTTTATTGACTACCAATTGCTTTTTTGCCATTAGACACGTAAACCATTGATACCTATAATCATATCCTTTTAACACACGTGTAAGACGACAAAAAATCCATGAACTTATTAAAATTCTATGTAGAGTTAGTGCACACATACATATCATGTGGACGTCATAATTTAAACCAAAATACGTGGAATTATATGGTCACAACTCCGTTATTCAAGTGGCTACTAGCTTGTTCTACAGTATTTGTGTATCACCGGAACTTTCCGCATCCATATTTAAGCGATAGTATATAGTAAGACAAAACGATAACATCACGAAAATGAGAACGTATATGGTGTGCAAGTTCGACTTGTTGGCGGTCAATCCTTGATCAAACTATGTATGACTGGGGCCGCCTTAATCGGTCCATTGATTCCGCATACTCACCTAATCTGAAAATTCGAAACACACACACACACTCTCTCTCTAATATGCCATCGTTCTCAACTTCCATATCGATACTTATTTAAAACAATGTAGCTAAGTTATTTAGGTTAGAAATAATTTATATGGTTGTAGATTTGTTATTAAAGATAAAATCTGTAAAATAAAAACTGTTGTATAGAATCCTAGCAAGATGGTATGTGAGCTGCGCTAAAGATTGGTATCTTATATAAGAGTTTATCTGACGTTATAAATTAATACGTATGGCGCCCTTGACTATCATCTTGCTATACGCTATCATCATTTGTCCTTTGTATTTTTACATGGTATCAGAGCTGGGAGTCCTCGTCCCGGTTGCCGATCTAGCCTCGCTGCCGCTCCCGTCCATCGGATCCGCTCGTCGAAGGAATACTAGGGATCTGAGGCTCGACAGCCGCCGTGCACTTCGCGAGTAGCTAGAGTTTTCACCGGAGGAGGCACCCTCCTCGCCTCCCAATAAACACTCAATAGATCCAATTGCCACCCACCATGTTTTCTTCGACCTTCCATCTCAACCCTCTCTCGGCCAGCGCTGTGACAGAGAAACTTACTAGGAGCAATCACTCCATCTGGGAAGCCCAGGTGCTCTCGGCCGTGCGCGGTGCTTGCCTGTACGGCCATCTCACTAGTGCTTCTAAGCCGCCGGTGACGGAGATTGAGGACAATAATGGCAAGAAGGTCTCCAACCCGGCGTTCGAAGAATGAGAGACACGGGATCAGCAGATCCTCAGCTTCCTTCTCACTTCTATCTCTCTAGACATTCTCAGCCACATCGCCAAAACGAAGATGGCGGCTGATGCATGGGCTAAGCTTAAGGCCATGTTTGCCTCACAAACCCGTGCACACGCACTAAATCTACGCATCTCCCTCGCCAATACTAAGAAAGGTAACTCATCTGCTACTGATTATTTCACCAAGATGAAAGGTTTCAACGATGAGATGGCGGCCGCGGGACGATCAATCACTGATGACGAGCTAGTTGAGTACATACTCACCGGCTTGCCCGCGGAATACAAGTCACTGGTTACCTCTCTCATCACGAGGGTGGAATCGGTGACCATCGACGAGCTGTATTCATAGCTCCTCAACTTCGAGACCAGGATGGATCTGGTCCAAGGCGGTGACCAGAACTCGGCCAACATGGCCGGCCATGGAGGAGGCCACGGTAATAATCGTGGTCGTGGTGGTCTCTATCGTGGACGTGGGCGCGGCTCTCAAAATGGTGGGGGTCGTGGTCGCGGTCAAAGGAGCAACCAACAAGGTGGCGGCTCCAACAACAACAAGAAGTAGAACAAACCGATCTATCAGGTGTGCTTCAAGGAGGGGCACACTGCAGCTCATTGTTGGCACCGCTTCGATGAGAACTTCATCCCTGAAGAAAGGCACGCAGCAACAACAATCGGTTCATACAACATCGACACCAACTAGTACCCGACAGCGGCTCCACGGACCACATCACCAGCGAGTTAGAGAAACTCTCCATGCATGAGAAGTACAACGGTGGTGATCAGATCCACACCGCAAGTGGTGCAGGTATGGCAATTAAACATGTTGGTCAATCTACTATTGTTACCCTTAGCCTCAATCTCCAGTTAAAAAATGTTCTGCATATACCTAAGGCTTTCAAGAATCTTATTTTAGTTCATCGATTTACTTCTGATAACTCTGCCTATATGGAATTTCACCCCACCTATTTTTTGGTTAACGATCAGGCAACCAAGAAAACTCTGCTTAAAGGTCGTTGTCATCGGGGGCTATATCCTCTTCCTTCACCACCAAAACAAGTTCTCACGGCGTTTCACCTGTCCTTGTCTCGGTGGCATGAATGATTAGGACATCCAACCTCCCCGATCATTCGTCGCATCATCAGTAATAATAGCCTTTCATTTGCTTCAGAGTCCAATAATGAGCATGTGTTTTATGCTTGTCAACAAGCAAAAGCACACCAGTTACCTTATCCTAAGTCCGTAAGTCAATCTAGTGCTCTTTTAGAACTTGTGTTCTCTGATGTGTGGGGTCAAGCTATCGAGTCTGTTGGCAGAAGACAGTATTATGTTAGTTTTATCGATGATTATAGTAAGTTTACATGGATCTACCTCATTAAATATAAGTCTGAAGTCTTTCAGAAATTTCATGATTTTCAGAACATAGTTGAAAGGTTGCTTGATCGAAAAATAAAAGACATCCAAACTGATTGGGATGATGAATATCAAAGGCTTAGCTCCTTTTTTACTAAAATCGGCATCTCGGATCATGTTTCATGTCCTCATGCGCACCCACAAAATGGTGCCGCTGAGCGCAAATATCGGCACATCGTTGAAGTTGGTCTAGTTCTTCTATCATGCGCCAGTATGCCCTTGAAATTTTGGGACGAAGCATTCCTCACAGCCACATATCTCATCAATCGCCTTCCTAGTGCAGTCATTAATTTTACTACGCCTGTCTCTTTGGTCAAGAACTAGATTACTCGTCTCTACGGATGTTTGGTTGTGCCTGTTGGCCCAGTCTTCGCCCATATAATGCCCATAAACACCAGTTCCGCTCTAAGAGATGCGTCTTTCTGGGTTATAGTGATCTTCACAAGGGCTATAAATGTTTGGACATTGCATATGGGCATGTCTATATCTCTAGAGATGTCACATTTGATGAAACAATTTTTTCTTTTGCCGAGATGCATCCCAATGTGGGTGCTCGTCTGCGCTCAGAGATCCTCCTGTTTTCTCTTGATTCCGTGGCTACCAAAGGGGACAGTAGTTTGGATGATCAACATGTTAACTTGCCTGTTAATTTGCCTAATGAATTTAACAATTCTGGCAGAGACTCTAGTTTGCCTCAGGTGCCAAATACAGACGATATCACCATTGGAAGCAGTGGCACGGATCACGGAGACGATCCCCGACCGATTTTTGCGCCCACGTCGTCAGGCGGGTCTGGCAGCTAGCCGATCGCGCCTGTTTCCATCGAGGTGATGTCGCATGGGGGTCAATCAGTTGTGCACTCGCCCTCACCTATCGCCTAAGTCTCTCCGATACGGTCTGCGCCTGCTTCAGGCGCGGGAACGACACCACCTCATGCTACGACATGGAGCACGAGGGAGATTTCCACTGATGGATTCTCTGCCGGTACACCTAAAGAGGTCGCAGCTCCTTTGTGGCCGATAACAAGGCTCCAGCGCGGCATTCAAATGAAAAAAAATTATACTGATGGCACGGTCAGGTATGGGATGTTAACAAGCACTGGTGAACCAACTGATCTTGCTGATGCACTACAGAATAAAAATTGGAGACATGCCATGAACTCTCAATATGAAGCACTGATGAGGAACAAGACATGGCACCTAGTTCCGCTAAAGAAGGGAACTAATGTTATAGGTGTAAATGGATGTATAAAATTAAGAGAAAGTCTGATGGGAGTCTAGATCGTTACAAGGCTTGCCTTGTTGCCAAGGGTTTCAAGCAAATGTATGGAATTGATTACGAAGATACATTCAGTCCAGTAATTAAGGCTGCAACTATTCGAGTTATATTGTCTCTAGCTATATCTTGTGGATGGTCTCTTCGCCAATTCGATGTGCAGAATACATTCTTACATGGACTCTTATAAGAAGATGTATACATGCATCAATCTCCTAATTTTGAGGATCCAAACCAACCTGACTATATGTGCAAACTTTATAAAGCTTTATATGGGTTGAAGCAAGCTTCTCGAGCATGGTACTCCAGATTAAGTGAATGATTGATTCAATTGGGGTTTAAAGCATCCAAGACTGACACATCCTTGTTCTTCTTCAGTAAGGGAGGCATCATAATATTTGTTCTTGTGTATATGGATGATATAATTGTGGTGAGTTCCACCAAGCAAGCATCAAGTGCATTACTTCGAGATCTTAAAGAACGGTTTGCATTGAAGGACTTGGGAGAGCTTCACTATTTTCTTGGCATTGAGGTACATAAAACAAACGGTGGAATTCTGCTTACACAAGAAAAATATGCGTCTAATCTACTGAAGAGGGTCGGCATGGCAAATTGTAAGCCAGTCAATACACCATTATCCACTAGTGAGAAGCTATCTCTGTATGAAGGAACTTCTCTAGGAGCTCAAGACACCACAAGATACAGGAGCATTGTAGGATTATTGCAATACCTAACATTAACATGGCCTGATATCTCATTTGCTGTGAATAAGGTTTGTTAGTTTTTCATGCTCCAACTACAGTACATTGGAAGGCCGTGAAAAGAATATTAAGGTATATAAAGCAGTATACTAGACTCGGGCGATTCATAAGTCGGTTTCCACACTAATAAGTGCCTTCTCAGATACTGACTGGACAGGCTATGTGGATGATAGGAAATCCACCGGAGGATTTACAGTTTTTCTAGGAACTAATTTAGTGTCTTGGAGTGCTCGCAAGCAATCCACTGTCTCTAGATCTAGTACTGAAGCAGAGTATAAAGCAATAGCTAATGCTACGGCAGAGGTTATATGGATACAAACTTTATTACATGAGATAAGCGTGAAGATTCCTAATGCTGCCAAATTATGGTGTGACAATCTAGGCGCCACATACCTTTTAAGCAATCATGTGTTTCATGTTAGAACAAAACACATTGAGATGGACTACCATTTTGTGAGAGATCGAGTCATGCAAAAATGTTTGGAAATTGACTTTGTCTCCTCTAAAGATCAAGTAACTGATGAATTCATCAAGGCTTTGCCTGTAAGGGTAGTTGAGAATTTTAAGATCAATCTTAACTTAATTAAGTTGTGATTGAGAGAGACTGTTAGAAATAGTTTCTATGGTTGTAGATTTATTACTAAAGATTAAAATAGAAACTGCTGTATAGATTCTAAAAACATAGTATGTAAGCTGTGTAGGAGATTGTTATCTTGCATAAGAGCTTATCTCGGCGTTTATAAATTAACACGCACATACGGTGCCCTGGCTATCATCTTACCAAACGCTTCCGTCATCTGTCCTCTGTATTTTTACAGAGATCTACAGTTGTGCATCTTAATTTATTAGGATATTTCTCATAGACACTCCATGCAATTGGCCGGCTCAACACACATCAAGCTCGATCCATGTCTATATATTCCAAAGAAAATTGCCGTGTCTGTGCTACTACACCTGCTGGCCGTGTGCAGAACGGCGGAGAGAAGTTGGGCTTCGCGGTCAGGACACGGCCGGCTTCATTGTAAGCAGCTAAAATATGTCCACAGTAGCGGAGTGGCGCGGTCAAAAGTTGCGAGTTGGGGGAGGGCAGTGTCGAAGAAATTGCTTTGTTGCTCTATGACAATCCTTGTGACATGGGAAATTAGAACGGAGAAAAAATAACGCTCTAATTTTCCAAACAAGGGGACAGTGCCTAGTACCTTAGGATACCGAAAGTAAACGAGGAAGGAGTAATCTAGTGGGAGCTGGAAGCCCTGTGGAATTATACACTATGTTTTTTATTACCGAAAACAAGTATGCACTCTTGAAGCATTCGTAATAGAATCTTTTTTTTTATTTTTTGAACATTTTTTTTTAATTTTAGAACTAAACCCTTATAAAACTTATTTTTAAATCCGAATTTCTAAATCCGAGCTTTTTGTCACGCTTTAAATAATTAAAATATTCTCCATTTTACTCATTGTAGGTAAATGCTTTATTAGGAATAACTTTAACCAATCTCTTATCCAATCTAAGCATACATTTTGGATAGATTAATAACTAAACTATGATAACCGTAGTATAATTATGGTGTAATTATTATAAGCATACTGTAACTACATTGTAATTTCTATATAGCATCTACTTAAGTATTTAAAAATACAGGCTATGAAATTTTTTTCCTTTCACCCTGTATAAATTTCAATATATTTTGATTTTTTTTCTCTTCTCCTCGCACAAATCTGAATGTAATCTGATGTTCCAAAATCAAAAGTTAAAATATAATTATAGTATAGCTATACTAAAATTGTACTATATTCAAAAATTTTCAAGAAAAAATATGATAGTTTTTTTTAGCAATTCCGGTTTAGAAAGCCCTGTCCTACCATCCACCCATCCCACCCTGTCAACATGCCATCCTATGAGAGGACCTTATTGCACTCTTATCACCATACTTCCTTTTCATTTTGTTGTAGAAAAGAGAGTACTGCTGCATGGTTAGTTTTGCAGGCTATTAGTAAAATATATGTGAGTGAATATAGGGAGTTAGGGAACTGAAAACAACTGTTGGGGAGCATCTTTCTAGCCGATAAGCACCAATAGTGTGATGGAGTCATAGTGATTGATTCTACCTGTCAGATTCAAATCGTAGTGATTACAAATATCATGTAAACATGAGTGTATGATGAATAAATATAGCAAGGTAAATAATTTATGGCCTCTGTTACTATGAGCCAGTAAGGACGTACACTCATATTTGTGTGAGTGTGGTGTATAGCATTTTCAACTTCGCACGGAAGCCTATTTTTGGTAATATCTCTGATAGAAAAAGAAACAGCCCTGTTTTTTGTGCACAACTTCACACATTTGTCTCCCATGTAATGGTAAAAAAATCCTTTAGAAACTCACTCAATGAAAAATATAGGGAGTAAAATTTAAGGTGAGTTATAGATACTCTGATATACAAGGCAAATCTTTTGCATTTTCTTTAAAAGAGAATTGATAATCACTTAACTAATTATGAAGTACATGTGAAACATTGGTTTTTCCTATGTTCATTGGTTAAACATTAATTGGTACCAAAAAATAGCGAAGCGTCATATATATCAATCTTAATGTACTAGCCATACAAAAACCAAAGTTTGTAAAGTATTTGCTCTTTACTTGAAAAAAAATATGCACGTAAGGAAAATGACAGTTTGATTATAAAGAATCGCGTCCCATTTAAATTCTTAACGTTAAGACTTTTTGTATTTTTCCAGAAGTATGTCTCAATGCGAAGCTCAGGAAAATTAGGCAGAGCCAAGCCATCACCCTTGATCAATGCGTGGCCAATGTGATGCATAAACCTCAAACACTAGTACAATCTCTACGATTGCGTAGCGCTGAATACTGATTTATTTATCAAATTAGATATTGTTTTATGTCGATGACACGACACCTGATAATTGTTTACTGTAGGAACAACGGTACAGTGTACGCCGTACACATCGTCCAACTTAACTGCTACACACACGACTATAGTAAACCGATCGTTTTCCCTCGAAGAAATAATACTCGTTATAGTCGAAGTAACAATAACCGGTCACTTTGCAACCTCGTTATTATCGGAAGGTCTCCGAAGAAACTGCGCGTGGCCTCGTTTTCCTACTCTAGAACGTGCGGTATGATGGTCGGGGACCACGGCCCCTTGTCCCTGTGGTTAAAAAAAAGTTTGGTGCACATTTGGATTATTTAAAATGATCAAGCAGTCGAATATAGATTTGTTCATGGTCAAAGATTATATTAATGCATATTTAATATTGGAGCACTGTAGAATGTCCCGCTTAATTGGACCGGACGGCGAATGTCCTGTCGTTCTGTAGTTGCAACCGCTGAATCTCCTTTAGGAACAGTAATTAAGCAACTAACGAGCTGATAAATATGCATAAGTCAACAAATCTAAATCAAAGGTGGTGACACATCGATTTTGTGTGCTAACACTGGTGGGATCTCCCGCGACAAAAGCTTGCCGAGACGGAAAAATCGTTAAGGATCGTAACAAAACTAGTCATCAATAGGTACATTGCATTGACTATTATTGATATTTAAAAATATCAAAAGAGATTTTTTTAATAATTCTAGAATTTGTAATTAATAAATATCAAGTTATTCTCTGTTTGGAGTTTTAGTTGTACCTTGTCCATGTTTTGATTTGTTTGAAATTTGGACTCAATAATAAAAGCTAACTTGTATTTAGTTTGAATATCAATTCTCCCTAGGTGCAACATAGATTGATTTTTAATATGCCCGTAATGTTAAATATAAATCTACGGTTATAGTAATACAACCATGTAATCAATAGCAGTTAATTTGTGAGTTTATGGAAAGTAACTAATTAATATGTTAATTAATATATGTACATAAGATAAATACATAGACTGATGGTTGGCTAGTAAGACTATATATACAAGATATTAGTAGTGGTAGTGATTCTGACATTCCACCTATTTCATTATAAATTTGCAAACTACTATTTAAACTTCTTACTTAAGAAAGAATCAAATATAAATGAATAGCCACATATAAAATCAAATTAAGATGAATATTTTCTATAGAAAAAGTATAGATAACCTATTTTATGAAAAATATAGTTTTATTTATTTTAGACAATAGTTAATATATTTTTTTAATATGAAGTGGAGCACGGTCATTTAGCTAGTCTTTAAAACAAATGAAAGGATTTCGTAGCCATGTGAGAAAACAAGACACCATTCAAAATCCGGCGGCAGAAACCACTGGTTAGTTTCTCGATGCTGGTAGGACTCACGACTTGATTAAACCTGAAACTACCAACAGCTCGGACGAGCTAGCGCTGTCGTTGGGTATAAAAAGGCCACGAGCTGTAGCTAAACACACCAACACACACAGCCGACGCTACTGCAGCATAGCTAGCTGGTAAGCTCAACGGCACAACTCGTACTAAAGCAAGAAAGCACTACTGCACTAGCTAGCTCTCCATCCAAGAGGATGAGCAGCATGCAGGAAAAGATGATTAGGGAGGCAATGGCGGTAATGAACGGACATGCCGCCAGCGACGTCGCCGTGAACCTCTACCCGTTCATACGCAAGTACACCGACGGCCGCGTCGAGCGGTTACTGACCAGCACCTACGTGACGGCGTCGGAGGACGCCAGGGGCGGGGTCGCGACGAGGGACGTCGTCATCGACAGTGGCAACGGCGTGTCCGCGCGCCTGTTCCTCCCGGCCGCGGCCACAACCGGCGGCGGCGGCGGCAAGAGGCTTCCCGTCGTACTGTACTTCCACGGCGGGTCGTTCTGCACGGAGAGCGCGTTCTGCCGCACGTACCACCGCTACGTCAGCTCCCTCGCATCGCGCGCCGGGGCGCTCGTCTTGTCGGTGGAGTACCGCCTCGCGCCGGAGCATCCGATACCCGCGGCATACGACGACGCGTGGGCCGCGCTCCGGTGGGTGGAGTCGCTGTCTGACCCCTGGCTCGCGGAGTACGGTGACCGCAGCCGGACGTTCCTCGCCGGCGATAGTGCCGGGGGCAACATCGCCTACCACACGGTGGCGCGCGCCAGCCGCGAGAACGGCGACGACGGCCGCATCCAGGGGCTTATCATGGTGCACCCCTTCTTCTGGGGAACCGAGAGGCTGCCGTGCGAGGCAGTCTGGGACGGCGCGTCGGTGTTCCCGGCGTTCGGCGTCGACTGGCTCTGGCCGTTCGTGACGGCCGGCCAGGCGGACAACGACGACCCCCGGATCGACCCGACCGACGAAGAGCTCGCATCCCTGTCCTGTCGCCGCGTGCTCATGGCCGTGGCCGGGAGGGACACCCTGCGCGACCGCGGCCGCCGGCTCGCGTCCCGCATGCGCGGCCACGTGATGCTGGTCGAGTCAGAGGGCGAGGACCACGGCTTCCACCTCTACAGTCCGCTGCGCGCCACAAGCAAGAAGCTCATGAAGAGCATCGTGCAGTTCATCAACCAGCCTAGCCCACCTGCGCCGGTCCAGGCGCAGCCGCTGAGGTGGCCGGCAACCGTTCTTTCGGAGCTGGACGATTGGTCGACATACGATGACAATTCGTCGCAGATTCTTCTTGGCATGCCTTCTAGGTCATACAAGGCAATATTCGTTGATAGGTTGAACAAGAAACTTGACACTGGATCATGCTCTAATACGGTGGTTAATGCGTCATTAACCATTCGACGCCGCGGGAAAGCATCAAAGACAACCTACGGGATATCGTCATTAACCAGAGCTACTTGTAAATACAGAGGGATAGCTGCTGCAGGGAGCCAGTGTCAGCACCCATTCCGTGGAGTATTATGGTGAAGGTTTGATGATATTACCGTCAGGCTAATCTCCAAGAAGACGAATGATGGTGCATTTCATCGATCGTACCGATCGAAGAATAATAGAATACCATATATATGTATCTAACACTTATACATCATGGACCAAGAAGCTAGCTAGCTAGTTTGCCTAGCTAAGTCCGGTTGACACTGTTCGATAAAAGTGTCCTCTACAGAGTATTGCCTTCTTTTCTATTTTTACGTATTACAGATCTGTTTCTTGTCCTCTATAAATTTCAATAAGACATATGATTTGTTACTTTTCTAAAATGTTTGCCCTTTGAATATAACTCTGCTGAATATTTACCTGTATCTTATATATTTAGAACTGTACGTACACATCTTTTATTTTAACATCCTCCTATTACAATATTCTACCTCTAAACAAACTAGCACAGAAATAAGCCATAACTGTCGGTAAATCGTCAACGAACAATCAACAGTGATTCTTGGCCGCTTCCACAATCAGTAGTGTTGTCATGGATCACTGCCGGTTGAAGGAATGAACGATATTCATAATACTTTCCACGCTTGTCTCCACTCACTCCTCATTTCGAATAGAAAGCCTCCAGTCACTTCTCATTCCAAATAGAAAGCCTCTAGGGCATTCTTTTCAGTTAGTCTTGCATTATAAAAAAACCAACTGCTTGCTAGCTCTGAGAAACATTTTCCTTCAGAGGATATCCCCTATTAAAAAAGAACACCATCCTTATTCTGAAGCATTACAGTAGTCACCACCAAGCACTCCCAAGGCAATGCCATCATCGATCGCCTCTTTGAAAGATTGAAAGATAATTAGAGACCTTAAAGCGTATACTTGATCTCGTGTCGACTGTATGTTATATATAGCCATGAAGAGCCTCTGGCATAACTTATAAGAATAGAAGAGATGCCATATAGAAGGTTCTCAACTTTTCTAATTACAGAAGATTTACATATTCTATCTATAGTCAAAAACCTTTTGGATGCATGTGTTATATAGATTCATCTAGTACTCTCTCTCAATCATAACTTTCCTAAGTTAAGATGGTACTTGAAATTCTTCACTTTCGTACACTCAGGGTTTTGGTGAAACCATCTGTCACTTGATCTTCAGAAGGAACAAAATCAATCTGAAGTAATTTACTGTTTACTCGTTCTCTGACAAAGTGAAAATAAACTTTAATGTGTTTAGTTATAACATGGAACACATGATTTGATATAAGATATTTGGCCCCTATGTTATCACATCATAACCGTGCAACAGGCTGACTGGATACATTTAATTCTTTTAACAAAATTTAAATTCAAATAATCTTAGCAGTTGCATTAGCCAATGCCTTATACTCAGATTCAGTACTTGACCTTGATATTGTAGCTTGTTTCTTTACATACCATGATATAAGATTATTTCCCAGAAATACTGCAAAGCCACCTGTTGATCTTCTGTCATCAGGACAGCCAGCCCAATCAGCATCTGAATATGCACTTACCAAAAAAGAAAATGACTTTAACTTTAGACCAAGCTTTGCACATGACTTGAGATATCTCAATATTCTTTTAACTGCCGCCCAATGTAGCATGAAGAAATTGAAAAACTTTATTTACTGAAAAAATAATATCAGGTCTTATCAATGTAAGATACTACAAGACTCCTACAATACTCCTGTATCTTGATGCATCTATAGGACCAAGCGGATCTTCTTCATAAACTGAGAGTTTATCACTAGTGTATAGAAGTATACTTGCCGGCTTGCAATCCGCCATATTTGCTCTTTTCAATAGATTATTTACATATTTTTTCTTGTGTCAAAATAATTCCATGCTTAGTCTTAGCAACTTCGATACCGAGAAAATAGTGTAAGTCACTTAAATATTTTAATACAAAATCATTGTGGAGATTCTGAAGTAATGCGACCACAGCCTCTTATTTAGAACTTACCATAATTATGTCATTAACATAAATTAACATGAACATAACGATATCATACTTACTGTAATAGAATAAGAAAGTATCGGCTTTGTATCCTTTGAAACCAAGGTCATAAAGTTTCTTACTTAACCTTAAGAACCATGCTCTAGGCGCCTGTTTCAATCCATATAGTGTCTTATCTAACTTGCAGACATAGTTTCTTCTAGAATTATCCTCGTACCCAGGAGGCTGCTTCATATAGACATCTCTTCAAGAAGTCCATGCAAGAAAGCATTGTGAACATCTAATTGTCTAATAGTCCATCACCTAGACACAGCATTAGAGAGAACAACTCAAATAGTGGCAGCTTTAACAACAGAACTGAAAGTATCTTCATAATCAATACCATACCATTGCTTAAAACATTTTGCAACCAACTGAGCCTTGTATCTATCTAAGCTATCATCTTATTTACGTTTGATTTTATATACCCACTTGCAGTCAATAATATTACGCCCTTTTTGAGGAGGAACCAAATGCCATGTTTTATTTTTCATTAACGCATTATATTCAGCATCCATTGCATGTTTCCAATTATTATCCTCTAATGTTTCTAATAAGTTTTGTGGCTCATCGGTTGATGTTAAGAAAGAATATTTAACCGTACCATTAGTGTAGCGCTTCTCCTTACGAATACCACTTTGTAAACGGGTTTTCAGCCTTTGATATAGCTTGCCCCCAGCCGAAGGTGCCGTACAAGATCTCAACATGGGATCCTGAGTGGATACGGCTGCCGGGGGCTCCGGATTTAGCGCCCTGATCGTGTCGAGTGCACCGGATGCAGAATCGCCTGCACACGTTAGAGAGGTGGTCGTTAGCCCAGGCGATGTGTCATGGGACGATACGCCAGGCTCGGACTCCTGGGCAGATACACTTGCGAAAGTTGTTGGAGGCGTTGGTGAATCGCCTTGGGGGTCAGCTTGGACAGAAGGAGCTCCGGGTACCCCTGTATGCAATGACGGCAATTCTTGCATGACTTCATGCGCTAGAAAAACATTGTTACCAGGATTAATTAAAGAATCAACCACATGATCACTTATGGTATGAACCTCACTAGTTGGATTTAACATATAGGTAGGTAAAAGATTAATTTCATCTTGAAACCTACGACTAGCATTAGAACCAAGAAATTGAAAGGAAAATAGAGATTCATATATCTCGAGAAATGTAAACCCTTCCAGAATCAGGATCTAGGCACTTAAACCCTTTATGAAACGAACTGTATCCTAAGAAAGTGCATTGCTTGGAGTGGAATTGGAGTTTATGGGTATTATAGGGTCGTAGATTAGGCCAACAAGCACATCCG
This sequence comes from Oryza coarctata, assembly GCA_030770085.1. Lineage (NCBI taxonomy): Eukaryota > Viridiplantae > Streptophyta > Magnoliopsida > Poales > Poaceae > Oryza > Oryza coarctata. Next base: position 13,454,807 of record CM061475.1, read on the forward strand.
AAGACATAGAGAGAGGAATAATCTAGTTGTTAGTTGAACAACCGAAAGAGGGGCGTGTCATATGATAGTAATCGACTAGGTGTTCTATTTATCAAATGTGTGGTGGAAAGAAAGTCATCAGGCTAAAATTTTAGTGGCATGTTGGCATGAGCAAGAAGAGCTAGACCAATTTCGACGATATGACGATGCTTGCGTTCAGCTGTCCCATTCTACTTATGTGTATGCTGGAAGGAAATATGGCGTGCGATGCCAACTTAGGCGAAAAAGAGATGTAGTTTTTGATATTCACCCCTAGTCGGTCTGCATTGTTATAATCTTACGATTAAATAAGCGCTCAACAAGAGATTGAAATTCTCAAAATTTAGTAAATATCTCAGATTTGAATTTAAGGAGGTAAATCTAGGTGAACTTACTATAATTATCAATAAAACTCACTTAGTATTTGTGTCCACCAACTGATTTGGGCGTAGGGCTATACACATCAGAATAAATAATTTCTAAAGGATGTTGGGAAACAGTGCTAGAATGAGAAAAAGGTAATTGACGGCTCTTAGCTTTTTGACATACATCACACACCGAATGTTTATTTGAATATGTTAAAACATTAAGATTAAATTGGTTGATAACTTTCTCCACAATTGGAGCAGCCGGATGACCTAAACGAGAATGTTATCTATCAAAAGAAATTTTTGCAGCTCCATACGCTTGCTTTATTGTGCACCTAGAAGGAAGAGGATAGTGCCCATGATCACAGCGTCCTCTAAGCAAAGTTTTTTTCATTGCCTGATCCTTAATCAAGAAAAAATCAGGATGAAATTCTGTAAATGTAAAATTATTAGATGTGAGACGATAAACTGAAACAAGATTTTTATTGGCCTTGGAAACATATAGAACATTATTGAGATAAAAGATCACAACTAGGGGTTGTAACAGTAGAATAACCAATGTGACTAATTTACATACCTGCCGCACTCGCTGTGTGGATCTGATCGTAGCACTTGTACCTATCATGGATCGATAGTTTCCTCAAGTTGCTGGTGATGTTATTTGTAGCTCTCGAATCAATATACCAGTTAGTGTCTACTCCATAGGACGTAGATGTTGCACCTGCATATTTTTCCTCTGGTACGAAGTTTTCGTCAAATTTGTACCAACATATGTTAGCAGTATGTCCTTTTATCTTGTAAACCAGATACCTAGGTCTGTTGTTAGGCCCATGCTATTGATTATTTTGTGTGCCTTGATTCTGTTGGCGTTGCCCATTGCTTCGGCTATGCCCACGAGATGGAGCACCCTCACGCGAACGCCCTCTGCCTCTCGTGCTTCGCAACGCACCGCGCCCCTGGTTGGCAGAATTAACCAAGGTGCGGCTATCAGGCTAGAGAAGATCCATACACTGCTCAAACGAGAGCAGCTGGGAGTACATCTCTCCCACACTGATCGGCTCAATCCTGGCGACTAGGGCTAAGATGATGGGATTGTAGTAAAAAATGAGGCCGGCAAGAACGTAGGAGACCAGCTCATCGTCATCGATGGCCTTGCCAGCAGACGCGATATCATCGGCGAGAGACCGCATCTTGGCGACATATTCCGCCATGCAGAGATTGCCCTTCTTCGTTGTGGCGAGCGTGACCTAGTGTTGATGGTACGCGCTCGTGACATCGAGGTGAACATGGCCTCGACAGCACTCCATACTTCAGCAGCAGTCTTACAAACAGTTAACTGAGATAAAATATTTGGAGTGATAGAAGAGAGCAAGAATCCTAGGACCTGTTGATCCGTAGCACCCCACTTAATGTAGAGCAGGTTCTGCACCTCCACTTCTTTGCCATCTGCTGTCGTCTTCATGCTAGATGCAGGGTTTTTTGTGGCGCCTATGAGAAATCCCTCCAGGCGTGCGTCCCTTACGATGGCAAGCACTTGTATCTTCTACAGTGCATGATTGTTCTTGATCAGCTTCTCAAAGATAGCTTGGCCGATCAAGGGATTGATGGCGGTGGCGTAGGAGATTGATATGGTGGAAGATATATCTAATCTATTATTATTTAATAACTCTGATACCATGAAAGATAATCAGAGGGCTTGAAGCATACACTTAATCTCACGCCGCCCGCGTGTTATATATAACCAGAAAGAGTCCCTGGTGTAGCTTACAAAAATAGAAGAGGCGCTATATGAAAGGTTCACTTTCGTAATTACGGAAGATTTACATATTAGAAGAGGCGCTATATAGAATGTTCGAACTATCTGGATGTATGTGTTACATATACATCTAATAGTGCATTGCATTTGTTTGGTAATGACGCCGCTAGTGATCAACATAACTCAAAACAGCCTCTCGATTACTTTTGAGCCTCCAACCCGTGTTGTCTCCTTTTCAATTTGCCCTTCATGTAAGATTATACTATTGAATTAGTAGATTTGCTAAGATGACTTCTGGAGCCATAGGAATTATTCTTCTTCTATTTTTTTTATGTGGGATTGTTCCACTTTTGCGAGCATATGATGCACCTAGGACAAAACACAGATACGAAGAAAACCTGCGTCCGTGCCGTGTACCTGCCAGCCACAGTACAGTACGGGCCGCGGCCTAAACGGTGCATGCACGCGTGGGCCCTATATAGAATTTTTTTATTTATATAGTTTTATTAATATATATAAATATATATTTGAAAATTTATAAATCTATACACCTAATATTTCCTGATAGGCTTTTTTTTTATACACCCTTCCAAATGGGCTAAATCTGACATAGAAACGTCAGTTGATCCCGTTAAAGTGAGCTAGGATAGGAAATTTACCGGTGGCGTCCTCGTCTACCTGTCTATTTTTTCTAGAGACAGGATCACTTATAAAATACTATAGCAGAGTGCACGAGGAAAAAGGGAGACTATCGATTTTAGCATGTGGCCCTCTTGCCACCCTCTTCTAGAATATTTTTCTCCATTGAACCACAAGAGGGATGATAATTTTATAAGTAGCCCTCTTACTAGCCCCATTTAACCCCATTGAACCACCACATTTTTTTTCTCATATTACCTATATATACTTAAATTAGACGACATCTGACTCATTTAAATAATAATAATAATAATAATAATAAAACTAAGTGAAAAAATAATAAAAAAATCTAACTTATAACTTATAATATTTTTTCAAACTTAAGTCGAAGACATGTGACCGATAATAAAAAATAACTTTTGTACTCTTATATACTCATCTGGACGGCTCACCCTCTTCTGCCGGCTTTGGCGAGCCACGACCGAGCGTGCGTGCTACACTGCTGGTCGAGCCGTCAAGGTGCATGATGGCCAAGAGAATTTGGGCTTGGGTCAGACTGGGATTCATTGTCATCTTCTACAATGTGCAGATTGGCGCACGTCATCCACAGTACCCTGTAGCAGAGTGGTGGTCAAAGCTTGCAAGGTTGGGGGGTACAGGGTACCATCGAAGAAGCTGCTACTGCTCTATGATCATCCATGTCACATGGGAAATTAGGAAGAAAAAAATGCTAGAATTTCTGAAACAAGGAGGAAGCACATGCGCGGTCTCCATGCGTGTCCACGTACTCTTTTTTTTCATCTGCTTTATTGATATACAAAGCAATTTTCTTTCTGGATATTTCGTTTCAAAAAGAACGAAGCATACCACTTAATTAAATATTGTTTTGTTTTGCTATGTTCAGCAATTTACATTACTGCCAAAGACGATACTAAAACATTACTCTCTTGTACTAACAACACATTTATTACACTAAACAAAAAGTTTGTGAAATACTGAGTCTTATTTTTTTGACTAGATACACTAGGTCTTATTTGAAAGATATCTTCATATGGATCATGACAAAAAAAGTTGATAGATAATAAATTTCCGTTATCTAAATTTTAAATAATAAATGCTACTACTGTTTAAATTTTCCAATAAACAAGTATGACTCTGTTCAAAGCTTAAGCAAATAAAGCAGAGTCATCAGTATATACGTGCTGAATAAACGTCAACACAGGTACAACCTATATACGATTTGTATAGTACTAATTTATTAGTCAAATTTTTTATATGCCGTGATATGACAGAGTAAATTTTACTACGAATCAAAATTTACAAAACTTAAAACCGGTTTAAGTATTGGAATTTTGTAAAATCAATTATTTTTAATACACCATAAATTATTAGTTATAAAATTACATAAGTTATAATCATATAAGATTAATTTTTTATTTTACTAGATTGATTAACGATGTGGTTTTATAAAACTCTTTTATTATAATACAAGGTGTTATGCACAACATGTTAAAACCTCTGTAATTTTATTATAATTTTTGTGTAACTTAGATTATGGTTTTATAAAATTTACTCTTATTTTTATTACTAATTGTTTAATATGTGGTACAACTGTACAGAGCATTCGACTTGCTCTTCTCTGCACACGACTATAATAACTCGATCGCATTGCAACCTCGTTATTATCGGAGGGTCTCACAAGAACCTTCGCGCAACCTGAATTTCATGCTGTAGAACATGTGCACATTTGGATTATTAAAATGACCAAAGACTTCTAAATAGAGTGTTCATGGTCAAAGATTGAATTCAAACCTATTTAGTATTGAAACATTGTATACTCCTTCTAGTTCTATAATTCATATCATTTCGAACAAACTTGAGTCAAACTATTAAAAATTTAACTATTAATAACTTAATATTTAGTTTAAAGGTAGTTAAATAGATAATTTAATAAAATTAAAAAATATTTATTTATTGCATATATTATAATAGAAAATCATAGTTAAATATATGTTTTAGATATTGTAATATGAATTATCAAACTCAGCGGAAGTGCATTTTAGTTTTGGAAACACATGATACCATACTATCTTTTTCATAATATAAGTATATGCATAAGTCTGTAAATAAGTACATGTAGGGAATCTGGAGTCTGGGGATAAAGCATTATTACTGTGATGGTGGGGTTATGATTATAAATCCTACTGTCCATAAATATTATGGATGTGTGCATATATCCTTAATTGTAAAAAGGCTGAAAGTTATTTTTTTTTCAAAAAATGCAGTCTAGAGTGTAATTGGCATCTCCTGAAAAAAAAGAGCATAACAATTACAATATTATTTATATTTTGCGTCCATACTTTAACGTTGTTGTACGGTGTAATGGGCCCAAAAGAGTAATAATAGTCTACAGTACTTTCAGAGCTGCACGCTGTAACAGAAACAGTGGTACAGTCTAACTGTGTCATCTCATATGCATTCCATTTAATTTGATTAAACGGTGTCCACATGATCAGCAATTTATGGTACCATTATAATCTGAGGGGAACTAGCGCTCCACTTTGTTAGTGCTTAATTAAACTGTATTAGCTTTCTCCTAAATTTTGTTTTGTGATTCAAGCTTTCATGTTAGACTTCAAAGTTAAAAGAGTTGCGTTGAGGCATTTTGTGGCGTGAAAAAATATCAAAGGATTTTTGAAAAAAAATGAATTAAGGACATGGTAGACCAGAGCTGTAAACTAGAAAAAGTAACTCCGTCCTTTCAATATCTTTTTAAGCAGGTCCACATGCCCCACTTTAAAAAAATAATAAAGATCTAATAACGTTTGGTTTGGCTTCAACTTTATTAGGCATCTAGAGAATGGAGCTGCCCTAAATCTCCTACGAAAGTCCTACAAACAAATTAATAATCTAGCTTGCTTCTCTCGTTTCAATCCAGGTATTATATTTTCTCTCATTTTCGCACTATAACAAACTACAAATAACCACGTTAGAACAATTAACAAACCTAGATCACCATTAGAGGAATGAATCTATACCATCCTTCCGTTTCTCTTCCTTCAGATAAAACTGATGGGGATACTACAACACAGAACATATCATGTTCGGATATTAGTTTATTTCAAAAATATTTTCATACCAGAAACATCACAATTAATTGGTAATACTGGTTCTAAATTAAGAGCCGTCCTAGATGGTTGGTCATTCTACTGTTAGAGATTGGTGTCTCTGATTGTTCTGATTGTGGAATCATCATTGGAAATGACCCTCGGACGGGATTGGGAATATCCCGTCGTTCTGCAGTGTTAACGGCTGAATCTCCTCTAGGAATAGTAGTTAAGCAACTAACTCCCTGATAAGTATGCAGAACTGAACGAATCTAAATCCAAGGTGGAGACAGATCGATTGTACTAAAACTAACACTGCAGGATCTACCGACAAAAGCTTGCCAAAACGGAAAAAAAAACTTCCGTCCCAAATAAATAACAAGACAGAAGATAAATTATGACGGGGAGAAAATGAGTTAGACGTCTCTAGTTAAATGGTTAAAAAATAATTTAAATAAAATATGATTATATAACACGGACTTTTCAATCGAAAGTGATCATTTATTTTAAAATAAAAGAAGACGTTTGACCGAAATGGAATTTTTTTTGAAGAGTGAAGAAACATAAGGAAAAAAAAATCCGTGGCCACATTAAAAAACACACAAGATACTCCATTCAAGTCCGATGGTTTCCTATTATGTCTCTCTACTTCTCTTTCCTCAGAAGCGCTGTCGTTTAATTTTCCTCCCCTCCTCTTACCGGACGCCCTCGCCTCCGTCCACGGCGCATACGTCTTCTCCTTTCACACTGCAACCATCGTAATACTTAATATTTTAAAATACATTCTCAGCTCATTTTTAATTTTATAGACTTAAACACGTTTGTTAATTTATTCACCTAGTCCATCCGTAAATTTATAGGTATATCTGAATCTCAATCTTATGGTATGGCTATAACTCAACATGATTGGACTTCCAACTACCACGGCGGAGGTGCTAGCGCTGTCGTTGGGTATAAAAGGGCACGAGATGTAGCAACAACACCGCACGCAGCCGACGCCTGCAGCTTAGCTTGTAATCTCAACGGCTCAACTCGTACGTAGCCAAGCAATAAAATCACCAACTGATCACCATTCAAGCGAACATGAGCAGCGCTGAAAGGAACTCCCACGCCGGCTGTGACGTCGTCCTGCCCAGCTCCTACGTGCCAGCGTCGGAGGATGGGAGAGGTAGGGTGGCGACGAGGGACGTCGTCATCGACCGTGGAAACGGTGTGTCCGCGCGCCTGTTTCTGCCGTCCGCCGGCACTGCTGCTGCGGCCACCACCGGTGGGAGGAGGCTTCCCGTCGTCCTGTACTTCCACGGTGGGTCGTTCTGCGCGGAGAGCGCGTTCTGCCGCACGTACCACCGCTATGTCAGCTCCCTCGCGTCGCGCGCCGGGGCGCTCGTCGTGTCGGTGGAGTGCCGCCCCGTGCCGGAGCGTCCGGAACCCGCTTCGTACGACGACGCGTGGGCCGTGTTCCGGTGGGTGGAGTCGCTCTCCGACCCCTGGCTCGCGGAGTACGGGGACAGCACTCGAACGTTCGTCGCCGGCGACGGCGCCGGCGGCAACATCGCGTACCACACTGTGGCACGCGCTAGCCGCGAGAACGGCGAGGACGGCAGCATCCAGGGGCTGATGATGGTGCACCCCTTCCTCTGGGGACCCGACAGGCAGCCGTACGACGACGAGATCGCATCCCTTTCCTGCCGCCGCGTTCTCATGGCCGTGGCAGGGAGGGATGTTACCCTGCGGGACCGCGGCCGCCGGCTCGCGTCCCGCATGCGCTGCGACGTGACGCTGGTGGAGTCCGACGACGAGGACCACGGCTTCCACTTCTACAGCCCCCTGCGCGCCACCAGCAAGAAGCTCATGGATAGCATAGTGCGGTTCGTCAACCCGCCTAACCCGGCGCCGGCAACTCCGCCGCCGATGAGGTGGCCGGAGACCATTCTGTCGGAGCTGCAGGAGAGGTCGATATATGGTGATGACGACACTACTAACTTGTCAGAGATTCTTCTTGGCGTGCCTACTAGGGCTTACAAGGCAATAGTTGTTGACAAATTGGACAAGAAATCTAAGACCGGGCTAAGCTCTAATACGTCGGTTAATGCGTCATTAACCATTAGAAGCCGTGGGAAAGCATGGCAGACAAGCTACGAGATATCGTCATTAACCAGAGCTACTTATAATTACAGAGGGATAGCTACTGCGGGGAACCAGTATCAGCATCCGTTCCGTGGAGTGCTATGGTGAAGGTTTGATGATATTACCTTCAGTCTAATCTCCCACAAGAGGAATAATGCATTTCATCGTATTTCACACCGAAGAATAATAAAAAACTATATATGTACATTAGAGTATAAGACCCATCATCATGGACCAAGATGCTAGCTTGTTTGTCTTGGTCCTGTTGACACTGTTCGATAAAAAGTGTCCTTTACAAGTATTTTCTTTTTTGAATTTGCTATCTATTATTACAGTTTATATCTAGTCTATACTTCTCACTTTGTTAGACGAGTTTTGCCATTTTTCTTTCCTCCACTTTCTTTGAATGATTTAATTAATTTTTGGTTGTGTTGAGAGCAATAAGCCATCAAATCGGAAAAAATATTTGATGGAAACCCCAACTTAAGTGAAAAATCATATAAATTATGACTAAAAATTTCATCTAAAATCACATAAAAAATTCAACATATATTGATAAGATGATAATAAACAGTTGTGTAAAAAACCTCGTCCAAATTTCAAACAAATAGATATGACTTTTCTGGTTTAAATTTTGTCATTTAGTTAAATTTGCATAAAAGTTTTTACATAGCTGTTTATCATCATCATCTTCTTATGTATTTTTTTTGTATGATTTTAGATGACTTTTCGGTTGTTGTTTACACACGTTTTTAGCTAGGTTGAGTTTCCACTGTATATTTACCCCAACAAATCAGCCGTTATCGAACCATCGAAAAAACATTTAGTAATTACCAAAGCAAGATGCATACCACACTATCTATCCTGAAAAAAAAAAGCCTACGCTACATGTTGTCTTCAAATTTAAGGGCATGTACAAAGACAATAAATAAGCCAACTGAGTTACCACGTATGCTTCTGAGCTTCTGACTCGGGCGGAGGAGGGAAATGACGAGACAGAAGAGTCAGATTCTATCCTTGACATCGACTTTAGGTGTAATATACGATATACAAAATTTGATATGAATTAATTGGTAGAATCCATGAAGGGCTCAACTATTGCATAACAATTTTGAGGGATGGTCTCTTATTGATGTGGACGAATTACAAGTTCAAGGTAAGCTTAACGGCTTGCCCTGGCCATGTCTAGTGCGGTTTATATTGAACGAAGGTAGAGAGAAGAGACGTTGGTTCAAACTAAACAATTCACGGCTAAAAATTTGAGCATCAATCTAGATAAGCGTTTATATAGCCTCGGTGTCACCCTTTGCCTGAGCCACGTTGCATTGGTACCGAGGAGATGATAGGAGTGGAAGCACAAGGTGAGGAGGAGAGACAACCATGAAGGAGAAATTGGACATAAGAGGCTGAACACTATTTCTCCTGGTGAGGTAGAAAGATAATACTATAGCTCCATTTTTTTAATATATAACGTTTTGATTTTTAGTGTGATATTTAATCATTATCTTGTTTTAAGAATGGATACTAATATATAAAAAGATAAGCACATTCAATGGTAAAATATATCATGATAAATTAAATATTATTTATATAATTTTAAGTAAGACATATCTGAAAAGTTAAAGCGTCACTATATTGAAAAACTGATCATGTTGTATATGTTACAACTATCAAACTTTGCAAAATAAGGGCAACCATATTCTTTGAACAGAAATTTCCTTATTTTACGATTAAGAATTTAGGCTATCAATTGGTCAAATAGGAAAAATATACCAAACGATGTATTAGTAATAAAAATAATTTATAATTAAAAGTTTTATATTTATGTTCTTAGCGACATAAACACTAATCCATGATAAAAAAACTCAACAATAATTTTAGAATTAAGTTTTGATATTTACGTTTTAACAATATTATATATGTTTTACACTAAAACATGAGGCCTGGATATCTTGCTTGCCATTCAAAACAGACACTTCCCTAATCTATCACTGAATAATCAATATTATCCAATTCTTGCCGCTACTGTTATCTCCGTTAGTTTAATAATATTTTACAAAATACCCAAATTACCATTCTTTTATTACGCTGTGTTCGGCTCCTCACTTTTTCAACCTCAATTTTCCTAATTTTCTATGAACCGTTAAACTATACGTTTTACATTAAAAAAATTTATATGAAAATTGTTTTAAAAAATTATAATATTATTTTTAAATTTTTTTACTAATATTTAATTAATTACACGCTAATATACAGCTATTTATTTTCCGCGACGAGATTCACCGACGAAAGCAAGCTTACTCCGCACCTTCCTGTTTGTGGGCACTCGGCAGAGTTTGGCGGCTTGTGAGTTGTGAGCCACGAGCTTCAACGCAGGTGGGCCAGTCAAGGCTTGGAGCAGAGGAGCACTGGGCCGTCCTGCTGTAGCTGCAGGTTTGGGGCACAATACTCGCCATTGCAAAAAAGGTGCAACCATATTCTTTGAACATAAATTTCCTTATTTTACAATTAAGAATTTGATATTTTCCTTGTTCGCCATTCAAAACTGACTCTTCCCTAATCTACCACTTCATAATCAAAATTATCCCATTGTTGTCTCAGTTAGTTTTCTACGTTAATATTTCCCAAAATACCCAAATTACCATCTTTTTTTTTTATAACTCCGCACCTCGTCCTCTCTATGGCCGCTGAGTAGAGTTTGGCGTGTTGCGCCGCTGCACAGCACCGTAGCTTGTGAGCGGCGAGCTACGAGCATCAACGCAGGTGGGCCAGTCAAGGCGTGGAGCAGAGGACTGGCCGTCCTGCTGTAGACGCAGGTTTGGTGCTCAAGACTAGCCAGCCAGCTCGCGAAACGCTCGGGACAGCAATGTAACCACGGCAGCGGCAGCATGATTTCGGGGGAAAAGGTGACGCCGTCGTGACACTCGTACATTGATACTCCCTATCCATCTGTCTATCTGTGTCCATGTCCATAGTTAAAGGCTGATTTATTTAATTTGGAACGGAGAGGGCAGCTGTGCGTGGAGCTTGGAGGTAAGGGAGTACTAGGTTGGGATGTGTGGTCGTCAAGATGGAGAGCAAGATGACCCACCGGATCAGCGGCACTTGCCTCTGGGCGCTTGCCAGACTGCCGGGGGGAAGAACGCCAAATCTCGTGTGGTGGCAGCGCTTGTCGCCGGTAGGCCTTGTCTCGACGGCAGGGCGTGGCCCGGGGCAGCTGCGCGGGCACGAACGGCGGCTGTGGTTGCCGACTTGCCTCTGGTTGGATGCAACCCTGCAATCCTGACTGTGAGACAGAAAACGACGAAGGGGTATATCGGTAGAGTATTTGCACGTCCAGTCGACGTTTTGGCTGATCCACAATGGGCATAGAAGGCATGATTTCGATCTTGCCGTTGTGTATTATTAGAAAAGAGCTGACTGTGCACGGCAAATAAGAAAAGCGACAAGCTTTCAGTGTAAAGTAAGAATTTCTCTCTTTTTCTTCTGTTTATTATGGTCGATGTCAGGCCTCGTGGAAATCACTCTACTAATTTCAGAACAATAGATAGCTGATGTAAAGTACTCCTATTTTAAGCTTGATCAATTTTTTTTAAAAAAGAATTCAAAACATTGTAATGCATGAGACAGGAACACCATTGAGATACAAGTTTAAGTCATTTAGCAAAAGAGTTATAGATTACAACAATAATGCTAAAAAGCAAAGACCCCACGATCACAAAGGCTGTGTGCCACTCTTCACGTTACCAACCAAATCTCTTTCGGTTTCCCATACACACATTTTTTTAACTAGTGAAAGATACTTTTTTAAAAAAAAAATTACACAAAATTTGTTTTAAAAAATCATATTAATTTATTTTTAAATTTTTATAATTAATACTTAATTAATCATATGCTAAACTATAACTCCATTTTTATATGCGGGAGAAATCTTTTCCAAGGCATTAGTCACAACCATAAGAAAAAAAAAAGCAAACGACTTAAGCATAGGAGACAATTTGCATGTACTCAACCGAAAATGACTAGCTACAGTAGATCATCAATCAAATTAAAGCGACTCATTTGGTTCCACAAAGTAAACTGCTCCATCCATTCTCAAATATAAGAAATTCTAGTTTATTTTAAGAAATTAAGAACAATGATTAAAAAAATAAACTAGGATGCCACTCAATAAATTTGAAGTGTGTATGTGGAGAGAACTGGGGTGAAAGAAGTGGTTGGGGGATATAACGAAGAGAAAGTTAAATAGAGATGGTTAGAGGAAAATCAATACTCTAGAATATCATGTATCTAAAATATTTGATTCCCAAATATGTATTTGGGGACCGAGGTAGAAGTAAGTTGCAGGCTTGTAGCAATATTATCAAGGCTTCGCTAAGGCTTTGAAAATCGTCAGATGTTTGCAGTTTTTTGTTTTTATTGGTTCAAGATGGTTCAAATCTCAAATATGACGGATAATTCAGTACAATTTGTTTTTTTAAATATTAGATGAAAAATATGAAATAAATTTAGACATTTTTTTATAAGTAGCATGATCACTACAATACAGCATGTGACATCAAAACTAATTTATTTAAAAAATAAATTTATTTGAATTTTTACATTTCAATGAAATCATAAAACCAATAAGAAAAAAAATATTTTTTTATTTACATATTTTTATTAAAATATTTAAAAAATATATTTTGTTTGAAAATGTTATATAGCTATAGCCAATGCCCTCTAGGAGAGATTTTATTTTTTAAAAAAACACCCTCTTGAAATTTGATCTAACATGACAAATGACCACCGGACCTCATTAATGACGGACCGATGGGGGCTAAAAACTTTACACATGATACTCTTACCGTCCTAGCTAAGAATATTTTTTCTCATAATAGAAGACCACCTATCAAATACCGTGACATGACGCGTAAGGGTGGAGGGGCCTATCATTTATTTAGATGGCTCCCTTACCTCTCTAATTAGGCATTTTTTCATAGCTAGGGAGTCGTTTGTAAAAATGACTATATCATTTACTATGCTAATTATTGTTTATGCTACTTTATATTACTGTTTTGACTATATGTACATATATTTACTATGTATTAATACCAATCGCTTTCACTCTATATTGTATGTACATGACTATAATAGCATACGACAACTAACTTTCGACGTCTTCACTCCTTACCACACGCGCATGATTGCTGAGACACAATCAATACTGAATAATGCTGTTTAACTTTTGGCGCGTGATCGTCATATCGCTTTTAACATAAGCCAGTAGGCAATTTTCGGTGTGTTAATGTTAGATCGCATTCAAAGGATTTTTGCATGCATGCCACTTTCTTCTACAACTAACACAATTCACACTACATAAGACTTTTGTATATATGATGAATCTTAAATTTTCTATCTGTTGATACCCCTATAAATCTCACACCACCCGCTTATTTTATCTTTTATAGCATTAAACAATAACTGCTAAATATACTTTCATTAAGAATCTAGATTGAAGAAGAGATTTTTTGGCTTGGCTAATTTCACTTTGATATGATTGTCTGTTTTGTATATATAGTGATCGATACTAACTTATGATATCTTAAGACTCTAACACTTATTGGAGAAGATTCTTCTAATGTCTAAATTATTCTTATGTGATATAGATTGTATTACCTTGTTTTTTAATTGTTTCTTAGCATAATATTTTCTTCGAAGTAATACATTTACGAAAAGATATGTAGCTTTATTCAGTGGGTTGATATAGAAATTTAGTATTTGACTCTAATCGTTGATTTTCTGAGGATCGTTGGCTTTCCCCCTTAGAATCAAATGAATATTATCTAAGGAAGAATGAGAAGTACGAACGATGTTGGCGGGTCGAATGGTCAGATTGAAATCTACAACGTCTTGTACTACCTCTATGGTGAAAGTGTTCTAAGTGTGCTTGTGGTGATTATTGCTAGATGGTGAGATTAATGAGTAATAATACTTTTGGTGGAAAGTACTTTATTTGTACAAACAATCTTATAGATGATTTTGTTGTAGTAACTATACATATATCTAATTTACTTTAATTTTATCATTATCTTAACTATAATAACTATGTATTCATTTTTTAGGAATCGCCACAAAGGTGTGAATCGGATAGACATTAAAAAATCACCATATAACTTTTTAGAGATCATATAATCTAAAATAATTGAACATGTATACTATAAGTAAAGAGTTGGCTCCTCTCGCAATGGGGTGACTACATGGATGATAGATGATGATCTTTATAAGTTCTAAATAGGCGTTCTTACTATGTTACGTGTTGCATTACTTATAGTGTATCTATATTTTATCGTAACGTGTAAAACTTTTAGTAAACTTATAATATTTTTGCCACTATTATATAATAATATCCACGTGTGAATCTATTAATCGTCCTCTAGTATTAATGATGAGTTCTCGCATAATTTAGTCATCTCAATTATTTTTTCTACGTACTCCTAAATTTTATTTATAATTAAATCTCTAAATTAAAATATCTTTTTTGACATCTATACGATAAGGACAAAAATACAATAGGTAAGCGAGTTGTCTATAAAATTATCAATTCCCCTTCCCTTCTATAGGTAGGACTAACAATTTTATAGATAACCCCTAAGAAAAAAAATGCTTAAACAGAGAGAGCGACAAGGACACCGTCTATGGTAGACGCCTCCTCCCTGCTGTAACATTTTGTTGTAAGACCACTAAAAAATGCTTTCAAATAGGATGTTAAAAGGACTGTTTGTAAATTCTCTATCCTGTTGTTAATGAGGCCAACAAATATTTATCACATAGAATTTTACGCTTATTAGGAGAGCGTTTTTTTTTAAAAAAAACCTTCAAAAGATGTTAGGATATATATATATATGTTAATTTTTAAGAAAAATATATTTTTATATATTTTAATAAAAAATATAAATAAAAAATTTAAGAAAAAAAAGGCTAACTGAGTTAAAAGCACACTCGTTTTTGGCCCATTTAGCTTATTGGGGAATAAGGCTTACCTTCACCCGAATGCATGCCTTCGAGTCACCTCGGTTTCTCTAAACACAAGCATTTTCAGCCCATGGTACTATAATTTTACATAGTTGTTTCATATTTTTAATTTATGTAGTGTCTTTTATATTTATTATCTAATTTTATAATTTTTCATAAAACTGTTCAGTTTTCAGTTCAAACCTATCACTTTTGACACAAATCTTTGAATATTCTAGTTCTGTTTTCTAAAACCAACTGTTTGCTTTTTGCCAAACGGTTTTCCTTTAAAACCAATCAAAATATTTTTTTTGTTTAATTTGGCGCATACCTCTCAGTATCTATAAATTATTTTAATTTGCCTAGTATATTTCACCGTCGTAGCCCATACATATAGGCTTATCACCTTTTAACATTTTTAGCATGTTGTTTATCCGCCATTAATTTTTGTGGTCTTTCGTGGCGCAACGTGCACGGTTGGCACCCAACAAGAAACTATACGCCACACGTGTCTATGCATATATGTTGACTCCTTCGATCTTTGTCTCGTCATCAGCAGTGAAGTTCCTTTCACTTCTTGTTATTCTGCCCCTTTTTTGGGCGGTGCATCTCTCTTATCCTGTTAAACTATTCAAGTTGATGAAAGCACAGACCTTCACCATTTTCGTGCCGCGTCATGCCTCATCCTCACACTGTAGGTCGTCCAGTACTGTATAGTTTCTGGAGTTTTGCACCTTTCCCTATCAAAGCCATCCGATCATTCTTGCTTGAACCATATTCCGGCCGAGACCACTTGGTTTGGTTCTTGTTGGTTACTTGGCTGCTTCTCTCGTGGGCTTTCCGAGTTGCTGTGGAACTCTCATTGCCCCTGTTAAAAAAGAAAACCTTGAATCACTCTATCTTCTAAACCATGAAGAGAGATGGAGATGGGAGGAGAGGCAGAGAAGTGCTGCACTTACCTCGTTGACACCATTGTTCTCAACTTGGTTCCCCAATCACCAGCAGGAGGAGGCTCCTCAATCAACTCAAGATCCATAACCATTGGTTATCATTCTCCACATGCTTATCAGTTACAGTCCTTCACGAGTTCACCTGTTAAGACGACTGTGACCTTGAACAAGGGTCAATAGTGGTGGAGAGACCAAGCTGATGGCAAGAGACAAGCAGCATGGCGATGTAGGGCAGGTGGGGCGGTGACCTGTGCAGGGCCAAGACGGTTCCGTAGACGGTATCGTCCCGACGAAGGTTAGAGTTGTGGACGAGGGCCGAGCGGAACGGGTTAGCATAAGAGACAGATGGAGCTACTATCCACCTCCTTAATTAGTAGTCAAATCTCCATAAGTTAAAAACAATAGATAAAACTAAGAAAATTGAATCCTTTCTAATAACACTTACAAAAATAATCTGGTATCAGAGTTTTTTTTGAGCTAACTAATTATTGAATTAACAATCTATACAGGAATTTCATATGGCAACTTATTTCTGTGAATTATCTTATCTACTTTCAGTTTCAGTAATACTATTCTTTTCAACAATTTGTCACCTTACCTCAATAGTCAACACTATAGAATAGACTCACACTTGTTTATGAAATTTTATCAAGATGAATAGAGCATCACTTGATGAACAAAGGAGGGATGCTAGAAGTCAGAGACAAGAGAACCTTGCTAGTGCACCACTCAACCTAACCATCATCGGTATTGGTGCCTAATGAATCACTAGTTGCTTCCCCTAAGTAGATTAACCCATCCTACGTAGACTTATGCCGCCAGTGGAGAAGACAAGGAGCACAAAGGAGAGGAAGTAGTTGTCAACGCCATCAGTTTGATGCTTGCTGCAAGCAGATCATGCTCTCCTAGACTTTTGGATAGACTGATTGGGAGTTAGGCAGGCAGCAACGTGTGCGTGAGGAGAGGTAGAGGTGGTGGTGCATAGGTTTGGGAGATGTGAGGAGGGTGGTGGTGATGCGTGAGGATAAGGCAGTTGTACTAGGTATGAGGATGAAGAACATGCGATGGTGGTCACATGGTAGGGTGGAGGGGCAGTGTGAAGGGCAGACATCACATGGTAGGGTGGAGGGGCAAAATGAAAAATGACTAGAATTTTTCTTTAGGTACATGGAAGAACTAGAAATAGATAGGAATTTTCCAAAGGGCTAAGACGATACTTTGCCAATTAGATGATCTAACAGCCTTTGATGTCCGGAGGACTATACATATTTCTTCGATGACATGGTACAATAATTTTGCATGAAACCTTACTCCTTTAATATATTTAGATAACCAAGGATCAATGTAATCCTAGAAAGAACTAGTACAAGGAAACTTATTAGATAGATTGATCTCTATACATATTCTATACCAATAATATATAAACATGCCATCTTTAACATACCCCATAGTCGAAACATGAGGTTCCTAAACATAGAGACTAGATTGAAAGTCCTAACAAAGCTAAACCAGCACCCCCTTGGTCATGATATTAATGAATTGATCAAGGGATGATACATGTAGTATATGGACGTTTCCAAGTGCCATCTTCTCATGAAAAAAGTGGATATTGATCTTAATGTGCTTCGTACATTTGTGTTGCACGGGGTTGGTAGAGTGATGGATGGCATTGATGTTGTCGTAGAGGACAATGGTTGCAGAAAAAAAGGAGTGTGTAACTCCCCAAGAAGTTGTCGAAGTTAGCAGCACTCACCCACACCGTGAGCAACCATGTGGTACTTAGAATTTGTATTGGAGTGAGAGATTGTGGCTTGATGCTTGGAGGACAAAGAGACTAGGTGGTCATTGAAGAAGATGTAATAGCTTGAGATGGAGCACCGAGAGTTAGCGCAGCCTACCTAGTTCGTAATAGTTTAGGCCATCAAGGAGGACGATGTAGCGCTTAGAGGAAGTGACCATTGTCTATCAAGCCCTTGACATAGCGCAAAATGCACTTAACTAAGGCTAGATAGGCATCTATCAAGGATAGCATGTGAAGACACACTTGCCAAACGTTGTAGGCAAGGTTCAGGCTTGTGAGCCTAAGTTATTCTAGTGTTCCGACAACACTACGGTACTCAGTCACATCACGAAGAAGCATGTCATCAGTGCCCGAAAGCTTCACCTCCCTTTTGTCATAGAGGACTGTCTCGGCCGCAAGATAAAGCTTGAGCATTGTCTGGTCTGGCTCCATGATCATGTTGAGGACATTGCCGAAGATGGATTAGTACAACATAGTGAGGATGAAGAAGTTGTCCTACCCATAGTGTTGACTGCACTGGCGAAGATGGAGTTGTAGTGATGTTGGTGACTCCAAAGGCCATGGCGACAGGGAGGACGCTAAGGGAACCGTTGGAAGGAGGAGAAATGGCACCGCTGGTCTGAGTGGCTTGAGTTGGTGGGATGACTCCGCTGGCCTGAGAGGCCTAGGCAACCTAAAGAGTAGCTGCAATAGCCTAGATAGCGAAAAGGATAGCCTGAGTGTCTACAAGCATGGTCTGGGTGGCAACGGTGGCCGCAGGATCGTCCATGCCATCAATAGGTTCCAACGGGTTTAAGCAGAGTTAATTTGATTCCATGTAAATGTGAGAGAGAAGGATAGGCACAACTCAAGCATAATAGTACTAATGTGTTCAATTAAATAACCGAGGATCAATGTGATTCTGAAAAGAACTAGTGCAAGAAAAGTCCCGCATGTCCCATTTTTTGAGTTTCCTCGTAGTTTTTCTTTTATTTATCGAGGTGGTCACTAGCACTAGTCATCCTCATCTAGGCCTCCTGGTGGTCATCGCCGGTTGTCCAATCGGCATTGATTCAACATGTCTCCGAGTTCTTTGTTGTCATGCTTAGCTGGGTCACAGTTAGATCTAATCGAGCTATGATAGCGCTCTCCCCTTTCTCTAGCATGAGTGTTTTGAAGACGGTGGTCATCCTCATCCTCACCGACATCGCTTTCTTGTCAAGTTGCCAAGTTTGAAAAGCTTGCCTGAATAAGCATCAACCTCCATTCTTCTTAGGCCCCATCTTTGGCTTACTTTCTGATCTGTTTAAGGTAAGATTCTTGGCTCAGTATGTAGTTGTTTGTGTGCTACTTCCTGCTGCTGCTTCAATCTATCTAGCCATCACATGGGTTGCAAGGTTGCCTGATCGTTGTATCTTCAATAGTGTTTCTAGGTGAAGCTGAATGTTTCCCAAGTGACCAAGGTCATAACCTCCATAAGGCCCTATCAAGGAATGCGCCAAGGCTTCTTCATCCGTGGCTCACCATGGTTGCTCCTACTGCCATTGTCATCGGCACCGACGAAGCAAGTGCACAAGATGAAACAAGAAGGATCTGATTGTTTTTTTAAAAAAATTCTTTTGTCCTTTGCAAAATCTAAGACCTTTATGTAATTATCTTTTCTCAAAGGGCTGTCCTATAAAACTGACTATGTGTTCCATCCTTTTAATAAATAATCGGAGGTAGTAGCTTCTTTAATCTTAAAAAAAAACTACTACAAGAAAAGCGATTAGGCAAATTGCCCTTTATACATATCCTATACCAATCCTATACAAACATTCCATCTTTAGCAGAAATGGCCATTCATATTTTTTTAAAAAAATATCTCATTGCACAAGTAAATAGAAAATTTTATTAACTAATCCATAAATGTGCTACATGACTATCTCAATTATATGTGCAGCACTATTAGATTTTTCACATGCAACACACGGCAACGCTATTTTGTTTTAGTACTACATCTATATGCAGACTTGCTACATACATCTCATCAACAGTGGGATGCATGTGTTTTGTTTACACATGTAAAAGTTTTGTTATCGTTATCCTGCGAAGCTGTTTTGACAGAGGATTTCGGAAATTTATTAATTGATCCATGACCGTGTGACACCTTGTCAACACCAAGAAGTCTGGGCTAGCTGTATCTCGAGATCGGAAGAGCAAAGGGAATGTTTGGTTCATAGCCATTCCTAGCTTGCCAAACATTTGGCAATGGCAAGAAGTGGTGCTCGCCAAATTTTTGGTAAACATTGGTTACGTGTTTGTTTGGTTTGCTACTAATGTTGCATTTTGAATATGGCCTGAATTCAACTAACCAAATAATTTGTATCTTGTATATAATTATTGTTATTAATTTATACCATTATAATTTTATCTTCCACGATCTAATAGTATATGTTTTAATTAATATAGTATATCTTCTTTCTAACCTACTTTTATAATATAATATACAATAGATAAATAGATGCTGCTAGCTAGTCAGATCAGAATGTGGTCTAGATAACTCTGAAATAGAGAAATTTATTTTGTAATTATCCTTCCTTGCATTAGATTGCATTAGATTTGAGATGGTAGATGACAAACCCAAACCTACAACTGTATCACCACCACTAGACATGTCAATTTTTTCACGAGTCTGGATATATGTGGTTTTCAGGCCTGATGGGTATGGGCTCAATTTTTTCCTATGGATATGACTGTTCATGACTTAGTTGGATTTTATATTTTACCCCAAGGCCCAACCCCATATAGATATAGTAGTTAATTTTGGTCTATTTCTTATATCCTATTTCTTATTTGTCTATTTAAAATTTTAAATTTTGAAGCTTGATGATAAACACTTGATAATAATTTTATAATTTATTGATTATATTACTTTTTATTAAATTATTTATAATATTAAGATATTATTTATGTGAGACCCATTAGATACCTACCGAACGTGCACGTGCCTGATGGGCATGGAGTTTTACCCATCAATCTTATCAAACATATGTCGGACGGGTGAAGCTAGCCACCGGGTCGAATATGAATTTGCTCTATCCGATCCAACCCATCGCTATCCCTATTCACCACTTTTAGGATGCAAGGACTATCTTCCAAAAAATGAGGTAGGTGATACCAATCATTTTCAAAAGAATTTAAAGTATGAATCAGTACTGTTGTACATAAACTGCGCCCCCAAAGCTGGGCACGCAAGCAAGCTGCTGGTCTAACCGAAAGCAGTACAATAAATTGAATGTTATGGAATAATGCCAATACATGTAGGCGTAATCTTGTTATATTCAACCGTATAACTTGAGGAAATAAATGTAGAGGAAAATTAGAAAGGCGAGGACAATATTGCACAAATTAAGCAAACACGGTACAGACTTTAATTTGCAGCTTGATTGAAAAATGTCACTAGAGTTGAACCGAAATGCTTATGGTGATGCTATATATGGTGCCGGTAACCTAAGCTGATGCTAGCCAAACAAACATAAAATTAAGCACCAGAACTACCGGCAATCCAATGGTGATGCTAGCCAAAAACAACAGACACCACGGGAAGCTCGCACCCAAAATTAAGTGAAGTCTTCATGAACAACATGCAAGTTTAGTTGAGGACTAACTTTACCACGACTTAATTTGTCAAAAATATGACACGCTAGGTAAAATGATGCTACAATGTTTTTTCTATTACTTATTGGTCCCATAAGTATGGCAAATGTTTTAAGAAACTGAGTGCATTTCATCTAGGAATTTGTGAATTGACAAACCAAAAAATATTCCAACAATGCGCTTAGTGTTTGGCATAGCAATCTGTGTATTGTAGCAGGTCTGGATGTTTGAGCTAAGTCTTGCCTATGTTTGAGCTAGATCTCGTGCACTCACGCTGTCTTGGTTTCAAAGGTTCTGTACTTAAAAGTGTAAAGGAGGTTGGTGATCCGGTTTCCTGGTGAGGCCTAACAGGTGAACACAAGTCAATCGTAAACCATCCTCGCCACTGCCGGAGGGGACCGCCGGTGATGGCCCTCGAGGAAGGCGGCGGCGGGGTTTCCTTTGCCAGATCGAGTTCCCAGTGACGACTGGGTCCGTTTTCCACGGCTAGGACGGTGGCAATGACGCGGCCAGTGGTGGTTTTGTCCCGTACACGTCCTTCGACGGCGGCGATGAGTGCTAGGTCTGCGACGGTGTAACCATGACGACAGCGGCAGCGATGCGGCCGGCAGCGCCTCGGGTTGATGAAACCTGATGCTGAGGTCAGGTTTTAGTCTCTCGCCGCTAGCAGTCTCCGCCTCCTGGTCTCGTGGGGAGATACGATCAAGTAGGCCGGCGGTGGGGTCACAATCTGGCGGTGCCGTCAAACGAGGTCGAGCTGCGGCGAGACGCGAGCTGGTGCTCGGTGGGGTCGTGGCGGCGACGACATGTCGGCTCGGTAGGGTGGCGATGATGGCGTGGTGGTTTGGTACGGCCGCAGCGACGCGGCGGCTTGGTAGGGTGGCTACGACGACTCGGCGGCATCAGGCGAATGGTGTCCAGCAGCATCGTCGGTGCGCGCGGCAAGTAGTCGTGGCCGTTTTCCACCCACATCTCGATAGCCAACGACTTCAGAAAGGGCGCGTTGGCGACATCGTTTCAGATCAGCCACGGAGGGTATCGATGATGGCGGATGCTGTGTAGAGTGGAGGTCTCGGCGATGGTTTAGGACAGTGCTTACCGGTGATTGGGAAATCAATGGACAGACTCATTTGAGTCGTTTGGCCTGCCCTACATCTCGCCGCCACCGTTACAATCTGGGCTGATGGACGATGTTGCTGGTGGCGACAGCAGCGGTGACCTATTGTGCTGATGGCGATCACTCAGAAATGGCTACATGGATGGCAGTGATTGGGAAGATAGGTCGTGGATTCTTTTTCTGTTTTTCTCTTTGGTGGGCGGCAATCGTCGTTGTATATGTTGCTATCGGCGAGCTTTCTATGGTCACACAAAAGCATGGAGTATTGATGGCAAAGATCTTTAGGGTGAAAACTGTAATCTAGTTTATCAATATTGACTTCACGTCGGTTGGGACATGTTGATGCGAAAATCGTTCGATGTTCACGTGAATGTATCACACGCACGAAGGTCTAGTAAGTTTACTTAGCTCTAATGTGGTTAAGAGTGTGTCAGCCCATTTGATATGCAATTGATAAGTAAGATTGAAAAAATTAGACCAATTAGCCAATAAGCTAATAGTCCAATACGCACTCAAGCTATCAGTTGTCTAGCTAATAAAAATTTAAAAGACCATGTAACCGATAGAGATTAATACTAGTCGATACGGACCCTAAGCTATTGACTTTCTAACTAACTTTATTAAATGTAATCTTGATAAATTAGACTAAACCAAGTCAATATAAGATTATAACCAATAATATTAGAAATGATTGATAGCGAATTAAATAGGATGTATAAGAAGTATATCAGATAATGATTCGATATAGATGAGAGTAAAAACTCACTATAAAGATAATCCATCGGCTAGAACTTTGATGCCATGCTAAAAAAACAAATATCGACTTATGAAGATTTACTTTACTTAAAACAATCTAATAGATTGAACCTAATCACAATAGTACAAGATTTTCAATAGCAACATAAACGTAATGAACTGATAAACTCTATACTAGCATGATGGATGAATTAGATTGGGCTAAGAGATCAAATCAATGAAGCCTTAGATAGAACCGAATGTATCCAGATAACCGGTAAAGATATAAACTTAGCTAAGATATCAAACCGAACTAAGAAAGTTTTAGCCGAGCTGATATATTTACTATATTACAAGACTTACCCCTCGCTGGAGATCGAACTTAACCAATATATCTCAACCCGAAGCAAGATCTTATTGAAAACTATGTTACTTCTACTCCTAAAGGTGGTGATGTGCTGAATTTATTGTATTGATTTGATTGATTCCTTTTTTATAGGTCCTGAGTGTACATATTTATACCCTAGATTATGAAGAGTCCGATGCAGTTATAAATAACCGTATTGGATAAAACTACCTAAAATAAAAAAGAATGTGACTACTCTTGCCTATTTAATAGATATATTTATAAACAAGACTACCTTACCCATGAATACATATCGGCATCGAGACTTGTATCCATATCGAACTTGGCGTGTGTTTGAACTGGGCATGGAGTTGTATCTTTATCGGACTCATCTTGTGCTCAAATCGGACACTTACTATCACTGGCGAATTTAATTAGCGGTGGTGATTTTCTGGTGTCAACATGTGCCCCTAATTTCGGAGTGTAAGGACTTATGCTTCAGAATTATCCTTTTTGGGCTTTTATAACTCTAACATTTTCTCATGGATCATTATAACCCATTACATTCCATTTGATCTAGCCTAAATAATAATGCCTTGAACAGTGTGTGGTCTTATCCGGTGATTCTTCCTATAAAAATCCTTCACCTCCCCCAAAATGTCACATCTTGCATAGTCATTGCAAAAAACATTCTGCCTCCTCAAATGCCTCGGTGAATCTCTAGCGACTCGAAACCTCCATCTTCTTTTGCTCTAGCGAATTTTTAGCTACTGAAAGCCTCCATCTCCTTCTGCTTCGGCGGATCTCTAACAACTCGAAGCCTACGTCTTCTTCTACTCTAACGCAACCTCACTAGCCTTCATAATAGCTTATTCAACCTTCATCCTAGAGGTAACCTCTTCTTTAATTTTCTTTTGACTCATTGTGATTTAGGTCTGCCATTTGCCTTATGTTCTTCATTTTCCCTCTAAAACCTTATGAACCAGATCCTAATCCCTATTGCGGAGCACCCAAATCATTTTTACTTGGGCTCCATGGGTAGCGAATATCCGATAGACTTTATCAATGCCGAAACCTAGTGGATTTAGCTTAAAAATGTTTCCATGTCTGTCAATGATTGGACCAATAGTTTTAGATCTTAACCTAGAAAACACCTAGGTAGGAGAAATTGGTATTATCAGGTATCGGCCATGAAGAGGTCCCTATGGGATGAACTGGTAATTGGACATTGTATTGGGCTATCCTTTGAAGAGATGGAAAAGAACGAGCCACTACTTACATCGACTTCTTATTTTTGGTCCGATGTCCTAAACACTTTTTTGTTCGGATATGGACCAATGACCCTAAACTTGATGGATATGACCATGTTGACCTACCTTAACACTATGACATATGTCAACCTATTCACTCTCCGATTTAAGCCACGTCATCGGCTGCAGACCAAGGATATTGGTGGCTAGTCCAAGTACATAGTAATCCATAGCAAAACATTAGGATCATTCGACGATCAGGAACACGTGGCTTTCCTGAACTTGTGAGTTGAAAGGTTTGTCTTATGTGGCTCAAATCTAGGTCCGATGGCAAATATGCAATGCCTAGTAGAATGATTTGCTAATCATCAGTAGATCCCCTTCAGCAAAATCTTTTGGGGCCACATTTTTAATGCTACATCCAGTAGTCATAAAGCTATCGGCTGGTCAACCCATCAAACACATTGGGGTCCTTATGGTTTCTATAACTATGGTTAAACTTATACACCTGCAAGGCAATGAACACCCCTTCTCTCAAAAATCTCTAGCTCTTCTCATTGGAACACATAGGAGATGAAGAGACCATCCAACACCAAAGTACATCTTATGGAGAAGTAACATTGTCTCTCACAGGCTGCAAAATGTCTCCTGTTGGAATCTATCGATGGTTCAAAAAATTTTACTATGATTTTACTAGGGAAGCCACCATTTGGTTCGCCTATGATAACATGGTAACCTTTAAAGCACATTTTAAAATTGACTTTTCCAATGTTGTCATTGTCGAAGAGTCCAAGTCCATCTTCACATTGGCCATCACTCCATGCCTCCTGCCCATCGGATTTGCTCTAGGCCAATTGTAGCAGCCATGGTACAAGTTTTACTATCCATTGACTTGCTCCCGCCAAATTGGATTCAGGCAACTGCCAATTGGTTTATTCTTTATTAACAAAGTTTAATCTAGAGGTGTGATGAAGAGCACATTGGAATGTGATCGGTTGAGAACTTTAACAGAATCACTATCCTTGGGAGAACTCACCGGATAAGAGATTTGCACCAACAGTTCAAAACTCTTCTCCCGATGGTGGAGCGAATAGAGAAAACATGTTTTCAACCTATTGACTATCCAGTATTGTTCCTTCTTGAACCCAAACTACGTTGAATTCGATGAGGAGGTATCTTCTTTTAGGCTTTTCTTCTTTACCCTCATTGTTGTACTCTCACATACTTACGACTTTACTCTACAGGCTTCCGGTAGAACCGCTCATGAGGTGAGCCAAAGCAGCCAGCCAATAGTTTGTAGACCTCCATCGGCTTCTCCAAACTTATGATCCAATGTTCCTTCAAGGGCAAAACACATGGTCCAGAAGCACAAAAAAACTTTATTCCATCTAGGTCATAAGAAAAAGAAAACATCAACCGATGCGATTGCCATTACCCAAATCACCAAAATTTCGGATATTTAAGCAACATTGGCTCCACCTTACCCACCGGTATGCACTATCTTTCTCCTATTATTTTCAGTCCTTGTCTCACATCATACTTAATTTCAACCCATGACATAGCGTAAATCATTGGTTCTAGAGTCCCATATGTCAATTGATGCTCCAATTAGGCTTGAGTCAATGACTACCCAAGCTATTCTAGAACTGCAAGTGGCTAAACTTCAAGCTTCTAAGCACAGTAGTGATACTGAAACAATTGGCCATTGCCAAGAAGACTATTCCTATAGCCGATATCAATGTTCTAGAATGCACTATCTTGCCTCAGGTAAATTTACTTATTTTAACCCTACATCTTCCTTTATTGTCGTAACCATGAACTTTTTTGCCAATATGCAATTCTTAGCCAATCTCTCTTACAAGAGGAAGAAGAAGTAGTCACGAGCAAACCGATAAAGTCGTCTCTCTCCGCTGATCTTCGTACTCAACAAATAAACATTTTGCGTCAACTGGAGAGCCCCATTAATGCGCTGGTAGAGGACTTTAGGCCAATTCAGGCAAGATTTGCCTATATTAAAGATCGGCTAGCAGACAAACTTGTTGATGCTTTTACTTCAGCCGCCTTTTAGGAATCTCATTGGTTTCAAGTCATCAAGCCAAGGCAATGCATGGCCAATTGTGCTGACCAAAGGACCTTAGTTTTGGACATGCAAATAGATTGGCTAGCTACCTAATCAAAGAAAGTCAAGCTCGATGAGATGATGGCCACGCCTACGCATCTCAAAAGCGTATTGAACAACTAAAGAAAAAGGAAGCCGATTTGCTGGTTGAATTGGAAAAAACATGCAAGGACATTGATGTGAAGAGCTTTGGCTTAGCGGTTTGCCTCAAGTAATCCAAACATTAGGAGGCCAAATTCGCAGAGATGGTTCGTCAGACCCTTTATTGGAGCAAGAACATTAAATCCATTACATGCTTTGATGAAGACACTTGTATCATTAACAAAGCTAATAAGATCGACCTATGAGCGGTTGAATCAATCCAAAAATTCCTTAGCTAATGTAAAACTTTAATGCTTATTCGATAATGTTTTGTAATCCCTAATTAGATTGGTCTTCAAGCTTGATCTACTAATTTTACTATCTTTAAAACATATCTCTAAAGGTGATATGTATAGTATCGGCTATCTTTAGATGATATTGGTAGCATCGGCTTTATATATGCTTGATAACCTTGGTAACATCGGTCGTATCTAGCCAATTTAGGAATCGATCCAAATGATAGGGTGGCATGTTTTCAAGTACTTTGCACTGAGTGCCTTGGCAAATTTCTCTCCCTCAAAATTCTTCAATACATACGTCTTCTCTAGCACACATTGACTTATCCGATAGGGTTCTTCCTAGTTAGGTGACCACTTTTCAAACTTGTTATCTTCGGATCCGATCGATAATATCAACTTCCACACGAGATATTCTTCATCAAATGATTAAGGCGACGCCTTCTTATAATCCTTTCAAGCGCACATAGCTGATCCTAGACTAGATCCTCCAACTCATTAATCATCAAATTATAATAATCATCAGTTGTTAATTGATTTTGTAGTGATATCCTTCTAGAATTGATGTTCGTTCTCTTAGGTAACATAGCCTCATGTTCATACACCAACTGACATGGTGACACTTGTGCAAATCCATGGTACGCCATCCGATAGGTCCACAGTGAATTGGCTAAGGTTGTATGCTACATCCGTGGTTGTTCATCTATTTTGCACTTAATCAACTTGATAAGACTTTTATTTGAAGCTTTGGCTTATCCGTTGGCTCAAGCATAATAAGGAGATGAATTCAAGAGCTTGATTCCCATATTGGCACAAACTGTTGGAACTCATTGGATATAAAAATAAACCCTTGATCCATTGTAATCGTCTAAGAAATCTCAAACGTATAAATTATATGCTCTTGAGAAATTTTATCACATTCTTGAATGTAACTTTTTTCAAGGGAACAATTTCTACCCATTTAGCTAAGTAATCCATTGCTACCAATATGATGATGTGGTGTTTGCCCGATGCACGACATATCTAGTTGATCATATCAATTCCCCATCCTCTGAGTAGCCATGACTTGATAATTGAGTTCAAAGCCAATGCTAGAGCTCATTGAACATTACCAAACTTCAGACAATCTTGACATCTCTTACAATACTTGAAACAATCCTTCAGCATCGTCGGCCAGAAATATCCAACACTTCTAAATAGCCAATTCATTTTGTACACCGATTGATGAGTTTTACAAATACTATCATGAACTTCGCACATAACCACTTTGGCCTCTTCTAGATCCAATCATTTCAATAAAACTCTCTCAATCGTTCGGTAGTATAGTTCCCTATCAAGCAAAACTATTTGCTAGCCTTATATCGAAGCTTTCTTAAAACCAATTGTGAAGGATTTTGTAAGTAATCTATAATTTTCTTTCTCTAGTCATCAGCCTCAACAATAGCTACTTTGACTTCCACATCTTGTTCAATTGGCTGATAACCTAAAACAATTTGTGTAATATCTTAAATCCCCTTAGCAATTATTGGCACTCTCATTTTAAAATTTCTTCCTTACACTCATATTCTCTACATCTTTTTTTATCACCAACAATGAATCCCCTATAATCTCTATAGCATTGGCTCTAATTTTCTTCAACAGCTAAAGTCCTTTGAACACCACTTCATATTCTACCTGATTATTGGTGCAATAAGGCTTAATTGTGAAAGCAAAATCAAAGCCTGCCACCCGAAGCGATATGATGACCAAGCCGATGCCACATCCTTATCTACACACTGATCCATTGAAAAATAAATTCTAAGGCACTCGCTCCATGTGTCTTATAGAATCATCATGATGTTGTACACTAAAATTTGCTATTGCCTCTCATTTTACTACTTTAGTTGATTCGTATAGTAAGTCAAACTCCGTCAAAGCAAAGACCCTCTTTCCAATCCTTCCCTTCAACACTGGAGCCGACAACACATATTTCACCACATCGACATTGCAAACTAATATGCACTTAGCCAATAGAAAATAATGCCTTAATTTTGTGCATGAAAAATATAAAGATAGGCAAAATTTTTCCACTATGAGGTATTTTGTTTAAGCATCCAAAAGTATTCTACTACAATAAAATATGACTTGCTCTTTTCTTTCCAACTCTTAAACCAAAACAGATCTGATATGTTTCTCATCGGTTGATAAGTATAACTTAAACGACCTCTCCCTTTTCGACGGAACCAAGACTGGTGGGGAACCTAAATAATCCTTAATTTCATCAAACACTTTTTGTTGTTTAGCTCTCCATACAAACTCTTGATTGGCTTTTAACTTCAATAATGGAGTAAAAGGTTCGATCCTTCTTAATAAATTTGAAACAAATCTCCTCACAAAATCAATCTTGCAAATCAAGAATTGTAACTTAGTTTTATCATCTAGTGGCTTTATATGTTTGATAGCTTTAATGTTTCATTGGCTGACTTCGATACCTCTTTCATGCACTATGAACCTTAGAACTGCCTAGCCGATACACGAAAAGTGCACTTGTTGGTATTTATCTTTAGTCCATGTTTTCTTGTCCTCTCCAGCACCCTTTGTAGATCGGCAGGATGCTCTTTAATACTCTTGGATTTGACTACCACATCATCTATATAAATTTTCACCAATAAGCTAATGAGATTATAAAATATATAATTCATATCCCTTTGGTAAGTAGAACTAGTACTTTTAAGTCCAACTATCATAACCAACCATTCATATAAACCAATGGTTTCTAAACACCTAAACATAGTTTTTAAATATCTTCTTCAACCATAAAAATTTGATTATATCCTACATTGCCATCTATGAAGCTCATAATTTTGTGCCATGATGTTGCATCTACCAGAAGATCTTCAATCGGCATCGGATACTCATCTCTGGCTGTAGCTTTGTTCAAATCCTAGAAGTTGACATAAACTCTCAATTTTCTAATTTTCTTTTCCCCAGGACTATATTAGATATCTACTCAATATATTGCTATGGTCTAACCAAATTTGCATCATACGAACTCATAATTTTCACCTTAATTTATTCATATAATTATGCCTTTAATCGTCTTAGAGGATATTTTTATGGCTGATATCCTACCTTGATAGGGAGATGATATTGAACAATTGATCGACTAAGACCCGTCATCTCATGCTACTCTCAAGCAAAACAATCTCGATATTACTTCAGTAATTTTATTATTCTCTTTTAAATTCAGAACACAATTTAACACTTATAAATGTTGGCCTTGGCCTATCTACTTCTTCCAAATAATCGGCTAACATAGATACTCATCCCAACTTTCTATGTAAATTATCTATGGTGTCTTAGAGTAATAGTTGTTAGCTGATTTCATTGATTGGCTATATATCATGGTCCATAATCTTTAGAAAATACCCTTTCCACACACATACAGATAGGCAGTCAATTCATTCAATTTACTAAATTGGTAGATCGACTACTACATTGTTAACCGATCTATCGTTTAGCACAATTTCTGTTTGATCTTCTTACCACTAGATCAAACTTTCATGCATGGTAGAAGGTACGCACCAATTTGCGTGAATCTAGTTTCTGCCTAGGAGAAACCTATATGATCTTTTTCCTTCAATCACAAAAATCGTCATAGGCAAGGCCTTGCCTTGTACAGTCAAATACACATTTAAAACTCCTTTCACATCTAATGAATTCCCTCTGAAGTTTTTTAGCACCATATTTATCTTGATGAGATCTTTAGTGGTTTTCCAAGCTTGTGGTATATAGTGTAAGTCATTAACTTTACAGCTACTATCCCATCAACTATCATTTTCGTTGTCGCTTGCTATCAACATGTCCTTTGATGTACAGTGGTCGTAAATGCTAATGCTTGGATTCTTATGGCTTATCAAAT
This sequence comes from Oryza coarctata, assembly GCA_030770085.1. NCBI lineage: Eukaryota > Viridiplantae > Streptophyta > Magnoliopsida > Poales > Poaceae > Oryza > Oryza coarctata. The sequence continues at coordinate 13,486,029 of CM061475.1, forward strand.
ATAGCTTGTTGGGTGCAACATCAATTGAGCTCCAAATTGCTTGCTCTCATCATTATCAGACAAAGTCACTTTGTATTTCGTGGGTAAAATAAACACCAGATTGACTAGAGCCGATTATCCTGCTTCATCGGTTTTTTGTTTAACATGTCATTCCTTCTTGCTCCTTTTGGGTCAAAGGTTGTATTCCTCATAGCTTCATTGCTACTCTGCTATTATTCTCAGTGCCACAATTGTTGTACTCTTCTTTTCTTACTTTTGTTGAAATTCCACAAAGGCACCATTTAAGGTGTTGCCCTTCATTAAATTCCTCATTAATTTCTTCATCAAGTTCATCATCAACCTTTTTGAAAGAATCTTCATGAATCAACCCCAGATGGTTATGAACCAATATTTGTTTCCTTGATGGCCGATCCTGAACAGGTACTAGCTTATGTGAGGACCTCTTGTGTTCAAAGCATTATGACCTTCTATAATTGCACTCAAGACAATCATCAACTAATGGTAGCCTCATCCCTGATTCCAGCAGAGTTGGAAAAATGGGCAATCCTAATGTGAATTATATTAGAACTCCTCTCTATCTGTTAAACCCCGAAGCTCTCTTTCTCGACGCCTTTGATATTTTTCGATCAGCTACAATGAGGTAAGATTTGATTTTTCAAAATTTTGATTTGCCTAGTGTCCTCTCTCATTGGCTTGATTTTTTGAATACACCACAAATACCATGTTTACTAGGAAAGGGTGCATGTATATTTTCATCAGCCTTTTTGTATCATCAAATTTAATCCTCCTTTGCTCCACAGCTAATTAAATCTGTTGCTAGAACACTTTGCACTCATTTGTATGATGAGAAATTGAATTGTGCCACTTATAATACTTTTTCTTCTTAAGTTCCTTGGTCGTGGAAATCACGTGGTTTGGAGAAAGATGTATTTATTTCTCTTGCAGCAATAAATCAAAAATTTTATAAGTCTTATTTTATATCAAAATCATACCTTTTTTCTTTTCTCGTATCTTTGATCCATGCAGATGATATTGTTTTCTTATTTTTTTGCCAATTTTGCTAAGCTGATTTTAATATCAAAATGCTCCTCCTATTATGAATCCAATGAAAATCCTTGCATTTATGCAATTTTCCACTAAAACTTTTTCTTCATTGCCTCTCGGAATCAGCTTTCATCAGTTGATACTTTCTGCAACAAATGAGCCAAACTCTCGAACTCTTGGGAGGAACATTTTGCCTCAATGGGAGCTAGTAATCCTTAGAAAGCTAGCTCAACCAATTTAAACTATAGATCAGCTACACACATCACGGAATGTTTGGATATATTCTAGTACTAATTCATCCATCCTTTGATCCACTCACATAAGATCTATCATACGCATTTCATGAATTCCAGTAAAGAAGTATTTATAAAATTATTTTTCCATGTTAGCCTAAGCTCTAATTGAATTTGGTGATAAAGATGAAAACCATGTAAAGGTCAATCCAGATAATAGCAGTGGAAAAAAATCTAAATCTCAAAGCTTCCACCACCGATGCTTCTCCACATTGAGCTAAAAATATGGTACCCTTAGAATTTCGAACAATCTGGTACCCTGTATCGGTGAGACAATGAAACCTTATCAAACCAATCATGGTACGAACGCTAATACATGAAGATATTTTTCCTTTGGTTTTAAGCCAAACTGTTCTCTCATCACTTCGGCTATACTTGTTGTCCATTCATTGTCTTGTGTATTGCCTATCGGATATTGCTATAAATACAGTGGTATTGGCCTTTGTGCCTGATGATCTCTTCGCGCTTGACTACAATCAAGGATACCACCATGTTGATTCTGATGTCCTCCATAATAGTCAGTTTGATGGTATTCAGCAAGACTTCCATTACATTGTCTGCCAAACTGCATTAGTCCTAGAGGAATCAAATTGTAAACCACATCTCTCTAGCCCATAAGTTAGTTGAGGGACTTGTAATGTCATCGGCACTTGTGTACTGATGACAACGTACGCCGATGTCCTTTTTGGAAGATAAACATGACCTTGATAAGGTTCTTGAGCAATCGATCTATCCACTTTCTTTTTTATCAGATACTAGAGTGTGCTCATCAATACCCCAAATGGATTTATTAATGCATGGTGGACAGCTTCATTGACCTATTCTTCGGTTATTTTTTATGGACTACTAGGCGCTTGTTGTCTTGATTCTCCAAGTACAACTAGTTCTAGGAATTTTGTCTTCTGGATCGGTTCCTATTGCGTTATGCTACATGATTCTAACCATAAACTTTTGAAAATCCCTCACATATTGCTCCACCTATTAACTCTGTGCTTCTCTTATGCTATCCAAGGTCATCGGAATTATGTTGTTGGTTTCGTCTTCCTTCCTAGACATGTTGGTTCAAAAAAAGATTATCCCACTAGATATGCTAAAGAAGCATGTTGATGTAAAAATCATTTGATTTTTGTGTCGATACGTCACATATACGAAGGTCTAGGAGGTCTGCTTAGCTCTTATGCAGTTTCTTAAATTCTTATGATTTGGGGTGTGCTTGTCAATTTAACCTGTAATTGACAAGGGAGAGAGAAAAAATTAGATCAACGAGACAATCAGCCAATAGACCAATATGAACTCGAGCTATTAGCTATATAGCCAATAGAGATTTTAAAGAGCGTGTAGACGATAGAAATTAGTACTCGCTGATACGGACCAGAGCTATCGATTTTCTAGATATTTTATTAAAGATAATCTTGATATATTAGATTAAACCGAAATAGTGCAAGATTATAGCTAATAATGTTAAGAATGATTGATAGTAGGTTAAATGGAATGTATAAGAAGTTTCTCAAATAATGATTCGATACAGATAAGAGTGAAAGATCAGCATAAAGATAATACATCGGCTAAAACTCTAATGAAACGATGAATAAAATATATCGATATATTAAAGTTTACATTACTTAAAACAATCTAATATATTAGACCTAACCAAGATAATAAAAGATTATAAATAGCAAGATAAATGTAATGAACCGATAAACTCTATACCGGTGTGATGGATGCATCAAATTGGTTAAGTGATCAAATCAATGCAGTCTTAGATTAAACTGAATGCTTTAAGAGAACCAACAAATGTATAAACTTAGCTAAGATATCGGACCAAACCGAGAACGTCTTAGCCTAGTCAATATGTTAACTTTATGACGAGACTAACTTCTTGCTAGAGCTTGAACTTAGACAATATAGCCCGCCCAACTCCTATGAAGTCTACTCTTAGAGGTGGCGATGCGCTGTATCGATCTAATTGATTTATTTTTTATGGGGCCTTTAGATGTACACATTTATACCCTAGGTAATGAAGAGTCCGATCTGGTTACAGCCAACCGTATTAGATAAAACTTTCTAAAAAAAGAAGTGACTGCTCATGCCTATTTATAAAAGATATTTACCAATATGATTGTCTCGTCCAACAACACATATCGGCATTAGAAATTGTATTCTCATTAGACTTATCATGTATTTAAATTGGCCAAATCCAATTAGCAGCATTGATTTTTTTTATATCAACAGGACAATATCAACAAACAAATGTGGGTTCCTTATTAAAGGTGTTGTGAAGAATGCATAGGAGTCTTTATGCTCTTTTTTTCTCCAACCGTAGTTATATAAATTGCTGTAAGACAATATCGTATGTTCATGATGTCTATTTTTTTGACTGTGTGCATCCTAGATTAGAGGTCGGATATTTTCGTTGTCTAATGAAATGTTCCATTATAAACTTAAAAGTGCAAAATAATGGCTGAAAATTTTCGGTATAAATAACCCAACGACATGTACTACCATGTAAAAACTAATGTCAAAATACGATGTACACACGGGATATAAAAATATAAAGAACGACATGAAGAGTGCATGTATTGTTTTTCACTGTTCAGGGTATGTATTTGTGTTTTTTTCCTTCATGTATACATTGAATTTTAAACTGAAATTTTCGAGCTGCAGTTGTACATATTACTGTGTTCTATACTGCAACATTTTCACAGTAATTTTTCGCACTCTAATTGCATTTTTCGAGTTTGTAGCATGAGAACCTGCTACTATTCAATATATAGCATCTGATGGAATTGGATCCTCTCTACAGTAGCTGAAGTGATCCAGCTAAATGCATTAGGCCATTTCTTAGCCATCTGATCAGAAATCCGTGGCCGATATTAAGTGCTACAACAATTGCTACAGTGCTCCTAAAAATATTATATATGGCCATGTTCGAATCATTAATTTACTGGACTCCTTCCCGCTACAGTACTTGTGTACAGTACGCACCGCAAAGTATCATATGGCTCTTGGACTAATTATTGCAGTTAGTACTAATTAAACTCGAGTTCAAGCCATAAAACCTCTCATTGTGATGCACATAGTACGTAAAATGCCATAATATACTACTTGGTCAAGCCAAAAAACTCTTTTGATGGTGTACGTAAAATGACAAAGTACTCCTACTTTGTTTTCTTTTTCCTATTAAAAATCCTTTAGCACATACTTGTTTTGTTTTGCTGGGTTGGTAAGAGGAAAACACCAAAGTTTGGATTTATTTTTTTCTTGATTTATTTGAATTAAATATTAATTGCCTTTATTGACAAAATAAATTGTTAAGCCTCATTGGTCCATATAGCCCATTATATTTGACAAAATCAAACGAAGATTTTATTCTAGTTCTTCTCTGATTTTTCTTTTTATTTCATAATGAAATTGATTTAATCCAAGTACTTCTAGATCGTTTTAATTGTCCTCCTTCCCTTCATATGGCTGAAATGTCATTATTCTCAGCATGGATATATACACACGCATACCACACCATCATGTTCTTAATCACGATTTTTTCAGAAACTGTTGACGTCAGTATTACTTAGATAACTTATTTAGCTTTTTTATATTTATAATATACAATATTTAATTCATCTCTATAAACAATAAAAAAAAACATGCTAGAGGCTTGCCATGTTTTCAACATCATCTTTACCTTAGACACTTGTCACTTGGTCACTCTCGCACCCGAATCATATGATAAGCACGCTTGATAAACATGCATGAAATTCAAATTTTGGATATGCCATATTATATGCCCTTGATATGCATGCTATTTATGTAAAATTTGAAGTAGTTTTGAACTCATTTTGAACTATCTAAAATAAAGTTTGAATAAATTAGTTCAACTAATTAGTATATGCCATGTATGTACATGTTGCATTCAATATTTTCTTAAATACACTTTCTTATGGGTAGTAACATATACTCATGTCAAAGGTACCAAATTTATATTCAGATCAACGTGTATCGACAAAGGTGCCACCCGCATGCTTTGAGATATTCACATACAACTAAGGTGATATTAGACAATCGTGCGAAATTTAAGATAAAACTTAACTTTTTTGTGATCTATGAAATTGAGAAACAGCAAACAAAAAGAAAAAAAAACCAGTAATACATTTTTCTTCGTGGCTTGTTAGTTGCATATCTAACGAATGAAGTTGAGTTTGCTGTTGATATTTTAGCTGACTAATATAGTAGTTTTCTAGTTTCCATATGGGTTATGGTCCCCCCCCCCCCCATATATATATATATAAGTTGTTTGCATTGTATTTTTTTTCCCAAAATGTCTGTTCCTTACCATCTCCGTCTCATCATCATAATCACCAGTGAAGTCCTTGAGCCTCTTATTCTGATTTTTGATTCAGTTCAACAATTGCACGAACACCTTATACATCCCACGAATTATTCCTTGTGTTTTGCTTCCACACGTAAAATGGTTCGTCCTGTTATTTTGTCCTGCTATTTAGGCTGAGGAGTTCCGCAATCTATTAATCGACCCTTAACGTGCAACGGGATCGACCAAAGGAAAGTCTGGCATGTGCTGTTATTAGGTTGCCGTGCCATCTATACACTCAACTAGTGCTTCTAGCAATGTAATATATATAGGTTGCACAAGCTGGACGGCTGATCAAGCTCCAGAAAGTCCAGAATTGCAGCAAACACGCTGCTCTAACTCATCAAGAACTCAACATGGGTGATGGCGGCATTAAGGCTTATGTGGCCATTGTTCTGATCAGGCTCATGTACTCCGGTATGCATGTCATGAGCAAGGTCGCCTTGGATCATGGCATGAACCCCTTCGTGTTTGTGTTCTATCGGCATAGCACTGCTGCACTCGTGTTGATCCCAGCAACTTTTATTCTAGAGAGGTCAGCTTGTCAAATATATATTCCCCCTTTTGCTTGTGAACTATGCGTTGATCCTGACTTCACTGTTTCTTCTGCTGTGGTTGTTATGCAGGCCAAAAGCCAAACTGGTGACGTTAAAAATTTTAGCGAAAATGTTCGTGCATGCATTATATGGGTAGGTTGGATTGTTCTCACTAGTATAAAAACTCAATTATTTTCGTGGTTTTTCGTCCATGGCTCTATGCAAGGGTTGCCCTTCCATGATTGGAAAGCTCCTTAGTGCCGCCAGATGTTACCATGTGTTATCAGAAACACGAGGCAATTTGCTATGTATAACACGTGGCGCCAATAAAATACTGGCACTGGATAGAACATCGTGGCCCCAACAAAATACTGGCACTCGATAGAAACGCCTTGCAACAAAAAGCAATTTTGTGTGCGACATGAACACTCGAGATAACATTAAGGGTTGTTTTGGTTCTCTCCCTTACCAAAACAGTAGCACCGAAATCTAGGCAGATTTTAGCACTATCAATTTTTTAATAAGGTAGAGTTTATATTGTAATGTCTGGTTTGCTACCTATGTGCAAGGTACGGTGAAGAGGCTTATAGAGTATTGCCAAATAGAGCATTGGCACCACCAACGTTTTGGCTCTAATCCAAAGCAAGTACACTATTAGAAAATAACTAGAAAAGTTACCACTAGAAAATAGGCACATTTTGGTAGCAATTCAAAATGTCCTGAAAATAAAATCACAAGGTAACACTCGGGAACATGTAATTATCATTTGCTAAACGAACAACACACAATAGAAAAGTTAATTGGTGCACACCAAGACCCTATTAGAACCAAGTGGGTTGAAAATTCCCTGGTGGAAGATGTCACTCTACCAAAGCGTGACTCTGTTACACCAGAAGTTCCTACCAAGGTGTTAGGGAATGCTCATTTCTTAACATCAATATTATCTCGGCAACAATATTCTTGAAGAATTAAGCTTCTTGCTTTAACATATATTAACTAGTTAGTAACCCGCGCATTACCATGAGCTATTTATATTACATGCTTTATATATAAGCTTTGTTTTATGTACATAAGAATTACACAATCTTACAATCAAAATCCAAAATTCTTATATACAAACTTACATATAAAAGTCCCCTCTAACAGATTTTTATCAGATTTTTGTTTCTTATGTTATTAATTCCAAAATATATTTCTAATAAACAAATTTTGCACATGGTATGGAGTACTACATTTTTTACTTAATCAAACAGTTCCAAATTTTGGGTTTAATTAATAAATACAAAGTTGTACCTGGTTCGGAGTCTAAATTAAAAATTTTCATGATTTAATAATTCTGATATTTAAAAATAATATGAACTGATTATCATCATCTTAGAGCCCCAATTTATTTGTTTACTTATTTTTATTATTAATGTTATAATCCCAAAAATAGTAATGAAATAATTCATAAATCACAACTGCCCTCGTCCCATCATTAAGAAATATAAAATTCTAATTGGTGCGGAGTCTTAGTATCATTTTTTAATAAAATAATATCTAATTTTGAAGTTGGTAGATACGAATATGTATTTGGTTGGAGGGCTTCTTTTAATATTTTTTATAATCTTTGAAATTTATTAACCCTTGCATTTGCATGGGCTATTCATACTACATACTACTATTAATATATGTAAACTTGTTTACTACTTAAGCACAGTTTATTTTAATTTGTTAATAAAATTTTGTATAGAAACCACATTTTTGTTTAATTTTATTTACTTCATTACATAATTCCAAAATTTACAATTATATGTAAAAATATATACCAGCTACAATCTTAATTTTGGCTTCCTCGATTAATAATTCTGAAATCTCAATCTGGAACAAATACAAAGTTGTACTCAATTTGGAATCCCAGTCAAAGTTTTTCATGATTTATTAGCTCCATAATTTGACAATGATAACTACTTAACAATTCTCTTGGAGTCTCTATTTCAAAAAAAATTTATTGCATAATGCTTGCTGTTTGAAATTAGTCAATTCATAATTAATAAACGTAAAGTCATTCCAAGTGTGAAGTCATAATTTTTTCGTAATAAAATATTTATAAAATTATAAAAATCATAAATACGTAAGTTTGAAGTTGTACCAGCTTGGACTCTATTTTTTTCTTACTAATTTATTTGTGAGAATAAAAATTAATAATTAGCCAATTGTTCTGTCTCACCTTTCCCTTCAAAAATTATGTTTAAGATGACATAGTAGTACATGTATAGATTGGTAGCCAGACAAACATAAAAACAGGAAACCATGGTAGTACAGGTATAGATAGCCTGACAAACATATAGCCATAGTAGTACAGGTATACACAACTATTGGTTTTTCCGGTGATATTTCAGATATATTTGTTCTCTGCAATTTTTCAATTTAATTCTAATGCTATGCATTAAGTAGCTTCATTTCACGGTTGCTTAGACAGGAAAGCAGTGTCACAAGTTCACTAAAGAGCGCAACAAGCTTATATACCTTGTCTTTGATTCGATTAACTCTTGAGGCTTCTATTAAGTTGTCAAGATATTTAATAACTTTTGATTTTTACATATACCATGGAATCTAAACTGATGTCATTCCTCGTCTTGTTTTTATCTCAGAGTGACAGCGTGCGGTTTCTTATTTAACGTTGGCCTCAATTATGCTTCAGCAACGTCATCGTCGGCATTGTACAACGTTCAACCGGTGGTTACGTTCATCCTTGCTGTTATATTTGGGTAATAGATATGCAACTTTATCCCATCAAAATTCCAGACCTCCTTACTCTATAATTAATCATGAAAATTGGAATTTAAATGGACTCAGTGAACAAAAAATTCATTTATATCCACAGTAAAGAGTTTCCAAAAATATGCACTCTGTCAAAAGTTTGATGAATTTACTCCTTGTTACAGGATGGAGTCTATGAAACTAAAGAAGCTCCATGGCAATGTAAAAGCGGCAGGTATTCTGTTCTGCATTACCGGAGTCACCGTGCTGGCCTTCTACCAGGGGCCCATGTTGAAATCTTTCAACCATGACCACCTCTTTCAGCAAGGCAACAGCAGTTCCTCTGCAGGAAACACACCCTCCAAGACGCAATGGGTGCTTGGAATTTTCCTCATGACACTCTCTAACGTTTTAGCAGGCTTATGGACAGTGCTTCTGGTATAGTCCAAACTTCAGATTTTATGGCCACTTCAGAACTTGATTTTCATGGAGAATATTCAACGTGCTGTGCTCTTTTTACAGGGGCCACTGATACAAGAAACGTCGAAGTTGATGAACACCACGCTACAGATATCATGGGCCGCGGTCCAAGCCTTCGTTGTGGCTGTTGCAGCCGAGAGGGACTTCTCCAAGTGGAAGTTAGGCTGGGATGTTGAGCTTCCTACAGTGATCTACAGTGTAATTGAGCTTATGGTGCAATCTCTTTGAGTTCGTATTGCAACTCAAATGGTCAGCTAAATCCATGCTTCTCCATGAAACATATATTGTGACAGGGTGTGATCGTCACCGCAGTTTCGTACTACATGCAAATGTGGACGATCACAAAGAGGGGACCCGTGTTTCTTGCCATGTCGATGCCACTTACTTTTATATTCACAATCATCATATCCTCACTCATTTTAGGAGATCCAACTAGCCTAGGGAGGTCTGTATACATCCTATATCACTTACAGACTTGTATTGTAGTACATCGAACAATTCAGATTTTTTCTTGTGCAATCTTTTTCACTGCTGTTGTTAATCTAATTATTTATGCAGTATTTTTTCTGGGATTCTACTGATAGGAGGCCTTTATAATGTTCTTTGGGGGAAAAACATTGAGGAACAGGATGAAGTGAACAGCAAAGTTGCAGCTAAACCAGACATGGAGCTACAGGGTAAAGAGGCCCAAGTGCCTGATGAAGTTGCAACAAAGGTGTAAACCAACCTATGTGACGGAAAGATGAAGAGCTTACACTTGTATTTTCTTTCTACTAATGACATCATAGCTATCTGACTTCGCCATGCATTTATAGTTAAATGAATAAAGTATGTTTAAGTTGACTTTAGTGAGTCTCTAGCTTTCTATGTGCACCACATAACAGATGAAATGTTGTACATGTACCAGTATCTTGTTGCCCAAGCAACGTGAAAAACATTTAAGGGACCTTTTGATTTATATAGTACTAGATAAATGAACTTCAATTTAACGAACCAAAATACAAATATATCGACAACCAGACTATAGTTTTTTATCGAGTCACTGTAATATCAATAGTATCGTTGGTATACTAATATTAATATTTTTCTTTAGTACAAATTGCCCTAACCCTAATGGTCAAAGTCTTCTGTGGCTATTAATGATCTGGTTAATAATATCAATCAATACTAAAAAAAATCACCAATTGATAATACCAATCGGTATAATATTATTGAACATATTAGAACCGGTTAGAGATAATAACCGATATTATATTATAAATATAGTTATAAGTATCGTCACTAAAAAATCCTTAAGAGGATAAAGTATAAAGATGTGCTACTAATTTTTTTGTGAAAATTTCATTTGATGATTTTACTTATCCAATGGTTTTTAAAGGATAGCAACTATAAAAATATTATATTGTTAGTTATCTATATCTCAACCTCTCAAAAATAAAATTTTAAGAAAATAAGAGTATATCATCTAGCAATAACAAGGGTATTATAAACAAAAATATAAAAAACATAAGAAAAAAGGTTAAAAAAAGAGTAAACAAATAAAATTAGAATCAGAATGCCTTTACCCTTAAAGGTTTTTAAAATTAATTATCATAATTTTCTTTTTTCATAAATTTAATTATCCATTTTTTAAAATATTTTTCACACTTTTCCTATTTTCTAAATTTTGTATCAAATTTTAACCGCTCAAAAATCTTTTCTACATGTTGTATAAAATTATACAACCGGGATTAAAAATATTTTTTTCCAAGTGAGAAAACTCTTTAGAATGAGGACCTCACCTCAAACCCTTCATCTGAGGCCCAACACCTTCTAGCCTAATCTGACTAGAAGCAGTGACAAACTCCTATCAGCCTTTTTGTGCGAACTTGACGACTAGCCCTACAATAAACAGGAGGCCAATGATGACCACAGAAGTTGGTGGTGGTGAAAAGGGGAGGAAGTTGATGTGCAGCATACAAGGAGTTTGAGGCGGCAGCTTAGCTGGAGCAATGGCCAGCGTTGAGTTAGAATTAAAGGAAGAAGAGAAAAGTAAAGAAAAAGGAGAATGAAAAAAAATGAGAAGTGGAAAATAATTTCATGAGTGATTTCACTTGTTTCTCAATGTAGGGTCAGTGGCAATGCCACCTCAATATCCATATGGTATGAAAAGTAAGATTTTAGACATGTTGATATATTTAGCATGTTTAGTGGTTAGAAGATGTTTTTTCTTTGTTTTTGTTTTTGATCCAGATGACACTCACGCACATGAAACATCATACCACCGTGAGAAAGCACCATTAGCCCATAAGATTCTCCCAAATAGCATCTGCCGTTGGAGCCTGGCTTGCAGACTCCGATTGGAGCCAAAATATTCGGCATGTCAAGACAAAACAAAAGGAGGGCACACCTCAGATCTGAATAGCCGCTGGTTTCAACACGGATGGTGTGGACCAATACAAAACCAATCTCAAAACGGATCGTGCAGTAAATAATTCAACTGTAAAATAAAAAAAAATACTATAATGCCTAAAAAAGAATTCCCTAAAAATAAGGAATTTGTTACATATGGCTCATCTATTTTTTTTAAAAAAAACTATACAACTTCTTCTATGCTAATAACAGTGGTATAGTTAATAAAATCTTTATTTTGCCCTTATTATTCCTCTCACCTACCCTCCTTATCCTTCCAAACCCACAAATCAATTTTAAGTTATCATTTCCTTGTACCTATGATCCTATTGCTGCTAGTGTCCATGGAAGAGTCACTCAGGGCTTGTGGCAGCAGTGTTTAGAACACTCATCCGAAGTGTTAGAGATCGAAGAGGAGATACGAAGCAAGGCTATGGCACAAGTCTACTTAATGGGTTGGAGTATCAATCTGATAGAGCCAGTAACTTGACAGAGGCATTTGAATGGAGTATGCTACCAAGTGAGATGCCAATCGCCTTAAGTCTTGAGCAATGGCGACTAAAGATACATGGACGTATTTTTTTCATTTTTTTTTTGTTGAAGTTGTCTTCAAAACATTTTTCTTCATCTTTTAGTCAGGTGGAGTGAATGGTGACTACTATGCAATCATTCTAGGTGACATGCATTGTGGACTGTGGACCGGTGGAGTGAGCTATGTACCGTGTGGTAGGGTTGAGTTTTTTTCACTCTTTTCTCTTTTTTTAATTCTTTTTGTTGTTTCATTTTAATCTAAATTAAAATATCTATGACGTATAATAATACCTCTATAAAATAAAAATTGTACACTAATACTCTTGATAACTAGATGATACTTTATACTGGTTAGATAACACTTATGATATAATTAGATGATGCCTTTACATTACCACATCATATAGGATACTTAGTATTAAGATATATTAAAAAATATTATGATAATAACTATATGTATTAAATCTGATACTTATATGTATTAAATATGGTACCAGACATGTGAGTCAAGATGTGTAAGAGCCCAATAATTTCAAGTCACTTTTTGTAAACACCTTTACATACCTAAAGTGCTATGAACTAAATACTAAATTTACTAATTCTAGAATTTAGTCTGATATTTGACATATTCTTGCCTCTATGTACGGACTTATAGAACAGACAATTTATATAATTATTAGCTACCCATCAACACAATAATTTACAGGAAATAGCACGCAAACCACATTAGCCCAAACATTAGGTAAGATTTTCTAAGATTATGAAATTGAGTTTAATTTAGATGTCTGTGCAAGTACAGAGCTAAAGGGTGCTATTTACCATCCATGCATAAGGATATCACTTTAACTAGAAATCAAATAAAATATACGGATGAGTATAAAATACTCAGTACTAGAAAAACCAAAAGCATAATAATTAGTAATAAAATAAAGAATGAATAGGAAAACTTTATTTTAAAAGGAAAGACCAAATTTTATGAACAATAGTAGTTTCCAACCCATATATACATGAACAAAAAACCGGATTCTATCTAATAGTTGTTCTCCTCCCGAACAGACAATGACATCTAAAAACTTTAGTATTACCGGTAAACCAGCTGTTACTTAAGGACTCTGGTACTTGAATTATTTTTTAAAAAAGAGCATAATTATAAAGAACAAGAATTGTTAACTTGAATACCATTAACAACTCAATTATCAACTTAAAACATCAATACATATAATCGGAAGAATAGCGTCAAACCAGAATGAATTACATATAAAATCATGGAAATAATGATGTAACGAGAAAATATAAATAAAGCACGACATTTCATTCACCAGATATCAATAACACGTGTTCATCATGTACGTGTCTTAACCTTGATGACAACCATATTTTACACCGACAGCAGTGAAACCTTCCAACCTAATGAACAAAATGACACCCAAAACCCGTTTAAGATAACCACGAACCTATGAGATAAAAGTTATCCAACTAACTCGTCGATTAAAAATCTAAAAACTCACTCAGAATTTTCAATAGTTCGGCTAAAAACATGCCCTTTCTTTTTGTAATAAATACATCTAGAGCATCTAAAAAATTATTATGTGAAGTAAAAACCATGATTCTGTATCAATTAGTCGTAGATTTAAAAAGAAAAAATGCTGTGCTGGTTTGGACCCGGTCAGTAGCATTGTTTTAGCAATTACTCTTAAACTAGTAATCTGAATTGAATGAAACTATTTCCATTAGAAAGATAATAAAAATATCTAAAACTTTGATTTAGGCTTCAAAACGTGATTCCTAATAGATTAATCCCAGTTTTGAAAAGAGTGCTTCAACTTACTGTCTAAACGTTAAATTCGATGAAGTTCGTCAATCTCCAGAATTGCCAAGTTCCCTTCTGCTATTTTCTTCCTCTTCTTTTTCTCCTGTTCTCTCGTCTGGCCAACAGTAGAAGTAGTGCACGGCAGCAGCGTTAGGTCGCAACGTACGGGCAGAGCAGAGCAGCTGATTGATAGCAGATCAGGCATGGCAACAGCAAGAACGTAGCAGTACAGCAGCAGCCGAAGCTAAGCCTCCGGCAGCGGCAGAGATGAGATCAACAGGCAGCACAGCAGAACAGCGGATCGGTAGATTGGAGGAGTAGCAAAGCATTGCAGCGACGGCGAGGGTGACGGCAGCGACTAGCCTAGCGGCAGCGGCGGTTGGTGGTGACAATGGGCACAGGAAGGCAGCGGCTACAGCGTCGGCATGGACATCATGGTAACGACGCACGTCACGCAGCAACGACGGCAGCGAGGGCTAGGAACGACGTGAGGGCTGGATAGATCGATATCTATTTTTCTTCTTTTTTTCCCCAAAACGTGACATTCTATTTAAAGGTATAATAAGAAAATCTGACGGTCCAAATTAATCTTACCAAATCCCGATTAGTCTATTTTATGTAACTTGATGAGCTCTAAGCATCTACAATTCATAATCTTTTATTAAGAAGGGGTTTGAAAGTTAAATTTTCACAACCCTCGTCTAATAATTTCTCTAAGATTTACTTAATAAAAACACGGGGTATTACAGCTTTTAACCTAAACGGGCCTCATAGGCCATGTGGCCAATAAAGTCTTATTCCTAGGAACGGTCCAATCTCAGGAGAATGGAAGGGAGGAGGATCGCTACAAGTGCTGCGGGTACGAGAAAAAGCACGTGGGAGGGAGATGTGTGTCACTGGGTAAGAAAACATGCACGTGGTTGGGAGCTTATACTAAGTCATAATTTATACCCTGGGTTAGTTGCCCTCAAAATTCCTGCAACAACAACCAAATTGTTGACTTTTGTATCAGAAATGGCACTTAGTCATAACGGACTTGGATTATAAATGAATCAAAATTATCAAATACTACACATAATTATAAATAATATAATAACAGTATCAAGTAACAACTGCATTAAGCAAGTTAGGATTCTAAACTCACTGAGAGAGTCTCTGTTAGAAAGACAGATTAACTTTATGGTGTGTGATTTAATCACATGGTGTGGCGATATACCTGAAATAGGATTATCCTAACAACACTTCATTGGATAATAAAAAAGTTGCATAATCCACATCTGTTGTATTTTAAGAATCCTATATCCTAATCCAAACAAATTTTCATAAATACTTGCTATATCCTCGGTTTGATTAGATTCAAATCAGCACATTCTGATTGGTAAGACCTGCACTGCTACAGAAACCTTAATAGGCCAATTGGAAAACCCTTATATGTGCTAGATTTTCAACCGACACTCAAAAAGTGGCATTGATAGTGCAAATTTATGTGTCGGTTCTAAAACCGGCACATGCAAGCTAGCTCGATGCATCTATTGAACCGATGCTTTGAGCCACAAATGGAACTAATCCAAATACATTTTCTATTGTTGTTCACAATTTCAAACTACAAATTCAACATAAATGGAACAAAGTTTCAATAGTTCATCCAACAACTAACATATCATAAAATCAATATCTACAAAATCACAACAAAAATTACATTGAAGAACAACATAGATATACAAAGAAAATCCATTGCCCTAGACCTAGACATGTAGTCATCATCACATCTGAGCTCAAGGGAAGGAACTGCCACCTTCGCACCCAATACATCGTCGTCGATGGTGAGTGAGATGTCGCTGTTGATGGTAAAGGGGGAGATAGCTACCGCCATCGAGAGGGCCACACTAGCTAGATTCAACTACCCCAAGCTTGTGGTAGCCAGATTTAGCCCCTGAACTCTAGGCAATTGGAACTGATGGTCCTAGGAGAGGAATCTCCCACCATCGAGTGGGGCGTACTGGATAGATTTGGCCACCCCTAAGCTTATGGTGGCTAGATCCGATGGCCCCCAAGATTTAGGCGGCCAGATCTGACAATGGCTCAAAGAGAGAGTTGATCAAAGAGGAAGAGAAAGAGTCGATGGCTATGGAGATAAGGAGGCGCAGCTAATCAAAGAGGCGTAGCGGCAACGAGGTGGAGGCATGGCCACGATGGCAACAAAGAGGAGGCATGACATGAGGAGGAACGAGGCAGAGAGCATGAGAGTGAGGAAGAGACTTGATTTTTTTTTTCTTCGGTAGAATGGGCAAGACTTTAATGAGCTGCAAAGAGCATGTGCCAGTGTCGCATGGCTCAGCCCAATCTAAACCGGACGGCTTGATTTCATATGGTGTTGGTTGTTTTAAAAAAAATAGGCACTAATGACTTAGAGTGTCGGTTTATTTAAAAGATAGGCATATATATTTTAGGTGTCGATTTTTTAATAACTGAAGATTCAGTTTTTAATTTTAGAGTAGGAATGACTCATATGTGTTAGGTTCTCTATTATGGTTTTTTTATGTAGTGCTGACCGGGCATGTGCATCTTGCTGGGAGTTGTAGAAGAAGATAAAGACCAGAGATTGGAAATGGAGAACGAGGGATCGGCACGGTGGAGGCTACCGGCAGCGCTCGCTTGCCTAGGTGGCGGCATTATTCAAGCTATGCAGAAGCACACACGAGGGTCGGCAGAGACGCACGTGATGGTAATGCATGAGAGGAAAGGATAAAAGGACAAGGTTATCTCCAGCCATGAATCTCAATGAAATATCGCCCATTGGAAATTGATTGATTGTTTTAACAAAACAGGTGAGGGATAAGTACGTAGACAGTTCCAAAAATAAATGTTCCGTCATGTAGCAGCCTCAGATAATTGGTACATGATCTCTTGGACTTTTCACTGATTATATATAATTAGACTCATCATTTCGTGTCACTTCTATGAAACAGTTGAAGTGCACAACAAATTGACTATATGCTAAATGATGTCAGGATCAAGCTCATCCACGAAGGGGGTTAGTTTGTGTATGTACATCCCTCAAAAAAATTGTTACGGAACATGATGACTTCATTAATCTATAGTTTTGTTGGAACAACAACTTTTATTGCGCCGGCAAGATTATAATCATAACGAGGTGTCTTAATTCCAGGCCATACAATAAATGTACCTAGACTCAGAGCAATCGTGTGGCTACGACTATAGGAAAACCAAGGTCGTCGGCGCATTGCCATTTATGAACTCATCAAAACCCGTTTAAGATTCATTGCTAGAATACCGATTTTAGTACGATGAAGGCTATTCTTTTATTATATGTGACCCAAAATTTCAGCCGTCTACTGTGTGAGGCCACTTCAGGGTCAAAGCCTGTCTATAAATAAAACTATTTTCACTAATGGTTTTTGAAAAAACACATGTCTATTTTACTAATAAAATTATAAATTTTTATACAAAGTAGGATGATGATAAACTTTATATGAAAATTATAGCTCTCAATGAAATCTACAATATTGTAGTTTTTTTTTTTCATTTGAGATCATCTAGGGCTAAACATTTGTTACAGAATTTTAGGTCTATTTAAAAAATATTTTTTATGTTTTTATCAATAGAGATATTCTATATTAATATTATAGACCTCGATAAAATCAGTTGAAAATTTTTTATTTGAAATTGTTTAAGTCCCCAAATATTTATTACAAGCTCTTATATCTTTTTTTACTTGTTCTTTGAAAATGCCCTAACTTTAAAATTTTATTAAAAAAATATTTTAAGTCAGATTGAGATGAACCAAAATTCTCTAAAATTCTTATAATACTTCCTTTAATATGGCAAGTTCAATATTTTCTTACAATATTTCCTTTACTATGGTCATTCACTAATGTCAAGTTGTATAAACTCATACGGAGATAACTTGATATAAGTGAACCATCATAGTAAAAATATATTCTAAGAAAAAATGGACCAACCATATTAAGGGAGTCATAGAAAAATTTGGTGCATCTCAATCGGACTTAAAATGACTTTTTTATGAATTTTCAAATTTTGATTATTTTCAAAAAAATAAGGAAAAAATGTTTTCACATGTGGTGCTCTTAAAAAATATATAAAAATATTTTTAGGGATGGTTCTGTTATGGAGCTGTTAGTAAAAGTCCATTTTCATAAAACCATCCCATTTTAATATAAAAATCACAACCTTTTTCATATAAATTCGGATGAGGATAAACTATATATGAAAATTGTAAGTAGAATGCATTTTTTTTAATTGAGATTATTTAAGGGTGTCAATATTTGTTACTAGTTCCCAAATTCATTTTTAAGACCAATTTTTTATTTTTTAAAATGACCTCAAATGGAGATGTGGTTGAATTTTTAGAGTTGTAGAGCTCGACAAGATATGTTAATGACTTTTTCATTTGATAACATTTAGAGTGTCAAATGCTTTTTAAAAATTTAGAGGGTGAAGTCAAATGTTCCATAGTTTTATATGTAATATGTAATATAGTTTGTGGCTACGTGTGGAGTATAACATCTTTTTATTGTGCACAAGTGTATATTTTGTGCGAAAAAGTGGGTATAGATGTCGATTAAAATTGAAAATATTTTTGAGGGTTTTTTTGCCTATAAAAATCAAAATATAGAAATTTCTTTTTGTGAGGGGTTCCTAAAAAGAATCTTCTCTGAAAATGGATTTTTACGGACAGTTAAGCCAATATGAATTGTAGGTGGTTCGATAAGCGCGTGTATAAATGGGTAATTGACCGCGTGCGCAAACGTTTTTTTCCACGGTTGATTGCGATGGAGCTCCTTTCCTGTGCGTACTTTCTAGTTGTACTGTAGAAGTACGGTAAAACAAGTATGGTTGAAGACTTGGTAAGTTGCAACTATAATAGCTCTTGGTCTAATGCCGTTAGTACGTACTTGAGCGAGTCCAAGCCATAAAAGCTGTCGTTGTGATGCACAGTAAACGGCCAAACTAAAGTACGGTTAGTTATTTTCCTTTTTCATTCAAAATCCTCTAACCAAAATTTTGAGTTAATTTTACATGTGGAAAACGCCAAAATTTTGCTTCATATTTTTCTTCGAATTAAACATTGTCTCTGTTAACAAAAATTGTTTGTTATTTTTTGTCAGAAGGCATAATTTGTTCAGTCACATCGGTCCATGTATTAGAGTACCACAATCACAAGCCTAAAAATCTTTTCCAAAAATTATTGTTTTGGGATCTTAATCAGATTTTTAATGTGTGAATTAATTCTTCATCAGATAACTAATAATTGACTCTCAATAACAAAAGTGGGATCACCTCAAACTTCTAATCAAGCGTTCCAAGCAATCCTTCCATTTTTTTTTCTCGTGTGCGTCACAGTGACGACTTCTCACTCATTGGATTGAGGATCAGTGCGCTCTCCCTACAAGTGATGAATGAGAAGAATGGGAGAGCTTTTAACAATCATTTGAGATAACTGCCAGAGCTAATTTTAGGTTTGGAAATCATATTGGGTAACTATTCATGATCTTATGTATACTCCATTTAACAAACTCAACGAATTAAAAATTCATTCCAGTATACTTCCGGTTTCCTATAGGTTGCTCCTGTTCTGATCTTTAGCTGGCTGAGACGTCCATAAGAACGTCGAGAGAATCCATGAAGCCCGCCGATTCAGCGTCATCCCGTTTGGCTCTCTTGATAATATTCGTGGTCTTTGCTGGTGCAACGTGTCAGGTTTTGACACCGACGGCGAAACAACACGCGCACACAACCACACATCGGACAAATAGTTGTGTTTTTGCCGAGTTCACTTTCAGTACAAAAGCCCGATGCTTTCATTTCTGAAATGTCCATTTCTACGACTGATCTGAAACATCATCAACAGTGGAAGTCCTACCCTCCATCTCTCTTTATTCTACTTTGCCTTAGTTACTATATACATCATCGACAGTGCCGCCGTACTGTCCATGTCGAGCAAGTCTGCCAAATGCTGTTACTAGGTTGCCGTGCCAGGGCTTTCAGCAATGTGTATATATAGAGGTCGCACACAAAGCCTGAGGACACAAGCTAGCTTCAGAAGATTCAGAGAGTTGCAGAAAGCTTCTTCTCATCAAAAACTCAAGATGGGTAATGGCGGCATTAAGGCTTGTGCGGCTGCCTTGGACCAAGGCATGAACCCGTTGGTGTTGATATTCTATCGGCATACCACTGCTGCGCTCGTGTTGATCCCCGTTACTTTTATTCTAGAAAGGTCAGCTTCATTCAATTATGCCTTTTTCTGGCAGAGGTTACAGAGACAATCTTTTTATTAAAGGAGAGCTTATCAGCTATACGTTGATGGTGACTTAATTTGCTGTTTTCTTCTCATTGTTTTGCAGGGGAAAAACGAAACCGGTGACGTTAAAAACTGCGGGGAAAATGTTTATACATGCCTTATATGGGTAGGTTGAATTGTTATATATAGCTCGTATCAAATCAATTAGTCATGGCCTCATATGCGATAGTTTTTCTGTCAAATCAAAGTTCATCCCTACGAGAGATTAGGAAACACTAGGTGATTTTAAACGCGTAACACAAAGACACTCGGTAGAAACAATCTGTAAGTATGGATTCACTCAGCAGCATGAAAATCTCAAAAAAGAAAGAAATGCCGTCTATAACGAGGGAAACAGTTCGTAATACGTAATCAATACCGTCGATCACAAGACAACACTCGGTAATGTAGTGCTAATATTGTGTGCCAAACGATCGAATACACTAAGCACTAACTTTATTGGCACGCCTCAAGCTAATGTTAGTATTGCCACTTGAGGAAGCGTTGATCGTGTCATGTGCTTTTGGGACGGGTCACATGTGTTCTTTGCACAGGGGAGAAGTCCTCGGTGCAGGAGCTGTGATCTTTTCTCTGACAATCATGTCGGGTCAATAGTATCCCTTAAAAAATCAATTAAACTTACTACTTTATATCTAAACTACTTACACAATCTAAAAATATAGTAATCTAATACTAGATTAGACACAAACTAATACTACAAATTTGAACACTACTGTTCCTTAAAAATTAATTGAACATACCACTTTAGATATAAACTATTCACTAATATTTGATTAGTACTATGAATTTGAACAATGTCATTATCCAAAACAGTTAGTATTCAGATTCGTACTACTAAATTATATCTAATCTAATACTTAGATTACTATATTTTAGAATGCATGGTGTAGTTAGCAATATGGTCATTTTCAATTATCTGTGCATTTTAAATTAGTAATATATTTGTTACATACTTTGAGTGTATGTAACATTTCTTTAATGTCTTAGAGAAAAAACAATTCGATATTATTGATAATTCTAGAATTTGAAATTTGTATTTACAAAATTATATAAGAAGTCCCCCTAGTACTTCTTTATTAATTTTTGTTTTTCTCCATGTAATAATTCTAAACTTTTGAATTAATAAACATAAAGTTATACTTGCCATTGAGTCTTATTTTTTGTTTATCCTTTCTTAAATTATTCCAAATTTTTGGTTTGATAAATACAAAGTTGTTTTCAGTTTGGAGTCTGAATTATAGTTTTTCAATCTCAAGGTGACAGGATGTGGTGACTTATTTAACCTCGCTCTCAGTTCTTCTTCAGCTACATCGTCATCAGCATTGTACAACGTTCAGCCAGTGGTTACCTTCATCCTCGCAGTCTTATTTGGGTAACGGAAATGCTACTTTGTATCACGAATTTTTTTTACATATTTATTCTATACCTAATAATAAAAATTCAGTGTAAATTGGTTTAGTAAAAAAATGAATACTCAAAATAATTGAGATGAAGCGATAGAGCTATACGCACAAAAGAGATTTCATAAACATACAATCGACCAAAAGTCTGACGAGACTATTCCTCGTGATAGGTTGGACTCTATGAAACTGATGTGATTCCATGGAAATGTAAGAACGGCAGGTATTCTGTTCTGCATGGGCGGAGCCATCGTGTTGGCCTTCTATGAGGGGCCTATGTTCAAATCTTTCAACCATCACCACCTCTTTCAGCAAGCCAGCAGCAGTTCTCCTGCAGGAAACACCTATTCCAAGAAGCAATGGGCATTTGGGATTTTCCTCATGACACTTTCTAACATTTTAGGAGGCTTATGGAATGTATTTCAGGTATACTCAAACTTCAAATTTGATGAGCACTTCAAACCTTGATTTTGATGGAGTATATTCAACATGATTTTGTTTCTTGCAGGGGCCATTGATAGAAGACACTTCCAAGCTGATGAACACCAAGATACAGATCTCGTGCGCATCAGTCCAAGCCTTTGTTGTGGCTATTGCAGCCGAGAGGGACTTCTCCAAGTGGAATCTTGGCTGGAATGTTGGCCTTGCTGCAATAATCTATAGTGTAATCAAGCTTCGGATGCAATAATGTTCAATTTAATATGTGCAACTCAAATGCTCAACTAAATCTCCGTTTTTCAATGAAACGAATGCGATTGCAGGGTGTGATTGCCACTGCACTTTCATATTATATGCAAATATGGACAACAGCGAAGAGGGGCAGTGTTCCTTGCCATGTCGATGCCGCTTACTTTGAAATTCGTAATCATCATTCATTTTAGGAGAAGCAGTTAGCCTAGGGAGGTACGTATATATACATCCTGAATTACTTACAGAATTGTAGTGCACCGAACAATTCATTTTTTTCCTGACGTAATTCATTTGCTGATGTTGTTAATCCAATTGTACAGTATTGTTGCTGGAATACTACTTATTGGAGGCTTGTTTAATGTTCTGTGGGGTAAAAACCTAGAGGAAAGTGATGAACTGAGCAAGATAGATCTATCTATACCTGACTTGGAGCTGCAGCATAGAGACCCAAGTGCCTGATGATGGTGCATTACCAATTTATGGCCTGGTTCATAGGAATTTCATAGGAAAAATGTAGGATTCTAATTCCTATAGGATTTAGCACTGTAGTGCCCTTTGATTCACAGGATTGAGGCATAGAAATGTTGGAGGAAAGTTTCCTTTGGAATTCATTTCACAGGAAAAACATGGGAAAGAAAACATCACACTCTAATCTCTTTTCTTTCCATCATGTGTACGTAGGATCGAGTTAAATGACAGATTATGCGTTGTTGCTGTTCTTTTAGAAGGAAACGTACATTGTGATCTGGTGGATAAAACCAAAGTGACAGGTAATAATAAACTTCCTAACATTTCTTTTCCTGTAAAATTCCTATACCCTTCCGTGTATTTTTATATTCATTTTTTTTTTATTCTTGTTTTAAAGGGGCCCTATATCTGCATTCTAGCACCGAAAGCTGATATGCATTTATAATTAGCTAAGAAGTGCATGTTGACTTTAATTAGGAGCGTCTATTTGGCTCTAGCATGCATTATTCCGCAACACCTACTCTCTCTCTATATATATTTTAAGTATTTTTAGGAGCTCTTAAGTTAAATCGGACTACAGATTAAGTAGATCGAATTATCATGGCCGTAGATTGTATTAAAATTTTATGTTAAATAAAACATGCAATTAAAGATATTATAGACTTTTGGTTAGTTTATTTTAAAATTTGATAAAACTTGAAATCTCAATGGACTATTTGGTTAGTTTACTTCAAAAATTGATTAAATTTAGAATTAATAAATGTAGAGTTGTATCCATCTTGGATTATGTATCTTATTAATCTAATTCTAAAATTTAAAATTAATAATTAGCATGTGTTAATTGATATGTACTGTTATTTAATCTGTGGCACTATAATTTCAGAAAGAACCAACATAAAATTTAACGAAATTTGAAATTAAAAAATTTATAGTTCAACCTATGCTGAACTCTCATTTAATATCTTATTATTATATTATTACAGTTTTAATATACCTATTATAGCATTTCGTGTAATATATGAAGTGATGACCAGTAGTGTTCTAATCTGGACCAGCCATGGTTAAACATTTAGATCTTTCTCTCTTCCTGGACTAATGTAGTAGTTTCTAGATTCTTTTCAAGGAGCGATTTTCTAGTTTCTGAAAGTAATGTGTAGCTTCTTTAAACTTTTTTTAATGTTTTCTTGATGTATAATATTTCTCTAATAGGCAAAGGAACAGTTGTGCATGAACCAGGCTTGATTTCCCTGCACAAGTGTTGTAGTGATGTGTGGCCTTCGCTTTGTTGCTATCAGGTACAAAACATCCCCATAAACTAAAAAACTTCATATGAAACAACTTCCATCCAAAAACTAAACAACATTCTATAGGAAAAGGCACATCTCAGAACGAAAAAATATTTCTATGAGAAACTTCTATGTGAATAGAAAACTAACATCTACATATAAAAAAATATTTCATCCGGAGACTTTAAAAGTGTTTCTAAGGAAAACTTCCATCTATGGATAAATAGTGAATATTGGAATATAAAAATATATGTACACCACAATTAGGTCATTATTGGAATACTAAAAATCTGTACTCAACCGTTGGAAGTTTTTTCTATAACTTTCCATTGAACTGCCGATGTGTGGCTAGCATGCCTATCATAAACAACACTTATAAAAATAAATATAACTTTATCGAACTATCAAGATGCCAGTAAGCCATGAATTAGTACTGCAAAACAATCTTTGAACTTAATTTTGAGATTGTGCTATAGAAAAAAAAGCATACTAATACTAAAAGTAATTCAAAATTCTGAGGAATTTTTAGGAAATTCAGAGAAGCTAAAATTTCAATTATATCACTGTCTTTTCTTCCCCTAGGGCTGTCAAAAAGCTCAAACCTCGCAAATAGCTTGAGCTTGGATCATCCTAGACTTGGCTTGAGCTCCAAACGAGCCGACCTCAACCCCAAGCCAAAGCTCGCAAGTTTTGCCGACTAGCGAGATTAACGGTACACCTTGTTAATTTGTTAATTTGATAAATTAATGGATAAATATACATTAGTATCTATCTACATATTAAATTAGCATGTGTTAGCTTCTATGTCGGTGGATAGGCACCGAGAGTGGAGATCTATAAAGACCCCCTTCTATGTTTGAACCAAGGGATAGACCTCAATCGCGTTGGTATACTATAGAGTCAATATAGGTCTAATAACTAGGAGGAAGATAAACATTGATCCGTTTAAATAGGCTTGGACTATTTAGTGGCGTAACACTCTACTTCTGTGTTCTTTTTTTTACATGTGGATTATAGTGGCTAAGCATTTTAAAATAGTTTTCTCCCCTTCAAAGAAGCCTCTTTCTTCCTAGTCACAGTCCTCTCCTTATATATATTTTTTTAGAGATACCACATTTATCGAAGCGGAAGAAAAATATAAAGAGATACCCTGTAAGCCCTAGCATGTAGAAATTAGATATAGCTAGTCTAATCGTTGTCAACTTTCTAGCGCATCATGCCACTACAACTCTTGGGCCTCACTGCTGTTTATAGAGAAAGGTCCACTAGTAAGCGTCAAGATGGAGTGGATGAAAAGTATAAACTATAGAATAGAATAAGTTAACTGTAGTTTGAGCATCTAGCAGTAATAGGGATCAGTATATGTCTTGTCCCATGCCATCCGTCCATCGAGATAGATATTCGTCTTGTCACTCTGTCAGGAGTAGACACGTGAGTGATGCATTAAATACGGTAGTTGGGATAGTTGGGTCAATCGTGACCCTGAGCACCTCTGGATATGATCATCAAGTAATAAGAGAGCTTATAGTCGCCCACCCAAGGTTATCTACTTAGGGCGAGCGGCTCGGGATAGCCATCCTGTAATGACTAGCTCGAGCTATCTAGCCAGGGGCTATGGGCATGAAGGCACCAACTTAGGACAACTGACGCTGAACCATGTTCATTCACAGACGATGCGTTCTACCTCATTACATTGAATATAGTGATTTGAGTAGTTGGATCTATCGTAACCCTGAGCACCCCTAATTTTGGCCATCAAGAGGCAAGAGAGCTTGGATCATCCACCCAAGATCACCTACAGAGGCCAGCCATCTCGAGCTTTGGCCTAGGGCTGATAGCGCAGAGGCACCAGCTTAAGACAGCTTGCGTCAAACCATGTTCGTTCACACCTAGGACGTCTCCAAATATTATGGCACCTAGCTGCCACTTGAACGCCTCCTAACCACTGTGGTTAGACCCATAATTCCCACTTTGCCAACATACTATATTTATCTTTAGCTTTTTTCTACTCTTTTATTAATATGATCAACCATAAAATAATTATATTTATCACAAGATTATCATTAAAGTTTACATGATACTACTTATGGCCGAGCTCAATCTTAATCAAGCTCAAACTGAGCTTGCTTAAAAGCTCGAACATTGCTTAGCTTGAGCTTGTGTCTAGCTTAAGCTTGGACAGACGAGCTTGCTCATACTTGGCTCATTGACAACCCTACCTTTCCCTTACCCCTAAAATGTTTTTCAATTCATTAACGAAGTTCACAACTTCACTAAATGTTGGTTCTCACTTTACAAAATTATTTCCTAGGCACTAAAAGATGGAATATCAGTTGAACAAAACAAAAATATAGCATGCACATCTTCATTAGCAATACTGGAGGAATAGAGGCTCTAACGTGAGATAGAAGTATTGTTACTAGAGAATCCATCCATCTCGTGTGTCTTCTTCCTTAAAACAAAGCGGGTGAAAACAAATAGGAGAACATACCAAATCCTTCAAATGTATATACCTCTCACAAAATTATCACCAAAACCAAACTCCTGTAAATCGGGGAAGCATATCTTGGTCAAACAATTTTAGATACAACGAAATTTTATTGAATTTATTTCAAAATTAATTTTTATGCAAAATTCAAAAAATTCAAAATGCACATCTGTGTTGATTGAATTTCATTCATCTCACTCACAGGTGGTTCAAATTTTGATCAAAAAACAATGGTTTGTCAAATTGTATCCATTCAAATTTATTTATTTCCACTATTATATCTGAAACTTGAGGATTTCATCCATGCCGGTCTTAAGAATAAAGAAAATGAATTTCAGAACCTTTTTGTTTGTTTAACAATGGACCTTGTATGGTGGGTTGTTGGTTTGAGGAATCAATCATCTAAGATAGTGTTCCTCATTTTTCCCACATTTGGTGGAATGGCATCATTCCTTACTTTTCCCAACCTTGGTGATGGTGAGCAAGCAAATTCTCCTCAAACCAAGCAACATACTCCCTTCAAGTGATCCACAACCAAACAGTAATAACTGGCCCAACCATGGGCAAGTATATATGCTCCATAGGGTAGCTAGATACGGCCCAGCCCATCAGCCGTGTCATCATATAATCGACGAGGGTTTGCTCGTGGGCTCATTGATTTGCATTAGGCCCAAAAACGTAACGTCCTATCCAGCGGTCGAGTCAACTCCCGGCCGGGCTATGGGATGGCCGTCCGGCCTGCTGCTCGGCGCGAATGAGTTGCGCGTGATCCGTCGCTAGAATTCGAAATGTGATCAGCCGACAACGAAAACCCCGCGATTCCTGGCCACAGATACCATGACCTCTCGTGTCCTATACATGTAACTAGCCTTGAATAAAACCTGCCCTTTTTTGAAGGATGTAACTAGCGGCACGACCATGGGACGATACCTGCGCTGTGATGCTATGACTTGAGTCACCTGGAGGCTGGAGACGCTGGGGTGCTGGGCTCTGGGCGTCCGGTCCTTCGCTGACCGTTGACCGAAGGAGTTGGGGGTACTGGCGCTGAGATCGAGGTACGGCGTGGGCCATACCTCGTCGCTCTGCCCCTGACCGTTCGTTGCTCGCATCACGCTCGTCGTATCTCCTTACACTGCATCTCGGCGCACCACGCACACCAACATCTGTGTTCGTCCTTGTCCATTGCCATCGCCGTCGCCGTCGCATGCAATCCGATTGAACCCATTGCCGATTCCCTTTCACCTCAACGGCAGCCGTCCAACGGTCTAGGTACGCTACGCAACATAATGCAAAGGCGCGTAGCTCTATTGGACTACTTCCTATGTTATGGGTTGTGCTTACACCGGCCTAACATAAACCAGCCCATTGAGTCATTGCACCGTGTTTGGGCTACATCTTAGATGAAGAGAGACTAGCACGGCATGACACGATGAGCAGACCGTACCGGTCCGGCATGGCCTATTTTGGCCTTAACCACGATGCACCGCCAACAATATCTGACCGCGGGCGTGCTCAGCTAACGCGACGAAAGCATGGCGTGCGTACACTCGAAGATGGATACTATATCACACTACCTCACTTATCTCGACTGAAAATAACACAACGACAGATTATCCTTGCTCGTATGGGATAGTGTATAGCTTATCTCTGATAAAAGAATGACACGAAGTTAGCCCTTTTCACTGCATTTCATTGTTAGGCCCTAATTAATTAAACTCCGCCTGGTGCTGCATAACCTTTTTCTCTATAATATATGGATTTCAATTTATATTTGTATCCAAATAAAATGGATAATTTTGTCTTTATTTCAAATTCCACTTATTTGTGTGCACCGACAACTTTTTAATATTTTAAGTTTACATGGTATTGTACATACATTTTTCCCATTGATATTTTTACTTTAAATTATACAGATGATTACACTGTAAAATTTATGTAGAAATAAAATATTTCTAATTTTCACTTATTTAAGTGAACATGTTGTCTCATTTTTTAGCTATGTTGATAATATGATATGATATATTAATCCACACTGCAATCAACCATACAAATATTTCTCTTTTTTAGATTAATGTGATAATTTCTACACATCCAAAGTGAACATGTTGCCTCATTTGTTAGCTATCTTAACAATACAATAGACTCAAGTTTAAACCGATCTACACAACGAGGAAAAACATTCGTGCGTGACTAATACAAGTAAGTTCATTGTATGCTGAATTTGTGTTTTTTTTATCTGTTATCGATTTTAGACTTCAAATTTTGTGAGTGGCATATTTATGCTATATCAATGTTGTCAAAAAAATGTTAAGAATTTTTCATAGCAACTTGCATGATATTTGGGGAACAAATGAAGGAACATCCCCTTAAGAATCAAAAGACGTTCCTAGGTAAACTACGCTACCATTTTCATCGCTTTGCTAAAATATAATAGTCTTTTACATAGGAAACTGTAATTATTTCTAGGGTGTTAGAAACTGTGATCGATATAGTCTACTATGCATTTTACTGTATAGAAAAGGTGTGGAAAGAATACGGACTAAATGATAGAATAGAGCTTGTTCTTTGTTCTTTTCCTCTTAAGGGACCTGCATGTGCATCCCCTCTTTTGTAATTTTATCATCTTTTAAGATATGTAATACTTAAAGGTATCAAATTTTACACTATAAATATCTCCTGATACCTTTAAAAAATAATAAAATTGTTCTTTGTTCTAACATCTCAAATAGCAATAAAATATGTTAACATTCTAAAAGAAAACAATGGTGATGATAATAAATCTGTCAACCCTACGAATTCTATTGTGCTTTTTATCAACTAGTATTTCTTGTGTTTTGATATTATAAAATAGTCCTACCTATTAGTTTAATCATATTCTATTTCTAATATACAAGTTTATCATACAAAGACATGTACAGGGATAAATTGTTCTATTAACCTCATAATTAATTTGTTCTAAATAATACTAGCACGTGTATAACCGTAGCAAAGCACAAGTATTTTAGCTTGTAGTTAAAAAAAAGCTAAAAATTATTTGTAAGATTGATACAATATAGTCATCTGAAACAGAGTACATCTTGAAAAGACTCTTCAATAGTTCAGTAGAGCATCCTACAAGAACTTTGATCATAGATGGAGAACAATCAGACAACCGGTACAGGAGCTAAAGAAGTTTCTTAATTGGTCCATCATGGGATGATGTTCATAATTATAGACGATTCTTTTATTCCTTATATCATAAACCACACTTCATATACGTAGGAATGGAACACAGACCACGTGAGTAAACTTCCATATATCCACTATATGAAATTCTTGGCCATTGTAATCCCTGAGACTGATGCTGACAGTGGCCAGTTCTTGCAGGCCCTACCGTTATCAGGCTTGGCCCTTGCCAAAATTAACCCGAAGCTTCTCTTCGACGTTTTCCCCTGTCCAACTGTCAATAGATTCCTAATCTCCGTAGATCTTCGGCCACGCCGAGCTGTCAACAAGTCCGGCTCATTAAGAAACGAAGCACGGTACGGCCTAGAAGGCACGCTTAACAGAAGGTGGGCCGAACCAGTTGCACCCCTCGACATCTTGTGGCCGGCACTGTTTGCGTGCAACGGAGTGTACTCGTGCAACTCCGGCAGCACACGGGCCAGCCACGGCGGCGAGGCCACCGCGCTTTGTTGATGAACTGCACGATGGTATCCATGAGCTTCCTGCTGGTCGCACGGAGAGGGTTGTAGAGGTGGAAGACGTGGTCCTCGCCCTCCGACTCCACCAGTGTCACGTTGTGTCCGCCCGCCCACGCGGAGTTGCGCATGCGGGCCGCGACAAGGCGGCCGCGGTCACGCAGGAAGTCCTCCGCCACGGCTACCAGCGCACGACGGCACTTAGCTACGCGATCTCCTCGACGGAAGGGTCGATCCTGGGGTCGTCGTTGCTCGCCTGGCCGGCCGTCACGAACGGCCAGAGCTCCCCGACCTTATGCGGCCTGATCACCGATTCGCCGTCCCATGCCACCTCGGAAGGCTCCCCAGAAGTAGGGATGGATGATGATAAGCACCTCAATGTCGATGCCGTAGTCATCACCTTCGTGGCTGGCACGCACCGCCGTAAGGTAAGCAGTATGGCCGCCGGCGCTGTCACCGGCGATGAATGTCCGTATTGGGTCCGCGTAGTTGGTAAACCAGGGGTCCGAGAGGGACGCCGCCCACCGGAGCGCGGCCCACGCGTCGTCGTGTGCCGCGGGCACGGGATGCTCTGGCGCCAGGCGGTACTCCACGGACACGACGAGCGCCCCGGCCCGCGAGGCGAGGGAGGTGGCGTAACGGTGGTACGCCTGGCAGAAGGCGCTCTCCGTGCTGAAGGCGCCACCGTGGATATACACGACGACGGGAAGCCTCCCGCCGTCGTCGGTGTCACGGGCACCGGCGCCCGACGAGAGAAACAGGCGTGCGGACACGCCGTTCCTCTCGTCGATGATGACGTCCCTGGTTGCCACGCCGCGGCTGGCCCCCGAGTCGTCCGACGGCGGCATGAAGGACCTGCACAGGAGACGCTCGATACGGCCGTCGTTGTACTTGCGTACGAACGGATAGAGGTCCACGGCGACGTCGCCGACGGCTACGGCATTCTTTTGTGCATGCATGGTACTGACTTAGGTATCTTCACTAGTTTGCTATAGTTGCAGGAATGCAGGCTCTCGATCGTTTGTGTTGGTGTAGGTAGTGCTTATGTGGGTGCATATATATGTGCACTACCGACTACCGAGGTCGGTCGAGCACTCATGGCGTACAGTTTCAATCGCGCCATCTTCTTCCGCAGCACGGATAGCGAAAAAACCACGCCCCACTAGGTAAACCAGTTTTGCTATTCCTGTTCTGACATATTTTATACACTAAATCGGCAACATATCTCCTTCCTATATAAGTTTTGTAAATTACCCCTTTAAATTTCTTAATATAAAAAAATTAAATATAAATGAACGAATCTGTATGAATATTCCCTATAAAAATATTGGTAATATATTTTATAAAAAATATTTTTTTTATTTTAGACAATATTATCATATATTTTGTTTTATTCGTAGAAAAAATGAGTATTTAGCTAATTTCTATTAAAATTAATCGATTTTTTTATTCTTCGATTAACTCAGATATTCATGCCCATGTGCGATCATGCAAACTGGGCTGGCGTTGAAGCGCGTAGGCAGGGCTAACGTTGAAGCGTGTAACAGCTGCTCTATACTACTACATTCGTCCTAAATATTTATCATTCTATATTATTTAGCAAATATTAATGTTTAAAAAATAATTATAGTATCTCTTATTAAATATTAAATGTAGTATATCTTATTATATAATTTGTGGTTGCAAATAAAAGGATAGCTAAGAATGAAATAAAAAATTTTGAATAAAAGATAATTAATAGAACAAGTTGTACTCTAGATTTACAAGCTTTTTGGGTTCAATTTTCAATATAGAGTGATAGGTTTTTTTTAGGGAAGGGAGTAGGTGCGTCCCTGCCGCGGTAGAGTACAACCATCATCTTTTGCACAACACAGGAGAGAGCATATGCATGTGGATGGACATGACCCACCATCAGATACGTCGTGCGCAGAACAATGACAAGGAAAATTGGTTGATTATCAGATACTTAAATAGACATATATATACATATAGGTTATTAATTAAAGTTATCCTTACGAAGGTTGATGTTTGTATCGAGCCTGTTCTGTTAAGCGTTTGTACAATGTTTTAGCATTAAGTTATAGTCTACATGTATTTTGTAATTTTTAGGTGTCTTTGAATTGAATTTACAGTGCATGTATGAGTGTAATTTTTGTTGTTTCGGACTGTAAATTGTTTACTCCTCATTATAATTGTGTTTGTTCTTAACCATAATTGTTCAAGGTATGATTTGGCATTTTTAAAGTGTCTTTAAATTGAAGTTGTAGTGTATGTGTGAGTGTAATTTTTGTTGTTCCACACTGTAACGTTTTTACTCGTCACTGTAGTCTCTGTTGTACGGTATCTTTTTAAGGTGTGATTTGACGTTTCTACTGTGTTGAAAAGTTTTTCTTTTCTTTTTGGGTGTGCCATTTCTTTATTGATTCGAAAAAAAAACTTATATCGTTTACTAGCATCCTCAGAATAAAATAGTTACACATACATACTATGTTGGTAAGTTGTTTGTTCTTTACCTTTTTGTTAACGTCAGGTGTTTAACAGTCCGCTACGTACTCTGATACGTTTAATCTGAGCCCTGCACAGCTACTTGGGTGGTTAGGAAATCTGAGTGATTTTCTATAAAAATATATGTCGAATAATTTGTAGATAGTCTCATAAGAAAAACTAGAATATAAATTGAACGATACCTCCAATTAGGGAAAAGCTAAATCAAGCCCCATCATAAAGTGAAACCACCACATCATCCTTCCACGATAGTATTGAAACACAAGCATACCTTACTAGAAAAAAATGAGGGACAAAGATAGACAGGGAAGACGCTACAAGGTGGAAAATAAGTCCTATGGTACCAAAGTCCCTATTTAGAGTCTTTCTCGTAACACTAAGTGCTCCTTTGAATCACCAAGGCTCACGCCCCACCGGTGCTTGCACTCGGTCCAATTTGGAGTCATAGGAGATGCACCACATGCGGATGTATCTTACCAAGTGTTGTTGGCAATATAGAACCAGGATTCTGCACATCACAAGCATGAGGCAACCTAGTGCCACATCACTTGTCCCTTGAGCTCAAGAGGCTAGCGTGGCTCTGCTGAGCGAGCCACCTCCTAGGGGACTCAGGAAGAAACTAGAATTGGTGCTTAGAGACCTAAGAAAGCCATCCCTAAGTGGCAACGAAGGCCCTGTACAAGATTCATTTTGGATGAGCGGCTCCAAAGAGGCCATCCCCAAGCACCCGTGGCCCATGCAGTGCTATAACTAAGTGCTTGGGTTAAACAGCTACCAGCGCATTAAATGCGCTAGGGCAAGGCACACCCCCTCACCCGAAAGGACTGGTCCCTGTCCACCGAGGAATACAGCACAGTAGGTGAGATGGGTCATGCTACCTGGCAATCAAAGACTGGCGTGAGTTCTTAGGCGGTGTGGTTAACTGCAAACAACCACTCAAGGCACGAACGAGTAGGGCCATGTGATGGCCATAATGATTGGAGTGCCCCGTGCTGTACCCCTCCTCTTATACGGGCAGGAAGTGACTAGGACACATGATAGGCATCTATAGCCCGTTAGTTCAGCTCCATGAGGCATCACCATGTCGAGCGAGGCAAGCAATCGTAGGAGTACAAAATCCAATAAAGGATGTCTACCGGCTCCTTGCGCCACGACAGATAGAGGGCGCACGACACCATAACCTAGCCATAACCTAGTTGTCAATTGTAACCAACTTGTAACCTATGGTGTGTCTCCTTATGCCCATTCATTTGGTTCAGTCATTATGGTATTCCCAGGATATATAAAGGGAGTTCCCATTCCATGAAAAAGAGAGGACTCTAGATCATGTAAACACAAATAGAAAAATAACACATAAGAGTAGGGTATTACGCTCTTAGGAGTGCAAACCTGTCTAAATCTAATGTGTCACCATTCATCCATCCCTAAGCATGACTATTTTAATCTATCTAAATCTCATGTGTTGTCATTCATCCATCCCCGAGCATGACTTAGAGCTATCATCGCCTATCTGAACTCAAAGGGGATTCCATTGGATCCCTGCTACTAGTGTTCATCTACCAACAAATGTGAACACAACAACTTGGATGGCAACTTGGACGTAACCTTATCATTAAAACCCGAACACGTGTTGCTGCTTGCATCTTCCCCTTTTTCCAGTTCATGTAGAAGGCGAGGAGGAGGATGACGCCTCCTATAGTCTTCCTCCCAACAAGGCTCCAATCAGCTCATGGTTAATGAGATCGTCGACGCCCCCTCTTCCCTCTCTCTAGCGAGGTGTTGAGTAAATCTAGGTATTTCTTCTCTTTCATCGATAAGAGATCAGCGAGCCCACCTCTCGCCCTCTTCCTTCTCCCTCAATTATGTTTTGAGCAAACCCGAGATCCCTTCATCCTACTCTTTGGAATATGCCAGTGTCCCTTTGTCATCCTTGCCGACCCTTCATTCCCAAACGAAGCAGACAAAGTCCAACCTTCTTCTTCCTTGAATCTGGCCAAGGTAAGGTTGAGTTGAGATGTTTAAAATTTAAAGAACGATGATTTGAAGTTTACATTTAATCATCTAGATGAAAGTTTTAGGTTTTTGGTTGAAAGTTCTATGATTTCATAGATAAAAGTTTCATATTTTGAATTGAAATTTTTGTGAGTTAGAGATGAAAGTTTTAGATTTTGAATTGAAAGTTGTTGAGTTTATGTTGAAAGTTTTGGATTTTGAATGGAATGTTTTGTGATTTTGAGATGAAAGTTTAATGTTTGAATTGAAAGTTATATGATTTTGATGTGAAAGTTTTAGATTTTGAAATAAAAGTTCCATAATTTGGATGTGAAAGTTTTAGTCATGCGATATTGGGGCAAGGGAACATGTAGCATTAGGGGAAAGGGAACACACATGTGTCTCTCAGCTCCTTAGATGGCCAAATAGGTTGTGGCTTAATAGGCCGACCTAAGCACAAAGCTATAGTCGGTGGCTCCGCCTATCAGGGGCATGAATGCTAGTGGGTCATGCATGACTAGGCTAAGGGCGCTACACAATGAGCCAGCACGACATGACCTAGTACTATAGCAGGATGGTACAGCATGGCACATGGCACAAGCATGCCCTAACTACACACCTATTTTCTCCATATTTTTCCTATTTCTCCTTATTTCTTTCCCATTTTTTCTATTTTTTCCACATTTTTCCTATTTTCCTTATTTTTCCTTGTTCCCTGTATTTTTCTATTCTTTTGTATATTTTTCCTTCATTTTTTTCTTTTTTCCCACTTTTTCTCTTTTTTCTT
Organism: Oryza coarctata; assembly: GCA_030770085.1. Lineage (NCBI taxonomy): Eukaryota > Viridiplantae > Streptophyta > Magnoliopsida > Poales > Poaceae > Oryza > Oryza coarctata. The sequence goes on from CM061475.1 coordinate 13,521,861, forward strand.
TTTTTCTGCCACAAAATTTGAATTTTGTGGGCCATTCATGCTAGTGGGCATGCTTGTTTGGCCATCTATAAAGAGCGCGTGCTGCTATGAGTTGTATGTCGCTTTCTTTCAGTTCTTGTTGACAAAATCATGTGCATCTCCTTGATAAATGAATGAATTGGGCCTTTAGTTAGCCCATTAAACTTTTTACTAACAAAAGAAAAAAAATTATTTTGCGTACCTCAACTATAGACCGAGTTTAATTTGCAAGCTAACGGCAGTTATTGGGTAGAAGGAGGTCGTCGCCAATCACCACAAGCTCCCTCGCCCACATTGTGCTCCTTGAGCTCCCTCGCCCAGAATTGCTTAGCACCTCAAGCTCACCCGTTGGTTGGTGGATCTCCAAGGTAGCTCCATTACCGCTAGCTCCTAGTGGCCTCCTCCTATCTTTCTCTCCCTAGCTGTTGAAACAAGGAGGCATCAACAGGAGATGACATGGCAGGGACGCAGATAAGGAGAATGAGCTCACCCACTAGCGTGATATCTCTAGGTAGCTTCGTCGCCACTCGCTTCCATGGCCTCCTCCTATCGCTCCTCTCTCTAGCCTCATAAACAAGGCGGCAGTGCAAATTGATAGGAGACAATGCGGTGGTGTCATGTATGGGGAGAAGTGGCATGATGTCAGCGTAGAGAGGGGGCATAAGGAGCAATGGTGAGCACATGGTAGATAGTTGGTCACGGGATTATGTGGAGGAGCGGATCTATCATTGGGGCTATTCCCTCAGCATGATGTCAACGTGGGGTGGAGGCATAAGGAGCGACGGTGAGCACATGGTAGACGGTTGGTCACGGGCTTACGCAAAGAATTGGATCTACTGTTGGTGCCCATTCCCTCGACCTCAGAAGCTAGAGCTTCTCAGTGACCGTGTCGCTTCCCGATGAGGACCGATTCATTACTGTCATGGTGGCTCTAGCTGTCGTTTTGCAGGTGTTGTTGTGCTTCTGCTGCAAGGAGGGAGAAGAACCAGAATGTGAGAGAAGAGAGTACATAGGTAGAGAAAAATGAGGTGGACACTTACATATAAACCCACTCATTTTAATTTTTTTTCTTAATGTAATACAACGTATGAAGACTGGATTAATGTGTTACATCGATGTCACGTAGGTCAAACCACTCTCTAAAACCACCACTAGGGGGAGGTAATATATGAGGTAATATATCATATTTTACGGTTGAGGAAGGTAAATTAAACCTGACTGACAGCTGAGGGAGACTTAATGGACGTTTTCTCTAACAAAATGATGTGCCGACCCTTAAAGAAATAATTTGTACATTCATTCAGCCCAATAACAACCATTCATCGTGTACCTTAAGAAATAAATTGGACATTCAGACCAATAGCAACCATTCATCGTGTCACATCCGGCCTAACATGTTTGGTTTAATATATGTCCGATTCATCTCAAAACCACCCAGTTGGCACGGTCAAAGCGCCTCGAATAGTCGAATGAACCTCCAACCAAACCGTAAAGCTCTAGTTCTGACTTTTCCCGATTGAACAGCCGACCCGGGCTGGTTTCCACAGCTATGCCTCTAGAGTATTTAACTGATTTCTACCCCTAACTGTAGAATTTTTGGCTGTCAGATTTTGAACCAAGGGTCCGCATTAATTTTAGAGAGAATATACCTTATACTATAAAATTTGTCTTAGTTTAACGATTATTACCACTTTCTATTATACACCGGTAAGTTACGATATATCCAAAACGCCCTTACATTACATTTACATTTGATAATTTATTGATCCAAATAGAACTTTTAAAAAATATTTTTTTAATTTTTTTATATTTTTGTTTTTTTAAAAAATATTTTGTGTGGTATATAAGAGGGGGATTGTTTACCCAAAAGATAATAGCAAAAAATATGTGTGTAGTATATTAAAGATGATTTACATTAAAAATAACAACAAAAAAGTATTATATGTACAATAGAATTATAAAAATCTTAAAACTTATACACAAACTTCCACATCATGTAGAGGTTACACATAATTTATTATAATTTTCTAAAACTTCTAATGGTATAAATTAATTGTTAATATTATATGTCTATAAGGCATTTTTAGATATTTTTTTTAAAAAAATTACTGGTCCAATGGTATATTATAAAACAATTAATACATTCATTGGTATATTATAGTCGTTGAACTGGAACAAACTTGATTCTCTCTAAATTTTAATCTTTGCTATATATGCATCCACAATCTATAAAAACCAAACCCATCCAATCCTCCCATCCTAACCGTCAACAGCTCTCTACACATCACCACCCGTCAGCATCACCTTATGTCCTCGTCTCCTTCTCAATGTCATGGCTGATTCTATATTGCCTTAGCTTCCCTCTAAATACACCCTCTCCTCTCATTTCCATCCCACCCAATCCCCAAAATCTTAGCTATGTTCACCGTTACTTCGCTAGAGTTGTTGGAGATGACAGAATTAGTAAAGGAGATTGTCTCACAAATCTTGTTGCGAATCTGATGCTCAAAAACTTTCACCCGGATCACTGATGTCTAAAAAATCCATATAAATTATCATAAGAGTCTTGTTCGGACACACAAGTGACAAGTAACGGATGGGCATGGAGAACATGATCATAGTCCAAGGTCCTGTTCTAAAGTACTCGTCGATACACTTTCCAAGCTACTTAATGTATATTTTGTGAAGAAAAACACTTTATCAGCATTTCATATAATACTTTTCTAAATCCAGTTTTTAACTTTTTAATACTTAATTTATCGTTTGAGCTCTTAAATAACTATCATAAAGTTAGAATCATCCATCATCTACCCTCAGCTTTAGAACGGGGCAATATATTAGCTAATGGGGCGGGCCATGCCTGATGGGATGCGGTGAACCATTTATTATGCCACCGAACTCAGCAGCTCAACGATGTGGGCGTATGGAATTAATCACGAAAAAACTTGTACCAGTAACGGAGTAGGATGCCTATTGTGTTGATTGGCCGTTTCCGACGGATACCTGCTGGATGTAGTTCATGTTGCAGAGCAGCTTAACACGCAGCAGCATGCAAATCACATGGCAGAACTGCGACAGCGATGAACACGCACGCGGCTACTATACCGCGACGAAAGCGCCCGCAGCAGGTACGCTACTCCCGCCCCGTGCCTTTCCAAACCTTCTTTCACGATACCCTTCGCATTCCCAGCTAAAGCGCAGCAGCTAGCACGCGCCCTGCCGCGCTGGTGGCGGTGCGCCCGCCGGTTGCAGTGCAGGCAGCCGAGATGGAATGCTCTGCGTGTCCAGTGCAGCTCGAATGCCTGGCATGGCTGCCTGCCACCTTGTATTACCACTTGGTCTCTCGGAGCTTTGTCGCACTGACGGCCTAGCTTTGTTCTGTCGTTTCCATCTCCGACAACGCGATCGCTTCTAGTACTAGTTTGCTCCGTGTAATCCATCTCTGATTCTCCATGTATTTGGAAGGCGCAGCGTCTAGCTACCACGAAATTCCGATTGGTAAAATTATATTGAGTCGATCCGCGCACAAATGAGGGATTTACAAATTTTGTGAATTTTTGACTATAATGCGTCGATACAACGCACGGTCTGCCGGCGAATGTGGCCGTTGCGTATTGGATACTGTTGGAATATACCGTATAGTATAATTGATGTTTGTGTACGCAGAGGCGGAGCATGAAACGCAGCAACGATTTCGCATCGCCACTTTGGATAAAGTGAGAACAGGCGTGTATTTAAGATCCTTGATTTTGGGCGCACTTCCCTGATCGAGGCCAATGTAATGTGAAATTTGTAAACGGTGCAGTGGATTATATACGAATACATGAAAAGAGAGAAAAAAGAGTGCACTTTCTACTTCGCTTTTGCTTCAGTTTCGCTCACGAAAAAGAAAGTTTTAACAGCAGTTCGCTACAACATTGTTTTGGCATTAGTCACGGAGGGAATCAAGAGCAGAGCTAGAATTTGAACTTCCTGTAGCAAGGTAGTAACAGAATAAATAGTACACAAGGGAGCTGAACAATATTGGCATAAGTAAAACATTTCTAGCATAAATAATTACCAAATTGTCATCGAGTTTTTTTTCTTAATTACTCCCATGTCATGTGAATCAAAAAATTCCACTAAACTATTAGAATTATTAGGCTACTCAACAGCAGTAATACAATTTTCTATGACCTCAATGGGGTCCCTCGAGGAGCATTGAATGTGAAATAGATCTTACTAAAACAATACTTTTTCCCTTTTAGATTATAATATTTTTTATTTTTTTAAGCCAATATCAAGGTTGTAAAAAATACAGTGATATTTTCAATGTAAAATAAATATATTATTAAAATATATTTAATATTAGATTTAGTGTTGTAAATATTGTTATATTCTTTTTATAAACTAAAGTTTGATTTTAAAAAATAAAATATTTTATAATATGTAACGGAGGAAGTATACCAGATCTTTGTCTGATGGTGAATAATCCAGCAAGTTTTGAGTGTAAACTTAATTCAGAAAGCTGGATGAGATGAGATCATGCTTACCAAACTACCAATTGCGAAGTCCGCAGACCTGTCTCCATCCATTTTCTATCACAAAAAGTCAAAACGCCCCAAAGGAAATATTCCTACATAATTACAACCTTTGTTGAGGGGTAAACTGCAAAATAAGCCGACAGATAGTCCATTTCCGCATCAAAGTTCGAAGCAAAAAAGCATACTCCTAAGCAAAGCCAGTGACGAACACCACAAGATGGCATCGCCGGAGGCGGCGGAGTCCTCGCCGCTGTCGACGCCGACCACGGCTTCCTGCCCAACCCTACGGACGGAAACGGTGGCGGCTTCGCCAAGCATGAGCCCCGCTCTGCTCCGGGCGGCGCGCAGCGGCGACGAGCGCCGTCTCGTGAAGGCGCTCCTGGCGGACCCGGCCGCCCCAGACCTGGAGGCCGTCGCCACCGCGGGGGGGAACACGCTCCTCCACGTGGCCGCGTCGGGAGGGCATGCGGAGCTCGCGACGCTGCTCCTCCGCCGCGCACCGGGCCTCCTCGCCGCGCGCAACGCGGCGCTCGACACCCCGCTCCACCTCGCCGCCCGCGCCGGGGCCCAAAAGGTCGCCGCTCTCCTCGTCGCCGCGTCCTCCTCCTCCTCCGCCGCCGCCGAAGCCTCGTCCCCATCCTTGCGCGCCCTCACCCGCGCCACCAACAGGCGCGGCGAGACGCCGCTCCACGATGCGGTGCGGGGCGGGCACGACGCCGCGGCGCGCGCGCTGGTCTCCGCGGATCCGGGGCTCGCGGGGCAGTGCGGCGGCGCAGGGGAGTCACCCATTTACATGGCGGCGGCGGCCGGATCCCTTGGCATGGTGCGCCTTCTTACAAAGACTTGCAGGAACGACGAGGAGGATGAAGTGCCCGTATTGGGTTCGTGCACGGGGCCGGGAGGGCGCACGGTACTGCACGCTGCTGTGCTCACGAGCATCGGTAAGTTCCTGTCTTTCCTGTCGAATTATCGAGTTAAAATTTTAAGCTTGTATGTTGCTTCGTGTCTGTGTCTAACGTACTAGTGAGCAGTGTACTAATTTCAACTCTAGATTGTTAGATTCGTTGGTTATTGTTAATGAGGTGACTGCAGTAATCTTTAGTAAAATTATGAATTCTATGGATATAATTAACTGTTTTCTATTTGAATTTGGCATCTAGGAGATCATAGCTTTAAAGCAAGTGGATGCAATATGATTGAGGTGTCTATTTGATGCAATATTTAATATTCATGTGATTGATCTGATTTAAATTTAGTGTGACTTAGTTTGCCATCTTTGTACTAAAGTGTTGATTAGCTTGTCGTGACATCCTGATAGTGCTTTTGGGTTTTGGGGACTGCTTAACAAGGAGAAAGTTGGTGGGGCTTAACATGATGGATTTGTGGTAGTGGACTATTTGTAGGTGACTCAGTGTATGTGGATTTAGAGGTTTTCACAAATGATTCAGCGCTGCAGTGAAATATTGGTGGGTACTCTTCACATGGACAGGATAGCCTGCTTTGTGCTAAGAATATGATCAAAAGAATGGAACTTGACCAAGAACTTTTGAGTAGATGCTGTTCTATTAAAATTTACTCTGAATAGATTTTTCAGAGATTCAAGTCATTTTAATTAGACAATTTGGAAAATACAGTTCAAATTTAATATGGACCTCAAACATAGATAATCAAATCTCAGTGTGGATCTTGAAATATTTATATGTCCTATATATACTTGATGGTAGCGCTAAAGCGCACCCTACAAAGTGCTATAATATATCACGAATACACAAATACACGACAGGTAAAAATTTTACCCTCATGTCATACTGGAAGTATTTTTTTACTACTGCATCTGGTATAAAGTTGTACAGGACACTGGGCGTGGTATAGTAGTTCTAATATACTCGAATTAAAATATGATTCTATTCTTTAACTGACAAAAAAAAAAGTACTTATATCTTGTAGAAGTCCATGCATACTATTTAAACATATCCAACCAGAATACAGAAGAGAAACCAAGCAGGATCTTTTATCATGTTAGCATTAAGATTCTTATCAGCCATGAATTTGACATGACAAAGTGCTTTGTCAATCTTGAACCTTCTGGCTGTCTGACATTTATGTGTTAGAAGCATGTTTGATCAGTTACTTTTCCTTTGGTTGCTTCTACCCATGGACCAAAAATTGGTACTTTATTTGGACTGTGATTGGTATGTGCTCATTCATGTCGTACGTATTAAATAACTATGTTTCCTTTTTCTAGAAGACAACTGGGGTCTAGAGGTACATTTTATCTTATCACTACCTCACTAGTATATCATTGATTTCCGTAACAATAAAGTTTGTATTACAATAGTATTATAGTTTTTTAAACAATAATGTTGATATAATTTAGATATTACATTTGTGTAGTTCACACATTTACTAAGTTCTTTTATAATAGAAATGGCACAGGGATTGTTGCAGTGGAACCCAACACTTGTCAAAGAAGTAGATGATTCTGGAAGTACTCCTCTTCATTATGTTGCATCTGTTGGAAATATTCCTGTGTTGAAACTGTTATTGGGATATGATACCTCTTCAGCATATGTTCCAGATTCAAATGGTTTGTTTCCTGTACATATTGCTGCAAAAATGGGATATGGTCAACTGATCTATGAATTATCAAGATACTGCCCAGATTGCGATGAAATGCTTGACAGCAAAGGAAGGAACTTCCTACATATTGCTGTTGAGCATAAGAAATGGAAAGTTGTTTGGCATTTCTGTGGAACCCAAGAACTCGAAAGAATGTTGAATGTCATGGATTATGAAGGGAACACAGCTCTGCATCTTGCAGTCAAGAATGCAGACCAGATGATAGTGAGCCTTCTGATGGCAAATAAAGCTGTATTGCCAAATATAGTGAACAACAAGGGGCTCACTGCCTTAGATCTTGCCGTGCTGGCAACTGACAAAGGAATTAGTTATACACTGGTAAACTTGTTCACCCAACCACTCTGTTTTTTGTACATTGTAGTTCATATTACTTTTTCATTGTCTGACTTCAAAGTCTTTGGCTTAAATTTTTAGCTTGCATCTTTTGCTTTTTCTGAATTGTTGATTTCTTATGATAGAATCCACAGGTCATTATACTACGTTGTTTGGCATGGATGGGAGCTGTCCTTAGTCCTCGTCGATTGGATCATTTCATAGATGAGTTTAACATCAGGAAAACTTCTGGAAATGAGCTAAAGAAATTTACCAACATTTCACAGAATTTAGTCGTCGGTTCTGTGCTGATCTCCACAGTCACATTTGCAGCAGTATTCACTCTACCTGGTGGTTACATATCTGATGGTCATCCGCATGCCGGTGCACCAATTTTGTCACACAGATATACCTTCAAGGCATTTGTGATGGCAAACACTCTTGCGTTTGTTGGCTCCACGTTGTCCACCATCTGGCTCACTTATGCTGGTTCAGAACATGTCCATCCACTGCTCCGAGCACTGTACATGTTCTTCTCCGTAATTTCAATGGAGCAGGCGACGAGAAGCATGGTGGTAGCATTCGCTCTGGGAGCATATGTTGTTCTGAGCCCAGTCAGTGAGCAGATCGCCATCGTGGTATCAATGTCCACCTTCACCACCCTTTTGCTCCGCAACCCTTCTAATTGGCGGCTAGGGTTCTTGTTCATGCCGATCAAGAGGCGGCTGGGGTGGAGAGGAGCCTTTAAAGCCCACTTACCTCAGGAAACGAGGAGCCGCCTTACAGTAGGTGTTGGGTCCAATTTTGCGAGTTTGATCGTTTGGAGGATGCTTGGTATGTTATCTACTTACAGTTTTATCTTTCTGTTAGCATTGTTGTGAGCTCCGATGTTTATGCCTTGGTGCAACAATCACAGAAGTTTAGAAGAGGTGCTTACTGTGTGCAAGAATGGTTCATGTTGATTGTAATGCTATCCCTGTTGCGTCTTCTCTTTTATTGTGCTGCCTCTCAGCCATACGCAGTAAAGCGTGCTCCGGCTATGCGGCCCCTGCCCGGCCTTGCTGCTGGGGGCTGGGGCGACGTGCTAGTGTGCGACTGGAGCTGGCCGCTGGAGGCGCGCTGGCCCAGTGGTGCCGTGCGGTTAGCTGCGTAGTAAAAGTCCATCTCGTTAAATTTTAAAAACATCCTTAAATCATAAAATCAGATAAAATCATATAACACATCATTAATCTTATAATGTTAATAATGCTAGATTACCTAAGGTCTAAAGATAGTATTGCTCCCGGTTTTATTAACGTGGTAAATTAGGTCACAACCGCCACGTCTCCTCTCTCTAGTCCTGAGAGCTCGACGACAGCGAACTAGGTGGGAAGGCTGCGGTGGCATGGAACTCAAGCTCAATATCAGTTTAAACCAGGAACAAAACTGATTTGGGATCTTAGTTAACCTAGGGCATGGGACTCAAGCGGCGGCCGCATGTGACTCCGGTCAATTTGTCATATCAGCCAAAACCAAGAGCAATACTGGCTTGACTTGGTATCTTAGTTAACCTAGGGACACGATTTGGTTTTGTTTTAAGGTTTAAGGAAAATTTTGAAACTCGACGATTAGATGAGAGACCTATGGACTTTTTCCTTAGCTGCGCAAGCACACGCTCAGCCGCACAGGCCCATTGGCCCAGCCGTTTTACCGAGACCCGCCTACAGTGTCTCTGCGGGAAATCGCACACGGCCCACTAGAGGGGTAGTATCTGTCGTACGGCCTGCCCATCGCGACGCACCAAACGGACTGCTGCACCAGACGCTCTACTGGCCATGCATCACAAAGGACTCAAATTTCGTGTACACGTTCTTTGAGAGAAATGAAATACAACAGAAACAATACAAATTCACGCTTTAATTTGAACACAAGCTAAAACTCGGGTACCAGTAGCAGAGATCTATATGTGCTCATGGATAGCTGTATCTCATGGCACTCAAGCTCAAGTCACCGGCCGGCTTCCACCACTGCTGCAGAGCATGCGCGTCGCCATCCATGCTCGTGTTCTTCCACAGCCTCGCCGACGGCAGGAGGTGCGGCCGCTCTTTCTCCTTTCCGAGAACGGAACAGAACATGTCACGGCACGACAGCGTCATCGCCGACTTGGCAGCGGCATGGAAGCGCTCTTGCACTTGGTGCCGCTGCTCGAAGTAGTCGATGTATCCCTTGCAGATGATGTCCCTCTCGTGCACGCACAGCTCCGGCGCGCACGGTGACAGCCACTCGAATAGCTGCTCCATGCGCTCTTTGTAGGGCTTCAGGACCTTGCCCAGTCCTGCCTTCAGGAAGTAGCTCGCGGCGTATATGTCCCTCTCTGCCTTCTTTGACTCCTCTGTCGGGAGCAGCACATCGATCGCCGGCGCCGGCGACACCTGCGGCGGATTGAACAGGAAGGTCGGGAGGTTGTAACATTGCTCCGTCATCATCGCCCGCCCCACATCCAGCGCCAGGGAAGCACCGAGCGAGTGTCACGCGAGCCAGACGACGCAGCTACCAGCGGCATGACCACAGCCTCCCGTGCCCTCGTTGATGGTGGCGACGAGCTTCTTGTATATTGCGCCTATGATGAATTTATCAACCTTGATGAAGTCGTCGTCTCTGATGACATAGAGGAGGTGGAAGCTGAAGCTCTCCCACCACGGCGGTGCGAGCGCCTCGGTGTGCATCCTGCGCCAGTTACTGTCGTTCTCCATGATGTAAACGCCTTTGACAAGGCATGCAGCGACGGAACGGCGGTGATCCTCCTTTTCCCTGCGGGTAAGTTCATGCCATTGATCGATATACAAATCAGCCTATATATCCACTCTATAGCTCATGAGTCATGAACGGGACATGCATACCATCCAGTTTTTTTTTTTTTGTGCGGGGGCATACCATCCAGTTTTTTTTAATACGAGTTCCCAAAAAATATCAGGGTATAGTGTTTGAAATTTCGTTCTGAAATTTCCGGTTTTTTCAGGAATTCCGGACCCCCGGCTCGAAGTTATTTCTCCTGAAATTTTCAGATTTTTGTGAATTTAGACAAAATCTGTTCAAATTCGGTCAAACTTTCATTCCAAATTTCCGAGAACGGCACCACCTACGTAAATATGCAAAACAAAACTGCAAACCTTGACCTCCATACGTACAAAGGGTTACTGGCCAGATACAGGCGGTAATCAGACAAAAGTTTGAATCCAAAAATTCGAATTGAAAAACTTGTTACCAGTTGTAACTGAGCGGTAACCAGACAATTTCCCAATAATAATTGACTTCAAAATTCTGGTACTGCTAATGCATAAACAAAATTCTGGTACTGCTAATGCGTAAACTTTTATAGGTCCAACATACTAAATAGGATAATTCTAAATCACACATAGTGTGTGCTAGATATATCATGCACCTCAAGTAAAATTTTTTGGACATGCTAGATTTCTTGCGACAGAGAAGAAATTAAAAACTTTTGATTTTTCGGCTGTCGAATGTGTTTTGAGATTCGTGCTAATGGAGGAAGGGTGGAGGGCGCATGACGCTACTGCTGCGCCAACACACATATGTGATAATATATGTACAAGTTAATTATACTATAAGTATACTGTAATTACAATTGAAAATTTTTTAAGTGATCTTCTATCAAAAGCTATATAGATGTAACATATTAAGTAGACTTATAGTACTTCATCCATACAGTATGATTTTACTAGACAGTCTCCAACATCATACTTTTATTGTCTATTTTTCTCAAAGTATATTATTTTCCATAGTGAAAGCAACATCATATGAAAGCACATAAAAATACCATATTTATATCACTAAACTTATATATTGTTAGACAAATTGTAGTTAAATTTATGAACTTTGAATTTTGAAATACATGCGTGCCTTATAATTTAGAACAGAGGTGGTAATTCTCTATATCTATACCTATACTAATAGGTAATTTTAATTTTCTTAACCAGAAAGATCTAATTGTTGATTAAATAAATTGGATTATCATAACTATAGATTATATTAAAAATTATGTTAAATAAAATGAGCAATTGAAGATACTATGTACTCTTTGGTTAGTTTACTTTAAAATTTGATAAGAATTTGGAAGTAATAAATATAAATAAAATGAGCAATTGAAGATAATATATACTCTTTGGTTAGTTTACATTATAATTTGATAAGAATTTTGAATTAATAAATATAGTATTTGTATTCATCTTGAACTCTCAACTGGACTTTTGGTTAGTTTACTTCAAAATTTAATAAAAATTCCTATACTAATTAGACATTTAGAAGCTCTCACGTTAACTATAAATATATAAATATATGACCGTTAATTAAGTAGATCGGATTATTATTGTCATAGATTATATTAAAAATTATGTTAAATAAAATCTTCAATTCAAGATACTATGGACTTTTTTAGTTAGTTTACTTTGAAATTTGATAAGAATTCAAAATTAATAAATATGTTATTGCCATCTTAAACTCTCAATTGTACTTTTGGTTAGTTTACTTCAAATTTTAATAAAAATTTAGAATTCATAAATATGGAGTCATATACATATTGACTCTCAATTAGACTATCTTATTAATCTATAATTCTAAAATTTAGAATTAATAATTAGCCAGTAGTAAACAACATGGACGGTTATTTATTCTCTGCACTATAATTTTAGAAATAACCAACATAAAATTTAATAAAATTCAAGATTAATAAATTTGTAGTTCAACCCATCCTAGACTCTCATTTAATCTCTAAAATACATATTTACCAATTTGTAATTGGACTCTTTTTTATCTAGAACATAATAATTTATAATTATGGTATATACCAATTATAACATGCTATAAAAATGGGTTGACGGCTAGTAATATATTAATATACCACGTATCATAAACTTTAACTTTCCCACTGGTAACCGGTCGATGACTTGGGGACTAGTAACCGCCGGTTACTGGCCAAGATTTGGAACCTTGTGTAGGAGTCAATAACCACCTGAGAAGAACCAGCGCCGTTTTTTCACCTTCATATGCACTGGGCCAGAGACATCGAAGCAGTCGGCGACGAGGTAGACTTCGCTTGATGAACCCATCATATGCTACAGGAAGCAGATGAGCGATGACTGACCGATTAGTTGACTGAACTCTTTCTTACGGAAAGGAGCCACTAATACTTGATAGCAAGCCTATGGGCTGCTATATTTTCTATAGGTCTCACAGCCCAAATGAGTTTTTTTAGCGGTGTTAATTAAACCTATAAAAAACAGTGTAATTCAGTGGGTTTTGAAACCGACTCAGAAAAATAAGAGCTAACAAGTGGGCCATCTAAACCCATCAAATTTCCCATTCATCCACATTGCCTAACTCCTAGTAGCCGCCATCTCTCTTCTCTATCCATGCACGGTGAGCCAGTACAACCAGCCGACCATCAGAGTCGAAGCCGATACCCTCGCTAAGCGATTGTTGCCACCATCGCCACCGCCACCCATGATGCCAACATGCTTTTGCCGAGTCACCAAAAAGTGTCCTTCCGTCGCTTTCTAGGTGTTGCCGTCCTCTCCTCCTTCACCTCCAATCAGATCTGCCTTTCTCCCCTCTGACCAATTGCCACCCTAAGCTCAGGGCTCTAGTTCTGAACTTCCAGATGTGGCATTCTTGTGTTACTTGGCTTTAGATCTAATCCCTTGATTTATGGAAGGCGCTATGTGTCCTTAGGTTACTACAGAGATGTCTAGCCATTCCCTTGTCAGTTTCCTTCGTCTCAACAACCTTGAGCTCTATGCCCAGGTCGGTGGTGACAGCCAATTCGAAGATGAGCTTATACATTGTCCAATGACCATTCTTAGTCGATTTATTCCATGGCTAATTTGTAGGCATCATGCCATGTTCCTGACATTGCCATTTGCCTGTTAGTATTGTCTAATTCAATGCACAAATAATACAACTAATCAAACATCTATAACTTACAAAGCCTGGTGGATTACAATTAAATTAATATTGCTTCATGCTAACTAGATTGATGTGGCAAATAATTCCCTTTAAGCTAGTAGGTTAAAGAATATATGAATTTCATGAATAGTATGCAAACTTGAACCATGATAATATCTGCCATATGATTCCTCGGTTATTATCCTATTTACTTTCAATTAATAGACTGAAGTTGATGTGAAAGATATTTACCGTATTCGATATTTATTCAGTTCATAATATCCTCATTAACTACAGCTTTTTTCTAGGATATAGCATCTTCTTCAGCTTACAATATTGTTTTCTCCTGCTGGCCCATCAGGTGTAAAGTATACCTCTCTCTTAATCTTGGCCCATAGCTCATGGACCGGTCAAGTCAAGCCATGATCCACCGGGTCATTTCTCCCTTCTCCCCTAAACCAAAGTCCACTTGACATTTCTCTATCCAACTCTATCTATTAGCCTCTATTCTTTTTTTTCTTTTTTAGAAAATATTTAATCCTTCTTTTCATTATATAGAAAATAATTTTATCTTCAAAATTTTGTAACTTTCAATCTGTAACTCTGATCGATACCACTCGAGCCTCCATTTTTTTTCTAAAATTAAGATCTTGTTGACACGAAAAATCTGATGATGCCACGCATCGGCACACATGGAGGAAAGGGTCCCATCGAGTGTGCCAAAAGCGTGTTGAGACGAAAATCATCAAGACCCTTGTGTCACATACAGTGGCATGATATATCGGACTAAATCAAGACAGGATAAGATTGGACTTAGTAAAAACAGATTGATCAATAGTAGATTAATCATTAAAATAGAATAGGAATATTGACTAGTGATCCGATATGTGTAAAGATAGCTTATGATAAACTTCAAGATTAATTATAAAGATACTCATCAGCTAGAACTCTAATAAAATATTGTATAAAACCTATCGACTTAGTAGGATATAAATTGTTAGCAACAATCTAATATATCAAATTTAATATATCAAACCTAACCAAGACAATATCAGATTGAATATAATAAGAAAAACCTACTTAACCGATAGATCCTACGTAATTATGATAGATACACTAGATAAATTTAAGAGATCAAAACAATGCAGCCTTAGATAGAATCGATATATTAAGATAAACTGATAACCATATCGACCGAACTATAATAATCTAAGAGATTAGAACAATATAGCCTTAGACGAGACTAGTCTAGCCAATACAACTATCAAGTGGCGGGACTTACCCCTTCGCCAAAGATTAAAATGATGCAGCTCCGTATTGAGAGCCAGAACCTATCAAAAAACCTAGAGAACTAGGGTTGGTAATGCGTCGAGAGTATTGTTGTATTGAATTGTATGTCTTTTATTTACAGTAACACAAGGTTTATATTTATACCCTGAGATTATACTAGTCCTAAGCAATTACAATATCCACAGCAACCATGAAACAAACACTTACGGATAAAACAGAAACGCATAAATATTCCTAATTATAATACAATCTTACCTAATTACAATAACTATCCCTAAAGATAATGTTCTTTGTCCTCCACGAATCAGCCTAGGCTCAATCATTCATGGATCAATTGATCCACTTAGACCCAAACTTAAACATGTCAGCCAATACATTAACCATTGGCTTCAGTCGATTCATCAGTCATCAACTCTAGCCAATCCATCACCATCGGCATTTGTCAAAGACCGTCGGCTTTCATCAAACACACCAAAGTTGCCATACCAATACGCCGGTCTGTGCCAATTTTTTCCGTTAATAGATCTATCTAAAGGTTCTATTAGTTATTAACAATAGTATTTTCTTTTTAGGGTTTTTGTGTGATTTTCTCTATTTTACGCGTGGTCAACAACAACGAAAATTATTCCAGACATAAAATTTTGAAAGTTTTAAAGACGAAGATAGAAGTAAGTTACCCTAGATCATATTGCTCCTAATTTGTAAAATATGGTTGTTTGTAAAGTTATATGCTTAGCGTACACAGTTAAATTAACTGGCCTCGGTTTTGGCACAATCATCGGACCAACTTAGTAGTTGCATTACTTTTCGTAAGTTGTTGTTAATTTCTATTCTTGTAACTCCACCATAATGATGCTTATAAATTCTCACTCCTTGAATGAGGACAACACTGCCCCATCTTATACTGTTGTTTATTATTATGGAAAAAATTAGGCTATGAAACATTTTGCGAAAACCTAACTCGTGGAGTCGGTAGGTTTGAAAAAAAGCCTGTGAAAACCCATGATGTGAAACCTTGTCTATGTGGCTTGGTTTTATAATCACATGTAAGAACTGATTCCTTGAAAAATTACATCCAAGCATCTTACAGTATGACTACACGAGTATTTATGGTAAGCTCATAGCTAAGTAATTAGCTAGTTCATAATAATCTTGTATGTCAATAGTTGTGGAACACTGAGATGAGGAGATGAGTTTGTGGATCTTTATTGCTCGAGATGAGTGTTCTTCTAGCCTTGTTTAAGGTGATTTGTTTGCTATAGGAGACATCTCTAGTATGTACTGAGTATATGAAGGCATGAGACTTGCCTAATACTCGTTTTAAGATATTCGACCCAACTATATGACATGGGATATTCATGGGTTAGTGTAGAAAAGGCATTGTCACAAACTTGCGATGTCGATAGGTATTCGGTGTCAGTTTTGTGTTGTGTGGGTAAATCGTAAAAACTCTATAGAGCTTTAACTATTCAAATAGTCATGCCCACGACTAAGGCAAATCTAAGGTGATTCTCCTAGCGTAGATTTGTTTGCTAGTGTTTTATAAAAAATGTTTGTGGAGAATGGCAATCGTTATCAGAGTCAGTCTTGGTGATTAAGAACTCCCCAATAATGTATCTCATTGTAATGTGTAATGTTGTCTCTATATTTCTATCATGTTTGCAAAGTTCGCTATGTATTTTGAAAACATGTAAACTCCCTAAAATGTATGTCGTTTTATATGTGTATTATTCGGTGTGTACTATTATGCCACTTGTGAAGTTTCATAATTTGTGTAATTATCATTCTTCTCATGTTACTTTATATTTTTATGCTTCACATTCAATACTATTTGTTTGATACACAATATGAACTATGGTCGTACTAATAGGAATAATCTACTTGTAGGTATGGAGGTCGATGCTGGTCCATTGTTGATTGACCCGTCAGTTGATAGATGTCATTGCTCTAGGGCACATAGTAGAGGGTCCTTCTGCAATCCACTGAAGATGCAAAGAGTTGAACGCTTCTAGAGCATTAACCCATGATGGATTCCTAGGTATGTGCAGTTGCAGTTATAAGTCCTTCCCTTTGTACAATTATTATCTTACTTCGTTATGCTATGACCTACATGTTGAGGGCTGCTTAGTTACTGACCTTTGCACAGTTGGTCAAGCCAAGCCAGTTGGGAGAACCATGTTTTCCTATCAACGGTGACCTTTTGAGTACTATGGTCGACAAATTGAGGCCAGAGACGCACACTTTCCACTTGATATTAGGGGAGACGGTGCCTACTCTATTGGATGTGATGATGTTGTTGGGATTACTGATAACTAGAGTAATGGTTGGGCCTACCATCATTCACAATGGATGGGCCATCGATTTTCTTGCAAGCTTTCGAGATGTGTTGGATGAGCTCCTTGAGGACTTGACCAACCAACACGGTCCAACAAAGTTTTGGTTAGAGAAGTACTGTTAGGAGGATTATCCTAATGATCAGAAGGAGTGGGTTGTGAATAGACACTTAACGGATTACTTACTATGTCTATTCAGATGGGTCATGTTCACAGGCATGCACGGTGACTCCGTGGATAAGCACTTCAACCACTACACTAAGCAGATCGCTGAGTTACCTCTAGATCAGATTACACAATATAGTTGGGGCTCTATGATACATGCAGCGATGTATGTTGTCTTGTGTGATGGTTGCACACATAATAGCAAGCAGAGTTCTTTAACAGGGCGTCCTTTTCCTCTCATGTTATGGGCACATGAGCATCTCAACATTGGAAGATCAATGTTGGACTCATACACAAGCTATGGTACTAGCAAGATGTACCGATTTGGCATGGAAAACGCCAACAACCATCCCACAATGGGGTCGTTGTGGGCTTATCATGATGTAAGTTTTGTCTATTTACTTTGAGATGCTTCGAATACTTGCTTGCATATTAATTAACCATGCTATTAGTGCCTTGCAGCCATGGTGATCAAATGTAATGATTCACCGAGTGTACACCCAATTCATCACAGACTTTGACCAGCTCACTTCGGACCACATTCGGTGGACAACCTACAAGCCATGTGATATTGCTGCTCATGCACTATTTGGTCTCACAAATCTGTGCACTTGGGACAAAGGACTTTGGATGATGACATGACACCTAGAGCTAGACATGCATGTCAAGCCTTACCACGTACAGAGGTTCCTAAAATAGTTTAGGATGTTGCAAGTAGTTCCATCTAGGCCTAGGCGACCATTGGCTGACAGTCTTCGCAAGTAAGTCTTACACTAGTTTACCATTATTGTTATGCTTACTCTAGACCTTTTCAAAGAATTCATAATCATTGTCTTGTAGGTACTCCAGAGAGGGACTCGGACTTACATATGATGCCGCCATCATGTAGAAGATTCAGCCAATGGTCGATGAGTGGCTTGGTGCTACACAAGATGTGCAATTAGCCACACCTCCAGACACTCTTGGAGCGTACGAGGCGTACCTACATTGGTATCGTGGTGTGATGCAATGGAGATGTTTCCCTCTACATTATGACACATTAATTCCACAAGTGGCTAGTATTACAATACATTTGCACCATAGACATGTGTCACTTAAAACTTGATGGTACATATGCAAAACAAATGCAACTACAGATAAAATATGTTTTCTTCTACAAGTACTGATTGAATGGTGACATGGTTAATAGGTAGAGTTCATTGAGATGATCCACGAAGAGTTCAACACGCTCATTACGAGGCTTGAGTCGACGACACCACCCACTCGTGCGCTACTTCGTCTCCTATTGGAGCACACTCGATGTGGTAGCGCCTTCAAGTCAAAGAAGATATCTAGGCCCTCCTCAATGTTCTTCTATGGGGCACATGTTTGTTCCTATGCCTAGCCCTAGTTGATATGTGACAGACGACTTTGGTCCATCACACATTCGGCCTACAGTTTGTGTCCCTACAGCTCCGCCATCTTAGATGTAGCACATGCTGTACACACCCCCTAGAAGCCACCCTATGGGACCGCTGTACTCTACGCCAAGGTTTTAGCATGGATTTCTAAGCCTTACTGCTGACTAGTATGGACAACATGTCCAACACACCAGGATGTAACATGTATGTTACCCCTCAACCATCGACGTCCTAGTATAAGCAGGGAGCCAGCTTGGGTCTAACGTTCATCATAGTTGTAAGTATAATAAGCTTAATTATTAATATTCCATCATATATTTCATTGTGTTTGAATTGCTTCATTGGTAGATACAGACTACGCAGGTTATGTGGCGCCATTGAGTTTGGGACCTCCAATCTCTCC
Organism: Oryza coarctata; assembly: GCA_030770085.1. Classification (NCBI taxonomy): domain Eukaryota; kingdom Viridiplantae; phylum Streptophyta; class Magnoliopsida; order Poales; family Poaceae; genus Oryza; species Oryza coarctata. The sequence continues at coordinate 13,540,885 of CM061475.1, forward strand.
TAGGATCCAGTTCATAAATGACTTCTTTAGACCACCACAAGACACACAGAATGGTTCGGATGGTATGCCACCCCTCCGGTTACATAGATAACCCAAGGGACACAAACAATACAAGGCGACACCCGGTATGTGGCAATCACCCACCGGATACTCTCACATATTCTACTCACCAGATCAGGTAGTGATTGAGGGAATAGGCGTGCGAGGGATGACCACTAGCCGTAGTTGTTCAATCATCTTTAGATCTTTTTTGTATTTTCATGAAGTATTGTTTGCTATGTACTATGCATGTATCGGTACGCTACCAGTTCGAGCACTAATGAGATCATGATGTGTGTTCATATAAATCTATTATAGGCATTCGGTTAGTCCACCAAGTGTGTTCACCCATTAGTAATTTCCATAAAGGCCCTAGGCCACAATACAAATGACTCGTAAATGAAGAACACATCGTGAGATAAGAGCATATGCCAATGTCATGACTGGCTCCTCCATTTGCATTGCTTTTAACTATTAGCAACGAATAAGACAGCCAACTTTTGGCACCTTCACCTACCAATACTTTACATAAAGGTCCGCCAACCTTGTACATGTGGTTGGTGAATTAATAGCTTCCTATGCCAAAGTAATCATGCTTCTCCCATTCACATCACTTTCGACTAGTAGAGGCGCATAGTACAACAAACTTTTTGCGTGTTTACCTCTTACCTACTTTAGGCCCCCATGTGAGGAGTCAGAGAAAGCAAGGGCACCAACACCTCCTAGGACCCATGGTGACTATACACATTCAATATTTTAGGTGTATACCAGCTAACTGAGCCCCCCACACCGATTATAACTAAACATAGGGAGCACATACAATACCTGCATAATCGGTGGACTTTGCAAATCCAAGGACCCCTTTCTTGGGGCAAGACATTAGTAGCACTCACGCCCTCTATCCTTAGCCTATCCCATTAAAGGTTTCTTAGAATTGTAAAAGTACCATCTCTTCTCATATCATAACAGATTAACCTACAATTTTATAATAACTTTGATTCTTACCTTCCTGAATCAATATGAAGGAGAGATGAATGGAGTCTAGATCATGAGGCAAGAACATCCATACTAGAGGGTGGATACTTTTGAAGGGCTCATCTAGGCGTCGACAGATCGTCCATTGTGCCACTGTAGTAATTGTTATCATTTAAAGGCAATATGGTGACGTCCCACCATGCATGGAAGAAAGTTCTTCATATGTCCAAACATCAACGGGGAATGGATCATAAGTCTTTACTAAATCACACACTCATTGATTCTTTCGATTCAACCGCATATGTGTAACGTGAGTATTATATCTGTTGATAGACCAACCAAAGGATGTGTGAGTACATTGAATGGATTGACACTGAGACTCTCAATTCGATGGAAGGAATTGGTACACATCTATTGAAACAAGAGTTGAATACTTGCGCAGAAGGGCGGCATATGAACGCCAACTAGAGGCTAAACAAAACGACCAGAGGACTATTACTCGAGAGCTCCCGGTATGGACCGAGTGTCTAGAGTGCAGGTGCGGTGACTGTTGCTAGGTTGCTATGTCCTTATGATAAAATGCTCTAGGGATGAGATACTTTCTTTGTCTAAACATTAACGACGACTTCGTAGTAACTTGTAAGCACACTTTTCTTTCATCAATCACTTGTATTACCATTACTATGTCATGCAAATTATGCAGTGAGATGTAAGGATGTGTTTATTCACTAAGTGAATTGACACAGACAGACCCCAATCTAATGGTTAAAGCATAACATAGGCCGAGACGAGGTCAGAATACATGCATACCAAGGAGGAGCATGAACAACGAGTGTTGGTCACTAACTTAGATGGAGAAACAATCCTTTCGGTTTGCCTAAATGGTTTGACCGTCCTAAATGCACATGTAGGAATTGTTATCGAGTGATAGCATCCTTCGTGCAAGGGACATATGGGAGGAGATACCCACATTTGCCCAAATATAGATGACGACTTCATTGTAAGTCTACAATCTAATTTGTTTGTATGTTACATAATATTGCAATGTACAAATAATATTCTCTACATAGAGAGACAGAAGGATTTGTGCATTCACCTTATGGATTGACATGGTGCAACCCAACTATGAGGGTCAAAGGGTCACCGAGCCTGAGACACTCTCAGAATACAAGCAAAGGAAGAAACAAGATAGTCCAAACAAATCTACAAGACAGCATAGGCATAAGTAACAACCATTGAACCATTTAGGTGAACATGTTTAGAAATTACTATCACCTCTAACAAAGTGTGCCATTAGTCCACAACCATACCACTATCTAATAAAATGAACTCACATGTTTGGATGTTTCTTATGTATTTGTGTTTTGATCATGTTATGAACTCATGTTTTTTTACTTTTCTCCAATCGTGTCATCAAATGTGTAGTATGAGCCATAAATATTTTTTATCTAAATAAAATTATGGGTCACCGACAAGGGGTTGGCCATCCTGTAAGTGCCATAAAAATAACACATATGAGAGGACCGTGTATTTATGTGATTTTCCGACAAGAAAAACTTATAGAAGAAAAACATTAAAAAATAATATATCTACATAAAAGAGGAGCATTACACTCTAAATTAAAACTATATGAAAAAAACCGATAATAAAGTTGTCGAAGAAAAATAAAAAAACTGCAATTGATGTCCCAATATTTAACAAAATAACCGTATCGAAGAGGAGGGGTCTCAAAAAGGTCCTTGATGAACATTGGATATTTGACGGAGTGTATCAAACATCCCCTATTCGATAGGCAGGCCCGCACACGTAGCCACGAGGGCCATGTCGAACAGCTGACGTATGATATGGACCCTGTCGAACTCCCATATTTTGATGGGCCTCCTTTCATAATTTTCTCCACTAAACACTTATTTATGTAATTTTTCATTAAAATACTATTATTTAAAAAAATCGACACACTAGTATACTACTACTTGTTGCTTGTTACTGCTGCTGCTTGCTCTTCTCCTTGCCTGAACTCTTATATTCCCTTCTACTCTAGCACCACCAATAGTCCCCACTGCGCTGCCCAGTCAACCACCAGCGCCGGTGGAGTTCGGTGCCAGCAACCAGTAAGCTACTCACCTCTTCCCGGATACATTTCCCCTAAATTTTACTTCCTGATTTCATCTCCTAGTGTTGCTAAAATGAGGACAGGAATTATTTGTGCGGGTGAATAAATGTTCCTGATTTCATCCCCGTTGACCTTTGGTTCCACTGTCTGGCGGCGACCTTGGCCGCTGGGGGAGGAAGTGGTGGAGATTGGGAGGAATCGACGGTGGATGAGTTCTGGCTGCCGCGCGCACTACCCCGTTGACCTCAGCTGACGGCGGGGAGAGACGAGTGGCGGAGACAATGTGCCTCGGGTCGGCGGCGGCGAGTGAGCGGCTAAATGGCGTCACAGAAGGGCAGGGCGCAGACCGAAGACGCTGCTCAGGGTGGGGGTGGCGGAAGAGCTACCAACAGCGGCATCGCTGCTCGGCTTGGGAGCCGCCGCTCTATCGTTCACCTGTGATGGCCTTCGGCGGGTGCACCGGCAGCAAACCGAGGCGATGGCGGTGCTGCCGGCGGTGGGAGAGATCGGCGCGGGGAAGGGGCAGTGAGGGAGAACGACGCAGGCGACGATGGCTGCAGTGGAGACGGAGGATGCCGTGCCTGGATGCGCCCTATGCTGCGCTCGATTGGGGGCGAGTGAGAGAGAAAGAGAGGGGAATGGGGCCTACTTTTAGGAGAAGTTTGACGTTGAAGAGGTTATTGGAGTAAGATTTTTTTTCTTAGAATTGTTAAAAATTAAGAGAGCCCGTTAGAGATGCTCTAAAATAATGCTGTGATTGGTTGAAACTTTTTTATGCATAAGTTGTGCTAGCTAGAACTTATATTTATCTGATTCGAATAATAAAGTATTTATAAGTGTATTGATTAGGTGCGCTAAAATTAATTGTAAAAATTCCATTTGGACACTGATATCATATATCGATTTTTATGAAATTTGGGATGGAGAAGTTTTGGCTTCTGGATATTTAATCATGATGCTATTTTTTTATTACACTGACCATGTGGCACAAATTAAGGTAAATGACTTTTAATCAGGATCAAATTAATTGTGGGTCATTTCAACTACACCCACAAAAACAAGAGAAAAAGGATCCAAATGGGCTGTCAGTTTGGGCCGTATCTTACCATCTCTGCATAACCTGGGCTTCTTCTCGGATGGAGCCCACCACTAAGTGCAAACAGAATCATTGGATCAAAGTGCAGCCCGGAATAGCAGCCTCATAGCAAGGTCTATGATGCACCGATTCTAAAAACTTGGCATTATGCCATCCTCAAAAGCTACAAATGGTATTCGCTTAAATGCCATTTTCAAATCTAGGCCACACGCAGAAATGCCATTTGGAATGAAAATGCCCTCGTCTTCTCCAACTAGCCACCTTAGCCTCGCTAGTCGCTACTTCTTAGTCTCTCTATCTTGATGTTAGACTTCTCCACAGTTCCAAATATTATCACCATTACCATCTCCACGCGCGGTGGCTATCGGTGAGACGAGCAGTTGATGGAGATAACCTCTCGAATAATGGCGGCGCCACAAATCTAATCACCGGCACGTTAGAGAATTGCTACGCTAGCTCCTCTGCCACTCCGTGTCGTCGCCTTCTCCTTGACCATCAATGACTCCAGTGGGTCCTTCTTAGTGGCTGCATGAGGAAGCCATTGTCTGACAAGACAAGTCCAAGGAAGATGTAAAGAGAAGACCACCCAGTTGCTTCTACAAAGTGACAGCTGGAGAAGACGAGGGTATTTATGTCCCAAATAACATTTCAACGTGTGGCTTAAGTTTGAGAATGTTATTTTAGCGAATCTTATTTATGGGATGGCATTTGGATAAAAGCTCACTTTTGAGGATGGTATAATTCCAATTTTCTCACCAATACTTTAAAAAAGTTACATGCCAATCGATGTATTCGATTCTAGCTTGTTTTCAATACATATCGACCAAGTATCAGTTCTATTCTTCAACACTCCATACTTCGACACATACAAGGTATAGCCCAGCCGCCTAGCTAACTTAGTCACATGCTAACCCAAACCACATTCCCCTACACCCCAAGTGAGAGCTAAGGTTTGTTATTGAGATACATTTTGCCTGTTTGCAATCCATTATATCAATGATAAATAGTTGAGAATTTAAAAGTAATGCATATTATAATATTATTTTTATTAAAATATGTAGTTATGTCACTGCATTGGCATTTGTTTGAAAATGGTGAATCCCCGTATCAGTGTCCTGTCGTATGTATGTCCGTGAGTCATAGGCAAGGCCATCGGCTGCTGAGAAACGATTCGGTCCATTTTATTGTGTTGATCGTGATGTATTCCCGTTCGGGATGCGCGTCTTCTCGCTCTCACTATTGATGCAAACATTTGTACTCTGCAAACGTTGTGTTTTTCACTGAAAACTGAACTATGTGCCTTTCCTTTACTTCCCAGGTCTTCTGATATTTAGGGGAAAAAAGAAAGTGAAATAATTTAAACCCACTCAGGCCACCTTGCTGTAAAATATCTGAAGTTAAAATCATACCTCTGTGCTTAATGCTTATATATGTGGTTCAGAAGATATATGTCGCTACATGTTGCCATTTGCCAGCAAATAATGCAGGGGTCACCTTCAAAGAAATGATACAAGGGTCACATGATCTCAGCCACTAAAAGAGAACAGGCCATATAACGTGATCTTTCTTCAGAAAAGAGCCTGTCTGATCCAGTGTCATTTTCAAGGATTAGATGGACAAAAATGTGTGGCACAAATCTGAATGGAGATGGCATTGCATTGTCTTACTAGATTAGAATTGGGCCTCAATCTCTTCTGGCCGAAAGCCATGACAATTATTGTGTTACCAAGATAGTAGTAGTAGTGATTTCAATCTATTAAAAAGAAAATGTAATTGCAAATAGTGTAGCATTTGGAATTTCTTCATTCGTCGTGGTCCCTTTCAGCAAGTTGTGTGCTTTGCTGACGAGATATGATAGGAACATCAACGGCCTCAATTCGTTCTACATAGTTTTGAAGATTGCTAACATGCAAAGATCTGTCTTGAAAAAGATATAGAAAAATCACTCAAACAAAGGCGACATGACACTTGTCTGATATGTGGACAAAGCTGGAGCAGTTGCAGATATTTACTAGAGATTTTTCAGTGCAAGAGAAGCTACCATCTACTAACATCAAGTTATGAAATTCTTGGTCCCTGCAGTAACACCGTTATTAATTGGCCCTAACAACTATAATCGACTTCAATGCATATTGATCTGTGAGAGATTTGAAAGATAGATCATTAAGCTCGTCTGCATTTATGCCAGATTGGAAAAGGTTCATCATTTATCCATGAAAGTGTAGCATTCTTGCTTCTTCAAAATAAAAGTGTAGCATTATTTTTATCAGGAACAAGGATGTACGAAAAAAATGATGGTAAAATACAACTAAGTACTAGAACAAATTATATTTAGAAAAAACGGTGAGAAACTAAACAATTAATTGCTATATTACATCGGAACTCACGAACAACAAAGCAATTAAATATTTTTTATGGAAAATAGCTAATTGTTAAATCCAAAAAATGAACACATTATGCAAAAGTGAATGGTCAATAACCTCAGGTTATACCCATTTATCCATTAATCAATAAATCTAATCTTCATAGGTGAAGAAAAATTTAAATAGGCTAATTAGGCTAAGTAATTCAACCCTATCTTTCGCTACATGGTCTCAAGTTCCGGTCCTCACGATCTCACCTCTCATCCCTTTTCGCTCTCATTTTCACCATGTCTAACGGCCTATAACAGTGTCTATTAGCCTCTATCACATTAGGCCCATGTCATACCACATATCTTATGTGAAACATCTGAGATGTAGGATCTACTGTAGCAGTCAAGACAATTGATTAAAATTTTGATCCTATGGACAACTGATCAGCACAATATATTTAAGATGGTCAATTCTTTCAAACCATGAATATGTGGACTTAGTATAAATAATTTAGGTTTGATTCGAGGTGTAACCATTACCAACCATAATTTGTAAAAAATCAACAAGCTAATTGAGCTCAAATACCACTACACCATGGTATGTAAATGGAAATATTTTTCTGAAGAAGCACAACATTTGTGGAGCCAGCTACCCCTAGGACAGTCACCCGGGCTTACTGACACGCGGCAAGAAAAAGAAACGACAGTTTACCGATATCAGATGATATTGACAATATATTATAATAGGTTTCTTTCGGACTCTAGAAAAATTCTTGGATTCATCGTTACAGCACCCGTGACTTTAATAGTCTTGTCCCAGTCTATTGAAACGGTTTGGAGAGAATCCAAAAGCCCTCACTAAACCCGCTAAAAAATATCTCCCCCAATCAATCCAAAGCCCAGAGGCCCATAATGCTGACACGTGGACGCCACTCCCAGATATTTGCCCCCTGTCTCCCCTTCTTATAGCCCGCCATCCCCTGCTCTACCACTCACGCTCCTCATCCCGACCGATCACCAGCATCCATCTCCGCGACCGCGACCCAGCAGGGTCAGCTTAGCTCAGCTCCCCCTCACGCATGGCAGCCATGGCCACCACCGCGTCTAGCCTCCTCAAGACCTCCTTCGCCGGCGCGCGCCTCCCGGCCGCCGCACGCAACCCCACCGTCTCCGTCGCGCCGCGCGCCGGCGCCATCTGCAACTCCGTCTCGTCGTCCACCCCGCCCTACGACCTCAACGCCATCAGGTTCAGCCCCATCAAGGAGTCCATCGTGTCCCGCGAGATGACCCGGCGGTACATGACCGACATGATCACGCACGCCGACACCGACGTCGTCATCGTCGGCGCCGGCTCCGCGGGGCTGTCCTGCGCGTACGAGCTGTCCAAGGACCCGTCCATCAGCATCTCCATCATCGAGCAGTCCGTCTCTCCCGGCGGCGGCGCCTGGCTCGGCGGGCAGCTCTTCTCCGCCATGGTGGTGCGCAAGCCGGCGCACCTGTTCCTCGACGAGCTCGGCGTGGCCTACGACGAGCAGGAGGACTACGTCGTCATCAAGCACGCCGCGCTCTTCACCTCCACCGTCATGAGCCGCCTCCTGGCGCGGCCGAACGTCAAGCTGTTCAACGCCGTCGCCGTCGAGGACCTCATCGTCAAGGAGGGACGCGTCGGCGGCGTGGTGACCAACTGGGCGCTGGTGTCGATGAACCACGACACCCAGTCGTGCATGGACCCCAACGTGATGGAGTCCAAGGTCGTGGTCAGCTCCTGCGGCCATGACGGGCCGTTCGGCGCCACCGGCGTCAAGCGGCTGCAGGACATCGGCATGATCGACGCCGTGCCCGGCATGCGCGCGCTCGACATGAACACCGCCGAGGACGAGATCGTCCGCCTCACCCGCGAGGTCGTCCCCGGCATGATCGTCACCGGCATGGAGGTCGCCGAGATCGATGGCGCCCCGAGAATGGTACGAAAAAACATCGATTTTTCCACACTTTACATTACTCCACACAATCTCTCCCAGTTCTTGGGATTGAACAAATTCGTTTCCACGCCGTTGTTGCAGGGCCCGACGTTCGGCGCCATGATGATCTCCGGCCAGAAGGCGGCACACCTTGCACTGAAGGCGCTCGGCCGGCCGAACGCCATCGACGGGACGATCAAGAAGGCGGCGGCGACTCCGTCGGCCACACACCCGGAGCTGATCCTGGCGTCGAAGGACGACGGCGAGACCGTGGACGCCTGAGCGAACAAGGGAAGAATCGGGAGCAAGTAACGCGTCAGTGTCTGGGAGTGTGAGTACCAAAATCCGTAAGATGTGGTGGTGACACGGAAGCGTTGGGGATGAAAAGAAAGATGTTGACTTTTCCATGCATTGTTTGTTTTAGCTTTGGATGTTAGCGTCTTGTTCATAGCACTGCCACCGTGTGTGTGCTCTGCTCTGGTTGCCCCATGATGGTAGCACTCCATGGATCCGTTTCTCTGGGAGAAATGAATAAACGATGAGGATATAAAATGCTTCAGTGCCATTGTATTTGTTGGTCAGATTGATGCTATTATTATGATTCAGTTTTGATGTTTGGGCAGAGTAAGAAACTCTGTTTTCTGTGACAGCATATGACCACATGACCAAGAAAGTGCAGCAGCTGAGAGAAAAATCTAGCCAGAACCCAGAATACCTGGAGGCATTCAGCATTCCTAGTCACTGGACCTGGTGAGTATGACATGTACGTTAAACAAACAATCCAGGTAATCAGTCACTAATCAGGTTTAGAAGGTACTAAACCCTGAACCCTAGTAAATTTCATTCCGACGGCAATGTTAGCCACAGCAGCCTCAGAATGTTTGGAACTAGTGGATATTCCAGACTATTCGAATTTTGATATAGTGCCAAAAGCATCTCTCCATCATGGTATGTCACCTTCGTGCAAGAACAGACAACCAGCAACAATTTTTACGTCCTGTAGTTCGAGAAATATCTTTCCTGGAAAATTCTTTCCAGAGTAGATTTCATTCTGAACGACTCCTAGTCCTAGGTGTTATACATGTTGGTACCCAAAACTGCACTTCGACGAAGGTTAATCAGTTAATCACACACATATCACTTTGGATTATGTTCTGTGGCCCAAGTAGGCTAGATAGGCCGAGTGAAGACAGGACTAAGATGGCCCATAAGTTGATGTGGCCCAGAAGTTGGATGGCGACTTCTCAATTGGCCCAACGTCCAGTCACATAGGAGCCTTGAACTGAACCAAAAAATTCACTCGGTTTTGGTGGTTGCATGTTGCATCTATTATGGGCCCAATTTATCAAGTTGCCAAATATAGACTTGAACCATGATTTAGAATGCACACCTGAAATTGGAAGGACAGAAGTATGACAGTACTATCATGGTTGCCGAAACGGCCAATTAGTCACAGTTGATGCAAATCTCCGAAAGCCCCTCGCAGTCATAGTAGTAGCAAATCTGTTATCTGAAGGCGAGTGTACCGTGCTGCAACCTGCACAAAATTAAGAAAACAGTATGAAATGTTGGTACACTTGAATACGTGCTCTTCCTCTTTTTTCTTTTCTTTTCTACTGTTGAAACATTTTTTTCCCTCCCTGCCTCTCGAGTGTAGAGATCTCCCTTGCGCAACACTGCAAATGTGCGCCACACGCAGAAAACAACAGATGCTCCTTTATTCGTTGCGCCCTAGTCAGGAGTGTCGGCTGCCGGGCCTACGGACACGTTTGCCTTTCAAGAAAGGGATGAAGGGCAGACGTAAGAGAAGAAAGGGATAACATACGGACGTAAAACAAAACTACTGTAACAGCACGCGAGTGTGTTCAGGTACAGCACGAGCACACGTTACACGAGCACGGATGAACGGCCCGGATGAGAGAACGTGATGGCCGACTGCTTCTCATCGACCGTCCGATGAACAAACTTCGTGGTTTCGAACTCGGCAGGCTCCGGTGACTCCCAGACGTGCAGTCATCAATGCGTGGAATAAATAAAGCTGCTCGGTTTTTTCACTGCAACGCCGCAGGGGTCCCCTGTTCGTGCTCACTTCCTCCGTCACCCGGTCTCTCGCGGCAGAGGCGCAGAGAGCAGGTGAGTTGGCCAGTGCACCGCCTTTAATACTACTCCCCTTGCTCTCTCAATCAACAGCCACTCTGCCTCACGCTCTCGCTCACATCAACAGCCACGTGCTACCATCTCGCCATTGATCCATCCATCCACACATCCGCTAGTACAGTACTCCGTAACGTGGCCCGTCGTTTCGTCAACACGAACACGACGAACTTCATGTGACGGCCACGACGAGACGAGAAGATAAAACGGAGAAATGGATGATACCCCAGATCTGAACCATCAAGCGTGATGACAACCAGTTGCCTCCCCACAATATAATCCCACCACGGCTCGGCCTCAAAACGGGTCCGCGATAAACAAAGCGACGCGAGCGGAGACGGAGAGGGGGGAGGGGTTTTCGAGTACTTCTCTCGAGGAAAAGTTTGGTGCGGCAGCGGCGCGCAACGGTGCGATTTTCTACAGCCCAGCGCCGCGCCGGGACGGAAACGGCCGGCAAAAACTGCACGCTTCGTCAAGCCGGGGGCGCCGGCGCCCAACTTGTGCCTTTCTTTAGGGTTTAATACGCACGCTTTCATCTGAAGACGCGCCCCCGCCCGCCTATAGAACGCGGTGGTGGTGCGCCTCTGTCTCTGTGCTAGCTGCACTGCTGCTCTCTCGCTGTCTCTCTCTGCTGTGCGTTCGCTGCGCGCTACGTGAGCTCGGCTCGGGTGTCGAGGACGATCCGAGGATGGGGTCGCGGGAGCGGCGGCCGTGGGTTGGGGTGTTGACGGTGATGGTGGTTGTTGCGGTGTGCTGCTTCCGTCGGGCGTCGGCGGCGGAGCCGTCGTTTGGCGACAACTTCGAGATCACCGGCGCTGAGGATCATGTCAAGACCTCCGCCGACGGCCAGACGTGGTACCTCTACCTCGACAACAGGACTGGTGAGTGATCGCTCGGACCAAACAGCTCTGCTAGCTAGCTTGCTTGCTCCGGCAATGGCAGCTGCATGGGTTGGTTGGTTGCTAATGCTCCCCTGTTTGTTGGCTTGTTCAGGCGTCGGGTTCCAGACGAAGCAGAGGTACCTGTTCGGGTGGTTCAGCATGAACCTCAAGCTCGCCGGCAACGACTCCGCCGGCGTCGTCACCGCCTACTACGTACGAACTTAGCTTGTCATCTTGTCTGGGAACTCTGAACTCAACTGAACTGAACTCGATGGCAACTTGCAGATGTGCTCCGACGTGGACGCGGCGCCGGAGCGTGACGAGCTGGACTTCGAGTTCCTGGGCAACCGGAGCGGTGAGCCCTACATCATCCAGACCAACGTGTACCGGAGCGGCGTCGGCGGCCGGGAGATGCGCCACTCGCTCTGGTTCGACCCCACCGCCGACTTCCACACCTACTCCATCCTCTGGAACCCCAAGCAGATCGTGTAAGTGACCAACCCCATATCAGTAATTAGTATTACAGTTGATTAATCATGCGCCACCGTGGCTGGGCTCGCCGGAGTTAGCATCCGCCGCCGTCGATGAGTTGAATGCGCCCACCCACCTACCTACCCCCTGAAATGGGTCGCTCCGATGGCGATTAAATGAACCTGCAGATATGCCAAACCCTGCCGCGCTTGTGCTGGTGGTACGAGCACTCCAGGTTGCTGCTTGGCCACACCCTGTTTGGGACCAAGCAATGGCCGCCACCTTCGTCTTCCCCGTGCCCGCTGATCCATTTCTCTCCTCGCTTCGCACTTAATAATTTGGATTACATCAGCTGTAAATTAATTCTGATGTTCTTGCGATGAATGGATGGATGGATGGATTGGGTGTTCTTGCAATGTTGTTCAGGTTCTTCGTGGACAAGGTGCCGATCCGCGAGTACAGGAACTCCGACAAGCCGAACACGTTCTTCCCGATCATTAAGCCTATGTACGTGTTCTCCAGCATCTGGAACGCCGACGACTGGGCGACCCGGGGCGGGTTGGAGAAGACGGACTGGACCAAAGCGCCGTTCATCTCCTCCTACCGCGACTTCACCGCCGACGCGTGCTCCTGGGGGACGTCCGCGGTGTTGGGGGCCAGCCCGCCGAGCTGCGCGGCGTCCACCGGCAGCAGCTGGTGGGACCAGCCGCCGGCGTGGGCGCTCGACGCCGGCCAGCGCGAGGACTCCGCCTGGGTGGCGCGGAACCTCGTCATCTACGACTACTGCAACGACCGCGAGCGGTACCCCTCCCCGTCGGAGGAGTGCGCACTTCGGACGACCAGCTCGTGAGGCCATCGCCATCGCCGCCGCCGTACATCGCCGTATGATGTGCGGCCAGGTTTTGGATCGTCCTCCGATCGTGCGGCTCGGATTCTTTGTGGGGGTTTGGTACCGTGTAACTACTATTTTTGGATTGGATTGGCCCAAGTAGAGTGGCTGTCACATTGGAACCATATTCTCTTTGGATGATGAAATGGATAATTTTTTTTTGCTGCTTCAGTACTGCACATGCATCGTTGCCTGACAAATGGCAGTGTAATCTTGAACAGATGCATGTTACATCATGTGTTAGCGTGGGGTAATTTTGCTGGTGCTCCAATGGCGACATGACAGCAAGGTGAAGATTGCACAGTAGCATAAGATTGTACTAGTACTACAGTGGCATGGGCACTGAGCCAAACATGCGTCAGAAAGGCTCGTTGTTTCGATTATAATAAATATAAATGAAATGGTTTATTAATAATTTAAAAAATAATTTATAGATAAAATTTTGTAACGATTTAAAAGCAAATGATTAAAAATAAACTATAATAAAAAATATAAAATCATCTTTAAATTTAAATTGAGGCATATGGATGTCTGAGAAAAATAATGTTTTCTACTGTCACAGATCTGGCTGAGGATGGGCTGGGAATATGGCCGGACCGGCTGCCTGCTGGAAGATGCATCATGACGTGACGAGGGATAGGTTCCTTTCGTTTCGGCGAGCACGAATCGGAAGAAAAGGGAGATAAAAAGGAAAAGGTTAGTTGTACGACTGATGGAGTGATGAGCGAGCTGTGGGCATCTGCATGTGTGAGGGTCAGGCTGACGAGGAAAAGAAAGGGAGGGGGAGAGAGGGAGAGAAAGAAAGAAGCATCCAAAAAGATTGTGCGCCGTTTCAACGGCAGAAGTGACCGTGGAGGGCCACGAGCTTCCAGTAATCTCGTGTTGTTCTACCTTCTAACACAGACCAAAATAGGGGCACAACTAATGTGCGAAGCTGCGCAGCCGCCGCTACAGCTAAGCGCTATTTAAAATAAATAAATAAATAGTTGACCTGAAAATTTTACTATACGAATTGAAAAGATTGAAATTTTGAGTTGACTGTTTCAAAAATTTGAACTGAAAGTTTCAAAAATTTGAGTTGAAAAGTTTTCTAATTTGAGCTGAAAGTTTCATTACTTGGAGTTGAAATTTTCAAATTTTGAGTAAAGTTTTTTACAAATTTTAAGTTGAAAGTTTTAATTTTGAGTCAGAAGTTTCAAAAGTTAAGTTAAAGGTTATAAATTTTGAGCTGAAAGTTTTTCAAATTTGAAATAAAACTTTCTGTTAAAAAGTATCTGTTATAAAACTTTAGAATTGATACAAGTATTTAGAATTGACTATAAAATTCTAATTTATTCAAAATTACGTAGGCAGTTAGAGGGTGTTTGGCGTAGCTTCAGCTCTCAGATTTACCTCACCTAGAGTTAGAGCTATACCAAACAGTCTACTCTAAAAAAACCAGAGAGAGCTGGTCGAATCGCTCCAGAGCTCTCACTTCCATCCAAACGACACTATTGCTCATCTAACTTTATTAAAATTATAGGCAAAATGCCATCGAACTATTCCTATCCAGCTAGCCGCTCAACCTCTATCCATTCGCCCATTCGCACAACGCAAAGGAGGCCGAGGGCGACAGCTTGGGCGGCGACGGCATCTAGCATGGTGGCTAGGGGAGGCGGTCTTGCGCAGCGGCTGAGGAGGCAGCAATCTTGTACGGTGACGAGCAAAGGGCTTGGCTCGGGCAGCTGTCAGAAGGGCTACGATGTTTATAGTGGCAGGGTGCAACGGTAGGGCATGACGTTAGAAAGTGGTAGCAAGACATGGCAGTAGGGGACAGGGAGAGACTGGCGATAGTGCAGGCAACAACCAGTATTGACACAACCCCGTCTTCTCCCCTATCTCTCTCGGCTAGGGTGGTGACGGCATAGGCGTCTTAGCAGTGGCGCAAAGCGGAGCCCGATGATAGTTTAGGTGTCTAGATGGTAGCAGTGCAGATGTCTAAGTGACGGGACGTAGGTAACGATTGGCAGCGACGCATAGCAATGAGGACAATAAAGATAATATTATCCACCTCTCTTCTATTATCTCTTTTAGAAGTTCTGAAGCTAACCAAGCTAGCCAAATAATTTTCAGCCACCTAGCTCCTATATAAGTTAGCTCTTATTAAAGTTGATGTTTGGAGGTAGGAGTCGGGGTTTAGAGCCTATCAAATAAGCCCTTAATTTGGGCGTATGGGTCGCGGGTGACATCCGCTTCGCGCCTCCCTTGACAGCTACAACCGTGCAAGCTAGGCGCACCCACACACGGAAGTGTGAACCCCAATTAGCTCATCTGCCAAAACTAGTTCGATCTTCTTTTTTCTGGAGCTAACGAAATTTGACGAGGAATTTTGTTCTGGGTAAAAAAAATGACTAGATCCACCACGGAGCATTACTTGAAATAGGAAGTAAGGAATCTGATGATTCAGGGAAGCACCAAAGATGTTTTGGTGAAATTGAAGTCGTGTGGGTATATAATTCATGATTTTATCCATTGGAGATTAAATCTGGTATCCAAAAGTATCACGTATACGTGGTTACAATTTAAATAGAATTTAAGGTCGGAGATTTACTGCCTATCTTGTTGTCTTGTATGACTGTTGTTGCACGATTGAACGGTAATAGCGACGTGCATTGTTTACTAAAGAAAGGAAATACGTTTGGGTTTTATTCACTTTCTGCTGAAGAGTTGCTGGCTACACTGGCGATCACCAAGTCATGCAGAGTGGTGTCCCAGTGGATATGATAATTTACTGACAATGTTAACGGCTACGTGGTTAGGAACCCTAGATATTATCTTAACCAAATCGATCTCACCGTATTTCAGGAGCAGGAACACATGCAGCCATGTTCAATTCGCTGCACGCACCTGCATGGATTCCACGGCCACATCTTGCACCATAATCTTATCTGGCAGAGCAATAGGCTGGCTGTACCCATTGACAGAGCAGATGCATTTTCAGGACTGAAAATGCCACTAGTAATACGTGGTGTGCACATCTGACTGAACAGGGAGCAAGATTGCATCTGATTTCTCAGCCGTGATGTTCTGGTTGAAACACGGAAAGAAATCACTCAAAAATGGCACACATCCTGACATTGCTGACTGATGAAGACGACGTAGAAACATTGGGAGGCTTCGACAATCAGACCTAACATTCTGAAGTCTGAACCTTTTTGTGATCAACCCATGTTCTGATGTTCATTTTCTACCGACCCAAACTTTCTGAAGTCTTCTGAACCTTTGTGATATACCATGTTCATTTCCTACCAACGTACAGTGCACTATTAGCAATACTGTAATACTGTACATAACCATAAGAATAACAGTCAGCTAGGAACTGATTGTACTCCAGTACCCTTAAAGATGTCACTGTTGAAGTGCCAGAAATATCATGAGATGTCCTGCCGACATGGTGAGACATGCCGGAGAATCACACGTTGCAGCGGTCAACGGTCAGGGCTGCACAGAATGATGCTAAACCGTACCCAGCAGTAATGGAGAAACCAAACAGTACACAGTTTGGAGTAACAGCTTAACGGAGATTCAGCTGACAATACTACTAGTATCAATTGTCATGAATACAAGGGCGTACATAAACAGTAGCCGGTGCATGCCGACTTCATGAGGTGCTCCCATAACATAGCGTGTACTGCTTGCTGATCCTGTCTGAAGGAGTGCACACTTAACAGCTATCACCCTTGGAAAACCTGAAAAATGAGCAATCTAAAACCACAGCTCCAGAAACCAGCTGAAGCAAAATTGTACGCGGGAAGCTGGCCGGTTCCATGAAAATAAATCACCATAATCCAACCAAATTGATCACGATCCACCTTGCAAAACTGTACGCAGGAAGCTGGACGGTTCCACACAAATCAATCACCATAATCCAACCAGGTTGATCAAGATCCACCTTACTGGACCTTACTATGAAGCATTGGCAGGACTGCAACACCGCAGCCACACTTATGGCATTCAGACATGACCATAGTAAATTAGTAATGCAGAAAAAAGGTAGATGACGGTCAGGGTAGCGCTCTCAAAGTAGCATCTATTATTCAACCTTGATGGTAGAGGGTCACAAGCCATCTAGTGATGGTGCCTCTTACAAACTTTCAACACAGGTAACAAGCATACACTCAAGAGGTGGCTAGGTTTTGTGTGTACAATGGAATACGCGGACATGTACACAACCAAGTATAATCCACCCCAAGCTATAGTCTTTGCAATGGATCTGGCAGTTGCTCAGAAACCATGAATCTTGATGTGCTCCTTCTTCACAATGCCGGCCTGTGGAACATAGCATACAAGTCAAAACATACGCATTTGTATCTCACAGCATGTGTATGTCTAATTGTACTAAGCATGGACATGAAGAATGGTCTCTACCTGAACAAGAAAATTTGAAACGTTCTTCCTCTGATCACCCTGAAGTTGAATAACCTACAGGGCGAAGCATTGATCAGAAAAACTAGCACAGAAAGATAGATAAAACGTTAATCAACCGATCAGGCACAACAAATTTCGCTTATTGCACACACCTGGCCAAGCTCTGGGTCCTGGACAACAGTACCATTGCAGCAAAACTCTTTCTTGAGATCTTTGAGGATCTTGTTGTAGCTGAATTCCTTCTTCAATCCCTGGACAGTAGTCAGGCTCTTACGGCCATTACGCTGCTGGATGCGTACATGAACGTAGTCCTTTGATCCTGCAGCCGCACCAGAGTCTCCAGCATTGGCCTCAGCAAAGGGATCTGTACATGTTCAGGAAAATATGATGAGTACAGATATTCCAGGCACTCAACCATTTGGAAGAGTGAACAGAAAAGAAAACAACAGGCATACCGAAAGCAGTTGGGATCTGAATGTCGAGATCAGACATGAAACTTTGCTGGTGAAAGTGGCAAGCTACACCAAGAGCTGTACAAAGGAAATGAATCATAAGAGCATGAAGTATAAAAATCCCGATTACAGCTTCATAAATTTCTTTCTGTAATCAAGCAGGCAAGGAAGAAACAAAAAGAAACTTGTACATGTTGATAAAGGGGGCAATCACTGAGAGGTAGAGACAAAATTGAGGACAGTTCATGCCGGCCTTTCAGCTCAGAATTTAAAAAAAAGGGGTGAAAGCTAACAAAAAAAACATAACCAAATGAATACTGCTTGCGTTACAGTTATGTCAGGAGTTAAACATGGAGATCAGAAATGGGACAAGTTCTAACTAAACTATAGCTATTATCTAAAACTAACTATAGCTACGATAATTGCCATGTAAAATCACTATTCGTAGCAATCAATTCATTCAATTGCATCACATAACTTTTAAGACAAACAAAACATATTTCTGGGACTAAATCAAATCTGAAGAACAGGGAATCTCCTGTTCCCGAGGATTATAACTGTATCCACGAATTGCTGGGTGGGGTCTAACTATCTAAATAAGGCTTGTTTTTTACATGAATACCTGCAGAAATTTAGGACATACTTAATAATCCATCTCCTGAACGGAGGGTACTGACTACTGACTAGACCACGTTTGTTTTAAGGGAGGATTATTTTTGTTCAGTTGGGAATAAACAAAGATAGCTTCGTCAAATCAAGAAACCATCTCTACTAGAATCGAGGACCAAATAACCGTACTTGATTACACCAATAAATCATCACTGCCCGAATTTACCTCAAACAAAAGGTACTCGGAAAAGTCACAAAATTTCGATCCCTGAACATTTCCCAAGAGCTCACCCGAGGATCGGCGACAATAGTAATTAATTAGATAAACCGAACTGATAACATGCACCTCTATCCTTGAACCCAAAGAACAGGAAGGTCAGAAACACAGATCCCCTTTCGAGGAAAGAACTCCTAACATCACAACAACTTAGAACCATATACAATTCAAGAATCGAAGGGGAGAGTAGGAAAAAGAGGCCTATATGCATACCCTGGGAGGCGGTCGAAGAGGGAAAGAGGTCAACCAAGAACTCGACCGGAAGATATGGATCGAGGAGGAGGAGCCCAGCTAGTCCGTCGGTCGTCCTTGGTGCTCTCCCTCTGCCTTGGCTTGGATGGATGCCTCCTATATAGGGAGGAGTAAAGGAGGAGGAATTTATTGATGGGAGGAGGAGGATGCTTCTTGGTTTGCTTTGCCACCCTTTTTCCTCTCGTCTCCTCTCCTCTCTTCTGGCCGCAAAGCCTGCTGTTAAAAAGGTTGTCGCTTGCTTGCTGTCCTCCGTTAGGTCATCCTTCTGGTTGTTTTGTGGGCAGCCACTCTGTTGTTGTGTGTGTGCCGAAGATGGGAAATGGTGCAAGAATAAAACACATTTGGTTAGTGAAAAACCTAAACTTCTTGTTTCATATTTTTCATACCGTATTTGTAAATTTTAAAATTATTTGTTGTATTTTATTTTTTAGTAATCAAGTAGATATTAAAAAGGAGTAAGTTACCTACACTATACGAGCAAATATTAATTAGTATATGCTTGTGTTGAGAACACCGTAAAATTGTATATGTATCCTCTGTTACAACATACAAATATTTCTAGATTGATTAGCAAACTAAGGTTAAGAAAAAACATTCCAAAATACAATCATTTCTAGGTTGGTTAAAAAACTAAGGTTAAGGAAAAGAATATCATTTTTCCATCTTAGTAGCCAATTTTTGAGTTACTTATATTCCACTCCTAAACACCTCACTAAAATATATGGATTTTCATATATTAAAATCGGTGCCCCACAAATAAATATATTGTAGTATAAACTTTAAATGCCATAAATGCTTAGGAAAAGGGTACATATTAGAACTGATAAAGTAAATAGTACACCTATTATGTATTATAATATAATATAAGAAAAGGCATAATCTCTCCGTATTTTTTGAGTTGCAAGAAAGTATGCAGAAATTAAATGGAGGAATATTATGATTGTTTTAGAAGATGAGGTATGTGGAGAAATATTCATATTTTGAGAGAAAAATTGACAGCTACATTTTGAGACGGATGAAATATTATGGATGGAAGCAAAATTATTTTGTTTTCTCTAAAAGAAATTTTGTTTTTTGAAAGAAAATTCTTGTCTCATAATTAATATTGGTTTTGCTGCAACTTAGGTACTGCATGAGATAAACATGGGTTATCTGATTTTCGTGATAGCTATTTAAGCGTATAAATGAATGAATTATTTTTTACAAAGTTAAAAAGTTGTTTAAAAATATTTAAACAAAATGTTATATAGAAATATTTTATATGAAACATTTGTTTAGAAGTTTGAAAAGCATAAAAATAAAAATCCAGAATGCAGAATCAGAAAATAATTTGGCTTTAGTGGGCACTGTTAGAAGTAGCTCCTAGAGAATACTGACGATAGGACCGACCTACGCAAAATGGTCATTCCAACCCGCATTGGACGCGGTCTTATGACGAAACGTTCGTGATTAGAGCAAATTAATTAACTTATGAAAACGGCAACGGCGCATAGCGGAGCACCGATCTCCCGAATCCTGAAATAACTGTGCGTTCGTTTCTTCTCTTTCTAACTTCTAATCTCTCATTTTTCAGCTACTAAACGATATATTTTTTTTATAAAAAAAACTATAGAAAAGTTGTTTAAAAAGATCATATTAATTTATTTTTTTTAGACTAATGCTTGAGACGCTAATAAATCTGTGCGCGAAAAAGTTAACCAGCCGCGTTCCAAACAAACGCAGCTGGGCACGGGGCGGGACCCACCCACCCCCCGACGAGACGAGCGAGCCGTCCGGGAGGGATGAACGCGGATTCGTGATTCGCGACTGGGATGCGGGGGACCCCGTTCTCCACCTCCACCGCCACGCCGCGGATAGGGGCGGGTGGCGTTCACGTGGCGGCGGCCGGCACCGCGTTCCTTCCCGGGCCCGCCGCCCTGCGTTGCGTGGGGCGGACGCGGGAGCGAGACGTCGAGGAGGCAAAAGTGGCTGGACGTCTCGTGGAAGCGGCGCGTCTCCCGTGAGATCGGGCGGGGTCGGTGGTTTCGAATCCCCGAGGTTTGCACGGATATGCTTCCCTTCCCTTCCCTTCACCTCAACCCACCGATCGATCACCGACGCATGCTACGCACAACTCCGTCTAGGATCACAACCGGACGCGAGCGCGATCGTCAAGTCAGCTGCTCCACATTCTTTTACGTACTAGTACCAATTTGCTGCTTTCGTGGAACGGCTCAAGCGACGACAGCCGCAAGAACAAACACGGGGATTTTCTGGAAAAGCTGGTTTAGGTAGCGTCCTTTGCACGTTAAACATTTCACATCGCTATCGCCGGAGGACGCCGACGTACTACGTAAAAGAGGATGGGGGCATAAACGTCACAATCGGAAGCAGACAAGGCACACGATTCGTACCAAGGAAAAAATTATCCAGTGCTCGTGCAAATTATAAAAAAAATATCTAATCTAATCTCCTCCAGGAAACAGTACCTGCCGATGGTCTAAGCAGAGCACTGACAGGCGGTAAGCTACCGACTTTCTTACTGTCGACGCCGGAACAGTGTCAGCCTGTGTCCTCATACAGCTTAGTTAACCATGGCGAGGCCAGACTGAACCATACACGTCCTTCTTCGTGTACCTCCTGTCCCAAGACCATGGGACATCTGAAAGTAACAGAACATCTCAGTGTTTTACTACTCAAGTTGAATCAATCGTTAAAACGTTTCAGCTAACCTTCTGTGTCGTAAAGCTTTGGAGGAAGTTGATATGGCACTGGCAATCTGATAATTTCCGTGGATGGGCCTTTTTCTTCGTCGCTTTTCCAGCAGAGTGTGACCAGCTTGGTCTTGATTTCCTTCCCAGGGACCCGGTCATCCTGAGTACATGTGTAAGGAATTCAGTATGATGAATTTTTTTTAGCAAAGTGATTAAATTATCGCAATACAAAGGGAAAGAGAAATTAGATGGTAGTACCAGGTTTGAGTTGTTCTTCCCCGTACATGAAAATTGTGATGCAGATTGGAGAGTTTTGGGCAAGAACAGTACACCTAACTGAAAAGAGATCAAATGGCAAGGTAAAAGCTACAATTCCATTCTCACTATGTCTGTCGCTGAGCAGTTTTTCCCATTAAAAGATACATATCTTGGATGTTCAGAAAAAAATTCCTCAAATTCAACAATGGAACAGATTCATGCACCTCATATGAGCGTATCATCAGTTGTGTGTTATTCTTCTGCAACACACCCCAAGCAGCTTTGCTTAAATTTGCTGAGGTCAGTAGAAACCATCTGATTATGATATACAAGATTTCAGATAATGATCCAATAGAAATATTTTTAATAATTCTAGAGTTGACAAAAGTTTATATGGACACTTACGCAATGTTTTGACCATTGTATCGAGTAAAAGTTTTTATGTGAGGCATAACACGACTGGTAACAAAACCCAAGTCAGAATGTCAGTCCATGTAAATGAAGAAGTGCTAAGCACTCTTATCTTAGAAGGATAAAAATATTACAGATCTAGGGATGGAAGGGGTGCCAATCTTTTGCAAGCTGTAACAAATATCTATTGATCAACTAAAGATGCTCAGGAATACTCTAAAATATAGACAACCATAGTCGTTACTCCCTTATTTTCTTTTGAAAAAAAGTCTATTTTACTCCCTCAAACTATCTTATTGGATCACTTAACCCCCTCAACTATATTTTTTAAGCCCATTTTACACCCTTAACAATGGTTCACTTTACTGCTTAATAGCAATTTTCTTTTTTGTTTCTTTTTATACAAGTTGTATTTTAAGCTGAAATTTTTTAGAGCCATAGATACCATTATCAAAGTTCATATAACTTTTTCAATTTTTTTCATGGATGTTTGCTTGAACTTTAAAATCTCAATGCTTAAATCAATCTTAGGTATTTTCAACCTATGTAAACTGTGATAAAAAACTATAAAAAAATATTAAGAGGTAAGTTGTGATGCATCTATCAATCATACAAAATTTCAATGTAAAATACAACTTATATAGAGAGAAACAAACAAGAAAATAATCATTCTGGTATAAAGTAAACTGTTTTTAATAGTTCGGTGTGTAAAATGAGCCTAAAAATAGTTCAGAGGGTTAAGTGGTCTGATGAGATAGTTTGAGAAAGTAAAATGGACCTTTTTTTTCTTTTTATTAGTGCATGACTGATACAATGAACTGCTGCTTATTAGATTACAATGAGATTCTTCGTTATCTTTCAAATTAAATATAAATCTATTTCATCTAACCTGTGGTAGAGAAAATATAAAACTCATTTTGCAAAGCACTACAAATCATATGAAACCAGTAAACCTCCAGAGTCCAATCTAGCCTGTTTTGGCTATATCATGACTGAGAAAGGCAAGGCTAGAAGAAGCACCCTTATACCTCCACTCCTCCAGACCTCTCTTATACTAACACTATTTACTCAGGAAGGCAATCTCCCTTGAAAACACATGTTTCTGCAAGCAATTTAATGGCCAAGGACACAATTAAGGGTTGAAATGAACTAACCTATCAATTTACTGTTTGGTCACAAATGAACGTTCTTCCAAACATGGCTATCGCGATTAAAAAAAACAGCACCAAACAATTTCTTGTGATACACGACATGGCAGCACCAAATGGGTGAAATAAATTATGCATGGTGCTTCTTTAAAGCTAGAAAAATCTCTATGGTGGTATAGTAGTACATAATTTGTGGATGATTTGATAAATGGACATAGCACCCTACCAGCGGGGCCACCATTAGGAAATTCCATTTGAATAAGACGACAGCCTGTCAGATAATCAAAGGAAACAGGGAGCATACCAACGACCTACATGGTCTGCTTTCCACCTGGCCCAATACTTCTTCAAGAAATCTTTTTCAACATTCTTTTGAGGGCTTGGAATGCAACTACCAGCTGCATAACCCTGCATAAGAAATATTTGACACAAAAGAAATCAAATAAGATGGTGATACTAATACTCAAGTAAAAAAGGACTAGACAACTAGTAAAATTCAAGTCATGGAGCATGCTGGTTTGGAGAGTGAACCCAATGGTGTATATATGTTTTGTTCTTTTGGGACCAGCACTGATCTATCCTAGGACATCATATCTGAAGAAGGTTCTCAGAAGATCAAGAAAGAACAAGGCGACTTCGTGCTCGTGTGTTTTATGGTGCAATATACAGGAAGTATAATTAGAGAATTTTTACAGAGATTAGGTTTATACCTCTATTGATGTCCTAACATCCTCCACTGTAGGCCAGACAATCAGTGGTTTACCAATACCCAACGGTGAACCATTATCTGATTTACCAGCTGATAATGAGCATGCAAATTCACTCATCCATTTCTCATCAAGTGACCCCAAGGAAGAGAACTGCATACAAGAAAATTCAAATGCTAAATGTCCATTAAGGAGTACAAGCTTGGGAAATAATAAACAAGTAAAAAATTACAATATAAACTTTCAGTGAAACAGAAAGGGGAGATGAATGCTAGATTTTAAGCCCAATTAATCCATGACGCTGTAGGTGATGTTATAACATACCCCACACTCCATATAGTCTTGCAATACAAAACAAGAAACAGTTATTAACAATGTTTTATAACTCCTATTAATGGCATTAGTGTGCTACTAAGTGGATGGTTCAGGCAGTTGAAGGTTTTTCCTAAGGAAAACTCTGAAAGAACCCTGCTTCCCAGGCTTAAAATTTGGCACCATATGAATTTGTTTCTCAATGTTAAGCATTTCTGGGTTCAACCTTGACAGGGTTACTAAAACATTTACTACATCACTTCGCAAAGTTGCATATGAAAGTGCATCTAGATCTTTTAGTGGGTTGTAAGTGACAGATGATAAGAAATTAGAGAGCTAATATATTATGATCAAGAATCTTGCAGTAATTCGTCTAGCAAGAGATTATTTTGGTTAAAAAAAGATCCCCATGAAAGCTATAAAAGAAAAAAATGACTTGAATCGATGAAAGTATAATTTTATTATTTCTTAGTTCTTATGATAAATCAAACTATTAAGAAGTGATGAAGTTTAACCAGTTCAAAAAAATAAGTGATCAATCAAATTTACAAGTCTAAATAAGTGAACACTCATACCACGTATGCCTTAGGGTTTTAGTTTTTCTCTAGTGTTTCGGATGCTTGTGTCTAGCCTTTGTGAAAACTTATGTACAAGTTTTTCTATCAAACAGAGAAATCAACTCAGAGTTTTCAGATATTTATGCCGAAATCACCAAAGTGAGCTCTTTGTCTAGCAGAGAGGCCTGTCTAAAGTCTCTGGATATTTAGACCAGATACTCTAAACCTCCTCTCTCTCGAAGCTAAGTATTGTCCCGAGTCTTCGGACCCTTTAGTCGGAATCTTCGGACTGAGCTCTTTGTCTAGACCAAAAAGACATGTCTGGAATCTACGACCATTTTGAGCGGATACTCCAGAATTAGAATTATATGAATAACGGCTAGTTTCGAGAAGGGTGGGTATTTAATCCCACCAACTCGCTTTTTGAGAAAGGGGTTGCTCATTTATTTTTACACCACTCCCAAAAGCCTTCTAAAGGTTCTCTACTCCACTCTCTTAGATCGTGAGTTTAATCCACTCTCTAAGTTTACTTTTTGGGTGATTTGCGAGAGTGAACTTTGGAATTTAAGTGAGCACTTGTAGATCAACGCCGATAAAGACTCAAGTTTGTTCTACTTGAATGACCACCTCCTAGATGACTAGTTATTTCTCGCGAGAATTTAACGTGTGAATCACCCGGAACGTTTGTGAAAGTATTCCTTACCTTTATAAGGAAAGATGTATATTAGTGGATTTCTGAGTTCTTTATAGGTTGATTTGATAGAGCAAACTCTATAGAAAGCAGAAGCATGGTGTCTTAGTAAAGACTTTGATGGTCGTCTTAGACTATGTGCTATCCCTTGGTGAAAGCTTAGAAGTCAAGTCTCTAGGGTTAAACTTGGTGAGGCAAGAGATCGAGCGCAATCCAACTCTTTGGAGCTCCTCAACAAAGACATAGAATTGGTTAACCCAAATTTCGATGAAAAAATCACTTGTCACCTAGTGTTCCTTTATCTGCTTTATTCTCTATTATTTTGTTTCCTTGCATCCTGTCCAATCCTTAGTGTTCGTCTTCTTTGAGTGTCTTTTGGACATTTTAAAGAAGGTCTGGAATCTCCAGACCATATATTCGGAGACTCTAAACATTAGGACCAAATACTTCAGAGAGAGTTTTAATTTTCGCTACTAGTTTATTTCAAGATTAAAAGCACGCGCATTCAATTATCTCTGTGTGACTCAAGGTCCTTTCAGCCTATGCTAAGAAAAATAGATAAATAACTTAAACATTTAAAGGTACCTGATAAATTAGTGGAGACTTGCAAAACTGTTGTTCAAATGTGCACCCCTCAAGAACACTCCTAAGCTTCATATGGCCCCACTTTTTAACATTGGGCCCAACATGATAACCAGGAACTGATCCGATCAACCTGACCTATAAAAGATGTAAAATCAGCTGACACTAAATTATGAATAAATGAGAGAGGAATAGTTGCTGTGTGCTAGTTTGGTTAAAGTGTCATGCTTGTATGTAAAATCCAAAGACCTTGTGTGAGTAATGGTGAGCTTTTTTAGTACAATTTAGCTTTTGTGAATCCAACAAGGAGAAAGAACGAGGGTCAAAATGATACTAAGCACTTCAGAGGCGATTCCTCATTTTCCACTTCATCCCTTATTTGCTGTTGATGTCTTACTGACAACGACATAAGGGCTCTAGACCCACATGTCAGTGCTGCAACAATGAATGGCAAATAAGAGGATTGGGCAAGTTTTCGGTGGCATATGAGGACTTTATCACTTAACAAGTAATACAGAAGGTGCAGAAAAAAATCCATAGATTAATTTCAAAGGCAACCGAATTGGTAAGGTCCAATGATAAGATCTCAAAATGGATAACAGAAGGAGCAATGGAATTATTTCTTGTGAGTTGAAAATCCTTCCAAGCAGTAAATACTTTTTAGGACAAGCAATAAAAAAACTGCTAAAAGATGATGGAATCTGTTGTTCAATTATTGCAGAAAAGGAAATTTTCGCATAAAGCGGTATATTTATGGTGGATGCACTAAGATAAATCAGTGACCACGTGATTAAATAATTGCTAACATTTATCATGCAAAACAGACTTCAAAAATTTCCTTTTTTATGTCAGCCTACTGCATAGGGGGAAACAAGATATTTACAGCTGAGCACTGCACACTAAGTGTAAAAAACTAAGGTTAATGGATTATACTAACTGATGAGCTCTTATAATCAAACTTCCTAAAGAATGCTGCATTGATGCTGACATCACCAACCACTGGTAGATTTACCCTGAACTCAGGCCACTGCATTATCATGAAGAAAATAATGGATTACAATATACATAGACAAGATGTATTTAGTACAACTGCGACTGCAGGGTAATTGAGGTAGAACAAAAGTAATAGTCAGACTGAACTGGGGCTTTTTGAAGCTAGAAAGTCCAAGACATCCTATTTTCATTCACTCCAGTTTAGAAGCACTAATTAAAGAACTGTACAATGTTCCACAGAAAACAACACCATGTTTTGTGATTTGTTGAAACTTTCATTCAACTTATTTAAGGTATTCTTTAGCATGGCTCATTGTTAGCAATGTGACATCTGTTGTCTTATTATAAGTTTACAACATGTTGCCAGCAATTCCAGGATCTCTCTAACAAAATCATGATATGCATATTTTTGCCAATTCAACTGTATTTTAGTAACATGAGAATAGTGGCTCCCGTTGTGAACCAATTCAGTAGTATCTAATATGAATTTCTTATTGAGAAGCAGAAGAGTAGAAACACAAGTTGACAATGTCAACTGTGATTGTCCGAAAAGTGCACACAGTTATTTGTTGATTTTTATTCTGGTAACCTCAGGCAAAGCGCATTATGATTTTTAGAATTATGACAATAATTTTGAATATATCACTAAGAAAATAGGACGATTTTATTATCCTTAAGAAAGTACTTCTAGGTGCTAAAATTATGATATCTCGAGATACATAGTACCTAAAGGTATCAAATTTTACACTAGAAAATAAGGTACCTCCCGGTACCTTCTTAAAGATGGTAAAATTGTCCAAGAAAATAACATTTAACTTCTTTTTCTGAAAAAGTGACTGAAACAAAATTGGAGTTATATGTTAATCAAGAAGCAAAGAGAAGTGCCCTGGTACCTTAATTGCACTCAGATAATCAACCAAATCGTTTTCGAAGGAAACATTTTTATTCACATCTTTTGCATCTTTCCAGGGAAAATCTTGCATCCATAGCCCCTGACTTTTGTTATTCCAGTCAACATATATCAGATTTGCTGTGTGCACAACAACACGAATCCCTTGAGGATACACAAGTAGCATGGCCTTTGAATGATGTGTTCCAAATGAAATTGGAAGTGGAGGCTTGTGAAGGATCCAATTTGCTGGCTTCACTTTCTGTCACCCAACCATGAATATGAGATGAAGTTAACAAACAAACAAAAAAAAACCATAAAAGACTTTAGTAATGTTGCCACCTTCAAAAGCTCCAATGAAGCACCATCTTCTCCATGTATAACTAGGACATGTCGAACTTTCCTTAAACTTGGACATGCTGCATATTGCAATATTATTTATATTAAAACTGAAGACTGTAGATAATTGAGATGGCTCGAAAAGGGGGCACAGTGATATTTCACCATATAGCATAGGGAGCACAGCTGGGCACAAGTTGCCAAATTCCGTAAGTAAATACATATATTTCATAACTAAGTGACTCTCACCAAAAGATATATATAGTGGAAAATAGAAGACAAATGGGAATCACAAATATAGCAAAATAAAAGGCCAAAAGTACATGTTTTGCTTATCTTGTGTAGTACAGCATTCTCGGTGTATTCTACAAATATATAATGCTTTACAATTAATTAGTAATCATATATATTTTAATACTAGCCACAGAGACTCAGGAAGATGAGCTTCCAATATTCATGCACAGGAAACAATTTAGGTAAGTTAATAACGTAAATGAGTAACTTTAGAAACCAATAGAGAACAACCAATATAGTTATATTAATTTATCAGTAGTAAAGAATACCAGATGAGTTAGGTTGTTACCAGTACCCACTTCCACTTTAAAAAAAGTATACCAATGAATAGTTACAGAAAACAAAACATTGAGGGAAATCAAGCTACTAGAAAGAAAGAAACTAAATACAGCAACAAAGAAAGGACTGCTGTTCCTCTTACCAACCAGTAGTCCAGTACATAGAGTTTTAGCATTAATTGTGCAGTACAAAAATATCAGATAGAGCAACAAATAAAAATATCGCAGGAATGAGGTTGGGTTTGTGATTCAATGTTCTGACTTCTGAAACTGTCAAGTGGCAGAGGCGCCTAATTTTCTTTTATCTTGTTTGGAAAAGGCCTCTCTTATTTTTGGTAAAAAGGAAGGCAGCCTCATAAAAAGTAAATAATATTACTTCTATGGTTTCACCATAAATAATTCACCTGTAAGCAGCCATTCAATGTCCACCATATAATTCGAGAGTACAGCAAGAAGCACCTCACCCTAATAATTCATTCATCATGTAAGAACTAGTGTACTTCTTTGTTGAATCTAGCAATGCATGAATAGAGTGTGAACAAAAGAAAACATTTGTTCTAGAGAAATGGTTGTGAAATGATATGCAAGACAGTTTCACTGAATACTGAGCAGATCAGCAGAATAAGAACTAGCCTCTTGCTCTCTACCATACATGATATCATCGACAGTATAGACAGAAATGTATAGGCAGAAATCTTTACAAGGTCCAACTAGAAGAACAATTCCATCTTTCAAACAGCAGACTGCATGACTATAGGCAATAGAAATAAATCATAAATGGTATATGAGCAAGTGTTTATGCTAGTAATGATTTTTTTGAACGAATATGTTGGTAATGATGAGCAGGCTAAGAAATTGGTCAGTATTGTGCAACATTTGTGTCCTGAGATGCCATGTTAAGCGAAATCAACCACATAACTTTCACTTAAGGGCACATGTTCGATGAGTGATACCTGTATGACATCTTGAATGGTAACTGAGGAAGTATTAGTCCATGAAGGAAGACCTTGGACACTCATGAGCCGAAAAGTCAACGAAAGTACATCTCTCAGAGGACCAACAGATTGTATTCTCTCATCATTTCTCTCAGAAGAACCAACCCTGTCAAGTGAACTTAATATTTGATCACAACCCAGGCCAGAAATAGTTGCACTCTCTGCTGCAAAGCCTTCCTGGTTATATAGGACAGGATATTAGTAATAAATATAAGATGGTCGTGTACTGTTTAATAGTATACTGGTAATTTCGTACAAGGAAAGAAAACATACAGCTAAACTAATATTCAGCAAGCTAAAATGTCCACACCAATTTTTACAATGCAAGATATAAAAAATGCCAATACTAAAGAACAGAATCATACATGGACATCATGTCTATCGCTGTGTCAGAAAGCAAATCCACACATCCAATACTTAGATTACTATGTCAGTGTTGAATAAATATTCATCAGGGATAAGTACATTTCTAAACGTTTGCAACTTTGGATTGTAATTAAGTGTACTGGGATCTTTCAGTGGTATATTTATGAAATCAGTTCTTTCAATGGCACAACCTGGACTCTATGAACTAAGACATACGACTTTATTTTCCTACTAGAAGTATATGGAAAGATAACCACTGATCTAAATTTCATAAACCAATTGTCTGACATAATTTAAATTAGTTTATCCACAATAAAAGTTATCAGAATGTACACTGGCAAATCCCTTCTTTTTGAAATATTCTATATGCAGCACAAGGATATTTTTTTAATTAAAACCACAGAATTATCCTGATTAATCCATAATTCAGACAATATCTAAAGGAAATAACATCAGCAGAAACCATGCATTGCCTTCTTGTCAATTAAACAAAGTGCATCTTATAGGCAGTATACCAAGAAAGTTACGTAACCTGTAAACTTCTTGCCAAAGCCTCATCTTCCATAATCTGACAATTCCTTTTGACAACTACACTATCTTCCTCAATGTGCCTCTTCCCCTTTTTTAATTCACCTGAGCCTATCGATGTGGAACTTTTATGGTTATCACCCACATTCACATACTTCACAAAATATTCACCAGGGATAAGTTCGAGGACATCATCATGTACAATTTTCACTTTCTCTTGAGCACAAACCTTCCTCCTCTGGCCCTCCGACCAGACAACAACGGGATTCGGTCCTTCCTGCAAATCCATTGCAAATGAGCTACAACAAGTTATCTTCTGAAATAAAATACTACATCAAAACAAAACTGCATAGTCATTGGACTATCCCCCATATCTTATTACACGCACCACTACAACTTCAATGGAACCATCCGAGGCGTGTAGGCTCAGATGCTTGCGGCTGACCCTCTTGTCAACGACCACCAAATGATTCCTCCCTACAACATTGGAACCCTGATAGATCGGAATGCTCAACACCGATCCATTTGACGAGCCAGCATTTCCTTCAGCAAGTGGGACTAGAGTACCAACCCTTACCTAGTACAAAGCAATACACCACGCATCAGCACAACAGACCACACATCACTAATGCTAAATCTCCAATGGAAAAGAATAGAAGAGAGAGCGCTGCACTGGAGCGATTCGAGCCGGTTCCAATCTCCACCCCCATCACCAAAACCACCCGGGGGAAAAGATCGCGTGCGCATATCATCAACAAACAAACCCGCTCGAGAGAAAAAAAACACGCGCTGAGAGAGGAATATAGTATAGAAGGAAACGTACTCGAGACGAGGACGACATAGGGCGAGGTCTGGGATTGATTCCAAACCCTAAACCCTAGTCCCCTAAATTGGAATCCAACCCAACGATATAGAGAGGAGGGAGATGGGGTCAGGGAAAGGAGAACCGGAAAGACGAAGCCTAGAGCAGTACAGCCATTCGAGAGCTGCCGACGCTTGCGGACCCCCTGAGCTCGAGCCCAAATAGCAGCCCACTACAAGGCCCACGTGAGATCCGTCTCGAAGTCACCCAAGCCGCCGCGACGTGAGGTGAGGCTCGTGAGTGTGTGATCTCATCCCTCCGCCGCCAGGAGCAGCGGCGTCGCCGCCGCGGCCGCGCCCTCGCCTCGTCCGCCCGCTGCGGCCCCTCGCCTGGTCCACCGGCAGCGGCGCCGCGAGGCCGCCCCCTCGACTCGTCCGGCGCCAGCGGGGTCGCCTGCCCCGCCTCTGCCGCCGGAAGCACCCGTTGGGGCCCCGAGGACCCGGCGGAAAGCGCGGCGGCCGAGGGCTTCGAGCGGCGCGCGCCCAGGCTTCCACTACGCGCCGGTTTCAGAGGTATTGCGGAAACTGACGCCTTCTTTCGGGAGCAACGGATAACTGAAATATTATTTACTCCTACCTCGACTGGCTTCAGTGTTTCAGTGAGCTGTGATTTCTAGCATAATTATGGCTTACCCTCTTCATGATTTGTTCAGATTTTTGGTTGTAGTGTAGTAACAGTTAAGAGCACCATAAAGATAACCGAGATTTGAGGAAACTTACTCCTCTAGTCTTCCGTAAAGATGAAAAAAATGTAGGTTTTGATTTTTTTTATATTTTATTTTTTTACCTTTCACATGCAACTCAATTGAAGATTGGAGATTTAGAGGTATAATGAATTTTGTAATGTCACTGCCTCTGGCTTTAGTGATTAGAGTAATTTGTTATAAGAGATGCTCTGAGATTATATTAAAAGCTAATAGGAGAGTATTTTTTTACAGAAACAAAAAAGACATCATACTGTTTAGAAAATATAAGAGCTGGAAGTTGGAATCGTAGTGTCCATATTCCTGAAGCTTACCTACCACTTTATTTGAGGACCATGTGATTAATTTTCTAATACATGTAAATAAGTTTATTTTATGTTTAACCTTGGGGTTAATCTAATTCAAGTGATTTATGATCGTTTGAATGATCTGTGTAGTGACTCTTTTTGTGTGAGGTTATAAGACACTACTTATTGAAATCATACTATTTCATATAATAGTCTTGTCAATAAATAATGGAGACATTATAATTTCTCTTACTCATGGGAGTGGAAGATGAAATTATGTTAGATTTAGGAACACATAAAAAAGTGCATAAAGCTTTCAAACATCGAGTGTGTAGTTTAATGAATCATCATTTATACTCTCTTTGTTTGACGTGCAACACATTTTAGTTCATAACACAGCAGAAGTTCTATTTGCAGTTTTCCATCTCTTGATTTTTTTTTGGAATTAATATTTTTGTCTTGTTGCCTTTAGTTATGCATGCATTTTCCTACCGTGCAACTTTTTTTTTGGACTTGTGAAGCAGGTTTCCTGGAATCCTTCTTTTTAGGGAACTCTTTACTGCAACCACTTTAGGTTCTTCGCACCATGGATCAGAAACCTAAGGATGATATTGATTTTCTTGAACCATCAGTACTCTCAGATGAGACACTATCAGGTGGGTTTCAAGAATGGTTATAGTGATGGCTTGCCATCTGGAAAAGAAGAGGGAAGGCAGGTTGGTTTAAAGAATGGTTTCCAAGTAGGTGAAGAATTAGGTTTCTATCAGGGATGTGTGGATGTCAGTTGTTTCAATTGATTGAGATGCATTCTCAGCTCGGGTCAGGAAGAACATTGAGCAATTAGCTGCACTGGTGAGAAGCTATCCGCTGTCCAATCCAGAAGATGACAAAGCTCAAGATATAATGGAGAAGATAAGGCTGAAATTCAGGGTTATCATAGCAAGCTTAGGTGCAAAATTGGAGTATCAAGGTCGCCCTACATCATCCAAGCAGCACGTTGAGGATATGTAACTAGTTTAGCTCTCTGAATGTCAAATTACCATGTTGAAATGATATATGAGAACCGTACATGTTTATGTTGATTTGGGTTAACAAATCCTTGTTCCGGCGAATGGTGCTATAGAACTGTGTTTCTAAACATCTTATGAAGGCCGCCAGGATAAGTGAGGAAACCTAGAAGCCTGTTTCTGGGTACATACTGTGAACTTGAGGCTATTCTGGTGTCATCTTGTCTTTTGTCCCTGGTTTATCATCCTTTTATAATTTTACTATCACTTTTTTTTCTCTTAAGAATTGGGAATACGAATACGATTACTGTCTCATCAATAAGCGGCAATCCTTCCTAGTACTTTGTGAGAAAAAAAAGTAGTATTCTTATTGTCAAAATACTCATCAGATAGCTGCTATATGTAGCAGGACTATTATTCACTGGTCCTGTTTTCCTGCAAACGGCAACCTGATCTCAGGTGACGTTTCTGTTGCTACTAGTCGTCATCATCATCTTCTAAAAGTAGACCTGATTACTCTTGCCAGCACATCTTTTGCTGTGCAATCTCATACAAAGATGAGTATTTTCATCAAAGGAGACATCGGTTGCCGAATGCAGACCCTGGAAATCAGTGGACGGTAGCTTTGCACAAACAGTACATATTTCACAACAGAAACCACGAACACGACATGTCATTATTTTTTATTGCAGGAGAACTAAGCAAGGTGCGTGATGAAGAAATTCCAGCAAGAATTCCTCATCACCACCCCAAGTTATCAGCCGGAATTACACGATGTGGGTGGCCATATACAGCGGCGGGCGCGCGCTGCCGCCGCGGTCGCTGCCGACGTAGCTGGAGACAGCCTCGACGATGCCCTTGGGGTTCACCTCCTCGCTCTCGTCGTTCTCGATCTCAGATTGCTCGGTGAACCTGCGCTCGAGGCTGTGCGCGTGGAGCACGACCTTGAGCGGGCTAGCGGCGGGCTCGACGCGGCACGCGTCCACGGTGAACAGCCTGTCGGCGCGGCCGGTGTAGACGGTGTCCGCGGCGAGGTGGGGGAAGAACGCCCGGGGGCACGCCCAGACCGCGCGGTCGTCACCGACGAACAGAGCGCGCCCGTCCAGCCACGACGGGACCAGCATCCTCGCCGCCATGTCCACCGTGTACACGACGCACACCCTGGGCATCGTCAGAGCGTTGACACCTTCCGGAGGAACCTCCCTCCCCTGAGGCCAGTAGAAGATCTCCTTCACCAGCGTCAGCTTCGTGTCGTTGTCGTCGTTCTCCACCAGGGTGAGCCCGAGACGGCACGTCGGGTGGGTGTTGGGCACGTCGGCGACCGCCGTCAGCCTCGGCTGCCCGTTCGCGCCGTCGCTGCGCAGCTGGAAGAGGATGGTCCGAGAGACGAGGTAGAAGTAGCCCCCGAGCGAAGCGGCAGACTGCATGAGACGGGACCGGACGGAGATCCACCTCCAGCGGCTGTCGCCGGGCCTGGCGACGGCGACCTTGTCGACCAGCTTGCAGAAGATGGCCACCGCCCTCGCGCCGTCGGAGAGGCCGATGGCGGTCGGCTGGTGGTACTCGGGCTCCACCAGCGTCGGGTCGTGCGCCACCGGATGGAGCAACGTGGTGAGCGGGGGGAGCTCGGTGAAGTGGCTCGTGAACGGGTTGAAGAGGTAGAGACCATGGCTGCCCCTCTCACGCAGCGTGAGGAGCCCTCCCAAGGTTGGCCCCATGACGTCACAGTCCTCGAGCTCCGGGATGTCGACGGTGATGACCCCGCCGGAGTTGGTGTTGAGGAACCGGTGCCGGAACGGTGCAGGAGGGGCTTCCTCCAGCATAATCCAGGACCGGGGGAGGTATTTCGGCTCCAGACCATCGTTGACGCGCGGATCCTCGGTATGTTGCCTCCAGGAGTCGCATACGGCGCGGAAGCGAATGTAGTCTGTCACGTCATTCGCCAGTAGGCGTTCGGCGATTAGCAGCACCAAGCACCCTGTGAGGGTTGTCCAGTCGCTCCTAAAAATGAAAAAAAAATGAACCGTAAGGAAAAAAAATAGCGAAACCATAAATACCAAGGATTTAGGGATTGCCTTAAAAACTCTTCTACCAATGACTCATTTTTCTTGAAAACATAGTATAAACATAGACGATTTTAGCCCTTACACAACCATCCCTATAAAAGCGTGCGCACACACTCTATCTTTATAAGCAACTTTAAGAATATATCAGCATATTTTGAGAATGGCAAATCTAT
Source organism: Oryza coarctata (assembly GCA_030770085.1). NCBI lineage: Eukaryota > Viridiplantae > Streptophyta > Magnoliopsida > Poales > Poaceae > Oryza > Oryza coarctata. Next base: position 13,576,953 of record CM061475.1, read on the forward strand.
CTAACGAAAAATTACCTCCGTCTAATAAGAATCAACTAAAAATCCCTCTCACGACAAAATCATTAAAATGAACCGTCTAAGAGTGCATAAAAAAACCCAAAAAATCCATCTAGAAAAGAAATCTCTTAAAAAACACGTCTAAAAAGAAACATCAAAAAATCAAATAGAGCTTACCCCATCTGATCACTTCAAGAGTCTTCTCCAACTCCAGAGCAAATTTGACAAGTATAGAAGTGACAACGGAGCCTACAACAATAGGCTTGATAGGACCTAGGGCCACGATGGTGACGGCGTCTATGAGGAATGATTGAGGGCAGGAGGAGAGGACTATTTATGGTATAGGCATAGAGATGAGCGGGTAGGTGGTAGAGATAGGGTATAGAGAATGGAACACGTGACGATCGGATACAAAGGCCATTCACTTTGGGCTAAGACCCAAAAGGTAAATGGGCCTAGAACAAATAGAAAAAAAAACACTAGCTAATTGGAGTATCATATTAGGTTCTTCATACATTTTATTTTTTGTCTATTGGTTCTAGAAGTGAAGCAGCACGGTTTCTTTTCATACAAATTCAACATATTTGTTATCTGTTATAAATGTAAGGGTAAATTTCATTTTTTTAGCTTTATTTGATCCATTTCATTTAGTGAGAGGTACTAGTATTAGCTTTCTTTGATTAGTATAGCCAGTACTGTAGCAACGTTACATCTGTGTGCAAATATTGCTGTGGTGGAATATGCCACTTTGTTAGGGAAAAATGAGAGTTATTTGTGATGACATGATCCTATTTGGGTTTGTTGCAATTTTTCTGGTTCCACGTAGGACATAAGCAGTTTTTACTTTATGTGACAGGCTTGTGAAGCTTATATAAGGTTATATTTTTTAGCATATATATTTAACAAGGCTTTACTAGTATATAACTAGAAATACTTATATTTTAGAATAGAGAAGAAATACTTATATATTTTAGAATAGAGAGAATCTCAAATTATCAATGTAATTGGGTAAAATAAAAAATATTCTAATTTTAACCAACTTGTGATCTAGCATGTTGGCAGGTCTGAGCACAAATAATACAAACCCAAGGACTATAAGTACTAACAGCAAGGTTAGAGGCTTAGGGGATATGCATAAGGCTTCCTAGAGTATTATCATTAAAGAACACAACCAATATGACGAGGCCAATGCTAATCATGATATTGTTTAGAGTGGTGAGCATGTGTAGGGAGAGGACAATGAGCTCACCAATTAAATTGAGCAGGCTTTGGCCACGTTAGAGTGACTAACAAGGTGAAACTATAGGCGATGACAATCAGCTACTCCTAGGATAGAGGAGTTTGGTGTCAATGTGCCATTGTACAAACAATTGTAAAAGACAATGTCAGGTGTGGCGGTGTGAGTATGATTGTGATGTTGACAACATACAACAACATATGACCCGATACATTAACTATTTATGTGAAATGATGTTAGCTATATAGACAACAAAGATATTGGTATTGATAGTGTTACTTCTATTCTATCAATGATAAAAAGAAGATAATGCAATACTAAACGTGACAAGACCTAAAAAAGGTGAAGTGCTCCTAAAGGGGTAGGTCGTCGGGTGGGGCTTGGTGGCAAGTAGAAAAAGCCAGACTGGGCCATCGACTTAATCGGGAAAAAAACAGACTGAAAATGCAATGGAACAGGTGGATGGAACGAAGGCATTCTCACATGACCAACTAACTTGTTGATAGTATTTAAGAGATCCAAAGTCTGTATGAAAATTATATATTCGCATCAAAACACAGTTAAACTCTGTTCTAACAGTCAGACTGGTGAACAGAGAGAGTGAGCAGGTCGACTGTCCGTCCGACTTTTCCGACCGTTAGATAGGCGAGCAGTGAACGTGGTAAAGGTCTCGGAATGGATTTCACCACTTCCTAAATTCTGTCCAGGTATTCGAAGCTTGTGAGCACTCAGGAGTTAGGACGAGGTGGTATCTATGCTTGTACGCACCAAACTGCCCTGGTACTGCGATTCTTTTTTCTCGGACAGCATTCTCGGTGTACCGAGCAACACTATCGAGGCCATTTCACGGATGTTTCGTTTCCCACAGCCAAGGCAACGAAACTGCACGGACAGGGTCACAGGGCGACCGATCCGGCGACGACAGCGAATGGACCGACCGAAACCATGGGCTGCGTACAGATAGGGACGTCGCCCGCGGATCGGTGTGGTTCGGTGCGTGGTGGCGGAAGCAGAAAAGAAGCGGGCGAAATCTTCGTGCCGCGCCCAGTATCTTCCTCCTAAATCCACAGGCCGCGCGGAGATGGGCGGTTTTCTGGACGCGAGGTCTCGCGGCGCTGTGACGACGCAAGCAAAGACTACAGAAACGGGTGCGACCTGCTCCACGTCCGGCTGCCGCCTGTGAGCTCGTTCCACCGGTGAACACGGCTGCAGCAGCCGCGTGGACGGACAGACGCAGCGCACAGGGAGACGCGGCGGATTTCTGTGCCGTCGTCGCTGCGGGTGCAAAGTCTTGCCTTGGGCCGGGGTACGGCCTATGGATGGGTATCCCGCTCGAGGCTGCACCGAGAGGATGTTGCGATATCGGGGTGTGTGCTCGTGACGGAGGAATTGGATATGACCGGAAACTCCCGGTGGGCCAACCGCTATATAACCCCAAAACGTAATTCCACCGTCTTTACCGAAGTTTCTATAAGGAAGTTGTCACCGTATGAGGGATTACTGAAGAAGTTACAACCAACCTCCAGTTCTCTCTCTTATGCCCCTTCTCCTCTTAATTGGAGGTAGAAGATAAAAGTGCTAGTGCTCGAATTAATAATGCTTGATTTTATTTAAGGTTATCTTAGTGGATACATTGGTCTATATTTTTTATATTAAGTATGTATATTTAATTAATTACTGAAAAAAATAACATTGGTACTACCTAAAGGATTATAATTTTTTTTTAAAATTTAAGGATAAAAAAATATAGTGCTCATTGGTAGAAAATGAAGGATGGCTAAAGGTAAAGTAGGAAAAAAAATTAAATTAAAGATAGATTGATAAAATAGTAGTAGTGTATAATATAAAATATATTGATGAGGTAAGAAGCGAGCAGTAGAGAACACAGGAAGTGTGTCAGTGGAGCAACGCTGAAGATCCATAAAACCACCGCGTCAATCAACATGGTGACGGCGTGACGCACTGACGCCGAAGCGAAAACAAAGAAAGGAACCACCACCGGCCACGGCTATAAAACTCGTGCAAACGCTGCCAGATTCCAACGGCGAAGAGATGCCGAAAACCAGCCTGCCAAACCCAATCATTTTCATTCAGCTTGTCGCCTAGTCCAACCCCGGTGGCGCCCGGTCGGCGTCCCACGTTTTTTTACCACTACGGTGAGCACAACCGGTGATAAAAACGCCGCGGCTCACAACGCCACCGAAGCGTCGTCGCTCGCCAACACGAAGCGAAAAGAGAGAGAGGGAAAAAAAAAATCTGTCGTACGGTCGCGCGTACGCCGCGGCTCACGCTCAGCAGCTGAGAGACGTCTCGCTTGCTCTCCAGCAGCAGCAGCATAGGGGAACCAAGGATGTCGTCGTCGACGTCCCCGCGGCTCGGCTCGATGATAAGCGCCAAGCTGGCGTCGCCGCCGCCGTCGCTGCTCCTCCCGCCGTCCCCTCGCCTCCAGGACCGCCGCCTGATGTCGCCCTCGTGCCTGCCGGTCGACACCACCCTGCCGAGCCCTGGGCCGGACAAAGAGACGGAGAGGGAACCGGCGACATCGTCCACCACCACCCAGCGCTCCCCCGCGCAGCTCGGGAGCTCGCAGCTGAACCGGTGGTCGCGCGCGCGCGCGCACCGGTCCGGGCGGAGGCTGGAGTGGCCGACGATACGGGACCGCAGCAGCGGCGGCGGGGCCGGGGTCTCGGCGCCGCCGACCCCGACCAGGCAGCAGCCGTCGTCGGACGAGGCTGCCGCCGCGGCGGCGAAGGTGGCTGTGGAGGAGGAGTATATGGATGATGGAGTGGTCGGGATCGGGAGGGACGAGAAGGCGAAGTCGATCTACATGGTGTCCGACGGGACAGGGTGGACGGCGGAGCACTCCGTCAACGCCGCGCTCGGGCAGTTCGAGCACTGCCTCGTCGACCGCGGCTGCGCCGTCAACACTCACCTGTTCAACGGGGTAAACATATTTTTTTATAATCTTTTTTGCCGCCCTTTATTGACTTGATTCTTCAATTTGGGGATCTATGATCTCCACTGTCCAGCAAGATTCTTTTTAGGACCACTATCCAGCGAGATATGTCTGCCTCGTACAATAATTTTTGTTCTTGCTGGAAAATCATAATATGCCAACCTAGTGCAGAGGGACTAACTATAGCAGTTGTTCTACCTTTCAAGCTAACTAGGGAAATAAGAAATTTTGGATTTTAGCTGTAGATTTGTGCTATATGACATAAGATAAGTAGAGGGCTGTTCAGTTATGCAGCCTTCAATTTTGCTTTATCGTTAACTGGTGCACATGTAGATTTGTTCGGCTTTTGCTGCATACCTGTCCCGTGCCTTGCTGTACATTATCAGAATTGGCTAATTGGGGATTTGAGATACTTGATTTCACTTTTAATTATCACTATCTAGCTTTTGAAGAACCAGCTGAATTTCGTTTTACAAGCTAGACTATAGTTTAATCGAAAGCATAATTGTATTTGTTATACGACTCTTGTGTTTATTCTGAAAATACAGTTGTATAACTAGAGCAATTTTGTACACATATGTCCGATTAATCTACACCGTTATCAACGGCATACATAAGTCTCCTTTTCCACTGACTAACGTGGTACTTTCTAAGACCTTCAAAGCAAATGTGAAGGCTTCTTTTCACCTTGTTTTAATAACTAGATAGATCATATTTAGTGTAAAACCAGTAGTGTGTGAATACTTGGGCTAACATCACATTATGACTTGTTTGAGAATGGAAGAAATAAAATTCATTTTCATGCTATCACTATTAGATGATAGTGGCTGTTAAAATATGCTTACTGTTAGAAGCACTGGTTGCTTGTGTGCTTATGGAGGAAAGACTCTTTCCATATTATTAATGCGACATATTTTTAGTAAATAGAGATCCAGATATTGACATTTTTGTGGATCATGGAGTTGTATGTGGCTGGTTACTCCCTTCATGCATTTCTATTTGTTTCATCAGTGAAAATTTAATTTACACTTCTTTGCACATATTTTGGGGTAGAGAACAAATAAATACCATAGCACTTATGGATATTCAGGCATGGAGGTTCTTATTGCCAATTTGCCATGACCATTCATATGTCTGGTTGAATCACTATTGAACAAAAGGAGTTATTTTGGTTTCCTGGTTTAGAAACCTCCCATTATACACTAGTCACCGACCTTAATTTGCATTTGCACTGGGTAACAAATGAAGTTAGCTGTGTAGTTTTCTTTGTACTGATTATTTTATCTTTTGCTACAAATTTGCTTTAGGTTGATGACATGGATAGGCTTATTGAGATAGTAAAACAAGCAGCAAAAGAAGGAGCACTGCTTTTATATACTCTTGCTGATCCTTCAATGGCTGAGGCAACTAAGAAGGCCTGTGAGCTATGGGGTGTTCCATCCAATGATATTCTTCGTCCTACAATTGAAGCCATAGCTTCTCATATTGGTGTTGCTCCATCTGGAATTCCTCGAAGTTCTCCTAGCCGGAAGGGTCAACTTACTGAGGATTACTTCCGACGAATTGAAGCTATTGATTTCACCATCAAACAAGATGACGGTGCTCAGCCACAGAACCTTAACCATGCACACATTGTACTTGTTGGTGTTTCACGTACCGGAAAGACACCATTATCAATTTATCTGGCTCAAAAAGGGTATAAAGTGGCAAATGTTCCAATTGTGATGGGAGTGAATCTTCCAAAGTCCCTTTTTGAGATTGATCAAGACAAGATTTTTGGATTGACAATAAACCCTGTGGTTCTTCAAGCAATCAGGAAGGCGAGGGCCAAAACTCTAGGATTTCATGGGCAAAAGAGCAATTATGCCGAAATGGAGCATGTGAGGGGGGAGTTGGATCATGCCAATCAAATTTTTGCCCAGCATCCTATATGGCCAGTCATCGGTATAATCAGTTTAATTGTCTTCGTTGAAACATTCTCTTTGTACTTTCATATGTTGAAGTGTAGTTTTGTTTTGTTTTTGTGCAGAAGTCACTGGAAAAGCTATAGAGGAAACAGCTGCCGTTGTTGTGAGGATATTCCATGATAGGAAACAGAAGTGCGCCATGCCACGCATATCAAAACGGTACTAGCATCATGTTCTATCTATTCTGCGCCTTGTAAAGTACATGTGTTTTGATAAATGTCAAGAGTACCTTAGCCCGCCCTTAATTTTATTAACTCTTAATTTGTGTTACCACCTTCTAGGTGGCTTCTGTATCTAAATGAATAAGGGTTCAGCATAGTGCACCGTAAATAAATGTATATTTCTTGTTCTGAGTTTTCAACAGCAGAAATTGTTTTCGTCATTAGTTCATTGCTAATTAATTAGGTAAAACACTAGGTTGGACTGTCCAAAATTTACCAGATAAACTAGACTCATATAATGCTTGCAGAGAACTAAGATAGCCGTCAGTATATTATGTTTACATGTGGACCAGATATCCTCCATGACAAATTTCGTCAAGATGTCTTCTAGTTTTGACCACTAGGATCTTTTGTTGAAGAATTAGTCCTGGATTAGACATGAGGGCTTGTTAAAAGTTATCGAAAGTGGGTCTAGTTTCCAATTAGGACATTTGAAAGTTGAAGCTTACTCGTGCTACTTTCACTTTACTTTTCTTCTTTCTATTGTTTATTTCCTATCATTTTTCTGACACATGAGCATTCAATCCGGTGGGTGTTATTGTTTGGAGTGAAATTTCCTATTTTATGTTTGCTTTTCGAAATGTGCAACTTATCTTGTGGACATGTGGTTGTAAGCACCAGAATGGAGTTCTGGTAAGATGTGCTTCAACCAAAATGTAGTTTGTCTGCTAGACCAGGGCCATCCTGAACCACACCTCCAGTCACTGAAGTCTGGTTGAGCTGATCAGAAATCTGGTTACATGGAAATTGCAGCAGCAGCTCAAGGGAAAAATGCACCAGATATAGTCTTTGTTTCGCACTTGATACTATGTTTGTGTCTGATAAACAGTGGGGATAAATTCACAACTCAACCTTTTGAAATGACAAACTGCATATGTGTATCCTCAATTTCCTAATAAAACAGTACTCCCTCCGTTTTAAAATATAAGATGTATTTTGTTTTGTTATAACAATACTTTGATCAACAATTACTCTATTAACATATAATTTTTGTGATATAAAATTAAATTTATTAGATTTGTATTCAAAAGTAATTATTTATGGTATTGCTTTTGTATCACATATCTAAACCAAGCAATTATTGATTAAAGTCTCTAACAAAAGAAAATACGTCTTATATTATATTTTGAAATGGAGGGAGTAGTATGATGATGGCAGCTGTGGCTGTCAATCAACTGCATGGTTGCACCCTGAAAAATGCCGGATATAGCTGTGGTTATTTTCATTGTGTTGAAAAATCTCTCCCCCCCCCACCCCGAAAAATAAAAAACGTTCCTTTTAGGTTTCTAAGGTAGGTGTCCTGAATTTGTCTGCCTTGAACTGAATATCTTAAGAAATCTGTTTCTGTTCTTGCAGGGTGGCTCCAATTAGAGTCTACGATTATCTGTCAGAGATGGTTAACACTCACGTTGAGTATCAAAAGATTTTTGCTAGGGACTTTTAAGTCTTGCAGCAGTGAAGTGAATCCAAAAGTCTAAAAACCAACCCCTATCCGGCATTTTTCATGTCTCTCTTATTAGGTTAGCATTACCTGTGCATATAGAGGGTTTCTATTCTTTTGTAGATCACCACCACCTTGTGTGAGCTGTCATATTCTTTGTTCGTTCGTTTAGCTCTCTTGTTATGTCATGTACCACTCTTGCAGAAATGAGATATGAGTAAAGACAATTCTTTCAAAGACATATGTGTCCATTTGTATGCTTTGTTTGTGTTTGCAACAACATCATTAAGGATGAAAAATCTATTATCAATCCTAAGCGACATGTATGATGTATCCTTTTTATGCAAAAAAAAAGAAGAGAAAATAACTGAAGAAACCATGACAGCAACAGAGAAGTGTATACAGCTACCATCACAGACTTCACCATCAGATCCCATTCAGCCTGATCTCTTCACTGCCATTCACTCTATATTCTTCCTTGACCCTTAGAAGAGCATCACTCTTTTTGATGCCTGAGTCGTTGTAGCAACATCATGACTCCTCTCAAAGACCTTTACAGATTGTATTGAGAACACGAAAAATTTCTTCGCTTTCAACGGCCGGTGATTTCACCGCGCGTCGCTGCCTCCGCCGCCGCCACCGGCGCCCATCTTGCTCATGGACAGAGTGAAGTAGAGCAGGATCAACGTTCCCACGCTTGAGCTGCAGAAAGCAGATAACGGCATGATCATACAGCATGTCAAACTCAGTATAGTACATCTTTTGGAGGGTGAAATGCTGATGAGTGACAACAACTTCGTAAAGTCAGAGTTGATTAGAGTTCTTCCTACAAGATCAACCATCAACCAAAAGCAGGGTTGACAAAATGCGATGGTAATCGCTCGGTTATTAACTTACCATATAGATGAGTATTGAGAAACCATTCGATAAACAAGTCAAGTTAAAAAGAATCAAAATAAAATTAAAAAAATTGTCAAAATTGTTCAAATCTCCCCAGTTTTCGTTGGCAACCGAGCAGTAATCACGGACAAAAACCATTAGGAAACGGTATTCGGTGACTTAATGGTTTTGTAAACCCTATCCCAAAGCCACTAAAAACATCAATGATTTTTCTTTTCTCAACATGGCGCCACCATACTACTATATGAGAACGGCTGTTCATCAATCGCCTTCGTTTCTCCCGTATCGCTGTGGCCAAGTCGAAGCTGACAACTAACTTACTAGTTCTGAAACGGAGACTCGCCAACGAGAAACCCGGCCGTTCTTGTGCGGCAACTCCTGCACGCATCATCAATCACTCATCCACCGGTTGCAACGAACCTACTACCATCTGAAAAGGTTGCAGATTAATGCAGCTACTAATACAGGCCATGTTCGAGATTTTTGTCTTGTTTAGGACAGCACATTGACACAGGATAATTAACTCTTCTGCCTGATACTTTAGGAAATTCGGGAATGGCCTTTAAGTACCACGGTTTTCGCTTAATCATGGGAAGAAACTAAGAACGTACTCCTGCTGGTTATCAAACATACGTTACCTGATACCAAGCATTTTCTAGTATCACATCCCTTTGTTTTCAATTATATGAAAGACGTACACATATACGTATTACTACGTATGCATACCTAGCGAATATACTCATAACACAATGTTCAAAGAGATGGAGATCATCTACATTTTAGTAAATTTCATAAAACTTCAAGTATTTTATCAAAACTATAACTTTGTTATAATTATAATAGCATTCCACGAAACTATAATAATAACAAACGATTTTATCATACAATTTTCTGATAAAATCATATATTATTGCTGCAGTAATTGTAGTTATCTAAAATTTACATATCATATTTTGATATTTCTACCGAGATTTTAATAAATATATTTATCTTTTACTAAGCAAACGTAAAGAGAGGACGGCTAGTTGACTTACAGTGTGGCGAAGAAGAAGACCACCCTCCGGGGATCGAGCCACGGCGCCGGCTGCCGCCCGAGCCGCCGGGACTTCTCTCCCGGCGTGCCGGCCACCGGCGTGTGGACAAGCCGGAGGCCGCTCATATCGTCGGAGGCCACGTGGACGAAGAGCGGGGAAAGCGGGGGCCTCTTGCCTGTCCCTGCACATAAAAATTTTTACACCTCGATCAATCAAGCCATCCCTCCCATTCGCCGTCAGGATTAATCTCGACAAGTAAAAAGTGTCACTTGTCAGATTGGATTACTAGCTAAATTCAGTGACAAGGTAACCAATCTGTCAAGGTCAAATTGGCAAAGCTCCACGGAATTGAAAATAACAGAAGCGAATAAAAATAATTCAGAAGATATTGGCACAAAAAAAAAGTGAACTGACGAATCCTAATCGAATGAGATTGTAACTGGACTTACCGGCGGTGCCATTGCTGTCGCCGTCGGCGGTCGGCTTCCTTTCCCCCTTCCTCGACAGCGACCTCACCACCTTCTGTTGCATCCGCGGCGCAATCACAACAAGCAAAGAATCAATCTTTGGAAGCAACGGAAGAAACGGAGGCGCGTACGTATGCACATCGCCGTCGCCATCGCCGCGGTGCTCGCGTTTATCCACTTACGGGTGTCCGCGGAGGCGCCGCCGTCGCCGTCGCCGTGTCCGCGCCGTCGCCGGTGAGCGAGGAGAGGGCGCTGACGTCGAGGGCGATGAACCCGCCGCCGCCGCCTTCTCCCGCGCCGGCGGCCGGGCTGGCGTCCAAGTTCGGTTGACCGAGATTACTCACCGCAAGAACCTGCAACCCAACAAAATTCCGCAGCCGCTGTTCAGCAAAAACGCAAGCAAAATCGTCCATCTTTTTTTTTCCAGAAAAGGAAGAACACAAGATCAAAATTCACCTCTGGTATTTAGTCAGGACAAAGAACACAAACACGTTGCAACCAAGAGACTTACAGGTTGGTTGGAGGCGGCGTCGCCCATGTCGTCGCGGTGGCCGGCGCTCTGCGTCACTGCGTGTGGGCTGCTTCTGATGATTCCTTTGCTCTTCTCTTTTCTTGTATCCGGCTTCGGTTGTTCGTTGGAAGTACTAGGAGTAGTAGCTGGAGTAGGAACAATGGAATACTACCAAAACGAGGAACCGGAGGGAAAAGCCCTGCCACTTTGCCCTTTTCACGGAGATTCTCTCTCGCTCGCTCCCTTTGCCGCGAGCAAATGGAGAGCAGAGGACGGGAAATGGGAGAGTACAGGTTACTTATACACGGATGGAATTTCACGGAGACCCATAGTACTTATTTGCAAATTGCAAAATGTTTCTATGTTAGAATTAGGACAATCTTTGATTCGTATAAAAAAACAAGAAGTTTAGAGGATTTTAATTCTATTGAAAAAAATTCATATGAAGACCTTTGAAATGAAATTTCTATGAATTTGACAACTGTATAGGGATTTTAGAGAAAAATAAACATGAGGTTGTACCGCATGTTTTCTTCTTCTAATGACTAAATTTATGTGTTTCTTCTATACGTTAATCCAACTATAGTTTAGGAACGTTTATTTATTTATTTGTTTTTAAATTCTGTAGGAATTCAGCGTGCAATATAATATTCTATGATACTCTTAAGGTTTGGCTGGATTATTTTTTCTGTTGCGGCCTATACCCCGAAGTCATGTGACTGAAGGAAAGGAAATAATTTTAGAGTAATTTTTTTTACTTTTATAGTGGTCAAAATGTCAAAGCTATGTAATGAAAGTAAGAAAAAAATGTTAATTAATTTTAAAATTCAAAATTGGTTGTAACTTATACTAGCACCTGAAACAAGCAAGTCCTAATTTCATTTTGAGAAACTAATGTGATACTAAATTAAGCCTGAAAATGTGTATTTGTATGTAAAGAGTTGTGAGATAAAAAATGATAAAAAATTGGTCTGTATTTAAATTAATTAAATTAATCTATATTAAAATTGATATTATATAATTGATTTATATTAAAATTATGATGGTAAAATGTGGTGAGTACTGTGTACACTGAATTGGGTTAGATTATGAGAATCTATACATAAAAAATATTTTTTTATTATAGATCACTATAGCAATGGGTTGGTGAGCGGAGTAGGCCGACGACGTAGACTGACGACAACGTAGTGAGCAGGCCAACACCATGGGCTAGCAACTACGCAGCGGGCTAGCGCAAGCAAAGCGAGTTGGGCTGACGGCGTGAGCAGGCTAGAATGAAGTAGGCTGTTACGAGCAAAGCGAGTAGGCCAAAAGTGAAAGCAAGCTAAGCTGGTGGTGCGAAAGTTGAATCAAAAGCGTCACCAATATGCATACTATGGTGATGATAAATGCATTAGAACAACTTATACACCTTGATACTATTGGACCATCACGAGTTCAATCTCTAAGAAGGGGCGATTATTTTTGTTAATGAAGACGATGAGGATCATGAAAATGAAATTTTTGTTCCTCTCACACAATCAATTGAATTGGTTATAGCACGACCACAACTTCATAAATAACTGAGCACGCTTAAGGTTTAACATCTTATATACTAATAGAAGATCAAATTGAACAAGATGAAGTTTTTAAAACAACAGCTCCTAGGTAATACATCTAGCTCAACAAATCATCGGAAATTTAAGAAAGAGTGGCACGTTATAGGTTTAATAATCCAAACTCTTATGGTCATTTAGCTTTTGTTGCATCTTTTTAACCCAATATAAATTACACGTATTGACTGACGAATCTTAGATCAATGCCATGTATGAAGAGTTAGAAAATTTTGAACATAACAAGTTTTGAAAACTTATACCACCACCTTCTAATCATTTTATAATTAAAACTAAATAGGTCTTTAAAAATAAACAAAGTGAGAATGGTGTAGTTGTTAGAAACAACTAAGTTGGTAGCTCAAGGTTTTACATAATTACAAGCTCTAGATTTTGATGAAACTTTTGCTCCTGTTGCTAGATTTAAAACTATTAGAATTTTATTAGCTTTTATTGTATTTAAAGATTTTAGACTTTATCAAATGGTTGTAAAAATTATTTTTCTGAATGGTTTATCAATGAAGAAGTTTAAGTTTGAAAATGATAAATATCTAAATCATATTTTTAATGGTTTAAAACAAGTTCTGAGAGCGTGGTATGATAGGTTGAAAAACATTTTACTTAAAATGGCTTTACTATAAAAATAGATAAAACCCCTTCTATTCTTAAGCAAGGAACTTACCAACTATTTATTTAGATTTACGTAGATGATATCATCTTTATTTGTCCTTCTCATACTTTGGTGTCAATGTTTTTAGAAATTATGAGCTGGGAATTTGAGATGAGTATAATGGACAAATTGACATATTTTTTGGGATTACAAATCAAACAAACAAAAAAAACTTTGTGATCACAATAAGTATATGAAGGATCTTCTACATCGTGTTGGAATGGAGAATTATAAACCCATTATGACACCTATGAGAGCAACATCTGCACTTGATCCTGATAAAGATGATGAGTCAGTTGACCAAAAGGAGTATAGTAGTATGATTAGTTTACTTTTGTATCTTGTTATTTTAAGACTGGATATACAATTTACGATATATTAATATGCACGATTTCAAGCTTCTCCATATGCTTTATATCTTTAGATAATTAAGCGGATTCTCAGGTATGTTCATGGCAGTAAAAATTTTGGTATATGGCTATCTGCATCCTCATGTATTATTTTAAGAGTTTTTTCTGATGCTGACTTTAGAGGTGGTAGACTTGATAGGAAAAGTACTTCTTGTACTTGTTTCTTCTTAGGTAATTCACTTGTTGGTTGGTCATTTAGAAAATAATTATCTGTAGTACAATCAACTGTTGAATTTAAGTATGTAACTGTTGCTAGTTGTTATTCTTAAATACTTTAGATAGTAGTAACACTTAAGGATTACGGTGTTACTTTGAAAAATATTTTGCTTTTCTGTGATAATATAAGTGCTGTTTGTATTGCTAAGAACTCATTACAATACTCTAGGGCAAATCATATTGATATTAAATTTCACTTTCTTATAGATTATGTTGAAAAAAATGTGGTACTTTATTATGTGGATACTAAATATCAGTTAGCGGATATTTTTTTTACAAAACATTTAGATTTTTCTCATTTTGCTCATCTTCAGGGAGAACTTTGGGTTATCCATCCTATGTGGTTGTTCTGGGAGGAGCATCAACCTGTTGTAACATATTGTCTTATTTTTATATTCTTTATTTAAAAATTAAGAATTATATAAAATATAATGAGCACTACATATGATTCATATGTATCATTTATAGCTATGTTTATGTAATATGATACAAGTGCTTTTATATTTTTATATGTGTGGTGTTGGTCTTTACTAGCTAAATAGAATGACAATTTAAACTAAATTTTGAAATGATTGAACTTTCTTATGATTTTGTTTTAAATGTGCTAATATGCTATAAAAAGAAAAAAAAATTATATGCTATGAAAAATATAAGAAAGGTCAAGAAAATATGTATTGTTGTACTTCTTTTAAATGATATTGCTTACTATTGCATTATGGTATAAACTTAAAAGAAGTTAAAAGAAGTTATGTATGACTAAAACTCGGTTCTTAAGATTAAATTATCCAAAGACATATGCTTAACTAGTTTGAAAAATAAGGCTAATAGTGTATATAATTTTTTATAATTTATATTATATTAAAATCAATTAAGTTCTCAATTTTTTAAAGCACTAATGTATATCATCTTAATGCTTGCAATTTTTGAAATAGTTGAGAAAGAGATATCATGTCTTACAATAAATTATTAATTGCACCTAATGTTTAGTCGGACTGAATTTACATCGCATGTAAATAGATGTAATAGTGTAAATTACTTTTAGCATGGAGTGTACGAACTTATTTACATTGATAACTTGTGGTGCTTATAATAATAAAAATAAATCTATTATTAAAAAGGAGGAGAGAGTTTACACACACAAAGTTAAATACTAATTTTCAATATTTATATGTTGTTGTTAATTTTTTATGAAGAAGATAAAAAGTGATGAAAAATTGGTCTGTATTAAAATTGACAAATTTGATCTATATTAAAATTGACATTGTATAATTGGTGTATATTAAAATTATCATTTCAAAGTGTAGCGAGCGCTGTATATACTAATTTGGGTTAGATTGTAAGAATCTGTGCCTAAAAAATATATTTTTTTAGTATAGATCACTGTAGCAGTAGACTGATGGGTGGAGTGGCCAACGGCATGGGCTGGCGATGACACAATCGGTTGGTGAGTGAAGCAAGTTATGATGACAGAGTGGGTAGGATGGAATATAGTGGGTTGGCATGAGCGAAGTGAGCAGGTCAAAAGTGAAAGTGAGCTAGGTTGATGGCTTGAACGTGGCTGGTTGCGTAGTATGGGCATGGCCTAAGTCAGTGTGAGGCTGGTAGTGTTACTGATTAATATAAAAAAATATTTTTGTTTTTCGAAGAGATTTTAGGAGGCAAAAGAATGTAGGGTTTTGGGGATTTTGTGGAATAATGTTATGAATGATTTAGAGACGCATCTTGTAAGTATAATCTTGATAATAAAAGGTAAAGTTTATAAAAGAATAATACGGTAATTAATCTCTCTTTCTCGTTTACTTTTATACATGTCTAGTAATCGATTTTATATTAATTTTTTTTGAGATTTGGGTTATTTTTTTATCTAAAATCTAGCTAGTGCGTTTTTCTAGTGTTTTGAAAAGCTTGTTTTGTTAATTATTTTTAGATATCACATTATTAATTAATTTCTATCGATCTTCTATCTAGCAATTTTGTTTCATTAATATCTCAAGATCTAGAAGTCCGATTAATGTGATTGTAGTTAAGTTTGTTTGTAAATTTTGTCTAGTTTATTCTGATAAGAAATTTAGATGGACCAAAAGTTATAGATATACAGTTACAATTTGTTTATTGATTAAATAGTGTTCTGTCCAGTTAAAACGTGGTTTTTAAGTTTTGTGATTAAGTATAAGTGTTAAATTTTAGTTTTGACTTTCGTTATTATTCACCCTCATCTTGCCTAGCTTAATGTGAGTTGATCCCTACAAGAGTACTGTAGTATGTTCTCTCTATCCACAATAACAAACATTCTAAATATTTAAATTTATTTACAAATTAATACTATTTATCTCATCGATCATCTATTATTTAAATTTGTTTTCATCTTATTCTCAACCATTTTTCCACCCTCAAAATTTTCTTATTTAATAAGTGTTATAAATTTTTTTCTCAAACTTATTCTCTACGGAATAATCTAAAAAAATTACGTTTATGGACGATGGGAATACATTTTACATTATCTTTTACATAAGTCAAATGACTTCCAAGACACCGTTGGACGAGTAATTCCAGATCTTCAAAATCCGATGTTTCTCGGGGACTGATCTATTAAAAGAGTCAAAAGAGAATTATTACAACTGTTTATTAGTCCGAGGGCGTTCTCGGGAGAAAACATTTGGCACTTTTGGCAGGCAAATATCGTCGATGGCTACCAGTTTTCCAGTTTGCCCTGCCATCACTTTTCCTTCAGCAAGGATGCGAGTATTTGTATTTCCCCCAACTCCACCAATTTTCCCGTTTTCTGTCACTTTTCCCATATGCAAAAGCAAAAGAATATTTGATCGTAATAAAGAAAAGCGTAGGAATATAGAAAACAGAGCAACACGTATCAAAGTCACAAAAAGATATGATTTAAAATAGGAGAGAAACGAAAAGAAATTTAGAATAATTAGGAAAGACTAGAGTTTTAGTCACGTTAATAGCTAACTTTTAATTATTTTTATTTAAGTAAAGAATTTTAGATATATCTTACCGTCACTTCTTATTATATTTTTTTATATTAAATTTGTTCTTACTCTATCTCTCTTTACATTATTATTTTTTTATATGGCCAAATTACCTGAGCCGATATTAAACAAGCTTTTCTTCAATTGTTACTACCCCTAGTCGATCATTTTCGAACTTGATATGACCATAAATTGAACGTAGCAACATATTTTTATAACACTCAGTTGTTAAACATGATATCTTTTTATAGTCCAACATTCTACTCCATAACCGGTTTAATCGTTATTTTATAAAAATTATCTTTTTGCTTCTATGGTACCCTCTTATCACAGAGGATGTTAGATGCTTGGCGTCACTTTAACTAGTTTGTTTTGATTTTGTGACTAACATTCGCATTAATATCTCTATCTATCTATGGTATCGATTCTAGATATCAAAAATTGTTATTCTTAGCACTATTTAGCCGTGTATACTCACATCTTCCTTCTCATGTGCGATAGTGCTAAAGTCACACTTTAAGTTTTTAGTCTTAGTTCTGCTTACTGTAAAACCTTTGGACTCAATATACTTTAAGTTAATTAGTATAACTTTAGATATTCCCTTATTCTTATGGATGGGTACCAATATACTTCTCCTTCATTTCTCAGGCATCATGTTTAATTGAAAAATATTGTTGAACAACTTGGTTAGCCATACTATAGCTATATCCTCGAGACATATCTACACCTTGATTGGAATACCATCAGGACCCATCGCCTTACCCTGTTTCATCATTTTTAAAGCTTCTCTAACTTCAAATTCTTGGATCCTTCGCATAAAGCTCCTAGTAGTGTCATCTGAAGAGTCGTCCAACTAAATAGTGGTGCCCTCGTTCCCACAATTGAACAAATTATCAAAATACTCTTGCCATCTATGTCTAATCTTATCCTCTTCATTAAGAGCTGCTCTCTATCATACTTAATACACTTAACTTGGTTGAAGTCTCTCGTCTTCCTATCATGAGCTCTAGCAATTCTATATATATCCTTCTCTCCTTCTTTCATACCTAGATGTTGATACAAATCATCGAAAGCCTGCCCTTTTGTCTCATTCACAGCTCGTTTTGCGGTCTTCTTTACCATCTTGTACTTCTCCATGTTGTTCTCACTCTTATCATGATACAATTGTTTATATTATTTTTTTTCTTCTTTAATAGCTCTTTGTATACCTTCGTTTCATCTCCAAGAGTCTTTAGTTTTATATCTACTCCATTTGGTTACTTCAAACACCTCTAAAGCAATTTTTATATGCATGTTACTATTTTCTCCTACATGTTATTTTCATCATCTTTTTACTTTCAAGAGCCTTCTTCGATAACCCTTTTCTTGAAGATATTTGATGTCTCCCTTTTTAACTTGCAACACTTGGTTATTGTAATTTTGGCTTTATTCCTATGAGCATATACACTAAAAAGTGAAAGTTGGCCACCACCAGTTTATGTTGAGAAACCACACATTCTCCAGGTATCATCTTACAATCCACACAATCTCGTTTATCCCCTCTTCTAATAAGGACAAAGTCAATCTAGCTAGAGTATTGACTGCTACTAAAAGTCACCAAATGAGATTATATCTTTCTAAAGAAAGTGTTGGTTATCATCAGATCAAAAGCTATAACAAAGTCCAAGGTTTTCTTTCTCTTCTAATTTTTACCACCATACCCCAAAACTCCCTATACCTATTACACCTATGTGACCATTAAGATTTACTCCTATAAAAAAACTTCTCGCTACTAGGTACAACTCTAATAAATTTATCTAAGTCTTTTTGGAAATGTCTCTTAGTACTCTCATCCTAGCCTACTTGAGGGCATACGTACTAATTACGTTTAAGACTATATTACTAATGACAAGTTTAACTAAAACGATCATATCCCCTTGCCTTCTCACCTTCACCACATCGTTCTTAAGGCTCTTATCAATCAGAATTCCTACTCTATTTTTATTTAAAATTGTCCCTGTATACTATAGCTTGAAGCCGGTACTATTCATATCCTTCGCCTTCTAACCCCTCCATTTAATCTCTTAAACGCACAAGACATTTATATACCTCATAACTACTGTCTTCACTAGCTCTCTTAACTTACCCGTAAAGGATCCTACATTTTAGCTATGTAAACGAATACTAGTTGATTCGATCTGCTTCCTTACCCTTCACATCCATCGAAGTCAGGTGTGAAGACCCTTACTCATTTTTCATCACACTCAAGCGTCGATGTGACACACCACTAAGGATGCAATGGCCCAATCCTTACTCACTTGACCATACCCAGATCATGACATGGCGCGTTATAGGGGTAACAATCTGACCCTTGGCTTATTTAATACTATACCCGTGTTCCGATATGGCGTGTCAATAAGAGGGTTATGTCTTAACATGATTTTTTTATCTCTATAAGAGTAGTTAAGTTTTTATCTTGGCTTGTTAAGATCTGTTATTATGTTGAGACACCAAAGACATCCAGGAGTTAAACGAAAATAAATTCCTTATGAGAAATAAATCAATGTATTTATGTACTCATTAATTAAACTGGTTTGGGAGCACTATTTTTTCGATCACACTATAGACAAAAGCACATACGTCACTATACATGTTAAAAAAATATAAACAAATGGCGTATCACCGAGTTCATAAAATTTCTGTTAAAAATTCACAATATATTTAATAATATCTTAACGAATTAAAGTATACCCAGGGATAATGAATTGTTCTCTTCATTGATTAGCATAGCATAAGCATAGGCATGTGGATAAGGGGTGGAGAGGAAAGTTATTACAGAAAATTACTTAGATTGACATGCATGAATTGTCAGAAAACTTTCCGAAACTATATATCCTTACATTGTTCGAATATAAAATAACCGTGGAATATTAAGTGGCCAAAATCTACGTGTGTTGAAAATAATGGTTGGATTAGAGAAAAACAATGAAATGACAGACTTGTTTATTAAAAAAAATCCAATGTCTATAATATGCCATAGATTTATCATCGTGTTCAATGCCCCATGTTAGCTAGCCTCGCAGCGAATGGGTTGCTAATAACTTGCTGGTTGCTACGGACATGGAGGAAACTCGGTTGCATATCATGGACTTATCAAAAACAAAGTAATAACAGATAATAACCTTCTGCTAAAAATTGAATTAGGACATTTGTCACCACAAAGATTGGCACTTATTATTGCTTCAACAATGCAGGCAGACCTCTCCCTCATGTCCAAATTGTAGGCGATCTCGTGAGTGTTATTAAGGGCCCTAAGCCTAATTTCACATATCCCTAAGTCACGCATTTACTTGTAGCGATAAAAAATGAATGTTGTTACATTTGACAATCATTTGGATGTGATGCCTATGTACACGCCTAAGTCTGACATTGTTATATGAGGCAGCATATAACATATTATCTGTGACTAATGTATTCTTATTCCATATAGAATTGAATTGGCGAGCATATTAAGTGTCATAGACAACATCCAATTTAACCTAAAAATTCAAACTGACGACGGAAAATGGTTTGGTTCACATAATATGCCTCAAGGCGTGACAATTAACATCTTGTATACTCCATTTTATTTTACTTAATTTTTTTTCAAAATATTTATCGTTCTCAAATTTCAAAGTGTTGTTTTTCTCTTCCCACCTTTCATCAATGTAGTCATACTATTCATTAAGAAACTTTAATGCTTACTTTTGAACATTGAGTAGATGTAATTAATAAAGGTAATAATATAATTTGTCACACCTCATTAAAACAGAGGGACTACTATATTTCATCCAGGCTTAGGACAATCAGGGCTCCTTAGTTGCATTTGAATCCTACCCTCTCCGTTTCAAATTAAATGGTTTTAACAAATCTCACACTAACCAATAAGCTATGATAAATTATATTGTTACCATTAAGTACATCCCAATTATGTTTCCAAAGTTGTCAATAACTCTAATTAATTGAGATGAGAGAATGAGAGGTGGGACTATATTGATGAACGGTAGAGAAGTTTACGAGAACGTAAGTATTTTGATAAAAAAAATTTGAATTCTAGAAAGACAAGTTAGAGGAAATACAAAATTTATAAAAAAAGAATATATATTTTTTGTGGGGAAAATTTTAAGAATATAGGATGGATAGCCAAATTGCATAGTTCATCCTAGATTGCTTCGCCCCTGCTCTTAGCACGCCTGATCGCTGGTCGGTATAGGATTGGTATCCGAAGGCGTGCATTCTCTGAAGAAAGGGGAGAATGTTTACAAGCACGGCACCTGCAGATTTGGTGGACCCGTCTGTAGCACCCAATAGATCCATCATGGGCTAACTTGGTGGCGAACATTACTGAGCTTGGCCATTCCGATAGCGAAGTGATGAAGCCATCGACGGCAAAGGCCAATCTTATCTCCCCACATTACTACCTTTCTGATGATTATACTACAATATCCTAAAACACCTGCCATCTATTCTTTTTCCTCTACTTCTTAAGCTAATCAATACTATGCACTTCGTTAACTTGTTATGTTAGTATCAGCAATTCATCCTACCATCTCTTGCGGCACTCATCACGGGGAGTGCCTCACATGTACGTAGTATTACAGGAAACAAACAGTGACATGCTCTGTGCTTTACAACTGTACGATCGACAAGACAGTACAGCTCAAAGCACTAACTAGCCATAGCTGCATACTACATGTATGAAGCTGTACTACCAAATGAACATATGCTTAATCCAGCCGTGGAATGGTAGAGTAGAGACGCACATGCACAGCGCGCAAGCGTGACTTGGAGTATAAAATTCGCCGTGTCTCGTGGCTGGACTGAGCAGGGCTTGTGGC
This sequence comes from Oryza coarctata, assembly GCA_030770085.1. Lineage (NCBI taxonomy): Eukaryota > Viridiplantae > Streptophyta > Magnoliopsida > Poales > Poaceae > Oryza > Oryza coarctata. The sequence continues at coordinate 13,598,415 of CM061475.1, forward strand.
CTTTGACTTATCGACTGTCCTGTGATCGATCGAGCTCTTTTGCAATTGCTGCTCAGGGAGGAAGAGAAGAGGAAAGCGCCATTGGAAGCCATCTGTCTCACTACTGTCTGTCATGTCCGTCGCGTACGGGGTTAAACATGGCCAGATGGCGACCTCGATCTGATCAGAATTAATGTAGATTATTGTTGGTTCTGAAGATGAGATATCTTGATCTCGCCTTCAGATATCTGACAACGTAGAGCTAGCCATCAGCATGTATAATCCCAGGGATGTGGACAAAAAGGAGTGTAAAACATAACTACAAGCATCTTATATCTCCATTTTCTTACTTCAATTTTTATGGAAATTCGTCAGCATCTGCTGAAAGTAAATCCAGTTGCTTAAAATCCTAGTCTAGTATGGGTTTGACATGTCACCGAGTATGGATAAAGATGAGCTTAGAACAATGGAAATAATTAATTTGGCACTCTTTTGGGACGATGTGCATGACAATTACGTCAGTGGATTAAGCTAGCTAACATGCAGATTGAGCAAGTAATCCTCCACAGTTAATTGGTTTCCCCATGCATGGTTGTCACTTTCAGACCTTTTTCCTCTTATCTTAACCATGAGGTGCCTCTTTTGGAGTTCACATGCTCTACAAAATTAAGCTAGCAAGCCATGTTGGACTAGCGTCCATATTCTGGAATCAATCCCAGTATCTTCAACTTAAAGCTGACTCGTCACCGTTTACCTCACCACTATATTATCTAGTGTTATCATATCACCATTTCCAAGAAATAATATGATTGCTTACATGATGTCCTTCCTTGCAAAACAAACATACGATGAGTAAAAGAAGACGTTGAAAAGGGTGTGACATGTTAGGCTTATTAAACTGACCGTTCGGCCCATCTTACATTAGGCCCACTTGGCTTATTCGGCCTGATGTATTTATACTCCGCGTTTCGTGCTCACGCGCTGTAACATAACCCTAATCCCCATTTTACGTTTACATGGTATCAGAGCCGTGGTGACGATACATTCGATCCGATCCTCTCGCCGCCCAGTCTCTCTCTCGCTTCTGCTCGCCCAGGCTTGCTGCTGTTCGATCTTGCTATCCGCGCACACCTCTACATCGGTGCCGCCAAGATCTCGCCAAGTCCCATCACCATAAGCCCACACTCTCGTCATCGACCCCGCGTTGTCACTATCGCTGAGAGTGTGCTCAAATCCATGGCTCCTGATACACCTGAGAAGCAACTTTGTCTACAACACGAGGTCGCTGAGCTCGAGGCCGATGCCACCCACCGGAGGGCCGTCGAGGACCTCAAAATTGCCCTCGCTGCGCATGAGGCCAAGTATGTGGCTGTGCACACACAAGCTCTTGCCGTCCTCAACATCAATATCCTTATCCTTGTCATCCTAGGCAAGTGTGCCCTAACCGATCACGTCCTCTCTGATGTTGACAACTCCGACTGCTCGACGTGGGTTCATATGGACTGTATCGTCCTAACTTGGATCTATGGCACCATCGCTATTGACCTCTAGCAAACGGTAATGCTTCACAACCAAACTACTCACACTGCCTGATCTGTTCTCGAGTTGGAGTTCCTCGGCCAGTGTGAGTCGCGCGCGCTTCATGTCTCCACCGAGTTTTGCACTGTTAAACAAGGGGGGACCTCCATCACCAACTGCTGCCACTGTCTCGGGACGATGGCCAGCGCTCTCTCCGAGTTTAGAGATTCAGTCGGCGACCGTACCCTTGTGCTGACTCTTCTCTAGGGACTCAATGGCATATTCTACCACATGCTCTCCAACCTAAAGATGTGGCGGCCATTCCCTACCTTCTACGAAGTGTGCACCTTGCTCCTTCTCGAAGAGATCGACCTCGACGACACCGCCAAGGATGCTCCACCACCCGCCTTTGTTGCCATGCACCAGCAGTGCCCTCCAAGTGGGTCCATTGGCGGGGGCTTGGGACGAGGAGGCCATGAGGGCTACAACCTCAATCCGCACCCTACCAACCATCGCCATGGTCATGGCGGCAAACCTGCCTTCTCGGGCGCTGGCACCTTCAACCCCAGCCCTCTTCATGGCGGTCGTCCCCTAGGTGCCCCCTTCCTCAACCCTTGGGTGAGGACTGTGAAGTTGTGGTCACATCCTTATGGCCCCAGGCGTATCGTGGGGTCAACATCGTGCCACTTACTCTCGCCATTCAAGCCGCCAGCTACCCTCACGTCCTCGGCATACCCCCTCTACTATGCCGCACCATCTGGCTCTGGCACTTCCCTAGGGTTCGCTTATGGGGGCGTGCCCATCTCGCCACTAGGGTTCGTGTGCAGGGGCAAGCCCACTTTGCCGCTGGGCTTCGCCAGCAGTGGGCTACCTACTTTACCGCCTGGTTTCGTTGGCGCTCCATCGGTTTTTGGTGTCGCATTGCTCGCTCCGCCTGTGCCATCACCGAGCTCCTGGTCCCCGATGCCAGGTCCCTCCTGGGATCAAACATCCTTGATCAACAACTTCAACATCTTGTCTTTGATTCCGTTAGCCTCGAACAAGTGGTATGTCGACTCCGGGGCCGGCTCCTATATGGCTAACACCACTGGTATACTCACTTCCTGTCAACCTCCTTTAAATCCTTCATTGATCGTTGTAGGAAACGGATCCCTACTCCCTATCATCTCCGTCGGGTCATCTACCATTTCCATGCCATAGCTATCCTTTATTCTTTTCAATGTTTTAGTTGCTCCTAATATCATCAAAAACTTAATTTCAGATCATCGTTTTAATATTGACAACAATTGCTCTATTGAGTTTGACTCGTTTGGCCTCTTCGTGAAGGACTTATAAACTCAAAGCATGATCGCCAGATGTAATAACACAGGTAACATCTACCCGTTCTTTCTGTCTTCTATCCAACAGATTTGCCTACATATGCATGACCATAAGAGATCTACATCTTACTACCATGAAGCGGATCTTGTGGTACTTACAAGGCAGTTTAGATCTCAGTCTTCATCTCTACCGAACTTCGTCGATCGATCTTACAGTCTACACTGATGCTGACTGGGCTGGGTGCCTTGACATTCGCAAATTCATCTCAGGCTATGCTGTTTTCCTCGGAGACAATCTCGTTTCTTGGTCCTCTAAGCGTTAGTCGACAGTGTCCCATTCTAGTACCGCGCCATGGCCAATGACATCGTTAAAGCCTGTTGGCTACGCCAGCTTCTCAAGAAACTTCACTGCCCTGGTCGCCGTGCCACTGTAGTGTACTGTGACAACATCAGCGTCGTATACCTCTCTACCAACCAAGTATGTGGAGATCGACTTACACTTCATCCATGAACGTGTCGTCTTTGGTAAAGTTTGTGTCCTGCATGTTCCTACTTCGTCCTAGTACGCTGACATCTTCACCAAGGATCTGTTGACGTTCGTCTTCTATGAGTTTAGGTCTAGTCTAAATGTTTACTGTGCTCCCAGTTCCGACTGCGGAGGTGTGTTAGACTTATTAAACTAGGCCCATTCAGCCCATGTTAGATTAGACCTACTCGGTCTACTTGGTCTAATCGGACTGATGTATTTATACTCCGCGTTCTATGCGCACCCATGTTAACCTAACCCTAATCCCTATTTTACATTCACACGAGAGCTAGCTTTCATCTTCAGATTCTACACACAACCAGTTCACCAAAGAATTAACTGAAGGTTTGATTAATTAATGATTAAGAGAAGATGCATGGGTGTGTGTGCGTTTTTCATGTAATTGAAAGAAAATAGTTGAAGGCTAGTAAACCTAGTATCATACCCACTCCCTCGTATTCAAAATGTATTCATATTAGACTAAACAAAACAATTGAGGTTGTTGCTCTTTCTTAAAAGCTTTTGCCAAAAAGATGAGTCGTTTATTCATCAGAGTGGTAGTGATTTTTTTACCAAGGTAAGGACGGAAGACTAGGGTAAAAAATGACTCTGAATTCTCCAATAATTTACATTTTAGAAAAGAGTTGAGAACACTGTAACAACTAATATTTGGAATCAGAAGGAGCCGGATGAGCAAGTCTGAATTTTTCAAGCACTACATTACCTCTTGGCACTTCAAGTCCAGTTTGAAGCTAGGAATTTCCTGGGTTTCTGCAGATATCAGATTGCTTCCAATGTCATTCCCGAGACAGGCCACACAGTGACACAGATCAAACTCCATTACTTCCATGTGTGATACACACAGGGGTACCTGGCATGTAGCAGGGAGCGGTGATCGTTTTGCCAAGTAAACGGCCGATGTGCTCCAACGAATCCAAGTGCTCCACTATGGCGTATATGGAGACAATTCAGAATTCGACTGGCCAGAAAAGTTCAGAGAATCTGAAATTGCAGGTCGACCAATAAACCACCGCCTGGTGGTCGAGGTGCTCATCGTGCCTTTCTTTCATGGCGCTTTTCGTGCAACACGATAATGAAACCGATCGCACAAAAAGAAGCACTTTTGCAGTGGCTTTCTGCTGTCTTTCTTTTATCAGGGAGGCAAAAAAAAAAAAACCCCAAAAGGGCCTTACATTCTTGATCTCAAGTGCTCGTTTCAACTCTTAATAATAGTAGTAGCGTGCACTAAACAGGGGCGGTAGAGCAGCAGGATTTATTTACTTCTTAATTTTCGTGGAGACCATGCTACTATCTGCTCTTTATGTCGATGGCTGATCAGAACTGGGTGGGGCATGAAGAAATCGACAGTGACACCACTTTCTATCACCATGTGGCATGATAAGAGTGCCCTCGCTCCAACTGCACTACGCTTTATTCAGTCAGAAAAGAATGGGCACTTCACAGATAATGAAAGAAAATTGACGTGGCCTATGAACACAGAGATATAGAACCCGCTTGGCCATCTACCTCAGCTTGCCGGAGGAAAATTGCTATCTGAAGATTACTTGAAATTTTGATAAAATGACTGATTTGGTTATTCTCTACTGCTCACCATTTCCAACCATTAGATCGGCAAACAAGGAAACAAAAAAGAAAGGTACTCCCTCCGGCCAGTAATATTTGACACTGTGCAGCATTGGCGGCAGCTGCATGGCGTCAAATATTGGTGACCTTAGGTAGTACTATGTAGAAAATTGGATCAATTACTAGAGAAGAGATAAGCAATCAAGATGAGCCTAAGAGGACTTGTAGAGGTGTTTCACAAGCGGTAAAGGATACGCATTTCCCAACAGCTCTGTTGGCAATGCCTTCCTATAATTTAGCAATAAATATAACTAAATCGGTGTCTAACTACAGAAAGGCACTCTAAGAAAAACTCGAGGAACTTACAGAAAGGCATTCCAAGGCACCTGAATTCATAATAGATATCTGCATAGATAATCGAATGGTAATGGTTACAATCTATAAAAGGAAAAATAAAAATGTAAGGAAACATGTTAAGTATACCTTTTCCTTACCTCTGTTACTCCAAAAAAATTAAGTCCCTTGGGTTTGAAGGTCCCTTAGATATGAGAAATAAAATCGAACCAATGGCTGTAAACATGTGCATTACACATAATGTTATAATTGATATATTAAAAATATAATCATATCATAATTATAAATTATAATGGTCTAGATTAAAAAAGAGTCAAATTATAAATTAGAAATTATGTATTTTGAATTTTAGAATTAAATTAGTAAGATATTAAATGAGAGTTTAATAAGGATTGAACTACAAATTTATTAATTTCTAATTTTGTTAAATTTTATGTCGTTAGTTATAGAATTAAAGTGCTTAGATTAAAGAATAGTCCATATCAATTACTGCTTACTAATTATTAATTTTGAATTTTAGAATTAAATTAATAAGATACTCTAATTGAGAGTCTAATATGATACAAGTCCATATTTATTAATTTCAAATTTTTATCAAAATTTAAAGTAAATTAACAAAGTCCAATTGAGAGTTTAAGATGGATACAACAACATATTTATTAATTTCAAATTTTATCATATTTTAAAGTAAATTAACCAAAGAGTTCATACTATCTCCAACTGCACATTTTATTTAACAAAAATTTTTAATACAATTTATGGCTATGATAATCCAATCTTCTTAATAAATGGTCAGATGTGAGAGCTCTTATAAAGTACCCAATTAGTATATGTATAGATAGATTCTCAACAAAATACGTATCTTACCTTTTTCAAATTTATCTCCACCTGAGAATGGTAATCAATATGAGTGAAGATTTTTAGTAAGGTGAGTTCAAATTGAGAACATAAGGATGGAACTTTTACCATCAATAACTTCGCATAACCAAGCTTTCTAATAACCTCAAACATTGCTCTATTTTTATGATTATGGTAATGCACGATGCTTGCCCCTATGCCAACATCCAAATTAAGGATAATTTTATCATACTTGGAAAAGTATCGGGATATATCATATTTTCTAATGTAAAATTTGATATCTTTAGATACAATGTATCTCAAGATATTAAAATTTTAAGTGTAAATTTTAGTACCTAGAGATACTTTCTTAAGAATGATAAAATTGCTCCTAAAGAGAGATGTAGTTAGTAATAATCCTTAAAACTAAATCCTAGTGATGATTTGATGATCACGTAACCTCCATGCGATCTATCCTTTTGGCTGCAGTCTTCACACAAGGCAAAGTTACATCTTCTGAATTGCTGACATTACTCTCCCTGTGGAATTTTTGATGAAAAATATGGTAGGATTTTGCCAGCCTGAACTATTATTCCCCATGGAAATAAATCCAAGATACTGATCATCAACTGGAGATCTTCGGTATCACACTTTCCGCCGCCACCTAGGCATCTATATCGCTATACCTATCCCTAACCCCATTTGCCTTGGTTCTGTCGCGCATTGTCCCTTCTATATTAGCTCTCCGGCAAGGAGGTTTGGAGAGACCAAGAGATTAAAGCTCGATGGGAGACAGACAGATGGCAAGATTCGAGATGGAACAAAGAGCAAAGCATACCGACCTATCTAACTAGCTTCTGCGTATAGACCATGGGATTAGGATGGTAGTGATCATTGGTAGTGATGGCAATGTCTTGTCTGTGACACGGGAACGTGTTTAGTCAATGGTGGAGTAGGGGTTGTGGCCCATGAGAAAATGTTAAGCTTATGGGTTGGGTTGGGCCGAACAAGATTACAGGAAGGGGTCTTGCAAGTTACATCCCATTAAAGTTCATGGGCCTATGTTAATGCATGTACTTACCTTGGCAATGCATGTACTTACCTTGGCTGCTCAAAGTTTTCTCATGGGCCGATGTTGAGGTATTTTGGATCATGATTATGGTAGCAATCCAAATATATGCTATTAGCCTTTTTGAGAAATTTGGAATTATGGTTTTGCTAGAATGCCATTGCTTAAATACGATTCATTAAAATGACACTCTCAACTGGAGTGTCTACGTCGAAATGCCATCCTAAACGATATTGCCATTGGGATCTTCTTTTTCCTCCCTTTAATGCCAGAAGAGCTTGCTAGCCATCATGTGCCATGAGACACCTGCTGCTCCCATTGAGCAGTCGCATTCTAGTTGAACCATATTTTTGTGAAGGCATAATCCCAAATTTCTCAACCATTCAGCCCCCAGTTGCTACTCGCTAGTGGAGAAAATCTATAGGATGACATCTCGTCCTATTGATAGGATGAGTTAAGAAAATAAAGTAGTATGTAATGAACTAACGATAAAAACCTTGTGTGAGACATGCCTTCTTTCGCGCGAGCCCTGAGGCCCACATACGCTAGCTTGAGCCTAACATATCCTCTTGCGGCTCTGCTATAGCCATGCACAATAACCAGGCTAGGGCCACCACTAAAGCAAGTTTGTCTTCTTTTGGACATATGCACATTTGTATGCATAGGTGGCTAGGTCCTCCTAGCTAGACTTCCAGCCACAGGCTACATATTTGGTTAGAACAGTTATGGCTTAGTTGGTTAGGCTAGCCAAATGAAAGCGATGGCACATAAGAGAAGCTCAACATCTTTGGCTTGGCCAAATTCTACATTTTTAAAACTCAAAATCACATCACGTGTATATATTTTACATGTTTACATTGGTGATACCTTGAATTAGATAATACACGTTTGATATCAGGTCCAACACCTATAAGGCTGATACATAGGTATTAAATTTGATACCTACCAAGTCTGATATACTAGATTGATACCTATGTGTATCAGATCTGATACGCACGGATATTGAATCTGATACCTATATATACTAAACATGATATCTAGATACCAAATATGATTCGAGGATACCAAGCCTAATACTTCGGTTCCATATTTGATATGTACATACTAGGTCCGATATCTAGTAATATCTTAGTATGGGCTTGATATGTTGTAATACCTTGATACTAAGTCCAGTACCTAGATGAATGATATTGGTACCAGGTTTAACATCGGGTATGAATCACGTAGAAAGTGGCATCGATGAGGTATTGAGAATGTATCGTGGAGCTGTGATAGAGGAGTAATTGCTATCATGGTTTCATTGTGAATTTTATGATAGCATTAGATAAGTACCATCAAGATTTAGTGGTAGCTTTTATTTTGCTACTATATTTTTTTCTAGATGGTGCACATGGCTATCTGCAGTTTAGATTGACACCATACATATCAAAGAGGGAGGGAGGGGGCGTGGCCATGTATTGTCTATTGCCTAGCATGGGTCAATAAAGTTATCCTATGCAACTTTGACAGTGGCTACGTGTATGGTAGAAGCAAGTGGACTACATCTAATGCTAGGCTTGTGTGGAGAGAAAGTACTTACATGCACACGTGATTCAAGAAGCTAGGGGCATATGGGCTGTAGTGTGGGCCACTATATAGGGAGGAGCTATGCATGGAGAAGATCTCAACAACATAAACTACATCATCTAATGGATCCCACAGTAGCAGTGCTCTCGCTAGTACTACCTAGGAGTACTTTTGTTTTCTTTCCGCTCCAAGGCTGTCTCCTCATCGCCATGCCATGGCTGTCATGCTTCATTCTAGAACACGTCTCCCTATAGACGCCTTTCTCCATCTCCTCCCAGATCCTCCTCCCTAACATATGTAACAACTATAATTATTGCTCAAGCCCTAACACAACACTTCCCACCCTCTTTGCCCATGCCAAGCCCAAGAGGCCGGGAAGCGCAAAATCCCCTCTACCACCGGAACCCATTCCAATCCACGTGCTCGCTTGTTCCATTTCCACTTCTATTTGGTTTATAAAAATGATAATTACATAAAATTATTCTGTCCATAGTATACTTTCTACTATTTGCCTTTGAGGAAAAAAAAGGCCTTAAATTTCTTTGGAGGTACAGCGTATACAGACAGTCTAAGGACATTCAAATCAAAGGTTGGATTAATTAAACATATATGGATCCCTGTAATGGCAAGCAGTTTCTAACTAGCTTGTGGCATTCTTCGTTCGTAATTAGTTCTTTCGGTGGAAGGCTAATTGAGGTAGTACTAAACAAAATGCTCTGACAACCAGCTCGATGTTCATAAATATAGAGTGTGCAATCATAACCACTGAACGCTCGACGGGTATAATAAAAAAAACCATTTCGAAGCGATGACCTCGGTTTATCCCCAATTATGAAAGTACTATGAAACTAGCATTTCGGCACACAAAAGAAAGAATGTATCATATTCAATTATCCCAACGTACGACAGTAATTGGTTCCAACTGCTACTCCGTACTTTATTGAAGATACTCCAGCCCCGATCCATCTGTCAACGTATGATCTAGTTGCCTATATAAGCTACAACATCGCGCTCGATCCTGCACACTTGCATTGATTAGCGCAATTTTCTGGGCAGACAGCTCGTAAAGCTCCCCTGATAATGGCAGCAATCTTTGTTGAGTTATTTGTAGCAGCGGCTCTCATCTCTTCCAGCTCTGCACAAGCACAGCTCAGAGTTGGGTATTACAGGGACACATGCGACGGTGCAGAAGAAACCGTGAGACAGGAGGTCAAATCTGTTCTATCCGTGAGGCCGGATCTCGCCGGCGCTCTCCTGAGACTCCATTTCCACGACTGCTTTGGCATGGTGAGTACTGAGTAGTAGTAGTACTTGTGCTGCTTTGCTGCAGTGGTTGATACTCGCAGAGACGGACGCTTGTGATTCAGGGATGCAATGGATCGATCCTACTGGATTCCGTGGCCGGCGGCGCCATCGACGAGAAAGAAGCTGAAACGAGTGCAAGCCTGAGAGGGTTCGACGCCATCGACAACATCAAGGATAAGCTGGAGCAGAGTTGTCCTGGGACTGTTTCGTGCGCCGACATTCTCGCCCTTGTCGCCAGGAACGCTGTTGATTTGGTAGCTCAAGGATTCTTGGACCTTGGTGTGACTCAAAGTCACCACACCAAGGTTCAATGTTTCAGTTTTTGAAACCCATTTCAAGCCTGAACCATAGTTACCTATCGCCCATTTGCATCCTGCATGTAAAAATTAGCACGTGCATGAGGCATATATATAATCATGATATAACACTAGCTCAGTGAAGCAGTGGCCGGACGGAGCCCATATACAAATATGATGAAGTTTTTTGGAAGCTGGCCTTCTATGCATCATTATATGTGGTGAGTTCTCAAAATAACTATGTGCACTCGTAATTCAGGCCTGTTTTGGCCTGTACCGACTGGGCGGCTTGATGGGAAAATATCCAACGCCGCTGAGACGACTGATCTCCCACCACCAAATTCAGACATGGCACAGCTGCGAGCAGCGTTCGCCCAAAAGAACTTGACTGCCAAGGATCTCGTCATCCTATCGGCTGCGGTTCTGCCTCCTTGAAAAAGATACTTGATTCATCCGGCATCGAACATGCATGCATGCATGCATATATATCGATTTTGATGTGGCTTTCATCGGTGATATTATCTCTATCTATATAGGTGCGCACACAATCGGCTTCTCGCACTGCCAGCCGTTCAACGACCGGCTCTACAACTACACCGGCGTGCACAGGTTAAACGACGTCGACCCGGAGCTCGACCCGCCCAACCTCGACGAGCTCCACTCCAAGTGCGGCGCCGCGGCCGACGCCAACCCGGAGGTCATGGTGGAGATGTCCCCCAAGAGAACACCCAAGTTCGACACGGGCTACTGCATGCAGGTCGCGCGTCGCCGCGGGCTGTTCCGGTCCGACGCCGTGCTGCTGGACGACGACTTCACCCGTGCCTACGTCGAGAAGCACGCGACGGGGCTCTTTGACATGGAGTTCTTCGGGGACTTCGGCGAGGCCATTGCCGGGGAGTGAAGGCGAGGTCCGGAGGAAGTGCCCCGTTATCAGTTAATTACTAGTACGACGTGCATATGTTAGGTACGGTGAAAGCCTTAACATGAGTCTGGTGTGGGTTGTGCTTCTTTAATTTGGATGGCCAATGGCTCAATGCTAGCCTAACTAATGAATTTCAGTTTCCCAAAAGAAATAAAGCTATGAATTTTGGTTGAAGCAATAGCAAATTAGCAATGTACTAATACATTTCATTTTTGCTAGTATTGACTTGGCGGATGTCGGAATCAAACCTTGTTACATCATATTTGTGGTACGGGAGACACATTTTTTTTTAGATAATGGGTATATCTGGTATTTGCTTTAACAGAAGATACAACCAATTATTACACCGTTTGTAGCAACCATAGTACTGGATGAATAAAAACGATGTAATCCTATTGCTAATAGTGACAATTATTAACAAGATTTTTGACAATACAACCCTTTTAGAAAACTAATTTTATCAATAAAATCCTAAAAAACTTATCTAAAAAATATACCCCTAGCTTGACACTAGCGACATTAACAGTGAGGTTAAATGGTTTGGCATCAATGACACTGCGGAGATCCCTGCCCTAAGCACCATAACCAATACAATATATTATTTAAAACCAATACATTCTATCAAAATAAGTGCACACATGTGGTTGGTAGGGCCTTTTTTCCTTCAATTTTTTAGTCAAAAAAGTTGTGCTAGATGAGGATCAAACTCAAGTTGAAAAAATGCATACGTGAAAACACGCCACTGGTATTTATAAGACCAGGTTGAGCGAAAAGGGTTTTCATCTAGACAATAGTAGAGATCTGACAATGTCACTGGTCTTTATGGAACCAGGTCAAGTAAAAAGGGTCTCTCACTTAGAAAATAGTTGACAACTGACTACACTGCTGTTTTTTTTGAAACTAGTAGGGTAATAGTGGTCCTGCCAATGAAGCAAAGAGAAAAAAAATGTGCTCAAGTCCTGATTATGTCTTTAGTTTTTTGAAACTAGTCGGGTTATAGTGGTCTTACCACTAATACACATTTTAAGTATTTGACTACGCCACTGGTCTTGACAAGGCCAAAGAAGTCGTAGTGGTCTTATCACCTGTATATGTTACTGACCAGATTAACTATTTCTTCGACATAAAAAGAAACTCAGCTTGAGCAATAGCTAATACCATTGACATTGTGGTTGAAGACATCAAATCATAAAATAGATCGGCATTGTTTACATGACTTTCCTACTTGACTATCTACTTATTAACTACGTCTATAAAAAGATAGTTGGGGACTGGAAAAAGTATATTATTTAGTTATAGATTGATTTTTTTAAAAAATATTATTTTATAATTTTCTTCTAAGCATTTGCTTGGGGCTTGTAATTTGACAATTTGTTTTGAATGGTTGATTTAAGGGGAATCAAATGGTAGTATAACCGATTTGACATTGAGTAAGATAGAGATTCATTGGAGACTATATTAGTTGCATCTTATATCAACTAAGTAGAGCTAAGATCAACAATTGTATAACTCAACTTCAAGATATATGCTGGTCCAAAGGTGTCCACTAATTGAAAATCTACTTCGGCTGGACATGTAAGTCCAATTATTAGTATATACAAGAAAAAGATAAAAAAAACAGAGTGAAGTTGAAAGTTGTTAACTAGTCGAAACTTTGTGCAGACTAGATGAGTCTTAGATCAATAACTCTAAAAAATGATTGCATATTTTGTATAGGTCTGATAAGCATATTTTGTATAGGTATGATAAACTACATATAGTAACTGTGTGGTGTTTGATAACCTATATACAATGACTATGTGTGGTGTTTTGTATCACGATATCACCAAAACTCTTCGTCTCTATCAAAAAAGCAAATTTGGACTTGTGCACTTGCCAAAGGTAACAATATTCTTGAAAGTGTGCATATACAAGTTGTAAGTTACAAATTTCTCACCTGAGTAGGAGGATTCTGATAAGATGATCTGAGTACTTTAACTGGACACATACAATATAGCAAACAAAGAAGGACAACAAACCTGTAATTATATATATATTGTATACCTTTCTATGCTACATTGGTAGATATCTTGTCCCTATATTTTTGCTTTTTGACTACTCGTATAGTAGATATCGTTTTAAATCATTGATTAGTCAAGACATACAAGGGGGTTTCATATTGTCAAATTACGGGATGTATATATATGGTTCGAATACTATATAAATTTAAAATTTCTTGTTCTTGGACCGACAAAGGGCATAGTCTCAATTATGTTGTTCTAACTAAATACAATTATGAGAAAGAACCCAATACTATTTGGAGCGCTTAAAGTGTTTATAGTTGGAATGAGACATATAGGGAAGACAACCTAATACAAGTAAGAAAAAAAATAAAAGTTTATAATTATGGGCAAATTACATCTGGATACATAAAATTTATTAGGTGTTTTACAAATGCATTTATTTTGTTATGATTGAATACCTATGTTGAGCTACCCAACATTTCTTGGGAGCTTTAATGTTTGCTGATATGCTTATTTGAGTATTTTAGATGAATGAAAGAATAGATATAAAAAGTAGGTACTCTGGTGAGATTTATGCACACACCTAGATGGACAAAATTCTAAATTCTAATCAAATATTGTAACAAGCTATAATGACAATATGCTCAGATGAAAAGATCAATTATGTCGATAAAAGCTAGTCGGATGAGTGCTAACCACGTTAGCCTACTCTGACAAGTTGACTTGAGATAGTTTGTCACGCCCTGCCCTAGTATCACCAATAGTGATGCTTATGAGGACACTGCAAGCTCAGTACCAGTCTAGGACACGATGCTGGTATTTGTAGTAATAGGAAAGTATCATAGCAAAGATAATAGTAATAACGAATAATAACCATGTACCATAACTAGGTTGCATCTTTGGGAGGAAGAGATGGTAACCGACAAGTTGTGTATTTGGGAGGAACTTGAGAAGGCAACCGACACAAGAGAGGCTACAAGAAACACAACGTTTTCACTTCCCTAAAATAGTTTGGGACTAGGGCAAAACTCTATCCATCGTCTTCGCTTCCTTGAAACTTTTGAAGGAAAAAGAAGTCTGAATCCATACGTACTTAGCAAGCCACAGAAATGTGAACATGCATAGACTTCAAAGAAATGATGGTTTTACTTCACAACTCTATTTGTTATTTTATGTATTCAAAATCTCTATGTGTGCATTATCTTGATTAAGGCACTAACTTCAATCTCAAGTGAGAGTAGTCATGTAGCCACTCCATTTAGTATAGTTCATTATTTATAAGAGACTCAGTTACTAACACAATCCATGAGTCACTTTACAACGACATCAGTGTCAGCAAGGTTCCAAAGTCTACAGCCTATCGACAGTTTTCACATTGTCACCCATTTATTAGTTTCTTTTTACTTTATCAAAACTATAGGCCTTTGACCAAACCATTATCCAACAACATTCATAGGGCCACAACCCACCTCATCAATCACGACTCCGAGAGCCTTCTACCCTCACGCAGTCCATCAACCATATCATCAAAATTCAATTAATTTTCTTTACATTAACATCATTAGTTTTTCCTCTCAAACTTGGGTTGTCATCTCACTCTCTCACTATGAAGCCATCTAATTTTGTAGACTACATAAGTCTATTACTGACCACACAAGTCAGCCGTTAGCCATATAGGCTAACTCTGAAAATGGTTCCTGGCCTACAACTTTACTATACAACCATTTATAAATAAATCTATGTGAGAGTAACCATTTTACATCTACTCATAACCGAGGGCGTGGCTATTTAAACAGTTTGGCTAAAAGTTCTATAGGAGGTGCACGCTTTACCCACGTGTTGCAAGTCTCTTCAACTACCCATCGATAGTAAAGATTTGCTATAAGGCTTTTCCAAAGCAAAACTAGGATAATAATTTGCTGGCCAGAAGGGTCCCAAAACACATCCCAGAAAGTACTAGACTTCCTGTGCTTAGGATCCTGCGAGCACCACATCTCATGGCTACTCTGGCGATTCCACAACTCTGGGCAAACAAACAATCCTAGCCTTACTAGTTAATTAGCTAGATACGTCTCATACCATCCATGTGGTCGTACTGTATTATGCTCAGTGTAGTTCCTCAAGAAATGGGTAGTTATGTGTGAATGCAAAGCCTCGCCACACAGGTGACCACTTCGCACCACAATTTCCTTTTTTTAAAAAAATCACCTTTATTTCTGCTCACTGCCAAAAATCCCGCAACGGCAGCTTGGTCACGCGAAGGTCTGGGAGGTTTGCTTAGCTCCAGTGTAGGTCCTTAAGCCTCGAGGTTCGTGAGCGTGCCAGTCAATTTGACCCTACAATTGATAAGAAAAAGGGGATAAGACGTGTTCGTCGGTCGGCCGGAAGGCCTGCCCGACTCTCCCTATCGGCTGATGGTCGATAAAGATGAGAATGCTAACGCATCGGCTAAAAAACCGATGGAGATATGGGAGATAGACACGTGTAACACGCTAAAAGGTCTATCAACCAAAAAGCCGATGGCGCTACCCGCGTTCGATACGCGGAGCGGGAGCCGATCCCCTGTGAGGCCATACGGACGAGCGACAGCAGTAACGGCGCCGTTAGAGCCAGTCTCGATAGATTGGACCTAATTGAGATAGTATGAGGCCGGATACTAACGACACCGAGACAGTGGGGGCTCGGACCGAACGTGACGACGAGGTAGGAGGGATGCCATCAGCTACCTACAGGCCTAACGCCTAAACCCAACGGCCGCACGATGATGGGGACCTACATTTAGGATTACTCATCAGCTACTCACTCCAATGAGATGTCATAGAGAGACGTATAGACCTAAAACTCAATCCTCCGTCGGTAGACCCGTAGGTCGGACCTAACCGATGCAGCACGAGACCGAATACAGTGGAAGGAGTTTGATAGGCCGATAGATCCTGCACAGACGTGATGCGGTACACCTGATCTGACTAAGAGTTCAAAATTAAACGATGCAGCCTTAGATAGTACAAAGTATACCAGGATAGTGGTAGGACTTAACCCTTCGCTAGAGATCGAACTTAACCGATGCAGCCCCACGTCGAGAGCCAGAACCCGCCGGTAAACACCTAGATGAACTAGGGTGGCGATGCGCCGAGATTGTATATTGATCGAGAGATATCTTACATATTTCTAGGGGGTCTATATTTATACCCTGGATTTACAAACAGAGTCTGACGCATTTACGACCATCGGACGTTATTTCCTAATAAGAACAAAGGAAAAATACCTCTGAAGAAGTTAACTAACTAACTAAACCTTCCTAATAAGGTTACAATTTACAAAGATAGAACACATCTTGCCGTGGAGTCCACGGCTCTTCTATAAACTCGGTTTTGTCTGAGTAATCTTCCAATTTAGAACCGAGTCTTCCTGCGCTATAACCCGATCGGCTTCTTCACTGTAGCAACCGGACCTCTTTTTACTTAAGCCGATCCTTTTCCTACCTTTCCTCTGGCTTCTCGGACCTGACTCCAATCGGATAATTCCCTGTCTTCAAACCAATCCAATCTTCTACTAATCTGATCGGCTTCTCTACAGTTCTGATTGACTTTGTCTCATGAGCTGACCAGTATCTCCATCGAACCTCTTAGCCGATCGGCTTTAGCACCATTGGATCGTCTAGATTTTGGCGTTATCAATTTCGCAAACCACAGGCATAGTGTTTGGTTTTCAAAATAGTTCACAACCCTTTTTTCCAACATGATCAATTTATCCGAATGAAACATCTCATTATTTTAGAATAACATGTTAGAGGTCTCAATATTAGTGGTATGAGTCTATGTTAATAAAACATGGCTCACAAATGTTAGGGTAATAAATTTTCAAAGGAAGGGATATAATGTAGCAAATAGGTTGGCCAAACAAATCGACTACAATCGTAAACCTTTGTGTGTGCCTAATTATGCACTTTGTGAACATTAAAATTTATAAATTGGGATCAACATAATCGAAGGAGTGGAGTGACTTGCCTTGGTTTTGGTCGATATGAATTCTTCAGATTCCTTGTCCGAGAAATTTCTATCAGTGAACTACGTGTGAAATAAGAGAAATCCAAATAAAACACTAAAAAAATATTATTATTAATAAATAATAGTTATCATTGGATATAGCTCAATTTAGAAAAATTCTGCAAGTATAATGGAGTCAATTGGACTTACGGCGTAAGATATATGAATTTTAGAATTTTAAATTGTTTTGTAAAAATAGAAAATGGATAATTGGCAGAGAATATCCTTCAATATTCTCTTGAGTGGTTGACAAGTGGGGCCGAACATCATCGAGACCGAAACGCACGCTCGGTCTATGGGATGCGGCGGCCTAGTAGGCTCAGCCCACTTCCACGCACTCACGGTAGACTAAGGAGTGTGGGGCCCATCTGCAGTGATATGGTTCTCAGGTAGACTGAGCTCGCGCATGGGAAGATAGGCTATAGCGATTGCACGACTAGTGGCGTGTGCACCATTTGCGTGAGGCCCACGGCAATACCTTAGAGCCGATGAGCTGAACTCACGGAGGGGCAAAAATAGAGTGATAGCACACAAGTGTGAGGTTGAAGATGATAGCCAATGACCATCGTTCATTACGCTCGCCTGGCGTGACAGAGAGGAGCCACCTTTTGCTACTCGACAAGTAGGACGAGAAGGTGGTGAATAGAGGTTTCAATGGCTCTGATCAAACTCTAGGGCTTCAGTTGGTGGTGGGCGGTGGTCTGAGGGATTCTTGCCGATTCCTTGCTTAGGGGGTGTCCAGAAGTTGTGGGGAAGATGTTGCAATTGTCTCATAGGGGTGGTGAGTGGTGGAGTAGCCTAGCTGTGCGGTGCAGAGAGACGGTGGAAGGCAGTAGCTTGGAATGGAAAACAAGGGGTAGGGAGAGAGAAGGAGAGTGTGCAAGGAAGTAAGGGTCACCGGGCCTTTTATAGGCAAAGGTGGGCGGTGAGGTGGCAGCATGTCGGGTGTAGTGAGGCAGTGCATGGCAAGGCCAGAGATGTGATGGGCTATGGGACCAAGCAATGATAGAGGTATGGTGCAGTGTTGATTCGGGCAGTCGACGATGGAATTCACGGTGGTGGGGCCATATTTGGTGCTATGTGGAGAACTCATCAACGGGATTTGCGGTGGTAGGGCTGCGGTGTTCGGGTGTGGTGGGGCCACGGTGCATGGGTGCTAATGCAGGTGATCGACTCAGTATTTCGTTGAGCATGTGCCATGCATGCACGTGAGCCGGTGGGTGAGGGGATGACTACGTGCGTGAGATAGCTAAGTGACTGACTAGTGGGGCTGATGGGACATTACACGGCAAGCGAGCATGTGGACTTATTAGCGTAGGCACATGTAGGAGGGAGTTGGCTCACGGGCTGTGGGATGCCAGGGAGGTAGGGGGAGTGAGAAGGGATAGCCGTTGGCTAGCTTGGGGGTGGCCTAGGAGGGGAGAGAGAGGGAGGTGTTGGGCTGATGAGTAAGGAGATGGGCCAATGGAAAGAAGGAAAGGGGGAGGGAAATGAGAAAGTGGTTGGGCCGAGGTAGAAATGGAGGCCTAGGGAAAACTTTTTTCTTTTCTTTTTCTAGGGATTTTAGATTAGGATTTTGAGAGGATTTGAAGGGGGTTTAGATCTCAAACTCAGTATATGACCTCAATAGAATTTTGGTGATTTCTAGAGAATGTATAAAAGGGATGTTTGAAAGATTTGAAGGGATATTTGACATCCAATTCGATATTTGAACTCACAAAAAATCTTAGAATGTCAAGGAAAGGGCTTCAAGATTAGGATTTGTATATTTTGGAAATAGATTTGATTTTGTGGAAATGAAAGAGAGATGGAGTTTCAAAGGGGTTTTGGATAAGATTCTAGAGGTATTTGAATTTCAAAATTTGAGCCTCGGAATTGGAATTTCAAGATTTGCTTAGGAGGAAAATTTTGGATTGGAATTTTATAGGGCCGTGAGGAGGGATTTAAATTAGATCTTTGACACTAGGACTTAGGTATATATAAGGAACTAAAATTTGGATTCTATAATTTTTATTAAAATAGCTTTTAACGGCTAAACTAAAATTAGGGTGTTACACAGTTAAACTAGCAACATCTATATTTTAGTAGAATTCAGTGGCTACTATTTATTTGTATAATAGATATATAATACCCATAGATGTGTACATACTTTAGCAAGAGTATTACATACGGAGTCTTATAGAGAAAGAAAACCCATATATATGGATAAATTTCTAAGTAGATAATAAAATAAATATGGAGTCCTACTTGGTTCCTAATAGTATCCATACTTGTTTTCTTATTTCTACTTAGATAAGAGACATTTAAGAGTATAAATACAAAGTCTTCCAAGAGAGATGGGATAAACTAATATAGCCAAGACAATAGAAGCCACCTTTAATCCTATTGAGTTAATATTAGAGAAGCTCGATAATAACTGGCCGCTGATAATTACGTCCGAGTTCTACAATGATGTAGTTGCATACTAGATTAGTATTTTTTTCCCCATAAATTCTACTAATGAAAGATTGATATAATGTGCCTTCGATATTACCCTTCTTGAGGTCTAAACGTGTATAAAAATTTTTATGTCTTCTTCTCGCTATAAATTTATTTGCATCTTCATATCAACTCTCTACACTCTTCAAATATACATATATATATATATATATGTTTGAATTATTATTCATCGACATGGTGCCTCTATGGCAAGGAAGCAAAACATTTCTACCTATTTTGGCTGATGTTCAGCTTAAACTTGCTTTCTTTTGATGGAGATGTAATATGCTAGATGTCTAGACTAGCTAATATGTCTTCTATGCCTCTTGTAACTAACTGGTGTGATGGCACTAGTGAGGTTACGAGTGCTTACTGTTCAAAAATGTTTTCTTCACACTACCGCAAGAAATCACTTGCATTTCTAATAAAAGAAATGGGAAGGGGCACCCTCTCTGATTTTCAAAAAAAAAAGGCAGAGGATGGAGAGTGCAGTGGTGGTGGTCATCGGCGGTGGTGGAGTGAGGGTTGTGGGGTGATGCTGAGCTCATGAGCCTGTTTGGGCTGGACAGGAAGGGATCTTGCTAGTTAAAACCCATTAAAGTTCATAGGTCCATGCTGCTACTTACCTGGACTACTAAAGGCTTTTTATGATCTGAGTCAAGATATTTTGCAATACTTTTCGTTTTAGATAAGATTGAGATCAAATTTTAAAATTTTGACTATAGTTAACTTTTAAAATATTTACTTTAGAAACATGAGACTGTATTTATAGATTATTCTTAAAAGTTACTTCAATATATATGCTGTAATAGAAATAGTGATTAAGACCGTATGAATTTGTGACCAATAGGCAATCAGCGCTCCATGGCTCCCGCTACTTATAGTATTTTTATGTTGTTTAACGGTATATTAATTCGGCCATTTATAGAGATCTGATTAACAAATTACTTGGTTGACTTATTTGAGGGAATAAAATTGTTTACAGCTATAAACCTGCCCTACTTGTCAGTCTCTTATCTACCACAGTGGCTCACATTTGCCGTTGGCTTTGAGGCCAGGGGCTGCTCGATGAGTCGTTCTGGAAGCTACAGCAATGCAGGCTGCTCCGTAGACATTTGTGACTTTGTAACAGGAATAATGAAACTAACACCATATACTATAAAATCCAGACAAAGTACTGTAGCTAGATGCGGAGTACCCGAAATGCTAATCTTGTTATACCTTATCATTGGGCATAGTTGTTATTTGGATCTGTTATTTGACGATCAATTCTTGGTCCTGGCGAGCAATATTGTCTGATTATCTGAATATGCTTAACTCTACCATTTCAGTAAGGCACGTTATCTGGTTGTCTGAATACGCTAAGGCTTCTATCGTTCGGTCTATAGGGCGGCTTATTAGTAATTAAAAAATAATTTATAAAGAATTTTTTATATATGTGTCCAAAATGATTAAAAACAAAGGATGTAAAATAAACTATAATAAAAAAATCGTAAAATCAACTTCAAAATTAGTTTCTAAAATTTAAATTTTAGCTTATAAACATAAGCGAAACAATGTTAGCCATAGCTTCATATTTACAGATTTTTTCCCCTTGGTTATCTGCTAAACGTCAGATGCTCATATTGTTCAGATTGGTAGCGAGTGATAGGGCCCTATGATGACGTGGTCATTGAGCACATGAGCTGCAAGAGTCATCCTAATCATTTACATGCCTCATAACTCTGTACTCTGCATTTCCATGTCTTCAACGCGAGCTCTGGAGATGGAAAGACGAGCATATGCATGTATGCAAAATAATCCGCCCTGACTTGATATCTACCTCCCATCTGAGGTGGAAAGACTTGTTGCCCGCTAATTCATCTTTTTTATAGGAGAAGATGCGTGCTCCATTTCGTTCTTTTTCACCTGCTAACGTACAATGTGCACAGGCAACGCATTGAAACGTACATTGATTAGGATAATATATTACATGTAAAAATATTGCGGTTTGTCATATGAAAGATTGTAACATAAAAATTTCTTCTTAGTCACCGTAATTTTTAAAATATTGTGAAATAGAAACACATCAAACAAGTGTAATCATGTCTACATATAAAATGTGGAGAAGTCCTGTTTTCTTCACTTGAAAGACTTTTTACCCTCAAAGTAATTCGAATTTTCAACTATTACATTCTGACATGCTAGTCTACATCTCCCCTTTCTAATCTACTAAAACAACACTCTTACTCTTTGCGAATTAGCGAGCTAAACTATATCGTAAAACATGGCAAAGTTATGGTTTTTCACTTGAATGACTTTTTAACCCCAAATAATTCGATTTTACAACCACTATGACACTGGTTTACATCTCCTGTCACTAATATACAAAAACAACACTCCTCTTCCTCTTGACGAAGTAGCGATCAAACTATGCCTTCAGCCTTCGACTACATTGCTAGCAGCACGAGGCTTGGCTGCCCAACCCCAGCTCCCTTTAACATTTGTCCTTTCATTTATTGTGCCCTCTCCTCGGCTTTCTTTATTGTCTCTAGTACTTTAATGCTACTGTTAGTGATACAAGAACAAAGTTCTCCATTTTGTGAGCACGGAGTAGCGCTGGTGCCACGTGCTGAACCCTCAAGCTTGGGGCCTAGCCAAGCCCTATCATTGGGGGGGGGGGAGTTAAGTCACTGCTCAAGAGAATAAGTGAGATTGGAGGTTGGATGATCGGGGTTCGATCATGCTGCCCCTAAGTACAAACCTTGGCTTCGTTCAAAGACTGCTCTTGATGAGTAGTCCCAAGTGGATCATCCTTGAACACTCACAGCCAATGAGACACCATAGGGCAGGTGCTTGAGGGTCAAACAGTAACCAGTGCATTAAATGCGATAGACTAGAGTGTGCAGCTCTGATAGCCCTACCGTGCCTTTTCAGGAAAGAGTGACTTGACCAGTTGCTATGCTATAAGGCACGCTGTATGGTAGGTGAGAAGAATTACTTCGCCCATTTCTTATAGGATAGGAGTAGGATGTTAGGTGGTAATCTTTTGGGCGTCATAGGTAATGTACGGCAGCATGCCCTGCCCTATCACGACCTGCCTACCATGCCTAGGTAGTCACTGATAGGTGAGGCCATTAGTTATCATTAATGGCTAGAGTACTACCTGTTGTGTCTCGCACATACAAGTGAGTTTTACTAGGGCACATGATGGATTTCCATGGACCCCTAGCTCTATTTCCAAGAAGGGCCATCACATGGCACGATAGAGGTGGAGAAAAGTAGAAGCCAATATAGCCAGCCATCGGCCCTGTGCAGCATGTATGATAGGATGTGCGTTACACTATGATCTAGTGGACCCTAGTGATGATCATATTATATTCCATGGCAGGTGTTCACACATCCATCTCTATAGTTCGGTCACTATGGTACCCCTAAGGTATATAGGGAGAGAACTTATACTGAAAGGGGATTGGTCTCTTTTTCATCCATAAAAACCACCAAGAAAAAACATCACATATGAGTAGGGTATTACACTATTCATCATCCGAACCTATCTAAATCTCCATTTTAACTTTTGTTTCTCTAAGCACTATTCAAAGACATTTGTCCTCTTAGGCGGACTAAAAGGGTCCCATCAAATCTCTACCTCTACTATCCATACACTAACAAATGTCTTCTTTGATAACAATTTGGATTTACCACCGTGACTTAGCTGCTCTCTTTTAGATGCCCCCATCACCTCCACTGCTCATTATCCTCATCTATTTCGTAGCTAGCAATGCCACCTCATTTAGCACGCGCCATCAGCCCATCAATTTAAACACCTTGTGACTTTATGCCATTTTCGATATATGGAAATGGGAGGGGACCCACCCTCTCTTGCTAAAAAAACATCAGCCCATAAACAAACTGCCCCAAACTTCATGTTGACCTTACCAGCCCAATGGTTAGCGGCAAACTTATGGCCTGTTCTAAAGAGCTTTTTGCTTGGATAATTCCTCTTTTTTTATTAACATGATTTTCAAACTGATAAAGTATGTTTCATACGAAAACTTGAAGATATTTTTAAAAAATCAAATAAATTTATTTTTTAAGGTTTTAATAATTAATACATAATTATTTATATGCTAATCATATTTCTTATTTTACGTACAGCTAATAATCTATTTTCTATTTAAAACGTGCCCTTAAACCAAACCTTTCAAGAACCTTAACTTATCGCCCGCATGGCAAGAGATGCAGATGGAGCAACGAAGATGGACGCGCACGTGAGATAGCTGAACTGCTGAAGTAGTTTCGATATATTCGAATGATTTTCGCCCAGTCCTGTGCACTAATATATATCGGTTTTGCTAACAAGCATCGACAGAATATTGGGTGCTTCATCTTGCATATTTTTTACTGTCAGATATCCTTCGTGTTTTGTGTCAGCAAAATGGGTCCATAGCTGCCAACCGGCTGGCCAACCTATGGGTTTCTATCCGTATGAATTTCTTCTTGGTCTAAGTCTTTTTTCACACCTCCACTTATCTATAGTCATGATCTAGTGTAAGGGACGATCGATCAGTGTTTGTATTTCTTTTTCTTCTCTGCCTCCTTTTTAATTTACTGCAAAGACCAAGAAGAATGTAATCGGTGAAACCAAAACTTACAGTGTAGTTACAATATGTTGCATTAAAACTATTGTAACAGTGTAATTTTTAAGTAGATGTGTTGATAGTATTTTTATTTTAACTTAGCAAATATATATCATGCAATATTATGATCTAGTAAATAAAATATACAATATATTTTACTCGATATTGTAGTATACAGGAATCTCAAGGTTTAATAACATGATTGAAAAATTCAACTAATTTTAATTAGAAAATATATCCGGTGTTAATTGTTATATAGACACTCCCTTCCTGATGCTTTTCTCACAAGCATCTTCTTATGTCTCAAGTATGTTTTGTATGGGCATCAGATAATTCTGATTTTGTTCAATTTCTAATCAAATTTGTAAGTGAACATCAATTTGATTCTGTGGGCTGGTTCACGGGCTTAAGTCAAATGTATTTAAACGGGTCTGGAGGTGAAATTTGTTCTTCTTAACGGGCCTCATATGAGAGTTTAAGACCTGATTATGTATTTTGGGTTTTTTGTTGAGTTTGTGCAATTAAATATGAGCAGTTGGATCTGGATCCTATGTACCAAAATCTGACAGATTTGGCATTAGTTTTTCTGTCGAATGTCATGCAGATAATCCCAATATATATTGGTAAGCAGTTCTGATAAAGCATACTATGTGGAAGGAATATGCTATATATCACATACCAGTACACAAATGTACATGTGCACGTACATCTATTAGTATATACATACATATCCCCTAATTCAAAATCAACGAAGCAATATCCACCGTCCACCTCAAGATGATCGATCTATCTGACGATCTCACGCGCTCTCTCCGATATGATCCATCCTTGGCTGCTACTCGTCCATGTCTTCCTGTATCGTCTCCAGCTTGGACGGTGGCGGCCGGTGGTCCTCCGCCTCCACGGGCTCGACGTGCACGTCGCCCATGCTCATGATCTCCACGACGACGTCCTCTACGGCCACCCCCCTCCCGGCACCTTCCAGCAGCCGCCGCAGCTGCCCTTTGGTCATCCGGATCTTCATGCGCCTCGTCGGCGAACCCGCACCGTCTCCGCCGTCCTTCTCCTTCTTCGTCGACAGTAAACCTTGCACCCCTCTGCCACCGGAGAACTCCGCTGCTGTGGCGCCCCAGTACTCGTCCTCGCCGTCGTCGCCCTCCCCGCCCCACGCCGTCACCTTCGCCCTCGCCCGCTCCAAGCAGTTGCAGTTACCCATGACCAAAAGAAGAAGCTCGGAGGGCACACTGCTACAAGCTAGCTGCAGGTGAAAGGATCGGAGAAGTCGAAAGAGACGATGCGTAACGCGTGCGTGTGAGCTCGCTAGCTAGCTATGGGGTTTTTGGGTTGGGTTAACTCCTACCAGCTTGCTTGCAGTGGAGAGGAAGAGTAAGGAGGTGTACGTATTTATAGCAGAAAGGCTTTTCCTAGAGCAAGTTCTAGGAAAGCGATTTGAGACGGCAGCGTACGGACGAACAGTCCAAGCCGTGTATGCTTTTGCACGAATTTTATGATAAGGATGTTAAGAGGACGAGTTTAATTAAGCAGTACTATTTAAGTATATGCCGAGGCTTGACCGAGATAGATGTTTCCTCGCGGGAGATTAATTAATGTGGCACAATATGATTGAATACTTTCATGTCGGCTGATTAAAATGTGATCATTACGCCTGCAGATATGTATGAAAAATAATGCTAGCTATAGAATTGATGAGGCAGCACAGGACCAGCAAGATTAACGTACGTAATGTTGTTGTGTCGCCGTTTCTTCTACGTCGTTCTCACAAATGTCAATGGGCACATTGTTATAAACTTTGAATTAATTAAGCTAGCCACGGAGAGCGTTATTTCACGTACGTATGTAATATGTTAATTATATTATCAGTAGATCGACATGCAACAACTGGAAAGAATAGAAACGAAGTCATGGTTTCATCCATATATATACTATACTATATAACTATACGAGTATATATACACGCTCTACTTTGGTCTTGAGTACAGTACTACTGTTGGATTCGATCATAATCATATACATCATCATGTTCCAGAAAACTCACGCAGTTACGCTTCTCAAGCGCACGTACATATCATACATGCATCACTCCCCTTGACAAAAAAAAAAACTACCACCCTTCTCGACGTTTGATTATCTAGTTGTCGTCACAGCTGGTTAATTACACTTGCCCACATTTTTTCCCTGCCAGTGACAGACATACCAGTCAACCATTTGCGAGTGGTAAATTTGCTTTCAGAAGGGTGGTAAAAAATCAAATCAAAGCAGCGAATCAACTTTTACAGCTCATACTATATATCAGCAGAGTAGCAGTAGGCCCAGTAGCATGCACGTACTCGATCGCCCACAGTAAGCACATCTGTCTAATAATCGAATGCCGTGTGTGGTCTCAGAAAGTCAGAGAACCATGCAGCTTTAGAAAAAGAGCCGATGCTAATGTGAGCAGTGACATCGGCAGCTTGCATTGCCGTCGCCCCCGCGTGCAGAATGGCAGATGAAAACCAGCCTGGCTCACAGCTCAACTTGCAGCTAGAGTATTCATCGCTACAACTGTTTGATCACCCACAGTTAGTTCATCCCTCCAGGCCGATACGATGTCCCATGCGTGTCCGCCACGCGCCTTTGGACTAATTTAACGATAAATTTTCGCTTATTTTCAGAGCTACTCAGGTGTTTCTGACCAACCGAACTGATTCTTTTCTGGACTTTTTAAGAACACTAATTTCCCGGCAGGGTCGTCGTGACGTCGTCTTGCTGGGGAAGAAGACGACTTGGTGCTCTCTACTCCAACGTCGGCCGGCCGGGCAGCTAGCTGGCATTTCTGGCCTGTGTACTGGTGTTGCTCAAGAGACTGATGATTCAAAGGGTATAGCTTTAAACTATGGAGAAGTGTTGTACGACGGCGTCTTTCTGTAGTACTGCAACTATAGCTATCCGAATTGGTCTTTTGTACGTCTCACACAGCTAGCTCCATATAATAAGCTAGGATGGTATAGTTTACGGTTACATTCTATTTTGTTAATAATTGTACATATATATATATATATAAATAAATAAAAATAGTAGCGGTAAAAATGATAGGATTACCGTATATCAAATAAATTCTATATGGAAATAAGTCCCATGGTATAGAGTTAAAAAAAATATAAAAAACATCTCAAGAGAAAGATACAAAGTTATACTTGGATCCAATCATAACTATTCAGATCATATTTATACTTATCTCGTTAGATCTAATTAGATAAGGAATTATCTGAGATTATAAATACAAAACCCTTAGAAGAGAAGGAGAAGCTTAAACAAGCGACTAGAGATGTCAAGACTAGCCATCACAATCCACATGCCCAATCCTATTGAGTCAAGATTAGAGATATTCAACAAGTAGCCGCCAACTACTATAAGTTTTAGGCCGATGTTATTTTAAACTAGATTAGAGTTTTTTTATCATGCTTTGTACTCATGAGATTGATATAGTGGAGTGAACCCAGCCAAATAAAAATAAGGCTATTATCTTTAAGGGGCACGAATCTATATATAAAAATTTTAGTTTTCTTATATCTTTATTTATATCCTAATATCAGCCTTACCCATACATATAAATACACCATATAGATAGTGTGGTAGGTTATTAATCCATTGACAGTGGAACGACATATAGGGGATGCTGATATTTAGAGGTTTTACGAAGAGATAGTGTCAAGGGGTGATTTACTAACGAGTGACGTTACAACAACTTTAGATAGGGAAATATGACCCGATCAAAATTTGTTCACCTCTAAATCGGAACCATGACCATTCCAATTTTCATCAACTCTGTCCAAGAAGATCAGCATAATCCAAGACATCACTATCATGGAGGATTTGATCGGATCAAACCGGCCGACCATGTGGTGATGAATCAAGATCCTAGATCAACTACATCCAATTGAATCTATATGGTTCAAGATGCTGTTACAGTGGAAGACATCGGTTCAACATCATCGACCACTAGGCCCCTATGAGGCTCGGGCTAAATACACCCAAACTGATGTTTGCCACTAAATATCCGACCGGTTCAAATTGGTCAATTATGATGCTATATCTGACCAAGTTGTTGTTCTACATCAATGATGTGGGTTGGCACCAGGAACCTCTAAGCACCTCGTTGTGACGCTGAAGCAAAGTCACCGAGGTATGATATTACATACACCAAGTTATCTGCACTATGTCCAATACACATGTATGGGCCTACTTTGACCATACATACGTATGCATGTGAATATATAGTATATGTGTGGATTGGATGCGTGCATTAGTCAATCAAAAACATCACGATACATCTATAGCACCAAGCCAACAAGATGGGTCGACTTATGCTGATTAAGTCTTAAAGAAGCCATTGTCATTTGCTAGGATGCTGGCATGCTAAGAAGTTCAAATCAAGAGTCATCACCCTGAACAAGACCAACCGGTTGAGATAACAACCGTATAGAGGAAAATCACTAGGATAATTTGCCAATGGTAGCATCGCTACACTTACTTGGGCAATGCTAGAAGATGAGTACATACGATGGTAAAGATTGAAGCATTAAGCAGTTGATTCAACTACTTAGTAAGGTTAATTTTTAAATTAATCTATTAATTATATATATATATTCGGCATGTATCTACATAGGTACGCAATGTTATGTATATAATTTATCATATATTTTTCTATTTAGACTCTTCAGCCAAGGAGGGTTATTTATTATTTTAGATCAATGATTTACTATGTTTACCTAATGTGCATCTTTATACAATATTTACTTTATGAGCTCATATTATGATAGATTGCCTACAATCTGATGCACGGGGCTCTCCCTAGTTTACTTTCTCTATAGCTTATATTTTATTATGGTAAATATAGTTTTCTATGTTTGATCTTATTCTGCTCATTGCATCCTGAAATAGTAGAAGATTTATATAGCTAGCCAAGTTCTCACTCGATATTTTCTGTCTTCTAGAGTCATGTTTTCAAAAAAACTATTCGAGTTGACAACAATGGTGTATACCACAACAATGACCATTATCACCCAGTATATTTGTGAAGATTTTGTCAACCTCATCCATCCTGAGTAGTCTGAACATGGATGAGGAAGATGCTCCGCTTGAAAATAGAGGACCCCGAGGTCCAACTCATGTCATCTACCCCAATGATTCTAGTAAAGACTTCAAACATCAATTATACCCCACGTGTCATTGTCATGTTATCGAACTATATCTCTTAAAAGTTACTGGCTTGATCACCCAGCATGTTTATTGAGATGCTATTCACACCATCCACCCTAACTAGTCGGGATAAAGGTGAAGAGGTGATCTGCTATCAAGCAAAAGACCTAAGGTGTAGCCCTTAACATCTACTATGATGATTTAAGCAAAGTCTTCAAACGGCGATGGTACTAAGCGTGTCATAGCTTGATAATGTAGGCATATATAGAAGGCAAGCAATGCAATCAAAAAGATGTTTCCAATAAGAAACTTGTAGTAAACCACAACTTTCTGATATTCTTGTGAGTTTATAGGAGACAGTTGAGGGCTAGGGAAAGTATATAAATCTTGTCTATTAGCTAAAAAGTTTTTTGAAATTTCAGTTTATGTTACTCCTAAGCATGCTTGGGGAATTATTATTTAATAATTTGTTCTGACAAGTTATTTTAGGAGAATCAAATAATGGAAAATTAGGTCTAATGACCACATTGAGTAAGGAAGAGACTGGTCGAAAACTTTTTGTTAGTCGACATTGAAAGGACCTTGACGACCGTTGATGTCACCAAGAGGAAGGGGGTGAATAAGTGTTACCTGATATTATAAAAACTTCATAGATGAATTAGTATTGGCTGTGTAGTCTAGGAAAGCTATGGATACAACACATAATGTTAGATAGTCCGACTATAACCGAACAACTTGACCAGAAAAACAAAAAGTGCCTATGCAAGATAGAAGCGTGGACAATCCAACTTAGGGCAAATAATCTAGCCTTCACAAAGAGTTTGGAAACCACGGCAAGATATACTCTTAACCCACTTGAATTTCACATGAGATAAGTGGTGATCATGAGAGATAAGCATGAGAGAGAAAGAACATCAAATAGCTCAAGAGAAGAAGAGACACTAGTTTGTCTTACTGAAGTTTGGTTCCCAATCATTCCAACCGTCATGCCTAGAAATTCACTAGTAGTTTCCAAACAAATTTATGCATTTAATCCTTATATAGAAATCAACTGAGGTATACAAATCGATAATTCAACATACAGATCCAGCATAACTAAAGTGATAAATACTTACAAAAGGGGCACTTAGTTCTCACCACAAAGAAAAGTGCAATGGAGAAAGAAAACTAGCATAGCTTTAGCTCCACATCCACAAGAAACTCAATTTGAGTATAAGCCAAGGTCTTCTCCTTCGAAATCCCTCTTCAATTGAGGTTGATAATTATTGCAAGGTCAGTATATAAAATACTTAGTAAGTTACACAACAAATATGCAAATGCATAGGGTGTGACAAAGGAAGGCATAGTATGGTTTATTTGCAAAATCAGCATTTGACAAACATTTGAGAGTAAAAAAACAATAAGGTAATTAAATAACAATATTAATCAACACCAAATAGTACATCGATGCTACATAGTCCCAAGCCCACTCTAATTTAACATCTCCACATAAGGAGCTAACTAGCTAATATCAATTATTGAATTATTATCATTAATGAGTAGTATGTGACTAATCACAAAAAATATTGTTAAGCTTGCCCATAACCACAGGCACAGCTATTTGAACAATTTTACTATGGTTAGAGGTGTACAAATTTACCCATAAGACATAACCTCAACATCATGTCAACCATGTGTCGCGATACCCAAAAATAACCAAATAGAGATTATGACAGGATCCTTCGTATAATACATCCAATAGAATGGACACTCACTAAGTCCCTAGTAGAGGTGCCTAATCTCTAGGCTAGAGAAACTTTTGGCTCAAAACATGGACTTATTGATGATGCTATTATGGATTTATTAACACTACTACCTATAAACTAAACATATCAGAGTATCACTTGCTAGAACATGCTACACTATAAGTTTAACCGTTACCCATGTTGGCTTGTGCTTTGTATGGTAAATGCTTCATAACAACAACTCATAAATTAGTTCTTAATTATCATGAGTACGATTATCAAAACCTTGTGCTTATAATCCACCATTAGTCAAGTTTTAGTTAGAATATTATTAATTAACCAAACATGACCAACCATCGTGAGCTACTATTAATTAATCATACTTAAGCATAAGTGATGCATTAGTTATCCCACATAGAAAGATACTAGTGTTTCTAAGCATAGCTAAGTAATTATACTAAATATCTAGTTGAACCATTAAATAAAGTCCAAACTAGCCAAATTATATGCTAAGATATCAAAGAGTGAGGTAATCAATGTAAATAGCCATAACAATGGATATAGGTTCTTATCACCTAATGATATTAAAAAATATATGCATAGTTGAAATAGACAAGAATTTCAATATAGGATCAATATGCTCAAAGGAGTTTTGAATCTCCATGACTTGCTTTGTAATCAAAAGTCTTCGATTAGTCTTCTGGATATTTTCCAACGAACTTGCGAACCTCCGAAACATTGGAAATTACACACTAGCACATAAAATGAAGAAAAAGACTTATAAAAATCAAATAAATAGTAAAAATAAAGTACATAAATAAGTAGAGCTTGAATTTAGATGAATTATGAGACTTGAACAACTTGATATGAAGTTTGTATGGATCAATTATGAATTTTACAAGATTTAATCCAATTAAGGCTATTTAAAAGGATTAAAGTGATTTAATGCATTATAGTTCATTATTTTAGAACTGAAAAAGAAAGATTATGACATCAGCCCTAGGATAGAGAATGGTCGAGTCACTAACAAGCGGGACTCTCATGTCATAGGTAGAAGGGTTTGGTCCATGGTAGACCTAGTCTATAAAGGAGGACTATGGGATTGACGATCTAGATCAGTCGATCCAAATCGGATAGCTCGGATTGAATCCAGCCAGATTGGCCACTAGGGCGAAGAGTGGGATGAGGTGATTCTCACTAGAAATTGTGTTGCGATTGACAGTGAAGGCATGAGTCCAGCAACAAGCTTCAAATGGCAACATCTTTGGGCTGATGGTGAGGACAGCGTTCTGGTGGTCTTTAGCTCCAGGGAGATGGTGGTCGGGGTTTGTCTCTTCATTGCGGTGCTAATGGTGGTGTTGGTGCATCCCAGCGACAACCATAGCGATAGCTACCAGTAGCTGGAGCAGTGGCGGTAGCGAAGAGAGAGTGAGTGCATGGGAAGAGGCAGCTAGGTCATGGCAGTCTCAGGTTAGGGGTTGAAACGAAAGAGGGGAGGGCTACAATTCTTTTTAAAGGGATGAGAGCTCGAGTCCCGATCAGACATTGGCAAGAAATGATAATGGAAAGCTCAATTTGATGATTTGGAAAAAGCTCAATTTCGAGGTGATTTTTTAATTGATTTCCTTTGTTTCTTAGGGGAAAGGAAAGAGGAGATCAAGGGGATAAAATCCCCTCAAAAGATTTGAGGAGATTGGCATTGGGGCGATTGAATCACATGTGGGAGGCAGCATTGTCAAGTGGCTGGACTCCAGGTGAGAGTAGGAAGATGCCCCTGACGTGTGGACCTAGTGCATTAGTGAGAAAGGGCAGCGGCAGGGCAAGCTAGGCTAGCGCACAAGTTGGGATAGCTACCTTCTCGGCTGAGCCACGTGTAAGGGAGGAAGGGATGGAGCAAGCCCAGCGAGAAAATGGGCTTAAAATGGCCCAAAGTTTTGGAAGGGATTTTAATGAGATTTTTAATTTAAATAATTTCTGAAATGATGTTTCATTTATTAAAAATACTTCCCATGCTCAAATAATTCCATGAAAAAAGAAAATACTTGGGCACTCGAAGTATTTAATAAAATTTATCTAGTTCAATTTAATGTTCAAAATTTTATTTGTTTTTATTCAAGCACTTCCTTTAATTTATTTTTCACTACAATTTATAATTAAGTGATTTTTAGGGTGTGACACTACTCTCTGTTGAGGTAGCTTATATCGTTGTTGGATCTATTTCAACTGCTTTTCTCTTCAAGCATCTACCTCAAGTGAAGTCTTGGTCTTCAAGCAGCTACCAAGAGCATACCCATGCTCCATGTGACCACCAAGATCTAAGCTTGGACGTCATATGAATCCCCTTGATTAGTCAAGCTTGCTATACCAAGTAGCCACTACTAAGGTAAAGCTTAGCTTTCACTCAATTTGCCTCTTGCCTTACGAAGGTGAGGTAGAACCTTCACAATCTTCTCCGAGACACACCACACATAACTTGGTTGCTCACGACATTCTCCTTCTCTAATTACAATTGCTCAAGTTCACCAACTTGAAGCTCACACACGCCACACCATTCTTAACCTTTTAAAATTGCGTTAAGCACACTCTCAAGGCTAAAACTCTTCTCAAAAGATTTTCAATAAGCTATTGAGACTCTAGGACTATCACTTAGGTTGCTCAAGTTATAGGGTCCAAAAATCTCTAAAAAATTCTATAGCGCCATCCATATATAGCCCTAACTACTCTAACTAGCATTTTATAAATGTTGTAAAAGTCTACCAGAAATGTGCAAGGCTAGACAGTTTGGTGCCACACCGGATTGTCTGACCTTATGCAACTTTTGCAATGATCATTGACGACTAGCTGTTGGGTCATAAAGAGCCAGATAATTCAACACCACACCAGACTGTCCGATCGTGCCTCTGTCGAACTCTCCAATCTCCACTGGATTATTTGATCAGTTCTTCTTCATTGTTCGGCTACTCAATCATCCGGTTGCTCCAAGTGTGGGTCAAATAGTCTGGTACCACACAAGACTGTCCGACTTGTGATTGTCCGATCTCTATTAGACTATCTGCTCTAACGTCCAAAATGTGTTGAACAGTCTGGTATTGTGCCTAATTGTCCAATAGAGTTTGTTCGACACCTATTGGACAATTCTATCCACTTGAGCTTCTCATGTCTATCTTCTTCTGGATTGTTCCATGCCTCTTAGACTGTCCAGCCTCCACTTTACCTAGAATGTCTAGTACCACATAGGATAATTTGACTCATTGTAATTTCTAGGCAACTTGATCATTCTTCCAAGCTTTTCCTAGCTTGCTTCCATTTCAATAAAGATTGATACTTCACAACTTGTGAGTTCTTATGATCTCAATTGGTCCATCGGCATTATACCAAGCATTTGATCCTTCATTGCTACATCAATCCTTCAGCACAAGCCCTCGCTTGTCATTCTCCATACACGGTCTTTCATATAGATAAGTCTTGTTAACTCTTTACCACATATTTTTAATCACTTGTTGTCTTGTATTATAATAAAACCATTTTATATTTCATTCTTCATGTTGAACATCTTCATCAAAATAATCTATTGTTTATACGCTTATTTAACACATTAATCTCTTAATTATTTATCATTAATCATCTAAAACCCACATAGCGCTAGATACACTTTTAGCCATAAAAATTGATGCTCCAATAATAGGCCGTTGTGGCACATGTGCCCATGCACACACCTGCGAATGTACGTATACATGGAGTATATGGGATATATTTTTGCCGGTTGGCCGAAAGATTGGCAGACCAAATTTCCTTAAGATAGGAATGATACAGATTACAAATCATCGACATTAAGCTGTCGATAGCAAGGTCCAACAGACCAGAGCTCCTCACACAAACCAATCAAGAACACTAGTTAAACATCATTATTTTTAAACATACCAGCTTCCTTCAAAATTGCTACTTCATCCTTTATGGCTGCAAATAGTTGGGCTGATGTGCAAGATCTCCCCTCGAACACCCTGCATTCCGTTCTTTTCACACGAGCCAGCACACTAGCATGAACAGGGTATCAAATGATTTTTGTAGCTGGGCTGAAAAAACTTCCTAGTCGCCAGTCACCACTCTTCTAGATTGACATGCATTTCTCATGGTAGCTGAAAGGCATTGCCCATCCATCCTTTGAGCAACCGCCAAACCCTATTAGTGTGAAGGCAAGATACGAAGAGATGGCTGTAAGTTTCATTTGTTGAATCACACAGGGTATAGCTTGATTGATGTGGCTATCCTCGTTTGCTCAAGTTGTTGGCTGTGAGGCATCATTGTTGGATTGCCAACCAGATGAAGAACTTGACCCTTGATGGTACTCTTGTTTACCACAATTTCCCGTAGTTGGATTTCTCCATTCCAACAAAGAACATGTTCTACGCTGAAGCTGTCGAGTAATGGCCATCCTTGGTGAACTTCCAAACCACCATATTGTCCTCCCCAAGCTGTAGTTCGAACTCTTGTATGGCATCCCATACCTTCAAGTATTCTCCAATGGCCCTGATGAAAGGAGCTCCTTGAATATCTCTAACCTATCTATTATTATCTAATTCTTATGTCTCTGACAGCCGTGGTCTATTGATATAGCTGGATAAAGTTGGCATCGAGTGGAGAATACTTTCAAATGGCAGCCAATTATCTTTTCAAAAATCGATTCCTTTGTTATTTTCCACCACAAATCTTGTAGATGCTAAGAAAATATCCTTGGCTGAAAGAAGGCATGGCACTCAATGTCATCAGCGATGACAATACGAAAGTTATAAACTGATCCGTACCAGGCATTCCAGAAAAGTCTACACACTGCCCTTTTTTACTCTGCCGTGACAAGTCATTATCTCGGCTGAAAAGAAATTAAATAAAACAGCGTCAAATAGAAGGCACATTGCTGTGCAAGCGTGCGTGAACGTGGCGACCACGCGCTCGGTCAACGAAATACTGGGACCGATCGAACTGTGCTATACATGCATGCACTGCGAGCTGGCTTCCATGTTCGTAAAAAATGAGTCCAAAAGGTAAACCATGGAGACAACAAAGTCAGGACACAGAAAGAAAGTGCTACTTGGGGTCAATAGGTACAGCAATATTACATCTTCTTTGTAAGGCTTAATTTGAAAATGGAGGGAGTACAGCCTCCGTCACATTAGGGTTCTATTTCAATCCTTCGTATAGTCATGGGGTGTCTGTGGGGTTAACTTTGAAATTGTGACTGTGACTGCATGCTAAGAGGAATAAATCTATTTATGGTAGAAAAGTCTAGCTAATTTGATATTGTAGGGTTTTTGGTTGTTTATTAACTACTAGAAAGTCCCTAGTTTCATTATGCTTTAAATCGTTACCTAGTAGTGGTCTGGACAGAGTAAGGAAATAAATATCTTGCACTATATACATACTTATAAAGCGCGGACTGTTCTATATAATTTTGATGGCTGCTAACGTAGGTCCAATGCTTTTTATTTATTGTTAATATGCATGTGAATGGTACTATTGATAATAGAATGTAAAATACAACTTCTTTGTAAAAAGCTTAAAAAAAGCCAATGGATCTAACACTATCTCCGTCACACTAGGGTTCATGTGTCCATAGGGTACGTTGGTTAATTTTGAAAGCTGATTGTCACTGAATGTGTGACAAGGAATAAATTTATTTTTCTTCTAAAAACATTATTAACACTTAGGGTTATAGAATTCAATCTGTTGCAGCTATCATATACTTACAAAACCAGATCTCGTTGCCTATAACGTGGTTTTAGGTGGCTTGCTAAAGCAGATTCAACGCTACGTGGTTCTTTTAAAATTATTGTTAGGCATGTGATGCATGCATGAACATAATTGGTTTTTCCTGTGCTATCTAGATAAGACATGGTGGATGAAGAAAAGAATAAAGAGAATGAGGAAGATAGCCAAATTAAGATGAAATAGGTAATAATTTTGATATTAGCATCTTTGAGTTAAGTAGATTTAGCAAAATATTATATTATGTATATACTATTATAGACATCCTAAGTTTGATCATCGTGATGGAAGCCATCATAACACTAAAACCTTCCTATGACATAATTTAGGTAGATTTTATAATTTTGACGTGTTATTATAAACAATTTATCGTTAAGACTACCAAATAATTTTTTCGTGCAAAGTTTAGAGAAGTAAAACAATGTTATTCCAATGAAATGCATGCAACAATATATTAGCTGGCTAGATCAAACTATCAACATTTTCTTCTAGATTGCAAGATGTTAGTGGTTATCTCTAGCTAAAACTCTTGCATTGCCCTTAGGGATTTTCAGTTGGCTTTGTAATGGAGTTCAGAGGCGGAGCGTCTTGTTGAGAGAAAAAAAGGGGTCATGCCCTCTCCTGCTTTACACGAATTATACAATGAAATAGTTTAATTTGACCACTTTAGAATTAAATCAAATAGCAAAATGGCCATACTTCATAGAATTTTTGACACATATTGGTCCCCTCAAAGTTATAGGCCAAGCTCTGCAACAGCTCGAGGAGTGTAGTGGCGAAGGGGGCCTACTGTACGTATACGTGGTTAATAAGTGGTTCAAGACATCGAATAAAAAACGAAGTGAACTATTGAACAGTACGATTGATCCGACAAGTACCAAGGAGCAAGAAAACGTATGTGCAGATGCAAGGGATGAGCGTGAAATAAGCTGCTTGTTCTTTTGGTAGGCTATTTTCATTTCCAAATTAGCTTGCGAGTAGTACTTGCATTAGTATGAGCTCGTTGACCTCACAAGGGTGATCCATCTTGATGACGAATTCCACGAAAATAAGAAATATAAATTAATCATTTGATGTCTACTCGTTCTCCCCTCTTCAACTCCCAATGAACAACATGATCTTGAGCTATCATTTGTTTAATTTATTCGATCGGATACTTAACTTATTCATCTTGATGTTCTCGCTTATAACTAATCTATAACAAAGCTGAACGGCTTTTTTCAATCCAATTCCATCCATTTTTATTGAGGCAATTCACTTGTTCATCGGGTAGTGATCTAACTCCTGAGATATATAACATTTTTTATCCTTCTCTAGAGGATGTCACAGTTGAATGTTTTTCTCTCAGTTTGGCTTGCTATCTATAGTCCTTCCCACAAAGTTCAGTAATTTCCGTGATGCGAGGACAAAGTCAGGTGCAATTAGGAATTTTCAGAATTTCAAGATTGATGAAAATACTTATTTATGTGTTAAGCAAACCTAGCGATAGACAATGGTATACTTGACTGAACAAATTCCAATGTTTTTTCTTGTGTTTTAATTAAACAGTCATTCTGTATTTCATGTATGTTGTAATCATCTATTTTTCTCGTCAAAATACTGTGTTTTTCATAGTTTACCATTTTATCAATCCTACGTTTGAAATAAGCCCTTATTTAAAATTGAATATGAAAAAATTTCTATTCTTTCCGATGAATCCAAAGGTTAGGAAAAACCCTTAAAAAGTTGAATCCTACAAAAATCAAATGCCAATCCTTCATTTTAAAGGCGGCCTTTCTCGTGAGTTGCATGTTTCGTGATTGTAATTGTACTCATGAGTAATATAAGATGAGCTCATTTTGTCGAAAAAGATTCGAGTTCATCCAGATCTGAAGAAACCCCGATAGTTTCTTCAAAAAATTACGATAGTGAACTTATCTTGCAAAAATACTTTTCTAATACACAAAACCTATCCATGTGCGTGTGCGGTTGTTGCAACCAGATTTAGCCTTGCCATGGGAATCTGACAGTTCCATATTCGGTGAAAGTCAAAGTCTCGTCCAATTAATTGCGTTCACTGGCGGGCGTAACAAGCTGTTTGTTCAAAACTTATAAATAGCTCTGTCTCGCATGACACAGCATATTCATCGAGAGATCATCGTGTTCGATTCGTCCTCGTTTTCGATCACTGTCCTATCTGACCATCTCTGACGAGCGACGACGGCCATGCAGCTGCTGCTCGTGGAGCTCCTGACGCTCAGCGTCGCCGCCGTTCTGGTGCTGTCCGCTGGCATGCCCACGTCCACCTGCGACACTCTCAAGGTCGGCCACTACAACCAGTCTTGCCGGAACGCCGAGTTCATCGTGCGCTCCACCGTGGCCTACTACTTCTCCCGCGACCAGACCGTCACGGCGCCATTGCTCAGGCTCCACTTCCACGACTGCTTCGTCAGGGTAATCGATCAAATTCTTGACAGGTGCATCATTCATGCATGACAGTAAATATTTATATCGTTAAGCTCTGGAGATGAGCTAAACAAGAACACACAGTAATTAATCAGCTTGCAGAATGCAGAAGATTTGCAGCTGGAATGTACATGGCTGCATGCACGGAACTAATTTATCACTGGTGGCAGGGATGTGACGGGTCAGTGCTGCTCAACGCGACGGCGGCGAGCGGGCCGGCGGAGAAGGACGCGATGCCGAACCAGAGCCTCGACGGCTTCTACGTCATCGACGCCGCCAAGGCGGCGCTGGAGCATGAGTGCCCCGGCATCGTGTCCTGCGCCGACATCGTGGCGCTGGCGGCCAGAGACGCTGTCTCCATGGTGAGCTAGCTTCTGAACCTGTCGATCATCTGTTCTTCTCTGTAACAGTAAAGATGAAAAAAACCAAGGCAGGTTGCTGATCATCTTTCTTGCGTGGTTTCCAGGCGGCTGGGAACTTCAGTGGTGCTAGCCTCTGGGAGGTCCCGACGGGGCGGCTCGACGGCCGCGTGTCATCGGCTGCGGAGGCCGTGGCCAACCTGCCGTCATCCTTCGCAGATTTCGCTGAGCTCAAGCTGAACTTTGCTAAAAAGGGCCTAAATGTGAAAGACCTTGCGATCTTATCAGGTACTCCACTAGTACTACACCATGGACGATTCTAAACCCAAGTGTTAAAGCTACGAGCAAATTGGCAAATTGCTGTAGTGTTCTGGCCGTTCTGTGTCAGACACGAACTTGGTATTCAGGTCGGGTCAAAATGGCAGAATGAATTGAACCTCAATAATGACATTTCTGACTTTCTGTATCACGTTGCTTTATGCTTTCCTATGAAACATTTTTCTTTGTAGAAATGTTAAATATTTTTAACCTTTTTCAAAGCTTCAGGTCACATTTCGATTATTATATCATTATCCCGGGCAATTTCTCGAACCGTAAGATGACATGACAGCAAGAAACAGGTAATTAACACGGTAATTATATCCCTTTTGCGACTGTTTCAGGTGCTCACGCCATAGGCAATTCACACTGCGTCTCCTTCGCCAAAAGGCTCTACAATTTCACCGGCAATGGCGACGCCGACCCGACCCTCGACCAGGGCTACGCCGCTCTCCTCCGCGCCGCCTGCCCGCCGCAGTTCGACAACGCAACCACCGTCGAGATGGTGCCGGGGAGCTCGACGACGTTCGACACCGACTACTACAAGCTGGTGATCAGCAGGAAGGGACTGTTCCACTCTGACCAAGCACTGCTTCAGGACGGAGAGGCAGGAGCGATCGTGAGCTCCATGGCGAGCTCAAGCAAGCAGGAGTTCTTCCGCCGATTTGGGGTATCCATGGTGAGGATGGGCAAGGTTGGAGTTCTGACAGGAACCGCAGGGGAGATCAGGAAGAACTGTGCCCTGGTTAATTGATATGGATTTGTCTTGATTAGTTGTACTGATTATGTTGTTTTATTCCAGTTGGTCACTGTCTGGTTAAGTTACACAAGCTGAATTTCATGAGAAATAACTTGTTCGGCATTGTTTTATTCATTTCCTTGATGTAATGGACTCGATGTACTCTTGCACTGATCTACTTGTATGAAAAGTCAGAATTCTTGCCGCCGTTTTCTCAAAAAGAAATAGTATACGCTGTTAACTTTTTTATATATTTAATTATTTATTTTATTCAAAATTTTTGTACAAATATATAAAAATCTAGTACATTTAATAATAAATCAATTTATAATAAAATAAATAATAATTACATAAGTTTTTTTAAATAAGACAAATGAAATCAACGATGCCATCTATTAAAAATTAAAAATTGAAAAGATATAATATAAGAAATTCTTACTTCGAATCTTATAAATTCTAGATTAATAGATTAAAATATTATGATCTATGGCCCTTCCTCATTCTCCTTCACCACCCCTCCTCCTGAGCCACACATGCTCATGAAATCGAAGACCATGTACGTCACCACCTCTGCCTTACCATCC
Organism: Oryza coarctata; assembly: GCA_030770085.1. Classification (NCBI taxonomy): domain Eukaryota; kingdom Viridiplantae; phylum Streptophyta; class Magnoliopsida; order Poales; family Poaceae; genus Oryza; species Oryza coarctata. The sequence continues at coordinate 13,639,964 of CM061475.1, forward strand.
CAACATCACCGTGGCGCCACCCTTCTCCCTCCACCCTTCCACTACTATTTTCTCTCTCGCTCCATGATCTCGCTTGTCTCCTAATGCTTTTGTACCACTTTCCTTATATGTTTCTAGTGAATTCTACCGCTGTCATCCCCTAACCATTGGCTTCTTATGTCTTTATCACCTTTATTCCTTCATCATCCATCGTCCCTCCACCGCTCCTCATAACTTAGTGTTAATGCTGCCACCTTACAGTCTCCTATATTCGTCACTAGAAGATATCCAACCTAAACAGTAACTCGTTAGAATCGGAGAAGTTCAAATGGTGGAGCCGATAGAAGGGTAAGATTTTCTCCGACTTTTCAGTCAAACGCCATGTAGCCAATCTGAATGACTTATTGGAGGCGGCGGTTTGAATTCCATGTGTCTCCAACCTTTGCTGTCTGCGTTCAAGCGCAGGTTGGAGGCATGCTCCATTTTCAGCCCACTCAAGAGTCGACCTGGGCCCAACACTCACAAGGCTTCGACACGTGAACATGAAAACACATAATTAAGCCCATAACGCACACTAGAAGGGAAAAGGTGCTTAGGAAAACACTGTACTCCACTGGCTTTTACTAAGCCCTTTTAACTCCCCAACTACTAAAGAATGTCACTTCACTCCACATACCTTGGGTAGTAACTTATTTACTTTATCTCACTAGAAGAAAAATCATTGTCTAGGAACTATCGCTGTTTCAAGGTTTCCATGGTTTTCTAACGAATCCAAGTGCTAGTTTTGCAGCATTCGCCTTTGCGTTTACCCAAGGGCGAAGTTTCGCCAAATGTTCTCATCACGATATCGGCAAGAACCTTAAGCAAAGAACCCAAGAATAAACATAGCCAAAATATATATATTAAAAAAAATCTGAGCTCATAGAATATCACTTCCCTTTACACCTGAAGCTAAGTCATACACGTTCACCGAGCCATTGGCCTGAAGAGAAACTTGCACTTCTGAGTTTCCGTTTCGCTTTCCAGCGCAGTCTAACACTGTGATCAGGGCTCAAGTAGCCAGGAATCACGTAGTAGTTCGCTGATATGGATGTTGCGTGTTGGCATCTTGATCACCTTTGGGCAGAAAAGGCAAGAATATTACTTGCCTTCCACAACGTTACTTACACGCACGACGACCCCATGCAGATGCAGCCATAAAACGTAGTGACGCCATGAGATGTCCAAAGCAAAGAGCAACAGCAGCAGGCAAGGGTAGCTAGCTCGATCGAACAGCGCACCGGAACTGAGAACGAAGCTGCAGGCAGGTGAGGTCTAGCACTAGCAGCTCGCCTCGCCGGCCATGCCGTCGTACCTGAGCCGCCTGGAGAGGCCAGCGGTGCGGTGCGTCAACTTCCTCTGCGCCGTGCTTCTCACGCTGGTGCTCGTCGCCGGCATCATCATGTTCGTGCTCTGGCTCAGCCTCCGGCCGCACCGGCCCAAGTTCTTCCTCAACGACTTCACCATCCCCAACCTCAACCGGCAGTCCGGCGCGGTGAACCTGCCGGTGAGGTTCACCGTCGACGAGCAGAACCCCAACCAGAAGATCGGCATCTACTACGACGAGATCTACGGGACGGTGTACTACAACGACCTAGTCCTCGCGTCCGGCACGGTCTACCGCCCGTTCTACCAGCCGCCCAAGGGCGACACGCCGCTGCAGGGGGAGCTCACGGCGTCCGGGCCGACGCCCGGCGACCCGGCGTGGCAGAGGTTCGCCGGCGACGCGGCGGTGGGGAGCGTCGCGCTGCGGCTGCTGCTCAACTCGACGGTGCGGTTCCAGGTGAAGGTGTGGGACACCAAGGAGCACCACATGAAGGTGGACTGCGAGCTCAAGCTGCGTGGAGACGGCACGCTCCAGCCGGACGACAAGAAGCAGTGCGCACTCTACTTCTAGGGTGGACCGGCCGCCTCGTTCGCCTCCTTTAATTTTCCTCAACTTTTATTATTTTTCATTGTGATTGCAGATTGCTGGTTGCATATTTTATCATTTGGATTTGGATTTTCGAGTGGTATTGATTATTCATTTCCCCTCTTCTTGACATGTATTTGTTTGTAACTGTACATTAATTTTAGTAAACTGTCTGAATGTTGTAATGCAAGTGTACGCATATAAATAGGAAAAAAATATTTGTTGAAAGAAAGCCGATTTTTTTATCAAGGTTTAACTGGGATTGGAGCAAATGAAAAGGAGTCAAATAACAATTTAACATCCAGTATACCGGGTTGAAGGTTATGACAGTTAGATAATCTACCACGTTTGCACACATTGTTTTGTGCAAGCAGTCAGTTGTACAAATTGTGATGTTTAACCTCACCTTTTGTACCAATGTTTGTGTGGAGATGTACTCCTGTTCTACCGATGGCTAAGAAAACACAGCATATTTCAGGAATCATTAATAACATGGATTCAGGAAAGATTATTCACAATGTATATACCCATGAGATGATGAGAATGATCAGGGCATCAGGCAGCGGGTAAGTATCGATACAACATCATTTGAGAAGGTATGGTATTTATGTGTTAACCCTAACCAATCATAAAATTTTAGCTAATACATGCTATTAAATGTTAATTCTGTCAAGCTGCAAACAATTTACAACAAAACTGTGGTGGTAATTTCCGTACTCCAGAGACCCAGCCTCACATTAGGACATTAATCACCTGTACTCACAATGAGCACTGGAGTTGATTGATATCTGTCTAGCTTTCCTCCAGTCTCCGCAACACAGAGTCAGCAAAGATGCGCTGCCTGAAAATTGAAAACATTATTAGAAATTCAAAACCTTAGTGTCTGAGGTAGGGAGGAGGGAGGAATCACGCACTTCTCTTCAGTGTGTTTAGGGCTAGGGCGGTTGTGTTTCAGATATCCATCCCACGGAACCTTCTTAAGACCAGCTCTAGCGGCTATCATGTCTCTTACTCTGTGGAAAGCATTCCATGAAGTATGAAAATGAAGGCATTTTTCTTAGAAAAGAACTAGAATCCAATTTTATGCTACCTTTCAGCAAATTCAATTGCTGTTTCCCCATCCTTCAGATACTGAGGTTCCAAATACCATACATCACACACAACTGCCCATGAAGTCATAAGCCGAACCAAGTGCATTGTAAAAGATTGCCTGGCAAACATTACGTGAAGTTATTAAGTGAAATACAGAAGATAAAAAGTAAACAAAGTAAATTTGTGCGGTTGATTGTATTCCTCACTTCTTACTATTCCAGAAGGCATCAACAAATATTTTATTGTATTTGATAGCTATTGGGCACACAGCACAGCCAAGCTCAAAAGCACCCTGGAAAGAAACATAATGAGAATGAAGACAACTCATGATTAGTCTGACCATGGTCGGGCCAGCAAATGTTAAATACATGCTATTTAAAAGATGACATCTTTCCAGAATTTGCTATCCTTTAACCATGTTAGGTATGATTGACAATGAACCTGTTTTATATTTGTTCCCTACCACTACTAGAAATACTCGACTACTCTTATCTATCTGCCAAAATATTTGTGCTACATGTAGTACTTCTTTCGTTTTTCATTCTCTGCCCATATATGAAGCTGAGTTAATTTTAAGTGAACCATGCCTGCAATTTTTAAATTTAAGGACAACTAATTCTACCATTTTAAAAGTTTGGAACTTGCATGCAATTTTTAAATTTGAGGACAACAAATTCTATCCTTTTTAAAGTTTGGAACTTGCAGTGTCGCAATTCACAAAACACACTCTGTTAAGTATCTAATTTACAGTCTAAAAAGATGACACATTTATGCGTTACGCATGGTAAGGGCAGTTTTTCTGCTTGAAGCTTGTTAAAAATGAATTAATAGTTAAAGCCTCTCTTGAATTTTATTTGCACAAGGATGCACATTTGGTCATTTATTCAGTCACTTCAAAAGGACATATCAAGTTTACAACTTTACCTTCTTGAACATGACAGTGTACTGGTTGTTAACACAAGTTCCTTCAGGGAAAATCAGGAGAGGATTGTTGTCTGGATGTTGAACATGATCTCGTAACCTGATGACAGAATTCTCTTAATAAAATGGACTATATATAATTAGTAATGCAATGAAAACCAAAAGAAATTATACTTTTTTGCTACTACTTCACGATCCTTGAGAGCATTGCGATTGAACCAGATGCAACCCACGCTTTCTAAGATAGTCTTCTGAATAAATCCTGTAAAAGGGAGGAAGCAAATTTTATAAAAAAATCTAGCAATGGAAAAAGGTAAAGACAGAAGAGAAGTGTCCTGAAGAATGAGAACTGACCAACCCATCCAGGATGCTTTTGCATAATGACAGCAAATGCTGTCATCTGCTCAAGAATAATGAAATCTATCATCGATGTGTGGTTTGCAACAAATACCTGTGGTAATTAGAATTTAAAAAAAGTCATAAAGGACATCTGTCATAAATGGATGAGCAAGAAATTAAGTAAAGCATAATGAAGGAATGACACCTATGTGTACCTAAAGATTTGTGATAGAAAGGATAACTTTTCCTGAATTATCCAGGTGAGATTTCAGGGGAACAACGCTAAGTTAATAATCATGATGTCTAGCAACTCAATGCAGTGTTGCACCACACCCACATGTTCCTATAAGTGCACAAACTACTCAAACATGGGTTAAGAGAAAGAAAGAAAATGTGACCTGATGAGGCCGTGTGCTTGGGCGAGGCCCATGATACTTGATCACTCCAGTCCAAGAAGCAACAAAAACACTGCACATCATTTCAACCAGCTTTCTCTGCAAAAAAAAAAGAGAGAAAAAAGAAAAAGATAAGGAGCTCTTGCATCAACAAAGAACCTAAGTTGAAAAACATTATGACATATTATGGCTGCATTCAAATATACACCCATCAACAACCAGAAATTGACATAGATGGGAGATGAAATAAATCACCTCTATTTTACTTCTCAGCTTTTGCCCTTTCAGTAAGAAATGCACAGGAAAAAAAGCAGCAAAGAATGCTAACCATCCAACTAGAAGAGTTAAGCCCCTGAAACATAACACAGTTACAGTTATCAGACAGGAATGACTCAATATTTGACAAAAGAAAATAAGCCAGAGATCTGGTGCCAGAAAATAACTTCCAAGAGTAATACACACACAAAGATACGGAAAGAAACAAATTTCTCAGCAACAGTTCACACAAAATCCAAATGAGTTTTCTGTAAAAAGTTGGTCTTGAAATATTCTGATTTCTGACATTATGTGAAAAGTGACTGTAATTGACAAAAAAAACTCATAGCAGGGTGAAAAAAATCTACTTCATTGCCAGTTTGGACAAAGGTTTTACAGATCAGATGGGCTAGGATACCCTTATACTATCAAGTCAACAGAGACGAATAAATACAAAAACTTACAAAAACTTACAAAAAATAATTAGCAATACTGCAGTTCTAAATAAAATATTCAGATCATAAGGATCCAGTACCTCAGTGGGAAGAGTATTCCATATCTTATCACTACTCCAAAGCACCATAGTGGGAATAAATAAATGTTCCAATTCCATGGCTCTGGAGAATTGGACTTAAAGCACCGTGTGAATGAATCCTGTAAACACAAGCAATAAGAAAACTAGACAACATCAATCACAACAAGAATAATCGCCATAAGAACCACTGCTCTTCATCCCCACACCAACTGTTTAGCTGAAGTTGCATATGCACAGTAGTAAAAGGATATGAAACAAAGATGCATGAGATGTCAAGTCATTATCTTTGCATACTTGCTATGGACATAAGCATATACATGTGAAATATGATTATGAACAACATTATAAAAAAATGTTATCATATTCCTGTTTTACACCTTAGCTAAGGGAGATTTACTGCTCCTTTAGCTTTAAGTATATTGATAAAGATTACAAAGACAAACTTTTTTCTTGTTCCACTTTTAACTAAGATTTATACACATGGATTAGATGACAACATTGTAAAGAACATGCACTCAGGATTAATTAACATGACAAAATTGATTATACTTGATTCTTATATAAAGTTGATTCTGAGCACAGATAGAATATTCTTTCAAAAGTATGCTTAAATAAGCGCCAAACAATCCAGAATTTGTCCCCAAGGAGGCCATAAAATCGGAAATTTATGCAATATTCACAAAATCATACATAATTTCGGACATTTTGACGAAATAACAGATGTAATCATTTATATACATCCACAGAAATTCAAACGATTAAGCGAAAGTAAAACCTAGTCTTGTTTCCACAAAATAATGGCTCTAATCCTTCCGCTAAACCTCACAGATCAAAGCCTATAAACGTCCTATTTTTTCTTGCCATCTCACTAGAACAGCATCAAATAACCTGAGAACACAAGAAAAGGGGAGATTTAAGACCAGGTAAGCGACTCACATCGACGATGGCCCCCGCCGCTTCGGTGAGCACCGGCGAGATGTCCAACAGATCGCGCCTGCACAAGGGAAGGGAGGAAAGGGTCCAAATTGCCTCAAAAAGATCTCTCCAAATTCGACATAATTCCGAGCTAGGGTTAACAAACAAAGAAAACAGAGCCGGGGAACAGGGGCTAGGGCGATTACAGATGGAGATTCCTGGGGGATTCCTGCGGCAGCGAGTCGGATGGGAGGTAATCCTCCAGGTTCGGCCGGTCCAGCTCGATGTCCCCTGCCACCGACGAGGACGCCATCTCCGGCGAGCCTCCTCCTTCGCCGCCGCCGCCGCCGAGGAAAGCTTCGCGATGTAGCGAGAGAAGGGGGAGGTAGGAGATTGGATGTGGCGTAAGTCCGGCGAGCATTGATGCGTGCGTGGAAGTGGATCGGTGGACCAACAGACAGCGAAGGCGGTGGCTCGTAAACGGGTGGGTCCTACATTTTGACAGGTGGGTCCCACATTTTGGCAGGTGCTCGTAAACGGGTGGGTCCCACATTTTGACAGGTGGGTGCCACGTCACAGAGCCTACATGGGACGGCCCATGTGAACTAGTGGGCCCGTATTGTCAGCCCATGTAAGGTCCATAAAGCCGAGGTTTCTCTGGTTGGTCCATACCCTCGCCGCCACTCGCAGCAGCCGCCATGGCGCCGCCGGGCAACGCCGACGAGCTCGCGAGCTCCACGAAGGCGAAGAAATCCAAGTCCAAGGAGGAGAGGAAGCAGCACAAGGGGAGGAAGCACGAGCGTCCTGCGGCCACCGACGAGGCGCCGACTCCCCGCAGCGACGCGAAGGAGGGGAAGGGCAAGAAGCGGAAGCACAAGGACGGGAAGCGGGAGGAGGAGGAGGGTGAGGAGAAGTGGTACGAGAAGAGGTCCAAGGAGAGGAAGGGCGAGGGTGAGGCTGTGATGGCGGTTGGGGGTGAGGAGGCGAGGCGGGGGGACGACAAGGTGAGGCGGGCGATGGAGGACAAGCGGTTCGCGGCGACGCGGACCGATCCGAGGTTCCGGCCGATGCGGCGGAAGTAGGCGAAGGTGGAGCTCGACTCAAGGTTCACCAGCATGCTGACGGACCCGAGGTTCTCGTCCTCCGCGGCGCCGGTTGACAAGCACGGCCGGCGCTGGAAGAAGAAGGGCGCCAGGGAGAACCCCATGCTGCAGTACTATCTCAACCAGGAGGAAGAGGAGGAGGAAAACAAGGAGAAGGCGAAGCTGATTGATGAAGAGGAAGAAGAGGAGGCGGAAGAAGCGCAGCAAGAGGAAGAAGAGAGTTCTAGTAGCGACGATGACGACAAGGTGGTACTTTGCTTACAATTTTTTTGTGGTTTAGCTTACATTCCGTTCAATTCTCTCGTTTGTAGTAGGGAAATACTTCATCTACCACACGCCTTCTTCTGTTCTACATGATTAGTAGCTTATCCAAGAACTCAATTGCACGTATCTTGTTAGCAGTTTGATTTTGTATGAACTACATTAAGTCAAATTTAGTTTTAAGCGCATTAAGTACTTCTTTATTTTTCGATCAATATATGGACGACATGGTATGGAACTTATTGCAATTTTTTTTGTCCAACTGAATGGAATGGACATAAAACCCAGCTGCCCAAACAAATTACTCGTGTAGTCAGCTGAAGATGCATGCACATGGTGCTATCAGTATTTCTATCCACTATCCTGCTCTGTCAATCTATTTTTTTAGCTTAGCACTTTAAGCTTGTACCTTTTGTATTTTGTAAGTATTGATTAATGATTGCAATATTTGTGCAGTTTTCGTGTCTTCAAAAAAATATGCTGTTTTGCAACATTATTCGTGCATTATATCTAATTTGTACTCCTTTTTTTTTTCACAGTACTCTGTCGGCAGTGACATCACGCATTATTTGCTTGGCAAGCATGATGATACACTATGATTGACAAGGAAACTCATAGGCTTGCTGTCATTAATATGGGCTGGGATCATATTAAGGTGTGTGATGATTGAAATATAATTACTATTTTGTGAAGTAAACCTCTTGGCATAAACAATTAAAAAAGTTTTGTTCTTGGATGCTTCAGAGTCACCGTATTCCACCTTTTTACTGAAAAGAACTTGTTTATTATGAGTTTACAGTTTTATGTTTTTGCTTTTATTTGTGCATTGTAAGCTTCTGTAGGAACTCGTATGTGCCTGTTGGGAAAAAAAAACTAACTGTTAGGTGGGCGGGAGCAGCATATACAGGGAATGTTTTATGCCTGAAAGATGTTTATTTTTCTTCATGTTTTGTTTTGCACCAGGTGAAATTTCTATGTGCAATACTCTCTTCTCTTTTAGTTGAGAACTTAATAGTGCACCATATAAAACCTCTTATTTTATCAAACATAGTTATTGAGGATGCTAGTTCTGGCAAACAGGAATACTTGCTTCTAAGCTATTGCAGAAGTGGAACCACAGCATTCAAGGTGGCATTGCCCAAATGGAGGTGACAATTGTTTGTAATGGAAAAAAATGCTGTCAACAGAGCAGTGTGCACTGAGGCAGCTGTGAACACATGATCAAGACTCCAAAAATGTTTGGACTTTGGACATTTAGAGGGAAAATTCAACTTATCAAAATACTGATTTGTTAAAATGAAGATCTAAGTTGCCCCTTATTATTTACATTGTAATTTTAGCTTATAAAAAGATGATATATTCAATAGTTAAGTGTTGCGGATATGTATATATTATATTAGATTTATAGGTATATAAGAATGGATCAGATTCAAAGTGATGATATACATGATAAGCTAGAAATAGTAATATTAAAAAAAAGTTTGTCAAATACTGATTGAGATGGTTTAGATATATTCAATGAAGATCTTCAGAAGCACCAGTGTATAGTAAAATCTTAAGGCGCAGAGGCAAGAAAATACCAAAATTAATATTGGAAGAGACAATAAAAATTGAAATTTTCTCAAAATTTTCTCCTTAAATAAGAGTGCATGGAAAACAATAATTTTTTGCCTGAATCTTAATATGTGGCTTACATTGGGTTTAATTTTTAGTCTACCTCAATTTGCTTGAAATTGAAATGATATAATTTTTTCTCTCCTAGCAACATGTTATTTTTGTTCATCCTTCAATGTGCAATGATATTGCATTTATTTTCCCCCTCTCTCAATAGGCAGTTGACCTTTATATGGTGATGATATTTTGCTTCCCAAAAGGTGGGTGAGTCTTATCCGTGTCAATCTATCCATTCAAATTTGGACTTGAATGCATGAAAATTGAGTCAACTAATGGCCCAGCTGCCCTTTTTTATGTCAATGGTAGTGATGGTGAAAATAGTGATGATGACAACAACGACAGATAGTTCTGAGGCTGAAAACAACAAGCTGCGTACTTATGATCTAAACAGACTGAGGTTAGTAACAAAATGGAGAAGGATCTTTTGTCCTATTTGTTTATCTGTTTTCCTGGGACTACTGAGAAGAGTATGGCATGAATTTATTGGCCATACTCTCTAATCTTCATGTTGCTAATTTAGAAAATATTTAACATGTTCAAATCCTATGTGTAAATACCTATCGTCACTTGTGCTTGATATATTTATAACTGTCTGTGTTTGTCGAGATATTTTTATATGTTCAATTTTTTATACAACAATGTTACAACAACAATAATAACAATAAAACATTTTAATCCCAAGTAAGTTGGAGTAGGCTAGAGTTAAAATCTAAAAAAAACCTTAAATTACGATTCAGACATGTCAATAGCTGTTTTTATATAGCAATGTTAATTGCCTCTTATGTGTATGCTTATCTTGGTGTAGTAGCCTACTTAAACTTATTTGGGATTAAAAGACTGTGTTGAGTATTGAATGTTGAGTATGCTTATCTTGGTGTAGGTATTACTATGCAGTTGTGGTGTGTGATTCCAGTGCAACTGCAAATCATCTGTACATGAATCTTGATGGTACAGAATTATTGAAAACATCAAATGTCTTTGATTTGCAGTTTATTCCTGACTGTATGGAATTTAAACATCCTGCCTATGATGTTGCTACAGAGGTATCTTACTTTCCTACACATCCTCAGCCATTTTTTGTATAAAGTAAGACCAAACCATTGTAGCATCGAATTTGTTGAAACAAAAATGGTGCTAATTTACCCCCTCCCTCACTTTTTCTTCCTCAAAAGTGACTTCTTGTTTTTTTTCCCGTTGTTCAAGTTATATAATCTTTTAACTTACATATAACTTGCTTTTCAGTTGTGCTAAAAGAAATACTTTCAGTTTGCCAGTTGTATCTTTGATATTATGCAGGCACCTCCAAATTACAAGGAGCCTAATTTTGAAACTTGTGCTTATAGCAGAGTTAAGCTCACTTGGGACGATGATGAACCAGAATGCAAGAAGGTCTTGAGGCGAAAATTCAATGATGATCAGGTTATTTTTTTTTATAAATTATTTTTCTTGTGTTAAGAATTTAAAATTTTTAGTAGCTCAAGTAACTTGATAAACAACTACAGAGGAAGTACGATATCAAGTGTCAAGTTAGGTGAATGGCATTAGGGTCAATAATATTTTGCGATCCATCTCATTTTTATGTGAATGTTTTCTCCATGTGAATAGCTATGAGTTATACACTGGCTTGTCTTAACGTCTGTCTCTCATGTTGGTATGATAGTTTCCTTATTAGCTAACATAATGTGGTGAGACATACATGTATTTTAATACTCCTCAATTCATTTTCTAAGGCACAAATTGAACTTTCCACAATCTTTTAAATTGAAGTGAAACCATAAATTTCTCATTCAATATATTGTTGCTATTTAGAAAAAATAATGTCCATATATAAGCATGTTGAAACACAAATGTAGCAGGTACCAGCTTTATATCACTAAATATATATTTACTAAAGAAGTTTGAATCGTGAAATTTGTGCGCCTTATAATTTGAATGGAGTACCTTTGTTACTTTGTTATTGTCATTCTATTTTCTTTTGATCTAAAGTTCTGGTAATTTTATTCCTTTTTTTTTGCTGCATTTAGATGATCTTGATATGTATTTAGCAAGTGATGACCGTGCATCAGATGATGAAGGTGCAGACAATTATGGTGATGAATCTCTACAAAATGGAGTCAAAAGAAAGTTAACAAGGGAGGAGAGGCTGGCTCTTTTATGACAAGGAGACAAGTCTGATGAGGAACAAACTGATGGTTAGGATATGGAGATAACATTCAACACAGAGCTTGAGGACCTCAGTAAGTGTATCCTTGATAGAAAGATCAATATTGAAAAGTCTGTTTGGGTGAAGCACCAAGAGAAAATGAAGGAGAAACGGGAAGTTAGGAAAAGAAAGTCAAAGGATGATGACAATGATGGCTATAGCAGCGAAGATGGCTCTGATGAACATGATTTCTTTGATGAGGAAATGTCTGATGATGAAATTAGGACAGAGAAGAAGCAGAAGACAAAGGCCAAAGATAAAGTAAAGGGGAAAGGAAAGGACAAGCTCCCAGAGGAATATTTAGAGGACGAAGCCACCAGAGAAGAGTTGGAGCTCTTGGTTGCTACTGACAAGGATGCAGCCAAGAGTGCAAAGGGTTATAACTTGAAATGCAAAAAGGGTAAAAAGGGCAAGAAGGGTAAAGAGTAATCTGTTGAGGTTAAACTTCCAGACATAGATCTTACAAAACACAAGAGGTTCTCAGCCATGTTCACATCTCATTTATTCACATTGGATCCTACTGATCCCCAGCACAAAAGGTATATAGTATGAGCATTTCCCTATCAGACTACTATGTGGCCTACCTGACCTGCATCTTCTTAGTTCAGTTTTACACATTCTAACTGTTGCTGTTGGCTACATGCAGGAGTGCAGCTTTTATGCGCAACTAAGCTGGGAAGCAGGGGGCATAGGAACCATCTTTGGGAGGTAGAGGAACCTGATGATGTGCCTACCGGTACTGATGACCAGAAACCTGATGGCACATCCACGGAAAAGCTGGAGATGATGTCTGCAGTCAAGTCACTAAAAAGGAAGCTTACATCATTCAAAAACACAAGCGTGAGTCACCGATAGTCATAGAAGTGAGGTTTGCTTTGCTGATCCACGAATTGCTTCCAAATGAACAGACAGATTTGAATGATTTTTGGTTTAGAATGGTTTCATTTATTTGTTATTTGTGATTGTTGTCTACCTATGGAAATGCTTCCAAATTTTGGATTTTGACATCGCAAGCATCAAGTAGGACAATTTTGTTATTTACGTTGAGAATATAATTTGATCTTGCATGACTTTTATGGTATTCAATTACAAGTTGATCGTGGCCAACTAATTTTCGAAAACACTTTCAGGCTTCAGCATCAAACGAGTAGACAAAGTATTACGGCAGATGGTTTTTGCATCTTATGGAAAGTTGAAATGTGTGTTCCTTTGATCAATTGCATGTGTTGAAAGTCTTTTTAGAGAGAATGTGTTGAAAGGTTGGGATTAGGATAGGAGAGGGTTTAGAAAGGGGGAAGAGGGTTTCTCTAAGCTTAATAGGAATGGCCGTGGACAGTAATCCATGTACAGGTGAATACCAGATATTGATTAGAGTTTAGGGTTTAGGGTTTAGAGATTTGGGTGGTGAGACGATGACATCGCCATTAGAGCCATGGGATGAAGGAGGACGGTAAGCTGGTGTTGAAGGCAGGGTGAGAGGAGGTTAGTAGGGCAGGGGAAATCATTGGAGCTCGAGAAGATGATTGAAGTATTAGGTGGTGGTAGTGGTAGGCGATTGTGAAGCCACTAGAGACGGAGAAGGAGAGCCGGGTAGGGGTATCTCACCCGAGCTTGAAAAGAAGTGGGTGTGCAGTAGAGGGCACACATCTTCATGCTTGTAGAAATAGATAAGGAGAATATGGGGATGCGTATGGAGTGCTGGATTTTGGTCCAATGATTTAGGATTTGTAAGATTTAATAGGATTTTCTATCAAATATATAATATAAACAATCCCTAATTTCTATTATATTTTACTTCATACGATTTATGCATGAGTTTCCAGTAGATCCTTACTAGAACACATAATTCAAACACATAATATAGGTTACACAGGAAATTGGTCCACCGATTGGCCGATAGAGATTTGATATGATACGTCTAAACATGTGAAAGGCTAAGAGATTTATTTAGCTATAGTGTAGCTATTTAAACTCTTTATCGTTTTTGGATAGTTAGATTTATGACGTATCAATCAATTTAATCTTTAATTGATAAGAAAGATATAAAGAAGATATAGAGTTTAACCATTAAATCAATCGATCAATAGATCGATACGGACTTCTACTTTTGGTTGGATGTACTGATATAGTTGAGATAGTTATTAACTGTGAGTCCGATACACTCCTGTTATTAGCTGGTTGTCAATAAATATTGTAGCACTTATACATCAGCTAGGATAGCAAGGGTAAAATAGCGAGCAATAAAATAAAAGACACATTGGCTATAAAGTTATTGATGCTTTGAATACAATAGATGATAAGTAGTAGAAAGCAAAGTTCGGCCTTCTGAAGAGACGAGATTTAACGACCATCGATAATCATACCGTTAGAGCTAAGTTTGATATATCGAATATAACCAAGGCAATATAAGGTAACAGAATCTAGAACGGTGTGTCGACGGAAGGAGCAGGATAAACCTATCAACTAGTTATGATATAAACAGATAAACTTATCGGCTAGTTGAGCTGATGGGAGGAATGAAACCCATTAGATCACGATAATAACCCTATTAAACATGAACTTAATAGATCAGATCTAATTAAGACAGATCTAATAACTAGATTAATCACTAGTGGATTAATCGTGAGCAATTATTGTATATCGGATAAAAAGCTGATACGTGAGGCGTGAAGTTCAGTGTAAAGATAACTCATCGGTATGCTATTTTGATGAAATGTCACATAAAGATTCGCTGACTTAGATACTGCTATATTAATCCAATTTAGAAAGAATGAACAATTTAATTATAGAAAATCATAATAGTTTTGGATTTGTAGGTTTGAGGAATATTGAGATTATAGGTTGCGATGGAATTTTTTTATATAAATAGAAGAGGGATTGAGACCCTAGCGATATAAGTTTTGAAAGAGGGAAAAGTTAAGATTTTGTTTTGAGAAAGATGAGTGTTTTATATATATTTTGTAAACATAAATTGATGTAATAAAATTATATTTATTTTCAAGAGTTTTGTTAAATTGTATTCTTTTATTTTTGTGTGGTCGTACCAGGGTGATCATCATCAACAGCTTTGCTAAAAGATTTGATTTATTGCTTTTTCTATCATTTACCTTATCGTGCCTTGTAATGATGCTCGAAGTACTCCCAAAACCAAAGTTGCTTCTTGTACGGATGGACCTCTATATAGAATCACTCTACAAAGCCACATACCTTCACATAGAACAATGCATTAGCAAGAACGTTCGAAAATATCAAAAGTAAGATTCCTTATCTAAAATGAAATTACCAGTACTGGTTTCTTCCACTTTCCTTTCTCCCCCTGTGGCTTTGGCTTCTTTAGAAATATGCACATCTAGTAACTCTGATGGTATGTGTCGCTACACACACATGGGATAAGAAACACCCTCCGAAGGTCTTGTACGAGGGTAAACTAATAGGTTCATCGAACTTCTAATAAATATCATTAATGATATCAATCCATACTAATCCGTAATTTCAAAATTTTGGCATTAACTAAAATAACATGTACAATGTGGTAAATACTAATACGACAACTACCACAATTTAATCATTTAAAATTTCAAATTAGTCATCCAAAAATTTAATCATTCTAATTTTCAATGATCCATGCAATAATTATATATTTCCAATTTTTTTGAGAAATCATCCTAACAATAGCTTTTTACCACAATAATCCCAACCTTCAATTTAAAATATTATTTGGCACACATAACACTACCTTCATTCACATATACTGGTTATTACCATTACTGTTGTGAATTCATATTAAATAAAGCATGCCATTAGAAAATACCCTGCTGTTTTTTTTACTTTCACTTCTTTGCGAACTAAATAAAACACACAGCTAATAAATATGATGTTGTTCTTATGAATTTTGGACTCTTAGTTAATATTTTATCAATTTAATTAATTATGAAATTTGAAAAACCATTATAATTTGAAAAAATAGCTAATTTATTTAACGTGTGATTAAAGACGATTATAACAGTCTAACAGTAGTAGCCTGTACGGATTGGCGACTAGTTGTAGCTAATCCAGTATCCAACGAAGAGTGAATATTCCATCACACTTCAGCGCAATCCGCTGGCGCGAAAGAGAATATCCCACCTTCAAGATCATAGAGCACGTGCATGTCCATCTGCATCACATTGCCTATGATGGAGATCGACAGGTTCGCTCTCGACGGGAGCACCAGTAGGCACTCCACCGCCACGTTGCCCTGCGAGTCTACCGCCACGACGCCGAAGTAGCTCCGCCGTCGCACGACGTAATCGGCTTCCCCGGAGAACCGCAGCGCTAGCGTCGGCACGGGCACCTCGCCGCCGCTGACCTCGAAACATAGGTCCAAGCCGAAGCTCGTGCCGTTCACCGTCGTCAGGTTAGCCATCTGCGACAGGAAGGCCTGCTTCACCATCGCGTATCCGTCTTTAGCGAGGTACGTGAGCGTCGTGCCGGAGTCGACGATCGTGCCGCCGCCGAGGCCGGTCTGTGTGAAGCCGAACGTGCTGCTCGTGACCGATAGGTCGGTCGAACCGACCGTGATGCCGGTGAGGTTGACGTAGTAGTACGAGGAGCTTGGCGCCGCAGGGTTCTTGAGGAGCGGCGTGGACTGAACGTTCCCGTCCGTCACTTTGGCCAGTGAGCCGAATAGTATCGGGCTGGCGCCGGCTGCCATGTCGGAACGGAGGCAGTATGAGAACCGGCTGATGCCGAGCTGCGAGATGAGGGACAAAGGGCTGCGGCCAAGCCCCACGATGCCCGACGACGAGTTGCCCGCGCCGTTCTCCGTGCTGCACCCGAACACGACGTTGGAAAACGAGGCGCCCCCGACTTCGAGCGTCTCGGTGGCGAGGTAGCCGGCGGTGTAGCCCGTGCCGTACGGGTAGTAGTAGATGCAGCCGGTGGCGTTGCACGTGCCATAGGGGTTCGCCAGGAACTGGCAGAAGGAGCTGTTGCAGGGGAGCTTGGAGAAGGTGGAGGAACTCCCGGGCTGGAAGGGCGGCGTCGGCCGCTGAAAGCATTCTGTGCACGGCGCGCACTGCGTCCAGATGAGGCTGCTGCCGGTGTCGGCCAGGACCGAGAAGGTGACCGGCGGTGTGCCGATGGACAGGTTCATGTTGTACGCTCCCGCGCTATTCTCAAGCAGTGTCTGGAAGCTGACCGACGAGTTGGTGGCCTTACCTACTGCGGCGGCGTGGGAGAGGAAAGCGTGGCGGTGGCTGTCTCGGCGTACGGCTGCAGAGTATTTGCCAGGGTAGAGCTTGTGGATGCGAGCGAGACTGGCGCGGAAGCCATGAAGGTCGCTGGCGAGAGTTGTTGGTGGGAGGAGCAGGACGAGGGCTAGTATAGCAGCTATGGTGGATGCCATGCTTCCTACGTATCTCTTCTTTGTGTTTTCCGTTGTGTTGGTTAAGTATGAATGTGATGAATTTTAGTTCATCTTATAAGCACCATTTCAACACCTCATAATTGACCCTAGTTGCATTTAAACTTCGCAAAGTGCTACGAATAATTGCTTCTGTGTTCTACATTAATAATTAATAAGCACTTTCATGTGTAGGTATAATTCAGCCGAGATAGATGTCTACACTGTACAGCAGCCGTCTATTCAACTGGAAATTCCATCCAATTTCCACGTACCACGGACTATATACCATTAAAAATTATTATCAATCGCGATCAATTGTACTTTGTTTGGTGACTATTTGTATCCTCTATACCCATCGTGATCTCCCGTGCCGATGCCTCCGGTCTTTCTCATGCACCAGTTAGCCGTACGACTGCTTCCCATTGAAATTGCAGATTGTTTATGCCCCCTGAATTCGTACATGTCTAATTCAAGAGAGTAAATTTCACATAACCTTGGTTACCATGATTCAAGTTACACATGGACTATATGCGTTTTGACATATGATGCATAACCTCAAGTATTGTATGGTTTAATAATTTCAAAAAACCGCACTGTTAATCATCTGACTTGCTATTGTAGCAATATATATAGAAAAGAACATAACTTTGATGGTTACAACTCTTATGCGGTTTCAAAAGAACACATAAATTTGGGATATTATTTTAAAACTCATAAGCATGGATCAAACAAAAATTAATCAATGGAGTGGTTTTATGAAACTATTGAGTCATAATACCCAGGGTTATATATACCATGTATCAAAACTCTGTTTTGTGCAATTAGAACCATAGCTGGGCTTTTATGAAACTTCTTCAATTCAAAATTCCATCGTGTGCTATAATTTGTTTTAAGATATAACAAAGGAATATGCCGTATAAAAGAGCCATAAAAAACTTTGTTACAAAAACCAGTAATACTATCATGACCGGTTTTTATTATAAACTGATAATGATACAACTGGCCAAACCGTCTGACAAAATCAATTGAGTTATCAACTCAGGTTAGGCCATCGGATCTATTCGTTGTAAGCAAAGGGCTACCACAGTTGACTGCTCCTAGCATAGGAGCTGGTGGCAATGGCGACCACAGCGGTGATAGCGATGGAGATGAGGTTTGAAACAGCTAGAGGGTTAAGTTTGGTTGGCTTCACATAGGGCCACTATATCTGGCCACCTTAAGCCTGCAGTCACCTGATCTTGCCTCTGTGAGCATGGGCATTGGCGATTGGCGCGACCAACGACAGCAAATACAGATTTGGCCACTTTAATCTCGAGGCCTTTGGATCTTATCATTCGAGCATGGGCACAACTTGAGAAGCCACCGTGCACAGAGTAGCCGGCAAGGAGGTAGGCAGCAGAGCGGCCAAGAGCAGGAGCTAGCTAGCCAGGTTCATGATGTTTTTTTCTTTTTTTTTTCTCCCTTTTGGAAGCACTATCACTATCCCTTTTTTTATCGCCAGTGATAGGCTCCAGGCATCACTACCTCTCACGCCCAATCATTCTAGGACAGGCAGTGATGCCTATTTGAAAATCGGCAGAGATTAGGATTTTATTTACTCGTGAAGAAAATCATTCAATGTATATATATATATATATATATATGCATTTGCATCTTTATTGTGGAATCATTCAACCCGCCTCATAGGGGTTGTACTCAAACTCTAGTTTATTCAATGAAACTGGCAAATTCTACTACCGGTTTGTTAAAAAAAATCTTTGTCGTGGAAGGAATTTCACAAATATTAAATAAAGTGACTGATATTTTCCAGCATATAGATTTATATATTACGTGGGCTGCCTTCTTTTTCTGTTATTTTTCCTGCCAATCATTCGAAGGAAAAGCATTAAGTTTTATTTCTGTTATTAATCGCGATCAAGATCAACATTGCGCTTCTTCATTTCAAAGCTGGTCGGTACCATCTTGACTTCCCGGTCACCCGTCGCTGCCCCAACCACTCATCAGGTGCTGGTCAAAGAGGCATAGCCAACCAGCCAACACCGGAGTTGGGGTTAGATGGCAAGGGAGGCAGTTAGTACCCAATCATACAACTTGAAGCTTAGTGGGGAAAATGGTACGGAACTTTTCGAGTGTACCAGCTACCGTTTTCATTTTGTACCGATATTTCTATTTAAATTTGGTATTGTTTAGAAATGGAATGGAAATGATAGTGTTTTTTTCTGACCGTTTAAAATTCGTAGTATTTCATTCTGAATTTCTAACAAAATTTCTCAGCACCACTGCCAGTTCATGCCGGCTATCACTGCCAGTTTTGCTGCCGGCACAAGGCCAGAAACAGTGTTGCTCCAGCAATCCGCTGGTTTTTTTCTGCAGGCAGTGATGTGAGTATCATTGTGGTTCATGTCATGAACCGACAGCGATACTCCAGCTTGTGACATATGAGACGACTATCATTGTTAAGTAATGGGATTAAGAATCACCACTGCATTTCAAAATAAAAAAAGCCAGCTGGATAGAAGGAACTGTCTGAATGATGGACAGACGATCGACGGTCCAGATAATATAACAGTCAGATAGTCTAAGCAAGCTAGCAGGACCATCCGTGTGAAGAACTGCATGAATAGTCTGTCTGGGCTAGCAAGACCATCCAGCCATTGAGCAGCATGGACAGTCCAAGCAAGATGTCTAGACCGTCGGGTGGTTAAACCGCACAGACGGTCTAGGTGAGCTAGACAGATCATTTGAGCATCGATCCGCACAGACAGTCTAGGTGGGCTGGATGGACCGTCCGTGGGTTGATCTGCATGGATAGTCCACGTGGTCTGCAAGATTGTTCGGACGTCAATCTATACGGACAGTCTAGACAGAAAGGCCAAACTGTTCATATGTTGAACCACCCAGAGAGTCCACGCGGTCTGCTAGACCGTCAGAACATCGATTTGCATGGATGTCTGGGCAGCCTAGCCTGACCGTCCATGTGTCAAAAGGAACAGACTATCCACTTGGTAGTCCTGTACATCAAATTGCATAGACCGTCCGGGCTAGCTGGCTAAACCGTCCATGGGTCAAACCACCCAAACTATATCTCGGTAGCTAGTCGACCGTTTGTACATACTATCGGTCCGGCCATTCTATTTGGCTAGTATTGATATAAAATGTGGTATGCATGTATAGTAAATATTCTTCATGAATGAAATTAACTAAATAGACAAACGTGTCTCAGACTCAATGAAATAGTATAGTTAGACATGACCACAAATGAAACTGACTTAGAGTCTACCTATTACAACTGAACACATAACAGTATTGTTGGAGGAAGATTGGTTTCATTCATGGGTGGAACGAGAATTCCTTATGTTTCAATGGATGGGCTGCTTTGAGAAGTCCTGAAACATAAATACAAAGGTTGACACTTTTTGCATCGTGGTACTGGCAATTTGCATTGATGCACTTATCAAGTAAGAACAATGCCAGTTGTTCTTGAACCGCCATAATCTCATGGTGCACCAGTCTAGATCCATCTATGTTAGCTCTCTACATGAACATAATGAACAATCAATAATTACTTGCAAAGAAGAAGAATATATGTGCATACATGTTACATATCATTGACTAACTATATTGGTAAGGGTTCAAAAGGAAGAAATCTTTTAGCGCAATCTTGTAGGTTACATACCTCATATGCATAATCTAACAAATTTGGATTAAGAATCTCCCGAATATATGTGCATAGAAAGAACCCACCTAAGTTGGTCATTTCACATTGTCTATGACAGTAAGGATGATGAGTCCTGCATAATGGCCTATACATTACTAAGTTCTTGCAAGACTTGTTAAATGCCCTGAATACGAAGTAGAGACGTTATACAAAGCAACGCGCAATTCAACATGAAGAACTAGATTTTATACCTATTGAGAAGATCAATTGCTACTTGATACTCGGACTATGGTTTCCTCAATGAATCATAAATTGTTAAACTACTTTCTCATAGGATAAGATTCATTAGTATCCAATGATCACTACAGACAGAGGCAAAATGGTTTTAAACATACTTCATTAGATAGGGTAGCAAAATATTGCTTTTCTTCTCATATTTGTAGAAAGCATTGTACACATAGTCCTCAGTGCTGGCATGTCTCTCACAGATTCCCAAGTAACAATGTATGGATCGAGAAATCCTACCAAAGTAGCATTCTCTTTAGCCTCCATTTGTCTTGAACATGAATAAGCCATAACATAGTGTTGACATATATTGACCAGAAAAATTTAATATGTAAAACTCACATATGTCACGTACAAGGCCCAAGCTCTGAGCACATAGACGACGAGTCTATCGTTGTTGAACAACCCATGCAAGTCATCGAAATAGATGTACAAGATACCATCACTGCTATAAAAAATCTTCATTCCTATGTCTGAACAATATGTTCTTTGGAAGAATTGTCTGATTGGACCTTTCGATGTACCAAGCATGCAACCTACATATTTGAGTTTGCAGATCCTCAAGCTTGTCCATGACAAACAATGGTTTACCCATCTCAAATGTGAGGGGTTCACCCTTATCTACCGATCATATTGGTCCTTCTTGTCGGCCTCTTTACTATCTTTGATCATGTGTGGCTTCAAGAGGATACGATCATAGTCTATTGGTGCCTTATATATCTTGTGTTGGGCCTCTCATGTTGCTTGCTCAATGAAATGGATAATTGCCTTTTCCTTTGCAGGAGAGATAAATCATTGTGGGCTGTCGCTAGCACTGTCATCCTTCTTTCACTTTGATTTCTTCTTCTTTGGCTTGCTAGGCATTCACAGCGCAGATGGAAGGGACATTGCCCTTTTATATTAAGGTGCATTTTCAGTTTGCTTGGATTGTGGTGTTGTATAATGAGAGACGATCGAACCCTGTGATAGATGTGGGGTGCAATCACGCACAGGAGACATGACTAATGCCTCCCTTGGTAGGGATGATTGGTGATCGATAGCTATTAGAGACTTTGACCAAGCAGTAAAAGTATGCAATGCTTCTCCAAGTGTTCTAACTTCATCCGTAGGAATCTCCAGTAGAATATTACGAAAGGCCTCTCCCACATTGTCCGCTTGGACCTTAACATAATCCTCTGGCAACTCAATAGTGTGCAAACACATCCCTGGCTTAACTACAAAAGCCATGCCTGTAGCTACATTGAGGAAGGTGTTCATTCTAGGCAGCAATAACCTACATGTTGTATTTACAGTGATGTCATCGATGGGATAGCGACATTAACCATCTTTCGGGTGTTCTTCTGGGTGTTTTGCCGATGCATAGCTACTACGACGTCCCGAGGGGCTAATGGCACCACTAGTATTGGGTATATTCGTTTGAGCAATAGCCACTTGCACCTTACAACCTTGACCTATTAGGTTATCTGTGCATCAATCTCTCTTAGCATCTTGTCCTACATAGCTTTGCTCCACCTTGTGCTCTTATAACTCTATGCATCCTCTAGGAAACCTTTTTTCATGACATTGTGACACCAAGGACTCGCGTACGTTCGAGGTTCTCCTTGCTTCCAAGGGTGAAGATTAGTTCATCCTTCTCCCTATCCACCATTAAAGTTCCTTGCAAAGACCTCATGTGAGCCTCATCAACCTTCTTAGCCAATTCTTCCGCTTGTGAGCTAATGGAGATCAATGAACCATCATTTGAGTATGACCCCTCACAAATACAAAATTCTCGGTGCATTATTTCCAACCTTTTGTTTTTGGTCTAACACCCATTGCAAGAAGTTTTTACTCTTGCCTATTCCAATTTGATTCTTTTCCCTTATAACATGCCATGCCTAGTCGATGGGGGTAAATGTTCTTTGCTGAAATAGCCTTATGCATTTCGCTAGATTGGTTGGCTTCCTCTAAAGTCTTCTACTACATAAATTTCTCCCACTAATTCTTAAGATTTGGATAATTCTTCCATTTGTGTGTTAGGCCTTCCTACATAAAATTAAAATTTAATATACCCTTGAAATTTTTCCAAGAGGTGTTCATGATATTGAGCTCTTTATCGTTGATACATCTGTCATTGACATCAACCGGAAAGGTGATCTTTTCTTTCAGGGCGTCAAACATTCCCTAGTTCATGTTAACTGGCACTTTCTTCTAGTCTGCAATGGTAATAGGGATGGTATCTCATGTGATTACCCCACAGATTCCTATACCTTGCTACTGCATGGCATGGGGCAGTGGGCTCTGCATGCTCATCAACCTCTGTTATTATATAATTGTCCTTTATCTTCAACTTTGGTCCTCGACCACCTCTCCTTTCTTCAAGTCTTTCGTTGTCATTATCCTCCATAGGGTTATTGTCATCCATTGATGATGTTGAGGAAGTTGGCTTTCACTCTGGCTTCACTATCTACTTCTTCCCCTTCATCTCTCTCTGATAATTGGTCACAGTTAGCGGGCTCATGACACATTAATATTTGAGATGTCATCTTCGCAATAAAAAATTTTAAACTTGCATTAATGCCTACAAATTGTCAATAGCCATGACATGCAAAATTATAAGTTTCATTTATATGTCTAATTCAAAGCTAGTTTAGTTAAAAATATATATATAACAACATTCTCACAGACAACTCTTATAAAGTCAAAAACACACAAGAGACAAGACAAATTTAGTGCTCTTAGAACATTTGAAATAAGCCACCATATTGGGTTGAAATAAGGCATATTTGATATGGACAAATATGTTGGAAAATTTAGCCTTCACGAAAAATTACCAAAACTATATCTGGAATAGCATGAGGTGTTGGTGTAGGTCCAATGGCAAATAGAAAGCATCTGAGGTGACGCTCAGAAAGGAGGGATCCAACTGCTTTCATTTGCTACTAGGCTTATAGCATGCCTTAATAATTTAAATAGTGGTTTGGAGGTGACAATTTAAATCTCAATTTCATCGATGGCCAAATTTGCAACATATTAGTTCATAGCATCATCATCAAATTCAACTTGATAGTTGAATGACTCAAGTTTTTCATTGAGAACGACCTAAATTTATAAATAGAAATGTAATGCATAAAATAACTAAATATCAAACTTTTAGCTAGATTATAGAAACGTGCATATTATAATTGATACAACTTGTGAATGCACTGAATATCAAACATTTAGCTAGATATAGCAATGTGCATGTCATAATACATGACCAATAAACTTAAATCAAGTATGAAAACTTCTAAAGTGCACTCTTGCTAGATGATATTGGAAGCATAAAAGCATGGAAACAATTTTCTTTATTGAGCTACCAAAAGTTCAATCATGTTTGCATCGCAATTAATTTGCATCATAATCCCACAAGTTTCATCAGATTTCACACCACATTTAAACAAATTTCATCAAATTTGCATCACATTCATTACAAATTCAGAGGAATTTGACAAATTTGCATAACATACCAACACAATAAAAGCACCATTAGCAAGATATTCACATTTCATCCATAATTCATAACATTTCAACAAATTTTCTCCGCAATATATTGACATTAACATATTTGACCCACAATGCAATCTTCGAGGTGGAAGCGGAAGAGGACAAACCTTGGTCGGGGTCAACAGTAGTGGTGGTCACGAAGGGATAGTGAGGCCTCTAGGTTGTTGAATAACCACAAAATGGGCTCACTCTAATAGTTCGTGACTAGGAGGTTTTATTGCTGTATGGCTTATGGTCCCTTTCCCATGAAGCTTTCCCTCATGCCATGATATCGGTACACCAATCGGGTTAGGGTCCATATAGTCTATATAGAACTCTATGACATGCTATTTTGTATAGCCCTTGATAATGCTTCCTTCAGGATGTGACCAGCAACAGACATATTTCTTCAAAACCCCCATGTACCTCTCAAATAGGTACATGTTATGTAGGAAAGTAGATCCAAGTATTTGTATTTGTTTGACAAGATGAACAATTAGATGCACCATTACATAAAAAATGATGGGGGAAAACACACCTTGAGCTGACACAAAGTTTGGACTTTATCACCATGTAGCTATGAAAGTCCAGATAGATCTATGACCTTCTATGAAATTGTATTAAAGAATGAACACAACTGTATAATTGGTGTCTAGACTTTGTCTTCCAAGATTCCTCTCATTGTAACCAAAAGCAACTATGTTATTATAACATGCCAGTCATGAGACTTCATTCTGATTAACTTCAAATCTTTCATAGAGGCCAATCTCTTTATATTTGAGTAGTAACCCAATGGAACTTTAACATTATTAAAAAAATCGCATGGCTTGATCTTCTCTGGCTTTCTCAGAGTATAGCATGTGGCGGGGAGAGGGAGGTACTGCTAGCTAGGTTGTTTTTCCATAGGATATAATTCCTTCATAATGTCCATGTCTTTTAGATCGAGACGTGAGTTGGGTGTATCTTTTGTTTTACTAGAGATGTCTAGTAGGACTTCTATCAAGCTATTGCATACGCTTTTCTAAACAACCATTACATCGATAGCATGATGAATATATAACTCCTTCTAGTATGGTAATTCCCAAAACACTATTTTTTTTCCAAATAGTCTTGTTGTCACTGGATGTGCTTGCAGTTGCATGGCTTGTTAGCTTACCCAGTATGACACTAACATTTTTCACCATGTCAAACACCTCTTTGTTAGTTTTAAACATCAAGGCAGTACCATTCTCCTCTTTCCCATTGAAAGCATCCTTGTTCTTGTGATAAGGGTGTCCGCAGCGCAAGAACCAATGATGCCTCATGTACACGGATTTCTTGGATTGTTTGAGGTAAATGCTCGTGGTATCATTGTACCCCTACACACAAGCATAGGA
Organism: Oryza coarctata; assembly: GCA_030770085.1. Lineage (NCBI taxonomy): Eukaryota > Viridiplantae > Streptophyta > Magnoliopsida > Poales > Poaceae > Oryza > Oryza coarctata. The sequence goes on from CM061475.1 coordinate 13,665,796, forward strand.
TACTTTTATTGTCTGTCCTGAGGGGTTGACCAGGGCTAGGTAATCAGTGATGGTTATGATTATTGTTGCCCTTAGAGTAAAGTACTCTCACTTTAGTTCATCCTATACATTTGCACCTTCGTTCCACAATGTTTGCATTTCTTCCACCACTAGCTTAAAGTATACATCAATGTTGTTCCCAAGCTGCCTTGGCCCTTGGGTAAAGAGCACCATTAGAATATATGTCTGCTTCATACAAAATTAAGGAGATAGGTTGTAGATCGCCATAAGCACAAGCTAAGTGTTGTGACGACTACTCGTATTGTTGAAAAGATTCATCCCATTTTTGCTCATTGCAAACCTTACATTTCTTATGTCACCTGTGAACCGCAGATGGTTTCTATCAAAGTTCCTCCACTGAGACCCATCAGCCGGGTGCCATTGCTTTCCATCCCTCTTTCATTCTTTCGTATGCGAGCGCATCAATTTGGTGTTCTTTTCGTTGGCAAATAATTACTTGAGATGAGGTAGTATTGGCAGATACCAGACTACCGTTTAGGGAGGTCTTTCTTCTTACAGTGGACCTCATCCTCATTGCCATCAATGGGGTCACCGTCTTTGGTCTTGTACCATGATGCTTTACACATAGGGAAACTATCTAGGTCTGCATGCTCATTGTAGTATAGGATGTAATTGTCTTTGCAAGCATGTATTTTTTGGACCTATAATCCCAACGGGCATAGAATCTTCTTTGCCTAGTATGTGTTCTTAGGTAAGACATTTCCCTCAGGAAGCATGTCCTCCAAGAGTTCAAGTAGCTAGGTGAAACTCTTATCGTACCAACCATTCATTGTCTTTAACTATATTAGCTTGAGAACAGTACTTAACCTTGTGTACTAATCTTTGCGTCCTTAGTACAACGATGTGGTTGAGTCCTCTTTCAAACACTCAAAACATTTGAACTGCCTAACATTCTCAAAGTCCTGCTCTACATCATGTAACATCTAATCTAGATCATCTTCATTGTTGTCGTCAATGTCGCCTTGTGAGCATATGTTGGGCTTATCATGAGTTCCTGTTTCATCGTCACTATTGTCGCCATCAATACTCTCCTCTTCACCATGCCAGGTCCAACATGAGTAGTTAATCATGAAACTCCTCATAATCAAATGACTATGAATCGGCATTGTAATTATGATGACTATGAATCGATATTGTGTTACAAAACTCCTTCTGATTTTTACAGTCTACGCAAGGACAACTGATGTATTCTACACCCTTCTCAGCCATGTGCACCTCAATAGTTGTTATAAAATCATCCACGCTAGAAATATACTACATGCTTGTTCTATCCTTGAACATCTAGGTCTAATCCATTGTAGTCCACTTGAGTACAATTGTTTTGTGACAAGATGAAAGTTAGATCTAGAGAATAGTAAAAAATAAACAGATCAAAGTGACCAAATAAAACATAGAGGACATGAGAATGGACTTACACTTTCAAATCTAAAATCCGGCATGAAATCGTGCACGATTCGAGCTGGTAATGGCCTTCGAAGATTTTGGGGACAAAAAATCGCCCATCCAAGTCTCTAGCCTGAGAAGAATGGGCTCGTCAGGCATGGGAGGACGAAGGACCAAACTAATAATTGAGGTTAGAATATCACTGCATGTTCATGTCATGAATTGATAGTGATACGACGTGAGCTAGTGGCACAAGCTAACAGTGATACAACTATGCCGGCTTGTGCCATGAACCGGTAGTGATATCGAGTATCACTATTGGTTCTAGTAATTTTGGGTGGGTTTGGGTGAGAAAACTAGTAGAATTGGCAGTGTTGGTCTATCATTCCCGGTTCACACCGAACCGATAGTGATGGCCTATTCTATGATAGTGTGACAACCCATTAGAATGAAAAAAATATTAACTACAAATATTATGCATTAATGTTGATGCTATATCATTGTTGTGAAGTATTTAAATTAGTTACACCCTACTTTGAATTCATAGGTGAATATGATGCAACTAGTAAATATGACAATGACTTAATGAATTGTCATGTGATAAGGTATTTCCGATTCTGTTTTCAAGAAATATAGGTGTGAAAATGGTTCGAGTATTTGGACAGATTTCACCCCTACTAAAGCCACCTCAAGTCAACTTCGTGGGCAGCAGCAACCAGCTTGCTACGTTGCAGTAGAATCAACTTAGCTGGCGACGCATATACAGACCAAGGCGGTGGGTTGAACCAAGCTTATTAATACCATTTCTGTATGACCAGTACGTACCATTCCACCACTCAAAATGGTACACGTCAAGTAGCATTCCAATGTGGCCACGTAATCAGTCAACTTCGGCCATTCCGGCAATATAGTTACCAGCCAACACTACTACAAATTTGCCCATCATTAATGGTTCACCTGTAATAGAGCCCAATAGTCCATCACCGAGTTTATTACCTATGGGTGGTAACTTGCCCCATCCCAGGTTAGGTTGAATGCATGACCCATCACAGGAAGAGCTCATTCGTGATGGACCGATTATTAGGAACTGTCACCGATCATTGGTGTCAGTTTAGAGTTCTAGGCCCATCACAAATAAAGACCTATCCGTACAAGCCACTAGTTTTCATCTGTCATAGATATGTTTTCTTACTTGCGACGGGCAGGGAGTTCTCGCCTGTCATAAGTAAGTTAGCTGTGGTGGGCTAAGAATTACCACCCATCATAGATAGCAGTAAACCCTAGAAGTTGTTTATACTCATCTTCCCAGATCTTGCACTCCACACTTGTTTGTGAGCTTGTCTTCTCCACCCTAACAGAAAACTCTAGCCGTCATCGTCTTTCCTAAGCTCGACACCACCTCCTCGACCTGACATCACCTTTCTCAAGCCCGGTGCAACCCTCCTTAACCCATAGTGCCATCTTCCTCGACCCGACATCAACCTTCCTATCGTCGCCAACCCCGATGCCGCCCTTCCCGAACCTCGATGCCACCTCCCCAAACTGGCACCGCCTTCCCTGAGTCCGGTGCCTCCCTCCCCGTCATCCCTAACCCTGTGCCACCTCCCCAAGCACCTCGGTGACTAGATGCACCACCTTCTCCTCCCCCTCTCTCTCTAGTTTAGAAATGCTATATAGTTTGAATTTGTGGAAATATTCTATAGTTTAGAAATAATTTTAGAAATAACTTGTGGAAATGTTGTATTATTTAGAAATAATTTTAGAAATAACTTGTACAAATGCTCTATTATTTTGAAATAATTTTAGAAATAGCTTAGGGTAATGCTTTGTTTAAGAATAATTTTAGAAATAATTTTGTAAATGTTCTATTGTTTATGAATAATTTTAGAAATAACTTATGGAAATGCTCTATATTTTTTGGTAATGCTATATTAATTTTAGAAATAACTTGTAGAAATACTCTATTGTTTAGAAATAATTTTCAAAATAACTTGTAGAAATGCTTTATATTCTAAACATAATATTATAAATAACTTGTAAAAATGCTCTATTATTTAGAAATAATTTTAGAAATAAATTGTTGACCTGATGTGGTGAATGTAAGAGACAACGTTTTCGTCAACCCCACACCTTGTGGCGAGCAGGTCAGAAATTTAAACCCTTCAACCCACCATCTAATAGTAAAACCTTGTTCATTGACACACAACAAACTTTGTTATAAAACCAGAAATATCAACAACCAAGCAACAATGTTAGTTGGAATGACAGCACTGACATCGACTCAATCTCGGTGCGGAGGAGGGAACCACATACATGGGACAAGTTGAAGGAATCTCTATGCAAGGAACTTGCACCCGTATAGGCTCAGCATAGGTGGGTACCTATCCGCAGAGGCAAGATGGACAGTGGAGGATGAAGTTGCAAGAATAGCTAACGTTCCCACTCCATTCATTTTATTCCAATTATTATGTCAATTGAGCTAATTGTTTGCTATTTTAGATTTTAAGAAGTTTCATGGGTGTTTTGTGATGTAAATATTCAACTTGGTGATAGATGATATAAATTATGTAAATATAAATGATATGTAAATTATGTAGATATGAAATATATATATACATGCTGTGTGAATGTTATGTGAATTGGTGTGGCTAGCAATTACATGAGACTAGCCAATAAAATATATTTATTTTTTTTACCAAAATAGGTAATCTATGATGGGCGGTATTTTCAGGGTTAGGGTTTATCCATGATAGGTGATGACATAACGTGTCATAAGTAAAATGGGACGCTATGATATGCCATATTTATGGTCCACCACAGTTATTTTTACTAGGGATAGGTTGTTCATCCGTTACAAATTTATTGTCAGTGACCGTTTTTTTTTCCAGGCAAGGGTTTTCCGTCGATGATAAGCGAATCCGTTGTAGTGCAAATTTGCTTGGCCGCTTGTTTGAATCGTCATTAAGTACACAACCTAAACTCGTGAGTAGTTGTGGCCATTAAAGATCTGATCATTACGTATCTCTCATAGTTTCACTTCATATAATCCTCCGGATCACTTGAACCCAAAAGAATGGCATGAAAATTTTTATCTTACTAAGCCCATCATCCAATGGAACACGAGCAGTATGACCAATCTGATCGTCACGATATACATCATCAGCAAGCCTCTTCTTACGAGCAGGACCATGACAAGGAGGACATCATGGACGATAATTATCTCCATCAGACCGCTGCCCTGAACTCTCGTTCTCAGCATCATAATCACGTTGTTCGGGAGGAGGACGTCAACTCTGTCTAGCATGTGCCTCATGCGGTGGCGATAGATGATCAGCTAGCATAGCAATATTCCTCTCAAGCTTCGTGAATTTATGATCTATGCGTTTCTCAAGATAACGGTATGCACCTTTCAAATCATCCTTAACTTCAACAGGTAAATTAGCATAAAAACAAGCATATTAATCTCTTCCTCATCAGAATCATCGCTACTCTTAAAACCTCATGATTTAACCATGATGCAAATTCTGAAATTTAGCAAAATAACTCAATAGTACCATGATCAACCATGCTCTGATATTACTTGATGAGCACCCAGCAGTGAGTACCCTGATTCCCTCTCTTTCACGGCACTAAATAGGAATATAATTAATCGAGTAGCAAGTGACGTGACAATTGAACAGCCAACCATCGTTGTAGTATACGTATATATATGATTCCAATAGCAAACAGACAAAGAACAGAAACACACCGATTGCGCTTGCGGCTCTCCAACCTATGACCTAGATGAACACAATCCAGAGTGGAGAATCATCCAGAGAAAATTCAAGCACACCAAAGAAGCAGATTCCTGATCATGCCAAGGCATGATTTTCCTCTTAATCGGTAGCAGCAACTAGATAAAATAAGATGGGATCGCCATCTTAGGGTTTCTAAACCTCCAGGAACTCACGCAAAAGAAAACCTGATCTTCTAATAATTACAGGGTCAACTGACCTATGTACATGCCCGCGGGCATGCTAGAGTACGTCCCAGTTAACTCAAAGTCAAACACCTAACTAAACCTAAGTTTAATTAAGCCAATACTTAACGTAGCAATGCCACTAATCAAATACTTGACCCAATCTGAAACCGACTGTACCATCCCAAACACATGCATGTGTAAATGTATAGAACTTGTACGGTAAGAAAGCTCAATCAGCATAGAGCCAATGTGCACCATTCACCTTACGTCCAATGGTTCTCGGCTTTGCATTAATTTCTCAAGGATCTTTTTTCTTTGCACATGGAAATATCTCTGACTTGATAGCACTATCACGCATTGGTTTTAGCACATGTTTAACGCCATGATGCATAAAAGAGTAGTGATTAGTCCGTCCCTTTTACGGTTGCATTAAGATCAAATTGTCACTACCTCTCCAAAAACATGTGACGAGCATTCATCGGCACAAGATCACGATCCACCTTATCAACATAGCTCCCAAAAGAGCATACAACCCGTAAGTAATTTTTACTGTATCATCTTCATTTATCCACTGAATATAAAATTGTGTAGTAAGTCTCCGTGTAGATAAAGATAAAGTATGCATCAAATCTAAACTAATGGCATTAGTAAAATTGCCATCATCAATTATTAATTTTCATACCTTATCACCTAATAATGCCCATAAATTTTAGTTACTTTTAGATAGCTCAGATCACGCCAAAATTTCTATAGCACAGGTATCTTATCCTATCCTCCTCCTCATAGCAATGCCCATCTCCAAATCAACCTTGTGCATGCCTCCTCATCCTACGATGTCACCTCGTCGACCCCTTTGAGCTTGCTAGTGTCAACGAGCTCCACTTCCTTACTCCCCCTCTCTCCCCCTCTCTCTTTCTATTTGAGCCTGAGCAGCGGTGAGGTGCTTTCATCTACTCACACCGCCACCCTTGCCTCTTAACCTCTCTAAATCTAACACTCATGTTGTTAACCCCTCTCGTCATCCTCTTTCACCTCTGTGGCTTTAGCAACGTCGCCGCTCCCACCTCCCTAACATCTCTCTAAGCCTAAAAAAACCCCACTTTTCCCCCTTCTCCTAAACCCTAGTCTAGAGCGCTGCCACCATCGATGATCATCATCATTGACACAAGAGAATAAGAGGAGCTTGCTGTTGCTAAAAGAAGATGGTCGAGCTTGAAAATTGCTCAAGATATAAACACTAGCAGTTGTGATGAAGGAAATAATGAAGGAGGTGTCTTAGACAATTGCTAGTGTTTGGATACGTATAACCTCCATTACTAAGTTGGACTCCTAATCCTATTAGGATTTCCTTACATTCCTGTCTGTTTACAATATTCTCAAATTTGGACTAAGCCTAAATTTAAACTAGAAGTCCTAATCCTTTTATGACTAGGATTCCATCCAAATTTAACATCATTTCATTTACACATACCTCTCATATGCGCTATATGAAAATCTCAACTTCATATGCACAATTCTCTAGACCGAGCGTCCGGCATATTCCCCTTTAGTTTAGTCTTAATTCCATCATCAACCATGCTCCTTAGCTTCAAGCAACACTGCACATAAACATCGATAAAACCATATTCCGAGCTTAAGCTTTTCTCCGATTGACTCAAATCAGTGCAACGGTATATGTAATACGTATAACCATTATAGAAACATAAACATTAAAATTAAAATCAATTATTCCACACAAATTAATCATCAACATGATTTTTACAGTACAAATTCTCTCCTGGCATAGTACTGGCATGAAAGAAGCTCACACTGAAGTTCCACATCCTCTCCTGCTTAATCTTTGTCTACATACAGGTGTTCCATCTTTCAGCTATTTGTTCAAAAATGTAAGATGTTGATTTCACCCCCACATGGGAATTTTAAGAACATACAACCACGAGTGTCATGACGTAGGCCGTATTATAAAGATATGGAAATGTTATCACCTCTTGTTGGAGTCCGCATGAGTCTATTTGCATGAACCAAGAACAACTCTTGGCGAGGCTTACAAGTTAAGTAATAAACCGAGATATCATCTAGTAAAAACACACAAGATGACTCTATCTATAGCACTTGATCCTATCTTATCATATATCGGTCTATCTATTCCTTATACAAAGGATAACTTCTATATCCTCTAACACATATCACCGTATTGTATAAAGCATTTACAAGCATGGTAACCTAGTGGGGAAGACATCAGACAATTGTTGTAGACTGAGATTCACTTCTGTATTATGCCTCTGAGATGGGAGCGTACTCATATTCTTTCCTAGGCCAGTGAAAAAGATCAATATATACCTACTCCTATTCTTTTCATACAACTTGTTCAATTAGAACTTTGAGCTTGAAAATCATTCGGGAGCAAAGTCAATCAAGTGGCACAGCAAATAGAACGTCATCGATCAGGACACAACAGCAAACTAGAATCCAGAGGATGATGAAACAAGAGAAAGCATTGTTGTCCTATGATGAGCAACAAGACCAAACGGCATATATCCGATTATTACTACAGTTTATACGGTAGCCAATCGACGGTAAAAATCACACTTGGTGCAATCCACCGGCGCGAAGGAGAACATCTCGCCGTCGAGATCGTAGAGCACGTGCTTGTCCATCTGCATCACGTTCCCTATGATGGAGATCGACAGGTCCTCTCTCTCCGGGAGCACCAACAGGCACTCCACCACCGCGCGGCCCTGCGAGTCCACCGCCATCACGCCGAAGTAGCTCCGGCGTGGCACGGTGTACTCAGCTCCCCCCGCGAAGCGCAGCACCAGCGCCGGCACGGGCATGTCTCCGCCGCTGGTCCTGAAGCACAGGTCCACGAAGCGCGTGCCGTTCGCAGTCGTCAGGTTGGCCATCTGCGACAGGAAGGCCTGCTTCACCATCGCGTAGCCCTCCTTGATGAGATAAGTGAGCGTTGTCCCGGAGTCCACGACTGTGCCGCCGCCGAGACCGGTCTGCGTGAAGGCGAACGTGCTGCTCTTGACCGGGAGGTCTGTCGAACCGACAGTGATGCCGGTGAGGTTGGCGTAGTAGTGCGAGGAGCGTAGCAGCAAAGGGCTATTCACGAGCGGCGTGGACCGGTGTTAACGTTAAAATCTGGACGATCCGATTGTGCTAAAGCTGATCGGCTGAGAGGTGTCCGATGGAGAATTTGATTCTGCTTGTAAACAGGATCGGCCGATAGAGATACTAGTCGGCTCGTGAAACAAAGCCGATCGAAACTGTAGAGAAGCCGATCAAATTAGTAGAAGATTGGATCGGTTTGAAGACAGAGAATTATCCGATCGGGGTTAGGTCTGAGAAGCCCGAGGAGAGAAAGGAAAAGGATCGGATTGAGTAAAAATATGTCCGATTGCTACAGTGAAGAAGCCGATCGAATTGTAGCGAAGAAAGACTTAGTTCTAAATTGAAAGATTATTCAGATAAAACTAAGTTTACATAAGAGTCATGGACTCCACGATAAGAGGTTTTATCTTTGTAAATTGTAACCTTATTAGAAAGGTTTAGTTAGTTAGTTAACTTTTTTAGAGGTATTTTTCTTTGTTCTTGTTAGGAAATAACGTTCGATAGTTGTAAACGCGTCGGACTCTTTTTGTAAACCCAGGGTATAAATATAGACCCGCTGAAAACATGTAACATATCTCTCGATCAAATACAATCTCGGCGTATCGCCACCCTAGTTTATCTAGGTTTTACTAGCGGGTTCTGGCTCTTGAAGCGAGGCTGCATCGGTTAAGTCCGATCTCCGGTGAAGAGGTAAGTCCCGCCACTATCTCGATATGTTCTGCTCTGTCTAAGGCTGCATCAGTTAGGTTCGACCTCTTAGGCCAATCAGGCGTATCACATCATGTCCGTGCAGGGCCTATCGGCCTATTAAGCTCCCTCTGCCGTCATCAATTTCGTGCTGCATTGGTTAGGTTCGACCTACGGGGCTGCCGACGGTAGATCGAGCTTCAAGCTTATAGTCTTCTGCACGGCGTATCATCGGAGTGTTAGCCGATGATTTATCCATGCTCTGAGCTTCACACCCAGCGCATTGGCCCCTCGGCCGATACGCATCAGCGTTTAGAGGTGTCCCTTGACGCGTAACGCTGATCGCATCGATCTCCCAGCTAATACGCACCCGCCTTCAAAGAGGCGTCCCCTTATCGGCTCAGCTAGCTCATATGGATACATTGCAAGATCTAATCAAGAAGACGATACAAGAAACATCAGCTCAAAAGTCTGATCAGGATCATGTATCTTTGCCGATAGAGACGGAGAAAACTTGGCAAAACAAAGACCTATCGGCAAAGATGTATCCACCAGTACAACATCGATTCGGGGGGCAACGGCAGGAGGTACCTCTAGAATTCTTTCAGAGGAATCATTATGGAGAATATCACAGGCAGAATTGGGTACCATATCCACCTCTATATGATTAGGAAGATACTCTAAAAAGAAGGATTGGTTAACTAGGATTGTTGACACAGTGGAAGAGCAATTTGGTATCAAGCCCAAAGATCAAACAGTTATGTATCGCAGCCATATCCAGAATGGTTTAACAGAGTTCCATTACCTCGCCGATACATGATACCAGATTTCTCAATATTCTCAGGACAAGACAATATATCTATAATGGAACACATCAGCCGATTCTTAGCACAGTATGGAGAAGCATCGGCTGAGGAAGCTCTCAGGGTCTGTCTATTTCCATTATCTCTTTTTGGATCGGCCTTTGCATGGTTTTCTTTGTTGCCACCGAACTCGATTGAAGGATGGGCCGATCTAGAGCAACAGTTCCATGGACATTTCTGTACTAGGATTCAAGAAATAACACTGTCAAATTTGGCATCGGTTAAACAGAGGCCTAATGAGTCAGTACTAGAATACATCCAACGTTTCCAGGATATCAGAAGCCGATGTTATAGTATTGTTCTGAGCGATGAACAATTAGCCGATTTGGCATTCTAGGGGTTATCGAGTCGTATCAGGTGAAAATTTTCTGCCCAAGAGTTCAACAATCTAGCACATCTGATGCATGTGGTATCGGCTTATTAGAGCCGATTATCAGGAAAAGAGGAGATGCCGACGTATTGGAAGTTACCGATTGGGTCTTGGGATGATAAGCCTAGAGAATGGTCACCCAATCAGGAAGACGCATAAATCGGCTGAGCATAGCCGATTTCTTTTTTTCAAGACGGACGAGCTCTCAGAAGTGGTATCGACTAATGATACTGTTTGCGTAAATTGGCTCAAGCATAGCCGATTTCTAATATACGGAAGCCGATATGATTATATTAGTTACGGATGGCCGATATCGTTTAGACATCGCCATTAGGGGATATGTATATACAACTTTTGTTGATCAAGCTGATTGAAATCTATTGCAAATAGTTAATGTTCAGGATGACATCTGGGGTTTTTCTGAGGCTAAAATTTTACAAGAATTTTTTAATGGCCTCGATCGCGCGCAGATGGATTTGATCTATTTCATTGATGGCGTAGATGTCATCCTCATCTGATCCGAGGATAGTCTTCAAGTTCCTGTGCCGATGAACTACAAGCCGTACTTGGTCTGCTACCTTGGCCTCTTGATCTTGGATTGATTTTGGTAGGCTGATGAGGTGGGACTTAGTGGAGTTGATGTCATCACAACCTTGTCGAGTTCCGCCATCAAATCGGCTTCTCGTTTCTTCAAGAGGCCAAGCTTAGTGTTGGTGCGTTGAAGGTCAGCTGTCATTTCATCAAGCGTTTTCTTTTCAATTTGGGCGGTTAGCCGATCGTTGTGAGCCAGATTGCTATGCTCAACGCGATAGGCTATGCGTCGTCTTGATGCGATCAGCTAGGTCCTTTGGAATTCCAAGTTGGCAGTAGGCATGAGTGCATCCGTCAGTTCCTCAGACAGAAGATGTTCGATTTTAGCAAGTCTTCCCCAGATTGACCGCAATCTTTCACTAGCGAGTCAATCGGAACTTCTAGCCGATACATAATACTGACTACTGCTCGTGTCATCGGCTGGTAAAGATAGTTCAATCGCTGCGCTGGTGGCTGAATCTTCCTCTGCTTCCAAGTATTTACCGATGTCAAAAGAAAACAGATTGGCTAATGACTGCATGATAACATTAGTAAATATGAGGATCATGAGTCAAGAGAAATAATATGTAGGATGGATGTACCTGGGATACAACGGGAGCAGTTTGAGCAATTATATGGGTATCAGCTTGAGCAATTATGCGGGTATCAGCTTGATGTGGGGCAGTTTGAGGTATGGATGCCATGACTTCTGAGGATACCATCAGCTCAGCCCCGGTAACAGTGTCCAGCGTTTGGACTGCAAAGTAAAGATGTTAGGATAAAGGCGAAAGCAACGGAGAAGAATTGATGCTGACACATACCAATGGAGATGCAGAAGCCAGGATGGCCATGGGACAAGGGCTTCGCGAAGTCGATGTAATAATGGCAACATCGGCGTCATATTTCTGTTTCTTAGAAACCGTCCAAGTAGCTGGTTTCTTGCGCTTCAACCCTAGTGTTCATGATACTCAGAGGAGAGCCAATGGAGGTAGAGCACCCTGTCTAAGGAGGGATCTGGCCGATGGAGGTTGATGAATAATCGGCCAACCACTTACGCTGGTTGTAGGTGCATCTTTGTCGGCAGCCTATGGAATCATGAGAATGAAGACACAGTTGAATTTTAATATGATGAAGAAAAGATAGTACCAAGAGAAGGATTACCTCTTCATCCGATTCCACATAGTCGGGGTTGAGGCACAAGCAGTAATTTTTAGCCGATAGACTGAACATGTGCCTTCCCCATTCTGACCACTATCGAGCAAAGACTTTGGTGTTGGATATACAGGGCTCGAAGGTGAAGATAGTCCCTAAGGACAAAGTTGATGCTATCAACCTAAGCCAATCGTACTTCAAGCCACTTTTTACTTCTCCTCGGGCTTGGAGCTTATCGATGAAGAACAAGCTGATGGGGAGTTGGCCGAAGCCCAACTGACGAGCACCAACCGAAAAATGGTAGAACTCGTATGATGGATATTGGGATCAACCCAATGAAAATCTAGTCGGCAGAAGATTAGGAGTTATGGATGATAAGAAGATTGTCTTCGATTCTTCATTGGCTAAGGCGTTCATCGGGTGAAACCTGGCAGTCATTTCAAAAGACGAGTCGTCCTCATATGCGAACCAGATGGTGACCTCTTTAGTGAAGTCGTAGTAGAAATATTTGAACCACTGGCTGAGTCCGATGGGGGTCATTTTGCTTCCAGGAAGAGCCGATGAAGCTTCACCCAGAGATATACATCGGCGTCGGCTGGCCTCATTTTCCTCTAGGTAGTCAGTCGGATATGTCATGTAAGGGAAAGGGGACCTGGCAATGACTCTGGAAGTGTAGACGTTCAACCAGAGTTGTATGAACCACCAGGGGCCACCAATATGTTCGACTGGTTGGCCTATCGATAACTTAGTCGCCACTTGATAGAGCAGTTGATAAGTAGCTCCAAAAAGATATTGCCTCAGAGGAATATGGCATTGATCGGCCAGGAGCTCTGCCAGGCACTGCATGTTGGTTGTTAGACCAAGAGTTGAACCACCAAAGACGAACCGCTCCATCCAGAGATTTAAGAACGCTATGTGTTCACGCTCATCGACTTGACCAGAGGACTTTTTGTGCAGAGAAATATATTTAGTCCAACCTCCGACGTTCTTGGTGTTCAGCCGATGAGTGGGTTTGAATCTGAGGATGAACGAGTTTATATAGTGGGTGGTGTTGAGGAAAGTCAACATGGTAACGTCCATCAGAGTGGGGGTCATTGGTCCATGCCCGAACATGAAGGCATTTAGGATATCCGACCAAAAGTAAGAAGCCGATGCAAGTAAAGGTTCGTTCTTTTCTATATCGACTAAGGAAATATTGATACAATGGTCTATCTTGAAGTCCTCCCAGAAAGACTTTTTAGAGGTGAAAACCCTGAGATACCAATTTCTCCATCTAGGGAGTTTGCTAGGCCAAGATCTGAAGCTGTTAGCCTAATCGGTGATGGCTACAGATGAGTTTTTGAACGGGATCCTTTCTATTTCAGAGTTTATGAAATCAATCAGATCTTCGCTACCCATAGGGCCAAGATAGAAGTGACCGGGACGGTCGGAAACCGAGATGGCAATCTGACTCTTGAGATCCTACAGTAAACAAGAACCCGACTACTAAGACGGGATGGAGGAGATTTGTGTGAGATATAGAATGAAAGAGCAGATGATAGTTACCTCAGGGATTACGTTTGTAGAAGCCATCGCACGGAGGAAGCAGGAGCAGCGGCCGATGAAGTAATTTGCGAAAGTTTCCCTTCAGTTGTTGGAGCTCATCGAGGTTTGGGGGTCCTGATGGGAAGAAGTGTGTGGAAGAAGGCTGAGGCGGAGACATATTTTATAGAGGCGGAGTGACCTAAGTAGAAATCTGAGCTGATTAATATGGGTTTTAATGGGTCATCCTGGTTTGCGGAGACTTCTAACGGCTCGAAATTTCGTAGTCTGTTGGTAAACTCCGAAATTGGGGGCCATGTGTTAACGCCAAAATCTGGACGATCCGATGGTGCTAAAGCCGATCGGCTAAGAGATGTCCGATGGAGAATTTAATTTATCCTATAAACAGGATCGGCCGATGGAGATACTGGTCGACTCATGAGATAAAGCCGATTGGAACTATAGAGAAGCCGATCAAATTAGTAGAAGATTGGATCGGTTTGAAAACAGGGAATTATCCAATCGGGGTTAGGTCCGAGGAGCCCGAGGAAAGGTAGGAAAAGGATCGGCTTGAGTAAAAAGAGGTCCGATTGCTACAATAAAGAAGCCGATCGGGTTGTAGCGAAGGAAGACTCGGTTCCAAATTGGAAGATTATTTAGATAAAACCAAGTTTGCGGAAGAGCCATGGATTCCACAGCAAGATGTTTTATCTTTGTAAATTGTAACTTTATAAGGAAGGTTTAGTTAGTTAGTTAACTTCTTTAGAGATATTTTCCTTTGTTCTTGTTAGAAAATAACGTCCGACGGTTGTAAACACGTCAGACTTTGTTTGTAAACCTAGGGTATAAATATAGACCCCTGAAAACATGTAACATATCTCTCGATCAAATACAATCTCGGCGCATCGCCACCCTAGTTTATCTAGGTTTTACCGGTGAGTTCTAGCTCTCAACGCGGGGATGCATCGGTTATGTCCGATCTTTGGTTAAGGGATAAGTCCTTCCACTATCTCGATATGTTCTGCTCTGTCTAAGGCTGCATCGGTTAGATTCAACCTCCTAGACCGATCATACGTATCACATCACGTTCGTGCAGGGCCTATCGGCCTGTTAAGCTCCCTCTGCCGTTGTCAATTTCGTGCTGCATCGGTTAGGTTCGACCTATAGGGCTGCCGACGGTAGATTGAGCTTCAGGCTTATAGTCTTCTGCACGGCGTATCATCGGAGTGTTAGCCGATGAGTAATCCATACTCTGAGCTTTACGCCTAGCGCATCGGCCCCTCGGCCGATATGCATTAGCCCCTCGACCGATATGCATCAGCCTTTAGAGGTGTCCCTTGACACGTAACACCGAGCGCATCGGTCTCCCAGCCGATACGCACCCGCTTTCAGAGGGGCATCCCTCATCGGCTCAGCTAGCCGATGGGTTTGTTCCTATCTTTGCTTCAGCATAGCTGATCCGGCGTTCTCCGTATCATCACTGTTGGCCTCGGCCTCGTACTGTCTTGGTTAGATCCGATCTTCGAGGTTCGGTGTTAATGGCGCTGTCACGACGGGCGACGGGTCTCGTGCTGTCATATCCGGAGTGGCATCGGCTTTGCAGCCCGTGTCTTTTTATACTATTCCTTGCCTAGTCCGCATGTGCCTTCATCGGTTTTTCCAGCCGATGAACTACTGTTACGGCTTCCGTCGGCTATCCGAAGGAATCCTGTGTGTCGTGCTATCCTCTAAGTACACCCTCGTTCCTCCATCGGCTCTACGGTCGATCCCTCATCGACATCTGTCCACATCGGCTCCTCAGCCGATCGAAAAGCTTTCCGATCCTATCGACAGCCAGTCGATAGCGAGCGTCTGTATCGGTCCACCGTCCGACGAACATGCTTGTATCATTTTCTTGTCAATTGCAGGGTCAAATTGACTGGCACGTCCGTACCTGTACCGACGCGCCGGAGCCGATCGAACCCCACAGCCTCTGACGCGCGTACCTCAAGCCACGGTGACAAACCGATCGACCTGTACTGGAGCTAAGTAAACCTGCGACGTTCTCAAGAAGTGCCTGGACATTGACTGACGAGTTGGTGGCTTTGCCGACTGTGGTGGCGTAGGAGAGGAAAGTAAGGCGATGACTATCGCGGCGTACCGCTTCAGAAAATTTGCCGGGGGAGAGCTGGTGGAAGCGACTAAGAGTGGCACGGAAGCCATGAAGACCGCCGGCGAGAGATGTTAGAGAGGAAGATGATGACGAGGACTAGTGTAGCAGCAGCAGAAGCCATGTTTCCTATGTCTCTCCTTCTTGTCTTTTCGTGGTGTTGGTTTGATGAAGGTTAATTGATCTTATAAACACCATTCAACAACTCTAATAGTTGCAAGTCACTACGCAAAAATAACAGTTATGTAGATTTTCGTTAACTATAGATGAAAGTTTAGTAAGATATGTATTATCTCTATCTTTAATCTAATATAATATTATAAGTACTCTTTATATTTTTAATTAAGTTATAATTTTATAATTTATAGTAATTCGATACGTAACATTTGCAGAATGTTTGCCTGGCAAAGAAGCCATGAAGGACCACTGGCAAGACTTATCGGCAGGAGGAGGACAGTAAGGACGAGGAGTGCTAGTATAGCAGCTCTGGAAGCCATCTTTCCTATGGCCTTTCCATTTTCTCGTTGGGTTCGATTGATGATGGTCTGTTGATCTTATAAGCACCATTTCAATGACTTGTAGTTGTTCCTAGGAAAATTTAGACTGCAGACTAAAAAACAGCTGCTACCCCACCGGCCAAAATAGAATGTCATTTTAATACCCATACAATCAAAACAAGTTAACTTTGACAATAATTATTGTTTACACTATAACTTTTGAGCCTATAAAAATAACATAGCTAAGTTTGTTATATCAAAAGCTTTCATAACAATATAATTATGTCACTATGATCTAGTTTGGGTTGAAGAATTAAGTGGTCACTGTTGTGCCTAAGAGCATCTCCAGTAATAAGCCACTATCTTATTTTCTAAGGATTTTAAAAATGCCTTCAACTCCAGTAACAACATCTATTTCTTAGCTCATATTTCTCTTTCTTTCATATCTCAACATAAATAACTAGATCGGCTATAGGAATTGTAGACCGAAAACAAAATTGATCTATCTCACATCTTTTTCTTTCTTCTCACGTGCAAAACTCTAGCAACCTGAATCATCAACTATCTGAACTAGCAATCTAGACTCAACTGAAGCAGACACGCTACTAGAGAAACTGATCGATATAAACTTCTGAAAACTAAAAAAAGAAACTTTGATAGTGTTGAGATTCAATTTTTGAAAGTCCCCACAATAACAGAAATAGACGTGCATGGGTGCTAACAAGGTTGTGACGTAGAGGCTCGAGAGAAACGATTGTACTATGTAGGGAAGGCTTAAGGATTAGAGACTGCTAGAATTTTTTTTTTTACCTCAGCCCTAAATTATAAATAGGCCTATTTAAGGCCATGCTAGCGAAAGTCTAAATCGATTCCTTTTTTGATAGGAAAATCCATTTTCTTTTGTGACAAGAGTATTAAGAATTCCGTGTTCTACGTTGCAAAGAAAAGAATCCATTTCATGCATGTATAATTTTTATATTGGTGGGGACCATGTATCTAATTCTTTTACATAATAGAATTCATTATGGACTTCATCTCAAGCATCCAGCCATAAGTTATTACCAAGTTCAGCATTCAAGCCGTAGCACCACATATAATGATGGTGGAAAAACTAAATCCACACATAATGAAAACCAGCATTGTTTAGATTAAAAAAAAAATCTCCATCTATAGTAAATAGAAATTTGCATCATCGTAGTATCATCAGTAGTATGGCATGCCATAAGTAAGATATCTTTGTCTTTGTCACCTCTGAATTTATGTCTATAAAGATCAAATACGTCCCTTAAAAATACATGTATATAATAATTTTTATAAGGCAATTGTCAAAAACATTATATCTGATAAGCTACAAAGCCCAACAAAGAGAGCAAGATGCTCTGACTAACACTTGCCTCACAATCTAATGTCCCTTTCCCAGTAGGCCAATCTACAAAAAGAAAATACATACTTGATGGTGGACTAATATTAAAGGTAAAATGAATTATTCTCCATAGGAACTGTGATACATAAAAATCAAAATGAAAAGATATCGTATGGTCTCATTACAATTACAAAAGCAACATTTTCTGTTATCATTCTAGTTTCTTCTTGCTAACCTATCCGCATGTACATTTCCATACCAACCTATTTGGTCGTACATTAACATTGTTGATTAAAGCCCTGTACACATCGAATGTACCGAAAACTGTCTATTCTGATGTAGAGTACTCCATCTAAAAAACCTCCAACATTGTTTAATCGAATGTGCATAATCGTTCCAACTATTTGGTGCCAATCCATGAAGTTATTTTCCACTAAACTTAAGTGGTACTATGCTAAAGGCTGTGGCTACAGTTATATGCTATTTCCTTCGAATAATATTGTACAACGACCAGTAAAGCTATTGAGAGGTGAAGTTTCCCGGCCGTCTGACCTCCCAAAACCTGATTTGGTTGCCATCATTAAGATGGAAACTACCCAGACGAAGGAATTTCTCTTTGAAACTTAACAATCCAGTCCAGAATAAGGACCATGCATCTAATTCAACCCAGATGGACTTTGGACCCTCACCCCAAATAATCTTGAAAGCGAGAAAGTTAATACACGTGTGTGTTGGCTGCGAACGTTTCCGTCTCCCCTTTTCTTAGGCAACCAACAATATCCGATCGAAAAAATAAAAGCCAGCAATCCCATTCCACGCGTGCGCACCCTGCACAATTACGTGCCTGCGCCTGCTATCTGTTGGGCCTTTTTTACGTTCAAACAGTAGGAGAGACTCCTACTACACCATAATAAATAATAAATATTTACAATGTTTATTATATAGAGGTACTATTCAGTTAGAATATATGGAACCAATGTTTTTCAGCATTTTCTATTCGGTTAGAATAGATTGAAAGGTATACAAAATTTTCAATGAAAGTTAACAATTCTTTGTTTGGAATCTTCCTTTGAAATTATTTTGAATATATTTGAAAAGTTATAAAAAAATCTTTTGAAAGTTATGACAAATTTGTACTGAAAGTTATCAGAGATTTGAACTGAAAATTATCCAAAATCCTTTTTATTGTGAGTTTGTTTAGATTTCTTATTTAGACAATGGGAAAAAGGAATATTTTAATTGAACGGCACGCCACATGCATTAGAAGAATTATTTAGAAAATTAATTGAACTCGCATGCATGATTAATGTTGGGTGGATGTATGGAAAGCGCCGAAGTGCACACGACCTAGGAAGCACGTGAAGCACTCTAGCATTCCCCTCTGGAAGCACGAAGCTCACTAAAGAACGGTTTTTTGAGAGGTTTAAGTAAAAGGAAAATCTCATTTGGAGTTCATATAATTTATTCTTACAAACTGAATGGTATTTATATAAATTAATTCTTATAAATTCAAATACTTTAATTTTTTCTCTAAACTGAATAAGCTCTTTGTATGTAGTAAGCAATTGTGGGCCTAAATCTTTGGTGGATGTCTTATCCTCAGCAATCGAAAGCTCACTCTCTCCCCTTAGGAGCTCATCCCATCGACCAAAATTCGTGCGCAC
This sequence comes from Oryza coarctata, assembly GCA_030770085.1. Taxonomy (NCBI): domain Eukaryota; kingdom Viridiplantae; phylum Streptophyta; class Magnoliopsida; order Poales; family Poaceae; genus Oryza; species Oryza coarctata. The sequence continues at coordinate 13,685,150 of CM061475.1, forward strand.
GCGGGACGCGGTAGGGTTTTCTCGCCTCCTAGCCGTCTTGGGCATTGCTGCTGGCGGCGCAAGAGAAATCGCGACCGTGATGACCGGACGGCGTGGTTCCGGCAGCCGGCGAGGTGGAGACCATCGGCGCAGATATCTGACGCCCTAGCCCGTTGTTGCGGCGGCTGGACGCAGCCCCTGAGCGGTTGACGGGTTGAGCAGCTGAGCCCCTGTTCCCTTCTCTCAGCCTGACGCCATAACGCGTCGCCAGACCGGGTTGCAGCGTTGAGCACGGCCGACGGCAGCCACCACATATACCAGCTAACTAGGTAGTCTTTCACCTTTGTACAGCTTACTTTCTCTAAATCTCTGTTTGTGTTTCTCTTGACAATTGATATTTGATTGAAAACTAAAATGTGGAACCAATGAGCTAAAAAAATGAATGAATGTTTTCTTTTGAATTTTTCAACGGGGGAGAATGCCCACCTGAATTTTATTGCAAGAGAAAGAATTTACATAGTGAGGGGTTTACAGTAGATGAAGACGGCGGGAAAAGATAGACTTCTTGATAGAAACAACAAATCGATCCTGGTTTCTAAATCTGTGCTCCCACAAACCTGCATCTTCCACACAGCTTCAAAGAAGTCTCAACAGGGAGGATGGAAGGAGGATCCTGAATATAACCACATTTTTGTGATTCCAGATTCTCCAAAACACACAGAAGAAAGACCGTTTGGTGAAGTCGATCTGGGAGCCCGCCATTTGGTTTGCAATCTTGTATGTTGATCATGCTGGATACTGTCAGTTCAATTTGAATGCCGTGCCATAAGGCTGATGACATGGGGCAGTGAAGGATCAAGTGATCACATCCAATTGAATCAATTAAATAGAATTTGTCTAACTGGGTTTATTTTTCAAAATTTGTCTAAATTCTACTGGGTTTTCATGAATTTTGACCAAAATTCCCCAAAATTTCACTATCTCAGACCTAGGCGAATTTTATTTTAAGAAATAGTAGCATACTCCGAGTGTTGGCACACATATTCTCCGAATCTCAATTTTCCAAAATTCCTCACGAATTAAATTGAAAGAAAAAAGAATATTTTTTGTAAGAAATATTTTAATATGATAGATTTTAATGTCATTCAGAGGAGGGAGATATCAAATAAGAGTCGTTGATCTAGCTTTGATGCTTTGATCAGACAATGTAGAGGGCTTGGTACCTGGTGGTAACAGCACTATTTTCACCAAGTATCAAGCATGTAAAAGATATAATGGTCTTTTAGCATGTCTAACTATGAAGCACATCTCCCCCTCCTGCAGCGTTTTCAATACCGTAAAATTTCTTTTTTAATATGTTAAACTTCTCTTTTGTTGAGCATATATAGTTAGGTACTTTCTCCTTACGCACTGTATGTTTGGATAGGCTGAAATCCCGCTGTGTTTTTGTGCTGGTCTTGACTCCATCCTATCACTGCACAGCTTATGTTAACAAGGGACACTTGACACCGAGACCATCAAGTTTGGCGGTAACAATGAAGTTGCCGTCGAGGGTTTCGCGTTTGGCTGCAACGACCAGGTCTACAGCGACGATTTGTTTGATGGGGACGCAACATGTCTTCTACGCATTGATATATATCAATATGTGTATCGGTTTTTCGTTATTTTTTTTTTCTTATCTTGGTTGCCTAAATTTGGTGTAGGCTCTGTTCGCAAGTGAACGATAGGAGTTTTTCATCGTCACTACGTTTTCTCAACCGCTAAATGGTATATTTTTTATAAAATTTTTTTATCTACGTGTGTTTGAAAGTGAGGGAAAATAAATATGAAGATAATATTAGCTATTTTAAACTTGAAAAATATATTAATATAATTTTTAAATTAACTTTTAGATAAACATATTTAAAAAACATACGTCTAGTAATTTAAAAAGTATGCATATGGAAAATGAGGGAGTTAATTTCCTATCCTCTCTGTTGAAGGGAGCATAAATTTGCACAAGTCGTAGGCTTTGTACAACTTTAGTACAAATAAAATATAGCATCATTTCTTTCAATTTTAATCTAGATGCAATTTAATGCTTATATGCATTATATTTTTTCCATATCAATGAAATAAGCAATAAAGTACAATTTATTATAACTGTAAATAAGAACATTTTTATTTGACAACAAGATGAAAAGACAGTTGATTTATTGATTTAGTGTTGAAAAAAGTTATTTGAGAGATGATAAAAATAAGTAAATTCACAAATAGACAATCCCTACATATACAGAGTTAAAATAGAATTTTTATGGTTATGGAGATACCACTATTTTTAAGAATAAACTTCATATATATGCCAGTACCTCTTTAGCACTAAATGCCGTTATATCTGTAGTATACAGTGACTATGACCCCAAGCAGGGGGGTCGAGTCTATATATATACAGCTCAGACTAGTGATCTGTGTAACACCCCTCGCAGTCATAGCGGAAGAGAAACGGACATAGAGACTGGACCGAAAACTGGTTAACAAAGACGTGGACAAGCCTTTGGTCATTATATCGACAAACTGATGTGCCGATGGTACATGGAGCACCCGAACCTGTCCTAATGCGATCTTGTCACAGACAAAGTGGATATCGATCTCGATGTGCTTGGTGCGTCGGTGATGGACCGGGTTGGCGGTCATGTAGACGGTACTGATATTGTCACAGTAGACGACGGTTGCGGTAGAGAGGGGTGCACGGAGCTCCTGGAGAAGTTGGCGAAACCAGCAGCACTCGGCGACGGCGTGGGCGACGGCGCGGTACTTGGCTTCGGCGCTAGACCGGGACACTGTAGTCTGGCGTTTTGAGGACCAGGATACGAGAGTGTCACCGAGGTAAACGCAGTAGCCGGACGTAGAGCGTCGAGAGTCAGGACAGCCTGCCCAGTGCGCGTCGGAGTACGCGGTGAGGGAGTCGATGGGGCTGGAGCTGAGATGCAGCCCGCTGGAAAGGGTGCCCTTCACGTAGCGTAGAATGCGCTTGAGCAGCGCGAAATGAAGTTCGTGCGGAGCGTGCATGAAGAGGCACACTTGCTGGACAGCGTACATGAGGTCGGGTCGGGTGAGTATGAGGTATTGGAGAGCCCCGGCAAGACTCTGATAGTGAGAGGGATCGGTAACGAGGGCGCCATCGGCAGCGGAGAGTTTGGCTCGAGTGTCGACTGGGGTGGCCGTGGGGTGACAGTCGGCTATGTCCGCACGCTGGAGGAGGTTAATGGCGTACTAGCGTTGGGAAAGAAAGAGCCCGTGGGTGGAACGGGTTACGGAGATGCCAAGAAAATGGTGGAGAGGACTAAGATCAGTCATGGCGAACTCAGAGTGGAGTCGGGCCATGATCTGATCGAGGAGAGATGTCGAAGACGCTTTGAGGACAATGTCATCGGCATAGAGAAGTAGATAGGCAATGGCAGAGCCAATATGGAAAGCAAACAAGGAACTATCGGATGCAGAGGCCACGAAGCCGATGTGTCGAAGATAGGCAGCAAAGCGCTGGTACCAGGCACGAGGGGCTTGTTTGAGGCCGTCGAGAGAGCGTTGAAGGAGACAGACGTCGTCGGAACGAAAAGGGTCGACGAATCCTGGGGGCTGCTGGCAGTAGACTGTTTCCATCAGGTGGCCGTGAAGAAAGGCGTTCTTCACGTCTAGTTGATGGATCAGCCAGGAGCGAGAGGCAGCCAAGGTGAGGATGACTCGGATGGTGGCGGGTTTGACAACGGGACTGAATGTCTCGTCGTAGTCGACACCGGGTCGTTGGGAGAAACCTCGGACTACCCAGTGAGCCTTGTGACGGGCAAGGGAGCCATCGGCGTGGAATTTGTGTTTGAAAATCCACTTACCGGTCACAATGTTGGCACCAGAAGGTCGGGGAACGAGGGGCTAGGTCTCGTTGTCCATTAGGGCCTTGTACTCGTCGGCCATGGCCGCGCGCCATTGAGGGTCGGCCAGGGCTAAGCGAGAAGTCGCCGGGATGGGCGAGATAGAGCTGTGGACGGCGGAGAGACCGTAGCGCTGAGTGGGCGGAGAGACCCGGTCTAGGAGCGGGTGACCATGTGAGAGGTGGAGGGAACTAGAGCCGATGGGGGTGCGGGAGTAATGGGAAGAACTGGTCGGGTGGGGGTGTCATCGGCTCCAAGTCGACGACTGTAGACAAGAGGAAAAGGAGGAATTAGATCGGCCTGAGCCAATGAGGTCGGGTGGGCCGAGTATTCTAATCGGTCCGTTAGAGATGGATCAGCCGATAGGGTGGGGGAAGCCGATAGAAACTGAGGAGCCGATGGAAGTGGGGTGTCCGATAGAGAGGGAACGGTATCGGCTGAAGGATAAATAGAATCGGTATCGGGCGATGGATGTGGGTCCGATGAGGGTCCGATGATGGGGACATCGGACCGAGTAGTGGTGGGATATGTGAGGGGTAAATCCTCAGCAGCGGCCGATGAGGGGGCCGATGGAGAGGACAGTGGAGGAGACTTGGTCGGCACGGTGTTGGTGAGGAGGAAGTCGAAATCACTAGAGGAGGATCTCGGATGAAGTAGACCGAAGTGAAAACATGTTTTCTCAAAAATGACGTGATGAGAGACGAGGACTCATCGGGTGGAAAGGTCGAGGCATCGGTATCCCTTGTGAGAGATGGGATAGCCGAGGAGAATACATGCGGTGGAGCGGAGAGCGAGTTTGTGGGAAGCTGTGGCGGTGAGATTTGGGTAGCAGAGGCAGCCAAAAACACGAAGGTGGGAGTAATCGGGCGCCGTGCGGTAGAGAAGGGCATAGGGAACGTTGTTTTGAACGGAGGAGCATGGACGTTGATTGAGAAGGTACATCGCAATAGCCAGAGCTTCGGTCCAATAAGTGGTGGGTAAGTGGGCGTGAAGTAGCATGGTACGACTAATATTGTTGAGGGTGAGAAGGAGGCGCTCAGCTTTGCCATTCTGAGGAGAGGTGTAGGGGCAGGAGAGCTGGAGATGGATGCTCTACGAGGTGAGGAGGTTTGTAACGGTATGGTTGACGAATTCCGTACTGTTATCGGCTTGTAATGCCTTGATGGGGAGGTTGAACTGAGTGGATACGTACGTGACGAAGTGAGTGAGGTGAGAGACGACCTCAGATTTGTGGATGAGCGGGAAGGTCCAACAATAGTGTGTGTAATCGTCCAGTATAGCGAGATAATACTGATTACCGAAGACACTTTTAACTGGAGACGTCCATACATCACAATGTATAAGTTCAAATGGATGTGAGGTACAGGAGAGAGAACTAGAAATGGGCAGACGTACATGTTTTCCAAGTTGACATGAGTGGCAAACTGTGGAGCTACTGTGAGTACATCGGATAGAGGCACTGCGACGGAGGGTGGCGACAGTGTCAGGGCCAGGGTGGCCGAGGCGAAGGTGCCAAAGTTTGGTGGAGAGGGCGACGTTGGCGTGTGGAGTGGACGGCGCAGCGGGAATGGTGTAGAGGTCTCCGCCACTATTGCAGCGATGGCCACCCAGAGATCCCGGGCGGTGGTGTCGGTATCGTCCATGGCGAGGTCGAGGACAGAGTCATCGACCGAGCCGAGCAGCCAGCTGCGCACGCAACACTCGACGATGTCCCACTGAGGATCATCGGGGCGAGGTGGAGCGGTGCCATCAATATGGGACCGGAGGCCGAATTTGTACAGAGGGATTTGAAGAAAAAAACCCACTTGGAATATGGCGTTAAGGTCAAGGGAGATAGGAACGTGAGATTTCACGTTCACAGCAGCACAAGGAGGGCAGAAGATTGGCGAGGTGGTGCCTGAGGTGTGGTCTGAGGCACCGAGGGCCGGAGCAGACTCGGTGACTGGGAGAGTGCCAGAGCTGAGAGCGGACTCAGTGGCCATGACGGGAGAACGGGAGCAAAAAGCCGATGGGAGGGGGAAGCCAATGAGAGGACGGATCGGCCGATCAAGGATGTGAGAAGCCGATGGGAAGTGGACCGGCCAGCCGATGAGGAGTGGTTGGCCGATGGGGAGTAGGCAGCGGAGTAAGTGGTGACAGAGTGGGTGGGTCAGAGAGTAGTTGGGTCACGGACGTGCGAAGATTCACGTCCGTGGACTCATGGAGGCCAAGGAGTGGGGCGGACGCGAAAAAGGCAGGGAGTGGCCGGACGCGAAGAGAATATGTTCGCGTCCGGGAGGCAAGAATTCGTGTCCGTGGACACGTGAACACGTTGGACTAGCTCGGACGTGAGGGGAGAAGGTTCGCGTCCGAGAGCCGTTGAGCGTGTCGGAAAAGGCGAGAACCGAGGGAGGTTTCCAGCCGATGGATACGATGAGTGCGGAGGTGCGCCGGCGTCAGAGAAGGAGAGATGCACGAAGCAAGAAAAAGAGTGGAGACGGGTGCGAGGCGAGATGAGGAGGTGAGACGGAGAAAAGAAGGTGATTGCGGGAGAGATGGGAAGAAGAAGAAATAGAGGCGAGAGAGCGAGGAGAGTACCGGGAAGAGGATCGGCGACGAGAAGAAGACGTCGACGATGAGGAGGAAAGGGTTGGCTTGCCGGAGGGAGAAGCTAATGCACCGAGGATGTCTAGACTCGCTCTGATACCATATAGAATGTGTATAGTGACTATGACCCTAAGCATATACAAGGAGTGTCGGGTCTATATATAACTTAGGCCAATCGTCTGTCTAACAATATCTCTTAAGAAGTACAAAATACCATTATATCTCCTTTTTTTAAGAATAAACTACCGAAGGACTTCTAACCATCAGAGGGAGGATTAGTGATGGATCTATTAAAAAAATACAGCCTTAGTAAACTAAACTAAAGCTAGTAATTACTATAGAAACTATATCTTCAATCCTGGTAATTACATAGAATTTTAATAGAGCATCCGCCGAAGAGCCCGGGCACAGCCAAGGGCTGCCGGGCCTTGAATCCACCAGGATTCTAAACTTTTGGGATGTCCCCTCATCATCTAAATAATTATCAATAAATTTGAAAATATTTATTAAGATTGATTAATATGAGAAATATCACTCCACAAACATCCAATTTCAAATATAACTTCTATAAGTTGTAAAAAAAGAAATTAAATCATGATTAATATATGCATATTTATGGTTATATTTGTTGTTTTTATTATGACTTGTAAAAATCATATTTAAACTTGTATTTTTTACAGCGTTATATTTTATATTAATCTATCTTATTAATTTTTCATAATTTTTATCACTATTTAGATGGCATGCAATAGACAAAGGATATCCTCTGGAGAGCTTAGAATCCACTCTCAGATATAATACTGTAACATATACATATATATATATATATACACATACATACATACATACATACACTCACTAGGTTTCATAGTTTTGAGTTTTGAGGTATAAAGTGGATAAACTACTTTACTTCAGAGTCCATTAGATTTTTCCCTTATCAAAATTGACTATAGTTTTTTTTCCAATTGGACTTTTCCCTTTTCGAAAATGACTATAAGTTCATTTCCAACAGGAACACGGGTGTGGTTGGGCTCGGGATAAGCAACCTGTCGCTGGGCTTGGACCGCTTCTCCTACTGCCTCTCGTCGAACACTAAAGTGGCCAGCCCAATTCTGTTCGGCTCCACGGCCACCATGACCGGAAGCGCCCCCGTCTTATCGACGCCCCTCCTCTACGCCGACGTCGGCTACTACGTCAACCTGCTCGGCATCTCCGTCAATGGAGCCCGGCTCCCTATCCCTAACGGCACGTTCGTGCTGGAACCCAACACTGGCCGCGGCGGCGTCTCCTTCGAGATCAGCGCACCGGACACACTCCTGGTCAACCCGCTGTACACGCTCGTCGTAGAGGCGTTCACGGAGGCGATGTCGAAGGCGTACAAAGCCGTCAGCGGGAGCCGCCAGCTGTGCTTCCATGTCGACAAGAGCAAGAACTTCACGGTGCCGGTGATGACGACTGCACTTCGAGGGCTTGGACATGGAGTTGTCACGGGAGAACTACTTCGCCTTCTCCAGCCAGCAGAGCAACGTGCTCTGCTTGATGATCGCCAAGTCGACGACCACCTCGGTTATCGGGAACTTCATGCAGATGGACTTCTACGTGCTGTACGACATCAAGAAGTCCGCGTTGTACCTGCAGCCCGCGGATTGCAGCAAGATCTGAGACTGATGATGGATTGATGTACGTTACTTTTGTGTTTTGCTTGATCATCATCTTTTATATGTCAGCTTGTTCGTGTACTAGTTAGTTAATATATGGATGTCGAAAATAATGTACACTTCGTGTATATTATACATGGGCAAGTAATATAAGTGTGAGACCGTGAGTCCGCGTGGAATCAAACTCTCAACAGGTTCTCTCAAATCTAGACGGACAAACTACTAGGTGTGGAAGAGATAGAAAGTTGTTTTTCAATATACTACGTCGTTGACTGCTAGACATAATGTTTGATGAGGAGCTGAAAAGTATTGGAGCGGCCTTGTCAGAGCAGAGGCAGTACAAGAACCGGCCGACGCCAAGCAGCGACACGAGGGAGAAAGGGCTGCAGCCTGCAGCCAAGCCCCCCTATGGTCCACCGTTCTCCATCCTACACCGGAAAGCAGGGTTTGATTTTGTTTCGAAATACCCGAAATTTTGGTACCCCCAGCACGAAACAATTTAGTCCGAAATTTTCAAAATTTTGGATTTTTTAAAATTAAGCAAATTTTATTCAAATTTGATCAAAATTTCTTCAAAAAATTCAAATAATTTCAGGCCAAAATTTTCGTGATTTCAGATTTGCCAGTCCCTCGAAGTTTTTTGCCAAACCAAAATTATTAACCTTGCCTGAAAGTGAGGTTGGAGAAAGAGGTGTCCCCAAGACCCAAATGTGTAACCGAGATCATAGCGGACTAGCAATTGTAGAGCACAGCTAGTGGAGTTGCACGTATGGAAAGAGGTCTTTGGTCCAACATACCAAAACACAAATATACTGAAAAGAAATAGTCTTTGGCCCAACATACCAAAACACAAATATACTGAAAAGATGGTCTTTAGTATATCAAGTTTAAAGGCTTGGGCCACTATAAAATTATTAATACCGGTTGGTAATAGTAAGTTTTTCTTTAGTGTCATTTGTAGTGATTAGGTATTATTGGTGGCCGTGCACAATCATTAGTATCAGTTATAACAGTATATTAGTATCAATTGGTATTATCAACTGATACCAACATTACCGAATATATTAGTATTAGCTAGAGACACCAATCGATACTATTATATATAGTTATTAGTACTAATTGATGTTTTTAACCGATACTAAGAAAGTAGGTGCTATCAAAATTTAATTTAGCAATAATAAAAGTATTTCATAGTAACAAAAATACAAGAAACATAAGAAAAGAAGGTTAAAAAAAGAACAAAGAAAAAATAAGGAAAAAATAGAAAATTAGGTAAAATAGAAAAATTAAATACAAACTTCTAAATTAATAAAAAATAGATTGATTATCCTAGATTTTAAAATTGATTTTCCTAGTTTTCTTTTTTCTTAAATTATTTATCCTATAATTTGTTTGGTTTTTCAAATTTTGTACCACATTTTAACTGCTTGAAAATCCTATATACCCATTGTGCAAAACAACTGATACTAAAAATCAGACGGTATATATATACTTTTTTTTCGTGTTATCCGATCTAAGTCTCCAAATTGTCTCTTCATGCCCCCGTTCTCCACACCGATATCATTCACACTGACATCATCACACGTCCGTCTTACTACCGACGATGTTGTCCTTCACGTAGTTATCATCCCCATCTCCATCGTCGACGCCGCCGCATGCCTACCCACCGATGTTCCTACTGATGTCCTTAAAACAAGAACTCATTCCAACGGATTATATAAATGCTATTCAAAAATAACTCATTGAATTTATTACATTAATTATACACACATATATAAATACATATATATAACATTATAGTAATAAAAAAACAATAAGAAATACTATAGTAAAATAAACAGCAAAAAGTAGTACAACTACCAACCGGTACTTAAAGATATGTTTTTAATGCCGGCCGATTGAATCAGGACAAAAATACTCTCTAAAAATATAGTTTAGACGTGTATTGATTGCACAACTGACATAGAAAGAGATTGCGACTCGATATTAAAGACTGTTTCTCTTTATAGTGGAGGTAGGCAGGGACTAGCAAAAGAAGCTATTGCATTGCATGGTAGCTTGGAAAATTGGAGGTAGGCAAGACTGGCAGAAGAAGCTATTGCATTGCTTGGTAGCTTGGAGAAGGTGGAGGACCTCGTTGGCTTGAAGAATGGCGTGGGCTGCTTGAACCATTTAGCGTATGGCACACAATGCATCCATATATGAAGTCGCTGTTGGTGTCGGCCATGACCGAGAAGGTGAGTGGCGGCGTGCCAGTTCATGTGTTATGATGCTGCACCGTTCTCAATCAGTGCTGGATGCTAGCTGTCGAGTCGGTAACCTTACCGACTGTGGTGACGTGGGAGAATTGAAAGAGGATAGAAGCCATGAAGATTGCCGGCGAGAGGAGGATGATGGATTGATGGTGAGGAGTATATAGCCACAGTGGATGCCATGTTTCCTATGTATCCCTTTCCAGGAACCGTCACCTTCCGTTTAGGACCAACTAAAATGGCTCGCACATTGGGATCTTTCCCTTTCCCTGCCAAATTAAAATGGGCCATTACAGTGTACTGCATATTGCATACGAAAAATTCTAATGGGTCTCCCTCAACTACATGCCAAATCTAATTCGCATCTTTTAATTATAAAACTAGAAATAGAAGCTCTCCTAACTATTTTTTTTATAAAAAAACAGAATAAACCCACATAGGGCCATAATGTCAGTGGTGCGCTACTATCGTTTGTCTCTTCTCCGAGAGAGTCGTCGAAGCCACAGCGCAACGAAACGCAAACATCCAAGAAGCAGCCATGGTGCTGGTCCGCAGGAAGCTCAGACTGAAGCTCCTCCACATCCTCGTTCATCCTATGCCCCGTTCTATACAGATGAAGAGGATGAGATGGTTAATTGTGCCACAGAAAACACGGTAGATCGCTTGGACATGATTAATTAAATATGAATTATTATAAACTTTAAAAACAAACTTATTTAATTTTGTAAGAAATTTCTTATAGAAAGTTTTTATAAAGAGAAAACGTGCTTGAAAAAAAAAAGTACCTCAACCAATGGGCTAAAAAAATCGTGCCCTAGTCTTCCACAGCTCTAAGCTCTTCCATCTTGTATCTGCTTGTTCGAAATTGTCAGATGTTGCTTTTGGCTCCACTTGGGGATTTTCAGGACGTACGACTTCGAGTGATATGATGCATGCCGTACGTATCACCGTACGTATGGCGTAGTGCATTTGCGTGCACGGCTAGCCAAGTGGAGAAGTCAGAAGATGTTTGTTGTAAATTAGTTGAGGATGCATTTTTATAGTGTCGCTGAGATGGGTTTCTGAAGAATTTACATGTAATTATTTGTTTGACCTTTTTATCTGATGGTGAGAGTTTAGTCTTTGGGTTTGTTTGACATTTTATGCGATGGTTACAGTTTATGATTTTCCCCTTAAAACAAATAGTTTATGATATGGATTGGTCAACTCATGGTGGAAAGTATGGAGCCAGTCATCTGTTTCTGTTTGCACACAAGTACCAGAAGAACCTTATTGCTCTGATTCAAAAGCTGGATCGATGTGTGTCCATTGACCAGTTTGAGGGTGCAGGACTCGTCTCTATGAACGTACCACGATGAGCTCAAATCCATCCCTTCGCCTGCAAAATCTGTACCTCCAAGCTTTGCGAATTGCGATACATAGCTTAATTACTAGTTACTGCTGAAGTTATAGGGGGTTACAGCATCATTAGTCCGTACGTAATTACTCCGTCAAGGATAAGAGAATACGTACGTTGTACAGAGAGAGAGACATTCTTTACTTAGGTAGGCCAATGAAAAAAGAGCAATCCCTCCTCCTTTCATTCTTTTCAAACAACTTGTTAATTACAAAATTCATTCGAGCAACAATGCACAATATATATTATCACAGAAAAGGCCATCCAAGTTCATTATGAATTTATCGATGCTGATTTCCCATCATGAACCGATTTGAACCGGCAATAAGATATCATAGTTAAAGTATCACTAAGTGGTCTAGATATTTATCATGCCATACAAGGGGAGATGACTGAAAATACCTAACTTCCCCTCCCTCTTCTATTTGTCTCACCTCTCCTGATCTCCCATCCTATATCGCCTTCCTCTCTAATCCCCCTAACCACATCATCACTCTCACCCACTATCCCTCTCCCAACCATGTTGTTGTCTCTCTCTTCTTCTGGCACTAAGGGGCTAGATCGTAAGATAGGTCATGCCTGTCTAATCCAACAGCTATGGCATTCTAGCCGGTTGATGTCACCTAAAGGAGAGGGTGAGAGGTTAGGATAGGAGGCTCATTGATGAACATGATGAGTATAGCTTGGGAATGTCGACGATGGCCGCATCAATGGATTCAACTTAGACAGTGATCTCCACGACAATAAGCTCTGTTCCGGTACATTCTTCTCTCCTCTCTCTCTCAGATCTAGAAGGCTAGCTTGGGGTGGCTTGAGTCAGGTGGACCTAGGCATCAAATAGTCTAAAGGTGGCAATAGCCGATGCATCTAAGGGCAAGGAGGCATCACTCGATAGGCAGGGTGGCTGATGGATATGATGGCTTAATGTGAGGTGTTTTTTGAATTTAAGTTGATGTGATCCGTTGGTAAATTGATTGGTTGATTTGTTGGCATTAATTAGATGATTTGAGTTGATGTATACTTGTGGATTATATGATGATTGTTGATTTGTGAACTGTAAAATCTGTTGATGCATCGAAGAAAGCATTGTAATATTTTGTCTTTTTCCCAAAATAAGTATTATGGCTGGTTCTTATAAACCGACAGTGTTGCCATGCACCGTCAGTTAAAACACCGGTAGTATTAGCCTTTTTTTTTTGTGGTGGTGGATTAATTCCGGAGGATGTTCAAACAAGAGAATGCCTAGTCCTATAATGAACAACAAGTCAAATGGCACATTCGCACATGTGCAAATTATTATACACTTATTGTTATTAAGGAAGTTAATACAGTAGCCAACGGACGGTAAAGATCACACTTTGGCGCAATCCGCTGGCGCAAAGGAGAACATCCCGCCGTCAAGATCGTAGAGCACGTGCAAGTCCATCTGCATCAGGTTGCCTATGATGGACAGGGATATGTTTCCCTTCGCCGGGAGCAGAAGCAAGCACTCTACCACCACGCGGCCCTGCGAGTCCACTGCCGCTGCCTCGAAGTAGCTCTGCCGTGGCACGGGGTACTCAGCTCCCGCCGCAAAGTGCAGCACCAGCCTCGGCACGGGCACGTCGCCGCCGTTGGACTTGAAGCACAGGTCTACGCCGGCGCGCTCGCCGCTCACCCTCGTCTGGTTAGCCATCTGCGACAGGAAGGCCCGCTTCACCATCGCGTAGCCCGCTTCAGCGAGGTACGTGATCGTCGTGCCGGAGTCCACGATCGTGCCACCGGTGCCGTTCTGCGCGAAGCCGAACGTGCTGCTTGTGATCGGGAGGTCCATCGCTCCGACCGTGATGCCGGTGAGGTTGACGTAGTAGTGGGTGGCGCTTGGCACCACAGGGTTTTCGACAAGCGGCGTAGACTGGACATTTCTGCCCGTCACTTTTGCCAGGGAGCCGAACATTATTGGGCTGGAGACGGCCGTGTCTGAGCGGAGGCAATACGAGAACCGGCCGACACCGAGCTGCGACACGAGGGACAGCGACCTCCGGCCAAGCCCCACGATGCCCGACGTGTTGTCCATGGGCCCGTCGTTCTCCGTGCTGCACCCGAACGTGACGTTAGAGAAAGAGCTGCCCCCGACTTTGAGTGTCTCGGTGGCGAGGTAGCCAGCGGTGTAGCCGATGCCGTAGTGGTAGTCGTAGACGCAGCCAGTGGCGTTGCACTTGCGGATGGAGCTTGGCATGGACTGGCAAAGGGAGCTGGCGCACGGGAGCTTGGAGAAGGTGGTGGAACTCACCGGCTGGAAGAGCGGCGTAGGCTGCCTGAAGCATTTGGTGCACGGCGCGCACTGCGTCCAGATTAGACTGCTGCCGGTATCGACGATGACCGGGAAAGTGAGGGGCGGCGTGCCTATGGACAGGTTCATGTGATACGCTCCGGCGCCGGTCTCGACAAGTCCCTGGACGCTGACCGAGGGGTTCGTGGCCGCGCCGACCGTGGAGACGTACGAGAGGAAAGCAAGGCGGCGGCTGTCGCGGCGTACTGCTGCGAAGTGTTTGCCGGGGGAGAGCTGGTGTATGCGAGTAAGAGTGGCGCGGAAGCCATGAATGTCGCCGGCGAGAGTTATCGGCGGGAGGAGGAGGATGGGGAGGATAACTATAGCAGCAGTGGACGCCATGCTTCCTATGTCTTTCTCCCTCCCGTCTTAATTTTCGTGGTGTTGATTTGATAAGTTTAGTTGCTGTTATAAACACCATTTCAACAACTCATAGTTGGTCCTAATTGCATTTAAACTTCTCAAACTTCTATTAAGAATCATTTTCATTTTATCGCGTTAAAAAATCTTTATTTCTTTTTCTTTTTTTTTTGACTGGGTTCATGTGTACAGGCCAATTCAACCGAGACGGGCATACTTTTCAAGATAAAGAAAGCTCTACAACAATGTGATATAATTAATCTAAAATTCTAAATCACTTCTAAAATCTATGTAGTTAGGATGCACACAACATATAATTATTAAAAAAATGACATAATTATGCTGCAGCAATACAACACACATACAATCTTCATCTTCGTTCACCACCTTAGCAACATATTTTTTCCAGATAGCTAGATGTATATATAAAACCAGTTTTGCTAAAAAACGTTAGTGACACATTTTTTTTCTGATTTCAGACACTTGGTTTTTTACTGTTTGGTTGCTAACTCACGCTTGTGTGCAAGTTTGTTTGTATCTCTCTTAGGTTTTTTTTGTTCTTTCTTTTTGTGAAACCTCTTGTTAGAAACCCACTTCACTGTATTCAAATAGGTAAATAGTATTCAGTGTTTGGTGGGACGGACGTAGATGAAGCTATGAAACACAAGGCCCTAGAATATCTAGACAAGGAAGCAGGGGAGGAAAGAAGGTAGGGGAGAAGATCGACAGCCAAGGCCGGCTCCAGGTCATCGCCACTGCCGTCACTGTTCTGGTTCCTCTGTTCAATGCCTCCTGGAAGTGCAGTTTCTTTTGCTTTTATAATCCTTGTTAGAGATTGTAAACGTGTTACACTAGGATTGTAACCGAGCATGTCTTAAGGATAGATGGACTCCTGTAATTTGCTATAGATAGAATAGAACTTAAGTTAGGAGTCCTAGTTTAAAACTATCTATATCTGTAATTCTTGTTCTATATATAAACATGCAACCTATGGTGAGCCAAGGTGAGGCAACCATAGCTACTCCATATTTTTTCATGGTATCAGAGCCGCCTCTTACTAGAATAGATCTACAAAAATCTCGTTAAATTCTTGCGACAAGGGGGCTGCGATCTGCTCGTGACGCTCCTCCCCGCGATCTGAACATCCCGCGACAAGAGGGCCGCGACCCCTGCTCGTGACGCTCCTCCCGCGACAAGATGTCTTCGTCCTCCGCTCATGGCGAAGGATACCCGTCCTCTCATTTTGGACATCCGGTGTCTGACAAGCTGACACGGGATAACTTCGTCCTATGGAAGACGCAGTTCCTGCCCGCTGTTCGTGGCGCCAAGGCACTTGGTTTTCTGGATGGAACCATCCCCGAGCCGTGACAAGTCCTTGAAGCTGAAGTCGACGGCAAGAAGAAGGAGATTTCTAACCCAGAGCATGACTCATGGGTAAAAAAAGATCAGCAGCTACTCAGCTACCTGGTGAATTCGGTCTCCAAGGAGGTCCTCGCCGGGATCACGATTGCAACAACCTCTGCGCAGACATGGAAGGCGCTAGGGGCTATGTTTGCAGCACAATCAAGAGCGCGGGTTACAAATCTGCGCATGCAATTGGTCACCACCAAGAAGGGCAGCCTCACTACGACAGCCTATTTCAACAAGATGCAGAACATCAAGGATGAGCTCGCGTCAGCCGACGTCATCGTCAGGGATGATGAAGTGGTTGCTCATCTACTTAATGGTTTAGACTTTGATTATCACCCCTTTGTTTCTTCTATGATGGGCCGATCAGGAGATCTTTCACTCTCTGAATTATATTCTCTACTCATGGAGTATGATCTTCGGCTCGAGATGTATCAAGGGACCGATCAGTTCCAGTCTTCAGCTAACATGGCATCTCGCGGTCGTGGAAACCGTGGTCGTTCTGGTGGTCGACGTGGTAGAGGCCGGTTCAATTCATCGCGCAATGGACAGAACAGTAACAACAATCAGAGTTACACCAACAATAATCAAGGCAATAGCTCGCAAGTCACAAAAAAGACGCCCTGTCAAATCTACAAGAAGACAAATCATGAAGCCAATCAATGCTATTTTCGCTATGAGGAAGACAATCAGTACCGTGGGCGACCAGCAGGAGCTTATGGTGTTGATACAAATTGGTATGCGGACAGCGGGGCCACTAACCATATCACCAGCGAACTTGACAAGATGACCGTCCGTGATAAATATAGTGGCAATGAACAAGTTCATAACGCCAGCGGCAAAGGTATGAGTATTAGTAATATTGGGCATACAGTTTTTCATACCCCTTTTAGTAAACTTCATTTGAACAATATTCTTCATGTGCCCTCTTCTGCCAAAAGCCTTGTTTCAGTTCATAAACTTGCTAAAGATAACAATGCTTTCCTTGAATTTCACCCTGATTCCTTTCTTGTTAAGGATCAGGAAACAAAGAGGATTTTACATCACGATAGATGCAAAGGTGGCCTGTATCCTCTCATTCCATCGAAAGAGAAAATAGAGTCAAAGCATGAAGTTTTTGGAGTCCATGTCCCTTCTACATCGTTATGGCATAGTCGTCTAGGTCATCCTGCTACTCCCATAGTTCAGAAGATCCTTAGCTCAAATAAGTTGCCGTGTGCTAGTTCCAAGAATGTTGAGTCAATTTGTGATTCGTGTCAAAGGGCCAAGAGCCATCAACTGCCTTATTCTGTTTCTAATAAAATCTCTAGTACTCCTCTTGATCTGATTTATTCTGATGTGTGGGGGCCTGCACCCATCTCTGTTGGGAGTTATAGCTATTATGTTAGCTTCATTGACAACTATAGCAAATACACCTGGATATATTTGTTGAAGCATAAATCTGATGTCTTTTGAGTTTTCCAAGATTTTCAAAACTTAGTAGAAAGACAGTTCTCTAAGAAGATACTTTGTGTTCAATCGGATTGGGGAGGTGAGTATGAAAAATTAAATTCTTTCTTCAAGCAAATTGGGATCACACACCGTGTGCCCTGTCCTCATGCTCATCAACAAAATGGTGCTGCTGAACGCAAACATAGACATATTGTTGAAGTTGGTTTAGCTCTTCTTGCTCATGCTTCCATGCCTTTAAAATTTTGGGATCAAGCTTTTCTTACAGCTACCTATCTCATTAATATTCTTCCCAGCAAGGTTATTGATTTTGAAATTCCTAGTACTCGCCTTTTTCATGATGCACCCGATTATAGCAATATTCGTGTTTTTAGTTGTGCTTGTTGGCCCAATCTGAGGCCATATAATTCCAGGAAGTTATCTTTTCGATCCACCCAATGTGCTTTCCTTGGCTATAGTTCCATGCACAAAGGTTTCAAGTGCCTTGACATCTCCACCGGACGCATTTACATCTCCCGTGATGTCGTTTTTGATGAAGCCGTGTTTCCCTTTTCAAAGCTCCATCCTAACGCCGGTGCCTCTCTTAGAAAAGAAATTATCCTACTGCCTTCTTCCCTTCGAAATTCAGGGGATGATGACTGTACTGCATCTGATATTACTAATACTACTGACGTACCTACTGTTTCTAGTGAATCATCTGAGAAAATTGCAGGTCTCATGCCTATGCTTCCAGCACTACCGGCACAACGTTGCGCACATAGCCCAGGCTGCAGCTCCCAGGTGGAAACGTTGTCTCCTTCCAGCTCGTCGAACAGTGCTGTTTTGCCTGCTACACCACCTGGGGGAACATCAGTACCGCTGCCGACCGCTGTTGCTGTGCCAGAGGACAACAGTGCGGCGACAGGTGGGGGTAATGCGGTGGTGCCTGAGTCTCCACCTGGGACGTTGCATGTGTCTGAGGAGTCTCCACCACCGCTGCATGCTACAGCATCAGGTGCACATGAATTTGTGCCACCCGGATCTTCTACAACATCTGGTTCTTCAGCAGCCACACCTGATCCCCCACGTCACCAAACACGGTTGCAAAGCGGTATTATCAAACCAAAGAAGCTATATGATGGTATGATTCGATATGGCATGTTTAGTGCTACTGGTGAACCTAATTCCGTTGATGAAGCTATTTCAGATCCAAAGTGGCGTGATGCAATGGAAGTGGAATTTCAAGCTCTAGCTAAGAATAAAACTTGGCATCTCGTTCCAAGAAAAACTGGACAGAATATTATTGATTGCAAATGGGTTTTCAAAATCAAACGAAAAGCCGATGGGAGTATTGATAGATACAAAGCTCGATTAGTTGCCAAGGGATTCAAGCAACGCTATGGCATCGACTATGAAGACACTTTCAGCCCAGTTGTCAAGATAGCTATAATTAGATTGGTACTCTCTGTTGCAGTGTCAAGGGGATGGTGCCTCAGACAACTTGATGTGCAGAATGCGTTCTTGCATGGTGTTCTGGAAGAGTAAGTTTATATGAAGCAGCCTCCGGGTTTTGAGGACACTAAAATACCGGGATATATATGTAAGTTGGACAAGGCTATCTATGGGCTGAAGCAGGCGCCCAGGGCGTGGTACTCCAGGTTAAGCTCCAAATTAATCACTCTAGGTTTTGTGCCGTCAAAATCAGACATGTCTCTTTTTATATATCATAGGGGTGGTACAACTATTTATATGCTTATCTATGTTGATGATATTATCGTTACAAGCTCATTACCTGAAGCAGTGACAACTCTTCTTGCTGATTTAAAAGAAGACTTTGCACTAAAGGATCTTGGCAAGTTACATTACTTCTTGGGTATAGAAGTTAAAGAAGAGTTAGATGGCATAACTCTATCTCAAGCTAAGTATGCACAAGACTTGTTGAAGCGTGTTGGAATGCTCGGCTACAAACCCTGCACGACTCCTTTATCTGCATCTGAGAAGCTGTCGAGCTATGATGGTGTTCCTCTCAGTCCAGAAGATGCTACTCGCTACAGAAGCATAGTTGGTGCTCTTCAGTATTTAACAAATACACGACCAGATTTATCCTTTGCTGTCAACAGAGTTTGCCAATTTCTTCATGCACCGACCTCAGTTCATTGGACTGCAGTTAAAAGAATACTTAGATATGTACAACACACCATTGGACTCAGGATGCATATTCAAAAGGTATTGTCGTCATTCATCAGTGCCTTCTCTGATGCAGATTGGGCAGGTGATACAGATGATAGGCGTTCTACTGGAGGCTTCGCAATATTTTATGGAAGTAATCTTATATCATGGAGTGCTAGAAAACAGCCAACTGTTTCAAGATCTAGTACAGAAGCAGAATATAAAGCGATGGCTAATGCTACTGCAGAAATAATATGGCTTGAGCAACTGTTGACCGAACTTAGGGTTAAAGTGCATCGCACCTCAGTTCTTTGGTGTGATAATCTTGGTGCAACATACTTATCAGCTAATCCCGTGTTTCATGCTAGAGCAAAGCATATTGAAATTGATTTTCACTTTGTGCGTGAAAGAGTTATGAGAAAACAGCTACACGTTCGGTTCATCGCTTCTGGAGATCAGTTGGTGGATGGATTTACAAAAGCCTTACCGGTTGCAAAGATGAATACATTTATTCGCAATCTCAAACTTCAAGGTGGTTAGGAAAGTTTAGATTGAGCGGGGGTGTTAGAGATTGTAAACGTGTTACACTAGGATTGTAACCGAGCATGTCTTAAGGATAGATGGACTCCTGTAATTTGCTATAGATAGAATAGAACTTAAGTTAGGAGTCCTAGTTTAAAATTATCTATATCTGTAATTCTTGTTCTATATATAAATATGCAACTTATGGTGAGTCTAAGGTGAGGCAACCATAGTTACTCCATATTTTTTCAATCCTCTCCTTTGGCTTGCTTGGGGTTTGACTTGGTGAGTAGTTGAATCGACCCTTATGCGCTTACCTAGGTAGGACCATCTCAGGATGCTAACAACTCTGTTAGGTCTTCTTTTTCTTGACTTTTATTTCCGTCACATTTTACATATATAGGTACATACTTTTAACCTAAGCAATTTAATATATGTAAATTTCACAAAACTCATTTAATTATAACTATCAGTTTGATAAAAATTTTAGTTGAGCATTTTATAAATGTATAACAATAGCAAAGGATCTTATTAAATAACTATAACTTTATCTTCCTATACGTGTATGGCATGTAGTCTCGACCTTGAACTAGTTAGACAAATAAAGTTATAATATTTTGATAAAATCATATGCTATTGTATTGTTTGTAATTCTCTAAAAGTTACGGACAAGTATTAGCAAAGTGATAGTTTTAATAAAATAGTTGTATTTTTATGTATGAAATTTACTCTAGCTATATTCATTACAATGACAGTATCTTTTGGTGAATTTATTTGTTGGTTTGAAAAGAAAAGGTGACTATATATGTTTGGTTTTGATTCGACCCTATCATTTCATAGCTTTTATTGACATGATTATTTTTATAGGGGGATAGAAATGATTATTTTTATAGGAAGATGGTGTGGATAAAACTGAAATGATGTCTACTTGGCTTGGATTTAGATGTATTCAAAGAATCGGAGGGAGTGTCAGCCTGTACTCCCATTTGTATTTTATATCATTGCGTACACATAGATAGGCTCAGTAAATTTATTTTATATGGGGATGAGAGTTTGGTAGTGAAAAAGTATTAATTTTGCAGTTTCGAATCTGGTTGAAAATTATATATAATGTATGATGCATACAACTACTCCAGTTGGTTAATTGACAATATTCATTATTGACTACTGGAATAGAAAATTGTGTTCTGGATAGTACAGCATAATGTTTTACCGTTCTATTGTGGGAAGTTTTACTTACCAACAAAAATTGCAGTTGCTCTTTCGCAATCGAACACTGTCACGAATATCTGGATCTCTAGATAAGGAAGAAGTGTATGGCGTGTGTATATGGCAACGAACTGCGTTATAGCTAGTGAATTGCGAATGAACACTCGTCAGAAACAAAGGACCAGCAGCAAAAAGGATGGTTATGTTCTTTCAGTTCTTTTGCTCTGGCATTGTACTGGAGATTATTTCTCTAAACTCCGTCTTTGTGTTAATAATATGGTTATGTGTTTTTTAAAAAAAAAGAGATATACCTCTTCCTGAACTGAGGTGCTAAACTAATCTTATATGTTTGGAAACTCGTATTTATAAACGTTGTTGGCATTTTCTTCCAATTTTGAGAGGCATAGGTATATATCTCCAGGGTGAAGGTATATACATCCTGACTAACATTATGAGGACCAGAAAAGTCTATGCTGTCTATGCCGTCGAGCTCGCACTCCGCACCGCCCTGGAGCTCGGCTGCCCCGCCGCCGATGCCATTGAACTTGCACGCCCCCAAGCTCGTCCGCTCCGCCATCCACAAACTCGTCAGCCAGCGCCGTCGAGCTTGCATGCCACGCCGCTCTTGAGCTCACTCTGATTTGCCACCCTCGAATTCGTCCGCCAGCGCCGTTGAGCTCACGCACGCCATCGAGTCGCTCTGACTTGCCGCCCTTGAGCTCGTCAGCCGGCACCGGCGAGCCTGCCTGCCACTTCGCCCTTGAGCCCGTCCGCACCGAGCTCATCCAAAGCTCTCCCACGAGATCGCGCCAGTTCACTGCCCTCAAGCTCATCCATCGGTGCCAGCAAGCTCCTCCGCATGCTGCCTTTAAGCTTGTTTAGATGTGTTCCCCTCGAGTTTGTCGTCTGGTGCCATCAAGCTCACTTGGAGGCCTGTTATGGTCAGTGTACATGAGGGAGATGGGAATCGGAGGAAGAATACAGGTAGGCTGGAGAGAGGTAACGGCAATATTGACGGAATGCTACAATAAGTAGATGGAGTAATTTTCAGTGCTATTAAATTGAAGTGAATCGTGAACTTTTAATTCTATGAAACAAAAAACAGAAACTTTTGATACTATGGAGCTAATTTTGCCTTGATTTTTACCTCTCTAATAGCGGGGACATATATACATCTAAAGATAGACAAAAACCTCAAGGCGCACACTAACATCAATAGACCAAGCCATTATCAACGCCTGCCAAGAGAGGGGTGTAAGCAAGACCAAAAGACAAATCAAGTACACTAATAAAATTAATCAAGTTATATGAATACATAATAGATTCATATATTTCAACTTGCTTTAATTTCAGACTATGTTTGTTTTGTACCTTCTCTGTCTCAAAATGACCACTTTAGAAGATAGAGGATAAATTATGAGGAGAGAAAAATGACCAAGATTTTCTTTATTAAACAAGAGATATTTATGAGTAGAATGGTAGCTAAGGTAAAATAAAGAGAAATTTAAAGGGTCAAAGGTAGGAGAAGTACTACTTTAAAGTGGTTATTTGTTTTAGGATAAATTTTAAATATCACTTATTTTAAAATGGAGAAAGTAGTTATCAACAAATATATCATGAGAGAAATCAATAGTCAAAACTTTGTTTTTTAAGACATCAAATCGTGCCCCATTTAAAATGGACAGATAGAGTAGTTTACAATAAAGAGTAGTGCACATTCCAGTCCACCGTTTTCATTTCTCATCTTCTCACGTACGTTTCTGAGCTCATGGTTATGAATTCTGAGAACGCAATTTTGACGGAATGCTACAGTAAGTAGATGAAGTAATTTTCAATAACCGTGAACTTTTAATGCAATCAAAAAAAGAAACAGAAACTTTTGATACTATGGGGCTTATTTTGCCTTAATTTTTACCTCAAAAAACGCACACTAGCATGTATACACCTAGTCATTATTAACGCGAACCGAGAGAGGGGTGTAAGCGAGCAACAGACAAATCAAGTACACTAATGAAATTAATATATGAATACATAATAGATTCATATATTTCAACTTGCTTTAATTTCATACTGTACCAGCTCTGTCCTAAAATAAGTGATCATGATAAATTATGAGAAGAGAAAAATGACCAAGATTCTCTTTATTAAACCAGAGATATTTATGAGTGGAAGGGTGGTTAAGGTAAAATGAAAGAAATTTAAAGGAGGGTGATAGGTAGGAGAAGTAGTACTTCAAAGTGGTTATTTGTTTTAGGATCAATTTTAAATCTAAAGTGATGGAGAAAGTAGCTATCAACAAATATATTATGAGAGAAATCAAATAGTCAAAACTTCGTTTTTGTAGACATCAAATCGTGCCCCATTAAAGGAACAGAGGGAGTAGTTTGCAATAAAGAGTAGTGCAAATTTCAGTCCACCGTTTTGATTTCCTACCTTCGCACATACTTTTCTGAGCCCATGGTTATGAATTCTGAGAACCGCTAGCTAGAGGTTCTGACTTTGTGTATGAAAATGTTATCTAGCTTGCATCAGTAAAGATTACCACACAATAATTTATCATAATCGTATTTCAAAATGCCGATTGCGAGGCATGAAAGCCTCGTACATCTCCTGTTCCCTCCATACGTTACGTACGCATGCATATATGCGTGCATGCACGGGATAGATACGTGATTCATGC
This sequence comes from Oryza coarctata, assembly GCA_030770085.1. Lineage (NCBI taxonomy): Eukaryota > Viridiplantae > Streptophyta > Magnoliopsida > Poales > Poaceae > Oryza > Oryza coarctata. The sequence goes on from CM061475.1 coordinate 13,709,012, forward strand.
TTTCGTGCTTATAAATATATCAGGGAATTCCACAATGGATGAGCAAATTAATGTACAGTCCTACCTCCTAACCTGAGATCACCTGATCTGATCGATCATCATCACCTTAATGGGAAGAGCAGCACTCCTTGTATTGACAGCTTTCCTCCTGATCGTCGACCTAGCTCCGCTTCTGCTAACCGGCGCTACCCGACCTGATGGGTTTAGAGGTTCTCTAGTTCTTAGGAAGGCAACCCTCGATGCCCACCCTTTCTCCCGGCGGCGGCTGTCCGAGCCCACCGGCGTTCATATCAAGGGTACTAGTCTGTACTACGTGATCGAGCTCGCCGTCGGTATCCCGCCGGTTACTGTCCAGGCCATCGTCTGCAGCAGCGACCTCTGCTGGGTGGAGTGCAGCCCATGCAGCGGCTGCAGCACGCCGGCGGGGCCTCGGCTATACGACCGGGAGAATTCGAGTAGCTTTTCCCCTGTGGCTTGCACGAGCAAGGCCTGCAAGATTTTGCCGGAGTCGTCCCACACCAATTGCACTGACACTGAGTGTGGGTATCGGTATGTCTATGGAGCAACCGACATGGACTACAACTATATTGAAGGGGTACTAGGCACCGATGTAAGAATACAGAGGGTAGATGACGAAAGCACTTGACAAAATGATAGCCAGGGACGTCGTACGTGTTAATTTATAATGCTATACATGATAAGCTCTCATACAAGATAACAATGTCATGTACACCTCACATACCATGTTTCTAGAATTCTATATAGCAGTTTCTATTTTACAGATTCTATCTTTAGTAACAAATCTACAACTATGAAAACTATTTCTAATAGTCTCTCTCGGATTGATCTTGAAATTCTTAACTAGCCTCACAGGCAAAAGTCTTGGTGAATCCATTAGCTACTTGATCCTTAGAGGAGACAAAGTTAATTTCCAAACATTTCTGCTTAACTCGATCTCTCACAAAATGGTAGTCCACCTCAATGTGTTTTGTTCTAGCATGAAACACAGGATTGCTTGAAAGGTACGTGGCACCTAGATTGTCACACCATAATTTGGCAGCATTAGGACTCTTCACGCCTACCTCATGTAACAAAGTCTGTATCCACATAACCTCTGCCGTAGCATTAGCTATTGCTTTATACTCTGCTTCAGTACTGGATCTAGAGATAGTGGATTGCTTGCGAGCACTCCAAGACACTAAATTAGTTCCTAGAAAAACTGCAAATCCTCCGGTGGATTTTCTGTCATCCACACAGCCTGCCCAGTCAGCATCTGAGAAGGTACTTACTAGTGTGGAAACCGACCTGTGAATCTTTAGCCTGAGTCTAGTGCACTGCTTTATATACCTTAATATTATTTTCATAGCCTCCCAATATACTGTAGTTGGAGCATGAAGAAATTGACAAACCTTATCTTAAGCCGTGTTAATGTTAGGTATTGCAATGCTCCTACAATGCTCTTGTATCTTGTGGTGTCTTAAGCTCCTAGAGAAGTTCCTTCATACAGAGATAGCTTCTCACTAGTGGATAATGGTGTATTGACTGGCTTACAATCTACCATGCCGACCCTCTTTAGTAGATCAGACGCATATTTTTCTTGTGTAAGCAGAATTCTACCGTTTGTTTTATGTACCTCAATGCCAAGAAAATAGTGAAGCTCTCCCAAGTCCTTCAATACAAACTGTTCTTTATGATCTTGAAGTAATGCACTTGATGCTTGCTTGGTGGAACTCGCCACAATTATGTCATCGACATACACAAGAACAAACATTATGATGCCTCCCTTACTGAAGAAGAACAAGGATGTGTCAGCCTTGGATGTTTTAAACCCTAATTAAATCAATCGTTCACTTAATCTAGAGTACCACGCTCGAGGAACTTGCTTCAACCCATATAAAGCTTTATCAAGTTTGCACACATAGTTAGGCCGGTTTGGATCCTCAAAACCAGGAGGTTGATGCATATATACATCTTCTTCTAAGAGTCCATGTAAGAATGCATTCTGCACATCAAGTTGGCAAAGTGACCATCCACAAGATACAGCTACAGACAATATAACTCGAATAGTTGTAGCCTTAATTACTGGACTGAATGTATCTTCGTAATCAATTCCATACCTTTGCTTGAAGTCCTTGGCAACAAGGCGAGTCTTGTAACGATCTAGACTCCCATTAGACTTTCTCTTGATTTTATACACCCATTTGCACCTTATAACATTGGTTCCCTTATGTGGCGGGACTAGATGTCATGTCTTGTTTCTTATTAGTGCTTCATATTCAGAGTTCATGGCCTCTCTCCAATTTTTATTCTGCAGTGCATCAGCAAGATCAGTCGGTTCACCAGTGCTTGCTAACATCCCATACCTGACCGTGCCATCAGTATAAATTTTCTTCATTTGAATGCCGCGCTGGAGCCTTGTTACCGGCCTCAAAGGAGCTGCAACCTCTTCTGGTGTACCGACAGAGGATCCATCAGTGGAAATCTCCCCCATGCTCCGTGTCGTATCATGAGGTGGCATCGTTCCCGCGCCTGAAGCAGGCCAGGTCGTGTCGGATAGACTTCGGCAATAGGTGAGGGTGAGTGCGCAACTGATTGGCCCCCACGCGACATCACCTCGATGGAAACAGGCACAGTCGGCTGGCTGCCAGACCCGCCTGACGACGTGGGCACAGAAACCTATCGGGGATCATCTCCGTGATCCGTGCCGCTGCTTCCAATGGTGATATCGTCTGTATTTGGTACTTGAGGCAAGCTAGAGTCTCCGCCAGGATTGTTAAATTCATTAGGCAAATTAACAGGCAAGTTAACATGTTGATCATCCAAACTACTGTCCCCTTTGATAGCCACGGAATCAGGAGAAAACAAGAGGATCTCTGAGCACAGACGAGCACCCGCATTGGGATGCATCTCGGCAAAAGAAAAAATTGTTTCATCGAATGTGACGTCTCTAGAGATATAGACACACCCAAATGCAATGTCCAGACATTTATACCCCTTGTGAAGATTAATATAACCCAGAAAGACGCATCTCTTAGAGTGGAACTGGAGTTTATGGGCATTATACGGGCGAAGATTGGGCCAACAGGCACAACCAAACGTCCGTAGGGAGGAGTAATCTGGTTTTTGACCAAAGAGGCGCTCCAGGGGCGTAGTAAAATAGATGACTGCACTAGGAAGGCGATTGATGAGATATGTGGCTGTGAGGAATGCTTCGTCCCAAAATTTTAGGGGCATACTGGCGCATGATAGAAGAGCTAGACCAACTTCAACGATGTGCCGATGTTTGCGCTCGACGGCACCATTTTGTTGGTGTGCATGAGGACATGAAACATGATGCGAGATGTCGATTTTAGTAAAAAAGGAGCTAAGCCTTTGATATTCACCACCCCAATCAGTTTGGATGGCTTTTATTTTCGATCAAGCAACCTTTCAACTAGGTTATAAAAATCATGAAATTTCTAAAAGACTTCAGACTTATATTTAATGAGGTAGAATCCATGTAAACTTGCTATAATCATCGATAAAATTAACATAATACTGTTTTCTGCTAACAGACTCGATAGCTTGACCCCACACATCAGAGAACACATGTTCTAAAGGAGCACTAGATTGACTTACTGACTTAGGATAGGGTAACTGGTGTGCTTTTGCTTGTTGACAAGCATTGCACACATGCTCATTATTGGACTCTGAAGCAAATGAAAGGCTATCATTACTGATGATGCGACGAACGATCGGGGAGGCTAGATGTCCTAGTCGTTCATGCCACTAAGACAGGGATGGGCGAAACACCAGGAGGACTTGTTTTGGTGGTGAAGGAAGAGGATATAGCCCCCGATGACAACGACCTTTAAGTAGAGTTTTCTTGGTTGCCTGATCCTTAACCAAAAAATAGGTGGGGTGAAATTCTATGTAGGCAGAGTTATTAGAAATAAATCGGTGAACTGAAACAAGATTCTTGGAAGCTTTAGGTACATGCAGAACATTTTTTAACTGGAGATTGCGGCTAGGGGTAACAATAGTAGATTGACCAACATATTTAATTGCCATACCTGCACCACTTGCGGTGTGGATCTGATCACCACCGTTGTACTTCTCACGCATGGAGAGTTTCTCTAACTCGCTGGTGATGTGGTCAGTGGAGCCACTGTCGGTGTACCAGTTGGTGTCGATGTTGTATGAACCGGTTGCCGCTACTGCATGCCTTTCTTTAGGGACGAAGTCCTCATCGAAGCGGTGCCAACGAGCTGTAGTGTGCCCCTCCTTGAAGCACACCTGATAGATCGGTTTGTTCTGCTTCTTGTTATTGTTGGAGCCGTCACCTTGCTGGTTGCTCCTTTGACCGCGACCACGACCCCCACCATTTGGAGGGCCGCGCCCACGTCCACGATAGAAACCACCACGACCACGATTATTACTGCGGCCTCCTCCACGGCCAGCCATGTTGGCCAAGTTCTAGTCATCGCCTTGGACCAGATCCATCCTGGTCTCGAAGTTGAGGAGCTATGAACTCGTCGATGGTCACCGATTCCACCCTCGTGATGAGAGAGGTAACCAGTGACTTATATTCCGCGGGTAAGCCGATGAGTATGTACTCAACTAGCTCGTCATCAGTGATTGATTGTCCCGCGGCCGCCATCTCATCGTTGAAACCTTTCATCTTAGTGAAATAATCAGTAGCAGATGAGTTACCTTTCTTAGTATTGGCGAGGGAGATGCGCAGATTTAGCGCGCGTGCACGGGTTTGTGAGGCAAACATGGCCTCAAGCTTAGCCCATGCATCAGCCGCCATCTTCGTTTTGGCGATGTGGCTGAGAATGTCTAGAGAGACGGAAGTGAGAAGGAAGCTGAGGATCTGCTGATCCCGTGCCTCTCATTCTTCGAACGCCGAGTTGGAGATCTTCTTGCCATTCTTGTCCTCAATCTCCGTCACCGGCGGCTTAGAAGCACCAATGAGATGGTCGTACAGGCGAGCACCGCGCACGGCCGAGAGCACCTAGGCTTCCCAGATGGAGTGATTGCTCCTGGTAAGTTTCTTTGTCACAGCGCCGCCCGAGAGAGGGTTGAGATGGAAGGTCGAAGAAGACATGGTGGGCGGCAATTGGATCTCTTGAGTGTTTATTGGGAGGCGAGGTGGGTGCCTCCTTCAGTAAAAACTCCAGCTGCTCGCGAAGCGCACAGCGGTTGTCGAGCCTCGGATCTCTAGTATTCCTCTAGCGAGCGGAGCCGATGGACGGGAGCGGTAGCGAGGCTAAATCGGCGTCCGGGACGAGAACGAGGCTAGAGCGGCAGCGAGGCTAGATCAGAGGTTGGAGAGGCTCTGATACCATATAAGAATACAGAGGACAGATGACGAAAAGCTTGGCAAGATGATAGCCAGGGACGCCATACGTGTTAATTTATAACGCTATACAACATAAGCTCTCATACAAGGTAACAATCTCCGATGCAGCTAACGTTTATTTTGTTTGGCTCTAATTACCTTTCATATGTCAGCTTGTATGTATCCATGTACGGGTGTGGAATGTAGATTATCTAATCTACTTCACATGATATGCTTAGCCTAACTATGATCACATTAATGTGAAAACTTACATTTTAGGTCACGGCGTAGCCAAGATTCTAGCGGAGTAGGCGAAATCAGTGTTGAGCACGCTTATTATCGTTCTCCTGGAAATTACAGGCATCTTAGTTTCTTCGAAACATAGTAGAGAGATGCGATCCTCCCACACTACATTGCAAACGATATCATGGTCATGGTTATTCGGCCATGGCCATGGGCAGCCATCACCAAGGTGCACAGCTATAGCAGCATCGCCACCTCCTCTTCCTTTTACTCTGCTGCATCACCCAAAGCGCCGTGGCGCTCTCCTCTAACTACCATTTCTCTGTTGGATGGGCTGCTTATTCACGCATCGACCATCCGGAGAGGGGCTGCATAGGACACGGGTTGTAGCCGGTCTCTGGCCGCCAGGCCGCGAGGCCCGCTGCCCCACCCTCACTGGGAGCTCAGCGCCGCCCCGTCGTGTCTCGCGGCCACGCCTACGCATCTCCCCTCGCGTACCACACTCTAGCCTCCTACGCGGCTACGCGCACACGGCCGGAGCCGTTGCTTGACTGGTCGAGTTCCTCTCTCGCTGGTGGAGCACGTCCGTCGTCCATGTTGTCCGCATGCAGGGGACGTGGTGACGTCTCCGGCTGGGGGGGGGGGGGAGGGGGGGGACTGGAATAGATCGGACTTCCATCATCATTAGGTTAGCTTTGAAGTTGATCGAGATTCCCCTTTTCTCATGGATGAAGTAGCTGGTTGAAAATCTTGCTGAGGCTTCGGGCTGTGATTGAACTACTGAATAACCTAAAGAGAAAAATCAGAGCTTGCTAACAGATTCGCAGTAGAATGAAGCTTATAAAGCGAGGGTGATTTGCAGTAAAAACAACAAAGATGAGGCTTTTTTTTTTCTTTTTGGTACGGAAGACATCAAGAGAGTGCAGATGTTGACCAAGGAAACGAATGTCCAGCCATGAATTGAAGAGAAAAGGAGCGATCTTTTTCCTTCGATTTGTTCCCCGGGCACCACCTCCTCCGTGCGAGCTCGGGCTCCACCATCGCTGCAGCCACCTCGTTGCCGCCTTCGCCGTCGCTGTGGGCCCCTGACCGACCACCGAGAGAGAGGGAATGGGATCCACCGACCACCGCCTCCGCCTCCCCACTGCCTCCACCGACCACTGAGAGAAGGAACGGGATCCATCGAGACAGAGGGGGCAGGGCAGGCAGACAGCGAGATGCAATCCTCATGAGCCGACGGGAAGAAAGAGAAGGAAAATAAATATGACAGCTCATGATTTTTAAATTTTTTTATTAGATAGTCACGTTAGCTCCACGTATACTAACTTATGCTAAAACCACCCTAAACAGTACTCGTGATAATTCATTGGGTTTAAAGATTTATAAATTAAAAATAACTGATGTCGTAGTTAAGGGATGTAAATCGGATTGTCGCCATAGTCTAGTAATTCGGACATTTTTAACGAGCGGAAAGCGAAACTCTCTTCTCCCATCCCCACATGACGAGCACCACCACCGAGCACATTGTCATGTGCAGCTGTGCGGGTAGGTAGCATCGAGCAACATCTCCTTAGCTCATAATACCTACAAGGCTACTCCTTTCCTGCTTCTCAGGACAAGTGTCATAGCCCTCATAGCCCTCAACGTCCTCACTGTAGAAATGTGTACAGTGACTAAGATCCTGAGTGTATACAAGGAGGTCGGATCTATATATATACAACCTAGGTCAATGGTCTGTCTAACACCCCCCGCAGTCGTAGCGGGAGGGGAAAGGACGTAGAGACTGGACCGAAAACTGATGAACAAATACGTGGCAGGCCTTTGGTCATTATATTGGTAAACTAATGTGCCGATGGTACATAGAGCACCCGAACATGTCCTAATGCGACTGTAGATGAGAGCAAAAAAGGAAACTAGATCGGCCTGAGCCGATGGAGTCGGGTGGGCCGAGTTGTTCGATCGGTCCGATAGAGATGGATCAGCCGATGGGATGGGGGAAGCTGATGAAAGCTGAGGAGCCGATGGAAGTGAGGTGTCCGATGGAAAGGGGACGATATCGGCTGAAGGATAAACGGTATCGGTATCGGCCGATGGAGCTGGGGCCGATAGGGGTCCAATGGTTGGGACATCGGACCGAATAATGGTGGGATATGTGAAGGGTAAGTCCTCAGCAGCAGCTGATGAGGGGGCCGATGGAGGATACAGTGGAGGAGACCTGGTCGGCACGGTGTTGGTGAGGAGAAAGTCGAGATCACTAGAGGAGGATCTCGAATCAAGTAGATCGAAGGGAAAACATGTCTCGTCAAAAATGACGTGACGAGAGACGATAACCCGTCGGGTGGAAAGGTCGAGACATCAGTATCCCTTGTGAGAGGAGGGATAGCCGAGAAGAATACAGGCCGTGGAGCGGTGAGCGAGTTTGTGGGAAGCTATGGCAGTGAGGTTTGGGTAGCAGAGGCACCCGAAAACGCGAAGGTGGGAGTAGTCAGGCGCTGTATGGTAGAGAAGGGCATAGGGAACGTTGTTTTGAACGGAAGAGCATGGGCGCCGATTGAGAAGATACGTCGTAGTAGCTAGAGCTTCTGCCCAATAAGTGGCAGGTAAGTGGACGTGAAGTAGCATGGTGTGACTGATGTTGTTGAGGGTGCAAAGGAGGCGCTCGGTTTTGCTGTTCTGAGGAGAGCCAGAGTTGGATGCCCTGTGAAGTGAGAAAGGTTGTAACGGTATGGTTAACTAATTCCCTACTGTTATCGGCTTATAGAGCCTTGATGGGGAGGTTAAACTGAGTGGACACGTATGTGACGAAGTGAGTGAGGTGAGAGGCGACCTCTGATTTGTTGATTAGCAGAAAGGTCCAGCAATAGTGTGTGTAATCATCAAGTATAGCGAGGTAATACTGATTACCGAAGACACTTTTAACTGAAGATGTCCATACATCACAATGTATAAGTTCAAATGGACGTGAGGTACACGAGAGAGAACTAGAAAAAGGCAGACGCGCATGTTTGCCAAGTTGACATGAGTGGCAAACTGTGGAGCTGCTATGGGTACATCGGATGAAGGCGCTGCAACGGAGGGTGGCGACAGCGTCGGGCCCGAGGTTGCCTAGGCGAAGATGCTAAAGGTTGGTGGAGAGGGCGACGCTGACGTGTAGAGTGGACGGCGTAGCGGAAATGGTGTATAGGTCTCCGCCACTATTGCAGCGAAGGATCTGTCGCCGGGTTAGGATATCCTTCACAGAGAAACCAGACGCGTCAAATTCGATGAAGCAGTTGTTGTCTCTTGTGAATTGACGAACAGATATAAGATTGTGAATAAGAGAAGGTACGATAAGAACATTGTGAAGGGAGAGGTTAGTGGTGGATGTAGACAGAGAGGAGTCACCTCGGCATTGGACAGGAAGAGAGTGACCATTGCCGATGGTGACAAAGGGGGAGGAAGAGGGGTGACAGGAGCGAAGTATACCGGCCGATGACGCCATATGTGAAGATGCCCCAGAGTCCAGCACCCAAGGGTGCTGTGATTGGAGCGTCATCTGGTTGAGGGCAGTGACGAGGCCAGCCTGGTTCCAGAAGGGAACCGACTCGGTGGATGGGGTCGGTAGCATCGGCTGAGGCGGCAGAACGGGAGCCAATGCTAGGTGAGCCTGAGAATGGGCGCCGAGAACCTCGGGTTGCCAGCCGATGGGGCTGCGTGGCTGGGGCTGGGGTGCCCAGGGATTGTAGCAGAGCCACGGACCCGTGGGACCGGCAGGTTGGGCAAGGACCGAGGCAGGTCGTGATTGCATCGGACCCTGCCAGTTCCTGCCTTTGCCTTTCCCGGTGCGAGCTGTGTTGCCATGGCCACTTGAGCCGCGGGAGGAAGGGGCAGCGCAGGATGCTCGGCAGCCATAATCGACTGCGACAAGGAGAGCTGTGTGGGCCACTGTCTTCTCATCGTTGTCCAGACGGAGTTTTTTAAGAACTAACAAGTCATGGGCCCGGGCAAACGATGGAAGGCTGGCCTCGTCGCTGCCCTCAACATTTGACACTCCAACCACAACACCCTTTGGTGTTAGACTCTAGGGCGTCTTCACACATCACGTCATTGGCCGGTATACTTCGCTCCTGTCACCCCTCTTCCTCCCACTTTGTCACCATCGGCAATAGTCACTCTCTTCCTGTCCAATGCCGAGGTGACTCCTCTCTGTCTACATCCACCACTAACCTCCCCCTATGTAATGTTCTTATCATACCTTCTCGTATTCACAATCTTATATATGTTCGCCAATTCACAAGAGACAACAACTGCTCTATCGAATTTGACGCGTCTGGTTTCTCTGTGAAGGATATCCCAACCCGACGACAGATCCTTCGCTGCAATAGTGACGGAGACCTCTACACCATTCCCGCTACGTCGTCCACTCCACACGCCAACGTTGCCCTCTCCACCAACCTTCGGCACCTTTGCATCAGCCACCCCGGCCCCGACGCTGTCGCCACCCTCCGTCGCAGCGCCTCCATCCGATGTACCCACAGCAGCTCCACAGTTTGCCACTCGTGTCAACTTAGCGAACATGTGTGTCTACCCTTTTCTAGTTCTATCTCCTGTATCTCACATCCATTTGAACTTATACATTGTGATGTATAGACGTCTCTAGTTAAAAGTGTCTCCGGTAATCAGTATTACCTCACTATACTTGGCGGTTACACACACTATTGCTAGACCTTTCCGCTCAGCAACAAATCCGAGGTCGCCTCTCACCTCACTCACTTTGTCACGTACGTGTCCACTCAATTCAACCTCCCCATCAAGGCTCTATAAGCTGATAATCGTACGAAATTCGTTAACCGTACCGTTATAATCTTACTCACCTCGCAGGGCATCCATCTCTGGCTCTCTTGCCCCAACACCTCTCCTCAGAACGGCAAAGCCGAGCGCCTCCTTCACACTCTCAACAACATCAGTCACACCATGGTACTTCACGCCCACTTACCTGTCACTTATTGGGCAGAAGCTCTGGCTACTGCGACGTATCTTCTCAATCGGCGCCCATGCTCCTCCATTCAAAACAACATTCTTTATGCCCTTCTCTACCGCACAGCGCCTGACTACTCCCAACGTCACGTTTTCGGGTGCCTCTGCTACCCAAACCTCACCGCCACAGCTTCCCACAAACTCGCTCTCCGCTCCACGGCCTGTATTCTTCTCGGCTATCCCTCCTCTCACAAGGGATACCGATGTCTCGACCTTTCAACCCGATGGGTCATCGTCTCTCGTCACGTCATTTTTGACGAGACATGTTTTCCCTTCGGTCTACTTGATCCGAGATCCTCCTCTAGTGATCTCGACTTTCTCCTCACCAACACCGTACCGACCAGATCTCCTCCACTGTCCCCTCCATCGGCCCCCTCATCGGCCGCTGCTGAGGACTTACCCTTCACATATCCCACCACTATTCGGTCCGATGTCCCAACCATTGGACCCCCATCAGCCCCAACTCCATCGCCCGATACCGATACCGTTTATCCTTCAGCCGATACCGTCCCCTTTCCATCGGACACCCCACTTCCATTGGCTCCTCAGCTTCCATCAGCTTCCCCCACCCCATCTCTATCGGACCGATCGGACAACTCGGCCCACCCGACTCCATCAGCTCAGGCCGATCTAGTTCCCTCTTTTCCTCTCATCTACAGTCGCCGACCTAGAGCCGATGACGCCCCTACCTGACCAGTTCTTCCCATTACTCCCGCACCCCCATCGGCTCCAGTTCCCTCCACCTCTCATATGGTCACCCGCTCCCAGACCGGGTCTCTCCGCCCCACTAATCGCTACGGGCTCTTCACCATCCACAGCTCTATCTCGCCCATCCCGACGACATCTCGCTCCGCCCTAGCTGACCCTCAGTGGCGCACGGCCATGGCCAACGAGTACAATGCCCTAATGGACGAGACCTGGCGCCTCGTCCCCCGTCCTCCCAGTGCCAATATTGTGACCGGTAAGTGAATTTTTAAACACAAATTCCACGCCGATGGCTCCCTTGCCCGTCACAAGGCTCGCTGGGTAGTCCGGGGTTTCTCCCAACGACCCGGTGTCAATTACGATGAGACCTTCAGTCCCGTCGTCAAACCCGCCACCATCCGGGTCGTCCTCACTTTGGTTGCCTCGCGTTCCTGGCCGATCCATCAGCTAGATGTGAAGAACGCTTTTCTTCACGACCATCTGATGAAAACGGTCTACTGTCAGCAGCCCCCAGGCTTCGTCGACCCTTCTCATCCGGACGACGTCTGTCTTCTTCAACGTTCTCTCTACGGCCTCAAACAAGCCCCTCGTGCCTGGTACCAGCGCTTTGCTGCCTATATTCGGCACATCGGCTTCATGGCCTCTGCGTCTGATAGTTTCCTGTTCACTTTCCATATCGGCTCCACTACTGCCTATCTAATTCTATATATCGACGACATTGTCCTTACAGCGTCTTAGACATCTCTCCTCGACCAGATCATGGGCCGACTCCACTCTGAGTTCGTCATGATCGATCTTGGTCCTCTCCGCCATTTCCTTAGTATCTCCATCACCCATTCCTCTCACGGGCTATTTCTTTCCCAACGCCAGTACGCCATCGACCTCCTCCAGCGTGCGGGCATGGCCGATTGTCACCCCACGGCCACCCCGGTCGACACTCGAGCCAAACTCTCCACTGCCGATGGCGCACTTGTTGCCGATCCCTCTCACTATCGGAGTCTTGCCGGGGCTCTCCAATACCTCACCCTCACCCGGTCCGACCTCATGTACACTGTCCAGTAAGTGTGCCTCTTCATGCACGCTCCGCGTGAACCTCACCTCGCGCTGCTCAAGCGAATCTTACGCTACGTGAAGGGCACCCTCTCTAGCGGACTACATCTCAGCTCCAGCCCTATCGACTCCCTCACCGCGTACTCCGACGCGGATTGGACAGGCTGCCCCGACTCTCGACGCTCTACGTCCGTCTACTACGTTTAACTCGGTGACACTCTCGTATCCTGGTCCTCAAAACGCCAGACTACGGTGTCCCGGTCCAGTGTCAAAGCTGAGTACCGCGCCGTCTTCCACACCATCATCGAGTGTTGCTGGCTTCACCAGCTTCTCTAGGAGCTCCGTGCACCCCTCTCCACTACGACCGTCGTCTACTACGACAATATCAGTGCCGTCTACATAACCACCAACCCGGTCCATCATCGACGCGTCAAGCATATCGAGATCGATATCCATTTTATCCGTGACAAGGTCGTATTAGAACAGGTTCGGGTGCTCCATATACTATCGGTATATCAGTTTATCGATATAATGAGCAGAGGCCTGCTCACGCCTTTGTTTACCAGTTTTCGGTCCAGTCTCTACGTCCGTTACCCTCCCGCTGTGACTGTGGGGTGTTAGACAGACCACTGGCCTGAATTGTATATATATAGACCCGATCCCCCTTATATACTCTCGGAATTGTACATATTTATACAATGAGAAAGCCTCGTATATCTTTTGCTTCATCCGTACTACGTACGCGTGCATGCATGCACAGTCAGTGATTCCATATTCATTTGCTAGCTGCTTATAAATACCCGTGCATTCCAACAACAGAAAAGAGCAATACGGTCCTAATAAACCCACCTAAGCAATACAGTATTAGGCTCATTTAGCTAAAACGTAGAAACATTACATGCTTAATTTCTGCCAAAAAAAAAGCTTTGAAACTCCTCCATTGCAAGGAAAACCTTGATGGGAAGTGCATCCATGCTTGTGATGTCAATTTTTGTCCTGATCGTCCTAGCTCCCTTGCTGCTTACCGGCGCCACCCGACCTGATGGGTTTAGAGGTTTCCTACTCCGTCAGGCGATAACACTCAACGATGGCCCTCACCACGCCGGAGAACGCTCCCGGCGGCGGCTGTCTGAACCCACTGGCGTCATCGTCAAGGGTAACTGCACTGTACGTGGTGGAGCTCACCATCGGCACTCCGCCGGTCACCGTTCAGGCCTTGGTCGGCATCAGCGACCTCTGCTGGGTGGAGTGCAGCCCATGCAGTTGCCGCAGCACGCCGGCGGGGACGCGGCTATACCGACAGGGCGAATTCGAGCAGCTTCTCTTCGCTGTCGTGCGCGAGCCAGGCCTGCAACATTCTTATAATATTAATTATATTTAATCTGAATTGCTTGATATATAACTTGATATATTTTAAATGGTCTTGATATATCTATTTGGAAGATAAAAGTTATATCAAAGAAGAATATGTTAATAAGATACGTGAGATAAATATTCTTTTATTAAAAATTGATTCTAAATCTTCTTCTGCTTTGATGTCTTAATGCTTCTTCATCACTTCTTTAACTATTTTTAATATGATCAATTCGAGCAAATCTTAGATAATGACTTGATTTTATTAACTAACAGATTTTCTCGAGCTTTAAGAACAGGAAACAAGAAGATATAATTCGTTGCTATGACTGTAGAAAGCCTAACCATATTTACTTTAACTGTCCCAAGTTAGTCAAATGCACAAAAGAAAATAAAGAAGACAATAACAAGAATAATAATAAGAAGAAGAATGTATTTAAAAGCAAGAGTAATAAGGAGAGCTAAAAAAAAGAGAGATTGGACAAAGTATATTGTGTCTTTAATCAAGTGACATTGATTTTAGAAGCAAGAAAGAAGATAAGGATAAGGATAAAAATATCTCTTAAGTATGTCTTATAACTTGTGTAGAATCAACATCTAGAAAGTCTAATTCTGACAACGAACATAGTGAGACAGCTTTGGTTTAAGATATTATTATTTCTCTCAGTTTTAATATTTAAAAATATGAGAAAAAAGATGAAACAACATGACTTTATTATTGAATCTCTTAATGCTGAGATTGCTAGATTAAAATATTTTATTCCTGACGCTAATAATTGTATACCCTTGTGAAGTTTATTTTCTAAATTTTCATCTTTACGTAAGGTGAATGGTAATAACTATTTGAGATTATAATTAGAAATTGAATCTTGAATCTTCTTTTGCTCTTGGTATTACTTTGTACTTTTATATTGCAAATGAGTTGTTTTCAATAAAAAGATTTTGAAAAAAAATATCAGGTTGTTTTTTATACAAGTTGAATGTCTTATCTCATTAATACTAAAAGGTTAAAATAACAGAATGATGCTTTGATTGCTAAAATTTGCTAAATATGTTTTCTTAACGAGATAACGTTAAAAAGTGTTTTAGGTCATGTTGAGTATTTCTAGGATAATATAAAAACTCATGATGTCCTTTCTTATCAAAATTGTAGAAAATAAAATAGAGTTTTAGTTGATTGTAAAAATTGTGTTACTTTGCCGAAAGAAATTTCTTATTTGAAAAGTATTTTGCAAAGTTTTTTATGATAAAAAGAAACTTAATATGATTTTAGATCAATAAAAAATGAGTACACATAATAGAGGGTTAGTTTTTGATGTAAATGCTTAGTTTACTAATCACAAACTAGGGTTAGGTTTTGGTGCACATGCTTAGTTTACTAATTATAAAAATGTAAAATTTTGATAAAACCAGAACCTAAGAAAACTATTTTCAAATCCATTGGTATTTTGTATTCTCTTTCTTCTTTAAGTCAAACTATTTCTACTGCAAAACCTTTGCTTTCAAAATCATCTACTCATGCGAAGTATACTTACACTTTTTGTGGAAATGATAGGCATTTAGTTGTTTATTGCTTTAGAGTTGCTTGTAAATAGAAAAATGAAAGAGAAAGTACTTTTACAAAATTTAAATGGCAACAAAATAGGTACCGGTTCAAAAGAATCGATTAGATTGACGTTTAGGTGTTAGTCGGACCAGCCTTGGTAGTTTTTTTTGTGAAAAATAAAAGTTATACTAATTTTACTCGTATGTATATTCCAATTTGTACTTTTGGTTGTTTGTCTCAGTACTGGATTTCAAAATTTCTTTTATCTAACCCTAGTACTGAGGCATCAAAATCTACTTGTGTGTAGACTTTTACGACTAGAAAGGAGAACGCGTGGATAATGAAATCCGATTGTTCACAACACATGTCGTTAATAATAATCGGCTCTCCTCCCTTATACTGGCATCAAGACGGAATTAATAATATTTGGTGATGCTTCTACAAATTTGCTTCTTTCTATAGGATCAGTCAAGGTAAGTGATAAATTTACTTTGAAAGATATCACATTGATGGAAATTTTGAAATATAAATTGCTCTTAGTTTCTCAAATAATTGATTATGATTTTGAAGTTTGATTTAAGAAATATGAAAGTAAAATTCTTGATTCTTCTGGTGCTTGTGTTTTGGGAATTTCTAGATATAAAATAATTTTTAAAGCTATTTTTGAGAACTGTGTTTCTTTTGATATTATATATCTAGTTGCTAAATTTTTAAAGGATTTAATGTTTTGGCATCATAGACTTATACATGTAACTTTTGATCATCCACTAGAATAAGTAGTTCTAATATTGTTCGTGGTTTGCCAAAACTTCAACAGGATCTTGATTTGATTTGTTTCCCCTATCGTGATGACTGATGCACTAGGACAACTTTTACATATGGACATTGTTAGTTTGGCTCAAGTGCAGCTCAAGTGCAGTTAGTCGGTGAAAAGTGATATGTTTTGGTTATTGTGGATAATTACTCTCGATATTCTAGAATTTATTTTATAGAAACTAAATATGAAGTTTTTCATCACTTCAAAATTTTATCTCTCTTGAACTTCCTATATCCTTGAGAATGATTAGAAGTAATAATGGTGGATAATTTCAAATACTTCTTTTGAACAATTTTGTGCTGAAAAAGGTCTTGAGCATCAATTTCTTCTCCACGTGTTTCTAACAAAATAGTGTTGTTGAAAAAAATGTTCTCTAGTTAAGATGGCTAGGAATATGGTTGATAAATATCATATTCCTAGAAAATTATAGGCTGAAACTATTAATAGAATTTGTTATATTTCCAATCTTGACACCTAAACTTGGAAAATTTTCTTTTCAGCTTCATTTTGTACATCAACATAAAGTTTTGTATTTACGTGTTTTTTAAGTGCTTTGTGTTAAAATCTGGAAATTTGGATAAATTTTGACACGTTCAACTAATGTAATTTTTCTTGGATATCCTGCTCACTCTCAGGGTTACCATGTACTTATTTTAGAAACTAATAAAATTGTAGAAACTTGTGAGGTTACTTTTGATGAGGCTAGTCTAGGTACTAGATCAGAAGTTGAAGGTACTTTATCATAGGTTTAGGAGGAGGATGAAAATATTATTGTGGATGAAAGTGATGATGAAGAATATGAGGTCAAGGTGGCAGTCAGTCCAACCAGGCATTAGGCTGGTCCGACTAAAGGCAACCAACTAGTTTGATCAGCAGAGGAGAGTCTGTCAAACTAGGATAGACCAAATAGCTTAGGTTCACATGAGATAGAGTCTTGTGGATCTCTAAAGTCCACAACTTCGATGACCCAAGGTTCAGAACATGAAACATCTTTACATGTTGCTGCTCCTTTGCACATTAAACACAAACATCCTCCAAAATAAATTATCAGTAATCTAAATGAACGTACTACACATTGTAAGGTGACATCTACTTAATTCTTTGCACATTCTACTTTTTTGTTTCTTTTGAACCCAAAGATGTATCGCTTGCACTAACTGATGAATTGTAAATTGATGCCATACATGAAGAATTTGAGAATTTTAAAACAAACAAAGTTTCGAATTTAGTTGAACCACCTCTTTATCATAATATTATTGGAACTAAATGGGATTTTAGAAACAAACAAAATAAGGATAATTTAATAGTAAGAAATAAAGCTAGACTTGTTGCACAAGGTTTTACTTAAATTTATGGTTTGGATTTTGATAAAACTTTTGCTCTAGTTACTCAAATTAAAGCAATTAGACTTTTGTTAGCTTTTCCTGCTTCAAAAGGTTTTAAATTGTATCAAATGGATTTTAAAAGAGTTTTTTCTAAATGGTTTTATATAGGAGGAAGTTTATAAACATTTATACATCAAACAAACTACACAAAATATCTTTTATGATATTTTGAAATGGAAAATTGCAAGCTAATTTCAACACTAAATAGATCTAGTATTGTTCTGGATCCAGATGAAGAAGGTAAAGCTCTTAATCAAAAGGAATATTGAATTATGATTGGATCACTACTATATCTCACTGCATCAAGATCAAACATACAATTTGTTATGTGTTTGTGCGCTCAATTTTAAGCTTCTCCTCGTGTTTCACATCATGATGCCATCAAGTGTATTCTAAGATATTTACATCATACTCTTATTTGACATATGATATTCTATTTTATCATTTATAAGTTTACATGCTTTTCTGGGCTATATTTTAGAGGTTGTAGAATAGATAAAAAAAGTACAAGTGGTACATATCATTTTCTTGCTACTTCTTTTATTGCATGTTCTTCTAGAAAATAATTTAATGTTGCTCAATCAACTATTGAATCTGAATATGTTGCTGCTATAAGTTACTGTTCACAAAATTCTTTGGTTGATTTTAACTTTGAAATATTATGGTTTAAGTTTTGATAAAGTTTCAATCTCTTGTGACAACACAAATGCTATAAATATTGCTAAAAATCAAGTGCAACATTCACTCGCTAAAACCATTGTAATATATTTTTATTTTCTAAGGGATCATATTGAAAAAGAAAATATTGTGCTTCAAATTGTTGATACTAAAGTACAATTGATGGATATTTTTACAAAACCCTTAAGATTCTTCTCATTTTGCTTATGTTCGAGGGGAATTGGGGTTATTCATCCATTTGGCATATTTTTGAGGCGGAGTAAACCTAGAATGTTTCTAAAGAAAAGAATAAAAAATGAAAAAGTGGAGCTTTGATTTTTACTATAAGTATATCTTTTGGTTGCTAATAATATAAGTGAAGTTTATTGTACTATAGTTTTTATATGAGCCTTTATTATTACTTCTAAGGCATATGAAGCATGGTACTCAAATTATTTTATTTAAATTAAATAAATATGCAATAATTAAACTAATGCTAAGTTTGGATGTTTTTTGCTTATATCTATCTTTGTTAAATTTTTATTTCTAAAATGCTCTATAAATATCTTTACCTTAGGATTCTAAATTCCTAGTAAAAGTATTCACCACAAGTACATATCTAATAAGAGAAATATAGTGGGTGTCGAATCCTTATAACAATATTTACGATAAGGATGTACCCAGAAAAAATTGAGAGATAAAAATGAGCAAAAAATTCTGAAATTATGAAAGTTCTAAAATTAATACTACAAATTGTTTATTTTCTTATGAGCAAAAATATTTGAGAAAGAATAATTCATTCAACTATTACAAATCGTTGAAATCATGAATATCAACTATTGATTTAATCTTAATTGTAATATCTTTGTTTTATATTTATACTCTAGTATATGCTTGTTATCTAATTGAAAATTTTCGTTGACTTTCTTGCAACGCATGTCTTAGGATTTCTCTAATTAAACAAAGATTCCACATAAATTATTAATAAAATCATTGTCAAATGGGAAGAAAAGTCAAAATGCATTCATTCTTAAAATGTCAAAATGTATCGATTTAAAAAAAAGTCGATTGAGTGATATTATTGAAATTTTGAAACAATTCTTTCTTTTAAAAAATGGGGGAATGGTTTTCTTTTCATTTTTATATTTTTTTCATCAAACACTAATTTATATTTTGATAAGATTGCCAATGTGTTCATCAAGTTGTAGATTATAAAATCATTATCATGATTAATATTTATAATAAATAATTGGTTTTACAAATAATTTATTTAATAAAAAATTATTTAAAAATATATGTGGTGGTTAATGTGAGTATGTGTGACTAATATAGGTCACATTATAATGTTTGCGACTAAAATAATTATTTTATCTATGTATGTGCAGGTGACTTGAGATTAAGCTTGCTCAATGGTAATAACGGGGACTACGATCATGGATAAGCTAAAGTCTAGTACGATATAGTATACCATGTTATAAGGTTGGACTAGAGTTAAGATCCTTGCTATCAATATCGATCAATGATGTGATCAAAACTACACTCAATGAGAGCCTAGGTTCAGAACGATTAAAAATATTATCTAATAAAGTTGAACACAAGGTGGCATATGGTAGATAGACACCGTATGAAAAGATTTCATAATAAACTTTATAATTTGTTTGTACAAGTATCCAAGAACCATGAATTAATTTAGAATGAAACTGAAGAAGAAAAGGAGGATACTAGACAGAGCTATAGTACATTAGTGTAGCATGTATGGGTATGATAGTTGGTGTCTGGTATAGACAGCATAGCTGATACAACTGTGGCCGTTAGTTCCTTGATGACTGTCGTTAACAGATTAGTCTATCAATTTATTAGATTTTATATTTCTACTAAAAGATTTAATTTATTAATTTTTCTATCATTCATCTTCTTTTTTAGCTTGGTTTTTACGTTTCCATCGTATATACTTTTAGAGATATGCACAAAATGTACGAAGTTTTTTGTAAGATGAAAAAATCCACCTCCGGTGGGTCACATGAAGGTAGGGAGGATGACATGCAGCCGAGGAGGGGGTTTGGGGCTGGGGAGCGTAGTGGGATAAGGAAAAGGGCCAGGGTTGTGAGATATATGGGAGAAGTTGAGGAACAGATCCTGTTAGGGCGGGACATTTAGCAGGCTAAGAGAAGTAGCATTAATGGCAATAAACCTGCATTTGAATTTTTTTTCTAACAGGGCTAAAACATAAGGAAAAACCATACAGCCAAAAGAAAAAAAATCATGTATGGTGCATGTAATTATCAAGGCACACAAGCAATAGCATCAGTCACGACATTGTCAAAACCACCTCCCAAAGTTCTGAAGGGGTAAATGACACTGGTTTTCACACTTTGGGGGTAAAAATATCTAGTTTCATACGCAAGGGTGGGTCTGAAGTAGATCAACCATAATGCTTCAAGGTTAAATTATTTTTGTTACTAAAACTGGATAAATTTACTTGGTTATTTCCAACAGGAATACAGGTATACTAGGGCTGGGAGGAGCAAACTGTCTCTGGTGGGCAAACCCAGCTTGGACCGCTTCTCCGACTGCCTCTCGTCGAACCCTAAAGTTGTCAGCTCTGTCCTGTTCAGCTCCGCGGCCACCATGAAGGGATGTGGCGTCTGATCAACCCCTCTCCTCCCTTACAACGTCAACTACTACGTCAACCTGCTCGGTATCTCCGTCGATGGAACCCGCCTCCCAATTCCCAACGACACGTTCGTGTTCAACGCCAAGACCGGCCGACGGCGTCGCCTTCCAGATGGGCGCGCCCGCCACCCAGCTGGTCGACGCGGCGTACACCGTCGTCGTGGACGCGTTCAAGGCACGGATGTCGACGACTTACCCGGTTGTCAACGGGAGAAGCCAGCTGTGCTTCCTCGCTGACGCGAGCAACAACGTCACCGTGCCGTCGATGACGATGCACTTCGACGGCATGGACATGGAGTTGCAGCAGAAGAACTACTTCGCCTTCGGAAAGCTTCAGGCCGGCGCCGGCGACGGCCTGTTGTGCATGATGATCAGCAGGTCGAGGAGCAGCTCGCTCATCGGGAGCATCATGCAGATGGACTTCCACGTGCTATAATGACCTCACGAACTCCATGCTGTTCGTGCAGCCCGCCGATTGCAGCAAGGTCTGAGACTGATGGATGGATGGGGTGATAATTAATGTATTAATCGCGCATGCGTACGTACAGTGGCGGAGGACGGAAAGAAAAAGGTGTGGCCCATAGACATCCAAAAACTACCAACCAACTGCAACACCTATGGTTCTAATTCATACCAGCAGTAAACATCCAACATGACGACAAGTCAACAGCGACAATCCATTTAGAAAGCACAGAAAAATACCTCAAATCCTCACTCCTCAACCAATGAAATTTCAGTAATGCATCACTAGACACAAATAGTGGATAGATATATAAAAAACATGCCAAACAAAGAGCAAAGATAAATTAATAGTGTCACATTTGAATTGATAATATAAATAAAACATTGGAATAGAATGTAAAACAGTATAAGCACACCGATAATGAAGTTTTTAGTTATGTTTAGATCCAAGGAGACGTAGGTAATTGCATTTGTCTATTTTTCTAAAATGCTTTTTAATTTTTTGTAGATTAATTTCTTTGAATATCTCTCTCAATGCAGCACACCGTTAAGTCATTGAGCCAACCATCAAATATCTTGTTGTGTCTATCTTTATAATCTAGTTGCCTCAATTGAAGCAATCACCATGGGTAAAAGCAATACCAATGGTATACCAATGGAAATAAAATATACCTATCAAGTTCAACCAAATTTTTTAGGATTATAAGATCATGATAAACTTTGAGCTCAACAAGCATTTGCACGTGGATTATGATTGTAGTTGATCTCTTATAGCCTTGTGATCATCATAAGAAAATCCTCATAAGAAATTCTGTAAGCTAGGCAAGCTTATTCACATCAAACTTAGAAAAAAATCTCTAGATCAAGACATGCAAAGCAAATAAGCAATTGCAAGTATATCTCGTTAAAGCGATGATCTAACTATGTGGTAATAGCATATATTATAGCATAAAAAGTATCAACATAGAAAAAACATTGGTCGTGACATTGTTTCTCTCCCTTTTCTTGATGCCCAAATCTTGGTACTGGATCATCCATATTTAGTATTAGGATATCATTTTCCATGCAAAAAGCTTTGACCTCCTCGAGCAAGAGTTCCCAACCACCACTTCTTAAATTGATCAAACGTGTTCTTACATCAACAACTAAGAACATGGCCTAAAAAAATATTTTGATCCTTTCTTTGCAAGAGAAGAGAGAGCTCATTTGTAATGCGAAGAATTTGCAACATCATCTTCATAATGAACACTAAGGTAGAAGACTCTATTATTGCAACCAAACCTCCTTCCCTTGATGGATTATGTTGATCTTCATGAACAAATTCTAGAACATGTATTACTGTATCCCACATTGACTCAATACGAAGTAAAGACTTGTAGTGAGACCCCCATCTTGTATCTCTTGGTCTAGCCAATGATGTTTATTTGTATTTTTCTCTTCTCGAAGAAATCTCTCCACTCTCCAACTCCTCTGTTAGGTTTCTACGATACTTATCAAGCAACAAATCTATTCTCTTACACAATGTAACCGTGGAGTTTACAACCATGGATACACAATCAAAGAAATCCTCTATAGCCATGTTACACCTTGAGATAGCAACAACTACCAACTGATAAGCAAAACAATGGATATAGAAAGCATAGGGGTTCTCATCACGAATTAGTTTCTAAAGACCCATTGAACTCTCCTCTCATATTAGAAGCTCCATCATAACATTGCCCTCTTAGTTTTGCAATCACTAAACCATAATCACATAGTGACTCAACCAACGATTTCTTTATGATGATGAGGAAACATCTATAACATATTTGATACCCAAAAATCATTCTTTACTTCTCCTTGGTTGTTTACAAACCTGCAACAATTAATTTATTAGATACCTAAAAAATAGAAATAGCCTACTAAATAAACAAATAACATGACTCATCATTACCTCACAACTATAGACATTTGTTCTTTAATTGATATATCATAAGATTCGTCAATAAGAATAGAGAATAGGCAATCCTTCATCTCTTTCTTGATTGCTTTTATGATCTTCTCAGCACAACAATTTGCAAGTTCTTTTTGAATTGTTCCGAAAGTCATTTTGGAATTTTTAGGATATAACTCCTTAAAAGCTTGCTTCACTGCCTCATTCCTTGTTTTGAACATGTAAGCAATTCTAGAAAATTTTCTTTATTCAAAGAAGAAGAGGATTCATCATGCCCATGGAATGGTTCACCTTACAAGGCAAGATAACTTACAATATCCAAGGATGTATCCAAACAAGTTTCATACTTGATTAAGGAATCTTTGCTATGATTTGTGACCTTATGTTTGACACTTGCCCTTTGATTATCAAAATTATGAAATGCTAATCTAGCTTGATTATGGATGCTATTAAGTTTACCAACATGTTTCTAAGTGTTAAGTATGCATTCTTCCATTACTTAGACCCAACTTTTATGACGGTATTATAGCCAAATTTGTGATCTATTTGATCATATTTGAAAAGATAGTAATAAAAATAGTAAGTCCTATCCAGCTGCAAGCTATAATTCAACCAATCATGTTGCCTAAACCTTTTTTTAAAGCTCCTCTTATCACCTCTGGTACAAAAACTATTACCAATTGGTTGAGTCGGACCTTTAGCAATGAAAGCCCTCTTAACTTTATCCATAATATTAAATTGATCAATTAGAATAGGAAGTCTTGAATCAGAAATAATGTGATCCAGATTGAACTCAGTTATACCTTCAACTTATGCATTCAACTTGTGCATCATTGGCAATATCAACATAACACAATTGCTCTTCCACTTCTTCCACTTGTGCCTCAGCCTCCTCTACCTCTATCACCTCTTCTACAATATTTCCGCTTTCATGAATACTTAGGTTTGTGCCACTAGACCCCTAGCCCCAAATAACTCTTCAAACCTGCATGCAAAAATACACAAATTTATAAACTTTGCATTTCCAAATTGCATTGTTCTCAAATTCTCAATAATATTTACCTCTTTATACCAATGCATTTCCCTTCCCCTTTTTGTCCATCCTTGCTCTTGCTCAATAAGCCACCTAGCCGGTAGCTGCCTGGCCCACCTAGAGCCTGCAAGCCGCCATGCTGTCCTATGGTGCACCTAGCACCTACTCGCCGCAGTGCCCACCCATGGCAAATTGGCTATCAACAGTACCTTGCTGAGTCGTTATCACTAGTCCCTCGTCAAGCTCCTGGTTCGGTAGCTCTTACGTTCTTGCCACTATCTGCCTACTCGCTGAGCTTGGTCGGTGCCACTTCACACCGCCCACGCCCTAGCGCTACCTCTAGCTTGTCGGCCTCAGTCCTCACGCATGGCACATAGCAAGCTCAAATTAGGGAAATTAAGGTTCCACTTCCACTTAACCGCATTAACACATGAATGGAAAGCCCAATATGCCTAGTGCAAGCATGTAGCCCAGCTCACGAGCTCTCTCGTCGCACGTCGCTCACCGCCTTGCCATTTACGGCTCACCATGTCAACTTCATGGGTGTCGCCACAAGCTTGCCATGCCACCGCTGTCCAAGGTAGGTCGAGGGGGTCCATGGCCACATTGAGGTATAGCAAGCGCCAACACCCCCTACTGGTTTGTCTGCCACTAGGTACTTAGGTTGTTAATTTAAGTATAGGTCTGGCTTGCCTAGTTGAAATTAGTATGCTTATTTTTGTTTGGCTTTGATTACCTTTTACTCACTCTAGATTTTAATAGACAATGTTTATTTTTTTTATTTATGTTTTATTTTAAAAATATAATATTTATTTATTTATTATGATTTGGTTTATTATTAAAGTTACTAAGCATGTTTTATATTTTTACATATTTACATAAAAATTTTAAATAAGATAAATAATCGAACATATATAAAAAAAATCAATGATATCATCTACAACCCATGTGTCATACATTTGCAGCTCGTGTGCGAGTAGATTCAAACAGCTGTAGTGAACGAACCAGTACGTGCTGCAGTGCCAAGCCTACCTAGACGTGTGTCAGCTCCCAAACGAAGCCTCCGCGTCGATACGCGACGCTAGCCGCCGGCCGACACCCCGAACCCTCTCCGTCGTGGGCGCTTACCGGCTCGACGGCACCAGACGGGCGCGCGGCTCCCAACTTCCCATGTGTGAGACTGGCCCGCATGGCCCTCCCGTATGAACACCTTGGCCGCGTTGCGACTTGCCTGACTGGTTTGCCGTTTGTGCTTGCTCAGCCTGGGCCGCCTGGGCAGCTCGCACGAGGCCGTGTTGTCTCAGTCTAGTGCGGCGCCTTGGGCTACCAGGCCAGCGCAGACGGCCTCGGCCGGTCGATGGGACGAAAATGAGATTAGCCTGTGCTGGCCCCTCAGTCGTCTTCTCTTATCATTTCCTAGTCCAAAATACAACAGATCTAAAGATGTGAAGCTACCTACTCTAAAGTAAAAGTATCATCATCCAAAGAAAAATTCTAACAATCTAACAGTGGCCAAAGTGCAATTCACTCAAGTTGCTTTTCCTGGAATTACTCCAATTGTACTAGTAATTTGGCACATCCTTAAGCGTAATTCTAATCCACCATCTATCAAGATTAACTCTGTCACCTACATACATGTGGATTAAACAATCATCGTCCTCCAACCACACATACTTTGCTGATCTAACTGAAAATTTTCCATCACAAAATAACTACATTAGTCAATACTTAATCTATCACATTCTTTGTTTTATATATGGAGCAGTTATGTTTTTACCCTACTTCCAGTCCCAATTGTGATTTTTGTCCCCTTTTTTGAAACAAATAAGCCATTTACCCCTAGTTTAGACGGCAATTTGGTGGCCTAGAAATATTGCATTAAAGATATATGAAAGAGTAGAAAAAATTATTTGTGAATTATAAAATATTTGATCTACCCCTGGTGACTAATTTGTCAATCATAGACTACCGACTCGGGCTCTACATAACCAAATCCATCCCCATGTCAAACCCTAGGGGATGCAAGCAATCGGCGGTAAAGCAAACAGGAAGACAATGATGGCTACAGCGAGCTGAGGCTGCGTAGCAAGGGGACTAGATCACGACCAAATGCAAAGCGATGGTGCGAGGGGAGCAATAAGAAGGCGGGGGCAGTGGGATGAGGCTTTTAGATGACGAGGTCTATAGCAAAGCTTCTAGATGGCGGTGGCAACTACAGCTTGGTGAGGCAACGAGTCGAGCAAGCTTAGGTGAGGGCCATCCAAATCAAGGAGAGGTGGTGCCAGATAGTGTGGAGGGAGGCAACTCGGTGGTAGAAGGGAAGGACATTCATGGAGGAAATCTTGTCGAGATTTTTATGGAAGAGACCATTAGGTAACCTCTTTGTGTTATTATTGTGATTGTGGCTGTCTCCAAAAATAGTAGATGTCGATGCTGGTTAGATGTCAATGGCTAATTGTCTAAAAATATACAATTAGGTAAATGTGTTTTTTTATTTGTAGGCCAATTCACAGCGAGTTGAAATTAGTTGTTAGAGTTCAATTTTTTTTTAGCTTGTCAGATAGTGGGCTAAACAACTACCTCAAGAGTAAAACCTTGCCAACCCAATATATTGATATGCATAAGTATGATCTTAATTTCATAGCTGAACATTACATGTGGGGTTCAAAGTAGTGTTTAGCTATGAAGTGTTGATAAAGCAATTTCAAATTTGACTTTATGATGTTCATTGGACACTATAAGTATAAGACAAATGATTATAACTAACTTTGTCTCAAGAGCCAAGATTGCTAATAAGATGGAAGGAAAGATAATCCTAGCTATTACCAAGGCTCTAAATGCAAAAAAAAAGAGAAGCAGATATTGATATGTGGTGCTAAATCTTTTGAAGTAACCATGTACACCATTAGTCATGCGGTTAATTTGGAGCAAAGGACCTAAGTACTATAGAGCTTGGCAAGTGACTGGAAAACAATGCAATCATGTTTTAGCTCTTACTAAGGAGGTGTAGATGGATGATTTTGTGGATGGTTGCTTCTCTATCAATATATTTAGAAAGGCATATGTAGGTGCCTTCAAACCAATGGCATTGAAGGATGGCTAGCCACATATTGATCTAAACTATAAAATCAAAAAGTCTAGGCTGAGAAGAAAACCTAGAAGACCAAAAAGTGGCTAGGATCAATGCATCGAATGAAGCTAGCGCCACTAAGAGAAAAAATGCATTGAATATCATGAGCTAGACCATACAGCCAAGTATTATTAATGAGGCTTCACAGCATACTAGAAGAGGAGTCTGGCAACTTTAGAAATTGAAACATGGGAAGAGAGCAATGGCCCAAGTGATGCACCCATAGCAATGTGAGTCATGCATTACTAGTCACTTGCATTTATCTCCATTCTCTCATTCTGAATTAATCTTAATAATTTTGTTTATTTTAGCATTGCTAATTTGGTTGTTACTTAACCATCAAATACTAGTGTAGTATAAGTGGCACTGCAAGTAATATGGGAGGGGAAAGATCACTAACAGCAAGGACAAGGAAAAGAAGAGGAGGTGGAGTTAAAGGTGGTACTTCTAGTAGAGGAAGAGTTGTAGATAGAAGGAGAAGGGGGAATGCGAGGAGCAAAACAAGGGAGGCTAGTTACTTGATATATAATAGTTTAATCTTAGATTGTATGATGTGAACACATATTGTGATGATGTGTCTATTTTCTTTTTGACAATTGCCCCTTTATATATTGGGCGGCGAGATGTAGGAAATACCAATTTCGATAGCTATGATTGCGGTACACAGTTGACGTACAACTTCTCCATAGTTTAAAGCTTACACTAGAAGAGTTGAAGCAGCCTCTTCGGCAACAGCATTCAACACACACGCTAGATGGACAATGTTGAAGCAGTCAGGGTATTGTGGAAAGCCAAAAAAAATTGGGGAACGATATATAGATCCAAAATTTTGAAATATTTCTGCCCAAAAAGTTTAAATTTTGAATAAGTTTTGCTAAGTTTGAAAAAGATTGAAAAATGTTGAAATTTTCAGCTGGATGAATGCCAGGGGGTTTAAAATTAGCAAAACTTTTGGAAATTTCAAAACAAACTGCAACCCATGGGAGCGGCAAGGTTGTTGGCTGATGAATGAATGTCTAAATTTGTTAAACTTTGTGCAACACTTGTCTAAAGTTTGACAGGTAAAATATGGAGCAACACGTACTTTAGCTAGGAAATAGAGATTGTGCCACACTTGTTTAAGTGAATAACATGTATGGCGTCAAGATGAGTCTTACCACAAGTATAGCTACCACTAAACATATATCTAAGTTGGTCAAATATGACTAACTTGTGGGCTAGCAAGTTGAGACCATGTTTAGCTATGAACCAAATATTCATTCCTTGAGGTCGTCTTCTCTACCAAAACCCTGCTCAGAATTACTCTAGTGCTTGATTGGTTAAACAACCAAAAAATACTTTTAGAATAAGTTTCTATATATTTACTTTTAATGGTCTAAAAGCCAAATCTAGAGAAAAAATAATCAAAAAGAATTTTTTTTTCTTTTCTCAACTCGTTGAAACCGTATTCTTTGTTATACCATCAAAATTTTGCACTTCTCTATTCTGATTAGTGCTCAGTTCTCTTTTGCCATTATAATTGGTCAACGTTAGTTGACCATCATTTTGTCCCTAAAAGACCAACATGCCCTTATGAAGCAAAAAATTATAAGTAAACCAATGAAAACGTCATTTATCTTTTAGTTGTCAGAATAAAAACTTGTAGGAAAAATTACACTTCAAAAAAATTATTAGAAAATTTTCAATTCATTTGGAAGGTTTATATATGTAACTTAAAAATGAAATATTTAGAGAAAGTATTTTTTCATAGCCAAGTATAAATATTGCATAGCTTGCAATATTCCAAAAAATTAGTAGTAAAAAGCGATGAACATAAATTCCTGGTATAAATTATTTTTTTTGGAAAAACCATCCTCATGGTAAATTTCCTTGAAAATAATAATAACAATAATTCACATTTTGTTTTTATATGAAAATTTAATATATATTTTTCATAATATTTTACAGTATTTGTTAATACTTTAAGCGCTATTTTATTTTGTAACATCTAAAGGGCATAATGGTCTTTTATTACAAACTTAACAATCAACTGCGTTGACTAGACGGTGATGGCTAAAAAAATACACACTAATAGTCAGGGATAAAATAAAGAATTGCTATTTTTATGGCAGAAGAGATAATACAACTACAATGAGTGAAAAAAGGAAATTTTCTATAAAAACTCTAAATTCAAAAAAAATTAAAAAACCACCCTAAGTGTCACCATGAGTTTAAGATTCGTACCAAAAAATGATTGGTTATAGATAGATTTTCCCTATTATTGCTACTTGTTGCATTCTCGTAGCTTTTTTTCACGTTTTAGTTGACCTAGAGTATCTCTTAAGGTTTCAAAACCTACAGCACCAGTCGAGTACGGCCTGGTAGGAGTACAAAACATAATTAATTAAGTCACGCATGACCGTCTACATCAATAGTCTCAAATGCATCTTCTTTCTCAGCGATACAATACCACATTGCGCTCATCTTCCCCATCTTGAATTTGCTAAAGAAACCAGTTGCCACTGAACCCAATAAGACTGACACAATAACACATCTTCTAATGACCTCAGTTGAGCCTAGCCAGCATGAACAGCTACAACAGCTTTTTCGGCCTATTTATATTACTAAAAACATGCGTGGGAGTATAGGCACGAGAACACGTAACTAACGGCAACAGAGGCAATATCAAACCAAGTGGAATTAGAGAGGAGTATTTGTAACAAATTGTCTTATGGGTGGATTTTCTAACTTTCTAATTTATTTTTTAAATTTAACGACTACAGATTTTTAAAATAGAATCTGTACAGCTGAAGATTATAAAATAAACTGCAGTTGACACAAGGTCGCTCAAACAACCCTATAGCCTGTTGGTCGATCAGATTTCAAGTCCACCTGACTAGTACCTGAGTAGCTTTCAAAAAGTGAAGTTTAGTTTATTCTTAGATTAATCCAAAGGCGCGTGGCGGACACGTACACGCAACAAATACTTGTGCTGGGGGGATGAACTAATAACTGTCTAATTAACTGTGGGTAATCGAACAGTAGTACGGCTAGCGACACGATACGTTCGTTTAACCCATTTGCATGCGTGGATCAGTATGTGCATCCTTCGGCGGTCAGCCATGACGCACGCACACTTCTTTTGCAGCAGCGTCAACGGCGCACGTCGGATGACCAGCACTCTGTAACAAAAGCACTAGCTATTAATCTCTTCATTTCAAAATATAACATATTTTTATTTATTCTAAGTCAAATTATCTAAATTAAGTATATCAAATGACTACCATTGCATCCATTATAAAATATATTTTCATCCCTATCCCTATAAGACCTGACAAAATTTAGGGTAATTTGATTTATAATAAATCTAGAATCTCTTGTATTTTCGACGAAGGTTGCAGGAACTAGTAAGTAGTAACACTTTCAAACCTGCACGATCTTATAGCCTGGTATATCTAGCTAACCTCCGATGCATACATCAACCATTCAACCCACCCCGTGATGCAGCTGCGCAAGCAGGGCAACTGGCCAGACACGATCCGGTTTTACTACGTGCGGCATCAAGTGTTTTTCACCATCAGCTCACAGCCTCGCGCACGCTCTTCATCCCCACGCGATCCCGTAGCGCTCTGCTGCGCGAGACCTTTCGAGTTGCATCCTCCGCGCATCTGGTCATTCTAAAAGAAATCCGCTACTAGAAAAAAAAACAGTAGTAATAACGTAGACCTAACCGTATGTTATTATGGCGTCCCCTGAGAGAGGCGTACCGTATGCCCGTATGATGTGAGAAAGCCAGAAAAATGACCCAGCGGCACTATACTAGGAATTGGATTTTATGTCGTTGACATTTTTGGTGACTTATGGTTTCTTACATGCATACAGTTCAAATAGTAGCAAATAAATATAAAAGGTTACTAGATCATGATATAGACTATCATATTACATATCCATCCAAAAAAATGTAAGATCAAATTTGATTTAGATGTAAAGAAAAAATAGTAAATTTAACCCAGAATGCAACTGCACATTCTTATCTGATTTGTTTTTTTTTTATTTTTTTATTTGATATAGAAAATCAACTTATGTGAGTATGGTAGCCCGATCATTCCATGAGTTGAGATAACTATGGATTTGTTTAAAATACATTAATGATCCAGCTGCAACCGTACAAAACGTTGTGTTAAGCACATAGCAATCAATACACATACTTCAGAGGTCATCTGCCAGTGCAAATCAAACTTATTCTAAGCAAGCAATCGAAGAATAAACAAAACAAATAAGCATTGTTTTTTCTCTATGTGCATATCAAATTTGATTTTGTATATTTGTGGATAGATATGTAGCATAATAAAAAAAACTCGACTAGATCAATTGATAACACGTGTTTTTAAGGGTCAATGAGTAATCTTTTTTAACCAAGCTTGTAAAATTTGTTCCCATTAAGAGTTGAACCTAGACCCTGACCTGAAGGTGCTACTTGGGCACCATAACCACTAGGCTACATGCCCTTTTATGGATATGTAGCATAGTAATACATGTTAGTTAATTGCTTCATAACTGTTCATAATCATTTGGTACATGCGCAATGAAAGCACATCTTTTTGGGTTTAAAACACTTTCTCTATATTCCCTTTCATTTGTTCGCTTACACAAAGCATGCATCTATCTCAAAATTAATCAAAATTGTATGTACTTAGTGTTATCAAAATATATTCAAATTGATTTAATTTCATATGACTTTGGTTTTGTAGCTATTAATAACAACATATGGTCTTCCCTCAAAAAAAAAGAAATTGATGGTCGGTCAAGACTTTAGTTTTACAGTCTTTACCAAATTGTAGTAGTATCCTATATACAAAAATGAACACAATGCTAGTTTGAAAAGGAGCGGTGCCCGTTTGAGTCCACCGTTTCCATTCCCCTTTCGCACTCTTCTGAGCCCATGGATATGAATTCTGACAACCGCTAATGAAAAATGTACGTACACAGTTTCTGACTTTGTGTAATGAAAATGTTATCTTGCACCACACCAGCAGTCGAGATTACCTAACCACACCAGTCATTATCGTTCTTCTTAAGGCCAGCTGGAATTTCCGTACAAGCACGTACACAGTTGTTTGAACAGTTCGAAAATTTCATATGTTCGTTTCCTATCGCCTATAAATACATCATGCATGGCATTCCAGTTCCAACAATAACAGAAGAGCAGCAATATAGTCCTAATATTAGTTCACCTGAATCACCTGATCGATCGATCACCAATTCACCACATCACCCTGATGGGAAGACGAGCAGGAGTCCTTGTCTTGTCAGGTTTTCTCCTAATCGTCGTGGCTCCCCTGCTGCTAGCCGGCGCCACTGCCTGTCCTGGGTTTAGAGGTTCTCTACACCGTAAGAAGATAACCCTCGACGACGAGCCTCCCCACGCTGGACGACAACGCTCCCGGCGGCAGCTGGGTGCCGAGCTCACGGCCACGGACACCACCATGGGCACCAATCGGTTCTACTCGATGGAGCTCGCCATCGGCACCCCGCCTGTCACCATCCAGGCCTTGGTCGCCGCCAACGGCGACCTCTGCTGGGTGAAGTGTGTCCCGTGCAGCGGTTGCAACGCGCCGTCGTCTCCGGCGGCGCGGCTGTACAACCGGGCGAATTCGAGCAGCTTCTCCCCGCTGCCGTGCGCGAGCCAGGCGTGCAAGGCCTTGCCGGAGCAGTCCCGCACGAGGTGCACGGACACCGAGTGCGGGTACCGGTACCAGTACCGGTTCGTGAACGGCGCCAACGACACGGCGGATTACGACGAGCAAGGGATACTAGGCACCGAGACCGTCAAGTTCGGCGGCAGCAATGAAGCCAAGCAGGGCTTCGTTTTCGGCTGCAGCGACACGTCCGACCGCACCAGATTGTTTCGCGGGCACGTATACTCGTATCTTCTGCGTACATATATACATACATTAATACATATCTCAAGCTATATATATTATTACAGTAAATAGTCATGCAACTTATATAGATAATGAATTTCATACATGGTTGTGTCATCATACACCATCGTCTTTGTAAAAGAACTTAGTTAAGTATAATTGAATTAGAGAACATATCTTGTACATACAAGTTTTTTTTCATGCTAACTAATAAATATCATAAAAAAATTTAGAAAAAAATATACTTTCAATAATACTGCGTCACATCTTTAAATTCATTATATTTTAGCCATAAAAAATTTAACAGTTTAAAAATATAAATCTATTAAAATTTTGTCTTTACTCTCTGTATATAATAAATTTAAAGATTTTATTTTATAGTATTATTGAAAGTATGTAAGATTTTTTCCAGAATTTTTTACGATTGATATGCACCAATTGTGTACGGAGAGTACTATGTGCGTAATATACGTTTCCGATGAATTATAAGCAGAACTGAATAACTTTCTCTGCCGTCTCCAACAGAAACACGGGTGTGATTGGGCTTGGGAGAAGCAAACTGTCGCTGGTGAGCCAGCTGGGCTTGGATCGCTTCTCCTACTGTCTCTCGTCGAACCCTGAAGCTGCCAGCCCAATCTTGTTTGGCTCCACGGCCACCATGACCGGAACCGGCGTCTCGTCCACCCCTCTCCTCTACGACGACGTCGGCTACAACGTCAACCTGCTCGGCATCTCCGTCGACGGGACTCGCCTCCCTATCCCTGACAGCACGTTCGTGCTCGACCCCAAGACCGGCCATGGCGGCGTTGCCTTCGAGACCAGCACGCCGGTCACCCTCCTGGTCGACCCGGCCTACGCCCTCGTCGTGGAGGCGTTCACGGCGCGGATGCCCGCGGCGGTGTACGGTTCCTCCGTCTACGGGAGCAGGCGGCCGTGTTTTCTGGTCAACCCGAGCAATGTCACCGTGCCGGCGATGACGATGCACTTCGAGGGCATGGACGTGGAGCTGCCGTTGAAGAACTACATCTCGACGCCCGGTAACAACCGGAGGGGCGACAACGTGATGTGCTTGATGATCGGCAGGTCGACGACGGCCACCTCGGTCATCGGCAGCATCATGCAGATGGACTTCCACGTGCTGTACGACCTCAAGAACTCCGTGCTGTCCGTGCAGCGCGCTGATTGCAGCAAGGTCTGAGACTGATGGATGGAGGAGGCATGGAGTGAAGTCGATCTATTGCGTATATATACATATTGGTTTGTTTATTTGATCGTATTGCTTCGCTACATTGAGTTACATTCGTTTGTTGTTCGGTTCTGATCATTTTTATTTATCTGTCAGCGTGTATTCTTGTATATATAGATGCGGAGAATAAATGAATAATGTACAGTCCGTGTATCACACACGTGTAAATATAAGCATGAGTTTGGATTATATTTCAAAATTTGCTTCAGTGACAGTGATCGATTCAGTAATTCGCTATACTAAGAAGAACATGTGACTTGTTTCAGAAAAAAGATTAACACGAGACTCAAGGCCTGAGACACACGACATGCATCACCAAGGCCCAACTGCCCAAGCAAGCAAGAGCACAAATCCACAAATTGCACAACCAACGGCCTAAAAATTCAAGTTGTACATGTACCTCGGCCACAATATGATCGTGCCAATCCTAAAGCTGGCCGCATTTGGCAGGCTCGAACGACAAGACGCCACGCTGGAGGTCGTACAAGACGTGCATGTTCTGCTGCTGCATGCTGCCGAGCACCGACATCCCCCGGGAGCTCACCATGCCGAGGCACGCCACGCCGGCGCTCCGGTCCTCCACCACGTAGCTCTCCCGCCGCAGCTCCATGTCGGCGCCGTCGAAGTGGAACACCAGCCGCGGCACGTCCACGGCCTCCGGTGCGGCCACAGCGAAGCAGAGGCTGAGCCCGAGGTGGGCGCCGCTCGCCAGGGGAAGCCACACGCGTGCAGCGAGCGCGCGCGCCAGCGCCATGAACGCGCGCTCCTCCAGCGCGGTGAACGTCGTGCCGGAGTCGATGATGAAACCGCCGTCGCCCATCAGCGTTAGCTGGAACACAGCTGGGTCGATCGGTAGCATGGTTTCGCCGACGGTGATCCCTTCCAGAGAGAGGTAGTAGTAGGAGCTCCTCCGCGCAACGCTCGGGTTCGGCGCGAACGGCGTGGTCTTGGCGCCGGACGAGAGGCTTGCCGACGAGCCCAGGAAGAGCGGGCTCGCCGCGGTGGTGTTGAAGGGCGTGAAGCAGTAGGAGAACCTGGTGACGTCGAGCTGAGACACCAGCGACAGTGGGCCTCTCCCCATGCCGACCAGGCCGGAGAAGTTGTCCGTGCTGCCGAGGTTCTCCGTCCCGCACCCGAAGGCGATGCCGCGCACGGTGGTGTCCGAGCCGAGCGTGAACGTCTCGGTGGCGAGGACGCCGTCGGTGGAGGTGCCGTCTCCGTAGGAGAAGTAGTACGGGCAGCCCGGGTCCGGCGCCGAGCAGCGGGACCACGGGCTCTGGAGCGCCTGGCACAATGGCGAGCGGCACGACACGTTGCCGTAGGTCGCGGACCTGGCCGGCGCGTACATCGGCAACGGCTGCGGGATGCACCTCCGACACGGCGCGTCGCACTGCGTCCAGATGAGGTCGCTGCCCGTGTCGAGCACCGCGGTGAGAGGGAGCGGCGGCGTGCCGATGGCGATGTCGACGAGGTACGTCGCCGTGCTGGCGTGCATGGCCGCGGTGGCGGACGCACCGTCTCTCCGTAGCCTCGCCGTTGACGACGGTTCCTCACCGGCGCCGAGGAAGCCGTTCACACGGCGGTGGGTCCGGTCGGCGGCGCGGCGGACGCGCTCAGCCCCCGCATAGCCGCCGCGGTCGTCAGCGTGCGTGAGCTCAAGACGGACGCCTCGGTTCGGAGAAGACGAAAAGGCTACACATGGACACTGTAACAAGAGGAGCAAACAAAGAGCAATCGTCGATGCCTCGAACGCCATTGGAGTCAAGGACAGAACACGAAGAAATGGCGGTTTGATTTTCTTAGGATTTTTTTTGTCCACATTGCGTTTGATCGATTATATAGCTTGTTTCATAGTAGTGAGGCTTTGAATACTAGATCAATCCGGAGTGGCGCGTTGATGGAGCGCAATCCGGTGGGTAATCTATCAGTGGAGCTGCTAGTAGTCGCGGCGAAGTGCGCCGCACGTCGAATTGCCCGTTAGAAAATAGAAACTTCCAAGATGCCAAGCGAACATTCAACTTCGCAGGTCGCTGGAACACGACGTGGGCTGTGCCGGCTGTCTAGCGCCAGATGGGCAGTTGAAGGCCAGTCCGTTAATGCTTTCCTCTCTGGGCTGTCGGTTTCTTTGCTCCCCCTACACCTCAACCTCCGCCTCATGTCGGCGACTCCGCCATTGGGAACCGTC
Source organism: Oryza coarctata (assembly GCA_030770085.1). Lineage (NCBI taxonomy): Eukaryota > Viridiplantae > Streptophyta > Magnoliopsida > Poales > Poaceae > Oryza > Oryza coarctata. The sequence continues at coordinate 13,745,672 of CM061475.1, forward strand.
CGCCTCAGGCAACGGCGCGTCGCTTCCAAGTCCATAACCCGCCGTTCCAGTCGCGCTGCACCGCCGCCGCCGCTGTCCCGAGCCAAGGATCCCGCCGTCTGCGATCGCCCAGCGGCGCCGCACTCACGGTGAGTGCTGTGAAACTGAAATTGAAGTGTTTTGGTGTTCTAATTTCAAGTTTGACAGCCCCACAAGTTAAAAATTGAAAGTTTTTCCCCTAATGTCATCTACAAGACCGCAACATTTGATCTCGTTTATTTTCTTCCTCGCCCTCTGCGGGGGGCAAAAAAGGTATTTTAATTTCACACCCCATCAAATTGGTTATATGTAGTATTGTAAACGCCTAAACAGAACAACCGGGCTATAATTGATTTCAGTAGCAGCCCCTTTGCAAGTCTATTTATGATTTATTTAATGTTTATATTTTTTATGAAAAATTGGCAAAATAAATTAAAACAATGAGTTGATTTTTTTCTTAAAAAATTATTTTAAAAAGTTGGCGATTATTGACATGAGTATGTATGATTAATATGAGTTATGTTATGGAAAAATGTTGTTTGGTCATTTAAGATTAAACTTAATTAATTAAAAACAAAGTTCTAATGCAACATACCACATGACAGAGTGGAACTGAAGCCAAAAACTTTTGAAAATACCATTGGTTAATGACAGATCGGAAAACTATTAAGGATACCGAATAACATACAAGATGACTTATGATAAAGAGACACCATAGAAATATTTTATAATATCAAATGCGCAACAAATTCACGGAGGAAGAAGCAGAATGCAGAGCTACAGTACTCGCGATCTAGTGTAGCGAGCAGCCCATGGGAGAAGTGCACAGGCGTGCACTTGGTTCTGTCAATGGGCTCAAGGCCCAAGATGATGCACGGGCTGGCTATCTCTGTGGTGCAGTAAGCTAGCTTGCTTGCACGTGGACCAAGACGAGGCCCAGCGAGATGGTGGCCCAGGTGATGGAGCACCCACCTCGAGGCCCAACTAGAGGAAGGCCCAGGAGAAGGTTGGCCTTCACACTTGGGTGCGTGCGCGTGTACGACGACGTCGTCCACGGGAGAAGCGCTCTTCCAGAAACGGCGCGCGGGAAGATGCGACTCCTGTGGCACGTGGCGTTCTCCAGTTCGCTCGGCGTGCATGAAAAACGACATGCGGGAGGAAGCGTCGTTCCGTTTTTCCAGCGTGGGAAGGTGCACCGCTGGCTGGTGGGCCCGGCATGGCGCGGCAGCGGCCCAGCTGCTCAGCACACGCGCGAGTGGGCGCGCGGCCGCACGGGATTCTTCCCCCGGACACGCGGCGGCGTATGGTTAGCGCGCGGGTGAAGTGAGCGGCCGGGGCGGGCGGATTCTCTGCGGCTGGTGGTTGGTCTTTGTGGATTTCCATGTGGGCGTCGACGTGGCTCATCTGAAAGCGCTGATCTGAGATTCGTCAGCTGAAAAAAGACTGAGTAGGGGTACGAAATCTCTAGGTCAATTAGGGGTTTTCGTCTTGTGTTTTCAGCTACCTATAAAAAGGGGCAATGGGCAAAGGTTAAAGTTACACCTTTGAGACAACCTTTGGCACCTTTGAGAGGTGTTTTGAAGAGACGGGGAGCCTTTTAGCGAAGAGTTTTATGATTTTTTTTTAAGTATTATTTAAACTTTTAATTTTGTAACTTGGATATATGTGATTCATGTGTGCTTAGAGTCTTATACTCCTTTTGAAATATATTAAATTCCTACACTTTAATTTTCTATCTTTCAATTCCTACAATTTAATTTTCCGTAATTTAAATTTCTACATGGGTATTGCTCTCATCCTTGTATATTTCTGTGGAGTGAGTTTTCTTCGCTACCGCTGCTCTTTTGAATCTTTTGCTTTGCAATGATTAGGGACGCAATCATCGGTATGCTTAGTGGATATATTGAAGTCCCTATTTGAGCAAAGCGTTTTGTTGATTTTTCTAATCCTTAATTTGTTGGATCTAGCTTTTCAATATTTAGAACTAATACATCTAGAAATTGGTTTTTGGGCATATTTCATTCACATAATTAGATTCATCAATCGCTTAGATGTTGATCTTTTCATCCACTTATCTTTTTTGGTCTAATTTCTTCCATAAGCTAGTTTCAATTGATTTGACACTTGTCTATTAGACTAGTTTTTCACATAGCTAGTTCTTTAAGAGCGTGATAAGATTTGCTTCTTGAGTCTAGCTTCTCATATGTAGATTCATAAAGCAAATAAGTGTTGTTTTTGTTGTGCTAGCTCATCTCTAAGAGCGTGATAAGATTTGCTTCTTGAGACTAGCTTCTCATATGTAGATTCATAAAGCAAATAAGTGTTGCTTTTGTTGTGCTAACTCATCTCTAAGAGCGTGATAAGATTTGCTTCTTAAGTCTAGCTTCTCATATGTAGATTCATAAAGCAAATAAGTGTTGCTTTTGTTGTGCTAGCTCATCTCTAGCTAAGCTCAACAAAAGAATACTTGACGCTTAATTTTGTAGAGATTTGGGGACTTTTAAAAGTCTATATTTACCTCCCCTCTATTGCTGAAATTGTAATAGCCTGAATTTTTATTTTTGGTTAAAAATATTTTGAATAAATTATAATTTCAAAATTTTGACTCTTACTAAAAAATAATTTTTATTTTTTTGTAGGAATTTCATTCAATCTAATCTTCCTCTTATAGGATTTATGTTGACTTAGATTTCAAATAGAAACTTTTTCCTTCCATTTTTTCCTTTCAAACAGTTCTAAAAAAGTTAATTTTTTCCCTACAAATTATTCTCTAATAATCCTCAAGTACAATTCTGTTTATTCAAAAAAGAATATAAAAAATTTCCCCTATTTCACTCCCTTAAGTTTTCCTACTTTATGTTTTACTGCTTTTTATAAGCCTGACATCAAATTTCAATTTAAGCCTTATTTAAATCTTGATATTCTCTAATTCTTCCAAACTTTCAAAATTTAAATTTTGATTTCAGAATTCCAATTGTACTGGTGAATTTTTCCTTCCCATCTTCAAAATTCAAATTTCGTGTTCGAATCTTAGGCCACAATTATCCTTATCTCCTCACTATCTTTTTTTTAGCCGAGAATTAAAATTTTCCCTATGCGAAGGGAACCAGTTAGGGAGAGAACATCTCATACATCCTTCTATTTCTTTCACTTTCTCTACTAGTTAACTACAATACAGTCCTCTCTTTTTTTTCTATCATCCACCTCACTCTGTCTTCTCCCAACATGATCAATGGAGAATAGTGCAGCATCAATCATTCTCCAATTTCTTTTCTTTCTCCTGCAAGCAAACAAACAAGAGTGAAACGCCGATACACTCACATGTTTCCTATTTCTTCATCTCATCTCCGTGCCTCCTCACTGTCATAGTCAACTCTCCTCCTCAACACTTCTTCCCTCCACTCCAACCCAACCAACATGTAGGCAACAGGGAAGATAGTGAGAGGAGAACAGAGCTTAGAAGCAACCATAGCATGTATGGCAATGTTGGATGTGTCCATTTCTTTTTGTCATAATAATCTGAGGTCAGTTATTAAGCTCTTAGGGAACCAAACCTCACCCATCTCCAAATTCCTTAGAACTAGAGCTAGACTTCCACTGAGCAACTTTTGTGCGCCCGGGAGAATGCCACTGGCTCACTATTTAGCCTACTTTCCTCCATGCCACCCCTCCTGAAAAACCACCTCGCCACCTCTCGCCACCAGCTTCCTCAACAAGTCATCGATTCCACCACTCTAGCACCATTGCCACACCCTCTTGCTCCCACCTCTCTAGTCGCTCAGGATCTATATCCGCCAAACAATGCCCAAGTTAGGAAGCCCAAGCCGTCCTCCTGGGTGGGCTACAAAGACGATCTCCCTGTTGCATCTGCCTCCTCAAAGAGTCATCACCTTCACATGCCTCAGTGCATCATCGGAGCCTCGCCGCCTCCATCAACCCAAGCTAGACACTGCCTCGCTATTAGCCAGCTAGTCCCACATGAGTGTCTCCTCCTCCTCTTGGCCTAGGAGCCATCAAAATCCGCCGCTATCCCTAGATTGAGCTAGCATGATCGTGCTTGACCAAGCCGAACATGAGTGAGCGTCGCTTCTCCAGTCTCTGGCCATCCCTAAACTAGGGAAACATCGCCATCAAGCTTCTTGCTATCATACCCCAATCTGACACCACTGAAAAGCTAGTAACAGATAGGGCATACCTCTAAAGAATGGCGAACCATTCCTAGTAGAACCGCGCATGTCGGTGCCAATCCTAAGATTCCAAGCTATCACTCATGGTACCAAAACAATAATCAATAGAAAAACTAAACAAATACATCATACATTATTGCCATGTTGAATAGATTCTTAGTAGCAACTACCAAGAAAAACTGTAACAAAGGAACTTAGCATGGTTAGTATACTAATCCACAAGCAGTGGCTTGGGTCTAGTGATGAAATTAAGCTCTTTGGCATCTTCAACCTAAACATAAGTAGGGGGAAAAAACAACAAACTAGAGAGTGTAAGTGCTTTCGTACTAGCAAGTTATAGGAAACGTGAGTATGCAAGCTACAAATAAAGGATAGGTTTATTTCATAATTCTTTTGTTTAAAATTGTTTCGTAAACTCTAAGTGTGAGTTTTACAATTCATTCGAAAAGAGACTTACCATCTCGTTCCAATGTGAGTTGTTTTGCAGCAATTCAAACATGAGAATAAAGTTTTAATTTTATTAATAGTTTCTTTTTATTTTCTATCTTCTCAACACGCATACAATCTTTATCTCGCTCCATCCAAAAGATAAACCAACATCTTTCTTTTCATCAGCCTCTTCTTAGAACCACATAAGATTTAGTTTCTACTTCCTCTCAGAAAGCCTACTCTATGATGCTATCATAGCATCCTGGATTAAACAGACATATTCCCAACCACTAAGTTCATTTGTTAGTCATTAAGACCGACTTAGGTAATGGTTTCCATTTCCACAAACATTTTTCTATAAAACAATGACAAACAAACCTACGCTGGGAGAATCACCCTACATTCACCTTTAACCATGTGCACAGCTATTCGAATTGTTTAAGCTCTACAGAGTACGTTTTGTCCAAACGACACGAAACTAACACCGAATACTCATTAGCACTGAAAGTTAATGACAAGACATTTCCAAAGCTAACCCATGAATATCCCATATTATATAGTTGGGTTAAATCTCTCAAAACCGAGTATTAGATAAATCTCATAGCTTCATCTACTCAAGGCACACTAGAGATGTCTCCTATGTCAAACCAATCGCCTTAAAAGATGATAGAATAACACCCGTCTTGGGTAGCAAAGATCCATAATCCTATCCCCTCGTCCTTAGCGTTCCACAACTATTGACATATAAGATTTTTATGTGCTAGCTAATTACTCAGTCAGGAGTATTCTATAAATACTCATGTGGTCATACTATAAGATGCTCGGATGTAATTCCCTAAGAAATCAGTCTTTACATGTGAGTTCAAAACCAAGCCATATTGGCAAGGTTTTGCATCGCGGGTTTTCACAAACCTTTTCTATTTTTCAACCCACCGACTCCACGAGTTGGGTTTTCGCAAAAGGTTTTGCAACTTAATTTTTCCACACGACACACAACAATGTAAGATGAGGCAATAGTATTACTGCTCGAGAAGCAAGAATTTTCAAGCACTATTATGATACAGTTATAAGGATATGATTTAATAGCTAGCTATGAAAAGTAATGCAACTATTAGGTTGGTCAGTTGGTTGTGTACAAATCGAGGCCAACCAATTTAATTGTGTACGCTAAGCATGTAACTTTATAAATAATCATATTTTATAAATTAGGAGCAATATGATCAAGAATGACTTGCCTTATGGTTGACAAGAAACTCTTTTAGAATCGGTGTCTGATAATTTTCTCATAGCGAGCTACACACGAATCATGAGAAATTCTAATAAAATCCTAAAAAATCAAATAAATACTAAATAAATAATAGTGACATTGGATAGATCTCATTTTTATAATAATTTTAGATGTTGAATGGAGTCAAACGGACTTACGGTTTAAAAGATATGAATTTTTAATTTAATTTCTAGAATTCAAAGGACAATCTGAAAATGGAGAGAATATTCGGTGGGAATATGCCATTGTGTGCTAGGTTGTTAGTGGGAAGAAAGAAGAGATGCTGAACTCGAGGTGGGTCCTACCTCCTAGGTCAATGTGGGCCCTTCTTGTCAATGCCTAAGAGATTCCTTCTTCCTTTTCCTCCTCCTTTCTTCTTTCTCATTCTTTCTTCCTCTCTACTCTCCCTTCTCTTGCATGAGACAGAGGCACAACGCTGATTGTGTTGACCAGTCAGGGAGGGGTGATGGAAGGGGCTAGGAAAGGAGAACCGGATGACAGTGGTGCTTCGGTGACAATAGAAGGTGGCACCGCACGCATGTAGGTGATAAGTGGCTAGGCGTGGCAGCGGCCATGGTTTGAGATAAAAGGGGCAATGGCATGGTGAGGTTCTAGAGATGTCGAGGGTGGGGCCTTTATAGGCGACGTGGAAGGCTTGGCGACATGGCCTTGAGAGCTTGCCTGGTGGCAACAGCAAGAGGGAGCTAGCAAGGTCACAGATGTGAGCCTGAACTAGCAACTGAGTGTAGGCTGGTGAGGGGGTCCTCTTGATAGGGCTTGACGTGTAGAGGATGCGACAACAGGGGTGTGGGGCCAATGCCACAATGGGATGCAAGAGCTCAGGGCCACATGGTGGCAGAGGTGCGATGCAGCATGGATTTAGGCGGTCAACTCTGAGATTTGTGGCGTGGGGCCAAACTTGGAGCGGTGTGGTGAGGCACGGATTTTGGCGATTGGCGATGGGTTTTGTGGCATGGGGCTGAACTTGGAGCAGTGTGGCATGACGCAGTAGGGTCGTGGCACATATGCATGAATGCGACCGGCTTGGCAGTTTGTCGAGCATGTAATGTGTATGCGGGTATAGTGACAGGAGGGGGATGAGCACACGAAAGCGAAGGAGTGAGCAGTGATGAGTTAACCCTAGGGCTAACATGTGGGACCATAGACATTGGAAAAGCTACAAGCAAATGCATAGGCATGAGGGCGTAGACGCATGAGGGAGGGGCCTTGCTTGCGGGCCGTAGACCATGGGGTGGTGGGTGAGGGGAAAGGCGTTGGGGCAGTGGCCTACTTTGGGGAGGAAGGAAAAGGAGAGAAGGGACAGCCACGTAGGTCAGTGGCAGGCAAGGGTGCGGCTGGGCCGACATGGGAAGGAGTGGGGGAAGGGGAGGTGAGTGGACCACGGGGAAGAATTGGAGAGAAAGTGACCCCAAAAAATAGTTATCCTTTTTTCTAGCGATTTTAGAATTAGGATTTAGAGAGGATTTGAAGGGGATTTTGGATTCAAATTTGGTGTACGATCTCATTAGAATATTTGGGATTTCAAGGGGAATTATTCAAGGAGTGTTCAAATCCAAAATTTATATTTGAATTTATCAACTTTTGGTTCCAAGGAGAATAATATAAGACCGATATATTTGAAGATAAAGTTTGGGGGTTCTAGTAGGGAAGAAATTGGATTTCAAGCTAGAGGTGCGAGGAAAAATTAGGAGCGATTAGAGAGGGCTGATCGTATCTTGAGATTTTCTCAGGAGAAAATGGTGTTGGAATCTTCTAGTGTCATGAAGAGGGATTTAATTGAGATCTTTGGTACTACAACTTAAGCACACACAAGGAACCAAAATTTTAAAGCTACAATTTTTACTAAAATAGCTTTTAATGGTTAAGCTAAAATCAGGAGGTTACATTTGACGTCTCTGTCATCACTCTTCATGACCGGTCATCATCCTGCACCCCATGCTAGCCTCCATCTTGGCCTCGATGTGGAAGAAGAGAGAGGAAAGCAGGAGGAAGTGAAGAGATGAGAGAACAAGGAAACAAAGAAAAGAAAATAAGGAGAAAAGAAAACAATAAGAAAGAGAAAAAGAGTAGGACCCACTAGTGGTACCCATAAAACCGATAGACCGTGCACCTGGTCCATGTGCACCAAGTCACTAGCCACTAGGCTCCGTATGTTGGGCCCATGGACCATGCACTGAGTTCACCATTCCACCGTACCACCCACTCAGTAGACCTGGTCTACCATAAGCTAGTTTCTTTTGTGTCTATGATAGTGGGTCCTTCAGAGGAATATTCTTTTTCATAAGAGAAACTCTTTTCTCTTGTACAGAAATTCATTTAAGCTTTAAAAATTGATATCTCTTAAACCATAAGTCCATTTGGCCCATTCAACTTTTAGATTTTTTTTTAAAAAAATTAAGATATATCCAATGGCACTATTGTTGATAATAGTTATTATTTACTTTGTAGGGTTTTTTGTGATTTCTTGAGCTGAACGCATAGTTCATGGACAAAAATTTCTGAGAGGCAGAATTTGAAGAGCTTCGTGTCGATCAAGAGCAAGGCAAGCCACTCATTTGATCATGTTGATACTAGCTTATAAAACTAAATGTTTATAAAGTATATAATTAGACACATGTAAAGGCCGCTGATTGCAGCCGATCTTTTTGATCGACCTATTTGCTACATTATATCATTTCCCATGAAAATTGATTGCCCTGATTATTGTGAGTCATGTTTTATTACCTGAGGCTCATACCAATGATACTAAAACCTCCGATAATTATTTTTGATTATTAAAGAACATGTTATTCTAAAATAATGAGATGTTTGGTTGGGATAAATTGATCATGTTGGTAAAATGGGTTGTGATCTGTTTTAAAAACCCAAAATTTTATGTCGATGGTTTCCGAAATAAAAAGTAATTGTTTTAAAGAAAATTGTGGTAAGGACTAATTTCTTAGGAAATTGTACCGAACATAGTACAATGTGGAGGTATAGGAGGTCCTTGGCTAAGTAAGTAGTGGGAATAGGATCACTTGTTTACTTAGAGTTGTGGAATTGCTGAAGTGGCTATGAGAAGTGGCACTCATGAAATCCTGAGTACGGGAAGTCTAGGAGGTGCTTGGGACTTGGTTTGAGACACTTCTAACTGGCAACTGGTTATCCAAGTTTTACTTTAGAAATGCTTTATTATTAGTACCCCCTTCACTGGCTATATCTTATCAGTTCATGCTAATTGATCGAACACAAATAAATGTCTTATGAGTAAAGTGAGCACCTTATGCAGAAGTTTTTAGCCAAACTATTTAAATAGTCGTACCCATGGTTATGAGCAAATCTAAAGTGATTGCTCTCACGTAGATTTGTTTACAAATGGTTGTAAAGTAAAGTTGTGGATTGGAAATCATTTCCAGAGTTAGTCTAACTGGCTGACGACTAACTTGTGTGGTATAGAAAATTAGATGGCTTCATAGTGAAAGAGTGCGATGAAAACACTAGGTATGAGAGAAAAAGTAATAAGGGTAATGAACGTAACATGAGTTGAATTTGGACACTATGGAAGATGAGCTACCTAAAGTCAGAACGCTCTAGGAGCCGTGGTGAATGAAATGGGTTGTGGTCTTGTGGATTTTGTTAGATAATGGTCTAGATTGAGGCTCACGGTTTTGGGAAATAAAAAGAAATTACTAATGTAATAAGGTGAAGACCGCTAAGAGGCTATAGGCTCTAGTATTTTGATGGCGCTGATGTCATTGCATAGCGACTTACAGTTTCTGTTAAAATATAATTCTCTTTTCAAATAATATAATGCACTAAATGGGTTGCTGCTAAGTTACACTCATATGGGATTGAGGCTAGGACCTCAATCCGAATAAATATACACATAGAAGTTTTAAATATATAAAATAAAAATGTAAGTCATGATTATGTTTATATTTTCGTGGCTCTATGAGTGCACGCACACATGTACTCATATTTCTTTTTATTTAGAGCTTTCATAGAAGCAAAGATGAAGGATAAGGTTTTATCATAAACCTAAACCGTTGCTTGTGGCTTGGATATTAGCTACGCTATATTTTTTCGCTGCAGTCTCTGATGTGCTAGTTACCTTTTTGATTCTTACTAAAGACGTAAACTAGTTAACATATATATTTATTAATCATCATTATTATTACTATGAGTATCAACATCGTGTTCTGGACTGGTCTTGCAGTTCTTAAGAGATGGTTCATTCTTCTCTTATGGTGCTCTCTCAGGTGTTACTATTGAGGATGCTAAGGTGGGGGTGAGACAAAAACCGATCCTCTAGCTTAATTGGTGCATGTACTTTAATCTCGAAAGTGTTGTTATCTTTGATACACTAAATTTGAGTTAGTTGAGTCTAAACTATTAATCCGTTGTTCATTACTGTGCTTCTATTCGACTCTCAGGCTCTGTTAGATGATTCATTCTTTGAACATATGTTAGAGATTATTGTTTATTTATTATGATTTTGAGTCAATCAAAAATAACAATTAAATTGTCGATCAATAGTATGAAGCATATAAAATATAAGCATGCTTAATTGTTTTAGATGGGATATTTTATCCTGTTTGTAAATTACACTTCCACAGAAAATCCCTAACACTTATATGGCTTAATTAATCATTGTTCTTTAGTATTTGCTAGATTTCATAAGCCTGAAATTTTGTAATTTTTAAGCTGCCTAAAATTGCAGCACTACATAATGCAAAAATTTTTAATTATTTTATTAATTGTAAATTTAGTTTATGTTTAGGTTAGAACAATTCGTTGTTCCACCTTTTTATCTAAGAAAGAAAGGCGTTTGTTTATTTAAATAGGAAATGAAGGGTGTGATGAGAGCTGTTAGATATTCATCCAATGAAAAAAAAAGTGAATTTTCCATTTTTTTCAGACCTGAAATCTAGATACTCCTTTATTTTATTCATGAATATTTATGAACTAAAAAACTTTTTAACTGTAGGAAAGCATGTTCGACCTTGATAGGGAAGGCTCTTGTTGGAAGTAATTACTTGGAACGGGCCATTGAGGCTGGAATTCATTTAGGCATGAAAGGTCTCCGTACGGCTGTTATTTCTGATTGTACTGAGACCCAAAAGAGGGAGGCATTGGCTTTTCTATGGCGCCATTTAAACAAAGGATTTTGGAGTGATTATCTTGCTGAAAGAGATGCATAGCAATCCCTGAAGAATCGATTTGAATAACAGCAGAAGGCCAGGGCTCGAACTCAAGCACAGAATGGTTGGTTGAACTTGCGCTTCCAAGACTACAAGCTTGTATCTGAATATGACTCAGCTCTTCATCTTATAGTCTCTAGATTTAAATTCTGTGGTAGAGAGATAACACAGGAGTTAACTGAGAAGACTTTACTTACATTTCACCCCATTAACCTTCAATTACAGCAGCAGTATAGGGCTGCAAGATATGAGAAGTGTTATGACCTGCTATGGACATTAAGAGAGGATGAAACTCACAAAGGTCATTATAACACCCAATCAACTGGAGCACGAAGGCCTAAGAAGTAAGAACTGGTCACGAGCGAGAGATTAAGGGACAAGGTGGACAAAGTACAATGGCAGAAAATAAATCATTTTTGTGGTTGTAGCTCAACAAAGAATACTGAAAGATGAGAAGGATCAGGAGGCCAAACGTGATCACATATTTGCCTGAACTTTCTATGGTGGTGTTGGTGATGTGTGATGACGTGGTCATGAAAAATGTCAATTATCCGCATCTGTTATTTTTAGATATATGCAATGTCACTGTCACTGTCATTGTCGGCACTTTGTCATAGATACTTTGTGTGCTTTTCTTAAGCTACATATGTTCTTCCATGAAATTATTGGGTTAGAATTGAGTGGGTATTCAATCAGAGTGATTTACAGTACTTGAGAGAGCTACTAGGAGATAACATAAAAATCGCCATCCAATTATATTTTGGAAAGCACCCTCCACCAATCATATTTCTATTTTTACACAGTAAATTAATACTTTCAGGATTATAATGTTCACAAATTCGCTTTTTAGATGCATTATTCTTTTGACATACGGGTCAACAACTATTGTTTTCGGCCTGTACCGCGTGATTCCCCCCATTTAAACATTGCTGTCACCTATAAATTTTCAGGATGTTTCTTGTAGCATTGCCGTGTTCCGAAGTCCAAACAATTAATAGCGCAGAAATTTTTATAATGTAAAATTGATACTCATACCTCCTCCATATAGAAATACAAGGATATTTTTACCTACATTCTCATCTTAGCCAATCCTAAACATCTCTTATTGAATTTTTTTCACCTACTTTTCTATCCTAACTAATCACATCCCTCCATTCTCTCAATTTTAATCTCTTTAAAAAATTCTAAACAACCTCAGGGAGTAGTACATAAGGTAGACCATAGGTATCTTCCGATATCTTTCAATGACAATAAAATCGCTCTTAATAGGGGATCACACTAGTATCCACCTGATCGAATGCAAATTATCTAATCCTCAAAAATGATTGTGAATGATGCTTCATTTTTATTGTAAGCTGAGGCTTTCCTCCTTAGTTGTATATACAACAAATGTTTTTTTTCATTTTTACACGAATTTCTACTTATCAGACCTCAAGAAATGAAGCATAAACTATACAAAAATAACCAAAACATATAATAAACACGTACTGAAAATGTACACGTGTCACAAGCATCGATATGCACAACTCTCGTCAGTCAGAGCGTGCTGCATTTGGCCGGAGCAAACGACAGAATCTCCTAGACGGTTAGTCTACTAATTATATTCAACACGTTAACCCACGTGTATAGTTGTGTGGTTGTGTGTATAAGTAACTTCGGCTGCCTATATATACTGATATATTAACAGGAAATACAATCAACAATTTTTATATTTTCATGGTATCAGAGCGGTTTTAATCCGTTATCTTTTCGCCACCAAAAACACCGCCCCTATTGCTACCATCGCTGATCTCCTTCTCCATCACTACTATGCGAGAGACTGCCGAGGTCCGACGCCCTCAACGCCGTCGTTTCTGAACCAGCGCTCGTCGCCGATCCGACCGCCACCACCGATACCGACTGCACGTCACTAGGAGTGTCGCTGGTCTCATCGCCAGCACTACCGATCTGATCGCCTACTCCGCAGCTGCCCTTGTCACCGGGTGTGGCCGCCGATCCGATCCTACCTACGCTTCCGCACCAGCGCTCGTCGCCGATTCGATCGCCATCACTAGGTGTCATCGGTCATATCGCCCGCGCTGCCGCCGATCCGATCTAATCGAATCTGTTGATCAGTCCGATCGGATCCTGTTTATTAACGATTCGATCGGCTCTCCACCGATCGACTCTTCGTTGCCAACCAGATCACCCGCCGATCCGATCTAATCGGATCCGTCGATCGGTCCGATTGGATCCTGCTTATTGCCGATCCAATCGGCTCTCCGTTGCCAACCAGATTGCCCGCCGATCCGATCTGATCGGATCCATCGATCGGCCCGATCGGATCCTGTCTATTGCCGATCCGATCGGCCTCGGAACTGATCGGCTGCTCATTGGACATCCGATCTCTACTGCCGATCTGATCCATCCAATCTGATCGGCTGCTCATTGGACACCCGATCTGATCGGCTGCTCATTGGCTGCTCATCGGCCATCAGATCTCTATTGCCGATCTGATCCATCCGATCTGATCGGCTGCTCATCGACCACCCGATCTGATCGACTGCTCATCGGCTTTCGAACTGATCGGCTGCTCGATCTCTACTGCCGATCTAATCCATCCGATTTGATCGGCTGCTCATCGGCCTCCGAACTGATCGGTTGCTCATCGACTTCCGAACTGATCGGCTGCTCATCATCCAGCCGATCTGCCCATTGCCAATCTGATCGGCCTCCAATCCGATCTCCGATCCGATCGGCCGATTGGCTGCCAATCCGACTCTGATCGACTGATCCCTCCGATCGGCTGTCGTGTCCCCCATGGCTGGCGGCAACACTGGCGCCGCTACTTCCGAAGAACGCTATCTCGCGGCCGATCCTTCTCGCGCTGATGAAGCTCTGGACACGTACGAGAGCGCTCACGCGGCTCTCTAGGCGCAAGCCACCGCTGTCGTCATAATCAAGGCGCTCATCTCCATCGTCCTCGACAAGGCCACGGACTCCTACACTAAGTGGCGCTGCATGTTTCTTACTGTCCTTAGGAAATATGCCCTTACCCGCCATGTCCTCGAGGATGATGCGTTCCCAGAGCACCCGGCATGGCTCCAGGCGGACTGCTGCGTCCTCATATGGGTGTACGACACTGTCTCCAGCAACCTGCAGCAGTTGTTGATGATGTGGCCCGGATGCGTCCGTAATGCATGGTGCTATCTTGAGGATGAATTCCTCAGCTAGAAGGAGTCTCGTGCCCTTCTCCTCGAGACGCAGCTCCACACATTTTGCCAAGACTCCCTGAGTGTCACTGACTACTGTCGTTGTCTTGAATCCATGGCTACCTCCCTCGCCGAATTCGGCGACCCTATCGGCGACCGGCAGATGATCCTCACGCTTCTCCGTGGTCTCAGTGGCAAGTTTCGCCATATGGTGTCCATTCTCAAAATGCACCGGCCGTTTCCAATATTTACGGAAGCACACACTCATCTGTTGTTGGAGAAGCTAGAGATTGACGCTCGTCGTCCGTCCCCGCCGGCCGCTCTCGTCGCTGCGACGCCACGTCCAACAGCCCCAGGTGCCCCAGCTGCTTCTCGTCCGGGGGCGCCTCCTCCTCCGCGCCCAATTGCACCAACCGGAGGCCAGCGCAACGGCCATTGCCGTGGCCACGGTGGATGCGGCAATTCTACTAGTGGCAGTTCTCCAGCGATCTCTGCTGGAGCGGCCCCAGGTGGACAGGGTGGCGTCTCTCCCGGAATGACTATGTACCCGTCGTTTGCCCACTCTTGGGCTGGCACCGTGCGTATGTGGCCGTACGATTAGTCCGGCCGTCCTCCGCCGCCACAACCTGCGTTCCACGCAGCCCCGCATTATGGCGGTTTTGGTGCTCTTTCCAGCACCTATGGCGGCACATACGGTGCCCCATCATCCCCGTATGACACGTACTATGGGGGAGCTACACCGGCGGGCTTCCAAGCGCCCTCACCGACGTACCAGGCGGCACCTTAGCCGCCTAGTCATGGAGGTTGGCACTAGGACTCTCTGGCGTACTCTTTCAACACCATGACGCTCAACCAACCGTCCTCTGAATGGTATACTGATACGAGTGTCGGTTCCCACATGACCTCGGACGCTGGTATGCTCTCCACCATTTCCCCACCCTCTTCATCTACTCCTTCATCTATCGTTGTGGGCAATGGTGTTTTACTTTCTGTCACCGCCACTAGATCCCATCATTTTTTTTACCGCACCGTGATCTTACTCTTAATAATGTTTTGGTATCCCCTAACATTATTAAGAATTTAATTTCTATTCGTCGGTTTACCACCGACAATAATTGTTCCATTGAGTTTGATCCATTTGGTCTTTCTGTGAAGGATCTGCAAACCAGGAACGTGATCGCCAGGTGTAATAGTTCCGGTGACCTCTACCCATTTTTTGCACCATCACTAGCACCTCCACGTTCGTCGCTGCACCCACCTTCCTTTGGCATCGCCGTCTCGATCATCTTGGGTGCGACGTTCTGTTCAAACTTCTTAGGTCCAATGTCATTTCCTGCAATAAATATGACATCGATCATTTATGTCATGCGTGCCAACTCGGTCATCATGTACGTCTACCTTTCAGTTCATCTACCTCTCATGCTATTCACAACTTTGATTTAATCCATTGTGATCTATAGACCTCTCCAATTGTTAGTGTGTCAGGATACAAATATTATCTTGTTATTCTTGATGACTGCTCTCACTACATTTGGACTTTTCCCCTTCGTCTCAAATCAGAGACATTTTCCACTAGTTCTACCATTTTTGCGTATGTTCGCACACAGTTTGGCACCACCATCAAGAGCATCCAGTGCGACAATGGCCGTGAATTCGATAATTCCTAGGCCCGCACGTTTTTTCTCTCCCACGGTGTTGCCCTCCGCATGTCGTGCCCATACACTTCTCAACAAAATGGTAAAGCAGAGCATTCTATTCGAACCATCAATAACTCTCTGCATTCCCTTTTGAGGCCCTTCACACTGCCATATATCTTGTGAACCGTCTCCCCACCATAATACTCGCCTCCTCTACACCATACTCCGTTCTCTTGTCTGTCCCACCCTCCTATGATTATCTCAAAGTTTTTGGCTGCGCTTGTTACCCTAATATGTCCTCTACAACGCTCCACAAACTTGCTACTCATTCTTCTCTATGCATGTTCCTCGGCTACTCCTCGGAGCACAAAGGCTATCGATGCCTCGAGCTTCAGTCGAACCGCATTATCATTTCTAGACATATTGTTTTTGATGAATCCTTCTTCCCTTTCTCTAATATGTCTACCACACTCATGGCACCCTCCGCCCTGGACTTTCTTGTCGATGATCATGATCTCACCGCTTTAGTTCCTGGAGCCTCTTTTTTGCATGCAGGTACAACAACTTTCTCAGTAGCACACCCCGTGCTCGAGGCCCTACTTGTGCCGTCGAGCCTTGGTGTAGGGCCGTGGTTGCCCGAGTCTGTGTCATCTGGTGCCGCTGCCCCTGTGCACCCCGCACAGGTTGCTGCCAGCGGTGCCCCATCGACCACGAGTGTTGCCGGTCTTGCCGCCCCTGCTGCTCGCGCTCAGGTTGTTGCCAGTGGTACCGGCCGCACAGCTATCACTCGACCGACTGTCATCCCTCCGGTGACCAATGCGCACTCTATGCGCACACGTGGCAAAAATGGCATTGTGTAGCCTGTGGATCGCCTCAATCTCCAGCTGTACCCATGTCGCCTCTTCGTCGCTTCGTTCGTGATGTCTTGTCAGACCCCAATTGGCGATCTGCTATGCAGGCTGAGTATGACGCTTTAATTGCCAACGACACATGGAGTCTTGTGCCTCACCCTCCTGGCGTCAATGTTGTGATTGGAAAGTAGATTTATCGTCACAAGTTGCTCGCCGATGGGTCTCTGGATCATTACAAGGCTCGCTGGGTTCTGCAGGGTTTCATAGAACGGCCCAGTGTTAACTATAATGAGACTTTCAGTCTAGTTGTCAAGCCTGCGATAGTTCGTGTGGTTCTCTCTTTGGCATTATCTCAGAACTGACTCATTCATCAGCTAGATGTGAAGAATGCATTTCTCCATGGCACTCTCACTGAGACAGTGTTCTGCGTGCAGCCTTTTGGATTTGTAGATTCTTCTCACTCAGATTTTGTCTGTCGGCTCAACAAGTCCTTATATGGTTTGAAGTAGGCTCCTCGTGCTTGGCATCACAAGTTCGCCTCTCACCTTGTGTCACTTGGATTTGTTGAAACAAAGTCAGATACTTCTTTCTTCATATATCGCCACGGTCCAGACATAACCTACTTACTGCTCTATGTTGATGACATTGTGCTTACTACCTCCTCTGCTAGATTACTCAAGAATATCATTGAGGCTCTTCAGTGTGAGTTTGCTATGACGGATATGGATCAGCTGCATCATTTTCTGGGTATTTCTGTGACCCGCTTCACAGATGGTCTGTTTCTTTCTCAGCGACAGTATAGTCAGGATATTTTGGAGCATGCCGGGATGAGTGCGTGCAAGCCGTGCAACACGCCTGTTGATCTCCACTCCAAATTATCTGTTGACGGACTGCCTGTCGCTGATGCTACACAGTACCGTAGTCTCGTCGGCGCTCTGCAGTATCTGACTTTCACCCAACCAGACATTATCTTTACAGTTCAACAGATCTGCCTCTATATGCATGATTCTCGAGAGCCGCACCTCGCTACTCTCAAGCGGATCCTGCGCTACCTACAGGGCGCCATGTCTTTTGGGCTGACCATGCGCCGATCTTCGCCTGTAGATCTTGTTGTTTACACAGATGCCGACTGGGCTGGCTGTCCTGACACTTGTCGGTCGACCTCTGGCTATGCAGTATTTCTCAGGGATAACTTAGTGTCCTGATCTTCCAAGCGTCAGCATACGATCTCTAGATCGAGTGCTGAAGCTGAATATCGTGTTGTGGCAAATGGTGTTGCTAAAGCTACCTGGCTGTGCCAGCTGCTCCTTGAGCTTCGTCACCCCCTTGACATGCCACCTTGGTCTATTGTGATAATATCAGTGATGTATATCTCTCCAGCAACCCGGTGCAGCATCAGCGGACGAAGCATGTTAAGATTGATCTCTATTTCGTTCGAGAGAAGGTCACCCTTGGTCACGTTTAGTTCCTACATGTTACTACGACATCGCAGTACGCCAATGTCTTTACCAAGGACCTTCCTACCTCACTATTTCAGAAGTTTCGATCCAGCCTGAATGTTAGCGATGCTCTCGATTAGACTACGGGAGAGTGTTAGTCTACTGTAATTATAGTAAGTTAACTCGCATGTGTAGCTGTGCGATTACGTGTGTAAGTCACCCTGACTGCCTATATATACTGATACATTAACAGCTAATACAATCAACAATTCTCATATTTTCATGAAGGTCGTACAGCATGTGCAGGTTCTGCTGCTGGTAGTTGCCGAACGTGCTCAGCACGCCGTCGGTCTGGCTCCGCATCGCCAGGCACCACATGCCGCCGTCAAGGATCATGTAGTTCTCTACCGGAAGCACCATGTCCGCGCCGTCGAAGTGGAGCGTCATGCTCGGCAGCGTGGCCGCGGCGCCGACGTCGGCGACGGCAGCGCGAAGCACAGGTCGAGCCCCTTGGCGTTCGACCCGTCCGTCACCGGCAGCTTCACCAGGGAATGCACGGCGGCCCGGACTTTCTTGTAGGCCGCGTCGACCAGCGACGTGATCGTCGTGCCGGAGTCAATGATGAGCCCGCCGGTGCCGTCGGCCCGCAGGGAGAACGCGTTGGGAGGGATGGACAGAGCCTTCGTGCCGACTGATATGCCGGTGAGGTTGAGATAGTAGTACGTACTCATCGGTGGCTTGGACGGGCTGGGGACGAACGGCGTCGACCGGATGCCGGTGCCGTTAAGCGCCGCCGCCGGCCCGAGGAGGAGCGTGCTCTTGCTTTTGGTGTCCTGAAACGGTGTGAGGCAGTAGGAGAACATGCCGGCGGCGAGCTGGGAGACGAGAGACAGGCTGCCCCTACCCAGCCCAACGAGCCCGGCCGAGCCGTTCCAGTCGTCGCTGCTCGCGTTGTTGCACCCGAAGGCAATGCCGGGGACGCGCACCTGGTCGGCCGGCGTCGAGCCGAACGTGAACGTCTCCGAGCCCTGCACGCCGGCCGTCCACCCTGTGCTGTACGTCTGGTTGTACCTGCACGCGCACACCGGCGGCAGGGTCTTCCTGGCCAGCGCCGCTTCAGCCGCGCACAGATTCAGCGAGCTGTTGCACGGGAGCACGCGGAACGTCGGAGAGCTCGACGGGTTGTACAGCGGGCTCGGCTGCTTGAAGCACTGCTTCCCTCAGGGCGCGCACTGCGTCCAGACGAGGTCGCTGCCGGTGTCGGCAATGGCCGGGTACGAGAGCGGCGGAGTGCCGATGGCCAGCGTCATGATGTACTCCCCGCCGTTGGGCAGGTCCTTCCGCATCGGTGCGGACACCGTGCCCGACGCCGACGACAACGACGCGAGCTCCTGCCCGAACCGCGCTCGCCGGTGCATGTCGCGGCGTAGGGCGTCGCGCACGAACTGGGACGCGGTGACGCCGGGCTCGGAGTGGATGCGCGTCAGCCCGACGCGGACGCCGGCGGACGCAGCGTCGGCGACGGCCACCGCTGCACAAACCCACACGACAATCACACGTAGCATCGCCATTTGCACACTCATCATCGATCGATGCCTAGTACTATTGACAAGATGCAAGAACTTGGCATCAAATCGCACAACTTTATATAACACAGTTCTCGCGTTCGTTGCGTGATAAAACGTGCAACATTTGGCGCATGATAGTTGGTCAAGCACGCCATCTTGTGCTCCAGTCCAAGAGTCCTGTTGGGCAGGTTGCCTCTTGCCTGGAAAGAACACAATGCACAGTTGCAACTTGCATCCTGTGATGGTTCTTGTCATACTCAGCAATTAAGCAAGAGAATGATGAAGACGAATAGGGGCTAAATTATTCAGAGCAGGTTATTAGGTGTGGTATTAGCTTGGCGTGAAGGCAATAAGCATTCAAATTCGCATTCTAAACTGGTAACTTTTTTCCATAGCCGTCGTGGTCCAAGGAACGTCGCTCGCCGCGTTTTTAAGCAGATCGGAGCTGCGACCGCTGATGCAATACTAGATCATCGTTCAGTTCACCGACCAGAAATAATTTGATTTAGTATCAGCAGAGAAGTCCAGATAAACTCGTTGACAAATTGATAATAATTGATCATCTCGTCACATCGATTGAACTAACTGCTACTACTTGTTAAGTGCTCGCGAAATGATAGAACTTTTATTTAGTAATGAGAGATGATACATAGAGAAGTTATGTAGAAACGCGGGGCCGTGGCAAGTGTATACATAGAGAACTAACTGCTACTCTCTCTCTCAAAAAGCTGAAAAAAGGGAAATGTGATGGATATATAGTTTTTTGGGGGGGAAATTACCCATGCTTTTGTGGAATTGTGGGCATTTTAGGATTTACCTTTTATCCGTTCGTGTTGAAATAGTCAGCATTTACTCTTGGAACAGTAGTCAGCCTTTTTTAAACCCTAAATTTGGATGTAAAAGTATAAATCTCCCATAGACGCTTCTCAATCTGGTGGATCCAAGTCCTTCGAGGCTATTTACACCGGACTTTTTATTTAGAACGTATAGGCTCTATTTAGACCATTTCATTTTCTATACAAGGCTCCCTTTAGCACCAGAATTTCATAAGATATTTATAAAATACTACTCCCTCTATTTTTAAATGGATAATGTTATTGGCTATTGGATTAAAAATGAAATGTAAATATTAAAAAAAATATAATTCATACTTAAAGCGCCTTTAATAGTATAAGTTTTTAAATAAAATGAATAGCCAATGTTAAAAAATTAACTGCACCATATATTTATTTATTTCCATATATTTAAAAAATAAGATAGTATATTGTTAGATTTATTCTAAATCATACTTTTTTATAAGATTGTAGAGTATCCATTATCTGTAAATTCGTTATTAAAGAAATGTGTATGAGTTAATAACACCATCATTATTAAAAAACAAGAGCATAGCTAAACTTATTATCAAGGTTTAACTCCGATATAGATTGTTACATTTATAATTAATTATTTTTTAAAGTATTATAGAATGACGATAGCGAGACGCTGACGTATATAGGAGGGCTTGGGTTTCTAATGTGTTTTAAAAAAATTCCCAGCAAAAAAAATTCGAAGAAGTCCCCTAATCAATTCATATATTTGCGATGCTAGAATGGCCACGTCATCATTTTTTTTGACCGTTGGATCTATTATTGCTAGTTTAGATGTCACGTGAAAGTCTGAAACTCTAATCCCAATCCCATCCTCGTCTTCCTCCTGGCCCCGCTTCCGCCACCTCTTCCATTGCCGCCGGCCTTGCCTGCCGCCGCCGCCTCCTCCTCTCCCAGCCGCTTTCCCACGCCGACGCAACCTCACACCCTCCTCAGTCCGCCACCACGCTTCCTTTTCCACCTCCTCCAGTTGCAGACGCTTCATCGTCCCCGGCCCTGCAGCCTATCCCGGCCCCACTCCACACTGCCCCTTCTCCGCTGTTTCGCTAACGAATATGGTTCTCCTCCCGTACCTCGCCCTTCCACTAGCACCTTCCGGAGCAGCCGCGTTTGGGTTTTCGCCATTATCTACTCGTCCAAGACCAAGAATCCCCTCTTCCCTCGGCGGCCGCTGCTCCGCGTGTCGGACTCCGCCGCCAGCCGCCGCTGTCAGGGATGCTGCTTCTTGGGCCGATGACCTCCACAAAGCCGTACCATGGAAGGCCGCGGTCTCCAGCGCGCTTGCCTTCACCTTATCCTTCATTTGCTGTAAGTTTCTTGGCCTTCGTCTTCTTCTGTAGGAACGGAAGGAAACTGCATCTCAAAAATAAAATAAAATAAAAAACTATACGGGTTGTTCGAAAAGAAAAGAAGGAATACTCCACCATTGAATAAAGAAAGGATTGGGATGTGGAGAATGTCGGTATAATTGTTGCTCAAACGAATAGATGTGACTTTTATTTATTAGAAGTCTGAACTGGTGGTTTTCCAGTTGCAATGTGATATTCAAGAGTGGTGTGATCGCTTTGTAATATGAATTTATGGATAAAGCTAAGAAATTGAATCTACCACTAACAGAATACTGTAGTCGAAGAAATGGAACTCAATGTGCATTTTTATTATGAAAAAAATGCAACTGTATACAGTGTTTTTATTTGTTTTGCTACTGTGTAGTCCACGGTAGTAAAACATGAAAACGGGCAATTGTACAACTATTTCAGGGACACCACAAAATCCCCTCAGTGCAGTGCTATTGCTTTGTTTCAGAAAACCAATACTTTCTGTAACTTTTATTAGTAATGCATATTCAGGTGGGTTTGCACACTGTCGAATCTTATAAAAAAGCTACATTATGAGGGATAAATGCTGCCAAAATGATTATTATGTAAAATGGCACTTCAAAGATTCGGTTTGGTCATGTGGGTAAATGGCATACTGGCATTCCAAAGATTTGGCCAATTAGTGCCACTCGAAAGATGCTTTCTTTAGAAAAATTACTCTGAGATTTTTATTGAGTATTGACTATCTCTCCCCCTATTGTTTCTTCCTATCTGGATATT
The DNA here is from genome assembly GCA_030770085.1 of Oryza coarctata. Lineage (NCBI taxonomy): Eukaryota > Viridiplantae > Streptophyta > Magnoliopsida > Poales > Poaceae > Oryza > Oryza coarctata. The sequence continues at coordinate 13,768,425 of CM061475.1, forward strand.
CTGCTACAACTTCCACATTTAGTGGATAAATGAGTTACATAATAGAGTCTAGACACTAGGCTTACTACGGAGTCTGAGTATTCAGGATTAATTTATTTACTGCAGCGGTCGCTAGCCACATCAGCATGCAGTCAAGCTGCTGTGTTGTACCTTCATGCTGGGGATGCATTTGGCTGCTTGCAGCAGCTAGACAGTGCATTCTGTACGTTCCTTAATCAGACACCCAGTTCATAGCAACATGATGGCATGGCAGGTGGAGGAGGCTTACCAAATATTAGCAGGAGAAGAGGGCGAGTGGGAGGAGGCCCTGTTCTTTTCTGTTTGAGGTTTAGGTAGTCTGATCACTTTGAGTTTTTTTGGTATTAAAGTGACATTTTGATTATTACATGTATTTGCAATGGCATATATAGAGTTATCTGGAATATATAGTTTTTGTATTTTTGTTTAGTAAAAAGTTATCAATGGAAAAATCTCATGCAGAATCTCGCACATGCAGTTGTTGGCATAGTTAATGCAAAGGCTGGGGTCAACAAACCAGAATTGCTTCCCAAGGAATTCACCACTGTCATTGATGTTGCTGGTTTTCTCTCCCCAGGTCAGGTAATTCTCAAACTAGATATTCTATGAGATGTTGTAGTTTTTCAGAACTAGTTACAAAATTTAATGTCCATTAGAAACAATGTGATACACATCAGGAAATTTAACGTCCATCATGGACATGTTTCTCATCCATGCAGATCCAGTGCTGCTCAAACTCTGAGAAGATAAAGCAGAAAGATGATACCTAGTCACATTTATTTAACCATAACTTCAGGGTAGCTCAGTTGTATTAAGTGCTTTAGCTTTAGTGTCAATAGGAACAAATCATGACTTAGATAATTTTTTGTAGGAACTTGGTTAGGGAAATTCTTCTGTCAATGACTGATATCCCTTCACTGCAGAAACACAATAGTTGCATTGAAAAGCAACATATTTTACCCTAATTTCAGATTCTCTGTAGTGGAAAAAGTGTTGCCTTTTTGTACAACTCTGGCATCTCATGTGGAAGATAAGTCTATATATGGACACCTAAAACTGATCTATTTTAGTATCGGCACTTGGATTTTTATTCAAATGCCATATTTTTTTATTGCCATACACTCTTTATCAGCATGCTGTATTGACTTCCATGGGGCTAGAAGGAGAAATAATTGTCTTTTGAATGACTAGATCACATTGAGTTATCTTTCAAAGTGCAATCTTTGTCTTTCTACTCTTTGTTTTGGTGGCTATAATCTAGATTATAATTGCCAGGAGCTACGTACTGAACCTGAATTTGTTCTTAGGAAAACCGTCTGCGTCAAGAGATAGAAGATCTTGAGAAAGATACTGGATACAAGTTGAGAGTTCTTGCACAAAATTATCCTGATACACCAGGTGCCTTTTGCTTCTGCTTTGTTACATGTAATTTGACTCTATCCTTTGTTTGTGTTATTTAATTACACAATATGTTTACAGATACATGGCAACATTGTGTGGCCACAACTGGATTTTGCCAATTTTGATCAATTGTGTATCTAGAGTATCTCATATATCAACCAGCCACATGGAAATGGCACTATAATTTTTTTCTAATATATCATTAGTTCATTACAAAATCAATAACCATTTTTAAATTATGATTCCATGCCAAAAATGGAATCTATATTTGGACACCTGAGTCTGGACTTCATTTCATCATTTCTATACTACAATGTGCACTTTCAGTTCCATTGCAACAGCCATGCTCATCTGCTTCTGTCTCTTTAGTTCTGCTTTATGAGTGTAGCTTGGTAATTAACTCCTTGCAAAAGAAAAAAAAGTTTAATAATTAACTCACTGGATCAAGGATCGCTGGTGTGCTATGATCTGAACTAATTCCTCAACAATCATCTGTCCTTTTAGAAGTCTCTTGTATACTCTAGTAATTCCCTTCAACCATTATTTCTTCCTCTTACCGTAGGATGTATAACTAAATTATGAATTGAATGCCAAACTTAACTGGGATAATCTGTTGGCACATAGATTTGTAATCCTCTCTGCTATTTATAGAAGGGTGCGATGGTTCATTTTGTCCTGTTGATATTTGTATAAAGTTGATTTATTTGCTTTGTGGGCAATCTTTTTCCAGGATTGGCTATCAAAGATTTTTGGCAAGTTGATGATCAGACCATCGTGTTTGTTGCCGATCCCACCTTCGGTGAGATACTTTTGTTTCAAAAGACAGCTCTCTTTTTTGTTTTTTTGCATCACATGCTTGATCAGTGTATTGTCTATTGCATGGAGTATAATATTTTGGCTAATAAGGAGACAATAAATGTACATAATTTAAATAGGAGAAAAAAGGAACCTAACTTTCTGAATTGAAGCGAAAGTTTTAGGACTGAGGAATTAGGAAAGATCGAGCCATGTTGGGATGAAGCATGTTATAAAGAAATCATCAATAATGACTGATGATCAATGAGCTTGCTAGTCCATGCAGTTGATGTCCTTTACCATCTCTTGCCTGGCTCTTCTTATCATGTGAACAAATTATACTGTTTAGTCTAGATGGTACCCAAGTTCACTTGCTAGATAGTGCCGGATACCTATCAGGTGATCTGGATGGATCCATCAACAGATTTAGTTGTTCTTTCTGGTCTTATGATCCCAAGTGTTCATTCCCTAAAAAAATGATCCCAAGTTTTACCAAACTCTGCACTTGTTGGATGTTAACACCACTGGGCACCAAAACTTTTGCACATTTCAAAATACCACTGTCAGGCACTCATGTTAACACCTCATAACTGCCTTTGTTTTGGCAGGAAACATTATAAATTTCAATGTTGGTGCATTAGTTGATTTAGACATTCCTCGGAGCTTTTGGAGTCGTGTTTCAGGAAAATACGGAAACATGTTCTACTGGAAAGAAAAGGTAACGCTCTGCTGTTCAATCTAGCAGTTAACAACAAAATCACATATCGTAATTATGATTTTTTATCCTCCTGAACACTAAAATATGGTCACTAGCAATTGAAACAGTACAAACTTTTAAAAACATCCAATAGAAACTATCCTGCAGTTACCTTTTACAGCTTTAAGTCTTAACCAATTTGAGATAAACTAAAGTTAAAAAACAATAAGAAGTTCAGACTAATTTTCAAACACTCTTATTCAATATATCTCACTCTTTCAAATATCTTCTTATTACTTCTCTATATTAATTTCGGTTCTTCTCTATTTCTCGTAATATTATTATCTTAACTTAAAATTTATAATGTACTGATATCTCTGGAAGTCTACTTTAGATATGATCAAACCACCTCAACCGATATTGGACAATTTTTTCTTCAATGCGTGATATCCCTAATCGATCACGTATATCCTCGTTTCGAACTCGATTTATTTTTGTATGACCACAAATTCAGTATAGCATATACATTTCTATAACACTATAACACTCAACTATTGAACATAATGTTTTTTTATATGCCAATATTCTGTCCCATACAGCATAGTAGGTTTAATCGCCGTTCTATAAAACTTATATTTTAGATTCTATGGTACCCTTTTATTACAGAGGGCGATAGATATTTGATGCTACTTTAACCAGTCCACTTTGATTCTATGATTAACGTCTACATTAATATCTCTATCCATCTGTAGTATCGATCTCAGATATTGAAAGGTGTTATTCTTAGACACTACTTAGCCTTTAAACTCATATCTCTCGTCATGTGTGATGGTGCTAAAGTTATACCTTAAGTATTTAGTTTTAGTTATACTTTCTCTAAAACCTTTAGACTCAAAAGTCTGTCATCATAACTCTAGTTTCATATTTACTCATACTTGACTCTTATCAACTTACATTATATTATCTATAAAGAACATACACCAAGAGATATCTTGTTATATATTTTTTATAATCTCATCCATTATTAAGATAAAAAGATACGAACTCAGGATTGATCCATGATGTCATCCTATTTTAATCGGGAAGTAACATACGTTATTATCAATTGTTTAAACGCTAGTTATAGTATTGTTGTATATATTTTTGATGAGAGAGACATACATTATTGTGACTTTATGTTTGTCAAAATCTCATCACATAATATTTCTTGTTTCTTATCATAAGCCTTTTCTAATTCAATAAAAACTATATATAGGACCTTCTTCTGCTCTATAAACTGCTGTATAACTTGTTTTATTAAGAAAAATGCTTCTATGGTTGATCTTCCGGGTATAAAACTAAATTAGTTTACAGAGATTCGCGTCGTTCCTCTCAAATAGTGCTCAATAACTCTCTCATATCTTCATAGTATGCCTTATCAATTTAATTTTTTATTAATTAGTATAACTTTGGATATCTTTTTTATTCTTATAGATTGTTACTAATATATTTCTCCTCTACTACCCAGATATCGTGTTGGATTGAAAAATATTATTGAACAACTTGGTTAGGCATACTATATCTATATTCTTAAGGCATCTTCACATCTTAATTAAAATACTATTAGTATCCATCGTCTTTACCTCATTTCATCCTTTTCGAAGTCTCTAATCTTAGATTCTTGGATCTTCTGTATAAAGATTCTATTGCTATTATTCAAAGAGTCCGTGTCTTCGTTCACATTATTAAATAAATTATTAAAATACTATTGTTATTTATGTCTAATCTTATCATACTTTACTAAGAACTGCTCTATCATATTTTTAATACACTTAACTTAATCGAAATTCTTGTTTTCCTATTATGAGCTCTAGCTATTCTCTCCAACTGATCAGTCTCTTTCTTTTTGTGCTTCAAATATTTCTTTGTTATCTAAGCTGGTTGTAATGTCTGCAAGTTTTGGACAACAATGTAAATTTTATGTTTTCGTTATCAAAAATAGTAAGCTCAAGGCTACAAATTTATTAATAAAAAGGAGAAAGCGAGCGAGAGAGAGATTATTTGACTGTTCAATTTTGTGGGAATAATTTCTGGTTGGCCCTGTGAAATTGTGGATAACCATGTCAGTTTTCTATATACTATAGGAACCTTTTATTATATGTTGTCCTCACCATCGCCTTGTTCTTGGAACATGCAACAGGGAGAGGATGCGTCAATTGAAGCTGCTGTGATGGCAGTATCACGCTGTCTGAGAGAGCCTACAGGGGCAAATAACTGCTCTGAGGTCCTCTAAATGTGAAGCGCATCGCAAAGGGGAAAGACAAGCAAGTGCCAATTTCTGGTCAATGAATTCAGCCCGCTAATGGCTTTAGAATGATCTGGGCCAATTTCTGGTCTACTTGTGTCCCACAAGAACTTCATGTTACAGGCTGAATTTCCAGTTTCGCACACCGAGGGCTGAAATTACTCGCACTTATGGCCCGAAGTAATTCTAACTCATGGTCCAAATTGATGTGCGCTAACAGGCCGAATTTCCGCACACTCACGGGCAGAAATTACTCCAGTAACGGACCGAACTAAAGCACAATGTAGGGCCGAATTTACGCGCATATAATAATTGAATTTGCGTGAATTAATAATCTCGTGGTTGTACTTATGTGCACAGCGACTATTTTATATATCAATCCACATATTTTTAAGTAAAATTATACAAATATAATTATAGTATATATATATGGTGTAATTATAATGTAACTAGCATTTAAGTCTTACAGAAATAAAAATAACACAGTGGAAAAGACTTATCCGTACAATGCAAGGATCGTGGAGCCCTTATAGAGACGTGATTTTTCTCCATCTAGCACTAATCTTGGTGTTTATTCAATGACCGTTATAAATCTTGACGCACATTGGAGAAGAAAAAACTCGATCACATGAGTATGTACGTGCGAATAGTTAAACTCTATCGTATGTTAACAAAGATTACATGTACGTGCATGGCTTACGGCGATCACGGAATCAGACGATTGAAAAAATTCGTGTGATTCGGTGGAAAAAATCTATCGAAAGATTTATAGGAAAACCGATGCGCATAGAACTCCAAAAATTCACAAGAATTTTCCAATAGAATTATAGAATGCCCAGCGCATCCATCCGTGCCCCGGGCTCCCGACCGCCACGATGCTTGCAGCTCTCCAAATTCTTCTCCTCTCCTCGCCGCCGGCGACCAGTGGTTCTGCAGCAATGATAACGCCACTTACACGCCGAACAGCACCTACATGTCGAACCTGGATTCCCTCGCCGGGTCACTCATCGCCGGAGCCACGGAGTCAAACACGGCAACCGGCGCCGCCGGCACTGGTGCCGACAGAGTCTACGGCGCCGTGCTCTGCCGAGGTGACTCAACCGGCGCCGACTGCAGCAGGCACCTCCTCCCGCCTTCGACGGCATCGTCAACGGCACCGGCAACGGCGCCGCCGTGTGTGCGCTCCACAGGGACCTGCCGCTCTACGATGAGCTGTACCACCTTCGCTTCTCCGACCAGGACTTCCTCTCCACCTTTAGCAACTCGCTGGAATGGGTCGACGTCACCAAGCTGAACCTCGTGCGGACTGCCGACACCGAGCGGTTCGAGGATGTCGTCGGCGAGCTTCTGAGACCGCTCGCCGACGCCGCGGTAAGGCAGCCTGAGAGGTACGCGGCGGACGAGGCGCGGTGGCTGTCAGGACGGTGTACGGGCTGGTGCAGTGCACGCGGGACATGCTGCCGGAGCGTTGCCGGGCTTGCCTCCACGGCGTCATCACGGAGAGGTGGCAGAAGATCGGGCGCGGCGAGATGGGCGGCGCGATCCATGGCGTGAGGTGCTCGCTGCGGTACGAGACGGACACCCAGTTCTTTACCGCCACAGGCAAGTTCATTAGTAGTACTAATTAAGCATAGCTTGTATTAAAAAATTTGAAGTCCATCACCTTATCAAATTAATGCAAGATATAGTAAGCTCAAGATTCCATAAGCCATGTATTCTAAAAAACGGTTAGATTTGCCATAAACCTTGAATTCTGTATTCAGAGTTTTGACAGTTGGAACATGGAATGCTCGATAAACCAAAAAAACAAGTAGTTTTGTTCTTTAAAGTAGTGTAGTTCTCCTTTCAGGTAGCTGAATGTCTGGTACAAAGATTCGTTCACTACATGTAAACACATGTAAAGAAAATTCTAACTCTGACGCACCCCATCTAAAGAAAATTCAGTAGCAAAATCTTTGAGGGTGCAGAACTGATTCGTTCACTACATGTAAAACACCAGTCTCCGTTGCAATGCTCAGGGCAAAAGAAGGGACATACAATATTGATCATTGCCACAGTTTACTCTCTTTCCATCGTCTGTACACGACTGTTTTTCTGTCTCCTAAGCATCAGAAGAAAGAAAAAAAGAGGTAAGCATATGAATAACAGTACATGCTTTACTAAACATACTGGCAGCTAGAATGCTAGATCACTGCTACTTATTTCAGCATCATGCAAGAACTAATGGAAGGATGTGCAACTAGCAAAAATAAACTGAATGGAGCAGACCACAAACACGGATGAAGTAATGAGGCTTTGGAAGATTCTGTTGGACTCTGAGTTAAACCCTAAAATTTCTGATTTTGGGATGGCAAGGATATTTCCTTTGTATGCCTCCCATGCAAAAGCAAGCAGACTTGTGGGAACATTGTAAGAACAAGAAGTTTCTACCTACATATTTGCTTTCTAACTCTACTGCATGCCATCTTCCTAGTGGTTACATGGCACCTGAATATGAATCTGAGAGCCTTCTCTCGATCAAATCAGATGTTCCGTTTTGGTGTCCTACTTAAAATTGTAAGTGGGAAGAAGAGCGCAGGTTTTCAGCACTATGAATAATTTCAAAATCTTCTTGAATATGTAAGCAACTGAAAATCTTTAGAATTGACAGAAAAAAAAATCCTCAGATATTCATTACCATTGAGGGATGGTTGTAAGTCATTTTCCAGTTTTCGTTTCCATAAACCACCACTTCTTTATTGAATTTGAGTTTGTATTCGGATCTAACAATTACAGAAATGTATGGATATCGCTACCATTATACTTGCCTTCTTTTTCTTTCAGGCATGGGGAATTTGGAAAGAAGGAAGATGGTATGACTTCATTGATCAATCATTTGATGATGATGAATACAGACCTGGAGAGATGATAAAATGTCTTGTGGGGGCACTAATGTGTGTTCAAGAGAAATCAGTGGAGCGCCCCACCCTGTCTGATGTTGTTGCAATGCTTAGCAGTGATGACATCACATTACTGGTACCAAAGCAACCAGCTTACTCACATATCAGAGTAGATGTGGGAGCAGATGTCGATGTATCATGCAACAGAAATGATATAACCATCACCATTACTGATGGCAGATAGTACAACATAGATGTATCATTAGCAAGGTGTGGACTAGTGGTATTGGTCTTCTTGTGTTAATTAATTACATAGGAGAATGTTTGTATTCTATTGTTCCTCGCCATTTACTGCAATTCCATATGCGACCAGATTTTCCATGTTATCCTTTATACGTGGTTCAAAATTATGAGTAAATATATATTTTCGTTTCCAAAACCATAAAAAACTATCATAAACCTGCTGGCAAGAACCAGACATTTCCAAATTATCAAAACAGATAGAACTTTGTGCAGAATATTCATAAAGATGTAGACACATGGTTAGAAATTTTAGTTTTTTTCGACAACTTAATTAAGATATATTTCCTGGCTTTTATGGAAATACAAATCTGAAACTGACTTGGAAACTGGAAACTATGACACCTGTGTAGAGAAAGTCCACAGCTCATGATGGAGTAAACTGAATGTCTGCTTCCCAGCTCAAATAGTCTAATGTTTCTAGGGCAGTCTCTCCTTGAAATGTATGGCAACATCACCATCTGCCAAACCCTATTTCAAGGAAAAGTTTAACTGCAACTCCGTAGGTCCATTTCACTTAGTCTTAGGTCATTTTCTTCAAATATTCAATGGAATAAATGTTTAAAGCATTGAATTCCATTACCTCTTGGTAGACAAAGATAAGATAATATTTAGCACTCATCCATGACAATTCACCAGCAATGCTCTGCCATTGCACTCTAGTTACAGCAGTATGCTTCTATTGAGCCCCGTTGGTTGGTCAGGAACTCTGCAGTGACTATAATGGCACCATTTACATGCCACAGTACCTACAAATCCAACCATATCTCCCTTGCTGCAACACTGATCGCTAATGCCACAGAGCTGCACTCAGCTACTGGCATGGCTGGCACAGGTCCGTATAAAGTCTATGGTGCAGTGTTTTGTCGAGGTGATTCTGATGGCTCCGACTGTCGCAAGAGCCTAACTGAGGCCCTTGATGCAGCCAACAACATCAAAAACAGCGACTCTTACTCTTCCCAGAACAAAAAGGTGGCCTACTACTATGACCAAGACCAGGCGCAGATACGCTTCTCCAACCAGGATTTCATCTACAGCTTCAAATATGTGCCAGAGTGTACTGTGAATACTAACCTGAATGCTGTGACAGCTTCTGAGGCTAATCAATTTGAGGATCTTGTCACCAAGGTGCTGTGTGCATTCACTGATGCTGCAGTAAGTCGAGCAGAGAGTTATGTGTTGCCTGATCTTCTGGCCACCAAACCAGAGAGACATGCGTGGGCTTGGCCCACCCCACACCTACATACTCCTAACAACGAGGAACGAGTTTCTAGGGCTTGTACACACATTACTCTCCTCTGAGCGACAATCCAATGCGCCATTTCCTCAAAAGGAATCACTCCCGATCCCCTTAACGCACTATAAAAGGGAATCTCGAACCGTATATGGGTGACGACTCACGTAAAGGAAGACATTCCCAAAACCCTAAGTCTACCGATCCTAAGGCGTGTTGAAGGGGACCTAAGGGCGAATTCCATTGCCTCTGCCACACAGTGATTCCATCACTGGAGCCCTGCTCATCCCTACTCGACTAACTACAACGACAACAGTGGCTAAAGGTGGCGCTCATGGCTTCATCAAGCACCAATTAGTACTCACCGAATTATGCCTAATCAAAATTCCTGATCACTCATAACCTAGGTTAATGATCTTAAGAATTAGCTCTAACATTGTGGTATCAAAGCCTTCTTAGGCCTTTGCATGTTCCATCACTCCGGTTCATGAAGCCACTAAAGGTCACATCAAGTTTCCTAAGCGTCTGCTTGTCCAATTTTAGGGTTTATGTTCCCCTGTTCATATTGCAATTAAGTCCAATTTTATGAATTATGTTTGGTTTGATCGAAATTAAGGCTCAATTTGTGTTCAAGTTGCTACTTTTAGTTCAAATTTCATGGCTGGGGTAGCAGATAGAAGGAGGCGATCACGAATCGTGGTTAAGATTAAGAAAAATCTCCAAAATTCTCGAAACCCTAATTTCAGAAAATCCCCAATTTAAGAACCCTAATTCCCAATTTAGCAAATCCCGAACCGGAAGATCCCAAAATCAATGAGAGGCGCTAACGAATTTGGCTTGGACTAGCCGGATTTGGGCTCAGGTCACCGGAGTTCAGCATGCACGGAATGAGCTCCGTCGCGTGTGTGCGCTTCCGAGCTCTCCACCGTCGTCGTGCGAACGGCGCACGGCTTCACGCGCCGCCATGCATCCCCTTAGCCACCGCCTCGGACCGGCCTCGCGCCCGCATCAGCTCGCCGCATGAGGTCGACGCTCGCCTCGGTGTGGTCTTCAGCCACGCTGGGGAGGAGAACCGAGGTGTGGAATGAGGGATGACGCGCGGCATCAACCCACCGCACACCATGGCCGCTGCTGCTTCGCTCGACGTCGCCGGCCTCAGCTCGCACGAACGCTCAACCTGGCTTGGTCGTGGCATCCCGCTGCGCGCCGCCGCCATGGACCCAACTGGAGTCGTGCGCAGCATTATCTCGCGGCCGACGGGCGCCTTGACGCCGCCGCTCTGCCGATGCATCTCCGTCGCCGCCGCCGCCGCCGCTTGTTTTCCGCCGTTGAAATCGGGAGAGAGAGGGGGGGGAGAATGGGGCTAGGGTTAGGGTTTTTTTTGGCTAGGCCGCATTTTGATCCAGGCGCGATCAATCTAAACCGTCCGATTGGAATCGGATGGCTGATTTCACTCCCGCGCCACATCGGTCAACCCCAGGCCATCCCAGCCGTCGATCAAGATCCAACAGCTCCGGCAGTTGGGCCGCGGGCAAGCTGGACCGCAAGCGCGACCAGCGCTAACAGGCCACTCGCGATAATAGGCCGGCACGAGCTTCCGGGCCACGGTCGGCCTACAGGCCAAATTTAGTTTTTTTTAAAAAAAAATTCGCGTGAATTAATATTTTTTTCATTTACATAAATGCTTTGTCAGTCACTTTATGCCATTACTTAATGCCTAGAAATTGCATTATAATTTTTTTATGCAATTAAGATTATTTCTAGCTAAATGGAACTAATGAGAAGTTTGGCTATAATATTTATTTTAATTTCCTTTATCGTTTCGGTCAAACGGAAGTTGTGATTTATGATTTTCACTATTCGGATAATAATATTAATTTTGCTTTATTTTGGTCAAACGATATTATGAAGTAGAATTCTATGATGATGTGAATTTCAATGATATTTTGAGACTTATCCTTATTTCTTACCCTATGATGAGATAAAATGTAAATCTTATGCAAATATATACATAATTAATAAGAACTATTCTATCATGCCTTATGGTATTATGGAATGGAATATAATTATTGCAATGATGTTGTTTTGTAAAATATTATATTGATATGGATAATTAATCAGACCAACATAGATTTAATTATACACATTTATGTCATTTGTTATTAAATTTTAGTTCAAAATAATGTTGCAAATATCGAGTAGCTTAATGAATTTCTAGGAATAGAAAGAAAGGGGGCTTCTCAATTATGATGTTGACATACAAGAGGATGCTCTTGTTGCTTCCCCTGCTGATGCACCTCCTCATGTAGAGAGGGCACATAGAAGCCAATTGCATGAGGCTAATGATCATTAAAAATTCTATTTTCCCTAGTGTGAGAGTTCATATTCCTAATGCTGAAAGTTATATGGCTAATATAAGCAAATTTTTAGAGATTCTCTAATGCTCGTGTAAGTACTCTTATCATAGATTTGCTCACATCATGCTATGATGGTACACACAGTGTGAGGGCACACATAATGCATATGATCACATGGCTGAACAACTAAGAAGTATGGATATGAACATCTTCGATGGCTTCCTTGTTCATCTCATTATGGGTTTGTTACCTTCTAAATATAATATTTTAAGATAAAGTATAATATTCATTAAAATAGGTAGTCAATTGTTAAGCTCATATTACACTCTATTGAGGAGAAAGAGTGTCGAAAGCACAAAGGCAAATACATCAATACTCCATTAAGATAAGAGAGCAAGATTTCACTACTAAAGTTAAAGAAACTAATGAAAATTGTGCTGATGAGTCAATGAGCAGCATGAGAATTTCTCTAAATCTAACAAGAAGGAAAAGACACGTGAAGAATCTATACCCGAGTCTAATGCCGATATAATCTATAAGATTTGTCACAAAAATTGCTTGGTAATCACATCAATGATGTATTTATTATTACCCATATTAATGACACATTTATGTAATATTATGTTCTAAATTTGTAATGATTGATTTATGTGTAATTAGGTACTGCATTTATTCAATACATGAATTACCTTTCATGAAGATCATGATAAAGAGGGAGCAAAGTCAGATGAACGGGAATCAGCTTGGCACGTCCATATTTTTTAGTTATTAGAAGAAGTCATTAGTTGTTTCACTATGATTAAAAATATTTATTTTCATGTATGACTATAGCATTGAGGTTGATAATAAGTGGTATTTATTGAATTCAATAATAATGTTATGAGTCTCATCTTCGAGCAATGTGAATTTTATTTGCTAGCTATAATGGTTCTATGTTGATGGTTGTATGTTGTGAGTTATGAGACCTTATCGAAATTATAGTATTATTGCCTAAACCATATTTTGAAGGGAAGCTAATGTGTCTCATTACATAAACCATTACCTTTACTAAGTCTAATGTTCCGGTTTTTAGAGAAAAAAATAAGTTTTAAAATATTAAGTTCTAAAGTTTATATTCACTTAGGAATATATCACAAAATTCTAATGTTGCCATAATGTATTCTTCCATTTAAGTTTTTATTTTGTTCATTAATGACTGTTTTGAAGCACTCAAAATCAACATATGTTAAATAGTACGGAGAAAAATATTATGGAAGATACATTTATTATGCTCTCTATGTATCTCTATGGATAATTATGGATAATTTTTAGGTGCCATACTAAATTACTTCTAATTTTATTTGAATTGGTATACTTGGCCATAACCAAACATGTTTATAGAGAATGATAAAATCTGTGAGAGATTGAGAATGATATAGTAATATGTAGGAGATTAATGCCAATAGCTCTATTATGAATAATTATTTCACCTCATAATATATTTATGTAGCCTATCTATGAGCATTAGCAATGGCTAGAAATAATTATAAATTCCTCAAGAAGTCAAATAAAATAATATATAGATACTTCTATAAATAAGTACGATTCTAAAAGAATACTCAAATATTTGGGACTAAAGCTTGTAAAAAATGAATTTGCATGAGAATGAGGAATTAAGCATAAGAGTAATAACATTTCTTGCCTACTAACTTAGGGTGATGCTAGATCGTTCTAGTGGATCGATATTTAAATTATAATTATTATGTTAACTTGCATACGCTGTACAACATAAGATATTGGTTATGGGAGGCAAGCCATATAAATATTACAATATTAGAAAATTCATATATGGATATTAATCAAGTTAATATTACTTTAAATTTTATAATTTAATTAGTAAGTTCAAATTTAAGTAAATAACATAGATAATTATAAGGGTGAAAATTAACCATACTATTACTATATATACCAATATCTCATTATCAAGCACATAAGTATTAGGTGCATCAAATAAAGAAACTTTACTATTAAATCTAAAGGAGTACTAGATTTATTATATTTTTCATATAATAATAGAGAACTTGAGATATATTATATGTCGCTCTATCACATATACTATTAATTAAAGGGAATTAATTGATTGAAGTAAAGTTCATTCCCTATGCTTCAGTTGTTAGAAGCTTTATAAGCGCTAAGTCTACATGCGTACAGATTTGGTATTATATATCAGGAACTTTAATAGATTTCAATTAAGTCTAAAATTTATAATTAATGTTGATATATTAAAATATCTTATATTATTTGTAGGAAACTTATGATGTCATGTTCACATATAACAAACTTTGATAAAAGGATGCATGAATGATATTCATATTAAGTCATAATTATCATCTTTGCTTGAGGAGCAAATATCCATATTTAAGGCCTCTAAATGATGCTTACTGCATAGTCAATAGTGTAGATTAAGTTTGTGACATGTTTTAAGTTAATGAGTAGGAGTATGACTTAAGAATATTTTCCCAAAACTAAGAGTGATAGATAGTTTTCTAAATCACTCATTGTACTGTGATAATAAAATTGTGTAGAATTATGAACTGCAATTCTCTATTCGAGTAACAACGTTATGTATTTCTGTCAAATATGTTGACATTATGTTGTAAAAGATATGTCCTAGGATCAAACTACTCAATAAGCATATTAATATTAAGTTGATGCTCTTGGATCTAAATTACAAAGACTATAACTTAGTTTAATTAACATTTATGTTGCTGGCCAGCACATATGAAAGATAATGTCTTCGACAAGATTATGAATATATGGGCATAAGAATCAATAATCAGTTAATTCCTATCAAGCTATTATAGTGATTATAGGTACTATTGTCATAATAATGTTTGGTTGACTGCTATGATATACTTTGGTTTGCTATTCTATTAATATCAAGTGCAAGAATGTTGGTTGATTTTCTGGTTACCGAGCTAGAGACATGTGCGTGGGCTTGTCCACCTCACACCTACACACTCCTAACGACAAGAAACATGTTTCCAAGGCTTGTATGCAAGTTACTCTCCTTTGGACGATGATCGGACGCACCATTTCCTCGAAAGGAATCGCCCCTGATCCTCTCAACACAATATAAAAGAGAACATCGATCCTGTATATGGATGATGACTCACGTATGGTAAGATATTTTTAAAACCCTAAGTCTACTGATGCTAAAGTGTGTTAAAGGGGATTTAAAGGTAAATTCCATCGTCGCCGCCCCATGGTGATTTCATCATCGACGTCCTACTTGTCCCTACTCAACTAACTACAATGCCAACGACGACTAAAGTGGCTCTCAGTTAGTACTCACCCAATTCTGATCATGTATAGTGATATTAAGAATTAGCTGTAGGCAGACAGAGGTTCGAGGAGACAGGACAGACAGTGTATGGGCTGGTGCAGTGCATGCGGGGCATGCCATCGGAGCAATGGATGGACTGCCTGGATGGTATCATCTCAGACAGGCAGAGTAAGATCAGCACTGCCCATATGGGAGCAGTCATTCATGGGGTGTGGTGCACACTGCGGTATGAAACGGATACACAGTTCTTCCCTGACACCAAGATGTTGCTGCTAGATGTGCTCAAAAGTATGCTACCCTGCACAGTTCCATAAATTGCATAAGAATTTTTTGCGTTCTCTTGAGCATTCGAAGTATTCAGCCTATGAGGGTTACAATTAGCAACAAAAAACATTTTTCATTAAATAAACGAAATCACTAGCCTGATTTATCCAAAAGAGACTTGGGTTTCAAACAAGAGCGTGATTGCATTTGGTAAATTTGTTTGCGACTTTACAGAAAGTTTCGATGGAAAATTGCATCTTATCCAAACATATCCTAAATTAAATGGCTACAAACAAAATCTTGATTCACTGTACTTTTTAAGGATGAAGCGATACCTTGCTTCACCATCCAGTTTTCCCTAGTCATGATGCTGGAGACGAACTTGACAATAAGAAAAAAAATGTTAATTAGCCTCTTTAATTCATTTTGAGTGAAGAGGCATTTTTTGGTAGTTGGACGTGTTCCATCAATATGGTTGTCTGGCTTAAAACGAGCCTTTTGGTACTATCAAACTATAACTCAACGGTTTTATAGGTGAACATACAGGCAAAAAAGCATTTTTTCGATGGGAGAACACAGCCTTGGTCAGTATTGGAGGGTTCATGTTTGTAGTATCCCTTTCTTGTTTCCTTTTTCATATGTGGATCAAAACACAACAACAGAGAGGTATGTATTAGCAATTTAGCATAGCCACACTTTTCCACGGCAAAATACCATTGTTTATTTTCTCACAAAAAAACTGTATCAAGATTCAAAAACATGACATCATTATTGTTTTTCAGAACAAGCATTATCTAAATTACGACAGCTGCCCTTGGTGATAAAAACTGTAATACATCTATGGAGGACAGAAGGACGACTCGGATTTTTTTCCTGTATGATTTCTCCCAGATAGAAAAGGCTACAAATAACTTCTCAATCTATAACAAACTGGGGCAAGGTGGCTATGCACTTGGATTGCAAACATATTCTTACTCAATACACCATTAATAAAATAAGTAAATGTTTAGATGTTGACATTTTGTTCCAAGTATAGAAATAATTTTTGAATTGCATTTCTGGTTGTTACCAACTATAAAGATACGTATTTTGCACTTACGATAATTTAATTATTTTCTCCTGTTGTTGAAAATATGCCTATCAATGCACTTTTGCAACCTTGTAGTAAAACTAGTTGCAAGGTGATGGAAAAAAAAACTAACTTTTTTGTTCCTTTGTCAATCTTAGGGACAATTGAGTAGCGGACTTAAAATAGCAGTCAAAAGACTAGAAATGTGTTCTTTACAAGGCTTACTGGAGTTCCAAAATGAAACCCAGCTAACAGCAAAGCTTCTAACACAAAAATCTCTCGTTAAGCTGCTGGGATGCTGCGCTCAAGGAAATCAACAAAAGATTCTTGTATATGAATATATGGAAAACAAAAGCCTAGACTTGTTCATCTTTAGTGAACCCTCTCTTTTCTGTGTTCGAAATGCTGTTTATAGTTTGTAAATGTTAACTAATAATTGTACATGTTCTGCAGATAATGTAAAAGGAGCACAGATAAACTGGTCAAAACGTCTGCATATAAGATGGGATAAGGCAAGGCCTTCTTTATCTTCACATCTTTTCAAGATTATATGTTGTTCATCGGGATTTGAAAGCCAGTAACATTCTCATGGATAGTACAATGAATCCAAAAATATCTGATTTTGGGATGGCCAAACTATTCTACACAAATATGGAAGAGTCAAATACGACTAGAATAGTGGGTACACAGTAAGAATATGCTAACACGCCCATTTTAGTAAATATCGTATTGAGAGATGCTTCTTTCTTATTCTTTAGGGGGCTGTGTGTGTTTTTTTGGAGGAGGAGCATGTATAGAAGCATACAATCATCAATCTTTAAACTTTATCTTTCGCATCAGTGACATGTCTCGATTTTGCTTCCATCACACGGTGGCTACATACCTCCAGAGTATGCTTTTGAGGGGGTTTGCTCGACAAGTCGGATGTGTTTAGCTTCGGCGTGTTGATTTTGGAAATAGTAAGTGGAAAGAGGACAGCCCACTTATATGATTTATAAAATTATGATAAATAATTAGCTTCAAATTTAATTAAATTTGATTTATAAATTAATGATAAATAATTAGCTTAAAATTTAATTAAATTTAATTTTAAATAAAATACTTATATAGGAAGTGCACGGTTAGACTGGCTATGGAGGCTGATCGGACTATGGTCAGCCCGACGGTATGATTGGACTCTGACAATGAGTTAATTTTAAGTTAATTTTATGTTTCTCGCTAATTAATCGATGTATAAAGCTTTTATTTCATATACATATGAATATACTTTTTATGTAATAATGTGAATTAGGTTGGGAAGAAATTATGGTCAGATATGGTTTTTTTTTATTTTTTACGTGTAAGATGAGTCTTGAGATCTTGAGATTTGAGAGTATTATAGATGATGGATCGAAAATCGATTAAGGAGAAGTTAATATCCGGACGATTGAGATATCACGTAGGATAAGTCTGAAAATCAATACAAGTGGAGATGAATATACCATATTGCATACAAGAGAAATTGTATGTATATAAAAATTGGAGTTAAATTTGAAAAGAATCCGAGTTTAGAAAGATAGAATCCAAATTTATAAAAAGATATGTTGTATACATATATAAGAGGGTTTTCTAAGAGGTTAGAAGTGTATTTTTTTTTCCTTTAGCATTTGGAGCTTTTGTAAAGACAACTATAGGTATAATATAGAGATGTGGTCTATGCCTTAATATATCACTTGTAAAAGAAAGATAAATTAGGGTTTATATTTAAATTTATGAGTTTAGTTGAAAGCTAAGGGATGTGTGATTTTATATATTTTATAAATATAAAAGTTGATATGCTTTAAAAAAATTTATTAGCATTTAAGATTTTCGTGGTTTTTTTTAAGCTACAGCCGATCAGACTAGCATCTTAATGGCTTCGGACTGGGTGGAGTACGATGGATGAACCGACGGTAAGTTACCGATTGGACCGATAGGTGTGTATTGTCACTGACAATAAAAAAGTGATCGGACCGATGATATGGGATTTAGATTTTGGCTATGGTAAAATTAATTTCATCAATCAGAACTATTTTAATTTCGCTAAAAGTTTTAAATTTTAATAATCCTACCATTTAACAAACAACTTCTATCAACATAACGGAAAACTATACAATCTCATCTCATTTGTGAGTACTGATACCCCAGATCCTGATTTACATTTATATATGCTGTCTCTATAATGTGGTGTGCATAATAATAATTTGACCGAAGCACACTGTTTTTTTGGTAATAGGCCTGACAACTTTGGAGAGATGGAAAATGGGATGATCTGATTTATTGTCCTCCAGGGAACAAACATCAAAAGATAGAAAGGTGTATTCATGGTGCACCTTCATGTGTTCAAGAAATTGCAGAATATCGACCTGCTATGGAGCGGGTTGTCACGATGCTAAACACCAAGAATGCGAGCTTACCAATGCCTATGCAACCAGCTTATTTCAATGTAAATCCTAGCGAGGAAGAAGTTTCATCATGCAACATTACTGTAAGCATCACATTAGAAAGGTAGCACCACATAGTCATCAATTTTTTTTCGCTGAAAAATAGTTGCCAATTTTGTTGAAGATACGAGTTTATATGCATCCAGTAAAAAATATTTACACTTAGTATAGTGATTTGAGATTGCTTGATGTTTCTGTACTTCTCTTTTTAATCCAAAACAGGCTTTACTCTTTTTTTTTGCATCAGCATGCAAACGATTGCTGGGCTGAATTTCTTTGGATTGAATTTATTGCCCCACAAGACAATAAGCATTATTGAGCCTAACGTACGCATTTTGAAAACTAAACACTCCATTCCTAGAATAAACTGCACAAGAAGAGTACAGAGGAAGAAAATTAGCATGGCATCCATAGGTCAGTGGCTGCTACCATTGTGTGGTCGCAGTTAACAACTGATGGTAAAACGGGAATTGGTAATCAAGCCGAGAATAGTCACATTTACTGGGCACCCATTCGAGAGAGTTGCCACGAAAATGGACTGCTCCAATAGCAGAAACTAGTAAAGCCATTTCCCCAGCTATCCAAGCTACAGTTTTTTTTTTCTGACGCAGCAACTCGCTCTCACCAGCAGAAAAGTTAACATCATTCGCTATCGTCGCCAAGCTAATCCTCAAAAAGTGAAATCGCGACGTCGATGTGCAATTCGTAAGCAGAACAACAATAATGCAGTTGCAGAGACGAACCTGCGCTGCGCTCCCCATCGGCCCTCCTCCCCTCCGTCCAGGTAGTTGAGGTTTAGCCGCGCCGCGTAACCTGGAGGCCAGATCCGCCGTCACGATGGGTGTGCTTCGCCGGTGGAGCTCGCCGCCTCGCCACCCTTGAGCCGCCGCCCGCCGGCCAGGCTAGCCATCCTTGGCCCAAAACTGTACAGGCCGAAAAAACATTAGTTGGGCTAACGGACGTGACGTAAGCGAGGCCGATGGAAAACGTTTTGTCCCTCCTTTCTCTTCTTCGAGTTACGTGTGCTTGTCATCAACTAGGGGTGAAAAACGATCATGCAAATTTCCAGCCGATGGAGGCTCGTTTTCATTTCTACCGACCAAACCATTTGAATATGGTAGCTGACAAAAATAAAATAGAAATGGTAAAAATTATTGAAATGAAAACGGAAAAGATTTTGTTATTTTACCAATTGTTTATGCAAACTACTGTTTTTATAATATAATAATTATCATATTTTTAGATACGTCGTGGTACGTCTTTTTATTTGGTATATAATTTTGATGATCATCAACTTCTCAATCATATCGCTATTTTAAGTATATGACTGAAGAAGAGATAATTTGACATTTACATGAAGTTTGATTTTTTGTCGTTGTATTGTATTCTTATGTTAAGTTAAATATGTGATTTTATAGTTTAATGTTTTTACATTAATTAATGGTTTTCAATCCATACCGGTACATTTCTATCCATATATTTTGATTTTCTAACATTTTTATACACTTTTTTCTAGTTTACTGTTTTTTATTTCGATTCTCAGAAATAAAAATTATGGTTATGAAAATGGTTAATATTGTTTTCTGCCTGTGTTCATCCCTATTTGTCAACCCATGCATGAGTTACACGGTACCATTGTCCTTTCTTCCTCTTGTCAAAGAGAAACATTGGACTATTGGCATTAACTCATGCACATGCTAACCATTTCATCACTCTCTTTTTCTCCCTTTGGCCAAAGCAAACCATCGAACCATTATCCATTAATTGATATTGTAAACATCAAACTTTTAATCATATATTGATGTTGTTTTTCGAATTATAGCAGTTTAGATTAAAATAAGAGCACAACTTACTAATTATAATTGTAACTAAGACTATTCTAATCAATACATTAATTCAATGGCAACGTCTCTCTAAGTTAGTGTGGAAACTTCCTCAAAGTGAATTAATTTGGCCAAACTAGCATAGGTAGATAGATAGATCAGTTAGTATGTTTGTTACCACATGCTTCTTTCTATCAACTTTTCCAGGTCAGTTCGCAAAAATGAAGTTCTCTTTATTCAAAGTGATTGACACACCTTTCTCCGAATTCTGGGTATCCATTGCATACGCGCGTCCAACTTCAACATAGTGGGAGGACAACGACGGATTTGGACGCATGAAACCCGACACGGTGACTGGTAACCAGCAGTGACATCTAATGAGGACTTTATCCAGTCCTTACTCCTTAGTCTACATAAAGCCAATGGAACGCTTTTAATGTGCTTTCTTGGTATAATTTGTATGTAATTTTTTTATCCATTTAGAGTGGACCAGGTTTCTCTTACCACCTACCAGCAGGAAGCGTGGTTACTGTGATAATCATGGCAAATCGTGAAAAACAAGACAAAATTTATGAAAACTTTAAGTTATTTTTTAATTTGCTTGAATTTGATGTGGTCATTGGAGTCTTAGCATCACCATGCCCCGGTGATAGGTTACAGTGGTAACTGCACGGTTACTGTTGGTATTGAAAACCCCAAATTGAACATTTTTTATACATCGCTTTCGTCCTTTGTCAAGAGGTGAAAAATTCACCCAAAAAAAACCAAAAAATATCAAAAAATTTAGTCCTCTCCCTATTGAAGATTAAAAGATTCCTGCATTACAATGGTAGGGCTTCCAGCCTTCGCCGAGAGGTGAAAATTTCGCATTAACTTTCAAAAAAATCATAAAACTTTAAAAAAATCATATAAATTAGTTGCATTCTTAAAAAACAATCTAGCATTTCAATGGCCTTCGCCGCAATGTGTAAATTTCATATATGCATCCAAAAGATTCATATAATTAGTCTCGTTCCTTTTGGAGCCTAAAAATTCCCACATTCCAATTTTCAACGGGAGAACTTTTGGTCTTCGCGCGAGGTGTAAATTTCACATAAACTTCCAAAACAAATCCATATAAATTTGTCTCCTTCCTACTGGAGCCTAAAAAATTCCTGCGTTCCAATGGTAAGTAAGGCTCAGTCAAGTCTTGGTCCATCTCCATCTGTGACGTAGAGAGGAAAGGAATCATTGATTGGGCCAACACAGCACTCCATGTCTGCGTTAGCGACCTGCACTATAATTCGGCACGGTCTATCACTGTTGGCTATACCTCTACCGTTCCTACACTACTCAGCCGGTGAGAATGCTTGACTGATTAACGCGTGGTGAAGTCGTCGGAACTGAAAAAAAACACATGTCCGTGGCCCTGTAGTTTTACAACTAAAAATTTTCAGTTCCGTCAGAAGGTGACATCAATGTTAGCCCTCAACGTCAGTCTCATCTGAATAGTACAATTTCTGAGCTGCGCTCAGCATGTGCCGGAATGCTTGTTTGTCAAATGGAAGCCCTAGTGGAGCATTATTGAGGAATGTTGAATTCAAACCATATAAGTTGGCAAAATTCTTTCTGAAAGCGTTCGAACAGGCCGTGCGAAATCCTTTAACGATGTCATCGAACTTGGGGGAAATAGAAAATTCTGAGGAACAGGGAATGCGGCCGCGGAGTTCTAAACAGATGGAATTTTCGTCAACAGAGAACTCCAATAAAAGAAAGGTAGGCAGTAGAAGGATTGTGAACAGTCAAGGATTTCTGCCCCACTGTAGAATTAGTTTGAGTGTAAAATTTCAGAGAACTACGTATTTAGTGACTAAATTATTAACCACGTGTCGGCCAGCATGCCAGACATGCAGTTCTCGGTACGAGTGAAATGTGAAGACACGCTAGCACTCCACGCCATCATATGTATTGTAGCAATCCCGCCTGCGTGCCACGTTGTCTGCTAGCTCAGTGTGCGTGCATGGGAAACCGACGCACACATGCTAGCGCAACTTGATCGCCGCCCCCCTCATCGCTACTGGTGTGGAGAAGAGCGTAGCGGAGAATAACCCTCATCTTGCCCTTCACCTTATTAACCTCGATTGATTCAGCCTTTCCTACCCATGCATGCTAAGCTGGCAGCCGACGTGGTACGCCGCGGGACCGCAACAGTATTTGAGATGACACGGAGTACTAAACATGCCCTGTTGTTTCTCCCACACCACAAGAACTATTTTGGACAAGTGTGCATAGCATGTTAATATCGTAAATGTTGTACGTTGTAACAGAGCTATAATTTTATCTAACGTCGTTGCAATAATTTAAAATAGGCCTTCAACATTGTAATAAGTTGATAATATAGTGACTAAATTTTATATTACAGCTCTTTGAATTTGAAATTTACTCTTAGTTTAAATATTTTGCGCATTCACATTAGAAATACTAATTATTGTTGTGTATACAATCAAAAGAAGAATGAGAGATATTAGTATAAGTGATTAGTACTCCCTCCATCCAAATTACACGAAGTCTAAGGTAGAGCCGAAGTCACTTTCGTTCTACTGGAAATGTCTCGTTTAGTATCCTGTAAAAACTTTGTCCTGGCGAACGAGACACACACCTACTAAACAATACTTAAGAATGCACTCATCCAAGCCAACACCATGCACCACAATTCACAACCTCCCTGCAGAGAAAAAACTTCCTCATTACACACCCATACTACCACGCGACATGCAAATGCTTCTCGTTGCTCTCCTCCTGCTCCTCCTTTCTTCCCCGAATCTGTTGGCGCCTGAACAGCTGCCGTTCTGCAGCAACGCGAACACCATCACGCACATGCCAGAGAGCGCCTACAAGTCCAGCCTGCTAAACCTCGCCAAAGACCTGATCGCCAATGTCCGCAAGACGGGGTCGCGCTCGGCCACCGGCACAGCTAAGACTACGGGTACTCCTGACGTGGTCTACGGCGCCGTGGTCTGCCGGGGGAACTCCGCCGGCGAGAGCTGCGCCAGCCAGCTGCAGGGAGTGCTTGACACAGCCAGCTCCAATGGAACCAGTAGTGACGCTAGCTACTCCTACTCCCAGAGGAATGTCACCTTGTACGACCATGAGTTCCAGGCACTGCTAAGCTTCTCCGACAGGGACTTCTTGTCCGGCTTCAGCAACGCTCCCGAGTGCACGGTGACCGCTTACCTGAACCCTCCGCCGGATGCCGATCACGCGCAGTTCAGCAAGCTTTTCTCCGAGCTCATGGGGAAGATCGCCGATGATGTGGTGAATAGACGGGCGAGATACTGGACGGGCCGGGGGTGGTTCGACCTCAAGAGTCAGACGGTGTATGGCTGGCGCAGTGCACGGACGGCATGCCGCCGGAGAGTTGCCGGACTTGCCTGGGAGGCATCATCGCCGGAGGGAAGGATATGGTCGGCACTGGCCAGACGGGCGGCGCGGTGCTCGGGGTGTGGTGCAGCCTGTGGTACTAGACAGACATCAAGTTCTTCGCCGGCGACCCGGAGGTGTCGCTGCACATGCCTACACGTACGTACCTTTCACCTTCAATAAATTGTTCTGATCAACCAGTCTTTCGTTTTCACTTAGTCTTCGGTCTTCATTGTCTAATAATTACTAGATTCAGCAGACACATGCTTTCATCTTCACCTCCTCTTATCTATGTGAAAAGAAGTTAATAGATGAGTTAATTCATCATTCTTCTTCTTAATCTAATGATCCGCATATCCCCTGCACGTTCGAGGGAAAAAAAGATTAATTCATCATTCAAGCAAGATACATTGCCCCATCAACAGAAATTTGCATGTTTTTGGAATGGTTTAAGCTGGGATGCATAATTATTGTCATTTAAAAATCAACTAAAAACAATTTTAAAAAAAACCTGTTCACCTTCCCATGTTTAATTTTACCTTCGAAGCGTCATGTAGCCTTCCTATAGTTTCCGGTTTCCACTAGTCATAACTCATATTAACTGATGTGCAGCAAGCAAGTTTTGGATCTGGGTTACAATTGGATCGTTCTCCCTCATTGTTTCTATTTCATGGTTGCTTGTTCATATTTGGATCAAACGGGAGAGAAAAAGAGGTGAATAACCAAATACTAGTCTCGCAACCTTTCTCCTTTTCGCAAGGATAGCTACCACTTATAGGTGACAAGAATAGTGTTTCACTGTTTTCTTTTTCAGAACAAGCAAGATTTGAACTACGACTGCTGTCAATGGCAGTACAGAATGTAATAAATCTTCGGAGGATTGAAGAAGGGAACTCAGGGTTTTCATTGTATGATTTCTCTCAGATAAAAGAAGCTACACAAAACTTCTCAAGGGAAAACAAACTTGGGCAAGGAGGTTTTGGAGCCGTTTATAAGGTGATTGTGCATACTGCATTGATATTCAACCTTTTTTATATTTTTAAATGATCTTTAGTTTTTTTGACCAGAGTATTTCTACTGTAATTCCTTTTTTCGTTTTTCAAAAATATTTGTGTACAGAAGATCCGTACTTGCCCAGTGTCACATGCTAATGTGGCATTCAGCATAGTAATTGCACCAATGTCAGGTTTTCAAAATTAAAACACAGAAACAAAATATATGAGTCTAGTACCAGTTCTAATATTCTTTATTTTCAGGGCCTATTTCCTGGTGGTCTTGAAGTAGCAGTCAAAAGACTTTCAGCATGTTCTGTACAAGGTTTACTAGAGTTCTAAAATGAAATTCAGCTGATAGCAAAGCTTCAACACAAAAATCTTGTTAAGTTGCTTGGCTGTTGTATTGAGGGAGAACATGAAAAGATGCTCGTCTACGAATACTTGCAAAACAGAAGCCTGGACGTCTTCATATTTGGCATGCCTCCAATAAGATTCCATACTTCTATATACTATAATTTGAAGTTACTATTATTTTGACAAATTTTCAATAACCTCATTCATATTTTGCAGATTTTGTGAAAGGAGCACAATTAAATTGGTCAAAACGGCTACGTATAATTGATGGGATAGCTCAAGGGATTCTATATCTTCACAATCATTCACGATTATGTGTTGTTCATAGGGATCTAAAAGCAAGTAACATTCTCTTGGACAGTGACCTGACTCCAAAAATTTCTGATTTTGGGATGGCCAGAATATTCTGTTCAAATATGATTGAATAAAATACCACCAGAATAGTAGGCACACAGTAAGTACAAATACATCTGGAATTGTCAGTATAAATGAATATGCATAGTTATATATGTTCTTCTAGAAGAAGATTGCATAGATCAGTTCATTTTGTATAGCTACAACTGAATAGTGGCTAGTTATTAGTTACTGCAGTTCCTCATATTAAAAAATTAGAAATTTTCTCCTGAGAAAGCATATATGTTAATTATGAAATTTATATATAATATTTTTATGCTTGATGTGCCTTGGTAATATATAATAATTCTGCTTCTGCAATTCAGTGGTTACATATCTCCCGAGTATGCTTTTGATGGGGTTTGCTCGATCAAGGCAGATGTCTTCAGTTTTGGCGTCTTGGTCTTGGAAATCATAAGTGGAAAGAGGACTGCTGGTTTCTATCCTTATGATGGCAAACTATACAATCTCATTTCCTACGTAAGTAAAATGCACTTTCATAATGCTCTTAGCATTTTTTTTTGATATAAATACATTGTCTTTTAATAGGCTTGGCAACTTTGGAAATCTAGACAAGGGCATGAGCTGGTCGGTTGCCGTACAGGAAACAACCATCAAGTGATACAAAGGTGCATTCAGGTGGCACTTTTATGTGTCCAAGAGAGGGCAGATGATAGGCCTTCTATCGATCAGGTGGTCACTATGCTAAACAGCGAGGAAATGACATTGCCAAAACCAAATCAGCCAGCTTACTTCTATGTCCGATCTAGTGTCTCAGATGTCTCATCATCCGACAGCAGTATAAGTATCACATTGGCACAGTAGAGTAGATTACCATCATTGCCAATTTGCCATTCAATAGAATGGTACAAAACCGGATCGATATTCGATAATGTCATTGTGGATACAAGAAATGGCCCGATGCAGGTGCTTGTCTGTTTGTCTGTATATCTTCTTTTTTTGTCTTTGTTTAGTCGTTTAACCAAACTGTTAATCAGACTATATTTTCTATTTCGTAGTGTAGATTAGTTGACATAACACTGGGATCTTATATGTGATGCACTTGCTGTCTTGTAATTGTCTGTAGCCATACAGTAAATGAGTAAACAGGATAAACATGGACTGCATAGTACGTCTTCAAAATCTAAGTACGAACCGTCGAGCCGCCAATTACTTCAGCCTTCGATCACAAAACATCTTTAGCTCTCAAATCAGGTTTCAAAGCTTTCTGATCGGGAGAAAATTTCTTTCAAGTTTCAGCGAAAAAAAGGGGAGATAAATTGGACTTGAAATGCTGGGAAACGCAAAACTGGAATCCCTAAACTTTCACATCGAAAAATAAACAAAGTTACCGAATAATCTCACCTCAGATCCGAGAACAATTTCAACTCCGCGCTGCACGCACGTACTCGAGAGCGGCGGCCGGCCTCGTCGACGGCAGCACTAGACGACGGGTGGCGGCGTGGCTACGATTCGCCGCGCACTGGAGGAGAGAGAAGGAGGATTCGCGCCGATGCACATCCGCCGCGGCGGCTAGGTCGCGCTCGCGCCCTAGTCCTTGGCCGCGCTGGTATTTGGTGGGCTTTCCGCTCGCGTATACTGACCAGCACAATCAAACAGACGCGAGTGAAATCCCTATCCGACTTTGAGGATTTTGCAGGTAATTTGGCCAGATTTCCGCATCTCAATTTTTTTATTTATTCTCTGTTACGGTCTAAAATTCAGATTCTATGCTAAGATTCTCCGTGAGTTCGTTCGATTTTTCTTGTGAATTGTTATACTTCAGAACGAGGAGGCAACATGAGCATATGTTGCATCAGCTGGACGTGCATGTAGCTCATGTAATTACACGTGCCGTAAGTTCATGATCCACAACCAAATACAGCTATGAAATGTCAATGATTTTGGTTGAGTATTTAGATGGTGTTCTTTTAGATTTTTAGATTATTAAATATTATTTTATGATAGCTATTTGATGATATAAATGATTGAATTAACTATTATAAAATTGAAAAACAAAATTGAAAAGTTTGTTCTAAGAAATGTGAGATGAGAAACTTTTATATATAATTGTTTTCACAAAATACATTGTTTAGAAGCTTAAAAAGTGGTGCCAACAAAAATCCACAACCAGAAAAAATAGGACCTCATGTGGTGTTATTTTCTTATGAGATTTTTAGATTTTATAGATTATTTTATTTTTCTAACTATTTAAGTGTTTAAGATGAGAAATTTTTATATAATTTTTTTTCACAAAATGTGAACCTTAAAGAATGGTGACAATGAAAACCCAAGATCAGAAAATAACAGTGCCTCATGAGGTGTCCTTTTCTCATGATATTTTTATTTTTTTTCTAGATTATTTGATATTTAAGAATGTATAAACGACTAAATTAACTTAGTTTAAAGTTAAAATTTTGCTTTATAAAGGTTAGATGAATAACTTTTATATAATTTTTTATGAAACATACAGTTTCGAAATTTTCCAATGCCTAAACAAAAATTCAAAATCTACAGTAAGAAAAAAAACGAAGCCTCATCCAACTCTAGGACGATACAGGAGTATACGAGTATATGACTGGGAACCCTGCATTAATTCCTCCTCTCTACCAAATAGACCAAGCTAGCTCCGGAGAATATCAATTCAGATCCAGCACGATAGCCTAGCAATCGTAAAACAATTGCAGTCCTTGTCTAGCATGTCAGTATCCAAAGGAGCATTTAGCAGGTTTGTCTGAATCAACAGTATCTATCAACAGGTTTGACTTGGAATTCATGCAACTTTCAGTCAACCATGCCAAGGAGACAAACTCCTCATTCTGGCATTCTGCAATATACGCGTGGATTACAAACAGATACCGATTTGTTAGCACGTTTGAGACTCAGAACCAATGCTAACCGTCGGTCGTAAATTTTACACGTTTTAAATGCAGGCTGCTAAAGAGTTTCAAGCTGGTTACTGGTACATAAAATAGGGTGTACTTGCTAGCTAAGTAGTACTATAGCTACCCGCCTGTTAGGCAGAGCTGGGATAGCTGGATTGCTTATCTTACCAGCCAATGGATTTGGATTTGGATTCTCTGACTTGTAAGAGGAGAGCCGAGGCAAGGCAGAGGAACACTACCATGGCTGTGAGCTTGGGTGAGTTCTGGAGTCTGAACCGTCCGTACAGTAGTGCGCAATATATGCGTGCCAATAGTGCCCTCACTAGTAGGATCAAATTGCATTGGCCTGTGGTGAAATCTTGAAAAAGTTCTATCATTCAAACAGTAAAACGGTGGTGATGAGAGCTGCAAGAAAATTATGGTTATTGGTTGAGGCTTGGATGACAGATAAATGATTGAAGTTTGAAATAGCAAACAGAATCCAAATAAATCTTGCTGAATTTTATACATACACAATAAAACAATGTTTTTTTATCTTAACTTAGTTAGCACTATATGTTTATATTTATGATAATATAGCTTATGAAGTATGAAAGATAAAAATGTTGGAATAGAATTTGTATAAATATTGAAGGCTATTATCAGTGTCCTAGGTATATCTTCTATTACTACACTAAGGTATTTTTGGTAATACCACATACCTGTATATATACGGGTATATGTTTCTAAAGAGAAAAGCGTATATAACTAATAAAGAAAACTATGTCTAGTTAAGGTAGAATATATAGCCGGTACAAATTAATCTACTCGATCATATTGTCAAAAAAAATTCTCAAATTTTTTACTTAAAGAAGAGGGCATCTATCAATATAAATACAACAAACTTCTAAGAAGGTAGTGCATTAGATCCAAGATCCAATATTAAAACATGAGCCACATTAAGCTAAGATCTATAAAGTTGTATCGCTGCTAGCCGTCAATTATATCTTACTGCATGTATCGCCTTATATAAGTAGCATAGGTTAGATGGAGTAGATTACTACTATCTTATACTATGGGTAGTCTAAATCGACAAATATATATAAACATGAGTATAAACTATTACTCATATCGAGAGTCTAAATCTGTAAAAAATCTCTCTATGTCTTTTTCTCACTAACATCTCGCGAATATCTTAGCATAAGCTGATTCCTACGTATATAAATACTATAATCGGATATCACCTGCTGACACCAATAGATTGAGTCATCTTGATTTCGATTCTTGAATCATTTATCGATAGTTCACCTTCTTATTTGCACCATATGGATTGTGGATGTGTTTATTGGTTTATTCGCATTAAATTATCGTTAGGTAGCAAATCTAAATATGGTTGTAGCTATGGCATTTATGGCCATTTGTAATTGGGCTAAGACGGGAAGGAGTAGAGGCTTCGGCTTGAAATGAGGGGGCAGTAATACTGTGGGCTTCAATTAGGTGGTGCAGTTTGAGTACATCTTACTTGACTTCAGAGTTAAATCTCTTTGTTTGCCTTAGCTAGTTGTAGTTGGCAATTGCATTTTCCTTGATGAAGGCATTGTGTGAGGTTGAAGTTTTTCTCTCTAGGATGAAAACCTACGGTCTAACTATTAACACCAAAATTTGGTAAGCCCGTAATCAAGATTGTAGAGCCGATCGGCTTATGGAAAGAATCCGATTGATATAGTGAAAAAGCCGATCGAACGGATTGAGGATAGATTCGGTGCAGTTAAAAGATGGAAAGTTATCCATATAGGATCGTGTTTGAGGAGGAACCGTGAAAAACATGGCAGGATAATTTTATCTCAATATAATATATTTCATAAGATAGACAAGTTTAATTAGTTTTGTTAATTTTTTAGAGAGATTTTTATTTTATATTTAGGAAATAACATCTAGAGCTTGTTTGTAACCACTCCTATAACTCTAGGGTATAAATATAGATCGCCTAAAAAATTGTAAATTATCTCTCAAATAAATATAATCTCGGCGCATCGCCATCCTACTTTATCTAAGTTTTTATCCATGGGTTCTAGCTATCAATACAGGGCTGAATCGGTTAAGTTCGAACTTTGACGAAGGGGTAATTTTTATCATTATCTTGGTGTATTTGCTCTGTCTAAGGTTGCATCGTTTAAGTCTGACATCTTAGTTCGATCAAAAATATCACATCGTATTCACATGGGATCTATCAGCTTATCAAGCTCCTTTTACCGTCATCAGTTGCATACTACATCGGTTAGTTTCGACCTACTAGACTGCAAAATAATAGATTGAGTCATAAGTCGATATGTCTTTACTCGACGTTTCATTAGAGTAGCTAGACGATGAGTTATCTATACATAGAGCCTCATACCTAATGTATTAGCTTCTTAGTCAATATACAAAGATCTTCAGAGACTTTCTCTCATTGGCTCAGCTAGCTGATGGGTTCGTCCTTTTTTTCCGTCCACGCGTCCGATTTAGTCTTCGCCGTCTCTGTACCATTAGTCTCAATCTCATACTATCTTCGTTCGGTTCAATCTATCGAGACTAGTTCTAATGGTACTGTCATGGTGGTCACTAGATCTTATACTTTCAGGAAATCATGTCTCGCTCCTTGTTACTCATCGCACATTCTATTCGGAGCATCATCAACTTTACAGTCGATAGGTCCTTTATCTTATCTAGAGCACCATCACATATTCTATTCGGAGAGCCATCGACTTTACAACCGATTTGTACTTTATCTTATTCAAAGCACCACTCTATTCTAGAACGCCATCGGCTCTATAGCCGATGTGTCTTTTATTCCCTTTGTTGATGGACGAGTGCTTTAGCCCCTATCGGTATCCAACTGATATTAGGAGTTTGTATTGGTCTATCGGTTGATTGACTCATCGATTTATCTACTTGTCAATTACAACGTCAAATTGACTAGCACACCTGTAACTTCAGCACCCTGATGAGGGGACCTCGAAATTGAAGGACCTGTATTGGAGCGAAGTATACCTCCTAGGCCTCGGCATGTTCACGATGTTCCATCGAACCTCTATTAGCGAATAAGGAGGACCAATTCAGTGTGAACATATTTTTTGGCACGCCCAGTGGGACATAAGTCATCACTCGTCGGTCAATCCGTTCATTGACTGAAGATTTCACTCATCAACCGATGGAATGATATAATCGCCTGATTAGAAGTCAGAATTTAATTCATTAACAAGAGGGACACAATTTTAATCAATATGTCTAGAGAAGAGGTTGCTGTCAAGGCGCGCTCATTCGATGTAGAAGCTGATTAAGATATTATTATTTCGGTCGCATTGGAAGATCTAAATGAAGAGCAGAGGCAGCAGGTAGAATAGTCTGTGAAAGATTTTGAGAGATTGTGC
The DNA here is from genome assembly GCA_030770085.1 of Oryza coarctata. Taxonomy (NCBI): domain Eukaryota; kingdom Viridiplantae; phylum Streptophyta; class Magnoliopsida; order Poales; family Poaceae; genus Oryza; species Oryza coarctata. Next base: position 13,800,748 of record CM061475.1, read on the forward strand.
TTGCAATCCTTTTGTATGATGTAAGATGGTACGTTCTAGAAGAATTCATTCCGAAGATCAACTCTAATTAGTGAACCAACTCAACCTGTAACTTCAAGTCTATAGAAATCCATCCAAGAACTAGTTGATAAAGCTATATGTCATGTGCTGAACGATCAATCTAAAGGATTGACAAGTATGCTTTAGGACTTGATAAGGAAAAAGTGGATGGATTATATACTCAAGAATCACCAGTTCATACATTGGCAGATATTGGTCTAGAGATGCCGATATTCAATTGGTTCGATAGATATATTCAGCTCAGGGGGTAACATGATGAAGATGATAAGTGGGCTATCAAAATATCCAAAGTAATGAAGAAATAATTTGACTTGAAACCGAATGGGAAAAATTTAATGTATCGACCTCCATATTGTGAGTGGTTTGATAGAGTATCGTTACCATGCTGATACTAGATGACAGACTTCTCTAAGTTCTTAGGGCAAGATAACATATCAACAGTTGAACACATTTACCGATTCTTGGCTCAGCGCGGAGAACCATTGGCAGAAGAAGCTCCAAGAGTTAGGTTGTTTCTATTGTCACTATCCAAATAGACTTTTAATTGGTTTGTATCATTGCCACTAAGTTCAATCAGAGGATGGGTCGATTTGAAAGAACAGTTCCAAAGACACTTCTTTGCGAGAATCTACGAGATGCGGTTCACATATTTGATATTGGTGAAGTAGAGGAAGGAGTAATTGGGGTTTTAGAGTATATTCAAAGATTCCATAATGCATGGAGCCGATGCTACAGCTTGGACTTAGAGATGGCATTCTAAGGATTATCAAAGCGTATTAGAAGGAAGTTTTCTCCCAAGAGTTTGACAACTTAGTATATTTGATGCAGACTGTATCGGCTCATGAAGTCCGATCGCAAGAAGCGGGAGAGGGGATTTTAGAGTCATGGGAGCCTAAGAAAGTTAATTTTGATGTATAAGCCCTCATTCTTCGAAATTAGGGGCATGTGTTTGCACCAAATTTTGGTAAGCCCCGTATTCAGGATTGCAGAGCCGACCGGTTTATGAAAATAGTTCGATTGATATAAGGAAAGAGCCGATCGGATGGATTGAGAATGAATTTGGTTCAATCAAAAGACAAAAATTTATCTATATGGGACCGAGTATAAAGTAGAGCCGTGGAAACCACGACAGGATACTTTTTTGTCCATAAAATATATTTCTTAAAATAGATAAGTTTAATTAGTTTTGTTAATTTCTTAGAAATGGTTTCATTTTATATTTGGGAAATTGTTTGTAACTGCGTCGGACTCTTTAACTTGAAGGTATAAATATAGATCCCTTGGGATATTGTAAATCATCTCTCAGATCGAGACAATTTGAGCGCATCGCCACCCTAATTTATTTAGGTTTTTACCCACGGGTTCTAGCTCTCGACACGGGGCTACATCAGTTAAGTTCAAACTCTGGCAAAGAAGTAAGTCCCGCTGTTATCTTAATGTATTCGTTCTATCTAAGTCTGTTTTAGCTAGGTCTAACCTCTTAGTTCGATCGATATATCACATCACATTCACATGGATCTATCGGCTTATCAAGCTTTTTTTACCGTCATCAGTCGTGTGTTGCATCGGTTAGCTTTCACCTACTAAACTGCTAATAATAGATTAAGCCATAAGCCGATATGTCTTTACTCAATGTTTCATCGGAGTAGCTAGCCGATAATTTATCCAAACACATAGTCCTATGCCTAGTGTATCGGTTTTTTAGCAGATATATATATATATATCTTTAGAGAATTTCTCTGATCGACTTAGCTAACCGATTGATTTACCCATTCCTTCCATCTGCGCGTCCGATCTAGTCTCCGTCGTCTTTTTGCCGTTAGTCTCAATCTCATATTATCTCGGTTCGATTTGATCTATCGATGCTGGCTCTAACGGTATCGTCACGGTGGTCATTAGGTCTCATACTTTCGGGAGATCGGATCTTACTCCTTGCTACTCATCGCACATTGTTTGTATAGGGAGTATCATCGGCTTTATAGTCGATGTGTCCTTTATCTTATCCGGAGTGTAATTGTATATTCTATTCAAAGCGTCATCGACTTTACAGCCGATAGATACTTTATTTTATTTGAAGTGCCACTCTATTTAAGAACGTCATCGGTTCTACAGTCGACATGTCTTTTATTTTCTTCATTGTCATTTGTCTATGCCTTCATCGGCTTTCCAACCAATAGGCAGGAGTTCGTATCGGCCTATCAACCTATTGACTCATAGATTTATTTTCTTATCAATTACATGGTCAAATTGATTAACATACTCGTAACTGTAGCACCCCAACAAGGAAATTTCAAAACCGAAGGACTTGCACTGGAGCGAAATAGACTTCTCAAACCTCGGCGTGCTCATGACATTCCATTGGATCTCTATCAATGAGCACGGAAGACCGATTCGATGCGAATAATAGCCTACACTAATTGGATCATAGCACATTGGCGCGTGAGAAGTTATTTTAGGAGAGGGAGAGTATTATTTTGATAGAGTTTAAGAATGAAGGTCAATTATGATTATAGTTTGTTACGGCATGAAATTTATTGTCAGGTTGTTATTTTTTTATTTCTTAATACTTATAGGCTACGTACATCCTAGCAATGTAGTGGCTAAAAGCAATCTTAGAGTAATTATATCATCTTCATTAAAAAATATGTGCACTCTTGAATTATACCATTGGCTGGCAACATTACTGGAATTTGTGGCTGCTAGATATAGTAATCTACCGGTACAATATATAATATATAGTTTTCAAAATCTTTTTTATAGATCTGAAAAACAGGTGCATTGTACATACGCAAAGAAAACGTTTTTTGATCCATCAACATTTGTCGTGCATGTTACTTCAAACTGAAAATTATTAAGGCCGAGCAGAGGATAGGCAATCCAGCATCTACATGTTGTAGCCATAAGCTGCCAAATCTGATCAGAGACCCGCTTATCAAATGGAATAAGGCAGAAGTTACATTTTGATAATCTGCAACAGCTAGTCAGCTACCTAATACAACCTAGTGGATCTAAGCTGAGACACTAACTACTGAAATGTCTGTTAGTTTGTAGACAATAAGGCTCTGAATGAAACATGGAAATTTCTCCTCAACTCCCATGGAATCTGAAGTATTCTTGCAAAATTCATGTGTTCACCTTGAAAAAAAAATTCAAGTGGTCCCAATGGAGCCTAAATAGGTGCATCAATTGAATCTGAATTATCCAACATTTCGGTTTAGATAGTACCGAATGTAGGAGGAAAAACAGGTACCACTGTGCAAATTCTTTCTAATGGTTCTTTTTTTGTTTTTGTTTTGAGGGGTCTCCTAATGGTATTTGTATTTGAAGCTATGCTAAGCATATGTATTTGAATATGGTATGGGATTTTGACATTCAAAATATGATACTATAGACGATATCTATAAACAATTTAGATGATTCTTGTTAATTTTAATGTGAATTCATATAATGACCATGTGAAATAAATAAAAAGTCGGATGGTTGACTGTAGTTGCATGAGTGTGGATGGTTTTTTTATAACTAAGTTTGGATGGTTAACTGTAGTTGTATGAGCTAACCAGATTTTAGATATTTGATTTGAATTATTTGTGTTGATAGTAGTAAATATTCAAATACCATCATATTTGCTTAGAAAAAGATGAACATGGTAAGACCACTGTTCGATTTGAATTAAATTAGTTGGCAATTTAAACACCTTATACCAAAGTGCCTAATTCGAAAATACAGGAATTTTGAAGGAAATATACAAATAGTACAGCAAATTGCCCTGATGGCCTGATGTACTCAACCATATCCACACAGATTGAACGAGATCTCAAATGTTGTAGACACACCTACTACTAAAAAAAAAACTCAACTGACGCGTCCCTTGATACTCATCCCATCAGGCATCCATTGTAAACAACTCTGAAAACCATGAGCAGCTAAGCCAGCTACAAGCAACCTAAAGAGTGCAGACACAAGTACATCCAAATTTCTCATTCATTTCACCCTCCAATCTCCATTTGTTTGCAGCTAGCTGGTACTCCAACCTACCCAGGTCAACCATCTCAAGCTCAAGTTAGCATACTGTCACTGTCGTCGTAGCTGAAGCAACCATGCACTAATCAACCTGGCCCTAATCTTAGTTAAGCCCTAATTAAGTTAACCTGATGCCTATTATATACTAACCACTGGAGCTATGAGATGCATAGCTTTTGTGTCACTCTCTTAGGCTTGGCCATTCCATGTACAGCAACACCATTAGCCCCCAAGTGTCTTCAATTACCACCTACCATGCTTGTCCTCTTGCTCCTCCTGCTCTCCTCGCCGGCGCCGGCGGCCGGCGACGATGGGGGCGCCGTGCCGGTGCTCAACCCCATCTCGTCGTTCTGTAACTCGACGGCCGTCAAGCGGACCTACCTGCCGAACAGCACGTTCGAGGCCAACCTCAACAGCCTCTTCGCCGTGCTGTCCAAGAACGCCTCGGTGTCCGGCTACGCGTCCGGGGCCTTCGGCGCCGCGCCGGACACGGCGTACGGGCTCGTGCTCTGCCGCGGCGACTTCACCGGGAACGACTGCTCCGCTGCGCGGCTGGCGTCGTCGTTTCACAATGCGGCGGGCAACTGCATGTACAGCAAGGACGTGACGGTCTACCACGACCAGTACCAGCTCCGGTACTCGGACCAGGACGTCCTCACCAGCACCGTCAACTCGCCGGAGACGGCGGCGTGGAACATGAACAACGTCTCCGACGCAAACGACGTCGCCGCCTTCGACGCCCTGGTGGCGAAGCTGGTGAACGCGGTGGCAGACAAGGCGAGCAACGCGAGCAGGAGGTATGCCGCGGGGCGGGCAGGGTTCGAGCCAGAGATGATGAACATCTACACCATGGCGCAGTGCACGCCGGACCTGTCGACGGCGCTGTGCCGGAGCTGCCTCGCCGGCATCATCGGCCAGATGCCCAAGTGGTTCAGCGGGCGCATCGGCGGGAGGATCCTTGGCGTGCGGTGCGACATCAGGTACGAGAAGGATCTCTTCTTCAAGACCAACAGCGACATGGTGGTGCTCACCCCCCTCCCAGATCGCTCACAAGGTTAGTCCTAATTTAATCCTAGCTCTGAAATTTTAAAATTAATTGATGCATTTAATTTATCCCCAGTTCATCGTATCAATGGATTTCTAGTAGTATCCTAGTATTTTTTCCCAATTTAATACAAGTGTTGATTAATTAATTACCTCGCCATTGCCGTTAGCTAGTCTTAATTGCTTGCCATGTTAATTTGCAGAGGACAATATGTTTCAAAACGAAATGAAGTTAATTTGATTTCATAAACTATATACCTTTCTCCTCTTTAAATTGATGGTTTAGTAGTGTTGAGTTCTTATAGGAGAGTAGTGTGTAGTGCTTTTTTTTATAAATTAAGTTGATTAGCATGTAGTGTAGATTTATATGCTTGATTAGTGTTTGTTGAATGGCAATATTGTTGAAATTTATGTGAGCTAAACAATATCCACATAACTTTAAGGCATTAATTATCAAAGTAACGGGTCTATACACACATTAGTGTATTGTTTTCCTTAATAGGGAGGAACAATTGGTAGTTTGACATTATATATATACTCGTGTTAAACGAGAAGATGTTGCGATGATTATACGAGTCTGCATGGTTTTTCTATTATGCACAAACTCTCGTTTAACTATGAAATTCTTGATCATCATTAAGGGAATTAGGTCCAACCTAAATGAATAATTTAGTACATTGCTATATATTGTCGTCCATCTATCTATACCACAATAGCTGATCAACAGCTTGCATGCTAAATAATATTTGGTCAAATTTGCAATGATGAAAAAAATGCTACTAACTTCACCAATTTTTTTTCCAAATCTCCAAAGTCTAGTACATAGACAAATACTGTCAAAAATGTCAACAAATTTACAAGATCAAATAGGATTTATTATACACACAAAACGGAGTACCTTGAGTGCAACAAAATTCAGGAAAAATATATCGGTTGTGTCATGCACAATGCTTGCATTATTTGTTACGCGTGCATATCTTAAAGTAAGACCCACTTGACTTTTCCGTCCATAAAAGAATTCCCCAGTCCACAACAAGCCTATAGGAACACACCCGAGCAACGAATTGTATGCTCGCCACGAGTATAGTTCCGTTTGCAAATATATTATACGACCCCGGGGTGTCGCAGCTGAAAGAAAGTCTTGCCTTTCGAGATCTGGAAAAAGTTTCTAAAATGATGTGAAATAGATTATCGAATCAACATGAAAATTTCCTCAATCCAAACACCTTTTTTTTAATGGACACATAAAAAACTAAGTCTATTATTAAAATAAAAAAATTATCAGAACAAAAAGAAACATATAATCTAGATAAAGTTATAATATACTGTCATATACCCGTCGATTTGATTATGTATTTGTCACCGTTCCGATCACTATAATATCGACACTCTAACTGCCTTGATATCACCAGTCCATTTGTTTTTGCTGTTAATCTAATTATTTTTAAATAAATATCACAACTCGATGGACGTCGAAGTCTCCGTGTTAAAGGTTAGAAATAAAAAATTTAGAAATCTAACATTAAGTCATATGACCACTAAATCAGAATCAGACTTATCTAAAATTAGGCTTGATGTTTAATAAAAGTCAATCTAATTATTAGATTATAATTTCTTGAGCCTGATATGACCGCCGCTATCCAGGTGATCTAACCAGGCGTTGATATGACCTCTCTATGGACTCCGGTCTGATCAGGCCATCAAAGGCCATCAAAAGAAGCACGGTGTATGCCATGTCAGCCTTGCAAGTTCATGTTCACTACCTATTTTCTGTTTTTTTAGTTAAAAACAAAACTGAACCAAATGTCCATCCTTATCATAATAGGTATAATTATAGGTATAATTATCTTCACACGAGTTGTTTCTTTTGAAGATAAAAAATAAGTATTTGTATAAGTTGTAGAAATTATTTTCAAAATACTAGTAGATTTAAAAATAATTTTCTTAGGTTCAGATTTTGTTAAAAATTTATGTTTTTTGTCACACTTAAAATAATAGGTTAGTGATTAGCAAAGTAAGAATATGCATAAAAACTTAATCCTCTATTATAAATGACTTTTGATTAATTTAAAATTATGTTAATTGTCTTTTTACTGCTGAAAAACCTTTCCAAAAAATTATTCAAATAAGAAACTTCTTTCCACAAGAAAACAAAAATTTCACAATCTTTTTTAAAAGCTTTTTGTTTACAATCATTTTTAAAATCTTTTTTGTTTACGATAGTTAGTACAAGAAAACACCTCATGGGTTTTAAAATTATTTTTAGGTGTTTAATATGAGCAAGTACGTATTTCAATTTTATGTTATTCAAAAACATGTTGAGTAACTTTTAGTAACAAAAAATCCTTATGTTGTCTTTAACCTTTTAGCATTAATGAGATTAAACATCGAACTTGTATAAAAAGCAACTTGATATTTTTTTAAAAAGTTTTTTTTAATAAAACAACTCGTTTGAAACATGAGAATGCAAAGTACAACCAAGAGCAAAAGAAGATTCAAGATTTGTTGTTTTCTCAATTCCAGATTCTAATGTCAAACAATTATCAACATTAATATCTTGCAAAGCAAAAATTCTAGAAAATAAAACTTCACCAGATTTGCAAAAATCATCATCGAGAATCAAAGATTTTAATTTAACAAATTTAGCATTTAAAATCTCAATAGTGTGATCACTCCTTTTAAGCCTTTTAGAAAATACATTAAGTTTATCAGGAAGTTAAAAGTAGAATGTTTTAATTTATCATAACTAAAATTAACTTTTTTATTATTACTTTACTATAAGATTCATCCATATTAGGCCTAGATTTACTATAATCAATTATATCTATACCTATTAAATCCTTACATTTGCCAATGATCTCTCCTTCTTCAATCTCCAACTCTTTATCATTTTTAAAAACTTGTAGCAACTCACATATAAGCTTTTGCTTATAATTGTTCTTATTGTGTTGCTTATTGTCCTTCTTGTCTTTCTTATCTTGTTTCTTCATAGATCTTTCAAGTTTAGAACAGTGAGAGTAAATATGATTTAACTCACCACACCCAAAGGATTGAATAGGGCCACTTTTTTTTCTATTTCTAACATTGTACAAAGCTCAAGAATTTCTGTTAGAAAGCAAAATCAAGTCCCCCTCAGAAATTTTCTCGAGTTGTTAATCAGACGTAGTATTAAAAGTAGTAAAAGACGATGACAATGAAGCATTAATAGATTAACTAGAAGGAGGACCCAAAGTAGTAGATTTAGAGTCTATCTTATGAGTAAGAATAACCATCTAATGTCTTAAGCTTGATGTAAAGAGAATCTAAAGTTAAAGTTGTCATGTTAACTGATTCTTAAATTGATGTAACTTTAATCTCCCAAATCAACATGATAAGAATGGCTAATATCAAAAGAATCATCAATAGAATGAAGATTGCTCAAAACTTTGTTAAAGTAGGCAAAATACTCATCTAAATCTTCGTTTTGTTTTATCTTAAATTTCATATAATCCTTTTTAAAACATCCCTACGAATTTCCTTGGTGTTAGAAAGTCCTTCATGAAACTCACATAGTACCTTTCACATCTCATACAAAGTTTTAAGATGAGAGATCATATCAAAATATGAGCGAGAAACACCGCTTAAAATCATATTATAAGCTTTACAATTATTTTTAAATTCTAACTTGTTTGTGACAACAATAAGATCACAAATTGTATAAGGGTTTAAAATTTTATGCCAACTATCATAACCTTCAGATATAATATAAGCTTTCATGTTTTTACACTAGTATTGAAAATTAACTCCATAAAAAATATATGATTTGGTTGAAAATAAGTTAGCCATAACTAAATCTTAAGATCATTAAAAAACAAAAAGAGAAAATACGGCTCTAATACTACTTATAGCATTGAAATACAATAACCAAGCTTACTATAGTGAAGTGAATGGTTGTATTACTAAAACTAAATCCTTTTTCGGAATAAAAGGAAACCTCCAACCTATATAAAGTTGTAATGTACTATCGTATACCGTTGGTCTGATTAACTGTCACCGTTTCGGTCACTATGCTATTGACACTCCAACTGTCTTGATATCGTTGGTCCATTCATTGCCTTATCGTCAATCTAATTGTTCATAAACAAAGAATACAACTCGATAAAACTATTGAAAGTAGATTAACATTGTTGTATCAAGATATGTTTACAAAATGCATATAAAACACTCATCTCTTTCAAAACTAAACACCTAGCTTTTCTTTCTCATAAAAGTTATACCTCTAGAATCTTAAACCCTCATCTATTTATACCTAAAATTTTATCCACCAACTAGAAAGTACTCATATTCCTAATATAACTAAACCTCTCATATTCTAAACCTTTTACAATTTCCTAATTTATTTTTTCTTTTTAGTCCCACTCTAAATTTATTCATGATTTCTCTAATTCTTGTACACATAACTTGTGAAGCCCACTATAAAATCCCCTCACACTTTGTCCATCCACCGTATGCTACCTTATGCTCAACTTCTTCACTTAGTATTTTTGGCTGTTCTAAATCTTAACTCCTCTAAAATCTAGTCTTAGTCTCATCATTAATAGATATTGACCTCAAGTCCTCCTAAGTTTAGTCCAATTTTGTCACATGCCGTTTTACCATGACCTTCGCTCTTCTCTAAGCGTAAACGTAGTCCCTGTCATCACCATTAAATAAAGTTGACCTTAAGTCACTTGCACATAAGTACAAAACAATCGTTTCTGAACACAGATATTGTAATCTGATCTGACCCAGGTTAGCTAAAAAACATAAATATTTTAAAACTAATTTTTATTAATTAAATTATTTATAAAACTAATTATTTACCATAATATATTAATAATGACAATGATTCGAAACTTTTATTAGTTGTTTAATTTATTTACCCTTCTAGAAGACGGCCAATCCAAAGCACTTGGGTAGAGCAATTTCTAAAACTTTAATATTTCTATCTTGCTCATTGTTTTTAGCCTCACCGTGTGCTCCTGTCTCCTTTCTCCATAAAAAAATATTCCATCTTGCAAAGCTTTCCCATGTGAAGGAATCAAGCGTACGGGTCCATGCAGGGGAAAAAATAGTTGAACATGAGTGGTACAGTGACTTAGTTTGGAAATCTTATCCGGGCGTCTCGATCACATGATCGCGTTTTTGTTTTTGACTCGATGGACCATGCGCAGTGTCCATTTTTATTCCCACTCTTAAGGCCTCGTTCTAATCAAGTTATGACCGAATCTTTTCTCTAACATGCAAAACGAAGGTTATTATTAGCGTATACTTAGTTAGTTAAGTATTAACTATTATAATTTTTTTTTAAAAAATATTTATTTAATTTTTAAAATAATTTTTATATAAAAAGTTTTACACAAAATATACCATTTAATAGTTTAAAAAAATATTTCAACTAAAAAAGAGAAGTGGCCAAACCGGTCCTTCACAACGTGAACGTGCATGGCCCTGCTGAAATTGCATAAATCCGTCACGAGATGAGCTGCTCGCCAGCCAGCAACGAGATTTGTATGTTTCGTTCGTGCAGCTGGCCATGGGAGAGACGGAGAGCTCGTCATGGGCGTCCGTGTGCCCATGTTGCTATCTTTCCTGTCCTATGGCCGACACAACTACACAACCACGGGCGTCCGTGTCGGATGGTTAAATCAATTAGCCTCGGATTACTGAACCCTTTTATAGCTTTATTCTTTTCACACGCATACACGATCGATCTCGGTCTCTTGCCCCTTGTAGGCCGCTACAGCTAGACATGATCCAGCGGACGGATTAGGTGGGTTGGATGGATCAAACTGTCCGTGTAAGCAGAGGAGGGAAGCAACCATGGCCGCGTCCCTCTCTCCCCTCCATGCTCCCCGCAGCCTCTCGACGCCAACCCATTAGGAAGCTGCTCGCCAGCGTCGTCTTATCTAACGAGTCTTTCAGAGCACCGCTGGCCGGCGTCGCCATCGCTGCCCTATCCCCGGCGTCTGCCTTGCAGGCAAGAACGTGTCCTGCTCGACGGCGGTATCACCACTGCTCTCTGCCCGGCATACACACTCTCCGGTTGCAGGTGAAGCCTAGCCTTCTCATGGTCACTACAAGCCCCAGCACGCGAGTTCGCTCATGGCCACCACCCTTTGATCTGGTCACTAGCTAGCTCACGCTCTGTTTAGATCTACCCGGTCGGCGGTGTCCGCTCCCCTCGTCGAGCCCGACGATGTCGACGACGTGGAGGTGGAGGCCGTCATCTCGAGCATCACGCTATTCTGGGACACCAACCGATAATCTTCGCCGCCGCTCCGATAGACTCCGTGGGACGCAGTGAGCCACCAGCCGACAAGCAATACATGACCAAGACCCATGAGTTCACAGCCATGGTTGCAGGTGGTGCAGGAGCGGACGCGGCTGACCCTAACGTCCCCGGCGACGCCGATCTGTATCTTGCGCGCATCTGCAAGAACGAACCAACTCCTGCTGGAATGAACTCGCCGCCGCCTATTCCGGGCCAGAACGAATATCCGAGTTCGAACGGGTTAGCTGGTTTTTTCCGGTTCTAGTGGCAAACCCATCCGGCCCGTATAACACGGTTTAGATGGGCTGGTTTGCCGGGTCAAGCCGTTTGGAACCAAACCATGAACAGGCCTAAGCGAATCCACTTGCGTCACGAGACGCTAGCTACTGGTAGTACCACTAGCTGTGCCGCTGCGATCGAACAAGATTTGTTCGCTTCGCCCATTTCTCTTTTCCCCTGCACTTTCCACGGCCGTCGTGGCCACCGGCCACCCCCGTCCGACTCGTTCCAGAGTGTGCACGGCCACGTCCTCACATGCCTCCTCCAGCTACCTGACGCTTTTTTTTGTTTTGCTTATGTGCACGTATGTACGCGACAAGAGAGGACGTGTTCCTTTGCATGGTGCGCGAGGCAGTTGCAGTAACTTTGCACTTTGGATAGTACGTTTGCTGCTTTGCTACGTGGTGGTGAAGCTGTGATGCTTTCCTTTCCATGGAGTTTCACGTCACGTCGCGTCGACGTTGTCGTCGTCGTGCCGACGGACGGCGACCTCCGCCGAGCTTCGGATATAAGCCGGCGGAAAGAAAGGCCCTCGGTGTTTGATTAGCAAGCTCTTCTCGGTCGTCGACTCCGTCCACCGCCTGGCCGGTGACCGAGCGCCACTCAGAAGCCAACCACGGTTTCGCCATTGGCCGTTTGGGACTCCGGTGGCCCTACCGCCGAAACCGACGGCTTCATCATCATCCGTGCTACGAACCTGCGGTGTATGCCACTATGTAGTTGTCATCGATCGACTCATCCATTCTTCCATTCATTGGGAAAGAAAAACAGGGAATGTAGCTGTCATCATTGTCCAAGTCGAGCATAATGCATGTCACGTTCCTCTTCGCCCTTTTGCGAGGAAGCATAATGTCACCCTCGCCAAGTAGGAGTAGCAAAGCTAATCAGAATCTACAATTTACAAACCAAAACTACTCTGGTGAGAATTTCGTAGCATCTGTTCTGCATGCTCATGCAACCTGAAACTTGGAACATGAATCTGACTGTGGCAGATCTGCATGTTGCGCACAGGGAGCAGCAGCGGCAGCGTGCTTTGGATAGTGGCGATAGTTGTCCCCGTCACCGTGCTCCTCCTCGGCTTCTTGGTATGTTTCCTGTGGATCAGGAGGCGAAGGAGAGGTATGTACATCTGCTGCCACCGTTCGCATGCATGCTGACTGATTGTCAGTTCACCAACGGCCGGTTTAATCAGTGATCTACATGTCAGGGACGGTGAGCCTGCCGACCATGTCCATGGAGATGGAGCAGGTGCTCAAGCTGTGGAGGATCGAGGAGAGCGGCTCCGAGTTCTCGCTCTACGACTTCGACCAGATCGCCGACGCCACCGACAACTTCTCTAACGACAACAAGCTCGGTCAGGGCGGCTTCGGTCCTGTCTACAAGGTACTAACACAATTTCTACGATGCTGGCCTTCTGATGCAGAGTTGCAGACGCATGATTCTTAAGTGACATTTGCAAAATATTGTCACAAAATTTTTACGTGAAAAAACCTTACCAAAAAACATGGATATCTATCGAGAATAATCATTCCTTTTCATATTAAAAAAGTATATTAAAAAATAAAAAGACTTATAATAAGTAAAGAATAGAAGTTATATAGCTGATCATTAACCGTTTTCATATAAGCACGGCTATCAAAATTTGATTTTTAAAATACCGAGAAAGCATGAGAGAATCAAATTTCTTATATCTTTTAGGTGATTGTTTCAAACCATAAAAAGATATTTTCAATCTATCTATAGATAAGATTTTCTTTTCTAGCAACAACAAAACATTTAAGTTGCACCATATATAGATGTTCTCTTCTAACTCCTCATGTAAGAAGGTAGTTTTAACATCTAAATATTCTAGTTCATAATCATACTTTATAACAATACTGAGTAAATTGCGAATTGAACTATACTTCACAAGGGAAAAATACATCATTAAAATTAATACCTAAAATCTAGCTATAATCTTTAGCAACTAACCTTACTTTATATTTTGTCTCATTAGTTGGTGACATACATTCCCTTCTTTTAAAAATCCACTTGCAACGATATGTTTCTTCTCCTTTGGTAATTTCACCAATTTTTAAGTATATGACTTCATCTCATTATACATAGCAAATATCCACTTATTACAATCATTAGAAATAATAACCTCAGAATATATAGAACGTTTAGCATTACCTTTAATTTTTTCTACCACATTCGAAGCATAAGTAACTATGTTTGCTTCCTGAATATATTGAGGGCGTTAAAGAATCCTCCTTCCTCTATCATATGTAATAGAGGGCTATGGTGACTTTTCAACAGTAAAAGAATGTAAGTTTTAATAACAAGTATATGCTTAAACTGTCTAAGTGCCCTACCTCCACACTTACTTTTATTGATTCTCAACAGAAATATTAGTATAAGAATTGTCATGCAACATAAATGATTTATGAAAGACAACATTTCTACTAATAATAACATTTATAGTTTCATGACACCATAAATTATAGCCTTTCACACCAAATAGACAATGAAGAAAAATACATTTAATAGCTCTAGTTTCTAATTTACCATTATCAACATAAACATAAGTAATACGACCAAATACTCTCAAGTCTAAATAATTTGCTAGGAAACCAAACCATACCTCAATTAAAGTCTTCTTATCAATGGTAGTATTGGGTGATTGATTAATAAGATAACAAGTTGTGAAAGTTGCTTCTGTCCAAAATTGTCTAAACAAACTAGCATTTGATAACATGCAACAGACCTTTGCTATAATTATTTTGTTCATAAGCTCAACTACTCCGTTTTGTTGGGATGTATGAAAAACGGTGTAGTGCCTCACAATGTCTTCAAACTTGCAATATGATTTAAATTGCTTAGAACATAATTACACCCTATTATTAATACAAGGTATTTTTACCTTTCTTTTGGTTTGTCTTTCAACCATAGTCTTTCACTCTTTAAACACAAAAAATGCTTGATATTTTTACTTCAAAAATAAGACTAAATTTTTCTCAAATAATTATCAATGATAGTCATCACATAATGAGAATTTTCTCAAGATGTCTTAGCCCTATAAATTAAAATGCACATAATAAAGAATACCTTTTTTAAGTATGTATAGATGTATTAAACTTCACCCTCTTATACTTACCAAAGATACAATTCTCATGAAATTTCAGCTTCCGTTGCTTTGACTATCTAGCAATTCTTTCTTGCTCAACTCTACCAAACCATGTTTACTCATATGCCCAACACGCACATGTCAAAGATTAGTAGTATCAAAATTAAGTAATTCATCATAAATTATAGTAACATTAACTAATACTGTAGTACCTTGTAGATGGTACAAGTTAGTAGTTTTACTATCAGCTTTCATCACAACAAAAGAGCCTTTAGTTACCTACAAAACTCCATCACCTCCAAAATATTTGTACCCTTTGTGATCAGAGTACATAGAGAGATGAGATTTCTCTTAAGTTAGTAATATGATACACATCTGATAGGATTGTGACACAACCATTAAACATCTTGATCTAAATAGTAACAATATATGTAACCTTATATAACGTGTTATCACCCATCAAAATAGTACCACCTTCAATGGTTTCATAAGTGCCAAACCAATCCCTATTCAGACATATATGATAGGTGCAAGCAGTATCAAAAATCCACTGATCACTAGTTTATATACAACTGATATAAATAACTAGTAAATCTCCATCAGAACTATTATCAATAGCAATGGTGGCTTTAACTTCTTCTTTCCTATCTTTCGGCCTATAATTTTCATTGCGCTTCTCTTTGTTCTGCATTTTCCAACACTCAGAGATGTGGTGTCCACCTTTTTTGCATTATTTGCATGACTTGTACATACCTCTGGACTTTGATCTCCCACGGTAGTTGTTAGAACTTTTGTCTCTTGATTAATTTGTATTCTTTTCGTTTTGTCCACCCTGAACAACTAAGCCTTTTGCACATGAACCTAAGCCTTCAAAAGGTATCATTTTTTTTCATCTTCTCCTTAGCATACAAATCATCTTAAACTTCTTAAAAAAATTAGAGTATCACGACAATCATGGTATCTCCACAATTTACATATGAGCTATGCAACGAACACAATAGACTTAGGTCTCTAAATCCTCTTCATTATATTTTACCTCCATAGACTCAAAGTTGATAATAATTTCCTTGAGAGTGGAGAGATGATCCATCATAGACTCATCATTTTGTAATTTATACAAGAATAACTTTCGCTCTAGATGCATCTCACTGGTTAGATCTTTTGTTATACAAATCTATTCCAACTTCAACTACGGCGCTACAGTTGTTTTCTCCTTATATACCTTCTACAAAATATTATTGGATAGATGAAGATGAATATATGCTATATCCTTATGGTCATTTTTTATCATCAGTCTATTCATTTTCCCTCGCGTTAAAACCATCCAATGCATTATCCAAGTCATATTGTGCAAGAATGGCTCACATCTTCACTTGTGAATCTTGTATCTTGGTCCAACAGTGGTATATCATACTTCAAACTCACCATGGAAATTAATCATGAAACTGCTGGTAAGAAATTTGGGTAAACCTAGTAGAAACACCAACCTCTGGTACACTTTTGTGTGCACGTAGCAATGATCGGCTCGGTACACGTAACCATTTTTCCAAAAAATCCAACCACTTAACTTTACAGGAACACTGATTTTTTTTCTTTTATAAGCCTCGGGAACCGTGTACTGTAGATTTATAGATGGCAGGTACGTTCGCTTCTCCTCTTTTTCTTCTGTGCACAAAACGCGCACTGATATGGCCCGACTTCAAGTTGATAGTGATTCCGTCTCAAATTTCAAAGCTTGATCTCGCCGAAAAAACGTCGGCAGACGACGAATGCTATAGTAGCGACGGTAACGGCGTAGTAGTATAGATCGATATTCAATATTTTTTATATGCAGAACGGAGATAATAAATTTTTATGAGTATCGATCGATAGTTGATTACAAATACATCCTATCCTCCCATATGTATATAAAGAAAAAATAAAAATACTTTTAATAGATAAAAGAACAAAATTTTTATTAGAAAACTAATTTAAATATATTGTTAGAAGGAATTCGGATTATATATTTAACAGTGCTAACTGACGTGTTTCTTCAGTATTCAGTGAATCTGATTTTCTGTGTTGTAAAACGTGCAAAATTCTTATGTTTCAGGGTCAATTGCCTGATGGGCTCGAGATAGCGATTAAGAGGCTCTCATCTTGTTCAGTGCAGGGGCTGATGGAGTTCAAGACAGAGATCCAGCTGATTGCCAAGCTGCAGCACACCAACCTGGTCAGGCTGCTGGGCTGCTGCGTCCAGGCTGACGAGAAGATGCTCATCTACGAGTACATGCAAAACAAGAGCCTGGATTGCTTCATCTTTGGTACACACAAACTCAACACATTTCTGTCCATTTCCAAATCTCTGTGCTGAATGCTGCTGATGCTTGGCCTGCCTGACAATTGATATGCAGACACTGAAAATGGGGCGACACTGAACTGGGACAAACGCTTCCGTATAATCGATGGCATTGCCCAAGGGCTTCTTTACCTGCACAAGCACTCTCGGTTGCGAGTCATACACAGGGATCTGAAAGCAAGCAACATACTCCTGGACCGCGAAATGAACCCCAAAATCTCGGATTTTGGCATGGCGAGGATATTCTGCTCGAATGTGACAGAAGCCAACACAACTAGGGTCGTAGGCACACAGTAAGTACTAAATACTGATCGTTAACTTACGAATATCATGTTTTTGTTGTGTCCAAAAAAAGAGAAAAGATTCAGGGATACTCTGATGCATTGCGAATGTTATGGTTGAATTTTTGCTTATTTTCAGTGGTTACATCGCTCCGGAGTATGCTTCAGAGGGTCTCTTCTCGATCAAATCTGACGTGTTCAGTTTCGGCGTCCTGCTTCTCGAGATCATAAGCGGGAAGAGGACTGCCGGATTCTACCAGTACGGCAAGTTCTTCAATCTCACAGGATATGTAAGTACAATTCTCTGACATCCAAAATTTTCACAATTCAGATAACCTGAAAAGCTGCCGATAACTGAAACTTGCTGAAACTCTTTCAGGCGTACCAGCTCTGGCAAGACGGGCAATGGTACGAACTGGTGGACCCGGCCCTGAGGGAGGACTTCCCGGCGATGGAGGTGATGACGTGCGTGCAGGTGGCGCTGCTGTGCGTGCAGGACAGCGCCGACGACCGCCCCAACATGTCCGACGTGATCGCCATGCTCGGCAGTGAGGGGCTGACGATGCCGGAGCCCAGGCAGCCGGCCTACTTCAACGTCAGGATCTCCAACATGGCTGTGTCCTCGGTCTCATTCGGTGAGTCGTACTGCATGAGCAACGTCACGTTGATGGACGAGGAAGGAAGATAGCATTTCCAGTCACATTAATCATGTAGGTTGTAGTAATTAATCACGATTGTTAAACTTCTAGATTGGAAATTGTATATGATTTCTTATTATCAGATAAATACAAAAATGAAGGAACAGAAAAGGATGACACAGTCGATGGCCATGCACGTCAACCAACATGTTGTTCTTTTTTTGACCTCGTTAATCTGGAGGCTGTTTTTTTTTCTGGCTCTTGTTGCAACTTCAATCAGCTGTGGGTTTTCTGTGGTCTCGAGAGCAGTTTGTTACTTTCCTGGTGTAATGGGCTCAACCGATGATTTAATTCGGAACCAGGTACTAGCATTTTGGAGCCCATCATGAAGAACTTTTCAGAGCGGTCATTTACACCGGGTTTCGGCCTAAAACCGGCCTTCCAAAAGCAGAAGCGGGTCTTTTGTCTGGTATATTTTCACTGTGCACATATAGGTCACGGACTCACGGGTGTACTTGGGGTGGATGTATACTAAAGTTTATATTTTTAGAGCTACTCCAAACAAATATATAGAAAATATAATTTAATACAAAAATAGATATTTTCTTTGACATTTGTACAGCACTCCTTACCGTACTACTACGCTTACACAGAGCGCCAAGCTCTCATGCTCAGTCACCACTGACATTTTAAGAGGTTAGTCTCCTCACTTGCTAACTCCTTGCTATCATAACCATCACCTCACCACACATAACTGGTGTTCATAGAGAGTTGAGCCCTTGACCACCATCGTCATAGGCTTGAGACTTCAAGTTGCTTCACCTTTCGCTCCTCTTACCACCAACACCCTTTTTACTATAGCGGCGGGTAGAGAAAAAATAATGTTATATCTAGCATGCTTTCTAGGATTTTGACAGTGACATCCTGTTCAAGCAGTGGCACTGTTACAATGGTGTCCATCTCCACCATCTACAAATACTATTCACCTTTGGCTCTATAGCAGTAAGACTCTGCCATGGCTGAGATTTCAGGAAAGATATGGAAGAGACGGCAAACACATAGACAGTATCATCATATCTCTCTCCGTTTCCACACACCTCTCAGCTCGGGCCATAGACATGCCAACCAACGGTGACAACCATATCAATCACCTGATGGTGTAGACCAAGTTGAGCAAGTTGAGCATTATGTGAGCTCCAATGGTATCGGCATGAGGCAGCCACTCGGCCTTGCGACCTCCCTGCACAGCTGTTAACATAGGCTAAAAGGCAAGAGAGAGGATGAGAAAAGTTTAGAGATAGAGTAAATTTTACAACATATATTTCGATTAAATTATTATAAAATTATAGATTTAAGTTATAAAATTATAGATTTAGTGTGAAATTTAAGATGGAGGGTAAAAAAAATAATGATTAAGTAACAAATTTATCATGGTTTAGTGTTCATTTAATGACAAAACTACAGTTCAAATATAATATTAGTGCTAGGTATTTAAACTTGTAGTTTTGTGATAACTACTTCAATATTAAATTTATAGGTTTGTGATACTTCTTAAATATATATAATTTGTGATACAATTATCGCTAAATCTATAATTTTATAATTATCAAAATATCTATAATTTTATAAAATTTACTTAAGAAATGAGAGAATGATGCAAGCATGAAAGCACACACATTAGTCATTATGAGTGAAATAAATGTTGTTCTTCTAAATGTTTTTTGAACCAAAGTCATGAGTTGGAGTATGTTTTTATTTCCCAAAATTGTGTTTTGAATACAAAATTTCACACCCAATCATATTATTATAATCAATAGAATTAGTTTATTTATCACATATTGTCATCCAGCTACATACATGTGAGGTTAGGCTTTCAAATCATCAAATTTAGGGCCAATATATTCTAAATATCGAAGAATATTCTATAAGTTTTTAAATTGTACTTATGAAACAGTACTAAATTTCGCCGGGAAATGTGCGGGCCACCTAGCTTAGTTTTATAGAAGCCAGTTTGCATATTGTCAATTTCTCGCCGCCGCTTCTAGGTTTTCTCAGTGACCGGCGGGCATCACAGGCTCACAGCAAGGCAACCGGCACGACTTTACCGGCAAGGACGCTAGATTGCCGGCTCGTACGACGGAATCCACGGCGAGCTCACGGAGCTGCCGAAGCCAAGCAGCGGCGCATCGCGCGGCAATGCTTCGTGCCTCCCAGCGAGCTGCCTTGATGTCTAGGTTCCTGATCTAAACATTTACTTCTCAAATTAGTTCGTCTAGTGCATGGATTGATGAATCATGGTGCTGATTCGTTGTCAGATTTTTATTTCTTTGCCATTTTGATGTTTTGTTCGAGTGATACCCATATCTGCTCGCTGCTCACCTGCTCGATCTGCTCTTGCAAGCCAATCCCTCTTCACGGATTGCAGCCTGACCCTCTCCGCAGCTTCACCCGATGGAGGATCTCCCTCCCAGTGGGCGGAACCCAGTGGCCAGCCTCACCGACGATCTCTTCGTCGAGATCCTCCGCCACCTCCCGTCCGCTCCGTGTGCCGCTTCAAGTGCGTCTGCCGGTCCTAGCGCAAACTCATCGACGACCGTGACCACCTCAAGAAGCTGCCGCAGTCGCTATTCGGCTTCATCTACAAAAGCATCAGCGCCGAGCGCTGGCCTTACGACGCGCAACACTTCACCAACGTCACCGGGAAAGGGGCACCTGTCGTCCACCCATCCTTCTCCTTCCTGCCCCCGTGCGATACAATCGTCCCCTTGGACTCCTGCAATGGTCTCCTCCTCTGCCGCTGCTTACAGTCCGGGCCTTGAAGTAGTGATGGTAGTAGGCCGTTCCATTGTGTCGCTTGTAATCCAGCGACCAATGAATGGGTGGTGTTGCCGGATGCCAACTGTGATATTGGTGAGACTCGCATTGCCTGCTTGGGATTTGATCCAGCCGTCTCCTCGCATTTCCATGTGCTTGAGTATGTGGAGGCCGAAGATGAATGCGTCACGGGGATTGAGATCTATTCTTCCAAAACTGGGTTATGGAGTCTCCATGAAAGTGGATGGAGTGATCATGTTGTTGTTAGGCATTGGGCCGATCCGAGAAGCGTTTTCCTTAATGGTTCTCTGCATTCTGTCACGCATGCTGATAAGATTGTGGTGGTTGACATGGAGGGGAGGAAATGGAGGACAATTCCTATGCCGGAGCTTGATGGTGATACTGACATATTTCGTGAGACTGGCATAATTCATCAAGCTCAGGGTCGCCTATGTGCTTTTAGTGTTGATCCAAATGACATCTTCAAACTGTCAAGTTGGATTCTTGAATACTATGATACAAATGATTGGATACTAAAGCAAACCGTTAGCTCTTTGAGGCTGTTTGGAGGGAAGAAATATCAATTTGGATTTGAGTACCAAATAATTGCAGTTCATCCAGAATGTAATTTGATCTTCTTTGTTTATGGATGGGACAATACGTCGATGGCATTTGAAATGGATCGCAAGGGAGTGAGTGTTATCCGCAATCTTGGACATGACTCCTTGCAGCCATATATACCATATTTTCCACTCTTTTCTGAGTCATTAGCAGATTGGTGCTAAGTGCTAACATGTAGTGTAGCTCCACTTGTATTACTGCAGAAACATCCTTTTGCCCTAAGGAGAATCAAGCTTAGAGTAGGCAAGCCAATCTCTAATATGAATTAGGAAGCTGTCTTTTTGTACTTGAATGATGCCTTTTTCTTTGTGTTATTTTGGAGAATGCTGCTAAGTCAGATCGTAAGAATGTGGTGTACAGTAAGACTAAGACCCTAACTCTATGCAGAGGGTCGGGTCTATATATATATACAGTCCAGTGGTCTAACACTCTCTGTAGTCGTAGCGGAAGGGGAACGGACGCAGAGAATGGAGTGAAAACTGATGAACAAAGGCGCGGGGAGACCTTTGGTCATAATATCGGCGAACTAGTGCGCCGATGGTATATGAAGCATCAGAACCTATCCTAGTGTTATCTTGTCACGTACAAAATAAATATCTATCTCTATATGCTTCGTGCGTTGATGATGAACCGGGTTGACGGTCATATAGATGGCACTGACGTTGTCGCAGTAGATGATGGTCGTAGAGGAGATAGGTGACTGAGCTCCTGGAGAAGCTGGCGAAGCCAGCAACACTTGGCGACAGCCTGATACTCGGCTTCGGCGCTGGACCAAGACACTGTAGTTTGGCGTTTTGAGAACCAAGAGACTAGAGTGTCGTCGAGGAAGATGCAGTAGCCGGATGTGGAGCGTTGAGAGTCAGGGCAGCCCGTCCAGTCCACGTCGGAGTACGCGATGAGAGAGTCGATGGGGCTAGAGCTAAGATGCAAGCCGCTGAAGAGTGTGCTCTTCACGTAGCGAAGGATACGCTTGAACAGCGCGAGGTGAGGTTTGCGCGGAGCATGCATGAAGAGGCACACTTGTTAGATAGCGTAGGTGAGGTATTGGAGAGCATTAGCAAGACTCCGGTACTAGGAGGGATCGGCGACGAGACAGCCATCGGTAGCGGAGAGCTTGGCGCGAGTGTCGACCGGAGTAGCCATGGGGTGTCATTTGGCCATGCCCGCACGCTGGAGGAGATCGATGGCGTACTGATGCTGGGAAAGGAAGAGCTCGTGAGAAGAGTGGACAACAAAGATGCCAAGGAAGTGATGAAGAGGACCGAGATTGGTCATGGCGAACTCGGAGTGGAGTCGAGCCATGATCTGGTGCAGGAGGGATGGCGAGGACGCTGTAAGAACAATGTCGTCAACGTAGAGAAGAAGATAGGTAGTGGTGGTGCCAATGTGAAGAACGAAGAGAGAGCTATCGGATACGGAGGCCACAAAGCCGATGTGCCGAAGGTAGGCAGGAAAGCATTGGTACTAGGCCCAAGGAGCTTGTTGGAGGCCGCGGAGAGAGCGCTGAAGGAGGTAGACGTCGTCGGGATGAGAGGGATCGATGAAGCCTAGAGGCTGCTGGCAGTAGACCGTTTCCGTCAGATGATCGTGAAGAAATGCGTTCTTCACGTCGAGCTGGTGGATCGGCCAAGAGTGCGAGGCAGCCAGAGTGAGAACGATCCAGATGGTAGCGGGTTTAACGACGGGACTGAAGGTCTCGTCGTAGTCAACACCTGGACGTTGGGAGAAACCCTGAACTACCCAGCGTGTCTTGTGACGGGCAAGTGATCCATCTGCGTGGACTTGTGTTTAAAGATCCACTTACCGATCACAACATTGGCATCGGGAGGATGAGGGACTAGGCGTCAGGTCTCATTGTCCATGAGAGCCTTATACTCGTCGGCCATGGCCGCGCGCCACTGAGGATTGGTCAGGGCTGAATGAGGAGTCATCAGGATGGGTGAGATAGTACAATGGACTGCTGAGAGCCCGTAGCGCTTGGTAGGGCGGAGAGACTCAGTTTGTGATCGGGTAATCATATGAGAAGTAGAGGAGACAGGAGCCGATGGGAGCGTGAGAGGTGGGGTGGGGACTGATTAGGGAGGGGCGGCATCGACTTGGGATCGGTGACTGTATGTGCGAGGAAAGTGCTAAACTAGGTCGGTCTGAGCCGATAGGGGTGTATGGGCCAATTGGTTTGGGTGGTCCGATGGAGGTGGAGCAGCCAATAGAGGCGAATGGGCCGATAAGTGGGTATGAGCCGATGAAGGCTGAGGAGCCGATGGGGTTGATGTGTCCAATGAGAGGAAGACAGGATCAGCCAGAGCCGATGAGAGTGGTGGGGCCGATGGAGGTCCGATGTGAGTAGCATCGGACCGAAGAGGAGTGGGATAGCTGAGCAACAAGTCCTTAGGAGCGGCCGATAAGGGGGCCGAAGGTGAGATTGATGGAGAGGACCGGGAGGGCACGGTGTTGGTAAGAAGGAAGTCGAGATCGTTAGACGAGGATCAGGGATGAAGTAGACTAAAAGAGAAGCAGGTCTCGTCAAAGACGACATGGCGAGAGACGATGACCCGGCGGGTGGAGAGATCAAGACATCGGTATCTCCTGTGGGATGAGGGATATCTGAGGAAAATATAGGCGGTGGAGCAGGGGGTAAGTTTGTGGGGAGTAGTGGTGATGAGATTGGGGTAGCAAAGACACCCAAAGACACGTAGGTAAGAGTAGTCGGGCGTCGTGCGGTACAGAAGATTGTATGGGACGTTGTGACAAACGGAGGAGCAAGGACGCCGATTGAGGAGGTAAGTCGTAGTGGTTAGTGCTTTAGCTTAGTAGGTTGCAGGTAGGTGGGCATGAGGTAGCATTGTGCGACTCATGTTGTTAAGTGTGCGAAATAGACGTTTGACCTTACCGTTCTAGAGAGAGGTGTAGGGACATGAGATGCGGAGATGGATGCCATGGGAGGTAAGAAAGTTTTGAACAGTACGATTGATAAACTCCGTATCGTTATCGTCCTATAGAGCTTTAATGGAGATGTTGAACTGATTGGAGATATAGTTTGTAAAGTTAATTAGGTGGAAGGTGACCTCGGACTTGCTAGTGAGTAGAAAAGTCTAGCAATAGTATGTGTAATCATCAAGTATTGCAAGATAATACTAATTACCAAAAACACTCTTAACCGGAGAAGTCCATACATCACAGTGTATTAGCTCAAAAGGTCACGACGTACAAGACATAGAAGTTGAAAAAGACAGTTACACGTGTTTACCAAATTGACACGAGTGGCAAACAGTGGAGCTGCTGTGGTTACACTTAATGGAGGCGCTGTGGCGTAGATTAGCGATAACGTCGAGGCTGAGATGACCAAGGCGAAGATGCCAGAGGTTGGTGGAGAGGGCAATAGTGTATTAGCTCAAAAGGTCATGAGGTACAAGACATAGAATTTGAAAAAGGTAGTTACACGTGTTTACCAAATTGACACGAGTGGAAAACAGTGGAGCTGCTGTGGTTACACTTAATGGAGGCGCTACGGCGTAGATTAGCGACAACGTCGGGGCTAGGATGACCAAGGCGAAGATGCCAGAGGTTGGTGGAGAGGACGATGCTGGCGTGTGGAGTGGACGATGTAGTGGGGATGGTGTAGAGGTCGCTGCCACTATTGCAGCGAAGGATCTGACACCGGGTTCGGATATCCTTCACAGAGAAATCAGAAGCGTCAAATTTAATTAAGCAATTATTATTTCGTGTGAATTGGTGAACAGATACTAGATTGTGAATGAGGCAGGGGACAATGAGAACATTGCGAAGTGGAAGGTTAGTTATGGGTGTAGACAGAAAGTAGTCACCACGGCATTGGACAGGGAGAGAGTGGCCATTGCCGATGGTGACGAAGGGAGAGGAGGAGATATGGCGAGAGAGTAGTATACCGGCCGATGATGCATGTGAGAGGACGCACCAGAGTCTAACACCCAAGGGTATTGAGGTTAGAGCGTCATCTGATTAAGGGCGGCGACGAGGCCAACTTGGTTCTAGGAGGGAACCGACTAGGTGGTTGGTGATGGGAGTATCGGCTGAGGCGATAGAATGGGAGCCGGTGCCAGGTGGGCCTGAGGATGGGTATCGAGAACCCCTGGTTGCTAACTGATAGGACTGCGTGGCTGGGGCTGGGGTGTCTATGGGTTGTAGCATAGTCACGGACCCATGAGACTAGCAGATGGGATACGGACTGGAGCAGGTTGCGGTTGTATTGGACCATGCCAGTTCTTGCCCTTACCCTTGCCCTTGCCTTTGCTGGTGCCACCAGTACGGGCTATGTTGCCATGGTTAGGGCCATGGCTACCAGAGCCATGAGAGGTGGCAGCAGCACACGATGATCGGCAGCCATGGTCGGCTGCAGCGAGGAGAGCGGTGTGGGTCATGATCTTCTCATCATTGGCTAGGCGTAGTTCTTTGAGAACTAACATGTCATGGGCTTGGGCGAACAACGAAAGGGGTGTGGAGTTGGCGATGTCGTCGGCGGTGTTGGAGAAGCGTGGGTTAAGTCCTTGCTGGAGGGCGAGGACAAGTTGGGAGTCGGCCACAGGGTGACCGACATCACGGAGGGCGACAACCTTTAACTTGAGGCACTGGCAGTATAAGGAGACAGAAGAGTCTCCTTATACCATGGAGTGGAATTCGTTTAGTAGGAAGATGGCGCGCGACTGTTTGTTGGCAAGGAAGAGCTGCTCGATAGCCACCTAGAGATACCAGGCGGTGGGGTCAGTGTCTTCCATGGCAAGGTCGAGGACAGAGTCATCGACTGAGCCAAGCAACTAGCTGCACACGTAGCACTCGGCGATATCCCACTAGGGATCATTGGGTCGAGGTGGAGCGGAGCCATCGATATGAGATCGGAGGCCGAACTTTCCACAAAGGGATTTAAAAAAGAATACCCATTTGGAGTAGTTGGCATTGAGGTCGAGAGAGATGGGAACGTGAGATTTCACGTTGATAGCGGTGTACGGTGGTGAGAAGATCGGCAAGATAGTATCCAAGGTGTGGTCAGAGTGCGGATGGCCAGAACAGATTCGACGACTGGGAGGGTGCCAGAGCTAAGGGCTGACTCGGTGGCCATGATGAGAGGGTAACGGGCGCAAGAAGAAGATAAGGGTAAGGGCCGATGAGGGGTAGGTGGCCGATGGGAGTAAGCCGATGAGAAAAGTGGTTGGCCGATGAGGAGAGTGGTTGGTCGATGGGAGTATGCAGCGGAGTAGTTGAAGGAGAAGTGGGTAGCAGGGTAGGTAGGTCAGAGAGTAGGTGGGTCATAGACGTGAGAAGATTCACGTCCGTGAAGAGAAGTTTCACATCCTTGGACTCGTGAAGGCAAAGGAGTGGAGCGGATGCAAAAACTCGGAGAAGGCGCGGATGCGAGGTTCGCATCCGGGAGGCAGAGATTCATGTCTGTGGACACGTGGACACGTCGGAGTGACTTGGACACGAGTGGAGAAGTTTTGCGTCCGGGAGCAGGTGAGCGTGTCGAAAAAGAGAGAACCGAGAGAGAGTTCCAGCCGACGAAGGGCGGACGAGTCCAGCAGATGGAGGGCGGACGGGTCCAGCCGATGGAGACGACGAACGTAGAGTTGTGTCGACGTCGGAGGAGAAAAGGTGCGCCGAGGCAAGGAAAGAGTGAAGGCGGGTGTGAGACGAGACGAGGAGGCGGATGGAGACCGTCGTCTTGTCACGTGGTGGAAATAAGGGAGGGGAGAGGGTGGTGGAGAAGGAGAAGGCCGTCTGCAGAGGAGACGGGGAGAAGAGAGAGCCAAGACGAGAAAGCAGAGAAGTAATAACGAAAAGTAGGTCTGCGACGAGAAGGAAGCGTCAGCTCGCCGACGGAAGGATGGTAGTGCGCTGGAGATGTCTAGACCCGTACTGATACCATGTAAGAATGTGGTGTACAGTAAAAATAAAACCTCAACTCTATATAGAAGGGGTCAGGTCTATCTAGCGGTCCAGTGATCTAATACAGAATGTACCACGTAAATTGGCTTTTGGAAGGATTTCCCTGTTGTTCTGAAGGTTATATCTTATTTATTCTACTGGTGTTTACCCGATGGTAGTTAAGCTTTGACGTCCTGTGCTAACACTCACAGGTCTTTTGACTACCAGCACAGTCAGTTTAGGGTAACATGACTAATGATTTGGGAGTTGGGATATATGTACTTCTTGATTTCTTCATTCTTTTTCTTTGTTCTTTTCTAAAGCTTTTGTTTATGTTGCACTCTTGCAGTTTACTCTCTCCTAGATCATTTCTACACGTTTCGTTTCTGTTTGGTGATCTATAATGATCTCATTAATTGGAATATTTCTTCCCAGCCATTTCCAGTTAGAGAGAATTTGGTAACCAAAAAAGTGCTACAGTAGTTCAACTATCCACTCTGACTTCCTCTGATGGTTACCCTTTTGAATTTTGCCAATTACACGCTACTCCTACAAACCATGGTAGAAATTATCGAGACCGCAACTATTCTGCTCCTTCTCAAAGTTCCAACATGTATTTTGCATTTCTTTTCAGTTATGTCCCTTCTAAATTACTGGGAAATGACAAAGCCTCCTTAAAATCATTGTGGTGTTGAGACCTGGTAGTCAGTGGCAGCTCTAGAGGATGGTCTACGTGGTGCCTGGAGCACCCTCCATTTTGGCCTAGGAACCTCCTCTAAATCCGACTCAAATTCACACCATGATCTATTGAACTATTTATATTTTATTTTTGAAACTTTTGGACTTAAAAGCTGGTTTTAGTGGATTTGTAATGTTATGAGATATTATTGGTATATTTAGCAAATTTTACATATATATATATATAGTTTGCAACGTTATGGAATTTTTAAGAGTGAAATAGGACCACCCAACGAAAATTTTTTGAAGCTGCCACTGCTGATAGTCCCATCCAATTCTCCACTTTCTTCCCTAACTGTTTTGACTTTTGAGAAAGAGCAATGGAATAGAACAATTGAATTTTGTAGTGTGATTTAGTCAGTATCCCACATTTTCTGCCCATTTTCAAGCTATTATGTCTTCCATACTTTGCACTAGAAAAGATGATGACCATGTTCTCTTTTGAACACAAACTCCCAGCAACAGCGATGCTTCGAAATCATAATGCGAGTATTAAACCATCACCATCTGCATTTTTCCAGTTCACAATGCTGGCCAGCAATCACACTTTCCAGGGTTCAGATAGTTGCCTCTTCTTCAAATGTCTATATCGTTTTAACGCCAAATACATTCGCAGTTCACTGCACCGTTATGCTTATCTGAAATATTCGTCACAAGAATCTGCTGCGAGCTACAGATAAGGCTCATGTAAGGACATTGGCAGCGATGCTAACTTCTTACAGATAACCAGGACGTATCACGCATGTACGTCATGCTAAGAACAGTAGTTGATAGCAATTGGATTTTATTTAATGAAATAAGAAATGTTTGTTGGGATACTGAACATTCTATAGACGCCTACATGCGCCATTATCATCTACCCGAGCCTCAGAGCAAATAGCATAGGAAGAAGAACATAGAGAGAAACTGTTCTATCCAAGCCTGGAAAGCGAAGATATCCTTCTCCGCTGCCTTGCCCAAGTGGGAGGTTGATTTGGTCGTAACTTTTCTCTTCACAGACATAATGGGCATAATGAGGAGGTTTTAATACGACAACTGGGAAATCATTTTCGAGACCAACTGGAAGAACTTTTCGGGTTGGTAATTTCCACCTTTTGGGCCTAAACCGACCATCCAAGGTGGGCGTTTACTCTAAGTACTCGTACCTCAAAACCAGGTATACTGTCTTCCTCAACTATCAAAGCTGGCTCATTTTGTCATTCTTGGATGGTGGTTTTGTTGTGTATCATGCTTACATGGCACGTTAACCTTATATGCTGATATGGTGTGTATATAACAATAAAAAAAATCTATAGGCTTGCATATTAATGATAAGAATAAAAAACAAAAGAAACCACTCACCCCTCTTTCCTTTCCTCTTCCTCTAACTTCGCTGGCATCGGAAGCGTGATGACAGTGGGAGGTGGTAGAGTAGTGGTCGATGATGGGCCCTAATGGTGGTCAAGCTCCTCGATGCCGTGGGTTGTACCAGATCAAGGGCATCATCTAAAGTGTAAGCGATAGGCAAAAGAATTTGAATAACTCCAGTCATATTTCTCAAAGGCTTACATACGCTTATATACATGTACGGTTGAGTAACCACCTAGCTAGCTACAATCAAGGAAGGAGATCGTGATCACTAACAAACAAGAAAGGAGATCATGATCACTAACACGGATGAGTAACCACCTAGCTAGCTACAAACAAGGAAGGAGATCGTGATCACTAACAAACAAGGAAGGAGATCATGATCACTAACACCCCTCTCAGTGTGAGCGTCGTTACCAGCGACGCACAGACTGTTACGGAATTCCTTGAAGCTCACCGTCGGTAGACCTTTTGTCATCACATCGGCGAACTGTTGCATCGTGGGTACATGTAGAACTTTGCATTGGCCAATTGCAACTTTTTCCCGCACGAAGTGGACATCAAGCTCTATATGCTTCGTTCGTTTATGATGCACTGGATTGGAGCTCATGTAGCAAGCGGAAACATTGTCGCAGAACACGACTGTGGCCTTGTTTAGGGAACAGTCGAGCTCGCTGAGCAGTTGTCTGATCTAGGTGCATTCGGCCACAGCATTTGCAACACCACGGTATTCGGCTTCGGCGCTGGAGCGGGAGACTGTTGTCTGTTGTTTGAAGAACCAGGAAATCAGTGAGTCCCCCAAGAACACACAGTAGCCGGAGGTGGAACACTGAGTATCAGGACACCCTGCCCAATCCGCGGCCGAGTATGCAACGAGGTCGGACTGGAAAGATCGTCGGAGATAAAGCCCGAGCTCCGTGGTACCACGGATGTACCTGAGTATCCTCTTAACGAGGCCTTGGTGCGCTGTTGTGGGAGCATGCATATGTAGACACGCTTGCTGGACGGCGTACTGAAGATCCGGCCTTGTCATAGTCAAGTACTGGAGCGCGCCGATGAGGCTTCAGTAGTCCGAAGCATTTGCGGTGGACAGTGGAGTCCCGGCGGTGGTGGAGAGCTTGCCAGACGTGTCGACTGGTGTGTCGCTGGGCCGGTAGTCGATCATCCCAATGCGCTCGAGCAAGTCGGTGGCATACTGCTGCTGCTGGAGTAGGAAGCCATCTGGGCACCGTTGCACCTGAATGCCGAGGAAGAAGTGCATCGGCCCCATGTCCTTGAGCTTAAACTCAGCGTTGATGGTGTGGATGACTCGGTGGAGAATGTCTGTGGAAGAGCCCGTGAGTACGATATCGTCGACATAGAGGAGCAAGTAGACGGACTGAGATCCGGGGTGGCCGAGTCACTGATGCCATAGATCGGTAGACTGGGCGGTGAGGCAGTGAGTGGAGCTGGAGGGCATCGACTGTAGGGGATAGAGGTCACCCGTGCTGTCACTGCGGAGTATCACCTCCCTGGTATGTCGGTCCTTGATAGAAAAACCACAAGCATCAAATTCAACAGTAACAGGATTATCGCATGTAAGTGCACGAACGGAAATGAGATTCTTGATTAGAGAGGGGGAAACAAGAACATTGTTGAGGGAGAGAGGATGTGAAGTGGTTGGTATGGAGGAGGAACCAGTGTGGGTAATGGGAAGTGGAGTTCCATTGCCAACAATGATTTGTGTGGAAGAAGAAT
Organism: Oryza coarctata; assembly: GCA_030770085.1. Classification (NCBI taxonomy): domain Eukaryota; kingdom Viridiplantae; phylum Streptophyta; class Magnoliopsida; order Poales; family Poaceae; genus Oryza; species Oryza coarctata. Next base: position 13,831,958 of record CM061475.1, read on the forward strand.
TGGGAGATAGAGAGGAGATGTTACCGAAGCCTTGGGACATGTGAGAGGAGGCACCGGTGTCGAAGAACCACTCGCCGAACTGAGGCTGATTTAGCGACATGCTGTGCAGTGTGGCGAGGAGTTGGGATCCATTACGGATGAGGTACCGGCGACGTGGGCTTGCAGTGCTGGAGCAGAAGGGTGAGCGCCGAGCACACTAGCTGCGGGCACGGGCGCGCGTGGTGCCTAGAATGACCACGCGTGAACCATCCCCGTCCATGGATTGGTGGAGGACCAGAAGCCCGACGGTGGAGCTGGTGCAGAAGGGGCACCTTTCTTCTTCTTCTTCTTCGCGCCGTGAGCATTGGTGGAGGGTCGCCCGCCAGTATGGGTTGTCGGCAGTGCGGGCGATGGAGCCAGCGGGCGTTCGGTTGCACCCGGAGGAGTGGGCACGCCCAGAGCAGCGTGAGCGAGAAACGTGGCCGCAGCCTGGAGAGTAGCGGGCACGGTCACCGCGGTAGAGGCAGCAGATGCACCGGCTTGTGCCGACTAGGCAACCAACGCTGCGGCGGCTTGCATCTTCTCGGATTCAGCGATGCACTGTTCTTCAAGTTGCAGCATGGATCGGGTCTTGAGGAACGATGGCAGGCGTCGACGGAGGGTGATGTGAGGGATGGCGTGGTGAAGACGAGAGTTGAGGTCGCGAACGATGTTATAGATGAGATCCTTGTCGCTGACCAGAGCGCCAAGATCGACAAGGCGATCCGCCATAACCTTCATGCAAGAACAATAGTCGAGGACGGACAAGTCACTTTGGTAGAAGTTGTGGAATTCTGCGCCGAGGTAGACGGTGCGTGTGTCCTTGTTGTCGCGGAAGAGATTGCGGATGGCGCGCCAGAGGGAGTACGCGGTGTCGTTGTCCTCAGACACCATGGAGAGGAGCTCGGGCAAGATCTGATTGTAGAACTAGGAAACTATGGCGCAATCGTTCTGGACCCAATCGTTGTCGTCCTTCGCCGGGGAACCGTCAATGTGATCGCGGAGGCCATACTGGCCGAAGATCGTGGAGAAGGATTGAGCCCAGGTGACATAGTTGGACTCGTTGAAGTCGAGGACGATCGGCACGTGGTTGAGGATATTGATCCCATGGACAACCGACGAAGCGGCCGGATCGGTCTGGACGCGGAGCGTGTGGAGGAGCTAAGACTCGGCGTCGGAGTTATCGTCGGAGGCCACAGAGGTGGAGGATGAGGAACTCATGGCGGCACTAGGGGCGGGAGGAGGAATGGCGCCAGAGAAGGAAGGAGGATGGGCGCTGGGAAAGGAAGCTGAGCAGCAGAATTTTAGGATCGGAGATCGGCTGATACCATGTAAGCGATAGGCAAGAGAATTTGAATAACTCCAGTCATATTTCTCAAAGGCTTACATACGCTTATATACATGTACATTACGGTTGAGTAACCACCTAGCTAGCTACAATCAAGGAAGGAGATCGTGATCAGTAACAAACAAGGAAGGAGATCATGATCACTAACACGGTTGAGTAACCACCTAGCTAGCTACAAACAAGGAAGGAGATCGTGATCACTAACAAACAAGGAAGGAGATCATGATCACTAACATAAAGCTCGACCTCCTCACCATTATGAAGGAGGAAGGGGAGGAAGGAGCTCCTCATTGGTTTGCTCCTCCTCGAGTCTATGTCCCTGAGCCCTACCATCTTTGACAAGCCACCACCATTGTAGGATCTAGTTGGCCCCATGGTCTCGGTGGATACACAATCTCCTCACTAGCAGCGAGCCTACCACTTTCTCAAAATCGAATGTCCCTGAAGGCGCCATCTCCCTGAAGTGCCCAACATGAAGGATAGGAGTGGCAACAAGAATGAGGAACAATCCACGAAAGACGACGATAGTAGGGGTTGTCTTTGCTACTACAGTTGCTATTGCACCACTCGAGCGTCATACCTATTGCCTTCTCACCGCCGCTCGTCTCAGTGATCGCTTCAAATCCCCCATCATCTTACCCAATATATGTGAGAGGGAGTAACTAAGTGGTGATGTCCATCTCAGTGCGAGCTTGAGCTCGAGTCGATGCCACCGTCTTGCTTGTTCGTCTGCTAGGTTTGTTGGTAACAGTGTAGATTTAGGCCCATTGGTCCTGTCGATCACGGCGTGACCCTGTCATCTCCTTCCCTTCTCGATGAGGATGACGGCGGAGCAGAGCTCTACGAGGACATCGGCGTGGCCACCTTTGCAATGACGCTGGCATAACACCCTAAGCACGGTCCTAAGTTTTCAAGGGCAGGTGCGAAACTAAACATTGGGGCCTTGATAAACTATCTATGTGTATATAAGCTGTTACCGATAAACAAATAAACTGCATAAAAGATAATATTTATGCGAAAACTTCATACATATTACTTATTTCTTCAGACATGATGAAGTCATTTCTTTGGACACGCACTGGGCACAGCTTTGTCTGAGCTCAACCTCTGAGCTGTGAACAAAAGACATAAACCAATTAACCCAACAAATTAAAGCCAAATAGCCAAAAGTGTCCATCATTACTACTCACTAACACGTAACAGTCAACAGATGCCAAATTGACAATGTAAATATTTAATTGGCAATGACGGGGGTGTTGCTGCTGCTCACCTGACTCCTCTTTCACATCGCTTGCAGTGTGGATCAGCAAATGATCGTCATTCGTCATTCATCAGCGTCAATGTTTCTTGCTCTTGCGGTTGTAGTTGCAGAATCTGCGCTCGCGGCGGTCGGCGGCAACCCGGAAAGGCGTGGAGGCAGCAGCAACACGCATCAGTTGGAACTTGGAGTGGAGCACCGAGCTACTGGGTTGGGGGGAGGGAGGTCGTGGGGATCGGACAAAACAAGAAAGGGAACGGCGGCCGGTGGTAGCGTCGGGCGACGGAGCAAGCCAGATGACATAAGATCGCATTCTCATGTATCGGTGGATGGTGGAATTAGAAGGGATAATTTTGCTTTTATGCTATTTTAAAAGCTAACTACCAATTTAGCCCTCTTTTTCAACTATTTGACCCGCTTTTCAAAAATGAACCTACCGTCTAACTCTCTTCTAACCACAGCGTTAGGAGTATTAGTAGAAAATGCATTTAGAGAATAAAATAAACCAAAATGCCCCTAGGAGAATAAACAAGACCACAACGCTAGCTTTTCCCGTCTCGGGCTTGAGCAACCACAGGGATGAAGGCGTAGACCACACCCGCTCTCTAATAGCATAGCATGTAAGATAATTAAAATAATTGGTATTTTTTTATAGGTGTCGATAGTATGAAAACCAACACGTTATAATAAATTTTATATAATTAGAATAACATACTTATATCTAAAAACATACTATAATTACATTAGGAGCTAACAAAACAATTAAAGAACCTATTATAATCATATTATATTAATATTTTTTGCAGTCTAATTAGAAGCTCAACGAACGTTTAGGCTGGATTGAAACTCCTGGAATACAGAGATAAGAAGCTCTTGATAAAAACATGAGTGTACTGAAATATTGTGGAAACATGAAGTATCCAAACGTGATCGAGGACGACCTATTCTTGAACAAAATATAGATCAATCTCAACATACTTCATGCGTTGATGCTAGACTACGTTGCTAGTGAGATAAACAATACTAATATTGTCATAGTAGACCAAGATGGCAGAGTGAGGTGAGTGGTAAAGCTCTATGAGTAGTTGGCGTAGCCAAGTAGTTTCAGTGACATCATTGGTCATAGCTCGATATTCAGCCTCTGCACTCGATCGGAAGACTGTATGCTGCCGCTTGGAGAACCAGAACATCAAATTATCTCTGAGTAACACTGTATAACTAAAGGTTGATTGGCGAGTGTCGAAACAGTTAACCTAGTCAGTATCAGTGTAAACAACAAACTCAGCAGGTGGAGAGCGACGTAGAGTTAAGCCAAAAGAAAGAATACCCTATAAGTAGCATAGTATCTACTTAAGAATAGCTAGGTGTAGCTCACAAGGATTATACATGTAGAGGCAAATCTGCTAGACGACATAGGTGATATCTGGACGAGTGAATGCCAGGTACTGTAATGCACCAGCCAAGCTGCGATATTGTGTGGAGTCGGCAACTAGAGGACCGTTCGCAGACAATTTAGAGTGTAGGTCGACAAGGGTGCTACAAGACTTACAAGCACTTATCCCGGCACGCTCTAAAATGTCTAGAGTATACTGTCGTTGAGAAAGAATTAAGCTATCATCGTAATGCGCAAGCAGAGAACTGTTGCAGCATCAGTAATTACTATAGGTCGTTAAAGATAGTGTCGTAGATCTATGTCAGGACAGGCAGTCTATCTGCACCCATGCCGAGTGCAAGGGAAAGGACTCGTCCTTAAGGACATGGCGAGTGAGACCATATTTGCCAAGAACAATGAGGAACAGGACATGTCAGTTGCTATAGTTGTTGGCAGCCTGGTTGAGCACGATGGGGATGAGGGCACGGACGTTGATGATAGCGGTGGCCTGTGCCAAGAGAGATTTATGGGCAGCTTCGTACTCATTCAAAGCAGCGGCGCAGTGGGCGGTCTCGGTGTCGGCGGTGTCGGCCGCAGTCTTCTTAGCGCAACGGGCGACTTCAGCCTTCGTGGTGTCCGTCGTGGTTTTCTCTGCGCTGTGGTCTTCGGTAGCATTCGGCATCAGTGTCGACGGATTCAGCAACACGATAGGGTGGCGATTCTTGATGGCGGAGTCAGCGACGCGCCTAGCGATAAATTCGGTGTTGGACTCGGTGACGCAGGCGATGATTCGGTTGGCGATGCGCCCGTCAACGGAGTTAACGATGCGGCTGACGATAAAGTCAGCGACACGCACGGCAATTAGATCGGAGCGGAGTCAGCGACGGGACGGCGACGAAGTCGGAGTCAACGATCTGCCTGGTGACTAAGTCGGTGATACGCACGGTGACCGAGGGGGCGACGGAGTCGACGGGGCGTGGTGGACGACGTTGGTCGTAACGCGCGAGCATCGCCGGTGGTGTGATGTAGTGGAATTTTAGTAAATTGTAACTGCTCTGATAGCAATTGAAATAATTGGTTATATTTTATATCGTGTAAACTAAGATGACATAAAAGTTAATTACACATAATTAAAAAATTTACCAACCACACAGTAGTTCCACGTACTATAATTATGTTAACAGACACGGCCAAGCGCAGGCCTAGGGCGTGGCACGCGACACGAAGAAAAGCACGAAGTAGGAAGGCCGCGAGGTGAGGTTGGGCGTGGAGCTCATGCGGGCGCAGCCGCGCAGGTGGGGGCACGGAGCTCACGCGACACGGTGTGAGGCCGGAAGTAGAACTCGAGGGCACGAGCTCAGAGGGAGGCCGGGTCGAGCGTTGGGGTTGGAGGAAGGCTGGCTCAGGCGTGGGCTCAAAGGTTCTTGCGTACTTCAGTAAAACCTTGTTAATATCGTGTCTCTCATCAATAATCCTGTTCATTTTATCTCAGACAAGAATAGGTGTACCAGACACGTTTTTTCTCAACTATGTTTCTTACTGAACCTTTCCTCCGTCCTCTATTGCTAATTAAGACCCCAAACTATCCTTATTTGCAGGAATTAGTAAGATTGCTGCAACCGTGGGTCCTCCACCTTTGATGCTTCCGCTCTCCAAAAACAAATAACACCATTGTACCGCTGTCTCATTCTCCGTAGACGTCTGTCATCCAGCTGTCCAGTTGTTCACCACTCCAATATAATGTACTAACACCTATCCGTACAATGCAATGGAGCTAGGGGCAGCAATCCTTTTGTGTTATTATTATGTCTGTATCCGAATCACTCTTTTCTAAATACTAAAGGGCTGTTTAAAATAATAAATATCTGAAAGTATTGTATATGTATATGGTGTTCCATGCAGAATCTTGGAGACTGTCAAGGTGTGACAAGATAAAATATATCGTTTTTCAGTTTTTGACTAACTTAATCATGTGGGTACGTGCATTGTATACAAGAACATATTAAGATGACTAGCATCCTAATGATCACCCTAACAACAGAACCTACATAATATACATCAAAATAACCCTGTCCATTTCCATGTCTCGACTGTATCTCTACGTATACAGGCTTGACTTCAAACAGGTAGTAGTACCACATAACTCTGATGAAAAAGCTTTTAAAGCATGGTCTGGTGAAAACACAATGGATAAAACAGAAAAATAACTACCCTTGCACACCAGGGTATATATATACATGAATAAAACTCCATAACAAAGTCCAAACGGGCATTGCTTGTTGCCTGCCACCAGCAGGATAAATAAAATTGCTCTACCCGTTGATTTGTTTTTATTTTCACTATATATTAGCTTGCTCACTTCTATCCCACGACGCATAGCACGCGAGACCTTTCTAGTATCCTATATATACTTTATGGTTGCCCTCTAGTAGATGTAGTTAATGTTGCTTCTCCCTTGTCTCATGTAGACACATTATCTTATTTATTTTTAGTTTAACCAAGGAAAGACATGCAAATTTAGCATGTGCTTCCAGTTGCCATTTTCCATTCTACCAGTCATATGCTGCTCATGCGTTGTAATAAGATCCGATGAAAGACGGGTTAATGGTTTTACATGGTTCATTTTTTTCTAACCCCAAATTTTTCTTGGTTAGTTTTTATGTGGGTGTGCCAGTTCTTTTGGCATTTTTCTATACGTGGGATGGGATGAGGGAAGTGGAGGAGGACGACTGCGTAGATGTGCTTCTACAGTAGTAGTAGTAGAGATATCTATATGAAGTCAACAATTGTTCCGTGTAATTGGGTTTTCAGATTCCGTAGGCTGACTTAGCCAAATATTCCCCATTTGCTGTCCATTTTCCAAACTTTATGTATTCGATCCCTTGCCCTAGAGAAGATTATAACGTTCTCTTTTGAAAACACACTCGCCGCAACAGCGATGCTTCGAAATTATTCAACAAGTATACATGTCATGGTAAGCACGTCATCGGACAATAACCTAATGCGACTAGTAGACCAACATCCAGCTCTCTGCAAGTTCACAACGCTCGACGGCATTCACACCCGAAGGGGTCAGATAGTTGCGCCTTCTCCAAATTTGTATCGTTTTAACATCAAATGCGGTCACGGTTCATTGCACTCTGATGTTTATGTGCAATACTCATCACAAGAATCTGATGTGAGCTACAGATAAGGCTCATGTGAGGCATTTGGCAGCATTGAGCTCTTGGTGATGGGTGATGCCAGCTTCTAACTTTTTACAGATAACCAGGACGTACGTACATCATGTAAGGAACAACACAAATTTAATTGCGTCCGGCAACATTCGACATCGGTCATAGAAAATATTCAGTGTACACCATGAGGTGGAGATGTATATCATGTACCGGGTTCTGCAGTAACCAAGCATCTTCAACTGCTGCCAATCTACGAGTCAACTTTCAGCACAACAATTCGGCTCCAGAACAAGAGAAAAAAATTTGTCAGCAGCAACAACGCAGCAGCCTCATGATTTGACTGATCCAACAAAACAAATCACGGTCAAAATTCCATCTTGCCAACCAACCACCATCTTCAAGCCCTTCGACTTGTGATCGCCAAAGTACTTAAGAGAGCCATAACTATGGAGAAGCCGAGAAACACGCATTAATCAATCGTCTCTTCTGTTCACAAGCAATCAGAGAACCCGCGCGCCATGTTGTGGGTTGTACCTTCCCTCCTCTTCCTCGTCTTGTGCTCGCCGCTCGCCGTCGCCGCCGCCTATACGGAGTACTCGTGCAATGGCACCTTCGGCAACTACACGGCAGGCAGCGCCTTCGGGCGCAACCTCGAGATTCTTGCCACGGAGCTCCCCACCAACGCGTCGTCGTCCCCGTCGCTGTTCGCATCGGCAGCCGTCGGCGCCGCGCCGGACAGGGTGTTCGGCCTGGCGCTCTGCCGCGGCGACATCAGGGACGCCGTCGCGTGCTCCGGCTGCGTCTCCAGCGCGTTCCAGCGGCTGCGTGCGCTCTGCGGCGGGGACAGGGACTCAACGTACTACCACGACCTCTGCATCCTCCGCTACTCCGGCGACGACTTCCTGTCCCGCCCCGACGACAACTCGCCGGTGATCAACGCCCTGGACGTCAACGCGTCGACCTACTTCGGCTGGGACGGCCGGAACGCGACGACGCGGAGCTTCTTCCTCTCGCTGGTGGGCACCCTCTTCGGGGAGATGGCCATGTACGGCTCTTACAACTCCTCCGTGCGCCGGTACGCCAGCGCCGTCATGTACGTCAACCCGCAGCTGCCGACGGTGTACGGCCTGGCTCAGTGCACGCCGGACCTCTCGCCGGCGCAGTGCTGGCACTGCTTCCAGGGCCTGCAGGACCAGAACCGGCAGTGGTACGACGGCCGGCAGGGCGGCCGAATCCTCGGCGTCCGGTGCAACTTCCGGTATGAGAGCTACCAGTTCTACGCCGGCACGCCGGACGTCAGGATTGGGCTGCAAGACGCCGCACCATCACCAACCGGAAGCAATGGTGAGGCACACCCAACCATTTCTGATTTCTTCTCAGAACAAACTACCCCAAAGTTAATGCACGGATTATTATTATTGTTTTTATAAATGTTATATTTGAATTATATCGATTATTTTTAATTATGGTGGCTTCGCTTAGATTAAAGAAGGGTCCATGTCAATTATAGCTTGCTAATTATTAATTTCCAATTTTAGGATTAGATTAATAAAAAAATAAATTGTGAGTTCAAAATGATTATAGCTCATATTTATTAATTTTGAATTTATAAATTATTAATTTTATAAAAAATAAATTAGAAAATCCCTGGTGTTTCTAATAATTTTAACATGAATTTTAATATGATTATAGTCATGATAATACGATCCATTCAAAGAATTGCCAGTATTTCTTATTAACGTAAACAAATATCTAGAGTGTCTAATTAATATAGAAGGTCTAATTAATGTAGATAGGGATGGATTTGTTACATATATTTGTTTGACCTGGCTAAGATCAACCATATTATTACTTTCATTTTTGTAATTAAATGTGTAATTACTGAATGGGGGTGTAAGCTGCCAGTCTTAAATTTTTGTATAACAATCACTGTATTATCACTACTAATTTTCTTCTTCATTATGCAGGAGCCAATCATAGAAAGACCTTAATTATCGTTCTATGCGTGTCAATCACGGTGTTCTGTTTTATGCTGGTGGGCTGCTTTATACTGATGAAAAAACTAAAAGGATACGGTAAGTTCGTAACACGATGGCACTAAGCCCCCAAAGGAATATCATTTTCTCCCTCCATTTCAGCATCAAAAGTGCTCAATTAACCACAAAAAATGTCCAATTTCTTAATCACAGGGAAGACGAATCGACAGCTGGAGGCACATTCCAGGAACAGCTCCAAGACTGAGGAGGCACTGAAGCTCTGGAGGATCGAGGAGAGCAGCACCGATTTCACGCTGTACGACTTCTACGATCTGGCCGCTGCCACGGACAACTTCTCTGAAATTAACAGGCTCGGCAGAGGTGGCTTTGGACCTGTCTACAAGGCAAGTTGGATTAGTGGATCATGGAGTCTGATAATTTTAACAGTCAGTTTTGACCCCCCAAAAATGCGAATCATTGCCCCTAATCTGCGCCATCCTTCTCTCTATTATTTAGCAGTCAATCTTGACGAAAATGCGAACGATTGATGCTAACCTGCGTGATTATTTTGTCTGTCATTTTTTCAGGGTGAGTTGTCTGATGGATCCGAGATAGCGGTGAAGAGGCTGGCTGCGCAGTCGGGGCAGGGCCTGAAGGAGTTCAAGAATGAGATCCAGCTCATTGCGAAGTTGCAGCACACCAACCTTGTCAAGCTCGTTGGCTGCTGCGTCCAGGAGGAGGAGAAGATGCTCGTCTACGAGTACATGCCCAACAGAAGCCTGGACTTCTTCATTTTCAGTACAATTCTCTCTATTATTGAATAAATATTGTTTTGAATACAAGCACTTAGTAGAACATTAAAATTTCAGCTCATAAATATTTGATATGTGAAAGTTAACATTACTAGATTTTCTTTTATATAAACATGTATTAGTTAGGTTTTAAAAGATTTTTTTATGAACATGCTATTAGAAGAAATAAAGAAAATGCAGAATCCATCAATGCCAAGTAAAAAAAGGCGAATGTCAATTGCTTTTGGTTGTAGTCCACTTAACTTAATCAGAGTTAGCGTGTCAAAACTTTCGGAAGACTATGTTACCGCCAACGTTTTACTAATCTTCCAACAATTTACTAATCTTTACTGCGTCCTTTTCATGCATACGTAGACCAGGAGCAAGGCCCGTTGCTGGACTGGAAGAAACGGCTGCGCATAATCGAGGGCGTCGCGCATGGGCTCCTCTACCTGCACAAGCACTCTCGTGTGCGCATCATCCACCGCGATCTCAAGGCCAGCAACATACTCCTCGATAAGGATCTCAACCCAAAGATCTCTGACTTTGGCATGGCCAGAATCTTTAGCTCCAACATGACTGAGGCCAACACCAATAGAATCGTCGGCACCTAGTAAGATAAAAAAGATAATGATACATTTTTTTATAGATAATAAAAATGATGATGTCTAGCGTAGTATTTACTCTATTTCATACTATATACTATACAAGGCATTTTGAATTGGGTGAAAGTTAAATCAAGGTTTAATCAAGTTTATAAAAAAATATGAAAACATATATATTATAATTTTTTTATATTTAATGGTTGATTTAATAAAACTACTTTGATATTATTTTCTTATGTTTTCTACATACTTGATCAAATTTTAAAATTTTTAATTTAGAATATACCCGAAACACCTTAATTATAAAACATATAGTACTGTATACTCTTATTAATTAGCATGTCAACTGGCCGGGCAAATTAATTAAGCTCTAATGGTTTTGCACTGTCTTTTAGAAGGTAAGGTTCAGGGTATTTGTACTTACTGGTGGTATTGATTGTTTCGGTGTTTATGTATGCAGTGGTTATATGGCTCCTGAGTACGCTTCGGAGGGCATCTTCTCGGTCAAGTCCGACGTGTTCAGCGTCGGCGTGCTGCTGCTCGAGATCGTCAGCGGCAAGAGGAACAGTGGACACCAGCACTACGGCGAATTCGTCAACCTCCTCGGATACGTACGTTGCGTTTCTTTTTTTCCCGCTGAAAATAATGGCAATGCCAATACTATCCTACGACCTTTTGTGTTTTCTCAATCGAAACCGTACTTGCCGTTCGTGCATTTAAACTCACAGCCTGCAGCTTATCCGTTACAATTATAAATTATGTCAACGGTTTCACATCTATCTTGACTTGCATTAGCAAGATGATTACATCACTAACAAGGACTAATAAATGGTTAATAATCAATTTGATTTTCTTGCAGGCGTGGCAGCTGTGGAGGGAAGGGAGAGGGTGCGAGCTGATCGACCCGACGCTGGGCGAACCCAACGAGGCGGCGGCCATAATGCGGTGCGTGAAGGTGGCGCTGCTGTGCGTGCAGGACAACGCCACGGACCGGCCGACGATGGCGGACGTGGCGGCGATGCTGGGCAGCGACGGCGTCCCGCTGCCGGACCCGTTGCCGCCGCCAAACTACCAGCTGAGGGTCTCCAGCGACTACGGCGCCGACGGCGACGGCGGCAACAACGAGCTTGACGACGCCGGCGGCGGGAGGCCGTCGCGGTGGCGCTTCACCGACTCGTGCAGCACCAACGACGTCACCATCACCACCATCAAGGAAGGAAGATAGTGACACAGTGACAGCATCGTCATCGATCGATCATTACACGTTTCTTCCCTTCACATGTGGCGTCCTTTTCGTGATCGATCGCAACGCGGCACATGAACTCGGACTACAGTTGTTGCTTAGTTGCATCACTGTATGGATGTTACGTCGTTGTACAGACAACTCCGTATGGGTACACTACTGGAGCCAAGAGAGATTTGTATCAAAAGGGAGGGTACGGGTTGTACAGTGTTGTTGATGAATGAAAAGTGTTGATCTGTACGAGATGCAACGGGGTCGCTTAGACGGGGGTAAGTCGCTGGGTTGGCTTTTGGCACGAACAGGTGTCATATTAGGTGTGTGGCGTGCCGCCGACTATTCAAGCCGTCTTAATGCGGACTTGATGATCGTTGTCGATTTATTCGGGGGGAAAGCACGTGTGCGCTTGGTAGTTGTCATTAGCAGAAAAACAATGCACTGGTGGATTGAAATCGACGGATTTCTCCTAGTGAGAATGGGTATTATTTTTCACCCCACCGGCCATCGCCTCTCCTTCGTTCGAACCGAAGACAAAAGAAGATGATTTTTCTTCTCTTTTTTTCTACACTTATCAAATTACTAAACAGGTATTTCTTATTAAAAAAATTTATATAAGAGTTAGTTAAAAATTATATTAATCTATTTTTAAATTTAAAAATAATTAATACTTAATTAATCATGCACTAATGTATCTTCTCAATCATTTTTTTCTCTTCCACTCAAACACACCAGTTTGAATGGAGCAGAAAAGAGAAGAGAAGGAGGTGTGTTTGAGCTAGGAAGAAAGGATAACAAGATGCACAAAACGAGGTGAAGTATGATTAATTAAGCTTAAAAAATTGATTAATATGATTTTTAAACCAAACTTTTATAGATTTTTTTATAAAAATATATCGTTTAATAGTTAAAAAACGTGCACATAAAAATATACATTTTCCGCTAGCTTGAACACATCCTTAGTCCTTTGAAAATATATATGTGAAGTCTTAGCCTGCATTCAGCAGTATATAAGTCCAAAACCTCTGTTCGACACAGAAAATATAGTGGCTCATTACTACATGATTTATTAAATATTAGCTATAAAAATATAAAAATTGATTAATATGCTTTTTACAGTAAATTTTCTATAATTTTTTTAAATAAACATACAATTTAAAAACGTGCATATGAAAAATAGGCAGTAGAAGATGGAGTTATGACCGCCGAATGCACCTTAGTCGTTTTCACAAAACTATAACAGAAAAATGTATTACACAAACAATCATTCTACTGGACTAGAGTGATTTAGTATTTTTATAAGAAAAATTGTTTTTCTTTGGAATACTCTCATGTACTGTATTGCGTTTCATGCCGTAGGTTATGGGGGGGAAAATACAAACGTGCCCTCTAAAATGCTCAGAAGATACGAATTGGCCTACGGTCATCTGCCGCCATTGGCCGGAACTCCATGCCTTAGCCATCTGGGCTTGTGTGCCTGAAAATGGCCTGGTGGGACAAGTTTCTTCTTCAGGCCTCGTTATGCCCAGTAAAATATGCGTACCATCACGTGTTGTGGGCTATCACTAGTGCCTACTCCGCTCATCAAATCCGAGAACGCGGCCCGTGCAGGTCCGATCCACAATACCGGTGTGCACTTCCCTAAAAAAAATTAGCATGCGCAAATGCGTCCAATGACTGGTTGTCGTTCAAAAGACGAGACATTGCATATGTTAGAATACGTATACACGTTTATCATCATCGCAAAGATCACACGGAGATTCGATTAACGACTAATAAAATGCATTTGTATATTTGTTGCTGCAGTTGGCAGATGTCCCAAAGGAAAGTTCGTAGTAAACGACCAACAACCACCAGCTGAAGTGCTGGATATATGCGCCTACAGAACTGGAGCCGTGGAGCACCACTGTACCACTACCAGTACCACCACTCCCTCCCTTTTCCGGCGATGCCTCGCTACACGGCCATCCTGGTGCTCGCCCTCTTGGCACCGGCTCTGGCGGCCGACGCTGTCGACGTCGACGACGACGGCCACCGCCCGCCCATCTACATGAGCGGGATGGCGCAGGGCCGGTACGCTCCCAATAGCACCTACGAAGCCAACCTGCGGCATCTCGCCGCCATGCTCCCTCCCAAGGTGCATGAGTCCTCCTGGACCGACGTCCTCGCCGGCGAGCGACCCAACCAGATCGCCGCGTCCACCTCCTGCGACTCGTCGGAGTACTGCGGCGCCAGCCTCGCCGAGGCCTTCCGTTACGCGCATCGGGTGTGCGAGTACAGCAGTCAGGCCACGGTTCACCTCGACTCGTGCAGCCTCAGCTACTACGACGCCGACCTCATGGAGCTGAACCTGAGCGCCATTGGCACAATCAACGAGCGTGAGTGATATACTAGCTTCCACAGATTTTGTTCTTTTTTCCTACATTACTATTGCTTCTCATAGAATCTGTTTCGTCTGAGTTAACATTCGGCTTTTGCAGACACGCTCTCTTGGTGGTGGGATCATGTTTTGCTCGATGATTTTCGTATGATGCTGGTGTTTCAAGTAATGGGAGTCGCTCGTGCTCTGTTCATGTTCCTCCAGGAATAGTGAGCTAGATCAAGAGACTATGTCTAGAAAGCTCGTAATCCATTTGCCTAGTCCAAAGTCTAAGTTTTTTTTTTTTGAGCATGGTATGGCCTGATAGGTTTCGTGCTTAGACTGGCTCGGCTCATTAAGTAGTATTATGTCAGGGCCGCTCCTCAAGCACGTCAGATGACATAGCCTGGCCTAGTCCTAAAGATAGGTACGATATTGGCCTAGTGGGTGAGGGAAATAAAAACCTTCACTGCTCTCATCTTGACCTCGGCGCTATCTATTTATTCTCCTCTCTCTCGAGTCTTGGCGTTGTCACATCTTAGCTCTTATAGACACAAATAGCTATTCTTCTCTTGATCCCAGTGCTGTTGCCTCTTGGTTATAGATATCCAGAAAGCTCGTAGCCTGTTGGTCTAGCCTAACGCTCAATTTTTTTGCCTGGCCTAAGCACGGCATGGCCTGGCCCATTAAGCAGTGCCATGCCTAGGCCGCTTCTTAGGCACATTGGGAAGCACAGCTCAACCCGGTCTATAAAGTTAGGCATGGTGTTAGGCTGGTGGGTAAGGGAAATAAAAACCCCACTGTTCTCCTCTTGGCCTCGGCATTGTCCATTTATTCTCCTCTCTCGAGTCTCTGCGCTGTCACCTCTTAGCTCTCACAGACGCGAACGGCTATTCTCCTCTTGATCTCAGCATTGTGAGCTATCTCGCACTACTAGTCGTTGTAAGCTCTCAAACTCGCACTCTCTGTCTATCTGATTCTCACCTCTCGCACTCTTCGTGCGCACGCTCTCTCTCTACTCCTGTGCACCTCTCACATTGTCATCGTCGTCCTTGATTACGGTGAACTCTCCATCGTCAACCACATTTCCTAGACTCTAGATATAGGAATCTTGGCCACTCGACCACTTCCTTCCACTCTTGATTCACAGATCCTTCTTTCTACCATCCTCTCATGGTATCACCTCACCTATACTCTCTAAACCTCGTCCCCATCCAACCATCCTCCGTTGCTCGCCGTCCTTAGGGGTCTCGCTTTTTCTTCGGCTTCAGGCTCTAGCTATGTAGGTATGAACATAAACCCTAATCCTAAGTCCCTAACCCTAACCCTAACTCTATAGACTCGCTAGTTGTATAGATCTCAACTTTCTTCCACTAGATTTGCTCGATCTAGCCTCTCTTCTAGAGTTGTAGTGTTTTCTCATCTAATCTTTTGTTTTTTATGTGTGTTTGTGGCATAGTAGGTTATTGGCCGACGCATCATGCCTTGTGTAGATGCAACATGCATTGTTGAGGAACGAAGCTGTAGGGAAGGTGAGAAGCTGACGAGGTCGCCATGACGGATGACAATGTTGTCTATCCTATCACCAGCAATAAAGACCTCATCGTAGACCCCCGGAGGATGACGATGACTTGGATGAGGACGTTGGTGCCTTGTTCGGTAGCAATGTTGCTTCGATTAATCTGGATGCGGTAGACGGCGATGCTAGTGGTGATAGGGGTTCGAGGACGTTAGTCGACTCCAATAGCGTTGATGCACAATCGTCTTTGAGCTATAATCGTAGCTGTATGAAATGACTTTGATGAGGTATTTGAGACTGTGAACGGTAGGAATGTTCGATCTGCTGCCATTTGCAAGTTTTGTAAGCATAAATTGTCTTCTAGGTTTTCTGCTGGTACTAGGCATTTGCTAAGGCATCAAAAATCATGTAGTCAAAAAGCAGACCAAGCTATCAAAGTTCAGTCTAGGCTTATATTCAACTCTGATGGTACTATTCGTAACTGGGATTATAAACATGATGTTGTTAGTTTGTGTTATGTCGCTTAATTGCTAGGCTTAATCTTCCTTTAGGAATAGGTGAAACCAATGCATTTGAGGAGTACATCTATTATGCTCATAATCCTTGTTTTGCCAAAGTATCTAAGCAAACTACGACTAGACATATGATTAAATTGTTCAACAAACATTGCGATAACCTTAAGAATTGTGTGTTGCTTTCTGTTTCTTATGTTGTTTTAACCTATGATATTTGATTTGGTAATGCTAAAGAGGATTATATAATTGATGTTGCTTATTTTTATCAGTGTTGATTGGAAAATACGAAAGCAGGTAATATGCCTTAGGCTTATTGCAGTCTCTTATTCTGGTATAAACATTGCTGAACATATTGCTGCTATAGTTGATGAATATGGTTTAGTGCACAAGATTTTCTCTGTCAGTTTAAACAATGCTTCTTCTAATGCATCTGCCATCAATATGTCACTTATATTTGCTGGGTACTTGGGTCCTAATCGTGAACCTGTTCATATTGATCCTCTTAGACCCCATAGCTATAGTGTTGTATATCAGTGTTCTGCTTGCCATGTAATTAATCTTTTTGTCTAATCTAGCTTTAAGAGGATTAAGCCATACATAGAGGCTTCTAGAACTACAATTTTTGTTTGAAGTCCTCCAATCAACGTATTGCTTTATTCAAAAACTTCTACATTGTTAAGAGTGTGTGCCCTAGAAAGTTTAGTTTAGATATAGATGTTAGATGGAACTCAACATATCTCATGCTTAAATATTTAATACCATATAGGAGTACTTTATCTATGTTTATTGCATCTCACTATGGTTTGCATGAAGGTCAACCACTTTTAACTGATACTCATTGGTATGTTGTAGAAAAGATCTTATATTTTCTTAAATTATTCTATGATTCTACTGTTTCTCTGATTAGTATTTATTATCCTACGAGCCCTTTGATGATAAATCATATTCTAGAAATTGCTAGCCATTTGCATAACTATGAAAATAATAGTAATCTTAGGTATGTTGCGGTTCCAATCAAACTTAAATGCCTCAAGTATGTACAATGTACTTCAACTACTTATTTAATATAGTTGTACTGATTACATTAAATATTTTGGTGATGTTAAGATTAAATTATATAAGCTTTTTAATAAGTGTGAAAATAAGTTTGGTGTAGTTAGGTTGAATAGAATCTAACAACCATCAGGGCCTATAGATAAGAAAAAGTAAGCGTGGAGCAAAATATTTGGTGGTAATGTATCAGGTATAATTGGTACTTTTAGTACTAATACTTCATCTTCATCATATTCATTATTAGCCTCTGAGAAGTCAATTTATCTTAATAGTGACAATATCGCTTTCTACGAGGATGAGTTTGATATCGTTCATTGATGACATAAGCACAAACTAATATTTCTAATTCTATTCATGTTGACTAAGAATGTTATATCAGTTTATGTTTTAACTATTTTTTTAAAGCTTTGCTTTTTCTTAACTGGTAGAATTATTGAGGAGCGGTGTTGTCACTTAGCCTCTAAAATAGTGAAGGCATTAACATACATTGAGATTAGAGAAACAAGAGCAAAACACTTATTTAAGAACAATAAACTTAAATAATTATTCCAAAATTTATGAATTAATGTTGATGACGTTGCTACTGCTTAGGTTAGAACTAATCGGACATTTGAACTATTAGGCTGTACTTTTTTTCTGTGAGTTTTTAATAAAAATGTTTTTAATGAGGTAGCCACCAATATATACAAACAACTCAATATATTTATTATTTTAATAATTTAGTATAGTATTTTAATACTGTCTATCTGACTATCAATAATTTTAGACTATAAACTAACACAACACACTAATTATATAGTGCTACCTGGATCAGCACGACCCTATTTTTAGCACAGCATGTGATGCTTAGGCTGACAATCAGTTCCATAGGCTGGCACGACCCAATGACACGAGGTACCGTGTCTTATAGTCCGATAAAATTAGACCGTGCTTTTATCGTGTCCACTGTGCCAGACAGCCTATTTAGCCATCTATACTACCAAAGTGAACAGGTCCTCTTCCTCCTTCGCCGATGTCTTCGCGGGCAAGCGACCGAACCTGATCGCCGCATCCACCTTCTGCAACTCATCGTCGGACGGCTACTGCGCCGCCTGCCTCGCCAAGGCCTTCCGGTACCCACAGCGGCTATGCCCGTACAACAGGCATGCCATGGTCGACCTCGGCGCGTGCCGCGTCAGCTACTACGACGTCGAACGCACGGAGCACGCGGAGGAGCTCGTCTCATCCAGCGAAGGCATCACCCAGGAGCATGAGTGATCTACTATATCTGCATATTTATACACTGGTTTTGTTCGCCTTTATTACCTTTCGTCGACTAATGTTCATCCGAATATATGTTCACTTTTTCAGAGACATCATTTTGGTGGAACTTTTGGATCCATGATTCCCATAAAAGGCTGGCGTTTCAAATAAGTCTTCAGTTAATCGAAGTCTCCTGTGTTTTTTCTGTTCATGTTCCTCCAGGAATGGCGAGCCAGAAAAGGAGGCCCTGCCAATTTTCTGTATCTGTTCATTTCAGGTCTGTTTCATCTGGTTCTTATTTATGTCCTACAGAATTGTTAACAGTTAGCATAAACCATATCAACCTGGTTAAATGCAAATGTAACGTAGACAAACCAGCGTTCATGGAGGTCAGTAGAACTGTTTATCAACTTGGCCGGACACTTTGATTTATATGATATTCCATTTGATACAGTGTGTCATTGTAAGCTTACTGATCGCTGACCACTGAACAAGCAAATCCAGTTGAAGCAAAAGAAAAGGGCGCATTTCCATTCAAGACGTAGATTCAGTTTTTCTTTCTAATAAGACCTAGGAAGGTTGCGCGCGCGAATGCACGGGTATGTATCGTAGGCCGTGTTTGACATACTTATAAGAACGGAATATAAAACGAATAGCACTTGCAATACTTCTTCCACCGCAAATTTCATCGGTGTTGCTTAGATAATTTTTCTAACATATTTGTTAACTATATATTATACACTATTCAATTCATACCTATAAGCAATTATCTATAATCTTCTTCATACGTAGTCTTAATTTGTTTAGGAAACATGTGTCAGAAAAGTGTAAATTAGAAGTAAGGTGTTTTTTCTTTTTTAATTGAATATTTAGGGACTCTCTTTTTTAGCAAATCTTGAAAATATTATTACTAATAAATATGTTTTATTTGTACCATCAAGCTAGCCCTCCTTTTAATTGCTTCACACTGATGCAATTTGTTACACACTTACATATGAATCAATAAATAAATACAGTGGAGATATACACCTCGCTTATGATATGTGTGATGTATAGTATTTTTTTAAAAAAAACTATTCAACGTGAATCTTAAAATTTAAATTTAACAGTAACAAATTTAACTTTTAAACAACTATGTATGCTACCTTGGTGTGTCTTATATATGCAATAATATGTGGAGAAACTCATAGTGTCATGACATATGATAGAGGGAAGGCCATTAATATCTAAGCACTTAAAAATAAATAATGTAATGGTTATGGCAATTGCTGTTTCAATTTAAGTAAAACTAAGAACTAAAATTTTCTAAGAAATTATAATATCTTCTCCCATTGGTTCAATTTACTCCATATTGACATTTTTTTACTTTTAAGTTCAAAATTCAGGATATGATAAATAGTGACGGACCATTACACCTTATGTATCAACTTTTTTATAAAAAAACAATCACCTTTTGTATAAGCAGGTAAGACCGATATATGTTCCCAATGTTTATTAACCGATAGATTACGAGAGGTTACGCTTAATGCATAGACTTGTAGAGTTGCATAGTGTGGGAGACAGTCATGTTTCATGTAGACCCATATAACCTAGTCTGAATATGATCGGATGGAGGGGCATTATTATTTTTGGATGATGATGTATTATGATTGCTTCCATGATTTAATTTTTTTTCTATAAAATTTGTAATTGAATACTAGGAATTATTTACTCAATACTGATCATTTAGTATTATTTTAGCTAGCCCGCATTTGGCATGAATTAAGTACATTTAGATTTCATAATTTTATTTGTGAAGCCCATAATACCTATCAAATTGCACTAATTATGAAATTCTAAAAAGACCCTAGAAAAAATAGTGTTCTAAAAACCAAATAAATTCTTTCAAAAATTTTCACATTTCTAGCATGAAATTTGTTTGGTGGCTATATGGTCCTCTTGTAGCTCGGTGTTCACCTTCTTAATTAAATTTAGTTAATCATTTTTTCATGCCTTGGTATATTGTAAAATCTAAATGGACTCCAAACTTAATCCTTCCAAGTGTAGCCAGTTAATGTTCATATATATAGGGATGATTCAGCTTTTTAATGATTTGTGCAGAAAGAAAATAAATAAAATTGTGTTCATAGAATACCAAAGCCACACGCTTAAATACATATGATACACTAAAAGTGCATTAAACAACATCTAAAGTCGATTAGATGGTAGCATAAAATATAGTTTAGAGCACTTACGTGAAAGATGATACGGTTGCTTGGATTATTTGAGAACATTTTAAAAAAAAACCATGAAGTAATCATATTGTTTTCTATAACTAAAGTCACCGAATTTTTATGCAGTGTCTTGGACTATTATATTTAAGTTAGTTCACATTTCTTATATAGCCTATATCACATTTAGCGATGCATGTTTGTAAAACAATGTATGATGGTGCAACCTGTGTTGTTGAATTATTTTATAAATTTTTATGGCAATTTAGATGACATGTAAAAGGGCAGTGGTGTTTGTCCCTCCAAATTTTTTTATGCAGCAGCTTATAGTATTCATATTTGAGCTATTTTTTTCTTTGTTAGTGTATATCTAATTTATGTATACATGTTTGAAAAAAAATGCAACCTATGCTATTGAATTATTTCATAATTTTTTTTATGGCAATTCGGATAACATGTGAAAGGCTAGGGGTGTTGTTTATCGATAAAATATTGTTTCATAGTTGAATTTATATTTTTTGGATATTATTGATTTAATTTGGCTATGCATGTTTATAGAATAATGTAAAATGACATAATATATGTTGTCAATTTTTATAATATTTCATTGTAATTTGTATGGCATGCAAAGTGCATGGGTCCACTATGTCTAAATGTCATATTTCTTATATAGAAAAATATAGGCATATATGAATCTTAATTTATTGGTTTAATTATAAACAGAGCAATTGTTGTATTAGAAATTAGACGTGTAGGTTCAAAATTATAGTCATTTCAATATCTAATTGATTGCTTCAATATTAATTTGATAGCTAAAAAGTAAGGAAGGGGAGAGGAATGGAGAGCGGAACTTGACACAAGGAGGGGAGGGTGCAGGCAAAGCTATGCTGTGCACATGCAAAGGGAGGCAGAGGTGGGGGAGTTTATTTTCCTATTTAAGTGAAAACCAATTATCATAATATTTTTATTTTTTCTAAAAATTTCTATTTTTTAAGATATGAAACTTGACAGCTTAAGATTTTTCTAAAAATATATATGATATTTGATGGTTAAAAATAATGTGTTCATCAATTTAAGTAAAAAATGGTGGTTAAATGTTTTGCGTTTTTTCTTTAAATTTCTATTTTATTCTAATTTTTAAGATGACATAAGGTGACTTGAGAACTCTAGAAGAGATCAATAGATTTTATTACGTACAATGATTTAAGGTATCATAATGCATATTATTAATTTTCTATAATGTTACATTGTAATTTGGTTGCGGATAGGATGTATGTTGAAATGGTGTATTTTAAAATATGAGTAATATGGATCTTAATTTATTTATTTAATTATAAATAAATCAATGATTCAAACAAAAATAAAAATTAAATATAACTTAAGAATTATGATTATATAGCTATCTAATTATTGATTGTTTTATATTAAATTGTTAGATAAAAAGTAGGAGAAGGGAGTTAAATGGGAGAGGAGAGGGAAGAGTCGGACAGGAGGGAGATATACTTACTTACGTACCTTCGGTAAAAGAACAGCGAGGAGACTTTGTTTTTCTTTCGAGATAGATATAATGGGTTCATCAGTTTATCTATTTCTAAATATTGATGTAATGGTATAAAATAATGTATCCAGCGAAAATCAATAGGTAAACTAACACGGTGGATCCGTGCCTATCCGCCGCTTCGCCGCCATCCTGCCAGAAGAGGCCAGCTCCTCCCGAAGCCCTCTACGCCTACCGTGCCGTATCGTACTTCAGGTGCCGCGTGCTGTCTCAGCTACGGCGGCAACGACGATGGTGGAGGCTCCTCGTGGTGCGCTGCCTGTATCGCCCGCGCCTTGGGTGAAGTCGAGACAGTGCAAGGACCTCAAGGAGGCCTTCTTCAATGCGTAGGATTCAACATAAAAATCAGAGGGTGAATAATAGAATTAAAAAACCAAATCTTCTGTTGAGTTAAAAGTTAATGAAGTTAATCTTAATATAGTTAAAATTCTAAATCTTTCTATATGTCACTAATCTGTCTTCCTGTTACCGGTCTACACCGTTTGGTCTGATTTTATCGTCCATCTGACCGTCTACACCGTTTGGTCTGATTTTATCGTGACCTTCTTTCTCCACCCAGTTTGATCATTATTAGATCAAACTTTTAAAAATATATTAAGAGATATGAGAAAGTGCATATCAAACACCTCTCTCTTAACTTAATAAACTTGTAACTCAATTTTAAACTCTAATTTTTTTCTCTTCTAAAAACGATATGCATATACCGGATCTCTATTTATATCTATACATGGCTATACAAAAGCCATAAATTCTAAAGAAAAAAACTCATAATCCTTTAGAAAATCTTCTGGTATATATATACAAATTTATATCTTTACAAATTCAAACTATATCTTTTCAAACTATGACTCCTTTTAAATTTTACTTTAATTTTCATATACATATAATCTCTCTTATATGTCACATGATTTTTGATTATTTAGATATTAACTTCTCCTAATTCAACTCTCACTCTATTACTAGCGGTACTCAAGACGTCTCAAGACATACCTATATATAAAAATTTCTAAATAGTATATCATATGTATATAAAATATATAAAAATATTATCTATTAATTATTTATCGAGAAATATAAATACAATCCAAATCTAAAACCAACTTGAAATATGGCGGTCGGACGATTGAGATAACCGGTCTAACCATTGAGATAAACGGTATGGCTACTATATTTATATAAAACCATCTCAAATACTACATGCACGTGCAGTCTGATCAGACACTAGGTCATTCTAACATTTTATTTAAAATTAATTAAATTAAATTTTAGATCAATTGTTAATCATAAATTTTTAAAAATTCCACCCGATATAACCTTACGTGTCTGGGAAGCAACGCCTTTGGTGTGTTGCTCCACGTATGTTTCTTGGATTGTCACAAACTCAACAGCTTAGTTAATTTGCCATGCCATTTCAGTTATTATTCTGTTAAATATGCTACCACTTGCTAATTACTAACAAGTATGGTGGAGCTAGTGAGGACTAAACAGGTTAGCTAATTCAGAAAGTTTTAAAACCAAAATAAATTATGTATAAGACTGAACTCCATTAAAATTCACGAAAAATTAGCATTGCGGAAATTAAGCACAAATTTGAGGAATTTATAGCGTCTAGAACATAATATACATTTAAGTAATTACTACCTCCATCCAAAAATACAAACTGTTAAAATGAGCTTTGACTAATAATTAATTCAATAATCTGTAGGTTCTATCATAAAAGAATGATACCACTGAATTTATGTTTGAAGATACTTTGTGATTTTGTAACTGTAAGTGAAATAATTTAAGAAACAATTACGGTCAAAACTTGTTTACGAAAATCGAACTATGTTTTAAATTTCTGAACGGAGGTAGGCCAATTTATTTAACTAAGGTATCTATAAAATCTATTATATCATAAATATAACCTAAAAAACACCACGTTGCTCTAGAGATATAAAAATTATCATATTAATTAGAGAAAAAAAGGAAAAAAAATTAAACAGTCAGATTGTGGTATATCAGATTATAATGGCTCAGATTTAAGTGAAATTTGTATTAAAGCTTTGACTCGGTCATCTTCTTTCGAATTTAGGAAATATTATTGTTATTATTTTGAATCGGACACACTCGTGAGAGCGTGGCAAACAGGCATTAGAGTCTAACGTGTGCTATCAGGACACTATAGGTCCATAGCCTTGGAATTAAAAATGGAATTGGAAATTTAATTGGCCACATGAGACAAAGGGGAAATTAAGTTCTTTCCGAATAGTTAGAGTAGAAATCGGATGCAGAATAAAGAGATCAACTGACGCATTGCTCTGTTGTCATACAATTTTATCTCCGATTCTATGGTAAGTCCCGTATGTCTCCACAATAAATAATAATGCAATTAGCAGAAATAGGAACCCTCCAATCACATTATCACAGAAATTTGCAGAGATCGCCTGATTGTTTATTTCGTCAGCTTAGCGAGTTGTGTCCATTCTAACAAATTTACAAACATAGATATCTAACCAAACATTAAATGTCATTAAAGAAACAAATTCATTATTCTCCATCAGTTCTCAAATAATTGTCACTATTGGCTACTGCTCTCACTTTGACCAAATATTACTTCAAATGACCATATTAAGATTGACGAAAGGCTTATGGTCATATTATATACTTCGATAATATAAACATATTTTTTAAGTATTTATATCTTTTGAAAAATACAAGGAGTTAAAATTTAACCTTAAATAGTTTCGTCTTAATGAAAGCTTAGGCACAAAAGATTCAATCCGGTCAGCAATTACTTATATTTAAATTAGAACCATCACCATCCCTATAACAACTAAACCACTAGAGCTATTAATCTGCATACCAAATCTGCATGTAAGGATAGGCAATGTACGTCCAAACAAGAATGTTTCGACAAATGGCCTATGGTGTCCATTCATAAGACAAGTTATCACTCGTTATCTGAGTGCAAGTTGTTTAAAACAGAGGTCACCTAACAAGCTGCTTCTGACAACGAGCCTGTACCAACAAGTGATCCGCTCAACTTATGTTAAATTCAATCTGATGATACAAAGTAGGATCAATGAATGACCAATGTCAACTCTGATCATCTAGTAGGTTTCATCAGATTAGATCCAAATGAGCCATCTGTATTTCACAAGATCAGAGAATATAGATCCGAAGACTCTTTCTCAAATTTGATATTCGATCGTGATGTCAGGGTAATTGAGAAGACTTCTCCAGGAGCTATGAAACCTACTCAAGGCCTTGAAACTAAAGACATACTTAGATTGGCATCGCCATCTACATCTACTTCCTCCGAGGACAAAAACGTGACTCCTATACAACACTAGGTGACCGCACGTTCTTTGTTGGACCAACTTAGAGCAGATCTCTCCAATAACCCACAAGTCACATAATGGTTCAAGGATGGAGTTTTCATCACTAATATCAACGTTACTTTTCCTCGAGCTATGGGAGAAGAGCCAAAAAAAACTCCACATGTCCATGACCAAGAGGACAAAGATAAAATCGTTGATCCCTAGGGTGTTGGAACCAATCACCGTACTCATAAAAACGCATGGGGTTCCCCTCGATGACAAGATGTTTCGTCGTGGCACCATTCTCACCAAGATCATGACTTGCGTGATGACTTGAGAGACACAGAAAAGACCATGAGTGAAGGGGTGACCACAAAGATCGCCGAGAACATCACAAAGATCATGGCCACTCCCCACATCGACGTTGAGGAAAGGAGCATCGATAAAGTGGCAGCATCATCGGCGAAGTTCTCGATCACCGTATCGGTGTCAAGATTGTGACAACCGACAATGGCTTTCTCGAAAGGCCAGACCATGACAACTCACCCATTGGCTCGTCATCATCCTCATCATCATCTTCATTAGAATCAGGCCCTTGAAGACATTCTCGGTACGAAAACTATTGTTCTTCTTTTCAACTAGGCAGAGGTCGTACAACTTTCACCCATTCTCTTAGAGAAGTGAGGTGACCATCCAAGTTCCTACCTAGCCCAGTGGAGAAGTATGATGGAAGCACAAATCCTAAGAAAGTTTATTTAGGTCTACTCTATAGTCTTGAACATGACTAGAGTAGATAAAAATGCAATGGTAAATTATCTATCCATTGTGCTCAAGGGATCCGCAAGGTCAAGGTTCATCCATCTGCTGAGGTCCTCAATTGCATCTTGGGACGATCTTTGAAAGTAATTTATCATAAATTTCTAAGACACATACAAGAGACACGTGGTTGATAACGACTTAGATGATATGAGATAGAAGGATGGTGAACCTCTACAGGACTTTATATAATGCTTCAACGAATACTGTAACATGATCCCACAGATCATTGATGTATCTTTTATCAGGGCATTCAAGTCCACTATCTGAGATCAGTGGATAATCTAGGAATTGGTGACAAGACAAGTAACAACAACAGTGAAGTTATTTAAGATCACGAAGGTGCCTTTGCCAATAAAGCTCTTCGGTAAAGCAAGAGAAAAGTGAAGGTGGTGAACTACGAGACCTCTGCAAAGAAAAAAGTCATGAGCACCTCTAAGTACTCGGACCAGCCCAAGAAGAAAAGACATAACAAAAAATACAAGGCGAAAGAGGATGTACTCATTGAGAATGAGCACCCCAACAACCACAGCGTTACGATTCTCACGGTGAAGAACCTAGTTGAAAGTGGTGCTTGATCACCATAAACTCATTGTTAAATGGTGGTGGTGGAACTCGGTGCCCCAACATTTGGGCCACATCACTCAAAGATAAGTAGTGCGCCTTGAGCCCTTCTCGGAGATTCTCCCTCTTCTCTTTCTCCTCCTCCAGCACTTTCTCTCTGGCCCTATGGATGAGTGGCATTGTTAGTGGCTATCATTATCAGGTCGCCCTCAAGCTGGCCTATATACTTTCACACATTAGCAAGCTCACCTTGAAGTCTATCCATCTCCTTGTCAGTGGCACCATCTTGGATCACCAGTTCTTGGCATAGGGACGACATGAGCCTCTATAGAAAAATGGTTTTGTTCCCAATCATCTGGAGACTGATGGCAGTGGCAAGTGATGGAGGAAGGATCGGTTGAGAAGAGAGAGGAGACTTTGTCATGAAGGAAATGGGAGCCTCGAAACCTGCCCCTTCCTCCTTCTTGGACTGCTGGCTTAAGATGGTAGGAGTGGAGCTAAAAAAAATAAAAAAAATCAAAGTTGGAAGGTCCAAAATGAACAAGTATATGAAATCAACTAGATCAGCTACTTGTTACTTGGCTTGGGTTTTACCCTTGAGGTAGAGTAGCTTACGACATCCCTAGGCAAGAGCAGAGGTCTAAAAACATTGAAAAGAAAGATAAGTTACATCTACTAGCTTATTAAAATAAAAATTATGAGCAATGAAAATACATACCGTTGTTTGGTGAGTGGCTTTGGCCGCACTACTAGATGGTGCCAATATTTTTCTCTTCCAAGAACTACTGCTACTAGTGGTAGTACTCAGGGTAGACTTTGTCTATTTGGTCACTTGGGTCGCTGCCTACTTTGCTATAGTCTTATCCTCAGCAGAGAACTAGTGATCCACTAGGTGCCAATAATATCGATCAATGGAAGATCCTAATGATATTAGTATCTAAGTTATATGCTACTAATCATGGTAAAAAAGAAAGGACTTAAGAATTAATAAAGTGATGACTTACATTGATGACCTTGTCCCTCTCAATGTCCAAGAGATCGTAGAGGGAAGTGGGGACATTCTCAACGGTGCTTGCTGGTCTGTAACCACCATCTTGACGCGACCTTGGATCACCATATAATCAAATTCTACACCATAAATGTTGGAAATAAGGGGTTATTTCTTTGCATAAACAAGTGGGGAGTTTGAAGTAAAATATACACAATACATACCCTAGCGTGACATCTGGGATACGTCCTTGTCCCCTGAGAATAAAAAATGTGGGGTGTGGACGATGTTGTAAAGGTTGGATCCGATGATGCACAAAATCTTCAATGATCTCATACGTCATTAGGCCATGAACTCTAAACCCATAGATCTCGTCGGTGAAGGTGGACAGAGGGAGATTTGGCTATGGGTTCATTCCACTTATCTATCTTCTCTGCCACATCAGTAGGGACGTCTAGATTATCATATTCAACTATATGTTCCAAATAAAACCAAATCTGGTGCTAGCTAGTAATTGGGATATAGGACTCCATGGGTCCATTGTGGAGTCGAAACCCACATTGACTTGTGGTTCTCAATCACTGTATAATTCAAAGCTCATAAAAGTATCTCCATAAATCCATAAAGAGGATGACACCTATGTATACTTCACATAGGTGGGCAAAAATGCTAAAGAAGGCTATGGAGTTAGGATTCAAGTGTAAGATATGGATTCTATATAAATCAAGAACATTAGACAAAAACTCGAAGGGAGAGGGATGAACCCACACTATCAAAAAGAGACGAGTCAAGATAAAGCTAGTGATAAATTTAGGACATGCACTTCCTTCTTTTCGAGCCAAGACGCCCTGGCCAAGAATCAATTCCTCCACCTGTAGCTTCCTCATCGCTACCGTGTCCATGTCTGATCAAGAAAGATCCATGAAAGTGATAGTGGGAATGGTTGTGAGGAAGCTAGGGCTTTGTCGATTAAGAGGCTTGGGTGCTAGGAAGACAAAGAGTCAAAGTTTGGAATGGTAAACAAACCTCAAACAAATCTCACCACTAAATTTTATAGATGCACAATGATGGTTTGTATTCCAAGAAAAGTGGTGTTATTCCCAATGTGATTATACAATCATTCATTTTTTTTACCTCTATTCAAATTCAAATTATGACAACTCTATTCTCGTACTCGTATGGTAGAACAACTTTATCACATCTTAATTTAGTTGGGAACACTTTCTGACTATGCTTGTATTTTTAATAAGGTGGTTTCTGAGGTACGAGGGATGAAAGTGTAGAAGGAAATTTGCACAGAGGTTATGATTTACTATCAATGTTCTAGATATGACATACCTTCTATACCTGAACTAAATATCCGACATACCTTCTATACCTGAACTAAATATCTCTAATAATACCGCATACCTATAAGCATACAAATAGGTGTCGCTGAAGATAGAAGTATATATGATTGAGGAAGTAAACCGATCTCGTATAAGGCTAGATTACAGAGTTCGATTCTAAAATGAATCAAAAAACTCAACTATATTATCTAAGAAATTCTTTAAGTTCTAGTCATTTACTAGTATAAATACAATGGCATTCTAGGAGGAGATGTCATCCAATCTCGAGGCAAACACAAATACTACAACTACATTGAGCCAAAACCTACTAAGCCATCTCGTTGTTAGCCACTGACTACATTTCACCACATAGGTTGTTGTATACTAGTTAGTTACGCTAGATAGAATAGTTTGCTTCGGCCTTATACATTGTGTGACCTGATTTGTCAAATACATAGTACTATTAATCATATCGAGAGTTCGAACCTGTATAAAAATTTCTGCATTACTGTATCATAGATATCTTGACATTAGTTAAACCCTATATCTATAAATACCGTAGTTGGTATCACCCATCTAGAAGAAACATCAATATGCGAGAATGGATGATGCTACTAAAATAAACTGAAAACTTTCAGTTGTATGCATCTCACATTGCCATGCTACTAAAATACATTGAAAACTTTCAGTTGTATGCATCTCACATTGCAATGCTACTAAAATTACATTGCGAAGATCTATAGAACCAATTTTGCCAACAAATAAATATTCTGTTGTATTGAAATGTCTAATGAGAGTGAAGAATCACATGTTTTAGACTTTGAAGAACAAAAGCAATAGAAATAAAAATTAAAAATAAATTAAATCTAATCGTGCAGATGTGCAGGCTACGTGCTAGTTCACTTTATAACAACGTTACAATCTTATTATCACAAAAATAAATCATTGTATGTATTTCCTTTTATTTACATATAGCTCATTTGCCTCAAACATGTTCAGAAGAATAACAGATCTATTTATTTATTTTTATTTATTTTGCATCTTATTTCAGGAAAAAAATGACTTGCTACAAATCTTGGCCTCCGGAATGATATTCCAAGCAGTTGGATATGCTTGGTTGTTCTTCTTGCTTCTACAGGAATGGCGTGATAGGAAAAGAAACTTTGTGATGTAAGTTTCTCTGTGTGCGAATTTAATTACGTTCTGAGTTTAGCTAACCTATAAACGATCTGGACACGACTGCTGATCGGCGTCCAATTTTTTATCAAAAATTAGGTATTGTTTTATCAATTGCAAAAAATGTTTTGATGCCAATTAAAAATGTTTCAAACTATTAAAATTACTAAACACAATCGAATCATGATTAAAATATTTTACTTTCACACACGAAATATTGAGTTTCAACTACCCAAACATCAACATATCTATAAAAATCAAAAACAAATATTGAAACACATCAAAATACCCTGCGTAATTTTTTATCCAACACAAGAAACATCAAAATACATTAGCCGAAATATCAAAAAATCATATAAGGTACACGACTAGATTTGTTTTCCTCCTCTCCGATGAGAGATTGTTACTTTACAACGATAAGTGGCGACGGCGGAGGGAAGGCCAAATCAGAGGGCTCCAACGCCTCTGCTGCCAGCTAGTAAATGCACAAGCTGCAACACCGTTTCCCCATGAGGAAGCGAGGTGGGAGGGAGAGAGAAGAGGAAGTAGGAGAAGACATCGGTGATGACGTCACAAAGGGTTGCGCCAGCTAACAAGCACTGACCCAAATGAAAGGACCATTTCTCGGTGACGAAGAGGGACAGGTTCCAACGCATGAGCAAAGACGTTATGATGAGAGTGACAAATGATAAAGGTAGATAAGACGTGGAAGAGAAATGGTTGAAGAGATATGCGTGGATTAGTTGGAAAGGCTGAGAGTGTCCTATTTTGTTTATTTCCATGAGGCGAGTAATGTGGAGCATTCTCCAATCAATCTAGCTGAGAACATGTAAAGTCTAATTTTTATTAGGAAATAACAACTTTGCAGCAATATAAACCCTAAATGCTTAATTAAAAAAAGTGCAATGTATCTGAGAAAAATTGACCTTGTTTCGCATGGAAGCATGCAAATTTATTAATCGTTGTATCTCTCTTCCGTCCGCTGTCCAATAATTTATCAATTTAATTTCAACGCTCTTTGCAAAGAAAAAATAACTAATATTTTTCTCCAGCCTTTTTTTCTTTGCCGGGATTTCTCCCGCTCCATCGTTATGATCATGTTCCTGTCCGCTTCACTCTCTTATTGGAGTCTTGGGAATTTTTCTGTGTGCCGCCTATATGCATATCCAACTTGGAAGAATGTGACACGGAGACAATTTGTGTTCATACACAAGAACGTGACGAAACGGTCACTAGAACATGATCTCAAAAGTTTCGATCGAATCATGGCTTGCCAGCACCTTGTACGTTGTCTCAGCTGGCACACCATGATCGCCACAGTGAGCTTCATGGTCCGACGTTCGTAGCCTAGAGAATTCGTATCCGGTGCTCCAAAAAGACGCCCACGCGATACCTCCCTAGTGCCACGGGTGGGTGATGGTCACTATCGGGCAACAGCCATGTGCTCTGGGCTAAGTAGGGGTGGTCCAAGAAAAGATAGGAAATCTAGGCCTGAGAGTAGATCAGGACTGGGTTTAGTCACAAAAAATGTGTGACTTATGTGAAGGAAAAGTCTGATGGTGCCCATGGCTCAAAAACAATAGTATTACATCTCTCCCTCTCTTCTCTCTCCTCTCCTCTCTCTCTTCTTCTTTGGTGAGGCAACCACCACCGGCGACCGATGAACTAGGAGGTAGCAACGATGGTGTTGTTCTCAAGAGGCTTGTGAGGTCCTCCTACTCCAACCACCACCACCATTGGAGAGGTTGGTGGTGTCCCAACGATGGCTTGGGTGAGGTGGCCAACTTCTTTGCCACGGGGCTACTGAACCCCCTCATCCAATGCGTGGCGGTGGCTAGCCTCCACCACCGTGTGGTGATCGAGCTCAAGCTCCGAGAGCTCCTATTCTATACTGTTGCAATAGGGGTGACGGATTTGGTAACTAGTTGAGGTGGCGGAGACGATGGTTATAAAGATCGAGGCGAGGAGCATGATTGGGCCTTCTCCGTCCTCCATAGGCAAAGCTCCCCCTCCGTTAGCTTGCCAAAGCTCACCGCCCCCACATCATCATACCTCAATCTTGGCTTCACCTCCTTAGCTTCCCTAGGCCTCTGGCTCGTCTACATCATTGCCCATGCGCCCCTCTTTACTCTGACCATGGTGGTCTAGTCTGACTCATCTAGCAACCGGTCATCATCGGTGTTAAGCAGCCAACTAGAGCTCAAATGATAATGGCTTTAGGTTTAGGGTAGATCTCTAAGAATGGGAAAGCACCATCGAAACTCGGTGACACCTCTGCTCCCATTTCTCCTCCATTTACTAACGCCACTGTCCTTCTGCCTAGGAGCCACCACCAGGATGCTGGTGGTCTTTGCTATCTATCTTATGGTGGTGGATAAGTGGAAGAGAAAAATAAATGGGTGAGTCACTTCACATGGGTCCTATTGTCTTGTTTTTATTTTGACTATACATCATGTAACCTACCACATAGTTGCTACATGAGATGAATACTAAATTAACATTTTATGTATATGTTACATAGGACGAAACCACAATCTAAACCATCAACAGAGGTAAATTTAACCAGTTTTAATAGTGAAGAGGACATCTATCTGGTTTAATCTAACTTAAGCAATAGAGAGTAACTCGGACTTTTTCCTTATGTAAATAGGTATATCCAACAGATTTTTGGGCTGACAAATTTATGACCCTGATAAAAATGGGTGCTTTAATGGGTGTAAGCCTAATGAAACTTGTTATTAGGGGTCATACATTTTGGTAGGACACTAAAATTTTGGCATTGTCCATATATTTGTTTGTTGTTGACACAATTTAGCACTAAACCAAAAACCCACACCTATCTACTCTACCAGTACCAAATTTTGGAAGAGTATCCAACCAAATCAGCCAGGTACACATACACAGTTTGTCTACGTATATCAATGATATAATAATACAATGATGCATAGGCTACAGGTTTAATAGTCCTCCATTATCTTTTTCTAAATACAATTTGAACATATTCTAGTGTGGGTACGCATAGACCACTCAAGTTTGAATCCTCATCTAGACAAATTTGGGTGTCTGTTTTTTCAGTACAAAGTCAAGATAGTATCTTCTAGGTTGATCCTATTTTTGAGAAGACCTAGTGTTATCGGGCTAGCAACATAAGTTAGTAGTCTAGTCGTCTCAGGTTTCATACTCATAACTGCTAATTAATTTTGGCGCATAGTTCCTCTTATGCCCAAACTCATTTTTTTTCAATATCCACTTCGATAACTATATTTCTGGTTCTGGTTGTCTTGTCTGTTCCTAAATTTTTTTCCATTGAATCATGATTTTGCGATGAGGACATGCGCCGGGCCCAGCATCGATCTCGGCCGTCGCGGCAGGCACACCAACGGACGCGGACGGCACGCGAGACCCGAACAGGGCTCCAGACAGACGCCAATGCGATTCCTCCCCGGTGCCAGCGAGACGCGAGCTCCAGCACGTACGCGCTGGTCGCTGGTTGATGGCCCATGCTCCGGCGCTTTGCCGGCGGCGGCTCGGTCGTTCCAAGGAGCCAGTCCTCGTGGATTCTCGCATCGATCTCGCTGGACCATTCCGATGCCGTATCGCCGTTCCCATCCATGCAAGTATGCAACGCAGCGAGCACCACATTCCATCACTACATCTACCGTCACGGCAATGGCCAGTAGTGTTCCACGGCAACGTGTCACCCATCTACTTTTTTCACATAATATAATAATGTAGTATTATATTTATAAATACATCCTATTATTTATAATATAAGAATTTAATATTAGATATGTACTTAATATTATAAATCTAAAACAGATGATATATCTAATTCAATATTTAAGTTTTTTACATTACGGAACAATAGGATAGGATAGGTACGTTACGCGTGGGGCAGTCCTCTCGTGGTCTCGTCTGATGAGCAATAGATGACTGCGGTTGCGTTCATTTTTGGTATTGGACGAAAGATTTTTTTTGTCGGTTTTTATCTGTATATTTTCTAAACTATCAAATGATATGTTTTAAAATATATATATAGAATTTCATCATTTCACTTTTTTAAAATATTTTTTTATTTTATAATAATTAATTCTATTATTTATATCATTAAATAATTATTTAAAAATCAGATAAACTCTATCTTTCCTCAACGTCACTTCCAAACGCAATCGCATCTCCGCTAGGCAATTGCGCAGCTACCCGGTCATGCCACAGAATTTACACCTGGGTCCCACGATGTCAGGATCGTCAACAGTAGCTCACGCAGCCGAGTCAGCCCCATCGAGTCAACCTAAGGGGCCCACACGCTCCCACATCTTCTCTTCTCCATTTAGTACTCTTCGCCTCCGCTTGCCCCCGCCGGCCACCACCAGTCCACCACCCTCCTCATCACGAACACCATGGCCACGTCTCGTGGACACCTCCCCACCTACCTCGCCGCCGTCGCGGCGATCTTCCTCCTCGCCTTCCTCCTACCTCCGCTCGTCGCCGGCCAGCCCATCGGCAAGTTCTGCGGCAACAGCGGCAACTACACAGCGAACAGCACCTACCAGGCCAACCTACAGCGCCTTTCCACCACCCTCCCCAAGAACGCCTCCTCGTCCCGGACCCTCTTCGCAAAGGACAGCCTCGGCGCCGTCCCGGACATCGTCTACGCGCTCGCGCTCTGCCGCGGCGACATCGCCAACGCCTCCGCCTGCGTCGACTGCGTCGCCACCGCCTTCCAGGACGCGCAGCAGCTCTGCGCCTTCAACAAGGACGCCACCGTCTTCTACGACCCCTGCGTGCTCCGCTTCTCCAACCAGAACTTCCTCTCCTATACCAACGGCGACAACGAGGTCCTCATCCTCATGAACACGCAGAACGTGTCCGCGCCGGCCAAGGTGTTCGACAGCGCCGTGGGCGTCCTCATCAACGCGACCGCCGACTACGCGGCGGCGAACTCGTCCAAGCGGTTCGGCACGGGGGAGGAGGGGTTCGACGGGAGGAAGATCTACGGGCTTGCGCAGTGCACGCCGGACATGGCGACGACGGATTGCCGGAGCTGCCTGCGGGGTATCATCCGGATGATGCCGAAGTATTTCAGCGGTAAGCAGGGCGGCAGGATTCTCGAGCTCCGGTGCAACTACAGGTACGAGACGTACTCTTTCTTCAACGGTGTCTCGATGCTGCAGCTCCCGGCGGCATCACTAGGACCGCCGCCGGCGCCATCTCCAGCGCTTGTGAACGTGACGCCACCGGCCACCACCGGTACCAGAGGAGGTGAGTTGGGTGAAATTGATATAAATCTCTTATCTTCTTTTCAATTTACCTACACTTGTTTTTCTGTACAACAATGCGATGCTAAGATAGAAGTTCAAAGGGGAAAAACAGTAACCTGCTCTCTGAATTCTGAAGTGGCCTGAACTTGAGTTGGCCGGGACAGAGGTTCAGTCCACACACGCGTGCGGCAATTTTAACAATTTATGTAATTTCATGGATTATGATATAAATACTGCTTGATTTTTACTATAGGAATTTGAAATGGTGTTTGATTTGTTACATAAGTAAGCCGTCAGCAAACTAGAGTAAAGAACTGTAGACAATTCCACAACACTCCAGTCCTTCATTGTATATTTTCTTAAAGAGCAAAAAGGTTCTTTTGTAGTAATTGTTTTGCACGGAAGTACATAAGACAGATCATTCTAGGACGACAAACTTCTGGTAATTTTCTACTCTTTTTTTTGTGCAGTCCCGTAGCTATCAGCTGCTTGACTCAAGGTCAGGCAATGGCGTACTTGTTTGCTCAACTCAGTATAGCTTTTCGCTTCAAGTAAATTGTGGCAGTCTAGAGTTAAAATCTAATAAGAACTTTTAAATCACGGTTCAGTTATATCAATAGCTATTTTTTAAATATTTATATTAAAATATAGATCTTTAGATATATCAGATTCCCTTTTTATTGTTTCTCTTCATTTTAGTCTTCATTTAGCTCTCTTCATATTAGTATCTTGACTTAGGGTTTTATAATATACTGGCACTTTTTTTGGATATGGCACCTCAACCGATGTTGATTAAGTTTTTCTTCAATTAGTGCTACCCTTAGTCGATCACGTATATTCTTATTCTAGATTCGATCTATTCTTATATAACCATAAATCCAATGTAACATATGTATTTCTATAACATTTAGCTGGTGAATATGACGTCTAAACCAATATTATGTCCCATATAGCATAGCAGGTCTAATCACTGTTCTATAAAACTTGACTTTTAGTTTATGCGATACTCTCTTATCATAGAGTATGTCAAATACTTAACGCCACTTTAACCAGTCCATTTTGATTTTATGGCTAACGTCTACATCAATATCGTCATCCATCTATAACATTGATGATAGATATCGAAAGGTGTTCTTCTTAGGCACTATTTGGTTTTCTAAACTCACATCTCCTTCCTCATATACGATGGTGTCAAAGTCACATCTCAAGTATTCAGTCTTAGTTTTACTTACTCTAAAACATTTAGACTCAGAAGCCTACCGTCATAACTCTAGTTTTCTATTTACTTCTGCGTGTCTTTTATTAATTAACATTACATTTCTTATAACCTCATTCATTACTAATGCAAAGAGGTATAAGCTCAAAGTTGATTCTTAATGTAATCCTATTTTAATCAAAAAATAACATGTGTTAGTATCATTTGTTCGATCACTAATCATAGTATTATTGTATATATCCTTGATGAGAGAGACATATTTGTTGGGACTTTATGTTTATCTAAAGTTCACCATATAATATTTCTTAGTATCTTGTCATAAACCTTTTTTAAATCAATAAAAATCATATGTAGGTTCTTTTTTCTCTCTAAATTACTTCATAACTTATCTTATTAAAAAATAACTTCTATAGTTGATCTTCCAGGCATGAAACCAAATTGGTTCATAGAGATCCATATCATTCCTCTCAAATAGTGTTTGATAACTCTCTCTCATAACTTTATAGTGTAACTCATCAACTTAATTCTCTATTAATTAGTACAACTTTGAATATCTCCCTTATTCTTATATAAGGGTACCACTATACTTCTCCTTCACTTCTTAGACTTCGTGTTTGATTGAAAAATATTATTGAACAACTTAGTTAGCCATACTATAGCTATATCCTTAAGACATCTTCACACCTTGAGAGGCATACGTATCCTGACCTACTTGAGGGGTATACACACTAATTACGTTTAAGACTATACCACTAATGATAAGTTTAACTAAGATGATCATATCCTTTTGTCTTCTCACTTCCACCACTCTATTCTTAAGGCTCTTATCAATCAGAATTTCTATTCCATGTTTATTTAAAGTTATATCTATGTACCAGAACTTAAAGCTAATACTGTTCACCTCTTTCACCTTTTAACCATTCCATTTAGCCTTTTGAACGTATAAGATATTTACACGGCTATTAACCGTTGTCTCAACTAGCTCTCTTAACTTACCCGTAAGGTACTCTATATTCCAGCTACATAAATGGATTTTAGTTGGCTCGACTTGCTTTCTTACCCTCCGCACCCACCGAGTCAAGTCTAAAGACTCTTGCTCATTTTTTGACCACACCCAAGCGCCAATGTGGCGCGGCATTAAGAATGTGATGGTTCGATACTTACTCACTTAACACCATGTCTAGATCACGACATGGCGCGTCACGGGGGTGATAACTCCGCCCTTGCTCATTTAACACTATACCCGTATTTCGATATGGCTCATTACTAAGAGAGTTACGTCCTAACAAGATTTTCTTAGTTTTCATCTCTGTAAGAGTAATTAAGTTTTTACGTTGGCTCGTCAAACCTAACATAACTCTCCTCCTTTACTAGGGTTTGGAACCTGTTATGTTGAGATACCAAAGACATCTCAACACTGGTAGAGTTCCCTACTTGACTTAAGAGAAGAAAAACTGAAGGCCCTGAATCCTGATCAGTCAGGCATTCGGAATAAATCCCAGCCATAAAAATTCCTGCAGACGTCACCCTGGAACACATCTTCCTGTTGGAAGTTAGAATAGTCTTCCATGTTTAGGGTTTTTAGCATGAAAAAGTTTGGATGAAAGTATGTTCTTTCAAATCTTGTGTTCTGGTCCGATGTTCACGTCCTAACTACATGAATTCATGCCTTTTTCTGTTTAGACTGGTCATATACCACATGTTTTCATGATTGTGCACCTTCAAAGAAATTAACTCAACACTCTAAAATATCACGGTTACTTCCTCTGTTGGCTACATGGAATTCAAAAGGATATTGATAAGGAAAGGTGCATCGTATAATTTTTTTTATTTAATTCCTAGAACTGAAGCACAAATAGCATACTCAGACCGAGAGGTGTTCGAGCTCAGTTTTTACGCATCAAGCTCTACCACTCATATTGAAGCTTATAGCACTATTGATTATACACATTAAAGATGTTAAAATTGTTTATATTTGTTGTGTTTGTGGATATGTCTGAAGAAGCCTGATTAAGTAAAGTGTGTGCTAAAACATGGTTGAGGCATCATTTTCTCCAGAATCTTACTATTAAACTTTTCAATGTCTTTTATCTTACAAATTGATGCTGATGCATTCCATTTATGGGATGAACAGGGAACACAACTGGTCGGGTTTTAGCCATTGCATTGCCTATAGTCGCTGCAATACTGGCTGCTCTAGTAATTTGCTTCTATCTATGGAAGAGTAAGAGGGAACGAACAAGAAAGCCATCAATACTAGGTAAGTCCTAGTAGTTAATTCAAATCCCATTGTTTTTCAGTGTTCTCAATACACTGTAAAGGCAAATTTAAGTTTATCTCAGGGGCAGATCCAGTGTGGGTGCTGGGGGCTAGAGCCTCAACTATGTCTGGATTATCTAAGTAGTGACATTTCTGATACAAAAGTAGGAATTCCGTTAATGCATTACACAATAACTGAAGTACTTTTTCTCTTACAGTAGATCCAACAAATCCAGAGGACATACAAAGTATTGATTCACTCATTCTTAGTCTATCAACTATACGAGTGGCAACTGATGACTTTGATGAGAGCAATAAACTTGGTGAAGGAGGGTTCGGTGCAGTTTATAAGGTCCTAACCATTCCATTTCATTTTATTTTATTCAATATTTTACAATTTCAGATGATAAAATTACTATCTATGCAGGGAGTTCTCCCGGGTGATCAAGATATAGCAGTGAAAAGGCTATCACAGAGTTCTCGGCAAGGGATAAAGGAGTTGAAAAATGAACTTGTTTTGGTTGCTAAGCTTCAACACAAGAATTTGGTGAGACTTATCGGTGTTTGCTTGGAAGAACACGAAAGATTACTTGTGTATGAATACATGCCTAACAAAAGCCTTGACACAATTCTATTTGGTACCAACTCTTTGCCATTTTGCAAAAGTGAATCTACAACTGAAATTGTTTCTGTAAAATTTTTAAGTTTCTTCTTCTGTGACAGATCCTGATAGAAGCAGCATGCTAGATTGGTGGAAAAGATTAAAGATAGTCAATGGGATTTCTCGAGGCTTACAATATCTCCATGAAGATTCTCAGCTGAAGATAATTCACCGGGACCTCAAGGCAAGCAATGTTTTGTTAGACTCCGAATTTAATCCCAAGATTTCAGATTTTGGTTTAGCAAGGTTATTTGGGAATGATCAATCACAAGATGTCACAAATCGTGTCGTTGGAACATAGTAAGTTCTAGTGATATCATTGGCTAATAACATATTTTGTAGTACATTAGTCCATGACATAAGAGAATTTCTCACTGCAGTGGATACATGGCCCCAGAGTATGCTATGCGTGGGCATTACTCTATCAAATCAGATGTTTTCAGCTTTGGTGTTCTGATTTTAGAAATCGTCACGGGAAGAAAAAACAATGTCTCCTATGACTCTGAGCAATCGGTTGATCTCTTAAGTTTGGTAAGTACCTCAGCAGTTCAGCTATTACAAACTCTACGCCCAAGTAATGTTTGTATTAATATCAGAATATTTACCTATCAAATGCAGGTGTGGGAGCACTGGACAGCAGGAACAGTTGTAGAACTTGCGGATTCATCCTTGGGTGGGCATTGTCCTGGAGACCAGATCTTGAAGTGCATTAACATTGGACTCCTGTGTGTTCAAGAAGACCCCATAGAAAGACC
Source organism: Oryza coarctata (assembly GCA_030770085.1). NCBI lineage: Eukaryota > Viridiplantae > Streptophyta > Magnoliopsida > Poales > Poaceae > Oryza > Oryza coarctata. The sequence goes on from CM061475.1 coordinate 13,872,521, forward strand.
AAAGATGTCATTGGTGAATGTTATGCTTAGCAGCAGCACTGTCTCTATCCAAGCTCCATCTAGGCCGGCATTTTGCATCCAAAAGAGTAGTGTCAATTCAGATACGTACTCGGAACCATACCGTGGAATTAATCAGTCGACAGATAGATCACCCATGTCACCAAATGAGGTTTCGATCACTGAACTTGAGCCAAGATAAATCCAATGTGATGTTTAATTTATATTGTACACGTTTTTCCTTTTTGCAAAATATCTAATGTAGGTAAAGGCCTACATCATATGTATTAGCTATGATCCTCGTATAGTAGCACACAATAACGGCATCAGCAATGAATATGACGCAAGGTCATAAGGTTTGGTTCACCTATTTTGGTATGGTCTATTGAAATCTTTCATAATATTTAATAAATCTTGTATGTCTATTAGGCTGCTGAAAAATATTATATTTTATTGGCTTAAGGATAGGCCTCTTGTCTATGAACTGGCTGTTGGAAGAGATACGTGTGACTCACCCTGACAATGTTGGTGTCCTAGCCATGACAATGTTTGTGGCCTTGCTATAAGGAATATGTTATTACTTTAGCAGATACTTGTAACCCTCCATGTGTTCGCATGCTCATTTCTGAAGGGTTGTTTATCTTTGTTACCAAACTTTTAATTGCCTCTTTAATTCAAGATGTTGCTAAAGTTTGGGTCAAGAATTCATGACCAAAATTTAGCACGCGGTCATATGGACTGCATGAGTCACAAAATCAAATATCCCCTTAGCCTGAAATGCTTCCTAGGATTAACATGCTTAAGCTTATCGCTTGTTGCTATACTCAAACTCTCACCGTCACTTATTGGCTTACCGGCTATTGTCAAATTTTAATTTTGGTATTTTTTTTAAATTATAATCTATTTTCTAGCATTGATTTTTAAACTGATAAAAAGTTAAGATATAAAAGCTTTACTCATAAATTATTTTTTTTCACGGTTTATTAGCCATAGAACATTGAATGGGTAGTCATGTATTTTTTTTATTCCATGGTGTAGTTCTTATATGATTTTGTATAATATGTGTGATTTCATTTTGTTAATTCAGCTCGTTATAATTTGGAGGGAAATGAATGTTTATCCTAGACCCTCATACCTTTTTATCCGGGCCATTTCATCAGAGAAGCAAGGTAGGCATTGAACTAGGACTATAAAAAAACTGAGCCTCGCGAGCTACTTGAGCTTTGGCTCATCTCTTGAGCTCTGCTCGAGCTCTTAACGAGCTAAGCTCGAGTCTGATGCTAAGCTCTCGAGCTTCTCACGAACCTAGCCATACGTGTTGTTTTTATTTTTTATTGGATGAGTTTTTATTTTTTATTTTTTATAAATAGATACTTGCATATATTTATGTATTCATTTTAGATTTTTCTTATATTTAGTATGCCCCGCTAGTAGTTTAGTCGTGCAAGTAGTGTAAAATAATTATAGGCTACCACAATCTTGTTTCCAAGTTTATATGTAGGTACAGGTTTGCACTACATATTTTCCCATATTACTAGTAATCGTGTTTTGCACTTGTACGATTCATTAAATCTCGCCCATTCTTTCATCATCAAAGGAATTGTGAATTTGTATAGTTCATATTCTTTGGCGTCTTAGACGGATATAAACCATGCCTTGGCACCGGCGGTGGCCAGTTTCGCGACGACGAAGGCGAGGAGCCTAGCGGTGGAGGTGCACGGTTGCTTGGCCATGAGAGTTGGTAGTGATCGATTGGACGACTAGGCTCTTGGCGTTCTGGTCCAATTGGTAGCTCGGGAGGAAGCTTCCTACTACAACCTGACAGAAAAGTAATCACTCAACTCAATCAGGTTGTTGCCAACAGCAAGCAAGCATGGATGAGCACGCCAGTCAGGAGTAATCTAATCTGAATATCAAATATAATTCCACCTGTTTGTTTTAACTTAAATATATAGATGAAAGCTGATATATGATATACTTGTTTATAGAATAAATTAAGGCCACGTTTTTTCAGCTCATTTACCGGATTATTGAAACGATATTTTACTCCATGCTTTTAAAAAAACGTTTTGTTAGAAAACTTTGCTTAGACCACTTATTTTAAAACTGGTCGTTAAGATTATTTATTAAAAATATTTAATTTATCCCTACCTAAATATTATATAAAAAAGTTAACAAATAGCCTAGGAAAAAGTTATTTAAACCAATGCTAATGAAGAAAAAATTTCGAATTTGAAAGCATGGCATAAACAATCCGGTTGATTATCTGAGGCTAACGGGTCTTTAAAATGGTTCACCTGAACAGGGCTTGCAGTCACAAGGAGGCCAGCAACTCCACCTCCGATGACTCGGCCATCTGTGGCCGATAATGGGACGCTCATTCCACCGGAGCGGCTTCTCGTTCCACCATTATCAGTTGGTGTGAATGATCCGGATAAGGAGAGTAGCTCAAAGCGGCCCTAAATTAACAGCTCATCGATCAGTTAGTAATTTAGAAATAAAAGTTTTAATTAAGTTCTTTGATACAAAAAAAACACATGCTATTTGATAGTGCGTTAGTATAAAAAATGATCATCGCTGCGTGGACACACTGACATATACACGTCATATGGTTGTTAGTCAAGCTCAAGGTATTAGATTCTAGTTACATCGTTTTCCGTGGTTTTGCGTCTGATTAGCTGGAAAGAGGTGTCCCTCTTTAACTTGTTTTACCACTGTCAACAAAGTTTGGTAGATAGACACGACCAAACTACAAATCGCCTGCATGAAAACTGAATCCGCTACCTCCTAGTTTATCAGTCCCGTCATTATCAGTTGCTTAATTGACCAGTGAAAGCGAAATAAACGCGTATAGATGTCCTTCATTGACCGTTTCTGAGAGTACTAATTTTATCTTCTGTTTGTAATTGATTTATGCAGAGAGGAAAAGGAGATCTGTGAGAATCTCTGCATCTGTTGCTTGTTTCATTGTCTTTATATTGATTATTTCAGGTTTTGTTATGATTTGTTTGAAGAGGAGGAAGGCTTCCATAAACCAGAAGAGTGAGTAGCAGTGTAGTGCACAGTTTATGTTTCGTTCAGAATTAACATGAATTTCAGTTTGTTGATGCCATTTATGCCTTACCAACACCAGCACCGATCATCGGAGCACCGAACAGAATTGAAAGAGGAAAATGTCCGATCTTCGATTTACCAACACTGAATAATGCAACAGAGAACTTCTCTGAGAGTAATAAGCTTGGGGAAGGCGGTTTTGGTACTGTGTACAGGGTAAACAACCATAGTATGCAAAAGAAAACAATGTACCTGACTGGCATTTCTCTCTCTATATATAACAGGTTCATTTTGCAGGGAAAGCTCTCTAATGGACAAGAAGTTGCAGTGAAGAAGCTATCACAAGCACAGTATAGCAGAGGGACAGAACCAGCTGCACAATGAAGTGCAATTGTTGGCTGAGCTTCAGCACAAGAATTTTGTCAGATTACTGGGGTTTTGCTCTCATCAAGATGAGATGATGCTTGTTTACGAGACAATTAAGAGCGGGAGCCTTGACAACTTTCTTTTTGGTACTTTCCTCTATGGCTATTGATCCAGTTTTTTTTTCTGGTCAACAACTCACTGCAAACTAATCTCTTCTGAAACTTATGCTTACATTTGAGTACTTGGTTACGGTGACTAATTTTCTAGTATTTTTCCTCTAAAAATATATATTAAACCAACTATGCTGAGAAATCCACGATAATTAAATGAGTATTGCAATTGTAGTGATGGAGTATCATGGATAATCCAAGCACTGTAGCATTTTCGGCAAGCTAGTCGCTGGCTAGCTGCAGCCAGAAGCTAATACTAGAACGTACAATTAACAATTTTCATTTACATGATCGTAGTATGACCTTCCTATATTATATATGAGCAACTATCTCTAATTCAGTTATTATTTGTTGAAACAGACACTAGTTGGGAAAGGGCACTTAACTGGGAGCAACGGTACAATATCATTCTTGGAATCGCCAAGGGAATATTGTATCTTCATGAAGATTCGAGCGTAAGGATCATTCACCAGGATTTGAAAGCAAACAATATCTTGCTGGATGAAAACATTAACCCAAAAATCGCAGACTTTGGATTAGCAAGGCTGCTAGGAGGAGGTCATACTTAGACCAAGACGGCCAGGGTTGTTGGAACAAGTTCATAAACATAACTGAAACTTGAATGAAATAAATGTAAGTTTCCCAGTTCTAAAGTACAGACTTTCTCTTCTACATGTTAGATAACTGTGAACATGTATATATATAGACCCGACCTTCTGTATAGAAAACGAGGTCTCAGTCTCACTATATACTACACTTCTGCATGGTATCAGAGCAGGTTTAGACACTCCCGACGCGCTAGCAATCCTCTCGCCGGCAAGCCGACGCTTTCTTTCCGTCGCAGACCTTCTCCTCCGGTACTGATCCTCTCCGTTTCCTCCGTAAACGGTTTTTCTCCTCCTCCACCGCCTACTCACCTCTTTCCACCACGTGACAAGGAGACAGCCTCCATCCGTCTCCTCATCTCATTCAGACCCGCCTTACCTTTTCCCTTGCTTCGACACACCTTCCTTTCTTCCGACGCCGGCGCACCTCTGCGCTCGCCGTCTCCATCGGTTGAAACACTCTCTCGGTTCTCACTTTTTCGACACGCTCACCTGCTCCTGGACACGAAACTTCTCCAGTCGCGTCCGAGCCACTCTGACGCGTCCACGTGTCCACGGACATGAATTTCTGTTTCTCGAACACGAACCTTCTTTCTTCGCGCCCGTGACTTCTTCGGCTTTTTGGGTCCGCCCTACTCCATTGCGTCCACGTGTCCACAGACGTGACACCTCACTTTATGGACGCAAACCCCATCACGCCCGTGACCCACCTACTCTCTCACACTCGTGATCTATCTACTTTACCCACTCCACCTACTCTGCCACCCACTCCTCAGCCACCTACTCCGCCACCTACTCTTATCGGCCATCTACTATCATCGGCTACACATTCCCATATCGGCTCTCCCTATCGGACACCCACCTCTTCCCATCAGCTCGCTACCCTCATCGGCTTATCACGCTTCGCTACTCTCTCGTCATGACCTTCGAATCGGCTCTTAGTTCCAGCACTTTTCCAGTCGACAGATCCCTTCCGGCTATCAGCGCTCTTGACCATAACTCGGGCACCACTCCGCCGATATTCTCACCACCTTACGCCACCGTCAACGTAAAATCTCACGTTCCTATCTCCCTTAACCTCAATGCCAACTATTCTAAATGGGTATTCTTCTTCAAATCTTTATGCGGAAAGTTCGGCCTTCGCTCCCACATCGATGGCTCCGCTCCACCTCAACCCGATGATCCTCAGTGGAACATTGCCCAGTGCTGCGTGCATAGCTGGTTGCTTGGCTCGGTCGATGACTCCGTCCTTGACCTTACAATGGAAAACACCGACCCCACCGCTCGGGATCTCTAGGTTGCCATCGAGCGGATCTTTCACGCAAACAAGCAACCGCACGCCATCTTTCTCCTTAATGAATTTCACTCTATGGTATAAGGAAACTCCTATGTCTCCTCGTACTACCAACGCCTAAAGGTCAAGGCCATTGTCCTTCGTGATGTTGGCCACCCTGTGGTCGACTCACAACTCGTCCTTGCCCTCCTATGAGTCCTCAACCCTCGTTTTTCCAATACCACCGATGACATCGTCAACTCCACACCTCTTCCCACGTTCGCCCAGACCCATGACATGTTAGTTCTCAAGGAACTTCGCCTGACCAACGATGAGAAGACTATGCCCCACACTACTCTCCTCGCCGCAACCGATCATGGCTGCTCCCACCCCATTGGCTACCACCCACCGTGCGCAATTACCACCTTTCGCGGCTCTGATAGCTATGGTTTCGACCACGGCATTCGCCCATGTCGGTGGTAATGGCAAAGGCAAAGGGAAGAGCAAGGGCAAGATCTAGAACGCTCTGATACAACCGCGCCTTGCTCCTGTCCATATCCCGTCCACCAGTCCCATGGGTTCGTGGCTTTGCTACAACCCCTGGGCACCCTAACCCCAACTGCGTAGCCCCATCGGCTGGCAACCTGGTGTCCTTAGCGTACACCCTCAGGCCCACCTAGCGTCCGCTCCCATCCAACCACCTCAGCCGATCACACCGATCACCCAGTCGGCTCCCTCGTGGAACAGGCTGGCCTTATCGCCGCCCTCAACCAGATGATGCTCCAACCCCAACACCCCTGGGTGCTGGACTCTGGTGCGTCATTCCCCTCTATGTCTTGTACCTCTAGACCCTTTGAATTATTTCACTGTGATGTGTGGACTTCTCCAGTTAAGAGTGTCTCGGGTTATCAGTACTATCTTGCATTAGTTGATGATTATACATACTATTGCTAGACGTTTCTCCTCACAAATAGGTCTGAGGTTGCCTCCCACCTCATCAACTTCACAAACTACGTTTCCACCCAATTCGATCTCCCTATCCAATCCATCCAGGCCGACAATGGCACGGAATTTATAAACCGTACCATCCAAGCCTTTCTCACCTCCCGTGGTACTCACCTTCGTCTCGCCTGTCCCTACACCTCTCACCAAAACGGCAAAACCGAACGTCTTCTTCGAACTTTAAACAACATCAGTCGCACCATGCTTCTTCACGCCCATTTACCTGCACCCTACTGGGCTGAAGTGCTAACCACTATGACCTACTTACTGAATCGGCGTCCTTGTTCTTCCATTCGTAACAACGTTCTCTACACCTTTTTGTACCGGAAGACACCCGACTACTCTCACTTATGCGTTTTTTGGTGTCTCTGCTATCCCAACCTAATAGTCACCGCCCCTCGTAAACTCGCACCACGCTCCACTGCCTACATCTTCCTTGGCTATCCCTCTTTTCACAAGGGATACCGCTATCTTGATCTCTCCACCCGGCGGATCATCATCTCTCGCCATGTCGTTTTTGACGAGTCCTACTTCCCTTTTCGGTTTACTTCACCGTAGACCCTCGTCTGGTGACCTCAACTTCCTTCTAACTAACACGGTACCATCCCAACATTCTCCACCCACCACACCTCCGCACTCTCCATTGATCGTTCCTGAGGATCTTCTAAATGACTATCCCACTCATCTTCGCTCTACTGTCACCCACATCGGACCTCCATCAGCTCCACAACCCCTATCGGCCCCCCCCACACTCCATCTACTCATCAACCTTCATCGGCTCACCAACCCCTATCGGCCCCCTCCCTCCATCGGCTTAGGCTAGCCTCGTCTAACCCTTTCTTTGAACCTACAGTCGCCGATCCCAAGCTGATGCCACCCTTCCCCTTCTAACCCTGCCCCACCACCAACTCTACCATCAGACCGCATGGCCCCTGCTGCCTTTACCTCCTCTCATTTGGTCACCCGATCCCAAACCAGGTCCCTCCATCCTACCTAGCGCTACGGGTTCTCCGCAGTCCATTATGTCATCTCACCTAACCCGACTACTCATCGTTCTGCCCTTGGCCAATCCTCAATGGCGCATGACCATGGCCGATGAATACAAAGCCCTTATGGACAACGAGACCTGGCGCCTCATCTCTCATCCTCCCGGTGTCAACGTTGTGACCGGCAAGTGAATCTTTAAATACAAGTTCCACTCCGATGGCTCGCTTGCTCATCACAAGGCACACTGGATAGTCCGCAGCTTCTCTCAACGTCCCAGCGTTGACTACAACGAGACTTTCAGTCTCGTCGTCAAGCCCGCTATCATTCAGGTTGTGCTCACTCTTGCTGCCTCGCATTTCTGGCCGATCCATCAGCTCGACGTAAAGAATACCTTTCTTTACGGCCATCTGATGGAAACGGTCTACTGCCAGCAGTCTCTAGGCTTCATGGACCCATCTCGTCCCGACAACATCTGCCTCCTTCAGCGTTCTCTCTATGGCCTCAAACAGGGCCCTCGGCCCTGGTACCAGCGTTTTGCTATCTATCTCCGGCAGCTTGGCTTTGTGGGCTCCGTCTTTGATACGTCCCTCTTCGTCCTTCACATCGGAGACACCACTGCCTACCTCCTTCTTTATGTCGACGACATCATTCTTACGGCGTTCTCAACAATCACCCTACAGCACATCATGGCCCGACTTCACTCGGAGTTTGCTATGATCGATCTAGCTCATCTCCATCACTTCCTTGGCATCTCTGTTACGCGCTCCTCCCATAGGTTATTTCTCTACTAGAGCCAGTATGATGTGGATCTTCTTCAGCGTGTGGGCATGGCCGAATATCACCCCACCGTCACTTCGGTCAACACTCGTACCAAGCTCTCCACCACCGACGGCTCTCTCCTCGCCGACCCCGCCCAGTACCGGAGTCTTGCTGGTGCTCTCCAGTACCTCACACTTACACGCCCTGATCTCACCTATACCGTACAGCAAGTGTGCCTCTTTATGCATGCCCCGCGCGAACCTCACCTCGCACTGCTCAAGCGTATCCTTCGCTACATAAAAGACACACTATCCATTGGCCTACATCTCAGCTCCGGCCCCATCGACTCTTTTACCACGTATTCTGACGCGGACTGGACGGGTTACCTTGACTCTCAATGTTCCACCTTCGGCTACTACATCTTTCTCGGTGACACTCTAGTCTCTTGGTCCTCCAAGCGCCAGACTACAGTGTCTCGGTCTAGCGCCGAAGCTGAGTATCGCGCCGTTGCCCATATCGTCACCGAATGCTGCTGGATTTGCCAACTTCTTTAGGAGCTCCGTACACCCATCGCCTCCACGACAGTTGTCTACTGTGACAACGTCAATGCCGTCTACATGACCGCCAATCCGATTTATCATCGATGCACAAAGCATATTAAGATTGACATTCACTTCGTACGTGACAAAGTCGCTCTGGGACACGTTCGGGTGCTCCATGTACCGTCGACACACTAGTTCGCTGACATAATGACCAAAGGCCTTCCCGTGCCTTTGTTCACTAGTTTTCGCTCCAGTCTCTGCGTCCGTTTCCCTCCCGCTATGACTGTGAGGGTGTTAAATCGCTAGACTTGTATATCTATATAGACCCGATCCTCTGTATATAAAATAGTGTCTCAGTCTCATTGTATACTACAGTTCTGCACTGCAGTGGGTATATGGCACCAGAGAATGCAGTTTTTGGAAAGGTGTCGCATTTTCAGCTTTGATATTTTGGTTCTTAAAATTGTAACCACGAAGAGGAGTAGCAGTTCCAACAACACATAGTGCGGTGAATCATCTGACCGAAGTAAGCCTATTCGATTTATAACTTTTACGGTAGTCTCTAGTCTCTACTGTTTAATACTGATTTTAATTTTTTAATACTGTTAACTTTTGAACACTTATCATTCATCTTATTTAAAATAATTATATAAGTATTATTTATTTTATTATTACAAATACTTTAAAATGACTTATATTTTTTATATTTATACAAAAATTTTAAATAAAATAAATGGTTTAACTTATGTTAAAAAGTTAACAGTGTTGAATATTAAAAAATAGAGGGAGTAATAATGTTCTGAAGACAAATTCGACTAAAACAATTTGCTACATTGATATAACAGGTATGGAATTGCTGGACAAAGGGGACAGCACTGCAGTTGGCTGACCAATCACTTGATGATGTTCTAACAGCCGAGTACCACGATGCATCCACATTGGTCTTCTTTGTGTCCAAGAGAGCCCAGTTAACAGACCAAGCATATATTCAGTGCTTCTCATGTTAACCAGACGCAGAATAAAACTCCAGCAACCAAGACAACCGGCGTTCTTCTTTGGAGGAGACTTCAGTTCAGTTCCCAACAATGCAGACATCGAAACTACATGTATGATAACAGTGGTGTGGTTGTTGAGGATAAATTCTCTGTAAATGAAGTTACCAACACTGGTCTCTATCCTAGATGATCTGAAACTCAGAATTTGACAGGGTGTGAGTATGACTAGAACAGGCTTCCATTCCTTTTTACCTTTTTGTACATGACGAAATCGATTGGTTTTCACTGCTCACTACTTGTACGAAGTCATCATAAGTACTAATTTTACCTGTTCGTCGTAAGTTGGGGGAAGTCCCAGATGAATTTGTTTGAATTTTCTTAAGTTTCTTTAGAATAAATGTCGAGAAATTTTCTTATGTTTTGTTTGCTGAGCTGATGAAAAAGTCTCTGAGATCAGACAAGTCACATCACTTCAATTTCGTGTCTCTCAGGTGAGTTGTGGGTCCCGCGAGTCAGTCACAGCCTGTCGCACTTGGTGAAACGAAGCGACATTAGTTAGCTTGCCGGAGAGCATCTCCAACCCAAGGGCGGGTGACGGGTCTCCGCAGCCATGGCCACCTTGTCGCCCCACCGCCGCGTATGCTGCCACCTCGCCGCCGCGCTCCTCCTCGCTTTCCTCCTCGCGCCGCCGGCGGCCGCCCAGTGGCAGTTCTGCGGGCAGAGCGGCAACTACTCGGCGAACAACACCTACCAGTCCAACCTCGCCCAGCTCTCCGCCACCCTCCCCAAGAACGCCTCCGCCGCCCGTACCCTCTTCGCTAAGGACAGCCTCGGCGCCGTCCCGGACATCGTCTACGCGCTCGCGCTCTGCCGCGGCGACATCACCAACGCCTCAGCCTGCGAGTCCTGCGTCGCCAACGCCTTCCAGGACGCGCAGCAGCTGTGCCCTTACAACAAGGATGTGTTCATCGTCTACGACTCCTGCTACCTCCGCTTCTCCAACCTCAACTTCCTCGCCGGCGCCAGCAACGGCAGTCCCATGAGCCTCACGAACACGCAGAGCGTGAGCGCGCCGGCGGAGGTGTTCGACGCCGCCGTCGGCAAGCTCCTCAACGCCACCAGCGACTACGCGGTGGTGAATTCGTCCAGGCGGTTCGCCACCGGGGAGGAGGCCTTCGATAGGACTGACCCCACCATCTATTCGCTGGTGCAGTGCACGCCGGACATATCGCCGGAGGACTGCAGGACCTGCCTCGGAGGCATATTGCCGCAATCCTTCGGCCGGAGTAGAGGCAGAAGGACTATTGCGATGCGCTGCAACTACAGGTACGAGCTGTATCCTTTCTTCTCCGGAGGGTCGATGCTGCGGCTTCCGGCGCCGGCGGCCGCGCCTCCGCCCGCAGCCGCAAACATGACGCCACCGGCGCCAACCGGAGGTGACTCAGGTGAGTTTGCAGAAAAAAAATCACTTCTTTTGCAGTAACTTATCTTGGTATCCGCCCAAAATTAGTGTTCTATCAATTTTGACAAAAATGAATATGCCAAACGCATACATAGAATTTTTGACAGAAAAAAGGGGAAATAATCCCTAAACAAATTTGTATGTCTTTAAATTGTTTATGCTGTTTAGTTTAAATTGTTAGTGCAAAAAGAATTGTGACTGCTTCGTAGTACTGCTGAATTGCAGAATTTTGGGGGAAAGACAAAAATATCTAAATCAAGGCGATTGGTTGCATGGGGATTAGTGGTCAAAGCAGTCCGTAGCTATCACATATTATTATAACCCTGTGCTGTTTTGTTCCTTTTCGGGTTGATCTTGACATTTCTGTTGCCCTGTTTCTATCGGATTCTTTACCAGAAACAGTGAAAAGCTCCTCCTTACTGAACATTTCCAACTGCAATGCATTTAGCCAGAAATAATATCATGTTTTCAGGAATACTTTTGGAAGTACTTTTCCTTGTCACTTATCACTTCTCTGCCACTTTTCATAAATTCCCCCACTATTTTTCATATTCTTTCACAAAAGTTCGCCTGAATCTAAATCATTCTGGTCGTGTACTTAAAAAGTACTTTCCTGAGATCTGTGGATATCACTAATAACAAAAAAGAATCGTAGTTCTGGTCATGGCTCTACGTTTTGAAATTCAGCGTGGTCATTTGGTCAATTCACACATTTATTCCACGTAGTATTAGTAAACACTGATTTTCCATTATGCAACATATATGCACCTTGTAAAGTTCAACAACGATTGAGGTTTTCTCTGTGTTTTGCCATTTAATTTGGATAATACACGAGAAAATTAAACCATATTCTAAAATGCATTTTTTTACAGTGAAAAATAGTTCATTATAATATATTGAAAAGTGCTTGACTTTACTAGCTTTGAACTGCACTAAGGCAGCGTTCATTTGGACTGGTTCTAAACTTCTCTTCTCTCGTTTTCTGCACGCATGCTTTTTGAACTGCGAAACGGTGTATTTTTTGTAAAAAAAAATCTATAGGAAAGTTGCTTTTAAAAAATTATATTAATCTAATTTTTATATTTTTTAGCTAATATTTAATTAATTATGTGCTAATTAGCCGCACTGTTTTGCATGCCGGAGGGGTCATGCCCCCCCCCCCCCCCCAAAGCCGAACACAGCTTAGACGTGTTTGTGTGCTTACTTCGTAGCATGTACCTTCTTGAACAGAAATTTAATTATAGAGGAAGTGTGTATCATATTGAGGTTATGAATTAGTCCTGTTAAGTTCTACCTGCCTGTCCTCACAACCAATACAAGGTTTTATCTGTCTGAACTCTGAAGTTGAAATCACTTGCTTGCAGGAAGAGAGAAAAATAAAAGTGGCACAGCTCTAGCAATTGCACTGCCCATAGTTGTATTGCTGGCTACGGTTGCCATTTGTCTTTCTGTTCAGTGGTGGAGAAGAAGATCAAGGTCAAAAAAGCAAGCATCATGTAAGTTCACTAACAATTTTGATTTAGTTAGAGAGAAATAGTGATTCCTTTTGATCATTTGAATTTTATTCTTTCCAAGAAATTAAAGAAGGGTTTCATGGTTGGAAATAACATCATATTTCATGAAAAGCTAATATTTCAGTTACATCGCATCATGGTTGCCCTCTTTTGATAGATTCAATTCAAATTTGATAGATTCAAAGGACATTGAAGGCACAGATTCACTTTTTATCGATCTATCAACACTGCGTGCTGCAACGGGTAACTTTTCTGAGAGCAATAGGCTTGGTGAAGGAGGATTTGGTTCAGTTTATAAGGTACCAATCATATATACTTTATATAGTATGTAACTATATACGTGTTCTGCTTCAACAAGTGAGTGCTTACACTTATGCAGGGTGTCCTTCCTAGTGGTGAAGAAATAGCTGTAAAGAGGCTCTCCATGAGTTCAGGACAGGGAATAGAAGAGTTGAAGAATGAGCTTGTTTTGGTCGCCAAACTTCAGCACAAGAATCTTGTTAGGCTTGTTGGTGTTTGCTTGCAAGAACATGAGAAATTGCTTGTGTATGAATACATGCCCAATAGAAGTATCGACACCATTCTATTTGGTACTATTTTCTACCCATAACTCAAAAATTGCAGTACTACTAGAGCTAAACTGTACATCTTCCCTCCAAAATGTTGTTCTTTACCCCTTCTTGAACCTGGTCTTCAACCCAGTACTCCAAACACTTGGAATTTACATGCCCCGACCACTATAAACATATCTTAATGGTAACACTTTGCTTTACTAATATGAAATTTCTTGTTCAACTGGCAGATCTTGACAAGCGTAAGGAGTTAGACTGGGGAAAAAGATTAAGGATAATAAATGGAATTGCTAGAGGATTACAATATCTTCATGAAGATTCTCAGCTGAGGATAATTCACCGCGACCTCAAAGCAAGCAATGTTCTATTAGACTCTGATTATACTCCTAAGATTTCAGACTTTGGCATGGCAAGGCTGTTTGGGGGTGATCAAACAAGGGAGGTCACGAGCCATGTTGTGGGAACGTAGTAAGTGGTCCAAATCAACCAAATCAGGTACATATAGTATGTCAGCATGAGTCACTCTATTTTCTCTTACTGCAGCGGATATATGGCACCAGAATATGCGATGCGTGGGCACTATTCTGTAAAGTCAGATGTCTTTAGCTTTGGCATATTGATGATAGAAACTGTGACAGGAAGAAGAAGCAATGGTTCATTCAGCTTTGATCAATCAAACGATCTCCTAATTCTTGTGTGTCTTTGTTCATTTCCTGGACTCTTTTACAAAGCTAAGTAGCTAACTTGTTGCAAAAATTCTCAGTCATCTTTGACAATATGATGCAGGTATGGGAGCACTGGACCAATGGAACAATTTTGGAAATGATGGATCCATCAATTACAAGCCATGCTCCTCGAGACCAGATGTTGAAGTGCATTCACATCGGGCTACTGTGTGTTCAAGATAACCCAGCAGATAGACCTATGATGTCAACAGTGAATGTCATGCTTAGCAGCAACACAGTGTCACTCCAATCTCCTTCCAAGCCATCATTTTTCATTCCCAAGAATGGCACAGACTCAAATATATACTCGGAATCACACCCGCTAACTTCCCAGTCGACCGGTAGGTCGGGAGGGATGTCAGTTAATGATGTGTCAGTTACAGAGCTTGAACCAAGATGAAGAAATGAATTTTCTGAATGAAAGGAAAAATCAATTGCATCGACAATTGGGTTGCTATCTGTTAAAAACAAACTTCAGGGAGAAGGCCTTAGGAAATTTGTATTACTGAGTTCTGAATGCATTTCTCCATTGATTGAGTCAATATATTATGTTTTGGTTTATTTGTTAGTCCAAGTCACATTGGTTTATGATTTGAAAAAGGGTTTGCCTGTTCAGTGTTCGTCAAGTGACAGAAATTTTACTGCCTACCACTTTTCTCTGGATGAGATCTAACTATTCTCATCACTCCCACCACTTTTCTCTTTTTTTTTCTTTTTATACAGGTTTAACAAATTATTCTGACCATAAAATAAATTTTAAATTGATGAACCTCTACAGTAAATGCAGGCATACTGAGGAAACTTGAACCCAAATACATAAAACAGAATTGCGGTAAAGTTTGACTAAAGGTAACCTTGCAATTTCGGTTACTAAAAGATAAGAAAATTTGAAGCAACTAAAAATTAGAAAAACCTTGTCAATAAAAACTTGTCCTTTGCTTCGGTGTACTTCTATAACAAAAAATTACAAATATTAAACAACACTCAATTTCAAATCACTGGTTTGTAGCGCAGGAACTCAGGCTCCATTGAGCCACTGAAACATCGGTTTGATCTTAACAAACACAAGTTTTCAGTATAATTTGATCTTTTGGTTTCCAGTCTGGTACATCGAGTTATATATTTATGAAAGCCTAGCTCTGGCAAAGAATCCTCTTCCGCGAAATGGCAAATCCCATACTGCGAGCACAGTTCACTGTTCCACATTTCTACGAGTACTAGCCCTTCACTGACGCCGTCGTCGAGGTGCCGGACGACGCGCCCCTCGAGTTGGCGCCGCCGTCGCCGCCGTTCCTGGCGTGGAACGCCGGCTTGGACGGCGCCCGGAGGGAGACCGTGTCGCTGCCGAGCATCATCACCACCGACGACATCACCGGCCGGTCCGCCGGGTCCCCCTGCACGCAGGGCAGCCCGATGTGGATGCACCGCATCACGTCGCTCCACGAGAAGCCGCCACTCATGCACGGGTCGACCACCTCCGACACCGCCCGCGCCGTCCACTGCTCCCACACCTGCACCATTCCATTTCGTAGCTAGCAAATCACCCAAAACTGCACGAAAATCACCTCATTTTCCAAGGACAAACAAGCAGATGGTTATTACTCACAGGGGTTAAGAGGTCTTCAGACGGGAGTAGTAGCACTCGTTGTTCCTCTTCCCCGTGACAATCTCCAGGACCATGGCTCCGAAGCCTAACACGTCCGACTTGACGGAGTAGTTGCCTCGCATCGCGTACTCCGGTGACATGTACCCACTAAAACACAACAGTGCAGAGTAATATTCACTCAATCGCCTACTGGGTAACTGAACGCCATATCCAAGCAACGGTGCAACACGATGAACAAAGAATATGTAATGCCCTCTGTGTTCGGCTGGTGATACTGACTACGTGCCGACGACGAGGTTGGTGACGCCCTGCGTCTGGTCTCGCCCGAAGAGCCTTGCCAGCCCGAAGTCTGAGATCTTGGGGTTCATGTTCATGTCGAGCAAGATGTTTCTCTTTTTGAGATCGCGGTGGACTACATTGAGCTGAGAGTCTTCAAGGCAGTGGCGGAGCTAGGTGCATTTCATGGTGTCACATGACACCAATGAAATTCTACAAACTCCGCTATAAATTGTTGTATCATGTTGCTTTTCTGTCCACCGATTCTATCAAGCAATAGAGATGACACCAATGATTTTTTAGCTTGGCTCCGCCCTATCTCTACACCTCTCCCCAGAACGGTAAGGCCGAACGTCTACTTCACACACTTAACAACATGAGTCACACAATGCTACTTCATACCCACCTACCTGCAACCTATTGGGCTGAAGTACTAACCACTGCGACTTACTTCCTCAATCGACGTCCTTGCTCCTCCGTTCGCCACAATGTCCCCTACACCCTTCTATACTGTAAGGCATCCGACTACTCTTACCTACGCATCTTCGGGTGTCTTTGCTACCCCAATCTCATCGCCACTGCTCCTCACAAACTTGGCTCCCGCTCCACTGCCTGCATTTTTCTCGGATATCCCTCATCCCACAAGGGATATCGATGTCTCGATCTCTCCACCCGATGGGTCATTGTCTCCCGCTATGTCGTCTTTGACGTGACCTGCTTCCTTTTCAGTCTACTTTATCCCAGATCCTCGTCTAGTGATCTCGACTTCCTCTTACCAATACCATGCCCTCCCGATCCCCTCCATCAATCTCACCTCCAGTCCCCTCGTCGGTCGCTCCTGAGAACTTGTTGCTCAACTATCCCACTCATCTTCGGCCCGATGCTACTCACATCGGACTTCCATCGGCCCTACCACTCTCATCGGCTCTGGCTGATCTTGTCTCCCTCTCATCAGACACATTACCCCCATCGGCTCCTCAGCCTTCATCGGCTCATCCCCACCTATCGGCCCATCCGCTTTCATCGGCTCGCCCCTCCCTATCGGCTGCTCCATCTCCATCGGATCGCCCAAACCAATCGGCCCATACACATCCATCGGCTCGCCCACCCCATCAGCTTAGGCTGACCTCATTCAACCCTTTCCTTGCACATACAGTCGTCGATCCCGAGCCGATGCCGTCCTTCCCCAACCAGTCCCTACCCCACCTCCTATGCTCCCATCGGCTCCTGTCCCCTCCACATCTCATATGATTACCCGATTACAAATCGGGTCCCTCCGTCCTACCAAGCGCTACGGGCTTTCAGTAGTACAAGGCTCTCATGGATAATGAGACCTGGCGCCTCATCCCTCGTTCTCTCGGTGCCAATGTTGTGACCGGCAAGTGGATCTTTAAACATAAGTTCCACACTGATGGATCACTTGCTCGTCACAAGACACGCTGGGTAGTTCGGGGTTTCTCCCAATGCCCCGGTGTCGACTACGACGAGACCTTTAGTCCCGTCATCAAACCCGCCACCATCCGGGTCGTTCTCACTCTGGCTGCCTCGCACTCTTGGTTGATCCACCAGCTCGATGTGAAGAACGTCTTTCTTTACGGTCATCTGACGGAAACAGTCTACTGCCAGCAGCCTCTAGGCTTCGTCGATCCCTCTCGTCCTGACAACGTCTGTCTCCTTCAGCGCTCTCTCTACGGCCTCAAACAGGCTCCTTGGGCCTGGTACCAGCGCTTTGTTGCCTACCTTCAGCACATCGGCTTTGTGGCCTCTGTCTCCGATAGCTCTCTCTTCATACTTCACATCAGCACCACCATCGCCTATATTCTCCTCTACGTCAACGATGTTGTTCTTATAGCGTCCTCGCCGTCCCTCCTACACCAGATCATGGCTCGACTCCACTCTGAGTTCGCCATGACCAATCTCGGTCCTCTTCATCACTTCCTTGGCATCTCTATTACCCACTCTTCTCACGGGCTCTTCCTTTCCCAGCGTCAGTACGCCATCGATCTCCTCCAGCGTGCAGGCATGGCCGAATGTCACCCCACGGCCACTCCAGTCGACACTCGCGCCAAGCTCTCCGCTACCGATGGCTCTCTCGTCGCTGATCCCTTCCAGTACCGGAGTCTTACTGATGCTCTCTAATACCTCATCCTAATACGGCCCGACCTCATCTACGCCGTCCAGCAAGTGTACCTCTTCTTGTATGCTCCGCGCGAACCTTACCTCACGCTGCTCAAGTGTATCCTTCGCTACGTGAAGGGCACACTCTCCAGTGGCTTACATCTCAGCTCCAGCCCCATCGACTCTCTCACCGCATACTCCGACGCGGACTGAGCGGGCTGCCCTAACTCTCGACGCTCCACGTCCGGCTACTGCGTCTTACTCGGCGATACTCTAGTCTCCTGGTCCTCAAAATGCCAGACTATAGTGTCTCGGTCCAGCGCTGAAGCCGAGTATCGTGCCGTTGCCCATGCCGTTGCCGAGTGTTGCTGGCTTCGTCAGCTTTTTTAGGAGCTCCTTGCACCTATCTCCTCTACGACCATCGTCTACTGCGACAATGTCAGTGTTGTCTATATGACCACTAACCCAGTCCATTATCGACGCACGAAGCATAGAGATAGATATTCATTTTGTACGTGATAAGATCGCACTAGGACAGGTTTGGGTGCTTCATGTTCCATCAATGTACCAATTCACCGATATTATGACCAAAGGCCTCTCCGCGCCTTTATTCACCAGTTTTTGCTCTAGTCTCTGCGTCCGTTCCACTGTCGCTGCGACTGCGGAGGGTGTTAGACCACTGGAACGAAAACTGATGACCATAGACCCGACCCTCTATATAGATTTGAGGTCTTAGTCTTACTGTATACCACATTATTAAAAAACATTAGAAATGAAATTATGGGAATCAAACCTCGAAAACGATATATTACAAGCGCAACAAGATATAATCATTTTTAAATTATAAATCAATACCATAAATATATATATTAGTGAAGATCCAAAAGAATAAGTAGTTCATAACAATATTATTGTATCAATGCTCACATCACATAAGGATTATGGTTAAGTTATAATATCAATGCTAACAACACTTAACGATCATATTTAAGTTTTTAATGTTTTGATGGGATGCTGGTATTATAATTTCTTTGAAAATTCCGCATGAAAACAGTATATCACTAAAACAGTCGAAAAAAGCCTATACCATTTTGGAACAATATAGAATCAGAATACAGCAGTTGGTATAAAACGAAAATGATAGTCGGTACGGTCAAAAAATTCTATATTTCATCCCTAACTGTACTATCACTACTCATATACCCCTCTCGAACATTTTAAACTTGAAATTGTGCTTATCAGTATTCAGTACGTATTGTGTCGGTTAACTAGTGTCAAACAAAGTTGTGCAATACGCGCTTTGACTCACCTCGTCCAAGCGTCGCCGCTGGTGGCGTCACATTAACCGCCGGCGGTGGAGCAGGCGATCCGGAGGGCGCCGATGGTCCTGGTAGTTGCACCAGCATTGTGCCATTGAGGAAAGGTTTGGTTTCGATCCGGAAGCTGCACCTGACTGAAAGGGTCCTGCCTCCGATGTTGTCCTTGTACGTCCCAAGTTCTTGTGCCACGATATTGGCGAGGCAACTCCGGCACCTCGCCGGCGTCAGGTCCGGCGTGCACTGCGCCAAGCTGTACACCTTGGGGAACTGCGTGTTGAAGTCGGCCTCCCCGGACGCGTACCGACGGGTGGAGTTGTACGCCGCGTAGTCGGCGGTGGCGTTCACGAGCGCCGCGACGAGGCGGTTGTACCGGTCTGGCTCCGACGTGACCTTGTTGTTGTTGTTCACCGTGTACTCCGGGATCTGCCTGGGGGGATCGTCGGAGAGGAAGTGGATGTTGGAGTAGCTGACCATGCATCTGTCGTAGTAGACGGTGGCGTCCTTGCTGTTGCCGCACGCGTTGGGCAGGTCGTTGAAGGCCTGGGTGAGGCAGCTGAGGCAGGATGTGGAGCTGACGTCGCCGCGGCAGAGCGCGATCGCCGAGACCTGATCCGGCACGGCGCCGACGTCCACGGCGGTGGCGTAGAGGTCCGGAGACAAGGAGGCGTTACCGGGCAGAGTGGCGGCGATGAGGTCGAGGTTGGCACTATATCTACTTTCGGGCGTATAGGTGCCGAAGTCGTCTCCGCCGCAAACATTCCATGGCTCCCCGGCAGTGCGGGGCACATGCAGGGCGACGGCGACGATGGCTATTGACAGGATGAGACGGCAATCCATCGAGCATTTCGTGCGAAGAGGATGATAGGAGTTTGATCGATTTTGTACTTTCCACATTTTTAGACGGCTAATGACTACGACTAATGAGTAATCCCCGTCCAATACGGCGGAGAGCCCGAGACGACCATGCAAAGTCGTTGCGGTTTCCTGCATCTAGCTTTGTCGCTTACCTTTCTTTTGGATTGCACTGCACATTATAATACTCTTTCTTCGGCCTGGTGTAGGTCGGCAGGAAGTGCCGGCGCCAAACTATGGAAACAGCGCGCACGCGGCCGTGGGAAGTGGGCACTGGTATCACAGAAGCCAATGACCAAAGACTAACCGGTGACTTTAGCGGTCTTCGGATTGATCACAGGCTTCCACGGCAGCGACAACGCCGTCCATGCTGCAACTGGCAATGCAACTTGTAAAGTTGTAAGTGCCATCGTATCACGGACTAATGTACAGTACCAACTTGTAAAATGAGCGGACGACCAGGCTTGTTTGACTTGTCAAGGTTTTCCCAAAAGCGCTTGACAAAGGATGCGCTGCACTAAGTTGACTCCCCCAACGATGGAGATACTATCTTCTTTCATTGCATGCACCATAATTCTTAGTGATGATTTATAATACTCGTAGCATCTCAATAGTATGTACCAAAAAGTACATCAGAAAATGCTATCTCCTCTGATCCCAAATAGGTCGTTTTAGATACGAAAACATGGACTCAAAAATTAAGAAAACAATTAAATAACTTTGTTGCTCTTCATTTATATTGCATTGGAAAGGATAAACCGATTTATTTGTGGGAGTTATATCATTTATTTACTAAGGACAAACAATAAATAATAATAGTTGTAAAGTTACCTTTTTTTTGGATAACAAAAAAATCCAGCATTTATATCCACAAATAGATATATATAGCCAAAAATTACATGAATACATATACTCCAAATCTCATAACTACGATTAAAAAAACAAAAGACTAAGCTTCAAATTTTCCATGCTCACTTCAAACTCTACAGAGATATGGAGCTAGTCTATTATTGCTCTGTCACGTCCTCTCGTTGTTACTGTAGCCACTACAAAAGCTCATGCATTCTGTCATAAGCTAAGGAAAGAGACAGAACAGTCCAAACAACAATCAACAACCATCTTGTAGTTGCCAAGCATCAGTTTTCACCCTGCCTGAACAATCTACACCTCGCAAGGAACCTCACGTACATCGAGCCATCGAAGCTTATCTCATGGAGAACTGTTATCACCATGCTGTGGTCGCCGCACGCCATGACCGCCGTTGAGCTGACGTAGCTTATCTAGCTGCCGCCCTCACGTTGTCATCGTCGCATACCACAATCTCTGCCGAGCTGTCGACACAGCCTATCTCACCGGGAAGCCGCTGCCGCCACGTTGACTTCGCTGCTGACCCCGGCGTAGCTCCTAGTCGATTGGTTTTATATAACTAAGAAGAAAGTGAATCCGTAGTAGATTTCAAATTCATGAGTCGAATGCGGGTCACGGGGTAAAACCCACACACCTAAGCTAGAAAGCACGTCTCTAAAACGCTTGATAACCAAGTAATAACTGGTTTCCAACTAATCAAGAAAGAAGAAAGTGCGAGCAAGTGAGGAGACATACATTAAATGTCTTTAATATATGTGTAAATGTAAGACGATTACAATAAAGAAAAAAACCACTCTACTCCTCCGAACTATCAAACCAATACATTTAAATCCTAAATCATTTTTTTATTTTGCATTCTAAATTATTAAAAACGATTCATTTTGCTAGAAAAAAATGATATTTCTCTTTTGCACTTCTCTTTATACAATATGCATTATAATTTTTTTTGAGGACAGATAATGTTACACCTTACGTCTCATTTTTTTCTTGAGTTTTTCATCATTGTTTGCATAGGTTGGAGACATATAAGTTTTATTTAAACATAGAGATTTAAAACTGCAAGCACATTAACTATTGTGTAAAAATTTCAAAATATTTTGTATTACAGGCTATGGCATCATTTATGGCTCTATGAAATTCCAACTTAAAATATGGCCTATGTAAAGAGAAATAAAATAGAGAAATATCATTAGGGAGTAAAGTGAATCACTATAAGTAATTCAGGAGTGAAGTGCAGCAAGGAAATAGTTTTTGAGAATAAAATGGACTTTTTTAAAAAGATAATTATTCATTAGTAGTCCGATTCTTTCTCAATTGTCAATTACCTAAACCTTATACTATACAATATTGCAAATTTAGAACAAATTAAGTGCAACTTTTTGTTTGCATCATTTTTTACCTTAAAACACTGCCAGGGCTTTGCCTGACAGTTTCTTTTAGAAATATTTAAAAGAGTTATAAGTTAAAGTTACAAAATTATAGAACCAAACTGAAGATTATATAGTTTGTAACCAATCTAAAATAACTTGTTTGAGAACACCATTCATTCTACAAGTATGTAGAAGAACATCATCTTTGAACTCTTTCTTCCGTCTGTGCACACTTGGAGCTACATTCTGAAATATAAGAGCATTTATGTGTTTTCATAGATGCCAACAAACAATAAGACATATCTCCATAAAGCCCTTTTTATTGAAACTATATCTTCCCAATGCAATCATCAGTGGCAAAGTAAGGTTTGTGTTCCAGGTGATGCTGATTGCTGCTAAACATTGGACACTGAATTGACA
Organism: Oryza coarctata; assembly: GCA_030770085.1. Lineage (NCBI taxonomy): Eukaryota > Viridiplantae > Streptophyta > Magnoliopsida > Poales > Poaceae > Oryza > Oryza coarctata. The sequence continues at coordinate 13,895,372 of CM061475.1, forward strand.
TTTTGCTAAATTAATCTAGATGCATTCATATATTTATAGATATCGCGAATTTAACACAGTTTTAGTATCATTGATCTTCTTGTTATCACTCCGACGAAAATATGGCAAACATTTCTTAATTGTAACACATACATGTGCAAAATCTTCCCTTGTAGAATTCAGCATGGTCTCTCTTCAGGGCTCAGGTTCTACCGTTCTGATAAGCAGCTGGAGTTCCATCTTCTTACTGTGCTCTCTACGACTGCTCCTCCAATGACGCGATTGACATGCCGGATGCGACGCCGGATTTGTCGCTGCCTTTCCTGGTGAATAACGCCGGTTTGGGAGGGGCTTGGAGCTCAACAGTGTCGGTGCCGAGCATCAGCACCACCGATGACATCACCGGCCGGTCTGCGGCGTTTCCCTGAACACAGAGGAGCCCAATATTGATGCATCTCACCAAGTCGCTCTCTGAGAAACAGCCATTCATGGCCGGGTCTACCCCCTCCAGCACAGTTCCGGCCTCCCATTGATCCCACATCTGCATCGTTTTTGCAGTAATACCCATGAGCCAAGCTGCAATTCGACGTGCTCTTCTCGAGCTGGATAATGGTGGTCAGATATTCAGATATCACTCACCATGGTCAAGAAATCTTCAGATAGTTGAGAGTTGTAGCAGTCATTGTTCTTCCTTCCAGTCACGATCTCCAGGACGAGGACGCCGAAGCTGAACACGTCTGACTTGATAGAGTAGTTCCCACGCATCAGGTACTCAGGCGCCATGTATCCACTGGAATATCATGATAATTAAGGTTACATTTAGCTAATTATCTACTAAATAAAAAATATCTCTACTATTTAAAAGCGGATGTCCGTCCTTCCCTTCCCTCCCCTCATGTGCAGCACACCCTCTTACGGGACAAACACAAAAATTGTTCGAGAAAAAACAGAAAAAAAAACCCTGTTGGTTAAAAAAGAAATGGGATCACGAACTTTATGCTACATTAGCTCATTCTTAATGATACGGGTTCGTGGTAATACATGGGTATATTACTAGTAAATAATTTAAATAGACTTACTATGTGCCAATGACATGCTTCGTGACAGCCTGGGTCTGATCCCGACCAAATATTCTAGCGAGTCCAAAGTCTGAAATCTTGGGGTTCATAGTCTCGTCTAGCAAGATGTTGTTTGCCTTGAGATCGCGATGTACTACCTTGAGCTGAGAGTCTTCATGGAGGTATTGCAAGCCTCGAGCGATCCCGTTTATGATCTTGTACCTCTTCTCCCAGTCCAGTTGCTCACTTTTCTCAGTGTCTGACATTGATCATAGAGGATGTTTTTAGTAGATCAATGGATGACACCAATCTTTGCAGGAGAAAACACAGGAATTGAAGTTAACATGACTCTACCGAAGAGGATCAGGTCGAGGCTTCGGTTTGGAACGAACTCGTAGACAAGCAGCCTCTCCTGTTGCTCCAAGCACACCCCAACAAGGCTGACAAGGTTCTTGTGCTTCAGTTTCGCAACCAGAGCGAGCTCATTCTTCAGTTCTTCCATTCCTTGTGTTGAGCTCTCCGACAGTCTCTTCACTGCTATTTCATAGCCATCTGGGAGCACACCCTTTCAAAAATGAAACAGATGTTAAGCTTACTGAGCACGAGCATTTGATAATGATTGACTGACATGCTTTTCTTAGTACCTTGTACACAGCACCAAATCCGCCCTCACCAAGCTTGTTACTCTCTGCAAAATCACCAGTTGCAGATCGCAAAGTAGAAATGTCGATGAGAATCGAATCTAAACTTTCAATGTCCTCTGCTTCAGTGGAGTAATTGTCATCTAGTTAAATATCAACGTAAAAGAATGGATTAGTTCTTTTTCATTTAAGGCCGCTTGAAGTGTAGTAAACTGGAGAGTTTTGCAGGACATACATGTGTGTTTTGCTTTTGTTACTGGACGCTTTTTCATCCAGAAACAGAGGCCGACCACAACGTTTATTGCTGCTATTGTGGGCAGCAGAATTATAAGAACCAACCCGGGGACGCTGTACATTCTCCCTGGATCAACTATTCGAAAAGTAAAATGTCAGCCTAAATAAGTGCCATTAAATTATATTTTAGGATAATTATACCATCCTTAAGAAGTTATTGGGAGGTATAACATTTTCTAGTATAAATTTTGATACATTTAAGTACTATGTATCTTTAGTACTAAAATTTTAAATGTAAAATTTAATACCTATAGTTACTTTCTTCTCAAGTATGATAAAATTATCCTATATTTTAACTATAGTAATGCACATATATTAAATCTATTTTTAAAAGAAAAGTACTCCATTTTAATCTAGATTGGTTATTATCTAAAAAATAATCTACATTGGAGGCTCCTTGAACCGTTTTTTAGACAAGGCCCACACACACGGGCATTTTGTTTATGGAATGGATGAATTTTAATTTGTACAGGAGCGTAACAAACTAATGGCAAATTAAAACTTGGATGTTTTTCTTTTTGAAATTATTGTTTAGTGGTTCTATTTCCCTTAACAATATGGTTCTAATCCAGGTTCATAGGTAAACATAAAAGTAGAGATAGTAGATTATTTTTTCTCAACGTAAAAAAATACTTTATCTGTCTAAAAATATAATAACATTTAGCAGTTAAATTTTATAGCTATATTTAATTTTTCCAGATACTTCATAAGTAATCGCAACCATCTCCCAAATGTGCATTATTTGCTTGGATATTTTTATTTTATCTTTAGAGTTTCTAAAATTTGTCCCTTTCTTTAGAGCTATAAGCTTTTTTTTTTATTTTTAAGGATACAAATAGAAGATGTCATTCTTTAAAAGAACAACTCATCAACCCATTTTGTTTAGGGTGCATTCTAACTGACAACTTAGACACAATTTCTTATAAGGATGAATAAAATATTACATAGTGTGATGATAAAAATAGCTTAATTATAAAAGTTGTCTAAGCAATATAAATGTAGATTTTAAAGTTTTTTTTTGAGCTACCATACTTTTCTATTCTAAGTGTGAGATGAATAATCCAAATCCGAGTCTGCAATGGATTGTTTGGTCCAATTAATTTTTCCAATGGATTGCATATAATCATTGAGAATGCTATTCACATTAAAAATGATTACCTCTTGTAGGTTCATATCAGTAGGTGAGTTTCATATGCGTGTCTATATTTATACCATATTTTCTTAAATATATATAGATATATCTAATCAGCTATTAATGTTTTTGCTGTTGTATATAATGATGTAATATTTGTTTTTAGTTTTTCAGATGATTTTTCATAACTATGTTAATAACATACAAAGGTGAAAGAAGAAAGATATGGCCCACATGTTTTGTTTAATAAAAGAAAGAATATTGTCAATATAAATATTAAATTATTAATTTAATTGTAAGGAATAAATATATCAAGATATAACTAATCGCTTATGAATGTGTTGTTGGTTGTGTGTTAGAGACGTATTTATGGATATGTAAGTATAATATTGTGCGTGTAGTGATGTGCGCGCACGCCTACTGTATAATCAAAAAGATTATAGTTGCTATAAAATCACACATATATTAGTAGATGGGCAACGCATATATGCAGCTATTCATGAAAGAGAGGCCTGCCCTGGTTGCTGGGAAGCCTTTTAGAAGTCCATGCACAGAGGAAAGAAAACAAATCTACTGATTTACATATTAACTTCAATAGAGAAAAAAGAGGAGAGTATGAAAGATAAGGGGATAAACTGGCGATGCACGTGGGCTCACGTACACGCGCAAGCGGAGGGAACGTGACTTTCAATTTGTTTTTTTAATTCACAAATCTAATGGTGTAAAATAATGGATCCTGGTATTAAGTGAAAATTAAGGACCGAATATTTTTCGCTTAGGAAGTTTAATAAATTTTTAATATATAATAAGATAATCTTGTAGGACCTAGGAAACTGAATTCTGGGTGACACGTACGGGTGAGTTAGCAAGAGAAGCACATAAAGGAAACCACAGGCGCCGCTGACTCACCTCCTTCCGGCGTTATCGTCGTTGCTGGCGGCGTCACATTAACCGTGGGTACCACAGCCGCCGGTGACGGTGCCGGTGGCTGCGCCGGCGAGAGCGCTGACGTTCCTTGTAGCCGTACAAGGATTGGTCCATCGAGAAAAGGCGAGGTACCGTACTGGAAGCCGCACCTGACCGCATGGGTAAATGCTCGGACGTTGTTCTCGAAATATGCAATACTTCTCCCTATGATCTGCGCGAGGCAACTCTGGCACAACGCCGGCGTCAGGTCCGGCGTGCATTGCGCCCAGCTGTACACCTTGGGGAACTCCTGGTTGAAGTCGGCCTCCCCGGACGCGTACCGCCGCGTGGAGTTGTACGCCGCGTAGTCGGCGGTGGCGTTCACCAGCGCCGCCACGACGCGGTTGAACCGGGCCGGCTCCGACGTGACGTTAGCGGAGCTGCTGTACGCGTACAACGGAATCTTTTCGGAGAAGCCGCCAGCGAGGATGCTGGCGTTGGTGTAACTGAGCAGGCACGAGTCGTAGAAGATGGCGGCGACCTTGTTGTAGGCGCACGCGTTCGGCAGGTCACGGAAGGCCTGGGTGAGGCAGCGGAGGCAGGAGGAGGAGTTGGCGTCACCGCGGCAGAGCGCGAGGGCCGAGACCCGATCCGGAACGGCGCCAACGCCCTCGGCGGTGGCGAACATGTCCGGCGACGCGGACGCGTTGCGGGGAAGGGTGGCGGCGATGAGGTTGATGTTGGCCAGGTAGCTGCTCCTCCTGGCCGGAAAGTTGTTGGCCGTGTCGTCGCACAGCGGCCACGGGTACCCCGTCGCGCGGGGCACGAGCAGCTGCGCGACGGCGACGACTGCCACGGACAAGGCGAGACCCCAAGCCATTGGGCACAGTGGAACCGGTGGCTGGATCGAGCTCGTTGTAAATGGGACTTACGACCGCCCGGTACGGCAGAGCCGACCATTCAAGTCACTGTAGGAGTCGACGGCCGTAGACGCGCAGCTCGCTGCCACAAAAATGGTTTGAACTTGGTCAGACATAGCGCCCATCTGTTAACCCAGCCAAACCCGGAAAAGGATGCTTTGTGTCACACTGGCTTCACTGCTAAGGCTATGTTCGGTAGCTGAGGTTGAAAACGTTTTTTAGATGTATGTTTTTAAAATTACTAAACATTATACTTTTAAAAAGTTTTTTATAAAAAATTACTTTAAAAATAACATTAATATATTTATTAATTTTTTAGCTATTAATTAATTAATTATATGCTGAAGGTGAGAAAAGAAAAGATGAAAATGATCATCTAAAACGAGAAAACTCATTACTAAATAATTAATTAAGTACTAACTAATGCAAACTTTAAAAATAAATCAATATAATTTTTAAGCCAACTTTTAAATATTTGTTTTTTAAAAAACATACTGTTTAAAAAACGCGCTTAAGACTCCTTTCCATGTTCAACCGAACGGAGCCTAATCCGTTTACCGTCTTCGGTCAGAGAGAAGCAGAGCGTAGTGCAGGAGGAGCAGCTCGTGGAGCGCCCTGGGACGTGGCCGCCCACCGGGCGGACTCGTCTGCCTCTGCCGGACGCTGCCGCCTCGAGGTCTGAAAGGCGCTGACAAGAAAACCGTCTATTCAATTGCATCGCTTTTTTGGAAGAAACAATTATGTTGCCAGATCCTAGCGTATCGCTCCACCGGTAGAACTGCGTCAATGGCGTGGACCCAAAGAATCGTCGCCGGCTTCGGCGGGCGGCGGCCGTTGGGCAGGGTAACTTGATTTTCCATGGCACTATGGCAGTACGAGTACAAAGTCATTGATTGGGACAAGAACGTGCTGCAATTGGCAATACAAGTTGGTGCTTTACTCCTTTCCACGCAGTTTCGTGGGCTAGAACATCGTGGCACTTGGAAAAAAAATGGAACTGCGCAGAACTCGTTGAAACAGCTAAGGGCGAGTTCAGTTTAGAAAAAATGAATTTGTTTAAGATAATATAATTAATTCGTATTAATTATTTTAAACTTTTAAAAATCGTGTTTATTTGTTATTTTAAAGTAGTTTTCTTATATAATTTTTTTAAAACGTAATTAATCAAGAGTTAAAGCCTTAACACGTTTTATGTAAGCAAATTAGTTTAACCTTATCTTGGCTGCAAGTATCCCCCTCTGCCGCGGCGATGGTCGCCGGCTATGGCATCCTCTCCGTTGTTCTCGTCCTCTCGCTGCCGTCGGCCATGCGGGCTGAGAGAGCTGACTGCGAACAAGCCGCCGGCAACGATTACGTAGCCAACAGCACTTTCGAGGCGAACCTGAGCCTCCTTGCCGCGGCACTCCCCGGCAATGTCCACGGTGCCTGCCGGCTTCGCGGTCACCAACCAGGTCTACGCGCTAGCGCTCTGCCGTTGCGATGTGAAAAGCCTCATCTTGCAGCACGTGCGTCGCGTCGGCGTTCGTCGATGGGAAGAAATACTGCCCCGGCATCAATGACGTCACCATGTTGGAGGATGTCTGCGTTCTTCGATTCTCCCGCCAGAGGTTCATGGATTTCCCCGCGGCGGACCAGCGGCAGGTCACAGAGATGATGTACGGACTATATATCCAACCATTGTTTCCAAGCATATACCCATGCTAGAATCAGATAAACTAATTAGCTCATTACAAACAGTTGGCGTCAGGATCGGTCCCCATCGAGCGTCAAGTGCCGGCGGTTGGCTGGTTCAACGCCGCAGTCGCGAAGATCCTCGCAGCGCTGGTCGAGCACGCCGTGGCCGCGGCGGGCAACTCGACCACCAAGAAGTATTTCGTCACGGGTGAGGAGGACTTCGACCCCAAGATCTACGGGTTCGCGCAGTGCGTGCCGGACCTGACCCCGGCGCAACGCAACGAATGCCTCAGGACCCTCCTCGTTTATGCAAAACAAGCGTACGTCCGCAAAAGCCTTGGGTGGGTTGGTACTAATTCGGTGTGGTGCCGAGTGATGTGTAGTGTGCAGCCGTTCTACGGAGGCAGGGCGATGTTGCAGCTCTCGGCGCCACCAAAACCGGCAGTCGAGACACCGGTTCTTATTCGGTGTGGCGAGCTTGTTTTTTCCTGAAGGGGAAAAAAAAGTTACGTATGACTCTATTGCCTTTCAATAGAAGCCAGGCCTTTGAGGCTGAGGTCTTTGGTCTAGAAGAAAAGTTATAGTGAATTCATGGTTGTCCTAATTGACGTTGATGTTTAGTGTGTGTGCATGGAAGAAAAAAAACGCAGCCGGAATCGCTGGCGGCATCGCTTCTTCAGTTGTGGTATTGTTGATCCTTTCAGTTTTTGCGTTTGCTCGCTTCAGGAGAATGCCCAAGGTTACAGAGACTGACCACCGTGAGTAGCATATATAGTGTTATAGTCTCCGTTCAGTAGCTGAAATTTACTGTTCCCCGACATAATCCTTGTCATATGGCAACAGCATTGAAGAAAATAAGGAGAGCACAATGTATGATTTTTGATCTGCCTGCATTGCAAGATAGTAAGCTTGGTGAAGGTGGTTTTGGTGCTGTATACAAGGTAAGTTACCACGTAAAAATGCAGGAGAAAAATCTTAAATGTATTGCGCATTAGTCTTATAAAAAAGATTATATTACAAACTGGTGGCATAACTCATCCCATGAGCTAATGTAGCCCACGAGAAGTTTCTTGAGCCAGCAATGGCCTTAGAGGACTCAAATCCATTCGTCGTCTGGATCGCAATGATGTAGATCTAGAGGAACTCGACGGGATCAATAAAGCTATCATACTTCTTTTGAAGAGTTGGCCTAAACATAGTCAACCAACACACCTGTTTGAGCTATTCTATGAATATATGATAACCGACGCTATATGAAGCAGCATAGTGTGTGAATCGGAGCATGGGCCCTCCTGGTCCAAGTAATGGTGGTTTCCTTGGGATTGGCTGAAAGACGCTTAATCCTTGATGAGGTGACATGGTCATCTGCGTCTGTACACGCTAAGTGTGACACAGGCGTCTTTATTGGCCCTCTCCTTAAAATGGTGGTGAAGGTCTTATGCCCCCAATAGCCAAATGAGGGGAGGCAACTGTCCTACGCCACCTACGGAAAGACATGGCGCTCCTATGCCATATGGAGCTCACCGTTCGGCCGTTAAAGATGAGGATGTCACTCTTTACGAGCCACATGCACTATTGGCAATAACCTATCGGTGAGTGGTGCTCACGAGGTTAGCGATTAGCTACAACCAGTGCCCTTCAATCATCTTGTCAGCCACCTAGAGAAGAGCATGCTCGAGGATTGTTTGCACTACAAGCAAAGCACTCCTTGGGTGGACAGCCTCCAGCACCAAGCGATGCCTAATCGGGGGGCACGACGTGTTGAAAGGCGTGACCATGGTGAGGTTCCCTTGCTCTACTCGGTCCGGCGATGCCTTTCTTTGCTAGGGGGATAGAGCATGTTGGAGCAAGATGGGAGCGTCCGCGATACACCATGGGACACCGTGGTGGCAATGGCGTGTGACACTGCTCAGCGGTATCTGACTCCCTAAAATCTGAGCGGCAGCGACAGTGTTCACCAACCATCACTCTATGATTTGCAATGGCTAAACCAAGAATTAAAATGCATGCAAGGAAAGAAATACCCCCTACTTGGTGTGCCAGATATTAGCGATTGTTCACTAAGGGTAGGAACCTAGGCTGGCCCCCTTTGTATTTGGCCTAGGGGTGACCTAGCACACTGTGAGTTCAATGAGGTGGACACAAATTAGTTTAGACAAGTTCGAGCCACTTAGAAGCTTAATACCATACTCTTGTATTCTTTCTTATTCTTGACTTTGCTTTATTGGTGCTTTTCTTCCTCCCTTTCTTCTCTTAGCTACAAACCTCCACTTATATATCCTTCAAGGGTACTGCATATACAAGGAGAAGAAAAGAGTACACAAAGATGGGACCCGTGGGCCCTAGAAAATAGAGGTTATATATAGCTAGTCCAATCACTATAGGAATCGTAGCGACCATTGCCAAAGTCACACTATACTCATGCCGTTGCTGACCACGATAGGCCCACTTGCTAGCCTCTCCACACGAATAGGTGAAAAGCTAGACTATAACGGATAGGTTGACGTTAGCTAGGTGATATGGGGAGCAATATACATCTTGTCGTATGTCATTTATGGATGGAGAAGACATCCATCGTATTGCTCTAACTAGCGCAGGCACATAGGTGTCATGCTAAGTCTAGCTCTCCAACCTACCGTATTAAATGCGGTGGTTAGGATGGCTAGGTACATGTAGCCCCTGACCTCCAGTGCCTCGAAGTATCCAGAGGATGCACAAGCTTGGGATCATAGATTGGAACTACCTCACCGAAGCCTGTTTGCTATCTCGGGGTTCATGTGCTCGGATGAGGTAGCCTGGGATCCTCAGTCCATGGCTGGCTAGCTCGGGCTATTAGGTCAACCCGACCAGCTCGGATAGGCCATCTTAGAAGGCTGCGCATGTGCCAAGCGTCACGCTACGAGCTACCTAGGGCATCAACTTAGGAATGTTAGCTTGGGGCTACCAACACTACATCACAGATACTTATAGGCCACAACCTCCCAAGATGCCACTGTTCCTTAAGTGCCATCTATCTTCTTGGCCGCTTGGGTGGGACGCTTAGTTCCCACTTTATCGGCAACAACAATTGCACTTGCTGAGATTACCTGTCTTCATGGGTTTGAAGTTCTGATCATAGGACTAGAGGTTTTAGTCCACATATGTCTACGTGCCGCTAAGTATTGGCCAAAGCTTTTGAGGCGTAGAACCAAAACTTCTGATGTTCGAATTAATGAGTAATAGCTACATAATGTAGGGGAGTGGTATAAAACCCCTCCACCTCCTTTAGAGTTGTTTTGGGACTTTTCACTTTTGTTTTTATGTCTAAACCTCTCTCACTAAATTCTTGAGGTTCCATAGGGATTTCAATGAGATTTTTGAGTGGGTTAAGTGTTTTTTTTAAAGAAGAGAGCTAGGAGGTTGTTGAATCAACATGGGGCACTGTTTTGAGCTTATTATTAATCTTAGAGGAAAACCTCCTGGACAGCTAGTGTCACTCGTGAGCTTTCTTAAACTATGGATTAATCTGGATAAGTTTGTAGGGGAGGTAACTTTATTTAAAACTAAACTAATCCGGTTGGTTAATTGAGACCGGAGTTTTCAGGAAATCCTCAACTAAGAGTAGTATATATGTGATCCAAACTTCAAAACAAAAATCGCCGTCTCTCTTTTTCCCTTACTTTTTCTGGTGTTTCTGTGAATGTATTTCCTGCTATTAGCCTGCTGCACTGTATTCCTTCTTCAGTATCTATTTCTTGGATTTACTTTGGGCTGTCCTTTACTTTGCACTGTGCTGCTCTTTAGAGCCTCATACATCTAATTGGAAGTTTTGGGTATAGTAGGCAAAAACTTATAACTAGCTTTTCGGTCTACCTAAGGCAGCAGGTCAGAGGTTCCAGTAAGTTGGACCCGAAGTTGTGCAGTGCTAGATAATTTATGTAGTCAGATTTAATATATAACTGTAAAATTTTATTTATATAGATTCACTATATTTATTTAAATTTTATATACAACTAAGAGTTTTTATTTTTATAAGGTTTAGATTTTATAACAATTCTAATTTTATTAGTTTGGATTTTATTTATAACTCAACTTCTTAGCTTCTATTTATATATATATATAGATGTAATTGTATTTTATATATAACTATATCAATCAATCTATACCATTATAATCTAAACACATCATCTCACGGTTAAAATTGATCAGATCTCTTTTTTTATATTAATGGGAGTTTTTTATTTTTTCAATTTATGCCAAAATTTTTAGCTTTTTACCCGCTAATATTAACCTGACGGCTCCTAAAATAGTCTCCAATTATCCCATTTCTTACAACAATGAAGGTTGTTTACTCCCTAGGCTGTGTTCATGTAGCATACTGAAAGAGTCGATGGCCGTAGAGGCGTAGACGCGCTTGGCTTCAATCCTCAACGCCACAACTGAATACGGTCAGACGTAGCGTCTTGCTACGACGAGCAGGTTCCACAATCCCAATGCCGGATAGAGGCCGCTGACGTGCGATATTTTTGGTTTTCGTGAAAGTCATTGATAAACCGAAAAACAATAAAATTCGAACAAAATTTGTTAAAAATTTAAAATTCAGTTTGAATTGTTTATTTTAACCGGAAAACAGAGCCGTTTATATTTCCAAGCCGGCGTAACAAGTCCGATCTTACCGGGAGCGTGAACCCTGCCAACGGGAGTCGCGTGGAGTTTGTCCGTTTCTGATCCGTTCCCCAGTTGGCTCCATCGGCCGGAAGAACCGGGGAAAACCGGGAGCACGGGGTCAAATCTGAAAGACGGCGACAAAGACATCATGTACATTGCTTTTCTCAAACAATAAACCAATTCATATTTTGACATATCTTGGTGTACCCATACCGCGACAATGACGTTCGAGTCAAATCCAAATGGACGGCTACGGCGGCCGTACGGCGGGATAACCACTAAATTACTCTCAATTTCCCACATGATTTTCGCTCGCCGGGCAGGAAAGGCAAAGCATCCTCAATCTTGTCTCTAGTGGTTGAGTGGCACACGACTTGCGGCAAATGGTGATGCACGCCCTTGATTTTTTTTACGTACAGTACGTAGATATACCCTCCAAATAAACTAATCTATATATTCTTATCTACCATCGTTATACAAATAATTTTTTTCTCTTTATACTCTTTACCTACTTACATATTTAATAATGCTATTTTGCTATTAATAAAGAACATTTTGATTTTCTATCTCTCTTCTTAATTTCATCTTAAAATGGTAGGTGGTGTTTTTTTTAAAGGAGGGACCAGTGGCAACTGGTGAGTAACTTTACGTTTACCCAGTACCAGTACAAAATTAAACTGTTAAGACGGCCGGTCATGTTTGACTCCGCTTGCGCTGTCCAACTCGGGGCGTAGTTGCCGGCGCTGGGCCATCTTTGGCGTAAATCACGCCGTTTCAAGTTAGGGGAAGAAACTCCTCTGCCCCTCTGCTGCAGCGATGCTCGCCGGCTATGTCGTCTATGGCATCCTCGCCGTTGTCATCGTCCTCATGCTGCCGTCCGCCACGCTGGCTGATGACTTTGACTGCGACCTCGGCGTTCCCAGCACATACGTGGCAAACAGCACTTTCGAGAGGAACCTGAATCTCCTCGCCGCGCAACTCCCCACCGATGTCTCCGCAGCGCCAGCCGGCTACGCGGTCACCACCGTCGGCACGGCGCCTGACATGATCCACGCGCTGGCCATCTGCCGTGGCGACTTGAACGCCTCCTCATGCAGAGCGTGCATCGCGGCAGCGTTCGTCGACGGGAAGCAAAGATGCCCCGGCAGGAAGTCCGTCACTATGTACGAGGACGACTGCGTGCTTCGCTTCTCCGGCCAGAGTTTCATGGATTTCATCAAGCCGGATCAGTGGCAGGTCTCAGCGATTATGTACGTACTCCTACTATCTATGCGGCCATTTCTTCCGAGCATATCTTACCAGACAAACTAATTTTTAGCTAGTTACAAACAGTTGGCGTCAGAATCAGTCCCCGTGGAGTGTCAAGGTGCCGGCGGTTGGCTGGTTCAACACCGCCGTCACGAAGATCCTCTCCGCGCTGGCCGACTACACAGGGGCCGTGGCGGGCAACACGACCACCAAGAAGTATTTCGCCACGGGTGAGGAGGCCTTCAACCCCAAGATCTACGGGTTCGCGCAGTGCGTGCCGGACCTGGCATCGGAGCAGTGCAAGGACTGCCTTAGGAGCCTCCGCGATTATGCACAACAAACGTACATGGGTAACAGCTTGCGGTGGGTTAGTACTTATTCGGCGTGGTGCAGACTGATGTATAGTGTGCGGCCGTTCTACGGAGGCCGGGCGATGCTGCAGGTCTCGCCGCCGCCACCACCGGCGGTCGAGGCTCCGGTTGGTACTCCAGAGCATGGAGCAGGTATGACTTACAGTTCTTGTTTTTCCCTGAAGAAAAGGGGAATTTACAGTGAAACCAGGGGCTAGGTGATGGTGAAAGTTTGTCCTAGTTGAAGTTCGTGTTTGGTCTGTTCAGGGAAGAAAACGAGTGCAGCAGGACTCGCTGCAGGCCTCGCTTGTTCAGTTGTGGTATTGTTGATCCTCTCAGTTTTTGCTTTCGCTCGGTTTAAGAGGAGGACAAAGGCTGTGGACACTGACCACCGTGAGTAGCATATAGTCGCTGTTCGGTAGCTGAAATGTACTGCTCCCTAACGTAATTCTTGCCATATGGCAACAGCATTAAAGAAGATCACGAGAGCGCAATGCATGATTTTTGATCTGCCTTCACTGCAAGAGGCAACCGACAACTTCTCGGAGAACAATAAGCTCGGAGAAGGTGGTTTTGGTACTGTATACAAGGTAATAAGTAAGCATGTAAAAATACAAGAGAAAAGTTTGAATTGTATTATGCATTAGTCTTCGACACAGCAGCATATTGTTTGTTTGCTGAAAAATAATCTGTTCAGGGAGTACTCTCAGATGGACAAGAAGTAGCAGTAAAGAAACTTCTAGGAACAACTGGGCATGGATTGGATCAGCTACACAATGAAGTGTTGTTATTGGCAGAGCTTCAGCACAAGAACCTCGTTAGGCTACAAGGATTTTGCTTGCATCTGGAGCAGACACTGCTTGTTTATGAATACATCAAGAATGGGAGTCTGGACAACATTCTATTCGGTAATTTTCCTTCCAGATAAGCCTTTCAGGCCATACTCATACTCTTGTCTTCAGCAGTTACTGTGAAAAAGGACTACACTGCACGACAGCATTGCATAAATCACAAAACTCCCATTGCACTACCATATTCCTTAATAGTTATCTCTACTAGAAAGTGTGAACATAAAATATTTTAATTCATGCCAAATATGTAAAACAACAATAAGAATAAATCGAGTGATGCACTGATGTATGTTAGTGCGAAGCACTAACATGTACTGTAGCATTCTGGCAAACCAGTTGCACAGCTAAGGGAATTTGCACTCCCTGAATTCTATTTTAGTTCAGTGATTTTGATTAAGTTGAGCATTTTGTCCCAATAGATATCAATCGGGGAAATGAATTAAACTGGAAGCAAAAGTACAACATCATTCTTGGAATTGCCAAGGGCATATTGTATCTTCATGAGGACTCAAGCTTGAGGATCATTCACCGGGACCTGAAATCAAACAACATTCTACTTGGTGAGGATATGGAACCAAAAATTGCAGATTTTGGATTGGCAAAGCTGCTAGGAGAAGGTCATACTCATACCAGGACGACCAGAGTTGTTGGAACATTGTAAGTTCATTTGAAAAATAAAACATTTATTTATAGCAGATATTGATCAATGTATGTTTCCAAGCCTAATGCTTATAACTTCTGCAGCGGTTATATGGCACCTGAGTATGTAAAAGATGGAAATGTGTCGACCAAGATTGACATTTTTAGCTTTGGTGTGTTGGTCCTTGAAATTGTGACGAGGAGAAGGAACTGCGATTCTGATGATCATGATCTGGTGAATCTCCTTAGTGATGTAAGTGCTGAATAATGCTGTATCTACTCCAGTATGCTTCTATTTTTAGTGCATTTGCATACTGAAATATTGGCTATATCTTTCATGTTTCAGATAACAAACTCATGTCAATCCATCTAATAGGTCTGGAATTGCTGGGCAAAAGGGACAGTTTCAAAAATGATTGACCAATCGCTTGATGGGTACTCCCAAAGCCAAGCATTGCGATGCATCCACATTGGGCTACTGTGTGTCCAGTCAGACCCAGATGACAGGCCTCATATATCATCTGTCATTTTCATGTTAACCAAGGAGAACATGGAACTTCGGCCACCGGCACAACCTGCATTCTTCTTTGGGACAGAATCGGCTTCCTCTTCTCCATCATGTGGGCAACGCAGCTATTTGTATAACCGATACAATTTTGCTAATATTTCTGTAAATGAGGTTACACTCACTGAGCCGTATCCTAGATGACTGGTAAGTCATACTAGCTAGGTCACGTTGTGAATGGGGAATAGTCACGGAACCATACTGTATCCATGCAACGATGAAGTACACGCATGTGGCTTAACTTTGTCTTACGGATGTAATATGCTACAACCTTTGATCCAATAAAGAGACATCTTTCATCTAAAAAAATAAAGGAGACATCAGAATGTCATAACTTTGATACCGGTACCTTGGATTGGATGGGTACCTTGTGTCATGGACAAGCGGTGGACATTCGGTCAAATTTGGTTTCAGTAATTCAGTTTTTGGCGAAATTCAGTTAGTTAAAACTCAAGACCGAAATGTGGTTGGAAAAATCCAAGATCTAGAATTCAGGTCTTGGTTAGTTTGGTTTCGGCCTTGGTTATGAACGAAATTTCAAAACATGCAAAAATCACACAAATCAATGAATCACTGATAAATTCTAGTAGATCCAAAAAAAATCATATAAACATAAAAAAAGCTACAAAATCTAGTAGCCAGCGACAATAGCTCCTTTCCACACATCGGCTTCTTAGACAGGATTGTTGCTTGGATTTCCAGAGCACTGTATCCCACTGCCCATCGCCATCAATACATTAGAGCAGTGGTGGAGGGAGGGGGACGGCTATGGTTCCTCTGAACATTTTTAAATTTTTTTAACAACCCTGAAATTAGCAGTTGTACTTGATAATACTACACTAAATACCAAACATAACATTACCTCACATATAATTCAAAAAAGAAATTCTACATGTTATAACTATCAATATGCAAACTATTATCCGTAATGAAATTATGATGAAATCTTTTGTTTGATGTTGATGAATCAAGAGATGGATCTTGAAGAGAGCATATGTCACTTATTGTCCGTTTTATTGATAAATCTAGTCTTATTCACAACTTATAACTTAGAAGAGAGCAGATAAATCTATAAGAATGCTTAATAATCTACATTGAGAAGGAGAGAGTGGTGGAATTCACAATTGATACAACCATAGAAATTTTTTATGCAGTATCAGGTCATCGACAAGCACAACTAGAATAAAAATTATTTGATTGCTCCATTTATTCTAAAGCAGTGGATATGTGTATTTTATATTTATTATAAATAATATTTGTTAGCACTTTATGTTAATATAGTCATATGGGTATAAAAAAAAGTTGCTTACCTTTTTGGCACCTCCTATGTTTTTTTTCTAGCTCCACCCTAGAGAAGATTTGATGCAGCGACCATGAATGACAGCGATGCGACGTGAGGGGGATGATGTGGCTGTAGGCGTGAGGAGGAGGAGGAGGCAGCACTAGCGACAAGGAGACAACTTTGGTGGTCATGCACGGTAGGCAGCTGCGGTGCTGGATGACAGCGTGCGCCATCATGGGGAGTGACCAAGCGGATGGTTGGGGCGAATGGTGATTGTTTGGTGGGCTAGGCTGTTGGGCTTTACGTGCTTTGTATTGGACCTTATGTGATAATTCGGTTTTTTTTAGCCTTTTTGTTAACTGAGAGAGATAATTGAATTAATTGGAGTAAATTCTATTAGTAAGAACCGATGACCGAGCTACTCCTCATCGGTATAGTCTTAAAATAAGAACGACAACTACTAAAGTCTTAAAATAAGAAGAACTCTAAATCCCCCTCTACAGCCTCCATTCCCAGGGCTCTAGACCCTAGCACCATTCTTGCACAGCGGCGAGTTAGTGAGTGGGTGGAGAGGCAAGGCGGTCTCACAGGCCTCAGCTTGTCGATGGCATGGGGAGGTTGAGGAGGAGGTGTTGGCACCAGCGGTGTAAATTCAGTCAAGGAGGAGGCAACTTATCCTTTCTTTTTCTTCCTCTTATGTCTTTTTCTTTCCCGTCATCGAGCTACTCCTCGTCGGCTTCGTTGCCTGTCTTTCTATGCCCCTCTCTCTTTTGAGACGTTGCATCGTTAGCTGATCTCTAGAGGCACTAGAGCTCAGGATGCAGCAGCTCTAGGACAAACGACCAGAAGCTAATGGACCATAGCCATGCCACTTGACAACATGTGTGGAGGCCAACCCAATAGAAGAAGATTGACGATGGTAGGGTAGATGGAGGGAGGAGACATCAACGGCTAGGAACTCGATGTCAATAGAGCTCGGCTTAGGTCAATAGATGAAAGCTTTGTTAAGAGTAGCTCGTGCGGCCACATTCTAATAGACCTAGAGGCAGTGGCGCTCTCATGCTAGGGAGGGGTGCTAACAAGGCATATGGCAAAACGATGATCCCTCCTAGAGTCAAAGAGAGAGATGATGGTGATGGCAGGAAGGATGTGAGCGAGATGGGAAGTAGGTGGAGAAAGAGAAAAAAATTGACTATAAGGACATGGGGCTGACCTTCTGGCCAGTGCTTTGGGATGGCTATATTTGGCCATTTAGTAAGATGTTGAGATGCATTTACATGCGAATAGCATCTTAAAGAGGCTAACCATATCTTGCTAGCTAAATGGTTTTATGGCTAGCTTGCCAAAATAATTACCTAGCCATATTTTCTATGTACTTCAAGAGTTTAGCTAAATCGAACAGTTTATGTTTGGTGGGTCCTAACAATAAATGAGCTTAGGTGAAGAATATGTATCAATCATAGCTAAAATCTTATATGGTTAGTATGATAGTCTTTTGAAGATGTTGTAAGTGGTAAGTGGAGCTATGTAAAAGAGAACAAACATGGCTTGGGTTGCTAGGCGATTTTCTCGTTGTTCAGTAATCAAAATTCAGAGAAGGTTTATTTTATTGTTTCGTACCATGAAAGATCGGTACAAAACGGACATTGTAGCCAGGTGCTCATTAATCACTGGCGATCACCCACTGTCAGGTCCAAAACGTGATTACTACTTCCTGTACAAATAATGCATGATAAAATGGTAAATGGTTTTTTATTACCGGTATGGTAATTTTTACGTCTCAGGACATAGGAGTGAATGTGGTGACAAGTCTTCCATAATTTTACATGGAACTAGATTTTAATTGAACAAATATTTTTTTTGAGAAAAATACTATTGGTATATTAAAATATTATACAAAGTATATTTCATATACAACTTTTTCTTTTTTTTATAAATGTCAATTGTATTTTTATACAACTAATGATTTTCTTTCACATAAACACAATTTATATTTTGTATACAACTATTTTAATTAATCTTCACGGTTATAATCTGGACCTACAACGATTCAATGGCACATGTCTTTGTGTTTCCCCAACTAACTTAGTAATTCTTGGGCCTTCAAATCAAACCTGTGCTTATTTTGTTTGCAATATCTTAATATTAGGCTCTTAATATCCTCTATCCCAAAATATAAGCATTTTTAGAGTTTAAAATTTATTTCAAAATATAATGATTTTTAGATAACTACTTGCTCCACTAACCATCCTTCATTTAATTTTCACCCAAACTTTTCTCTAAGTCTCAAGCACCCTCCATCCTATAAAAAAAAGGCTTAAAGTGTTGATATTTTGGAATCCTATAAAAAAAGCTTAAAGTGCTGATATTTTGGAATAGAGAAAGTAGGTAATTTAATTTTTGATACGATGGATAGTAAAGTACACATGCATAAGTTTTTTTGTCTGTCGTACAGGGTGGATAGTAAAGTGAACATGCTCTTATTGAGAGCGTACGACGATACAGATTTATTCCTATATATATCTCATATATCCTGAGTCGGTAACCCAGCGTGCTGCCTTTGGCGCCAGCTGTCTTTGGCGTATCTTCAGATCACGACTTAGATGGGAGCACGCAGTTGCCTATCTCTGTAAACGATGGAACAAACGCCAGTCAAAGACATGTGGTACAAGTTCATGACAAAATAAAAATAACAATAGTTTACAAGAGGTGGGCAAGTAGAGTGCGCGAATGTACGTAAACTCACTGGGTGCCTGGTAGACGACGGAACCAGCGCCTGCGAAGGCACACGCGGAGCTGGCTCGTCCGTTGCGCTGGTAGTAGTCGTTGAATGCGTAGGAGGCGTGCGCAACCTTGGTGTCCGGATCGAAGCAGCGGCCTCCCCGCTGGATGGCGCTGCAGTCCGCGCCGTGGCCGCACGCGTAGTCCAGTGCTGCTTGCAGGCGTGCGTCACCGACCTCCGCCTTCGCCACGCACCAGCTCGCCTGGTTGGGGTCGCAGAGGCCTATCGCAAGGAAACGGTGGAACAAAACGAACGTGAGATCACTCCAACACGGCATGCGTGGTGTACAAGCGATCCAATCGATGGCTAGTTAGCACTAGCAGGAGTATCTCTGAAGGTTGTGCCGTAAAGTGTACCTAGTTCCTGCAGCCTGCATCCCACGGAGAGATGTATACGCACGTTTGCAGAGATGTGATGGGGAGGGCCAGTGACTCACTAGGTGCCTGGTAGACAATCTTGCCGGCGCCGCCGAAGTCGCACGTCCCGGTGGCCCGGCCGTTCCGCTGGTAGTAGTCGTTGAGTGCGTAGGAGGCGTGCGCGACCTTGGTGTCTGGGCTGAAGCACCGGCCGCCACGCTGGATGGCGCTGCAGTCCGCGCCATGGCCACACGCATAGTCCAACGCAGCCTGCAGCCGCGAATCCCCAACCGATGGATCCGCCACGCACCAGCTCGTGCTCGTGCGGCCACCAGGACTGCCACCGCTGGCCCCGTGAACGAAGTCGACCTCGTACACCTTCTGCATGCTCGGGTAGAATAGGCCGAAGTTGCGCTCTATGGATGGCCCGTCTTTCTTGTCCTCGTTGAAGAGAGCGAAGATGTACGCAGAGACGTCGGGCATATTTGATGCTCCGGACACCACGCGTCTGATAAGGCCGTTGTTATATGCTTGGGCGTTGGCTTTCGTGGCCACCGAGTCCGAATCATCATCGGCTCGTGCGGGCATGGAGCGTGGCGGACGGACTCTACCACCGGAGGGGTGCCCTGTTTCCGAAACTTTGACAGGCACCTTGGGTGTCGGGCGCCCTCTTGCTTGGGCCAACGAGGCCCTCACACTGCCACCGGAAACCCGATTCATCGCATAGTAAACAGCATCGAGCTCGGCATCGAAGAGGCTATAGTATGTGAGTCCGCTCGTGGAATCAAACACACCGGAGTTGGGGCCGAACGTCGCGTACTCGAGGGAGATATGGTTCGAAGGATCCGCATATGCGTAGAATGGGTAGAGATTGACCATGAGGTACGAGCCGGTCTGTTGCAAGAAGTCCAGTACGGGACCCATCGCCGGCACGAGGTTGTCCTTAAAAGCCCCCGACGATGGCGGGAATGACTCCTTAAGCGAATCGAACGCGATTGGCGTGGACACCTTTACGGCGTCGGCGAGGCCTAGGCTATCTAGCGCTGCTTGCACGTTCCTCATGGCTTGTACCAGCTGCGGGGTGGAGTTTGGCGCTTGGTCGAACACCTCGTTCCCCACAGCCACACCATTGATCAACGTGGCCGGGTAGTATGCCGCCACGCTGCTCTTCGCCCACTGGAGAGCGTACGACGGGTTTCTGGAAGCGGAGGCCAGCAGCTCGTTGGGTAGCGACACCATCACCTTGATGCCGGTGTTGGCGAGGGAAGTCAGCACCTTTGAGTTGGTGTCGTACACCCTCACCATGGTGATGCTGTTCTGCTTCAGCAGCTGCGCCACCGCCGATGGTTCCGGCAGGTTGTCCGCCACCGTTCCATAGCAAACACCAACCTCTCCTGCTTCTGCAATACACTACGGGCAAAGCTGCCATTGTTATGGAACTGCATTTGCCGTTTATAGAGATTGCTTCTATTGTACCCACTCTCAAACTTACCAAAATATTGGCAAGCCAAAAATATTTTGGTAAAGTTTTGTTCTATTTTTTAAGATTGATTCTACTATCAGTTACTGAGAGCATTATATAAAACTTCTCTATTGAGAATGGCATTAAACGAAACACACCAATTCCTCGACTAAAAGTATGCGTGTATGCAGGTCGTGTCAATTACCTGCACGGGAGAAGGAGAGAAGCGGCAATACGGCGCCAAGGAGAACG
This sequence comes from Oryza coarctata, assembly GCA_030770085.1. Lineage (NCBI taxonomy): Eukaryota > Viridiplantae > Streptophyta > Magnoliopsida > Poales > Poaceae > Oryza > Oryza coarctata. The sequence continues at coordinate 13,916,410 of CM061475.1, forward strand.
ACACGGAGGAGGTGAGTGGGCGCCATGATGTGGTCTTGCAGTGGCGAAGCGGCAGAGCAAATGCTGAGCCGATGTGTGAGAGAGCTGCGAAACACCGGCGGGAATTTATAGCACACTACAAGGCAAGGCCGAGGCAATGCGGCTGGGTGGAGGATCTGGAGGTGCAGCGTGCGTGAATATCGCAACGAACATGGTCAAACTCCTTTTTTTAAAAAAAAAAGAGAAAAAACAAAAGGCAACTGCCAAATTAATTAGGGGTGTTTAGTTTACAGCCATACTTACCATGCCACATTTTTATTTGCTATAGTTTGTTAACCCTATGTTTTTTTCACTGTCACAATTGTGGCTTATAATGTTTTTTAGCATCGTGGTTTAAATATCATAGATTTATTTATTTTTGCTAAGTTTATCATAGCTGTGACTAGCAATTTATTGGACACGCTTTTACGATTTGCCACAGCGTACATAACTTTAGTTGTGGCGAACATAGGCACAAACCAAGCAGAGTATTTTTAAATCCTTCACATTGTGTGTCCGCGTTCTTTCATACTATTTAAATAGTTAGGAAAAATCAAGAAAAATGGAATAGAACAGATTATAGAATTTAAGGTCATGATTTACACATGAGAAAAATAAGACAAATCAAAGAAAAAACATATTTACATCCGTAGAAGATTGCTAATTTTACTCATGTATGTGCCAGTTGAATTTCATCTCATATGTTTTTGTATGTTGTACAGTATCGTATATATTACCTCCTACATGCCACAGTACTGCCAAACAATGGTTCTCAAAGGGAAAAAAAAGAACTAAGGGTACAGCAGCGTGAAAGTGATAATCCAGATTTGCTGTACTTGAATTATAAGTAAAGACGTAAAGAACATTTTAGGATGAGTTGCATGTTAGTCATGTAAATTTCATAAAAGTACATATACTACTTAGGAAACTATAACTGTTGCATCAGGCCAAATTTATCAGCAAACTACATATTTGAGCGACAATGTCACAAAACTACCTGTTTTAAAGCTTAGTTTATCACAAAACTATAGAATTTAAGCCTCCATAAAAATAACAATGTTAGGATGAAAGCATATACAATCTATAATTTTATAATAAATTAGAGTAAATTTTATAAAACTATATATATTTTTATCAAACTATTACAAAACTATAGATTTAAGGTGATATATCGTAAAACCATGGATTTAGCATCAAATTTATTATGAAGGTGGAGTATCACAATACAAATTTGGTACTGAGGTTATTGCAAAACTATATATATTTTAGAGGTTAGATCTCTAGCAGTATTAGTGTTACAAAAGATGTAATTTTGTGAAAAAAATTGGCGATAATATATAATTTTATGATATTATGTGTTGAATTTATAGTTTCATAATAAATTTAGTGTTGAATTTGTAGTTTTGTGAAACACCTTGTTTTACGATAGTTGGTCAAAGTATATGTAATTTTATAAAATTTATTCTAAATTATATGCCGTAATGCAATACCTTAAATTTAAATTTATAGTTTATGATAAATTCAAGGCACTACAGCTTATCGAAATATCTATAGTTCTGTAAAAATGTTATTTATCAATCATCTAAATTTCATTATATATATAAGCAAAAGTCATTGTCCATTTTCTTTTAAAAAACACCCTTATTAACCATACAAGCGTTTCACACATGAATGATTTCTTTCATTTTGAGATCTATCCAATGAATAGTTAGGATGCCCACCGTCATAACAAGTCTAATAAGCAACCCCCACTTCTTTTACATAATAGATAATTTATTATTACATCTGTCCAAAAATATAAGATTTTGGTTATGAAATGAAATTAAACTGGCCTCTGCGCCTTGTAGAGATGTACCTAGCTAAAAATGAAAGAAAACGTTATTTCATGCTTTAAAGCAACTTGCTATGGCTAAAATCATATGGTCTTCAAGAATGAATCCGTATTTGTCTGCCAATTTCATTCGGAATAACTTGTACAACCAGTACTAGATTATCATCCAAAAACGTCTTGGAGACGGCACCTTTTAACAACAAAACTACTAACACTTGCCAACGTTATTGAATTTAGATGAACCAAATCAAGTTATTTTTCACCCAGAAATCGTCAATAGAATACCGTTGTAGAGTGTATGGATCACGGATATTAGTATGAAAGGCTTATCCGACTTTATTACTTAACCTTATATAATTTCTTATATATTTTGCTAGCTTTAGATCTAATATATAACCCCGGGTTATATTATCGACAACAAACAACAACAACAATACCACCATCCGTATCATAGAGAGTGAGGTAGCAACATTTCGCCGCTAGCTAGTACTTGTCGGTCACCAAAAGTATCACAAGCAAAGCGCTGGTACTTGATTGGTCTTGACGGACAAGCTGTCATCCGTCCTAGAATACGTTGATTAATATTTAGAGTTAAAAATTTATCTCAATTTATATTCTCTTATCTATCCTCGGTTAATAAATTAAGAAATTATATTTCTTCTATATCCCTTAGCAACCCATTCATCAATACTATTATTTTTATTAATGAGAAACAGTTTAATCTTTTTAATATCCGCAAAAATTGTAATGGATTACAGGAATCCATTTTGGAACCGGATAGTAAATGTGAAGGGTTAAGGGTGTATTCAGTGCTGCAGGAAGGAGTAAAAATACATTTTTGAACGGTTAAATTATGTGTTTTTATAAAAAAAATTTATCTAAAAGTTATTTTAAAAATTATATTGATCCATTTTTCAAATTTACAATAGCTAATACTTAATTAATTATTTACTAATGAAACTCCTTATTTGATGTGATCATCTTCTTTTTCACTCTCCGTCAAACTAAGCTTAAGTTATTTTAGCATATGAAACATTTGGATCCCCTTAACACACTTAGGGGACATATATTGGTCAAGTAACTATATATTTTAATATAACAATCACTTTTAAATTAACACTATCAATACCAACAAGTCAAACTTAACTATATTTTCTCTCGTAGTGAAACCAGCAAATGTTCTAACCTAAAACTAAAAAAGTGTATTTAGTATAAATTTTTACTAGTATGGAAAATCACGATGCTTTTAAGTATAATAACACATCTAGATTAACCAAGAAACCGAAGTAAACTAAACAAAATGCACTTCAATTGTAGTAAAGTTGAAGACTTTTAATTGTGCAAGTTCTGCCCACGGCTTATATAGTTCAGACAATAATTTGTGCAAATTCATATTACCATCGGATGAGATGAAATATCGGACTCTCCTTTTTTTTACATATAAAGGAACATATTTATTCTGGCCAAGTGGAGGATAGAAAAGTTTAGAGTCTAAACAAATCTTATTATATTATGTTTTTATTATAAAAATGTTTATCTCCAATTTATATATATAAAATAATTTCTATTACGCATCCTCCCGATGAGCCTTGACGGCCGCCCAGGTCACACGGAGGTAGATCTGCCCCTGTTCCGGCCTTTAGATCAGACATCATCGATGTAGCACCCGTTCAAAAAAAAAAAAGCTCCCGGCCTCTAAATATCTACTAATTATAGTTTTAAAAAAATGCTAACAAAATAGCACACGTTCACAAAAATTTAAGCTCGAAGGAAAAACACTTAAGCAAAATCTATTAGTTGACATCCACCAAAACTAAGAAAAATTTCCATCACCGTAGTTTTCAGAATAATATGACCGCTTTATCGGTTTCCTTCATAATAACTTGTTTTGTAGCGAGGCACAGAATCAAGACCAATGCATCACTTGAAGATAAAAAAATCAGACTACCGAGAAAAACCCGTGGAAAGAAGAAGCAACGCTCAGATACGGCTGGTCCCTCGCTTCCTACTGCAATTAATACTACCGTTATATGGGGAGAGAAATCTTCTACTAGGTCGCTGTGTCATCCGGAGCGTGGATGATGATTACGGCTAGCATGGCTGCCAATTGACAACTACGGCCGGCGTGCATGGCCGTGTATGACTCGTACGGGCCGGTCAAGTCGTCAATGTCGGACACATATGTTGTCCGGTGCGCTAGCTCCCGCGCGCACTAATTAGTGTCCACTGACTCGATCTGTCCATCGATTTTCCAGTACATCGATCGTGACATGCGTTGCAAGCTAGCACCCTAGCGTGCATCAGCTGACCTAGATGTATATTTTCTTTTCCTTACACCCACACTTGTATGTTGTATTGCGTGCATGCAGGTCTTGCTGAGACAAAACCAGCGACGTTGGAAAACCCGTATACATTGCCTCCACATCCCACCCTGTAGTGATGCTTTCACCGATTCGTCTACACGTGTGGAAAAAAAAGCCTATACAAGTCAAGGTGCCTAACAGCAGGACGACCCGGCTACACTATTTTCTCCTCCTTTCGTGTGCATGATCCATTGTGGTGACTCTGATTTTCAGAGAAATATATATCTTTGTTCAGTCTAGTGAAGTCGGCGTTACCGCTGCCTATACATGCCAACGGCCATCATTTTCTCCACTCTATAGGGAAGACTTGTGATATTCAGTGGAGGCTGAGTGGAACTTTCTATGACACGAAAATGATATGAATTATTAGTGTATAATTAATAAAACATTAACTATTATTTTTTAAAAAAAACAAATTTTTGTAATTTTTTTAAAAAATTACAATCAATTTTTTTTAAAAAAAAACGTACTATTTAACCTAACAGTTTGAAAAACCTTCCTTCCTCCAGTTCCTAACTGTGTCTTATTTTCCATGAAAATGTAAACAGAACATGACTGCCAACGACGTGTTCTAGAATTAGCGTCGGCGATTATTATCAACAACTCACCAAAACAACTAATATCTATTTTCTTCCCTCACAAAAAAAAGCATGGAGAAATTACGGAACATCATTTTCCCTTTCAGATATTCTATATAGTTATATCTTAAAAGAAGCAAACGCAAGAAGCCAGGTGAACAACAAATCGTAAGCCATTTAATCATTAAGAGCTACTTATTCTCATTCATTATCAGCTGTTAAATTAAGAGTTACTTATTCACATTCATTAATTAGATAACATAATTATGTACGTTTGTACCATTGGCACCTTCCCATGAGCTTACGATCTAATTGCCATATCAAGATTAAACAAGCACATGATGTTTAGATTTCATATTCATTTTCTATGAAATTTACATGTGGTTATAGGAAGAGATAAACATTTTATCTCCATTCCTAAGAACATTTATTTAAGATAATGGGAGTGTTTTACATTCTGGTCTCTACCATAAAGACTAATAGCTAATTAGTTTTTAGCTAAATAAAAAGACAAATCATGATGGGATAAATGCTCAACTACCCTTAGAAAAAACCCCAGTCGATGGGATAAAATAAATTCTAAGTAACTAAGTACTCATAGTGAAATAATAACGAAAACTTGGTTACCAACTTTAAAAAAATATAGCACCATTATATATAATATTTTGTTTTTGTTGTCATAACATTAATTATAGACTAAAGTCGGTTAAAAGACATTATATAATTTTTTATTAAAAATGTTATTATTTTGGTAACGCTAAATTATAAATTAACCAATATAATACACTAGTACTAAATAAAAATATTTTTTTGGTGTGTGCTAGGAAAAACAAGAAATATGACAATCAAAAAACATTTATTAAATTGTTTCTTGTACATTACAGAAACAACATAGCTTTTATCCAAATTTCTTTTAGCAACGTCATCTTTTATTTAAGATTTCTTTTCTTGAAGAAACCGCATAACACAAAAACTTTAATTTCTAGTAGAACTATTAATTTTCTGGGATTGCTATATGTCATAGTGATTGATTCTTTCGTTACTCTCAGTCGATACTTTTATTTGAGCCCTTGGATTGCCTTTGACGTGTTCTTCCCTGCCTATTGTCTTACGAATCTAACGGTAAAAGAAGAAGTGACGGAGAATTTTGTTAATCTCAGTCACCTAATGCTAATCAGTCCATAAATTTTTCATAAGTAACTCTTATGTATTGGAGTTCATTAATTTTTTTAGAAGGCCTTATATAATATAAAATTTTCACCTACTTGAAATTTATGTTCTCATTTATAACTAATTTTTTCAGCAATAGATGATGAGCTCATGATAGCGAGATATAAGTGCTAACTTTGTTAATTTAAAGTTATATTGGCTAGAAATAGGATATGCATGACTATATTCATAAGGACAATTATACATACTAGAGATGTGCATGTATACAATCACATGCATTTATAACGTGTTTCAAATAAAATTAGGGTTCACCTATAAAAAAAACGAAACACAATTGGTCACTCTACAGTCGCCTTTTCGTCTTAGTGGAGATTGATATTTCTAAGTGGGCCTAAGGCATATGTGGCGTGTCGTGCGGGTCAGAGAAAGCATCTATCAGGAGTTATAAATACTACTTTTCATCTCTAAATAAGTATATTTTTAGATTCGAACTATACCTATTAATCATCTTATATTCAAATTTCTCCTGGTATTATTCCAAACTATCTTTCCACTCCCAACCATTCTTTATTTAATAAGGAACACCTAAATATTTTATATTCATCTTAATTTATTTTCTCCCTTATAAAACTATAAAACTACATCTATGGACGGAGGTAGTAATTCATAAATAGACTATAGAGGTAAGAAGTAAGGAAACTCCGATGAATGGCTGATCTCAAGGGAGCCAACCATCTTATAATTATTAGGCTTTCACCCGCAGCGACGCCACGTGCCCACGAGATTTGTTCAGCAAGCATGAGAATATAAGAATGAAGGGTGAGGCCAAAATAAATTCTTGAACCACAGACCACCCCACAGTAGTATATCCTTTTCATTTCGTAACTAGGTAACTTCAATTCGATGCGGGGAGACGTCCCTGGTGCATTGAAGCAGACAACACGTTAGGCATCAGATAAGCCGAGACCTACCGAAACGTCAAACCGAATAGAGCTAGCACGTTAGAGGTTGGATGTACCTGCGTGCATATAGCTGTTTATGTTCCTTCCTTGGCCTATTACCACACTTTCCATTGACTCTCATGTTGTTGCATGCGGCCCTTCATCGGGACAAAAGGCAACGACTTGGAAGAAGGAATTTGTTTGCTAGTTTCCATATTTTGTCTACTGTGGAAAAGGCCTCAAGTAAACAACTAGCAATATTTCCGTTCCATTGTACAGCTCTCTTCTCTTTTAATAGTGCATGGCTTATATCATGCGCTAAAGTCTTTTTTTAAGCTATAATCTCATTCACATAAAAATTTTGTTCAGTTCACTACAGTTGTCAGTGCCGTACGGCTCAGCTCTAGTCACTCAATGGGAAGGCCTTACAAAACATTTTCATTCACTAATATAAAAAATTATACAATAGGAGTTTGGCGCGACATAAGTATGACATGCCACTGGCATAACTTGGTAATCCGTCAAACAGTTTCTAGAAAAGACATGAGCAGGGCTAAGTTCAGTGTTTGTGTCTAGAGACTAGAATTGCACGTTGCAACTGTGCCGTAGGGCAACTGAGAAAGAATAATTCAATTCGAGTACTTCAACCTCACGGATAATTAGCATTAAGAGGATAAAATGGAGTTTAGCAAGCAATTTAAGTAAGTCCTCAAATAAAATACCATTTATATCACAAAATATACCCAAAAATAGTCACAGATAATTAGCATGCATCAATCCTTACATCAATCTATACCTTGAAAGTTCAAGCCACAACCTAATGTAGCTTGTTCGTGAATGGAAGTTTATCTAAAGCTCTAGGAATATGAGGGTTGGCCACCAAATGAGCATAGTAGAAAGATATGTGGATCTCCTAAAACCAAGAAGGCTTTTAAGGGTGTCAAATTAGCATGTCGGCAATTTATTGTCTGGCTCACTAGCCTTCACTATAGCAGTGGCAAGCATGTCACCAACGTGGGTGAATGCACTAATTAACCCATAATCTTCACTTTCAATTGTTTTGGCCTTCTTTGGATTGTTCGTTGATGATGTTTCAGCATCAAGATCTATAGTTGCAAGGCCATAATTCCCCTTTTAATTTTCAATTTCAACAGTTCTTTTAACTTGAGTCCTTTGCAAACTTTCCTATAGCCATTGTGCTCCCAAAGATTGTAAGCATCTCACCATAGTACACAAGAGGTTTGTTAAAATACTCAGCATCAAACTTGTGATCATACCATAAAATAGAAATTACAAAATAAGCACATGCAATATTTTGTAAAAAGACCAATTTGCATGATGACAAAATATACCTTGATATAGTCATTGTAGTGCTCAGCATCAAGAGTAATAATGAAATTATCTTCATCCCAACTAGCAGCACTCACTTTCCTTAGCCTATTCATCTTTGTGAGCTTTTTTTTACCATGTCTTCAAATAATTCTTAATCTGATCACCAGTGAGAGTAGTCTCATTGATAGCCCTCGCACATGCATAGAGATGGACTCATTGATAGCCCTTGCACATGCATAGATGAGACAACATAAGATTTATGCATAGAGATGCATAGATGAGACAACATAAGATTTGTCCTCGCATATGCATAGAGATGGACTTGTTTGAAGCCAGACAAAATCCTCGTGCCACTTGCCATAACATTGGCTAGATGAGACAACATGAAAGAGGACATTGTGATGTCCATGAAACATGAGTGTTTCCTCCTTTTCCATTGCTGTTGTCCATCTCTTACATGCCATAACATATTTATAAGGCCAATTAGCAAGCATTAAATATGATGGTAAGCAAAAAATAAAAAATCAATGTGCCCATAAAAATACCTTTCGGAGTACATGTGTCCATACATACGATCATTCAACGGTATATTTATCCATACAAGTGACCATTCAATAATAAAATTATGCACATAAGTTAACCTTACAAATAAACTTTAATGTACAAATTGACCTTAGAAATAAAATTCAGCACACAACTAGACCTTACAAATAAAATTTAGCACACATCTGACCAGAAATACAAATAGTACAAATGCATATTAGTTGCCATGATGGTTTTGACGGTCAACCTCCATTTGATTAGCAAGAACTTGTCTAATCTGAACAATCCATGCATGCTTATTTGCTGGGCTAATCAATAATGTAGTGGGTTCACTTATCCAATCTTATGCATCTATATAATAAACTGATCAGTTTCATCATTTATGATTTAGTTATGAATAATGCATCAAACTACAATAATATCTACTTGAGTTCAAAAAAGGGAAGAACATGGTGGCATCATCTAGAATTTTGAACTTCCTCTTTAGTGACCGAAATGCACACTTAACTGTGACATATGAAGAGATGAGTGACTAAGGTTGAACAACTCCTTATTTTGCACTGGATTATTCCCCCATTTAAGTGGTACCATACAGCACAAAAAAAGGGAGGAATCCTAGTTTGGCTCTATATCCAACATCAACTGGGTAGAATTTTTCTATCATATGATGGACAAGTTGATCACATTTCTATATATTAACATTTGGTATGGAGATACTAAATTAATCTATTATCTTGGGGAACAAGAAGGCCATTTTCGCATTCCAATGTGTCTCTTAAAACTACAATATCATGTTCTTTCCCTTCCCAACCAGTAAGACATACGTGAACCTGAAGATTAAAATGTGTAGCTGCCATTATATTTTGTGTGGCATGAGACTTCCTACCATGAAAAAAGACTTCATATTCTTTGAAATAGAGGCTCTAATATGTCCAATATAATCATATTTTATGTTTACAGCCATATAAGATTTGAGACCATAGAGATTTATAAAAATATAAAATTAAAAAGAAGGCATGGATGAATCTCACACCTTAAAAGTAAGGATCCCACCTATGACTCTCGGTGTTTTTAGTTGGGGTATCCAATGAGGAGGGCCTAATTTGTTCATCTCGTAGCCCACCGATAGCATGAAATACTTTGTTGAAATAATGACTAATTGTTTCTCCCAACCTATCAAAATTAGTGCCAACTAACCAAGGATATGCCCCACTATATATACAGAAACATAGCTACATGATCCTCAACACATGTGGATGGTATCTTCAAGCAAACCGCGATTTCTAAAGAGCTTACAAAGAAAGAATTGTTCTAAGTCTAAGCATTGGCATATGTTGTATCATTTCTCTAAATTTTTGTGTCTAGATACTCAATTCTCATACTATCCCTTTCATACATTGGGCCATACTTAATACCTTCCCTCTTACACCTCTTTTTTTTCTAGATTGAATAATCATGGCCATCATCAACAACAATAGATTTGAAATAATAGCAAAAATTAAAAGCTTAGTCCTCTCATCTATCTACAATACAACAATCAAAGGAAAATAAACATATCAGTTTAAGCATAGATCATATCATCAGAAAATTACTTACTCACATTAGAAATTAATCTACAATATGCTCATAGCAAGGGACAATCATGTCATGCAAAACAAAGTTCATTTAGACCTAGGGTTTTAAGTCTAGGGTTTTCTTACCTTGGTCACTGAGGATGATAAAAAGAACCAAAGAAGAGGAGACCACGGGGCCGTAGTCGTTTGTTTGGAGGGTGTCGATTTCCTACCACCACCGTCGGCTTTGACGATGGATAGCAATAGGTGAGACAAGGTGTGACGAGGGAGAAGAGGAGGGGGCCGTGGACTCCAATGGTCTGCACGGGCTTGGCCGCACATCTCCTAGGTGCACACAGTTTACGCTGGATTTGCCAAACGCCGCCACCTCTCACGTGCTGGAGGTTTCTATGCCGTGCCTCACTCCTGGTCGCCGATCTCGATATGGAATAGAGGGGTACGTTGAAAACCAAGGTGAGAGTAGAAGTGAAGAGGATAATGTCACTGTAGCTCACGCCTTGCATGATGTGTGAGAGAGAGGTGGGTCAACGTGGTCCAAACAATTTTGGGCGGACAGATCCATCCCGAATATCATGTGAATATTTCCTTTTATGTACATCCCAACCCATCTAGTCCTACAACCAAATACCTATAAAAATTGGATGACCCATCCATCCCGCCAAAACCCTGCAACAACACACTCTTAGGAGGTCCGACGCAAGAGGCAATGCAAAAATTTCGTCATGGGCTAACTGGGTCAGAGCAAGTCGCTGATCAAGTCGTTCATCGGGACAAATACAGCGACTTGGAAGAACAAACTTATTTGCTCGTTTCCACATTGTCTACTCTTGTGGAAAATGCGTAGACACATGTCAAGTAGTATAGTAATAACTACCAATATTTTCCATTCCATTGTACTGTTCTCTTCCGCTTTATACTACACATGGCTCATATATTCTCTACAGCTATTTGTTTCAGAGCTATAATCTCGTCCACATAAATATATTGTTCAGTTCAGTATAGTTGGCGTTGTCGTGTCGGTGTTGCCCTAGCTATACAAGCCAATGACTATCATTTTCTCGAGTCAAGAGGAATACCTACCGGAATAGTTTCCAGTCATAAATACCAAATTTTGTACAATATTATTCAATGCCCGCACATGTGTCTTCACGAAGAATTCTAGTACCTCAACGCCAGCGCCTCAACCGCTGAATATTCTTTAGCACGGGCACGGCACGAATAATAATGCGATGGCCGTACAAGGGACGATAGTGATAGCCACAGCACTTAGGCCCCAGGCCACACTAATGTTGTGGAGGATCAAGTTGCTCCATGGCAAATGGGCAGCTCCAAGGGAAAAGGAAATCCTATCAAATGCATGGGCCACTATGTGATAATAATAATAATACGATTTTAGAAATTTTACAGTATTGGAAGGAATTATATTTTCTAGCGTAAAATTTGATATCTGATTTAAATATGAAATATGACACATTTTAAGCACCACAAAATCATTTATACGCCTTAGACCCACATGTGCATTTGTATTGAGCGTTTTCTGTTGCTGAAGGAGTTTGATGTACATTTATTTCTCTGGAATGAGTGGAGTTTGATGTACATTTATTTCTCTGGAATGAGTAGCAAACAGTACGTTTATTTATTTAAAGTTCCAACCCGGAAAATAAAATTAATGTTATCCTTATTTTTCTTTGCAGAACAATATGGAGTTATTCTTCAATCTCATTCCCGTCCTCACTGCCGAGCTGGTTGTAGCTAGGCTTACTTTCGGTCGTCGTGACAGTTTGTTCTGTTCAGGCGTTGTTTGGTGGGAGTAGGCAGTTTCCAATCTCTGCAAATGATTGAGCAAACACCAGTAAGAAGTGTGCATTTTTTTCTTAGGGAAATTGTACAATACACTATAAAAATGAGAGTGGACTCACTTGGTTGCTGTTTAACAATGGTAGCGGCACCATCAAAGTCACACGAACCACTAGCCCGAGCGCTGGTCTGGTAATAGTCGTTAAATGCATAGGTAGCATGTGCTACCTTGGTGTCAGGATCAAAGCAGCGGGCACCACTCTGGATGGCGCTGCAATCGGCGCAGCTACCGCATGCATAGTCTAGTGCCTGCTGCAACCGCTCGTCCCCGACCTCAGGTTTCGCAACGCACCAACTCGGGTTCGGGTCGCAGATGCCTGTGTAATATCTCGGCAAGCAGTTCATTAAATAAATACGCACTGAGGGAAGGAGTCACAATACTGACGCGCAATAGCAGAAACCTCATCACGTCTTAAAAGGATTGGGAACAGAAACTTACTTGGCGATGGCTTGTAGACGATGGAAGCAGCGCCGTCGAAGTCGCACGTACCGCTTGCCTGGCCCATGCGCTGGTAGTAGTCGTTGAATGCGTAAGACGCATGTGCGACCATGGTGTTTGGCTCGAAGCAGGCATTGCCCTGTTGGATAGCGCTGCAGTCTGCGCCGTTGCTGCAAGCCCAGTCCAGCGCCTTCTGCAACGGGTCGTTCCCGACACCCGCTTTGGCCACGCACCAGCTCGCCGTCGTGGGACAGGCACTGCCACCGCCGTGAAAGTCAACCTCGTAGACCTTCGCCCCGTTTGGGTAGAATAGGCCGAAGTTGCCCTCTATGGCCGGTCCGGGCTTCTCGTTCTCATTGAAAAGAGAGAAGATGTAAGCAGAGACGTCGCGCATACCGTCGTCTTTGGAGACAACGCGCTTGATAAGGCCATTGTTATATGCTTGGGCGTTGGCTATTGTAGCCAACGAGTCCACATCGGCTTCGGCTAGCATGGCCAATGGGGGATTCTTTCTACTTCCGGAGGGGTGTCCCGTTTCCACAACTTTCACATCAAGGAACACTCCGTCTCCTTGGGCCAATGAGGCCCTCAAGCTACCACTGGAAACTTTGTTTATCGCGGCATAAACAGCGTCCAGCTCGGCGTCAAAGAGGCTGAAGTACCTAGTGCCGGTTTTTGGGTCGACAACACCATCATTGGGACCGAACGTCGCGTACTCGATAGAGATGTTGTTAGACGGATCGGCGGCTGCATAGATAGGGTAGAGATTGACCGTGAAGTATGAGCCAGTCCGTTTCAAGAAGTCGATCAAGGGCTTCATGACTGACTGTGCAAGGCTGGCTTTGAACCTCCCATCAGATGGCGGGAATGACACATCGAGCGCATCGAACGCAATCGGCGTCGACACCTTTATGCCATTTGCCAGGTTCAGGTTTGCCAACGCCGTTTGCACATTTTGCATGGCCGAGACAAGCATCCCAGTTAATTCGGGCATTTGCTTGAAGACCTCGTTCCCCACGGCTACGCCATTAATCAGCGTGCCCTGGTTGAGGTACGGCACCACGTTGTTCTTTACCCAGTCGGTCGCGCTTCCCAGATCTCGGCCGGCGGAAGCCAGATCTTTGTTGGGTAGCATCACCATCACCTTGATGCCGGTGTTGGCCAGTGCATTCAGCACCGTCTGGTCAGCATCATAGATCCTCACCACCGTGATGCCGTTCGCCTTCAAAAGCCTCACCACGGCCGGTGGGTCGATCAGATTGCTCGCGTCCCTTCCATAGCACACTCCAATCTCGCCCGCGCCTACAACGGGAAGAAAGAAACATCATGTTGCCGCTCTGATGCATTGGCCAGGACTATACGTAAATTCATTTCGAAATCAAACACATTTTTACGCGCGCAAATGATTTTAGGTACCAAGTGGCACCAAATTTTTTAGGCCAAAATTTTTGGTACCTCTTACCGCCTCTCAAGAACAGTAAACCTTCTCTTTTTGCACCATTACAGTGCGTTACCTGCGTGGGAGACGTAGAGCAGCAGCGATGCCGCGGCAAGTAGGAGGGCGCGGAGGAGGTGACTGAGCGCCATGCCCTGGTCCTGCACACGTACGGACGTACCGTGCCGAGAGGCAGAGTAAATCAAGAAGTGTAGTCGAATGCGAGGACTGTGACGAGGCTCAGAAGAGCAGGCAGGAATTTATAGCAAGCAGCAAGGGTCATGCACGGTTGAGGAGCTAGGGTACTGTATTATATGGCAGGCCCTGCGCTTGTGTGCAAAATGACGAATTCTCATCTCGTCTGCTGACAGAAGCAAGTTACAACTACGCCGGCAACCACCAAATTGTAATACCTTGGCTGGCTAGTACGTACCTCATGGTCCTAAGCCATCGAATACTCTTTGGCATGGCATGACTAGCAAACGTGATGACCAGACAATGGTGATAACCACCACATGATTGATAATCTGTCATTTTTCTCGATCGAATGGAGACGTTATTGATATATACTAAGATATCTCCACACTCACATTTACTCCTAGCTAAATCTTTCCACTCAATTTTCGCAGCTCACGGAGCAATTCCCTTGTCGTGCCTGCCCCTTCCCTTCCGCATGATCCGTCCTTGATCTCATAGGGCAGCACTTTGATATATTCTCTTGATCGCTTTCAAAACACGAATGCAATTAACCTACTAACAACGTGAAGTACTATGGCTATTGGTGGAAAGGAAAGACAGTTGGCATCTCTCAACAACAGGGGGGCGGCAACAGAGCATTCGCTCTTTTTTCTAGCACGCTATGGTTAAGGCTTTGTTTGAAGGATAGTGAAGAAGATGGTGATCATCGTGTAAAACAATGAGACTCATTAGTTAATAATTAATTAATTATTAACTATTTAAACTTAAAAATAGGTTAATATGATTTTAAAGCTTTTTTAAATAGCTATTTTTTATTAAAAATATTTTAGGAAAAACGTGTTTATGGGAAATGAGGGGAATTTTCATCCTATCCCTTACTAACAAACTCAGCCTAAGGATACTCACTTCGTCGGATCCTATCCAGTAATTTTTCAAAATGACCTCAACAACCCTTCTTCGAAAAATCAGGCTATACTGAGTTTTGTTTTCCCATCCTCTAATTTTCATGTAACTTATCCTGCTCTGTGTAATCAATAAATACATTGGCATCCTTCTTGCCGCCAGTTTTTTTTAAAAAAAAGAATTCAACCCGGAGGGAGGGTCCACACATGAATGCGTTGCCAAATAACTTAAAACATAACAAAATAAACAAGCATTACAGCGAGCAAAGTGGATTAGAAAGTAACGATTTCCAGCTTGAGACCACAAATCTATCTTGCGTTTTAAATCTATGAACCCAGAGATCTGCATGCTCCACGCAGCTTCGGATGAGTGTGGGATCGAAGGAAGGAGCCTTTTGAATATCACTTAGTTGCGGTGGTTTCAATTTTTTCTCGCCGCCAGTTAAAAGACAATGAGAAATTTTCAGGTCATTAAAGAAATATCGAGAGAGATCTTATGTCAGAAAATAAAATTTGCATTTTTTTATAATCTCAAGTATCATGTTATACTAAATTTTATATTATAAAATATGATACCAAACGGTATGACTTTAAGAATCTAAAATCTTACTATTATAAAAACAGAGTCGTCCCTTTCATTACAGTATGTCTGTCCGCTTCTTCTCATATCACGTAAGGAACTACCATAAGATCATGTTTATCATTAATCTATTGTTTTAGCCCATCGCTAATCCTATGAGTCTAGGCCATGTGAATCTACGCTCTTAACACACCCTTAACTATATGAGCCTAGTCTGTTACAGCACACGTTTATGCTACTTTAACTATTAAAAAAGAGTAAATAATCCATGGTTTGTGCTAACAGTATGCACACATTCCGTTTCTTCCATTTGGTCAAAATCCTAGTCTACTTGGCTCTCCTGCAAACGAAGTTTATGACCTATTCAACAGCAGAGATTGTTACGGTATTAGTTAGTTAAGCATGAGGAACTTTCCATGGTGGGGTGCAAGGCACGTCACATCCTGCATTCCTAACTAGTTAGTGGGTTCGATCCGTCCACCGATTTTCAACATTTTTCTACATGCATTGCATGCACATTGATCGCCTTGCGGGCCTATCTATATCAAGCTTAGCAGTGGTAGAACCAAAAACAACTTGCCGCTTTATGCGTGACTGAGTCTGCATCTAGCTTTTTCCTGCTCCGCTTATGCCCACTTGTATCTTGTACATATCGTTGTGGCCTCAACTTTGTGCTGCGTGCAGACCTCGTCGGACAAAGCCGGCGACTTGGAAAACCCACAGACGACTATACAGCCTGACCGGTGCTATCTTCCACGGTTTGTCCACTCGTGTGGAAAAAAGGACGAGTCGAGACTAAGACTCAAACGCCAGCAGTCACTACTCTCTAATAATATTTTCCGTGTTAATATATGCTTCCTGTTGTGCTGCGTGGTTCATAGCTGACAGGTCAACAAGAGGTTATCATGATTTTTACTATTAGTTTTTCGAGTGATTTTACTGTTCTCAAGGGTACCACAAATACGTAGTGTTAAATTTTAGTAGCTCGAGGTACCAAATTAACGCTGCTAGTCATCAATTTGTACACTGTACTAGTAATTGTTATTGATATTATAGTTATTAAAGTTTTAATTATATGTTGACATATTAGTTATTTTTTTAATTTTAGCATATTAGATAAAAAAAAGGGAATCCATATCAATTACAACTAGCTAGGCATGAAGAGGCATGAAGAGAGGCATGGGTGAGCTAGGCTTGAGCACCAGGCTTAACCATATAAATCTATTGGGATTTCATCAAAATAGAATGACAGTTTTGAAGATATAAAACTGTTAGCCAAGAACAGTTTACCTCAGAGCTCTAGGCAATTTATTAATTTCAAATGTTTAGAATTAAATTAAGAAGATGCTAAATTGAGAGTCCATGATGAATGCGATTCTATATATATATTTAATTTTAAATTTTAGAGTTATTATATTTTTTGGAAAAAGAAATTAAATCTAAAAATTAGCATTTCCCTAATATGAATTCTCAATGCATTCAACGGTCACGACAATATGATTTATTTTCTAATTTATATAGGAGCTCAATTATAGTGGCCGATTAGTGTTTTTAGAAAATGGATTGAAAACCCAAGATAGTGATCAATTGGTACAGGTAGGCATAGATAAAATATGAAATTTTATCGCACTTAGAAGTTATTATGAGGTATTATATTTTCCTTTATATGTGAAAAAATATTATATATTACTTTAAAACAAAATAGTTTAATTTTATTAATATTTACAAACAGTTATTCTTTAATATTCTTTCTGTTTTACTTTCTGGCTTTATAATTTACTAATTTTAAATTTCAGAGTTAATAAGCACTTAGCTGTACTTGTCTTGAAGCCTCAATTTAAGTATTTACCTACTCATCCATTACAATGGACCATACGGCTGGGGGTGTACTGTATGGGCCTAGACGAGCAAGGAGATTGATTTTTTTAACCAAACTCTTTTTTTTCAGGCAAGTGGTTGTGCTTTGTGGAGGGGCAGACTGATGACTCCGCTTTTAAGCAGTAGAAAAATTAGTTTTATAATTCTTGAAATTCAAAATTATAAATAGTAAGTCGTTACCAACATGAACTCGTATAGTTGGTGCCATTTCAATTGATTTTCTTGATAAAATAATTTCAAATTTGACATAAGTTGTATTTAATATGGAGTCTCTATTTTTTCCTTTAAATTTAATAAATCCATCTAGAATTGATGGAGTCTCAAATTTAGTTTTGTCTTTTTACTAATTTCGAAGTTAACATATCTTGTATTCTCAATTTGGTATCTTACTAATTTTATTTTAAAATTTAAAATTAATAATAGCAAGTATACATCTTCTAATCTTAATCGTTATTATATAATTCGGTCTACGACGAGATTTAATCACTATTTTTCTGATTAAGATAGTATAAATTTTGTTACAGTAATGATGGGATTTCTCTTCTAATTTAAGCTGTTATAATTTGTTCTCACCTACATAGATGGCCAGATTTGTTTGCTATTTGTCCGATTAACAGGAAAATCTTCGAGAGTAGTACCCAACGAGTACATGTATAGATATAGATATGTTTCCAATCCATAGTTGTCGGCATGCACTCCTATCACATTGATGTGTTCTCATTACTGCGCTCAAAATATTTCCCCCTTGTAGCTACAGAATATTGAGAGGTTTTAAACAATGGTAGATCATGCATGGCGATGCCTCATCTTGGAGCGGCAATTTTTGAAGTGCCCGGTACCCGCTGGCAATTTTTACCGCTACACTAACCAACATTTCCAGAAGATAACAATAACTCGATCGCGTGCATGAGCACGATGAAAGCCGTGGCAATATGTGCATCTGACAGCGTACTTTCTTTCCTCCTAGAGTTCGTGGAACAGAGGAACAACTTGCGTTAGTATTCCTCGAAAGAACAACAACTTGCATTGCCAATTTGCCATACGCACGCCGCCACGCGTCTGGTACCGCACCACGGACAAACGCTAGCCGCCACATCGTGGAAGCCCAATCGTCGACATGATGAGTGACTCGCGTGTCCAACTCCATCTATTATATCCATCTATTGTATTAAAATAAAAATTTATTAAACTTTTTATAAACGCTACACTTATAAATGCTACTAACCTAAACTCTAATAAATTAAAAAAATATATAAATTTTAGGAAAAAAATAGTGGACCTCGATTTTTCACTTAATATAATAAATCCATTATTTTACACCATTAGATTTATTAATTAGAAAAAACTGAAAGTCACGTTCCCTCACCTTGCGTGTGCACATGAGCCCGCGTGCCTCACCGGTTTATCATCTCATCTTTTTTAAAGAAGGTTCCACTACCAGGGCCAGGACTTTCTTTTTTTAACTACACAGCAAACACATATCTTTAGATATAACATCACATCACGAATGCGTCGCTACTTAATATAATAAACCTATTATTTTACACCATTAGATTTATTAATTTAACAAAATGAAAGTCACGTTTCCTCCCCTATGCGCGTGCACATGAGCCCGCGTGCATCACCAGTTTATCATCTCATATTTCTTACTTTACACTAGTTAATATATAAAAACAAGGGTTCCAACCACAGGACTCTCTTTCATCAATAGCTGCATATATGTGTTGCCCATCTACTAATATATGTGTGATTTTGTATCAACTATAACTTCTGAACCATACGTATGTTGTGGTTTTTTTAAATACACAGTAAATATACACATTATTATATATAACATCACACTTACGAATATGTCTTTAAGACACTCAAAAAGACAAAAACCAATGTGTGCGTAATATTCAGAAGTTCCTGATATATGTATTCCTTGTAATTAAATTAATAATTTAAGATTTATATTGGCAGTGTTCATTTATTTTTTAAAAACAAAACATGTGGGCCATATCTTCTTCCTTTGCATGTTATTAACATAGTTATGAAGAATCATGTGAAAAATTAAAAACAAAGATTTCATCATTATATAATACAATAAAATCATTAATAGCTGATTAGATCTACACATAGATTTATTTTTTTAACAAAACGCATTACAAACAGACGCTCGTATAGATACAAACGCACCCACCCGTATGGACACTCACCAGCACATACGAGAACCTCCGAGAGAAGCATTTTTACTGTGAACAGCATTCTCTATGGTTATATGCAATACATTGGAAAATTTAATTGGACCAAACAATCTATTGCACACTCGGATTTGGATTATTCATGTTGAAAATTATGGTATCTAAAAAAACTATAAAATATACATTGACGTTGCTTAGACACCTTTTATAATTAAGCTATTTTTAGCATCACACTATGTAATATTTTATTCATCCTTATAAGAAATTGTGACTAATGTGTCCAGTAATCCAGTTGGAATGCCTCCCAATCAAAAAGGGGTGATGAGTTGTTCTTTTAAAGAATGGCATCTTATATTTGTTTCCTTAAAAATAAAAAAAGTTTATAGTCTGACAAATTTTACAAACTCTAAAGATAAAATAAAAATATCAAAGCAAATAATGTGTATTTGGGAGATGGTTGTGATTACTAAGGAAGTGTCCAGAGAAATTAAATATAGCTATATCTTGGAACAAAATTTAAATAAAAAATATAGCTATATATTTTAGAGATGAAGAAAATATTTTTTTCCATCAAGAAAAAAACTCTTCACGTATTATAACCTATATTTTGCGGATTCAAATTCGAACTCAGGTAGAACAAGGCGACTTGGGCCTACACCCTTTTTTATGGTCTGTTTGGAACCTAAGAAACTAAAACATGGGAATTAAGAAATTAAAGAATTAAATTTTGCACCTATTAAAATTTTAGAAATAATAAAACGTTGGAAGTCCAAAATTAACTAGTGTTTGGATGCATGCCTATATGAATTTTTGTGGGAATAACCCCTTGATTAATTTAAGAGAAAAATAATAATAGCATGAATAGTGGTTTAGATGACTATTGTCAATATAATCTTTCTAAGTCATTGGTTTAAAAAAGGAACTTTCTATGTCATACCTAGACAGCCCACATAGAAAGTCTTATGTTTATCTATCTAAAACAAATATGTATAACTTAACGATTTGATTATATTAATAACATATGTAGTAGGATAGATGGAATTGAACGTCTATTAGATCATATATTAATCAAACAGACAACAACTTTCTTTCTCATCTTTCTCTTTCCTCCACATCATAGAAGAATCCTACATGATATTTTTTTTAAAGTTGACTTAGATTCACACGCGTGATTAGCCCTTGGCCGATCACACAAAAGGGACTAGCTCAAGTTCTCGCTCTTGGCGTACATCCGCCGACACGGGTAGATAAAACACTTCACGTATTATAACCTATATTTTGCGGATTTAGATTCGAACTCAGGTAGAACCATGCAAAGCAGACTTGGCCTACACCTTTTTTATGGTCTGTTTGGAACCTAAGAAACTAAAACATGGGAATTAAGAAATTAAAGAATTAAATTTTGCACCTATTAAAATTTTAGAAATAATAAAATGTTGGAAGTCCAAAATTAACTAGTGTTTGGATGCATGCCTATATGAATTTTTGTGGGAATAACCCCTTGATTAATTTGAGAGAAAAATGATAATGGCATGAATAGTGGTTTAGGTGACTATTGTCAATATAATCTTTCTAAGTCATTGGTTTAAAAAAGGAATTTTCTATCTATGTCATACCTATGACAGCCCACACAGAAAGTCGTATGTTTATCTATCTTAAACAAATATGTATAATTTAATGATTTGATTATATTAATAACATATGTAATAGGATAGATGGAACTAAACGTCTATTAGATCATATATTAATCAACAGACAAGAAGTTTCTTTCTCATCTTTCTCTTCTACATGATATTTTTTTAATGTTGACACTAACATTACACCATTGTTTATGTCCTAAAGAGAGGTGAGCCCAAAGGAATTTATTTTATCTTCTGTTTAGGGAATTGACCGTTGGGTATTTGGATATAAAGAAAAAGGGGAAAAAATCAAGTGAGATTGCTATAACTATTCAAAGGAAGATTTTCCACCGGGCTCGAGATCATGTTTGAAATCCTATGAAAAGCGTAGGAGAATAAATGTTTACTGAGAATTCCTATGACCATTAATTACTACAACCAAACGCTCTCATAGCATTAAAAAGGGCTCATATGAAAAATGTACTTTCAACAGAAATTTGTAATCCGGTTTTGCATACCTTTCTTAGAACTACATCTGCTTGAGTGTATGTTAAGGAGACACGATAGCGGGCATCTACACGTCTGGTGGTAAAAAAAAAATTGGAATTCGTTTTTGTTCCTATCACTCCTTGATTGGTTTCGATCCCAATGCTGAGAAGCACCAAAGGGCGCACACACCGAGAAGTACCAACGTGCAACAGTTTGAACCGTCTCGTCATTGGCTCATTCCGCGTCGGGCTGTTTAACCTGTTTTGGATCCGCCGAGGCCGAGCTGTGAATTGAGTTCGGCCGCGAGCAGAAAGCCAACCGTGTGGAGACTGAACGTGGTGGACAGCGGAACACAATTCAAGGGAGACGCATTATATGGGCCGATCAGCCATGAAGGCTAAGCGGCCCAAATTGGACCTAAGGGGCGACGGGTTGTGAAATTTTTTTATTTATATATATTTATTAAAATATTTAAAATATATATTTTTTTAAAAAAATTGTAGATATATATTTCTAACGAAGTTTTTTTAAAAGTATAAGTAGAGACCGAGAAATTCAACGTGACAAATACATGAAACAGTAAGAGATAAAAAATTTATGGCCAATCTTCTGCTGAGGTGTTTTTTCTCGAGGCTAGAAAAAATAATGCTGAGTTTTTTAAATAATTTAGATATCTCGGTTATTTTTCTAGTGCTC
Source organism: Oryza coarctata (assembly GCA_030770085.1). NCBI lineage: Eukaryota > Viridiplantae > Streptophyta > Magnoliopsida > Poales > Poaceae > Oryza > Oryza coarctata. Next base: position 13,939,036 of record CM061475.1, read on the forward strand.
ATAATTTTTTTACAATTATATCTATAAATAAAAATAGTTTTATTTAAAATATTTTTTATTTTTGACATTTGTACAGTGAAAAAAATGCTAGTATCAAACAGGCGGCCTGTAAAATTTCTAGCCCTCTTATCGACGATCTCTGAGAAGAAAAAAAAACATCCAAACAGATATTTATAATTAGACCAATAGTCACCTCCTACTCTCACATGTTTATTTTATAGCGGTAACTAAATTTTATAGCCTCTAACCACAACAGATGTTTTAAGTGTTTTTTCTAAGAAAATCAGTGGACGTTAAGAGTTAAGATTACATATGTATAAATTTTTCAAACCAAAATATATTTTAAATTTTTTAATAAAAATATATAAATAAAAAATTCCGGTTTGTGGCTGCCCGCCCCACATGCACCGTCCGCGAGAGGTGCTGCGGTAGCCCACAAACCCACTTCTTGACCGCTGGGCTGGTAGCGGCTGTTCTGCCAAGCCGCCAGTCGCCAGATGTTGTGCGCTGCTGACCTGCTGCGCGACCTGGGTTGCTAGCTTACACATCACTACTGAAGAGCAACAAGAACGCAGCTACTGCCATTTTGTTTCGAACTGAACATCATGCTTATAGATTCAGACAATCTAGTGCTAGATTGATTGGTATTGCTTGGTAGTTGGTAGTCGATTACGGATCTAATCTATGAACTTTTAGGCCGCTGATTATACAGTGAGAAATGAGAAGATAAGCATTTCAATACTAGCTTCGACAAAGAAAAGAAATTTTGGAGTAAAAGAAAGAGAGTAGAACTGAATACAAGTGTTAGCTCGCATTTGTAAATCATCCCGTGATCCTGTCCCTGCACTTACAGCCGGCCATGCTATTGCTGCCGAAACCAAAGATCTTTCTGAACCAAACTAGCTCTGCCCACTACATCTTCTTCCGCTCCTATCCACGTCCACGCAAAAGGCAGGCTGTCACTCCCTCGCTAGCGCCGGAACGTCGCCGTTTTCTCCGACGCCGATGAGTGTTCGATGGCATCCTTTGCTGCAGCAACGAGCTTCTTCCCAAGCCAGCCGAAAGAACTTGTTGGTAGTCATTCCTCTGTTCCATTTTTCTGGTTTTTGATGCATTTTAAGGTGGTGGAAACAGAGCCGTCAGTCATCTCTTCGCTCTCCGCCGACACCTGGTACTAAAGCTTCACGTTCCCGTCAGCTTGCTGCCCCTCGAAAATCATCTGTATCTCAGAACACCCCTAATGAACAGATCATGAGTAGAGCACAACAACAATGGGGAGGAACGAGCAATCATAGGACTTCATGAATAGTGAGCACCTTGCGTCCTGCTCGTCCTTGGGGGCGACAGCGAGGGCGGGATGCGGCGCCGCCGGGCTGCTGCTTCGACCCGCATCTACTGAAGTGGGCAGGGATAAGTGGGTTGGTGGGTAAGTAGAGCGGGCCAACCCAACGGGTTAGCGGCATAACCCATCCCACTTGCACCCTTAGTTGTTGGACCTCTTAATCTCTCATTGGCCGAAGTCCAGGATCGTGAAATGACGGCCCTGATAGCTGGAACGGCGAGATGTTCTCCGTTAACACGAAGACATGAACAAAACCTTAATCCCATAACCACTACAAGTCGCGAGAGCCTTACTCATGGGACTCCAGAGTCCACGAAAGCAGCTGAGTTGCGAGCCACATCGCTAAGGTTTACGTCAATCGAATCCGATCTCAATGAGCACGCCAAAAAAAAAAAAAAGTGAAACCACGGCCCACGTACAACTGCTCTGTTACATGGGCGACACGCGGACCTTCACGAAGGAGCCAAACGCGCCGCCGCGGCCGCCTTCCACCCGGCCTCTTCCAAGAACGCCACGACTCCCTCGCACTCCGCCACGATGGCCTTGTCCAGCCCGCTCCGCGTCACGGGCGCGAAGAAGAGCCACGACCCTGTGCCCGTCACGAACGCCAGCGTCAACGCCGTCGCCACCGCCGCCGCTTGCCGTGGCGAGCCCACCACCGCTCCGCCACCACGCACGCGCCGTGGAGCGCGAAGAACGCGGTCACCTCCCCCGTGCCTGGCTCGAGGGTGATGTAGTAGAACAGGACCTCGTGCATGAGCCCCGACACGAGGAACGCAGCGAGCACGCCCGCCGCTGCACCGAAGCATGCGCGCACGGGGCGATACACGCTCGGGCGGAGCACGGCGGGGACCATGAGGTTCCATCGGCGTCCCCAGAAGTCAGCGAGCGACGAGGCGAGGTAGGGGCGGTTGAACTGCGGCTCCAGCTCCGCGCCGAGCACTGCGCGCGCGGCCGCCGCGGCGGACGCGAGGAAGAGCTCCAGCATCAGATAGACGTGCGCGCCGTCGAACGCAACGACGGCGTACGCCGGCATCCCCTCCCGGTAGCACCTGAGCGAGACGAGCGCCGCGAAGACGGCCGCCTTGGCCGCGTAAGACAGCAGGAACTCCGGAGCGAGACACCGGGAGGAGGGTCTCTTCTTCTTCTCGTCCAGGACCTTGATGGGCAGCGCGGCGCAGGCGACGAAGCGGACGAGCGGGAGCGACGGGTGGAGGGTGCCGTGGCCCGCGGCGAGGAGGAGGAGCTTGAAGGCACAGAGCCAGACGAGGAAGAAGGCAGAGATGGTGCGGAGGTGGATGGAGGAGAAGGCCAAGGGGAGGACGGGGAGGAGGGCGGCGAGGCGTGAGAGGCCCAGGGCAAGGCGCGAGGTGGCGAAGCGCGCGTAGGCCATGGCCGCGGTCCCGGCGGCCGAGACCACGAAGAGGGCGCGCAGCTCGGACGCCATGCCGCGGTGACCACGGCGGCCACTGCCCGGAGATCTGGATCGAGCACAGGGTGATATGATGTGATTTCAAACAGGTGATGGAAAATACTGCAGAATCGGTGATCACAAGGAGGATTAAAGAAAGGGAATTGCTCGGTAGTACACTGTCAATCTGTCACACTGTGCATCGACTATGTATTAGTAAGACTACAAGATCAATATTCTAATGAACACTGCAAAATCATGCGATTCGTCTCTACAAACTTTGCAGTATAAGACAACACTAACCTGAACTAATCATAAAATCTGTTCCAGTCCTTGAGCCAGCCCAAAGTTGAAACTAGAACATTCACCTGAGGAACGGGAACGGCTTAAAAAGAAGAGAGGAACAGCAGCACTACAGCACTACAGCCAATCAAATAAAATAACTTATCTCCAATATGATATTGAAGCACCTAAATAATTTGAGGATTGCTTTTCTTAGATGGTTGAGTTGAGGGCATATGTCAATCCCCTTGTGAAGTATTACCTTTTTTTAAAAAATAAAATTCATTTTAGCTTTTTGCTTCCAAGAATTTACAGTCAAGCGATTGCGGGTGGAACGACAGCGAGTTCTAAAATTAAAGCTAATTTAAAAATAAAAAAATATTTAAAATAAAGATTAAGATAATATTTATTATCAAACCTCCATCTCTAATTAAAAAAATTACCTAACCACTATGCCATGCTTACAAGTTATTCGTAGTCTTTCATCTTTATTAAACTAGAAAAAACATAATTTTTAAAATTCGTCTCCATCAAACTAGGAAAAACACATATTTTAAAAATTAGCATCCAACCGTTATACCGACCGAATTACGCATATATCGCCACTCATGACTAAGATAAGAGTAACTCGGCTGTAAATCAGTCGGTTGTCCGGTTCTTACCACCGTCACAACGCTGCACCTCGGCGTCGTTTTGTCACTGTCATCCATGCTCACGAAGGTTGCCGCCAGATCCAAACTTCAGCCGTAGAGGAGCTCAGAACCGAATCTCTGGGAACGACGAGGAGCCTGGTCGACGAAGCCCGTGATCGTCGCCGTGAACGACGAAGAGGCCAACATGGACAGTCCTCGTCATGGACCGTGGCGGTGGCGATGACGGCTGATAGAGAAACCGCCCTCCATCAGATGGACGCCGTCACCGGCCACCGAATGGACACTGACGCCGCCCGCTAGTCGAATTGCCGCCGAACGGAACAGCAGCGCAGCTGCGCCTTGTCCGTCCTGCCCGTCGTGCCCTCCAGCCCCAACTCCCATGCGCATGTCTCCTCCGCACGCTCCCGCTTCGCCGCCGCGAGGGATGGATGTCGCGCGAGAGAGTGAAAAGATGAGTGTTGAGGAGGCCTTGCCGCCGGCGCCGCCGATTAATCCAGCGCCGGCGGCAAGGGGATTTTGGAAGGTAGGAGCGCCTGCTGTTGGCCCGATCCAAAAAGTCAAGGAGCTATTACATCTTACTACGTGTTTGTGTACATTATTACATTTCGAAGATGCCCATGTGGCTTTACCACTACACTACTTCACTGCTGAATTAGCAGCAGCAGCAGCGTACATGGAGTACTACATTCCCCGAGGGCTCGAGACGTGGCCACGTTTGTTATCTTGGCTCGAGCTCGGTGATGGACACCTCGTTGGGCGACATGGGCGCGGACCTCCCGGAGGACGGCAAGGTGCCCACGAACGACCCCGAGTGCGTGCCCGTGCTGCCGTCGCCGCCGCCTTTCCGGATGTAGAACGCCGGACTGGACGGGGCATTCAGCGACACCGTGCCGCTGCTGAGCATCACGTTTACGGCCGACATGGTCGGCCTGCTCGCCGGGTTCTCCTGCACGCAGAGCAGCCCGACATGGATGCACCTCACGATCTCCCCGCCCGCCGCACCGTCGCCCATGGACCGATCCACCATCTCCGTGATGGTTCCCATGGTCCAGTGCTCCCATATCTGCGTCAGAGATTAGCAGTTCACTGAATTGTCACTGCGAGAACGTAGTGGTGTAGTGGTGATCGCTGGATTGAACTAAGCGATGGGAAGTGCATGAAATGCTGGTACTCACGATGCTCAGGAGATCGCCGGATTGCTCGCTGTAGTAGGAGCCGCTGTTTCTCTTCCCCGTGACAATCTCCAGGATCAGTACGCCGAAGCCGAACACGTCTGACTTGACGGAGTAGTGCCCGCGCATTGCGTACTCTGGCGCCATGTATCCACTGCAGATAAGAGCATGATCAATTTTCACGATATCCGACGCATACTCTTTGACCTATCTGTTAGGGTGTTGGTGGATGACTACATGAATGTGCTTACTATGTGCCGACGACGCGATTCGTGACGTCCTGTGTTTGGTCGCCTCCGAAGAGCCTCGCCAAGCCAAAGTCTGAAATCTTGGGTCTGAAATCAGAGTCTAGTAGAACGTTGCTTGCCTTGAGGTCCCGGTGAACAATCTTCAGCTGGGAATCTTCATGGAGATACTGCATTCCTCGAGCGACCCCGTTTATTATTTTCAACCTTCTTCCCCAGTCTAGCACACTGCTTTTCTCAGGATCTGTCATGAAAATGACAAGCATTAGGGGGCATGAATTGCATGTGCAAATTAATATTGTATAATTGTTAGAGTGGAAGGGGGGGGGGGGGAGATGCACCAAAAATAATGGTATCCAAGCTTCTATTGGACATGTATTCATAGACAAGCATCCTCTCATGCTCTTCAAGGCAAACACCGACCAGCCGGACAAGATTCTTGTGCTGGAGTTTGGCCACCAAAACCAGCTCATTTTTCAGCTCTCCCATTCCTTGCACAGAGCTTTGTGAGAGCCTCTTTACTGCTATATCTTGACCGCATGGTAGGGATCCCTGCACAAACGAATATATACACACCTGTTATCTGCGCAGGTTCTACTTCTCGTTATGATAAAAATGCGAAAGGCCTATCAATATATACCTTGTAAACAACACCGAATCCTCCTTCACCAAGTTTGTTATTTTCAGAAAAGTTGTCTGTTGAGATGCGGAGTGTTGATATATCAAGAATAAGTGAGTCGATACTTTCAATGTCGTCCGAACGAGATGCATCTGTCATAGATCAATTATGAAGTGAACACAGAAGAAATGAACCATTTCATTGTTATTACATGATTTTAGATATTCGGAGGACTCACATCGTAGCGGTCCTGGGGGAGGAGTTTTTGCTGGTCTTCTCCTCCTCCAGAAACAAAAGCCAATTACAGTGGCTGCTAGTATGGCAGCAACTATAGGCACTACAATTGCAAGAATTTTACCTGCTCCGTTTCTCCCTTTCCCTGCAGATGGTATTACGCATGGAAAAAGGTAGTATGGATATTGTGTAAGATTTTCAAGACACGGTCAGCAGAAAGTAAACCAGGAGGAACTAATGATGAGTTCACACTTGAAAAGTGAGATAGCGATTGCAGAATCTTTGAAATTTCCCACGTGATAGAAATTGTGTGAAATATTTGTTTCCAAAAATCAAACTTTGTATAAAAAATGCCATTTGGTGTTGAACAATAGCAGATTGTATGGACATTTTTTTTCTATGTGGAACTTGACTGTCAAAAAGCAACTAGCAAGGATGGCCTTTCAGATAAGTTATGCCATCACTTCGCAAGATCATTATTGTCTATAATGGTATTTCAGACAGGTAATCACGAGTCATGACATCACATTGACAGGTTTGGCACTGCCCTATCATTCATTACATCACATTCGCAGGTTTAGCACTGCCCTATCATTGCATTAATGCATTATGGTAATAACACTCACTGTTAGCTTTTTTAACTAGTGCTCCACCCTAGTCCCTAGCCCCCCATTGCTTGAGTGAAATGCATAGATCAACTAATCCAGCCAACAATATCTAGTTTAAGCTATAAATTACCAATTTGGCAATCTAAAGTTGGTAGCAGCTGTATGACTGTATGTATAGCCCCACAGATGAACATGACTACAAGTCTTAGCTTCTAGATTGTCATTGCACATGTGGTTCTGCCTGCGGTAATTGAATCTAGAACAGTAAGCAGAAGATGAGAACATAGACAACTGCTCCTAAACAAACTGAAAAGCATATGAATCCTCTCAGGAAGGATAGTGTAAACTCTCAGGTAAGACGAAAGTTTCTTTTTCCTTGCAATGAACTAGCAATTAGCTGGTCGAACAACTGGGAGTCTGAAAGGTACGCAACTGACAGATAAATCACATATAAAGAAACGAAGCACATATTTCTATTATTGTATTGAGTCACTTTGTCTTGAGAGTTAGGTTAATTTCCAGACTTGTGATTAAAAATGTTTCTAAGAAATGAGTCGGTGGCAAAAGCTGACCTGGTAAACTGTATGGTAACACTAATACTATACTAGTACGGATTAAAATTAGCATGACAGCAACAGGTCTGAATCGAATCCTGGAAAATCGAGGCATTCTTCTAGCTAACGCCAATAGAAAATTCCGACGTTTGTTGCCTAAACCATGCATTACTTGACGTGATAAAGGTTCTCGATTGTACTTCATTAAAACGTGTCTAACTATCATACGTCGAGGAATCACACTAGCTGACTAGTTACGATATTTTCAGGGAACAAAAGATGGAACTGTGTTCGTTGGTAAGGTTTGGAAAAAGATTTTCTCAACGTGTAAATGAAACAGTAAATTAATATATAATTAATTAAGTATTAGTTAAAAAATTTAAAAATAGATTAATATAATTTTAAATCAACTTTGTTTATATTTTTTTTAAAAAAACGTTTTTGAAAAACGTTCGTGTAAAAAACGAGAAAATGGGGATAGGAAAGAGAAGGAAACAAGCGCAGCATAAATAGCGTTCAATTTCTTCTATATGAAATATTAACACTAGTCAAGTCAGTTAAGCCAATGGATTGCTCACCTCCTGTAGTGCCCGGCAGAACAGGCGGCTGCCGTGCCGGCGCCGGCGATGGCGAAGGCACGACAGCGTCGGCCTGCAGTCGCAGCATGGAAGGGATGTTGTAGAACGAGTACAGTTCGACCCTCATGTTGCACCGCGCGCCGTCGCTCCTGGCGCCCTGCGTGTTCGGTTCGAAAGTCCGCCACCACCGCCCCACCAAGTTTCCGAGGCACAGCTGGCACTGCACCGGCGAAAAGTCCGGCGTGCACTGCGCCATGGAGTAGATCTTGGGAAACTGGGCGTCGAATCCCACCATCACCCCCGTCGCGAACCGCCTGGACGAGTTGTCCGCCGCGTACCGCGCGGTGGCGTTGAGGAGGCCGGTAATCGCGCGGTCGTAGCGGCTGACGTCGCCGGAGACGGTCCCGGTGTTGTAGAGGTCTACCACGCCGTAGTTGTCCGTGGAGGAGAGGAAGTCGATGTTGGAAAAGTGGAGGTAGCAGTTGCCGTCGACGATGGACACGTCCTTTTTGTAGGGGCACAGCTGCTGGGCGTCCTGGAAGATGGTGCCGACGCAGGCCACGCAGGCGGAGGCGTTGATGTCGCCGCGACAGAGCGTGAGGGCGTAGACGACATCCGGTACGGAGCCGACGGCGCCGGAGGCGAAGAGGTTGCCGGAGGAGACGTTCTTGGGGAACGCGTTGGCGAGCTGCCTCAGGTTGGTTTGGTAGGTGCTGTTCGCCGTGTAGTTTCCGTTGTTGCCGCATATCTGCCATGGCTGGGCGGCGACCAGCGAGAGCGCGAGCGCGAGCGCCGCTAGGAGTAGCAGGGCATGGTTTGATCGGCGGCACATGCCGTCGGCGGAGAAGAGAGTTAGCTCGAAGTGGGGAGAAGGGTCAAGAGGGACGGTGAGCGAGAGGAATCAGAAGTGTGGTGTGGCTGCAGACTGCCGTGCAGAGAGGAAGACGAGTGTCTCTAGGTTATTTTTTTCTGTTTGTTTTCGTCGAGCCTAGACTTTGGCTCGTGTGAGAATTGGCTCAGTCTCGGTGAGCCCACCTGAGCATCCTGCTAAACATCGTTATTAATAGCATTTGTCCAATAGTAAGAAAAGAACAAATAACAGCGTGAGAATGACAAGCCCGTTTCCGATATAGACCGAGTCAAACAAGGAGGATGGCAAAAGAAAAAAAAGAAATACTACATGGGTGTTGAATGTTGACGGTGATGCAACCGACAACTCAACCTGCTTCATCGCATACCAGACAGCACCCTGCCACACTTCCGCATGATGCTCCCTCGTTCTCATCCTCAGTACCGCACCTTCTTCCATACAAATGCTGATCACGACTCACGACTCTTGCCCCCTTCATTGATAGCTTGAGCGAATCTGAATGCACAATCAAGCATTAACGTGGAAACCTAGTACACACTGCAAATGATTTGAATACAATGATCAGTGCACATTCATATTTGCAAACAAGATATCAAGTAGCCAATTGGTTGGTGTATAAGGAGCTCTTATGGCATACTCCCTTTCTCTCATAATACATTTATGCTATTTTTTAAAAAATAAAAAAGTAATAAATAATAATTATGATTGCTTAAGAAAAAAATAGATAAAAAATTAAATAAAGGAAGGTTACGATTAGTTACGATGATAGATATGTGAAGAAGTAATTGTATTTTAAGATAAATTTAAATCCTAAAAATAGTTATATTTTGATACGAAGGAACTAGCTAACTGATTGCAGATTAACACATAATTAAAAAATTCAAATATCAGGATACATGGCATGCCTTTCCTGATTCAACCCTTCACAGAACTGACAACACCTGCTAGCAGTAATGATTTAATGAATACAGGAGAAGTTACAACCGTAGGTGGGCAAACTTTGCGAAACCCACTGAATTATGGGAAAGTAAACAGTCAGGGCAGTAAATATAAAAAAATAGTCTACGACATATTCTCTATTACTGTAACAAAAGTAGCCAGTGGCAGATCAGCCCTTATAGCCTATAGGTGATTGGACGGATTATAGATAAAGCTTACAATGTTGAATTAATATTATGTATTATAAAGCTAAAAATAACTCTTAAATAAGTTAAGCAATGTTGATGTTAAAGGTTTTTAGAGAAATCGTGTTTTAGAAGCATCACACCGGCTTTTATTGGGTTTCAATTTTAACTTACCATAACTTACTTTAAAACTAAAGAATTATGTTAAGTTGTTGAGTCATACTTTAAAAGCATCACATGAATAAGCCGCACATAATCCATCAACTATAATCCAAAAGGAAGGCACCCATCTTAGCAAAAAAAACTGAAAATAACCGAAATTGAAGTAAAACTTGGACACACGGAACTAATAATGAACATATATAGTCATTAAAGGTGGTGTACATCAGATATGGAAAGAAGTTTAACAGAACCCCAGTACTAGGTTATATGCATTTCTAAGACCAAATAGGCATTAATGCTATTCCAATCCCGCATATCTGGACCTCAGCAGCAGGTTCCTGTTTTCCTACAAAATATGAAAATAACATAAACAGGAGATAGTGGAATTATCTTCAAAAAAAATAAACAACGGACCAAAAGGAATGCATGAATAACTGAACAGAAGTTGCACATTGACTTAGTAACTGAGAAAGGGGACGAAAGAAACAACAATTTCTGAGGACAAATGCTTGTAGTAGTCAGTCCTGAAATCTGCCAAATACGACATAACAAGCCCAACTTATGGGATCCCATGAAGCTCAGCTTAGGGCTTGTTTGGGAAGCCCAAACCCAGTAGAATCCAAACCTTTCCCTGGGGCAGATTCAGATGCACATAGCTTCTCATTATTGTTTCTGTCTAGTATTGGGATTGCTTGGGTGGATTCTTTGTTCTGAACAGCTGAATGTTGTTGGAGTTTTTTTTTCAGCATTGTAGTTTTCTCATCGATTCATTCATTGTTATGACAATTTCTGAATTTAACTGGACTAATCTTACTTCTCCCAGATGCAGCTGGGGATTCTTCATTGTTTGTTCCTTTGCAGGGTTATTTTCCATGGGATTGAATGTGGCCCGCCTCCTTGTCAAGGTGATTTACCTATGGGCCATGGGTCCTTCCTCTAACACCCAAACAAGCCCTTATGGGGAATTTTTCACAGGGTATCTGATGTACACAGGGTTAATGTAATAAACCAATCAAATAGCTACATGTAAGAGTCCCAAATAAAAAATCACCTCTACCACTTTTCCCAATCTCCTTCATCCAACTCATCATCTACCATCTCAGAGATGCGGTTTATGATGACACCCTGCATGGGCAATCTTCACAGGCACCAACCTTGGCAGCACCCTAAGCCAAGGTATCCTACCAGCTGACCTCAAGGCCCAAGCCAAACTGCGGTCACAACGGGATTTTGGCAAATTGTGTTGGAGTTGATATTCTCATTTATCTTTCCTCTTCTTTCTTGTTATTGAAGCAAAGTAGTTTTGTCTCCATTGTTACGTGACAAGCAGTGATGCATGGTGAATATGAGTACAATGTTTGAATTCTACTTAACCTATTTTGAAAGAACATTTTGCGGCAGTACATCATATTTTCTTCCCATCGCATGTGAAGCTAAAAAACAACATATATGCATGAAAATACAGTCAATAATATAATAATTACATTCCTCTAAGACTTATTATATTATAAAGATTTTAAAAGTTATACCTCACCAAAATGGAAGAAAGATAGAAGAGTTATCTAATAGATAGTCCCAATAGCCCATTACCAATAGTAATGTATGAAGTTGATTAAAAAATCAAAGAGCATGAGGGATAGTTTGGGCAATCTACCATGAATTCTGAGGGAACCCAACACCATTTTTTGTAAAATGGCAGCATTTGATGTTACAGGCCATTTTAGGGAACTATAGTAGTGGCTTATAGTCAGAATAAAACCCAATTGACCATCTTTGAACCAGCCTAAACAAGACATACAAAAATTTCCTAAATAAACCAAAATGCAAGAACCACTCTAGCCTTAACTGCAAGGAATTCTCTCTCTATTCAACCTTGCATAAGATTCTACAATTAGAAATAACTGCAACTGTGAATGAGATCATTATATGAACAGCATTAATAAACTGAAAGTGCAGAATCAATAAACAACCTGCCTAAGAACAAGGAAATTGCTCTTCTCCACCTCCCTGGCAAGCTTCTCCAGCCTCTTGAGCATTCCTGCATACATGCCATCCATCTCTGCCGCCTGCCCTGCCACAGATCCCACGATCCCGTGCAGCTTCTCCGGTCCAGACCCGTCCACCATCTCATCCACCGCATTCTGCTCCCCACTGGCGTGCGTGTCGCCTGCTGCTGCCGACGATGAGGGATGCGGAAGAGGCAGCCAGGGCATCGGAGACTCGGGGGCGAAGGAGTGGTACTGGTCCCGGAAGCCGGGGCCGACATTGGCGACATCGAGCGAGGTCGGGACGAGGCGGGAACCGATCAGGAGGAAAGGCGCGGGGGTCGTAGGAGTGGGTGGAGAGATTGGGGGAGGAGGAGGAGACGAGGAGGAAAAGGAGGGGATGGGTGAGAGCGAGGGCCTTTGAGAGGGAGTGGGCGAGGGAGAGCTCGCGCATGGAGGGGCGGAGAGCGGTGCGGCGGCGGGAGGAGAAGAAGCCGATGGTGGCTGGGCCGGCGGCGGGGGAGGGGTTGAAGCGACCGAGGTGATCGGAGAGGGAGGAGGGGCGGGAGAGGGAGGAATGGCCGGACACGGAGATGGACAATGCGGGGGTGGCGAACTGGGTCGGCGCGTGGTCGTCATAGTCGGAGAGGGAAGGGGGCGGGGCCGGGACGCTTGAGGCGCGGCCGAAGAGGAGACCATCGCAGTCGCCGGTGGCCATCGCGCAGCGCTGCAGGAGCGCCGCGAGGGCCGCGCCGGAGATGGAGATCTTGATCGCCGCCGGAGCGGCGGCGTCGCCGACGGCCATCGCCGGTGGCTTCGAGAACCGAAAGGAGTGTGTAAGTTTTTTTCTTAGAGGGGTCAGTTCGTCACAAAAGAGCTTAAATTCAGCCGAACGGTGATCGTAAATTCAGCCCAAATATGCGCGTCAATTCACCACAGCAGCGCTGTAATTTAGAAAAACTATATCTAGACTCCCACAACCGAATATGATTCATAATGATTAAATTGATATATGATTAAAATCGGTACAAATTATACCTCTCGTTTTTACTTTATTAGTTTTGACTGACATGATAAATTGACTAGTCTTTATTTAACTTGAGACCCTCACGTAAGTCTTGTGGTAGAAAGAAGGCCTCGCCAGCACCTAGATGCGCGAGGGTGAGCTGCCAGTAGCAGTGGTATGTGAATTTGGCCTAAAAGTGAGCATAGTTTTAGCCCAAAGATGATCCTAAAATCAACCCAAACGTGCGCATCAATTCAGCACAACAGCGCTCGTAATTTGGAAAAAAGTATATTGACTTCTTTAACTATATGCCGAATTTAATTTATACCTCTCTATCATAAAACCGGGTATATCAACTCTCTCAATTATCAAAACGGGTGCAAACTATACCCCTAAAAATAGATTTGGCTAACGTGGCAAGTTAACTTGTTTTTATTCAAATATGAGACCTACATGTAAGTCTCAGAAAAAAAACCTCACCGGCACCTAGATGGCAAGGGTGAGCTAGCAATTGCGATGTCTTGGGGTGAGGTGGTCATGAGCGGTGGCACACCATATGGTTGGCAATAGTGCTGTCAAAAATAGAGCCAAGTGAAGCAAGGTGACGTGAAGGTAGCATCGATAAGCTTGAGCAGTAGAACAACAGAGAACTCAATCGTACCTTCAATTTGAAAGAGCGGTAAGGCTTAGAGCACCTTAACCACCACCACCGCTACTGTTGGAGAGCTTTAAGGCTCCTAGTATCCTTCTCACTTGCTGTCACGACCACCTCTAACTCTATCTTCTTCCCTCCAATCTGCTCCCCTCTCTCAAACCCCTCATCTATGGTGGCCCCTCTCCTATGTGCTCCTCATTGTCACACGATTCACATCATCAATGTTGCAGGTGGACTTTGGCCATACTCCAAGGACACATCAGCGTTGTTTGTTGAGCCATAAAGGCTCATAGTGCCATGTATACTGCCTACATGAGAAGAGGAGAGGGAGTCGCAACAGCCAAGCGGTGGCAATGATGGCCGGCCACCTCCTCCTAGTGACAACGATGGTCGGAAGAGTAAGAGAGAGGATAAGCTAGATAAGAGAGAAGGATGGCATGCATATCCTAGTTTTTTAAAAAAATTTGGAGACTTACGTAAGCACACGTTATGAGGTCAAAAGTATCACGTAATCACACGTCATCCAAAACAACTTTCTAAACCACCGGAAGACATAGTTTAATAATTGAGGGAGTTGATATATCTAGGGGCCTTTTTTTTCGTCGTAATTTCAGCTTAAAGGTTCGTGCGATTTCGACCCAAAAGTGGCCGTAATTTCAGCCCCAAGTACTCGTAAATTCACCCCAAAGATGCCCGTCAATTCAACCCATCAGTTCAGCCCAAAATTTTGTGTGACATAGGCCAAATTTGGGAGCAAATTCGGCCCCAAATTTGTCTAGTTGGGCTAAAAATGTGCCTGAATTTGGATCGTAAGTGGGTGAGAATTCTGCGCATAAATGCCGTCAATACGTCCCGTAAATGAGCTGAAATTCGGCTCAAAAATGAGAGTAAATTAGGCCCATAGTTTGACGTAATTTAGGCCGTAATGTCCGCGTCATTTCGGCCCGTACGTGGGCGTTTATGAAGTCTATACTTGCGAATCAATTCGGCCTGTTCTTCTAGTAAATTTGGCCTATCAGTGGGAGTAAATTCAGCCGAAAACTATGCATAAATTCATCTGTGCATCAATTCGGCCCATAGTTGCTCATAAATTGGGCTGAGGAAGGCGTAAATTCTACCCGTAATTTCACAAAAATTCAGCCCAAATGTTCCGCCCGGCGGCGGCGAGATGAGAAGCCGATGGGCGCAGAACCGGCGGAGGGCTGGAACGGGAGGGGAGGGTGCGGAAGCGGCCGAGGGGATCGGAGATGGAGAGGTGGGAGAGGGAGGAACGGCCGGAGCTGGAGATGGGCAAGGCGGGGGTGGACTGGGCCGGTGCATTGCCGCCGTAGTCGGAGAGGGAGTGAGAAGGGACGGCGATGCGTCAGCCGTGGCTGAAGAGGCGGCCGTCGCAGTCGCCGGTGGCCATCCCAACAGCGCCGGAGCAGCGTCTTCGCCGACGGCCATCGGCCGGTGGCTTCAAGAATCGAGAGTCCTACAGCTACAGGGAGGCTCGCGCTAGCAACAACGGGCAAACAGGTCGCAATGCCGCAGGCACATTTCCCTTCCCTTCTGCAGGTGTGCATCGTTGTGCTGACGTCAACGTTTTACTATTCCCCTGGCCTTTGTTCGGAACACAGGATCCTAAAAACGTAGAAATAGGATAATCATACAAATAAGATAGGCATGTACGTATAAAATAGAGGATTTGAAAGACACATAGATTGAAAAATGTGATCAGATGGGACACTGGAAAACGTAGGAAGTAAAAAAAAAGGTCGGAGTGAATGTCCTCTGTTTCTTAGCAGAATCTCCACAAAAGGAATTTTTCCTTTGGTTTCCCTTTCATGGATTCCTATGAACCAAATTGATGCTATAGTCACTGAATTCTTAGGAATCCAAATCCTCCATTTTTTTCTTTGTTTTTTTTCTAATCCGAATGAGCCCTAAAATAAAAGTGAACTTTAGAGATCAACATATGGGAATAACAGGACTGACATCCCAAAAGTCATCACAAGATCCTGTAAGAAACAGCAGAGTATACTAGGAATCTGAACTGTGGTTTGTGATTGCTGGAATAGTGAACCCAGCCAAGACCCAGAGCTGCTTGACTGCTTCAGTAAACAGCTCAAACTGGGAAAAAAAACTAAGCAGAGCTCAACAATGTCAATTAACCATCACAAGGCTATCAAAATATTTATTCATGGAATTTTCATCTTGTTCAGTAACAACTCTGTTTTGCATCAGATTTTGCAGTATCATCAAAATAACTCAACATTGAACAGTTCTCTGGTTCACGCTAAGGAGGAACAAGAGCTTATGTATGTCTACAGCTCTCAGTTCACGCAAAAGAAGATCCTTCTAAGTTTTAACTACGCAAAAGAAGAGCCTTCTAAGTTTTAACTATCTGTTTGTTGTTCACTTATCAGAATCTAACTAAACTCACAGCGTCAATCGATATCTTGGACAGTCAGAAAACAATGGCCGAGCAGTAACACCTCCTGCCAATTGATTTCAACTCGGTAGTCACCCAACCACACCCTTCCTTGTAGCGTTCCACCTGACAAACCACCAAACACCAAGGCTCAACTATTAGTCACAAGACAAATTTGAGAGTTGTACAGGAAAAACCGAATGATGAAAACTGGTGCTTAAGGCAAAAAAAATCAATGATTGTCTGAAATGCAGCAGATCATAGCAAGAGATATTGACATGTCAATAAATGATATATGCAGTAGACACAGGGAAATCCTTGACAAGTAATACTAATACAGATAGCCTCACAATGAAAAACTGGCAAGCAAATACAAGATTTTAGATATTTGATATTTCTTTTTTGCAAATATAGATATTTGATATTTGTTGTCAACTTAGTGGAGTATTGATGTAACATAGACAGTATGGACATGGTAAGAAATTTGTGTCTTGGAGTAGCTACCTACCACATCTAAGATCGCATCTGCTTCACCTTTCACCCCACCAAACGTGAAGATCGAGCCACCAAGCACAGCTGAAGAATGATATCCTCTGGTGTTGTTCATGGGTTCAACCATCACCCATGATGGCATCCTTGGCTCATACAACTCAACAGTACCCACCATTGCTTTAGCCTCAGCATCATAACCACCAATCGAGAATCTGAATGAAAGCAAACAAAATTACATCAACAGAATGACAAGGTAATATACAGCATGAGATATTCAATCCTCAGGTGCACATTCTACAACCTTTTGTTGTAGAGACCAGGAGTTTATAGATGCTACCATTATCTTAAACACACACACACACATTCTACAACATTTTTTTTTAAAGAGAACATTCTCCAAACCTTTAGTTGGTTATTTTGAAGTATATAAAAAAAGAAGCACAAGCTTACATCTTGTCATCAAGCACTGCCAGTGTATGACAACCTCTTCCTGTACTCAAGTTTGGGAGTCTTTTCCACCTAGGTTCCCGAGGATCAAGCCTCTCTGCAGAACTGGTAACAAACAGCATTTGTTAGCATAAAAAAATTCCCAAGGTGCTTCTCACTTTAATGGAATAATAATTTCCCTGGCATAAGAATAGGCTAGTGACATTCCACAATTACACTACGCCATAGGTCACCGCATCAGTTTTTAAGATATTTGGAGGTATCTTTTTAGCACACATGTACTCATTATGTTTATTGTATCTGCGCCAGTTCAAAACTAAATAAATCAAGTGGTAAGTACAAGCACAAAAGGACATCACCTAAGATATTGAACACCGTTGAAGCCCCCAACTGCATAAATTGCACCATTAAGTTCCACGCCTGATAGAGCAAAGCGCTGTAAAACCAAGTGGCACATGTCATTCAAACAAAAGAATTCATCACATAATATGCATATTTATGGTTCAGAAGAAAATATTCTCCCAAAACTATAGAATTGGAAACTGAAGTACAACCCTTTGTAAACAAAAAAGAACTTGTTGCCTCATTACACAAGTATAAATTTCCCAGGAGAAATTGTTGCCTTGTTAGTCGTTACACAAAGTATGAAATTTCCAGAAGTAAATGATCAATATTTTTCGTAGAATTTTCCATTTCCTAGATAAATTTGTATACATAACTACATTCTACTAAGAGCTTCACTAATCCACAAGCACAAATCTTTTAAGTTTTAAACCAAATGAGTGGTGGAGGACTGGAGAGTGACTATCACCTTTTCCAGCATAGGCTGATATTTAGTCCACTTTCCATAAGCAGGATCAAATACTTCAACGTCTGAGAAACATTCGTTTCCATCTCCACCACCAAATGCATAGATTTTTCCATTGAAGCTAACTGCAGCAAGGCTCCCTTTATCATGACTAAATGATGGGCATGTGGTCCAATCATCACGTCTTCGGTCATAACAGTCAACTTCATGAAAAATAAATGCAGAATTAGGACAGAACAGAAATCATAGAGCTCCTGAGGAAACAGAACACAGAATCAGATAAGTAACCTGTATCAAACCAGCAAGCTCCATCACCACCACCAAGAACAAATATCTTGCCATCTAATGCAACAGTCGAGGCATATGACTTTCCAACAGCCATTGGTTTGAGAGGTGTTAGTACATCCAATGAAGGGGAGAAAGAGTCGAGTGATGGCAAAAATGAGAAGCCATCAAAACCACCAACTAGATAAATGACGTCTTCTGAACCCAAACATTGTTCAACAAACTGGCTAAGGGAATCATCTAGGGTTAAAGGATCTATTTTTGAATTCAATGTCTTCACTGTTCCCTTGAGCTCTACAACTCTTTTTAGTAACCTCTCATTCACCCCTTGTAGGTATTTGAGTTCTTTGTTGGACCAAGCCTGCATTTTGGAAAAATAAAATAGATTCAACCACCTAGCCACCAAGGAAGATTAATTTTCTAGGACTTCGAAACTTTACTTCAAAATATATGATATTCCTCTCCTGACTATGGCAAAGTTAGATTAAAATATAATCATTAGGTAATCAATTAACTAGATGTGAGACCAATTCATAAGCATAATAGCAAATCATACTATCATAGATATGATAATGCTTCTTTGATTTCTAGTAAGCTGGCAGGTGAAAAGCACTGCAAACATCTTATAGATTCTCCCTTTTAGTACCATATAACAAGTTTAGCCATTCTAGACTGCAAAAATCAGCTATTGTTGATGAAAGTGAATCTTAAACATATGCAACCAAGTTTAGCATCTTTAAAGTAATATACAATAATTTACTCAACTTGATATCTCTTGCTTTATTCTCTTCATTTGTACCTTTTTGCCTTTTCATGCTAAGTTATATTATATCAACACAACTCTACTATTTTCTTAGACTTCTCACTTGTTTTAGCATATGATACGCAATTCATAAATTTAAGATTGCAATCTTAGTATGACGGGTTAATGGCATTTCAAAAGAGACCTGCTTCTTCTCCATGACTGCTATCCGCTCATATAACTCTTTGACTATATCTACCAACTGCACAAACAAAACTAATGTGAGAAATTTGGAATAGATGGGCAAAAGCTGAGCATGTTAGCAAGATTGAACGAGCAGACACACAAAACAAGGATGATAATACGAGATGCAGCTATCTGCAAAGTTATAACCTTGGTTTCTGTACAAGACTCAGAGTCCAATGGTTGTGTCAGCAAATTAGAATGGCCCCATGAGAGCTGATCTACTTCAGAATCTAAGTTTTCGGGCAAATTAGAGTGTCCATCCAGAATTGCACATTTGACATCGTGCACATCCTCACAGCTATGTTCATCAACAACACCTTCAGTCTCAGTAGCATTGGCATAAAAATCAGAATTCCTCTGCTGGACAGACAAAATTTTGAGCTTTTCTAATACCCCATTGAAGCTAAGCTTATCCTGCTGATCAGACTGTTGTTCCTGCTGCTGTTGCACTTCAACCTCCTTACCTGACAGTGCATACTCCTCACTCTCTGGATCTGGGGATGTGTATCCACAATCCAGATTATCAAAACCATTCACATATTCATTACCTGAGCTAGCACGCTCTGCATCCACATTTCCTGTTCCAACTTGCTCAAATTCGTTCTTGTTTACCACATCTGCATATGACTTTACAACCTTGTCAAGTTTGAGACCATTGTTCCCCCCATACAGTGGTGCCCATGATGATCTCACATGCTCATTAGCTGGTTGTGCAACAGGAGGCATCCAGAAATTGTTGGTAAATTGTGAAGGGGTAAACATATCCATCAAAGCACGTGTCTGTGTATGATCCAATTCAAACTGGAAAAAATGAAGCTTCTGGCCAGGGGTGCCAGGCATCTTCTGGTAGTAGTTGGCTAGAATAGCATTTCTAAACTGACTTTCTGCGAGTGGCACACACCACACTTTTACCCGCATGGCAACCTAGACCGTCAAAAAGGATATACATGTTTGAGTCATAATTCGTTTCATTGGGATTCAGCAAGAAGATGGCTTCGAAAGATACAGAGACCAGGGATTGTACCTGAGCAGGATAGTTTGTCTTTCCCTTGCCATCTTGTGTCCATGCATTTGATTCAGGACAGAACTTGCCATTGCTTGCAGCTTCATAAATACCATATAACTTGCGGTCATCATAATTGAACAGGAAGAGAGTTAGTCCTTGCTTGATATTTTGTACATACGAGAGATGTGTTCTTGGCAAGCCTGAAACATGGCACAAATAGCTGCTCAAACAAGATGCATTCCTTTGAAATGTATTGATTTTTTTACTCATGGGAATAGTATCGATTGTATGGCTCAGTTTTGCAAATAGATAGCTTATGCAAGAGTTTGAATTAAGAAAGACAAGACATACCAAAAAGTTGCCGTGAGTGACATTCTGCGATGGTATTGTTTGTGCAGCCAAATATTACAGCTCCAAGATCTTGTGGTCGGAGGTTTCTTGTGGTAACAGACAGGTTTGTCGGCCTACCAATTTTCACAATCTGGCTCCAAGAGGATTTTCTCTTCACCATCATATTGATGCTACAAGATGAGAACCAAACGAAAAGAAATAAACAGAGTGCACTGTATCACTGATTCTGTTTCTAAGTAAAGCAACAAGAAGTAAAGCTCTTTAGGAATCACCGACATTATTTTCAAGAGATGAAAGCACAGAGCAAAGTACTCCAACTGAGTTCAATCAACCAAATTTTGCCTTTTTTAGATAATGGAATAGAGCACGATTTTGTAGGAATTCGCATAATAAAATCATATTACTAAAACATACTGTACACTAGAAGTATTTTGTATGTTTTTTAGATAATGGAATAGAATTTTTTTCGTGATTTTTTAAGAACTAGCATAATCAAATCGTATTACTGAAGCTTACTGTATACTAGAAGTTATAGTACACTCGCATTTGCTGCAATATATATTTCAGACAAGTTTCTGGTTCACAATAGATAAGAGAATAATGCACATCAATGTATCAAAGTGAGTTAACTCTCTGAAATACTTCTGTATAGATGGATTCACAATTCTTTCAGGGTAATACAGCTAGGGATGACACATTTTAGCACCATTCTGTGAGAAGAATGCAAACCTAAAGTTCTTTTTTTAGATGATCAGAGTTGAAGTTTGAAATATGCAAGTACAATACATGGTCAGGGCGAGCAAGAGCTCCAACAAACGCAACTGAGCCTATTTCTTGACGGCTTATACACAGAACAAAGAAAAAAAAAGGAGAAATCACGAGTTAGTGAAATCATAAAAGGAGTATCAAAATGAACTGAGTTCAATCAATGTCTCGGTAAATACAATCGGTACAAGGTCCAGTCCTCACACAAAATTTTCATGTGGGGTTGCAGGGCAAAATTAATGCTGGAACCAAACAAGTACATCGATCTAGTGACAGGGCAAAGATCACACATGCAAAATCAATGAAGTACAAGCGAATCATCTCATTCAAGAACGAACCACAATTACTCAAGAGAGAGAAAAACACACCCAAAAATTACAAAACCCTATTTCGTTCACGAATCAGTGCCCCCGCGTACATCGCCGCACATGAAACAACCAATCGACGCTACCCAAGTAAAACTTCACCCAAAATCCAAGAAGTAGCCCATTACCATCGAACGAGCTTCCCTTTCTTCCGAGATGAAAGCAGCTAGCTTTTCAAGTTGGTTGGCAATCATGCAAAAACACACACACACACACACACACGCACGCACACACACAAGAGGGGGAGAAAAGGAGAATAATGCGGTTGGGAATAGCGTTGTACTACGGTACGTACCTTCGGGGGGAGAGATTTGATCGGCGCTGCCAAAACAAATCAACCTACCATTACTGTTCCATGGAGAAGAAGGGAGAGAAAAAAATGAAGGAGACGACCTGCTCTGGTGGGCAGGAGGAGGGTTTCTTGGTTGTTCCTGTTCCTCCTCGAGGGTTTACAATGGATGGGGAGGAGTGAATTGAGGTAGAGGAGGTGGTGGGTGTAAAAAGGTGGTGCCGTTTTACTGTACTCTGTGTGTGTCAGGTTGGATGTGTAACTACAGCAAGCAAGCAGGAGGAAGGGGAGGGCCCACCGCACAGTGACACGGGCACGTCACAGTTTCCGCTCCAGGCAAGAGAGAGGTAGAACCGGAGATGGGTAGCCCAAGCCCCGAAGTTCAGTCCCTGGACCAGAGCTCCTCCTGGTTTGCTGTCGACACTGGACAGTGGACGCCACTTCGGCTTTCTTTGCCTTGAAGCTACGGCCCGGGTGGCCCCGTTCACCTCTTCAACTTTTGAAGCATTGAAACAGTTGAGAGGATTGAATTCAAACTAGCTAAAGAAATCTCTGTCTGGTATTGGTTTCTCTAAAAAAAACTGAAAATTTGAAATGTGGTTTTTAAGTGTCACATTAGTTGGTAAAGCTATAGAAAAATAAACGTGGTTAAAAAATAATTTTAAGGTAAGATTTTTATATCTCTGTGGTTTCAAAGAAAAGATAAAAAACTGCCTGAAATAATTTAAATTTAAATTTTGGCCATGGCCTATAAGCAAAAAAAAAACAATAAGGGTGTAAGAAAGTATTAGGTCATTGTCTAAAGGAAAATACAAGGCGTGTTTTTAGTTGTTTTCTTAAGCAATTTTCTAGTACGAAAATAAGACCGGGCAATATCGGATGGCAAAGAAAACACTTACAAAATACGGTAACCTTCGGCACTAATCAAGCATCCAATGTTGAAAACTAGAAGTTTTTCAGTAGCTTAAAAAAACAGATATACCCTTTTCCATTTGACGCGTGAAAGGTTTCATGAAAACACTCGCATGTGGGTTGCCCGGCCGGTGATCCTGCATCCCATACCTGTTGTGCCAAGGCTGCTAGCTCCCTCGACTTGCTAATAACCAAAACCAACATCTTGGGTTGCAGCCATACCAAAATTAATCTGCCGTGATGATTGGAACAAGTACATGTTCAGCAACACACACACGCAGAAACTGTGCACAAATTCAAAATGCACAGCAAAAAGATGATCCTCTCTTGACAGCAAAAAGATCAGGCATCAAAAGCTCGATACCCTACACTACACAAGAGATATAGGGGGAGAGCTGCAAGCCTGCAAAGTGTCAGGATCCATGTTATTACGAAAAGCAACCAGGAAGCAGAAAGAGAGGCCCCACACCCACAGAAGCGCAGACACAAACGCAGTTTTCATTCCAGGCAAGATGAAAGGGAGAGAGATCAGATACCAAGACAGCCTCCAAGTTGCGTTTTTAGCTTATTGCATTGCATCGCATTGCATCCGTGGACCATTTCTGTGTACACCGATTCAGTTTTTCCGTTGGCCTGCTTATCTTCTAGCTTAGCTGGTGTTTAGCATAGCTGCTTATGCCTCTGATTGGATTGAATACTCTAATCCAATAGCCGTAAACAACATGTAGATTGATTATACGAAAATGGCTTTGGTATATTTGATGCAAAAAAAAATCAAGCAATTTGACTTCAGAAGTCTGTAAAAGTTTTCATCAACCTCGCATGTGCTTTGACTGACTTACATCAAAGCATCAACGAATACATATGAGATCTGGCTCTAAATGTTGCTGACTTGATTCACGTTCCACATTTCTACCAAGAGTCCACTACAGCGACCAATGGCACTCTTTAATATTGAGTAAATTAAAATATCATATTATTTTATGGTTAAATTTATGTAAAAACCTAGTTGCTATAATTGATGGCACATTGCCTCGAACACTATAATTATATATATAGTTTTATAAAACCATAACCATATATATTTTTATATGTATTTACTTAAAATTTTAAAATATAGAGTGTATATAAAATTTTTAATTATTGAATTTGTTGATTGAGATTGTTGGTTGACAATTCACCACTTTAAATAACATTCTTATAAGCATGTTAAAAATTGATATTTGGATAAATATGGGGTTTTCTAAAACACAATTACAATAAATAAAACCTGTAGTTATATACAATTTAGAGCATAAAACATGTGGGTTTTTTTATATTTATGAATTAATGTTCCAAACTCCGTTGGAAAACACCTCACTATTCTTTCAACTTTTACTACTTTTTGGCCATCACACTTGCTTGGGGAAGTATTTGGTGCAACCATGCAACCACATTTTTCACCCTTAGATCTAACATTAAAGGATCAGATGGAGATCCTCCTTCCACCTTGTATTTTGCAAAAAGACACCTACCTGCCCATGTTTTTTTTGGTTTAATCCCTGCCGGGCTCGTTCCCTTCTTTCCTCCCCCTCTTTACTCCGGTGGCTTCCTACCTTCTGTACTCACTACAGGTGGAGGCAAGATTGGGGCTGGCTATTCCTATCTTTTCCTCTGCCTCAATCGCCTTAACCTGCTACACGCTGATAGGAGAGATGACCGTGCCAATCTCGCATGTCTTCATCCTCGATATCTCTACCGACCAGGCTATCGGATCCCCCGATTTTGCTCGTCTTCATCACTGATGTTGTCGCTGAGTGTACCCTCCCCTACCTTGTCGCATGCTGGCAGGGAAGACGACGACAATGAGGTGCACTGGTGCTCGATAGTCCATTAGGCTCGACAACCAGTAGAGCCCCCAAGCATTGATGTGGTTGGATCCTTCGCGCTGGATGGCCAGTGATGCATCCACCAATGCCCGATTTGCCGGTGTAGCTCGATTGCCCATCTCCCGATTCCCTCAATAGGAGAGAGAGGATGAAAGGAGAGAAGAGAGCCGAGGACTGAAATGCAAAAACTAAGGGAAGGCATGGTTCTTTTTGCAAGAGACAATAGAGAGGAGCACCTCGATCTGGACCGCATAATTCAAATCCAACAATGCAAAGATAGGGTTACATGTTTGCACTGAAATGAGGGGTTGTACCTGATATCTTCTCCACTTGCTTAGATATTGTTTGAAGGTTTTTTCTATTGGTCATTCTATCTCTTGTGTCTTTGGCCTTTCTTCTTTTTGCTTTTGGGCTAAAGACATTATAGTTTGCTCTTTTGAGAGCGAGATAAATCAACTTTGGTCGTGGTTGTGCTTTAAGAACCAAATCCTTGCCTTTGTTACCTTTATTTGTAGCTAAATCTTATGCATCCTCCTTCCTCTTCTCTGTCTATTGTCTGTTGGTTAGACTGGCCACAACACGTTTATCGGACTGACCAAGAGGTCCAATCAAACCGACGATGTCTCCACAGCCAAACCAGCTAAAAGGTTTGGTCAGACTAACAATGCATAGTTAAACCGAACAAGAGGTTTGGTCAGACCAGTGGCATTGCTTGTTTTGCCAACTTCAGTCTCCTTCACCTGAATGGCTTTTAAAACACCTCTAGAAGGTATTGGGACCTCACATGGCTCCATCTCAACAGTGATAACATCTGAAGCTTTGGTTTCTTTCCTCATCCATACATTTTTTTTCACTTTTGACTCACCACTCAAAAGTGACCTTACTGATGCTTCCTATCTTTGATGAAATTGCATTGGTGGTGAGTATGGAATTGTCATCGGCAATAGAGATATCCATACCATACAGTATGAAAAAGGACAAATGGGTGGTGGCATTAGACATGGATACCACCATGGCATCGTTATTGAAAGCTCATGTGAAGTTGGAACTATTGGTGGCTCCACATGCTTTGATGTTTGATGAAATATCTCCCTAAGAGGTGATCATGGTCTCTTCGAATTACTAGGCTAACTATTGTGTTGTTGGCTAGCTAATCTCTTCTTGTACTTAGCCATAAACATATCAAATGTGAGCTTTAACTTTTTAGTTTTATTGGTGCTAAAAGATTCATCTTTTTAGATTTTATGATCTTTGGCCTTGGCATTCTTTAGCCTAATCATCTCGGGCCGAGTATCTCCAATGGTAACATTCTTTCCTTTCATAGATTCAGCTAAATGAAAAAACTTTCTTGTTTTCAAAGTCTATAAAAGCAATGGGAGAGTATTATGAATAATTTCGGTCTTAGCTATAGTTATAAACAAAATACTCTAGTTAGTAATTGATAAATCAACAATTGGTCTTTGTTCTCTTATGCTTGCATTTCCAAAATAATTATGAAATTTATTCCCCATTGAACAAGTAGTAATTGAATTGGGATTGAGAAAATTAAACCATGTAGATGCAAGGCCCAACAAAAAAATTTGAAAACAATTTTAATTTCATGATATCATTGCTACAGGCCTTTCCGTATTGATCCATAAATTGGTTGATATGCAGTTATGTTATTCCCACCTGTAAATTTTAAATTTTGTGAAGTCAAACACGTCAAATCTTTGCGGGTATTTTGGACTCTATTTTATCACATCCCCACAAGATATTATCAATTTCTTGATCAATACTCATATGACCGATATGTGGTTTGATCTTGGAGAATGAGGATATTTCACTCACTTATAATACAATCTGAACCATTAGTTCGACTATATTTTCTATTGTATTATTGTTCAAATTGGTGCTTGAACTATTATCCTCCACTCAGCTTGAGAGCTTCTTGTACTAATTGAACATTAAGGGACAACTGACCATTTGTTTTTTTAATATGGCAAGTAATCCATCAAAAGAAGATTTGGCTAAAATACAAAATCAAAATGTCGATATTTAATGTACATAAATCTCAATGTAATCGGCCATATATTCATCAAATCATTGTTGAACCAATTAAAGTTTAATTTCTCTAGTTATGGAACTTCTATTGTGCCAATATGGAGGTAATGATTTAAAGTAAGTAAAAGTAAACACAATTTAAGAGCATCGGAAATACTTGCTACTCCACATTGTGTTGGAAATTGGCATATGTGCTCTCCTCGCTGCTAAATTTTACGAATCTCAGCACCTTGAAGTCACCAGGATATGTGATTATATTAAAGTAATCAGGATAAGCCTTATTATTTGGATCAATTCAGAAACACTTTCTAATCACAACACGCAACCTACCCTTAAGTAAAAAAAAAAAAGAGAACTCTTTTAACTGGGCTTATATTCAGGGCTACCAGATCTTCCGGACAGGTGTCCGGTCCGATTGGTCTTCACATAAAAAAGCTCTTTCTTCTAAATCTAAGATGAGCTTATATAAATCCAGACTAGCGTCAGATATGGATGTCAATGATGTGAAACTAAATCAACAGTCACGTATACCGTTCATCTGCCTTGTATGGTGTGCACAATACTGTTTATCTGTGGTTTTCCGTGCTGATGTTGTACGTGACAGATGGATGTCAAATTGCTGAGTAATTTCGAATTGCCTTCCGCTATGAGTAAGAAGTGGACGGTGGTGTCTCAGCCGCTGTGCCGCAGCAGTTGGGGGGGTTTGGGCACGGCGTGCATCGGATGCAAGTGCTGGTGAGGTCGATCGATGTGCTGCCGATGAAGTGGTGAAATTTTGGACCCGGCTTGCCTAACCTTTTTCTTTATTTATAACTCTCAACCATAAAATTATAAAATCGGATATATAAGCATGTTATAACTTTTAAAATAAATACAAATCGAGTTTTAAAACAGTATGAACGGTTTTAGATAACATAATACCTACAATTTAATCTAGTCTCGTCTAATGTGATATTAATTTGGAGTTTAAATGATTCTTAAAGTAAAAATAATTAAAAAAATTAAAACAATTATGTAGAACAAAAATAAAAAATGAGATGAGACCCACAGTGGAGTCCACTGTAATTCGTCCTCTCCCCTCCATCGCTGTGATAATGCCCTCCTCCGCCGGCTCTGCTGCGGCGGCGACCGACTGCGGTTCCGGCTGCGACTCCTGGCCCCTCCACAACGTCCACGATTCTATTCTTTGCAAGAAACAAACAGATCACAAGCATCAACAAGAAGTTGCTATATGCAGGAAACAATCTCCATGAAATCTGAACTAGGTAGCTTGTGACCGAGCTACGTTATGAAATACAGGTTGGAGATCTTGGCACGATTGTATCACAGATTACTAATGGTGCACGTCTCCGCTGTTGTCCGCTACGCCTGCCCCACCGTCGTGACCAACGATGAAGACGGGATGGTGGCCATTGGGTTTGGCATCGGCGGTGGGCTGTGGCTATGGCAGATGCTGCTGTTGGCATGCATGTGGACTGCGAGGTGTTCGGCGGGGAAGAGGTGAACCAAGAGCCTCTGCGTCACCGCGCCTGGAGGGAATAGGGATCCTGCAGCTGCACTGGAGGGGAATCCTGTTGGAGGTGCGGCGCTGCAGCCAGCAGGGTGACACAAGGTATCAGCCGCCGTTGGGGAGCCGCCTAGGGCCCTCTCCACCACTGGGTCGTCGTCGACACCTCCGCACAGGCTGCTGCCAAGTGCCAACTGGGGACTCCGCCCACGCTGGAGGTGAGGAGAAGCTCGCCGCTAGTAGCCTCGATGCGGCCGCCGTCTCTTCGCCGGGAGTAGAGAGCGAGGAGATAGATAAAGGATTAGAGGGAACATGAGAGAGGGGTAAAGGGAGGGAGAGGGCAGACTAACCCATGGGTCAACTATTTATTATTATTTGGTTTGAGTGGTACGTGAATTTTATTTAGTTTTTTATTTAGATAAAGTAACTGCATGATGTTTAGACAGAATAGTTACATAGACATTATTTGAAGTAATTGCGCATATTGTACACTGAGAAACACATAAACTTTATCACTGTGAGAATATAATTCAGTGGTATCTAGTAATCATCTTCAAAAGTTCCATAATATTATAATATTTTTATGTAGGCAATACAAGTGCTTCGGTTACTCTTTTTTTTTAAACAACAATGTAGGTAAATAAATAAATAAATATATATATATATATACACACATAGAACTACACAGTATAGAAGTTAAAACATCAGGCTATGTGAACTAAATTAATCGAGAAATAATTTACACAAATTATTGAAGTAGCTGAAGAAGGGAACACAAGGAACTCTTCGTAGTATTATAAGTAACTTAATAGTGAGAGATTTAGAAGAAGTAAATTTAATAAGTCAATAAGTACTGTACATAAGCTGATGAACTAAAACTGGCTATAGAAGTAACTCTTTTACATAGTATTTTAGACATAACTTTATACCTATTTCAGATATATGTTTGCCTATATAAACAAGTAATCATGTAGGAGAAATGCAAAATGAGCAACACAATTTTTTCTCAGGGTGGAAGATGAAAAGTTTTCAGGGCTTTGAAAGTAAGTTCAACAAATTTCAAAAGTAATTTACATGTTTTTGGGAAGTAACTTCAATATGATTCAGAAGTAACTTTTCTATAGCTGTTTCAGATGTAACTTACAAGTACCGATACCTTTTTCCCTTTCACTTCTTTTGCAGCAGTATCAGAAAAGAAGATGAAACTTGTGATGGAATGTATATAATATTAGAACTAAAAAGATTTTTGGGTCCCAAGATGCAGCTCGTTTGTTTTAGTGATTTGATGTGTGTTTGTGCTTTTGGTTTTTTACATGAATCTGAGTTGTGAATTGTGGGGACGCAAACTTACTGCAATGTTTTTAATTTGAATATGCTCTTTGTTGGAACTCCAATTTGAGCTAACCATTTTTTCTCTCACATTTTTTGTATTAGATGTAGGTATGGAACCATAGTTTCTCCATGTGTTCTTCCTCCCGTCGATTGATTTGTCTATGTAATGGCAGCACATGTTGTGGGAAGAGGCGAATACGGCTGGTTGTCATGACATCTGGGTCAGCCCAACATGAAAAACACGCCCGCACTGTGCGGTTCCTTTCAGAAAGGCGCACAGGTTATGGATGTAAATGTTCCATATTTTAGAAGTGACTTATATATGTTTTAGAAGTAAATGATACGTGTTTTAGATGTAATTACATGTACTGATGGTTTTTTTCTTTTCACGTTTTGATGTATTATCTGGAAGAAAATGAAAACCTGGGCATTCCAATGAATTGTAGATAACCTTGGACTAAAAGGATGTGAGACTCAAGTTCTGTTTTTAGTGATTTGATGTTTTGTTTTTTTTCATGATTTGACACAGATATGTAAAAAGGAGATATTTTTGATAGAGAAAAGTTACCTGCAAAGTTTGTTCGGACATGTGC
Organism: Oryza coarctata; assembly: GCA_030770085.1. Lineage (NCBI taxonomy): Eukaryota > Viridiplantae > Streptophyta > Magnoliopsida > Poales > Poaceae > Oryza > Oryza coarctata. The sequence goes on from CM061475.1 coordinate 13,969,001, forward strand.
TAATTATGGAAAGAGGTGGGTCGCGCGTTTAGGCAGTGGAGCGACTGTGCGCTCTATAGTCGCGTCCTTTTCAAAAATAATTAAATAAAAAACAATGCCAAGCCGGCTCGTACCGGTGACAAAATATGGTAACCTCCGGTCCTAATCAAACATCTAATGTTGAAAAATTAGAAGCTTTTCGTTAGCTTGAAAAAAAATGGACCTTTTAATAATTTGACGCGGAAAAGGACTCGAGCAAACACTGGCGTGTGGGTTGGCCAGCCGGAGATCCTGCATCCTTACCAAATGCACGGGGAAAGGAGAGAGAAAACATCGATGTTGAGCTGCCGTGCTGATTGGAACGAGTACATGTTGAGCGACACACGCGCGCAGGAACTTGTGCACAAATTCGAAATTCACAGTAAAAAGATGATCCTCTGTGTACACATTCAGTTTTTCCAGTGGCCTGCTTATTTTCTAGCTAAGCTGCTGTTTAGCATAGCTCCTTATGCCTCTGATTGGATTGGATCCGAGCATTGGATTGAATACTCTAATCCAATAGCATGCATAAACGACAGGCAGATTGATCGTACGAAAATGGCATTGGTATATTTTCTGCAAAAAAAAAAATCAAGCATTTGGCTTGAGAACTCTGTAAAAAAAGTTGTCATCAACCTCGCATGTGCTTTGATTGCTTTCCATCAAAGCATCAATGAACACATACGATCTTACTCTAAATGTTGCTGCATGTTCCACAGTAATTTCTACCAACACAGCAGTCACCAAACGGTGCTTTTAATATTCCATACCACCGTAGCAAAAACGTCAATGTATAGCGTATTTTTTACGAGTATATCTACAGCTATACTTATCAAGATTTTTTGTCCAGAGTTTTGACAAAAAAATGTTTTTTGTTCCTGTTCTTGTTATGTGCAACGGTTTTTCCTTGGTTGGACAGTTTCTTGCCTATCTCGGTTCCGGCTCCGTCATGGACGCTTCGATGGGCGATTCTGCCGCCGCCGCCACCGCGCCGCTGTCCCTGCCGCTCTTCCAAAAGAACGCCGGCCTGGACGGGGCCTGCAGCGACACCGTTGCCGCTGGTGTGCATCACATTCATGGCCGGCATGGACGCACCTCGCAATCTGCCAGCCCGCCGACGTTCGCTCGGTTACCGAGCAGTCCACCACCGCGGCGGTGTCCCCCATGGTCCAGTGCTCCCAAATCTGCGTCAGGTGATAGGCAGCTTCTTGAGTGCTCACTGAGAGAGTGGCATGTGGAGATGGCTTGATTGCAGTAAGCAATGAGGCGAATGGATCGTTGGGGGCTCACGATGTTGAGGAGATCGGCGGATTGCTCGATGTTGTAGGAGCTACTGTTTCTTATTCCAGTGATGGTCTCCAGGATCAACACGCCGAAGCTGAACCCGTCTAACTGGATGGAGTGGTGCCCACGCATCACGTACTCTGGCGCCATGTAACTGCTGCAAATGAGAACACGATTAATTTTATGTTGTTATAAAAGCTAGCCGAATCAACCACTAACATTTTTTATCCAGTCAACTTACACACGTCAGATATAATATAGGTTATTTATTAATAAGGTTTAGCCAAAATAATTTATAGGTATTCCTTCTCAACTAACATAATACATAATACATCTATACACTTTGATTTATGGGTTTCTTCTGAATCAACATACTACATCTAAAGAGCCGACAACACGATTTGTAACGTCATGCGATTGGTTGCCTCCAAAGAGTCTCTCCAAATCGAAGTCTGAAATCTTGGGTTTATAATCAGAGTCTAGCAGAACCCGGTGAATAAACCACGAGCAATCCCGCAATGATCTTCATCCTACTTCACCAGTATAGCAAACTGCTTCAGACAGAATCTGTCATTCAAGTTGTGAAGAATCTGAGGCATGGCTTGCATGTGCAATTTGTGTAGTACTGCTAACATGTTGGCGTGGAATGGAAAATGAACAAAATAGGATGGTATGTAGGCTTCTGTAGGGCATGTATTCGTCTATGATTCATGCTCTTCGAGGCCACCAAAACCAAAACCAGTTCATTCCTCATTTTCCAAGATCTTTTCCTCTTTACTGTTATACATTGACTATTAGGTTAAGATCTGTAAGAATGTATACAGTAAAACTAAGACCCTAACTCTATATAAGAGGGTCGAATCTATATATATACACTCCAGTGGTTAAGTGGTCTAACACCCCCGTAGACATAGCGGGAGGGGAACGGATGCAGAGACTGAATCAAAAACTGGTGAACAAAGATGTGGAAAGGCCTTTGGTCATAATGTCAGCAAACTGGTGTACCGATGGTATATGGAGCATTCGAACCTGTCCTAGTACGACCTTATCACGGTTAAAATGGATGTCGATCTCTATGTGCTTCGTGCGTCGATGATGGATCGGGTTGGCGGTCATGTAGACAGCACTGACGTTGTCGCAGTAGATGACGGTCGCAGAGGAGAAAGATGCACAGAGCTCCTAGAGAAGTTGGTGAAGCCAACAACACTCGGCGACGGCGTGGTACTCGGCTTCGGCGCTGGACCGTGACGCTGTAGTCTTGCGTTTTGAGAACCAAGAGACTAGAGTGTTATCGAGGAAGACGCAGTAACCGGACGTGGAGCGTCAAGAGTCGGGATAGTCTGTCCAGTCCGCGTCGGAGTACGCGGTGAGGGAGTCGATGGGGCTGAAGCTGAGGTGTAACCCGCTGAAAAGTGTGCCCTTCACGTAGTGCAGGATGCACTTGAGCAGCGCGAGATGAGGTTCGCGTGGAGCGTGCATGAACAGGCACACTTGCTGGATGGCGTAGATGAGGTCAGGACGTGTGAGGGTGAGGTATTGGAGAGTACCGGCAAGACTCCGATACTGAGAAGGATCGGCGCCGAGTGAGCCATCGGCAGCGGAGAGTTTGGCTCGGGTGTCGATCGGGGTGGCCGTGGGGTGACATTCGGCCATGCCCGCACGCTGGAGAAGATCGATGGCGTACTGGTGTTGGGAAAGAAAGAACTTGTGAGAAAACGGGTGACGAAGATACCAAGGAAGTGGTGGAGAGGACTGAGATCGGTCATGGTGAACTCGGAGTGGAGTCGAGCCATGATCTAGTGTAGGAGGGACGTCGAAGACGCTGTAAGAATAATGTCATCGATGTATAAGAGGAGATAGGCGGTGGTGTTGCCGATGTGAAGAGTAAAGAGGGAGCTATTAGACGCAGAGGTCACAAAGCCGATGTGCCGAAGGTGGTACCAGGCCTGACGGGCTTATTTGAGGCCGTAGAGAGAGCGTTGAAGGAGGCAGACATCGTTGGGACGAGATGGGTCGACGAAGCCTGTAGGCTGCTGGCAGTAGACCGTTTTCGTCAGATGACCGTAAAGAAAGGCATTCTTCACGTCAAGCTGATGGATCGGCCAGGAGTACAAGGCAGCCAAGGTGAGAACGATCCGGATGGTGGTGGGTTTGACGACGGGATTGAAAGTCTCGTCATAATCGACACCGGGGCGTTGGGAGAAATCCCGAACTACCCAGCGTGTCTTGTGACGAGCAAGGGAGCCATCGGCGTGGAACTTGTGCTTAAAGATCCACTTACCGGTCACAATGTTGGCGTCGGGAGAACGAGGGACGAGGCACTAGGTCTCGTTGTCCATGAGGGCCTTGTACTCGTCAGCCATGGCCGCGCGCCACTGAGAATCGGCCAGGGTGTAACGAGAAGTCGCCAGAATGGGTGAGATAGAGCAGTGGACAGCGGAGAGCCCGTAGCGCTTGGTTGGGCGGAGAGACCCGGTTTATGAGCAGGTAACCATGTGAGAGGTGGAGGGGACGTGAGCCAATGGGAGTGTGGTAGGTGTGGGAAGAATTGGTTGGGGAGGGGCGTCATCGGCTCGGGATCGACGGCTGTATGTGAGAGGAAGTGGCAGAACTAGATCGGCCTGAGCCGATGGAGTTGGATGGGCCGATTGGTTTGGGCGGCCCGATGGAGATGGAGCAGCCGATAGGGAGGGGAGAGCCGATGGAGGCAGATAGGCCGATGTGTGGTAATGGGCCGATGGGGGTGAGGTGTCCATTGAAAAGGGGATAGGATCAGCCGAAGCCGATGAGAGTAGTGGGGCCGATAGGGGTCCGATGGGAGTGACATCGGACTGAAGAGTAGTGGGATAGCTGAATAGTAAGAACTCAGCAGCGGCCGATGAGGGGGCCAGTGGGGAGAATGGTGGAGGAGACTGGGACAACACAGTGTTGGTGAGGAGGCAGTCGAGATCGCTAGATGAGGATCTTGGATTAAGCAGACCGAAAAGGAAGCATGTTTCGTCAAAAATAATATGACAAGAGACGATGACCGACAGGTGGAAAGATCTAGACATCGGTATCCCTGGTGAGATGAGGGATAGCCGAGGAGAATGCAGGCGGTGGAGCAGGGAGTGAGTTTGTGAGGAGCAGTGGTGATGAGGTTTGGGTAGCAAAGGTACCTAAAAATGCGGAGGTGGGAGTAGTCGGGCGCCGTGCGGTAAAGAAGAGTGTATGGAACGTTGTGACCAACAGAGGAGCACGGGCGCCGATTGAGAAGGTAAGTCACAGTGGTTAGTGCTTCTGCCCAGTAAGTTACATGTAGGTGGGCATGAAGCAGCATTGTGCGACTTATGTTGTTGAGGGTGCGAAAGAGGCGTTCGGCCTTACCGTTCTAGGGAGAGGTGTAGGGGCAGGAGAGACGTAGATGGATGCCCTTCAAGGTGAGGAAGGTTTGAACAGTACGGTTGACAAACTCCATATCGTTATCGGCTTGTAGAGCCTTGATGGGGAGGTTGAACTGGTTAGAAACGTAGTTTGTGAAGTTAGTTAGGTGGGAGGCGAGCTCAGATTTGCCGATGAGTGAAAAAGTCCAATAATAGTATGTGTAATCGTCAAGTATGGCAAAATAATACTGATTACCGGAGACACTTTTAACTGGAGAAGTCCATACATCACAGTGTATAAGCTCAAACGGTCGTGACGTACAAGATAGAGAATTAGAAAATGGCAGTTGCACATATTTGCCAAGTTGACAGGAGTGGCAAACTGTGGAGCCGCTGTGGGTACACTAGATGGAGGCGCTGCGACGGAGGTTGGTGACAACGTCGGGGCTGGGGTGGTCGAGGCGAAGATGCCAGAGGTTGGTGGAGAGGGCGACGTTGGCATGTGGAGTGGACGGCGTAGTGGGAATGTTGTAGAGGTCGCCGCCACTATTGTAGAGAAGGATCTGTCGCTAGGTTGGGATATCCTTCATAGAGAAACTAGAAGCGTCAAACTCGATTGAGTAATTGTTGTCTCGTGTGAAGGGCGGGGAAGAGTTGGGAGTTGGCCACAGGGTGTTCGACATCCCGGAGAGCAGCAACCTTTATTTTAAGGCGCTGGCAGTATGATGAGACAGAAGAGTCTTCTTGTATCATGGAGTGAAACTCGTTGAGGAGGAAGATGGCGCGGAGCTGCTTGTTTGTGAGGAAGATCTGCTCGATAGCCACCCAGAGATCTCGGGCGGTGGGGTTGGTCTCTTCCATGGCGAGGTCGAGGACAGAGTCATCGATAGAGCCGAGCAGCCAGCTGCGCACGTAGCACTCGACGATGTCCCACTAGGATTCATTGAGTCGAGGTGGAGCGGAGCCATCGATGTGTGACCGTAGGCCGAACTTTTCACAGAGAGATTGAAAGAAGAAAACCCACTTAGAGTAGTTGGCGTTGAGATCAAGAGTGATGGAAACATGAGATTTCACATTCACAGCAGCATAGAGGGATGAGAAGATCGGCGAGGTGGTGCCCGAGTTGTGGTCTGGGGCGCCAAGAGCCGGAGCAGATTCGGCAACTGGGAGAGTGCCGAATCTGAGGGTTGAATCGGTGGCCATGACAAGAGGAGAACAGGGGCAAGAAGCCGATGGGAGTAAGAGGCCAATGGGAAAAAGCCAATGAGAAGGAAGATCGGCTGATTAGAGAAGTGATAGGCCGATGGGGATTGAGCCGATGGTGGGCCAACCTGTCGATGAGGAGTGGTTGGCCGATGAATAATAGGCAGCGGAGTAGATAAGGGAAAGGTGGTTGGTAGAGTAGGTAGGTCAGAGAGTGGTTGGGTCATGGACGTGCGAAGATTCACGTCCGTGAAGAGAAGTTTCACGTCCGTGGACTCATGGAGGCAAAGGATTGGAGCGGACGTGAAAAACTCGGAGAGGGGCCGGACGCGAAGAAAAGATGTTCGTGTCCGGGAGGCAAAGATTCGTGTCTATGGACACGTCGGAGTAGCTCGGACGCGAGTGGAGAAGGTTCGCGTCCAGGAGCCATTGAGCGTGTCAGAAAAGCGGAAATCGAGAGAGGGTTCTAGCCGATGGAGGGCGGACAGGTCCAGTCGATGGGGGGCAGACGAGTTCAGCTGATGGAGACGACGAGTGCAGAGGTGTGCCGGCGTCGGAGGAGAAAAGATGCATGGAGCAAGAAGAAGGGTGAAGACGGGTGTGAGTCGAGACGAGAAGACAAATGGAGACCGTCGCCTTGTCACGTGGAGGAGCAAGGGATGGGAGAGGGTGGTGAAAAAGGAGAAAGAAAAAACGTCTATGGAGAAGACGGGAAAAAGGAGCCGAGACGAGAGAGCGAGAATGGAGTACCGGGAAGAAGGTTGACGACGGGGAGAAAACGTCGATAACGGAAAGAAAAGGTCGACTCGCCGACAAAAGTATGTTAGCGCGTCGGGGATGTTAGACTTGAGTCATGACGCCTCGAAAGAATGTATAGTTGTGAAGTATATTTTCTGGTTTCCAGTTAAAATTTTAATTCAATGTCACTACATCAGTTTACCCTGTAAACAACACCAAATCCTCCGTCGCCAAGTTCATAACTTGAAGTTTTGTGTTGCGTTTCCAAGGGTTGACAGATTGCGTCGGTACTCAGTACTGCCAATATGTGTAAGCGTGATTCACGGATAACGCATCCTATATACTGTAAGTATATAAGTAAGTATATAGTTCATCCCATTAAATGTAGTTAATACTATTCTCTCGTTTTTCATGAAGCTATAAAACCAATTTGTAGCCTTTAGATCATTCATCTTAGTATAAATTGTCTGTATCATTTAACTATCCTATTTATTTCTAGCATTTTTAATGCCTCATCTTGTATGATTGATTCACATTAAGATAATCAATTAGAGGGTGAATAACCACAAAAGTCAAAAATAAAATTTAATATTTCCTCGTAATCACAAAATATTTTCAGAATCTGAATATCGATTTATAACTCCTATCGGCCTAAAATTTTATCAAAATAAACTAAGCAAAATTTGTAAACAAATCTAACTAGAATTACATCAATCCAACTTCTAAAATTCGATATATTAACGAAACAAAATTATTAAACAAAATGTTGACAGAAATAAATTAAACCATAATTAATTAACAATACGAGATATAAAAATAATTAACCAATCAAACTTTTTATAGCACTAGAAAAAACACCATAGCTAAATTTTAGATAAAAAACAATCCAAATCATATAGGAAACAAATCAATTTAAAATCAATCGCTAGGCATTTATAAAAATAAACAAGAAAAGATATTAATTACCGTACTAATCCTCTATAAACTTACCTTTATTACTAAAATTGTACTTACAAAAATTCTACCAAGATATATCGCTATAATCCTTAACACCTCACCATCTTCTTTTTATAGCATAAAATAATCAAAAAATCCTAAAGAAAAAACACTAAATGTCCTTAAGATTTCGTTACCACTACTCAGACTATTCTTAGCCGTCAGATTTAAAATCAATACTCTAAATTAGGCCACATCACCTGACACATAGAGAGCCACAAAATTCGACACATTTTCACAGAGAATTTCGCTCATACACGCCTGCCACGCCATCGCACTAACCACACGCTGACACTTATCTCTTTGGATCACTTGTGCCCACGCTTGTGCACGTCCGTTTGTGCCAGACAGTAATGTTGGGCCCAACTATTAGCCACACAGCTTGCTCTTATGCGCATCCGTGCTCGTGCATCACTGCCACATCAGGTCCATCTGTTAAACCACACAGTACCCCGCATGCATGTGTCTGTTGGATTAACTTTGTGTCATCTGTCTATATCCGTCACTAGCCTAATCTGCTATTGCAGGCCACATAGCTAACATGCTAACTTTCAATCTACGTGCCAAGTCAACCTGCTCTGCTAGCCTAACTCGCCAGCTTGCTCTCTCACCGTCGCTAGCTCACTTTCGGCTAGGCCACGCTTGCATTATGCAACCGGCCTGTTCGCACTTTCAGTTAGTTACTGTAGTAAACTTTAAAATTTTATATATAAATTTTCATCTAAAATTTCTCCAATTTTTTAGTATTTTTTTATCTATTTTCTGCATTTAAATATTTTTAGTCATGTATTCTCACAACATAACCTATATTAATTTCTCAACACACTTACCATGATCAATTTTAATATAATTTAATTATGCAATACTAATTTTAATATAAATTAATTTTTACCAGTTTTTATATAAACCAATTTTTTTATTAATTTTGAGTTTACACATCTCAATCATAGTATTTAAGCTCTTATGAATAAACAATATCTTAATATTTTTATCATTGAATGATATATGAATAGTTTAAATTGTCAAATCGTTTACAATAAACCAAATCCGATTTACATAAGTTACTTATGTCATACAAATTTTCCAGCAACAGGCAGGGTTCTCTTTAGTTACATGGATGCACTGTTGACCAACAGGCAACTAGCTATGCGACACATGATAGATCGGCTTTCCAATGGTTGGTTTTGACCCATGAATTTAACCAGAAGGTTCAGGGTGGGATATTTTGTTTCCACATTTATAAACTGAACTTGCTGTCCGGATTACAAATTGATAATATATACAATTCCAATACGAAATGAAACAGGCGACGACTAGTGATGTCTGCTTTGCTTTAGCCCCTACTACCTGGCAGATAATTGTGTTATGGTTTGAGAGTAGCGAGAGTTCTCATCCAAGAAAAATGTTGGCCTAACTCCAGGAGCCGGTAGAGAGCAGCTAGCGTTGCTGTTAAGCAAAACCATGATATCTGCCATTGTAGGTCGATCTACAGGGTTCTCCTGGAGGCATAGGAGGCCAATGTTGATGCATTTCAGCACCTCGGCTTCAGGGTAGTTTTTTCTCAAGGAATGGTCTATCATCTTTGCAACTGTTCCCTCTGACCAGCGCCTCCAAACCTACCATTAGTTGCACACATATCTCTTCAGTTTTCAGCGGTACTGACATGTATTTGTGGCTACCCGCAAATGTAAGTAGTATCATATACTCTGTGAGTTAGCATGAATACTCACTATGCTTACTATATCTTCATTTTGTTCAAAGAAATAGGGCCTGTTGTTCCTCTGGCCTGTCACGATCTCTATGATGAGAATGCCGAAACTGAACACGTCTGATTTCGTAGAATACTGCCCTCGCATGACGTATTCAGGAGACATGTAGCCACTGCTTGCAGAAAAAGGAGAATTGCATGGTTAGTTTGTAGTTATATATAAGCACAAATGTATCAAGTATTTCTTGGACTTAATTACAACGTCCCGACGATACGGTTGGTAACATCTCGAGTTTGGTCCTGCTCAAAGAGCCTAGCGAGGCCGAAGTCTCCTATCTTAGGGTTCATGTTCGCGTCCAGCAAGACATTGCTCGCTTTCATATCACGGTGGACGATCTTCTTTTGGGAATCCTGATGAAGATATTGTAGTCCTCGTGCGACACCTTCTATGATTCTAAATCGTGTGGCCCAGTCTAACCGTCTCCTCTTCTCTGCATCTAATTAACACCAGATGAAACCCATTGTTATAATGCCATTGCTGCACATGAAAAGGGTATATATCTAGACTCAGAGATGTTGTTAATAATACCAAAAAGAAAGGTGTCAAGGCTTTTATTGGGCATGTATTCATAGACAAGGATCCTCTCTCCCTCTTCCAGGCAAAACCCCACAAGACGAACAAGATTCCTGTGATGAAGTTTGGCCACTAGAACTAGCTCGTTTTTCAGCTCTTCTAGCCCTTGGTTTGAACCCTTCCCCAGCCTCTTCACGGCCACTTCTTGTCCACAAAGAAGTCCCTACATATATTGATTTAATAATTATCAATATCTTACTTTTTACATGATGGTATGAATAAAGATGTTGATTTTTTTTCTTTAATGATTCAATGTATCCGTCCTATACCAATATTAATTTAGCACTCAAAATTTCCACATTAATTAAAGAAATAGTGAATAAATCAATACATCCAAGTAAGTGAGACCAAATTATAAGGGTTAAAATGAAAGTATAGTCCATATGAAGTACAACATGGTAATAGCTAATAAGTCTGGTAACAAGCATAACAACCCTATCGCTCCATTGGAGAGAAGACCCTATAGTAGTAATTATCTTTCTGCAAACTTTCCAAAGTCAGGATTCAAAACATGAAAAAAGCTAATAAATCCGATCATCCAATTAGTGGGAGCAAATTATGTTGTTTAGATTATGAATAATCCATACGAGGTGCAACATGTTAATTATAATATTACATTTTAGAACATTTAGATCTATTCAACAATTTTCATAATAATCATAACAGCAGTATTGCTCCGATGGCAAGCGGACTCTCTAATTTCATTTTCAGGAAATTTCTAAATGAATAATTTAAGTTAAAAGAAACTAAACTAACACCGCAAATCAAGTACAACAATGTAGTCATTAATTTTTGAACTTCAAATTCATAACAAAATAAAATTAATACTTAATACAATATAATATGGAATTAAATCAAGAAAATACATTCAATATAATAGTGTGGAAATCAAGTAGTGAACCTTCTATGTACAGTATATACAGGACACAATTACATATTTTAATTTGTAATTTTGTAACTATTAATGAAATTGAAATAATTTATTCAAAAATTATAACCATTCATTTGTTTATTAGTAAACTATTTTGTATATGAATATATGTTTTAAGACAAAAATAGAATCAATAACTATATAGTAGAAAGTTCATTTTTGTACTAGTATGCACAAAAATAAATCAATTTGATATTTATTAACATGTAATGTTGAATAAAATTTGACATAAGTAAGGATCAGATAGCCAATCCATTAATGCAAATAGGCCAATTGACAGATGAAAAGCTGATCGGTTTATGAAAAGATGCTAATTAATAAATAAAGAAGCTGATCAGATGGATGGAAATGTTGATAGTCTTGGATAAGAAAAAAGAGCCAATTGAATTAGATGAAGAAGAATTTGTTTCAGTTGAAGATAAAAGATTATTCACATGAAATTGAATTTAGAAAAGAAACATAAAACTATGATAGAGTGGTTTTGTATCTATAAAATATTTCTTATAAGTAGATAGAAGTAGTTAATTTTATTATTTTCTTAGAGATATTTTTTTCTGTTTAGAAAATAATATTCGGAGGTTGTTTTTAACCATCTTGAACTTGTGTAATCCCGATGTATGAATACAAACCCATAGTGACCTTATAAAATATTTTCACAGATCAATACAATTTCAGTGTATCGTCATCCTAATTCATCTAGGTTTTTACCAGTAGGTTTTGGCTCTCGATGCGAAACTGCATCGGTTAATTTTGATCTCTAGCGAAAGGATAAGTCTCACCATTATTTTGATATATCGGCCTTGTCTAAGGTTGCATTGGTTAAGTCCGACCCCTTTGTCTAATCCGTTATATCACATCTTCCAGGCGGATTCTAAATCCCAACTCAGGCTATATCGATTAAGTCCGATCCCTAACGAAGGGGAAAGTCTCATCATGATCCTAGTATATCTACTCTGTTTAAGGCTGCAACGGTTAGGTCTAACTTTTTAGTCCGATTGGATATATCACATCATATTTGTGCTCGATCTATTAGATTATCAAGCTCCTTTTATTATCATGAGTCTCGTACTGTATCGGTTAGGTCCGATCTTCTAGACTGTTGATAGTAGATTAAGCTCTAAGTCGGTGGATATTTACACGGCGTTTCATTAAAGTGGCTAGCTGATGAATTATCTTTACATTGAGCTTCACACTTAACGTATCGGTTTTTCAACCAATATATATATATCGTCAACAATTAATCTGTTAGCAATTGATCTGGTTTATTAGATCCGACTTTATAATGTCACAATTAGGTCCGATTTATCAAGGTTGTGTTTAATATAGTTAGCATTGTGATTTGACAGGTTTCGTTCCTCCCATCGGTTTAGCCAGCTGATAAGTTTACTTGTTTATATTGTAACTAGCCGATGAGTTTATATGTTCCTTTCATCAGCACGACCAATCTAGTTTCTACCATTTTAGTGGTGTTATCTTTAGTCTTATATTATTTTGGTTCGGTCCGATCTAGTAAGATTGATTCTAACGGTACGATCATCGGTGATTGATAGATCTCGTCTCTTCAGAAGACTGGACTTTGCTCTTTATTGCTTATTATCTATTTTATTCGAAACATCATCGGCTCTATAACCGATGTTTCTTTTATTCTATTCCTCGCTATTTGCCTATGCCATCATCGCCGATGTATAAGTGCTACAACCCCTATCGGCAACCAGTCGATCCGATAAGTCCGTATCAGCCGATTGGCTCAATGATCTAATTATACTTGTCTTACTTATCAATTAGAGATCAAATTGACTAGCATGTACTAAACCCCAACAACCCAAAGACGCTAAAGAGTTTAATGACCTGCACTGAAGCTAAGCAAATCTTCCAAGCCTTTACATGTGTCAGCGCATCGCATTGGACCTTCATTGGTGAACACACCTCTCGGCACGCCTTTTGCCTGCACTGAGTTCCACACAAATACGCTCTTTAGCATGCCCGGTGGGATATAATTTTAATCAGAATGTTTGAAGAAGAGGTTGATACTAAGACACGCTTGTCCCATGAAGAAGTTGATAAACATATCATTATTTCGATTGTATTAGAAGACTTTTAGATACACAGAGGCAACATGTGGAGCAATCTGTGAAAGATTTTGAGAAGTTGTATTTGCAATCTTTTAGTATAACATAAGAAGGACCAATCCAAAATAATTCGTTCTCAAGACCAACTTTGATCGATGAACCAACTCAGCCTGTATTTTCATGTCCATAGAAACGTCCAAGAATTAATTGATGAAACTATACATCACGTACTGATCGATCAATCTAGAGGGTTGATGAATATACTTCGGGACTTGATTAGGAAAAGAGTGGATGGATTAATTATTCAAGAGCCACCGGTTTATACATTGGCAAATATTGGTCTATAGATACCGATGTGCAATCGGCCCGATAGCTATGTTCAGCTCGGGGGAGAGAGGCAGCACAATGGAGATAATGAGTGGACTACAAAGATATTCAAAGTGGTGAAGGAACAGTTTGGCTTGAAACTAAAGGGGAAAACTTTCATATATCGGCATCTATACACTGAGTGGTTTGATAGAATATTGTTATCGTGTTGATACAAGATACCAGACTTCTTCAAATTCTCTGAGCAAGACAATATATCTACAGTTAACATGTCTGTCGATTCTTAGCTCAGAGCGAAAAAGCATATGCAGAAGATGCTAAGAGTTAGTTTATTTTCATTGTCACTATCTAGATTAGATTTTACATGGTTTTCATTATTGACACCAAATTCAATCAGAGGATGGGCCAATCTAGAGAAACAATTTTACAAGCACTTCTTTGCGAGGATCCATGAGATGCAGCTCATATATTTGATACCGGTAAAGCAAAGGACGGAGGAATTGGTTCTAGAATATATTCAAAGATTTCGTAATATACAAAGCTGATGCTATAGTTTGGACTTAAGTGATGAACAATTACCAGAGTTGGCCTTCTAAGGATTATCAAGTCATATTAGAAGAAAGTTTTTCTCTTAAGAGTTTGATAGCTTACCGCATGTGATGCAGATGGTATCGCTTATAAAAGTCTATTGCAAAAAGTAAGAGAGGAGATTTCAGAGTCATTGGAGCCTGAAGAAGATAATTTTATAGCATGAGTTCTCATACTCTAAAATTGAGGGTCATGTATTAACACCAAAATTTTATATGCCCGCAAACAGATTTGGTTAAGAATTAGAGAGTGAATTGGCATATGAAAAGAGGCCGGTTGACAGATGAAGAAGTCGATCAGATAGATGGCAATGTTGATGGTCTTAGAAAAGAAAAGATCCAATCGAATCAGATGAAGATAAATTCGGTTCAATTGAAGATGGAAGATTATCCAGATGAGACCGAATCTAGAAAGGAAATATGAGAATCATAGTAGAGTGGTTTTGTATCTATAAGATATCTCTTGTAATTAGGTAGGAGTAGTTAATTTTGTTATTTTCGTAGAGATAGTTTAGTAAATAATATATGTAGGTTATTTGTAACCATCTTAGATTTGTGTAGTTATGGGGTATAAATACAAATCCATAGAGACCTTGTAAATCATCTCTACATATCAATACAATTTGACACATCGCCACCCTAGTTCATTTAGGTTTTTATCGGTGGGTTCTGGCTCTTGGCGTGGGGTTGTATTGGTTAATTTTGATCTCTGATGAAAGAGTAAGTCCTACCATTATCTTGGTATATCGGCTCTGTCTAAAGCTGTATTGGTTGAGTCCGACCTCTTAGTCCGATCTGTTATATCACATCTTCTCGACGTGTTCTAACTCTCAACGCGGGGTTGTATCAATTAAATCTGATCTTCGATAAAGTAAAAAGTCTCGTCATTATCCTAGCATATCCGCTCTGTTTAAGTCTGCATCGATTGGGTCCGACCTCTTTATCTAATCGGATATATCACATTATGTTTCTATGGGATCAATTGTTTTATCGAGTTTTTTTATCGTCATCAGTCTTATGATACATTGGCCGATTGACTCGATCATCTAATTCTATCTATCTTTTTTATCAATTAAAGATCAAATTAACTATTATATCTTTAACCCAATAACCCAAAGATGCCAATAAATTTAAGGATCAATTTGGAGATCCTCTAAACCTTCGTGTGTGTAAGGATATCGAATCTTCATGAGCGAACATACCTCTTGACACGTCTCTGTGTGAACAGTATTACGGACATAAATATGTAAAATCGCTAGTGCATGGGTTACCGTATAATTAGCTAAATTTCTTAAAGCCTAAGATACTATATTGTAAATTAACAATTGAGGGTACTAGTGCCTGTCCCTCATACTTCTAAACCTAAGATTTAATTGCTTATTCACACCGTGAATCATTTACCAACAGACACATTATTTCTCAAAAGAAATTAACAATCATTCAGAAATGTCTAAAGGCTGCAATACCTTATACACGGCACCGAATCCTCCCTCACCAAGTTTTTGGCTTTCGTCAAAGTTATCTGTGGCCACTTGTAGTGATGACAGAGACAACAAGGTTGACTTGATACTTTCAAAGTCCTCAGCCGTATCAACTGGCAAATACTAATGATTAAGAATGAATGCTAATTGAAATTTGTTACTCCCACTCATATTAGAAGACGTTATAATTTTTTTAAAGTTAAACTTTCAACCAAGTTTATAAAAAATATAATATTATTTTTTAACACAAAATAAATATAGTTTTAAAATATATTTAATGTTAGATTTAAAGAAATTAATTTGGTGTTATAAGTGTTACTGTATTTTCTTATAAATATAATTAAATATAAGAAAGCTTGACTTTAAATAAATCAAAATGCTTATAATATAATATAGAATGGAGGGAGGAAGCATTTATGCCAAATTGTGCAGACGACATACGTCCGGAGAAATTCCCTGCTCTTCGCCATCTTCGTTTCTTACGCATATTCCACGTACAGAGGGAAATTGCAGCAACGGAAGTAATGGCCACTACTGGCAAAATAATGACCAGAATTTTGGTCGCTGGCTTAATTTCACCTGCATTTTTGCTGGAAAATTAGTAAGTTCAAATATTATGCGTGACCTATAAAAGCTCATGATAGCAGTGGTATAAGCAATCCAATATTTGCTACTCTCTGTGGCCATAAACATAAACTTTTGTTATAACATTAAGTAAAAACTTTTGAAACTTTAAAATACTTTGGCCTTCTTTGAACAAAGGATTTGTGGAGCAATTTTATAGAATTGTAATCCTAAAGAAAATTTTTCTATTTGTCCCTAGAAAACAAATGATTTGAGCTCCCAAATCCTATGATATTTCTTAGGGATGGCTATGTACATTTTTAGAGAACAGTCCGCAAGAGCTTTAACCCTTTAAAATTTTTATTTAATTCTTGTACTTTTCGTACGGTCTATTTAAATGAACACGCATGTGTATTGTAATTCGGTATGCATTCCTACACAAATCTTGTGTATTTTTCTAATTCTGTGTTTTATCATTCGTATGTTTTGAATGAGCTTTAGTTTGAAACTATAAAAATGGTATGTGTAAATTTTTCTTAAAAAATATTTTAATAATATCATGAACTTAAAAGAGTTAATAAATTTATTGTAATGAAAAAAATATGGTTAAAGTCAAACCTTGAAGACTATAAAAAATATCTATCGTTACATTTTTTTTTACCGGAGGAAGTATGTTAAAAATGTGCCAGCTAGATAGGTGCAGCGAAGTTGACAAGAGTAAAAATATTTTCTTTTGAAGACTTAGTAATAAGTAAAGTCAAGCAAGCCATAACGTAAATAAGTTCTATGTTCAGAAATCATGTGATGACGTGGAGAGGCGTGATTTGAATGATGATTCACATTTCCCATGAGTGCCTGAGTGGCAAAACAAAGAAAGAAAAGTAACCAATTAAGTTCGTTTTGGGTAAATTTCAGAATACTACGGTACTATCTTGAAAACTATGTAAAATTACTTTTTTTTATAGGGAAGAAACTGGATTCTAGATCGATCCCAGTCCAATGAAACTCTTTCTAATCGGTAGCCGTTGCAGAGAATTAATTAAGGGAGACAGAAGGCGATGGCTTCTGAAGGGAACTAAACTGCTTGGATATGCCACAAGTTAGCATTCAAAGAAAAGCAATGTATTGAAGCTTGGGACACTGAGAAATACTACCTCATCCCATTATGAGTTTTGTTTTAGGAGTGAAAAAGGTAAATCAAGAAGACGAAAAAATGACTAAGCTTCACTTACGAAGGATGGTTGAAAGTGGGAGTAGTTAAAAATAGGATAGGGAGAAATTTGAATGATAGACGATTGATGTGATAAATACTAACTTATTTTAAAATAAAATCTAAATATGGAAATACAATTATTTAGACAGAGATAGTACGAATTAAGATGCTTTCAGTGGCTTAGAGAATTAGAGACTAAAAAAATGCTATATCAGGATGTGCTATTTACTCATTTCGTTTTAAACAAAATCTATTGTATATCCGGATGTGTTATTTACTCCGTATTGAATTGAACACAACATACTTCTACTGATCTAAATAAACCACACTGTTCAAAGGCAGACGAAGTATGTCTATTCCAGTATGGATGAAGTTTAATTTTAGATAAATTTCATGAAGCTGTAACTTTAATTTAGTATTTTATAAAAATTCAACAATCTTAAATGATTTTATCAAACAACTGCCACTTTGTCCCATATGTGTGTATCACAGGTGTTGGTAACTTGCAATAGCGTCAGTACATCGATAAAATATAAGAATAATTTGTTTTGGTCTAGCAACTTTTTATGTTTCTCTCAATAAAGTCTAGAGGTTTAGATCTTTGATTAATCTACGGTTTGTCTCCCGTAGTGTTTGTACAATCAGGTTTGGTTATAGTATTTTGTTTTTCCTATATGTCTTTGTTGATGGCTCATTTGTTTTTAAGATCCCGATGAAGCTCTAGAAAGGCTTATTTACTGAGTCACCGATGAATCAGTGGAACAAAGATGAACCGATGCGCCTTCATTTACTTTAGGGCATTTCATAGTTCTGATTGGCATTGTGGCTGCCCGTGTGCTCCCATCTCTTGCAGTATCGCGAGCCTCTTCCTAAGATTTTTTTTAATTTAATTTAAGAACAAAACTGTAATTCTTTATCCTTGATAATAGAATTCTCGTGTCTACAATAATACTCTCTATTTTAAAACATAAAATATAGCGAATAAGTATATCTCAACTGGTTAAGTTTCTTGCTATGGGCTATTCATTCGAGTTTAAATACTAGATTTAATATAAATAGATGTAATAACTAGACGATGTATCCATAGACGACGGTGATATGTACTTGTAGTGACTTTGTCTATAGAACTGGACAAAAAGCTAGAAGCTTGTGGTACAGGTCGACTCGAATTCAGTCTTAACGCAAGCTATCTTTTAGCTCCTTAGCCCAAAAGATTACTGTATCTTCACATATTTAATGCTTTTAAATTACTCCTTAGTATTATAATGACATTTAATTTTTTATTAGTTAGTGTCTATTATTATATTAATATATAATAAAATAGTAAATTTAAAATAATAGAGGTGATTTTAATAAGACATAGTGGTTAAGGACTCTAACCAGCCCGGCTCGTGAGCTGAGCTAAACAAGCAGTTAAGATAATGAGTCTGAGCCGAGCAGGTTCTATTTATTAATATTAAGATATACTGATTTTTATTTTTTTATTTTTAAATTATTTATAGAAGTAAGTGTATATATGTATATTCATAAGGGTGAGTATATGCGTTGTGAGTATTGCGTTTACATTCTATTTTTTTTAAAAAGGCCTATTTTATTTTTTTAGAACCAAGCTTTAATCAACTGTTACACTATTATGATATTATTTATGTGTAATAAAAGCATGAATCTAGTAAATTCAATTTTATGTCAAAAAATTCTATGGTAATAAAATAGTTGTTGGTCAATGACTTCTCCAAACGAAATAAAATATACCTTGTATATTAAAATAGGGGAATATAAGAAAGTCATGAACTCAATATATGTCAACATCAAGCATTTATGGAGCAAATAAATTCATAGGAAATGGGCAGAATGGCGACAGTTCCTTTCTAATATTTAATTTATTGGTTTATACCATCATTTAATTTTCATTAATTGAGGTTCATCCATAATTAATTATCTACCAACACTTTCAAACGGCCTTGTAGTAATGTAGTTTATCACGTCAATGTCTGGTAAGTCAGAAACTTTCTAATTTTGGACAGATTTAATAAGAGTGAAAGATCATTTTTATATGGATTTTTCTAACTTAGCAATGCGATAGAAATTAGATTTTGAAATGATATATGGTTAGGATTATATCATCTCAAAAATTAATACCCTTCTCTATATATGAGACTCGAAAGAAACACATGTTATGGATACAACGCTGCTTAATATATCATTTAGGTTAGCTATTATTAGACCTAAATTGCGTGATTGAAATAATTTGGAGAGTGCACTATATTGATTAATTTAGCGTTATCAAAATGATAAAATATTTGATAACAAAAATTTGTTTAACCCTATACATGTTATCTTTATGTTTTACAGGTGACTCTAATATTAGTATGTGATGTTATTATACAAGTAGTAAGATATCATATGTAATGATGCTATATTTTTTAAATTGGTTGCTAAGTGTCTCTTTTCTATTATGTTATGGGTGGCGTAACACATATAAGCTTACTTGTTAGAATATTTATAATTTTTTTAGCTATTTAACTAATTTTTTTACTATTTAAGAATAGTTAGGGACGTGCCCCAACACTTTTTTTATTAAAAAAATATTGACTGTGTGTTTTATGATGAAGGCCAGGAATATAAAACTTTTCCACTATTTAGAAAAAAGTTTATCATGGACGATTTTCTAAATCATTTGACTTTATGTGCCAACTGGTAACGGAGATTAAGACAAGATATATACTTTCTCCGTAGCAAAATATAACGGAGTCTGGCAATTTTAGAACCAATTAAGCAGCATGCCAATATCCGTCATGCCCCTCATTAAGCAGGTGGTTTCGGGCAACCGTCGGACAAATCCATGCCATAAATGGTCTAACTGTGATTGCACAGGTTACAACAACATACTCCTATATTACCGCCAACAGATAAGGTAGAGCCCACAGGATGAATTAAATAATTAATTACTTGTGAGGTTGGGCGTGTTGAATTTTCAGAAGACCTTATATTTTAGAGAGAGTAGAAGGTAAGCTAGTAACATAACAATATGAAAGTATAAACAGAATGGAAAATGAATGAATGAAACAGATCTAAGAATCAGTAATGCAAATGGCTGCCGAAAGATTCGAAACCAACACCTCCTGAAATACTATTAGGATTTGAGGCTTATTTAGCAAAAATAAATTGGGCACCTGAAATACTAGTAGCAATAAGGAGACATGTGTCGGCGTCATTTGGAATAAGCTAGCAAGATTAAAGTTCTGTCTCTCTCAGAAGAATGGACAGAAGGACTATAATTCCCTGGCCTTCAGAGTACTGGCCCTTAGACTAGCCCGATCACCCCACAAGAAGAAGCCGACGCCTCGTGAGTTTTTAATATATAATATAATTGATTTTTAATATACATTTAATCATTTGTCTTATTAAAAACACTTAAATAATAATTATTTATTTTATTATGACTTAATTTATTATTAAATATACTTTTAAGCATAACTTATATTTTTTATATTTATATAAAATTCGTAAATAAAACAGATGTTCAAACATCTAAAAAAATTAACGGCGTTATTTATTAAAAATTAAATAAAATCGGACGTAGTACCAACAGCAAGAATTTTGTCGTCTGCCTAACTAAATACACAGCAGACTAGTAGCTAGTTCGGTCCAGAATCGAGATCCGAGAAACTATGTACTAGTACTAGCGTATTCAAATTCCAATTAAAAGCGTAGATATGAATGAAAACTACTTCCTAGTAGCTAGATAGTTCTGGATCCGAGAAAATAGATACGGACGGGTTCAAATTCCAACTAAAAGCGTGAATATGAATGGCTATGATTTGAGCGGTATTTTATATTCGTCAATCGATAGATCACCTTTCGTAGAGTTCACCTCCGCAGGCGGTGGAGCGGGCGCCGGCGTGGGTGCTGGCCCGGCTGCGTAGGGCGGCAGAAGCACCATCCCTGAAGAAAACGAGTACACCTCGGCCCTCATGTTGCACCGTGTGCCGATGCTCCTCGCACCCCGCGTGTTCAGTTGGAACGTCTGCCACCACCGACCTATCAGGTCGTCGAGGCACCGCTGGCACTGCGCCCGGGTTTGGTCCGGCGTGCACTGCGCCATCGAGTAGATCTTGGGGTGCTCGGGGTCATCGTACGGCATCTCTCCCCTTGCGAACAGCCGCGGTGACGCCGCTGTTTCCGCGGCGGTGGCGTTGAGCAGCCTGGTGACCGCACGGTTGTAGCGGCCGACGTCGCCGGTGATGTTACCCATGTTGTAAAGATCGATCAAGCCGGAGTTGTCCGTAGAGCCGAGGAAGTTGACGTTGGAGAAGCGGAGGTAGCAGAGGTCGTAGGTGATGGACACCTTCTTGTCGTAGGGGCACAGCTGCTGCGCGTCCTGGAAGGTGGTGCCGACGCAGGCTTCACAGGCAGAGGAGTTGCTGTCGCTGAGGCAGAGAGCGAGGGCGTAGACCATGTTCGGGACGGCTCCGACCGTGCCGGCAGCGAAGAGGGACGGGGAGGATGAAGCATTCTTGGTGATCTCTGTGGAGATCTGCCTCAGATTGGATTGGTAGCTGCTGTTCTCTGAGTAGTTGCCGTTGCTGCCACAGATCTCCCACTGGGCGGCAGCCAGCGGGAGCGCGAGCACGGCGAGGAATAATAGGTCAATGAAAGGCATGGACGACGCGCATGGCGTGACGGAGGAGATAAGGAGGAGCTAGCCAGGACTCGGAGGAGGAGAGAACTGGATACGAGCGCGTAGACAAGTGGAGGAACCGAGGAAGGACGACACAGTTGGCTGCGGAAGGGAGATGAGACACAAAGCCGTAAGCCCGTGGCAAGATCAAACATTATATTCAAGGTAGACGGAGCTAAGAAAATTGTACTGTTGGATTTTTCGGTCTTGCGCTGACTCGTGTGGTTTCATCGTGCCATATTGAGATCGACCCTTTTCGCAACTTCGCAGCTGTAACTAGTATATCACGTGGACCATTCTAGTCCACAGTCTGTCCTACCGCGCCGTGGAATGCACGGCAGTTGTTCCGTTACTTGTGTTTGTGGAATTCTGTTGGAACATGGTGTTTGTGGATTTTTTTTTCCACTTGGAACATGGATTTATCTCTGCTTCTATTCTTTATTGGAGGCATTATCACGATGACCAAGCTTTTAAAGATCTCGTTGTCACGAAATTGTTATGCCGTTGTGTTGGTCTCCTAGTCGGGTCTATATTTTCTTTAGTAAAATCTAACAAGTGCGTACGCACTCGTTAGTCTTATCCCGAGACTACGCGCATATTCACGCTGTACAAAGGGCAAACAGCAAACCAGGAAAACCAAGTTAGCTTAAAATTAGTTTGTTTTTATTTTAATGAAATATTTTACAACATGTATGTTTTTAACTGTGTATTATTTTAAGATCCACTTGTACCATCCTATTTCACTCAAAATATATGACAAAACGAGTATAATATTGAATATATTCAAACATTTAAAAGTAATTATATTTTGCTTCAAACAGTAAGCAACTGGAAGTAACTCTATATACAGTATTAGAAATAAATACACTGTTAAAAGAATTTTAGAAATAACTCTACGATAGTAGGATTAGAATTAACTTAAAAAAATAAATAAAATAACTAAATCGCTAGAGTAAAGCAACTATAAAGAAATAAAACAATGAAAGTAAATATTCATAATATTAGAAATAGATATGCTACTTGAGGAGTTATGAAAAAATTTAAATAATTTAATGGATAAGGTAGATCTAGAAGACATAAACCTTTAAACTTTAAAAGCACATAGGTGAATGTAGATTTGGCAATTTTTATAGTATAATTTGTTTTATTTTTTTCTAGTGTTCTATGATTTGATATAGATTTAGGCGTGAACTCCATATATGCGTTGCATGCGATGCTAGAAAACGGCATGCACGGGAGGGAGCGCGGAGCGCAGTGTCTTCTTCTTCTTTTTTTTTTTTGGGGGGGGGGGGAAGGCACGTGGGTACGCTAACGCTATATTGGCTACCGTGCACTCTCTAGTCACCTCCATTTTCTTTTCCTTTCTAGATCAGCCTTAACATTGGCAACGTTTTGTCATCCTTTTCTTAGCATTTAGCTAATGCGATGATGTAATGATTGCCTGTATCCCTGTTTGACACATAGAGTTTACACTTTTCTTGTTTCTTAAAAAATCTCCCTAGTGTTAAAAAAAATTACTTGCACGTGGTATATATGTAGTATGTGTTTATTTCCTTGGAATAATTAAGAAAGATGATAACAGTCAACGAAGTTAATGGAGAGCAAAACTCCCATCTATGGATAGTTTTCGACCGATCAAGATGATTTTCGGGAACAGCGGAGATTAAAAAAAATCAGAAACAGTGTGTATCGGCTCAGATGTTGTTGGAATGGGAAACGAATTCAGACTTTTTCTTTTGAAAATGAAAACGAATATGGTAGTACCAATATTCTCGAAAAATAGAAATAGTCTGAAACTGTCTAAAGATATATATAGATATATAGAGACAGATGCCCTGCCTATAATACCCATACATATCTGACCCTCAATATATGTGTTAAGCATTATTTTATTTTGAAAAACAGGCTATCTGAAATCAATATATGTGTTATATGTTATTTTTGAATATAATGGCTTTCATTAAAAGAAGAGACAATATCAATTATAATTTGTTGATTATTAATTCTTAATTTCAGAGTTGAATTAATAAAATACTAAATGAGAGGCCAATATGGACACAATTCTGCATTATTAAAGTTTGGAATGACTTAAAACTTAAGTTCATGATATTTTCAATGCTATAGTTTCTTTAACAATAATTATTAATACAATGACAATAATATGATCTATTTAATTAATCAATGGCTAGATCTTTCTCTGGTTAGCTTAAAAGTCTATCTCAAGTGCTTAGTTAATATAGATATAAAATTAATATAGATAGATATATCCTATTGAAACCAAGTGGCCTTATTAGTTTGCACGTGTCTATACGATAACACTACATGTATACATTTTACTAAAAACTGAAGATTTTAGTATATTCTTTGAATAAAAGAACTAGTTGTATCCTCTGTTGATTTCCGATGCCAGGATAAGGGGATTTAATGTTCTTAAAAATATTTGTGATCGCATTCATTTCACTCGTATCTATATTTTTTAATAAGAAAGATGAATTAAATACCCAGCCTTTGTATATATTGTAGGATAGTTCACCGTCTAAAGTGGGAGAAAAGTCCCTAACGGTAGACTAAGTGTGTGGCTTTGTATTTGATTGTATTTAATAATATCCATTTTAATTTTCGTATCCAAAGTAATTGTTTTTGTCTTGGATATAAAATATGAAAACAAATATGGTAGACACATTTTTTGTCCGTATCTTTCCATTTTCAAACCCGTATAGGCAGAATGGATTAAAACGAAAATCCGTATGTATACAGGAAATCAGAACATAATTTTTGTGTTCAGAGTGAACCAAGAAAACTTAGGGCCTTTTTATCATTATCAATTTGAGGAAATTTCTTATGTAGCGTGATTTGGTAGAGCTCTAGCTCCACCTCCGCCTCTCGAGAGCTAAGTCTAACAAAATGTTTTCAATTCCACGTATAAAGGAAACGGAGAGGGCTGATCTACACAAAATGAGCTAGAGGGTGGAGTGGCGCTCAAGCTGCTTTTTAGCTCCACTTCAACCTCCGTTACTGAAGTTATATTTAGAAGTTAGAGCCTGTCAAATAAGCCTAAGTTTTTCTTTTGATCCCTCTATATTTATTTCCTTAGTTGACCATTAAGTTTTTTAAATGACAATATTGCCCTTTCTTGTTCTCATGTGCTAACTTACTTAGAAAAAAAATACAATTCTTTACGTCAAAAAAGATTCATAAAAAATAAAGGGAATATAATTATTTGACCATAAATTTGAAAACTTTAAATAAATTTTAAATCAAATTCGATGAAATTTGTACAATATTTTCACTAAAATTTTAAACGAAATTTGATAACTTTGTTTTTTCACGCCAATTACACTGGCAGGGCCAAAAGTTCAGATTTAGAAAAACATTATGGTGGAGTTTAGTTTTAAAATTAAAAAATAAAAAGGTTAAAAAATAATAAATAAATAAATAGTTTTTATAATATCAGATAATCCAAAAGAAATTTAAAATTCTTACCAGAAAAGAACACCATAGAGACGTACGGAGATTGGTTGAACTCTCACCCCCCGGCTACAATGGTTACCCCACATCGTCCCTGGTGTTTGTAGGGTTCTCTCCGGTGAAGAACAAGGAGTAGATGCACGAATTTTGACGTAGATTTGATGGAGAGTAAATTTTGACTTAGATCTCTTCCAATTTGATGCGCATCGTGTCCAACGATTCCATTATAAAAATTGACTTGAAGAAATAAGAAGCAAGCGGCACTCGGTCAGCGATCATATGATTTCAGTAACTCACCTTGTCTGTTCCCCGGTGGCGCGGGCAGCCCAGGTGGTGCAGGCGGCAGCCCCGACAACTGCAACTGCGGGCGCCCAGAGAAGAAGGAATACGCCTCGAACCGGAAGTTGCACCGCACGCCAAACACTCTCCCTCCCGGCTTCCCGACGAAATACTTGGGTGTCATCCTTCTAATTATGTCCCCGAGGCAGCTCCGGCAGGCGGTCGCCGACATGTCCGGCGTGCACTGTGCCAGAGAGAAAATCTTCTTGTAATCCACGTTGAGGACGTCGAACTCCATCTCCCCGGTGCCGAACCGCCTTATTGAGTCCGCAGCCGCATGGTCGGCGGTGGCGTCGACGAGCATGCTGGAGAAGGCGTCGAACACGGCCGACGCATAGTAGCCAGAGGTGTTGACGAGCTGACCTGAGGTGGCGTCGAACACCGCCACCCTCCCCGAGCTGACGTTGTTGTAGTTCCAGGCGACGAACATCCCGCGGTTGTCGGTGACGTTCGCCAGGATGTCCTTGTCGGAGAAGCGGAGGATGCAGGGGTCGTCGAACATGGTCGCGCGCTTGTTGAGCGCGCAGAGCTGCTGCGCGTTGTTGAAGGCGTTGGCGACGCAGGCGGCGCAGGAGGAGGCGTTGGTGTCGCCGCGGCAGAGCGCGAGGGCGTACACCCTGTCCTGCCCCGTGCCGGCGGAGCCCTCAGCGAAGAGGGTGGGGGAGGAGGAGGCGTTCGTGGGGATGGTGCGGGCGAGCGCGCGTACGTTGGCCTGGTAGGTGCTGCCCTCCGTGTAGTTGCCCGCGGTGGCGTTGCACAGCTGCCACGGCAGCGGCTGCGCTTCCGCGAGCGGCGCGTGGAGGAACGCTATCAGCAGGGCAACTGCGGCGAGGTTGTAGCAGAGAGCAACATGCCGTCGGCGTCGTATGGCCGTCGCCATGGTGGTATAGCTCGAGCAGAGGTTGCGTTCCCGGAGGGTATGCACTACTACTCCAGTACATAGAAGAGTAGTGGGCACATGGAGTTGACTGACTAGAATTTTTGTTCGACTTTTGACAGTCACATTACGTGCTAAGGGGAAGCTTATCCTCTGCCGTACCGGCCCACATGTCAGCGTCTAGTACGGTAGGTGTCGTGTGACTGACGATACCGTTCCTTCGTTGCAAAGGGGGTAATGTGGTATGGAACGGATACCCTGGAGGATCAGCTCCCATGCATGGATCTCAATCAATGTTAACCATTAATTCTTCTCTGTGGACTGGAATTTCTACTCCATGTAGCACCTTTCTTCGTCCAACTATAGACTCTAGCAGCGCGCTTTATGATCTGTTCGACGGTTTCTTCAACAGTTTTATGGATCTGTTTTTTCAAAGAGATCTTTGCTTAGTTCTCTTTTTTTTCCCCTCTGGCGACAGGATTTGTAGGAATGGGAACATATAAAGTGTAGAAGAAGACTTTGTTAAATTTAATTGTAGTTTTCTGTTTTTATACAGTTCTTTATTAAGTGCATTTAAGTACATTTATCCGATACATTAAGGTTAGACGTCTTTATAAAGATAAAATCTATGTTTCTCGTATCGTATGTAATGCAAAGAGTTCATCCAGTTTTTATGTCCAATGTGAGCCACCCAATGTATAGGCCTGAAGCATATCCTACTTATGAAAACCAATTTTTACATGTCTCTCCTTTAACTACATAAACAGTGCAAAAGAGTAAGTTTACTTAGGATGTCACAAGCCGCCTATATGAACACACTGTTTTAAACGGTCTTCTAACACAACCACCTATAGAAATATATTGATTTTCATAAGCTAGCGTCTATATTCAAAGTATCCAATTTAAGATATACTCTACGGTCAGTCTCATTAAAACACCTATAGAATTATCCATCTATCTTAATTTTTTCATCTATCTCACCACGGATATTGAAGATCACATGGGTGATTCAAAAATTGAGCCAATGGAACTGGTTTGTATCCTGCACTAGCACTCCGCCTCCTCATCTCTCATTCCCTACCTCTTTTTCTAATAAATATAATAATATAAGGCAATGTTTGTATTCTCACTCCTTTCTCTCTTCTTTCTCCTCTTTTTCAATTTGTAATTGACGCCCTACACTTTTAATATCTGAGATAAAAGTACCGGACTATATTATTATCTAACAAATTTCTATTTTAACAAATAATAGTTCATATGAGTTATCAATAATAAAATATAAAACATAAATAATAATCTAATAATCTATATCCTATTCTTTCTATTTCCATTCTACACCATAAACATCATTCATAATTCATCATAAGTTTTATTTTATAAAAAGAGATTTTTCAAAATAAATTTATAAAATTAAATTACACTCGTAGTATCAACTCCTATAGCCTCCAATCCACAAGACATGTGTGAATCACGATTTTATTTAGCACTACGCATATTTGCATCACTTTATGCATAGCCAGTTTGAACAAGTTTAAATATCGCATTTCATGATATGCGATACCATACTCAATTATAAAGACTTTTCTCCTATTTCCATTTACTACACTTATGTTAGGCCTAACAAACCTCCACACCATGCGTCCAGAATACACTTCATAGATATTCAATGCGGTTTATATCATTTTCCATCATGCTACTACACCTACATAGAATATAATAAGTAATATGTATATCTTGAGATGGATGATGATTTGTACTTATATTATATCCTATGTAGGGAGAGCCAAGACCTATCATCATCTTTCCTAAGCTATCCCTATCCACTATAATTTTATCCTGATGATCTCCATCATCACTAGTCTATCAATCATCTTATCATCAAATATAATATTTAATATAATACTAGAAATAATAACATAGATTTATAATTGAAATAGTCATTATCATTTGATAAAGAGAGACTTACATGAGTATACTCGATGTCAAATAAATAAATATTGGGTTGTTCATTAGTCATTTTGTATCTGCACTTCGATGTACAGGTATAAATTTAGTTGAACGCGAAATTATATGGTCTAAGAGGTGCAATGGATAGCGTGGCAGGTTGGTTATAACTACTGTCAAAATAACGTACGTGTGTTAACGTATGCATTGGATTAATTTGCTGTTTTGTTTGCTGATTTTTATTTCTACCTTGTTCCATTATTCTCTACTACTATGCTTAGGGACAGACCTAAACCAACACACATGTAGATTAGCGGGTCCCAGTAGTCAGTCATCCTAAACTGCTACTCTCTCGCTTCTGATATTTGAATTTTATCTAACAATATAATACCATTCATCAATCATCTTTTATTTAAATTTTTCTTAATTATACCTTCAATTATCCTTCATTATCTATATTAATAAATAGTAATATAGTTTTTTATTTTTAATTTCTTCAAAATAATTTAGAATTCTTATATTTGAGTACTGAGGGAGCCACAGTACTCTACTGCCTGGATGCTCTCTAGTCTCTACTGCACGCATGCACACAGCAACAACTGCTACTTTCTCTTCTTCCCCAACTCCTTACTCCCAAACGCAGTGCAGCACCAGCGAAGCTCGACGCCGGCCATTACTCACCCCTCTGCTACCTCTGGTTCTAATCCTTCCATTTCCTCCCCAATTTCTCCTCCTCCCATAAGGTTGAGCCCTAGCTCTGCCTCCACCACCTCGTCACCACGGCCGCAATGGCGGCGGCGCCGGCGAGCTCCCATACCGAGGCAGTAACAACGCCTCTCTCTCTCTCTCTCCCCTACTACTCTTCCCTGCTATTTTAAACTCCTTTCCATTCCCCTGCTCTCAAACTATTGGGACTGCATGTTTGTTGTAAGGATTTACTGATATACCATTGCATAAATTTAACTTGCAACATGCTGTATTTTCCGAAGAATTTAATCTTTCTCCCCTACTTGTTTTAGCCTACACATGGTTGTCCTGTTTAATGGGGAATTTAATGTCACTAAGAACTAGCCAATGTCCACATTCACTGTTTGCATGAACTTTTGGTTTAGCAACAAACTCATCAATTTATCAATGTTGAATTATTTCCTAGTTTTATTCAGGTATTAGGAACCTAATATGCTCCCATGGTTTATCTTATTTTAAGTTCTAATTATCTCCTCTATTTCTAGAACATAGCTACATCTGCCACTGCCAGTCTACTAAGTAAATCTGCTATGGTGACAAAGGGGTTTTGGTGTGGTCATGTGGTGCTGAGTTAAATGGATCGGGTGGTACGGAATAAGCACCTTTACTTGAAGGCTTGAAGCTGATATGGTGTTTGCTTTGCTTGTTTCTCAGGTGTTCAGCTGGCTGCCGCTCTCCTCCGCCTCCCTCAAGGTTCTTCTGCTCCAACCGGTTTAGCTCCTCATAGCGCAGCACCTCTTCTTCCCTGCTGACCTAGTAGACCTGATGCTGATGGTTCGGCCTCAGATCACCTTCTTGGTTGATTGGATCATGGTCTTGGCTCCTTTGGGAAGGGTGTGGCACTGGAAGAATAAGGATTTGCTTGACTTTGTGGGGTGGTCTGAACTGACGTGGGAACGCTGCCTCTGCCAATTGCCCACTCACTTAAAGCAAGTTTTATTATAGCCGTGGCTATCGCATATAATTTTATCTATATCATCTCTTTATTAATTAAAAGATAGCATATATAATATATACACATAAGCGCCAATACCATTTCATTTATTTTCTCTCTCACACTAGTCTTTTATTTTTCTTTTTATTTTTTTTAGAGTTTGTACAGAGTTTCTCTCTTATAGATCATCCTCTCTTCTTTTTTCTCTTTTCTATCTCATTATTTAATTCTACGTGACACTCAGCTGATATAGGCTTATAGTTCTAGCTATTATCATGCTATTCTCACTCTTTACTATTAGGCTAAGGCACTTGTTTGTTCAACGCTGGTCGAGAGTGGCAGCCCACTCCTCCCGCCGTGTAGACTTTGACCACTTAGCTGATATGTGGCTTGAGTTTGACTACGAGAGCTCATATGTGGCTCTCTTCATTGTGGACAAGGTGTGGCATAATTTGATTGGTCGACTTGAAATTTAGGTCACATATTGATTAAGAGTAGTATTAACTTGCTTTAGCTGTTTATTGATTTATAGAATAAATTAGTGGTTGATTAACCATACTTAATACGTATTTGGGATGATTTGAGGTGTTTAACCATGATTTATACTGATTGATTAATTAGTCAGGTAATTTAGCCTCTCAATTGTTGTTTTAATTTGTGATTAAAATTTGGATCGTTTCACGCCGCGTAAACCACAAGTGAGAAAGAAGGGCGCCCAGAGCTGTCTTCTGATAAGATCAATGGAGAAGAGGAAACTTCGAAAATTCGTTGAGAATATCATCAAACATATTAGGGTGTATTAGATTCAAGCTAATAAATACTGGGTTGGTTCCGAATTGGTGTGTATATAGCGGATTGTGAATAACGGGTATTATAATGGACTCTATGTTCCAATAGCAGCATTTAATAATTATATATAAATTTAAGTATATATATCATAAATAATGACTTTCTAACATATTAACAAAGTAATTAGGAAACAAATTAATGATATATAGTTAGACAAAATTTAAGAGTATAAATAGATATTTAGTTGTCTCATTCCAACTTAACTTAAATTAAGAAGCAAATACGATGTTTGCTCATTAAATATCAGACTCATAAAAATATATAATTATAGAAGATAAAACAACTAATAAACTCATCACCCATTATTATCATCTAAAACACCAACCTTATCGGCCGCTAAATCGAATTACGGACTACTATAGTGATCTACTAAGTCAAATAGAGACAGTTGGGTTCTAGCCTGCTATATCTATCTAGCTCAGCTATCTCGTAGCGGTAACGTTAGGGAGCCACTACCGCTATAGCGGGTACTATAACAGCCGCTATAAACATTAATTATTACTTGATTGGATTAGATTGAGACATAAAATTTTGGGACCTAAGTTTTTAGGGCCAGTGCGAGAGCCTGTTCTGTACGTGCGCTCATATACGGGCCAGCGAGTTATCTATTCACTAGAAGATCCGATCGGGCCATCAGGGTGTGCGGTGAACATAGGTTTGGTGACCTGCCAAGTGCACTATTGGGAATGCCATAATCGAGATGGATGGAATAGTTAATATACAGGTGGGAAGTGGGAACAATCTTTACAACCATCATGCAGAGTTATTTATAGACAAACAAGTGCAGAGGCCATGGGTCGATTATTTCTTTCGTTACTGAAGAAGATCGTGCGGTCATCTGCACAATAGCTTCAATACACGCTCATGCTCATCTTGGTTCCAGCTCCGTGAGCGACACCTCATTCGGCGACGCGACTGCCTTCGTCTTGCTGTTGTCAGCGGACTGAAACGCACCACGCGAGTAGGCGCCCGAGTTGAGATCCATGTCGGCGCTGTCCATCTCCTGGATGCAGAACGTCGGCCTCGACGGAGCCTGGAGGGAGACCGTGTTGCTGCTGAGCATCACGTTCACTGCCGACATCGTCGGCCTATTCGGAGGGTCGTCCTGGACGCACAGCAACCCAATGTTGACCAGCTTCAGAAGATCGTTAGCAGAACGGCCGCCCATCGCCGGATCCAGCAGCTCTTCGATCGTCCCCATTGTCCAGTGCTCCCAGACCTGCACGCATTATTAATTCACGAAATGGTGAAGTATGGTCAGGATATTTTTTTCAGGATGTTTCAGTTAAGGAGATGGTTTTCGTATCTTCTTTCATTAATCAGGAGCAGAGAGAAATGCTCACAAGACTTAAGAGGTCAATGGATTGCTCCGAGTTGGCGAAGCTACTGTTTCTCCTTCCCGTGACAATTTCTAAGATCAGAACACCAAAACTGAAAGCGTCCGACTTGACTGAATACTGCCCACGCATGGCGTATTCCGGTGCCATGTATCCACTGCAAATAAGGAGATGATCCTGTCATGAACCTGTAACACTTTTGCAATATCATGCCATGGAATCGCAGGTCATACTTACTATGTTCCAGCAATGTGACTGGTGACGTCTTGCGTTTGATCCCACCCAAACAATTTCGCCAAGCCAAAGTCTGAAATCTTTGGGTTGTAATCGAAGTCGAGCAGCACGTTGCTTGCTTTGAGGTCCCGATGAACTACCCTCAGTTGAGAGTCTTCGTGGAGATATTGCAAGCCTCGAGCAACTCCATTTACAATCTTCAGTCTCTTCCCCCAGTCAAGGTCTCTGCTTTTCTCAGAATCTTCCATTCAAATAAGAAAATCAGCATCAGAGCATATATAGTATAGTGGTGTTTGTGCGATTGTGCATCTTCGATGTAATATAAAAAATGTTTTATTCTCGCAAACTGTGTGCCAGTCAGAGAACTGTACCGAATAGAACGGTGTCAAGGCTCTTATTTGGCATGTATTCGTACACCAGTAGTTTCTCATCTTCTTCCAGGCAAACACCAACAAGGCTCACAAGATTCTTGTGACGAAGTTTTGCAACTAAAACTAACTCAGTTTTCAGCTCTTCTATCCCTTGTCTGGAGTTTTGTGAGAGCCTTTTCACTGCTATTTCTCGACCTTCAGGAAGAATTCCCTGAGAAGGTGAATATATAGATACTTATTAATAATAAACATACATGTATTTTTTTCCAAACGAGTCGGCAGTTACCAGCGTATTTTTATAAAAGAAGAAGGTGCCTCGTTTTAAGGAGAAACGAGACCAAAACTTTAATAAGCATGCATTTATTCATTGTCTAACAAATGATGAACATGGTACATAGGTTTTGGATAATACTGTTTGATTGGTACCTTGTAAACCGCACCGAACCCTCCTTCGCCAAGCTTATTTCTGTCAGCAAAGTTGTCTGTTGCAGCCCGTAGTGTTGATAGGTCGAGAAGGAGCGAGTCGATACTTTTAATATCATCTGGATCAGTTGAGTCTGTTGCAAGATAACACGTTTGATTTGCAAGATAACAGGCTTGATTTGCAATGAATTTAGCTTTTTTTTGGAAAGGTTTGAAAGGAATTTAGTTAAACTGAACGCCGTGATTTATTTTTTTGAAAGGTTTGCGAGGGATTCAGTTTACCTAGTAAGATTTCTGTAGAATGTGTAAATTGACTTTGAATCCCCGAGCGTATACAAAGGGGTCGGGTCTATATATATACAGCACAGGCCAGTGGTTTGTCAAACACCTCCCGCAGTTGCAGCGGGAGGGAAACAGACGTAGAGACTGAACCGAAAACTAGTGAACAAAGACGTGGACAGGCCTTTGGTCATTATATCGGTAAACTGATGTGCCGATGGTACATGGAGCACCCGAACCTGTCCTAATGCAATCTTGTCACGGACAAAATGAATATCGATCTTGATGTGCTTGGTGCGTCGGTGATGGACCGGGTTGGCGGTCATATAGACGGCACTGACATTGTCATAGTAGACAACGGTCACGGTGGAGAGGGGTGCACGGAGCTCCTAGAGAAGCTGGCAAAGCCAGCAGCACCCGGCAACGGCGTGGGCGATGGCGCGGTACTCGGCTTCAGCGCTGGAGCGGGACACTGTAGTCTGGCGTTTTGAGGACCAGGATACGAGAGTGTCACCGAAGTAAATGCAGTAGCCGGACGTAGAGCGTCAAGAGTCGGGGCAGCCTGCCTAGTCCACGTGGGAGTACGCGGTGAGGGAGTCGATAGGCTGGAGCTGAGATGCAGCCCGCTGGAGAGGGTGCCCTTCACGTAGCGTAGGATGCGCTTGAGCAGTGCGAGGTGAGGTTCGCGCGGAGCGTGCATGAAGAGGCACACTTGCTAGACAGCGTATGTGAGGTCGGATCGGGTGAGTATGAGGTATTGGAGAGCCCCGGCAAGACTCCGATAGTGAGAGGTGGAGGGAACTAGAGCCGATGGGGGTGCGGGAGTAATGGGAAGAACTAGTCGGGTGGGGGCGTCATCGGCTCTGAGTCGGCGACTGTAGACAAGAGAAAAAATGAGGAATTAGATCGGCCTGAGCCGATGAGGTCGGGTGGGCCGAGTATTCCAATCGGTCCGATAGAGATGGATCAGCCGATAGGGTGGGGGGAGCCGATGGAAAGTGAGGAGCCGATGGAAGTGGGGTGTCCGATGGAGAGGGAATGGTATCGGTTGAACGATAAATAGGATCGATATCGGCCGATGGAAGTGGGTCTGATGGGGGTCCGATGATGGGGACATCGGACCGAGTAGTGGTGGGATATGTGATGGGCAAATCCTCAGCAGCGGCCGATGAGGGGGCCGATAGAGAGGGCAGTGGAGGAGACCTGGTCGGCACGGTGTTGGTGAGGAGGAAGTCGAGATCACTAGAGTAGGATCTCGGATGAAGGAGACTGAAGGAAAAACATGTCTCGTTAAAAATGACGTGACGAGAGATAAGGACCCGTCGGGTGGAAAGGTCGAGGCATCGGTATCCCTTGTGAGAGGTGTAGGGGCAGGAGAGCCGGAGATGGATGCCCTACGAGGTGAGGAGGTTTGTAACGGTATGGTTGACGAATTCCATACCGTTATCAGCTTGTAAAGCCTTGATGGGGAGGTTGAACTGAGTTGATACGTACATGACGAAGTGAGTCAGGTGAGAGGCGACCTCGGATTTGTGGGCGAGCGGGAAGGTCTAGCAATAGTGTGTGTAATCGTCAAGTATAGCAAGATAATACTGATTACCGGAGACACTTTTAACTGGGGAGGTCCATACATTACAATGTATAAGTTCAAATGGACGCGAGGTATAGGAGAGAGAACTAGAAAATGGCAGACGCACATGTTTGCCAAGTTGACATGAGTGGCAAACTGTGGAGCTACTGTGAGTACATCGGATGGAGGCGCTACGACGGAAGGTGGCGACAGCGTCGGGGCCGGGGTGGCCGAGGCGAAGGTGCCAAAGGTTGGTGGAGAGGGCGACGCTGGCGTGTGGGGTAGACGGCGCAGCGGGAATGGTGCAGAGGTCTCCGCCACTATTGCAGCGAAGGATCTGTCGTCGGGTTGGGATATCCTTCACAGAGAAACCAGACGCGTCAAATTCAATAGAGCAGTGGTTGTCTCGTGTGAATTGGCGAACGGATATAAGATTGTGAATAAGAGAAGGGACGATAAGAACATTGCGTAGGGGGAGGTTAGTGTTGGATGTAGACAGAGAGGAGTCACCGCGGCATTGGACAGGAAGAGAGTGACCATTGCCGATGGTGACAAAAGGGAAGGAAGAGGGGTGACAGGAGCGAAGTATAC
This sequence comes from Oryza coarctata, assembly GCA_030770085.1. Taxonomy (NCBI): domain Eukaryota; kingdom Viridiplantae; phylum Streptophyta; class Magnoliopsida; order Poales; family Poaceae; genus Oryza; species Oryza coarctata. The sequence continues at coordinate 14,004,760 of CM061475.1, forward strand.
CGGCCGATGATGCCATGTGTGAAGACGCCCCAGAGTCTAGCACCCAAGGGTGCTGTGGTTGGAGCGTCATCTGGTTGAGGGCAGCGACGAGGCCAGCCTGGTTCCAGGAGGGAACCGACTGGGTGGTTGGGGTCGGTAGCATCGGCTGAGGCGGCAGAACGGGAGCCGATGCCAGGTGAGCCTAGGGATGGGCGCCGAGAACTCCGGGTTGCTAGCCGATGGGGCTGCGTGGCTAGGGCTGGGGCGCCCAGGGGTTGTAGCAGAGCCACGGACCCGTGGGACCGGCAGGGTGGGTAGGGACCGAGGTAGGTCATGGTGGCGTCGGACCCTGCCAGGTCCTGCCTTTGCCTTTGCCTTTGCCCTTGCTTTTCCCCATGCGGGCTGTGTTGCTATGGCCGGAGCCATGACCACTAGGACCGCGGGAGGAAGGGGTAGCGCAAGAAGCTCGGCAGCCATTATCGGTTGCGACAAGAAGAGCGGTGTGGGCCACTATCTTCTCATCATTGACTAGATGGAGTTTTTTAAGAACTAGCATGTCATGAGCCCGGGCGAACGATGGAAGAGGTGTGGCGTTGGCGATGTCATCGGCGGTGTTGGAGAAGCGGGAATTGAGGCCTCGCAGAAGGGCGAGGACGAGTTGAGAGTCGGCCATAGGAAGGCCGACGTCCCGGAGAGTAGCAGCCTTGACTTTGAGGCACTGACAGTACGAGGAGACAGAGGAGTCGCCTTGTACCATGGAGTGGAACTCGTTGGGGAGGAAGATGGCGCGAGGCTGCTTATTGACCAGGAAGATCCGCTCGATGGCCACCCAGAGGTCCCGGGGGGTGGGGTCGGTATCGTCCATGGCAAGGTCGAGGACAGAGTCGTCGACCGAGCCGAGCAGCCAGCTGCGCACGCAGCACTCGGCGATGTCTCACTGAGGATCATCGGAGCGAGGTGGAGCGGAGCCATCAATATAGGACCGGAGGCCGAATTTTCCACAGAGGGATTTGAAGAAGAAAATCCATTTGGAATAATTGGCGTTAAGATCAAGAGAGATAGGAATGTGAGATTTCACATTCACAGCAGCGTAGGGAGGGGAGAAGATCGGCGAGGTGGTGCCCGAGGTGTGGTCTGAGACACCGAGGGCCAGAGCAGATTCGGCGACTGGGAGAGTGCCGGAGCTGAGAGCGGACTCGGTGGCTATGACGGGAGAACGGGAGCAAAGAGCCGATGGGAGAAAGAAACCGATGGGAGGGGGAGCCGATGAGAGGACGGATCGGCCGATCAAGGATGTAAGAAGCTGATGGGAAGTGGGCCGGCCAGCCGATGGGGAGTAGGCCGGCCAGCCGATGGGGAGTAGGCAACGGAGTAGGTGAGGACAGAGTGGTTGGGTCACGGACGTGCGAGGATTCATATCCGTGAAGAGAAGATTCACGTCCGTGGACTCGTGGAGGCCAAGGAGTGAGACAGACGCGAAAAAGGCAGGGAGTCGCCGGACGCGAAGAGAATATGTTCGCGTCCGGGAGGCAGGGATTCGTGTCCGTGGACACATGGACACGTTGGACTGGCTCGGACGTAAGGGGAGAAGGTTCGCGTCCGAGAGCCGTTGAGCGTGTCGGAAAGGGCGAGAACCGAGGGAGGTTTCCAGCCGATGGAGGGCTGGACAAGTCCAGCCTATGGAGACGATGAGCACAGAGGTGCGCCGGCGTCAGAGAAGGAGAGATGCACGAAACAAGAGGAAGAGCGGAGACGGGTGCGAGGCGGGACGAGGAGGCGGATCGAGACCGTCGCCTGGTCGCACGGAGGTGGGACGGAGAAAAGAAGGTGACTACGGGAGAGACGGGGAAAAGAAGAAAAGGAGATGAGAGAGCGAGGAGAGTACCGGGAGGAGAGTCGGCGATGAGAAGAAAACATCGACGACGAGAAGGAAAGGGTCGACTCGCCGGAGGGAAAAGCTAGTACGCCGGGATGTCTAGACTCGCTCTGATACCATATAGAATGTGTATAGTGACTATGAATCCCCCAATTGTATATAAGGGCCCAGGCCAGTGGTTTGTCTAACAATTTCCTCTACAAATAAGTTTTGCCTAGTAATGGACCATTCCCCAGCTCAAAGTTAACTGGACTAAGTAAGACCTTAGTTGAAGCATAGGAATTTTAACTGAAAAAACAATTCAATTCTCACAGGATTTGGAAAAAATATATTCTAGGAGGGACCTTAACTGTGATGCATAGGTTACAGAAAATGTACTGAAGCTGGAGGACTTACATGGCACTGATGAGGCCTTCCTTGCTGGTGTTCTCTTTCTCCAATAACAAAAGCATGTCAGGACAATGAGGGTTAATATTGCTCCTGCAATAGGCAGAGTAATGGCCAAGACCCGTCCTGTTCTATGTCTTGTTTTTCCTGCAAACAAATCACTCTTACTAATTGCGCACGTTAATAAGAGGAATTGTGTATAAATCCTGCTATCATCTGGGTGTAAACAAATTATAATGAAAATAGTAGTCTATTATCCAGTTACAACTAACTAATTATTAATTTTGATTTTTAGAATTAAATTAATAAGATACGAAATTTAGCATACAATACATGTACAGCTTCAGTTACTAATCCATATGGCCACATATATAATTTTGTAAGCAGAAATTTTAAATATGGAGGTATTAATAAAATCAAATTATTTGTAAATACTTAAAAATAAAGAATATATAAATATAATATATAACATAAATAAACCATATTGACTAGTATATTAAAAGAGAACTTCAACAAAATATAATTATAGCATACTTATCTCCGTGGAGCACTTACAATGGATGGCGTTATGGTCATGAATCACTACAAAGTGCAGCAAGAACATTGCTTCTACGCCTCTAAAATAGCCGATCTCTTCTATATCCATGAGTTTTATTCACTCTCAGATGTACATCTGAATTTTGATTTTGATATCTTTCATACTATTTCAATTGATCGTTAAATAAGTGTAAAAAGTTCGTTTTATCCTTACACATATAAGAAATATAGAAATTTATGGCATATACCTTTAGAAATATAGTGATTTATTGTGTGACTATAATATTTTATAAGTTTGTTGTACGAGAAAGTATTATACATTAAAATTTAAGAAATAAGAAAAAAGTATGTGTAGCATTTTTGAAAATGATGAGCATAATAGTTTTAGTTTTGGATAGCATTTGTTTTTTAAAGATATACAATATGTGGCAAATCTATTGTACTACCATCACAAAAATATGTTACATATACTTTTTTAATAAACAAAAAAATATTGCCTTGAATAATATCTCACACAACAAACCCATAAATATAATAGTTACATACAACACATTTATACACTTCCAATAATGTACTCCATAAATTTCTACGTTTATCTTTCATGTATAAGGATAAAATTGACCTTTTCGTATGAATTAAACGGTAAACTAATGGAATTGGTATAAAAGATTTAAAACCAAAATTTAGGGAGAGTGAACAAAACTCAGGGGCATATGAGAGATTGTCTAAAATTTTAAGGACATAGAAGGAATTTTCTTTTGTACCACTTAGTACTAAGATTGATTTTGATTAGTCCTACAGATTTTAAAAAAAAACAGTATCATACCAATATGGAATACACAGCAATGAATCTGACCACTTTTTTTTTCTCAACCACTAGTTTTTTCTTGGTTCTTTAGAGGCGGTGGTTGCGTGCTTTTGTCTGAGGTGGGAGTAAGACAATTCGTATTTAAAGTAATATCTTGGTCTAACAATATAAGGATTTTTGCCTCTGAATGTGGACCAAGGATCTCTAGCTCTGAACCTACACATTCAGGTTTAGATATAGAAAGTTGGACAAAAGTAGTAAATAAATGGGTAAATATATGGTAAAAACTCAAACTAAGTAAAAACTTGTGTAAATCATGACTAAGAAGTCATCTAAAATCACATAAAAATCTCACAAATAGATAATATGAAGATAAATAGTCGTGTAAAAAATCTTATACAAATTCAACTTCATTTTTGAGATATAAAAATGAGAAAAATTTAAACTACAAAACATTCTAGTTGATTTGATTGAAATTTGTTGTTTTCTATCTCACAACTAAAGTCAAATTTGGACAATATTTTTTACACAATTGTTCATCATCATCTTATGTACATGTGGAATTTTTTTAGAGGTCATATGACTCTTTATGGTCGTGGTTTACATAAGTTTCACCTAATTTAGGGTTTTTACTGTATATTTTTCCCTAGATAAGTAGTAGAAATATGTGAATCCTAAAGTGATTAATGGACATTGGGTGAATCACCAGTTGGAGTGCAAATGTAAAATTGCCCTCGAACCATTCATTACGGCACCTTTGGCATAACTCCTACTCCAAAATCTTTGTCCTATTGAGTCAGAGTTGTATCAATTAACTTTTAAATCATAGATAATGGGAGTAAAGATGTCAGATTGCCAAAAAAAATACACTATAAGAATATAGCGTTGTTTTTGTTTCTCTTCCGCTTCGAGGAAGGATTAGATCCTACCAAACAGGGCCTATGTTTGTGACAATCTGCTGTCTCCACCACCCGCACGGCTCGAATGCCCACCTCCCCCCGCGCTATGACCAATCTTAAAGTATAGCTTTCTTGACCAATCTCACCTTCGTCCCCATCTTCCGCTTTGAGATAGATCAAGAAAGCCACTTTTCCACCTTAAAAAAAGGCTGTTTTGATATTGTTGGTACTAGGTGACAATATCGTAATTAAGCAGGGCCTTAGGGGGTAGTGTGGGACCCCCTCCCACGGTGTTTTCCTTGTGGTCTTCCCCCACCCAACTCGCCGAAGAAACGAGGGAATGCACAGATTTTGCCGTTTATTTGATCGCAAAAAATTGAAAGCGATTCCACTGAATCTCCACCCAAAATTTGATGCGCATCGTGTTCAGCAATTCCGTTATAAAAATGGAAGCAAAACTGCGAATGTAGAAAGCGACATTTAATGAGCGAACATGTGGTTTCTGTTTCAGCACCTCACCTTCCATGATTGCCGGTGGCGTCATGTTAGCCGGCGACGGCGCCGGCGGCGGCCCCGACAGCTGCAGCAGCGGCCGGCCAGAGAAGAACGAGTACGACTCAAACCGGAAGTTGCACCGCACGCCGAACACTCTGCCGCCCGGCTTCCCGACGAAGTACTTGGGCGTCATCCTCCTGATTATGTCCCCGAGGCAGCTCCGGCAGTCGGCCTCCGACATGTCCGGCGTGCACTGCGCCAGAGAGAAGATTTTCGAGTACGTCGCGTCGTCGAACCCCATCTCCCCCGTGCCGAACCGCCTGACCGAGTCCGCCGCCGCGTAGTCGGCCGTGGCGTTGACGAGCCGGCCGGAGGCGGCGTCGAACGCCGCCGCCTTCGCCGCGCTGACGTTGTTGTAGTTCCAAGCGACGAACATCCCCCGGTTGTCGGTGACGTTGGCGAGGATGTCCTGGTCGGAGAAGCGGAGGATGCAGGGGTCGTCGAACATGGTGGCGCGCTTGTTGAGCGCGCAGAGCTGCTGCGCGTTGTTGAAGGCGTTGGCGACGCAGGCGGCGCAGGAGGAGGCGTTGGTGTCGCCGCGGCAGAGCGTGAGGGCGTACACCCTGTCCTGCCCCGTGCCGGCGGAGCCCTCAGCGAAGAGGGTGGGGGAGGAGGAGGCATTCGTGGGGAGGGTGCGGGCGAGCGCGCGTACGTTGGCCTGGTAGGTGCTGCCCTCCGTGTAGTTGCCGGCGGTCGCGTTGCACAGCTGCCACGGCAGCGGCTGGGCTTCCGCGAGCGGCGCGTGGAGGAACGCGAGGAGCAGGGCAACAGCGGCGAGGTGGTAGCAGAGAGCAAAATGCCGTCGGCGTCTCATGGCCGTCGCCATGGTGGTCTAGCTCGAGGAGAGGTTGCGGTCGCGGAGGCGGAGCGTGTGTACTACCAGTACCCGAGAGGAGTGGTGGGCCTAGGGAGTTGACTGTCTACAATTGTGGGTTGACTAGAGACAGCCACTTTTAAATTGTGGGTTAAACTCTTAAGAGAGGGTAATTAAATTGTGGGTTGAGCTTTTAAGAGAGGGTAATTTGGTCAATTACATTTTATACCTTGATCGTATTTAAATATATGATAATATTAACTTTGTAATTTTATATAACCATTTTCTACTAAAATATAACGATAATATTTAGGGATGGCAATGGGGCTCAAACCCCTATCCTCTATGGGGAAAAAATATACTAGATATTATAAATAGGGCTATATCAAAACTATAGGGTTAGCAAAAGACAAAAACTTTCCCCATTATGTGCAGTAGGTTCATCCTTTCTAGGACATTCTATGTCCTCCATTCCTCTGTACCTATAGAGCCCTAAGTGCTAGCAAACATGTAAACGTACCCTGTTATCTCTATAGCCACAGAAGCCTAACTCTCATGTTGATACATATTCACCAAAGAAACCCTAGCTCACTAAGTGGAAAGGATTCCACTCATATAAGTTAACCTAAAGATGTTCCAACGTGTAGGTCTAACTCTATCTCTTGGTTGATGGGTCGGTGACACCTCTTGCTCGCCATGGGTTGGTGCCATGTCGTCATTGCTTCCACACCATGCACTCAAGCAACGCAACCTGATCACTGTTGCCCAGGGCATTGACCAGGCAACGTACATAGTATGGTCTTGGAGCTGTCGTACAGCTTAAAGCCGCTGCAAAAAAATAAATTTTAAAACTTAATTTGGAAGTTGATTTTAGGTTTTATCATTGTAGTTTCTTTTACATTATTTGCTTCTCAGTCATTAAGAATGTATACTGACATCATTGACTTTTTCATAAGTTTAATCATTTATCCATTTCAAAAATTTTAGACAAATATAAAAATTATAAGTTATACTTAAATTACATTTAATAGTAAATTAAATCACAATAAAATAAATAATAATTATATAAGTTTTTTAATAAGACGAATGGTTAAATGTGGGTCAAAAATCAAAAACGTTATTTATTAAAAACTATAAAACTGAAGAGATTATACAAGAATTTTATGTATAAATTATTTTATCAGAATGAGCTATAAGCTATAGACAAAGGACCAGGTGTATAAAGGGGAAAATTAAAGTACATTTGTCAAAGATGTTGCTTACGGGAATTCGCTCTGGCACAATCGCAGAAGTGACTTGTATGGACAATTTTGGACAAAAAAACATATTGAAATGTCAGGGGTTAAACTGAACCTTGGGCGAAATTTAATAGACTAAATTGCCCATGAAAAATGACTCCCGGAGTCACACCATCGGTTGAGCTGTTTACATGGGACTGCGAAAACGACCGCCTTGCCCGTAAGCTGAGGAAAGAAGAACATTTCAACAAGACTACTAGGACCAATTGTTGCCTTTGATGTAGCAGCTGAAAGGACTGCAGAGAAGTCAAGCTCAGAGAAAAACACAGGGACTACGAGGCTTCCCGGCAGCACTACTGCTTGTAATTGTATTATTTGAAGATGCTCGATTGATAAGCCTACTGATAGATTAGTACTAGTAGTATGTGGCTGGTGGGACCGGCGGCTACGCAAGTCAAGATCAACTCTGAAAAAATAGTAGTAGTTGGCACAGGTGTATGATTGATTAGCCAAGCGATTTTTTTGTCAATCATTAATTCCGAAATGAATTTTTTTCAAGCCAGTTTAAATGTTTGGTGTCATTTCCCCTTTTTTTTCTTTTTTAAGAATCATTTTCATTAGAGATTACAGTTGGACGTACCACTCCACGCACCAAATGCCACCACATGTATTGCTGATCTTTTTTTCCCAATAAATACATTTGAATGATTTTTGGAGTGCATTTAGGTTGAATTGACCTCCACGATTTTATGCTCCAACATGCTCAGTGGCAATGGCATCTGCTTCGTCTTTAGCCAACCGGATTCATGTTTAGATTTTAGAGGTTGGGTGGTTCATCTTTGAACCTGGGGTGAGAGAAAAGACCATGGTAGATAACAAATGGTATTCAAAAAATAGGAATTGATAGATATATCACTTCACAAGGCTAAGGCTAGACGAAAAACTTATGGCTCGCTAGTTCACTCATTTTTTGTTAGTTCGGCTCATTGGGATTTATTAATGAGCCAAGTTAAGGTTTTAGATCATTAATTATAATGAGCCAGCTTATGAGCCAACGAGTTGTAGATAGTCATAGCTTAATTACAACCCAACTAGATAGCCATAGCCCAACTACAACCCAATTAGTCAAGTCGTACACTCCTCAAACCCTACGCACATCTACCCTATAGGTGCAATCACCTCTCCTTCTCAAGTCTTACACTTATGCCACCTCATAGCGTCCCCACCCTATTGTGGTCTCACTCTCACACGGTCACAAGTTGTTGGTGCATGCTGATGCCCTCAGTTGCACATCACACCATTTTTCATCTCTGTATTGACGTACCACATCCCTTCACAACTTTGTGCCTCTGCCTCCCTACTCCTCCATCAATTGTTGCTTTGTCATAGTCTCATGGAAAAGAAAAATAAGGAGCACGAGGGAGCGTCTATATCATCACCAAGTTCCAAATTGAGTAGCAAGCCTTAATTTATCCCCCCACAAAAGCTTTCACAAGTAGAAAAAATAGATTTTTTTTAGTATTTTAATTTTTTTCATGTTCTAAATAGTCCTAGATGATCACCAGATTTTTAGATTGCTTAGATGGAAACAATTAGAATATAGGTGACCAAATGGATTGGTCAAGATAGCACAGCTCTTTTAAGTCACAGCTATTGTAATAGGTTGTATCATATCGATTCTTATATCGATGTCATAGCTTAGGCGCCATCTATGAAGGAGTTGAGGCTGGTACAACCACAATATAGGCTATGGGTCAATTATAACCCATAAAAAAATAGAAAAAAATTGGTGGACTGTCTGTATGGGCCGTATTCGTATTTGACCCGTCTACTACGGTAACCAAGCAATCTGTACCGGTCCGTCGTGCTGTGGCCTCTGTTCAGCTACAGCACGGTACGAGCCGTGCTGATATGGATCACGCACAACATGCTGATAACCGGGTCGGTCCGCGCCAATATTTAGATGTTTAAGGGCAGTGAGGTAGCCTTTCTCCAGTCAAACACGCCGGGCCCACCTGACGCTCGACTACTCGAGGTCCCAAACCTGTCGTGACAACCGACCATTACCATTACCATCCTCCCTCGCCGGTGTCGCCGCCGTAACCTTGCTCCTCGCCGTGCTCCCCACGCTGCTCACCTTCAGCCAAGACGAACCTCCACCATGGTACCTGTGCGCGCCCTATCCTCCCAGCGGCAACGCCTCAGCCTGCGAGACCTGCGTCGCGGCCGCCTTCCGCGACGCACCGCGGGTGTGCCCGCTCGTCAAGGACGTGCTCATCTTCTACGAGCTCTGCCAGCTCCGCTACTCCAACCGCAACATCTTCGTCGACGACGATCACTTCGTCACCACGTACACGCTCCAGCGCTCTCGGCTCGTGAGCACGCCAGCGGCGGCGGCGTTCGACGCAGCCGTCGGGCTGGTCGTCAACGCCACCGCGGAGTACGCGGCGGCGAACTCGTCCAGCCGGTACGGCACGGGAGAGGAAGGATTCTCCGATAAGAGCAACCCCAAGATATACGCGCTGGCGCAGTGCACGCCGCACAAGACGGCGGACGTCTGCCGGACCTGCCTTACGACGTTAACTGGGCAGCTGCCCAAGGTTTTCAGCCGGAGGACGGGAGGGGGGATTTTCGGTGTATGGTGCAACTTCCAGTACGAAGTTTTCCCTTTCTTCTCCGGCCTCCCGCTGCTGCAGCTTCCGGTGTTCGTCGAGACGCCGCCGCCTGCGCCATCGGCGACTAGAGGAGGTGAGCAACAGAAACCATCGGCAGACTGACTAAATGCGGATAATTGAGAAAAGGTTTTGTGCGACCCAGTATACTGCTAGTACAGATGATTGTATCTCTTTTCCCACATTTTTGGTCCTGCACAACTACACAAGCACAACCTCAACTGAATATTCTTCAATCAGCTAAAGAACTTCTGTAGTTTGCTGAATAAAGCAAATAGGCCAACTACGACTCTACCTCTTTGTGCGTTTTGCGAGGGTTTTTTTTTTGTCAAAAGCCGTACCAAATTTCCCTAAAACAATACACCTGCTACTTGTAGACAAATGAAGTTTTGTTTCTCAGATTCTGGTTATAGGGTTATAGTTCTAACCACAGTGTTTTTCTAAAAAAAACTAAATACAGTGAACACTGTCTGAATCGAATTGTATATTTGTATCTATTTACAGAGAAAAAGAGAAATAGGACTGGTACAGTTCTAGTCATTGTTAGGCCTACAATCGCTGCAATACTGTTCATCGTTGGAGCATGCTTTGTTTGTCGGTGGAGGAGACGACCAGAAGAACAGACGTTTCTGCCCTGTAATTCTGCTAAATTTATGGTGTGTTAGCACGTCAAGTAATTTATAAATTTATTGACCGGCAGGGAAATTTTGATTTAATTCAAATTTTGTTTTTATTTAATTTCGTTATCTTGAATCTTAATGTTTCCCAGCTTGTAGTGAAACCACATTTCCCCTTTTTTTAATGAATGAAATCAGATTTCTTGGTAAGCTTAGTCTTGCTTTTCATCTTTGTCCCAACAGATTCAATTAGTTCAGATGATAATCAAAGTATTGATTCGCTTCTACTCAATCTATCAACACTAAGAGTTGCTACAGATGATTTTGCTGAAACTAAAATGATTGGCAAAGGAGGATTCGGTATGGTTTACAAGGTACAAATCATACCACATGTTACTTTGTAAGTTATATTTTTGTCGATTAGTAACTATCTTTTACATGGATCGGGAGTCCAACCTGAAGGTCAAGAAGTAGCTGTGAAAACGTTTTGCCTGAGTTCCAGACAAGGAATAGAAGAGCTTAAAAGTGAGCTAGTTCTGCTTGCTAAGCTTTAACCACAAGAATCTTGTAAGGCTTATTGGCGTTTGATTGGAAGGGCAAGAGAAAATACTTGTCTATGAATATATGCTAAATAGAAGCCTCGATATCATTCTTTTCGGTATGATTTTCTCTCTAGTAGTTTCTTTCAAGAAGCTCAATTATAGAAGTTCCAAATTGCACCAGAGTAATTAATTACATTACAATGCTACGGTTTTTCTTGTTTGAATTCTTGTTTGAACCTCAGATACCAACAAGAACAGGGATCTTGATTGGGGGAAAACATTCAAGATTATAAATGAAATTGCTTGAGGCTTGCAATACCATCATGAAGATTCTCAAATGAAGATAGTTCACCGGGACCTCAAAGCAAGCAACATCCTATTAGACTTTGATTACAACCCTAAGATTTCTGATTTTGGCTTAGCAAAGATATTTGATGGGGATCAATCAGAAGATATCACTCATCGAATTGCTGGAACATAGTAAGTATATCATGGGCCAGCATTTTACCAAATAAGGTACCAAAACAATATGTTACAATGAAATGTTTTTACTACGGTGGATACATGGCACCAGAATATGCCATGCGTGGTCATTATTCAATCAAGTCGTACGTATTTAGTTTCGGAGTTTTGGTATTAGAGATCGTCACTGGAAGAAGAAATACTGGCTCATATGATAGTGGGCAAGATGTTGATCTCTAAACCTTGTGGGTACTTTTAAGTCTGTTCATGAATAATTAACCAAACTTCTCAACATACTACTTGAATAAATTAACCAATTTGCTGCAGGTGTGGGAGCACTGGACCAGGGGAAATGTTATAGGGCTGATTGATCCATCCTTAGGCAACCATCCACCGATGGACCAGATGTTGAAGTGCATCCACATTGGGCTGTTGTGTGTCCAGAAAAAACCTGCAAACAGGCCGACGATTTCGTCAGTAAACATCATGCTTAGCAACAACACTGTCCGTCCCCCTTCTCTATCCAGGCCAGCCTTCCGCATCCAGGTGGTTAGTGCCAGTGACAGCTCTAATCTGTATTCAGAACGCTATCAACGGCATTCCGGGTACTCCGATAATTCAACAGTGGTGTCTTCAAATGATGTTTCAATCACAGGGCTTTTGCCGAGATGAATCCTGAAATCCTAGTTCAGTGGCTGAACCAGCTTTGTACAGTGCTTCTAGATATTAGCTTGATGCATGGGGAGCCCCTATATCATCACATCAGTATGTTATTGGATTCTGCATTGTGGCTGTAAATATTGAAATTAAAACTAGCCAGAATTTATAGTAAAAGTTAAGAGTGATAATGATGTATCATGTATGGCATGATGTCACTGTTGTCAATTATGCTGTTAAACATAGGAAAGTTATGTGGAAAGCTCTGTCGTTTTCTACTTAACTATTGAATACATGGAAAAACATGTTTACTTTCAAGGCATTCAACAACTGATAAAGCTATTTACAATGACTCTTTCAACATAGACAAATAGTTTTCAGTTGATAGTTCTGGCACTAGATTTTTTTTTATTTTTAAACCTTTATATTTTTTAATTTTAAAACTAAACAAATCTAAAACTTATTTTTAAATTTGTATGCCATTCCGTCTAGTGTGGTTAACAGCTACGCCGTTAGGAATGGGATTGATAATATTCTCTTACCACGTCAGTCTAATTGGCGAGCACTCTCAGTGTGAAGTCATATAGGGTGACGTGGAAAAAATAGAAATAAGTTTTAGGGTGATTTAATTTTAAAATTAAAAAATAAAAGGTTTAAATAATTAAAAAAATTCCTAGCACTACCGCATAAAAGACATTCAGTAACAGGAGATACAACATTTTAACGTGAAAACCATTGAGGGAAAACCACGGATGCACAACTAATGCTGACCAAACTCATGGGTTGCTGCAGTAACGGATCTGTTATTTGCCGGTTCCATGGAATTACAACAGATTTGAACATGATTTGCACATTGAAGTTCTGGAACCAAGAATAACAGAAAGAATCAGTGCATCACTTCTTTCAAAAGAAAAAAAATCAATGTATCAAGCATGTGCCGTATTTGCTACAATACATATGCGTAAAAATACGAACATGACTTCCGTTGATTTAAACAGGACGACAACAGGAGACATTATTAACCTCTAATAATTTCCACTTGATTTTATTGAAACGAAAAGTCAGTACCTAGCTACTACAGCTTTAAGAGTCTGTTGTACAATTCCCTGTAGCTGTAACGAAGAGAAGCGGAGATTCTTTCAACTCTGAACTTACAAGACTTATCTGGGCTCAAGTTCTGTGATCGGTGCTTCATTTTGCGACATTTTTGTTGACTTGTGTGGGCAAAGCAGGTTCTGCTCTGAATTTACATCTGAGCTAGCACCAATCTCCTGCAACCAAAAGGTAGGCCTGGACAAGGAAGGGAGACGGACTGTACTACTAAGCATGACATTGACGGCTGACATCAATGGCCTATCAGCAGGTTTCGGCTGAACACACAGCAACCCAATGTGGATACACTTCAGCACCTTGTCAACTGGATATTGGCTGCCTAATGATGCATCGATCAACTCAGTGGCTTCACCCTTAATCCAGTGCTCCCATGTCTGTACCAAATCAATGGGTTAGTGTTTGATTGAAGTTATAATTGGGAGAGTTTAGCTCAGTATAGAATAACTAGATGAAACCTCACGCTTTGCTGTAGGAATTTGTAGAAGAAAATCAATGGATAGATATTTTAATATATTCAGAATTGGTATTGAAAATTCTTAGGAATGAATTAAAAAACAATATAGCAACATGAACAATATGCTTGTTCCCTCTCAAAAAAATATAATAATATGCTAATTCTAATGGCTATGTAATAAATACTAGATCGGTAAGGGGATGGGCTCACATGGGTATTTAGTTGTAAGTGGAGAGAAGTAATAAGCTTGACTTCTCGGTTACACGTGGAAAGCATTTCGATCCGACGGTCGGACTTTTGAGATGATGTGGCACAGCCTCAGACAATCTTTATACTAATAACTAACACTAGTAGGTTGTAACTGTATAGAAATATATGCTTGGTCAGTGTACTCACAACATTTATGAGATCAGCGCCATGCTCAGAATCATAGGAGACAAAGTTTCTTCTTCCTGTGATGATCTCTAAAACCAAGACACCAAAGCTAAACACGTCTGACTTTATCGAGTACTGTCCACGCATCGCATACTCGGGAGACATGTATCCGCTGTAACAAGAACATAACTTTTACTGATGACCTATTGAGTAATCATTTTAAAGTACTACCCATACTTACTAAGTGCCAGCGATATGGTGAGTGAAAACTTGTGATTGATCCCTTCCAAATATCTTAGCTAGCCCGAAGTCAGAAATCTTAGGATTATAAGCAGAATCCAATAGAACATTGCTTGCTTTGAGATCCCGATGAACTATCTTTAGATGAGAATCTTCGTGAAGATATTGCAAGCCTCTAGCTATTCCATTTATGATCTTGAACCTTTGTTCCCAATCGAGCTCTTTGATTTTCTCCGCATCTACAAATGAAACAAGAAAACACCAATTATAACGTGTAAGTATGACTTGGGCTTCTTTGCACTATCACAACGCAATTTATTTTTCTTTTAGAAAAACAAGGAGAACTGTGAGAAATACTCCTTCTGGTCGTAAATATTTGATTCTTCTAAATTTGACCATCAATTTTATATTAAAATAAATTTATCATATTTAATAACTTTATGTTATTATTATACATAGTACTTTAAGGCATATCTACGAATAACAGTTTCTTTTTTATTTTTAAGCTAAGTATTTGAAAAAAAATGATTGTCAAAGCTTTAAAATTTTAACTAAACTTTGTCCTAAATATCAAATATTTCTAACCGAAGGAAAAAGTACCAAAAAGAACGGTGTCAAGGCTTCTATTGGGCATGTATTCATATGCAAGTATCTTCTCATTTTCTTCCAAGCAGACGCCAATTAGCCTGACAAGATTGTTGTGGTTCAGCTTAGCAACCAAAAGTAGTTCAGTTTTCAGCTCTTCAAGTCCTTGTCTGGAAGTCTGCGCGAGCCTCTTGACCGCTATTTCTTGACCTTCAGGTAGGTCTCCCTGCACGCAGGTGAAGAAAAGTTATGGCCTCATGATCTATTGAGAGAAAAGCCACACGGTCACACACAGTGTGAGTGGTACCTTGTAAACTACACCGAAGCCACCTTCACCAAGCCTTTTGTGCTCAGAGAAGTCATCCGTAGCAACTCGTAGTGTTGATAGATCAAGAAGGAGCGAACCAATACTTGGCATGTCATCTGGACTAGACTCCTTTGGAACTTGGAAGAGAAAAGTAAACAATGAAACAATATATTAATTAAGAGAAGTAACCGTCTTTAATTTTAAGACAATTGGCTTTTTTAAGAAATAGAGAAGATGGAATTTGACAAAACGATATATATATGTATATATATGTGTGTATATGTTTGTGTGTGTGTGTAGAGAGAGAGAGAGAGTTAAGCCAACTGGCCAGGATTGGTCCATTAGTTATCGTGCTACAATTTTAACAAAATGGCTAATAATATTTACTTGGTCGTAACGTTCTTGTTGCTAGTCTCCTCCTCCAACTCCAAGAACAAAACCATGACACAGTAGCACCTACAGCAGTTATAGGCACCAAAGTGCCGAGAACTGCACTTCTCTTGTGTTTCGATCTTTCTGAAAGTACAACCAACCTTATAAGTTACAAAAGAATTATATTTATGTAATATATAGAAAAAAAATGAAAACTACATGTGCTTTAAGGTTTGTTAATTTCCTTCTTATAGTTTATTTAGTATGAAAACACCCATTGTTACAATGATAACATTTATTTCCAAATGAACAAGAACAAAATAATGCAATGTTTCACCCAAATAATGCCATATGCCGCTTGGTAAAATAAGCTGACTAGTATAGTTTATTGGGAATGGTCAACTTTGTGTTTTTTTTTTGGGGGTTGGGAGTATCCTGAAAAATCTCTAGTAGTAGAAAATACATGAAACACCATGAATTACTATGGGAAATTTGTATGGTAATAAGTAAATATGAGGTACAAAATAAATTTACTTGGAAGCTAGATAATTTGACTTCACGTGCTTTACACAATTACATCACCTTTAGATCCTCCAATGCTAGAAATATTAAGATGTTGTAGGTTCCTAAAAGAAGAGATAATATATCGATGACCATCTTAATGCTAAAAATAATTGAAATTATGTGCATGGCTCTAGATAGAAGAGGAATGATTTGTACTATAGATAAATGGTCCGAAGGCTAAGATGATGTGACTTCATAAGAGAAAAGAAAAATATCATTAACTATACTAGAAAGAGTAAAGAGGAAGTATCAGGTGCAACCTCCTAATCTAGGGTAAACATGTAACCCTACTTTACACCCTTTGGATCAAAGATGTGCCGCTGAGATCGAGTCTCTCCTCCTCACCACGCATTTTGAAAAAAAACCACCCTTCTCCATTGTTTCTTTTCACATGTTAGTAGTCCCTAGTTCTCTCTTTCCCCCCTCCATCTCTCTTTATCCCTCTTCCTCTCTCCTCTGAGGCAGTTGGCACTGCGGCATGAGTAGTGGAAGGTGAGCGATAGTGGGACAAGCGGGCGGTGAGCGGTAGCGGGACCAGAGGACGATGGGCGTGGTGATGGTGGAGGTGGCGTCTCTCATCCCTCCCATGCTAACTTTGCTCATCTCATGGTTCATCCCTCCCGTTGCAGCGGTCGATTTGAAGCCGATAGTTTGGCCTGCCCATCGTTACCATTGGATCAACCATTCTTCCTCATCGCTTGTCCCCGATGCTCAATCTAGAGCCGACATCTTGCATCGCCCATCATCGATGTTGAATTGACCGCTCCCTCTCGTTGCCACCGCCGTATCATCTACTTGCTCCACTGCCACCTACCGATGAGTGGACAGCACTTCCAATGGTTGTCGATGTCTAGCCTCAAGGCCAGCTCCTCCACAGCCTATTTTTCTTTTATGGGTTAATTGGATCATCGTGGACTTCTTTTGAGCTATCTCTACTCTACATTATAAGAGGCAGAAAGACAAGAACAAATGATGCACAGGAGAATGTTAAGAGAAAAAAACATAAATTCTTTAGTGTTTAAGAGAAATCATCGTACATTTGTAGAGAGACAATTGCATGTCAGTTTTCATTCATATTAAAGGTTGCTTAGATCCCACTAATTTTATCCGTTATTTTATGTGTTTTTAGGTAAAAATTGAACATATACAATGTCTTCAACTTGTGTTTCAAGTTTCATATCAGATAGATAGATTTGAATGGGTGAAGCTCTACTGATTTTTATCCAAGCTGCTTTTGCTGTTTACTTACTGTAGCGATACTGCACGGTGATGTAGCGGCCAGATTATGTAATGTTTTACGTCTTATGATTAGTTTGGTATTCCAGTGACATTAAAATAACTTTGTTATTATTTCTGTGTCACAGGATCGATTTTGATACCATTTAACATTTATAACGTCCACAGTAAAAAAAAAGGGACCATATCCGTGTTTTCATTCTTGCTTCCCGTGAAAAGACTAACCTAGGTTGAGTTTGTTGTGCTTGTCTGCTCGAGCAGAGCACTCGTAAACTGGTACTTGTTGCTCGGCCTTGGCTAGGGAGATGGGACAATTACGATGCAGCTGCAGCTCGTTTCCTTGTTTTTTTTTTTTTTGAGAGGGGCTGCTCGTTGCTATTAAGTACTACTTTGTCCAAATGGCCAAAGCCCAATCTGCTCGCTGCCGCTTCACATAGATGGGCCAAGCCCATGTTGATCAATCTAGGCCTCGTCACAGCCCATTAGTGCTAGCTTGTTTTCCTCCTTTTATTTTTCTTTTTTTAAATTTTTCGGGGGCGTCACACCTAATAATTAAGGCAACCATAGCTCAAACAAAAGCCACGGCAGAGGCGCAAGGGGCTGCTATTTGTCGTTGACAAGTTTGATGAAAGAAGCTCGTGGTTCAGCTGGGGGAAGAAGCCAGGAATTTTATATGGGGTCGATTACCATCGTCTCATATCTAAATGGAGTCATTTCTACAAATTCCAATGAATTTATATGTAAAAATTGAGACTCACTCATGGGTGGCTCCACCACTGAGTAACAGTTGTTCGATTTCAATTGGGTGGCTAAGGTTGTCAATATGAGATTTTAAAATTTTCTTAGTTGGCAACCCAATAGAAAAAAAAATAGAACATACTTTACTCATAAGAAAGTGGGGACAACTAGACTGGTTTTCTCTTATATATCACTTTTAAACACAAGATTTATATCAATAACTCACACTTATATGTATCTTTTTCTTGTGCTGAAGCAAAATAATGTCATAATCTAAAACTCAAAATGCATGCTATGATGTAAATCCTTACCAGTGTGAACTAGTGTTATAATTTATATAAGCCCAATAATGCATCTAGATTAATCAAAAAAAAAAACTAAGGTAAAAGTCGTACTTCATTTGTACTAAAGTTAGTCTTTTATATTGTGCGGACTCATGTAAATTTAACATATGACTTATACAAATTTAGATGAATGACGGATAATAAAAAAATCAGGCCACTAACAAATAGTAAAATTGCAAGAAAAAATCAGGCAACTAATAGAGTAAATATAGAGAAAATGGAAAGGAAAAAAGGAATTGCAGACTTCATTCGTTCCTCCAACATACCTGCGGTCACCGGTGCAGAAGACGACGCGGCCGGCCCCGGGAGTTGCAGCAGGGGCTCGCCAAAGAAGAAAGGATACGTTTCAAACCGGAAGTTGCACCGCATGCCCAAGACTCTCCCACCCTTCCTCCCAACTAAAAACTTAGGTATCACCCTCCCAATTATATCCCCGAGGCAGCTCCGGCAGTCAGTCGTCGTCATGTCCGGCGTGCACTGCGCCAGCGAGTAGATCTTGGGATAAATCTCGTCGAACGCCTCTTCCCCCGTGGCGAACCGCCTGACCGAGTCCGCTGCCGCGTACTCGGCGGTGGCGTTTGCGAGCCGGACGACGGCGGCTTCAAAAGCCGATGCCGCCGCCGCGCTGACGTTGTTGCTGTCCCAAGCAACGAACATCCCTTTATTGTAGGGAGGGCTGATCGGGAAGAGCTGGTTGGAGAAGCGGACGATGCAGGGGTCGTCATAAATGCTTACGGTCTTGACGAGCGCGCAGTTCTTCTGGGCTGTCTGAATGGCCGCGGCGACGCAGGTGGCGCAGGAGGAGGAGTTGGTGTCGCCACGGCAGAGCGCGAGGGCGTAGATGGCGTCGGGGGGTGTGCCTGAGGAGCCGGCGGCGAAGAGGGAGGGGGAGGAAGAGGCGTATGCTGGGAGGGAGGTGGCTAGGTACTGTATGTTTCCTTGGTATGTGCTGTTCTCCGTGTAGTTGCCGCTGCTCACGTTGCACCGCTGCCATGGCATGGGCTGCGCATCGGCGAGAGCCGCGCGGAGCAACATGACGGCGAGGCAAGCGGTGGCGAGGTAGCAGTTCGCCATGGAATTGTGACGAGAGGAGGAGCGGCGGCCATGTACGTGCAAAGTGTAGCACAGTCCCCTATTAGTAGGGACTCTGGTCGATTGACTTGGCCTTGATCCTGTGAACAATCAATTGAGGCAATTGTTCATGGCCTTACAAGTGACAACTCAACTAAAGAAGAAGAACAACGGCAGACTGGATTGTGTTTCTAACTCTGTATCTATTCAAGTATTCATAAGGGTAGGTATAGCGACTGGACCGTGAAGCACACGCCCGCTGGGTAGCAACCAGCACAAGATCTTTACCCGATAGATTAAGATTAAATGATTATGATTAATGTCGATGGATCCTTTAAGTTGGAGAACATCCACGGTTCCCCGTCCGGCATGGCATTAAGCGTATCCTGCGCGTGCAGTCATGCAGCATCTGGAACCTTTTAGATATCAGGATACGACCAAGATATTCTCCTTGTCAAACTCCTTTCTTTATTAACCTAACACGCGGTTGAACTTTCGTTTTCCTGTTACATGAAAAAACATGCACAGGCACCGACCTATGAATGCGCCTCAAAACACAATTTAAGAAAGAGAAAACCTGATTCTCACTAAAACTTTAATAAAAAAACACATCTAAAAAGTGTAATATTTAGCCGAGTGTTTTAGTACAGTTATATCACTTAACATATTTAACCGAGTTTAATAAAGCTTTCATATATAGAAAAAATGTGTAATATTTGTATACACTAGAATGATGGAGTCAACACACCACTTCAGTATTAGTTTAAGTCAAACTATCCTAAATTTGATTAAATTTGTA
Organism: Oryza coarctata; assembly: GCA_030770085.1. Classification (NCBI taxonomy): domain Eukaryota; kingdom Viridiplantae; phylum Streptophyta; class Magnoliopsida; order Poales; family Poaceae; genus Oryza; species Oryza coarctata. The sequence continues at coordinate 14,025,001 of CM061475.1, forward strand.
TAAAATAACAATAATATTTATGATATCAAATGAACATTATTACAGCCATTGTAAAATATATTTTCATTGTTTACTTCTTTGATGGGGTAGATGTTAATACTTTCTCAACAAAACTTAATCAAATTTAGAATAGTTTAACTTAAGATAATCTCTTATATTTTAGATAGAGAAATAGATAGTCATCGAGTGCACATGTTGTTACTGTTTATATCATAAATGTTAGAACTAACCATATATACTATTGATTATTTTCTAAATTATATATAAAAACCTAGATTAAAAGTTGAGTCTAACGTCATTTATAATTTTATAATTATTAAATTTGAATTTTAGAATTAAATAACTGAGAGTCGAAGATAGTTAACACACTTCATATTTATTACTGTTTCCAAATTTTAAAATTATTTTAAAAAAACTAAAACTAAAGAGTTAATGCTAATTAAAATGACATCGTAAAAGTTGTCCAACTTGACCGACTATACGCCTGTATATGTGGAGACGCTATCAAGACCATCTCGTATTAGACTGTCGAGACGGTATTTTCAGGATGCAAAGAAAATCTGGCCATGTTTTCCGCTTAATTGCCTGTTTTCCGTACAATTGTCCTATTAAACTTATTGTTTATCATAATTAAATCATTTAGACGTTGTTTCAAAAGGTTAGCAACCTACCACGGTCAATCAACCTTTCCGCACGTAAGTTAGTAATGCAATTATTGCCTTTTTAGCGTTATCAGATGATGATACAAGTGTCCCTAGAACCATATAAAAATCATCATCAAATATATTGATATTAGCATGAATGTTAAATTTTCATATAATTTTAAATCATCCATATTCTGATTAATCTCTTAAAGGTACCCTATGCATGTGAACGCCACATCCCTTCTTTACAGCACTTTCACTATGAATTCTTAATATGGTTAGTAATACGATCAACATCAATGATCATATCTTTCTACAGATACCGACAAAAATCCAAAGACTGACTGATTGACTTGGACTCTGATTTAATTTCCCATCAATTGAGGCAACTGTTCTTGGTAACACACGTCGCAACACAACATGCGGATCACGTTGCAACTCAACAGGCGGATATAGGATCAAGACAAGAAAACTTGCATTGTATGTCTATCTGAACATTATTTATTTTCAATGTTCATGGTATAGACACTGGACCGTGATGCACCTCCCAGCTGTATAGCAACCAGCTCAAGATCTATGCGAGATGGATTAAGACTAAAGGACTGTTTGGTTTGTTACCTAAATCCTATTAAATTTTGGTAACGCTAAAGTTTTATTTAGAAAAACTATCTCCAAAATATGAAAATAACCCTTAGAAATCATTTTAATATAGAGACATAGACATAGACCGAAAAGATAACTCAACTAGGTATGGAGGGGAGAGCCTCTAGAGACATCAGACTAGCTTTGATCTTAAGGATTCAAAGGCCTTCAGGGGAAGCCAATATGCGAGGACTTTTAGTCACTTAGCCCCCTCTCCTAGCAATTTTGTTGAAGGGCCACGGAGGTCATCCCACCTCCACCTCTTGGATAGCCCCCACCGAAGGGTCCCATAGCTAACAACTCAAGCTTTAGTGAGCCACCTTGCATCTTACTATCACTTACTGATAGAACATAAACATTAAATGCAACCATCTAACTTGATAGGAATAGGAGCCAATATATAATCTTATTATGATGGCCTAACACGATATAGACATAATCCATGCCTTAAGATGAAGGTGTCACATCTATAAGTGAATCACAATTGGCCAAAGGCCCAACCACGGTTGCTCGATCATGACCTACATGTAAGTACAGGGCTATCCTAGGATGGCCTACCTAGAAGTGTGTGTAGATAAAATAAAATATCCCTATCTAGAGGGCTATATTATAACTTGTACTCATATTTTTAGGTGTATAAATAACAAATAAACACTCTAGTGCAAGGGCTTAGAATTCGATTGTGTCACAGCAAGGCTGGTTTGCATCTCACTAAACTCTCTCTTTCTAAGCTTGCATTCTTCCACACCAAGTGTGCTCACCATGTTTGTTACGTGCAAGTTTTTGCAGCAACATTTGATAAGGTAGATATGGGTAAAGTATGTTTTGTTTGTTACCAGCAAATTTTTATGAGAGGAAAGTTTCTAGAATTACTCTATTCAAATACATGTATGGTCAAAAAAATATTAGTCATTATTATAGGACTCTCGTGACTCACATCGATGGCGTCGAACCTCATCACCATGTCACTACTCAGTGCCCTCTTCCTCTGTCTCTAGTGTTCTCACTAGCATGGGAAAGGGGATTCATCTTGTCTTTCTCTAGTAAGTTAGTAATTTTAGATCTATTAGGTATATTATGGTTTGTCTTTTAGGACATCTATAGAGTTAGGTTTGTCTAGATTCTCACTTTTTTCTTCTTCTTTGTTGACGACTACTACATTTGTGAGGTTTGTAATAAAGTTTTAGGAAGACTTTCTAGTTGGATTGTTGATGATCCATTCGGTACCACTGGCTTGAGGGTCTAGGTCATTAATTTGTTTGACAGTGTTTGCTTGTAGATATACCAAATGATTGCCGATACTTCTTCAAATATACTTCTAGTTATGCTAGAGTTGGTCAGTGTTATTGCTGTGCTCATGTTCCTTGTATCTCTTGTAAAAGAGCATATTTGTTCTATATTGGAAGGGTTAATGTCCTTTTTTTCTTTTGCACCACACTTGTAATTGTTTTTTATATTTAATTTCAATCATCTGTCACACCCAATCTAGTACTGCCATGCAACGACATCATATTGGGCACGCTAAAGGAGAACAACATGAACCATCTCTTGTGGAACCATGATACTAATACCAGTCTCAGGATATAACACTGATATCCACAGAAATAGTTAGGAATCATTGTTATCTTTAACTTAAACAATAATAGAACTTATACCTTAGATTATAGTTTCGAGGCAGCACAAAAATACAACTAGAAGCACAAAAGCAGTAGCAGCAGAACTAACACAACAGGCAATGGCTACGAACCAGGATGAAAGCCTAATCTTCACTTTACTTCAACTTTACCTTCTTGACAAGGAACTATATATAGAGAGCAAGGGTGAGCACTTATGTTCTCAACAAGTCATAGGAATTAGGTGTTTATTGCAAGATTCAAAGAAAGGAAGGTTGTTTTGCAAATCTTTTTGTTTCAAACCATTTTGAGACAACTAAGTGTGAGGTTCTCCTTTTTAAGTATTTAGGTTGAAGAGACTTGTGTCTCGATTCAATATAAGAGAGGCTTTTCAACAAATCATTTGAATTTCACTGACTCTTCAAAGCCAATTCCTCATTTATCAGCTTCATGAGCCATTTCTCTTGTTTAATTAACTCCTCAAGCCTTAAACCATTTATCATACTTGTAGAGTCCAACTTGTCACTCTGCTTCCCCTCGCGAAGCCTAGTCTATGATGCCTCTAGACATCCTGAATCACATAAATCTATTTTTGACCACTCATGTCATCCATGTGCCACTTAGGCTAAATTTGGTAACGATTCCTGATCTACAACAACATTTCATAAAACACATGTAAACTAATCTACGCAATGGGAAACTCCTTGCGTTCGCTCATGACTGAAGGCTCAGTTGTTCGAACAGATTAGTTAAACCGTTGTAGAGGGGTACACTTCACCAACTCAACATGAACTTATTCCAAACACCTGTCGGTATCGAAGGATCGAGACAAGGCCTTTCCATAGAGTTTCCTCATGCCAACTAGAAAGGCCAAAACTCTCTTAGAATCGAGCATTTAGCTAAAGTCAAACATATCACTCACATGACCATGCTTTAGGCCAACCAGCCCTCATCTGCTTGGGAACCCGGAGATACCTTCTCCGCCACATCTTGACGTTCCACAACTGTTGGCATTCGAGGCTTCCCTAAACCAGCCCATTACTTGGCTAGGGCGTCCCACAACACCATGTGGTTGCACTTGTTATGCTCGGATGTAAATCCCATAGGAATTGCTCCTTGTATGTGAATACAGAACAACACCACATAGGTGCAACAACCGCATCGTGAGATTTCACAAACCATTTTTCTTTTCTTCTTTTCCTAACTCATTGACACCATGTGTTCAGATTTTCAAAGGCTTCTCAAGCCCATTTCCTAAGTTATCAATAATCAACAGTGTATGTAGAGCAATTGATACCCGCGCTTGGAAAGCATGAATACCAGGGCTCCACAAAGGTGGAGTGATAAGGATATATGGTGTAACGACATACTGGAATTAGTGCGTCTACTAGGTAGGCCAGTTGGCATGACACACAAACCGAGTCTATATGTACTCCTAACAATACATCTTTGCAATCAAAATAATAATGAACTTCCAATTATCAGAGCAATATAGTCAAGGGCGTTGTTAAAATCGGGATACTAAGTATATCATTTTTGTCCAAATAGTATTGGATCATAGGATAGTATCGTAGTATCGAGATACAATGAGATTTTCTTTTTCAAATTTTAATTTAATATTTTTTTATCAATTATATGTAGCCATTTTGTAAAAAAAATAAAGTAAAAATAATATATGACAAACATAGAGATATTTGTTAAGAGCACACTAAAACTAATAGTTTTATTTAATATAGGCTTTGGAAATAAATTGCTGATATGTATCCACTAACAATCCTATACCGATACATAACGATACTACCTAAAAACGATAATAGATATACATATCATTTCGTCCAGTATCGTACTATTATATGAAAGTACGATATGTATCTCAATACTGATAACCTTAATCAAGGGTGATTTGTCGCTCAATATCTTCACAAATCTTCGAGAAATCCGCTTCCAAACAAATTATCGGTAGCGTGAACTATACACAAACAATCAAAATGGACAAAGAAAATGACTCTAATTTAGATAATTAATAGTTACATTAGATATATCTTAATTTAAAAAAATACTCGAGGTAGAACGTGGTTAATCAGAATTAGGACATCTAGATATATAAATTTTGAAAGATTGGTGGGATATGACATGGCCGTCTTTTTTTTTTCTGAGTTTGGTTGATGGATATAAGTAGGATATGGCCACCAGCAAAGGAATATTGTATGTGATGTTGGATATCCAGCTCTGGGCTGTTTGGCTGGAACACGCGGCACGAGATAAGACAAGTCACAGGACTCAACTAAAATGCGCGTGCGCTCACCTCCTCCCTAGTACTTTTTCTCTACCCTTTCCATTTTCTCACCGCATATCCCTTTCCTCTCAAACCCTAGCCACCCTTTTCGTCTCCTCTCCTGGCGGCGCAGAGGCAGACTAGAGGGCTCGACGGCGCGGGCGAGCGGAGGGCGGTGGCACTCGATGACTCGCAAGTAGAGGGCAGTGGCGCATGGTGGATTGCGACGGCATGGGCGAACAGAGGGCGGCTGTGCTCGAATGTGAGCAAGGGAGGCGTAGGGGTGTCAAGCGACGACGCGGATGAGCATAGGGCAACGTCGCAGGGGGCGAAGTCCGGCTGCTTTTAGGGGGTGGCGTCCGGCTGTGGGTAGGGGCGACGTTCGGCAGCTTGTAGCGGGCAGCGTCCACCGGTGAGCAGGATTCCGGCGGGTGGTGACGACCGACTACACCAAAACCAATTTCCCCCCTCCTCAACCCATCCCAAAACTGAGGTATACTCCCAATCTTACCATGTGTGTTGTTGTTCGTTGATGGATTCGTTCAGATCTGATGTTCTTTTGCTAATTTGATGGATTTTGATATGTTGCATATGTCTTTGTACATTATGTGTGTGCGAAACTGTGAATGTGGTAGACCTAATTATATATGAAACCGTTGCATTGTAGATGGACAGCAGAACAAGGCTTTTGATTTATGTGTCTGCTTCGTATATGTTGTTGTCAATGATGGCTATGGTTATCGAGTCTAGAAAAAGAAAAAGAAAAAAAGGTTGCAAGGAGAGAAGGGATTACCTATGGGCCAATAGATGAAAGGGGTAGGAAGAGAATTGAGTTTCTTAATGATAAGATTTGTAGAAAAGATACCATTTGTGTTAACATGCTTAGGCTTGGAAGAGCACGTTTCTTTCGTTTGTTTAGACTCTATAGGAATCGTGGCTTGCTTATGGATACTATACATATGTCTGTTGAAGATCAAGTTGCTATGTTCTTACATACAATTGGGCACAATGTTAGAAATAGGTTAGTTGGTGGCTTATTTGATAGGCCTTGTGAAACTGTTAGCCGCTATTTCCACCTGGTCCTTCATGCTATTGGTGAGCTGAGAAAGGAACTAATAAGGACACCCTTAATGGAGACCCACTCAAAAATTGCAGGTAACCCAAGATGGGATCCATATCTTAAGGTATGCTACATATCAAGTCATGCATCCTGATTTGTAGGCGTGAAATTGTATGGTCCTTGAATATTTTTTTTACATTTGTGTTGAACAAATAAGATTGTATTGGAGCTATTGATGGAACACATATATGAGCCTTCCTTGCATGGTAGGAAGGATCATGCCACTCAAAATGTAATGGCAGCTGTAGATTTTGATCTCAAGTTCACGTATGTGTCGGCTAGTTGGGAGGGGACAGCACAGGATGCTGTAGTTTTACGAGATGCTATAGAGCACACAAATGGTCTTCATGTCCCACAAGGTAATAGATGTCCAACTTATGCATGGAAAAACATATTTACATAGACAAATTTCACCAACTAGCCCCTTATATGTTAGGAAAATTCATTCTAGTTGACGCTGGATATGGAGCCAAACCTGGTTTTTTACCCCGTTTTCATGCTGTGAGGTATCACTTGAATCAGTGGGGTACCAATCCTATACAAAATGAGAATGAGCTATTCAACTTGAGGCATTCATCTCTTTGGGTGACTGTTAAGTGTGCATTTGGGTCACTCAAGAGGTGGAAAATTCTTGATGATGCTACCCCATTTTTTCCATTTCTAACTCAAGTGGACATTGTGGTAGCTTGTTGTATTATTCAAAATTGGATTATCGAAGATAGTGGTGATGAATTACTCATACTGGAGGATGAATGGATGCCCAACTATAGTTATGCATCGTCTAGAAGTGGGCAAGCTTGTGATCATGCATATATGGTTCAGTTTAGGCAAGAAACTGCCGACCAAATGTGGCAAGATCATCAAGCTTATCATGGAAACTGATTCTAAACCATAATTATACTACTATGTGTACTCCTATGTGAAATGTAGTATTTGCATGGAATTCTAGGACTTATTGCTTGTACTATGATTGCTGAAATGTATTCCTTTTGGACATATGCTTGCTGAAATACAAATATATTGCTTTTTTGGTATATGGTTGTTGAAATATAAATGTATTGCTTTTTTTATATGATTGCTGAAATTAATTGTATGTGACAAGTTTTATTTTTCTTTACTTGCTAGGCAATGGAGGCAAGGGGACAGGTAAAGAAGTCTGGATATGTTACATGGACATCTTCAATGTCAACCTACATGCTTGAATTTTTAGAGGGTGTTGTGGCTAGTGGCACCAAAACATCCTCTGGCTTTAAGCAAGCCCATTTGAAGGCTCGTGCATGAGCTTTGAATGAACACTTCTGTATTAATTTGACCACAGATCAGATTACTATTCATATTAGGACTTGGAAGAGGAAGTATGAGAAAATAATGGAATAAAGGAAGTTGAGTGCCGCTCTTTAGGATGAAGACGCCTACACTATATGACTTGATCATAAGCATTATGCAGACCACATCAAGGTATGGAGTTTTAAGACTTATTGCTTGGACATATGCTTGCTGAAAAGTATTGATTTTGGACATGTGCTTGCTGAAAAGTGTTGATTTTGGACATATGCTTACTGAAATTTATTGCATTTGGATGTAGCTTGCTGAAATATATTGCATTTGATACATCAATTTTCAAATGGCTTAACTACAATTAGTTTTTTCTAACTTCTCTTCTAGGATCACAAGGCTGATGCTGAATATTTAAACAAGCCCATTCACCATTATGGCAAGATGTTTGTAATCTTTGGCAATAGCTTAGCCACAGGAAAATATGCAAAAGGATCAAGTGATCCTCTAGCCACTAAATCTATTCCAATTGATGATAACGATGACAATGCTTTTGATATTGCTACTGCCACAAATGCACCTAATGCTGTTGCTGCCCCAAATGAGGAGACTGGTGCATCATCTTCATTCCCCAAACCCAAGAAAGCCAAGACAACTCCTGCAACTGAAGAAGGGTTGGTAGGTGCATTTTATTCTGCTGGTGAGAGGCTTGCTATAGCTATAGAGAATGCTAGAAAAAGCAATAATGAGCTACCCGAGAACTTGTTTGGCAGTGTTCATAGTATCCTAGGTTTTGAAGAGGCCCATCTTGCCCATTACCATGCACACTTGGTTGATCATCCTTCATCTGCAAGGGTCTTTCTTACACTTCCATTCTTGCACAAGTTTACATGGGTTGCTAAGTATATTGCCACCACATTTCCTAAATGAAATGCCTTATGTTATGGTTGGTGGTGGTGGCTTATGTGTTAGCCTTCTTTTTTAACTAGTCTGAAAGATTGAACTATGGGTGGGTTGGTTGTTGCTGAAAGGCTTTTGTTAGCCTCCTTTTGCATCTAGCTTTAAGACATTGAACTATGGGTGTGATGGATGTTCTTGTAAGGATTGTTTGTTAGTCCCCTTTTGCACCTAGCTTTAAGATATTGAAGCTATGGATGCTAATGTTAAGCATATGTTATCAGATTGTGATCCTTATTTGTGGGTTTATGCTCCATATTTGTGAAGTATGATTGTAATGTCTTTTGTGAACCTGCTACTTGGGAACTATATGTGTGGTTTCATGCTACAAAGAACTGTTAATATTATGTGCATATACAATATTTAACTCCTATCTGTGAATGGATCAGATTTGAAATTATTTGTCCCCTATGTGTGTATGGAAATGATTTGGATAAAATTACTCAGAATGTATATGATCCTTGTCAAGCTGAGAATGTATATGTGCATGGAGCACGTTATTATATGCAATACATGCAAACAAGCATACAAAACCTTCTCTGGATGAGAGATTGTCAAGAGATATTCTCACCATCTCATCCAAAAGGTGACCATAACAGAAAAATCCATCCAACCAAACAAAAAATGGCTCACCATATCCACCTCTTATCCCTCCAACAAAAAAAAAAGGCTCATCCCACTCGCCCATCAAAACAGAAAATTGGATTGGCTAATCCCATCCATCCAAGGCCAGGACTATGAAGTTAGCCTACGACACTCTTGCTGAAGTATCTTGAGTTTATAGACGGTAAGATGAGGGTTGAATTCTTGTGTTTATGACTTGGCTATAATCCTGTGTAACAGCAACTTTTTCTTGTATAGCTTGTCGATGCTATTGTATCTATCGAAGCATATCTTGATGCTCATCACATCTTGTCTCATCGCCTTATTCTCCACTCTTGGCACAGTCACAATTACTCTTAAGTTGCCATCGCCTCCTCTGTCGAAGCACCAGCCACCTCTTTGCTATCGAGGATGGTCGTGTTTGCATCAGCCATCAGATTTGGCTCAACGACCTCTTCGACGCCCTAAGACTCTTCTTTGGCTCTCTTGGCTTCGACGTCTTTCAGTTCTCTTGCTTCGGCTTCTGAACTTGAATTAGCTTTAACTTGCTCTAGAATGCCTTTAGTCCATCCTTTGACCTTGGTCTTAGCTTCATCCCAACCTGCCATGGTTTCAGACTTGGCTTTAGAGCCCCAAGCGCTCTTTGACTCCTTACTACATACATAGCATCGTGGGATGGTTCTCTTTTTTATAGGCTTTAGCTTTGGTGCTATGTAGCCTTGCTAGACATGATTGGATTCCCTATGGACGACATCAACCATTGTCGAAATATAACAATAGATTGTAGTATGAAGTGGAGTCTAACCAACTAAATTATGTTGCAAAAATCCCCTTGTTACAACTCCTTAGGACAGGCTTAGGATTCAATTCTTAATGAGCCAATTCTATCATTTGGCTTTTAAATGTGATTCTCCTTCCTTCATCTATTATGGGCTTTTTAGGCAGAAAGACTTCAAATTACACATTGATAAGCCTAGAATCGCAGTGCTATTTTAATTATTCAAACTACATTTTTTTTATTGTATATGATTATACTCCATGTTTATTTGAGTTTGAATACTTCTACATTTATTTATTTATTTTCTAAATTTGTATGAATTGTAAATTTATTTTATGTTAAGGTTAGAGTTTTTTATCATTCAACCTTTTATATCTAAGGAAAAGGAACTTTGTTTTAAATAAGTATCATCATAGTCATTAAAGTGATGAGAAAAGTGACTGAAATTTTTAAAAATTTAAATCTTCTAAAATCAATCTAGACACTCCCTTTTGTCAATCATGTTACATCGTTGACCTTAATTATTATTATGAGGGTTATCAAACCTTTAGACAACCGAAGGAAAAGAAAAAGAAAAAAAACATAATGTGCCATCTAAAATTGCAGATTAAAACTAGACATAACAAGATATCGCCTGTAGCAGTGATTGTTCAAAAATCAGGCAAAGTAGCAAGTACAATAACATCTATATATGCCTTCAAAGGTTTATACGGAAGCTCTACGAATAGAATCATACAAAAGTCCAGTTCCAAAGAAACAAGTTAATAAAAAAAAGGAAAACCAAAGAGAAAGCGAGAAAAAAAAATCCTGTATCCAACCAGGACTCCTCATGAATCGACGCAACGCATGTTACTATGTCCATGGGCCGGGCCATCGTCTGTCGGCCGCATGTTGATTTGCTTAAGCCTAGATCCAGCTGACCAGCTGCTTGGACTTGGGCTCAGTGGCTAGCTTTCGGTGGTGAGAGCAGTTTGGCGCGCGTTCGATCCCCCGCCGGATTTTTTTTCGGTTCGTTTTGATTATGTAAGTGGTACATACGTATGTGCGTTATATGTAACTATATGCGCATGTCTATATGTAGCCGCATATATGGAGGTTAATCTATTTTAAGCCTCTAACTACAAAAGCGTGGGTTGAATATGCACGTCTGTATGTGCTTATGTTGTTACGTAAGCGTAAAGTAAATTCGTGTATGTTCTTGGTTGTATGCTCTCTTGGGCTCGTATTTTGGAAGCCCCTAGCGGCTAGCGGACTCGCGGGTAACGGCAACACGGAGAATCCGTCTGCAGTGAAAAAGTACAGCAGAGGATCCCTCCCCTCTCCACAAATTATGCTAACTGCTGAGGATCACAAAATGGCAATATATAGTTATATAGAATTTCAACACGAGACAAAAGACAAGCAACAAGCCAACAGCTAGTGATGCCAAGCCCTGCTTTAGCCCCTGCTACCTGGGAGACAATTGTGTCATGGTTTGTGAGTAGGCAGAGTTCCCATCGGAGAACGGAGTCGGCCCATGAACTACAAGGGCCGGCAGAGTGCTAGAAGCATCACTGTTCAGCAAAACCATGACATCCGCCATTGTAGGACGATCAACGGGGTTCTGCTGGACGCATAGGAGGCCGATGTTGATGCATTTCAGCACCTCAGCTTTTGGGTAGTTTCTTCCCAAGGAGTGGTCAATCATCTCTACAATGCTTCCCTCTGCCCAGTGCCTCCATACCTAGCATTAGTACATATAGATCTTCAGTAGTAATCGGTATGCATACAATATGTATTAAAATGCAAGCAGCAGTGGTGCATTAGTCGGTGAATTAGCAAGTATATGTACTCACTATGCTTACTATATCTTCATTTTGCTCAAAGAAATAAAGCCCATTGTTCCTTCTCCTGCCTGTCACAATCTCTATGACAAGAATGCCAAAACTGAACACATCTGATTTCGTGGAATACTGCCCGTGCATCACGTACTCCGGAGACATGTAGCCACTGCATCAACATTTAACAGGGAGAATCACATGATTGGAAGGAGAATTGCATAGTTATTTTGTTACTTGTATATATAAACCAATTACAATGTTCCAACGATGCGATTTGTGATCTCTCGAGTCTGGTCTTGCCCAAAGAGTCTAGCGAGTCCGAAGTCCCCAATCTTTGGGTTCATGTCTGCATCCAGTAAAATGTTGCTTGTCTTCATATCACGGTGGACGATCTTCTTCTGGGAATCCTGGTGAAGGTACTGCAGTCCTCGAGCAATGCCTTCAATAATCCTGAATCGTGTAGTCCAATCTAGCCGTTTCTTTTGCTCTTCGTCTAGTTAGCAAGAATCATGGTCATTGCAACATGAAAAGAGTATGACATATCTAATTCAGGGGTGATATCAACAGTACCGAAAAGAAAAGTGTCGAGGCTTTTATTAGGCATGTATTCGTAGACAAGCATCCTCTCTCCCTCTTCTAAGCAAAAGCCCACAAGACGTACAAGATTCTTGTGATGAAGTTTGGCCACCAAAACTAGCTCGTTTTTCACCTCTTCTAGCCCTTGGTTTGAACCCTTCGCTAGCCTTTTCACTGCCACTTCTTGTCCAGAAAGAAGTCCCTGAATAATTTGGTTTAGTATCTTCTTACATGGAGATATGGATAGAAATACAAAATTTTGCGATGGCTTAAAAGCCTGATATACTACAACTTTTGGCTTTCTAAATAAGCCAACTCGAAAGATCTTTGGTCCGAATAATATTAATTTATTATATAATTAGAGTAAGAATTAGGACTAGTGCATTCGCTCATACATAAAAACAATTGCAATTTCATACTTGTACCATTCTTAATTCACACATGAAATGAAATCAGCGACTATTTTCTCAAAGAATTCAGCAATGATTCAAAAGTGACACATAAAGGTTACTGCCATACCTTATAAACTGCACCGAATCCCCCTTCACCGAGTTTCATGCTTTCGTTGAAATTATCCGTAGCCACTTGCAGTGCTGCCAGAGATAGCAAGGTTGACTTGACACTTTCAAAATCCTCAGCTGCATCAGCTGGCAAATTTGCATGAATTTGATAAACTGTTAATGGACAGTGATGATTAACAATGCTAAGTGGAATTTGTTAAGAATTTTATGCCAAATTGTGCGGAGGTCACTCACGTCCGGTGAAATGATCTGCTTTTCCCCATCTGCTCCTCTTACGCATATTCCACAAACACAGGGAAATTGCAGCTACGATTGCAACTGCCACTGTCGGCAGAACAATTTCCAGAATTTTATTTACTGAATTATTCTTGCCTGCATTTTTGGAGGGAAAATAATCAGTTCAAGTTTGCAAAATAGAGCACCTGTTTTCTTATCCGAGCAGCTGCTCAATGAACAAAATTGACTGTGTTTTTTTCTTGTGCTAATTTATAGTAGTTTTTCTAAGATCGTTTTGACTACTACTAATGCATTTGTTAATGCTGGATGATTGAGGATTTTTGCTGCATACGTTTCTCAAACCGCTGAAGTTTTTTTTAAAAAATCTATATAGGAGTTCGTCTCACCTTTTTAAGTAGATTTTTAGTTAATTTCGTTATTTATATTATTAAATAGCTATAAAAAAACCAGATAATCTCCTATCTTTCAATATTTTTAAACACAGTTGACATGTTGTAATACAGTAGTATTTGACGTGCTAAACAGTACGAGTTGACTATCTGCGGTGATTAGCTGACATATCAGAAAGAAAATTTGACGAGTACAAAAGTCAGGCTTATAGGTTCAAGTAAGCCAGTATAACATAAACAATGTCGGTATTCATAATTAAACCTTGTAAATGTGTGATGACGTTAAGATTGAAGAGGCGAGATGTTGTTCGTACGTGTGCCGCATTTAGTGATGCAACGTAGGAAGCGATCATGAAAAACAATCGTATTTGTTATTAACACGAAGCATAGTACTCCTTCCGTTCATAGTGGCAGTGTCATTTTATAGGGCTTATGTGTTGGCTTATAAGCCACACTTAAAACGAAAAAAGTAGAGTATGATTAATTGATAAGTATTAGCTACAAACTTAAAAAATAAATTTATTTAATTTTTAATATATATATATATATATAACTTTTTTTAAAAAAACATCCTATTGAATATTTTGGGCAGCATGCTCACACTAAATGAGAAATTAGATAAGTCAAATGATTCAAACACTATGTTTTGATTTTTTTAAAGTTAAATTATTTAGTTTGATTAAGTTTATAGAAAAAGGTAATAATATTTATAACACTAAATTATTTTTATTGAATATAATATTAAATGTATTTAGATAGTATATTTGATTTGTGTTTAAAATATTAGTATGTTTTTTATAAACATAGTCATTTAAAAAGGTTAAAAGTTTTGATAATATGAAACGGAGGGAATATGGAATATGTTCACCTCCCGTAATGCCAGGCACAGCATCCGGCGACGTCGCCGGCGAGAGCCCGTCGGCCCACAGCTTCAGCATCGGGGCGCCGGTGTAGAACTTATCCTGGGTTACCTCGGCCCTCAAGTTGCACCTTGTGCCGACGATCCTCGCTCCCAGCGTGTTCAGTGGGAACGTCTTCCACCAACTGGCCACGAGGTCGTCGAGGCATCTCCGGCACAGCGCCGGCGACAGGTCCGGCGTGCACTGCGCTGCCGAGTAGATGTTAGGGAACCCCGGGTCAGCCCCTACCCGCTGCCCGGTAGCGAAGAGCCTCGTCGTGTTCTCCACCGCGTACAGCAGGGTGGCGTTGAGGAGGCCGGTGACTGCGCGGTCGTAACCCGCGACGTCGGCGCTGGTGATGTTGTCGCTGTTCATGAGCGGCGCCTGGCCAGAGTTGTTTGTGGAGGCGAGGAAGTCCTTGTCGGAGAATCGGGTGTAGCACTGGTTGTAGACGAGGATGGCGTCCCTGGTGCGGTTGCAGACCTGGCCGACGTCCTGGCCGGCCCTGGTGCCGCAGTCGTAGCAGTCGGAGGAGCTCACGTCGCCGCGGCAGAGGATGATGCCGTAGACGGTGTCCGGGGCGGAGCCGAGGGCGCCGGAGGCAAAGAGGGAGGGTGAGGTGGAGGCGTTCTGCTGGAGGTCGCTGATGAGGCCCTGGAGGTTGGTCTCGTAGGTGCTGTTCGCCGTGTAGGTGCCGCCGCGCCCGCAGAGCTGCCACGGCTGCGCGGCGGCGAGCGGGATCGCGACCGCCGCGAGGAGGAGGGCCGCAGGAACGACGAAGAACGAGGAGAGCCGCCGCCGCATGGCGCCGTAAACGCAGCAGTCGGCAGGAGGCAGTGCTATGGAAGCTAACTAGCCCGATAGGCAGCAAGAGGATAAAATTTTCGCACTACATTGAAATGGTTCTCTCATGGATGGTTTTGGCAAGTTGCCATGCGATAGCCCATAGAGACTGAGGTCACCGCTCACCGTTAGGTAGTTGTCTTCGTCGTACATTTTCTTCAGGCTGGCGTTTCATCATTCGTTCGAAGGAGAAGGGAACATATCAATATACAACAAGCTGATCATCATGTCTGCCGGGAAACCACCACACAGCAGCCGTATCCAATGAAATGTTACCTTATTTTTACTCAACATAATCGAACGGTTTGTCCTGAAGTGCATGCACCTGGCGTCCATGGAAAAACCAGTCGCGCTGCAACTTGCACGGATGGATATCGATCGATCGAAAAGTGTCTTAGGAGAAATTAATTAAAGTCAAAAGGTTAAACAAAATTTAAAAGATACCACTAGCATACGGTAAACTGCTCCCTTTGTTGCACGCGCGCGAGTTGGAGCTTGCTTACTTGCAGGCGTGCTTCAACTGAGACCCCGTGAAGCCGTGCCGTGTGCCGCGTGTTGTTTTTTTGAAGTCGCGCTTCAACTTTCATAGTACTCGCAAATCTTCAGAGAAGTAGGGAGAGACACCAACGCCCAGGCTCGGATACAGATCGGAAGCGTGCATGCAGGTGCGTGGTGGCCCGAGCGAGCGCGAGGCATACGGCCTAGAGGGAGGCGCGGGTGGAGATGCCCTAGGTGCGAGGCGGCCTAACAGCGGCACGCGGGTGCGCGCGCCTATCAGGCGCGATGGCGGTGGACCCAGCTGCGGAGGAGGCGAGAAATGCGCGCGTGCAGGGGCGCAGAACACGCACGGCATCCCTCCCCCTCCTCGGGGACACATGGCAGCTCACAGATTGGTCCAAGCGACGTGGGTGCTGGGCAGCGCTATCTTGTGTGGCCGATGGCTGGTTTGTACGGTCCCTCTATGTCAAGCGACGTGACACATATCAAGATCTTTTCATAGCTTTTAAAGATCTGATGAATGATGAATAGCTGAGATTGTAATTTTTTTCATATGGACATTTTGGACTTTATTTTAATATTTTTTCACCCACCTTGTTCTATAGAAGAGGCTTATGCGAAAGAAGCACATTTACCGCTTAAGCGAAGGAAAGTTTTGTGCATTTAATCACCTTTGCAAAAAAATTAGAGAGGATTTAAGGGTTGTTTTAAGGGGAAATTAGGAAATACTTAAAAAAAACTCTTTTAAAATTCTCGAGAAAATTTTGTAAACTTTGTGAAATATTTAAACGTATTTCAAATTTATTTTACAATCAATTTTATCTTTTGAAATTACTTTCCCCAATTTAAATTTCATATTTAAATTGTACAATTTAATTCTACACCATAATTTAAATTTCTAGTGTTGCTTCTCTTCTTCCACATGTTTGTGCTGTGAGTTTTTTTTTCTCACTCTAACTCTTTTGGTTTTTGGTTTATTATATGGTATTTAATATTATAAGTGGCATTTGGATTTTATGATAGGCATACATGAATCATAATAAAATCAAGAACTATCACTTATAATTTATAAAAAGTTTATCTGGATATGTAGTTTTCATAGAGATATATCTTTAGATCTTGTTATTTTGATTTATCTTTCTAATAACAAATAATAAGTTGGCTGGATTATGTTTTGTAGATATTTAAGGGGTAAATTAAATCGGTCTGTATTTATCTTATCTGTAGCTCATTCTGATCTTTCACGCATGGCGCCGTCACAAGCAGCAGGGGCAGTGGTGGGATGGAAAGCTAGCTAGCTAGAATGCTCGGCCGATGGGCAGCAACGGCAGCGGTGCATCGCCTACCTATCACAATTTTTTGTCTTTTTGAGCTGGCCCTGCCTATCATTTTGGACGTGGCATCTCTCGCGCAAGTGGCCAACTTGGCATGCGATGGCACGACGGACACACGACATCCCTCCCCCTCTTTGGGGACATGTGGCAACTCAGATTGGTCTGGACGACATGGGTGCTGGGCAGCGCCATCTTCTATGGCCAGTGGCTAGTTTGTATGGTCCTCTCTATGTTAAGCGACGTGACACACATCAAAGATATTTCCATAGCTTTTATGGTTGTGATCAATGGCTTAGATTGCAACTAAGACTTTGGCTTTCAGGATATTTTGGACTCTTTCTCCACTCTTCGTATATAAACGAAGGGGAGTCACCCTTCCTTCATTTGTAAATCGTAACTTTAATGACCTTCGGAGAAAAGAGAGAGGGTTGTTTCGAGAGGGAATTAGGAGAGACTTTAAAAACCTCTTTTAAATTTTTTGAGAAAATTTTGTAAACATTATGAAATATATAAACGTATTTCAATCAATAAAATAGTATTTATTTTAGAATCAATTTTGTCTTTTCAAATTACTTTCAACAATTTAAATTCTATATTTAAAATTCACAATTTAATTCTGCACCGTAATTTAAATTTTCTCTTCTTTTTTTACTTGCGCTGTGAGTTTTTCTCACTTAACTTTTTTGGTTTTTGATTTAACTTATAAAAAAAATCAAGTTCTATATTATCTTTGAGTAAAAATCTAAGAGGTTAAAGTTACTAATAGAAAGAGTTTTTTTCACTATTTATTATTTGATATTTAAATATTATAAGTGGCATTTGAATTTTTATGATAGTCATCTATGACTTATGATTTAGCTTTCTAACTATAAATATTTTAATAAATTGACCGGATTATGTTTTGTAGATATTTAAGGGGTAAATTAAATCGGTCTGTATTTATCCTATGTGTAGCTCATTCTGATCTTTCACGCGTGGCGCCGTCACAAGCAGCAGGGGCAGTGGTGGGATGGAAAGCTAGCTAGCTCGAATGCTCGGTCGATGGGCAGCAGCGGCAGCGGTGCGTCGCCTACCTATCACAATTTTTTGTCTTTTTGAGCTGGCCCTGCCTATCATTTTGGATGTGGCATCTCTCGCGCAAGTGGCCAACTTGGCATGCGATGGCCGACAGGTCAGACCGAATTCACTGAAACCCGTTAGGTAGTTCTCAAAACCCACGTGCACAAATGCGGACGCGCGCTTCATGTCAGTCGCTGAAAGGAAAAGGGGATGGAAATAGACAAAGCTGGTCGTGATCAGTCTCACGGAAACCTCCCCGTAGCAGCTGTTTCGACATGCTTAATTAGCTCCCTTTGAACAAGAATTAAATATGGTAGATGATGGAGTGGTTCTCTACAATCTCTACGCCTACGCGGTACGGGTCCGCAGCCAGCGTGGTCGGCTGGTCGCCGGAAACAGGCCGGTGATTTTTCGGCTTTTGGCCTGTCACTCCAGCTGCGCGGGCGCGATTGGCCAAAGTTCGAGCGCGCCGTTCGCGCGTCGTCCTCTGGAACAGTACCGAATGGTGCCGGCGGCCCAAAGAGGAGATGCGCGAGAGGAAGGCCGGTAAGAAGTACTCTGGTCCGCCCATGTAACGTTAGCTTAGGCCTGTGTAATATGCCCTATTTTAAAATATAGCTATTTTTTAGCTATAAATATTACTAACTATCTCCGTCCTAAAATTTAGTTATTTTTAGCTGCAAATCTGGATGAGATGATAGTCCTAAAATATAATACTTTTAGTTACGAATCTCGATGGAATAGAGATTTTTAGTTAGGAATGTTGATATGATGGCAGTTATTTATAGTGATGAATCTAGGTAGGTGGAGATTTTTAGCTACAAATCTAAGATGGGATGGTTATCCTAAAATATAGCTATTTTTAGTTATGAATCTCGATGGGATGAAGATTATTAGCTACGAATATAGATGGGATAAAGTAGGTTAGAGTATGTATATCTAAACTATATAGGAAATGGGCTATATAGTAAATGGGCATCGAAGAAGCGAAACATTATATTCTAATTTGTATAGATGGAGTCTTAGATTGAATGTAGATGATATGTCGTTTCTTATAGCTAGTAACTGTCTATATTTTTAATCTTGCTCTAACACCCTGTTTCGGTTTGAGAAAAGTCTCTATTTATCGAGAGAACGTCCTTTTGTACTTGTATATCAAAAAATAATAAAAAAGGTGACAAAATAGATTAATATAGTATCTGTTCGTAAGTATGAAGTTTAAATTTAATCTATATAAATAAAAATAAAATAATAAATATGATGACGCAATATTTAGAATCATATTTGTTATTTTTTCTACTAGCCAAAAAAAAAAGTTTATATAAAAAGTTTATCAATATGATAATGCAGAAACTAGCAGTAGATGAAAATAGAAAAAACACAATCAAAGCATGCCTTGTTTTTATCAGGGTGATAATTTTCTAGCTTTGGAGTTGTTACTTAGGTACGTGGTATAATTTTTCATTTTTTGAATATTGGTTCCCTGATGCAGAAAAGATAATTTCACTATCCTTGGACCTTGCCAAAAGAATATATATATAGTTCTGTAGAGTCTCAGGAAATCAGTTGTACACTTCATTACATTTACTTCCAGGAATGTAATATATAGTAGCTGTAATTTATATTAGACTAAATTTGAGGAAGCCAAAACCTTGACTTTGTTTTTTTTTTCCAAACAACCTCACTTTTGGGGGAAAAGTTTCAGAAAAGCCCACCTATTTTGATAATATCATTTATTTTCTCTAATATATGAGTAGGATACTAGCTAATTTCTTGTCAGGTGCCAATTCCTTGTTGGATCACCAGCGACACTATCGTATAACTGATATTGCTTATTTAATTAACTCCAAACACATTTACAAGAGCTCATGCATGTTGCTTCTTTTATTGTCATCGTAGGATGAGGAAAATATCATGCAGAGAGGATTACAATGCGTATACTAAGCCTAAGCCTATTAATGTAAGTATATATACCTGGAAATTACATGTAATTTATTATATACATGCAATTTACATAAAATATGTGGTTTTCTAAAACTTTAGCTCCAAAACATGTTTTTTTTCAAAAAGAAAACAAAATATATAGGGTTTTGTATTACATGTGCTCTCCAAACCAAGGATTTATGAAATTTACTCTTTATATTACTTATGTAATTAGTTTTTAACATCCTTATTATCAGTGAAGTGAAGCCAAGTTTCCATCAAGATGATCAGGAGAGTGATATATGGCACCCGGGGAACAATAGTACCTTGAGCTGGTGTTCCTGATACCCTAAATTATCCATAGCAAGACAATTGGTGTGTGCAGGGCTGTCAAAGCTAGCTTGCTCAACCTAACAACCCAAGCTATTTAGGTCACAGATTGACGATCCTAGACTAGCTTGTTTGGCTAGATGGCTAACGGCTTCGAAGAACATTCCATCGTGACCTCATGTGTTTCTTGTAGGGCAGAGAGATCACGAGCCGTGTATATATAACTAGTAGTAGGTTGGAGTGTTTGACTTGGTGAGATGTGTATGTAATTACGCTGGTTAAGACGAATATTCACTTTATTTATAAATAACATATGAAAATATCTATACTGATTTCTATAATCTTCCAGATGTTTACGGTAAGGTGGCCGACGGTGGTCCTGGCTCGGCGCTGGTGGCGGATGGACGTGCCTGACAACCAACCGGTCGGACAGAGTTGGGGCGGACGGACGCGGTACAGAATGGAAAATTCTGCTTCTCTAGTGCTATGTTATGAAAGGCATACAAATTAAAGGACAAATGCTGAAATGAGTATGGAGTATATAATAAAATTTCAATGAGAGGTTGCCATCGTTTATGCTTGACCTACTCTTGTCTCCTTAGCAGAAGAATATGATTTAACTGTTTGGATACAGATTGACCCTGGATAAAAAGTTAGTATCATTTGTAGAAGCAAGTTTCAAAGTTTTTGAGAAAAGTTGTGCAAACACAAAGGTGCGCCTACGCAAAGGGTTTTTTTAGCATATTAATCACGAATTGCATTGCGTGCAAGTATAAAAACTAAATATACCAGCAATACATATAAGATTTGATCATGTTATTTTAAAATACTATTTAAAAAATCATTTTTGATAACAATCCCTTTATTTTTACGAGTGAAATACATGTAGAAATGTACCATAAACGTTAAACCTTAACCCTAAAATTCCTTATGGTAAATTGTATATGAAAATCAGATGGTTCAAGTCAATCACATGTAAAAAATGACCTTATTTTTATAAGCGGTCTATGTATGTACAAATCGGTGATGATGTCTAAGCCGCCTATATGTAAAAATCAATTTTCAAAAAACACATTTACATCTTATATAGAGTTGGATGAACATAAATTTTATATCAAAATTATATAGCTCTCAACGAAATCTACAATTTTGTAGTTGACAATATTTTCATTTAAGATTTTTTTAGGGGCCCAAATACTTTATAAGATCTCATATTTACTTTTATAAAATATCACATCTATGTTTAAAACGATCTATATAAAGATGCGTTCTATATTAAAATTATAGAGCTTGACGTGATATATAACTTTTTATTTCATTTAAAATAATTTAGAGGGTTAAATAGGCATTACAAATTTTAGAGAGGTGAAGTCAAATGTATAGCACCCTAAATCAAAACATTACTTGATGGTGAGATGGTAAGAGAGATTTGTACAGAGAGATATGTTAAGTTCAAATCTTATACATCACATGCACGTGTATCTCGTGAAAAAAAATTATATGACTGATGACTTAAGTAGCGTGACCGTGTATATGTGGCTACTAAAATTTATAATATTTTTATATATGACCTTGTGTGAAGTGTTTGGAGACATTTTCACATGTGGTCTTTTTACCCGCCTATGACATTTTTATAATAATGAAAACTAAGTAGATAAAATATAGTAGAAACAATTGATAAACTAGGTGATGCACTATTTTCACCACAGGTGTTTCGTTGTAAGCAGCTGACCTGCTTGAAAAAAATTGATTTTACCATTTATAAAAATAATTTTTATAATAGTAAAAATTAAGTAGATAGAATGTAAGTAGAAATTATGGATAGAGACAAACTCAGTAACAAATTGTGGAATGAAAGCAAACTCATTGAACAAACCTTCTATCTATAAAATTAAACTTACTGCTTTCGATTACATATAGCAAATGAACACAATTTCACTACAAAACAAGCAGTCACAAGCGGTCCCAGGTCTCCGCTTCAGCCCCTGCTACCGGGCAGACAATAGCGTTATGGTTTGAGACTTGGAGTAATTTCAGCTCCCATTGATTAAAAAAAAGTTGGCCTAGCTAGAATATATGGCTATCTGTAAATACAATTTCTACAAATATTTTCGAGAGTAAAATGCATGTCCTTAAGCTTGTCTAGTACTTAGGTCCACGAACTTCAGTTCGAGGTCCTCAAACTTGTTAAAACTGCTCACGTGCTCCAAGCACGTCACTTGGAGCAGGTTTTGTTGGATTGTTACATCTGATTCGCTCAAAACTTTAGCCTGGCGTATGCAAGTGGCTGATTCTTCCTTTCAACTCAGCAATAAGTTTATTTTGGTTTTTGAAGGACGAGGAATAATTCAGGTACACATAATTTTGAGCAGACGGGCATATGAAGGAAATTTCCAGTCGCACTGCGTGAGAGCTAGATGAGGCAGTGTGTGACGAGCGTAGTTGCGCGAAATGTGTAGGTTCATTTTGTGTCCCATTGAAGGCCTTTGTATGGGAGGATAATTTCTAGGGCATCGATGAGGTGGACACCAATCTTGGCATATTCACGTAAATGCGCTGGAACCTTTGGTTTAAGTTCTCGGCCTACGAATGTGTGGTCGCTTGGTATTGAGATCCATCCAAACAATTCCCGCGTGCATGCTGATTGTAGGTCGTAATTGCCTTTTCTGCTCTGGATTACAACAGATGATAACTGCAGTTTCAAAAGGAAACAAAACAAGCAACAGCTAGCAGTTATCTGGGAGACAATTGTGTAACGGTTTGAGAGTAACCAGAGCTCCGATCAGAGAAAACTGTTGGCCTATGCGCTGCAGGAGCCGGCAGAGACTGGTAGCATCGCTGGGAAGCAAAACTGTTCAAATGTGTACAGTGATTAAGACGTGTATACAAAGTGTCGAGTCTATATATATACAACCCAGGTCAGTAGTCTGTCTAACACCCCCGCAGTCATAGCGGGAGAGAAACAAATGCAGAAATTGGACCGAAAACTAGTGAACAAAGGCGTGGGCAAACATTTGGTCATTATATCGACAAACTGATGTGCCGATGATAC
Organism: Oryza coarctata; assembly: GCA_030770085.1. Classification (NCBI taxonomy): domain Eukaryota; kingdom Viridiplantae; phylum Streptophyta; class Magnoliopsida; order Poales; family Poaceae; genus Oryza; species Oryza coarctata. The sequence goes on from CM061475.1 coordinate 14,048,389, forward strand.
ATGGAGCACCCGAACCTGTCGTAATGCGACCTTGTCACGGACAAAATGGATATCGATCTCGATGTGTTGGTGCGTCGATGATGGACCGGGTTGGCGGTCATGTAGATAGCACTGACATTGTCATAGTAAACGACGGTCACGGTGGAGAGGGGTGCACGGAGCTCCTGGAGAAGCTGACGAAGCCAGTAGCATTCGGTGACGGCATGGGCGATGATGCGGTACTCGGCTTCGGCGCTAGACCGGGACAATGTAGTCTGGCGTTTTGAGGACCAGGATACGAGAGTGTCACCGAGGTAAACGTAGTAGCCGGACATAGAGCGTCGAGAGTCGGAGCAGCCTGTCCAGTCCGCGTCGAAGTACGCGGTGAGGGAGTCGATGGGGCTGGAGCTGAGATGCAACCCGATAGAGAGGGTGCCCTTCATGTAGCGTAGAATTCGCTTGAGCAGCGTGAGGTGAGGTTCGCGCGGAGCGTGCATGAAGAGGTACACTTGTTGGACAGCGTACGTGAGGTCGGATCGGGTAAGGGTGAGGTATTGAAGAGCCCCGGTAAGACTCCGATAGTGAGAGGGATCGGCAACGAGTGCGCCATTGGCAGCGGAGAGTTTGGCTCGAGTGTCGACCGGGGTAGCCGCGGGGTGACAATCGGCCATGCCCGCACGCTGGAGGAGGTCGATGGCGTACTGGCGTTGGGAAAGAAAGAGCCCGTGAGAGAAACGGGTGACGGAGATGCCAAAAAAATGGTGGAGAGGACCAAGATCGGTCATGGCGAACTCAGAGTGGAGTCAGTCCATGATCTGGTCGAGGAGAGATGTCGAAGACGCTGTAAGGACAATATCGTCGACATATAGAAGTAGATAAGTAGTAGCGGAGCCGATATAGAAAGTGAACAGAGAACTATCGGACATAGAGGCCACGAATCCGATATGCCAAAAATAGGCAGCAAAACGCTGGTACCAGGCACGAGGGGCTTGTTTGAGGCCGTAGAGAGAACATTGAAGAAGACAGACGTCATCGGAACGAGAAAGGTCAACGAAGCCTAGGGGCTGCTGGCAGTAGACCGTTTCCGTCAGGTGGCCGTGAAGAAAAGCGTTCTTCACGTCTAGCTGATGGATCGACCAGAAACGCGAGGCAACCAAAGTGAGGACGATCCGGATGGTGGTGGGTTTGACGATAGGACTGAAGGTCTAGTCGTAATCGACACCGGATCGTTGGGAGAAACCCCGGACTACCCAGCGAGCCTTGTGACGGGCAAGGAAGCCATCGGCGTGGAATTTGTGTTTGAAAATCCATTTACCGGTCACAATGTTGGCGCCGGGAGGACGAGGGACGAGGCGCCAGGTCTCGTTGTCCATTAGGGCCTTGTACTCGTCGGCCATGGCCACGCGCCACTGAGGGTCGGCTAGGGCAGAGTGAGATGTCGTCGGGATGGGCGAGATAGAGCTGTGGACGGCGGAGAGCCCGTAGCGCTTAGTGGGGCGGAGAGACCCAGTCTGGGAGTGGGTGACTATATGAGAGGTGGAGGGAACTGAAGCTGATGGGGGTGCGGGAGTAATGGGAAGAACTGGTTGGGTGGGGGCATCATCGGCTCCGGGTCGACGACTGTAGATGAGTAGAAAAGAGGGAACTAGATCGGGCTGAGCCGATGGAGTCGGGTAGGCCGAGTGGTCCGATCGGTCCGATAGAGATGGATCAGCTGATGGGGTAGGGGGAGTCGATGGAAGCTGAGGAACCGATGGAAGTGGGGTGTCCGATGAAAAGGGGACGGTATCGGCTGAAGGATAAATGGTATCGGTATCATCCAATGGAGGTGGGGCCGATGGGGGTCCGATGGTTGGGACATTGGACCGAATATTGGTGAGATATGTGAAGGGTAAGAGGGATAGTGGAGGAGACTTGGTCGGCACGGTGTTGGTGAGGAGGAAGTTGAGATCACTAGAGAAGGATCTTGGATGAAGTAGACCGAAGGGAAAACATGTCTCGTCAAAAATGACGTGATGAGAGATGATGACCCGTCGGGTGGAAAGGTTGAGACATCGGTATCCCTTGTGAGAGGAGGGATAGCCGAGGAGAATACAGGTAGTGGAGCGGGGAGCAAGTTTGTGAGAAGCTGTGGCGGTGAGGTTTGGGTAGCAGAGGCACCTGAAGACGCGAAGGTGGGAGTAGTCGGGCGCCGTGCGGTAGAGAAGGGCATAGGGAACGTTGTTTTGAACGGAGGAGCATGGGCGCCGATTGAGAAGATACGTCGCAGTAGCCAGAGCTTCTGCCCAATCAGTGACAGGTAAGTGGGCGTGAAGTAGCATGGTACGACTAATGTTGTTGAGGGTGCGAAGGAGGCGCTCGGCTTTGCCATTCTGAGGAGAGGTGTAGGGGCAGGATAGCCGGAGATGGATGCCCTGCGAGGTAAGGAATGTTGTAACGGTACGGTTAACGAATTTCATACCGTTATCGGCTGTAAAGCCTTGATGGGGAGGTTGAACTGAGTGGATACGTATGTGACGAAGTGAGTGAGGTGAGAGGCGACCTCGGATTTGTTGATGAGCAGAAAGATCTAGCAATAGTGTGTGTAATCGTCAAGTATAGCGAGAAAATACTGATTACCGGAGACACTTTTAACTAGAGACGTCCATACATCACAGTGTATAAGTTCAAATGTACGCGAGGTACAGGAGAGAGAACTAGAAAAAGACAGATGCACATGTTTGCCAAGTTGACACGAGTGGCAAACTGTGGAGTTGCTGTGGGTACGTCGGATGGAGGCGCTACGACGGAGGATGACGACAGTGTCGGGGCCAGGGTGGCCGAGGCGAAGATGCCAAAGGTTGGTGGAGAGGGTGACGCTGGCGTGTGGAGTAGACGGCGTAGCGGGAATGGTGTAGAGGTCTCCACCACTATTGTAGCGAAGGATCTGTCGCCGGGTTGGGATATCCTTCACAGAGAAACCAGACGCGTCAAATTCGATGGAGCAGTTGTTGTCTCTTGTGAATTGGCGAACAGATATAAGATTATGAATAAGAGAAAGTATGATAAAAACATTCCGAAGGGGGAGGTTAGTGGTGGATGTAGATAGAGAGGAGTCACCTCGGCAATGGACAGGAAGAGAGTGACCATTGCCGATGGTGACAAAGGGGAAGGAAGAGCGGTGATAGGAGCGAAGTATACCGGCCGATGACGCCATGTGTGAAGACACCCTAGAGTCTGGTTGGAGCATCATCTGGTTGAGGGCAGCGACGAGGCTAGCCTGGTTCCAGGAGGGAACCAACTGGGTGGGTGGGGTCAGTAGCATCGGTTGAGGCGGCAGAACGGGAGCCGATGCTAGGTGAGCCTGGGGATGGGCGTCGAAAACCCCGGGTTGCTAGCCGATGGGGCTGCATGGCTGGGGCTGGGGTGTTCAGGGGTTGTAGCAGAGCCACGGACCCATGGGACCGGCAGGTTGGGCAGGGACCGATGCAGGTCGTGATTGCATCGGACTCTGCCAGTTCCTGCCTTTGCCTTTGCCCTTGCCTTTTCCGGTGCGGGCTGTGTTGCCATGGCTGGAGGCATGGCCACCAGAGCCGCGGGAGGAAGGGGCAACGCAGGATGCTCGGCAGCCATTATTGGCTACAGCAAGGAGAGTGGTGTGGGCCACTGTCTTCTTATTGTTGACTAGATGGAGTTCTTTAAGAACTAACATGGCATGGGCTCGGGCGAACGATGAAAGAGTTGTGGCATTGGCGATGTCATCGGCGGTGTTTAGAAACAGGGATTAAGACCTCGCAGAAGGGCGAGGACGAGTTGAGAGTCGGCCATAGGGTGGCCGACGTCCCGGAGAGTAGCAGCCTTGACCTTGAGGCGCTGATAGTACGAGGAGAGAGAGGAGTCTCCTTGTACTATGGAGTGGAACTCGTTGAGGAGGAAGATAGCGAGAGGCTACTTGTTGGCGAGGAAGATCCGCTCGATGGCCACCTAAAGATCCCGGGCGGTAGGGTCGGTATCGTCCATGGCGAGGTCGAGGACAGAGTCATCAACCGAGCCGAGCAGCCAGCTGCGCACGCAGTACTCGGCGATGTCCCACTGAGGATCATCGGGGCGAGGTGGATCGGAGCCATCAATATGGGACCGGAGGCCAAAGTTTCCACAGAGGGATTTGAAGAAGAAAACCCACTTAGAATAATTGACGTTGAGGTCAAGAGAGATAGGAACGTGAGATTTCACGTTTACAGCAGCGTAGGGAGGGGAGAAGATCGATGAGATGGTGCCCGAGGTGTGGTCTGAGGCATCGAGGGCTGGAGCAGACTCGGTGACTGAGAGAGTGCCGGAGCTGAGGGCCGACTCAGTGGCCATGACAGGAGAACGGGAGCAAATAGCCGATGGGAGAAAGAAGACGATGGGAGGGAGAAGCCGATGAGAGGACAGATCGGCCGATCAAGGATGTGAGAAGCCGATGGGGAGTGGGCCGGCCAGCCGATGAAAAGTGGTTGGCCGATGGGGAGTAGGCAGCAGAGTAGGTGAGAAAAAAGGTGGTGGCAGAGTGGGTGGGTCAGAGAGTAGTTGGGTCACGAACGTGCGAAGATTCACGTCCGTGGACTCGTGGAGTCCAAGGAATAGGGCGAACGCGAAAAAGGCAGAGAGTGGCTGGATGCGATGAGAATATTTTCGCGTGTGAGAGGCAGGGATTCGTGTCTGTGGACACGTGAACACGTTTGACTGGCTCGGACGTGAGGGAAGAAAGTTTGCGTCCGAGAGCCGTTGAGCGTGTCGAAAAAGGCGAGAACCGAGAGAGAGTTCCAGCCGATGGAGGGCTGGACAAGTCCAGCCGATGGGAGGGCGGACGAGTTCAGCCGATGGAGACGACGAGCGCAGAGGTGTGCCGGTGTTAGAGAAGGAGAGATGCACGAAGCAAGAAGAAGAACGGAGACGGGTGCGAGGCAAGACGAGGAGGCTGATCGAGACTGTCGCCTGGTCGTGCGGAGGTAGGACAGAGAAAAGAAGGTGACTGCGGGAGAGACGGGGAGAAGAAGAAACGAAGGCCAGAGAGCAAGGAGAGTGCCGGGAGGAGAGTACTGGGAAGAGGATCGGCGACGGGAAGAAGACGTCGACGACGAGAAGGAAAGGGTCGGCTAGCCAGAGGGAGAAGCTAGCGCGCCGGGGATATCTAGACTCGCTCTGATACAATGTAGAAATATGTACAGTGACTAAGACTCTAAGTGTATACAAGAGGGTTGGATCTATATATATATAACCTAAGCCAGTAGTCTGTCTAACAAAATTCATGACATCTGCCATCGTAGGCTGATCTACAGGATTCTGCTAGACACACAGTAGCCCGATGTTGACACATTCGAGCGCCTGGAAGTTTCTTCCCAAGGCATGGTCTATCTTCTCTATAATATTTTCCTCTACCCAGTACCTCCAACTCAATTTATGATTGACTCTTCAATCATCACGTATGTTATTGTGCTTCAGTAATATCTTATATCGAGAGGTTCAGACAAATCTCTTCTATTAACTTATAGGCAAATCCAATCTTAATCATTAGTATCCCACTGTATACTTCATCACAACTTTTATAACTATCTTCTATTAATTAGAGGCAAATCCAATCTTAATCATTAGTATCCCACTGTATAATTCATCACAACTTTTATAACTATCTTAGTTCTTAGTTCTTAATTGAGAATCATAATAATCGTTTAAAAAGTCTACACTAATACTACCAAGGACTAACTAATGGCACACTTGCATTATTTTATAATGAATCCTATCTAATAATATGTTTTTCAACATGTGTTGATATCTACATGATAATTAATTAATATATGTATTGGTCTTATAATTATATTTGTTTTACATATGATATAATTATAAATTATTTAAAATAACACTGTATCATATAAAAAATCTCATAAATAAATCACATACACATTAATCATTAATGAGTTACATATCTCAAGGAACAAAATGCACTTCATTTTATAATATAAACATTTTATATGATACAATTATTTCTATGGCTGCTTACATTGCATATCACTAATAGATTTTCACTTGCACTAGAGCAATTATGTAAGTATCTACTACTAGTATATACCTCATGCCTTGGCTGAGGGAGTTGCTTTGTCAATGGATCTATAATATTTAAATGTATATATATCTTGTATATCTTTACATCACCTATATCCACTATCTCGTAAATGAGATGATACCATCGTAGAATATGCTTAGACTTTTGATACGATCTAAGCTACTTAGCTTGTATAATGACCCCACTATTATAATAGTAAAAGTAAATAATGTATATCGTAGGCTCACTATTGTCCAACAATAATACATCACACTGCTTTTTGGTTAACAATGCATATGTAGAAGGTTACGTCATGATCTGTCTGACCTACATGGGGTTGGTGCATCCACAACAGATTGAACAACATCTTATTCATTCTGTTGTAGCTCTACGGGAGTTCAAATATTTTTTTGGTGTTTCTTAAATTTTTTTGAGCCGTACCATGCTCCCACTATCTTTTCTTGAGAGAAACTCTTTTTCCAAAAAGACGTTGAACACTATGTCTTCTTTCTGATTATAGAAATAATATCATTTTGTTTCCTTAGGATACCCCACAAAACGCATTTGTTCGACTTGGGTGTGTGCTTATTTGACTGTAAACGTTTTACATAAGCCTCATATATTAAATCTTTAGGAAAGATAAACTAGGACGCTTCCTAGTTTATATAACATATGGTGTTTTTTTACTAATTTTGATGGAAACCTATTTATTATGAACATAGCTGTTTCTGGAGCATAATCCTAAAAATACAATGAAGGATCAGATTGGCTTATCATTGACTACACCATGTCTAGCAAGGTACAATTTTTCCGTTCTGATACCATATTCCATTAGGTGTTCCTAGCAGAGTCAGCTATAGAACAATTTTACATTTCTTTAGATAATTGCCAAATTCAATGCTAAAATACTAGTCTTTACAATTTGATTATAGAAACTTGATTGTTTTGCCTAAATGATTCTATATTTTATTCTAAAATTTCTTGAACTTTTCAAATGATTTAGACTTATGACTTATTAGATAGATATAGCCATATCTACTAAATTCGTTGATAAAGGTGCTGAAGTTTTGAAAACCACCTATAGTCATTGAACTCTGGTCCATATACATCCGTATGTATGAATGCCAATAGATTACTTGCCATCTCACTATGACCTGTGAAAGGTGTATTTATCGTCTTGCTAAGTAAACAAAATTCATATATCTCGATTGATTTAAAATCAAAAGAGTCTAGAAAGCCATATCTTTGGAGCTTCTCTATGTGTTTCTCATTTATATGGCCCAAGTGATGATGCCAAATAAATGTGGTATTCAAATCATCAAGTGAGGCCTTTTTGCATTAATGTTATAGACTACAAATTCATCAAGATTCACAAGTATAAACCATTTATCATGAGGGCATGAAAATACAAAATATCATTAAAATTGGCATAACAACAATTGTTCACTGATCTATAACCATAACTCTCTGCTTGCAAACACGAAGCAGAGATGGTGTTTTTACACAAAGCTAGAATAGAATAACAACTATTTGATTATAAAACTAATTCTAAAGGTAAAGATAATGGAATAGTGACAACTATAACCATAGCAGCTCTTGCCTCATTACCCACGCGAATGTCTACTTCACTTCTCACCAAATTACTACTTCTTATCCCCTGTAACGACTTGCATATGTGAACTACTGATCTAGTATCAAATACCCTAGAATCAATAAGGGAACTAGCGAGATTAATATCTATAATATTAATACCTATGGCATAACTCTTTCCATCAAGTTGCCTTTTCTTGAGGTGTTCCAAATATTTATTGCAATTACTCTTCTAGTGATTTGACTCCTTGTAGAAGAAACACTCCACATTCGTAGCTAGCCCATCTTTTGAGTCCTGGTCTTAGATGAAGTGGCTCTCTCGATCTCATCTAGAGTCAACTTTCTCTTATGATAGACTTTCTCGATTTTGGTCTTGCGCTTTTGCATCACCATCACATGGTTTGGGTTTTCTTTGATGCCCTTCTTATTACTCTTTAACATTCCATACAGTTTAACCAAGTCCTTGCTCACTATGTTCATGAGAAACTAGACTTCCTTGTTCATGAAAAACCTCAGGGACTAACTTAACTTACTTCTACATGCCTACATACGAACAAGGACTTTAATGTGTTGATCCTCTCAGCCCTAACTTTTCTCAAATATGCTACTTAGTCCAATGATAATACAATAAGCATCCAATGCTTTATATTGTTTATGAAGTTTAGAGAACATTATAGCAATTATAAGAGTAATCATTAGTTCATTTTTTATTCTCCCTAAGTTGAATAGTGGTAGTGTTTGCAGGTGATTCTCACGATAAGGCATTTCAATAACAAAATCTTTGCGCTCTTACTCAAGAACAATTATTAAGTTACGATACCAATCCATAAAATTTGTTCTATTTAACTTTTCTTTTTTAAAAAATAGACTGCAAATTAAAACTGGATGATGCATTAACTACCATGATCTACAATAGAAAATATATGTAAAATTTAGCACTATGTTTAGTTAATATTTCATTAAACAATTTTTTAAAAATAACCTCTCTATGTGTTTTGAAATCAAGTTTTCTCTAACTAACATAGTGGATTAAGATCCATATTTAATTAATTTCTAGTGAGATTTGATATTACAGCTAGAACACTACTAAAATTAGATAAGCAACACCATACTAATCACATCCTATATGCTTGATTGACATTTTCATATCTTGGTCTTAATCTATTCCCCAAGGTCCAAAACTGATAACCATATCAACTAAATCAAAAGTTTAGTATATAGATGTTTGACATTTATTCTGTCTTGCCATAATTATCAGTGGCACCCAACTTCGGCCAACATGTCGCTATCGTTGGTGCTGTGTCGGAGGTGCCTCAACGGCCTCGTTACCACCTAGGGGAAGAAGCTCTTGTTCCCAAAGAACAGAAGGGCACAAGGGTCACCGGTCCCAGGTGCTACTTGAGGTCCAAGCTAGGCTCTGGTCTATTCTACACCGACGCGCTGATGGTGCCAGCACGAGCGGTTGACCATGGCCCATTTGCCTCGTGAAAGAGTGCCCAAGTGCCGAGCATGGCGGCAACACTGTCGATCCAGTTGCCACGATCACACGCGGCGACCATGCGTTCTCTATCCCAGCTTACATCTTGATATCTAGCCTGTTGTTGACATGATAGCCAGAGCTGCTGTAGTAGTTAAATATATAGTTGACACGAATTATTGACAATCTCGCTAAGGACTTTGCCACCTTGGACAAATGGCAGCAGCCATGGCACGTGATCGTCACCGATGAGCTCCTCCAACCCTTAGAGGAAGAAGAATCAGGGACAATATTATCCAAAATAATATTTTGGTGAAACCGTTCTGGTTAAACAATTTTATGAAAGTTCACTTAACTAATAACATTTCAACAAATTTATTCTGCAATGGTATATATCTAAATTTCTCGCCAGTACATTTGTCCCTCTGGGCTCTGGCTGCTATCCCAGGTTCCCATCCCATTCCCGTGAGTCAGGGAGGCAGCGCCGGCGCCCCGCTCGCGCCAGCCACGGTCTGCCCCGCCGGAGGAACCGCTCAGCCTAGGATGTAGCCCACCCCAACCGCCCGTCGCATTTCCGCCGACTTCTGACGACGCTCCCGGCGCGCTGGCGTTGCCATCCATCGCTTTCGCTGGGAGGAACTGATGAAGCACATTCCCTTTCTTTCACAGAACTGCTTCTTCGTTGCTCGTCCAGTCGATGCGTCGCCCAGAGGTACGCAACCCCTGAACCCTGCTGATGCGTTCTGAAGATCCCTGATATGAGATTTCGCCCTCTGGATCTGCGCAGTCTCTGCGAGGAGGTGGACGAATCAGCTCCATATGTGGGGTCCAACTTCCCAGCATCATCTGTATTGCTTATTCCTGTTTGTTTGCTTCATTTATTTTTCCTTCTGGGCCGTAGCAATTGGAAGTTATTGTGTTATTCGATTTCTACGTATTCTTTCCTAGTTTTACCAGATTGGAGACATTCTACCACCAGATCTTGTCAGGCCCGGGGCGACGATGAACGGCGCCGGCGTGACCTGGAACTCGCCGTGAAAGATGAACACACACGTCAACACTTGGAAACACAGTGAACACAGGTGTTTTGATGCTGCTCAACAACTACAGCGTTTTCTGATCTTAGCTTTTCCATTTATCGTGCAATACAAAGAGCAGAGCTCATGGTGGCTGCCCGCACACCACGCGCACGACGTGTCCATCCCCACGTCTGTGGCGTTCGTTCAGAACCACTCGCCCAGGTTAGTGCGTGAGCTATTCTCGCTGCCACTATCTCCTAGGTACACGGCAGCCACAGGTCAGTGCTCGTGTACATGCAGAACTGTAAACGATATCTAATTACTGTGCATGGCTTAACTAACAGATCTAAACCCCCAAACTTACCCTGTTCATCACTTGTTAGTCCCCGATCTTTTTATTGATTACTGATGACTTTCTAACACAACTTGTAATCCTTTTTGCATGTTATTGAAATTATTTAATAAAAAATGTTGGAAGCATGCTTGAATCTTTTTGAGAGAATTGATTCACATGCATGCACGTAGGAAAGAGGAAGGAGGGATAAGCCTGAATTTGCTAAGGAACAAATATGAGTTTGTTTTGGTTGGCTGGATCTGGCCTCAACATATACTTGGTTTCAGTTTTTTGGTTTGATAAATTTTGCTCAACTTGTGTGGATCAGTGGATGTACCAATCTGTTCTTCCGGCATTCTGAATTTTCATCACGATTTTTTTGTCAATTTAACCAGTACAACATCTGTGTGCGTGTGTTATTTTCGTGACTTTCTGACCTATGACCTCACTAAAAAAATGCTTGCTGTCAATCTCAAATTCAAGATAAGATTTGTCACAAGAAATTGAAGTATGTTGTCTTAGATGAAAGGGATCTTCTATTATGCTTGAATATGAGATGGGCATTTTTGCTCCATCTTCTGATATCTGAGAATAGGAACAAAACACAACATACTTCAAATTTTCAGTCCAGATTTTTGTCCATGTGGATTTTATTTGCTCTGGTGAAGATCTCAATTGCTTTTTGCAAATCTTGTTCACCACTAATCAAGGAAATGCTGATTACGTACTAGGAAAGGGAGGGAGGACAACTGGACAACTCGCAGTGGAGTGGTGCTCGGATGCTGGCACCAGGACTCTCAGGACATGTGCAAGAGCTGTATAAGTCAATTTGGAAGAAGCAGAGGCTTTTTTTTCTGTTGAATTTTTTAATTCGTTTACTTGTAATACTTGCTTGCTTGAGTAGAGACACAAATGCTAACAAAGTTTCTTTGTATGAACTTTGGAGTGTTCTTTAGCAACTTGTTCTGCCTCAATCGGTTGAGAAACTTTCCCGAGTGATGTAACGCTGAGCAATGGCTGACGATTTATTCTAATGTCTTGTATTAAAAAATGTTTGGCTTTGTAATGGAGCTTCAGATAAAAGAATGCATCCTGAAAGTGTACGGGTACACTACGGTCCCTTGTATACCTAGTTATGGACAACTACATTTCTCAAGTTTGAACAACCAAAGGGCACCCTGCTAACCAAAAAAGCCATGGAAAAAGCTAGAATGCATACTAAGTCCACCTCATCCGATGGTGTAGCTCAACCTGAGTGGCAAATTCTTAATTAACCAAAAGAAAAGTATAGAGTTCGTATTAGAAATTTGTTGATTAAATCATCTAGCAGCTCATCTCTCTTGTCCAGATTTTTTTAAAGAGCCGTGACCTGTTTTGAGGCCACTTCATCGATAGGATGTTCTTAAAGATCATTTTTGAGTGTAAAAATTTCGTTCCGTTCGGGAGTTGTCTACGTTGTTTGCTAACATACCAACAAGCTGATGATACTTGATACTTGTCCCGACTGCGCCGCATGAACGTTTTGTCTAATTTAGGAGTAGAAGGTTTACAAACCTACGTTTTTCATTTGCAAAACTGTTAGACAGACCACTGGCCTGGGCTGTATATATATAGACCCGACCCCTCATATATGCTTGGGGATTCATAGTCACTGTACACTTTCTACATGGTATCAGAGCAAGTCTAAACATCCCGGCACGCTAGCTTCTCCCTCCAGCGAGCCGACCCTTTCCTCCTCGTCGTCGACATCTTCTTCCTGTCACCGACTCTCTTTCCGGTACTCCTCTCGCTCTCTCGTCTCCATTTCTTCTTCTCCCCGTCTCTCCCGCAGTCACCATTTCTCCACCCCACCTCCGCGTGACCAGGCGACGGTCTCGATCTGCCTCCTCGTCCCTCCTCGCACTCGTCTCTGCTCTTCCTCTTGCTTCGTGCATCTCTCCTTCTCTGACGTCGGCGCACCTCCGCGCTCGTCGTATCCATCGGCTGGACTTGTCCAGCCTTCCATCGGCTAGAAATCTCCCTCGGTTCTTGCCCTTTCCGACACGCTCAACGGCTCTCGGACGTGAACCTTCTCCCCTCACGTCCGAGCCAGTCCAACGTGTCCATGTGTCCACGGACATGAATCCCTGCCTCCCGGACGCGAACATATTCTCTTCGCGTCCGGCCACTCCCTGCCTTTTTCGCGTCCGCCCCACTCCTTGGCCTCCATGAGTCCACGGACGTGAATCTTCTTTTCACGGACGTGAATCCTCGCACGTCCGTGACCCAACCACTCTCTGACCCACCCACTCTGTCCTCACCTACTCCGCTGCCTACTCCCCATCGGCCAACCACTCCTCACCTACTTCGCTGCTTACTCCTCATCGGCTGGCCACTCCTCACCTACTCCGCTGCCTACTCCCCATCGGCCAACCACTCCTCATTGGCTGGGCACTCCTCACCTACTCCGCTGCCTACTTCCCATCGGCTTCTCACGTCCTTAATCGGCCGATCTGTCCTCTCATCGGCTTCTCCCTCCCATCGGCTTCTCTCTCCCATCGGCTCTTTGCTCCCGTTCTCCCGTCATGGCCACCGAGTCCGCCCTCAGCTCCGACACTCTCCCAGTCGCCGAATTTGCTCCGGCCCTCGGGGCCACAAACCACACCTCGGGCACCACCTCGCCGATCTTCAACCCTCCCTACGTTGCTGTGAACGTGAAATCTCACGTTCCTATCTCCCTTGACCTTAACGCCAATTATTCCAACTGGGTTTTCTTCTTCAAATCCCTCTGTGGAAAATTCGGCCTCCGGTCCTATATTGATGGCTCCGCTTCACCTCGCCCCGATGATCCTCAGTGGGACATCGCCGAGTGCTGCGTGCGCAGCTAGCTGCTCGGCTCGGTCAACGACTCTGTCCTCGACCTCGCCATGGACGATACCGACCCCACCGCCCGGGACCTCTGGGTGGCCATCGAGCGGATCTTCCTGGCCAACAAGCAGCCTCACGCCATCTTTCTCCTCAACGAGTCTCACTCCATGGTACAAGGCGACTCCTCTGTCTCCTCGTACTGTCAGCGCCTCAAAGTCAAGGCTGCTGCTCTCCGGGACGTCGGCCACCCTGTGGCCGACTCTCAACTCGTCCTCGCCTTTCTGCGAGGCCTCAATCCCCGCTTCTCCAACACCGCCGATGACATCGCCAACGCCACACCTCTTCCATCGTTCGCCCAGGCTCATGACATGCTAGTTCTTAAAGAACTCCGTATGGCCAATGATGAGAAGACAGTGGCCCACACCGTTCTTCTTGCCGCAGCCGATAATGGCTGCCGAGCTTCTTGCGCTGCCCCTTCCTCCCGCGGTCCTGGTGGCCATGGCTCCGGCCACAGCAACACAGCCCGCACCGGGAAAGACAAGGACAAAGGCAAAGGTAGGACCTAGCAGGGTCCGACGCCACCACGACCTACCTCGGTCCCTACCCACCCTGCCGGTCCCACGGGTCCGTGGCTCTGCTACAACCCTTGGGCGCCCCACCCCCAGCCACACAGCCCCATCGGCTGGCAACCCGGAGTTCTCGGCGCCCATCCCCAGGCTCACCTGGCATCGGCTCCCGTTCTACCGCCTCAGCCGATGCTACCGACCCCAACCATCCAGTCGGTTCCCTCCTGGAACCAGGTTGGCCTCGTTGCTGCCCTCAACCAGATGACGCTCCAACCATAGCACCCTTGGGTGCTGGACTCTGGGGCATCTTCACACATGGCGTCATCGGCCGGTGTATTTCGCTCCTGTCACCCCTCTTCCTCCCCTTTTGTCACTATCGGCAATGGTCACTCTCTTCCTATCCAATGCCGCGGTGACTCCTCTCTGTCTACATCCACCACTAACCTCCCCTACGTAATGTTCTTATTGTCCCTTCTCTCATTCACAATCTTATATCTGTTCGTCAATTCACACGAGACAAGTACTGCTCCATTGAATTTGACGCGTCTGATTTCTCTGTGAAGGATATCCCAACCCGGCGACAGATCCTTCGCTGCAATAATGGCGGCGACCTCTACACCATTCCCGCTGCGCCGTCCACCCCACACCCCAGGGTCGCCCTCTCCACCAACCTTTGGCACCTTCGCCTCGGCTACCCCGGCCCCAACGCTGTCGCCACCCTCCGTCGCAGCGCCTCCATCCGATGTACTCACAGCAGCTCCACAGTTTACCACTCATGTCAACTTGGCAAACATGTGCGTCTGCCCTTTTCTAGTTCTCTCTCCTATAACTCGCGTCTATTTGAACTTATACATTGTGATGTATGGACGTCCCTAGTTAAAAGTGTCTCCGGTAATCAGTATTATCTCGCTATACTTGACGATTACACACACTATTGCTGGACCTTCCCGCTCATCCACAAATCCGAGGTCGCCTCTCACCTCACTCACTTCGTCACGTACGTATCCACTTAGTTCAACCTCCCCATCAAGGCTTTACAAGCTGATAATGGTACGGAATTCGTCAACCATATCGTTACAAACCTCCTCACCTCGCAGGGCATCTATCTCCGGCTCTCCTGCCCTACACCTCTCCTCAGAATGGCAAAGCCGAGCGTCTCCTTCACATCCTCAGCAACATCAGTCGCACCATGCTACTTCACGCCCATCTACCCGCTACTTATTGGGCCAAAGCTCTGGCTACTGCGACGTATCTTCTCAATCGGCACCCATGCTCCTCCATTCATAACAACATTCCCTATGCCCTTCTCTACCGCACGGCGCCCGACTACTACCACCTTCGCGTTTTCAGGTGCCTCTGCTACCCAAATCTCACCGCTACAACTTCCCACAAACTCGCTCCCCGCTCTATCGCCTGTATTCTTCTCGGCTATTCCACCTCTCACAAGGGATACCGATGCCTCGACCTTTCCACCTGACGGGTCCTCGTCTCTTGTCACGTCATTTTTGACGAGACATGTTTTCCCTTCGGTCTCCTTCATCCGAGATCCTCCTCTAGTGATCTCGACTTCCTCCTCACCAACACCGTGCCGACCAGGTCTCCCCCACTGCCCTCTCCATCGGTCCTCTCATCGGCCACTGCTGAGGATTTACCCGTCACATCTCCCACCATTACTCGGTCCGATGTCCCCACCATCGGACCCCCATCGGACCCACCTTTATCGACCGATACCGATCCTATTTATCCTTCAGCCGATACCGTTCCCTCTCCATCGGACACCCCACTTTCATCGGCTCCTCACTTTCCATCGGCTCCCTCCACCCTATTGGCTAATCCATCTCTATCGGACCGATCGAAATACTCGGCCCACCCGACCTCATCGGCTCAGGCCGATCTAATTCCTCCTTTTCTTCTTGTCTACAGTCGCCGACTCGGAGCCGATGACGCCCCCACCCGACCAATTCTTCCCATTACTCCTGCACCCCATCGGCTCCAGTTCCCTCCACCTCTCACATGGTCACCCGCTCCTAGACCGGGTCTCTCTGACCCAATCCGCGCTACGGTCTCTCTGCCGTCCACAGCTCTATCTCGCCCATCCTGGCGACTTCTCGATCAGCCTTGGCCGACCCTCAGTGGGGCACGGCCATGGCCGACGAGTACAAGGCCCTAATGGACAACGAAACCTGGCGCCTCGTTCTCCGACCTCCCGGCGCCAACATTGTAACCGGTAAGTGGATTTTCAAACACAAATTCCACGCCGATGGCTCTCTTGCCCGTCACAAGGCTCGCTGGGTAGTCCGAGGTTTCTTCCAACGACCCAGTGTTGACTACGATGAGACCTTCAGTCCCGTTATCAAACCCGCCACCATCTGAGTTGTCTTCACCTTGGCTGCCTCTCGCTCCTGGCCGATCCATCAACTTGACGTGAAGAACGCCTTACTTCACGGCCACCTGACGGAAATAGTCTACTGCCAGCAGCCCCTAGGCTTCGTCGACCCTTCTCAGCCCGACGACGTCTGTCTCCTTCAACGCTCTCTCTACGGCCTCAAATAAGCCCCTCATGCCTGGTACCAGCGCTTTGCTGCCTATCTTCGGCACATCAGCTTCGTGGCCTCTGCGTCTGATAGTTCCCTGTTCACTTTCCATATCGGCTCCGCCACTGCCTATCTACTTCTCTATGTCGATGACATTGTCCTCACAGCGTCTTCGACATTTCTCCTCGACCAGATCATGGCCCAACTCCACTCTGAGTTCGCCATGACCGATCTTGGTCCTCTCCACCATTTCCTTAGCATCTCCGTAACCCGTTCCATCCACGGGCTCTTCCTTTCCAACGCCAGTACGCTATCGACCTCCTCCAGTGTGCGGGCATGGCCGACTGTCACCCCACGGCCACCCCAGTCGACACTCGAGCCAAACTCTCCGCCGTCGATGGCGCCCTCGTTGCCGATCCTTTTCACTATCGGAGTCTTGCCGGGGCTCTCCAATACCTCACACTCACCCGACCCGACCTCACGTACGCTGTCCAGCAAGTGTACCTCTTCATGCACGCTCCGCACGAACCTCACCTCGCGCTGCTCAAGCGCATCCTACGCTACGTGAAGGGCACCCTCTCCAACGGGCTGCATCTCAGCTCCACCCCCATCGACTCCCTCACCGTGTACTCCGACGCGGACTGGGCAAACTATCCCGACTCTCGACGCTCTACGTCCGGCTACTGCGTCTACCTCGGTGACACTCTCGTATCCTGATCCTCAAAACGCCAGACTACAGTGTCCCGCTCCAGCGCTGAAGCCGAGTACCGCGCCGTCGCCCACGCCGTCGCCGAGTGCTGCTGGCTTCACCAGCTTCTCTAGGAGCTCCGTGCACCCTTCTCCACCGCAACCGTCGTCTACTGTGACAATGTCAGTGCCGTCTACATGAATGCCAACCCGGTCTATCACTGACGCATCAAGCGCATCGAGATCGATATTCATTTTGTCCGTGATAAGGTTGCATTAGGACAGGTTCGGGTGCTCCATATACTATCGGCACATCAGTTTGCCGATATAATGTCCAAAGGCCTGCCCACGCCTTTGTTCACCAGTTTTCGGTCTATCTCTGCGTCCGTTTTTCTTCCGTTGCGACTACGGTGGGTGTTAGACAGACCACTGGACTGGGCTGTATATATATAGACCCAACCCTCTCGTATACGCTCGAGAGATTCATAGTCACTATATACTTTCTAAAAAACAAATCGAAGAGAATGAAATAAATTGCCCCACGACGTCACAATCGAAAAAACAGCTACACGTTTGCTGCTGTTTGACTGGCAATTCTTCGATGTCCAGTTGGTAGCTCAAAGCCTCAAAACGACTACTTCTGCACTGAACATGTTATTCAGGCCAATGGCCCGAGAAGCAGGATTCCTCGAACATGAGATTACTGAATCTGCCTAGCTGCACAAATAATATGACAAAAATCTGTAATTCTGAGATCATGGCAAATATGCACAGGAAATCAAGACTCGTCGGGAGCAATCCAACCATTTGTTTGGTCACATCTAACACCCCAAATTTACATGGAAATCACGATGCGGAATGGGGTGAGCAACAACGGGGAAAACCAGATAAATGCTCTAACCTCGAATGGGCGCAGGTCTTACCCAGCCGGCGCCGGAGTGGACGACGACTGCGTCCACAACCCAGTAACATTCCGCCGTGGTCGAACCCGTCGATGTTCCAAAGTCTCTTTCCTCTATCCTTATTTAACTCTCCTCTCTACCTGTCTAACGGCGCCGAATAGTACTACCGGTGCTTTTGGAAAGAGGGGTTGGAAACTTTTTTTTCAACATGTAAAATAGAACAGATTAGTATATAATTAATTAAGTATTAGTTAAAAATTTAAAAATAAATAAATAAAATTTTTAAACATTTTTTAAAGAAAACACACCATCTAAAAGTTTTTAAAAAATATGTGAGTAGTAGTTCCCAGTTGCTGAACACAGCCGTACGTGTGGTAGTCGGTAGATGCCCCGTGTCCACCAGGTAGTGTATTTCGCGCGACTCGCAGAAAATATCACGAATTCTATGTACCGATTGAATACATGGTGGGCGGGAGAAATACGCACGAATCACGGAGTATAACGTGGGGCATCTAACACGTGTGGACGTCCACCCGAGTGGATAAAAGACTTACCGCAGCGGCTCCCCCTTCCGCTTCCGCAGCCATGGCTGCGCTTCCCCTCTCGCGAGCCGCCGCCGCCGCGCATCCCCCTCGAAGCGCCGCCTACCTCCTCGGTGCCATGGGACAACCTCGTCCGCGCCTCCCTCGAGATGTGAGGTGGGTATTTCTTCCTCTTTCTCCTCCTCTCCTAGGGTTTCGTACATCGTGGCGTCAATGGCGAGTGGCTGAAGCGCAGGCTTGAGGTAGAGTCCCTTCTCCACTCCCGGCCGCTACCTCCACTTTCCTAGTGCTGCGCGTCCTCCTTTCCTGCTCCCCGGATAGCTTGGCATGACGATCTTGAACCACTACGCTCCATCTGTGCGGATGTGGATGATGTGGCTCCACGTTGATTTATCCAATTAATGATATGGCCATCAGCCAAGATAGATAGATCTACAGGTTAAAGATCCGTACATGGTCCTTGATTAATTAAACCCTGATGTACTTGTATAGGTTAGGACAGTCCCATTGTTTTTGGAATCTTGACAAATTTAGTCTAAAAGAACATATGGTTTCTGTAAACTTTAGACTAATTTTGCAGCAAGATGGTTCGTGTAATCAAAGTGCAAGCAGCTTCATGAAGTTTCAAGCTATATTAAAAATTCAAAAGTGCATTATTTATTAATTCCATCATGTTAGGTAGCTGAGTCATAAATATGCTGTTTTGAGTTGGCGAGATGTCATTTTTATATGTGTTAGGTTAACTTATCAGTTTTTGACCTGTGGTTTATATTGTTTCCTAATTCTGTTGATGCACATATTAATTATGATTTTAGGAAAACAATGTGCCACAATTGAAGAGTTAGTCCTGTCATAAAGTCCAATTGTAGTCTCATGATTCTACCAAATTTTGTAAAATGTATGCACTTTATGTGAAAATTGAATTGTTTTTATGATCCATATTGATGGCCTTGATCATTTATGACAAATTAGACTATATGTGTAGCTTAGCTATTCACACTAAAAGCTACTCCATATCAAGAGTTACAGGATGTTGGGATTATCAGTTTCACATATTTATCAAGTTTAATTCCCTATACTATTTGTGCATCTCGAATCACTTTACCAAATCGTACTAATTTTTGTAATAACAAAAGTATGAAGTATATCCCCTAGATTTCATGGCGTATGATCAATTTACCCTTCCTAAGAGATTGTGATTCCACCAACATATCTCTAACCATTAAATCTTATATTGCACCATGTAGTTCGACTAGCGATTGAACAACTCAGGAGATGCGAAAGCAAAAGGAATGAGCACTCAAAATCTCCAAATGTAGCACAATCCCGATGCCTACAGCTTGATCTGTGTGCTCAGATTCACCTACTGTTCACTGTACCTGTAAATCTGTAGCTCAAGTCGCCCACTCGCAACCCCACGAAGCACGCAGACAAGCCAATCCACGCCCAAGACCTACTAGAAATGCTAAAGCATCACTAGCAGCAGCTTATCCACTTACAGCACTTGGCTACTGGTAGGATGGCCCTCTCCTCTTCCACTGCCCTTCGCTGCACCTGCCGGTGGCGAGGCCCCCGTGAGGTGTGGACCAAGAAGGATCTTGCTATGCCATAGGCTCCACATCTGCGGTGGAGGTGAACACGACACATGAGCACTGAGAACAAGATAAGAGGAGGTCGCAGTGGTGAGGAGTTTGGGGGAAAGGGTAGGAGTCTCCCATATCCTCCTAATGGTTCGTGTTGATCAATCCAATGATCTAGAGTGTGGGATAGGCCAGCAGGCTCGATGGACTTTTTAGGCTTTATTGGTCAGGCTTTTTCTTTAGCAAATTGAGCCTGGACTGATAAAATGTAGTACTTATCTCGACCTGTCATGTTAGAAAGGCCTAGATGGTTTCCTTAGTTTTCATAACAACAGTGAATCAGAGAACAATTGATTAACAATGTGGTTTTATAAAACTCTAGACCATAACACCCAAAGTTATGTATATTTATGTGGTTTTACACAACAAAGACTTAGTTCTCTAGGCCTTTCTAACTTGGCAGGCCGAGATGAGTACATTGTATTAGTTCAGGCCTAATTAGCTAAAGAAAAAGCCCAACTAGTAAAGCCTAGAATATCCACCAGTCCTACTGGTCCATCCCACATTCTGAACCGTTGGATCAGCACAAACCGTCAGGATATGGAAGAACGCTCTCCCCAAATTCCTTGCTGCTGCAAGCTCCGCTTATCTCATTCTTAGGTGCCCAAGTTCACCTCCACCGTGGCCAGAGCCTGTGAGCTAGGTGCATCCATGGCAGGAGCCTTCTCCCTTCGCTTGGGCCGCATCTCATTGGGCTGTTGCCACCAGCAGGCGCAAAGAAGGGCGGGGGAAGTGGAGAAGGCCGCCTTATCGGCACCCAAGGGCTGTAAGTGGATAACCTGTGCTGCTTGGTTGAACACTTGGCCTAGATGTGGATTGATTTTGAGTGGACTGCCCAAGCCACGAATTTGCAGGTGTAGTGGAAGGTAGGTGTATCCAAGCTCAAGGCTTTGTTGGCGTTGGGATTGAGTTACATTGGTTTGCTCAATCCTTCCACTTTATGCATTGTCTAAGTTGTTCTATCATTGGTTCAATATTAAATATAGGATCTGATGGTTTGAGATATGTTGTGATGCAAATGCAATCGTCTAGGAAAGTTAAATTAATCATATGGCATGAAGTTGAGGGGATATACTTCATACTTTTATTGTTGTGAAAGTTGTGAACGATGTAATAGTTTAGTTCCTAAATGATTCGTTTCAGAGAAGCTTGTCCACTGATTTTCTCAGTAAAATACTGTAATTTGGTAATGTGGTTTGAGATGCACAAAGAGTCTAGATAATTAAACTTGACAAATATGCCAACATCCTCTCTCTCTCTGCGGGGAACATCCTGTAACACTTGATGTAGCTTTTCTAATTTGTCATATATGAGCAAGGTCATCAAGGTTGTGATATGGATTCTAGAAAATCATTCAGTTTCATATAAAAGTACAGACATTTTTCAAAATCTGGTAGTATCTACAGTTGGACCTGCGACATGAGTATATGTTGTGAAGATTCACTTCAGAGCTCAGGTCCATTAGAGGCTTTCATCTGTCATCTGTCATTTGGTTGTCTTGTTTTAGATGTAGAGTAGCCGTATGTGATTTTTAGGTAATTTAGTATTCATACCCTATTGTCTTCTGTGGATGCGTACAGGGTTCTTGTAAATAATGACCAATGAACCAAGAATTCTGTCAGAGAAATTGATTAGTCTACCTCTATGGTTTTAATTACTGTATTCTGTTTGGAAGATGCCCTGCAGCCATTCTTTGCTGGTTTTTCTTTCTCAAAAAACCAACGGCTGAAAAGGCTAACACATGTGATGCAACTAGTAGATTAAATTTCTCTATCTGTTCTTGATGAGGTTTTTCAGTATCATAGTAGCATACATGCCTTCTTTACTTTAGCAATTGCTGCTGCTATTACGAGGTGCATTTTGACCTACACATCACCAGTTACCAAATTAATATTCATTTATTATGGTCATAGGGTGCCAAAGAAACCAAACAAGGAGCAGCATTTGTGGGTAAGGAAGGATTCGGCTGGGTCAGGGAAAAAGGCTATTCGTCTTGTTGACACTGTAAGATATTACAT
Organism: Oryza coarctata; assembly: GCA_030770085.1. Lineage (NCBI taxonomy): Eukaryota > Viridiplantae > Streptophyta > Magnoliopsida > Poales > Poaceae > Oryza > Oryza coarctata. The sequence goes on from CM061475.1 coordinate 14,070,585, forward strand.
CTCTCGGCTATGCAGTTGTTTTCCTCTTGTCCTTGCTTAAAGATGTGAAGTCAGTTTGACAAAATGTCTTTTCTTCTGTTAATTTTGTCCTTAATTGCATTCTGATAGGTAAACACTCATTATTTTGGAATTAATATTGTCAGGCTTAAGAATCTGTTGTGTTCTCAAATCAGTCTGGAATAACATCTGTTAGGTTTCAAAATTGCCAAACGAAAAAGAAGCTGTTTATGGTGCACTGGATGAGTGGACAGCCTTTGAGCCTGAATTTCCTATTATAGCAGCAGCAAAAGCTTTGGACATGTTAAAAAGGCGGAGACAATGGCTAAGAATCATCCAGGTAATGTTATTATAGATTAGATTTTCCTTGCTAGTCAGTCATGACTACGGTGATTGCAACTTTTTATGTCAAGATTATTTTTCTGACTTGCTTGTCAATAATGCTTTTACCAGGTAGCCAAGTGGTTGATGAGCAAAGGCCAGGTGCTGACATGGACAACGTATGATACACTTCTGTTGGCTCTTTTTATGGATGGAAGGATGGATGAGGCTGAATCGATTTGGAATAGTATCATACAAACTCATACACGTTCCGTACCCAAGAAGTTATTCTCTCGGATGATCCTGATATATGACACCCGCCTTTGTCCAGATAAGGTTTTGGAGGTAGTATCTGACTTTCTTATATTTATCTTGTAGATTTAGGCAATTTTACTATTTTACTGTTTCATGTTGTCTTAAGTTGTGGTTCATTTCTACTAATTGAGTTTCTTATATTCCTGCTGCATCTGTTGATTATATATATGTGACAATAATTATGAATAAATCTAAAATAGTGCTACAAGATAGATTCAACTTATAACTGGTTGGTTACAGTTGAAAGTCTCACAATTTCCACTCTCAGATATATGCTGATATGGAGGAATTAGGGGTGCATCCTGATGAGGATACAACAAGAAGGATTGGAAGCGCATTTGCGACTTTAGGCCAGGAAGATAAAGAAAAACTTGTCCTCGAGAAATACTTGAAGAAGTGGAAATACATCCATTTCAATGGTGAGCGTGTTCGTGTGCGAAGGGGAGGGCCTCTGGCATAGTAAGCATCAACTGTAGTGAGAGGACTGGGAAGGGAGCATCTCGAGTATATCAGTTATCGTACCTAAGTTAAATAATATAAATACAGCCCCATTTGTGATTACTGCCCCTTGAGTGTTTGTTGTTTTCTTTAAAGATCCTTCCCTGAGGTCGTGCAAAGAGCTAGTATGGCGTTCCTCTTATGCTCGACACCGTAATGCTCTGTAGGCAAATGAATCTGATATTTCCGGATTTTGCGGAAATCATTGATAAACTAATAAAAATTGATAAAATCTGAAGAAATTTTATCAAAAAAATTAAAATTCAGATTGATTTTTTTAAAACTTGAAAAAAACCCAAATGGTTTATATTCTCGGTCTGATCCGCGAAATCTAAACTGGTTTTCACTGGTTTTATATACGGACTCAGTACTGGTTGTACTGTACTACTGATTTTCTGTAGACATTGTAATTTACAGTACTTGACAAGAACATGCCTAAGTTGTAATCTTAGCAATCCTGTTCCTGCTTTAGTGGAATAGTGGCCATGGATTTTCTGACAGCAATGATGGCCCACCATCTCAATTACTCCGTTTGGCTATTTTCATTTATTTGACACTGCTGATTAGTGCTACATTAGCTTTGACTGTTAACAATTTTTATATTATGAGATTTATAAAGTCCTCATAAAATTAAAAGTGATCAAAGTTTTTTTTAACGAACTGACTTAAGTGCCAAATTCATTAGATATAGGAGTAGGGTAAAATTACAGATATAAAAAAAGAGTGAAAGAAAAAGGAACTAAAGTGATCAATGTTTGATTATAAACATTATCCTGTGATAAGTATTTGAGAACGGATTTAGTAACAACGAAGTGCAGGTGATCATTCGTGCTGGCATTTATTTGGGAAGAGAGGACGTGACGGAGACTTCATCGTTTTGCTGTTTGGAGAATATTTCTTATGGTTTATTAGAAAAAAATAAGGTAAAACTTATATATATATATATATTCTTATTATTTTAAAAATAACTACTATAAAATAAAAACCACAAAATTAAATTTAAGTTTTAAAACTTAAAATTTAACTTATAAAAGCAAAATGGAGTCTGGAATTCCCCGTGCTGAAGCTCCGGTCACTCACCATTTTCATGGCAGCCAAGGGTTGCTACAGTACCCCTCTGCTACCTCTCCTCGCTGCCTCGTCGTGTGTCATCAGAACCAGAAGCACAAATACTATATTTATCTTTTTGCAGGCATAAAATAGGGAAGAAAATACAAGGAAAAATTCGACTCTAGAAGCATCCTCTGTCTGATGCCAAATACTGCCAATGTTTTGGCTTGAGAATTTTTGGTAGCCATTGATCAGATATGCTAATTTCACCTATAATTGTCAACAAAAGGAAAACGATAGCATAATCTGATGCCAAAAATGGTAGTGCCTGCCAGTTTTTGCGATTATTTGGTCCTCTGTTCAAATTCTGGAATGTTTTAACCCTATTTTTGAGATTTTTCACAGGTCAGATCCAACATGAGTCGCGGTAGGCCGCTAGCCATATGAATCTGACATAAAGAAAAGCACAAGAAAAGCAATAATATTTTCGAAAATAATATGAGGCGCAAAGAACTCGAGCTGAGCCAGAGCGCACACTGCTGCCCCACCTTTCAGCCACCATGAGAAGAGGAAATACGAATGGCACCACGTATGGTAGTGGAGCGCACGTGGCGGACCCAGATAGAAATCTTTGCCTCTCACGTGATCCTGACAGGTAGGGCCCACCACGCGTTTTGCGCACTGGCCCCCATCCGTTTATTTATGCCCCACCCGTCTCCCGCCTCCGCTTGGCTGCAATACCGCGCGCACGCTCTCCCTCTCTCCCCCACTCGCAGAGGCCGCCGCCGCAGGGGAAGAAGCCAGAGTTAGCAACGTTGACTTGACACTTCCAAGCTCCTTAGATGTTTCAACTGGAAATTTTGCATGCATTCGATACACAGTTAATTGACACTGATGGTTAAGAATGTTAAGCGGAGTTTGTTAAGAGTCTGATGCCAAATTGGGCAGAGTATTCACATGCAGGGAAATGCTCTTCTTTTGCCGATCCGCTCTTCTTACGCATATTCCACATGCAGAGGGAAATTGCAGCTACGATTGCGACTGCCACTATCGGCAGGATAATTAACAGAAATTTGCTTGCTGAATTCTTCTTACCTGCATTTTCTTTTTTGCAGTTAAAAATATTCACGTATATGAGCCCATATGGCCCACCCTGCAGTCCCACACGCGCGGTATCCGTGAAGGAGAGGAGGGGGCAGGAGGAGCAGCAAGCTAATTAAGATCGAGATGCTGATCGAGACTTGCTAGCAAGCCAGGACACATGCAGGGTCGCTCTCATCAAATCTTGAGTAACCGTTTTGAGTATTTGCCTGGTCATGTGCAGAGTAGAATAGTAGACTTGATCGTGCAAGAATAGTCGACGGTCTCAAGTTGGTCTGCGTGGAAGCTAGATGTCCATCTCTGCCTTTCTACTGTTCAGTACTCCAGTGTGTGCCTTGTGCCCTTGTCATGCAGGCCTTTTGTATTTCCCAACGACGGCCTCCTTTGGGAGGACTAGCTTCCCAGCACATCCATGTTATAACTGTTTATAAGGACTATGGATTAGTAAGGAGGGGAAATCATTCTGTAACAAACAGTAATGCTATCACTGAATATTCATGACGTTATCATGATGAGCATCTAACTTCGAATTGATTCCTTTGCTTAAGTTGGGTGAAGGGAAACCCGTTCCTTCACCTATCCCACATGTGTTTACTTTTCGGTAACGATAAATTACATCATAAAAATTCTTTAAAAATATACGTAAAACTCTATATTGGGCAGGGTAAGTTTCTTAAATCTATAGAGGCCAATTAATTTTCAACTTTTTATGCCTTTAGAAGGGTATTTTATATATTCTTTTAATAAAGTATCCTATCCAATGGCATCGAGTAGAAACAGTCGATAGAATTGTCAACTCAGTTGTATGTTACAGATGTATACAAACTCGATGGCAAACAAAGCAAGCTAGTCAGTGGCATCGAATATATTTGCTCTTTATAAGAACTTGGTTGCTAACTTGCTATGGATTATTGCAAATTGCGAACGAATACAGTTTCAATATGAGAAAACACAAGCGGCGGTGCCTCTGCTTTGGTCCCAGCTACCTGCCAGACCATTGCGTTATGGTTTGGGAGTAACCAGAGGTCCCATCGATCAAATATGTTGGCCTAGGTGCAAGAGTTGGCAGGGTGCCAGTGGTGTCGCTATTAAGCAAAACCATGACATCCGCCATTGTAGGTCGATCTGCAGGGTTTTGCTGGACGCACAGGAGTCCAATGCTAACGCATTTCAGCACCTCGGCCTCAGGGTAGTTTCTTCCTAAGGAATGGTCGATCATCTCTACAGTTGTTCCCTCTTCCCAATGCTTCCATACCTAGCATTAGTCACATATATGTTTAGTAGTCAGTAGTAATTACGATAGGCACGTGGGGCTATCCACAAATGCAAATACTACAGTGCGAGAAGTATCATATATTCCTCTGAATTAGCAGGGATGCTCACTGTGCTCAATATATCTTCATCATATTGCTCAGAGAAATATGGCCCACTGGTCCTTCCCCGGCCCGTCACGATCTCAATGACCAGAATGCCGAAGCTGAACACGTCTGATTTTGTAGAGTACTGCCCACGCATCACATACTCAGGAGACGTGTAACCGCTACATCAACAAGGAGGAATTGCATTGCTATTAGTTTGTTATCTATATAAGCAAAAAAAAATATTAAGTATTCCTTCGACTTAATTACAATGTCCCGGCAATACGACTCGTGACGTCTCGAGTCTGATCTTGCCCAAAGAGCCTGGCGAGGCCAAAGTCCCCGATCTTGGGGTTCATGTCTGCGTCTAGTAAAATGTTGCTCGCCTTCATATCACGATGGACAATCTTCTTTTGGGAGTCCTGGTGAAGATATTGTAGTCCCCGGGCAATACCTTCTATGATCTTAAATCTTGTCGCCCAATCTAGCCTTCTCCTTTGCTCTAAGTCTAATTAGTACAAGATGAAAAAAAAACCATTGTTATTGCTGGAGAGAAAAGAGTACATATCTACGTTGAAAAGGTAATGCTAATAGTACCAAAAAGAAAGGTGTCCAGGCTTTTATTCAGCATGTACTCGTAGACGAGTAATTTCTCCCCCTTTTCAAGGCAAAAACCAACCAGACGAACTAGGTTCCTATGATGAAATTTAGCGACAAGAACTAGCTCGTTTTTCAGCTCTTCTAGGCCCTGGTTGGAGCCCTTGGCCATCCTCTTCACAGCCACTTCTTGTCCAGAAAGAATTCCCTGAACAATTTGGCTTAGTATCTCAGTTCTTCCATTTATAAATATTTAATATTTACAATAAGATTTCATCAACTTTTGAAGTTTTGACCATCAATTTTAGATTAGAAAAATGTTCATAAAATCTAAAAAGTTTACAATATTATGGCATACTTTTTAGACAAAGCTATACATACTATTTGTTTAAACTAAGCAATTGGAAAATTATTGATGATCAAAGATTAAAATTTTGACTAAATCTGGCCTTAATTATTTATGACCGGTAGAGTACTTTTAATTATTTATGCCTGGATAGTACTATAGAAATATATAGTTCTTTACTGGGTTAAAACCTAACATATCCTTTCTAAAACCATGGGCAGGATCTCAGCCATTTATTTCAAGAAGAAAAGAAGAATACGGCATAATTTGTGATTAATCAACAATTTTGCAGTAGGGTACTCGTACTTTTAGGCATTTAGAATTTATATTTTGACCGTTCTGGATTCACAGTTTTCACACCATCAAATCAACATTTTTCTTAAAAGAGAAAAGCAGTTAATGACGCAAAAGTTAAACGTAAAGAGTATTGCCATACCCTATAAACGGCACCGAATCCCCCCTCACCAAGCTTCTTACTTTCGTGGAAGTTATCCGTTGCCACTTGCAGCGATGCCAGAGATAACAGGGTTGACTTGACTCTTTCAATGTCCTCACTTGTATCAGCTGGCAAATTTGCATGAATTTAATAAACTGTTAATGGACGCTGATGGTATTAGAATGTTAACAAGGGTTTGTGCCATATTGTGAAGAGGACTTACGTCCGGAGAAATGCTCTGCTGTCGCCAATCTGCTCTTCTTACGCATATTACAGATACAAAGGGAAATTGCAGCTACAATTGCAAGTGCAACTGCTACTGTCGGCAAGATCATCCATCGACCTGCTTTGACCAGCTCAGATTTCGACAGCTACTGATAGGTTTATTTTTCATTGACAAAACTCAATTTAGAGGCGTAGTGAAGTGTGCGTGAGATAACGTGGTCGTCGAGGACTAAGCGTCTTCTATCCAGTCCTAGGAGAGCAAACATACTCTGGACCAGGAGCGCCCGCTCTCTGCTTCGTGCACTAGCACCACGTCGTGTGGCGTCGGTTGTCATGCGTTCATGAAGGTGTGCTCCAACAGGTGTGCTGGCTAGCCAAGTTCTAACCAATGCTTTCAGAGAAATATGATGGCTCCATCGACCCGTCGAGTTCCTCCAGATCTACATTACCACAGTCTAGAAGGCAGGAGGCTTTGAGTTCTCCATGGTCAACTACTTCCATGTGACCTTGGAGAACTCAGCTCGCTCCTAGCTTGTCCTTGCGGGCTCTACCGGCTCATGGCACGACTTGTGCACCAGTTTGTGGCTGCTCGCACTGGATTGTGGCGTGAGCACACTAACGTCTAGGAGATTTGATTAGCTCCAATATAGGTCGTTCGTCTTCTCTTTTTGGCTCGAGGTACGTACGCTAAGGTCTAGAAGATTCGCTTAACTCTAGCGCAAGTCCTTCGGCTTGCTCTCTGGTCTCTTTGTCATGACAGTGTAGGTGCAGGCGTGTCAGTCAATTTGATCTTGCAATTAACAAGGAGACGAAGCAAACGGATCAATTGAACGATGGACCAATATAAGCACTCGCTATCGGCTGGTCGCCGATAGGGTTGAGTTCATCATTGGCCGTGTCTGAATGGTTCCTATTATCGGCTAATCGCCGATAGGGACTAGGACGCTCTTCTATCGGCTGGTGAGCCGATGAAGGTGTAGGCAAGTGTCAATGAAAGGAGTAAAGGATGTGTTGCCTCCGGGTATAGCAAAAGCAAGATCCTGGTCTATCAGCCACAGAGCCGATGGAGACACCAAAGGATATTCAAGAAATAGCATAGGATGCGGATCTTCCCTCTTATCGGCTGGTTGCCGATGGAGGTTATAGCGCTCATTCATCGGCTGAAAAAACGATAAAGACATATGTGAAATGGTAATGAATTATATAAAAGATACATTGGCTATAAAGCCGATGCCACTCTGGATATGATGTGTGATAAGTGAGCTAGAGTGGGGCTTGATCCTTTCACAGTACGGAACCCGTTACCCACCATGACGATGCCACTAACACCAATCTCGATAGATCAGACATAACCGAGAAGGTACAAGACTAAGGCCAACGGTAATGGGACGGTAGACGTAAGATCGAACATGCTGAAGAAAGGACGGAGCGATTTTATTAGCTAGCTGAGCCGATGAGTGAAGACCTCTAAAGATATGCAAGCATCGGTTGTCAACGCTGACTCGCTAACCACTTGACCAGCAGTTTCCAAAAATAAGACCACATGGCCAGCTCTCTCGGAGTCTCGGTGCCTCGGTGGAGACCAATGGAGACGAGTGGAGCAAAGCACGCAGCAGCTGCCACACACGCCATGCAAATCACTCGACTAGAGTTCTTTGGGCTGACATGTCGCCTGTCGGCACCCCGCTTCTCGGCCGGAACCGGCAGTTTTCGCCATAAACCATGAGCACGGCCGCCGAGCAGCTCCGCCCAAGGCCCCAGGCACAGGCAGTCAATGGCAAGTCTGCACTAGGTAGACAGGCAGGCCAATACCGGAGAATAGGAGGAAGTTTTTTTCAGTTCTGGCGGGACCGTCGGTCGTCGGACGAGCTAGTCACGATTCACGACTCACATCACAGGTCTCAGGCCTGAGGGTACTAAACTACTCGATAATGCCAAAATTTTCTCAGACTGTTCAAGCGGCCTGGGAGTCTGGGACGGATCTTCCGGTTGCCAAAGACCACAACGTCGTGCCACGTCAATCACGGCTTGGCCCGATCGAGCGTGGAACGCTGCGGCACATGTCACTCGGAATTTTGCCTCCCACACCTATGGGTTGAGTCCGATTTTTCTCGATCAACCCTAAAAGCAGGTCTCCCTCAAGTCAATACAGATTTACTTTACCTCAGTTGATTTACGTAGCGGTTTAGTCCAACATGCCGTCACAGTCAGCAAACAAAATAAAAAAATATTGTGGGTCCCACCTGTCGTGGTGGATCTTGAAGCGTGGTGGGGCAGCGGGGTACAGCTCAGCGATAGCAGATCGAGCCAATGGCCGAGGCGGCGTCGCGAGGAGGATTGCGCCGCCAAGGGACGGCGGTGGCGTAGGCCGCCAACTACCCGAGGAGCCAATCTAGTCTACGCCGCCGCTCGCCTGGACTCCAGGACCCTGCTCCATCGTAGGCTCCGCCAGTCACCATGCCGAGCTCCCTCCACTGATCTGGAATACGCTAGCTCAGCCATCGATTCTCCTTCACGGAGCACTGCCATGATCTCTCCTAGCTAGCCGCCAGGTTCCCTCTGCAGTTCTATTGTTGCTGCTTCTACAGTGGTGCCTGTTAGCCGAACTCCTCTTCTGGTCGCCGGAATCAGAAGTGCGGCAAGCTTGCAAGCGCTCGAACGCACGCTTACACGAACACAGAGAACTCGGACACTGGAAATTTGGTTGCTTCGACAGAGAATTTCTTTTATTCAGTGCTCCTACTTATACACGATGAGCTACTAAGAAAAGCAAAACAAAACAAAGAGTTGGTGGATAGGTTATCCCCGGCCACTATGTCTGTCGTGCGTGTCATACCTCCGAGCTTCGTGGAGTCCATGCCGTCTCACGCACTGGAGCACGTCGTGCTGATGTTGGACTGCGCCATGCTCCGTGGAGTCCATGCCGTCTCACATACTAAAGCGCATCGTACGGACGCTGTGCACTGCACACGATACAGTCGTGGGCGAACCAGGCTCGACGGAAATGGACGGAACAAAGCGAAAGCAAAAACAAAATGTCAACAGGTTTACTAATTTGCTAACAGTGCCGACTGGAAGGCACCGTCGTGGCTTCCTCCTCCATGGCAAGCTCCCTCATCTCCTTCTCCTTCTCTGGAGGCACGCCATGTAGCTGCAGCATCGCCTTGAGGGAAGCGCCATGGTATGGAGCAAGCCACCCTGACGACCACCGGCTCGCCATGGGGTAGACAAGCGCAGCTTCCGCGACGACTGCATCAAGAACCACCTGCGGTGCGGGCAGGGGCTCACTGGCATGGTGGCCGGTGTCGACGCAGCATGCACACCCAGAGGCCCAGAGGATGACTCATGCGGGGCTCAGCATGGCGGCCATGGTGCAGGAGAAACGAGAGAGATAAGTGGAGGAAGAAGATGAAGGTGGACAATGACACGTGGGGCCATACTGTAGATTTTTATTTGTTTTGCTGACGGTAGTTACCTAAGCACTATGTTAGATAAAACAACCATCAAAACAGTTCGAAGAGTCAAAATAAATTGGTGTTGATAGTTGAGAGAATCTTTGTATCTAATAAACTTTTTTCATTTCAATTTTGAATCCAGAAATGCCCATATTGGTGGAAGTTTTTTATTTATATATTTTTATTAAAATATTAATAAAAATGTATTTTTTTTAAAAAAATGCAGATATATACTCTAATGCTTTTTAAGAGGGGTTTTAAAAAAAAGTCTAACCAAAGAAACTAAATCTAATATGTCAACTTTCGTTGGCTATCGCTAATGCTAGGTCAATGAGGACCATTAAATTTATGGTCAATCTCGTTACCATCTTATCAAGGATGTTTTTTTTTTCTAATAGAGAACCGCTTAGGAAATAATGCATGGGATGGGTGAGGAAGAAAGGGTCAGCCAATTTTATAAGTGGCCCTTTGCCACTTCTCATTGAGCATTTTTTTTCCTTGCCAACAAAACTGTTAGGCATCCTTATTGGAGGGAAAAGGACATGTTAATTTTATAGCTAGCTTACTTGTAATACAATTTTTACTTACAAATAAATATATTTTTATTTAAAGATTTAATTATAAAAAAATTATGAGTACGTAGAAAAGATAATTGAGATAACTAAATTATACTAAAAATTTATTACAACATTAATTATAGGGTCAAAAAATTTATAGAGTTGCATGCGGACATAATTTAGAAAATAGTGATAAAAATATTACATGATTACTAAGAAATTTATACATTAAGAATATAATATAGATACAATATAAATAATTCAACCTATGGTTATCGTTATGTATCGTGCACTTATAGTCACCCGTTATCAAAAGAACCGACTCTTCGCTCGTACTCTAATTTAGCATATATGTATTGTTAAATTGTTTCATTCCATATTATACGATGATTTCTACATTTTTGACGGTTACTATAGGAAAAAATTATATATAGATAGATATTGTGGTCACGGTGATAATAAAATTGAAGCAACTTAGAGAGATATAAAGCAACTTACAATGAAATCGTTGTTAAAAATTATTGACCACAAGTGTACTTAGAACTATCTATGAATTTAGAAAACAAAGTATCAAACCACAATGAAAATATTCACAGATCTAAAATAATAATGCGCATACTATTTTATTTCACCACTAATAATAAATATTACAAATAGTATAAATAGTTTACCTCCGTACGAATGCATAAGACAGTAGGGCTTCACCGCTTGATTTCACCTTCCTCAACCCTATCTTCTCTTTTCTTTACTTAAATTGGATTTTTAGATGGTTAGAAGGGGTCAGTAGCCACCAAAAAAACCCCAAGAGAGGGCGGTAAGGGGGTCTGGCTACAAAATTACCCTTCCCTCCCCATGGATGAGCCTATCAATTTTACAATCGTCCCCTAGAGAAAAAAATACCTTAGCAAAGGACAACAAGGAATCCATCTGCAAAAATGATAGTTCTCCCTTCTCCCTCATGCGTACTGCATTGTATTTTACAAGAGGACTCATGCCATAGGAAAAATACTCTTATATAGGGCGGTAAGAGGGTCAGCTAGAAATTTTCTAGACTCTCATCATTTCGTCGTTAATAGGAGGCAATAAGTATTTATCATGTTAGATTTAACACCATGTGATTGAAACTTTAAAAAAAACTTTAAAGAGCGTGGAAGTATAGATATATAAAATTTATAAATAAAAATATTTTTTGAAAATATTTTAATAAAAATAGACACGCAAATTGACCGCTTCACCGGCCTAAAAATTTAACAACTTTTTTATTTATATATTTTTATTAAAATATTATATATATATATATATTAAAAATTTATAGATATATACTCTCAATGCTCTTTAATAGTTTTCTTTTAAAAAATATCCCATCAAATGATGTAAAATTTGACGTGATAAACGTCCATTAACACATGTTAACGTAGAGCGGCAGGAGGATAGGAAATTTTTAGACTGTCTGCTTGCCCCTCTAGCCAAGGATATTTTTTCTCGTGATAGGAGGATGCCTGCAAAATAGGCATGTGAGTAAGGAGGGTTGTCATTTTTACTGACAACCCCTTACAACTGATTGGGTGTTTTTTCCTTCTTAGGGGGTTGTTTATGAAATTATCATACCTACTGGTGGGAAAGGAGGGAGGCTTGCCAATTTTGCAAGCAACCCTCTTTACATACTCTGTTATGGTGTTTTCTGGATGGCTACCTATAAAGCCTCTCCAACCTACCAAAAAGTTTATTTTACTCAAAAAAAACAAAAAAATGAGAAGAAAGAATTAAGGGGAGATGAAGGGAAGAGGCAAAACCTTGCTGGGTTATACATTTGTACGTAAAAGATTTATACACTTTATAATATTTATTTTTAGTGATGAAATGAAATATCATATGTAGTATTGTTCTACATTCGTAAATAGTTTTATTCTTAGATCTGTGGTTTGATAGTTTCGTTCCTAAATTTATAGATAGTTTTGTTCGTAATATTTGAAGAAATATCAGTGTTAAAATATCGAATGTATGGTGCTAGATGTGATGATTAATTTTTTACTCAGATCAACTCTAGTTTTCTGTGATATATCAAATAAAGTGGTATTTCAATTATCTCATGGTCAAAGAAATATTAGGTATCGTTCATATGATGTAGATCTGTTAGAGCTCGGCTTAACTTTTAAGAGTAGTGAAACGCAAGTTATGAGAAGTTTTTTAGCAGTATACAACTGGTTAATACGAGGCTTCTAAATCAACTTCTAGTTCAACGCAACAATCATGTATATCATTATGAGCCAGACAACTGAATGTTTTTTTTAAAATTAATGCCAACAGATTGCACTACCACTTATAAATGGTACATGGAGAATGTATTTAAACGAGGTTGGTCACCTAGCATTCTTGTATTAGTTTACAAGAAAGAAAACATTGTTTCAATATCCATGCAAGACGAAAAGGATCCCAGTATGATAGGATGTGATACTAAAACAGTAGAGAAAAATGGGTAAGAGCATGAAGGAGAAGAAGATGATGATGATGGAGGACGAGGATGAGAAGAGAGAGAGCTAAGAGGATTGGCAGATGAGGGATTGAGAAATAGCACCATCATTGATATAATAGATAGGAAAAATTCTAATAATGAGCATGAAAAGGATGATCAATCATCAGACAAGAAGAGTGATAATGTAAATCAATTAAAATAGTCTAACAACGACTTCGCTAGACTTGTTATCTCTGAGGGGCATCACACGCCATAAGAGTACAAGGAGAACGAGGTTATTCAAGTGGCTAAATATGCATACAAAGAGGAATTGATGGAGGCAGTCAAGCACTGTACGGTATCACTTCGGCGGAAGTTCTGAGTCACGAAGTCAAGCAAGTCGGTGTATAAAGTGAAGTGTGTAAACTCAATTTATAAGTATCCATAGAGGATGCAATGCATTCAAGAGTAAATAGAAGGATTACTAGAAGTTGTCAATCGTCACCGAGCATAATTTTTATTTACATATGGTCGAGTAATATCACAGAAATATGATATCTACAATTGTTGCAACAGATATATACTCCAATATTATGCACAACCTATGATACGAACCAATATCAATTATAAGTCACATTGAGGATAAATTCAAGTACACAATCGACTATGCAAAGGCATGGAGGGCGAAATAGAAAATTATGGAGATAAGATTTGGCACATTCAAAACTTCATACAATAATTTGTCTTGTCTTCTAGCTTAAATTCTTTAGAGGAATCTAGAAATCTACTACGACCTCAAATCACCCTCATCACTTGCCTATCCTTAGTAGAGCGTGCTTTAATGGGCTTTCTTCACATTAAGTGTGTGCATTAATATATTTGTGCATTGTTGTCACATCCTATGCATCGATGGGACATTCTTGAATGGTAAGTACAGAGGGCAAATATTTATATCAATTGGAGTTGATAGAAACAATCAGATGTTGCCCGTGACTTTTGTTTTCATTAAGAGCGAGAACATCGAAAGCTAGTATTGGTTTCTGAAGTGAGTGAATGACGTAGTTGTGTGTATGAGGTTAGGTGTATGCCTTATATATGACCGTAATGCTAGCCTTCTGTAGGTTGTTGAGTATTTAAGAGATGATAACATGGATAAGGGGTATGCATAAGAGTTGTTAGATGTTCGCAACAAATGGTGCATGCATCATATGGGAGCTAATTTCTACAGGCAGTTCAACAACAAGTAACTTATGAACCTTTTCAATAGGCTTTGTACCTAGAATTAATATAAAAATTTCAATGAGCTTTGGAATAGATTGGACGAGCTAACAACAAAGTAGATGAACAGTCAAGAAAACCAACACCTGTAAGTGATGAGTCTCTGGAAGCTCTAAGACTACTCCCTAGTGATTATCATACTATGAAAAGGAGGTCAGCATCTCAGGTTAGAAATTTTTCACACTAGATTAAGAATGAGCCAAACGAAAAAATAAGTCTTATTATATGATGATGGTGGTACTAAGTTTAGCATGATGACAACCAATTTGGAAAAAATTTACAACTGGGTGATGCGTGGTATAAGAGGGCTACCACCTGCTGCCACTGTTGAGTTTATCATGCATGGCACATACAAATATTTTAGAGATTTGTACAAAACAGCTAGGACCAACCTAGGTTCATTGATTACCTTCGATAGGATGCACAACATGATACGTACTGTTCTTCGTGCTCTCACCTATCGTGCTACCGATGTAGTTTCTCCTGTAGTGGTGGTAGCAATAGGAGTCCACCCTGTAGGAATGCAACCCAAAGCTAATTTTGCCTATCCACCTCTCAAATATATTGCTTCCTTCTTAGCGTGTGACGCTATTGTTAAGAAATTATACTTTTTACAGCTTTTGCTACGTTGTACCTTGTTTCCTGTGTAGCATGGATGTTGACATAAGGAACGGGGACATCAACACAAGGAGCTGAGATGTCGACACAAGGAATGGAAAAATCCACACAAGTATTTTTAGGTTTACCGTATGGTACATATTTTCATTTGGTCCATAATATTTCAGTTTGCATTATTCAACCATTTTTCTCAAAGGGTTCTAGGCTATACCGTTGTAGATCCCTAGGCTAGTAGTATATTGTATCATTTGTACTTATTATTTATACTAATTTGTATTCACTGTTTCGACTCTGCGTATCTACATCACTTACTATACATTATAACCATGTTGCTTTCACTCTTTATTACGTGCATAACGGCCAGTAGTATACGACAACCAACTTTTGATGCCTACACTCCTTAATGCATGCATGATTGCTGAGTCACAATCAACGTTCAATGAGGTCAGCCAACTTTTGGTGCGTCACCATCGCGTCCCTCTCAACACAACCCGACAGCCAACTTTTGGTGTGGCACTTTCACGTCACTTTCATCACAACCGGACAGGCAACTTTTGACACGTTAATGCACTTCATGTTCAAAGGATTTTTATAGACATGGCACTTTCCATGTGTGAATCTCACATTATTTTCAATAATTTCATTCATATCTTTCATACCTAACACAAACTATGCTATATAAGACCTCCGCATATATGATGGATGGAGCTCAAGTTTTCCACCCACTAGTACCCTTGTAAAATCTATACCACATGTTTTCTCTATCTCTTATAATATTAAAGAATAATAGTTGCTAAGCGAGTTTTTACTAAAGATCCTAACTAGAGAAGAGATCATTTGGCTTGGATAATTCTATCTTGATATGACCGTCCATTCTGCATATGTGGTGATCAATGACATCTTGAGTCTCCAACACTTATGGGAGGAGATTCTTTCAATATCCAAACTATTCTAATGAGTCATGAATTGTACACACTTATTTTTTATTTGTTTCTTACCATAATATTTTTATCGTACTAATACTTTTTTCGTCAGATCTACAAAATAATGTATAGGTTAGTATAGAAAATCCAATATTTGACCCTAACCATTGCTTCTCTCTCAGAATCAAACGAATAGTATATGAGTAGAAAAGAGGTGTACGAATGATGCCGTCGAGTCAAATGATCAAACTGAAGGCTATAACCTCTTGTACTACTTCCATGGTAGGAGCGTCCTAAGTGCTTTTGCGGTGATCGTTACCAGTTGGTGAGATCAATAAATGTCCATACTTTTGATAGAAGGTATATTGTTTGTCTAAATATTTTTGACGATGATTTTATTGTAAGTTTGTTGTATATCTCTCTAATTTATTTTAATTTATTATCACCATGATTACAATAGCTATATATGCATTTTTTCCACGAGAATTTAAATTATGGATATATATAAAAAATCACTTTATAACTTTACAGTAATCATATAGCCAAAATAATTAAATAATACATACGAGTAAAGAGTCGGTTTCTAGGTAACTATAGGTGGACGATTGATGATGATTTTCATAAGTTTATCGTGTTATCTGCTATATTATTTATATTACGTCTGTCCATAACATATAAATAATATTTTTATCACTATTATCTAAATAATATCACATATGAATCTTTTAATCGTCCGACCATTATTTTTATTATTAGTTTTAAGTTTCTTTTATAATTCATGCATGTTAATTATCTTTTTTACCTAATCTCAAATTTTCTTTACAATTATAACTATAAATGAAAATAGTTTTATTTAAAATCTCTCCTTTTCTTTTCAATATTTATACTATGAGGACAAAAATACACTAACAGAAAGCATTAAGAGAGTCACTAATAAAATTTCCAAGTCACCTCCATAGGCAATTTTGCAGCAAGTCCCTTGGAAGAAAAAAACATTCACTAGAGGATTGTAAGAGAGCCACATATAAAAATAGCAGGCCCTCTTTTCTCTCACAGCTATTTTGTAAAAAACACATTCAGCTACAATAGGAGGTCGTCTTCTAGCCCCACCACTCCCCATTAACATTTGATAATGGATTAGATTTATTGTTCTTTGGTGAGGTATTTTAAGAAAAACTCTCGCTGAGAGTATAGTTCTGTAAAAAAATTTAAAAATTATTTTTATAAATATTTTCATAAAAATATATAAATAAAAAAATCAAAATTTGACCGCTGCTGACACAGCCCATTAATCGACCACACCAGCACAGCACCTACATCCGCTGCGCGCCGCGCCCAAACTGCTGCAGCGCGGCGGCTGAGACGACACCGCCGACTGCTTACTGCAACTCAAAACTCATGTTATGAGCTAAAAAGATCGATGGATCACGACGTCAGTGTGGAAAACTGCAGATAAAACACCATACAAGGCAAAGGAAGCGAGCTGTTTATTTGGTGAGATCGCAACCGGATAAAATAAAATAAATTAATATGTTTGCAACCCGGAGAAATCACAAAAGATGGAACAGTATGATTTTTTGTGTGCGTGTGTGTACACAAGATAGGCTAGGCAAGATCATTATGCTGAATTTTCTTTTAAGAAAGAATTGTATGAATGTAAAACTACAAGTTCTATTTGCGACCCTGAAAACCTGATCGTCGATTATGTAGGGCATAATCGCTTGTGCTCAACCTGCAAGGGCCCAGGAACACGCCTTGACGTTGTGCAGATTGATTAATTAATTATTCCATGGACTGATTAATGAAAGCATGCATGGATTGCTTCCATCAAATCGGCAGCGAAATGTAATAATAATAGTGATTCCCAAAAGTCAAACAAAAAACATGTTGCTGTGTTTATATTGCGTTGACTTGAGTCCATGACAACGTAAAAGTTATAAATTTTGCTCATTGTATTTATGTACATACACCCTTCATTCTAAAATAATATAACTATTTTAACACAGTTTGTCCTATTAATCACTTTATATTTAATTTTTTTATATTTTATCTTCAACTACTACGTCATATTCATCTATTCCTTGTTTATTAAGAGATAGGACATCATTTTTTTACATTACTCACTATTAAATAACTTTAAAATATTTATATTTTACAATAGAAGACCACCACCACAAAATACTCATATTAACACACTCACAATACATATATTCCTTCGAAACACATAATGGCATCAATTACAATAGTATTGCAAAAATCCTCACAAAAAATATTGGAAAAGAAGCTAAATTGATTAAACATGGTTTAAATTCAAAAAGGGTGGAATTCTGGAAATGTTGAATGACGGATCACGTATCGAGGAATGTATACGAGGGCAGCATGAGGTAGATATATTCATAACTTAGTCATGCTACAGAGCAGAAGCAATTTCTTTTTTAAAAAAGTAACTATATATATATATATATAAGTCAACTCAACACGGTTCTAAAATTAATCAGGTACAACGTGCAATGCACAATTTAATCATTTTGATTCCAAATTCTTAGATGAACGGGGAAGCAACTCAGCTCATCTACGCCCCTCTATACATGCATGCATGTTTCATGGCCGGCCATAAACACTGGCCCCAATTTCTTAATAGAAAAAAAAAGAGAGCGGCATCTAGTTGTGGCTTTGTGTTCTTGCTCCTTATATAAACAGCCATTGCTTGGTTGTGCCAACATATCGATCGATCAGGCTACTACCATCAGAGAATCTTCTTGGCAGCCGATCGATAGATCTATCTACCACGTAAGGAAATCATGAAGGCAAGCTCCGTAGCAATGATCGCCGCCGTCATGGCTGTCGCGGCGGTGGCCTCGACGGCGGTGGCTAAGGACTACACGGTCGGCGGCTCCTACGGCTGGGACACCTATATCGACTACGACAAGTGGACGTCTGGCAAGACGTTCATCGTCGGCGACACCATAAGTACGCATTAATTACTTCACCAACTCCTTCTTTGATCCTTAATTAATCTCTCTTGCAATGCACTCCAGTATTTAATGATAATTAATTACTGATTAACTGATCAAATTAACGAGTTCATTAACATTGGCAGCGTTCAAGTACGAGGTGTACCACAACGTGCTGGAGGTGCCGGAGTCGGACTACGACCGCTGCACCGCGACCAACCCCGTCTCCATCCACTCCGGCGGCAACACCACCTTCGAGCTCACGGCCGCCGGCACTCGCTACTTCATCTGCAGCATCCCGCGCCACTGCCTCAACGGCACCATGCACGTCAAGGTCACCACCGTCCCCCACTCCGCCGCCGCGGCAGCAGCAGCAGCGGACGCCGGTCCTTCACTGGCGCCGCTTCCCTCAGCCCCGGCCGATGAACAACACAGTACTCAGTCGTCGCCGGCGGCCGCCCCAAGCACAGCCGCGTCCGCGCCGCGGTATCTGCAGCCGGCGGTGGCGATGGCTGGGTTGGCCTTCACTGCTCTTGTGGCCATGGCCACCTAAGCACTTTGCGCGCACCGCTCTAGATGGAGTTGTCACTGACATTTTTATTACGGATTTGTGTACAAGTACACGTGTGCGTACGTATATACACAGGTTTCTACGTATATTTATCGAGGTGTGGTGAAACTATTCGTGCACCAGACTACCAGAGGCGTTTTGTTACTCCTTTTTTGAGGGTTGCCGTGTATTAATTGTTGTGCATACATGAGTACTTCTGTATTTTTGCAGTTCCATTTCTTAAAAGAAGAATTTTGCTGTTTCATTTTGAAGGTCTTTGCTGCTATCTTTCTACAGAAAATAAACTTTCCTGTGGGGATCGATATGATGTTGGGTTACATGTGCTGTTCGATTTATTTTTCAACCGTTCGATCAGACCTGGACTTAAACACACAAGCATCTGAAAGATAATTTAATTTGAAGTGCAAGGAGATCAACTCACAGAATGTTGGGCAAATTGTAACTAGCAAACCCCCATCTTATTTTTCTGTTGCTCTTTGTTGCTCATCTCACCATGTGTAACCACTAGCCTGAGGGACTTTTCGTACTCGCGTTGCTTGTTCCATTGAACCCTGAACAATGATCAGGGTTGTAAGCTGGTGAAAGAAAGATGAGAGATTTTTTTTTCTTAATGAATATCACAGAATGACACCAGCCAATGGGATATTATTGTTTAGGAAGGCTTGGAAAGCAGCTAGTAATATGCCAGTATTGTAATTTAGAAGCTTTGTTGGATTTCAACTCCAACTTATTTGAAACTGAAATGTGTTGAGTTGAGCTTCATATAATAATGTAAGCGAGTATGGACTAATGGAGAGCACGTCCTGCCGCTCTGCTGTGAGGCGAACACGTTGTACCGAACAGAGCACATACCGTTTTCCTTTTCTTTTTAGACATGGCCACCAATAACCTAATTATGCTTCGTCAAAGGTCAAAACACGGTGGGGTATAATTCTATGACATCGAATTCTCATTTACTTCAACGGATGGAATTTATTTACTACTATATAATATACAACGGTGTCATCAGTTCACATGTCACCGGTTGATACTTTGATACAACGAAACTTGGTTTAATCCTGGGTTTAGCTAGGTAGTAAACACTGACGACCAAACTGGGCTTGAATGGAACGCAGTTTCGCCAATTTCCTACAAGGCGAGGCAAATTGATCTTTGCTTTGACTTATGCAACAGGAGGGCAGGACTTGGGGTCATCTGTGGTATCAACATCAGAAGGCCGCATGAACTGCCACATCGGAAATCCTGGATAGCCAATCACAGGCATCATCAGCTTCTGCCCAGCAGCTTGCCCCTGAGCGGCAGCGAATGCAGTAGCTGGGATAACCGGAGGGTGTGGTACGAGGCTTGGTCGGGCATTCAGTAACTTTATCTGCTGCTCCAGGCTCTCTTTCTCTGCCTTCAGATTTTGCTTCTCATCACGCAGCTCATTCTTCTCAGCCTGCAAAATCGAAGGGCATGGTGCTTAGTTTGTCCTTTGGATAGATGCTTTATAGTTCATACCACCTATATCATATGGTTAACTCCAACTCAATAGCTGAGAGAAAAGTGAAATCCTAGCTTTCCTTATAATCTGCTCTTTACTATCCTGCCCCCAGATGGTTTTTCAGGGACATTGAACCCTAGATTTAGAAGCTTTCCCAAACAAACCTTTTGACTAGGAAAACCATGCCAAGCCAACAAAACTATCAAATTGCCATTACATTTTAGACAAAAATAAGAAATGCACAAAGCAATCACAAATCAAGACTGAAATGGTAGGTAGGCTGCTGCTGCAGGGGTCCCCATACAAATAGATGTATGGCAAATAATTAACTATATGAAAGGGAAAAAACATACCTTCAGCTCTTTGATTTTCTCTTGGAGACTCTCATTTGATTCCTTCAACTTCTGTGCTTCACTACGCAGCTCAGCCATTACACGAATAGCATCATTCAGTATAGCAGATTTGTCCATTTTAGGTGTCTTACCTGGTTCAAGGACAGCACCCAGTTCCAAGAACCTAACAGAAATTAAGTACATGGATTAACTTAAGAGTTGGGAAAAACAACATTGCAACCACAAAAACAAATTGGATTAAAAATGCTGCAATTTTCATCAGGAACATACCTCTCATTCAGTTTGTCCCTTCTCAATTTCTCCCTGCATGCTTTGGAGCTTGGTTGAGAGCCACTTTCCAATCTAGGACTAATGTATTGTGATGCCAAGTTAGATATCATCACAAGAAAATAGGAATGCACATTGGAATATGGAAGTAAACAAACCGTTTATTTGTTGGCTGTTCTTTGCCATATTCACAGTCCACAGAGCCATTGTTTTCAGCACTGGTGAAAAAATAAACTTGTACTTCAGTACATCATATGTCACAATAATATAGAACAATAAGTAGCATAAAAAACTATACAATGACAACAAAGGAATCAAGCAAATTTAACACAACAGTAAAATACATCAATTAAGATGCACTATTGGGGTCACTGTGGTTCATAAGGCCACAACCTACAGTGCCCGAAGCACCAAGACAAAAACAAGGACAAATTGAAAAACACATGAGATCACTTCCTGCTGCATAGAGAATGTACTAGAGATCCACAAGACCACAAGGTATCATAAATAAAAAGAAAACTCATAAATCAAAGAGTTGTAGTAAACAATATCCTAACATGAATGCGTTCTTCAATATAGTTCCATTACATGGTAAACTTCCTGCTGGAATCCAAGGCCTACAGATCAAACACTTCTCCCACCCCTTTTCTGATCCTTGATAGATCGTTCATTGAAAAATCCACTGGAAAGCTCAATACCTGGCTCAAAATAGCATGTCAATGCAATTGACTTGCATATAGATCGAAAAGATTTTAAAATCTGGTGTATCAGACTGTTGGGCCAAGAGCAAAACACAACCATCCTCTCACCACCAAGTCAATTTGGCGCCCTTTGCTTTGCTCATTGCCAGTTCTTATATTGTAATTAAATCTTGTATAAAAGTGACACCATAAACATCATCAATGATCATGCTTGTTTTCTTCAGATGTACTATCCCATGACACCAGACAAACATGAAACTGTGCATCCTTCAACCCACTGCATATGCAGCATATGCATCGGAAATAAAATAAGCCGCCAATCAAATATGACCAGGAATGTCAAACAAGCTGACGCATTCTCCTACGTAAGTTATGTAACTAGTTCTACATGTTCCAACATGTACATGCAATGGCTAGTCCCCTGACCTGAATCCCACATTCCCACTAATGCGCTATTATCGATCACCAATCGCACAATCAATAGCAACAATCAAGCTACACCCAATCTCAATTAACGCAACAAACACGCTGCCGCGACAAATCAGGACATGAAAAATGTAACCCCCCACACCACGGCACCGGACCCAGCCACGGCTGAGCGCGATCGGGGCCCGTAAACCTGCAATTACCAGGTGTTTGGAGCCGCGGCGGCAGGGGCGACGGGCGGCGGCGGCGGCTGTAGCCCCGCCTGCGGAGGAGCGGGTGTCGTCCAGAAGAAGCCTCCCGCGGCGGGGGCAGCGTCGAAGCCGGCGGCGGCGGCCAGGTCGTCCATCAGGGGGCAGTCGAAGACCCAATTAGAGCCCTCCGGGGAGGCCATGGCTGCGGGAGGCCGCTCACCGTGGCCGGCGACGGTGGCCGGGGAGTGGCTAGGTTTACGAGGCCGCGACGAGATTTGGGGGCAGTTCGGGGGCGGTGGTGCGGTGGGGAGAAGGGAAGCGGTACGTGGGCTCGGACGCCGAGCTAAGGAGCGGAGCGGGAGCACGAGGGGCACGAATACGGACTTTGGGCCTGCGCATAATAATGGGCAGGATGATATGGGCGACTTTGGGCCTGGCATAATTGGGCGGATGAATATGGGCTTTAGATGATGTGATACAGTTTCCATGGGCCTTTGCTTAGCAATATAGACTACAGACTTCCTCAAAAAAATTAGACTGCAGACTAGGTAAACTCTCAGCCCTGATTATATGGTTTTTTTTATCAAATGTATTTGATTCTCTCAATTAATAAATAACTGAAAATGAAATCATTTAGACATTAATGCACGTTATTACACTTTCCAACTTAGCCATGCATGCAGGAGATTAGGCTCCATCGAATTGGCAACATTGTAGCAGGCAATAAATGTTCCGCCATATTCAAAATGTATATAAAATGCTGTTGTAAAGTCATGAAAACTTGAAATGTATCTGAAACAAATTTGTACTAAGACAAACAAGAAAAAATAATATGAATTTCAAATATATTATATAGAAATCAAAATGTGCTCCTATAAGCGAATTATTAAAATTTCACAAAATGAAATTTAGAATACCGAATTAAGTTGAAAATGAAATTTGATCTTATATGTTTCAACTACCCATTCATGATGTAGATACGATATTGAAAATAAATTTTAGCAGTTGTACGTGATTTGAATTCGAAATAGACATAGTAGGTCAGATTATCACATTAATTACTTGCCATTCTTGTAAATAGCAAGTGCAAAATATCATTTATTTCTATTACCTCCTAGGAGTTAATACCAATATGAAGCGTTAGATCAACATGAAATGGACGGCCTAAACAATCTTCAAGCACTGTAAAAAAATCCTTTTTCTAAATATTTTTTCTTTTACAATAATTGGCTTCTTTATCGATTTGAAACTTGCTTGCTCCTTGCTTAGGAGTTCATTATCACTATGAGACAATATAAGTGTAAACATATTTATTTTCACCTGAAAAGGAAAATGGGAAAGCATGTCATCCTCTAGCTTTCAGCAATTGCAAAATTGCTCGCATGTTGAATCCAGATCCTTACTGTAGCTATCACTGCGCAAAGCCAAAACCAAAACCAAAAGCAGAGAAGACCACAGCTAGAAAAGATCTCTAGCTTGTTCCGAGCCCTCAACATTCACCACGAAAAAAAAAAGCAGAAACTGAAATCGTACAAGAGTTAAAAATAAAATTTAATGCTTTCTTTTAATCATAAAAACCTATGTTTTTCGAATAAGGACATAACACTATTTCATTATTATACACGTATGTATATAACTTCCATAGATCTAAAAGTTTTATAATAAACTAGAAAAAATTTACAAATAAACCTAACTAAATTTACCTTAATCGAAATTTTAGATCTCTAGATAATAACAAAACAAAATTACTAAAAAAATTGATCGAAATTAATTAAGTACTAATTAATTAATAACACTAGATCTAAAAATAGCCAATCAAACTTTTCAAAATATCAAAGAAACCAATAAAAAGAAGAAACAAATTAATCTAAAATAAAACTTAATCTTTGACAAACTTTACATTTTATTATTAAAATTGTGCTTAAAATTTTAAAAAAATTTCTCAATTTTCTATGTAGAAATATCTAACATCTTAATATCTATTTATAGCAAAAATTCTAATGAAAAAGAGCTAAATACCCTTAAGATTTCATAACCACTATTCAATTTATTCTCAACCGTCAGATCTGAAACAGCCACTCTAGGTTACGCCATGTTACCTGTTATACCGATAAACATATATTCCAATTCATTTTCATAGAGAATCCATCTCGGTTATTATTTTAGTGCTTCCACACTAATCCAATTACGCCACGTCACCTTCGGATTTCCTGCGGCTATACATGTGTGCACGTTTGCACGTGCCACATCTCCCGTTCTGATACCCCACCTGTCAGTCGTAGCACCTCTCCATACTTGCACACACGCTCACTATCCGCCATAGCTCGGCTGTCAGCCGCAGCATCACCTTGCACCCGTACCTACACCTGTACCTGCTAATAGGTCTAGCCCACCTATCAGCCTCTCTCTTACCGCACATGTCCTTGCTGTTGGCCCAATTTTTGCTATTAGCCCACTCATCCGGTTTACTAACTTCTCGGTCTGCCTACCAAGTCAACCCACTCCGACAACCCAATCACATTTGGTCTTCTTTAGCCCACGCTAACTCATTCACACACCGCCTTCACCCTATTTTCTGATAGGCCGAATTTGCATGGTTCATTTGACTAGGTTGTTACTATATCTAATTTAGAAAATTTTTCATATGTTTCCCGAATTTACTTCCTACATATAAATAAAAAAAATCAAGTGACGTATATCAACACACATGGTTCTCATATTTTTTATAAAGAATTTAAATATAAATCAATTCAATAATGTCAATTTTAATATAAACTAATTTTGCTAATTTTAATATAAATTATTTTATCAATTTTGCTTAAATCATTTTTTATCATTATTATTTACCAACGTAGGAAAAAAAACATGGTTCAGAGCTCACGCAAACCACACCTTCACGGGCACCTGCCCAATTCTTCCCTACACACATCGACAAAAAAGGGAACAAATTTGTGTGTCACGCAGTGGCATGAGACGCCACAAGTCGCCAACGATATAATATACCAAGAATTCACGGACAAAACCACGAACATCTACCCCCCAAAAAATTCAAATTTGTACAAACATTGCAACCACTGCTGCACATCATGATGACAATCACGCCGCCATCCGCGCAGCCGGTCAGGTTGCAGCAACGATGGACATGCCGGAGCAGGACGGCGTCTCCTGCGCCTCTTCTTCCACCTCCGACGACCGGGCGGCGTCTCGTCGCAGACTACCGGAGGACGATGGCTTCTCTCAGAGCTGTAGCCACCGAAAGCGAACAGGCTTCTCCTTTGCCCGAGGTACGTCGGCACCTGCGAGCACGAGAACATTTTCTCAATTCAAGCTGAGTTCTTGGCTCATGCATTGCTCGTTCACCGCAGCCTCCGCCATTGCTCACCGAGGAGGAGAAGATGCTCGGCAACTACGTCCCCGTCTACGTCATGCTCCCAGTAAGCTCATCACATGATCTGCCACATGGAGCTCACGCAAAATTTGAAGCTTTGTTCACTTTGACCATGTCGTGCGGCGCCGTGGCGTGCATGTAGCTGGGCGTGGTCACCGCGGAGAACGAGCTGGAGGACACGGAGGCGTAGCTGCGGCGCCTGCGGGAGGCCTGGCGTCGACGGCGTCATGGCGGACGTGTGGTGGGGTATCGTCGAGGGCGCCGGGGCGGCGCGGTACGAGTGGCGCGCGTACAAGGAGATGTTCCGCATGGCGCAGGAGGAAGGCCTCAAGGTGCAGGCCGTCATGTCGTTCCACGCCTACGACGGCAAAGTCGGCGACGCCGTCAGCATCCCGCTGCCGCGCTGGGTCAGCGACGTCGGCGACGCCGACCCGGACGTGTACTACACGAGTCCCGGCGGTGCCAGGAACCAGGAGTACCTCACCCTCGGCGTGGACGACCGGCCTCTGTTCCACGGCAGAACTGCCATCCAGGTGCAGCTCAAGTAGCACTACAGTATTTTCATAATTTATAACATTCAAATTACAATTTTGCAAATGTGATGTCACAACCATGATCTAGTACTTGATCAATTGTTTTTCTATGATGCCAGTCATATGCCGATTTCATGAAAAGCTTCTGAGAGAACATGACTGACTTCTTGGACTCTGGCCTGATAGTGGACAGTGAGGTTGGTCTCGGGCCAACTGGTGAGTTGAGGTACCCATCTTAGAGGGCCAGGGCTGCGAGTTCCCCTGTTGAGACTAATTCTCTGATTTCTGTTCTGATACATGGCTTCCTAATGTTCGTGGGAGTGTATCATACATAATGAACATGAGTGCATCCTTCTAAGGAGTGCATGCGCTCGCCAACTTTCGGCCGAGGGATGGCGTGGTCTAGTCAAAAGACATGGCGGAGTGTGCCGGAGTTTTAGGATTGTATTGCGAGTAGGTTCGATCGTGAGATGGCAGGCATAATCATCTATTTAAGATCAATGCATAATAATTCGATAGCACAAAATTTGCTCTCATACTAAAATCCTTTGTTTGATTAGTATTTCGTCAAACACCTTCGCTCACTTCGCTGACATCCCCCTCGGACAGTTCCAGGTAGGATTAATTTTTACAGTTCCAGCTAGGTATACATGTTTTGAATTATTGATGTTACAATGGTTTGAATTATTTTACATTTTGGTGTCAAATCAGTTTGAAAATGTTGAAACTCGAACAAAATTTGCTGTAGTGTTATGACAAGCGGAGGACTTCAAAGAGGCGGCGACAGAGACCGGGCACCCGGAGTGGGAGCTGCCAGACGACGACGCCGGTGAGTACAACGACACGCCAGAGGACACGCGGTTCTTCTCGGCGGACGGCGGCACGTTACCTCACCTTGGCGGGGAGGTTCTTTCTCACGGGGTACTCCAGCAAGCTGCTCGAGAACGGCGACAAGATCCTCGACGAGGCGAACATGACCTTCCTTGGGTGCAGGCTCAAGCTCGCCGCGAAGGTGTCCGGCATCCACTGGTGGTACCGCCACCCGAGCCACGCCGCGGAACTCGCCGCTGGGTACTACAACGTGGCCGGCCGCAACGGGTGCCGCCCCATCGCGCGCATGCTGGCGCGCCACGACGGCGCCGTGCTCAACTTCACCTGCGCCTAGATGAGGTACTCGGAGCAGCCGGAGGAGGCGATGAGCTCGCCGGAGTGGCTGCTGCAGAAGGCGCTGAGCGCGGCGTGGAGGGAGGGCGTCGAGGCGGCGTGCGAGAACGCGCTGCGCAGGTACGACCGGAGCGGTTACAACTAGATGTTATTGAACGCGCGGCCCAACGGCGTGGACCCCGGCGGCGAGCCGCACCGCCGCGTCGCCGCCGTGACGTACCTCCGTCTGTCGGACGAGCTCCTGTCGGGGAGCAACTTCCGGGCCTTCAAAACTTTCGTCAGGAAAATGCACGACGATCAGGTTTGGGCCCATTTCGCTAGGCAAGGACCAACTTAGTCAATCTCAGCCCATCAAAGTGTATGGGCTAAAATTTGGGCCCAATCAAACGAGGCCAACATAGGCTGATCCGGCCCGGTACAGGAGGCCCATGAGGCCTCTGGAGAGGTCGGAGCCGGAGGTGCCCGTCGAGCGGCTGCTGGACGCGGCGGAGCCGGAGCCGCCGTATCCGTTCGACGGCGAGACGGACATGAGCGTCGGCGGCGGGCTCGCTGAGCTCATCGACCGGGTGTTCGACAAGGTCGACTGGATATTCTGTTAGAATCACGCGATTACGTAATTGGTGTGCGTCAGCAAAATTGGAGTCTGGCGTAGACACAACGGCACCTCTGAGGTGCTGTCTGAGTCTGATACCACGGTTCGATCACTGGCTAGTGGGACCCATTTCCAGGATAAACATGACATTCATTGTGCTATGCTACTGTACGTTTAGACGTCGAGCCAAATTGCAAAAACGTCGTCAAAGATTAGATAAGGGCATACATTCACACATAACAACTTTTTTTTTTCTTTTCATCAGATCCCTATTCGTTTATGATGAACGGATTTAAGGCACACCCTTATTGTCTTCTAAACAATGTGATTTAACTTTCTATATATGAGTTTTTTTTATAATATCGCTTTTAAATCTATTTCCATATTTATAATAATTAAATTCATTTGTTTATATATCAAATAATTATCACAAAAACCATTAAGTACATAGAGAACGAGAGTGATCGCCTTAATTTGCATGATTTATAATAATGTTTTCGCTACATACAGCTACATGTATGTGGATTTGCTTTTATTGGAAATATGGTTAGCTTCCATCTCTTGCCGTGTTTTAAAATGTAGCACTCTTGTGCACACCATGATGTAGTTTTTCCGTTTTATATTATAAAATATTTTGATTTTTTAAGTTAAATTTGTTTATGTTTGATGAAGTTTATAAGAAAATATATTAACATTCACAACATCAATTTTTATATTAAAAATATTATAATATTTTTTTATAAACTTAAAGTTTAAGTAAAAAAGATCAAAACGTAAATAATATGAAACTAAGGGAGTACCAGCTTCCCGGTGAAAAAGGGTAGCACCGAGGTGTATATATGTGGTGAATGTACGTGGTTATGAACCTTTTGGCTTCCAAATAACAGGAAAGCACTTCTAAAATAAATTTAGTAGAATTGAACTGAATCTCTGTTTTAATTTGAATTTGTGTGTTTATAGAGTGAATGTGAGTATGTATATATAAGAGACTGTTTAAAAAAAACTTTACTTCATACTTAGTCACCAAATTACCATTTTTAGGTAACAGTGTTTTTCCGAAATTTCTTGTGCACGGTGTAGCAGCCAACGGTGTCCGCTAGCGTACGTGCATAGCAAAATGAGAGCGGCGTCCCACTGCAGCAACAAACTTATGTTTCCGTACATGCCTGTAAGATCTGACAGCCACACTGTCGTAATGCCTGATTGTCAGTGACCATTGGATTTTTTACTGTACACCATATTTTTATATGGTATTAGATCGGGTCTAGACATTCTTAGCGCTAGCGTCGATAAGCCGACGCTTCCTTCCCATCGCAAACCTTCTTCCTGATATTCCTTCTCTACTTTTTCGTCTCGGCTCTCTCTTCTCCTCGTCTCCTCCGCAGACGGTCTTCTTCTTCTCTACCACCCTCTCTCCTCCCTTGTTTCCACCACGTGACAAGACGACGGTCTCCATCCGCCTTCTTGTCTCGTCTCACACCCGTCTTCACTCTTTTCTTGCCTCGGCGTACCTTTTCTCCTCCGACGCTGGCACAATTCTGCGTTCGTCGTCTCCATCGGTTGGACCCGTCTACCTTTTATCGGCTGGACTCATCCGCCCTCCATTGGCTGGAACTCTCTCTCGGTTCCCGCTTTTCCAACACGCTCACCTGCTTCCGGACGCAAAACTTCTCCACTCATGTCCAAGCCACTCCGACGTGTCCACGTGTCCACGAACACGAATCTCTGCCTCCCGGACACGAACCTCCTCTCTTCGCGTCCATGCCTTCTCCGAGTTTTCATATCCGTTCCACTCCTTTGCCTCAACGAGTCCAAGGACGTGAAACTTCTCTTTACGGACACAAATCTTCTCACATCTGTGACCCACCTACTCTTTGACCTACTTACTCTATCACCCACTTCTCCCCCAACTACTCCGCTATCTACTTTCATCGGCCAACCACTCCCCTCACCGGCTTACTCCCATCGGCCACCTACCCCTCATTGGACCTTACCCTCATCGGCTTCTTGTGCCCGTTACCCTCTTGTCATGGCCACCGATCCAGCCCTTAGCTCCGGCACCCTCTCAGTCATCGAATTTGTTCCGGCCATCGACGCTCCTGACCACACCTCGGGCACTACCTCGCTGATCTTCTCACCACCGTACGTCGCTGACAACATGAAATCTCGCGTCCCTATCTCTCTCGACCTCAACGGCAACTACTCCAAGTGGGTATTTTTCTTCAAATCCCTCTGTGGAAAGTTCGACCTCTGGTCTCACATCGATGGCTCCGCTCCACCTCGACCCGATGATCCCCAGTGGGACATCGCTAAGTGCTACGTGCACAGCTGATTGCTTGGTTCAGTCGATGACTCTGTCCTCGATCTTGCCATGGAGGACACCGACCCCACTGCTCGGGATCTCTGGGTGGCTATTGAGCGGCTCTTCCTTGCCAACAAATAGCCGCGCACCATCTTTCTACTAAATGAATTCCACTCCATGGTAGAATGAGACTCTTTTGTCTCCTCGTACTGCCAGTGCCTTAAGGTAAAGGCTACCGCCCTCCACGATGTCGGTCACCCTATGGCCGACTCACAACTCATCCTCACCCTCCTACGAGAACTTAACCCACGCTTCTCCAACATCGCCGACGACATCGCCAACTCCATACCCCTTCCGTCGTTCGCCCGGGCCCATGACATGCTAGTTCTCAAAGAACTACGCCTGGCCAACGACGAGAAGACCGTGGCCCACACCGCTCTCCTCGCCGCAGCCGACCATGCCTGCAGATCATCGTGTGCTGCTGCCACTTCTCGCGGCTCTGGTAGCCATGGCCCTAACCATGGCAACACAGCCCGCACCGGTGACACCGGCAAAGGCAAGGGCAAGGGTAAGGGCAAGAACTGGCACGGTCCGATGCAACCGCGACCTGCTCCAGTCCCTGTCCCGCCTACCGGTCCCATGGGTCTGTGGCTATGCTACAACCCCTGGGCACCCTAACCCTAGCCACGCAATCCCATCGGCTGGCAACCAGGGGTTCTCGGCGCCCATCCTCAGGTCCACCTGGCATCGGCTCTCACCCTACTGCCTCAGCCGATACTCACGCCACCACCCACCCAGTCGGTTCCCTCCTAGAACCAGGCTGGTCTCATCGCCGTCCTCAACCAGATGACGCTCCAACCTCAGCATCCTTGGATGCTGGACTCTGGTGTGCCCTCTCAAATGACGTCATCGGCTGGTATACCACGCTCTCACCATCTGTCCTCCTCCCCCTTTGTCACCATCGGCAATAGCCACTCTCTACCAATTCAATGCCGTGGTGACTCCTTTCTGTCTATACCCACAACTAACCTTTCACTTCGCAATGTCATCATCGTTCCCTCTCTCATTCACAATCTAGTATATGTTTACCAATTCACACGAGATAACAATTGCTCAATTGAATTTGACGCTTCTGGTTTCTCTGTGAAGGATATCTCAACCCGGCATTAGATCCTTCGCTGCAATAGTGGCGGAGATCTCTATACCATCCCTACTGCGCCGTCCACTCCACACACCAGCATCGCCCTCTCTACCAACCTCTGGCATCTTCACCTTGGTCATCGCAGCCCCGACACTGTCGCCAATCTACGTCACAGCGCCTCCATCAAGTATACCCACAGTAGCTCCATTGTTTGTCACTCGTGTCAACTTGACATACACGTGCGACTGTCTTTTTCAAATTATATATCTTGTACCTTGTGACCTTTTGAGCTAATACACTGTGATGTATGGACTTCTCTGGTTTAGAGTGTTTCTGGTAATCGGTATTATCTTGCAATACTTAATGATTATACACACTATTGCTGGACTTTTCCACACACCAGCAAGTCCGAGGTCGCCTCCTACCTAATTAACTTTACAAACTATATCTCCAACTAGTTCAACCTCTCCATTAAAGCTCTGCAGGCCGATAATGGTACGGAGTTTATCAACCATACCGTTCTAAACTTCCTTACCTCCCATGGCATCCATCTCCGCCTCTCCTATCCCTACACCTCTCCCTAGAACGGTAAGGCCGAACGACTATTTCGCACACTTAACAACATGAGTCGCACAATGCTACTTCATGCCCACCTACCTGTAACCTACTGGGCTAAAGCTCTAACCACGGCGATTTACCTCCTCAATCGGCGTCCTTGCTCCTCCGTTCGCACAATGTCCCATACACCCTTCTGTACCACACGACGCCCAATTACTCTCACCTACACATCTCCGGGTGTCTCTGCTACCCTAATCTTATCGCCACTGCTCCTCACAAACTTGCCCCCCACTCCACAGCCTGCATTCTCCTCGAATATCCCTCATCCCACAAGAGATACCGATGTCTCGATCTCTCTATCCGCTGGGTCATCGTCTCTCGCCTTGTTGTCTTTAACAAGACCTGCTTCCCCTTCGGTCTACTTTATCCTAGATCCTCCTTTAGCGATCTCGACTTTCTCCTTACCAACACCGTGCCCTCCCGGTCTCCTCCATCAATCTCACCTCTGGCCCCCTTATCGGCCGCTCCTGAGAACTTGTTGCTCAGCTATTCCACTCCTCTTCGATCCGATGCTACTCACATCGGACCTCCATCGGCCCCACCACTCTCATCAGCTCTAGCCGATCCTGTCTCTCTTTTATCGAACACCTCAACCCCATCGGCTCCGCAGCCTTCATAGGCTCATACCCACCTATCGGCCCATCCGCCTCCATCGGCTCTCCCCTCCCTATCGGCTGCTCCACCTCCATCGGACCGCCCAAACCAATCAGCCCATACACCCCCATCGGCTCAGGCCGACCTAGTTCAGCCCTTTCCTCTCACATACAATCACCGATCTCGAGCCAATGCCGTCCCTCCCTAACCAGTCCCTACCCCACCTCCCACGCTCTCATCAGCACCTATTCCCTCCACATCTCATATGATTACCCGATTACAAACCGGGTCCCTCCACCCAACCAAGCGCTGCGGGCTCTCAGCAGTCTATTGTACTATCTCGCCCATCCTGATGACTTCTCATTCAGGCCTAGCCGATCCTCAGTGGCGCGCTACCATGGTCGACGAGTACAAGGCTCTCATGGACAATGAGACCTAGCGTCTCGTCCCTCGTCCTCCCGGTGCCAATGTTGTGACCGGTAAGTAGATCTTTAAACACAAGTTCCACGTCGATGGATCACTTGCCCGTCACAAGACACGCTGGATAATTCAAGGTTTCTCCCAATGTCCTGGTGTTAACTACGATGAGACCTTCAGTCCCGTCATCAAACCCGCCACCATCTGGATCATTCTCACCCTGGCTACCTCGCACTCTTGGCCGATCCACCAGTTTGACATAAAGAACGTCTTTCTTCACGGTCATCTGACGGAAATGGTCTACTGCCAGCAGCCTCCAAGCTTCGTCGATCCCTCTCGTCCCGATGACGTTTGTCTCCTTCAGCGCTCCCTCTACAGCCTCAAACAAGCTCCCCGTGCTTGATACTAGCGCTTTGCTGCCTAACTTCGGCACATCAGCTT
Organism: Oryza coarctata; assembly: GCA_030770085.1. NCBI lineage: Eukaryota > Viridiplantae > Streptophyta > Magnoliopsida > Poales > Poaceae > Oryza > Oryza coarctata. The sequence goes on from CM061475.1 coordinate 14,104,248, forward strand.
TGTGGCCTCCGTGTCCGATAGCTCTCTCTTCGTTATTCACATCGGCACCACCACCACCTATCTTCTCCTCTACGTCAATGACATTATTCTTACAACGTCCTCACCGTCCATCCTGCACCAGATCATGGCTCGACTCTACTCTGAGTTCGCAATGACCAATCTCGGTCCTCTCCATTACTTTCTTGGCATCTCTGTTACCCGCTCTTCTCACGGGCTCTTTCTTTCTCAGCGTCAGTACGCCATTGATCTCCTCCATTGTGCGAGCATGGCCGAATATCACCCCATGGCCACTCCAGTCGACACTCGCGCCAAGCTCTCTATTACCGAAGGCTCACTCATCGTCGATCCCTCCCAGTATCGGAGTCTTGCTGGTGCTCTCCAATACCTCACTCTAACATGGCCCGACCTCACCTACACCGTCCAACAAGTGTGCCTCTTCATGCATGTTCCGTGCGAACCTCACCTCGTGCTGATCAAGCGTATCCTTCGCTACGTGAAGGGCACACTCTCCAGCGGCTTGCATCTCAGCTCCAGCCCCATTGACTCTCTCACCGCGTACTTCGACGTGGACTGGGCGGGCTACCCTGACTCTCAACGCTTCACGTCAAGCTACTGCGTCTTTCTCAACGACACTCTAGTCTCCTAGTCCTCAAAACGCCAGACTACAATGTCTCGGTCCAGTGCCGAAGCCGAGTACCGCGCTGTTGTCCACGCCGTCGCCGAGTGTTGCTGGCTTCGTCAGCTTCTCTAGAAGATTCGTGCACCTATCTTCTCTGCGACCATCATCTACTGTGACAACGTCAGTACCGTCTATATGACCGTCAACCCATCATTAACGTACGAAACATATAGAGATAGATATTCATTTTATCTGTAACAAGGTCGTACTATGACAGTTTCGAATGCTTCATATACCATCGGCGCACCAGGTCACCGGTATTATGACCAAAGGCCTCCCCGCGTCTTTGTTCACTAGTTTTCAATCCAGTCTCTGCGTCCGTTCCTCTCCCGCTGCGACTGCAGGGGTGTTAGACCACTGAACTATATATATATATATATATATATATATATATATATATATACACCCAATCTCTACACCACATTCTAATCGATGGATGGTTTGCTGAGAGTGGTTACTGCCTTATTACTGGTCAGTGGCCGTGCCCAAATCAAAGCAATTACGGTGGCTTAGGTATTGCCTCGCTTTCAGTCCTTGTTGCCGGATATTATTTCCAACTCAAACTTATTTTTATCACTGTTACCAACAAATTATTGAAAGTGTTTAAAATTATTCCATAATATCAAAGTAAACCATTTCTATTATTAAAAACAATTCAAAGACTTACAAGCTCCTGGTTTTTTAAATTGAGACAATATCAAGCAATGTTGACAATTACTCCTATATGGAAACCAAGGGAGCAAAGAGAAGATTGATGATGCACTCAATCAATTCAGTGGACCTGAGATTTTGGGTCAATTCGCCAGGGAGATTTTTGGTTACTATCGTGTGTATTGGTGGAGAGTTGGCGTCTTCTTCATTGTTCTAAGTTCTATACCGACACTCTCAAATTGCCCGATGGAATAGGCTGCTTAAACGATCCAAATATTTTCTGTTTTAATCAAGTCAATGTGTTCCGATACGGCCTCCTTCATTTCTTTCGACTTCTTGACCGCCTCAAAAAAACTGTAGCTCATGATTTTTTTAGGGGAATATAGCTCATGATGATAATATAAACGTGTATTCTATTTTTTTACTTTTACTTTCTAAATGAAATCTAACGCATCTCTGGATAAATTTTTCTTCCTAGACTCAGGTCAGGTATAGAGCCACCACCGTTGCCGGCTTTTAAGCTTCCTCGGTCATCTTGTGTTCCCCGCATAGCTCCAACCGTCGTTAGTTGCTCACAGCTACTGCTTGTTTAGTAACAGAGCATAGCTAGAGATAGGAATGCATTAAGTTAATCGCTACCTCTCCTGATACGGATGTCTCATTTTTGTGTTAAGCATTGCGACTTATTAAGAATTACAGAGGTGCTCCGTCGCAAAACATCCATCGTGTCTATCGCCATCCGACTCACCGAGCATTGATGGAGTTGATGTGGTAAGCAAGTGATTGATCCAATCCCTGAATAGACACAAATTGGCGTGTTTTATTCTTACAACGCAATGGATAGAGAGAGGTTTTGGGAGGATACCTGGTTAGGATCACGGTCTCTCAAAAAGCAACCCCTTCCGTTTACAATGAGGCTGAAAAAAAACTCATCTTTGATGTTATGCGTACAACGTTGCTAAATATCTCCTTTGTTGAGTGGAATGATTTAATCCATCATCTAGGTAATACAACTTATCAAATAAAAAGGATTGTTTTATATAGTCGCAACATAAAAATAGTATTTGATCAAATGTGTATATAATGCGACTGTGAACTCTAGTATAAGGATCCGTAAGAGGTCCTTATGGAAGTCAAAACACACAACTATTTATATGGTTCCTATACAGAAAAAGTAATCTTGCTAAAAGAAATTGTGACATTTTCTTTAATTGGTTAAGGAAAATGCCTAGATTCATTAGAAAATAAATTTTATGTGAAAGTAATTCATTGTGTTAGTTAACTTGGCGTTGCCGCAACCATATAGTTCACGATGAAAAAAAAAGTCTAACCTGCATTAGGTTGCAGGGCTATATCGTTTAAGATAACCTGTAATATATCAAGTATGGCTCTGTTCTGATCAACTGTAGTTTAAATCTGATATTGAGTCCAATGTTTTGTGCTAAACCAATGGTTCTTTTATTACAATTAAGATGCCCAGAAGCACAAATGGCCAAGCAATATATATAGGGAGGATAACGAGCTGTTAAGGATGGCCTGGTTAAACTCGTTAGCCTTGTTGCTAAGTTTTATCTTATTTTATTATCTTTAAAATTACATTAACTACCAATTTATCATATGTTAAATAATAATAAACAATAATCACTACATAAATTTAGAAGTAACTAAAAGATTAACTACTAACTACTAGTTAATCAGTACTAAATATAGATCAAAATATATGGTAATCTTCTATGCTAATGAGTTAAACGAATAGCACTTCAGCTAGCTCGTTAAGTTAGCGAGCTAGAAGCTTGGCTCATTATGCCCATGAGTTCGAAGCAATCTAAGTAATAAGCTTCAAGCTTTTTTTTACACTCAGTAATATATCATACTCCTATGTTCATTAGTGTGATCAATTAGCTTACAACTAAATCAAGGGATGCCAAATAAATCCGTGACCTCAAAAATTAACTTGACATTAGTTGACAAGAATGCATCATTCAACCTAGATACTCCCTCTATTTCTAAAATATAATTAAAATTTGTGCCAAAGGAAGATTTTAGCAATTCAAAATTTAAAATTTAACCGCTGAAGCGACCAAAGATAATCTTTTCTCTTCTCTTAATCTTAGCTTGTGCTTAAACAACGTTGAAATACTTATTTTTAAAAATAAAGGGAGTATATCACAAAAGCTATATGAATTTCATTAATATTTGCCGCTCACGTTTGCAGCGTGGCTTGGAAGCCAACCATCCAAACACACTCGGATAGCTTTCGGCCGTTCATGTCACGAGGCCGTGCCAACCCGACGCGGCGACCACAAACATCGCACAAACCAAAAATGATTTGAAGCAACTGTAGGTATACAGTGGGTGCTAATTATTGCAACGCCAGGAGCTATTGCATGATAGGGGACACACCAGCTGTTATTTTCTGACTTAGTCGATCGAATTAACCGTGGTCTCTGAATAAATGAGGCGGAGTATTTGGTTGATGTGATTAATTTTGCCGCAGAGAATTCTTTATTTGTCTTTAAAGTTGACTGTGTCACTATTTACCCTGAAACTACCTCTCTTTTATTTACCCTTTTTACTCAACTTTTCCTCCTTATTTACCCAATAATACATCAAAAGACCATCTTACCCTTCGTAAATAGATTATGTTGTGGGATGCCTAGCACTTTTAACACTATAGTTAAAAATGTAAGCTTATATATTATTATTTAACAAATTACTGTTTTACGCTCACCATCAAAAATCGCAAATCTATAGGATTTATATTCACTTTCATACTCATCAAGTATTAATAAAAAATATAAATACATAAATAATAATATAAAAATCTATATTCCATACCATCATCATCATTCATCAAAAAATCTATCTATAAAAAGGTTTTCAAAAGTATTTATAATACTAATTTACAAACGTATAGAGTTTATAGCAACTTCGGGTAGCCTCCAATTCATGAGACAGATGTGGATCATGATTTAATTTAGTTTATCAATTTATCCATAGCTAATCTAAACATATTTAACTATCACACTTCACAATGTGCAACATCATGTTTGAGTACAAAACTTTTTCCCTATTTACATTTACTATACTTTACAAATGTGTTATTCCAAACAACCATCTACACCACCGCACTTTGATGGATTTATCATTACCCATATTGAAGTATAATAAATTTAATAAGATATTAAGATATTAGTTCAGTCTACGGTTCGTAAGAAGATGATTAATCATCATCATCAATCATCACATCTTTGAAACTCCCTTAACCACCATATATTTTATACACTGATGATCTCCATCATCATTAATCTATTAGTCATCTTATTATTAATATTATTGTTTTTAAAAATAATATTTGAAGTAATACTAGAAATAATAGTTTTATAAAATAGGTTTCTAATTAAAATATAATTATTATCATCTATCAACATGATTCAAAAGAGAGTGAGCATCAAAAATTAAATTCATCTTTGGTCATTTGTTCAGTGCATTCCATCAATGACTTCGAGTATGCTGTTTGATACGTATATACAAATTTAACTTAATTACGATTATATTTGGTTTGAGGTGCAGATGGTAATGTGATAGGCTAATTATTTAGTCAAATGCAAGTGTGATTCAATTAGTATATGTTTAAATTTTCTAAGCATGCATTGTTGACTTGAAATTCCCTAAGGCCATTTCTTTTGCCTAGCCGACCAGGACACCACTCCATCGGACCAGCATTCACACCCAGCCCTACTCCCGTACTGTACTCACCTGCACACATACACAATTAACAGTTAACACACACTAGCACAGTGAGCCCCCAGCCACCCAGACGGCCACGCGCCCAACTACAGCTACATCCTCTTCTCCACTTCTTGCTCCACTACCCAACGCAGCAGCTGCGGCCCCAAATCCAGCGCCCAACATGCCGGCAGCGCCGGCGAGCTCGACGCCAGCCACCACCTCAAGCTAGCTCTCTCTCCCCCTCCAATTTCTTCTCCTCTCCCCATGGGTCCAAGCCCTAGCTGTGCCTCTCCGCCCCCACTTCTCCGTCACCTTGGCCGCAATGGTGGAGCCGCCGGTGAGCTCCCTTGCAGCGGCAGCACCTGCTTCTCCCTCTCTCTCTCTCTCTCTCACTTTCTCTCTCTCCCTCTCTCTCTCTCTCTCTCTTCTCCTTCTTCCTGTTAATCAACTGAGATTGTGTTTGGTTGGATTTGAAGGTAATGTACTGTTGATTTGAGTGTAGAGTGGTTGGTGCTATTCTTGCTTAATGCGAAATGTTAATATGCAGGATATAGCAGTTGTCAAATTTCAGATCAACTAGCCAAGTTTTCTTGCTACTGTTACTTGAACCAAATGCCAGGAGTACTGCTATAATTAAATCTTTGGATGTTTTGATGCTTGACATTACTGCTACTGCTCATGACCTATTTGAAGTTTTGGTTGTTTATATGACAGGGTGAGGTTAGAAAACTCATGTGTATGCATGATCTGAAATTATGCTGTAAATGTGGAAGCACCTTTTTCTTGGTACCTGATGTGTTCTTTGCCTTGTTGGTGCTTATTTGTTCCCCAGGTGCTCTAGGTGGCTGCTGGTTATCTGCTCCCCCCACCGCCCCCCCCCCCCCCCCCCCCCGCCCCACCACCACCACCTTTCCAGGTTCCTCCCCTCAGCTGAGCTCCCAACACCTCCCATGGTTAGCTCCCCTCCTTCCCTCCCATGGTCACCATCTTGTGGTTTATTGGATCTTGTTCTTGGCTACTTTGGAGGGAGTGTGGTAGTGGAAGAAGAATGGCTTTCTCTGCTGATTTGGGTGGACTGAAGGGGGTGAGGTGAAAAGGCCTCCTTTGCTTGTTTGATGGTTGCTTGTTCACTTCTCTACTATTTGGTCAAGGCTCTTGTCTGATTGGTTGGGAGTGGACGCCCCTAACTGTGTATTGTTTGACTGGATTGGTGTGTATGGTTTGACTGGATTGGGTTCTAATGTAGCTCTCCTTATTACGGTGGCCAAGAAATGAGTGGTTGATTAACTATACCTTAATACCCTGAATATTTATTAATTACGATGGCAGGTGTGATATTGGACGTTCATAAACTTATGTATATTGGATGATCTGAGGTGCTTGTTCATAATTTATATTGATTACTTAATTGGCCACGTGATTTAGCCTCTTAATTGTTATTTTAATTTGTGATTAAAATTTGGATCTTTTCATGTTGCCACATGAAAAGGAATTCCTAGTCACCTACGGAAATTAAACATGATGTTTTATGGACGATTCAATTATGGTTTAATGGCTATTTATTATATTTTTAAGACATTTCAAACATCCTGTTTACATTGTTACTCTTTTTGCTCACACCTGTTAGAGGTAGTGGCATGTTGTAAATAAATACAACAATGGTTTTTTGTTTTTATTACTCAATAACAAAATCAATAATATAATTATTGAATTAGAGGCAAAAAAAAGTTCTCCATAATTTTGTTAATGAATTTGTTTTACGTACACTTAAAATAATTATTTAAAAAAGAATCATGATAATTAATTTTGATATCATAGATATATGAGAATATATGTTATTAAAATAGTGACCTAGTTTTCTCATCTATAAGGTTAATCATTTTCTACTCTTCCGTTTTTCGCAACGGTACATTTTAAAAAAATATATAAAAAATTTGCTTTAAAAATTATATTGATTTATTTTTTAAATTATTTTAGTTAATACTTAATTAATTAATTATGTGTTAATTGGATATCTCATTTTACATTCGGTTATAAACCAGCAACTTCGAACCCAGCCTAAGTCATGACTAATTATTATCTTCATACTAATCATGTGGGGCAAAATGGATATTTAGTGAAAAAAGTGAGTGAAAAGGTAGGAATATGAGTAAACAAGAGATAAAAGTTGAGAAAGAAGGGTAATAAAAGGAGAGGTAATTTCACAAGGGCAAATGAGGAATATGGTCAACTTACAAGGGCAAATAAAGAATTATCTCTATTTATTTTATCAAATGTGTATCATGCGATGTAAATATGCCTGACCAACAATTTTTTAGCCATAAGTGTAACAATATTTGACAACAAATTAAGTATATGTCGCACGGGTCAAGAAATAATAAAGTGTGGCATGCCGTATGTTTTTTTCTATACTTAAGTGGCATGCCATAGTGATGGCAACCAATCAAAAGGTAACAAAAATGTGGCACGCTTAAGATTTAGTGTGGAAAACTTAGAGTTTATAAGTGCACATATTCACACGTACCACCTTCTATTCATCGTATAAATTTAAACCATTTGCATGTATAGCAATAGAAAATAAAAACTGAAAGCGGAGGTAACGAGTTTGCATGTTTCTTCTATCCGGTTAAAACTTACTTTTTTATATATATATACATATATTAGAAATTTAATAAGACCGGATTTATTCTTTATTTTCATCTAGGATGCCACTGAGCATATATACATGTGGTGTACGTGTTTGATGGGGGTGTGCACGTGTCTGTTTTCCATATAGTAGAGAAGAGCTTACAATATAATGTCAATAGAAATTTACTGAATTTTCTGTTTTCCATATAGTAGAGAAGAGCTTACAATATAATGTCAATAGAAATTTACCGAATTTTTCACTCTAGCACGGATAAGACTCTTTACTTCATACTTTTAGGGAGTTGCACACTACATTTCAATTTTTTTAATGCCGCTCCTTGTAGCCATGGTTAGTTGATCATGAGTAGGTTGATTTAAACATCGGAATTAAAACTTCATGCCAACTGTTGCGTGAAAATTTTAAAATATTTTGCAACGTAGATCATAACGTCGTCTAAATATAGACCATACTTAAAGACAGCCAATTGCACTTTTCTGGGCATTTTATTTGCAATCTTGTTTACAGATGTGATAGAAGATATTGTAAACTACCCCAGCCCCAAAGTGGACAAATTCAACTGATATGGATGTTGTCATGGCAGTTTACCTAGATTTGTCGTATGTAGCATGTGGAACACGATAATGTTATTTTAAACATTCATGTCAAGGAACAATATGTGATTACCTAGTGTCACTGTGAAAGCGAGTACTAATCACCTGGTGATCCGTATAGATGCAAAGTGACACTAAAGGTACGTAATTATATTTAAAACAAACAAATTAGTGTTGCATGTCGTCTTCGTTGTTAGGCTATAGAATCTAAATGCATGGGAAATGTTTCGGCTAGAGCCGGGTGGCTCGGAAACAGGGCGGTTTATTAGCATTAATTATTATAAATTTTAAAAAATAGATTTATTTGAGTTTTAAAAAACTTCTCTATAATTTTTAAAAATACATTATTTAGCACTTCATACTAAAAATAATGAAAAGCTAAGCCAATAAACTGTTTAGAACACTACAGTCACATTTGGAACACCGAAATTTCATATTTTCTACATATGAAATGGATATCTATGCGAAATTTCTAAGCTCTAAACAGGGCTTAAGATTTGCAACGCATAATGTAATCCTGAACCGTAGAAAACATTTGGTAGAAAACATCAATCTGAAAAGGCTAAGCGGTTTGAACTCGCAACAGGGGTTGCGGCAATGCGTGTACAAAGCTAAACAAATTTCTGTTGTGCCCTAACACACGGCACGTATGTGCGTACAAAAGAATTCGTTCTATGGTTAGCCGAAAGCTAGAAAAGTACATCTGCATTCTGCAAACCTTTGCACGGTATTGGTAACAATATATCGAATACAGTTAATATATTGTTACGACACGACCGCAGATTATAACTGAAGATTTTCACATGATAACGGCTTGATACATTTGCACAATGAGGATTAATAAGGATTAATAGATGAATCATTCAGAAGTTTGTTAAAAACCCCTTCTATAACGTCTTTTCTAATATATAAATTTTAAAATAACCTTCTCTTCTATTCTTATAAGCTACGCCATGAGCTCTTCCTGACTATATATAACACGCAGGCGACATGAGGTGAAGTGCACGCTCTCTGATTATCTTTTATGGTATCAGAGCTATTAAACAATAATAGATTAGATCCATCTTCCACCATATCAACCTCCTACGCTGCCATCATCAATTCATTGGTCGGCCAAGTTGTCTCTAGGAAGCTGACCAAAAACAACCATACACTATGGAAAATATAAGTGTTTACCATCGTGAGGGACATATGTCTGGAGGGATTTCTCACAGGCGCCACAAAGACCCCCACGTCTACCATGAAGATGACAGCAGATGACAAAGAAGTGGAGGTACAGAACCTGCTCTACGTTGAGTAGGGTGCTACGGATTAACAGGTCCTAAGATTCCTGCTCTCTTCTATTACTCCAAATATTTTGTCTCAGTTAACTGCTTGCAAGACTGCTGTTGAAGTATGGAGTGCTGTCGAAGCCATATTCACCTCGATGTTACGAGCGCGCACCATCAACACCAGGATCGCGCTTGCTATAATGAAGAAGGGCAATCTCTCCATAGCGGAATACATCGCCAAGATGCAGTCTCTCACCAATGAGATCGTGTCTGCTGGCAAGGCCATCGACGACGACGAGTTGGTCTCCTACGTTCTCACCGGCCTCGATTTCAACTACAATCCCATCGTCTCAGCCCTAGTCGCCAGGACTGAGCCGATCAGTGTGGGAGAGATGTACTCCCAGCTGCTCTCATTTGAGTAGCGTATGGATCTTCTCCAGCCTGATAACCGCTCCTCGGTTAATTCCACCAACCGGGGGCACGGTGCGTTGCAAGGCACGCGAGGCAGAGGGCACTCGCGTGGGGGTGCTCCATCTCGCGAGCGTAGCCAAAGCAATAGGCAGCGCCAGCAGAATCAAGGCCCACAAAATAATCAGCAGCATGGGCCTGACAACAGACCTAGGTGTCAGGTTTACAAGATAAAAGGATATACTGCTGACATATGTTGGTACAGATTTGATGAAGACTTGGTACAAGAAGAAAAATATGCAGGTGCAACGTCTACGTCCTATAGAGTAGACACCAACTGGTACATTGATTCGGACGCTACAGATAACATCACCAACAACTTAGGAAAACTGTCGATCCATGATAGGTACAAGGGTTACGATCAGATCCACACGGCGAGTAGGGCAGGTATGGAAATCAATCACATTGGTCATTCTACTGTTACAACCCCTAGTCGTGATCTTCATCTCAATACAAGGCCAACAAAAATCTTGTTTTAGTTCATCGTCTCACATCTGATAATTCTACCTTTATAGAATTTCATCCTGATTTTTTCTTGATTAAGGATCAGGCAACAAAGAAAACTCTGCTTAGGGGACGCTGTGATCGTGGGCTCTATCCTCTTCCTGCTAGGTGCACAATAAAGCAAGCCTATGGAGCTGTAAAAATTTCTTTTGATAGATGGCATTCTCATTTACGTCATTCGGCTGCTCCGATTGTGGAAAATATTATTAGTCAATTTAATCTTACTGTTTTAGCATATTCAAATAAACATTCGGTGTGTGATGTATGTCAAAAAGCCAAGAGCCGTCAGTTACCTTTTCCTCATTCCAGCTCTATTTCCCAGCATCCTTTAGAAATTATTTATTCTGATGTGTGGAGTTCTGCGCCCAAATCAGTTGGTAAACACAAATACAATGTGAGTTTCATTGATAATTATAGTAAGTTCACCTATATTTACCTCCTTAAATTCAAATTTAAGGTATTTACCAAATTTTAAGAATTTTAATCTCTTGTTGAGCACTTATTTAATTGTAAGATTATAACAATACAGACCGACTGGGGGTGAATATCAAAAACTGCATCCCTTTTTCTTCCAAGTTGGCATCACACACCATATTTCCTGCCCGCATACACATCAGTAAAACGGGACAGCCGAACGCAAGCATCGCCATATCGTCGAAGTTGGTCTAGCTCTTCTTGCTCACGCCAACATGCCACTTAAATTTTAGCGTGATGCCTTTCTTTCTGCCACACATTTGATAAATAGAATACCTAGTCAGTTACTATCATATAACACGCCTCTCTTTTGTTTGTTCAACCAACAGCCAGATTATTCCTCTCTTCGCATCTTCGGATGTGCTTGTTGGCCTAATCTACAACCCTACAGTACCCATAAACTCTAATTCCGCTCCAAACAATGCACTTTCTTAGGATACAATCCGTTTTATAAAGGGTTTAAGTGCCTGGATCCTGATTTTGGAAGGGTTTATATTTCTCAAGATATAACTTTTGATGAATCTCTATTTCCCTTTTAATTTCTTGATCCTAATGCTGGTCATAGGTTTCAAGATGAAATTAATCTTTTACCTACATATTTGTTAAATTCTACTAGTGGGGTTCGTACCATAAGTGATCATGTGGTTGATTCTCCAATTAATCCTGCTAACAATAATTTTGTAGCGCATAAAGTCATGCAGGAATTGCCGTCATCACATACGGGGGTACCCAGAGCTCCTTCTGTCAGAGCTGACCCCCAAGACGATTCACTTGCGCCTCTAACGACTTTCACATGTGTATCTGCCCAGGAGTTCGAGCCCGACGTATCGTTCCATGACACATTGTCTGGGCCAACGACCATCTCTCTAACGCGTGCGAGCGATTCTGTATCCGGCGCACTCGACACGATCAGGGCGCTGAATCCAGAGCCCCCGACGGCCGTATCCACTTTGGATCCCATGTTGGGATTTTCTACGGCACCTTCGGCTGGGGGCGAGCTACATCAAAGGTCGAAGACCCGTTTACAAAGTGGTATTCATAAGGAGAAGCGCTACACCGATGATCCGGTTAAATATTCTTTCTTAACATCAACCGGTGAGCCACAAAACTTATCAGAAGCATTAGAGGATAATAATTGGAAATAGGCAATGGATGCTGAATATGATGCGTTAATGAAAAATAAAACATGGCATTTGGTTCCTCCTCAGAAAGGGCGTAATATTGACTGCAAGTGGGTATATAAAATCAAACGTAAACAAGATATCAGCTTAGATAGATATAAGGCTTGGTTGGTTGTAAAAGGTTTTAAGCAACTGTATGGTATTGATTATGAAGATACTTTCAGTCCTATTGTTAAAGCTACCACTATTTAAATTGTTCTCTCTATTGCTTTGTCCAGGGGTTGGACTATTAAACAATTGGATGTTTATAATGATTTCTTTCATGGGCTTCTTGAAGAAGATGTCTATATGAAGCAGCCTCCTAGGTACGAGGATAATTCTATAAGAAACTATGTCTGCAAGTTAGATAATGCACTATATGGATTGAAATAGGCGCCTGGAGCATGGTTTTCAAGGTTAAGTAAGAAACCTTGTGACCTTGGTTTTAAAGGATCCAAAGCTGATACTTTCTTATTCTATTACAGTAAGGGTGACATCGTTATGTTCATGTTAATTTATGTTGATGATATAATTGTGGTTAGTTCTAAATAAGAGGAAGTGACCGCATTACTTTAGGATCTCCACACTAATTTTTCATTAAAAGATTTAGGTGACTTACACTATTTTCTTGGTATCAAAGTTGCCAAGACTAAGCATGGAATTATTTTGACACAAGAAAAATATGTAAATGATCTGTTAAAAAGAGCTAATATGGCGGATTACAAGCCGATAAGCACACATCTATCCACTAGTGATAAACTCTCAGTTTATGAAGGAGATCCGCTTGGTCCTATAGATGCATTAAGATACTAGAGTATTATAAGAGTCTTACAGTATTTTACATTGATAAGATCTGATATTGCTTTCTCAGTAAATAAAATTTGTCAATTTCTTCATATATCAACAACAGTACATTGGGCGGCTGTTAAAAGAATATTAAGATATCTTAAGTCATGTGTAAAGTTTGATCTAAAGATAAACATGTCATTTTCCTTCTTGGTAAATGCATATTCAGATGCTGATTGGGCTAGCTGTTCTGATGACAGAAGATCAACAGGTGACTTTGCGGTATTTCTGGAAAATAATCTTGTATCATGACATACAAAGAAACAAGCAAGGTCAATTACTGAATTTGAGTATAAGACATTGGCTAATACAACTACTAAGATTATTTGGATTTAGACTTTGTTGAAAGAATTAAAGGTATCCAGTCCGACTGTTGCACGATTATAGTATGATAATATGAGGGCCAAATATCTTACATCAAATCATGTGTTTCATGCTAGAACTAAACATATCGAAGTTGATTTTTACTTTATCCGAAAACGAGTAAACAACAAATTACTTCAGATTGATTTTGTTCTTTTTGAAAATCAAGTGGCAGATGGTTTCACCAAAGTCTTAAATGTACGAAAGTTGAAAATTTTCAAGTAACAAAAAGTTGTAATTGAGAGAAAGTATTAAATAAATCTGTAACACATGCATCCAAAAGACTCTTAAAAAATTTACGCCTCTTCTAATATATAAATCTTCTATAATTAAAAAAATTAATAACCTTCCAGACTCTTCTATCTATATATAACACGTAGTCGATATAATATCAAATATACGCTTTAAGCCTCTGATTATATTTGAAGGATTTCAATCAATTTCACCCGATGAAAGACTGCAAAGCTCACGGAGCTATAGCAAAACTTCCCATGCCGATGAAAACAGCGCTACCATACCATGAGCTTGCTGAACTGCATGAATCCTGGTACGCGACGACGACAACGAACTAGACGTGTACACGGAAGCTGAAATGCCGAATGATATCAACCGTGGAAGCCTGAGATGACCTAGTGCACCATTAATTTCTGAGAGGAAGTAGGCACCTGGAAGAAAAGGATTGGTTATTCCCCCCGCCCTCCTTTTTCCCAGTATAAATAGCCCCTGAGCCCAGCAACATTCATCAAACCGAGCTCAGTGAGCAACAAGTGAAACTAGCGTTCTCAGAGCATACACAGCCAGCCACAATGGCCAGGAACTTGCTAGCCAACTATGTTCAAGTCAACGTCATGCTCCCCGTAAGCTAACTAGCTCTATTTGGACAATCAAATTCTAGTCGCAACCTGGCGATATTAACACAAACACACATTCTTAGTAACAGGCTCAGGAAGAGCAAATGAGCCATATATGCACTAACCTGAATTCCCTTGTGAGATGTTGTAGCTGGATGCAGTGACCGTCGACAACAAGTTCGAGAAGGGCGACGAGATCCGGGCACAGCTGAAAAAGCTGACGGAGGCCGGTGTGGATGGCGTCATGATAGACGTGTGGTGGGGGGTGGTGGAGGGGAAGGCCCCCGGGGTGTACGACTGGGACGCCTACAAGCAGCTGTTCAAGCTGGTGCAGGAGGCCGGGCTGAAGCTGCAGGCCATCATGTCGTTCCACCAGTGCGGCGGCAACGTCGGCGACGTCGTCAACATCCCGATCCCGCAGTGGGTGCGGGACGTCGGCACTAGCGACCCGGACATCTTCTACACCAACCGCGGCGCGGCGAGGAACATTGAGTACCTCACCCTTGGAGTGGACGATCAGCCTCTCTTCCATGGAAGAACCGCCATCCAGGTTTAAGCTAATAAGATAGCCCCACCACCTGCACATATGGAGTCAGATGAATCTTAGAAAAAAAAACGAGGTTTTGATTTTTGCTATATGCATTCAATGCTCGATATAGAAAGTTTTGACTCTTCTCTCTTGTCTGTGGCTGTGACAGATGTATGCTGACTACATGAAGAGCTTCAGGGAGAACATGGCTGAGTTCTTGGATGCTGGTGTCATTGTGGACATTGAGGTGGGGCTTGGTCCAGCTGGAGAGATGAGATACCCTTCCTATCCCCAGAGCCAGGGGTGGGTGTTCCCAGGCATTGGAGAATTCATAGTGAGTGTTCTTTACTTCTTTAGTCTTTACCAAAGTAAAGATTCTTCTGCATATGCCCTCATTTCATAAATAAATGTTTGATAAAAAGATTATCCTCCATGTCATGACTGATTACCAAGGACAATAATCTCGGTCCAATTGTAGATCTCTTTCAGAAAAAGTTCTTTGAAAAATGAGCACAAACATTAAAGTGGTTCTGTTTCACAAAGATTTTTGCATGAAAAACAGTACTAACAGAAAAGGCAGTAGACGAAAGCCCCAAAGACTGCAATTAAGTAACGAAAGCAGAGGAAATCAAATGCTAGATCTGCTGAACAGATATGAAATAGAATAAAACGAATGACAAACGTTAGTAATTCACTATTCTGACTGTTATTAAATAAAAAAACTGCAGTGCTATGATAAATACCTAGAGGCAGATTTCAAAGCAGAAGCAGCAAAGGCTGGGCATCCTGAATGGGAATTGCCAGACGATGCTGGAGAGTACAATGACACTCCCGAGAAGACCCGGTTCTTCGCGGATAATGGAACATATGTTACGGAGAAGGGGAAGTTCTTCCTCACATGGTACTCCAACAAGCTGATCAAACATGCAGACAAGATCTTGGATGAAGCAAACAAGGTCTTCTTGGGATGCAGAGTGCAGCTGGCAATCAAAGTAAGTATCATGCCAAGATCTCAGTTAATTATAATAGATCATTTTGAAGACTTCAATGATTTCAAATGCCAAGGTTTGATTGCTTGACAACAACAAATGCTCACAGTGAAAATTAGACTAGAGGCTAGATGTAAGCAAGAGATGTATATTGTTCCATTTATTGTTGAATCTAGAACACAAATAAGACATGCTCCAATATTGTTTGCTGGCAGATCTCTGGCATTCACTGGTGGTACAGGGTTCCGAACCACGCAGCTGAGCTCACTGCTGGATACTACAACTTGGACAACAGAGATGGCTACAGAACCATCACACGCATGCTCACAAGGCATCGTGCCTGCGTTAACTTCACATGTGCGGAGATGAGGGACTCTGAACAAAGCCCAGAGGCAAAGAGTGCACCAGAAGAGCTAGTCCAACAGGTAATTAACTGACCATTACATACTACTTACTGGTCTATAAGGCAAGACTTCACTATTGTTCTTCTCGGTAGCACAAGAGCACTTCTCATTAAAATATTCTGGCTATGAACTATGAAATGGCAGGTCCTGAGTGCTGGATGGAGAGAGGGCCTACACGTGGCATGCGAAAACGCGCTAGGTCGATACGATGCAACAGCTTACAACACAATACTCAGGAATGCAAGACCAACAGGCATGAACAAGAACGGCCCTCCTGAGCACAAGCTATTTGGATTCACCTACCTCCGATTATCAGACGAACTGTTGGAGGGACAGAACTACAGCACGTTCAAAACCTTCGTCAAGAGGATGCATGCTAACCTGGTGAGTACCACCCTACAAAACCAAGACATTTAAAATAGAATTTGTGTATTGCTTTCATTTTTTTAAAAAAAAAATGAATGTTGCTTCAGGATTATAATTCAAATGTTGATCCACTGGAACCCTTGCAAAGATCAATGCCAGAAATGCCAATTGGGAAGATCTTACAAGCAGCACACCCAAAATTGGAGCCATTTCCTTTTGATGAGAACACTGACCTGCCGGTTTAAACTTTAAAGATCTCGCTGATGCAGTCTGCAGCCACTTTGTGAGAATCAAGGGAAACAGTAAATAAGCCTATGGGGTACAATACGCCAGATGATAAATAAGCTGCTATACTAGCTGGTTATAACCATATGATGTGCAAATAATTATGTACAGCCAGTCATGAAACTGTATGCTTTTACAATAAGCTGTATTGCGTTAGCCCTTGCGCACCCCCATTCCCACGTTGTTGTATTTATTTGAGGCAATGAATAAAAGTTTGTATCTTATTTATTGTGTGATTTAACAGTACAACTGGAATTGCAGACCAGGTTTTGCTGCTAAGTGTATGGATTAAGTTTAACATCGGCAGGTCATTAAGAAGATACAACAGCATACAACGCAAAACAAATAACAACCATGATGCGTGAAAGGAATCAAGATGAACAGGCCAGTTGTACAAACTGCTAACAAAAATGCCACGAGACTAAAATCAGTATGCCAGAGCAAAGAGTATCGTACTGAAAATGATTTGGACAATGACTACTTTCTAGTTTTTGTTGTACAAATACAGTGCTCTATAATCCAAGAAGGGTATTAGACAGAATCACTGGCCTGGGCTGTATATATATAGACTCGACCCCTCGTATACGCTCGAAGAATTTATAGTCACTGTACACTTTCTACATGGTATCAGAGCGAGTCTAGACATCCCGGCGCGCTAGCTTCTTCCTCCGGCGAGCCGACCCTTTCCTCCTCGTCGTCGACGTCTTCTTCCCGTCGCCGACTATCTTTCCAGTACTCCCCTCGCTCTCTCGTCTCCATTTCTTCTTCTCCCCGTCTCTCCCGCAATCACCTTTTCTTCGCCCCACCTCCGCGCGACGAGGCGACGGTCTCGATCCGCCTCCTCGTCCATCCTCGCACCCGTCTCCGCTCTTCCTCTTGTTTCGTGCATCTCTCCTTCTCTAACGCCGGCACATCTCCGCGCTCGTCGTCTCCATCGGCTGGACTTGTCCAGCCCTCCATCGGCTAGAAACACCCCTCAGTTCTTGCCCTTTTCGACACGCTCAACGGCTCTCGGACGCGAACCTTCTCCCCTCACGTCCGAGCCAGTCCAACGTGTCCACGTGTCCACGAACACGAATCCCTGTCTCCCGGACACGAACATATTCTCTTCGCGTCCGGCCACTCCCTGCCTTTTTCACGTCCGCTCCACTCCTTGGCCTCCACGAGTCCACGGACGTGAATCTTCTCTTCACGGACGTGAATCCTCGCACGTCCGTGACCCAACCACTCTCTGACCCACCCACTCTGTCCTCACCTACTCCACTGCCTACTCCCCATCGGCCAACCACTCCTCATCGACTGGCCACTCCTCACCTACTCCGTTGCCCACTTCCTATCGGCTTCTCACATCCTTGATCGGCCGATCCGTCCTCTCATCGGCTTTCCCCTCCCATCGGCTCTTTGCTCCCGTTCTCCCGTCATGGCCACTGAGTCCGCCCTCAGCTCCGGCACTCTTCCAGTTGCCGAATCTGCTCCGGCCCTCGGTGCCACAGACCACATCTCGGGCACCACCTCGCCGATCTTCTCTCCTCCCTACGCTGCTGTGAACGTGAAATCTCACGTTCCTATCTCCCTTGACCTTAACGCCAATTATTCCAACTGGGTTTTCTTCTTCAAATCCCTCTATGGAAAATTCGGCCTCCGGTCCCATATTGATGGCTCCGCTCCACCTCGCCCCGATGATCCTCAGTGGGACATCGCCGAGTGTTGCGTGCGCAGCTGGCTGCTCGGCTCGGTCGACGACTCTGTCCTCGACCTTGCCATGGACAATACCGACCCCACCGCCCGGGACCTCTAGGTAGCCATCGAGCGGATCTTCCTGGCCAACAAGCAACCTCGCGCCATCTTCCTCCTCAACGAGTTTCACTCCATGGTACAAGGCGACTCCTCTGTCTTCTCGTACTGTCAGCGCCTCAAAGTCAAGGCTGCAGCTCTCCGGGACGTCAGCCACCCTGTGGCCGACTCTCAACTCGTCCTCGCCCTTCTGCGAGGCCTCAATCCCCACTTCTCCAACACTGCCAATGATATCGCCAACGTCACACCTCTTCCATCGTTCGCCCAGGCTCATGACATGCTAGTTCTTAAAAAACTCCGTCTGGCCAATGATGAGAAGACAGTGGCCCACACCACTCTTCTTGCCACAGCCGATAATGGCTGCCGAGCTTCTTGCGTTGCCCCTTCCTCCTGCGGTCCTGGTGGCCATGGCTTCGGCCATAGCAACACAGCCCGCACCGAGAAAGGCAAGGGCAAAGGCAAAGGCAGGACTAGCAGGGTCCGACGCCACCACGACCTACCTCGGTCCCTACCCACCCTGCCGGTCCCACGGGTCCGTGGCTCTGCTACAACCCCTGGGCGCCCTAGCCCCAGCCACGCAGCCCCATCGGCTGGCAACCCGGAGTTCTCGGCGCCCATCCCTAGGCTCACCTGGCATCGGCTCCTGTTCTGCCGCCTCAGCCGATGCTACCGACCCCAACCACCCAGTCGGTTCCCTCCTAGAACCAGGCTGGCCTCGTCGCTGCCCTCAACCAGATGACGATCCAACCACAGCACCCTTGGGTGCTGGACTCTGGGGCGTCTTCACACATGGCGTCATCGGCCGGTATACTTCGCTCCTATCACCCCTCTTCCTCCCCTTTTGTCACTATCGGTAATGGTCACTCTCTTCCTATCCAATGCCGCGGTGACTCCTCTCTGTCTACATCCACCACTAGCCTCCCCCTACGCAATGTTCTTATTCTCCCTTCTCTCATTCACAATCTTATATCTGTTCGTCAATTCACACGAGACAACCACTGCTCCATTGAATTTGACGCGTCTGGTTTCTCTGTGAAGGATATCCCAATCCGGCGACAGATCCTTCGCTGCAATAGTGGCGGTGACCTCTACACCATTCCCGCTGCGCCGTCCACCCCACACACCAGCGTCGCCCTCTCCACCAACCTTTGGCACCTTCGCCTCGGCCACCCCGGCCCCGACGCTGTCGCCACCCTCCGTCGCAGCGCCTCCATCCGATGTACTCACAGCAGCTCCACAATTTGCCACTTATGTCAACTTGGCAAACATGTGCGTCTGCCCTTTTCTAGTTCTCTCTCCTGCACCTCGCGTCCATTTGAACTTATATATTGTGATGTATGGACGTCCCCAGTTAAAAGTGTCTCCGGTAATCAGTATTATCTCGCTAGACTTGACGATTACACATACTATTGCTGGACCTTCCCTCTCATCCACAAATCCGAGGTCGCCTCTCACCTCACTCACTTCGTCACGTACGTATCCACTCAGTTCAACCTCCCCATCAAGGCTTTACAAGCCGATAACGGTACGGAATTCGTCAACCATACCGTTACAAACCTCCTCACCTCGCAGGGCATCCATCTCCGGCTCTCCTGCCTCTACACCTCTCCTCAGAACGGCAAAGCCGAGCGCCTCCTTCGCACCCTCAACAACATCAGTCGCACCATGCTACTTCACGCCCACCTACCCGCCACTTATTGGGTCGAAGATCTGGCTACTGCGACGTACCTTCTCAATCGGTGCCCATGCTCCTCCGTTCATAACAACGTTCCCTATGCCCTTCTCTACCGCACGACGCCCGACTATTCCCACCTTTGCGTTTTTGGGTGCCTCTGTTACCCAAATCTCACCGCCACAGCTTTCCACAAACTCGCTCCCCGCTCTACCGCCTGTATTCTCCTCGGCTATTCCACCTCTCACAAGGGATACCGATGCCTCGACCTTTTCACCCGACGGGTCCTCGTCTCTCGTCACGTCATTTTTGACGAGACATGTTTTCCCTTCGGTCTCCTTCATCCAAGATCCTCCTCTAGTGATCTCGACTTCCTCCTCACCAACACCATGTCGACCAAGTCTCCCCCACTGCCCTCTCCATCGGCCCCCTCATCGGCCACTGCTGAGGATTTACCCGTCACATCTCCCACCACTACTTGGTCCGATGTTCCCACCATCGGACCCCCATCGGACCCACCTTTATCGGCTGATACCGATCCTATTTATCCTTCAGCCGATACCGTTCCCTCTCCAGGACACCCCACTTCCATCGGCTCCTCACTTTCCATCGGCTCTCCCCACCCTATCGGCTCCCCCTACCCTATCGGCTGATCCATCTCTATCGGACCGATTGGAATACTCGGCCCACCCGATCTCATCGGCTCAGGTCGATCTAATTCCTCCTTTTCCTCTTATCTACAGTCGCCGACTCGGAGCCGATGACGCCCCCACCCGACCAGTTCTTCCCATTACTCCCGCACCCCCATCGGCTCCAGTTCCCTCCACCTCTCACATGGTCACCCGCTCCCAGACCGGGTCTCTCCAACCCAATCCGCGCTACGGTCTCTCCACCGTCCACAGCTCTATCTCGCCCATCCCGGTGACTTCTCGCTCAGCCTTGGCCGACCCTCAGTGGCGCGCGGCTATGGCCAACGAGTACAAGGCCCTGATGGACAACGAGACCTGGCGCCTCGTTCCCCGACCTCCCGACGCCAACATTGTGACCGGTAAGTGGATTTTCAAACATAAATTCCACGCCGATGGCTCCCTTACCCGTCACAAGGCTCGTTGGGTAGTCCGAGGTTTCTCCCAACGATCCGGTGTCAACTACGATGAGATCTTTAGTCCCGTTGTTAAACCCGCCATCATCTGAGTCGTCCTCACTTTGGCTGCCTCTCGCTCCTGGCCGATCCATCAACTAGACGTGAAGAACGCCTTTCTTCACGGCCACCTGACGAAAACAGTCTACTGCCAGCAGCCCCCAGGCTTCGTCGACCCTTCTCGGCCCGACGACGTCTGTCTCCTTCAACGCTCTCTCTACAGCCTCAAACAAGCCCCTCGTGCCTGGTACCAGCGCTTTGCTGCCTATCTTTGGCACATCGGCTTCATGGCCTCTGCATTCAATAGTTCCCTGTTCACTTTTCATATCGGCTCCACCACTGCCTATCTACTTCTCTATGTCGATGACATTGTCCTCACAGCGTCTTCGACATCTCTCCTCGACCAGATCATGGCCCGACTCCACTCTGAGTTCGCCATGACCGATCTTGGTCCTCTCCATCATTTCCTTGGCATCTCCATAACCCGTTCCATCCACGGGCTCTTCCTTTCCCAACGCCAGTACGCCATCGACCTCCTCCAGCGTGCGGGCATGGCCGACTGTCACTCTACGACTACCCCAGTCGACACTCGAGCCAAACTCTCTGTCGTCGATGGCGCCCTCGTTGCCGATCCCTCTCACTATCGGAGTCTTGCCAGGGCTCTCCAATACCTCACACTCACCCGACCCGACCTCACGTACGCTGTCCAGCAAGTGTGCCTCTTCATGCACGCTCCGCGCGAACCTCACCTCGCGCTGCTCAAGCGCATCCTACGCTACGTGAAGGGCACCCTCTCCAGCGGGCTGCATCTCAGCTCCAGCCCCATCGACTCCCTCACCGCGTACTCCGACGCGAACTGGGCAGGCTGCCCCAACTCTCGACGCTCTATGTCCGGCTACTGCGCCTACCTCGGTGACACTCTCGTATCTTGGTCCTCAAAACGCCAGACTACAGTGTCCCGCTCCAGCGCTGAAGCCGAGTACCGCGCCGTCGCCAAGTGCTACTGGCTTCGCCAGCTTCTCCAGGAGCTCCGTGCACCCCTCTCCACCGCAATCGTCGTCTACTGTGACAATGTTAGTGCCGTCTACATGACCGCCAACCCGGTCCATCACCGACGCACCAAGCACATCGAGATCGATATTCATTTTATCCGTGACAAGGTTGCATTAGGATAGGTTTGGGTGCTCCAATGTGCCATCACATCAGTTTGCCGATATAATGACTAAAGGCATGCCCACGCCTTTGTTCACCAGTTTTTGGTCCAGTCTCTGCGTCCGTTCCCCTCCCGCTGCGACTACGGGGGTGTTAGACAGACCACTGGCCTGTGCTGTATATATATAGACCCGACCCCCTCGTATACACTCGGGGGATTCATAGTCACTGTACACTTTCTACAGCGGGAATATCTAGCTCGACAGTTGCTCATAAATTGCAAGGAAAGATGGTAACAGAACATGACAAATAGCGTTATAGCAGTCCTCAGAAATCAATAGTGTTGTACACTAATGGAAAATGTGCCTAAAAATATGGAAGGTTTCTTTAGAATCACTGGACTGAACCAGTTGGATTCATTAGAAGTTCATTGTTTTTATTTATATCTATGTTATTTTGATCATCGTTTGCAGCATCTAGACATCCAGAATTAGAATAACATCTGGATACAATGCGGTACATGCATGCATCAAAAACAAGAACGTAGAATTGAAGAAACTAGAAACTTTTTTGGCACGCAGCCTTAAGAATTCCCAAATTACAAGTGTGTAGAAACACTTCAATGTTTTTTCTATAATGATTTGTAGTGTTGGGGCAAATTTGGCTTTGTAGGTATGTTACGGATAGAGACTCACCCCTTCTGTTACAGCTGCACCAGATATTCTCTTGTAAAAGTTGTATAGTTGTATACAGCTACCGATAGTACCTGAAATGAAACAAAAAAGTTGGGATAAGTATGCATTAATTTAATTTCCATAGGGCACCCGCAGTGGTAAAGAGAGCATCCTCTCTATAGCAAGATCCATGTTATCTATAGACAATATTACAGTAAACGACTTTAATGGTATGTCTATAGAGATGTTTATAGCTGCAATTCATGCTTGCATGCACACATGTGAAATTGATCCACACTGCACATCATCACTGTAGCTGTGTGTTGCAACATAAAATGCAAGAAACAAAACTTCAAAACTTTGAAAGAATAAATTTGCTCACAGCAAGTTTGGAATAGATAATTGTAGCATTGCAGCACTTAAAAGTCAAGAAATACGAAAGTACAACCGGAAATAAGCAAACACAACCATGAAATATAATATCCATATCACTACTCTATAAGACCACAGAGCAAATAGATGTTTTTCTTTCCGAAAGAACAGCTAGCCCCCATGTTTGTTTAATCAAACAAAATAAGAAGACCACACTATCATGTTATAATTTCCTTCAACAGTACATCTTATTAGCAGTACCTTAAAGAAAAAAAGATAAAGTTATAAGCCGATGTACTCAATATAACTTTTTTAACTAACCAGAAAAATAATTGTCTGCAAGAGCTGACAAAAAAAACTGACTAATTATTTGCTCTTCTGATATTACTTGCCAAATATGTTTGATTAAATTATTTTTTAATTGTGAATGGACTAAGGGAGCATGGATAGCTGAATTTCTACGCCAAACATATGGAAGCATGGGTTATTGTTAATGGCCTTTTGCACTTTTGGTAGAAAAACAATTGATGTGCCTATGCTTGCCTTTAGGTCGATAGGCTCCTTAGCCATTTATCCCTCATCTTCCACTATTATGTTATGAAGAATAACACAGTCTAGTCTCCATGCTCCAATATCGTGCTGGACAACGCATGATGTTGAAGCGAGCTTGCAGCACCATGAAAGCTCGCTCCACATCTTTTCTTTTCGCTTCTTGTTCCCCTGCATACAACTTGTGCTTATCTAGTTGAGATGCCTTCATAGTTTTAACAAAGGATGCCCATTCTAGATAAATTCTGTCAACGAGATAATATCCAGTGTTAGCCTCCCGTTGCTAGAAAACTGAACCCAGGGAGCTTCGCCCTTTATCGCTTCAATAAACAAAGGGGACTGATTCAACACATTGATATGTTGTTGGAACCGGCAATATCAAAAAACGCATGCCAAATATGGAGGTCATATGAAGCTACCGCTTTAAGGATGATGGTTGGGATTCCATAACAACCATTGGTATACTGTCCCTCTATGTTGTTGGACAGTTTTTCCGCCTTTAATACATACAATCAATGCTACCTAACATTTTAGGAAATCCACGGGACTCTCTAACTTAGAGCAAACGCTCCGTATCTTGAACTGTGGGTGCGTTGCAAGTACTCAGCCCCAAATACTTCAATCACCCCTTGTACAAACTTTTCCAAGCATTCTAGTGAAGTGCTCTCTGCAACTTTCAAGTACTCATCTAGAGTGTCAGCTGCAGTCCCATATGCAAGCATACGGATTGCTGCCATGCATTTCTGCAATGGTGAGAGCCCTAGGCGTCCAGTACAATCTACCCTTTGAGTAAAGTAGGGAGACCAACAACCTAGGGCGTTCACTATGCGTAAAAAACATGACTTCTCATTCTAAATCTTCTACAGAACATTGAATCGGAATAGAGAGGATCTTCAACAAAATAATCAGAAACAAGTTGTGCATGAGCTCCTTCACGGTCCCTGTGGATGTACCTCCTTGAACCACCTAGACGCCTAGATGGACCAGCTTCCATTTTGACCTTGATCTTTGCTTCAATGCTACTAGCAAAAGAGGCAAGGACATTTTGCTCGGCTAGAGGGTCTATGGAATCATCGGATTGATCCGACGTCTTTGTGACAAGGGTAGATTGGAATAAAGGAAGAAGGGCTGCTATGCTGGACGTTAAGAGTTATAGAATATAGGGAGGAATATACAAAGGTTCGTAGTATGGACTCATATTAAAATATACAAAATCAGAGGGGGTGAATAATTATATAAGTCACTTCCTTCTAATCATAAAGATTATAACAGATTATAACAGTAGATTTGTAATTCCGATCAACCAAGAAATGAATAAACTAAATAAAATTTACAAACAAATCTAACTAAAATCACCTCCATCAGATTTGAGGTATTAATAAAACAAAATTATTGACCAAAATTAATTAAACCACAATCAATTAATAATGCAATATTTAAAAATAAAATAATTAACTGATTAGACATTTCAAAGAAATCAATTCAAAATACGGAGAAAGCAAATTAATCTAAAATCAATCATTGGATATATACAAGAAATGGAGATTAATTACCGTACTAATTTTCCATAATTTTTACCATTATTCCCAAAATTATGTTTACAAAATCCAAAAAAGTTCGAATCCCTAACATCTTCTATTTATATAAAAAATACTAAAAAAATATACCCTTAAAATTTCGTAAACACTACTATGTTTCTTCTCAACCGTTGTATTTAAAACCGATGCTCTAAATTATACCACGTCATCAGTTACACCGAAGACCACAGAGTCGAATGTGTTTCCATTGAGAATTCTGCTTGAATACTATTCCACTGCCTCTACAACAATCCAATTACGACATATCACCTCCGAATCTCTTGCGCCCGCCCGGATGCCACATCTCTAGTCTGGTCCTACCTGTCAGCCGTAACACCACTGCGCCACCACGAGCCCGAGCTCACTGCCAGGCCTACCCACCTGTTAACCTCACTTTGTCCCGCCGCACGTGTGCCCGCACTGCTAGCCCGTTCTTCCGACGTTAGCCCATTCACCCAACCTGTTAACTTTTTAGCATGTGTGCTAAGTCAGTTTACTCATCAGACTAATTGTTTTCGGTCTCCTTCAGCACACGCCAGACCGTTCACACGTTGTCTTTAGCCTATTTTCTACTAGGCCACATCTATACTGTTTATGTAGCCTTCTCGTGATTTTAGTCCGTTAACGTAGTAAATTCATAAAATTAATTTCTTAATTTTCATTGAAAATTCATCCAGATTTTTATAGTAATTTTTTTATCTATTTCTCGTATTTAATACATGCACATAAATAAAAAATATTTTTTGGCACAGATTTTTTACAACATATATGTTAATACACACTCACCACACTTTTTAAAAATAATTTTAATATAAAGTAATTAAACAATACCAATATTAACTATTTTTTTCAATTTTAATATAAATTATTTTTACCAATTTTAATCTAAATTAATTTTTTATCATCATTATTTAACAAGATGCAAACTGCATGTAAGTTTGCTTTATGAGTTTTTTTTAAAAAAAAAAGAAAGCTGACTGCATGGTTATTTGCAATATAACCTGCATAGAAGTTTGCTGCTTTCGAAGTAATAATTTTTTGGTAAAGCGTCAAGTTGACTGTATGGTTATTTGAAGTTCACTATTGAACCAAATAATTACTGCATGTTGACTGGCAGATAACAAGTTGGATTTGATTGCTATATCAAAACAACTAAACTGATCTTATAGCAACTAAATTGATCTCAAAACAGCAAGTAAATACAAGTACCTCAATTAGTTTTGCCAGCCATCTTCTCCCTCATGATCTTTGGATAAGTAAATCAATTTAATTACCACTCTAATGAATCTTTGGATGTGTCGAGATTATCATGGCAATCTGGTGTGGGTACAGCGCCCATCCAAGCTCCATATGCAGAAACAAGCGAACTGTTTTGCGGCGATGGTATAGTCCACTAACCTGTGTAAGAGGCAATACACCATCAGACTTTGTTGGATGTGTAGTTCAGATCTATAAAGCGATAGAAAGAGAGATATTCGGAGGAGGGGACATGGCTTCACAAGACGTTGGAAAGGCAATGTCCGGCATCCTTGTCACGCTCCACTAAGGAAAACCAGCCGATGAAGCTTGAGGAGTTGAGTAGCAAGCTCCCTCTTAGAAAGGTGGCTCATCTGTTGCAGAGATTTGGAGATTGGGAATGCTAGGCAGGTGATGGATTTACAGATCGCACTGGTGCCATGAGAGATTTGGCACGTGGACATAGCAGCAAGGGGATAGATTGATGCGCAGACACAGCGGCAAGGGGATGGATTGGTGCACGAACAAAGCACCAAGGAAGTGGATTTGGGGCGCAAGCGCCAAGCGCAGCGGTAAGGGAGCAGATTTGACGCACGAGCGCTGCAGCAAAGAGATGGACATTAGGCACACGGACATCGTGCTCCCCGTGGACGATACAAGGCTCGAGGAATAAAGGGGAGGTGGGCACTGCGGGGGAGCACTGTATCCTATCGCAGAGAGAAAACACGTTGGGAAGCAACAGCTGCGTCGTTTGGACGTCGCTACAGCATTGATATATGCCTCGTTTTCTCTATCGGCTCTCGTCAGACCTGTAGAGAGCTCTGTTCTCCTTTTTAATTTGATTGCTTCTACATAAGACATGATGACATGGACCTCTTATAGAGAGCTGCTGACCTGACCCCGTTGATGCTGCCCTTATAATAAAAGAATCATAAGATAGTACTTATTACACTTAAGCCCTTTTGGAAAGTATTTAGAGCTCACTGTAACAAGATGCTCTGCATCAAGCTACCAGCTATACTTCTTCCAAGTTGAAAAAAAAAAGTACCACATCAAGTATGTACAGATTGTACAAATAGCACAAAAAACTCCAACCAAATTTGGTTCATCACATATTGATACACACACAGGCAACATAGTATCAT
The DNA here is from genome assembly GCA_030770085.1 of Oryza coarctata. Taxonomy (NCBI): domain Eukaryota; kingdom Viridiplantae; phylum Streptophyta; class Magnoliopsida; order Poales; family Poaceae; genus Oryza; species Oryza coarctata. Next base: position 14,132,372 of record CM061475.1, read on the forward strand.
TCAAACCAAATCAGTCATTCACATAAATTGACGATCTCATAGGAGCTACTATAATCTGCAATCTGCTGCATTGATGGAGATCTACCAAGCACTGCTGCATTGATCCAGCCACCATTTTCTGAACCATCAGAACCCACTATAGTAGGGAGTCCTGCAATCCATGCCGTCTACAGAACAACCCAAAATTCACAGATTGGGGTGTGCTGTGTGCAGCCACTATATCATCTATACGCCTAGAAATGCAGCCACACACGAATGTACCATGATAAGAGGAAGGAATCGCAGCAGCTAGTTGCCTCAGTGATTCCATTGTGCAGTTGAAATGCGAACCACAGAAGCTCACCAATTTTGACAAGCACCTAGCCCCCTCCGATGTCCTCATCCTCGCCTCCGGTGCCAGCAGCAATCTCGGAGAAGGCACACCGCGCAGGGGGCTCGATCCGGTGGGCACGGAGCAGGAAAACCGCGCTGCATCTGGAAGCCATCGCTGCCTCTCCAGCAGCGGCGGGCGGGGTATCGGGAGGGGCGCTGTATCGAGAATTGTACAGACGGCGCAGCGTGGAACAATTTGGCCTCCCAGCGGATCCGTCCGCCACCGCAGCACCACCTCCACACCGCCGCATGATGAACCTCACCGAGGTCGCCGACCACCCTCTCCGCCGTAGTGTCTTCTGCAGCGCCGCCCAGCGAAAGATCATTGGGCCGACGTACTTAGCCATATAATATTGTGGACCTAATTAGATCATCCACGTAAATTCAGCCCATATAAACAATGGACCTAATCAGGTCATCGACGTAGGTTTGGCCCATATAATTTCATGGGCCAAATTAGGCCTTTACAATGGTGCAGATATAATGAATTGAAGTTGTAGATATTGCTTAAAGTTTAGACGCCACAATGGTGCAGTATATGATTCTTGTTTTCGTAGGAAAAAATTATGATATTTGAAGCATCAAGATACTTAAGCTGCTACTATCCTAAGGATTATGGAATATTGTAGAGAATGGATATGAGGAGCACTATTCTGAAATTACTCTTAAAGTAGATTAGAGAAAACCCTAACAGAGAATCAGATGATGGACACGAAGCCATGTTCTTGGTTGCGGAAAGTTTATTTCAGTATATAATTGACACCAAGAAGTCCAAGAAAGCATGGGATAAGTTGAAGGGGAAGTTTCAAGGATCTCAAAAGTTACTCACAGTGAAGCTTCAAGCTTTAAGAAGACAATTTCAGTATTTGTAAATGAAGGAATCTGAAAAGTTAAAAGACTATTTCTCAAGAGACATTAAAATTGTTAATCAGATGCATCTTTATGATGAAGATATTAAGGATAAAATTGGTTCAGAAAATTTTAATCAGTCTATCCGAAAAATATAAGTATATCATTGCTGCTATTGAGAGTCAAAGGACTTTTTGACTCTCATAATTTAGCAACTAATTAGCTCATTAGAATCTCATAAAGAAAGAAAACTTCAATGTGAAGTGAGTTCTGTTGAAAATGCATTTTAGTCAAAGTTGCTTTAGACCCCAAAATTCAAGGTTTCACGGGAATTTTCAGAAAAATGGATTTTCAATATGAGATTGTGGTTTTTAGAAGAAAAAAAAATTCAAGGTAGGACATGTGGAAGGAAGATGATCAATAAAGAAGAGAAAAAGGCACATTCAGTTCAAATTTGTGGTGTGACAATTGTTAAAAATAAGTTATACTATGTGCTAGAAGAAAATGACATGCGATAAGTGCAAAAGGAAAGGTCATATTGCAAAATATTACATAACTCTAAAATTTAATCAGGCTAATTTTTCACAAGAGGAAAAATCTGAAGAAATAATTTTCACCTGTCATACTACTCAAAAACTAAAAGATGATATTTAGGTTATTGATAGTGGTTGTACAAACCACATGCTACTAATACAAATTTATTTCGATAAATGGATTAGTGTTATCATAAAAAATTCACATGAGTAATGGCTCTATAGCCTAGAGCGAAGGCAAAGGTAATGTTGCTGTTCAAACAGCAGATGGTCCAAAATTTATGAAGGATGTCTTAGTGATACTCGATTTAAAATAAAATTTGCATTGAGCAGCTTCTAGAATATGGGTACGCTGTTTATTTTGCGAATTTTTCATACAAAATATTAGACCATAAAAATATTTGTTTGGTTGCCAAACAAGACTAATAAAATGAGATGCCAATTTTAAAAAATTACTGGAAGTGGAAAAGGGTCGATACGCATCAAAAGAATTAATTTTGAAAGATTAAGTAATTTTTTGAACAAAGGATAAACAATCTTTTGGGTCACTGACAGTGGGGTCCGAGTGTCAGCGATGGGAGGAGGGTCATGTGTCTCGGGTGCATGGTGGACTTGGTCCTCCCATCCGAGAGGAGAGGAGGCTGGTGGACTTCAGCCTATCAGGCTGGCTTGGTGAATTTCGGGCTAGGGAGGAAGGGGTAGGCCCGTGGGAGGAGAGAGGCGCTGGTGGACTCGGTTCATGGCCTATTGGCCAGGTGAGACCAAGGGTGTAGGCTGGCCGATGGGCTACGGAAGTGGCGATGCGGATTAACGTGGAAAGACGGCCAACAAGGCCGAAGGGAAGGGGTCCAAGAGGCTAGCTGACGGGGCGCGTGCGGGGCCGACATCAGCCAAGCTGGCGACCGCGTGGCGTATGCGTGGATTGCCTCGTAGGCTGGGGAGAGAGAGGACAGAGCCCACCTGGGATCGGATGGCTCACGACGGCTGAGTGGCGCCGGTGACCGGCGGCGAGCCGGGGCAATCAGTTTTCTCTGGCCGCTAGAGGGGAGGAAGAGGAAGAGGATGAACGGTGCGGATGTGCTCACCGGAGATCAAGGGCGGCCACTGGCGGCGGCGAATCTCGCCGGTCGTCCGACGTGGCTGCGCGAATTGATCGCGAGCGAGAAGAGTTTGAGTGCGTCGAGCCATCTCTGGGCCGCGTCGACCCAAGGCAGGAAGGCCCGGGATCCTATGGTTCCCGGAGCGCGGTGCACGACCGCGGGATGGGCGGAACGGCGAGGGGGAAAAAGAAAAGGGGAGCTGGCCACGGAGGTGCTCTCGGAAGGTTTGCTGGGACCCAAAGAGGGTGCTGGCGTGCGGGCCTAGAGAGAGGGATGCCGGCCGACGGCAGTGGACGGCTGCGCGCGGCGGCGGAACAAGGTCGTCGTCGAGAGCTCCTCTCAAAGCGCAAACGTGCAGCTAATCATATCTAGTGGCTGTCTACAAGCCTCTAGAAGGGAGCAGGCGCGGGTAAATGAGGGGAGAACTCACCAACGAACGGGAACGGCGTCGGCGGCGGAACTGTGGTGCCAGAGAAGAAGAAGGTGATGGCAACGACGTGGGGCTCTGGGGTCGAGGCAGCTCTTCGCGAACGCTGGCGGAGTCGGTGCGGACAGAGCGGCCCAGTGGCGCCGCGGCGGGTTCGGCCGGCGTCGAGGCGGACGCGCGTGGCCAGGGAAGAAGGAAGAGGGCGGTGCGGTGGACGCGGCGCCAATGCGACACGCCTGGTGGCGAGGCCAACGCGGCGAGCGTTCGGCCGAGGAAGAAGTCCAGGACAGCGAGGTGGCGTCGTCACCTCTCGTTTTGGGCGGCTCGGCTAGCGAGGCGAGCGAGGCAGCGCCTCCGCCTTGGACGCTTGCGGTGGGGACATGGTGACGGCATAAAGGGAGCAACGAGGTTTGGCCACGAAAGGGGACAGGGCGATCGCCGCAGCAGGCAACGGTGATGTGGGCGTCCTCCCGGTCGGCCACGATGCACGCGCGTGGGCAGCAAGCGGCGGAAACGGCGAGGGCGGCGCGGATTCAAACGGCGACGTGGCTCGGCGGGGCACAGAGCTGCGCGAGGCGAGCTCGCCTCCTCGAGCACGTGTGCGGCACGCGCGAGCGCGGGGTCCTGCTGCGGGCTTCACAGCTGGTCTGGCGCGCTCAACAGAGAGCAAGGGGTCAGCGGCAGCTGGGCTGGGCCGAAGAGAGGTAGGCGGCTGAAGGGAAGAGGGAGAAGAGGAATTGGACTGGGCCAGAGGGAAAGGGAGAGAGATCGCCTAAGACTTTGGATTTGATTTGAGAATTTATAGGAGTTGTTTGGAGGGATTTGAGATGGATTTGAAGCCGAAAGTTGCATTCAAATTTGGTATTTGAAACCGGGAGGATTTATCAAATCCCAGGACAGATTTGGAGTTTGATAGGGAGAGAGGGATTGTGAGTTAATCCTTGACTTTCTAATATGGACAGAAGTGAATTAGAGGGAATTCGAATACGGAGATTTGAACACCAAGATTACTTGGGAACAAATTTTTAGAGTTGATTTTTGGTTTTAAGGGGAGGAAACAAATTGAGATCTTGGCCACAACTTAAGACTAAGCAAGCAAACGAAGAATGAAATTCACAGATACAATTTTCATTAAATTAGGTTTTAACACCTCGCCAAAAACGGAGCGTTACAACAAAGTTCCGCTGGGTCAAACGTGGATTTGCTCTATCAGTGTCTGACCCGGCCCATTGCGATCTGTATAGCGGACACCATGAGTCTAATTCGGCCTGTTAAAGTTACAATTGGTCTAGTTGTAGACTTGCAGGACATTTAACGCAGGTCGTAGGCTTTGTTTTGTCGCATTAAACAACCTATGGGCCTATTTGCCATCAGGAGAGGCCCAGAATTTTCCTCCTTCAGCACAAGCAATAGCCCTAGTTCCGGTCCATCTGACGCAAAATATGGGCCTAGCTACAGCTCATGGATACAAAGGCTGTGGGCTGGATAACTAATTACGGCCTATTACGCGCAGGCTATGAAATTGTCATCTTTAGTAGTATTTTACAAACCTTCCTCTCAAAAATAATTATGTTATAAGTTTTGGGGCTATCTAAATATCTATTGCATGTTTTTTAATGAAAATCTTTTAAACAATTTAACTTTAATATAATTATAGTGTAATTACTTAATACTCAATGTATCCTAAAATATAGCAAAGTTAATATTACAATTAGATATCTACTGTAAATCTGTCCTAGTAGTAGTATGATTAGATATTACTAGAGTCTGGACGCTGACCGTCAACGCCACCCGCCCGCATGAATGATCGCGTTTTGCTTTGCTTCGTCTCACTGCCTTCACGCTTTCTTCTGGAGATGTTCGCTCTTGTTTGGATTGGTGGTGGTGCGGACGTGCGGTGCTACTTTTATACCGGCGGCCGCGTCCGTATTCGGTATTCTCAAATCAAGTCCGATCTGGAGCTGGGCAGCCTACTCCAATTCAGAATTAGGGTTTATCTAGTCAACTTCGGATTAATTAGTAAAGATTCTGATCCTTATCCGTATGTCAGAGAGAGATAACTTCCCAAGTCATTAAGCTGTTATCTCTAAAAAATGGAATGCGACATTCTGTCGAGTGTTTTTTTCTATCTTGTGGAAGCTGGCAGCAAAAAAAAGGCGACTTATTACTAGCTACTACTCATACATGACCCGATATAGCTAATTGATCTGCAAATGATACAAGGAACCGAGTCACTCGATATCATTTGCAGATATCTCCTGTGACACAGTGCCCCGTATCTGTCGCACCCAGGGCAATGCGGCTTGCGTGACTTTCATATTTTTCACAGTTTAAGATTCGGTTTATTTTTAAGGAATTTAGGACTTTTCCTATGGTCGTAGAATTTGGGAATAGAAAAGGACGAGCATATATATTCAGTGGTATTTGAACATTGGCAGTCAGGAGTGTATCAGATGCCCTTGCAAATTGTGAACTTCGGATATGCGGTAGTTCTCAAAGTGTAAAAAGACCACACAAACAATGTAAAAGGTGGCAGGTTTAAGTCCATTTGACCCTCTCAACAATCATGCTTGTCTAAAATAGTACATCCATCAACCATTTAAAACCATTTAATTTACCTCCAATTGAAACCGAAGTGATTTTCTTATACGTGGCCTTGACTAAACAGTCCAATTAGCCTGAAAGAAATAAAAAATTGACAAAAACCACATGTCAGATTCTCAGTGACCACTCCCATCATCTTCCATCAACATCTCTCTCCTACGTCTTTCTCGAGCTCAAGCTAGCCGTGACGGAAGCACAAACCATGCTAAGATAGCAACGCAGGGCAACACAAGCGAGTGCAAGGTCTCTTGTTCTCCACCCTCGCTGCTTATAGGTCTTGAGCTAGCAACGCCAAGATCCGCCCATCGCCATGATCGACATTGCCCGCCACCACGCTAGTTTAAAGCCACTCCACCACAAGATCACACACTCACACTGGCGGAATGGCGGCGGGCCTCAAGAAGGAGGCTGGTGGCGATGGCCCTTAGGGAGGAGCCCACCGAAGGAAGAGGAGCCACTACAGCCATCTTTTCCTTCACAAGCTTAGCAATACTACACTGAGATCTATCTATCTTGTTGGGCCATGAGACCACGGTGGATCTTGTGCCTAAGGGCATCAAGCTCATCAGTGGCATGATGGAGACAGAGAGCAGAAGTCATAGCAATGAATGGGGTTGCCTAGAATGGATTGAGGAGTTTGCCAATAGGTTGGGCTCCTCTAACGGCTTCTTCATGAGCTCTCCCTTCTCCTCGAGTCTAGGCTCCGTCGCTCACCTCTGATTCCGATATCACTCCTTCGCAATGATGAGGCCAAGGTATTTCTTGCAAGAGGACACTAGTGGATTTAGGGTGCCTAATAGGCAACAAGGGATCCGGACCATCACAGACAGAAGATAAGCTAATGTGTCAAAAAATGTTAGATATGAGCCCTACTTTCTTTTTTCTAAGTAGACAGGTAGTCATCGTCAAGTAGACAAAAGCCACCCTAATTTTAACAAATGAGGATAAATTAGACAGTTTTGAGAGTTTAGGGCCATTAAATAACTGGTTTTAAAGTTAATTGGTGTATTTTACACAAACATGATAATTGAGGGGGTTCAAATGGACTTATCCCAAGGTGGCATGCTTGTTCTTTTTCTAATTAGATTGTCTAATAATTTGGCATTTCACTTTTTAAATTATATCTCATAAGCCAATGTATATCTAATAATTTATGCGACAGTCGTCCAGTCATGTTCGGCTAAGACATCCTGATGGCTCTCGATCTGATCCACAAGCACCAACGACCCATCGTCCCACACCACTGTTTCACTTGACGGTGGGGTCACTAGGGTTCACTAGCGGCAGCGATGACCTCGGGTTTGGATCCTCATCTTCAATGGTTTCCTACACCAGCACTGATACGGCGGTCGGTGACGTCTCCAACAGCAACAGCAAGTAGCTACCATGCGACGTAGGCTCGGCCTAGCAGTGTGGGCGGTCGAACGGTGGCGTGTTGCCTGATATCATTTGCAAATGTCTACCTAGGGACACGGTGTCTGGCCCATATCTGTCTCACACATGACAATGCGGCTTGTGTGACTTTTGTATTTTCACAGTTGAAGGACAAGTAGATTCAGTTTATTTTAAGGAATTTAGGACATTTCTCCTGGTCATAGAATTAGGGAATAGAAAAGGGTGAGCATATTAAGTGGTATTTGATCACTGGTGATCAGGGAGTGTATCATCTGCCCATGCAAGTTATGAAATTGCTATCGCTAATTCTCGTATTGTAAAAAAACGACAGACAAGCAGGATAAGTCTATTTGGGCGCTGTTTATCTAAAATAATATACCTCTTAACTTTAATTCAAATATTTAATACCCTTAACACTTTCAAACTGTTTAATTTATCAATTTATCCCCGCTCGAAACCAAAGTGGTTTTTGTGTGCATGATAATGACTTGGCACTCCAATCAACCCAAAAGAAATAAAAAATCGATAGGATCTGCGAGCTAGATTCTCAGTGACCACACACGTCATCTTCCTCCTTGACCTCCTTCCATTTCTTTCTTGGATTTAAAAGATAAGTCTTCTAATCACATGTTATAGTAAGTTTTGATGATTAATGACAATGTATGTTGGGACTAACTATTTTTATGAGTTAGAGTGATTAGGTTAAGTTCTAACATCATGATAAGGATAATAATGGATATATTGATAAGAGAAGATATTGAAGATATAGAGTGTGAAGTGGCTTTGTATGGTAAAATAGTAAAGAATAGGCAATGGTCGGCCGCGATGGACGATGCGATAGTGAAGGGAAAGCGAAGGGTTTATCACCGATAGACTAATATGGTGGTAAAGAGCCAATGAAAGCTTCACGTCGATGGATCGTGTAACACCATGCAAAGTTACAAAAGATTTATATTAATTATTTTAAGAGTGCAAGATGAAGTGCCAAAAATCAAAACAGGGCGAGGTATTGCTCAAGGCAAAGGTATAATTAATTTAAGACTAATGTGTTTAATAGCATGTAGGTGAATAGTTCCGACGGTGAAAAGGAGTTGATGTTGCCAACCCTCAAGGTAAAACAATAAGATGGTATAAATGTATTCTTAGTAGTATAGCTTTTCTATTTACTTTTGAGTATATGAATACTGTACTATTAAGAGGGATGCAAGGTTTATATATGTGTTTATGTCTCGATGTTCAAAGTGGACCTTCTAAGTACTTCTTTAGAGAAATTGGGTTGGTTAGCCCTCTCAAGAAATTTTTCATAGAGCCTTAAATCGTCAAAAACGGACTCCAAACCAACAAGTTATGACCCTTTTTTAGGGTGTTGTCAAGGAGTATTAGATACTCCAGATCAACCTTGCTCGTCAGACAGTAAAGCTTATTCAAAGTCTTCGAAGTTTTTGTACGAATTCTCTAGATCAACCTTGCTGGTCAGACAAATAAACTTGTCCAAAGTCTTTGGAAGTTTTGGACGGATACTCCAGACTTTGAATCTGAGAGTAATGGCTAGTTTTTAGGTTCGGATATTTAAACCCCTACACCCCCTTCATTTTTGGTTGCTGTTTTTTAGGCTGAGTTTTGGCAAAAGTAGACTTATCCAAAGCCAAATAGCTTATTCTAAATCTCCTACCATGATGGTAACTCTTTGTGAGAGTGATTTGAGGCAAGAAAGAGTTGAGTTGAGAGATTGAGAGGTTGAGAGCAAGTGAGCTCCACTTCATTCTTTGAGCACTTAAATTCATAGCAAACAAATCTTCAATTATGTTTGTTATTCTTAGAGATCAATGTCTTCTAGACGGCTAGGAGTCACTGATGAGCTCCCAAAGTTATGGTGAGTTACTAGAAATTTGTGAAGGTTTATCCTCACCTCCACAAGCGAAGAGGTAATTGAGTGAGAACCAAACTTGTGTTTTAGAGGTTGCTTGGTAGAACAAGCTTCACCAAAGATAATAGCTTGTTATCCAAATGTGTGGATCTTGGTGGTCACTTGGGAACAGATACTGGCCTCGGTGATTATTTGGAGGCCAAAATTTTATTCTTGGTGATTGTTAGGTAATGCTTAAAATCGAGAAAGATCTAGCTCCTTGAAATCCCTTAATGGAGATGTAGAATCATTAGGATCCAAACTTCGGGAAACAAATATTTTGTCTTTGTCTCTCACTTGTGTACTTCACTTTCTTACATCATTTACTGTTGATTTGGATCATCTCTTCTCTCTCCTACCTTCAAGAGTGTCTCTTTCAAGTGTTCTTTTGAACGCAATAAAAGAGGATAGGAATACCTAAACTCATTATCCTAAGACTTCGATCGAGGCTCTTTGTCTGACAGAGAGGTTTGTCCAAATACTCTGACCATTTTAACCGGATACTTTAGAGGAACTTTATCCGGATACTCTAACCCTTTGGTTCGGATACTCCAGAGAAGAATTTTATTTCACTATGAGTATTTTTTTTAGAAATGTCTATTCACCCTCCTTTAAGTGACATCAAGGCCCTTTCAGGGCTCAAGCTGGTGTCAAAGGTAGCATAGACCATGCTAAAGTAGTGGCATGGAGGGCAACAAGGCAAGCACAAGATCTCTTGTTCTCCACCCCCGCTATTCATTGTGCTCGAGCTACAAGCAAACGGCATAGGTGATAACAAGGTCTGTCTACCGCTACGATGATTGAAGTTGACCACAACGCTAATTTGAAGCCACCCCACCGCCAAAATGAAGTGGCTGCACTCCACTGGTGAAATGGTGGTGGACCTTAGGAAGGAGGCCACCACCGTCAGCCCTTGGGGAAGAGCCCCTGAACGCTGATGAGTTGTTGCAGCCATCTTGTCCTCCACAAGCTCAATGAAGCACCACCGAGATCTATCTATCTTACTTGACCATAAGATCGTAGTGGATCCTATGTCTAGGGGTGTTGAGCTTGGCAGCGGCATAATAAAGGTAGAGAGCAGGCATCACGATGTCGAATGGGGCCAAGCCTAGGATAGATCAACGAGCTTGCCAGTAGGTTAGGCTCCTCTCCACCTCCTCCTCCGTGAATTATGCCTTCACCTTGAGCCTAGGCTCTGCCGCCATTGACCTCGTCTCTCTTTCTGATCTCACCCCTTTGCACTGATGAGGTCAAGGTCAAGGTAGTTCCTACATGAGGACACCGATGGAGTTAGGGTGCATGATGAGTGATCTAGACCATGTGAAGCAGAAAATGATAATATGGCAAAAGTGTTAGATGTGGATCACATAATTTTTTTATTCATTTTGCTAGCTAGACTACAATGTTATCATCATGCAAAAAAACCATCATTGTTTGAACAAAAAGGTAATTAAACGTTTTTGAGAGCTAAGGATTGTTAAATCCTGCTTTGAAGTTAAAAGGTGTATTTTAGACAAACACGTAGTTGAGGGGGTCAAATGGACTCATCCCAAGGTGGCATGCTTCTCTTTTTAATTAGATTGTCTAATTTGGCATTTTATTTTGTAAATTGCATCGCGTAAACCACCATCTAATATGTACATGTAATAACCCGGCAACGATCGTGGAGTCGCGTCCAGCCACGGTGTCCCGGCAGCTGTCTATCCGATCCTCATGCACCGACGTTCCATCATCCCCCACCACGGCTTGATGGCAGCAACGGCAGCCTCGCAAATGGCATCAAGCACCAGCGGTGAAATCTTTGGGTTTGGATCTCGTCGTCTTTGGCGGTTTCCCACAATGGCACCGACGCAGCGGTCGGTGGCGTCTCCAATGCCGACAGCGAGTAGCGGCCTTGCAGTGTAGACCCGGCCCAGCAGCATGGGCGGTCCGGCGGTGGTGCGTTCCTCCCGGCATGGCTCCGACAAAGGGTATCTGCGAAAGAAAGATGTGAATGTGTGGGGAAGACCACCAGTTTTGTCCAGACAAACAGGTCCACTCCGATTAGGTATCCGGTCAACTTTTAGTGATATTTTACACATGGTCTCCGCTTCTTATTAAATTCAACAAATGAAAAATAAATTTAAAGCAGAAAACCAATCTATTGGTAGCATAGCATCCATAACATATATAAAGAAAAGCAAAAAACCTAAACAATCTGTGAAAAACTCATAGATTGCGTATCTTGATAGATACGTGCCCAGATCTATCTATGGATTAGTAAATTAGTTTTAAAACTAGTCATGCTAATTTCCTCGGCTCGCGTGCTCTACGGAAATTATGCACGCTCAGCCTGCACGGGTCTCCTGGTAGATGTGTCGATGTGTAGAGGGCGTGGCTTGGATGTTCGCATACGTCGGCCAGCAAACCGGGCCGAGCCCAAGCGCGCGGGCCTCACTCTTGTGTGCGCAGCTCCGGGGAGGGGCAGATCGGCTTTATCAGGCTCGAGCCTACCCTTCGATTTTAGCAAAAAAATTGTCAAGTATACATATTCTTCCAAGGGCAGCAGTTGGAGAAGACAGGGAGAAAGAGAAGAACTGAAAACTGTCTAAGAGAGAGTATAGAGTTGAGGTCTTAGTCTTACTGTACACCACATTATTATATAGTAGATATCCCTGACGTGCTAGCATCCTTCCGCCGATGAGCCAATGCTTCGTTCCCGTCGCAGACTTCATTCCCGATATTCCTTCTCTGCTTTCTCATCTCGGCTTTCTCTTCTCCCCCCGTCTCCTCCGCAGACGGCTTTCTCCTTCCCGGTACTCCTTCTCGGCTCTCTCTTCTCTCCATCTCCTCCGCAGATGGCTTTCTTCTTCTCCACCAACCTCGGCGCACCCTTTCTCCTCCGACACTGGCGCACCTCTGCGTTCATCATCTCCATCGGCTGAACCCGTCCGCCCTTCATCGGCTAGACCCGTCCGCCCTTCATCGGCTAGAACCCTCTCTCGGTTCCCGCTTTTCTGACACACTCACTTGCTCCCGGACGCGAACCTTCTCCACTCGCGTCCGAGCCACTCTGACGTGTCCACGTGTCCATGAACACGAATCTCTGTCTCTCGGACATGAACCTCCTCTCTTCGCGTCCGTCCCCTCTCCGAGTTTTCATGTCCGCTCCACTCCTTTGCCTCTATGAGTCCAAGAACGTGAAACTTCTCTTCACGGACACGAATCTTCTCACGTCTGTGACCCATCTACTCTCTGACCTACCTACTCTACCACCCACTTCTCCCTCAACTACTCTGCTGCCTACTTTTCATCAGCCAACCACTCCTCATCGGCTGCTTGGCCCACTTTTCTTTCTCATCAACCAACCACTTTTCTCATCGGCCAACCCCTCCCCATCGGCCAACCACTTTTCTTATCGGCTTACTCCCATCGGCCCCCTACCCCAACCATTCCCCATCGGCCAATCACTCCCCTCATCGGCCGACCACTTTTCTCATCGGCTTACTCCCATCGGCCCCCTACCCCTCATCAGACCTTACCCTCATCGGCTTCTTGCACCCGTTACCTTCTTGTCATGGCCACCGAGTCAGCCCTTAGCTCCGGCACCCTCCCAGTCGCCGAATCTATTCCGGCCCTCGGCGCCTCTGACCATACCTCAGGCACTACCTCGCCAATCTTCTCACCACCGTGCACCGTTGTTAACGTGAAATCTCACGTTCCCATCTCTCTCAACCTCAACGCCAACTACTCTAAGTGGGTATTTTTTTTAAAATCCCTCTGTGGAAAGTTCGGCCTCCGGTCTCACATCGATGGCTCCGCTCCACCTCGACCCGATGATTCCCAGTAGGACATCGTCGAGTGCTACGTGCGCAGCTGGTTGATTGGCTTGGTCGATGACTCTGTCTTCGACCTTGCCATGGAGGACACCGACCCTATTGCCGGGATCTCTGGGTGGCTATCGAGCGGCTCTTCCTTGCCAACAAACAATCGCGCGCCATTTTCTTACTAAACGAATTCCACTCCATGGTATAAGGAGACTCTTTTGTCTCATACTGCCAGCGCCTCAAGGTAAAGGTTGTCGCCCTCCGCGATGTCGGTCACCCTGTGGCCGACTCACAACTCGTCCTCTCCCTCCTGCGATGACTTAAACCACGCTTCTCCAACACCGCCGACGACATCGCCAACTCCACAAACCTTCCGTCGTTCGCCTGGGCCTATGACATGCTAGTTCTCAAAGAACTACACCTGACCAACAATGAGAAGACCGTGGCTCATACCGTTCTTCTCGCCACAGCTAATCATGACTGCCGATCATCATATGCTGCTGCCACTTCTCGCGGCTCTGGTAGCCATGGTCCTAACCATGGCAACACAGCCCATACCGATGGCACCGGCAAAGGCAACGGCAAGAGTAAGGGCAAGAACTGGCACGTTCCGGTGCAATCATGACCTGCTCTAGTCCCTGTCCCGTCTGACAGTCCTATGGGTTCGTGACTATGCTACAACCCCTAAGCACCCTAGCCGCAGCCACACAGTCCCATCGGCTAGCTACCAGGGGTTCTCGGCGTCCATCCTCAGACCCACTTGGCATCGACTCCCACCCTACCGCCTTAGCCGATCCTCCCGCCACCACCCACCCAGTCGATTCCTTCTTAGAACCAGGCTAGCCTCGTCGTCGCTCTCAACCAGATGACGCTCCAATCTCAGCACCCTTTGGTGCTAGACTCGAGTACGTCCTCTCACATGGCGTCATCGGCTGGTATACTACACTCTCGTCATCCCTCCTCCTTTCCCTTTGTCACCATCGGCAATGGCCACTCTCTCTCTGTCTAATGCCATGGTGACTCATTTCTGTCTACACCCACAACTAACCTTCCACTTCATAATGTCCTCATTGTTCCCTCCCTCATTCACAATCTCTATCTATTCGTCAATTCACACGAGATAATAATTGCTCAATTGAATTTAACGCTTCTGGTTTCTCTGTAAAGGATAACTATTTGCGTCAGATCGACCGGACCGGCCGTGCTGAAGTAAAGACAGGAGCGAACCCATCAGCCAGCTGAGCCGATGAGGGGACGCCTCTCTGAAGGAGGGCGCGCATCGGCTGGGAGACCGATGCGCTTGGCGTGGCATGTCAAGAGAAACCTCTAAAGGTCTAGCGCGTATCGGCCAAGGAGCCGATACGCTAGGTGTGAAGCTCAGAGCATGGATAACTCATCGGCTAGCACTCCGATGAGATGTCGTGTAGAAAACTATAAACCTAAATCTCAAACTACCATCGGCAGCCCCGTAAGTCGAACCTAACCGATACAGCATGAAATTGACGACGGCAGAGGGAGCTTAATAGGCCGATAGACCCTGCATGGACGTGATGCGATACATCTGATCGGCCTAAGAGGTCAAACCTAACCGATACAGCCTTAGACGGAGTAGAACATATCGAGATAGTGACGGGACTTACCCCTTCACCAGAGATCGAACCTATCTGATGCAGCCCCACGTCGAGAGCCAGACCCTACCGGTAGAAACCTAGATGAACTAGGGTGGCGATGCGTCGAAATTGCATTGATCCAAAGAGATTCCTTTACATGTCTCCAGATGTCTATATTTATACCCCGGGTTTACAGAGTCCGACGCGTTTTCAACAACTATCGGACGTTATCTCTTTACATAAATAAAAGAAAATATCTCTAAGATAGTTACCTAAACTAACTAAACCTTCCTAATTAGATAAGCTATGATTTACAAAAGATAAAATACACTACCGTGGGTTCCACGGCTTCTCCGCGAACTCGGTTTTATTTGGATAGTCTTCTATTCTGAGACCGACTCTTCCATTGCTTTAATCTGATCGACATCTTCCCTGTAGCTATCAGACACCTCCTCAGCCGATCGGCTTCTTCCAATCCATCATCGGGCTGTCCAAATTTTAGCGTTAACAATATCCCAACTCGGCATCAGATCCTTCGCTGTAATAGTGGTGGCGACCTTTGCACCATCCCTACTACGCCGTCCACTCCACACACCAGCATCGCCCTCTCCACCAACCTCTAGCATCTTCGCCTTGGTCATCCCGGCCCCAACGCTGTCGCCAATCTACGTCGCAACACCTCCATTTAGTGTACTCACAGCAGCTCCACTATTTGCCACTCATGTCAACTCGGCAAACACGTGCGACTGCCCTTTTTAAATTCTATGTCTTGTACCTCGTGACCTTTTAAGCTAATACACCGTGATGTATGGACTTCTCCGGTTAAGAGTTTATCTGGTAATCAGTATTATCTTGCAATACTTGATGATTACACATATTATTGCTGGACTTTTCCACTCACCAGTAAGTCCAAGGTTGCCTTCCACCTAATTAACTTCATAAATTATATCTCCAACCAGTTCAACCTCTCCATAGACCGATAAAAGTACAGAGTTTGTCAACTGTATCGTTCAAACCTTCCTTACCTCCTAGGGCATCCATCTCCGTCTCTCTTGCCCCTACACCTCTCCCCTAAACGGCAAGGCCGAACAACTACTTCACATACTTAACAACATGAGTCGCATAATGTTACTTCATGCCCACCTGCCAGCAACCTACTGGGCTGAAGCACTAACCATTGCGACTTACCTCCTCAATTGGCGCCATTGCTCCTCTATTCGCTACAATGTCCCATACACCCTTCTGTACTGCAAAGCGCCCGACTACTCCCACCTACACGTCTTTAGTTGTCTCTGCTACCCCAATCTCATCGCCACTGCTCCTCATAAACTTGCACCCCGCTCCACCGCCTGCATTCTTCTCAGATATCCCTCATCCCACAAGGGATACCGATGTTTCGATCTCTCTACCCGCCAAGCCATCGTCTCTCGCCATGTCATTTTTGACGAGACCTACTTTCCCTTCGGTCTACTTAATCCTAGATCTTCATCTAACAATCTCGACTTCCTCCTTACCAACACCGTGCCCTCCCAGTCTCCTCCATCAATCTCACCTCCGGCCCCCTCATCGGCCGCTCCTGAGGACTTACTGCTCAGCTATCCCACTCCTCTTCGGTCCGATGCTACTCACATCGGACCTCTATCGGACCCACCACTCTCATCGGCTCCGGCTGATCCTATCTCCTTTCCATCGGACACCTCCACCTCATTGGCTCCTCAGCCTTCATCAGCTCATACCCACCTATCGGTCCATCCGCCTCCATCAGCTCCTCCCTCCCTATCGGCTGCTCCACCTCTATTGGACCGACTAAACCAATCGGCTTATACACCCCCATCGGCTCAGGCCAACCTAGTTCAGCCCATTCCTCTCACATACAGTCGTCGATCCTGAGCGGATGACGCCCCTCCCCAACCAGTCCCCCACCCCACCTCCCATGCTCCTATCGGCTCCTGTCCCCTCCACATCTCACATGATTACCCGATCACAAACCAGATCCCTTCGCTCCACCAAGCGCTATGAGCTCTTAGCAGTCTATTGTACTATCTCGCCCCTTCCCGACGACTCCTCGTTTAGCCCTAGCCGATCCTCAGTGGAGCACGGCCATGGACGACGAGTACAAGGCTCTCATGGACAACGAGATCTGACGCCTCGTCCCTTGTCCTCCCAGTGCCAATGTTGTAACCGGTAAGTGGATCTTTAAACACAAGTTTTACGTCGATGGATCACTTGCCCATCACAAGGCACGCTAGATAGTTCGGGGTTTCTCCCAACGTCCCGGTGTCGACTACGACGAGACCTTCAATCCCATCGTCAAACCCGCCACCATCTAGGTCGTTCTCACCCTGGCTGTCTCACACTCTTGGCCGATTCACCAGCTCGACGTAAAGAACGTCTTTCTTCATGGCCATCTGACAGAAACGGTCTACTGCTAGCAGGCTCTAGGCTTCGTCGATCCCTCTCGTCCCGATGATGTCTGCCTCCTTCAGTGCTCCCTCTATGGCCTCAAACAAGCTCCTCGGGGCTAGTACCAGCGCTTTGCTGCTACCTTTGGCACATCGGCTTTATGGCCTCCATGTCCGATAGCTCTCTCTTCACTCTTTACGTCGGCAATACCACCACCTATCTCCTCCTCTATGTCGACGATATTGTTCTTACAGCGTCCTCTCCGTCCCTCCTGCACTAGATCATGGCTTGACTCCACTTCGAGTTCGTCATGACCGATCTCGATTCTCTCCATCACTTCCTTGGTATCTTCGTCACCCGCTCTTCTCACAGGCTCTTCCTTTCCTAGCGCCAGTACACCATCGATCTCCTCCAGCGTGCGGGCATGGCCAAATGTCACCCCACGGCCACTCTGGTCGATACTCACGCCAAACTCTCCAATACCGATGGCTCACTCGTCGCTAATCCTTCCTAGTACCGAAGTCTTACTGGTGCTCTCCAATATCTCACCCTAACACAGCCCGACCTTACTTACGCCGTCCAGCAAGTGTGCCTCTTCATGCATGCTCCGCGTGAACCTCATCTCGCATTGCTCAAGCGTATCCTTCACTACGTGAAGGGCACACTCTCTAGCGGCCTGCACCTCAGCTCCAGTACCATCGACTCTCTCACCGCGTATCCGACGCGGATTGGGCGGGCTACCCCAACTCTCAACGCTCCACGTCCGGCTACTGTGTCTTCCTCGGTGACACTCTAGTCTGCTGGTTCTCAAAACACCAGACTACAATATCTCGGTCCAGCACTGAAGCCGAGTACCGCGCCATTGCCTACGTCGTCGCCAAGTGTTGCTGGCTTTGCCAGCTTCTCTAGGAGCTCCATGCACCTATCTTCTCTGCGATCATCGTCTACTGCGACAACGTCAGTGCCGTCTACATGATCACCAACCCAATCCATCATCGACGCACGAAACACATAGAGATAGATATTCATTTTATTCGTAACAAGGTCGTACTAGGATAGATTCGGGTGTTTTATGTACCATCGGTGCACCAGTTTCACCAATATTATGATCGAATGCCTCCCCGCGCCTTTGTTTACCAGTTTTCAATCTAGTCTCTGCGTCCGTTTTCCTCCCGCTATGACTGTGGGGGTTGTTAGACCATTAGACCACTGGACTCGATATATATAGACCCGACACTTACACGAAGAACAGAAGCGATTTAATTGGGGAGAGCTGAATCGGTATTCCATCTGACCAATTTGGCCACAGCCCACTTGGCCCATCGTGTGTCAATTGGCTTAGGATTTGAACAGTGTTCTTGTTGGCCTGGGCGTGGGTCGGTGGCGGCGTGCGATTGTGGCGGCGCGGCGCAGACGGCACATGTCGCTGAGGCGCAGCACGGCGGCAGCCGGCAGCAGCGCTGCAGCCCGCAGGCGCGCAGTGTGGCGAGACGCGAGGCGGCGCGGGGCAACTGGGCAAAGGCGCTGTTGCCGATGTGGGCGCAGCCGCGCAGGGCTGCAGTGTGGCAGCCAGCAGGAGGCCAGGACGAGGGCCCGATCTGCGCTGCATCATCTACTATTCTAGTTCCTCGCTGCTCCCAACTTGCATGCTGCAAACCTGCGGTGTTGCTTACAACTTTCAGTAACTGAGCTATTGAGCTATACTATTCTTTATTCTTTGTAGTCTCTAAACAATCTAATCTATTTGTCAATTGGAGGGATTTATCCTTTATGTTTTGTACTACTTGATTTATTAGTATATTTGCTCGGTAGAAGAAAATAATATTACTTAATTACTTTACAAACATTCAAGTGACTCACCCCAAATGATGAGAGCATAAATAGACTAAAAAAGGTATGGGGTAAAATTTGATCTAATAAAATTTTCCCCGATCCAACAAAAAAATTTATGATATGTTGTTTTTTTGTTAATATTTGTTTACTCCTACCATTTATTTTTTAGTAATTTTGCTAATTTATATATATAAGTGGCTGCTCAGTTTACTCTTTGCTAAGACCTAAGGAAATTCACATCTTACTGACAAGTCAATATGTTTTTTTTATTTGATCATATATGTATTATACTTGACTTGCTTAAGGGTATGTACCTAATTTTAGCTTGACCAATTTACCAACTTAGACTTAGCTATAGCCCATCATTTTTATCCTTAATTCGCCGCTGACTCCGAGGTATGTATGCATGAGAACAAATAAAATCAATCTGATTAGTATCATCAAATTAAATGTGTAAATATTGTATGTGCCATGCATGGAGGCTTGTGTATGCCCTGTCATGCATGCATCCTTATATGCTTGAACGATGCTGTGACGCATGGTGCATTGCATGCGTCAGCCCCGAGAACGTTCCAATCGAAGCCAGAGGGCTTGCGTGTGTGCATGGGGCGCCGTCAGCTGCGCACCGATCCGTGTGCCGTGCGCGAAGTCATGCGGCCGCCCCGGGGCTCGCCTCGCATGGGCCGCGCGGCGTCACCGCTTCAGGGCGGGACCGTGCGAGCCGGTGGCATGAACGAATGAAGTCGCGTCTCGCGAGGACGCGCGGTTGAGCAGGGCCGCCGGCGACGATCGATCTCGATAGCCGCGGTTCATGCAAATAGAAATCAATCTAGCAAGAACACGTTAGAACGACGAACCTGGTGAACAAAGAGACGGTGATAACGTTCTGTAAAACAACACGGCTATTGTGTTTTTTTTCCTCTTACAATAGTAGAGACGTGAGAAGGAATAGAACATCCGTGGTTTTTTTTGTCCTTAAAAACATCAAAGAAATAGATAATGACACAGGATATATAAAAACCGTTGTAATTATGTTACGTACCGCTTCACTTATGTAAGATCATTGTACTTATTTGGATCGTATGAGTCTGAGAAATCAAAATATACAGCTACTCATATATTCCAAGAACAGATCAAATGCAAATAATTACATTGCTAGTTCAGCCGAAAATAATTGCATCTAAAACAAAACAAGCTCACCAAACAAAAGCTAGGCAAATAAACTACTTAAGTAGTAGCCTTGACAACGGCGACATGGTTGAGTTCAACTGAACCCAGGTAGAGCTTGCCGCCGTCCCTCTCGATCACCTCTGTCGGCCGGACGTTCTTTGGGCCCCTAAGCTCCTGCACCAGCTTCCCGTTGCGGCTGACCCTCACTGCGAGGAGGTGGCTGTCCGAGCCGTACGGTGACTCCGTCTTCTCGCGGTGCAGCGCCACCCAGTAGCCGCCCTTCCCATCGGGCCTCACGTTGTCGGGGTAGCCCGGCAGCTCAGTGAAAGGCTCCGACGTGCCGGCCTTGGCGCCCTTGATCCAATGCCTCACCAGTTTGCACGGCCCGGTCAGCGCCACAACGAGGTGCGTCCGGTCGGCGCTGAGGGCGAGGCCATTGGGATACGTCATGCCGGACTCGAGCACGTCGAGGTAGCCCGTCGTCGGGTCGTACCTCATCAGGCGGCCCGTCGAGTCTCCGGTGGCCGTGACCCTCTCGTGCTGGGATCTTGGGAAGCGCGTGCTGCTGTCGGTGAAGTAGACCTCGCTGGTGACCTGGTCGACGTCGACCCCATTGGTGAAGCGGAACGGCACGCCGTCGGCCTCCGTGGCGAGCACCGCCGCCGCCCCACCGCGCGGCCCAACGCGCATGAGGCCCTTGTACGCGTCGGCGATGTACAGGTTGCCGGAGGTGTTGTGGAACCGCAGGCCGAGCGGGCGGCCGCACTTGCTCTCAGTGAGCTCCCCGGGACGGAGCTTGGGGGCCATGCACTTGGCGACGTTGTATCCCGGGGGGTGGGAGTACGTCGTCCAGCCGCTGCCGGCGCCTTCCCAACGGAGGATGCGGCCGTCGGACACGCCGCTGAAAGGGCCATCGCCGAATGTGTTGAACGCGACGCTCTCTGGACCGACCAACGACGTGGGCAGCGGCAACGTCTCGACCAGTGTGGCGGTGGTGTCCGCCGCGATGGCTGCTTCGAGGGCGTGCGATGGCAAGAGGAGGAGCATGACGACGACCGTCAACGCCACCCGAGCCAGCGTCCCCACCCTCCCGGTGCCGAGGACTGCCCCCATGAATGATCTCTTTGCTTTTCCCTTGCTTCGTCTAGCTATCGAAGCTCGAACAGCCGAACTTGCCTTCTTCGCCTTCGAACTTTCTCGTGTGATGCTGGTCGCTTCTTGCTTGGATTGGTGGCGTGGTGCGGTGCTGTGGCTGTGGCTTTATACCGAGGGCCACGTCCAGGCTCGGGCACCGACTCCGATTGTTATCTGAAGCTGAATTCAGACTCCGATTCGGGAAGGGAATTACAACGTGGCAATGTGGCATAACAATGTGCTCCGAATTCTTTACGTACTCCGAATTGGAAGTGAGACATTCACGCTGATTTGGTCCTGATCTGTATTCATCAGAGAGAGATGGTACCACGGGTCATTACGCTGAAATCTCTGAAGAAAATAAGATTCGATGACTGATCAGTTGTTTTTTATATATACTTTGACGCAAAACTACAAACGATATATTTAATAATAAATTTATCATAAAACAATATATTTAAATTAGAATATCGTAAAACTATAAATTTAATTAAAAAATTATCAGAAAATTTTTGAATATATGGTGGGTTTAAATCCCAAGCATTGCTTCTATAATAAAGTTGTAAACATTGTAATTATAGTTTTATGATTAAATTAAAGCTAAATTTTATAACTTTATTATTAAATATGTAATTTTGTAGTACTTCATCTTAAATTTATATTCTAATGATAAATTTAGTAATAAATCTATATTTTTGTTGTACATCATTTAAAATTTATAGTTTTATGATAGTTTCATCAAAATACATATAGTTTTATAAAATTTATTCTCTTTTTATTCAATATGGAATCCAGTATCAAATGACTTGTTGCTAGCTTACTACCTGGTCCGTTAGAGACCGCTACAAGATCACTCTTAGTTTTTACAGTTCAGGAACTACTGCATTGTGTAGTTTGGCAAGGTTAGTCGATCAACGCCCTGACCGCTAGCATTCAAATACCACTAAGTAAGCTTGCCTCTCTTTTTTTTTCTTATTGCTTGAGCTACGGCTGATAAGCCATAGAAATAATATATATGAGGAATTACATTTTAAAGACTTTTTAATGTCAATAAAGCATAACTTAGATCACGTTTTTGTATATATTGAAAAGTTGTGTTTGATTGCCCTGACTGCTACCATTCAAATAAAGCATAGACTTTGATCTCATAATAAAACATATCGTTCATAATAGTGTTGTTTGAAAGCTTTTATTATGAAAAACTTTGCTTTGCTGTTGTTACATGCCCAAAACCTGCATTTTAAACAATAATTATGGTTAAAATAAGCTTATGTTGACCGCACAGATTGTCTAAATGGGTTAATTGATGATACCATTACAAAAGTGCTGGATTGAAAAAATGCCACCACAAATGTTGAAATTAGATGGGTGCAATTGAGACTCTCTAAAATTAGAACCGTCTTAAACACTATTGGACCAATTTTTCATGTACAACATTTTAGTATGGACCATATTTCCCCTTCCCTCCTATTCTTCCTCTCCTCTCCTGGCCTTCCGCTCCCCATCGCCGGTAATGATGGACCATCGCCATCATCCTTCTTCTCCCCCACAGATGCCTAAGAACAAAGGGAGAGGTGGTGCCGGTGCTCTCCTCTTCCACAAGGAGAATAGAGAAGAAGGCCAGAGGGGTAGAGGGCTGACAGCGTTGACCTAGCGACAAAGAGGAGAGTGGAGCTAGCAATGACCATGGTAGCCAGTGGTGGACCAAACAAAAGTGCAGACCGAAGGAGGCAACGATGGGACCCATAGTTGATCAACACAAATCAATGAAGGGGACGAGGCTTGACAAGACAAGGGCCAGAAGTAGGTCAACGGCCACCTTCCCTAGCAGTGATGGCCTATTGAAGATGAGTAGAGTTTGGGGTAGGTGAGCCAACGATGGTCCAATCTCCTAGTGGTGGCATGGTAGGGGAGCAGCTAAACCACCTACAACATCGACAAAAGTAGATCTAGGTGGTAGATGAGCAACCACTGTTGACCATCATGTTGAGGTAGATCGAGCATGGGACCACAATTGTGATGTTCTCCCCATTGTCGACAGCCTCCATATTGCTGGGCATCATTTCCATTGCCACAATTTTCTCACCATATCTCCCTCCTTTCCCCTCTCTCTTGATGACGGCTAGCTCTGCCTCATCATTGGAACTCATGCCGACGCTTGATAGTGAAGAAAAGCATGCCAACACTAGCAAGTGAAGAAAAGAAGTGGTGAAGAAATGACAAGGGCAATATTGTCCATACCGAAATACCATGTATAAAAAATTGTTCCATGGGTGTTTAACACATATATAATAGTATGGTTCCAATTTTAGAGGGTCTCAATGGCACCCACTCGATTTTAGCATTTACAGTGGCATTTTTTCAATTGGACACTTATGTAATGGCCGTGATCCAATTATACCATTCTAATGACATTCTTCTGTGACTGGTGGAAGTATCTTATCCTATTAAAATGTCTATATAACATAGAAAAGCCTAATACATCCGACCAGATATTATGTGTTTTATACTTTCTAAAAAGAGGAGAATATATGATGCATCCCTCCCTAGGTCAATTTTTGTTGATATAAAGTGGGCTCCTTGTGAAATCTGTTCATTCATATTTCAGACTAATTATTATTTAGTGATAGACGATATACCCATCAGCAATAATTGATATATAACCGTCCTAGTCTTCAAATGTGCTCATGAGTAGGGTGCGCATATGTGCTTTCATGGAGTAGTGTATATGTGTTATGAGCTGCTACGTTTGTAATTTTCTTTACGCGCGTGCATGCGCGTGTTATATATATTGTTGCTAAGTCACTCTATATCTGTAAGTTGTTTGCAATAGCTTTCAAAAAAAAACACGTGCGTACTCTTTTTATGTCGTGAAGGCATGTATATAAGTTTTAAATCTGGGAGTATTTTTTTCTATTTTTTATTCTAGATCTTAGTGCGTATATATTTTGGAACACCACCAACATGAGGGCACGTAACTTATATATGCATGAACTTATCTGCCATGGCGTTGATGAATCAATTGGTGGTACCTTATTTAGGATCAGGATCACCAAATAACTCTGCCGTTTTATTTACTTTTGCTCGTACTGGAGTACTCTACTCCCTCCGTATATAAGAACATCCGTGTCATGGGTTTTACTTGTCCACTTACATCTTTTGCGTCGGAGCATTGGCAGATCTTGTATGAAAATGCTTTCGCCGGGCACCCGATCGCGCCAGAAGATCGGGCGCCCAACTAGCCAGCCGTTGCATGTCCATCTGCCCAGCCGCTGCGTGTCCATCTGCCTAGCGCATGCACTAACCTCTCCTCCTCTCCTCAGTTTGCATGCTGTACACATATGCTACTCCTCTTCTCCCCTCCATCCTTCTCTATTTTCTTAACCATAATATTATGATTTTTTTATTATTCCAATCAATGTATTTTGATGTTTGTTAGTGTTGTATCAAAATATTGCACTGTATTTTTTTTTGAAATTGTTTCATACTTTAGTGTTCAATTTTTTACAAATATATTAATGTTTCAACGGTAGTTGTTTCATCTGTGAAAACTAGATGTTTCAATCTATTATTCAATTATGTTATAATATTTTAATATATTGAAACATTTTTTCTATTAGTGGTGAAACATTAAACAAATTAATAGATTGAACATGTGATGAAACATTATTTATATTAACGATTTTTTTAAAAAAATCGGATGTCCAAGTGGATCCGATCTTTTGTTTAATTTTGTTATAACAATGGGCGCTATAATTTTTTTTGTCTTTTCTAAAATAATCTAATATTATATTATATAAATCTGGTTAATCTAAATTTAATATTATATTTTAATTTTTTATATTTCAGGAGGACGAAGAGAGAATCGACAGAGTTAACACTGCCACGGTGCCACACCCTGCCGCCGCCGCCACCGATCGATCCCCGGACGCGCGTCGCCTCCCCATTGGCAGCGGCGCAATCCGAATGGAGGCTATCGCACGCTCGCCGGTCCACGTGGCGCCTACCCACTGGCCCCCAACTTATCCAGTCAGATAAGGTTGCGAGCCCGCGAAATGACGCCGACACGTCCTCCTCATAATTTTTTTTCGCCACGCTGCCACCCGTGCAAGAGACTGTTCGTCTGCTCAGCTGAAGAAGACTCTGATACTCCGGTGAGGTCTGAGCTGAGCTGCGGTGAGCTGAGATGGCACAGGCAATGGCGTCCATGACCGGGCTGTCGCAGGGCGTGCTGCCGGGCGCCGCGACCAGGCGCGCCGGCAGGTCCAGCAGGCTCGTTGTCAAGGCCTCGGCCGCCGAGGGCGACGTCCAGACCAGCCGCCGCGCGGTGCTCGGCCTCGTAGCCAGTGGGATCGCCGGCGGTGCGCTCGCGCAGGCGGCGCTCGCCGAGACCGCCAAATCCATCAAGGTCGGCCCGCCGCCGCCGCCCTCCGGTGGGCTTCGTGAGTGCCTCAACCATACACATATTTCATTCTAGACTAGATAGATTCTGCCAACGAATATTTGGCAAATTTTGCATGAGTTTTACTGAATCAGAGCTGAATTCAGTTCAGTAAAAAAAAGAGTGTATTTTTTTTCCCTGACGCGTTTGGTCTCTGTGTATGTGGTAGCTGGGACGCTGAACTCGGACCAGGCGAGGGACACGGGCCTACCGCTGAGGGAGAGGTTCTACCTGCAGCCGCTGCCACCGGCGGAGGCGGCGGCGAGGGCCAAGGAGTCGGCCAAGGACATCATCAACCTCAAGCCGCTCATCGACAAGAAGCAGTGGCCGTTCGTCAGGGACGACCTCCGCCTCAGGGCCTCCTACCTGCGCTACGACCTCAAGACCGTCATCTCCTCCAAGCCCAAGGACGAGAAGAAGGGACTCAAGGACCTCACCGGCAAGCTCTTCGCCACCATTGACGACGTAGGTTACCTTGCAAGTTGCAGATAGTTTTTCTGAAGTTTTCCTTCAGAAGTTACAATTGCTCAACCTGAATTACTGACAAGAATCTCTCCTTCTTTGTGCAGCTTGACCATGCGGCTAAGATCAAGAGCCCCAAAGAAGCTGAGAAGTACTACACGGAGACCAAATCTGTTCTTGGCGATGTCATCGCTAAGCTAGGCTAGAGGGATCGTCATAATGGCCATGGAGTTTCGGTGATTTTATGTTTGTTCATACGGAACCGGCTATGTATCCTCCATGTTGATATTGTATCAGCAAGCACTTATACCTCAATCTTTGAGTTGTTCACTGCTAAAACTCCGAGCAGATGCAATTATCAGAACCGAGGGAAAAATCTAACAGTTCTCAACAAAATTATCATAATTTGTGTATATCGAGAAGCTTCGCATCACATCACAAATTTAGAAAATAAGGAAATCCTGTCAAACCAAAGAAAAAATGTTATCGTTGGTTCAAACCAACAATTTATTCAAACTTTGGGATGCTGCCATCTGTAGCCAGTCAAGCATTTTTCTTTGTTCTAAGGCTTGTAGCATAGATCGGTAACAGATATAGCACCGAAACAGAGATCAGTATAACTCCGTAGCACATTACTACGTATCCTGTCAGGCGTAGATTATTCCGACATTCAAGTTGAATGGGCAGTAGCAGAAGATAAAAAATTCTACAAGAAAATTATCTGAACTCTGACGCTAGAGCATTCAATAATTGTACAAAATTTCCACCTAATATGCAACCGCTTGCAACACCAACATGCTGATAGATATTAGACTTCAGCTTACGATACACTGATGCTCCCAACAAAAAGGGGGTAACTGACTTTCAGGATATGCTCCCTGCTTTATATAAAATGAAAATCTTCCATTATTTGGTCAGCGGCACTCAATGTTTCTCCTTTTTACCTGCAACAGGAGTATGTCAATTTCCAATATAACTTAGTACTACAAAGGGTCCCCTGCATGCATACAGTGGGTTTGAAATCTAATATTTTCTCCCTCTGTTGATTCATACAAGGCATGCATGCATTAAAAAATTTCAAGTTTTGTGATTTTTGACTAAAAATTAGCCTAACAACATACAGAGTTTGTGCTTATTGGCATAGAAGTTGTACAGTTGTTGATAATTAAAATAAAGTAATCGTTAAGTTTGGCTGTTGGAGACCATGCCCTGTATTTATCAACAGAGGGAGTATACTACAAAAGTAGATTTAAATAAGTGCAGCATGTCACGGAGAACCACAAAACTATATCCAGGTAACAGTACAATAAATCTATGGTATTTAGCCAAGAAAGTTATTGTGCAGGCGTAGCTTTTGCCCTTAACTGATTTGACATCACAAAGAAAGGTAACACCTTAGATGGTTTCCGAAATGATACTGTGGTTTCAGTAATATGGACTATGGAGTCATGGAGAGGTTTCACATTGATCAGCAATGAAGTAAGATAAAGATAAATTAACATATCTGCATATCACATTTCAAACCTTCAGGCATAGAACTTTGCAGTAGCAATTATCACCAGTGTTATAAAAGAAGTTGATTTTTAAAAAAAGTGGCATATTAGCCAGATAAATAAAATTTCAACACGTTGCACATAAGTGATGCTCATTCATGAAAAGGAGGATATAAAATCACATTTACCAATCATGACAAGCAGACAGCTTCAGACTAGGACTTCACTGCAACATTAGAAGCACATTCAGCGGTTTGGTCATCACCAGCGTTACCTGCTTCTTGCCGACTCTGCTTAGCCAAAGCTCTTCTTGCTTCCCTACGGTGCTCCCTCTTGGCAGCTTGAGCCTCTTCAAAACCCTGTTCAATCTTAGTTTCTTCCTCAGGAGGGAAGAAGCCAACCTCCATTTCAGCTAGCTGTGAATACATCTTCTCAACCTTTGCCTTCCACACTATCCCCATCTCAGTATCCATTTTGGTATAAGGTGTCTTCAGGAGGTATTCATCTATCCCACCAGCTTTGTCAATGCACCGAAGTGCATGGGTGGTTACCTTGACTCTAATGTGCCGGTCATGAATATAGCTAAAAAGACGCTTCTCCTGAACATTTGGTTTCCATGTTCGTCTTGACCTGAACAAAAATGATAAATGCTCAAAAGGTACTACATCTGCAAATGACATATTTAGGGGCGTGGGGGGGGGGGGGGGATGAAAGATTTGAATGCATAAATTTCAAGGAGGTTTTTTATTGTGCCAAATGCACAATTACACATCAACAGCAGTAAGAAAAAAAATCTTAAAGAGATCCAGAATGCAGTTCCAAACACTAAAACTATGTTATAGAGATGGAAGGATGCAATCCTAGAGGTTATAGGTATCGTTAACTAAGCATCTTTGCATTATGTCTTGAGGTTACACATAAGGATAATGGCTCAGGAGACCATGCTGACAGCTTCATATGGTGGTGATGGGTCAGGAAGGGGATAGTGAGATTCTTGCAAGATTGTGAGGTTTCTCATTCCCTCATTCTGAGGGCAACTGGTAGTAGAAGTTTTAAATTATCATCAAAGAACCAAAAACCACAATAATGAACGGATGAAGACTACTAATCAAGCATTTTACACTGGCAAAAGAGAGTGCACAGAAGCTACTTTTTTAGAATAATTTGCATATCATTAAAAAAAAAGTAGTAAAATTTTGTACTCTAGGTTTCAATATTTCAAATATGAAAAAATCTATGAAATTTTATATAACCTACTAAGGCCAATCCGAAATGAATGATAAACACAATTTGATCCTCGACTTATACGATGCTCTAGTAGTGGACTAATTAGACGCACAAACAACACAAAAAAAACCAACAACCAACAACCAATAACAAAGACTTTCAATCTCAAGCAAACTGATGTAGAATAAAGTTAAAACCTAAATAGAGCCTCAAATCACAGTTGATAGCTGATTTCTAAGCAATCCTATTCAATTACAGATCTTTAGTTATATACTAATCTGATCTTTCAAGTCCCTTCTTATAAACAACAAAAAAAATAATGCAATGGCAAAATTAGGAGTACTAAGAAACTGGGAAATGCGTTCTTGCTCCCCTATAGAATCATCAACCACTGCCCTCAAGACTCGTGCTCTGTGCCTCTGTCCAATCCAACCCACCAAGCCTAAATTCGAAATACCACATTGCATCACACAGCTTTTGTCCCATTCCAGGAACGGAAACCATACCCTACGCGCATAGATCCAACGAGGAGTAGGGAAAAGAAGATTACACGGATGGAGGGGCAGGTGGGGTGGGGGGCTTACTTGTTGCCACCGTCCTCGGAGACCTTGTTGCCGAACTGGATGTGGCGGCCGGCGTAGATGCCGCGCTTGGCCCTCCCCATGACGACCTTGCTGTTGGGCAACATGTTCTTCACCGACTCCATCAGCTCCGCCGGCAGCTTCCCCTCGCCTCCCACGCGCCGCACCACCTTCTTGTACATCTCCCGCGCCCGGAACGACATCTTCCTCCCCCTTATTCCCCCTCCTCCTCTTCCTCCTTCTACGGCGGCGGCGGCGGTGGCGGCGCGGCGGTGGTCGAGGAGGTTTTGGTGAGGACTAATGGTGCGGCGCCGCTTTTGGTTGGGGGATTGCGGCCTGCGGGGGGGGCTCCGGTGCTCGAGTCGTCATCGAACGGTTTGTTGGGTCGGCCCGTTATATTGGACTAGGCCCGTTGCCAGGCCAATTTAGGCCCGTTTGAGTTGAAGGATTTTCAAAGGAATTTAAGGATCCGTTTGGAAGTAGGAAAAAGTTCACTTACATCCCTCAACTATCGCCTCAGTTCGCTTCTTAACACAGAACCGGATTAAAAACAGGATAAATTTTGATTTAGATGGTGGTTTTATTTTATATGACACCTACATTATAATATATTTTGTTATGGCAGTATGATACTTATACTATAAAAAATAGAAAAACAATTAGATCGATATTTCAGTCACATAAAAATAAAATCTCTCTCTCCAGGCGACGGAGCTCCACCTCGCCTCTCTCCTCTCTTCAACTCGCCTCTTCTTTCCCTCGCCGCCGTGGACTTCCTCCATGGAACGACGGACGGTACCTCGTCTCCCCGTGCTCATCGGCGCCTAGGGCAAGCCTTCTCCACGTCACCAGCTGGTCTCACCGCTGACGCCGCTCCGCCATCCCGCTCGCTTCAAGCCAGCGACGCCTCCACCCTTCGTCGGAATCCAGGAGGAGAGGCAGGAGGAGGAACGACGCCGTAGGGCTCGGGGCTCCTCCCGCTTTCCCTCGGAACGACGGCGTAGAGGGGGCAGCGGGCGGACAGATCTGGCCACGCTAGCCCCGGGACCTTGGTCGCCATGTCCGCCGAGGGCGGGAAGTCCTCGAAGGTGGTCGGCGGCACCGTCACGGGCCCGGCCACCTCCTCCACTGAGGCGGTCTCCCTTTGCTCCTCTTCGCCCACCGCCACCACCACGCCGCCGCTGCCGCCCTCCCCTACCATCGCTATGCAGTCATCGCCGTAGCCGACAACGGCGAGGCCACGCCGCGCCTCCCATACTCCAGCTTCGCCTCCCCCCGCGCTTCCTCCTTCGTCTCCCCTTCGACCCACCGCCTCCTTCTGCTATTCGCCGTCATCGAAGCCTCGTCCGCGCCCGTGCGGCCAGATCCGGAAACCGGCAGCCTGGTAGGGAGGGGGCGAGGCGATGGGAGGCGGAGCAGGACCGGCCGGCGAGGGACATGGGTTAGCACTCGACCAGCTACTGTCGGAGCACCTCCTGTCTCCACCGTGGGGACGAGATCGGCGGCAGCGTTGGCGGGGAGGACCATCTCCTCGCGTTGCCTCTAGCGCGGCCGCCGGCCCAGTCCCGGCTCGTCTCCCCTTGCTCTCCCTCTTCGTCGTTGTTGCATGAGGCGAGGACGGGCTGTGGCGATGGCGACTCAGAGGCTGCCTGACCCTCACGGCGAGAGAGAAGAGGCGAGGGAGAGAAGGGAGGGAAGGAGAGAGGTGATCACGTATGGTACTACTGTTTTTTTTTCTTTAGAGATTTATGTGGATCCTTCTATTTGTAATCCTATTTTTTATTTTTTTCCCGAATGTAAAACACGGCTCGTCAGTGTCACATCAGGTGAAAGACGTCAACGTGTCACGTTGAATCACGTAGTTAAAAAAACACCAGTTCGTCTGGTTTTAGTATCCGGTTTTATAGTTATAGTTAAGTGAGTAAAATTAAACTGAAACGATAGATGAGAGAGAGGCAAATAGACGTTTTCCTTGGAAGTAAAACACAGGAGTGATATGGTTTTCCTTCAAATTCATGTGTTCTGATCACTTGTATATCTGAATTTATTTTGTTTTAAATCCTCTATTTTCAATTATTTTCCTACTATATTTACTAAACTGGCCTAATGCAAATTCAGGAAATTCTTTCAAAATATGTATGAAATGCTATTATTGACAGATTAAGTGTGTATACGAGCATCTCTTTGCCCCATATTTTTAAAACAAAATAATCATGCAGTAAAAGTCTACGCGTTCCAGTTTCCAAACAGCGGGAAGCAAAAGCATTGTACTAGCCAACGCGCTGGACATCTCCAAACCATGGCATCTGGCACTTGCCACTTAAACAACCAATTTTCCTTGATAAGCTCAAGCACACGCCTGTGTTGCCGCTAGCTTTTCCTGGACCTACCGCGCCCTCGTGAGGTGGAATCCGTAAAGAAAAAACCAAAGGCGAAACAAAGCAAGCCGAATATAAAGAACGTGAAAAGCAGAGAACTGTGCCGACATCGCAACTCCTCCGTGACAGGCCACCTCCTCCCAGGTCCCAAGAGATGCAAAGCGAAGGGGCTCGACGGTGACCGCGGCCATGGCGACAGACGAGGCCGTGGTGGTCTGCCTCCTGATCAGTGTCATGGACGTCGTCGCCGGTGTCCTCGGACTCCACGCGGAGAATGCTCAGCACCAGGTACGTGAAGCTGTTCCTGTTCGTATGTCGAGAAGCAGCAGGAGAGCGGCGTGGGGGATCAAAGGGTTTCATTGATTGATAGGGTTTATGGCCTTTTCTGTTCATGCCGGGAGGTGCGCCTGAGGATACTGTTCATCGAGTGCAGGCAGTCTGTCCGGCAGGCGTACGAGCTCGGCGTCGCACGCCATCGCGAACGTCGTCGTCGGGTGCTCGTGCGCGTGCTCCGGCGACCGGCCGCCGACGCCGAACCGGCAGATGGCGTCCTTCGCGCTCGTCATCTCATGGTACGCTTACCTCAATTATTCCCCTGCATGCATGAGCCACGCCTACAAGATTCTCGCACGAATGCATGTGCAGGGGAATAGTGTGATTTGATCCAAGAACAACGCGAAAATTGCAGATTTTGGGATGGGATTTGAGTTTTTCTTGTTGTGTTGGTTTTGAATCAGAATCGTGATGGCGGTGGGATTGGCGCTGCTGATCCTGGGGGCGCTGCCGAACGCCAAGAGGAAGGCGGCGGAGTGCGGGCTGCCGCGCCACCACTTCCTCTCCATCGGCGGCATCCTCTGCTTCGTCCACGCGCTCTTCTGCCTCGTCTCCTACGTCTCCGCCAACGCCGCCAAGCGGGACGAGGCCCGCCAGCCTCGGTGACCAAAAATAACCCCATCCATGCTTTCTCTTCACTAGTGAGATGCACGCATGGCGTTGCTTGGTTAAACTCTCTCATCTGCTGCAGAGGAAGGGTCTGATTTTGCTTGATGTGTGTAAGGTGATAAGGATGATCAAATGCTAATTAGTGATTATAACATGTAGAGTTATATCAGTGTGCATGTAGGCGTCACTGTGCATGCAATGTCAAGAAAATCTTTTAGAAAATGCAGATGGTGGTTTCAGTGCTATCAGGTTAATTAAAGGTTGTGTCGACAAAATCGAAAGACAATAATGTGACCGGCAAGATTGTTCGCCTTTCTCACTCGAGATGGATCGCTTCCTCCGGTGGACACGGTTTGATGCGTCGCGGAAAAGAGCCGTCGATTTGCCTTGACTCCCTTGAGTAAGGGTGAATCAATGTCCTCGGTGTGGAGGATTTTTGCTTTGTTTTTATTTTCAGTGGAATTATATCGATCAGTTAGTCTGAGTACACATGCACATATGCTCTAGGCAGCCTACTAGCTCAAACAAACGCTATCCGTTTCACGGTCTACTATCTCAAATACACACTATCCGTTTCATATTATATACTATCTAAAGATATGTTTCATATTATAAGTTATTTTAATTTTATTTAAAATTGACTTTTTTAGTTTTAACCAAATATATATAAATAAATACTTTGATATTTACAAGAACAAATAAATACACTATCACTATCCTTATGGTAGAACCTATCCACTCGGGTTCAAGTCTAAAATGACACAAGTGCTCATATTTATTACTCTTTCAGTGGTGGTAGACAACATACTTATCAACAGTAAAGCATCCGTGCAATCTCTAAGATATGGATGCCTCTCCAAGATATGGATTGTGCAATCTCCAAAATATGGATGCCTCTCTAAGATATGACCCTAGCCTTTGGAGGTATTGATATATGCATGTGAAAGTGCTTATAAGAACGGAGTGTGCGTATGTGTGTTCTTAGGGGTGATTTCATCAACCTCCAAGATATGGATCTAGTTTTTAGATATGCTTATAGAGGCATTTGGTGTGCATTTATACGTTTATGGGGGTTGTCAACAGATAGACACCAATAATGAGGATTCGATGGGACCCCTTTGTGAGTTCAGCTGGAGGTTGGTCATGCATGAGGTCACAAGGATCTCTACAAACAAGGGGATGCAAAGTAGTTATATAGTTTCGGGCCATGTAGAAACGTAAAACTCTACTCTTATATGTTCTTGGCGAGTATTTTCTTGGTTGGAGGGGTTACAATGCTAGATTGTTTTTGACTAACTAGGGTTCGATCACCTCATGGCCCTGGTTTTCTCTCCTGTCTTTGGAGGTGCTCATAAGGATATGGTGTGCATGTGTTTATAGGAGTTGTCGATAGATGGACACCAATAGTGTGGATCTGATAGGACCCCTTCGTGAGTTCGGCCAAGATGTTGGTCATGCATGAGCTCACAAGGATCAACACAACACAGCGGGACATAGAGTAGTTATGCAGGTTTGAGCCACTCAAAAGCATAAAACCCTACTCTTGTGTGTTCTTGTCATACTCTTTCTTGGTTGAAGAGGTTACAATGCTATACTGTTTTCGAGTAACTAGGTTTGATCCCTCCCTTATGGCCCTGGTCCTCTAGCTTATATATAACGGGGGCACCACATGGCCAAACTTGAGATATGTGGGACTCGGTAGGCCCCTATGTACGGGTGGTTTGGTATGCGGTGTCTAATTGGCTAGGTCTCCTCTATTGTTCCATCTCAGATGTGAGAGAAAACGCTTGAGGGAGTCGACTCCGTCTCACGTGTGCATCGTCTCTAGGCCCAACTATCAGTGAGACGGTGAAGTAGGCAAGGATTTATAGGCCTAGGCGGGTGGAATGGTGGCCAGGTGTGCCTCCTGCTACCTCACGTCGCCTGTCATGGGCATGCCTCAATCCATCACATTAAATGCGATGGTTGTCACAACGGCCCTGCTTCGATGTCCTGAGCTCGAGCATTGCGAGGTTAGGACTCCCCTCTTGCTAGAATCATGTGGATGATGTACAATATATGCTTAAAAAGATCTAACTATCTCAATAACTACAAAAATGTATGAGTAGATCAAGATCTTTAAATTTAAAGAATATTTAAACTCCTTACTCAACATTTCATTTTGCCATGATACATGTCATTATGATGCCACCATGTAGCCAACAAAAATGGCAATGTCACCGGCCTAATATATAGACAAACACAATATGATTCCTATTATAGTGTAGCCCATGTTTCTCATAGCACATAGATATCTATTAAAGTATGTCTTGATTGCTTGGTCCATGCATAGATTTTTCCAGCTTGTTACAAAGGCCACTTCCTATAACCTTCTACATCTAATCAATGCAAATATCAACCCAAGTTGGTTACATAGGATTATTTAATGGACCTATCTTTGTCACCGGTAAGGATGTGTCATCATATTTGATCCATATGTTTAGCTACTATGACTACAACCTCTCAGCACTAACTCTCACTATTACATGATGGGTTTTGCTTTATTGGTAAAAAAACATTCACTGCTAACTATTGATTTTTTTTAGCACTAAAATAGGTACAAGTTTGCTTGATGTGTTCTTCTGATGGGCCTTCGACTATTCTAACATTGCCTTATGCTAATTTGCATATTCCTTTGCAACTCTCTAATTTATTGGAATCACTACTAATTGTAATGATGCAATCACAGACAAACATGCATAAGAGATACAATTAACTATTTCATTATCATCACTATGCTAAGCAATGGCATCCTAACAGTAGAGTATTAGAAGTTGTTTTTGTGTCTTAATGCATACTTGTTTGTTATGATAATACACTACCCAATAGATAAACCATACTATTGTCCTCCTATATCGAATGACTATTTAAATTATTTACCTGTTACCATAAACTCCCATAACACTTATTGATGACTATTTTGCATTGTGATTTGCCTATAACTCCTTCTCTTACCATATCCCTTTGAGTACATTTTCCTCTCCTACAAGTTTCTACGCTTTTGCCCTTATCTCTCTTTTGCTTGAAAATAAGTCATAGGATAATAAGTTGCTCCTATTGTGATTTTCATCTATTTATGCAAATCAATACACGTCCCTTCATCTAGATCATCAGTATCTCCATATAGGTGAGTTTTTCATCCATGAATGAATCATTGAAGGTCAAACATAGAGCTCAAACCATTACTTTCTCAATAGAACGTCTCCAACTCCCTAAATATCATATCCACACACATATATGCGTTGTTCATTAGGGTTCCAACACTTGCACTCCTTATGACCTAAGGAATACCCCACAAATATGCCTTAAACAACTCTAGGATCCATAGAGATATGCTAGAAGTTCAAGAGAGCGATGGCAAAACCATTGAGCATCAATGTCTACCCTAGCCATCTAGGTGCTCTTCTCTTAAAAAAATGACTAGGTGTCCTTTAATCGATCATTATTTGATGATTTGAGATAAACAAGGTACCATACAAATATTGCCATACAACTTATCCGTATCAACCATACTTAAACAAGCAATACGACACGAATATCCCTCAGTATTGAAAATATAGTATAGGTTGACGACAAAACTTTACCAAGAAATACATGTATCGTACAACAATGACATTGAATCTCCAAAGTCACTCTAATTCCAACTCAATAATGTTATCTCATATAATCCACTCAACAAAATTGTCAACTAACATTATTGCATTGTTGTTTGGTAGCATAAACCAGCGCATTATACGGTTACACAATGCAGTTACATACACCTCACATATGCTAACTTTACCACTACAACACAAAAATAGGTCTGTGCAAGATAAAGTTGGTGAAATTTTAAGCTAGTCCTTTTTTAAACTTGAGAAAATGTTACGGTTTAAAAAATAGAAAACCATTTTTACTACTTTGTGTAATTAAATAGTAATATTTATTTACTCACTATCATTATTTCAAGTTTAAAGACATATAAATACTTTAATTTATTTTGGGCTTCGGGTTGAAAATAGAGGCTCAAGTCCAAACCAACCGAGCCATGGTCCAAGTTCAAACCACAAAGAAGAGCTCCAACCATGAGATACTGACCTCTGGGACCCACAAGAGAAAGCCACGTCACCGATCCGTGGACTATTTCCACTTGGCGCTCTCCCAATAAACTTCCAAACGAAACCGCCCAGCGCACCCCTACACTCTCCTCCCGCCGCTTCCGGATCGAAAATCCCCACGACGCCACGCATCCGCCGTCCGTCCAAACGCATCCGACGGCTCACATCCGCGATCCGCGTGATCGCTTCCCATTGGCTGCAGCCCCGAACCCCCACGCCCCATATATCTCAGCATCTCACCTGCCTCTCGTACGCTTCTCCCTCCCTCGCGCCATACGAATCCACGTCTGCGCCGCCGCCCCTCTTGCAGCGCGGATTCTTTCTTCGTAGCGGGTGCTTCTCGTCGGCCAGTGATGGCGGGACGCGGGAAGGCGATCGGCGCGGGCGCGGCTAAGAAGGCGACGTCGAGGAGCTCCAAGGCCGGGCTGCAGTTCCCGGTGGGCAGGATCGCTAGGTTCCTCAAGGCCGGCAAGTACGCCGAGCGCGTCGGTGCTGGTGCCCCCGTTTACCTCGCCGCCGTCCTCGAGTACCTCGCCGCTGAGGTATTGCGTCTCGAATCTCGGTCCTTGCTTCGCGACTGGATTTGTCTTGGTGGTGTCCCGGTGATTTGGGGATTTTCTGTTGGGGCCGATCTAGTCGTCGTTTTTTTGGGTGTTCCTAGGTCTGTTTCGTTTTGATCCATCGATTTGTTGTGTCCTGAAGAAATATTGCTCCGAACCCATAGAGATTTAGGTTTGTTGGTGAACAAATGTTTGGGTTGGGTTGCTGGGTCGCATCTTCTAGATAGAAGAAAGGATTTGTGCATTTTAACTAATGCATTGGTTTTCTCCTGTCCATCAGGTTCTTGAGCTCGCCGGGAACGCGGCGAGGGACAACAAGAAGACCCGCATCGTGCCGCGCCACATCCAGCTCGCGGTGCGCAACGACGAGGAGTTGACCAAGCTGCTCGGCGGCGCCACCATCGCGAGCGGCGGCGTGATGCCCAACATCCACCAGCACCTCCTCCCCAAGAAGTCCTCCTCCAAGGCATCCGCCGTCGACGACGACGACAACTGAGGGCCCATCCTTCCGCACACGCCGCCGCTGCCTCCTGCGTCTCGTCTTAGTGTGCGCTCAGTAGGATCTTTAGCTGTTCGTCTGGGAATCACAAGATGTTGCCTTGAGCATTGGAAAGAAAATGATAGTTCTTGGTTTTTGTGGCCTGATGGATGTGAATATGGTGAATTTTTTGGGTATTTATAACTCAGATGTAAGCCTGTGGACGATCTTGTTGGGCTGGTTGTTTAATGGTTGAAACTTGAAAGAATGTGCAACAACCTGAACTTTTGAAGCACCATTTGTCTCTGGCTCATCATTTGGTCGCTTATTCATTCTTGTTCCGCTGACTACCTTACGTTGATTTTGTGCTCGTTCACGTTCACGACACGATAACCAAAAGAAATCGCTTGCCTGGTTGGTTTCGATCAGCAAGGCTTGTAAGAATGTAATTTGGTCAATTTTCCTGGCGATGAACTTCCGCTTGGGTTGCAATCTTGGCGTCTTGACTGTCCATAACTCCAGTTACCTGTGCTCTCCTGGGTCAAGTCGCCTGTTGAAATTTGTACTGCTCGTTGTGGATTGCTTACCGCTGTTGGATTTGGTTCAGTAATCCGGAGTAGTTGCAGGAAAGCGCATAGGAGAAACCTGCAGATTGAGTGCGAATTTGTGGTTTTGGAAACGAGACACACCTCTATGCTGGCGTCATTATAGAGTAGACCGACGGCTCAGCCTTTGTGCTGGCGTCATTATCGAGTAGACCGACGGCTCAGCCTTTGTGCTGGCGTCATTATCGAGTAAACCGACGGCTCAGATTAGGGATGCTGGACACCTGCTCTTCCACGTTCCAGATGTCTCCTAGTACCCGCAAATCTGGAATTCCGGACTGATGGTGACGAATCTGACGATGGCCATCCGTCCATTTGCCCATCTGACTATGTTGGGTTGGTTCACTCTAAATCTAGTTCAATTAAATAAGCTAAGTTTTATTTTTATTTTAACAATGTTTATCACTAGAGAAAAATATGGCACTTTTTATAGAAATCAACACCATTTTACTGCTAAATATTTTTTTAAAATACAGTCCCTACGAAAATCAACTTGGTTTTGGTGAAATTTGTGAAAAAAAAACCCCAACTTGTCATCACTACTTCCAGCAAATACATTTGTACGGCCCTGCAGCCCATAGGCCCATAAAAATGGGGCCCATGATCGATACGCCCTGCGAGTGGGGCCCGCCGCCCAAACGCTGCGCGCGGCAAAACCAAAACCCAACAGCCCGACGGCTCTCCCGATCCGACGGCCAGAATTCGATCCCCACACCCCACTTTCTCCCCGCCACGTCATCGATCCGCGTACTCTCTCCTCATTGGCCGCTGCCTCCTATATAATCCCCTCCCCAATGACCCAGCCGTATACCGAACGCTCGCTCGCTCGCTGTGTCGCCGCAACTTTCTCCAGCCTTCTGCTGCTGCTGCTGCTGCCTCGTCGCCTCGCCCGCGGATTCCGTGCCCTAAGCTTGCTTACCATGGCCGGGAGAGGGAAGGCGATCGGCTCTGGAGCCGCCAAGAAGGCCATGTCGCGGAGCTCCAAGGCCGGGCTCCAGTTCCCCGTCGGTAGGATCGCCCGGTTCTTGAAGGCAGGGAAGTACGCCGAGAGAGTCGGCGCCGGCGCCCCCGTCTACCTCGCCGCCGTCCTCGAGTACCTCGCCGCTGAGGTATGCGGCGATTCTATCTTTCTTAGTTCTTGATTTGGTTTTGGGCGGTGAATTCGAGTGGGGTGGGGATTTGCGCTTGTTCAATTTGGGGGTGGGGGTTCGGAATTGGGGGTGAATTCTAGGATTTCCATTGGGAAAAACTTGGGGTTTTGTCTTAAAATTCTAATTGGGGTGTGTTTGGGTGGTCTGCTTCGCTTTGTTTGCTCGAATCATCGAGGATTTTGGACTAATCGTTGGAATTCGTATCTACTGTACAGGTTCTTGAGCTTGCCGGGAACGCCGCGAGGGACAACAAGAAGACCCGCATAGTGCCGCGCCACATCCAGCTCGCTGTCCGCAACGACGAGGAGCTCTCTCGCCTGCTTGGCACGGTCACCATCGCCAGCGGAGGAGTCATGCCCAACATTCACAACCTGCTCCTTCCCAAGAAGGCCGGTGGTAGCGCCAAGGCCGCGGCCGGTGACGATGACAACTAGATTCTGACGCTTCTGGTGGCGGCGGCGGCGGCGGCGGCGGTGCGGTGGATGTGGATGCAGTGTTGTGTGTAGTGGTAGTGTTCTAGGTTGCCTAGGTGTTGCGTTGATCTCTAGTAGGATCTCATTAGATGCTTAATTGCGCTTGTACCAATGCTAAACTAAGGTGTACTTCTGTATGGACAGGGGATTAGTTGCTGTATTCGTTGCTATGTTCTATATAAAGTATCATCCTTTCGATGATTTTCTGAAAAGCCTTTCTTGATGCTCAAATTTCCATTTTTTTTTTCAATTGGTTTGAATTGCTTCTCGCTACATCGGCTCCAATATCCTTGACCGCAGCTCATGAGTTTTACGGTTTCTGCCTGAGATTGGATTCAATCGTCAAATTCGTCTCCCATTTTTCAGAATTTATGATTTGTACGAGCATGTATAGAAGCACAAAACTTTAGCGGCTTGATTGGCGTTCATGAATCATGAGTTGGGGTTTAGTTTAATCGTTGTTCAAAATGTGTATCTGTTCTTGGATCTAATGCAGGTTTGGAGATTCTACAAAATTAAGCTTTGCGCGGGCACTAGCGAATTTTTGTGATTTCAAACAGTGCCAAGGCGGGAACACGAAATTTCCCTGAAGAAACGGCTTAACGGCAGGAGGAATGGAGGAAAACTGAAAACACAACACCGTACAGATTCAGAAAAGGATGCTATGCAGATACAGATTCACAAAAAGATGCTTTACAGATACAGATTCAGAAAAAAGATGCTATGCAGAGTTGATTCGAATGTGATTTCAGATTCATCCATTTCACCCTACGTTGTTTGCCATGAAAACATCATCTAAAACTTGGGGAGAGTTCACGCAGGATTGGAATACGAGAAAAACAAGTTGACATTTGCAGTCTTGCTCTTCGCAAAAGTTGCATGGAGTACAAACTAAACAGTACAACAATTCATGAGTTCATGTGGTGCCTTTTTCCCCCTCTTTCTATCTGGTTCTTTTTCTATCTATCTATGTATCTTCCTTTCTGTGGAGGTACAAATGTGCAACACAAACAAAATACAGTGTCAGACTATCAGAGTCAGCCGGTTATCCCTGCCCTAACTAGGAGGCCAGCTTTCTTCCCTACCCTATGAATGACAGACTTTACTTTCCATAGCATCCCCTTTCAATTCTATGCAAGCACAGTCAAGCGTAGTTCTTTTGCTTGATAGGATCAGAACTGCAGTGAAGAATGCTGGGTAGAGCAGATAAAAATCCAAGGATAGCAGCTTGATTCTCTTTTAACCAGTTGTTGGCATTATCATTTTCTCATCATGAATATTCTCTCTCCGAAAGTGCAAGGTAACACATACAACTTTGGAAGGAAACGGACACCGTTGATCTAACTTTCCTCATCGGAACTTGAACTTGGGCTCTCTGCCCTCCGGTCTTGAATCGCTGGAAACAGATTTACCCGTGGATCTCGGAATGACTGCAATGATTGGGATGGCTGTTTGGCTTTTGCTTTTCTTGGAGCAACTTTTGATGCTTCCTTCACCTCCTTGCACACCTTGTCCAACATTGAAAGGAACTCTCTTACTACCACAAATAAGCGGAGGCCCTCATCCTTTCCTGCACTCCCATGAAAATAGTCAACAGTGGTTTTAACCAACGACCGTATTTTCTTCTCTTCCTCCAACAAGAAAGTAATATCAGCCTGAGACTGCTCTACAAAGTGCTGAAGCTTGTGGTGAAACCCACTGTCTTCATCCAAACTTTTCATGCTCGTGTTCAAGAACTCATTGGTTTTCACAAGCTTGTGGCCAAGACTTGCTACTGACGTAGTCAATTGATCCACGTCAAGGATCGCTGCCTTCCTGACATTTTGAAGTTCATCTCCTAAGCTGGAGACAACTTTCAGTCCAAGTTGTTTGTAGCCGTCTTCAGTTTGCCTGTTACTGTCATCAGTTTGATCGTCGGTGTTCACACTGGATACACTACTGTTCTGCTCCTTTGCAGCCCATTCAGCACGGACACCTTCGGAACGAATGATTTCCTGAACAACAAAATGCAATAGTGTTGTCTTTCCATCAGTTCCTTTGACATCAGACAACTTAAGGAGAGTGTCGAGCTTGAAAGCCTGAGCTCCACCACGGAAAGTGCCAAGATTCATTCGATTTCCTGTTTTGAGGACAGCTTCTAGTAACTTCAAAAAAAGACAGCTGTTTCTAAGCTCCTGGCAAGCCACCTGATTGGGATTTACATGCCAAGATAAGAGAGTTAAGAATACTAATTAATATGAAACCATATCTTGAAAAACATAACTATTCGGGGGTTCATTTTTTAAAATCAGATTTCTAGGCAAGAAATTTTCAGTAAAAGTGCAGTTATTGTTACAGTAAAAAAAAAACTACTTGGATTATAACCCTTCATGGAAATGTTAGATCAACAGAAATACTAGATGTCGTCAAATGAATAACACTAACACAACAATGGGATATGATCTAGAAGTTGGGAGCTTATAATGCATCTTTCATTACCTCCAAAGTGGCAAAGGATTGCTTCACATTTGAAGCTTCTTTGGGTAAATTGGCCATGAAAAGCAATGCATCTAGGCACTGGAAAATATGAGGAACGTCTATGATTGCTCTTAAGAATTGCTCTGCAGGACCAAGTTGAGAGAGTTCCCCAGTGTATAACCGAAGCCTGAGTTCCTCATCATTACTTGGGATCCATCCTAGTAAGGTCTGTATCAAATCGGACAGAAGTTCATTTCCTACAAATTATCAAGAAAAATGGTTAAAGTGAAATCCAACGTCAGATTCTTATAGGAGCACGTTCTAAAAAATTCTCACTAAACTATTACAAACAAATCTCACAACCATTAGATTTAACTAGATGGGAATTACAGGAAATCTATTTATTCACAGCATGCCACATTGTCGTTTGTAAGAGTTTTGTAAGAAAAAAATGTACATAGACTTTTCCTTTTTATAGTTCTCTATTTTTTTCTGAATCTAGAAACAAAATGGTTGGAGGCACCATTGATGGATACCAAGAGCTTGTTTGGCAGGGCTCTAGCTCCAACTCCATCTCTTTTGAAGTTGGAGCACAACCAAAAGGTTTCAGCTCCACCCAAAAGGAAGCAGAGTGGGTTGAAGTGATCTGAAAAATGAACTAGAGAGGTGGAGCAGGGTTTAATCTACTTCACAACTCCGCTCCAAACTACTCTTCTTCTGGAGTTATTTTTAGGAGTTGGAGCCCTACCAAACAGGCCCCAAATATACGCATAAGACGCCAACATCAGAAACCAATCTAACTTCTCATAGATAGTAACATGCATCTACTTGCAGGACAATCCTGTAAATTATTGCTTAATAGTAGTGGTTGAAGTAGATGTCATGAATCATTTGACTTCTCATGTCTTTTGCACTATTTGCATTGGTGGAAAAAAGTTAATCTTATCATCCTTAGCTCAGAAGAGAGCAACTCTTAACTCGTAGCTTTGAAGATACAATTGAAATATGCAATTAGAAACAATGTATGCCATATACATTATTACAAGCAAAGCTATAAACTAGAAGCCGGATAATAATTCTGAGCATCATCATTCCAACATAGATGAGTTCTCCAACTTTTAGAAAGATACTGTATGTATGATAAATATAAAGCTAGGAGACAGTGTGAGTGTGTGCTAAGATTAAAAAAAAAGAGTTCAATACAGGATGAGCTATG
This sequence comes from Oryza coarctata, assembly GCA_030770085.1. NCBI lineage: Eukaryota > Viridiplantae > Streptophyta > Magnoliopsida > Poales > Poaceae > Oryza > Oryza coarctata. The sequence goes on from CM061475.1 coordinate 14,176,111, forward strand.
CAAATATGTGAATCAGTCACAGTAAATTTTACCTTCATTAACTGCACTACATACTTCCTGAGGTGAAACACCAAGTGCCTTCAATGATATAGCCAAGTTCTGTGCCTTTTTGGGATCAAGTATCCTTACAAATTGAGCAGCATCTTTTGATGATAAATCTTTCTTGGAGTCACTGCTTTTCTTGTCAGTTGAATTATAACCAAAAAGGCTTTCAATCATATCCTCATTGAACCTGTGAAACAGTATCAGATACTTTTAATTAGTGCATTCTCGCAATACCAAGTTCGGGAACAGCTTCAATATAATCTGAAAACTTACTGGAATGATCCTGATTTAAGGTGGTCCCACATCATTGATTGAGAAGGATTGGCATTTACTTTATCCCAAAAGAATGGTTTGAGCTTTGTTTTAGCTTCCTTAGAATCTTCAACAGCACCTGCCTTAGCGCCTGACTTCTTGAGAGGTGGCGGTGGGCGTGTTCTTGAAGAACTAGGCATGGTTGGTGGTGGTGGGCCAGTAGATTTTGGTGGCGGCGGTGGAGGTGCAGCTTTTCGAGCAGGAGGTGGTGAGGGTTCTGAGGGAGGAGTCGGGGAAGCTTCTAATGGTGGCGTGGGAGCTGGAGCCTGGGGTGCTGGCGGAGTAAGAGCCTTCGGAGGAGCAGCCTTCGGAGGTGGAGGAGCAGGAGGAGGCATTGGTGTCAAGCCTGACACAGACCCCACTGGGTGGGGATGCACTACATTATTTGCATCTGCCTGTGAATTCAATTTTACATCTCTATTTTGACCAGCCTCTGACTTCAACGATAATGCTCCAAGCTTATTGACATCAATTGGAAATTGGGAAGATTTAGAAGCAGCTGCAAAAGAAGAGTAAATACCACCACTAGATGAAAATTATTGCATTATGTTGAAGCAGAGCAGGTAGTTTTATACCAGACAAGTTGCTCAGATTTAGGGTCAGAAGTGATTTATCATCCCTCAAGTCATATGAAGAATTCTTATTTCCACGGCACAAGCAGAAGCACAAGCAGAGAAGAGCCATAAGAGCTATACCAGAAATTGACAAACCAATGATAGCAGTGGTTGGCATGCCACTGCTGTCCTTTTTTGCTACTGATTTAGTAGGAGGAACATCCTTTTCTGTAGGAGTTGATTTTGATGAATGATCTGGTGGTTCTGGTGGAGATGATACACTGTCGGTTGGCTTCTTTGCAGGTTTTGGCATATGAGTTTTCACTGGGACAGGATTCCCTGTTTGAGTTGCTTGTTCAGGTGATGACTTTGTAGCTGAAGATCCCTAGTTAAGATCTCTTCTTAGTGAGGCAATTAGTGCTTTGATATAATCAACGGACAAGGTTTTTGACCCATCCTGTCCAGCGACACTCAGGAAGTTCTGCTTGCTTAAACAGTTCAGTATACTTTGCCTAATTTCTGGTGATAATACACTGGTCCCTTCTTCAATGTCAGGAGAGGTGTCCTTACCATCTTGTCTAGACATTCTACGGAGAATTTCAAATACATGGTTGTAGTTGAAGTGCTGTCTAATATCTTCAAGAGTTCTCTTGTCCAACCCACACTTGACTCATGCATGTTCCACCTGTACAAAATATAATTAGAAGTCACTCTCATCAGTACAAATAATTCATCATCATCATCAAAATCCTTCAGTCTCAAATAAAATGGGGTAGGCTATCTTATCACTACAAATAATTAATAAATAAAATGATATATGCCCTACATTTGTAGTCATATTCAACAAAAGGCAACATGAATTACTATAGCTCACCAGTAAGGAACTCAACAACCATTTATGCCACAAAACTTTAGGTTCTATTAGTTGGATCGAAAATTGTTATATTCACTACTAGTCACATTCCTCTCTCCGAATTTTCATTTGTAATGTCATAGCAAGGAGGAATCTAGCACCTTCTGTTAAAGGAGAGAGGAGGCCAGGAGGGCGAGGGGAGAGAGAAAGAGGCAAGCCAATTTAAAAGTTTGATTCTGTTTAGCCAGTGTTTAAATCACAACACCATTAGGAAAAAGACAACCTGCACAACCAACGCAATGGTGCACACCTATCAGACTGGTACCTCAGCAATTAAACACAACAGGAAAATGATTGAAAACTCAGTTCACAGAAAGGTTAACCTTACGTGATTCAGTCATTCAAAGTCAAAAACAAACTATAAGACAACGGAAATAAAATCATGGCTGCCTATGGGAATGACCTACAGACTTCAGCAATCTTATTCATCATCTTTCACGCAATTTGAGAAACACAAGAGTACAAGACTACTGTGTATGTCCCATATCAATTAAGTAAAAGTTGATCTCTAATTCATGAATCAATCCTGATTCCCTGAGTCCTTCTGCATTATCCAAAAACATCGGTTCCATTAAGAGGTGAATGCTATGGGTTTCTTTGGTCTTGAGAGCAAATTCCCGTTTAATGCCTCACGACACACATCATAATACGTATAGGAGGGAATGACAAGGGTTTCTATGCTCCTGAGAGCATACTCCTGATTAATACCTTGCGGCGCACATCCACTTGGAAATAAATCGGTTCTAACACTCAATACTTTGCTCTTGGTTGCAAAATCTCCTTACAGAAGTTGCTACCTTCATATGATTTGTCATACAAATTGAAGCTAGCATACCCATTAAAATATATGGAAATGTGCTTACCAATTGATCTACTTGATTGATGAGGGGCGGCGTCGAAGCAGGTGGCAACAGGTCCTTCGTGGCAGCGAGCACCCCTTTGCAGCCTGTTGGAATGAGGAGCTGCAGGGAGACGAGGCACAGGGCGAGGAGCCATTCTCTCCTGCAATGCCTCATCATTTGCGTGCTTCCTTCTACACCAATGCAAAAATGATCGACGAAACCCAGTAACTGAGCCAAAACATATAAAGATTCATGCAACAATTCCACTTGATTTTTGAGTGGAATGCGCCCAAAAGCCCCTCCAAATTCGCGTGAGCGATTTAGACGCTGGACGCTTGAAATGCTCTAAGAAATGCTCAAAGAAACGAGGAAGTACATAAAGATTTGAAAATAATTCGGGGGCTTCCACGACAATAGAAGGAAACACACAGCCGCCCCCACAAAAGCGAAGAAATCAGATGGTGGAGTCCAATCAATCCCCCACCAAGCTCGAGGCTGATTCCACACTCCGCCGAGAAAGCAACCCACCCGAAGAACAAGGGAGGAAAAGAGAAACACAGGGAAGTCCAAGCCGAGGAAATGCACGGATGCACTCATGTCCGTCCCGCCGAATCCGCGGCGGCAGCGCCACGAATATGGGCGTGATCTGGCGCCAAGAGAGGAGATGGCCAAAACTCTCTCTACGTGCCTCGTCGGAAACTCGGAATGTGAAGACCGGGAATGTCTATATTTACCCTACAGTCATACTGCCAGTGGCATCCCCTTGTCCACATCGGATGGTCGGAGAGCTCAACCACCGCGAGCCCTTGCCGCCGGTGAGCTCGACCACCCACAAATCCGCCTCGTGGGCGCCCACAACCACCGCGAAACCTCCCCCACTTCAAAACATCGAGGCCAACTCGCTGCCGCCGCCGTCGACCTCCGAGTCGCCCTTGTCGAGGTCACGCCACGGCCGTTTCTACCTCTTCCGGTCTTCCATCTAGCTTCCCCCTTCGCGCCGCTGACCTGATCATGGTCGGCCCCTGTGCCACCATTGCCCAAGCCCTCCACCGGTCACTCGGACCAGCTGCGCCTCCCCTAGAATCCATGGCTTGGACGGCTCGGCCACGATGAGGGTGAGCTCGACGCCGGCGGAATCGAGGATAGCGGAGTTGGACCAGACGACCGAATTTACGGGGATATATGGGCTAAATTGAGACGCACATTTGGACTGAAATTATCAGCATATTTGGGCTGAAATGATGCTCACGTTTAGTCTGAATTGGCCCTCAACTACAGGCCGAATCAGAGCTCACTATTAGGCCAAATTTATGCGCACCAATGGGCTGAGTTTATGGAAAATACAGGCCGAATTTGTGCCCACTTTTGAGCCAAATTAACACGCACTTTCTGTCTGAGTTCACCCAAAGTTTTGGGCTGAATATGTGACTACTTCGGCCGAAATTTACTCCCACTGGACCTAATTCACACACTTTTGAGCTGGAATTACGAGTACTGCTGGTTTGAATTTAGGCGCACAATTAATATGCCCATGCATTACAACGGGTTAAAATTAAGATTAAGATATACCTATAAACGACGTGATAGGATGATTAATTAATGCATGGGCTAAGCCCATAAAATTAGAGATGGGTTAGGAGTTAAAAAATAAAGAATTAAATACTACGTTGGTTATGTATGTGTTGAAGAACAAACGTGTTAATAACCCGTGGTTAGGTATATATGGTACCACCGTATGTATATATGTGTTAGATAAACCACTGGACTGGGTTATATATATATATATATAGACCCGACCCTCTCTTGTATACTTTCGGGGTCTTAGTCACTGTACATATTTCTATATGGTATCAGAGCGAGTCTAGATATCTCCGACGCGCTAGCTTCTCCCTCCGGCGAGCCGACCCTTTTCTCTTCGTCGTCGATGTCTTCTTCCCATCGCCGACCCTCTTCCCGTTACTCTCCTCCTAGCACTCTCCTCGCTCTCTCGCCTCCGTTTCTTTTTCTCTCCGTCTCTCCCGCAGTCACCCTCTTTTCTCCATCCCACCCCCGCGCGACCAAGCGACGGTCTCGATCCACCTCCTCGTCTTGCCTCGCACCCGTCTCTGTTCTTCTTCTTGCTTCGTGCATCTCTCCTTCTCTGACGCCAGCACACCTCCGCGCTCGTCGTCTCCATCGGCTGAACTCGTCCATCCTCCCATCGGCTGGAACTCTTTCTCGGTTCTCGCTTTTTCCGACACGCTCAACTGCTCTCGGACGCAAACCTTCTTCCCTCACGTCCGAGCCAGTCAAACGTGTCCACGTGTCCACGGACACGAATCCCTGCCTCCTGGACGCAAACATATTCTCTTCGCATCCAGCCACTCCCCGCCTTTTTTGCGTCCGCCCCACTCCTTGGCCTCCACGAGTACATGGACGTGAATCTTCTCTTCACGGACGTGAATCTTTGCACGTCCGTGACCCAACTACTCTTTGACCCACCCACTCTGCCACCATGTTTTCCTCACCTACTCCGCTGTCTACTCTCCATCGGCCAACCATTCCTCATCGGCTGGCCGGCCCACTCTCCATCGGCTTCTCACATTCTTGATTGGTCGATCCGTCCTTCCATCGGTTTCTCCTTTCCATCGGCTTCTTCCTCCCATCGGCTATTGTCCCCGTTCTCCTCCCGTCATGGCCACCGAGTCCGCCCTCAGCTCTAGCACTCTCCCAGTCGCCGAGTTTGCTTCAGCCCTCGATGCCTCAAACCACACTTCAGGCACCACCTCGCCGATCTTCTTCCCTCTCTACGCTGCTGTAAACGTGAAATCTCACGTTCCTATCTCTCTTGATCTTAACACCAACTATTTCAAGTAGGTTTTCTTCTTTAAATCCCTCTATGGAAAATTCGGCCTCCGGTCCCATATCGATGGCTCCGCTCCATCTCGTCTCGATAATCCTCAGTAGAACATCGCCGAGTGCTGCGTGCGCAACTGGCTGCTCGGCTCGGTCGACGACTCTGTCCTCGACCTCGCTATGGATGATACCAACCCCACCGCCCGGGATCTCTGGGTGGCCATCGAGCGTATCTTCCTCGCCAACAAGCAGCCTCGCGCCATCTTCCTCCTCAACGCTGTCCACTCCATACGCCAACGTCACCCTCTCCACCAACCTTTGGCATCTTCGCCTCGGCCACCTCGGCCCCAACGCTATCGCCACCCTCCGTCGCAGCGCCTTCATCCGATGTACCCACAGCATCTCCACAGTTTGCCACTTATGTCAACTTGGCAAACATGTGTATCTGTCTTTTTCTAGTTCTCTCTCTTGTATCTCACGTCTATTTGAACTTATACATTGTGATGTATGGACATCTCTAGTTAAAAGTGTCTCCGGTAATTAGTATTACCTCGCTATACTTGACGATTGCATACACTATTACTGGACTTTTCCGCTCATCAGCAAATCCGAGATCGCCTCTCACCTCACTCACTTCATCACATACATGTCCACTCAGTTCAACCTCCCCATCAAGGCTCTACAAGCCGATAATGGTACGGAATTCGTTAACCGTACCGTTATAACCTTCCTCACCTCAGAGGGCATCCATCTACGGCTCTCCTGCCTCTACACCTCTCCTCAGAACGGCAAAGTCGAGCGCCTCCTTCGCACCCTCAACAACATCAGTCGTACTATGCTACTTTACGCCCACTTACCTGCCACTTATTGGGCAGAAGCTTTGGCTACTACGACGTATCTTCTCAATTGGCGTCCATGCTCCTCCGTTCAAAACAACGTTCCCTATGCCCTTTTCTACCACACGGCGCCCGACTACTCCCACCTTCGTATTTTCGGGTGCCTCTGCTACCCAAACCTCACCGCCACAGCTTCCCATAAACTCGCTCCCTGCTCCACTGCCTGTATTCTCCTCGGCTATCCCTCCTCTCACAAGGGATACCGATGTCTTAACCTTTCCACCTGACGGGTCATCGTCTCTCGTCATGTCATTTTTGACGAGACATGATTTCCCTTCGGTTTGTTTCATCTGAGATCCTCCTCTAGTGATCTCGACTTTCTCCTCACCAACACCGTGCCGACCAGGTCTCCTCCACTATCCCCTCTATTGGCCCCCTTATCGGCCGCTGCTGAGAACTTACCTTTCACCTATCCCACCACTATTCGGTCTGATGTCCCAACCATCGAACCCCCATCGGTTCCACCTCTCTCATTTGCTTCAGCCGATACCGTTCCTTTTCCATCGTACACCCTACTTCCATCGGCTCCTTAGCTTCCTTCTGCTCCCCCACCCCATCGTCTGATCAATCTCTATCGGACCGATCGGACCACTCGGCCCACCCGACTCCATCGGCTCAGGCCAATCTAGTTCCCTATTTTCCTCTTACCTACAGTTGCCGATTCGGAGCTGATGACGCCCCCACACGACCAATTCTATCCATTACTCCCGCACCCCCATCGGCTCCAGTTCCCTCTACCTCTCATATGGTCACCCGCTCCTAGACAAGGTCTCTTCACCCCACTAAGCGATACGAGCTCTCCACCGTCCATAGCTCTATCTCAGCCATCCCGGTGACATCTTGCTCCGCCCTGACCGATTCTCAGTGGCACGTGGCCATGGCCGACGAGTACAAGGCCCTAATAGATAATAAGACCTGGCGCCTCGTCCCCCGTCCTCTCGGCGCCAACATTATGACCGGTAAGTGGATTTTTAAACACAAATTTCCACACTGATGGTTTCCTTGCCTGTCACAAGGCTCGCTGGGTAGTCCGAGGTTTCTCCCAATGACCCGGTGTCGATTACGATGAGACCTTTAGTCTTGTCGTCAAACCCGTCACCACTCAGGTCATCCTCACTTTGCCTTCCTCGCATTCGTGGCCGATCCATCAGCTTGACATGAAGAACGCCTTTCTTTACGACCATCTGACGGAAACGGTCTACTGCCAGCAACCCTCAAGCTTCGTCGACCCTTCTCGTCCCGACGACGTCTGCATTTTTCAACGTTCCCTCTACTGCCTCAAACAATCCCCTCATGCCTGGTGCTAGCGCTTTACTGCCTATCTTTGGCACATCGGCTTCGTGGCCTCTGCGTTCGATAGTTTCCTGTTCACCTTTCATATCGGCTCCGCTACTGCCTATCTAGTTATATATGTCGACGACATTGTACTTACAGCGTCTTCGACATCTCTCCTTGACTAGATCATGGCCCGACTCCACTCTGAGTTTGCCATGACCGATCTTGGTCCTCTCCACCATTTTCTTGGCATCTCCGTCACCCGTTCCTCTCACGAGCTCTTTCTTTCCCAGCGCCAGTACACCATCGACCTCCTCCAGTATGTGGGCATGGCCAATTGTCACCCCACGGCCACCCCGGTTGATACTTGGACCAAACTCTCCGCTACCGATGGCGCACTTATTGTCGATCCCTCTTACTATTGGAGTCTTGCCGGGGCTCTCCAATACCTCACCCTCACCTGGCCCGACCTCACGTACGCTATCCAGCAAGCGTGCCTCTTCATGCACGCTCTACGTGTACCTCACCTCGCGCTGCTCAAGCGAATCCTACGCTACGTGAAGGGCACTCTCTCCAGCGGGTTGCATCTCAGCTCTAGCCCCATCGACTCCCTCACTGCGTACTCCGACGCGGAATGGATAGGCTGCCCCGACTCTCGACGCTCTACGTCTGGCTACTGCGTTTTCCTCGATGACACTATCGTATCCTGGTCCTCAAAACGTCAAACTACAGTGTCCCAGTCTAGCGCCGAAGCCGAGTATCGCGCCGTCGCCCACGTCGTAGCCGAGTGCTGCTGGCTTTGCCAGCTTCTCCAGGAGCTCCGTGCACCCCTCTCCACCACGACCGTCGTCTACTGCGACAATGTCAGTGCCGTCTACATGACCGCCAACCCGATTTATCATCGACGCACCAAGCACATCGAGATCGATATCCATTTTGTCTGTGACAAGGTCGTATTAGGATAGGTTCGGGTGCTCCATGTACCATCGGCACATCAGTTTGCCGATATAATGACCAAAGGCCTGCCCATGCCTTTGTTCATCAGTTTTCGGTCTAGTTTCTGCGTCCGTTCCTCTCTCACTGTGACCGTAGGGGGTGTTAGACAGACTACTGGCCTTAGTTGTATATATATATAGACCCGACCCCGCTTATATACACTCGGGTCTTAGTTACTGTATATATTTCTACAATATGGTAGTTATTGAGTGTGTTAAGTAACACAAGCCTCTTATAAGAACAAAGAAGAAGGAAACGGAAAAAATCTCCTGGTGTGCCTACAACTAGAGTCCGTGACTCTAGTAAAAATCCATAAGAGATAAACTCTAAATCTAAAAGATAAATCTATTTGGTTAGAAAATAAACTCTTGAAAATAGAGACTCTCTCAACTAATTCTTTAGTTTATCTGGTTTTCTAATAAGAGGAATGTGATGCGCGTGGTAGGAGAAGGGATGGAAAGATGGACGACTTTGTTTTTTACTTTAGTAAATATATATTTGGAGTGAATTTACGTTCGTTTGAAAAATTGGAATGCCGCTGGGCAGCGTTGGTCTGAGAGTCTGACCAGACATTGGCATGCCCACGTGTGCACCGACGTCGGGACTAATCAGCTCTTACTCGGACGTTTTCCATTCTTTTTTTTTCACTCTGGTGACCTAATCTGCTTTTGTTCAGTCTGATACTCTGATCTCGTCTCCTCTTGTTCTCAGCGGACGGAGAGGAGATAGGAAATTTAGCGGTGAGACCAAGCAAGAGCTAGTTAGGCTAAAACGTTAAAACTTCTGTTGTTTTTCGGATAATAGAAGGGAATTTTCCAGGCTTTTGCTTGTTGAAATTTCTGTTGTAAATAGCATAGGAGTATCAGTTACTTTTGATTAGTCCACGGTCAGCCCATGTACAGAGATGGTGCTAAGCTACCGAGATGAATGGCACAAGAGTACACGTATACGTTGGGTCCATCGTAGATTTCAGGCATCACTGCTGGTTAATTAAAGTGTAGTTATAAGTAGTTCAAATGTTTGTCTTCAGACAAAACAAGTTGGGAAATAGTCTTTCATCAATACGTAGAGCGTCCAACAAAATGAGTATATACTGTATATGCGTTAGGTGACGAGTTACCGACCAACCGGCCACTTTAAACTCTGGAGTAATTAATTAAGTACCGCGTAAGTAATACTACTACTCACTGCTATCATCTCACAGCGACGATGTTTGACCAGCGTCAAAAGGCTCGCATCTGTTCCCATGGATCGTACAGTATATCTTCCTTCACGCGCTGCCCCCGCTGCTCGCCTCGCCAACCGCCACGGCCGGCCGGACATATAAAGCTCGCACGCCGGATGAAATGGATCGGATACAGAGCGGGTCGGATAAAAAACTATCCGGTCTTTTTCATCCCTAAACGCACGTCACCACGGCGCCGTGCCATGCCGTGACCCAACTAGAAAACTCGAGGGCGCCGCGGATACGCGCGCGAGCCGCACGGTTCGAAGCTAACTACGTTGCTGCCTCGCGCGCTGGTCCAGCTCAACCCCACCAGCTGCAGGCCTGCCACCTGCAAGTTGCCGGGTCTCGGATACGGCCGCCGCCCGCGCGCCGGTGGATTGGCAAAAAAAAAAGGGGGGGGGGGGGTGGGGGGTCTAGGCTACGACGCATCATGGGCTCATGGATATATATCGATCGGACGTGGCGGATGGGCGGCCTTTCGGCGACGACGAGGCAACTTGGCGCCGCACTGGAGATGGAGGAAGAACGTGTGTTAAAATAGATGCTTCGGATGTACTAGTATACTGGATATGTGCAGAGCGGGGGGATTCGGAGGCCGGGTTGCCAATCTGCCGATAGATCACGCCCACGGAAGGATACAGATTAATCCGCACGTGGACGTGGTGATGAGCGTTGAATCGAGATGGATTATACATCCCTATCCCCTTTACAAAGATATCCCCGATATGGTGGGTCACACACAATTCACGAAGATTTTGGGTTGGACGGATGAACAGGAGTATAAGATGCATGCATGGACCAAATCGTAAGGATTAGTCGCTTTAACTTAATCTAGGGGAGAGTGTAGGTACTGTTCATCGAATCACTATAGGTTAGTTGCATGATGCGGCAACAAGCGGACAGTGCACAATCGAACATACATGCTACTATTATCGCCTACTTCCAATGCAAATCTTTGTGTCCTTTTCTCGTAGACCTAGCCTAGCTGTCCATCTAGATATGACGAACATGTCATAGCGATTACATTGACCTAGAGCATGTATGAAGGCCAAGCTTGGAAAGACTAACGCACAAATGTTGCGTGTTGCTATTCCGCGCGAACGCGCGCACGTGCGTCCGACGCACCGCGCCCTCTGCGCGAAGCGATTTGGCTCCAAATTTCAACTTAGAATCTTTCTACAAACTTTGTACAAGGGTACCTAGGGAATTTTCGATGTACAAAGTTTGTGCACAAAACCTTTCGATGCGTAAAGATGAAATTTTCAGATGAATTCAATGTATAAACTTTTACGGATAAAGTTTCAAACAAATTTGATGTATAAACTTTGTACAGAGAACTTTCTATGTGTAAAGTTTGTGCATAGAAAATTTTGATATGTAAAGTTTGTATAGATGAAATTTTAGATGAATTCGATGTATAAACTTTGTACGGATAAAGTTTAAAACAGATTTGATGTATAAACTTTGTACAGATAAATTTTAAATAATTCATGTATAAATTTTCTGTAGATAAAACTTTGAACAAATTCAATGTGTAAACTTTATCCTGATGAAATTTCATAAGAATTAATAAAACTCATAAACTTTCTAGGTAATGCCATAAAAATTCAACCAAATATCATAAAGTTTTTAGTCAAGATCAGAAACCTATCCAACCGGATAAAAAAATCATGAACTTTTAACCGGTGATGCTAACTCATCGGTGGCCAAATCTGAGAAGAAGGGGAGACAAGAAAGAAGGTGGCATCGATGTCTCTTTAAGGAGGAGGAAGAAGCTCCTACAATCTCTACTGTCTCGCTGGGAGGAGGAAGAAGGAGCACCACCGTCTCTTTGAGTAGAGAAAGAAGACACTATGATCTTCATTGCATCTTCAAAGAGAAAGAAGAAGGGGCTGACGTAGCTGTCTTGCACTCTCGTTAGAGAGGAGGTAGGGGAAGTGGTGGGCTTGTGGAAGGAAGTAGAGGTAATCGAATCAATGGAAGAGCAATGGGGGAGCAACGGGGGACTGAAAGGTTGGAAGCTACAGGTTTGCCATTGTTTGCGTTGACACGCCGAGAGAGGCGCTAGAGAAAAGATGAATGTGAATAAAACCTGCTCAGTTTGGTCCTAGTGAACGTTCAATAGTAGACTCACCCGGCCATGCTATTCCTAATCCTATGTCTCATTCCATAATTCCGAAATTAGAATTAATATTAGGTTGTCTGTATTATCTAACATTGCATCTATATTAGAACCATCCAACAACAATATAGCGTGTGTTACTCAATTACACTTTCAACCAAATATGTATCATTGCTTGGGGTAGCTTACTAGTAGATTGGTATCAGCATAGTATCCTGTATCCCAATGTATCATATACTTAGTTCATCCTCTCACTAAGTATAAGTATAGTTAATGTTAATTCTTTTTCTCTCATTAAGCCACATCATCCTAATTGTTTGTAGTATTTGGATCATTCATCTATAGTGTAAATTGTCATTATTCTCTAGATATGCACATCATCTTATTTATTTCTAGTATTTTTAACACACCATCTCAATTATTTGTACCCTTTAATATTTTAGCATTAGATAATATACGGATGATTTAAATTATTAAATCATTTAATAATAAAATAAATCTAATTTACACATTATGTTTACTTACATCATATAAATTATAATGTGTGGGGTTTTCTCTAATTTTACTTAATAAATAAAACCATCCAGCTTGTGTCCTTATTAGTCATGAAATGTGCACCCACTCACCAATCTAGCAGTACAAATATAATGCACGCAGATTAATTTAGTGGTATGTACATGGTCTGCTTCTTGGAACCTTAGCATGTATGTTAAATGTGTATCTCACATTGTACTATCTTAAAAAAAGGATATTTAGATATAGAGCTTGTGGAGCTAGATCTATTGTTAAATTTAAAACTCCATTGTTTTGTCTATAACACATCCGGCTTACCAATGTCAAAAATAATTTAGAGTTAAAACTTTTATACATGTGATTTTAAAACAAATGCTAAAAATAATCTACGATGAAAAAACCTCAAAATTAACTACAAATTTAAGTTAACTATAAATTTAAGTTTTAAAATTTAAATTTTGGTTGGCTTATATGCTAAGGGTGCTTTTGGCATTTAAGGTTGAGAACTTCTCTTTCTCATTTTCTAAGTGCACGTTTTTCAAACTGTTAAACATTATGTTTATTAAAAAAATTTCTATATAAAAGTTAATTTAAAAATAATTATTTTAAATTTTTTTAGCTAATAATTAATTAAATATGTGCTAATTGAACTTCTTATTTTAAGAGACAGGGGAGAAGTTGCCAACACCCTCATCCGAACTCACCCTAAAAAGTTGATGAGGAGTGTTGATTGGTAAGCTAGTTAAATTAGTATATTGTATTTATGGCTTCTATGTCTATAAGGTGCTACGGCTTATTAGTATTAAAAAGTAATTTATAGGTAATTTTTTTATATATGTATTCTTAGATATTTAAAAGACAAAAAAAGTTTGAAATCAACTTTTATAATTTAAAATTTTAAGTATGTCTATAAGCTAAATGATGGGGGTAATGCATGGTAACAGGAACCAATTAGATCGTTGAATGCCAATGCACGACAGGAGCATGGATCAGTGGATCACACAGGAGAGACAATTGCGCCGCATGCCCTCCCGGGGCACGCTGGCATGAGTGCCATCTACCAGTTATGGGATCTTTTTCATATCATCGTCATTTTGATTAGGAGGAAGAAATACACCAATAATTTAATTAATTAAAACTGTACCACATATTTTTATTAATTATGCTCTTGTATTTTTGGAGATATGTGGCAGCAGGCATCTTCGCATATGCGTGCATATACTGGACTACTATACCAGCCGTCTTTTGGTTGATGATCAACAGATAGCGCACATGTTTCTCATGGGGCGTTGGGCTATTGGGTGATTAACAAGGTTGGCACACGGCTAATTACGCGTTGCATGATAATACTGATTGTAATTAATTAGAGATCGTCTTCTTCTATGTTCCAAAGCGGCAGTACTGTTCATCAGGCGCAGTCACCTAGTAGTTGCTACTAATCTGACTGCTAATTAATTTGAGTGCTACTACCCCGTAATTGTGATTTTGTTAGCTAATACTGCAGTTGCACAGTTGGTAAGCCGTCCTTAACTTGTCACACTGACAAGGAGTTTCCTCGTAACCCAGCCATCCCCAATCGCCTGCACTGTAATCAACTGTCCTCTCTCAACGACAAGACATGAGTATCATCTAGCTGAGATAGAGGAGCTGATGTGACAGCACCTTCGAAAGACATAAATAAAGCAAAGCATTCCTCCTTCATGCCATATTCTTCAAAATTGATTCTCATTTCTCTTCAGCAACAGCACAGTATGCATGATTACAGTGAAATCATAGCTCCCGTTTCAAAATATAGCATTAAATTACAGCATTAAAAATTATTCAAAATTATAGGAACCTCTCTAATTACTCTCATCTTAAACAGCTATAACGATATCATTTAATTTACTTGCTTAGTTTTTTTATATTAACAAATTACAACTATTTAATTTAATTTAATTTATTTTGTTAGAGTGTATTTGAAGATGAGTGAAGAAGAAGATGAGGATGATAATGAGAAAACTCATTAGTAAATGATTAATTAATTATTAGCTATTATAAATTTAAAAATATTAATATAATTTTTAAAGTAACTTTTATTTATATATTTTTTAAAAAATAATATTTAATAATTAAAAAACATGCTCATAAAAATGAATGAAGTTTTCACCATGTTTATCGGAATCCACCCTTAGTAATTGTGACATGATATATTTAAATGGAGTATTTAGTAATGAAATTATTACTTAAAGCTTGTACCGGTAATTGGTAAAACATTTAAATAATTTATAGTACCTTTGACTGTGCAGAGCACATTCTTTGCCGGAAAAAGAAAAGTTTACAGAGCACTCGAGCACGTACTCCTACGACCTTTTTTCTCCAACGACCAATACGCATCGGTGACGACGTCAGCGGCGCTCATTCTGGCGAAGTGATTGGGCCCCACTATCAGGAACTCCTGAAGTGGGGGTGAGGGCCCACTGGCAGCTGCTCGTCGGGATCCAGCTTGCGCGTACGGACGTGGCAATCCGTTTCCCCTCGTGCCCTTTTAGAGGCCCGAGTTCCTGCCCTGTTCACATCTCAGCCTGTTTTCTTCTCCAATTCTCCCTTCTCCTTCTCCAGAAAGTAGCAGTAGTGAACAATATACTGGTCGTCTCATCTGTTCAGATCCGGTCTCGGTTGGTTCATGGAGCAATGATGCGTGTGAGATGCGGTCCAAGAAGCTCGTGGTTTTGAAAACCAAGTTTGCAGCGTCTGCAAATCCGCTGGTATCAGAAACAGCAGACGAATTTTGAACGGATATTAATTTAAATTTTAGTGGATTAGATTTAAATTTTAGGAGAATTTGAACCAACGGAGGAGAGAAGGAGGCGTCGCATTCTCTCGCCGAATCGAAATGGAAGCCACACAGGCAAAGCAAGCAATCACCTCACCCTTCCTTTGTCAGCTTCCTCGTGGTGGGCCCCACCTCACGCCCATCTCCCCACCCCATCGGACGGTCGAGGACGCCCAACCTGCTACGAGACCCAGGACCAGAGAGGACCGTCCGATCCCCATCGGACGGCCATCCGCGGCGTTCAAACCCCCTCCACGTCAGGTCAAAGGCGCGACCGCGTGTCCTGGGCCGCGCGCGTCACGCGTGCCGTGGCGCTCCCCTCACCCCCGCGCGCCGCACGTGACGGGACCTCCTCGCCGTCGGATCGCGATCGGGTGGGCGAGAAGGGGGAGGGGTAGAGCGGGCCCACGACGTCAGCGGTAGGGGTCCACGGCGCCACGACGCGGGAGAGCTGACAGCCGCGTGGGGACGTGGCCGTGACGGCGTCAGGAGAAGGCGAGGGAGGCCGGCCGGTACAGTCGCCTTCGGGGAAGCGGAGGAGTAGGGGGGTATATACTATATATAATGCGTGGCATCACAGGGTTTTTTTCCTTCCCTGTCTCTTTAGCCTCGGCTCAGATATAATTATCGCGCACACAAAGGGAGGACGGGGAGGAGAAAGGATTAGGACACGAGAACCTCAACCAGCAAGCGGAGAGAGAAAAAAGTTCGAGAGAGAGAGAGAGAGAGAGAGAGAGAGGTGGTGGAAGTGGAACTGGGTCGGGGCATCGCGTCTGTGCTGTCCAGATCGGAGGAGGTGAGAGCTCTTGTACTCGTACCTCGTTGGGTTCCGTGCTGGTGTGGTGTTTGATTTGGCTGGGTGTGTTGATTTTTTTTGGTTGGTATTTACCGGGGGTTATTTTTGGGCGTGGTTTTGATAGCTTCGGGGGGAGGGGGTGGAGGTGGCTTCTCTGAGCGCTTTCCGGTTGAAGCCCGGCGGGTTTTTTTGGGCGAGGAGATGGGGCGAACTGTGGGTTCAGTTGCGTGAGCTAGTGGACGGGTTCGTTGGGGATTTGTGTTGGTTTGTGCCGATTTGATCTGTTTAGCGTCGCCGCTGAGAGCATTTTGCTGTTGGCGACGAGAGGACTCTTCCATTTTCGGGATTAGTGAGTTTATCCGGTGCCTTCTGGGTGTTCGGCACCTGGGCTGATGCAAATTTTGCAAATTTTGGTCCATTTCATAGGGGAATCGTCGCTAATTGACGGTTCGTTTGTCTGGCTCTTAACTGCGCCGCATGCATTTCTTGCTGGTAGTATTTATTATCTAAACACGGGTAACTCGAGGGCGTGAAGTTTAAGCTAATTATATCGCCCAAGTTAGCGATCCCTTTGTTGAAACTGAGCTAGCTTGCCTCTGGTTGGCTTGTACAAACATGGATACAGTGTTGATGCCATACCACCACCAAGTAGCAGCAACAGTTTTTGCCTTGTGAAGCCATGATCCCTTTGTCTGTTTGATTAGGACATAACTTAGAAAATCCTATGTTTCACCTGATTAGTCAATTGGCTTACCTTTCCTGATGACAATCCATGAGAGATTTTCTTGCTGGGTTATAGTGCCCCCAGGGAAGAACAAATCGAGGTTGTTCTTTGACTTGGATGTGAAATTTTAGCATTGTCAACCAGCTTGCAGGATCGCAGAAATTTCAGTTCTTTGCTTACTGCATAGACTATACAAGTTGCCTTCTTGTTCTAGGTGTGAAGGCGACGTTGATTCCACACGGTTGATTGGTCAAACTTCTTGTTGGGAGGTACCTTCTTCAGAATTCAGAGGGGCGATAGACCAATAATCAATTAACAAGGTTGGTCAATCGTCTTCATCCAACTAGAGAATCTTATAGCCTACTTAAGAGTGGTCCTAATTTTGTGTTTTGGAAGGATCAATAAACAGTCCACGTCAATTGTCTTCAACCAACCGGAGAATGTTTGAGTCTGTTTATCTTAATTGTGAGGGAAGTCGATATATTCTGATGCAGGGTGTAAGATTTTTTTCCTTATCTTTTGTTCTTCTGTTGTTTGCTCTCCAAACCTCCTTGTTAGGCTGTTTCTTCTTGGTGGTATTTAGAATAACTTCCTTTCTTCGGTTCTCATTGTCCTCTAGTTGCATGCTATGTGGCTGAGTTTGACATTCTGGCTAGATTAATTGGAGTTATGCGGGTGTGATTGGGATATTTCATAGATAATATTCTTCCTTTTGGAGTTGGGAGCACACGTACATGATGCAAAGATGGACTTAAGTAAGAGAATCGCTATCAATTTGTCTTGATCTACTTTAAATAAGATCGAATGAAGATCTAATACTCTTTAACAGAATAGTATAACATGATAGTGTCTTAAGATCATATGGCATGTTGACTGGAAGGCACGCTCTTGTCATGTTGTTTGCTTTGCAAATTTTCTTCCTATATGAATTTGTAGATCTTATGCTTTGACCCACTCATGAATTCATGATTGACGATCACTTCTTTTGACTGAAATGTTTGATTTTGATTTCTGTGGTTCTCCTTTAAGCTTGAGGAAAGAAGGATAGAGTGATTAAACTTTGAAGAGACGATGGGGACACCTTGACAGAAACAGTTTGGTTTAGAACTCAAGAGATCTACTTTACAAACTGTGCTCTATATATAGATGAACGCCAAGCAGCAAAATCACTAAATTATTTTAAGTTGGTTTTGATAAAAATTAAAATGAAACAATTTGCTTATGAATGCTTAATTTTGGTATGCAAGAAATCGCGGATGCTGATGCCAAGAGTTCATCTTACATTGTTAGCACTAACTTTCATCCTGGCCTGAAGTAGCTCCATCTTAATTTAGTACTCTTTGCAAGTGAAGACATGTTATTTCCTCTTTTGGTGCATATACAAATTAATGTTATGTTTCCCCTAAAAGCTGCAAACGTTTAATCAGATATTTATATGCCATCTCAATGTCGCACTTACACACTGTCATGAATGCATTTGGGTAAACTTTTTTTAGTCTTATCTCAGTCTGACCGATTCATCTTGTCCACATGTGACATGTCCTGATAATCATAATGCAGTGACAAATAAGTCATTTGCGCTAATTCCATACATCCTCATGAGTCATGATAATCAGGCTGTGTTTTGTATGCAATGTTTGTTGTCTGTTTGATGTGGTTTTCTTTCTTGCTATGATTTATATGTGGGAAATTGCACTGATATAGCAAAATGTTCTGTTCTGCTTGTTTGTTTTTACCACCTACCATGGTATAAATGATTTATAGTTTCCCTTCTTTTGCTATGTACAGGCCATGAACAACTAATCTCCTGTCATTATTATGGACTTGCACCCGTTATTGAAGTACAGATTCAGCGGTGCTAATGTTGTGTATGAAATTCCTACAGAGAACAACTTGCAAAACTCTCCCTGGCAAGCTAATCCACTGAAGTACGAGTTCAGCGACTCCCCATACACCCCTCTCTCTTCCCAGTTTGAGTGTGACAATTTGTCTTCTCTTACCAACACTCCAGATAACCAGAGCTCAACAGAAACCATTTCAGCCCAATCAATCTCCCCATTGGAAGCAGACAGCTCATATAGACAGGTAGGTATCCTTCTTCGGGAGAACATCCAAGTGGGAGCTGATCCCTTGTATAGTACATCGAGACATAATATGCAACACACCTTACGGGAGATTGAGACTGTTCTGATGGCACCTGATACAGATGATGCAACAACTAACACCAAGCACGAGTTTGAGGAAATCAAGCCTGCTCAGCTTGTAAGGCAGAGATCGAGAGCATGGAGTCATGAATCACGGCAGCCATTACCTGGAGCTGGTCGTCCACAATTTGCATCTGGTGGATACCCCACAGCAAGCTATGAATTTCGTCCAGCGAAACGTCGAAGGGAGTTAAGGGAGGACCCTCAGATAGTTGTGAAGCAGCTATTAACCAGGTGTGCTGAGGCTTTGAGTGAGGACCGGACAGAGGAGTTCCATAAGCTTGTTCAGGAGGCTCGTGGAGTGGTTTCAATCACCGGGGAACCAATCCAACGCCTAGGGGCTTACTTACTTGAGGGTTTAGTTGCTAGACATGGAAACTCTGGTACAAACATCTACCGTGCACTGAAGTGCCGTGAGCCAGAGAGCAAGGAGCTTCTGTCCTACATGAAAATTTTATACAATATCTGCCCTTACTTCAAGTTTGGCTATATGGCAACCAATGGGGCGATTGCAGAAGCATTGAGAACTGAGAACAATATCCACATAATTGATTTTCAGATTGCTCAAGGGACTCAATGGATCACACTGATACAAGCATTAGCTGCAAGGCCTGGTGGTCCTCCTCATGTGCGGATCACTGGAATAGATGGCCCAGTGTCAGAGTATGCACATGGTGAAGGTCTTGATATTGTCGGGAAAATGTTGAAAAGCGTGTCTGAAGAATTCAATATACCTCTGGAATTTACACCTCTGCCTGTCTACGCCACTCAAGTTACAAAAGAAATGCTTGAGATTAGACCAGGTGAAGCACTGGCTGTCAACTTCACCCTCCAGCTACACCATACCCCAGATGAGAGCGTGGATGTCAACAACCCACGCGATGGGTTGCTCCGGATGGTGAAAGGGCTGTCCCCGAAGGTGACTACACTGGTAGAGCAGGAATCGCACACCAACACAACACCTTTCTTGATGAGGTTTGGCGAGACCATGGACTACTACTCTGCCATGTTCGAGTCAATTGATGCCAACTTTGCAAGAAACAAAAAGGAGAGGATAAGCGTGGAGCAGCACTGCCTTGCCAAGGACATCGTCAACATCATCGCCTGCGAGGGGAAGGATAGGGTGGAGAGGCATGAGCTGCTTGGCAAGTGGAAATCAAGGCTGACCATGGCTGGCTTCAGGCCATACCCCTTGAGCTCCTACGTCAACTCAGTAATAAAGAAGCTTCTCGCGTGCTACTCCGACAAGTACACAATGGAGGAGAAGGACGGCGCGATGCTACTCGGCTGGAAGAACAGGAAGTTGATATCTGCTTCTGCATGGCACTGACAGTAATATGTTGAGAAGAAAATATAGAGCATATATATATACCAATTCCCTGGTCCCATTTCTTGAAAGATGCCCTTTGATGTACATGTACATGATGCTGTACCCTCAGTTTGATTGACAGTGAGTGTTGCCTTCATTTAGACCAGGATAAAACATTGACATTAGATCTGTAGAGAAGTTGTATGATAATAATTTTCTTTGCGATTCCATGTGTCAATGGCTGCCATGGTTAATGATATTCTTGCCTGTACTTCTCCAGGCATGCTTAGTCATACTGATCAGCTAATCATCCGAGGATTAGCACTGAGTCTTCCTGATCTACAATAAACATCAATTCCTTGGGAGGGAAGTAGGGTTCTGCAGCTCTTTTCTTATCACGTCAGTGGACGTGTTACCGTCAAATATACAATCAATCATCAATGTGTGCGGCAAGGTCAAGCTTTGTGTAGATACAGTAATATGTGCAGATACAATCAATCATCAATGCGTTCTCTTTGTTACTGTCTGGAATCGAACAATGTCAAATATGTTGCTATCGTTGTTCATTAGCAAAGACAGACAAAGACCGCTGTTGATCAGCGTTGGGGCTATTGTCCAATGCCGACGTAAGGAGAGGATACCTCGTTGTTGCACTGATTGTGTAACATTGTTGCCGGGCTGAATCCGCCATATGGAACGCTCGCTCAGCGACAATGTTGCCACCTTACGAACCTGAGATGTCGAAAAAAATATGGCTATGTCGCTCCAAAGTCGTGGCGACTTTAGACATATGTGCCACTCTTTTAACTTCTTTATACGAGATATATTCGGGTGGTAGCAGCACGGCATGAATAGCACCAAAATATATGCAAGCCAACGATTTGACTACAAGCCTTCCAAGTTCCAGGTCGCCTTCAAGTCGTGTGCCACAACCCTCCAAAGTCCAGAGTTTGAGGTAGCTAGATTTATGACCGGTTTGGTCCTACTTGGAGGAATGGAGCATAAGTTTGTCAGGTTTCATGTAAACACAGGAAGTAGGAGCGATTATTAAA
Source organism: Oryza coarctata (assembly GCA_030770085.1). NCBI lineage: Eukaryota > Viridiplantae > Streptophyta > Magnoliopsida > Poales > Poaceae > Oryza > Oryza coarctata. The sequence goes on from CM061475.1 coordinate 14,197,542, forward strand.
TGAATGAAGAAATAAAAAGATAGACATTAGTTCTTACATTGAGAAAAAAAAATGTAAATTTCATCATAATCGATCTCAATACGGGAAATCAACTTTTTAGTATGGTGACAGAGTTACATGTGCATAATTTTATCCACCACGGTTTACTCCATCTTGGCCTGTGTTGTTCAAGTAAGTACTGTCCTTTCTAACTTGACAAATTAAGATGAATATACATTCTCTCAGTCCAGACCTAATTTGCTAAACAGACAGCCCACATATAAAATATCCATTCACTGAGCGCTGCTGGCCCATCCCGCATATCGTTGGATAGATAAGCATGAACCGTCAGAATATTGAAGACGCCCTCCCGGAACTCCTCACCGCTGCTACCTCTGCTTATCTCATTTTCGGCGCCCACGGACGTGGAGGCGGCGGGCTAGGTGTGGCCATGGCGGTAGCCTTCTCGCTCCGCCTCAGACCGCGCCTTGCGGGACCTCGCCGCCGACGGGCGTGGCGAAGGGCGGGAGAAGTGGAGGGGACCACCGTTGCCCTACAGGCAGCCGAGCGCTGTTTTACCCTTTTTGGTTGGTCTCGGTGTGCATGATTTGGGGAGTTGCGAGTGGGCTGCCCGAGCTGCGGATTTATATGAGTGCAGTGGAATGTGGCTCAACCGCTCAAGCTGTAGGCGTCAGGATTGTATTATTGGATTGCTCAGCCCTTCTACTTTATACATCGCCTAGGTCCTTCGATCGTAAATCTAGTATGAGATGGTTCGATATAGGATGGTCATAGTATGTGGGAATGCTAATGCAATCGTTTAGGAGGGGTAAATTGATCATTTGCCATATAGCCCTTCTTTTTTGTCGTGGAGTAGATTAGGGATACAAAGCCATTTCAGAGAAGTTGGTTGGTGATGCGGTTTGACATGCACAAGGAGTTTAGGACTTTAAGGGATTAAACTTGACAGATATGCGAAACTGATAATCCGAACATTCTGTAACTGTTGATTTAGCTTTCGTGCAGAAAGCAAAACTACGCATATTGTCTAATTTGGCATATATGAGTAAGGCCATCAGGATTATGATTTGATTGTATAAAATAATTCAATTTTCATATAAACTACATATACTTTTCAAAATCTGGTAGAATCATGAGTCTACAGTTGGACTGTACGATTCAATCCTCTCAGTCTTGGGTTGTGACAGTTTAACCTTGTATATCCTAATTTGAACATAGTTTTTTTAAAATATAGTGTACAGTGAGACTAAAACTCTAACTCTATATAGGGAGTCGGATCTATATATATACAGTCCAGTGGTCTAACACCTCTCACAGTCGTAGCGGGAGAGGAACGGACACAGAGATTAAAGCGAAAACTGGTGAACAAATACGCGGGAAGGCCTTTGGTCATAATATCAATGAACTGGTGCGCCGATGGTACATGAAGCACCCGAACCTATCCTAGTGCGACCTTATTACTTACGAAGTGAATGTCTATCTCTATATGCTTCGTGTGTCAATGATAGACCGGGTTGGTGGTCATGTAGACGGCACTGACGTTATCGTAGTAGACGATGGTCGCAGAGGGGATAGGTGCACAGAGCTCTTGAAGAAGCTAGCGAAGCCAACAACACTCGGCGACGGCGTGGGCAACAGCGTGATACTCGACTTCGGCGCTGGACCGAGACACTGTAGTCTGGTACTTTGAGGACCAGGAGACTAAAGTATCGTCGAGGAAGACGCAGTAACCGGACGTGGAGCGTCGAGAGTCGAGCAGCCCGCCCAGTCCGCGTCGGAGTACGCGGTGAGAGAGTTGATAGGGCTGGAGCTGAGATGTAAGCCGATGGAGAGTGTGCCCTTCACGTAACGAAGAATATGCTTGAGCAGCGTGAGGTGAGGTTCGCGTGGAGCATGCATGAAGATACACACTTGCTGGACGGCGCAGGTGAGATCGGGCTGTGTTAGTGTGAGGTATTGAAGGGCACCAGCAAGACTCTGGTACTGGGAGGGATCGGCTACGAGAGAGCCATCGGTAGCGGAGAGCTTGGCACGAGTATCGATGGGAGTGGTCATGGGGTGACATTCGGCCATGCCCGCACGTTGGAGGAGATCGATGTCATACTGACGCTAGGAAAGGAAGAGCCCATGAGAAGAGCAGGTGACAGAGATGCCAAGGAAGTGATGGAGAGGACCGAGATCGGTCATAGCAAACTCGGAGTGGAGTCGGGCCATGATCTGGTGTAGGAAGGACGGCAAGGACGTTGTAAGAATAATATCATCGACGTAGAGGAAAAGATAGGCGGTGGTGTTACCGATGTGAAGAATGAAGAGGGAGGTATCAAAGACAGAGGCCACAAAACCGATGTGTCGAAGGTAGGCATCAAAGCGCTGGTATCATGCCTGAGGAGCCTGTTTGAGGCTATAGAGGGAGCGCTAAAGGAGACAGACGTCGTCAGGATGAGAAGGATCGACGAAGCCTGGATGCTGCTGGCAGTAAACCGTTTCCGTTAAATGACCGTGAAGAAAGACATTCTTCACATCGAGCTGGTGGATCGGCCAAGAGTACGAGGTAGCGAGAGTGAGAACGACCCGGATGGTAGCGGGTTTGACGACGAGACTGAAGGTCTCGTTGTAGTTAACATCAGGACGTTGGGAGAAACCCCGAACTACCCAGCGTGCCTTGTGATGGGCAAGCGATCCATCGGCGTGGAACTTATGTTTAAAGATCCACTTACCGGTCACAACATTGGCACCGGGAGGACGAGGGACGAGGCGCCAGGTCTCATTGTCTATAAGGGACTTGTACTCGTCGGCCATGGCCGCGCGCTACTGAGGATCGGTCAGGACTAAACTAGGAGTCGTCGGGATGGGCGAGATAGTACAATGGACTGCTGAGAGCCCGTAGCACTTGGTAGGGCGGAGGGACCCGGTTTGTGATCGGGTGATCATATGAGAGGTGGAGGGGATAGGAGCCGATGGGAGCGTGAGAGGCGGGGTGGGGACTGGTTAGGGAAGGGCGGCATCGGCTCAGGATCGGCGACTGTATGTTCGGGGAAAGGGCTGAACGAGGTCGGCCTGAGCTGATGGGGGTGGGTGAGCCGATGGAGGTGGATAGGCCGATTGGTTTGGGCGGTCCGATGAAGGCGAAGTAGCTGATAGGGAGGGGGTGAGCCGATGGAGGCGGAGGGGCCGATAGGTGAGGGCGAGCCGATGGAGGCTGAGGAGTCGATGGAGTTGATGTGTCCGATGGGAGGGAGACAGTATCAGCCGAAGCCGATGAGGGTGATGGGGCCGATGGTGGTCCGATGTGAGTAGCATCGGACCGGAGAGGAGTGGGATAACTGTGCAAGAAGTCCTCAGGAGTGGCCGATGAGGGGGCCAGAGGTGAGATTGATGGAGGGGACCGGGAGGGTATGGTGTTGGTGAGGAGAAAGTCGAGATCGCTAGATGAGGATTCGGGATGAAGTAAACCGAAGGGGAAGCAGGACTCGTCAAAGACGATATGGTAGGAGACGATGACCCGATGGGTGGAGAGATCAAGACATCGGTATCCCTTATGGGATGAGGGATATCCGAGGAAAATACAAGCGGTGGAGCGGGGTGCAAGTTTGTGAGGAGCAGTGGCAATGAGATTGGGGTAGCAGAAACACCCGAAGACGCGTAGGTGAGAGTAGTCGGGTGCCTTGTGGTACTGAAGGGTGTAGGGGACATTGTGGTGAACGGAGGAGCAAGGGTGCCAATTGAGAAGGTAAGTCGTGGTAGTTAGTGCTTCAGCCTAGTAGATTGCGGGTAGGTGGGCATGAAGTAGTATAGTGCGACTCATGTTGTTTAGTGTGCGAAGAAGATGTTCGGCCTTGCCGTTTTGGGAAGAGGTGTAGGGACAGGAGAGGCGGAGATGGGTGCCATGGGAGGTAAGGAAGTTTTGGACAGTACGGTTGACAAACTCTATACTGTTATCGGCCTGCATGGTTTTAATGGAGAGGTTGAACTGGTTGGAGACATAGTTGGTAAAGTTAATGAGGTGGGAGGTGACCTCGGACCTGCTGGTTAGTTGAAAGGTCCAGTAATAATGTGTATAGTCATCAAATATTGCGAGATAGTACTGATTACCAGAAACACTCTTAATTGAAGAAGTCCACATATCACAATGTATTAACTGAAAAGGTCACGAGGTACAAGACAGAGAGTTTGAGAAAGGCAGTCGCACGTGTTTGTCAAGTTGATAAGAGTGGCAAACAGTGGAGCTGTTGTGGTTATACGTGATGGAGGAGCTGCGACGTAGATTGGCAACAGCGTCGGGGCTGGGATGACCAAGGCGAAGATGCCAGAGGTTGGTGGAGAGGGCTATGCTGGCGTGTGGAGTGGACGGCGCAGTGGGGATGGTGTAGAGATCGCCGCCACTATTGCATCGAAGTATCTGACGTCGGGTTGGGATATCCTTCACAGAGAAATCAGAAGCATCAAATTCAATTGAGCAATTGTTATCTCTTATGAATTGGCGAACATATACTAGATTGTGGATGAGGACATTTTGAAGTGGAAGATTAGATGTGAGTGTAGACAGAAGGGAGTCACCACGGCATTGGATAGGGAGAGAGTGCCCATGGTGAGAGAGTAGTATACCGGCCAATGACGTCATGTGGAATGACGCACCAGAGTCTAACACCTAAGGGTGCTGAGGTTGGAGCGTCATCTGATTGAGGGCGGCGACGAGGCCAGCCTGATTCCACGAGGGAACCAACTGGGTGGGTGGTGGTGGGAGGATCGACTGAGGCGATAGGGTGGGAGCCGATGCCAGGTGGGCCTAAGGATGGGCACCGAGAACCCCTGGTTGCTAGCCGATGGGACTACGTAGTTGGGGCTAGGGTGCCCAGGGGTTGTAGCATAGCCATGGACCCATAGGACTGGCAGATGGGGTAGGGACTGGAGCAGGACGCGGTTGCATTGGACCGCTCCAGTTCTTGCCCTTGCCCTTGCCCTTGCCTTTGCCGTTGCCACCGACGTGGGCTCTGTTGCCATGGTTAAAGCCATGGCTACTAGAGCCGCGAGAGGTGGCAGCAGCGCACGGTGGTTGGCAGCCGATGGGATTGGGGCAGCCATGATCGGCTGCGGCGAGGAGAGCGGTGTGGGTCATAGTCTTCTCATCGTTGGTCAGGCGTAGTTCTTTAAGAACCAGCATGTCGTGGGCTCGGGCGAACGACGGAAGAGGTGTGGAGTTGGCGATGTCATCGGCGGTGTTGGAGAAGCAGGGGTTAAGTCCTCGCAGGAGGGCAAGGATGAGTTGTGAGTCGGCCACAGGGTGATTGACATCATGGAGGGCGACAACCTTTACCTTGAGGCGTTGGCAGTACGAGGAGATAGAGGAGTCTCCTTGTACCATTGAGTGGAAGTCATTTAGTAGGAAGATGGCGTGCGACTGTTTGTTGGCGAGAAAGATCCGCTCGATGGCCACCCAGAGATCCTGGGCTGTGGGGTCGGTGTCGTCCATTGCAAGGTCAAGGACGGAGTCATCGATCGAGCCAAGCAGCCAGCTGCGCACGCAGCACTCGGCGATATCCCACTGGGGATCATCGGGTCGAGGTGGAGCAAACATGAAGACTCGGAGAAGACGCGGACGCGAAGAAAGAAGGTTCGCGTCTGGGAGGAAGAAATTCGTGTCCGTGGACACGTGGACACGTCGGAAATGCTCGGACGCAAGTGGAGAAGTTTCGTGTCCGGGAGCAGGTGAGCGTGTTGAAAAAGCGGGAACCTAGAGAGTTTCGGTCGATGGAGGACAGACGAGTCCAGTCGATGGAGGGTGGATGGGTCCAACCAATGGAGACAACAAGTGCAGAGTTGTGCCGGCGTCGAAGAAGGAAAGGTGCGCCGAAGCAAGGGAAGAGCTAAGGCGGGTTTGAAACGAGATGAGTAGGCGGATGGAGGCCGTCGCCTTGTCACGTGGTGGAAAGAGGAGGGGAGAGGATGGTGGAGAAGGAGAAAGCCGTCTGCGGAGGAGACAGGGAGAAGAGAGCCGAGACAAGAAGGCAGAGGAGGGGTATCTGGAAAGAAGGTCTATGACAAGAAGGAAGCGTCGGCTCACCGACAAGAGGATGCTAGCGCATTGGAAATATCTAGACCTGCTCTGATATTATATAGAAATATAGTATACAGTGAGACTAATATCCTAACTCTATATAGAGAGGTCGGGTCTTATATATATACAGTCTAGTGGTGTAATAGTTTTGTTGACTCGGTTGTTTCTCTTACGTCCGTGTTGTTAGAAGAAGCTTTGATCTGAGTTTTCAGAGCTGCAGTAAGACAGTAATATGTATATTCTGTGAAGATTCACTTCAGAGCTGAGGTCCTCTAGGTGTACCGTTTTTCATTTGGTTGTCTTGTTTTATATGTAAAGTAGCTGTATGTGATTTTAGGCAGATATTCAGTAGTTATACACCTGTCATCTGGGTCTGGGGTTGCTCATGGGGTTCCTGTAAATGACCAACACACCAGGAATTCTATGAGAGAATTGATTTGTCTACGTCTATAGTTTTAATTATGGTAGTCTGTTTGGCAGAAGTGCTGCAGCATTCTTTGCTGGTTTCAACCTTTGCAGTTTTTCTTTCTAATAAACCAATGGCTCAAAAGCTAATAGATGTGATGCAAGCAGTAGATAAGGTCTCCATATCTGTTCTTGGTGTGGTCTTTGACTAGAATAGCTGCATACATGCTTTCTTTATAATGACTGCTGCCGATATTATGGTGTGCATTTTGACCTATACATCACCAGTTATAAAATTAAATATTAACTTATTGTGGTTATAGGGTGTCAAAGATGCCAAATAAGGAACATCATTTGTGGATAAGGAAGGATTCAGCAGGGTGAGGGAAAAAGGCTCTTCATCTTGTTAATACTGTTAGATCACTGAACCCCTAGACTGTATATATATAGTCCCGATTTTCCTGTATAGAGTTAGGGTCTTAATCTTATCGTACATATTTTTACATGATATCAGATCAAGTCTAGACATCCCTGGCGCGCTAGCTTTCTCCCATCGATGAGCCGACCTTTTTCTCCCCGTCTCCTACCTTCTTCCCGGTACTCTCTTCTCGTTCTCTCGTCTCAGTTCCTTTCTTCTTCCTGTCTTCTCCGCAGACGCTTTTTTTTCTCTTTTCCACCTCCACGCGACAAGGCGACGGTCTCCATCCGCCTCCTCGTCTCGCCTCGCACCCGTCTTCGCCCTTCCTCTTACTCCGTGCATCCTTTCTCCTCCGACGTCGGCGCATCTCTGCGCTCGTCGTCTCCATCGGCTGAACTCATCCGTCCTCCCATCGGCTAGACCTGTCCACCCTCCATCGGCTGGACCTGTCCACCCTCCATCGGCTGGAACCCTCTCTCAGTTTCAGCTTTTTTGACACGCTCAATGACTCTCAGATGCGAACCTTCTTCACGTCCGAGCCAATCTGACGTGTCCACGTGTCCACTGACATGAATCTCTGCCTCCCGGACGCGAATCTCTTCTCTTCGCGTCTAGCCCCTCTCCGGCTTTTTTGCATCCGCTCCACTCCTTGACCTCCACGAGTCCACGGACGTGAATCTTCGCATGTCCGTGACTCAACCACTCTCTGACCTACCTACTTTGCCACCACCCTTTTTCCCTCACCTACTCCGCCGGCTACTCCACATCGGCCAACCACTCCCCATCGGCTGGTTGGCCCACTCTCTATCAGCTTCTCATTTCTCTGATCAGTCGATCTCTCTTTTCATCGGCTTCCTCCCATCGACTTCTTATCCCTGTTCTCCTCTTGTCATGGCTAGCAAGTCCGCCCTTAGCTCCGGCACTCTCTTAGTCGCCGAATCTGCTCCGGCTCTCGATGCCCCAGACCACACCTTGGGCATCACCTCGTCGATCTTCTCACCCCCTACGCTACTGTGAATGTGAAATCTCACGTTCCTATCTCTCTTGACCTTAACGCCAATTACTTCAAGTGGACTTTTTTTTTCTTTAAATCCCTTTATGAAAAGTTCGGCCTATGGTCACACATCGATGGCTCCGCTCCACCTCAACCCGATGACCCCCAGTGGAACATCGCCGAGTGCTGCGTGCGCAGCTAGCTGCTCGGCTCGGTTGACGACTCTGTCCTTGACCTCGCCATGGAAGATACCAACCCCACCGCCCAGGATCTCTAGATGGCTATTGAGCGGATCTTTCTCGTAAACAAGCAGCCCCGTGTCATCTTCCTCCTTAACGAGTTCCATTCTATGGTACAAGGAGACTCCTCTGTCTCCTCGTACTGCCAGCGCCTTAAGGTCAAAGCTGCTACTTTCTAAGATGTCGGCCACCCTGTGGCCGACTCTCAACTCGTTCTCGCCCTTCTGCGAGGCCTCAACCCCCGCTTCTTAAACACCGTCAACGACATCGCCAACGCCACACCTCTTCCGTCGTTTGCCCGGGCCCATGACATGCTAGTTCTTAAAGAACTCCGTCTGGCCAACGACGAGAAGACCGTGGCCCACACTGTTCTCCTCGCCATAGCTGATAATGGCTGCCAAGCATTCTATGCTGCCGCTCCCTCCCGCGGCTCTGGCGGCCATGGCTCTAACCATGGCAACACAACCCGCATTGGCAAATGCAAGTGCAAGAACTGGCACGGTCTGATGCAATCGTGACCTGCTTCAGTCCCTGCCCAGCCTACCGGTCCCACGGGTCCATGGCTTTGCTACAACCCCTGGGCACCCTAGCCCCAACCACGCAGTCCCATCGGATGGCAACCAGAGGTCCTTGGCGCCCATCCTCAGGCCCACATGGCATCGGCTCCCATCCTGTCGCTTCAACCGATGCTACTGACACCACCCACCCAGTCGGTTCCCTCCTGGAACCAGGCTGACCTCGTCGCCGCCCTCAACCAGATGACGCTCCAACCATAGCACCCTTGGGTGCTGGACTCTAGGGCGTTCTCCCACATGGCGTCATCGGCTGGTATACTCTGTTCTTGTCATCCCTCTTCCTCCCCCTTTGTCACCATCGGCAATGACCACTCTCTTTCTGTCCAATGCCGTGGTGACTCCTCTCTGTCTACACCCACCACTAACCTCCTCTTCGCAATGTCCTTATTGTACCCTCCCTTATTCACAATCTCGTATCTATTTTCTAATTTACATGAGATAACAATTACTTAATCAAATTTGACGCTTCTGGTTTCTCTGTGAAGGATATCCCAACCCGATGACAGATCATTCGCTGCAATAGTGGCGACGACCTCTACACCATTCCCACTGTGCTGTCTACTCCACATGCCAGCGTCGCCTTCTCTACCAATCTCTGGCATCTTCGCCTCGGCTACCTCGGCCCCGACTCTATCGCCAACCTCCATCGCAGCGCCTCCATCCAATGTACCCACAACAGCTCCACAATTTGCCACTCGTGTCAACTTGGCAAACATGTGCGTCTGCCATTTTTTACTTCTCTCTCTTGTACCTCGTGACCGTTTGAGCTTATACATTGTGATGTATGGACTTCTCCGGTTTAAAGTGTCTCCGGTAATCAGTATTATCTTGCCATACTTAACAGTTATACACACTATTGCTGGACTTTTCCGCTCATCAGCAAATCCGAGGTCGCCTCTCACCTCACTAACTTCACCACCTATGTTTTTACCCAATTCAAACTCCCCATCAAGGCTTTACAAGCCGATAACAGCATGGAGTTTGAAAACCGTACTATTACAACTTCCTCACCTTGTAGGACATCCATCTACACCTCTCCTGCCTCTACACCTCTCCCCAGAACGGCAAGGCCGAACGCCTCCTTCACACCCTCAACAACATAAGTCGCACTATGCTGCTTCATGACCACTTACCTGTAACTTATTAGACAGAAGCACAGACCACTGCGACTTATCTCCTCAATCGGCGCCCGTGTTCCTCCGTTCGTCATAACGTTCCATACACTCTTATTTACCGCATGGCGCCTGACTACTCCCACCTTCTCGTCTTCGGGTACCTCTGCTACCCAAACCTCATCGCCACTACTCCCCACAAACTCGCTCCCTGTTACACCGCCTGTATTCTCCTCGGCTATCCCTCATCTTACAAGGAATACCGATGTCTCGACCTTTCCACCCGATGGGTCATCATCTCTCGTCATGTCATCTTTAACGAGACATGCTTTCCCTTTGGCCTGCTTAATCCGAGATCCTCATCTAGCGATCTTGACTCCCTCCTTACTGACACCGTGCCGTCTTGGTCTCCTCCACTGTTCTCCCCATCGGCCTCCTCATCGGCCGTTGCTGAGGACTTACCCTTCAGCTATCCCACTACTATTCGGTCCGATGTCCCTCCCATCGGACCCCCATCGGTCCCACCACTTTCATCAGCTTTGGCCAATCCTGTCCCCTTTCCATCGGACACCTTACCCCCATCGACTCCTTAGTCCTCATCGGCTTATCCGCCTCCATCGGCTCCCCCCTCCCTATCGGCTGCTCCATCTCTATTGGACCAACCAAACCGATCAGCCCATCCAATTCTATTGGCTCAGGCCGATCTAGTTCCCCCTTTCCTCTCACATACAGCTGCCGATCCAGAGCCGATGACGCCCTTACCCAACCAGTTCTCCCCATCTCTACCACACTCCCATTGGCTATCGTCCCCTCCACCTCTCATATGGTCACTCGCTCACAGACTGGGTCTCTCCACCCCACCAAGCGCTACGGGCTCTCCACCGTCCACAGCTCTATCTCGCCCATCCCGGTGACTTCTCGTTCCACCCTGGCTGACCCTCAGTGACGCGCGGCCATGGCCGACGAGTACAAGGCCCTCATGGACAACGAGACCTGGCGCCTCGTCCTCCGTCCTCCCAGCGCCAATATTGTGACCGGCAAGTGGATCTTTAAGCACAAGTTCCACGTTGATGGCTCCCTTGTCTGTCACAAGGCACGCTAGGTAGTTAGGGATTTCTCCCAACACCCCGGTGTCGATTACGATGAGATTTTTAGTCCTGTCATCAAACCTGCCACCATCCGGGTCGTTGTCACCTTGGCTGCCTCGCACTCCTGGCCGATCCATCAGCTTGACGTAAAGAACGCCTTTCTTCACGGTCATCTGACAGAAACGGTTTACTGCCAGCAGCCTCCAGGCTTCATCGACCCCTCTCGTCCCGACGATGTTTGCCTCCTTCAACGCTCTCTCTACGGCCTCAAACAAGCCCCTCACGCCTGGTACCAGCGCTTTGCTACCTACCTTCGGCACATCGGCTTTGTGGCCTCTGCGTCCGATAGCTCCCTATTCATTCTTCATATCGGCAATGCTACCACCTATCTCCTTCTATACGTCGACGACATTGTACTTATAGCGTCTTCGACATCCCTCTTACACCAGATCATGGCTCGACTCCACTTTGAGTTCACCATGATGGATCTTGGTCTCTTCTACCACTTCCTTGGCATCTCTGTCACCCGTTCTTCTCACGGGCTCTTTCTTTCCCAGCGCCAGTACGCCATTGATCTTCTCCAGCGTGTGGGCATGGCCGATTGTCACCCCACGACCACCCCGGTAGACACTCGAGCTAAACTCAACACTGCCGATGGCACACTCATCGCCGATCCCTCTCAGTATCGGAGTCTTGCTGGTACTCTGCAATACCTCACCTTCACACGGTTGTCCAGCAAGTGTGTCTCTTCATGCACGCTCCGTGCGAACTTTACCTCGCACTGCTCAAGCGCATCCTCAGCTCTTCAGCGGGCTGCACCTCATCTCTAGCCCCATCGACTTCCTTACCGTGTACTCCGACATGAACTAGGCAGGCTGTCCCAACTCTCGACGCTCTATGTCCGGCTACTGTCTCTTTCTCGACGACACTCTAGTCTCCTGGTCCTCAAAACGCCAGACTACAGTGTCACGGTCTAGCGCCGAAGCCGAGTACTGCGCCGTCGCCCACGCCGTCGCCGAGTGTTGCTGGCTTCGCCAGCTTATCTAGGAGCTCCATGCACCCCTCTTCTCTACGACCGTCGTCTACTGTAACAACGTCAGTGCTGTCTACATGACCGTCAATCCGGTTCATCATCGACGTACCAAGCACATAGAGATCGATATCCATTTTGTCCGTGACAAGGTCGTACTAGGACAGGTTCAGGTGCTCCATGTATCATCGGCGCACCAGTTCGCTGATATTATGACCAAAGGCCTGCCCACGTCTTTGTTCACCAGTTTTCAGTCCAGTCTATCTGTCCGTTTCCCTTTCACTGCGTTTGAGGGGATGTTAGACTACTGGACCACTAAGTTGTATATATATATACCCGACCTTCCTATATAGAGTTGGGATCTTAATCTCACTGTACACATTCTTACAAAGATATTACACCTCCCTGTTTTGCGGTTCTTTTGCACTTTTCGTTGCTTAAATGTGTGAAATCAGTTTGACAAAATGTCTTTTCTGTTGTTAATTTTGTCTTGATCTACATTCTGATAAGCAAGCATTCGTTTTTGTAGCATTAATATTATCAGACTTAAGAAGCTGATGTGTTCTCAAATCAGTCTGGAATAATATCTGTTAGGTTTCGAAGTTACCAAATGGAAAAGAAGCTGTTTATGGTGCATTGGATAAGTGGACTGCCTTTGAGCCTGAATTTTCTATTATAGCAGCAGCAAAAGCTTTGGAAATACTGAAAAGGCGGAGACAGTGGTTAAGAATCATTCAGGTAAGGTTATTATAGGTTAAATCTTCCTTGCTAGTCTGTCAAGATGACAGTGATCATGGCTTTTGATGGCAAGATCATTTCCTGACTTCATGTCCATTTTAATACTTTTAACAGGTAGCCAAGTGGTTGATGAGCAAAGGCCAGGTGCCGACATGGACAACGTATGATACACTACTGTTGGCTTTTTTTATGGATGGAAGGATGGATGAGGCTGAGTCGATTTGGAATACTATCATACAAAATCATACGCGCTCAGTACCCAAGAGGTTGTTCTCTCGGATGATCCTGATATATGATAGCCGCCATTGTCCAGAGAAGGTTTTGGAGGTGGTATCTGATTTTTTTATCTGTCTTGCAAATTTAGGCAACTTTTACTTTTAAACTGTCTCTTGCCGTCTTAATTTGTCGTTCATTGCTACTAATTGAGTTTCTTATGTTCCTATTCCATACGTTGACTGTATAGATGATCATAATTATGAGCCAATCTATAATAGAGCTGCAAAATAGGTTTAGATTGCCTAAATGGTTGGTTAGAGTTGAAAGTCTTACACTTTTCATCTTCAAATATATGCTGACATGGAGGAATTAGGGGTGCATCCAGATGAGGATACAACCAGAAGGATTGGAAGAGCATTTGCAACTTTAGGCCAGGAAGATAAAGAAAAAAACTTGTCCTTGAGAAATACTTTAGTACATCCATTTCAATGGGGAGCAGTGGCCATAATTTTCTCAAGAGTAGGACTGAACTAGTATAATCTACATAAGTTTTTCTTTTATCTTCTACTCTTTAAAAAATTTTAAAGTGTAATTTCAGTAGATATTTGGGCTTAGAAGTAGGGCTCTAGCCCTAGCTGCCCTACTCCTATATTCGCTCCTGATGGTGAGCACCCTTGGGTGAGAAGGGGAGGACCTTTGGCATAATAAGCATTCTCTCAAACGCTTGAACTATTTAGTGAGAGGTCCTGAAAGGACGCACCTCTAGTGTATCATTTATTGTGCCTAGGGTAAAAGATCTGAGTATAGTTCCATTTGTGACTAGTCTTTTCTTGAGGTCATACAAAGAGTTCTATAATTCCTCTTATGTGAAAGTGGGAGTGCAACGGTCATTTATCGATAATGTTAGACAGATCACTGGTCTGGGCTGTATATATATAGACCCGACCCCCTTTATATACTCGGGGGGTTTCATAGTTACTGTACACATTTTACATAGTATCAGAGCAAGTCTAGACATCCCGGCGCGCTAGCTTCTTCCTCCGGCGAGCCGACCCTTTTCTCCTCGTCATCGACGTCTTCTTCCCATCTCTTCCCGGTACTCTCCTCGCTCTCTCGTCTCCTTTTCTTCTTCTCCCCGTCTCTCCCGTAGTCACCTTCTTTTCTCCGTCCCACCCCCGCGCGACCAGGCGACGGTCTCGATCCGCCTCTTCGTCCCGCCTCACACCCGTCTCCGCTCTTCCTCTTGTTTCGTGCATCTCTCCTTCTCTGATGCCGGCACACCTCCACGCTTGTCGTCTCCATCGGCTGGACTTGTCCAACCCTCCATCGGCTGGAAACCTCCCTCGGTTCTCGCCCTTTCTGACACGCTCGATGGCTCTTGGACGCAAACCTTCTCCCCTCACATCCGAGCCAGTCCAACGTGTCCATGTGTCCACGGACACGAATCTCTGCCTCCCGGACGTGAACATATTCTCTTCGCGTCCGGCCACTCCATGCCTTTTTCGCGTCCGCCCCACTCCTTGGCCTCCACGAGTCCACGGACGTGAATCTTCTCTTCACGGATATGAATCCTCGCACGTCCGTGACCCAACCACTCTCTGACCCACCCACTCTGTTCTCACCTACTCCCCATCGGCCAACCACTCCTCATCGGCTGGCCGGCCCACTTCCCATCGGCTTATCACATCCTTGATCGGCCGATTCGTCCTCTCATCGGCTCCCCCCTCCCATCGACTTCTTTCTCCCATCGGCTCTTTGCTCCCGTTCTCCCGTCATGGCCACCGAGTCCGCTCTCAGCTCCGGCACTCTCCTAGTCGCCGAATCTGCTCCGGCCCTCGGTGCCTTAGACCACACCTTGGGCACCACCTCGCCGATCTTCTCCCCTCCCTACGCTGCTGTGAACGTGAAATCTCACGTTCCTATCTCCCTTGACCTTAACGCCGATTATTCCAAGTGGGTTTTCTTCTTCAAATCTCTCTGTGGAAAATTCGGCCTCCGGTCCCATATTGATGGCTCCGCTCCACCTCGCCCCGATGATCCTTAGTGGGACATCGCCGAGTGCTACGTGCGCAGCTGGCTGCTCGGCTTGGTCGATGACTCTGTCCTCGACCTCGCCATGGACGATACCGACCCCACCGCCCGGGACCTCTAGGTAGCCATCGAGTGGATCTTCCTGGCCAACAAGCAGCCTCGCGCCATCTTTCTCCTCAACGAGTTCCACTCCATGGTACAAGGCGACTCCTCTGTCTCCTCGTACTGTCAGTGCCTCAAAGTCAAGGCTACTGCTCTCTGGGACGTCGGCCACCCTGTGGCCGACTCTCAACTCGTCCTCGCCCTTCTGCGAGGCCTCAATCCCCGCTTCTCCAACACCGCCGATGACATCGCCAACGCCACACCTCTTCCATCGTTCGCCCGGGCTCATGACATGTTAGTTCTTAAAGAACTCCGTCTGGCCAATAATGAGAAGACAGTGGCCCACACCACTCTTCTTGCCGCAGCCGATAATGGCTGCCAAGCATCTTGCGTTGCCCCTTCCTCCTATGGTCCTGGTGGCCATGGCTCCGGCCACAGCAACAGAGCCCGCACCGGGAAAGGCAAGGGGAAAGGCAAAGGCAGGACCTGGCAGGGTCCGACGCCACCACGACCTACCTCGGTCCCTACCCACCCTGTCGGTCCCATGGGTCCGTGGCTCTGCTACAACCCCTGGGCGCCCCAGCCCCAACCACGCAGTCTCATCGGATGGCAACCAGAGGTCCTTGGCACCCATCCTCAGGCCCACCTGGCATCGGCTCCCATCCTGTCGCTTCAACCGATGCTACCGACACCACCCACCCAGTCGGTTCCCTCCTAGAACCAGGCTGGCCTCGTCACTGCCCTCAACCAGATGACGCTCCAACCATAGCACCCTTGGGTGCTAGACTCTGGGGCATCTTCACACATGGCGTCATCGGTCGGTATACTTCGCTCCTATCACCCCTCTTCCTCCCCTTCTGTCACCATCGGCAATGGTCACTCTCTTCCTGTCCAATGCCGCGGTGATTCCTCTCTGTCTACATCCACCACTAACCTCCCCCTACGCAATGTTCTTATCGTCCCTTCTCTTATTCACAATCTTATATCTGTTCGCCAATTCACACGAGACAACCACTGCTCCATTGAATTTGACGCGTCTGGTTTCTTTGTGAAGGATATCCCAACCTGGTGACAGATCCTTCGCTGCAATAGTGGCGGAGACCTCTACACCATTCTCGCTGTGCCGTCCACCCCACACGCCAGCGTCGTCCTCTCCACCAACCTTTGGCACCTTCGCCTCGGCCACCCTGGCCCCGATGCTGTCACCACCCTCCATTGCAGCGCCTCCATCCGATGTACTCACAGCAGCTCCATAGTTTGCCACTCATGTCAACTTGGCAAACATGTGCGTCTGCCCTTTTCTAGTTCTCTCTCCTGTACCTCGCGTCCATTTGAACTTATACATTGTGATGTATGGACGTTCCCAGTTAAAAGTGTCTCCGGTAATCAGTATTATCTCGCTATACTTGACGATTACACACACTATTGCTGGACCTTCCCGCTCATTCATAAATCCGAGGTCACCTCTCACCTCACTCACTTCATCACGTACGTATCCACTTAGTTCAACCTCCCCATCAAGGCTTTACAAGCCGATAACGGTACGGAATTCGTTAACCATACCATTACAAACCTCCTCACCTCGCAGGGCATCCATCTCCGGCTCTCCCGCCCTTACACCTCTCCTCAAAACGGCAAAGCCGAGCGCCTCCTTCGCACCCTCAACAACATCAGTCGCACCATGCTACTTCACGCCCACTTACCCGCCACTTATTAGGCTGAAGCTCTGGCTACTGCGACGTATCTTCTCAATTGACGCCCATGCTCCTCCGTTCATAACAACGTTCCCTATGCTCTTCTCTACCGCACGGCGCCCGACTACTCCCATCTTCGCGTTTTCGGGTGCCTCTGCTACCCAAATCTCAGCGCCACAGCTTCCCACAAACTCGCTCCCCGCTCCACCGCCTGTATTCTCTTTGGCTATTCCACCTCTACAAGGGATACCGATGCCTCGACCTTTCCACCCGACGGGTCCTCGTATCTCGTCACGTCATTTTTGACGAGACATGTTTTCCCTTCGGTCTCCTTCATTCGAGATTCTCCTCTAGTGATCTCGACTTCCTCCTCACCAACACCGTGCCGACCAGGTCTCCTCCACTGCCCTCTCCATCGGTCCCCTCATCGGCTGCTGCTAAGGATTTACCCATCACATATCTCACCACTACACGGTCCGATGTCCCCACCATCGGACCCCCATCGGACCCACCTCCATCGGCCGATACCGATCCTATTTATCCTTCAGCCGATACCGTTCCCTCTCCATCGGACACCCCACTTCCATCGGCTCCTCACTTCCCATCGGTTCCCCCACCCTATCAGCTCCCCCACCTTATCGGCTGATTCATCTCTATCGGACCGATCGGAATACTCGGCCCACCCGACCTCATCGGCTCAGGCCGATCTAATTCCTCTTTTTCCTCTTGTCTACAGTCACCGACTTGGAGCCGATGACGCCCCCACCTGACCAGTTCTTCCCATTACTCTCGCACCCCCATCGGCTCCAGTTCCCTCCACCTCTCACATGGTCACCCGCTCCCAGACCGGGTCTCTCCGCCCCACTCCGCGTTATGGTTTCTCCGCCGTCCACAGCTCTATCTTGCCCATCCCGGTGACTTCTCGCTCAGCCATGGCCGACCCTCAGTGGCGCGCGGCCATGGCCGATGAGTACAAGGCCCTAATGGATAACGAAACCTGGCGCCTCGTTTCTCGACCTCCCGGTGCTAACATTGTGACCGGTAAGTAGATTTTCAAACACAAATTTTACGCCGATGGCTCCCTTGCCCGTCACAAGGCTCGCTGGGTAGTCCAGGGTTTCTCCCAACGACCCGGTGTCGACTACGACGAGACCTTCAGTCCCATTGTCAAACCTGCCACCATCCGAGTCGTCCTCACCTTGGCTGCCTCTCTCTCCTGGCCGATCCATCAACTAGACGTGAAGAACGCCTTTCTTCACGGACACGTGACGAAAACAGTCTACTGCCAGCAGCCCCAGGCTTCGTCAACCCTTCTCGTCCTGACGACGTCTGTTTCCTTCAACGCTTTCTCTACGACTTCAAACAAGCCCCTCGTGCCTGGTACCAGTGCTTTGCTGCCTATCTTCGACACATCGACTTCGTGGCCTCTGCGTCCGATAGTTCCCTGTTCACTTTCCATATCGGCTCCGCCACTGCCTATCTACTTCTCTATGTCGATGATATTGTCCTCATAGCGTCTTCGACATCTCTCCTTGACCAGATCATGGCCTGACTCCACTCTGAGTTCGCCATGACCGATCTTGGTCCTCTCCACCATTTCCTTGGCATCTTCGTAACCCGTTCCATCCATGGGCTCTTCCTTTCCCAATGCCAGTACGCCATCGACCTCCTCCAGCGTGCGAGCATGCCCGACTGTCACCCCACGGCCACCCTAGTCGACACTCGAGCCAAATTCTCCGCTGCCAATGGCGCCCTCGTTGCCGATCCCTCTCTCTATCGAAGTCTTGCCGGGGCTCTCCAATACCTCACGTACGCTGTCCAGCAAGTGTGCCTCTTCATGCACGCTCCGCGCGAACCTCACCTCGCGCTGCTTAAGCGCATCCTACGCTACGTGAAGGGCACCCTCTCCAGCGGGCTGCATCTCAGCTCCAGCCCCATCGACTCCCTCACCGCGTGCTCCGACGCGGATTGGGCAGGCTGCCCCGACTCTCGACGCTCTACGTCCGGCTACTGCGTTTACCTCGGTGACATTCTCATATCCTGGTCCTCAAAACGCCAGACTATAGTGTCCCGCTCGAGCGCTGAAGCCGAGTACCGCGCTGTCGCCCACGCCGTCGTCGAGTGCTGCTGGCTCGCCAGCTTCTCCAGGAGCTCCGTGCACCCCTCTCCACTACGACCGTCGTCTACTGCGACAATGTCAGTGCCGTCTATATGACCGCCAACCCGGTCCATCACCAACGCACCAAGCACATCGAGATCGATATCCATTTTGTCCATGACAAGATTGCATTAGGACAGGTTCGGGTGCTCCATGTATCATCGGCACATCAATTTGCCGATATAATGACTAAAGGTATACCCACGCCTTTGTTCATTAGTTTTCGGTCCAGTCTCTGCATCCGTTTCCCTCCCGCTGCGACTGCGGGGGTGTTAGATAGACTACTGGCTTGGGCTATATATATATAGACCCGACCCCCTTTATACACTGAGATGCTAGAGTTGCAATGTTCCAAACAAGTACGACAAAGATGATTAGATACTCCAATGTGGTACTCCTACTGTGGAATGACACCAGAATGATCGTTTTCCTTTGGCTGTGCTTTGTCTTTGTGCATGAAGAAATGAACCAAGCCTATAACCTGAGTTGATAATTTTTCCTTTTTAACATAAATATTTTCTATTTATTCTGGCATGAATCAGGTAGCTTCAACCCTTTTTTCCCAGGATCAAGCAGCTGAAACTTTATGAGTGCTCCAGTGTACAATGGCATCCATAATCTTGAGTGAAAGCGACGACAAAATCTGAAATATTCCAAGCTGTGGAAGCCCCAGTCACTCGCCATTTTCATGGCAACGATGGTTTTGCTACTATACCCCGGCTGCTGCCTCTCCTCGCAGCCTCTCGTGTGCCATCAGAACCAGCACCACAAAATCATCGTCGCTCCAGGCATAAATGGAAAACAATACAAGGAACTCGACTCTAGAATCTTCACTTTGATGCCGAAATTTTTTTTTCCTAATGAGAGCTTTTTTGGTATCTATTCCTCAGATTTATTACTCGGATGGAAAATTTTTTTGGTAATGTTTTAAGCTCATGCCTAGTTATTTTTGAGATTTTTTTCAATATCGGATCTAATATCAATCGTGTTAGCCATGTGAATCTGACATAAAAAGTGCCAAGAAAACACATTATTTACGAATACAATGGGGGGCAAAAAAAAAGTTAGCCCACCTTGCAGCGACATGAGAATGAAAAAAAAAACACCACGTATGGTACTGGGCGCGCACGTGGCGGACCCGGCCGGAGATCTTTGCCTCGCATATGGTCACTGACAAGTGGGTCCCACTACGCCGTCCGCGTCCCGGCCCCCACTCCCATTATTTATCCCCCGCCTCCGCTGGCTGCACGCTGCGCTCACACACACTCCCACCTCGTAGAGGTCGCCGCCATCTCCGTCGCGAGACATGGCCGCCGCCGCAGGGGAAGACGCCGGGATGGACGAGGTCCAGAAGCGGCTCATGTTCGAGGACGAGTAAGCGCACGCGAAATCCCCCCCGCTCTCCTCCTCCTCCTCCGCCCTTGCCGCGATCTGCTCTGCCGTTATGGTTTATTTCAAAATTCTTTCCCCCGTCGGAGCTGTGTGATGAGATGCGCCGAGTGTGGGTTGATTTGCTCGGTCCGGTTTCCGGCACGAGGGGTTTATGGGACTGTGGCGGTCGCCGCCTCCATCGGATCTCGCGGTGATCTGGAATTCAGGATGCTGCCGGTGCCAGGCGCGCGCCGGCGGCGGGGATTTGAATTTTGGATCGTTTGCTTGTGTAATTGTGCTGTGTGATGGCTTGTTGCACCTATGGGCTATGGTTGGTTGGATTTGAACTACCCACGCTTAGTCTTACTTGTTCGAAGTGCTATTATTAGATCTCGTCCTATACTGTGGGAGTTTCTGGGTCGACCATGGGAGGGCACTGTGGGCAATGTTTGGCTAGAAAATACACATAGTGGGCCTTTTGTTGTTAGAGCAATGCTACACACGCTAAATACTTTTTTTTGAAGAACACTGTACATAATTTGATTGGAAACTGCAGGACAAAGACAAGGCTTTGCTTGTGTGTTGATTTGTAATTTCCGATTATATGGCAACCTAGTCATGGCTTGGTTTGGTTTGATGCTTTCAACTCAACAGTCAACAGTCTCTTTGCTTGGTTTTGTCACTTGTGCAATTATTATTGTTCCATGAGTTCAGAACTTCAGATGGTTGTACAAACAGCAAATGGTGTAGCCGCCTCATTTAATTTGTGGTGTACTAGATTAGCAAAATTACTATTTGAAAGACTATGCATGATGTCCAATCACTTTAATTTGACTTAACAACATCTATTAAAGGTAGCAGTCTGTTTGCGCACTTAAGATCATGGAAGAAGTGAATGTGATGCTTTGCTTTTCCTTTTTTATCATTAAAGATTTATTTCAAAAGATATTCCTCCTGTGGTTCAACAAAATGTTCTTTTATATCTAACTAGTGTATACTGTGTTATTGATAAACACATGTACCTACTGGCTACTGTCTTCAATAATCTCTAATGACACATTCTTTTCCCAAAGTATTCAAACAAATAACTCCAGATTTGCAATCCTGTCCTTGCCCAATGCCCATGTTAAATTTGAGTGTGATGGCCATATCCATGTAATTTTTTTTAAAGATTTATAATGCAGTAAATATGACTCGTTTTTTTTTACGAAAATTTGTTTCGAGATATTCAAGTAAGTCAGTAACATTTTGTCTACCATGGCTGCTTGGTCTGGTTATTTCACAGATGCATTTTGGTGGATGAACATGACAATGTTGTTGGCCATGAATCAAAGTACAACTGTAAGTGTTCTTATCTGCATCTCTATTTAAATCTGGTACCCAACATTGTTTTGAATTAGTTATTGGAACAATACATGACTTGTTCATATGACACATAGGCCATCTGATGGAAAAGATTGAATCTGAAAATCTACTTCATAGGGCTTTCAGTGTATTCCTGTTCAACTCAAAATATGAGCTCCTACTTCAGGTTTGGAGAATTTATTAGTTCTGCACTCTCATTTTTTATTTTGTATTATATTGCACCAGGACATGTTCTATTCAACTATTCACTGTCCTGTATCCTATAGTTTGCATTATTTTTCAAAGTATTCAGTTACTGTAGCATTTGCATTATTTTTCAAGTATTCAGTTACCGTAGCATTAAGTAACACAGGATCTCCAGTTGGAAGTTAGTTTTGTGCCTTAAATCACTCTGGAAAAAAATGCTATTTAAGTTTACTATGTAATTTAGCATGATTCAGATAGGCCCTTTTTCTGAGACCTGTAGATGATGTTTCTGATGATATTTATGACATTAGTTCTTTGTGTAACTAGCTTTTAAAATGTCCTCTGTTGACAAATTACTGCATATTCTTATTCTTCAAATGCTCAACTGAAAGTTATTTTTCATACCTCATATCTAGCACTGCCATCTTATTCTTAAAATTATCTGCTTTGATTATCTGTTCCTACTTTTCCAGCAAAGATCTGCAACAAAGGTTACATTTCCTCTAGTTTGGACCAACACCTGCTGCAGCCATCCTCTGTACCGTGGGTCTGAGCTTATACAGGAGAACTACCTTGGTATGTGCCAAAAGAAGCTAGCCACAACCAACTTTATTTCTGTTTCTGCTCTGTTTCAATTGCTGTTAGTAACTTATTATCATTCTCCAGGTGTTAGAAATGCTGCTCAGAGGAAGCTCCTGGATGAGCTGGGCATCCCAGCAGAAGACATGCCAGTTGACCAATTCACTCCTCTGGGTCGGATGCTTTACAAGGCCCCATCCGATGGAAAATGGGGTGAACATGAGCGTAAGTTATTTTACATACCCTACTTAATTACCTACATATGTTTTATTTTTGTTCTTCAAGGCTCAACCTTTAGTTTCAGTCATGTTTCTATAAGCCAATTAACATTCTATAATCTTGCATGCAAACGGATACCATTGTTAAGGATACTTCACCCGAAGTGTAAGAAGCTGGGAATATTCTGCTCACCCAGCGCTAAATCTGTTTTTCTTCTCATCTGCAGTTGACTACCTGCTGTTCATCGTCCGTGACGTGAAGCTGCTCCCGAACCCAGACGAAGTGGCTGATGTGAAATATGTGAGCCGTGAGGAGCTGAAGGAGCTCGTCCGCAAAGCAGACGCAGGAGAGGAGGGCCTGAAGCTGTCTCCCTGGTTCCGGTTGGTTGTTGACAACTTCCTCATGGGCTGGTGGGATCACGTCGAGAAAGGCACCCTCAACGAGGCTGTGGACATGGAGACCATCCACAAGCTGAAGTAAGGACCGTGATGTGTCTGGAATGATCCTGTAAACCTTACGTGTCCTGCGTGTTACTCTAAACCAGGGAAGTTGCATAAGTCAGGAGAATCCAATTATGTTGCCTGGTTAGAAGTGTTGGGCTGAGCTGACAGTGAGGTTCCATTGTAGAGTGTCTATGTTAATTTAGCAAACTATATTATTACATGATTAGTTATTTATTCGCTGTCTGAATAAAGAACAATAGCATGTCCCGTGTTTTTTTTCTACATATATGATGATGATGATGATCACGCCATTCCTTCGTAAGCTTTGATTGATTTATTTCTTTTACGATTTACGAAGTTTTCTCCATACCGTTACCAAATATAGAATCTGGTACGTCTTACATAAGAAGACAAACTGGGGATACCATCGTTTATCTCAGGCATCCATACAACCAGAAATTGTGAAAGCATACACGGTTACTGCTGAAGTGTAGAGTGAAGAGTGGGGGCAAGCATACACACGCATGAAGTAAACATTTACCCAATATACATATCAAGAGATACACTCAATCATCTTGATTTGCCTGTTCTTTTTTACATGACAGATTTGACCAGGGTTTTATCACTGTACAGTACCCAAAATAAAACCCCTTAATATTTGCAGTACCATCTGATATTATTTTCCTTGTCTATTAGTCAGTCAGACTCCATGACTGCCGCTTTTATAGAATGATTTGGTATCAAGCGCTCTAATCTATAATTGAAATAGCTTAAAAGCCATCGCAAGTCTTTGAGTAGAAAAATTTCAAATATAAGTATAGTACAATTATAATATAATAACAGGTAAATCGTCAAATTACATCAAGAGTTATGCAGGAGAAGAAAAAAAATCATATGACACATGTTTTTAATACTTATATATAAGTTACATAGAAGCTACAATATAGTTATAGGGTAATTATACAATAATTATACTATAATTACATTTTAAAAATTTTCATCCAAAAAACTTGGGGCAGTTTTAAAAAAGATAGTCCATATACAATTATTTACTCATTACAACATGCAGCAGCGAGCAGCCTAACTCAAATTCGGCCCAGCCCAACTAAGCACTCCTAGCCAAAGAGCCCCTCATATGTGGCCGAATGTAAACCGCCTCCTCGTGGACAACACCCAAAATACCACAGGGGCCAAGTCGCAAAAAATGCTCCCATCCAACGCGGCACAAACCCTCCTCTCCTCCCTCCCCTTGCGAAGGCGAGAGCGGACAGAGCGCAGCGCGGAGGAGACACCTGGAGAATCCGATCAAGCGTCGCCCCCCTCCTACCCGTGGAGAGAGAGAGAGAGAGAGAGAGCGAAGCATCGGCGGCCGCTCGTCCCCGTCTCCGGCTCCGGTGGGCTCCTCCTCAACGACGGCGAACGCGCCGGTCGCCGCCGCCGCCATGTCGAAGAAGAAAGCGGCCACTACGATGACGCTCAAGGACTTCCACGGCGGCTCCATCCCCTCCGAGCTCCCCCTCCCCTCCGCACCCGGCGTGTAAGTTGCACCCCGCCCCCCAAACCCTAGTCCCCTCTTCTCCCGCGGTTGTAGTGGTGGTGTCCGGCGTGTGTGTGTGTGACGGAATCCTCTCTCGTTCTCGCAGCTCCGCGCGCCCGGCGGACCGCCCCGTGGCCTCCCAGCACGGAGCTCCGGTCGCGTCCGCTCGCCCCCGCGCTCCGGCCTCCTCCGCCGCTGCCGCCGCGGCGGCCGCGGCCGCGGTTCCGTCGTTCCTCACCACCCCATCCCGCATCGGCCGCCACTTCGACGAGGATGAGCGCACGCCCTTCGAGGCCACCACGCCTCGCCGCCCGGCGCCGTCGCCCCCGTCGTTCGCCCCATCGCCGGCGGCGGTGGGGTCCACCAGATCCGGGCCCGGGAACGCCTGGGGGCCAATGAGGGAGGTGGCTCCGGCCGCGGCGCCGGTGGGTCCTACTGCCGCCGCCTCAGGCGGTGGCGGCAGCCAGATCTGGTCGGCGGCGCGCATGGCGCAGGCAAGCGCCGTGGAGAAGGTGATCTCCGGGAGGTGGCACTCGTCAAAACCGTCCTCTCCACCGGCGCCTGTGTCGGTCCCAGTGGTGGAGACTCATGTTGCACCGCCGGAGATGGAGAGACCAAAGTCAGTTGGGGTGGGAGAGCTGGATGGTGGCATGGAGAGGGGCGTGGCACCAGTGAGGCCTGCGTCGCATGAAGGCAGAGTTGGGGAGGCTAGAAGAGTGGAGATGCCAGAGAGACCTAGGGCCGTTGATGTGCCAGAGAAGTCTAGGGTTGGTGATGTGCCAGAGAGACCTAAACTGAAGCTTCTTCCTCGCTCCAAGCCAATCGAAGCCGCAGAACCATCTCCTGTCTATGTTGAAGAGAAGCAGGTTGTTACTCTTGCTCCTGTGTGTCTTGATCGGCTTGAAAATTGAGTTGTTATGTTCTCCATCTATACCAGCAACTGTAGTGGAGCAGCGATAGTTAATCAAGTGGTGTTTGCAAACATTTTATGAGAGATCTCCATGCAAGTGATACAAGATTGTGTTAATGTTGCTTTGTGTTTATTACAGAGCTCTTAGTTTGCTTGATTTGATATATAATATGTATGCAATGGCATGGTGAAACTTTAACCCTTTTTCTTTGTGGACTACTATTGTATAGGTGCAAGTGCACCAGGTTCCAGTGGTTGCGAATGATGTGTTGGGTGAGGTAACTCATGATATGCACCAGAATGTGCTAGCTGGTAAAACAGTAGTAGGGGCAGATGCTGAGAGCCGGGCAGTAGAGCGACCACGATTGAATCTGAAACCTCGCTCCAATGCAGTGGGACAGTCTGATGAAAGTACTCCAAAGGAAAGGTAAGCGGTGTTTGGCCCTTTTTTGTTATTTTCCTTTTTCTCCTCAAATTCTTGAAATTTTTAGTTCTATCATTTGGGTTTTTCTGTTAGCTACCATATATATATATATATGTATGTATGTATGTGTGTGTGTGTGTGTGTGTGTATATATATATATATATATATTGCCAGCCATATATGCCACTTAGCATGTCCAAGAACCTTTTTATGTTTTGTTAAATGGTGAAGTTACAAGTATCTTTTTTTTAATTGATCTATGATTAATGTCAAATGGGTGTATTTAGATGGGAAAATTGGCCTCCGATGTTTGTATTCGGTATGTACATTCCTATATGCATGTTCTATGCTGTGCACAACTAATAATGGTTTGTTGCTTTGTTTTGGATTCTACCTGGTTGGAAGACTTATTTATTCGAAGGGCATCCTTTTTCTTTGTTGACGATTGCATTTGGCTCATATTTAACCAAAAGGCATAATACATGTTTACACTTTCTACCTGTCAGGGTGATTTTATATTGATAATGCTGATCTCTTTAGGTTTGGTTTAGTATTTACTTGTGGGATACCACTTCCCTCTAGTTCCATATTGCACACTATATGTGGAATGAATTATGTGACATGTTTATAGTCATTTGTGTAATGAGTGATTTAAAATGTACAAGGGTATCTAGATACTACTATCTTTAATTTGGCTCCAGAATCCTCATTCGTTGCCCTCTTTTTATTTCTGAAAGTTTGGAATTTTTGTTTTGAAAATTTATACTGATGCTGAATTTGTTCACAAGTTAATAAGCTATCAATCTTGCATTCAGTTTCTTGATAAGAATTATCCTTCTGGTCTCTTCATTTTCTGTAGTAATTCTCATTTTTTTGTGTAACTATTGTGTTAGGCAATCCCTCTTTGGTGGAGCTCGGCCCCGTGAACAGGTATGCGACCTTCTCTCTCTCCTCATGTGGTTCTAAGATATATATATATTTTTTCCCCTAGCTTTAACAAAAGCTAATATGTTACTTCATAAACTCAGGTTCTCAGAGAACGTGGAATAGATGCTTTAGCAAGTGACCTTGAGAAGACATCTCCAGTTGGCAGGTAGTTAAGCCCTTCAGATAAAATCAATGTTGTACTAAGAATAACATTTTTGTATGTAAGGTTATTGATTTATGCTTGTTAATGTTGAAAGCCTCTCAATAGGTCTGGACCATAGTTCATGTTCCATTCACTGGCATGATTTTATTGGCCACCTAAAATTGTGGGACCAGTATTGGTCTTCCAGTTGGGCTTTTGTTCTTAAGATAGTTGAAGTTGCACTGTTGTGTTTGTTGAAAGCAGCTAACATGATGATGTTTACAACATGCTTGTTTGTGCAACATTCCTAAGCTGAATGCGCATTATTTTCCTTTGCATGTAATTTTTGCTAATCTAATTCTGTTGTTTAAAAGTTCAAAGTTTGCTTTTAGAGTGTCAAGAAGGATGGTGACATAAAACCTATAGTTTTTACCTTATTTTTACGAGATTCATTTTCTTTGAGCTTTTGTTCCTTTTCTGCAGGGTGTGCATATGATGGATGTTTGAACGTCTGATACATTTGCTAATAATCTTTGTGGCATCTTGCAGGTCTAAAAATGAATTTGCAAAGGTTGAGCAGAAGGTTGAAGCTATGTCCATTAACCCTTCAGCTGAAAAGGCTGAGAGTTTTCCAGCTGGCTCTAGAGGCCCAAGGAATGTTAATAAGAAAGACTATAGGCTGGATACAGACCGGAGTGATGTGTATAGGCCTACACGACGGGAAGACAACAGGAGAGTTGCTAGAGATATGGAGAAGCCTGAGCAACCGCGTCCAGAGCCTGAAACCTGGCGGAAGCCAGTCGAGCCACCAAAGCCTGAGGTTACTGCACCTCGTTTTGGGAAAGGAGCATCTGCACTGGAGCTTGCCCAAGCCTTCTCGAAGTCCATGTCTGATACTGTGCCTCAGAGTCGCTTGACAAGTGTTCCTAGTCCTAAAGTTCCCCCGGGTCCAGGGGCTAGGGATCAGGTTGGCTTCTCAAGGCTCACTGACAACAGGGCATTACACTCTAGCCCTTCACAGCGAAAGATTAACGGTTACTAACGTCGCCGCACATGTACGCTGTGTTGCCACGGTGGCACGGTTAAAATACCATGTCCTTGCTGAAGCGCACTGGTTTATCTTCATGTTCGATTCTTCCAGCATGGGAAAAGTTCAGTTGTTGCTCTCTGGTTGGCGACAGAGGTGCGCTGATCTCATTTAGCAAACAAAGGTTCCTCTCATAACTTGGTGGCTCATTTCCTCTCTTGATAACAAGAGATGAGAATTTATAAACTATTTGTGCTCCTAATCTCCAGCCTGCTTACCCGTGATTTAAGCTGGGGAATAATTGCTACATCTGTGCTGCTAGTTGGATGTGCCACATATGTTTCTGGTGTGATTGTTTTAGACGTTGCCAGATCAGTGCTACGCCTACGCGGCATATTGTTTTTCTGGTTCTACGTAAGCACATGATACTTTCTTTTCTGAACGAGATACCAACTATTAGTAAAAGGACATGATACTTCTGAGATTTCTGTTTGATTCTAAGTCGCTGTAGCAGTCGTTTTACCACCCCGCCAACAAAAAAAAAACCGTTTGGAAACAGAGGAGTTAACGTGCCATCATAAACTGAGCAGAATTAGCTGCCCCGACTCTTCTCAACTCGAATCGATCACATATGGAATCTTAAAAGGGCGTTTGGAAACCACATCATATCATCCAGAACATCAGGAATCGTTATAAGGCGTTTGGAAACCGAAAGCTACAACGCTGAGTGGGGGATCGGCCACAGCAGATATATGCACATCATTAGAAGAATCAGAGACATTACAGAAACAGCTTTGCGAGCTCGGATCTTTGCACACAAAGCTGAGCCGTCATGGTCAAGCCAGTGAGCGCCACACACACGAGGGCCGTCATGGTCAAGCCAAGTGAACCACACACACTAGAGCTCACCCCCATCAGCTACAGGACTTTCGGCCCGGAGTTGAGCTCAGCTCAGAACAAGAACGCCGTCGGCGCGAACGCCGGCAACACCGTGGGTGCCCCGAAGTGCCTGCAGGTAGAGAGAGAGAGATGCACCTTGGTGAGTATCAGAAATGAAGGCTGAATAATGACTAATAGTAAATAGCTGTTCTCTGATTATGGTCAGCATATTGTCGCTGGGCGAGCTTCTCAAACTTTTAAATGACTTACAATTTTTATAAAAACTTTTTTAGTCGGTATTTCTGAAAACTTTTTTAAAAAAATCAACCTATTAACCTTATGATATTTAATTTATTCATTTATGATCTTAAATGATTATCATAAACTCAATTTCATCTATCATCATCCATCAGCACTTATAAATAGGTCACAAAATGTTGTTCTACAACATGTGGGTACTGATGCTCTTCTTGTTACTTCAACAAAATACTGATGTGCATGGTGTTTGAACTTTGAACATATTGGGTGTCTTGAATTTTTGCCCATGCAATTGGCATAATAGCATGTGGGGGGCAAGAAGTAGTTGCAGTAGCAGGCATGTGATCAGGGGTCACAGGCTCACAAACTTTACTTGCCGTCTAGGCAGTCTACTGCAGCTTTGAGTTTGACTAACGTGCACTAGCGATAAAAAGGAGGAAATTAGTACGTTTAGAGCACCCCTCGTTCTTGATTCTGATAAGGGCACTGAGGATTGAGACTGTCTACATACATGGTAGATTTCATTGGCAGGACAAGGTGGTCCAAGTATCCAACTAGTTGCAGGGATTCAGAGATTTTTTCTTGGGAGTCCATCAATAATGTTCGTGCACAAAAGGAAAGTACTATGACTATTGCACAAAAGAAAGTACTATGATAGACAAATAAAGATACAAATTTCTTAATTTCAGCCATTTGAATACGGAGATTTTATTTTTTTTTAAGATAATGGATATCAATATAATCTAGTTTCTACATCTCACGTGGATGTACACGGCCAAACGAACACCTTATTTTATTGTGACAGAAAATGGTACCCAAAATTTTGATGATTTTGTGGTCTTTTTTTTTCACCTCGACGTAACATGAGCATCTTAAAATTTATGTGTTCCAAACACAACTTCAGAGATTTCACTCACCCGTCTCTTATTATTTTCCACATGAAGTCTCTAATGGTAGCCATGGTATGTACGGTTTGAACTACCCCCTAGACGTCATCAAAGTATGATGGAGCTTTACGCCTTGCAACACCAACATGGCTTCATTAAATGGATAATCATGAGCTGCGATGAACTATTCAACTGTGTAAGCTGCTAATTGCCAGAAAAAAAGGAGCATATGACCTGGCAAGCTCGATCCCTGTGAACCAATTTAATTTTAACCCTATGTTTAGTCCAACTTTCTGCGAGATCCAACTAGGAATGCTAATTAGGTACCCAACGCGAGTCGCAACTCGCAAGTTGATCGAACCAACCAATTTCAGCAATTTTATCTTTGTATGTATCTATCATTATCCAAAGAGATAGAAAAAAAAAAGAAACAACAGGACAAAAAACACGAAAGAAAGAAGAAGCAAGACAGGATTACTGGTTGATGAGGTAAAATGTCAAAAGTCCATAGCACATGCATAAGCAAGGACTTTGACTCAGAGCCACGCCAGCGAGGAGCAGCCATGCGGGGCCCACCCCGAACCCTCTACCCGGCCCCACCTAGAAGCGACACGCCACGTCTACGCGATGGCGTCCAGCGTCGCGGGAGGAGCGATGAACGGACACGTGTCGCGACCCCATCTGCTCGATTCCCCGAACCACTGAATCCAACGGCCAGAAACACACAACCTAGCGTTCTCGCGAGTTGAGTTAGAAACTCACCGGAAGTCGTCGTAATCCGACCGGACCACGCGCGGCAGTGGCCTCGCCTTCGCCTTCGCCGCCGCCGCCGTCTTCGTCTTCGCCGCCGGCTTGGCCTTCGCGGCGCTGGACACCACCGCGGAGTCCTCGGAGATTGCCCCGAGCGTCGGTTTCCAAGCCGGCCCCGACCCCGACCCCGACCCCGACGGCCTCCTCCTCCGCTTCTCCGCAGGCGCCACCGCCGACGCCGCCACCGCCGCCGCCGCCACCGCATCCTCCATCGCCACAACTGCAGCCGGATCCTCCGCCGGCGCCGTCGCGGACGACAACGACAGCCGGCGGGCGCGCCTCACGAAGGCGAATAGCCTCATCTCGATCCGCGCGTGCTGCCGATGCTTAGCTTAGCTTACGAATCGAAGCAATCTCGAGCAAAAAAAAAGCCCTAGCCAATCTGCATCAAATGACCACGGGTGATGCGTATTATATAGCGCCCGCTGTTTGTACTAGGCGGCCACTTGCTGTGGCACAGCTACCCAAATGACTAAACTGCCCCTCTTTTCTTGTGATTAATTAGCCGTCGTGTGGGTAATACTGGGATTTCACAAATTAATAGAGTTTATTAATTTCGGTGTGGAACACGCAGGCAGGCAGTCATTGCAAATTGCACTGCTTGGACTATGTTGTTTGTGAACCGGGATGAAGCCACGTAAAAAGAGTTAAAAAATGAGCTTATCTACCTAAAAAAATTGTCATTTTTTTATTTTCGAAAAGAGTAAATAAATTAACCTCCTCTGCTTTTATCTGTGTGGCATACAAATTCTCCAATATATTTTGCTAAGGATGAAGTTTGCTTCTTAGTTCTAAGGATGAAGTTTACATTGCCAGTGAGATTAAATTTCAAGCAGTTGAGTTTAAATAAGTTCAACACTCTTTTGCATATCATCATCTATAAATGCAAATAAATTAGCATGGATTTCTTCATTGCTTGTTGGTACTGCACACTTGCATCAAATGCAAATAAATAAGCACGACGAATTAAGATCCAATGGGCGGTCCCCTGTTTATTCTTTGATTCTTGCCAAGTCTTACTTAAGGTTAAAAATTAAAAAAGAAAATCCAGATAACATGGCTGATCACTGGATGGTGAGACACTAACCACAAAGCCACCCTACCTCTTGACTTTTGATCGGTGACATGTCCGTTAGATCTCGATATAACGGCCAAACATTTGCAGAACATTTCTCCAGCACACCCAAGAATATATCACTATATATCATCGTCCTATCTGCAGTTTTGATTAATTTATGACATGTCGCTAATGCAAGTTAATGGGACAAGTGGTTTGATGTGTTAGCTCAGCGATTTCTTAAGTTACTATTTCTTAGTAGTTTTCTGTTAGCCTTCGATTAGTCCTGCTTGTGTGGATTATGGCGTGGAGGTCACACCCCTGCATGCCACCACATCTTGACTTGTGTAGGCATGGTAATTTTCTTTGGTTTATTTTGGTTTCTAGGTATTGTTAAGTAGCATGATTGAGATGTATAATGGCTAATATGTTCAAAGTGGTGAACTTTCACAACATGGGCGGCTAAAGCTCGCTCCAATTCTTAAGCAGGGCGAAAATTTTATTATATCAACTGTAGACAGTCTATATCATGTTTAGTGTTATTTTGAGAAATAGATTTATTTATGTTGTAATTGGCCCCTTATTCATGCATAGAGAGTCAAGAGAGGCACGCAAGAAATTTGTGAGAGGAATGACTATGGTGATTTATGGCCCCTTGTTTTTCACTTTACACCGGGGCATATATCTCAAAACAAATCCACTTCACTCTAGATTGAGTTTGTGAAATCTTGGTGAAATATAAGCAGAACCTTGTTCGACTTTTTGAATTTCAACAATGTTTCGCAAGGTTTCTTCGAGGATTTATAGAACTCCATGGTGTTTCTATAAGTCCAATGATGTACTCTTTTGTGAAGCAAAGCTTCTTTCAATATATCTCAATTCAAATCAAGTGTGCGCTAAATATATTAATGCTAACTGAAACTCACTTCATATATTTTGTAGTGGGGTAGTGACGGAGTTTTATAAGTTTGAATCCTGTTGTTCATAAATATATATGTGTTTTTAGTGGTGCATTCTTAGTTATACTTCTATCATTCAAAAAAAAATCTTAGTTGATTGTTCATTTCTGCAATCTGAAACAACAAAAGCGTGGGCAGTAAAAGGCAATATCTTTCGTTATAGCTATATCCCATATAATCCCTTCACATCATTAATCTAAAAAGCCGCTTTATATCATTTTGTAAGAAATATAATCTGTTTATATAACTGATTAGTTTTTCACTTACGCAAAAAATATCTATATATACCGTGTGGCAGGGTCATATTCAGAATATCGGATCAGATCTTATCAGATAAAATTGGAGCAACTACTGCCTCTTCTTTCGAATATACTATCTAGCTAGTGGGAAACATGTGACATGTTCTATTTGTACATTGGAGGTATAGGGGCTGTACTTATCTGACCAATTTGTCTAGTCATTTCAGAGGGCATTTAGCCTATCTCATTGGCATGACAGCCTGCGCACTAACTTAGTCAGACAACACTATCCAGTTATATGCAGACTGGTAATAGTTTCCTCAACTATTCTTAGCTGTCAAGCTAGCATGCATTGGTGAGTGCTACTTATTCGAGAGAAATTGACGCCAAATTTGTTTTTCTTCTCCTGGTTGTGTGATGTAGGTGTGTGTGACATCTACTAAAACAATTTTGCATTTCTTATTATCTCAATTGAGCTGTTGCCTGATGATGATATTCTAAGACTTTGTGGTCCGTTTTCCCGGTTTGTTGGGACGAAAAACGATGGGTCTGAGTGCTCTTGACTATGTCTAATTTACTATCTTTTTTATTTAACAATTGTGATGCCAATACCACATGAGATATTTTTTTTATATACGTTCAAAACCGACCGGGTATGATGTAATATGGGCACCGGTAGACTCGGAGAGGTCACTCTGTGGCTTTGCAGCTCTCAACTATGTTTGCACCAATATTAGCCGCCCTAAATTATATCGTTGTCTAAGAATAGGACTAGGCACGAGTGGAAAAACACCGCAAACTTGACTATAGAAAAATATCACAAACACAATTCGGAAAGGAGGTGGGCTTCTGTGGATAAACATCATAAACATGATTCGTAAAGGAGGTGGGATTTGGAAAGGAGGTGGGGCAATGTCAGGAGGACGAAGAGAATGGTGTGTGCCGTGTGCAAATGAGATGGTACTGAGCGCAACGGCTAGAGGTAACGGTTAATATTCCTAAGCACCCGAATCACAACTCTAATGGATGGAGACTTGAGTCATATACCCATAACTACACCATACCGCGGTGCTTTTCCTTTATATTATACTTTGGATAATGACTATGAGCTCTTAGATATTGATCGAACAATATTTTAGATAACAATTCTACGACAAATATTATATACAATATCTGTAAGTTGTATGTAAAATTAGGTTATTTAGATAGGTTTTTTATAGCTCATACATGATACCTCATCACATAAGATTTTTGAATAATATGCTTATCAGTGATGGTATAGTGAAATAAACATCCGTGTGAGCTTTTTTTGATAGTGTGTCACCTACACATCGACGATGATGTATTTATAGCGATTTTATTAATATCAAGATATAATCTTTATTAGAATATGCTATACACATGTGTTTGATATAAGCGATATTTGTGTTGGTATCGTGTTTAAAAGAATTAAGACATTCTTCCCTATTTATCGTATTTGCAAATTATTTTATAAGGACAAATAAGTGGATCTGCGATAAGCCATAAATTGGTGAAGGATATCTCCCATGCCCTTTTTTTTTAATATTATAATTTGGAAATTGTATGAATACAAGACAGACAGTGTCCATTGCTTTGTCTGGAAGACCAAGCGAACAAAGTTTGCTCTACGGCTAATAAGCCCAAACGAATCAATAAAAATAAAATAATTTATAAGTAAAACTTTTAAATTTATGTCTTTAGCAATTTAAAAATCAATAATTAAAAATAAACTTTATGACAAATCTCAAAATAAACTCTAAAATTAACCTTTAAACGTAGCTGATAAGATAACAAGCAATCGATGAGAGACCTACTTTATTTCTTTTTGACAAACTAATTATTAAATTAAGGAAGGATCAGTGACATGGTATTATAGTCTAGTATCTTTTGTATTCCAGTGACATGGAGATAGTTTGTCTACATTATGTCCAGATTAGTAGTAGGATGTGTCGGACAGATGGAGTAATTGTTTTGCTTATTCTTTTGGCCAAAACTTCTTTTTTTAGTCAAACAAAACTTTTAGATTTTTTGCGTTGTCATGTCAACTTGAAGAGAAACAAGAGTTTATCCTATAACCAAATTGACACGCAATTCGGATTTTCAATTATTCAATTAAGCAAGGCATATCTCTTGGTTCTTGGTAGCCTGAGTGGTTTCTATATTAGTAATAACACATACACCTTTTTTAGTCTGCATCACTACTTAATAATGAAACATTGCATCTTAGCTAGGGCTGCTACACTGCAAAGCGTTGATGTGCATGTTAGCTAGCCGACAACACCAAACGAAGGAGAAAAAAGAAGCTAAAGAAAAGTGGAAAAAAATACAAAGAAACAAAAGAGAACAAAAAGAGACAAATGATTGTTAACATAATTGGGAAGGACAAATTATTATATGATTAATCTTCAAGGGGCTGTAAGGTCTGTAGTAATGTGGGGGAAAGTTCCAACTAACATGGGCAACAAAATGTAACAGGGTAAGAAGCCAGATTCCAACCACTAAAAAAACACGTTTTAAAATATAAACATTTGTGACTTTATACATAAACCATAAATACTTATATACATGAAGTAAATATGTAAATTTGTTTTACAGTCTTTTAAGGAGAAACTGGAAGGTACTGTATTTTTAATGTAATTTTTTTACCTGCCTTGTTTAGATGTTAGCAAGTACCACAAGTTAACTCTTTGAATTGTGGTGTCTTAAGGAGCGTAAAATCAGATAATATGTAAAGCTCTGGAACTGTTCATGCACTCACTAAACTTTCAGAGTCAGCTAGAGGATTTCAACAAGAAAATAGACCTCAAGGTTGTCATGGTATTCATCAATTGAAATCGTGAAAGTTATGAGAAACCTTTTCATCCTTGCTGTACAACTCAGAAACCATTCCATGTGGCTATATCTGAATTGGTGAGATTAATGGACCATCTGGGCCATCATATGACAAGAATGATGGATAATTTCTTGTTTCATCAGGAATAAAGAGTGCTTTGTCCAGTGGACAAATGGAATTCAAACAAGTCAAGTCGAGATAAGAAGACAGCAATATACATTGGATCCATCCCCAGATTGTCCCTTTGAGTAGATAAGGCATATTAAGCAAAAGCCATCCACCGGAAGAAAATTTGCCATGATGATTCAATGTAATCATTTTGACCTAATTGTTTGTTCGCTTGATCTTGATGGTTGCACCAAATGAACACTTTTATTGTATTTACAAGAGTTCAAATTCTATTATATACTCCGCCTTTTATTTTCAGCCAATTTACTATTCTTTTGATTTTAGCTTACCATCACTCACATAATTGCAGAAGTGATTAGCTGGATCACTGTGTAAACAGAGACAAGAACAAACATTCTGTGGGCAATTTCAAGCTCCATTACACTAACCAAAAGAAGAGGATCTTAGAAAAGGCAGTGCTATGCTAAAAACAGATAAATCTCTTTCAGATGACCTATAACTCAGCTTTTCAAGGACAATGGAAAAGCAAATTAAATTAAAACACGTTCCAATCCATTGCTTTCCACACTCAAACAAGGATGAGAACACTGAAATTTGCCTAAGTGCGCTTAATTTTCCAAAGCTATCGACTGAACAATGAAGCCCTCCTTTTCTTTTCTTTTCTTCCTTTTCTAAAGAGAGGCCGCAGACAAAACTTGAAAGGCCAGAACAGAGTGATAAATATAGAGCGATTTACTTTATTTTTAAAATATTTATGAAAATTTAATATCAAAATTTTAGTTATTGAAAAACTAAATCAAGATAATAACAACTATAAAAAAACTAAAATTTTAAGTGAACTTGTGTGAATAATAAGAATTACCCAGTTGAGAGTTTTTAACACCTATCAAAGCATCTTATAATATTTAAATAAATAGCAAATAGTGAAACAAACTTTCTCTTCAAGGCACATTATCTAAGATTACATACAAGTTGACTATCTTTTATCATAAGCCAAATTAAGATATAAAAATGTTAAAGAATGAAGAGAATTCACACCATAAGCACGTAGTAGGAGAGGTGTAATATCTAAAATTTAAATTATGGTGTAATAATTTAAATTATAATGATAAAATAGATTATAAAATAAACACTATTTCATTAATTAAAAATATTTATAAAGATTTAATAAATTTCATAAAATTCTATTAAAAAATCTAAAAGAGATTTAAAAATCTTTTATAACATTCTCTTATCTTCCTCACCTAACTTCTCTTAACTCTCTCTGAGTCTGTCTCTAATTCTCCTCAAAAATATCTTATGTTTCTTCTTTTAATCTAGAAAAAAAAAACCACTATCATAAAGTCAAAAATACTCTTAGAAAAAAAAACTAACTCAGGTGTAATCTGACTTCTAATAATTTATTAGAATTGAAGGAAACAACTTAGATTGCGTCATATAGTCTCACAGATGGTCATATAAACCGATGTTTAGCTGCAGAAAATCCGTTACTCCATCCGCATCAATCAGTCGGTGACATGTCACAATGCATGGGTGCCTCCTGTGTGCACGCGCTGCCGCGCTAGGCCTCACCGCTGCTGCCTAGGCTGCTCTGTGCTCGCTCGTGCATCTTGCATGCTTGTCTTTCTGCTCCAGTCCACTGCGCCTCCACTCGGCCGAGTCACACACAGGTAGGCCGCCATCGCTTGGGCTGTTTCCACGTTGCTCCCGCTGCCGCTCCCCTAGCTTGGCCATCTCCGTGCCAAGCCACCACGCCCATCTTTCGTTAGGCCACACACCTCGCACGCTCACCTAGGCCACCAAATGCCTACTCATTTGGGTTGACACTGTCATGGGTTGGCACTTTCTTTTTCAAATTTCTTAATTATACACTTAACCTTATAAAATCTGTTGCGTATCTGTCTACCGTGTGGCTGTTTGTATTCAATCTTATCATATAATATACTAAATTTAGTCCCAATCTATTAACTAAAAATCATCATAATATTATGACTTTATATGACTGCATAGACTTTTACTGTTTGCTTAGTCTCGGTCTTATAAGATTAAATTTTATTATTTATACATAAACTAAATAAATTATTTTCAGTTATAGATATCGTAATTTAACATTAGTTGACCATCACTAACTTTTCAAATCAATTTTTAATAAAGATTAACATTATCATATTTTTTAACTAATGTTTCATCACATGGTTTTACAGAAACGTGAGCAAGTGCCTTCCAACTCTATCAAGATCCTCCTTTTCTTCTGCCTCATAAATCATCATGGCCGTATAGCACAGGTGAATAGGAGTATAACCACTAGTTCAGGTTGAGACTAATCGCACTTGGTTGACTGATTCATCAGCTCCAGTAGCAGGCACTCCATACAGATCAAGAGACGAATTCCATGTGAAGGTGAAGGCACAAAATGCAGATAAACACAACGCACTCTCTTTTGTTGGCCCGATCCTTGTCAGGCCTCCTTTTCAGATATGTCCAATGTTCATCCCGATCGAGAAATTTTGTTTCTCCTCTCCAAAGAAGACGCAACACAAGACTGTAGCGTTCTTTAGCCTTGGTAGGCTTGCCCAGCTATTGCAAGACGAGTCTTTCAGGCTCTTGCAACATGCCACTGTCTTGGGGATTCAGCACACCCTGCACTCTCCTCCAGGGAACTCTGAATTTTGGATGTTGCTAGCTCCAGAGCTAGGTGGCTATAGATCCTACTGTTCTAGCACTGAGCGATCCTATTGCCATGAACAGCACGCCACTGAGTCACTGGCACACGATAGGAACAGAATGAACCGGACATTATGCAAGAAGAAGAAGAGACGATGACGAAGAAGAGGATTATGTCATTGGGCAGTAGGATTCCTAGCTAGAGATGGACCATGCTAACGCCTAGCTAGCCATAGCTCCCCCGAGCCGTGCCCGACCCGGTCGTTGGTGGATGGACCAGCTGATCGTCACCGGTGTGGGTGGATGGACCATCCGATCGATCGAGCCATTGGCGCCGGCCAGCCCGTGACGCAGTTTGCACTGCATTGACGCATTGATACATAAATTCTTGATTTATATATTTATGATGAAAAAATAATAATGGTTAGAAGGCATATGTTCCCTATTTGATTTATATGTATGCAGTTACTTAAATAAATTTTGATGAATGATAAATTGAGATTAGATTTAGAAAGAAGTTAATGTCCGAAACGATATCAAGTAAGTATATCAAGTAACAAGATAAAATATAAGATGACTCACAGTGCACGAACACCATGTGGAAAGATTTTTATAACAAAGTGCAAGTGACAAAAATTCACCAATAAATTTAGACAAGAAAAAGAAAAGGAAAAAAAAGGAGAAAGGGAGGTGGCCCACGACAATATTGGTCTAGATGAGCGGCATAGACGTAGCCCTAAGATAAATGGGTACAACCTAGTCAAGGGAGTGAGGCACAACACAAGAACAACCCAGACGATGGCAGCCCACCTGTGTGCAACTTAGCTCAACGGAGGCATGGCGCACCGAAGTGGAAAGGTGAGCGCGTGAGGTGCGGAGTGGCCTAGGCCACAACGGCACGACCTAGCACGGGGGTGTGAGTACATAGGATTACCAAGGCAACGTGTCATCAGTTGATTGATGCAGAGGAGGAAGAGGCTAAGACGGCGGATCATTTGCGGCTAGCGGTTAGACTTTGTAACCTTTTATATGGCAGTCTACATGGCATAATATGAGACATTTCTTTTATTTTAAAGGATCAAATTAAGACCTAAGATTGCACCTGAGTTAGAGTTTCGTTATAGGGATATTTTGGGTTTTAGTCACCTTGACCTGATAGATTTTGCACTTTAAGCGAATTTGGAGAGAGTTTTAGAGCGAGATTGGAGATATGTTTCGAGGGTGAAATAAGAAGGAATTCTCAAGAGAATTTTATAATCTTTGTAAATATTTTAGTGTTTATGTTGGAAGCAATTTTGTTGTTTTAATTTAAAACACACAATTTAAGTTTTCGGATATTATCACTCTACTTCTATATGCTTGTGGTATGAATTTCTTTTTTTTCCTTTGTTTTTATTTATCTTGTAATAAAAGGAGTCAACCTCTCATTGTGTTAGAGTAAAAACTCAAGTTCATGTTTTTACAGTATTTATTATTTATTTAAATACTCAAGTTCATGATCTTATAAAAGCTATTTAAATCTTGTGTTACGACTTATAATTCAAGAACTCTGCGGATTTAGATTTAGATTTTGTAAGAAATATGTATGTCATATAGTTCATAATTCACAGTTGTTTAATTAGAGATCTTTTATAGCTGTATTTTCTAAATGGACCATCAGGTATTTTTTTATCTAATATTTTAATAATATAACCAAATCAAGTATTTTAAAAACAAAATAAATAACCGTATAATTATCTTTTATGTAGCGCGTTCTGGTCATTCTAACTTGAGAGGACGTGAATTGAGTGAGATCGATCCCTTTATTAAAGCGTTAATGTGGTACTTGTATCTCTGAAGAACACCACCCCGAAACTCTACCTTGGGCTATGGATGGATGACTGATACACTACGTTGAAGATGGTGCCGTGTTTCCGGACTCCGGTGGTGTAGCGGCGTAATCGCACTGAAACTAGCGCGAGATATCCCACAAATCGTGTGAGGCCGTCGTGACACCACGCGGCGTGGTCCGGCCCATGGAACGAGACCCGAACAGAATAGATCGCCGGTGGATTTCACCGACGGCCCCCCGTACGTGGCCTGCGTAGGAGAGGCAATCTGGACCGATTTCTTCAGTATTAGTTTATGGGCCATTCCCAAGTTGCATTGGGCTGGATTGGCCTTTGAGCCAACTAATAACACGGCCTGTCATCTGTGTCTACCTTGAACAGATACTCCGATTTGGATACTGATACGGTATCCAGACGGATATTTTCCAACCGCCCATCTAACTGGAGGGTTGTGGGAAGAATACGAGAAGAAAAAATAGTACTGTTTTAGGTTAAATTTGAATTCGTTATAAAATACGGGTTAGGGATTTATACACACGTATGTCTCGTATTATTAAATATATAACTAAATTTATTATGAATTCACTCATAAATATGCAAAAAAGATTGATTACTATTTTATTTTATAAGCTTAAAATAATATTGGATATTTTCCCTTAATTAGAAATATACCCAACGGGTAACACGTGATCACGATACAGACTGGTACATGCACGCATAGTAGACGATCAAGGACTCTCACGTTAACCAACTGTGTGCGTGTACTGACAACCTATACGCAAAAAAATGCACGTAAAACAATGGCCCACCAGAGAGTAGGTACAGGGTGACATGCAACGATAATTACTGTATCAGATTTATAATAAGTTAAAAAAAGAAAATTAAGTTATATAGTTATAGTCAGTTATAATACATAATACATGATCATGATAAATGAACTAAAGATCGATTATAAATAATATAATAAATTTTTAGCTGCTGGTGTTCGCGCTGAACCAGTGAGACCGAGGCGGCCTGTAATTAAGAATTGGCTAAATCTTGTCATCTCAAGCTCATGCACGCGTATGGTCCATCGTGTGCCAATCTTATACCACACGGTCTGATATGATACCATGATGGCTTATTTGCGATAGAGCTGAAGGTGTGCATAGAGAGGTAATGGGTCCGATCACCGATCTCCAACGGTGAATTCACCTTTTAAAACTTGGGTTTGGTGAGATTAACTCACTACAAGCCTCCTTCGTAGGAAAAGAAAAACAATAATAATAAAATAAAAAACCCGTCTAACCTGGTGGGCCTAGTACCGTCCCAAGCGCCCACGTTCTGTTCACCGAGAAAAGGCTTAAATATTGAGCTGGCCCATTAGCCCATAGTCACGTGAGCTTTGAACCTGAAAGCCCAGAACACGAGGTATCCATCTCGTTGATCCCTTTCTCCT
Organism: Oryza coarctata; assembly: GCA_030770085.1. Classification (NCBI taxonomy): domain Eukaryota; kingdom Viridiplantae; phylum Streptophyta; class Magnoliopsida; order Poales; family Poaceae; genus Oryza; species Oryza coarctata. The sequence continues at coordinate 14,239,530 of CM061475.1, forward strand.
AGTCATTCCTATCCTTATTTCTCTCAAATTTAACCGAGTAACAGATTCGTTCCCCATCCACTGAGCAACACAGCAGGCAGCAACAGAGCCCTTTAGCCGATCCAATGAGCTCAGCGGTGATGCGGAGTCGTTAGGCCTAACAAGCTCCATGGCAGCGGGGCCCGAGCTCCACGCCTCCACAACGGCGGCGACGCGGATCGAGCGCGCTCGCTCTCAGTCGGCCTCCATCTCAGTCAAAGCATACATGGTGATTTTTCTCGTGGCTGATCCGTTTCTATTTGTCTTTGATTCTGTGAGTTTGTATTTGATTTTATCTTCTCCAATTTCTCTACGTTTTCTTGTTTTATTTGGTTTCTCTTACCATAAATATGTGTTTTGCAGTCTAAAGATAACAAAGTGAGTCGATATTTATGGCTATAAGGGTTAAGAGAGATCCAGCTCTCGGTAGCTTCTCAACGGAGACATAATTATTTTTTGTGATCCAAACTTCGAACAAAAAAATCTTTGCGCCTTCATCTCTCTCACTTTATAATTTTTGTGTCACAACTTGCTCTTTTTTTATTGTTGTTTACTATTTTTTACATTATGGTACTCGTACTGATTCCATTGCTATTGGTTGTGTTTCTGATTTTGTAGAGAAGAACTCAAAATAATTTATCTCTAGCTTTATTGGAAGTTACTGTCTAAATGTTTTGACTAGCCATCTTGCCCTACTCGAGAGAGCTGATCATAAGTTTTGACTAATTGGTTTGAAAGTTCTAATCTATTGGTTTAGAAGTTTTAGTCAAGTTTGAATTTGACCACTATATTAAAGTAATTTTTTTAGAAACACCTATTCACCCCCTCTAGGCTATTTTTAGGATTTTCAATTAATATCAGAGCTAATCTCTTAGCATTGAACTAATTGCTAAAAGAGTAGATGTTGGGCGATAGGTCTACACCACTACATATCGATGACAATCGTTCGCTTGTCGGTAACTCTACCATCAAAAGTGATGCTAAGAGAGTTGCTATATCTTTTAATTATGACAAGATCAATTCGTACTCTCACACTCAATTTATCTCCATGCCTTCCGGACGGCCGCCTCACTTTAATTGGACCTTTTATGCCGCTTGGAGGCATAAGATAAAATTGTAACAAATCTCTTTGCATCGAAATGTTTGGAAAATCACGTGCACATGCTATGACGTACCGGAGGACATTGAGAACCCCATATCGGAGCAAGAGCAAATAATTCACTAGAACGCTCAAGCTGCTAGTGTCATATGTAGCGCCTTCAACACGAAAGAATTCAACAAGGTTGATCAGCTTGAAAAGGCTAACAAGATATGAGAAACTCTTCAACTCACTCATGAAGGCTCTTCGGGCATAAATGAGTTAAGGATCAATTTGTTGAAAGGACAACTTGGTCGATTCGTGATGTAGGATAATGAAACACCTCAAGAGATGTATGATCACATGATGATCATCGTCAACAAGATTCATGGCTTGGTGGCAAGGGCATTACCAACCACGTCGTTATTAAGAAACTTCTCCGAGCTTTGGCCCTAAGAAACAACACCTTAGTGACTTTTATTTGAGAGATGAATACCTATAAGAGGCTTACTCTAAGTGATGCAGTCTTCAGTCATCTTTCACGAGCTTCATGAAGAAGACGCAAAGTACGTCAAGACACTCTCCGTAAGTCACGCTCGCTAAGAATAAGGACATTGCTCTCAAAACCAAGAAAGAAGCTTCAAGCGATGAGGAGAGTGAAGATGATGACTTCACATTATTAGTGAGAGAGTAAAGATATTTTTGAGAAGTGAAGGTGGCTTTGACAAGAAGAAGCTATGCTACAAGAGCAAAAGTTGACCAAGCAATAGGACGTGCTATCAATGTAGTGAGCATGGACACTTTATGGCTGATTGCCCCAACAAGGCCACGGGCAATAACGACAACACTAATCATCGCAAGAAAAGAAGTGGTCATGCACACATTGTTAAAGAGTGAATCTCTAGTGGTGGATTCGGAGTCAAAGAGGAAGATGGCAAGAAGAGTGGAGTTGCTACCTTTTCCTACAAGTCTTCATCGTTAATGAAATCTATCTTCCTTAACTTGAGTAACTATGAGGACTTCAATGCTCCCATTTGCCTTATGGAGAGAGAGCACAAGATAACTCTCAATCCCAAACTTTTTGATAGTGATGATGAGAAAAGTGATGAAAGTGATCTTGATGATGATGTGTTTATAGACTGTGCAAGGCTACTTTGAATCAAGTAGCCAAGCTTATGAATGCATTAAAGAAAAATGGATAAGACTCTTGAAAGATGAGAGGATTTGCTCATATATTATTCTTAAGAGATCTTTGGCTAAGGAGAAGAAGAGGATAAAGACATTGACCACTCAACTTGGTTCAATCAATAAATCTATTGCTACTCTCAAGAGCTTGAATGATACACTTATTGAGAATTTTGTAGGCCTACATAAGTCCCACAAATATCTCGAGGTACAATTTGAGATTGTTTGGAGTAGCTTTTTTACTTCTTCTCAAGCCACTCAATCTTATAATAGCTTTACAAGCAATGGATGTGTTAAATATTATAATGTTGATGTAACTGCTTTTGCTACTAACCTACAAGCTTTAAAGTTCATCAAAAAAAACATAATGAAAGGTTGGGGACTCTTGTAAAGTATGGGCGCATGAAGTACTATCAATCACAAGATGCACTCTACAAGACCATTACTACTCACAATAAGGATGGATATGGACTTGCTTTTTGTCCATAAGAAAGTCGGCTTGAAGTGAGGAACATTGTGAAGGAAAAAGAGTGCTTCAAGTTTATCAAGAAAGGGAGTGCACCATCACCCTTGGAGAGCACTTGGCTTCTTGTTAAATAATTGGCTGAAAGTTCTGATCATATGGGCAGGAGGTTCCGACCAGGGTTCTCGAGTCGACCTAGAGCCCTAGTCGGAAGTTTTGGTCTATATAGTCAGAGTTTCTAACTAAATGTCTCAAGCAAATCAAGAGGACTAGCCAGAGGTTTTGACTCTAATGGTTGGAGGTTTCGAGCTAGATAGCTCTACTATGATTTATACTTGATGACCAAGGATCATTGTGTTAAAATGATTGCTTTCTTCACTGGTTGTGAGAATGATGAGTATGAGGTAGTTTTGTGGGGGTGCCAAAGGCTATTGTGACCAATGTTATAGGATGTAAACTTCGATAAGTTTAGATTTCTAAATCTCTAGCTTGACTTCCTTTTTATAAGTATTCTCCTTTGGCAAATCAAGTTGGGTTGCTGATAGTATGTGCACTAACCACATGATAGTGGAGAGGAGTATGTTTACTTGTCTCAACAAGAATGGAGATCACAACAATATCACATTTGGTCACAAAAGGCATAGGTTTACTATTGCTAACAACTCCAATGTTTTTCTTATTGAGTCATTGAGCTACAATTTTTATCGGTGTCTTAATTATGCAAAATAGGATACAATTGCTTGTTCACCAACAAGGATTTGACCGTCTTTAAGAGAAGTGATAACTCCGTTGCTTTCAAGGGAATGCTACATGGTAATCTCTATCTAGTTGACTGTGAACTAGATGAAGTAAACCCGAAAGCTTGATTATTAAGTCCTCCATGGGATGGCTTTGGCACCAAAGGCTAGCCCATGCAGGGATGAGAAACTTATCAAATCTCTTAAAATGTGATCATATTCTTGGGATTACTAATGTTTCTTCTGAGAAAGATCGTATGTGTTGCGCTTGTCAAGCGGGAAAATTAGAAAACCTCATCCCATAAAGAATATCATGGCTACTTTAAGGCCTCTTGAATTCCTTCATGTGAACCTTTTTGGACCCGTTGCTTACATAAGCATAAGAGATAATAAGAGTGATTTTGTAATTGTTGATGACTATTCTCATTTTTCTCGGGTATTCTTTCTCCATGATAAAAGTGAAGCACAAAACACCTTCAAGCACTTTGTAAGGCGTGCTCAAAATGAGTATGCGGTTAAGATCAAGAGGGTGTAAAGCAACATTGGAGGAGAATTCAAGAAAACTCAAGTTGATGAATTTCTTGACAAAGAAGGCATTAAGAACAAGTTGTCATCCTATATGATCCACCTCAAAATGACATTACTAAAAGGAAAAATCGAGGAATCATTGAAGCGACAAGGACTATTCTTGATGAGTACAAGACGTCGGAAATTTTTTGGATGGAGGCCATCAACATCGCTTGTCTTGTAATCTATCGCCTCTATCTCCACAAGATCTTGAAGAAAACATCCTATGATCTATTGACTGTGGAGCAAGTTGAGTTTGATGTGTCAGGTAAAGAAATATCAAGCAATGACATTGAGAAGAAGGTAATAGGTGAGGTGAGACTGCAAGGTGTTGAAGAGGAGCCAAGAAACGTTGAGCAAGCTCCTTCCACTCAAGTGGCACCTCTAAATTTAAGTGTTGATTAAGGAGTTGATCTAGCACAAGTGGATTGGGTCAATGCTGAGAGCACTCAAGAGCAAAGAGACACCATGCGCACTCAAGACCCCTAGTACACAATCTAAGGATTCATCAAACTATGCAAAGGGATGATCCAGTTGGCAACATACTTGGAGACATTAAAAAATGGGTAACTACTTGTTCTAGAATTGTAAATTTTTATAAACATTACTCTTTTGTGTTGTCTTTGGAACCAATTAGGGTGGAGGATGCTCTTGGTGATCCGGATTAGATGATGGCCATGTAAGAAGAGTTGAACAACTTCAAATGCAACAAATTATGGTCATTGGTGGAATGCCCCAAGCAAAATGTCATCAACACCAAGTAGGTTTTCTGGAACAAGCAAGATGAACATAAAGTAGTGATTCGTAACAAAGCATAGTTAATGGTATAAGGGTTTACTCAAGTTGAAGGACTTAACTTTGGTAAAACCTTTGTGCTGGTTACTCATGTTGAGTCCATTCACATTTTATTAACCTATGCCACTAACCATGATTTTAAGCATTATCAAATGGACGTCAATAGCACTTTTTTGAATAGATCAATCTTGAAGTTGGTGTATGTTGAACAACCCTTGGGCTTTGAAGACCCCAAGTATTCAAATCATGTCTACAAGCTTCATAAGGTGCTCTGTGGGCTTAAGGAAACACCAAGAGTATGGTATGAATACATTTGTAATTTTCTTTTAAAAAATGACATTGAGATAAGGAAACTGACATTATTCTCTTTGTAATTTCCTTTCAAGGATGATTTATTTATGTGCCAAATATATATCGATAACATTATATTTAGTTCTACTAACCCTTCAATTAGTAGGATTATGACCAAGATGTTCAAGATATCTATGATGGGTGAGCTCAACTTCTTCCTCAGGCTTCAAGCAGTAAAAAGAGGGAACCTTTATCTCCCAAACAAAGTAACTTAAGGACATCCTTAAGAAGTTTGGGATGGAGGGAGCAAAGTCCATCAAGACTCCAATGCCTAGCAATGGGCACTGCGATCTCGATGAAAATGATAAATCTGTGGATAAAAAGGTATATCGATCCATGATTGGCTCCCTTCTCTATCTTTGTGCATATAGACCAGATATTATGCTAAGTGTGTGCATGTGTGCTCGCTTCTAAGCGACACCAAAGAGATGTCATCTTGTTGCGATGAAGAGAATTCTAAGGTATTTAGTTTATACTAAAGTTGTATAATCTTATCTACCGCCGAAGCTAAGTATTTAGCCACCGGCTTTTATTATGCTCAACTCCTTTGGATGAAACAAGCTCTCTAAGACTTTTCCTACAACATGACTAAGATTCTATTCCTATCTAACAATTAGAGTGGTATCAAGATAGTCAACAATCCGATCCAATACTCAAGGACCAAATATATTGACATTAGACACTACTTCTTGAGAGATCATGAAACCAAATAAAACTTTGCCCTTATCCATGTGAGAACCGAGCACCAACTAGCCAATATCTCCAAGCCATTGGATGAGAAAGGTTTTGTGAGGTAAGGAGTGATCTCAATATCTTAGATTCTCAAAATATTCCTTGACAAAGTACTTAACTAATCAATAGTCAAGTATGAATTACAAAATATACATAAATTTTAGCCTCTGTGTTTTTGGAGATTTTTTCCTAGGTAGAAAATTGTCTTAACATCAGGAATGAGGCTTCAACATTCCTATTAGTTACTAGAAAAACTCTTGTTCAAAAAAAATCCATTGCAAAAATATTGTGTGGTTTATTGTGAAAATTTAGTTCTTAAGTTTTCTGTATGATGACCATTGTTATGTACCATTGCTTGTCTAATAGTCACATGTAGAACACTTATAGCTTGTTCACTTCTCCCTTGATCTCAAAAATTCTTTGATCCTTCAGCTTCCTATGTCTTGTCGAAAGTGCTTTTCCCTAGCTTAGAAGTTCTAACTGAGCCTCTCAAATTTCACCTTTTTTAGGCTATCAAAGGTTCTTATCACTTCGGTCAAAAGTTTTGACTGGTAGTGGTTTTAAGGCCCTTGAGGGAATTAGAGTTGGTTTCTCTCTCTCCTCTCCTTTTATAACCTTTCTCCCACTCCTCTTCTCCCTACTGACAAATTTGGCCCTCCACCGATGAACTCTTTCAAGCCTTCGTGTTTCTCATCACATTAGCAATTGGAAGCATAAATCATTCATCTATTCCTCAGCCTTTTCTTCTATATTGATTCTATCTCCTTTCTAGGGTTTCATCTATTTTCTTCCCCGATCTATCAATCTATAGACCTAGAGTAGATTTCTCTTAGATAGATCTCAACCTTGGAACCTAGAGAACTTTGATCTATAGAGTCTTGTCACATGTATTGATTAGTTTTTTTGTTACCCTAGTTTCCTTGTAGTTAGTCGAAAGTTTTGGTGTTCTTGATCAAAAGTTCCAACCATACTGAACCAATCATACTCCCTTACTATCTGTTCCTTTGTTCTCTAAATTCCACTCCTTAATTCTTGTTCTACAGCTCGCCATGGTGCATGAGAAAATGTAGAAGACAAGGCAGGAGGTACAATCAATTGAAAGTGATGATGATGCTCCATCCCCTCCTACTATTCATCATCTTCTTCATTGCACTGTTGTAGCTAAAGGGAAGGATGTGGTCACTCAAGGAGGGCAAGGTAGGAGCTCTAGGGGCAGATGCAACAGAGGAGGTGGCAAAAGTGGTTCTCAAGGGAGAGGTACCACCCAAGGTAGAGAAAGTGGTGGTGGTGACCAAAACAAGTTCTACAAGCACCGGGCAAGAGTAACAATTCCAGTGGTCATATTGGACACGAGATAGTGGATTATCTACATAATGTGGCAAGGGGGCATACTAATAGATGAAAGGTTCTAGAAACACTAAGTATATCATAGATCTTAGATTCAAGATAACAATTCAGTTAGATTAGTACAACACAATGTGTATGACCCGAACCAAGCCAGTGATTGAGATGAAGTAGATAGACTGGCACTACATCAGTTAGCAGAGCTCTATCATCTTTAATGTGAAAGGACTTTAAGTCGCACAGAGGGAGAGATGGGTGAATGTGCACACCTAAAAACCTGTAAGAAACTTGTAGTGGATATTAAACTCACTCTGGAGTATCCGGTCCTAACTACCGTAGACTCTAGTCATGGTTCACTTATGGGCAATAAAGCTCATGAGACACTCTGGTCATAGGGTTTGAATATTCTAGTCATCCTTCACTACTTTTAGAAAGGATGTGTAGAGGGAGCAATCTCAAGCAAGAAAGGGGTATGGTAGGTGATCCAAATACTATAAATAAATACAAGAAGCACTATACAAGAAGACACAAGATTTTTCGCTAAAGTTCGGATCAAAAGATCCTACGACTCCGTTGAATCGCTCCAAGGAGTCGGATCGCGCTCAATCCCTAGCCTCATCAAGCTCAATCATAGGAGATCCAGTCTCCAAGTACTCAACAAGGCTAACACAAAGACCAAAGCAACCACCATGATTTTTACTAGAACACGATGCTATAACCTTCGGAAAAAGCTTGCTCTACTTTTCTTCACTTAACACATTAGTCTCCTAATTTTCTTATCATGTATCATCTAAAATCCACTAGAGGGCCTAAATGCACTTTAACAAGGATGTGCTAATGCTGCGGTCAGAAGACTTGAGAGGCATTATGAGTTTCGAGCTCAATTAGTGTGAGGAGGTGATTATCTAATTATACATCATAGTGTTCTTTAAGGAGAGTGACCAGGGGGAGCTATAGATAAGGTGTTTGACTCAGGGGAGACAATACTCAGTGACTATAGTTCAGTTTACTTAGATTCTATACATTGACCTGAATAATCTAAATAGGGTCAACATTAACAATGAGAAGCCTATTCCCATTAGACGCACCATGTTTATGTATACTAGAGATGCTCTTAGAAATTGCATGGAAACCACCAAGGGCATGTTGCCTACCTATGAGATTCTTTTAAACATGTTGAAGGTTACTTTGAGTCCCAAAGCTGGTGATGCTATTGTCCTTCCTATGAGGCTCTATCATATTCTTTCTTGACTTTGATCCAACAAGCCTCCCATCAACATTGCAAAGTTCAATTGGTTCAAGATTTTCAACATCTCCACTGATCCTAAAAGGGGATGTGCTTATGCCTCCTATCTCATGAGGGTTATTGAGGCCGTAATTGACATTTCATTCTACATGGAGGTAGTTTAGAAGTCCTTTTGCCCTAAGGTGCCTCCCACTCCTTCTTTTGATCTTGATAGTGGCATCAACTCAACTCCACATAAGCCTCCTAGTTCCAGCGTTTCTTCTTTGATCATCAAAAGTTTCAATGCTATCTTCAATATCTACAAGAGAATTGATTTCAAGGTCAACAAGTTGTAGAAGAGACAAAAATAATTAATGAGGGATGTAGGGAAGAAGTCTATAGTGATTCTGAGGGGCATGAGCTTGAGGATCTCTTTGTCCCTTATGAGGTTGCTCAGAACTTGGCTACAGGTGTTGTCTCTTCTCAGGCATTTGAGGAAGCGTCAGTAGCCACTCTATACATAGCTTTAGACAAGGAGATTGATGAGGAATTTGAGATTGCTGCTAAGGGGCATATGAGGGAGCAACTAGAGAGATGATGATGATAATGCTGCTAGTGGAGATACCGAGAAGGCACCTTTTGATGATGGCAATGGTACGAGTGTGTACTTAGGGGATACGGAGGTGGTCCCTTTAGATGGCGAGTGATTCCTCTCTTCCCCTGCTTTGAAACTTTTTTGTACCTTGATGCCAAAGGATAAGACAAATGCAGAATGAGATGGGTAAATTTTATTTTCACCTCTATCAGTTAGTTTTAGTTGGAAGTTCTGACCTCTTGATCGGAACTTCTAGCCAAACTTCCCATTCTATCATTTCTATCTTGAGAACTTGTATAATTTTCTATGGACAAGTGGTTAATCTGTGAGCTAGGATATAATTACGGTTAGTTTTTTTAGCTTAGTTTCAATCCTTATATCATTGATTGCTTGTATGGTGTGATGTTCTTTTCTCTTTATGTGTGCTTACCATGTCATATACATTGCTTTTATATTTATGTACCACACATTGCACCCCATGGATAAAAGGTGTTGAATTGAGCTTTCTATGTATTCTCTCTTATTTATGCATGTATGCTTCACTCATATCACCTAATGCATATATTTATGGGGAGTCCAACTCACCTCTTGTTGTTCAAAATTCAATTCATATTCATTTTATCGTAAGCTTTAATCGTAATGTCATCAATCACCAAAAATGGAAGATTAAAATTGTATCTAGCCTACTAAATTGGTTTTGGATGATGAATGACAAAATTATTAGGGGATTAACATGTTTATTGAGGTACATGCATAGATTAGTTCCTAGGAAACTAGGTGTGAGTATGATGATCCCAACAAATTCATGATTGAGCTATGCCGAGAATACTCAAAGTTTATTTTAAACTTCTTTTGAGTTTAGGAAAGTCATACTATTAAGAGGGGTTATAAACAATACTCTATGTCTACTCTTGTGCTCAAAGATTTATTTCTTAGTTGACAGAAATATTTGCACAATGTTTGCACTACTATGAGTTTGCTTCTACTTATAGGTCGGAGCTTTCGGTCTTAAGGGATCAGAGGTTCTGATCCACTATTATCTATCAACAACAAAGTGTTGGGTCGGAGGTTCTAGGACAGAGGTCAAAACTTACGGGTGTTCAAATCTGTGAGTAACGGCTAGGTGACATAAGAGAGTAGGTATATATATATATATCCCATTTCCCTCTCAGAGCCATTGAAGTTTTTTCATATTCGTTTTCCTATCTCCTAGCTTGTCTTGGGGCTCTACACACCTTTTCCACCATATTCTTGAGCTTCCATGGGAATTTGAGTGAAGTTCTTGAATGGTTGGAGTGTTTTTTCTTGTGAGAAGAGTTAGGAGGATCTTGAGTACTTAAGGATGGACGTGGGTTGATGTTTGGAGCTTATTACTCTTAGAAGGTAATCTCCTAGATAGTTAGGCATTATCTGCTAGCTTTCTTAAGCTGTAGATTGTCCCATGTAAGTTTGTGAGAAAACCAATGAAGTGAGAATCAAATCCCTTTTTTGACTACTTGGTAAGGTAAGGGGTCAAGAGAGACCTAACTCTCATAAGCTCCTCAATGGAGACATATGATATTTGTGATTTGAACATTGAAAAAAAATCATTTTATCCCACTATCTCTCACGATATGAATTTTGTGTTAAAGCTTACTCCTTTTATGTGTTGTTTACTATTTCCTACATTACAGTAATTGTGCACCTATTTACTGTTTTTATTACTATTTCTTGTGTTCCTGAGTTGTAGACCAGGACTCAAAAGAGTTCATTTCCTTGATCGAAAGTTCTTGCCTCAATAGACTGGAGGTTTCAACCAACCATCTCGGTTTGTCCAAGAGAGAGCTTATTAAAAGTTCTGACCCATTGGTCCAGAAGTTTCAATCAAGTTTGAATTTGATAGCTAAATTGAAGTAATTTCATGAACACCTATTCATATTCCTAGGATATCTCTAGGGCTTTCACTATTGACCCAAAAAAATTCCTCCAGATCTACACCACCACCATCCTGGCGATAGGAGGCAATGAGCAAACCATGGCTAACTAATTCCATATGGTCCTAGAAGGCTTGGTCTGCTCCTAGCTCATGAACCTTCTAGAAGGTTCCATCACGTCATGGGGTGTGAGCTATACCATTAATCTGTCGCCAACTTATAGGATGCTTACAAGCATCTTGACATTGAGTCTGATTGCTACAAAGTCAAACAGTGGGATGGTGAGATGATGAGACATTTCATCCAACATTTCAGCCTAGCCTACAATACCATTCCCCAAATCTTGGCACATGACATCACAAGATTGAGACCATCACGGAGCTCTTCATGCTAGCTAGCAAGTGCGCCATGATGGTGGAAGTATGTGCATGGCATCTCACTTACCCCAAACATGACTCCGATGATAGTGCGGCCCTTCCCATTCGGAAGGGCTCCCTTAAGGAGTTCATGCTTGCAGCGGACAACAAGCCATGCCACTCGCCTCGCGCCGACGATAGCAAGAAATCCCCTCCATTGGGTAAATGATGAGAGATTCATCAGACCAAGTAGCCCGACCTTACGGAGTACTGAACATTCAACGCGCTGGCTGAGCTCTTAAGAAGAAGCGTGAAGATTGCATCGCTAAGGTCAGTGGCACTGAGGGTGTGCAACCTATTGACCTCGGGTTCCAGGAGCATGAGTGTACCGTCACAACCTTGTACGGCGGTACCTTTGCCTAACCCTTGCCCGTAGCATTAAGGCCCTACGATATGAGCTTGGAGACCACATGATGCCTCAAGTGTCAGACACCTTGATCACGTTTGACCAATCCGACCACCCCGCAACCATCGTGGGCTCTGGGCAGCTAGCACTAGTGATCTGCCCCACGATCAACAATGTGAAGGTGACCTGTGTACTCATCGATAGAGGTGCGGGCCTCAACCTCTTCTCCCAGATGTATTTGAGCATATCTAAATCTGGCTCTGCCACCTCAAGCTATCCATGCCATACCATCTCATCACCTTAGGCCATTCCATGCCCCTCGTGCACATCAAGTTGCTTGTTACATTTGGAGTAGGGGAATTACACGACAAAGATTATTGACTTCGATGTTGCTAGTCATCATCTCTCATAAAATGTGATCTTAGGGTAACCCACACTCAACAAGTTCATGGTGGTCATGCATTATGCATACCTAACTATGAAGAAGCCTAGGCCTACCTGCCCAATCATCTTTCCCGGCAACGTCGAGGAGGCCATCACTTGTGTGGAGTAGTGCTTCGACGAGATCGACACCATTCATCAAAAGGAAATGCTCGAGCAAAGAACTTGAGCTCCTTAGCCTCCAAGCCATGCTTGGTGATTGAGGGCGCAGTCCCTATCAAGGAAGTCACCATCGACAAAATTGGGTCTAGGGCCATTCAGATTGCGATGACTTGGACCCGAAATGAGAAAGTGCGCTCATCGCCTTCCTTCAAGCTAACGCTAACGTGTTTTCTTGGCAACCGTCAAATATGCCTAGGGTCCCTTGGAAGGTGATCGAGTACCATATCACTATGCATTGTGATGCGCAATCCATCGGCAAGAAAATGCGTCATCAGGCTTCTGAGTGCCAACTCTTCATTTGTGAGGAGGTTAACAAGCTACTTGTGGCCGGCTTCATCCGTGAGGTCATTCACTCATAATGGCTTGCCAATCCCATCGTCATCCCTAAGGAAAATAGAAAATTAAGGATGTGTATCGACTACACCGACCTTAATAAGGCATGCCCCAAAGATCTTTTTCTCTTACACACATAGATCAGATAGTCAATTCTACTGTAGAGTGTGACCTTTTTATGTGTTTTAAATGGCTACTCCAGATATCATCAAATCCATATGGCTAGAGAGGATGAGGAAAAAATATTTTTTTATTACCCCTATAGGGAGTTATTATTATGTATGCATGCCCTTTGGCTTGAAGAACGCTAGCCTATCGTGCTAGCATACGATGCAGATCACCCTGAAATCTTAGATAGGCCACAATATCGAGACCTATGTCAATGACATAGTCACCAAGACCCGAGGCTTGGACACTCTTATCAACAACCTTGTGGAGACATTTGACAACCTTTGCACCATATGCATGAAATTTAACCTAGAGAAAAGTGACTTTGAGGTCCCAATCGACATGATCCTTGGTTTTTAGGTTTTGAGCTAGGGGATTGTCACACCGTGATCTAACACCACTGAAAATCCAGTGCTAGATAGGGCGTGTCGCTGAGGACAGTGAATCATCTCTAGCGGAACGACACGTATCGGTGCTAGTCCTAGGAATAAAAGCTGGCACCCACGGTAAAAAAATAGTAAACATTGCAAAAACTAAACAAGTACATTATATCTTGTTACCATGTCGGGTAGACCCTTGGCAATAACTCCTAAGGAAAACGGTGATAACTAAACAAGTACATTATATCTTGTTACCATGTTGGGTAGACCCTTGGCAATAACTCCTAAGGAAAACGGTGATAGCAGATTTACCATCTCGATCCAATGCGAATTGCTTTGCAACAACCCAAACATGAGAACAAATTTTTAGTTTCATTAATAATTTCTTTTTATTTTCTATCTCTTTACCAAACCTCATTTCTTAAGTCACACATACAACCTTTATCTCGTTCCATCTGGAGCTAAACCAACATCCTTCTTTCGATTGGTTTCTTCTCGAAGCCACCCAAGCTTTAGTTTTAGTTTCCTCTCGAGAAGTGTTCAAGCTAAATCGGTCCACCGTGTTGGTCAATGGAGATCTAATGCGATGCGCCTATACATGCGAAGGCCTAGAAGATCTACTTAGCTCTAGTGAGTGTCTTTAAACTCTTTGACGTCTTTGGGTTGTTGCGGTTCAGGGCATGCTAGTCAATTTGACATTTAATTGACAAGGAAGACATATAGAGTTAGATCGACGTGCCAATCGACCGATAGGCCGATACAGATTTCTGCTATCAGCTAGTTTGTGATAGGGGTTGTAGTACTTATATATTAGTTAGAAAGCCAATGATGACATAGGCAAATAGCAAGGAATAAAATAAAAGATATATTGGTTATAGAGCTGATGATGCTTTCAATAAAATAGATGATTAGTAGTAAAGAGCAAAGTCCAATCTTCCAAAAAGACGAGACTTAGCCACCACCGATAACTAAACCGTTAGAACCAATCTTGATATATCGAATTGAATTGAGATAGTATAAGGTTGAAGCTAACGACACTAAAACTATGGAAGCTAGATTGGTCGTATTGACGGTATAAGTGAGCCAATCGGTCGATAGGCCGATACGAATTCCTGCTATCGGCTGTGAGTCCGATGCAGACATATAAATAAACTCATCGACTAGCTGAGCCGATTGAAGGAACGAAATCTACTAGATCACAATACTAGCCCTATTAAACACAATCTTGATAGATTGGATATAACCGAGACAGTATATGGTTGGATTTAATAAAACCAGATCGATCGCTAGCAGATTAATTGTGGATAATCTATGTATATCGGCTGATAAGCCGATACGTTAGGAGTGAAGCTTAGTATAAATTTAACTCATTGGCTAGCTACTCCAATAAAACGTCGCGTAAAGACCTACCGACCTAAGGCTCAATCTACTATCAACAGTCTAAAAGATTGAACTTAACCAATACAGCAAGTGATTGATGATGGTAAAAAAGAGCTTCATAGATCTCATGTGAACATAATATAATATATCCGATTGAACTAAGAGATCGGATCTAACCGATATAGCCTTAGACAGAGCAGATACACTAGGATAATGACATGACTTATCCCTTCACCAGAGATCTAATCTAACCGATTCAGTCCCATGTTAAGAGCTAGAACCCGCTGGAAAAAACTTAGATGAACTAGAGTAGTGATGCGCCAAAATTATATTGATCTGTGGAGATGGTTTATAAGGTCCCTATGGGTTTGTATTTATACCTCGGGATTACATGAGACCGAGATGGTTACAAACAACCTCTAGATATTATTTTCTAAATATAAAGAAAACTATCTCTAAGAAAATAATAAAATTAACTACTCATGTATAATTACAAGAAATATCTTATAGATATAAAACGACTCTGCTATGGTTTTCATGTTTCCTTCCTAGATTCGGTCTCATCTGGATAGTCTTTCATCTTCTACTGAACCGAATCTACTTTATCTGATTCAATCGGCTCTTTCCTTATCCAAGACTATCAATATTTTCATTTGTTCGATCGGCTTCTTCATCTATCAATCGGCCTCTTTCCATAAGTCGATTGGCTCTTTATCTATCAATCGATCTCTTTCCATAAGTCGATCGGATCTTTGATTCTTAATCGAATCTGTTTGCTGGCTTACCATATTTTAGTGTTAACAAGAATTCTACTCTATGATGGCATCACGACATTTCGGGTCACATAAATCCATTCTCGACCACTAAGGTCATTTGTTAGTCACCAAATCGACTCTGGTAATAGTTTTCATTCTCATAAATATTTTCTATAAAACACTAGCAAACAAAACTATACTAGAAGAATCACCTTATATTTTCTCTTAACCATGGGTATGCCTATTTGAATTGTTTAAACCCTGCAGAGTCTGTATGGTTTAACCACATAACACAAAACTGACACCGGATATCTGTTGACATCGAAAATTCTTGACAAGCCCTTTTTAAAGCTAACCCATAAATATCATATGTCATATAGTTGGTTTGAATTTCTTAAATCAAGTGTTAGGCAAGTCCCATATTGAGGATGTCTCTTACTGTTAACCGATTATCTTAAAAGATAATAGAATAACATCAATCTTGACATTAAAGATCCATGATCCTATTTTTTTGAATTTTGTGGGATAATTTTTTAATCTAAAACTGCATTATTTTATAGACGAAAAGAGTACAACACAAATGAATCGCTAAATCAATGATCCCTAATTTTTTGTCATAAGTAGGTCATAAGGTTCCCTTCTCTCTCCTTTCATATGAATTTTGGCAAGAAACCTAGCCTCCCCCTTTCATGCAAATCTTAGCAAGAAAGCTTGCTTAATTAATTCGAGGATTTGATCCTAAAATAAATCTCCTCGCCATTCATGCAAATCTTGGCATGAAACCTAGCTTAACTACCGCATGAAGATTTGATCCTACCAACGACCTCACCACGAGTTTAATAACTGAATTTTATTGGCGTAGTTTACAGCTCAAACCAGCCAACTGTATGGTTGTTCTTTATTTACAAAATAAACTAGTAGTAGCATGCCATTCAGTCATTCTTGTAAGCTCAAAAACAAACAGTTATTATCCGTCTGTAAACAATAATTTGCTCCTAAAGAAATGTCAGCATCGAGAGACCATGTCATGTGTTTATAAATACTCGACGCAAATTTGTCCAAGGCAACAGAACAAGTACTTCTACTATATATTGTTTCTTAAACAAAGCGATGTAAAAAATAATATTTGCCTCAATTGAGGCAAAGATTATCTCACATCAGAGAATCAGGTATCTAAGTGTCACATGGAAATGACCAACTCAGATTCTCCCTTATTAACCTGAGACAGCACAAGCAAGCAATGCATTTCTGTCTCTACACTATACAAAACCTACTCCCCTATAAAAAAATCCCTCCTTTTCTTTAGCCCATTTCTTGAACCAGGAGAGGGCTCCTCCTGGCTTGAATAGTACCCAATCACATTGCACAAATAAGCAATGTGCAAAGTGAAAAAAGGCAGAGAGAATTCAAGACCTAGCCTTACATATTCCCCAAAGCTCTCCCCGCAAACTCTCCACTTGCAGGGTGGCAGAAGCTGTCAGGAGCTCAGGATCCACCAACTTCTTTGGCTGCCCCCCCTCTCTCTCTCATCACCATTGCTACCATTGACCATTCGGAGCAGTTGCTCTTGGGTATTTAGCCATTTGGAAGCTTGGGCTTTCTCTTGTGTTTGTGTGGGTTTGGGGGTGGTGCCATCCCTCCCTCTGTGTTACTGCTTCCATCCCCATCATTGCAGCCTTTTCCTTCTTCTTTTCCATGTTGCTTTAAAGCTTTGGTTGTGGTGTGGCAAGGGCAAACAAAAAGATGGGCTGTGTTCTTCAGGTTGACGTGGATGGTGAAGAGCTCTTCCTTGTTGATAAGGTGCTTGCTTCCTCCTTCCTTTCCTTTCTCGCCTCTTCTTCTTCAGCAAATCTTGCAGTTCTTCCAGCTCCCAAGGTCTCTTTTTTCTTGCGCTGCTCTGCTAATTCTCCTCCATAGATGATTATGATCTTATTACTGGTTTTTTTTCTTGTCTGGCAGCTTGCTATTTAAGTCTAGTGCCTCTGTCTTTTGGTGATTTACTGTTGTGTAGCTTCTTGTCACTAGTGATTCATCACCAAGTTCATGGGGATGAGTGAAGAAGTGTGTCATATCTTGTTGGAATTGGACCTGTTTCAATTCTTAGCGTTTGTTGTTTCCTCTGACCAAAACCGTTTCAGGTAGTCCCCAAAATTTTGGCATTACCTTGTGATCTCTTTCCCAATTTTGGTCTCTTCCATTCTTTGATTTTATCCCCTTGTGATGTTCTTCTTTCCTTGATCCCTAGTATGTCCCAAGATTTTTGGGCCCTGTGCAAGCTTGTCACATCCTACTTGTTTCTCATACCGACCTCGAATTTGAAGCTACGATTTGCTTCTTGGCCTAAAATGCATGCATTGTCCGTCGTCCCATCGCTTGTTCCTGCTGTAATTTTGTTCTTGAGCTGTGGCCTGTCTAGGGCTTGTGGGACAGGGTGTTGTGATTGTGCAAGCCTGTCAGTTGTTCACACACTGTTGGAATTGAATCATCACCCTAATTGCAGCTGTTAGTCTGAATCTCCTTCTGTAATCCTTCTGAATTTTTTTACTGCAAGTTCAGAGGGGGAAGACATCGCGATCTTCCATTTAAGTGCGGTGTGGGTTCCATCCCCATTCCATTTCACCATCGCCATCAATGACCAACCAGCTCGCCAAGCCTGGCATTTCTACTTCCTTCTCATCTCCTCCTCCTTAATGGCGCATGCGTAGCACTGTGACTGCTGCTGCTACGGTTTCTTGTTCGGTTCACCTCCCCTCCCCCATGACGAGAGCTCGCAGCAATTAGGCGAGTAAATGTTTCATTCCATTCCTCTCCTCCCCGGCGTTAATGGCCTAATAGCTGCAGCTCATCTGCTTCGCCTCTTGTCAGTGCAATGCTTTAATGGCATTTGGTGGCTGCAATGGCCACTAGCGTCCTCCTCATTAAGAGCTCAAACTGCATGTTCTTCTTTTGGGGAAAAAGGGCTGATTTTTTTTTCTTTTGGTTGTGTTATCGATTGGCATTGATTTGGAGTCTCGCGAGTGGTTGCGGATTTGATTAGGATGGTACCCTTTGATGCCTGTAGGTTTTTGATGGGTTGTTCTGATATGATTGATTTCTTTGTCCTGAATTGTTGTTCTGTGTGGTTTGGTTGAATTCGCAGGAGGTTCTTTCACCTTTCTGTGGTAGGATCAAGAATTTGGCCACCGGCGGCGGCGAGGGGGTGGTTGGAGCTGCGGCGGCGGCGAGGGGGAGTAGGAGAGTAGTTCTGCGTGGGTTCCCCGGCGGCGCCGACGCGTTCGAGCTCGTCGCGAGGTTCTGTTACACCGGGGGCGGCAGCGTCGCGGTGACCGCGTCGAACGCGTGCGCACTGCGGTGCGCTGCTGAGTTCATGGACATGGCGGCGGCGGCGGAGGTGTCCACCCCGCCGAGTCTGGTGAAGATGACTGAGAAGGCTCTCGACGAGATGCCACAGTGGTCGTGGCAGAGTGTGGTGGACGCCGTCAAGCAGTGCCAGCGGCTGCTCCCGGTGGCGGAATCCACGGGGGTGTTCGACAGGGTCGTCGGCGCTCTGGTGTCCCACATGGCCGTCCTTCCGGGTGACGCCACCCCGACGAGCTCCTCGCCGGAGAGCTCGGCGTTCCGGTTCTCGTGCGACACCAAGAGCAGCTGCCTCAGCACGCGGTGCACCAACCGCACCTGGTGGTTCGAGGACCTCGCTATCGTCCTCAGCGCCGGCATGGTGGAGCGCGTCGCCAGGGCGCTCCTCGCCAAGGGCACCGACCACGGCGTCGTCTCCAGGTTCCTCTTCTACTACCTCAAGTGCCGCATCGCCGGCGCCACTGCCGACGACAAGCGGGCGATGCTCGAGGCGGCGATCGCCGTCATGGCCGGTCTCGACCGGAGCTCGGTCTCCTGCAAGGGCCTCTTCGGCATTCTGCGCATCTCCTCCCCGCTGAAGATCTCCGCCTCTTGCCACGATAGACTTGTCGCCATGATCGGCAGCAAGCTGGACCACGCGAAGCTGGACAACCTCCTCATCCCGGCGCCGCCCGGGACGACGAGCAACCTGTACGACGTGACACTCGTCCTCAGGTTCTTGGACTCCTTCCTCCACGCCGGCGGCGCGCGCGACGAGCCATCACCGAGGCTGAAGAAAGTGGGCAAGCTCATCGACCTGTACCTCGCCGAGGTCGCCCCCGATCCGTCGCTGCGGCTGGCCAAGTTCGTCGAGCTCGCCACCGCTCTGCCCGCCACCGCGAGGGACTGCCACGACGCGCTTTACCGCGCCATCGACGTCTACTGCCAGGTAATCATCAAACGGTCAAATTCTCCCATCGTCTCCAGAATTACTCAGATCTTGGTGTTTGCCTCGACAATGTGCACTGTTCTTGATTTGTCAGCATTTCGCAGTCCTCGCATTAATTGCGAGTGCGTTTATTACCACTATCTCCTGTGAATCCTATGCATCATGCTAGAGTTCAGGACACGACTTCTGATTTCTGAATGTTCTCTGAAGCCTGAAACGAAGTTGTTGTCTGAAGAAAAAAAATGACCTTTTGTCCTGGACGCTTAAGATTTTGGCATTTTTGTCACTGTCAGTGTGCAAGAGAAATTATCCTACACTGCTTGCTGTTAATCCTGCTGGTTAAGATGCTAAATTAACGATTTTTATAGAGTTTTTTTAGTAATTAGTTGCTCTACCTGAAAAGTAATAGTTTTTTGATCGATCATGGCAGGTTCACTCGCGGCTGACGGAGGAGGAGAAGATGAGGATATGCAAGGGCATCAACTACGAGAAGCTCTCGCCGGAGTGCTGCAAGCACCTCGCCCGGAACGCCACCTTCCCGACGCGGGCGGCGGTGCAGGCGCTGGCGTCACAGCACAGGGTGCTCAAGAGCCTTCTCCGCGGCGGCGGCCCAGACAAGCAGCAGCTGAAACCGGTGTCGTCCTACCCTCCTCCGGCCACGGCGAAGCACCGCGGCGGCGAGGGGCACGACGACCTCGTCGGCGGCGGCCAGGTCGTCCTGTACGCCGGGAGGTTCGACCGGTCGCTGGAGAGCCAGAACCTCAGGTCGCTCCTCGACGGGATGCATTGGCGGGTGATGGAGCTGGAGAAGGTGTGCAGCCGGATGAAGACGCAGATGAGCAAGATGAAGGCGGCCAGGAGAGGTGCCGCCGGCCACCGCGCCACTTCAAGATCACTTCCCCGGATGTGTTCTTGAAGCTCGTTTCATACTGATTGTACATAGGACTAGCAGCAAATGCAGAGATGTGTTCTTTCATCCCTGCATTGTCCCTCATTTTTTCTCTTTATTTTTTTTCAAATTTTTTCATGTGTATTATGATGATGCATCAGTTCTTGGTCACTGGAGAAGAGCTAGCTGTGAAAATGGGAGGTATTTGAACCCTGAAGAACATGGTAATGCATATAGCTTGTGAATAGATTAACTAATACCACAACTTTTCTTCAGAAAACAATTTGGCAAGTATCCCAGGTGCTTAAAAATTGTTTATACTGGTTTATTAAGCTATGACCTTATCTTGCAAGATAGATTTTCAGAAATCACACAAAACCTAGAAAGATTAAACTATGCTAATAAACAAATCCTTTGGGATGTCCTTGCTTAAGATGCTTGTTAGCCACCAGACGTGCAGTGTAAAGCATGATCAGTAAAGGCACAATGACATCATGGCAGCCAAAGGTTCAGGGGAACAGTTGACTTGGAAACTGCAGATTAATCAACTCGGTTAAAACGCAGTTACAGTGTTTAGAAAGCAAAGACAGCTCTGACAGGGCTGATTTGGCTAGCAGCTTAGTGGTAGTGGTAAAGAACATGGGCATTTGAGTTACTTTCTAGGCTAGGAACTTTGTCTCCTCCTGAATGAGCTTTTTGGATGCTCTTTTAGACACTAAAACAAGGGTTAAAGGAGGAGTATGCAGTGTCTAACCTCAAATATATTACTAGCATTAGTAATTTATTTATTGCCTCCCACATGCTTGTCCTGATCTTCCCATGCTTCCAAGTACATGATGCTGTTGATCCTACACACCAGAGCCAGTTAAAAAGTTCAGAGATTCTATGCCAATCTTTGTGCTCGGTGCGCCTGACACAAAACTTTTTATTTCTTTTTTGCTTACCATGGTTTAAAATCCAGCCTGTTATTTTTAATTATTCACCATATTATTGAATTGGATTATTTGTTACATGTTTTGAAAAATAAGTTTTCTAAAAAATGATTTCTTGTATCACATTACTTAGATACTTATTTTAAGCTTTTCATAAAATGTTTAATTTACCAATTCATGGCGACAACTCGCTCAATAATCTAAATTAAACAGACTCAACTGTCTGAAGCACAGGACAGCAACGTTTTTCAAACAATAATGGTGCCATCGTGATCTTCACATCAAAGAAACGTCCTTATTAACCATCTGGGTTAATAATAATACAAGTAATTGCACATGGTTCTACATGTCGTTCCATGGAAATAAACAGAAACAGGTCCTTGCTGAACAATGGTGTACTGTGGTTAATTTATGAGTGGATTGTCCCCTGTTGTTATCATTATCTAAGAACATCGCCTGGTGCTGCTTACAGATGCATGAAGGATGGATGCAGTCGGATTGGCAGGGTGGCAGAGGAGAGGAGGGGCCAAAGATGCTCAATCACCTAGCCATGACAAACTACCTTTCCCCTACAAATCTTACACAGGTCATCACCATACTCAATGGTCAAAAAAAGCTGGTGATCTTTACAGCACACGCATCCCTGCTGCAACTGCACGGAGCCATCCATGGATCTCGTCCACCGTGCGCTACGGCCACCACCGGATCCCCATGGTCTACCGCCATGGCACCATGGGGGCTTCATGAAAGAACCTTTCTTCTTGCACTGCAATCAGACATGGCGAATCTTTTTATCTTCTGAGACTGATTAATTTTCCGGCCATCTTATGCATGTTCTGTTTGATTGCAGAGCTCGTATGTATTTTTTTTAGAAATGTAACCATTTCATTCAGTACATTCATTCTTAGGCTTTTAAACAGTGTGATTTTTATAAAAACGTCCTATATGAATTTCTTAGAAAATTATTATAAATATATTTTTTTAACTTTATAATAGGTAGTTTATTCGTTTGTACACGTTATCACAAAACTGTTGAGCTATTCATTCGTTCAATTATTCAGCATACTTCGCTTGAGCTTGTAAGGAAAAGCCAGTGATGACTGATAAGTGTCCAGGGTGTTTAGCTAAGGTAATTTACGCCGGATGTGTACGTCGAACGGCTTGTACACGGACGGGCATGCAGAGCAACATCATGACACGCCGGCGCCGACAGCAGTGGCCGTACCTGCCGCTAGTTAGGAGTAGTGGAAGTGGTGTACTACTATACTTAATCAAGGCGTGATGTATAATCCACTCCTAACGCAATAACTTCATTTCTCCAGTGGAACCAAATGCCTCTCGGCCTCTACAGTCTACACCGTAGAGATGTACATAGAGTTCGCTTTCATGACGAAACAGTACTGTTTAAAATCGGTAAATTTTGTTATAGTATAATTTATTAGTGGATATAGTAAAAATGTAATATATTTAGAAGGCACCTCAAAAAAAATAATTTGCTACTATTATTTTATTATTTTTAATCTAATTAAAGATAGAAAATATATTAAAATAATGAATTTATCCTTCGGCCAATAGATATTACTTGGCTTGTTTGGTCGAACTCTGATCTCCTCTAAAACCCTAGAGTGGTAGCCATAAGTACATTTTACAACTTTTTTAAATTTTCAAATGTTTTTTCAAAATTTACAATTTTCAACATTTTCAAAAAATCCAAATAACACATTATACAACTCTTACATACATTTTGCAACTTTTCCAAATTTTCTAATTATTTTATAAAATATCAAATTATAAATTATTACAACTTCTAATCTACCATCACCTCAAGTACATTCCTACTATACATCATACTCTATCTCTACTTATAACGGCAGGTTGGAAGCTTACGTTCTAAGGGACATTCTCATCTTTTTAAGGAATTTTTCTTTCTACTTATGCTAAAAATATTAAAATAATAGTTATGATGTCCTCCAGCAAATTATCAGTTTTTGAAAGTGTTTGATATGTTTTTCGATGTCTACCAACAAAATATACAAACTTTCTGTAACAAAATTTGCCTATAAGTTTTCTCCCTCCCTTCAACAACCCCCATGTATTTATTGAATTTCATTGTTATGATACAAATTTAGATTAACAAAAGCTTAGTTCGGTTAGGTTTGTTATTGATGGAATATCCTTCTAGGCTAAAGTTGTCGACTCAGCAGGTGAGCTCATATTTAATGGTAATATTCTTTTAGCCATGGACGTTGATAGTAAAATGTTTGTAGTTTCTTCATCAATTTTAAATTATATCGGTCTAAGTCTCTTGTTGATGTTTATAAGATTTGGTGTGTATGCGTATTTATATGGATGAATATACCGTTAAATTCTTTTTTAAAATAAGAGACTGTATACTTTAGAGCATCTTTGGCGCAGGCAGTAAGTGTACAGGATTTTCACGTAAAATAGTTTAATTCCTCTGGTTTTTCTTTGAAAATCCTTCGAACAAAGATGTCTTTACTCATGAAAATTATGGAATGTAATTAAGGCCTTGTTTCTGAAATTAATTTCCAACACTACTGAACAGACAACAGTTCCATGTGGATTTCTGCCCGAGGTGGTCGTGTGTCCATTTTGATCAGCGCACCTGTCGCCGGTGTTCCCGCGCAGAATAGAGCCGGGTCGGAGCGTACGTACCGGCGTCTCCACTGTCCAGATTTGGTGTACTCCTCCTCAGATTCTCCCCGTCGGTGTAAGCATCAGCGGACACGACTGCCTGTTCATGCGTGAAACAGTGCCCAGCCGGCCTTAGACGGCGACCGACTGATCATGCTTGCATGCGCGCGGGCGGCGATCCTGCCGACGCGGCCTGGCCGTATTCCCAGCGCGGCGCTCGCGGCCGATCGATGAGGCGCGCATTAATTCCACCAGTACAGTACATTCTCGCGTAGGTTCAGGTTCAGCCCATCATCAGTTTGGCCGGCACAAGGGCTTAACTGAATTTTTTATATTTCGATCCTTTTAAAAACTTATTTTATGAATAAAGTTTTTAAAAAAACTTATTCTAACAATAATTCTTTTTCAACACTAAAACACTGACACCAAGGTTCAACGTCTCGACTCCACCAACACTGATGATGAGCTAAATGCCACCATGGTACACGGAACACCACGACAGCTGACGTGGCCGGGTGTCGGTGTCAAAGGCCTAGCATCGGGGTGACACTAGCCTCATTGACGTAGATCCTAGGTACTTTCTCCTCACATCCGGCTGTCCCTTTCTGTCTTTCTCGTTCTTTTCTCATTCCTCTCTTCCTCACAAGAGATATAACAAGGAGAGAAAAACTCCCTCTCTCCTCTCATACCTCCACTTAAAATCCATTTCAAATTGAAGCATTTTTCCTTGGACTTTTTGGTGAAGTTGATAAGCAAGGTATTCTTTCCATGTTTTTTTAGTTTATTTGGTTGATTTTAGAGATGGAAGTGAAACCCTAGAATTCTAATTTGTCCGAAATTTTTATTATTGGACCTTGCATTGGTGATTTTAGCATTGTAGTATTAAATATGAATGATTTGCTTATAGGTTCGTTAAAAAAATGATGTATTAGTAGTTTATATATTAAGTAGTTATACCATTTAAATGATGTTGCTACTTGCTAGTGTACAAAAGTAATTAACTATATTTACTATTACTTTTAGTTGATTTATTTAACTCTAATGTGCCATGTTGGTTATACGTTGTTATTTCTATTTGGTTGATAATATTAATTTTGAATTTTTGATATGATGTAGATGGATAGAGTTGTTCGTGTGTATTATAGTGATAAAGTGGTAGAGTGGTAGAACCTTATGCCAGTGCACACGTTGAGATCAATGATATGAGTTCGAAAGTTGTTATGTTTAGCGCTCACCTTAATTTTGATGAGCTAAAGTTGAGGGTAAGAGATGTTCTTATAGATCGAAGAGATTGAATAGATTGCTTTATATGGTAGATATAATGTTGGATAAGGGCATAAATATATTATCAATTTGCTTGGTCAAATTGAATGGAAGATTTATATTGATATAGTGTAGAAATCACAGTTTTGATCTTTAGAGTTGTTTGCTAAAAAATGATGTGCACATTTGAAACAAAATCTAATTTAGATTTAAATGAGTCTCCCTATTGTCATTATGTGAAGGTGAATATTGCAACCTCATCTCATTATGTTGATGGCACTTGTGGAACAACTAAAGAAAAAATAAAAGTTAAATTAGTGTGGGAAGACTTGGAGGAGGCAAGACCTTTAAAAAGATAATTAGTTAAATGATTTTCAATTGCTAGTATCATCAGAAAGAAAAGGTGGACCGGATAATACTAAGAGAATAACAACAATAAACATGGAGCTAGTAAGTGATTATATTAATATGATAGAATTTTAAAGTAGTAGGAGCTATGACTATGTTGAGAATACAATGCTCTCCAATAGAGGTGTTGAGTTGGATAACTATAATGAGGCTACTACTTCTAAAGAAGTGAGTGAAGATGATTAGTGTGATAAGCCTGCTGATGAATGATATGATGAGAAATTTACTGTTGACTCCAAATATGGTCATCCATCCAAGTCATTTTACCGACGATGACCAATTAGCATAAAATGAATGACATGCATTTGAAAAGTTGTTTGGTAGAAATCCTTCAATCCATGAATTTAGGGATTTTAGTCACGCAAATGGTGCAGTGTTAGATGTTGGAGTGGTATGAATCATTTGAGAAAAATGGTCTAGTTAAAAAGTTGAATGTCCCATCGATGATAGCATTGAAAACATTGCTAGAAGAATACTCAATTATCCATCATCGCCCATATCATGTTGTTCATTTATTTGCTTCAAGGAGATATAACATTGAATGCAAAAATCTCGTTGTAAATGAAAGGTGTTAGCCTGAAAGAAATAGTGGTACCTAGAGAATTTCAAATGTTGGTGATGTATCTGTGCTACTGCGCAAGGGTCTGGGAATCACTGTCAGCTGACATATAAGTTCATAGCTAACTAGTTATGCAACACCATCAAAAGACAACCTATTATTTTTACTTTAGCTGAATATATTTTTGAAATTGTTATATACACCATGTTTATTATGATAAAACAATCTTTATTGATTTTTTTCATGTAGCCTAGGCTCGGCACTAGCCGTATTGACGCCCACCAACAACATCTCGATGCAGGGAAGGGGTCGAGACAGGGAGCCACATTGGTGCTAGGACGTCAAGCCTTCCCACTTAGGTGCTAGCCACTGAACCTTGAGGCAAAGAGCTACTTCAATGCTAAGGGGCTACTGATGTGCCTTCTCATGTCAGCACTAAGGAGGCTAGCGCCGAGCCTTGCCACCTCAACGACCAGTGTGGCGAGGCTGCTATGGGTGCCCTAGGCGTTAATGTCATTAGCATGGAGAGTTTTGGTGTTGAAAAATAGTTTATTTTTTAGATAAATTTTTTTTAAAAAAACCAAAATATTAAAAATTTAAGGGGCTTAGCTAGCGTACTGTTTGTGCAATCGCGTGTGTCTACTTAGCAGTTGATGCACGTATGTGCAGACCCAGGAGAATTTTTGCTATTAATGCACGGCGGAACGTAAGTGCTTTCTTCGTTTAGATTCGTAGTACTCCAACAGATGTGGACGTAGACGTACATCCTTTTAAATTTGTTGTGTGTAATTTAATATTAAATTGATACATTTTGAGAGTAGTAGCAGACGGACCGAGCTGTTCATGCTCGCTGATGATGATCTCACGCTCCTACGCCCCGTAGAGTGGTCGGCATGCAGAGCGAGCACCATTTTTTTTGTCCTTTTCCTTTCAACAAGCCAAGCATTCGTGCAGCCAGCAGGGAGAATGCTGGCATCGTAGGAGAGTCATCATTCTAAGGCGTCCATCTGGTCAAGACAAACACTGACTGACAGTATAGTAATACTAGGCGCTCATAATAACAATAGATATCTTAAACCTCCTAGATTTGCCGCAACCAGGACGATTTGGCCTTCCACCAACCAATCCAATCGGGTTGTGACATGTTCCTAATCGGGATTTTCTATGGTTGTGTTTAGTTCGGTTGGCTTCCAGGCCGTTCGATCATCTGCCATGGGCTGCGTCCATCCGTCCACGTCTCTAATGGGCCCATCCTTAGGGAGCCGTGGTTTCATCGCCCTTGGAGCCGTCCACGTCGCCACCTTCCCCTTCCGAGGAACGCTTGTCGTCCCTGTCCTCTCCGGCTCCCTCCCCACTTTCCTCCGCTCCCCTGTCCACTCCTGTCCACTCTCTGCCACCGTGGCTGCATATGCAGCGAGCTCGAATGGCGGCGCCCTGACCCCGTCATCAGCGTCTTCATCCCACGCAGCTTAGCAGCTTCCGCCTTTGGTAGCAAGGCCGCTCGCTGCTCACACAGATGGCATAAGCGGATGGAGTTTTCAGTTCCTCCTTGGGCCTCGGCGCCTCCCGGCGGTTTTGCCGGCTGACGCGGCAACCTCCCAGTGGTAGGAGCTGGTCTAAGATCTTCTTGTTCGCTGATGGTTTGGTCCCGTCCCTTTCTCTATCTCTCATCTAGAATAAAGGAGATATTATGGTGCTGAATTAAGGCTAAATTTGTAAAATGTTTTGCCCAAACTCAAATTTTGTTTGGAAATTGTGTTTCAAATTAAGATAGAACTCAGAAAATTTCGGAATATCGGTGCCCCCAAGATTTTTTTCCCCTTTTGTTTTCTGAAAGTTCGAGACCTGCCGATGCCGCTGCCTTCCACGCAGGAATCCAAATACAGGAGATGTGATGAGGCAAGAGTGAATTGGTGAGATTTTCTGAAGTCTGTTGATTCACCAGCAGCGTCGATGCGATGTCCACAACTCCACAACGATGGCAAATCGAATTGGTGAGATAGAGGACAGCAGGAACCAGGAATATAATTGGTGAACTCTTGTTTTTGTTTTGCAGGAGCAAAAGGTATAAAATGTTATTTAATGTGAAGTATAGTACCTAGCATGCAAGAACACATGCCAAATCGACATGTTATTCAAAACTGAAGCATTCTTCCAGGAATTGGATTAAATTTCTGCTCTATTCCTTGTGTGCGTTGGAGTTTGATGTGTACACTTTGAATGCCGAATATTATTGTTTATGTGCATGACTGCCAAATAGTGTTTCGTACAGTGGTTTAGTTTTGAATGTTTGATGTAAATCTTCATGGCTTACTGAGTAATTAACATGATTTTTTAAGATAATGATTAACATGAATTCTTGCCCACTAAACTCTTCGAACTGATACCTTGTTTATAAACTCTTCAGGACTCACAGGTGCATTGCTCTTATATCATTATACACTTACCAGTTACCACCCACCAACCCTCTCCCCTCTTTTCTGAGAAAAAAAAACCAACTGACCAGCTTAGAATCGAAAGCTTAGCAAAATCTTACACAAGCTTAGCGGAATTGAAAGGGGCTGCATTCGGCATCCCCTTTTCCTAACCTTAGATTTCTTAGCTTAATTTTTTCACACGCATGCTAATTAAACTGTTAAACGGTATATTTTTTAAAAATATATATTAAAAGTTGTTTAAAAATCATATTAATATATATTTTTTTAATTTTAAGCTAATAATTAATTAATTATATGCTAATGGATGGTTTTGTTTTACGTGTATAGGGAGAAAAAAAAGCAAACTGACCGGCTTAGAATTGTAAGCTTAGCAGAATCTTACACAAGCTTAGCGGAATTGAATGGGGCTGCGTTCGGCATCCTTTTCCTAACGTCTGATTTCTTAGCTTACTTTTTCCATGCTCCTTTAAATGGTATATTTTTTACAAAAAATATTAAAAAGTTGTTTAAAAAGTCATACTAATTTATTTTTTTAATTTTTAAGCTAATAATTAATTAATTCTATGCTAATCGAGTGTTCTGCTTTACTGTGTAGGGGCTGAGTTACGAAACTCCTCCGCTAAACACACCCAGAAACTAATGCCAGACTTTCAACCTTTTTGAGATTAGCCACGATTATTTTGTTTTTCACCTGTACACTTTTCTGTACTGGTAAACGATATATTTTTTATAAAAATTTTCTATAGTAAAGTTACTTTAAAAACTATATTAATCTATTTTTTAAATATAAATTAATTAATATAATTAATTATATGCTAATGGCTCATCTCATTTTGTCTATATTTTTCTTTTCTTTTTTCTCCTCACTTAAACACACCCTTAGAATGCTATTAGGTTTAAAAAGATCCGTACTGCTTATTAATATACTTATTATGTAGTCCTACTAAGAAATAATCATTTCATATTTACACAACTAAACAACCATTCATACTGTAGTTCTTGTGTGGATTGAAATAAACCGAAGAAGATGCGCATGGACTGCAATGAATCAGTTCAGTTGTCCCTCACTACAACTTAAAAGAGCTAGCAGCCACTTCCTTTGTCTAGTCTTCTTATGCTCTACAAAATATTGTACTGTATCATATAACTAATGAATCTTTCTTACATGTAAAAGTGTACGCATTGATTCCCTAACGTTACAGAAATTCCCCGTTTTCTATAATTTTGTGGCCGTAGGACGGATCGCACGAACCCTTTCTAGTATAATCATACGGTTACTAGATGATACGGCTACGGAGTAGAGAAATAGGGGAGTTGTGACAACGAAGCTAACCAGGAGGTCTATGGAGTGTCAAATGAAGTAGTGGTACGGTGGAGTAATGGCTGCTCTGGAAGTCTATCTGGAGCCAGGATATCAACGATAGGGGTGGCAAGATTGATTGACTATTATGATTTAAGTGTGTGTTTTACATCGATTGAATCAGAACAAGATCTGGTCTCAAGATCACCCATGCTCCAAAAATCTCATGCGACAACAAAGTGACATATATGTAGTGTCAATTGACCCTTCTTTTTTTTCATGTTTATTTTTAAGCTTGAACTAGTTGGTAGATTGGCCTAAATAATTTATTAGTCCTTTGTTAAAAATATAACAATTTTTTGGCTAGAAATTGAGATTTATACTTAAAAATTAACATACTATGCATAATATGTTTTCAGACTAGAGAGTTTGAGAGCTATTAATGACAAGTTTTAAAATTTTGATCGAATAGAGTCAACAATATAATATATTTAAATACAAAGGTAGGATATTGTACAACCACCACAGTTGGTAATTAAAAAGTGTTTTACATTGATTGCAAAATTACATAATCAAATACATCTATCGTCAGAAGTATATATATTCTTCTTTTTACTGGTGACAATAATTCTCACATATATGTCCACCCCAAAACAGCTTCAACTGCCTGCAATTGGTGACAGTGTTTCACATTTTGGATCTTGTTACAAAGGAGGAAAAGCTACTTCAGGGGGATAAAAGAACATGCTATACACATCCAAATCAAAACCCCCTTTTTTTTTAAAAAAAGGCGCGGTTTGGTTGGGGCGAAATGCATGTTGCCTTTGGCTACCATAGGTCTAGCTTCTCTTCGATCTTGGCCATGAGAGACCATCAAAACTCTATGATTGCCAAAGGGAATTATGGAGGATGACAACATCATGATTTTTCCATCAAGTACCCACACATTCTACTACGTACCTAGCTTTAGTTTGTGAATGGTCCTTTTTATGGCCCAGATCTTAATTGCTACTATGTAAAAAAGAAAACACACTGATGATCATTTCCAAATAGCTTGCCATGCACTCTGAAATCTAATTCACCAACACGCAGTTCAAAGCAACATGTCCTTTAGTTTTGTCCGTTCTGATCTAACTTTCCCTCCTTTTTAAATCCATGGAGTAAGGAGACAAAATTATCATGTTTTTGTTTTAGTCAACAATGCACTTAAATTTCAAAGACATTTTGTGTTTGTGACCTAAGCTAATTAAGCTTTGGTTTTAGTAGTTTGTGTGCTTTGACCACATTAGTTTAATTAAGCCTAATTGGCAATGCAAGCACAGGGGAGCACGTGCAAAAGGCACCAGGAGACTAAGATCCTAAGGAAATAATCGCTTAGATTGTACTCATCGGCTTAACCACGCTGCAAATCCAAGAGAAAACGCAGTCATCGTGGAGGCTGCAATCGAGAGCGAGTTGGCGACAACTGCACGCACGCAGCATGCATGCATGGGCGATGCAGATGCCAGCTTAATTAATTATATATTGATTGATTAGAAATGAGCAGATCATTTAGCTAGAAACAACTAATATTTGGGCTAAATGAGATAAGGATCATCAACAGATGTTAAGCAAGTAGCTAGAGTGATGCAATTAAGAGTGATTCCTTCGAACACACTCATGCGTTGTCATGTGTGGGGATAAGCACCACGCAGAGGTTTCTTGTTGTTAGTGAATTAGTTTGCGATAAGTCCGCCCAAAGCTAAAGCTTGCACGACTTCAGTGGCATATTGGGTTCTTCGATCCAAGTTAATCAGAAGTCGTCAGTACATGAGAAGAAGGTTACTGCATGTTGGAGTATGCTGTATATATTTTTGTTTTTTGGTTACAAGCATGTTCTCTCATTAATTTTTTCAGAGTTTAGATGCTGGTGCGTGCTGATTGTTCTCGCTGTATATTGCTGTTAACTAATCTGTTTTTCCAATTGTCTATTGTAGATGCATCATGATTACAGTTAACCCATACGCCTGCTGCTGTTAGGCAACATGCGAAGAAGCAACTTCTGAATTTTTTGATGGGCCAACTTGTGTATATTGAACAAGTAAATAGTAATTTACACACTAGATAAGCATCATGTCAGTAGTATTTGATTAGT
This sequence comes from Oryza coarctata, assembly GCA_030770085.1. Classification (NCBI taxonomy): domain Eukaryota; kingdom Viridiplantae; phylum Streptophyta; class Magnoliopsida; order Poales; family Poaceae; genus Oryza; species Oryza coarctata. Next base: position 14,271,777 of record CM061475.1, read on the forward strand.
ACTAACTAGCTAGCTGCATGTAGAAACGGTGAGTAAGAGTATGGAAGGTTCCCATTTTGAAATGCCAATGGTTTTCAGTCGCATGGCTCCCAAGGAAAACACAGCAAGAAAACAATGGTTTGATCACATAACCTAACTTGCAAGTGACTAGTGTTGTTCCACCCCTACACCAAGGCCATGCTTATAGGAGGCCTACACTAGTCAAGGAGCATCCTAGGGTTACATGTTTTTGAGAGACCCAAAGAGAGACCAATATTGCTTGGGAAGTGATCAATTACAAATTAACTAACCACTGTAGCTCACCATGGTTAATTAATTAACAAAACACTGGTGCCTTCTTGTTTGCCTTGGCCTCTGAACTCTCTCTGAAGAAGCAGGAGCAGCAGAAAGGCACGAGGCATGGGCAAAACACCAGACAGGTAGCAGTAGCAGTAGCCATCAGCCAGTGGTCAGATGCAGAGCACAGCATTGGTCCACAGAAGGAGCAATAGCGGTGGGGGTGGCTTTGAGATTCTAACAACTTTGCAGGTGACGTAAACGTCGGCCCATCTGAGTCTGGAGATGCCTTGGACTTCGCGCCGGGAGAGGCATGGATGGTCAGTGGGATACCTCCATCTATGGTAGTGGTAGCTAAGCTTAGATAGCTACAGTGTTGCTGTGCCGTATAGTTAAGTACATTGGTCGGGTTATAGCATAAACTAATCCAGAGGGTTAGATCTATTAACCAATCTATAGTAGAGAGAGTTTAAGTGGTTGTAGTACTTGGTGTCCTTGCTGTCTCATAGATGTGTCTGATCTGAAGCGCACACACACTTGTCCTACCTGCTCATCAAGTCAAACGGTTGCAGCTCAAAGCATGCAGCACCACCATGATTTGTTTAGAGGAGTAAACTGGTCAGGTTTTGGAATGGAATCTCCCTGGTTTGTTTATTTACCAGCCGTTGTTGTGTGCGTTATGGGCAAAACAGTAGTGGTACCTGCCATTCGTGTTACTACGGCATTTATGAAGAACCGGAGTCTCTCCCTTATAAAAAAAATTCTCTATAAAAAAGTTATCCTAAAAAATCATATTAATTTATTTTTTAGTTTAAAATAATTAATACTTAATTAATTATATCCTAATAACTTATATTATTTTACGTATTCTCTCTTTCTTCTCCACTTAAACACCCCTTATTCATACACATCTGTTTGATTCATTATTGCCACATTTTTTTTGAGCTGGATGCACAGCTACTTGCTTCTACTATATCAATACACTTGAGCATATGTTGAGAAGGTAACTACTGGGATGCACAGGCTGGGTTTTAATCCATTTTATAAAAAAAAATGTTAAGTAGGTATACTCACTGATATATTGTTATGATGTGTGTTGTTGGATCATACCACACTATATGCCGTCGAAAGAGATAAATATAGAGTGATTTAACTTATGCCCCCAAAACTACTTATAAATTTTTTTGATTTTAATATTAAGATATTAACTATAGCTAAGATATAGACAACGATTGATAGACAACCTAATAGATGGCTATGAAAAGCTATATTCTTAAGAAGTCACCTTTAAATTTTGAGTATATCTCTGTTAAGGTTGTTTAATCCCTATATCTATTATAAGATCTAAATAACAATTAAATGAAAGCACAAATTGACCTTCCTTTTTTAAAGACTTTTAACTTCTTGGGAACTTTTTATCACAAGATAAATTCAGATCTAATAGAATTAGAGGAAGAAAGGAAACTCACACCACTAGAATATAGAAGAAGGTGAGTAATACCTAAAATTTAAATTACAATAATAAATTTAAATTGTGAAACGTAAATAAAAAATATAAGACAATTTCAAAGTATACATAGCTTGCACAAAACTTACAAAATTCTCTCAATAATTTTTAAAGAGCTCTCTAAAACTCTTCTAAATTCTCTTAACTTCATCACCAAAACCTTCACAAACTCTCAAAGTAGTCTCCAAGAAACACTCTAAACCTAGCCTCTATATTTCCTTATATGTTCTAAGGTTGGCTGGAAAATCAGTAAGAAAAAGAACTAAATATCCTTAACACGAAACCCTAGCTCAAATAAAATTTTAGCCATTCATCTAATCCTTAAAAGTCAAGAAAAAATCCTAGATTATGCCACGTAGGCCGCCACATGAGAGACCACACAAACCAATCCTCAACTGTAGAAGATCCCACCACCTGACTAGTCATGCACTCCACTCTAGCCGCATGCTGACATGTGTCTAGAATCCTGTACACGTGTACTGACCCTCACGCGCCCCTACCTACCTCCTGGTGACGTGTGCCTTAGGTAGGATCATGTGCCGTGCGGTCTTATGCGCCCACACACATCTATGCACCATTAGGCTGTCGTGTCGCCACATTTTCCCAATCCGCCTTCGTGTCAGTTGAGTCGAGCCACTACATGGGCTCATGGCCCGCCACGCGCTCCCGTCTGCACTCGCTCGCTCGGCTTTACTTGGCTAGGCCACCTTTATTAGCGCTAGTCCCCATGCTAGGCCTTCACCCACTAGGGCATAAGGAGAAAAGAGAGGACCTTATTGCCTTTGGCCATATCTTTTCTTCTATCTTAGCTTTCCTTTTTATTTTCTTTTTTCTTCGTGAAATTCCAACTCTTGAACACCGACCTTGTGAAGTCTATTGTAAAAGCCTTCTCCACACAACATTCATCTATTATATGTCACCTTATACCCAATCTTATCACTTGCCATCCTTAATCGCTCTAGATCTTAACTTCTTTCTGAGTCTAGTTTCGATCCGCTGTAGATCAAGTTTAACTTTTAAAGATCTTGATTTCAGTCTCACTTTATCATATGGCATCCTGTGACTATACAGATATTTGCTCCTTCTTAAACATAGTTCTGATCCTTATTATTAACTAAGATTAACCTCTATCACTTACATACAAATAGATCAAATAGACATTTCGAGGCACGATATCGTAACCTGATTATCGTATGCACACACACTAATAATAGCTAACTTTTAAACCAAATTTCTAACAAGAAAACACAACATCACATGGTTTCACATGTATGTACATCCATGTAATAAAAACAAATACATTTGCGATGTAGAGGTCAAAAAAAAGCGTCGCTTGTATCATGTACTGAACTTATGTTACTTAGTAATCCGCTAGAACTTTGAACTTGCGTTAGGAGGTAGAAAACACGGTTTTACACTCACTGTTCCCTCGAATCGAACCCCTGCTCAGAGCCTCAGATGCCATTTTCCCTGATTTGGTCTGTTTAATAAAGAGGGCTGTGGCCCATGTTCCAAGCCTCCAGCCCCAATCATGGTAACATGGACCGTGACATGCTGACACGTTGCACGATTAGCCAAATGGGCCAGTTTGGCCCATGAAGCCTGGTAAGCCCGAGATGTCGCGGCCCATTATCTGCAGAGGCCGTCGTCGTCTTCCCCCTCCGTCCCCAAACCCAGTCCATCGAGAGCTACCCACGCCGCGGGAACCAAAATCCTTTCGCAGCCGTTCTACCCTTCGCCTCAAGCCACCAGGAAGAGCCCCCGTGTCCGCGCAATACTCGCTCGGCGCCTGCGGCGGCAGGCGGTCACCTCACCCCTCCTCGCCACCACCCTCGTCTGCATGTAAGTACTTACGAGTCTCCCTTTAATTGTTGCGAAGAGGGAAAGCGGTTTGCATGCGTGTCACGATTTGCGAGAGCGATTTGAAAATGTGTCGATCTGTGCGTTGTTTTGAGCGGGGAACTGAAGTCGGGAGAGGTGAGGTGGCTAGAAGCCTCGGACTTCCAGTCACCGCCTGCGTTGGCGTCGACTTCATCAGCGACCTCCCCGACGTCCTGCTCGAGCACATACTCTCCTTCCTGCCGGCAACCGACGCCGTGCGTTCGTCCATGTTGTCCAGGTGGTGGAGGCGCGTCTGGACCCACACCCAAGCCCACGCGCCTCAACCTCTCCGACGAGCAGCACCAAGGTCGATTCCTCGGCACTGCCCGCGCCGTGCTTGTGAATTTTCAGAGGAGCGGAGGAGAACACCAACGTCCTATCTGGGTCGTGCGATAGTTGCGTGTTGATTAGATGCAGAATAGACTCACATGTGTCAGTTACATATAGACGTTATAACTTGAGGGCTAAGGCAAGAGATCTTTTCTAAATATAAATCTTCTATACATAGATGATCTATTCCTATACATAGATAATCTAGATATCTTGACTTTGGCATAATATGGTAAGGTGAATATATATGCATCTAATCTTTCTATCTAACAGCCTTCCTCAATCTTAACCGCTCTAGGTTCAGATTATCTTTAAAATTTTCTAACAGCCGAACAGACAAGGCCTTTGTAAAGTCATCTGCAATTTGATCTCCTGATGAAACAAATTCAATCTCTAGTAATTTTCGAGCAACTCTTTCTCTGACAAAATGATAGTCAACTTCAATATGTTTTGTTCTGGTATGGAAAACAGGATTAGCAGACAAGTACTTTGCACCAATATTATCACACCAAAGTCTTGCTGCCTTTGGATTAGAAATACCCAATTCATACAGTAAAGTTTGTATCCACATAACTTCTACAGTAGCATTAGTAATTGCTTTATATTCTGATTCTGTACTAGATCTTGAGACAGTAGCCTATTTTCTTACACTCCATGATACAAGATTAGAACCCAATAACACAGCAAACCCTCCTATATACCTTCTGTCATCAACACTGCCAGCCCAGTTTGCATCTGAAAATGCACTCACCAAAGTCGAAGGAGACTTCTGTATTTTCAAGCCTAATTCTATGTATTGCTTCAAGTACCGTAATATTCTTTTAACTGCTGCCTAATGTACTGTGGTAGGTGCATGAAGAAATTGACATACTTTATTAACAGAAAAAACTATATCAGGTCTAGTGAGGATTAGATATTGAAGAGCACCAATAATGCTTCTATACCGTGATGTATCATCTGGTCCCAACAATGATCCTTCATGTAATAATAATTTTTCACTAGTGGATAATTGAGTATTAACAGGCTTGCAATCTGATATATCAACTCTTTTTAGAAGATCAGAAGCATATTTGCTTTGAGTGAGAACAATGCCATCTCGCACCTTGGCAACTTCTATACCGAGAAAATAATGCAGATCTCCCAGATCCTTTAGAGCAAATTTCCCTTGCAAATCTTGAAGTGACACTGTGGTAGCATGTGGTGTAGAGCTGGCTATAATAATATCATCAACATAAACAAGGAGATACATGCTAATATCATTCTTGCGATAAAAGAACAAAGATGTATCAGCCTTTGAAGATTGAAAACCGAGTGATATCAATTTAGCACTTAGTCTAGAGTACCATGCTCTAGGCGTCTGTTTCAGACCATATAAGGCTTTATCTAGGCGACAAACAAAGTTTGGTCTTGAAGGATTTTTAAAACCTGGTGGCTGTTGCATATATACCTCTTCTTCAAGATTGCCATGGAGAAAAGCATTTTGTACATCAAGTTGTCTGAGAGTCCATCCTCGAGAAACAGCAAGAGACAGAATAATACGAATAGTAGCAGCTTTAACAACAGGACTGAAAGTTTCCTCATAATCTATTCCATATCTCTGCTTAAAACCCTTTGCTACCAATCGAGCTTTATATCTATCCAAGCTACCATCAGATTTTCTCTTTATTCTGTATACCCATTTGCAACCAATAATATTTCTACCCTTTTGAGGTGAAACAAGATGCCAAGTTTTATTCTTTATTAAGGCATTGTACTCAAGATCCATTGTATTTTTCCAATTACTATCAGCTAGAGCCTCATCAGTACTACTAGGTTCCCCTGTAGTTGTCAAAAATCCATACCTGACAGTACCATATGTGTATATTTTCTCCTTACGTATGTCACTTTAAAGTCTGGTTACAGATCGGGTTGCAGCTGGAGGTGCCGTAGACGATCTCGCATGCGGATCTGTTGGCGTAGCAGCAGTCTGGCCCGCCTGGCCTAGCGAATCTCCCACGCGCGGGAAAGAAGACGTGGCCGCGCCTGGCTGGTGCGACGCGTTGTCCGGATCAGGCGTCGTCGCGAGAGGGGAAACCGGAGATAACATGGCGTCCAGCGGTTGGCCAATGGACATGCCCGAATCAGACTCCAATCCTGAGCCCACATGCGAATCGCCTCCGAAGTTTGCGCATGTCTGGTTTGTTCTGTGTACACCGGTTCCTTCCGAATTTTCATTGGCTTCTCCCTGATTCTCATCATGCAACTTAGATGAAACATTATAAGAATTAGATGAACCATTAGCACATTGATCTACTGCATGTTCGCCCCCTACATACGGATAATCAGAAGGAAGACATAAGATCTCGAAGCGAAGACGGGCACCGGCATTGGAATGTAGCTCGGTGAAGGAAAAAATATTTTCATCAAAGATCACATCCTTAGAGATGTAAACACGGCCAGTGGAGACATCAAGGCACTTGTAGCCTTTGTGTAAGGTGCTATAACCAAGAAAGACACATCTTTTGGATCGAAATTCTAGTTTATGCTTATTATAGGGGCGATGAGGCCAACAAGCACATCCAAAAACTCTCATCGAGGAGTAATCTGGTTTTTGATTAAAGAGACGCTCTAGAGGCGTAGCATGACTAATCATTTTGCTGGGTACACGATTGATGAGATAAACTGTTGTTTGGAAGGCTTTATCCCAAAATTTTAGGGGCATAGCCGCATGAGATAAGAGAGAGAGACCGACTTCAACTATGTGACGGTGTTTTCTCTCAGCTGACCCATTTTGTTGATGAGCGTGTGGGCAAGAAACAAGATGAACGATACCAGCTTTATTCAAAAAGGAATTAAGTGTCTGATATTCGCCTCCCCAATCAGTTTGCATGGTAAGAATCTTACGATCAAACAAGCGTTCAACAAGAGCTTGAAACTCTTGAAATTTTTAAAATACTTCAGACTTGTGCTTAAGAAAGTAAATCCAGGTAAACTTGCAAAAATCATCAATGAAACTAACATAATATCGTTTTCGACCAACTGATTTTGGTGCATGACCCCAGACATCAGAGAACACAAGTTCTAAAGGAGACTTGGAAATACTAGAAGACTTGGGATAGGGCAACTGATGGCTCTTCCCTTGCTGACAAGCATCACAAACTGACTGACTCAATGACTCATCGATATATGAGAGACTATTATTACTGACAACTTGCTTAACAATTAACGAAGATGGATGACCTAGCATACTATGTCATCGAGACAGAGGCAATCTGTTGGAGTTGTAGGCTTGCTTTATTGTTGGTGCAGGTAAAGGATAGAGACCCCTATGACACCTTCCTCTAAGGAGCGTATTTTTCGTTTCCTGATCCTTAATCAGAAAGAAATCAGGGTGAAATTCTATAAAGACAGAGTTGTCAGTGGTAAGACGATGAACTGAAACAAGATTTTTCTTGGCTTGTGAAACGTAAAGAACATCATTTAATTGTATGTTACGAGTGGGGGTACTAACTGTAGTACGACCAATGTGACTAATGCTCATACCTGTTCTACTAGCTGTGTGGATCTGATCACCGCCATGATACTTTTTCTTGAGAGACAGCTGCTCGAGATTGCTTGTCACATAATCCGTAGCACCGGTATCAGTGTACCAGTTGGTGTCCACGCCATATGAGTTTGTAGCTGCTGCAACAAGACGCTGATCTGGCACAAAGTTCTCATCGAACCTGTGCCAGCATTCAGCGGCTGAGTGATTCTTCTTGAAGCACACCTGGCACCTGTTGTCATCTGAATCGGGCGCACCACCAGATGTCCCGCGACTATTGTTGTTGTAGAAGCTACGGGAGTTGTTGTTGTTGTGGGAGCCACGACCTCCTGCAGGAGGCCCGCGACTGGACCTGCTGCGGCCAGACTATGCGCCCCCACGCGAGGGGCCTTTCCTACGCGCCTGGTTCTTCCCGCGCCACGAGCCACGACCACGAGATACCGAGTTTGCCGATCCAGACCCATGGCTGCCTCCATAGATCAAGTCCATTCTAGTTTCAAAATTGAGAAGTTGTGAATAAAGCTCACCAACGGAGATGGGTTCCACTTTAGCGCATAGAGCAGAGACGATGGGCGAGAAATCTTCGCCCAAGCCGGTGATGATGTACTCCACCAGTTCTTCATCTTCTAGGGGCCATCCTGCAGCCGCCATGTCGTCGCCAAGAGCCTTCATCTTGGCAAAGTACTCGGCAACGGGCAAATTCTCCTTCTTGGTCGTTGCTAGAGCAATCCGCATGTTGACGGATCGCGCTCGCGTCTGTGACGCTAACATGTCTTCAATGATCTTCCAAGCGTCCGCCGCGGTGGCGCTGGTGGCCACCTACATGAGGACATCCTTGGTGACCGACGCGAGGAGGTAGCTAAGGACATGTTGCTCCGTGGCCTCCCAGTCTTCGTGTGCCGGATTGGGAACCCTCACTTCCTTTCCATCAGCGCCCTTCTGCACAAGCTCTACCGTAGGTATAGGGGTGGCACCCGTGAGGTACCCCTGAAGACGAGCACCACGGATCGCAGCACGCACCTATGCCTTCCACAGGGCGTGATTGTTCTTGCTAAGCTTTTCCGTGACGGGCTGGGCGAGGAGAGGATTGGAGGAAGCAGATGATGACGCCATTGTAGTTGCGGAGAGGAGATGCAATCTACTCAAAAGCGATGGCTCTGATACCATGTGAATTTTCAGAGGAGCGGAGGAGAACACCGGCGCTCTATCTGGGTTGTACGATGGTTGCGTGTTGATTGGATGCAGAATAGCCCCGCATGTGGCAGTTACATATAGACGTTATAACTTGAGGGCTAAGCTAAGAGATCTTTTCTAAATATAAATCTTCTATACATAGATGATCTATTTCTATAGATAGACAATCTAGATTTCTTGACTTTACCACAATATGATAAAATAAATACACATGTATCTAATATTTTCTCGGGGTACGGCGAGCCCGACATCCCCTCGCTCAACGTGGCCATCGGTTGCCCATCCAAGCTCGGCCATGCCACCGCCGCTATGGAGCGCATCGTCGGCTCGCTCAACGTCACGGTGACGGCGCCGTGCACCATGGACCGGTTCGTTCTCCCCGCCACCCTGCGAGCGAAGGCCGTCAACCTGCGCTTGAGCAACCACTTCGCCAGCAACGGCGTGCTCGTCCTCCCAGAGCCCAAAGAGGCCACGGCTTTTGCCAGATTGACGGAGTTGAGCCTCTCATAACTGCGGAGGCCGCAAACCCTCGGTGAGTTCCTGTCAACTTGCTGCCCCCGACTGAGGAAGCTGCGCCTCATCAGCGTTAGCAGTGGGTCGCCGACCATGTGGTCGCTAGTGCTCGACATGGACGTGCTTGAAGAGCTCGAGGTTAATGCCATCCAAACCTTGAGCAGTCTGGAGGTGTCAGTCACCAGTCTCCGGTCGCTTGCCGTGCATGAATGCTTCGGGAGGTTGCCGCAGTGGGGCAGGAACACCGTTGTCAAGGTCTTGGCGCCGAGGCTTGAAGAGATCTACTGGTCCAGCGACCCTTCAAGTGATCCCATCTTCGTAAGAGGCACTGGATACTAAATGTTTGATACGAGGAATGAAGTGTATTTATCCATCATCCATCAAAAGCATATACTGAGTGAAAAAAAAAGAGGAATAGAGTCATTTCACCAAATTTTAGAAATGATACGATGGAACATCTTTTCTACTCCCTCCATTTTAAAATATAACGACTTCTAACATTTCAAATTTATTTTAAAATATAATAATTTCTACACCTACATTCTTTTTTCAACAAATCACAAATTTCTAATACTAAATTTTTTCACATGTTTTTTTCTTTTCTTAATCAATCATAATCGTTCTCCATTTAATTTTACCAACTTTCTTCATATCTATATTTAGCTCTAAAATTTTTTATATTTTAGGTCGAAGGTAATAAATGGTTTGATTTCTTAAACTAAACGACCTTATAAATGTCAAGACCTCATGTCCATGCATCTGTAGTGTATATACATATACTCTGCGTTTCTGAATGACTGTGTTCACCTGATGATACAAACTCTGACAACTATTTTTTCAATAATGACTTTATGAATGCTTGTAACTCTATGTACTATAACAGTATGTTGCCGAATGAATCTAACAGTATACTAATTTTAAAATTAGGAGTACCAAACAATACATTATATAAACTGTTATTGATCACAGTTTAAATAGGTGAGTCAATGTTGTCAGTTTCTAAAAATTAAGGAGTACTTATGCAATGATATAGATCTGCATATTCAAGAAAAAAAATGAGCACTCAAATTTATTTTCTAGATCGATCTAAATGGTTAGTAAATAGCTCTTTGTACTTCGCCAACATACATGGTTGTTAATGAACGTGTTGTGAATGTTAGCTATCATATTGGCCCACTGGCCACACAACCGAACATATTTTGTTTGTGTACCATTTTGTGCTATTTTATTTTATGGCTAAAGATATATTTTTGCTAAATAGAATTAGTAGTTTTATGTTAGTGATATACATTCAGTAAAACAGAGGTGCTACATAACTTCGACTGTAATAGTGTAATTTTTACTTATACAGCTTATTTTTCATGTGTGCAGGACCTGATGGAATACATACAACAGATTCCTAATGTCAGGGCACTCTACTTGCGTATGGTCGGGATTCTGCGATTCATCAACTGCCCCATCGCCCCAATTTTCTCGGCCTTTCTTAGGCAATGCCCAAACCTAACACTACTTCATATCGATTTTTCAATGCTGCACCAGTTCTCAGAACTGCATCCAAATGAACTTATGCTTCCCGTCGAGGTAAGTATTTACACCTGTGTGCATAAGTTAGCGTGAGCAGGATTGGGCAGATGCCAATAACTAAAAACAAATATATTCTTATATATCTATAAATCCTAAATCTAATGTAATATACATATCTCCACGATACTTTAACTGTCAAATATATCATCTTTTTATAAATCTACATTGCTATTTTATAAACTTGCATTTTAATTTCTGGTAACTAAATGTCTAATACTTTTTGCTTTTATTTTATGGTTAATATTTTTATCAATATTTTCATCTCTCCATAACATCGATTTAGTGAAGGATATTCTTCTTGGAGACTACTTAACCCTCCAAATCATCATTTTCTGTCTCATATGTAGAAGTGCCAAAATAATTTCTCATATATTCATGTTTTAGTTATATAGAATCTAAAATATTTTGACTCTAACTCTGTCGCTACAACTCTAACTTTCTATTTATTCCTACTCAACTTTCATCAACTAGCATTATATTATCAGCAAAAAGAATATACAAATATATATTCTCTTGTATGATCGTTGTGACCTCATTTATGACCATGTAAAAAACATAAGGGCTCAAAACCGATTTTAGATGTAGATCTATTTTAATCAGAAAGTAATTTGTGTCCATATTATTTATTTGAATCTAGTCATACGTATCGCAATGAATTTTGTTTGAACTTTATATTTGTTTAAAACTCGTATTTACAACTTCTCTAAATTAATAAAAACCATATGTAGATTTTTTCTCTCTCTATACCGCTTCATAATTTATCTTATTAAAAAAATACTTATTAACCATTTAGATATAAAACCAAAATTTTCATGGAGATTTACGTCATTCTTCTTAAACGATAGTCGATATCTCTTCCATAACTTCGTAGAATGGCTTATGATTTTAAATATTAGACTAGTACTAATAAAATTTTCTTTCAACATCCGTCTCACAAAAAAAAGTTAAATAAATTTTAGCTATATATCTTAATTAGGACATCAGAACACATTGTTTTACCACCTTTATCTTTTCAATATCTCTTTAACCTTACATTCCTAAATCCTCCACACAAAATATCATCAAAAGAATCATCCACTAAAAGAATCTTTTTTATCTACCAATATAAACAGAATTCCACACGGTCAAACTTACATACTATTGGAACTACTCTACCTTGATTTGACTTATCTCTTATTAGATTTACTGTCTTAGTGTCTTGATTTGATTTATTTCTTTCTCTGTGATCTTCCAGAACAATGACCCCACTGATCAGCAGCAAGGCCATGTCTACCATCCATGTGAAATTGCACCGAGGAATCAAGTGCAACTTGCCCAGCTCCGAGACATAAGGCTCAATGGTTTCGTGGGCACGGACCTTGAGATGGAGCTGGCCAATCTCCTATTCGGAGATGGGGCTCCCTGGCCAGCGCTCGAGGGGAGCTGGGGTTCCTCTTCTGTTAGAACTTTGTTATTGCTTGTACGAGTTTACAGCAACTATGGCAGAGCCGCAGAAGGCTGGCATTTATAGGGAATATAACAACTTGACTGATGATCAATCATACTCCAGCAGTTATCTCTTAAGTGCAAGCATCTGTTTACACGTGATTACATGAGTGTCCGATTTATTAATTACAGGGAGCTTTATGCGTAAGCTTCCTCAAGTATCGATCCTGTAAAATTAGCATCGTATCTATTCTATGCCCTGTTCACCTGTAGTGTAACCCCTTTTAATGGCCAGTTTCGTTTAAAGAAAAAATATAAGAATTTTAAAGGATTGTAATTCTATAGGAATTTTTTCTATATGGTAATGATTGAATCCTATTGGATTGTATAAAATTCCTATAGAATGTCTCATTCCATGTAAGTTTTGAAACAAATTTAACATATGGTCTAAGCCTATAAAAAATTTCATTTAAGTCTTTCTTCTCAAATTTCTATATTTTTATTATGGTCCAATTAAACAATCATTTTTATATTTTTTTAATTCTATATTTTATACTTGTATTTCTATTAAAATCCTACGTTTCTCTTATTTCTGTGTTTTTTTATGTCAATAACCTTTCTAAAGTTGATGCTGAGTTTGCAATTTATTGAGCATAGAGCGCCGCCCTAAGCCTGTTCGTTGCCTGGTTTGCATTAGAAATGGCGTCTGGACTTATGGAGTCCGGGAGGTAAGAGTTTTATATATATTGGGTAGAAATGAAATTAATGTATCCACTAATTGCTAATGCATGAAGCCCCAAAATAAAATTTGGGCGCTTAGTAAAGACAAGCAAAAAAACTATGCATCTATAGAACAAAACACGGGTATTTCAGGCTATTTTTACTACGTGATGGGAGTTCTCGCTCTGCGTCAAAAATTTCACATCGTTGCATCGGGACACTGGATGTAAATGTGTCACTTGACAGCAGAGAGCTTGTACTTGAGGTAGGCTCTGATGAAGGTGTCCAGCTCGCCGTCCATGACGCCGGTGATGTCCGACGTCTCGCAGCCTGTGCGGACGTCCTTGACGAGCTTGTAGGGGTGGAACACGTAGTTGCGGATCTGCTGCCCCCACTCCGCCTTCACCGCGTCCCCGCGGATCTGTTTGATCTCCGACGCACGCTGCTCCTCAGCGATCACCAGCAGCTTCGCCTTCAGCCGGCTCAGGGCCTTGATCTTGTTGGCCAATTGGCTCCTCTCCTCTGTGAGGTTTGGCAATAGGAAAGATGGCAAAAATAACTCACGTAGCTCCAATTCTTGATGCAAATGCATGTCAATGGTATTCTCAGGTACACATTTTTAAGTCATGGTATTTACTCTGATAAAAACTGGATTTAGTTACATATTTAACTATGCTCACAAGGACTTGGATGTTTTTGCTATATGGAGGATTTTGTTGCCCAGTTTTTGACTTAACCTTCAATAGCGACCACTAACTTTTCATTAGTTGTTTTTTTCATTCTTTCATGACCATATCACATTGAACTAAGATTGGGTCTACCCAAACTGCCAAACATGACACACTATCTATCTGAGAAACATATGTGAAAGCATGGAGCCAAGAATTACTAGATAATCAGGTTTACAGTTACAAACCTGTGCAACGAACGGCAATGCCAGTGGGAATGTGGACCATGCGAACAGCAGTCTCCACCTTGTTCACGTTCTGTCCTCCTTTGCCTCCTGCTCTAGTGAAGCTTATCTCCAGGTCCTCTTCAGGTATTTCTACATCCATGGACTCCTCTGGCAGAAGAGGCATGACTTCAACACCAGCAAAGCTTGTCTGAAGATATTAGCACATTGAACAGAAAATTGAGCATAAACAGAGTAGATGCCTTTTTCCCTTCAACTAGTGACAGTACGGATATAAATCACAAAGATAGAATTGAAAATGCAAATACCTGCCTAAGCCCCTTGGCATTGAATGGGGACTGACGAACAATTCTGTGTGTTCCTTTCTCCCCAGAGAGATACCCATAGGCATATCTCCCCTCTAATTCAATGGTAGCTGATTTTATTCCAGCCTCTTCACCTGGAGATTTTTCGACCACTCTTGTCTTGTAGCGCTGCTTCTCCCCCCATCTAACATACATCCTCAGTAACATGTCAGCCCAATCCTACAAATGTCAAGACATTTAAAACGATTGTAATCACATTGTTCATACATGGTAAGTTCATTCTCAGAGAAAACATGAAGAATCATCTAAAGTTATTCTTATGTGAGATAAACTATGTATAAGTTCAAGGGTCCATATTAAAAGAAAAATACTACTACATATATAAAGTACCATGGTAATCTTGACTTACACCTGGAAAGCCAGTTATCTCCTGTATGGATTAACTCATCATTAATCAAGAAGGTCATTATCATATCACAATTAACAGTTGCACTAGTTTTATAGCTGATGTTTTTTCAGTCTCAAGGCCACTTATTATAGTAACAGATAAAATCAGGACTTTTATTAGAAAATTGCTACTAAAGTAACAAGACCAAATGAGTGAGACATAAGATCCTAGAAAACCAAGATAGCTGTCGTCTTACCTACACCGTGAGCTAAGATGTATTTTCTCTAGAATCCAGATAAGAAGGAAACATGAGAATTAGTGAAAGCATACCTGGGCATCGGTGCCACCAGCACCTGCAGTAATATTTATCACGGCCCCTTCCTTGTCATAAGGTCCAGAAAGAAGCTGTGTCATCTCAAAGTTTTCCAGTGCTTTGTTTAATGTCTTTATGATCTTTGAGGCCTCCTCAAGAAGGCTGGTATCTATGGAATCTAACTCCTCAGTCAGCTTCACAATGGTCTCAGCTTCTTCAACCTGTAAATAACAACATAAGGCTATAATCAATCTAGTGTTGATAACAAATTATTGCCATAAGTCTAATTTTTCAACTAAAATGCCAATTATTGCCATAAGAATGGAAGGCCATAATCAAGAGCTAGTGTTGGTAACCAATTATTGTCATTAGTCATAGTTCTTCAACCAAAATGGGTAACTTCTGCCAATTCGCAACTATTGTATGGGTATATGCAGCAAATCTATATACATTTTATTAATTATCAATTATCATTACTTGTACTTATAAATGCGGGAAATCCACATTTTATTATTGGCAATTACTATAGGAGGTGTCAAACATTCATTTCAATATATAAAGTTATAACATAATAACAATAAGACTTTTACATCATTCTGTATCATTTCTAGGATGAATAAGTACATCATGTCAGTCAAACCTGTGACTTAAAATCGTTGAGAAGCTTGACTCTATCTTTGACCTCTGTCAGAGCAACAAGTATCTCCTGTGCCTTGGAAGGATCATCCCACAAGGAACTATCTGCAGATTTCATCTCGAGCGAAGCAATTTCCTCCTCAAGTTGATCCAAACCAGTGGATTGCCTCACTTCATTGACACGCGCTACAGCCAGCTCAACATCCTTCCGCAAAACGTAGAAATCTGTCACCAGCATCTAAGCATAAGGATGGAACCCCTGGTATTCATGGACTCAAAGAAACACAACCTGGTATCCTGATTTGAGAATGTGGGGGAATTGATTACCCTGCATGGCCCATTCGATTGCCTCTGAACTTTCTGCAACGCTCGATTGGCTTCCTGACCCATAGGATGCATATTGCACTGTGTTGATCCAAGTCTGTCAATGTTTCATCCAGAGGATAAGAAAACTAACGCATCAAAAGCAACTATTTTCCCCTAGTCAAGCTTGCATAAGTTTCAATTCTCGAGTGCCCACAGAACATATGTGCAAAAAATTATTGTAGCCTTCTGCACAGTTAACATCTAGTACAGTACAATCTATGAGAGAGCGGTTTGGTTTAGTTGCAAGAAAATACAAACCTAAAATCTTACATACTTGCACGAACTGTGTAAGACAACTGAGAAGCCAAGCTCACCAGGAACGGAGGACCTGCGGCGGTGGCTGCCACGGCAAGATACGGATACGCGAAGGACTCCGGCGGTGCTGACCCTCCGGTGAGCGGCCGAGCTGGGGTACGGAGCGGCGCGAAAGGCCGCCAGAAGCAGCCGCGGGCAGTCAATCATTGCGCTGCCCTTCAGCTATAGGACAGGGTGCGGGAGTGGCAAAGGATGGCCTCCGTTGGGCGACGCGCCGAGGAGGGCTTGGGGCAGGGACGGCGGCGGCGCGGCGCGCCGGAGATGAGGCGGGAGCGTGAAGCGAGCGAGTGGCGAAGGCGGAAGGGGATGACGAAGCCGGGAAGGCCGAGCTCTCTTCTCCCTCCTCTATGATAAGGATCGGACGGTGGAGATTAATCAGTAGTAACAATAATTGCCAAAAAAATTAAGAGAAAAATATCCGATAACGTTGCATGTGAGGGTCCCTAAAACTTGTAATTTTTGAGATAGCTTGAACAAGTGCAAAATCTGTACCTCGACACAAAACCTTTTACAATAATTTAGGCAAAAAAATATAATTTTGCAAAATTTACTAAAAATATCAGTAGTCAAAGGTTAATTAAAGACCATTTGAAATTCCATTTGTTAATTTGATATGTTCTTCAATATTGAACTTTGACAATAAATTGCACCGACTAAAATTATAATGTAATGTGACCCTACTTGCAGTAAAAAAAAAGATGAATATTTGGTGGCAAAATTTTGGTCTGTCTTGGTTGCTCATATTTCACTTAAGCTGGCAAGAATGAATAGCAAATGAACCAAGACTGAATAACATATGGGCTCAACAAAATTTTGTCAACCATGCAAATAAGTGACATGTGGGATCTACAACAAAATTTCGTCAATCATGTAAATAAGTGCCATTCTGGGAGCAAAGACAAATCGTGTAAGGCTCATGTTCTTTCGGAGCACAAGAATTACATCGGAATGCAAATTCTGCACGCTGATCAGGAGATAGGATCAAGCATCGACAAGTCAGTAGTTTGTCAAGACATGTAAAACTGGAGAAAACGCAAAACGCATCGACCAGGCAGTAAGTTCGTTAAGAAATGCAATGCAGAGTTGGTGAGTACTACACAAGTCTACAACACGCATATCCCACAGGCGGCTTTCTGTACCATCACCAATTTCTCACCAAGTTTTCTGTAACTGACCTAAACAAGCAGCAGCAGTAGATATTCCAATTGAACAATCCATTATGTCCAGGAACCTGCACGCCTAACTAATTCAACCATCACCACACAGAATGACAAACCATTCCTGCTGTGTCAAGTGTCAACACAATTTCAGAGGTAGCAATCCAGAGTTTCAAGACAAATATGAAACACTCCAGCAACTGGGGAGAAATGGAGCAAAATTCACTCAATTTAGGGACAATAAGACTGGTAGCTATCTCCAGCAAGGAGTAACATAACAACCCGACTCAAAGGTTCAGTGCATAAACTTTGGGCGTTACATTCAAAACTCAAAACAGATAAAATTTCAGCATCTAGTAGCTACTAAAGCGAAGGAGAGCAAGCATTCCTGCTGTTACAAACAGCATGGCCCGCCCTTGATGCTTAATCCTCCTGGACGGTCAAACCTGAAAACATGAAATTCACAATCAGTAAAGAGTTAGCAAAGGCTGGTCAATTCAACAAAAGGAATTTTGTACGAATGCACAACAGTGGTAAAAACAGTAAAGCATAGAAAAATAGCGCAAAACGTGTATAATTTCAAGATGAGCCATAGACAGCTCAATTATATGCATTCCGTGAACAGTTATGATCTAAGGATAGCTGGAAGGCATGAAATTGGCTGATCTGTAGGCTGCACCAATTCTTTGGGAAAAAAAATCCACAGGCAGGTTTGGTTTGAGGCCAAAATTGACCTTACCAATTTTTGCCAATGCTAAATTTCAGCAAGTTTTTGGAATGACCAATTTTGGTAAGACAAAGTTATGTTCGGATTGAAGCCAAAATAGTCCAAGTTAACTATTGAAGTGGCCTATTTTTCCTAGGCTCACCAAAATTTGGCTTCAATCCAAATAAATACTTTGAAATCACCAAATATTGGCAAGGCAAATTTAGGCCACAAACCAAACCAGCCCATATAACCTAAGTTGGTGCTGGGTTTTATCTGTTGGACCAGGATGATAATTTATGATGTCCTGGTTAGTAGATAGTTTTGTACTTCCTCCATTTGCAAAAGTATGACGTTGGTTAGTTCAAAATTGAACTAACGTCAAACAAACAAAAGGAGGGAGTAGCATATTTGACCTGAAACCGAACTGTTATGTGCAGCCCTGTAATTACTTTTACTGGTTTTTGAAAGACTAGGAAAATGGCATTTTCCACGTTGACAAAAAATTGCCATATCTATGGCTCTATGAGATCGGCAAGTTATTTATCCACTATACCATTGTTGTGACAAACTGACACATCAGTATATCATAGGAAATGACAGCTACAAACTATACAAAGAGGAAGATGATTGCAACTGCACAATCTCATCCTGAGAAGTTCCTGACTATGTGGAACTTCTGATTGCCAATAATATCCTGATTGCAACTGCACAATCTCATCTGTCCTGACAGAAGTTCCAGACTATATGGAACTTCTGATGGCCTATAATATCTTACAGACTACAGTAAGATTTCCATGACTATCTTGGGAGGCACTAGTTGCCAGTATCATTTTACACATTGCTCCAGACTAAAATGGAAGGTAATTTATCACCAGTTCCACATGATTAGCATGCCAGACCATACTAAATTTCACAAAATACATACATTACCATTCCATACCACAGTAAACCCGCTTTTTAAATCCTAAAGCATGCAAATTTAACGATTCGCTTCAACAAAACACATGATTAAGAACAGCGTCAACAACTAAAAACAAGATACACAACCGGTGGATGGGATATGGTACGGACCTGGTGGGAGCGACTGCTTGAGCTTGTTGGCCTTGTCGGCGTCGAAGACGCAGAGGGTGTAGAGGTACTTGGAGCACCGCACCTTGAACTTGACGGCGTCCTTTGTCCTCTTGATACGCACCGACCGCGCGTCCTTCCTCCTCGCCGTCAGGAGGAAGTCCTTGATCTCGTGGATCTGCTTCGGCTGCGGGAGTAGAAACGGCAACAACACAAACAAACAACGGGTTAATCATCCGCCGCTACGCGCGGACGTACCTTCGATGGCAAGGGAGGGAGGAGAGGAGAGGATAGGAGAAGAACTCACCATGGCGGAAGGCGCTGCTGCTCGGCTGCCGAAGAGAGGTGAGGAGGAGAAGGCGGCTGCGGCGGCGCAGGTGGAGGAGAAGACGAGGAGGCGAGAGAAAAGGGAACCCTACTTGCTTTATATGGAAGCTAACCCGCCAGCCTCGGCCCAAACTAATCATTATGGGCCAAGGCGCCAACCCAATAAAGAAAACGGCGGAACGAACCCATATGGGCCAAGTCACCGGCCCAATAAGGAAAATAGTCTCCTCAGTAATATACTAGGTAATTGCATAGCACCTGTGAGCCTGGCATGGCATGTGGGATCCACCAGCTTCTATACTACCGAATTTAACTTCCATTTTCCAAGAATCAGCCGAGTAAGAATGCGATTTGAAGATTTTTGCTGAGTTTTATTCTAGTTTATCCTAACTTACTTAAAACTCAAGACTACGTTAAGTTGAATTGAGTTGAGCAGCTAAGTAAGAATGCGATTAAGAAGGTTATTATTTTTTGAATTGCGATTAAGAAGGCTAAATCTGATCGAGTATCATTTTTTTAGATCAATCTAGTCAGTTAGAGCACCAAGCCATATTAACCTCAGAAAAGTTGGCACAAAACATGAAATTTTGCACCCTTCAAGACGTCAACCAAGGTCTTGGTATGAACTGACAGTCTCACAAGTATTACAGTCCTAATGCTATTTTTACAAAACAACCAACTTATCCACAGTTGGTCAAAAAGATAACAGCGTACAGAAGATAACAGCACAGAGCTAGTTCTTGTAGCAGCAAGTGAGAACAGCAAAAAGAAACAATAAAATTCTGATTCTTATGCACAATAACATTCTGAAAATGAATAAAAGATACAATAGAACCACATCACTGGTTAATGTTGAACTCCACTACAGGTAACCCAATGGAACTCTTGCTTGAGATTGCTCTTATGCGCAATAAAATTCTAGCGTTCCAATTTGTTGGCCTGTCGTACTTCAAAAGGTGCATAGCCAAAGCCTAAGCATTCCCGTGATAATATATCTGAAAATGAATAAAACACAAGTTCAGTATGACAGACTAGGATAGATTTCCTCAATCAAGTAGAGTGTACGTGAGGAATGTTCAATCTTTGCATTGGAGGCATACCTTTAGGAAAATCAACACTTAAAATGCTGAAACCCTACTGTCGTTTTTTCTCTTTCAAAGAAACATGATAATGTGACGTACAACACATTAGGAATAATTGTTTTACTGGTTGCCAAATGGGCCAAATTGCTGCCAAAAATGCTCCATTAAGTCCCTTATAATTTGTGTATGTGTTGGTGGAGCACAAACAGAAGCATTTCTCTGTAGTAATTCAGTAAAACAATCAGGAGGAACAGTGTTGATGTCTGGTAAAAGAACAGCCAATGTCCCTGAAATTTCGTCTGAATCAAAACAAGGGCTTGCCATATCTTTCTCATCCTCAAGTGTCATGTTGTGAAGTTTAATGCAAGATTGCATGATTTTTACCAGAGTCTCTTGCTGAAAGAAACGAGTTGGACCACGCACAAAGGCAAAGCGAGATTGTAGAAGTCCAAAGGCTTCTTGGACATCCTTCCTTGCTCCTTCTTGATGCTGTGAAAATAATCGATCCTTTTCGTTCTGAGGGTGGGGTACTGTTTTAATGAAGACATTGCCTTCTGGGTATATTCTATCAGCAAGACAGTAACCTGTATTGTATTGTCTTCCGTTGACAGACAATTGCACCTGAGTAGCTTGGCCTTTCAACGCCTCAGTGAACAACTGTGGTTGACTGAGAATGCTGATCTCATTGTTGGACCCAATGGCACCAAAGAAAGCATGCCATATCCAGTGGTCTTGTGAAGCAACTGCTTCAAGAATCATCATAGCATCACCATGATTGGTATGAGTAAGATGACCCTTCCATATAGCTGGGCAATTTTTTCACTCCCAATGCGTACAACCAATACTTCCTAACATGCCAGGGAAGCCTCGTGCCTCATTCATTTGTAGTATATGTTGCATATCCTCACTAGTGGGGCTTCGCAAATATTCTTCACCAAAATTGTCAATCACCCCTTCCACAAACTGTTCCAAACATTCTTGTGCAGTGCTCTTACCAATTTCGACATATTTGTCAATGGCATCTCCGAGGGAGCCACATGCTAATGTACAAATGGCTGCTGTGCATTTTTTGCTAATGTACAACTGGTGGCAATCTCTTCTATTGGTGAAAAAGGGAGACCACTCACCTAAGGCATGAACGATACGTAGAAAAAGGGCTCTTCTCATCTGGTACCTGGCACAGAATTGTTTATCACTGTAGATTGGATCTTGAGAGAAGTAATCTTTCACAAGTAGATGCCCTCTTTGTTAGACAGACCACTGCCTGGGTTGTATATATATAAACTCGACCCCCCTCTATACGCTCGGGGGGTTCATAGTCACTGTACACATTTTACATGGTATCAGAGTGAGTTTAGACATTTCGGCACGTTAGCTTCTTCTTCCGGCGAGCCGACCCTTTCCTCCTCATCGTCGACGTCTTCTTTCCGTCGCCGACTCTCTTCCCGGTACTCTTCTCGCTCTCTCGCCTCCATTTCTTCTTCTCCCCGTCTCTCCCGCAGTCACCTTCTTCTCTTCGTCCCACCTCCGCGCGATCAGGCGACGGTCTCGATCCGCCTCCTCGTCTCGCCTCGCACCTGTCTTCGCTCTTCCTCTTGTTTCGTGCATCTCTCCTTCTCTGATGCCGGCGCACCTCTGCGCTCGTCGTCTCCATCGGCTGGACTCTCTATCGGCTGGAAACCTCCCTCGGTTCTCGCCCTTTCTGACACGCTCAATGGCTCTCGGATGCAAATCTTCTCCCCTCACGTCCGAGCCAGTCCAACGTGTTCACGTGTCCACGGACACGAATCCCTGCCTCCCGGACGCGAACATATTCTCTTCGCGTCCGGCCACTCCCTGCCTTTTTCGCGTCCGCCCCACTCCTTGGCCTCCACGAGTCCACGGACGTGAATCTTCTCTTCACGGACGTGAATCCTCGCATGTTCGTGACCCAACCACTCTCTGACCCACCCACTCTGTCCTCACCTACTCCGCTGCCTACTCCCCATCGACCAACCACTCCTCATTGGCTGGCCGGCCCACTTTCCATCGGCTTCTCACATCCTTGATCGGCCGATCCGTCCTCTCATCGGCTTCCTTCTCCCATCGGCTTCTTTCTCCCGTCAGCTCTTTGCTCCCGTTCTCCTGTCATGACCACCGAGTCCGCTCTCAGCTTTGACACTCTCCCAGTCGCCAACTCTGCTCCGGCCCTCGGTGCCTCAGACCACACCTTGGGCACCACCTCGCCGATCTTCTCCCCTCCCTACGCTGTGAACGTGAAATCTCACGTTCCTATCTCCCTTGACCTTAACGCTAATTATTCCAAGTGGGTTTTCTTCTTCAAATCCCTCTGTGGAAAATTCAGCCTCCGATCCCATATTGATGGCTCCGTTCTACCTCGCCCCAATGATCCTCAGTGGGACATCGCCGAGTGCTGCATGCGCAGCTGGCTGCTCGGCTCGGTCGACGACTCTATCCTCGACCTCGCCATGGACGATACCGACCCCACCGCCCGGGACCTTTGGGTGGCCATCGAGCGGATCTTCCTGGCCAACAAGCAGCCTCGCGCCATCTTCCTCCTCAACGAGTTCCACTCCATGGTACAAGGTGACTCCTCTGTCTCCTCGTACTGTTAGCACCTTAAAGTCAAGGCTGCTGCTTTCCGGGACGTCGGCCACCCCGTGGCCGACTCTCAACTCGTCCTCGTCCTTCTGCGAGGCCTCAATCCCCGCTTCTCCAACACCGCCGATGACATCGCCAACGCCACACCTCTTCCATCGTTCGCCCGGGCTCATGACATGCTAGTTCTTAAAGAACTCCGTCTGGCCAACGATGAGAAGACAGTGGCCCACACCACTCTCCTTGCCACAGCCGATAATGGCTGCCGAGCTTCTTACGCTGCCCCTTCCTCCCGCGGTCCTGGTGGCCATGGCTCCAGCCACAGCAACACAGCCCGCACCGGAAAAGGCAAGGGCAAAGGCAAAGGCAGGACCTGGCAGGGTCCAACGCCACCACGACCTATCTCGGTCCCTACCCACCCTGCCGGCTCCCCGGGTCCATGGCTCTGCTACAACCCCTAGGTGCCCCAGCCTCAGCCACGCAGCCTCATCGGCTGGCAACCCGGAGTTCTCGGCGCCAATCCCCAGGCTTACCTGGCATCGGCTCCCGTTCTGTCGCCTCAGCCGATGCCACCGATCCCAACCACCCAGTCGGTTCCCTCCTGGAACCAGGCTGGCCTCGTCGCTGCCCTCAACCAGATGACGCTCTAACCACAGCACCATTGGATGCTAGACTCTAGGGCGTCTTCACACATGGCGTCATCGGCCGGTATACTTCGCTCCTGTCACCCCTCTTCCTCCCCTTTTGTCACCATCGGTAATGGTCACTCTCTTCCTGTCCAATGCCGCGGTGACTCCTCTCTGTCTACATCCACCACTAACCTCCCCCTACGCAATGTTCTTATCGTCCCTTCTCTTATTCACAATCTTATATCTGTTCGCCAATTCACACGAGACAACCACTGCTCCATTGAATTTGACATGTCTGGTTTCTCTGTGAAGGATATCCCAACCCGGCGACAGATCCTTCGCTGCAATAGTGGCGGAGACCTCTACACCATTCCCGCTGCGCTGTCCACCCCACACGCCAGCGTCGCCCTCTCCACCAACCTTTGGCACCTTCGCCTCGGCCACCCTGACCCCGATGCTGTCGCCACCCTCCGTCGCGGCGCCTCCATCCGATGTACTCACAGCAGTTCCACAGTTTGCCACTCATGTCAACTTGGCAAACATGTGCGTCTGCCCTTTTCTAGTTCTCTCTCATGTACCTCGCGTCCTTTTGAACTTATACATTGTGATGTATATACGTCCCCAGTTAAAAGTGTCTCCGGTAATCAGTATTATCTTGCTATACTTGATGATTACACACACTATTGCTGGACCTTCCCGCTCATCCATAAATCCGAGGTCGCCTCTCACCTCACTCACTTCGTCACGTACGTATCCACTCAGTTCAACCTCCCCATCAAGGCTTTACAAGCCGATAACGATACGGAATTCGTCAACCAAACCGTTACAAACCTCCTCACCTTGCAAGGAATCCATCTTCGGCCCTGCTGCCCCTACACCTCTCCTCAGAACGGCAAAGCCGAGCGCCTCCTTCGCACACTCAACAACATCAGTTGCACCATGCTACTTCACGCCCACTTACCCGCCACTTATTGGGCCAAAGCTCTGGCTACTGTGACGTACCTTCTCAATCGGCGCCCATGCTTCTCCGATTATAACAACGTTCCCTATGCGCTTCTCTACCGCACGGCGCCCGACTACTCCCACTTTCGCGTTTTCGGGTGTCTCTGCTACCCAAATCTCATCGCCACAACTTCCCACAAACTCGCTCCCCGCTCCACCGCTTGTATTCTTCTCGGCTATCCCACCTCTCACAAGGGATACCGATGCCTCGACCTTTCCACCCGACGAGTCCTCGTCTCTCGTCACGTTATTTTTGACGAGACATGTTTTCCCTTCGGTCTCCTTCATCCGAGATCCTCCTCTAGTGATCTCGACTTCCTCCTCACCAACACCGTGCCGACCAGGTCTCCTCCATTGCCCTCTCCATCGGCCCCCTCATCGGTCGCTGCTGAGGATTTACCCATCCCATATCCCACCACTACTCGGTCCAATGTCCCCACCATCAGATCCCCATCGGACCCACCCCCATCGGCCGATACCGATCCTACTTATCCTTCAACCGATACCGTTCCCTCTCCATCGGACACCCCACTTCCATTGGCTCCTCACTTTCCATCGGCTCCCCCCACCCTATCGGCTGATCCATCTCTATTGGACCGATCGGAATACTCGGCCCACCCGACCTCATCGGCTCAGGCCGATTTAATTCCTCCTTTTCCTCTTGTCTACAGTCGCCGACTCGGAGCCGATTACGCCCCCACCCGACCAGTTCTTCCCATTACTCCCGTACCCCCATCGGCTTCAGTTCCCTCCACCTCTCACATGGTCACTCGCTCCCAGACCGGGTCTCTCCGCCCCACTCAGCGCTACGGTCTCTCTGCCGTCCATAGCTCTATCTCGTCCATCCCGGTGACTTCTCGCTCAGCCCTGGCCGACCCTCAGTGGCGCGTGGCCATAGCTGACGAGTACAAGGCCCCAATGGACAACGAGACCTGGTGTCTCGTTCCCCGCCCTCCCGGCGCTAACATTGTGACCGGTAAGTGGATTTTCAAACACAAATTTCACGCCAATGGCTCCCTTGCCCGTCACAAGGCTCGCTAGGTAGTCTGGGGTTTCTCCCAATGACCCGGTGTTGACTACGACGAGACCTTCAGTCCCGTTGTCAAGCCCGCCACCATCCGAGTCATCCTCACCTTGGCTACATCTCGCTTCTGGCCGATCCATCAACTAGACGTGAAGAACGCCTTTCTTCACGGCCACCTAACGGAAATAGTTTACTGCCAGCAGCCCCCAGGCTTTATCGACCCTTCTCATCCCGACGACGTCTGTCTCCTTCAACGCTCTCTCTATGGCCTCAAACAAGCCCCTCGTGCCTGGTACGAGCGCTTTGCTACCTATCTTCGGCACATCGGCTTCGTGCCCTCTGCGTCCAATAGTTCCCTGTTCACTTTCCATATCGGCTCCGCCACTGCCTATCTACTTCTCTATGTCGATGACATTGTCTTCACAGCGTCTTCGACATCTCTACTCGACCAGATCATGGCCCGACTCCACTCTGAGTTCGCCATGACCGATCTTGGTCCTCTCCACCATTTCCTTGGCATCTCCATAACCCGTTCCTTCCACGGTCTGTTCCTTTCCCAACGCCAGTACGCCATTGACCTCCTCCAGCGTGCGGACATGGCCGACTGTCACCCCACGGCCACCCCAGTCGACACTCGAGCCAAACTCTCCGCCGCCAATGGCATCCTCGTTGCTGATCCCTCTCACTATCGGAGTCTTGCCGGGGCCCTCCAATATCTCACACTAACCCGACCCGACCTCACGTACACTGTCCAGCAAGTGTGCCTCTTAATGCACGCTCCGCGCGAACCTCACCTCACGCTGCTCAAGCGCATCTTACGCTACGTGAAGGACACCCTCTCCAGCGGGCTGCATCTCAGCTCCAGCCCTATCGACTCCCTCACCGCGTACTCCAACGCGGACTAGGCAAGCTGCCCCGACTCTCGACGCTCTACGTCCGGCTACTGCATTTACCTCGGTGACACTCTCGTATCCTGGTCCTCAAAACGGCAGACTACAGTGTCCCGATCCAGCGCTAAAGCCGAGTACCGCGCCGTCGCCCACGCCATCGCCGAGTGCTGCTGGCTTCGCCAGCTTCTGTAGGAGCTCCGTGCACCCATCTCTACCGCGACCGTCGTCTACTGCGACAATGTCAGTGCCGTCTACATGACCGCCAACCCGGTCCATCACCGACACACCAAACACATCGAGATCGATATCCATTTTATCCGTGACAAGGTTGCATTAGGACAGGTTTGGGTGCTCCATGTACCATCGGTACATCAGTTTACCGATATAATGACCAAAGACCTGTCCACGCCTTTGTTCACTAGTTTTCGGTCCAGTCTCTGCGTTCGTTCTCCTCCCGCTGTGACTGCGGGGGTGTTAAACAGACTACTGCCCTGGACTGTATATATATAGATTCGACCCTCCTCTATACGTTTGGGGGTTCATAGTCACTGTACACATTCTTCAATCTTCATGATTCCTATTTACATATTTCCGTTCACCCCTTCGATGGTGAGATGTACCAACTTTCTGAGCTTCAATCTTGACCTGAATCTTCACAGTGATCCGCTCAAGAAAATTGTCCAAGATACTTTGCTCAGCAATGAATTCTTCCATTGTGTATATGTTGGCTGCGTCAATGGTGTTGCTATTTTCGGAATCATCTGAGCATGAAGATCTGTCTGATTGATGGGACATAACTGAAAAGGAAAAGCGACTCATATCTGAAGATACATGCACAAGTGAAGATCCGAAATACAGATAAACGTTAAACAACAGAACCGAGCTTAGACTAAAATTCTTATACTCACTTGTAAAAGAAACCCCATAGCTAAATATGTAGGGTGAAATAGGAGGAGCTCAAGGACTTCTCTAAACTGGACTAGACTCCTATTAACATACTAATGGTAGCCACTTTGGGATACACTATATTTTGGCGCAGTTAACGCAATCTAAATGAATGGCATTGCTTATTATGTGTCTACATATATATTGTGTACAAGAAGTCAGGCCATTAGAATCCTATAAGTTTTCATTCAGAAATTGTATACTCTTCTGCATACACTCTAAGAAGAAACGAGTAAATGGCACTACATAAATACACTAACATTTAAGATGTGTTCACCATTGAGTTATTAGTCAAGGCCCGAACAGAACTACGGCGCCACACAGTGCCAGAACTATTTTGCCACGATTTCCTTCACTGCAAGCTTGAGCTAGTGGTTTCTTTTAGCACTTTGCAGGTTTGCTATCATACATTACAAACACTAGCGATCAGCATAGCCTACTGCCGTTTTAAAGCAGCTTAATACCGTATCAAATGTCCTAATCATTAGTTTTTGGACTCCTGGTGAATCAGCAGCTGTGATAGTGAAGGTCACAAAAAATCTGATAAAAAAGTTCCATTATTCTAATCTCAAGGATTTGCTTGGTAAGAACAACTAGTTGTCCACCAATTTATGCTGACAACAAATAATCGGACGCTCATTAAAACTAATATAATTTAATAGTTCCACCAAGAGATTCCCCGGAAGAGAACCACGGGATAAGAGAAGAAAAAAAAAACTCCGCGAAGGAGGGAGAGGGAGCGATTGATCGGTGAAGGCCACTGGGGGAAACCGTAGTGTTGAGAACACGGTCACACAGGAGGTCCTGACGTCTGTCACCCCTCGCTACGCAGGCACTGCGGCACCCGTTCAAGCCGAGCCGCGGGCGCGACGGTGACGACGAGGAGGGCAATTGGCGGAGGACGAGCACTCGACCGAGAGAGGAGAGAGGGTTTGGCGTTGTTGTCGGTGCAGGCGGCGGCGGCGCAATGGTAATATCGGAGGAGCGTATAGGGTGGACGGAAGGAGGAGAAAATGGGCGTCGGGACCGCGGTCAGTGGTGAGGGACGGAGGGAGGACGCAACGAAATCGGCCGGCGGCGAGCGAGTGTCCGGCCGCGACACGATGAGTGGGGAAGTGATGGATGTTGTCATGGCCCAATGGGAGGGAAGTAGGCCTTACTCTGACGAGCTTGGGCAGAGTCTGTCATACCAGTTCCCGGTTGATCACTAGACTTAAGGCTACTAGGCCTCACGTTTCGGCCCAGACCGGGCCGGGACAAGCAGCTTGGTGACTTTTACACGTAGAAATAAGGGCAAAATTGGTTTTCAGCACCGATAATTTCTAGTTCACTTTAGTAGCACGGATACTGCACGCTACACTTGAAATCGGTTGCTAATGATATCTTATTCAACTTTAGATGGCATATCACCTAAAGAATAATGTGACAAAATCTATATGATTTATTTTAGTCCTTTCTTTCCTTTATTATTATAACTCATCGGTGTGTGCTTGACGGTTGACGATAGAGGTTGTATAAGTAAACCATCTCCATTACCTTTAAAAAATTCACACTTAGATTTCCTTTCATTTTAACTATTTATAAAAAATGTGAAATGTCCTTTCTATCTCTCTTCTCTTTCTAGCCATTTTTGCTCTCCATCTGCGCTTAAGGTTGATAGTTGTCCTCCATCTCTCTTGAGCTTGACTATTGCCACTACCCTTACCACCCTCGAGGTTGCCCATGGCAATGACGTTTGAGCTTACAATTTCACCCATGGTTGCTATTGTCAATTGCTCATGATAGTTTGCTATCCTCGAGGTTGTCCATGGCCATGGTAGCCAATGTTGAGCTCTCAAGGTCACCCATGGCCACCACACTTACTCATTCTTGCCATGGGTCACCATCCGTCCATGGCCATGACAACCACATCGATCCTACAAAGTCATCCATATGTTTGCCACCCTTAGCCAAGCTTGCTATTCGACTCTGTCCTCGAGGTCTCCTAAGTTATGGTTGCAACAATTGAGCTCATGAAGTTAGCAATGGCTGCTACCCTCGATCAAGCTCATCGCAAAGTTGTTGTCCTCAAGGTCACCCATGGTTGCTGCAACCACTGTTGAGCTTGCAAAGTCTCTTGCAGCCACCACATTCAACGCAAGTTGCTATGCTCGAGCTGGCCTGCTGTCAAGCTAGTATGTTGCATGCTTCCACATACTGTTCTGCCTTAAGGAAGAATGGGAGGGGAGGATGAAGAAAGGAGAGGAGAAGGTAATTTGAGAAGAGTAATAATGGTTTGGTTGTAATACTAGATATAGTAATAGGGGTAATTTTTGGTGCTATTAAAGTGAATTGCAAACATATAAGTAATACAAAAATTAGTATTGTGATCTCTTCTCGATAGTACGAGACCAATCTACCCCAAAACAATTGATTGGGAGCTTTCTTGCTCCTCTCGAAGCATATGAGAGAGGAATGGTATCCTCTGAAAATCCAATGCCACCAAACCATCCCCTACTCTGCCAGTGTAGCTAGAACTTCCTCCTCTACAACCGAAGCCACCAAAACCTCCCTCTGCACCATCGGCTCCACCAAACCAACCCCCACCATTGCTGGCATCATCAAACCCTCCTCCTGCACCATAGAATAGTCAAATTCTCACTCTCTATGGCCGACGCCACCAATCCTTCATCATACATGTCACCCCGTCCCCCTCCACCACTGACAAATCATCTACTCCATTCCCTAACCTAGCTACTTCCATGTCTGTTAACACTGAAATTTTAAAGTGGATTTGTTTAGAAGAGGAAATCTAATAAAGCCAATAGGGATTAACTAGTGAGGACCGGATTCAAAGAAGTTTCTATAAGTGGAGAAAAATGAATCCATCTCTTGAAACAGTTATGAATTAGTTCCTTATTTATAAATATCTTTTGTAAATAGGTATGAGCAATTTTCTTTTTTTTTTAGGAAATATAATTCTGTGTCCATCTTGGACTTGTATAATGACCTAAGGGTATAAATATGTACACATGGGAGTCTTGTAAGAGAGAAATAAGATCAATACAATCAAATTTGGTGTATCGTCATCTCTAGGAGTAGAAGTAACATAGTTCTTAATAAGATCTTACTTCGAGTTGGATTGCATTGGTTAAGTTTGATCTCCAATAAGAGGTAAGTCTTGTCATATAGTAAACATATTGGCTTGGTTAAAATTTTCTCGGTCCATTTCAATATCTTAGCTAAGTTTATACGTTTGTTGGTTAGCTTGATGCATTTAGTTCTATCT
This sequence comes from Oryza coarctata, assembly GCA_030770085.1. Classification (NCBI taxonomy): domain Eukaryota; kingdom Viridiplantae; phylum Streptophyta; class Magnoliopsida; order Poales; family Poaceae; genus Oryza; species Oryza coarctata. The sequence goes on from CM061475.1 coordinate 14,302,665, forward strand.
AAAGCTATATTGATTTAATCTCTTAGTCTAATCTGGTATATCTATCATGCTAGTTTAGAATTTACTAACTTATTAAGTTGCTTTTGATCTATTAGATTGCTTTTGATAAGATAAATCTTAATAAGTTGATAGGTTTTATTCCACGTTCCATCGAAGCTTTAGCTGATGAATTATCTTTATACTATGCTTTCACTTTCATCCGTATCAAATCATTATCTAATATACTTTCTATATCTTATTTAATCTGCTATCAGTCGTAACTAACATTCTTAGCTACAATCTTATACTGTCTTGATTTAATCCGATCTATCAAGATTGTCTTTACTAAAGTTAGTAACATGACCTAATAGATTTTATCTTATTAGATCAAGCAATTGTTGAGTTTTCTTGCTTTATTATTCACCATATTTATTATTATATAAAATTTCCAACTAATCTCTATCGGCTAGACAACCGATAGCTTAAGTCTGTATCGACTTATTGGCTAGTTGGCTCATTGGTCTAATTTTTATTATCTTTCTTATCAATTGCAGGTCAAATTAATTGGTACATCCCAAATATAAAAATTTAAGGACCTGCACTAGAGCTAGGAAGATCTCTTAGGCCTTTGTGCATGTGACACATCGGCACGGATATTGGACGATTTTCTTATCAACATGCTTCTTTGGCACACCTAGTGGTACAAATCTTTTTTAACCAACACGCTCCTTTAGCACACCTAGTGGGATGCAATATTTTTTGAACCAACATGTCTAGGAAGGATGTCAAAATCAATAACATAATTTTGGTGACCTTAGAGAACCTAATAGAAGCATAGAGACAACCATTGGAGCAATCTGTAAAGGATTTTCAAAAGTTATGCTTAGAATCGTTTAGCATGACGCGACAAGGACTGATCTAGAAGACACAATTTCCAAAATCAGTTCTTGTTGGAGATTCAAGTCAACAAACACTTAGTAGTCCATAGAAACCCTTCTAAGATTTGGTCAACGAAGCTATGCACCATGCATTAATAAATCAATCTAGGGTGTCAGTGAACATACTCTAGAATCTAATTAAAAAGATAGTGAATGGATCAATTGCTCAGGAACCTTATTAAGGCCCTATTTATCTTCCACAAAGGACATCGACACACATTGTCACCGGTGCAAAAGTGTTAACAACATCAAAGATTTCAAGTAACTTATGTGGTTCCTAGTTTGATTCCTCCTGGACAAATGCAATCTAGGGAGGGGGTAGCATAATGGAATTTCTCCTAATACCATTAGAACTCCTATTATAGAGGACATCAGAATCAGCATGGCATGATCGCTGATTGGAGTCAATCACTAGACAATGCACGAGACAATGAATGGACAACAAGAATATCCAAAGTGATGAGTGAGTAGTTTGGCTTAAAATCAAAGGAACGAACGGTTATGTATCGGTGTCCATACCTTAATTGATTTGATAGGCTTCCATTGCCTCACTGATATAGGGTGCTAGATTTTTTAAAATTCTTAGGGCAAGATAATATATCTATGGTGGAACATATTAGCTTATTCGTAGCTTAATGTATAGAGGCATTGATGAAGGAAGCTTTGAGGGTTAGATTTTTCTCACTGTTATTATTTGGATTGACCGTTACATGGTTTTCATCTTTACCACCAAATTTAATCAGAGGATGGGCCAATCTGAAAAAAAAATCACAAATACATCTTTGCTAGAATTCATGAAATGCAGTTAATAGATCTTAAATCAGTGTGTCAAAGGATAGATGAATCAGTCACAGAATATATCTAAAGATTTTATGATGTGCACAGTCGATGCTATAGGTTAAATTTAAGTGATAGAGAATTGGCTGAGTTGGTTTTCTAAGAATTACTAGCTCCCATCAAGGAGAAATTTTTCTCCCAAAATTTTGAGAGTTTGGCGCATTTGGTGTAGAAAGTATCAACACATGAAAGCCAATTTTAAGAGGTAAGAAAAGAAAAGTTCTAGTAGAAAATTACACAAGCGCAAGGATTTTCATCAGATTTAGAACAGGAGGAGGATTCTGATATTGAAATTGGCCAAGCAAAGTGGACAAAAAACAATATCATGTACATGGATCAAAGATATGGGAAAAAAATAAATGTATGATTTTGATATTAATAAGGTTGCTAATTTTTTTTGATCTATTACTTCAAGAGAAAGAAATATGTCTTCCTCCAAATCATATGATTCCATCAGCTGATGAACTTAAGAAGAAAAATTACTATAAGTGGCACATTTCAATTTCTCACCATAGTGCAAAGTGTTTTGCAAACAAATTCAATCGGTTGTGGAGCAAGGAAGGATTAAGTTCAATGATGTGAAAAGCCAATGAAAATAGATGAGAACCCTTTCCCAGTAAACATAGTGTATGCAGGGTACTCAAAAGATCAAGCTGATGAGAGAGGTCACCGGTTAAATCGAAATTATAGAGAATCAAACGTCACCTTATCTCAATTGATTGAGAAATACCAAAGGCACCAAGAAAGAAAGCTTAGGGCTTCACCATATAGAGAGGTGTGCCAATATGATCTACATTAGGATTACCCTTTTCCAATTTTGCTGGGATCAGGGGATGACGCTGCCATCGTTTGATGATTGCCCTAAATGCAGTGATAGAAGGTCACAATGCTTTGAACATGGGAGGTCCTTATACCAGCCTATACCTATTCAGAATTGGCCATCAAAGAAATGGACATCAGCTCATGACCATCTAAGGTTGATTCATGAAGATTTTTTTAAAAAAGGTTGATGATGAACTTGATGAAGGAATTATTGAGAAATTTGATGAAGAACAATAGGTTCATAACCCCAAGTGGTGCCCTAGTGGAATTTTAACCAAAAAAATAAAAAGAGAAGGTTGCAATGATTGCGACACCAAGAACAAATAGCAGAGTAACAATGAAGGTATGAGGAAGCCAATCATCGACCCAAAAGGATTAGGTAGGAGTAGCATGTTAAGCAAAAAGCTAGTGAAGCCAAACTATCGGCTCTTATCAATATAGTGTTTATTTTATCTGTGGACTGCAAAGAGCCTTTGTCTGATAATGATAAGAGTGAGTAATCTATGGTTCAATTGACGTTGCAACCCCAGCAAGCTATACTTGATAAGCCTGAAGAATTTAAGCAACGACATTTGCAGCAACTGTACATCAAAGGATATATTGATGACAAGCCAATAATAAAAATGCTAGTTGATGGGGGGCAACAGTAAACTTGATGTCTTACACTACATACTGCAAGTGTGAAAATATCACTAATGATCTCATCAAGATAAATATGGCAATAAAAGACTTCAGAGGGAATTCATTGGAGGCAAAAGGAGTCTTAAATGTGGAGTTGAATGTAGGAAGCAAGACCTTGTCTATGACATTTTTTGTGATTAATATAAAAGGATCATACGATTTGCTCCTAGGCATGGATTGGATTCATGCAAATTACTGTGCACCTTCTACCATGCATCAAAGTTTGATCCAATGGCAAGGAGATCAAGTGGAAGTTGTGCCACTCGATAGATCGGTTAATATTGCAAGATCCGATCTACCAGTTTGTAAAATTGAAGGAATTGACTACCCACGTATGGGAAGGAGATTTCCTGAAGATTACGGACCATGATATATGGATGATTAACAAAATCGGCTCACAACTATTACTCTAACGCACCATAGATGATATAGAAAGAAATTTATGACAAGGATTTATGTCAACCGATGATTTGGAAGAAGTGGACATAGGTCCTAGAGATAGGCCAAGACCAAAATTTAAAAATGCTAAATTGTGTCCTAAATTTAAAAGAGAATTAATAAAATTATTGAAGGAATATCAATATTGTTTTACTTGGGAGTAACATGAGATACCAAGACTTAGTCGATCGATTGTTGAACATCGGTTCCCTATCAAGCTAGGATATCTGTCATACAAACATTCTCTAAGGTGATTCAAGGTAGAATTATATGAATAAATTAAGGCAAAAATTACAAGGTTGTATGGTGCAAATTTTATTAGACCATACCGATATGCCGATTGGATATCTAATATAGTTTTAGTGAAAAAGAAAAATAAAAAATTAAGGAAATGTATTGACTTATAGGAATTGAACAAAACTACATCCAAAGATGAGTATCTGATGTTAATTGCAGATCTTTTAGTGGATGCAATATCAGGGCATAAAGTTATCATCTTCATGATGACAGTGGAGAATATAATCAAATTTTTATGGCTAAAGAAGATATTGCAAAATCTATATTTTGATTTTCCTGAGCAATTGGCTTGTATGAATGGGTGGTTATGATATTTGCACTTCAATGTGTCAAAACTACTTAATAGAAGGCTATGAATTATATATTTGATGATCTCATTGGCTTATTGATGGATATTTATATCGATAATGTGCCAGTCAAATCCAAGAGCATTGAAGGGCATTTGGCCATCTGCGAAGGGTGCTATAGAGGACAAGCAAATATGGAGTAAAGATGAATCCCAACAAGTGCATAAAAGAGGCATCATGGTTAGCCAACGGAATATCAAAGTTATCAAAGATATAGAACCACTGGTCGATAAAACAAATCTATAACATTTGATAATCAAAATTAATTTTATAAGAGGTTTATTTCAAATTTATTATGGAGAATCAAGCCTTTTACTCTATTATTGAAGTCAAAAGTCAATCAAGTGTTTAAATGGAAAACTAAACGACACAAGGTGTTTGATGAAAGTAAAAATTATTTAAGTTCTCCACCAGTCTTGAATCCACCATAGAAAGGGAGCCCATTCAAGTTATACTTACTAGCCAATGAGAAATCTATTGGATTTGTTTTAGTTCAAGAGTTTAAAGAAAAAAAGAGAGTTATATTTTATCTTAGCAAAAGACTTGGATGCTAAAACAAGATACCCTGTGGTAAAAAAAAACTTTACCTTTGTTTGTATTTGTCAAGTATAAAATTGAGGCAATATCTTTTGTTAGTTGAGTGAACAATAGTGTGTAAAGCCAATGTGGCAAAGTATATGCTATCGGCTCTAATGTTGAAGGGGAGGATTGGAAAATGGAATTTTGCTTTGACATAGTTTGACCCACGGTATGAATCGGCTAAAGCAGTAAAAGGACAATCAATAATCGATTTTATTATGCAATACCATGATGATTCCATGGGATATGATGACTGGACTTTATTTTTTTTGATAAATTAGTATATAGACATGGGTGTGTTATCGACCTAGTCATCATATCATCTTAGGGGTCTAGCTTTGAATTTTCTTTCATAATTAAACCTTATTACACCAATAATCAAGCACAATATGAAGTAGTGCTCAAGAGACTTTAGCTATTGAAGGAAATTGGAGCCGATGCTATAGAGATCATGGGAGATTTATTGTTGGTGATCAAATAATTGTTTGGAGAATATGAGTGCAATGGTGAGATTTTAAAATCATATCACAAAGATTGTCAATATTTGTTAAGGGATTTTAAGATTGCATCGATGAATCATATTCTTAGAGAGTAGAATATAGAAGCCAATGATCTTGCATAAATTGTTTAGGGTTATCAACCAATTGGAAAAGATGTGAAATTTAAAGTAGCTATTGTTGAAACTAATGATTGGAGAAAGGAAATTATAGATTATTTACAAATCCTTCATAATCGGTTTCAAGAAAACTTTGATATAAGGCCACCAAATACACTTTGCTTGATAGAGAACTATACCATCAGATGATTGAGGGAGCTTTGTTGAAGTGCCTGGGTCTAGAAGAAGCCAAAGTGGTTACCTATGAAGTTCATAAGGGTATGTGTGGAACTCATCAATCGATGTACAAAATGATGTGGCTACTTAGAAGGGTTGGATATTTTTGGTCGATAATGCTAAAGGATTGATTCAAGTATTATAAAGGATGTCAAGATTGTTAGAAGTTTAGAAATATTCAACGAGCCCTAGTATCGGCTATGAACCCAAATATCAAGTCATGTCCATTCAAAGGATGGGGAATTGATATGATCGACCAGATATATCCTACATCGAGCAAATGACACATGTTCATATTGGTAGCAATGGATTATTTTACTAAATGGGTGGAAGTTGTTCCATTGAGAAAAGTTACATATAAGAATGCCATAGGATTTATCAAGTAGCATATAATTTATAGGTTTTGGATTCCTTAGATAATTATAACAGATCAAGGGTCCATTTTTGTGTCCGGTGAGTTCCAACAATTTGCTGCCAGCATGAGAATCAAGATCTTGAATTCATCTCCTTATTATGATCAAGCCAACGGATAAGCTGAAGCTTCAAATAAAAGTCTCATCAAGTTGATCAAATGCAAAATAGATGAACACTCATGGAGGTGGAATACAACCTTAACCGATTCATTGTGGGCTTATCAGATGGCGTGCCATGGATTTATGCATGTGATGCTATATCAGTTGGTGTATAAACATGAGGCTATGCTACCTTAGGAAATGAACATCGGTTCTAGAAGGATATCACTACAAAATCAATTAATAGTTGATGATTATTATAATTTGATGATGGGTGATTTGGAGGATCTGGCCTAGAATTGGCTACACGTAATTGAAAGGATTGAGGATAATAAAGCTAGGGTGGCTAGACACTATGATAAAAAGGTATCGCCTAAGTCGTTTGATGAAGGGATCTTAGGTAGAAGTTGATATTACAGATCAGGTCTAAAGATAACAAGTTTAATAAATGGTCACCTAATTGAAAAGTGCCCTATTGGATAAGTCGATGTGTGTTAGGCAATGCATATGTATTGAAGAATCTCGAGGGAGAGGAATTTTCCAAGGCACTCAACATACTTGAAAAGTTACCACCTTAGCAATTGGATTGATTCCTAAATTAGCAAAGTTCGACTGATGTCTATGGCTGTTATCAAACATACATAAAGCCGATGCTACCTACATCACCTAAAGATAGCTGATACTTTATGTATCACCTTTAGAAACATGCACAAGAAACAAAATATGTTTTGATAGTGAAATTAGTAGATCGAGCTTGAAGACCAAAGTGTTCAGGAATTACAAAATATCATCGTCAAAGCATCAATGTTTTTACAATAGCCCAAGTGTTTTGAATCAGTTCTGTTGCTTGTAGGTGGACATTGTCAACTTCTTTAATGATACAACCGTCTTTTTCATCGGAGCCAAAAATGGATTTAATGCTCTTGCACCGATGGAGGGTCTAGCGCACCACCTCTGCGAGCTTGGCCTTCTACTGTTAGATTACTTGGGAAAGACCATTGAGCCAAAGTTGTTTAAACTCAATGTCCTTACATGTTTTCTCCAATTTCAGCAACAAATTGACTTCTTTCTTCTTTAATTGATCCATGCATGCTTTAGATTAAGAGGACATGGTCATCATGGTGTTGAGCTTGATTTTCTCTGGCTAGGTAGGTAACCGATCGATTTGCATTTCTTGAGTTAGTGATCTTTGATTAGCACGATCAGCCATGTGCTGCCTTGACCTAATGACTTGAAACCGATGAAATTCCAAGGAGGAGGTCGGAGTCAGGGCATCGACAAGTTCTTCTAGCTGTTGGTCTTTGATTTTAGTAAATCTCACCCGAATCAGCCTAGAGTCCTCCACCAACGTGTCAATAGGGCTCTCCAGTTGATGCGAAATGTTTGCTAGTTGATTGCGAAGATCAGCGGAGAGGGATGGCTTTGTCAGTGTGCTAGAGATTGCTTCTTCATCTCCTTCAAAGGAGAAGAGATCAGCTAAAAATTGCATATTGGTAAAAAGTTCAAAGTTAGGACAATGAAAGAAGACACAATATTGGAATAAGTGAATTTAATTAGGGACCATGGGTTTTGGCCCTTGGAGGAGAGATGACGACGGAGATGTATAAATAAATGGATGGCCGCTTTGGCTCACTTTAGGAGTAGTTCTTTCAGTAGCCTGAAAAATAGAGTCATAAATATCTGAGAGTACAAGAATGAGAATAAAGAAAGAAAAGCATACAAGATGATACCTCATTGAATTCAACATAGTCTAGGTTTCAGGAGGAGCAATAGAGGATAGCTGATAGGTTAAAAAGATGTTTTCTCCATTCATTTTCCCATTGGGTGAAGCACTTTGAATTGGCTATGCAGATTTTCCATCTGGTTAACTCCCCCAATGATAATGATTCAATCAAAGCACTCATTCGATCATATTCTAGTGCAATTTTCACAGTAACCTTGACTTGAGTTTTGTCTATAAAGTATAGACCAATCGGCAATTGGCCAAATCCCAGTTGATGAGAGTAAACTAATGGATGATAGAACTCATAGGATGGATGTTGTGATCGGCCCAAGGCAAAGTCGGTGGGTAAGAGGCATGGAGAGATTGCTGATGTGAAAATAGCTTTGGATTTTTCATCGGTTGAGATATTGGAGAAATCCAATTTGAACGGTGCCTCGAAAGTCACTGCATCATCATAAGCGAACAAGTGTTGGCCTTCATGGTAAGTCATAATAAAATCCTTTGAACCATTAGCAGATTCTTATGTGAGATATTTTGCAACCTAACAGGGCATATATTGCTTCTCCATAAGAAGTCATCTTCATCTTCTGTGCATTCTAATGAGAGGAAATGGATGCTTTAAAGAGAAGTGTTGTTAACTACCTTGGAGGTGTACAGGTTCAACTATAGCTATAGAAACCACCAAGGACCCCAATGTGTTCGATGGGCTGACCGATCAATAGCTTTGCAGCCACTTGTTGCAGCAGCAAGTAAGTAGCCCCTAGAAGATATTTGCCGAGAGGGATTTGGTGGTGATTGGCTAGTCATTCTTCTAGGCATTCTATATTTGTCGTCAGACCTAGGGTTGAGTCACAAAAGATGAACCTTTTGAGCCACAAGTTTAAGAAAGCCACGTGTTCCCGATCGTTAATTGATCCTAATGTTTTGCTATGGGTTACTATGTACTTGGACTGACAGCCAACATACTTAGTATGCAGCTGATGGTGTGTCTTGAATCGAAGAGTTGATGGGTTGGCATATGTAGTGGTGTTAAGACATGTCAGCATGGTCATATCCATCAAGTTTAGGGTCATTGGCCCATGACCAAACAAAAAGGTGTTTAAGGCATCAAACCAAAAATAAGAAGCCAATGTGAGCAGAGGCTTATTCCCCTCCATCTCTGCTAAGGATTGTCCGATGCAGTGTCCAATGTCTAGTTCATCCTAGATGGTCCTTTTCGTGGCCGATACCTAATCGTACCAATTTCTCTAACCTAGTAGGCTGCTTGGCCATGACTTGAATCTATTTGTCTAGTTGTTTACTGATGTAGCGGCATTCTTAAAAGGGATTTGCTAGGTTTCGGCATTGATGAACTCTATTGGGTCTTCGCTTCCTATGGGGCCTAGGTAAAACTATATTGTATGGTTTGCTACTAGGATTAATACTTGGTTCTTGAGGTCCTATAGGGAAAATGAAGAACATGATGAACGAAATAGGAGGCACCTAGCAGACCTAAATCACAATGAGCAAAAAAGAAATCAGATAAGAGGTTACCCCTAGGATGGTGGTTGAAGATACCATTACGGAGGTTGGTGGAGTTGCGCCAAAGCAGAAGAGACGAAGGCTTTGAGTTGCTAGAGATTCACTGGGTGATTCAAAGAGACGGAGAGTTTCTTGCAATGTGTATGCACATGTGATGTTTTGGGGGGAGGTGAAGAGCATTTATAAGAAGAAGTGCCTAATAAGACCATGGACTATTGGAGGCATTATTACTTGAGCTTGGTCAAATGGGTTGTAATGATCCATGAGAAAATTTCGGAGTTGTCAAAGCCTAAAGAGGATAATTTCAAAGCATGATTTCTCACACTCTGAAATTAGGGGGCATGTGTTAACACTAAAATTTTAAAGAGCCATTAATGGATTCGGTTAGAAGAGGAAAGCCAATGAAGCTAATGGGGATTCATAAGTAGAAAAAAAGGAATCTATCTCTTGAAACCATTACGAATTGTTTTCTTATTTGTAAATATCTCTTATAAATAGATAGGAGTAGTTTTCTTTCCTTTTTCTTTAGAAAATATTATCTCGTGTCTGTCTTAGACTTATATAAACCAAAGGGTATAAATATGTATACCCGGGGGTCATGTAAGAGAGGAATCAGATCAATACAATCAAATTTGGCACATCGCTACCTCTAGGAGTAGAAGTAATGCAGTTTTCAATGAGATCTTGCTTCGGGCTATGCTATATTAGTTAAGTTCGATCCGATATCTTAGCTAAATTTATACATATTGCCTCGGTTTATATGTGTCAGTTCGGTCTGATATCATAGCTAAGTTTATATGTTTGCTAGTTAGCTTGATGCATTTAGTTTAGTCAAAGATTGTATTGATTCAATCTCTTAGTCTGATTTGGTGTATCTATCACGCTAGTATAGAATTTACCAGTTTATTAAGTTTAACTTGTTATTTTCAATCTTATACTATCTCGTTAGGTCTGATCCATTATATTACTTTTTGATAGGTAAATCTTGATAATTCGATAGGTTTTATTCCATGTTCCATCGGAGTTCTAGACGATGAATTATCTTTATACTATGCTTTCACTTTCATCCACATCGAATCATTATCTGATATACTTTCTATGTCATGTTTAATCTACTATCAATCATACCCAACATTCTTAGCTACAATCTTATATTGTGTTGGTTTAGTCTAATTTATCAATATTGTTTTTAATAAAGTTAGTAACTTGACCTAGCAGATTTATCTCACTTATCAAATCATGCAGTTATTGAGTTTTCTTGCTATATTATTCACAATATTTATTATTATATAATCTTTCCAACTAATCTTTATCGGCTAGACAACTGATAGCTTAAATCCGTATTGGACTATTGGTTGATTGGCTCATTGATTTAATATTTTCTATCTTTCTTGTCAATTACAGGTCAAATTAACTAGTACTACCTAAACCTCAAGAATTTAAAGACCTATACTAGAGTTAAGCTAACCTCATAGGTCTTCATGCGTATGACGCATCAGCATGGATATCGAACGATTTTTGTGTCAACGATGCCCTACGCCGCTAAACCTTGGTTAAACACTCTAAGCAATTCAATCAGCATCATGGTGGACCTTGTTGCTCTATCTTTGATCGGTTTCTATTTTGGGCTAATCCTTTGCTCGACCATAGTTCAACAAGACATGGAGATATTGCTCAATCCATCCTTGTGGTGGTGCTAAGATGGGTGTGTCCTCCAATATAGTTGCCATACCATGTTTAGTTAGTGACATGATCACATCCCTAAAGGTGGAAGTTGCAGTACAAGGGATGATGATAGACTCAACACAAGTACATAAGAGAGACATGTGGGGTTAGCTTTTACACATTCATGTCTGGCATGCTCCATGGACAAAAATTGCACAAAATAATAGTGGTATACACACAACAATATTCCTACAAATTAAAACTTTCCCAATACAACTTTCATGGCCAAACCACCCTCCTTTATTGTCAGTGCCATCAAACCCTCCCATTGCAACATTGGCGCTGCCAACTCCTCCCCCTCTATGGCCGGTGCCACCAAACTATCAATGCTTGTAGCCACCTACTCCCTCTCCCGTCTTCACTACCAATCGTTCATCTGCCTCGTTCCCTAATCTTGCTACATTCATTACATATGCTGCTAAACCTTGGCTAAACTCTACAAGCAACTCAATCAACCCTGTGGTGGTCCCTGCTACTCTATCCATGATTAGATCTATTCTAAGCTAATCACTCACTCGCTCATAATTGTCATACCCCACCCTAGCATCACCTACATTAACACTAGAGAGGGTGTGCCGCAGGAGATCAGTGTGAACCAATCCCTGCGGAATAGTGATTTTGGTATCAGTCACATGATAAAGTGTTGGTACTTGCGGTCAACGGAGATGCATCCAATGCAACTAGATATTAAGTTAAATAGATTATACCTTATATGACGTCACACATTCGAAACAACTTTGAGAATAGAACTGGCAATTTGAGAAGCAAAAGCGGAACCTAACATAGCTAGAACCAAATCGATAAGTAATGGCTTGGGACTAGGAAAGAAACCCTAATTTAGCTTCATCTTTCTAGAGGAGGAAAAAACAATGATTGAGCACTTACGTGCTTCGTAAGCCACTAGGAAATATGAGTTATGTAGGCTTCAAAGGTTGGGTAGGGTTTATTTTTTAAACTCTTATTTTGAAAATAGTTTCAAAAAATCCTAAGTGTGGGTTGATTAACATTTGCTCGAAAAGAGGCTTTTTCCTCGATCCTATCTGTGAATTGTTTTGCAACAACCCAAGCGAATGAATCAAATTTTAGTTGATTAAAGTCAATAGTGAAGTTCACTCCTATACAGGTTGTTGAACCACGACACTAGTTTAGAGTCACGAGCCATCAGGCAGCTTTCAACGCATTCCTCCTTTATTAGCTTCTTTCCATTTTCCATAATCACAAGGCCACAACCCATCACATATCTCACATCCTTTCGCTCACCAAGCTGTCCATAACCTCAAAGCACATATTGCTTTCACTCGGGAAGCCTAATCTAAGATGCCATTCGACATCCCTATGTACACGAATCTGTTTTAGACCATTTAATGGTCATCCATCATCCATCATAGCCGATTCTAGTAATGGTTCATGTCCCACAAACCATTTGCGTAGAGTACTGGCAAACAAATATATGTTAGAGGATCACTTCATATATGCCCATGACCATAGGCAAGACTGTTTGAATAGTTCAAAACTCGGCATTGGTGCATGCCTTACCCACACGACACGAGCTTATTTCCCGCACTCGTTAGTGGGGAAGGTTCGCAACAAAGCCATTGAAAAGTAAGTCCAAAGCCATTGAAAAGTAAGTATAGGATAGTTGATTGCCACCTAGCAAAGTCTTAATGGCCAAGTTCTTCATGTATTCAGGAATGCGGGTATATTGCTCCAGGGCACCCTTTCATGGGTATATCACCCTCTTGGCACCATGGCGACTCTTCAACTATTAGCAACACGATGATCCTAGATCCACTAATTACTTAGCCAGGGGTGTCCCACACCACATATATGGTCACACTGTATTATGATCCATGGAATTTCTTAAGGAATTGATCCTTATATGCAAATACAAAGCATCCCACGAAGGCGATCACTTTGAATCATGAGTTTTTGCGAACCACTTTTATTTCAAAAACTTGTCAACACCATGTGTTGTGTTTTCCAAGCTTTTGAAACCCAATTTTCCCACAACGAAAAACATGTGTAATTTGAGTGGGACCATTGGTACCATACACGAAGAGCATGGATGCCGAGGCATCACGTATGTAGAGCAACAAGTGATAGGGTCATCAAGGTCCTACTAGAATCATGCAACTAATAGGTATGTCCATCAATTTGTTACGTGAACCAAGACTACTCAAATTAACCTGCACCCTAACATGCAATTTTACAAATAAAATATTTTATAAACTAGGAACAATATAATCAAAGAGTGACTTACCCTAGTCTTCATTTTTGGAATTACATGTCCAAAATATTTTCCATCGCCGTTGACTACACGTAAAAGCGAGAAAACCACAATAAGCGCTAATAATAAAATACTATTATTAATAACTAATAGTATTATTGTGTAGATCTTATTTTTAGAAAGTAATAGAGACTTGAATGGGGTCAATCAGAGTTATGGTTGAAAAGATATAAATTTTTAAATTTTAATAGAATTTTTTGAAAAGAAAATAATTTATTTGGATTTGGAAAAGGAATATTACCGAGAATATTCCTTGGATGATAGGTGGGGCCTAAGGTTAATGGATGGGAGGGAGACCATTGGTCTACGGCCCATGGTAGACTAAGTTCATGGTGAGAATGGGGAAGAAAGCTATGGACCACGGCCTATTTGCCCTATCTACTAGGCTATGGCCAAAGAAAGGCCAATCGAGAGAGGCAAGCCTAGTGGCTTGCTTAGGCTTAAAGGGGTGGAGTCCACATGTCATTGACTTAATGTTTGAGAGAGGATGAATAGTCACATGGGGCCACATGTCAATGGAAAAGAAGGAAATAGGGCCAGGTGTCATCGGCATGGTGGCCATGTCAGACGGGCTAGGGGCTAGAGAGGTGCGGTGGCCTAATCCGGCAGATGAGCAATGTTGATGAATGGTGGCACCTTGCTATGGATGGAGACCACTGGAGGAATGAGGAGGAGGCAGGGAACTCGATGGACGGCTCAAATGAAGGGATGGAGGTATGATGGCAACTGGCCGCGAAGGTTAGAGGATGTGGCGAAGGAGTTCGGTTAGCTCCGACATTTGGTCACCGATGAGGAAGGCTAGCTCTGGTGGTTTGGAATGGGGGCTAGTTTGGTATCAGGTGCTCGAGCTAGAGGGAGGGAATGGGAAGGAGAGGAGCTCACCAAGGAAGAGGAATAGTGGCTATGGTGCTCGAGCTCAAGCTTAGTGTGAGTGTGGCAATGGCAAGTAAGGCAGGGGAGGTGTGACAGTGGTGGAAGAAATGGAAGGAGCTTTGGCTATTATAGGAGCAAATGGCCCATGGTGACAAGGGAGAAGAGGTGAGATATTTTGTTGGCCCACGCGATAAGTGCAAGCCAACCGGATGGGTCATGCCAGGAAGGGAGCACAATGGCAATGTTAATGCGACGATAGGATGGAAGGATGAAGGTTTGCGTGTCCTTTTGACCTTAGTGGTGCGCTGGTGAGATATTTTTGAGCAGAGAAGATTATTTTTCTCTTGTGGGCATTCTCTCAAGCACGTGACTTGCGTGGAAAGAGAGGTGGAGGAGGGAGATGATGTGAAATCATGTGATAATTTATGTTTTTCTGATGAACAAATAGGCAAACATTTTGAATATTTGATCATTAAATTTTGTGAAATGGTGTTGAAATTGGTGAAATGGTCTTGCTGTTGGATCGGCATGGCTAGGCCAATAAGACCGGTGGTGTTTGTGCAGTCAGATCAGCTTGGTAGTTGCGGTCTGACCAGTGACATGTGTGCAATCTAACCACATTGTCTGATGGTCTAGCTGACAAACTCCTGTTCAGAGTCCGTTTTGGGTTGAATTCTTGGTTTAGAATGTTCATTTTATGTTTATGACTTCTAGATGGTTTCTACACGTAAGATATTCTATTGTCTACTAATGTAAGCTAAGTTAGGTGAGAACTTATGTTTGGATATGATTTTTTTGGTTGTTCATGTGTAGGTGTTGCTTGAAGTCTTAGAAGTATTGCCGGTAATGGATTGATACTAGACTTAAGAGAAGTTAAGTTCCAAATGGTCAAGGAAATCATGTGGGATACTAAGGCTAGATAACAATTCATGTAGAGATGAAGTTTCCATATGGCATGATTGTGTGTGTATAGAAAGCGAAACAAATTTGGAAAGAGTCCAAATTTGAGAATGTTGGAGTTTGTATTTGGTATGGATGAGTTGGATACTTATACGGAATAGTTTATTATGTGATTAAGACTCTTTGTTCTAGTTGGATTTGTGACTATGGACAACCACATCTGAGTGTATAAATAGAGACGGGGATTAGGCCTTGAGATACACCGCAAAAGCTACGATTGAGATATTTGAGAGTTGAGAGCTCTTTGTAATAGGGTTTTGTTCAAAACTTGTGAGGGGTGTTGTGGCTGTATCTTATGAACAATACCTGAGCAATAAAGATCATATTCAATCATGAAGGCGTCAATGGTCCCTTACAGTTTTGAAAGTTTTACGTTTTTATTTGATTTTGGAATTAGCTTGTGATTCTTTGTTAGTTCATATAGTTTAGAGAAATCATATTTTTATAAAAGTATTGTCATGTTGTTTTTAGGCCGACGGTTATACTAGAAATTATACTACGGTCAAACTAGCCCTAGGCCTAGTTAGATTGTTAGTTGAGGTTCGGTTAGACCCCTAGAAGTATATTCTTTTGGCTTTGAGGTTACGGTGAGTTTTGATCTATCAAAGTTTGATTAGTTTATTTTCATTGACGTTTCCTATCATTCACCCCCTATCTGCTAGGCTTGGTTCTTGTGTTCAATCCTATAGATGACCATGCCAGAGCGCGCGTGTGGGCATCATTGAGCGGTTGTGGCCGACGGGTGGGCTCAAACGAGCAGAAATATTTGATTCCATATGGAAAAAAAGTTGATGATTTGTCATCTTATATAGGAAATACTAGTGAATTTTCTGATGTATCTTCATGTAATAGAAAAAGACGGGGATTATATTCATGTAATAGAGAAAGGGATCATTGTACATGACTTCAAGAGTATATATGTGAAACAAAGGAAGCATTTTAATTTCCAGGGATAAAAATATTTTGATTGGCACACATGCATTATAGTCTTAAGAAAAAGACATGAGCTTTCTTAAGTCATATCTGCATCTGTATGCTAAGCAGCTATATCATACTCCCCATCTCAACACCGCATTTGTTGTCATGCCCTCCTGTAGCAAAGGAATGTAATGAGAGATCATTTCCCAAATTAATCAGATCGTATCAATTGATTATCATATGAAATATCATCAAAGCAGTATAGTTAAAACAAAAGGTACAAGAGAAATTGAACCTATGTTCATTGGAACTTCTCTGTCTTCACTCCAATTTTAGTTCAGTCTCATCTATTTCAATTTAGCAATTCACAAGACCCCCTAATTTGTAATGGCTAAAAACTATCATCTATAATTGCTGAGTCTACCATTACAGCCTTTTGGTGACCAAAGTAGGAACTCATCTGTAATGGCTCTTCACCTGTAACAGATGTAACAGCTCATCAAGCAAGCACCACACTACTACCGTGTTCCACCACGCCCCTTCGTTGTGAGGTCATGTCATCGTCGTCATAGGTGGTTTGCGGCCATCAATGTCAGTGGCAGTACTAGAGAGGAAGGGGAAAGCATCAACAGTCAGAGCTAAGGGAGGATCTAGAAAGGAGGCATGAAATGATGAAACAGGAGAGAAGGTTGTACATGGGGATTATAGAGACATTACCAAAGGTTGTTGTGCCACCAGTGCCCAGTCGTTGCCATTCACCTTGAGGCCTCCGTGGCAGAACCCAAATCCACCATCACCAGTGTTGGGACGATAGGAGCCTCCACATGATCAAGTCTCCTACCATGCCATAGAGACTAGATCCATAGCTAATAGGGCCAAGGCAATCGGATTTGTGCTTCGGCCACTGTCGTCGTCATGTAGATGAGTAATATTGAAGGAGCTGGGCATCGGAGAGGAGGCTGACGGCGAGAAAGAGGAGGGAGTGGGGCTCTGGCTTCAAAAGGGAGAGAGGGCGGGGATAGAGTGGCTAGAGAGGGTAGGGGCAGAGTGGCGGTGACGCACATGGGACGGGGATGGAGGGAGCAACGAGCGATGCTTGAGATGCAAGACAAGGAGATGAACGCTAGGGATAGGGGGAGAAAGAAGTGCGGTGGTACAGGATTTGTTGAGCATTGGATGTTGGTGGGACGCAAGTTATATCTATGACCCATTGATTTGTAACATCTCCTAATAGGGAGCCATCATAGATAGAGACATCTATAACAATCCTCGAGAGGAGCCGTTTAAGATAAGGGGGTAATATTTAGCAGCTCGTCCTTTTAAGCCATTGCATAAAGGTGCCTACCAGTAATGGCTGTAGACCACTTTGGCTATCTCTAATGACCGCCAAGTCAACCCATTATAGCTACGGTCATCTGTAACAGCTATCTTTGGCCTATCACATATGACATGTTACAAATGTGAGAATCTGTAAATTCTTACTATCGTTCAATTAGGGAAAAACAACTATTTCATAAAGTCTTGTTATATAGTGTAGCCCATCCTAAAATAATCCCTATAGGCCCGTTGCAAAAATATGAACGGCATGCTACTAGCCTATAAAAATATGTGACATCTGTACTTCGCCTCAGAATTGTACAGTTATATATGGCCAGCACTGTCAACTGAAATTTTACGTCTTCCTGACGATTGAACCTGAATGGCTAATTCCATGTTCAGGAATTAATTAAATTCCTCCCAACAAGTGTCACCATCTGTAATCTAGACAGTGAATCTTTTGGAAACAAGTGTCTGATATGAGTTTGTAATTATTGTATACATTGAACAATAGTTGTGTTCTTTCATTACAATATTAAGAGGGCATATTTCAAAGGAACTAATAATACTCATAAGATATTCCAACAAACATATATAAGTAATATCAGAGAATAGTACGTAAGGACTGTAGTTTTGCCAAAACCAAATTTGGTACTCGTACTCAACAACTTCAATAAATTACTGCATCCTTCTTGAATATACCCCCTCAAACTTTTGTCACTACAATTTTTTTCATTCCACTATAGCAGAATCCCGTTGTACATGAAATATCCAACTCGATGGTACACCCCGATGTGGATAGTTTACGTAGATTGCGCAGAAACCGTCTATGCGAACAGAGACCCTTCCAGAAAACCACAGTTATCTTTTTAAGAACTTTTGAATTTCGTATAATAAAATATATCAACTGCTTCTCTTCACATTTGCCCGAGATTTCTTTGATAGCTAGTTGTTCAAGGGAGTCTAGTGAGATCTCTTGATCCCACCAATTTAACTCTTCGCGGCAAATGCAATTAGGCATGCATAATGGAGCAGAACTCTTTTCCTGCAACAAAGAGAGCTATAGTGATATTACTATATATAAAGCAAGTGATAAAGTAAATGATTAAACTTTTAAAAAAAGTAGATGTGTTTTGGGCAAGAGATGAGAGGTCAATATTAAGATTTAAGATACGTACCTCACGATGGTATGGATAAAGTGTAAGAGTTAAGTTTCTAATCGAGTTATTTCTCCTGAGAAAGTGTACAATGGCTGAACCATACGACTTGTGCCCATTTTGTTATCACGCTGAGGTCTAGCTCTGAATAACAAGGAAGCTGCAGGCTGTGTATAATGCTGTATTGCTCTTCTGAACCCTACAAAGCATCATCACCAATGGAATAATTAGACAAAAGCCTTTCGCATGATTAAGACTATGTATGTACCAAATCTTCATGAAAAACAACATTATGTTTTCAGGGTACTTTAACTTGCATAAAAATCTTTTTAGTTGTTAAAGTTTCATTTTACTCGCTGGCTATTTGATCTCTGTTAGTCACACTCACACACAATGATTTGAAGAGTTTTATTTAAACCATACTAAGTCAATTAATTAAAAAACAAGTCGAGGATTGATTAAATATTAATTTGCTGTGGCTGAGAAGTGTAACTCTTCAACAATTTAAAAACACAAATTAACTAAGTTCACTACAAAATATTGTAGTTACACTTGCACATTGTCATATGTAAGGTCATCGCACACAGACCAATTCTTTGGTCCCTTACTAATTCCTAACGTATATAGCTTCAATAGATTGCTATAACTCCTTGACCTGCGAAAGGCATGCAGAACAAGGCAGCAGAACAGCTAGTATTTTAGAGCGAGGTCCATTATAATTGCTAAACTAGAGGATCCATGGACCCAAGTGTGACTTTCACAAACTTATAATAAAAGACATTCTGATAAACATTATATATGAACCAAATTAGCTTTGATATTGACAAAACAACAAACTAATTAAAATTTATGCTCGTAAACGACCTCTAGGACGTAATTTACGCACTTCACGATATACTAATTAAACATCAACAAGAGAAATAAATATAAATATGTAAATAGATAAATAAATACCAGAGCAGCAGGCATAGGAGAAGTAAGCCTTAGAACATCAGCCCGTGAGAAAAGCTCCAAGATCTTAGTGAAATCCGATTGAGATATGCTCTCGATAATATGAGAAGGAAGCTCACTGACGGCGAGCTCCTTGAGGAACGTAGGTAACCTGACCAACTCAACCTCGTAGGGGTAGATATCCTCCCAGCCGAGCTCCTCCAGCGCCGGCGTGGAGAGCCGCATCGCGGAGCCGGTCGCGCCGCCGCTCCACCAACTCCTTTCGGCGAGGCAATACTCCACCTGCATCTTGCGCAGGTTTCCAGCCTCCACCTCGAGCAGTCGGAGACGAGAGACCGAGACGAGGCGCAAGCTCAAGAGCGACTCGCTGCAGAGGCTGAGAGCCTCCGCTCCGTCGATGAGCTCGAGCTGGAGGGCCTCCAGGCGTGGGCAGCGGCGAGAGACGACGTCGCTGATGCCGTCGCCGGTGTCGCTGAACCGGAGTTCGGACATCTGCAGCTTCGTCAGGCGGGCGAAGTCTCCGTCAGCGGCGTCGAGCGCCGGCGGCAGACGGACAGCCATTCCGGAGGTGTAGAGGGAGATCTCCGTCGCCCTCTCGAAGCACGGGAGCTCGAGGAAGGCCTCTTTGCTGCCTATCTCGGTCGTCACGGAGAGGTCGAAGCTGCCGGTGACGCGCCGGGCGGCGAAGCCGGCCCACGAGGAGGCCCGCCTCTCGTTGACTTCGGGCCAATCCCAATGATAAGAGATGGCGAGGTCGGTGATGTCCACGTCGGCGGCGTAGCGTCGGAGGATGCTGTCGAAGTGGTCCGGGATGTGCTCGACGTTCCTCGCCTCCTCCCCGAGGAGCCGGAGCCGCGGGACGCGGGTCCAGACGTCGACCCACCGGCGGGACAGCACGCTGGTACGGATGGCCTCGGGTGTGGTAACAAAGCTTAGGACATGGTGGAGCAGCTCGCTGGGGAGGCCGCTGATCAGGTCCGGACCCTCGTAGCCACCGCCGCCGGATCGGGCGGACGGCGAGGCCCTCTTGTGATCACGCTTGTGCCATGGGGGAACTGGGGATTTGAGCTGAGGTGAAGCAAGGAAGGAGAAATCTAGGGTTTCGTGGCGGCGTTGCAGCCTCGATCGAAAGAGTTTGAGAGATGAACACGCACGGTAGGGGCTTTACATGTCGGAAGCGCCTGTCTGGACAGTGGGAAAGCGAACGACAGGGCATGTGACCATTGGGTTCATCTGAGCCGTCCATCACAGGATCCACGGCGTAGAGTGACAGCTTGTCTGTGAAACCGTCCGATACCTAGCTAGTTACTCCTACCTTTTTTTCCTTGCGAGGGATATACCTAGTTACCTTATACTGCATTCTTATATATACACATTCTGCTGATCAATCCTTTAATTTGTATGATTGCGTTCGTTGTGGCTGATGGAAACATTTTAGAACTGTACGTGTTAAATTGTGGAAATCAACTATATATCACAGTTAGTGCACGTTATTTTTAATTTTTTATTTCACTAATTGGTTTTTTATTCTGTGGGACGAACAAAGCATCTTTAATAGAAATCATTTCTACCCCCCAAACTATCAAAAGTTAATAAGGATAGCTCCAGTGCTGGTTCGACTACTACGGGCGAACAAAAATTCGGTTCGGTAGCTGCAACGGTTAAAATCTATGCGGAACCCATCTAAAGAAAAATCTCTGCATCTGTCCTCCTCACGTGAACCACGGCTGGTCAACAGCTGCAAGCCATATTTTAATTGCTGAGTTCGACTCCTTTTTTTTTTCTTTTGCCACAACGATGGATTGATATAATGTGTTGTGTTCGGTTTTTTCGTGCACGGTTCGATTTTACTCTTCCATTGGAGCTGCTCTAAGCGCATATCTTCTTTTACTACTATAAAACAATATATCAGTGTTATACTTATTAGTATCAGTTCGACTAAATACAACACTAAGAGTGGCTTCCCATCCTTAAACCCGCACACTCTAAAAACCTGGCCCTAATCTAAACCGAGCCAAGCCATAAAAAAATCCAAGCCAAGTGATTCATTTTTATTCTTTTCTTTTCCATCTCTCTCATTTATTTGGTCTCTTTCAATCTCTCTTATGCAGTCTCTCACCTCTTCTTCCTCGATCTATCTTGCTCCCATTCACAGCAGGCAGCAACAGCCACCCTCATGGCCATCGGCGGCAAGGCTTAGTAGCCCACCGACGGTGAGTCTCAGCGGTGACCTTTCTCCCTCCTTCCTCGGTGGCTGTGCCTCCCTCTCCCCCTCTTTGCTAGCCACACTCCACCCTCTCTCAGCCTCCACCACCCTATGGGCTAGTGGATCCGGCTAAGTAGAGGTCAGGATAGATAGATCTAGCTGCATCCGACATCACCACTATGCATCCCTTCATTGTCGAGCCACGACGTCTTTATCCTCCTCTTGGCCACAGTGTCTTGGCACACCCTTGAGCTCCCCCTCTCTCTATGCCTTCCTCTCCTCATCCAATGCTATCGATTCGTGGTAGAGAAGACTACACAGGGGCTAGATCTGGTGGCCCCCAAGCTTGAGCCTACTAGATCCAACGGACCTAAGTTTGAGGGCAGCCAGATCTAGCCCTCGCGCTGCCTCTTCCACCATGATAGGGAGGAAAAGGGAAGGCGAGAAAGAGGAGGCAACAAGCCTAGCCTAGTTTGACGATGATGATAACCTAGTGAAGGAAGACGAGGTGGTAGTGGCGGATCCAATAACCCTAAACTAAAGAACAAGGAACTAAAAAGAGATCGACGGCTGTGAAGGCGATGAGTCCTGTAGTTACTATGGTCTAATAATGTAGTTGCCATGGTCTAATTGGTTACGTTGATTTGGATTTATCAGTTGATCCGTGCCTATTGATTTGTACATTGATATGTAGATCTGATTTGGAAATTTAATATTGATCTGGGCATACATAGCATCTATATTAATTTGGTGGAGCTTAGTCTTTTTTTAGCTTGATAACCTCATCAATGTCAAAGTTTTATATCGGTTGGAAAACCAGCACAGAGTTCCAACCGGTTTTGAAGCCGTTTTCTATAGTAGTGTTCGGTAGAAATCATCTCTACCCCAAAACTATCAGAAGTCAATTAGGGCTGTTCATTATCCATCAATTGTTCTACTGCTCATGCAGGTCCAATCAAGTAAATGTTGCAGACTTCGGTTAAAAAGTACGTAGTATAGTACTACTACCAGATGCCGTAGACAACACAGCTCAGAACCGCTAGCCACAGAGAAATTTCCTGTCTCGCAAAACACCATTTTTCTTGGCTACCAAGAGATCTGTATTTAATTTGTAAATATTCAGATCACAGTTTGTGAAGGTATGGGAATGAATTTCTTGTTATCTTTCCTTTCAACATATATATGTACATATCAACTGCAATGATATATGATTGCACACATATATATGGTATTATCTTCTTATAAACGAAGCAAGACTGCAACTATGCACAACTCTGCGCAAAGCCATGTTATATTTTATTCAGAATTATGCAGAGTGCAAAGTGTTAACGCCGCACCATGTTCTAAACGATATCTCTTTAAGAAGTGCAAAAATTTACGACCTTTTTGTTAACATGTGCTGAAATAACAGGTTGATTCTAGCTTCATTTTTTCCATTTTTAATTGTTTTGCTTTGTTCCTTTCAACATTTTTTAAAATTTTTCCTTTACCATGCATCGTTCAACAATTAAGAAGGGCTTTTCATTTCCTCTGATGAATTCCAATCTATTAACCAATGAAATACAGAGTGTATGAAGAACCAACAAGTCCACTACTCCACAGTAGAATAACACTAGAAATTTGTAACCAAGCATTCTACACAGGATGAGTGGAACCAATAGTAATGTGGTAATTAATCTACTTGTGCCCTTGCAGTTGTAAGAATGTTCCTGTTTGCAGATAAATGACTTTCATCTCAATGTTGTATTAATTTTAATTGTTCAGGAAAATTTTAGTTGATTCAGTGCATCATCTACTGTACTAGCTTTGACATCTGTATCTCCTTAATTTGTATCTCTGCTTTTCAGAGTGAGAGGTGATATTCGCCTTGGCATCTTCCAAATCGACGGCATAGGATACTTAGAAAACTCCAATCTAAAATTTTTTTCTTCTCAAAAAAATCACAAGGAAAAGTCAGCATATTAGACTGTGTAGATTCAAACTAATCACTCCACGACATAGTACTAACTCACGGATATTAATTGTTGAAAGCTAACAACAATCTAACTGTTTGGTTAACCATCATCAATAGGTGAAATTAGTGTTCCTACATGGATATGTTTTTCCATAAGTAACTTGCTATTTTAACTCTAATCGTTAATATTCATGGACGAAATAATACATCTTCAAACATAGAACATAGGTCGTCGTTTTATACCATATGATGCAAGCAATTAATTTAATTATGCATGTTAATTTCCAATTTTGCTTGGTATATAAACATATATGAGGCTTCACCAATTTTATACCCTACAATGCAAATAATTACAACGGGACTTTTTAATGGTCCGTCTATAGAAATGAAACCCGCCGGTGTCCGGGAATATCGTTTTTTTAGTCTCATGAGCTGCATAATTAGTTTTTAGCTAACTTGAAGAAATAGTTTGTTCCAAAGAATTAAAAATGAAAGGTCTGAAAATGAATTTAGTATCAATTTTTTTTTGTAATCAAGACATGAATTAACAAAAATGGATTTCAAAAGAATTGTTTTGAACAACTTATCACTAATAATTGCAACCAGAGGTCCAAATTAAATAACAGTTCTGAACTTCTAATACATCTAAGCTAGTTCCTATGGACAGCAAGGATAATTCAAGAACTCATAAGTCATCAATTAATGATTTTTTATTATCTTTTGAACCTTTTTATTTTTTTAAATTTTAAAAATAAAACCTACCACAATTTATTTCCGAATTTGAACCTTTTGCCCACACCAGTAGTTTGGCCAAACAACACTGTTACACCATGAGCAGTGGATGTAGTAGTATTCTTTTGCCATGTCAAACTAACTAGCATGGTAGAATCCTTACCAAGTCAACCTAATTTATAATTCAAAAGTTCAGATCTAGAAATAAATTTATGGTGGATTTGTTTTAATAAAAATAAAATTCTCAACTAATCATGGATTCATGAATACATTGGTAATTGGCAGATCAAATGAATGTAGCGGTTCCTTTTGTTATCTATCTTTGATCAAGTTTCTATGCAGAAGTGGTCATAGGAAGTAGGTTACTTTATGAAAATTTCAATTAAATATTATCATTAACGATAAATCTATCAAGCACCAGGATGAGGAAACGCATACAGCAGATCGATGTATGGGATGGGATTACAAGGCTGTAAGCCCCACCTCCATGAAATTTGTTTGGAACACACCGGGTCCATATAAGCATGTATTTCTGCAAATATTAAAGCTAGCCGCTAGGTACAAAATTTTAATGTCAGGGAGTCTGCTTATGCCTTCCGGTCTTTCATCAATATGGCTTGATGCCTTAATTAACGCTACCTACATCCTGTGAATTTGTAGTAAGTCGACAAAAGGCATTCTCACAAAAAAATACACAAGCAAAATTAACTAGGAGAGAAAAAAAATGCGTGACAGAAAACTATCTCGTTGATGAGATTAAGTTTCTTTTCTCAATGTACAAAAATTAGTACCGTAGAATATAAAGTAACACAGTCACTCCATTTATTTTTACAAATAGACTAAATAAACCCGCTTATAAAAATACGTAGAACTTTAATGTCTATAAAAATTGATTTTCACATATGATTATCTTAAAAAAAACCTAATAGTATTATTTTCACATGTGGTGGTTTTTAGTCAACCAGGAACACCAATACACTCCAACGTACCAATGCCTTATTAAAATGAACAGACCCACTGACGATGTTTTCTTTTCTCTCTTTGTTCCTATTGCCTCTCATCTTTCCTCTCAGCTCATCTCTTTCTCCTATCATCGATGGCAGCCAACAGCCTTACAAGCGATGATGATGACATCAGTCTTGGAAGGGACAGATCCATCACTGACGGCAGCCTCAAAAGTATCTGCTGCCATCGATAACACAGGAGCAGTGATGACAATGGCACTAGTCTTAGAAGGTGCGGATCTAGTGATAGAAAGGTCGAGGACGACCAATCCTATGGTGGAGGTTGGGACGGTGTCGGTAAGGTCGGTGGCGGCCATTTGTGAGGACGGCGGTGGCCTTGAATTTTTTATGGAGATCAGAGCTAGGTTTCTAGAATATTGGTTTTGGAATTTTTAGTTTGTTGCCAAAAAAAATATCTTTTTATAGTCAAGCAGCATACATGCCCACCCAAAAAAAAACCGTTTTCACATGCGGTTGTGCTGTCTGCCTAGGAAAATGCCAATTTTCACCGACACCTATTTGTGTTTGCCACACCTGCCTGCGAAAATTTATTTTGGCCATATGTGAAAATTGTTTTTAGTAGTGTAAAGAATTAGTAATTTTCTTGCATTAATTAAAGCTAGCTTTGAGTCAACATGTTAGTTTGGATTCTCTATGCCAGCCGCTTTTGGCCACCTAGGAACTTTACATACATCATTTCGGTCTGAGAATTCAATGATAGCGCTTGTAAATTTTCAGTGTTCTGTACAGGTCCAAGTTCAATAACCAAATCGATAATGGTGAACCAGCTGATAGTCAAAGCTGGTGATCTGTTTTGGTAATGAGAACTCACCACAGTATGAGCGTTTTCAGAATGAACGAGTTGCAAAGTACAATACTAGTGTTATAAGGCCCATTTAATATCTCCAAAGATAGTCCGAATGCAGCAGTGATAATTGCTCGATCCAACGACCATTTTGAATAAACAATAAATATATTCTACATGGTTATATAAAAACAACTATAATGGAGGCATCCTACATGGGCTAACATATCTCTAGCGAGTTACTTTATAGATCGCTCATATTAAAACCATATAACAACCGTTTCTAACGTAACATTGATGACAAGCTGGTTGCAATCAAATGTCTCTAATTCGCTCTCAAAACAATATATAACGAACACTTCTAATCCTAACCAACTTACAATGTCCAGCAGTCTAGCCGCAGCACCACTCCCTACCCATCTAGTGCACGCGCTTCCACCTCTGCTCCTCCTTGCTCATCCTCCCACCTCTACTGCCTCCTGCTACCCTCCATGGAAAAACATTGGGGCCACCGGACCGGGCAACACTTAGCCTGATGAAAACGGATCCAGTGCCACCTTGTCCATCACAGGTGCTTCTGTGTGGGGTTCAACCTCATGCTGCAGCAATAGCTCAACATCCACGATGACTAGCAGAGGGTTGGCCCTGAGCTACGGCTTTGATGGGGTCCTTGAGCTCATCGTTCTCCACGATGGGCGATGGAACCAGCCTCCTTCGCTTGCTGTCAATGGCTGTACTCACTCTGCTCCCCTTCTCTAGCTAGATATGGTAGAGGCCAAGCTTAGCCCCACTAGATCTTGGCCTCCTTCTCTAACGGTGTGGTCTTTGAGTGGCACCGGCCTCCTTCAGTGACACTGACATCTACATTATGCGTCGGCCTAAGCTCGGAGGCAACTAAACTTGGCAAGAGTGAAGATGAACTCAGCAATGACCGCAGACTCTATGATGGTGATGAGTTGGCTAATGCACGGCGGCTCATGACTGAACTGAGCAGCCCAATGCAACCATGGTCATTTGAGCAAGAACTTTTTGTTGCTTTCATAGAAGGTTGGGAGTTACAGACAGCTTGAGTCTAGAGCCCGCTGTTCTAGACACACCAAGTGAGATGCTTTGAAAAATGTTAATTTGTAACCGAATATAATGACATTTTCTGTACTAGTGTCTGTAAAGTTTGACGATAATATTCAGCACTCGACAATGAGAAGATAGCCCACAATCAAACGCTCAGCATTGAGTTTGCTACCTTCATAACCTGTACAGATATATACATGCTAAAACTAGAGAATACTATAAAGATGTCCAAAAATATTAGTATCACCCTCTGGCATAATTTTGGTTTTCACACCTCAAAGAATGGTATACGGGTGCCCTTCATCTATGAACAAACACATGACGCAACCATTACTGAAGTACGTTCACAATTTCAAACCAAATTTCCTAATTTTTGGGTTTACCAATGTTTCCTGGTAGGATGTGCTTCCTTTTTTGTTTTTTTTATTTAGAAAATTCAAACTTCAATATTTTTCATATTAAATTTCTGAATAATGGTCCCTATGATTTTTTTTTACGTTCTGAAATAGTGAACCTTTTGAACTACCAAAAGCCGGCCCCATAAGCCACAGAGAAAAATCGCAGCACATCATGGAAGCTGGATGGGAGACAAGGAAAAGTGGCAGGGGGGGCTTGACATGTAAGAGGAAGTTTGATCGAATTGAAGGGCAATGATGACAGCGATGGAGAGGAACAAACCACAAAATGGTTGGAAAGCATCAATAATCCAGCAAGAATGGAGGAGAGCAATGCCAAGCTTCGATTATCCGATTGATGGTTTGGCCGATAATCCGATTTTTTAGCTACATAACAGTTGAGTTCTTTTATACAACCAGTACACTAAAATGAGTATTTTTACTACCAATTCAATCAATCGGTACTATAAAAATCTATTGTACACCTATCAACCGGTATTAAATTGTTTTTTACACTACTTTTTACTGTTTATTTTACTTTGCTGTTTTTTTATTATTGTAATAATTTATATATACATATATATATATATATTACACATACATATATACACATAAATATATGTGTGTGCATTTTTATATATGTATATGATTAACGAGATAATAAATTCAATAATTTATTCTTAAATAGTGCTTATGTAAACCGTCGGGAGGAATTCTTGCTTTGGGGTGGCATCAGCGGTAGCCGCAACGATGGGTGGGCACATGGTGGCATCGACGATAGAGATGGGGATGGCGGTAGCGTGGAGCACGATGACATCAGTCGACATGGAGGACGATGACGTGAGAGGTAACAAGAATACAATATGAGGATTTGACGAGAGAGGGGTATATATATATATATATATCATCTCCTATACAACCTAGAGTTTTCCCGTCCGATTAAAATATCTTTAGTAAATATGGTATAAAATTTAAAAAACTAGAATAATTAATGTTAAAAACTTTGAGGTAAAACCTTCTATTTTTTATTAATTTTAGATGACATGCACTCATTTTTCTATTTTACTTAATTTTCTATTCTTTTTCCTCTATTTTTCTATAATTTTCCTTTGTTTCTCTTTTTAAATATTTTTGTCCTATGTTCCTTGTATTTTTGTTATTATAAAATACTATTATTATTGCTACATTAAATTTTGGTAGCACCTCATTTGTATTTACTTCTCCTAAGGATCATTAGTACTTATTAAAAATACCAACCGATACTAATAACTACACAATAGTATAAGTTAGTGTCTCCAGCCAGTATTAATGTGTTCGGCAACATTGGTATCGGTTGATAACACCAACCAATACTAATGCATGGATCTTTAATACTGTTTGATGTCACCAATCAGTACTAAAGATTGTACATTGCCATCGAGATTACCTGCCCGCTACAACCGATACTAATATATAAATCTTTAATACTACTTAGTGTCACCAATTAGTACTAATAATTTTATAGTAACCACGAGCCTTTAGACCTAGTACTAGAGATCATCTTTAGCATTATTTGTGTTTTGGTCCGTTAGACCAAAGACTATTTCTCTTGTCTTGTAATTTGGCCCATTTAATATGAGATAGCCCATTGAACCATCTAGTCATCCAACCCAATAACCCATTCATCTATAATTCTCCTTGATTCTCTCTCTACTCTCTCGCTCACACACCTCACACCAACAAGCTCTATAACTCTCAATCCCTTTCTTTTAGTTTTTGCTATGTGTTGATATATCATGATGTACTGTATGAACAACTGGACATTATCTGCGGATATACTATGTGTCATCTAATATTGTGTTGTGTGTCTATGTGATGTCACATGTGGCTGTATTGATGTGTCATATATTAAGTGCTTGTGATATTATTATTGTATTGTTGCCTATTGTTATTGTATTGTGATATTGTTAATGTCCTATCGGTTGCACATGCATGTTATATGCAATGATTTTAATATGTTTGCAAGCCAAGTCCATACTAGCTATACACCACATCCTTCACCCCCAAACAATCTGCTCTGCATCACATGCTATCCAAATCTAGTTAAAACTTATGGTTCAGGATAAGACCTGAACAGTATCCGTCTAAATCCGATCAGTTTTCATCCAGTTGGATCAGAGATTGTAACAAAAGTTATGTTCGGTTGCAAATGCACTTGCATGTTATTTGTCTATAAAAATGTGTGGCATCTGTTAAGTTATATATGACCAGCACTGTCAACTAAAATTTTATGTCTTTTTGTCTATAGAACCTGAATGGCTTATTCCATGTTTAGGGATTAATTAAATTCCTCCCAACAAGTGTCTCCATCTGTAATCTAGACAGTAAAGCTTGTGAAATTTGCATCCATGAGTCGTTGGAATTATTGTATAAACTGGACAATAATAGTGTTCTTTCACTAAAATATTAAGAGAGCACATTTCAAAGCAACCAATACTCATAAGATATTCCTGCAAACATAAGTAATACCAGAGAATAATAGTACACAAGGACTATAGTTTTGCCGAAACCAAATTTGGTACACGTACTCAACAAGTTCGATAAATCACTGCATCCTTCTTGAATATACGTACCCCCGCAAACTTTTGTCATTGTAATTTTTTTCATTCCGCTATAGCAGAATCTCGTTGTACATGGAATATGCAACTCGATGGTACCCTGATATGAATAGTTTGTAGATTGAGCAGAAACCGTCTATGCTAACAGAAACCCTTCCAGAAAACCAGGGTTATCTTTTTAAGCACTTTTGAATTGCGCATAATAAAATATATCAACTGCTTCTCTTCACATTTGCCCGAGATTTCTTTGATAGCTAGTTGTTCAAGGGAGTCTAGTGAGATCTCTCACCACCTCAAATCCATTTATTTTTGAAGGATTTTATTATTAGTGACGAGCAAGCGAGTGCTGAGAAGAAGCTACAAATTCTTGACGTATATTTCTCCTGACGCGAGTGATACGTGCATTCCTGATGTGGATCTCTATAACCGACTAGAAAAATGGCATGTGCGTGACGTGTTTGCAAAACTGACAGTAGTGAAGGCTTCGCGCCTGAGAAAATGGACCGCACAAGCGAAAAAATGGATGGTGGCGCGAAAGAGGCAAAATTTTCGACTGGCGCGCGCGCGGAACAGCAACATTTTGAGGTTTTGGTGTGGTGCGTGCGAGCCTTCGAGGGCATATAGCCAGGCTGAAAGGTAGCGTACCAGAGGAAAAAAGAAAAAAAAACAAAACTAACCCCATCCCCGTCTCCATGTCCAGCACCTCTCTCCTCTCATCCCCTCTACACTCCATCGCTTGCCTCCAAAATCCTCCATCTGCAACCTTGCCTCCAAACCCAAATCTAACCACCTCTCCTATGCATGTCACTCCGAACGTGGCGGATCGCACGACTCCTGCAAAAACCAGTGGTAACTACGTCTTATGCGGCGTCGCCACGTTTCCTTTGTTTTCTCCAAACATGCCAAGTGCACGAACTGCGCCGTGTTCGGATCATGAGATGGCATGGTCCAAGTTTTAGCTATTTAAGTTGTAAGCTAGCTTGAGCAATCAATTATCGATTCCAATTTCGCAGAATAGGCAAGATCAAAATTTCCCTGATTCCATGGCGCTCTGTTCTTTGCGATTTGTCGAAGTTTTTGTTGATTCTGCTATAGTGCCAAACGCGAGTGAGAAATTGAGAGGAGGAGCGATCCATTTCCAAATCCAATATGTGGTATCAAAGCCACACTCCATTCCTCAACCTCAGACATGTCGTTAATTGTCTTGACGGCAGCAGCGAGTAGTAGCGGTAGCGGTGGTGGGGGTACGAGCTCGTACCAATACCCATAGCTCACATCAGCGAACTACACGAGTGGGCCAATACACGTCCAAGCAATCATGAAGGATTAGGGTGTCTAGGCAGCAGTGCAACCAATGCCTGGCAATGCCATCGACCTAAAGCTGTGCAAGAAGGCAAAGGCCCATTTGCTCCAAGCCCTCCTAAAGACTCATGTAGGTGGCAAAGAAGAACACTTTGAAGGAGATTTAGGAGGACCTGAGGACAAGGTTCATTGGGGCGGATCGCATCAAGAATGCATGGCTATATGCACTAAAGAGTGACTTCGATGCCATGCACATGGTCGATGGGGAATCGCTAGATGATTACATAGGGAGGGTGATAGCAATGGCACTGAAATAAACCAACGTTAGGGGGATGGTGGACGACACAGCTATGGTGAAGAAGTTGTTCGACACCGTGCCAGATTGCTACCTGCCTATCATCGTTGGCATTGAGCAGTTTTGCGACATCGACGCAACACTGTTCGAGGAAGCGCTATCCCGGCTAAAGGCGTTTGACGAGCAGAAATGCTAGTGACAACCTAACGGCGGTGTTACTGTTGGTGACCAACTACTCTTTACTCAGGCTGAGTGGGAGGCGCGACAGAAGAAGAGAGCTAGTGAGTCCCCCATCGAGCCAAAGGAGCAAGGCCCCCACAAGTGACGGGAAACACGACCGAGGCAGTCATGGACGTAGGCACGGCCGTGGCAAGGGTGGTCATGGCGAGGCATAGAACACAGGCAGAGGGGGTGGCTCCAGTGGTGGTAGACGTGACAAAAGTCACATACGCTGCTTCAATTGTCACAAGATGGGGCACTACATGTCACAATGCAAGGTGCCCAAGGTGAAAGAGGAGGTGCATCTCACACAAGTCAACGATATCGAGTCGGTGCTGCTCCTTGCCATTTCAAAAGAGCTACCACAGGAAGCGATCGTGCTGCGATAGACTCTACTGGAGGTGATACTGCTGAATGAGGACCGTATGTGGCCAAAACTGTACCATGTCGAGCATAGTACGTCATTGGTAACCACGTGGTTCCTTGACAACGATGCAAGTAACCACATGACTGGTGACAAGGAGAAGTTTCGGGAGCTCGATGAAGTAGTCACTGGTAAGGTGTGATTTGGTGATGGCAGGTCAATAGAGATCAATGGAAAGGGCTCAATTCTTTTCACCTGCAAGAATAGAGATCAATGGCTACTCGAGGAGGTGTACTGCATCCCCAGCTTGTGCAACAACATGGTGAGTCTCGGCCAACTCACCGAGACCAGGTACAGAGTGATCATGGATGAAGATGAGCTCGAGGCGTTTGTGAAAAATCCGATGCACCTGATCATGAAGGTGAGACATAAGCCAAACTACCTCTAAAGCATTGAGCTCACATTAGCACACCCTGTGTCATTGATGGTGAGTTTGGATAACATGGCGTGGCTATGGCACACGTGCCTAGGTCACAAAAACTTCCAAGCGCTAAAACTGCTCACTGACAAGTCAATGGCCAATGGAGTTCCTCCAATCATGCATCCACAACAGCTCTGTTAGGGCTGTCTGGTGGCTAAGCAAGTGCGATGACCATTCCCTGCAGTGGCAAACTTCAAGGCGAAGGATCTGCTTGATCTAATCCATGGTGATCTCTGCAGCCTAATCTCATCGGTGAGAATCAGCGGCAATCAATACTTTATGCTCCTTGTAGATGATCACACTCGCTAGATGTGGGCACATGTGCTTAGGACGAAGGACTAGATGAGGCAAGCTTTGGCAAAATATCAAGCACTGGTGGAGAACGCTCGTGGCTGCAAGATCAGAGTGTTGCGTATAGATCGGGGGGAGAGTTCCTCTCAGCAAAGTTTGCTTGGCTGTGCAAGGGGGCTAGCATCGATCGCCAACACACCACACCGTATTCCCGGTAGAAAATGAAGTGGTCTAAAGAAGAAACCGCACGGTGATAACACATGGCATGATCCTTGTTCAAGAGCATGACGGTGCCAAGCAAGTTTTGGAGGGAGGTGGTGAGGCATGACGTCTATCTCCTCAACTGACTACCAACGAAGGCCCTAGGCAATAGCACGCCATTTGAAGCCTAAAATGGGAAGAAATTGCATTTAGTCATCTCCGCATGTTCGGATGCACATCGCATGTGAAGGTGCCGACCCCTTTCTTGAAGAAGCTTGATGATCGAAGTCAAGCAATGGTGTATTTGGGAGTAGAGAAAGGAAGCAAGGCATATCGTCTCTTTGATCCATAGCGCAATAAAATCTATGTCAGTCGTGGTGTGTAATTCGAGGAGAACGTGCAATTGAGCTAGAATACAGGTGAACCGGTTGCACAAAGATCATAATTCATCGTTGAAGAGGTGGCCACCGTGGTGGGCAAAGGTGCTTAGATGATCGGAGATCATGGTGCAGGGATTCACATAACAACCACGATAGACAACCCACCACCCAACGGCGATGTAGCTAGGCTCGTGATCACGAGGGATGTCCTCCATGACATCGTCACACACTTTGGCCACCTTACCATCTACACTAGCATGTGGCACTCTAGAGCCCAACGAGGCTGCTTCACCCAGGGCAGGAGACTCTCCTCTCCTAGTGGGTAGGGAGAAATCCCATGATGGCCCTGTTTGTTATAGACATATCGATGACATTCTGAAGGAGGCATGGCGCGTTGATCTGAACGAAAAAGAAGATGCTATGGGTGAAGCATTGATGATTGCGATGGAAGAGCCATTGTGTTACCGCGTGGTGGCCAACCTACCATAGTGGGAAGAAGCCACGTGCAAAGAAATTGAATCCATTGAGAAGAACTCCACTTGGACGCTGTCAACAATGCTTGTTGGACACAAGGCAATTAGGCTCAAGTGGGTTTACAAGCTGAAGAAGAACTCTAATGGAAAGGTAATCAAGCACAAGTTGTGGCTAGTTGCAAAGGGGTATGTACAGTGCCAAGATATCGACTTTGAGGAGGTGTTTTGCGCCAATTGCCCGCCTCGACACAGTCCGTGTCATCCTTATTGTTGCGATGAATTACGAGTGGCAAGTGCATCATTTGGAATTGAAGTCAACATTCCTTAACGATGAGCCCCAGGAGAAAGTCTATGTCGCCCATCCTGAAGGTTTCGAAGTGAAGGAAAAAGAGCAACTTGTGTACCAGCTGCACAAAGCTCTCTACAGACTTCGACAGGCGCCACGCGCATGGAATGTGTGCCTCGACCGAAGTTTGAAGCAGCTAGGCCTCACAAGATGTATGTAAGAGCAGGCGATGTGCACCCGAGTAGGAGACAACGCCGACGTCATCATCGGAGTATATGTTGACAATTTGACTGTGACAAGCCAAGATCCCTTTGCAATTGATGAATTTAAGAGGCAAATGATGGCCAAATTTGAAATGAGCGACCTTGAGTGCCTGCACTACTACATCTGCATTGAAGTGATGCAAGGCGATGATGGGAAGGTACTAGAGCAATTCGGGATGATTGACTACAATTCCACCAAATGTCCAATGAAGCCAAGGATGCAATTGCACAAGGACGACGAAGGACACCTAGTGGATGCCACGGAGTACCGCCATGTCATTGGTTGCCTTAGGTATCTGCTACACACGCAGCCAGACATGGCGTTCACCATTGGTATAGCAAGTAGGTTCATGGAACAACCCATAGTCATGCATCAAAAGGCAATCAAGCAGATTATGAGGTATCTAAAGGAGACAATGCACTATAGTCTTGTGAATGGCAGAGAAGGGGGCGCATAAGTAATCACCGGTTACACAGACAGTAATTTGGCTGGTGACATGGATGATCACAAGAGCACGAGCGACATGGCTTTCTATGTCAATAATTCTCTTGTCACTTGGAATTCCCAGAAGCAAAAGACAGTGGTACTATCGTCGTGCGAGGCTGAGTTCATGGAGGCAACGACGGCAGCATGTCAGGGGCTATGGCTGAAGAGCATTATGGTGGAACTGATGGGAACACCACTGGCACCTATGACTATGAAGGTGTTTGTTGACAACAAATCGGCGATAGTGCTGATGAAGAATCCAATGTTTCATGGGCGCAACAAGCACATTGATATGAGATTCCATTACATTCGTGAGCACGTCGACAAAGGGTAGATCATTGTTGAGTTCATGCGAACAAAGGAGCAGCGAGCCGATCACTTGACGAAGACACTAACAGCGGTGAAGCTGACAATGATACGATACCTACTCAGGGTTCGTGATTTGGGCACTCTAGGATTAGGGGGAAGAATGTTGCCTCCAGATCTTGGCGCGGCCCTAAAGCTCTAGGCGCAAAGGATCGTGATGGCCAAGACGACACGCATGGGAGCGCATGACGACTCCAGCAAAAACCGGCATAGCGTGGCCACGTTTTCTCTATTTTCTCCAAATGTGCTGAGCGCACGAACTGCGTCCTGTTTGAATCATGGGATGGCATGGTCCAAGTTTTAGCTATTGAAGTTGTAATAGATTTAGCAATGGATTATCAATTCCAATTTCGTAGAATAGGGAAGATAAAAATTTTCCCAATTCCGCCGCGCTCTGTTCTTGTGTGCTCTGTTCTTCGCGATTTACCAGAGTTTTGCCGATCGGCTACAGTGCCAAGCGCGAGTGAGAAATTGAGAGAATGGTGCGATCCATTTCCAAATCCAGCAGAACTCCTCCATGGCTGGCGTCGAGAGCGACATCAGCGAGCCCTTCGCTAATGCCGAAGCAATCCTTCACTTGCATCGCTGTGAGATTGACTGCATCCACTTCCAGCCATTGCAGATCATTCACAGATACCAGGCATAAGGTCAGGAGTGAGCTGCTGCCGATGGTGAGCTCAATCACGCCGAAGTAGATGCCGACGAGCTCGAGGATCTGCAGGCGAGGGCAGCCCTGCGACACGACCTCGCTTAGATACTCGCCCTCGTCGGCGACGACGACCTCATACAGCTGCAGCTTCGTCAGGTGGGCGAAAGTTGGGCCGTCGTCGTCCAGCACCAGCTGGACCACCATGTCGGAGATGGAGACGGAGATCTCCGTTGCCCTCTCGAAGCACGGGAGCTCAAGGAGATCAGTTTCCTCATGGTAGTCGTACAAGATGTCAGTCCCACGCGACACGTCGAGGTGAAAGCGGCCAGTGACGAGCCGCACGGCGTCGTCGACCCACGATCTGATGTCGTCGTTCCCGAAGTCGTCGATGTCGGCCCCGTGGACCGAGCGTCGTAGCTGTCCAGGACGCCGTCGACGAGGCTCAGGAAGCACGCGCGGCGTCGTCGTCGAGCTCCAGCCGCGGGAGGCGGGACAGCACGCAGGTGCGGATGGCCTCGACCGAGGGCAGGAAGCGAAGGATGTGGTGGAGCAGCTCGTCGCCGAGGGAGCTGATGCGGTCGGGACCATCGTAGCCGCCCTCGCCACCGGATCCGCCCGGTCCGGAAACCCTCCCGCTCTTCGCCGGAGTGCTGCTGCCGTCGCGAGCCATGGTGAATTGGGGATCGAGCTGAGGCCTGAGGGGATCGAATTGAAGCAGCCAAGGAGAGGGATCTAGCTAGGGTTTGGTGCGGCGGCCGACCGGCTGAGCGCTGCGCTGCTGCCTCGAGAACGAGGGGGAGTGGGGAATTGGAGGCGGCTAGGGTAGGGTTCCGGGAAATGGGCCGGACCCTCCTGCTGCTAGTCTTACTTTATGACTGTGGAAGAAGTCCATGTCAGTGTTCGGGTAGTGGTCGAATGGCGACGTCAGCCACGGCCAATGTGGACGCTACATTCATCTGATCCGTCCATTGAAAGATCGACGGTGGAGTCACGTTTGTGTTGTGTGAAGCGTCCGTACGTACTGATGGCTGTGTGTTGTCTGATGGTAATGGTGTAGAGCTAAGTATTTTCTTCTGTTTTTAAATAGATAATGTGATTGATTTTTTTATATACGTTTGACTATTAACTTATTTAAATAATTTAAATAAAAATGTAAAATTGTAAGTTAGACTTAAAGTTCCTTTTAATACTAAACCAAATAAATAATAATTAGGTATTTTTAATAAGATAAATAGTTAAATATAAATAAAAAAATTAACAGCGTCGTCATTAAAACTGGAGGGAATGTTAAATTAATTTGGGAAGTGATCTGATTATAATTTATTTGATTCGAGGAAATTTGGTTAGTAAATTAGTGTCATGATCATGGTGGCTGGCAAGTAGATTAATCTATAGTTATCTGTTTTCTTGTTTTGTTTTAGCTCCGATTCCTTTAGAAGTTAATTTTAGCACTACACCACAACAACTGATAGGTGCTGTTGTTTCTCGGTAACATAATTTTTTTGTGGCACTCCTCGCTCTCAGATTCTTTCAAGTCCCCTCGCGCTCAGATTCCTAATCTTTGTTCTTAATTTGTGGATTCCCTTGGTTCTATGATAACTATTGGCTGAAATTTATTTGAACCATGAGAAGTGTTCGGGAGAATTGTGTTGAATAATGATGATATGGTCAACGTCTAGGAAGTGTTTGTGTGTAAAATATTCTGAACACATGAGGAACAAATCATGTCATTCACATTTTTACTATGGTCGATGTATGCTTGTTAGATAATTTGTACAGCATGCAACGATACAGTTCGCATAGTTATTATTCAAGAAAAGAACCGCCGATGCACTTTAAAGAATCAGATATATGTTCAGGGTTCCATAGCATCTGTAACAAAAGAAATACTAAATGGTTAATGTTAGGATATATAGTATACCGAAGTGAATATTTGCTATGATATGTAATTTGCATACGATGGTCCATTTTTTTGCTCGAATCAGTCAATCAGCACCATTACTTATTAGTTCTGGAGTTCTTTAGTATGCCTAATAAAATATCTTTTAGTTCTAATAGAATGCCCTTCCCAGTTGTCATTGCACTACCAAAACCAGCATCGTGTACTGTACTGGTCTGAAGCATTGAACAGATTATTATGGTTCAGCAATATAAGAATTGAAACCCTTGTCTTCCTTTCAGATGTATATAACTGCAAAGATAACTCATTGTTCAGAGTTATGTTGACTTGCTGAGCACAACTGTCAAAGCGAATATCTCTTTGTAACAAGCTAGTGTAGAAATTTTACTCTTTTGTTAACATGTGCTGAAATAACAACAGGTTATTTTTAGCTTCATTTTTCGTTTTTAAGTTTTTTTTCCTTTGCTCCTTTAATCATTTTCTTAAGTTCCTTTGCCATCCAATAATTAAGAAGGCCTTTTAATTTACTTTGTTGAATTCCAGTCTATTAGCCAATACAGAGTGTTAGAATCAAATAAGTCCACCTCACAATAGAATACCACAAGTAACACCCTACCTAAATTTTATATCAAAGAAACAAATTCAAAGCACAAACAAAACAAATTAATCTTTCATAAACTTTATCTTTATTATAAAAATTATGCTTACAAAATTTTAAAAAAACACTCTTAATTTTCTATATTCAAATCTCTAACACCTTACGCTCTATTTATAAAAAAATCTCAAAAGAAAAGAACTGAATATCCTTAAAATTTTATAACCACTATGTTGCTTATTCTCAGCCATTGGATTTAAAACCGACGCTCCAGATTGCGTCATGTCACTGCCACACGGTAAATCATAGAGTCCGACGCATTCCGCAGATAATACCATTTGAACACTATTCCCACGCCTCCACACTAGTCCAATTACGCCACGTATGCCTCCGAACCTCCTACGCCGCACACCACGTCTTCTTGTCCGGTCCCACCTATTAGCCGCTGTGCCACCACACACCATCACGCCCACGCTTGCTGATATGCCTAGCCCACCTATCAGTCACTCTCTCCCACCATGCACGTGCCCACGCTGCTGGGTCGATTTCCTACCATCATCCCATTCCACCAGCCTGCTAACTTCTCAACCTGCCTGTCAAGTTAGTCCACTTGCTCTCAGCCTCCTTTAGCCCACGCCAGTCCGCTCATGCGTCATCGTTAGCCCACTTCTAGCTGGGCCACGTCCATACCATGTATTCGGTCTACTCGCAATTTCAGTATATTACTATATCAAATTTTAAAAATTAATTTCTCAATTATTGTCCAAAATTTCTCTATTTTTTTAGCTATTTTTCATCTATTTGCTATATTTAATACTTACATACTGATAAACAAAAAAATATTTGTTTGGCCCAAATTTTCACAACTTAAACTATGTCAATGCATACACACGCTCATCATATTTTTTTATAAATAATTTTAATATAAACTAATTAAACAATGTCAATTTTAATATAAACTAATTTTTCTAATTTTAATATAAACTATTTTTATCAATTTTAATTTAATCCATTTTTTATTATTTTTATTTAAAACTGACCAATTAATGACTTCAATTGCAAGTGTAGAAGACGCGATTAAACAATAATTCATATACAAGTTTTAACATTTGAACAAGGTGAAGACCACAATTGCTTTAATTAATTTAACATTGAAGCATCATGCATGACCTCATACATTTTCCAAAAGTGGTCTTACAATATAAATACCCAGAGTGTGTCTCATGCATAGGGCAACATTTAATATCAAGCTACATAAGTAACACCAAAACAGTACACACGTTGCATTCATAGTCACTATTTGTTCATTTTGTTATATCCATTTTAATACCATGCGTGCATTTCTGTTTAGACGTTCGTCCACACTAAACGTTGTTCATCAACTCGATGGTGCAACCTGATGCGCATATAGCTTGCATAAGTTGGATAGAAACAATTTGGGTTGAATGGAAACCTGTAGAGAAAACCAATGATACATTTCTAAGCACTTTTGAGTTTTCTATGATAAAATTTATCGGATGCTTCTCATCACATGTGCCCCCAAAGCCATTGATAGCTATTTCTCGAATGAGATCTCTTGATACTTTAGCGGCAAGTGCATTATGTCTCACAGTTAATATGATTTTTTTTTCTAAAATAGAAAAAGAAATGAAGTGACCAAACTATATAAGTTAATTTAAATAAAGTAACTCAATAAAATGTATGCAAGGTACATTTTATTGCAAGAAACACAAACAAGATACTAAGAGACATACCTTTGGGACATACTTTAAGAGAAAACCTTTTGATCAACCTACTTTTCTTTAAAAGGTGTACAATGGTTGGCCAAGCGTATGCTCGATATAACAAGAGGGGTCTAGGGTTTGGTGGTTGCTGAGAGGATACTGCCTCTTGAGCAAGTGGAGTGGGGAATTGTAGGTAAGTCTTAATTCATTACATAGTGTGGAAGTGTCGGTGTCTGGCAGGAGAAATGATGATGTCAGCCACGGCTAATGTGACCATCGGATATATTCATCCAGGCTATATGTTGCAAGTTCGACTGTAGAGTCACATTTGTAATTGTAAGTATGCTGTACTATTGTCTGATGAATATCAAACATTTCTACCGATAGTTGTGTGTTATCTGAGGGAAATGGTTTATATGTTTAATTTGTTTGGACAATGATTTAATCAATTTATTGATTTCATTCGGTAATTGAATTAAAATCATCATCATGGTAGATGGCAAGTAAATTTATTTGGAGTTCTTTGTTTTCTTGTTTTAGTTTTGATTCCCCTTAGAAGTTGTATTATTTTAGCACAACACCTGATGTTGTATGTTGGTAAAACAAATATTATTGCCACTCAGTCTGCCCGAAAATATATTGTCAAACTATTTGCCAGTAAAAAATTATGAAATAAAAAACAAACCGTCAATCAGCAAATATGAAATAAAAAAATCTTTCAAGTCCCTCACATTCAGATTCCTAAACTTTTTTCTTTGTGGATTCCCTTGGTTTGTTATCCAATAAATGTTAGCTGAAATTCTTTGAACCATGAGAAGTGTTCCAACGAATTAATTGTGTGGAATATGTGAATATATGGTCAAGGGTCTCGATGGTGTTTTGGTGTAAAACATTCTGAACATGAGAAACAATTCTTGTCATTCACATAGACACTTTTAGATTTGTGTTAGACTATGGTGGATGTGTGCTTGTTAGATAATTTGTACAGATAAGGCAATATGATTTTGATGCTGTTCAGCCTATTATTCAGGAAGAAAAGAACCACCAATGCCCTTTCACGAATCAGATATTCTGAGTTTCATAACAGTTCTAACTTCAGACATTAATGTTAAATGTTTAATGTTAGGATAGTAATAAAGTGAAATCGTTGTTGTGACATGAGATTCGCATAGGCTAGCTGCTCCATGCTTGAATCAATCAATCAGAAGCATTATATATAAGTTTTGAAGTCATTTAGCTCTTACTGAAGCAGTTGCTCAATAAAAGTGATTTGCATTTAGTATGCCTCATTTTGTGGAACAGCAGACAAAGAATTACATTATTGCTCTAAGGTAGATGAACAAAGGATGGAGAGAAGAAAAAAAAATAGGGGTGAAGAGCGACAGTGAACAAGTGCTCTCCTCCTTCCCCTCTACTACTCTAGGGTGGCGAAGAGCGATGGAGGTGGTAACCGTTATCACAGGCAGTGTTTTGCTAATGGGTTCAGCTAGCTCAATAATTTATTGTGTGTTTATGACGTTCTGAACACTACTAGCCATAAAGCACAGGTTAACATAGACCAAGAGTTAACTTAATTACCTGTGAACACTATATCAGTCACAGGATATATAAGTTGATACATATGAAATAATTATGAAATCATAATAAACTAACTTTTTATTATATCACTATCAGTTATATAAGTTGTCATCATAGACAGATCATAAATGGATAACACAGCATAGAAGGTAAAAGCAACAATAGCGACGAAGCAAAAGCTAATAGCGAAAAACAACTTAAACTACCAATCACTAGGTACAACACATGGGCAACTATTTTATTCCATAGGAATGGCATGAAAACTAGACTAAAACCCTAAAAGTCTTTATACTCCGTCTGCTTTAGAAGAAACTCCTCAGCGGATAGGTCGACATCATTTTCTCCAAAATATATGCATACATACATACATATATATATATGAGTGATTACTTTATATACTCAGCAAGTCAGAGGGAAAGATGACATGATTTGGTTTAGCAAAGGATGCTAAGGTTTTAATTTATGAAACCATCATTTTATTCTCAAAACGGTTATTTTGCAAAATACTAGTGAATCAAAATTCTAGTTGTTGAAAGAAGGCTTACACATCCATCCATTTTACAAATTACTTTGCAACAACTTATAACATTGATTATATGTGACAATAACATTCTAACATTCCTTATGTTTTCTTTGTTAGTTTCTTTTTACTTTCTTAACACTTGACTATTAATCAAATATCATTAATTAACTATTTCTCATAATTAATAGGATTTCACAGCACAAGTTAGCATTCTCGGCACTACAGCACTAGGATGCCATAAGACACCTCAGATCACACATACCTATTCCCGGCCACGAAGGTCGACTGTCTACCATACAAACGGACTTTGAAAATGATTCACGTCCCAATAATCATCTTCCCCAACCTTTGGTAAAACCAAAGCTATGCTACGAGAAACACCTCATATCCACCCATAACCGAGGACATAGCTTTTTAAATAGTTCAGCTAAACTCTATAGAGGTAGCATGCTTTACCGACACGTTATAAACTTCTCTCTTTAGACAACACGTGCCAATCAAACATGGTTGGTAAAAGAAAGCTCACTACAGGGTTTTTTCAAAACTAACCAAGGATATATCTCATGTCACATAGTTGAGTCGAATCTCCAAAAACCGAGTATTAGGTAAGTCTCATACCCTCATCTATTTAGATCACATTGGAGATTTCTCCTACACCTATCCAATTGTCTTAAAAGAGGCTAAAGCAACACCCATCTCAAGTAGTACAATCCATAACACCCGTGTGGTCGCACTGTAATATATTTGGATGAACTTTCCAAAGAAATCAATTCTTAATGATAATACGTGGCCAAGCCAAAAAGGTACTAACTCTGCACCATCCATGTAATACAAAACATTTTTATTTTACAAACATGCTAACATCACATCATTTTTTCAAGTAAAGTTTGAAAGTCCCAATATTTCCCACATGACATCACAAT
Source organism: Oryza coarctata (assembly GCA_030770085.1). Taxonomy (NCBI): domain Eukaryota; kingdom Viridiplantae; phylum Streptophyta; class Magnoliopsida; order Poales; family Poaceae; genus Oryza; species Oryza coarctata. The sequence continues at coordinate 14,346,423 of CM061475.1, forward strand.
CGTAAGCGAGCTAAGCAATTATCTCGGTAATCGCATCTAAGAGATGACAATACCAATACACATTTGGTAGAGCTAACAAGGATGTGAGTTATCAATAGCCTACATAATATAAGTGAAACTACTAGGCAAGTTTGTTGGTTTCACGCGAACGGAGGCCAAGCATCGCTAAAATGTAAGTTAAGCAATGTTTTTTCATAAACAAATTAATTCATAAATATAGGTTTAAAATATTTGAGAATGGTGTGTCTTGGTACGTGGCAATTCCTGGTATGACGAAATCCAACACAAACTCTCTTTTGAGCGTGACCTCTACACGTGAAAGGTACAAACATTACATCGAGTACCATTAAAAGTAATCAAACACATAAAATAGTAGCACCATTGTGTAGAGAAGTATTTTAGAAAAATTTTGGAACTAGAATGAGGTAAAATGGAGTTACGAATAAAAATATATAAATTTTTAAAGTTTAAAAGATTTTCTAAAAAATAAACTCTGAAAAAAATATTTCTGAGAATATTTCTTGGGCTAACATGTATAATCCGGACGTCAACTAAAGGGAGAGCATAGCCTATAGTGGATCGGGTCTAGGGATCAGCTAGAAAGGGTTGGGCCCATGCGGGTCCTACTTGCTTTCTTTTTTCTTTTCTCCTCATTCTCTCTCCTCGTTTTCTTCCTCCTCACGGTGAGTGTGCTCAATGCGACGCGATGAGTACAATAGCAGCATTTCAGGGGTAGCTGGTGCGGCAAGCAACATTCAATGGCGCCAAAGGGCACTATAGCGATGGCTCGAGTGGAGGTTAAGAGGAAGCTGGAGGTGAGAGGGAGAGAGATGAGGAACAGTGCACGGTTTAGGAGAGGAGCTCATCAACGCCTTTTATAGGTGACTAGGCGCGACATGACGGGAATAAGTTTAAGGGGTACAAGACCAGTGAAGGGATCCTACACTGCCACAAAATTCCAAGGGCAAATAGGGGGAGAGCAGCGAGATTTGCGGCGAGGAGGTGCTGGGCTTGGAGGGCGCGACACAGTGCGATGGCAGGATTTGCATCAAGGAGGGGCCAAGATTGATGCGACAAGGCTCGGCTAGGTGATCCCATGCAAAGGAGGCCACCTTGCGAGATTTGCGGTGGTGGTGTGGCACACTAGAGCGGTGCAACTATGGTGGTGATGCGTAGTGCATGGGACAGGTTTGAGGTGCACAAAAACTGGTGTTAGCTCATTGGCTAGCAGTTCAGCATTTTACGAGGAAGGGGACAAGCACATTGGCGTGGGTGGAGTGGGCATGTGCAGTATAGATATGGTGGCTAACAAGCAAGCCTATGTGGAGAGCGGCGAGCGAGCGAGTGTGGGGGCGTGGCTGTGTAGGTAGCCGCATATGGGAGAAATGGGCTGGTGGGAATAGCCCAAGGGAGAAATTATAGGAGGGATGGCCTTGGGCTGGCCTCAGGTATGACCTAGGAGGGGAAAGAAAGGGAGGCGAGAAAAGTAGTTGGGCCAGCGAGGTGATTGGGCCGGACGAGGGAGAGGAAGGAGAATGGAAAAGAGGAGCGAGGGGTTGGGCCAAGGGAAAGGTGGCCCAAGTGAAAAGGGTGTTTCTACTTTTTCCAGGTATTTCTATAATTTAATTTTTAAGAAATTTTTGGTTTATTTGAAAGGAGTTTGAATTTAAACTTAGGATTTTTCTTGGAGAATTTATGGGTGGGAGTCAAGGAGATTTAATTGAGAAGATTTTGAAGTAGAGTTGTTATCTAGAATCGGACTCAAATTCAATCGTTGGAGTTAGAGAAATGTAGAAAAAAATTCAGAGGAGGGTTGATTTAAAAGTTAAATATCAAAATTTAAATTTTGAAAAGAGATTTTTGTTTCGGGATTTTTAGGTTTAAAGAGATGGTGAGAAATAAGATCTTTTGATATATAATACACACGAGGAATTAAATCTTTTAAAACTATAATTTTTATTTAAATAAACTAATGTATACATACTAGCAAATAGACGTACAGCACTAAATTATAGCATGTGCATATTGTCTTCTTATTGAACAATCCAAGTCAAATCAGTTTTTATCTCTAGCCTTCCTCTACTGAATAAAGGGGTAGGGATGATTATATGCAGATTTTATTGATAATAAATTGAGAGATTTAAGGCTAAATCTTATTTCTATTGTCTATCTTTATGGTGTAATTATTTAAGAAAGGATACGACCTTCTACCTCCACTCGACCTCTCAATTGCAATGGAAGGAAATTTCGACGATCTGAATGATCCGTCAACAATGTAGCTATTCTACAACACATATAACAACTAATAGATGCATCGTTGGTAGGTAACTTTTTTAAAGAATATAATCTTGTTTTTTTATTTTTGGCTTTGATATTTTGATCTAACCTTTTTTCAATTGTTCTTTTTTCAACTTTTTAATTGATCTATAGTTGTCATTGAAATTTATTCCATTATTTTGTTTTTTTTGTTTTTTTTACTTTTGTTTACCTTTTACTTTATTTTCTTCTCTTTTTTTTTGCACAGCAAGGCTGGCTCGGTCCAAGCGCGGGGGGCTCTCCTTTGTTACGTACCCGTGCTCTTCTTTTTTTACCCTATTTTTTTCTTACATGCCGTTAAAGCTAGCTCAGCCCACGTGGAGGCCTTACACAGATGGACTGGAGCAGCTTGCTCATTGCACTGCTCGCGCGGGGAGAACATTTGGCCCAGGCTATGGCGCACTTATGCCGTTATGCGATGAATCGATAAGGGGGCACGGCGCGAGGACTCCAGGCGACGCTCAGAAATTTTAACACGTTAATTTTCTCCACGTGTAGGTAAGGTTCGATGGACACATGGACCAATTAGCAAGCACGACACCTGCCAGCTTGAGAATATTAGATATAAAAACCACTAGTTTGCCTGATTGTAAATGTTCTACAAATAAATGTGTGAACACTGGTGCAGAACAAAACTCTACCAAAAAGAATATCCACGGTGGTTTACAAACTGAAGGTGATTTTACGGTCTTAGTTTCATGGATGGGCCGGACTCTGCTCTCTGATCTTTACACACTGGAAGTATTTGTCCATCTAGGGATGGTCTCGAGAGCAACACCTTGTGACCATTTATTTCGTGCGAACCTTCCATTGTATGATGCATGATTTTTGAAGTCACGGTTCTGTTGGCTAACGGCCGATGACGACTTTGTATGTCTAATTTTGACTATGGATTAGTTTGCTTCACAGCAATTTGGTAAGGATCATAATATTTGTTAGGTTTCGAATTTCCAATTTGTCGTTCAAGAAGGAGCTTTATTAACAGGTGTGCTATATATATTCATACACTTTGATCGTATAGATTATGAAATAGCCAATCCTTATGTACTTGTTTACGGAAATATGCAGGAATCTACTAGTCTGCCATTTAGTGGAAAGGGCATAATAGAGAACTCAACGGTTTTTTTTGTAGGCTCAAGTATGTTAAAATATGTTCTTCACACTTGTACATATATAACTTGAAAGTAACTGAAAATGCGGTTTTTCCAAAAAAAACTAGCATATGTAGAATTCAAATATATAGTATAAATGGTGTTTTTCTAAATCTTGAAGATATATATGTATTTGCATATGCAATAAAATCATTTATGCCCCCTCATCCAAATAGCGATAGTTTTCATTTACATGACATTTATATTATAGTCCAATAAAATTAGCAAATAAAAATTTAAAAATTGATAGCCCCACCTATCATCGATAAAGTCTTTCGGGCTATCGACGCCCCCACAAACCAGCGGTCACTGATGAGCTTGGGAAAGTTGGGCAACCAGTTTGCACCGTGTTTGGCCTTGATGTTTGTATTCGGTCCTAACCAACTGTACATATCCAGCATGATAGCCTCCCTGAACATTTGGAAACACAAAACATTCAGATCCAAACACAAGTACATGATACAGCAAAACAATCCAACACAATCGCATCCTAGTCCCCAAGGTGACAGCTAGCCAGCGGCCACGCACTGCATTGTTGCAACAGTTACCTCAAGGTCGGATTGGTGGGTGGTGGCGGCAGACGACTTATTCAGGGCAGCAATCCTTCGTGATCTAGGCGGCATTCTCCGTTTCCTCTACACCAACTTCCACTTAAGCCTCAGCTGGGTTACTCAAATAAACTTGGTCAGTCAGACAGGTGAGGGCTAGAAGATTACATCCCTCAAGCTAGTATTTTTAAACAATGTACGTAACAAAACCTTGATTTATATATCAACATATATTTGCAAAAAATGTAGTACACAAAATAATTAGTATGTGTGTGTGTTAGCTTCTGACCCAAATTAAGTGCATGGAGAAAAAAAATGTAATTCTCCAATTCAGAAATCACTAATAGAAATGCCTTATAGAGACATTAATTTTCTAATATCATAGAGGAAGTTTTCAAATGCATTTACAATATTGTAGAGACATTTTCAAAAATATTTCATTAATGCACTAACCATCTCAACTTTATAGCAAACCATTGTGAAAAAGGAGAAAAAATATGATTCCTTATTGTTGCCGATCCTCCTACTCAACCCTTTGAAAAAAATCATTCTTATATTCAATGCACTAACCATCTCAACTTTATAATACTACTTATTTATTATTTAATATGTGTCTTGTAAGATGTTAAAACAACTCAAATAATGTCTTTATATATAAATAAAAATTTTGAGTGCCAAAAAATACCTCTACAAGATAAACCTAACAAAAATGTGCTAAAATTGTCTCTAAATTATATCTAGCTATGATAAATGTAACACCCACTATTTTATTAAAATCATAGTTTCCTTTGCGCTATTAAATTCCGTTTCAATTCTCCAAATTTCTAAGGTTGTTTAAATTCTTTAAATTTATGACGTCAAGTTTTATTTCGATTTCAAAAATTTTTAGTTCTACCAAATAATTTTTCCTTCTATCCAAATATATTAAAAATACTTATTTTAGACTCCGATCACACGTTGAATATTCTCGTTTTTATCATTTCTTAGTTAATCCAAAATAACAGAAAGTGTACAACCCCACCTTACCCTTTGCCTAAAACACTATCCTCTTTTCTCCGTAATATGCGTAACATAGCCGTCACAAACCACAAGCATGCACGCATTCTCCTACTGTCTATGACCTTGCATCAAGCATGCACGCACATATCCCCACTCTATCTCTTTGCATGCTCACGGATAAGATCAACTAGTGTCTCCTTGACATACTCGCTCCCTTACTCCAAGCAAGAGACAAACAGCAAAGAGGGAGTTGTAGAGGGAGAGTAGGTAACAGTATCAAGCATGGCAACCATTCTTGACGTTACTCACCGCATCAAAGGAGCTAAAAGTTTCCAGAGACTCAGATAATACCTTCACCTCCCACACGCTCCATTTTCGTCACTCAATCCATTGTCGTTGCCAAGCCAAACCACCAGGAGGGCCGCCAAAGTCATCGCGTCGCAAAGGTAGCCATATCCATCAGTCTTCTTTTCCCTCCTCCCCTAGTAGCAATGTTGACAGCACCTTCCCACGCCAACTCCGATTCCTACGCTGATGCCACATCCCTTCTCCTCTACCAACGCACCGTCCTAGTGTCTCATGCCAACACCGCACCAGCGCCCTCCCTGTGCTGCCCTTTCCCTGAGCTGCCACTCCCGCCCGCGACCGTGTTGCCGCCTCCTTCCCATGCCAATGCTGCCCCGGAGCACTTCCGCGCTAGCACCGCCCTTTCCCGGTGCTTCCGCTCCCACCGATGACTCCTCTCTATGCCGCCCGCCGCTCGACCGCACCTTCCACATGCATCCCTCCTACCGGCACCGCCCTCGAAGCCCTCTGGCCCGCGTGTCGCCCCATCGCCCCTCTGTGCTACCCTCGTTGTTCACCTGCCGCTACCCATGAGAGAGGAAGCCAGAGAGGGAGAGGCAACGGGAGGAGAAAAGGAGGAAAATAAGAGAACAGGAGGAAGAGAAGAAAGAAAAAAGAAAACGAAAAGAAAGAGAAAAAAGGAAAGAAAAGAAAAGAAAGTATGACCCACGTGGGTTCTACTCTCTCTCCTAGCCTACTCATGGACTTGGTCCACCGTAGACCACCCTCCACTCCTCGCTTACAGCAGAGACCCACCATCGGCCTAGAATATTCTCTAAAATATTTCTTTCAGATTTTAATTAATCATTTATCCATCCGAAAACCCCTTTAAACTTTAAAAATTCATATCTTTTTATCTGTAACTCTGTTTGATTCCATTCAAGTCCTAAAATCTTTCTATAATCCTCCTCTATGCATTGACACTATTTTTTATGTGTTCATTTGTGGCTAGTAGTGGTTTTATGTGTTGTTTAATTTTCACGTGCATAGGGCCTAACCGACAAAGGTTGCACACAGGAGTTTGACGCCCCAGAAACCACAGCGGACCAAGGCAAGCCCCCCAACCACTTCTTACACCTATGTTTTAATTAAGTATTTTGTTTACAAAATCACATGATTAGGTCACACTTTATTTATTGTTTGGCCCCAATTCATGTTCAAATTGTCGGACTCTCCTAGTAGCTGCACGTATATTATATAAAACTTAACCCTCAACTCCACCGTATACTCACCGGTACCCACCATACCAAGGTAGAAAGAATATAGGTACATTTGTTTTGTCGAATGGGAAAGAAAACTTGGGTTTTTATGATCACTTGTTTATTTGAAAACCCAGCAAGATGTCGGCTTGGTTATAAAATAAAAAGAAGGTTTTATAAAAACTTGATGATGCAGGAGTTAGTGCCTTGGTGTCTTCATTATGCACCATCCATAAGGACTGTTCCCTTTGAAAAAATCATCTAAGCGTAAAATAATACGATTACATGAGTAGCACGGGATGTCCATGGTAGAGTAAGTAGCTAAGACATATGTATCTTGTATGTTAACAGTTAAGGAACACTGCAATAGAGAGACAAGGGCATTCTTCTGAGATAGAGGTTTGTCTTAACTATAAGATGCGGTTGGTGCTATATGGCGTGTCATGAGTAGAGAAGGGCCTAAAACTGGCCTAATGTTTGGTCTTAGAGAGTAGTCCAACTATATACCATAGGATGTTTATAGTTTGGTTATATAAAAGCCTCGTAGTAAACTCTTATTTGTCGTCCATGTCTAATTCACATACGTTGAGTAAATTAGGATGTTCACAGTATGTGGATAAAGCATGTAACCTCTGCAGAGTTTAGTTAAACTATTTAAATTGCCATGACTAATTCACTTGGGGTTGTATTTTTACTTTGAGGGCTGAGATGGCCAATTGCAAGCTAAGATGGCCCAGGTGGATTATCTACTTTGGATGTTGAGATGGCACGATTTAAAAGAGACTTTTTACTCACGATTATTGTGACTGGTTGTTGACCGAATCTAGATGATCATCAAACCTAAGTATAGGTATTGAGTTTCAATATACTCGATAATAGTGTATAGACTGTGCTAGAACTTGGTCTGTTGACTACACGTTCTCGATCCAAACGGTTCTCGTGAACCCAATAGGTTCGGAGAATTATTCTCCGACCACCCGTGTGGCCTTTTCCATAGAAAAAAAGAGAAAAAAATGCAACCTGTGGAATTGAGTGAGGTGTGAACCTCGTTCCAAAACTAAAACTTAATTCACTAGTGTTTTATAAACAACAATTTAAAAACCTTGTTGTTTTGAAAATAAACATTTACCTAAACTTTTTTATAGCCCTACATATCATATTTTTTTCTGACTTGCTGAATACACTGAGTACTCACCCTTACTATTATATATTTATATAGAGTTCGAGGAGGGATACATTGACCCATCTACCGAAGCCTACTTCCAAGAGCAAATTGAGTACAACTTCTCTGAGTTTCAAGCCTAGTTCCCAAACTAAGCCTGTGACTCATATTTGCCGCCTTACTCTTAGTGTTTTATATTCTATGCCTTTTGTCACTGCTCTTTCGCTCATGCTTTAGTTTATCATATGTTACTTGTGTTTCTACCAGTAGAACATATGATTCTACTAGCGTTATAATAAAACCATGTTACTTCTGATTTTCACTATTAATCTGTGAGTACCAACTTGTATCCTAGAACTGGTATAGGTAATATTGTGACCTGCCGGTTAGTATTTGCAGATTGGTATAGTTGGGGCGCCACAATAAAATTATTCTAGTCAATTTTTAAAGTACCTATAAAAATATTTTCATACTAGAGCTCCTAATTTGTAAAGACAAAATTGTCTCTAGAAAAGTGACTCTTATGTAATAGCGAATTAATGATGGTGTTGCACTATTAATAAAAAAACATGAACATATTGTCCAATAAATGCCAGTGATCTTATTCAATTGTATTTAATATACTCATAGAGAGTAGCTACTAAAAATTATCACAAGGCGTGGAGCCAGGAATATAATTAGGAAATGGTGGTGGGCGCCAAATTGTTGTAATGCACATAAAGCATTTCCTAAACTTCATAATTAAATAAATAAATAAATTTTCAAAATCATGAGGATTATTGACATGAATAAAAGATATATGTGGACCACGCTCAGCCCCTATAACTAGATATATGCCCCTGAGGTTGACATGAATACCCAAAAAGACTTATCTCTTGAAAAACATATATATTATCAATCTGGTATGTAGCTAGGCAGATAAACCTCAAAACTTATGGAATTGATCTTTTTGTTACTTATCATATAAGTTGCTTCAAGAAAGTCCAAACAGTAAATAAACAAGTTAGCATCCATGAAAAATTCTCGTCTTGTTTTGTATGAGTTTAGAACACAATAGATTATGTATAGTGTGCATATGGCATGTCTCTTGAGACTATATATGTACTGAAAAGATACATATGTTAGGACCATATGCATATAATTATACTGTCATCAAAGGAACGGATATAATCAGAATTGATACCTAAACCCGGGCCGAAACAAAATTCAGATACATCTGTGGTGGCGCCAGTGCGGAGCTTTAGGACATCGATCCGCGCAATTGAAATGCTCGCACTGTGGTGCCGGGTTTTACGAAGAAGCAGTTTCTCATTTTGATGACAAGGAGGCTCCGCTTTTCGCCGCCACCACATCCAGATGCAGCTAGTGCATGCATTAGCTCGATCGAGGACGTAACGTAGGATGGCCGCAGCTTCTGCATGCAGCGAGTACGCTGTGGAGCTTGGGCTCCTCCACGCCGCGGACGTCGTGCATTTGGGGGACGCGAAAGCACCGGGCAGATGGATGATGGCCGCGCCGTCGTCGGAGAAGCTGGCGGGCGCGAAGCAGAGCAAGCAGGGTTAACTCCGGCGAACGTACGACGCGCCACCACGACCTGGGCGCCGAACGGAGCATAGCAGCCAAGGCTCCACGGCGCACGTGAGGGACAAGGGGGTGGCCCGACGCCCTCGCGTGGCACGGGAACTCGAGGACCACCCCGTCGAGCGAGCTCGCGGTGTCGCCCGACACCTCGACGACCATGTCTCCCGTGACGCGCACGCGCCACGCGGCGAGGCGCGCAGCGTCGACGTTGGCCCGTCTGGTGGTGAGCGGTGACCCCCACGAGGAAGGAGGCGTCACAGAAGCGAGGCCAGGGCACCAACCAAATGCACGGCCTACTAACTGATGGCCCATAGATGATACGGCCCACCATAGTGTCACCCCCACCAGTGTGATGTCGTCACCCATATTGAGTGGTCCCGAGAAATTGAAACTACGTGGATATGAATGAATCTATGCCTCTGAAATGAGATCATTTTATAAATGCACTCGAAATTACAAATCATAAATGAAATAATATGAACACATATTAGAAAACTTAAGCTCACAAAAGACTGAGAAGAGAGTAGACTGGCTTAATGCAAAAGCCTCACCGATGTGTAAAATAGTGTAACCCTGGCCTTACAGTTAGTGCAGAGCATATTACTGCCCGAATTCCTACTCCACACAAGTACAGACGAACATTCATAAAGAAGAAAAATTCTTCAACATCAGCAAAATTGGGTCCCAATCAATGTGTAAACCCCAACTATTATGGTAAAGTTACAGCATGTTCAAAGACCCGTAATGTACAAACAATATTTCACTGCTATACCTGCTACGCATTTCAAACTACAACTGTGCGTGGGAGAAATGTTCTGGGCAAAACCTAAACCACTGTAAAGCCTGCTGATCACAGCCAATATGTTTATTATATCCGTTTGTTTGAAAATTGATTGTTCCAACATTTATGAGTCATATTTATTGCTTGAGGCTCGTACCACTATTACTAATAATTCTAATAATTACTTTTAATAATTAAAGAATATGTTATTCTAAAGTAATGAGATGTTGATAGGGATAAATTGATTATGTTAAAAAATGGATTGTGAATTGTTTTAAAAACCCAACATTTTATATCGGTGGTTTACAATATAAAATGTGGTTGTTTTAAAGGAAACCATGGTGTGAAGTCATCGTCTATATGACAAGTCTTTGTATGTACATATAAGTACATATTTCTTAGAGAACTGCACTTAGCATACTACAGTGTGATCACACGGATGATATGAGACGTGCTATGATTACTTTCGTCAAAATAAATATGAGAAGTAGTGCTTACGAGATCCTAATTACAAGAAATCTATGACTTGCCTAAGACTTATTTTGGGACCTTATGGTCACTAAATAATTATCATAGTTTTGTTTTAGAAAAGTCTTGTAGCAAGTTTTCACTATCGATGGGTAGCTAAAGAACTTTACGGCATATGGATAAAGCGTGCAACTTCTAAAAAAGTTTTAGCCAAATAATTTAATCAGTCATGCCCACGATAATGGGTAGATGTAAAGTGATTCCTTCCACATAGATTTGTTTGTAAATGGTTGTGAAGTAAAGTTGTAGGACGATAACCATTTTCAGAGTTAGCCTATGTGGCTAACGATTGATCTGTATGGTTAGGAATAGACTTGTGTAGTCTTAAAAAATCATATGGTTTCATATTAAGAAGTTGAGATGATAAACTTAGGTTTGAGAGGAAGAACGGTAATGTAAAGAAAATAAATTAAATTTTGATGTTAGGTTTTATAGGCTGCTTAAGGATAGAAGGCTCTAAGAACCGTAATTGATGAGATGATTTGTGGCCCTATAAATGTAGTTGGATAATAGTTTATTGATGAGATGAGTTATGGCTAATTGGATAATGGTTTTGGTATTGGCCCATAGTTTTAGAAAAGTGAAAAATAATAAATAAGTAACAAGATAAAAACTATCATTAGGCTATTCACATTGGGAGTCTACTAGCACTAAAGTCGTTACAAAGCGACTCTTGAGATGTATTAGTATATAAGTCTCTTATAAATAATAAACTGCACTAAATGAAGTGGCTACATGGTTACTTTTACTCGAGATTGAGACTAGAGCCTTAATCAAGATAAATACACACATAGATGTTTTAAATACATGAATTAATAAATAGAGTTATGAAATAAACCCAGTCTTCCTTTAAAGTATGTACATATTCACACTTTTATGGCTTGCTAAATATGTATATACTTATACTTCTTTTCCTTCAGAAGTTTTAGAGAAGCAAAGACAATAAATAGGGTTTTATCCTAACCTTAAACTATTTCTTGTGGCTTAAGTGCTAGCTACGCTGTGTTTTTGTTGTAATCTCTAATATACCAGTTGTCTTTTCGGGGTCAATATAAAGATGCAATCTAATTAAGATATATATTCATTATTTATTTATTATTATTATTATTATTATTATTAATGATGTATTTCTATTACTATAAGTATTAGCACCATGTCCTATGACTCACAATTCATGAGAAGTGATTCGTCCTCCTCTTGTGATAATTTTTTAGGAATCACTATTGACGATAAGTGCACACATGATATGCATGTGTATATTTATAAGAATAGTGTGTATAAATGTATTATTATGAGTGTCTACACTATCACTATATTTTGAAAAAAGACTTGGCATGAGATAAATTTAGGGATATAATATATGAGCGTGGAAGTGTGGATGAGAAAAAAGTTTACTCTATAGGATCTTCTAGATGATAAGCTAGAGAAATTAATGACAAGCGACAAATTTTTTTCACGCTAACAAGTTGACATAACGTGATTTTTAAAAAATGGATCAATTTTTAATGGGAAAATGGGGCAATTAGAATAAACTACAGGTCATTTAAGATAATAAAAATCATCCTAGGACCACAAATTATAAATCATAATTTGATTAATATCAAGAAAACTAATTCACCGCCTAGAGACAGAGATATCAGTAAAAGCTACAGTGAGCTGGTGCGCCAAACACATTAGTTCAGCTCTGACAAACACAGAAAAGAAATTTCAAAATGCTAAATGCTAAAATTGCTTATGAACATAAAGAAAATGCATGGCAACTAAGTTCGTCGCAGCCAGCCAGTTTCTCTGTTCCTTTACAGCATAGCAGGATCAAAAGATGTCAGGTACATCAAAGATCAGTAGCCAACAGAGCTCTTCTTAGTTCAGGTCTGGGCAAGTAGGAGCCGCAGACATCAGCTCGCTGCGGCTGCAGAACTCTTCTTGTTTCAGTTACTTTGACACACTTCAACAGAAGTCTCATAGTGGGCATAACTTCGTATATATGCACCTAGAATCTCCCAAGCAGCGAACGAACGATGGCAGGTTATTCTTATCCTCCTAAGGGCTGGTGCTACTTCTACCCTGACAAGGAGCATCAGAAGGTCAAGCTCATGTTCCTCTCCTCTGAAATTGAGGATCTCTATTTCTTCGAGAAACTTCATCAAAATGTCCTTATCTCTCCAGTTTGGTGGCTGATCACAGATGCAGTTCAGTGGACAAGCATTTCGAACCTGAAATTTACAAGATCAGAACAAAGTACAAGGTATTAACGAGACTCCTCGTCTGACACATTGAGTAACAGCAAAAGCTTCACTTTGTGCGACATGCCGACACCTAGTAAAAGGAATGATGAAAATTGAAACAGTTTTTAATCTGATGATTTTATTTTTATATTCAAGTTTAATGCATGTCATATAGGATGGAAATTATGTTCACATAGTGAAGCATGATTTTCAGTGCGACAGTACACTTATACCAAAACTTTCATGCATCTATTACATTGCTGACAGACAGGATCATTCAAAAGGACAACAGGAAAGAAATGGTCAAAGGGGGATATGATGATAAGACAAATATGTGAATTTTGCAACAAACGGCCCTATATATTAATTAAAATGTAGTTGTTCAAAATTCATAGGAAATATAATTACCTGGAAATCTTCTTGGTTTATCAGGGTCAGATTTGCTATACCAGTACACTTTGCCAGAATATGCAACACACTAGCTCCATAAGCATGCCCCTGTGTTTGTAAATCTAGGGACAGGATCCTAATGTAAGGGAGTTGGGTTATGCCATTCATCAAAGGTGTAACGCCATTGCTACCTTGCTCCTATGAATTTGTAGGAAGTTAGCAGAGGCAATTTCAGACAAAATGCAAAACAAACAGGAAAAGAATTAAAAAAATGTTTGACAAAAGGCCATACAGTTGAAGAATCAGTAGTTTGCTTGCAGACTAGTAATGATTTAGTAATTTGCTTGCTGCATTTCAGCCAGCAGGAATAGAAATCAATATTGTCTGAATTCAATGATAGCGCTACTAAATTTAGACATATCTGCAGGCTCATGTTCAACAACCAGATAATGGTAAAGACAACCAATTGATAATCAATGCTGATCGCTTTGGTAACGACAACTTAGAAACTGAATCATCATATGCAGAATGCAAGTATGACTTGCAACTACGCTAGCTCGGTAAGACTCACATTACTTTGAAGGCAGAAATACTAAACTGAATCTTTTGTACATCAACAAAGCATCACATCGAGTTCAAGATTGCTCTGCTGGTCAGCAACTCTCTAACTAGTTGGAGATAACATTCAACAGTAATCAATAAATAAAGAACTGCAGCCAAATCACGCATTCAGTATTGAGCTTACAACCCAAATGACCTGTGATCGATCTGAACATAACTATTGCAGTCACATTACTTGATTGATAGTAGAGAGGAAGAAGCACTCACTGGTTCAATCACAACGAACAGCTGGAGACGGTCAATGCTTGGATAGAGATTGAGAAGCCTCTGACAGCTCGGATTGAAGAAAGCCTGCTGCAATCCATAAGAATAAACATCGTGGGGGCATAGCATCCGCAGGCGCGGCATCTCGTTGAAGTTGACCAATCCAGGCATGTACCAATCAACCCACCGGAGCTCCTCCAGCTCCTCTGCAACAATGCTGACGGCCTCCAGATCCGCACCGAAGCAATAGGCTACACTCAAGGACTTGAGTCCAGGCACCATGGCGTTGAGCCGACGCATCCCCCCCAGGCTGTCCATATTCATCATGATCAGAGGCTTCAGCCAGAGCGTCAGGGAGGCCAAGCCACGGGACATGCTAATTTCTAGCCATTCCAAGAAGGGGAGAATGGCATCGTCCAGGGTGCATTCGCCATGGAACTGGACGCAGTCCAGGTGCAGCTCCCTGAGCACGGCGAAGACGCCCGACGATGGAAGCGATAGGCCAAGAAATCCCAGGCTCAGAGAAATAATGGTGGCTCTCGTGAAACAAGGCAGCTCAAACGCGCCTCTCTCCTCCATCTCGTGGTCCTCAAGTCGCAGCTCCACATTGAGCATCTCAAACGGAACCAAGGCCCTGTTCCGGAAGGAAAGCACTCCGGTGACGAGGGGCGCAGCGACGCGGAGCCATGTGATGGTGGCCGCCGGCGTGGCGCTGTAAGGGGAGATGACGCTGAGCAGGTGGATGTTCGTGGCCGCCTGCCTCGCATGGGCCGTGAGGGCGACGCGCACGGGGCTGGAGTCGTGGGGCTGGTAGTGATGCAAGTAGACGCTGGATACCCATGTCCAGACGCCGCGCCAGCGGCGGGATAGGACGGTGGACCTGGCGGCTGCGCGGGTGTCCCCGAGGCGGGCCAGAATGCAGGCGAGGAGGTCCTCGGGGAGATCGCTGAGGCGGTCCGGTCCGCCTCCTCCTTCGCCGGCGGAGGGTACGAGCGCGGCGCTATCACCATCTGCCGCGACGTGCGCTGCGTTATCGCCTTCTCCGCCGCGGTCGCGCCCGTCGCCGTCGCCTTCGATGTCCATGGGAGCAGGGGCGGGGGAGGGATCGGGGTCGGGGAAGACCGTAGAGCTACTGCCGGCTCCGTCGTCGAGGGGGACGAGCACCACCATGGCCGTCGGCGTCTTTGGGCTTCTTGGTTCTTGGAGGAGGCGGGTTTTTTTTTTGTCTCTGGGGAGAGGCAGAGGCGGGGGTTGGGATTTTGGAGAGGGAGGACAAGATGGTGAGGAGAAAAGAGGAGCCCTAATGTTGAAGACGAGGAGAACGGCAAGCGTGTATTGTCTTGCTTTTATCCTAGCCGCTCGTTTGGAAACAACGGCAGGTTATGAACTGATCATGCCCACACGCGTTGTGTCCACGTGTCCAGGTTCCAGCATAGACAAGTCAGGGTGGCTTCTTATGTCAGCATAGACAAGAAGGGAAGAGGTTTAATCAACAAGAGGAGGTTTAGTCAACAAGGTCTTGTGTAGAAAAAGAAATGCTAAAATACAGTGGCATTTTCAATGTTGATATTTGCAACTTCTGTAATCATCTCTTTAAATACTTAAAACTATGGGCAATCAAACTAGTTTTTGCACTAATTTTGGCCAACATTATCGTGAGGACGTATACAATTTTACTGAGATCTTGGATCCGATTTTCTCCGCCTCTACAGTTTACTGTTGCTATCGTGTTGTTTTTTCTTTTTAAATAGCTATGATAGTATAAACAAATAAATTAACTACTAAACTTAAAAAATAAATTTCTAAGAATTTTATATATAATTTTTAAAAAATCGTACGTTTAGGCCCTTAGACTCCATAAAACATGACACTTCTTGAAATAGTTCATTCACCAAAATATTTTTGAAGTTGTGCAGTACACTGCATCATGCTAGTTTGTTATTTTGGTTAGTGCTGCAACTCTGTAGCTAGGAGTCATGAGTTTAATCCGAGCGCTGGCCCCTTTTTCTAACTGATTTTTTGCTATTCTTCTTCTTTTCTTTTTTTCCAACGAATTTTCAATATCTTTGTTACTAAATCACTAATATTTTTCCCTATTTAAGTCTTCAATACCTAAAAAATCCTCTATCCGCCATTAATAGTGGCAGGACAATACTCCACAAATTACGCTGAGGCCATCATAAATTTCCCACGGATACATCGAGAATGTATGTTCCTATGTAATTTCATGCTCTTTATAAAGTTACAAACAACGATGTTCTTGCATACAGGATTTCCTTACGCAGGTTATCATACCCATAGGTAAAAATGGTAAACCGTAAGAAATTATATAAAATTTATTAAAAAAATAAATTATCCTCCAAATTTATATAAATTTAGTACTGTTACGTAATATTACCGTTTGGAAAACAACTATTCACAACCATCTGTAGGTAAACAGTAGCCGTGACTTGTTTTAAAATGGAGCAATTTTTAACGGGAAAAAAGGATCAATTAACAGCTTCACAGCTTCAGGTGTCGTGCCAAGCTGCTACAAAGAAAAAGACCTACAATAGTATAAAATAAAAATTATTCTACAACACATATCATGTGGAGTAGAGATTATAAAACATTATCATAACAGAGAAATCGATCTAACCACACGTACGTCAAATTACTAAATAAAATTACTAAATAAAATAGTTGATCATTACGATCCTAATGCCGATCAACACCACAATGAGTAGCCCTCCACCGGTATCCACATGTTTAGGGTTAGAATGTTAATTGCATATGTATTAGCACTCGTAAACAACTAAGCTTTGGTTCAAAAGGTGACGGCTAGGGTTTTACTTGAGATGAATAAAGGTATATCTCCTTGACCCCCCACCCTCCGCCGGCTACCTTACTTAGGTCTAGGGACCGTGGCTTAATAGTAGTTTACTCGGATCTTTATTCAAATTGAGCATTTATCCGAATCGCATTTAAATAAGTATTATAATTCGTTAAGCATGTGACCCTATATTTGATCGTAACACAAAAACATCTTTACGATCACCTGTTAATAATAGTTCAGTCATATTAACCCTAAAATATACATAAAGATTATATCAGCTAAACCTATAATAATCTCATGTACGAATCTATTTGTCTTATAATATCGATCGAGTTTAAGAAGAGACTTGTGTCATCCTCTTAATAGCTTAATTACTCTCTCGATCATGTGATAGATTATAAACTTATAATTAACTCCTCAATCATCTTAGTATTACCATACACTTCTATAATTTATTACATCGAGAGCTCCAGAGATATATCTCCTATACGAGTAACAAATTCTATCTTTATCACTTACATCTCATTATATATTTTGTAGAGGACTACTTTTATAATTACCCTGTTATGAAATATTATTTAGTAATCTTATAATAAGTCTAAGAACTCTATATAAATACTGATGATACATATCATGTAATATCTCATAACGAGTATATCTATATATTTATATTATCGATTTGGTATTTTCATCTATAGCACATCAGCTCGCCACGGTTGCACGGATCTTCTTGCTTCAGCTACTTTGACTCACTTCCACAGAAGTCTTACGGCTTGCAACCCCTCGTGCATATGCTGGTAGACTAATACGTAGCATATCTATCGTGCAAGCAGCTACCGAACGGTGCAGGTTATTCTTATCCCTCCTAAGGGCTGGTGCTATCAAGATGAAGAGCTTCAGAAGGTCAAGCTCATGTGTCTCTCCTCTGAAGTTGATTTCTACTTCTTCGAGAGACTCCTTCGAAGTGTCCCTATCTCCCCAGTTTAGTGGCCGATCACAGATGCAGTTCAGTGGACAAGCATTTTCAACCTGAAATTACAAGATCAGAACAAAGAACAAGGTATTAATGAGATTCATCGTCCAACGCATTGAGTAACCGCGGAAGCTTCACTTTGTGCGACACCTAGTAAAAGGAATGATGAAAATTGAAACAACAGTTTTTAATCTCATGATTTTGTTTTTTTTATTCAAGTTCAATGCATGTCATATAGGATGGAATATATGTTCAAACAGTGAAGCATGATTTTCGGTCTTACAAATTACACTTTTACCAACACTTTCATGGATCTATTACATCACTGACAGACAGGATCATTTAAAAGGACAACAGGAAAGAAATGGCCAAAGAGGGATATGATGATAAGACAAGTCCGTGAATATTGCAACAAAAGGCCCTGGTTATCAATTAAGTCCTTTCAATAGTTTTTTTTTTTTGAAAGAATAACGAGCTAACTTTTGCTATGTCATAAATAG
Source organism: Oryza coarctata (assembly GCA_030770085.1). Classification (NCBI taxonomy): domain Eukaryota; kingdom Viridiplantae; phylum Streptophyta; class Magnoliopsida; order Poales; family Poaceae; genus Oryza; species Oryza coarctata. The sequence continues at coordinate 14,364,761 of CM061475.1, forward strand.
GGCATAACTTGTAACTTCCTCCCAAACCAACGGAGCATGTGTAGTTACACTAATTAAAGAATTTACTGCAGGTATCGAAATTAGAAATAAAATTCATAGGATATATAATTACCTAGAAATTTTCTTGGTTTTCAAGGGTCAACTTTGCTATACCACTACACATTGTCAGAATATGCAACACAGTAGCTCCATAAGCATGCCCATGCGTTATGAGTTGTAGGTACAAGATCCTAATGTCAGGGAGTTGCGTTAGGCCTTCCATCAAAGGTGCATCATCATGGCCACCTTGCTCCTATGAGTTTGTAGGAAGTTAACACAGGCAATCTCGGATAAAATGCAAAATCAACTGGGAAAGAATAAAAAATGTCTGACAAAAGGCCATGCAGTTGAAGAACCAGTAATTCGTTTGCAGATTAGTAATGATTTAGTAATTTGCTTGTGGAATAGTTAACCTGAGTCAACATTTTCAGTTTGGATACAGTATTTCGCCCAGAAGGAATATAAATCAATATAGTCTGAATTCAATGATAGTGCAAGTAAATTTAGATGCATCTGCAGGCTCATGTATCATGTTGAACAACCATAATAGTGAGACAACTGAAAATCAGCTCTCAACAATGAAAAAGTTAACCCAATAAAAAACTGCAGCTGAATCAAGCATTCAGTGTTGAGCTTACAAACCTCATGACCTGTGCACATATTAAAGACGATCTAAACAGGTGGGGGGAATATCGTCCGCAGGCACGGCATCTCGTTGAGGTTGACCAATCCAGGCCAGTACGAATCTAGCCACTGGAGCTCCTCCAGCTCCTCTGCCACAATGCCGACGCCCTCCAGATGCTCGACGAAGCATTGGACTACACCCAATATCTTGAGTCCCGGCACCACGGCGTTGAGCCGACGCAACGGCCGCACACCGAACAGAATCATCAGGGTCAAGGCGTCAGGCTGAGCGTCAGGGAGGCCAAGCCACTGGGCTTGCAAATATCTAGCCATTCCAAGAAGGGGAGCATCGCATCAACCAGGGTGCGTTCGCTTTGGAACTGGACGTGCTCCAGGTGCAGCTCCCTGAGCACGGCGAAGACGCCCGACGGTGGCAGCGATAGGCCAAGAAACCCCAGGCTCAGCGTTGTCTTGGTGGCTCTCGTGAAGCAGGGCAGCTCGAGCGCGCCCATTTCCGGCACCACCACCCCAAGCTCCTCGCGCATATGCTCCACAACAAGCAACTCCTCGGTGAGCATCTCGAACGGATCCGAGGACCTGTTGCGGAAGAAAAGCTCTCCGGTGACGAGGGGCGCGGCGACGCGGAGTCAAGAGGCCGTGGCGTCCGGCGTGGAGCCCTAGATGGAGGGGACGCTGAGCAGGCGGATGTTCGTGGCCGCCTGCCTCGCATGGGCGTCGAGGGCGGTGCGTACGTTTCCGGACTCGTGGGGCCGGCGATACTGCAAGAAGAGGCAGTCGAGCCGAGTCCAGAGGTTGAGTTAGCGCCTGGAGAGGACGCTGTACGTAGCAGAGGCGTGAGTGTCTCTGAGTTGGCCCAGAACGCAGGCGAGGACGTCGTCGGGGAGATCTCTGAGGCGGTCCACTCCGCTTCCTCCTCCGACGCCGGAGGCGGGGACGACCGCGGCGCTATCGCCTTCCCCGACACGGTCGCGCCCGTCGCCGTCGATGTCCATGGGAGCGGGGTCGGGATCGGGGAAGACCGTGGCGCTACCTCCTTCTTCGTCGCTGTCACTGTCGTTGTCGATGAGGACGATCTCCATCATGGCCGCCGGCGCCTCAAGGTTTCTTGGTTCTTGGGGGGAGGCGGGTTTGGATTGGAGGAGAGGAGAGGACTAATGTGGAAGACGGGGAGAACGGCAAGCGTGTCTTAGCTTGATTTTATCTCAGCCGCTCGTTTGGAAGCAACGGTGGGATGGAAAATGATCATTCCCACGCGCGTCGTGTGAGGCCATCGCCGATAGCTGTCCACGTGTCCAGTGCCTGCACCAGACTTGTCAGCGTGGGTGGGTCTACTTATCAGTGAGACTTGTGGAAGGGAGGAACCCAAAGCGAAGGGAAAGTTTACTGAAAGATTGATTTCATAGAAAAAACACGGGAAAAATTCCATCCACCTCGAGATTTTCTTTTTCCCCTAATTATCTATTATATTATAAATATAGCTTAAAAAGAATGCATCATATTCAGAATTCTCACTTTAATCATAAAAATTAAGAAAAATATTGGCCGTTGTATCATACTGTGTTAATATTATAATAATAGTGATGATTGATAGATAAAATAGATATTAGAGTTATAAAAAAATATAATTCTATTTAGAAAAAAAGACCTAGATATTTTCACGGAATCAAATTTTACTTTGAAACAGATTAGCTAATAAGGACAATCCTAATACATAATTATTACATATTCATTATATCATATATATTACGTATAAAAATATATACCTAACAAATGGTTTCTTTAAAATAATTTTTCATTCAATCACCTCTCTTCTCTCTTCTTAAATCTTCCTATCTCTTCTTCTTTCTTTGCTGTATAGAGGTGGTTTCTTATATGAGAAATGATTTTTTTAAAAAAAAATTCCATTCTCTTCATTAACTATCTTATCACCTCAATTTTTTATTTAAATAGTAGCGTATTTAATGATATAGAAAAGCTGAGGTGTAGAGTTAGAACTGACCTAAGGAACATATTAGTACAATAGTTATCCATATATAACTCTTGAGAAGCTATATATGTATATCCAACCAATAAAAAATGTGTCTGCTCGGTACTATGTGCGCTGCAACACACAAGAAAATTAATCGCTTTAGATGCATTTGAAAAAAGACAGGGAAATAATCATATAATCAGTTCGGGTAGGGACAACTGCAAAAGGAATCATATTTCTACTCTGTTAAAGTAACCCGTGCTAGAGTTGGATTTTAATTAAGTAGTACGTGAGTACGTGACTGAGCCGCCGCCATACTAAAGCGAGCTCATAGGAAAATAGTAAGCTAGCTTGAGGTGATCGAGCAGCAAATACAAATTAGTTCATTTATCAAGTATTGAAATAAAATATTTAACATATACTCTCTTAAGTGAGAAAGACGAGAAATGATAAAGAAGCCGAGAGGTAGCAAAGAAGCAGCAGGGCAGCGGCTATAAAAATTAAACCCGACAATGGCAACATGGCCATATAATAAAGACTGAAAAAGAGTAAAGAGGTGTTTGATGAGGCTTCTAATAGCCATAAAAAGGTAACATGGGTGAGACAAAATTTGATTTTCAAAGTTTTCGAGTATAACAAATAGAAGGGATGGTGTGCAGGGATGGTAAATGAGTATGGTGAGACGATGATAAGGTTTGGTATGTTGACGGATAATCACGTGTAAAATAAATAAATAGTTTTGTATGATAATATAAATTTATATCGGGTTAGCCGTGCCTGTTATTATATTATAAAGATGGACTTTAAAAAACTACTATGTTCGAAATTATCACATAAATTAAAGAAAAAGAAAAAAATTGTCCGTTAGATGGTGTATGCTGAAATTATACGGTGTAGTTTTATTACATAAATCATGAATCTATGAAAGAGATTGAAAGGAAAAAGGATAAGAAATATATTAATTGGAAACCAACTCTGTAGGTCTGCGTCCGTGTACTTTTATTATTTTTCAATACCTTATTCGATTCAGATTTAATCTCTTTAACGCATATATTTATTACTGGCCAAATCAGATAGAGGGAAAAATGAAAATCATTAACAAACATTACGTGCAGCTCAAACCTACAGTACCACTACATGCATGCATATACATGGATTTGATACTCAAGAAAGGCAGCCATATGCATGCGTTTTGTCTCTTGACGACAATGGCAAGCTATCAACTGACTTACTAGATTGATCTTCACATTAGCCACTGCAAAGCACGGTACCCGTGACTCAGGAAAAAGATCAGCGGCTCATCGCTGGCAAAAAAACAAAAACAAAAACAAAAGAACTCTAGAGATCTTCATGCACATCATGCACAGTGAACATGCGAGCAGGCTTCGAGGAAAAGAATCAGCATACTGCAAGTAAGATTTAAGGACGCAATTGACACCAATAGATATCCACGGGACGGCGTTAATTATGATTATGACGTTTAAGAGACATATCACAATAGTGTAATTGGTCAATATAGTTGTATAAAAATAAAATTTTAATTCAAAATATTAATCTACATACATAGAACCATGCAATAAATTTAGTTAGACCGGATAGAGACAACTGCAGGACATGGCACGATGCTTGGTTGCTTAGGCATGCTAAGATAGCTGTTAAAAGGGATACCACGTTTGCTTTGCTGTAAAGTCTATAAATTATCACGTTAATCAGAAAAAATAAAAATAGCTGCATTGTTAGATTATGGTGATTATAAATTTTAACGGTTGAGATTCAATATATATATACAAAGCAGACAGCTTGATGGCATAAATCGAGATTGGATTTCAAACAAGTTAAGCAAGTCTAACATGGATTTTTGGATTAAAAAGGAGTAACAAATACAGATGTGGACAAACACACTATAAGAGAAACATGCATACAACACCGGATGCCTTCCAACGGAAAATGCATGTATTGCAAGCCCTGGGACATAGCAACAAAGAGAGAGGCAAGAGCCGACCAGCCCACCACATCTCACTCCGAAACTGCCCCACGATCTCCTTATCCTCCCCACGCCTTCTCCCTCACCAATCTCTCCATTTTTCAGTCTCCAGTTTCTCCTTGGCAAGGATGGTAGCGGGTCAAGAGACGATCACAACTAGAGCTCCAACGGCATGAGGGTCAGCGGTGGGAGTGCGCAGAGATCGTGATGGGAGGGCACGGAGGAATCGGCGAGGGCTAGGGCGGCAACTCAGCAACTTCTCCACTGGCGTAGGGCGGTGGCCGTCATCTCGATCTCGTTCGTTAGTCTCCCCATTTGCTCACATAAAAACATGTATTTGTAGATTGCTTTTGGCCAACGTCCTGAATTCCTCGGACTCGATCTCCTCCGTCTTTAGCAATGTGCAATCCTGACCGCTACGGTAGATATGGTCGGCGGTGGCAAACTGCGGTGAGCTACCATCATTCTCTATATGTATTCATCTGGTTCTCATTTGCTGAGGAATGATGTAATTTTGTATAATAGTTATTTAGTTTTTTATCCTTGTTTTTGTGAATAAGCTACGGCAGTATTATTATATGGACTGATAAGCGCATACTTTTAGAATATATACAGTGACTGAGACCCCCGAGCATATATAAGGGGGGTCGGGTCTATATATATATAGCCTAGTCCAGTGGTCCGTCTAATACTCCCGCAGTCGTAGCGGGAGGAGAACGGACATAAAGACTGGACCGAAAATTGATGAACAAAGGTGTGTGTGGGCCTTTAGTCATTATATCGGCAAACAGATGTGTTGATGGTATATGGAGCACCCGAACCTGTGCGACCTTGTCACGAACAAAATGGATATTGATCTCGATGTGCTTGGTACGTCGGTGATGGACCGGGTTAGCGGTCATGTAGACGACACTGACATTGTCGCAGTAGACGAAGGTCGCGGTGGAGAAGGGTGCACGGAGCTTTTGAAGAAGTTGGTGAAGCCAGCAGCACTCGGCGACGGCGTGGGCGACGGCGTAGTACTCGGCTTCGGCGCTAGACCGGGACACTGTAGTCTGGCGTTTTGAGGACCAGGATACGAGAGTGTCACCGAGGTAAACACACTAGCCGGACGTAGAGCATCGAGAGTCGGGGCAGCCTGTCCAGTCCACATCAAAGCACGCGGTGAGAGAGTCGATAGGGCTGGAGCTGAGATGCAGCCCGCTGGAGAGGGTGCCCTTCATGTAGCGTAGGATGCACTTGAGCAGCACGAGGTGAGGTTCGCGCGGAGCGTGCATGAAGAGACACACTTGCTGGACAGCGTACGTGAGGTCGGGTCGAGTGAGTGTGAGGTATTGGAGAGCTCCAGCAAGACTCCGATAGTGAGAAGGATCGGCAACGAGAGCGTCATCGGTAGCGGAGAGTTTGGCTCGAGTGTCGACCAGGGTGGCCGTGGGGTGACAGTCGGCCATGCCTGCACGCTGGAGGAGGTCGATGGCGTACTGGCGTTGGAAATGAAAGAGCCCGTGGGTGGAACAGGTTACGGAGATACCAAGGAAATGGTGGAGAGGACCAAGATCGGTCATGGCGAACTCAGAGTGGAGTTGGGCCATGATCTGGTCAAGGAGAGATGTCGAAGACGTTGTGAGGACAATGTCATCGATAAAGAGAAGTAGATAGGCAGTGGCGGAGCCGATATGGAAAGCGAACAGGGAACTATCGGACGCAGAGGCCACGAAACCGATGTGCCGAAGATAGGCAGCAAAGCGCTGGTACCAAGCATGAGGGGCTTGTTTGAGGCCGTAGAGAGAGCGTTGAAGAAGACAGACGTCGTCAGGACGAGAAGGGTCGACGAAGCCTAGGGGCTGCTGGCAGTAGACTATTTCTGTCAGGTGGCCATGAAGAAAGGCGTTCTTCACGTCTAGTTGATGGATCGGCCAGGAGCGAGAGGCAGCCAAGGTGAGGACGACTCGGATGGTGGCGGGTTTGACAACGGGACTGAAGGTCTCATCGTAGTCGACACCGGGTCATTGGGAGAAACCCCGGACTACCCAGCGAGCCTTGTGACGAGCAAGGGAGCCATCGGCGTGGAATTTTTGTTTGAAAATCCACTTACCGGTCACAATGTTGGCGCCGGGAGGTCGGGAAACGAGGTGCCAGGTCTCGTTGTCCATTAGGGCCTTGTACTCGCCGGCCATGGCCGCGCGCCACTGAGGGTCGGCCAGGGCTGAGCGAGAAGTCGCCGGGATGGGCGAGATAGAGCTGTGGACGGCAGAGAGACCGTAGCGCTGAGTGGGACAGAGAGACCCGGTCTGGGAGCGGGTGACCATGTGAGAGGTGGAGGAAACTGGAGCCGATGGGGGTGCGGGAGTAATGGAAAGAACTGGTCGGGTGGGGGCGTCATCAGCTCCAAGTCGGCGACTGTAGACAAGAGGAAAAAGAGGAATTAGATCGGCCTGAGCCGATGAGGTCGGGTGGGCCAAGTATTCCGATCGGCCCGATAGAGATAGATCAGCCGATAGGGTGGGGGAGCCGATGAAAACTGAGGAGCCGATGGAAGTGGGGTGTTCGATGGAGAGGAAACGGCATCGGCTAAAGGATAAATAGGATCGGTATCGGTCGATGGAGGTGGGTCCGATGGTGGGGACATCGGACCGAGTAGTGGTGGGATATGTGATGGGTAAATCCTTAGTAGCGGCCGATAAGGGGGCCGATGGAGAGGACAATGGAAGAGACCTGGTAGGCACGGTGTTGGTGAGGAGGAAGTCGAGATCACTAGTGGAGGATCTCGGATGAAGTAGACCAAAGGAAAAACATGTCTCGTCAAAAATGACGTGATAAGAGACGAGGACCCGTCGGGTGGAAAGGTCGAGGCATCGGTATCCCTTGTGAGAGGTGGGATAGCCGAGGAGAATACAGGCAGTGGAGAGGGGAGTGAGTTTGTGGGAAGCTGTGGCGGTGAGATTTGGGTAGCAGAGGCACCCTAAAACGCGAATGTGTGAGTAGTCGGGCGCCGTGCGGTAGAGAAGGGCATAGGAAACGTCGTTTTGAATGGAGGAGCATGGGCGTCGATTGAGAAGGTACGTCATAGTAGCCAGAGATTTAGCCCAATAAGTAGCGGGTAAGTGGGCGTGAAGTAGCATGGTGTGACTGATGTTGTTGAGGGTGCGAAGGAGGCACTCGGATTTGTCGTTCTGAGGAGAGGTGTAGGGGCAAGAGAGCCAGAGATGGATGCCCTGCGAGGTGAGGAGGTTTGTAACGGTATAGTTGATGAATTCCGTACCGTTATCGACTTGTAAAGCCTTGATGGGGAGGTTGAACTAAGTAGATACGTGCGTGACGAAGTGAGTGAGGTGAGAGGCGACCTCGGATTTGTGGATGAGCGGGAAGGTCCAGCAATAGTGTGCGTAATCGTCAAGTATAGCAAGATAATACTGATTACCGGAGACACTTTTAACTAGAGACGTCCATACATCATAATATATAAGTTCAAATGGACGCGAGATATAGGAGAGAGAACTAAAAAAGGGCAGACGCACATGTTTGCCAAGTTGATATGAGTGGCAAACTGTGGAGCTGCTGTGAGTACATCGGATAGAGGCGCTGCGACGGAGGGTGGCGACAGCGTCGGGGCCGGGCTGGCCGAGGCGAAGGTGCCAAAGGTTGGTGGAGAGGACGATGCTGGCGTGTGGAGTGGACGGCGCAGCGGGAATGGTGTAGAGGTCTCCACCACTATTGCATCGAAGGATCTGTCGCCAGGTTGGGATATCCTTCACAAAGAAACCAGACGTGTCAAATTTAATGGAGCAGTTGTTGTCTCGTGTGAACTGGCGAACAGATATAAGATTGTGAATGAGAGAAGGGACGATAAGAACATTGCGTAGGGGGAGGTTAGTGGTGGATGTAGATAGAGATGAGTCACCTCGGCATTAGACAGGAAGAGAGTGACCATTGCCGATGGTGACAAAAGGGGAGGAAGAGGGGTAACAGGAGCGAAGTATACCGGCCGATGACGCCGTGTGTGAAGACGCCCCACAGTCCAGCACCCAAGGGTGCTGTGGTTGGAGCGTCATCTGGTTGAGGGCAGCAACGAGACCAGCCTGGTTCCAGGAGGGAACCGACTGGGTGGTTGGGGTCGGTAGCATCGACTGAGGCGGTAGAACGGGAGCCGATGCCAGGTGAGCCTGGGGATAGGCACCGAGAACCCCGGGTTGCCAGCCGATGGGGCTGCGTGGCTAGGTCTGGGGCGCCTAGGGGTTGTAGCAGAGCCATGGACCCGTGGGACTGGCAGGGTGGGCAGGGACCGAGGTAGGTCGTGATGGCGTCGGACCCTGCTAGGTCTTGCCTTTGCCTTTGCCCTTGCCTTTCCCGGTGCGGGTTGTGTTGCTGTGGCCGGAGCCATGGCCACCAGGACTGCGGGAGGAAGGGGCAACGCAAGAAGCTCGGTAGCCATTATCAGTTGTGGCAAGAAGAGCGGTGTGGGCCACTGTCTTCTCATCATTGGCAAGACGGAGTTCTTTAAAAACTAGCATGTCATGAGCCCGGGCAAACGATGGAAGAGGTGTGGCATTGGCGATATCATCGGCGGTGTTGGAGAAGCGGGCATTGAGGCCTCGCAGAAGGGCGAGGACGAGTTGAGAGTCGGCCACAGGGTGGCCGACGTCCCGGAGAGCAGCAGCCTTGACTTTGAGGCGCTGACAGTATGAGAAGACAAATGAGTCGCCTTGTACCATGGAGTGGAACTCGTTGAGGAGGAAGATGGTGCGAGGCTGCTTGTTGGCCAGGAAGATCCGTTCGATGGCCACCCAGAGATCCTGGGCAGTGGGGTCGGTATCGTCCATGGCGAGGTCGAGGACAGAGTCGTCAACCGAGCCGAGCAGCCAGCTGTGCACACAGCACTCGGCGATGTCCCACTGAGGATCATCGGGGTGAGGTGGAGCGGAGCCATCAATATGGGACCGGAGGCCGAATTTTCCACAGAGGGATTTGAAGAAGAAAACCCACTTGGAATAATTGGCGTTAAGGTCAAGGGAGATAGGAACGTGAGATTTCACGTTCACAGCAGCGTAAGGAGGGGAGAAGATCGGTGAGGTGGTGCCCGAGGTGCGGTCTGAGGCACCGAGGGCCAAAGCAGACTTGGCGACTGGGAGAGTGCCGGAGTTGAGAGCGGACTCGGTGGCCATGACGGGAGAACGGGAGCAAAGAGCCGATAGGAGAAAAAAGCCGATGGGAGGGAGAAGCCGATGAGAGAACGGATCGGTCGATCAAGGATGTGAGAAGCCGATGGGAAGTGGGCCGGTCAGCCGATGAGGAGTGGTTGGCCGATGGGGAGTAGGCAGTGGAGTAGGTGTGGAAAAGGTGGTGACAGAGTGGGTGGGTCAGAGAGTAGTTGGATCACGGACGTGCAAAGATTCACGTCCGTAAAGAGAAGATTCACGTCCGTGGACTCGTGGAGGCCAAGTAGTGGGGCGGACGAGAAAAAGGCAGGGAGTGGCCGGACGCGAAGAGAATATGTTCGCATCCGGGAGGCAGGGATTCGTGTCCGTGGACACGTTGGATTGGCTCAGACGTGAGGGGAGAAGGTTCGCGTCCGAGAGCCGTTGAGCGTGTCGAAAAAGACGAGAACCAAGAGAGGGTTCTAGCCGATGGAGACGACGAGCGCGAAGGTGCGCCGGCGTCAGAGAAGGAGAGATGCACGAAGCAAGAAGAAGAGTGGAGACGGGTGCGAGGCGAGACGAGGTGGCTGATTGAGACCGTCGCCTGGTCGTGCGAAGGTGGGACGAAGAAAAGAAGGTGACTGCGGGAGAGACGAGGAGAAGAAGAAATGGAGGCGAGAGAGCGAGGAGAGTACCGGAAAGAGGGTCGGCGACGGGAAGAAGACGTCGACGACGAGGAGGAAAGGGTCGGCTTGCCGGAGGGAGAAGCTAGTGCGCCGGAGATATCTAGACTCGCTCTAATACCATGTAGAATATGTACAGTGACTGAGACCCCCGAGCGTATAAAGAGGGGTCGAATCTATATATATACAATATAACTATAAATCAGTATATTACTTTGGTATATAACTATACTACTCTTTCCATTTTTAATATATATGACGTTATTGATTTTTTACCTATGTTTAACTATTCGTCTTATTTAAAAAAATAAAAAATATAAATCATACTTAAAAACATTTAATAATAAATCATAACAAAATAAATAATAATTACATAAACTTTTAAAATAAAATGAATAATCAAATGCATCTCAGGTGTCGTATATTAAAAAATGGAGCTAATACATAACATGCTAACTCCAATGCTTGATGTTGATTTGTATAACAATGGAGACATACACTTTTGTTCTAGCACAACTATTTTTCAATAATTACTGTCCAGTGTATCAAAATGGAAGTATCCATGGCCAGAAGTGATTTGTCCTAGCTCAATCAAAACCGCTATTCAGTTTCTTCTGGGACCATTGACGAAACAGGAAATCCACAGTGATATTCCTTTTCACTCCAATGTCTTAATTATGGTTGAGATGGATTCAAAAGAGCATAATCTCGGTGGTAGAGTCAGACTTCCTGCAACATACTCCTTCAGGTAAATTCAGTCTTATAGCATGCTACTTCAGCCTTTTGTAAGCTGTAGAAATAATTGTTTTTTCTTTGGAATGCCAATATAGGATAGATATAAGTGATTAGTGAACGTTGTGGCATTTTTCTGTTCCAGTCAATGGCAATGAGCTGAATAAGCATTTTCTTATTATATAGTTCAGATTAGCAGTAAACAAATATAAATATCGTTGCACAGATTGCAGGTTTTTTAATTACCTACTGTTCTGTGTTGGCTGTAACCATTCCGATTAACCCGTGTTCAGTCTTAGTACTTTGAGCAGCAGTAGCCTATTAATAATAATATTTTTTAATTACCATCTACTGAACTTTTCTTTATTTATGACCCTCTGCAGTGGCTAAAGCATGATGCGAAAGATACGTAACCTATTCTGCTATTTAGAGTGGAAAAGTGCAGGTGCACTGAATCATCTAAAGAGAAGTGCTTTGAATGGTTTGTCCAACATTTAATCTGTTCTATTTCTGATCCTGTCCTTTTTATTCCTTATACTTCCAATTCAATACTAAATAAATTCAGTTTGTTTCCTACATTTTGTTAAGGAGAAGATACCTCACATTGCTGACGAGCTCAAAAAAATAGCGCCGATCTCAAGAATAGAAATCATATTGATCATTTGTTTTATCTATTGTATGATTCAACTTAATATCCCAGATGATATGTTTCACAATGTAGTAGGTTTTTCTTAAGAATATGTTGTACATGTGGAAAAATATCATTCTTGTTTACGAATGAAATATATTATGATGTTCATTTTTCCAATGATGTGATTTCAAGCTTTTAATACTAGATGTCTGATTAATTCCAGTTTTCGTGAAAATTGAAAAATAATAATGCATAATATGCATGGAAAAAGTAAAATGGTGATTTAGTATAGTTGCAACGCATAACAGCAGTAAGCCGGATGAATTATATCCGTCGTCTCCGCCGCCGGAGCAAACATCTAGTCCCTCTCCGCTCAGCTCTCCGGCCATCGTCCGGTCCGTTCCTCCTGCAAAATCTCCTATCCCATCCCAACCCTACCCCGCCGCCGCCGTTGTCCATACTTAACGTCCGCCGCCCCACAATGGCAGCGCCTCCCTCGCCGGCTCCGGCCACCCTCTTTTACCTCCAACTTCTACACGGCCTCCAGCCATCCTCCCGCATACGAAGCACGCCGCTCCGCCTGCCCAGCGTGCCGGACGCCACTCTCGCCTTGCCTCCCTGGATGCTTGCTCCCTTCACTGTATTGTTCAATCTTGGGATGACTGGAATGTTTCCCATGTGCAGGGTATTGTAGTCTTCGGAGTCTTCAGGTGGAAGAATTCTTTGCAACTCTGTGCAAGGTGAAAGTCATCAGGTGTTGTCGATAGCTTGCTACTTTTCTGTAGTTAATTACAAAGATCGGTTTGTGACTTGTGAGTGTCGAATCAAAAGCGATACCAAGCAAGGCATTATTGGTAATTGGTACTGCTGTATAATCCTATTTCCTAGATGTTCTGTTTTGTTCTTCTTCAGCATCTAAAGCTTATAAATCAGGCTCTATCATGAATAAGATTGGTATCCGATGAATGATGACGCAAGTGTGACTAAGAGATCTATTATACTTCTCTGCATTTAGCATACTTGATCTTGTGGTGTTACGGATGCAAGCAGAGGAAGCAGAAAACACAGGGGCTATCTTCCTTGGACAGAGGATATGGATCAGGTTCTCCTGGATGTTCTTGTCGAGCACTACAAAAATGACGACCATAGACCAACTGGATGGAAGTCACATATATACATGGCTGTGATAAAAGGTGTACATGAGAAGTGCAATATGGAGATAACGAAGGATCACGCACTGTCAAGATGCAAGACCTTTGACAAGCATTGCAATATTGTTAAGAACCTTTGACAAGCATTGCAGTATTGTTAAGAAGATACTCGCACGTGCTGAATCTGTATGGAATCAGAACACCAACAGGCTCATAATCCATTGCGACGATGCTTGGAAAAAATTCATAGAGGTACTGTAAATGCATTCATTCTCTGGGCTGATCGGAGTGTGTTCTAGTATATGATTCGAATTTGATGATTATTTTGCAGAAAAATAAGGCAGCTGCTTGCTACAGGAATAAAGTTATTAAGAACTGGGACACGATAAATCTATTGTTCTCCAGAGATCCTATTGCAAGTTAAGTGATCCTCTAGATGAACCAAGGAACGCATGCCCTAATAAAATATTTGCGGCACTTCAAGAGATACCCAACTTAGGTCGTGACGATTTCCTGAGAGCCTATTGCATTCTCACTAACAGAGATCGCAAGTTTGAATCTCTTATGGCACTTCCAATGGACATGAGGAAGGACTGATTGTGGATAGAAACTAGAAAGAAGTGAAGCTCAATAAGTTTCCATAACTGTGCCATATTAATCGTTAGGCTATTACCAGTTGTTACTGTTATACATGTAATCTAGTTCATTAGCTGTCTGCTCATAACATGGCATCTGTGTACATCTTGTTCGAAATATGTGGCACTGCCATAATTTCTCACTGTCAATTGTTCTATTCAGGTACTACTTTAATGCGCCTGAGCCTCTATGATTAGCATGCGTGAAACTTGTTCATTTCCCACATTCCTTCTGTAGTAACAATACTATCGTGTCAGCCAGTTGAAAATTCGCATTCTGTTTAAATGCTAAGTATATTATCATCCATTTCTGAACCTTTCAAATTCTCAGAACCCAACACCTTCTGAACCATGTGTGCCTTGCACGTATTTTCAGTCAATGGAAATAAAATGCCAACATGATGTTACTTTTGATGTACTTAAACTTACATTCCAATTTCTTTTGTATTGCCCCGTGACAAACTCTACATAAATGCACATCCTAATACAATTTAGAAATAACCTGAAGGAAACAGGTACCATGTTACAGTTCATCGTGTCAGAAAATACCAAGGTTGGAATCATTGGCCAATATCAATTCCACCAAATATCCCATAATTTTGTGGTCACTTGTGTATTTTCTTCTTATACCAATCTGCTCTTTCCTTTGTTTTGTACTTAAGTCTCCATTCCTGTGGAAACGATCAAAATGTCCTTCTCTTCCTTACTGAATAGGAAGACATAAGCAGATATTGTGTATTCGCGATTACTTCAACATGCTAAAGAGCAGGGTCAGAAGCCAGAAGATGGAAATTCACCTGGGGAAAATGTACCTGAAATTGTCAGCAAAAGTAGATAAACCATTGCCTTGAAAAAAAATCTAACAAAGTGTAAGAATAGGGGAAACACTGACCTTCCATCGAATGTTCAAAAAGATCAGCAGAAACATTCTGCTTCCATCAGGCATCAAATATAAGTAATTTCGTCTAAATTTCCTATGCAACCCTCATGTGTTTCATGTACCTTAAAGCTGATCGCAGCATTGCTCTAGCTTTTCGATCAGGGGCACATCCTGATGTGATCATTTCTTCATAGATAGCTGGAACCTGTCACATTATCGGAAACCACAAAGTGCAATGCCTTAGATCATGCTTGCTTTCTACTGAAACTTGCAGGCTTATACCTTTAAATCAGACAGAAATTGCAGGTCTAGATAATCAAAGAAAACAGGATGATTTAGTAGAACGAAGAAAGCTGTTCTGGTTATCTGAGTACAATGAAAGCTATGATAGCAAGCCAACTCAATTTAATAGTTTCAGCATATGTGCCTGGATGTAACTTCTTAACATATGCAACAGGAGAAGAAATGCACGAGTGTCATACCTTTTCAAACTGCTCAACACGAATTAAAGCTTTCATTAGTGTAGTATATGTTATAACATCAGGCCTCAAACCCTGCAATCCAAAATGCGGAATATATGAGTGTATGACCTATCATGAGATCCAGACAAATTGCCAAGACAATGTGATCATGGAGAAGTAATATGATGTAGTGCAAAATAGCAAAACAAAGGCAACACAAGTACTTACATTTTCCTTCATGAATTGCAGCACAGAAAAGGCTTCAACAATCCTTCTATCCTCACCAAAAGCATTGATCAACGAGTTTAGAACTACCGTGCTAGCCTCTAGGCCATCTGCTCTCATGGCCTTGACGACGTTTAACGCATGGTCTGCTAAACCCTGAAGATGTTCCATGAGGAGTTGAGAACCAATGTTTTAATTTGAATCTGGTAAGCTCACTTAATCTGGCAAAAAATATATTAACACTGTAACACTAATTTGTAGAGCACTTGCAACCAATAACTCAATCATATGATTTCCCCTGAAAAAACTCAAATCCTATAGTATACTACCACACAAGTCAGTTAGGTCCCAAAACATAAAATTATATCTTAAAGATTTGAATATTTCTTGGTTGGGGTTTTGACTAGCATGAACTTTCAAAAAGCTAGTGTAAATGCATCACTTTAGCCTCCCTATCTATTTATCTGGGAAATTAAGCAGTAAAGAACTCACCCTTTGAGCATATGCATTGACTAAGGCATGGTACATGGTAGGTGATGGCTTCAGGCCATCCGCTTTCATTGCCTCAATGCAATCAACTGCCTCCTTGAACCTGCCAGACCTACCATATACATCCACAAGTGTAGTATATGTGATAATGTTCGGTACCAATCCCTGCTCCTTCATCTCAGCTAGCATTGCTTCTACTCCCTCCCATTGCTCTTCTTCACCAAGCAAGTTGATCATGATGTTATATGTAGTAGTGCCTGGTGGGCAATTGCTTTCGCGCATCTCATCAAACAGATGTATTGCACGGTCATGCCGTCCTCCCTTACAGTGTGCATCAATAAGTGTGTTCCATGTGACAACATCTGGCTCAATCCCTTCTTCTTGCATCCGATCAAATGCATCCATGGCATGCCCAAGGCAGTTGTACTTCCCAAATGTATCTATCATGACATTGTAGAAATGACGGTCAGGGCGAACCCCACTTGCATGCATCTCGCGGAGCACTGCAAATGCCTTTTGCCATTCCCCCCTATCACGGAAACCTGCAAGGATCCGACTGAAAACATACGAGCTCGGTTTAACTCCATCTGCCTCCATTTCCTTGAGAAGTATCCTTGCGCTCTCCCACCGCCCAGCCCTCGTATAGGCGTCCACAAGCAGGCTGTATGTGGCCTCATCAGGGGCAACTCCGCACTGTGACATTTCGTCGAGCACTTGCTCGGCGTTCTTGAGCGACCCAATCTTCACATACCCTTTCAGCAGCGCGTTGTAAGCGCGCGTGCGTGGTTTGATCTCGCCGGCAAGGAAGAACTCAAGGAACAGAGCTTCAGCCTCGGCGACGCGCCTGGCCGACCCGAGGGAAGAGATAAGCGCGGTGACCGCGTTCGACCGTGGCGTCAGCCCGATGGCCTGCGCGGAGGCGAGGAGCTCGAGCGCCGCGTCCGGGAGCGCGGCACGCGCGAAGGCGGAGATGAGGTCGGAGAAAAGGGGCGCGTCGGGCTCGAGGCGCGACTCCCTGAGGTCGCCAAGGAGGCGCTCGAGGAGCGCGGCGTCGGGCGGGTCCCGCGTGTTGAGCAGCGACGCAAGGAGGTGCGAGTAGGACGCGAGGTCCGGGAGGAAGTTGTGCTCGCGGAGGAGCCCGAGGAGCCGCAGAGCGACGGCGGGGCGCGACGCGGCGGCGGAGGCTGCGAGGAGTGAGTTGAGCAGCAGCGGCGACGGCGGGTCGGAGAGCGACGGCGGGAAGGACAGCAGCAGCGAGTGCGGGAGCAGGCGCCCGGAGACGGACAGAGAGTGGAGGAGCGAAGACAGCAGCAGGTCGAGCGGGAAGCAGAGGCGGTGGCGGTGGAGGAACGGGAGCAGCGCGAAGGCGAGCGGCAGGGACGCGTCGCTGGCGGCGAGCTCCCTCAGCAGCGCGTGCCAGTCCTGTGCCGGCACGGCCGCGTACGAAGAGGCTAGCTTGCTCTCCTCCACGGGCACGGAGGTCGGTGGGGACGAGGACGTGAGCGAAGAGGAGGAGGCGGCGGTGGAGCGGGAGGAGAGGTAGTTCAGGAGCGGGTCGAAGTCATAGCGGGTCGCGGGGGCGGGAGCAGAGGCGGAGAACGACGAAGAGGTGGAGCAAGCAAAGGGAGGGAGGCGGAGGCGGTGGCGGTGGGGGAGGAGGGTCGGCGGGAGGAGGGAGGAGGCGGGCATGGTGGAGGCGACGGATGGACGGAGCGAGTGGTGGAGGCGGATGGGGAGGCGCGGGAGGGAAGGGCGGGGGTTTATCTGGTTTTGCGATTTTTTGTGCGGGGCTCGCTTAGCCTGGAACTGGCATGTGGACCTCACGGTTTGTTGAAAAAGGACGGGCCCGGCCGAGCTGGTTTTCACGGCAGGCCTCTGGCTAGCAAACGTTCGCGTAGATGTCAAGCGCGTCAACACCCTGTTTTTCATTTGTTTAACCGTATGGTTTTCTTTTCGGTTAAAGTTTATACACCCAAAAAAATTATATATATAAACTTTATATACAGAGACTTCTAATATATGTAAAAACACCATATATAAAGATATTTAAATTTAGATTCAAATCTGAATTAGACATATAAATTTTATACACACAAACTTTACCTATATAAACTTTACACGTATAAAATTTTAATAGAGATATATAAAGATTTAGATTTAAAATAAAAATCAAATCCGAGTCTAAATTGGAATAAATATATAAATTTTATATGTAGAAACTTTGGTTGCATAAATTTTACATGTACAAACTTTTTTTAAAAAAAGAAACCACATAGGTGCTAAAAAGGAAACCACAAGCATTCACGCAAGGCTAGAACACACGGATATTCGCTAAATAGCCTTTTCGTCAAAGATGGCACTAGAAGTTGAATTAGAATAAATGAAAATAAAAGCAATACAAAATTATCATACAACGTGATCCTACAAGGACGAGATAACTATCCAAATCCTTTCCCTTTCTTTCGTCTCTCTCTTAGCATCACTGGTCCTCCTCCTATCCATGGCCTATTCTCCTCCCCCTATTGACGGCACTAATGATCATCACTTTTCTTGCTTCTCCCTTCATCTCCGTCCCTCTCTTACTCTCCCTTCATCTCTGTCCCTCTCTTACTCTCTGACTCCTTCCTTCATCCCTAACAGGGCCAGGTGGGTGCATGCCCTTGGTGAGGTGGCTCTAGAGGCTCAAGGTGTTCCTCTTGGCTGTAGGGTTGTCCGCGACGAACCCACTCGAAAATGATGTGATAATTAATCCACTAGAGAAGGAGATGAGTAGACATCTCAACTCCATGGTTACCTTACCTTCTTTTCTTTCACTTCTTGACTATCATTGATATGAAGCCTTAGTAACCACAAATTATGCTTGATACCTAATATCCACATAGATATCACCTTTGGTGCTTGAGTATCTGGTACCTATATGAATTAGCCTAGTAGCTACATGTCTGGTGCCTATAGGTACCATACTAATATCCATAGGTACATGGTACTTGAGTATTAGATACTTGGTACTAAAATCTAAAACCTCCGTATCACTCGATACCACTTATATACCAGATCTTGATACTTAGTTATTGGATATGATACTTAGGTGAGGGTGTTGATGTTATCATGACATGACATCAGCAACATATAGTATCATGTCTAGACGGGATGTCGTTTCCTAGAAGTGCTACAAATAGTAATCCCATTTATTAAAAAAAGGGTAAAATGTTGGGAGAAATGTGTGAACACACTTTTAAAAATAACTCATGCATTTATTTAAATATAGAAATACATGAGTCATTATGGTGCTAAGAGCACAAAAAACTGGGATACAACTAGTTCTGCGAAAGAAGCCCTTAAAAATAAGCAAATTACACTAGTCTAGCATTTTGTAGAAAAGGCTTTAACAAAAATAAGAAAAAGCAATCAAGTCATTTTCCTATATCTTCCTAAGGCATCGACAACAGAGTCTTGTAGCATGGCTCTAACAAAACTAGGTGAGCTACAAAAGATTGAGCCTATGCACAATCCCAAAAGGGGCCTCACACAAATAGAAGTTAGGGTGTTGGTGATCAACACATAACTTTAGCAACACCCTAAAAGATTTCAACTAGAGCATGTGTGATAGTGAAATCAAACAAAATGGCCAGATCCACAGCATCAACAAGGATAGGGTGAAAAGCATAGCAAACTACTGAAAAAACCAAATAGAACACCCAAATAGGGCCTCCAAGTAAGGGAGATTGAGACCACCTTGGTGAATCTTAAAACCTTGAGCTGCCCAGAGGAGAATCCCTAACGGTGATCAAGAAGGCCACCTTCCTTAGGGAGAACTTGCTGCGGAACATGAAGAAGGCCGGCAACACCTATTCTTGCCTAGATCTAGAGGTATCCTAGCTGGTGACAAGAAGAAATTGCTTGGCAACATAGTGAGCAACCTCCTAGCAACGTTCACCGAGGCACCATTAGGAGGAGAGCCGATGCCGATGACCAACTCAAGAACCAAAAGCACAAGCACTATGGGAACGAGCTGATTTGACGAGAAAATATAATGGCTGCTACCACTATAGCTACTGCTACTAGAAAGGTAGAGGGATCCTACCCTTTTCCCACCCTTCGCTAGTGGTGAGCCACCGGAGAAATGTAGGAAGATAGGGTCAAAGTAAGGATAAGGGCTGCTATAGCAAGAATTCAAAAGAACTTGAGAGAAACCTTAGGAGGGGGAATGAATATCCTATAGCTAGTACGCTACACAACATCCTAGTTGTTTTTAGTATAATTTTTCTCCATGTAGAATTTTCTTTCTAGTCGTAAGTGGACCTACTTTAAGGTTGACAATAAGGCTAGGTTAGACAAGAAATAAGAATGACCTTACCCTTGCCCTTGCCTAACCTCGTCCCTTGCCCTAGCCCCAATGAAAGAAACAGGGTTAAAACAAGCCATCCCCATAGAGGATCCGACACTCAACCAAAGTCCTGGAAGGCATACCTCGAACCTTTAAGCTAACGACGGTGGTTAGTAATAAGGCAACAATGATTACATGCAACGGCACAAGGCTCCGTCTAGTGACCCAGCAAGCCTCATAGGGGCAGTTTCATGGTGGATCGCCGGCCCTACGGGGATTTTGCCACCCTAACCCACCATGTCACTCCTCTGGTGCACATACCTTTACACGTGGACAGTATGGGCGATAGCCTCACACGACGCGCGTGGCGGCGTGGGAATGATCGATTCACACTCCCGCCTCCTCCCCCAAGAACGAAAAAGCCCAAAGACGCCGACGGCCATGGCGGTGCTCGTCCCCATCGACTGCTATGGAGACGAAGACAGGGACGGCGGTAGCGCCATGTTCTTCCCCGCCCCCGCCCCCGCCCCCGCCCCCTCCCCCGCTCCCGTGGGCTTGGACGACGACGGAGACGGCGACCGCGCCGCACTCGTCCCCGCCCCCATGGACCGCGACGGAGACGGCGATAGAGCCTCGCTCGTCCTCTCCACCTGCGACGGAGGAGTGGACCTTCTCAGCCATCTTCCCGAGGATATGTTCGACTGCATTTTGGCCCGCCTCAGGGACACCCACGCCGCCGCCAGGACCAGTGTCCTATCCCACCGCTGGAACTACGTCTGGACATGGGTACCCAGCCTCTTCTTGCACCACTACCCTCCCAACGACTCCAGCCCCGTGCGCGACGCCCTCGCCGCCCATGCGGCGCACGCGGCCACTGACATCCGCCTGCTCAACGTCATCTCCTACCACAGCGCCACGCCCGACGCCACGGCCTCCTGGCTCCGCGTCGCTGCGCCCCTCGTCGCTCCGCTTTTCTTCCGCAACTGGTTCTTGGATAAGTTTGATATGCTCAAGATTGAGCTGTTGCTTGATCTGACACGTGAGGGCCTTGGGCTGGTGATAAAGGAAAGAAGCGTGTTCGAGCTGCCCTGCTTCGCGAGAGCCACAAAGATTACGATGAGCCTGGGGGTTCTCGGCCTATCGCTGCCACCGTCGGGTGTCTTCGCCGCGCTCAGGGAGCTGCGCCTGGAGTTCGTCCAGTTCCAAGGCGAATGAACCCTTGGACGATGCGATGCTCCCCTTCTTGGAATTGCTAGAGATTTGCTGGTCTTATGACTTGGCCTCCCTGACGATCGCTGAAGTCTCTGATCCTGATGACTCTCAACGCCGTGGTGCCGGGACTCAAGAATCTGTGTGTAACCTGATTCTTATGTGCGCATCTGGAGGGCGTCTACAATGTCGCAGAGGATCTGGAGGAGCTCCGGTGGGCAAATTGGTACGATCCAGGATTGATCGACTTCAACGAGATGCCGCGCCTGCAGAAGATATGCCCCCACGCTGTTTTTTCGTATGGATCGCAGCAAGCTTCCTTCAATCAGATCTGTCAGAGTCTTCTCAGTCATTATCCAAGCATTGCCCGTCTCGAGCTGTTTGTTTTGATTGCACCAGTAAGTGCTTCTTCTTCCTCCTCCTCTGTTTCAATAGAGTAACCAACTGTTTATTGTTCAAACTGCAAGATGGAATATCAATTGACTGCTGCAATAGTTTTGTCCTGATCATGTGGGCATGTCATGTGGGTTGTAAGCTCAATACTGAATGCTTGATTCGGCTGCAGTTTTTTGTTGGAATATCTTTTTTTATTGCTGATTGTTGAATATTATCGCCAACTAATTAGAAAGTTTTATGTCAGCAGAGCAATCCTGAACTAAAAGTGATCTTTGTTGATGTACAAAAGATTCAGTGTAGCGTTTCTGTTTCAATTTAATGTGCGTCTTTCGGAGCTAGCATAATTGCAAATCAAGCTTGCATTCTTGATATGCTGATGCAATTTCTGAGTTGTCGTTTACCAAAGCGATCAGCATTGATTATCAGTTGGCTCACTATTTTCTGGTTGTTGAACAAGAGCCTGCAGATACATCTAAATTTACTTGCACTATATTGAATCCAGACTATATTAATCTCTATTCCTGCTGTCCCAAAAGAAGCTAAAATATTACTGAAAATGTTAGTGCAAGCTAGCCATTCTGCAAGCAAATTACTAAATCTATACTTGTCCGCGAGCAAATTACTTATTCAACAGTATGGCCTTTCGTCAAACATATTTGATTATTTCCTTGTTAGTTTTGTATTTTGTCCTAGATTGCCTTTGTTAACTTATTTCAAATTCACAGCGGCAAGATGATGATGGTATTACTCCTTTGATGCATGGGATAACTGGACTCCCTTCCGTTAGGATCTTGTTCCTAGAATTACAGAGGGGCATGCTTATGGAGCTAGTGTGTTGCATATTCTGACAATGAGTACTGGTATAGCAAAGCTGACCCTGAAAAACCGCGAAGATTTCCAGGTAACTATATTTCCTGTCAATCTTGCATAACTGCGTTTTTTTAATTCTAATTTCTATACCTGTTGTACATCTTGAATAACAGAATAAGTAGAATTATGTATTGTCGTTGGTTTAGGCAGGAAGTTGTCAATCATAACCTATTTATGATATAGTAAATGCAACCGTTGATATGAGTTAATTGATGAACAGGGCCTTTTGTTACAAAATTCACATGCTTGTCTTATCATTATATCCTTCTTTGACCATTTCTTTTCTGTTGTCTTTTAAATGGTACATTTCGTCAGCAATGTAGTGGATCTATGAAAGTTTTGGTATAACTGTAGTTTGTAGCACTGAAAATCTATGTGAAGATATTTTCCATCCTGTATAGTCCATATATATATATATACATACATACATATATATTAACATAATCCTATAGACTATTTGGCATGCAATAAACTTGAATAGAAAAAAAATCATCAGATTAAAAACTGTTGTTTTCAATTTCATCATTCCTTTTACTAAGTGTCACACAAAGTGAAGCTTTCGTAGTAACTCAATGTGTTAGGCGATGAATCTCATTAATACCTTGTACTTTGTTCTGATCTTGTAATTTCAGGATTGTTCTGATCTTGTAATTTCAGGTTGAAAACACTTGTCCACTGAACTGCATCTGTGATCAGCCACCAAACTGGAGAGAAAAGGACATTTCGATGAAGTCTCTCAGAGAAGTAGAGATCCTCAACTTGAGAGGAGAGGAACATGAAATTGACCTTCTGAAGCTCTTAGTCAGGGTAGCACCAGCCCTTAGGACGATCAGAATAACCTGCCACTGTTCGTTCGCTTCTTGGGAGACACTATCTGCGTACGTACAAAGCTTTGCAAGACAGCTGACTTCTGTGGAAGTGAGTTAAGCCACTCCCTCTTTGCAGCCACAGTGTGCTCAAGTAAAGAAGAGCATTGTTGACTACTGACCCTTGATATACCTGACAAGTTTTGATCCGGATGTGCTGTAAAGAAAGAAACAAAGAAACTGATCTAGGTGCAGTGGACTTAGCTGCCATTGTAGTTTGTCTTCATGAGCAATTTTTAGCATCTGGCATTTCGGAATGCCATTTTTGTTAGTACGGTGCAGTGTTCACCTGTTGCTTTAGTCTGAATGAATTTAGTGCACATTTCCATGCTGAAATCCTATAATTACAGTGTATAAATTCCTCTTATATCACATTAGTGCCAAAGAAGAATTCACCCGAAACAGTAAATGACTTTAGGCCTATATCCCTGATGAATGAGTGTCTTAAGCTTCTCATTAAGCTGCTAGCTAACAGATTACAAGGCAGGATTATGGAAATTAATCATACAAATTAGTATAGTTTCATTAAGTCAAGGACAATCCATGATTGCATTGCCTGGGCTTTTGAGTACTTGGATTAATGTCATCAGTCCAAAAGAGAGAGTTTTATTAAAGCATGACTTTGAGAAAGCTTTTGACACAATTGAACATCAAGCAATTCTAGAAGTGATGAGACACAAGAGTTTCCCTGGAAAATGGCTATCATGGGTCTAGACAATTTTTAGCACAGCAAATTCTTCTGTTCTTTTAAATGGCATCTCTGGAAAACAATTTCAATGCAGGGGGGGGGGGGGGGGAGGGTAAGGCAAGGTGACCCTTTATCGCCATTTTTAGCACAGCAAATTCCTCTGTGCTGATTTGCTGCAGAGTATAATTAACAAAGCTTCTTCTCTCGGTCTTCTAACAAAACCTATTGGACATGATGAAATTGATTTCCTAGTATGCTGATGACAAAATTTTATTCTTAAAAGTTGAAGCTGAAAGTCAAGTATCTTTAGTTTTGGTAATTAACAATAAATATAATCATACAAGACTAATATTGTTACATATGGATATGAAAATGAAAATGGCAAGAGGTGCGTGATAAACTCCTTATATTACAAATATATCTCCTATAGACCCAAAATATAGAATAAACTATTACATTGCCCTTTATTAAATATGTGTATATGTTTTCCTTTACTTTAATATACATGCACATTTTTAGAGGAGCTTATTCTATATAATTTACTCAACTCTACATTTTTTACATTGTTTTGTCATACATCATCAAAAAATTGAGATATCTACGATCAATAATATTTGTCATTGTTGTTTTGGTGATTTATGATAAACCGATTTTATGTAGCTAATCTTTTTTATGAGTTGATAAATAGGTTATTTCTAAACTTTATATGAGTTGAAATACAAATGTATTCGTTGATGATAGACCTTAATCACAATAAGAATGAAAAGATCAAACTATACATATCACTCTTTCTCTCTACCTACGTATTAATATATTCATATGAATTAATTTTATATGGTTAACTTATATATATGAGAATAATGTTTTGTTTGAAATATATCTTATTTAGTCTCATGATGAATGTATGTATTTATTGTTATGTCTCTCTTTTCTTTTCTGTATAGGATAAATTCTCATTGATTCATCTATAAATATGCATATACTTGCTTCTAGTAAATATTTTGTATGCATACATTTAGCTGGAGCAAATCATATAACTTAGTATGCATTTGATCAAATTCAGTTACTTATATTTAATTGGGATTTTTACATTTGTGCATACATATGTGCATATGACTAGATACTCATCGATTTATTAATATCCTTTTATATATGCAATTGGTTGGTACGATGACAACCAAATCATTAGGACTAACAATTTCATTAAGTTAAATGAGAGAAATAGGTTCCAAGAATTAGAAAAGATATTGATACTTAAGGGAGATTATGACACCTAAAGATATCAAGGATGATAAAGTGCAGATATTGACGATATGGGGTACAAAGTGACTATATGGTAAGACGGTAAAAAACAAACAATGCTTGATCATAATGGACCATACAGTGGTGAATGGCAAGCAAAGTACTTGGCGTCAAAAGAACAAATCTAGTGATGAAGAGCAAGTGAAAACTTTATCGTGATGGACCGTGTGATACTATTTGAAGCTACAAGTAACTTGTATCAATTATTTGAAGAATCTATGGTGAAACGATTTTAGCATTGACATCTCTCAAGACAAAGGGAGATGGTATGAAGACATTTCTATTAGTATACTTCTCTTCCTATTTACATTTGAGTATATGAATACCATATTATTAAGAGAAATATAACATTGATGTATTTGTATATGTCTCGATGCTTAAAATCACCTATCCTAGTGCTACATTGAGAGATACCCAAGTTGTAAACTTCTCTTTTAGTGGTTTTATACTTTGCCTTATATTGGGTTGGATAACTCTTTGAGTGAGTTTTCTATAGAGACTAAGATCATCAAAAATGAACTTTCGGACAAAAAGTTATGACTATTTTGGTGAGTGACATTAGAAGTTCCAATATGGTAGGAAATTGTGATGAGAGTGTCGGAATTTCTGACAAGGCCTTGTTTGTTTCTATTGAAAAAAAATATTGGAAGTTTCGATAAAGGTCGAAAATTCTGATATGGGCATAAATTTTTTTGATATAGTCACAAGCTCTTCTATTGAGAAAAATATAGAAAATTCTGATGTGATATCAGAATATTCAATATATAGGCTAGTTTTGAGAGGTTGAGGTATTTAAACCCTGTGATTTTAAAGAGAAAAACTATCCAATACCAAAGAGCATTCCCTCATTCCATTATTATAGTGATATCTTTTTGTGAGAGAAAGATTTGAGAAGAGGAGAGAGTTGGATTAAGAGATTGAGAAGTTAAGAGCTAGTGAGCTTCACTTCATTATTTAAGCAATTGAGATTATAAAAAATAAATCTTTAATTATATTTGTTACTCTTGAAGGCTAAGATGTCCTAGACATCTAGTCATCATTAGTGAGCATCCAAAGTTATGGTGTGCCAAAAAAAAATTATGTAACCTCATGAGGAAAATGGTTAAAAGAGAACTTATCTTTTTAGTCCTTAATAGAGACGTAGGATTAGTAGATCTAAACTTTATGAAACAAATCACATATCTCCCCTCTTGATTTGCCTATTAATGCCTACGTTTATATTAGCTTGTTTTTACCCTATCTACTTACATGCTTAATTGATTTAGTTACTGACCTTATATCTTATTTATTACTTTTTGATTTATATGGATTTTGTTTGTTCCAGCTCAATTTTATACTTAGTATATTTACTCCTATAGTTTTCAAATAATTTAATCGCTATTTCAGAAATTCAAATACATCGAAAATTCATATAGGTGTTTCAAAAATTTCAATCCTTTTAATTAATTTTTAGAAATGACTATTCACCTAAGACAACATCATGGTCCTTTTAGATACTAAGAAACTCTTTTGTTTAAAGTCCTAGTTGAACACCTTCACTCAATCTAATGATTTAAAAGGTAAATTATCACAAGTACAGTCCTCTAAATATTGCAGAAGAAAAGGCAATAGTACTAGCTGGCTTGTTGGGATGTGCAATAGGAAAATTGCCCTTTTACATATCTTGGTTTTCCCCTAGGCACAATCAAGCCAAAGGTTCTTGATTTTACACCTCTAGTAAACCGAGTGGAAAGGAGACTAATAGCTAGTGCCAGATTCCTGTCTTATGGTGGTCGTCTCACACATGTAAATTCAGTGCTTTCTTATCTCCCGACATATTATATGTGCACTTTTGCTCGGAACCAAAACTATAATTGAGACTATTGATAAATATAGAAGGCACTGTCTTTGGATGGGTTCAGATATTAACTCAGAGAAGAAATCATTAGCAGCTTGGGCCAAGGTTTGCAAGCCAAAGAACAAAGGTGGTTTAGGTATCATTAATCTCAGGAAACAGAATGTGGCATTGCTACTGAAGAATCTTCACAAATTTTATAATCATTATGATTTCCCTTGGGTTCATCTCATCTGAAAAACATACTATACAAAAAAAGTGCCACGTATAGTTTTGTCTTTCTGGTGGAGATATATTATCCAATTATCTGATATACACAAGGGAATTTCAGTTTGTTCTATAGGGAATGGTAAATCTCTGCTATACTGAGAGGATTTATGGAATAGCACAGTTAAAATGAATGAATACAAAAAATTGTACTCCTTTTTGCAAGTTTAAAGAGGACTCTGTGGCCAAAATGTTTAGCAGATAAATGTCTACAGCCTTTCATTTGCCGCTTTCACAGCAGGCATATCAAGAATATCTTGAACTTTCAGCTGAGATGCAAATCCTGCAACTAAGTTCAGAGCATGATAAATGGTCCTATGTATGGAACAGGTCAACATATTCCCCTCCTAAAAATTGTATAAACTGCCTTTTTTCTGGAATGCAGCCACCAAGACCCCTCCCCTAGATATGGAAAATAAAGTGTGTTATGAAGATAAAGGTGTTTGCTTGGTTACTTTTTAATGACAGGTTGAACACAAAGGATATGATGGATCATACGCATTGTGCTCCGCCAAACGCTGTCTAACATGTTCACTTTGCTCAAGTGGAGCTGATTGTTCTTTTAGCAAGGCCTGCTGGAGAAAACTTCATGTATCTTGGAACACTTCCCTGAATTTCTATCAAATGATAGTACTGACAAGATTGAGGTTTATGATAAAAAGTTTTCTGGAGATAGCAATGATAGCTTGCTGGCATATAGAGAAGCAGCACGATGCCCTCATTTATCAGCCCTCATTTATCAGCAAGTACAGCCGTGTCCGGACGGAAGGCTATCATGTTTCAAGAGAGATTCTCTTGCATATTTGCAAGATGAATGATGTTCTCAAATCTTTGGTCTTACATTGCTTACAGACTTTGTAGAGTTCTGGTTTTCTCTTCCCTCTCTCTCACCCTATAATTATAAACTCTTCTTTTCATTTTATAAAATCTTAACTGGGTAAAGCCAATAATATTCTTTTTAAAAAAATGACCCTTACACTCACGGTGGACTAAGGCGTGGGCCGAGTAGCACGGCCCACGAGTTAGTGGGTAATAGGCAATGGACCGAGTGCTCCACTAATACAGCTGGTGTAAAACATGTGTCCTGTTTGTAAGCAGCACATGTTGAAAAGTAGGTTTAATTAGGTTTTAATCGAACTATGTCCATATGTCAATCAAGAATTTTGTGAAATTCAAAACCAAGATTTTATTTGGAGAAATATTATTTTTTAGCTATATTTTTTTAGAACATAAGGAACGATTAGATCTTGGCATTAGATACTTATTAGACAGAAATAACTAAGATTTTGAAATTAAGTTTTTTATTAAATAATTTTTAACGTCATAAAATAAACCAACTTCTAGTTCTAAAATAATTCAACTCCTACATTTTAATACTACTTATTTACTTACCCACCAACCAATAACCAATAGTATTATTACATTAATAAAAAATATTTTAATCTTTTCTCTACCTACTTACGTTGTATGGGGATGATAGAAATCTATTTTTTTAATGCGACGGGACATATTGGCGCCGCCAACGTCCCCACGCCACCGCCGCTGGTGATCCCCACCATCATCTGCTTCGCTGGCTTCACCGGCACCATGTCGTCCGCCGCCGCCGCCGCCGCCGCCGCGTCCATATGCTCCACCGCCCATCCTACGCGTACACAACATATATAACTAACCCATAACACAATTGCACTACTTGCACTCGATTGAACAGAAGAAATCACAGCTTAGAATACCGTGTGATTATACGGCGACGAGAGGGCAGATCACCTTCCTGAGATTACTCGCCATGGTTGATTCGATCGATCTCTACATATATCACGCTGTCGATTGATTAAAAAATTGAGCGTGGGAATGATTAAGGAGAACGATGACGAGATAGCTCGTTTATACTTCATTCCTTATTTTTTTATAAGTGAATTTTTTTATATTTGGCTAATTTTATAAGAAAATATAGTAATATTTATAACTTTTATTAAATTTAACATTTAATATATTTTGATGCTATATTTTTAAAAAATATATTATTATATTTTTATATAACCTTGACCAACATAAAAAAATTGATTTTTAAAAAAATTAAAACGTCCAACGGAAGTATAAGGTAGGAGACGTAGAATGCAAGGCAAGAATTCATTTCCTGCTAACGTCGATCTGCATTCATTTTGGGGGCTTTAAGTAGCATTAACTCGATCCTAATTAGAGTAAAATGTACTTAATCGAATTCATGAGCTACTGATTATACATAGATGGTTTTCAATTGGCCGGTTGAACCATTGCAAAATGTGTCGATTCCGTGCTTATCTCGAACAGTACTACGCCAGCTTCTGTCTTGTTCCTTGCTGATGTGTTAATGCTTCCATGTTGCAAAATCTTTTCCGCTTTTAAGGGAAAGAACCTTACTCTTAATGCTTACAGTGACACGAACATATCATATGCACATCTTTCCATGTGTATTTACACCAACTAATAACTTTCCCTAAAAATTCTAGAAAAAATTATACATCTGTTTTCAATAGTATTATTTCTATATACAAAATCTCATTTTTAAATTCATTATATTTTAGCCCCAACGAAAAAAATAAAAATCTGACAATTTTAAGAATAGAAATATGTCAAAAATGTCTCCTTTCTCTCTCTATATATATATAACGAATTTAAATATGAGAGTTTATACATATTTAAAATATTATTATAAGTGTATGTACATTTTTTAGATTTTTTATGATATTTGTTAGTTATTTTGGAAATTTGTGTGCACATAATGCGTTCTCAGACATGTAGTACAACGTATTAACAACAAAACGGGCTGGATGGAGGCAAGCTAGACGAAGCCCTTGCCCGTTGGGTCCATATTGGTCCACGTTGGATAGGGAATATTGGTAGCTATTGGGCTTTGGATTGTATATTTGTATATGGGCCCTCCAGCTAGTAAATCCACAACGCCAGGCCATGGTCGTATACTCGTATGTTGTATGGCATGGCATGCGAGCTGCTGTGAGAAGTGCTGCACAATGAACAAACCGAATTTATACGTATGAGTTTTCAGGAAAAAAATTATACGTATATATACACGAATACATCGGCGACGCCCAATTGGCCAATCATGCATGTATGCGTATACTACTAGTAGTTTAGCTTCCGTGATGGAGAGATGGAATAATTAATTGCACTTGCGTACAACGCATATAGATGGATCATATATCGATCGATGAGCGTGGTATATTATGATTATCTCCAGCACGAAAACGCACGAGGGGCAGCTATCTAGCTCGATTATTGTTCATGCGTGCGTCGTATACGGTCGATGTGGGTGAGTGGGTCTACGGTCGGCGTGTCTTGCCGGATGATAGCAAGAGAAAAAAAAGAAATAGATTTTACACTATAAATTATCTATAATTACACTGTAATGTAATTATATAGTATCTTTTAAAACTAACAAAATACCAGAAAACTCCCTGACTGTGTAGCACTGAACTGATGATCAGCAAGTGACCAGGATGGGGCAGGCATGGCGATGGCGACGGGCGGCCTAGCTCTACCTGCGTGCAGTCCCCTCTCATCGGTGTGGTGGCACTATAGCACAGGGCACACCATATGTATTCTATTTGCATACATCTCAGATAGGCACGGATTAATCCAGGAGTAATCCGTAGTCGGTTAAAGTTTAACTAAATAAATTAATATTTTTATATCTTACAACTTAGTTTATTAAGATAAATTAAAGCTAACCATAGATTAATTATCTACAAGCCCAACTATCATCCACCCCTACATATATGTGGGCTTGCTTGCTTGGTTTATATGAACCCATGAGCTTAACCACTGCTTATCATTTATAACTAAAATTTAAATTTAAAAAGATTTATTTTAGAGTTGATTATTTTTTAAACCACTAATAATATAAATGTACAAAATTATCTGTAAATTATTAAATTATTTTTAGTTACTTTATTTATTTTTATGCTCACATATACGATCTGTGAGATACGTACGTGATAGAGATACGATAGCTCAATAAAGAAAAACCCTGCAGGTTCAATTGACAGTGCCGGCCAGTGACTGTTGCTGTCCGAAGCCGGCCGGCCCCCAGAAACTTCAGAAACGAATATTTATGCAGCGCACTTTTGTAAAAAAAAACCCGCACCTGGTTATTTATGCACCGGTCCCCGATTCCGCTCACCGTTCGATCTCGCCGTATGACCGATCTGTCCGTCCACGTGTCCCACTGTGACAGCTCTTTCGAGCCCGTGGGATCGTCGGATCAGGAACGGACGGCGCAGATTTTGCCAGCCCGCACCAAGCCCTAACCCCACGCTCGCCCCACCTGCCCCCTCCTCCTCCCTTCGCTCGCGCCCCGCCACCGCCTCGCCCAACTCCTCGCCTTGTGCGCGCTGTCGCCGCCGGATCCCGCTCACCAAAACCCTAGTCTCCACGCCCTCCTCTCTTCCCTCGCGCGACGCGTTGATGCCTTGCCCTCAGCTCGGGCACGCCGCCTCTCCCTCCTCCAGCCATCACCGCTGCGCCGCCGCCGCTCTCTAGGGCGAGGCCGTCGCATCTGTCAGCGGCGGCCCGCGGCCTCCTCGCTGGCGGATCCTTCTCGCTTTCCGCCCCTTGCTCGGTGCGGCACCAAATCCACTCGGGCCTATCAGATCTGGCGAACTCGGGTCTCCTTGCCACCGCCCTCTTCTCTCCCTTTGCTCACCACCGCTCCTCTCTCCTCCGCCCACTTCCTCTCCCTCTATGCCCCGCTCGGTGCTACATCCAGGGGCTGCCGGATCTAGCAAGAGGATTTAGGAGCGTGGAGCGGAGTGATGGGTTAGGAGGCCAGGGAGAACGGAGGGGGAGGGCGGCAGCTCTGTCGCGACTGCGAGGACGACGGTCGCGGCTCGGTGAGGATGGAGGCAAAGCACGGCGACGACCACGGCTTTCCCTCGGCGTCGACGGCAATAGCGGCTCGGTTGGTCCTTCTCTCTATTTTCTTTTCTTCCTGCTCTTTTTTTTTCCATTTCTTTTCATCTTATTTTTCTCAGAAGAAGCAACCCAGCAAGCGGCAGTGGTGGGCATATCTATGCTGAACTAACAGCGCTGGGCATATTTATGCTGAACTAACATGGCTTCTTGCCTGGATCGACCGGAGTCGCATTGAGGAAAGCAGAGTAATCGTCCATTCTCAGATTAATCTTCCACCCTATCTCTTAGCATTATGCTTTAGGCTTAGTTCGTTGTGATGTCTAACATATGCTCCCTAGCAACCTAACAAGAGGTATATCACACTCTGATTTATGGGTCTTCCAGTTTGCATGTCCAAGATACAAGTATGAAGAAAGTTGTGTTCATCTTTTTTTTCTTATATCATATGGGAATGTCGACATGTGGTTCTTCATTTTCTGGTCGATAGTCTATATAAATCGGTTTTACCTGTTTACACGTGAGTGCTTGCAGTAGTAACATGAACTATTCCCATGGAATCTACATATTCTCCTCATTGTATGGTGCACAAGAATAATCTGCAATGTTGTATTCTGTCTCCAGAATTACCTATGCTCTGAGCATACAAAATATCCCCTGTAGTTTTTAACTTTTTGGAGAGGAGCTTACCCAAAATTATTCTTTGATAATATAACATGGCAGGACTATTTTGCAGTTTCTGTATGGAGGATTACACATTTAGTACCATTAATATTGATCTGGAGATTGTTAGTAGTCCAAAGGTTCTCTAGATCTCAATGGACCCCTCCTAGATCTCTTTTTGTAAGCAGAATGACAATATATGCATTGATGCTATTTTTATGGACAAACTTATAATTGCAATGGGCATGCACACATGAAAGATTCTATGCAAACCTGACAGTGTTGGCATATTATCACATCCAACCTAATTTCTTGACTCTAAAGGTACTGTTCTTTTAAAACTCCATTTTTGTTGGCTTAATTTCTTGATCTTATTTCAGGTCCATGGATTATATTGATTCATGGATTATATAGATTAGCAGTACTCCATAGCTCTGGCTTATATTCATTTATTTTTCTACATGTAACCTCTGGTGCCCAAGTATCTAACCTGCTATGTGTGCATATTTCTTTGTGATAAAATGCTATAGTATTTATGTGGTTTTTCTTACTATCATCAGATTCAACAGTTTTGGAATTTGCTAATAGTGATATTGCCACACTGATATATTAAAATAGTATCACATGTTTCTTATTCAGAGTCTGTACAAACCATTGATGATAGTTGCCATGTACAGCTCAATGGGATATAACAGAATAAATGTGCATGTTGCTTTCTGATGGAGATGTTAAGTGGTATCTTCCTGCAGGAGGTAATCACTACACTCATTTTTTAGTTTTTATTTGCATATCCAATAGATGCATATAAACTCAAAACTATATTTTTTTGCATGGGACAATTGTTTATCTTCTTTCCAGGCAAGGTGATCTACAATGGGGTCTGTTTCTTCACTGAACGAGTAGGGGAGCTTAGGCTTTTTTCCTACCTTAACAATCTGACGTGTGATTGCATATTTAAATAAGGATATTCAGATAATATTGTTACTTTAAAACAGTCCAGGTGGTCTGTGCTTGAGTAGCCAAGTGCTTAATGCAAACCTATAAATTCTATAATTTCTTTTATTTCTTGCCAGGGAATGCAAATAAGTAACCACATGTTCCTTCTGGTATGTTTTCCTCTATGTTTATTTTCCTAGTGATTTGCTGCTCCTGTTTTTACACCTGTAGTCTTTAGAGCTCACTATGGGCAGATGATTCTGCCGCAATTAAGGCAATCATGTCATCTCATGGTCCAAGTAATTTAGCCATCATATCTGCAGAAAACTCCACTATTCTGTGAACCATATTGTAACGGCTATAGTGGCTCAACTGAAGTTTATGCTGGGTCTATAAGTGAAGACAGTAATCACAAAATATGCTGCACATCTAGCAAAAATGACAACTAGACCATATTGTAACGATTATAGTGGCTCAACTGAAGTTTTTGATGTCAGGAAGAACTTTGCTAGACCACAATTACTCCATTTTTTCAATGTTCTATGTCACTAAATTAATTAAATCTCTATGTATAACAAGCCAACAATTTTTCTTGTACTGTAACCAATTCTAAATCTGCTACTAATATTTAATGGAAAATTGGTTCCATAGCTTAGTTTTCTTTCCAGGCTGTTTTGGCATCCATCACTTACCCCAAAGGATCAAAGCCACAGGTACTTTCAAGTTCTCACCTAATGGTACCATCCTCTATTGATCTGTATCGGCCATGAGTATATGTGCTACCACCAACAGATCACTACCTTGATATTTTAGCTATATTGTGTGGCTCTCTTTTCTGCTTTGATCATACAATTCTATTTCAGTTTATTTTCGTGTGTGGTTGTGTGCCATTTAATCATTTGGAAATCCTTTCTCAATTATAACCGGTTTAATGGGCCTGCCATATGTTCCAGTAAGTGCAGTGGGGCTATCTTTTTCTCTTTACATGCATTATTCCTATTTTCGGTTTTCCAGCAATGCATGGTTTTGGAATTTCCTACTGAACCATTGTTTCGGATTGAATTTTTGCTTTCGCAAATACACTTGTGAAGTTTTCTTTCTAAGCTGATTTCACGGTATAATTTCATTATTCTCTTTTTTTGTGTTTAATGAATGAAATATTTTGTTGGCCCCTTCTTGGGAGATAAAACATATCTTCAACCCTGTTAGTACCACTCATCTACTAAATCCTCACCAGTACATGTGATGATGCCCTACTGTTTTTATCGACATAAAACACGGAATTGAATATTCCACTGCATTGCTATATATGCGAAGAGATTACATTAGTTAGCGATGAAGATATCTTACAGAAAATGTTTTAATTCTATGACCGTCTTCTGATGATTGCAGTTGTAACAGCGTTCAGTTTTTCTGATCTACTCACTTTGTAGACATCATTTTAAGTGGATTGCTACCATTTTACTAAGTGATTGTTACTCTCCTGTAACTGAGCATGATTGTACATATTATTATATGAATAAACTAATCAGATTCACATTTCATTCTTTGTGACAGTCACAATGTCTATATGTATATCTAAATTTGCTTCTGACAATGCTTATTACAACTATATATCATATGATATCTTTAAACATTCATATCCACGCACACGGCGTACTGGAAGCCAGGCGCAGTTCAAAAGGGCATCTCCGTTCTAGCTGTAACTACAGTAAGACCATGTTCTTGTGTGATTGAATGACTGAATAGATAAATAATTTGTAATAACTATTAAGGATCCAAATAAAATAATTAACTATTATAAAGTTTAAAATAAATTTAAAACAAATTTCAAATAGTCATATATATATATATATTATGAAAATAATATTTATAAGCTTAAGTATTTTACCATTCCGTTCTATTTGGAGAACAAGAACAGCCGTCACTATTCTCTTTATTTCAGAATGTAAGTTTTGTTCTAGAATATAATAGTTTATTGATCTATCTTCTCATTTCAAAATAATTACGACCATATCTTTTCACATATTTTCTAATTTCGATCATGGCCCTCTATTTATTTTCTCTTTTTAATTCTCTTAGAGGAAGAGACAAACCAGAAACGGATGGGATGTCCCCATGCATTTGTCTGTCTCCTATGATAGGATGAAGAACAAGGTGAAAATTCGAGCGGAATGGTAAGGAGTGATGTACCAATGTATATACTCCGTACCAAAGTAACATGAATGGCAACAGTTTGGCCTCCGATCAATGACAAGCTGGCGTATTCTTAAAACCGTAAATGAACAGAAAAGACTGATTGACTGATTGGTTCATAGGGATTGTTTTGTACGGAAAAACCGAGAGCCGATCAGATGAATTGAGAATGAATTTGGTGTTAAAAACAAAGGTTATTAAGATGGTATCGTGCCTCACGATGAGTCGTGATAATTATTTAGATGAGTTTAGTTAGTTTTATAATTTTTTATAGATTAGTTTCGTTGTATGATTAGAAAAATGTTTAGAAAATATCGTCTAATGTTATTATAACTGATTCTTATAATATAAATCATTAATAAGTTAATACAATACAACTTTGTTATATTACTATCCTAACTCATCTAAGTTTTTTCTCGATGTATTCTAGCTTTTGATGTAGTACTGTATCCATTAAGTTTGATATTCGGTGAAGAGGTAAGTTTTTATCATTATCATGATTTGTTTTATTTTATATAAGCCTGTATCGATTAGATTCGACCTTTTTAGTCTAACTAGGTGTACTACATCACGTCCGCGTGAGGCGCATCGGTAAATCGGTCTCTCTTCACTATCTCTAATATTGTGATGCATTGATTAGGTTCGACCTACGATATCAATGGTGGTGGATGGAGTCATTGGCCCAATGGGTATTCACGCGGCATTTCGTCAGAACGAGGAGCTAATAATTTATCCTTACTGCTCGCTTCATATCCGATTTACATATCGCTCAACGATTAACCCACCCACTAGCGATCGATTTGGTCACATCTAACGGGACTGACGTTAAGTCTAGAGGGTTTCGTTCTCTATCGACTTAGATAGCCGATGAGTTTAGATATAGGCCTGTATCAGATATTTGGTCGGTAAGCAGCCGATAACCTCATCTTTTTCTTTCTCGTCGTTACGGTTGACTTAGTCTCTGTCATCTCTATGCTGTTAGTTCTGGCCTCATACTGTCTCGGTTTAGTCCGATCTATCGAGATTGGTTCTAACAGTGTCGTTACGATGATCGCCGGTCCTCGTGGTTTCATGGAGGATTGAGCCCCGCCTTGCGCTTCTGCTGCAAAAAATCCCGCGACCGGGAAGGGACGGCGGCTCGATCACGTGAAGGCCTGGGAGGTTTGCTTATCTTCAGTGCAGATCCTTAAGCCTCGAGGTTCGTGAGCATGCCAGTCAATTTGACCCTGCAATTGACAAGGAAGTGAGACAAGCGGGTTCGATACAGACGCTCGCTATCGACTGGCTGCCGATAGGTTTGGGATGCTGTTCGATCAGCTGGAGAGCCGATGTGGACAGGTGTCGATGAGGGGTCAACCGCAGAGCCAATGGAGAAACCAGGATGTGCTCAGAGGATATCAAGGTGCACGAGATCCTTTCGGACAACCGAACAGTGATTCATCGGCTAGAAAAACCGATGAGTGCGCATGCGGCCTAGGCAAGGATTAACACAAGAAGGCATGGGTTGTAAAACCGATGCCGCTCTGGATATGACAGCACGAGACCCGTCGCCCGCCGTGGCAGCGCCATCAACACCGAACCTCGAAGATCGGACCTAACTGAGACAGCATGAGGCCGGGGCCAACGACAATGATACGGAGGACACCGGATCGGTTATGCCGTAGCAAGGATAGGAGCGAACCCATCGACTAGCTGAGCCGATGAGGGGACGCCTCTAAAGGCCGATGCGCTGGGCGTAAAGCACAGAACATAGATAACTCATCGGCTAGCACTCCGATGATATGCCGTGCAGGAGACTATAGGCCTAAAGCTCGATCTACCGTCGGCAGCCCCGTAGGTTGGACCTAACCGATGCAGCACGAAACTAACGACGGCAGAGGGAGCTTAACGGGCCGATAGGTCCAGCACGGACGTGATGCGATACATCCGATCAGCCTAAGAGGTCGGACCTAACCGATACAGCCTCAGACAGAGTAGGACATATCGGGATGGTGGCGGGACTTATCCCTTCGCCGGAGATCAGACTTAACCGATGCAGCCCCGCGTCGAGAGCCAGAACCCGCTGGTAAACACCTAGATGAACTATGGTGGCGATGTGCCGAATTTGTATATGATCGAGATATGTCTTACATGTTTCCAGGGGGTCTATATTTATACCCTGGATTTACAGACAGAGTCTGACGCGTCTACGACCATCGGACATTATTTCCTAGTAAGAACAAAGGAAAATATTTCTAAAGAAGTTAACTAACCAGCTAAACCTCACTAATTGAGTAAGGTTACAATTTACAAAAATAAGCACCCTGCCGTGGAGTCCAGGGCTCTTCCGCAAACCCGGTTTCATCTGAATAATCTTTCAATTTGTAACCGAGTCTTCCTTTGCTGCAACCTGATCGGCTTCTCCACTGTAGCTATCGGACCTTCTTTTAGTCAAGCCGATCTTTCTTCTTCCTTCCCTCGGGCTTCTCGGATCTGATTCCGATTGGATAATTCCATGTCTTCAAGTCGATCCAATCTTCTACTAATCTGATCGGCTTTTCTACAATTCTCCATCGGTTTTGTCTCAGTATCTCCATCGCCCGATGACTATATTAAACCCCCTATCGGACTTCTCAGCTGATCGGGTTTAGCACCATCGGATCGTCCAGATTTTGGCGTTAACATCTTCGCCTTTCACTCTCCAGAGCATTATCGGTTTTTTTGCTGATAATTCTTTTATTTTATTCTACATGTCTATTATCTACGTCTTTATCGGCTTTTCAGTCGATTCTCGAGTGCTACCTTTTCTATACCGACACTAGCCAAGGCGAGTTGCATCGGTCCACTAACTGATTGGCTTGTGAAACTAATTCTCTATTTTTTTATTAATTATAAGATCAAATTAACTAATACTACCTTAAATCTTAAAAAATAAAAAACTATACTGAAGATTCAGCGACAAGAGCATCATCTCCTCCTATTGGACCTCTGCCGGCCGGTTCACGACCTCAGCTAGCCGATCGGAGCTCGCAAGATTCAGCGACCCACACCCACGCCAACCATCAACAACAGCAGCAGACTACCACACGCTGCTTCATTGGTAACTAATTAATGGTTTTCCATGCCGGGAACTTTTTGGTTTATTACCAAAGTTCAACTATTTACCGTCGGGTAGAAACTAGAGCATTCTCTGTACATAGCAGCAGCCATTGGTTGACCTACAACATATATACGTCGCTATTAAAATTTCAATTTTAAAACTTAATTTTATAAATATTTTAAAGATTTTTTTATCGTAGTTTCTTTTTTACATTATCATTTAAGTCGTTAAGAATTCAAATATATAAGTTTAATAGATAGTTTGATGCATTTTTCATATTTAGCTATCGGATGGGACTCTAAGTCACCAACAGAAAGAACCTGTGTAGTGTCTAGATTTTGCATTTGAGACTGAAAGCAACAATTACCATGTACATAACCAGATTGTTGTGGTATCAATTACTACCAATCGATTTAGACTGTACATGTGTATGCAAATCTAGTTCAAAGAAAGGAAACAACAGCCATTCCTTTACTAGACTTTTACTAACAAATATCTCAACAGTTGGATTTAATTAGTGGGTAGTTGTACAAATTCAAGATTCAATCACGTGTCACATTAGCTTTATAAGATGTTTGTTAAAAGTTTTTACGTGTATCATTTTTTAATCCAAAGAGAATTTCTGTTAATGCTCCAATAAGGGGTTACATTCCTGGTTCAAACGTTAAAGAACTACAGGAGCACACAAACGCCACTCCGCACAGGCTCCGAACTGATTGTCAGTCGAGCTAGAACATGAGCTACTCTATTTGAGCTCTCTTTATCTTGTGCACCTGCACATGCTACAAACACTGTATTGCACCTTTTACATCAGCAACCGTTTGCTTCCCATGAAGATTCTTCCACTGATGTTTGCATGCATGCATAAGGGAATTGTTTGGGTCACCCTTTTCTCCGAATAAGATGCAAGTAATCAACACAAAAACCGAGAAACCCGCATGAACATAGATCTTTCACTTACCCGGATTAGGACCGGTCCATCTGTAGTCAGGGTTTCCCCTACAAATGGTTAGCGCGTGGTATTCAGACTTACCACTAGGGTCCTGTAGCTAAATCCTCTAGTAAGGTCTTATAAAATATGTTTGAATTCAAATTTGAAGAAAAAATCTGAAAAAAAAATCCTATAGCACCTGATTTCTAGTGCTATATGGTGGAAAAAAGAAGTTAACTTCATTTTGGAACCAAACCAAAACTGAAACAAAAATCAGAAAGTTTTTATATTTATGTTGTAATGGATATTACTCTACATTATATTGTGAATACTATAACATTTAAATATTATATTATAGCATACGTGTTGTTGTGAAATGTGAGTCTGTGGCTGCTATATGTAAAATTTGATTTGTAATATCAAGGTCATGCTAAGTTTTTCCAAATTTTTTACTTTGTTTATCACTCGCCACTCGGGGGTAGTACCAGTGAATAATTGAATACGATCCGTTGAATACAATGAAAGGAGGATCCATCATATTCACTAGAGGGGCAATCGGTGTATCGGTGTAGAGGAGCTTTTATTCATACCAGTGAATAATTGAATATGATCCGTTGAATCGGTGTAGTGCAATCGAACCATGTAACGTGTGTAGCCATCACTAGTTGGACACAGACCTTTCCTGCGGACCGCTGCTCTCAAAACTCGTCGCCGCCACGCAGCTATCACGTACGTACGCATATGGCCAGCAGCCGATCGAGTACGTACGCGACCGCCAACTAGCACTGTTCACGTGCACCTCCCGGTTGCCGCCCGGCCGGCTCGATCGGTGGCGGAAGCTAGCCGGGTACGTACTGCGCTGGTATAGTGCAGCACACGCCCGACAAAACGGCAGGCGCGTGTGGCGCTGCAGCCACCGACGGATGGTACTCATGGAAGCACACGGGCAAAACCCGATCGATCGATCAACCGGCCGCACAGAGGCAGACAACGCCTGTGCCACTCGCCTGCGTTTGGCGATGTGCGTTGCGACAGACCAGCCGACCGAGCAGCGAGCCCTCCGCGCGCGTCGACGACGATCGATACGGGCCGGCGGCTAACCTACATGTGAACCGCCAGGCATCTCAGTGTTTCACGTATCCGGTTACTCGCTTACTCCAAGGAATAGATTTTGGTTCAGGACTGGCTTGGTGCTGTGGATCTCTGTACCGCTGCGCGCGTGCGCCGCAACCGGCCTCGACGGCGGGACTGGAGCTGGGACTCCGGCACCCTAGGCCCAATGTCCCCAACAATTGTACAAGATTACAAATAGCAATGGTACCTTCACCATATAGCACAGCCACAGGGCTTACGAGACCGAGTCGTGGCCTAGCTATGCAGCCCATAGTTTTGGCTCGAGCCTTGATGAAATCTTGGCACTGAGATGGTATACTAACCAGACATCCTTCGTACGTCGGACTAAAGATAAAACTAATCGAAAATGGTATCATTTTATTTTTTTAAACGGTTATTTTTTTTCATATTTATGAGTTAAATAATTTAGTAGTGATTTCAATGCTACGCTGGTGGAAATTAGAAAAAAATAAATTTTAGAAATAAAAATAATTAGAAAAGATACTATTTTTATATTATTTTTATTAAAACGTTATTTGTACGACCGAGAATTTTCTTACCGTTTATGCCCCTATGTCAGATGATGTTAAGAGACTAAATTTCCTAACATTATATGCCCATTGAAATTAATGGCTAAGCTTATGTTATTGATTTTCTTTTTTTAAAAAAATAAATCTAAGTACTTGTATAATTTTTACCAGCTATGGATTGAAGTTTAGCAATAGGTATTATCTTTTTAGACCGGTATTCTAAATATTTTTTAATCATTGTTTGACTTGTATTTTCTATAATAATTGGATTTAGTTTTTTTAAAGCAAAACTATAATGAATTCCGTTTTCTTAAAAAAAGTAAAACCTTGCTAGGCTTAATAATTGTTAAATTCCACGGTGGATATGTTGCTAACGACTTGACGACTATACATAGTCCCCAGAGAGGTCGACGAGGTGCAGTCAATGTTTGGCCATGCAACAGTTGGCAGGTTAGCTTATATATGACCTTGCCCGTATGGTAGGGTCATCGATTCATGAGGAAGTAGTTGAACTTGGGGGAACTTTACGGGAAAAATGGCCTGTAAACATCAGCTAAAGCCTAGAAGCAATAGGCCATTATGAAAGTTAATTAGAGTAACTCA
The DNA here is from genome assembly GCA_030770085.1 of Oryza coarctata. Lineage (NCBI taxonomy): Eukaryota > Viridiplantae > Streptophyta > Magnoliopsida > Poales > Poaceae > Oryza > Oryza coarctata. The sequence continues at coordinate 14,407,135 of CM061475.1, forward strand.
AATATCGTGCCCAAAAGCAGAGGAAAACCTAAACATGATGGCTTTCTTTGGAAAAAGGAGTGCAAAGGCAAAGGCAATGATTTCTTTGGTAGAATGTGACGACTGTTTGTTCTGGAGACCATAAACTCATAATAATTAAGAAAAAAAAATCTTTTGGCTGATAAATAAGAAAATATATACTTGAAAGGAATTAATTTAAATATTGGAGACGATGCGCTTGACCTCTAGCTGTTCTGGTGATAATTTGATTTTAAAAAATCAGTTAAAAAGAAGACAATTTGACAAAATATTCCGGAGAGCAATTCGACATCATGTTTGACGAAACAACACTGTTTTCCAGAGACCTGGTCCAACAACTAATTTTCTTTATTAAATTTAACTAGAGAACACTTTACATATGAAAATGGCTTAGCGGCATATGATATAGTATGCATGTCATTTATTAATAAAAAGTAATCAACTCTACATAAATATACAGTAGGTTAGCTTAGTCTTATAGTACTAAGGTGAGGTCCTGGCAATTGGATTTGGGTCTGAGTAAATGGATCTTGGATTCTTGTTAGGTTAGGTATTAGGGCATACTTAGGGCATTGGGTATGATGGGAATGGGTAAAGTGGCCTTGATTAAACTACAAATGGAATTCATTTCATGGAGCTCAATGATTGATGTCCGAAGTGTATCATTAGGGAAACTTGAGCCCCGAGGCACTACCTAAATTAAAAACAGATCAAATCAAATAGTTTGTTCTCACATGAGGTCCGGGAACAACACTTCAGTTGTTACCAATCATCTTCCTACTACAGCGCTGTGATGCTTCACTGACCTGCGGAGCCAGGCTTGCTAATCCCCGGTGGGTCCCGGCTGTCACTGTCTGTAGTAGACACCTCTCATGCGTTGATTAGGCGCCATTAGTATGTACTAGGCAATTAAGTAAACTAATCAAAAGAAAAGGCCAGTGCTTGGAGCTGTGAGCCAGCCGTAAACAATTCATTACATCACTGTTGCCTAGTGAGTGGTTAGTACTACTACAACCAATACATGCTCATAATGCACATTTGTGAAATGCTTACGCTAGTTAATTAAGCAATTAATTAACCCTAGCTAATGTTGTTTGCTCCTAGATGGCATGCTCTCCCTGCAGTCCAGCTAGCTAGAGCTAAGCTGGCTTTACTATTTCGATCCCAAAGTGTCCCGGCTTCTGTGGATTAAACAAGCGTTAATTGCTATCTGAATGTGCGTGGCCGTTGGGCAAATGGCTATTCAATTCTGAAGCTTGTCAACTTGGCATCTTCTTTTGGTGGCGATTTGGATGGTTTCGTTTCGTCACAGTGCCTTCTAATTATTTGCCTGTCAAGAGGAAGGTTCTTGCGTCAGTCGTCCACCGGGCCAGTTGGGAAGAACGGGAGTGTGGAGAGTTGCTAGAAGCCTAGAACCACCTCGTGACAAAAAGGGTTAATTTTAGTTTTTTTTAAGTTTCTTAATGCAGTTTGCTGCGTGGACCTTTGGATCTCAATAGTATGTAACTATAGCAGCCAGAGTAAGAGGGAAATAATATCATGTAAGGTTGAACTCTAGAAAATCTTTAAAAAGAGGCAGCAAAAATTTCCTTAATGTATCGTAATCATTAAGGTTGCAGCCATTGTAAAAGAACAATGATTATATCTTAATATAGTCTACAAACCGAACAAACATTTATCTTAAAGTCGGCATGCTCTTAGCGAAAATTTCATGAGGACGAAATAGGCACTTAAACCGAATTCAGTCAAAAGTCCAGAGCACATATGATGGTCTTATTGAAGTTCAGAACAATATAAACCTTAGCACGATGACGGTTAAGCAATACAGCACACGATTAATAATCACAAAGCCTGCACTTTTGTCCACGGTACACGACCTTTAGATTATTTGTCCAATGGTGGGAGCCATATACAGTATAGTTCTATAAATCATAGGAGTGTTCTTCATTTCATCTAATTATAACTCCATTCCCAACGCATATAACACCATTATTACCGAGTTAGCACCAGCGAACACATACGACCCAAAAATTTTACGAAAACTTCATTAACAGATATTTATGATTTACTTGCTGGGACCACTATTTTTTTCTCCCATATATGCTTTTACCAAACCACGAGCAGGAAAAAAAAAACTGAAGTGAGAGAGCACGTAGCGTGGCACACGAGCGACGCATAAAAGCAGGAGAAAAGACGAGATAAAAACAGCCTCGTCCTAGGCTCTGCTACCACCACCAGCCTGCCCGTCCGTCCTTGGGGTCGTGGCACACGGTCGCTGCGCTTTGGCCTCACCCAACACATGAAAAAACCTCGGCATTAAACCCCAAACCGAAACAGACTTATCGCATCGCTTATAATAAACGTAAGCTACCTTTTGCCCTTTGTCCAATGCTAATGATGACCAACTAGACCGTAGCGTATCGACCTGGACATGTGCGAACAGTGTCACGCCCGAACACACGTGAACGACAGCGGTTACGTTGTGCCGGTACAGCCCGTCCGAGACCGAGGACGTAACACCTCGGATTGGTACGGCACGGCCCGGCTCGGCACAGCATAGGCACGTATGGCCCGGTCAACCTGTCGGGATAGGCATGGCACGTCACACGGAACATAAAACGGGTTCGGATTTTCATCTAATCACGTCACGTCATATGTCCGATAAGGGCTACTTCTATTTATGTCTATCTTTTTATTTCTAATCCTCAATATTTCCATGTATTTTTTCTCTTTTCCCTCCCATTCCTTTACTCTTTTTTTTTCTCCTCCATCCTACTCGACATGCATTTCGATCGAGCTGAATATATGGACCATAACGGCATAGCACAGCACGCTGGAAACGGAGGGGGCGGGCTTCGGTTTTGTTGCGACGCGGGAGGTTTTGGTTTTGGCTTGGTGCGGTAGTGCGATGGAGGGCGAGAATGGCAGAAACCGGGTGTCGCTCCGTTGACAGGTTCCGGGGATTCGGGCTGTTACGCGAGACGCCAAAATACCGCAGAGCCATCGCATCGCATGCCTCCCTCTTTGCCCAATATTACGCGTCAAACGGGCCGTGGTTTTGCTGATGGCAGCGCTGGGTGGGGCCAGCTGGGAATCAGGGTGTTCCTTGGACCAAAATGCCCCTGGGCTAGTAACAGTGGCAATAGGTGCTCTGTTTCAGAGTTTTACGTGTGATGTTTTTTTTTCTATGGTTTGATTTGCTTTATCAAGATACTTATGCACTTCTCTGCGTTGTTAATTATTTCAACCTTTGAATTTTAGAAGGTTATCGAATTTAAGGCAAAAGATTTGTTTTTTCGTTAGATACCAGACGCTTGACAAAATCTATATTAGTTTGCTTGCTTTGTGGAATATGTGCCAATAGGGGTTTAAAACATACAACTCTAAGATTATATGATGAAAACATAAAATTATTAGCCTGTTTTTAGGGAAAGATAGTATTGAAATTTTCTAGAAAATATTGATGGGCATACAATATTTAACTTGTAAGTGATGAAACGGAGACAACGAAATCCAGCAAGCTGTTCAGCTTGAAGTTCATCATGGGAACATCGCTGCAGATGGTTGCTGCTTGCTTTTTTTGGTGCAATTACTAGTGGAGTGATGGACTTTAGTTTGTATCTTTCTGAACGATATCACATATACGAAAGTGATGGTACATAAACTTTGGGTGATACGATTGTAACCACACAAAAGGAAATGTATGATGTATTTCATTGCCAGTCTTGTAAGATAAACATCCTTGCAACCCCATCATGGCATGATCAGATGCAACAAATTACCTTGATAACAGGAGATTTGCCTAATCTTTTTTCCAGCACAAATAAGCTTGAAAGCTAGGAGGTATTATTGCCACAACTTTTTTTGTCACTGACAAAATGTAATGAGTACATTGCAATATCTTTTCAGAGAATTATTCTAGTCATGTAAATTTCAACATGCAAAACATCTTCTAAAGGCAAAGTAATAATGTCTCATTCAAATAATGTAATACTTGCAGCCTACTACTTAAAAGAACCATGGTAGTTGCTAATCCTTACTAATAATACATATATTTCAGTTAACATCGTATCAAAGTTGACATTGTTCCATGGAAACCTACCTTACCAATTAAATATCCACCTAAATGGCCATTTTCATAATAGAGGCAAAGTATATCTAATGCACTCTAGAGTCTAGAATAATCATGAAGACAATCTCAATAAGATCACAGAAATCCCTACTTGAGGTCGACATGTACATGGAATGTACTTTAGAGTGTCTTGTTTGGATTTATTTTCCCCATATGGTTAAAAAAAAGGAGCTCTAAATATGTATGCAAGCTGTGCTTATATATAGTTTGTCACATAGTTGAAACTGGTAGACTGATGATCCTCAAATACAAATAAGAAGTTGTACATTCTAGGTATAATTAAGGAAACAATACAAACATCATAAATGTCAATGCGTAGCAGCTTCACAGAATCTATGTCTTAGCATGTTGCTCAAAACTCCCCATCAAGAGGTTGTTCTAGGCATTACCTATTTAACTTAGGGAATTTGCAGCAAACATTCAGTAGAAGTTGCTGCAGATCGGAATACCCTTTCCGTCAAATCGAGTGAAACTTGAAATCAAGCTTTACAAGGGCCCGCTTTAAGAAAAAAATTCTTAATAGATGGCTCTACTCGTTTATTAAACACACTGATTGTTTTGTTTTAAGTTCTCATCTTTTGTCCAGTATATTTGTTCGTGCACGAGGATATATTCTACGATTCTAAATGGTTGTGCATGAGTTATGCTTCATGACATAGTGAAACCGACAAAATTGATGATCTTAGAATCCAATCAAGAATGTTAAAGAGTCGTACATGCAATGCATAAACAAAACAGAAGGAACTCCAACCATGAGAATGTCAGTCATTTAGCAACAATTGGGTCCGGTGAGCAGAAGCATACTTTGTCTTTTTTGTCTTATAGAAAAATATCATGACTAATAGAGAAATGGTCGATTCACTAAGGTTGAAACCGACAAACAATTGATTCCATAATCCAAAAATATAGCATAGGAGAGAAAACCAGACAAAAACAAAATAAGAGACACACCAATCAAAATGTTTCGCACATTAAACATTAGGGTTAAAATTGCTTTGACTATCTATCAAGAAAGCAAACCTTATTTTCCACTATATTTGTAAATTTCTTGGTTAGCAATACTCCCATATAATGTATTCATTATCATAAGAGTGGAAAGGGAAAAAAATCGTTCTATACTAAAATTCTCCTGATTTTGCACAGGTCAGCGAAAGGGCAAAAGTGTCATTCCACACCACCTTAGAAACAAACCCCCAGCAAAAATCTATTAAAAGAAAGCCATTTTTTCCTCTCCTAAACACTTTTTTGAACCCCTTCAGTTTGTTTCCTTACGCCCATTCCCCCACAGCTTCGTCGCATAAAAACCTTTCCCCTCTTCCTCCTCCTCGCCCGTCGCCTCGTCCCCACCCATCCCCCATCCCCCTCCCCCGCCGCCGCTGCCGCCACTTCCCATGGCCAAGCAACGGCTTCTCCCCTCCTCCCCGCTCTCCGCCGTAGTACCCCTCCTGCTGCTCCTTCTTGGCGCGCTGCCCCTCGCCCTCTCCCGCGCCGCGCCAAGAACGGCCGTCGCCGGGGGCGGGGCCGCGGCTGACACGATACACGAGCTGCTGCGGACGCACGGCCTCCCGGGCGGCCTGCTCCCCAGGGGGGTCGAGTCGTACAGCCTCTACGAGGCGAACGGGCTGCTCGAGGCGCGGCTGTCGGCGCCGTGCTACGCCAAGTACGACGACGGGGACCTGGCCTTCTTCGACACCGTGGTGCGCGGCAACCTCAGCTTCGGCGCGCTCCGCGGCGTGGAGGGGCTTTCGCAGGAGGAGCTCTTCGTGTGGCTCCCCGTGAAGGGCATCGTCGTCGCCGACCCGGGCTCCGGGGTCATCCTCTTCGACATCGGGTACGCGCACAAGAGGCTCTCCAGGTCGCTCTTCGAGGAGCCGCCGGACTGCAAGCCGTCGGCCTCCTCCGGGACGGACGCCGCCAACGCCGCCAGGTGGAAGGACAGACAAGAAGGTGAGATTGCAAATTTCCTCTCCTGAGATTGCTCAAGGTTTCGGATTTGTTCGTGGAATGGTTTCTTGATTGGTTAAGATCCTCTCCATCTTCTCACCTGGTTGGTAGGTAGGTAGTTCATCTTCTTCCCTTGTGTTTGTCTCGACGTCTAATCGCTGGAATTCTATGATAAGATTCCATCTGGGTGAGGGTTTTGATCGAATTATTCTTAATCTCGACTGAGCTCCATAGTGTTTCCGCAATTCGCCGATTCGATTCCAAATCGGTGCGAATTCTCGAGTTCTATCGATGAGATGCGCTCCTCCAAACATTGGATTCTGAGAGCTTATTAGAAGGCTAACATGGGTTTATTGATTGATTAATTGACGTGAAGTTGTTTAATTTCTGACTTGAGTTTCGATTATGCCGTAGGAAAGTTGGAATTTTTATGGCAAGCAGGACGTTCTTTAGTTGTGGCAGAGCTGGAAAGTTGGAATTTTTATGGTTTCTTGGAGTTGGAGGCTTGTGGTGGAGTAATTCATGGAGGGGGTGGGGGTGTAACTGGCTTCAGTTAGAACTGAATTTGAGAGCATTAACTCCGTAGAAAATTGGTTCATCTGGTGTTTGGAAATCAAAACTAATCTTGCCACTGTATTTCTGAGACCTAAGTGGGCATTTATTACACACACAAAAAACATATTCCTGCAGTGTATTTAGTACTGAGATTACTGCAAAATTCTTCTTTCCTTGCCCCTTAACTACTTGAATCAATTATTTTATGTGGTGGATTATAGCTCACTAAACAAGCTATGTTTTCATAATTGACCGGATCCAGTGTCAGTGATTCAGAGCAAGAGCTATTGCTTCTGTTCTTGGTCAGATCAATTGGTTTACATAGATAGGATAAGTTAGAATTGGGAACCTAATCATAACTTGATTTTCTGCGATGATGTGTTAGGCAGGCAAGTTGTAGTGTAGTGTTGCAAGTGGCCAGGAGAAGAGTAAGCATTAGATGCCGGCACTCCTACCCTTCTTTGCTTTCCAAGCAAAGATTTTTGCCTGATGCATGCTCAATTCTATCGATCTTCTTTAGGAATCAAATCACACGCCAAATTTACTTCCTTAAACCTTTTCCCGTTTGTCACAGGCAGGTTAGTTGCTTTTCGATGTCCTTCTCCTTTGCAGATTGTTATCTTTCCATGTTAGAATGTGTGTCTCATCTCATCATCTGTCCTTCTCTGGCCTGTGGCTGTTGCTGTCTTTTTCTCACCTTCTTTCACCTCCGCCTCCATCAGAAGGATGGAAAGCTGATGAAGCTACTGCCTACACGTCAAGAACGCATCCCCGTAGATAAGAAAGGATAGAACCAAGGATGTTGTCAATTGTCAAGAGTTCTCTTTGTTTCTCTAAATTGCTAAACTTCACATGATTGATGTGAACCTTAAACAGTCACCCCAAAAGTAAAAAAAAAAAGAGAGATATCTTTCTTCTCCTTCCTTTCTACTGTATTTCCTGAGCTAGCAATGGTAGCATGGTAGTGGTAGTTCCTCACTTCATCCATGCACACTTGCACAGTGCTTTAAATGTTCATTACTGCTGCAGCCAAATATCTGCAACTAGAACTGATAAAACAAACGGACTAAAAAAGCTGCTTCTTTTGCTGTGAATTACAGGTGTTCCCGGCTTGAGGTTGAGGGGAGAGGCATCAGGAGGAGAAAACCACCAGGGCCAGAGGTGAAGAGTGAGTTACAGGAAATGTAATGAGCTTGAGATCCAGACAAGAAGACAGACAATGCTGAGCCAGTTTTCCCATTGTGTAAAAATCCTGTGGTGAGAGTGCTACTGCTGCTGCTGCAAACAACTACAACTGCTACTGCTGCAGTGGGTTTGGGTGTATCTACTTAAGAGAGCGGTGGGCACTTTTGCACCTGGTTTTTTTTTCTCTTTACCTTTTTTGCCTCCTCTCTCTTACTCTCTCTCTAGTCCATGCACCTGTGTGATATTAAGTTTGTCAGTGATGTGTTGCGAGCAAGAAAAGAACAAGGAAAAGGTGGGGTGAGAAGCCAATTGGGGCTGGTTTTTTGAGACTCTTCATAAGGGAATTTTCTTTGGTGTGTTCAGTGTATGTGTGCGTGCCAGCTCAGCAGTGAGCGAGCTGGGCACAGCGCAGGCTTGCCTTCCCTGCACTGCATGTGAGCTTGTTTGTGCTGGCTGGCTGGTGGTTGAGTGCCTCTTGTGCTTCTTCTCCTGCCTAAGATGATGAGATTAGTACATATACAATCATACAGTATCATGCTACTCCTTCAATTATTACTCACCTAGGCTGGGTCACAGGCTCATAGTAGAGCTAGCACAGAATATAATAACAATATATTGTGCTATATCTCCTTGCATTCGATGTAGGATGCGAGTTTCTTCTTACCGTTATCTGATGTGATATGGGTTTGTGTCAGCCACTCAAAGGGTATTACGTTAGAAGATTTTTATATGTAGGAAAGTATCTGTTTATGTGGTATGCAAGTCTCAATGGGAGTATCTATCTGTATGCCCATCAATCTATCCATGATAAAATGATTCTCCCTTTACTACCATGAAAAAAACAACAAAAATCAGTGGGAAAGGGGTCATCAACGTCGTCAAGGCTCAAGCCAACGATGCGTATGGAATTGACAACGTGATAAAGGCGTGTGAAACAGATGTGCGTCTTCTCTTTCCCTCGTTGTTTCGTTGCTGCTGTCTCTGTTCCCCGTTTGTTCTCCTTGCTTTTAGTACGGGTCGCTTCGATTGATTGATCGTGTCATCTCTCACGGAGAAATATCACTCGTTCGTTCTTGTTGATGTCATCATGTGAATGGACGCGAGAGGAGAGAAGGGGAGAACAAATTAGTGGAAAAGCGATTGCATGGGTCACTTGCTTGACAAGTTACGCACTTGCGATTTCTCCCCGATCCATTTCACTTTCGGTGATTCATTCGCCGGGGCCGTTGCTTTGGAAAGTGAGTCTTTTGGCTATAGAGTGTGGAGCTCAGTCACGCACCGATGCCCCGGTTGAAAGAGTATAATATCTAACGGAAATGGAATAGTGGGATTCAGTTCTCGTCGTTTCTTTGTTAGCTTACCAGAGCCTTCAGCTCAGTGCTAGATGGGCACTGGGCAACCCACATGTACTACTAAAACTACTCTAATTCAACCAAATAAACCAGATTTCAGTTTTAACAACAGATTGGCCCGCGTGAACCCATGGTGATGGCACCCCAAGCTCCATATCCATACCTCAGCCATTCTTGGTGCAAACAGGGTTTCCGCATTTGCAGTCGCTAAGAGTGTCGTTGCACCTCTAAAAAACATGTAGCGTTCTGCAGGCAGTGATAGGCTGCTAACCCCCCTTCGGTAACCTCGTTTTAATACGGTATCCTAATGGCATGCCTACTCCGCAGGCACGCACTAAATAATTCCGTCCGCCGCTGACGGCGTAGCCGCTATGATGGTAAGTGACCCTGGACCAGACCAGCCTGAGGCAGAAAACAGCAGCAAGCAGCAGTCCTTGAAATTTGAATGCCTCTCTCCCCCTCCCAACATAGGAATGCCAAAAAGAGAAGGGTACAATGATTCAGGCTGCAGCACACTGCATGGGGCTCATGGCGTGGCAGAGGCAGAGCCTGGTTAGTGATGACCCGAGCAAAGCAAAACCCAGAACACAAAAGCAAAGGTTACACAAAGAAAGCTTGTGATTAGTTGTACTATTATGACGCATTAAACTGGAAAAGTAAAAAGGCAATGTGAGTGAGCCCAGGAGAGAGCACCATTGCATTTGCAGGAGAGAAAAGATCGAAAAGGCATTTGCAGGAGCACCATTGCATCACACAACAAGCGCACAGGACGAGAGACCAAAGGGAAAAAGATCGAAAAGACCCTGGGGTCAGGGAGGAGGAGCCCCTCCTGGGGCAGCAAAAACCATCCTCGCAAAACCACCGGACAAGGCCTCGGGACCTGACCTGAACAAAAACTAATGCCGTCACTTTGGCCTGTTTCTGCCACTAACCTTTGCATTACTTTCTCAGGCACATTATTTAACACCACCAACCTGGATGGCTCCACAGGATGTTGGTATATTCCTGCAGCTGCTTGCTGAAGATTCAACTGCGAGAGACGACAGGGAAGGCTTTTCCACAGGCTGTGCATTTCATCAGCAAAACATCCCACAGGTCACTGTTAGTACAGGTGTGCAAGGGTGACGGATATAGATTGATACAATTACATAATATATGGTAAACTGCAACTGAGGATAAATACAGGATTTCGAGTCCATTTTTACAGGCAGAGTCAGGTTGGACTATTTGCGATCTAGCAGTTCTATCTTACAAAGTGCACTTATGATCAGCGTGAGAAACAGGGCAGGGTTATTTAGAAACGGTGGGAAGGAGGTGGGCCTCTGAATCTCAGAAGGGGCCATGTGGCCCCTGCTGGAAGAACTCAAGGTCTGGGTGAGTGCTCCCACCTGGAGGCCTCGGACGCCTGCATGTAAAGAAAATCCATTAAGTTAGCATTACCTATTGATCAGAGGATCAGAGAGAAACTCCCAACGAAAATGGAAATAACCGTAAGCATTGACAATTTTAATTTGATGCAAAAGGACTGTTTTAGAAATATGTAGGATATTGCTAATCTAATGTTGTTACATTAATAAACACTATAGCTACAACTGGATGTGAAATATAAATAAATTCTTTAAATAAATTGAAGTAACTGAAGAACTGGTTTGATTTGTTGGTCATGAGTTTTAAAAACATGATCTTACAGTAGCTGGCAATCTTGGAACTCATAAATTTGCTAAGAATATTGGGTATGAAAAATGTTCCTGAACAACTATCTTACCTCATAAAGCGAGAAGGTTCAAATCCTGGAACATCTGGCGGACCAATTGGATCATAACGACCACCCAGTGGAACACTCCTATTTTCAAAAAATAAAGATCATTTATAATGGAACAAAAAGGACCTCATGGGTGCTAAAATGAAAAAAATAGTAGAAGAAAAAGTGGATTACCCAGGGCCACCAAAGGGCGCAGGAAAGGGATTAGAAGGAAAGAAGCGTGGATCGTTTGGACCTGTTGCATCAAATAAGTGGCAAATCAGACCGTAGAGATGCACAATCATAAAAATAAATATTTTAGAGTGTTCCGTGGGTATTATATTACCAACATGCATGCTTCCACCCCCACCAATACCACTGCAATCAAAAACAGAAACTATTAACTATGTGAGTATGATTTACATATATTTTACATGACTGGAAACAAACCTATGAGGGTAGAAGCCTGCACCAGGACCAGGGAAGGCATCATCGTGACCAAGTGGAGCTATAGGAGGATAAACTATGCTGTGTCTGTAACACAACAGAAATCACAAGAAAGAACATCACATTGTATAACTATGTTTAGAATAACTAATAAACTATCATGCAACCACTTAAATTACACTCTTGATGAAATTTACATACACATAGAGATACAATTATTAGGTGCATATTCCATATTTTTTGCATCTGCTTAATGCTATGAATGAAACTTGATATCCATGTCACCATGGCACATATGTATCAGTAAGTTACTAATGAATAAAGTCCCGTGAATAATTAATACATGGCTCTGGCTTCTGTTTTATTGACTTTCAACAAAAAAACGTAAGAACTTGTTTACTTAACTTAATGCACTAAACAGACAAGTTCATGTAAGGAGCGAGATTTTCATCCAGAAACCTGGAAAGTTAGCATACAAGTGTGGTACTTTGGGCAAGAAAAATGCAAGAGTACATATTACCACTACTGATTAGGCCTCAACATGTTGGTGCAGTGCTGAAATAGGAACATTAAGCACCTTATTTAATATGCATGACCATACCATTCACTTGTCATTTTCCTTATTTGTGTAGGCCAGTGTTAGTTCAGTATTACAGAAATGACAAGAGAACAAAAGAAATACAAGACATGAAAGAGCAACGTGACCTTAAAATGAATGCATTAAAATTTGGTGGTACATGAAAACAACATTTAAGATAATTTCGGTAATAATCACAGATACATTTCGTCATTATAATCATTGCTACCTTTAAATGGTATTCTGCATTTCTGCTCACAAAAGATCCAAACATTCATATATCTTTAGACTTTAATTCACTTGTAGTATTGCTTTGTTAACTTATCCAAAATAGTCTACGAAAATAATACAGCTAGTGGCAACTTCAAAATGAATCACACTGCTGGTAATTAGTGCAGCAAATCCATTCCAGAAATCAAAGGATTTACTGTGCCTTTTCATTTCTATCTATGTGCACTACTGTTCCAATGCCTTTCAGAAGTTAATCGATGTGTAGATGTCATCAATAATTGAGCAAGAGCAGGAAACATTTAGTAAAGTTTGATAACAAGTTTTATAAAGGGTAGAGAGAAGCAAGGTCAAGCTGAATAATGAAGTGTACACACAGAAAGCAAAAGGTAAAATGCAAATGTCTGAAGGTCATACCCTGCAGGTTCAGTAGTTCTCAGGCCTTGATTTTCAGAGCTGGAACACAAGTGCTTCATGTTAGAAAAATTCTTAAGAGACACGCAGTTTAAGACACATAATTAAATAGTTTTTTGTTACTTGAGAAGCTTCAGCTTTCAATTACAAGCTTCACAAGCATTTTCCTAATCTACCAGACAGCTAAGACTAGGAGAGTATTCAGATTCAAACAACTAACACACAACTTTATGTTAGTGATGTGAGATATCAGTGTCAGTTTTCTCTTTATTTTCATTAAAGACCAAAGCAACACAATAGTGTCTAGTCCAATTTATGTGAAAAAAATGTGTGCGCGTGCACACGCATGTGGTTTGGAGGAAAGTAGGGTGTATTGCCCAAAAAAGAAGCATAGCAATTACCTGTGTATTGATGAACTAGTCTCAACCTCAGGGTTCTTGGCAGCATCAGCATCCTTCTCATCCAATTTACACAATGCATTTGAGTTCATGGTTTCAATTAATCCTGCAAAATTTTTGTACATGTCCCCGTAATTCTTTGGCTGCTCCTCAGAGAAGAAATCCTTCACACTGCACACAAGGAACAAAAGTAAAATCCCCAACAAAATAAGTTGGAAGCTTCAAAATGAGAAAGTAGCAGTTTAGTGAAACTGCACATCGAAGAGTGAACACAATAAGTGCATCTGCATAATACGAGACAATGCTAGTTGCTAAATGAGCATAAAGCACTGCATAATGGTCGTGCTTGTTTGTAGATGACCATTTCTGCTACTATTCATTACATACTTAAATCACACCTGAAATAAAAGAATGGCACAAAAGAAAGTAAAAAAGGTGCATAGTCAAAACATACTTGATCTGGATATTATAAGGGCCTTTATCCTGTGCCTCAAGATCCAGGACATCAATGGCAAGGACATCACTGATCACCAGACATTTCACCAATACCCGTTTCTTCTTGCCCTTCTCCTCCTTGATGTACAAAAATGCATAGCAATTCTCCATGCTGTTCCAACCGTCAATTCCCACCTCCTCCTCACCTAAAGTTAAGTACAATACAAATTTACTGTAAAACACAAAGAACTCAGGAGAATTAACATAACCATGAAACGTAAGTAACAGGTCAGATGCTTGCTTAAAGTCACTTCTCTCAGAGCTCAGAACAAGATTAACTAGAGAAAACTGACTAAATGCACTAACTCATATTTATCATAAAGCATTTGCTTGCAAATATTCTATATTTGGTGTCTATGCTACTCCGCAACCTGTAGCACAGAGCTAATCTTCAGTCTGAACCCTAATCTGAGGTGGAGGAATTTAGAATTTAAGCAAAGCAACCGGATATACATTATGGTTGATACAAACGACCATGCAGATTGCAGAATTAATAAAAAAAATTCAATCACATGCATGTGTTAATTTTATCTCACTTAATGCTTGGATTAAACTAGATGCTATGTTGTCTGATGAATAAACAGAAGAGAGTAACTATGCCAAATGTGTATGTAAATTATGCATTCTACACATACTTCAACACATTATCCACTATCAAACAAGTGGGGGTGGCGGAACGAGGGAAATAGCAAGCGAAAGGAATGTTTTAAAAAATATAAAAATTGTATGCACCATAGCCATCCTCTACATAGAAATGCACAAAACACTTGGAGACTCATTAGCAACCATAGATACTCAGTGACTCCTATTTCCTAGTCCAAAAATTGATGTACTATAAGCAGAGAAGGTGAACCATATATACTAAGTTCTAGGAAATGAATTGATACAGCCCACTAGAATTTATAGAAATCCAAGCCATGGACCATTAAACTCGCCGCGACAAGTTCTCCTGAAGCAAATCACGCACATAAGAACTGCTACAAGTTCAGACCTTACACCACGACTCCTAATTCTACACAGCGAAGTGCTACTCCTACATTGACATCTACTCACTTGGATGTTCCAATTTCCAGCCAGAAACAACTTCATCCCCAAAAGCGATCGAAATGCGCGAACTCTAAACTTGGGGGCAAATACATAACCGACAAACGACGGCACACGCCCGCATCACAGAGACACGGGAGGAAGGAGGCCCTGGGGTTAGAGCGGGCGAGCGGAGTGCGGAGGGCGGAGCGCGCACCTGAAGGCGGGGGGTCGGTGAGCACGGCGGGGCCGACGGCGCAGAGGGAGTAGCCGGCGGCGAGGAACGCCGCGTTGGCGGCGAAGGCGACCCCGTCGTGGGCGCCGCGGAAGGCCGGGCGCGCCGCCTTCACGACGGCCATCGCGGCGGCGTCGGTCACCATCGCGGGCGGCGTTCGCGACGAGGGAGGGAGGGGAGGCGGTGGTCGTCGTCGGGGGTTTGGGGTTTCGGGAGAAGTCGGTCAAGCCTCGTTCGCGCAGGCTCGCAGTACCTGTAGTCAGAACTATACGGTATGCAATACTGTATATTTAGGATTAGGAGTACATTGATAGTATGATCCTGGAAATACGATTTTAAATTCTACTATAATGTATACATTTATATAAATAGTAAACTGAAGTTCGTTACCCATGTGTCCAGTTAAACACTGGGCTGTAGATCAAGAAGTCATCGTTGGTGAGACGTAGCAGCTGGAGAACCAGGAATCGACTCTAGATTCTCAATTTAAGTGCTTGACTTTGGCCACCTTTTGAAACGGCTTTAGATTTTTCATTATCTAATTTTATAAATAAATTAATTATTATAAAGTTAAAAATTTACTTAAAATCAAATAATAAACTTTTATATAAAATTTTTTTACGTAAAACATACTATTTAAACAGTTCGAAAGCATACCTAAAAAAATCTAAAATATATAAAGAAAAATAACAAAACCTTAGCGTAATAGTGTAAGTGTCAACTGTCAAAAACATGTAGCAGCATCCAATAGATGATGACAACAGACTAGATGAACACCTTATTGGGGCACCAGACCAGGATCAGCCGAAGTTGTTGTTTAGCAGTCATCACATCCAGCCCATCCAATAAGTCAGCAATGGCCAAATTAAGAGCATCCTCTCTACCCCATTCCTTTCTTTACCTAGTTCTTGTAGTTATTTAGTAAGTTAAAAATATAAAAGTTCATTAATAAATAAATACGTATGAAAAAAATATTTCATAGTTTATTTCTAGAATGTTTGACATACACCAAAAAATAGCATAGTTAGTTAAGTAATTTTTTAAAGTTCTGAAGACAAGACATTTTTTATTTATAATACAAAAATAAAAATATAGAATTATAGAATTATATATAATACAACACATCCTAATATTTCTTCTATTAATTTTATATTTTATTGATTTAATAATTTTATCTTAGGATTGGTGATCTTAGCTAAAGATAGAGGGAGAGAGATGCTCTTGGATGGCTCATCGTTTCACTTATAACAAGTATAAGCGAAACTGCTTATTAACTATTAAAAATAATGTATAGGTAGATTTAAAGCAAATGCTGAAAAATAAGCTATAATGAAAAAAATTCTAAAATCTAACTTTAAAATTTAAATTTTAGCTTATAAAGCGATATAACGAGAGTAGATGACTGCTAAAGTTACAGTGGAAGCAACAACTTCTGCTGATCCTGGTCTCTTCTTGGGATGCAAGAAGAAGAATCCCTTTGGCTACACATTATGTACTTTTTTTAGGCTGCTACACATTAAACATTACCACACAACTGTAAAACTATGTTTGAACAGCTTAATTTAGAAACAAAATTACCAAAATAAATTATAAAACAAATGCAAATAAAACACTGGTGTAATATGCGCATACTATACTAGATAGTTGCGAATCTTAAGAAGGTGTAGTACCCTAATTTTCAAAGATGTTTTATAGGTTAATATGTGTTCATAGAGTACTGTATGTTTATGAGTATTTGTGTTTATACTGTGTTTCGAAAGAAAAATAATTGTACATCTAAATTTGATTTCCCAAAAAAACAAATCTAAATTTGATTCAAACATCGAGGGGGAAACAAATCATCATTATCACATATCTGCTCTGACCGGTAAGGCGGTGATGTAGAATGGGCCGGTAGTGCTGCCAGGCCGACATGCTGGGCAGCGGGCCGACCCGGCCCATCAATAGAACCACGGCAATATCAGGCCGGGATTTTAGCCCGCCCGGCCCAATAGGCCTAGCATTTCTTCCTCGGGATCTCTGACAACGGCAGTGTCTACGAATCCTCTCAACTGTCCATGTTCATGCAAGCCTCTCTTAGACTCTTACTCCTGGATCAGAGTCATCCGAACGACTGCAGCTCAACCAGCTGGTAATTAGTACTAACACTATCAATTAGGAACTTCTGTAATCATCATCGACTCTTTACAGACAAGGCCCGAAAAGGCGAAAATTTACAGATCTCCAGTTAGTTAGGAGTACATGTTTGTTGCAACTAAAAAGAGGCAAGTGAAACAGAAGCGTCCTGTCCTCATGACAGATAGTTGAGCAAGGTGCTTATGACTATCTGCTGAAGGAGCGAAACAGAGTGATCCTAAAAATGGCTTAAGAGGGGCTTTGTGGTGCAAACCCGTAGTTTGGCTGGAAATTAGGGCTTTCTACAGTACAAAGCTAACAGTTTTGGTCACATGCCTGCATTAACTCCTGGTATCACAATAAACCGATCACCGTCCAGCTCCAGAGCAATGTCCTCGAAAAGCGTACAGCTCAGCCAACCAAATGAAATTAAGCCTATCCGGATCAATGCATGTGTGCTCAACATGCACCATTAATCTAAGAAGAGAAAAAAAGAGGAGGAATTTGTCACCTATTTCATTAGCAATGGATTCTTTACAATGTTGCAACGAATCTAGTATGATGGTTACATGTGTTGTCCATGTCCTCACTATAAGAGAGAAGATTTTTTTTTTCATTTTTGAGGTGTGATATGATCGAATCGGCGAAGAACTTAGCTACTATAGCAAAGAATAATCAATCAAGATTTGGGTTCTGTCTTCTTCCTCCTCGTTATCCGGATGTAGCAGAAGACGGCGGCGAAGACGGCCGCGGCCAAGCCGCCCAGTATGACCTTGCCGCCGGCGAACTTCCGGTCGAACGGGCTGTGGTTGAGGTGGTGAGAACCCAGTGGCGACTCTGCGAAGCTCGACTCCAGAAGGGAATACACATGTAGTAGATGACCACCACCAGCAGAAGCAGCAGCAGCTGAAGAAGAAGAAGAAGAAGAAGAAGAAGAAGAAGAAGAAGAAGAAGAAGGAGCATCTGCAATGCACGTCGTCGGCTCGCCGCCGCCGTAGAAGACAGGGAACGGCCGCCCCATGACGGCGGTCATGGCGAGCTGGCTCGACACCAAGCAGAAGAGCAGCAACAGAGGCATCTTCATAGAGAGAGAGAGAGAGAGAGGTTGTGCAGGAGGAGAAGATGCTAGCTGTGAGGAGCTCTGGAACTCTGATGAGTGAGCTGGTGTTGATGTGGAGAAGACGATGCCAAAGAGGGCTTCTTATATAGAGCTGGCCTTGTGCTGATTCTGCGGTTCAGTTTGCTCACTAACTCAATAATCAAAGTGCTACAATAATTTAATACTAATATAGTGTGTGCTGTTGAGCAAATGTTGCATGCACCCACTCTTTATGGATCTTGATTTCTTAGAGAATTGTCAGTCTCATGGCTGGTGGCTCCCAAAATATGATTGGGAGCTGGTGGCTTCTAGGAATCAATTGGGTCGGAACTCTGAAGAGACTAGAGGCACTAAGCAAGTGACATCTGGACGAATGAAACTCTGAATGTGATGGTAGGAGAAGACTCAATTCAGCAATCAGCAGGCAGCTACAGTAGCGTCCAGGCCTACAGTGAGTGAGGTAAAACCTTGGAAAGAGTAGCAGGACGCCTGGAGGTGCAAGGACCTTGTGTTCTGTTCTAGTGACAGTTTGGTTTCAGGGGCAGGTTCTTGGAAGGTGAAATGGAGCTCTCAACTTGCAAACCTTGAGATGGATGATTTTTTTTTATTACAAACAAGGACTTGTTGTAGATCAGAAAGGGGGAAATTGTATTGGGAGCAGTGGCTTAAGTATTTTGTGATCTCCTTTTTGAGCAGTCAGTTTTTCTCGATTCAATACAAAAGTAGACTCAAAAGGAAGCAAGGCATTGTTTTCGTTAAAAAAGAAAGTAGCTTAACCAGAGAAAATATGAATTTCATTTTTCTGGAACTAGTTAATGCAGACTAAATTTAATGGATGTTCATACAAGACACGCTTTGCTTCTGAACAGCGGAAAAATGGCATGAATGACTGCGTTGATATTACCACTTCACATCTCCTTTGAAAAAGGTGTAAAACCTGGTTCATTCTTCTCACCACTGAAAAAGAAGTGATTTATTCACAAGAAAATGTCTTGGGATCAGTCGCTAAGTATTTATTGATCTTCCTTTTGAGCATCCAGTATTTCTTGATTCAATACAAAAGTAAAGTCAAAAGGAAGCAACAAAGCTTTCGGTCCAAAGAAAGTACTGTACTAGCTTAACTAGAGCATATATGAATTTGTTTTTTTAAAACTAGTGAATGCAGAATAAATTTATTTCAACCCATGCTTCACTTCTGAACAGCGGAAAAATGGCATGAACGACTGCATTGAAATTACACCATCACATCTCCTTTGAAAAAGGTGTAAAACATGGCTCATTCTTCTTACCACTATAAAAAAGAAGTGATATATTCACAAGAAAATATATATGATTGGAACACCAGATAATGGTTTTTCAGTGAACAAAACTAACAAACTCCCTGTTCCCTATAGTTGTTAGTCCGTGTAGTTGACCTATGATCATGTGAGATGCTTCCTTGTTAATTGCAGCTTCGTGCCACTGCATGTGTGCAAGAATCACCAGACAGAGTTTAAACAAACGCTCATTTTTTAATTTGTTCTTCATATAATATACCGTGTCCGTGTCATGCAGGAAGCGAACAGCGGAGGCAGAGATAGCAGGAGATGAGCTGCTCTGGGACAACGTTGCTGAATTCGCTGCCTCATTTGGTTTCTGAAAGATTCCATTCTGCCTTATCTTGGAACATAGGGATAGGAGGTAGAAGCTTCTGAGTTCTGATTGAGTTTGCTTTGTCTGAAGATTGCATGTCAAAAGTAGCACAAATCACTCTGTTCTACCAATCTGCTTCCCTTATTTCCTCCTTGAATTGTATGTGGAAAGTGACCAGGTTCAGTTGATCATTCCTACTTTCTAAGTCTTCCTACAATTTCTTGAACCAAAATGACATAGATACCTAGCAGTACTACGAAAAGGTTTTCGATTGTCAGTTCTTGAACCAAAATGACATTAGATGCCTATAAGCACTAAGTAAAAGGTTTTAGATTGTCAGTTCTTGAACCAAAATGACATAGATGCTTAGAAGTATTAAGTAAAGGTTTTAGATTATCAGTTCTTGAACCGACATAAATCTAATAAAAGATTTTACATGTCATGAACGAGAATTTTCTTTATAGGGTATTTGAGGAGATACCATAATTTTTAGCGTAAAATTTGGTACTCGTAAAATCACTCATCCCAAACAAGTGTACTACGTACGCGGAAAAGAGCAGCACACACATTTGGAAATTAATATGTACTAGATCTATAACTATTTTTCATGAATTAAGACAAAAACTGAAAACTTCAAGCAACAAAAACAATCTCAACTCCAAAGTCTGAACCATGCATGTGATGCACACTTTGGCAATCCAGCAGTTCCCTTCCTTGGATTCAAGCAAGAGTCTAAGGAGTCTCCACCCTCCAGGAACTGGAAGCAATTTAAAGGCCAAATCAGCAGATTCTAGAGTTCATCATCCGTGACTGCTACCACGAATGCAGGGTCAATCATACCAAGAATCATTGAAGGCAAGATGAAGCTTCCCTCGATAGTGCATTCATTCATGCGCATGCTCTCTGAACCGACCAATTCATGGCAACCAACCCCCTCGTGCAACCAGAAATGCAGAGATCTTCAGATACGCTGTCCAAATTCCATTATATCACACACACCAAATGTGCCGGTTGCTATCTGAACCACTGGGAACAGTGAACGTGAGTTGTCCTTCGTTTTCAGGATCAATGATTTACAGGGAACTGGATGTAGAACTTGGCGTATTAAGAGTAGATAGCAGAGTGATTGGGTTTTCTGTTAAGATCATTATTAGGAGCAGATCTTGTCAGGACCATTCTATCGTTTCGTTCTCATTGTTGTTGCCTCTAGCTGATTGTTTTTTAGAGTAATGTTAACTGTTTTTCTGTTCCTGCTCCAAGAGATTCCTTGGTGATGCTGACTCAGAGCCCAGACATAAGCAGGCATTTTTGTTCCGTGAAATGAACAGGGGAATGTGTTGAGCTGTTGACAATGAGCTTAGATGTACTCTGCTCATATCAAGCGGATGTACTTCTACTGTACTCTTAACACGTGGTTGCTGTGAATTCATGTGCTGGAGTTGTTATTCAGGTGAAGTTCTATTGTCGACTGTAAGGCCTGGATGCTAACCTTCCTTGCTCCACTTCAATCCGTGTTTAAACTTAGATATCTATCTCCTCATATTGAGGCTGCGTTTGAGTACACCGAAAGATAAATGATTTTTTCTCGGCTTTTATGTTTTTGAACTGGTACATTTTTTTAAAAAAAGTTTCTATATAAAGTTTATTATCTCACTTTTTAAAATATATTTTTAACAATATATATTTGTTAATTTTATTGTTTATACCATATAAAATAATAAAATAATCTTCTATCTTACAACACTTCTAAACATAAACTGTAATCCCTTCTTCAAAAAGAAAAAATGTAGGGAATTCTGTTTAAGTTCGAGTTCACTGGTTCAGTATCAGGTGAATGCTACTTTCCTAGTTTCTACTGCTGACTGTTGGTTGCAAATCAGTAAAACTAGTCAGCATTAATAGATTGGTGCTTCATGTTTTAAACAATAATCAGCTTGGCTTGAAATAAAGATCACTGTTCTGGATCATTGTTAACTGAGCATGTAGAGAGTACAGCCGTACAAATCTGGAGATGGATCCATGTTTGATAAAGCAAATATAAGTTGTACTTTTGACACCATAGATCAATGGAATATTCTCAACTCAAAAGTTTCCAGAATCAAATGAACCGTATATTTGTCAAACTTACTAATCTATACCAAGTTGCCTCCGTTTTTAACATTAGTGGTGTTGATCTTGATCTCGATTTCTGCAGAAGCTGTTATCATATCAAAACCAACTAGAGCAGTGTTGTGCAAGCCTTTTTTTTTCATCCATTTGCATCAGTTATATCCTCTTAATCCCAGAGCATTCAATCTTCAAAGCCCACTCGATCATAATCGGAGGTTAAAACTTACATGACACAGTGAAGAAAGCATGAATCTCATGCTCGTGAAGAGAAAGTTCCTCAAGTGGTTAGGGAAGGAATAGCATGAATGTGGCCAATGTCCTATTTTAACAACCTAATCATACACATTTCCCTCTCAGAAAAAAGAAATAAGGACCCAGTAAAGAGTATTTTTATGCTACTTTTCAAAATATCCTGGATTACAGATACACAAACTGGCAGTTGTGAATAAAAGGCCTGATGTTTCAAGAGATTGCCTGATGTTTTACGTGATTGCCTGAACAACAAAATTACTGTAACCATAGACAGACAATACAGCTAACAGAATGGTCTGTTTGTTTCTGTCCTACCCATGTATTACCTCTCTTCAACAGGACGTCTGTAACTTCTATATTTCACTAGACAGATTTCCACTCCAAACATCAAATTCTGGAGAACATTTTGGAAACGCAGGTAATCAAATATCTGTGGAGCAACCAGCTGATCTGAATAAATTTCAAGAGCAGAAGGTGGATGAAGTCATTAAATTGTCAACCTCAGCGCAGGCCAAATATTTCTTCTGGAGGGTCATAGATATGCCCTGCTGGGAACAACTCTTCAAAATCTTGCTTCACTCTGTTCCTTAAAAGCAGGTGCAGTAAAAGACCCTTCAATAACACCCTGAAAGGTAATTCTTCTGGAGGATCAGGTGACTTTTTCATTTCCTCATAAATGTTCATTGCGTCTGATGGGGAACCATATCTCAAGAATCCTCTTATGACTTCAGCATAGGTCTGTGCGTCAGGGAACAGGTTCTCATCTCTCATGTTGCCCCAGATTACCATTGCTTCATCCATCTTCTTACACTTGGCTAGAGCAACAATCAAGTCCTTGTACATGAAGACATCTGGCTTATACCAGTCTTCCTTTTGTATTATCCTAAACATCTGCAAGGCAAAGAAAGAGGCCAGTCTAACATAAGCAAACATAACGAAAAATCATTTCCAGATCATGGTCTGAATAAAGCCAAGATGAGTTCAGTAGCGACATTAAGTATTATTACAGATACACAATCATTTTCAGGTGTTATGGCAATTTCTTTCTTGGAAAATCAATCTGTTGCTACCGATCTTGTTCTAGTTCAACAATCCATACTGAGATCAAGTGTATTCCTTGTGTGCCATCATGTTTCCAAAAAAATCCACTAAATGCCATTGCCCATTGCCATTAAGTAAACATCTGAGAAGTGCCATTAGCTGTGTCAGTACTTTCTGGCAAAATAACCTGCCTATTGGTCCCCCATCTATCTATCTTGATTTCCCCTTTTTTCCATATAGCCAGAGCCTCTCCCAAACTATAAGAGATTTTGGCTATTTTTGGCAATGCAAATGGATAGCCAAAATCTCTTATATTTTGGAACAGAGATAGTAGATCTTTGGCAAATCTAATAACAATCAGGTCTTTGGCAAAGAAACAAAATGCCCTTATCCTTCACAGACTGAGTCCCAGAAATTCACCCTTCTCAAGGAGGCAAACAAAAATCTTAAAAACTTCACCACATGCATTCCGTGCGTCCGCCCAGTAGCCCACAGAATAAATTCACCCCGACAAGATTTCGGAATTTACCTCCTATGCCCACATTCATCAAAACTCTAGGTTTCTATCAACCTCAAGCAAGTAGCAAACATTTCACCAAAATTTCCATATGGCACAAGCATAATTTCAGTTCGCAGGCCAAAAGTGCACATCTAATTCGTTCCACGCTATATAATTCATCTATCCCAAGCCGACCAGTGGATAGGATAAACGCAATCAATTGCAAGCTAGCAAGGAGAGGGGAGCTGAAATGCCTGACCTTGACGGCCAGATCGACCTCTTCCTGGCGCTCCAGCTCCCCGAGCACGGCGAGCTTGTCGGCCTTGAGCAGCCGCGCCACGTGCCGCCTCACGAACTCCCCGAGCTTCTCCTCGTCCCCCTTGAACCGCTGCAGCCCCTGGATCGCGAACAGGGCCTCCTTCCCAATCAGCTTCTTTCTCCGCCACAGCGGGCCCCGCGGCCGCCCGTCGTGGAACGCGCGCCGCCACTCGCCTCCGTGGGGCGGCGGCGGCGGCCGCACAGCGGGCCTCGGGAGGAGGCTGTGGGTCGACGAGGAGGAGAAGGAGGAGGAGGGGGATAGAGGCAGGGCCTTTGAACGGAGGAGGAGGAGGAGGAGGAGGAGGAGGGGACGGCGGGCGAGGAGAGCCCGAGAGGCCGAGGCCATGGGAGGGGTAGGCAAGGCAAAACCCTCCTCGCGATCGGTTTGGGGTCGGTTTGGGTTTAGTGGTGGAGCCGTGGAGACGACGACGGCGAGGTGGTTGAGTCCAACCTTGTTCTTGCGAGTTGATACAGGAGAATGGGTGGTTTTGTTCCGTTGTTAGAATTTCGGCTGGTTTGAGTTGGGCAACTATGTTTAGTGTTAATTATGAAATGATTTTACAGTGAACATAAATGATATGTGTTTTTAATCAATTAGATTCTATACAATTAGTTGTTTTGGATGTGTAATATTAATGTGTTTAATTTTACATGTTTGCTTAAATGATATTTTTAAGGACTTTTTAATGTTGCTCCAAATGGAACAAATAAGAGGAAAGGGAGAGTTGGTTAGAAACAAGGGCAAACAAATTCCTTTGTTGGCAACTAAGTTAATAAAATACTAGTTAACAAGCGTATAAAAATACATTAATGATAATATATTAATGATAATACGGTATAATCTCAAAGTTTTTATATTTTTTAAGTTTGTTGGATCATAGAAGAACGAATATGCATAATAACTTTTATCTTGGTTTGATTACATGGTTGTAGGCACCATATTTGACTTATGATTTACATCAACCACTATGGATATTGTTTGGTTATATGTATCTCAGTTCCTATGCATGGCAAAAGGAACATTTAAAACCCATGTGCACAATTTTTTTCCATACCTTTCCTTATTTATAGCAAGAGTTGACCTCATATCTTATATGGTGACCAAATGTGCTAGCACAAATTGATAAGAAATCTAATATGTTGTAAGAATTATTATAAGCTTAATATTTTTTTCTAAGATGCAAGAGGATATGACTCCGTTGCTATTTTTATCTATCTATATATATATAGACAAACATACTATATAGCTATATTTTAAAACGGATGTAGCTTACCAAAAAGGTAATAGCCAAGATGAGCTGATTATCTTTGATCAAGGGGCTAAAATACGCCCTTAGTTTTCTTCTTCACGTTCAAGAATATACTGCCTCCATTTCTAGTATTTCAGGGAAGATGACCAGAAAAACTGCATCCAGGCTCCTTGGTCCAACAGTTGCATGACTACCAGAAAGAAATCAGTGAGAGAGGTAAGCAAAACGTTTCAGAGATATCAGATCTTGCCCATCATCTGCTCAGTTAAACAATATATGCTCCAGCTAGGCTGCTAGAGCCATGGCCTCATGGTCTTCCAAGGCCCCAACGATCTGAATATCTTCCATCGTTTTTGAGAATTCCCATGAGGCCATGATCCTGATTGCATGTACACAGTACTCTGACCCAACTGCCTCCAGTCTTGTACAAAGAGAGAGGGAGAGGGGAGACTATGTGAGGGAGAGGGGAGACTATGTGAGGGAGAGAGTGTGTGTGTTCACTCCCATTATTCTGTACCAGAAAAGAAAAGAACTTCAGATATTTTGAGGTAGTACTGTACTACAACTTGAGCACATAACATATCAACATGATTGATATCTTCAGTTAATCTTCATGATTCTACCAATCCAATGACCAACAATATCACTCACTGCGACTGTGCATGAAAATGTTATTCAGTTTTAGGAAAATGCAATTCAATGTCTACAAACTTATACTCCCTTCCGTTTAATAACATACCTTTAACTATGATTTTTTATTAAAAAAATATATAGAGTAATTACATGTTTAATTTTTTATTAAAACACTTTTTCAAACTAAATATTCTAAAAGTTATTAATAGATAAAGTTTTAAAATTTTAACAACACTAGGAATTATAAAACTAGAGAGACTATCAATTATGCTCTTACCACTTGTCATACACCTTCTCTCTGCTCCTCTCGTTCTCTTTCCACACCAGGTCTTTTTTCTCACTTTGGCCACTATCCCTACTTGCTCTTCTACTTTAGCTTGAGCCAACAAGATTAATAAGGGCTTCATCTGCTCACCATGACCTAATATACTCATCAGTGGCTTGATCTAATTGATTGATGCTCGTGGAGTAGTTGGCTTGATTGATGCCAGAGCAGCTTGGAGCGATGTCGATTGATAAGATTGCGGGAAGATTTGGGAGGGGCATGTGAGCAGTTGACTCCACTAGGACCACCGCTCTACTTAGGCCATTCACGGTAAAATACAGTCCTAGAAGTGGTCATAAAAGAGAGAACGTGCCATGTAGACTAAGAACACACATTTTATCTCATATTGCAAAGTGGCTTAAGTAGTATCTTCAATTTTGTATGTTAGCCCTATCATTTCCTATTTTAGTCCTCATATTTTTTAATTTTAAAGAAACTTCAATATTTTACACCAAACACCCAAAAAATCATAAACAAATATAAAAAGCCCATCTCCATCTACGTCATTCCTTCCCTCTCTTTGCTAGCCACGATCTCTCCTTCCCTATGCCGATGCCGCTCTCCCTCACTTTTCACCAACGTCGTATTTTCCTTCCCCTCCACAGAGTAGATCGAGCGTCACTGTCTCTTCTCCTTCTCATTGTCTGAATCCATGGGAGAAGATGTGGTAGCAGCCACTCCACACCACTAAGCTTGCCAGATTTAGCATTGGGCTCGTTAGATCTAGGTCAAGCTCACCAGACCATACAATGATGACGGCTTGAGATCCTCTTCTCCTTCTCGTCGTGTTTGTTCTCTAGTTGTTAGAGCTTAGGGAGACACTAAGGTGTAGGGGTGTGTTGAGGGGCCTACACTTGTGTGCATGAGCACGAGAAGGTGAGAGCACAACCTCTCTAACATAATTTCAACCTGTTGCTTTACGTGTCATATGGCTTCACCCTGATAAGGCTTAACAAAGCTCATATGCCCTTGCAAAGGAACAAACGGACTCATAAGACACGACTAACACCGACATAAAGCCAAAACTTTAAGCTTGTAAGGTGAGGCCACGTACTACATCACCGTATAAACTTAATAGAACTGTTTTCGTTGATAAAGCCATAGTCTCTTCTATAATTCTATGTCATTCTTCGAGTCAATACTTTTTCTCCTCGCTCCTCTACAGCAGCTCGCTTGCCGCTGACGACGACAGAAGAGGCGGCCACTGTCCACCCTCGAACCTTAAACCAAATAGCAAAGGCGAATTCCCCCTCAGTGTCAGTGAGTCAAACGACACAACCAACCGGGGTGTCCCCTAGACCCCTACCCATCAATCAGGTGCCGCCCCAACCAACCTACTCCCCCGGGAAGGAAACCAACAGAGCATCTTGCTCCTCTCCCCCCTGTTGCGTTCAAGCCCTTCCTTGCATTGCTTTCTCCATGAGATTCCCTGGCCTCCTCCTCCTCCTCCTGGACCTCCTCCGTCCTTATAAGCCACCGGAAGCGCAACCCCGGAAGGAACAGGAAGGCGCAAGAACATTGCTTGGGGTGTGGGTGAGAGTGAAGCTGCTGCACTGAACCTGTCGTTCGGTGGGAGGCAAGAAGGCGGCGGCGGCGGTGCAGCAGCGATGCCGCGCCGCGCGAGGGCGACCCGTGGCGGTGGGAGTGGGGGCGGCGGCGGCGGCGGGGAGGAGGTGAAGGTGGAGGAGGACTTCGTCGACTCGGTTCTGAATTTCGGCAGCGGCGGGGACGAGGAGGGCGACGACGGGAAGGAGCAGGAAGCGGCGGCGGCGGCGGTGGCTGGGAAGGAGTTCAAGTCCAAGAACCTGGAGGCCGAGCGGAGGAGGAGGGGCAGGCTCAACGGCAACATCTTCGCGCTCAGGGCGGTCGTGCCCAAGATCACCAAGGCAATGCATTCTATTTTCCTCCCGTTAGTGATTGATTTCTTGATTCTTAGTGCACAGTTACACTGATCATAAAGCTTCAAATAATCGGATAGTATGAGCTTGTCTATACTTTCCTAAACCTCTTTTGATTCTCTGAAACAAAGTCATTTCGGACAAAATCGTGATTGCTTCTCCACCGACCACCGGAGAAAAGATTGCAGATTTCGTTGTCATTCCTGACATGTTCATGTGGTTGAATTTTCTGTTTCAGATGAGCAAGGAGGCCACCTTGTCGGACGCGATCGAGCACATCAAGAATCTTCAGAACGAGGTTCTTGAGCTGCAGCGCCAGCTCGCTGATTCGCCCGGTGAGGTGTGGCAGAAGCAAGGCGGCGCGTCCTGCTCTGAATCCTTTGCCCCAGCCGAGAACACCCGTTACCAGGTACCAGCCACTTCTATTATGTTTTCCGTCAGAGTAGTTCAGAGAGTAGTGGCCTTTAGAACCCAATGTTCATCCCTGGAACTCAAATTCTGATAAACCAATTCCACAATCCGGAAAATATGGCCACTCAAATTTAACTATAGTTGTTTTTTGAGAGGAAAAAAACACATTTCCATTACCCACCAGGCAAATCGCGGGTAATCAAATCAAGTATAAAATCAGGTGCATGGTCCAACCATAATTTTGGCTCATCCGATTTTGCACCGAACGAAGCAAAAAACTGCTACCCTATTACAATTTCTCAGTGCATATGATACTCTGTAGCTGACAAATTCAGAGCATATAAAACGTTTACATGTCTTACCAAAACACCGATGCCACATTGTTCATAATATTTACCGTTAGGCGCTTGAGCTGCCATAGTAGTAGAATCTATCTCTAGCAAAATTCGCTCCATTCCCAGTTGCGCTGCAAAGGTAATCGCCTGCCAGCAGGTCATCATTTCTCCATGAAAAGCATGCAAAATATTGCATAACTGTTCAGCTGCTCCAGCCATAAAGACGCCATCTTGATTTCTAGTCACAACACCCCATCCACCTAAATGTGTATTGTAATCAAAGGAGCCATCACAATTTTCATTTAGAATATCTTGTTCTGGTGGACGCCATTTTTCTTAGCAATGCACCCGAGGCTTCTTGCTCAGCTTCTGAAATTCCATGAAAATGTACAAGGTGCTTTGATTTGACATATAACTGAATTGCTTCTTTTGCTCTTACCTGCATTAGTTATTATTTCTAGACAACCACCATGGCCAAAGAAAAACACATATTAGCCATTTCTTGTTCCCCTCCATCTTCCATGTGTGCTACAGCACCACTCTAGGAGAAATACATCAAACAAGCTGCATTCTTTTGTCTTCCACATTCAGACTTCTCCAGCATTCTTTAACCTTCTTGCACTTCATAAACAAATGGCCAGCCACCATCCTCAAACCTAAGGCACATAGGACATTTGGCATCCAGCTCGACAGCTCTTCTAACATTCCTTTTCAACAGCAAACTGTTGTGTGCAAATCTCCACAGGAAAATCTTCACTTAATTTGGTACACACATATTCCAAAAATTGTATCAGGGAAAACCCCGTGTGTTTTTGAATTGAGCTACTAGCATCCCGGTCAGCTCGTTGATCCCTTAAGTGAACAGTAAAGCTTATAAGCCAACTTAACAGGAAAGATGCCTTTAGGATCCCGAAACCAGGCTGGGTCATCTTCCATCAAATCATGCAACGGAGTTGACAAGATCGTTTTTACATCTTCTTCTGAAAACAAAATATGGATCAGGCCTGTGTCCCATGTTAAATTTCTGAAAACAAAAATACCGTCGTTGTTTCGATATCCACAAGTGCACGTGCCATGTATTTTTGTGAGAATTTTCAACTATTGTTCACACAGAGCTTAATCTCATAATTACCTTAAACTAACAAAGTTTTGAAAGGCCAAAAAACCGAAATCAGTGGATACCAATTCATCGCTGTTTTTTCTGCCAAAATTTAGCTCTTATATTTGATTCCTCAAAGGATCAACAAGTTGTATGTGTACACAGGGTCAGGTGGAATTGATCTCTCTAGGGTCAAGCAAGTATAACCTGAAGATCTTCTGGACCAAAAGGGCAGGTCTCTTCACAAAGGTGCTGGAAGCACTCTGCAGCTACAAAGTTCAAGTGCTCAGCCTGAACACCATATCCTTCTACGGCTATGCCGAGAGTTTCTTCACCATCGAGGTAATTAAATATGACCAAAAGGTTCTTGCTGCAACACAAGGTTGTAGATTTCACTTAACCTAAACTTGTTAGTTTAGTTTCCTGACAAATTGGGCACTCTTCTCTCTATGTGCAGGTGAAAGGTGAGCAGGATGTTGTGATGGTGGAGCTGAGGAATCTTCTTTCCAGCATTGTGGAGGTTCCAAGCATCTGAGACACTCTTGACTACAATAAACTGACAGAACTCATATTAGAGAGCACATATGTTTCTCCGGAAGAAATAATTCCAGTAGCAGGGTTGTTGGTACATGTCTGACTGAATGACTGATAACACGGAAGGAAAAAAGACTGAATTTTGTGTTGAAATTGAACACAGAGGCACAATGAACTTGCAATTTGTGAACCATGTCTCCGTTCCTTTCATCTTCTTGACGGCTTAGTTGTTTGATTCATTGATTGTTTTCAGTAAGGCTCTTGAACTTACCCCTGGAGAAGTGGTGTAGTGAGTAATACACTTGAACAGGTTATCATTCGACCGGTTGATTAGTAGAATTAATCGGATAAAAAGTTCGTTAATGCTTGTACGGAGTACTTGTAAGATTTAGCAACGAAGATTTCCTGCACTGAAAATTGCAAAGATAAAATCCAACTCACTTCCTGATCTTAGTCAAAAACTAAAGAGCTAAATTCAATTTATTCCTTTCAACTATCGCAAAATACAAAAGTACGAATTGTCTCCATCAACTTCTATATCAGAATCCCTCTTAACTTAAAAAAAAACAGTTTTTTATCCTACGTGTGCACACGTAAAAATCTAGTCAGCAATAATCAGGAAACTAAAAATAATAATTTAGCTGGCCCACATGTCAGTCTATAGCATTTCTTCTTCCTCTGTATTCCCCGATCTCTCTTCTAGCTTCTCTCTTACTCAATGGGATCAGAGGGCGCCTCACCTCCCAAAGGCCAGAGATCTCTCTGGATGCATCGGAGGACTGCTGCCGCCGGGCTCCTCCACCTAGGCTCGTCGCTGGAGAGAGAGAGAGAGAGAGAGAGAGAGAGAGAGAGAGAGAGAGAAGGGGGGGGGGGATCTGCGGCTGAGGATGATGCGGTTGCTCCGATCCGGTGGCAGAGCGACGAGGGCTGGCTGCACAGAGCTGGAGGAGGTGGAGGGTGTTCGGGAAGGATGTCTCTACCTCACGATCCCGCCGTTCTCTGCCTTCTGTCGCCGCCTCGGTTGGATCCTGCCGCCTCCTTGAGTTCCGCCGTGGAGATCCGCCTCTTTGAGCTCCGCCGTGGAGACCTGCCGTCCTTCTTCCTTTCCGGCATCCTCGGCAGTGGACAGTGCGGTGGCGACCTCGAGTTCTTCCTCCTCCTCTCTTATATCTCTCCCTCTCTCATACTGAGCTCATATGCTGTCACCGCCTGGGCGTGGAGATCCGGAGCAGACGCATGGCGTCGGCGGTGGCTGGCTCAATGAGGGACGCGATGGCCGGGTGGGTGGCAGGCCGTGGAAGGCGGCCGGTGAGCTCGGTGCTGCAGGCTCGGCGAGAGGGGCAGTCTTCAGTAAATAAAAAAATACTGATATTTTATCCTTGTGATTGTTAATTTTGTAGCAAGGTGTATTTTGAGAATACCGAATTAGTAAAGCTGTCCTTCCAATCATGTTTCGCAGAGGTAGAAGAAGAAGTGGATAGGCTCTGACACACCTGATTTTTATTTTTTTTGGACCGGACCGGCACCTCAGCACCGAAACCGCTGAAAACAGAAGCAAAACAGGAGGAGAGGTAATGTTTCCGGATTAAATAGATGAAGCGTATAATTTATCTGCTTTACAAGTCGAGGGAGGATAATTTGTACTTTTTACGACAGAGAATAAATTGGACTTAACTCAAGAAAAAAAGAGAGAAAGAAAGACCAACACCTTGCAGGAAACAGCAGACGCCTCCTCCGCCAGCACATCCCGCCACAGCGACGCCGCCGGTCGGAGGCTCCTCCTTCTCGTGCCACCGGCGGCGGCGGCGGCGGCGCTCCACCGCGACGAAGGGACGAGGAGACAACAATCGAGGAAGAGACTCTTTGAGATTAGGGCGCCAGGTGGCAGGCAGGAGCAGCGGAGCACGACTCCTCCACGTGGCCCTGTTAGCGTGGGACCCACCCCATACGGACTCGGCTACTCGTCTCTCTCTCTCTCTCCTCTAATTGTTTTTGCCCCCGGTCTCTCTCAGATCTCCTCTCTCTTCTCGTCTTCTCCTCGTCGCGAACCTCCCGATCCCTCCTCCCCTCCTCCGCTCGGTCACCCATCGCGCCAGGCGAGCCACCGCCCCCCGCGATCCCCTGCTCCTCTCCCCTCTTACTCGCTCGAATCGCTCCCTGGCCCGCGCGCGCGCGAGTGAGAGCGAGCGTGCGGTGTTCCCGATCCCTGCGGGTTTTCTCGGGGGGATTTTGCGGGCCTTCGATCGGATCCACGGGCTGAGGAACACGGGGGGACGTTTTGATCTGATCCGTGGCGTGAATTTGTCTGCTCTTGCAGGTGGGCTCTCGGCGGCGCTTTCGACTTGCGGCGATGGATCACGCGGAGCTGACCACCGAGCAGGTTAGTGTCTGGATTTGCCTGCCCGCGCGGATTTAGCTTTGGTGTGCTGATAACCTGTTCTGCTGTCTAATTGTCGATGCTTGTGAGCTTCCGTGTTTAAAAGTATTTACGATTTGACACCCGTGTGCATTGTAGTAGATTAAGTATGCTTACGCATAAAAGGGTTACCCTTTGCGATCGATCAGTGCAAACCGCTGCGGTATTCGAGTTGAAGTAGATGTCTTTGTGATTGTGTTTGGAAGTGAGCTGATTTTTCATACAAGGTGTTTTGTAACTGAGCATAGCACATGTCAGGAGAATTTTAACAGAAGTAGATAGATTATGATGCAGCGGTATTTGGAAGCTGATCAGTTATTTTCCCTCACTTCCATGCATTGCTATTGTGTTGTGGCTTAGAATGTCATTTAATCATGGGTTTGTCCGAATACTACTCTAAGCATTGTGAATTGATCAAGTCATATCCAAACTATAGTTGTGAACTTTTTGTTTATAACTAAAAAGAAAAGGGTGGACTGTTTCATTTTGGTTGGCGTACTCCAAGATAGAATCAGCGATTGTCCTGTTAAGGATGGTTAGCTAAACTACCAAGGCTTGTAAAGTATAGTATGAGTCAATTCTAACATCTTATGTGACTCTGTTCTTGATTAGAGATTGGATAGAGTTTTGTTTTGCTTCCACAGAGATGTGCCTATGGTCTATGGATGCCTCCAGTTCTTATGTATGTGTCACAGTAACATGTAAAGTTTGGTTTGTTTGGAGGGAATAGTGAACATCAAATCGAGAATGACAAACCTTTACTATAATATTGTTTTTTTTCTTTTTTTAACGAAAACAGCAGAGGAGGCTCCTACTGCACTATATCAAGTGTTTTTTTTTCTGTTGGACAAAATCCTCCGTTTTCCTTGTACCACAGATAAATCCTGGCTCTAAGCAACAGCGAACCTGTTTATATGTGTTTTGCTATATATATTAAACATAATATGCTTTGTCGATTTTAGTGTTAGCCTGTTAGGCACCGAACTACAGATACTATCTAATTTGTGTTAAGCAAGTTCATGTGAAAAGCATAAATTTGTCATGTTCCTTGTTAGATAGGGCTGTTTTTTCCACAAGAACTTCTTGAGTGTAGAATGCTTTTCATTTTGTGTTACATTTTAATGGGGAAGAAGAAACTTGCTTATGCTGATCTGGATTCTGTATTTGCATGTCAAGGTTCTCAAGAGGGATATTCCATGGGAATCATACATGGCAAATAAGCTGATTTCTGGGACATGCCTTCAGCTTTTGCGACGTTATGACCACAAACCAGAAAGTCAACGAGGTCCTTTGCTTGATGAGGTGAGTACCGATGTCATCTTTAATCATTTCTGTGGGCAAATGAGTTTAAGAAACATTATGTGACCACCTTTTCCTTAAGAAATTTCAATATTGATTTCATACTACCGATTTAAAATGTTTTATCTGGTACTCTTGTATATGGTTTTACTATACTGGTTTTCTTTGTTTTTCATTGTGTAAAATAAATTGGTTTGAAATCATGCGACATTGTAGATCCATGTTGTCCATGTCGTAAAACTATTTTACAATATTTCAGACATGCTAGATCCATGTTGTGTCAATGTCATGAAATTATTTAACAAATTTTCATGACCATCTGCACCATGTTTTGGAGGTGGTGTGTGGGGATGCATCCAAAGGTGCACCAGAAATGTCCTCACATGTCTGTCTATAGTGTTCAAATTTAGCTGTTTTGTGCACTTCTGTTTGGCTGATTTGGTAATTCACATTTGCAACTGTTCTCTTGACATAATGGCTGCTGGAAATTCTTTTAGGATGGGCCATCCTATGTTCGAGTGTTTCTGAATATCTTGCGGAACATCTCCAAGGAAGAGACTGTTGAATATGTGTTTGCCATGATTGATGAGATGCTTGCAGGTGGGAAACTAGTTATCTGCGACATGGTTAAACAAAGCTCTTCTGATGAGTTACATCTGTTACATGATTACCTTTGTTTTCAGCAAATCCTAAACGAGCAGCACTTTTCTATGATAAATCTCTCTCTGGAGAAGACATCTACGACCCTTTCCTAAGTTAAGTATTCTATAATTGTATGTTCTATAATGACTTTTTTCATCATACCATCTTCTATGTAATCTAATGTGTTGCAAAGATAGAAATAAACCAACATAGGCTGTGACAGATTTCTTGAATATTTTGTAAAGTCATTATCATGAGAAGAAGACAACTAGTAATTATTAGATTGGTCTATCATATAGCCTACAATAGGATAGAATCATTCTGTGGTGGCTATCTCATATAACATATTGTCGTTAGCAACAATTGACATAGTTCCAGATCAGTTACTTGGACAAGTTTTTAACTGTGTGCTGCTATCCTAGATGGTATTATTTGATAATGACAGAGATTTCTTCTCCTAATATCAGTTATCTCACATTTATCCTCAAACTTATGTCATCCAAGATCTCACTATCCAATCCTGGCAACTAAACTATCGATACTAAACCATTACATCGGCTAAACACATGATTTTCACCATCTTAACTGGGACGACTCATCCGGTTTAACTGTTTACAATCTTTGCAGTTTTTGTTCTTGTATAAGTTTGATCACTGGTTGTTATATTCAGCTAACAAAATCATCATTTTCAGATTGCTCTTGAAAGGTAACTGGTTCCTGCAAGAAAAAAGTTGCAAGATATTGACCCAAATAATAAGGTATGTTCTGTCCATATCCTCATGTATGTTTGTCTTGTTCTGGAGAATCTAATTTTTATGTGGTTATAGTGCACGTCCCAAGATTCAGAATGGCATAGTTCCAAATGGAGAGGCTTCAAATTCAAAGAGCAAGCTAACATCTACTCAAGATGTGTTAAGAGGTTTGGTTGATTGGCTCTGTTCTCAGGTCAGAACCTGTGAAATGGCCTAATTTAGTCTACCCTTTCATATGTTGTTACGAAACTAGTGTTCAAGAGTTTTGAACTTTGAGAATGGTTTGTTTTGCAGCTGAGGAATCCTACCCACCCAAACTGTTCTGTTCCTACTGCTATGCATTGCCTTGCTACTTTGCTAAGAGAGCCATATGTTAGAGCTTTATTTGTTCAGGCGGATGGTGTAAAATTGCTCATTCCTTTAATTTCTCCAGCTTCCACACAACAGTCAATCCAGGTAAATGTTGAGTCCTGTAATAATATGAAATGGAATCAAGCAAAATATTTTATGCCTGTATGGCTGTAACCAAAGCTGAACTTTTCTGTGCCCAAACTGCCTATGTTCTTTTCCTTGATATGCATATATCACTTACCTTCTTTTTCAACACTAACGAACCAATTTAACAATTGGGATGTTTACCTTTGTTGAGATGTCTCATTTAACAAGATTGCACACAGTAAACACACAGACAGCAAACATAACTGTTTTCTCTATTTACTTTATGAACTAATTTGCTCAACCTCATGCTTACCCTTGTGTCATTTGCAGCTTCTCTATGAGACTTGCCTCTCCATCTGGCTTTTATCCTTTTATGATGCAGCTGTTGATTATTTGTCCACTACAAGGGTTATGCCAAGACTTGTAGAGGTTGTGAAAGGTTCTACAAAAGAGAAGGTGCGATTTGAAGTATTGTTGTTTTATCAATTATCATGTTGTCACATCTCCTTTTTATCAGAAATACCAACAATATTATGCTTTTCTGAAAATAATTGCAGGTTGTCAGAGTTGTTATCATGTCTATCCGTAACTTGCTGGCACAGGGTACGTTTGCTGCCCAAATGATTGATCTTGGATTGCCGCACATAGTACAAAATTTGAAAGCTCAAGGATGGACTGATGAGGTGAGGAGCTTACCAAGCCTTTTTGATGTTCATTTTTTCATTGACAGGATAGAATTCATGTGATCTTCATATCTGAAGCATAGTTTGAAGCAAAATCTTTCAAGGGAGTTGCTAAAAGACAAGCATATCCCTTATTATAAACTGTCCCATCTGAAATGAATACCCTTCAGGAGTCCAGCATAATAAAGTGTTGTGTTTGTTACTTTATTTCAAACTGTAAGGTGTGTAGTGGTTCCATTTTTGCTACTTCTCACAATATTACCAAGCGCACGAATTTCAATTATCTGTGTTGGATAAATTCTAGGGCGTTACCTCCTTATCACATAAGCACTTTGTATGGCTAAGAAAAAACATTTAGTTTTTTGTTGTGAACATATTTTAAGACCCTCTGTATATATACTTTTAGAATATTTAAAAATCATACAAGTGCAAAGTGTTACATTCGAACTGTCAAGTCTGTTATCTATTCACATTTGAGCTTGTCTTGTTATCTCTTTTGAACTGACAATGTCCTTTTTACCACCTATGCATCCAGGATTTATTAGATGCTTTGAATCAACTAGAAATAGGACTCAAAGACAACCTGAAGAAGTTGACTTCATTTGAGAAGTACAAGCAAAAAGTTCTTCTTGGCCATCTGGACTGGTCTCCAATGCACAAAGATACAAGTTTCTGGCGTGAGAACATTAATAATTTTGAGGAGAATGATTTCCAGGTATGCTTTGTACTTTATTGGATGAGAAATATTCAAATGAATATCTTATGGAACTTAAGTAAGACTATGGGTGCTGGTTCACATACAATTCAAAAATGAATGCTAAAATTCTCATTTTTATGAGCATGTTAAGGCCCATCTATAGCATATATTCATATTTGCCGATTCAATTGCCAATAATGTGGTTTATTAATTTTATGTGTTATGTGTTTTGTTTTGTATCAATTGACCAAATAAAGTTATGTGTGTTGTTCGAGAAAAAAATTGACCACGTAGCACACGATTATAGTTGACCTAAACCCAGACAATGTTATTTATTATATTTATATATCAGTATACCACCATGCATCAAATGGTTATTGACTGGTCATAGTTAGCGCTGATCAAGCTTTGCCTTTTTTTTCAAATAAACAAAAAGCCTAATTTCTCTTTAATTCTTTGAGTACTAATTAAGCATATGCCGCTCATGTATTGAGATGATGGCTAGCAATGTAGTGTATAAAGGAGGAAGTGAGCTTTCAATGGCATACATGGAATCAAACACAATTATTTTGAAGTAACACCTTCAACCTTCAATTTTGCAGATTCTACGTGTACTTATGACGATCATTGACACATCAACCGACACAACTGCTCTTGCCGTTGCATGCTATGACCTCTCACAGTTCCTTCAGTACCACCCTTCTGGACGCATAGTGGTGGCAGACCTGAAGGCAAAGGACCGAGTGATGAAGCTCATGAACCATGAGAATGCCGAAGTGAGGAAGAATGCCCTGCTCTGCGTGCAGAGGCTTTTCCTTGGTGCGAGGTACGCCAGCTTCCTGCAGACTTGAAACCAAAGACAAGAATTCATGTAGTTTTGTATTTTTGCCTTTAGGCCCAGAGAAACACCAGGCCATTTGTCATAATGGTGAAACGGACTGAGAAAGACAGACCTAGAAAATTCATGTCCAGTATATCCTGTCATTATTTTTATTACTGAACCGATGTATAATAAATAATCACCTAGTCCTTGCTCGATGTAATAAAGTGTCACAAAGCTTGATTCTTCCTTTCCTCTGAAGATGTCTTTGTCGGAGGAAGCGCACGAGTTATGTATAATATTTTCAATTTCTGCGAGATGGTTGTTTAGCCTAGTTACCTTGCAACTCTCCTTAAGTTTTACTGCTTCCTTTGTTTTAAATTACTTATTATTCTAGTCTAAAGTGAAACAATTGCATATTTTAACATTTATGTTTTTAGATTCACTAAGAGATATTTTTATAATGTACAACTCATATGTTGTTAACTATACAGATTTTTAAAAAATAATTTGAAACGAAGGGAGGAGGATTGTGGTTTCTTGTTCTTATATCCCCTTTTAAATATGTATCACAGCTAAATATCGTAAGAATCTAAAACTAGATATCGTAAGAATAATTCTAGTGTAATTGTACGAGCAACTTTCTTTCTTAGAAAGGAGTTGGCCCCTAATGGTTAATAGACAGAACAGAAAGAAGTTGATCTCTACAAGACTACAAGACAGAATGTCTGAATGAAAAAACAGAGTTTTTCTGGTCATGAGCCCATGACAAGGGCTTTGATGGTCCATGAGCCTATGAAAAGGCCCAACTTTTGGCCCATCTGAAGGTTGAGCTCTGGACTTCTCGTCTTCTCGAATGGTCTCCAGCACTCGAGCCTCGTATGCGCTAAACCCTTTGGTCGCCGCCGCGCCGCAAGCGAAGTCCGTAGCGCCGCTCTCTTCCCCACCACCGGCGCTCGCCGGACTCACCAGTACATGGCGGCGGCAGATGCTCGCGCAGGGTTCCGGCGGATGTTCTCCGTCTCGAGCTTCACGCCACCGCCTCCCCCGGCCGCCCGCCCGCCCCGTGGCGGAGCCCTGCAACAACCTCTTCGTCTCAGGTTACCAAACACTCCCGTTTCTCCCTCTTCTGGCTGTAATACTTTCTCGTTTACGCTCTTGTCCTGCGGCCTGCCTTAGTGGATTACTGGATTGTGTCGATAGAAAATATCTATCTGTGGTAGAGCTGTAGAAAACATTACTGTGGTATAAGCCAATTACGTTACGTACTTCTGCTTACGTTTGGAGCGTTTTGCGGTAGATTATGTTGCAAGAAATGCAGAATTAGGCCAAAAGATACTTTCAAACATTTTGATTCCATATTTCCGGGACATAACTTGCATGATAGAAGCATCAGAACAAAACATTCATGAAGGATATGTTAAATGTTTCTAATCCAACAGTAAAGCTACATATAGATGTATGTTCATACCACGTTTAACAAAATTACCACCATGGGCACCTTGACCCAAGCCACTCTCTTTTGCAGCCCTTCTTTGAAATGATATGGTTCTGGTGGGTGCAACCAAACATTAGAGATTGTCAGACATTTGCAGTCAACTCTAACATGGACAGAATAGTCATCAAATGAATGGATTGCAAAATAAACATCTAGGATAAACATGGTCATGCCATTGAGAATATTCATCTGAATATCAGCTTTGGATTTAAGACTCCTATAGCTTGAATATAAGCAACTAATAGGGTACTGGTGAGTGGTGTCCCTCTAATTTTGCAGGTTACAGTCAATAACAATGCTGAATTAAATATCTAAAATAGTGTTTACTTCAGAATGCGAATTGATCAGTTGCTATTTGGAACGAACTAATGAATATTATGACTACTCAGGTGTCATAGAAATAACTGATCTTTTACCTACCTGTTATAGGAGATTAATAAATAGATCGTCAACTAGTTAATTGCTTCTGAGCCCATATTCTAGTACAAAAGGTATCAGAAATAAGCAAATGTTAATATTAGTACTTGATGTTTAATAGTAAACACTGCCACTGAAAAACTAAACAGGAAATCAATGTATTGGTTGAGCATACACGAGATTAATTCACCTAGATACTGTAGTAGTGTAGTACTGCACTGGGGGTATTGCACCAAAAATTGTAGTCCAAAGATCAGTGTTTGCCTTTATGTTGGCATTGCACTTTGCAGTGACAAAAGTAAAGTACCTATAATGGTTTATTGGTTTAATTGTTGATGTTGGCATCTTAAGTTCATTTCTGGATGTTTACAACCTATCTGGTTTTCAGTAGCATAATCCATCTTTTCTCCTGAGGAGAACTTAGTGAGATCTAAATCTTCCCAATAATTTGTTTGATGTTTGTTTTGAAATGTCGTTCTCTGTAAAGTTCAGATAACCACAAAAAATTATAGTCATATACTACTGGTACAGTTTTACATAATTTTGAAACACTGAGATGCAAAGTCCAGTTTCCTGTTTCCTTTGCATCATTGCATGAAGCTTCATTTGAGCTAAAGTCCGAATGTAGCTGTATACTCTGGCAGTAACTTGTAGCGTGGTACTTGTGCAGGGTTGAATAAACACACGACATCTGAGGGACTTAGGGAAGCCTTCTCGAAATTTGGTCAGGTTACTGAAGGTATTTGGTTTTGGCCTCCCTTTTTCCGTTTTGGTCAGATTACATTCTATTGAACATTATTGTTTGCTATTTTACCATGTCAAAATAGCACCTGATATTTCGGGAGGGAGAAATTTTAGTGTGCACGGCATGAACTTCCTTCCTGGCTATCAATTTACAGTAATTTACAGTGCTGTCTTGTTGGCTACTGCCTGTTAGGTGACTACTAAGTCCGCTTATGTAACTATACAGCTGTCATTACGTATGAGTCTGTTTTTGAGACTAGTTTTCATGAGCTGCAACTC
The DNA here is from genome assembly GCA_030770085.1 of Oryza coarctata. NCBI lineage: Eukaryota > Viridiplantae > Streptophyta > Magnoliopsida > Poales > Poaceae > Oryza > Oryza coarctata. The sequence continues at coordinate 14,448,114 of CM061475.1, forward strand.
TTTAACCATCCAGAAGTTATCAAGAGTTCAAGTCTTGAAGACGACACAAGGCACATGTTTGGAAAGGTTTCCCCAGGAAGCCTACTAACCCAGAAGGGTTCACAAAATCGATCAGCGAAAACCGCTCGTGAGCTGTGTTTGTCTGCTATCATGAAAATCGTGAAACTCTGATAAATTTTGTTAAAAGTTAAAATTCAACTTGATTTTTTTGAATTTGACTGGTTTACAATTTAATCTGTTTGGCAGGGCTCCAGCTTTTAAATCTAACTTCTAAGTGGAGCCATGGAGCGCCGGGAATCTTGTTCCACCCCTTTAGTTTTGCAGCTCACTCTAGCTCCCTTTGCTCTTTTTTTACATAGAGCTAAAACCGTTTACCGTAAGAGATAGAGCTGAAGCAACAAGCCCCAGTAGTTTTGTCAACTTGAGCTAACTCACATTCCGTTTATTGCTAAAATAAAACTTTCCATTATTGGTAAAGCCAAAATATTTGTAATGCCAAAATGTTGGCAAACTTAAGACGTTGAGGTGTTCTAGTTTGACACCTTATAAAATTTTGGTAGATTTTTATGAGCAGAAGTTGTTAGAATTATTAAATTTTCGTAGTGATTGGTAAGGTTATGATAAGGTATTGTTTAGTTTATTACTTCATCAAAATCTAATAATATTGATTTTTAGTAATAAACCGAACAAGTCCCAGATTTTAAAAAACAGACTAGTTTTTGTTGGTTTTGTATCTCAAGACGATAGTCTTGCAGCATAGCAAGCAGGTAGGCCGAACACGCGGAAACCAGTCACGACCCAAAACACAGCCGAGCGCGCCTTGGTTCGTAACCTCTACCATTAAGACGCAGATGAGCACAGTGAAATATGAGAGGAGCTACAGTTCTCTGTCATTGCTACAGTACAATCGCTGTAGGAAAAACATAAATTACTGTTTACTTGTACTGTATTGATGTACTGTTGATCTCTATAGCGATGGATCTCGTGCGTCCATATTTAATCCTACGGTTGAACATGGCTAATGGCATAGAGCACTTAACCTCTCTGCCATTGCAATTTCAATAGCAGAGGATACATCCGAGCGAGTTACACAGACCGAGCCGCCAAATTTTTTATCTCCCACCAAAAACGTGAAACTTCCCGTGTGACTTCCACTCTCCCGCCCTTGCAACCAGTGACCCCTACTATCCAAATTCCAAAACCAAACACGTCAATCCATGCCTCCACCTCTCTGTCAATAACAGCCTGCCATTGCTCCATCCAATGGGTGGCGCCGTCCTCCGCACTCTCTGATCCGATGGCTCCCCAACTCCTCTTTAAGTTGTGATTATTAATGGAAGATTATTTGATTTTTGGGATAGTTATTTAATGATATAAATAATGAGATTAACTACTAGTTAAAAATCTACTTTAGAAATGTAAGATGAGAAGCTTATGTATATAAACTTTTTTTTATAAAAAAACACGATTTTTAGCTGTTTTAAAAGCACGCACACGAAAGCTGAGAAAAAATCTTCTATTCTCCATCACTTACAGACGCAACCTACATATAACCCCGTGCCTTCCAATCCAACCCCTCATCCTAATTCGGAGCCTCCATTCTAAATCGCCACCAAAATTCCTGTATTATGCCGTCATGGTCATTGATAAGAGGAGTATCCTGCGAGGATGTCTGTGCATAGAAATGGTAGGAAGGGGCTGGGCAAGGACGGCACGAAGCTGCACCCCATAAGGTGCTCCAAGACAACATAGAGGGGAGCACCAAGCCGGCGATCCGGAGATTGGTGAGGAGAGGCGACGTGAAGTGCATCTCAGGGTTTATTTATGAGAAGACTGATAGTATGCTTAAGATCTTCCTGAAGTGATACCGTCACCTACATCGAGCATGGCTGCCGCAAGACCATCATCGATATGGACGTTCGTCTACACCCTCAAGCGCTAGGGCTGCACCCTCCACGGTTTCGGGCGGCTAAGACCCAGATGATTTCTCTCTCTCCGCCTAGCGTTGCCTTGTGTAGGATGTAGGATGCTGCTGCTGCTGCCTTGTTAAAGATGTGCTTGTGCCTTGGTGTTATTCTGGTTTCAGATGTCGTTGCCCTGGATTCTGCAATCAACTGCTAGTAAACGTGTTTGAATTCACCTTGCCGCTATCAATTTAGTGAAGATTTTTGCAATCTTTTGGTGGTCATTGTGAAACCAAACAGTACTCCCATTCCAGTGCAAAGGCTGACTCGGACGGCATCTTGTCGAACTCGCCAACGGTGTCGGAGCACCAGTTGCACGGGCCCTACAGCGGCGGGAGGTCGGCGCAGCCGGCGCCGAGTACGCCGCGGACGGTAGGGACCGACGTCCGCCGCCGCGTGAATACTGTCCCCTCGGGGTAACCGTGTTGATAACTTGATATCGAGTGGTACAGAAAGGATAAGGGCAGAAAATGCGTGAAAATTTGGAAGTTTGTAGAATTTTTTGCAAACAAAAGAGGTGAAGTGAACCACTACGGATTGCGGATCATAGAGCATTAGCATTGAAATCAATCTACTAGTAGATATGCGAATAGTGTGGTCGTGCTTTTGAGTTACCAGAACTTGGGTGGTAGCTCGAATTTGTGCAATCATTTACCACATTACAATTTGGGGATGTAAAGAAACAGAGTAAATAACTGGTAATGAACTGGTAATGCTGCAATCCTGCAATATGGAGTAACAGCTTTAGTCGCACTACTGCACTTGCATGATGTGATACAAAAACTTGTAGTTGGGCTATGTGGAATGACCATGTAATTGCTCATTGGCTTAATGGTTTGGCCCATAAGGTGAGTCATGGGTGGATTTGTGAAGAGCAGGACTAGGAGGCAAGGCGGTGAGAGCAGGACGCTGGGCGGTGTCGTGGCTGGCTATGTTGCACCATACTCGGACACGGACAGGAATACACTATATGGCGATACCACGATATATCATATTTTTAGAAAGACGGATACGGGAATACACCTACATATATATAATAATAAATAAAATTTAAAAATAATATAAAATAAAAGGGGATACACTTACACATATATAATAATAAATAAAATTTAAAAACAATATAATAGGAAGAAAGAAAATATCAAGGTTTAAATATAAAAGAGGTGGCTATTTAATTTGATTAGTAGTATTTTCTCTGTTCTAAAATATAAATAGTATTAGTTTTTTTCATGATCTTCATAATATATCATTGACAACTTCAAAATTAACATCACTTGGAAGTATTTGTAAATATGATTTAATGGTAGTACATGTATATCACTAAATAAATATATTGATAACCCAAAATAGTCAAAATTTAAAAATATTAATTTATCTAAATATATGCATGCCTTATATTATGGACATTGCAGTAATTAATTGAAAACGTTGATTTAGGCTTTTCATGTACTCTTCAGTCCCACTGAATAAGAGCGCGCCTATTTTAAGATATAATTATTGAAATATTCTACCGATAATTAATCTAATATAAATTACATTTTATTTGATGAAAATAATATCATTAAATTGACAATTGAATTTACTTTTTAATGATTGTGATTTTGTTGCTACAAACATTGTAAAATATGAGAACTTGAAAGTCAAATATTAGTTTTAAAGATCATACCGAGTTTAATCACCTTTTATTCCGTGGGATGGAGGGAGTATTTAGAATATAGAGTACAATGATAACTGGAAGTATTGGCAAAGCATCAACCAAGTACTCGAGAAGTACATGAATTAATTTATTATTTTTTAAAAAACATGAAATTCACCCGTACATGTCCGATTGTAATCCAGCCACAAGATGGAGGGGTGGGACTTATTATCCTCTTCTTTTTCTAGCCCCTCTCTCCTTGTTCTTCATGGGATCCAACGGTAGAGTGGGGTGTGCCCTCACAGTGCCCATGCTAGATTCGCCTCTGTAGACGAGTGGAGAGGTTTAGGATGACCTTTCCAAAGCTATTTTAAAGATAACTCGTGTCTAATAAATGGATCAATCCACCTTTAGATAATTTTACATGCTTATAAATTTCATCATTCTTCATCTCGATCGAGTAGTCTAGTTAGCTTCTCTATTTTCATGCTACTTAGGAATACAACCATGTCACTTCACTCCACATCCTAGCATTTTTTTATCTATTAGCGTACTAGGTGTCACATTGGGCCAATTACTTAGTCAAGGATGACCCATAATATCCGGATGGTCGTACTGTGTCAGTAAAATTCTTTAGAAAATTGGTTCTTATATGTGAGTACAAAGCTTTTCACTTTGCATCGTGAGTTTTTTAAATATTTTTATTTCACAAACCATCGACAACACGTGTCAGGTTTTCAAAGCTTTTGCAACCCCAATTTTTTCAATGTCGACAAATGAGGGTAATTGTGTGGGAACATCGGTACCAATATTTGAATAGCATGGTTGTCGAAGTGACATGAGGTGGAGCAAAAGGGATAAGGGGTCATCAACATCCTATGAGTAAAATATGACTATTATGTAGGTCTATTAGTTTGACGTATAAACCGGGGCCAATCAAATTTATCATGTACACTAATAATGTAATTTTATAAATGGAGAATTTTTTTTAAAAAACTAGAAGCAATATGTTCAAAGAGTGACTTGTCTTAAATATTCGTCTTCAAATCTCAACGTCTGAAACGATTTCTGACGATGTTGACTATGCGCAAAAAAGTGGGAAAACCACACAAAATTTAAAAAGAAAATACTATTATTACTAATATTAGTTAGATCTCAGACGACTTAAATGGGGTTAGCCGGAGGAGATATGAATTTTTAAATATTAAAGAATTTTCTAGAAAAAAAATGATTTGAGAGTTTTGTTGGAATAGAAAAGGAAAATGGTATAGGTTGACAGATGGGATCGAGTGGAGGGAGGTAAGTAGACTTCTTTCACTAGTTGAGAAGGGTTGTGGGCTAGTTGATGAGCTTTGGTTCGAATGAGAGGTCGAGGGAGGAAAAATAGACTTGAGAGGAGGCTGGTGAGATACAGCCTATTGCACCAGTCCAAGGCTTTCTTCCAGAGAAGAGGAAAGGAGGGCTGGCGGCCCAATAGGAGGGGGAATGACGCAATGTGCATAGGGCTTGGCCAACTGACGTGGCGCCAATGTGCCTACCAGAGCCGATCGAAAGATTTGCGATGTACGGTGGATTCTAGCAAATAGTGCCGGCTTGTCATTGACGGTGGCCTAAGTGCAACAAGTATGGCTAGGAGATCAAGGTAGATGGCTCAGATGTGGAAAAGGATGAACCACGGTGGTCGGTGGCTTAAAGCCGAGCATGATGGTGAGGTAGTTTGGGCCACGCGTCATTAGGTCGTCGACGGTGACCATTCGGACGATGGCTTGGTTTTGAGGCTGTGATGAGTGGGGGGTGGCATGATGTGAATTGAAGAATGGGAGAGGAGGCGAGGATACCTTGCTACGTTCGTGGAGGATTGTGGAGGTGGTAGCAATGGTGGCCAGAGAGAAGAGAGGGAGGGGAATGGCAATGGTGAGGTTAGGGAAAGAAGAAAGGAGGTGGCTTTAGATTTAAGGTGCCACTGATTGTGGAGCTTCTCGGTCTATTTATAGGCGAGGCTTATTGCTAGTAGATATTGGAGAGAGGCGGTAGCGTGTAGTTTGACGCTGTGCGGCCTCATTGGCCGAGGTGACGACAACGATGGGATGCAATAGAGGAAGGTTAAGAGCTTGCTGGCGCCGGGATTTAATAGGACAGTGGGAGCTCTTTGGTTTGGTAGCGATGACGATGACATTATGATGATACCTGCCTAAGAAAGAAAAAGAGAGAAAACATGTGTGATAAGGGTGGCGAAGGACGGCGCAACAGTGATAGATGTTAAAGTAGGGTGAATAAGGGTTGGTGCATGGCGGTAGAGGCGGCAGCTGCTCATAGTCAAAAGGCCAAGTAGGCGGCGGGCGTGGGTGAAAAGCTAGAGGAAGAAGGTGACTGCATGTGTGAGGCGGCCATCCACTGATAGGTGGGTCCCACTGTCGGTATTAGCGAATGGAGCGGACGCGCACACGGGCGTTGCGCACGGGTATGGCGCTGGGCGGATAAGTGCAGAGGCAATGTTTACTGTTTAGTACATGCATCATCTCATGGTTGTATATATGTGGCTATTATATTCCATTCGAACTGCCCATCCTCATCTTATTGGACAGCATCCAGAATGATTTGGCCGCATGAAACATTACTTCTAAAAAAAATGGGCTGAATTATCGTGACAAGCTCAATTTATGTTTTGTCCGTATGTGTCGCCAGTGGAAGTTACTTGTAAGTGACTCATGGATGTTGACAGATCTTTTCATGTGGGATCAGTCAAGAGGCATCCAAGTACTTGGGGGTGATTCAGAGATCCTGGCATTGAGTTAATGCAATGTTTTATATTATAAGATATTTAGATTTTTTTATGGATAATTTTTTAACTTTTTATAGAAAAATATAGACATAAAATAAATATACTATTAAAATATATTTAATTTTAGATTAAATAAATTAATTTGGTGTTTTAGACGTTTCTATATTTATCTAACTTAAAAATATTTAACTTAGAAAAAAAATTAAAACGCTTTAAAATATAAATTGGATAGAGTATCGATAGTTAAATGTTTTTTGTTGTTGGTTAGGACTAAGGTAACAGGTTAGTTAACTTTAAAATTTGGTTTAGATTAAATCATTAGCTAACGTTCTAGTCAATTGCCAGAATGTTTCTCTATCCATCCCAAAATAAATCGTCTCATATATTTTAAATTTTTTTCTTAAAATAAATCAATTCATACTTTCTTACTTGGAGTGGTGCTAGCTGAGGAGAAGCATTAGCACACTCGTTGTGGTTGTCATCACCGTCAATAGCGGCAGCGAACGGTGGGGGAGAGGAGGGGCCTTGGTTGGAAAGAAGATGCCATGAGGCTCACTCCCTTTGCTCCCATGGCAGTGTTTGGGGCTAGGAGGCATGGCAACGAGAGGATAGTGTTGGCTTTGTGATGGGAAGTAAGAAACAAGGCGTGGGCGTCGTCGTTGTGATAGGATATGGTGGCTGCTTGTGCATCCATGGCAGTTAGGGACGAGGGTTGTGCATTCTGTCCACCTCCTACTCATTGTCGTAGAGTTTAGATTTGCTCACCGGAAAGGAGAAATAAACAAGATCTAAACCAGCATGTTTTTTTTATATTTTCTATGTTGTATCAGAATGTTGCAGTGGGGAATTTTATGATGTTGCATATTTTTGTTTTTTTCTTATCAATCTGTTGATGTTTTAACAATTGAAAACTCGATATTTTGTACATGAGAATGAAATATTTCCATCGTGATCTGACCGTGTTTCACAAATAGTTGAAATTTTTTTATCTAGTGATAAAACATTTTTCTACAATTAGCAAAACATGAGTGTCCCATTTGTAGTCTTGTCCGGAACATAATCGCAAATAAAAATGTTTAGTATATGTTCGGAGAAAAGGCAGGTTTGTTTATTCCATTTGTAGGTCACACACGTTGAGGGGGAGAGAGACACTCGACTGCGTTTTATCCTTACAGATCATACGTTTGATGTAATCAGATTTTTAGTAATAATTTGCTCGCTAGGATCTGCAGTTGTGCTTATTTGATTTGTTTGTATAAGAGCTAATTTTACAAAGACTCTTCGAAAATTTTTCTGAGTAGTAGCTTATTTCGTTAAGTATTGGGGAAAAAAATTCCTCCGAATCCTAATCCCTAACGAGCTCGGAGTATTAGAGAATTCGCTGATGGACCGACTAATAGTAACTGATCATGCTAACAAACTCGTACCCAAATATCCGAAAAGAAAGCGAAAATGAATCTAACTCGTGATGTGTGCCCGCAGCATGCGCAATTCTAGCGACGGCGGCGGCGACGACGACGTCGTCGACCGCATCAGCGACCTCCTGGAAGAGCTCATCCACAGCATCCTCATCTGGCTCCCGTCCACCGCCGCCGCCGCCGCGCGCACCAGCGTCCTCTCCCGTCGATGGCGCCACGTCTGGACCCGCCTCCCGGCCCTCTCCTTCATGTGGGACCACAGGAAGCCGGGCGCCGTCGCCGCCGCGCACGCCGCCTACTCCGCGCCGACCCTGAACCGCCTCGCCATCTCCACCCGTGGATGTCTCAGCTCCTCCAACGTCGCGCAGTGGCTGCGGTTCGCGTCGGAGCGTGTCGCCGGCAATCTTACCCTAAGCTTTTCGAGGGTCTACCATTGGCTCGATCTGACCGTCTGCGAGAAGGCGACGAGTATCATCTCCGGCTCCCGCCCGCCGGCTCGTTCTCGAGGCTGACTGCCGTGACCATCATCAGCGCTCGCATGGAAGGCGGCAACTTCGAGGCCCTGTGCTCGCCGCGGTGCCCGCGTCTTCAAAGGCTCAAGGTGCGCCGCGTAACGCTCGTCGACGCCGCCGCCACCGTCTCCATACGCTCCGACTCGTTGGAGCGACTGGTCTTCCTCGTAAACGGCGTCGGCCGGCTGGAGGTTGTCGCCCCGATGCTCCTGTACTTCCGCGCAGCACCCAAGACCGACGACGACGACGTCCCAGCCGCCGAGCTCGGCATCTTGGATGTCAACATCGCTGCCCCGATGCTCGAGGACGTCGCTTGGTATGGGGTCTTCGACCTGTTCCGCCACCGGTTAACCGAGGCCGGCCGCCGTCTGCAGAAGCTGACGGTCGTGGGCTTGCGGACGGCGGCTCTGATACGGCGCTTCCACATCGTCGACGAGCTCGTCCTTAACTTTGGAATTCCACCGGTGAGCCCCTTGATTATTACTTGAGTTTTATTTCTTAGTCTTAAGAGGTATTTGCGTATACCTCTGAAAACATGTCTAGAGTCAAACTTTCAAACTTAAATATGAATGACTTTTTAAATGTTAGATTGGTTCTATGAAAATCACATATGTCCATTTGTCTCGGATGGTATTTAATTTAACATTATATTACAATACAAACTAATTATCAAAGTTACATTTTAAAAATTGTATAAATATCCAAACAAACGGTGCTTTCATGACTGCAACGAGTATGCATATGCATTATTCCCTTTGACTTTAAAATATGATTTTTTTCTAAACTTTTAAAACTTTACCATTGATTTTATATTAAAATAAGTTTGTAAAATCTAGTTTATGATATTATAATAATACTCTTGAAGCCAAATCTATGTATACCTTTTGTTTTTTTCCAAACTAAATATTTGAGAAGATATTGATCATTAAAGCTTTAAAAGTTCGATCAAATCTAATGTTTATACGGGACAGAGTATTTCTCCAACATTTTCTAATGACCGAAGAAAAAAATCTCTGATTATTTGTATATATACACAAATCATGCATGTCTTAATCATATATACGTGTATTGTTGGCAGGGGATCCAAGGGTACCAGATGTTTGTGAATGCTACGAGCTTATTTGCAAAGTGAGGTTTTGGATGTGCAGATGACGAGACGGCATTCCTTTCCATCAGCAGGGAAAAAAATTGCGTCTCGTCAGAAAATCAGCTGGTGTAACAAAGCTTCTGATTCGTCCGCCTCAGATGGTACGTTTAGTTACCACTTTAAACTAAGAGCAGAATATACACTCAAAATCTTTGTCAAGAACATGAGATTGTCCTGAAAATTGAGCAATAGGACAAGAGGATCTGGATATGATAAGATCCTTTTGGTTAATTATTTAGCACTTCACTCTTCTTACCCATCAGATCATGATCATATCAGAGGTTGCAAGCTTGTGATTTTCATTTGAACATAGATTGTTGCTTAATGTACAGTACAAGTCTCCTAATGTAATTTCAGAGAGCTATAACTGACAAAGTAGAAACTTAAAACTGTATCTTCTCTCTCTGAATATGACTTTACACTATTTTTCAGGGGAGCAAAAACTGCATGGAGGGCTGTCCCTGCTCTTTGCCGGATAGCTGCAAAACTGATAATGTTCAGTTGGATTCACTGAAAGAGGTGGAAATATTGGGGTTCATAGGAAAAGCTCCTCAGCTGAAATTTATCAAACTGCTACACGAGTGCCATGCGCCAGTCCTGAAGAAAGTATACATCAAAATCTCGAAGGATGTAAAGTCCAACAAGAAGACAAGGAAGAAAATATGCAAAATCATTGATGGTCATCAATATTGATGGTGACAATCCAAGAATCCGGTTCAGCTATCAATAGCTGATTTCTAAACCCTTAGTATAAATCTTTAGATATGTCACCATCTTTTAATTATTTTTTATTACATATTTATATGTTAATTTTAGTCTTTTTCTATCTCTGCTTTCTGCTTATAATATAACTTAGAAGTGCTATGCTAATATATAGAAAATTCAAACCTTTTATTGAATATTCTTAACGATTCACTTGATTTAATTTACTCATACAGTGAGTCTTTGGTTTATCAAGCTAATTCAGTTTTTTTTTGAGATGTTCATAGCTAATCTTGTTTTCTTGAGGTGGCTTTAGATCAAGGATAATTTTAGGAGGCTGCCTCAAGCATCTATATAACATATATTCGAATTTTATAGTTTTTTGTGATCTTTAGAACACAAAAGGAATAAAACTACCAAGTTTTGGCACCATAATTACCAACTTTTGATGCCCACACTGAAGTTGTAATTAGAGGTACCTCTTGGACCTTTTCAAGTACAGTACAGAGAACTCAAATTTTGCAATTAAGAGTTTTATACACCTCTCCGGAAAAAAAACATGCAAAGGGGTTTTAGAGCCAAAATATTAGAGTGCTTGATTAATATATACTTCCTCCAGTTACAAATAGTGACGTTTTAGACAATCCAAAGCATTTGTTTTTATTACTAATTTCTATTATAAAACCTATAAAAAATATAGGAAAGTTATAATATTTTAGAACTATTTTAAAGACAAATCTAACCATGTCACTTTCAAAAGTTGAATCAAAATATTTCACTATAACATGACATAGATATGGAAACACTCGGTCTATCGTTATAAACAGCTAACAACACTTGGGTTGAAGCCAATGGACGGACGATGAAGCAGCAGATGTGGCGGCACATCATGGATTCCATAGATAGGGGGAAGAGGTGCTGTTAGGTAGGGTTTGGAGTGGAGATTGATTTCAGATCTAGGCAACGGATGGGAATTGGGGACAGAGTGGAGAGGAGGGCAGGTGGTATATCTTAGGCCTGAAAACTTTTCAAGGCACGTCACTTTTTCTCCCTTGCCGTCACTCCTTTCCCGCCTCACTACTTAGGTTGCACTAAAATTTTGGTTAGCTGGATGCACCTACTTGTACCAATGGACAAGTAGACACTACCACATAATTGGTGGCTGACAGCCTTCCTTAATCTTTATCGACAAACGGTTTGTTAAAGAAGTAGTTGTTTATCTACAGACTATATGACATGAAATTTCGTGGCAGATTGAGTGTCAGCGAAAAACTCTTTTTATGGACAGACAACTGCCTTCTTTTCAGGTGTTGTTGTGTAGTGTTTAAAGAGAAATTGATAGTCAAAATATAAATATGTTGACTGCACGTATTCTATGACGTCCTCACTTATTTGTGCATCTAGTATATATTTTTGCATGACCTGTTATTCGGAGACAATAAATTAATTAATGTACATCAAAGGCCTAAACAGAAGCAAACCCCAACAGTGATATCATGTATGTAACTCTTGTCTAATACTGCATTAACTTATTCTCAGGGTAGATATTGCTGCGCAGGAGCAGGATGCACCTGTCGCTCACCGGAGAGGTACCAGACCGATGGCATTGCTCTCGACTGCCTTGAAGAAGTAGAAATCCGTTCCCTTGGTAGATATGTGCTATGTTTGGAATTTGTGGATCAACCATTTTAACGCTCTGGTTTCCGAGCCATTAAAAATTATTTTAATAAAAATTCTATTTTAAAAAAACTAGTTGGAACTAAGGACTTAAGCGTCAAAAATCTCAATTAAACCTTTCCCTTCGAACCCAAAATCCTCATCTCAATATTTTATCGAATTCTAATATTTGAATTTTAAAATTCGAATATCTCTCAAATCCTATCCAAAATCCTTTTGAATAAATTCATGTCCTAAGCCCTCTCCTGCAATTTCAAATCAATCCAAAAATCCTATCCTCTAATTCATTGGTTCAAATTTTAATTTTTGAATTCAATCCTCCTTTGAATCCCTCTTCCTTCCCTCCTAAACTTAACAATATTCATCCAAAATTCAAAATCAATGTCAAAATATTCAAAGTCTCAACCAAAACTCCCTTGGTTGGAATCTCTAGATTTTTGTGAGTTCAAAAATCAAAGTTGAATTCAAATCTAAATTCAAAATCATCAATTTCCTTCAAATTGCATTTAGCAAAAAATCTCAAAAGTTACTGTTCAAACAGGCTGCTACCTTTTTCTTTCATCCTATCCGGCCCGCTCGGTTTCCTCCTTTCTCCTTCATACGGCCCGCTTGTAAGCTAGCCCAACATTGTGCGACCTGTCTCCTCCCACAAACAAGCGTTGGACAGCGACCCAACCCTATCTCCCATCTTGCAGCTGCAGTCATCCTTCTTCCCAATTCACTGCCGTGTCGGAACGCTGAAGAGTGCTGCTAGTTGTTGATGCCCTCGCCTCCCTCCTAGTCCCTTGCCAGCAGGCAGCTATGCGTCTGTCACCTCTACCCCACATGGCGCCACCTCCTCTCCTATGCCACACAAGCACCCAGCCTACTCTCCTTACAATGGACCACCAACTATGCTAGCTAGGCTAATGCCCATCGACTGTCGTGCCCACTTGACCTCCTTCCTTGGGCCGAAGCCCACGGACCACCACTCCCTTTAGGTCTACTGGACCCTCGTCGCAAGTTGGTTGACGCCCATGGACTATCCTAAAAGGATGAAGTCCACGACCTCCCCTCCTCCTTCCTCCATGGACCTGGTCCGTTATGTTCCGTAGATTCGAGGCCTTCCTCCTCTCTCTGACTAGTGGATCTCACCTGTCAGCCTGATGAATATTCTTAGGAATATTTATTTTTTAATTTCAATAAATCATTTTCTAGTTTTTAAAAAAATCCTTTTAACATCAAAAAATCATATCTCCACAAGTCTGATTGACATCATTCAAGTCTCCAATTATTTCTAAAATTGAGATCTAACTAATGCCACTACTACTTATTAATAAAAGTATTTTATTTTTAGGATTTTGTGTGGTTTTCTCTCTCTGCGTGTAGTCGATGTTGTCAGAAATCACTTCGGACATGGATTTTCAAAGACTTTAAAGATGAAGATAAAGGTAAGTCACTCTTTGATCATATTGTTACTAGTTTACAAAATGTTTTATTTATAAAATTGCATTGCTAGTGTTCATGATAAATTTAATTGGCCTCGGTTTGACTCAAACCGATTGACCTACTTAATAATTGCATTTTACTTGTAGGATGTTGATGACCCCTACCTTTTGTTGCTCCCCCTTATGGCACCTTGACAACCATGCTATTTAAGCATGGTACTGATGGTCCTACCCAGTTACCCTTATTTGTCGTCATGGGAAAAACTTATGTTGTGAAAGTTTTGAAAACCCGACACGTGGTGTCAGTAGTTTGCGAAATAAAAATGGTTTACGAAAACTCGTGATGTAAAGTGAGAAGCTTTATATTCGCATATAAGGATTAATTCTCTGTGGAATTGCACTGATCATAATACAGTATGACCACATGTGTGATATGAGACATCCCTAGCTAAGTAATTGGCTGAAACAGAATGCCCCGTATGCCAATAGATGAGAAATACCAGTATGCGGAGCGAGGTGACATACCCAGATTCCTAAGTAGGACTAGGATAGAGAAGCCTACTAGACTACTCGATCGAGGCAAAGAGTTATGGAATTTATGAGCATATGAAATCAAAATTTTCATATTGTTCAAGAGTGGATTGAGCCATCTATCGAGTATGAGGTATCTCTGAAATGGCTTTGAAAAAGTCATATCGCAAACCTCCCTACTTGGCCAGTGAGGGAGTAAACTCGTGTTGTGTGGGTAAAGCGTACATCTTTATAGAAATAAAATTATTTGAAGTCCATGGTCATGGATGGATGTGAAGTAATTTCTCGTGATTTGCAAAAATAATTTGTGGTTTAAGAACCGTTATTAGAATTAGTTTTGATAGCTAATAGATGACCTGAGTGGTCTAAAATGGGCATGTGTGAGCCGAGATGTCATGCGGCATCATAAATTAAGCTTCCTAAGCGAAATTAGTATGCTTTGATATATAAGTAGCTCTGGCCAGAGATGAAGATACAAGCTTGGTTGATGTACTTAGAAAGGGCGAAAATGAAAAGAAAATAATAGGTGAGATAAAATGTGAAATCTTCGTGATGGCAAAAGTCTTTGAGTTGGCATAGACGACTGGTATGGTAGTGTATTTTATTGGTTCAATTAATCAACTAAAATTTACCTTGTTTTTTTACTTGTTGCAACTCAACTTGTGGCCAGGACTAAGGCAAGATCCTATCTATCTCTAACCGTGTTTTGAGAACAATTCATACTTAGTGTTTTGAAAAAAATATTTTCAAAAGAAAATTTTATAAAAATAAAACCTAGCATTTCTTTGAAGCATATATACTCATATTTTTTCCAGTAACTTACTAAGTATATAAGTACTCAATCATTATTTTTGTCTCTCTAGAAAAGTGAAGATGAAGATTAGGTTGTCTTCCTAGTCCCAAACCGTTGCCTATGAATTACATTTTAGCTATGCTAAATTCCGCTATTGTTTCATTACTTATCGGTTATATGCTCGGAGCTATTCCAAGAATACGACATTACTAAGATATAATCTACATATAATCTACCTAGTTACTATAATGCATCTCTATTGGTCATAGATATCAACATTGTATCATGCGATTAATACTGGCATTGTAGTTTTGTAGGAGTCGATTCATACCGATCTCCTGTGACACACCCTCTCTAGGGTCACTATAGGTGTGCCAAAGTAGAGTGTGACAACCATGCTTAGAGCATGCCTAACAGATACCAATATGTATCTCAATTCTAAAAGTTTGGGGTTCTATGTAAAAACTAGGCTCCAACAGTCGCCCTAAATCTATGTCTAAAAATTAGAGTTTCCAATTCTAGAGAACTCTCCACAAGTCGGAGAGAGGTTACGCTCCCAATATATCCGTGGAAGGGGGAGAGAATGACACGTGGTGGAAGAGAGCGGTTTTTGTTCCTATTTGCGTTGATAATTTGGAGTATAGCCACTTATTTTATTATTGGAAGCTGATGTTAGTTATCTGTTGGAAGAAGGAACTTATTACATATCTAAAATTTTGATTGTAGATACAAAGAAAAATTTAAGAATAAATTTTTGGGCAACTGTTGATCATGCTCTTAGAAAGCTGATCATCTGTGATCATTAAAACTATGCAAACCAGGAGGGCTACGAGAGGGTCCGCAGCTTGTATCGTTCAAATCCCAGAGTTGAGTTCAAGCCATCGCCTGTGTAGAAATTGGGCGCAATAGTCTTCAGGAGCTTCACGTCCAACTACAATGTATGTAAACTGCTTTTTACAAATAAAATGCACGAGTCTTAAAAAAAGGATCAGTTTTTTTTATCCTGTTGTTTTTGTTAAAACAAATATTGTATTTCATGTCTTGCCATGTAAGTCAATCAGAGATTTGATACCGTGCCGTAATAATAGGAGATCCTAACCAAATATAGGAGATTGATTGTAACTAATTATAGTTGAGGTCGGCCGGGTATCTCTCCCTGATTGTTACACACGGCGTCTATATGTAAGCCACCGGTACCAGGCTGTTTGGTACTTAGAAAGATAAACACGAAGCCGGCGACCTAAGTCTAGGGCAACGCCGTTCCACCATAGATAAGCGCCTCTGAAACTTTTCTCATGGTATCAGAGCCCTAGGTCTCCATGGCGTCAAGTTCAAGCGCATCTCATCCTCTCTTCGGTACACAGATCACCGAGAAGTTATCAACGACAAACCATGCGCTATAGCGAGCGCAGGTGCTTGCAGCCGTACGCGGCGCACGCATGGAGGGCTATCTCACCGGCAAAGGCGTGGCCCCTGTACAGGAGGTTGAAGAAAAGAACGCCGATGGTACGACCATCAAGGCACCCAACTCGGCATTTGAGGATTGGCTTGCTCACGACCAGCAGGTCCTAGGGCTACTGCTTTCCTCGGTCGGCAAGGAGGTGCTGGCATAGATTGCTGTCGCAAAAACGGAGGCAGAGGAATGGGGAGAGATAGAGCAGATGTTTTCTGCTCACACCTGTGCCAGGACAATGAACATGAGATTCGTACTCACCACGACAAGGAAAGGTAACTCGTCAATTGCTGAATATTTTGCAAAGATGAAGGGCTATGCAGATGAGATGGCAGCTGCGGGCAAACCAATGGACGATGAGGAGCTGGTGTCCCATATTTGCAATGGGCTGGATGCCGAGTACAACCCAGTGGTCACATCTGTTACCGTCAGGGCTGAACCGCTCTTAATCTCTGAGTTGTATGCACAACTTCTCAGCTTTGAGACGCGGTTAGATCTTCAAGATGGCTCGGGTGGCTCTGTTAATGTTGCCAATAGGAGCGGACGCTCAGGATCTGGAGGGCATGACAGCTACTTCAACAATGGTCATGCCCACAGCGACCGTGCCCCTGGTCGTGGATGTGGTGGTCCGCGTGGGCGTGGTGGATTCATCCACAGGCATGGCCAGCAGCGCACTAGCGGGGTTCAGCGCCCGACACCAGGAGGTGTGGATGAACGCCCCCTTTGCCAAGTGTGCCTCAAAGTAGGGCACACAACCAACAAGTGTTGGCATCGTTTCGACGAGAACTACGTGCCTGAAGAACGTCATGTGGCTGCAGCGATGAACTCCTACAACATTGACACCAATTGGTACACTGATACGGGGGCGACTGATCATGTCACAAGTGAACTGCAGAAGCTGTCCTTCCATGAGAAATACCTAGGGAACGATCAGATCCACATAGCTAGTGGTGCATGTATGGAGATTAAACACATCAGTCATACTACTGTTCCAACCCAATTCAAGAATTTGCATCTAAATAATGTGCTCCATGTTCCAAAAGCTAGAAAAAATCTTGTTTCCGTTCATCGACTTGCTAAAGATAACTCTGTTTTCCTTGAATTTTATCTTGATTATTTTCTTATTAAGGATCAAGCCACGAAGAACACCATTCTTAAAGGACGCTGCCATCAAGGGCTATATCCTTTTCCGTCAGATCGATCAATAAAGCAGACGTTTGGAGTAGTAAAGCCGTCCTTGTCTAGATGGCATAATCACCTGGGTCATCCTGCTTTTCCAGTCGTTTCAAAAATTGTTAGCAATAATAATCTTCCTTGTTCTTTTGAGTTGAATAAAGAGTCTATTTGTGATGCCTGTCAACAGGCCAAAAGTCATCAGCTTCCCTATAGTAAATCTTATAGTTCCTCAAAATTCCCTTTAGAATTGGTGCATTCTGATGTCTAGGGTCCTGCACTAGATTATGTTGGAAGAAACAAGTATTATGTTAGCTTTATTGATGATTTCAACAAATTCAGATCTATTTTATTAAATACAAGTATGAAGTGTTTCAAAAATTCCATGAATTTCAAGCCATGGTAGAGAGACAATTTGATCGTAAAATTCTCACCATGCAAACAGATTGGAGAGGGGAGTACCAAAAACTACATAGCTTTTTTGATAAAATTGGAATTGTCCACCATGTCTCCTGTCCCCATGCCCATCAACAAAACGGAGCTGTTGAGCGTAAACATCGACACATTGTCGAAGTCGGGCTATCTCTTCTTGTGTATGCATCTATGCCCCTAAAATTCTGGGATGAGGCATTTTCTGCAGCTGTCTTCCTCATTAATCGTATGCCTAGTACGGTTATTCAGCAGGATACCCCTTTAGAGCGCCTGTGTAAGCAGGCGCCAGAATATGCATCTCTTTGGATCTTTGGCTGCGCATGTTGGCCTAATTTGCGTCCCTATAATAAGCACAAGCTTGAATTCCGCTCCAAACGTTGTGTTTTCCTCGGCTATAGCAATCTCCATAAAGGATACAAATGCCTTGCTCCCTCATCCGGTCGTGTTTTTATCTCATGGGATGTGATTTTTGATGAGACTGTTTTCCCTTTTCCGTGCTACATGCCAATGCCGGGGCACGTCTACGTGCTGAAATAAATCTCTTACCATCATATCTTATCCCTTTATCCTTCCATGGGGTGGAACATGTAGCAGACCAGGTGTTTAATTCATCTAATACCAATAACCTTGCTGGTTCTAGTACATGTCATCACAGGGATGAAACTTTGTCTCCTGGCGCAAGGACTGAAGAAGATTTGGCACAAAATGCTAGGCAATCTGTCTCGGGATCAGCGTTGGCAACAGCTGAAGACACTACTGTCCCGTGCATATCACCTTCGGGTTCTTTGCGTGACGCGGCATACACGGCGTGGGATTCCGATCCATCCAGCCAGTCGGGAACTGCCATGACGACACCACCAGGTGCAAGTGAGGGGGAGTTGGCCGCTACACCCACTGCACCCACCGTGACGGCAGTGTTTGACTCTTCTGCACCTGGATTGGCCGCTGCACCCACCGTGACGGCAGTGTCTGACTCTTCTGCACCTAGATCTGCTATGGCGGGCGCTGAGGTGTCAGAGTCACCAGTACCAGAACCACCTCGGACTCGTCTTCGTGATGGAATTCGCAAACCCAAGATATACACAGATGGGACTGTCAGGTATGGATTCTTTGCAGCTTCTAGTGAACCTCAGACTTTAGATGAGGCTATGAATAATAAAGATTGGAAATCAGCCATGGATACAGAGTATGAGGCCCTAATTAAGAACCAAACTTGGCATTTAGTTCCACCAAGAAAAGGAGTTAATATTATTGATTGCAAATGGGTATATAAAGTAAAGAGGAAAGCAGATGGTAGTCTTGATAGATACAAGGCTCGGTTAGTTGCAAAAAGGTTTTAAACAACGATATGGTGTTGATTATGAAGACACCTTTAGCCCTGTTGTCAAACATGCTACCATCAGAACAATTTTGTCTATTGCTGTATCTAGGGGCTGGTGATTGAGTCAACTTGATATACAAAATGCCTTTCTTCATGGATTTCTAGAAGAGGAAGTGTACATGCGTCAACCACCTGGGTATGAGAGTAAAGCAACTCCAGATTATATTTGCAAGTTAGATAAAACACTTTATGGTTTGAAACAAGCGTCAAGAGCGTGGTATTCTAGGTTGAGCAGTAAGTTATGTGACTTAGATTTTAAAGCATCGAAGGCTGATACATCCCTATCCTTTTATCATAAAGGGCCGGTTACTATATTTGTTCTCATCTACGTTGATGATATCATTATTACCAGTTCTACACAGGAAGCCACCATATGTCTGCTGTAGGATTTGAGAAAGGAGTTTGCCCTCAAGGACCTCGGAGAGCTACATTATTTCCTTGGGATAGAAGTAAGCAAGGTAAAAGATGGTATTCTCTTGACTCAAGAAAAATATACTAGAGACGTGTTGCAGCGTGTAGGCATGATGGATTGTAAACCAGTAAGCACTCCCTTATCCACGTCAGAAAAATTGTCCTTACATGAAGGTACTCCTCTTGGGCCAAAGGATGCTACGGTGTATAGAAGTGTAGTTGGAGCATTGCAGTATTTGACTTTGACTCGACCAGATATTTCTTTTACTGTGAATAAAGTTTGTCAGTACTTGCATGCACCTACAACAGTTCACTGGGCGGCAGTAAAAAGGATCTTAAGGTACTTGAAAAATACTGTGAAGATTGGTCTTCGTATCAGTAAAACAAACTCTCTTTTGGTTAGTGCTTTTTTAGATGCAGACTAGGCAGGTGATCTAGATGATCGTCGATCTACTGGAGGGTTTGCTATTTTCCTCAAATCCAATCTCATATCGTGGAGTGCAAGAAAACAATCCACTGTGTCAAGATCAAGCACAGAAGCAGAATACAAGGCTGTAGCAAATGCAACTGCAGAGGTTATGTGGATACAAATTCTATTATATGAATTGGAAATTCAGGCGCCTAGGGCTGCCAAGTTATGGTGTGATAATATTGGAGCAAAGTATCTTTCCGCTAATCCGGTCTTTCATGCCCGCACAAAGCATATAGAAGTAGATTATCATTTTGTGAGAGAAAGGGTCACAAGGAAACTTCTTGATATCGAGTATATCTCTACAAAGGATCAAGTTGCTGACGGGTTTACAAAACCACTATCCTTACGACAATTGGAGATGTTCAAGAGCAATCTCAACTTGAGAAGTTTAGATTAAGGGGGAATGTTAAAACAAATATTGTATTTCATGTCTTGCCATGTAAGTTAATCAGAGATTTAATACCGTGCCGTGATAATAGGAGATCCTAACCAAATATAGGAGATTGATTGTAACTAATTATAGTTAAGGCCGGCCAGGTATCTCTCTCTAATTATTACACACGGCGTCTATATGTAAGCCACCGGTACTAGGCTGTTTGGTACTTAGAAAGATAAACACGAAGCCGGCGACCTAAGTCTAGGGCAACGCCGTTCCAAGCGCCTCTTAAACTTTTCTCAGTTTTCATATTGCCAACCTAGATAATTTTGGTACATATACATAACATGTCATTTTCTTTGTGAAAGACCGATTGTGAACTTGTGGTACTTGTTGGCAAGGTTGCATATTTTGGTTCGAAAATTCCGAAATTCCGACAGAAAACTATTTCGCTTGAATTATTTTATGAGTTTCTACATAATTTATTCAAATTTGGCCAAATTTTGTTCAGATTTCAAAATATTTTTGGCTAAAATATTCCAAAATTGTGGATCTATCAGTACGCTAGATTTTTTTCTTTTTTGCTTTCCGCAATATAGAACCTGATTGTTGGAACCTTAGAACATTGTGCATCATACAGTGATTGCTTACTTTTGATATATTGACGTGAAAACTTTTTACGTGTTCACGAAAAAATGCATCATAGAGTATGGTGCTTATGCTGCAATTGATGTGATTTACGTATCTACTCTACAAATTTCGGTACAGCCGAATGGTGTTGTCACCGACCTTCGACGATGGTGACGGTGACGTCGTTGACGGTGCAGGTGGAGGACCACTCGCCGTCGGTGGAGGTGGAGCCGCCGCCGCGGTCGCTGCAGAAGCTTGGGTGCCTGGGCTGCGGGGCCACTGCGCTCAGGTTGCCCAGCATCATGAACGCCGCCGCCATGTGCGGCCGGTCCTCCGGCCAGTCCTGCACGCACAGGAGCCCCACCTGCACGCACCGCAGCACCTCTGAGCCGCTGTACGAGCTGCCGCCGCCGGTCACCGCCTCGTCGAGCAGCGCCAGCGCGTTGCCCTCCCTCCACAGCTTCCACACCTGCATGTTTCATGCACATCTCGATCAGTTCTTGAGCAAACTTGCACTGAAAATTAAGCTGCCAAGTTCTTGATCACTTACGTGGCTGAGCAGGCTCGTCTGCGCGCCGCTGCTGTACATCCCCCGGTTCTTCCGCCCGCTGACGATCTCCAGCACCAGCACGCCGAAGCTGAACACGTCGGACTTCACCGAGAACACGCCGTCCATCGCGTACTCCGGCGACATGTACCCACTGCGCAATGCATGATCACTCGCCATTATTGTCACCATCACAACTCAGAAGTCAGAAGTAATTGACTAGCTATCTGAAGAACATCAAAATCAGTGTCGTTGCTCACTATGTCCCGACGACTTTTCTGGTGTGCGAGTCGGTGTCATCTCCGAAGATCCTCGCGACGCCAAAGTCGGAGATCTTAGGGTTCATGTCTCTGTCAAGCAGGATGTTGCTGGCCTTGAGATCCCTGTGGATGATCTTGAACCGGGAGTCCTGGTGCAGATACAGGAGGCCCCGTGCAATGCCGAGGATGATGTTGAATCGCTTCGACCAATTCAGCTGAGCTGATTGAGCCTTGTCTGCTCAAAAAATGCATGGATCAATTTCATCTGTAAATTACTCAATTTGCTCATAAGATTTGTCAAAATTTTGAAACCTTGACCTCAATGATCAACTTCAAAACAAAATTAATGGTATGCATGTATTTGTAAGTATTCTTGTAAACTTATTATATCTTATAAACTTATTCTAATATAACATTGATGGTTAAAAATTTTAGAAGTATGATCAAATCTTATCCTAAGCATGAGAATATTTATGACCCAAAAGGGTAATTAAAAGCAGTTGCCACAACACGGATAATGGTGTCTGTGTTGTACCGAAGATGAAGTTGTCGAGGCTCTTGTTTTCCATGTACTCGTAGACCAGCATCCTCTCCTCGCCATGGATGCAGCAGCCGAGAAGCCTGACCAGGTTGACATGCTGGAGTCTGGCAATGAGCATGACCTCGTTCTTGAACTCGTCCAACCCCTGCGTCGAGAATTTGGACAGTCTCTTCACTGCTACTGTCTGCCCTCCTTCTAATTCTCCCTGATTGATTTTACAGCGTGCAATTGTTCTTAGATCCTCAATCAAAATCACCAATGTGTGTGGCATCGTAAATGTGTTTGCCTTCGATTTGTTTACCTTGTAGACAGCACCAAAACCGCCTTCGCCGAGCTTAGCCGAGCTCGCGAAATTGTCAGTGGAGAAGGCTACTGT
Organism: Oryza coarctata; assembly: GCA_030770085.1. Taxonomy (NCBI): domain Eukaryota; kingdom Viridiplantae; phylum Streptophyta; class Magnoliopsida; order Poales; family Poaceae; genus Oryza; species Oryza coarctata. Next base: position 14,470,755 of record CM061475.1, read on the forward strand.
ATTGAAGTCAAAGAGAGTGACATTTAGATCATTGCTGTTGCTGGTTTCATCTTCCATTTTCCTGTCTTGGACTGGATTCAGAGGGTTACTGGACTCAAACGAGGTGAGCCTTTGAGTACTTTGAAATCTCCCTGGGTTGCAGTTGTGTAGTATTCAGGTTAGCACATGGATTAACTGAAAAATGTTCATTTCTCCTGTCAGACAGACACAGAAGAAGAAAGACTATGGAGTTGGAAGAACCTCTGTTTTTGAAGAACTTGTCCCAGATGAAGAATGCAGTCACCGCCAGAAGAAGAAGACCGGACAAGCTTAGGACAACAGCAAGTACTATGTTTTTCCTGCTGGAATCATCCCCATTGGTTGCTGTCAGAGTCATCTTGGAAGTGTCAGCAAGTCAAATTAGAGATGTGCTAGAACCTTTAAAAAAAATTAGTTGTGCTTGACTGCTAGGTGAAGTTTGTACTACAGAAACAACTAGAAGATTGACTGAAGATTTTGCTTTGAACCAAAGTAACCCCTTGATTTAATAGTTCCATTTCTTTAATGATTATCAATGATTTATGAGTACTGACAATGTTAATGTTTTTCAAGTACACCACTGAAAGGTTCGTGCGGCAAAACGTGATTTCCAGCTCCAAAAATAATGGAACGGATAGTACATGTAAAATTAAGAAAAACATCACAAATGAATGAGACAATTAATAAGCTTAGGTGCTTGTCCACGAAAGCAACGACTGCTAAACCAAATGTCTACACGTCCTTGATTTGGGTAGAGGACAGTCGCTTCAGGTTAATGAACCAGTTCTGATCAGCACATCGCAGCCACAGTCTCAGATAGAACAATATAATTGATTTTTCTCTACAGAAATACTAAGAGTGACAATTCAACTATTTAATTCCTTCTTTACACGAATCCAAGCAATTCGTTCAGTCTCTACTAGGACAAAATGGTTTTATTATACTGAAGACTGCAGATTCTTTCCAATATTTGTATTTAGATTATTAAGCTATAAATTATTGATTTGATTATAGAAATAAATTAAATATTTTAAGAAATAAAGTTAACAAATATTTTTTAAAATAAGTTGTATAAACAATACATTAGAAGAAATGTTTTTTTAAAAATATATATATTTAAAGAAAGAAGCAAATAATCCATTTCAATAACCGGTAAATAAATGGTCTGATGTTGTGTTAAAAACATTCTTTCTAATAGCAAAGAAAACATCTCCGATGTCCGAGCTTTACTTCTGACAACAACTGAATACACCTATCAACACCCTCAAAACTTTTTTTTTGAATATCTCAAAAACTTTTTTTCAGAAGAGAAGAACATTCTCAAAACTGCATTGAAACAATGGCATGATATTAGACACATGAACAGAGACGAGAGAGAAGAATCATACGCAAATCAGACGCCGCCAGACGGATGAACAGATCCTCCCCGCCAAAGGAGAATTTCCTGATGTCTATGAGCGGCGAGCTCCAGATGATGCAGCCGCTGCCGCCTCCCCTGATGTCGGAAGCAGAGTAAGCCACGCAGGAGCAGTTAGCCTGGCACCTCTGCCTGCACTGGTCGACGGTGATGGCCGCGTCCACCGTAGCGTTGGTGGTGTCGGGCAGCTTCACGCCGCTCAGCTGCAGGAACCCGTCGCCGGTGCAGTTGAGCCGCGCCGTGCGCGCGCACCCGGCGGAGTTGTCCCTGAGTTCCCAGTTCTTCGGCGACGCCGGCGCGAACCCTGCCGGGCAGCCGCACATCGACGACGCGCCGACGTCGCAGACGCCGTAGGCGCCGCAGCGCGCGTACTGGTCGCACTGGTCCCGCGGCAGCGACCAGTAGAGGCTCCACCCGGCTTGCTGCAGCCACACGTAACGCTGCGCGCTCGACTGGTTCAGCACGAACCTCGAGAGGACGCCGCCGCCGCCGCTGTTCCCTGCGTCGTCGACGACGAAGGTGTAGTAGACGTCGGTCCGGTTGGCGACGAACTCGAACCGGAAGCTGGTGTTGTTGGGCTCCATCTCAGGCTCGCCGCTGAACTGAATGCCGTTCCACGGCCCGTTCCGGTAGATCGGAGACGTGCCGTTGTACCAGATGAACCCCTCCGGCGCACCGCGGGGGTCGATCTTGAACGTGTAGTCGCCCGGCGACGGGTCGCCGGCGCTCCTCCACGTCGTCAGGTACCGGTCCAGCCCGGTGGTCAGGTCCCACCCAAACTTCATGCCGGGGAGCAGAGTATCCGACGGGTAGTCGAAGCTCTGCCACAGAATGTCCCCTGCGCCACCGCCGCCGGCGAGCACGAAGTTGCCACTGTCCAACAGCTTCGCCGTCGGATTGCTCCCACTTACATTCGACGGCGCCGACGACCACACCACGCGCCCGGACCCATCACCGAGCACCAGACCACCACTGCCGGTGCCGTTCACAGCCAAGCTCCCGGCCGTGCCAGTCACCGGAGCCTCCCGGTTGGCCACCCACACCACGCTCGGCGGATCAATATCCTTGTACCAGATTCCCAAGAACCTCGCCGTCGAGCCTGGCGGGGTGAAGAACCCAAGCTCGAAGACCCCACCGGCCGAAACAAGAGTCTGGCCATCGGAGAGGGAGGAGTTGGCAAGAATGGTATCACTCGCGGAGGAGGCTGGAGGGGAGAAGAAAAGGAGGAACAGGGGAAGGAGAGCTAATGGCCACCGCATGGCAGCAGCGCCCGCAGCAGCCATGGCCCTCACGACCATGTGACGCCGGAAAGCACCACGCCCTCACGGCTCACTGCACTACCCAGCTCCTACTGAGATGGGCAAGAAAAATTTTTCACCGAACCTTGTTTTAGCTGGATTCTTGTGCAAATTGAACACTTGCTCACCTGCTCATCCAATGGAATGTGGTTGCATTTGCCTTTGTCGCATCCAAGAACTGACTACTGAGCATGATGGTTCCAAAACCAGGTGGACCGGCAGATAACCGACCTGGAGCCAGCGACCGGTTAGGACTTAGAGGCGGCTATCAGCTGAAGGATATAAATTTTAGTAAAACGTGTATTCCGTATTCCAAATTTAAATTTAAAATTATTTTGGTCGGTTACCAATTATTGGCCGGTTATCAGTCAAAAATTCAAACAGCGTGGTGCTTTAGTCATAGGTTGAATGGTTCCATCAAAGATTTAAATCCTGGTGCTAACACACATCACACATACAAGTACGTTTTTAATAGGAGTATAGTGAGACTAGAGATTTATCGCTAGTCTAGTATCTTTGTGTTTTATGTTCTTAGAGGGTGTAGTTATGATTTGCGAGTGTGGTGTACGTGCAATCAGAAAAAAAAATATCAAATGTTGGCTTTGAGCTTTTGTCATGCAAAATCTAGTAACCAGCCAGTGGCCTGTAATACTACCAAACCTGTATTCTGAACCCTCCTACCGAGTCCGACTTGACCATAATACCATCAAACATGTGTTGATTAACAGAACAGTTGAACATCAAGTTTTCATAAAGCTAACAATTTTACAGTGACTTGCGGTCTTTCATTGCTGCCTTTTTGGAAAGGAGGTGGTGATTTTGATGCCCTATGTTAGATAGAGTACATGTATTAATTCAACAACGATTCGTTCTTGTGGCGTTAGATTTCGCCCATGATGGCGACATCCTTGTCATTTTTCTCACGGAGAGGTAGCGTCTTCTTTGTTGACGAAACGGCGGCTTATGACACCAAAAAAGGGTGCATTTTTCTTGTGTTGGAAGAGGCATTACGGCATCCGATGGAAGATTTTTGAGCTATACGTAAACTAAACCGGTGTATAGGGGTGAAAAGGGGTGGATATTTTCCGCTCACCCACCTGACTCGAGACTTCTCGGAAGAAATGAGATACTAATATCCGAATTCAAATCAAATAAAAAAATATGGATTAGGATACGGAAAAGTTGTCTCTCTCCGTATATTCCATATTATCAAACATATATGAAAATTTATTACAAAACCACCTACAAAAGATTGGTTAATAATATTTTACAAGCTCACAAGTAATATTATATAATTTTTCTTGATGTATATTTTTTTCAGCGCTCTAATTGTCTCCCTAGCACAAATAGATATCTGTTATCAAATCCAATTACATGAAAAAAAAAGATAGAATACGGGATAAGGATGTGTTATCCGGCACTTTCATCCGATCGTAGCTGAACCAATTTCACCCTACTGGTGTGACTGACTTTGCATATGAGCCTACTGCCTACCCGGTAGTTGTTACTGTTCAGTAACCCATGTGTTACATCTGGAACATGTTTATCTGCCTAATTCTTACCGGTCATCAAAGCAGATAATAAGATTCCCCAAGAGTAGTTTTGATCATTTCAAAAGATAGAGGTATCTTTTATCAGTACCCCAAATTAGAAATTTCACCTTATATGCTTGTGACGTACAACTTTATCTACAATCTTATATCAAGATGAAACACCGGAAACCAGCAGGCATCACTAAGCTAGAAAAAATCTCCTAAAGTTTTGTGATTATTTTAAATGAGCATAGGTAAATTATCCTTTTAGGAGGCATATTTTAAATGAAAATAGGTAGATTATCCTTTTAGGAGGCGTATACTTCTTTCTTGTAATAATAAAAAAATATGCGACGAGGATGCGCCATCTAGCAGACAATATAGAGAGGATTTAGAGCACAGCTGAATTTAACATGCGGGTACCTTGGGTAAAAAGGCCGTGGTACAGCCTGTGTCCAAGGTAGCTCAGCCCGATCAACGGCCCAGATAAGCAAGCAGAAAAAAATGTGGTGGATGTCCCCAAGTAAACTGAAAGAGACTTAGAGCTTCCTCTCAAAAAAAGAAGATAGACTTAGAGTCAGCTCACCGTTGACTGAAAATTACTCAGTCTCTTTTTTGTTTTTTACGAGGACAGTTACTCGGTCTCTGACAGGCAGAAAATTCAAAATGACTGTTCTCTCACTGCGAATGGTTCAACGCCAGCGAGGGTTCACGCACGCATGGCAGTGGCTATCCACACATTTTGATCGATCCACTGGGATGAAATATTGCATTGTGATAGGTCGGATGCCCACTACTCGCCGAGTACGCGTTCGCATGATCGCATCTCAACTCGCGTGTACGCGTTGTTTGCAGGATGATTAGTCGTAGCATATGAATGTGAGTGCGCCAAGATGGCGATGGCCATTCATGCAACTCCCTATAAAATGCCGAGCGCGAGATGCCTGCAGCACCAAGAACCAAACTAACAGGCACGTACGTTTTGGTCACAACTGACACGTTAACATCCAAAGTGTACAAATGGCCACCACCACCCTCGCCTTCCCCGTGACGCGGTCCACGCTGGAGCTGGTCGCGCCGTCGAGGGCGACGCCGCGGGAGCTCCGGCCGCTGTCCGACATCGACGCCCAGGACGGCCTCCGGTTCTACCTTTCGGGCCTCCACTTCTTCCGTGCTAGCAGCGGCGCCGCCGCCGACCCGCCGCGGTAGTCAGGAGAGGCATCGCCGACGCGCTCGTGCACTACTATCCCGTCGCCGGCCGGATCCGCGAGGTGGGCCCGGGGCGGAAGCTGGTGGTGGATTGCACCGGCGACGGCGTAGTGTTCGTCGAGGCCGACGACGACGTCTCCCTCTCCGACTTCGGCGACGTGCTGTGCCCGCCGTTCCCATGCTACCAGGAGCTCTTGTGTGAGCCCGACGGCAACTGAGGCACCGTCGTCGGCCGCCCGCTGCTCTTCGTTCAGGTGAATATATACATCGTGCACGTAGATGCCCCATGTTTGGTTTCATGCACGTAGGTATGTTAGCTCGTAACATGTTACTATGTGTGCACTAATGTTGTGAAACGCTGCGATGATAGGTGACACGGCTCAGGTGTGGTGGATTTGTGTTCGGCCTGCAGATCTGCCACAACATTGCCGACGCGGCCGGCACGGTGCAACTCCTGCGAGCGATCGGCGAGATGTCGCGGGGCATGCCTGCGCCGACCGTGGCGCCGGTGCGGCTCATGGCGTAGTCGGTACCGGTGGTAACGCACCGGCACCCGGAGTACGACGAAACGGCGGCCGGCGGCAACCACGACGTGCTTGGGCGCCATGAGCCGCTCGTGAAGCGCGCGTTCTTCTTCGGGCCGAAGGAGATGTCTGCCCTTCGAGAGCTTGTCGCTGCCCCAGCCGGCGCGCGGATCTTCCGCTTCGACATGCTCGCCGCTTTCCTCTGGCAGCGCCAGGCGGCCGCGCTGGAGTACGCCGACGACGACGAGGTGCGCGTCATGTTCGTGGTGAACGCCCGGGGGCGCAGCCCGCAGCTGCCCCTGGGGTTCTACGGCAACGCGTTCGCCTTCGCGGTGGCGGCGTGCACGGCCGGCCCCCTCCGGGAGAGCCCGCTCGGAGAAATAGTTGGCATGGTCGCCGAGGCCAAGGCCAGGGCGGTGTCGGACGGCTACGTGCAGTCGGTGGTCGACTAGCAGACCTGATGGCGAAGCGCGGGCGGCCGCGGTTCGGGCGCGCGGCGAGGACGTACCTCGTGTACGACGTGACGGGCCGGGTTCGAGGGCGTCGACTTCGCTTGACGGTGTACGGCTGGCCGGCAGCGGCAACGCTGGCGACGTTTCACTTGACGGTGAAGGATGCGAGCGGGGAGTATGTGATCGCCGTGCCGATGTGCTTGTCGGCGGCGGCCATGGAAAGGCTCGAGCTGGACGTGCAGATGTCGCTAAATCATTGAGCGATAATACATCTCGGCATGTTAATAGAACTCCGTCTATACCATGTCTATGTTGATTGTTAGAGTTGGTACATGATACGTTCATATCGTTCATGTTCACGCATGGTTGTGTAATGTACGTATACACCTACGTATAATAATGTACTAAATCATTTGGGCCGTAATTTACCATCTCTGAAAATAACTAGGCCGAAAATAAGGGTTCCAATTTCATGGCGCGAGACTGCGAGTGGCTCATGAAAGCCCAATAGATATTGGATGTCAACCATTGGTTGCTCTACAATGTGGCCTGGAAGATAGGCAAAATGTATGGGCGTTTTGGCGGCCTAATTCGTTGGTGCGGACTCGGTATAGCCCAGGTACCACGAGACGCTGCTGGCCTTGGATCGCCAACGATTGATAGCGACTCAATATAGAACATGCTTGCTGGAAAAAAAAAAGTTTACTGTACATCTCTTTAAGCTTCAATTATGTCTCGGAGCCATATCCCTTATCTTTTAAAATCAGTGTAAATGAGGTCCTGACCGATTTTAACTGATGTAATGTTTACATGTCCTCATTCCATATAAAATTTAAAAATAAAAATAAAAAATAAAATAGAGCCCACATATCAAATAAAAATATAAAAACCCATGTGTCAATAGGTTCCACTTCCTCCATCTCATCTCTCTCCTCTCTATCTCCTACTTCCCCTTCTCTCTCCTTCCTCAACTGTGGCTAGCTGCTAGCAAGCTTGAGGAGGGCAGCGATAGAGGGAAGCAAGCTTGAAGACCGCTATGACGCTACTCTGGAGTGGTAGGGGCGGGTTGAAGCTACTGTGCTACGCGCATGAGAAGAGAGCTCAAGAAGGTGATGGAGGCCAGCGTGAAGGCATGGGCATAGAGAGCACTGTACCAGATATGACCTTCTTGCTGGCATCAACATCGATGCGGTAGAGAAAGTGGGCATCGTGATCACTCGTCTAGATCTAGAAAGAGGAATCCTAACGTTGTCGTGTAGTTCCAAGATAAGATGTTGTGGTTCTACTACCCACCATTCCACTAGATGTAGTGCTACTACCACCACAGTGAGTTCGACAATTGTTTCGGCAAGTAAGGGGATGTCAGTTAGTGATGGCTAGCCTCTAAATTTGTTCGGTCTTTGTCTTCGGCTCGTTGACAAGCTTTCTAGCTCATAATCGTTGGCTTCCACAATGTGGACATCAAACTCACCATCCGCTCCACCCAGCGTTGCCCATGGCGATTGCCTTCTCGAAGCCTGGTAACAGTGGAGGAGGAATTGCCAGCACCGATGGTGAAGGAGATTACAGTGGTTGGCCAAAGAGAGAGAGAAGGATGTAGAGAGAGGGAGGATGATGTGGGTATCAGTGTTCTAGAAATAACATATTGACAAATGTCTCTAAAAATATAAATATATGTGAATAACAAAGAAAACTGTATTCAGTTAAGATAGGATTGTAAAATACGATCTAATTACCAATCAACCTGTTTGGTCATATTTGGCTAAAATGTTTTTAAAGTTCTATTCAAAGAATGAGACATCTACCGATATAAATACAATTAGTCCTAAGAGAGAAGGACATCGAATCAAATCTCAAATCATACACAAGCCATATTGAACCAAAATCCAATTAGCTATCTCGCTGCTAGTCGCCGACTACATCACATCATATAGGTTGCTACACACTAGTTGTATATGCTAGATAGAAATATTGCTCTTGCATTGTACTATGTGTGGTTCCATTTGCTGAATACGTATAAACAGAAGTAGAGCTATTACTTACATCAAGGACTCAAACTTATATAAAAATCTATCTATATCTTCTTCTTATTACTATATCGCGGATCGAAACCTGTACTTACAAATATCATGGTATTATCTGTCGATAATGGTTTTACATTTTTTTATTTTTAACCAAACACTCATTGACATATAGGTCCCACTATTTTTTCTTGACTTACCACATCAACGTCACTTAGATGAGGATAAAGTTAAACAAGCCACCTAAATCAAAACCAGAAGATGCGATTGAAACTCATTAGAGTCGTAAAAGTGAATTTTTTTCCATGCTTTAGGCCCCATATATTAAAAGGGCCGCCCATTCACCTGCCAGACCATAAATTTCGTCCCATTAAGACGAAATGTCCCGGTGCACTAAACGTGTGCTGCTGGGCGTCGAATTTTAATCGGGTCATTCCTTCACAAAGCAGCCCATTGAAATCGGCTCGCCACTCACATCTGTACGCTTTACGCTTGTTTCTCGAGAAAAAGAATGCCGCCGTTTGTCTGCGTGGTGCCGCCGGCGTCCTGCACGATCTCCTCCGCCGAGGCATGAACACATGATGAACTCCATAGGGGTCTCAGAACTGCAACAGTTTTGCACTGTGCCTCCTCTGACATCACTGTATTATGGGGAGAAGTGTTTTCACACAGTTTGTACGGCGATGATCGACTTGACTATACAAACTTTTCAACTAATCAATATGAACTGGAAGTAACAAAATTAGAGACATACACAAACCGAAGCATACCAATCTCTAATCTCAGCTGTCAAATCATAGAACACACACGATCGGGAAGAGCGTTGTGATGTGTATTTCTTCGTGTCTATCTACAGTTTTGCACACCCGATGGAAAGGCCGAAATCTTCGGCCACGTGATTGATCGAGGCAACGAACCAACGTTGTCTGTCTAGCTACCTGCCTCGGAGCATGGTGACGGTGAGGTCGTTGGCGGAGTGGGACTCCTCCTTGTCCCTGCCGTCGTACATGTCCCTCCCCGACGACGACGACGTGCACTGCAGCGTGAACGTCGGCGGGCGCGGCATGGGCAGCACGGAGGTGTCGCTGCCGAGCGTGAGCACCACGTAGGGGATGTCCGGGCGGTCGTGCGCGTGGTCCTGCACGCACAGCAGCGCCATGTGGATGCACCGAAGCGCCTCCTTCGCCGGGCACGTCCCCCGGATCGCCGGGTCGATCAGCTGCTCCCCTCTGTCCCCGTTCCACAGCTGCCACGCCTGCCATTGCAAGGGCAACTCTCATCAGCGTTTTTCTCAATCCTGAGCAGATTAACGCGACTACATTGCAGATAGAACGCGTGTGTGCTTACGTAGCCGACAATGTTGAGGGAGCCCTCCATGTGGTGGAAGCTACTGTTCTTCTGCCCCGTGATGATCTCCAGGATGAGGATGCCGAAGCTGTACACGTCCGACCTCACCGAGAACAACCCCTCCATCGCGTACTCCGGCGACATGTAACCCCTGTTCGCAACACAAGAAACGATCGAAATCTCAGCGATTGGCACTCCAGTCGATTGATTGCTGTTTCAGGTGCTTACAGTGTGCCGACGACGCGGTTGGTGTTGACCTGGTTCTGGTCGCCGCCGAAGATCCTGGCCATGCCGAAGTCGGAGATCTTAGGGTTCATGTCGTGGTCGAGGAGGATGTTGCTGGCCTTGAGGTCACGGTGCACCACGCGGAGCCTCGAGTCGCGGTGGAGGTAGAGCAGCCCTCGCGCCACCCCTTCGATGATCTGGAACCTCGTCCTCCAGTCCAGTAGACCTCTCCTCTCCGGATCTGACATAGCAGCGCCAGCAGCGATGATCACACTGTCAGTGTCTCTGAACTCTCTGAATGTCGCAAGAAAACCAATGGATTCGAACTGATGGCGCACGTACCGAAGAGCAAAGCGTCGAGGCTCTTGTTGGGCATGTACTCGTACACCAGGATCTTCTCCTCGCCCTGGATGCAGCATCCCAGCAACCTCACCAGGTTGCGGTGCTGCAGCTTGGCGATCAGGATCACCTCGTTCTTGAACTCCTCCAGCCCCTGCCCGGAGCTCCGGGACAGCCTCTTCACTGCGATCTCTTCTCCTCCAGGAAGCCTCCCCTGAAACCGAACTCCATCAACACTCCAACATTGGTGCATTAATTCTGGCATGCTGATATGATATCGATCAGGTTGTGCTAGCTACTACCTTGTAGACGTGGCCGAAGCCTCCCTCTCCGAGCTTGTTCGAGCTGCTGAAGTTGTCGGTGGCCGTCGCTAGGACCTCGAACGCGAGCAGCGGCAGCTCGCATTTCTTGCCATCGTCTGATTTCTCATGTTCGGATTGCGCTGGCCCTGAGAAATCCGGCTTTGCAGGACGCAGCAATGGCAGGTCCGGCTTTTTCCCACCACCAATGCCAAGTTTCTCTGCAAAAGATAAAATTTGGTATTTGTTTCAAAGTTATACACCTCAAAATTCTGAATCATCCAAAATAAAGATCTCAAATTCTATTGCAGTGCAAGTTCAACGCTGATTCAGAGTTTCAGACACGAACTTTCTCCTCACCTTTGATTCGTCTCCTGCATTTCCACATGAGAAGGCCGCATGCCACCAATATAACCACCACCACCACCACGACTACGGCGACAACTGTTTCCCAGTGCCCCTTTTTGGAGCTTGTATCTGAGGTCAAACATAACAGCAAAATTTTTCAGAAACGTGCGGCTGCCAGGTAAATGACTCAGGATGCCAATAGAAGGATAAAAAACAGGTTGAAGAATAGGTCAGTTTCAAAGATTGCTTGCGTTTCAGCCAAATCCTCGCATGCATTCACATTTATCAGGTCATATGATAAACTAATGATCACCATGTGTGGTCAGACAGATTGACATACATGGTCAAAACATGATTTGTCCCACATGTTCCCTGTGTGCTAATCGCAATATACAATTTCTGAAACTAGCCACCTCATGTCTTTATCAATAAAGCTATCTAAAGAATTTAATAACTAACTACTGGCCTGGGTTGTATATATATATAGACCCGATCCCTCTTGTATACGCTCGGGGTTTTAGTCACTGTACACATTCTACATAGTATCAGAGCAAGTCTAAACATTTCCGGTGTGCTAGCTTCTCCCTTCAACGAGCCGATCCTTTCCTCCTCGTCGTCGACGTCTTCTTCCCATCGCCGACCCTCTTCCCGATACTCTCCTCCTGACACTCTCCTCACTCTCTTGCCCTCGTTTCTTCTTCTCCCTATCTCTTCCGCAGTCACCTTCTTTTCTCCGTCCCACCTCCGCGCGACCAGGCGACGGTCTCGATCCGCCTCCTCGTCTCGCCTTGCACCCGTATCTGCTCTTCTTCTTGCTTCGTGCATCTCTCCTTCTCTGACGCCGGCGCACCTCCACGCTCGTCGTCTCTATCGGCTGAACTTGCCCGCTCTCCCATCGGCTAAACTTGTCTAGCCCTCCATCGGCTGGAACCCTCCCTCGGTTCTCGCCTTTTTCCAGCACGCTCAATGGCTCTCGGACGTGAACCTTCTCCCCTCACGTCCGAGCCAGTCAAACGTGTCCACGTGCCCATGGACATGAATCTCTGCCTCCCGGACGCGAACATATTCTCTTCGCGTCCGGTCACTCCCCGTATTTTTCACGTCCGCCCCACTCTTTGGCCTCCATGAGTCCACGGATGTGAATCTTCGCATGTCCGTGACCCAACTACTCTTTAACCCACCGACTATGTCACTACCTTTTTCTCACCTACTCCGCTGCCTACCCTCCATCGGCCAACCACTCCTCATCGGCTGGCCGGCCCACTTCCCATCGGCTTCTCACATTCTTGATCGGTCGATTCGTCATCTCATCGGCTTCTCCTTCCCATCGGCTTCTTTTTCCTATTGGCTCTTTGCTCCCGTTATTCTGTCATGGTCACCGAGTCCGCTCTCAGCTCCAGCACTTTCCCAGTCGCCGAGTCTGCTTCGGCCCTCGGTGCCTCAGACCACACCTCGGGCACCACCTCGCCGATCTTCTCCCCTCCTTACGCTGTTGTGAACGTGAAATCTCATGTTTCTATCTCCCTTGACCTTAACGCCAATTATTCCAAGTAAGTTTTCTTCTTTAAATCCCTCTGTGAAAAATTCAGCCTCCGGTCCCATATTGATGGCTTCGCTCACCTCGCCCCAATGATCCTCAGTGGAACATCGCCGAGTGCTACGTGCGTAGCTGGCTGCTCGGCTCGGTCGACCACTCTGTCCTCGACCTCGCCATGGACGATACCGACCCCACTGCCCGAGATCTCTGGGTGGCTATCGAGTGGATCTTCATGGCTAACAACAGTCTCGTGCCATCTTCCTCCTCAACGAGTTTCACTCCATGGTACAAGGCGACTCCTCTGTCTCCTCGTACTGTCAGCGCCTCAAAGTCAAGGTTGCTGCTCTCCGAGACGTCGACCACCCTGTAGCCGACTCTCAACTTGTCCTCGCCCTTCTGCGAGGCCTCAACCCCCGCTTCTCCAACACTGTCGATGACATCGCCAACGCCACACCTCTTCTATCGTTCGACCGGGCTCATGACATGCTAGTTGCCGACTGTTGTTGGCTTTGCCAGCTTCTCCAGGAGCTCCGTACATTTCTCTCCTCTGCGACCGTCGTCTACTGCGACAATGTCAATGCTGTCTACATGACCGTCAACCCGGTTCATCATAGATGCACTAAGCACATTGAGATCGATATCCATTTTGTCCGTGACAAGGTCGTATTAGGACAGGTTCGGGTGCTCTATGTATCATTAGCGCACCAGTTCGCCAATATAATGGTCAAAGGCCTGCCCACGCCTTTATTCACCAGTTTTCGGTCCAGTCTCTGCATCTATTCTCCTCCCACTATGACTGCGGGGGGTGTTAGACCATTGGATCATTGGGTTGTATATATATAGATCCGACCCCATTTATACTCGGGTGTTAATATATTTGTACATTTATCCCATTTTCACTGTAACTGTTCACCAATCCTAATTGGCAACCTTCTTTTATCCGTCGACTCATGTGAATTTTATTCCGTGGACTGCATAGAAAGGAGCTTATCCACCTAATCAAGATCCAACAACCTCACACGCATCTGCACCGGATTGATGCTATCTTTTCTTATGCCATTTCGGTTCGACCACATGCCAAAAGATTCCACTGTTTTTGTTCATTTCTGAATTTTCAACACGGCAGGAAAAATAACTAAATGTATTGCATTCTTTCTTAAACCCAGAAAATAATTGGCATCTAGCATATTTGTCAGGTTTCGGAAAAAAAACGAGCTGGAACTATAGGTTATTAAGCTCGTTTGAATTCTCTAACGAAATTTCCATGTTCCAATTTTAAAGCGTACTTAGAGAGCGTGCGCATGTGAGTGTCGTGGTGAGAGTGTGATGTGTGTTGTGTCTGCATCAAATGTAGTCATAAAATTTTAAAACATAATATAAACTTCACAAACCACATATATGAAATACTGGCCAAATAGTAGTATAAATTAAACTCTCACTTAATAGAGAAGGTGGGACCCTGACGTAGAGGTCGTAGAGCACTCCGCTGCCGCTGGGGAATTGGTAGATGTCCACCAGCTCCTGCCCCCAGGTGAGGCAGCTACCGAAGCTGAAGCTGTACGCGCCACACGAGCAGTTGTCCAGACACAGCTTCCTGCACGAGTTGGGGTCGCTGATTAGCGATCCCCACACGGCGAAGTCCGGCAGCTTCACGCCCTGGACGACGGTGAACCCGTCGTCGCCGACGCCGGCGGTCGTGTTCGCGCTGCACGTCAGCGGGGCACTCGCGCTCCTCACGCACCCCTGCGTCCAGTTCCCGTTGCTGTACTCGGACTCGGATTTCGGCTCAAAACCTGGAAATATCGGACGAATCAATGTATGACATATGGTCCAGACTCCATACGCCATCGTCGTGGGACATCATTTTTTTAATTTATTTGTATTTCTAGCAAATTTGATCGAGTCATGTTATTATGATCGAAATTAAGGCATTAAGCTATCGGGACAGTAACATATGTGAGTTAGATTTATGAGTCAACGTGATGTGCGAGAAAAGTCAAAACCGGTGGGTTGATTTGTGGTGGGTTTTACCTTTCAAGCAGGTGCAGATGGGCTGGCCGTCGTCGCCGACGGCGCACTCGGCATTGGAGCCGCACCTGTTGTACTGGTGGCAGGGGATGGTCGGCTGCGACCAGACGACCTCCCAGTCGCCGGAGCCGAGTAGCATGTAGCACGTCTCGGTGCCGTTGGGCCGGAGCACGAAGCGGTAGAGCGACGAGTTAAACGGGATGAACGTGTAGGACATGTCGCCGCTGCTCGGCGGTGGGTCGCCGTTGAACTTGAACCCGTAGACGTAGAGCGCCCGCCACGGGATGCCGACGAAGTTGGTGTTCGTCCACTGCCCCGACCTCCAGTAGGTGGAGTTCTTGCCGTCCTGGCTCCGCCAGATGTAGAGCTGCGCCGACGGGTCAAGCCCGAGCGTGAACTCGCCGGTGGCCGGGTCGCCGTCGCTCCTCCACGACGTGTACAGCGTGCGGTCGAAGGACCCGTTGCTCTGGCGGAGCGCGATCTCCATGCCGGGGACGAAGGTGTCCGCCGGGTGGAAGAAGCTCTGCCACACAGGGTCCGTGCCGGCGCCGTTGCTGCCGGTGAGAATGAGGTTCCCTTCGTTGCTGATCGTCAGCGTGTGGTTGGCCCGGTTCCCGCTCGTGTTCGTCCGCCAAGCCACGCGGTCGCCCTCCATCACCATCAACTCGCCGGAGGCCGTCACGGTGGCGGAGTACGCCGAGGTCGCGCTCACGGGGGCGTCACGGTTGGCCACCCACATCACGGTCTGCTCCCTCGCCTGCGGGTACATCACCCCGAGGTACACCCTCCCGGGGTCACCGCCGGCCGGCGTGAAGAACCCGAGCTTGAACGCGCCGTTCGCCGACACTAGCGTGTCGTTCCTGCTCAGCGATTGTCCCTGCGATAGAGTGACCACCGCATCGACAACACCACCACCTCCCACATACACGCCCAACAACAAGACCAATGCGAGCGCAGAAATGGCGGCGGCGGTGCGAGCCATCGACGACGGCCACCTCGCGCCGAATGATCGATCTCGGCTTAGCTAAACAAGACGACGAGGAGGAGAAGAGGCTTCTTGGCGCGAGAAATATATGGGGATCACGTGTGCGCGCGAGAGACGCGTGGTCCGACGTGGGTCGATCGAGCACTGGGCCACCACATCATGGTTTTGAACCGGAGAATAACTAGAAGATTATTAGTACTAAGCTGACGCCGAATTTGCCGAGTAGGCTCGACGCGACTAAGCTGAAAAGCGGCGTGGAAAATTTGGGAATTGGAAAGGAAGAGGCAGCAAAGCCCAAGGCTAGGGTGGTCTTCACATTGGTAAAGGCGTAAACAAAACGACGGCAGGAGAGACAAACTAGCAGTTGACATTAGGGGTGAAGATATTTCCCACCCGTCCGTCCAACCTAAGGTTGTGGAAAGAATATAGAGAAAATTAGATATCATGAGCTATCCGAGTTTAAATTTGTATCCACTAGAAAAACAGATTAAGATATAGAAAGAGTTATATCCATATGCATATCCCGTATTATAAAATATATAATAATAATTGCTATGAGTTCACTTATAATAGTCATTTACTATTTTATCAGTTCATAATTAACTGGGAGACCAAAACGAGCTATATGAATATAGAGTAATTCACTTTGTCTACAGTAAACTAGATCTTTATGTGAACTTCTGTTACTCCGTTGAGAGTTTTTAAATCATATCAAAAGTCATCAATGACTTTCACAAGATCTAAAAGCTCTTACAAAATTCAAATAAACAACTAAAGGTGTAAAATGTCTCCCTCTTTTAGGAACTTTAATCTTTCAATTTTTAGTCTACTATATATATATATATATTGATTTTTTTATTATCAGAAGACAAACCAAGACTTAAAAAGTTGAAGTACGAAGAGAAACTCATACCACAATTACATAGAAGAAGGGAAGTCATACTGAAAATTTAAATTGTGGAGCCAAAATTTAAATTATGGAATTAAATTGAAATGACAAAATTGTTTATAAAATAAACATTATTTTATTAATTAAAATATATTTACAAATCTTACAAAATTCTCTCAAGAATTCTAAAAGAGCTTTCCAATACTCTACTAACCTCTTCTCATTTTTCTCACATAACTTTTTATAAATATCTCTCCAATTATCTTCAAAGGTGCAAGTGAAATTGTAACACTTTACTCCTTTTATAGGCTCAAGTGGCTAGAAACCTCCCTTGGAAAAAGTCCTAAATGACCTTAGAACATGATCACCACTCAAGCTCATCTTAGCTTTCTGATTAGATCTGGATGCACTAGATCGAGCCACATCACTTAGAGAACGAAAGGCTATAAAGATCAATGGCCTTGCACAAAAGATTCACCGCTATAGTTGAACTCATCACCCACTCCAATCCTTGCTTGACACATCGCCCTAGGCAGATCCTGCATGCGCTCGGTCATGCGCTCTCCAATGCACATGCTGTGTACCCAACCAATCAGCCATTGTCACGCCTGTGATCGCCTTGGATTTCTACCACACATGGTTGCCTACCTCCGCACGCTGGACCATGCACTGGGCCTCATCATCCGCGTGCATAGGAGCCGATGCCATCATCGTGGGCCGCTACTATCATCCATGCTCCTAGGCCATCGCACTGTGTGTGCTAGGCCAAGCCGGCGTTGCTCATCTGAGCCGTCTCTATCTTTCTCTCTTTTCCTTTTCTTTTTTTCTCTATATTTTCTTCATAAATTTTTAATGGTTGTTCATCTATCTTGTAAAGCTCGTTGCAAATGTCTTCACATATGTTGTTTGTTTACCATGTATTACCTTATATTCAGTCTCGTCACCTGGTATCCTTAGTCGTTTTAGATCTTAATTTCTTCTTAAGTATATTTTTGATTCGCTGTTGACTAATGTTAAACTTTAATAATTTTGATTTCAATTCTTGTCACATAGTATTATGACCATATAGATCTTTGCTTCTTCATGAGCATAATCTTAGTCATTGCCATTGATCAAATTTGACATTCATTACCTACACATAAATAAATCTGGTTTTTGATATAAATATTATAATCTAATCCATATTAATTATGTTTTGACATCACAATATAAAACCATCACATGTTTTGACATTAACATTATACCTTTTATTTTTCTTTTTTAAAAAGATCTAACTAATATCTATGGATTAGATGTATAAATAGATATTCGTTACCAAATCCGGTACTGAGAAAAAATTTGGGGTTAAAATATGTGACAAGCGATATATTATTTGATATTATCTGTGTCTAATTCAATTATTTTTAAAACATACAGAATAGAATATGAAAATGCCGTGAACCCGACCCGATTTCATGCATAGTTGACATGCTTACTACTGCTGGTAAAGTAATGGTGGCAAAAAAAAACCAAAAAAAAAAATCTGGTCAGCAGTACGATTGCGTGATTACTCCAGTCGCAGAGGTTAACTGATTTGGAGCTGGATTAGATTATTAACGGTACATAGCAGTTTAGAAAAAATATAATCTTTCTGTCGGTTTGTGTTTGGATTCATCCAGATCTCGATCGTTATATAACGATAATCAATCGAGAAAGATGGAGGTTCTCCTTGAAGTTCTTTTTGCCGTTATTTTTCTCGTTATGTTTTTTGCTCTCCTTTTAGCACCTGGCCGGCGTTGGATTTTGGCATTTCGCTGACTGCGAGTGCAATCCGTGTTAGATCCGGCACGGTAAGCGCCACTGTTGTATTTCCTTTTTTTTTTCTTTTGAAGTATGTCCCCACTATGTTTTACGAATTCAGCACACTAGTTTAACATTTATTCCTCTTTTGGTGATGGAAAGGCATCGTTTTGTAATACACGTGTCGAGTGATTTGAGTCAGGGGCACCACGTAACATGAGGAAGACGCTCACAGTAAAGAAAAAAAATCGAAGAGGATTTAGTTGAAGAGTTCCAAGGCCCAACAATGTGATTGCAATCACCGTGGTTCCGTCTAGAATATTGAGACTTTTTTCCCTTTCTCTACATATATAAGAATGCATATTGTAGAATGAGCGTATGACTTGGACTATTGTTCTTCACATTTTTTCCTGATATCTAGAAGTTATGCATTGTACGACATGTTCTCCTATGCGCTCTGGCCACCTTAGCGAATATATCAATCAGTAAATTGCACTGGCGTAAAGGAGCTTAATCAGATGCACAAATGGAGTACTCATTAGTTTAGCATGAATTTGTGTTCGTTTAATTTGTTGTGTGAAGATAAAATTTCGAAAATATACAGTTATATTTTGCTGGAGTCCAGGATATATCGGTGCAAATTAAACATGCATATGTTCTTCTCTAGTGTATAATGTAACTATAGACAACAATGAGCTAAAGTGTACAATAACTACATGTGACAATTGGCCTGTATAAATTTTGTATAGTTAGCATTTAGTTGCTTTTCCTTGTGTTAGATAACAATTGAATACGTACACTCAACATCAAATATGTTATCAAAGGTACCAACAACCTCCTACAACATATCAGATGACACTTGTATATATTTAAACTAAAATTAATGGATGATATTATCAAATCTAAGATTCCGGCAACAGATCGATCAGCCTTCCGGCCACAACCCCAGCTTCCATATTCGCCGGCTACAGATCAGCTCTCAGGATAGGTGGGGTAGGTACTAGGTGCCTGCCCAGAGGTTGACCCTTGGGCCCACCATGTCCTGTTGCTAGAAAAGTAGAAATCGCCATAAAATGCTTTGTTGTCGGCGACTTTTGTAGTCTAATGGTGGCAAAAATGATCTGGTCAGCAATACGATTTTATGATTACTTCAGTCGCAGAGGTTAATTGATTTGCAGTTGGATTAGATTAAACGGTGCAGAGCAGTAAAGAAAATTCTAATCTTGCTGTCCGTTTGCGCAGGGATTCATCCAGATATCGATCGTTATAATAATGTCGGTTTAGCAATAGGAATTTTTATTGACGATGTTATCTCTGTCCCTCATTAATGGTCCCATCTAGTTTTCTTGTCACCTTGAGTTTTAAAAAGTGTTAATAGCAGTTGTATGAGCAAATAATTGTTATAGCTTTCATGAAGCCAGGACCGAGATGTTTATTTTGCATTATCTTAAAAAAATCTCGATTGCTATATAAGGATAATCTATCGAGCAAGATGGAGGTCATTTTTCTTCTTAAGAAGTTTCTTTTTTTTTTGCTGTTGTTTTTCTTCTTGAGACTAGTTTTTTTAGGGGTGTTCAACTACAGTTTAAGATGGTTTAGCTGGTTAACTTTTCGTAGCACAAGGTAGTCCAGTTTAGATGGTTTGGTTTTTCGGGTTAAATTGTTTCCTCAATGTGAGAAAAAAGCACATCGAAATAATCACGTATAGAGTAAGAAATAGCCATAGCGTTCATTCCTCATGAAGTCAGAAACATTGGATTACATGGCGGAATTGCTAAGAGGTCAATATTCACAGCAAAGACAGAGCTAAGTTATAAAAATCATATTTATAACTGTAACTCATCGATCAGACCCTGATGCGGCTAGCCACAGAGACGTGACATGTCGAGAGTTAGATGAATTATCATGCAAGAGGATACGTCGCCGTGGCCATAACTGATGTAGGGATGAACCGTGGCACAGCCCATTGAGGTATTAGGGTCATAGCCGTTCTTGATGTTTATCAAGTATATGGGGATGCACCTATCGAGGGTGCTCATTGTGAGTAGTAGACACACGGTCGCTCGTGACCCGTCGCACATAGGAACAGATGGCCAGTGGGGGACTTGCTGATAAGGACTTGACCATCATAGGAATCGTCGAGCGCACAGCACCAGCGATATGGCCTAGAGAAGAAGGCGACTCAGGGGTTGAACGAGTTGTGCAAGAAATCCAACCAAACCATGTACACAAACAAACGAAAGTGGATTGGGTTGATTTGGTTCAGTGGATTCACCGGTTCGAGCCCAATCCGTGAACAGGCCTAGTTTTTTGCACCGCTTTCAGCACCTGGCCGGCGTTGGATTTTAGCGTTTCACTGACTGCGGCTGCCGCCCCAGTGCAATCCGTGTTAGGTCCACCGGTGTATTTCCTTTTATTCCTTTTTATGTCCCCACCGGTGATGGAAAGGCGTCTCGTTTTGTAATACACGTGCCGAGTCATTTGAGTCAGGGGCACCACGTAACTGAATATACCACACATTAACACGCACGCGTGTGCATTCTTACACACGATTAAAAATTATCGAAGGCAAGGCACCAACAACCTCCTAGAACTTATCCGACGTGTTAGCATATATCCACTGAACACGCACACTGGCATAAGTGTGCAACTAAAATTAATGAATAATATTATGAAATCTAAGATTCAGGCAACAGATAGTGATCAACCTTCCGGCCACAGCCACCACAGCCCCTGCTTCATATTCGCCAGCGACAGATCAGCTCTCAGGCGTAGGTGGCTGCTTGGAGTTGACGCTGGGGCCCTCCATGTCCTGTTGCTAGAAAATTAGTATAGGAATCGCCATGAAAGAGCTGGTACTCCTACAGTGGTATTGCCCTGTTGTTGACCGTACTCCTCAGCGACTCCAGTAGTCTTCGTTCCGTCGCTGCTATACGGACATACATACGGTTTTAGTCTGTGCAATCCATCGGCAAATGGTTTTACTTTTACCCCCAGGGTCAGCGACGAGACGAGACGAGAGGGACCCTTCGGGAACGTCGACGCTCCTGCAGCATTCACCCCACCCGTCGTCCTGGCGCGCACGAGGCCACTATTCAACAGTCACTTCCGTCACGAATCACTGACCCGTAAAGGTAAAAGCACCGTGTGTGTTTTTCTTTCCACTCGGTTAAAAGCAGCGCAGCTGGTAATGCGACGCACGGAACGGGAAAGGGTCCGACCAACGACAAGCGCTGGCGCGTGCGCGGAAGCCAGCGATCGCGACGGTCGCCGAGGAGGAAAAAAACGGCCGAGACGACGAGATCGACGAGCGCGTGCTCGCGACAGTGTCCGCATCAGCCACAGACTGACCGAACCAACCGGCCCGCACACCGTCCGCGCCCCCGCAACGCCGACGGGTCAGCTGAAGCGGCTATCAACCGCGCGACGCGCAGGAGAAAAATCGCCGTTGGAACTTGGAAGCGGTGAAAAATCGCGGGGTTTGTGGGGGCGCGCGGCGTATGGTAACGAGGCTTAGGTCCTCTCGCGCTTGCTGCTCGTACGAGCTGAGGCGATTGGTTGGCCGCGCTATCCGGCCCGGCGCGTGCGGTCGGCTCAGCGCTGCCGCCTCGTGCTAGCCGCCGCCGCCGCTCCCGGCAGGATAGGCTATCCGGGCTACGGGTGGGTGACGAGGGCGTCGTGGTGGGTTTCCGCGCAAGTGGCGGCTGCTCGAGTTCGCCAATGGCGCGTGGCATCTGGATGGTCGGGGCAACCTGCGGCGGTGTACGACGTCCTCGCGGTTGGCTGTCGCGTTCCAATCAGGTACAAGGACGGGCCAATATTCGGTGTTGGGAGC
Organism: Oryza coarctata; assembly: GCA_030770085.1. Taxonomy (NCBI): domain Eukaryota; kingdom Viridiplantae; phylum Streptophyta; class Magnoliopsida; order Poales; family Poaceae; genus Oryza; species Oryza coarctata. Next base: position 14,492,837 of record CM061475.1, read on the forward strand.
TGGGACGAGGAGGATGCGAGATTCGTCGTGGTTGCTAGACTAGTAGCGAGGCTGTTTCAAACTCCGTCAACTGATGGTCTTTGAGTCGTCGTCTTTGACCACTGTTTTTTCTTCTCGAGGAACGGCGGCCATTGGATTTTAGGATGTGCATATCTGGGTTAAAGGGTTAGTCCTATTTACAGAGATGCCAGAAACTATAATTAACTGGGCATGACAAGTGGTCCTGCAAAATGGCTTTTATCTTTTACAAGGTAAAATGATACTGGTACTTCTTTCGCCGAAAAATATTTTACGTTATTTAATTAAACTTGGCTTCTCAAATGCTTAATCTCTAAAAACAATAGAATGGTATGCTTTTACTTTGAAAAGTGTTATGATATATTTTATAACTTGCTCTAGAATCAAAATTTAAAAGTTTAATAAAATCTTATTCTAAATATCAAATATTTTTGACAAGGGATAGTTTTTTTTTCAGCTCAAGGGGTAGTTTACTAGCTACGTGCCTACGTCAAGGCTATTGGGTGGCAGGTTCATCCTGCGGTCTGACAAGTAACAATAGCTATCACAATCATCTGCACATGCTTAATTTCACAAAACTTACATGCCATTTTGTATGACATAAATGTTATTTATACAAATTAGCATGAGCAGAGCCCCCTTAATCCTAATGTACACAAGACAATACCTTTGTAATAGCAGGAAAAAGGAAAAAAATAACACACAAAGATGTCAACGATTTTCAGTATGATGTCCTTACTAAACTATCTTCCATGCAATTGTGTCATTGACACGGTACCGATGGAGTGGCTCTGATCCTTCTCACTTGATTTGCTCGTCTCAACCGCACGACCATGGAGCATCAGGGTAGGCGGTCTTGGCATGGGAAGGCTGGAGCTGTCGCTGCTCAACATCAGTATGACCGCAGGGATATCAGGGCGTTCTTGCGCATGATCTTGAACACATAGCAATGCAATGTGGATGCATCTCAAGACTTGTCGAAGAGAGCACGATGCTCTTATCAATGGATCAATCAGTTCCTCGCCCTTGTCTTCATTCCATTGTCGCCATGCCTGAAAAACGTTGCAAAGTCAAGCCATGAAGAACATAAACAAAATATCAGGATAATTTTGCAATATATATATATATGTGTGTGCTTACATATCCTGCTATGTTTAGGGAGTCTTGTTGACCATGAAAGCTCAAAGCCCTCTTTCCTGTGATGATCTCCAGCATTAGAACTCCAAAGCTATAAACATCAGACTTGACCGAGAAAATGCCTTCCATAGCATATTCTGGTGACATATAGCCACTGCAAAAAGGAAAATGAACTTATCATAACAGTGGCAATGTTGAGGATATTCTAAGGTATATTTGAATTACACATACAATGTTCCAACCACACGATTGGTGTTGAATTGGTTTTGATCCCCTCCAAACATCCTGGCCATTCCAAAATCTGATATCTTGGGGTTCATATCTGTGTCCAGGAGAATGTTGCTGGCCTTGAGATCACGATGAACAACGCGTAACCTTGAGTCCCGGTGGAGATATAGCAGCCCTCGAGCAATCCCTTCAATTATATCAAACCGTTTCCTCCAGTCTAGGAGCCCTTGCTTTTCAGGATCTATTCATCCACAGTAAACACGATTCAATAAATGTATTTGCTCATTCAAATGGCAATGTACAGAAATGATACGTACTAAAGAGGAATGCGTCTAGACTTTTGTTAGGCATGTACTCATACACCAAGATCTTCTCTTCTCCCTGTATGCAGCATCCCAATAGTCTCACAAGATTGCGATGCTGCAATTTTGCAATAAGTATGACCTCATTCTTGAACTCCTCAAGGCCTTGGCCTGATTTCCTACAAAGCCTCTTAACGGCTACTTCTTCTCCCCCAGGTAATTTTCCCTACAGTCATTCATGACAATAAACCTGATCTAAATATTATATAAATATTACAGTCTCAACTATGATATAAAAAACATACCATATATTTCATAAAAAAACATACCATATATACAGGACCAAATCCTCCTGCTCCAAGCTTGTTGGAGTCACTGAAACTACATGTGGCTGCTTTTATCCGGTCAAAGGAGTATACTTTGAGTTCATGACTTTTTCCATCCTCTCTGTCATTGTCGAAAGGAATCGACTGTGAGATGTCCAGCATACCACTATTCTGCTGAGATCGTGCAGACGTATGCATTGACCTCCAACTTTTGTGCACTGCATCTGCTCCATAATGGCAGTTATAAGTTAACATTATGCATACATCCATGAGTTCATATTGGAAGATGAATAATCACTAACTGGCTGACATTAACAGCTAATTCTTCTGTCAGCAAAAAGTTCACAACAGTATAGTAGCAAATTTAACGATTTGTGTAAATCTCTGTGAGGCATGACGGATCATGAATCTAACTGGGATACTTGACCATAATACCGACTAATAAGTAATAACCATCACTTAAAAAAGAAATGATCACTATAGAAAAGATCTTTGGATAGCAATTCATAGAAGTGAACTTTTACTATGTTCAATCGGTGAATCAAAACTGTGGAGTAGCATGATCTATGTTACCTTGGCATGAGAATACCTTCAAATACTGACAATGACAATGTTTTACCAGAATCACATTACACAAATCCATGGTCTTGTCATGATTAGTTACACCTTGAACAAGACAGATCTATTTTCAGCCCTACCCACTATATTCTTTTAGAAGTCAAGGTCAATTCTTTATTTTAAGGTTTGCTGATGAAATCAGGATAGAAACATTCCTGAGCATGATGACATCTTTAATTACAGTATTAATAGCATCCTATGATCAGCTGAAATTGGGTGTATGCAACAGAACCTTACCTTTGATATTTTTCCCACGTTTCCACCACAGAAAGAGGCAAACTAGCAAAACAAACAGCACCACTGCAGACACTATTGTGGCTATTTTCCAAACTGCATAATGTGAGCCTGCTCATAGAGAGAAGCTGAAGACGTCATAAACATTATATTTTACACGCAAGAAGACATGGAAAATGCATATGTACACTGTTGTATACTTGTATCAGATAATCATCATCACTTACGTAATTCAGACGCAGGAAGTTTGAGGTTTAGAGTATATCCCCCACTCTGAAACTGGTACATGTCGATCAGTTCACTACCCCAGAGTAGACATCCTATTGTATTCATGTAGACATAGGCACCACATGAGCAGTTGTTCAGGCAAGCAGTCATGCACCCATTCTCATCTTGCACCGTAGATGGCCAGTATGAGAAATCTGGCCACTTGATGTTTGAGATAGAAAAAAATCCATCTCCAGATTGGTTCACCTGACAACCCAAAGGTGGGCTCCTGACACAACCTTGAGTCCAATTTCCTATATTCCACTGATCAACAAACTTTGGCTGAAAACCTATAGAAGTCAGCAAAAAATGTTAAACCCACCATTCCAGCCAGTATTAATTTGTAAGCATGTGAAGTAGTGAAGGTATCAGAACAATCAGAGATAACACACCACATATTCGTATTTTTAGGGTGTTAATGTATTTTACTGTCAATTGTCATGTACTGTTGGTGAACAGAAAAGGAAGAAGACCCATTCAGTTAAGAAAAAACTTTTGACTGGATTGAGAAAATCCCCTAAAGTAAAGAACTCAACTTTCAACATTTTCAAAAACTTACAATGACCGAAGTCCAGTTTTCTTTTTCTTTGGTAATATTATAGCCAGCATGATTTGAAGAGTTTATGTCCACGCTGCAACTATAGCATGTGGAACTGTGGAAGCTATGTAAGAGATAAAGAAGCGAAAAAAACTAATGTTTCAACTTTGGAATGAATTAATAGTGAAGTAACCAGCATAATTTCCACAAGATTAATATGAATTCCTGTGCTCAAAATAGGGCCTTAATCTCTATGACCATCAGTATAAACACAAACCTAATGGGATGTCAGTTACACTTCTCTCACAATACAGAAAAGAATTCACATTCTAAACAACTGGTCAAGGAGATACCTTTCAGGCAGGTACATTTTGCTTTGCCATCTTGCACGATAGTGCATTTAGCATTTGCGCCACATGTAGCATAGTACTCGCACTCATTCGATGGTTGCATCCAGACAGTCTCCCACTCTTGTGCTGACTTCTTAACCATGTAGCAGATGTCTGTACCATTTGGCATAACAACAAACCTTTGCAGAGATGTGTTTGATGCAGTGTAAGTGTAGTATGCACCTAAGTTTGGATCATTTGCTGGCTTGAACCCATACAAGTACAGTGGTCTCCAAGGAATGCCCACAAAATTCTGCCCAGTCCATTGTCCTGACCTGTAAAGAGTCAATTAAAGTTATGGCATATCTTAAATCGAGCATCCAATTATTCTATATTCTACACTAAACTAGTTATGTTGCCATTAATTATATCAATAACACATCCAAAATCCCATTTCATCTACTATACTAGCTTTTGTACAATTGCATTACATATTTCCTAGACCATTTGTGAATCCATCACTCCATCAGGCTGATGTTCAGCTTGCAGGTACTGAGGATTCAACAAAGCATACCATGCAATTTTGAAAAGGAAAATTTCTTATATGCCACTTGCATCTCGAGTCTGCAAAATATTGAAATGCCATCTGAGTTTGTGTATTATAGTACTCCTTCCATCCCAAAATATAAGGATTTCTAGAGTTTTGCATGGGTATTAAGAAAGTAGATGGAATTAAATTAGAGATGACTGTGATTGATTGAGATGAGGAAGTAGGTGGAGAAATTGTTATATTGTGGGACAACTTTTGAAGTTGCAATACTTTGGGATGGAGGGAGTAGCATTTTATCACCAGAAACATATGGTATTGACGTTCTATGCCACTTTCAGAGGTTAATGGTGGTGGTGGTGGGTGGGATGGACAATATACTCTTGTTACATGGCACTTTCACTGTCCAAAATACAGAACATGACTCCAGGTTTCTATTGCTCGAGCTTATCTCCATTTGGGCAGTGGAAATAGCAAAGAACAAGGTTATATGGTATTTTCCTTCTCTGTATTGAAAGTTAGTGTTCATATGTTTCCAGTGGAAGATAAGAAAGTTAGAAGTAGAAACCAATATTTGACAAACTCAGAGTGGCATAGATGATATTTTTCACTTTTGTTAATGATTGGATTTATTGGATTACTTCATGGAGAAAAAGAAAACACAAATCTGTTTGTTGAGAGATTTTTCTCGAACGATCTGCTAGAATATATTTACTCTGTTCTTTTTATATATCAACAAACCAAGGAGACAATCAATAGCTAACATTTTGACATGCCCCCCTCCTCCTCCTTAAATGTTGTTACCTCCATGCTCATTCAATTCCAATTTTCAACTTACAATGACTTTTACTAGTGCCTATTTGGGAAAACACTACCTGGAAGACCAAAAACAAACCTATTTGAAAACAAAAGTAACTTTCTAAAACGGCATCTAAAAACTGAGGGGGTAACTATTATTCCCTTCAGTAATAAATAAATTATGTTTAGGCATGTGATTTTTAGCTTCCTTTAAATTTGGCCATCAATATGTTTTCTGGATATTTAAACCAAACATATGAAAATGATAAACATATATTTGACTCAGAAAATATTTAAAACAGCATATGAAAGATTGCAGTCTTCTAGGTTTTTAAAATATATAACAAAACAGAAATCATTCATCAGAGCTATGTTTGGAGGTCATATCAATCACAAAACTAGTTTGTGAATGGATGAAATGACTTATTTGTGACTTAACACCATACTTACAAAAAGAAAAGGCAGAAAACATATCAATGCATCAGAAAAAAAGAGAGGTTAAATGTATTAGAATACCCTACCAATATCATTATGAACTAGTGAGTATTGATTATTGATGGACTAATAGTAGGAGGTAATGTTCCCCCACATGGCTATTGCTATTGCTAAACTTAATCTTTCTGATGGCCCTTCTCCAACCATTCTACATCACAATGAAGACGATGTTTGCATCACCCATGAAAAGGAGATGCTCAAAACTTGTTATCCAAACTCCAAAGTAGTACTACTAGAAGCTTAATCTGCCTTGCTTCTAACTAAAGCAACTAGTCTAATAGAGGATGAGCTGCCAAAGCCAAACCAAACTAGGCTACCTACCAAGAAACATTAATTGAAGTCGAGCAATATTTTCAAAAACTAAATATAGGTCTTGGATTGCCCCGAGAATCACAAGGAAGATGCTTAGATTTGTGTAAAACTGCACTTGAACCAAAGAAATTCCTACGACCAACATTAATAACCCCCAATTTTTATTGCAAGCATAATTGCGGCTCGGATTTGAACTAGTTATTATTCAAGGCCCTACAGTCTTAACATATTATCAAGCAAATACAAATCACATGATACTAAACACGCTTCATTTTGACATGAGGCGAGTCGAGCCACTGACCTCCAAATGGTGACATTGCCATCCCTCCAGATGTAGGCCTGGCCAGAGCTGTTCGGGTCGAGGCCGAGCGCGTACCGCCCCGGCGACGGGTCCGTCTCGCTGGTCCACGACGTGAAGCGCATCATCTCGGAGGGGCCCTTGCCCGGCGTCCGTACGGCGATGCGCATCCCGGACAGCATAGTGTCCGACGGGTGCCAGAAGCTGTCCCACAGCGTCCCGTCGTCGCTGCGCACCTCGAGGCTGCCGGTGTCCTGGATGACGGCCTTGTACCCGCCGCGGGGGGCGATCTGAGTGGATACGTTCGACCTCCACAGGAGGGGCGCGTCGCTCGAGGACCCGTCGAGCACCCGGAGCTCGCCGCTGTCGACGAGTGTGAGCGACGGGAACGACGCGGTGGCCGGCGCGGCGCGGTTGGCGACCCAGACGACGGTCCTCGGCGAGATGCTGCGGTACCAGATGCCGAGGTAGAGCCTGGACGGCAGCTTGGGGTCCGGCGCGAAGAACCCCACCTCGAAAGCCCCCGACGGCGACGACACCAGCGTCGCCGCCCCCGCCAGCGATTCCCCCTGCTTCAGCGTGTCCGTCGTCGCCCCCGCCGCCGCAATCACCACCGCAGCCCAAACACAGGCGAGCAACAACGGGAGCAATCGAGGAGAAGCCACCGCCATGGAGGCAGCAGCAGCAACCCCACCCCCTCCTCCTCCGCCGCCACCACCACCACTGCCGCCAACTACAACCTCACAGGTGTGGTGTGGTGGCGAGAGGTGAGAGCGGAGGAGAGAGTGTTTATGGCGGAGGATTGTACCGCGGATTTGATTAGTTGCGGCGCTGTCGCTGAAAGCGCAAGTGGGAAATGAATATGGAGGAGTCGCGAATAGTAAAGAGTAGCGATTAGTGCGGGTAAGCGTGGCTTTCGCTTAGTGGGGATTAAGCCTTCAGTGCGCGGCGTGGCCGCAAGCCGCCGGCGACAGCTGATCCTCGGTTTGCCACGGCCGGTCGGTCCGTTCATCCCTAGCCCGGCGAATCAAATTTGGTCAGGGGAAGAACAGAAATATCGCCGAGGTTTCCTATATACAACTTGGCATATTGCTTCTTTTTGAAACGTGTCTTCGATCTCAGATTCTCAATCATCTTTGTTACCATTACAAGCATAAACTGAAAATTTAAATTTTAAAATTAATTTTAATTTTTTGTATTTTTCCTGTATTTATTTTAAATTTTAAATTATTTTTTTATTACTGATAATTCGTTATGAGCGAAATGATCGATAATACTAATAGTCTCAACTAAATATTTAACCAGTACGGTCGGCACCTAACGCTCATATAAATATATAAAACAATTCACACATTTGAAACGAAAAAGACGTGAGATCAGGGGGGCGTTATTCATAGGGGTTGTACACGCCTTAATGGCACAGAAAAGGAATGGTAAGAGCACACGATCAAAATACTGCAGACGGCGACAGCACCATGAGAACAATCAGACACGCTTTCCGCGTTGCGAGTGGAACGCCTTGCCCCTTGCGGCGAACGTGCCGTGGCGCGATGCGACGAGACCCAGGCGGTACGCCCGATCGCTCGATCGGACGGCCACGCGACGCCCACGCCGTCACCTTTCCGCGCAGCCACGTCCGGTGTTTGCCACGGCAGGCATCGGACGACGCCGTCGCGGACGCTGTACGGCGCAGCCGTGCGACAGGCCGGGGGTACGAGGATGCGGAATCACCGTGGTATGTGTCGCCTACGTGCATCCGGCGGCGCACGGGCAGGGACGTGTGTTTTATCTGGCCATTCGTACAAGCTCTAGACCTGCCTGACTGACCTCCGACTGTCTATTTTAGATTTTAATGCTTAATTTTAAAATTAATTTAGTTATTTTCTTCGTTGTTTTTCGGTCGCTCGAGCGTAAATGTCTTATGTTAAATTTTTTTTCGTTGTATAGGTCATGAGTCTTCCATGTACGAGCACCAGCCCAGGAAATATCTTCTAATCAGAGACAATTCTTTTGAGCTAATGGATTTTCACAAGCACGTCTTTGTTAAATATCTTTATAAAAAAAGACTTTATTTTTTATCTTCATTTGTTAATTATTATATTAGAGTTTAAAAAAGTAGAGAATAAATGTATTGTATTTTCAGAAAATAAAAAATATTTTAGTCTTTTTATATATTGATATGTATGAGATATGCTAAAAATATAATCTTTTTTAACGGAGATAGTAAGTATATTTTTCGCTGGAACAAAATGGATTTTTTTTAAAAAAAGCTTTTTTATCGATATTTCTTATAAAACTTTTCTAAATCAACCTTCGAACTTTCTAACATTTGATTTATTTTTTATACTCTCGATAAATTATTATAAACCGAGTTTCCCCGGTCATCCTGACGAACTGGCCCGACCAGATCAACTGGCTGATGGACCCATCGTCCTGATAGCAGTATGGCACAGCAGCACGCATTTTTTTCCATTCTTCTCTGTGCTGAATGACACGCTATTCTTAGTGTGATTGAATAGATGGAGGGAATGATCACGTGTGTTCATGCCTCTGCTTACCTAGAAAGGCACACGGCTTTAATTAAGGAAGCGTAGGTGATAGTGTGATTTGGTGTGGAAGATTTGGTGTAGAAGTTTAGTTAATTAGCGGAGGACTACAGTACAGTCATATATTAATTTCTTGTCCTAAGGAAATTAAATTCTTCAGTATTTTAGTTGGACAGGAAGTTCGATGGTGAGCAGGGCAGTAGGCGATCCGTCGTGCACGATTGGTACTGTTTAACTGTGACTCTTTCAATGATCAAACATGATCAGGCTCGTCACTCTCTGTTGCGTTGAAACAGACTACATTTAGGAGTAGTTGATTAGACATGGAGAAGACAAACACATACTGTGATTTAAAGTTAACCTACAATTTTCCAAATGCAAGATCATTAAGCCTGTCGGTGTACACCTGTACACAGTCTCTAGGAGTTCCGTACTGTACACTGGCAATCCGGGAAACAAGGATCACACATACTCCTATATCCAAAGACCTTGAATTGAATAAATAAACAATCCGAATGCTCGTGGCCAGTTTATCAAATTCTCTCTACCGTAAACTAGCCGCTTGAGAAGATATGATCAAGCTTTCGACAAATCCAGATCTAAAGTACAGTGATTAAAAATTCTGCATCTTGAGTAACACTAACCCCAGATGGCTGTACTCGATAAAGAATGCAGAATCTTCTGTAAATGCTGAGCTTAGACCATTTGACAATTGACACAAGGAGAGGAAGAAGACAAGAAGAAAATTGGATTTAGAAGATGACATCTGAACTCTCTCAATAGTTTAGGAGTGTCAATTACAAAACATATAGACTTCATCATTGACAGAAAACACACGCGATGCGGGCGTGTTCTTAAATCGTATCTAGAATTCAGAAACAATGTGCTAAAAGTCTAAAATACATCACAGAGGAATGCCTGCCACAGGTTTGTCCAGGACAGGAGGCCCCCAACCAAACAAGGAGCCTCCCACTGCTCCACATGGTCCGTATTTGGTCCAAGAGATTGAAAACGACGACAAAAGATGGCGATGACAACCACGAAGAAACACATTTTAATGACGAACGAAATTTTGTAATGTAGCCGCAACGATGGAAAGTCACATGGAGTGAAGAACAAGATACGTCTCAAATAGTAATATTCGTGAGTCCATGTGAAGAACAAGATACGTCTCAAATAGCTACACTCTCGAATAAAAGGATCCATGATGACAGCATGTGTGACTAAATCATAATTAGTCAATACACGGAAGGTGCGAGTAACATGGAAAAATTAGCCGGTAAAAAGTGGTGACGGGTGGCCAAAAGGCAAGGAGAGACGGGTGACCTGTCACAGAAAGTGTAAAGTTGTGCTGGAATATTGTGCAGCTCAAGGACATGGAAAGGGGCGTGGATACATATTCAGACAGTTGTTCACCTAAATATTCTGAGGTCCAAACAATACCATTTATTATTTCCTAGTCGTCCCTTGAATGTAAGCATTAGATAGTGCACAGACCAAATTGTACACTACAATAAGAAACCCTGAGACAGAACACAGCACCTAGTTTGACACGATAGAATTCTCACCTCTACACAGTTCACGGGTTACTAATCTTCACAACCGGGTCACCTTGAATTGTGCCTGACCTTTAGGTTGAATTAAGGTACTAGCTATTTTGAATTGTACCTGAGCTTCAATTCTTCAAACATTATGTCCATTTTACAGGAATACAAACCAAAACGCAATGACAACACACCCATATTAGAACCAGGTTCTTTTCTTTTACCCTGGGATGTACGAGAGTTGGCACAAGTCGCTAAAAAACAATAATGCAAAATCGGCCATAGTAGTGCCAACTATCAATGCAGATTTCAAAAGTGAAACGAACTAATCCATCCATGTCATCATTCTTGACAACAGACTAAATGTCATAGCAAACCGTATTCAATGAGTACTGGTCATAATACTTTCCATTTGCCAAAAGACAATATATACAAAGAAGATTCCAGAGCTCAGCTTGCAAGTCCTAGTTCTGAGTTAACTAAAATTCTAACAGCAGAACAAACAAACCAAGACGGGCCAGAGAGCAGGGCACAATATAAGTAACCATGCTCTCATGTATAAACGTCAGCTTTTCCTAACAGTAAATTAAAAACAAAGTCTCCTTTGGCAGATATTGACACTGGGCACATGAAGAGATTCATCATATCTACCACAATCTTACTTCACGGGAAAGTACAGCAAGGAAGAAAAAAAAAGGGAGATGGTTACTTGGTTCGCTAAGTTATCAAATTGTAACTTTCATCAGAAACAGATCTTGTGATGTTGAGAAAGCACACAAGTTCTAAATCATAAAAAATAACCGTGCAAGTAGAACAGTCAGATAAAGCTACATGAAACAAGACAAGAAAATACAACAAAGTGAAAGCAGGAATAAACATAGGCAGTGAATGTCGAACAGAACAGCAAATGCCCTCAGAAGAAACCCCAGATAGCACCCAGCAAACAGTTGACTGCTAGAACCTTTACACGCTGCAGAAGGAAAGGAGAAAAATTAGGTACTGAAAAGAAGCAGAAGGCAATTAATTCAACATGTGTATTGTACAACACTCAAATCAGTGCTAGGGCATTGTAAATCTGTCTTCAACAGTGCAGTTTCCAAATATTCTAATTTAGCATATATGGAACAGATAATGGCACATTGAATGCTGTGGGAGTTGTTTAGAAGCTGTCATATCGGAGTGTGAGTCAAATGTGAGGTAAACTATCAATTGGATCAAACAAAATCAAGGTTTATCAGTGAATACAAAGGCTGGAACCACTGGGCTCTACACAAATAGTGTTCAGGCTTTTTGCCCATCTGGGTTTCTCCTGTGCAGCCTTGGAGAAGGGAATAATCATGTAGAGCCACAACCTTTGTCATCATGATTACTAGATGCAAGGAGGCTTCTGATGTTAATCTGAACAAACCATTTAAATTGTAATTTGGTATATAGTTCTAGTCACATTACAACAAGCTACAGAGATATCATGGGTTTTTACGTATAGAAGATGTAGTCTCAACAGATTAACCTGTGTACTACATAAGTACATATACACAACATTGTACAGCACAAAGTAGAAGTTTAGATCCTATGGATATATGAATTTCTCTGAACACATTTCACAGTTGAAACCATAAACAGTGATCATATAAACTAAGTAGAAGAATTCAATTATATGCACACCTGGATCAAAGAGGACATCATCATACAGCAATCTGATCAAGTATCTGCAGAAACAGAACCAACTTAAGACATTAACCTGATTAGTAACTCAGAACCTTTGGCATGAAAGGATGATACAGCAAATGAATGACACAGTTCAATCCACCATGAACATTACTGGTAAGGAAGTAAACAAGTTCAAGGTGAAAAAAAACTCCAAGTACAGTATTCAGCCTCTTATAAACTCATATGCAACCAGTATCTAAAATTAAAACATAGTTTTTTTGCTATTGACTTAAGCATACAGATAAGTAAAACATAGAAAAGAATATAAATTGTAGTTATCTCTTATGCCAATCTGTAGTTAAAGTGCATAAAATTTTGAATAACAACAAGAATCTTTAAACATATTGCACTTGTGCCAAAAGCTATCTAAGAACATGCCTGATAGATGCAATAATGTCACAGTTTATAATAACAGATATGTAATGTAAAAATATACTTTGTACTGAAGGAACAACAAACAAACGGTAACTAATTGTCACGGTATCTGAAGAGCAGCAAATGGTATTAGTGCGGTCACCAACCTTGTAGTGATTATACAACCTAGGTTCACTTATGCGACATAACAAGCAATTACCAGTTAATAGATTGCCACCTGTTCCATCTATACAGCCTTGTACATGGCACACATATCCTTTTTTTAGAACACTGCTGCTGGCTGATAACAGCTTGGTCACAAGCCCAGAAAGACTAAATCGCAGACAAGATCAAACTTGTATAGTTATTGTTTTCACACATAAAGATGTTGTAAACAAGAGACAAGATCATGTAATATTGGGAATAGAAAGGAAACACAATATGTTACAACTTATATCCCTATACTTAAATGCCACATCCCCACCATATTATCGCACCTCATACCCTGTGACTACATAGAGCAACTCCTTAATGTCAGGGTTTTATATATGTGTGTGGTGGGGGAGAGTGGGGGAAAATCCAAAACATAGGGCTTTGCATTAAGGGTAAACAATTCAACATTGCTTCTTTGTTTTACATAACCTCACAAATTCTTACAGTTCAATCTGCTATGGTTACTTTTGCAAAAACACCAATAATTTGCAAATGTAGTTGATTGTTCATTTATTTGAGAACCATACCGTCTCTTTGATTAGTCAAATTACACTTTGTATAGCAAATCAAATCAAAGTAGGAAACAACACATATAGAGGCAACACAAGTACACAACACAGTAAATCAATTACCCTTGTGCTCTTCAGTACCGTCATGGTACTCGGCATCCTCTTCTGGCACAGGGTGCAGCACTTCCTCACCCACCGCCAGCTCCGCTGCGCCACAAGCCTCTCCGCCCTCCGCCACACCATCGTCAGGGAAACGCACCACCACCACCGGGCACACGCAGTGGTGCACGCAGTAATCACTGACGCTTCCAAGCCTCCCCTTGCTGGTCCGCCGGGAGGCGCCAAAGCCCTTGCTCCCCATGATAACCGCGCTGAGCCCAAGCCTCTCTACCTCGAGGCAGAGCCTCTCCTTCATATCGTGATCCTTCACGATGTGGATCTTGTAGGGGATCCCGCCGTCCTTGAGGGGCTTCGCCAGGTCATCGGCCTTGGACGCGGTGAAGGCGTCGAAGTCGTCCTCCATCTTGCGGGCGGCGGCCTCGGCGTCGTCCTCCGCCGACGGGGGATCGCTAGGGTTAGGGTTAGCGGGGAGGGAGAGGTCGACGGAGCCCCAGTCGGCGCCGTAGAGCACGGAGGTGGGGCGGACGTGGAGGAGAATGACGGCGTCCCCGGGGCGGAGGTAGTTGGCGACCGCCCAGCGGACGGCGTAGGCGGACTCGTCGGAGAGGTCAACGGCGATGGCGATGCGGCGCTGGGAGGAGCCGGCGGGGGCGGTCGCCGCCGCGGCGGTGAAGAACACCCCCGGCGACTCCGGCTGCATCGACGCCGGCGGTGGGGGCCGCGGGGTCGGTGCCTTCACCGGCGGCGGCGCCGCCTCCAGCGGCAGGTCGACGGGGTGGCTCGCCGGGTTCTGCATCGCCGGTCGGTCGGGAACAGTTACAGATTCCGCCGCTCGTGGGTGAAGGGGAGGGCGGTGGAGGTGGAGAGCTCGTCGCTTCGGTTGGTTTGGTTTGGTTCAGAGCGGCGGAGATGGGGAGGGAGGAAGCTACTGGAAGAAATTGAAGACTTGGAAGAAGGCAAACGGACGGCGTCAAGTGGGAGTCGACCGAAGCGGATAGGCACGTCGGCGACGCTTGTGAGATAAGAACGTCTTCCGGCTGGATCCAACTTACTACGTCGCACGGCCACCGTCGGCCGCCAGTATTCTGCATTCACTGCATAGTGCACGCTGTTCCAACCTGCAATGCAAAGCTCCTTTTTTTTCTTTCTTGTTCAATTTTTGTAGTACTCAGAATTTAGAAATCTCCTCTCGTTCAAACGGGATTTTAACTGGCCTAGAATTTTTCTTGGGCATTGTTACAAACTTACAATGCCAGTCTCTAGAAAAAAAAACTCTTGTGTGCTTTGTATGAAAATATTGTGATGGTAATACTAAATTGATGATTCAGCACATTTGATCGACGGGGATATATATATATATATATATATAACAATATATATCCCTGTTCACCAGAATTTAAAATCCCGTTACCGTTTTTATGCACAAGCTCAGAAATTTACCGTCTTCTTTTCAAGTTGGATAGAGGAGTGCAGTTGCATGCTTGACTAATTGTCCATTTCCATGTCTCAACAAACAAAGATGGATCGGGTTATGCATTCAATCGTGCAAATTTGAGGACCATCTCTGATAGATATCACGGGGAATTTATTATCTTATGCTGCCTCTCATAGTTTCTACGCTCTCCATGACCAGTTGAAACTTGCAAGGCTGTTAAGATAAGGTTCAACGAACACATGAATTGCAGGACCATCACCACTTCAGAGTTCGTCTTTTCCCTTTTCTTTTTCTTTTTTTTGGGTGAGAATTCAGAGAGAGTTCAACTTCCTCTTTATCTCGCGCTTATTAATCTTCACAAGTCAAAAGTAGTGCAAATTTAAGGCAATGACCAGGTGAGTTGCATCACTTCCAGTTTATATGATACCTCTTGCTTGCTTGTATACATTGCATATTTCAGTCTACAGACAAATTTGAATTGTGATGAACAATCTGGCCAGCTAGTAGCATTGCGAATTTGTGTACTGTGATTATGGATTGTAATTTATTGGCAGGCTTGCAATAGAATAATAATCTAGGCAATGCTTGAGAGGATTCTGTGAACAGATGACAGAACAGAGGCAAGGAAATAACGGATGTGTAGAAGACGACGTCAACAGAACAGAAATTCTCTCATGCATGAATGATAAGGACAAAATAATCCAATATGATGCCAATTTTTTCCTATTGGAGAATCTTGTTGGCATCTTTAAAGTTTCAATCGTGTGAACATATAGAAGATTAGTTCACCCTTCGTTCTAAAATATAATTATTTTTAGAGAGTAAGGTTAATAAAAAAAGTTATTGGCCTTTAATAAATAAAGAATAAATTAGTGTGGAAAGGTAAATGGGATAAGATAAAAAAATAAAATAAAAAGTAATTGATAAGATAATTAATATTATAAATAGAACTTAAAAAAATACTTATAGGACGGACAAGATTTAAATCATGTAAGTTCTCAAAATTTTTGACTGATGGAGTAGCTATCTACTTTGATTCACAGCTATCTATTTATCTATTATCTCTCTCTATATATATCATGTTAATTAAAAAATCTAACCGTTAACTGGTATCAACATAACCATAGAGATATCTATAAGAAAACACGTCGTATGATCTTACGGAAGAAAATTAACTAACAAAATCCAAACGTATTCGTTTGTGAGAGATATATCGATACGTATGTATATCTCATAACTATATATTCGGAAGGATCCCCTCTAGGATATTATCCTGCCCTCTCGGTAATCTGTGCCCGATCACAACGCGGGCACGGGCAAAGGCGATGACGCAATGGCCGCGACGAGGTGGGCGGGCCTCCTCACGCACGCGACGGAACGAGAGCACGCACCGTGTGCTGAGCATCTCCGTGACGCATGCACACCTCACATCCGACCACTTTACACAGCCGTTGCCCCGATGGTGCCAGAGCCATCGTTCATGTCGACCATCGGCGTAGCGCATATATGTGATGTGTGGCATAGTGCCCCTACTCGATCGGCATTCGCGTACAAAGGACGAGCCACAGGTATGTTAATGATCTTCTTTAATTCCTTTAATTTTCCTTACCTTCATACATCTTGATTGCATTTTCTATTTTTTACTTAATTTTCCTTATTAAATTCTTTCACTGTTGTTGCATACTTAGATTGGTTACCCACCAAATCCTTTTACTGTAACAACCGTGCGCCGTAGCATTATTTAGCTGTAGAATTAATTTCTTTTGTAGCACGGGGCAGGTGTTAATTACTCGAAAACAAACATGTTACATGGTATCTTGCTATTTGGCTACAGAGCGTAGATTACCACAAGACAAACCAATCTATCTGAACTAACTAGGTTCTCTAAAAGTTATGACAAAGAAAAATAATATGATCTTCCGGTGGTTATAGGGTTAAATTATAAAGATTTATTGCAAAAAAAGTCCATAGCATATTGTACAGTATAATAAAATAACTAAAATTCAGACTAAAATAATCAATTGCAATTGAACACACTAAGATAATAGTACATGTTAAGTACAACTCAACGATTACAATTTTCTAAATCATAATTTAGCAACAATATATTTAAAAATGCATAATTATTACTACCTCCATTTCCAAATGTTTGAACTAACCAACGTAAAATAAATGAGGGAGTAAGTTAAAAAAATAAATTTGAATTCAAGACGAGTAGAACTCAACCATTATTAGGAATAATAATTAGCAAGTACCAATTGGCATAGACTCCTCTTTTAATCAAGTTGGTATAATTTAGAAGAGGGAATACCCAGTGAAAACCATCAAATAATAGAAAACCCATGAAAATTAGATCTAAAAGTTTTCAAAATTTATGAAAAAAATATTATATATATATGAAATACATTCCCACTCAAAGATAAACAAAAAAAAGATAAATTTCAAGTGAATAGTATCATGTTACTATTCATATGAAATTTGTTTTTTTCCATCTAAATAAAATTGAGTTTACACATGAGATTTGATGGGAATATATTTCATGCATATATATTTTTTTCAGTAATTTTTTCATGAGAAAACTTTTAGGTTCTATTTTTTATGGGTTTTCTTATTCGATGGTTTTCACTTGCTATTTTTCCAATTTAGAAATAGCCAACATATGGAATTATTTTAAGCATTTATGGTTTTGAAAAATACCCGTACAATGCACCGGTTATTAACTAGTCCTTACTGAAAGTTTAACAGTGCTTCGAAATTGACCACCATTTGGACCGATCAGCCGATGCCACAAGCTCACTACGTAGGTAACAATAAAATCTAAACACTTCGTCGGTGATCTGCAATGACTAGTCTATCAAAATTGGTTTTTACGTAGAGCCCCAAATTCTTAAGGGTGCATTTGGTTTATGGGTGAGTTTGGAGAGGATATAGCGATCCATATTTTGTTGGATAGGATAAATTATGCTAGCTGTTTGGTTGGGTGGATAGGATAAGTTATTTTTTTATTTGGTTAGATGGACAAGTGTGGATGGAATGGAAATAGCAAATTAGTAATCAATAACAAAATATATTAATTATTACTAATCTTACCATAATTAATACTAATTAACAACAAAATATATTAATTATCTCTAATCAACACTAATCTCAAAATGATAATAACTAATTAATAAAAACATACTAATTATTACTAACTAGTTGCTAATAACCCTTGCGGTCAATGGCATGATCTGGCTAAATTGGCCGTATTCATATTTCTAGCATATTTAAAAATATTCAGCCATATCCACCCTTGCCCACATGAAACACCATAAAAAACCTAACGGCCATATACCATCCACCCTATTCATCCAACCAAACACACCCTAACATTATTTGTCCTGATTTTTTTTATCTTCCCTACTTTTGAGTTCTGGTCTTCTCGATACTATCTTTATTAGGCTTTCATCTTCAATTGTGATTTTTATCCATGCTCTTTTCACTTTATGATTTTGGCCCTTTTTAATCAAATCTTGATTTCCCCTTATTTCGTTATTCTGACGTAATGGTGTGAAAAATCATGTCAAAACAGGAACGAAAATTATGTCAAGCCTATGGTTACCCTCGTTTCTTTTACTGAATACATGAAAATTCATGAAAAATAGGGGCTGACTTCATGTTAAAATGCTTGATGTCAAAACAGGGGCAAAATTGCAATGTCCTTAGCAAAAATAGGGGCAAATATGTAACGACATACATGTCTTTAACACTGTTAAGTGTAGTTAACAGAATAGAGATAAACACAAGCTTCAGTTCAAAAAATCAAGAGCAAAATCACAAAATTAAAAAGTAGGGTAAAATCATGGGTTGAAAACATGGGTAAATACACAGTCGTTTCTATCTTAATTTGGTGAACAATCGAACAGGCCTCCAAAATCACCGGTGCAGGTGGACTATTAGGCCCAACTCGAAAGGAGCTCAGGATGCCACTACTTGTACAGAGGCCGAATGCCCAAACATACCAACAACAACAACAGAAGCCGGTGTCCACCTTTCTCAGAATTTTAATAATATATATATATATATATATAGAAAATCTATAGATCTATATCGTCAACAATCTCTAGAATAATTTTTTTAAAAAAACCACCCTATCAGAAAACGTGAAATTCGACGTGATAAATATTCGTTAGTTGCTGTAGATGACGAGCCGATGAGGGATAGAAAATTTATAATCGGCTCCTTACCACTCTAATTGAAGATGTTTTTTTTCCACGCAAGGGCCTCCTACAAAATGGCACGATAGGTCATGCGAGGGAGGAGGGAGCTGTCATTTTTATAGACGGCCCCCTTTCCACCCTCTACTAAGATGTTTTTTCCCTAAGGGTCCACCTATAAAATTGCTAGGAGGAGGGGAGTAGGTTTGACAATTTTACCAGTGGCTCCCTTGCTGCTCCGCTCTTTGTTAGGGTATTTTTTACCGATTGGGTATAAAACTCATATCTATTTTAATAAAAAAAACAGAAAAAATAAAGGGTTGAGGGAAAGTGAAGGAAAGCGGTGAAGCTCTACTAGCTTGTGGATTCATATGCAGGTGGAAGATTTATATCCTTTGCAATATTTATTCTTTGTGATAAAACAAAGTAGTATGTATAATATTATTCTAGATTTATGAATAGTTTCATTTCTAAATCCGTTATTTGTTAGTTTTGTTACTAGATCCATAGATACTTCGTTTCTAATGTTTGAAGACATATCGGTGTTAAAATATCGAATGCATGGCATTAGTTCTAATGATTAATTTTTTACTTAGTTTAGTTCAACTCTACTTTTTCGTAAACAAATGTCAAATAAAGTGATATTTCGGTTATATCACAGTTAAGTGAATGTTAGTTATGGTTTATATGCTGTAGATCTGTTAGAACTCGGCTCAACTTTTAAGGGCATTGAAAGATCAGCAGAGAGATTTTCTAGATATGTACAACTAGTTAATGAGAGGTTTTCGAATCGAACCCTAGGTGAATGCAATAACATGGATTCCACTACTACTTAAAGAAGAATGCATTGCAATGAGGTTGGCCAGTTGGTATTCTTGTGTTGATGTACGAGAAAGATAACACTGTTCCAATAGTCATCAAGATGAAAAGGGTCTAAATATGATGGGAGATGATACCAAAACAATAGAGGAAAACGAGTTAGAGTATCAAGAAGTAGAAGAAAGAGGAGGAGGTGGTGAAGATGAGGAGCCTAAAGGATTGGTAGATGAGGGAGAGAGAAACATTATCATCGTTAAGGTAATGAATAGAAAAGATTTTAATAACAAGTATGCAGAGGATGATGAATCACCGAACGAGGAGAGCGGTAATGTAAATCCCTTATAATGGTCCAACGAAAATTTCTCTAGATTTCTTATCTATGAGGGGCATCACATGTTATGGGAGTACATGGAGAATGAGGTTATTTAGTGGGCTAAGTATGCATACAAAGAAAAATTGATAGAGATAGTTAAGCACCAGACGGTATCACCTCAAAGCGAGTTTTGGGTCGTAAAGTCAAACAAGTTGGTATACAAAGTGAGCTGTATGAACTCAAGTTATGAGTGTCCATGAAGGGCGCATCCATTCAAGGGTAAATGAAAGGATTACTAGATGGTATCAATCATCACCGAGCATAATTGTTACTTACAAGAGTTTGAGAAATAACATAGAAATATGATATCTGTATTTATTGCAAGAGAGATATATCCGATATTCTGCATAACCTAGGGTACGAACTAATATCAATTATTAGGCACATTGAGGACAAATTCAATCATACAATTATTTATGCGAAGGCAAGGAGGACGAAACAGAAGATTGTGGAGATGAGCTTTAGCATTTTCAAAGATTTATACGATAATTTTCCTTATCTTTTAACTTGTATTCTTAAAAGTAATCGAGCTACTATGTCACGTCATAATAAATTTATCTTAATTAAAAATCCTTGGGAAAAATAAATAGTAGAATTTATTAAAAGATAAAAGAAAATATCAAACACTAAAATATGTAAGAAAAATTCAAATAAGGCTTAGAATATTTTTCTTAAATTCATCATGCCTCTGTTTGCACCAAATTTGGTAAGCCCTGCAGATAGGATTGAAGAGTTGATTAGCTTATGGAAAGAGTCTGATTGATACAGGAAAAAAGCCGATCGAACGGATTGAGGATAGATTCGGTTTAGTCAAAAGACGAAAAGTTATCCATTTAGGACCTAGTCTAAGGAGCCGTAAAAATCATAGTGGGGTACTTTTATTTCTATAGAAAATATCTTATAAGATAAGCAATTCTAATTAGTTTTGTTAACTTTTTAGAGATAGTTTCCTTTTATATTTAGGAAATAATGTCCATGGGTTGTTTGTAACCGCGTCGAACTCTTGTAACTCTATGGTATAAATATAGACCCCATAGGAACTTATAAATTATCCACACAGATAAAATACAATCTTAGCACATCACCACCCTAGTTCATCTAGGTTTACTTTGGCGGGTTTTAGCTCTTGACGCAAGGTTACATTGGTTAAGTCTAATCTCCGACGAATGTATAAGTTCTGCCACTATTTTGGTGTATCCATTCTGCCTAGGTCTGTATCGGTTAGGTCCTATCTCTTAGTCCGATCGGGTATATCACATCATGCTCGCATGGTTCTATCGGCTTATCGATCTCCATCTACTGCCATCGGTCTCGTGCTGCATCGATTAGGACTGACCTACTAGACTGTTGATAATAGATTGAGTTGTAGGTCGATAGGTCTTTATGTAAACGTTTCATCGAAGCAGCCAGCCGATAAGTTATCCACACATTAAGCCTCACGCCTAGTGTATCGGCTTCTCAGCAAATATATATATCTTTAAAGAATTCTTCTCATCGGTTTAGCTAGCCAATGAGTTCGCCCGTTCCTTCCATCCGCACGTCCGATCTAGCCTCTCATATCTTCTGAAGATGGGTCTCGCTCCTTACTATTTATCACATATTGTATTTCGGAGTACCATCGGCTTTGCAGCCGATAGATTATTTATCTTACTCGGAACGCTATCGCACATTCTATTCAGAGCGTCATTGGTATCGCAACCAATATTTCTTTTTATATTATTCCTTGTTATCAACATATGCTTTCATTGGCTTTCCAGCTGATAAATGAGCGCCAACCTCTATAGCCAACTAGTTGATAGGAGGATTATACATACTGCTCATTGACCACTCCATTCCAGAGCATCATCAGCTCTGCAACCGATGTATCCTTCATCCTATTCCTTGTTATCTAACTATGCCTTCATCAACTTTTCAGCCAATAAACGAGTGTTATACCCTCTATCGGCAATCAATCGATAGAAGGAATCCATATACATGCTTATTGATTTCTCTATTCTAGAACGCCATTGGCTCTACAGCCAATGTGTCTTTTATTGCCTTCATTGTCATCAACTTATGCATTTCATTAGCTTTTCAGCCGATGGATGAGCGCTTCATCCCCTATCAGCAACCAGCCGATAGCAGGAGTTCGTATCAGCCCATAGACCGACTGACTTATCGGTTTATCTCCTTGTCAATTATAGGGTTAAATTAATTGGTATGTTTGTAACTCCAACAACCTCCAGCAACCCTAGGCCTCTCAGGCCTCGGCGTGTTCACGCTCCATCGCATCGGACCTCTATCGGTGAACACGGAGGACCAATTCGACTAGAATAGGCTCAAAATATTTAATTAATTTTCATAGCATTTTTATGTATTTATTAAACAATGATACCAATTATTGGAATTTATAAAATTAGAAAAGTTTTCAAATCCCCTCCCTTCTCTCCGGGCCAAATCTAGCTCACTCTTCCTCCTTTCATCCCTTCCTTCGACCTGCTGACCTACTCGGCCTCTCCCTTCCTATCTCCTCCCTCTCTTGGGTTGGCCCTGCCATGCTAGTGGTCGACAGGCGAGGCCAGCCTATCAGGGCTATCTTCCTCTTTCCGTCGGCCATATGCCCTCGTCGCAACGCCGTCCATTTCCCTTACTGAATCCACGTGATACCCAACCACAATCTCTAAATTAATCCCCTTAATCACCCTCGCCATTTTCCTCAAACCTTGGGCACTATGGCTCCCATTGTCTCTAGCAAGTTATCCCTTTAAAACCCAAATCCCGTTCTTCCGATGCCCTTTCCCTTTTCCTTTTTCATTCACCGAGCTCGCAACACTCTCCTCTTACTCTCTAGCCCCTTCCTGAGCTTCTTGCTGCCTCTCTCGTCGTTGCATCATTAGTTGAGCTCATCACCACAGTTCTTTCCTCGCTTCAGCCACTGTCCTTCCTTCCTCATCATCGCGTCGATCAGGTGAGCGTGGGCGTTCGCTCCCTCTCTCTATCGCATTGTGACGCCGTGGTTATGCCTCATGTCACTAGCAGTGACCATAGGGGCACAAGCACCGCCGTTGCCGCTATTCCGCCACTGCTGCTAGGCTAAGTCCACGTTGCGCCAGCGCATGCGCATGCCCATGTGGCTACCACGTGCGCCTTGCATGGGGCCCACTTGTCAGTCACCTCGTGAGGCTGACTAAAGGGGCCCTCATGTCAGCGTCACTGGTTTGTGAGCCACGAGTGTGCACCTAGTTCAAGGTGGACCGCAAGACTATCATGTAGGGACTATCTCTCGTGGACTAGGTCTACGCGCCCGCATGCACTGCCACTAGTGCGCGAGCTATAAATTTTTTTAAAGAAAAATAATTCAACTAATTAGGAAATTACAATTTAAACAATATTTAAACTTGATGGTAATATCTTGGCCATACGAACTCTAAATTGATTCGTTCTAGTCTCTAATTTTTTGTTAAAATCTCAATAATCTATTTGGGTGTTTTTTTGTACTATTATTACTTCTTTCTTAGTGTTTTATCTTTGTTTCTCTTTTATCATGTAGTTGTTGTTGTTTCGGAGGTTGCCGAAGTGAATATCAAGTCGTTGGAAGATCTTTTTTCCTTTAAGCAAGTCAAGTCACACTCTCCTTGAACACATTAAATCCTAGTTTGTGAAAATTATTTTAATTTAAATTATTTCATTACGCTTTATTAAAGTTACCACGAATATAACTATTTTACTTAGCATTTCCTACATTCCTTATTATAGCCTTTTTTTATATATTTTATCCTTCAGAACCCTTGGTAAGAAAAACAGCTAGTGAGAATTCTATATGTGGTGCTTACTATAAAATTTAGGATTATGCTTAACCTTACTTTAATTCGATATATTTAGTTGTTTTTCTAATAGTCAGACTTTGGGGATATCTCTAAAACTTTGGTAATTTTTAAAAAAGAGGTTGTTTAGCTGTGAAATGGTGGATACTCCCTTCAAAATTCCCCAAATCCATTTTTTGGGCATGAGGTGTGTGGTTCTGTTAGGAGCATCTCGGCCAGTATAAGGACCGGTCATTAGTACCTCAAATACAAAGTATATCCGTATAACCACATGTCTAATAGTTAAGGCTTAGCTTAGATTTGTTCTAATCAAAGGGACACGGATAGGGCGGATAATGTCTGGGTTTGGATAGATGTGCCTGGTAGATGAATGTGGATTTAACTGAGATACTTAGGGGCATAGACCGTCTCTTCTGTCCCAAAGGTTACTACCCTAGTAGGTCTATGTCATTTCCTTTGGTTAGGATTATTTTAAGTGAATGGTTATATCATGACTTTCGCCCATATACCATGGTGGTAGGTAGCACACTATTGCATGAGAGAAGAGTGTCTGGTGGGTAAAGTGTACACCTCTGATTAGAGTAAAACCTATTTGAACAGCCGAGCCCTCGTTTATGGGCAAGCTGAGCAATTTACCCAAGTTAGTCGTTTGCTTCTATCATACTGTAATGGTGGGTGATATTTGGGACGAGCTGCATGGTGTAACGGAGCTTGGTATGTTCTTGGATCAAGCTACGGTGTAGGGGTTCTTGATAGAGCAAGTTGCATTAAGGTAGAAATTGCGTAATAATAATGAATTAGAGATTAGGTTCATGCTTTTAATTAAATTGCCTTTAATTGATTAAATGTCTCTAAAATGTTGTTTGCTATAAAGTAGCCCTATAAATTAATTCATTGTACCCCTATGCATTAAATTTGTATTTTTTTGATGTGTCCTACTGAGTATGGTGGGTGGTACTCAGTCTTTATTAATTTTCTTCTCCTCAAAGACAAGTCTTGGAGAAGAAGTCCTAGGTGTAGTTTTGGCTTATATCCCAGTTGAGGTGGTGTGAAGATGGAGCTGTAGGCCCAATAGTCTACTGCTATTTTTCTTTTATTGTCAAGCCTTATAAGTCTTTGTAATATTATAAGTATTATCGACGTACCCTAGCTTTTCCTAGGATAGGGATCGATACACTAGCATTCAGGAAAAGGATATTTTTCAGGCATGACATACTAGGACCTCAAATCATTCCTATCACTCGACCATACTTAGCAAAGTGTGCTTCAACGAACATTCTTCGCATTAAGTGTGGCTATTCACACATTCGTGCATTGTCATCCCATACTTTGTATCGACAAGACATTTCTGACTGAAAAATATAGAGGGTAGATATTGATAGCAATTAGAGTTGATGAAAACAATCAAGTATTACCCATGGCTTTTGCTTTTATTGAGAGCGAGAACAATAAAAACCGGTACTATTTTCTGAAGTGGATGAAGGATGCAATTGTGTATATGAGACCAGTTGTATGCTTTATACATGACTATCACGCTGTCCTTCTCTGGGCTATGGAGTATTTGAGGGATAGCAATGTGGAGAAAGGGTATGCATAAGAGTGGCTAGATATTTGTAGCAGATGATGGATGCATCATATGGGTGCTAATTTCTATAAGTAGTTCAATAACAAACAACTTATGGATCTTTTTAAGAGGCTATATGCCTAGAATCAATAGAAAAAAATCAATAATTTTTAGAGGAGGTTGGACGAGCTGATAATGAAACAAACAAATGAACAGTCCAGAAAGCCAATACCTATAGGTGACAAGGCTCTGAAAGCTCTAGGACCACTCCCAGTGATGACCATAATGTGTGGACATCGGCATCGTCGATTAAAAAATTTTCACACTAGATTGAGAATGAGACGAAGGAGAAATGAGTCTTATTGCATAATGATGGTGGCGCTAGGTTTGGTATAATGACCATCAATTTGGCTGAGATTTACAACTGAGTGATGCGTAGTGTAAGAGGGCTCCCACCTATTGCCATTATTGAGTTTATCATATATAGCATATATAAATATTTTAGAGATCGGTACAAAATAGTTGGGCCTTCTATGGTAGGCAATGGCATTTTCTTCAGCACAGTAATGACGAAGTATTTGGAAAAAAAAATATAAAAAGACTTGAGAATATTGAGTTATATTTTAAGTTACACAACAACATAGATTGAGACTCTTGTGTGCTGCCAATGCATAGCGTGGAATCTAGTATAAGAGAGTTGTTCAAGAGTGTGTCCTGAAGGATGACGGGACCTGCTCGTGCTCATGTCAATAGCTAAGGTTGTATAACCATCCATGTTCTTATGTTATTTCCATTAGCGCAGAGTGTGGAATACTAGATCGTTATTTTGTGTCGCCTTGTTTTAAGAAGGAAACTATCTTGTATATCTAGAGTGGCGAGATATTTGGCTTTGGTATTGTGGGGTCTTTCGAAAACTTAGCAATCTCAGGGTTTTTTACATTCTGAACCTATTAACACCAAAAATTGGTAAGCCCCGCAGATAGAATCGGAAAGCCGATTGGTTTATGGAAAGAGGCCAATTGATATAGGGAAAGAGCCGATCGGATAGATGACGATGGATTCGGTTTAGTCAAAGATAGAAGATTATTCAGATAAGACCAGATCTGAGGAGGAGTCATGGAAGCCATGTCAGGGTGGTTGTATCTTTGTAAAAAATATTTCATAAGATAGACAAGTTTAGTTAGTTTTTCTTTTATCTCTAAGATTGATTCTGTTTTACCATTAGAAAAGTTCATCCCGTATTCGTGTAGTATTTGTATAACCCCAAGGTATAAATATAGACCCCCTAAAACCTTGTAAATCATCTCCATAGATTAATATAATCTCTTGTTCATCTAGGTTTTTTCTGGTGGGTTTTAGCTCTCGATATGGGGCTGCATCGGTTAGGTTCGAACTCCGATGAAGGGGTAAGTTTCACCATTATTTTAGTGTATCCACTCTATCTAATGCTGCATCAATTATATCCGATCTCTTAGTTCGATCGGATATATCACATCACATTTGCGTCGGATCTATCAACTTATCGAGCTCTTTTTACCGTCATCAGCCTCATGTTGCATCGGTTAGGTTTGATGTACTAGACTACCGATAGTAGATTGAGCCTTAAGTCGGTGGTTTTTTACTTGACGTTTCATCGGTGAACTTCACACCTAATGTATCGACTTTTCAGCCGATATACATATATTGCCCATTAATCTGTTAGTGATCGATCTGGTTCTATTAGATCCAGCCTTATACTATCTCAGTTTAGTCTGATCTATCAAGGTTATGTCTAATAGGGCTGGCATTGAGATTTAGCAGATTTCGTTACTCCCATTGACTCAACTAGCCGATTAGTTTATTCATATGCCTACATCGGACCTACAACCGATAATACCTGATGTGCTCACCTATTCCCTCTATCGGTACGTCTGATCTAGCTCCCATTATTTTGGTGCCGTTAGTCTCAGTTTGGTTCGATCTATTAAGGCCGGCTTTAATGGTACCGTCATCGGTGGTCGCTAGATCTCGTCTCTTCGAAAGATCGGACCTTACTCTCTACTTTGTATCTTATATTTTAATCAGAGCGCCATTGACTCCATTACTGATGTATCTTCCGATGGCTCAACATTAACTATTCAAAACGGCCATACATCACCAAACATTTTGAACGATGTCTCGTGTGAAGTAAGTAAAATGTACGCACTCACAAACTCGAAACTTTTACATGTATATTGGAACTGCAAATTGGTAGCATGCCATGAACAGAGCATTTGTATGAACTAGTCTATGAATTATTCCCTAAAAATGAGTTTAAGTTGAACAGATGTTGCTTTTTTTTACCTGAACGATTCCGGCATGCTCTCCTTTTTGGTGATTCTCAGCTGGCTCAGTCCATGTCCCTGGCCATTGGGTCCCATCTGCCGTCAGACTGGCCTTTGCACCTCCTCCTTTGGTGTTTACATTGCCATCAGTTGCTTCCGATCGTTGTGGAATGACAGTGAAAAGTGCATCGAGCCGCGCCTTATACTCCTCGTACTCCCGGCGCACAAACCTATGGTCGCCGAAGAAATCCTCCAGCGCCGGACACGTGTAGGGCCGCGCCTTGGCCTTGAAGTAGCTCAGCGGTGCCCTCGGCTCGATGTGGTGCTTCCGGCAGAATGGGACCCACAGCGCGGCGAACCTCGCCGTCTCGAGCAGCCCCTCGTAGTGGACCAGCGACGCGCCGTCGTCGGAGAGGTAGGTGGCGTACCGCTCGGCGGGGTAGTCGGTGGCGAGGATGGACAAGATGGATATAGCATGGGCTCGTCCACGGGGTCGACGGTGTTGATGAACACGTCGAGGCCAGGGAGGAGGCTGCCGCCGCCTTCGCCGGCGGTGGGAAGGTCGTCGAAGCTCTGCCTCAGGAGGGAGAGGTCGGGGACACGCTTGATGGGGTTGAGCTTGGAGGCCTGGTTGAGCAGCCAGGTGACGCCGAACCAGAAGTCGCCGGCGACTGATATCCACCAGAGCCACATGGCGTCCGAGTCCCGGTGTTTCATGCGCCATATGAGGAAGAGGACAACGGCGATCAGCCTGATTAAGGTTAGTAACCTGTCATAGTTGAATGAAGAAATGGTTAGGATTATTAAAAATGATAGTGTAGATTATTCACAATCTTCTTGTAGACTGATTTTGATCAACAATTTTCTTTTGTCAAAACATTGAGGAAAAAGTCCATTTAATGTCCTTGAACTTTTTCCAAAGTTTAGAATTTACACCTAAACTTTTAAACCACAGATTATTCACCCCAACTTTTCGTCTACTTTACATCCTTCCTCCTAACGGTTTTATCATACAAGACGAGTACATGCCATGCTAGTTAATGATTAAAAATTTTATCGTGGAGCCCACTTATCATCTCGACGCACGAGGATCTCGGACAGCTCTTGGCGCCCTTGCTCGAGTTGAGGTGTCCGGGGCGTGTGCAATGGCACGGGCAAGGCGACTGAGCGGTGGCGGCGCGAGCGAGGCCGGTGGGGGCACGATGTGTGAAGCCACCCAGGTGCACTGGCAATGTGGCCGAGTGTGTCGCCGAGCTCACCCGCGTGCTTCATGACATGACACTATTGAGCGAGTGGAGAGAGACAGGTGGACTGGTGGAGGAAGAGGAAAGGTAGGAAAAAAAAAAGCCCCGAGGAGATCACAGGTGGACCTATAATAAC
Organism: Oryza coarctata; assembly: GCA_030770085.1. Classification (NCBI taxonomy): domain Eukaryota; kingdom Viridiplantae; phylum Streptophyta; class Magnoliopsida; order Poales; family Poaceae; genus Oryza; species Oryza coarctata. The sequence continues at coordinate 14,522,153 of CM061475.1, forward strand.
TACTTTTTATATTTATCGTTGACCTGGACACTACATGAGTGTCATGTAGACGAAAATAACTAAGTGTGAATGAGAGATATAAAGTGATGTCCGATTTTAAAATTTTGGAATGAATTTTAGACGTTGCTTAAAGATTAGGACGTGAAATGAACTTTTTCCAAACATATATAATTGTGAAAAATTTTACTTTGAAAAAAATCATGATCATCTAGCTGGCACTATCTCGGTCCCTATGTATATTTCTAAAATAGTAGATAAGAGAAAAGATCTTGATGTCCTATTTGGGAATAAATAAGCAGTTGAGGGTAAAATAAAGAGAAATTTGAATAAGAGATGATTACATTTAAAAAATAGCAACATAGAAATACATAAAAAATAGTAACATAGAAATAATAAAATTTTAACTCTAAAATTGCATTTGTTATAAGGCGGAGGTAGCAGAAAGAAGTGGACTCGTAACAAGGCAAATAGCAATTAAAAAACCTGGGAACCTACTACCGTTGGACTGATAAAGTGCTCCTCGGACTATCGGCCTACAAACTGAATGTAGCTCAGTGTTTTCATGTACCCCCCACGCAGGCCGACAGCGAGATTGCGACGACCACCGAAAGGGGCCTTTCACGTGGGCATATGTAGCCTCTTGACTTGTTTTTCATCCACGAATGTGCGGCAACCAACTGAAGGCAGTATTTTTAGCGGAGATTGGGTAGGTTTTTTCACTGTTAGATCATTAATATATAATTAATTAAGTATTATTTATTATAAAATTGAAAATATATATATAATTATTTGATTTTTTTTAAAAAATCTACATATAGTTTTTTTTAAAAAAATACCGTTCACTAATTTAAGAACGTAACGGAAAACGATAAGTATCAGTCCAAACCACTATGAAAGAACGGGCCCAAGTCTTCTATAGTACTTAGTAGTAGAGTACTGGTGTACAAGGTACAAACGCTGCAGCTTTTACGTCTGAATCTGCAACCCACTTGGGTTATTTTAATTTTGCTTTCATGTTTTCTAATGTTTGGCTAATTATTTTTTTAATCACTATGTAAAAGATATCTTCTGGCACTACGGGGCAAGTGTCTGACTTGATTTTTGTAGAGATTTCTTTTAAAAAAACCTAAGTTATGTATGATCTGAAAAATTCGTATCCAACTTTATAAGCAGGGTCTTGGTGTTCCGCAAGATTCGGGAGAGTTGATGCTACTATCGATCATACATAGCAGCAGTGGGAAAATGCACACGACGAGGCTACAATCTATCGCTGTTCAGAAGAGCTAGCATAATAGCATACGATCGAGTACGTGGACGACAGCAAGGAGAAAGGAAGAAGAAGAAACGCAGGCGGCAGGCTGACATACCTGTAGGGGTGGAGGAGGACACCGCTGACCTTGAACATCCGGTACAGCGGCGGCGGCGGCGGGCGGCCGTCTTCCTCGCCGTGGCAAGTCTCTTCCTCCTCCTCGGCGGGAACCCAGTACTTGTCCTTCGCGCTGCCGCCTTCGCCGCCGCCCGGCAGCAGAGGGTCCGCGAGGCCGGCGTTGTTTCCGCCACGGCCAGCCGCCGGCGAAGGCGCCATGGCCTGATCTCCCCCTTCCGAGTCCTAGTTAGCCAGCAGCCACTACAATACCGATATATCAAGTCAGATTTCGGTGGATGTAAACGAACGAGAGAATCCAATCGTGCGTGTGCGCGAGCGAGAGCGTGCGACGTGCCCCCCATGCCATGTGATCCGGGAAGTCGCGGGGGGCACACCGGAGCGTGCATGGGCTGGCCGACACAAGGTGGCGTCGAGATCCGCGCGCGCTGGCGGCCGGCCGCCGCGCTGCGTGCTACGAAGCGATGCAGGCATGCAGCCATACCACGCAGAAAACGTGCGTTCGCGTCCATTGTGGCCACTGGCCACGCATCAGCGGACGGACCGTGAGGCGCGGTTTGCACGGCACACGGCATATGCAGCAGTACTTGTTTACGCCGTCTCACGCATTAATTCAGTACATGCCATAGGAGAGTATAGTAGTGTACTCCTCGTTAGACCGACACAGAATGGCAGCAGGAGAACCAATTGGTAAACAGTAGTAATCGTGGAGGACGAGGGGAGCTAGTCAGCTAGGCACATCGTCAACTGCAGCGCAAGTCCGGGGCAGAGCGATTGGTCTATCGACTATTCGAGATCTTCCATGCGATTCTCGTCTCGTATCGTAAGATTTGTTTATACCTATAGGTTTTCTGTATGACGTGGTTTGATATGGAGCTCGTTCAAAACGGTGTGTGCACTTGTAGCAGCATCTCAGAAGCTGTCCTCCGGTAATTGATGGCTCAGAATGATGTCTGCATGTGTTAATCCTGATAGGCTGATATGCATACATGCGATCGCCGCTGTCAAGGATGGGCTGGGCCTCGAAAAGAGTTGACTACGGGCCCACGATTGCAAAGCCTAAGATTAGTACCCAAGAAAGGAAAAGGTCCATTTAAATCCCTTATTATTAGAATTTCATATCTCAACCGTAAAAAAATAAGTTATATCGTCTCACTCAAATATTAAAAGTAAAACGGTTGTTTTGAGAGTTATTTAGGCTGACGTGCTGTCTATGTGGTTGTAACCTCCCGATTTTGGCTGAGCCGTTCAAAGCTATTTAATAAAAATTGTAGTTTTAAAACTTAATTACCTCGTTGTACCAAGGTCTAGTGTCAAGATCTCAATTCAATTATATTTATGACCTAGAAAATTTCAATCCAATTTTTTTCCTCCAAAGCAAGATTTGAATTCCAAGGCTTGAATTTTGAAAATCAAATACCTTTATAATCTTATTCAAAACCCCTTTGAAACTCACCCTTTCTTTTCTTTCCACAAAATCAAATTTATTCCCAAAATATACAAGTCCTAAACTTAAAGTCCTTTTCTTGATATTTTCAAATTTTTGTAAGTTCAAATATCAAATTAAAATTCAAATATCCCTTCAAATCATTCAAACACTCCTTTTGTATCTTTCCTTGAAATCATCAAAATTCTATCGATACTGTATAACAAGTTTGAATTCAAAACCCCTCCAAATCCTTTCAAAACCCTAATTATAAAATCCCTATAAAAAGAAAAGAGAATTTTTTTTGGCCATTCTCTCCTCAGTTCTTCTTTTTTGGCTCGGCCTCCTTTCTTTTTCTCCCCGCTATTTTCCAAGCCAGCCCAACCGCACCCTCACCCACCGTAGGCCCATGCGACCACCCCTTCCTCTCTTTTCTTTCCTTTCCCATCATCCCCGAAGTAGGCCGCTAGCCTAAGCTTCCCTCGCGTGCGTTCGCAGGCCTTGCTTACTAGCTGCCTCTACTCCGCGCATGCTTGCTTTGTCACATCTGCATGCTCATTCCTCTCTCCTTGCCTCACACACACGCACAACGTGTGCTCGACGAAATGCCAAGTCGGTTGCTCGCATTCACGCCCAAGCACCATGGCCGTATCGCTCCTGCGTGTCACGCCATGCCACACCACTCCAAGTTTAGCCCCATGCCATGAGTCCTGTTGTTGATCGCTCGAATCAGTGTTGCAACGGACCTTTGACACCGCTCGGCCCTATGCTCCCGTGTCCCATCGTGTCATCGGCCTCATGCATTTGTTGCCGCTCCTCTGCACGTGGAGTCCTATAGGAGGACTCTATCACTGCCCTACGCTCAGTCGTCGGTCTCGCTTCACATCTGCAACCTTGTCAGCTCCCTTTTGTTGTTGCCGCTAGGCAGGCCCTCAAGGCCATGCTGCCTAGCCTTCTGCATTGCCTATAAATACCCTGTCCTCATCATCTCTAGAAAATCACCATGCCACCGCCCCTTTTTTATCCGAAACCAAGGCTGCCGTTGCGCCTAGCCGCTTAGCCTCTATGTATGTGCGCTACCACCTTCTCTGGTCATTAGAGCACTATCATCCTCTGGTTATCCTTTCCTAGCCCCTTTCGCCGTCCCTCCCAGATCAGTGGACACCATCAGTGCCGCGCCTCCATCTGATGCAAGAGAAGCAAGAGCATTAAGGAAGAAAGAATGAGAAAGAAGAAAGAAGGAGGAGGAATAAGGAACCTCCCTAGGCATTGACAAGAAGGGCCCACCTCGGCCTATGAAGTATGGCCAAGTGTCCCTTCCCCTAGCCTATGACATGTAGGACCTTCCCAAACTAATCTACCATATACCCTTTGATTCATGTACCAATGACAGGTAGGACCCACCCCAAGTTTAGCCTCTCTTGTCTCTCCCACTATCAACCTAGCCCACAATGGTATATTCCCACCAAATATTCTCTCTATTTTCATATTATTCCTTTGAATTCTAGAAATTCCATTAAAAATTTAAAAATTCATATCTTTCAAACCGTAAGTCTGTTGACTCTATTCAACTTCTACAATTGTTATAAGGATAAGATTTATCTAATGACACTATTATTTATTTAGTGTTTATTTGCCTTTTTAGGATTTTATTTGGAATTCTCGTGATTCGTGCGTAGCTCGCTATTAGAAAATTATTAGACACTGATTCTGAAAAAGTTTCTCATCAACCATAAGGCAAGTCACCCTTGACTATATTACTCCTAATTTATAAATTGTGGTTGTTTGTAAAGTTACATGCTTAGCATACACAATAAATTTGATTGGTCTCGATTTACATAAAACCGACGAACTAATCTAGTAATTGCATTACTATACGTAGGTTGTTATTAAACCTTATCCTTGTAACTCCACCATAATGGTGCATTGAAATACTCGCTCTTTGAGTTGTGGATATGGAAAATTAGGTTGTGAAACCTTTGTGAAAACCTGACTCGAGGAGTCGGTGGGTTTGAAGAAGAGAAAAGATTTGGGAAAACTCGCGATGCAGAATCTTGCCTGTGTGGCTTGGTTTGGTTGTCACATGTAAGTATCGATTCTTTAGAGAATTATATCTGAGTATCTTACAGTGTAACCACACGAGTATTTATGAGATGGTCCTGGCTAAGTAATTAGTTATCACATAAAAACATTGTATGTCAATAGTTGTGGAACGCGGGGGATTAGGAGACAGGATTATGGATCTTTACTGCCTGGGATGAATGTTATTCTAGCATCTTTTAAGGTGATTAGTGAAAGATCAAGTCTCCTAAACTTGTGTTATATAGAAAGTTTTGGTGATCAATGACAATATATGTTGGGACTAACTATTTCCATGAGTTGAAGTGACTAGGTTAAGTTCTGGAATCAAGATGAGAATATTGATAGATATGTTGGTAAAGAGAAGATATTAAAGATGTGAAGAGCGAAGTGACTTTTTATGGCAAGATGGTAAAGGACAAGCAATGCTCGGCCATGATGGACCATGTGGTGGTAAAGGGCAAGCGAAGGGTTTGGCACTGATGGACCAAACTGGTGGTGAAGGGCGAGTGAAAGCTTTGCGTTGATGCACCGTGTAATGCCATGTGAAGTTGTGAAATATCCATATCAATCATTTGAAGAGTGCAAGATAGAGTGCCGAAGATCAAGATAATTTGAGCCATTGATCAAGGCAAATATATAATTGATTTGTGACTAATATATTTAATAAGATATAGGTGAATAATCCCGATGGTGAAATGGAGTTGACATTGGTAACGCTTAAGGTAAAGTAAGAAAATGGCATAAAGCTATTTCTAGAAGTATAGTTTTTCTATTTGCTTTTGACTATAGGAATACTATACTATTAAGAGTGATGTAACGTTGATGTGTTTATTTATGTCTCGGTGCTCAAAGTGAATATTCTAAGTGCTTTCTTGAGAGAAATCTAAGTCTTAACCTATTTTTCGATAGGTTTTAGAGTTTGTTCTTGGTTGGGTTGGTTAACCCTCTTAATAAGCTTTCTATAGAGCCCAAGATAATAAAAAAGGGACTCCAGAGCAAAGAATTATGACTGTTTTGTGGGTTGCTATCACGGAGTAGCGAAGACTCCGGACTTTTTGGTTAGATACTCCAAACCAGGTAGGGAAGCTTATTCGAATACTCTAGAAGTTTTGGCCGGATACTCCAGACCAGATAGAGAAGCTTATCCGAAGACTCCAGAGGTTTTGGCTAGATACTCCAGACCAGACAGACAAGCTTGTCCAAAGACTCCAGAGGTTTTGGCTGAATACTCTGGACTTTGAATCTGTGAGTTATGTTTTGGGGGGCTCGGGTATTTAAACCCCTCCACCCATTCACCCTTTGCATCTATTTTGAGGCTTAGTTTTAGTAAGAGTAAGCAGATCCAAAGCCAAATAGCCCCTACCAAATCTCCTACCTTGGTGGTACCTCTTTTTGTGAGTGATTAGAGAAGAGAAAGAGTTGAGTTAAGAGATCTAGAGGTTGAGAGCAAGTAAGTTTTACTCCATTCTTTAAGCACTTAAGTTCATAGTAAGTAAATCCTTGATTGTGTTTATTACTCTCAGAGATCAATGTTTCTTAGACATCTCGGAGTCACCGGTGAGCTTCCAAAATTATGGTGAGTCATCGAAAGTTTATAAAGGTTCATCCTCACCTCCGTAAGGGAAGAGGTAATTGAGTGAGAACAAAGCTTATGTTTAGAGCTTGCTTGGTAGAGCAAGCTTTATCGAAGGTAGTAGCTCATTGCACAAGTGTGTGAACCTCGGTGGTCACTTGGGAACACAGTTTTGCCTCGGTGGTTTCTTGGAGACAAAAACTTTATCCTTGGTATTTGTTTGGTGAGGTTTGGGATCGAGAAAGATCCGGCTCTTTAGAGCCTCTCAACGGAGATGTAGGATCGTTGGGATACAAACTTCGGGAAACAAATATTTTTTCTCCGTCAATCACTTATGTTCTTTACTTTCTTGCATCATTTATTGTTGATTTGGATAAGCTCTTTCATCCGCTTTCTTCAAGGGTGTCTCTTTCAAGTATCCTTTTGGATGCGGTGAAAGAGAACCGAAATATCTAGACTCACTATTCGGAGACATCAATCGAGGCCCTCTATCTGACAGAGAGGCTTGTACGGATACTCTAGCCATTTTGACCGGATACTCCAACCATTTTTACTAGATACTTTGGAGGAATTTTGTCTGGATACTTGGTCCTTTGGTCTGGATACTTCGGAGAAAAATTTTATTCTGCTATGAGTGTTTTTTAGGAACACCTATTCACACCCCCTCTAGCTGACATCAAGGTTCATTTAATTGGTTAGGAGTAGGAGACATTCCCAATATATCTTGAGTAGATGAAGGTATTAGGCTTGTTTGATACTCGGTTTGAGAGATTTGATCAAATTATGTGACATGGGATATTTATGGGTTAGTTTTGGAAAGGCCTTATCATAAACTTCTGGAGCCAATAGGTATCCGGTGTTAGTTTCATGTCATGTGGGTAAAGCATACAAAGTCTGTAGAACTTAAACTATTTAAATAGCTGCGCCCACGGTTAAGGTCAAATGTAAGATGATTCTTCTAGCATAGATTTGTTTGCCAGTGTTTTATGAAAAATCTTCGTGGAAATGAGAATCGTTATCAGAGTAGGTCTTGGTGACTGATGGATGATCTTAGTGGTCTAAAACAGGTTTGTATGACTCGAGATGCCATGATAGCATCATAGTATAGGCTTCCTAAGAGGAAGCAGAAACTAAATCTTTGATAATTCCGAGAAGGAACTGACAAAAAGAAAGATGTTGGTGAAAAGAAAGATTTTGGTTTAGCACTGAATGGAGCTAAACAAAGGTTGTATGCATGGCTTATGTAATGATGTTTGTTGAAGAGATGGTAAATAAAAAGAAACTATTAATGATACTAAAACTTTGTTCTCACGTTTGGGTTGTGTGCAAAGCAACTCACATCGGATCAAGATGGTAAGTCTCTTTTCAAATGAATTATGAAACTCACATTTAGAGATTACAAACCATTTTTAAACAAAAGATTTGTAAAACAAGCCTAACATTCCTTTGCAACTTGTATACTCACGTTTCCCATAACTTGCGAGTACAAAAGTACTCACTTTCTCTATTTTGTTGTTTTTTTCTTTCTTCCTCCTTAGTTCAGGTTGAAAATGACAAAAAGCTTGGTTTCGCCTCTAGTCCCAAGCCACTGCCTGTGGATTAGTGTGCTAACCGTGCTAAGCACCGCTGTTGCAGTTTTTCTTAGTTGATGCTGCTAAGTGTCTACTCGACATGATAACAAGATATAATGTATTTGTTTAGTTTTTATAATAATTACTATTTTGTTACCATGGGTGCTAGCTTGGAATTTTAGGACTAGCATCAACATGCACGGTTCAGCAAGGGATGGTTTGACGTCCTCGACAGCACGTCCTCGGTGGTGAAAGATTAAGTTTTCTAATCTTATGTCATCAGAAGTTTTGATGATTAATGATAATATATATTGGGAATAACTATTTTCATGAGTTGTAGTGACTAGATTGAGTAATGGCATAAGATAAGAATATTCATAAAGAAGAGATGCTAGAAGATGAAAATCATTGATGATGACCAAGCAAACATATTGAAAATGTGGGGTACAAAATGGCTTTATATGGTAAGATGGTGAAAGCCAAGCGATACTTAGCCGTGATGGACCATGCGATGGTGAAAGATAAGCAGAGGGCTTGATGCCGACGGACCAATGAAGTGGTGAATGGTGAGTAAAAGCTTAGTGCCAATGGACCGTGCAAGACTATGTGAAGTTACGAATGATCCGTATCAATCAAATGAAAAAGAAGAAGAAGAGAAGTGTTGGTAATCATCGAAATGAGAAAAAGGATGGCATAAACATATTTTTATTGGTATAGCTTTTCTATTTACATTTGAGTATAAGAATGCCGTATTATTAATAGGGATGTAATGTTAATATGTTTGTTTATGTCTCAGTGCTTAAAGTGATATATTTAGGTGCTCTCTTGAGAGAAACCTAAGCCTTCACATGTTCTCTAAGTGCTTTTAGAGTTTGTTCTTGGTTGGGTTAGGTAATCTCCATAAGCTTTTCATAGAGCTCAAGATCGTCGAAAATGCACTTCAGAACAATGAGTTATGACCATTGTTGTGTGGTATTGTTTGTCAGGGAGGAGCGAACATTTCGGTCTTTGGGGGTTGAATACTTCATTTTGACCTCATTAGTTCGGCAGAGAAACTAGACTAGAGTCTCCAATACTTTTAACCGAAGTCTTCGATATAAATTCTCTGTCTAGCAGTGAGAGCTGACTAGAGCCCTTGGTGTTTCCGATCAGTCTCTGGTGTTCGAATATGTAAGTAACGACTAGTTTTTAGGGACTTCGGTATTTAAACCCCTCCACCCCTTCTTTCCTTGGCTGCTGAATTTAGGCAAAAGTAGACCTATCCATAGTCAGATAGCCCCTCCCAAATCTCATACCTTTATGGTAGTTATTTATGAGAGTAATTTAAGGAGAGGAATAGTTAGGTTGAGAGATCAAGATGTTAAGAGCAAGTAAGCTTCACTCCATTCTTTGAGCACTTGAGTTCATAACACAAATCTTTGATTATGTTTGTTACTCTTGGAAATCGAGATATCCTAGATGGCTAGGAGTCATTGGTAAGCATCTAAGATTATGGTGAGCCTCTAATAAGTTTGTAAAGATTTTCCTTCATCTCTGCAAGAAAAAAGGTAATGAGTGAGAACTAAGCTTGATATTTGATGTTGCTTAGTAGAGAAAGTTATACCGGAGGTAATAGCTCGTTGCCCAAGGGTGATGACCTTAATGGTAACTTGGAAACCGAGTTTTGTCTTGGTGTTTGCTTAGAGGCGAAAACTTCATCCTTGATACTTGCTTGGTAAGGCTTGGGATCGAGAAAGATCTAGCTTCTTAAAATCTCTCAATGGAAGTAGGATCTTTGGATCCAAACTTTGAAAAATAATGTGTCTCCTTGTGATTTCACTTGTCAAGATATTTTACTTAATTTACCATTGCTCTATCCTCTTCTTGACCAAGATTGTCTCTAATGCATGATGCTTGAGTGTGTTGTTTGGGGGTCATATTATCTGGTACTTAGCATCGGAGTATCCGGTCAAAGTGCTCTACCTACAGAGCGTTTCAATTGGAGTCTTCGGTGGTTCGGACTTGATACTCCAGTGAAAATTTTAATTCTGTTGTGAGTATTTTTTTCGAATGCACATTCACCCCCTTGCGACATCAAGATTCTTTCATATGGCATGTTGACCTAATCTTCGTCTTACGTGATAGCTACATGCTGCTTATGTGACATTATTATTAAAAGCACAATAAAAATATAGTGTGAGGGTCTAGATGTAAGTAACAACACCTATCTTCTTCCTCGACCTCTCCCTCTCCTCTCTCCTAGAGCCATAGAGGCAAAATGGCAAAGCTTATGGAGGACTACTAAAAGGACGTACTAGGGTTGAAGAAGGAGAGGGTGGTGACGTCGTCAAAGTCATAGGTGGCACAGCATATATGATTGATCATGTCATGCCTCCTCCCCATCCTGCAGGACAGTGGCGACCCTCGGCGTGAGGAGCTCCTCCGCCTCCCACATAGTGCAAACTGCCTGCACGCCATGGACCCATGCACCGTGGCCTGCATCGTAGATTCTAGTCATGACTGCCACCTCCTCTTTAGGCAACAACAGCTTTGGCACCCACTGCGGTGGCACATGGCAACAAGTGCGTCTACTGTACCCATCGAAGTAGCATCGAGCCATCTCTCCCAGCATGCGCTGGCCAGCCAAAACTTAATGACAACAACAACAATCAACATCGACGGGTTGATGAAAGAAAAGCTGCTATTCTTTGCTCTATTTTGTTCGTCAAAGAAAACACATCTCTCTCTTTGTGTGATCGATAATCATTTTTCTCAAGAAATCGAATTAAATTCCTTTCGGGTAATATGGAAGAAAAGCTGCTGTAGAACAACTGATGACACTGATACAGAAGGCGATTGACTAGTGCGGGCAAAGTGCGGACTGCATGTCCAACCTGTCAAGCACCAGCTGCAACAACCACAACACCCTCTTGCTTCCCTATCTCTTCTACCCTCCCTCATCCAATTTGGTTCGTAGGATCTAGAAGCATATGGGCCTACACGTTTTGCCACTGCTATGAGCTTGAGTTCAAGCTCTATGAGAGAGAAAGGGGATTGATGGTGTTAGGAGAGGAGATGTGGAAGAGGACTCTAGCCTGGATCATCGACTCATTGACGAAGGAGAGCTTGGGCCGGCAGCGTGGTAGTGGTCACCCCAAGCTCACCATCATCCTTCCATCGTGGCTAATAGAAGAGGTGGGGAAGGAGCTACTGCCATCGCTCATTCCTTTGTTGACTGGCTTGAGGCCCTCGCCAATCTTGGTGAGGGTGGCGGGGGCAAATCCAGCAAGTCGAACAAAGCCTCTCTTTGCTACATGAAACCTCTTTGACTCGCCTCACTGCGCTATTGTTGTCCCGTGGAGCTCCACCTTCCCAAGCACACCGGTGAGCTTGCCTCCCTCTTCTCTCCATCCTGCCACTGGTGTCTTCCCCCGTCACACCTTGCCATCCCTAACGCCGTAGTGAAGCAGTAGCAACATTTTCTTCATGGGAGAGGAGAGGGGAGAAAAGAGAATAACATATGGGCCTCACTGATTTTTTTCTCCAAGAGATTTACATGTGAGTCCCACCTATTTTTTTAATTTTATTTTTCCTATTAGAGTGGTATGTAAGTGCTACATAGGCGTCATGTCACATAAAAAAATATGTCAAAGTAGATACCACGTAAAACTAAACCACTATCAAAACCACCTAGAGAATTAAACTAATCTGATTTTAACAGTTAAGTAAGCCTTTATAATTGATTTTGTGATTGAGATATATGAATCAAACCGGCTAATTATTGAGGAAGAAGTTGGACATTTCCCACAAGAACCCTCAACAATCACTTTTTCAGTTGGGCCAGAAGAGGGATAGCAACTGAATTGCGGCCCATAATGGTCGATCCTTTGCGGACGTGTGGCCCATGTTATATGAGCTGGAGCGATAGTGCGGTGTACGTGCAGCCTGTATGGGCAGAAACGTAATTGTGGTGTACATGCGGCCCGTATTTTATAGGCAATAACGGTATTGAGGTGTACGTGTGGGCCATATTTTATGGACTACTAGCTGCATCATGCTTACTACAATTTTGCCGTCAGCTCGCAAATTATGTCTCTAGTAAAATCTGATGCAGCCTGAACTTTCATGGTAGATGCAATGAACTTGCTAAGCTACAGTGGATTGTATGGCATGAACTGGGTAGGATTATGGTGTTCGTACTCAAATTAGTGAATAATGCAGCAGTTAGCAGATGGACTAAGAAATCCTGATACAACGATACCTTGCTATTCAATGATATTTTGACTACAGGAGTTATTCACATCATCTCATACAGTGGACTCGCATACTGTAAAACACTAGAAATTTTAACTGTAAGTGGTACATTACTACAGATTTTTTTTTTCAGACAAATGGCTAATCTTTCATTTATTGCACAAACCTGTACATCCACTACACTATGCACAGCATGTAAAAAGAACCTGAGAATCAACAAGAAACTCAACAAGGGGAAAACAAGTACCAGCCAACATTGAAGATAAAAATTAATCCTAAAGCCCCCAACTTGTAGGGAAGCTGGCACCACCTGACCGTCTAAAGTGGAACCGAACAGATCCAGAATGCATAGCTTGGATGGCAATGTCCACCAATGCGATAATGACAAACGAAATCAATATTAAGATGAACAGGAGATAGGGTCTCTTGCTCCATCGTCCCATGATCCCCAATGCAAATGGGTATATCAGCAGCAGGATCCACACATTGAATACCAGCCCGAGCGATGCATCTCCCATCTGCATCAGTGACCATCCTCCAAAGACAGCTTTGCCTATTGCCGTGCCAATGGCACACACATTCACTGATATCACCACTATCGTCGGGAACAGTAGTGGTGCCCACTGAACGGCATACAGTTCTGCAAACTTCTCGCTGGTGCTGCTTGCTACTTGTTTTGCCGTCAGCTTGAATGAGACACCCTTCAAACCAAAAAGCTTCAGCACTATGTGCAGCACTGCAGTCGGGTAAACAGCTGTTGCTCCAATAATGTAGAACTGCTCATTGCGGATCCAATCCAGCAATGTTAGGCCTGCCCACTTGATCTCAACCATACCAATCATTTCCGTCATAACTATGACGATCACAAGGTATAATACATATGTAGGAAATGGCTTCTGTATGTAGAATATGCCACGGAAGATCCATATGACTGGGAAGAGGAGATAGAATACAAGGAAGACTGATGAAATTGGGTAGCCTGTCATGTTAACGTAAGCAATCCTTTGCATAAAGTTGAGTCGGCGGCCAGCAAGGAGTGGGCAGTTATGTGAGAAGAACATCTCAAGGGAGCCACCTGACCAGCGCAGAATCTGGAAGAGGCGCTCTGTGAGGTTGATTGGTGCAGTGCCACGGAATGCATCTGGTTCCATGCGGCAGTACATCGACCGCCACCCTGTCCGATGCAATCGGAAGCCAGTCACCACATCCTCGGTTGCAATGTTGTAAACCCAACCAACTTCCTTGCCCCATTCAGTACCATCCTCATATGCACATGCCATGACATCATTCAACTCCTTCAGAACAGACTCTTCAAGTGCAGGTGGTAATATGATTGAGCGTTCTTGATTTGCTGCTGAAGGCATTGAGTTGATGAAGGAATCTGACTTGCCAAACTTTTTAGAGCTATCCACAGTATTGACATCATCAGGTCTCCAATGAGGAGGGTCAACACCATAGAGTGCCACTCGGCGGAACATGCAACCAGTGCCAACATAAGAGGGGCCCTGGATACCATTGAGGCCAAGCAAAGTAGCATCAAAGAAGACTCGGTTGTGATTGCAATACCTATCAGTTGGGTCAACGTCATCAAAACGTTGGGGGAACTGGACAAAGGCTGTGTTGTCACCTTCACGTCGATCGAGCATGAAACATATGCCAGCATGGAAGGCCTTGGAGTTGTTGACATAGTGGTCACCATCAAAGTTGATGATGAAAGGTGCGTTAGTGAGGAGGGCAGATACTCGCAGCTGCACATTCATGGCACCTGCCTTCTTTTGGTGGTCATAGCCTGGGCGCTTCTCACGGGCTATGTACACAAGCATTGGAAGGCGCACATCAACATTACTGAAGTCCACAGGGCTATCAGTGCTTGCTGGTAGACCAAGTTGAGGTTGATTGCTTGGATGGTTCAACATAACCTATTGAACAGCCATGGTAGTGGAAAAATAGATCAGAGTAGTTTTATTAGGTCACTCATATGCTACTCTAATCAATATACGTAGGAATTACTATAAGCTACTTATGTAAAAGATAATGTTATAAGAGAGTGAAAACACCTGAACGATTCCAGCATGTTGTCCTTTCTTATGGTTTTCAGATGGATCAATCCATGTACCAGGCCACTCTGTTCCATCCACCATCCAGGTTACCTTCACACCTTCTTTGGCTTGTGCATGGTTGTATGCATCCGACCTTTTGGGAATTATGGTAAATAGTGAGTCTAAGCGCACCTTGTACTCATCATACTCCCTACTCATGCATCTGTGGTCACTGAGAAACTCCTCTGGTGCACTTCCTGTGTATGGACGTGACTTCACTGCAAAATAGTTCTCAGGGGCCCTCGGCTCAATGGAATGTTTTCGGCAAAAGGGAACCCACAATGCAGCAAACTTTGTAGTCTCAAGTAAACCCTCATAATGGATTATAGAACCACCATCATCTGAGAGATAGCAAGCATGCTTGTCAACTGGGTAGTCTGCTGCAAGAATGGATAAAATGGAGTTCATAGTGTATATCATAGGCTCATTTATGGGATCGACGGTGTTGATGAATACATCAAGGCCAGGGAGCTTGGAGTTTCCATCAGGGAGATCAAACTGTTGTTGTAAGAGGGCAAGGTCAGGAACACACTTGATAGGATTGAGCTTTGCGACTTGGTTTAGCAGCCAAGTAACACCAAACCAAAAATCTCCAATTATAGATATCCACCAGAAAAACATGCCATCAGCGTATGGGTGCCTGATACGCCATATGAAAAACAGGATGATAGCAACCAATCTGACCAACGTCAATAACCTGTTGCAAAGAAATGAAAGAAAGAGTCAGAACATGTCATGGTCATGGAAATATTTCCAGAATACAGATACAAGTCCTAGCTTTGGAATCAGAATATATAACACTAGCTAGCATAAATTGCAGTGTGTATGATTAGTGTAAACTGTACCCTGACTCAAACAGAAAAAAAAATTCACCTCCCAAAAATTGGTTCACCACAATATGTTAGCAAATTTATAATTTTTCAACGGTTACAGATGAAATCATATACTCAAAAAGTCTTGAACATTAGCATTTGCATTCATGCCTAATGCACTTCGAATTTAGTAATCGAAAACATGCCATAATTAATTTTGAACTTGTAAACTTCAAATGCCCCGAACATTTCAACAACCAGCCGCAATCCGCAGCGGTCCATACTCCATAGCACTGCACGCTCGAGGACAAAAACAATAGCACTATTCAAACCTAGCTCCGATGCGGCAAGAAGATGACGGGGCTGGCAGGCCGCGAGGACCTCAAACTGATCCCATTCGGCTTCGAGTCGGCGGGCCGGACCCTCCGGCGAGCCGCACGGGCACGGTGCAGGGGCCGCAGGACTGCCAGGCACGGCAAGACGGGAGGGCAGCCAGACTGAACGGCAGCGAGGGTTGGGATTTGGGAGCGAATATGGGGAGTGAAGACAGGCGCGGCTCCTACGTAGGGTTACGCCGCTCGTCGCCGGCGTCGTCCCCATCGCCGAGCCGGTGTGTGTCAGTTGGGACGGGAGGAGAGTGGAGTGGAGTGGAGTTGGGGATGCTTCTTCTGCCACTGATGTGTGGGACCAGCCTTTGCCACGAGCAGTGGATGGACTCGTGGCCCATGGCCTTCGACTGCATGTGGCCAATTTTTGGTCCAATAATGTCACGAGGGACAAGGGGAGATACAGTTGGGCTCGATAATTTGGACGCTGGTTAGTGTGGCCCACGAGATTCCCCTTGCGACAAACGGACATGGCTGGATGCTGAAACTTTGGACTACGCCTGAAGCCGCCTATTTGCACACAGTCAATACACTAATCCTAGTATCTGTAACGACGAAAGAAAAACTGCTACGTGACGCTCAAATCCCATTCCTTCGCAAATCGAACAATTTTTGGACTTACTATGGAATTTCTTTTTAGCAATTAGTACTAAGTATAAAAGTGATTAAAAAAGTCGGGTGTGTAATAATCTTAACCTCCTATTGCAATATATGAAATGATAGTCAGACAGCCTAATCATTTCGCTTAGGATTATTATAAGCCATAACATCTTATTAATAATAAAAAATAATTATATATATATTCTTATCAATTTAAAAAAAAACTAAAAAATATACTACAATAAAAAAACTTTAAAATTAATTCTAAACTAAGTATTAAAATTCAAATTTTCGCTTAAGGCTAAACGATGAGAGCTGACTCGTAGTGCAGCCTGCACTATCGCAAATTCGCTCAACACGTACGCGCGCACCTGTAGGGGTGGAGGAGGACGCCGCTGACAATGAACGTCCGGAACAGCAGCAACCGCCGGCCGTCCTCGCCGCCGTCTGCAGTCGCCGCCGCCCTCTCCCCCTCGTCGGCGGGCACCCAGTACCTGCCCATCGGGCTAACCTCTACCCTCCTCGTGCCCTTGCCGCCGCCGCAGCCGCCGTTCGCGGCCAGCACTACCGCCGGCGCCGTGTTGGCATCCATGCCTTCCAGCTCTTACCTATTACTAGCTATCTCGCCTCGATAACCTCCGAGACTTTGACCAAGATGAACGAGTTAATAAACAGTGTGGCACTGTACGTAGCTAGCACGCCTAGCTAGCCGTTGATGATTTGGCACGATCCAAGAGAGGAGTGTAGCCGAGTGGGAGTGACGCAGTGTTTATATATGCACACTGACACTGGTGCGCGCGCGGGCGCGAGCGGCGGTTAGAAGCGATCAAACCGCGCCGGGCTGTCGAGCGTCGGCGGCGAGTCACGAGGGCGCAAATCGACTCTGCGCAACATACGTCGTACAGGGTGGACCGGCCCACCTGCTGGTGACCCCTGTATATATGTGTATGCATATAAATATATATATATTGACATGATCACTACGATCGATATATCGAACAATAGATTATATATGTAGCATCAAGCTGGATCAATAAAATTATTCCAATGCATCGCATTCAGGAATAGAGTACATGTATGAATGGTGTTAATTAACTGTGCGCATCATTTCGTTAATATTAAAAAACAGACGGCTACGTATTCTATCTTTACATATGGCTAAAATAGGTTTTCGTAAATAGGTAAAAATATCTTTTTTTTCTCAGGCAGGTTAGTACCCATATGAAAAATCGATTATCGTAGACATACGGCTTAACTTGGCTGCTTGCAATAATCAATTTGGCAGATAGTCCAGTGAAACGGTCGGTCTGCTATAATGGTTTTCTCACAAGCGTTTTAAATGGCGACATGTGTTAATAATTATTGCAGGTGGGCTTGTTAAGCCACTCGTCTGCGGTTTTAATTTTAAAACATAAAAAAATTTCTATTTTGTTTCTTCTACCAATTAATTAATTATTTAAAATTATCGTCAAATTGACATCACCACATATTATTTGTCATACACTAATTAATATTTATTAAACAACATACTTTCTAATATAATTATTCACTATGTACATAACAAATAATTATTTTACATTTATAAGAAGCATATTTCTTTTTCCCACTCTCAAATTTATTGTACTTGTCATCCCTTTTATATGCATTTCTAGGTTTCAAGAAAAAAAATCAAGTGGTTTATATATATCGCGATGGATAAAGTGGCATAAGTCCACACAGATATTTAGAAGTATTGTGTTGTTTATCTTTTAAGCTAGTCTAAGTACTTGATACAACTGCGGGAATAAAAGAAGCTACACGTTACAAATAGTAATACATGTGTCCGTACAAACAAATTTAATTAAGTATATACATACACTATTTAGATGTGATGTAAATCTACTGTGGATTATCATCATCTCGCACATATAATATCTACATAGAATGGTCCCTACGAATTGTTTATAGCACTGTGTAAGAAGTAGTAACAACGTAAATAAGATCTGAATATGTATTTTGAGACAAAAGTACATGTCATTATTGGTCACTTTGTCTTGATAAGTAGTTTTTAGCATAGAACTCGATTTCTAGCTAGAATTTAGGGTTTAGGGTTACGATATAAGAAAATAGATGACAAAAGCAGGAGCTATATACAAGGAGGATTTTAATGACTTGTGAGTTTAAAAGAATAAAGAATTCCATATAATCGACCTCCAGTTAATCTGTTAGAACATAAATCATAACTGTTATGTGCTTTAGGTATATAACAAATGAAATGTAGTGGTTGCTACAGATGAATAAAAACATGTTAAGTTAATGGTTCTAAAAGTTCTTACAGAAGAAAAACTTAAAGTTGTATGAGGCTATTATGCATCTCTTATCTTGATAACTCAGCATTGTCCATTCAATATATGCCCCCACATTATGATTTCTTCTCTTTATAGAGTTTCTCGATATACTTGTTGTTCTCTTTTGGTGACTTGTCCTTGAGCTCCACAGAATCATTACGTATGTCAATGGTGTGTTGCGTCTTGTAGATTCTAGTTGAGTCGAGATAGCCAACCAGTTCCCTCATTTCATCCGCATCGTGTAATTGTAACCTGAATATGCATAATGGCTCAAAACATTAGGCACCATGTCAATAATATAATGGTTGATTTATGTATAGAAAGATGAGTGATCGATATATATACTTACAAGGTTCATGCACTTACAAGATTGACGTCAATTTTTCTAGACGATATGTGGCATGCATGCCCTTGAAATCAACAAAGAATATGCCCTCATCTCCAACCATGAAAGCTTCTTTTGCCATTCAAGCACTTAGCTACCTTATGCTTGCTTTACTAGCCTTCATGTACCACTCATGTCACTTGATCATCTACCATGGCAAAGTTGTAAAAATGTGCATTGGAAGAAAATGCTTGCCATTGTTGAATTCCTAAGGGACATCACCAATAGCATAGAACTCCAACTCATCCTTGGCGCTTAGTACTGATTTCTAGGTTGTATCAGGTATTGTATCTTTCTTGCTATCACCTCTATCTCTAAAGATCGTAAATAGAAGCTTTTCCACATTTTTTGATTTGGTCTTATAATCGTACATGGTTATCTTCTCTGGAACAGCCCAAGGTGGAGTGGATGGTAGAGGTAGTGATGGTGAAGGTGGATTTGTGGGGGTGTCTCGAGGTGGCAGGGAAAGTGGATATAGTAGGAAAGACAACAATGGTGCAGAAGGTGGAGGTGGTTGAGAAGGTGGATGTGGTGGAGACTTAGATGCCTTGTCTTTAGGGGACTGTAAATCTTTCGGTGACAAAGGGCCTGGCAGGGATGCCAGCTCTAGCGTAGCAACTGTCTTCTTTAGAGTCATAGTTTTTGATATACTTACGGGCAATTTTTGATAGAAAACGATATCTCTATGATGCCACATTATGAATTGAGTGACTGCATCGCCTAGAAAGCTCGTACTGGTTGTAGGTAGCATTGACCTTTGTGACTTTTGCGACCTTCCTTCTTCATTCATTGATTTTGGGGTCATACCTTGTCTAACTTAAACATTTGGATATTGATTTTTCTTTGCCAATTCAAACATCCTTTTACTTTTCTCTAAGGTCTTTGGTGTAATCTTCTTCTTGATGAACTCATCCTAATTGGTCGTGGGTATTTTCCTGTATGTTTGAAAGGGGCTCCGGTTCTGCAAGACGCACTACTTGTTTAGATCGGACTTCCATTGTCATCATCACCAACCATAATTGCTAGGCATACTCCTTTTCAACTTCGCTGAAGTCATCAAAGTATATGAATCTTTTTGCTAATTCTATCCAAAGAAGTTCCTTCACCCTATTGTTTACTTTCTCTTCATCTATAAAGATTGGATAGTGATCCCTTACCAAAGCACCGTATGAGTTACTCCATTTTGCAGGTACACCTTTAGGTTCAATGGGATTCCTTCTTCATCCTACACTGGTGATTGCGTATATTTCATCTGTTAGCTTGTTCTTGCTTCACTCGTGGTTGTAGCTATCTTTGTCCTGACGGGGCTCGATGTAGCCATGTCTAGTTCAGTAGGTTCATTCATACACTTTTGTTTTACGACAACTTTTCAGTGAGTACGACGTCCTGTTTCCATCTATTATACATACAATAACATTACTATGTTAGACTATAGTAAGCCAACTATTATCGCTCGTAAAATTGGTTCAACTCGGTGAAATACTTATGACATGTTCAATTGGAATATAATCAGGGCCAATGCCCTCATCGTTTCTCGCCCTCTCTATAATGGGATACAGATCACTAGGAGTACACCATGATAACTTGCTAGATGACTTGTCCTGTTCGGTTTGTGGTGCGGTCATGGCCGTTAGATCATTCTTGCATTATATAGCATTTTCATTCTAATACAAATGTTATATTTGAATCAGAGGCTAAATTTATAAACTTTATGTACAATTTAATATCGACATAGCTGATAATCTTCATAGAGCACAAGGAAACATAGAAATAAAATTAAAATGTCCATACGAATTAAAATATAAATACATTAATCATAATGTCCATACATTAATCTTAATGTCTATTAAAATGTAATTCATATAAATTAAATTGCCCACACATTAATCCTAATGTCCATATATAGAAATTAAAATGTCCATACATTTTAATGAAACATCCTATTTATCCTAATGTCCACGTTGACTGCAACAACAATGTGGAGACAAAGAAATTAATTGATGCTAAATGAAGAACTCTTCAACACTAGGCTCGGGGTAGAGGTTGATGATGCTGAGCCTTGAGGCACTAGCTAGAGGAGGCCAGGGAGATGCCAGTAGAGAGGCACGGTAGTTGGCAGCCTAGCGGTGTCGATTTAGGATTAGTGTCACTCTTGGGACTTAGTGGCTAGATTTTTAGAGGGGCCGGTCTGTTAACAACAAAATTTTGATGAGACATTTATGAATTCAGTCAAAAGAGGAAATCCAATAAAACTGATTGAGATTGCCTAATAAAGAATGGATTCAAAAAAGTTTCCATCCCTTGAAGCTATTACAAATTGGTTTCTTATTTGTAAATATCTCTTATAAATAGGTAGTAGTAATTTTCTTTCCTTTTCCTTTAGGAAATATTATCCTATATTCATCTTGTATTTGTCTAAACCTAAGAGTATTAATATGTACACTCAGTAGTCTTCTAAGATATCAAAATAAGATCAATACAATTAAATTTGGCATATTGCCACCTCTAGAAGTCGAAATAACAAAGTTTTCCGACGAGATCTTGATTCGGGTTAGGTTACATCGGTTAATTTGATCTCTAACAAGAGATAAATCTCGTTATATAGTAAACGTATTGGTTTGGTTAAGACTTATTCGGTTAGCTAAACTTATACACCTGTTAGTTTTTTTATACATTCAGTTCTATCTGAGACTGTATTGATTCAATCTCTTAGCCCGATGTAGTATATCTATTATGCTAATATAGCATTTATCAAATTATTAAGTTTATCTTGTTATTTTTAATCTTATACCATCTCGGTTAAATTTGATCTATTAAATTGCTTTTAATAAGTTAAATCGTGATAAATCGATAGGTTTTATTTAACGTTCTATTGGAGTTCTAGCCGATGATTTATGTCTATACCATACTTACACTTTTCGACTAATTTCTATTGGTTAGATAGTTGATAGCTTGAGTTCGTATTAACTTTTGGCTGATTGGCTCATTGATTTAATTTTTTCTATTTTTATTGTCAATTACATGTTATATTAGATTGACACATAATAACCTCAATTAAAAACCTGCACACTAAGCACTAAAACTAAGCACAAGTCTTCATTCGTATAATTTTCACGTTAACAAATCTCATTTTAGCCCACCTGTGACCTATGGGAGGTTTAAAAAACCGAATCTATATTAGTGAGATGTATGTAGCATGCCACCAAAATTTTGTCTTATAAAGAAAGTATATCTTTCGTCCTCTGTACAAAAGTGACCTGAGCTTTTGTCCGAATTTTAAACTTCCTGTTTTCTTATGTATGTATTATTCAAAATCGCCCAAAGTTATAGGTTGTACTGAGCTATGCCAGTTTTGTATTATAACCAAACATTTCCGTTGAGGAAATGCATGTTTTACATGGGTCTAGCTCACTAACGGCTAAATTTTTGATAAGGGAACACATGACTCTGAAATGACGGATCTATATCAAATTAATTAACCTCACTACAAAATGGAAACTTAGAGATAAATTAAAAGAATGCTGTAGGCGGTCATCCGTAGGAACAAAGTTCTCGGAATTGGATGCTTTTGGGATGAATTGGCAACAGATGAAAATGGTGTGAAAATTGCTAACCGTACCGGCTATCATTTCGTTTTCTATTTACTGTTCTATTCCAATTTCACATTGTATGGAAATGCAATAGAAATGGTATACTATTTTTATGCAAAAATTCTGAAAAAAAAATCACCGTATAAAATCTACAACCCATCAGAATACAAAATACTTAATCATAACTCTTTTATGTTGTCTGTTGATGCCATATCATTATGGAGTACTTAAATTAGTTACTTGGGCTTCAAATTTTCACTAATATAGGTCTTATTTTATAATGTAAATATGACTGTGACTTGCTTGTTTCCAAGGTTGTATTTCGGTAATTCTGTTTTTTTATATTTTTCTATGTTTTGGTAGTACCGACATCGTTATTGTTTGTGACTTAGTTTCCAATTAAAAACAATTATTGGCAGATAAACATCGATAGTGAAAGACCTATGTATCCCCTTTTGTGATTTTGGCTGGAGAGTTAGGGACACATGTGTTTGCTAAGATCGGAGTAGAACAATTATACAGTTATACAAGTTTGAACCGCACAGGTGGTAATATAATTTTTTTTTGGAAAAAGAGCCTGCACAACTTAGCTTATATGAGTGTGTGAATGTTTCGATCCCTCTCATTGTCTTGGTTCTTCCGTCATATACCGCGGGGGCACCACAATAATCAAGTTTAGGGAATAGACCCCAGTGTATAGGTGACTGCTATGAGATATCTAATCGGTAGGCTCCCATATCACTTGCTCCGTCTATCGACACGGAAAAAGCTTGTTGGTGTTAGCGTTCATTTCACATGCACCATTGTTGGGAAAGAGCATTGGGCTCAGGTGGGCAGCATGGTCATCAAACTTGCCGCCTGTCACCACATGTCGCCTGACGGGATGCACAGGTTATACAGTGTTTTGACAAGATAAATGGTAGTTTAATCAGTCATCATCCTATTCCTTTGTTACAAGTTTCAATAGATAGATAACCATCACATTGGCCTTAATGGAAAGGGCATGAAAGGGATGAGACGGAGCGACATGTCTCATCTCGTCACATTAAATATATGGGTAGATGCAACAGCCACATATCAGCCTCCCAAGCTCAGGTGCAGATTACTGGACCTCCTTACGCAAGAGCTACGTAGTAGGGGTCCGAGTAAGTGTCAGCGGGGACCGTTCGAGCTTGTGCTCGAGGGCAATGAGCCCGGGGTCATCCGAGCTCGCTCTAGGGTTTCTTGGTTCCAGTTGCCAGTCTTCCAGAGTTTAGGAGCCACGTGTCCCATCTTGTCTCATCCTGAACTGATTAGTGAGAATTCCCAGGACCTAGGGTTGTGATGATCAACACCCTCGATGGTGGCAATCCTATATTCTGTGTCACCAACAAAAATAGTAACAGAAATGCTTTAAGCATTTTTTGACCGTTTTCATCTATGCACCTAAGAGTATTTTATTTTTGACCATGCATTTTTTTAGTTAATGAAAATGGCAACTCTTGCTCTCTATTCCAACTAGAGATATACTGTCTCCAGTCACAAACAAGTGACATTTTAGACAATGACATGGCCACCAGAACGTTGCTTGATTATGATTTACTACTTCTAGAAAACCTATACAAAATGTGGCACAACTATAACATTTTGAAACTATTTATGAAAAAAGAACTAGCGAACTAAACTATTTTTGCAAAAAAATCTAGCCAACTGTAATTAATTTCCTCGATGTCTCATTCTGATGCTCTTTGTGCTACTGGTGACTGACCATCGACACAACAACCTCCTAGCTAAAGCACTCTGCCCTCAGCTTCGATAGTGACCGGCTACTCCACCAACCATGGCCAATGATTTTAAAGCTTGGGTGGGATCTTCCATTGAAACTGGCTACCACCTACATACAACCCATGATCTCTTGAGTTAAAATTTTCAAAATTAAAGTTGAAAATTCTTGACCAGTACTTCAGCTCAACTCTTCAGAGTGGGATGGAAGGTAGTGGTGCTAATACTATATCTTGAATAATGAGGGGTTAGGTCAATATTGGTGGTGGAAATGTATAGGACAAGTTCCTTGCATTCTTGCCACTTTTATGATGGACTGAAACTCTTTATTACTTATTTTTATTCTTTTCTACTTTTTTGTTTTATCAAATACTCTTTGAGGTAGATAATACACACTTTATCCATTTTAAAATATAAACACTTTTAACATTTGAAATTTCTACCAAAACATAAGTATTTTCATCAATCGCTTTTTATTTAAATTTATTCTTATTTTAGTATCAACCACTCTCTCACCCTTAACCAACATTTCCCATTTAATAAGAGTATTATAGTCTTTTCTACTTAACCATAATTTTTACTAAAACTACTAAAAACATTTATATATTTTTTTGAAATGGTGGGAGTATAAGCTGAAGTTTGTTGCCATGTGGAGGTAATATAATGATAAAATGCAGGGAAACATGTCAGGTGCAGAGAAGAATCACATGACCAAATGATTTCAATTACACAAGACAAGAGCTATCCAATCCATTTCAATTAATCATTTCGTATGTCAAGACCCAGATGTTAAATTTTCCCTTTTTTTTCTAATGGAAAGACATAGCCAGGGATTAAATAATTTCCCTGATGGAATACAAGGTAGCCAACCAGATGCCAGAATATCAAACGCACGCCACTTGAGTTCAAAAAATTATTAAACGTACACACAGCACGAATTATTGTTTGTGTCTCATTAGCCACGATATTGACATGGCAGCGCCCAGGGTCTCGATCTCCGCTGGTATCAGTGGACTGGAACAATGGAACATAGGCTGTATATCGCACTTGTAGACAGACGTTGCATGGCCAGCTGGGAACATAATTATATTGAAGTTGTATATATAATTACTTTATCCGTTTTTAATAAATAATATCATTTAACTTTCAGACACACGTTTAAAATCACGTGTGTATAAAAAATTAACTGTATAATCTATTAAAAACTAGAGTTAATAGTTTCGTTCTTGCATGCATGCCAGCAATGTGCGTGCTTTACACTAACGTGCTCTAGATGCTCGTCCACCATGTCAGTTCAATCCCTACTTACCATGAAAAACATATTGGTAACTAATGAATTATCACTAGTAAAAATTCTATTTAGATGAACAACCCATTACTAACAGCAATATATGTGACTGGACCACAAATGATAAAAAAAAACCTATTTTATTGGCCAGTACTAGCCACACCCTCTAAAAATGATAAAATTTTACACAGTAAAACATTTTTATAAGTTATTTCTAAAATTATTTTAAAACTATAGAGTATTTTTTATAAGTTATTTTTAAAATTATTTTTAAACTATGCAACATTTTCACAAATTTAATTTATAGAGCATTTTTAACTAGAGAAGGAGGGGAGGGGAAGGTGAAGGTGGCACATCTGATCCTTAGGTGCTAGGAAGGGTGGTCGGAAAGGTGGCAACAGGGTTGTGGACGTCGAGGAGGATGTCGCTACGGCTCGACAAGATGTCATCAGTGCATAGGGAGTTGGTGCTAGTGCTCGAGGAGGAAACCGTAGAGGTCAGAAACAATGAGGAGGGCGGCGCTGGGCTTAAGGAAGGTGGAAGGTGGTGCCGATGTCGGGGAAGACATTGTCGGGCATGGAGAGGTTGCGCTGGGCTCGAGGAAGACAACAATAGCTAAGATTTACTACTAGGGTGGAGAAAACGAGCATGCAGATAAGTGCGAAGTGTAAGATCCAAAAAGACAAGTGCGATCAACTTCTATGGCTTACTGCTATTTATGACAGGCGATAACTCTTAGCCTGTCACAGATAGAAAAACAGATCTGTGACGGATGAAAACTAGTGGCCCGTCACGAATAGGTCATCATCTATGATGGGTCTAGCACTCCAAACCGACACCAATGATCGGTGACGATTTTTGATAATTGATCCATCACAAATGAGCTCTTTGATGTGTTATATGTCATTCAGTCTAACCTGTGAAGAGATAAGTTCATTCGTCACAGATAATAAATGGATTGTTGAGCCCATCACAGGTAGGCTGTTAACTATAGGCGGTTATGTACTAGCTCACGTACGTATATACCAGCTGATTGCTGACCATGACATGTTTGGACGGGAAGACACGGCGTGATGATGTGTATTATTATATGGTTGTTGTTTTGGGTGTGTCTGTACATGCTGGCTGATCTAATGCATACTCGATCGTTAGATTTAACTCGTGGAGAAATTCACATTGATTAATGCTTGTTTGTCTATATTATGCACCGCTGGCTCGTTGAATACTAGCGATGAGATGTATGATCTGTGGATCTCGTCGGTTGATTTTGTTTAAGGGTACAAAAATGCTCTCTTCTAATTGGCCCATGTTTCTTTAAGTGGTCCTGATCGGATCAATTGATCATTCCGTCTATTTTATTTGGAGGACCAAAGCAAGATCGATCTGTGTGCTAGAACAAGCAACAATACTGACTCTATTTTTTCCCTTTTTAGGATTTTTCTTAGAATGCATGAATCTAAAAATTTGGAAACAAAAACACATGAAATTGATATATCATGACCTTTTTGGATCTTATAGAAATAATAAAATGGTTGATGTCATCCATTTGGCCCCTTAATTATCACGTTTGTCAAAAAAATTAATTAACTCCCGTATTAGACAACTCTTTAGACAATTCAATTTAACTCTTGTTTTTCTTTTCCCTTACATGTCACTAACATAAAAATCTAATCAGCCAAAAGAATAGGTGTCAGTGAAGTTAGGACTAAGGTCCCCACCACCAACTATATGGGGCAGCTAAGACATCACATCACCATATTTGAGAGAAACTAAGGGAAGTCATGGATTAAGCTCAGGCGGGACATGTGGCCCCCTGGTCTTGTGATACCGCAAACAGGCTACCAGAAGTAGAAGCCCTGGGTTTGTGCCTATAGGTACGAGCTTGAGAAGTCCTAAGCTCGCTCCTCCCGAGCACACACTCTTGGCGCTCTCGTCAACACATGTTCGGGACCTTGCCACAGAATCAATGTGCCATCCCCAAGCTCAGGGAGGGCTTTACCCAAGCTTAAGGCATTGGAGCGGGACCGTTGTGACTGCATCCACTTTTAATGTGATGGGATGAGATGTGCTTTTGTGCCTCATCCCTCCCGTGCCTTTTCCATTAAGGGCAATACGATATACATATGCCCATTGAAACTTATGGCAAGAGGAATAAGATGGTGACAAGCACCAACTACCATGTCAATGCACTGTGTAACTCATGCCCTACACTAGGCGACATGGGGTGGCAGACAGTATGATTGTTAATCGTGCCACCCAACCAGGCCCACTACTCTTTGCGTACTTCACCGACTTACTAAGAAGTGGACCCGGTGGCACACACATGTGAGATGAAACCAGCCTCAGCAAGCCTTTTCCACACCTACAGGCTAATGGGCATAAGGAGAAACTGATTGATTAGACATCACGTACCAACCACCTATATGGCCATGTGGTGCCCCCTATCATACATAAGGCGAGAACTAGAGTCATGTGGAGGGATAGAATTGAAGATAGTTGAAAAACAAGTAAGTGTTGTAATCTCTCAGACAACCAAAGAAATAGACAAGAATAGACAAGAGTAGGGTTTTTTACCCCCGTGCAGTCTAAACATGTATAAATGCTTTGAGTCTCTCTATATTGTGACAATTCTTGCAAGCTTATGGATGACCAACCCCTCAACTGAACTTACAAAAGGAGGTTCTGTCAGATCCCGTTATCGCTGTCTACCCATCGATAATAGACTTGACTTGTGAGTGACCATCTTTCTCCATGTATTTCTAATTGTGAGTGCTACCTCGGTGGTGGGCTAGGTCATGATGTTGGTGCTAGCATCTACGTCAATGCTGCAAATTGACAAGTGTGGGTGTGGATCTGTATGTTGCTAACAAGGAAGAAGTAGAACCGAAATCATTCTCATCATGGTCTCTGCTAACTTTATGAGCACCACAGGATGGTTCCTAGTGACTTTCCGTGCACGATGAGGGGGGAGAATAGGAGATGCCATCCACACTGCCCTCCACCACTAACTTGATGCCACCAGTGCTGCCCTTCGCCTTCAGCTCTCCGCTGTTAGGTCAAGCCAGCTTAGGGGATGAAGATGGAGTGGTCAGTGATAGGTGAGTCCTTCTGTTTTTTATTTTTGAGGGGGTGTGACAGGAATACCACGTAGGTGAAAACCACTTGGTTTGAACTAAGGTGTAATTGAATAGTTTTAAAGTTGGGGGTGTTTAATAGCGTTGATGGGCGTTTGTTTTAAGACAAACCCGGAAGTTATGGACCTGGGTCAAATGGACTTATTATCCATAGCAAGTCACATAAAATACTTAATTAGAACGAGCTTAGGTGTTATAGTAAAATAAATGATTTTTCAGATTTGATTGGTTTTTGAAGATAGAAAAGGGAGAGAAAAGGAGGAATCATCAATTGAACTATCAAAAGTATTTATATTAGACGTCTCCTATTTCAAAAAGCCTTGGAAATTTTCTATAAAAAAAGAGCCTTGGAATCAAACATTTACTATAGCACAATTTCAGTTGAGGAGGGGAAACAGAGGCCTTTTACAGTACTCTCAACTGGTGGTGGCAGTAGTGTAGTATAAATTAAATCTAACCGTCCATTATAATGGTTATTTTAGATTATTGATTTGATAACGTGGAAGGGAATTCCGGTCTTTCCCGTACTTTGGACGCGCGATCACACAGGCTCGATCATGCCCGGCCCAACTATAGGCGCCGCCTCCACCCGTCGCTACGCCGCTTGCCGCCCTAACGCCGGCCTCTCGCCAAACTGACGACCGCCGTGGCATCACCTCTTCTCAGTCCTCTCTTCAAGCTGACAGCCGCCGTGGCATCACCTCTCCTCAGTCCTCTCAAGCTGGTTCGTGTATAGGAGATTTGTTTAGGGGGTTCTCACGAACAACAACGCCGGCACTTCATTCAGAATTGCCTAGCATCATGACTGGTGCTGTGCCATGAGTCATAGCTAATCAGCATGAAGAAAACCAGAACAAGAAAATATTCAAGGAACTGAAGATGGCAGCCTTAGGAAAAGCGCCAGAAAATTGACGTAATACTGATGTATTATTCTACCGTCTCATGATTTCTCTAATGGTTACGATTTTTCTGTACCTCGAATATTGTTTCTGTTGCTGCTGTACTCTGATAATTTGGCACAAACTGCCTGGATGCCTGACATTTCCTAGAGATGCTACATCTTACCTTCTGCAGTGCTGAATTAAAATGTGCTTGCATGGACAGTATAAGGCTATAACACCAACATATGACAATTATTTATGCATTAGGATGTGTGTTGTTATTAATCCAAACTGGAATAAGATGTGTTTGTTACATGCACGATCCACTGCAAAAGAAAAAAAGAAACCGTGTTTATCTTCAAAATTTGCTTCAAAACCGCCTATTCGAAGGTATTCCTGAACCTTTTTGGACCTGATTTCTTAACTTAATGAATGGTTTATACTACTGGTGAAGCAAAGATGATTACCTGAATTGTTAAGATCCAGGATTAGCATCTCATACAAACATCAATAATTTGCTGTTCTTTTTAGGGCAGTGCTACGACGCTACTAGTAGTACTAGCCAGTAGGTTAATGAGCTTTTGCAGGTTGGGACATGCATCGATCGCTAGATCGGGGCAAACAAGGATACAAGATCGAAATATATAGATGGCGCATCCACATCAGTTCTTGACCGCCAAGCCCGCCACACGGACCCTCGATCGTTTGGTCGATAATACCAGCAATAATTTGCTGCCTTTGCCTTAATTTGTCTGGATCGTACGTGCGAGCCGGCGGCGGCGAGCGAGCGAGCGTCGGTGGCTCAGCGTCTTGGTGGCCGGAAGCCCGGCGAACGTATGCCGCTGGCCGTGCAGATGCATGGGTCGGCGGTCGGCCCACGTTGCTTCCGCATATGCCAGGGCCTAGAGGGAGAGCCATGCATCATAACTCTCTCACCATAGAGCCAATGCCTCCCCTTTAAAACACTATTTACACCATTACATAAAAGAACTATGGCCATAATTAAATAACACAAGTTATTAAAATGCAATAACGACAAATGTAGTGGTTTAGCTTTCATGTGCCCAATTTTGATGATGGTAAACAATCGTATTTACTGTTAAAAAAACAAGGGGTCTGACCACACCAATTACAAACTGATGAATAAAAATAACAAGTAATTTAGTAGTTATGGCTCCATCTATTATAGTTTAAATTTTGGTGTTTTAGATATGGTTATGTGTACTATTAGTTGGCCAGAAGTTGTACTTTTCTTTATCAAGAGAAAAATGAGTTTAAGAAGGTTTAGGAAAAACATGAACTGATTCAAAGCAATTTGCAATTAATATGGATTTGCTGATACACTAATTCTACTGGGGTGATTCGGTCAGAAATTACGGAGTAAAGTACAGACTTCTCGCTTTTCTTATGCTAACCGTCTTCCGAAAAACTTAAAAAAAACAACTCCACTGGTTCTTTTCGAAAAGCACTAATAAATAACTCCGCTTGAATCTCTCAGTTAGTCTTGTTCTTTTTCTATTTTTCGTTGACACGTTTTTTAATAACATAAACAGTGTGTGTTTTGTATAAATATTTTTATATAAAAGTTCTATGTAAACTTTATAGCAGCTAATCGTTTATATATATCCTTAAATTATTATTATAAGAATCACATAATCTAGAAATTGAAAGTCTTCGACGTTCAAACGGCACCTTAGACCGACTATCAGCCGGAGGCGGGGTCGGCTGCTGTTTTTGATGATTCATTTCACCATTGCTGTCGAGTTGGGCTGTGTCCACCACTCACCATCGCGTACTCGGCACTGTTCTATCCATTTCTTCCCCTTTTCCCTTTTCCTTCACTGTTATATAAAATACGGCGTACATAGCACCTACACTAGTTATTTCAACTTTCAACTGGTTATTTGATATAAAATTCGGCAAAATTTGCAAAGCTCCGATCAAAGCTCATGTACGTACGTGGTTGATAACATCATCAGAAAATTCAGAAAGGCCGCACCCGTGCACAGCTTGGGCATAATCCATACTAGGAGTAAACTCGTTGTAGTACTACCATAACAACTCGAGTATAGTTTCCTACATTTGCTTGTTCTTGTGTGCAAGTGTGGACACACTATGTTGTTCCGTACCTTTCGGTCCAGCTGTTTTCATGATACTGACTGCTGCTGCTGCTGCTCGTGCAGTCGTACACGTTTTTTTAAAATTATTTTCTTTACCGAAGATGTCACGCGATCTGACTTGCTAGCTAATTCTGTTTTTTAAAATATAACAATATATTAATATGATTAAATCATTATGAATCTAATTTATTCAGATTTGTATATTAGATGGTTACTTTTTAGATTTATGGTATTAATTAGTATCTAATTATTATATACGGAGGTAGTAGACTGCTGCTAGAGGAGAATCTTTAGTTTCTGTGCCGATGGTTTTTGATCGCCAGCACGATGATTGTTGGTGAGTTCGATCAAAAGAGAGGACGAAAAGTGCATATGCTGCAGAGAGGAAAATGCTCTGCTTGTACTGCGGCGGCGGCGTCTTCTTGTAGTAGCAGTAGTACTTTGACCAGGCAGGTGAGGTCGAGACGACCGATGATCATTAAACTCATGTCGTTTGCCGCGTTATATAAGCCCACTCGGCGTGCACCAATTCGCCACGGAGAAGGTAAGCTTGGTGTGTTATGCATGGCGGCGGCCACGACTTCCACGTTGTGCGCGGCGGCCGTGACTCGCAGGATCAACGCTGGCCTCCGCGTCGACTCCACCAACGGCGACGGCGCCGACGGGCAGAACGGACGCTGGTCGCCTGCGGCCAAGCGGGTGAACGACGGCAGCAAGGATGACGTGTGGGTGGCCGTCGACGAATCGGACGTGTCGGGGGCCGGCGGCGGCGACGGTCGGCCACCGCTGTTCCGGACTTACAAGGTCAAGGGCAGCATCCTGCATCCTTACAGGTCTGACCTCCCCTGCCCGCAGTGATGTTACCAGGGGCGGATATAGAGAAAAATATAGTGGGGGCTGAAAATCTTTTCTTTACCCTTTAGACAAAGCTTCAACCTCTTTTCTTATAGTGTTATGGTGAAAATTTTAGTGAGGGCTCGAGACCCCCTCGCCCCCACTACAGATCCGCCACTGGATGTTACAACTTACTACAATGCCCTTAAAATTAGTCAAAACTTAAACAAATTAATGACCGATTAATAAACTGCAATTAATTCACAGCATTCATTTTGATTGTCCTTACGCTGTCTAACACGAACAGGTTGTTGATCCTGGCGAGACTGATCGCCATCGTCGCCTTCTTCGCGTGGCGCACACGCCACAAGAACCACGACGGCACGTGGCTCTGGACAATGTCCATGGCCGGCGACGTTTGGTTCGGCTTCTCCTGGGTGCTCAACCAGCTCCCGAAGCTGAACCCCGTCAAGCGCGTCCCGGACCTCGCCGCCCTCGCCTACCGGCACGGCTCGTCCGGTGAGCTCCCCGGCGTCGACGTCTTCGTCACCACCGTCGACCCCATCGACGAGCCGCTACTCTACACCGTGAACACCATCCTTTCCATACTCGCCGCCGACTACCCGGTCGACAAGTATGCCTGCTACCTGTCCGACGACGGCGGGACGCTTGTCCACTACGAGGCCATGATCGAGGTTGCCAGGTTCGCCGAGCTGTGGGTGCCCTTCTGCCGGAAGCACTGTGTCGAGCCGAGAGCGCCGGAGAACTACTTCGCGATGAAGACGCAGGCGTACAAAGGTGGTATTCCCGGTGAGCTCATGAGTGATCACCGGCGTGTGCGCCGAGAGTACGACGAGTTCAAGGTCAGGATCGACTCCCTATTTAGCACCATTCGCCAGAGATCTGATGCGTACAACGACAAACATGCCAGTGAAAATGCGACATGGATGGCTGATGGGACACATTGGCCTGGCACATGGTTTGAGCCGGCTGAGAACCACCGGAGAGGGCAACATACTGGAATTGTTCAGGTATGTAAGCATCTATGTTGCTGGCCAGGTGCCGAGCAGCAGAGGCTGAAAATGTAATCCATTTTTTCATTATCTATTTAAATCTTGTTTAGACAAATTGTATCAAAAACAGGGTCTCAAAGTGAATGATTTTTTTGTCTGTTTGACAGGTTATACTGAACCATCCAAGCTGTAAACCGAGGCTCGGGTTGCCGGTGACTGTTGATAAACCGTTGGATTTCAGCGGCGTCGACGTGAGGTTGCCCATGCTGGTGTACATCTCGCGTGAGAAGCGCCCCGGATACAACCACCAGAAGAAGGCCGGCGCCATGAACGTGATGCTCCGCGTGTCCGCGCTGCTGACGAACGCGCCGTTCGTCATCAACTTCGACGGTGACCACTACATCAACAACTCGCAGGCGTTCCAGGCCACGATGTGCTTCCTGCTCGACAGGCGCGGCGGCGGCGGCGAGAACACGGCGTTCGTCCAGTTCCCGCAGCGATTCGACGACGTCGACCCCACGGACCGGTACGCCAACCATAATCGCGTATTCTTCGATGGCACCATGCTCTCCCTCAACGGACTCCAGGGGCCTTCCTACCTCGGCACCGGTACTATGTTCCACCGGGTCGCGCTCTACGGCGTGGAGCCGCCGCGCTGGGGATCGGCGGCGAGCCAGATCAAGGCCATGGACAAGACCAACAAGTTCGGCTGCTCGACGTCGTTCGTCGGTTCGATGTTGGACGGCGCCAATCAAGAACGGTCGATCACGCCACCGGTGACGATCGACGAGTCGGTCGCCGGTGATCTCGCCGCCCTGACGGCGTGCGCCTACGAGGACGGGACTTCGTGGGGGAGGGACGTTGGGTGGGTGTACAACATCGCGACGGAGGACGTGGTGACCGGGTTCCGCATGCATCGGCAGGGGTGGCGCTCCGTGTACGCCTCCATGGAGCCCGCCGCGTTCCGCGGCACCGCGCCGATCAATCTTACCGAGCGCCTCTACCAGATCCTGCGGTGGTCGGGCGGCTCCCTCGAGATGTTCTTCTCCCACAGCAACGCCCTCCTCACCGGCCGTCGGCTCCATCCGCTTCAGCGCGTTGCCTACCTCAACATGTCGACCTACCCGGTCGTCACCGTGTTCATCTTCTTCTACAACCTCTTCCCGGTGATGTGGCTCGTCTCCGAGCAGTACTACATCCAGCAGCCGTTCGGCACGTACCTCCTCTACCTCGTCGGCGTCATCGCCATGATCCACGTTATCGGCATGTTCGAGGTGAAGTGGGCGGGCATCACGCTGCTCGATTGGTGCCGCAACGAGCAGTTCTACATGATCGGCTCGACGGGGGTGTACCCGACGGCGGTGCTGTACATGGCGCTCAAGCTCATCACCGGTAAAGGCATCTACTTCCGGCTGACGTCAAAGCAGACGACCGCCAACTCCGGCGACAAGTTCGCCGACCTGTACACCGTGCGGTGGGTGCCTCTCCTGATCCCGACCATCCTCGTCATGGTCGTGAACGTCGGCGCCGTCGGGGTGGCGTTCGGCAAGGCGGCGGCGTACGGGGTGGTCACCGAGCCGGGGCGGCTCGCCGTGCTCGGGATGGTGTTCAACGTGTGGATCCTCGTGCTCCTCTACCCGTTCGCGCTCGGGATCATGGGGCAGCGGGGGAAGCGGCCGGCCGTCCTCTTCGTCGCGATGGTGATGGCCGTCGCAGCCGTGTCGGTCATGTACGTCGCCTTCGGTGCACCGTACCAAGGTAAGTTGTCGGGTGTTGCGGCCTCTCTCGGTAACACGTCGTCGCTGACCGGTTCATCTGGATAGGAGCCGGCCGTCCTGTTATGTCGTTACGCCGTCAGAGCTGCTGATTATGTACTGCTGGTCTACCGTGTCGAATGATACTTGAATTGTTCTTTCTAAAAAAGTGAAGACTTTGGATTTGTCCAGTGTGATATGTTGACTTTAAATTATTGGAAATATTTTTACAGCATTTCTCTGTTTGAATTGTTTTATTACACGAAAGATGTGCACGCATACACCACCATGCATGCACATCTCTCATCCGGGCCCTGAGTACACCAAATTAGCGTACGTTCAATTCTAGTTTATGTGTGTTAGTCTAATCTACTTGAGTGAGAAATGGATTCGTCTAAAAAAGTGAAGACTTTGATTTGGTGTGACATGTTGACTTTAAATTCTCAAAGATGTTTTTTTAATGGAAGTAACCTATTTAAACTCTTTTATTAAACGAAACATTTGCTTACGCACATCACCTGCAGTCGACTCTCACCGCTAACTCACCAATTTAAACATATGTACTAGGATGATGTGCTCGAATGAGACTTGAATTGTTCTTTAAAAAAATGTGAAGACTTGAATTGTTCTCAAATATATATGTTTGTACGAAATTTATTTGTTTAAACGTTTTCCACTACACGGAAGACGCGATTGTGCAGGTCACTACGTGCGCACACCGTTCACCCCGCCACTCACCCCACGAGTATACCAATTTTAAATTTTAACACACACTCAACATATAGAATCCCATAAACGTCATGAATCTCTACTGAGAAAAAGACTCTTTATCAAAGACGTTTTCCCCTCTGTTTATACATGTAACCAAGGAGTGTGTGCACCAACTCCCGGTGCTACTAACGGAAAGGGAAGGGAAAAGGAGTCCAGGGAAAGTGTTGCGCTTTTTTTTATATATAAAAAAAACTTAAGGTCACTTGATTGAGTTGCTAGATCTCACTGAAAGGGATGTTTATTTTTGCATATATGCTGGCAGGAAGATGACAGATGGGTCTATAGCAACTGTAATACCCTAAAATTTGAATTATGGATCTTTAAATTCAGATTTAAAATATCCGGGCTGGCTTTTTCCATTGAACATAGCAATGTACTCAGCTAGGACTTTGATCAAACGGGTCATTGCTGTCCTCCTGTAGTAGCCCCATTCTCTTCGACAGGACGCGTTGACAACGCTCCGGCTTCCTGGCGAGGCGTGCACTTCGTCGAACCGTAAAGTTGTCCGGCCTG
Organism: Oryza coarctata; assembly: GCA_030770085.1. NCBI lineage: Eukaryota > Viridiplantae > Streptophyta > Magnoliopsida > Poales > Poaceae > Oryza > Oryza coarctata. The sequence continues at coordinate 14,558,690 of CM061475.1, forward strand.
AGCGTCCTTCCACTGCACCTGGGCTGTTGGACCTGCTGCGCCGGTGGCAGTGCATCGATGGCTGGCGGCGGCAGGGTGGCAGAAAGTTGTTCAATCAGCTCATCAAGTGCGGCGTCAGGCTGCGGTGTCGACACGAATAGTAGGGATGCGACTGGTGTGTCATCAGCCGGTACAATGCCACTAGATAGATAGGATCTATCGCATGAGAACAACACAAACATGTCGTGCGGAACAACGAATATTAGTCTCGATATTCATGGCAATAATTATAAATTACTTTAATTCTTAACTTAAATAATATATGGTTGTAGCTCTAGAATACCCAAGAATGTAACGGCTGTATACAGAAGCAGCAGTAGCGAAACCAACCAACTAACATCCAACACCATCAAATGGCTAGAAATTAAAACAAAATCCTAATCTTTACTTCATTTTAACTTAAACTTTTTAATGAGAAATTAAATACATATAGCAAGCAAGATCATAAAAATTTAGATGTTTATTGAAGCCTTAAAAAAGGCGATGTTGTTTTGCAAACCTTTTTTATTTCAAATCATTTTAAAGCAGCTAAATGTGAGATTCTTATTAAGATGTTGGGTTGAAGAGGTTTGCGCCTCAATTCAACCTAAGAGATGCTTTTTAACATCTCATTCGAATATTACCAACTCACCAAAACCAATTCCTCATTCATCGGCTCTGAGAGTCATTTCTCTTGTTTAACTGGCTCCTTAGCCTTTATCCGTTTCTCGGACTTTTAAAGTTCAAATTATCACTCTACTTCCTCTCAAAAAGTCAGTCTATGATGTTATTAGATACCCTAGATTGCATAGATCTGTTTCTGACCACTCAGGCCATCTATCGCCACTCGGGCTGATTTTGGTAATAATTATCATATCACAACAACTTTTCACATAGCACAACCAAACAAACTATGCAATGGAAAACTTCTTGCATTTACCTATGATCTAAGGGCATGACTATCCAAACAGTTTAGTTAAACCTCTATAGATGAGACATTTTACACACACAACACGAACTTATTCTGAACACCCATTAGTATTAGAGACTCGAGACAAGGCCCTCTCAAAACCAACCTAGCTTACCTCTTGCTAACCAAATCTCTCTCTTAATCAAGCATTTAGCTCAAGTCAAACTTATCACTCATATGATCAAGTATTAGGCCAACTAGCCTTCATCTGCTCGAGAACCCGGAGATGCCTCTTTCTCATAGGGGTAAAAATAGGGTAGGTATTTCCTGCCTGCCTACCAGGCCATTTTACTCTAGGGCAATTTCAAGTCAAAAATCCAAGTACCCAGGTGCATACACAAATATTAGACTCAAACCCATGTTTAGGAGAGCACTATTCGATGGATACAGAGTATCTGGTACATTATGTGGATATTACCTAGTGAACTATCTATATAATACCCGGATAGCATATGCTCTAGCTCAGCCTAATAACAACACAAAACATGGCCTAAAAAACCATTGAAGTCCACCAACACTATATACACCAAGCCAACCCTAGCGCATAGGTGAACATGCATGCAGCTAGCACTCGCATCGCCGCTAGCACTAGCGCGAGGGCGAGGCGTGCTTGTTGTTGCACTGCACCCGTCACTCCACCATCGGCCGTAGTTCGTCTCACCGCCACCGTAGCCTATCTCACCGCTAGCAGTCGTAGTGCCCGTCACATCGCTAGTGTCGCTCGATGCACTACAGTAGTCCCCCTTACTTACTTAGTCCCTTGGCCCTTGCCTTCTTTGGGCTTTGGTTCCTCAACTCCGACAGCCGAAGGCCACCGCTCGCATCCTCATCTACTCCAGAAGTCTGTAGCTCATCATAGGTTAGCCAAAGATTGTTGATTTATGATATGTGTACCTATGCCTACTGGTTCATAAATGATTTGCTATTGTGTGTTGGTTCATTGCCATTCTCACTGACCATTTCCATTTCATATATGCTGCTATTCACACGAATATCTTTTCCTTCCAGAGACCTAAGGCTACAATTCATCATGTATACACCTTGCCCAACAAACTATGGTGGCTGCTAGTAGTAGCTCATCATGTATAACTATGTAGGAAAGAAAACTACCTAATAGATGAAAATATGAAATGGTTGAATGGATATTGTCTATGTGATACATATGGTTGTTGCTTGGACTTGATATCTGCATAAGTATTCATAACCGATAGTGTTAGTATTCGTCTTGGTATGTATTCATTCCATATCTATGTCTGATACTTTCCATACTTGTATTCGTATTCGACATTATCTGTGTCTGTTTGCACCAAAATTTGGTGAGCCCCATAAACATGCTTGGAGAGCTTATTGACTTATGGAAAGTGTCTGATTAATATAGAAAAAGAGTCGATCGGACGGATTGAGGATGGATTCAATTCAGTGAAAAGATGAAAAGTTATCTAGATAGGACCAAGTCTGAGAAGCCGTGGAAATCATGGCATGGTACTTTATCTCTATAGAAGATATCTTGTAAGATAGACAAGTTTAATTAGTTTTATTAATTTTTTTGAGATAGTTTCCTTTTATGTTTAGGAAATAACGTTTGAAGGTTGTCTATAACTACGTCAGACTCTAGTAACTCCGGGGTATAAATAGAGACACCCTAGGACTTTGTAAATGATCTCTCGATCAATATAATTTCAGCGTATCGCCACCCTAGTTCATCTAGATTTTTACCGGTGAGTTTTGGCTCTCAACGCGGAGCTATATCGATTAAGTCCGATGTCCGACGAAGAGGTAAGTCCCACCACTATCTTGGTGTATCCGTTCTATCTAAGCCTTCATCGGTTAAGTTCAATCGGGTGCATCACATCATATTCGCATGGTTCTATTGGTTTATTGAGCTTCCTCTACCGTCATCAGTCTCATGCTACATTGATTAGGTCCGACCTACTAGACCGCTGATGGTAGATTGAGCCGTAGGTCAATAGATATTTACGTGAATGTTTCATCAGAATTGTCAGCATATGAGTTATCCACACATTGAGCCTCATGCCTAGTGTATTAGCTTCTTAGCTTATATATATATATATATATCTTCAGAGAATTTCTCTCATCGGCTCAGCTAGACAATGGGTTCGCCCGTTCCTTCCGTTCACGTATTCAATCTAGTCGTCGTCGTCTTTGTGCCATTAGCCTTAGTTCTATACTGTCTCGATTAGATTCGATCTATTGTGGCTGGCTCTAATGGTATCGACATGGTGGTCACTAGGTCTCGTACATGATGGCCTAAGATGATGAAGCGGCCCACGAGGCTAGGGTGCAATGGGAGGATAAGGGAGTTAGCGGGCTAGTAGGTTTGGCCAATTAAGGCCCGTCCATGGTGGCACATGATGGCCCATGGGGGCCACATGGCTTGCGACATCAATTGGACCGGGGGTTGTCTTTAGCAGAGATCGACAGCCATCGGCATACGACAGTTTCTAGTGAATGGAGGAATGCAAGAGGGAGCGAGCCATCTTGGTGATGCTCTAGCGTGGCTGCGCATTCGAAGATGAGGGGCTCCGAGGGATTTAGGCTTGAGCTTTGGATAGGAGTTGCAATGCAATTCGAAAGGGCAGGAGGACCAATGGTCATCGGCCTTTGGCACATAGCGGCGCGATGCAGCAGCAGGAAAGGTGCAAGGCGAGGGATGAGAAGAAGGGGTGAGTGCCCATGGCAGCACTTCAAAACCGAGTGGATCAAGGGGAGGCCAAAGGCGAGCAGATTTAGCGAGAAGGAAACCAATAGAGGTGGGCAGTTACATGCTGTGGTGGTGGGATAGGGCAAATGGTGCCAGGGCAAATGGGAGTCTGGCGGCCCAAGCAAGAGGTTACAGCGAGGGGAATATAGAAGCGGTGCTCACTAGCAAGTGAGGATGGTGTCGGTGGCAGTGTTCTATTGAGAAGGAAGGCCGGCGTAGCAGGCGGCCGGCTTTGAGGTTGTGTTGTCCCGGGATAGGAGCAGCTCCAGGAATAAGGCAGCAAAAGCAGCATGAACGACGAAGCTAGGTGAGATTGAGAAGGGTGCGACACTGGGGTCATTCCACATCAAGTTGGATGTGGTTAGGGAAGACGATGATGCTAGATGGTGTCTAGGGGAGGTGCAATGCCAAGGAGAGGAAGGAGGGGATTGGGGGCTATTATAGGCGTGGAGGAGATGATTGGATGGCGGTTATGTTGGTTTGCCTTAGGTGGTGGTGAGCACAGCTAGCAACAAAGGAGGATGTGAGTGCGGAGAAATTTCACGGCCAGCATAGAACGAGTGACGACATGGATACAGGGGACGGATAGGCAATGGATCTAGTGGCGGAGCACGAACATGATGCATGGGCAAGCTGATGAGGCGTGGTAAGGTAGGGGCTTTGACATCATGGTGGTTTGTGGCAGGGCTAAGGTGACGACAGGTGGTGATGATAAAAAGGGAAACACCGTGGCTTGACAGTACACGGGGATAGGGCTATTGTTGTGGCAAGTAAAGTGACACGCGACGTCCTTTCCAATCGGCCATTGCGCTCCTAACGGCGGAAAATGGCCACTGGTGCGATAGCTTTCAATGGTGGTGTGACGTGGCTAGGCGTGAGGCAGTGCGAGGCAAGCTCGCCTCTCTCAACATGCGCATGGTGAGTGGCTGCAGTGGGTTGGTGGCCTGGTGATTTGCACTACTGGGCTGGTTGCGGGCATCGACCAATGCCTGAAAGGTAAGGAGGTGGTGACAGATGGGCTGGGCTAGGAGAAAAGGAGATCAACCCATGCAATAGAATTAAAAAAATGAGGGGAAAAGGCTGAGCTGGGCCATCCATGAGGAAAGGAGGAAGGACGGCCTAATAAAGATGGAATGGTTTGATAATTTCCTAGAATTATTTGGGAGGACATGGGAAGAATTTTAATTTGAAATTTGGGATTTGGTCTCTGAGAATTTAGATTTTGATGGACAGTTGTATTGAGACTTGAACCCTAACTTTTTTATATGGATTGAAGTGAATTGGAGGGGATTTGTATACAGTGATTCAAAATTTGAGTTTATTTTGGAACATGAAGTTTTCTGGGATTGATTTTGGCATCGGGGGAAAGAAGCTAATGGGGATCCTTGGCACAACTTTAGACTCACAACCAAATAGCAAAATTTCCACATATAGATTTTTATTAAATTAGTTTTTAACGCCTCACAAAAAACGAAGTGTTACATGTGCCGAACTAGTCCATCCCAATAGGTAGCATGCCTAGCATGTTGAGTGCCTTCATCTTGCAGCAGTGAGCTACTGTCGATACAGTGGCCGTGGCTAGGGGGTAATTTAGTGGGCATTGGTGCTTCAAGCAGCATAGGTGACACGATGGTGATGGCTGAGTCAACGAGCTTGGTGTGTGGTCGCACATCGATTAGTAGTGCCAACACATCAGGAGGTAAAACATGCTCTGCTGCTCTGTCTGTGGCAAGCAACACACACGAGCTCCTTCTTTGTCGCCATGTTCAGGGCACCGATCCGCTTTGAGGACTACAAGAACGGTCCAACGTAGCAGCCCCTTCCCTCCATTGCCTTCAGGAGGTTGCAGAGCACCCTTAGACCTATCTGTGAGATGACAATGGAGGGAGGTCTTGCTTTATGCGGGAGAAGATTCAACCTACTAGCACCATGGCTAGGGCGCTGATGTGTGTGCTCTTTGTGGCAGACCAACTACATTCCGAGATGCTCTATGTAGGCCTAACTTGTCTAGTAGGGAGACTTGTTTGAGTTGGTGAGTGATGACAGCGCGGTGGTCAATGCCCTCACCTCGTGCACCTGTCACTTTGGTGTCATTCTGGTGGCAACCGCCATGATGGCCATTGTTGCCTACCTCCCGGTGTCGTGGCAATCACATTTGTTGGCGAGCAACCACATGTTTGGTCTATATGTCTCTGTTTCGGGCTCTAGTGTCATCACACCTATGACCATACCTATCATGATGCCTCTAATGGTGGGATTGAGCGAAGTCAAGGTGGTCTTGCTAAACCATCAGCTTGGCTTGTTGCGCTTGAAAACAGATTGACTTAACACAATAATTCCATTAGCCTTATATGATAAATAAATAGAGTACATGAAGGTTCAAAGAAGGAAACAAAAGATACATGCTGTGATTTAGAAAAGCTAATCACAAAAAACTAATCTAAACATTCCTAGTGTACGGGCGCCTGCTGCCATTGCGTAGTCCTATAAATGGTAAGTGATTTGAGACTTTACATGTTAACAGTGCTCATCCTTTTGTCAGCACTCCTCATTGCGATCCTTGCTTTGACCAAATTGGACCTGATAAGGGCTCAGTGATGGTAGCGTTGGCAAGTAGGTGGTCGATCTTGTGGATGATAAGATGCCAGAGGAATGGTGTGGCCTTGATGATGAGGTGGTGGCAATGAGGCACAGTGTGATGCATGACACCTTGTGTAGTCATAGGCACGGTGACTAAGTCGATGGTCATGGGTTGGCTCACAGGTAATTTAGAGCCGGTACTATAAATGAACTAAGTTTTATTTTTAATATCAAATTAGTTCATTGAGTTGAATTATAGCTAGCCCTAAATTACCCACAGGTCGACCAATGCCCATCCCTAGGCCCTAGAGCGATTGCACACGAAATAGTAGATAGGGACACGACAAACTATGGTGTGGTGGTTTAATGCTAGGTAGATGAAGCATCTTCCCTTCATTCTGTCCTAGAATAGGCACAAGGCGAGGGAGATGGAGTGGCTATGTGTTGGAGGAGGCTTGGTGGGATGCAGTGAAGACCCGTGGCACTGACTTGAAATTAGGTAGATGCGGCATTTCTGCCACCAGTGGCATTTCCTAATCGGCATCCAATCGGGATCTGGTGGGTTGTGGGCGTGACATTGCTCAGCATCCTTGTGAGTCGCAACTCCATAGGTGGAGGGATGACATGCAGCTCGATGCTGAGGTGACATACGGGTAGTGGCAAAGTAGCTGCTCCGAGCGGGCACAACAATGGTGTATTTCAACCACTGCCACTCTGATGGTTTGGGACTTTGGAAGCCTAGGCTGTAGACTACCTTTGTGAAGGAGCATGGGCACTGCATTAAGACATGGGCTGGCAGATCCAACGCTTCTAGTACATCCCAAACATCACGAGTGATTGGCATAGATGGTTTGGACAGAAGCAGTGGTAGGGTCTCTCTCTAGTAGCTACCTAGATCCAAGGTTGGGGACGATTTGTAGGTTAGGAGTGGACTGCAGGAGCTGTGGGATGGGGAGGGTGACAGCCATGATGCTGTCAAGGTGCGCCACATCAGAGAATGGAGCCTATAGAGAAGCGTGGGTGGTGCCGGCAGGAGCGTCGGCATCGGCAAAGGTAGGTGGGGTAGCGGTGGCCCTTTCCTCATCTCACTGGATTTTTAGGATTTCATTCTAATTACTAAAGTACTTAATTAATTAGAGAACAAAGGGTAGCTATTGTAAGATTAAGATCAATCTTTCACAAGCAGATGGAGAACAAAATATTCCTATAGAATGGCAGGTACCATAGAGTTAGATTGCAACTAGTCACTGGTCATGTGTTCAAAAATGGGGTGGGTATAGAACTAAAAAACTATGAAAATGATTTTGGGTAACAACTAGAAAAGCTATTGGCAGCATGATGAACATGATTTTGGGTCTCTTCCCCCAATGGCCCATGATTGCCAATGCAAACGGATGAAGGAACAGCATAATCCACACATTAAATAGTAGCCCAAGCCCTGTGTGCCACTTCTGCACAGTTGACCATAGTCCTACGTATACAATTGCTTTGCCTATTGCTACACCAATAGCCATAACATTTGCATCAAACACCGTCACTGTGGGGATCAACATTGGCGCCTATCACACGACATACAAGCCAGCAAACTTCTTTTTGTCATCGGCTAGGGCCTGCGTTGATGTGACTCTAAATTATATCTCTTTCTTTGTTAGGAGCTTCACCATCATGTGTAGCACAGCTATTGGATATAAACTTGTGGAACCAATCATAAAGAATTGCTAGTTTCGCCACCAATCCAACCATGTGATTACTACCCATTTTATCTCAAGCAAACCAATCATGTGAACCATTGCAATGCAATAATTATAACTAGCCATATGATATGTGGCAAATGGCCTTTAGACATATATTTCTTTGGAGAAAAGCCACATCACTAGGCAGAGAGCATAGAGCAAGATAAAGAGTGATGTGATCGGATAGGTAGTGTTGTTGAGGTACGATACACATTGTATGATGTAGAGACGTTTGCCAGCGATAAGAGGGTTATTGTGGGAGAAGAACATCTCTAAGCATCCACTAGACCAACGCACTATCTGGTGAAGACGCTCAGTTAGATTGATTGGTGTAGTGCCACGAAAAGCATCAAACCCTATGGTACAATACACGGAGCACCACCCTTGGCCGTGGATGTAGAACCCAATCACAATATCCTCTGTTGTGATATTGTATATCTACCCAACACCTCTTCCCCACTTAGTCCCTTTGTCATACATACATGACACAACCGTTATCATCTCAATGGCACGTGACTCATCTAGTGGTGGTGGCCTAATATTTCATTCATGTTTTATGGCTATTGCTATTGAGCTTAGGAAAGATGTTGAGTTTCCAAACCTCTCAGCTCCGATTGTGATACCATTATTGGGTCTTTAGCGAGGTGGCTCGATTCCGTAGAGCACACGAAACATGCAGCCAGTATCGAGATACGTGGGTCCCTAAATGCCATTGAGTGCGAGCATGGAGCCATCAAAGAATACATGATTGTGGTTTCCATAATGGTTGGTTAGGTCAACACTGCCAAACTGTTGAGGGAACTAAACAAAGGCAATGTTATCTCCTTCACAATGATCTAGTATGAAGCATATGGCAACACGAAGGGCCTACGAATTCATGATGTGGTGGTCACAGTCAAAGTTCATTATGAAGGATGCATTTGATAGCAGAGCAGATATAAGTTGCTAAGCATTCAAGGCACCAGCCTTCTTATTGTGGTCATTGGATGGGTTCTTCTCGTGGGAGACATGAACAAGCATAGGAAGGCTTTTATTGATGGTGTTAAATAAAAATGATAAAAATTGATTTCTATTAAAGTTAATAAAATTGATTTATATTAAAATTTGTAAATTAGTTTACTTTCAAATTGATATTATTTAATTATTTTATATTAAAATTATTTATAAAAAGTGCAGTAAACATGTGTACATTACATAAGTTAGATCGTAAATATCTGTGTTGACAAATATTTTTTATTTGTGTGCAGGTATTAAATGTAGGAAATAGATAAAAAAAATTATTGAAAAAATTTGGAAGAATTTTGGATAAAAATTAAGAAAATAATTTTTAAAATTAGAGTAGACCGAATGAACAGTACCTATACAGCCTAGCTGAAAATGGCTGAAAACAGTGCGTGAATGGGCTGGTGTGGGCTAAAAGAAGCCAAATGCAGCTGGGGCTAGTGAGCTGACTTGACAGATATGCCAAGAAGTCAACATTCTAGCGGAATGGGCTGATGGCGGGAAACGGCAAAGTAGCATAGGCACGCGCACAGTGAGAGAAAGCGACTGAAAGGTGAGACAGGGCTATCAGCAAGCGTAGGTGCGCAATGGCGCTGCGGCTGATAGGTAAGGTTGGACAAGGCAACGTGGCACGCGTGTGTGGGCCCAGGAGATTTGGAGGCGACGTGGCATAAGAGGATTCGTTCGAAAGCACGAGAATAATGTTCGATCGAGCTTCTATGTGGAAACGCGTTAGAGTCTATGGTCTTCGGTGTAACTAATGATGTGGCATAATATAGAGCATCGGTTTTAAATCCGATGGATGAAAATAAACAAAGTAGTGGTTACAAAACCTTAAAGCTATTTAGGTCTTCTCTTTTAAAATTTTTTGCTATTTAAAGAGTAAGATGTTAGGAATTTATATATGAAAAATTGAAACAGTTTTTCTGTGAAATTTTGTAAGCACAATTTTTATAATAAATATAAAGTTTATTGAAGATTAGTATAGTAATTAATTTCTCTTGTGTATATTTAGCAATTAATTTTATATTAATGATTTCTTTAATCTTGTATATTTTTCTAGTATTCTCAAAAGTTTTATCGGTTAATTCTTTTTAATTATTCTATTATTAATTAATTATGATTTAATTAATTTTGGTTATTCTTCTGTTTTTCATTAATATCTCGAGATTTAGAAATCTCATTGAGTTATTAAATTTTATTTTTAACTTTTGCAATTATTTATCGCCTGAGTCGATCCTTTGAAGTAAATAGGGTTGTGTTTCACTGGTGTGCTTGATTGAGGCCCATGATTTGGATGCTCCAATATGATCTGTTAAGGAAGAGGCATATACGTGACAAAATTATAAATAGATTGTACATATTTGTATTTAAATATTTAGAATTTTAAGTTCAATAGAAGTTTCAGTTTGGAATGAATATGCTAACTTTTATTAAAAATTTTACTACGGTGGACATTTGAACCTGGACAATTCCTGCATGATGTCCGTTCATATGATTTTCTGTTGGATCAGTCCATGTACCTGGCCATTGCGTGCCATCGGCCATCCATGTTGCCTTAGGATCTCCTAGCTTACAATTCACAATGTTATAAACGTTTGATTGATTCTGAATATTGCTGGGGAGTGCATCCAAGCTCACTTTAAACTCATTATACTCCTTACACACAAACTTGCGGTCATTGATGAACTCATCTGCTGCTCTTCCCATGAATGGTTGTGCCTCTGACTCAAACTAACTTTGTGGTGCTCTTGGTTTGATGCAACGCTTTTGGCAAAAGGGCAGCCACAGTTTAGCAAATTTTGCAACCTGAACCAATGCTTCGTAAAGGATCAGAGATCCGCTATCATCTGAGAGATAGCAAGCATACTGATCAACAGGGTAGTCAGCAGCAAGAATTGAGAGGATGGAATTCGTGGTGTACAAGATTGGCTCATCTATAGGGTCAGCAGTGGTGACAAAGATGTCAATGCCAGGGAGTTTGCTGATCCTATCTGGGAGGTCGTATGTTGCCTAAGTGCTGAAAGGTGGGTATGGTCTTTATGCGGTTATACTTTGGTAGCTGGTATAGTAGCCATGAAAAGCCAAACCAAATGTCACTGATGACGGATATAACCCAAAACCAAACATCGGTTTTGTAATGCTGAATACGCCATGCAAAGAATAGGATGACGGAGATCGTATAGAGACCAACAGCCTGTGTACAGATAAGAGTAAAATATGCCCTCATTTTTTTTTGCGCTCAAAATGTATAGATAAATGCACTATCTTAATTAGCAAGAAAAACAGTATATGCCTTCTGCAATATCTAATCTTATTAATTCGTTAGTTAAACTTCACAACTGAAATTAACTTTGAGGGCTCCTTTGTAACGATGTATGTTTTTTATTGGATTTAGTTCAACTGATACGGTGGCCGTGCATTTGTACAACTAGATTTAATATTGCTTCAGAAATATAACTTAGCCACTTCAAAATATTCTTCATTATTTGGAAATTGGAACATACATACTTTCGATATGATGGCTTAAAAGTTAATGCTCATATCTCAGTAATGTAACTGATTGGTAGCATTTGATTAATAAATTCAATTTAATAATATGGTTGTATTCAAAACAGTTTTAAAAATGCCACAACTCACACCTCATAAGATCAATATTTGTATCAAATCTTTTGCAATTACAAACAATTACAATTTATGATTATATTGGTAATTGGTTGAATCAAAGAAAATATTAGTAATTGGTTCGATCTGATTGCTGCCCTCATGCCATCTCCCTTGAGGAGACTCTAGGGATCCCAACGATAGCACCATGGTCTTGTTCTATCGATCTCATCTTGGCAGTGGCGTCTGGGCCTTTCTATTACTCACAACTCTCGTCAATGGTTGCCCGGCAACGTATGTAAGAACAGTGTCCATGGTAGGGAATGATGATGGCACATGTGGTGAGGTCCTAGCGATGGTCCAGGGTAGCACTTGTTGGCGATTAGGAAGGCAGTGACTGGACTCATTTGAGTCAATCAGGCTTTCCCTCTCGCCATCACCACTACCTTCTTTGTGTAACTTGGTGTCCAAATGGTAATACTTTGATGAGGGTGATGCCATAGATTGCAGCAGAGGTGGCCTACTCTAAGATCAGCGAGGAAACAACGATTATGCATCGTGCACCAAATTTCTCATCCTATCTCGAGAGGCATCGGCGGCAACTTTGGTGACCGGGTGGATTAGTCATTAGTAGTCTGGTGTGTCCTCTCCCTGAAATGTTTTTATCTGCATACTAATATCAGTTCTAGAAATTCAGTCAGTATCAATAGTGAGTTATCACTAAATCTTATTTTATTTATTAATAAAGTCTAATACATATGTTGTAGCTGTGAACAAATCTCGAGCTGTAACACTACACCAACCAAAAGACGACAGTAGAAACAAACCTAGACCTAAACCCAAAAGTATGACTTGGATCTAGATCGAAACACTAAAAGTTTTCTTATGTCACATGCTCCTGAAGTAACTCCTTCATGATTGGGTCTTCGTCGTACTACTTAAGGATAATAATAGTATAAGTGAGTACACAAGTTACTCAACAAGTCACGCTAATTAAGCTAGCATACAAAGGTTAACTAGAGGGGTTTGGTTTTGTTTGGTAATTCAGTATGTTTTTAAATTATCTTTATAAATTCTAAGTATGCTCTTCAAGTTATTGGATAGAAGCTCACACCTCAATCCATTTTGTAAGTTGCCTGACAACTCATCATATTTACCAAGAAGAGACTCATGTCTCAACCCATTCTATAAGTTGGTTTGCATACATGGTATCTCTATTTTTGTGCTTTTAATTTCTTTTCCTTTTTCAATTACAACTTAACTTTATCTTATGTAATTGCCAAGCGACACTCTGAGTCATATAGTCCCATTTTAGACCATTCAGGTCCTTCACCACCCACGTAAACTGGTTCTAATAATTATTCCCACACCATAATAATTTTTTTCACAAAACTTTTTCAAATACAAGACTATGCTAGAGGGATCACTTTTCATCTACCCATGAACGTGGGCATAGCTATTTGAACATATTATAACATTTGCAAATAGTACACGTTTTATTCACTGATGTGAGCTTACTTCAAATACCCAATACGTATTGATCAGAAACGTATAGTGATGGGAGGTTTGCTATAAGGCCTTTCCAAAGCATCCCCAAGATAATTAGTTGTCAACTGAATAGGTTCTAGACTAAGTATTAGGCAAGTCCTAGACTTCCCATACTCAGGGTCCTGCAGGCGTATTTCAGTTGTCACCTTGATGACTCTACGCCCATTGGCTCCTGCACATATCTAAGGTTCACTAATTAATTAGCTAAGGGTGTCCCATTCCACCCATATGGTCACACTTTAATATAATTAGTGAAACTCCTTAAAGGATCAGTCCTTATATACCATACGGAAATCAGGTCACACAGGCAGCGATTACCTATAATAAAGTTTTATAAAGTCATTTTATTTTACAAAGCTCCTCACCACAAGTATCGGTATTTCAAAATATTTTTAAAACTCATTTTTATCCTATCGACAAGTTTTAACTAATAGAGGTGTCATCGATACGCGTGCTTTGATGAGCATAAGTACCAGGACAATAATAGGGTGATAAGATTGTAGGGTCATCAATAAATAACAAGGATATGTATAATTAATGGGTTTAAGGACTATCGGATCGACTAACGATTAATAACTGTATCGTGGACCTAAGTATGCATGCTTCACAAATAAAATAATTTTTAAATTTAAAAAATATAGGATCACCTTGGTCTTGATGTTAGTCTTGTTTGATGAAGATCTCGACTACTGGCTACTCAGCATCGGCTACTACGTTGTATAAAACAACAATACGTGAAAAGAAATAAAATCAAATTCTAATATATATAACTAATAATACCATTATACGATCTCATTTTAGAAAAAAAAACTGAGAGTGAAATAGGCTCAAACGGAGATTTGGTTAAAAAGATATAAATTTTGAAAGATTAAATCATTTTCTAGATTATAGAAAATAAATAAAATATTTTTGCAAAAGAAAAGATTTGAATTAGAGAGTGCCGATGACGTGAGAGGTAAAGTAGACTTTTTTCAATGTATGGTTAATGGGCTTTTGGATCGAGGGTTATTGAGTGGCCTTTCGTGCCATGTGGGCATGGTGGACCCATGATCGTCTGATATAGCTGTTGTGTGACAGCCACGTGGTCGCTCACCGGGCAGAGAAGACCGAAGGGAAAATCGATGGCCAGTGGAGCTCGACGATGTGTGGCCAAACAATAGCAATCCCTGACAGGCCGTGGTCATTGGAGCATCGAGTGAAGAATGGAGAATAATGTGGACGGCTCGGATTTGGTCTTAGGGGGATAGGAGGTGGCTGGCAATGAGTGGCGGTGAACTCTAGGGAGGACGCGTCATTTTATCACCGCTGGAGACCAAATGAGTGTCATAGAGGCTAGGTTCGAGCTTGATTGGAGGTGGTGTGAAGACAAAAGGAGAGTAGGAGAAGGAATTGGGGAGAGCTAGGAATGGGTGATAACAATGGTGTCTAGGTAAAGAGAGGGAAAAGGAAAGGGGATGTGGTGGTGGTAGGGGAGCTCAAAGAGAGTCCGGATGGTACGAGATGAGGCGGAGGGCTTCATAGCCCTTTATAGTAGTGGAGCTGCACCAGGTGACAATAGAGACATACGGTATGGCACAGTGTTGGTAGGCAACGGGTAATTATGCGGCGAGATGTGAGGTGGTAGAGTGTGGCACGACACCATGATGGTGCTAGCTAGAGCGAGGGAGAAGAAAGAATGCGGGCGACACAACAATCGGGATGGGACGGGATGGAACAGAGAGAGTACGCGTACTTGTTAGGCCCAGAAGGAATACGGTGTTGTCGAGCTATGGTTTGGCGATAAGGAGTGTGACATACCATTTCCTAGGGCGACGGTGGCGCATTGTCCCTATGCGCAGCACAGGCAAGGGCGACGTGTTGGTGGGCATTGTCGACACGGCAGGAAGGCCTGATCGCACACCATAGAGGTCGGTGCATTTGACCAAGTACTCCACATGCATGGAGCAGTATTGGAGGTAGGCGATGGCCACGACATAGCATATCAAATGGCTATCCGCGACATGGTCAGTGGGTGGGTCTAACCTATCGGCTAGTGCGTTAAGTCATAGGTGCACACAGTGGTAACGAGCAAGCGGGCAGCACGCGAGAACAGTGGAGCAGGCTAGGTTGGGCCGTGTGGAGGAAAAAGCAGGCCGTGCAAGGTAGAACACGGCCTAGATAAATAGTAGTATTTCTAAATTTTTTAGGAATACTTTGAAAAGAAGTGTTTGAATGTTCTGATTTGAATTTAAGAAATTTTAGAGAATATTTTGAACGGATTATATGTAGGTTTAGAGAGAATTTAAGTTCATACATTGGCGTGTTATCTAAGAAATTCAAAAGATTCAAATTTTATAAATATATTTTTATTTAAATAATTTTTTTCAGGTGTAAAAACATGGGTGTTATATAGTTACAGGGGACTTAGTTATCACGGCAAATTGTGTGTGGTTCTTTTTGCTGTCTCTTTGGCAGGTGGTAATCATCGAGTGCATATGTTGCTATCAATGAGCTTTCTATCGTGGCAGACAAATAGATGTAGTATTGGTGGCAAGGTTCTTTGGGTGAAGACTTAATATGATTTATTTGGATTCAATAACACCGATGTTTGATTTGAAGGTGTTGTACTTGAGTTATCTTTGAATAAAAATCCAGCACCCACACAAATAGGTTCGGAGGACATTCCTAATTATTGCATAGATCGAATATTCCATTATCTAAAAATGTTATCAGGTAATCAACGCGCCTTTTGCTTTGTCCGGTTGCATGTTCCTCCCCCAAAAAAAATCAATTTGATTGTTTTTAGTATCTCACTATTTGTGCAAGTCAGTTATTTTTCTCGATGCAGAGATATTCCTTGGTTTGTTTTCATGTCACAAGCAGAATCGGTCCTCATCTGTTAATTCATCTCCTTGTTGGCTATACCAGTACCACGTCTGCGCCATCGCTAGCTATTTGATTATCTCGTGTGCTTGGTCGTTTGTCTCAGCCTCAGGACAGTCGTTTGTCTCAACCTCAGGACGTCCCGTTGGCTGCTGCGGATGTGCCCGCACAGCGCCCAGCAAAATCAGCGATTGGTATCCTGTACTCCGTTGTCCGTGCTGCACCATGACCAATCCGCTTCGAGGATGCATGGTTTCGCTTGTCCGAATTTGTATGTGCATAGGCTAGTGGTATATATAAGTTTAGGGTTTGAATACTAATAGGTACCGAATTTTAGTTTCTATATACTCCTACAGTTGTTGTATTCCAATTCCAAATCTGGTGTACCTATCGGAGTTCTAATAAATCAAAGCTCTTAATTAACTCTCCGTTAGAATAGAGGGAAGAATAAGCTAGCCTTAATAAATAGTAATTGTTTCCTATTCGAACTCATATTCTTTCTATCAATAGAGTATTAAAATCTAGTCTAATGGTATAAATATTTTTTCTATAATTAAATTGATAATTTATAGGCTTCTAAGTGAATATGAAGATATCTTTATAATATAATAAATTCATAGAACAGTCCTTCAAAATTTCTTGGTTCCAAAAAAAGCCTGTTTTTTGTGGTCCGGACATTCATTCATACATACTTTGTAACTACGATGATCACACTATTAATTAATTTACCATTGTGAAAGCAATTGCAAGAATTTTGGAGGAAATGAATTAATTTCTATAAAAAAAATATTGTAAAATTCCAACGTTCTCAAGGAGAAAAAAAAGCGAAGAGCATAGTAAACTTGTACACATGGGAAAGTCATTTTATCTATGCAACAGATTTTTGTACAGTGCTCCAAACTTGTTTACACCGTCTCAATCCAATGGCTAGGATTAGTCTTACCTTATTGGAGGTAATAGAACATTAAAAAGGAAAGAGAGAAGTGCGTCAAGCTACTATATAAAGTATTGTGTAATTATTTCAATAACCTCAGTTGATATATTTTTAATTTCGAATTACAATAAACAAAACTGCTTAATTTAAAAAATTGAACTTCCCATATATATATACACACACACATAAGAAATTTAAATTGTATGACCATATCCGGTGAGAAATTTGATAATAGGACATGAACATTCAGAATATAAAGAATTCAAGTGCTTATGAAAAATTTGAAATATTTTGAAACCTGAACAGTAGTTAATTTCATTTGCGTATTCTGAATTTGTGATTTTTGAAGTAGAAATTCATATTGATGCCTTTCAATTGCATTCCCTGCTTTCATTTTTTTGCAGAACTTTTATTGCTAACCCAATTTAAGTAACCAAACAAAATAATATTCGAATTGATAAACTTGAAGGTCAATTCAAATGACCAGTATGACGTTGCAGCTTTACTTTCTTGCATGCATGCTTAACTTTTGAAAGGGTAATTATGGCCGTTGGTGATTTCCTTTTATGCTGTGATTTGCTGATTCAAAATTGAAAAAAAAAATTGAGAAAGCAAATGAAAATTCAATGGCTATGATTGGTTGTTTGCTCTTACCATCCTATAGGTAAGAAGCACCTTAAAACAGCTCCTATACAAAATACAAAAAAGCAAGCTTACACACCTGTACGGGTGCAGGAGGGCTCCCCTGGCCTTGTACCTCCGGAACAGCAGAGGCCGGCCATCCTCACCGCCGCTCTCCTTCTCTGCCTGCACCTCTTCCTCGTCGGCAGGCACCCAGTACTTGCCCTCGGCACCGGCCAGCCTCTCGCCATTTCCATCCCTCAGCAGCGGGTCGCCCAGCCGCCGCGAGCACCGGCTGCCGCCAGCGACATGCCTGCAGATTGCAGCTACGACCTAATGCCTTCCACGTCCAACCAGCTGAGCTCGGTGAGCTCAATGTTGGGTAGCAACATTGTTGCCGTAAGCAGCAGCGAGCTTTAGTTCATTGGCACAGTGGCACAGTGACACACAGGTGCATCACGTATGTATGTATGTATGTGCAGACGCGGCGGCCGGTCGGAGGGATCGAAACGTAGTACGACGTGCCGCCACGTGCCTTCGGATTCCGGCGGTTTCACCGGCGGCGAGCGGCGTGCGGCTGCCGTAGACAAATTGTATCGAGATCTGCGTGCAGTAGTACAAGCTCTTCTCTGTTTTTCCATTTATTTTTCTTTGCGGGCATCCAGAACAGTTGGAACTACGGCGCAGCCAACCTGGAAGTTGACCGGCGGCGGCAAAGCTGGATCGTCAAAAAAAAAATGTTGAACTGGCCATTTTATAAAAGAAAAAAACTGCGATTGGATCTGTTAAGTAAGCCATAATTGCGCAGGAGATCTGAAGGTTATCGTGTGATCGCAGAAGATTGGAATCGTTTTGAATTCCACTCAAGTTGCATTAGCCACTGATTGGAATCGTAGCTTACAATACTAGCTAGGAACTAATTGACTATATATACAGATTTGTTTTTTTAAGATGACTATAAAGATTCGTTTATAGATTTTTCAAACATTTATATTCGAATTGGGTCTTGCTGCTGATTAATACACGATTAAAATCGCCTTGTTCTCCCGATGCAAATCTTTATAGCACTGTATTATATGGAGTAATAATGTTATTTGTTAGTGGATCCAATTAATTCCAACAAGATTCTATTGGGCCTGATTGAGTAGATTGAGGCCTATATGACTGGCTGGAACTATTAGACACACTTAGATAGTCTTCAATTGTGGCCCATCTGTGTGTATGGGCTGAAAGTTTATTTACTCATAATTCATATAGGCCATACGTATGGAAGGCAGGAAGAGGATGGAATGAAAACACATCTCAACATGGCCTTATTATTAGGTGGCAGCATTAGTCATTCAAATTCAAATACCGGTCAGTGATCGGTTTAGAGCCAGATATGGTACCGGAAAAGGCAAGCCAGAGTATTTTAAACTTGAACTTAAAGACCCATAATTCACATTTAATTGTGTTAAAGTTTACAACACGTGTCATCTTCGTTACAAGTATACAACACTTATACAAGAAACATCCCTTTCAGTGAGATCAAGCAACTCGATCAAATGACTGCAACTGAAAGGTGCTGCTCACTGAAGCACCTTTGATAAAGAGTAATTTAAGTACGCGTAGATTCACTTCGGTAAGAATTTCACGAGGTTTATGGATATATCTTGAAACTCCATCCGTTGAGCGTGTGTTAAAATCGGTGCCACGTAAGTTGTGCTCATGCATAGTGATGCACGCGTGCCCATCTTCCATGTAACAAAAAAAAAAGTTCAAACAAATAAATACGATACAAAGATATTAGAGAAAGTCAAAGGACGTGTCACACCAGACAAATTTAAGTCTTCACATTTTCTTAAGAACAGTTTAAGTCTCACACGAGCAGAGTAGAATATAGCGCTTATATTAAAATTGGTGCACTTTGCGGGGGTGATGAGAGGTGTGTGGATGGTGGTGTGCGGCTGTGCGCACACACATCATTTGTGTAATAAAAGTCCAAACAGATAGATTTTATAAAAAAAATATCGTTGAGAATATA
Source organism: Oryza coarctata (assembly GCA_030770085.1). Classification (NCBI taxonomy): domain Eukaryota; kingdom Viridiplantae; phylum Streptophyta; class Magnoliopsida; order Poales; family Poaceae; genus Oryza; species Oryza coarctata. Next base: position 14,578,307 of record CM061475.1, read on the forward strand.
AAGTCAACATGTTAGGACAAATTCAAGTCTTCATTATTTTCTAAAAGAGAATTCAATTCTTGCTCGAGCAGAGTAGAGTAATACATATAATATGAGTTGAATGTAGGGGCGAAGACAAGGGGGCCCACCCCCCGAAGCCCAAAGGCCAAGGTCTGGAACTAGCGAAGCCTAGCCAGAGGCAGGAGTCGACGCCAATCTCACGTCTCGTCTTCTCGGCGTGGGCAGCGATGCATACATGATACGCTCTCCACTCCGAGGGGCGCGACACACGAAGAGACGCCGACGCGCGCACGGCGCCTGTAGCCATCGACCTCGCCCGTTAAAGCCGACGCTACGCTGTGCCGCGCGCCGACGCTGATCGCCTCTCCTATCCAGCCATTTGACACGGCGGCGGGCTTGCGGCGGCGAGCAGCTTCTCCTCGACAGACGATGGCTCGAAGCAGTGGCGATTGGCGAACTTCTCCCCATCCTGCCGTCCGGGCGGCCGGCCCGTCCCCATCCAACAGCGGCTGGCAATCGCCGTGAGGCCCGGTCGGAGAAGGTATGTTAATGTATGCCTCCTTTGGTCCTTTCCAGCTAATTAGTCCAAAATGACAGAATCCTCCAGTGTCTGACTCTATCTCCTGATCTAGTTACTAGAAGTCTAGAATTTTTACTTCTTGATAACGATTCCTATTTCACTATTTGTCTATTTCAGTTGATTGCCTAATCTAGTTACAACATGTCTAGAAGGCCTGTGATTTAGCTGGTAGTGGTAAAGCTAAAATTCAAGTGAATAGAGATGTAACTTTCTTTTGTACTGTAAAAGGCAAATTGCCAAACTCAAACGATATGTGGGCTGCAATACGCTACCTTTATTTTGTGCCTCAAAAACATAGGTTGGTTGTTGCATTATATTATTCAAGCTACATTAGAGTCTATATACTTAGTATGTCGTTTTGTTCATGGATTATTGTCGACATTAGTGGATTGGCTTACATTGGCATCATGGTCCTTCGTACTCAATCCCTGGCTTCGCCTCTGGTTGAATGTATGTTAAAATTGGCGTATTTGGGGATGAGAGGTGCGTGCGCATGATTGTGTAAGTGTGCACGCCTTCCATGTTATAAAAAAATTCAAACGGAAAATGCCATAAAAGGATATCCAAGAATTTAAAGTCAACATATCACACTGGACAAATTCAAGTCTTCAATTTTTTTTAAGAACAGTTCAAGTCTTACTCATGTTGAGTAGACAACAAAAAACGAAAGGCTAACGGGTTTGAAGAGCTGATGACCAGCACACAATCAGCAGCTCTCCTGACGTAACCACGTAACAGGAAAAAAAACGCAGGGATTATTACCCAGAGAGGCATCAATACATCATCAAATTCCATCGGGACTGTTCCTAACCGGATGGCCGTGTCAGCGACGCCATTTTACCGAGAGAGGCTGTAACGCCTGACCACTCAGCTCGGTAAGGTGCACCGAAGGCGATATACATGAGTGCCACGGCGGCGATGGCCATCACCGTCGCCACGAACAGGACGGCCGGCCGCTTCCCCCACTGCCCCATGATCCCGAGCGCGAAAGGGTAGAGGAGCAACAGGATCCACACGTTGAACACCGTCCCGAGCACGGCGAGCCGCCCCGGCTCGGTGAGCAGCCCGCACTCCGCTGCCTTGCCGACAGCCACCCCGACGGCGCCGACGTTGACGGCCAGGACGACGATGGTCGGGATCAGCAGCGGCACCCACCGCACGGTGTACAGGTCGGCGAACTTGTCGCCGGAGAAGGCGGTCGTCTGCTTTGAGGTGAGTCTGAAGTGGATGCCTTTCCCGGTGAAGAGCTTGAGCGCCATGTACAGCACCGCCGTTGGGTACACCCCCGTGGCGCCGATCATGTAGAACTGCTCGTTGCGGCACCAGTCCAGCAGCGTGATGCCCGACCACTTTACCTCGAACATGCCGATCACGTGGATCATGGCGATGATGGAGACGAGGTAGAGGAGGTACTTGCCGAACGGCTGCTGGACGAAGTACTGCTCGGAGAGGAGCCACATCACCGGGAAGAGGTTGTAGAAGAAGATGAACACGGTGACGATGGGGTAGGTGGACATGTTGAGGTAGGCGACACGCTGTAGCGGATGGAGCCGGCGACCGGCGAGGAGGGCGTTGCTGTGGGAGAAGAACATCTCGAGGGAGCCGCCTGACCACCGCAGGATCTGGTAGAGGCGCTCGGTGAGGTTGATCGGCGCAGTGCCGCGGAACGCGGCGGGCTCCATGGCGGTGTACACGGAGCGCCACCCCTGCCGGTGCATGCGGAACCCGGTCGCCACGTCCTCCGTCGCGATGTTGTACACCCAACCGACGTCTCTCCCCCACGACGTCCCGTCATCATAGCCACATGCCGTCACAGCAGCGATATCACCGGCGACCGAGTCGTCGAATGCCACTGGCGGCGTGATCGACCGTTCTTGATTGGCGCCTTCTAGCATCGTGCTGACGAACGACGTCGAGCTGCCGAACTTGTTGGCATAGTCCATGGCCTTGATCTGGCTCGCTGCCGCTCCCCAGCGCGGCGGCTCCACGCCGTAGAGCGCGACGCGGCGGAACATGGTGCCAGTGCCGAGGTACGAGGGCCCCTGGAGGCCGTTGAGGGAGAGCGTGGTGCCGTCGAAGAAGACGCGGTTGTGGTTGGCGTACCGATCCGTCGGGTCGACGTCGTCGAAGCGCTGCGGGAACTGGACGAACGCCACGTCGTCGCCGCCACTGCGGCGGTCGAGCATGAAGCACATCGGCGCCCGGAACGCCTGAGAGTTGTTGATGTAGTGGTCGCAGTCGAAGTTGATGACGAACGGCGCGTTCGACAGCAGCGCGGACACGCGGAGCATCGCGTTCATGGCGCCGGCCTTCTTCTGGTGGTTATACCCGGGGCTCTTCTCGCGCGAGAGGTACACGAGCATGGGGAGCCGTACGTCGACGGTGCTGAAGTCCAACGGGTTATCAACACTCGCCGGCAATCCAAACCCTGTTTTACAGCTTGGATGATTTAGTATAACCTGTCAAAAACACAAAAATGTCATTCACTTTGAGACCCAAAGAACATTTAACTTTGGTAGTACCTCAGTCTCTCAGGTACTAGGAGGTGGAGTACCAAATTTCACACTAAAAATTTCGGCACTTTTCAATACCCCTATGAAAAAATTTCTCTCAAGATTATGAACAAAAATTAAGCTACAACAACTCCATGATTTTTAGGTAGTGAATATGAATTACACTCCAGCCTCTACCTTTCGGCATAGCTAAATGTTTTGGTTTGCAATTAAAGAAATTTAGATCGAGGGGCGGATAGGCCAAAGGTAATTTGTTGTCGGCTCTTAATTTATTTTTTACATCTAAAAATTAAAACTCAATTTATTTAATTGTATTAGAGCCTATCACATATTGCTTGTAGGCCGACCCATGTCCAAGGCCCGCTAGATAGGAAATTATTTCGACCAAAAAATTATATTTTTTTTCTAACTAAGCTAATTTTGTTCAAAATTAACCAAATAATGTCCAACTTCAACTTTTTTGTTTGAAATTTCCACGGTTTCTAAAATTGCACTTTAGTCTGTTTTCGAAATATAGAAACCTACCGCTCAGCACCCGGCCAACAACATATATCCATACGTACCTGAACAATGCCAGCATGTTGCCCTCTCCGGTGATTCTCAGCCGGCTCAAACCATGTGCCGGGCCAATGTGTCCCATCAGCCATCCAGGTCGCATTTTCACCGGCATCTTTACCATTCTTCGCGCTGTTGTACGCGTCAGATCGTTTGCGAATGGTGCTGAAGAGGGAGTCGATCCTGACCTTGAACTCCTCGTACTCCCTGCGCACACGCCGGTGATCACTCATGAGCTCGCCTGCCACGCCACCTTTGTACTTCTGCGTCTTCATCGCGAAGTAGTTCTCCGGCGCTCTCGGCTCGACGCAGTGCTTCCGGCAGAAGGGCACCCACAGTGCAGCGAACTTGGCGACCTCAACCATGGCCTCGTAGTGGACCAGCGTCCCGCCGTCGTCGGACAGGTAGCAGGCGTACCTGTCGACCGGGTAGTCGGCGGCGAGGATGGATAGGATGGAATTCACGGTGTAGAGTATCGGCTCGTCGATGGGGTCGACGGTGGTGACGAAGACGTCTATGCCGGGGAGCTCGCCGGAGGAGGAACCGTAACGGTCGGCGAGGGCGGCGAGGTCCGGGACGCGCTTGATGGGGTTCAGCTTGGGTAGCTGGTTGAGCACCCACGAGAAGCCGAACCAGACGTCGCCGGTCATGGACATTGTCCAGAGCCACGCGCCGTCGCGGTTCTTGTGGCGGATGCGCCACGCGAAGAAAGCGACCATGGCGATCAGTCGCGCCAGGATCAACAACCTGTTCGTATTAGATCATAGCGTAAGTACAATCAAAATGCATGTCATAAACTACTGTTTAGTAATTGGTCATTAATTTGTTTAAGCTTGATTAAATTTACGGCAAGGTAGTATGAAATATTTGGCACGCATCAGTGTGGGCCCAGGCAGTCAGACCTGTAAGGATGCAGGATGCTTCCCTTCACCTTGTACGTCCGGAACAGCATCGGCCGAACGCCATCGCCGCCGGTAGCCGCCCCCGACACGTCCGCTTCGTCGACGGCCACCCACACATCGTCCTTGCCGCCGTCGTTCACCCTCTTGGCCGCGGGCGACCAGCGTCCGTTCTTCCCGTCGCCGCCGGCCACACCATTGCCATTGGTGGCCTCGACGCGGAAGCCAGCATTGATCCGGCGAGTCACGGCCGCCACGGACATCGTAGAAGCCATGGTCGCCTCCATGCATGCAACACACCTTACCTAGCTGCTCCGTGGCGAACTGGTGAACGCCGAGCTTGGGCTTATATTGCTCGGCGAAACGACACGAGTTTAATAATCATCGGACGTCTCCATCTGCCTGGTCAAAACACTGATGCTGTTAAGACAAGAAGCCGCCACTGCAGTTCAAGCTGAGAATTTTCCTCTCTGCAGCGTATGTACTTTTCATCCCATATTTCGATCAAAGTCGGCAACGATCATCGTGTTCGGAGATCAAAAACCATCGGCACAAAGTTACCAGTCGGGCGCATAAACTACAGATTCTCGGTTCTCCACTATCAGCTAAGTCAGATCGTGTCGCATCTTACAAAGAAAAGAAACGTGTACAACTGCATTTAGAGAACTAGAGGTATACATGCTGCTTCGACGTCAAAATCATAAAAACAGCTGGATAGAAAGGTAACGGGAGAGCACAGTGTTGTCCACTTGCACACGAAGAAGCAACTGAAGCAACTATACTAAGTTGTTACTATATCATTATGCTAATGATTTAGATTATATGATAAATGGAGATTAAAATAAAAATATTGTGATTGAATTGAATTTGCAAAATCAATTAACAGTTTCGATCAGCTATGAACAGTGTCAGTGAATCAGTGAATAATTCTGGTTGGTCCATAGACATGAGAAACTCGATGCTCAGACTAGCGGAATCAAAAAGAATTAATTTCGTGTTAATTTCTTGGCTTACGATGTTTATTTACTTTTTATATAGTTTATATATATGAGATATTCTATTGTATACTAATATGAGTTAGTTAAGTTAGGTGATAATTTATACTCGGATATGGTTTATTTAGTTGTTTATAAGAAAGTATTGCTTTGAGCCTTAGAAGTATTACCAGTGATAGATTGGAAATAGGCTTGGACTAAGTTAAAATTCAGATGGTCGAGATGATCATGCGGGATATTAAGGCTAGAGAACAATGTTCGAAGTTTTTATATGATATATAAGAGATTGTATGCGTATGAAAAGTGAAGTTAAATTTAGATGTAGTTTAAATTAGGAAAGATAAGAGTTTATATTTGTTATGGATAAATTGAATAACTATATGAGAGAGAGTTTCATATGAGACTAAAATGCTAATCCTAGTTGGATTTATGACTTTTGTGTAGCCACCTATAAGTATAAATAGAAAGACGGTTTAAATCTTAAAGTAACGATTTTGGAAGAGAGAAAAATTAAGGTTTAGACTTACGGATTTAGTGAAAGATTGAGAGAAGAGTGCATTGTATACACACATATTAATATAATAAAATTGATATATTTTTAAAAGTTTTATTAACTTTTGAGATTTATATATAGATAGTTTTTCTATGATTACAGACTGTCCGACTGATATATTAGTAGTAGTCCATAAAATGTAAGACAGTGAGATAGTAGTTGGATCGATGCTAACACAGCGGTCGGACCGACATATGAGTGTCGGTTGGACCGGCAACTGTCCACCGATGATATCTTAAAAAAATCTAAGATTTTGACGTACAATCATTAATTAGAGGTAATTTTATTAAAAACTTTAACTTTTTATTTTGTTGCATCACGCAGTTATTACTTCTGTCCAAACGAGTATACGGATTATGCCCAAAGTGTGCACACGTGTGGCCTTTCTGAATTTCTAATGATGTTATCAAGTGCGTACCAAAGTAAGCTCAAATATTCAAAAATATTGCCGAATTTTGTATGAAAAAAATACGAGTTGAGAGCTGTGTACGTACCCCTAGCTGCTGTGCTGGTTAGACGGGAGGAAAAAAGAAAATTGGTAGAGGTCAAACACAGCGGTACCGAGTATACGATGGTGAGTGGTGAACAGCCTACTTGATAGCAACGGTGAAACGAAATCATCAAATCAGCAGCAGTCGCCCTGACCAACTCGCCCACTGATTCTTAACTGAGATATTCCAGTGGAGCTGTTTGTTTATGTTTTTCGAAGAGAACCAGGGCAGTTGTTTAAGTTTTTTTGAAGAAGGTTACATAAGAAAAGCGACAAGTCTGCACTTTAGTCCGTAATTTCTGACTAAATCATGCCAGTTGAACTAGTGTTTCAGCAAATCCATATTAAAGTCAAATCGCTCCGTATCGGTTCATTATGTGATTCCTAAACCTTCCTATACTCGTATGTACCGAGGTACTCGTTCTTTTTATTCAAAACACTTTATAATCGTTATGGTCAGAGAACCCACTTTTTAAACAATGCATCAAACTGTTTACCGTCAGCAAAATTGGACACAAAGCTACATCAAACTGTAACTTGTACAGTTTTTTTTTTCCGTTTCATTTTCTAACTTCCCAGCCCTTAGGCTGGTTTTTCATGCCATCAATAGTAACATCAGGTAGCGAAATAGATATAGCTCAGCTGGTTTGGTTTCGTTAGTTGCAGTGGAACATATCCACTCATATTCAAATTACACAGGTGTTTATATATTTTTTTAAGTGATAGGACAACTTACCCATTAATAGTTAATGAGGCGTTTCAGCTGACCTTTCAAAACAAAGCTACATCTCTAGATTGTTATTGTTACAATTTTTTTATGGCTTGTGTTTTTAAATTATAGTGATAATTCTTTTTAAATAATGGTCTAAAATGTGCTCTGGATACCTAGAAAAGGTGAAAAAAATAAAAAGAAAAGCCTCAGAGAGCCAAATTGTCTTGCTTACTTGCTCAGGTCATGGGACTTCATTAACATACACTGATATATGTTGGGTTTTTAGTTATGTTTTTCCCTTGGATCATCAGTTCAATTTCCTTTCAAAGAAAAAACATCAAATTGGCTCAGAATTAGACGCTTGGTGAATTCTAACATGACATCTGGATTTGGGAGTAGCATTTTTTAAAGTGTTGGCCTAGCTGTCAGCCGTATTCATAGTTTAGACAGCCCAAGCATGTGTTGTTTCCAAAGCCCACCAGGCAAGTTTCATTGAAGAGGGTGATGCATCCTTGCCACTTTGCCAATTCTATTGATTAACGACATCCTAAGATGTAAAGGACTAGCTTTTCTATTTACTCTGGTTGTTTTTCTATATGTGTTACGTGAAGAAAATACAGGACTTGAATATGTAAGGACAGTATATAGTACTTATGAAAGTTCTCACATTGTATTTATTATATCATAAAGACAACTTTTAAAAAAGCAACACGTTTGTTTTAGAGGTTAGAAAATTACTACATTAATTAAAAAAGATCTTAACCATTAAAATGAGTATATATTGATCGACATAGTTATATACAAAATATAATTATATTTATAGAAATGAAAGTTAAGAAAAATCTAAACCTATCAAAATTATATATAGAATTAGAATAGAAACTAAGAGTACATATGAAATCCAATATACTTATATAATGGTATCTATAGAAGTAACATTTTAGAGTTGTATATTAAATCTTACTCTCTCCGTGAATTATCTAACTTCGTGTAAAACTACGCTAAACAACTGCTAGTTCTTTTAATTAGACACTAAATCTATTACTAATAGAAGAAAACATCCCACATTAATTCAAAAATAAAAGGTATAGTCTAAGTAGAAATATAATTTTAAATATCTGAAATTTTGAATAAAAAAATAAAGAAAAATAATAGAAGATTCCATTTAGAACTACAATTTAGGAAAATCTAAAATTTGGATTAATTCTAAATTAATATTAATTTAAGAGTCCACATAGAAATACAATTTAGGAAAAATCTAAAATTTAGATTAAAATTAAAATAATTAATATTGAGAGAAATGACTTTGTAGATATACAATTTAGAAATATATTAAATTAAAAATAAAATAAATAATATTAAGTGAAACACGTATAAATACAATTTAGAAATATCTTAAACTCAGGTTAAAAATAAATATCATTGTGAAAAGAGTTTATGTAGGAGTATAATTTATAAATATTTTAAATCTGCATAAAAAGTAAACAATATTCCATGTCTTTAGATAGGAGCCCCACATTAATCTTACGAGATAAAAATAGCTAAAAATTCTTACATCAATTGAAAATTCTTACCATTCACACATTAATTGGAGAAAAAGAAATTGGCTTTATCATCCAATCTAAATAAAAAAAATAGCTAACAGATGAGATTGGATCTTCTAACATATACTAATATGACAACGGGGTTTTTAGAGTCCAAAGCAACAACAATAAAATAAATATAAGAAATCTGATTCAATTTTACCCTTAGTATCTCTGGTACCAAAATATACCTCAAGGAATATTAGCTGAAAGTACCAAATTTTAAACTAAAATAATATGTTACCTCCCAATACCTTATGGTAAAATTAACCTAAAGATAAACATAAGGAAGAATAGAAACAAATATAACATAAAGTTTATATATTTGTTTTATTGTATTATTAAGATAATACTAAAGTATCCATCACATTTACCTTTATGGACATAGTAAATACTATATTAATCAGAATATCAGATACATATTTGGTCATCAGAGTTTAAAATTATATTGTTGTTTTAAAAAAATTCATAATAAAATATGAAAGCTTAGATGCTATTATATGAAAAAAATTAAAACAATGCTAGCCACCACACTAGTTTGTTTAATAAGAGAAGTCCAAAGTAGTTTTCCATAACTGGATTAACACAACATTGTTAAAGAAACAATATTGTTATTTCACACATGGGAATATTTTTTGTTGCCAATTTATTACAAAAGATAAGCAATACAATCTTTTTTCCTATATGTACCTAAAATGGAATGATATTTGCTATTAAGATATGGGTAGCGACATATACAAGAGCAACTATTACAAAGACAATCGGCAACAAGACTGCAAGTATGATTGGTCTCTTCGCCCATAGTCCCATGACTGCTAGTGCAAATGGGTAAAGGAGGAACATAACCCATATGTTGAATAGAAGACCAATTGCAGCATGTCTTTTCTGTGCTATCATCCATACTCCCATATATACCACTGTTTTCCCAATGGCTATACCAATGGCACCAATGTTAGCAACTAAAACTACTATTGTTGGGATTAACATGGGCACCCATCTCATTTTATATAAGTCAGCGAACTTGTCATTGGTGTCAGTAGTTGTTTGCTTTGAAGTGACTCTGAAATGGATACCCTTCTTTGTGAGAAGATTAACCACCATGTGAAGCACAGCTGTTGGGTATGCACTCGTTGAGCCGATCAAGAAGAACTGCTCATTATGCCAATAATCAAGCCATGTGATTCCTGCCCACTTTATCTCAAGCCATCCAATCATATGAATCATCAAAATGATGACGACAAGGTACACCACATATTTAGTGAATGGTCTCTGAATGTATACTTCGTCAAGGATAAGCCACATCACTGGGCTGATAGCATAGAGTAAAATGAAGAGTGATGTCATTGGGTAAATTGTCATGTTGAGGTATAAGACACGTTGGAGGGGTTGTAGCTGAAGACCTCCACTAAGTGGGTTATTATGGGAGAAGAACATCTCTAGGGATCCACCAAACCAACGTACAATTTGGTAGAGACGCTCTGTTAGGTTGATAGGTGCAGTACCACAGAATGCATCATGCTCCATTGTACAGTACATGGAGCACCAACCTAGCCCGTGGATGCGAAAACCCATCACTATATCTTCTGTGGCTATGTCATATATGTACCCAACACCCTTGCCCCAATCAGTCCCTTTATCGAATGAAGCTGACACAACCATCTCTATCTCAGTGACAAATGTGCCATTAAGTAGTGGTGGTGTAGCTAATCGGTCTTGGTTTAAGGCTTCCGACACAGACTTTAATAAGAGCATGGAGTTACCAAACTTGCTAGCTTTAGGTGTGATATTATCTTGTCTCCAATAAGGAGGATCAATACCATAGAGAGCTAGGCGACGGGACATGCAACCAGTACCAAGATAGGAGGGCCCTTGGAGACCATTTAGAGCAAGCATTGTGCCATCAAAGAATACACGATTGTGCTTGCCATATCGATCTTTTGGGTCAACATTGTCAAAGCGTTGTGGGAACTAAACAAAGCCAGTATTATTACCTTCCTGTTGATCAAGCATAAAGCAAATTGCTGCCTGAAGGGCTTGAGAATTGTTGATGTAGTGGTCGTAATCAAAGTTAATGATGAATTGTGCATTAGAGAGTAGAGCAGAGACATGAAGTTGTGCATTCAACGCACCCACCTTCTTATTGTGGTCATAACTTGGGTTCTTTTCATGAGACACATAAACAAGCATTGGGATGTGCACATCGGTGGTACCAAAGTTGAGATTGTTGTCAGTGCTATCCTTTAGGCTGAGATTGTACCCACAAATTGGATGGTCTAGCACGACCTGTTTAAATTGACAAACATATAGTTCATGTTAATGGAAATTTTATAGTGAATCCACTTATCAACATAATTTTGGATTTCACATATAATAACTATCCACTTATTAACACATTCAAAACAATTTTAAGGAGACTTATGTACCTTAACAATTCCAGCATGGTGTCCTTTCCTATGATCTTCTACTGGCTCAATCCACGTGCCTAGCCATTGGGTCCCGTTAGCCATCCAAGTCGTATTTGGTATCCTGGCATCAGTTTTCATACTATTGTAAACATTTGATAGTTTACAAATAGTCTTAGAAAGTGCTTCTAACCACATCTTGAACTCATCATACTCGAGATGCACAACCCTAGAGTCGTTCTTGAACTCCTCTGGCGCACTTCCAGTGTACAATGGTGCCTCGAGTTCAAAGTAGCTCTTTGGAGCTCTAGGCTCGATGCAATGCTTCCGGCAAAATGGTATCCACAAAGTAGCAAACTTGGCTGTCTCAACAAATGCTTCATATAGGATCAATTCTCCACTATCATTAGAGAGATAGCAGGCAGACCTATCAACAGGGTAGTCGGCCGTGAGAATGGAGAGAACATAGTTCATGGTGTATAGCACCGGTTCGTCGATAGGATCAGCAGTGGTGACAAAGACGTCAATGCCAGGAAGCCTACAACTTCTATCAGGGAGATCGCAATACCGCCTTAGGGCAGTAAGGTCAGGTATGGTTTTGACAGGGTTGAACTTTGGGAGCTGGTTGAGTAACCATGAGAAACCAAACTAGACATCACCGACGACAGACATGGTCCAAAACCACATTATGTCAGAATTGTTGTGCCGGATCCTCCATCCGAAGAACAGGAGGACGGCAATCAAGCGTGCAAAGATCAGAGCCCTGTTAAAGAGAAAAAACAATAAGATATCAGCTGGTGTAATCATTCATAGAAATACAAGTAAATGAGCACATTGCCCAGATGAACAAGAAGGGAAATATTCGCGATCCAATTATAAGCATGCAGAAAAGACAGTCACTACAAGTGAACTGCTGTTCATTGAAAGAAAGTTTTCGGCAGCATAAATATATACCATGATCAATGTGCTCAGGTCTATCCATTGATTTGTATTTCGACCGACTCAAAGATACACGCACACTTCAAACTTATTTAAATTCTTCTACAGATAATAAAAGCATAACATTCAGATTTTAAACCTACTAAGCTCGGTAATATTAATCTTTAAGCATAAAACGCTCAGTCTCGATGGCACACTCTATGTACCTGTAGGGGTACAGGAGGGCCCCCTTGACCTTGTACGATCGGAACAACAGCGGCCGGCCGTCCTCGCCGCCGGATTCCTTGGCCTCACGCCTCTCTATCTTATCGGCGGCCACCCAATACTTTCCCTTAGCGGCGCCGGCCGCATTCCTCTCCGTGCCGATGCCGCTCGTGCGGCTCACTAGCAGAGGGTCGATCAGGCTGCTGCCATTGTCCTCACCAGCGCCGGCACCCGACGCCAGCGAAGCCATGACAATGCAAGCACTCTATGGCCTCCTAATTTACTACTACCTAAGCTAGCTCTGGCTCTCTGTCAGTGAGACCAGAGCAAAGCAGGAGAGCTCACTATAGCTAAGCTCAAGCCAGTGCAGTGTTCTGCACTACTGATACTTGAAGAGAGTGTGGGTGAGATGCAGCAAATATATATAGTGCAAGGGGCTCGTGAGTGATCGTTGCGAGATCAAGAGCCAGGGTTGAATATTTGCATGCATCCAGATCTGCATGCGCCACATCGATCGATCGGGTCACCCTCACCAAACCTACGCAACTTCGTCTGATTAAACAACCATTAATGAACAAAACGTGCAGGAGAATGCATATGCATGATGCGTGCATGTGCCTGCAGGCTGACCAAAAAAATGCACTAGCGTGCCGTTCTTACATGCGTGCTCTGTATTGTTTTAGGTCGTGTCAGGCTAATATATATTATTCCCTGCTTGGTTAGCTGCATCGTTAATCAGCTATAATCACTATTCCTCTGTAATTTATGTTCAGGTTAGTACCGGAGTAGTAGAGATGGTGGCCGTGAAAGTCAACTTATGCTGGCCTTAATCACGTCGATCACCAGCTGGAGATCAGTAGAAAACGGGGTGCGTGTGGTTTCAACGATCAGATTTCTATGCCATGATATGCAAGTTGCAATAAAAGTAGCTTAGTTAGATCAATCGTCACTGTGAGAGCTAAGATCGATCCCATATAATGCACAAGGGACGACCGGAAATCTGGCAGCATAGATTTGTTTGATTCTCGTTTTGTTAAAACAAGTCGGAAATCCAGCGATTCTCATTCAGATCTTCAGAGAATGGTTTTGTTGTTGGTTAGTACAAGTTGATGCGTTGCGTTAGTTTATACTTCAATGTGTTGCATGTTGTGTGTTGAAGTTTTAGGCATTGAGATCTGGTGATTCCGGCTGTATATACTATTCCATATAATTCCAAATTGATCTCACAAAACAATGGGGGACAATTAAAAAAAAGGTCAGCTTCCAAATTGAGCTCACAAAACTGTGAGGATATACATCTGTAATTTTTTAAAAAAATATATATTTTTTTTATAAATATTTTAATACAAATATATATAAATAAATAAATCGGAATTATACTACATGTGAAGGCAAAGCATGGGGCGATACGTGTAACACACCTTTAAGGGCGCAGGAGAAAGCTCTTGACGTTCAATCGCCGGTACAAGAGCGGCTGCCGGCCGTCGCCGCCGGCCCCCAGATCCTCTCCGCCTCCACCGCCACGGCGTCCCGCGCCTGGTGGTCCACGTCCACCGAGTACCTGCCGCCGTTAACGTTGCTCCTCCTGACGTCGGCGACGGCCACCAACGACGCGGCTAATCGCGGTGATCCTTCGTCCACCAGCCGTGCCGTTATTAGATGATACCTATATATACTTTTTTTTAATAAGATGAATAATTAAATATTACGTTTGCACATATTTAAAAACGGTGGGAGTAGTATTTTCTAAAAAAATTATGTCAATTACTTTCTATTACCATATGAATTAAAATATATTAAGAAAAATGCTCACTTTTCTTACCTGAGTAGTGTTTGGATCTAGGTCAAGGAGAAACGGAATGAGGATGCCCTAGCACAAATGATCGTTCGCATGTTTGGTTCCTTAGTATAAGGTGGAACGAAGTGGGGTAGAATGTGGAATGATTCTAGGATCAGAATATTCTATCAAAATAGTACTAAACATGGTGGTTCTAACTTTCCTTTCCCGGACGAACTCGTCCTGAGCGCTCGCCCGATGACACCAGGTGAGCGCTCACCTCCACACCCTCACCGCGGCGAGGGAAGCAGATGAGCTCCAAGGCAGTAGAAATTCTTTTTTTTTTTAAAAAAGAAAGGTTCATATTTGATCTCTTAATTATGTGCACATATGATTCCTTCTCGTCTCCCAACCAAGCATAAGAGGGAACCGTTTTATTCCATCTCATCCCAACCTACGTACGTATAGGAATATGTACGTTTATGATTGTGAGGATTCTTGTTTGCAGCGGAGGGATACATGTGTTTAAATGCTAGGATGAGAAGGAATGGGATAGGATGAATGCCAGCGTCGTTGACCTCATGCACGCACTGACGTATCGACCGGTGACAGCAAGCAGCAGGACAGAAGCTCCACGTGCTATATACTAGGTTGCACAGTTTTGGCAGCGACGTTAATTTAATTTGTGTGGTTTCGAGTGCACTGCCGACGCAGCCGATGAAGCTGCACCTTACGAACGCTAGCTGTAAGCTATACGTCCGTCGTCTGAAGAACTGATCACCATTAATTTCACAAGTTGTGCATGACCCGCGGATGGAGTCAGAAGAAAACATCGCATTTGATGACCGTGCGTGCTATTGCCAGAAACAAATGATGTGTCAGCCCCATTCCGCGAGTATCATGCCAGGGGCGCATTCGATTGTTCCTTGTGGAGATTTGGAATTACCTGCGTGAAGTTGTCAGGCCAACGGACCGGCAATGCGCAGACGAAGGCTGAGAATCTTAATTGACAAACGATTCTCTATAGATTCCAACATTCGTTTTGCACTTTTGCATGAAACAAATGGTGTGACATCACCATCTGGAAGAAATCGTTATGTAGGATATACGATAGTGCGGAGACAGGAGGAGGAGAAGAAGAATACATCGCATTTGATGACAAACTATAGCAAGAAAGAAACGATGTGTCAGCCTCATTCGTCGAGAATCATGCCATGCATTCTATTGTTCATGATATATAGATTTGTAATTTACCAGTCCAATGAACAGGGGCAGACAAAGACTGAGAAACCTAATTATTTGCAAACGCTTCTTTAGATTCGTTTGGCACTTTTGCATAAACACTACTGTGTGTGTGCACCTAATGGCATAAACCAATGGTGTGACATCACCGTTTGGGAGAGAATGTCATTAGATACGCCATCCGTCCCATACTAGCTTACCAGAGAAAAATATGAGGGGAGAAAAATGTTTTAGATATTCTTATTATATAAAAAATAGTTATAAGTGAGAGGGTGATTGACAGTAAGATAAAAAAAATTAAATAAGAGATGGTTGATGAAATAAGCAGTTATTTATTTAGATAATACGAAGACAAAAAGGAGAAAACATTGCATTTGACGCGCTATAGCCACAAAGAAACTATGTGAAAGTCTCATCGGCAAGAATCATGCCACACACTATATTGTTCATGATATATATATTTGGAATTACCAGGGTAGACAAACACTGAGAAACCTAATTGGCACACGCTTCTTTAAGATTCGTTTTGCTCTTTAGCATAAACACTATTGTATGTGAGTTGTGCACCTAAGTACCTAACTCGATAGGAAAGTGGCTTCCAAGATGGAATCTTTCATAATAATAAATTTAAAACTTCAGCGCTCAAAACAATAGCATAAATTCTCCATCCAAAACAATTATTACTTGATCTCAAATCTAAAACTTTCTATTAAATTACTTTCCTATCTTAAAGTTTTTACACAATAGTATTTTTTTTCTAAAATTTTCAGACTTTCTGGTCAAATAGCTTTCCGATATAAATTTTACTTTGAAAATTCGAAACTTTCAAATCACTTTCTGGCATAAAATTTTTACTTACGTAGTGAATTCTATTATAATTTTGTACATTTTACACAAGTGCAAATGAAAATTAAAAAGTTTTCCATTGAAAAAATCCACTAAAAATTGTTATGCTTACTAATCCCAGTTAAAACTTTATACTGTTACTGCTCAAAGAATATGTGTCATTTTTGTCACATGCATAAAAACCCAATTACATGACATGCACGGTTTGTATCTCTCCTCCATGCAAGAATTGGAAAGCGCTATGAAATCGACAGTGCCGACGTGAGCTTAGGCCATCCATAATGGTTCTTGAAAGAAAAAAAAAAGAGGCCTCACACTGAAAAAGGGAAATCGCTGTCCAACAGCTGCAACATGTGTAAAAAGGGCATCAGAGCTATCTAGGTCCGAGGCCCACATAGAAGTAAAAGTATCGCCTTCTTCCGTTAGTTTTTTTCGCATGGTCATTACCATCTTCCTCTCTTTCCATCTTCTCCAGACCAGCAGAAAATCCCTAATCGACATCTCTTCCAAACCAAATCAAGCTTCCTCCTTCTAAATTTTTTAGATCTTGTTTTACAAGTAGTTAAATTACTCAGATCTGATAACATCAATGAAGGACACGCTGGAGCAATGCTCCTTTGGCTCGCCTCAATGACGGGTTGTACACTGTTGCAGTGCTCCTACACTAGCGATGGGCTATGCACTATCATGATACCACTACACTGGTTCGCGTGACAATAGGGCTGGACCATGGTGTGGACTAAGTGGGAAGAGCAGCGGCATGGGCATAGCCCCACAGCGGTGGTGGAGAACATGTCACAGTGGACGGAGTATGCGAGGAGCAGCGACGATGGAGAACACCCCGTAGCTACATGGATCAGTCAAGCCAGAGAATTACGACGTTCGACTCAAGTGCATTGTCCACACTAAAGCCGATGAGCTATGCTATTGTAGGTACTACTTGGACATACAAACTTGTGATTGATTTATCAACTGGTCGATGGACATAATACTTTTATTTGTATAGCTAGGAGAAGTAGTACCTACATAGATAGATCAAAGCAATGAGTGCCAAATCTACGTTCATCTATAAATAAAGAAAAAAATATATTTAGTTTTATGTGAACACAATCAGAATGGTTGACATTACATTAGAAACATGAGCTAACTTAATATATTTTAACTACTACATTTTGACAATGAGTAATAGAATGATTACATAAGAAATATATATAAACTAACTCTAAGCTAAACCCCTTCCAAAACGTTGATATATACACTCAACTAAGTCCTCTTTGATATGACGATGCATATCTTTATCCTTAATGTTTTCTTCTACTTGTAGAGCCCTGGAGAATCTATAAATCGGTCCATGTCCATATCCTATAAGTAGTGTGGATGAGGTACTCTCATCATATTGATTCTAATAGTCATCATCGTAGCGAACTATGTAAGAATCCCTTTCATCCTCCACAATAATATTGTGCAATATAATACATGCATACATGATTTTAGCAAGGACAAATGTTGCCCACTCTAGATAAATTCCATCTGCTAGGTAGTATCCTATGTTGTATTCCTTGCCATTGACTGTAAAATAAACTTCTGAAGCTACTACTTCAATGAACAAAGGAGATCGATTAAGAACATTGATGTCATTGTTTGACCCAGCAACATCAAAAAATACATGCCATATCCATAGATTATGTGAGGCAACAACCTCTAGCATTAAGTAGTTCTGGATTGATCTCTACTAGTGTATTGTCTCTTCCATACCATTGGACAGTTCCTCCATTGCCAATGCATGCAATCAACACTTCCTAACATGCCTAGAAAGCCACGAGCTAAACATTGAATGTCTTCCCTAATTGGTTTTCTTAGGTATGTAGGGCCAAAACTCTCAATCACACCTCTAAAGAAGTTATTCCTGCACTTAATGGTTGTGCTTTCAGCAATGCACATATTTTCATCTCACAAATCAGCAGATGTGCTATATGCTAACATCTATGCACTTGTGGACGAGTGAAAAGCCCAACTTCCCAAATGCATCACTTCTTTGGCAAAAGTAAGGATCCCATGTACTAAGAGTCCGTACAATATGTAGAAATAAGGGCCGTCTCATCTTATACCTTCTTCTAAACTGATAATCACTGTATACGAGATTTTCTATGAAGTAATCAGCCATCAATTGATCCCTTGCAACCCCACGATCTCTTTCTATATGCATCCACTAAACTTTCGGTATTGAGTAGGCATACCTCTTTGTCGTGACCCAATTTGAGCTCTGATTTGTGCCTCGATTTGAGACTCAACTAGATCATTGATGAAGTCATAAAAGAATTGATTGATTATTACAACACTATCAGAATCTTCACCCATGAGGGCATTTGGTTCCATGGACACATATTGGTAGGATGAGCTGATTCCATTTTTTACAAGTGACAAGGCTAATGATACATATAAGACAAGATTTCACGCTGATGAATACAAACCAATAAGGTAGTATAGTCATGCAATGTTGCAGAGATACATTGATGCTAGTTCATAGCTCATCTAGTTAAAAGAATTCTGCGGAGGTATATTAATGCTACTTCATAACTAATCTAGTTAAGAGAGATATTACAAGTGAACCGTGAAGCCAACATCAGCAGATGTACAAATAGAACCCATCTTAACTAAAAATATCCTTAGCTAAGTGAACCAACATATCTTTATGTTCTTTCTTGGCAACTTCACCATAACCTAATGTGTCTTATCAAAGCAGCGCCATATACATATCCATTTTTTAAGCTTTGCCTTCTCCTTTTCTATATCTGCCATCTTATTATCAGTTTTGGTTTTGGTTCTTGTTGCTTCAATTTGAACAAGTGTTGCTTCAGCAATTTTCTCAGCAACAATTGCTTTTCTTAATTGAAGTTCATTGAACTAGTGTACATTTTCATTTAAAATGCTGTCTTTTGAATATAATAACTTGCCTTTGTTTTTCTGTTGAGCTTTGGCTGCATTTCTCCCTAGCAGTCGACGCCTTGCTAAAGGGTCACATCTTCACTCTCTAGATTTGAAGACGTATAAGCTCCTGATTCATTCAACCAGCTTCTCTTATTCATTTAATCGGGTAAGCTTTACTCCATTTGGGCTGATCCTTCACTGCTCTCCACTAATATTCTAGTGCAAAAGACTTTTTTTATTAATAACTCTTTTGTATGCTTCAAATGCTCTTTCCATGACTTATCATCAGATTCACCATTACCATGCTCCCTTTTTACCTTGTCATAGCATATATTAAACTTGGTAATAAAAGGGATAGTCTTGTTCCAATGGTTTTTCTACTTAGTAGCATTTCTTCTCTATTCTTTAAGTGCATGCATGTTGTATTTTGCTGCAACATCCTTTCAATACCTATCTCCCCTTCTATTAACTACAATAACTGGATCTATGGAATTTTTTAGCCAAGCACTTATTAGCCTAAGATTTTCATCTTTACCCTAGCCTTCTTTCTTTTCACACTCATCAAAGCTGCTCTCATTCTTACTTCAATTTGTTGTTTTGACAGGATTTGCACCAAGTTGTTATCCTTGGGACATCGGAGAAGCTAAACCAATCAAGCTGCTCTCATCATCTTGTGAATTTGTGCCACAACTACCTTGAAAGAATGCTATAGATTCAATCGATGATGCTTGATTGCCTCCTTGTGGGTGTTGTCCTATGGTACCTTGGTAAGAACTCTCAAGATAGTCTCATTGTGTGAATGGAAATTATGGGTAACTTGATTGAGCTCTAAAAGCTCCAAAAGGATTGAATATGAATGAATACTGGGGATTGAAATTATGAGGAAATTATTGTGGTGGATAGTTCATGAGGTATTGAGGAGAGGGAAAATGATGCTATTGACTAATCTGTTTTTCTATATCACCACTTGTAATTGCAGAATTCAATATGTTTATAAAAGAGGAAGAAGTATTCTCTAAGTCTATAAAGAAAAAAAACATAGTTGTATGAATTTTTTTATGTATATGTTAGCTTGTATATATAATCTCAATGGCTGAATCGTTGGGTTGGGTGAACGTTAAAATAATTTATGTATATTTAAGTTTCAACTACCAACTATTGCTTTGTTACAATATATTAATATTTTTTATGAAGTTAAACCGGTGCACGTACATTCACCGCTCCGGAACTTTCTAGCATTGCTGAGTTAGAATTACCTATGTTAGTAATGCTTCAATTCTCTCTCTCTCTCCTCATTAGGCACAACTCAGGCCACACACTGTGGAGGGCCTTATATACAAGGGGCACCCAATAGAGATATTTTTGCACGTTTCTTATATTATTCTCTCTGTTGTGTATTATAAGACGTTTTTTTAAAGTAAAACTTTCTTATATTTAACCAAATTTATAGAAAAATATAGTAATATTTTTAACATAAAAACAAATATCAAAATATATTAAATGTTAGATTTAATCAAACTAATTTGGTGTTGTATGTGTGGCTATATTTTCTTATAAAATTGGTTAAATATAAAAATTTTGACTATAAAAAAATTTAAAACATCTTATATAGGACAGACATAGTAATATCTTTTGGTTAGTATAAAAAAGTAAAAAAATGCATTTATTCTTTCTCTTCTTCACCCTTACCTTTCCACTTCTCTCGTTTTGAATTCATCTTTGCTACATACTAAGTAGGAGGGCCGATGAGGCCAATGTCATAGACCATGAATGACAACGTTGGCAACTTGGCATATGGGATGGTTTT
The DNA here is from genome assembly GCA_030770085.1 of Oryza coarctata. Classification (NCBI taxonomy): domain Eukaryota; kingdom Viridiplantae; phylum Streptophyta; class Magnoliopsida; order Poales; family Poaceae; genus Oryza; species Oryza coarctata. The sequence continues at coordinate 14,599,332 of CM061475.1, forward strand.
GTTAGGGGGCTTGGGAGTGCTGTTGTGGGTCAGGAGTGGTCTATGACACTCGGGCAATCAGGCAAGGTGACAACATCGTTGCAAACAAGAGCAGGGAACGACGATGTCCCTGACAATGTTTGTTAGGGGTACCAACATAGGGGAATAAACAGAAAAATGATAGAGAAAATTCCTCATAAGTTTCTAAAATTTCAACTAATCCCTCTTGTGCACTTGAGTTTTGGTCACTTTGTTGTATGCCTCTTAATTTCGGTTTTAATCTCTTACATACACATTTCATCAATTAACCGTAAAAATATTTATTTTACTGTTAGGCATAAAAGAAATAGAAATTTGTGGAGTATATTGTTGGAAGCGTATAACGGTGATATATACGAGACTATTATATTCATGGTTTTCTTGTGCAAGAAATTATTTATAGAAAAGTTTATTTTTGATAATGATAGAAAAAATAATATTTATTTTTAATTAAAAAATTATATGTAGCATATTGTATTTATCTAAAAGAAATATTCAAAACTAACTGTTATTTTACTATTTTAAAAATGCTACACATATTTTTTTAATATATACTATTTTTTATGTATAATAATTCCTTATATAATAAAATTATAAATATTATAGTCACACAACAAATTACTACATTCCTTACTAGTCCAAGGCTAAATCCAATAAAAAGAATGTAAAAGGGATCAAAATCAAACTTAAGGATTATACAAGGAACGAACAAAACTCAGATCAGCTAAATACTTCGGTGCATAGAAGAATTTTTTTTTTTAAAAAAAAGAAATTTCAGATTTGTGGAAACCGTAGGAGGAAGGAGACATTTCCCTCCCAAAAAAATCGTCATTCCTCTTTGCCCAGGTGACATAGATATCATTGGAGAGAAGAAAAGTCCTTGTATTTATTTAGTAGTCTAAAGAAGAGTAGCTACTTCCCGGTAGCTTATATGGAAACCAATGAAATTAATGATGGTGTCTAAAAGAATTTTCTCGTTGTAAAATTACTGGAAAACGAGGATAACCTACTGGGCCAAACAATTTGTTCTCTCTATGTTTTTTCAAATCTGCTTTTTGCGCATGTGACCGCAGACCCAAAAGGTGGCCCACTAGGTGTAACTCGAGTCCAATGCGCTGTGTGTCCGAAACGAGGCCTTCAGTTGGCCCGGACACAGGCCATAACTGAACACTATCTGGGCCCAGGAAGACGTCCGCAGTTCCGCACGCGGCGTCGGCGTCGCTCCGCTCCGACCTCCGACCAACCCCAGGTAAGCCGTACGCGCGCCTCCCTTCGCCTCCGCTACCTCCTCTCGGACTGGCTGCGCCGCTGCTCCCCCCATTTGCTTGACTCCCCGCGCGGCGGCTGACCAGCGCTCGAACGCATCGGCGTCGCCCCGGTTCCGGGTGGGTCTGGGACGGAGGGGTCAATGTGGGGCGGCGGTTGTGTTACTGCTGGTGGTTCACTAGGTTTCTGTGTTTGTTCGCTCGGCGTGTGGTGGGAATCGCAGTGCAGCGAGCGCAGATTTTGTTGGGGGGGGGGGGGGGGGGGTTGTGCCTGAGTCCGCCATTCGGCTGGCGAATCGGTAGTCGCGTCACACCCGCAAGTGTTACATTGGCCACTACCCTGGAAAATTTTGGCGTTGGAAGAGTTGCACAAATTGGTTGTCGCCTTGCCATGCGAACTATAGGTGATTCCATCACGATATAGAATATTGCGGGGATGGATGAGCTGTTGCTTTTCCATGAAGTTGCCAACTGCTAGTAAATTTAGGTGGTGTTTTGGGACACTGAGGATTGAGGGAGAAGTCAGAGACTTACTAGCTCATGATAGAAGACTCGTTGAATGCTTCTTGCTCCCTCGGTTTGTTTTCTTGGCTCAACTGTCTTGCTGAAATTCCAGTGTTTTCACTGCTTCTATGAACTAGTAAAGGAAATTTAAAATTTCGACTAACAGAATGGTGAATTGGTTTACATCAGGGTTTGAAAATTTGGATTTACCAGTGTGTCCCAGTAGGAAATGTCACTGGCCAAAAATCTCAGGTTTGTTTGTATTTAATGAAAAGTTGTTCAAATTCGAAAATTTATCTGAAAATTTCGTTTACAGTTGTTTGCAATTCCGTTTGTTTGTCATTCTGAAACGTAAGACATATATGAACTTAATACTAGTTTCTAACCATTACTCCAGTATATAGTTACTAAATTATTCAGATGACACAGCTACCATGCATTTTACTAGACATTCTATGAGTAGCTGGCAGGATCATATTCTTCACAAGGTGTTGTAGGAATGCTGGTATTGGGGGCAAGCTGGCATCTTGAGTGCCCTGCAAGATATGTACTATTTGCCTCATTGTTGGTCTATGAGCCTCGTTGCCCTGAATGCACCAACATGCAACCTTGCATGCTCTCTCCAGCTCTTGAACATTTATGTCATGTATTCTATGATTAAAGACTTCAGAAGTGTCACCGTTGCTTATCCTGACTTTAGCCCAGACAGGAAAGTACTTTATAGTTCTACTCTCCATCAATTCTGTGTTCCTTTTGCCTGAAATTATCTCAAACAACATCATTCCATAGCTGTAGACATGTTCTTTTGATGTGATGGGAAGACCTGCGATCCATTCTGGTGCAAGATATCCTATTGTTCCTCTCACAGTTGTTAGCGCCCGACTAAAATTCTGGTCCATAAGCTTAGCAAGGCCAAAATCTGCCACTTTTGGGCTGAAGTCTACATTGATAAGTACATTTTCAGGCTTTATATCACAATGTATGATGCATTCATGGCATTCCTCATGGAGATAATGTAATCCTTTTGCAACACCTGGAATAACTTGGAATCTTGTGTACCAATCCAATACCTTCACATCGTTAAAAAGGTGACAATATAGAGAACCATTTACCATAAATTCATATACCAGCAGCCTTTCAGCTCCTCTCAAGCAGAACCCCTTGAGATAGATTTGTGTGGTGAATTCGTCCTAGAGCCCTCACCCAAGTTTGAAATTGCGTCTCTCATTGCCTCATTCCTTGAAGCTTCTTTACAGCTATCAATTGAGAGTTTGAGAGTGATCCTTCAATTTGTCTGAGAAATTCTTTGTGCAGTGCTGTAAAAAAGAGTAGCTGTATAGGATGAGAGAATCATCATTGGAGAAAGCCTTTTGAGTTGCATTAATTTTTCAAAACGTCCAAATTATTGCACCAAAAACACATAGTACTACAAAGGTACTTCCCAGCACTGCAATCAGCATAGGCCTCACATGATGTGTCCTATTTTCGTTGTCTTGAACTTGAATATCAGATGCTGCAAGACGTACATAAATATCAATACCATCCATATGACCATCAGACAATTGTTTAAGATCCCGTAGTTTACTATTCCAAACAATGCATTCACTTTGATGTGCATATGCAGTACAAGTGCAATTGTTCAGGCATAGGGATTTGCACTCCTTGCTTTGAACATTCAATTGTATTGGATTGCCTGAAACTTTGATGTTGGCAATCTTGAGAAATGCATGCTTCTCTTGTTGGACATTATTTTTATTAGAGTCAACACAAGAGATATCTGTTTTCCTAACACAACCTTGATTCCATGCTCCAAGATCCCAGCTCCTTGAGGAAACTGGCCTGAAACCTGGCAGGCAGTAGCATTTCTCATCCGAACCTGTCTTGCAGACTCCAAAAGGCCCACATACTGAATATACATCACACAGAGATGCAGGTAGAGACCATTGTATTATCCATTCCTCTGATTCGTTGGACCATGTATGATGTTGGAGTTGAACATTAACATTAAGAACTATTCTTGTGATTTTAGATACATCCTTTGTGGTGTATATAAACTTGAGATGGTAACTGTTGTTAATGAAAACATAATTGTATTCAGTATTTAGTGGCATTCCAGGGACTGATGTGAATGCTTGTCCTGTCCAGTTCCCAGATTGCCAATAAACTTTAGATTGATTCCAGAGTGAGACATATTGATTTAATCTAATTAGACATGGTTGGAGAAAAGACCTGGTGCAGGATCTTCTGGATCTTTCCAAGAAACACAATTCTGGTATTCACCTGTGATCTTATTTATCCCAAACCCCTGCCCGCTCAGTATCGTGTCTGTTGGGTGATCAAAGCTTTGCCAGATTACATCAGAATAGTTATCTTGATCCCTCAGAATTTTAGCACTTGTGACAGGATTGTCTCGGTTGGCCACCCAGATAACAACCTTCTTTGATGTGGTTCTGAACCATATACCAACATAAAGGTTTCCAGTATTACCTGGAGAGAAGAATCCCAGCTCAAAATTTCCTTCTTTGGAGACAACAGTTGTATTACCAGAAAGAGATTGGACTCTGAAGGTTGTATCAGTCAAAGTAGAAGTAGTTGTGTAAAGATGGAAGATTGAAAATATGAGAAAAGAAAAGGAAGAACATATCTTGCTCTTGCTGGGAAGGGCCATCCCTTTTTCATGGATATTTTGGATGTGTGGTATTCTTCAGTTTATACAAAAGGCATAAGACTCTGGAGAGGCATAGATTTAGTTCTTCCCCATACTATCATCCTTCTCATTTGACTTGACTTGTCTTCCGAAATAATAGATTTCTATGTTGTTAGTCTAGTTGCCTGTGAATTGACGGATGCGATTTTTCCATCTGGAACAAGCACAGCCATTTGTGAGCGCTTGATAAGATCATAAGACACAATTTGTTCACAGATAAGCCAGAGAATGTGAAACGGAAATGCTCTTTCAAACTCTGGATTCTTCTCCTAGTTGCTCAAAATGCCAACTACTCATAGTTGCTTCTGGTTTACTGCTGTTCTTGTGATTCAACCAAATAATGTCTTCTTTTAAGCATCATATAGTGATATAACTCATCTTTAGTAAGTAATATCATCATATCTGCCCCAGTAGTAATATGTTCTCTTTCAATTGCAACGTTGCTTTGGCCTATTGCAGCATCAGATGTTTTTGAGCATAGATGATTCATTTGGCAATCACTTTTTTTCTTTTCATGTAATTGCATAGAATCTGCTGTCATCACGCTGTAGTTTCCATTTCAATTTTGCATCTCTCTTAATATGGTTGTTTCCCACTAAATTGCCTCATAACATCTATGTCCAAAGATAAAAAGAAGAATGGTTTCACAAATTCAAAGATGGTTTCATTTGATCATTTTCATTGTTATTGAAATCAATCAGAGGTGTAACAAGTAGAATGTTCTAACAATGCCTTTTACCTCATAATAGCATGTCGAAGTATGCATCCTATTCACGTAAGTCTGCATAACCCTTTGAAAGTTTGAATAACCAACATGACTCATAAATCATAGCTGAGCACCGGCAATGAACATTTTTAACTAACTTAAATATAATGACAATGAAACCATTTTGTGTAAATCAATATGATGCAATTTTTTGCTTTAGTATGTCTGTAACCTGCGGACGTTTGTCATTTTTCCCTTTGTGTCCCTCTCTTAATTATAAAACTAGTAATCAGCTAAACCTGCACAGGCTAGTATTTTTATGTGATTTTGCAACATCATTTTATTTATAGTTTAAGAACAGTTTAATTTGACATATTGAGAAAACTCTATCTGAACAACAATAAAATTCCTTACCAACATTTTTTTTCTTAATCTTCCAAGAAAACAGCGTGCTTATATTTTCCCTCTTTGCCAATGAAGTTATTACTTTGGGTGTGGATACTTTTGCAATTTATTGCAGCATGATGCTTATATTTAGTACAGAACTTTAGTTTTTCAACACTGGAAATTATAGCCTAATCAATCTTGTTTTTCATGGTTACTTACAGCCTACTCACATTTTTTAAGAAGCTAGCTACTACCTCCATCCTAAAAAGACTTCATCTTTTCCTTATCTCACACATACCAATATATAACTAAAAAACTAAATTGCTATTCTCTTTCTCAACCTCTAATACATTTGTCCTATACTTTCTCGAACTCCAATGAATGTCCTCCACTTCTAATACAATGATTACTCTAAAAATTAAGTTTTTGTGGGACAATTTTTTGGGACGGAGAAAGTACATAATATTCTACTTGATCATATACCTTAATTCATACTAACTGGCTGGATAATGTAAATCAACTTGATTGGAACATGGAAATTGATAATAAATTTAATTATTCTGTGTATATTTGTATATGCAGACCTTGTATAGATAGAGTTATTCTGAAGTGAACTTCAATTTGTTTTTCCAGGCCATGTGCATGCAGGAAACAGATTCATGCATGCGGTTCTTGTCTTCATGTTATAACTTCAAAAACTACTCCTACTCTGCTATAACTTCAAAAACCACTCCTACTCTGATACTTATTACTATTGCATGTAGGTCAATCTTGGCCGTGGATGAAAACATTAAATCAAATTTGATGGTCATTGTTTCTTTCTCTCGGATTAATGTGTGCATGTTTAGCCATTTTTTTATTATTGTGTGAATTTCTTTCTTTTAGAATTTTTAAGATTAATGTGGGGACTTCTCATTAGTATAAAGAGAGATTCGGCCAGGTTTCTTCTACTGGCCCGGCAAAAAATAATTTTGTAAGCTCACAGGATAATGATGGTGTAGTGATTCTCAGATCATGGCTAATTTAGCCCTTAATAATTTGAAAAATATTCAACCAATGCAGATGTTAAAGAAAAGATAGCTATTTATTCTCAAGTAGTTCAAGACTACCAAATTTAATCTGTTCAGGTTGTTATGTGCAAGCAGATAATAACACTGAACTGAAGCACATACTGGGAATTTAATCTATTATGTGCATGTACCATGTTCACATGTGCAGTCAGGCCTCCTCGTAGCTTAAACATGAAAATTTCAGTACATGGTGAATGGCTCGATGCTTTACTTTGTGATAGCTCAATGCTGTGCTGTTAATATATCAGAAGGCATGCCTTTTTTATTGGTTAATAGATTAGCCGTAACACATTCTGCTGTAAGCCTGAAATGTTGAACTACAGAACTACAGAAAAGCATAGCATATAAGGATCTATATATGTACAACATGAGTCACTCATAGCACTCTCAAATATATAAATGTCTTTCCCTTATCAAATGCAGGATTCTCTGATTTAGGAGCTTTCAAATTGTGAACCATCTGATGTAGAACTCTTTGTCTGGGAAGAAGCTGTGCTATTCTTCATCTGCGAAGTCTGACTTGATGAAACATCTGAGAAAAAATTTATGACAGCAGGGCTTTCATCAAGAACCTTCAGTGACCTTGGAACAGGAGGCATGTTAACATCAAGGAATCCCTCCAAAATTTGGACAATCTGACCCATTGTAGGTCTGACACTTTCATCATCTTGGATACACCAGCAGGCAACCTTACAAGCTTTTGTGAGCTCATCAGGACTGCCATCTCCATTCAATCTGGGGTCTAACAACGTCTGCACGTCTCCTTCATGGAGTTTGTTTGCAGCCAAGGTTGGGAAGAAAGAGGACTCACCCTCCTGCCCATGATCAGTATTCCTTCTGCCTGATATGAGTTCGAAGAGCATCATGCCATAACTGAAGACATCTGCCTTCACTGTAATCGGCACACCACTGATCCACTCAGGTGCAAGGTAACCCCTTGTTCCTCTCATTGTCGTCAAAACACGGCTGAAATCCCGCCCTAAGAGCTTTGCTAGACCAAAGTCAGACACTTTGGGTACAAATGACTCATCCAAAAGTATGTTCTCTGGCTTAACATCACAGTGTATTATGCAATCCCTACATTTTTCATGCAGGTAATTTAGGCCCCTTGCTGTTCCAAGTGCAATTTGATACCTTATGGCCCAGTTCAATGCCGTTGTCTCACCATGGAACAACTGCAATTCCAGGGAGCCCTTTGGCATGAACTCATAGACAAGCAGTCTCTTTGATCCTTCAGAGCAGAAACCAAGTAGGCGGACCAAATTGACGTGTTGGATGGTCCCGATGGTACTTACCTCAGCACGGAATTGCTTCTCCCCCTGCTGAACTCCATCAAGCCTCTTCACTGCAATGGCAGTTGAATCTGGGAGCTTCCCTTTAAATACCGTGCCAAAGGCACCTCCCCCCAGCTTCTCTGAGAAGTTGTTGGTGACATGCTGCAGATCGCTGTACTGGAAGGCAATCAGTGCACCCCCAGTAGTCTTGGATATGCGAAGAGTCCTGTCTCGGCGGCATTTCTGGAATAGGATGAACAGCACAATCGCAAGGATTATCAGAGCTGCAGCAACTCCACCTACAATTGCACCGATGATCACTTTCTTGCTCTTTTTAGAGTCTGTCAGCTCAGAGGCTGCAAGCCTGAGGAAGAGTGTGCCTCCATTCCCATTGTATTGTTCTTGGAGGTTAATCATGTCCCTGTGCCAAACAAAGCAGCCACTACTATTGTAAGTGTAAGCATTACAGGAGCAATTATTCAGGCAAACAACCTGACAGGCCTGAGAACTAGTGGCCACTGCACTCTGAGCATTATCAGGTAGCCTCACGCTTTCCATGGTATAGAACTTATCAGGCTGAGTCTGTGCAGAGCTTGAGTTGGTCTGGCACTGCAACGGTATGTTCCTCTTGCATCCACCAGTAAAATCCTGGAGATCCCAATCACTCTGAAACTTCTGGCTGAACCCCTTGATGCAGTTGCAGAATGGCAGGGCATTGAGGTTGCAACTTCCATATGCGCCACAGAGTGCGTACACCTCACACTGCGTCCGTGGCTGTGACCAGAATAAGATCCAATTCTGCGAGGCTGGTACCCATGTCCATTGCTTGATCTGCCCATTCACATCAATGGTGAACCTCGAGATGATTGAGTCATCCTTCATGGAGTATATGAAATAGCTCTCTGTGGCACTGTTGATGAACCGGAAGTTGTAGTTGTAACCGGACGTCATCTCAGGCACAAAACTGAAGATATTGCCGTTCCAAGGGCCGCTGCTCCAGTAAGTGATGGAGTCTTTCCACCGAATGAAGTACTGTGTTGTGCCATTGGGGTCCAGCTCAAGAGAGAACAACCCAGGGGATGGGTTTGCGTTGTTCCTCCATGGGACAAGCCGCTGGTTCACACCAGTGGTCTTGTTCAGCCCCAGCTTGCCATTCGGAAGCCAGGTGTTTGTTGGATGATCTATGCTCCTCCAGTAAATTATGGATGAATTGGTGGCATCCATGAGGTCGAGGCTACCGCTGTCCTGGATGATGGCAAAGGTGGAGTTAGAGGCCACACTTACGTTGGTTGACCATAGCTGCCTGTTCTTGGATTGATCAAGGAGGACAAGGTTTCCACCGCTGCCGATGGCCAAGGAGGCGGTGGTCGGGTCAGACACCGGCATGTCACTGTTGGCCGTCCACACCGTCGTTTGCAACGGTATGTCGTTGTACCATATGGCTATGTAGTAGTTGCTGGTGCCGGAAGCTGTGTTGTTACCTAGTGGCGGGGTGTAGAACCCCAGTGCAAACCTGCCGTCCTTGGAGACAATCTTCTGCGTCCCAGACAGCGGTGTGGTGGAGTTGATGGTGTCCACCGCTGCACAGAGAAGGATTTGGCTGGAGAAGAGGAGGAAGAAGAAAGGAGCCATGGATGGATCTTGGCAGAGCAGCCAGGGCTGAGAACCTGAGATGAAGGGAAGCTGAGTCTGGGCCTTCGGAGTAATTGAATATGGTAGTTGGAACCTGAGAGGGAGGTAAGCTTGGTCTTGACTTCACGAGATAATTGCAGAAGGAACGCTCTTTGACCTGGCACAATAGCTGGTTTAGTTGACAGGTACATATCCAAAGACCTTCTGGTGTTTGTTTATAGAAGACTAATCAATATGAAATGCAATATTTTATTTAAAATTATGGTGAGTTATTAAATGGTGGGTTTTCTTTTATTGCAGGAGCAGCACAGAGAAGCGGTTCTACAGTTTTTCCTCTGAAAGAGTAATGTTCGTACTATTAATTAATTTTGCTGCCTATTCAACTAATCAACTTGTGCCTAGGATTGACGATAATCGTGCCCCCCCCTCCCCCCTCCCCCCCCCCCCCCCCTTTAATCATTTATTCACATTTGTGAACAGAAACGCCAACATCAGCTATGATGCAGAGTCTGTTATGAAATGATAGCTTATAAAAAAAGGGCGGCTGTGGGATAAAAAAAACTAAGAATAGTGTGAAGTCATGAAAGGTGTTTGGACTCAATTGTGGCGTGCTAGTGGCAGCAAAAGCTCCAGAGGTTCTGCGTTGACTTGGCCTAGTTTAACGAAGCCGGTCGCTCGGGGGAAAATCATTTTTAAGATTTGTTGTCACTTGCTATTATTCTTTGCTGAGGTTTCAAAATTCTTTGTTCTAATTATTTCAAACTTTGATCAGGACCAGATAATCTCCTTTTGAAGATGACCAAATCTTGAAGTTGGCTACCCTGTTTTTCTCATGTGGGTTTTCTAGAGACCGGGTAAGAATTATTGCTGCAAGAAAAAAAAATTAGCTGGTCTTGGTGACTGGTGAATGGCATTGTTGATCTGTTGAAAGGTTGAATGCTACCAGACTGGTATACTTTTGGTACATGGAAATCAGTTTCTTCCTTTAAATAACCTGTCGTGTTTCTCATTGCGTTCAATAAAGAAATGGAGCTTCTGCTTTAGATGTGAATGTTCTCTACCTATACCTACACGTCTCTGTTTTTTCTTCCTCCCGTCAGAATTTTTTTTCTTGCTCCTTTCTTTTGTCATATTTTAGTGTTTGTGCACACCCATTCCTTTATGATTGGAGAATTTTCAGATTAGTTAATCAGTCCACATTTTAAGGACTAATCTGGTAATATAAACCCCAAATCCGGGGCAAACACTTGTTGCCATGTTGGAGAACAGGATTTGCTACTGGCTGAGCTTGACGAATACTTGACCAGTTTCATTCCTTAATTCCTCTGTCAAAGCATGTCTCAGCATGTCAAATGCTCACTCGTTCATGACCAGTTCTGATATGATCATGATATGGACCCAGCATTAAGAGGCTTTGATGGAGAACATATGGATGAACAATTGAACACTGAGCTAGCTAGCAGCCTAGCCCTAGTGTGGAGGGGCACACAAACGACGTGTAGAAGATGGTTGGCGACCTGAAATCACCACGAAGGAAAAGAGTAAATGAGGGGCTGCGGCGTAGCGGTGCGTTGGCCACTTGCGCTGGAGCGCATTCGCGTGTCACTGTGATGGCGTCCATATGCATTGCACTAGAGGAGACTGACACGAAGGATTGGTATACTTATTATAAGCGATGGTTTATTAATAATTTATAATTAATATACAAATATATATATTAAAATAAATGTTGAAAAAATAAACTATGATAAAAAAACACCAAAATCACTCTAAAATTAAGTTTTAAAATTTTAATTTTTGTTTATAGCTTAAAGGGGAAATGATGGGGGCGCTCGATTCCAGATGAGTTTGCTCAGACTCACCCAATTAACCGTTGATACGTGATCTATATGTAAAAAAGGAAAAGCAAGACTTACCGCCCCCCTAAGCAGCAGCTCAATTTCTGAATTTTAAAACAAAACTGGAACTATCGTAAGTTTAGCGTTATCTTTTGAATTTCTAAGAGTGCAAAAATCCTACATATTGTTTGGTTTTGCAGTAAGGATAGTTCATTGTTGACATGGCAAGGTTAAAGGGAGGCTTAAGAAAGTGGAAGATTTGTGGTGGAGTCGTGGGAGCTTGTGGGCAGTGGAGATGGTAGGGGCAAAAAAACAACAGTTAGAGGTGGCAAGAGCGATTACCAATAAGAAAAGAATGACAGTACAAGAGAGCTAGCAACGCTAAAAAAAGAGAAGCGGGGCTAAGGAAGAAGGTTAGTGGCAACAGGACGCACCCATAGCCAATAGACCTATCCAGTGAAGGGGGTTGAGGTAGCGCAAGATGAGTTGTTAAAATCTAGCCTAGTGATCGAGCTCGATGGTTCACTGTCTCAACTAGGGGTGAAAAAAAAACTCAAAACTTGTGTTGTGGATCAGCTATATAGGTTGACTCAAATCAATTTAAACTCGTATTCTGAATAAGTCGAGCCGAATTGGGTTTTTAAGCTCATGAGCTTAATCACAAGCTGCTCTTTAACTCATTAATAAAAAAATCATACCTTGGGCTAACTTATAATCATATTTAAAATATTTATATTCATTGAATGTTAATACATGATAAAATAATAAATTTAAAAATATAAAGGTTATTCAAATGAAATATAACTCATTAATAAGTCACTTTTGTAGTTATTACTGTGTCCTAAATGAGCCGAACTGCTCAATATCTTTTCGATATTAGTTTAAATTTTGTTAGTATCCTAAATGAGCCGAGCGACTCTTTTCGACCATTAGTTTAAATTTTGTTAGAGTTTTGATTGCATCATAAGGTTGAATAAATCATTTGAAATTTATAAGCCGATGAAAAATTTTAAAATTTAAAACTTAATTTTAATATTGATTCTATGGTTTGACATATATATATAATAAAAAGTTTTACTTTTAAATTATTATTTATTCACTGATAAAGTGTTATGGTTTATAATTAGATGTAATCATACATAACCAACAAACAGCTCTGCTCAGTTCGTTTGATCGGCAGGCTTGCCCACCCCGCGGTCAACTGATTGTGGTTTAATTGATTGTTCGTGCTTGGTTTCGGTTTTTCTGGTTGAACCACTGCGCGTCTAGTACATCTGTGATACGCTGATTCACAGGCGATTGTTGAGATGGGCTGGATCTCATGATCAAAAAATACAAATGATTAAATGATTTCAGGAGAATAAATTATACAAACAAGACAGCTACTCAGTTTCTTAAATTTATATTTATATAGGAGTATAATAGTTTTAGCTTAAATCGTATCTCTATTTTATATTATAAATCATTTTAGCTTTTATCTTATGTCAAGCTTATCTAATTTTAACCAAATTTATAAAAAAAAATCTATCAATATTTATTACGTTTTATTAAAATTACAGTAAAATATATGTATTTATTTGCTAGATGTTAGCTGTATTTTTTTATATTCTATGAACTTAGTTAAGAAGTTTAAACTTATTATAATATGAAACAAAGTTCGTAGAGTTTTTTTTCTTATAAACCGTGGTTCAAACGAGCTAAAACAGCAGGAGATTACTGTGCTCTTTTCTTTCTTTCTTCTTTTCTTTTTTCCCCCTTTTCTCCTCCTTTGATGTGCTGCCGCGAAGATGACACCACCAGCCCAAGATTTAACCCCGGCGGTATCCCCGTCGACGCCGTGACCCACTCGTTGTCCTTGGCTGTTGCTGGGGCGGCGATGGCCAGGGAAGCGCGCCGCCAACCGACGAAAGAGTAAGGCGCTGAGGTTTTGGGTTGAGCCATGGCTGAGGCGGCGGATGGGGTTTTGACTTGCTCGGCTAATAATCGTGTCTTACTTGGTTGATCTCCTCTAATTTCCATGCACAGATCGAGTTTGGGAGGAGACTGGAGAATACGGGACCAATGCCGGTATCGTAGTCGGATTGTACTCTGGTTTAGCCTTGCCTCTGCCATCGCCCGCGGCGTCTTGTATCCTCCAACAATTTATCTTCGTTCCGTTCCATCTCCGGATTCGATTCAATAGTCGGCAACCAATTCCATCGGCCGATGGCGCTTCCATCCAAGCGAAAGAGGCAGGGTAGTTCAATCAAAACCAAGAAACCACGCAAGAGGGCTCGCGGCCGCAACGCTTAGGTAAAATTAGAATCCAAGGTAAAAATATCATGTCTTCTTTCGGTTTCTTCTAGGGGATTTGATCTAGGTTTTACTAGAAATTACAGTATGATGGATGCCTTGGTAAACTGTCTAATTTTGTCATCTTTCCGTCTTTGGTAGCAACGAACTTAAATGTTTACTGTGACAATGGTAAGACACCTCAAGAAATCTTTGCTACATTTTTTTTATTAGCGCCGCATTTGAGCTGTATACTTGGATTATATATCCGTAGCCGTGAGCATCCTTAGTTAACTAACGTGCAACATATATTCTGTTTGTACACTTGTCCTCTTAAATTTGGATTTTTTTTCTGATTGGTGACCACCTGATATTCTTCATTCACTCCATAATTGTATTTTTGTTCTCTCCTAACAGCTAGAAGCCATTGGATTTGGACCTTTATGTTCCCTTAGAAATTTACAAACAACTGGAACTGATGTGCGGCTTTTTTCCTTTAGGTGGCATCGTAGCTTCTTTAACAATCAAGTTCCTCATTGACAGTTCAATACATGTTTTTAGTAGGAAGGCTATCCAAATTTCTGTATGTGTTATAAGTAATAATATTTCTTTTACTTCACAGCTGCGGCAGCAGTATGATGACACATGCCAAGATAGGATAAGTGAACTGCTTGATCACCTGTTAACCACCATTTTAAGTCACTTGGACACAAGATCATCATCAGCAACTAGTGTGCTCTCTCAGAGGTGGCAACGCATATGGAAGTGTGTCCCAACGCTTAGATTCTCACAAGATGACGCACTGCCACCAAGAAAACTACAGCGTTTTCTGAGAGCCCATAAATTTATTTTTTCCAGGCCGTCATTGTGCCTGTGGCGACGACAGATGCGAGTTAGCACTGATTACCTTACCAGGTATTAGATGAATTGCTATACTTGCCATTATCTAAGAATGAAGGTTGGAAATGAATCAAATCATGTTTTTGGTAGTCATGCTTCAGCAACACTTCTTAAGTAAACTGGTTTTCTATGAGGTAAATATATTATATTATAGGAAATATTCACTGATAGCTTGGCAGGCTTATTGACAGGTATGAAACACGCATCTTCTCAAACTCGTTAACTGGCTTTATACGCAAATCAATTAATAACATGAACGGCACAAAAATCTCAAGCCTTGTCCTGTGTTGCATCATAGCGGATCTTGATAAATTGGTCGATATTGCACTCTGCTGAGGAGTTGAGGATCTGTATCTGGAAACAAAACTAGACCAAATATATCAAAGACCTGGCACAGCTCAAAGACCTGACACAGCTCGGTACAAATTCCCTTTGTTCTTGTTCACTGATGGCAAGGGATCATCTCTGTCGAAGCTCAAACTTGGCCAATGCACCCTCAATATTCCCATTGGTTTTGATGGATTCAAATCTGTGGTGGAGCTATCATTTTCGCAAATGCGTACATCTGATGACATGATTCAGACACTTCTTGAAAATTGCCCAAAATTGAAGAGCTTTCACCCGAGCCATTATTGGGGCGTTTGTTCCCTCAAGATTGTGTCACAGGATTTGGAACTGAGGGACATGGTGATACACCATTGCCTTCCGATCACATGTATTGAGCTTGTTGCTCCTAAGTTGCAGAAGTTCAGATATGCAGGGCGATGCATACCAATGCTGTTTGCCTCAGTCCCGCCCATTGAGCATGCCTGGCTGGATTGTCATGATTGTGAGTATGCTGGCTCTTTTGAGTACATTTTAGGAAAGTTGTCAATAGATTTTCCTCTATTGACAAGCTTAATAATTGAAATTGCTACTTATCCGATGAAGGTAAGGAAATAGCTAAGGAAAGGCCTTGCTTCAGTACTCTTTTAAAAATATCTGTGAATCTTAAAGGAAGATTAGTTTCTATGGATTAGGGATGGTTCAGTACTAATATTAACTAATCAGATTTCAGGCTTGTCCAAAATAAATATTGTATGATTTTTAATCTCAAATTCTTTTGAAAAGCGAAATATCGATTGCACCACCGTTTGGAATTTACATGCTAACCTCTTAATCACTCCATGAGATTGCACCATGGAATGAAATTTCTGATTCACGTATGAAGGGCTCTTTCATGAAATTGCCTTATGGAAATATTGCAAATTATAGTGTGTAGAAGTGCAGGAGGTATAGCATATGCACTGTTTTCCCATAGTGACCATCAAACAATGTTGAAGATTAAGATAAACTGAAACCAGTAGTTGTGGATAAGAGTAATCTGACACCCCCAACATGCATAAAGATAATATCAATTAAGGTGTAAATATGTGTTAACAAGTGCAAATTTGATGGACCTCATGTTTATCAGGCTAGGACTGGATTTCAGAGCATCAACATGCTGGTCAAGTGATCATTACAATTGTTATATCCAGCATTTTCCCCTAACCATTTTAACTACACATTGAAATTTGTACTTTTTAGAAAGTGGAGTACTCTGTTTGAAAATATAGGACGTATTTTGTTTCGTTAGGGCAGGGGTTTGACCAACAATTACTCTATTAGAATATGATTTTTGTGACATAAAATTGATGTTATTAGATTCATATTCAAAAGTATTATACTTTTGTGTTACATAAGTGATATATTAATAGAGTAACCGTTAGTAAAAATCTTGTCATCTTGTCTTAACAAGAAAAAATATGTTTTATATTTTGAAATGAAGTACTAAAGCCCTAAGGAAATATTCTTGGAGTACTAAAGAAAGCCCTAAGGAAATATTCTTTCTTTTTCCAAATTTATTTACTTCTTGGTAACATGAGTTACTTCAACATTCTTGTTGACATCACTGTTTCTACAGAATTCATTAACTCCGAGAGGCTTTCCTATGGTATTCAGGAACCTCAGGTTTCTCACACTGCATGTGGTAATGCATGTCAATGATAACCTTGCTTAGCCAATGGTGCTGTTGGATGTGGCACCTCTCCTTGAAATTTTCAAGATAGAATTATGATGAACTCTACTGAAGTAGTAATTATATTGTTTTAGTTGGTACATTTTAGGTTACTCCTAGTTCGATTGAATTATCTGTTTCTGTTAGGACCTTGTTTCTTGCTAACGCTATGTCTAACAGTTAAAAGTCACATTTTGGATCACCCATAAAGTAAATAAGTACAAAATTAACACCTTGATAAAGCTCGAGTCACATATCTGTTCTTTATATTACCTTGCATGCTTGCACATAATTGTTTTATATTGTTGTTCACATACAGCGGTCCCATTTCTAAACTACTATGCAGCCTTATATACTTTCTTAACAATCATTGATAAACTACATAAAGGCAACTGCATCAAGTGACTTAATTCACTTGTGCATGGCCCCCAATGTAAAATTTTCAGTCTTATTTGTTTAGTTTGTATATGGGAGAGAATATATATGTCAATTGCAATGTCCTTTGTATTCTGTATCTTGACACTTCACATCTGTTAGAATTTGCCAGAAAAAATACACTAATTCCAAGGTTTATATTTGTCAAATATTGCAAAGAAATATATCTATACAGAGTTTTAACCGAACTCACCATAGAATACGTTATACGTGTTTAATGTCTACAGGTTCTTATCAACAAGAAACGAGAGCAACCAGGTGGCCAGCTATGGGAGCCATCAGACGTTGAGCATCATCATCTAAGGCAGGTGGAGATGTACCACTTCAGAATGGTGCAGACTGAGATTGCATTGGCAAGGTTACTGCTAGCAAGATCCCCATCGCTCCAGACCATTACATTTTGCCACGGCAATCTGCTCCCGCATCCAGATTGGACTGTCGAGTACCTGGAGGCTGGCAAAGACTGGAATACAGAGCAGAAATCTGCTATCACTCGGCGGCTTGCAACATCCAGCGTATTTGGTGTCAGCTTGGAATTTCGGTCATGATGTCATAATTAGTGTATTTTAACAAGTATTTATTATTCTTCATGGTGAGTACTGAGTAATATAGTTCATGATGCGCAAATTATGGGGTTGAAGCTCGCGTGCATCTATACTTATTGACCGGGCTGATATTTACTCTAGTTTATGTAAATTAAAATCGTTGTAACAAAGTTGAATTCGATTGTGTTATTGGCTCAATGAACTTTGTTTGAGGGTTTCGGTACGACTGTTGGTTTTTATTTTCTGGAAATGCTGTCACATCAGAAATAGGGAGAACAGCAGTATGTTGCCTAATTTTTCTGTTTTTAAGGAACAATGTCTACCTGTATTATGAAACTTGCGTGGACCTATCCTTTATCAATTATTTTGTTTGAAATTTCACATACTTTCTGTTGTTTTGTTGTGTAGGCTGTTTTCCCCAGTTACCTCCACTATCTTGTCTTTAACTATACGGCTACACCCCTACAAAGGTCACGACTTTGTGTTACTTGTGTTTGTAGTTGTTCGATATGACTTCAAACGATTTTTTTTCTAAAATATTTTTTTGCGATGATTTATATTTTTTTCTTGTCGTTTTTTTTTACTTTTGACACTTTTATGGAATAATTAGCCTTTTGCTACCGCGCGATGTGGACAGCAACAATTTGCCACTTTGTGAGTGATTAAACGGAAGTACTTGTATATTTTAATTTGTGAGTATTTCCATTCAATATTTTTCGGTTATTTTAATTCTGTCTTGGTAGTTAGTGATAATGGGAATGGGTGGCAAGGTGAGGAGCGTGGATGAAAACTGAGGGCTCATTTGGAACCCTAGAATTTTATATCACGATTTAGTTTAATCTTTTTGAAATTAGCGCGATCCCATCATCCATTCAGCTCGTGGTCAACCGTGGCAATGGCCGTCCCAAGAAAACACCTAAAACATTGGAACTGCAATACAAAAACCGAACCTCGCGCGTCACAACGGCGCGTCATCTTCATCTGCTCCGGGCTAAGCCGCCGCGAGTCACCTCGCCAACACTGCATCCATGCACCTGGGCCTCATCGCCGCCGTCGATATCCCCACGAACGGTCGCCGATTTCGCTGGTCTCCATGCGTCAGCTCCCTCCGGTCCACGTGCCTGTCGTCGTCACACGCGACGCCTCTGACCAAAACGGAGTTGCAAAGGCCGGCAAGGCAAGCAAGCTGACACAGCACTCCTATCTGCTCTCCCACTCGCTTGGGCTTCCTCTGCTTCTGCTCCGGCGACCGGGCGGCCGGGCGGCGGCGGGATTCTCAGGTGATCATTCATACCTCTCCTGGCTGCTCCTCCTCTTTCGATCGCCATATCAGAGGCATGAGTTCGTAGTTTCCCAGCTAGATTTTTTCGTACTTATGTTGTCGCCTCTGCCTCCGTGGACACAGCACAGCTGATGCTATTGCTAGGCAGTATCAAGTAACTCGAATTTATGATGATTTCTACTACGATATGAGATCATTACAGCAAGTTTTAGCTATGTACAGATTGTGTTGACTCTTTCCAAAGCTATGGGAATTATTTGCCATCATGGCATCATGATTTTGCTGTAGCATGTACGTTGACTTTTTCATACTGACATATATAGGCTGTCCCTATTGTGCTGCATGAACTTGATCTTCTTGCATAACAAAAATGACTCTTTGAAATATTCCAGATGCTTTTTGTTGATCTTTTTTATAAAAAAAAATATGCATGGTAGTTGAATAGGATGTTCAGAGATGTGTTCACCTTCAGCTTTCAGGGGCACAGGGAAGCAGTTGAAGCTTGAAAGCAGGTTGTGCAAGAGGACAGAAAAGTTTGCATCAGTCTGAAAATGGCTGCCTCAAAGCTTCAAGCCTTTTGGAACCATCCTGCTGGCCCCAGAACAAGTTAGTGACAACTCTATTTGCCTTAGTTTTCGTGTACAATGGCAATTTATATTCACATAGACATGACTAATTAGGGAACATAACTAGCTTACACATGTTCTTCCACATTGGAATACTCCAGCTTGTCAATTACCATATGACATGATTGGGGAACAAGGTGATGCTGATGGTTCCAGCTGACAGTTCAAAATAGTATGTGAAATCAGACAGCCTGGTTTGACCGCAAACCGACTAGTAGCAGAAAAAGGAAAACTATAGCGATACAAAATAAAACCCAGATCGTTGACATCACGTAGTAAACCCTGAAACCGTCAGAACATAAAACCAACAGTTATTCAGACTCCCTCCTACAGACAGCTGCTATGCCTGTGCAGCTGTGCTTCATGCTTCAATTGCCTGATGATCCTTTTGATATTTTATTTCTAGTGGTATCTTTTGTTGTTTATTTGTAAAAGAAAAAGATCTGATGGATATGTATTAGATGGGACATTTAACAAGTTTATCACTATCACCTGAATTGTTAGACTTCTATCTGATCTTTGTTGTAGTTCATTTCTGGGCTCCTACATTTAAATGGGGCATCAGTATTGCCAATGTTGCTGACTTTGCTAAACCACCAGAAGTGATATCCTATCCTCAGCAAGTTGGTAAGTTTTGCCGTCAATTAATCTTATCTCTGCATTTCAGATAACTTGGACATTAGTTTATCACGCATTCTTGTATGGTAGTGCTGTGCTTTACTCTGATGTATGATGTGCAGTTGTGGCTTGCAGTGGAGTAATTTGGGCACGCTGGGGTATGGTCATCACACCTGTAAGCCCTTGACATTCGTCTACCATTTCCTGTTATTATGAACCAAAACCGATGATGGGCTGAAATGCATATCCTCGACTTTCTTGCGGCAAAGATATTGGTTTTTAGTAGAGTAAAATGCGTCGCGGGTACCACAATTTGTAAGGTGCGTGAAATTTAGTCATCCATCTCGTAAGTTGCTCGAAAAAGTCACACAAGGTGCAAATCTATTGAAAAACATGCCACGCGTATGATTTTTGGCAAGTTGGACGCCATGTTGGCAAAAGCGGCCATTGGTCGGCAAAAGCGATGCATTTTCAAGAAAACATCCTTCCGCTCTTTGCTTATCTCATTAGCCTATTCGATCTGTTGTATAATGCCCGTACGCATGCAGCGCCACGATCTCAGGCTGTTGGAGTGCGTGACCCGACGGCGCGGCCGCGCGGGATCTAGCGTGTCACAATAATCGCCGGCGAGGTCATCGACGCAGACCACGAAGACACTTAGCGCTCCATCAAATGGTGCCGATCCTGGTGTTGCCGCACCCACATACGCCCTACTGCCACAAATCAATGAGACATAATATGCCCCACCTCTGAATGTCTAGCTCTTGCATGCCTTCCTGATTAGCACGCAGCTTCATGAATCCATGTGTGTACGCAGCCAAACAACTAGGTCAATACGAATAAACAGATAAATCAGTCAATATTCATCCCTGTACGTATATGTTAGGACAGATTTCTAGTTTTTTTTTGTTTGAGGATAATGATCTCCAATTGTAACAAGCACGCATGAGAACAGTTAAATTAGTGGCTAAGTGATCAATTAAATTACAGAACTTGTTTGTTGTTTGCTTTCGTTGCATTATTTCTAATCTGCTCGAGGCGGACGAGACCGATCAAGCCATGCTGTCACTGGATAGAGGAGATTCTCACCTCAGCTGCTGCTTCCACAAGAGCAGCCCGCGATGCGGCCGCTCGCCACTCGCCTGACCTCAGAGACGGGTCGAGCTCGACCAAAGTACCGAATAAAGATTTGGAGTATCTGAACAAACTAATGCACTCAAATGAATAATTAAAATAACATAGGGACTACTTTGCATATTTTTTACATGCATTTATGGCCAGCGTATGCCCCCAACTTGGCGAAAACCATACGTTTGGCATGTTTTTGACTAGATTTACACCCTAAAACAAATTATGTGGCTAGTTTGAGCAATTTACAAGATAGTTAACTAAAGTACACACTTTGCAAATTATGGTATCTACGACGCATTATACTCTTTTTAGTATCTACTCTCGTCCGTCCGATATGTATGTGATGGAGCTAATTTCGTAACATCATAATATCCAATATTTTTTTATCACTCCATGGATTAACCTTTTAATTTATGACTTCTTTTTAAAGGAAGAATTTATGCCTGATCATTATTCGTGCCTAAACTCCTGATCTTATAGAAAGAAAAAAAACCATGACTTCTTTTTTCTCAACAGGAAGGTGATATAGTCATAATTTACATACCTTGTTTTGAAAACTGTTTTAGAATTGAATCAAGCCAACGGTACATCTTAAGTGGATTTACTTAGATCTTAAAATTGTGAGACCATGCATTTTCTATCATTTTTTCTTTTCTAAGTTTTGCTCATCTCTCTGCTTTGGTGACTGTTATGTTGTTGCCGATAAACTGGAACCTTTCCAGTGTAAATGCTGCAATGGCTGTGACAAGCGTCTGCCAGCTCTCTCGTAAGATAAGGTCTGTTACAAAGACAAGCCTCGTTTGCTGATTTATTCCAGATGTAATTTCTGAGAAGATACTTAGCTTTGTTCATGTCAATCTCTTTTACAGGCACGATTACTTTTCTGATGAGAAGGATGCTGCTGAATCGTTGAAAGAGTAATGGGCAGAATTGTTGATTCCATTTTGGAAGCTATTCACAAATTGTTGTCATGGAATGGAACATTCCTATGTCAGTCCAGCATACGGTGTTTAATGTGATAATACATAGCATATATGTGGGTAAATTACGTAAGGCACCTGGGTGACTGTTCTCTTACATGATAACCATCCGAATTCCGATAAATGTGTATGATCATCATCAGCAATTGAAGTGTGGATGTGAAATTTTTTTATATCCTTGGTAAGCAAATAGTAAGTGAGTTCTGAACTCAATTTAAAGTGATTTTCTTTGAGGTACGCCTGATATTCAAATGTAATTGCGGTGATCATAGTGATACACCCGATGGCAAGTGGATTTTAATCCCTCAAAAGAATGTAACCTTTTCTCTCAAATAAAATACAAATGATCATAAAAAATCGTGAAAAAAATTTGACGATATAAGATATAGCAACTTCAGTTGCTAAAAAATCAAGTTCAAAATCAATCTACACACCAATAAAAAAAAGACAATTTCAGTAATTAATTTGTTCATATATGTTGGATTTATCTTTTTTATTTCTTAATGTGTGTGAGTTGAGTTTAGACTTAAAAATTTATGAAGCAGTACATGCATGTTGTATACATGTTGTCAAATTTTGTAAGATTTTTCGTAATTATTTGCATGGTATTTAAACGAACAGAGGGAACATCCCTAGGAATCAAAAGCGTTTCTTAGCTTTGCTCCTCTGTGCCCGTGCTAACAACTACTCCACTCCGTGAGGCATGCTGTCGAGACAGCCCGAAAACAAGCTCCTGAATCGACCAAGAGGGGGAGGCACGAAAGAGGTGAACTCACCAACACCAAGCAGAGTACTCCACAAATACCTAACCAATGTTTCATTCTTTCTCATCTTGATTTAACTTTTAGACCTAACATTAACCAACGGAGCGTGCTGCTTGCAGGCATTGCCCTCTGAAACTACACTGGCAATAGCAGCAATATGATCGCCTGCCTTTCCTAACAAGACGGGGAAAACGCAGGCGAAAAACGCTGCGCTTTGCCCG
Organism: Oryza coarctata; assembly: GCA_030770085.1. Taxonomy (NCBI): domain Eukaryota; kingdom Viridiplantae; phylum Streptophyta; class Magnoliopsida; order Poales; family Poaceae; genus Oryza; species Oryza coarctata. The sequence continues at coordinate 14,622,541 of CM061475.1, forward strand.
GAAACTCATCGTAAGACGTCGGAACTCGTCGCGGGAGCTGCGCATATATGCCGTCGCGTAAGCTTTTCCACTGGATTTTTTTGACGCCGGTGACATTCTTATGATTTCCTTGTCCTGCCTAGAAAGCTTTTTGTGCTTTTCCTATCAAACGGCAGTAATTTAGTAAAGACTGTTAGCATTTCTCATGCCGCTGGTGATTAATTAACGCGAGGGGGCGAGACTTTTGTGCGACTTTAAGTAAGTCTCGAATAAAAACTGTGGCGGAATCCAGAAGATGGAAGCGTGGAAAGTTGGAATGCCGCACGTACATTGCACTATCATTGCAGGGAGGAATTGAGAGACCAGACCAAGTGTTTCTCCCCGATTTCCGCCCATGATCAGTTAACAGTATATGCAGCTCAATATGATCCATTAGACACAAAATACTCTCGATATTGCACTCAGTATGCAGCTCAATATGTGGCAGCCAATACATCTCATCACCTACTTCAAATCTGATTTTGCTGATCATGAGTTCTGGTGGGTCGCTCATATGTGTTGAGGATTTGTTGCAGCAGACCTAATGTTGCCGGGAGTGTTTTGGTTTGTTGCATTGTGTACGTTATTTCAGATATTTGCAATGTTGCAAGAAGCAAATTATTGTGTTGCAGCACAGTCCGCTCAATGTTACTGGAAGAGTTTTATTTGTTACAGTGCATTCTTTGCATTAGAGACAATGTATCATATATGATATCTCTTAATTGATAATATGATGATGTTGATGGAATTAAAGGTGAAAGTCACCTCTACTATTAAACTTACAAATACAAAAAAAAAATTAGATTTTGCTATCGACAAACACCCCATTCTACATTTTACCATCATCGATGAGTACTAATTCCAACAAATACCATCGTACAGACCAACTTATCTAATAAATGCCATTCCTATTAGGTGGATGCTACTCCGTTTGCACCATTTTGCTTTTAGGAGAGCCATACAATACATTCTCTAACATGAGGATTATTTTTATACTTTACTAAAAATAGAAAAAATAGGGTGAGGCTAATGGAGAGAGATAGATGTAACAATGGCGATGTGGTATTTCTTTAACAAATTGCTTTTGTATGATGACATATTTTGAAATTTGGGTTTGTGGATGGCAAAATGTGAAATAAGATACTTGTCAATAACATTTATTAGAATGGTCTAAGTCCAATTTACCTCTCTCAAAATTTACCCCATCAACTATAATATCGAACATTTTACAATCCCAATGTTTTTAAACTAGACGAAATACCCCCTAGCATAATACAAGCAGGTTTTGCTCCTCCCTAGTGATGACATGTAGTCTAGTTAGGCAAAAAAATAATAAAATAAAAGGGTCCACGTATCATTGACTACCTCCTCCACCTCTCTCTGTCCTCTCTCTCTATCTCCTCTCTTTGAGCGTGTCGATTTGCTAACAAAGCTCAACGAGCAGAGGTCACGAACGATAGAGAGAGGTGGCTAGGGTATTTTCGGAGGAATGAGGTGGGTCTACCTTCTCATCCCTTTTTCCTCCCCCTTCCTTTGTCCAATAGTGGGAATGCATGCACTGCTATTTTCTTCAATCTTAACTTAGGCTTGGATCCCTATGGCAAAGAAAAAGGGAAGATGAGCTTAGTGGTTGGTGGAGAAGGAGAAGAGGAGCAACAAGATGGTTCTAGATCTAGAGAGAAAGAGACATCGTCGTTTCCCTCATCCAATCCACTAATTCCCTCCATTGCCATCTTGAGCATGCGGCCATGGATTTGGAGGTTGCGATGAAATCGGTTGCCACTAGGATCAACTATACTACTACAAGGACGACAACGAATAGAAGCAAATCTTGAGGTTATAGTAGGAGAAAGAGGAGCTCAGGACGATGGATTCATGTTGTGACTACTTCCTTCCCATAGGTCCCATCTCCAGCTCTATGCCATCCTGTGCCACCGTCTACTGTTAGCTCAATGTCGTCGCCCTATTCTCTTTGCCGCTCGACCGGTATAGCCACGCGTAGACCACCTCCTTTCTCTTTCTCTCTATGACGGCAACATGCCTAGGTGGAGGACCTCGGTGATGCCATTTCTCAACGAGCTCGGCAATAGCAACGTCACTTTACTGCTTGATTGAGTGAGAAAGAAAGAAGGGACCCGAAGGAAGAAGAAAGGCTAGGGATTGACACATTAGCTAGTCATTTTTTTATTTTCTTTTAATAGTTTGCTTATTGGATTGCCACACATACATCACGTAGGGCAAAAACTGCTTTTGATTGGGTTTAGGGGATAATTTGTCCGATTAATAAAGTTAAAGGGTGTATAATGAAGAGTAATTCGTACTTTCATAATTATAGAGAGGTAAATCGAACTTACACCTACAAACCATTGCCCTGTTACAGCAACGGTGCTCACTCGGTCACTCCCACCATTCACACAGTCACGTACAGTTCCAGGACGTGAAATTTGCCTGCCTAAAACAGAGAGCATAATTAAGGTAGTGTGTCTGTCAGTCGGGTCAGACCGATGCTTCTTTATACTAGTAGTATTATAGGAGTATTAACCTCCGAAAGCATCGGAATCAATCATGTGACACAATCACACACAACACAGCCATGTTTGCAAACCGAGTATACCTTTCGAACGAAAAGGAAAATGTTTACAAACCGAGTAAGGCGGGCAAGGGGCGCACGCACGCGTTCCGGTCCATTATTTTAGCCAGAAGATGCCGCCGAGTGGGCCGCTCTCGTGGTCAACCCACCCGTCGATCACGAGTACGCGACCGCGAGCGAACGGAATCCCGTCCCGGTCGCGCCGTTACGCCTCGGGCTCTGGCTCGCTCGGTCGCTCGCTCCATCTCCCCGTGTAAACTACTAGTCCGTCTCCGATTCCCACTCGCGCTGCAGCCTGCAACGCGCGCGCGCGACGTATAAATCCCCCACGCGCGCGCTTTCCGAACCGGACACTGGCACACGCGCTGCCCCTCCGCGCCATCTCTTCCACCAACAAGACGCGACACGAAGGCACCGCGGCACAAGGGTCGCTGTAATTAACTTGATCGCTACTAGTTCGCGAGCGGAGGCACAGGAGGCGATGAGGTTCGCGTGCTTCAGCGCCGCGGCGGTGGCCGACGAGGCGGAGGTGGAGGCCGTGGCGGCTCGCCACCGGAGCGGCGGCGGCCGTCGTCGTCTCCGGGGCGGCGCCACGTCGTCGCTGATCCGGAGTAGGTTCTTTGGAGGAGGTAGGAAGAAGGGGAGGAAGTCTGAGAAGGAGGCGTCGTCGGCGCCCCACGGCGGGAGGGAGGTGGACGATGTCTACGACGTGATGGTGGTCGGGGCAGCTGAGGGGACGGCGTCGGTGCCGTGTTCGTCGGTGCTGAGCTCCACGCTGTCGCTGGACTCGGCGTGCTCGTTGTTGTCGTCGACGACGACAGCGTCTTGCTCCGGCTCCTTGTCGTCGTTCTCGGACGCGCTGCCTCCGGCGAGGCGGGCGGAGAGGAGGAAGACGCCGGCGGCTGGCGCGGCCGCGGTGATTCTCTGCCTAGTGATGGTGATGCTCTGCGGTCGGGTCGGAGCCACGGTGTTCGCCTCGGCAGCGTTCTACCTTTTCCCACGGCGATGGCCGGTGAGTGCTAACAAGGCAGAGAGCGCGGTGGCCTCGCCGGAGCACGGCGTGCCGTCGGCGATGGATCAGGAGACGATGAAGATGAAGGTGGTTAAGGATGGATTCTTGGTGCGGAACCGCAAGAAGTGATCCGTCCTTTTTTTTTCCTCTCCTTTTTCTTTCTTTAAGAAGACAATTTTTTTCACCTGAGAGTTGTCATAATTATAGAACTTCAGATTTAAAGTATCAAAGTATCAAAATTACCAAACATAATTGCCTTGTAGTATGATATTTTTTTTGGCCGAAGAGAAAGGTTTGGATGAATATATAATATCTTAGCTTGGCTTTCCTTGTCTCAGTACCACAATGTTTCCTTCTTGAGTTGTGCCATAGTGAGGAACAGAGTGAGGTCAAGAAAGCAACTCATGGTCTTCACGAAAAATAAAACTAAAAAGAAGAAAAAAGCAACGCATGCATCATGCATGCACATCTCCATTGCGGGCTCCAACAAATTCCGTCATGCGTACGTGCTGTATCCATGGACCATGGTAGCTAGTGGATCGAGATTGAACTTTAGCCAACTTTGCAATAATGCAAGAGCTTCTATAGTCTATATTACTCCATGTAAGAGTCACTTAATTTGGGGCAGCTTACAAATGATTGGCTCTTTAATTTATTATTGTATTCATCTTGCCTCTTATAAGGTTCGTGTTTGGCTAGTCATAGCATTTTTTGGGGGACGAGGATACATAGAATGGTTTGTTATAAATGATAGATCGTCCCAAATCATGGTAAAATCATGTTGAGAAAAAACAAAAGAAAGGCGAGTTAATATTTTTTATGAAAAAAAAAGAGAAAAGGGTATATGTTCTGCGTTTGTTCCTTCTTGTCCAGACATTCGTGCATGAAAAAAATTGAAAGGAAGGCTCTTTATTATAAATATATATATAATTGGCCACTTTAAATCTTGCTGCTTCTTTAGAGAATATAATAATCTTGATATTTTGACAAGAACGTTTGTTAATTTAATCATGTACTTATGTTAGTGCGTTGCGCACTAAATGATGTGATGTTGATTGTATGTTACATGATTTGGAGCATTTTGGATTTCAGCTACCAGCCTAACAGATGCATGAAGATACTAGTGGTAGGAGTATCAATATATTCTTGAAGTGAAAACGAATCACAAAACGTGTTTTAGTTAGAAAATTTTGTGATGTTATCATATTGTTTCTGGGAAACAGCATGATCGTTTTTGGGAAACGGCATGATTTTCCAATCTGAAGTATCGACTATAGTGTTAATTTATGGCACCTCGCGTGACCTATTTGAACTTCAATGTTCACCTAGATGCATTCTGTCTGAAAAATCATATACGCAATTCTTTGGGTAGTTTTATGTTTTCTTGACTAAGACACAATACCATCTAACGTTCATTCATTCTATTGTTCACGCTCTATACGGTTATTGGGAGGTATAGAGGAAAGACTACTCTCTCCATCTCTAAAAAAGTTAACTTATCCTTATCCAGATTTTGTAGAAGTTGATTTTTAAAGATGCACATATTTTTTTTACACCAACGGATGAACGAATGGATTAACGTATATGTTTCCCAAACTTCAAAATGATATGATTTTTTTTAAAAAAATGATATATATGAGTCTCTTATAATATCGTTTTAAATCCATTTTTAGCTTTATAAATAGTTAATTTATTTGTTTGTAGCTCAAATAAGTATCATAAATCATCCATCTTATTAGTCATTCAGCACAAAAGAAAAAACATAAAATTATATTTATTTTTAAATTGGACTTGATTCGGCACAACCAAATCAACTCGCTGACAGATGTGGGTTCTCATGAACCTAGTCTCATACACAAAGAAAATTATAGTGTACACATGGTGAGTCGTTGATAGCTATGAGGTTTTGGAAAGTGGTCATCTCCATTTTCATAGCGAAAGAGATGCTTTATGCATGAGCAATGATACCAGGATGCAGCGTATAGCTGCTATAGCCGTGGCTTCGTTACTAAGAAATGGAGAAGTTGGATTGCAGTGTTAAACCCTAAAAGCCATGGCCCTCACCGTATTAAATTAAAGCCGTTGTTTCTGAGCTTTAGCATCCATCCATCCATGTGATTATTTATAGATTTGCTAAAGTTAGAATATACCTGATGAGCATGATTAACCCTAAAGATGGATCAGCCTTGTGAAATGCTTGAAGTACAGCTAGTTAGCATCATTGTTTACCTATGGGTTGAGACGTTCCAAACATGATTTTCACATGATCAATAGTCAAAAATATACCTGAGTATTTTCGCTGGTTTGTCAGGCATGTCTTGTCCTGTCTCAAAAATAAAAGGTTAGTCAACTAAGCTGGGATCTGCAGCTGTATTCAGATGCCATATGTACTTTGGGTTAGATCCGGCCAGTTTTGCCCATGATGCAGAACAAGCAAAATTAGTTTCTCCACCTGATTTTAGTTGCACAAAAGCCTCTAAACGCTCGGTTTTGGAATGCATAAATTGTAGGCCTCCTTTGGAATGGATAAATTTTACAGGAATTTTAATTAGAGAAAATAAGCTAATTCCATAAAAGTCCTATAAAATTTTAAAGAAACATTAGAGAACTCTAGCAGAATTGGGACATGTTCATGTAACTTTTACCCCAAAACATAGCAATTATTCCAATGTAATGCTATAAAAGTGGGACTACTAGACCTAATCATAAGAAATTACTGCTCTCTTTATTTTAAAATATATAAGTTTTTATTAGGATAATTGTTTGACTAATAATTAAAAATAAATTTTATACGTCATTAGATTATTATTAGAAAGTACCAATTTTTATAATTATATTTTTTATCATATAAATAATATATTAATAGAATAATTATTGGTTAAAGTTTTATCTTAATAAAATAAAATATGATTGATATTTTAAAATAGAAGAAGTAGTGGTTATAAGGATGGTTTATGAGAAGAAAAGTAGCTCAAAGAACTAAACATATCATCAACCCGTGGACACACAAGAAGCACAAACATATGTAGGCATTCGAGTGCGAGCACACGACAAGCACATCACACGCATGATCGATGGTTTGGTAAAGGGTGAAACCTACTGCAAAGCCCTAGAGTAAGGTGTTCCTCAATCCATGTCCCAGAGAATAATAATAACCCAAATGGTCATCCCACAGGGAGGAGAAAGGCAAAAAGAAAAATAAAAAAGATCTTGCATTAGCTTAGGAGCCCTAGGAGGCAACAGGGCCCTGCATTATTGAAGCTTTGCAAGCTTTATTACTAGCCTTAATTATTTTGCTGATTGTCCTACTAGTCTAGTGCATTTGCTAGTCTTGACTGCTGACAAAAGTCCTGGACTTTTTGGAAACTCCAGCAAATGTACTGTGAAAGGAAATCATGACTCAGATTTGTTCTAGTGCAATTGTACAAGATTCTGACAGCTGAATGCATAAGTTTTATCCCCCTCAGAAATTTGTAGCATTTTAAATATGATTCTTTTATTTTGTATATGTATTTGATTTTAGATTCCCAGTTATAATTGTTGAATAAAAGAAAAGTAACATTATGTTTAACCAAGAGATCACTTAGCACATTTTGCATGGAACATCACTCAAGAAAGTAAACCCAACAACACTAGAGGATTTAGCACATTCTGTTTCCATTCATGTCACTGGACTAGAGAGAGAGCAATGAAGGGCAAATTCTACAACTCATGAGAAGGAACCAAGAGTCTTGAGAGCATTCCATTGATTCATGCCAATTTGTCATTCAAAGTTGAAACACTATGTTACAGCCAGGAAAATTTACACTTGGGTTCATCATAAGCCTTGAGCATCATGATATAATATAGATACCGACTTGAGCATAAATAAAACCCAATACACGATGAGAACTATCACCTGAGTTTATAACAACAGCCCGGTTGCACCCATCATCCACATATTGTTGCTGCCAATCTAATATTTCAGGCTTGATACAGCAAACAGGCCAGTATTTGCAGTACTGGTAATCTCGCCAGACAGTCCACCACTTCTCTTTTTGGGAATTTTCACCATTTCAATTCGAATTTGTGCAAAGGGTATATGCCATACAACTGCTATTGCTCTGGTTGAGCTGATAGGACAAGTGGTTCATGCTCATTAGCACCATTTGATGTTCTGTCCATGCCACATAACTCTGGAGATTTTATAGGCACAAAAGAGGACTTGTGTAGAGCAGCGAAAGCCTTATTTCCTTCACCGTTGCTTCCTAAACAAATGGTATCACCCCGCCCATGCCAGACACCACACTGGACATTATTTATCTCCAAAGTTCGAGCCTCCTGTTCATTCAATGCTAGAAACTGTTAGGTCAAGAGATCAAAAACAAATAACTTATGCTAAACTGGAACTTCAGAAGGGTTTCAAGATATATTACCTGGCACAGAGTACAGCAAGGACAGATGAGATGGAGAACACAGTCATCTAGACTGCTATCAGTACCCTGTATCAGGAAAAAAAAAAGTTTAAGAAAAAGAAACGAAGGTGAACAATCAGCTTAATCACAAAAGGAGTCAATGAGATGACTGGCTTTTCTCCAAACTTCATGCTTGGCAATTCATAAATTGAAGTGCTCATGCTTATATATACTCTTATGTTGAGTTGTTGACAACATATAACTATGGCACAGGCTATTCCAAATTATCAAGATCAACAGGATTTAGTTATCATTCGTTTGAGTAGAGCATTTGTAGACATACTGTGTGATGCAAACGAATAAAAGAGACAACCAACTGCATTAAGCACTAATACTAGGCTGTAGCACAATAGCAACCAGTCTCAATGCTCTAAATGAAAAATGGCAATGCCAAGAAATATGTACCCTGATATTGAACTGCTTCCTGATTCTTCTTCGGAAGTAACCAGTATAGATTGCTATCAATAGAACAGAGCTAAGTCCCATATATAAATATATATTATGCCTTGTGACAGAAAAGGCGATTAGGCTAACCAGAATAGCCGCTAACGAAATGAAGTAAACCATCGCCTGAAACATTTTTAATCTTGCATCAGACTTATGAACAAAGGATAATCTCAAGAAAATATATGCACATATGTAATATTGAGTGGTGCAATAAATTCCAATAACATTTTTTTACATAAGGACTCTAACTGAGATAATTAAACATATTTAGTATTTCAAGACTGAAATGGCTGTTAAATAAGTAAAATATACTAGTGGTCTGTCTGGCAAATCCAACATGCAGTCTGACGCACAGTACTATATAATATAACTAGAGAAAATCTCACTAGAAATTATCCTATACAAGATGAATCACAACTTGAAATAAAAAAAGCATGATGATTATCAGGCTGACTAGGTTTAAGACATGCCACAGAAATACATAACTACGTAAACAAATGCAGCAAACATTGACAAGTCAAACATGTACTGCATTAACAACTCCATGGTACAAGCATAGGACTATGGAAAAAACGAGTTTGCTCTACTCGCTCCATCCCAAAAATATCAACTCCTAGAGTTTAAACTTTGTCCCAAAATAAATCAATTCCTACCTTATTACCTATCCTTAGTCCGCAAATCAAGATAATTTTCCCTTTAATACTCCCTACCAACTAATGGATCAATACTACCTCCTTATTAATGAGGGACATTTTGGTTTTCTTTCTCTACTACTAAAGTTGTCTTGGGATGCTAGGATTGGATTTATTTTGGGACAGAGAGAGTATGTGTCTAGATAGTTAGGGCGATAAAGGCCTGCATTTCAAGAAGCTGCCAACGGTATAACTAGAGAAATTACAACAGACTTATCTAACTGTGGCTTGTAGATGAAATGTAAACTAAACAAATAAGTAAAAGGTCAAAATAGAGAAATGCACAGTTCAAAATACAAATGAAGCATTTTCTCAGCACTTATAGGTATCGGAGATAAAATAAGCTACTTGGTGTAATAGTGTTCACCAATAGTAAGATACATCCTATAATTGACTCAAAGCATGTTCCAAATAGAAGGTTTTCCTAGTTCCCATCAATAGCAATGGGAAATAACCTCATGCGGTTTTACATGTTTAAATAGACAGCAGTTTGACCAGAATCATTTCAAAGAAAAATGACAGGCAGAAAATGGACGAATGTGAACATATGATGGTGAGGGTATTATCTTTACCTGAAGGAAGCAAGATCCAAGATTGGCTCTCCGCATGTTTTTGCCGAACCTGTAGCATGGGCAGCTGCAAATGGTCGCAAGCAAACAAGAACTTTAAAACAACCCACACGCAAAGTTTAATCAAATTAAACACTTAAATGTACAGCGTAAAAGAAAATGAAATAGTTTGCAGAAACTATACGAGAACCACAGCATAGGCAGGAGAGTGAGGTTTGGGGAATATTCCCTGCAATTAATCATCCCAAATACGTCTAACATTTTTCCACAGTTGTAGATAGGAATTGTTTTCACCAGAATTAAAATCCCTAAATCTGACGCTGTTTCTTATTCAAGTTAACCAAAACTGAACCTAGAGAAAGAAATTTAAGACTTAGAGAAAAATTTTCTCATTTATCTACATGGCCTTTCAACTCCAACCGGAAAAATCCACCAAATTAGAGACAAGGGATCGCATTCGAAGCTGTCAAATTTGAATAGTGCGACTTCCGGCACCAGACTCCCCTCCTTTTCTATGCATTCCGCATAAAGGCAGCCCCGTTTGTTCTCAAATCCGCACATAAATCAGTCGACCACTACGAAAAATTCCCGCGAACACACTAAATCTCCAAGCTTCCTCGTTGCAACCAGCAAAACCAGATCCCAACCAACACAGATTCATAAAACAAGAAAGAATAGTCAGCTCCACCTACCACGCAGCCTCGAGAGCGATTCGTCTGTCCTCCAAGCAATCCAGCACCACGTCCCCCTCCCACATCCTCTGCACCCCACCTCCTCCTCCACCGGCCTCCACCGTGGCCACCGCCGCCGCGGCAGAATCCTTCCTCCTCTCCGCCGCCAGCGCCACCGAGGCGCACAGCATGTCGAAGTCCAGCACCGCCATCGCCTCCTCCTCCTCCCCCTCGCCGATCCCCCCCTCCTCCTCCTCCTCTTCCTCCCGCCGGCTCATCGCCGCCGTCGACGCCTCCTCCTCCCGCGCCGCCGCGGCCATTCTCCCTCTCCTCTCTCTCCTTCCTTCTCTCTCTAAAGCCGCCTCTGTTTCGTATTTGCGTCACGGGGTTTCGTTCGTATTGCGCCGGGTTTTTAACGTCTTAAGCGCCTCCGATTAGGAGAAGGGAGGGAAGGGGATATACACATTTTGATTTAATTAATCACGGCTGCGCTTTACAATTTTTAATTAACTAACAGTACACGCACCAATTCCTTCACCCAACCACCCTCACAGACATGTGGACCACCGCAAGGGTCGTTACGCAAGGTTGCCACTTCGGGCTCACATGGCAATGAAATAAGTTGTCAATATGTGAGTACGCGTAGGCTGGGCTGCCTTAGCGACCAGTGGTTAAACGGGGTAATTATTAGTAATTAATACGAGGGGGATCGCTAATAATAATGGCGCGTGATTGGGGTGGGTTTATTAGTGGTTGGATGGATCGGGCGGCCAGCCCGCCAGACTGGTGGTGGACCCGGCGGGCCCACGTGACAGTGGAAGTAGGTGGCGGCGTTCCTATCCCCGGCTCCGTCTCCGCCGCGCCCGCGCTCCGGGGCACCAAACGTGTACCTGAGAATTCGCGACATGAAAGGCACGTTTGGTTTTTTTATTTGGGTGATGCGTATCCTGAATCATAAGTTAGTTCTGCCAAACCGATCGGAAATGGATGTTCTTCTATCTGAGGATCTCATGTTGAATCTTGAAAGTATCTTTGTTTGTGACTTTTTGCATGTTCATGTGACTAACACTACATGTGTAGATTTCACTAAAAAGTTTTGATATTCAGGTTGGATTGCTTTTTAATTCGTCTTGCAATTAGTTTCCTGGTTAGAAGGTCCATTCTGCCAATCATACCTAGGCACGAAATTATTGGCATGCACAATAGATTTGGTTGAAAAAAATTCCTGATTTTTAAATCTCATGTATACGAAGATTAATATGTGGTTCAGAATGTACTTAGTTTTTCTATGTGTCCAACTCAATCCATTTTGCATAATGTGATTTGCCGCATTCTTTTAATTTTTATGGATGAAATTTGGCCATTAATTTCTCATACAATATGTTATTATAAAATGGATAAATTGAAAAACATGATCATATTAAAATCACATTGAAAAATAAATCTAAAGATACCTAACTAAACATATATGTACAAATTATTGTAGAAAATAGATAATTTGGATATTGAAACACACTTGGGCTTATAAAATTAGGTAGAGAGCACAATACGTACTGTAATTACTCCAACTTTATAGAATAATGTCCTTTTAGTGACTCAAGCAAAAGGAACCAGACTACCTCTTGCACACCCCAAAAATGCGCAATGAGAAGTGCACGTAATTAATCTGCTTTAAAACTAAGAGAAGGTAGCCCACCCAACGTAAGGCTGCACCCTTTTATTTATTTATATTTTTTACTGATGGTGTTGCTTGCTTTCCCACGGTAATGGTCGGCAAGCGAGAGAGCACGGGCGGCGAAATTGGCGATATACGGGTGAAGCAAGGGATGTCGGGCCGCCACAAACGGAAATATGGGCGGAAAGCGACGCCATCCGGGGATCCCTGGCCGTGAGCACGAGCCACCTAGCTTGAGTGTTGTGAAGCTTAGTCGGCTGGAGTTTACGGTGCCTCGGAAAACGGATGGATCAAGTGCATGATTAATTAAAGATTAACTATTATAAATTTTAAAAAACGGATTTATTTAATTTATTTAATATATTTATATATATAATTTTTATTAAAAAAACATCGTTCTAATTTAGAAAACGTGCTAATAGGCAGCTAATAAGCTGGAAAAGGACGCTCGGTAGCTGGAGGTGGCTTCTGCACCATCGGCAGTGGTGCAGCGGCAAGTGGCCATGCGCATTATTGCATTTTTTGTTGCGACAGCCAAAAAGGGTTGCAACCTGACTCTTGACAACTTGTAGTTTGCTGGTACTTTCATTGCGCCTAGTACGCAGGGAGGCGTCCCAGTTTATTATAGAAGGGGCAGGAAGTTCCTGGTTTATTAAGAAAAATCAAAGACCTAAAATCTTATAAATGCACAATTAATTAGAAATAAACTGATAAAAACCTTCATAGAGAGATTAATTAAGGTTGAACATCAAACAGCTTTAATTTTTTAAGGAGAATCTTGACCTCCACGACTGACAACATTAATAAAAAAAATATCAGGGACAACCCAACAAACTTTTAGAAAAGCCTCTAATAAAGTCACATCATCGAGAATATGATCAATGCCTGCCCGAAACATCAGGACAAGGTTTTCACCAAATAAAATAGGAGGAACACCATAATGAGGGGAAAATAGCACCCACGGAACATCGTTGGACCACTCAAAAGACAAGGAGAAGGCTTTCACCCAAAGAAGACCTTCCTTCTTGTAAATCACACCTTCCACCAACGCCTCCTTTGCATGGACATGATAGGAGTGATTGGATGTAATCATTGTCAAGCTCACCACACCCAGCGAAGCAACTTCGACTTTGCCCCGAACGCACAACTGCCCATCCATGCCACAATTGCCCTCAAGAATGGCAGTGGCGCCTCCACACCTAGTGTAGCACCCCTACCACTACGGCCGCTCTATGTCGACTCGACACTCACTACCAAACACACCCTCCCCTTATACCGTGGAGCTCCCCACGGCTAAAGCCTAGAAGCAGAGTCCAACTAGGCATAGAAGGAAAGTTGCAACAAGGGGAAAGGAAAAGTTAGAAGGCAGTCAAGGTGATTCACTAACCTTGTTGCCACTATCCAAACCTCCATATAACTGAATCTAAATGAATTCAACCTATGCATCTTTGTAAGCCCCATCGGACGCCAGCTCTATCACCACATTGGGTCAAGCTGATTAGCAGAAGCTGGCCAATCTTCCTAAGAACTAATCTGTCACATCGCTTTATGTCCATTCTAGCTACTACCAACCTTGTAGTTGTATGGCCCTCATAACCAACATCACACGAATCGGCCGTCTCTACTCATCTACACTAGAACTATGCCTAGCCTCTTCATTGGCCAGGGCCTGCCTTCCTACTATCATAACCACCACATGACACTAGTCAAAAGGCGTCATATCTGGGCATCACCCCGTGCCACCTTAGCTGTCACCGTCCTAGTTCACCATGTGGTTTTGGTGGCTCACTCTTACAGTGGCAAGGAGAAGGAGGATGGAGAGAGAAGTGGCGGCGACTCAGTTTTGTTCACCACCTGAGTTGTCTGCGTGGGGGTGACATAGGCAACTTGTCCTCCATGGCTTAACTTAAATTTTATAGGGCTTTTGTAATGATTAGTTAATTTGCATAGAAACAAAATTCAAAAAAATATGCATAAAAACCATAGAAACCCTTGATGTTTTCAATTTTCAAATGACCGTGCCGAGCAAATCTAGTGTCACTTCTTACAAATGCATAATGCATTTTACATTTGTTTTTTCAAGTGGCATAAATGGTAGGCATTGAAAAAACATCAATTGTGTCCTTGTGTGGTAAATGAAGTTGTAGGTGTTGACTTAACATTCCAAAATTTGTTTTGTAAAAAAAACTACTCTCTATTCCAAAATATATAAAAACCTAATATTATATTAAACATATATCCTACTACTAATCTGTACTCGAATGAGACATGTTACAGTACTATAAATCTGTATCATCCTATTACTACCAATCTAAATCATACTAGTACTATGAATCTAAATCTGAATTACTATGATGATATAGATTCATATTACTAGGATATATCTAATTTAGTACTAAATTCTTATATTTTAGGATAGATGGAGAATTACACATACGCTAGAGTGTTTTCAAAATGAATTTCCTAAGGGTAGGATATTGCCACTGATATTGGTGTATATATTCGTGGATTCTCCTATGTAAAGAAAAAAATAGTAAATATTATTTGGATGGAGTTGACCGTAAAGCCTGATATTTTTAAAGGGCCAGGCTAGGTGGGTCAAATTAAAATTTTTCCGGACTTTGATTTTGCAACCTTTAATTAGGTCACAATATTTTTTTAAATAAAAGATAATTTGTCTCATGGTTTCACCGACCAAACCCCCAATCCCCTATGATCCCAAAGTCCTAGCCATGCTCTCCCCGCTGCATCTATGGCTGGCCATGAAATGATGAACAAATATGTAACTACGAGATGGAAACCTTTGGAGACTTAGAGAAGAAGTAGTGGTGTTGGCTGTGAAGTTGGTTGACGGAGTGGGAGTGAGGGGTGGGTGCAAGGCGACATTGCCAATGGGGTGAATGGATGGATGGATTGACCAGGAGTGTCACAGAACAAAGAAATTCATAGTCTTACAAAATTCAAAAGTCTGGTAATTTCTAAAATTCCTATGAATTGGACAGCAAGTACAGTAAAATTTCTCGCTCCGATTCCACTGACCCTCCTTACCCTAGTCACTGCATGATGGTTAGCTACAAAATGGCCTCATTGCTGCTGGTGGCGGCACTCACCAACAATTTCCTCGCAGAGATCTTCCTTTGTCAATCCACCCTGGAGCACCTTGTCCACAGCATGCGTCTTCTTCTGCCAGCTTGTCATCGATCACTCCTTCCACCTTATAGACAGTTTGTAAGTGGTTTTAAGGTAATAGGATATAATACAATTACATGTAACATGCATGATATTTCTATATTCCAATACAACACAACATAATATGATGGAGACACATGGTTAGACTAAGCTAGGCCTAAAGCTTAAAGCTTAGTTTGAAAATAAGTGAAAAAGAAATTGAAGCTGATTAAATAAAATAAGTATAGTAAATGATTAATTAAGTATTAGCTATTATAACTTTAAAATAGATTAATATAATTTTTAAATCAACTTTTAATATATATACTTTTAAAAAACAGTGTAAAGCGTGTTTACAGAAAAGAGTTTTCATCCTATCCATCACATCCGACGCCTTCTAGGTAACATATCTGAATATACATGCATCTTAGCCGCTATACTCAACAATGTCAATGAACCTGATATACGCATCTGCATCCTGTTAGTTTAGAACATTGGCTGCGAATTTGGGCAGTTCAATTGTAAACCAACGCTGATTTTCCCAACCCCATGCCTTATAACACCGGTGGACTGTATTTTACGCTGTCTCAATGATAGCAAGTTCTGCACTATAGTGTTCACTTACACCATGCCCACGATCCATAATCATTTTTTTGTTTTTTTCTATAATTGAATTTAATCTAGCCTTTAAATCGATATGTATTGGGCATCCGGCTAACAATCAATTTGCATTTACTCGTGTATTGAATTTGGATATTAAAAGTTGGGTGGCACATGGCAAATGACAAGCTTAAGGGCTGCTTATGTTTGGCACCAAAATTTTCGTAAAAAATATAACATAATAACATATGCAAAATTTTCCCTAAAATCCACTCGTTACTTACAGGGTTATAAAAAACTCAAGGTTTATGATCTACTTCAGTTCGGCTCATCTAAGGTGCGTTCGTTCCTCTCTTTTCAACTTCTATTATTTTGTTTTTGGTAGGTATGTTTTATAAACAGCTAAGCATTTTATTTATTTTAAAAAATATATAGAAAAGGTGTTTTAAAAAATTATATTATATTAATTTTTAATATCTTTTAGCTAATTCTTAATTAAATCGTATGTTAATCTATTATTTCGTTTTACGTGCTGCAACAGTTCTGATTGAACTCTTATCGAGTCGAGCCCGAGGCCAATCTAATCTCGCGAGCTTGGTCCAGCTGAGCTCGAGCTTCTCACGATTTGCTGATTTACTGAACGCACTAAAATGCAAAGTACCCCTAGCTCATCACTTCATCAGTCACTCACTTCAGACTAAGGGTTCCCCAACACGCGAACCCCAGGAGTTCCAAAGCTCCAAAACCCTCGTTCCCCTTTCTCCCTCGCCGGAGCCGGGTGGCCACCCTCCGGCCGGAAATGGCGTCGCCGGATCAGCTGGTTCCCCACCGTCTCGAAGCCCCGGAGCCGCTGCGGCAGCTACCGGCCCTCACCGACGAGCTGCTGGAGGAGATCTTCCTCCGGATCGGCTCCCCGGCAGACCTCGTCCGCACCTCCGCCGCCTCATCACCGGCCGCTACTTCCTCCGCCGCTACCGCTCCGTCCACCCGCCTCTCCTCCTCGGGTTCGTCCACCTCGGCGGCTTCGAGCCCGCCCAGCCACCCCACCCCTCCGGCTCCCATCGCTCACTCTGTTGCGCGCGCAGCCGACTTCTCCTTCGGGCACCTCCCGCCCGGGAGATGGCCGAGAGGCTGGCATCCCTGCGATGCCCGTGACGGGCTCCTCCTCCTCGAGTGCAGCCCTGATGACCAGTATTTGCGCTGCGTCTTCCCGGACCTCGCGGCATGCGATTCCTTGTCCCGGCGGTACGTGGTGCTCCCACCCATACCCGACGGCCTAGTCGCTTCTGCGCAGATCCAGGAACAAAATCTCGAAGACTTTGAGGCTTTACTTGCGGTGACGAGGAGACAACATTCAGAGTGATCGGCAGTGCGCTTTTTGTGTCGAAGTTGGTGGTATTTGTCTTCTCTTCGGACTCTGGTCAGTGGGGTATTGGGGCATCTGCTAACTGGGATGCTTTCAAATTGATCTTACCACCACCACCCTGCAATTACATGCTGCAGTGCGGGTGTTACTGTGCATATGGCTGCTTCTTCTGGAAGTTAAATCGCAAGAACAAGTTGCTCATGCTTGACTTGAGCATGATGAAGTTCTCCATTGTTGACCTTCCGCTTGACCACGCAGAGAAAAATGTTGTCGTTGTGGAGGCAGGGGAAGGCAGGGTTGGAATGTTAAGCGGCATTGACAATGGCAGGGATGAACCTGTTTATTATTTTATTAGAGAAAACAATGGTCATGGCGACCAAGAGTGGCACATGGAGAACATAGTGAAGAATATGGCCCAGTTGTCCATGGATTGTGACTATTCAACCATTGGTGCCATTGAGGGATTTGTACTACTATATTGCCTTCGAAAACCCTTAGCCCGTGTACCAAGGATACAATACTTCTCACTAGACGTTAGGACCATGAACTTTGAGAGGGTCAGTCAGGATAACCGAGCTTACTGTATATCTCCATATGTTGGTTTCCATCCATTCATGTCGCCAAGAAGGATATGAAGTGGTAAGCATGGTTATAATTTTCTCATGCATTTCATATTTTGTGCTAAGTATATCTATTATTCACAGAAGCTTATAAGCCAAGTCATGGTATTTTTTTGTGAAACATCCTTCTGGGCTAACATGATAAGTAGTCAGGCTAGTTAGGCTTGAATGAAGAGGCCATGAATTATGATTGGCTTCTGTCTATTGCTTCGCATATGCATGTGTATCTGACTGATGTCTTTGTTCAGTTTGGCCATCATTAAGTGTTTGTTTACAAACCAATCATTAGGTGCAAAGGCTGGAATTACTTATAGTCATAGACCAGTGACTGGTTCAGCTCTTTAAATTGATTGCTGTGCATGGTATAATTGAGCAGGCTTGGCAGCTATTTCTGCATAACAGGCCACACTTATGCCAAATTATTTGTGGTTTTCTGCCAGATTAACTTGTTGCATGAAAAAGAATGAGGCATGCTGACCAGGTTAATACTCCACCCTATCCAAAATAGATTTGATCATAGCAAAATGTTCTCACTTTTGTTTTTCGAGGTAACCTTTTCCTTCTTGCACGCAATATTGGTCTGGAAATTCTAAGTTCTAAACATGCTTCCTTCTTTTGCAGGACATAATTCATATCCAATTTTGGGCCTCATCATCGCCACACTGCTGATGCAAAACTTAGATGATGATGTTGCCTATTGTTCGGCATTCCTGCTAGGCGGGTCCAGTTGTCATCCAATCTATCTATTGATATAAATCTACCACACTTCATTTGTCGTCTGGCATGATGTATTTATCGAACATAGTTGTACTGTATGTGTCGAATTGAATGGTACGCCAAATTGCATGGAACAGATACTCTCTCTATCAAAATCCATTAGTGGGAAGCAGATTATATTTGGCCTAAATTTCACGGTTCAATGCTTCGTGTAGTTGGTGTTTTGGATGATGTTATAATATCAGCAGAAGAGAGAGAAATATTAGAAGGGGATACTATCATTTTGCAGAAATCTGTTCGGGCATACTATATTGGTGTTTAGGCATGCTTGAAACGTGGGATTTGTTTTCCTTCATTCATGTGGTAATTAATATGTCCCATTTGAAGTTTCTGCAGAACTCTAACCTTACTATTCCTAACGGGCCCAAGCAGACGATCACTCATGTTATGTTCTGCAACGTGCTTGCTAGCAACTGACATAACGTTGCTAGCTACTCCCTTCATTTTATATTATATGAAAAATTGCAAAAAAAAAAAAACTCAAATGTTACACTGAACTTAAAATTTTTATCTGATTTTTACTTATAAGGTGATTTATTGTAAATTTGTTGTAAATAGATCCTCTCTATTGCGCAAAAAAAATTGCCGCTGCTCACGTATTCTTGTGGTGGTGACCCCATACGCGTAACTAGGATTATAAATAGGCCAAGAGGTGTTGTAGTGACCATCCATGCCGGTTAGGCCTGATCGAAGTTAGAAGAGAGGCTTTTACGTTTGCCTTAATGGGTTCGATGGTAGCTAGTTTCTTCAGCACATTTAAGGTGGGAAAAAATTGTATCGCTGAGGAAGGGAGATATTTGGATCCAGGATGTGCGCGAAATTAACTGTCTCATCATGCTCTCGCCATGTCGAATTCGGCTGCTATTGTAGGCTTTAAAATCAAGTTGACCAAGAGATGCTAGGTCATATGGCACATAAGAAAAAAAGGTGAAGAGAACACGTGGGCAACGGCAATAGAAGAATCTTAAACCAAGTTGAGTTAAGTGAGATATTTAATAGGAATTTCAAATTTAGGGTGATATTTAAATTGTTTTTTGTAATTTTTTTCTATATTATAAGACGTTTAGGTTTATGTATCAAACTTCTTTGACCAAATTTATATAGAAAAGTTGGGAGTAGGGATTGGTGTTCTTGCTCGGCTCTGTCCTGACCCATCCCGTTTCCAACCATACATTAGCATTTTGATTTTCCCTATTTTTTCTTCATCTATTGCAAAATACTTATCATTGTTAACTAGCTACTAATAATTCTTAATTTTTTTAACACACTATGATAATTTGACACCTTTCAAAATATTTATATTTTTTTAGAAAGATAAGTTGTTAAAGTCTATATGTATATGTATAATGCCGAATGCTTATGTTTAGTCGTATATAGAAAAGAAGGGTACTTGAAAAAATCAGACCGAACCTTAGTTTTACCAGAAAAAAACCAAAAATGTAGACCGCCATGGTCCAGTTGCACAGAAAGACCGGACGTTCATCTAGACCGCTTTGGACCGGCTGAACTAGTTTTAATTCGAGCCATGTATTAAACCGCTGCAGGCCGCACCGGCCTAGGACACAACAGCACTTGAAAAAAAAAGGTGCCGTAAGTGGGTACCGAACCCTGGTCTCTCAGATTAATGCTGGCGACGATAGCCACCAATGCCGTTCAAGTGGTTTTGAGCGAGTGAAAACATGTAATATACATATACAAATAGTGTCATACCTAGAAAATACCCACTCTATAGGGGAAACGATTTGTAAAGATTAAAAAAAACTTGGCTAGAAACCTAGAATTATCCATGCAAAAAGCTTCATTTTCATTACTCTTATGCAACTTTTCTCTCTACTCCCCATTTGTTTCCCAAAATTTTGAGGGTGCCGGTGCACCTGAAACCCTTAGTCCGCCAATGTGTACGAACGAACCACGATTCGACCATTCAGTCCACGTGTTGAACCGTCAAAACGGTTAACCGAGAGGCTTACCGGGTCATACTTGTTTTGAGGTTGCAGGTGCCAGGACCGGTGTTTGACACGTGTTTCGCCGGTCATTACTTTCACCCCTGCGACTCTGCAAGATGGCAAACCGGGGGTGCTGTTTCCAGTTTTTTCGTTTGCATGGATGACGCGTGTACTACCACACTTTTTCTTTTTCAAAAAGGTTATTATTTCCCTAGATAATTGCGGATGGGCTCTCCTCTCCTCTGTCATGTACCGCTTAATGCATCCCTCAACCCTTTCGTAAACTATAAAGTCCTGATGTTTGGACTGCACTATAAAACGTAGAACTGGAATGTATTTTGTGCAAATGCTTGTGTACTACCCGCAAAAAAAAAAAAAATCTTGTGGACTAGCTCATTCTCGGATAGTATCCTCAACCAAAACCCACGATTCCCTTCCTGCCTTCTTCGGAGCCGGGTGGCGGCCGCCCTCCGGCCGGCAATGGCGTCGCCGGATCAGCCGTTTCGGCGCCTCCTCGAAGCCCCCACCCCGCCGCGGAATCTTCTGTTCCTGCGCGACGAGCTCCTGGAGGAGTTCCTCATTCGGATCGGCTCCCGCGGCGACCTCGGCCGC
This sequence comes from Oryza coarctata, assembly GCA_030770085.1. Lineage (NCBI taxonomy): Eukaryota > Viridiplantae > Streptophyta > Magnoliopsida > Poales > Poaceae > Oryza > Oryza coarctata. The sequence continues at coordinate 14,643,758 of CM061475.1, forward strand.
CCTCCGTCGTCTGCGTCGCCTTCCGCCGCATCATCACCGGTCGCCACTTCCTCCGCCGCTACCGCTCGTTCCACCCGTGTCGCCTCCTCGGTTTCGTCCACCCCCAAAGACTTCGAGCCCGCCCGTCCGCCCCATCGCGCCGCCCCCGTCGCTCGTGCCCTCCTGCGCGCGGCGGACTTCTTCGACTACCTCCCGCCCGGAAGATGGCCCGGGGGCTGGAAGCCCTGCGACTCGCGCGACAGGCTCGTCCTCCTCGAGTGCAGACCTGACGACATGTACGCACGCCGCGGAGTCTTCCCGGACCTCGTGGCGTGCAACCCCTTGTCCCGTCGGTACGTGTTGCTCCCGCCCATTACCCCTTGTTCTAGTCGCCTCCTCGAAGATGCGGCAACAGTATCACCTACGCCTCGCGGCGGCATGAGACCCCTTGTCCCGGCCTTTCGAGGCCTACCTTGCTCCCTGCGGTGATGGGGAGGAGACGAAGACGACATTCAGAGTGATCGGCAAGGCGCATTCTGTGTTAGAGTTGGTGGTGTTTGTCTTCTCTTCGGACTCCGGCCAGTGGAGTATTGGGGAATCTACTACCTGGCGTGCTCTGAAAGTGAGCTTACCATTTCTCGATCACAGCGCGCTACGGTGCAGTCGTTACTGAGCGTATGGCTGCTTCTTCTGGAAGTTGGTTCGCAGGAACAAGATGCTCATGCTTGACTTGAGCAAGATGAAGTTCTCCACTGTTGACCTGCCGCCTGACCATGTGGAGATGCATGTTGTCATTGTGGAGGGAGGGGAAGGCAGGCTTGGGATGCTAAGTTACACTGAAGATGGCAGTGGCGCACCTGTTAAGTTTTACATCAGACAAAACAATGGTGAAGGTGCCCAAGAGTGGGTGATGGAGGATGTAGTCCTGTTGCCCCAGAATCATCGCTACTCGGTCGTTGGTGTGGCTGACGTACGGATACATACTCTTGTGCCGCGTTCCAGAAGGAGGAAATGCATTCGGCGTAGAGTACTTCTCACTTGAGGTTAAGACCTTGAATCTTGAGTGGGTCACTGCACTGAACCAAGTTTGCCGTGTTTATCCATATGTTGGTTTCCCACCACCGTTGTTATCACCGATAAGGATATGAAGTGGTATGTTTCTTATCAAAACCTTTACATGCTTGCTTTGTTTTTGCACTGAGCAAGTGAGCATATAATAAAAGCTTGTAAGCTGATAGCTAAATGGTGGGTTTTCTTGGAACAGCCTTTGGGCTTACAAAATAAGTAAGATATAGAGTATAATTATGTGGCACAAACCGAATAAACTGTTCTATGAGATCAGGCTAAGCTTGGGTAGAGAGGAACTTAATTATGATGGGCTTGTGTCTATTTCTTCGAGTGGATGCATCTGACTTTGATGTTATATTTATTCTCAATTTGGCCATCGTTATATGTTTGTTGTTGCATGTACAGTTAGTGTCAGGACTACCAAGTACATCCCTCATCTTTAGGCGTACGTAAATTCAGTAATTACTTATAAAACAATAACTGGTTGTCTGGTTCATTTCTGTAAGTTGATTCACTACGCAGGATCGGATCATTTGTGACATGTCTAAATTCTCACCTATAATAGGATTGGCTTTCGTTACACATAAGTGATCGGTGATGATTATATGTCACCTGTGACGGGTGAAGGCTTGTTAGAGTTAAATTACCTATGGTGACCGTGAAAAAAATTCGTCATAGATAAAGTAATCTTAGACGTGTAACTGCGCTTATGATTCGTGAAATGTAAGTTACCTTTGATGGACCTACATAACAAACCATCATAGATGAGCTAGCCTGAGACGTGTAACTATCCTTACGATCCGTTGAGATAACTTACTTTTGATAGGCCTACATAACAAACCGTCATAAGTGACTTAGTCACCTGTAATGATGTTAGTTAGTATCCATCATAGATAGTCACTTATGACTAGTTTTGTCTTAAACCTATCACAGGTAGTGCTCACCTATAATGCATTTTAATTAAAACTCAACAGTGCTGTTGTGATTTAAATATATATATTTTGTTAGTCATAAGAATTGTTAGTCATGTCATCTTAAAAAAAATAGATAGCACATATAATCCTAAACCCTCTTTTTCTTAGAAGACACATTACCATCCCAAAATTCCACCAAAGACATTCACAATCACTTAACAAGCTCACGAATACATATACAATTCTCATATATATATTACTGTCATATAGTTACCTAGAAGCAAATCCTCACAATCATATATATAGCTGTAATTTTCTTGTTATATACGTGCCATCAATGTACTTTCAAAGAAGAAACACAATGGCTTGTGATGTTAAAAACTGGAAGGATGAATTGAATATATTGTAAAAAAAATGATTGCATGTATGACATAATTATGAATTTCTAAGTCAGGCAGCATGTTTCCCCTAAATTTTCAAAAATATGATAGAATATGAAATGTTGGGTGATCAAAGGTAGTCAATTAATATATTTACTAATCTGACCAAACCAACTTATTCTCAATTTGGCCATCCTTATATGTTTGTTGTTGCATGTACAGTTAGTACGAAACTATGAATATATTTAATGCTAGAGAAAATACATTGTTTATCTATGATATATAGGATTAATGCAAGTTTAATGTAGCATTTCTCTGAGAAATATTTCTGAGTTACAAGCAGTGTTACCTAGATACCGTGTCCAAAACTTTTTGCTGAATCGGACACTCTGAGTTTAAGTCAGATTCCAAAACACTTGTCAAATTATGAGAAGTATTTTGCATGTCTAACCACCTTTTGAGTTAGTACGATGGCCCGTGAACCTCGGAGCTCAACGACGCTCAAGCACAGCTTTTTCGAGCAGTACTGAGATGCTCTTGGTTACCAAGTTCCCATGAGCACCCACATCCTCGTTCTGAAGCCTAAGCGTCTAAGTTGAAGAGGGACGTGTGTTATCTTACCAAGACCTCATAAGAGAAAAAGAGACAAAACTTCATGGAACTAAGCTGTATTTACATGATGGTGGCGTAGCCACTGAGTGATAGCCCCCAATCGAACTTGGTATGGATGGAGATCTATCCTGGTTGGCTCAAGCTTAGCCACTAACTTACATTGTTTAGCAATAGAATTTACGCAAGTATTCTAAATTCTAGGGATTGGGAAGCGGGGTCCCATCCTTTATTGCCAACCGTGCACAACCTGATCAGGAGAGATTGGTCACTAGGAGATGGCCCTCCTGCATGGGGAGGAAAAATCTTGGCCCACATGATGACATGGTGGAGCACAAGATCCCTAATCTTTAGTGACCAGGGCCAAACACGGTGCTGATGATAGCGCCTCAAGCTTTGCTGGTATCTGGCATCTTAGAGTGAAGCATGCCAATGCCTTTCCTCTAAGTAGTTGACGTCCTTGTTTCTCATTTAATTTTGATCATTGCTGATGTAGAGCTTAACACGCTGTGAACAAGTCTAAGCTTAGACTGGAGTACAGCTGTAGGATCAAGATGTCGACTAGAGGGGGATGAATAGGTGATTTTAAAATTTCTTTAATAACCAATGCTAATCTAGGTTGCTATGGCTTGGTGAAAGAGAAACTATCTAAATAACTAAATTAAGTTTTGCAAATCTAAAGTGATAAGGGCTCAAAAATCTCTACTAAAGTAAATTGATTAAAGATAAAAACAATATGTAAATGAGACAAGGAGACAAAGATTTTAACCTGAGGTTCGTAAACTTGTTGGTTTCCTACTCTATATGAGCCACCCTTGAAGAGGACTACCCAAGTCTTGATCACTAGGGTAGTTCTTCATTTACTCTAAAAGTGGTGAACTCCAAACCACTCAAACACGCCGGGTCTTCTCCGCAACCTTCTTGAAGAATTTTCCCAGGAATCACTTTCTCTAAGCTATCTAGGAGGTGGCAACCTCTAAGAGTAACAAGTGACAACCAATGCTTGGAGATGATCAAGTGCCACACTAGCTAAACAATGATGCAATACACTTGACTTGGCTAAAACAATCCTCATCCACCCTTACAATTAGAGAATAAGTTCAATTGGTATGAGAAGGGAGGCAAGAGTTCATATGAAATGAATGCAAGGCCAAAAGAGGACTCTTGTTGCTAGTGGGAGAGTATTTATACCCCTACCAATAAAAACTATCTGTTAGGGAGCGAAATCCCTAATTATGCACATGTGCGGTCCAACCGGACTCCTTCCCAATGGCCAAAAAAAGAGTTGTTGGTGTGCATTAAATGTGCCTAACCTAGTACGACCAAAGGCAAGACTCCAGTCCGACTGCTCCTACACTTGGACTGACATACCTATGCCCCGGACTGACCAACCCTCTAAAACCTTTATGTAAATTCCCGGTCTGACTAGAGTTGGGTCTCGGTTCGACCGGCTAATAGAGCAATGCTCAGAAACATTTCTAGAAGATTGTAGTCTGACTGGATCCAAGGGCTCGGTCCAACCGGCCGATAGAGCAGCTTAGAAACCTTTCTGAAAACTTCCGATCAGACCGGCCTAAAGCTCTGTCCAATCGACCAACAGAAAAGTGATTGGAAGCCTTTCTGGAAACTTCCAGTCAGACAGGCCCTAAATCCCGATCCGACCGGCTTCACCTAGAGCACATTCCTAACTAAAGAAACTTTGCCAATTTTTTTAATGTGACATTTTTTATCAACTCTTTTGCAATCGTTACCACCCCTCTTGATAGTATGAAAAACCTAAAAAAATAAACCTAACACGATCGCCCAACATCTCGATCAGTATACAAGTGTAATAAATGTTTTCTTTGTTTTGCCACCTTCTTGCTTATCAATTTTAATTGGTGGTCAAACTCCTTCACTGATTCTTAGCGAGTACCTAACTTAGTCACAATACTCAAATACAATCATTAGTACATAAATTTTGTTTATCGTTAATTACCAAAAGCAACAAAGGGCCTAGATGCTTCAATAGCTTTGGTGATGTAGATGACGAAGAAAGGGTTTCCTCGGTGGCATGCCTTGGTGTTGTTCTATTTGCCCAAAGCACGACAGGAAGCTCGTTGACCTAGCCTACACCATGTGTCTTGAGTTTATTGTACGTGCATGTTTGGTGCCCCTTTAGGATTTTTGCATTGGCATGCTTAGCCTAACCATTGCTCATCGGGTGTGCGACCGAGGCAAAGCACTACTTGATCCCAAGGTCTTCGTAATACTGCCTAAAAAGGGAGCTCATGAATTACACCCCGTTATTGGTAATGATCTAGTTAGGGACATTGAAGCAACCCATGAGACCGCGTATGAACTTGAGTGCAGAGTGCTGGTCCACCTTGATGGCTGGGAACACCTTGGGCCATATGGTGAATTTGTCAATCACAACATAAAGGTATATATCCCCTAATGGCCCAAGGATGTCGAGCCCCCACACTATGAATGGCAAGACAAGGATATACTTTGAGACCTTGCGTTGGTTAGTGTATTTGCTTTGCATGGCATTGACATGATCTACAATGGAGCTACAACTCGGTAGCATCCTGGAGGGTTGTCAGCTAGTAAAACCCATACCAGAAGGCTTTCCTGACCATTGTTTGGGATGATGCATGGCTACCACACTCACCCTCATGGATAACAGTGAGTAGCTTTCTTTCTTCCTCCCGAATGATGCATTTCAACAGTATGTTGTTTGTGCCACACTATTAGAGGTTCCCATGCACCAAGGCATAGCATTTTGCTTTGGTGTGCAATTCGCTCAGTGTCAGCATCATCATCGAGAATGATATTTTCTTTTAGGAACCTGAGAATTTTATCCATGAGGGTTCCCAAGAACTACTGGCAAGCACAGCGTGCTCACCGGGCGGTAACATCTTGATAGGATCTCCCACTAAAGAGGTCACTTAGGTCTCCTCACCTTGGTGTGAGGTTTTTGCTTTGTCTCGGTTAGCTACTGAGACAGAAGGTTGTGTGAGCCTTTCTTGGAATGTCCTAGGCAGAATGAGAGCCCAAAAGGATGCGATGTGGGATAGCTCATCGGCAAGCATGTTGTCTCATCGAGGCACATGCCTCAACTCGAGGCCATCAAAATGCCGCTCTATTATTTGCACTTCGTTAACGTATGCAGCCATCTAGGGGTCCGAGAATTTGTACTCTTTGATACTTGGTTGACAACGATCTAGGAGTTGCCTTTCACTAGCAGACGTCGGACCTCGAGACTCGCCATGACCCTAAGGCCGGTAAGAAACCCTTCATATTTTGCCATGTTGTTGGTGAAGCAAAAATGTAGCTACACCACATACTTGAGGACTCTAGTTGGTGATGTTAGCACCACGCCAGCCCCCGCTCCATAGAGCATGAGGGAGCCACCGAAGTGTATGACCCAATGCAAGGTCCATGATCTGGTGTTTTCTTAATCAAGGTAGGTGGACATGTGCTCCACTTCGAGCTCGGGGACTAAGGTCCATTCTGCCATAAAATCGACTAAAATTTGGCTCTTTATGGCATGGCAGCTGACAAAGTGTAAGTCAAACTCACAGAGCTTGATTGCCCACTTGATGACGTGCCCGATGTCCTCACAATTGCTGAAAATTTGACCAAGAAGCTATGACGTTACCACCGAGATCTTTTGAGCTTGGAAGTAGTGCTATAGCTTTCTAGACGTGATGAGGACAGTGTGTAGCATCTTCTGAGCCTACAGGTGGTAGGGCTTGGCTTCGCATAGCACCTCACTAATAAAATGGACTAGTCGTTGCTCGGTGCTGATCAGCCATGCCCTAGAGTCAGCCCCTAAGAGCTCAGTTGAGTGGGGTCTAGAGGAAGCTCAGGCTCATCCACTTGGTCAAGCTTGGTAGCCTGCTTAGGGCTGGATGAGTCCTCAATCTTAGCTAGGAGTCCACAACAATCACCCCATCCAAGCTTGTAGGGAAGATCGAGCACATCTCATGGCCTAGGCTTGGCTAAGAGAACAAAAACTGCAGACTGCCCGGACTCTTCTAGGAGCTCGAACTAAACATACTGCCTAGAGCCCACCATGGCCTCGCATTGGACGACGAGTGCTGCACTTACCACATGAGGCATGGTCATGATGTAGAGAAGGAGCAAGTCCCCTTCATGCGGTGTGACAAGGACTGGCAGTGATGAGAGATACCGCTTTAGGTCTTGTAATGCTTGTTTGTTCTATAGGTCCACTCAACACGCCATGTCTACTTGAGAAACTTGAAGAGTGAGAGACATTGCTCTCCAAGTTTCAATATGAATCACCCCAAGGCAGCCATGCACTTGGTAAGGCACTGCTTGTCCTTGAGGCATGTTGGGGGATGCATCTGCTCAATAGGGCGTATCTTCACGGAATTGACCTCGATCCCCCCTGAAACCATAAAACCAAGGAGCTTGCCGACTGGGACCCCAAAGGCACATTTCTCTGGGTTAAACTTCATGCGCATGGTGCGGAGGTTGTTGAATGTCTCTACGAGGTCATTGATAAGAGTGTTGCGGTCTCTGGTCTTAATGACTATGTCATCAATGTAAGCTTCAATATTGTAGCCTATCTGAGATCTCAGGGTGATGCGCATCACATGCTGGTACGATAGGCCAACATTCTTTAAACCAAAGGGCATGCACACTTAATAATAACTCCCCAAAGAAGTAATAAAATCAGTTTTTTTTCTCATTCTCTCTAGCTATATGGATTTGATGATATCCAAAGTAGGCATCAAAAAAACACAAAAGGTCTTATCCCACAGTGGAATCAACTATCTAATCCATGCGAGGGAAAGGAAAAGGATCTTTAGGGTATGTCTTATTAAGGTCGGTGTAGTCAATCCATATCCTTAATTTGCCATTTTCCTTGGGGACGATGATAGGATTGACAAGCCATTTTGGGTGAATGACCTCATGAATGAAGCTGGACGCAAGTAGCTTCTCGATCTCCACATGAATGAAGAGTTCACACTCGGGTGCCTGCCAATGCACTTTCTAGCAAACGGGTCACACATTGGGGTGTATAGTGAGATGGTGCTTGATCGCCTCTTTGTAGACCTTGGGCATATCTAATGATTGCTAGGCAAACATGTTAGCGTTAGCTTAGAGGAAGGCAACGAGGACACTTTCCTATTTTAGGTCCAGCTCATCACCAATCCTAATGGCCCTAGACCTAACTTTACTGATGGAGACTTCCTTGGTGAGGACAGCGTCCTTGACCATCAAACATAGCTTGGAGGCCGGGGACCCGAGCTCTCTGCTCGGGGGGGTTTCCTTTTGGTGAATGGTGTTGAGATTAATGAAGCGATGCTCCACGCAAGTGATGGCCTCGTCGATGTCACCGGGTATGGTGATTAGGCTAGTAATCCTAGACACCTTTATGGTTAGGTATGCGTAATGCATGGCCACCATGAACTTGTCGAGAATGGACCGCCCCAAGATCACATTGTATGGAAGACAGTAATTGGTGATGTAGAAGTTGACAATATCCGTCCTATAATTTCATTGGCCTCCAAGTATAATAGGCAACTCAATATGCCCAAGGGGCATGGAATAACCTAAGGCGATGCCATAGCACGATACAGACAGCTTAAGGTGGCAAAGATGCTCAAATGCGTCTAGGGAGAAGAGGTTGAGGCCTATGTCCCAATCGATGAGGATACAGGTCACCTTGATATTGCTGATCATGGAGGAGAACACTAGTGCCAGCTGTCTAGAGCCCACGATGTTCGCAACGTGGTCGAACTAGTTGAACATGATCGGGGTGTCCGACCACTTCTGAGGTACCGGGTGGTCTTTGAGCTCGGGGTTGGGTGAAGGTGTTGCCGTACAAGGTCACGATAGTATGCTCGGGCTCCTAGAACCTGAGGTCGGTAGGTTGCATGCCCTCAGTGCTTTTGACCTCATTGGCATGATCTTCATGCTCCTTACGGTGCTCAGCTAGTGTCTTGATCATATGGCTCACCATGAGGTCGTGCCACTCGGTCTGATGGATTTCGCACCATTTCCCAATAGAGGGGTTTTCTTGCCACCCTCGATGTGAGGTGGGTTAAGTGACTTGTTGTTTGCCACAACCATGAACTCCTCAGAGGAGCCCTCTTCCCCCTCCTTTTTCTTCTCCTTCTTTTTCTTCCCATCAGCTGAACAGGAAGGACCTACGCTGTCATCAGAGTCACGCTCGGGGTAACGAAGATGCCACGCATGGGCTTTCGCCATCGTGACGCACTTGTTAGCCAACACCAAGAGCTCTATGGTGGTCTCAATGTTGTGCATCGCGAGCTTCTCCTAATGAGCGAACCCTTCATTGAAACGCCGAGATGACGGCATGCGCTAGGATCTACGGAATGGTATTGTGGACTTGGCTAAAACGCTAGATAAAATGCCTCAGCATCTTGACATCCCGCTGCTAGACTCTGTAGAGAGTGGAACTTATGCTGAGGCACTTGTAAGTTACCTAAAAGATGGCAATGAACTGATGGCATAGCTTGCCCTATGATGCGATGGAACCCTCTAGAAGGTTCATCAGCTAGAAGAGGGCCGAGCCTTCTAGGACCATATGGAAATAGTTGGCCATAGTCTACTCATCACCTCCTATTGCCTGAATGGCGGTAGTGTAGATTAAGAAGAATTCTACTAGGTCGATGAAGCCGTTGTATTTCTCTGGTATCGCTGGCCGAAACATGGCCGACCAGCGAATCTACCAAAGTTCCTCAAAATGGGACACTGAGCGCAAGGGCTCATGCTCTAGGAAGTGACAATTGTGGCAAGGATAGCCAGAGGATGCCTAGTCCTCCATGACCGTGTTGTCTTGTTGCCGCTCCCGGGTACACTTGAGCGTAACTCAGGTGTCCTCATTTGCCCCCTGCTCATCAAGGTGATGGCGCAAGTCCTAGGGGCCCATTGTCCGTGCGGGAGCAGCCAAGGGTCTTAGCTTACTCTTATTTCCTTGGACGACATTGACACCACACAATGGCTAATCTAACAGCAATGCCAACGATGAACTGGACTTTGAGCCACTGCACACACCGTTGGTGGCCACCTGGCTATGTACCATGTTGATGAGATCATTGACCTCTTGTAACCACCTCTCTTCCGGTGTGTCGCGCCTTGCCTTAGCATCACAAACTGTGAGATGGCACCGCAAGAAGTGGTCGAACCGCCTCTCATGAACTACGAGATAGATACCAGTCACAGGACACGATGTTATTACCCACAATAACATAAATATATCATAGCAAAGATAATAATAATAACGATTAATAAACATATGCCTTAAATAGGTTGTGTCTTTGAGAGGAATTCGAAAAGGCAACTGGTACATCAAAGATTGTAGCAAAAAAACACAGTGTAGCTAGTATCTAATACACAAGCAATGGTTTGCGTCAAGGACGAAACCCTATCCTTCATCTTCGCTTCCCAGAAATATATGAAGAAAAAGAAGTATGAGTACATACATAATCATTAAAGGTCAAATCTCATAACCTTGTGTTATAGAAAGTTTTAGTGATGAATGATAACATATATTGGGACTAACTATTTCCATAAGTTGAAGTGACTAGATTGAGTTCTGGCATCAACATGAGAATATTGATAGATATGTTGATGAAAAGAGATGATATTAAAGATGTAGAGAGCGAAGTGGATTTGTATGACAAGATGATGAATGGCAAGCAATGCTTGGCTACAATGGACCATGCGGTGGTGAAGGGCAAGCAAAGGGTTTGGTGCCAATGGACCATTATGGTGGTGAAGGGTGAGTGAAGGCTTTGCGTCGATGGACCGTGTAATGCCATGTGAAGTTGTAGAAGATCCGCATGTTAGCGCCGAAATTTGATTCTGTCTGTAAACAGGATCGGCCGATGAAAAATACTGATTGGCTCGTGGGGTGAAGCCGATTAATACTGTAGAAGAGTCAATCAAACGGGTGAAAGATGGATTCGATTTGTTTGAAGACGGAAGGTTATCCTGATGGAATCGAATCCAAAGAAGAATAATGAGGATAATGGCAGGTTAGATGTTTGTATAGAATGTATTACATAGGCTAAGCAAGTTTGAGTAGCTTTATAATTGCTTAGAGATTAGTTTCCTTTTATATTCTTAGGAAATAATGCTCGGTGGTTGCTGTAACTACGTCGAACTCTGTAATCCCAGGATATAAATATAGACCCCTGGAAGCTTGTAAATCATCAATCGATCAATCCAATAAACCTTCGGCGCATCACCACCCTAGCTCGTCTAGGTTTTTACTGGTGGGTACTGGCTCTCAACGCGGTGCTGCATCGGTTAAGTTCGATCTCCGACGAAGGGGTAAGTGTTGCTACTATCTTGATACACTCTACTTTGTCTAAGGCTACATCGGTTAGGTTTGACCTCTTAGTTGGATCAAGCATACCGCATCACGTCCGCACGAGACATGCCGGCGCGTCGGTCTCCCTTCTTCGTCCACGGTCTCATGCTGCATCGGTTAGATTCGACCTACGAGATCGGTGGCAGTGGTTCGAGCCGGTGCCCTAGCGGGTCTTCACGCGGTGTCTCGTCGGAGTGAGTAGCCGATGATTTATCCTCAATCTAGGCCTCACATCTGTCCTGCGTATCGTCTAACGATCAATCCACTAGAGATCAATCCAGACACGTCGGATGTAGCCTGATACTGTCTCGGTTCAGTCCGATCTACCAGGACTCACGTCTGACATGGTCGGCGTCGAGACCTAGAGGATTTTGTTCCCTATCGGCTCGAACGGCCGATGGGTTTAGGTGTAGTCCTGCGTCGGATGTTCAGCCGGTAGGTAGCCGATGACCTCACCTTTTTCCTCCCTCATCGTTACGTTCGGTCTAAGCCTCTGTTGTCTCCTTGTCATTAGCCCTAGCCTCATACTGTCTTAGTTTGGTTCAATCTATCGAGACTGATCTTAACGGTACCGTTACCGCAGTCGCTAGTCCTCATGGCTTCGTAGGGAATCGGGCCCCGCTCCGTGCTTCGGATGCCGTGGAGTGTCATCGGCTCTTTGGCCGATAGGTCCTCTAATCCATTTCACGCGTCAATCTCTTACTCCTCCATTGGTTGTTTAGTCGATGCTTGAGCGCAGCCTTACCTACCGGCACCCAGCCGATAGGGTGAGCCGGATAGGCCCATCGGCCGACCGACTTGCGGGTCTCATCCTCTCTATTTGTTAATTGTAGGGTTAAATTGACTGGCACGCTCTCAGACCTCGAAGTTTAAGGACCTGTACTGGAGCTAAGCAGATCTCCCAGTCCTTCGCGTGACCAAGCCACCGTTTTTTCCCGATCGGACCTTCGATCGACTCGGTCGGACTCCCCCGTGAGGTTTGGCGGCAAGCACCGCATCAATCAATTGAAGAGTGCAAAATGGAGTGCTGAAAATCAAGACGATGCGAGGCATTGATAAAGGCAAAAGTACAATTAATTTAGGACTAATGTGTTTAATAAGATATAGGTGAATAGTCCCAATAGTGAAATGGAGTTGATGTTAGCAACCCTCAAGATAAAGTAAAATGATGGCATGAAGGTGTTTCTAGAAATATAACTTTTTTATTTGCTTTTGAGTATAGAAATATCATACTATTAAGAAGGATGCAATGTTAATGTGTTTGTTTATTTCTCAGTACTCAAAGTAAACTTTCTAAATACTTCCTTGAGAGAAATCCAAGGCTTAACCTATTGTCTAAGAGGTTTTAGAGTTTTTTCTTGGTTGGGTTGGGAAGCCTTCTCAATAAGCTTTCTATTGAGCCCAAGATTGTTGAAAACGAACTCCGGAGCTAGGAGTTATGACTGTTTTTGTAGGGTGTTATCATAGAATAGTAAATACTCTGAACCAGATAGAGAAGCTTGTTCGGAGACTCCGAAGATTTTGGCTGGATACTCTGAACCAGACAAAGAAGCTTGTTCGGAGTCTCCGGTGGTTTTGGCCAGAAATTTTGGACTTTGAATCTATGAATAATGGCTAGTTTTGGGGCTCAGGTATTTAAACTCATCCACCCTCTCCATCCTTTGCAACTATTTTTTTGGCTGAGTTTTGGCAAGAGTAGACATATCCAAAACCAATTAGCCCCTTCCAAATCTCCTACATTGGTGGTAACTCTTTGTGAGAGTGATTTGAAGAGACAAAAAGTTGAGTTGTGAGATTGAGAGGTTGAGAGTAAGGGTCACCCCATTCTTTAAGCACTTGAGTTCATAGCATGCAAATCATTGATTATGTTTGTTACTCTTGGAGATCAAGATTTCCTAGATGGCTAGGAGTCACTGGTAAGCTCCCAAAGTTGTGGTGAGTTACCAAAAGTTTGTGAAGGTTCATCCTCACCTCCGCAATGAAAGAGGTAATTGAGTGAAAACCAAGCTTTTGCTTAGAATTTGCTTGGTAGAGCAAGCTTTGCCAGAGGTAGTAGCTCGTTGATCAAGTGTGTGGACCTTGGTGGTCACTTGGAAATAGAGTTTTGCCTCGATGGTTGCTTGGAGACCAAAACTTCATCCTTTGTACTTGTTTGGTGAGGCTTGGGATCGATAGAGAACCGCTACATGGAGTCCTTCAATGGAGATGTACGATCGTTGGGATCTAAACTTCGAAAAAATAAAATTATTGTCTCCATCTCTCACTTATGTACTTTCTTTCTTGCATTATTTACCATTGATTAGGATAACCTTTTTTCCTCTGCTACCTTCAAGAGTGTCTCTTTTAAGTATCCTTTTAGACGCAGTGAAAGAAAACTGAAATATCTAGACTCAATATCTAGAGACTTTAGCTAAGGCTCTCTATCTAACAAAGAAGCTCGTCCAGATATTTTGGCTATTTTGATCGGACACTCCGGAGGACTTCGTCTGAATACTCCAGCCCTTTTGTCCAAATACTCCAGAGGAACTTCGTTCGGATACTTCAGCCATTTTTATCGGATACTTGAAAGAAATTTCGTTTGGATACTTTGGCCATTGTGATCGAATACTTTAGTAAGGAACTTCATCTGGATACTCCGGCCCTTTGGTTTGGATACTCCAGAGAAGAATTTTATTCCATTGCAACTATTTTTTAGGAACTTCTATTTACCCCCCTCTAGGCAACATCAAGGTCTTTTCAACTCAGCAAGCCATGGAAATGTGAGCATGCACATGCTTCAAAGAACGGATAGGTTTATTTCACAACTCCAATTTTTATTTTATCTATTTGAAACTCCTATGTGTGCATTTATCCGGATTGAAATCACAACCCCATTTCCATATGATAGTAGCTTAGCAGCAACTCCATTTAGTGTATTATATCACTTTAAAAGAGACTTATACTTTACCAGAAACCACGAGTTGTAATACAACCACATCAACATCATCAAGTTTCTAGAGCTTGTAGACTCTCAGCAATTTTCACCTTATTAAATATTTATTAGTTTTTTTCACTTTTCAAAATCGTGAGCTTTAGCCAAAACCATTATCCAACAACATCCATAGGGCCACAGCCCACCTCATTAGTCACGGCTCCTAGACGATTTTGCCCTTAAATCGTTCATCATCCACAGTGTCCAAATTCAACTCACTTTACGTTCATTACCCTTATTAGTTTTTCTCTCATACACAAATCTATTCTTGACCACACAGGTCAGCCGTCAGCCACGCAAGATAACTTTGGAAATGATTGTCAACCCACAACTTTACTTCACAACCATTTGCAAACAAATCTATGTGAGAGGAATCACTTTACATCCGCCAATAACCATGGAATGACAGTTTCAATAGTCTGGCCAAAAACTTCTACAAAAGGTGCACGCTTAACCCACGTACCGCAAGGCTCTTCAACTACCTATCACAATGAAGACTTGCCATAAGGTCTTTCCCAAGCAAAACTAGGATAACTAGTTGCTAGCCAAAAGAATCCTAGACCAAATGCTAGGCAAGTCCCAAACTTCTCATACTTAGGATCCCACTAGCACCACTTCTTACGGCTACTCCAGCGATTTCACAACTTTCGGCAAACAAGCGATTGTAACACCCTAAGTTACGTAGCCAAGGATGTCCCATACTACCCATGTGGTCGCACTTTACTATGCTTAGTCCAACTCCCCAAGAAATTGATCATTATATATGAATACAAAGCCTTGCCACACATAAGACGACTTTGCACCACGGTTTCCTATAAAATAACCAACTTTTATTTCACAAACCATCAACATAAAATGGTAGTTTTTTAAAACAATTCACAACCCATTTTCCCAACACGGTCAACTACCCTAACCAATCATCTCATTATTTAAGAATAACATGTTCTTTAATTATTAAAAGTAATTACCAGAGGTCTCTATACCAGTGGTATGAACCTTACGTAATAAAACATGGCTCACAAAGGTTAGGACAATTTTTAAAGGAAATGATATAATGTAGCAAATAGATCAGACAAATAAATAGATCGGTTGCAATCTATATCATTTATGTGTGCTAAATTATGCACTTTGTAAATATTTAATTTTATAAACTAGAATTAACGTGATCAAAGGAGTGACTTGTCTTGATCTTGATCAACACGAAACTCTTTAGATTCCACATCTGAGAAATTTTAGAAAGCGAACTACGTGTTCAACACAATAAATCTCCAAAAACTCTACAAAGTAAATAATAACTATTATCATTAATAGTGTCATTAGATATATCTTAATTTTGCAAAAATTCTGGAAGTTGGATGGAGTCAAATAGACTTACGATTTGAGAGATATCAATTTTATAAGTTTAAATGAATTTTTGTTTAAAGGAAAAATAATATTCTAGGAAATATTCTACCATAGGGCCCACTGTCATACACATAGAGGTGTCGGCTATGCCGGCTAATGGTAGAGTGAGTCTACCGAGTGTGCGATATGGTGAAATGGTGAACTAGCCTCATGGTCCATGCGTCAACATGTGGGGCCCATGGTTAGTGACACGGCCTATATAAACTAGGTGCACGGGATCTACTAGAAGAGTAGGGCTCACATTGGTCCCACCATCTTTTCTTTTTTCTTTTCTTTTTTTATTTTTTTCTTCTCTTCTCGTTCTCTCCAAAGGGGTAGCACTACCATAAACGCGGTGGTGATGCTTTGGCAAGCTACAGGCACCAGCAGCGACGCTGAAGGGCTTGCACAATAGCAGAAACGGTCGGCCCAGGCAGTAGACTCAATTGGCCAAAAGGAGGCAGAGGAGAAGTGGTGGCTTCAGGGCAAACAAAGGCGACACAGAGCTCTACCGCCACACGATGATACTTGAGTTGTGGCTCCTCTACCTTGACGAGGCTTTAGATGAGTTGCGCACAAGAAGTTGGAGTCCGTAAGGAAGGAAGAAGGCGGTAGGTCGTGATGGAGCTTATGGTGGCAGAGTCATCGGTATGTCGAGTGGCAAGTGACTAGAGGAGCAAGAGGGACGGTTGGTAGCAAGCTAGCTTGGGGCAAGATGGCAGGGTAGAGGAGATCGGGTGGTGGATGGTGTCGGTGGGGAAGGAATTGGATGGAGGGCGACCGGTGGTTAGAAATCAAGGCTAGCACCGGTAGTGGACTAATTTGGGTGTTTCTGCCTTGCTCAAGATTGGAAACAACGGTGGGTGGAACGGGAGGCTAGGGGTGAAGGAGAGTAGTGGTGTGTGTGCTAGAGGTGGAGGGATGAAGCGAAAGGAAAGAAGGGCAGTGGCGTCCTAGGCGCATGCCAGCTGTTCGCTAAAGTGCTAGCAACTTGGTTTGGCATGTGGTTGCTGAATTAGGACGATGTATGGTTGTTGTCTCCCTGGGTTGCCTTCACATGGGAAAAAATTAATTCATGGCTGAAAAAGATAGTGGGGAGATAAGGATGATCGTGACCCTAGATTCGAAAACAAAATTTGAATTTGAATATGGGAAGGAAAGACTTGCCAGTACGATTGAAATTCCAAAATTTAAATTTAAATTTCAAAAGTTTGGAAGGATTGAAGAATATTGAGATTTAAATGAGGTTTAAATCAAAATTTGATGTTTGGGCTCAAAAAAAAATTAGAAAAACTTAAGGGAATGAATTGGAGGAAAATTTTGATATTTTTTTAGATAAACGGAATTATACTTGAGGGATTATTGGAGAATAATTCAGAGAGAAGAAATTTGACTTTTCTAGGAACTGTTTGAAAGAAAACAAGGAAACAAATTAATTTTGATTTGAATTCCGATGATTTCTAAGTTAACAAGGATCCTAAGAGAGGAAGGTTAGATGGAATGAAATCCTTGGCAAAAAATCAAAAGTATTTTTAGTAAGAGTCAAATTATTGCAATTAGAATTTATTTAAAATATTTTTTAATGACCAATAGAAATTCAGGTTGTTATAACGTGCCTGAGGAGTGCATGCGCGGCAAGTAAGGTGCTCCTCAGGCTTGCTCTCCCTATCCAAGAGGTGCGGGACCAGTGGTTGGCGTGCTCCAACCAATGTGATAGCCACAGATTGCTCTATTTGTTGAGGATGCTCCCATTGTAAAGGGGCAGCCACAACCACAGCGCTAGGGCCGATGTCTCCTTCCTCAGCTCAAGAGAGCACGGAATTCACCAAGGTATGTTAGTACCACCGATATGGCACTGGCTCACGTTGCGATAGTGATAGCAATGTAGAGTGTCACGCAGCCTCCTTCGACTCTTCTGAGTTAGAGCAGAGGCGACGGCGTCCACCTGCCATCTTCTGGCCCTTTTAGCAAACACGACCAAAGACTCAAACACTCATGAAAGAGAACAACAATCCCCCTACCTGGCACGTGTAGTTGTTGGTTGATAGACACCAAGAGCGGGGACCTACGTAGGCCCCCTCCTGAGTTTGGACTAGAGGATAAGACTCAATTGCATGGGTAGATCATGAAGTTAATGTAACTCCAATCGATAGGAGAAAGATGAATGCAAATCTGTTTAGATATGTTTGGGTCGCTCAGTGGCGTAACACCCTACTCCTGTGTTCTTCATTTTCTTGGATGTAGCTTACAGTGGTTAAGCGTTTCAAAGTGGCTATCCATCTGTCCACAGCCTTCCTCTTATATATTCTCAAGATATCATAATAGATAGAGAGAAATGCTCATGACCTAAGGTTTATGGGTTCTACACAAAGAGTTTAAGTATAATCGGTCTAATCTTGTCAGATGTACGCTCCATAGCCCCTACTCTACTATATGACGGCGGCATGCACCATACTCACCTAGCGGGGCTGCTGTGCAACGAATCTACCGGACACGTGGAGAGAAAATGACATGGTGTGGTTCAACAAGGCCCTCCTACTACAACGGGTGTGGGGGCAGTGTCTATCTTATCGCACATTACTCATCTATCAGGGTAGATATCCGTTTTATCACCCTGACTGTCACGGGCACGCATGTGTCATGCTAGTGAGGGTGAGTAAGCCTATCGCATTGATTACAATAGTTGAAACAGTTTGTCGTACTCAGCCCCTAGGCTCTTGTTACTAAGACGACGAGAGGAATGCGTGAGTTCAACTAGTTTACACGAGGTTGTCTCCCCATGGAGACCAACTCGGAGAGTAAGGCTTGGGCTAACCAGCTCGAAGTGAATGGCCTAGACAGACCGATCCGAGCTAGATAACTTGGATTGATTAGCTCAGGCACTTCAACCTAGCTTATTCAACTTGGACATCGAGATATGTATGAGCCCAAGGCTCCGTACCAAGTAACCCAAGGATTTGCGGGTGTCACCTAGACATCTCTAGACCTCTATAGTGGGCACTCTTATCTCCACTTCACCGATAGTAGCAATATCCCCACTTCACTGATAGTAGCACCACTATATATATAGTAACATATTTCTCCTGAGATAACATCATAGATAAATGCTAGAGCCAGCTGAAAGATATGAAAATAAATTACATGAGGTTAGAGTTTTTTATCAAATATATTTTATCATTATGACAACGTTAAACTAATCAATAATCAATATAGTATATTAGCCCAAAATAAAATCAGTTTTTTTATGGGGCTAGCCAGTCCCCTACGCCTGTCAATTGTCAATACTTCAAGAGCTCACAATGCCATGCTCTTCTGTTTCTGCATTTACCTTTTGATTATAAACATACGGTGATCATCTGAACTGTAAAGATAGCGTATTCATTTTACTATTCATAGTAGTAGTTTCTTACTGCAGTTTACATGCATGTATTTCCAGGGATTTGTTCCCGTAGCTTGGGTTTGTCCTTTGTGCGGTGGCTGTGCTCCATGTGGCTGTCGATTCGACTCCGACTCCCGAGGGAAGTGTATTTAACCTGTACATTTCTTTCAATTTGCTTGCATGGCTTATATAAGTATCAAAGTATTCCTGTCAAATGGATGTGATCCAGTTTGTTCTAATCTTTATAAACCACTATCCTCACAGCCCCATAATCCCAAGTCAGTTAGACTTAATTTTATTAAATCATCTTTTGAGCATGTGTGTAATTTTGTATATAACAGTAGTGTGTGCATGTGTATTCAATGTAATTGGGAAGAAAATTTTTGTTGATCCGAAATACTCCATCGTTTAAAATATATGTATTTTTAATTTTTTAAGAGGTTATAGCTAGGAGAAAAGACTTTGATGTTTCTTAATAAATAATAAATAAGCGATGGTTGAGAGTTTATAGAAAAAAATTTAAATGAAAACTGGTTGATGAGATGTAATACTATATAAATAATTGAAAGTATTGAACAATATCATATACATATTTTTATTTTGGTATGGAGAAAGCTTGTCCAACATCGATGATTGAGTTGGTTTATTCATGTTTAAATGATACATCAGTATATTATAAAATTCTAAATTAGTATAATAAGATAAAGAGATATAAAGAAAGACAAAAAGACAGAAGGGATTTGAAATAGTACAATAGCTAAAATTTTATATTTAAATAAGAATATTTAAAAAGTATTTATTGATGTATCGTGATTTATAGGTTTTTATTGGATTTTAACTCTAACATATCTCAATTTATTTAGAATTGAAAGGCTATAAGTTAAGAGTTTGCATTTTCTTCTTCCATCTTACTGTTTTGAATCTAATGTAACCATGGCCCTAACCACTTCTGACCTGATCAATTACAGTCAGATTCGCAATCTCAAAACTATTGAAAACTATTGATAAACCGATAAAATCTGAAAAAAAAATTCAGTCAAATTTTATTAAAAAATTAAAATTCAGTATAATTCTGAAAAACCGAGTAGTTTATGTTACAGATCTCGGAAGTCCGGTTTTCGTTGGTTTTGTAAAGGTCCTCTGCCCTAGCGCGCCCTCCAAACCTTTGGCTTTGGTTCCCCGCCTCGTCACCTCCTCCCCATTCCCCAATCCCCAAGTTCGCCAAAAACTTGCACCGCCGCCGCCCCCGGGGATCCTAGCCGACGAGCTCCTGGAAGAGATATATATCCGGCTGGACTCCCCCGCCGACCTCGCCTGCGCAACCGCCTCCTGCCCGTCCTTCCACCGCGTCATCACCGACCCCTCATTCCTCCGCCGCTACCGCGCCCTCTTCCCGAGTAGTTTATGTTACAGATCTCGGAAGTCCGGTTTTCGTTGGTTTTGTAAAGGTCCTCTGCCCTAGCGCGCCCTCCAAACCTTTGGCTTTGGTTCCCCGCCTCGTCACCTCCTCCCCATTCCCCAATCCCCAAGTTCGCCAAAAACTTGCACCGCCGCCGCCCCCGGGGATCCTAGCCGACGAGCTCCTGGAAGAGATATATATCCGGCTGGACTCCCCCGCCGACCTCGCCTGCGCAACCGCCTCCTGCCCGTCCTTCCACCGCGTCATCACCGACCCCTCATTCCTCCGCCGCTACCGCGCCCTCTTCCCGCCGCTGCTCCTCGGCATCCTTCCCGAAGACGAACAGGTCTTCGTCCCCGCCGAGCCGCCCCACCGCAGCGCTCCCGCCGCCGCCGCCGTCGCCCGCGCTGTCGGCTTCTCCTAAGCCTTCCTCCCCGACCACTACATGTGGCGCCGCCGCGACCTCCGCGACGGCCGCGTCCTCTTCTCCCGCGATATCGAGTACGACCACGACGACGAATTGGAGTACTATTTCCGTGACGTCGACGGCGCGGACGCCATCCTCATGGATCTCGCGGTCTACGAACCCTTCTCAAGGCGCTACGCCATCCTCCCCGACATTCCCCAGACCTAATCGACCCCCTCGAGGACCAGGATTTCCTCTGCTTCGAGCCCATCCTCGCCCCTGCCGCCGCCGACGAGGACGTCTCGTCATTCCGGGTGATGTACATGGCGCGCGGCGTGACCAAGCTGATGGCATTCATATTCCCTTGGCATGCCGGAGAATGGCGTGCCGTTGAGTATGATGGTTGGACTCCTCTGATAAAGGGGACATCGATATGGCTCGCTGAGATGAACTGGCGCTTTTATGTACATGGCAGCATCTACTGGTTTTTGGATTGGGTGGACAAACTCCTGATCCTGGACATCCACACAAATCAGTTGTCCACAATAGAGATGATTCCCGGTAGACTGAAGAAAAACATTGTCATCGTGGAAGCAGAGGGAGGTCAGCATGGGTTGTTCATTCTCATCGTTTTTTTTACTAACAGATATAACCTCTGTTATGCTATTTGGCAAGATAATGATGAGGGAGTGAAGCATTGGCAGCTAGTGGAGTCTATCCAGCTGCCCTCGAATTATCGCTACAACAGTCTCCCGGGGATTATGGGGGTTATGTGCTCATGCAAGCAATTCAAGAGGGATCAAAATCCTCATCAAAGGTCTCAGAATCCTCATCAGAGGTGCCGGAGAATGTGTGTTTTTTGGTGGATGTCAAGACATTTCAGCTTGAGATGTTCTGTGGGACTAATTATGCCATCAAAAGCTGCTAACCTGTTTGCCAGTTTCCCACCATCGTTGTCGCCCCCGAGCATCTGAAACGGTAGTCTTTAGTTTAAAAAAACAGTATCTCTTTTTTTTTTGGTCTCATAGGCTCCTGTTTATGGTTATTTTGTTTGCCATGCTGCGTGGAAAGTTCTCCTACTTGATGCAGGTATTAGATAGTTTGTGTTGCAAAATACTACTTATTCTTGTACAGGCCTTATTTCAGCTGCAGAAGCACTATATTCTTCTCAGCATGGTCATCATGGAGCTTAGGTTATTTGTTGTTTTGCGATTAATGCTTAAATTTATGTACTCGTGGATTCTTTATCAAAATCCAGAATGCGACAATGACCATGGCTTGTTGAGTTGTTGAATAATCACATGAGTGCCATCACATTTTGAGGCAATTAGAATGATGAACTTGCAAATCATTTAGCCTTCATATAACAGATACCCTGTTAATGTTCTACTAAGTTGGAGATACCGTAGACATTCTTTTTTATGGTTTTGTTTATGGTTGGAATGCTCATTTGTGGAAATACATTTTCCTTATGGTTAGCTAGTCCCAATGTAGTTGTATTGCAGCGCAACATGTTTGTCCTTAACTCTGAGTTATTATAGGCATCAATTTGTTGCCTGCACTCCCAACAAATTCTTTTGACTTTGCTGTCCATGTTCTGCAAATAGCCAACTGAAGTTTTCTAGATGGAAGTTAATTTATTCCCTGCTCGCCAGACGTTAACGGTCTCAGAATTCATCTCTAAAACATTGCCAGAAACCTTATGTAATTTTTTTTCTATACATTATTTTAGGGTGAAAGTCTGGGCACAGATAGGTCATTATTGGGAAAATGATTGGCATGACATTATCGTTGAAAGATTTAGTCAGTGATCCCTTTGCTTTCCAGTGGTCACCGTTTAAAAACATCTGACCTTCGTCAGATAGGTCTTGGCATATTTGCTGAACTGCTGGTACTGTCATCGTGTAATGGGCATTAGTTCGCATAGATACATGTGCTTCTGCATGCAAAACTGGAAATTATCCTACATGTGTTTTGATTTCCAGATTCCAAAAGTGTGCAGTGTCGTACATTTCTCTTTCTGCCCTTTTAATCTATAATTTAGCTATAAAATCTTGAACAAAAGTTCTTTCGCTGAATATTAAACTATGAAGATTAATACTAAATATTTTGCATATCCATAACAGTTGTTTCATGCTACATGTATTTTGCAGGGATTTCTAATATTCCGCTGCTGTTTGTTGGGGAATGGCCGTGATCACTCGCACTTGCTTTAGGCTATGCGAGTTCACCTTTGCCTGCTTTTGTTAAGTCCATGTTACCTGTCAAACTTGTTAAGCACTAATTCTTGTTTATGTATATTTACCAGACTTCTATTTTCCCTTTGTATCTGGACTAACCTGCTGGGTAGTAACTTGTTATGTTGCTATCATATTTTCTTCTTAACGCTGACATGCGAATGCCGTTATGCTCTATTGGGTATTCTTAGCGGAGCTATGATCCATTTACAAGCTAATGTGCTGCGTATGGAGCTTGAAGTTTCCATTTGATGTCCGATATCTATCTACCTCAGATCTTCTGGTGAGCAAATTGCTTCCCGGTTTTGTTTTATTGCTTCTTTCTGCAATTAGATGCCTATGTCTGAAAAGGTAATCATCCAATAAGAATTTCACTCAGAAGATGCATAAATGTTGTTACGATGTATCTTGATGCTCCTGCAGCTCATACAAATTTCTTGATCAGGATATTCCTGTTACACCAGTAATACTTTGTTACATCTCAAAGAAAAGGAGGATAATACTTATTAGCTTGCATTCTAGAATTCATTTTGAAAGTTGAATTACATCGATATGTAGTAAGCAGTGCGCCCGTAACACATAATTCATGTGGATGAATGTTGTCACATGACAATGGGGATTGTTAGCATGTCTGTCTGTAAGTTTCTGGGCTGACAATAAACCATTGCAGCTTCCTATCCACTGACGTCAAAATACATCTTGGGGGTTTATAACAGCTTCAAATTGCTTTTGTTATATCATTGTAAAATGTGGAGTTGTATGGACAACGAATGTCGTGTTTCTGATGTTTGTGATAATCCAATAAGTACGGAAGACGACATCAAATGAAACATCAGACATCTAATACTGCTCTGATGATAATACTTCGCACTTCTGGAAATGTGTTTTTAACTTTTATGGGTAGTAAATTAAGACTCTGAGTGTATAAAGGAGGATCGGGTCTATATATATACAACCTAGGCCAGTGATCTAACACCCCCTCGCACTTTATGGGAAGATCTGAAAATAGACCATTGCATTAACTTTTTCTTAGCTGATATGGAAAAGAACGAACCTCTACTTGCATCGGTTTCTTACTTCTGGTCGGACATCTTGAATGCCTTCATGTTCGGGCATGGGCTGATGACTCCCACCTTGATGGATGTTCCTATGTTGACCTGTCTCAACACCACCCACTACATGAACCTTTTCAGCCTCAGATTCAAACCTAAGCATTGACTAAACACCAAAAATATCGGAGGTTAGACTAAGTACATTTCCTTGCATAACAAATCCTCCGGCTCAGTAGATGGACGTGAACATATAGCGTTCTTGAATCTTTGGCTTGAATGATTCTTCTTTGGCGGTTCGACTCTCGGTCCAACAACGAATATGCAATGTCTGGCAGAGCTCTTGGCCGATCACCGCCAAATTCCCTTAGGGCATTATCTTCTCGAAGCAACTTATCATCTGCTCTATTAAGTTGCGACCAAGCTGTCAACAGGCCATCCAGTTGGACATATCGGCGGACCCTGATGGTTTATACAACTTTGGCTGAACGTCTACACCTCCAAAGTCATTGCCAGACCCCCTTTCTCTTCCATGACATTCCCGACTGATTACCCAGAAGAAAACGAGGCCAGCCGACGCTGATGCATTTCGCTGGGTGAAGCTTCATCGGCTCTTCCTGAAAGCAAAATGACCTCCCTCGGACTCAGCTGATGGTTTAAGTGATTCTACTATGGCTTTACTAAAGAGGTCACCATCTGGTTCACGTACGAGGATGACTCGTCCTTTGAAATGCCTTTCAGGTTTCATCCGATGAATGCCTTAGCCGATGAAGAATCGAAGACCATCTTTTTATCCTCCATAACTCCTTGTCTTCTGCCGATCGGATTTTCAAAGGGCCGATTCCAACATCCATCGTACGAGTTCTACCATCCTTCGGTTAGTGCTCGTCAGTTGGGCTTCGGCTAACTCCCCATCGGCTTGTTTTTCATCGGCAAGCTTCGAGTGCGCGAAGAAGTGAAAAGCGGCTTGGAGTATGACCAACTTAGTTCGATGACATCGAACTTGTCCTTAGGGACTATCTCCACCTTCGAGCCTTGCATATCTAATACTAAAATTTTCGCTCGATGGTGGTCAGAATGGGGAAGGCACTTATATAGTCTATCGGCTTAACATTATTGCCTTCGCCTCAATCCCGACTACGTGGAATCCGATGAAGAGATAATCCTTCTCTCACTATCATGTCTTCATCGTATTGAATTTCAACTGCCCATGATTCTACAGGCTGACGACAAAGACGCACCTTCGACCAATGCAAGTGGTCGGCCGATTATCTATCAACCTCCATCAGCCAGATCCCTCCTTGGGCAAAGCGGTCCACCTCCATCGGCTCTCCTTCGAGTGTCGCAAGTGTCAGGGCCAAAGCGCAAGAAATCGGCTGCTCGATCGGTTTCTAAGAGATGAAAACCCGACGCCAATGTTGTCATCGTTGCATCGGCTTCACGAAGCCTTTTTCCCGCGGCAATTCTAACTCCTCCCGCATCTCCGCTGGTAGGTGTCAGCGTCAATTCTCTGTTGCCTTTGTTTTATCCTGACACCTTCGTTTTACAACCTGAACCATCGGCTCCCGAGGTCCAAACGTCGTACCCTGTTACTGGGGCTGAGCCGATGGTATCCTCTGAAGTTTTAGCATCTACTCACACTGCCCCACATTAAGTTGATACCCGCACAAGAACTGCTCCCACTGTCTCTCAGGTACGTCCATCATACATGTCATTTTTCTTAACTTATGATCTTTAAATTTACTAATGTTGTTATGCAGTCATTAGCCGATCTGTTCTCCTTCAACATCGGCAAATACCTAGAAGCAGAGTAAGACTTAGCCACCAGCACAGCGATCGAAACATTTTTGCCAGCCGATGCACGTGATATTATGCATCGGCTGGAGGTTTCGATTGACTCGCTGGTGGAAGACTGTGGGTCGATCTGGGGAAGACTTGCAGAAATTCAACACCTCCTGCCTGCGGAACTGTCGGATGCACTCACACCTGCTGCTTACTTAGAATTCCAAAGGATCCAGCTGACTGCATCAAGACGACGCATAGTTGATCGCGCTGAGCAAAGCCACCTGGCTCACAACGAACGGCTGACTGCCCTTGATGAAAAGAAGAAACTTGATGAAATGTCAGCTGACCTTCAACACGCCAACACCAAGTTTGGCCTCTTGAAGAAACGAGAAGCCGATTTGATGGTGGAACTCGACAAGGTTCGTGAAGACATCAATTCCACCGAGTCCCATCTCATCGGCCTATCAAAGTCGATCCAAAACCAAGAGGCCAAGGTAGCAGACAAAGCGTGGCTAGCAGTTCGCCGGTACAAGAACTTGAAAACTATCTCCAGATCAAACGAGGATGACATCCGCGCTATCAATGATATAGATCAAATCCGTCTGTGCGTGACTGAGGCCATTAAGAAATTCTTGTAAAACTTTAGCCTCGGAGAAATCCAAATGTCATCTTGAACATTAACTTTTTGCAGTAAACTTCAATCAGCTTGATCAACAAAAGTTGTGTATATATATTTTCTGATGACGACGTCTTAAACGGTATTGGCCATCTGTAACCGATATAATCATATCGGCTTTCGTATATTAGGAATCGGTTACGTCTTAGCCGATTTAAACAGTATCACTAGCCGATACCAATTCTGAGAACCCGTCCGTGTTGAAAAGGAGAAATCGGCTATGCTCAACCGATTTAGATGTCTTCCCGATTGGGTGGCCGTTCTCCAGACTTATCATCCCAAGACCCAATCGATAACTTCTGATGTGTCGGTATCTCCTCTTTTCTTGATAATCGTCTCTCGTAAGCCAATACCACATGCATCAGATGTGTTAAATCGTTGAACTCCTAGGCAGAAAATTTTCACCTGATGTAACTTGATAACCCCTGGAAGGCCAAATCGACTAATTGTTCATCGCTCAGAACAAGACTATAACATCGGCTTCTGATGTCCTGAAAACATTGGATGTATTCCAGAACTGACTCATTATGCCTCTGTTTAACCGATGTCAAATTTGACAGTCTCGTTTCTTGAATCCCAGTATAGAAATGTCCATGGAACCGTTGTTCCAGATCGGCCCATCCTTCAATCGAGTTTGATGGTAACGAAGAAAACCATGCGAAGGTCGATCCAGAGAGGGATAAAAGAAAGAAACGGACGCTGAGAGCTTCCTCAGCCGATGCTTCTCCACACTATATTAAGAATCGGCTGATGTGTTCCAATGTAGATATGCTGTCTTGTCCTGAGAATATTAAGAAATCTGGTATTTTGTATCGGCGAGATAGTGAAACTCTGTTAAACCATTCTGGATATGGGTGCCGATACATTACCGTTTGATCTTTGGGTTTGATACCAAATTGCTCTTTCACTGTATCCACAATTCTGGTTAACCAATTCTTCTTTCTTAAAGTGTCTTCCTGATCATATGGAGGTGGATATGGTACTCGATTCTACTTATGATATTCTCCATAATGATTTCTCTGACAAAATTCTGGAGGTTTCTCCTGCCGTTGCCCCCCGAGTCGATCTTGTATTGGTGGATACATATTTGCCGATAGGTCCTTGTTTTCCTCCGTCTCTATCGGCAAAGGCACATGATCCTGATCGGTTTCTTGAGCCGATGACTCTTGTATCGTCTTCCCGATCAGATCATGTAGTGTATCCATCCATACTCCTGATGGATTACTGAATGCTTGATAAAATGAGTTGTTGAACATTTCTTACAACGGCTTGGAAGAATTCACGGGTGCTGAATGGCCTGATTCTTTCATCAAAACACATTTTGGTAATTGTGTTTTTTTTTGAATCGACCCTTGTTTAGTCATACTAAAATATTCCAAACAGAGCTTTTGAAAGTTATCCATACTTTGCTCTATATGCCGTCTCTGGTGTTATTTCAAATCCTCCATGGTAACTGGAATTGTTATCTCCTCATCGGCTTCATCTTCGGATGAATATGTCTCGGAATCCACCTTTTCTTTAGACATATTGACAACAAGATGTCCCCCGGATTGATGAGAAAAATCTGACTTCCAACCAGGTACTTGTAGAGTCCCGCTGGTTGATGAATGAAATTATATCACCAGCCGATCAAGGATCTTTAGCCGATAAACGGTCTTCAGGTTTCTCCAGCCGATGAATCTAGTCCAATCGGCTAATGAATGAAGATTTCTATCCGATCGGCCGATGAATAAAGTACAGTTCTTATCGGTCGATGAATGAAACCTTCGGTCCCACCGGGCATGCCAAGAAGTGTGCTCGCCGCTAAAAAATCCCGCGACTGGGGAGGGACGGCGGCTCGGTCACGCGAAGGCCTGGGAGGTTTGCTTGTCTCCAGTGCAGGTCCTTAGGTCTCGAGGTTCGTGGGCGTATCAGTCAATTTGACCCTGCAATTGACAAGGAGGTGAGACAAGCGGGTTCGATACAGACGCTCGCTATCGGCTGGCTGTCGATAGGTTCGAGATGCTGTTTGATCGGCTAGGGAGCCGATGTGGACAGGTGTCGACGAGCGATTGACCGTAGAGCCGATGGAGGAACCAGGGTGTGCTTAGAGGATATCGAGGCGCACGGGATCCCTCCGGACGGCCGAACAGTGATTCATTGGCTGGAAAAACCGATGAAAGCGGATGCAGCCTAGGCGATGATTAGCGCAAGAAGACACGGGCTGCAAAGTTGATGCCGCTCCGGATATGACAGCAAGAGACCTGTCGCCCGCTGTGGCAGCGCTATCAATACCGAACCTCGAAGATCGGACCTAACCGAGACAGTACGAGGCCGGGGCCAGCGGCGATGATACGGAGGACGCCGGATCGGCTATGTCGTAGCAAGGATAGGAACGAACCCATCGGCTAGCTGAGCTGATGAGGGGACGTCTCTCTGAAGGTGGGTGCGTATCGGCTGGAGGTTCGATACGTTTGGCGTTACGAGTCGTGGGACGTCTCTAAAGGCTGATGCGTATCGGCCAAGGGGCCAATGCGCTGGGCGTGAAGCACAGAGCATGGATAACTCATCGGCTAGCACTCCGATGATATGCCGTGCAGAAGCCTATAGGCCTGAAGCTCGATCTACCGTCGGCAGCCCCGTAGGTCGGACCTAACTGATGCAGCACGAGACTGACGACGGCAGAGGGAGCTTAACGGGCCGATAGGTCCAGCACGGACGTGATGTGATACATCCGATCGGCCTAAGAGGTCGGACCTAACCGATGCAGCCATAGACAGAGCAAGACATAACGGGATGGTGGCGGGACTTACCCCTTTGCCGAAGATTAGACTTAACCGATGCAGCCTCGCGTCGAGAGCCAGAACCCGCCGGTAGAACCTAGATGAACTAGGGTGGCGATGCGCCAAATTTAAATATGATCGATAGATATTTTACATGTTTCTAGGAGGTCTATATTTATACCCTGGATTTATAGACAGAGTCCGACGCGTCTACGACCATCAGACATTTTTTCCTAGTAAGAACAAAGGAAAATATTCCTAAAGAAGTTAACTAACCAGCTAGACCTCCCTAATTGAGTAAGGTTACAATTTACAAAAATAAACACCATACCGTGGAGTCCACGGCTCTTCTGCAAACCCGGTTTCATCTAAATAATCTTCCAATTTGTAACCGAGTTTTCCTTTGCTGCAACCTGATTGGCTTATCTACTGTAGCTATCGGACCTTTTTTTAGTCAAACCGATCCTTCTCCTTCCTTCCTTCGGGCTTCTCAGACCTGATCCTGATTGGACAATCCCCTGTCTTCAAGCCGATCCAATCTTCTATTAATCTGATCGGCTTTTCTACAGTTCTCCATCGGCTTTGTCTCGGTATCTCCATCGGCCGATGACTGCATTAAACTCTCCATCAGACCTCTCAGCCGATCGGCTTTAGCCCCATCGGATCTCCTAGCCGATCGGCTTTAGTGCTATCGGATCGTCCAGATTTTAGCGTTAACAGTAGCCTGTCCAATCCATATCGGAGTACGCGGTGAGGGAGTTGATGGGGCTGAAGCTGAGATGCAGCCTGCTGGAGAGCGTGCCCTTCACATAGCGTAGGATGCGCTTGAGCAACGCGAGGTGAGATTCGTGCGGAGCGTGCATGAAGAGGCACACTTGCTGGACGGCATACATGAGGTCGGGCCGTGTGAGGATGAGGTATTAGAGAGCCCCGGCAAGACTCCGATACTGAGAGGGATCAGCAATGAGTGCGCCATCGGTAGCAGAGAGTTTGGCTCGAGTGTCGATCGGGGTGGCCGTAGGGTGACAATCGGTCATGCCCGCACGCTGGAAAATATCGATGGCGTACTGGCGCTGGGAAAGAAAGAGCCTGTGAGAGGAACGGGTGATGGAGATGCCCAGAAAGTGATGGAGAGAACCAAGATCGGTCATGACGAACTCAGAGTGGAGTCGGGCCATGATCTGGTCGAGGAGAGATGTCAAAGACGATGTAAGGACAATATCGTCGATATATAAAAGGAGATAGGCAGTAGAGGAGCCGATATGGAGAGTGAACTAGGAGCTATCGGACACAGAGGCCACGAAGTCGATGTGTCGAAGATAGACAGCAAAGTACTGGTATCAGACATGAGGGGTTTGTTTGAGGCCATAGAGGAAACGTTGAAGAAGGCAGACATTATCGGGACGAGAGGGGTCAATGAAGCCTAAGGGCTGCTGGTAGTAGACCGTTTGCATCAAATGACCGTGAAGAAAAACGTTCTTTACGTCAAGCTGATGGATCGGCCAGGAGTACGAGGCAGCCAAAGTGAAGACGACTCGAATGGTGACGGGTTTGACGACGAGACTGAAAGTCTCATCATAATCGACATCGGGGCGTTGGGAGAAACCACAGACTACCCAGCGTGCCTTATAACGGGCAAGGGAGCCATCGGCGTGGAATTTGGCAAAAATTCAGCGGCAGGGCAAGGAACAGAGTACAAAGCCAAGGGAGGCCGTAGAAACTTTCACAATAGCACTGGTGCTGAGAGGAGATGGGTATGTACAAAGCCACTGTACACACCTTCATACGCCAGAAAAATGAGGATTTCAGATAGCATGGGGTGGAACCGCAGCTCACGATATTCACCATAACAAGATTGAAATCAGGAAGCCTTTCTCCGGCCACTGCCGCTAGGACTTCTGGGGCTCATTCGCTTATCCTGAGCCATCAGAGAACTGCTGCCACTAGTCCCATGATACATCAAGCGACGAGGAGAATCATTTCTCATGCTTTGGTTCTCTGCCTCAAGTTGTTTAGCCTCCTCCATTAGCATAGATAACCGAAGTTCGTTTTCCTTCAGACGATCCTGAAGTACAGTTATAGCAGGGCTCAAAAATATTCCATTAATTTGCAGAGAGATGAGCTGTATGTAGATGCATGGTGAATAGATGTAAGTGGGTGGATCTTCCCATCACGAATATTTTGATGCATGGCTTGATTATATGCCGATTTTTCCTCTTCGAAAATGACATGTTGCATATCACAGTAAGAAGTTAATGTGGTGTCCAGCTTTAGCAGACGCCCTGTCGGAAATACATAAAGTGGCACCTCCTTTCTTACATATTCTGCACCACTAATGTCCATGTTTGACCGGTGCAACGCCTCCTGGATGCTTGGGGTCATTTCTGATTCATCTAGATCAACAGGGGTCTCAGGTGCGTTATTGGGATCGTATGCGACTATAGCATTTTCTCTGGACTGATGTTTTGCTGAATGATTGGCATCAGAATGAGAATAGAAATCCACATCCGGAGATTTTGCCCACACCTTGCTATTTCTTGAAGCTTTAGAATCCCCTGTGTCTTGTCCAATGCCCTCAATCAATGCAGGATGTGAAGTATCATCCAACGAACTCCAAGATGATTCAAGGTTAATGACTGGATCATTAACAGGAACAATAGATTGCTGATTTCCACCAAGTGACTGAAAAGCAATCACTTGGATTTTTCCAAACTTTTGAGCATCTTCACTAAAGCAAGAGAATATAAGACCCACAAAACCTGGTTCCATCAACTGAAACATTGCCTGGGTCCGAACATCTACATGGGAAGGCAGAACGGTGATATGCGGGTGCGAGTGATACCACCCAATCACCCTCGTTTTCTCCCCGATGGTGACCGACAAGCTCTCGGCCTGCACCGTCGCCGCCACGAGCAACTCAGGGTTGACCTCAACCCTGTCCTTCCGCTCGCACCTCATCGGCGGCGACGCCCCCCATATCACAGCAGTCACCCCGCCCTGCTCGAATGCTTGATGTCACCGAAGAGGAGGCCCATGACCTCCTCTGTCTCGGTGGTGAGGGCGTGGGAGAGGCAGGTGAGCCACACCTCCTCCCCGATCCGGTGGGGTTTCAGCCCGCGGCGGCGGAGGGGTAGGTTGCCTCTTTGATTTGGCTTGTAGCACTGTGCCTCTTGGATGCACGAAGCAAAAATAAGAGCGGATACGGGTGCGAGGCAAGACGAGAAGGCGGATGGAGACTGTCGTCTTATCGCGTGGAGGTGGAACAGAGAAAAGAAAGTGACTGTGGGAAAGACGGAAAGAAAAAAGAAATGGAGACGAAAAAGCGAGGAGATTACCGGGAAGAAGGTCGGTGACGGAGAGAAAACGTTGATGATGAGGAGGAAAAAGGTTGGCTCGTCGGTGGAAGAAAGCTAGCGCGTCAAAAATATCTAAACTTACTCTGATATATATATATATACAATAGGCTAGTGGTCTAAGTAGAAAAAATATTGTCAAATTTGGAGTATGACATCCATTCATTCTCTTCTGTTTGTAAGGTGGTTGTCCCTCTTTTAATTCGTTACTTCCTGTGGCTAATACAGGGCTTCAGAGATTTCATAAAACGGGTTAGTTGTGACAAGTGATATTCTTTTGAAACTTTGGAGGTTTGAAGAACTTTACAAACAAAAATAATTGTATTTACCAGAAAACAACAATGCAAATTATCCAACGAAGATCATGTGAAACACAGTCTATTACATTTTCAATTTGGAGTAAGAGAGAGAGAGCGCAATGTCAATTCCTTTCGATTGTGGGTTTAAATAGATGTGGTAATGGCAGTATTTAATTTTATCTCAAAGAGACCGCTTGTCCCTTGGCTTTAATATGTTTTTTTTACCTTTATGATTGGAAGTAGTCCAATATCGTACGCAACTGTGACCAGAGATAGACTAAAGTTTGTTGAAAGTATAATTGTCTTTAATATATAACTCTTGCTTCTATTTTTATAAAAAAATAAAATTATATTTTGTGTACAAATGTATTAATCCGTCATAATCTAAACACATCATGATCAACAGCATAAACCTTTTTCTTGTTTAATATTGTAATTTCCAGGCCATCGAAGCAACCGTTCGGTCTTCTCTTTATTACGTAATATAATTGCATATCTAATTGTTGCAGCACACCGATCATCCTTATCATGTGACGGATTCTAGCGTAATTTGGTCTCGTGGGATATCTCGCAGGGCAACGGGACAAGTCACGCAATGCGAAAACCGAGTGCTCCGTTGTTCAGATGCGCACCGTCTAGGAGGTTTCCAATCAAATCCAACGAGGCATGTTGTGCCTGAGCTAAAAACATCAGGATATGTGCATTATGAAAGTGCTAGCATAAAGCCAAGTTTTTCTGCTTAAAACGACAATGAATCATTCTTTTTTTTTGTTTTTTGAGTTTATATCAAATGTCAACTATTTGTGCAGCATGGAACACTAAGATTTTGATACTAACGCAGGCCAACACGTAGATGTATGTACCGTTAACCAATCATATATGCAATCTGTATTGCCAAAAATGTAAAATTAATTGTAGTAAAACATATGCATACATATAGTCAACCACATATTTAATTCCAACGAAAATAAATATTACTACGAGTAAGGAAAGATAGAAATCTCGTATCATCATAAAGTTAGCACAAAGAGACATTTCATTGGAAGGAGAGAGAAACACATAAAATGGTGTTTTCATGTGCGGTGAGAAGAAAAGGTACTTTTGTTGAAAAAAAAACTTGCGGAGCACGCAAACATGTGCCAAGTTGGCGTTGCGCGTCAATGAAACGTCACCTGCATTGATCATTTATGGAAAAGGAAGGGGCTCATGATTTAGTCCCTTTGATGAATGGTGAATCATGTCCAAAGATAGATATATTTAGTCCCTTTGATGAATGGTGAGTCCTGTCCAAAGATAGATAGATACATAGATAGATAGATAGGTACTCAGATAGATAATGTCACCAACACATCTTAGCACATATTGAATTCTTAATTAGAATGACGTCGCACTTGCACCTGCAAGCATGCATCTTATGACTTGTTTTTTTATGACGCATTGCAAGTGGATGCGACAAAGCATACGGCAGGTTGGTGGTGCCAATATGAGTAAAGGCCACATTTACGCTGTTCCCAATACTACAAGGGATCAAACATAGAAATTTTATATATTAAATTCCATAGGAATATAAGGGATTTCCAACGTTTCGAGTGAATACAATATAAATTGGCATCAAAGTTCAGCACCTCTTGTAACAATTAACATCATCAATATGAAAGCTCTAGTTTCACCGGATTTTATCAGATAAAATCTCAAATCTAGAAATATAAAAACTTGGCAGCTAACCAGATGATAAATTTATGAATAAATTTTGAATTTGAATTTATATACTCAAGTTGAGTAGGTCCGAACACAGAACCCGTGAACAGCTACCGTTAGTTTTTGGAACATGGCTACTATGGATAAACCTACATGCGCAGGTGGTATGTAAAAAGTGTTGACTTATTTTTAAAGATAAATTTTAAATATAACCAAGTTTATAGAAAAAATATATCAATATCTACAACATTTGTAAATTAATTTCGATAGTATATCTCTTTTTTTAAAAAAATATTAGTATATATTTTCTATAAATTTAAATAAACATAAAAAATTTACTAAAATAGTCCAAACATGTTAGGCAGCGCTACAGCTGAGTTGATTAATACATGTGAACTAGAAGAAGTATTAGTGTATAATTAATTAAGTATTAGTTATCTTAAAAAAATTTAAGAAACTGAATTTTTTTTATAAAAATACTCTACCGTTTAATAGTTTAGAACGAGAAAGTAGTCTAGCCTGTTTGGAACAAAGCAACTAAAATACAAAATAGAACGGGCCTTATAATACGAGGAAGCAGTGACATATTACTACTAGTAGGAGCGGTAGACACCATGGACTCTACACTAATACTTCTCACGCACACCATCTGTCTGATTGCCAAATTTCGGTTTCTCCTAGCCTGAATGCCTAAACTCTAACGCTTCCGCCGTTGAAGGGCAAAGCCAACGCCGAGAGGGCCTCACCGGTGGTGCAACCAGGCCCGTAATCCCCTCTTTCTCAGCCAACGCCAACATTGCCACTCTGCCATCACAAGTCTCTTCTCCTCAACCAATGCTAACACCGTTACTGTTGTCACTGGCTCTCAACAATATCTAGAGGGAGATCTTCAAACGCCTCTCCACTCTTGCCGATCTTGTCACGTCGCCACCTCCTATACCAACTTCCGTCATGTCACCACTGATCCCACCTTCCTCTACCACTTTCGTGCCGTTAACCACCCATTATCGCTGCTTGGCTCTCTACGTCCACAGTGGTTTTGTCCCAACCGAGCTGCCCTATTGAAGGACTGTACCGCACTTGTAGAAGGGTGAATATAGAACAATCACTATGCTCTTAGAATACTTGTAAAAGTTGCCTCAGTTTTGGTATCAAAATCTTACCTATTATGAGAAAGAAAGCTAGATCTATATGAAGTCACCTATGAATTACAAGAATCTCTTGATTGAGATTTCTCAATCCCCATCACAAGTCATGTCATCATAAGATCCAAACAATGATCAACTAAAAGTGCAAAAGAAATTGCTTTGCTTTTTAGAGACTTTAAACTCTTGAATTTTTGCTCTAGAGCAATCTGAACATTGACTTCTTTTTTATCACAAGACAAATAAAGAACTAAAAGAGTGAGAAGAAGAGGAGAAACTCATACCACTAAAATGTAAAAAGAGAAGAGCAATACCCAAAATTTAAATTACAATATGAAATTTAAATTATGAAATGTAAATAGAAAAGACAAAACAATTCTAAAATAAACACTATTTTATTAACTAAAATATGTTCATATAGCTTGAAAAAACTTATAAAATTCTCTCTATAATTTTAAAATAACTATCTAAAAAGCTTATATCCTTCTCTCATATTCATTCCACTAATGTTCACTCTAAAGATACAACCCCTCTTTGCATTTTTTATAGACCGATGATTGAAAAACCACTAACATAAAATTCTAAATGTTCTAGGACGAAATAATAGCTCTTAACTATTAAGCTGATCCTTACCAACAAAAAAAATGCCTCAGACTGATCCACGTAGATAGCCACACCGATGGCCACAAGGTTCAACTATCACTCCTCAAAAGATCCACCACCGGCTGTAGCCATGCCACCCGTACCAATCATGCATCGCCACATGTCAGGGGTCGGATCCCGTGCAGTCACCGTGTTGCTGCGCGCTCCCGTAGCAGCTTGGAGGACGCATAATCAACGCTAGGCCACGCCTTCATGCACCGACATCATTGCCTCGTTTGCCTATGCACCCATACACCCTTGGCCGCGTCACCTCCTGCTCACCTGGGCTATGATGCTAGGCCGTCATGTACCTTTGCCATTGCTAGGCCGACGCCATCGCTCATGGCCCGTGCGCACCTCATGTGCTCGCTCACTCCTTAGGCTACTGCTTATTCTTAGGCCATCGCTAGACAGTAAAGAGAAGAGGGTGAGGAAGAGGACAGCTAGGCCTCCTGGCTTGGGCTGCCTCTCTCTTTTTCTTTTCTTTTTTTTCTTATTTTTTTCATAAATTTTTAGCGCTTATACACTAACCTTATGAAGTACGAGCTCTTCACACGGTGTACGTATACCATATGTCATCTTACATTCAATTTTATTATCTATCATTCTTAATCGCTTCATATCTCAATTTCTCTTTAAGTTTAATCTCAATCCACCGTTAACTAAAATTGATCTCTAAAATTTCTGACTTTGGTCTTAACTTAGCATATAACATCCTAACCACACTATACCACTACTCGTTACAATCCTCATTGTTGACCCATGCACATAAATCGACCAAAACAACCATTTTTCTTGACACAAATCTCACTGATCATAAACACTCACGCTGACGATCGCCATCTTATCAAACCAAATTTTCAAAGAAAAACAACTCATGTACCGATTTTCTTTACTAATTTTTCATCACACTATATATACGATCACTTGCCACCCCTGCGCCCCCGCCGCCGGGGCAGTCGTCGCCCGCGACATCGACTTCACCTGCCCCTTCCTCCAGTCCCCCGATTTCTCGCGCAGCCACGACGTTCTCGACGGCCGCGTCTTCTTCTCCCGAGACGCCGTAGGCGGTGGGGAGGACGGCCAGGACGATGATCCCGGCTTCACGGAGCTCGCCGTCTGCGATCCCCTGTCCACGCGCTACGTCATGCTCCCCGCCGTCCCCGACGACCTCGCCGCCTCCGCCCACCTGCACAGCCTCCTCGATTTACAACCCTCCTTCGCTCCGGTAGGTGACGAGGACGGCACGTCATTCAGAGTGATGTACATGGCGCGATGCAGGACGAAGCTAGTTGCGTTCACTTTCTCTTCAGATACCCCACAATGGAGCACCATTGCCTACCATGGTTGGGGCGTTTTGGTCGCAGGAACTCCATCTCAGGAAACTGTATTATCCCAACGACACCATGCTCATGGCCGCATCTGCTGGTTCCTGAGCTGGGCGAAGAAACTGCTTGTGCTTGACACACAAATGATGGAATTCTTCACCATCAACCTCCCATCCAGTGAACTACTTGAAATTCATCAGGTTGCAATCGCAGAGGCGGCTGGAGGCAGGATTGGGATGTTTGTCACGGTTGATGAGATTTTAGAGAGCACATTCGACATCTTCTATGTGGTTTGGGATCCCGATGGCGCGAACAAGTGGCCATTGGAGAGGCTAATGGAATTGCCATTGAAGTATCAGTATAACTTGGTGGGAGTAGCTGGGGGTTACCTGCTTGTTCAGGGGATTCCAGTGCAGGGGCCTGTGCAAGATCAGGTGTGTTTTTCAGTGGGGCTCAAGACTTTTAAAGTTGAGAGGTTGTGTGAGACTAAGAGCCCCTTGATTAGTGCTGACCTGTTTGCTCGCTTCGCACCATCTTTGTCGCCATCAAGTCTATGAAATGGTAAGCTTGTCTTTGTAATGTTTGCTTGTTTATTGTGTTCTCGCACTGCATTACATTATCGATCTTGTTGCAAATTGCGGCTACATTATATGCTGCCAAGCATGGTCATCATGTAAATAGGATGAGTTTGAACAATTCGTTATTGCTTAGGTTATTATTTATTGTCCATGTTAGCTTTTATTGCTTAGATTTATCTGTTGTTAGATACCTTACGAAAGTCAGGAATCAAGAATGATCATGTCGATCAGGTTCAGGAATTGCATGCCTATCAGCGATTGGAAAACTCCTTAGGTTTACAACTTATATGTTTGTATGTTGTGCTGATGCCTGTAGATCTGTAATCTCTAGACCCATCTTATTGGCTTACAATTTCTACCGAACTAGCTCCTTGCACCTTAGTGGACGCTGAATTTTAAATGTTAAGACATCTGAGCTAAACTGCACTTTTTATATATGAACACAATAACTTCAAAGTATGAGGGAAGATTGAGCACTTAATTTTATCTTGAGCTGTCTGAGCTTAAATGGTAAATTTCATATATGAACACCAGAACTTGGAAGTACGAGTGAAGAGTGAGCATGAGTGTTATCTTAACTGTCTGAACTAAACTGCACCTTTTGATTTTGAACATAATTTCTTAAAAATAACTTAACTCAACTCAATACAACATTTTAGTCTTAAATAAGTTAGGATAGGTTAGAGTTGAAACCCAACAAAAATCTTCAAATCACGGTTCAGATACATCAATAACTACTTTACAATCATTTCTATTCAAGTAAAAATATTCAGCTATAT
The DNA here is from genome assembly GCA_030770085.1 of Oryza coarctata. Taxonomy (NCBI): domain Eukaryota; kingdom Viridiplantae; phylum Streptophyta; class Magnoliopsida; order Poales; family Poaceae; genus Oryza; species Oryza coarctata. The sequence goes on from CM061475.1 coordinate 14,682,933, forward strand.
CCCACTATTTATAATCCTTTCTAATTGGCTCTCAGTTTTTATATTTCTCTATCTCTCTTTTTCTAGACTTAGGATTTTATAATATACTGGTGTATCTAGTGATCTCCTTTTAACATGACTCAACCATCTTAACTAATGTTGGATAAGTTTTTTTTAATTGGTGTTACCCATAGTTAATCACGTATTTTTTTTATTTTGGACTCGATCTATTCTTATAGGACCACAAATCCAACGTAGTATACATATTTCTGCAACACTCAGCTGTTGAACATGACGTCTTTTTTATACCAACATTATGCTTCATATAGCATAGCACTAATCATCATTCTATAAAACTTATATTTTAACTTCTGAGATACTATCTTATCACAAAGTATGTTAGATACTTGACGCCACTTCAACTAGTCCACTTTAATTCTATAGCTAACGTCTGTATCAATATCTCCATCCATCTATATCATTGATTCCAAATATATAAAAGTGTTATTTTTAAACACCACTTGGCCTTCTAAACTCACGTCTCCCTACTCGTGTGCGATAATACCAAAGTCACATATCAAGTATTCAGTCTTAGTTCTACTTACTCTAAAATCTTTGGACTCAAAAGTCTACCACTATAACTCTAGTTTCTTATTTACTCCTACACGACTCTCATCAATTAATACTACATCATTTATAAAGAGCATACACCAAGTGATATCTCTTTATATATTTCTCGTAACCTCATTCATTATCAATGCAAACAAATAATGGCTCAATATTAATCCCTAATGTAGTCATATTTTAATCGAAAAATAATTTATGTTACCAACATTTGTTTGAGTACTAGTCATAATATTATTGTACATATTTTTAACAAGGGAGATATACTTTGTTAGGACTTTATATTTATCTAAAGACCATCACATAATATTTCTTGGTATTTTATTATAAGCCTTTTTCAAGTCAATAAAAACCTTATGTAGCTCTCTCTTCTGCTCTCTAAATCACTCCATAACTTGTCTTATTAAGAAAATTACTTCTACGATTAATCTTTCGAGCATGAAACCAAATTGGCTCAAAGAGATCTATGTCGTTCTTCTCAAATAGTGTTCGATAACTCGCTTAATAGTATGACTCATCAACTTAATTCTCCGATAATTAATATAACTTTGAATATCTCTCTTATTCTTATATATTGGTACCAATATACTTCTCCTCCACTCCTTAGACATCGTGTTCGATTAAAAAATATTGTTGAACAACTTGGTTAATCATACTATAGCTATATTCCCGAGACATCTTCACATTTTGATTGGAATACCATCAGAGCCCGTCGCCTTACCCCCTTTTATTCTTTTTCAAATATTCTCTAATCTCAGATTCTTGGATCCTCTGTACAAATCTCCTATTAGTGTCATCCGAATAGTCGTCTAACTGAACGGTGATATTCTCTTTCTCACCATTAAACAAATTATCAAAATACTCTTGCCATCTATGTCTAATCTCATCCTTCTTCACTAAGAGTTGCTCTCTTTCTCATCCTTAATACACTTAACTTAGCTGAAGTCTCTCATCTTTCTATCACGAGCCCTTGCTATTCTATAGATGTCCTTCTCTTCTTCTTTCAAACTCAGCTGTTGGTACAGATCCTTGAAAGCCCACCCCTTTACCTCACTCAGATCGTTTTATGGTCTTGTTTGCCACCTTATAATTCTCCATGTTATCCTCACTCCTATTATGATACAAGCGTTTATAGCATTCTTTTTTCTCCTTAATAGCTCTTTGCACTTTTTCGTTCCACTACCAAGAGTCTTTAGTTTTGCAGCCACTCTTTTTAGTTAGTCCAAACACCTCAGTAGCAATCTTTCGTATGTATGTTGCCATCTTCTCCCACATATTATTTTCATCGTCTTCTTTATTCCAAGAGGACTCTTTGATAACTCTTTTCTTACAGACATTTGATGTCTCTGCTTCTAACTTATACCACTTGGTCTTGTAATTTTGACTTGTGTATCTTTACGAGCATGCACTAAAAAATGAAAGTTAGCCACAACCAACTTATGTTAAGCAACCACACATTCTTTAGGTATCACCTTACAATCTACATAAGTTCGTTTATCCCCTCTTCTCCTAAGGATAACGTCAATCTGGCTAAAGTATTGACCGCTACTAAAAGTCACTAAATGAGATTATCTCTTCCTAAAGAAAGTGTTAGCTATAATAAGATCAAAAGCTATAGCAAAGTCCAATATTTTCTCTCCCTTCTAATTCCTACCACCATATCCAAAACCTCCATGTGCGGCCTCAAAACATGTACCTGTTGCAGTTACATAACCATTAAGATCTCCTCCTATAAAAAGTTTCTCGTTATTAGATACAGAAATAACCAAGCTATTTAAGTTTTCTCAGAAATGTCTCTTAGCACTCTCGTCCTAGCCTACTTGGGGGTATACGCACTAATTAAATTTAAAAATACATCACTAATAATAAGTTTAACTACGATAATTATATCTCCTTGCCTTCTCACCTCCACCACACCATCTTTGAGGCTCTTATCAATCATAATTCCTACTCTATTTTTATTTAAAGTTGTCCCTATATACTATAGCTTAAAGCCGGTACCATCTACCTCCTTTACCTTCTAACCCTTTTATTTAATCTCTTGAACGCACAAGATATTTATATGCCTTCTAACCACTATTTCAACTAGCTTTTTTAACTTACTCGTAAGTGATTTTACATTTTATCTATCTAAATAGATTCTAATTGGTTCGACTTGCTTCCTTACCCTTCACACTAGGTGTGAAGACACTTGCTCATTTTTCATCATGCTCGGACATCGATATGGCACGCCACTAAAGATAAGATACGATGATCCGATCTTTGCTCACTTGACATCATACTCAGATCATTATATAGTGCGTCATGGAGGTGACAACCAGGCTATTACCCATTTAATACTATGCCCGGTTCCGATATAGCACGTCACTAAAAGGTTATGCCCTAACGAGAATTTTTGGGTTGCATCTTCATAAGAATAACTAGGCTCGCTAAATCTAACACAATTTTACTCCTTTATCAGGACTTGGTACTTAATATGTTAAGACATCAAAGGCATGATGGAGTTATTTCTTAAAATTAAATGAGTAAATATTTTTGTTGTATCATAGTAGTGACATCTAACTGAGTATCCTGCAGGGATAAATGACCGTTGCTTACGTGGCCTCTCTCTGGGTCATCCTTTCGGTGTCGGCGAAGGGATCATGATGGTGTTGCACTTTTGCTAGGCTACTATGCTGGGAAAACCTCCTTCGAACTTGTTTCCTGAGTATGTGTAATCAAAATAACAAGCTGTCGAAATAAGTGTCGATTAAGTGTTGGGTTGAAGTTGTGGAACCTGTCTGTGGAATAAGCGTTGGAATGCTTTTGTGTGTTCTTTGCAGCATGCAAGTTCGTGCTTCAAGCTCATGCTTGCGCGGGTAACAAATCATCATCGGCTAGTATACTAATGAGCAGGTGACTGTAGCTGTGTAGTTACGAAAACAAAACTGAGAAGAAGCATGGAGCAGGTTGAAGCCACGAAGGTTGCAAGTAATTCCCCTTATGCTTCCGCCTTTCTCCATGGCTAAGGGTCCTTTGAACGCATGAGTTATTTTGATAGTTATTAATTTAAAATTTAGAATTAGTATTGAATTACGAAAAAAACTAAATGAAGAATCCAAAATAAAGTACAACTTGGTAATTATTAGTTTTGAATTTCAGAATTATTAAATAGTGAAAATTGTTCTCAAGAGAGTAGACCGAGTACAACTTTGTATTTACCAATTTCAAATTTTAGAACTATTAAGCTAATAAAATAAAAAGTAAAAAACAAAATATCAGGGTGAATTATGCAAACAGTTTTGTATAATTACTATTTTTGTATTTTGAAAATATCATATATAACTCTCAATAAAAATATAGGTGAAAAGTATATAATACATATACCATATATAAAGGTATAGGACAGTAATGATAAGATCATGTTAAGTTTGTTATGTAATATTCTACTAAAATTTGATATCATCAAACAGTAGTAATAATATCATGTTTTGTTTAGTTTATTACTCTACTCAAATATAATATAGTCAAGATTTAGTAAGGTTGGAAACATTCCCTAGATATAGAAAACCCTGCCTATAATTGCTGCAGTGCCCTCTTCTTCTCTTGCTATTCTCACCTCTTCGCAAAGCCCCCAACCCCAATTCCCCAAACCCCTTTCGTCCTACTGTCATACCCCATCGAGAGCCGGCGGTAGGCTCCAGTGCCATGGCCTCGCCGGCGCCGCCAAGCGCCAAAATCCAGAAGCCGTCGTCGCCACTCCGGACCCTCACTGACGACCTCCTGTGGGAGATCTTCCTCCGCATTCCCACCCCGGATGCGCTGCTCCGCGCGTCCGCCGCCTGCGTCTCCTTCCGCCGCATCATCACCGACCACGCTTTCCTCCGCCGCTTCCGGGCCCTCCATCCGCCTCCCCTCCTTGGATTCCTCTGCGAAGACGGCTTCCACCCCGCCGAGGCGCCCCACCCGTCTGCGCCGCTCGCCCACGCCCTCGCTAGAGAAGATGGTTTCTCCTTCTCCTTCGTGCGGGTCGACGTGCCGGGCTACGGCTTGCGCTGGTTCCCCATTGACGTCCGGGACGGTCGCGTCCTCCTCCAGTCTAATTTTTTTTCACGACAGCTACGAAGCCTGCTTCATGAATTACGCCGTGTGCGATCCCCTATTCCGGCGATATGAGCTGCTCCTATCTATTCCCGACGACCTAACCGTCAATGAAGAGAACCTTGTTGGTTTCGGGCACTGTCTTGCTCCCTCCCGCGTGGGTGATGAGGATACATCATTCAGGGTGATATGCGTGGCGTGGTACACCACCAAACTAGTGGCGTTTGTCTTCTCTTCCGTCGATAGGCACCGGTGTATCGCTGCAACTTCCAGCTGGAGTTCTTTGGATACGGTACAGCCCTCAAGTCGTCATAGCCTATAATGTTTTGACTATGCTGATGGCTGCTTCTACTGGACGGTGCTTTGGGGGGACTTATTGCTCGTGCTTGATGTGTTCAGGATGGAATTCTCCATTTTCAACACCATCGAATGTTGGACGACGGTCGGGCTTGCATAGCAGTTGATATAGAAGGATCCTCTGGGATGCTCTCCGTTGGTGAATACATTGGATATGGTTCGTTTCGCCACTCTCACATTACTAAACAAAGTGACCATGAATTTCCACACCCGTCCAAGAATGTTATAGTATTGCCCAAAAACTATAAGTACTTCACCTTAGGTGCAGCTGAGGGATTTATGTTCCTTCAGGGCATTCCCGAAGATGAGAACTTAGAAGACCCTTTGTCAGAGGAACCTGACGTAGAACTTGACGAACCTGGCATAGAACTTTACGTAGAATATTATTTGCTGGATATCAAGACTGCTGGACTTGAGGTCTGCGGGATGAATGAGTGCTTTTATGTTAGTCCTTTTTCAGGTTTCCACCTTCGTTGTCAAAACCATGTGTCTGAAGTGGTAAGCATTGTTGTCATAATGCTTATCTATTGGGGGTTCTTTGGTATTATGGAATTGTTTTTTTTCTTATGTTAGCAGTTACTTGTTCGTGTAGAAATAAACTACTTGTTTTGGGGTTTCGGGGGCACCCAATTTATCTCCTGCTCCTCAATGTTGCTATGTAGCTTGTATGATGTCACATGTCTGGCAATTTTTCAGTAGTATTTATGCATTTTTGGATGGTCTTCTACCTGTCAATCATCCTGTGCTATTGGGAAAGTTTGGCAAACAAGGAAAGGTACTGATGGTTTGTTTCTGTCTGGCATAACATCCAGCTGCCATGCATGTCATCATGCTGAGACAACCAGGCAATTAGAAGAGCCAATTTCGTTCTAGGAAATATTATTTATCCATTTAATGCTGCGGGATAACATGATGCCAAATTTTAACAATTAACTACAAAATGAGTAATTTGTATCCAAAACCTGTCATTTTGAAGATAAAAATAAGTTGAACTTGTCATAAATGTCTTAAACCTGGATCTTTAGGTACGAAACTTTATTCTTGCAAAGTAGAACAAACATAAAAATTCTGCAATTCTGCTTGCTGTTCAGTACCTGCCTCTTTTATAAATAAATTAAATGTTAGGAAATTTATCATAGGTCGCAGTGCCGTTCCATTCCCAAATCTCTGGTTAATCTCGTCTTATTTCACAAGATTCTTCAGACTATAGCATGTACATCCTTTTTCTACTTCACCCATATTATTTGGGTCTAACGTTTGATGTTGTTTCTTCTATGACCTTGTACTGTCTATATCTTATCGAACCCCGCATTTTGTCTAATTGATCATGTCGGATGGTATCCTCCTTGTCGTACAGTTATCTCAGTAGAAAATAATTTTATACAAGTTAATGGCGCAAAAGATCTGTGGGTTTCTTTGTTTAAAGAGTTGGTATTGTATCGGCTTCAATCTATTGGCCCCCAGTCAAGTTTGCAACTCATGCTCAGGTTCTGCTAATTACCGATTTCTGTTTTTCTTACTATTGGTTGGTGGCAAACCGAAAATATTCCAATCCATGGCTCATATTGAATTACTTATACTTTATTCAAATCAATCTTCATCTTAGCTCTAGCTGAAGCTTGCTGGTGTTCCCAGTACCCTTCTAGATGTGTTGGTGGGGTCATCGTACGTAAGCTTGGGTTGGGACCCTCGTGGGGTTTCCTGTAAAACCTTGGCAACATACATCTTTGGAAAAATCTATAGGAAATGCATGGTATGGTGTGTGGGATATTAAGCATTAGGTGGAAATATGAACTTTGTAAAACTTTCTGTTGCATCCACAGCTGTTGTCTGTAAGTTCTGACGAAAGGTATCTGCAGGGATGAAGTCATTGCTTTTGAGCCCTTATTGGTGCCATGCATCTGTTTTGGTGAGGGTCAAAATGGTCAGGGACGAGCCTAGGATTTTAAAGTTGTGCATTCAAAATATGAAGGGTAGAGAAAAAATTTACAGTAAAAGACTAACTAATATTTGACACGTATAATATCATAGCGGTGGTGGAGAGCGAGATGGCATGGTGGCGGCATTTCTCCGATGAGATAAGCTTCGACGGCTCAACGGAGATGTGTTTCTGTGACGACGACGGTGGGGCAGCAACAGGCTTGTTGGCATTTGTGAGGGTTATGGGTGTCATGATATGTGACAATGACGGCATGGCACCGACATATTCATTCATGCTATGGAGGTAGGTTGTTCAGGCGGCGTTTGACTGGTGCTTGGTGACAACAAGGCAGCCGGACGGAGCAGAATGGAGGAGCTTTTGTGGTGGTTACAATAGCAGTGATTGGGCGTGTCGATGGGAGGGCGAGCTAGCTCCGCATTGTCTTGAAGTTTGAAGTGAGGAGGAAAAGCTTGAAGTTTAGCCTTCTAATCTCTTCTAATCTTTTCTTTTTGGTGTTTTGTTTTTTTATCTCAGTTATGAGATTAGGAGTGTATGCACTCATGTAATATTTGGCTATGTATATCCACTCATGGATATAGAGGCTGGATTTCTATCAATTATCTAAAAAATATCATACAATTCTAAATTACTCATTGTACATTATATAGTATATAACATAAAATTAAGTATAATTTCATGTATTCATATAATTAATCATAAATCTGACATTGTTTGACATATAGAATTACTAAACTACTAGTTGATAATTGTTTAGCAATATATATAATATATAGAGGATAGATCGAATATGGTAATTGATAAGAAATCTTATCATTTAGAGAACAACTTAAATTTTTTAAATAAGTAACATCCTCTTTCAATGAATATAACTAAGCAGAATTCTTAATTCATCTTGCTTCTCGACTTATTTTGATATAGTTCGTTAAATAAAAGACTCTCTCAACATCAACAACAGGGAAGAAAAGACTCCCAACATGAACAGTTGCAACAGGGAGAACTAGCGCCAATTTGAAAAATCTATAAACAAGGTCATTCCGAAAATTTTTCTCTGTTTTGCAAACTAATTTGAGAACAGCAGGATATTTCTTTCTTTTTATATTTCAGATCTAAAATTTCAACAATATGGATTAATGTCTCTGGATTCCTGACCAATTAAAAGACGGCCTAAATTTCAACAATATGGGATTTATGTCTCTAGATTAGTGTCTATTGATCTATTCAAACTAACAAAATGTAAATTCGCAGCACATAAAGAATTGGAGCCGTGGAACAAACCTGAGGCAGACAATGAGAGCGTGAAGCGGTGAGACATTGAGACAAATAGACAGAGACAAACAGGGAGGGCGCTGGGCGCGCACCCACGGCCCCACGCCGCCGCTCGCCACTCGCTGCACGCCCGCACCAGCCACCAGCTCCCTTCTCGACCTCGAGTCCTCGTATCTCGCGGAGCAAGCGGTCGGGCGGCGTTGGGGACTTGGGGCCTGGGGGCGCGCGCGCGGCGGCGACGCCGACGCGACGTGCGGTGCGAAGTCGGAGGGCGGGCGGTCGGGCGGACGGGCGGTGAGCCAGCGTGGTGCGGCAACGTTGGGGGTGGGTGGGCGGCTGTTGCGGTGGCGTTGGGGCGACTGCGACTTGGGGAGTTGGGGGCGGACGGCCGTCGGGTGCTTTGGGGGGGGCTGGGATTTGGGGGCTGATGATGTGGGTGTGACCGTGTGACAAGGCTGGCCCATCAGAGATTCAGAGAGATTGAGAGGAGGGAGGCGGGAGTAAGGCTCAGGACAATGGCTTTTTGTTCTTAGGTTCATTATTACCTTCTTTTTTTTCTTTTTTTCATGTATATATGTATTATACACTATATATGCCTATTCTTTTGTCAAAAATTTTAGATATACAGCTGAATACCCTTGAATTACAGTAGACCCGCCCCTGAAAATGGTGCTGCAGTTCTGCTGACCGGATGTTCTCGAGCCTTTGGTAATATTTATCAGGAAGTAGTCATAATTTAGTTTTATATGCCCGTATTAATAAGTTAATGTAAGCAAGACATGCTAGGAACCTGACTTTCTCGAACAGTAAGTTATATACTGTTGTTGGATTTTCCTAAAAAAAACTAATGTTGTTGGAAAATTTGAATGAAGTGCGTCATAGACATCATTGTTCTCCCTCTTTTTTTAATATACAATTCAGTTTTTTTTAATATAACATGTGACCGTTCATCTTATTAAATAATTTAGTGTAAAATAAAACTATATATAATTTATGCATAAAGTGTCTTTAATACTTCCTTTATTTTAAAATATAGGGCTTATTTTGTTTTTTTAATAAATGTTTGTCCAATAATTACTCTATTAGAATATAATTTTCTTATGATTATAATTTTGTATCATAAAAATAATATATTAATAAAGTAATAGTTGGTGAACTAATATATCAAAATGTGCTTTATATTTTATGATAGAGGGAGTAAAAAAACAAGTTTAAAAAATAAATGATACTACATTGTTTTTTATGGCTAAATTCTAAAAAATATCATTAGGGGTAGGAGTGTAAGTTTTAAAAAATAGCACCGTACAAACGGTTTTATCATGGTCCTTCCATTCTAATCCGTTAACTCGAGCCAATTTTTTTCTAAATGCCCAAATCACCCCTTAATTTATCCTTCGGCCATCTCTCTCATCCCTTGTCTTGCCGCACTGGGGCGGTGCAGTGGCTCGAGGTTGGGGACTTGGCGGCGGTGCGTCGAGGTTGGGGACGGCAGCGTGTTGAGGTCAGGGACCCAGCGGTGGCAATAGCTCGCAGTCGATTGCCCCGTCGAGGTCGGGAGCCCGTTGAGTATGGCTCATGGCTGGGCCAACTGCAGCGGTGCAGCACTTGATGCAGACCGGTGGAAAAGCGGCAGAAGGTGCATCGAGTGGACGCGGAGCTCCGTGTTCACGCCGCGGATCTACGCTCGCACCGGCGTCAAGCTCCCACGCCGTTCCCCAAGCTCCCTTGCCGCTGCCGATTTGCGCCGCCGCCAAGGATCTGCTCCCACGCGACTCCACAGGCCGATTTCCTTGCTCGGGCAGTTCGCAGTTGCCTTCTGCGCCGCTCTACCCCCAGGCTCCAGGACGAGCCTCTCCTGCTCCTTCCACCGCCTGCCGTGCACATGTCTCCGTCAACATAGATCGGACGCTCCACAACAAACAAACAGATTCTTTTCCGTGAGCACCATCTGTAACTTTCCATGGCGCAAAAGGCATCCTGCGGCTTGCCGTTCTTCACCAACAGCGTACAGACAGAATTTTTCATTTTACACGCTTGCATGGCCGCCCGGCGGCAGAGCGGAGAGAGAGAGGACACCTAGGTGGTCCTGTATGACGAAGGTAGTACGCCAGGACGGTGATGGTCGCCGGCAGGTTCAACCCGCCCGCCTGCTTGTGCTCCCATGCAAGCTTCGCGGCAAGGCTGACTTCATGATGAAGGCCAGAGGTGCAGCGTGGCCGGTGAATTGGGGATCTTCAACGTGTTGATAAGGGTAAAATGATCTTTTTCTAACACTTAACAGATAACCTCTAACTGAAAACTGTATGCATTTGATAAAAATCGTTTGTACCATGACATTTCATGAAACGTGCACTCTTTCGTAACAAATATATAGAATATGACGCTTATGGATTGTATTTCTTAAAATTTCTCTTATATATATTTGAAAATGGAGAAATATATGCCATGAATTCTATGGGATGAGAGTAGGGTTGCTTTTATGTTTGGTTTGCAGCTGCAAATTCACGCTTGGAGTTCCTGTTTGAGTGAGTAACAAATCATCATTAGCCAGTACAACAGCGTGCAGCTGCGTTTACTGAGCTAATTGCGAAAACAAAATTGACTAGAAATGTGGAGTTTTGGTCTCCTCCACGAAGGTTGCTTACAGAGCTGCCAAATAAATGGAGTTCCTTTCTCTGTTCTTTCTTCTCAGTTGCCAAATAATTGGAGTTGCCTTATACATTTTTCTCGCTCTCTATTTGTGAAAAAGAGATCGCACTTTCAATCCACTGTGTGAAGCAACGCGTGGAAGTTTTACTTGCGAGCAAGAGGTTGAACTTCCAAACCACTGTGTGAAAGTAACGCGTGGAAGTTCCACTTGTGAGGAAAAGTTTACACTCTCAATCCGTTGTACGGGAGCGACACGTGAAAGTAGAGATGAGCTTTTTTATTTTTTTATTGGGAGTTTAGGTGGACCACTTTTTATTATTATGCAGTTGATTTTTAGTTATCTATTGGAGTTGATTTTTAGTTATCTATTGGAGTGAGGAACTTATCCCACACTAAATTTTGATTGGAAATTCTTAAAATAGAATTTTAGAGATAGATTTTTGGGTAACCGTTGGTGATGCTCTATATCCCATGGCTTGTACCTTTTCTCCATGGCTATATGTTTCTTTGGATTTAGTTCATTTTCTTTAAAATTTCTATTAAAAAATAGGAGTGCTTTCCTTCCAAAGGAGGCCAAACGAAGTAGGGGGATTTTACCAAGGTTTGCCTAGTTACTATTCCAATTGAAGTGGCCGTAATAAAGATCTTATAAAATTTATGTATTCTTGGAAGGCTTTAATTGCTATCGGACATCACCTCTGTGGGACTCGCCATTTCTCCCTGTCTGCCTGACTCTACTACCTTCAGGTGCATGGCTCATAGCTTAGGCTTGTTTCCTCCATATTTAACTGTAATGTAATATAGTACTAGTACTTTGAGAAAATTCCCACGTTATTTGAAAAATATATTGAATCAATATGACCTTTCATTTAGATGGGATAGAGTTTTAAGGGTTAATATTAGGTACAAATTAATACTTCCTCTTCCTCTATTCCAAAATATAAAAGTTTTTTTACATAGTCTTTAATAATAGCATTATAGTTTGACCATTAGTTTTCTTCATAGTATATTATTAAGAACGATTAAATTAACGAGAAATTTTAAATATTAATCTAATGATATCACGTGAGCAATACTAAACATATATATTTATAGTTTAATTATTAGTTAAAAGTTGCAAGTGTTGATTTTTCTAAAAATATAGATGTCTTATATTTCATGAGTCCGGACCAAGGAAGTGCTTATTCATTTCAAACTTTAGAATTAAAACTGAATTAAGAAAATAGTTCCTGACTCATACGTTACACGTGCTATATTGTTATTTTTCTTAAAAAATATAAGCTAAAACTTCATATTTATTCATTCTGATTTGTTGGATTATTAAATTTAAAAAAAACTAAAACTAAAATTAAAGAGTTCATGCTATTTCCAATTGTATGTTTTATTTAATATTAACTTTTAATATTAACTTTGCGGGATAACTCTCTTAGAGAATCCTATTAGTATATTTATTAGACGGATACACAAAGTATAACTTGATAATTATTAACTCTCAAATTTGTAGTTATTGAATCATGAAAATTGCTATTGAGACGATAAACCTACTATAACTTTATATTTATCAATTTCAAAATTTAGAACTATTGAATTAATAGAAAGAAAGTCTATTTTACTCCCCAAACTAATTTATTAGATCACTTAACCCCTACACTATTTTTTTTACTCATTTACCACTACACTATTAAATAATATTTTTTATAATTTTTACACAAGTTGTATTTTAGGTTGAATTTTTTTAGAGCCAAATATGACACCGTTATTAAAGTTGAAAAATATTTTCAAATTTTTTTAAGATTGTTTGGTTGAATTTTAAAATATTGATGTTTAAATTAATCTTAGATGCTTTCAAACTATTGTTCACACTGAAACTTGCGGGATCAATTGGACTGATTGGAGTCGACAGAGTTTCGATCCGATGCGAACGTAGGAACATGTCGAAGCTTAGGAGATCTTCGATTTAATGCAGGTCCTTCGGCTTTGTTAGATGGCATGTGCTCTTGATTGTTCTTCGGCTTCGTTGATTGGTTCGAGAGCACGCCAAGATCCTTCGGCTTTGTTGCCCTCTCATTGGGATGATAGAGATACGGACGTATCAGTCAACTTGACCCTATAATTGATAAGGAGACAAAGAAAATGGGTTAGCCGAACGATGAGTCAATACGAACTCTTGCTATTGGCTACTTACCGATAGGGTTGAGATAGTCATCGGCTGCGTCCGACGCGCTCCTACTATCAACTGATTGTGGATAAGGACTAGAATACTTTTTTATTGGCTGGAAAGTCAATGAAGACGTAAGCAGATGACGACGAAGGGAATGAAAGATACATTAACTGTAGAGCATATGTCACTTCGAATATAACGAAGGCGTAACACTGATTCATCGCCTATAAAGCCGATGAATGCATAAAAGAATATTCAAAGAATACGATAATGATTCCATCGGCTGCAAATTCGATGGTACTCTAAAATAGGATATTCAAATAATAGCACACGAGATCCTACTATAAGCTAGTTACCGATGAAGGCTATAGCACTCATTCATCGACTAAAAAGCCAATGAGAGCATATGTAGATTGGCAAGAAATAATATAAAAGATCCATCTGCTGTAAAACCGATGGCACTCCGAATATAATGTGCGATGAATAAGAAGGAGTGAGACCTGATCCTCCAAAAGTACGAGACCTAGTGATCATTGTGATGGTACCGTTAGAGTCAAACTCAATAAATCAGACCGAACCGAGATAGTATGAGACTGAGACTAACGGCAATGAGAACCCAGACGCTAGATCGGACGTGCGGGTGAAAGGAAAGGGCGAACCCATCAACTAGCTAAGTTGATGATAGAAGATCTTTAAAGATATGTATGTATTGACTGATAGGCCGATACATTGGACATGAGATTCAGGAGAAGTTACTAAAGACGTACGTATATCTACTGAGGAGCCGATATACTGAGCATGATGCTCGATGTGTGGATAATTTATCGGCTAGCTACTCTGATGAAACGCCGAGTAAAGACCTATTGATTTATAGCTCAATCTACTATCAGCAATATAGTAGATTGAACTTAACCGATGTAGCATGAGACTGATGACGGTAAAATAAACTTGATAAGCCAATAGATCCCACAAGGATGTGATGTGGTATATTCGATTGGACTAAGAGGTTGGATCTAACTGATACAGTTTTAGATAGAACGAATACACCAGAATAATGCTGGGATTTACTTATTCACCGAAGTTCGAACCTAACCAATGCAACCCCGTGTTAAGAGTTAAAACCCATCAATAAAAAACCAAGGAAAGGTAGGATTGCGATGTGCTAAAGATGTATTTGATCTAGAGATATATTACAAGTTTTCGGGAGGTCTGTATTTATACTCTAAAGTTATAAGAGTCTGACACGGTTACAACACCCATCGGACATTATTTCCTGAAAACATAAATAGACAATATCTTAACAAAACTAACTAAACATATCTATCTTTACAAGATATCTTTTATATAGATAAAATATCATTATGTGGCTTCTACGACTCCTCTTTAGACTCGATCCCATCTAGATATTTTTTTTATTTTTAACTGAACCAAATCATTTTTTGATTCATCCGATCAACTCTTTCCTTGTATCAATTTGATTCTTCCTAATAGATCGATCGGCTCTCCAATCTATCCACGGGGATTACCAAATTTTGGTACAAACTACTATATACACAATTAGAAAAAATGCTCAAAAAGGTAATATGTAAGTTTTAATGCTTCTATTATCCTACCAAAATTTCAGTGCAAACTATAACTTATTCAGAAGGGAAAAAAGAATAATAGCAGTATAGAGTAAAATGAACCATTATAGTTTGGGATATAAAATAAGTCCAAAAATAGTTTAGCGCTCTGGTGAAATAGTTCAGGGGAGTAAAAAATACCCTTTTCAATTAATAAAATAAAAGGCAGTAAACAAAGTATTAAGGTGAATTATGCGTACTGTGTTCTAGTTACCAATTTTGAATTTTAAAAATTATGTATCACTCCTAAAAAGTTTGGGTGCAAAGTATATACTACAGCTGAAATTAAGTGCATGTTCCCTTCGTTGAAAAAAGAACTACAAAGTTTGGCCTTATTAAATTTTAGTAGGATAAAATTAGGTTATGTGGTTTTTTAGGCATTATCAAGTTTTGGTAGGAGCTCTAAGAGCATAAAGACATGAATTACCAAAACTTGGTAACCGTATTGGTAATAGTATTTTTATTTTATTGTGTTGCTAAGTTTTGAAAATATCAAAATTTGAAAAGGTTGAAATGATAACAAATTAAACAAGCCGTAAATATAATGTTACTTTGATCATTACGTTTCTATTATAATACAATGATAAAATCTAACAAAATTATAATATTATAAAATTGATTATAAAGAAAATCTATGATTTTTTTCAAACTGAATATTTACTGAATAAAGTCAATTATGCCAGATATCTAGTTATGAAGGGAGTAATATATGCCATAATATAGCCGATGTGAATGTCACTTAGTAGTATGAAGAATTTTACTTATTTCATGAGAAAATTGGGATTATGTCATCATAAAAAAAAGTAGGCTTTGTTGAAATAAGATTTCACAAATGAACTTCACAAAATTGCCATCATCAACAATAGCTACGTACTAGAATAACATTTTAGATAAAATTATCCTTACACTTCTTTTTCCTTTCAACTCTCGCGTTGTCTCAAACTCCGTAAGTCCATACGCGGCAGCCAAGGTGGGAGATAGGGACAGAAGGGAAGCCAGATGGTAGAGATAGGCAATAGGGGTGAAGGTGAGCCCATTGAGCGCACGGGAGGACGGTGGCAATTTAGCGAAGCCTATTTTTATGATAATATTTTGGTAAAGCCTATTTTACATGACATGAGGGTATAATCTCAAATTTCTTTTCTTGCACAAATGGTTTAAAAAAAACTCATATTTAAAATTTGGGACTGTCATGAAAATATCATAAATTTTGGTCACTTTTTCTACAGCTAAGATTGTGTTGAGATCTTGTAGGCTGTTTCTCTTTCCCCCTTAGCCTCTCTTCTTCTCTTCTCCGCGCGGACATAACACCTCCAACCCTCCCATCGATGTTGCCATCGTGCTCCCCTTCCCCGAGCACCGCCCCCCGGCTCGCCGGTGCCGGAAGCTGCCAACGGCGCGGTGAGCCCCGCCCGATTGGCCACCCCCTTTCCCCTCTCCTCCCTGCATCCCCCCTTCTCTCTTCATTTCTAATTCAGCGCCGACGCCATTCCCTCGTGCCACCGGATTTGCTGCCGCCGACCACTAGGCAGCAGACAGTTGCTACATCTTCCAGCTGGAGTTCTTTGGGCACAGAAGAGCCTCCAAACCGCCATGGCCTGAGTCGCTTCGACTATGTTGATGGTTGCTTCTACTGGACGGTGCCTTGGGCGGACAAAATTCTCGTGCTTGATGGGCACAAGATGGAGTTCTCCATTATCAACTATGCTCACCGTGTGGAGGACGGCTATCAGGCTTGAGTTGCAGTTGGTAGAGAAGGAACCCATGGGATGCTCACTGTTGGTGAATACATAGGGAATGGAAAGTTTCGTCTCTCTCGCATCGCGAAACAAAGTGGCCGTGAATCTCCCAATGAATGCCTGCCAGATAATGTTATGGAATTGCCCAGCTGCTATAAGAACTAATTCACCTTAGGTGCAGCTGAGGGATTTATATTCCTTCGAGGCATTCCAGAAGATGAGAAATTAGAAGATTCTTCATCAGAGGATCTTTACATAGAGCCTGAAGAAATAGAATATTATGCGCTGGATGCCAAGACTGCTGAATTTGAGATGGTCTGCGCGATGGACATGGACAAGTGCTACTTTGATATTTGCCCATACTTCCGTTTTTCACCACCATCGGCAAAACCATGTGTTTGAAATGGTAAGCTTGCTGTCATAATGCTTACAGTGTGGGGTTCTTACCAATTTCAAGTTTGTTGTAACTCACGGTCTCACGCCCATTTTCTGCTTATTACCAATTTCTGTTTTCTTACTATTGGTTAGTGGTGAGCTGAAAATATGCCATTCCATGGCTCATATTGAGCTAATAGTACCTTATTTAAATCAATCTTCATCCTACCTTGAGCTGAACCTAGCAGGCTTGCTGAAGCTCAACCTGATATCCTTGCTGATGATCCTAGTAGGAGTAGCCCCTTCAACATTTTTTATTGGAGGGGACATCGTAAGGTTTGGGTTGGGACCCTGACGAGGTTTCTTGTAAAAACCTGGCAACATGCTTCTTTGGAAAATATATAGGACATGTGTGGTATGGGTGGTGGAATATCAGGCATTAGGTGAAATGTGAATTTGGTAAATATTTCTTTTTCATTCACAGCTGTTGTCTGTAAGTTCTACTAATTAAATTTATCTGCAGGGATGAAGCCGATGCTTTTGAGCCCATAATCGTGCCATGCATCTGTATTGTTGAGAAGAAGTGTAGGTTGTCAAAATGGTGCTGCAGTTCTGCTCACTGGATGTTCTCGAGCCTTGGGTTATATTTATCAGAAAGTAGTCACTAATGTAGGTTAATATGCCCCGTATTCTGGTGCTGGACTAGTAGTATGTTAGTGCTGTACTGCTATTCTGTGCTGGACTTAAATGTGCAACGCTATAAGATGGGAATGTGCTGGAGAATTCGAATGAAGTGTGGCGTAGGCTGCTCTGGTGAGAACAGCAGGCTGGTGGTTTGTCATCGAGAAACCAGTGGCGGTTGCTGTTCCCAAACAATCATCTGTCACTGCAAAACTCGTTCGTTTGATGTTGTTCATGAAGAAAATCCCTTGAAACGCCGTTTGCCAACATGGGCCACCTAGCCGGAGCAAACGGGCTCGATGGCCCAAACTCACAAAGGCACCAAGTACGGCCATCCTAGTTGTACCATGATTACCTTTTTCTCCTCTTTTAATTATCATCATCACCCAGGACCATGTCTGTCTCCATCTCCAACTGCATTACCGCAATTCAGGCTTCAATACTGTAGCGGCGAGTGTGTCCCAACTCGATCGACAATTGTAGATAGAATTATAGCAGAATTCTCTCCCTCTACAGTTCTACACAGAGAAGGGATCGATCGAGCTCTCTCTCCTTGCAGGCGCCGGCGAATCAATCCTACTCGTATCGGCAACCAACCGTTTCGGCTGGACCAATCAAACGTTACGTCGTTACCAACCCAACCTGCTGCCGCCGACCAGGCAAGCGAAGCCGACGGCCGCGCGAGCCAACGCCAGCCATCCAATCCCGCCTGATCTGGCCTCCGTGACCGCTCAAGGTTCGCTCCCTTCTTTTTACCCTTTTCTTAATAATTCCAAATTATTATTTAATTAATATTATTATCACACCAGAAAATTCATTAGATTGAAATTAAGCCTTTTTTTATTTTTTAATCCCAAAATTGTTGATTAATAGGATTGTTTTCACACCAGAAAATTTTTAGTACTGGATTGAATTGAAATAAGGATAATTACAGTAGTAGGAGCAGGAGAAGCGCCCAGCCTATTTCTGTTTTTTTTTCTTTTCTGTTTCTTTTCGTATCGGGAGATAGATTTCTTTCTTTCCTGCTGGTGCTACTACTACTACTAGAGCCCCGACCTCTCTCTCCCACTTCTCTTTCGCTTCGCCCCCACTTCTCTTCTCCCCCACCCCCAACCCATCAATTTCTTCGTCCGTGTCTCGTATAGCCGCAGCTACTGGCTACGACCCAAACCCTAGGCCGCCGCCGCCCCGGGGGCCACCAGGTAAGAAGGATTTCTACTCCGGCGAGGTTGCGGGGCGGCGCTGCTCCTCCGCGGGCTGGATGGATTAGGGTTCGGTGTTTGTTTCTGTTCGGGATTGGATTTTTGCGAGGTGGTTTATTTTGGTTTTGGTATGGTTGGATCAGTGGAGGAAACAGGAGGAGGAGATCGGAAGGGAGAGGGATTTATGTCCCAGCGAGGGGACAGGGGCGAGGGGCACGCGAGGAGACCCGGCCGGTCCAGCAGCTTCGGCGGCCACCGCGGAGGCGGAGGAGTCGGCGGCGCGGGCAAGGTCGGCGGGGGCTCCTCCGGCCAGCCTCCTCTCTCAACTAACCGCAGGTAAAGATTGATTGATTGATTGACACGGTCCGCTCGTCGTCCCCTGATTGGATGCCTGCATGATTTGATCTGGGGACGGGCGGGTTCGCGAAAAAAAGCTAGGGTTTTTTACGGGACTTTGGATCTGATTGCAGCTTCAGGAAGTCTGGCAATGGCCATGGCGGGCACCAGAGGGTTGTGAACCAACCGGACACCCACGGCTTCCAGCCTGCACCAGCACCCACGCCCCTGCAGACGCCAACGCGCCTGCCGGCACCTCAGAATGTGCCGGCACATGTTCCTGTCCCTGCACCACGACCTCAGCACCAGGGTAAGTTATCGACCCATTCTGTTTATGTTGGATTACAATTAGAATAACGTGAAAAATGTTATTTGATGCACTGACTAGAGTGATCGCATGTTTTTCTTGAATGAGCAGATCCGTCTGGAGTGCGAGCACCCACAATACCACCTGCTAGTGAGAATGTGGCCAATGTGCCACCACCGAAAAGTATTCCTCATGCTGCTCCCAGAGCACCATCAAGGATTTCAAGCACAGCTGCTTCACAGGGAGCATTAAAAGGTTTGGTCCTCTTGTTTTCTTTCACTATAGGAATTGTGAGCAACTAAAGTGGGCACCTCCTTGTAGTGGTTGTTTTCACCTTATAATTGATATCCATGGTATCCTACTTTGTTAACTGCCTGCTGCTTTGTTTGTTCTCTTCTTTTCAGGTGAAACGCTTAATTTGCAGTTTGGCAGTTTCAACACGAATGGTGGTGGACCTGGTGGTAGCATTCTGGTATGCTCTTCTCCCCTGTTCTTGCAGCTTACGTAAATTTGGTCTAATTTCTGGTCCTTTTTCGACATTCTTTCTAATTTCCAAAAACTTTTGCATAGTTCCCTGCCAGGACAAGCTCAGCTCCTCCTAATTTGGATGAGCAAAAACGTATGCAGGTAGTTTCTTCTTCACTTTACCAATTGTTTCTCTGCTCTTGTTAGTTTAATTTGGTGTTAATAGCTATCTTATTTTTAGTACATTGTTTGTTAGATGTATTAATAATAGTATATTGTCAACATATGTAACAAATAATGTATGCTCCCATGGATAATATTCCTTCAGGAGATTTGAACAAGTCATGCTTTTTTGCTTGTATTGTTGATATTTTATTTATACGAGTTATTAATTTTCAATTTCAATATTCTAAAAGATTGTATCATTGTGTTATCTTTCTGTGGTGTTTAGGCACTCCCTGAAGGTCATAAGGTTGTATCGTCTGGGCTTGTTCCTCCAATTCCAAAACAGCAGCAGCAACAGCAGCCGTTGCAGCAGCATAAGCAGCAGTCACAGCCACCACCGCAGCAAACAAGAAAGGATGCTGTTAGTGCTAGTCAATCTAAACCTGTCAACCCTCACATTCCTTCCCAGATGAAGAGAGATGTGCATGTCTCTCCTCCTGTGCCCAATGTTGCTCCACCGAGACCCACTGTTCAGCAGATACCTGGGATGCCGATATCAATGCCATATCACCACCAGCCACCCTTGCAGTTTGGTGGTCACAATCCACAAATTCCACCGCAGGGAGTTGTACCTAGCTCACTGCAAATGTCGATCGGATTGCATGGCACCAATGCACCCCAGGTTGCACAGCAAATGTACATACCAGCTATTCAGCACCATCATCAACTGCAAGCGCCAACAATGATGCATCAAGCACAAGGTATAACTTATGTTAATTCAGCTACTCATCCACTCACAACTCAGTTGGGCAACATGATGAATGTGGGGGTGGGACCTCAGTTTGCTCCGCAACAGCCAACTAAGTATGTAGGATCTACTCGGAAGACCACGGTCAAAATTACTCATCCGGATACTCATGAAGAATTGAAGCTCGATAAGAGGATAGACTCTTCTGGGCAGAGGGGTTTACCTAGTGTACAACAACAATCCCAGCCGGTCAGTAGTTATGGATCTCCTATGAGCTTCTATCCTCCTATTCAGCAAAATTCGTATAATCAGTCAACTATGTTTTACCCCACCACCACTGGTGTTAGTCAGGTTCCCACTGCATCCCAGGGTCCTAGGTTTATAGCCGGGCAAACAGTTCCATTCATCAACACATCGATGAACACAGTTCCTGGCAGTAACAAGGACAGCGTTGCAGGGCCTACAGCACCTGCACACCCCCAAGTCCCAGGTAAACCACACCTAGCTGGGTACATGGAGAAATCCGGGGCACACATGGTCACGATAAGTGCGCCGCCTGGTAAATCAGATGCTACTAAGTTAAAACCAACTGAAGACACTATGTCACATCAACAAAAGGATGATGAAGCTGTTTCTGGCGTCACTAAATCAGGTAGTGAGAATGAGAGCAAAGCTCTGCCGATCATGAAGAAGCATTCCACATCAGGGAGCCAACCCTTACAAGCTGTAGGTGCAAATCCAGAAACTACAGCACCTGCATCCTCTGTTGTGAATTCTCTGTCTGGAGTTGATGGAAAAAGCATGGAATCCATTCAAAGAAATGAGTCGTTTAAGGATAGCAATAAGAATGCCACTAAGGACACCAGGAATTTATTGCAAGAACCACAGGTACATCTTATGCTGTATAACTAACATTCTATGTTTGCACTTTTCTATTGTTTTGTATGGTTTGCTCAATGGCTTGTATATTGTTTTGTTCAGTCAGCTTCATCTGCTGAAGATTTAAATGTGCAGACCTCTGTAAAGTTATGTGATGGTGTTAGTCCCATGGAAGATAAGGGCATCAGTAGAGAGATGGAACTGACCAACACAGCTTCAGAAGCAGTGTCCTCTCCTGGGGTTAGCACAGCTGAAGCTGAAAGCAAAACATTAAAAGGTATGCACTCTGCACGTTGAAAATCAGTGCCGAAACAGTTGTGTCGTGTTGATTCTTTGTTTAACATGTTTGCTTTGGCAGCTGCTGATGCTTCTAGCATGGATAGGGGCTCTGCAAGATCGACCTCTGAGAGCACTGAGAAGCCTGAAGAAGTAGGAAAATCTGATGTTATTGGTGAATCTGAGCAAAGTGAAATAACTCGCAAAATTTCATCAGATCTTATGAAGGATGAAATTTCTCCTGATTCAACTGGAAATGGATCGCATGAAGTTTGCATGCTAGACTTGGCTGAGCAGTCATCTGCGATGGCTTCTAATCCTGATAATACAGATGCAATGACTTCTGTAACTGACCAGGGACAACTACTCAAAGAACCCACCCCTTCTGTATCTGATGAGAATGCTATAATGAACAGATTCCATCAGAATGCTGAAAAAATGTCAGATTCTGTTGATGACAATATTGCTTCTGTTGCCAGTGCTGAAACTTTGTCAGAGTTTATCATTGAAAATGCCAATGCTAAAGGTGACAAAAGTGGTAATTGGGAAACAGGGTCTGCTATATCTAGCACCATTCCTGATGTGTTATCGGTGACTCATTCAGTGGCATTAGAGGGTCCACTGAAACCAGAAAGTATGTTAAAGGATCAATCTAGTACTGCACCAGCAGCCTCTTTTCGACCAGTTTCAAGGGAAAAACCTAGCGTGGAAGTTACTCGAATAAAGCTTACAGCTGGGAAAAAGAAGAAAAGAAAAGAAATGCTTTCAAAAGCTGATGCTGCTGGGAGCTCAGATCTTTATAATGCATACAAGGGACCTGAGGAAAAACTAGATTTCACTGGTGCCACAGAGAACCTTGATAGTTCTTTGATTGTTGATCATGAGCTACCAGACGATTCCTCTGAAAAGGAGGTTAATATGGGTGAGGATGAGGGAAAGAAGAAGGTTGAGCTTGATGATTGGGAAGACGCAGCAGAAATGTCTACTCCAAAGTTGGAAAGGTCTGATTCCAGCAATCAGGCAACAGAAGCTTATGGGAGGAAGAGATATTCGCGGGATTTTTTGCTAACTTTAGCACCAAGTTGTACTAATCTTCCTGTTGGTTTCCAGATGGTTGATTTTGCCAGCGTTCTTTTCTCTAATTTGACTGGAAAGTCTTATGTTGTTGATCACCCAAGTCCTGGAAGGGGAGCTGACAGGCCAACATCTCGTGGTGATCGCCGTGGTGCCGCCATGGAGGATGATAGGTGGGGAAAATCAGGCCATCCTTTTGGTTCTGGTCGTGATATATCCCTGGACAATGGCCCTCCAACTATGAATCACCGTGGCACCCAAGGGGGGAATCATGGTGTTTTGAGGAATCCACGAGGTGGACTTCTTGTAGGACCAAATGCACCTCAAATGGCACGGAGTGGCTCTGATGCAGATCGATGGCAGCAAAAGGGTCTGTTCCCGTCTCCTGTTACACCCATGCAAGTAATGCACAAAGCTGAGAAAAAATATGTCGTTGGCAAAGTTTCTGACGAGGAAGAAGCAAAGCAGAGGCAGCTAAAGGCTATTCTTAACAAATTGACACCACAAAATTTTGATAAGCTTTTTGAAAAGGTGAAAGAGGTGAACATTGACAGTGTGGCTACTCTTACTGGGATCATTTCACAGATATTTGACAAAGCTTTGATGGAGCCAACATTCTGTGAAATGTATGCTAACTTTTGTTTCCTTTTGGCTGGTGCACTGCCGGATTTTAGTGAGGATAATGAAAAAATTACATTCAAGAGATTGCTTTTGAATAAATGCCAAGAGGAATTTGAAAGGGGTGAAAGAGAGGAGGCTGAAGCAGACAAGACTGAGGAGGAAGGTGAGATTAAGCAAACTAAAGAGGAAAGGGAAGAAAAAAGAATTCGTGCTCGAAGGCGGATGCTTGGGAACATTAGGTTGATTGGAGAATTGTATAAAAAGAGGATGTTGACAGAACGCATCATGCATGAATGCATTAAAAAATTGCTGGGAAATTATCAGAACCCTGATGAAGAAAACATTGAAGCACTGTGCAAATTGATGAGCACAATTGGAGTGATGATAGACCATGCAAAGGCTAAGGAGCATATGGATGCATACTTTGATATAATGCAGAAGCTGTCAACAAGTCAGCAATTATCTTCCCGTGTTAGGTTCATGCTGAGAGATTCAATTGATCTCAGGAAGAATAAATGGCAGCAAAGGCGTAAGGTGGAAGGCCCAAAGAAAATTGAGGAGGTGCACAGGGATGCAGCTCAGGAAAGACATGCTCAGTCGAGTAGGTTAGCTCGTGGCTCAGTTGTTGGTTCTGCTCCAAGGCGAGGAGCAGCACCTATGGATTATGGTCCTCGTGGCTCAGCAGCAGCATTGGCTTCTCCAAGTTCTCAGCAAGTTGGTCATCGAGGAATGTCTTCACATTCCCGTGGGTTTGGTACTCAAGATATCCGGTTCGAAGAAAGGAATCCATTTGACAATAGAACTGTCCCCTTTCCTCAGCGGAAGGATGAAGCTATCACTCTTGGGCCACAAGGTGGCCTAGCAAGGGGTATGTCTATAAGAGGGCAGCCACTTATATCAAATGCCGAACTTTCTTCTGCTGTTGATAATCGCAGGATAGTATCTGGTCCAAATGGGTATAATTCTGCTTCGACTGCACGAGAGGAACCAAGCTCAAGAATTCCTGATCGCTCTAGAAGAACGGAAACTAATGCACAGTTTGCTGGACCATCAAACAGGCCTGCCAGCCAAGAGGGCCGTTCAGAAAATAATTCATACTCTGAGGATGATTTAAGAGAGAAATCTATTTCTGCCATCCGGGAATATTACAGGTAATATTTTGTAACGTCTGAATTTTCATGTGAACTACTTCATTTTGTGCCAGTTAAATATAATTCCTGTGCTTATTGCACCCTTTAAAAGTTTGATGCCTGTCTCCTTGATGTCAAGTTCTAATATGTTTGTAACAAATTTTGATTATAATAATGAGTTGCTCTCTTGTTTTGGCAACTGCCAACTGCTAGTTTTCTTAGTGTTGCTGTTCTGCAATTATTTTAGGTTACATTTTAGTGCAACTACTAATACTTTCTAGTTTTTTTTGCCACTTTTCGTTCTCTGTATTTTATCTGCCGAGTTATCCCTTGTTTCTGAAGATGGAGTAGCGAGGGTTTATGAATGCTGAAATTTGAACTTAAGACTTGTATAAAAAGGATAAAATGTCACCTTCTTGTAACATTGAGCCACTAACAAGATTGGAGGGCAATTACCACTTATTTTCCAATGAATTTTAACCTTGTAGGTATCTGTTACTGTGTACTTTATTTAGGAAGCCAGGGTGGGTTTCTTGGACTTTAGTTTTTATTGAGTATTACATTTCGTTACTATTTTTCATTGCTCATTGATCTGGTCCTGTTGCTGTGTTACTCAAATTTTTTTGATACTATAAAAGTCCTTTGCATTGTGTGCTAACTAACATACAATTATTTTGGCAGTGCAAAAGATGAGCAAGAGGTTGCTTTGTGTATTGAGGAGTTGAATGCTCCAAGTTTCTACCCCTCTGTCGTATCACTTTGGGTAAATGATTCCTTTGAGAGAAAAGATATGGAAAGAGAGTTGTTGACTAAGCTTTTTGTTAGCCTTTGCAACAGTCGAAATAATTTATTGAGCAAGTCTCAACTCACTGAAGGGTAATTGTTTCTCTTCTCCTCACTCCTATTGCCTTTGCTTTTTTTTATACATTTTACTGTGTAAACTGAACACATGGTTATGTCCAGACTTGCGTCTGTCCTTGCTTCATTGGAAGATGCTCTAAGTGATGCTCCGAGGGCTGCAGAATACCTTGGACGGCTTCTTGCAAGGTTTGTGGTAGAAAGCATATTGTCCTTGCAAGAGGTAGGTACGTTGATTGAACAAGGTGGAGAAGAACCTGGAGACCTTGTACATCATGGCAGTGGAGCTGATGTCCTTGGTGCAGTTCTAGAGTCCATCAAAGTAGAAAAGGGAGATTCATTCTTGAATGAGGCCAAGATCAGCTCCAACCTTAAATTGGAGGATTTTAGACCACAGCATCTTAAGAGATCAAAGTTGGATGCCTTCATGAAAGCATAAAGAAGCTTTGTTACTAGGTAAGTCGGGTGTTCTGTAATGGCCTGTCCATAAAGAGATGCCATTTGTTTTATCATTTCATAGTATATAATTTAGTAGATATGTTAATCAGTGCTTTATCAAGATTGTTAAATCATCAAGTTCTAATTTACTGTTTTGGCTGAACAGCTTACCGATTCATGGGTGTTGGTACCATGGCGTTTATCATTTTTTTCCATCAGACCAGCTTTTTTTTTAATTGACAACTGATAAGGCCCATCAGATGCTGCCCTTACTTGGCACGCACCATTTATTATTCCAGGAGCTCCTGCTGTGAGTTTTCTCCATCCTATCCTGTGCAGATTTGGTTCTGATGGTAAATTATGGAAGGGTCCTCGATGTTGTTGCCAATAGTAGTCCCATTTCGAGTCGGCTGTAGCGAGTATCAGGGTTATTATTTTTTTGTGATCACAGGGGGAGAAGTCTTCTAACCAATGTTTGTTGGGAGTAGGGGGAATTCTAGGTTCAGCTTTGATGCCTCCCTTGGCTTCTGACCAATATTTCGATGTGATCAGACTTCGTAGTTGCTTTTAACTTATCGGCATTTTCCTGATAGCCAATGTTCCTCTTGACTTACCTACTACTGCCTTTTGTTTAAATTTTCCTGTAAGTTGCAATTATTCCTGTCGCTCGTTTTCTTGATATTGTGTTTATTAACTGGGGACCTGACGTCCATACGATCTAGTCCGTATACGGGCCTCGAATATGATTTGTGTGGAGCTTTTTTGCTGACCCTTGAGGTGATCTGTGACTGTTCATTTGCGTGCATCACAGCATCTCTAATGCTGCAACGTGAAGAAAACGGTGCTTAGAAGTGGTGGTTAGACTTGGTGTAAAGAATCTGTCTAGTTTTCTCGGTATGGTTATCCGTAGTATTTTTTATAAGTTACTCGTATCGGATTATCTTTTCACTGTTGTTTTTGTATGAGCGTCTCATACTAAATCCAAGGGAGCTCCAGAATCTCTGAACTCTTAATTCAAGAATATTTGAACTAGATCTTTACTTTGGTATTACAAAACAAATTGATAAACCATTTCCAAAGTTCAGCCCCATTTTGGAGGCTCCTGTCCGCTATTAATTGTAGCGGTTAAAAATAGGTGGTTTTCTAAAAAATTCGAACAGGAGCGGAGGCCGGAGGACCGCACGGCTCCAGTCTCCACTGCTCTCACCGCTCCCCTCTTCTTCCACGACCATTGCTGGTGGCCGCCGGCCGGTGACGTGGTGTCGTCCTTGCTGGAGCAGCTGCCCGACCGTGTCTCACCCTACAAGGAGCTCCTGAAGGAGTCTTCCTCTATCGTCTCTGTCGTCTTCCACTCCCTCCTAGAATTTGTCAGCAACGTTAACGACTTCTACTCTGCCAAGCCGTCTGAGCCTTTGTTCAGGCCTCCTGCTTCAAGTTCTCGTTCCTCCTGTCCCTAGCCCACAGCCGTTGGATTCTCTAAGACTGGCGGGATGGCCGCATCCTCTTGCTCGCCTCCCTGCGCGCAGGGTCTACTTTGACAACGACGCCCACGAAGAGGAACTCATCTCGATCCACCGCGGAAACGTCATGACGGACCATACCGTCTGTAACTCTACATCTAGGCGTTACGTCATCCTCCCCCAATCCCCGACGACCTGATCACTTCCGGTGAGCAGGAGCTCCTCCTCGTTTTCGAGACATTCCTCGCTCTCGTCGCCGAGGAGGAGATGGCGGGCACATCATTCAGAGTGGTGGCGAGGGCGCACTACGAAAGCAAGGTGGTCGTCTTCGTCTTCTGTTCACGCACCCAAGAATGGTGTAGCTTTAAATTCTCTTCAAGCTCCTCGGCACTTTCTCAGGTACGTTTCTTGTTGCCTCTGCACTACTATGTGCAAGGCTGTTTCTACTGGGTGCCGAGTGGGATGAGTAAGTTGCTCGTTCATGACACATGCAAGATGGTGTTCTCCACTGTTGACCTCGAGAAGAATCAAGATAGGCAAGGGAAGACATGGTTGGGGTTTTTCTCTTGAGAGAGGTTGATAACATCAAAAATTGATAAACTTATAGATAGATTGGAAAGACGATCGGTTTAGTAAAAAAATTGTTCGATTGTTATAGGAAAGAAACTGATCAAATGAAACGAGAAAGGATTCGATCTAATTATAGAAAAATATTTTATTTAAGGCTGAGTCTGAGAAGGAGCCATAAAACTCACGACATGATAATTTATTTATGTAAATCGTATCTTATATTAATAATAATGTTTAGTTAGTTCAGTTAACTTCTCTATAGATATTTTTCTTTTATATTTTTATGAAATAACGTCCGATGGTTGTTGTAACCTCGCTGGACTCTGTAATGATATGGTATAAATATAAACGTCTTGGAAGCCTGTAAAGATATCTTTCAATCAATATAATTTCAACGCATCGTCACCCTAGCTTGTCTAGGTTTTATCAGTGGGTTCTGGCTCTCGACGTGGGGCTGTATCGGTTAAGTTCGATCTCTGACAAATGGGTAAGTCCCACTACTATCCTGTTATATCTTGTTCTATCTAAGACTACATCGGTTAGGTTTGACCTCTTATTCAGATCGAGTGCACCGTATCACGTCCGTGCGAGATCTATCGGTTTACCAAGCTCTTTCTGTCGTCATCCGTCCTATGCTGTATCGGTTAGATTCGATCTATGAGGCTGCCGACAGTAGATTGAGCCGTAGGCCTGTAGATCTCTACTCGGTGTTTTATCGGAGTGGTTAGCCGATGAGTTATCTATACCTCGAGCAATATGCCCAGTGTATCAACTCCTTAATCGATACACACCCATTTTTGAGTGACTTCCATTGAACGTCACGTCTATTGCATCGGCCTTCTGGTTGATACACACACATCTTTAGAGATTTCCTCTCATCGGCTCAACTAACCGATGGTTTCCTCTGCCCTTCCTTCAGCAAGATCGATCTGGCGTCCGCCGGCCTATTGTCGTTGGCCTCAGTCTCTTACTGTCTCGATTCAATCTGATCTTCGAGATCGGTGCTAGTGGCGTTGTCATGGTGGGCGATGTGTCTCGTGCTGTGGAAGGATTGGGCCTTGCTCTTTGTTCATCACCCACCATATTTGGAGCGGCATCGGCTTTGCAGCCGGTGTGTCTTTTATACGATTTCTTGTAGCCTGATCAGGCGTACTGGCATCATGTCCGCGCGAGGCTCGCTAGCGCGTCGAGCTTCCTCCTCCGTTGACGGTCTCGTGCTGTTTCGGTTATGTTTGACCTACGAGATTGGCGATGGTGGTTCGAGCAGGCGCCCAGGTAGGTCTTCGCGCGACGTCTTATCGAAGTGAGTAGTCGATCAGTTATCCTCACCGCAGGCCTCACAGCCATTTCATGTATCGTCTAATGATCGATCCGCTAGAGATCGATCTGGACACGTCGGACGCTTCATGGTACTGTCTCGATTCGGTCCGATCTTTCAGGGCTCGTGTCGGACGTGCCTGGCGTTGAGATCTAGTGGGTCTCGTTCTCCATCGGCTCAAGCGGCTGATGGGTTTAGGTGTATGCCTGTGTCGGACGTTCAACCGTTAGGTAGCCGATGACCTCGCCTTTTCTTCCCTTGTTGTTATGTTCGGTCTAGGCTCCTGTCGTCTCCGCGTTGTTAGTCTCTGGTCTCATACTGTATTGGTTCGGTCCGATCTATCGAGGCTGGTCCTAACGACATCGTTATTGCAGTTGCTAGCCCACGTGACTTCGTGGGGGATCGAGTCCCGCTTCGCGCTTCGAATGCCGCGGAGCGTCATTAGCTCTTTGGCCGATAGGTTCTATAGTATATTCCACACATCTATATCTCATGTCTCTATCGGCTGTTCAGCCGATGCTTGAGCACTGCCTTCTCTATCGGCATCCAGCCGATAGGGTGAGCCGGACAGTCCCACCGGCCGACCGGCTCATGGGTTTTATCTTCTCTTCTTATCAATTACAGGATCAAATTGACAGTCACACCCTCAAACCTCGAAGCTTAAATATCTGTACTAGAGTTAAGCAGATCTCTCAGGCATTCGTATGACCAAGTCGCCGTCTCTCTTTAGTTAGACCTTCTCTCGCAAGATTTGGTGGTGAGCATGGACTTAACCGGAAGAACTCACCTCTGTAATACAACTAAAAGAATCAAAACAGATGATGACGGTGGGCCACAATTAAACTTGGACAAGACAATCCTTGCCCTTGGAATATCACTTTAGCATTATGTATTTAGCTCAGGGACGCTCTTGCAATGGTGGTGACTCGACTGGTTTGGATGCTCTTTAGAGGATATGCTAAATATATTATATTTCTCATTAGGGTCCAAAACATTACTGCTTGAGAAGGTTTGTGGGTTGGAAAGACCAATTCTCTTTGGAAAGATATATACTGGCGTACCCCCATCCTTATCACAGGCAAGTATGTGAATATGGTGAGCTTTTTACTAACATTGCTAATTGTGTTTTACTGGCCTTGGGGGTGGGTCTCCAGAAGGATCAAGACAGTGCAGTTACTGCGCACATATCTCACCTCAGTTCACCACAATTGTCACAAAGTTTATCTCTGCTCCTTAGTGATTTATTACAGTTGTGGTTGCATCCGAATTGTTTTGTGGAGGTGCTTGGATAGCTCATCAGACTAGAGTATGAAATGCAGTCCTGATTATATGCATGGTTGCTCTACAAATTGGGTGAAAGATTATTTTTTACAAACTAGTTTATGGATTGGAACAGAACTGGAACTATTAGATTTCTGGCCATGCTGCCTAAATGGCAATTATGTATAAGAAAGATCTGAATGTGATATCTAAAGTAGTGAAAGATGTAAACCTTCTCGCAAAATTACTGCGTCACGTCATCAAAATAACATGGACCGTCCGATTTGCACTTCTAAAGTAGTCAAAGATGTAAACTCTCGCAAAATTACTGCGCCACGTCATCAAAATAACATGGACCGTCCGATTTGCACTTCTAAAGTAGTCAAAGATGTAAACTCTCGCAAAATTACTGCGCCACGTCATCAAAATAACATGGACCGTCCGATTTGCACTTCTAAAGTAGTCAAAGATGTAAACTCTCGCAAAATTACTGCGCCACGTCATCAAAATAACATGGACGGTCCGATTTTCACTTCGGATGTTTCTAGCCATCGGATGGTCTAATTGGCTAAATATCTTCTGGCCCTTTAGAAAACTTTTGTCTTACTAGTCCTTCCATGTCCCTAAAAAGTTTTTCATTTTGCACCCTCCTCTCCTCCCTACCGTGCGACTCTGCGCCGCCGACGCCGCCGCCGCCACCGTCCTCACAAGTGCCGGCGCCACCGACTCTCCCTCCAATCCACGCGAGCTTCAGGGCTGCCGGATCCGGGCCTTTCCTTCCCGTGCTGGTGCTCATCTCCACCTCGATGACAGCACAGCGCCATCGCGAGCTCGGCGGCGCCGGATCTGGGGGCGGACCAGCGACGAAGAAGGGGCTTCAACGACGACCCGCCTCTGCCTCTCCACGATCTCACGCGCCTCTGCCTCCCGACGAGCCCACAGCGCTTCCGCTACCAGCGTTGTCCTCACCGATTCAACCACGGCTCAGTCCCAAACGGCGATTCAACCAGCGCCCATAGCTCCCGCGAATCCGCGTTGCCGCGACGAGAAGGTGGAGGGGCGTTGTCAATAGGCCGAGACTGAGCGCGCCCATCACGAACTCCAATTCCAGAACCACCGCTTCAACCACCACCCGGCTTCCGCGGCGACCAAATCTCGTCGGACGGCCAAGCCTTCGCCTCCTCCATAGTCTGCCGGCAACTTCAACCGTAGTGCCATCAGCACCTCTGGCGTCTCCCGACCTCTTCCATGCCATCAACTGTAGAGAAGAGAACCTCACTGGTGAAATAGGACAACAGCAGTGGTGAGTACTCTTGCTCTTCTCCTCCGCCAGTCCCTTTTCATTGTTCGTTCTTAATCTGGACCGTTAAATCAGGGGAGAGAACTTCAGGAAGCACCCGCGCAGGAACCCCTCACCAACAACATCGATTCACTGGTAAGGTATCAACTCCATTTCAGAATCCGTTATTAACTATATATTAATTTTATGATTATAGTTCAATTAACAGATACAACGAAGAATTGAAAAGATAAATTGCAGACTAACACTCCCTCCATCCCAAAAAAACCAATTCATGGGGATGAATCTGGTTTTTTGTTGTATTTTACTATGCAAATAACATTATCATTACAAAATAACTTACAATATAACGTGCACGTGCGTGTTGAGCTTAGGGATGGACCATATATAAGCAGAACCCTTCACCAACTTTACCATGCTCTCCTTCAAGCTGTGAGCCAGTGACCAGTGCATAAGTGAGTATCTGAAATTCTGAATATCTCTGATGGGCTAGCTATTCAATAAGTTGCACCTAAAAACACTGCTGCTGCTTGGGAATTAACTTCACCAGATCAACAGATCACAGATGGCAGCCTGATGATGGCACAAGCTGCTGCGAAGTAATTTTGGCTACAATGAGCCGTGAGTTACAATCTGAAATAAAGAAGCAAAGGGCAGTGCACGTCTTGTAGACTCTCTGCAGTTGCTTCGTGTCTCCATATTGACAAAAGTATGTCATGGTGCTGGTCAATGATATACTCTTGCATGATGTATACTTGAATAGACCACATGGAGCCTAATGGCAGTAATCTTCTTTATTCTTTTACTCTTTGTTTTCATTAGAAAGATGAATAATACCTGCCACAACAATAAGCAAGCATGACCATGATTTGCCCTGCCGTTTGTACTCTTAGTAAAAGATTTGAAATTGAATATCTAAGATATTATCGTATTAATTAGCTCCTTTCAATGTTGTCCTGTGCAGTTACACTATCGTCGCAGTTCTCATT
The DNA here is from genome assembly GCA_030770085.1 of Oryza coarctata. Classification (NCBI taxonomy): domain Eukaryota; kingdom Viridiplantae; phylum Streptophyta; class Magnoliopsida; order Poales; family Poaceae; genus Oryza; species Oryza coarctata. The sequence continues at coordinate 14,715,804 of CM061475.1, forward strand.
ATGCACTAATTATTTTGCAACCATCTGTATTGTTCAGGAATTTCTAAAACCCATTGTCACCAATATGCTCTAGAAATGATACTACTATTTAATCATTGTAGTAATATCTATCCATATGTTTTATAATCTAATCAAATATAAAATTACAGCTATTTCCTGATGTTATCAGTTTTACAACAGGAAATCAAATGACTGCAATATTGTTTTGCATTGTTGGTCTTTACCTGAAGTTACATTTCTATTTTTCAAGTCACACCATTGATCCATTATATAATTTTGAGAAACTATTTAGACATCTATCTATCACCCTCTAATTGGCTTACTAGCTTACTGCCATGCATCTAGGATCTCTTCATGGATCATATGCACATGAGTACTTCTTAAATGATAAAAATCAGATAGATGCTATATAATCTCTGATCTGAGTTTCTGTCCAACTTGCAGGCCTCCCCCTTTGTAGGCTGTTATGTAGGTCTTTCAGCGAGTTGATTATGTGAAGTATAAAAACTTCAACGATGTTGGCAGGACTTGCTCAGGATAACTCTTCGACAAGGAATACTAAGCCTTGTGTACATAATGTTGAACAAATTGTCACTGTAAGCCTTATGCATCAAATTGTTGTGTAGATATTCTCATCTTTTGAGCAGATACAGTACAATGAGCCATGAATACCTAGAAAAAGTTTGCTTGCTGTGACATTGTCGACTTGGTTGAAGGAGAAATAAAATGAAAACAAAATCATGCTACTACATGTGCAGGCAGCATGGGTAACAGCAGGAGAACAACACATGGCACTAACAGCTCGGACAAATTCTGCTTGTCTTCTCTTTAACCCTGTTTATTACATATTTCTTGAGTTTTCCAGTGCTGATTGTAATTGCCCTAGAATGAGCATTGTTGTGAAAACCAAAAGCAAAAGGTTGATATCGAACATATTATTTGGGTATTTAGTTGGAAACATAGGTTCGTTTACATGACTACATCTATAGTTCTAACTAATTGTTTATCAAGTCCTATGATTTTGCAAAAATCTAAAATTTAAAGTACAATCTCATCATACCATATTATGGTCCATATATACAGGACTTTTATACAGGCATTTAAAGTCGTTTGTTGCATGACTAAGTGGTTAGTATCAGATGAATATAATTTAGTGATTGCCCATAGCTTCACATATATAAACCAATGGTTGGTTCAGTTTTATTGGAACCAATATAACTTTATCCCGTTTTATACTGGAATCAATACAACCCAAGGTCAAGGCATAAAAAGTCTACATACTAGGCCAGGAATGGGAAAATTGGACTTAAATTTACATCTGTTGTTTTGTTAACCAGATTTCTAGTATATGGAGCCCTGTTATGTTTATAATAAACATACATTCCTTGTGATTGTTTTGTAAAATAATTTGACCATTATGTTTTTGTATTCGGTTTCTTATGTACTCCGTGGCTACGATTTATAGAACATTATGACCTTATCCTCTGCCATAAGGAAAACATGCGTTACTTGCTTTGATAGAATTTCTCTTGACAATTCTAATACTATTTCTATATGCAGGTTTGTTTGGCAGTGATAAGGACATCAAAAGGGGGCACAGAAGTATTGCTGTAGTCTGATTGCTTAGGAATGTTGTGGAAGACATCAAACTACAAGTGACGGTGGTGGCATCTGTCAGTAGTTTGTTCAACCGTTATCTAGTTTGTTTATGTAGTTTTGTTCCACTTATGATGTGTTCTTGAACCATTTGGTTGCAAGTCACTGAGGCTCTTTACGATGTATGCTTTTAAAGCAGATTGTGGCTTTTGGAGCTTTGCAGATTTGTTGAACAGAATCTGTTAAAATTCGAAAGAAAGTTGATGGAATCTAAAGTTTAAAACCAGTATTTTTTTGTGATCTTGAACTTAACTGCTGTTATTAACCTTATTCAATTGTAGGGATAAAATCGGTTCTGTTAGGTTTTTTAGTCCACCGGCAAATTCTTAATTTTTCGTTGTATTTGTTGCCAGTGAACTTTAGATAGTGTGAACTGATGTATAGTTATCTGGGGCTTGAGGTCACATTTAGCTTTCACCATTCTGAATTTTCTTTATAGTTTCAATAGTCAGGTAGCTTAGCTTTTCAAAAATAGCACAATATGTGCAGGCGTTATTCTCCATTTCTACGTGCACTTCGCATCCTTTTGTTTTTCTTTTTTCTCAAGCGAGCTATGACTTGGTATAACGTACTGACGGTACCGTGGCAACCTTTTTTCTGCATATTTATTATGCAACTTTAGGTTTATCTTTACTGTTAGGGAATACAAACTTTTGGCCATGTTGAACAATCAATTTTAAAAGATTCATATCGCTGTTTAGGTCTCCATCGGTGCAGTTAGACGCTGCTGATAAGCAGTGAAAATGGAATGAACGAAAAATAATTTATAGATATAAATTTTATATTTATGTTATTGAGCGGTTTAAAAGATAATATAAAAAATAAACTACGATAAAATAACTTTAAAATCGTTTTTAAATTTGGACACTACAAGAATCTATGCCTGAGAGATGATGTTCGATAGGCTCCCTTGGGCAAAGTCTAGTTTGCTCGATGTGGTATTAGTGATGTTTCCAAGTAATTTGATTCACTTTTTACTGTTATTTTTTTATGAGTCTCTGATACTACATTCCTAAATCCATGGGGATGGCCGCGATAGCACGGTTGTCCGTTCTCCTTATTCCTGAATAGCTTTACTATATCTTTCACTTTCGAAAATATTCAGGGGTAAGTGTGCATCTGGTGTTGATGCCAAACAATTGAAGAACCATTATGCAAAGTTTAACCCCAAATTGGCAAGGTTTTTGCACGATGCTTCTATAGTACTACGCTACTGCGTCAGTTCTGCCTGCGTCGGTTGTGTGAGGGCCCAAGGGAGAAGCTACGTATTGGCATATTTTAATGGACCTTATATTAGGCCGAAATTTGCTACGTTGTACACCACTAAATTTTTTACTCATATATTTTTTATTAAAATATTTATACCCAAGGCTCTTTACGAGGGTTTTTTAATTAAAAAAACAGAGAGCATTAAATCATACGTGGTAAATGGTCATTGGCCCCATTAACGATGGGCTAGCGGAGGGCTAGCAAATTTAAGCTGAGAGCGTTTTATCTCACGGTAGGAGGTCACTTGCAAAATATCGTGGCAAGAGTACGAGGGAGGATGGGGCCTATCGTTTTTTATAGGTAGCTCCCTTACCGCTCTCTACTAGGTATTTTTTCATTCTCAGGTGGTCACTTGTAAAATTGCTAGGCCTACTCGTGGGAGGAGAGGGGCATGACAATTTTATAGGTGACCTTTTGTTATTTTCTGTTAGGATATTTTTTTGTGATAAACTATAAAACTTCTCTTAGCCGCCCAAAAATCTAGTTTAATAAAAAAAAGAGAGGGTTGAGGAGAGGCGAAGAAAAGCGGTAAAACTTTATTAGCTCGTGGATTCGTATGGAGTTAAAAATTTATAGCTTTTATAGTATTTATTCTTAGTATGAAACAAAGTATGTGTTGTATTGTTTTAGATTCTTGAATAGTTTTGTTTTAAGATCCATAGTTTATTAGTTTCATTTCTATATCCATATATAGTTTTGGTTATAATATTTAAAGATGTATCGGTATTGAAATATTGAATGTACGGTACTAGATGTGATAATTAATTTCTTACTTAGTTTAACTCTATTTTTTTGTAAACATATATGTTAAATATTAGTTATATCATGGTCGAGAGAATATTAGGTATGATTCATATAGTGTAGATCTGTTAGAGTTTGACTCAACTCTTCAGAGCATTAAAAGACCAGCTGAGATAAGTTTTTCAGTAGTGTAAAACTTATTAATGCAAGGTTTCCAAATCAACCTACATATCAATAAAATAACTATGTATGTTGTAGTGAGCTAAGCAACCAAAGTTTTTTTTTCTAGAAATTGATTCCAGTACGTTCCACTACCACTTAAAGATGTTATATAGATAATACATTGCAATGAGATTGATAACCTAGAATTCTTGTAAGTGTACAAGAAAGACAATACTATTTCCCTATAAGACAAAGAGAATCTAAGTATGATGGGAGGTGTTACTAAAACAGTTGGGTCAGAGCACGAAAAAAGAGGAGGAAGAGATAGCGAGCCTAGAGGATTAACATATGAGAGAGAGAGAAAAGACACTATTGTTAAAGTAATGGATAGCGAATATTCTAATAAAGAGCATGCAGAGGATGATAAATCATCAGACAAGGAGGACAATAATGTAAATCCCTCACAATGGTCCAACGATGATTTCTCTGGACTTGTTATCTCTAAAGAACATCACGTGCCATAGGAGTACAAGGAGAACGAGGTCATTCAAGGAGCTAAGTACGTAAATAAAGAGAAATTAATGGAGATAGTTAAGTATTGAGCGGTATTATTTTGTAGGGAGTTCTAGGTCACAAAGTTAAATAAGTTGGTGTATAAAGTGAAGTGCGTGAACTTAAGTTATGTGTGTTCATAGAGGATATATACATTCAAGGGTAAATGGAACGATTACTAGAAGGTATTAATCATCACCGAGCATAATTATCACTTACAAGGGGTCGAGAAATATTACAAAAATATAACATCTAAATTTATTGTAACAGAGATATACTCCAATGTTGCGCACAAACTAGGGTATGAAACAAGTTCAATTATCAAGCACATTAAGAACAAATTCAAGTATACAATTATCTATGCGAAAGCCTAAAGGGTGAAACAGAAGATTATGAAAATGATGTTTAGTATATTCAAAGCTTTATATGATAATTTGCTTGGTCTTATGCCTTGCATTCTTCAGAGTAATCCGGGGAGCTACTATGACCTCAAATCATTCCCATTACTTGACCATACTTAATAGAGTGTGCTTTAATGAGTTTTCTTCGGAGTAAGTATGTGCATTAACGCATTTGTACATTGTCGTCCTATACTCTACATCAACCAGGCATTCCCGACTAAAAAATATAGAGGGAGGATATTGACTACAATTGGAGTTGACGAGAACAATCTGGAGTTACCCGTGGCTTTCTCTTTTGTTGAAGGTGAGAACACTGAAAGATAATACTGTTTTCTGAAACGGGTGAAAGATATAGTTGTGTATATGAGGCCATGTATATACCTTATACATGACTGTCACACTGACCTTCTGTGGGCTATTAGTATTTAAGAGATGGTAACATGGAGAAAAAGTTATGCTCAAGAGTAGTCAGATGTTCATATTAGATGGTACATATGTCATATATGTGCTAATTTCTATAAGCAGTTCAAAAATAAAACACCTTATGGATCTGTTCAAAAGGCACTATGCTTAGAATCAACAAAAAAAATCAGTGAGCTTTGAAGGGGGTTGAATAAGCTGACAACGAAATAAATAGATGAGCAGTTCAAAAAGCCAACACCTATAAGTACCAAGCTTCCCAAAGCATTAGGACCACTCCTAGTGATGATAATTTTGTGAGAAGGAGGTCGGTATATCAGGTTAGAAAATTTTTGCATTGGATTGAGAATGGGTCGAAGGAGACATATACATTATTGTATGACGATGATGGCACTATCTTTAGCATAATAATTATTAATTTGGCTAAGATTTATAACTAGGTGATGTGTGGTGTCAACGGGCTACCTCTTGTTGCCATTGTTGAGTTTATCATGTGTGACGCATGCAAATATTTTAGAGATCGGTACAAAGTAATTAGGCCCTCTATGGCAGACGATGGCACTTTCTTTGGCACAAAAGAAAAAAAAATATAAAAAGGCCTAAGAACATTGAGTTATATATTAAGATATACAGTAACATATATTTAAAATGTTGTATTTAATTAGACTAAGCGTGAAGTTTACCGTAAGAGATTTGTGCCAAAGTATGTCTCGAATGACAACTAGACCTGCTCGTGCTCATGATAAAACCCAAGGTTGTACCATAAATAATATTCTCATATTATTGTCGTGAGCTTGGAGTCTAGAATAATCAACCATTATTTTATGTCGTCTTATTTATGAAGGAGGTGATATATTTGGATTCGGTATTGCGGGGTATTTTACAACTCAATAACCTTAGTTTTTTTATATTTCGAACCTAACGAAAATAAGGGATAAGGTAGGTCGCTATAAGACTAGACAGATTTATAATGACATAAATGAATCTAAAATAGGTGGGAGGTTCAAATATTGTAGCAAGTATGACAAAGAGGGGTATAATTACAAAAAGTGTCCAAAAGATATGGAGGTTTTGAGTGAAGTGAAAGCTTCTTCATTAGGAGTAAGGGCCAATAGAAGACGCCCCATGAGGAAGTCACCACTTTAGGACCAATCCAACCTAGGCGTTCTGGTTCAGTCGTATAGTACAAGTCTATATATGTATAACTTAATTTTTAGAGTCGTGAGCCTTTTTTCTTTGTTGTATCAACTAGTAATGTTATTTACTTTCGGTCTTATGGTAATGTTAAGTGTTATTTGTTTTGTTGAACAAAAAAAATATTATCAGTCCTATAAATTGTATATTATATTTTTTAGTTTTGATAATCGTGTTAATTTTTTTAATATAGGTATGACGTAGCAGACACCAGAGCTGCTAGAATATAGTATCGATTGGTCACATCGCTTGTACCTCTCAGTTGTTGAGAACGCCGTATTGACCACCCTTCGTCCACTCACTTCATGACACCTAATGTCTGTGTACCCTAGCTTTCGTGTCAAGTAAGAGAGTTATATCAGTTATCTTTTCTACGCTTTAAATTTTATTTATAATTAAATCTCTAAATAAAAATAGATTTATTTATTTTTTCTTTTAGACATTTGTATAGTAATGATAAAAATACCATAACATAGGTGGTAAGGGGTCACTTGTAAAATTGTTAGGTCCTCTCTCCTCACATGGGCTGACCAAGAGCGAAAAAAACGTCTCAACAGAGATGGATAAGGGGCTGCTTATAATAGCCTTACTTCACGCTCATATACTCTGCCATCAGTGGCCTCCTATTATGAGATAAAATGCCCTTAGCTAGGGTAGTAAAAAGTCCATTTATAAATTTTTTATTTCCCGCTGACTTATCGTGGGGGCTAACCATCATTGGATTTAATGTCATCTTAGATATTAGAGGACGTTAGGTATAGATCGGTAAAATTTAACATTTTTTTTAAAAAATTCTCTCGGAGGACGTTGGGTATAAATTGGTAAAATTTTTAAATGAAAAAATATTTTTTAATATTTTTAATAAAAACATATAAAAAATTCCTCTTCTCACGAAAAAATTATAGTCGCTTCCACCATCGGCGGCCGCCGTCGCGATGTTCTCTACGGAGCAGGAGCCGATTGACCTGCCTCACCTCACCGACGAGCTCTTCGAGGAGAATCTTCCTCTGCATCTCCTTAGCCCGCCGACCTCGCAGGGGCCTCCACCGCCTGCGTCACCTTCCGCCGCGTCGTCACCGACCGCTCCTTCCTCCGCCGCTACCGCTCCCTCCGCAAGCCTCCGCTCCTGGGTTTACTGAACAAGGACTTTTTGCCCGCCAAGCCACTCCACCCTTCCGCCCCGGCCGCCCAAGTCCTCACCCAGGCTGCCGACTTCATCTTCTCGTTCCTCCCGTCCACCGGCCCCTGGGTGCCTCACGACTGCCGGGACGGCCGCGTCGTCCTCAATCGCCAACCTGTGCGCGTGGTTTTTTCCGACGAAGACGACGAAGATGAGCCCATCTCGGTCGATGACAGGAATGTCGTGGCGGGCATTGCTGTCTGTGACCCCATATCCAGGCGTTACATCATCCTTCCCCCAATCCCCGACGGCCTAATCACCTCCGGTGGGCAGGAGCCCCTCCTCGTTTTCGAGAGCTTCCTCGCTCCTGCCGCCAAGGAGGAAATGGCGGACACATCATTCAGAGTGGTGGCGAGGGCGCACTACGAAAGCAAGGCGACCGTCTTCGTCTTCTCTTCACGCACCGAGGAATGGTGTAGCTTCAAATTCATCTGTTGGAGCGTCTTGGCCGCTGATGCGAGCTCGTGGACGCCGGTTCAGACACGTTTCTGGACGCCCCCGCGCTACTATGCGCATGGCTGCGTCTACTGGGTGGTGAATAGTTTGAACAAGTTGCTCGTGCTTGACACGTGCGAGATGGTGTTCTCCACCGTCAACCTCCTGAAGGACAAATACATGGCCATTCTGGAGGCAGAGGAAGACATGATTGGGGTTCTTTCTCAAGAGAGACAACCTGAAGAACTAACTTCTGTTATACAACTAGGAGAATTGAGGTTTTCTCTCTCTGAGACTTAACCGGAAGAACTAACCTCTGTCATAAAACTAGGAGAATCAAAGCTGATGATGCTAACGGGCCACAGTTGAACTTGGACAAGACAATTCCCTTGCCCTTGCCCTTGGACTTATCACTTTGGCATTATAGAAGCAGCTCAGGGATACTTGCTCTTGCAAGGGTGGCGACCAGACTGGTTTGGATGCACTTCGGAGGAGACAGGCCAGATATAGTATATTTCTTATTGGAGCCCAAAACATTGCTGCTCGAGAAGGTTTGTGGAATGAAAAGACCAATTGTCTCTGCAAAGTTATATACTGGTTTCCCACCACCTTTGTCACCAGTAACTATGTGAATACGGTAAGCTTATTACTGTAGCATTGATAATTGTGTTTCGCTGGCCTTTTGTATCAGTTCTTTGTGATGTGGATTCTATGTTGATAAAGTGTTTACATTCCTGGTTGTATCAGGATTACTTAATTTTGACATGCCCAGATGACCGCATATCTTCTTGTTTACCGTAAACCATTGTCACCATGTTGATTGTCTATCGTATGACAATTTGCTGAAGTTACAAGCTCATCGAAATTGTTATCTGCTGTTGAGAAAGATATTTAAATGAAGGAAATAAGGAGTGTGATCACTGAAACTTTAGAAGGCACATTTAGCAGTTAACACTTGTCTAGGCTCTGAGCTCCATGTGCTTTCCTTCGTTTTATAGTCGGTCTGCTGTCAATCTTACTTATCCATGCATTGCAGTTACTCTGGGCATATCCAAATTAGCTCTTCTCTAGTTCTACCCAATTGCCACAATCTTATTTCTTCAACTGGCTGTTAGTAATATGCATCAGAGGTCATATATTATATATATCGTATAGTATGTTTATAATATATTAATTTATTTTTTAATATATATATATTATTAATTAATAAGTATGTGTCTTATTTATTAGATTTCTAATATCAGATGCTATTATTCTAAATGATTTTTGCTCATATCATATGAGTAATAAAAATAATTATAAAATTAGTATATGTATTAATTGATGGTCATTATAGTATAGAGATATTAAATTGATAATATAGATATATGTTATTTAACATATGTTGGATAGACCCGTTATAAGATATGGTAGAGATTTTATGGGTTATCGGTTAATTTTAAATAATGTTTAGTGATTCTCAACATACATAGTAACTTATTTTGAGACTACTAAACACTACTTCATAATAGGATAATTATAAAAATTATTTTCAGATTTGTTATGAAATATGTAATGGAATATGAGTGATCGAGATATGATTTACTTCTTCTATAGGAGAGATATATCTAGGTTTCTCGATGTAATGGATTATAAAAGTGAATATATATGACAAGGTGATTAAGCAGTTAATTATAAAATTATAATCATCATAGGATGAAGAGAGTGATTGAGCTATTAAAATGATCGACATATGTTTCGATCGATATCGTAAGTCAAACGAATTCGTATATAAAAATATTACAGGTCCAACCGATATGATTTTTACATATATTTTAAGATTAATATGCCTTCCTAGAAACCGTTATTAATAGAGTGATCGGAAAGACATTTCCAAGTCATGATCAAATATACGTGAACCTACAAGTTCGCACACTCAATAAGTTGGAATACTTATTCAAATGTAATTCGGATAAGAGCTTGATTCGGATAAAGATCCGAGTAGACTATTATTGAACCACGGTCTCCTAGTACCAAGTGAAAAAACCTATATATAGAGATAGAGAGGTCGAGGCATGATATTTTTGTTCACTTCGAACAAAACTCTAGTCACCGTCTTCTGAGCCAAACCTTAGCCGCTTGTAAGTACTAGTACACTCGTAATTGACGTTCTAGCCTAGATGTGTGCATACTTGTGGAGGCGTTACTTATTACGGTGTTGATCGGCATAAGAATCGTGGCGATCGACTACTTTGTCTACTATCTCAATGCGTATATGGTTAGATCGGTTTCTTTAACCTACTTTCACTATACCGTGCGTCTTGTGATAATAGTTCATGATCTCTCTTTTTCATGATGTCTTGGTATACGTGTAGAAAAAAAATATTTTATATTATCGTAGACTACTTCGTCTACTCATACAGTGGTTACATCCGAATTGCTTTTTATGGTCTTGGATAACTTGTTAGACTAGGGAGGGAATTGAGCCATGGTTTTTTTTGCATTGTTGCTCTACAAATAGCCGTGTCATTACTTTTTCACAAGCTGATTTCTGGTTGGAACAGCACTGGCTGTATTAGATCGTTGGCCACGCTGCCTACATGGTAATTATGTACAAAAAAGATCTGTAATATGAATATAATTTAGTGATTGCCCGTAACCTCATATATATAAAGCAATGGTAGGTTCAGTTATACTGGAATCTATATAGCTGAATTTTACTATTTTGTTAGCCTCGATGCTTCTTTTTTTTGACGGAAGCAAGGTAGAGCCAGCTCTACCTTATAGCCATTTTCATTGAAGAAAGATGAAGTTTACAGAGCAACCACAAAAAAAAAACAAAAGAGAGAACAGGGAGGGCGTGGGAATGTACAAAAAGCAAAAAAATGCTGTACAAGCATAGTTTAAATTTCTCTGACCAGTTGGCTCCAAAGATTAATCTTCATTCTGACATTGTCTTTGGCACGGTAGACTCCAAACATGAAGAGTCTGAATTTTTCTGTATTATACTTGGTAGTCGGTAATTTTGCCTTTCAAAGATGTGGTTGTTCCTTTCTTTCCATAGCGTGAGGCTGTGAGCACATGCTTCAAACCAGATTGGCCATATTTGACAGTTGTTGCGATCATTTCTAATGTCGCTGATGACATCTTCTAGGAAACACAGTATTGATTCTGCGCTGTCAGTGAGATCGCTCAGTCCTAATTTCTTCCATAAGCCTGTGGCAGCTTGATATCTATGTAGAATGTGATCTGCTCTTTCAAGGGCATAGGTCACAATGGGCATCGTCATTCCATTTTTTCTTCGTCATATCGGCTTTAGTGTTCAACCTGTTTCTGAAAGCTAACCACAGAAATATTTTGCAGGTGTTTGGGATGGTGCTGATCCAGACGTACTCAGCAGCCTTGCATAATGTCCCATGAAAGGTTAGTAACTGATATGCATTGGATGTAGAGCATTTTTGTATCAGGGAATTAGAGTTCGTTGGTCAGGTGACTCGATATCGGGGGATAAATCATTCAGGATCATCAGTATCTCTTGTAGCTATATCTGTTTGCTTGGTGAGAAAGGTTTGGGTGCAGTAGTGTGTGCCAAGACAGATTGACAAATTGTGATGAGACAGTGCAGTTTTTATCAAAGGCAAATGAGTATCGAGTAGGAAAATTTGCACTGAGTCGACATGTTGCCCATTTATCGCTCCAGAAAAGCGTTGTGTGACCGTTGCCAAGAATAACCTGTGTTATTGTGACTAAGAGTCGTGGGCTGGCTGAGATGTGCTTCCACACCGGTGCATCGACTGCCCTCGGCGCTTCTTGTCGTGCACAACCGTAGGTTAAAGAACAAAAAAATTGATAAGATAGGCCAGGACCCTCCCTGCTGTAATTAGCATGATGTTATTATAATTAGTTTCTATATAGTTGTAATCTCGCGTCTAGACGGTTAACTTATATATTACCCGATTATCTATATATACACCTATACATGATATGTAATTGCTCACCGTCGAAAATCTTGCGACGGTGACTTGGTCACGTGAAGACCTGAGAGGTCTGCTTAACTCCAATGTAGGTCCTTAATCATCGAGGTTCGTGAGCGTGCCAGTCAATTTGACTCTACAATTGACAAGAAAAAGGGGATAAGACGTGTTCGTCGATCGGTCGGAAGGCCTGCCCGACGCTCCCTATCGGCTGATGGCCAATAGAGATGAAAATGCTAGCGCATCGGCTGAAAAGCCGATGAAGGTATGGAAGATAGACACATGTAACATGCTAAAAGGTCTATCAATCAAAGAGCCGATGGCGCTACCCGCTTTCAATACGCGGAGCGGAAGCCGATCCCTCGCGAGGTCAGGCAGGCGAGCAACAGCAGTAACGACGCCGTTAGGGCCAGCCTCGATAGATCAGACCTAACCAACATAGTATGAGGCCAGAGGCTAACAACACCGAGACGGAGAGGGCTCGGACCGAACATGACGACGAGGTAGGAGGGATGCCATCGGCTACCTATAGGCCTAACGCCTAAACCCATCGGCCGTATGACGATGGGGACCTATGTTTAGGATAACTCATCGGCTACTCACTCCGATGAGACGCCGTAGAGAGACGTATAGAACTAAAACTCAATCCTTCGTTGGCAGACCTGTAGGTCGGACCTAACCGATGCAGCACGAGGCCGAAAATGGCAGAAGGAGTTTGATAGGTCGATAGATCTTGCACGGATGTGATACGGTACACCTGATTTGACTAAGAGTTCGAACCTAAACGATGCAGCCTTAGACAATATAAAGTATACCAGGATAGTGGCAGGACTTACCCCTTCGTCGGAGATCGGACTTAACCGATGCAGCCCCGCGTTGAGAGCCAGAACCCGCTGGTAAACACCTAGATGAACTAGGGTGGCGATACGCCGAGATTATATATGATCGAGAGATGTGTTACATGTTTCCAGGGGATCTATATTTATACCCTAGATTCACAGACAGAGTCCGACGGGTTTACAACCATCGGATGTTATTTCCTAATAAAAACAAATGAAAATACCTCTAAAGAAGTTAACTAACTAACTAAATCTTCCTAATAAGGTTACAATTTACAAAGATAGAACATCTTATCGTGGAGTCCACGGCTCTTCCACAAACTTGGTTTTATCTGAATAATCCTCCAATTTCGAACCGAGTCTTCCTTCGCTACAACCCGATTGGCTTCTTCACTGTAGCAATCGGATCTCTTTTTACTCAAGCCGATCCTTTTCCTACCTTTTCTCAGGCTTCTTGGACCTGACCCCGATCGGATATTTCCCTGTCTTTAAGCCGATCCAATCTTCTACTAATTTGATTGGCTTCTCTACAGTTCCGATCGGCTTTGTCTCCTGAGCTAACCAGTATCTCCATTGGCTGATCCTGTTTACCGACTGAATCAAATTCTCCATCGGACACCTCTCAGCCGATCGGCTTTAGCACCATCGGATCGTCTAGATTTCGACGTTAACAGTAATACAATCAATCATTCTATCACAGCGAAAAAAGGTCTTGAATTTGAGGTGAAGAGAAAATATCCAAATGTAGTGTGAACAATCATCAAGAATAATAAGATAGTACTTGTATCCACACACTACCAATAGGAGATGTCTAAATATCACAGTGTATTAAATCAAAATTATAAAAAACTTTATAGCTAGATGATCTGAACGGAAGACGGACATGACGACCAGATTGACACACACGATAAATATGGTCTAAATCATCCTTATAACAAGAAATGACACTGCATCTGATAAGTTTGGATAGAATTTTATGGCCAAGATGCCCAAGACGATGATGCCAAAGTGAGGTGGGTGCGGCGATGAATGCGGAGGTGTTGGTGGAGAGTGGATAGAACGGGTAGAGGTCCCCAGAGCTATTGTACCTGGCGATCATGTTCTTAGTGTGCAAATCCTTCACAGAAAGACCAAAATGATCAAACTCAATAGAACAATTATTATCGGTGGTAAAACGATGAATGAAAACCAGATTCTTAATAATGTTAGGAGAGACCAAGACATCGTTGAGAACAAGATTACGATGTAGAAAAGAAAAGGTGTGTGATCCAGTAACAGGAAGTGATGTCACATTCCTCATAATGATAGATGAAGGAGTAAGTGATGACGGTAGAGAAATTGTGGAGAGTTTACTACCATTTGTGGTCATGTGAGAACCGACGTCTGAATCGTCATACCATTCAAAGGAGGGCACTGGCTGGTTGAGCGTTATGGTGTTGAACAAGTGCGCCAGGGAGTCCTAATTCCATGAACCATCATGGATAGGGTTACAGGGCATGGGTGGTGTGGACCAGGGCACCGTCGAGAGGGCCTAGAAGGCAGGCGAGAGCCCCTAGAAGGCGAGCAAAGTTCCCTGGAAGGTCGAGAGAGGTAGCACCGGTGGTGAGGGCGATGCTCCCTTGTAGTACAAGCCATACTTGGGACGGCCGTATGCGTCACCATAGATGCCACTGCCGAGGACGTTGCCGAAGATGCCATCGTAATTGGTCACGATAATGAAAGCCAGTGGTGTCGTCGGAGGATGACCAGACCAGTCATATGGCCACATCTGGATGGTACCCGTCCATGGATGCACAAAGGATGGGTGTAGAGCTGGCAACGTGCCACTAGCGGGTGTAGGGGACCACCACGACCACCATGGCCACACTAGCAACGGTTGCGTTGTCGACTAGCGCCAAGGTTGGGCGCAGACGAGACGCCAAAAGGCCATGCGGGCAGAGGTGTAGGCGTCCCCGAGCGTGGAGGTGTTGTAGTCCTGGGTGCCGTCAGTCGACCTCCTCTAGCAGAGGGCGGCGACGAGAGCAGAGGGCAGCGATGGTGGCCAGGCCTCGATCTCGACCTCCTCTAGCAGGAGATGTGCTCGAGCCTTCGCAAAGGTCGAGAACGGGCGATACATCTTGAGGATAGACACCATGTTACAAAACTGGTTGTTCAGGCCACAGAGGAGCATGAGGACCATCCGTTGGTCGCTGATCGGGTCACTGAACTCGGCAAGGGAGGTGGCCATCGACTTGAGGCAACGACAGTAATCGGTGACGTTCAGGGAACCTTGGTGGAAGTTGCGAAATTGCTTTTGCAGGAGAAGCGCACAAAACTCTTTCTAGCCGAGGAATTCATCCATGAGATAGCACTAGGTACCACGAGCGGAGAACTATCACATCATCAGTGATTGCTCCAGATCATTGGAGATATTGCCATAGATCCATGTCAAGATGGTGTAGTTTGTCTACACCCACGCTGAGCGTGAGGAAAAGGACTTGTCCTCAAGGACAAGATGAGTGAGCGCATATTTACCGAGAACAATGAGAAATAGGTCATGCTACTTGCTGTAGTTATTGACGGCCTAGTGTCACGCCAAAAATGTCTCAGGCGACCACGCCGATGCCTGGGAGGTTTGCTTAGCGACGGTGCAAGCCGATCGGCTTCTCTCTGTGGCTCAAGGTATACGCGCCGGGGCTCGTGAGGTTTGCTCAGCTCTAGCACAACGGTGCGGGTGCGAGCGTGCCAGTTAATTTGACCCTACAATTGATAAGGAGGTGAGGTGAATGGGTCAGTCGGACAATGGGCCGATATGAGCTCTTGCTATCGGCTGGCCACTAATAGGATCGAGGTGGTCATCAGCAGCGTCTGGATGACGTTTGCTATCGGCTGGTTACCAATAGGTATTGGGACGCTCTTCCATCTGCTGGGGAGCCGATGAAGACGTGGATAGATGTTGATGAAGGACGTGATAATTCTAGGTGTAGCAAAAGCGAGATCCTGATCTATCGGCCGTAGAACCGATGGAGGCACCAAAGGGTATTCAGAGAATAGCAAAGCATGCGAGATCTCTCCTGGTTGTCGACGGAAGCTGTACTGCTCGTTCATCGGCTAGAAAGCCGATGAAGGCATATGCGAACTAGCAAGGAATTGTATAAAAGACACCGGCTGCAAAGCCGATGCCGCTCCGAATATGGCAGCACGAGACTCGTCGCCCGCCGTGATGACATCGCTAGCACCAAATCTCGAAGATCGGACCTAACCGAGATAGGACGAGACCGAGGCCAACGGTAACGGGACGGTGGAGACCGGATTGGTCGTGTTGAAGTAAGGGCGCAACGAACCCATCGGCTAGCTGAGCCGATAAGAGGACATCTTTCTGAAGACAGGCACGCATCGGTTAAAAGGCCGATACGCTTGGCGTGGTGCTCGAGGAAAGTCTCTGAAGACTGGTGCATATCGGCCGAGGAGCTGATACGTTGGGCGTGGTGTTTCGGATATAGATAACTCATCGGCTAACAGTCTGATGATACGCTATACAGAGACTTATATAGGCCTATAGCTCAATCTACCGTTGGCAACCTCATACGTCAAACCTTAACGATGCAGCACGAGACCAAGAATAACAGAGAGAGCTTAATAGACCGATAAACCTTGCACAGACATGATGCTGTACATTCGATCTGCCTAAGAGGTCAAACCTAACCGATGCAGCCTTAGACAAAGCGAGACATACCAGGATAGTGGCGGGATTTATGCCTTCGATAGAAATCGAACTTAACTGATGTAGCCCCGCATCGAGAGCCAGAACCTGTCGATAAAAACCTAGTTAAACTAAGGTGGTGATGCACCGAAGTTGTATTGATCGAAGGATATGTTGATGTCGATACAGGTTTTCAGGGGTCTATATTTATACCCTGGTATTATAGAGTCCAATGCGGTTACAACAACCATCGGACATTATGTCCTAAAATTATAAAAGAAAAATATCTCTAGGAAAGTTAACTAAACTAACTGAAGCTTCATACGATTTACATAGATAAAATACCATGTCGTGATTTCCATGGCTACTCTTCAGATTCAGTCTCATTTGGATAATTTTCTATTCTTTGAAAGAATCCTTCCTTACTTCCTACAATCAACTTCTTTCCTATAGCAATCAGACTCTTCTTTACTAAATCGACCGTCCTTTCCATCTTTTTCTGGGCTTACTAAATTTTAGCGTTAACACTTGGTCGAGCATGACGGAGATGAGGGCACGGACATTGATGATGGTAGTGGCATGTGCCTAGAGAGATTTGTGGGTGGCTTCATACTCGTCCAAGGCGGCGGCACAGAGGCAAGCCCCCTCAGTGTGATGAGCGGCCTTCTCAGCGCGACGGACGGTCTCAGCCTCCTCGGCGAGGCGACAGTCTTCAGCAGCGATTGCGGCATCATTCGCCATCAGGCCGTAGCCTTCTTAGCGGGACGAACCAGCGTCGGCGTTGCACCTGGCAACGAAGTCGGCAACGCGCCTGGCAACGGGATTAGAGTCAACGACGGGGCAGCGATTCAGTCGGTGACGCACCCGGCGATAGGATCAGAGTTGGAGTCAGTGACGCACCTAGCGATGGGATCGAAGTCAGTGATGGGGCGGCGATTCAGTTGGTGACGTGCTTAGTGACGGGAGATTGGATCGGCGTCAGGCGCTGCGTCCGGGCGAGCTCCTTTGTCGGATCAGCGAATAGCCTCGGCAGTGGCGCAGAGGCGAGCAGTCCTCAGCGTGGCGCGGCGCGGCGTTAGCCACGTTACACGAGGGCATCGCCAGCGGCATGGTGGAGATGGTGTAGCTGAATTTTAGCGGTGCCTTATTCCTCTCTCAGCGATAGTATACTCTAAACATTTTGGAGCGCGCCGAGATAAGTGCTTGAAAGCCTTATAGCACCCCTGTCGACCTGTACTCCAAATTGTCTGCGGATAGTACTCCAGTTGTCGACTCCACACAGTACTGTAGCTTAGCTGGTGCACTGCAGTACCTGACATTCACCCGTCTAGACATTACCTATGCCGTTCAACAGATTTGTCTCTATATGCATGATTCTGCGCGAGCCCCACCTTGCTACTCTTAAGCGGCTACTATGTTATGCTACTTACAGGATACTCTTTCTCTCGGATTGACTTTGCGCTGCTTTCCACCTACTGAGATTGTTGTTTACACCGATACCGACTGTCCCGATATTCGTTGATCGACCTCTGGTTATGCATTGTTTTTCAGAAATAATTTGATGTTCTGATCCTTCATGCGTCAGCATATAGTCTCCTAATCAAGTATAGAGGCTGAATATCAAGCTATGGTCAATGATGTCACTGAAACTACTTGGCTGTGCCAACTACTCATAGAGCTTCGCCACCTATCTTGCCGTGTCATATTGGTCTACTATGACAACATTTGTGTTGTTTATCTCTTCAGTAACCTAGTCGTCCAGTATCAGCGTATGAAGCACGCTGAGATTGATCTCTATTTTATTTAGGAGCAGGTCGCTCCCGGTCACGTTCAAGTACTTCATGTTCTCACAACATTTCAGTACGCCAATGTTTTTACTAAGAGACTTTCCATCTCTGTGTTTCAGAAGTTTTGATTCAGTCTAAATATTCGTCGAGCTCTCGATTAGACTATGGAGAGTGTTAGTATGATATAATTATAGTAGATTTTTAATTATATGGTTATAATCTCGTGCTTAGACAGTTAGCTTTCATACCACCTCGACTGCCTATAAACCCTACCTACCTATAGACCTGTAAATATAAAATACAATCAATCATCCTAATTACACTCCCGAACTGGAGTCCGGCTCCGTATCCTGCTCGACTTCCGCCGCCTCGACCTCGCCCTTATAAACTCTGCTCGCCTTCCCTTCCCTGCCCTTGATACTGTGAAGTGTTTACGGAACACGTACAGATCATGCAACAATAGATGGCCGTGAGCGATCGTCGGAGCGGGCAGCAAGGAAGCGACTAGCTAGGAAGGATCATATCGAATCCAATGGACCTAGAGGCGCTACCCGACGACGTGCTGGAGGAAGTCCTCCGCCGACTTCCGGCACGCAGCCTGGCCGCGTGCCGGTGCGCCTGCAGGGCACTGCGCTCAGGCTGGCCGGCATCTTCATAACCGTCCTCTGGGTCCCCGAGTTCTTCTCCCACCCCGTGCTGCCCCAGGTGGTCCACGCGCTCGACTACCTAGCCACCACGCGCCTAACCGAGACTCTCTGGGATTGCTGCAACGGCCTCCTCCTCTTCCACGAGGTCGTCGTCAACCCGGCCACACGGCGGTGGGTGCGCCTTCCTCCGTGCCCGTCTCGCCGCGACAGCTCGTGCTACTGACCCTATTATCTCGTGTTTGATCCTACGAGGTGTTCGGGATCCCATCTCCTTTTGGTAACAGCGCGAGCGCCTGGCCACCGTCACCGTTTATCCTCGATGTCTTCTCATCCAGGACGCTACAATGCGTGGAGAGGTCGTATATCCGGGAGGGAGAGGCTGCTGGGATCGTCGGCAATATGCGGCAGGGTAATTCTCACCAAAGATCCGCTTTATGGCGGGGAGCGCATTACGTACGTTGCGGAAGAGATTTCCTTATAAGGTACTCCAAGAATCTGTCTCTTTAATACCCCTTCATCTTTTTCTTCTTTTTTAACCATACTCTTTCCTTCTTTTTTCTCTCCTAAGTCCTTTTCTCCCCCATATAATAAAAGATATAGTAGTATTTTAATCTCTTATTTACACTCATATAGGGACGTAGAAAAATATAAATCATATTTTATTCTGTTAGGATAAGACTTTAATCAAATGTGTTATTTAGGTAACAAGTATAATCATAAGAAATTATTTTTAATACTAAATTAATAACATCAATTATGTGTAAAAAATTATATTTTAATAGATTCTATATTTTAGAATGGAAGGAATATTCAAATCTGATATAAGTTATTACATATATATGATCTCTCAACGTCTTAGTTACTTGATGTTTACAGGACATCCTTGTCGGATGGTAAATACCAGGTACTTAAGCCGCCGACAGGTATTGAGAACATGGTCAAACATTTGGATCTCCAACTTGGCAAGTCAAAAGATGGAGTGTGCGTATTTCCTCACGATGACTACCAACTTTGGGTTTGGTTTCTTAATGAATCATGAGGTCAAATGAACTGGGAGTTGAAGCATCATACCCATCTATGGTCCCTGCTAGCACAAATGAAATCTTGTGGACATGTAGCACAGTGCAAATCCTGTAAGCGAACCAATGGGCACTGGACATATTATGATAACAACCTAGAGGAAGAACAGAAACTTGAAACGGACTTTCAGGTACAAACCTATCCTGAGAATGAGTATCAAGCAGAAGAAGATGAATTCGGATGGCACTGTGACACAAATGGGAACTACTACGATGGAGAAGAATATGGATGGGACTCCGATGAAGATGGCAAATACCACAGTGAATGTAACAACAGATATGGGGAAGATGAACTTTACAAAGTGGATAAGCTTTACAATAAGCGCTGCCGGGAACTCTTTTATTTCTTTGGATTTCACCCTTACAGAGATGTTGTTTTCTTGCATGTATCATCTAACAGAGCGGTGGCATCATCTCAATAGCTCTAAGGTTCAAGACTTAGGTAGGTTAGTCACGGTACATCATAAAACTATGCCTATATATGCATCTTTTCTGTACACTCCCTGATTGATGGGAGAACCCTGAAAACAATTAACCTGCAAGAAATCATCTAGCGTTTTTTTACATCTATCGAGAGTGCTATTTTAGTATCATACAGTACCTGTGGTGGAATGGTTCTTTTTTGTTAAGAGGGGCATGTAAACTGGGTTGGCAGCCAATCGGCCATTGTCATCTCCTCGCACAGGCTTCTCGATTAGCAGCCTATACGCCAGCTTTTCTTGATTAGAACATCATTCACGTTACTACAAGTTTACAACCAGTTTCTCTCTTTGTCATCTTGAACTTGAACTTCTCTTTCTAACCTTATTTAATTGAAGGAATAAATTCAGGTTCTGTTGGGTTTTTAACCCACTGGCAAATTCTTAATTGTCCTTATATTTTTTATATTGTTCCTTTGTTGCCAGTGATCATTGACAGTGTGAACTGAAGTGTACTTTATCTGGGGCTTGAAGTCACATTTACCTTTCACTATTCTGAACTTTCTTTGAATTTCAATATTCTGAATCCCCTCTTTAAGTAAATCCGTAATTCAGAACTCTGATTCAGTGATACGGCAGCTGGCTATGACGATGGACGGTGGATTCAGTCATAACCTTGCGTCAGTGAACGGTGGATGCATAGAAACCAAAGTCCACTTTGTTTAAAAACGGATCAAATTCCTCAGGAAATGTACTGTGAATTTGTGCAGTTACATGTTTGATCACTCGAGTAAAATGACCTGCAAGAGCACACGTATCAGCCACCCACCGACGGTGTCACGCTGCACGAATACTTCGGTCAAGGGTGAAGGCGAGCAGGCGTTCGTCCGACGAAGTGGTAGGAGGCGGAGAGAGTGTGGTCCGGCCGTCCGAGAGGACGGTGTTCAGCGCCGCCGGGTGGCTTCCGCCTGTGCACCCGGCTCTGCAGCCCGGCGGTCGACGACGTGCTCGGCGGTGACGGGATGACGGGAGAGAGCCAAAATAATAATCATGTTTTGCAAAAAAATTGTATGGTTCCTACTCCATCCGTTTCAAATTAACTATCATTTTAGCTTTATATATTTCTATCTTGAATATCAATTTTGAGAAATCCATAAGTTCAATAACATACAAATTATATATTACGGAGGTATTTTTTATGATAAATTTAAAACGACGGGTAATTTAAAACGAAGTGAGTAACAATCTTAAGTAGGAGTGGTTTTGTAAAAATTCCAGTTCACTAGAAATGGTAGCAATCTTATATTCTTATTCCAGTGGCACCCTCTTATTTGCTTCAAATTTATTGACACTTCTAAAATGCCACAAATTTGAGGAAATTTGCTCTTATGCAGCTAGAGAGAATTGGGCGGGGGGGGGGGGAGTGGCAAATAAAACTTTCAAGTAATATTTTCTATCAATTATTAACAAAAAATCAATATAAGTGAGTCAATTATACTGAAAGAGAAGTATAACGATAAAAGGGGCTTACTAAATAAATAAATCAATTATAGTAGCAAAATACATTGCTCAACCTCCATGTCCTCAACTGCTTGAGAATAGAAACATATTAGCTCTCAACTAAAAAACTATAAACTAATCACAGTGAATAGATACATTACCTTTTGCTATTTACGACTTTACTTGTTCTTATGCTTATAAAATAGTGAAGATATTGTTAGATAGAACAGTGGTCTGGGTTGTATATATATATATATAGACCTGACCCTATTTTATACGTTTAGGGGTCTTAGTCACTATACACATTCTACGTGGTATCAGAGAAGTCTAGACATCCTCGACGCGCTAGCTTCTCCCTCCGGCGAGCCGACTCTTTCCTCCTCGTCGTCGATGTCTTTTTCCTGTTGCCGACCCTCTTCCCGGTACTCTCCTCGCTCTTTCACCCCCGTTTTCTCATCTCCTTGTCTCTTCTGCAATCACCTTCTTTTCTTCGTTCCACCTCCGCGCGACCAGGCGATGGTTTCGAACCGCCTCCTCGTCTCGTCTCGCACCCGTCTTCGCTCCTTTTTGCTTCGTGCATCTCTCCTTCTCTGACGCCAGCGCACCTCCACGCTCGTCGTCTCCATCGGCTGAACTCTTCTGCCCTCCCATCGGCTGGACCTGTCCAGCCCTCCATCGGCTAGAACCCTCACTCGGTTCTCGCCTTTTTCAACACACTAAACGGCTCTCGGACGCGAACCTTCTCTCCTCACGTTCAAGCTAGTCAAACGTGTCCACATGTCCACGGATACGAATCCCTGCCTCCTGGACGCGAACATATTCTCTTCACCTCCAGCCACTCCCCGTCTTTTTCACGTCCGCCCCACTCCTTGGCCTCCACGAGTCCACGGACGTGAATCTTCTCTTCACGGACGTGAATCTTCGCACGTTCATGACCCAACTACTCTCTGACCCACCCACTTTGTCACCACCTTTTTCCTCACCTACTCCGCTGCCTCGGAGCCGATGATGCCCCTACCCAACCAGTTCTTTCCATTACTCCCGCACCCCCATCGGCTCCAGTTCCCTCCACCTCTCACATGGTCACCCGCTCCCAGACCGGGTCTATTCGTCCCATTCAGCGCGACGGTCTCTCCGTCGTACATAGCTCTATCTTACCCATCCCGGCGACTTCTCGCTCAGCCCTGGCCGACCCTTAGTGGTGCGCGGCCATAGCCGACGAGTACAAGGCCCTAATGGATAACGAGACCTGGCGCCTCGTTCCCCGACCTCCCGGCGCCAACATTGTGACCGGTAAGTGGATTTTCAAACACAAATTCCACGCCAATGGCTCCCTTGCCCGTCACAAGGCTCGCTGGGTAGTCCGGGGTTTCTCCCAACGACCCGGTGTCAACTACGACGAGACCTTCAGTCCCGTTGTCAAACCCGCCACCATCCGAGTTGTCCTTACCTTGGCTGCCTCTCGCTCCTGGCCGATCCATCAACTAGACGTGAAGAACGTCTTTCTTCACGGCCACCTGACGGAAACAATCTACTGCCAGCAGCCCCCAGGTTTCGTCGACCCTTCTCGTCCCGACGACGTCTGTCTCCTTCAACGCTCTTTCTACGGCCTCAAACAAGCCCCTCGTGCCTGGTACCAGCACTTTGCTGCCTATCTTCGGCACATCGGCTTCGTGGCCTCTGCATCCGATAATTCCCTGTTTACTTTCCATATCGGCTTTGCCACTGTCTATCTACTTTTCTATGTCGATGACATTGTCCTTATAGCGTCTTCGATATCTCTCCTCGACCAGATCATGATCCGACTCCACTCTGAGTTCGCCATGATCGATCTTGGTCTTCTCCACCATTTCCTTGGCATCTCCATAACCCGCTCCACCCATGGGCTCTTTCTTTCCTAATGCCAGTACGCCATCGACCTCTTCTAGCGTGTAGGCATGGCCGATTGTCACCCCACGGCCATCCCGATCGACACTCGAGCCAAACTCTCCGTTGCCGATGGCGCTCTCGTTGCCGATCCCTCTTACTATCGGAGTCTTGCCGGGGCTCTCCAATATCTCATACTCACCCGACCCGACTTTATGTACATTGTCCAGCAAGTGTGCCTCTTCATGCACGCTCCGCACGAATCTCACCTTGCGTCGCTCAAGCGCATCCTACGCTACGTGAAGGGCACCCTCTCCAGCGGGCTACATCTCAGCTCCAGCTCCATCGACTCCCTCATCGCGTACTCCGACGCGGACTGGGCAGGCTGCCCCGATTCTCGTCGCTCTATGTTCGGCTACTGCGTTTACCTCGGTGACACTCTCGTATCCTAGTCCTCAAAACGCCAGACTACAGTGTCCCGGTCCAGCGCCGAAGCCGAGTACCGCGCCGTCGTCCACGCCGTCGCCGAGTGTTGCTGGCTTCGCCAGCTTCTCCAGGAGCTCCGTGCACCCCTCTCCACCGCGACCGTTGTCTACTGCGACAATGTGAGTGTCGTCTACATGACCGCCAACCCGGTCTATCACCAACGCACCAAGCATATCGAGATCGATATCTATTTTGTCCGTGACAAGGTCGCATTAGGACAGGTTCGGATGCTCCATGTACCATCGGTACATCAGTTTACCAATATAATGACCAAAGGCCTGCCCACGCCTTTGTTCACCAGTTTTCGGTCCAGTCTCTGCGTCCGTTCTCCTCCCGCTGCGACTGCGGGGGTGTTAGTCAGACCACTGTCCTGGGTTTTATATATATAGACCCGATCCCTCTTGTATACGTTTGGGGGTCTCTGTAGACATTGTACAAATATAAATTATTTGTATTGTTGTCTTATGCTATCGGACACTTTTTAAAAGGAGAATTTTTCTAATAAATTCATCTTACAACGGTGACGTTATTGGATCACAATATATATAACCTTACTCCAAACCCTAACGGAAAATAACAAAGGTAATCAATTAATCATATAAGTTAAATAATATCTTCGAAACATTACAGTTTTGTTTGCAACATCAAATTAATTAACAAAAAATTAGAAACAAGAGGAAAGATTGGAGGAGGCCGAGCCCTTGCCTGTTGTGGTTGAATCGTAGTAAGTCTAGAAGGAGACTTAGGAGAGCCAAAGAAGATCGGAGGAGGCCGGGACGTGGCTACTCCAGCATCCTACCACCGGTGACCGGCGGCAATGAGGCATGGCCGAATGGCGAGCAGGGGCAACCAAAAAAAAGAGAAGGGGAATAGACTAACAGATGTGCGGATGTGCAGTTGAGAAAATAATAGACCCACCTGACCTAGGCTCAGTAGTCCATCTAGCATGCTCGGTGTCTCAGCTATGAACGCATCAGTGCATGGGGCCTTCCTAATTGCCATGCACCTATTCAGCTGTAATAAACACATTGAACTTTTCGTCTCTGTGGCTTGATTCTCAGTCTGCGGGTGAAAATACGTCAGCCAAGGGGGTGCACATGTGGTCATTAGGGGTATTAGTCACTAATTTTCTTTTGGACCCGCGTACCGAGGCACCCCCTTGGAACTATGTAGCTTCGCCCCTGCTTATGCTTCTACACCCACCAATGATGACCCTCCTTTCTCATTCTCCCCAACACTTCTCCGCGCCATCTGCCAACGTGCAGTGGAGCTCAAGGACAGGGTGGGCGGAGCTTGAGTGCAGGGCTAGAAACTGGTGAAAATTGGTCACAAAAGAGCAGAGCTCACTTCCATCGCTGCGGAGCTCAGATGGCGGGTTGGAGCTTGGCATAGGTTGAGATTAGGAGCTCAAGTGGACTGGTAAAGGCAAAGCTTGCGAGCCAGCAACTAGTGGTGACCAAGCATATGACAAAGAAAGAAGACATGAAAAGGAGCGGAGAAAGTGAAGTAGCAGGGCCATACGAGTTAGTATTTCACATGTCGATGTTGCAAAATAGCAAATTTTCTATTCAAGTTTGTGACATTTTAGAGGTGTCAATATACTCAAGGGACCAGTAAGAGGATGCCCCATAACAATATAAGTGTAACTTTTCCAATGCAAAAAATCACAGAGCTATCCAGTGGCGGAGCCAGCCCCGGCCACCCTGGGCCAGTCAGTGACCAGGCTCCGCCGAGTGTTTTACTGAAGGCTAGAGTTGCCAAGCAAATTAACTAGCAAACCAATTAATTAAGCCAAAGCAACACAATTCATATACAAGCCTAGCCCACCAACAATAAACAAGTCAATGTTATCAACTTTGATCACATTAATGCTAAATAGTTTATGGAGTTATATAGATTTGTATGTATACTTTCTCGAAATATAGTTAACTTTAGATTTAAATTTTATTATAAATGTAACTATATATGATATATAAAAGATGACTTTTTAGCTATACTATCCCTAGTGATTCTCATCACCTCACTGATCCTCAAGACTCACACTCTATCTAGACTATTCTTTATTCCCATCTTACGATGGCAATTAGTCAGATTAGGCATGGGTGGAGCAGAAACATGCCCAACCCACACTCATGAACCCTCGCTCCACTCATGCCTGAAAATAGTAGTGATGAAAACTAATGCACACACCCATGCGGCATGGCATGAGTAATATAGTACATTTCAAATAGTTGCATCGTTCATCAAAGCTCATCACATATTAGTATATTAAATAATCAGTATATCCCAAAATAGTTTTCACATTATCATAATCTTGAGTGGATATAAATTATCCACACGTAAAATATAATTTTAGACTATACCCACTAGTTATTAGATATGAGTCTGACGTGATCATGAGTAAAAAAAATAAATTCATGTACATATTGTACACATTAGACGTGCTACCTAATAAACAGACAAAATTATCATCCATATTGCTATTTCTTATGTTATTGGGATACTAATATCGGGATATATATTATATTTTATTTTTAGCTTGTAGTTTTTCTTGACAAATATCATTATATTATTATTGCTCTATTTTCTCCGGTACTATAGTTCGATACGGCTCGGGAAAAACGATTATAAGCAGGACAGACTTGCCCCGGCAAAAAAAAAAACTCGGCCACTACAGCTGTATTGATTATTTTGCAGAGGCTCGGACCGATAGTCTGTTACCAACGATGCAAAAAAAAAAAAAGCGGGCTGTTTGCAATAATTTCACCATACGGCCCACAAATTGGTACTGTATCGATTGACTTCTACTGATCCCCTTTCGTTCCAGAACCGTCGACCCCGCCGATCCCCCACCGGCGGCCGGCGATGTCCTCCCTGGAGTTTCCGATCCACCGGACCTCACCCGCTATGGGTAGTATGCCCCTCTCCGACGAGCTCCTGGAGGAGATCTTCATCCGCCGACCTAACGCGGGCCTCCATCGCCTGCGTCTCCTTCCGCCGCGTCGTCACCAACACCTCGTTCCTCCGCCGAGCCGCCCCACCCCTCCGCCCCCGCCGCACGAGCCCTCGCCCAGGCCGCCGACTTCACGTTCTCCTTCCTCCCGCCCGGCCACTGGGTACCCCGGGACTGCCGGGACGGCCGCGTCCTCCTCGCTCGTCTCCCCCTGCGCAGAAGGGTCTCCCATCTCCACGACCCCTTCGTCTCCGGCGACGAAGCGGAGCTCGTTCCGGCCGACGAGAGGAATTCCATCGCGGACCTTGCCGTCTGCGACCCCATATCCAGGCGTTACACCATCCTCCACTTTATCCCGGAAACCCGAACCGCCTGCATTGAGGAGCGAGTGGTTGACGATTTCGAGGCCTTCCTCGCCCCCGCCGGCGAGGGGGAGATGGCGGACACGTCAGTCAGAGTGATGGCGGACAGGTAAGATGGTCATTTCCGTCTTTTCCTCACGCACCGGAGAGTGGCGTACCTTTGAGTTCGGCGGTTGGACCGCCTTGGAAATAGAGGGGATCTTGCTGCCTTATGTACATTTATTTCCCCGGCGCCAATATGCACACGGCTGCTTCTACTGGGTACTGGATTGGATGGACAAGTTGCTCATACTTGATTCATGGAAGATGGTCTTCTCTATCGCTGACCTCCCGAGGGGCGTAGATAGCTTGAACACTGCCATTCTGGAGACAGAGGAAGGCATGGTTGGGATCTATACTCTCCTGAGAGACGGAATAACCTTCAAAAAGCAGCTCAATTATATGATTAGGCGAATCAAAGCTGATGGTGCCAATGGGCAACCCTTGGAGTTGGACAAGATGATCCCCTTGCCCTTGGATTATAGCTTTGCCATCCTAGGTGCAGCTCAGGGATACTTAATCTTGCGAGGGTATCAACGTCACTACTTGTCCAGAGAGTCTTTTGAGGACGTGCCGATGGATATTGTATACTTCACACTAGAGCCTGAACGGTTGCTGTTTGAGAGGGTTTGCAGGTTGAATAGCATGATTTTCAATGCAGCAATATAGACTTGTTTTCCACCATCCTTGTCACCAGCAAGTATGTGAATATGGTAAGATTATTACTGTAATCTTGATAATCGTGTTTTGCTGGCCTGGGGGATTAGCTCTTTATTGTGTGTGATGATGTGTTTACCTTTCTGGTTGTTCCTAGACAACTTATTTTTCACTGTGCCCATATTATCTCATGTCCACCTGTTCACTGTTAACTGTTGTCACCGTGTTGATTGTTTGTGGTTTGATAAATTGTTAAGAGTTGTAGACTCTTTAAAAGTTGTTGCCTTGAAAGGAATTTAAACTAAGGAATAAGGAATGCTGTCGTTGAAACTTTAGAAAGCACATTTTACACTTGTCTAAGGCTGTAAGCTGATATGGTCGATCTGCTTTCAGTCCAACTTACCCGTGAAGTGCAGTTACTGTTGGCATATCCAAACAATCTCATGTCCAATTATCCATACTTGTCCATAATTGGTGATCAAATTATCTCGTGTCCAGTTATCCATAATTGTTCATAATTGGTGATTTATTATAGTTGTTGCTGCATCCAAATTGTTTTCTGCTGTTTGGAAAGCAAATCCGACCAGGAGCAGGAAGTAGGGAATGTAGTGAGAATTTGCAACGTTGTTCCTCAAAAAAATAGTTGGTCTCTACATTAGTTTTTTTACTAACTGATTTCCAGTTTGGAACAACATTGGCACTATTAGATCACTGGCCATGCTACCTAGATGGCAGGTATGCATGAAAATAAACTGAATGTGATATATCATGTGAATATAATTAGTTATTGCCCATAGCCTCACATTTATAAACCTACAGTGGGTTCATTTGTACTGGATTCATTATAATTAACTTCTAGCATTTTGTTAGCTTTGACGCTTCTTGTCTTGCACAAAGCCAGGTCAAGGAACAAGAAAGCGACAATATAGGCCAGGAATGTGTTTATAGTATATGGTGCCCAGTTATGTTCTTTTTTATGCATATGTGGCTAGCATTTCTAGAAAAACTGACCTTATCCTCTGTCATAAGGAAGCACAAAGCACTTCTTGCCTTGGTAAAAAAAATTCTTGACAATTTTAGCATATCTTGTGTATCAGGCTTGCTTGAGATAATGATAAGGACTCTCAATGGGACAGAGCAGCATTGGTTATGAAGATTGGTCTGATTTCTTAGGAATTTCATGGAAGACATCAAGCAATGACTGAAAGTGTTATCTACTACCTCGAGTTACAAATATATGTTGACTCTTGTTGGTCTTTAGGGTGACTTTGACTATTACTTTTTTATTACTCTCTCCCTTTTTTTAATTATAAGTTGCTTTGAATTTTTTCTAAATTAAATTTCATTAAATTTGATTAAGTTTATAGAAAACATAGTAATATTTACAACATAAAATTAGTTTCATTAAATCTAACATTAAATTTTTAATATTTTGATAGTATGTTTGTTTTATGTTAAAAATATTACTATATATTTTTTTTTCATAAACTTAGGCAAACCAAAATAAATTTGACTTATAAAAAAATAAAAACGACTTATAATATGAAACGGAAGTAGTAAAATAAGTTTATAAAATCTACTAATAATATTATGAGGCTATCAATGTACTTTTTAAGAAAAAGCTGTTCATATGTTTTCAAACTAAGTATTTTAAATTTTATTAATGGCTAAAGTTTTAAAGTTTTAAAAGTTTGATCCGATAAAGTCAAA
This sequence comes from Oryza coarctata, assembly GCA_030770085.1. Classification (NCBI taxonomy): domain Eukaryota; kingdom Viridiplantae; phylum Streptophyta; class Magnoliopsida; order Poales; family Poaceae; genus Oryza; species Oryza coarctata. The sequence continues at coordinate 14,745,793 of CM061475.1, forward strand.
TGGCATGTGTGACTAGAGGTAGTATTTTGTTTATGTTGCCCTGTTATATCTTTAGCTGTTATGCTCTACTCTTAGGGTGTGTTCCACGCCCATTTTTCTAAACGTCTACTTCCTCGTTTTATGCACCTACACTTTTCAAACGGTTAAATAATACATTATTTTAAAAAATTATATTGAAAAATTACATTAAAAATTATATTAATTTTTTTAAAATTTTTTTTAAACTAATACTTAATTAATCATGTGCTAACCCGGTATTCTGCTTTGTGTGTCAGGGTTAGGTTCTGAACCAGTAGGTTCGAACGCAGTCTTAAATTATTTGGTTGCAGGTTAAGTTACTGTCTCACTTAGGCTCTTTTCGATGGATGTTCTTAAATTCAAACTCGTGACTAGTGGAGCGATGAAGGTTTGTCCAATAGAATTTGGTAATATTCTGAACAAAATGAATGGAATCCGTTACGATGAAATTCTGTATTGACCAAGCTGCAGGTTGGTGTCATCTTGAACTGCTCTTTGTAACTATATGCAATTGCAGGGGTAATTTCGTGCGGTGTTGTGTTTTTCTAACCATCTGGCAAATTCTTAATTTTTCGTATGTAGTGATACCGTTGTTGTTGTCAGTGTTATGGTATGCTTTATTCCGGGGCTCGAGTTCACAGTTAGCTTTCAGTATTCTCAATGTTCTTTCTAGTTTCAATTGTCAATGCATCGCTTGTGTGCGTCCTTCAGGTTTTTTTTTTGGCAAGCGATACTATTGAATTTTCACAATCTTCAAGGTGAATCTTTTACCATTTTTTGTATAACTATATGTACGTGTAAACAAGTATAGCTTTTTTCACAAATCTAATAAGAACCGAAGCACAAAATGGGTTCGCCCAGGCAAGGCCCTATGTAACTCAAAATATTGATATTTAAGGGGGATGACCATTGGGCTTTGAGGTCTATGCAATGCAGCCTAGGACCCATCTCCACCTTTAGATTTAGTGGTGTTTTCATGTGCGGGCAAATTTGATTGTTTTTACTACAAGTAATATCACACATATACACTTACGAGCGTCCTCTCTAACACAGACTTAGAGACAGAGATTACTGATATATTTCTGACCTTACTAAGCTCCTATTAAAAGCCTAAATAAGTCCACCTGCATCTATATCCTATTGGAAGCCTAAGTCCACCTTCATCTATATAATATTTGTAAACTTAGAATTGAAATCCTGATGAACAGAGTCATGCACTCATAAATTCACCGTATTACCGATGCTTACTCTATGTTACATCTTCTTGTTATTTTCTATAATAATTTTGTAGCATAAAGAATATATAATACTGTTAAAGTATGTTGAATGAAAAATCTAAGATAAATTCCAAGAAATGCAATTGACAAGTGCATGATTTCATGCTTTACCATCAAATGAATGCAAGTTCCAGAAAATACAATCGGACAAACACATTTGTACGAGAAATACTATTGCCGTCAATTATCCATCCATTAGCCTATCCTATTTTTTTCAAAATGCCTAGATTGCCCTCACTTGTATCTTAGCAAACTCTCACCCTAACCCTTAGCTCTGTCCATATCATCGGTAATGCACAACCCTACATAGGATCTGGAAACTTTATGTAGTAAGAAGATTGGTTTATTTGGATTGGTATCTACCATTATTTATGACTTTATAGCAATTGGCAGCTTGTGTATTGATTTTCCTAAAGTTCTTGTGCAAATCTAGCTCAGTTCACATTTACATTGATAATTGATTGCAAAATGTGTATCAATTACTCTTGAAATAATTTGTTTTAGAATTGTGTGGAAATTACGATGAAACTACTATAAAAAATGTGTGAAATTAGGATCAGCAAATAATGTTGTCTAAAAATTATTGTTGGCAAATTCTCAAAATCAGAGTGCAATAATTAGCTTCAACAATTCATAGGGGTAAAATGATCTTTTTTTAACACTTAACAAAGGGTTACTAATGGATAGCTAACAATGATATTATTTATTAGATAAATTCGTTTATACGATAATATTTACTACTTCATTTGTAGATGGTAAAATATAAAATCATGCGCTTCTTAATAATATTTCTTAGAATTTCTCAAAATGTAATGGTGCGAGTTTCGTGCATAGTAACCAAATAATTTTTTTAGGAAAATCAAATACATTTTGTAACTATTATTACTTGAAGTCAATGCTAAAATAGTGAGGTCTCGTTTGTTCCAAAGGAATTTTTGAATGATTTTAACACGGATTGAACTGATTCATCTGTTCGAAAAGGAGCCCTGAATTTTCTCTCGTGTTGTTTATCAAACTATGAATAGTAAATTCTATCCGGTATTTGGAAACGAAGTGACCCCCAAAAAAATTTTCGACAGGGAGTGTGCTACTGTTATTCTTTGACACTTACATGACCCATGGCCTGACTTCTGACCGCTCAAAAGCTATAATAACAAATGCAAAGAGCATCGGTGAAAGTGGCTGCCATTTTTTTCTGGGATATTGAGAAGCATGGCGTCATAGTCTGCAGTCTTCAAGGAAGCCACAGCTGCTGCTGCATGACACCGAAACAGCAGCACCGTCGTAACAATTGTACACGTACGAGGGTGAAGTAGGAAACGGATAGAGCATGGAGTACATGTTAGCATAGCAAAGCTGCAAATACAGATAACTTGGTCCTTTTCTTGTTGAACCGATTAGTTTGTATGTACAAGTACGCCATGATCAAATGCAAATTATGCAAATGATTTCTTGCTGCTTGATGCTCGTTTTTAGGGTCTGTCTACGATGCAGAGATAACCGTTCTTTTCTTAATATGAATGGCAGTCAAATTTCAGAAAATTTTCAATCCAACAAACATTCAGGTGTATACAGGTCAGTAAATCTTTTTTTTCATCTCCTTTGCCAAGTAAATGATAAGAACATCTACAGTGTACTCATAAACCAGGTAGAAAGCATTAAATTCAACAACTATTGTGAAGATAGTAAATAAGTACTAACCGGCCATATAGCTGTTGCCTGGTAACAAGAAATAAACAATGTTTTCTGCATAGTTTTAAGGCTGGGAGGGAGTCAGGGGAGTGTGTCGAGGCTTAGAACCCTTTTCTTGGGCCTCATCTATCTCTACTCTATCTACATACATTGTGGTATAGAAATTGAGTTTATGATTATTATTTAATGTCACAAATGAATAAATTAAATATGGATAAGTTGATAGTATTCTTAAAAAATACTTACATAGTATTTTCTATTTTCTAAAATAGTAACTGCCTAACAGGTGAAAACAAAAATAAAACTAATCAAATTTTGGACGGATAGGATGACTTTGAAATTCTAGTGTGCACTCCAAAAAAAAAAACTTACCTCCTCTTCTTCTCCTCATCCGCCATTGACGCAATCCTCTTCTCAACTTCTCCCAATTCATCACCACCACTAGTGCCGGCAAAGGCCTACCACACTAGCCTTCTCCCTCTGATGTTCTTCTCTAAGTCCAATGATATAAAGCCTCGCCCCACTAGTTCTTCCTCGCCAATGACAGGTCATGCCGTCACATCCACCTGTCCCACCCATGCTTCCTAACTACTCATGCTATTTTCTTTCCTGATGTTAATCCTATCTACCATCGACCTCGGAAAAAAACCCCTTCTTTCCTCTCTCCCAAATGCCCTCTCCCATCTTGAAACTGAAAGCTCTAAATCTAGTGCTGTTGTGCCATAGCCGTATGTCCTGGCTGTACACACACAAAATCTCCTCTCTTCTTTTCTCACTAATCCCCCTCTCCCTTAATCAGATAGAGGTTGAAGATGACTCCTTTAGATTTTAATCCAATGGTTAAAGAGTAGGTAACTGAGACTTGGTGAGATCTCATAAAATCTAGTATTTCTCTTTTAAAAAGTACATTTGGTAGATTGATAAGTATGCCCGTAATGATTATAATCTACTTGAGATGATCGAGGGTTGCCGCTCTCTTTTCATCCCCTGCCAAAATTTGTAAATCCGAAAGGAAACCCGCCTGTGGCAAAATCTTCATGCATACCTCAGCTAATCTCGTCAAAAAAAAAACAAAGAAAGAAAAACGATTGTGCCTGCAGTATCCCAAGAGTGGCAGCAGACGTGCAGTGCCAGAAACATCGGACCGAGGAATTCAATAACCTTCATCTCGATCGTACACGTACGTGCAGCGTGACTGCATTTGACTCCTTCAGAGTCACGTTTCATCAGCAGCAGTTACCTGCAGTGCCGCTTGTCTTTGTCTAGATATGGTGGTGGTGGTAACACTGCATCATTCCTTCACTTGCTCTTCTTTTTATTTACCATGCTAACCTCTATGCTTGCAAAGTTACAGACCCTGAACAAGTTGAAGTTGAAGTTCGCGATGGCGCGCGCATACAGACGCTGCTGCACTGTTGTAATGAGTAGAAAAGTTTCAAAGATTGAGAAAGGAATCCAAAGAGAAGCCCCTGCAAAGTTTAAGATTGGCAACTTGGCACACACCAGATGTAGAGACCAAGGCGCATGCAGAAGGTATCTAAGATCCTAATCTGTTTAAGTTTGTAACCTCCTATAAAAATCTCTACCTTTTTCAAACAGTCTATATTCTTATTCAAATTATAAAATTAGTAGTTATATAATTTTAAAAATAAACTAAGGCTAGAAATCTCAAGTACTCTCTTTATGTAGTAATATAGTCGGTCCAGATGGTTATAGAATGTGCATATGTACGTTCACAGGATGAGTATGAGCGTGTGTTAGAGCGTTTGCATTTGCATTATGTTTTAAAAAAAATTCTAATTTAATACTAACTTACTGTATTTTAAAACATTATGTCTAATCCAATACTAACTTCTATATTTTTAGAGAGATTATACTACTCCCTCTATGTCCAGATATAAGGAGCATAATATTTGAATTTTGTCCAACCATCCTAAACTACTACTTATCACATCAATTACCTTGAATTTAATTTTTTTTTTACCTTCAACCACCCTTCACTCTCTATATTCAAAATAGTCTAAAATCTCAACTAAGATAGTATGTTCTCATCAGCCAGCTTGCTACTCAACACCCCCTTTTTAAGAGCCTTCAGTTCCTCAAACAGGACCATAGGCACTAAACTTTGGAAATTAAATACCTCAAGAAATCCATCAGCAATCATGCTACCTCCATGATGCAAAAAGCTTGCCTTATTTTGGATCAGAGAACACACATTGGTGCAGCTGAATCCAGGAGAAATCAACAATGCATCTCGTTACATGAAGATGAATTGGTATTTATAGACGATTAATTGATACAAATAGTATGTCCTATATACCACGTATGCATGTACATTCATTCAAGAGGTCGAGTGGCATATATCTTTAGCAGCAGTAGAAGGCACACAACGACACGGCAGTGTAGCTACCAAATTGCTCCTCTCTTCCATCTAGGATTCTGCTGATGCAGGGGTTAAAAACAAGGCTAACGTGAGGAGCTTTGTACGTACTCTGAAATTTAGCATGCCCGGTAGTACTACGTTTTCATTACTCTCCTTCACATATTACGATGGATTTTTCCTTTCAGCTTTATTCTAAAAATATAAGGAATTTGATAATATTGAGATAGTATTTTATTTTTCATCTAACAACTTTTATACTATTTTATTCTCAACCTCTCAACTTTTGTACTACTTTGTTCCCCCAACTATCATCTTTTGTAACATAAATTTTACTTTACTGCTTTCTTAATTTTTGTAAAAAATGGCATAATCACTTGTATTAGGATACGGATGGAGGAGTATGATGATACAGAAACATTTTGTTCATACGTGCAGCACGAATCACATCACAAGGCTCTGAACTTGGGTGAAATCCTCCAAATCGCCAACCAGATAACGTAGGACCAACGAGCTTAGCTGGTGCCGATCGATTGCCATCTTGTCCTGTTATTTTTGCATCTCACAATCTCAAATCAACTGACCCATTGGCATGCATACACGCATTGACTCTTCTTTTCCGCCTCACTTGGTTGGCATCCATGGCTCCATCGCAATGGCCGATCGCTGCAAATCGTCAGATCACGCCAGGACTAACCATCAGATCATCGGATCATCGTACCTCCATTATTTTCAACCTGTGATGTGTCGTCACGTACTGCGCGGTTCTTAATTACTCGGTGCCTTCTACCCCGCGGGTGATAAAAACATGGGGGACAATGAAATTAACCTTGGAGTAAAAGGGATGGCAAAGAATTGCTTAGATACCCGTGAGCTATGCTTACTTGTGCCATGTTATAAATAATCTGGCTTAACCTATTGATGGGAGAGGTGAAATTTCTAGCTTCGAAATCTCGCTTAATTGAATCTCCAGCTTCGAGTATTGCGAGAGTTAATTATTGGGGACAATCAAACTAGCAAAACAATAGTATATACAGATAAAATTCTCAATCAAAAGGGCAAGATGTAATATGTGTTTATGTAACTATCGGTCAAAGAGCATCCTCCATAGCTCAAGCAATAACTATTTTCCATGAAGAGGGGGCCATGGAATACACTATTGTAGTAGTAGTTGAAATGGCGAATTCGCCTGCTACATTACAATATCAAGCTTCTTGTACGGGAGAGACCATGGCTGAGTATTTTATGTAGCATGAACTGCATATTTTAATAATTTATGATGATCTCTCTAACTCGGCACAAGCTTATCCCCAAATGTAAGACCCTCCGGCCGCAAAGTTTACCTAGGAGATGTTTTTTATTTGCATTTAGGCCTTTTAGAAAGAGCTGCTAAATTAAATTCTTGTTTAGGGGAAGGAAGTATGACCGCTTTATAGACTTTTCGTCTATATTCCTACTAATGTAATATCTGGATAAATATTCTTATCTGTAGATCTATTCAATGTCAAAATTTGACCTGCTATTAATGTGGTATTTCTGTTTCCAGAGTAGGATTTGTGGTTCAAATTAAAGTCATGAAACAAGTCGCTAGCAAATCAAAATTGGAATTAGCTCAATTCCCACTGTTACAAGCCTTTGCACAATTTGCCTCATCTCTCGATAAAATAAGTATGAATCAATTGGCAAGGGTAGACGATTATGAGAATTGGTTAAACAATCCCAATCAATTCCTCTTCTAGAGGAAGAGCAAATTAGCTACTATTTATACTAGAAGGAGAGGATATCTTGATTGCTTAAAAATTGGACAGGTAAAGAAATTTCTGGATGAGTTACATAAACACCTAAAAGATACTTAAACCTCAATTCAAAGAAATTATATCTTCTAGCAAGACATTCACTGAGAAAGTGGAAATCCTTTTGAAGGAAGCTATTCAGAACAAACATAAATTTTGCATGTCTAATCTCGTTAGTAGAAGTAGTAGAGGAGAAATCATTGAGAAAGATTTTTCATTTGAATAATGTAAAAAAGTTTTCTTAGATTTTAGTATTGTTATTTAAAGAATAGATAGAAATAAGATTGTGTCCAATAGGATTTAAACCTATAGCAAAGCTTTAGAATACCTCTATCCTATCCATTAGACAATGGACACTTTTTTTCATATTTTCTTCTTTCTTTTAGTTTTTTATCAGACCAAGAGAAAAAACTATTAGACCTAAACTCTTTTAGGAAAGAAAAACAAATGCATATACAAATGTTTGATGCATATATCATAAAAAAAGAATAGCGGGTAGTGGGAATCAAACCCACAACCCCATGGTTAAACTAAACAGCAAGGAACTAGTGGATAAAAGGGGTTGAATACGCCCCTCTATCATATCTATACAAATAGAATAGTCCATTTATATAGAATGGTAAAGAGGGCTCTTCTACTATCATCAATTCTCGAAATCTATACAAATACGAAAGGATATTTTATCATTACCACCTAAATATTGTTGCACCCGGTAACGAACATGCATAAACCATTTCTCCAAGTATGTGTCCCGATAGCCCAAAGTCTTGATAGTGAACTGTAGGTCTTCTGGTAAAAAAAACAACGTTGATGAAGGCATGTCGGTGCACTATTACATGGCAGGGATTGCATTTTTTTCTTGCATTTTTGTTTTTCAATCAAACTCAAAGGGTAAACTTTGCTTCCTATCTTTTTTTAAGATCGACGAATAAAATGATATTTTTGTTCTAATTTTTGCCACTTCTTCATTCTCTTAATCAAACTTTTTTTACCATAATGTGTCGTCCTACTATCTATCAAGTATATAGTTCTAATACTAGGTGGAAAAATAAATAGAAAAAAAAATCTAAGAAGGCAGATCCTCCCCCTCCATCAAGAGTAATGAACTAGGTGTTGATACCTTAAACAAGAATTAACTAAATTAACCAAACTTGCCTGATGTTGAGGCAATCAAGAAAGTGGCATAAGTAAATATATAACCCATGGAAAAGTGAGCTAATCCCACCAATCTTGCTTGCATAATGGAAAGAGCCACGGGCTTATCTCTCCAGCGAATTAAATTAGCCAAAGGTATCCATTCATGAGCCCATGCTAAAATCTCAATTAATTACTGCCAATATCCACACCAAGAAATTAAGAACATGAATCCAGTCACCCAAACAAGATGTCCAAATAAGAACATCCACACCCATGCTGATAAACTATTCATCCCAAAAGAATTATATTCATTGATAAGTTGTGAAGAGTTTAACAATAGGTAATCTCTTAACCATCCCATCAAATATGTGGAGGATTCATTAAATTGTGAAATATTGCCTTGCCATAATGTGATGTGTTTCCAATGCCAATAAAAATTAACCCATCCAATGGTATTTAACATCCAAAAAACTGCCAAATAAAATGTGTCCCAAGTATAAATATCACAAGTATCATCGTGACCTAGGCTATCACAAGGAAAACAATATCCAAAATCTTTTTTATCTACCATTAATTTGGAACCACGTGCATCTAAAGCGCCATTTACTAAAATCAATGTATCGGTATGCAAACCTAGAGCAATAGCATGATGAACCAAGAAATCTCTAGGTCATATTGTTAAGAAAAGTGAATTACTATTCTTGTTAACAACATTCAACCATCCGAGTAACCATAGGGTTCGACCTGCATTGAAAGCAAGACCTCTCATTGAAGATAAGAGTAGATCGAACCCATATGTTGTCTTACCATGAGCCGATTGTATCCATTGGGCAAATATAGGTTTGATCAAGATTTGGTTTTCTAGAGTACCAAAAGTAAGCATGACATCATTATGAACATAAAGGCCAAAGGTATGGAATCCTAGGAAGAGACTAGCCCAACTTAAATGAGATATGATAGCTTCTTTGTGGTCTAACATTCTTGCCAATACATTATCCTCATTTTGTTCCGGATTGTAATCCCTAATGAAAAAAAGTAGTTCCATGAGCAAAAGCCCCTATCATGATGAACCCTACAATGTATTGGTGATGAGTATATAAAGCTGCTTTAGTGAAGTCTTGGGCTATGAATGCATAAGAAGGTAAAGATTACATATGTTGAGCTACTAAGGAAGTAATAACCCCTAAATAAGCTAGAGCAAGACCTAATTGAAAATAAATTGAATTATTGATTCTGTCGTAAAGGCCCTTATGCCCATGCCCTAATCGACCCCCCTAGAGGATTATGTGCTTCTAAATTATGTTTGATACTATAATCAATTTGGAAGTTAATTCGATACATATGATCGACAATGAGAAAAATAAATGCAATTGCTAAATGATGATGAGCAATATTGGTCAGCCACAAACTTTGTGTTTGTAGATTGATTCCCCCAAGAATAGTTAGAATAGTAGTTCCCGCTCCTTGAGTGGTACCAAATAAATAATTACTCAAATCGGGGTTTTGGACATAAAGATTCCACTGACCTATCAGAAGGGGTCCTAACCCCTAGGGATAGGGTAATACATCTAAAAAATTATTCCATCGAATGTACTCTCCCCTGGATGCTAGAATAGTGAAATGAACTAAATGTCCTATCCAAGCCAAAGAACTTACCTCAAAAAGTCCTAACAAATGATGATTGAGATGAGATTCGGCAATTTTGAACTGCAAAAGGCTTGGCTTCCATTTGGGTTGTAGATGTAACCAACCCCCTATTAAGGATAGCATTGAAAGAAATAATATAAAAAGAGCTCCTGTATAAAGATCTTCATTGGTCCGTAATCCAATTGTATACCACCACTGATGAACCCCATAATAGGCAATATTCACTGGATCGGTGGTGCCTCCTTGAGTAAAGTCTTCCATAGCGGGTTAACCAAAATGAGGATCTCAAATCGCATGAGCAATAGGTCTTATGTGTAGAGGATCCTGTATCCATGATTCAAAATTTCCTTGCTAAGTGACATGAAACATATTTTTGAATGTCCATAGAAAGATTATTGCTAATTGCCCAAAGTGAGAAGAAAAAATGTTTTGATAAAGATGTTCCTCAGTAATATCATTATAACTTTTGAAATTATGTGCGATAGCAATACCAAACCAAATATGCAAGTAGTGAGGTCTTGAGGTAAGCCTTGGCTAAACCTAGGAAATCTTAATTCCATAATGCCTTTCAAATCATCCTAGCCACTATCCTAGTGCAATAATTTTCGCCAAGAAGAATGGCCATGTTGTAGCAATTCCACCCATAAGGTAGTGGGTTACTCGTACAACATGTCCTTGTATAATGCTCAAGGCTCTAGGTTGAGTAGCAAGAGCAACTTTTAATTTGTTATGAGCCCAAATGATAGATTCAATTTGTTCTTGCCAATAACCACAACCACTAAATAAAAACATTAAACTGAAGGCCTAGACAAAATGAGCACCTAAGAAAAAAAAAAGACCATATGTGGATAATGAAGAACCTTAAGACTGAATTACTTAGGATGCCTATGCCCACAAGAAATCTTGGAGCCACCAATTAATTGTAATGGAACTCTGTGCAATGTTTCCCCTTGTGATATGAGTTACCACCCCTTGATCACTTATAGTACCTGAACATCAAACTATATTTTCCATCTAAAATGGAAAAATGACTACCAAAATAGAATTGTACATCCAGAATAGATCTAAGAAAACATGATCCTAGGCAGATACTTGACATGTTCCCCCTTGCCTAGGTCCATTGCAAGGGAAGTGAAAACCAAGATTTGCTTTGTTGGGTATCAAATAGGAACTGCGAGCAAATAAAACACCTTTCAAAAGTATTAATAGAGTCACATGGATTGTAAATGCGTGAATGTGATGGACTAAAAAAATCGGTGGTTCCTTATGGAATAGATAACAAAGCAACTTTGTCGCCTACTGCTATTAACTTGCCACTTCTCCACGTTAAGCTAGTACTTGTTGTTGCACTAGGAGCTATTACGCTAGGCGTACTAGCATAGAGATTTTGGGGGATGACAACGACCTAAAGCACTCATGGTATCATTATGAATGTACAAACCAAAACTATGAAAACCTAGAAATATACATATCTAGTTAAGGTGGGATATGATTGCATCACAGTGTCACACGATCTAATATATTGTTGGATTCAGTTGTTGGATCACAGTCTCTTACCATAAAAATGGCTACATGTGCAACAACACCAACTATTAGAAATGAGCCAATCCACATGTGGTGTGTGAACAAAAAAAATTGTGTACCATATTCAGTAGCTAGGTATGGATAGGGGGCATAGAGTACATATGAGGTACAACAATGGTTAAACTAGGATAAAATTGAGCCAAAAGGTTGTGATTCAAGATAAATTCATGAGGAAGTGGTATCTCCTTAGGATCAACCCTAGCATCAAGAAATTGGTTAATCGGTAAAGATACAAGGATTTGGTGCCCCGCCCAAGAAAGAGATCCAAGTCCTAGTAACCCTGCTAACTGATGATTCAACATGGATTTTATGTCTTAGAACTAGGCTAATTTGGGAGCAGCTTTGTGATAATGGAACCACCTAGCAAAGAGCATTAACGATGCAAAAATTAATGCACCAATTGTAGTAGAATAGAGTTGTAATTCACTAGTTATTCCAAATGCTCGCCAAATCTGAAAAAAACCGGGAGGTTATTTGGATTCCTCGGAAACCCCGGCCTACATCACCATCAATATTTCTTGCCCTACGATTGGCCAAACTACCTGAGCACTGGGTCCAATGTGAGTACAAGAACTTAGCCATGCTTCATAATTGGAAAAATGGGCAACATGGAAGTACATGCCACACAACTAAAGAAAGATAATGGAGAGTTGACTGAAATGAGCACTAAAGACTTTTCAAGAGATCTGCTCTAAATCATTGGTATGACTATCGAAATTGTGAGCATCATATGTAGATTCCAGATCCAAGTGGTAGTATCAAGGCCCTTAGATATTGTTACTAAGAAATGACCGGGTCTAGCCAATTCCTCAAAAGATGTTTTTACAGGATTTACATCCACAACAATTTTTACTTCTGGTTCCAGCAAACAAATCATCATTAAGTCCTCTTTCCACACAAGACATACAAAGATATCCACCAACTTTTTAGTGAACCATTGAAAGATAGATATTATGATTAGTCTTTTTCTTCACTATCTACGGTCCTTCTATTTTTTTGGTTATTCACTAGAGCAATTATATATTGAAGTCAATTTGGTTTGGATCAATTATGACGTAAGGATTAGGTTCCTAACAGACTTTTTTTTAATCTTCGGATTTCTCCACATAACAAAAAAACCTTTTTTTAATTTAAGAAGCTAGTGTATTTTTAAGGGTATAAATCCCTATTTATATCTTCTTTCCTTGAGCATAATATAGATTTTTTATTCAATTCCAAAATACAAGATAACTCATTAAAATTATTAATAAGATGGTCCTGATATATTAGCAATATTTATATTGCCCCTTTTTATTCGCTTTATTACTTCTAGACCCTATCGTTTATTCTTATGAAATATAATATAAAATAGAAGAGAGAGGAAAGAGATATAATGAAATTTTTTATTTGATATTTCAACCTAATTTATTTGATTAATGGATCAACAAGCAAACCCCCATTTTATAAAAATGGAGAGTGGTCTTATTCAAATTCAAAGCACTTTGTAATCTTCAACCAGTTCTGTCCTTCACTATAATTTCCCAAAGCAAGCGCTATAGCTTATTTCCAATACTCAGCAACTTAATCAAACCAAGCTTCTACAATTTCCGAATCACCTTGTACAATGGCCTGTTATCGCCAGTCAGAGTAGGTAGTTCCTTCCCATAGAACCTTAGTTAAGAGTTTCCTACCTCATAGGACACAAAATTGGTATATTAATTTTCCTTGTCTCAACTGAATTCAATTTCTAAAAAATTATCCAATTTCTTCTTGGGTTACGCAAAAGAAGTTAATTACCTAAGTTTCAAACCCTAAATTTTGATCAATAATCCATTTTATCTTTTCTCCCACCTGAAGAAAAACGAAGCATAGATAGAACTATATCATTCGTCGTAATTTTCCACAAGGTAACTACCTCAGTTTCATATATGAAATTTCTATAAAATCATTGAAAAAGACTTTTTGCCCATAAGCAAGAAAAAAGAACTTTATCTTTGGGATCGGCTCTATCACATAAGCGGGTTCCTAAATTTTGCACTATCCCTATGTAGAAAGCCCCTTTTTAAATTTGATCCTTTCTTATTTTTATTTCTATAGTGGAGATAGTAGCATGTAATGATGGATCACAGCCATATTATTAAAAGCTTGTGGTAAGAAGGGGTTTCATTCTAGTGATTGGAAATAATATTCCAAAGCCTTTGTATGCTCTCTATAAGGCCTATGTTATATGTTATAGAGTATATAACTTCGATCATAGGGATCAATTTCTAGTCACGTAGCTTCATAATAATTCTACAAAGCTTCCACATAATTTTCTTCGGATTGAGCCAATATCAGCTACGGTCGTTTATTCTATTAGAAAAATCTCCATTCCAAAACTGTACATGAGGTTTTCACCTCATATGACTCCTCCCTTGTGTGAAAAAATCTAGAGAATAAAAATATAATTAGTTCCATCTCATTATGGACCAAAAAGGGCTGGTATTTTTCCAAGAAATCTCTAGCCAACCTTCCCACAAGAGGTTTTTCTTAACACCAATAAATTCTATTATTGCTAGAGGAAAACAATAGCTCCAAGAATTTCTTTGTTCTCAGTGCCTTCTATTTAGAGGAATTAGCCACTTCAATGATCTGATGGTTATAAGGGTATTCAAAGTATAAACTTGATGATTGTTTGTTATCCCAACCCCTGCCCTGATACCATTATTTCCTATGCTACCTATTAGTACTAGTAGAGTAGGATTAGCCTGTGATACAGAACTTATCATGTAGGTGTAACCTTTCATTCAATACTAAAATCTACAATTGAAGCATTTGAGGCCACGCCAATTCAGGATACATGATGGAAGGAATTGTTAGTTCACCACACCTTCCCTAAGCGTGGGTTCCCTTACTAATTTGGTTTTCTTTCCATAATCCTTTGCTCTTTCTCGTAAAACCGGGTTGTAGGTAGGCTAAAAAAACAAAAAAAAGTGTCAAATCACAACATCAAGTAAATGTCCTTTTTTCCCATGAGATTATCGGAATTATTCGTAATAAAATATTGGCTACAATTGAGAAGTTCTTATCAATAAAATTTCCATTTATATGGGATCTAGGCATAATTTCCAACCCATTCTATCGGCGTACACTGGCCATGCTGTCGTCGGTAGCAACGTCAAACATTTAGGAGAAGATAGGAACTAGAACTACCAAGTGCACAATTAAAATCTCATATATTTATGGACATAGGCAGTAGTTGCTAGCATAAATGTTGAGTTAGATTTGTATTCCGTGTTCACCTACCAATGTGGGTTTTGACTTTTGATGCTAGTTGGTGTTATATGTGAAGTTAAAATGTATAGATCACACCGATGACAAGTCAATGCCAGTTTGAAACATGCCCTAATTCATGTAACAATTGAGTTGATTTCTATAGAAGCTCTACAAAATTCATGCGCTCAGCTTTACTAGTATCCAACTGAGACTGTGTGATGCTCATAGGCCTATTTGATTGCTACCCTGATATGAAGTTGCCTGGCTGGAGACCTGCCTGAGTTCAATATAGGTCTTGTTTGGTTGCTACATGACACCACCTTTCTCTCACCTGGCCTCACAATACCTTGGCATGCGATTAGCCTAAGCAAGACGACCGATTTCGGTCAACTACAGGCGGAGAAGGGAGCCCCGCTACCACCATCGTTCTGAGTGGGGTGGAGCTAGAACGAAATGGATGGGGGTGCCACACACTTGTTTTACTCTCTTTTGAACTGATTTTAGGTTGATAGGGATGCCTGAGTGTGGATTGAGGGGGTGCACATATAGTAACAATAGATTAGCAATAGCAAAAAAAAAATCTGGACCAAGTTACTGGGCACCCCCTCTCCTTAACTGGCTCCGTCCCTGCTTGCGACTGCTCAGCCTTTTGGCTAGTAGGGCAAGGCAGCAATGCAGAAGCATTGGCTTTGGGCTCGTTTGGAAGGAGTGACTGGTTGCTGAGCATAGACCAACCTGATCATAGCGTCGGTAAAAAACCACATGGATGCCATGCGTTTATGGGATTTGTTTTGTTTTGTTTTCGTCTTGTCCTTGTGATCCTCTCATGCCTATGCAGCATTAATGTCAGGTGGATATCAAGTTTGAAGTAGCATTTGGTTTGTGTACCGTGTGAGTCTCGTGATCGAGCATGGTCCTGTATATATATGCAGATGCATATACAAAAGTTAGTGGTACCAAGTATCTGGATAAGATTGTGTCTGTTTGTTTGCTCACGTACATGACAACTGATAGATTCAAACAAAACAACGCACGAATACAATGCTAGCGTGTGTTTGAGTGAAGCAGAAAATAGAAGAAAAAGAATATACGTAAAATGAGGTTAGGTATTAACACATGATTAATTGAGTATTAATTATTTTAAACTTAAAAATAGATTAATTTGATTTTTAAAATTTCCTATATAATTTTTTAAAAAACACATCGTTTAATAATTTGATAAACATACACTTGAAAAATGAGACATCTCTTTTCCCTGTGCCAAACGAATACAGCCTTAGTCTATATGAAAAAAAAAACTATGTGACACCAAGTGATCCAAGTTAACACTACAAGAAATTTTGTGATAGGTGATGTTCTATTTACAACACAAAAACTAAAAAATTCATCATATTTTGAAATCTGTGATGTTCATGTGATGAAAATTCATTTGTTAGCCATCATGCATCTCTAATCATATTTTATGATGAAAACGTATCTTTAGTTATTGATCTAATGACAATTCTTCTGTCTTCATTGAGTTATGGTGCTCATTTTCATCATTATTGAGTCCACTATACATCATAAATCATTAGATTTTGATGACTACGAAGTTGCCATGTATGAGAGAAAACATCATAAAATTTTAATACACTATGATATGACGTTGACACAGTAGGTTTATTGTGTCAATTTCATCCGTCATAAATTGTCTTTCTGTCTGTAAAAGTCCACATGTTTATGGGCTAAGGTCAATTGCAAGCCCAATTAGATTTAGATATAGTCCATCTAACGCATAGCAAGTTACATAGTATTTTTAGCCTAATTATATTATATCTATTTGTATTAGTATCAAATGACTAGGCCAAGCCCACATCAAAAGCGCATATATATATATATATATATATATATATATATATATATATAAAAGACCAATTACTATATCTAATAGTAACCTATATAGCAAAAAGATTACATATAGCCAGTTAACATCTAATACAACCCAGTGACCATTCTAGTGAAAAACTTATAGCCCAATTTACAAGCAAAATTAGCCATATGATCAAATACATATATCCTAAATGTGGCTGGGAAGAGAGCAATGCATTTACTGCATTTCTATGATAGTAGCATTGGCTGCATTGATTAGACTTACTCATTGTTGCATGATCCTAAGTTGGCACTTCAATATGGAAAAAGTAATATAAAACTAGCCCTTGTTTCTAACGGTCATAAAAAGAATTAAGTTACCATGAAATGGTTCACTAACCTCTCATTGACCAGATATTCACAGTGTTGTCCATGCCACAACTTGCAAAGCGGTAGATATATGCATGGAAGTCCTACAGAAATAATGATAATTTTGACTAATATTTGCAGTCCTAATGTAATGAAAGAATGCACAAAAATTCAGTGACCAAGGATCAAAGATTCAGTTCGCTCCTAGTGAAATGAATAAAAATTAGATATGTTCAATAACAAAAGGTGATCACCAAAATCTGGAGGAGTGGTATCTTCAGGGCAGTTTCAAGTTACTAGCATTACAAAAATAAAAAAAATTGCCAAAGTGGAGCATAGACAACTTACAACACTGAGTATTTCATGTCTGTGACCTCCTACTCTACAAAAATCAAAATGCAGAACCCTGTCTGCGCATTCCACAGCCTAATAGATTCATCTTGCCAATGCCATTTGAAACATCAGTAAAAAAAAGAAATACATGTAGATATCAGATTCAGACCAGGTAACATTCCATCCTTGCTTGCAGAAATGATGAGTGAAGGCTTCAATGTTTGAGTTTTTATTTTGTTTACTGAATCACCATGGCCAACAAGACTCTGTAAATTTGGTGAGTAGAAATAAGACACTGACCACACATTAAAAATAACCCCCTTCCCCTTGGTTGCGACGGCGTACCTGCTCCATGATGGCTGTGGCAGCGGCGTTGTCTCTCTTGCGGTACCAGATCTGAAGAAGAGGAGCGCTCCCCACCACTTCTGAGGTCACATCCGCCTTGGCTTGTCGTCATCGAGGCTGGATCCGCCGCATCCTGTTGTCATCGAAGTTGGATCCACCACTCCCCCTAGTTGCTAAGGCCAAATCCACCGCACTCGATGAGGAGCCATTCCCTTCAGTGTCGTACTTGTTGAGCGCCTTGCAGTTGTTGTTGGAGCTAGAGGTGGCGTCGATCGTCTTGAGCTCATGGATGGGAGACTGAGGAGGCTACCAACCACGCGACAAGCCACTGTCGGATCCTAGTGCATGGCGGATTGTCTTGCATGGTGATGGTGTGGGCGGAACAGAGGACACAACGACCACTACCGACAACAAGGAGGTGAAAGCAGTGGTTGGCAATAGGGAGGTAGCGGTCGGTGATGGGTTTGGCGACTGAATGGAGGCTAGGGTTTGGGGACCGACTGGTGACGATGGGATGGATTGTCTAATTTGAGGATGGGCTAGGGTTTGGGGAATAGGTGTATGAAGCGATGTGATTTTACCAAAATAACCTTGGCTCATATGTAGTATTGATTATGATATATTTTGGCAAAGAGGTCATTTCACCTTACATTCTTCTTTGGCTAAGCACAACCCAGTGGTTTGGGTTCCCGCCTAGGTGAAAGTTTGGCGCTCACACACCGTAATTTCCATTTATTTTTGACAATACAAAAATACATATAATATCCAAAAACAATTACTACATCAAATAAGCAATGTATTCCTACATGAAGATAATTTTCTATAAAATAAAGACATACGTGGTAAAAATGGATGAAAGTGGTTTAAAATTGGGTATATGATATGTTCCACATGTCGAAAACCATTGGAAAATTTTCATATGTACGAATTTAACTATTTAGTGTCAACTTCAATATAACGATGACAAAAATTAGAAAAACTAAATTTTACAAACGGTAATAGTTGGTAAAGATATCATTTTTATATTATTTTTACGGAACCGATATCAATACACACTAAGGGTGTGTTCTCTACTAAGGGGAACAACCACTCCCTCATATGTTAATCATCCACTTTGGTTGTCATTCCGCAACTAGCTAATCCGTTCGTGTTGTTTCGAATGAACCCTAAATTTATGTACCATTTTCACCCCTAATGGTTTGTTATGGTAATTTAATTGGAGTACAGAATATAATTATATTACCTCTCGATCGATCTATATGATGATGGGAGAATGATTTAAACTCGATCGATCTATATGATGATGGGAGAATGATTTGTGGCTATCTTCCCTCCAGTAGTGTTGGAGCTAGGGGGTATATATGATCGAATCGGCACTGTTGTTCTCCCTTTTGTGCTCTCTTTACTGATACTAGATGCATGACATTTGTTATGATCTCTTGATAGAATGTACGGAAAATAGCTATATTACCATTCGATCAATCCCTAGGACTATGGAAGTGTGGCATGTTTTTGGCTTTTCCTTCCATTCACATAATAGTTTTCATATGCATCAAGATGGCTAGAATAAAATTCTAAAATAAATTGGTTCCACATAGAATCTTGAAAAAAAATCAGAAAAGCATTACATAACCCACATAGTATATAGTAGTTTTGGTTTGATTTTTTTCACTCCATCGAATGCCCTGAATAAATTGGTAAAAGCTGTCAAACATAAAAATTAAATTAAACCCAAATAGGACAAAACAAGCCACCCTTAAAATATACATCAAACTGTATGAAAGTATATATATATATTAAATAATTTATTCAAATATTAGTTTATTTATCATGACTTAACATAATTTTTATAGGATTTATCACTTTAGTTTATACCCCTTAAAAATTCATGCATAGACATAACTAGGCATTCTTCTGTGAATTTCTGATAGTGCAACTTTGAAAAATAGAAACTAGGTAACCTAAGATATCCCTACAAATTTTGGCTAGTCAAGAAGCCCTCGTAGTTTGGTCAACTTGAAATTTCAAAAGGAGGGGAGGAAAATTACCCTGAAAAATACTGAAAACACCTATGTACATCAGTCTTTATCCATCTCTCTCATGATTCCACCGATAATCTCAACTTAGACCCACCTGACAGCCACCCTAGGGGTAGGGTTCACTAATAGTTAGAAGTTAGATGAGGTAGGTTGGGTGAAGGCCTACTAAGAGTAGGGTTTTAGCACAATAAGAGTTATGGTTAGCTCTCCTCCAGATAGGCTTGGCCAAGCCCAATTTTAATGTTATTTGTTTGAATTAATTTTGGCACTGTCACATAAAAAAAGAAAGGAAAAAAGATCCATCATGATGCAAGGTTTAAAAAATATTTTTTTGAAGGTTTAAAATTTTAGTTCTAGATTTTAGATTCAAAATTTTCAGGGTGTTACATGAGGCACATCCTCGGTATTTTTTTTCATTTTTTCTACCATTCAAGGTGCCAACAGGCCGTGGTGCTACGCACTAGCGGGCTTACAACCCACTTCGAAATATGGGAGCCAAGGTAGAAAGCTAACAACCCACTTTGCAAGATGGTGGTTGGGCTAAAAAGAATAACAGGAGAAATACAAATGGGCAAACTGATCATAATAGGACCTGCTATAATATGTGGGCTACGTTTACTGCTAAGGACTGTTTAAGCACTTTTTCTTTAGAAAAATTTTAAAAACTTATAACGAACCAATATTATCAAAAACTTATGATGTTGCTAGTAGACCTATTATGACAAAATAATATTTGTCACGATAAACTATTAAATTATGACGATTTTTACTTGGTCTAAGTGACGAACATCCTATTTTCGTCACTAAACCACATTGCCTCTAACGTTACGAGAAATTTGTTACAGAAAGTTTTATGTGTTGTAGTGTAAAGCATGTGTGATACATGTGATCCAGAGTGCATGCATGTAGGCTCCTCTATTTGTCCCTGGCTTTCCCACCAAGATCTTGTCCACAACTCTAGCCTAGCGATGCTGTTGCATCCTACGAAGATCCAATTAAACCTTAAGCATTGGAGGCTAGCTTCTTTCACATGAATTAGTTTAACTCCACGAAAATCTTGTAAAGTTTCTTTGTTCAAAGAAGGCCCGAGGTTTTCTCTTTTATTCTATTTCTTAAAGAATGTCTCAACTCGCAAGGTGTCTGTTTTCTGCTGTCCGTGCCTGCAGTCGCAAACATCACATGCACAAATCCTTTTTTTCCTATACAAGAAAACTTGGTGGATTAATATGTTTGTAGATGCAACACATATACGTGCATGAATCATGAATGCTTAATTTGCAAATTGATTATTTGAGTCGCCGGTACTACTAGTAGCTAGTACTAGTAGGAAAATTTGGTGTGTATAATCGTCTGCTCTTGCAAGTGATGCGAAAAACAAACGGGAAGGTGACCAGCGGATTTGGTTGGCTTTGTGTTTCCCAAAGCCATTGGAAGGCAGCCAAGGTCTTTTCACTAAACTGTGTGTGGTGTACTGGTGTCCTGCATCGTTTGCCTGCTTGTCTTGGACTTTGGTTTTTCCCTGCTTTTTTTTCTTGTCCTTTTCTTCCCTGTAGAGTATCTTCGAAGTCAGAGGAGTGGTAACTAAACCAAAAGTTTTGTACTTTTGACTGCACTTACGACAGGCACATTGTACTAGTAGCATGCAGGATGTAAATAAAACAGAGCAGTAGTTGGACACATTGTTAACCTTGCTTTGCTTGTACGTTGTTTCAGCGAAAAATCAGCGAAGATATAAGAAGACACTGGTAAACAGTACTGTAAACAGCAAGTCATACATAGCTCATGCCAATCAGTGCAGTACTCATCTGCAGTGGTGGATACATAGTGGTATTTAATTTGTAGAAAAAAATGATGAACAAGAGATATTGAGGGGAAAAGTAATTAGATCCAATCCCACTTGTCAGTCAACTGATAGCAACTGAATTGCTATATTAAGTAGTAACTGTTACAAGTATTTGGAAACGGAAATAGTGGCTATTGCAAAAGGTCATGGTGATCACTTGACCATGATGGTGTAACTATGATAATAAGAGCATCCCGACATAATAAAGAATGCAGAAGCACAAGGCCATTGATCAAATTTTGAGAGTATATATGGTTGTGGACTACATTAGATTCATAGTTCATCGTGTCCACACTCCACACCGTGTAGCAATGCCAAGTTGTGTGGTCATGCTATGTATGGAGGAAAAGGGCCTTAAACAGAATTTTTTTTTGCGCGGACCAAAGTGCATTTAAGGGTGTCAAGACATTCATATTGACCTAGAGGGAATTTGGCCTGATCCGTCTAAACATATTAATTTCACCATAGTTTATAATGCTAACAGCTCAGATCTCTAAGTAGCCTTCTCTCTTCCTATCTTTTTTTTTCTTTCTTTTACATGTATGTTGCCCTAAGGGTTCTTGCTATGTTGTTGTTATTCTAAGGATGCAAACCCCCACTATATGGTGATACTAAGGCGTGGATAAAATCCAGACAAAATGTATCACTTTCAAATTATGGTCCAGAAAGGATAAGGTGCATAGTGTGCTAATTCTTTTGATTTCCTATTGTTAGATTTAGCGCAATGGCATGCATCGATGGGTGGTTTAATATGGTCAGGGCCGTACATTCACCAGTGCAAGGTGTGCACCTGTTTAGGGCCCTAAATCTAGTAGTATACTAATTAGTAATTATCTAAGATAATTAACAGATAAGAAAAGTAAAAAGACCGCACGTATGAAAGGCCTAGCAACTGATCCAGTAAGTTTTAAAGCCTAAATTGCAGGCCAAGCGTTCTCTCGTTGCCTCGATGGATCAAATCGGCAGGCAAACCACGTCACCGCACCGCCTCGCCTTCTTGGCTTCTCTTATGTTTCCACACGACCAAAAAGCTCCCAACCACTGCACGCTCGCTGCCTAGCTGGCATCTGTTCTATGTGCCCGTGACTATTCGCCGTCGATCACGGCATGACATTGTATGTGTATGTGACTATTGAGGGCTTCATTATATGTTTCGCACTGGGGCGTACAATTTGTAGGTATAGCCCTAAATATAGTATCAAACCACAAGGACAAAATCACTTCAAAACTAGGTGGAATCCAACCCTGATCCATGCTAAAAATATATATTCACCTTCAGTCCACTCACAGATTCATGTCGTTTTATGCATAAATAGTTATACATTCACATCATTCTTTAAACATATCAAACATTTTGGACTTTACGATTAGTGAAATTTTGAAATGTTTAGATCAGATGTACAAACATTTTGTTTCATTGATTTTATCTCAAGAAATATGTCATTATATCACAACTTTATCATATATAAATACGTCGTTTAGATCAGTTGAAGTTCTATTTTGGAGAGCACGTGTTGATGTCTTGCCTCACTGAGGGAGTACCTACATTGAGTGTTAAATTCTATAGCCATGAGCTCTATTGTCCAACATTTCATTTTGCTACAAAACTATTTTTAAAAAGAATTAAAAATTGGATATCAAGGTGGAACTTGGGATCATTTGATAGAAAAGAAAATATAGGGTAAACCAAGTGGGAGTCAAGCATGTGCAAGTGGGCACGCACGCACGACGGCGTCTATCTCTGCTGCGCTACACGCAGTTTCTTGGTACAAAACTATTGATCGAGAGGAAATACTGAAGTAACATATTCTCCTTTTGATTACTATTATCTACAATCCATTGGCCCAAATGATTCAACGTAGAAAATTTATAGTTTTGATCTCACATATATAACACGCATTAATTGGAGACTGTGTAGGTGTTGAAAACGTCAATTAAAAAAAGAACGAAGGTAGTATGATGGTGTCGATCGATTGATCAGATAAATTCAAACGTGCTACACAAATTCATGAGATCATAACATGTATTCTTAATTAATTATACAAAAAGACGAATAAACTAGTTACATAACTAATACAGCTATACTTTTGGTAAATTAGTTACTACATCCATCCCAAAAGAATTACTTTTCTACACGAATATATAGCTTGCAGATTCTACAATCTAACCCCTCAACTATATTGTTTATTTGTTCAATCTCAATCACTCGTGCTAATCTCCAATGGAACAGGGCCACAAAAGGTGCAGCAAGTCACATGAGACCATGATCCGGATCAGATATGTACAAGAGCGCATCGATCGCCATGCCGGATCCGCCGTTGAAAATGGCCGAATCGCGCGCACCCGTGCATGCAGCCAGGGACGCGCGCGCGCCCGGCCAACCGCGTACCTGTCGCGATGCATGCGCAACAGTACGTGGTGGTACGCGCGCAGCTAGCCTCTCGATCTCTCGCGCGCGCGCTCGCAGCAGCAGCAGGAGGAGATCGAGAGGCAGAGAGGGAGAGGGAGAGGGAGCGATGGGATCTGCTTCCGCGAGGCCCTCAACCGAGTTCGTCCGTCGTGGTCCTCGCCGCGTGAGGCCGATCGATCCTGCTTTCGCCGCTGCGCCGTCCGGTCCGGGTCGATCCGGTGCCGTCGCGTCCGCACGTCCCACCACCGGATTCGATCGCACGCGTCTCGTGACAGGCCACGCTGCACGCAGCTGGCCACCAAAGTGACAAACTCAGCTGGCCACCAAAGCGCCAAACCTGGCCTGCCTGCCAGCCATGCCTACGTACGTGTACGTCCGTCTCGTCGACGGACGATTCAATATATATCCAGCCATCCAGATCCAGTTGCAGTGTACTGGAGGAGCATATGTGTGTATCAGTGCGCCTCTTAACTTTTACTGTAGTAGAGTACGTACTTTGGAGGGCAATTATGAGACGGTTGGGCATTGTATCGTCCGCGGGTGGAGAAAAGCCAGGAAACACGGGATGGGGCGAAAGGCGCACGTTAGGAGCAGTGCTAGCTTAGAGCAGCTCCGGTGTATAGCTAAAATCGAACCATGGAAAAAAAGGCGAACACAGGACATTGTGGAGGTCGGTTGTTGTGTGTCAGACAAAAAATCGACATTCAAATTGGAGTCGAACCAACCGATTGAAATATTGTTTTTTTGTGCATGGCTGTTGGGACACCCGTTGCGAGAAAGGGCAAACCTAGATGATTAAGAGATTGTTTTTTACTACGTGGGTCACACAAATCGATGCTGAACACTGCAACTATCAAACCGAACTTTTATTTGCTTCCGTGAAATGCAGCCGTCGAACAAGGAGTGGAGCTGCCCTTAGCTCGCTCGCATATGCATGCTGCTATTGGTACCACCACTGCCCCTACCCTGTGCTAGGCTGCTCTAGCGCATGCAGCAGACGCAGGAGCGGCCACTGCACACGCCCACAGCCTTACGCGCGCCGGCGCGCTCCCGGGGTGTGGCCACGCGCGCGGTGTCACGCCCGGACCAGCCGACGACACGTGTGCCGCGCGCGAGATCGTCCGTGCGTGCGTGCGTGCGCCCCCCGCGCGCGCTGTGGCCAACACGGCGGCAACACGGCAAACCGAGCGAGCGAGCCCGCGCGGCAACGCGCCGTGGCATCCACTGCGGCAACTAACTACCACCAGTCACCACACCTCCCCGCCCGCGCGGCGTCGCTTCCTCCGTCCTGCAGTGCAGCGCGAGGCAGCCGCCGTGCTGCACCACGCGCGCACGCGACGGGGCGAGCTGGTCTAGGCCATACGCTGTAAGTACTTGCGTGTCCAGACCGCGCGAAGTCCATTGACCACCGCCGATTCGCCAATCTTCGCTGTCGCCTGACAACGCCATCCCCGACATGGCCGGTTGGCGTCATTCGTCCATTAACTCGCACTGCTTCTCACTGATGGAGATTTGATTGGACCGACTCCCCTTTGAGAGCAACTGGACCTGAATTTTCCAATAAAATGAATCAACACAGCGTTAATGCAACTAGCTAAGATACTTCCAGTACTGATCTTCAAGTCTAAGTTGCTGATGAAGTGAACATGTCTTTTGTGTTTGCTGAGCAGAGAACACAGAGACACACACGCGAGGCATGCAGGCAGCAAGCACCCCAGTCTTAAGTGATAATGACCTTACATCCATGGCATTATACAAGATGTACGGTAACGATGGCTCGAAAGGCTCCAGGGTGCTTTTAGGTAAGTCCAGCCTTTTTGGAAAGTTTTCTCGTGTATTCTTCTAGGCGACAACCCTGGCTCCGAACTGCTCACCAGTCATCACCATGGAAGCTTTGCATCCCATTTCTCCTGCTTACTGTCATCCCAGATTTGGTAGTTTGTACTACATGAATTTTTCATAACATAGACTAAGACTGTCTGTCCATGGATCACTCAATTATTGTGATTGTCCGTGCTGTCATGGTGTGAAAGAAATTAAAGACTAATTAGGAAAGTCTTTAGTCTGTAATTTTAATACTAGTCCTTGCAGGTAGTCATTTTTTATTCAAAAGAGTGGATTTACATTATAGTACTATCATGTACACAGGAAAGGAATTGAGGCTCAATTGGTGAAAGCCAATTAAGTAGTACTGCTCACACATAAAACTAAAAGATCAAAACAGAGAGTTGTTAGGTTATCAATAAAGTTTGTAGGGTTTGATATATTAGATTATCTAGGGTTTGTCTAGCTTTTATAAAGTTAGATTGGTTTAGAGTCTTTTGCCTTTTTTCTATTTTTTTTCTGGCTTTTTCGTTTATGAGGTATTGGACTAAGATCTAGGAATAGGAATGCTTATCTATTGGATTGCTGATGATCTAATTGGCGGGTATAGTTTCATGGTGAATTAACGTTATAGAATTGTTTGATGATGCCAGTTTGCTGATCTATTTTTTTTCACGAACATGTTTGGTGATCTGTTGGACTACCAAGGATGGTGGCTGATACTCGTTCACAGATTTTTGTACATGGCAGAGTTGATTAGTATTGTGGTTGCTATTGTCCGTTCGTATCTCTTGTGCATTCTAAAATGTTAAGCCTCTTTGTTATGTTTTGACAGATTTGACATGACCTTGCCTAAATGAAGTAAATAGGTGTTTTCTAAAAAAAATTAAACTACAGATCAGAATGAATCAGTAGTACCTGAAGTCTTCGGACTTAGGAGACCGAAAACTCTAGGTGGTCAAGAAAAACACCTTTAAAAGGAAACAAACAACTAGCACAAAATCTACTATGACAAACGAATTATATAAGCAATATACGTGGTAAACAACTAGATAAATCAAGCACACAAATAGATCAGAAAATATTAAGCATAATAATGGCAAAAGTACAAGATAGAGATAGAGATAAATGATTTATTTTCTGAAGTTTGGATTCTCCACCGAAAATTATATTTCTCCGTTAAGAAAGCTCTCGAGGAAGTTAGGTTTTTTTCAACTACTTTCCTCTCTTCACTATTTTTTTATTCCCTTGCAGAGGCAAAGTCGGGCCTTCACAAACTTCCGTGGCACACCACAAGTTTAGATACTCACGTGCGACTCCTAGCAATCTAGGAGACCTTGAT
Organism: Oryza coarctata; assembly: GCA_030770085.1. NCBI lineage: Eukaryota > Viridiplantae > Streptophyta > Magnoliopsida > Poales > Poaceae > Oryza > Oryza coarctata. The sequence continues at coordinate 14,772,908 of CM061475.1, forward strand.
CTCGAAGAGTAACAAACGCAATCGAAAATTTGCTTACTCAAGTGATTAAATAATGGAGTGAAACTCACTTACTCTCAACCTTGCAACCTTTCAATCCAACCCATTTCTCTTTTCAAATCACTCTTATAAAGAGCTACCATTAAGGTAGAGGATTTAGGAGGGGCTATATGGCTTTGATAGTTCTTTTGCCCAAGAACAACAACCAAGGATAAAGGGGGTGGAGGGGTTTAATTACCCGAGCATCCAAAAACTAGTTGTATGGCATAGGCAGTGCGATCCCAAAGCCTCCCAGCCACCTCACTACCGTAGTAAGAAAACAGATCTCAGGGCCTGTGGACTAGCCCTCCGGGTAGCCAAAGAGGCTTCCTGGAGGTTTCGAGGTATCCACCCAAAGCCTTCAAGAGGCCCGGGTCCAGAACCTCTAGTCCTAGGCTTGGAACCTCCTGGCTGGCTGACAACACCCAAGGACAAGCCTAGGCGTTGAACTTTTGATCCTAGACCTAGAACCTCCTAGCCACCTAATAGCACTCGAGGAAAGAATGCCATAACTTCTTGCTTCGGAGTACATTTTTGACCATTTTGGACTCTAGAAATCTTATTGAATGTGCTACCCAATACAACCAAGAACAAGCTCTAAAAACCACTTATAGGATAAGCTAAAACTTAAGTTTCTCTAAAGATAGCACTTGTTAGGTCACGTTTAGCACCGAGACAAACAAATACATTAACATTGCCTTACGAATTAATTAAGCATCATTCAAGAATAAACATTATGTATAAGAGACATAACCTACACAAGGTTAGGACATAAATATTTCAATATCAATACTTGTTATTGAGATGACACTGGTTCTTGATATAGAGCAATTATTCTCATCTTTAACTCCATTTTTGACCCATTGTACAAGCTTGATTCTTCAAAGATGAGTCAAGCCTCCAATGCACATCTAAGTACCTATTTCATGATCTAAGCAATTTTTGGTACCCAAACCACGTTGGGTCCATTGAGATTAGTCACAAGAGACTTAGGTACCCAAATGGTCTTTATGCTAGTATGTGGTGAACTAATCACCGTAGTAGCACAAATGTCAATTTTGACCTTCCAAAGCAAATTTTGATTTAATGAGAGATTCGGCTTAGGAATGGTACTCATGGAATAATTTTTACCAATATGTCACTTTGTCCAGCAATTGTAGCATAGTCAAATTTTGCTTTATCTCACTTGTTGGTTTGCTTGTCGCTTTTGCCTCTCACTTAATGATTTGCATTGTTCATCCATTGTCCAAGGACAACTTGAGGCAAAGTGTCTAGCTTCGGTGCACTTAAAGCACTTGATGTGAGTAAGGTCCTTCTTGCTCAACTTATTTCCTTTCTTCCAAAGACAATCTCTAACATGATGTCCCTCTTTCTTGCACTTGAAGTAAGTAATGGGGCTCTTGATCACCTTTGATTGTCCCTTGGTATGAGCATTGTTGGACTTGTTATCCTTTTGTGGAGCTTGGTGCAAGCTACAATTGGTTCCTTCTCAAGCTTTTTCACTATGCCCTCACAGTTACCTTGAGAAGGTTTTGCATTGCTTAGAAGTTCGTAGTACATGTGCTTCTCTTTTTTTTTCTTATATAATCCAAGTAACATATATTGTTCGGGGAAATATTTGCTTGAGAGCAATAAGGACTAGCACAAATAAGTTCAACTTGAACATGAAACTTATAGGATTTTACCATTGTAACCATTACCTCATGAGCAACTTCAAGCATAGCATGATAATCTATAAGATTTTCCTTAGAGCATGAAAACTCATCATATTTCTCTTGTAATCCCATATACTTGCTAGTAAGCTCCTCAAGTTGAGTTTTAAGTTCTTGATTTACTTTTTCTAATGGTGCTATAGAAGAATTTTAGTTAGTACTACAGATAATGTCAACAAGACTAGCATATTCAATTGTTAATTTCTCTTGCTTATCAACTAAAGATAAATCACACATTTTAAGCTTGTTATATTCTTTAGTCAAGGCCTTTAGTTGTTTAATTTTCTCTATGAGGCAAACCTCTTGTCTCTCAAGAGTTTCCTCTAGGCCTTTCATAGCGGCCATAAGCTTGATCATTTTAGACATGTCCTTTTTTGCTCAAATAATCAAACTCATGCCCACCACTTGCACTATCACTATCACCACCATCCTCACTTGTCGATTTCTTTTTACCCTTTGCCATTAGTCATGAATATGCAATGGAGAGGAGATGAGCATCTTGGATATGTTGATTCTTCACTTACAAGATGAGGACAATCAATGTTGAAATGTTCATGTTGGTGATAAGTGGCACAATCCTAACTTGCCCTTGATCTTCTCCTAGATGAAGGTTTTTTCTTGATTTTCATTTTAATTTCTTCACTAGGCTTTGTTTGTCATGAGCTTCTATTTCCTTTGACATGTTAGTCACGCAAATACACGTGAAAATAGGAGCATGACAATAAGAGCAACTATCCATATCATCATGAAGTATAGAAAATTAGTACTAGATGATATGCAAGGATCAACAACACATGTAGGCTTGGAAATTTCATTACAAATGTTGTTGGAGTACAATAGGAGAATCATCAATCCTACTTACCATTTTATTACCGTGGATGGAGTGAAGTGTTGGTGAGGCAGATGATAATGTAAGACCACCTTGGTTGATGGAGAGAATCTTTTGAGATTCTTCATTATTCAATGATGAATTAGAGCACTCTCCAAATGACTCTTCCCAAATAAGATCTTCTCTATCCTATTTGGGGTTGTCATACCTTTCCTTAAGTGTTTTCCAAATAAGATGAGCATCTTCAAGCAACATGATGGTTTCAAATACATCTTCACTCAATGCACTAAATAAAACATTAGTAACTTAAGCATTAAGATGTAGGCATTTCTCTTCCTCTTCAAAAAATACCAATTTATCACTAGGAGGAGAAATGCTTACATCTACAACTCGATCTATTTGATGACTCATTGCCCTAAATACATCAAGCATGTGAGTGCTCCTAGTCAAATAATTTGAACCATCTAACATGAGAAATTCACGAAAAGTTTCATCTCTTATCGACATTGTATCATCTTGAGAATCAACCTTGTCTCCCATCATGCTTTTCTCGCCATCCCCCATCTTTACTCTAAAGGCGGTGAAGCTATAAATGAGAGATCTTGCTCTGATATCAATTGAAAAGATCTTAATATTGCCTAGAGGAGGTGAATAGGCATTTGCTAAAAAATTCATATAACACTTCATAGAGAATCAGTAGTACCTAGAGTCTTTGGGCCTAGAAGAACGGACTCTCTGAACCTATGAGACTAGAACCACTGGGTGGTAAAAAAACACCCTCAAAAGGGAACAAGCCACTAGGACGAAATCTACTTGAACTAAAAGGTGACAAACGAGTTGTATAAGCAATATATGTAGTCACCAACTAGATCAATAAAACACACAAGTAGATCAGAAAATATTAAGCATAATAATGGCAAAAGCAGAAGAGAGATACATAAATAAACGATTTGTTTCCTAATGTTTGAATTCACTACCAAAATCGTATTTCTTCAGTAAGGAAGCTCCTAAGGAAGCCATGTTTCTTTCAACCACTTTCCTCTCTTCGCTATCTTGCTTCTTTCCTTGCAAAGACGAAGTCAGGCCTTCACAAACTTCAGTGGAGCACCACAAGCTTGAGTGCTCACGACAACTTCTAGCCATTTAAGAGATCTTGATCTCCAAGAGTAACTAACATAATCGAGGATTTGCTTACTATAAACTCAAGTGCTCAAAGAATGAAATGAATCTTATTTTCTCTCAACCTTACAAACTCTCAATCCACCCCTTTTCTCTTCTCATATCACTCTCACAATGAGCTACCACTAAGATAGGTGATTTGAAAGAGGCTATATGGCTTTGGATATGTCTTCTCTTGCCCAAGAACAACAGCTAAGAATGGAGAGAGTGGAGGGGTTTAAATACCCAAGCCCCAAAAAACTAGCCATTATGGCATAGGCAACACGATCCTGAAGCCTCCGGCCTAGGCCCCAGATCCTCCGGGCCGCCTCACCGTCATAGCAAAAAAGCGGATCTCATGACTTCTATACTAGTCCTCCGGGTAGCTGAAGAGGTTTCCCAGAGGTTTCAGGATATCCACCTAGAGCCTCCAAGAAGCCTACGTCCAAAACCTCTTGTCCTAGGACTAAAACCTCTTGGCCACTTGATAGCACCTAACAACAAGCCTAGGCCTGAAATCTCCGATCCCCAAGCCTGGAACCTCCTAGCCACCAGACACCACCCGAGGAAAAACTATCATAACTTCTTACTCTCGAGTTTGTTTTTAATAATATTGGACTGTATAAAAAGCTTATCAAAAGGGCTACTCAACCCAACCAATAATATTCTGTAAAAATTACTCATAGAATAGGCTAAAACTTGAGTTTCTCTAAAGATAACTCTTGTATAGGTCACACTTAGCACTACGACATAAACAAATACATCAATATTGCATCCTTCTTAATATTACGGCATTTTCATACTCAAATGCAAATAGAGAACCTATACCAATAGGAATACCTTCACACCATGTACTTTCTTCACTTTAAGGTTTGCCAACGTAAAAGTTATTTCACTATCAGGACTATTCTCCTACACTCAAAAAGAACATTAGTCCCAAATCAATTATATCTTTGCCTTAATCAATGCCTTTTTTAATTACCAATAAATCACATCTTCTTGATCTTTGGCATTTCATCTTCCATTTTTTAAATATTGATGCAAATAATCCATAGCTTCAAATGGCCTCACACGGTTCATCACAATAAAGTCTTCACTCATCCTTCTTCACCAGATTTGGTTTATCGGCTCCAAGCCCCTTCCTTGCACTTCACCACCGCATGGCCCATTGTAGCTGAGCTAGCTTGCACTTCACCGTCTTATCATAGGTGGCCATACCCCGTATCTTCAATCTCTTCTCTTTTATTCTCATCATCCAATAAAGTTCATATTCTAGCTTCTCACATCATCTTTATTTTTTTATCAACTTCAACTATGGTGTTTATATCCTACAATATGTCCATCGACTCATGATAGAGTCTCACCAAGCATCTCATTGATTTTCAATATATAAGGCATCATCTCTCTTTGTTACAACATAATATTATCATTGATTCTCAACATATAAGTCATCAACCTTCTTGCTTTATGCTGGAACATGACCTAACATTATAGACTTATAGCAAAGATTAGTTCCAGCAATCGTTGTTATTAATCACCAAAACTTCTTCTAACACAAGGCTAGGAGCTTAAATATTTCAAGATGTTATGTCTATTTTTCTTGTAACAATAGGGTTCTAATTTCTTTGTTTTATTTAATATAATATGAACTATCTCGCAAAAAATCAAAGTGAGTTGTTTGGGGCTAAATCATGTGTTCTCATTGTTTTTTTATACTTTATCCATACCAACAGTCAACAATGTAACTGCTACACATATCCAAATTTTTCATGATCCCTAATGTAGTTGGAGGCTGGGGGATTCATTAGTCAACCATGGTGTAGTGTGTGCCAAACTGCAAAATATGGCTTATAATGTTATACAATTATAAATAATATTATTGAGTATTGAAGTGTATGACGTAATTTAGAACTAGTAAGTCATGAAGCATTTTTTTCTGAACTTAGCTAGAATATTGTTAAAAATAAAAGAATTCTAGGTGAACGATATCCCTTGCTTTCTTAGTCAGTTAGTACATGCACTAATCCGACCAAACTAGCTAGGAACTCCGCTCACTCGCTAATCCGTGATGATTGGATAATAAATACTTGCTAATACATAATCCTAGTATAAAGTAAGTTAACATGACTATTTAGCACCAATCCATAACACATATATACAAACAGATATAATTATTAATTTGTAATAGAAGATGCAATATTATTTGTGTCTTACAACTCTTAATTAAACAAAAAAGAATGTTTTATGTAGACACACATTCTTAATGTCTAATTCGGATAAAACATTTCTTTTTGGCTAATGATTTCTTAGAGGATGAAGCTAGCGATTTGTCCTGTAATCTGCGCTTGATAAATTGGCCAGAAGTTTCATCTCTTCATCTATGCACATAGACTACAGTTAGTTTGAAACTATAGATACTATCGGCAAGCATAGATGAGATGCTAACTTCCATGTAGTATTTTGTACAGTTCTCAGCAACAAGTACTTACTTTTCTAAAGTAGGGTCCTCTAGCTAGGGCATGTGTAACATGTAATGACTTAACTGTAAACGTTGTGTGGCCCATAATGGTTTCTCCTTGCCCTTCCCCTTTTTCTTGGCACTAATATTTTGGGTTCTCTTGTGTGGAAGGGAAATATCAGACTTGGGAGGGATCTTTATCGAAGTCATGGCATTAAGTATGAAATCACATTCCATAACATCGACTAATTCTATCATAGCAGGGCCACGAGGAGCCTCTATCATCGGTTGAGTGTGTTGACATAGAGGAGATTGATTGGACGGCCAAGATGGACGGAGAGTTATCTTGACTACTATATCTGTCTTTGATTATTGTATGAATGTTTGTATTAAAGCCTCCAAGAGTCAAAATCTCATTGTTTAGTGGTATTGGTAATAGATATCCTGTCAAATTATCCTTGACTTGGTCGGCATTCAATTTAGCATAGCTTGCGACCAAGTCTACATGATGCATCTTTTGTGTTGGTGATAGTTTATAAACCAAGCCCTCAGCAAGATCGACTTAGGTCAAAGTGACCCTAACTTGTAGGATGCACCTGGTTGCATTTTGCATGGTGATTATAGTATGTTAACATATATGAGTGTGAAATATGACTAAAGCTAAGTAATATTGATAGTTTACATCTAAGACGTACCTCTATATGGTCGATTACACGCGGAAGAGAAACCGTGTCATTTGGCAACCCTGTCGACACACAGCTAATTTGTTGTTGCGGTGGTCTAGTGTCAACATGATCTGAGTAGGCATGTGGGTTTCTGTAGCTGCGGCCGCTCAACCCATTTGCATCTCCAACCTCAATCGTGCCACCTCTTGCTAAAGTCTAGCCTCAAATTCCTTGCCTAGTTTGTTCTTTACCTCCTCCTTTAGCAGCTCCTTGAGGACGAACTCCTTGTCAGCTTTTGAGATGTGACGCTTCTTGTACTAAACACTGTATTGCAGCAACCTATACTTCTAAGGTACTTCTGCACCTATATCTCTAGTCTACCTAGAGAGTTTTTGGTTTCCCAATGCTTGCGTGAGGACATCATGCTCATGCTGGCATGGGGCTGACTTAACCTTGCTTTGAGAAGTTTGCTCGGACAATTCCATCTTCAAAGAAAATTTTAACGAATTGGTAAAATATGTAAGGTAAATAAGGTGAAAAGGTCGTGCAAGATTTAAGGTGGTACTCACGAGCCTTTGGTAGATCAATCCATTTGCTAGGTTGGACTAGGAGATGGTGTTGTTTGGGTTTATCTTTGCCTATGCTCGAGCCTAATTTCTAGCTCGTACCTTCGGGATGTCACCAAATGGAATCGGGATATTAGCTGCAAGTGCGACTGCATCATCTTTAGCCCACATCTATTCTTTCCCAATACGCTCGACCCATCTGCATCTGCCTCATGAACCTAGGACTACACGCTTTTGTTTGCTTCACCAGGTGGATAATGAGATGTACCATGATATCAAAGAACATAGATGGAAAGTACATCTCGAGATGATAGAGTGTCTTCACGATGTCTGCCTATAGATCATCAAGTCCCACTAGTTCAATAAACTTACGTGCCTCACTTTTAGTAGCAGAATCTTTCTAATGGCAACCGGTAGTAGCTATGTAATTAGGACATGACAGTCGTAGAACTTCATCCCAACCATTTTAAGATCGTTTATCGAAATCCACTTACTCGGTCGTGATGAGTACCGAGATGGAACATTAATACTATCGATACATGATAACATATATATTTTCTCATCCTTAGATAAAGTATAGCAAGCTGGAGAGAGGTATAGTCTATTAAACTCAGAGGTTGCTAGGTGTAGTTCCTTATAGATTTTCATGGCTTCCATTTCTCGTCGTGAATTTAGCCCATCTTTTATCTTTTTGGGGATATTGGGCAGTAATCTAACAAGACTCTCACAAACATTCTTCTCTATGTGCATGAAATCAATACAATGGCGTACCTCCATATCTTTCTAGTACGGTAGCTGCAAAAATATTGACTTCTTCTATATGCTATTTAACTTTACGTTAGTAGCATTCTTCTTATTTCCAAAATCATTACGGATGTCCCCCTTCCAATTAAAGTCGACGGTGCACTGACCATTTCCCTCTTGTTGTTAAATTTGTTTCTCATTTTTTATATGGGTGATACAGCGGAAGGAATCTTTTATGGCCCATGTACACCATCTTGCATGAATTCTTCATCCACACGCTATGTGTTTGATCCATACAATCCGAATAAGCTTTGTTTTCTTCTAAGATCTGAATAGAAAGGTTACCAAGTACAGAATAATTGTTGATAGTGCAGAACAACAAGTCATGAATCCTAAAGTTCTTCCGTCCGTAAGAATCCTATGTAAGAGACCCCTTATGCCATAGCATTTTCATGTCATCGATCAAAGGCTCTAAGTACATATCAATATTATTGTTAAGTTGTCTTAGCCCTTAACTAGTATGGAAAGCAAAATATATTTTCTTTAAATGCACAACCAAGGTGGTTGGTTGAAGTTCACGAGGAGCATTGATCAATTGCTATGAAAATTGCCTAGGTCACCAAAAGAATTAATGCCGTCTGTACTTAGGCCAAACCTTCTATTCCTCGGATCTTCCATAAATTCAGGGTAATTTTTATCGGTGTTCCTCCATTGTGTTGAATTGGCCAGGTGTCTAAGAATTTCGTTCTCCTTCCTATCAATTGCATACCAACGAACCAACTTAGCTTCCTTTAGATTGGTGAACATTTGTTTTATGCGATCGGTGATAAGGAGATACCAAACAACTTTTGAGTGACCGCCCCTCTTAGATTTCCTCTCCTAAAGAATACTCTTCTTTTGTTTGTATTGAGAAGCTTTGTATTTTTGGCATGCATCTAAGTTGGCAAATTCTTTGTAAAACAAGATGCAGTCATTTCGACATGAGTGAATTCTTATAACCTCCAACTCCAACAGATATAGCAAATGCTTTGCTTCATATGCCGTCTTTAACATTTCATTCTTCTCAGACAGTAAGTCTTTTAGAAAATCAAGCAGATCCATGAAACTTTTATCTGACTAATCATTACTTACCTTCAGTTTTGTTAGATTGATGACAACAGATAGCTTTGTGTGCTTCTGATTACATCCATGATATATAGGTGTCTCTGAATCATCCACCAAAGCGAAGAGTTTCTCATAATTTATCTCATTGTACGATGGCTCCTCAACAACACAAAACATCTTGAAAATATCAGAATTGACATCAATGATATAACCTCCTAACGGACAAGGGATGAATATGTCATCTCCATCTTTTTATTCCTCGTTCTACTCATCGTCATCTTCATCATCATGAATATTCAACGGCTCTTGCTTAACATGGTTACTTCAGCAACTGTAATTCTTCATGAAACTTATTCGTATCAGAGAAGACTTTAACTGCACTCTATTATAAACATCTTCTCATTTTTACAGTCCAGGCATAGACAAGTCACATATTCATTGTTCTTTCTCTTATCATCCTCCACAGCATTCAAGAATTCGATAACTCTATTTTTGTACTCTTGGCTTAGGTGGGGTTTTTTTGTACAACCAGCTACAATCCATCTGAAGTAATAAAAAATATATAACAAATTTAGCTACACTAATATAAATTATATTCAAATAATAGATATGTTTCAGATCATTTTTTTACCCTTAACACAAATTTATGACGAAGATTCGTCCCCTACTCTCCCAACTGAATTGTGTACATTATATACGGTGCGATACAAAGCAATGCATCGATGGAGGTATCTATAGAAGTCACCATACATTTATTGGTTAAAAATACATAACCCGTCAAAGGTGTAATAAGTTATCTCTAACAGGTTGTGAAATTATATATATGTCAGAGGTGCTTTGTCATCTCAGATGGGTGACATCCTAAACCTATCACAAGTTCAAACCCTTAACTATGACAGGCTTTTAACGAAGAGCTGTCACAGGTAACCTAATTATCTATGATGAGCTAACTTCTGGATCCATCAGAAATGATGTACACTTATCTCTGATGGGCAGAGAAGTGGATTTGTCATAGGTAAAACCTTACCTATGATGAGTTAAGCCACTTGGTCTGATTTATAATGGGTTCTTATACAACTTATCAAAGATAATGTTATCATGATAAGACACTATAGTCCATTATAAATAACCCGTTCTAAAGAAATCCGGCGTAGTGTCCATTCCTTACATATCTACAGCAGAACGTGCCGGCAGCACGAGCACTAGATTGCATTCATGCAAAAAAGCCTCCTCCCCTCTGTTGTCTATCGAAGAAAACAAAGAAAGAATGAAGGAAAAGAAAAAAGGCTCACGTCAACGATTGCTGCAAAATTTCGGGTGAACACAGAGGAGGCAAGACAACACATACAACGGCACTTGCGACACAGCACTCATTGTCACTCATACGAGTCAAATGTCATGTCGTAACGTATGTTCAGATAGGGCCCTTCCTATCATGTTGGATGCGCTATAGTGAGACAAAAATAGAGACCCTTTATATAGAAAATTATATAATTTCTCGTGCGTTGCTGTGAGATAGAGCAATATTATTCATTGGATACAATAAATTCTAAAGCAATAAATTGCAAGGATAAACAAATGACCTTTTGGGATAAATATTTTTGTGAATAGCACTACCCAAATTCTAATAAAATAATAGGTACATATTTCAGCGTAAATCTCAAAAGATGCGGCATTATTCAAGCTGGCAAGCTAATGAACATACTGTGTTCAGTTCATTTAAATATTAACACATGGTGGTTCAGTGGCCTACAATTTAGAAGGCTGCAATTTCTTCAGTAAGGGGCGATGTGTATTGCTTACAGTTTCGGAGTTCAACGTCCAATTGTTTCATCTGTGTGAGGGTTTCAAATTCATTCTGTAGCTTTACATGTAACCACATATCCAATAAATATTATTTAGAAATTCATAAAAAGAATAATCTAGACATAAATACTTAAAACATTCATTAATACATATCATGTTGAGATGTGCAAAACAGCAACTAATGGTTATGGCGCGAGAGTACTTAATAAGAATTGCAAATATTTTTGCGTAAGGATTTAGGGAACACCTACCAATGCAACGTTTTGGTAATCTGCTCCAATTTTCCTGTTTAGTGAACCAAACCAATAATATGCTGCCAACTTAATACATACTTGACTGCAGACAGAATAATGGTAAGCGACGATAGCAAAAAGAAACTAAAAGAAACTGAAGGCTGAGAAAGCTGGCAACATCAGAGGCAATCAAAATCCCTTAAACCTATTATGCTCACAGCATTAAAATGGATAAACAAAAACATCATATGGACGACGTGGGATATAAGTGCGCAGTTCTATTACCTGAGCAGATAATTTTGATCTTACATCAGTTGTTGAAGCTTGAAACACACAGATTGCGATCGATCATTTGTAGCCTAGTTTCATGGCATTCCAACAGAAGCAAACCCAACAGAGAGTATCGTACGAATATAATCGAGATAACTGCCACCCAATGGGCCATATATACAGGATAAAGAGAATAGGAATTGAGGCAGATGGTTGGATGCATGAAACGCATATATATATATCTTCGGCGAGGCCTACAATGTAATTGGAGCAGAAGTTTCATAACCTGGTGAAAAATTAATTGCGGCAAGCAATGAAATCAAAGTGACAAATCTGAAAGAAAGTTCAACCGATCAAACGAAAGCATACCTTACAAAAGATATTGATGGCTTGCGTGGTTGCGTCGCCTGATCGGGTGCTCTGCGCCACGCCGAGGCCGTCGAGTGCTCGCGTATATATCGCATGGGTGGCTTGGTCCGGCAGTTTCATGATCTGCGGAGTAGGAGCGATTGACACTGGAACGTTCTGATGAAAATCCGAAGGCTGAGGTAATTCTGGTGACGTGGCTCACTTGGAGGACAGCTTTATAGCCATAATTATTACACTTAGTGAGCTCCACTTATATAGGAAAAAGGATAAGATAAACTATATTTTCTATTTCAGCTACTAGTTATATAGGAAAATAAAGGGTTTTTTATTCGACAAAATGTAATAAAATATCATATTTCAGATGCAAAGATATAAATAGTATAGACATAATACAACATAGAAACACAAAGTATTGCCAATCTAATACAGCTTGTTTAAGTAATGCTTCTTCTTTTAAAATTATCAACTTTCACCCCTTAATCTACATTGAGCCACTTCATAGGGATGACTTGGATCACTTTATGCCACGGTTAATCCTGTGGGTCACTTTTTCTCCAAAACACGGAAGACATATTAGCAAACACACCATCACGCAACACACCACACATACCAGATTATTGGTGAAGGCATCTCTTAACATACGCTCAAAGACATTAAGATATGGATAAATCCATAATCTCAATAAATTCCTTTAAAAGTTCATTCACACGTGCCTATTTATGATTATTAGACTTCATCCTAATAGATAAATTCATACATCCATGACTTTATATCACGCAATATATGCTTCCTCCATTCTGTGGTTCATTTGATCCAAATTGGTTTCATCTGATTGATAAATTCATACACCCATCACTTTACATCACGTAATATGTGCTTTCTCGATTGTATGGTTTATTTGATCCAAATCTGGGGAGAAAGTGTGATGTGGGAGATGCGTCTAATGAGAAAACATTTTTTTTTTGATAAAACAAAATAATCGATTGGGTTAGTGAGATGTAGAAATAGCACGTTGTAGAGTTTTCTATATGAACTTGTGTACATCAAGATGACGAGTGAACGTTTAGAAACAACGGTGCAAATACATTTCTTCACTGCTATATCGCTCAGTCTTACCGGTTGGCACTTTGTGCAGAAATGTGCTGCGCCACGTCAAGCTACTCTGCTTTCCTCTTGCTTCCACCACGCTAGTTGCTAGGCCTACGTGAAATCAATTCACCGTGAAAGCGTGAACCCAACAACCCCCGAGAGAAGCCAAAACACAAGAGGCCCACATGTCAGCTTGTCTGCGCTTTACTTGCGACGTCGGGTGGGTTCATGTGCACATTAATGAGTACACTGATGGCTACGCTACGTGTATATACTCCAGTGTACGTACGTATTAACCGAGGGGGCAGTGTACAGCACCATGCGGGGCGCATGCACGAGGCGGGAGCCCCACGTGGGGACAGCGCGGCCGGGCTGGGGAAGGGCGAGATGTGGCCATACGTCCACGTGGCGCGCATCCAAAGGCTGGTCACACGGGAAAGGTAAAGTACAAGGCTGCCTCCCTCGGCCCTGACACGTCGCATTCGTCCGTACCTCCGTTGACCACACTCGATTAGATTTTCTGGTTTTCTTTTATTTTTCTATGTAAATAAACCAGGATAAAAAGGTGAGACTGCTCGTAAAACACATGACACCGCCAAATTTTTAATTTTAAAATTCTTTTTAAGATTTTTATTGGAGTTTTTTTACATGGAAGTTTAAGTCGATAGGAACATAAATATAAAAATATTAACTATAAATTATTTTTTTCATTAATATACGACATATTTTTCGTATTTGACTAAGGGATAATATATTTTTTGTATTTGGCGGCCGGAGCTAATTTGCCTGTTCTACTTATACCTCCGGCTGATTAGGCATAACCTGTGTTATAAATCGTACCTATGGTTCATATTTACGAAGGATGCAAAAAGATGTGATCGAACTACAAAGGACAAAAATATTTTTTATTATTTTTAAATATTTTATTATTTTTAAATATTTTATTATTTTTTCTTGGAATAGAAAAATAACATTTTCATTTTCATTTTTTTCATGAAAAAAGGAAGTACGAGCATTTCTAAGGAATCTCCAACCAATACACCAGAAAAATAATGTTCTTCAGCATTTCAGACTCCGTGAAAAATCGCATTTAACCACAGAAATCCAGTGAAATAGTAATAAGCGACATTTTTTTTATTTTCCGCAATGTAACATCGTCCCCCTCTCACCACAATATATATTCATCCCCCCTAACATCCAGTACTGCTTCATCAAAAACAAAACTAGCCTAAAAAGACGAGCAAATAAAAGCAATTAAAATGACAGCTACCACCACCAATTATCTCCATTCCTGCTTTACCTCGACAAGATTAAAATAGAGGGAAAAAAGAATAAAAAAGAAAAGGAAAGGTGAATGGAAGGAGTGCAGGGCAAGAGTAATTTTCCAACTCTTCCAGCTGTCCGAGTCGTCACCCTATCTCGCTCGCTTACGCTGAACCATCAGGCCGCCTACCCCCACGGCCGAGGTGGCCCAATGCAGCGCTTCTTCGCATCGGCGCTGTTGGCCGCCGATCCGACGGTGGTGGTCCGCTCGCTCTCGGAGCTGGCGCTCCGGTGGTGCCCGAGCACCGTCACCGGCGTGTCGCCGCTCGACGCCGCCGTCCACCCGGGCCCAACGCCGCAGGCCGCCGTCATCACCTCGCCGCACTCTCGCAACTTCTCCTGCAGCAGAAGAGACCATGCAAAACAATTAGCCAGCTTTCATTTCAGGGGCCTTGTGGTAATATCTCCGAAGCTAAGTGGTTTTAACTAGTAGTATGTGACAATTAAGGTATGATTAATTAACTCACAAATGAGAAAACAACAAAAAGTTTTACAGTGCAGTCAATTGCTGAGCTTGCTCCATTTCACGAGGTAAATGATTTTTAAAACTCTAAACAGTAATTTTTACTCCAAAAGTCGCCTCACGGAGAACTGAGCTGTGTCAGACGTGACAGGGGTAGTTTCGTAAATAAGTGGTGATTATGGGGTAATTTTAGAGGAGACGAAATTTATTGTAAAAAACTAGCATGCTCACGCTATTTACAAAGGGGCAAGCGACGACGCCGGCTTCGAAGGCGGGGAGGTGGGCGCCGGCGACCTCTCCGGCGGCGGCGAGCAGGGCAGCGGCAGCCGCCATGGAGGGGGAGAACTCTGCCATCTTCACCTCTGCGAAATGCACCGGAGGCAAATAGTGAGCGCTCGCTGAATCTAACATGGACAGTGGCATTGGGCAAGCTAGCGGCGTGGACATACCGGGCTGGACGCGGAGGAGGAGGTCGACGGCGCGCGCCTTGATGGTGGCGAGCAGCGGCGGGTGCCGCGGCTGCGGGAAGCACGCGGAGAGGAAGAAACCGAGGAAGGCAAGCGGCGTGACGGAGCGCGCCCGCCACTCCAGCGCGCCGAGCACCATCTGCTCCATGCGCCGGATGGTCCCCTCGTCGAACGTGAACTCCTCGCCCCTCTGCAACAGGCGCCCACCAACGATACACACGCGCCGCCGTTTTAGCAATCGCTCGACGAATCTCCGACTAAATCAGCAACCGCGCAACGGACATGCTCTTTACCTGGATATCGGCGACGGAGATGGCGGCGGCGCGCTGCATCTTGGCGGCGAGGGAGAGACAACTGATGGCGAGCAGCCGCGGCGCCCATGGATTGTGCTCGCACTGCACGTAACCATGGGGGATCAGATCAGAAGCGAATGCCTGCACAAAATCCAGCCAAAAAAGAGCCTCGTATCACGCGTTCTTACGGGCAATTGGCGCTTGGAGAGGAAGCGATCTACGTAGTTGAGCGCAAGGTAGGCGACCCGGGGTTGCACGTCCAGCTCGCCGTCGTACCGCACCTGGACGCGCTGATCAAGAACAAGGCTGATCAGATCAAAAAACAGGGGACGACGAAGAACCCCAACCGCAAGAAGGAAGGAAACAGCCGCAGGGCAAGAGAGGAACACGTCCCCGGATACCTTGGAGATGAAGGCGGCGGCCTCGCGGCGGGCGGCGGAGGAGGCGGCGGAGACGGATGGCGAGTGGTGACCCTCGGCGTCGAGGAGGCTGGAGATCTGCTCGTCGGCGGGGTTGATGAACGGGTTCTCGAGGTCGAACTCGAACTCGTACTCGTACGCCTCCACCACCTCCTCCTCCCCCGCCACGTCCATGGCCACCGCCGCCGCAGCCGCGTAAGAGGAAGGGCCAAGAACACGCCAAGAACAACTGAACCCCGCAAGTGGTGTGGCTTTAAGGGGGAGAGGAGGAGGAAGCCACCACTGCTGCTATCTGCGCAGTGCTAGTAGTACTAGCCTCTCTGTCTGGTTGAGAATGGCTTTTAATAGGAAGGGGTCGGCGACAGTGGTACAAAAGGTGTGGATTTGGGGTGGGAAAGATCGGAGAAGAGGAGGAGGCGAGACGAAGTGGGGAGAGAAGTTGGGAGTCGAGACGAGAGGAGGGAGACGAGGAGAAAGTTTTCCTCCGGTGGACCCACCTGTCAGCGGGACGCAATGATGCCCCTGTGGTGAGAAGCCCTGTACTGCGTCAATACTCCATGGCTTCATCCGGCTGACAGCTCACAACTTAACATGGAATAGGGAAATCGGTAATTTCCTGCTAGAAATGTCTCTCCTCTGGTTATTTTTTTTTCTCTTTTTTGTTGTTGGCTTTTCTGAAACGTGTATGGATGGGAAATGAAAATAATCACTGCACTTGATGTAAACGAAAAAAAATAATCCTCACTTGATGTACTTTTGGGTATAAGAGTATATTAGAACTAGTGATCTCTTTGAAATGATAGAAATCATTTCATTTAATCAGTCAGGTTAGATTGATTTTGTAATATGAGCTCAGTCAAAAACACATTGGTGAGCACAAAACCAGGGGAGACCAAAAGGGCTTTACATCAGACTACTACTCACAAGTAGACACACACCGGCGGATTTCGTTCCCTTTTAAGTTGGTGACTTCTTTTACAATGCTTACGTGTTAGCTGGAAATGTGATTAAACGCCCATATATTAAAAAAATTGCAACCTAACACCCAACCACGTCGTGTGAGAACATGCTTGTGCTGTCGAATTAATTTGACAAACGGAATGACTAAAAAAAGCTCGTTCTTGTTCCAAGTCAAAATTTATTAGACAATCTTAGCCAAACGAACGAACTTAGGCTCGCAGGATTTAGGTTCAGGCTGTACGGCTCGGTCCCCTTCACAATACTAGTAAAACAATAATTAAAATATTTTAGTCAAATCTTTGGTTGGTTTTTATCAGGGTGCTCCTAAGTCTACCCAAAATAGATGCCTTTGGGACTCATGATTTTTTTATTGCCAATTAGTAATAATTACAGTGAAAATCTTTACGCCTTATTTTACTACACCTAATTTACAATCTCAATACTCAACAATTTTTATTAACTAACCTACATATAAAGAGAAATAATAAGTATGAAAATTTTGTCTCATTAACCAATGAGAGAGGTTTAAGTGCTCAAATTTGTAAAGGTTGAAGCGGTACATAAGGTAAGATAAAACTTACAAATCTTCCATTACATTGTTGTCAAAGGCAATTTATAACCAATTCCCCCTTCTCTACACAATGTATAATTCTTTTCACCTTCCAGACATGCAAGGAAAAAACCAAGATTTGAAATCCACATCTTATCTTATTAATCCAAGCAAATCTTCAGTGCTATTGGATCTTTGTACTGTAGTGGTAACAGGTAGAACAGGAGCAATTGGTAAAATTCTCGGGACTGTGGAACGCGACGTCGCTGGCTTGCATATGGCGGGAGAAAAAGGGACAACGCCGCATCCGTGGTCGCCACACCTCCCTCCTCCGTCTCGCTCCGTTTTGACCTGCGGCCATCGCTGTTGCCACAGGACAGTGGTGAACAGTACAACCCGGGCCCACAAGGTCGTCCTCGCGCATAATTACCGAAATGCCCCTCATCATCCTCATGTCGATTACTCCCCCTGGCACGTGGGGCCCCTACTGCTGTCGCATGGGCCCACCTACAAAATGACAGATTCATTCAGGAAGAGGACGGTTTGCATTGCATAGTTTGAAATTTTAAATGAAATGTAGAAATGGTATGTGCTGATTGGCTCGGTTGTGCTTATAGTTGATCAAAATAGTTGATGGATAAACTTTTATATATATTATTAGAGGTTTAAAAGTTAACATTAAAAAAAGACTACAATGGAACTTTAGAATGGACTCTTAAATTAAATTAAGTTTTAAAATTCAAATTTTAACTGCCACTGTGAAAAAAAAATCGCTGCATGCAGGCCTGCGTCTGGCTGGACACGATAGCTGTGGCATCTGTGTATTGCTTGAACGCGTCGCTTCCTGGAGCATTTTTTCTGAACCTATGGCTACATCATTAATTATCTAGTAGTACTAATACATAGGTTTCCTGATCGTTAAGTTCATTATGATAACAAAAAAAATCTGAACTGTGCTCTACTAATTATAAACACATAGCTCGGGGTAGGGATTGAAATCACTACGGATATGAGTGGAAATCGCCTTCATTCTGCCTTTGGAAGGCAGGATTTTCACATGAAAAGTTCAGTTTTCTTGCATGCCGAAATGATAGGTTGATTGGGCGCATTTTGGGCAGGAATTTGTGCGTTTGCCCACCCCGGAAGTAACAGAAATTGATAGTACTGGCGAGCGGCCTGCGTTGAAGGGTTCAAGATTGAAGTGATAATTGAGGGGACGGATCATACCACTCGGTCACTCCGATGTCTCAACTCGTTAATCGGCTCAATGCACAGACGACCACGGTAGCCATGGGTGGAAAATATGTTCAACGTAGAAAATACTTCTTTTGTTCCTCACATTTCAACATGTCTTGAGATTAGGCCAAATTTAAGATATATGTATATATTCATAAATATGACAGATTTTGAGTTTAAATTTTAGTCATAAATACAAAGAACTTCAGATAACAATTTTATATGTATTATTTATGATGGTTTTAAAGTCAACGATAAAAATATACAACGATAAAAAAAACCCCTAAATTAACTCTAAGCTTAAGTTTAAAAAAATTAAAATTCATTTGTGGTTGACAAACCAACAAATAGATGATAAATGATAAAAACTACTGCCTCCATACCAAAATTTTAAATATTTTGGATTCCTTTGGGATGAAGGTAGTAATACACTTAGAGTGTTTTTGGTTTGGATGATTTTCAAAAAAAAATTTAGAGAAACTAGTTGTTAATTTGTATGTTGCATAAAATGTTATATTTGATATATTAAAACTATGATCGTACCATAATTATAATGGCTTAATTAGAAAAAGAGTATAATTTCAAATTGGTAATTATGTATTTTAAATTTTAAAATTAAATTAGTAATATATTAAATGAGAGTTTAAGTTGGATTGAATATAAATGTATTAATTTTGAATTTTGTTAAATTTTATGTTGATTATTTCTAGCGAATGAATTAAAGAATAGTTCATGTCAATTACTACTTATTAATTATTAATTTTGAATTTTAGATTAGATTAGTAAGATACTCCAATTGAGAATATAAGATGGATGCAACTATATATTTATTAATTCTAAATTTTTATTACATTTTAAATTAAACTAACCTTGTACAATTACGAGTTTAAGATGGATATGGAACCGTATTTATTAATTCTAAATTTTATTAAATTTTAAAGTAAACTAACAAAAGAGTGCATAGTAATTAAATTGCACGTTTTATTTAATATAAATTTTTAATATAATCTACGACTATAATAATTTGATTAAAAAAAACCAACAACTGTAAGAGGATTACAATGCACACGCTTTCATTCACGAGCATAGATTTTTGAGGCGGTACATCTTGAAAAACACCAAGCCTTTTGAGGTACAAGAACAAGCACTCTGGTCCAAGAGCAAGCAAGCACGGAAACATATATGCCAACGATGTGTAGCGCCGTACTGAGCCGGTTCCCTCATGGGAGAAAAGAAAAGATTTGGCGCAGCCGTAGCTGTTACACTTGCATGGGAGACCGGGAAATCACTCGGTAATCGTTAAACTGCTGTTTGTTGCATGTAGATTAACAGGTGCAGACTGCAGAGCATAAAAGTTTAGTTTGAGGTTTTGCTTTTGCAAACAAAGAACTTTGAAGTGCATTGTAGAGATCATGAAATTGACATGAGGTTTTCTAAGGGGCTTTTGTTTGGAACGTATAAATTTTATAAAATTTTTATAGAAAACAGTTTAATCTATACCTATATTTATTAATTAATTGAGTACTTCCGACAGCTCTCACTTTACTAGAAAGGCAGGGGCATATTTGGATATTACAGGTATCTTGGGCAAACTTCTGCCATGTTGGACATTCACTGGTACAATAGTCTAGGTAGGGAGATATAGTGGACATCATGTTTTTGTCTTATGTTAACTTCATGACTGCAGCAAAAACCCGATATGAAATTCATGTACTCCACTTAGCAATTTTAGGGCTGTAATGAAATGGAGAATATTTTACAGAAATTAAGGAGTCCTTTAAAACACATGATGGAGAAAATGAAGGTATATGATATAAATATAAGTGCAAAACATAAAAAATATATATGAATAATCGTTTGAATAGAACAGAGGAAAACACAGTAATTAAATGAGAGAAATGGACTCAAAGGAAATTTTTTAAGAAGTTAAAAGCTTTTGCTAACTTTTCTCTAAACATTCTTAGGAATTGCATGGTATTTTAAAAACTCCAATCTTTTGATTTAAAGGACCATATAGAAAAATTTTCTATAGGATTTCCTTCACAAATCTTTTGATTCAAAGGAGGCCTAAACTGGTTACTAGCAAGAGTTGAGGGAACAATAGCAACTTATTTTGTAGTCGTGGGATTAAAATCGAACAAATGTCATAGCTGATAGACTAAATATGGATTTTTTTTTCTCACCTTTGTAAGCACAAAGGAGGCCCTTGACTCAAGGGCAGGGTTGGGAATGAGGAATGGTGCAGGCAGAATGTGAGTTTGAGATACCCTTTCATGATATTTGCCAATGCAATGCCACCCTGGTGAAAGTGATGAGGACACCTCAAAACATGGTTTCTAGTTGGAGCATCAACATTGGCATGCATTGATGCACAATCAAAGTAGGGCAAAATTGGGGGAGTTTTCAAGGCCATGGTTTCATTCCATGAGAAGGAATCCATGCTTCAAGTTTGGATGCAAAAGATGTTTAGAGGAACTGAGGAAGCTTGAGAAGGACTCTATTTCACTCCCCCATGTACCAAATGGCAGAGAATGGGGATCAGTGATGATGCACCATTGACCATAGTAGAAAGAGTGAAGGAGCCCATGTGGAGAGCAATGACTTGGAAGGAAGCCAAAAGGATGGAAAAGGGGGGTTCAAAGTGGGAATAAAGGTCTTGCCAGATTGCTCCACATAGAGATCAGATGTCAGATGTGGGCAAGGACATGCCAAAAAAAAAAAAAGAAGACTGAAGCTAATTACTACTACTCCTGCGTCACAATATTTATGTTGCAAGATACGTTTGTTTGTAGGAAACTTAAATGAGCAACTACTACAGCATTTTTCACTTCCTCCCCTGATTTAATGCAATGATCAATACATCGATTAACTGTAGTAGTACATCATGAATGGAAGATGTGTTGTGATTGTAGCCAAGCCATCAGATATATAGCTAGCTTGGCTTCCTTTTTCTTTGAGTATATGTTAGGAGGCGTATTCTATGTATAAGTGTTGTAAGCGTGTGTAGTGGAGTAGTAGTATTTCGCGTATGTGTCTTCCGTGTAAATGTAATAAAAAAAGATATATAGCTAGCTTAAACAGGCAACGGCACATGGTATCCATATGGCTGGTGGCTGTATCAAAAGATGCAACCCATATGCCTGCCTGACCCAGCCAGGATCTCCCTAGGGTTGGTGCTGTAGTGCCAAAGTGCCAGCAAGATGTGGCCCAGAGAACATTCCAAAACCGCTTTAATTCCCTCCCCTTTTGTTAGTCCCTCTTGGCCTCCACGGGCCACAGCATCTCAACAGTTAGGCCAGATTAATTATGAAAGCTTACTTACCATTTGCACGCCATCACAATCGTTTCAACCTGGCAAATGGCAGCAGGGACAGAAAGGCTGCCTCATCATTTGCATTGTCCTGCCTTGCTTTTCGTCGGGTCACTTACACAACTTGGTAGATATATACGCTACTCGCAAGCCAGCCAAGCTAACCACAGGGTAGTCCCAACTCCAACCGAGTTGGCTTGACTAGCACCAGCTGCTGTTCTATATATTAAAGAGGTAGCAGAAATACCATACATTTCAGTGTTAATTTGTGGTACTTTATACATATACTATATCATAACATTATAAAGGTACCATGAGATAAAGAAAAATATATTGAAAAGTGTGGCAGCTAGCTAGCTCGTGATACCTTCACATCTTAGACAGAAACTTCAGAAAGTCTAATTGACATGCATGTAGCCTGCTAGTACGTACTTACTCCAGTATACTCTCTACTGTGTACTCAACTGGAAGGCCCAAATGATGCCCATCTCGATCCCCATCGCTTTGTGCGCGCAGGCCTTGCCTTGCCATGCCTGCCTGCTTTTGTGGATGGATGGATGGATGCCCTCTACAACCACTTTGCATAGGTGCAAGAGAAAGGCCCACGCAAAGCAGCAAAAAGAACGCCCCAAATATGGTGCGGCACAGAGTATGCTGCTTCCCCTGCAACTGCAAGCCATGCAGGGACAACACACCAAACGGCAGCGGAAAGAAATGGAGATCTCTCCATGTTTCCTCCGTTCATCGGCCTAGCTATGCTAAGCTAGAACCTTTTTTTTCTCTTTGCTAGCTTTTGCCATGCTTTTTCCAAGCCTTCATGTCCCTAGCTACGCTTGATTGCTACCCATTGGTTGCATGCATTGCCGCCTTGCCGGCGTCTCGCGTGTTGACGAGAGCAGTGCAGCAACAACATGGCCGCAGTACGTCCTGCATTGCAACTTGCAGGAGTACAGCATTCATGAAGAGCGGAGAAGAGATCATGTGTATATGTAGATCAGATCTGAATTTCTCAAGCGACGGTTGAATGCATGCAGGGATTAATTAGTTAGCCGTGTCGATCGGTGTCGTAAAACGCTATTCCAACATTTGTGGCTGGCCGTCCGGCCGGCTGGCCGCTGGTCCAGCAGCAGCACGCGTAGGTGCACAACGTGCATGGACTCGATCGCATGCAGCACATGCCTGGACTGTACGTATGTGGATATGCATGTGGATATGTATGGTAAGTGAACGAACTGGCTGGCCTGGAGTGAAGTCAATTGTGTACTGGTAGACTGTGTAGTGCTGCATTGGAGTATATGCAAACCAGCAAGTAGCTAGCAAGGCGGTTGCACATGATGTGTGCAGTGTCCGTGATCCAGGAGAGATCATGGGGGGCGCGAGTACTGTACATGCACGAGCTATAGACTGCTAGTGTGGCCCTAGCCCCTAGGCCGGTTGGAAGCGATCGTGTCGAGTAGGGCAGGCAGGGGATGATGATGATACGTGTGGGGCTGGACCGATGGATGGCCGGAAATCCGCCGACGCTGCAGGCAGGCATGGCGCAGCTATAGCTCAGGTGAAAAAAAAACGGCGTTTGCGTCGTCGTCGACCGCTTGCATGCCGTGCCGGGCGCGCGGCTGTGTCCGCGATTGTGCATGGCATGCTGCTGCGATACGATGATGGTGCTGGCTGGTGGATTTTGTATGTATGATGCGTTGATGTGAGGAGGCCGGCCCCATCGATCGACCGATCGAGCGCGACCGGTGCGGTGCCGGCCGCTTTGCGTGCCCGCACGCGGCCCGCTTTTTCGCCCTTTGCAGGCGGCACAATTATTACAGCCGCGCGCGTACGCCTTTCACCGCCCCGAGTCACAGCGCACGGCGAACGCAAATATATATGCAGCGAAGGTTCAGCACGCCGGGCCCTTGATCTAGTGGGCCGAAACATAGAATGGGGAGTGTCCAGTTCCATCCATCGAGCCAGTGATCCGATCCACGTATTTTTACTCCAGTGGTCCTTCCTGCCGATCCAATAATTAAAGGAAAAAAGTCCATTAACGTCCCTCAACTATGTCTTATGTCTAGGGTTTGATTCTCGTTGCTTAACCACAAAAGCAGGTACGAAGGCTCCTCGAACTTTTAAAATCAGTGCAAATAGACCCTTATCAGTTTTTACATTGATTTTTGCTAATGTAACATATTGAGCTGGTCCATTGTGCTGAGTTGTCAACCTACATGGCATCTACCTAGAAAAAAAAGCTCATGGGACCCACCTATCATGCACTCCACCCCTCCGCCACTTTTTCCCCATCATTCTCCTCACTATCTTTGCTCTCCACGCCGACAGCTCTTCCTTCTTTACCGATAGGTGCTAGCCATGGGCATCGACCAACACCTTGGCGCCTAAAGGAAGGTAGTGGCCAGCAAACCGAGGGGGTAAAGGCTTGGTGGCGGCAACGAGGGTAGTCGGAGCAGGACGGCTGGCTTCGGAAGCTACTCTGCCCAAACCACGGTAGATGAAGGAGCGAGACGGTGTTGGTGAAGGTGGGGGCGACCAAGTTGGTCGTCATCTTGCCATAGCTCAAGGAGACAACGGTGCTTAGTGTTGGGTGAGCTCTAGCCAGCAAAAAGATCCGGAGGGATGGAGAGAAAGAAGATAGGGCACAGGTGGGGAGAAGCCGCTAGGAGGAATCAGGATGGCACTCGCCTCTGCCATGGAGAAAAACACCTAGCCACTGCCTTACTCCTCCTTTGCGATCTCCGGTAGGAAGGGACTGATGCAGTTAACCATGTCCGCTAGGTACACTCGGAGCTTGAGGCAAGCAATGAGGTTTGGCGGCGTAGGCCTGAGTGTTGTTCCACTCCGACTAGAGTCATTGTGGCCTACTCAATCCCAATGGCCATGTAGCTTATGGAGGCTATGGTAGAACTCGAGCTTGAGTGCGCCTGCATCAAGCTTACATAGAAGGTAGCGGCGGAGCTTGCTGTGGCACGAGCAGATATGGAGCATAGGGCAAGCATACTCGGCGATGTGAGAATTCTGAGAGGCCACAGTGGTGCAAGAGGGTGATAGGCTGGCGATGAAGAAGCTCCGTGAGACCACATTGGCCAGCAAGAAGCCATGGAGACTCGTCGCCACCACAAACCCTTGACTAGATCTACCTCGCATTCCACTGCCATTGCCACTTTCCTCAAGCATTGTCACCGCCTGCTGCTTTCCTCTCGGAGCTCTAAGAGGCAACAAGCTTGCGTGGCTTGACGACAATGATGAGCAGCCATCGTCGGCTCGGGCTTTGGGAGCCCTTCTCCTCCCTATTTTTCTCCATAGAAGATTTGCAAGCTCGTTGGCTCTCCCTATCCACATTCCCCTCCACTTCACCATCGCTGCCACCACTGAAGGGGCCAAGCTCCCACATCCCTATCCCCCGCCACTCCACGGCACCCATCATCATGGTTGAGCTACCCTATCCCCATCCCCATCCTCTGCGGTGTCGCATGAAGGGAAGGCAGTCACCATCATGCTGGATGGTAGCGCGAACATCCTAGTCGAACGACTATGGGGAGACCAGGAGAGAGGAGGAAGAGAGAGAGAAGGAGGAGAAGAGAGTATGACATGTAGGTCTCATAGTCTTTTTATTCTTTATTTGATAGCTGTAAATAACCTATAAGCGTCAATGTGCCACCTAGATGCCACATAGGATAAAACTATTGTCTAAACTGTTAAGCGAGGGGAAGCTGTTGCTATTGGTGATGTTACAAATCTTTACGTCTTGAGGAGATAAATTTCTTTCTTGTGGGCCAATCCAAATTAGTTTTAGAGATAAATCCGTTCTTATCTCTAGCCTCCCTCTACTATAAATAGAGGGACAGAGATGCTAATAATGGTAAACATAGAAATCAATGATAATAAAGAGAGAGCTCTACTCCTACCTCTTGTGTTCATTGACTCATTTGTGGTGCGATTATTTGGAAAGGGATATGGGCATCTATATGTTGTCGGCACCTCATCTTCTATGGGAGGGAAGGGAGCAAATCTGGGTGATCCGTCGACGTAGCTGTTCTACAACATGTTACCAGTAGCTCTACTATTGGGCTGACGTCATTGAACTGCTATGACTATATCTGCTTCCTTATCACAACAATCAACTTGTCACTACAATGAATCTTCTCACGTCAATAAATCTACAATAAAATTATTGGTTGCAATTAGTAGATTAATTATTTTTTTTATTTTTCATCATGTTTTAGATGCCTATTTGCAATAAATTAATTTCATGCTTATGATCTAGCAGTTGACTAGCTTCTTGTTTTTTTTTATCTGTATGCATCTATTATTGCTTTTGATGAAAAATTGAGAAAACATGTGTATAAACTATTAAAATTGATGGCATGCCTTTATAGGATCGTTCGGCACGGTTGAATCCTCATCCTCACCACCTCTTCCTCTCTCGCATCTCTCTCTTTGTTTCTCTCTACGACAACCCTATCGACATCACCGTGAGGCCATGATAAGGGACGATGGGTCGTCGCCACCTATATATTGGATGTGCAACCATTAGGATGCCTTAGTCGGATGTAGACCAGACACCATTTTAGTGACCAAGCCATTGTCGGGATAGTTGTCATCGTCGCCGTCACATTTATATGATGCTTGGGTCACCACACAGCCACCGCCATAGCGCCATGGTCGATGCCTGACACTAAACTTCGCCACCGTTGACCTCCGCTTGGAGATGTCAATGAGACGACCAGAGCTCCTTGGTTGGACACTATCTACCTCTCTCCCATCGTCGATAGCCGATGGCCGCCACCGTTGAGCCCAAGAGGTTGGTGCGAGACATTGGGTGCCGCCGCGAATGACAGGAGTGAGAGGGGGAAACCCTAATTCCCCCTTAACCCTCTCTTTCGGTCTCTCAAGTGGGTCGACTAGTTCAGCCTGCCTATGCTGCCCAATCATTTTTTTACCCAATTGCACGACCTAGCCTAAAAAATTAATAAAAGTAGTTAAACAAAAAACCTCCCTCTAGGCCTTGAGTTTATGGATTCGGCCAACTCAGGATAAATGGGTCGTGGATGGTGATCCGGCCCAATAAAATCGTGGTTGAATGGTGTTTCGGCCTGGTAACCTATTTTACTAACAATTTACGTTAAGTCCCTCGAGAGATTGATTTTTGCGTCAAAAGTTCATTATTTTTACAGGTTAAACCCTATAATTAACTATAATTACATCAATTTGTGTAAAAAAGTTGTAATCTTGCTCTTAGGCCGTGTTCTTAGTTGGTTTCTTGCATTAGAGTTCCTAGACTAGATAATAATGATGCATTGGTTTATGTTTTAGCTTTGATGCAACACCAACTAAATAATATGTATTATTTCTTGTTTCTGGTGCTTCCATGAAATTTTTGCTCACATAGTTTAGTGAACCACATTATTTTGGTTTACTTTCTTGCATGAGTGATGTTTTTCTATGGGCATAAAAACTATTATTTTAATGCCATAAGGCTAATAATAATCACAAAAAATAATAAATGTAAGGAAACTTCCAAGAAAATACTAGTAACTACATGCAACTATGTTATATTGTTATGTGACTTTGTTTTCATACAAGTTAACTTGGCGTTGGTTTTTTTTGCATGTTAATAGGCTGTGCCTAACACCGATCTCATCAAGAAAGTGTTTCTCATCCTCCCCATTAATGGGGGGAATTACCAGACTTGGGCCATAGACTATGAAATCTACCTTGCATCGATGGAGTTGTCTAACACCATCCGTCGATAAGGGGCCATTGTAGCTCCGCTTCCGGTGTCAAAGAAGGCAAAAGCTCTTACATTCATCAGGAAGCACACCCACGAGGATCTCAAGGCCAAGCACCTCAAGCTTCATGAGCCTCTCCTACCATTCTCCCAAAGGCTAGAGCAGACTAGGCTCAACTTTGATTCTATGATTTCAAAACTATGGAGGGATATAATAGTGTTGTGCATTGCATCATCAACAAGCATTGTTTCTGTAACCAAGTGACTAACAAGGATATGATTGAGAAAACTCTTAATACTTTTCATCCCAAGAACTCCATGATGCAAGAGCAGTATCGCGAGGATAAGTACACTAGATACTCAAAACTCATTTAGTCATTATTGAATACTGAAGTCTACAACAAGCTTCTGATGACCAACTACAATGCTCATCCTATTGGTTTGTAGCCTATTCCAAAGGCTAATGTTGTCCATCAAAAGGGGAGTTCTATATAGGTTTCCTCCAAGGAGAAGGGACCCAGGAGTCATATACTACCAAATGGGGTGAAGTTCGAAAGGGCCACAAACTGGAGCAATAAACCCCGTAGCCACAAGGGCCACAAGGCAAAGGACAACACTGGTGCTACATCCCAGCAATCTACATGAGATTCTTTCAACAAGATGGTGTGGGTTGCTTTCACTGTGGATCAAAGAAGCATTAGGCATGCAACTGCAATATAAAACATCACCTCATTGAGATGTATCAAGACTAGAAGAAGAAGCAGAGGGTTAGAATCTCACTTTGTTCAAGGGTGTACGACACCTAAGACTGATGTGTCCATTACTCCTAAGGAGCCTACTGCTGCCGCTAATGGTGCTACCATGGACGTCAATCCTAAGACTGCTAGATATGCTAATGCTAGTTGTGGGGGATAATGACGTTGACCTTGCAGAATTTGATGTGGATGGAGACATTGACAACCTCATGAATGAGGACATACATAGGGACATGATGCAGTTCCCAAGTTATTAGTCATGTGTCTTCAGTCTAGTTTATCATTATAGGTTAATATAATCTATTTTTTAAAAGTAGAACAATGAGAACAATGAGTTGTTTATATAATAATTATGCTTTAGCATAGCATCTGGTCTAGTGTGTTTAGGATGGTTCTACATATTAATAAAATTTTTATGTTGAGTAATATTTGCCTTATCTTGTTATATGTCCTTGCTTTTCACTTCATTCAATAATGAATTGAATTAATTTCATATTGCATATAGAACAAGCGTAGAATGATCTAATGAAGCCTAAGACATGCTTGGTTGACAAAGCAACAACCTACTTGATACTATGAGAGACTAAGTGCTTCATGGCATTGCATAAGCGGGATGAGAGCATCCTCACTATTGTTGGGAGTAATGGTTGCATCGTTGGCTCTAGGCAAGCCACTATCATCCATCCTATGGGTACAAGGATCTTCATTGAAGAAGCATTCCTATACACAAGTACTAAATGCACGCTCCTTACTTTTAAGGGTATTCATTGTTGCGGCTAACACCTCATCATGACGTGTGAAGGAGAATAATTTATCTTCATGACATTGTCTGAGGACAATGAGACCATGGGGGTTGAGAAGATGCCAGGGTGATGCATACCATCTTTAGGAACCCAGAGTTTTATAAGATACGACATAAAAGATTAGGTCATCCTAAATTGGCTATAATGCGAAAAATAGTCAATAACTCACTAGGTCATGGCATAAACACTAAAAACATCCCCTAAGGAGTTTGTGTGTCTTGCTTGTGCAACGAGAAAGCTGATCATTCGACCATCCTAACAAAAGTTGAGGGTATAACCCCTAAAGTTCTTGGAGAGAATCCAAGAGGACATTTGTGGGCTCATTAACTCATGATTTGGGCCATTTAGATACTTTATGGTGTTGATCGATGTCTCTATAAGGTAGAGCTATGTATGCTTGTTGTCTACAAGGAACCATACTTTTGCCAAGTTCATTGTGCGGATCATCCATTTGCATGTGGAGTTTGCCGAAAACCACATCAAAATGATTTAAATGGATAATGCGGATGAATTCACATCAAAGACATTCAATGACTATTGTATGACCTTAGGCATTAACGTAGAGCATTCTATTTCACATGTTCACACTCAGAATAGATTAGCTGAGTCATTGATAAAAAGGATTGAGTTAATTGCCAGACTATTGCTACATGGTAGCAATTTGCCTACAACGTATTGGGTTCATGCAGTTTTGCACGGTGCAAAGCTAATCTAGCATAGACCATTTGCATATCACTCTACTTCACCCCATCAACTGTCATTTGGCTAAGAGTAGGTAATTTCCCATTTGTAAAAATTCGGCTATGTTGTGTATGTGCCGATCTCACCACCTTGGCATACAACAATGGGACCGCACCAAAAGGTGGGGTTCTATAGGGGTTATGAATCTCCATCTATAATCTACTATTTGGAGCTTAAAACTAGGGATCTGTTTATGGCTCAATACGCTAATTGCATCTTCGATAAAGAGCATTTCCCAACAATAGGGAGAGGAAAGTACCTCAACTCCAAGGAATGCTACGAAATAGAATTGAATTCGAGTAGTATTCATTCTCTTGACCCGCGTTCACTAGACATTAAACAAAAAATTTAATGTATTATACACCTTCAAAATTTAGCTAATGATCTACCAGACATCTTCATTGATCTAAGAGTAGTGTCAAAGTCACATATTTCTGCGGCAAATGCACTGGAGAGAGTGGAGATACCCATAGATGGAGACTCTGCTCTAGCCCCTAAGCCTAGGAAGAGGGGGATAGACCTAGATAGTCTGACTCAGGCTAAGCAAAGACGTTCGCACTAGCTGAACACATAATCGCATGCATCACACTCCCATTCAGTAGTCTCGAAGGAGACCCATCCAAGGGACGGTCTCCAAAATGGCGAAACGCCTAGTGAACTAGTGAGCACCATGATGAGGAAATGAATGAGAAAATTGTCACAAACTATGCTGTCTCAGGAGAATTATATGATAGAAAGACTACACATGTTAATATAAATTTTGTCTCTTAGATCGCTGATATAAAGGATCATGATCCTAAACCTAAGTTTATAGTTGAGTGTCGTAAGTGCTCGGATTAGGTCAAATGGAAAGAAGCGATTGAGACAAAATTATGTTTGCTTGCCAAGAGGCACGTTTTTGGGCCGGTAAGCCTGACGCCTCCCATTGTGTGCCCAGTTGGGTACAAGTGGGTTTTCCTTCAGAAACATAATGAAAATAATAAGGTGATTAGATACAAAGTAAGGCTTATAGCACAAAGGTTCACACAAAGACCTGACATTGATTACGATGAAACATACTTTTTTATGATGAGTGGCATAACATTCCAATACTTAATGTCCATGGCAACTAGCATATAATTGAAAATCTAGTTGATGGATGTGGTGACCACATATCTATACGGATCATTGGATTCAAAGATTTACATGCCTGTTCCTGACGGATTGAAGGTTCCGAACAAAGCAAATCGCAACATATACAATATAAAATTCGAAAGATCGTCATATGGATTAAAACAGTATGGTCGTATGTGGTACAACTAGATAAGTGGTTTCCTTTTGGGGAAAGGATATATCGATAGTAAGGATTATCCCATCAAAAAGTCGTAAAGTAATTTCTGTATCATATCAGTCTATGTCGATGATTTGAACATCATTGGCCACACAGAGGACATTGCGGAGGTGACTAGTCATCTCAAGATGAAGTTTGACATAAAAGACTTGGATCAAATGAAGTTTTGCTTAGGTCTATAGGTTGAACATCTCCCTAACAAGATTTTAGAGCATCAGTTGACTTATACGAGAAAGGTTCTTGAGAGATTTAATATGCGAAAGGCTCATTATTTAAAAACTCTTATCATAGTGAGATCCCTTGAAAGCGACAAAGACCCGTTCTGTCCTAGGAGTGAGACAGAAAAAATGTTAGGACCGAAAATCCCATACTTAAGTGCCATTGGAGCACTAATATATCTTGCGAATTGCACCAGACCTGATTTCACATTTATGGTAAATCTGCTAGTATGAAATAGTATGTCTCCTATAAGGAGACATTGGGTTGACGTTAAAACAGTACTCAGATATCTCAAGAGTACATAAGATCTCAGTCTCTTTTTTTCAAGGCAATGAGACTTAACCATGGTAGGCTATGCAGATACCAAATATCAGTCTCATCCTCATAATGCCTGATCTCAAACTGGTTTTATGTTTCTTTGTGGTGGAAAAGTCATTTTGTGGTAGTCTAGCAAACAAACTCTAGTAGCGACATCTACAAACCACTCTAAGATCATTGCACTATATAAAGCTACACAAGAGTGTGCGTGGCTTAGAAGGATGACTCACTATGTTCAATGGTCTTCTAGTTTGAGTATCTCCAATGTCCCCACCATTATTTATGACGATAATGCAGCATGTGTCGTAAAGATATAGTTAGGCTATGTTATGAACAATATGACGAAGCATATTGTTCTAAAATTATTTTATCTTTATGAGCTTCAGAAGCAAGAGGAGGCGAAAATCCTACAGTCTAAGTCGTGTAACCACTTAGCAAATTTGTTCACTAAGTGTCTTTCAATATGTACTTTCTATAAGTTTGTTTAAAAAATTAGGATAAAAATGCTTAAAGACTTACAGGGTTTAGGGGAGAGAAAACCCTAGATATGGCCTAGCTATTGGCTCAGGAAGCCCACGACATTGTACTCATTTTCCCTTAGTTTAGTGGAGCTTGTGATCCTCACAAAGTTTTTTAACAAGACAAGGATATATGATGCTTGGTGACAACTATATACTCTTTCTCCTAGCCTTTTTTCATTGGGTTTTGGTAATAGTTTTGACGAGTCATGAGTTAGCCGCGGATAGGAAGAGTGTTATGAATCTTTATTTCCTATTTCTTTCTAATGGTTGATTTGAATCGGTTTGGGCAAGGGTGCCTATCATAATAATAAAAATCATTAATAATAAAGAGAACTATATCATTTTTATAATTGTTTAGAAAAAGATACGAACATTTAAATTTTCTCGATGGTTAAAAAAAGATTGAACTAAGCAATGCATATACATAGCCGGTTCAAGCAGAGGACTCCAATGGCTTCAGCCTCGCTCAACACCGGCTTGCTAGGTCGTTGACGCCGATTCCGCCGACCTCGACATCCTCTTCATCACCGACTGACCGCTCCTGGAACCGCCGCGAGGTTCTTCTTCTTCGAGCTCTCGACTATCGGCGGGCGATTCGATGGGGATTAACCGTGGATTGTCGATCCAAAACCTTTCGTGACGGGCGCGCGGCCTTCAAATTTTTGGCCCAGACTTCGCATGGGTTGTAGCACAAAGTCACCCACCCCACCCGGCCAGGCAAAAGATCTAACGGCTAAAGCCGACAAGGCCGAAACAGGCGTGGGCTTGTGGCAGCCAAGCCACGACCGGAGCAACACGTGGCTGTCGCGGCCGGGCATCAACCAATCACCGGCCGCGAGCACCACCATGGAAATATTACCTCGGCGCCTCATCTGCAAGTCTGTGGACACGGAGGCACACGCCCTGCGCTGCAGCTACCGACCTAGCTAACAAGCGATCCAGCCATGGCCTCCACCCTCCACCGCCTCCAACTCTACTCAGGTCAGCGCTTCCCCTCTTCTTGCTGCTCCTGCTGCGGCTGCGGCTTCGGCTTCGGCTTTGGCTCCTCTCGATCTGTGCTTGTTTATGTGCATTCTTGAAGGTCCGCATGCTAGCTCCTGTGTGTATATGCCAATTTGGTCTGTTTCTTGTTTATTGGCTTCTTTGCTCTACAACATCTGGGTGAGAGAGACAGGGACCACACTACACATACAGCTGCTAAAGTGCTAACTTATTAGGTCATGAACCATGATGGAAATTAAACAGATTAACATCAGCATGATTTTTATGCTGTCCAATCCTGATCACCACTATGCGTGTCCTGGATGACAATGCATTAGCCAACAAAGGGTGATCAAGCACTTGGTTGTACCTCTGCAGCCTGTGGAAAAGATTCAGACATGGATTGAAAAAAAATCACAATTCAATTAGACGATTTCACATCCACGGTATATGTTGTGTGAACCGTAATTCAAGTAATGTTTCTATTTGGTTTGTGCAGCGCAAAATTGCTTTGAATCTAAGTGAAATTAGTAACAGGAGGAAAACAAAAGATCGTGGTCGAGCGAACCATTATGATCAAACTTAGAATAGAAGTATTTTGTTACAAAAACAAGTCCAGCATCTATGTATCAACATCCATTGAGACTGAATGATGATCAACACAGACAGGCCGATTAATAAATCATCAGAGTACTCAGTGCTAGCTACTGCAATTAACACAGACAGGCAGGTGAACTGAAACTCTGAAACGCGTTGTTGCATTGGCGCAGCTCTGCAGGTCTCGTGCCTCGCTGGGCAAGCCCGTCAAGGGCCTGGGCTTCGGCCGGGAGCTCGTCCCGAGGACGACGACGACCATCACATGCCAGGCCGCGAGCAGCATCCCCGCCGACCGCGTCCCGGACATGGGCAAGCGCCAGCTGATGAACCTCCTCCTCCTCGGCGCCATTTCGCTCCCCACCGTCGGCATGATCGTCCCCTACGGCGCCTTCTTCGTCCCCGCCGGGTCAGACACCGTCGTGTCCCCCGTCGTCCCTGATGCAAGACTCGCACTGCAAACTTGCAATTCAGCTGAGCTAACGTTGCCGGGATTCTGGGTTCTTCTTCCGCAGGGCAGGTAACGCCGGCGGCGGGACGTACGCCAAGGACAAGCTCGGCAACGACGTGCTCGCCGAAAAGTGGCTCAAGACGCACGGCCCCAACGACAGCACACTCACCCAGGGCCTCAAGGTGAGTGACTACTGACAAGCTACCGAGTGCGCGAGCCCATGCACGACGAATGGAGAGACGACGACTCTGATGAGCATGGCCAGCTTGCTGAACCAGTGCGTGCGTTCTTGTGTATGTGCAGGGTGACCCGACGTACCTGGTCGTGGAGGGCGACAAGACCCTGGCCACCTACGGGATCAACGCTGTGTGCACGCACCTTGGATGCGTCGTGCCGTGGAACACCGCCGAGAACAAGTTCATCTGCCCCTGCCACGGCTCGCAGTACAACAACCAGGGCAGGGTTGTCCGTGGTCCTGCTCCTCTGGTAAGATTCTCCGATTGCAAGATTCTGATATTTGATCTTGTTGATGATAAGATCCCCCAGCTGCAAGATTCTGAAATGGCTTTGCTGAACTTTGATCTCTTCCTGACGAAAAGATCCTCCAATTGCTTACTGAACTGTTACTTATTTGAACTGAGCTGAGATGCATTGTGGTGTCTGAAACAGTCGCTGGCCTTGGTGCACGCCGACGTCGACGACGGCAAGGTCCTCTTCGTGCCGTGGGTGGAGACCGACTTCAGGACCGGTGAGAATGATTCCATGTCATCAGCAGCAAGGTTCACTTCTGTGATCAGCTTGTAGCTATAAATCCCCTGTACCCTCTGAGAAACGCTGCTGCAAATCCTCCGTTTGCACCTTGTTTTCCAAATTATATGTACACACAGTGCCACACTGTATGAAAGAGCATAAACCCTTTTCACTGCATAAGTAACCCTTTTTGAGGATTATGAATATGTGAGATGGAGGCCCTTTCATATAGCTGATCAAACCTTAGATACATTCCTGAATATGGGTATCTCTGCATCTGCACTACATTCTGAAACTGAAAGTCTGAACAATTCAGGGCATAAGATAGCATATCTAGACTCTAGAGCATTGTTTTAGAGCAATTTCATGAGTTTGATTTGTTTTGACCATGAGAAACAAAAGTTGACCTGGCTCTCTTTGTATGGAAAAATGATTTTTGAAACCAGTTTATATGGAATAATGGTACAGACAGAGGCCACTGTTGGCCTGTGGATTTCTGAAGGATGGACGTAGCTTGTCTTCAGAAATGGAACTTTCCTTTACTTCTAGGTCATTACCGAACAATTCCTTTCTCTCTTCATTTCATTCCGAATCTGAAGATAAGTGGTTACTTTACATGGCATTCAGAGTCCAGAATCATCCACAGAAGCTGCTTCAAAAAGATGCAGTTAAGAATATAACATCAGCAACTGCCATCAAATATCCTAAACAATATAACATATTATAAGCAGTGACAACGAAATGAACAAGTTACCAATGCTTAAAAACCAAAAATTGATCTCTGGATCAAAGCTAGAGTGTCTCTCCAGTATTCCAGTGCAATGATCTTCCGCAGGCACAAAAAAAAAGCATCACAAGAACTGCTTATAAGTACTATAAGATAATCCAACAAGCATCCATCTTATGCACACAAAATTCGACTCCTCGGCTAGGAACCACCAAAAACATTTGAATCCCATATTAGATTAACTTGCTACTAATTTAATCACACCAGATATACTTACTCTCATATAATAATAACTATCCAATCTATTTTCACTTGACGAGAATCGCAATATCAATCCATCCTCCACCCCCCACCCCCCTCATCTATACATCAACCCACAAAAACCATCCAAGAAATAAAAATAAAAATAAAAATTCACCACATGGCAATGGCAATACAAAAATTCTTAGTAGGATAGGCATATGCAATCACGAGAATCAAAGAGCTCAGGACCAGCTCAGCTCCAGGGAACCGCTCATGCGCGCCGTGCTCTGCCTCCCTCCACTTGCGCCTACGCGGCGTGGGCCCCACCTTCCGCCGGCGGCTTCCCCTCCGACGAGTAGACCACCGAGCCGGGCGGCGGCACGTGCCCGTACATCATCGGCGGGAACGGCTGCATGGAGTGCGGGACGCCGTAGACGCCGCCGGAGCCGGCGGTGGTTGAGTAGAGATCTCCCCGCGCGTCGCTTCCTCCGCCACCGACAATGTGGTAGACTGGACCTGGCATGTAGCCACCCTGCGACGACGGATCGAGGTAGTGGACCGGGCACACGGGGACGTAGTACACCTGCTGCGTAATGTACGGCGGCGGCGGGACTGGCCATGGCGCGGTCTCGGTGACGTGCGGGGTCGGCGGGGCGCCGCCGCGCGCGGTAACCGGCGCGTCGTCCTCGCCGTGCGCCATCTCCGTGTCAACCTTGAGGCGGGCTCCTCCGGGACCGGGGCTGGGCTCGTCGGAGGTGGTGTCGAGGCCGAAGAGGTAGTCGGGGACCTCGGAAATGATCGACGAGGCCTCGGATCGGCCCCGCTCGATGGGCGCCATCGCGGGGGCGTTGAGCGCGCCGACGAACCACTGGTCGGAGGAGGCGTCTCCGGCGCCCGCGGAGGAGTGGTCCGGCGAGGAGGCGAAGAGGAAGAGGCGGAGGCGCGGCGGCTTGAGGGCGGCGGCGGCGGCGGCGAGGACCTGGAACCGATCGATCTCCTCGATGAGGCTGTCCACGTCGTCGTCGGAGTTGATGGATATGAGTGCGTCGGGGTCGTCCTGGGGGAGCTGGTACCTGAGCGCCGGGCCTGGCCCACTCGGCGGGAACAGCGCGGGAGCGACCTTGGCCAGCGCCGCGACGAGCACGTCGAACGTGGCCGCCCGAGGGACGGACACGATGCGGGTCTCTCCGCCGACGTAGCGGAGCTGGTGGTCGCCCGGTCGCGGCAGGATGCGGCCGCCGAAGCTGCACATGAGCCGCACGTGCTCGCCGCCTCTACCTCCACCGCCACCGCCACCATGCCCCTGCCCCTGCCCGTTCCCATGCGACGCGGGGGGCAGCGGCGGCGTGTGCTGGCTCCCGCCGCTCCCGCCGCCACCGCTGGCGCGAGGGGTGGAAGAGGCCGACGACGGCATGGCGACGAGATGCGGAGGCGGCAGATGGAGAGAGCGATTGGCGGCTGTGGGTGGTGGCAGCCGTGGGCGGAGGAGGGATAATTGCGACGAGGAGGCATCGGGATTTGGGAATCGCAAGCATAAGTGCGAGGGGGAGGGGGAAGAGGGTGGGGCGTCGGGCGGCCAGGTGTCGACGCAGAGGTAGAGGGATTCTCTATTTGGTTCGAGTGGGACCCATTTCCAATTCTGGTGCCTCAGCTACAGCCCACAGGATCCGATAGCCTCCCCTACCATTGTACTACTACTGCTGCTAGTATTGTTTCGATTTTTTGAATTTTGAATTTTGAAAATCTTGTTCACACTCTGAAATACTAGTAAGAAAAGAATTTTCAGATGCACAGAAAACGGTGCAATATTTTTAAGAAAATTTTATGTATACCTATAAAAATTAACTCTCTCTTTCCACTCGGTTTTTTTTATTTTCATAAGTTTTTGCTTTGCTCTCTTTGATACCTCAGCCATTTCTGTCAAATTCATGTGTGCAGCATCCATTAGCTTGTCAGTATTTAAAAAAAGATCATACTACCCTCACAAACCCTAGAAAACTAGAAACTAGCCACCACTTTCCATCTCATCATCCCCAACCAAATCTGATTTAGAGCCATGGAATTAGGAGTGTAGCGTGGCTCTTATCACCATCCACATGCGTGGCGCCATCGGACTGTGTACTCGAAGCATCCCCAGTCCCGTGTTTCCCATCATTGTTGGCATGTATCCTTCATTGCCCTTTTCTCATGTAGCTCTATCGAGACCGCACCGTCCCATTGCCACTTACCCTGCTATCCTATTGCTGTTGATTCTAAGCTCTGTTCGCACAACTAACCCCCACACTACTACATGTGCTTGGTGCCGGTATGGCATTGTCAGGAGAGTGCCTCCCTTCGCCATCACATTTCCAATATTGTTAGCCTAAGGTTGCTAATGAAATAGGTAGTTGTCGGTAGGAAGAACGAGGCATCAACCTTAAAGGTGCACCTGAGTCCACAGCGTCTCCAATTTGTACATTGTCATTGGCACTTATTAGCTGACGTAGCCACCTCCTACACTCCATGTCACACCACCCATGTGGCATGAGGTCGATGTGCAACTCCAACATGCATGTAGGCGCCCTAGTCATGTTGTCATCGCTTTTGCCGTGGTGGACTAGCATGATGCAGCATGGTCAGGGGTGGAGGTGGGTGCTGATGGTACAGCAAGCAGCTTGTGTTATTGTGATGAGCTCTAAGAAGTGCTACGCCAACTCTTGTCGTAGGTAGGGCAACGGTGGCATGGGCTGCCAGACGACGAGCGCGTGTATTCTTGTAACAACAGATGACATACGCACAGTAGATTGTACACATACATATGCTTTTATAGATTTCATGGAGTGGGAACGGTTTAACAATAGGTTGAACCATTACTTTGCTTTTGGTGTGATTAACTTCACACTTGTAGCGAATCTGTATTTTGCAAGTGATTGTCGGTCTAAATTGTTTTAGAAAGTAATCAGTATAGACGAATAGAGCAGGATCAGTGGGCTTCACCATGAAGTAGGTTGTGCACCACATCATCCTATTTTTTTGGATTCATTGTGTATCATAAGATCATGTTTTTTAATGGATGTATATGATGTTAAAACTATTAAATTTGTTTAAAAATTTATTTTGTATTTTCCGATACACACATTTATTACAGTCTTATAAAATACACATAAGATGTTTAAATGTTTTAATCCTCATCAATCACTCTGTAAATTATTTACTGGAATTATAGCACCCCTCAGGGTATAATAGATATTTTAAAGCAAACTAACTCCTGAATTTACAGAAATCTAATGATAGATGTGTGGAAAAAATCAAAGCAAAAACTCAGAGACATAGAAGTGATTAAGTAAAACTCAGAGGTATGAAAGTAATCGCGTAAATTTTCAGGGTATACAGAATTTCTCATTTTCGCTGCAGCAATGCATATACCGGTGTGGGTTGTGGATAATCCAGGACCCTATAAGGGGGCAAAATAATTGATTCCAAGGACCATTCGATCTTTATATTTTACATTCCTTCGGGAAACGACAGTCCTATTGTATTTGCTGCCTCCTTTTGACGGGACGCAGCAGCGATTTGTTCCAAAACGTTTTTTGGCGTTCGAAAATTTCAAAAGGAAAAAACGAATTTGGTTCTTGATAATGTCAAAATTTAGAAAGTCTAGCTTTAAATTGAAAATATGATTAGCTTAAATACAGAAGTGTCCGATTGCTACAGGAAAGAACCTGATAGGATTGAGAAAAAAAAAGACTCAGTATTATAATAGAAGATTATACAAGATAAGATCGAGTTTGAATTAGAACCGTGGTTCACGATAAGGTATTATATCCTATTTTATATGATAAGAAGATTTAGTTAGTAGATAACTTTCTTGGAGATATTTTCCTTTATTTTTGTTAGGAAATAACATCCGATGGTTGTTATAAATATGTCGAACTCTATAAATCCAAGGTATAAATATAGAGCCTCTAAAAATATGTAAGGGATTATCAATCCTTCAATCAATACAACCTCGGCGCATCGCCACCCGAGTTCATCTAGATTTCTACCAGTAGGGTCTGGCTCTCGACGTGGGGCTGTATCGGTTAGGTCCGATCTCTGATAAAGGGGTAAGTCCCGCCACTATCTCGATATGTCTTGTTCTGTCTAAGGTTGTATCGGTTAGGTTTGACCTATTAGGCCGATAAGATGTATCACATCACGTCCGTGTAGTATCTATCGGTCTATTAAGCTATCTCCGTCGTCATCGGTCTCGTGCTACATGGTTAGGTTCGACCTATTAAGCTACCTATGGTGGAATGCGTTTCATTGGAGTGTTAGCCGATGAGTTATCTATATGTTGAGCAACATGTCTAGCGCATCGGCTCCTCAGCCGATACGCACCAGGTCTTCAGAGACTTTCCTTTAATCGCCACACTAAGCGCATCGGCTTTCCAGCTGATGTGCGCCTGTCTTCAGAGAGACGTCCTCTCATCGGCTCAGCTAGCCTATGGGTTTGCTTTGCCCTTACTTCAGCACAACCGATCCGGCGTCTATCGTCCTGTTGCCGTTGGCCTCGGTCTCTTACTGTCTTGGTTAGGTCTGATCTTCGAGATTTGCTGCCAGCGATGTCGTCACGGCGGGTGACGGGTTTTGTGCTGCCATCTCCATTTTGTGTCTCCATTGGTTCTGCAACCGATAAATTAGGGCCTCGCGTTTGCTACACCCGGAGGCATCATATCCTTCGTCGACATCCGCCTATGCCTACATCGGCTCCCAGTCGATGGAAGGGCGTCCTGATTCCTATCGGCGACCAACCGATAGCAGGAGTCATCCGAACGCGGCCGATGACTAACTCGGTCTTATTGGCAGCCAGCCGATAACGAGGGCTCGTATTGGCCCGTCGTCCGACTGACCCGTTTTACCTTACCTTCTTGTCAATTACAGGGTCAAATTGACTGGCATGCCTGCACCCACACCGTCGCGTCGGAGCCGACATGAACCCCATGGCCCTCGGCGCACGTACCTCAAGCCACAGAGAGAAGCCGACCGGCCTACACTTAAGCTAAACAGACATCCTAGGCGTCAGCGTGCTCGCGCCGGGTTCCGGTGCAAACATATTTTTTGGTATGCCCGATGGGACTGAAGATTTTATTCATCGACTGATAGGAGTCATACTTCATTCATCGGCCGGTAGGGTAGGAATCTTCATTCATCAGCCGATTGGATGGGATTTCATTTATCGGCTAAAAAAACTTGAGGACCATTCATCAACCAGCGAGACTATACAATTGCCTGATTAGAAGTCAAAATTTTTACTTATCAATCTGAGGGGCATCTTGTTGTCAATATGTCTAAAGAAAAAGTTGATTCTAAGATATTTTTGTTCGAAGAAGAAGCCGATGAGGATATTATAGTTCTAGTTACCAGGAAGGATCTGAATGAAGACCTGAGGCAGCATATAGAGCAGAATATGGACAACTTTCAGAAGCTCTATTTGAAATCCTTCAGTATGACTAAACAAGGGCGATTCAAAAAGCGCAGTTACCAAAATATGTTTTGATGAAGGAATCAGGCCATTCATCACCTGTGAATTCTCCCAAGCCATTGCAAGAGATGTTTAACGAAGCATTTTATCAAGCATTCAGTAATCCATCAGGAGTATGGATGGATACACTACAAGATCTGATCAAGAAGACGATGCAAGAATCATCAGCACAAGAGTCTGATCAGGATCATGTACCTTTGCCAATAGAGACGAAGTTATCTCAAGAAACTTAGAAAAACAAGAGGGACCTATCGGCAAACATGTATCTACCGACACAAGATTGATTCGGGGGGCAACGGTAGGAGGTACATCTAGAATTCTTTCAGGGTAATTATTGTGGAGAGTATCGCAGGCAAAATTGGGTACCCTATCCACCTTCACATGATCAGAGAGATATTCTAAGGAAGAATGATTGGTTAACCAGAATTATGGACATGGTGAGAGAGCAATTTGGTATTAAGCTCAAAGATCAAACAGTTATATATCGGCACCCGTATCCAGAACGGTTTGATAGAGTTCCATTGCCTCGCTGATATATGATACCAGATTTCTCTAAATTCTCAGGGTAAGACAATATATCTACAATGGAGC
Source organism: Oryza coarctata (assembly GCA_030770085.1). Taxonomy (NCBI): domain Eukaryota; kingdom Viridiplantae; phylum Streptophyta; class Magnoliopsida; order Poales; family Poaceae; genus Oryza; species Oryza coarctata. The sequence continues at coordinate 14,815,226 of CM061475.1, forward strand.
ACATCAACCGATTCTTAGCACAGTGTGGAGAAGCATTGGCTAAGGAAGTTCTCAGAGTCCAATTCTTTCCATTATCCCTCTCTGGATCGGCCTTTGCATGGTTTTCTTAGTTACCACCAAACTCGATTATAGGATGGACCGATCTACAGCAGCAATTCCATAGATATTTCTTTGCTGGGATTCAAGAAATGAGGCTATCAGATTTGACATCGGTTAGACAGAGTCCTAATGAGTCAGTTCTGGAGTACATCCAACGTTTTCAGGACATTAGAAGCTGATGTTATAGTCTTGTTCTGAGCGATGAATAGTTAGCTGATTTGGCCTTCCAAGGGTTATCGAGTCGCATCAGGTGAAAATTTTCTTCCCAAGAGTTTAACAATTTAGCACATTTGGTGCATATGGTATCAGCTTACGAGAGCCGATTATTAGAAAAAGAGGAGATGTCGAAGCGTTGGAGGCCTGAGGAAGAGAATTTCAAAGCATGAGCCTTCAGTTCTATAGGTTCAAAAATTGCCAGACAAGATGCACGCACAAAAGCTTCAATCTCTCTTAAATGTTAGGTTGCGTGCAAGGAGAGAACCACAAAAGAAAAAAGAGTGAATTTCACAAACCTCTTGTTACTTATATTAAATTAGTCGTAAAAGTGGACTTCTTTCTTTTCTCCTCTATCTCTCTCCTATGTGGAGCTACTTCACATGGCAACACTAGATGGGAGCTAGCTAGGAGATGATAGTAACAATGCGCTCGTAGGTAGGCCAAAGGCCACTTTTTGCCTAGCTTGGGCTCAATCTATTATCCCTTTGCCATGGCCACCCATCTGCCACTCTATCCAACCACCTCCTCATCAGTTGCTGTGTGCAGCCATACAAGAGGATGAAAAATTAAAGGGGAGAAAGATGATGGGCACAAGCATAGACGCATGCCATGGTGATGTGTATCAGTGCATTGAGATTCTCCTTGATGCCGCCAGCAGAAACAAACTCACTATCGGACTTCGTCTCTTCATCACACATCACCTGTAGCCAGCTTGAGATGCCATTGGCTCGCAACTCCACCTAGTCCTAGAACAAAGTCTCTAGCCTTCCCAATAAATAGCTCCATGAGGTAAGATCAACTTGGGAGTAGTGTAGCATGGGCATAAGGTGCTTCCTCCTCTTCCTTCATGTTTGTGGCATTGGTTGCTAGAGGAGCCTTCTCCTCAAACAATGACCGCATGACTATGGCTGTCGGCATTGGGGGTAGCACAGACATGACGTGGTTAGTCTCTCCGGTCTAATTTGGCAAAGAGTGGGGAAAAGGATGAGGATACAGGAAAAGGGATTAGTGACGCATACATCTAGGTTTGTCTGTCAGACATCACGGAGAAGCAACTATGATAACGAAAGTGGGGTTTTATGATACATATGGTCATAAAACATGTGGTTCTATGAAACAAACACTAAAACCAAGGGTTTTGTGATAGCCATGTATTAATATACGAGGTTTTATGATATTTACTTAAAAAAGGCATAGCTGGGTGTGTGAGCATGACAAGCCATGATATGTAAGTACTACACCAAACGTTAGATTATTATGTGTTCATGTACGTCGATCTGGTCCATCTGTCTCAGCTCTTTTCTTACGGATCATCTGCTTTGCCTGGAGATTTTTTTATTTTATGTTTACTTTTCACCTATAGTATTTTAAAAAGAGATTAAATTTAAAACCATAGTATGCGCATGAATATTTATACTTCAACTTGCAAGCTCATCTCATTACTGTCTTCGTCAGTTTTGATGAGCTCACTCGATGAGATTCTAGAGATAAGGATTTCTAGAGACGGATAGACAGGATATCAGCAATCCTACCTCGATAGTACGTTTATGTGGAGGTGAATAATAGTCGCAAAGGTTAGATAGTAGCATATTGAAGGACCCAGTCATTGATGGTAGTAGCTCAAGGGTGATAATAGTGTTGTCGAATTTAAGGAAGTAGCGAGTCAAGCAACAACGAGCAAAAGCGATAAGGTGGATGTCAAAAAGCCAATAGTAGCATTGGTGACATAAAGGAACGGTGAAAATTATGTGAAGGGAAGGAAGAGGATAGTGCATTTTTACCAAACAGAAGATTTGGGGGTAGGTGGCTTGAAAACAATCAGAAGATTTTTACATGGCATTTTTACCAAAACAAGCATCACATGTATGCATTATCTAAAAGAAATATCATGTATAGGATGTAATTATCCTCAGCGATCGAAAGCATTCAATATGGAGCTAAATGCAAAAGGCATGCATGGTGTTTGATGTTCTTATGCTTTTGTCTAGCTTGCATATCGTGTAGCTTACTACGAATCTAGCTAAAAAGGGTTTCTTATCTTGTTAACCTATTTTTTCATATGATATCACCGAGTTGGCTGTTCTTTATGTCCACTCAAGAATGTAGTAATCCATGGCAATTTGCTCCAAATTAGGAAAAGGTAGCTACGTCCCATCAGTGCTTTAAGATTAGGTTGTGTGATAACATTTTCTAATAAAATTTAAAATATTTATCCATTCCTCTTGCTGTTGCAAATTAATGACAAATTACAGCAGATGCTCTTCTTATGTCACCTACATATTCTGCAGTGATCTCGACCATAAGCGGCACATTTGTGGAAAGAAATTAAATGAATTTTAGGACTCGAGCATATGCTTCAGTGTATCAGCCAAAACTGCCTTTTCCATTTCAGCCGAAGCATTTCCATCGGTTGGCAGATTAGGGTTAAATGGCAGGTTGATGATTTTCTGTGGCTGGGTGGTTGTAGCTTCTAATAGATAACATTAGCATGTGATTGGTTTTGATGTAGCCAACAAACAAAAGGATAACAACTTCAGCTGTTCCAACTTACGGTAGGGATTAACTGTGATAATTAAGTACTAGTACTTCTAGCCGTTCTTACTAGGTCAAAGACAAATAAGTTCAGAAACCACGACTAACTATGGAATCAAATACGCACATAAGAACACAATCAGTGCTTTTAGCCTAATTTGTAGCGATATATATTTGGTACGCAATATAATCTTGTAGCTGCTGCATGTAGTTGTCATCGTCTTGCGGGTTGGGTTGCACATGCATCATCATCCTCTCGTGAGTGAACATACATCTCGTCAAACTGGTCGTCGTTGATGTCCGGATCGTCATGCACCCTGTCCAGCACAAAATTATGTAGGGTAAAACAGGCGATAATTGTTTCTATTTGCGGCTTCGTTCTGCATGGCGTTATGCCCCTCAAAATATTCCACTTGTTCTTCAATACTCCGAAGACACGCTTGATGACATTTCGTAACGACGCATGGAGATAATTAAACTTCTCTTGCAAGCGTTCCGGATTGCGTCCCCGAAAATCCGGCACATGGTATCGCTCACCCCTATAGGGAGCCATATATCCAGGAGTCAAGGAATATCCAGCACCAACCAAATAGTACTTATCTGCACAACAACACACACGTGTAAACAAAACATGGCGATTGCAACTGCATTGCAATACGAATAAATCTACATACCCTGTGGTGGGTGAGGAAGCGGCTGAGACTTGTCTCCCCTCACGGCATGGCGCCTTCCCTTCATCCCCGCGGCAACAAATGTGAATCGCATGGCCATTACATTTTGACTAGTGTATCCATGCCTACATATGTATGTCATGTGCTCCTCTTGAGAAACGACTGGAATATGGGTGCCATCAGCTCCAATACAATTGATAAAGTGCGGGCAAAACCTAGACTCTAGTAACCTTTCATGCACACCATGAAAAGCTGGATCACGAGGTTAGATGATATCCTCGGAAAATCGGAGCATCACCTTCAAAATATGCATAAATTTGCAGTGGACAGTGTCTGGTAACCTTTGAAAACGCTCGCAAATCTGGCTTTGTGATTGCCAGTCCCACATGTTTAAAGGAACATCTCCAAAACCTCCTTTGAGCTCACTTCTGGCGTTGAACGCAAGCCATATTGCTTCAACGTACAGTGCAAAGCATGGAACGCCCGAGGCGTCATTCTGAAGTTGTTGTGACAATCAGAGGGTCTAGACAGTTTAAGCGTTACCCATTGCAAAGCTGTCAGCTCCCGGAAAGGATATTTCGTGACTTGATCACCAACCTGATGATGACGCTTGCGTCGGTCTTTCTCAATCAATTGATATGCCAATTTAGCACCCTCCAACACAAGTTTTCAAAACTCATCATCGTCGTCGGTGTGCTCAGATTCGGTGTCTTCTGATTCACTTGAGCTTGACATTCTAAGCAATGTTAAGAACAGTCCATTAGTTCGCACAACATAGTAGTCATTACAAGTACTGGAAACTAAGCATACTAATACATAGATAAAACATCGACGATGTAGCTAGCGATAATAAAAGGCGGTACAACTCATGATCACGTGCATGCATGTTTCACTGCGCACGGTTCTGCCAAGTCCAATTGATCCACGCAAGTCGCTCATGGGAAGTCTCGATCTTTCGGAACGTCGCTCTCCTAACAGGGCAGCGCAGCAACTCAGCGGCCTTAAGAAATGACTCAGAAGTCCTATCAAAACCATCTTCCACCAAAATCTCAAGACATGATCTATTTCCTCCTGCGAACGACGCCCCTTCAAGCTTGAGGACTCGCTCCTCTGTGCTACGCCGTCGGATATGCGTTGTAGTTGATACACGGTGAACGTTTTCTTCCCTTTTCTCTTTGGTGGGTTGTCGACTACTTGTTCTTTCCCAGCCCTATGGTGACAAGCACATCCGCGAACATTGTCCTGTGAGATGCCTACAGGGGTGTCCTCACGGCTATCATCGCTGCTGTCCGCATCACCTCGACACATCATCTGTCCACCGTCCTCCAAATCTTCTCCAAATAGCTGAATGAGTTCAGCTTCATACTGCAGTGGCTTATCGCGAAATGCCTTCACTTCTTTTCCATACAACTACACAAATGGACGGGCAAATTGTTACAGGCATACCATAGCACAATAATATGCTCCACGTAAATAACAGTACAGTTCATAGCAGCTGCTCTTATGATGTACTATTAAAGTAAAAAATGTGCCAAAAGGAAATGCACAGTTACTGGTAGATAAGCACAAGGACCTACATTCGGACTACGAGATAAGACTCCATTGCGTAGCTATATAGTGAAGTCAATGTATTTTTAAAGAAAGATAAACACGGATCCATTTAGACATATTTGTACCATTTAGTGATATAACACCATAGTCCTATGTTTTTGCTTTTTTCGGATGTAGATTACAGCGGCTAAACATTTCAAAGTGGTTTAATCCTCCTTCTCTCTATTCGCATTCCTCCCCTTATATATTCTTTGAGATAACAAAATAGATGAAGAGAAATGCTCATCACCCGAGATTTGTGAGTCATACATACATAATTTATATATAATTGGTCTAATCGTATTGAAAGCATGCTCTATAGGCTCCACTCTACTACGTGGCGTCGTAAGCCGTGCTTGCCTAGTAAAACCTGTTGTACAACGAGTCCGCTAAACACGTGTAGGATGTAGGATATGGTGTGATTCAACAAGGCACCCCACCCTCCTGTTATGACGGGCATGGAGAGCATTATCCATCTTGTCGCACGTCGTCCACCTATCAGGATAGATATCTATCTTATCAACCTGACTGTCTTGGGTGCCTATGTGCCATGCTTGTGTGGTATATAAGCATACCGCATTGAATACAACAATTAAAATAGTTCGATGTACTTCGTCCTCAGGCTCCTGCCACTAGGACTGCAACAGGAGCACGTGAGCTTAACCAGCTTACATGGGGTCATTTTCTCATAAAAACTAGCTCAGGGGTGGAGGCCTAGTCTGGCTAGCTCGGAGTGAACATCCTAGGTGAATGAGCTTGGACTAGGTAGCCCGGGCTAATTAACTCGACACTCTAACCTAGGCTATTCAACTCAAACCCTTATAAGCACATGATCCCAAGGCTTCGTATGGAGGGTCTTGGGGCGAGACCCTGGAGGGTTCGCAGACACCACTTGGACACTTTTAGGCCTCTGGGGTAGGATCCATGATCTCTACTTTACCGAAAGTAGCCCTCGGACCTAGCGTCAGGCAGCATTATGACAACTGGGGATGTGGCCCATTTTATCAGAGGCCTAGAGGTATCAAGTGGCGGCCTTCTAATTTATTTCCTTTTGGGTTGTCTTGGTCGGTGTGGCACTCCCTTCCTCCTTTTTGATGGGCCGAGTGAACGGAAAAGCTTCCCATCTCTTGGCTTGATAGGGGACGTGGGAGGCTAAATGGTGTGTGTCGCTTTGCCTTCCCCTGTCTTGTCCACACATGCCCCAACTTCATAAAATTCAAGGCATGCGGGGGAGAGGTAGGCCTATCGCTTGGTTTCACACACCAGGTTGTGGTTCCTCACGGGTTCCCCCATAAATTAGAGACATCACCGTATCCCTTTCTTTTCCACTCCTTTGTCTTCTCTATAGAATCATCACTTTTGTCTTCTCTATCTTCCTCCGCTGCCTCAACTTCTTTCACTGTTCCTGCACCCCAGCATTCTCCCTCCTTACCTGCTCCATTAGCGACCACGGCTAGAACCACGCAGAGGCATGCGGCTCATGGTGACTCAATACTGCCACCCTCCTATCTCTTGACGACAGACTATGCGGTAGTAGTAAGGAAGATAACGGTACCTGCTAGGCAATGGGGGTTTTGGCGATTAGGCCGGCCATATTCTCTCCATATCCTAAGGAGTCTGACGAGGTGGTGATCTTTTTGTCCTTCATCACAGTGGGGTTGGTGCCACCCTTCTTCCCCTTATCCATCTAGGTGTTAGAAGTATTCAATATCCATTTTATCCACCTCACCCCAACTCCATAGTCGTGCTAGCCATCTTCACATGCTTGGGCAAGATGTTTGTCAGCGTTATGCCTTCTGTAAACCTCTTCCGACATTTCTTTGTGCTAAGGTCATTCGTGAACAAGAGGCCTAAGACTGACAAACTGGAGGTGTCGGGGTGCTGCAAGTTTCAGCCGTGAGAGGGCACCGGCGAGATGTACATTCCTGACACGCTGAAGAACAAGTAGAAGGAATGGTACCAAGATTGGGTATACATCGGTGTACCGAAGAGCGACTACCTACGTCTTCCCTCGTCAGTTGTGAAGGTGTGGAAAGAAATTTGGGAGGGGGTGCCCTCGATCAATGTCCAAATGGACCTAGTGATAGAGCGCATCGCTAGCTTGTGCGTGGCAAGGTTTACCTCGATAATGGTGGTTGCTGACTTCATGTGCCATTGCATTGCCCTGCTCTAGGAGCAGGTACGGGCCATTTCGATGTACACTGACTCGCATGACCTTAATCTGACTTACATTGGGATGATGGGGACCCTTAACAAAGGTGGTGAAGGCCATGGTCACGATGCTAGTGCTTGTTGATGCTAACATCGACCTATATCTCCCACAAGACAGCTTGGTGCTCTACCACGACGCAAATCATGCATCCATCCCAGTCTCGTTCCCAGCATTCCATGCGCATAGAGGCATCATAAGAAGATGAGAGGAAGCAAGGTGTCTCGCTACCATCGGCCATAAGGGCGCAACCTAGTAGGACGGCAGTTGCCAGCAAGAGTTGGTGATAGCCCGGATCCGGTTGAGGCCATTGGCCCTAGAGATTGAAAGAGGAGGGGAAAGAGATCGGTGATCCTAAGCTTGCCTCCACCTTTACTGTGGCCTCCACCATTTCCATTCGGCACATGGGCAAATGGTAGTAGGGAAATGAAAAGGGCCCTGTTGCGATCACCTAGTAGGTAGGCCTCCTTCCTTACCGACAAAGAGAGCGAAAACATCATTGTGAGGTCCTAAGAGATCATAGCCTCAATGGGAGTTTAAAGGGGCATTCGTCATGTTAGCATCATCTTCCCTTTTACGTCTCTCTTTTCTTTTCTTTTTTTCTTCAAATCGATATCTTATTTTTCTAGCTCGGTCAAGAGAAGGAGGTCATGGAAGAGGCCTTACGACTAGTACCCAGGTTCGAGCAGGCCGAGCATAGGTCAGCCATCCATGAAATCAAGGCAGAGGCCGCGATGGCTGAAGATGTCACCGCCATGATAGAAGGAAATCCACCCACTGCTACTGATGCCACTGCGTTTGCCAAGGTGGTGCCTAGGATAGGGTTCGCCAAGCTTGAGGGCTCTACTCTTGTGTCGTTCCATGACCCACCTCACGCCGAGCCAGTCTAGGTATTTTACCCTAACGTGCTCAACGCCGTGGAGGTCGTAGTGGCATAGTTGAAGGTGACGACCATGGAAGAAAGGGTAGACCTCGAGCACCAGTGCTAGGTGCTCGAGGTAAAACACAACCAACTAGAGTAAGGCCTCTTTCTACTTATGGTCCAAGTTGAGAGGACCCAGGCCTCCACCAAGGTGGAACACAAAAGGATCAAGATGGAATGGGAGGCCTTCCAGAAGGTACATGCCGAGGCTCTCGCCACATAGGAGGAGACCAAGGTGGTGATCAAACTGCCAAAGGAGATTGAGCGACTAGCCACAGAGCTTGAGCTAGCGCTACGAGAGGCCGACATCGCCGGCCAAACGCAACGCATCCAAGACACAGAGGCTGAGATCAAACATCATGCTCGCAACATGAAGCACAAGCAAGAGTAGCTCGACCTTCTCGCCCACAAGGCAAACGCTCGTGAGGCCATGCTCGAAGCTTGGAAGAGTAATGTGTCTTGGGATGACACCAAGCTCAATTGGCAGACCACCATCCTTTACGACAGGGAGAAAGATTTAGAGTCCCGTGAAGAGAGACTCGCTGCTGCATCGAAGAGGGCCATGCCATCAATGGGGTAGGCCCTGCCTATCGCCAACACCCCTAAGAGAAGGGCTCTCATCGAGCTCATGAAGGCCTCTTTTGAGGAGCTAAAGGGCACGACGAGGAGGGCCAAACTGGACCCCATCATTATCAGGGTGCAAGGTTCTGACTCTCTAAGGTACTTCATGTTAATGATATGCCCTAGAGGTAACATAGAGATGTTGTAAATATCATATACTATGTTTATAATATATTGATTTATTCCTTGAAATTTACATTATCATTATTGATCAATGAGTATGTGACTTATTTATAAGACTTCTAATGTGAGATGCTGTTATTTCTTAATGATCACTGATCATATATCATATGAGAAATAAATATGATTATAAGATCAGTATATGTATTAATTGATGATCAAGTCACATGGATCATGATATCGAGATACCAAATTGATAATATGAACATATATTAGTGAACATATGTTGGATATTCCTGCTATGAGATATTACATGAATTTTATGTGTTATCAGTTAATCTCAAATAGTGTTTATATAGAGTTCTTAAACTTGAGATTATCATGGTTCAACATACATAGTGACTTATTTTAACACTACCAAACGCTGCTCTATAACAAGATAGTCATAAAAGTAGTATTTGGGTTTGTTATGAAATATGTAGTAAGATGTGAATGATCAAGATATAATTTACCGCTCCTATGGGAAAGATATCTCTAGGCCTTTCGACGTAATGGATGATAGAAGTGCATGGCTATATCAAGATGATTGAGGAGTCAATCGCAAGTTTATAATTTATTATAGGATCAAGAGAGTGATTGAGCTATTAAAAGAATAATACAAGTCTTGTCTTGAGCTTGATTGATATCGTAAGGCAAAGGGATTCGTATATGAGAACATTACAGGTTTAGTCGATATGATCTTTACGTATACTTTAGGGTTAATATGTCTTGCTAGAGACCGCTATTAAGAGGGTGACCAGAAATACGTTTTTGGGTCATGACCAAATATACGTGAAGCTACAAGGTCGCACGTTTAACGGGTTAGAATACTTATTCGAATGTGATTTGGATCAGGGCTCAGTTTGGATAGAGATCCGAGTAGACTCTTATTAAGCAACAATTATCCAAGCTCAAGTGGAGAAGCCTATATATAAAGAGGTTGGGAGGTCGAGGACAGATACCTCTATTCACCTCGAGCAAAAACCCTAGCCACCACCTTCTAAGCCAAATTGCGGCTGCTTGCACCCGCAATTGGTGTTCCAGCCCTGGACGTGCAGATACTGGTGGAGGCGTTGATCAGCATCAGGATTGCGGCGATCAATTGCTTCATCTACCACCGTGATGCGTGTGTGGTTAGATCGGCTTCTCTAATCCTACTTCTGCTGCACTGTGTGTCTTGTATGATGTCTTCTCTAATCCTAACAGTCCATGATCCCTTCTTCGTATGATGTCTTGATGTGTATGGTAAAAAAATTATTTTATGCTATCGTAGCCTACGACTTTCCTAATACTTCACTCTCAGGTTTTCCTAGATTGCGAAGAGCCTCACAGGGCTACACTAGGTCATGTAGGCAAAAATGGCTTGGGAAGGGCATGGACTAGCATAAAGCATGGCAGAATATATCCTCACCACCTACCACCACTGTGACCCAAACTTACTTGGAGTCGCTTAAGAGCTCGGAACCAACTTGCTGCCTAGGGCCTACCATGACCTCGCATTAGACAACGAGTGCTTCACTCACCATCTGGGGCATGGCCGCAATGTAGAAAAGGAGCAGCTCCTCTTTGTGCGACGCAACAAGGACATGCAGTGATGAGAGATATTGCTTTAAGTCTTGTAACGCTTGTTTGGCCTCTAGGGTCCACTCGACACGCCCCATTTGCTTGAGCAACTTGAAGAGCGGGAGACCTTGTTCTGCAAGCGTTGATATGAATCGCCCTAAGACAGCCATGCACCCAGTAAGGCATTGCATGTCCTTGAGGTGTGTCGGGGGCGCATCTGCTCAATAGTGCGTATTTTCTTGGGGTTGGCCTTGATCCCCTCAGCTCGAAACTAGGAAACCAAGGAGCTTTCCAGCTACGATCTCGAAGACACAATTCTCCTGGTTAACTTCATGCGCGTGGTGTGGAGGTTATCGAACGTCTCTACGAGATCACTGATAAAAGTGCCCTAGTCTCAGGTCTTGATGCGCATCACATGCTGGAACGATGGACCAGTATTACTTAAATCAAAAGGCATGCACACATAACAATAACTCCCCATGGGGGTAATAAAAGTAATTTTTTCTTTACCCTCTCTAGCCATATGGATTTAATGATATCCAAAGTAGGCATCTAGAAAATACAAAAGATTGCACCTCACTGTAGAATTGATTGTCTGATCTATACAGGGGAGAGGAAAATAATCATTGGGGCATGTCTTAAGGTCAGTGTAGTTAATGTATATCCTTAATTTATCATTTGTCTTGAGGACAACAATGGGATTAGTGAGCCATTCTGAGTGGATGATCTCGCGAATAAACCGGTCGCAAGTAGCATGTTGACCTCCTTGCGAACGAAGAGTTGGCGCTCGGACGCATGACAACGCACTTTCTAGCAAACAAGTGCGTATGTGTCGTGCTAGTAGGGGTATGTAAGTCTACCGCATTGAATACGGTAGTTAAAGTGGTTCAACATACTCAACCCCTAAGCTTCTGCCACTAAGATTGCAAGAGGAATGTGTGAGCTTAACCAGCTTACGCGGGGTCGTTTCCCATGAAGAACAATACAATGGTGAAGGCCCGAACTAGCTAGCTCGGAGTACACAGTCTAGACAGACTAGCATTGGCAAGATAACCCATGCTATTCAACTCGAACTTCAAGGTAAACATGAGCTTGAGCTCCATATAGAAGGCCAGGCCCTAGGGGTAAGACCCCGAGGGATTCACAGACATTGTCTGAACGTCTTTGGGCCTCTAAGATGGGACCCCTAGTCTCTACTTTGCTGACAACAACATAAACCAATTAAGAAATTAACAAATTGATAAGACACTTTTCATGACATGGTAGAAACTGCAATCTAAATTTTATATTATTTTTATCCTTTCTATACGCAAGGAAAGGAATGTGTTTGTTATACTATTCACATCAAATTAAAACAGAGTAGAACTATACCCCTTCCATTTTATTCCACCAAGCGGCGGCGTTTGTTATCATCCCCATAGTACTGGCATACCCTGCACCACTCTCGCTCTTTAACTTCTTCCATAAGTCGAAAGTTTTCTTTAGGTTGGCGAACTTGCTCTGAATCTGCTTTGCCATCAACTTTTCATGTGGGTAAGCTGCAAAGTCTCTCTTTATGTTTGCCCACCCTAGTCGAGTCATATATTGACCTTCCATGTTCATTTGAGCCTTTCTACGAAGGCATAGATCATGGAAGGCCTTGGTCATTCCTCGAGTCCAGTTGGCGCGGTCGTGACCCATCTGTACGGACTGGAGAAAGCAGGAAGACAACATGTGTATGGGGTTGTGTGCTCTCAATAATGCATAACATAGATCATAGTATTTGAACTACACATTACTTAATAATATCTATTTCAAAACATAGTACTGAATACATAAACAATATGTGTTCAGCTATACTTGCCTTGCAGCGATGCAGACAAGCAGTTGTGGAGCGCAGAGCGTACCGCCGCCGGTCTATTCCAGAGCACGATGAGGAAGAAGATGCCGGAGACGTGCACGGGTGATGTTTTTTGCAGCACACAGCTTTGCAAACAGAAGGGCTCACGCCTGGCGGCCGCGTTTGGTTGGCATCGCATCGCCCCCGTCTCGCCAGCGCTGGAGTGTCGAAGGGACTTCACACACGGGTGACGCGTCCGCCGGGATTATTTCGGTCTGGTGCTAATCGAGCAAGCGGGTATACTGAATTACCATTAGAAACATCGCATGACAACACATTCTATGAGGGGAAAACTGTCAACGCCAGCTGCACTTATATGAACGTAAGAGAAATCTGACATGTTCAACTTTCAGTAATGCAAGAATTGCTTGACAAATCAGACAAAAAAATGCCATTTACAACCTTTCCTGCTGATTTTGAGCTTGAGAGGTGTTCTCATCCAGTTAATATATGTAGGACGCTACAACTACTCAGCATGACAATTTCAAAGACTAATCTTAAAGCAAGGAAGTGAAGGAAGAGAATGTAGAATGTGTACAGTGACTATGAACCGCCTAAGTGTATATAAGGTAGTTGGGTCTATATATATACAGTTCAGACCAGTGGTCTGTCTAACAACCCGTAGTCGCAGCGGGAGGGAAACGGACGCAGAGACTTAATTAAAAACTGGTGAACAAAGGCGTGGGCATGCCTTTGGTCATTATATCGGTAAACTGATGTGCCGATGGTACATGGAGCACCCGAACCTATCCTAATGCAACCTTGTCACGGACAAAATGGATATCGATCTCGATGTGCTTGGTGTGTCGGTGATGGACCGGGTTGGCGGTCATGTAGACGACACTGACATTGTCGCAGTAGACGACAGTCACGGTGGAGAGGGGTGCACGGAGCTCCTGGAGAAGCTGGCGAAGCCAGCAGCACTCGGCGACGGCGTGGGCGATGGCACGGTACTCGATTTCAGCGCTGGATCGGGACATTGTAGTCTGGTGTTTTGAGGACCAGGATACGAGAGTGTCACCGAGGTAAATGCAGTAGCCAGACGTATAGCGTCGAGAGTCGAGGCAGCCTGCCTAATCTGCGTTGAAGTACGCGGTGAGTGAGTCGATGGGGCTGGAGCTGAGATTCAGCCCGCTGGAGAGGGTGTCCTTCATGTAGCGTAGGATGCGCTTAAGCAGCGCGAGGTGAGGTTCACGCGGAGCATGCATGAAGAGGCACACTTGCTGGACAGCGTACGTGAGGTCGGGTCGGGTGAGTGTGAGGTATTGGAGAGCCCCGGCAAGACTCCGATAGTGAGAGGGATCGGCAACGAGGGCGTCATCGGCGGCGAAGAGTTTGGCTCGAGTGTCGACTGGGGTGGTCGTGGGGTGACAGTCGGCCATGCCCGCACGCTGGAGGAGGTCGATGGCGTACTGGCGTTGGGAAAGGAAGAGCCCAAGGATGGAACGGGTTACGGAGATGCCAATGAAATGGTGAAGAGGACCAAGATCGGTCATGGCGAACTTAGAGTGGAGTCAGGCCATGATCTGGTCGAGGAGAAATATCGAAGATGCTGTGAGGACAATGTCATCGATATAGAGAAGTAGATAGACAGTGGCAGAGCCGATATGGAAAGTGAACAGGGAACTATCGGACGCATAGGCCACGAAGCCGATGTGTCGAAGATAGGCAGCAAAGCGCTGGTACCAGGCACGAGGGGCTTGTTTGAGGCCGTAGAGAGAGCGTTGAAGGAGACAGACGTCGTCGGGACGAGAAGGGTCGACGAAGCCTGGGGGTTGCTGGTAGTAGACTGTTTCCGTCAGGTGGCTGTGAAGAAAGGCGTTCTTCATGTCTAGTTGATGGATCGGCTAGGAGCGAGAGGCAGCCAAGGTGAGGACGACTCAGATGGTGGCGGGTTTGACAATGGGACTGAAGGTCTCGTCATAGTCGACACCGGGTCGTTGGGAGAAACCCCGGACTACCCAGCGAGCCTTGTGACGGGCAAGGGAGCCATCGACGTGGAATTTATGTTTGAAAATCCACTTACCGATCACAATGTTGACGTCGAGAGGTCGGGGAACGAAACACCAGGTCTCGTTGTCCATTAGGGCCTTATACTCGTCGGCCATGGCCGCACGCCACTGAGGGTTGGCCAGGGCTGAGCGAGAAGTCACCGGGATGGGCGAGATAGAGTTGTGGACGACGGAGAAACCGTAGCGCTGAGTGGGGCGGAGAGACCCAGTCTGGGAGCGTGTGACCATGTGAGAGGTGGAGGGAACTGGAGCCGATGGGGGTGCGGGAGTAATGGGAAGAACTGGTCGGGTGGGGGCGTCATCGGCTCCGAGTCGGTGACTGTAGACAAGAGGAAAAGGAGGAATTAGATTGGCCTGAGCCGATGAGGTCGGGTGGGCCGAGTATTCCGATCGGTTCGATAGAGATGGATCAGCCGATAGGGTGGGGGGAGATGATGGAAAGTGAGGAGCCGATGGAAGTGAGGTGTCCGATGGAGAGGGAACGGTATTGGCTAAAAGATAAATAGGATTGGTATCAGCCGATGGAGGTGGGTCCGATGGGGGTCTGATGGTGGAGACATCGGACCGAGTAGTGGTGGGATATGTGATGGGTAAATCCTCAGCAGCGACCGATGATGGGGCCGATGGAGAGGGCAGCGGAGGAGACCTGGTCGGCACGGTGTTGGTGAGGAGGAGGTCGAGATCACTAGAGGAGGATCTCGGATGAAGGAGACAGAAGGGAAAACATGTCTCATCAAAAATGACGTGACGAGAGACGAGAACCCGTCGGGTGGAAAAGTCGAGGCATCGGTATCCCTTGTGAGAGGTGGAATAGCCGAGGAGAATACAGGCGGTGGAGCGGAGAGCGAGTTTGTGGGAAGCTGTGGCGGTGAGATTTGGGTAGCAGAGGCACCTGAAAACGCGAAGGTGGGAGTAGTCGGGCGACGTGTGGTAGAGAAGGGCATAGGGAACGTTGTTATGAATGGAGGAGCATGGACGCCGATTGAGAAGGTATGTCGCAGCAGCCAGAGCTTCGGCCAAATAAGTGGCGGGTAAGTGGGCGTGAAGTAGCATGGTGCGACTGATGTTGTTGAGGGTACGAATGAGGCGCTCGGCTTTGCCGTTCTGAGGAGAGATGTAGGGGCAAGAGAGCCGGAGATGGATGCCCTGCGAGGTGAGGAGGTTTGTAACGATATGGTTGACGAATTCCATACCGTTATCGGCTTGTAAAGCCTTGATGGGGCTACGTGGCTGAGGCACCCAGGAGTTGTAGCAGAGCCATGGACCCGTGGAACCGGCAGGGTAGGTAGGGACCGAGGTAGGTCATGGTGACGTCGAACCCTGCCAGATCCTGCCTTTGTCTTTGCCCTTGCCTTTCCTAGTGCAGGCTGTGTTGCTGTGGCTGGAGCCATGGCCACCAGGACCGCGGGAGGAAGGGGCAGCGCAAGAAGCTCGACAGCCATTATTGGCTGCGACAAGAAGAGCGGTGTGGGCCACTGTCTTCTCATCATTGGTCAGACGGAGTTCTTTAAGAACTAGCATGTCATAAGCCCTGGCGAACGATGGAAGAAATGTGCCGTTGGCGATGTCATCGGCGGTGTTGGAGAAGCGGGGATTGAGGCCTCGCAGAAGGGCGAGGACGAGTTGAGAGTCGGCCACAGGGTGGCCGACGTCCCGGAGAGCAGCAGCCTTGACTTTGAGGCGTTGACAGTACGAGGAGACAGA
This sequence comes from Oryza coarctata, assembly GCA_030770085.1. NCBI lineage: Eukaryota > Viridiplantae > Streptophyta > Magnoliopsida > Poales > Poaceae > Oryza > Oryza coarctata. The sequence goes on from CM061475.1 coordinate 14,831,403, forward strand.
GGAGTCGCCTTGTACCATGGAGTGGAACTCGTTGAGGAGGAAGATGGCGCGAGGCTGCTTGTTGGCCAGGAAGATCCGCTTGATGGCCACCCAGAGGTCCCGGGCGGTGGGGTCGATATCGTCCATGGCGAGGTCGAGGACAGAGTCGTTGACCGAGCCGAGCAGCTAGCTGCACACACAGCACTCGGCGATGTCCCACTTAGGATCATCGGGGCGAGTTGGAGCAGAGCCATCAATATGGGACCGGAGGCTGAATTTTCCACAGAGGAATTTGAAGAAGAAAACCCATTTGGAATAATTGACGTTAAGGTCAAGGAAGATAGAAACGTGAGATTTCACGCTCACAGCAGCGTAGGGAGGGGAAAAGATCGACGAGGTGGTGCCCGAGGTGTGGTCTGAAGCACCGAGGGCCGAAGCAGATTCGGCGACTGGGAGAGTGCCGGAGCTAAGAGCGGACTCGGTGGCCATGACGGGAGAACGGAAGCAAAGAGCCGATGGCAGAAAGAAGCCGATGGGAGGGGGGAAGCCGATGAGAGGACGGATCGACCGATCAAGGATATGAGAAGCCGATGGGAAGTGTGCCGACCAGCCAATGAGGAGTGATTGGCCGATGGGGAGTAGGCAGCGGAGTAGGTGAGGACAGAGTGGTTGGGTCACGGACGTGCGAGGATTCACGTCCGTGAAGAGAAGATTCACGCCCGTGGACTCGTGGAGGCCAAGGAGTGGGGCGGACGCGAAAAAGGTAGGGAGTGGCCGGACGCGAAGAGAATATGTTCGCGTCCGGGAGGGAGGGATTCATGTCCGTGGACACGTTGGACTGGTTTGGACGTGAGGGGAGAAGGTTCGCGTCCGAGAACCGAAGGAGGTTTCCAGCGTCCCTAGAAAAACGGAGGTGCGCCGGCGCCAGAGAAGGAGAGATGCACGAAACAAGAGGAAGAATGGAGACAGGTGCAAGGTGGGACGAGGAGGCGGATCGAGACCGTCGCCTAGTCGCGCGGAGGTGGGACGGAGAAAAGAGGGTGACTACGGGAGAGACGGGGAGAAAAAGAAATGGAGACGAGAGAGCGAGGAGAGTACCGGGAAGAGAGTCGGTGACGGAAAGAAGACGTCGACAACGAGGAGGAAAGGTTCGGCTCGCCGAAAGGAGAGCACTGAAATGTCTAGACTCGTTCTGATACCATGTAGAATATATACCCTAAATATATATAAGGAGTCGGATCTATATATATATATATAGACCGTCTAACAACAGATAAAATTGTGCTCAGCCTCATGCCTCACCACAAAAATGAAGCTCCTCTGTCTAAAAAGACTACCAGAAAACCAGTGAATTGTTGGATGATTTGTGGGGGCAATATAATACAATGACCATGAAGGCACATACAGAATAAACACACCTCAAAATTTCAGACTGCTAGTGCCAAATCCAAAACTAAAAAATCGATTGGTCAGTTCAACCGAAGACTAACCTCCTGCAGTAGCAACGACGGCTGTCAACTACGACGTGGGCGCAGGGAAGTCTGCCGCGGCCAGGGACATGTGGGCAGCGACGTGAGCACTATAGGTGCAGGCGAAGCCAATGCCCTCCAGTGAAGCGCTCGTTGCCGCCGCGGGAGAGGGCACGGCACGGCCGTAGACGAGGGAGGCCGCCTCCAAACGCTGGTTGGTGGAGCTGTGCAAAAAGGCTGCCGCCGACGCCGCAGGGAGATGGGACAACCGGCCAGCGGACAGATCCACTGTCCAGCCACCTCCTCGGCACCTTTAGGTAAGCAGGCAAACGCCGCTCCTCCGGATCTCCGGCGACGCCCTGTACCACCAAGCTGCCGTCGCTTCCAACTGCTTTTGCCGGGTGTTGTTTTCTTTTTGTTTGCGGGGTGGTTCTATTTTTGGTGTGTCGGCACTGGGAGTGTCACAGGATTACCCGCCACCGAAGGATAGCCAGCAGATGTGGGCCCCACTTTGTTCGGCGGAAGAGTCTCGACCCAACCAGCCAACCGATTGGCTTGGCAGAAACGCCACAGCCCAATCTGACATCCGATGACGCCCTTACCTAGCTGTAGCGAAATGGTTAAGGAGAATATATATATTAAACTTAAATTATTGTCATTTCCATTTCTGACTAATTTAATCAGAGAACGTGGTGCTTCTCAGACAAAATTAAAACATATAGCTGAATCCAACAGGTAATTATTAAAAAAACGGCTATATAAAAAGATAGAAAAAATGTAAAGAAAGAACAATCATTCTTCCTGTTGGCAATTGTACTCTCCGGTGCTTGAAATTATTTGGTTGCTGACCTGGAAGCTGGGTCCCATCCGGGTCGTGGTGGGCCCAGGAGAGTAAAATACCAGCCATGCTGACTTGGCACCAGATGGTTTGCTAATCCTATGGGCAGCAAGTAGGGCCCACAGTCCGAACCCATGAGCAGTAAAGCAGCAAAAGTTAATGGGCTCGGCGGGCGAGCCGGCCTGCCACACGTTGGGCCCCTCCCTAATGTACATTGTTTGACTTCTTTTTCGTCAAAACATAAAAACTTATACTATCAATAGATTTTAAAAACTTTGTTTTGAAATATAAAAAAATAATATGTATAGATTTTTCATTAAACTTATTTTCATAATATCATAAGCATTTTATATTTTTAAAAATTATTCTAATAAAAAATATATGTTCTAAGTTAAACCAAGACAATAATAATAATAATCAAACAACATATAATAAAACTATAGAGAGTAGTCCGTTAGGAGATGAATCCGTGAATATTTCCTAGAGCTTTGCAATTCAATGAATTTTGGACAGCTCAATTTTAGTCTTAGTGCATATTTCATTGAGTTCTCTTGAGCATGAATTTTATAATTCTACGTCCATAGTTGGCACAGAAGGTTACTCTTTTATCATAAAGATTTGATTTGATGTTTAGAATAAGATTTGGTTAAATTTTTATAATTCTAATCATCAATTTTATATTAGAATAAGTTTATAGACCCTAATAAGTTTGTATTATGATGGTGTTTTGCAAGGCAAATATATGTATATCATCTTTTTTAAATTATTTGTAAAAGTATTGATGGTCAAAATTTTAAAAATTTAATAAAATATTGTTCTGACTGAGGGAGTAGTTTTATTATTCAAAAATTTTACAATTTTTTAAGAAAAATTCAATCAGATTGAGGAAACTAATGGGCTGCAACACCAAACATGACCTTACAAAGTTATATTTGTTATGGAATTTTATCACCTAAGTAGATAATTTCATTTCTTGTGGTCTATCTGAATCCGAATCGAAATAAAGATAAAGAGTTACCTTCTCTTAAGATACCTATAACGTTTTTAATTGATGTATTCAAGAATAGGTCTATAACGAAGAGAGAGCTACCCATATGTCATTGTCTACTTCTACCATGATTTTGAGGGCAAAAGGAAGAGTGCGGGTGTTCTACATCTTCTCATGTCTTTATTGCTATGGAAGAGAAGAAAACGGATCCGATGATTCACTAATAAGCTCGTTGATTTACAACGATATTATTCACAACGGCTATTACAACTGAACCGTTTGAACCCAAAAAATTCCCAGCATATCTTGCCCCGCAGGTGAGCCAAGAATGTGAACTAAATCTAGGCCCATTCCTACAAATGGCCTGGAAATTGGATATCCCAACTGAGGCCAAAACCTATGGAAGTTATACAGTTTCACTAGCCTTTTCCTATCAACCACAACTGGCATAAATTGACTGACTTTAGATGGTTAAGTTTAAATCATGTCCCTTATCTTCCAAAACCAATGCAAATAATGTCCTAAGACGGTTTTGACTAAAGTGACACACTGGTTTGACTTGGTACTTGTCTCACATGGCATTGACGTGGTGTTTACATGACATTACAGTCAATTTTTTTTAAAAAAATAATAGGACCCACTTGTCAGTCACAAGAAAAAAAATAAAAAACATAAATGGCCCACATGTTAGCGGGTTACCGGTTGAAAAAATAAAATATATATGTGGAGCTCATATTTCATCAACTCTTTCTCCCTCTTCACTGCATCGAGCTTGCTGACAAGATGAGAAGTTGAGAACAACAAGATGGCCAAGATCAACAACGATGGCCAAGGGAAAAGTAGGACAAGATGACAAGGCTTACTCGACTAACTCTTTTGTGGCTCCAGCAGAGCAACTCCTAGAGCAGGCGCCCTAACTTTGACTACCCTCATGGCTGCTGCCCCCTAGCTTCCTCGATCGGGATGTGGAGAAGAGGGACAGTGATTGATGGGAGGTGGAAAAAAAATAAATCGATCTAGGCCAATGCATCGTTCTCATCTTGTTGATGATGGTGGAAGAGACAAGGGAGGGGCGTTTGAGCCGACGAGCTCCACACTATGCCCACGCCTATCGCCATTGACTCCTTATGTCTTTGCCTTCGTTCCTCATGTCGGCACACACTCTATGCCTCCTAAGATGGCACCACGCTTGAGCTCCGAGCTATCGAGAAGCAACCTAGGGATGGACTTCTTCCACATCATGAGGGCAGTGCTAGTGTTGTCATCTCCATGTTGCTGGGGCCAAGGTGCGCTGCCGCCATATAGCTCGGCCAGCCCCTCCACTACCGCCGATCATCACCATAGCCATGCACACCCAAGGAAAAGAAGAGGTTGCACTGGAGGAATTAGGTGAAAATGCTCAAGCTCGACATCCACTGTCTCGTCAATGGTTAGTGGCAGCAACGGCGATGGAGTGGACTAACCGCATCTAGGGAGGGAGAGGAGAGAAGGGGAAGGAATCGATCATCGGCCAGTGGAGATAGAGAGGAGAGAGGGTGAGGTGGAGGAAGTGGGATCCTAGGTCATATTATTTTTTTATCTTTTTGTTTAAGTGACATATGGGTCATTTATTTTGCTTTAATTTTTTAATTTTTTAAATTTGCTTTCAATGTCATGTCAACGTTATGTGAGACGAGAACTAAGTTAAACTTACGTGTGCCACATTAGTCAAAACTGTTGTCTAAATCATCTTGGACATAGTTTATATTGGTTTTGAGAGATAAGATATGTGTTCTATCTGATTTTACCATTAAGAAACGCGATTTAAATTCATCTCTTAGACAGAGGACCTAAAGTAAACTTATTCCACCACAACCCATCCAGAGCAACACCTGAACATGGTCCTAGCATGAGGAAGACAAGAATGACGTTTCCCACAGCATTTTGCTCTGGCCCCTGCACAAATAATTACATGGACAAATCAGTTATACCAATCTGCTGACTGTAATAGTTAATACTAACGATAGAAACGGATACAATCAAATAAACAGCAGAAGTAAACTTACCCTGTTATCCTTTGGGTGCCTCTGCGAGGGCACATACAGTCAGATACCCATTTGTCAACCCAAGAAGGACGTCAAGAAGATCATGAAACCCTGATCACCATACAACCCTGATCATGTCAATTAGCACATACATGGATGTTCCATTGGTTTTAAGATGAGAGGGGCACGTAGTATTCTACTAAAATAAAGTCACCAAAAATGTTGTTAGGAAGATAAATTCAGTACTACAAATTTGTTGAGCCATGTAGGTTCGATGATGAGACCTAATCCTTTGCGAAAATCATTTCGTGAGTTCTCAAAAATTTCTTTTGTAATTAGTTTCTAAGCTAAGGTTATTGCCCCTAATGCAGCCAAACCTGCTAGGTAGGACTTGAAATCCCAAAGATGATACATAAAAAAAGTGAACATAGCATAAAAGAAGCAAAACATCGTGAAGACCTAAGAATAATCAGAATGCTGCACTTACTTTACATCTATACTATAATGGAGCAAACATCTTGTATCCTGATCGTCCGATCGCCAAATCAAACGGTCCATATCTGTTTGCTGATTCGCGCACGTCCTGAACTCCTCCGCGAGGGAATCATGTATCGATCCCACAAACTGCGCCTCACGCTGTCGCGCATCGGTCGAACATCCTGCCCCAAACACCTCCGTCCGCCGCGCCTCCTCTTCGCGTTCCCCCTTCGCCGCCGCATCGTCGCCAACGCTGGCCGCCGCGGCGGCTCACTGCCTCTCTGCCCTCCCCATCCTCCATCCTCTCAGCCCTCGGCATCGCCGCGCCGCGCTCAACCTGGCCGCCCTCCCCGGACGTCCCTCCGCCGTGGAATCGCGCCGCTCCGCCCTAGCCATCGCCGCGCGGCGCGCTGCGTCGCCGCCCTCCCCGGCCCTCCCTCCTTCATCCGTGACCTCCGTCGCGCCAATTGAAGACCGTGGGGGGCTTCCCGCTGCTTCACGGTCGATGTCAACATCTACCATTGGGAAACAGCGGTTCATTCAATCTCTACTCCTCGCCAGTTCAGTCATTTTTCTCGGTGCTATTTGATTGTGATTTTTAAACGATCAACCGATGACTCTATTCCGGCCGCTACGTGTTTGATTAAATGCCGCTGAGGCAAGGATGGTTCCGGTTGATAAATTTTTTATGCAAATAGGCTGTGGAATTTGCTAACAACGATCTTTTGCTAATCTATTTACTCATCTGAGGAGAATTCCTAATATTTAAAAATGGCCGCGTCTTGTTTTCGAGCTCTAAGTTGGGGAAAAAAAACTGATTGCTATGGCAGGCAAATAAGTTTCAGTTTTTTCATGCGTTTTGTGTGAGATCTGTGTAAGGTTTTGGTTTCGGGGTACAAATCCACATTCCATCTGGATTTCATTTTGGTTTCAAGGCCCTAACAGGAATGAGTTTGCTGCTCCTAATGTGCATGTACCAGAGTGCAAAGAGGAAGACATGAAAAAGTAGACCAAGGATCTATGCACATTTGCCGTCATCTATTGGGATTGATGACATTTTGCTACAGTCAAATGAGGTTTAATTTGTGCACATTTCTTTGGTACTTTATTTAAAAAGTTTTTCTCTGTGCTTTGGTTTTAGAAATGTGTTAACGTCAGAATTTGATTAGATTGTAAATAAAATCAACCAATGAAGAAAAGATTGATTGGCTCGTAAAAAGAAACTGATTGATACAATGAAAAAGCCAATCGTATAGGTTGAGAATGGATTCGAAATCGAATTTAAGTCGTGAGAACCATTTATATAGAATATGTTATATAAGCTTAGATTTATAATTTTTTATAGATTAGTTTTTTTATATGTTTAAGAAATATCGTTTAATGGTTATTATAACCGTGTTGGACTCTTATAATCACAGGGTATAAATATAGAACTCTTAGAAGCTTATAAATTATCAACAAATCAATATAGTACAACTTCGGCGCATCATCACCATAGCTCGTCTAGGTTTTTCTCCGCGGATTCTGACTCTCGACGTGGGGTTGTATTGGTTAAGTTTAATCTCCAACGAAAAGGTAAGTCCCGCTATTATCATAGTTCGTTTTGTTTTCTCTAAGGCTGCATCGGTTAGGTCTGACCTCTTAGTCTGATCAAGTGTATTGCATCACGTTCGCATGAGACTCATTGGTACATCGATCTCCTTTCGCTATCCTCAATATCGTGTTGCATCGGTTAGGTTCGACTTATGAGATCGGTGGCTGTGGATCGAGCTGTTGGCTAGATGGATATTCGTGCGGCGTTTTGTTAGAGTGAGTAGCCGATGAGTTAATCTTACCTCGTGCCTCATATCTGATTTACATATCGCTCAACGATTAATCCGCTGGTGATCGATCTGGTCACATCGCATTCGGCCTGATACTGTATCAGTTAGGTCCAATCTCTTAGGTTCGTGTCTGACGGGGCTGCCGAAGAGATCTAGAGAGTTTTGTTCCCCATTGGCTCAGATAGCCGATAAGTTTAGATATAGGCCTGCATCGGGTATTTGGCTGGTAAGCAGCCGATGACATCGTCCTTTCCTTTCTTGTCATTACGGTTGAATTAGTCTCTGTCATTTCTATGCTGTTAGTCCTGGCCTTATACTATTTCGGTTCAGTCTGATCTATCGAGGCTAGTTCTAATGGTGTCGTTACGGTGGTCACTGGTCCTCATGGCTTCGTGGGGGATCGAGCCCCGCTCTGCATTTTTGTTGCGTTCACTCTTCGAAGTGTCATCGGTTCTTTGGCCAATAAGCCTTTTATTTTATTTCACGTGTCTATCACCTACGCCTTCATCGGTATTTTAGCCGATGCTCAAGCGCTACCTTTCCTATCGGCATCCAGTCGATAGGGTGAGTCGTATCGTCCCACCGGCCAATTGACTCGTGGATCTCATCCCGTCTCTTTGTCAATTGCATGGTCAAATTGACTAGCACACCCTAAAACCTTGAGGACTAAGAACCTGCACTAGAGCTAAATAGATCTTCCAAGCCTTCATGTGACCAGGGTGCTGTCTCCCCCGATCGGACCTTCGTCGACTTGTTCACAGTCTCACTCGGTCCGATCGGACTCCATGAGATTCAGCGACCAACATGCTCTTTGGCGCGCCCAGTGGAATAAGACAACTTCAACAAAATAGCGGGTAAAGAGATCAACTCAGAAAATATAATTTTAGTGACAATAAAAGATTTGACTGAGAATCAAAGGCACCAGATAGAGCATAATATGGCTAATTTTCAAAAGCTCTGTCTTAGTCTTTTAGTATGACTAGACAAGGGTCAATTCAGAAGTCCCAAAATATTGAAGCCTGTTTTGGTGGGAGAATCGAGCCATTCACCGCCCGTGAATCCTCAAAAGCCGTTACAGGAGATGATCAATGAAGTTGTTCACCATGCACTCATTAATTAGTCAGGAGTGTTGGTGAACACTTTACACAATCTGATCAATTGTTCTAGATCCTGATCAAGGTCTAGTGTATTTACCGATGAAGACGGAGCAACCATAGGTTACTTATGGAGCCAGAAGAGATATATTGGCAAATTTGTTTCCACCAGCACAAGATTGAATTGGGGAGCAACGCAATGATATGTTGCTAGGGTATCATCAGATGACTTATTACGGAGGGTATTGGCAAGACTACCTACGTGGCAATCCCGATACAAGCAATCATCTAGGAGATTATCCCAGACAGTATCGAGCACCAACTCTGCCTCCACAATACCAAAGAGAGAATACAAGAGAGGAATATTGGTCTGCCAGAGTTGCAGAGGTGGTCAGAGAGCAGTTCGGTATCAAGCCTAAGGAGCAAACCTTTATGTATTGGCACCCTTACCTATAATGGTTGGACATAATTCCGCTACCACACCAATACAAGATACTGGATTTCTCCAAATTCTCGAGGTAGGATAACATATCTACAGTGAAACACATTAGTCGATTCATAGCCCAATGTATGAAGGCATTGGTTGAGGATGCTATTAGAGTTTGTTTCTTTTCGATGTCCCTCTCTGGATCGATCTTCACATGGTTCTCTTCATTACCTCCTAACTCAACTAGGAGATGGGATGATTTGGAGAAGCAATTCCACAAGTATTTCTTCACTGAAATTCATAACATGAGGCTAACAAATCTAACATCGATTAGACAGAGACCTGATGAGTCAGTCCTGGAATACATCCAATATTTTCGGGATATCAGAAGCCGATGTTATAGTCTTATTTTGAACGACGGACAGCTAGCTGAGTTGGCCTTCCAAGGGTTGCTGGCTTCGATTAAGGAACATTTTTCATCTCAAGAGTTTGAGAGCGTAGCACATCTTCTACAGAAGGTATCAGCTCATGAAAGTCAATTCATTGAAGCCCAAAAAAAGAGATTCCATAGAAAGGCTACTCAGTTACAAGTTTATGCATCAGACTCAGATAATGAGAAATCCAATGTAGAAGTTGGTTTGGCAGAGTAGACCAAGAATAGGAAATCCATATCGTGTCCCTGGGTGAAGAGTATCGGCAAGGAGAAAAGATATGATTTTGACATCAATATAGGCGATAAGATCTTAGATCTACTACTTCAAGAGAAGCAGATTCAGCTTCCGCCAAACCATGTACTATCGTCAGCTGAGGAATTAAAAAAGCAGAGATACTTTTAGTGGCACAATTCAATCTCTCATCATACTAATGAGTGCAGAGTTTTTCGACAATAATTGAAATCAGCTGTTGAACAAGGGAGAATTAAAATCGAAGATAAAAAGCCAATGAAGATCAATGTGCACCCTTTTCATGTGAATATGGTGTTTGTGGGGTCTTTAAGAGATCGGGCCGATGAAGGGTGACGTTGGGAAAAAAATGAAAAGTTACCTCATCGGACTTGGTCGTGGTCGAAAAAATATTCCAGACGTCAGGATGAAGAATAACGGGCCATGGCGTATAAGGAGAAGTATAATCCACATTAGGATTGTCCGTTCTTTCAGTATTGTTGGGATCAGGACATGAGGTTGCCATCGATTAAAGATTGTTCTGAGTGCAACAAGTTAAGATCGTAGTGTGTTGAGAAGAAGAGGATTTCATATGATTGGCCACCTATTAAGTGGGCATCGATACATAGCCGATTAGGGCTGATTAATGAAGGCCATAGTTAAAAGGTAGCTAACGATAGGGAGTTGCATAAAGAACAATACAATTCCAATTCCAATGGTGTCCGTCCGGAATCTTCACGAAGAATCAACAGAGGAGGGCACAAAGATTGCGGTATAGGAAGCAGCACAAGAAGCAACGACGGGACCATGAGAAAGCCAATTGGAGTCAAAGGACTTGATGCGTTTGGTGCGTCAAGCATAAAGATGATGATGTTGACACATCAGTTCCAACAGACATGGTGTTCTTCTTGACTCTGGAGTATAAAGCGTTTGCATCCGATGAAGAAGATCAAGAAGATATCTTTGCCCAATTGACGCTTTAGCCTGATCAAGCCATATTTGACAAGCCTAAAGAGTCTAAGCATTGGCATCTAAAGCCGTTATACATCAAAGGGTATGTAGATGTGAAGCCGATGACGAAGATTCTAGTTGATGGCGACGCACTTGTCAACCTTATGATGTACACTACATATCTCAAGCTGGGGAAGACTACCGAAGATCTGATCAAAACAAATATAATGTTAAAAGACTTCAGCAGAAATCCATCAAAAACGAAGAGCGTGCTAAACGTGTAACTATCAGTTAGAAGCAAGACATTGCCCACCATATTCTTCATCATCGATGGCAATAGATCATATAGTCTACTTCTTGGTAGGGACTGGCTTCATGTCAATTGTCGTATTCCTTTTACAATGCATCAGAGACTCATACAGTGGCAAAGAGATCAAGTTGAGGTGATTCCAGCTGATCAGTCAACCAGCATTGCGGTAACCAATCTGCCAATCTAGGAAACTAAGTGGGTTGATTGCCTATCCGAGAAGATATGGGATGGAGATTTCCTTGACGTAACCAGTAAGGGAATAAAGCTGATCCAGTAAGTTAGCTCAGAACTATTGCTCTAATGGGTACCATTAAAGATTTTAAAGGAAAATTAGGGCAGGGATTTACGTCGGCTGATGAGTTGGAAGAAGTTGATATAGGACTAGGCGATAGGCCGAGGCCAACATATATTAGTAAAAAATTATGTAGCAAGTTTCGGGGAAAAGTTAATAAATTTGTTGAAGGAATTTTAGGAATGTTTTACCTGGAATTACCATGAGATGCCAGGTTTAAGCCAATCAATTGTTGAACATTGGCTTCCTATCAAACCAGGATATCGGCCATTCAAGTAGCCTTAGAGAAGATTCAAAAAAGAGTTACATTATGCAATCAAGGCGGAGATCACGAGGATGTATAATGCAAATTTCATCTGTGCCAATATACTGAGTGGATATCCAACATCGTCCTGGTAGAGAAGAATGTAAAGCTGAGGATATGCATCGACTTTCAGGATTTGAACAAGGCTACCCCTAAATATAAGTATCCGATGCCGATGGCAGATCTGTTAATTAATGCAACATTGGGTCACAAAATCATCATCTTCATGGACAGTAATGTAGGTTACAATTAGATTTTTATGGTGAAAGAAGATATTCACAAGACTGTGTTCAGATGTCCTAGGGCTATCGGCTTGTACGAGTGGGTTTTCATGACCTTCGGATTAAAAAGTGTCGGTGCAACTTAACTGAGAGCCATGAACTATATATTTCATGATCTTATTGGCCTACTGGTGTAGATATATATTGATGATGTGGTTGTTAAATCCAAGAGTGTTGAAGACCATATAGCCGATTTGTGAAAAGTACTAGAGAGGGCGAAGAAATATAGACTTAGGATGATCCTAATAAATGTGCTTTTGGCATATCGACTGAGCAATTCTTGGGCTTTATGTTGTATGAGAGAGAATTTGAGGTTAGTCAACGAAGCATCAGGGCTATCCATAGCACTGAGCCACCAAGCAACAAGATACAGCTACAGTCTTTGATCGATAAGCTTAACTTTGTGAGGAGGTTTATTTCAAATCTATCAGGAAGAATTGACCCCTTTACTCCCTTACTGAAATTGTGAGTCAATCAAGAGCTCATGTGGGGTGTCAAGTAGCAGAAAGCATTTGATCAAATCAAAAATTATATGAATTCTCCACCAGTAATGATCCTACTGTAGAAAGGGATACCATTGAAGTTATATCTATCAGCCGATGAGAAATCCATCGGGTCGGTGCTGATACAAGTATTTGAAGGAAAAGAGTGAGTGGTATTCTATCTAAGCCGGTGACTTCTGGATACTGAGACAAGATATCCTATGGTGGAAAAGTTATGCCTGTGCTTATATTTTTCATGTACCAAGTTAAGGCATTATCTCCTATCGGTTAAGTGCATAGTGGTTTGTAAAGCCGATGCGATTAAGTATATGCTATCGGCTCCAGTCTTAAAAGGGTGAATTGGTAAATAGATATTTACTCTTATGGAGTTCGATGTAAGGTATGAATCAGCTAAGGCAGTAAAAGGACAAGCTATAGCCGATTTTATCGTACAACATCAAGAGTTGATTTTGTGTACTTTATTTTTTGATGGATCAATTTGCAAGCATGGATCTGGTATTGGCTTGGTGATTATATCGCCTCGGAGGGCAAGTTTTGAGTTTGCTTTTACAATTAACCCTTATCGAACCAATAATCAAGCAGAGTATAAAGCGGTGCTCAAAGGTCTTAAACTGTTAAGGGAAATCAGAGCCGATGCAATAAAGATCATTGGGAATTCTTTATTGGTAATCAAGCAGCTGTTAGGGAGTATAAATGCAAGGATGATGTCTTGAGATTATGTTATGAAGAATGTCAATATTTATTATAGGATTTCAAGATGGTGTTGTTGAATCATATTCCAAAAAAGCAGAATTTGAAAGCCAATGATCTTGCTTAAATTACTTTGGGATATCGGCTAGATAGGAAGGTGGAAGCTAAAATAGCCGATATTGAAAATCATATTGAAGCCAATGATTGGAGATGAGAAATTATCCAATATTTACAAAATCCATCACAATCGGCTTTTAGAAAACTTCGGTGTAAGTCTATTAAATATGTATTACTTGATGAGTCGAACCATTGATGAAGTTCTGTTAAGATGCTTGTGTACAGAAGAGGATACAATAGTTATGAGCGAAGTACACGAAGGTGTTTGCGGAGCCCATCAATCAGCTCACAAGATGATATGGCTGATGAGAAGAGCTGGATATTTTTGGCGGACAATGCTAGAGGATTGCTTCAAGTACTACAAAAGATATCAAGACTATTAGAAGTTTAGGAATGTGCAGCGAGCCCCAGCATCGGCTATGAATCCAATAATCAAGCCATGGATGTTCAGAGGTTGGGAGATCGACATAATCGGCCAAATTTATCCTTTATCAAGCAAAGCACATAAGTTTATATTGGTAGCGATAGATTATTTTACAAAGTGAGTAGAGGCTATTCTTTTAAAGAAAATTACCTCTAAGGACGTGATTGAGTTCATCAAAGAACATATTATATATTAGTTTGTTATTCCACAGACAATTACCACCGATTAGGGTTCTATCTTCGTGTCCGATGAGTTTCAACAGTTTGCTGCTAGTATAGAGATTAAGTTATTAAATTCATCACTATATTATGCTCAAGCCAATAGACAAGCTGAAGCTTCTAACAAAATTTTAATCAAGCTGATCAAGCGCAAGATTGATGAACAATAGCGGAGGTGACATGTTACATTAGCCAATTCATTATGGGCCTATCAGATAACATGCCATGGATTTACTCGAGGACCGTATCAGCTGGTATATGGGCATGAAGCAGTTCTGCCGTGAGAAATTAACATCGGCTCTAGGAGGGTATCTCTAAAGAATCAATTGATAGCCGATGACTATTATAACCTGATGGTGGACGAACTTAATGATTTGGCTCAAAATCGGATGAGGGTACTTGAGAGGATCAAGGACAACAAAACCAAGGCTGCCATGCATTACAACAAAAGGGCGATGAAATCTTTTTCTAAAGAAGATCTCGTTTGGAAATTGATTTTGCCGATTGGGTCTAAAGATAATAAGTTTAAAAAATGGTCACCTAACTAGGAAGGAAGGGCCCTATCGGATCAATCGTTATGTGCCTAGTAATGCTTATATACCGAAAAGTCTTGAAGGGGAGAAGTTTGCCAAAGCGCTTAATGAAAAGTATCTAAAGAAATATTATCCTAGCATTTGGGTTGAAGCCTGAATCAGCTGAGTACAGCCGATTTCTAATTCTCTTCAAGACAGAAAAGCCGATAGTGTTTCATCGGCTAATGGTATTGTTTACCTAAATCGGCGAAGTGTGGCTACGGATAGCCAATATCATTAGATATCGCCATTAGGGAATATTAAAAAATTAATAGAGCCGATCAAATTCTATTACAAGAATCAATGTTTTGAAATGACATTATAGGTTTTCAACATCAAAGTTTTATAGTTATTTCTTGATTGCCTTGATCACATGCAGATGAATTTTATCTATCTTGTTGATGGCGCGGATGTCTTTATCATCGGATCCAGGGATGGTTTTTAAGCTCTTGTGCCAACGAGCTGCTTGATGTACTCTTTCTGCTACTTTGGGCTCTTGATATTGAATTGATTGCAGCAAACCGATAAGATGAGATTCAGTGACTTCAATATCACAATGCACCTTATCGAGTTCTGCCATCAAATCGGCTTCTTGCTTCTTCAGTTGGCCTAGCTTGGTGTTGGTATCCTACGAGTCAGCTGTCATTTCATCAAGCCTTTTCTTCTCGATTTAGGTGGATAGCCGATCATTTTGGGATAAGTTGCTTTGTTCGACGCGAACAGCTATATGTCACCTAGACATGATCAGCTGGGTCTTGTGGAATTCCAAGTAAGCAACAAATGTGAGTACATCAGTAAGTTCTTCGGGCAGGAGGTGTTCAATCTCAGCAAGTCTTTTCCGGATTGGTCCGCAATCTTCCACCAGTAAGGATCGGGATGTCCAGCCGATGCATGATATCTAATAATTGATCGTGCACATCGGCTGGTAGAAATGGTGTGATCGCTGCACTAGTAGTTGTGTCTTCATTCATCTCTAAGTATTTGCCGATGTCAAAGGAGAACAAGTCGGGCAATGACTGCAAATTAACATCGATGAGGAGAAGAGCTATGAGCGAAAGCAGAAGTGAAGATATGGAGTGAATGTACCTGAGACACAGCAGAATTGGCATGACCAGTAATATCAGTATCAGCTTGATGAGTTGCGGGAGCTTGGCCGATGACTAAGCTACTTGAGTATTTTTTGGTTGAGGATCGGCTACTGTTGAAGACGTTAAAACTTCCAGAGCAACCATCGGCTTAGTGCTTGTAGCGGTCTCTAGAGGCTGGGTTTTAGTAGTCGATGGTTCAAGCCACAAAATGGAGATATCATGGGAAGTATAGAGATGACAAAGAAGAAATTAGATCAGTGCATACTGGCGAGGGTGAGGGAGCCAATGTCTAAGTAGGAGGAGGTCCTTGGGGAGTCAATACCGTGATTGTGGCGTCAGCGCTAGATTTTTGTTTTTTGGAAACTGTCTGAGTGGCCAGCTTCTTGCATTTAGTTCCCAACGGTCACGGTACTCAGAGTAGAGCCGATGGAGATATAGCACCATGTCCAAGGTGGGGCTCGACCGATGGAGATTGATACACAATCTGCCAACTGCTTACGCTTGTTATAGGTGCTTCTTTGTCACTAGTCTGCAAGGTTATGGAGGTTAAATGATGTATTCAAGATTAAATGCAGTATAGAAAATAGAGTAAGGAGAAGGATTATCTCTTCATCGGATTCGATATAGTTGAGATTAATATGTAGGTAATAATGTTCAGTCGATGAACTGAACAAATTCGTTCTCCACTCCAACCACCATCAAGCGAAGAGTCTGGTGTTGGATTTATAGGGCTCGAAGGTGGTGATGGTCCCTAAGGAAAGAGATTCGGTTATCATCCTTAGCCAATCATACTCCAAGTCACTATTTATATCCCCTCGGACTTGGAGCTTGCCAATGATGAATAAGCCGATTGGGAGCTGGCCAAAACCTAACTGATGAGTGCTGACAGATGGATGATAAAACTCATATGATGGATGTTGGGATCGGCCCAATAAGAATCCAATCGGTAGAAGATTGGGAGTTATGGCTGATAGGAATATTGTCTTTGATTCTTCATTGACCAATGCATTGAGTGGGTGAAATCTGGAAGGCATCTCAAACGATGAAGTGCCTCGTATGCAAACCAGAGAGTGGCCTTCTTGGTAAAGCCATAGTAGAAACATTTAAACCACTAGCTAAATTCGAGGGGAGTCATTTTGCTTCTAAAAAGAGCCAATGCAGCTTCACCTAGGGAGATACATCGACGTCGGCTGGCTTCGCTTTCCTCTGAATGATCAACCGGAAAGGTCAAAGAAGAGAAAGGGGTCTTGGGGAAGACTTTGGAAGTGTAGATGTTCAACCGGAGTTGTATGAACCACCAAGGACAGCCAATGTGACCGACTGGTTGGCCAGCCGATAGTTTATTTATCACTTGATGAAGCAGTTAATAGGTGGCTCTAAGGAGATACTGCCCCAATGGAATTTGACGCCAATTAGCCAAGCACTCCGCTAAGCATTACATATTGGTAGTCGGGCCAAGAGTTAAACCACCAATGACAAACCGCTCCAACCATAGATTTAAGAATACAACATACTCCCGATCATTAACTGGTCTGAAAGTCTTACTGTGCAAGGATATGTATTTAGTCCACCTTCTGATGTTTTTGGTATTCAGCTGATGAGTGGGTTTCAATCGGAGGATGGACAGATTTACATAATGTGTGGTGTTGAGGCAAGTTAACATGATGACATTCATCAAGGTGGGAGTCATCGGCCTGTGTCCAAACATGAAATCGTTGAGGTCGTCTAACCAAAAGTAGGAGGCTGATGTGAGCAAAGACTCCTTCTTCTCCATATCGGCTAGAGAAAGGTTGATACAATGGCTGATTTCTAAGTCTTTCCAAAGTGATTTTTGGAAGCCGATACCCTAAGGTGTCAATTCCTCCATCCCGGTAGTCTACTGTACCAAGATCTAAAACTGATGTACCAATCATCGATAGTTATGGTCAAGTTTTTGTAAGGGATCCGTTCTGTTTACGAATTTATAAATTCTGTTGGATCCTTACTACCCATGGGGCCTAAATAAAAGAAAACCAGGTGGTCGACAACTAGAATTGCAATATGACCTTTGAGATTCTACAATAAATAAGAACCTAGCGAAGAACAGATAAAAGGACGGGATAAACCAAATCTATCTAGAATGTAGAGCAAAGGAACCGATAAAAGATTACCTTAGGAACTGCGTGTGTTGACGCTATCACAGGAGGAAGGAGGAGAAGATCGATGGTCAGTGAAACAATCTGCAGTGGTTCGCCTCCAATCATTAGAGTTCATCGAGGTTTTGGATGCTCTGGTGATGAGGAGGTGTGAAGAAGAAGGATGAAGAGACAGAATGCTTTATAGGGCGGGATGACCTAGCGGGAATCTATGCTGGTTAGTTGTTGTTTGCGGGCTACAATGGGCCATCTTGGTTTGCAAAGAATTCCAACGGCTCAGAATTTTGAAGTCCGTTAACAAACTCTGAAATTAGGGAGGCATATGTTAACGCCAGAATTTGGTTAGCTTGCAAACGGGATCGGGCGATGAAGGGAAAATTGATCGGCTCACAGAGAAAAACCAATTGACACAGTGAGAGAGCCGATCGGACGGGTTGAGGACGGGTTCAGTCTAGTTGAAGACAGAAGGTTATGCAGATGGGACTGAGTCTAAGGAGAAGTCATGAGAACCACGGTAGGGTACTTTCTTTATATAGAATATATTATGTAAGTTAGACAAGTTTAGTTAGCTTTATAACTTCTTATAGATTAGTTTCCTTATATGTTTAGAAAATATTATCTGATGGTTATTGTAACCGCGTCAAACTCTTGTAATCACAGGGTATAAATATAGACCCTCTATAAGCTTATAAATCATCAACAAATCAATACAATACAACTTCGGTGCATCGCCACCCTAGCTCATCTAGGTTTTTCCCTATGGGTTCTGGCTCTCGATATGGTGCTACATCGGTTAAGTTCAATCTCCAACGAAGAGTTAAGTCTAGCCATTATCATAGTTCATTTTGTTCTATCTAAGACTACATCGGTTAGGTCCGACCTCTTAGTTTGATCAGGCGTACCGCATCACGTCCGCGTATTTGATCCGCTGGCGATCGATCCGGTCATGTTGGATTCAGCTTGATACTGTCTCAGTTAGGGCCGATCTCTTAGATTTGTGTCTAATGGGGCTGTCATTGAAATCTAGAGAGTTTCGTTCCCCATCGGCTCAGATAGCCGATGAGCTTAGATATATGCCTGCATCGGATATTTGGACGATAAGCAGCCGATGACATCACCCTTTCTTTTCTCGTTGTTACAGTTGACTTAGTCAATGTCGTCTCTATACTGTTAGTTATGGTCTCATACTGTCTAGATTCAGTCCGATCTATCAAGACTGGTTCTAACAGTGCTGTTACGGTGGTTGCTGGTCCTTATGGCTTCATGGGGGATCGGCCCCGCTTTGCTCTTTCGTTGCCTTTACTCCTCGGAGCGCCATCGGTTATTTGGCCAATAAATCTTTTATTTTATTTCACGCGTCTATCGCCTATACTTCCATCGTCTTTTTAGCCGATACTTAGCGCTACCTTTTCTATTGACACCCAACTGATATGGTGAGCCGTATTGGCCGACCGGTCAATTGGCTCACGGTTCTCATGCTTTGTCTTCTTATCAATTGCAAGGTGACTGATACGTCATCGAACCTCAAAGACTAAATATCTATACTAAAGCTAAGCATATCTCCTATGACTTCACATAATTAGAGCGACATCTCTCCTAATCAGATCTTCATTGGCCTGTTCACGTTCTCGCACAGTCTAATCGGACTACATTAGATTTGAGAAACAACAATACTTGTGAGCTTGTTTGAAGTTGTATTTGACACCTAAAATTTTTAAGCTTTTAGCATGGAGTTGTGTGATTGCCGTGAAGGATAAGTTTGGTGATGTGCCAATCTGAATAATTTATTCACTCCCTCTTCTGTCTTGAAGGACCAGGAACTGTGATGGTCGGTTCGTCCTGAAATTGATCTGTTCGTATTAATTACAATGGTTCAATTTATCTGTCACTGTTAATAACTATATATTATACGTGTTTCATATATATAATGCTCACTGTTTTTGTCATGCTGACCATTTATCTGTTGCAATGTTCCAGACCATTATTGAATTTGTCCTTCTGCCTTTGCTTCACCACGTCTACAGACTATGGATGACACTGTAAGGGGCTCGACACCAATGTCGTCAATTAGCAACTGTCTTGCTTTTGATGTTAATAAATTTTTTTACTTCATCTCAATTGCTAATTGTTCTTAATGGTAATTCCGAACGTCACTCACTCCCTCAGGCATTGAAACGGTCAAATGCATGACCTTAACTGTTGAAGAAAAGGAAAACATGGTTCAATGGAAGCATGATAACTTACAGCTAATGAATGATGGATCTAAAGGGAAAAACAACCTGCTAGGACATCTGCGATTGCTAACCCCTCCAGACTGTTATTCTTTTAATGTGCACACTGACGATATGCTTAATTGGATATTTGGTGCTGCAGGAAATCAGGATGTGCAATCTGTTATGATGCCTAGGCATCTCAGATTAACAGGCAGCACCAATTTGTCCAATTAATAACAATGTTTATCCACCACGAGTACCATGTCTCTCTAATCACAAGGTCTGATCGGTAAACTTATTCGGTGCCCGATCACTACTAGCTATCGCTTTCTACATATAGTTTATGGAATCAGTTTCTAAAATGAGACTATATATAAAGTGTTTTTTATGCTAATTTTGGATGTTAATCAGGGCTTCCATAGGGCCTCTTTCCGATATTAGCAATCTAAGTGCTGCCGATTTAAGAAAAAAGCATGGTACGGAGAAATACACTTCTTTAACTGTGCAGAAGAATCGTGAGAACAGGCATCCAAGGACAGAGTGACCAATCTATATCAATTAAAATGAAAGCTTCAACGTCTGTAATTGCAATGTCCTCAAGCATTTTTTTTCTCTTTTAAATATAACACTCATTATTATTTTAGACTACAGAGGTCTATTTTGAGATATTTCACGTAAAACACCAGCAAAATTTTGATTTTTCTGAATTGCATGTTAAAAAAAATCTGAAATTGCAGTCACATTCAGGTGTGTATATTACAATTTTGTATTTAATTGAATCTTATTATGTATGTCATTACAACATGTACTTTTTGCTACATAGATTTCACGTGCACCCTTATTATACCAGTAAAGGTTCCAACTCCACCCTGACCTTCAGTAGTTACATCCAACTGGTAAAAAAAACTTGATGTCATGATTTTTTTTTTTGAATTTTCAATGAATTTTGATATTACTTATGCAATATCTGTCTCAGGGAAAGGAAGACACTGACAATTATTATTTTCAAAGAACTCAAGAAGAAGAGTGTATATCCTGTCAGATTTCGTAGTCCAGTGTTGAGCTTTGCTTCATGATATGTCAGGAGAGCTGTCACTCCAAGGGCAAAAGACGGATGCACTATCGTTAGGAGTCTTATTGGGTGGTCCTTCTGCAATAATTTGTAAGCAATATACCATCAGTCATCACAAATTTGCTATACCTTAACTTAGTGAAATCTTGATATTTCGAGCAAACAAGCAAAAACAACGAAATCATAGTAGTATTATAAAAAGCAAAATAAATCATAGCATTTATGGTGAAGTTTGTTTCAGGTGGAAAACAACTTGAGGGCATACTTGTTTTATTGTGTTAATCAAATTGGACGATTGTAGCGTAAGAAATGATTTTGCAATTTTGTTTCCTAGTGCACAGACATTAGTACTGAAGCAATTTTGTTCAGAACATAAAGCAGAATTATGTATCGTAGCTTGCAAGCAATGCACATACTGGGAAGAGGTAGACATAGTAACCTTCGATTGTAAGCATACTGTTCCACGAGAAGTGGCACCCATTTCCCTGTATCCTCTGCATTGGGCACACTCCAATTTGGTACGAATAACCTGTAAAATTAGCTCAGAAAATGTGACAAGGGCTGACTGGCCGTAACTGAGATGTACTAGAACGTCTGAAGAAAGCGGGAGAGCAAAGGAGAACCTTTTTGGATTATCCACTACCAGTACTAGTAGTATGCTGTTGCCCGTTATCTACTGCCCCCTCTGTTTTTAATTTTTATCTAAAAATATAGTTTTTATATTACCATTTATCCCATCAATCACTTTTTATTTAAATTTCTCTTTATTTCATCTCTAACTACCATTCATTCCATATATTAATGAGAGATACTATAATTTTTTTAATCTTTAGTTTCTTTAAAATAATCTAAAATCTAACAGAGAGAGCAATCAAATTATGGTCTGATGGCATATACTACAATGGGTCGTCTCACGGCAAATGCGAGAACACCTGAACACAGTGAATGGTGCCTGGCTACTTGAGTAGTGGATCCCTATCGTTGTGAGCCCTCGTGGTTAGACCTGAGCTCTTTCAGTTAATTTAGTTTTGGTTTTTCGGTTTTTGGCAAAATTCGGTTAGTTGGTCTTTGGTAAAAGGCAAGACCGAGAATTTCGGTTCTAGTTAATTTAGGTTCGGTCTCGGTTATAACCAAATTTTGATAGATTTAGAAGATAAAATTTAACAGCAAATAACACCAAAATTTTGACAACACCTCCCCATGAATCAAGCAAGCCACATAAGCAAATAAAGAGTTATACTACTATTATACACCAAAACAAACATCAGTAATAAGTATTATCAGCAGTAGCCAACAGGCAACAACAAAGCAGCAGCAACCAACAACAGCACTAACATTCAACACCAAGCAAGCGACATAAACATCTCTTCTCTCTTCAGCAAGACAACAACCTAAAGTCCGATCTGTCTTTGGAAAAAGGCAAGACCGAGAATTTCAATTTCGGTTAAATTAGTTTCGGTTTTTGGTTTCTGTTGAAACTCAGTTAGTGAAACCTAAAGACTAATCGGTCTTTGGAAAAAAGCAAGACCGAGATTTTTGGTTTCGGTTAATTCAGGTTTTGTCTCAATTATAACCGAATTTGATAGATGCAGAAGATAAAAAAAATTGATAGCAAATAACACCAAAATTTTGACAACACCTCCCTATGAATCTGAGATCAAGATAACAATAGCATCATAAGGTCACAGCTAGTGGTTCCAAGTTCCAACTTAATAGTTCAACAAGCAAATAAAGAGTTCTACTACTATTACAGACCATAGCAAACATCCAGCAAATAATAGGTTCTACTTAATAATAAGTTTTATCAGCAGTAGCCAACATGCAACAACAAACCAGCAGAAACCAGCAATAGCACTAACATGCAACACCAACCAAGCCACATAAGCATCTCTTCTCTCTTCAGCAAGACAACAACCTAAAACATAATTTACAATTAGTCAACAAATACAAGAATAATGGGTAGAGAAAGTGAGAAATAGTGAACTTACAATCTTACATCATGTAGGCTTCAAGCTAGAGGACTTGGTTGACTTGGAAGCATTTGTCTTGGTGGTAGTTTTGCTTACTTGTGACTTGGAATTGGTGGGAGGTATAGTGTAGGTGATACTTTTGGTTGCTTGTGATTTGGAAGCATTTCTTTCAACAATTGCTTTCTTTTTAAATTCTTTAATCAGTTCTGAAATAGGAGAAATGTAAGCATGCAATAAATAATTTATTCACAAATGGAAAAACTAAAGAGAATAAATGAATTATTGAATTACCTACTTCCAACTTGGGCAATTCTTCGGTATTCTCCTAAATATTGATAGGAGTTGCCCTTCTAATCTAATCTTGTGAACATATAATAGCTTCCACCATGAATGGAGTGAGTGAAGTCCTAAAGTCATCTAGCACATGCCCTCCTATGCTAAAGACAGATTCACTTGCAACTTTGAAGATTTGTATAGTAAGCACATTATGAGCCAATTTGGATAGTATAGGAAATCTAGAGGAGTTCACCTTCCACCAAGCAAGAATATCAAACTTAAGGGCATCATCTTCACACTCTTCAACCAAGTACTTGTCCAATTCAGACTTGTTGCTAGTGCTTGAACCGCTGTTCAGCCTTATCTTCTTGGCAATTAGTGACTTCATCAAGCTAGCACCTCTAGTGCCTCCAACACACAATTCAGGTTTTTGGGAATCACTTTATTAAAGAGTTTTATCACTTATAGCAGAATACCTGGTCTTGTACTCATCAATTAGGGCATACAAGATTGTGGTAAGTGCAAACCAAACTGTCTGGCTAGTTCCCTGTCCATTCATTTCCTAAATAGCAAGTTCTGTGTACTCAGATTGCTTGTACATTGGATCAAGAACAATGGCAACAAAAATCAGTAAGTTAATGTTCTCCTTTTCCTTGTCTTTAAAAGTGTGAGATGTAACTCTTAGTGATGCCAAAACACGAATGGTTAGATCAGCAAAATGGCCTAGAAACTTAACCATCTTCCTTGCATTATCCCAATCTTGCTCTTCAGGAACACCTGGGCGAGGTTCACTAATTAAGTCAATTGTGTGTGTAGTAAGGATGTTCATCTGCATTCCTTGTAAAAACATTTTCATAGTTACAGGCAGCATATAAAATGTGGAGTTCCACCTAGTGCACACATCAAGGTTCAGAAAAGCCTTGTAGTCCACATTCTCTATGTCAGCACACTCTTTTAATTTGACCAACCCTGATGTACCATTCTTAGCAAATCTCATGGCAGCACGAACACATTTGATCAAATTGTCCAAATCTTTCAAACCATCAGAAAAAAAAATCAAATTCATAATATGGGCAGCACATCTCATGTGAAGGTACTGTCCTTGTGCTATGGTAGTTTTCATATTGTTCATATGTTTCCTCAAATAACTAACAACAACATCATTTGCACTAGCATTATCGACAATTATTATCATTACTTTGTCTAACCCCCAATCTAGCAATATTTTCTGCAAGTGTTTCCCAATATCATTCCCGTTATGGCCTTATACTTTACCAAAATTAATTATTTTCTTATGCAAATTCCAATCATTATCAATAAAATAGGTTGTCACGGTCATGTAGCTATCTTGCTGCTGTGATGTCCAGCAATCAATTGTGAGGCAAACTCTTTGGCAATGTTCTTTGAGAAACAATTTCAGTTTAGCTTTCCTCTCAAAGTACATCTTGACAGTGTCCCTTGTACATGTCCTTTTAGATGGCAAGCTAAACCGTGGGCAAGCAATGGCCATAAACTCTCTAAAACTAGAATTTTCACCAAATGCAAATGGAAGCTCATCTTCTATTATCATTTCACAAATAGCAGCCCTAAGAAATTCAAGATTAAATTTCCATGTGCCAACACCATCACCCTGATTAACTTACAATATACCTTGTTTTGTATCCTCACTAACTCTATGAGGACTACGTTTGCGAGTGCTAAAATGGCGGCACATGGCCGACGTACCATTGTACACTAGATGTGCCTGGATTTCATGCTTACAGTAGTGGCATTTGCCCCTGGCCACCACACCATCAACCTTGATTTTGGTGTTGTCACATATCTGATTTTACTAACATCTTCTTTCTCTTCTTCTCAGTATCTCCATCAGCATCACAATCTATGTCATCCTTCTCCTTCTCTGGTCCTTCTACTTCTCTGACTCCTCCTAAGCCACAGCATCAGCATTATCCTCCTCTTCAAACTCAACCCCATGTTCAGAGACCCATGCTTCAATCTAACTATCAAGGTCCTCCTCATATTGAGACATCTAGAATAAGCAATGAAGCAAATGCATCACATATTCACTAAATAAAAATCTATTTTGAGCACTTCATTTAGATCTAAAGCGTACAATAGATAAGACATATATAACTCAAACTTACATGGCAGGAAACTACGGATGTCACCATCATCAGTTTGTCATAGTTGGCCGGTTGGTGTGTAGTGTAGGACGACGACAACTACACGGGAAGGGGCGGAAGCTGGAGGGCGATGCGGCGCGGCGCAGCACAGTGGGCCGTTGTTGCAGGACAGTGGTAGCGGCGGTGCCGTGCGTCGTGGCACTGTGGAGTGAGTGGGAGTGGAGGACGGGAGGGGAGACTGAGTTAGGATTAGCCTTAGATATATTTTTTATTGGACTTTTAGAGTATTGGGCTATACTATACACGATTACAGGCCATATATGTTTTTTTTGGCTGTACAATAATTTGATTTCTTTAGATTATTCGGTTAACCGGCACTACTAACCAAAATGGTCGGATTAATGTCGGCTAGTGCCAACTGCTGACCGAACAAATGACCGAATATTTCGGTTTTAGTTAATTTAGGTTCAATCTCTGTTAGTTTGGTTGGGTTTTTTTGGTTTTGGTTTATTGTCCACCTCTACCCGTGGTGGAAATGAGAGGAGAGGAGAGCGCCCGAGGTGGAGGCAGCGGTGGCTACCGGCGTGGGGATGGGGAGGGCAGGACACAGAACTGCAGAAACCGGCAGGCGGTGCACCGTCCGTCAACGCGGCACTCCACCCGGCGCAGGTGATACGTAAGCGGGACGGAACAGAAGCATCGGCACCGCACCGCAGCGGTGGCAGGGGAGCGGGTGGACTTACTGGGGAGAGAAGCCAGCAAGCGTTTGTTGCCGCACGCTGCGCTCTGCACCGTTTCGCTGGCTAAGGTAGGGAGTCAAACACGTAGGTGATGAACCTGTGACGCGATAGCGTCAGCTCTTCCAGTCTCGTCCTTAGCCACACGTCATGTGTGCTTACTACTCCTATCCACGCAAACGCAAACACTACAGATACAGTAGTAACAGTACAGTCCCAAAATTTATAACGGGGTACTTGGAACTACACTAACACATTGGAAGTCAAAATTGTGTACAATCCTCCGTACGAGAGCGTTTAACACATGTTAAATAACCACTCATCAGATTATAGTATCATTTTTTTCCCTTGCAAGTTGCAACAGGTGTGGCCCGGCGTTATCACGGTTTCCCCACTCATCCAATCAGAACAAGAAAGGAGGCAAAAGAAGGGAGAAGAGAAGTGAACTAATGGTCTCTCACGCCGGAGATAAGGATGCTCACCACCCCTTCCCTATCAACCACAACCAGTCGAGCACCACGCCGGAGAAGATGCCGGCGAGGAGGCAGACCACCAGCACGTTCCCCAGCGCGTTCTGCTCTGGCCCCTGCAAAACAGCAACAGATTCAGATACACGGCCTCAAACATCGACATGCTCATGACACAGCAAACACTTTCTTGATATCGAGATGAAGAAGAGATTGCAAACTCGCCTTGTATCCTTTGGGAGCCTCGGTGAGGACGCAGACGGTGAGGAAGCCGTTGGTGAGTCCCAGGAAGGACGTCAGGAAGATCATGTAGCCCTGGTCGCCGTACTTGGCCGTGAAGTAGAACGCAGGGATGAACAAGAACCGTGCCAGGATCGCAGCCGTGAGACCCCTCCGAGAGGTCAGCTTGATGCACTTGATCAGTGGCAGGTACCTCCCGATCAGATCCCACACATTGTACATCGCAATGAGCGTCAGCGCGTACCTGAATTTTTGTCAGGAATGGCATTTCACTAATTTTGCATTACAAGTACTAGATTTTAGTGGAGGATGCTGTACATGTTTACATGCAAATAAGTGCTTGACAAAAAGGATGAAAAGTAAGGTAAGATACCATGTTCCCAAGCTGTGTGATCCAGTGTCTTCAGACAAAAATCCAGGGAAGATTGATAGAGTCAGGACATAGATCAGGAAAATGTCAAACGCGTAGTCTATGTTCTGCATCAGCAGCTCTTTAGTGCTTAAACGATCGAATTTTTTGGGATCCTCCTCAGCCTGCACAAGTCAGAATATATTCACATTAATTGTATTCTCATGGTAAAGTTAGACGAAATGCATAGAGGCATTGATATTGTGAGACAGACTTGTCCAGCTTGTTCAGTGTTGAGTCCTGCAGCAGCAAGATCACTGGCAACGGTCTTGCTCCCTTCAGAGGCTGCCTTTGATCGGTAGTACTTCACGATGGGTAACTTGGGAAAGACATACGCATAAAGGAGTAGGCACACTAGCTCGAAGAAGCATGTTATCGAAAAGAACAGTACTGCACCAAGCAATCAAAGATGGATTATTATGCACTAAAAAACATTGGAAGTTTTGAAACTATGTGAAAAGATTGGAAGAAGCACTGAAGGGACTTACTAGCTCCATTACGAAGACCATTCGTCGAGTTCTCAAATGCTGCCTTTGTAATTAATCTCAAGGCTGATGTTAGAACTCCTGATGCAGCCAAGCCAGCAAGGAAAGACTGAAAATCCAAAGCACGGTATGAATCTTCAAGGTAAGGATAAAAAATAACAACAAGAATCATGAACAGCTGAACTTCATATGAAAGTCTACCTGAATAAACTCTGGGCACATTAAGGAAAGATCGCCAACCAAACCGCCTTGAACACTGGCATCAGCTGTCCCAAATAAGGCACTGATTATGCAGACACCGATAAATGCACCAAGTCCACCCCTTCCTTTAGTACCAATATCCAGCTAGAATAACACGGATGATTACATGAGTTGTAATACTAGCACGTTGATATGTATTTTTTTTGGACATAAGGCAATGCACTTGCCATTATTAACGCGAAAGAACTAATTAAGAAAAGTGCAAATCCAATTAGATTCCTCTTCCTTGTGTTGAGCTTTGCTTCATGGTATGTCAGGATGCAGGTTAGTCCAAAGGCAAAAGGTTGGTAAGCTAGTGTAAGAACTCTTGTTGGATGGTATGTCTGCAACCAGAAGTAGTATGTTAGATATAGTAGTGTATTTGCTAAATTTGCTTGTATGAATGCAATAAATTCTGCAACAAAAGGAAAACTTATTTGGTTTACAAGCTATATTTAGATGTAGACTGAACCGATAAGATTGTATTGGTTGTCTATCCCAACACTCTAAAGGGTAGAGGATACTTTAAGCATATTCAAGTATATATGCTGTGTGTATGATGCTACTGAATGCTGGTTTCCATTTAAACCATGAATTGAATGTAGCAATATATCCCATGATTCACAAGAAAGGATAAGCATGCATTTTTTTCATCTGCCAAGTGAAATGCATAAGCAACAGAATTTGAAGCCTGATCTCATTGAAGCCATGAATGGAATGTCTCAGATAAGCATGTACCGGGAACAGAATTTGATAGTAATCTTCAATGGTAAGCATACTATTCCAAGCAAAAAGGCTTCCATTTCCCAAAACCCAGCAGACAAGTATACCCAAGAACTTCCCCTGTCAATTCCACAACCAAACACAGAAATTTTAGTGCTGTATAGACAAATATCTTAACCTTTCATTAGAGAATAGGAGAAGTTCAAGATACCTGAGCCTGAGGTGCCCCCGCACCTGCTATCTCGAGGCTCATGATAAGTTCACCTGCGCCTATCCAAGAAAGTTTCTAGGATAGGCACACACTGCAAAGAGTCATGTAGCATTCATTTCAGAGCTCAAAACTGCAGAGAGCTGAAACCCAACCAGAACTGGAATATTTTGTTCGACAGCAAAAGAACTACATATCCAATGAAAGAATTTAGATGTTTCTCAAAGACTTAAGACTTCGATAAAATCCTCTAGTTTCAAAGAATATGAATTAAACAAGACCAATAATCCTAAAACCTTGCTTTCAAGTGGACAAGGAACAGAAGTATCTAAATACAAGTAGCTCGGTGCCTCTGCTACTCCAAACTGAAAGTTTCAGATGTCCAAGACGCCAATTACTAGCTACTACTCTGAAGCTGCAACACGAAACAGAGAAAGGAGGGGCCGATGCACACCACGAACACGATTCAGCAACAACGCATGCGCTGCTTATCCGGCAGAATTCTCGCCATTCCTTCCACTCTGCCCACGCCACCGACACACAACTACAGAGCAGGCGAACATCGCAACAGATCCAACCAAAATCGCATGAACCCCCCAAAAAAACATATCCGCCTAACAAGAAACCATGCGCCGAAGAAATCATCACCAGAACTCGCGAAGCACCATACTCTCGACGGAGTGAAAAAGAAAAAAAGACTACCATGGCTAAACCATAAACCACAGTTAAACACAAACTTCACCACCACCAACAACGTCCAAATCTGCCGCCACGAACACCAAGATCGCAGCCTTCTTTTCTAGAAAAAGGAAGAGGCATGCGGGAGAAGAACAGAGCACTGACCGGCCGTAGATGGCAGCCTGCCGGCTCCTCGACGGCGAGACGGCGGCGGGAGAGAGAGGAGGCCGGGTAACCCGAAGGAGGAGAGGAGGACAGGGGCAACTAACGAACCCAAATCGCACGCGGGATCCGTATATATAGATCTGGCCGCACCGCGCCGCACGCACAGTCCGCGATTAATTTGTGGGCCATGCAGCGGGAATCTCTGAGCTCCCTTTGACCCCTCGTTGGAAGAATCTCCTCCAGAGGATTATGACGACTTGTATATCATTAATTTATTATTAATTATTATTAATTAACTGTTATTGTAGTAACAATATTATACATGTGCGCCCTGCGCGTGAGGACGACGACGAAATCTGGACGGCCAAGAATGGTCGCGTGGGAACATCGGACGGCGTTCAGACTTTCCCTGCGGCGTTCACACTCCTATTAACAAATATATATAAATATATATATATAGGTGTACCTTATCTGCAACGGAGGAAAATATCAGATTATTACCAAATAAGATCCCGGATTCGCAAGGCTGAAGATTCGAATGAAACGGTGTATCAACAGTATCTCATCATCAATTCATCGTGTCTTCGTGCTGCCAGTTTATTACTATTTTTCTCCTCGCAGAAAAACAAGAGGAGGAGAAGAAGAATATTTTCCAAAAAAGTGACGTGACGAGTTGGACCATAGCCGTCTCTTAGCCAAAAATCTCTGCTTTTGGATTGCCCCACGCAGAGATATAAGAGAAGATCATAGAAGAAGAAAAGAAAGGATGGTCATAAAATCAAAGGAGGAAACATTAAAAAGGACCTTCTTGATTTGACCTAAGAGTGCCACGATAATGGGGTCCACTAATCTCCGTCGTACGATGTCCTTCTCGATTAGAAATTTGGGGATTGATTCTTTCAAGTTGCTATAGATTTTTATCTCCTTATTTTTTTTCCTTGAGTAAAATAGCGTCGACAGCAATACGATCACGGGACTTCACATCATTTTTAAGAGATAATAGTCTAATCTTCAAAATTATTTATAAAGGTAAATTGTGTATTCGTATGAATAAGTGTCGTGCATGTTTATAAACGTCATTGTAAAAAAAAGTAGTAATGTGTTTTGTATGACTAGCTTCTCAGCTTTATAAACCCATTGTTAGAAAAAAAGGTAGTAATGTGTTTTGTATGACTAGCTTCTCAGCTTGGCCTTCTGCCTGCCACTAGGACTAATTTTCGTTAGATTATGACATCCATAGCTGCCAGAATTGCAGCCCTTTTTAGTGTCAAACGATGTGAACCTGTGAATGTGCTGTTTATATATTTACAATATACAAATATATGAAAGTTGATGCTTGTTTTATCCCATCATAGGTCGTGTTGAGGGCTAATTAATCTAGGCCATCAACACCCCGCCGCTAAAAACAATCATTTGCTTGCATCGACAACTTATCTAGAGAAACCTGACATGGACGATGCTGACAGCCTTGTCGTCATCTGCGTTGCTGAACTAATGCAAATGATTGCGTTAGATACCTTCAGTAGTGCAATTATGTACGTAAGCTGAACTGTTGTTTTATCTGCGTCACTCTCTAAATCTCTGTTCAGTATCAAGCATCTGAAACTCTGCTCAACAGAAAATGGGGTAAAAAGACATGTAATGCAAAATCGATTAATATGTATACACCATAGCATCATACTTGTGAATCATGATATTTTACACCTCAAACCATACGTTTACATTTGTTCCTCTCTATCGTGTACTCATTCTTCCCGTCATAAATATATCGGTTAACTTTCTTCGGTCACTAGGTGTCACTTTGCCCATATTTTTTTAATCTTTATAATATTATGGAAATACTTTTCAAAGCAAATTTATACGTAAGAATTTTAAGATTTTAAACTAAGTATCTTAAAAAGAAGTCAAACGATATATATTGATGATTGGAGGGAATAACTACGAAATTTTCAGCAGAAGAGATCACTGAAGTGCTGCTTGGTGCTTAATTGCATCCATAGTTCTATGCGCTAGGACAAAACATGAAGAATATGTTACACAAGCCGATCAATGATCACCACCCTTTACCTATCAACTACAGCCAATCAAGAATGGCCCCGCAAAATATGCCTCCAGACAGGGAAAGTACAAGCAAGTTGCCCAAAGCATTTTGTTCTGATCCCTGAAAGCACAATCATTCATGGATATATGTTTTTTCTTTGCAAGATCATTCATGGATGTAGCTTGATCAAGTGCTACAAAATACAGCATCAATGGTTGAAAACATTCGTTCACTAACCTTCTACCCTTTGGGTGCTTCGGTGAGGATGCAGACGGTGAGATGTCCGTTGCACAAACCGAGAAATGACGTTAACATGATCATACAGCCCTGGTCACTGTACTTTGCAGTGTAGTAGAATGCAGGAATGAGCAAGAACCATGAGACGACAGCAATCAGTAGCCCATTCCGGGATCTCAGCTTGACGTGTCCAATAGAGGTATGTATCTTCCGATAAGATCCCATACATTATAGCTCGCGATCAAGACAACTGCATACCTGCATAATAATGTGACAAGGACAAGAAGATGAGTTTTAGAAGTAGCCTATCAATGATCAATCCAAAATCAAGTAGGAAAGTTAAATTAGGACAGTACCAAGAGCCCAAGCTGTGTGATCCTGTGTTTTCAGCCAAAAAACCCGGAAAGATGGGTAGTGTCAATATATAGATCAAGAACAAATCCAATGCATAGTCTGTGTTCTGTAGTAGCAACTGCTTGGTACTCAAGCGTTCAACACATGAAGGGTCTTCTTCAGACCGAAAATTCATACAAAACTTAGTGTCAACAGATCCTCTTGCTAAGATTCATTAATGAATTGATACTAAACTTCCTACAAACTAAGAATATACTGATACTAAACTTCCTACAAACTAAGAATATACCAATGGATTTGAGCGATTTTGGATGCAACCAGCAGCAAGGTCAGCAGCAGACTGTCATAGACCCCTCTGAAGCAGCTTTTGAACGATAGAACTTCACAATTGGCAACTTTGGGAAGATGAAAGCATATAGTAGAACACATAGTAGCTCAAAGAAGCATGATATTGAAGAGAACAACACTGCATCAATTAAGTGGATATGTAAGATACAAGACAGAGGTTGCATATGGGGACAATTATATTCATTTGTTGCAACATACTAGCTCCTTTGCAAAGGCCATCTCTAGAATTCTCAAACGCTGCCTTTGTTATAAGCCTCAATGCAGAGGTTATCATGCCAGATGCAGCTAGTCCAGCAAAGAAGGACTGAAAATAAAAATAAAAAATAAAAAAATCAGTGAGCTAAATATGCAACTAAAAAACGAGAGTGATTTATCTATGTTTCCAAAGGCAGGTATTCACCTGGATAAATTCTGGGCACATCAGGGAGAGATCACCCGTCATTCCACCTTGAACATGACCATCGGCAACACCAAGGCAGCAGCAATGATACACACGCCAACAAAGGGTGCGATTCCACCTCTCCCTGGAGTTGCAACATCCAACTGCAATGTAGGAGAGCAGATCAGTGCGATACAGTTCTGCTGATTTAATATTAACCATGTCAGAACTGCTTCAAATGAGCTCAAGAAGAACAGTGTGTAACCCGCCAAATTGCTCAACCTCGTGTTAACCTTTGCCTCATGATAGGTGAATATGGCAGTTGTGGTGAGGACAAATGGCTGATAGGTGAGAGTAACAACTCTTGTTAGATGGTACTTCTGCAGTCAGAGAACACAAGATCCGTTAAAAAGAACTTCCTTTTTAGTCAGCAATTTTCACATTGTTAGACGTTTAAGAGGAAAACAATATTACTTCATACAATTCATACTGGGAAGAGGTAAGTGTAGTAATCTTCGACTGTAAGCATGCTATTGAACCCAAAGAGGCATCCATTTCCCAGAAGCCAGAAAATTAAAATACCCCAATGTTTTCCCTATTATCAGTGTCGCGACATTGCCTGAACACACATTTAGTAACACCGATGAGACTAACTACCCTTTCAGTGAGGAGAAAGAATGCAAACCTGAGTTGTAGCTACTCTTTGGTTTTCTTTACCGTACGCCATGTTTGTAGTCAGCTAGGATGACCCTGAAGATAAAGAAAAACAAGAACTAAGTAGGGTGCAGATTGATCATGCAAAAGATCTTTACCGTACGCCATGTTTGTAGTCAACTAGGATGGCCCTGAAGATAAAGAAAAACAAGAACTCGGTAGAGTGCAGATTGATCATGCAAAAGACATGTAGACAGAAATCATAACTTAGATCGCAAAACAACACTTACCGTGATCACTCTGATATGAGGAGCCGCGCACCCAAATCGTTGAAAGGAAATGGCAGGCCAGAAAGGAGAAACACAGAAAAATTGAACAAGAGAGCAATCTTGGAAGGGGAAAGAGGAATAAAAGAAGCAAAGAGTTGCATTCCCATGAAGATTAATATGAGATTAGATGAACTAATAAATATTTTATACGCTAATCACATAGAATTATATTCGCCATTATATCAAAGCGTCAACGCCAACAGATTGGATCACAATAAAATTATTGGTGATAGCAAGGACGTGTACCGACTTCATGGGATAGTTGTAATTGTACAGTGGAAATAAAACATTTCTAATGCTTATCTAGGGATTGAAAATTGTATCACTATTCAACGGCACGTGCATGAATGCATGACGAATTTACGAATCCTTTGCAGCGCATTCCCACTTGACCATAGAAACCCCAAGAGAGCGCCTCATCAGTGTTCAGTCGGACCAGATTTGCAATGCTTCTTAGAGTCAACACACACCGGAATTCCTAGAATTTTCGCCGTATACCTCATTGGTTTCGTGTCGTCTTCTTCGTTTGATTAGAAAGGGATGTACGAAAATGATATCTCAATTCAGTAAGCCACTAAGCCTGCCTGCAGTGCACTGGCTGTTAGTCCAGAAAGTAAGCTTCTTGAGTTGGGACAGTGATTCTCAGTTTCTCACTCTGATGGCGACAAGTAAGATCATGGCCAGGTTCACACTGGGACCTGGCACAAACAAATACTGGCTGCTGCGCACGGAACAAATTCTTAAGCTGAGACAAAGAATTGCTCACGAATACACAGCATTCGAATGCATTCGGAAACCAAAACTAGGATCAAATCTAGGACTGGAAAATCAAAAGGAGAAAACCTTCTTGCCTAATGCATGGACAGCAAGAAGAGAAACGGACCCCTGTATCTTCTCGGCCTCAAACCCCCGCCAGGACGAGCGCCCATCTGCAATGGGGAATCCCGGATGGAAAGCACTCGGCGACCCTCGAGCCCCGCCAGAGCCCGTCAGGAGGAACGGCGGCGCGGTTGGGCGGCGCCGCGCAGGCGGACAGGGAACCCGGAAACGGAACAGAAAGAGGTGGAGTTTTTTTAATTTATATATATATTAATTAAAATATATATATATATATGTTTGATATATTTACAGATTTATACCGAACGTGTTTAAGAGATTTAAAAAAAAAACTCTTCAAGATGATATTAAATTTGAAACATCCATTAGTCTCCGTTAACGGCGAACCAACGGAGGTTAGTAACTTTGCAAACGGTTTTTGCCGAGGATGTTTTATCTGGCAGAGCGTGTGAGGGAGGAAGGATTTGTAGTTTTTATAGGTGGGACTCTTATCACCCTCTATTTAAGTGTATTTTTCACTCCTATGGGGATGTAAATAAAATTGTTATGCCTATACGTGGGAGTGTAAGGCCTGATAATTTCATAAGAAGCCCTTGCCATTCACTGTTGGAGTGTTGTTTGGGCGGTACACTGTAAAAGCTCTCCTAGCCGCTAAAAAATCTAGTTGAATAAAAAAATAGAAGAGATGGTTGAGGGAAGACGAAGAGAAGCAGTAAAGTCCTACAGGCTTGTGGATTTGTATGCAGGTAAAATATTTATACTATTTATAAAATTTATTCGACGTAATGAAACAAAATAGTATATGTAGTATTATTCTAGATTTGTTACTATATTTGTGGTTTATTATTTTTATTTATAAATTCATAAATAGTTTTGTTCCTAATGTTTGAAAACATATCAGTGTGAAAATATCAAATACACATTATTAGATTTGATGATTAATTTATTACATAGTTAAACTCTATTTTTTTATAAATAGTATGTCAAATAGAGTGGTATTTTGGTTATATCATGATTAAGAGAAATGTTAGGTATGATGTAGATCTATTAGAGCTTAACTTAACCCTTACGGATATTAAATGTCTAGCTGAGAGTAGTTTGGTTAATGCGAGACTTCTGAATTAACCACTTGGTCAACGCAATAATAGTGTATGTTGTAGTAAGTCGGGCAATTGAAGATTTTTTTCTAAGAATTGATATTGGTGGATTTCACTGCCAACATGAAGAATACATTACAACGATATTGGCCACCTAATATTCTTGTGTCAGTGTAAAAAAAGACAGCATTGTTTCAATAGCCATGTAAAATAAAGAGGGTGTAAATATAATGGGAGGTAATGCTGAAATAGTAAAGGAAAAAATGAGTCAGAGTATCAAGAAAAAAGAGGAGGAGGAGTACGAGGATGAGAAGTAAGATACATGGAGCCTAGAAGATTAATAGATGAGGAGGAGGAGGACACAAGAAGGCTAATGGTGCACAGGCGGCCTAGCACACGTGAGTGCGGGCACGGGCGAGAGCACAAGGCTGATAAGTAGGCTCGGCATGGCGGTGGCTAGCGCGAGCACACACGCGTGCATGAGATCTAGCAAGATAGGCGTCGACATGCGATTGGCGCATGTGGCATGGTTGATGGGTACAATGGTTTTTCAACGGAAGCACGTTGAACTCTATAAGCTTCCATGTGTCTGGTGATATGGTTCAGTATTGATTTTGAATCTAGAGGCTACAAAATTATAAGGGCTTTGAGGTCTTTTCTTTGGAATTTTTTTACTTATTTTAGGCTCTAAAAAGGGGTAAAGTGTTAGAATTATTTAGGCACCATGGTAGAATTTTCATAAGCATAATCATAATAATAAAGTTAAAAATTAGTGGCATAATTAATCTCTTCTTTTTTTCGTTTACTTTTTTTCATACCTAGCGATCGATTTTAGATTGATTTATTTTTATGTGATTTGATTGGTTTTTTTTATGTAAAATCTAACTAGTTGTTTTTCTAGTATTTTGAAAACTTTGATTGATTAATTATTTTTTGATCTTGTGTGTTATTAATTAATTAGGATTTAATTAATTTCTTTTGACCTTCTATTTAGTAATATTGTTTCATTAATATATCAAGATCTAGAAGTAGGATTGATATGATTCCAATTGAGTTTGTTCAAAAATTTGTCTAGTTTATTCTCAATCAGAGTTACGGATTTGTGTTACAATCTTTTTATAGTAACAAAATGGTATTCTCTTCGTATTATGAAAATGTGGTTTTTTGTGATTAAGGAGATTTGTTTGACTTCCACAATCATTCACCCCCATCTAATTGACCAATTATATAATTTTATATAAAATATATGTATCATAATATTGTGTAGTATCGGTATTATAGTAATGGTAACTATTATTCATTTTTTTAACAAAAAATTATTGCTAGTTGTGAGAACTATATATTATATTTTTTATTTTTAATAATCATGTTAACTTTCTTTTTCAATACAGGTATGACATATTAGACATAGGAGCTGCTAGACCTTGGCTTCGATAGGTCACACAGCTCCTACCTCTCAGTTGTTGAGAATGTTATGCTGACCACCCTCCGTCTACGTCATTTGCGACACCTACTACTTGTAGACCCTCACTTTCGTGCTAGGTAAAACATATCCTTGTTGTTTCCCGTATCTTTAAATATGATTCCTAGGCGATAATACACATATTGCTTTTTTTTAGGTTTCGTGAGGCTAGCCTCCTTTCGTTGTGTAGGCTAGTTGAGGTCATAGCACACGAGAAAGACCCGACAAAACAGTGCTTCATGGACTAGTCTCTTCTCACAACACTTCTA
This sequence comes from Oryza coarctata, assembly GCA_030770085.1. Lineage (NCBI taxonomy): Eukaryota > Viridiplantae > Streptophyta > Magnoliopsida > Poales > Poaceae > Oryza > Oryza coarctata. The sequence continues at coordinate 14,869,082 of CM061475.1, forward strand.
GACCGCTAAAGGCCAGAGACGCACATGTTCCATCTACCGTGTGGGAAGATGACCCCTACGCTTTAGAATGTCTTGTACCTTTTAGGTCTTCCCCTCTTGGGGACACAATAAGTTCAGTTGATGGACTTCAACGATTGTGTGATGACATTCAGGGGTGTTTCCCTCGTGTTTAGCTCCTACCCGATCTTGCTGCTCTAGGTGCACTCCCTCACTACACCATAGATAGCCCCAACCAGCCATGGTTACTTAAGTTTACTATAAGTAAATTAGTTACTATGATACTATGTACATAATTACGTAAGAAAAGTAGTTTGTCATACTCCTGTGAAGGCTAATCAACTCCATTCTAAGGCCGACGAGTACTCGGTGTGATGGAGCTTCAAGGTGTACCTACTATGACTCTTTGGTTGGGTGATGTTCATCAGCACGACGGGCCATGCTATGAACAAGGGGCTTATCCACTACACTCGTGCCATCGTCAATGCTGAGAATGGAAGCGTACCACAATGGAGTTGAGAATTCACTGTCCTCACAGAGATGTATTGAGGTCCTTGCGATGCGTGCACAAAGACCGACCTAGGTTTATTGATCACCGGTTATCCACTACTTCTCTAGCTCTAGGTGGCCAAGCGCTTCGCTATCGAACAACCAATGGTCGACCGCCATGCCTACGACAATGGCATGTACACATAGAGTCCACCCTGAAGACTTCTCCACGATGGGAATAGTGTTGTGTCGTCGTTAGGTACACAATGTATTAATTCAATGTTTGTACTTAAAAAAATGACTTGCTAACACTCCCTATCATGCTCTGGAGTGACGATAGGCCCACTTGCAGGTCACGAGGTCCCGCTTAGACGTTGTGCTGGAGATCGATTGGTTCCAGCCAAACGACATTGTCTAGAAGCCATACAACCTACAACACATGTCATGATAATTTGGTTTGCATTAGATATACCCTCTACCAGTCATGCCAATGGTGCCGATAGACGTTCACCAGTAAGTATTAATACAAAATCGAATATACAATTGTCAGCTTCGTACATATTCTAACACCGTCTTTGTAAATAGGTATAATTAGTGGATATAGGTATCCAACACTTTGTGGGTTCCATGTTTGGAGAAGTACATTGATGATTGGTTACTGGTGACCAAGGAAGTCATTGAGGAGCAGCGCTTGCACATAGAGATGTTGTACCTAGTATACCTCAGTTGGTATCAACCTCACACCCACACGCGTGTGACATTTATTCTCGATGCTCTATATCTACATGTAATCGGTGTGTGAGATACGTACCCTAAATACCACGACCAATACTTCTTCCGTACTGTGAGTTAATCAATTTTCCGTATCTCAATTAAATGCATTATGCCTCTTACGTATGACATTTAATTTCAAATAGATCGACGCTATGTGGTAGGTTTATGGTAAGCTTGAGGCTATATACCAACGGTTGAAGGTCGGGGTTGTGTTGACAAAGGACGAGCAAATAATTACCTTCAGTGGGATGTGCAACATGATACACACTATCCTCTGTGCTCTCACCTATCGTGTAGTTGATGTGGTTCCTCCCGTAGTGGTAGCTGCAGCAGGAGTCCGCTCAGTAGGACCACAGGTAACTTTGTCTATCCACCACTTAAATATATTGCTTCTTTCTTGTCGTGCGACATTGCTATTAATAAAGTATATTCTTTATAGCTTTCGCTACGCCACACCTTGCTTCCTCCGTGGTGAGGATGTAGACACAGGAAGCAGGGACGTCGACACAAGGGTTTTCATATTTGCCGTACGGTACATATTTCTATTCGGTCCACAATATTCTAGTTTACATTGCTTAACCATTTTTCTCATAGAGCTTTAGGCTACACCGCCGTAGATCTCCACAGTTATGGGTAAATCTAAGCAGGACATCTATGGATGGGTGCACAACTCCTTCAACCACGATGACCTCATGACAAATCAGGACGTGGCTGGCTCCTCTCGGCTTATAGGAGCTCTGCCACCGTACACACAGGAGCCGCATGCTTTGACTCCTCTACAGTAGGTCCGCGCTAGCCATGATGTCACAGCCAACCACCTCACCTACTCCCAAGGTTATGTGCGAGTGCAAGGGAGGAGGACGAAGAGGGGTAGTGGGTAGGCTCCGGGCTAATAGTGTGTTGTACCATTTGTATTTACTATTTATACTACTTTGTATTTACTATTTTGACTATACATACCTACATTATTTACTATGTGTTAATACCACATCACTTTTACTCTTTATTATGTGTTCATGACTACTGTTAGCATATGTCAACAAACTTTCGGTGCCTTCACTCCTTACTATGCGCATGACTGCCAAGTCATAATCAACGTTGAGTGATGCCAGTCAACTTTCGACGCTTGATCGTCGTGTCGCTTTCAACACAACCCGACATACTACTTTCAGTATGTTAATGTTACATCATGTTCAAAGGTTTTTTACAAGCAAGGAACTTTCCGTGGGTGAATGTCACATCGTTTTTCACACCTAACATAACTCATGGTATATAAGACCTCCGTATACATGATGAACCTCAAGGTTTCTTCCTGTTGATACCCTTACAAAAGCCACACCACCCATTTACTCTATATCCTATAGCATTAAAAAATAATGGTTGCTAAATACGCTTTTAGTGAGGATCCGAACTAGAGAAGAAATTCTTTGGCTTAGCTAATTCTACCTTGGTATAACCATCCGTTCTGCATATGTGGTGATCAATACCAACTTGTGACATCTCGGGATCCCAACACTTATGGGAGGAGATTTTTTTTCAATGTCCAAAATATTATCATGAGATATGGATTGTATGTCCTTATGTTTTCAATTGTTCCTTATCACAATATTTTTTTCAAACTAATACTTTATTTGCCAGATTCATAGAAATATGTACAGCTTCAGTCAGTGGGTTGATACAGAAAATCCAACTGTTGTTTTTCTGAGGGCCATTGGTTTTCTCTATCAAAATCAAATGAATAATACATGAGAAGGAAAGAGGAATATAAACGACATTGATAGGCCGAATAGTTAGGCTAGAGGTTGTGTTCATACCAAAATTTGATAAACTCTGCAAATAAAATCAGAGAGCCGATCGACTTATGGAATTAGGCCGATTGATATAAGAAAAGAGCCGATCACATAGATGAAGATGGATTCGGTTTAGTCAAAAATAGAAGATTATCTAGATGAGATCGGATCTAAGTAGAAGTCTTAGAAACCAGGGTAGGGTGGTTGTATCTTTATAAAATATATCTTATAAGATAGCCAAATTTAGTCAGTTTTTTTATCTCTAATATAGATTCTATTTTATCATTAGGAAAGTTCATCTAACCTTATGATATAAATATAGACCCCCTCGAACCATGTAAATTATCTACACAGATCAATATAATCTTAGTGCATCGTCACTCTAGTTTATCTAGGTTTTTACTAATAGTTTTTGGCTCTCAACATGAGGTTATATCGGTTAAGTTTGAACTCCGGTAAAAGGGTAAGTCCTGCCATTATCCTGATATATCCGCTCTGTTTAAGATTGCATCGGTTAGATCAACCTTTTAGTCCGATTGGATATATCACATCATATTCGTGTGAGATCTATTGGCTTGTCGAGCTTCTTTTACCGTCATCAGTCTCATACTATATCAATTAGGTCCAACCTACTGTTAATAGTAAATCGAGCCTTAAGTTGGTGAGTCTTTACTCGACGTTTCATCAGAGTAACCAGCTGATGAGTTATCTTTACATTGAGCTTCACGCCTAACATATCGGCTTTTTAGCTGACATACATATATTGCCCATTTATCCGCTAGTGATCGATCTGATTTTTTTAGATCTGGTATTATACTGTCTCAATTAGTTCCGATTTATCAAGACTATATCTAATAGGGTTGGCATTGAGATCTAGCAGGTTTCATTCCTCCTATCAGCTCAGCTGGCTGATGAGTTTATTCATATGCCTGCATCGGACTCACAGTCGATAGCAGCCGATAGGTTCACCCATTCCTTTAAGCCTTATACTATCTTGTTTTAGTTCGATCTATCAAGGCTGGCTCTTACGGTATCGTCATCGGTAGTCACTAGGTCTTGGCCCTTCGAAAGATTGGATCTCACTCTTTACCATTTATCATATATTTTATTCAGAATGCCATCGGTTCTATAGCCGATATGTCTTTTATTTTATTTCTCACTATTTGCCTGTGCCGTCATCAGCTTTCTTGCCAATGTATGAGCACTACAGACTATATCGGTAACTTACCGATAGCAGGAGTACATCGAACTCATAGCTGATGGCTATCTTAACTCTATTGGCATATCTAACCGATAGCAGGACTCTGTATCAACCAATTGGCTCGATAATCTAACTCTATATGTATTCCTTATCAATTAGAGGTTAAATTGACTGGCACACCTGCAACAACCAGAAGACTCCAACAAACAGAAGGACCTGCATTGGAGTTAAGCATATCTCTCAGGTCTTCGTGTGTTCGAGCGCATCGAACATTTATCGACGAATACGGTGGACCGATCTGTGCACGCGAATAGGCTATAACCTCTTGTACTACATTCATAGCGGGATCATCCTAAGTACACTTGCGGTGATCAAGTATCCTAAGTGTACCTGCGGTAATCATTTCTAGGTGGGGACGATACTAAATGTAATTTATTTGTCTAAATTTTCTTATGATGATTTCATTGTAATTTTGTTATATATCTCTTTAATTTATTTTAATTTTATATCACCTTAACTACAATAGCTATATATGCTCCTTTTTACTATAGGAACCGACAAAAATTTACATGAAGAAATCACCATATAACTCTTTACACGTATCATATAATCTAAAACAATTAAACAATACATATGGAGTATAAGCGAAGAGTCGACTCCTCTAACAATGGCTGACTACAAGTGGATGATACTTGATGATTTTCACAAGTTTTAAATTATATTTATACCGTCTTACTCATTGTATTATTTATATTCTGTTTATATTTTATCTGTAACGTGTAAACCTTTCAGTAGCTATATAATATTTTTATCACTATTGTCTAAATAATATCCATATGAGCCTATTAATCGTCCAACCATCTAATTTATGGTGTAATAATTTCTAGTACACTGAATTCTTGCATAATTTAGGAATCTCAATTATCTTTTCTATGTCACCTCAAATTTTCTTTACAATTAAATCTTTAAATAAGATTAATTCATTTAAAATATTATTTTTTTTCTCTTAGACATTTATACGGTTGGGATAAAAATACCCTAACAATGGTGGCAAGGGGCCAACCTACAATATTGCTAGGCCTGCTCCTCTTCTATGGGCGGGCTAGCAATTTTGCAGGCAGCCCTATAGGGGTGAAAAAACGCCCAAGCAGAGAATAGAAAGGGGCTGGCTAAAAAAATGATACACTCTCCTCCTCCCTCACTCCCTCACACACAATACGATGGTATTTTGCAGACAACTCCTTGCCATCTGACAAAACGCTCTCGGCTAGAGCAACAAGGAGATCGTCTATAAATTTCCTAGCTCCTCATCGGTTCATTATTAGCATGACCAATAGTCATTTGTTACATCGGATTTAACGCTATCTGGTAAGGTTTTTTTTATAAAAAAACCCTCGTGGAGAGCATTGGGTATGGTTGTATAATTTTTTCAAACAAAAATATATTTATGTAAATATTTTAATAAAATATATATATATTAAAAATACAAAGAAGTCAGGTACTGAAGTGGGTTGTAAATGGGCCATAAATTGGGCCTCGCCGTTATCACATTATGGGCCGAGGCACCACCGGGCGAGGAGTGCTTTGCAGAGATGGAACACAGTGAGCCAAAATGGACTGATGCACAATTAAGAAGCTGGATTTAGGCTGAGCTACTTCCTCTCATGAGCGGATTTACCAATGGCTAAACAGTATATTTTATATAAAAATTTGCATACATAAGTTTTTTATAGTTAATATTTATTTATTTATTTATTTTTATAATTAATTAATACTTATTTAATTATACCTATAAGTTTTAGCTAGAAGAAATATTTTCTATAAAAATGTACATCACTATTTTTGAATAAAATTTTTTATATTAATCTCCAGAGTTGTAGAAGTTTGATTACACATATTTTAAAACATATATAGTCCATTATCACCAGAGTAAATCATTTTTTTAGCTGATTATGTGACAACTTAAAGTCAAAACCGATGATTATTTAAACAGAAATAGTAATTTAGAGTACATAAAAGTGGAGGGTTGTTTCTTTCTAACTTGTTATAATAACACAATACTCCTATACTATAAATTTTATAGTGTTTTACAAAGATATCAACAATAAAAAATCCTATAGAACTTGCAGATAAAACCATTTTGGTCACCACCCTTTGCCTATGAGCCACATCCAATCAAGAACAACCCCACAAAATATTCTTGCCAAGCGGAAGAACACAAGCATATTGCCCAAAGCATTCTGTTCAGGTCCCTGCAAAATCATGAACCCCAACTTGAGCCAATCAGCCAGTGCCTGTATCCTAACCAACAGAGAGATGGTTCAGAAAATTCAGAGACCAACCTTGAAACCTTTGGGCGCCTCAGTGATGATGCAGACGGTGAGATGCTCATTGCTCAACCCAAGAAACGAAGTTAGCATGATCACCCAGCCCTCATCACAATACTTCACTGTGTAATAGAACGCAGGGATGAGCAAGAATCTCGAAATGACTGCGATTAGCAGCCGATTCCTGGATGTTAGCTTGATCTGCTCGATCAGTGGCAGGTATCTCCCAATCAGGTCCGATACGTTGAAGGTTGCAAACAAGACAAGCGCATACCTAAATTTTAAATTTGAATGATGAATTCACTCATGAACCTAGAAAAAATTACTAATTTTTTTCAGACATTTGTATGGTGAATACAATCATCTTCAGATATTAAAGTAGATGTGTGTCCCAGTGTCTTCAGCCAGAAAGCCGGGGAAGATCGACAGTCTCAGGAGATAGATCAAGAACACGTCCAGTGCGTAGTCCATGTTCTGATGTAGCAGCTGTCTGTTGCTTAATCGTTCTGCGTAATCCGGGTCTTCTTCAGCCTAATAATTAAGTCCATTTGAGAAGTTCAGCATGACATGATCTCTTTTCAACTAGAGCATGATTGTCTGAAAGTGCATACCAAAGGATCTGACTGACTTTTGATGTCACCGACAGCAAGATCAGCAGTGACCGTCAGAGATCCCTCAGAAGCAGCTTTTGTGCTGTAGAACTTGACGATTGGCAACTCTGGGAAGACGAAGGCATAGAGTAGGACACATAGCAGATCAAAGAAGCATGCTATCGATGAGAACAACACTGCCATCAATCTCCAAAAGGATGTATCAGCAATCAAGGATCTCATTTCATATATCACAATGTAAGTAATTTATCTCTGGATTGACCCGGCGAAAAAATTTATCTCTGGATTCATTAAAAAAATGTATCTTTGAATGCTGGAAAACGTACTGGCTACTTTGCGAAGGCCATCTCTGGAGTTCTCAAATATGGCTTTTGTCAGAAACCTCAATGCAGAGGTTATTGCACCTGATGCAGCAATGCCAAAAACATCCTGTTGCACCAGTAACTTTAGGCTAAACAAAAACGAGAGTAATAACCCTTGTTGGATGGTAATTCTGCATTCAGAATGCATACATTCAGAATTCAGTCAGGTGTAAAAACATCCTGTTGCACCAGTAACTTTAGGCTAAACAATTGTTGTCCCGGGAAGAGGTAAATATAGTAATCTTCGATTGTAACCATGCCGTTGAGCCCAAAGAGACATCCATTTCCGAGGAGCCAGCAGATGAAAATGCCCCAATTCTTCCCCTACCATCAGAAAAGTTCAGAAACCCAATGTTTCAGACACACATGTTTCAGAAGGTGAAGATGCTCTGAAAACTATAAGCATCTGTTTCAGCATGGTAGGTTAAATGCAAACCTGAGTTTTGGCTAATCCATGATCTTCTTCATCTCATCCTGTGATCAGCTCACTTTGATCGCCCTGCACATCAAGAAAAACTAATTAGTACTCAAAAGATATGACACGAATGATAATACTATCAGACTATCTGACAGAGAACTCCATATCTTCTCTTCTTCTTTTTTCTCAACTGCAGACCATCATGTATTCATGTCAACGAAGAGGTCGAACAGTGAAAAATGGAGTAAAAATTTAACTGGGATCGCTCTGTAGGATGAAGAGCTGCCCATCGATCATAACAAGGGGAGGAGACAAGAACTGAATACCGACAAGGGAAACTTCGAAGGAACAAACAAAAGAAGAGAGCAAGAAGACGAGGATGCAACGACTAAAGAAACAAAAAGATAATTTCCGTTTTGTTAGTTGATCCAACAAGATACTGTTTGCTTGCACTCCTAGCAGATCTAGTATTCATGTGGATTATTTTTATGATACACGTGGTTCATGCATCAGCATCACATGCGGCTAGCTGGGGGTCATACTCCTCCACAACGACGCTGACCCGGTGAGAAGGAAACAGCGACAGTTAGGTCTCATTTAGAAAGCAGGAATTTTACCGGAGTCAGTTCAATTCCCAAAAAATCCTCTAAAATTAATCTGTTCTATATGAGGCCTTACTAATAATGGTGAAATGTAGCGATTTACGCTGATGAAAGCTAGCAGAAATGGAGTATTGAGTATTACTCAATTGATGTCAGGCCCTGTTGGTGGAAGCTGAAAGCTGGAGATTCTAATAAGCAATCAGTGAGTAGCCAATTGGCTAAAATATAGAGAAAAACTTTTTTCCAATTTTTTTATCTTCTACCTCATTTTAATCTTTTAGATTCTGTATCTATCTATTCTCAGAATTTGAGTAAGAATCTATATTATTTGATAAATCTAGAGATTTTAGGATAAGCTCCTCCAAGCAGGACCGAAATATCTAGCATTTCCCAAAGTCAGGCACTAGGCAGCTAGCTGATGCAATTCCCCGTAGACTTCTCTGAATCTCTGATCAACACATAGTTGCAGTTGTAAAAACAAGTTGCTGTGTTTTCAAAAGGGTACAAGGAGGACGCGCACACACTTTAACACACACGTGTGCGTTTCCGTAACGTTAAGATTGAGTTGAGATTGAAGGCGCTAGACTTTAGTATACGGATAAACGTACAAGGGACAAATCCCCCATGAAGGCTCACGAAAATCGCTACCAGAAGGAGTCGATCCCGCGACCGGTGGTTCTCAACGGAGAACGCACCAACCGAGCAAAGCTCTGTCCTCGGCTGTGTTTCATGGAGAGCAAGACCTGGCCCAGCTCAAGTGAATGCAAAGACAAGGCCTTTCCTCGGCCGAATCCACCCGAATCCAGGCCTAATCAACACACGGAATCCAAAACAGGAATGCCTTTACTCGGATCTGAGGCATTAACACGGCCCAGATCAGCCGCAGCTCACCAAACCGCTCATGAACGCACATCGTACAAATCTGGACCGTCCATCTCAGATTGGACGGTCGATCTGCCCTCCGCCTAAACCTCCCTTCACGATCTTAATTTAACTTCCGTTTCTGTGAGACACCCTGACAGCGTGGACGTTCGTAATCTTCCAAGCGGCCGCCTCCCCTCTGACGCTGTCAGATAGCGGGCCCCACGTCTATGCAGCGTCTTAACCCCATCAACTCCCTCTTTCTCTCTCCTCTCGCCTGCGTTGCGTCGCGTTGCGTCCCTCTCTCCCCGAGCCAGTTACTCGCGCACTCTCCCCCACCTTGATCTGACAAAAATCCCAATCCCCTAGGCCGGCCTCGCCGGAACCCTAGCCCGCCGCCGCCACCGCAGCTATGCTGCCCCGCCGGTACAAGGGGAGGGGGAGGGGAAGGGGGAGGGGGAGAGGGAGGGGGAAGGGGAGGAGCAGAGCCGCCGAGGCTGCGCCTGTAGAGGAGGTCGACGCGGAGGACGCCAAGTCTGAAGAGGAGGCCGCCGGGAGCGGCGGTGGTGGTACGGATACGGAGGAGGCTAAGGAGGAGGAGGAGGCGTCGGAGAGTAAGGGCGAGGGTATGGAGGAATCCAAGGAGGAGATGGAGGTGGAGGTGGAGGCGGAGGCGGAAGGGGATGAGGACAAGAGCGATGAGATGGACGCCGAACCTGGAGCGGGTGCGGCCGAGACGGAGGCGAAGGAGGAGGAAAAGGATGCTGAGGTGGGAGGGGAAGGCGCTGGGAGTGAGTCCGAGCGCGAAGCAGAGGAGACGGACGGCGAGAATGAGGAGGAAGCCGCTGGGACGGACGGCGACAATGAAGAGGAAGCCGCCGAGACCGACGGCGAGGAGGAAGAGGGGGAGGAAGCCGCTGAGACCGCCGGCGAAAATGAAGGCGAAGGCGCGGAATCTGATCCCGAAGTTGAGGCCTCCGACGCCGAGCAGGATGCTTCGGAGGAATCTCCTCCGTCCCCTCCGACCCGCGGCCGCCGTCGCAAGCGCGCGGCGACTCCCGACCCGCCCCCTGACGATGACGAAGAGGAGGGGACCCCTGTGCCACTTCGCCGGCGGCGCCGGAGGAAGGCAGGGGACCGCGGCGACTCTCCACCTCCTCTACCCGACCACCTCCGGTGCCGCCGCAGTGATGGGAAGAAGTGGCGCTGCCAAGCCCGCGCTCTCCCCACCGTCAGCTTCTGCGAGTACCATTACTCCAAGGCCAACAAGGGCAAAAAGCCACCGGCCGACGGAGAGGTCCTTGCTGTTGCTCTCCAGCGGCAGAAGAAAAACAAGAGGAAGGTTAGAAGGAACGTGAATGCGTCTCCAGCATCACCTCCGGCAGCCACTAATGATGTGACTAGGGATCTCCCGAATGGACTGATGAGGATCTCTCCGGGGAGCAGCGAGCCTGCAGGTTCCTTGCCATCACCAGTGACAGCAAAAGTTGGAGTGGATATTCCTGTACCGATACGGCGCTGCTACCGCTCGAAGAATGCTGAGCCGATTCCTGTTGGCCCTATTAAGGTCACCTATCAAATATTGAATTGTTCCCGTTTGATGTTTTGTTTTGCGTTATTTTGTATTTAGCCTACCTTGTGCTTATTACTGATTTGTGTTGGATTAGGTTGTTCCTCGTGCAATGGGTATGACAAAGGCAGCACAAAAGATGTGTCACCGCTGCGGGATGAAGAAGGCTGCTCGTATTGTCCAGTGCAAAAACTGTGACAATAGGTACTTCTGCAACAACTGCATCAACAAATGGTTAGTTTGGGGTTTGTTTATAATCAGTTTAGTTGCTCGCTTATAAGGCTTGCATTTTGTTGATTGTTGCATTGTGATTAAGATATCTGTAGAGTAAACATTTTAAGTATTGAGAACTTGGGTGATCCTTATTGAGCAATTAGGAGAATGAATCGCCTGAGTTTCAGGATTTCCCTTTTTTTTTTAAGTTTGTAAGTAGTTTCAAGAATGGAGGGGCATGCATTAGCTTGAATCTATCAACTATGGTTACCAGTATTGTGGATCATGCCTGCAATCCATGAACCAGATTGGGATCCTGATTGCAGATTGCCAATGATCTTGGATTGCCATTTGAGCACCGACTGATGGCAAAGGGAAAAGAAAGGATTTTTTACTTGACCGGAAAAGTAAAGTATTGGGAGAGGGAGAACTATCCTTAATCCATTCTGTTACTTCTCCTTGTTGCTTCTTCTGTTGCTGCTGCAGTTGCTTCTGGTTAGTGCTATTGCTATTGCCACCACCGCTGCTTACAGCCTAGGTGGTAGCAATTTTGTTGATTAAGCAAAAACGAGACAGGGGGAGGAAATGGCAGCGGAGGTGGAGGTGGAGGTGGAGCTGGAGGTGGAAGAGAGAGAGGTCAGGTCAAGAGGCTGCATGGTTGCTAGGATTGGAATATGGGGAAGGGGGAGGGTGTCTTCATAATTGATCATCTGATTTTATTGGGTCACTGCTTCCCATATAACATTACTAACCTTCATTCCACAATTTGTAGTCATCCATGTAAGACGGAACCTTTCATTGATCTGGTCTTGTATTCCTGGTATTGTGAAATTTAAATCCGTCTTTTTTTTATTTGCCCGGTTGCCCCTGACAACTTTAGGAAATCACTTATTATTAAAAAAAAGAATTGTACAGTGGTGAAGATGGCATCATGATAACGTAGATGTCATCGCCTGGTAGCTCATGCACTAAATCATAATGTATGATATACTTATGATGTGTCCACTTGCGTTCTAGTTCACTTGTGTTTCCTATGCTACAATCTTCTTCTTATTGTCAAACAACTTAACCTGAGCTGGAAATGGCAGTAGTATGTGACTGGCTAGTGCACACTCCCCGATTTTTCAGTTTGGAAGGGTTGGAAAAACTAAACAAACAATTCACAGTAACTTAATGTGTTCTTGGTTCATGGATGCATTAATATAATGCATTATGGTGAAAATAAGATCATAATTTATTATTCACCCACGAATTTGTGCTGAAAGTATTCCTCTTGTTAACTTGATTAGAGGTAAAAATCTTAGAACATATAACGATATAACTAGATAAGTTTGCAAATTTCAATGGTTCAATGGTTATGTTCCTTTGGCGCTAGATATTGACCTAGTATTTACAGGGATGCCAATATAGCTATTATTAGCCTTAGAGCAGGTGTGAACCAAAAAATGCAGATTACTTCCAAATATTTCATTGTTATGGATATAGCCTTTTCTACACATGTTCTGCCAGATAATAAAATCTGTATAAAACGTTATGGTTGTGAGTTTGCCATGTCACTAGCAATTTGTTATGGACACAAAGCCAGCAGAAGCAATTTCTTTTCTGGATCAACCAATGCTTGACTGGGTATTGTCATGTCCATGTATCTTGGTCCTGAGTCCTGACTATTCATACTATGCAGGTATTCTGGGATGTCCAAGAAGGATATAAAGACGCGCTGCCCAGTTTGCCGTGGCTGCTGCAATTGTAAACAATGCACCCTTTGTCAGACCAAGGGTGCCATTAGTTTGGTGATTATTTTACTAGATACATCATGATGGCAATCTGATTGACATCCTTTCATTTGATCATTGTGTTTATTTGTTGGTGTGCATTTCTTGAATCTTCAGGAATCATCAGGTGATCAAGACAAGCTAATCAGTATAAAGATTTGCAATCACCAATTGTACAAGCTTTTACCTGTAGAACTAAACCAGGAACAACTTGATGAATTGGAAATAGAAGCTAAAATACAAGGTTTGTTTTTGTAATATTTGGTGTGCCACTCTTTCTTTTCAACTTATCAAGAATTAATCACTCTAATTTTACTCTTAATAGAAACAAAAATATCAAGTGTCCGTGTTCAGGTAGCTGATGAGCAAAGTGAATCACTCGACTGGTAGGCTCTGATCTCTGCTATTCTCAATTATATAGGAGCTAGTAGCATATATCCCAGTTACTTCTATCTTCTTGCTCTCAACTCATGATAATGTCAAACAGTAACCTATCACAATGGTGGTACATATGTTAATCATCTTGTGGTTATGGTTAGCAAAAGCTTACTAGCACACTGCTCCAGTTTATTAGCTAGTTTAACCTGTCCAAACTAATCATAATATTACTTTGACATGTTTCCTAATTTTAGGCTTGTTTGATGTTTTATGATATTGTGATGGTCTTTTTTGCATTTATTTATAAGCATCTTAAGCAGAAACCATAGTTATTATTTAAGATTTACATTTATTTCTTTATTGAATCATTTATCCAATGTAAGATTTATGCTGGTGGTGATGCTTTTTAAAATAATTATCGTTGACTACACTGTTATTCTATTGAAATTTTTCATCTGGTCAGGGATCTTATAAACTTTTATTTGAAAACCAGCAATAACTGTAAGCTCTCGGTGCTCGAATTCCTGAGAAGCTGCCCAAGATGCCCTTTTAAGCTGTGCTTAAGTTGCTGTCAGAAGATACGCGAGGGGAGTATCTCGGCCATCACCCCTGAAGACAAATTTAAGCAACGGTTGCTTCAGCAAGAGTCAGCCCATGAGGATGGCAGCATTAGTTGCCCTTCCATCGAGTTAGGTGGCTGTGGCGACTCCTTGCTAAACCTGGTATATGTACCCCCATCTGACCAATCTGAAGAAGTCAGTTCAGGGGACGAGGGTCAGGGCAATCATTCTCGAGTTAAAGATGCTGCAGCTGAGAGTAATGGAGGCCCTGACAGATTATCCGTTGGCCAGCAGGAGACCGTTTCTTCGTAACTACAACTGCTGATGTAACTGCTGCGCGTTGCAGAGATGCCCATTCATCTTTCAGGTGAGTGTGTCATAACTGTGAGAGCAATGAGCATGGCATGCTCATTCTGAGGCCTTGGAGAAGGGTGTGCTCCGGATTCGTTAGACGGTAGATTGCCTGATTTAGCGTGATTTTCGGCCCATATCGGCCATTGATTTTAGGTCTATGACCTGTGGATATTCTCGAGTAATTTTTCCGTACTGATTAATCTTTGGTTTGGACATGGTTGTACATAGGCTTAGGTCTTTGTTTACCCTCCTTATTTAAAATGGTCGTACGGCCATCATTTTGTTTTTAGATGATTTTTATCTTCTTTTGCTATTGCAGATGGCGTTAAGTATCGCTGTTAACTTGATACAGTGTTATCTCCTTGTCCTGGACCTGGAGGCAGGTGAATGGGCTTGGGAAATTGGGATAGCCTTAGGTCCAGGCGACAACAAAAGCTAGCGGCGGAGGCATTGGATTTTTTATTAAAATATTTACAAAATAAATTTTTGTTTGAAAGTTTTATAAAACTATACCCTAATGTCCTTTGAGAGAGTTTTCTTTTTTAAAAAATCTTCTTAAAAGATGTAAAATCCGATTAGGCGACTTTCTTGACATGGGTGTATTTTACTCAGGAGGTTTGTCGTTTTTATAAGCATCTTGTTGTTATTCTTTGATTAACCTTTTTGTTTTTACAAGCTTCTTCTTGCTGCCCTTTGATTAACTTTTTTTCCTGTCATATAAATGTTCAGATTTTAAATAAATCTATTTTTAATTAAAAATTTAATTTAAAGAAAATTTAGGAGTGTAAAAAAATATAATTAAGATATCTAAATTATACAAGAATTTAGTGTAATAGAAGATTAACCATTAATAGGTTATACGTGGATATTATTTAAATAATATTGGTAAAAATATTATAGAGATGTTTATACGTTTTGGACATAATATAACTAAATAATATAATGGAATGCCTATTTGCAACTATATCGTTTCTAAAGGAGTTTATTTTGTATGTATTATTTAATTATTTTACTTTATATGATTTTTATAGAATTTTACGGTGATTTATTCATATCTATTCATTATTTAAATTCTCCTATGGTAATAGGTGCATATATGCATATACTGCTATTGTAGTCACGGTGATAATAAAATTAAAATAAATTAGAGAGATATATAGTAATTTACAACAAAATCGCTATCAACTATGTTTAGATAAATAGAGTATCTATCAAAAGTATCGTTACTTACCTCACCAGTTAACAACAATCACCACAAACACGCTTGAAATGTTTTCATCATAGAGATAGTATAAGATGTTACAAGCTCTAGTTTAATCATTTGGCTCACTAATGTCGTAAAAAAATCAATGTCCATTGGTGAGAAAAAAACCAACATTCATATTGGTTTTTTTTATTAATCCACTGAATGAAGCCACAAATCCTTATATGTATCTGAAAAAAAGTATTATTTCAAAAAAAATAACATCATAACAAACAATTGAAAAAAACAAAGTCATATAATCAATACCTCATGAGAATAGTTTATACATTAAAATAATTTCCTCCTACGAGTATTGAAGTCCCAAGATATCATAAGTTAGTCTTACTGATCTCGTTCTTCTTATACTCTCATGGCATGTGATATCCTTTAGAGATAATAAATCTAGAGAAGTTCTCATTGGACCATTGGACCATTGTGAGAGATTTACATTACTACCTGAAAGATCAAATCTCCTAAACTTGTTGTATAGGAAGTTTTGGTGATTAATGATAGCATATGTTGGGACTAAATATTTTTATAATTTAGAGTAACTACGCTGAGTTTTAGCATTAAGATGAGGATATTGATGAATATGTTAATGAAGAAAAGATATTAAAGATGTGAAGAAAGAAAATAGCTTTATATGGCAAGACAGTGAAGGACAAACAATGCTTGGTCACAATAAACCATACGGTGGTAAAGTAGAAGCGAATGGTTTGGTGTCAACAGACCAATGTGGTGATGAATGAAGAGGCTTCGTATCAATGGACCGTACAACATCATACAAAGTTGTGGAAGATCTGCTTCAATCATTTAAAGAGTGTAAGATGGAGTGTCGAATATTAAGATGATGAGAAGCATTGATTAAGGCAAAGATATAATTAATTTGTAACTAATTTATTTAATGAGATGTAGGTAAATAATCCTTATGGTAAAATAGAGCTGATGTTGACAACTCTCAAGGTGAATTAAGAAGATGGTATGAAGGTTTACCAACTTTGTATCTCCCTCTTGGTTGAGATTTGAGAAAGGCTCCCAAAATAAAACTTGTACATTCTTCAATGAACTATCTCCAAGATTTATTGTATATTTTTTGAGTTCCTTATCATAATTCTTCTAGTGATTTAAGAGTCACTTTGCGTATGTCTTTTTAGTTATGCTTAAGTTTCAAAAGTGCATATCTTTTATTAAAATTCTCAAAAAGTGGTTTAATAAAATTTGTCTCAAACATATAGCTCATTATTAAAAAGTTTATTGAATTTTTAAGCTCATTTGGATTTGTGACATTCTTCAACTCTCTTTGTTTTTAAATTTGAAGTGTTTTCTTCATAATCTTTTATATATCAATTGTTTAAATATAGAGTACACTCCCTATTTATTTTCATTAAACAAGTGCATGTGTTTATCAAATAATTCAAATACTTAGATGCACACATTTAGAAGGAGCATATCCTATATATTTGTGAGTTTTAGACTAACTTGTTGTCAAGTGTATTTTGTGTTTAATCTTATGTAAAGTGAAAATATCCTTGGAGGTAAAGGTATGTCTAACTTTTGTAGTCTACTTAGAACACTAAAGATATATTGGCATTTTTTTTCTTTTAAGATGTATAAGACATGTGCATCTCTTATATATTTCATATATTTCATTTGTCTTTATGCTTTTATCCTCTCACATATTATTTTAATAATTGAAGCTGGAGAAGTATAAAGAGAAATTAATATAATGATAAGAAGTGTTTTCTTGTTTTGTTTGTTCAAACTAACCCTCTAAGTTTCATACAAATGTTGACATATACTAAAGTATTATATTTATATTTCTTTTTTATGTGATAGTGTTGTCATTAATCATAAAAAGGGAGATTGAAAGATCAAGTCTCCTAACCTTGTATTACATGAAGTTTTGGGACAACATATATTAGGACTAAATATTTCATAATTAGGTTGAGTTTCAGCATATATATTAGGACTATATATTAATGGATATATTGGTAAAAAGAAGATATTAAAGATGTGGAGAATGAAATGGCTTTGTGTGGCAATATAGTAAAGGGCAATCAATGCTCGACCGTGATGTACCATGTGGTGATGAAGGACAAGCGAAGGGTTTGACGTCGACGGACCAATATGGTGGCGAAGAGTAAGTGAAGGCTTTATGTCAATGAACTGCGCAATGCCATGCGAAGTTATAGAAGAACCACATCAATTATTTAAAGGTATAAATAGGTGATCAAGATAAATATATAATTGATTCAGGACTAATATGTTTAATGAAATATAGGTGAACAATCCTAACGGTAAAATAGAGTTGACATTATCAACTTTCAAGATAAATCAAGAAGATGACATAAAGTTGTTCCTAGTAGTATAGCTTTTATATTTGTTTTTGAGTATATGAATGCCATACTATTAAGAGAGATGCAACGTTGATGTATATGTTTATGTCTCGATACTCAAAGTGAATCTTCTAAGTGCTTCATTGAGAGAAATCCAATGCTTAACATATTCTCTGAGAGGTTCTAGAGTTTATTCTTTGTTAGGTTGAGTAGCCCTCTCAATAAGGTTTTCATTGAGTCTAAGATCGTCGAAAACAGACTTTGAAGTAAGTAGTTATGATCGTTTTTATATAATGCTGTCAGGGAGTAGTGGATACTCCGGACCAACCATGCTAGTCAGATAGAGAAGCTTGTCTGGTGTCTTCGCTAATTTTGGCCAAATACTCCAGACTATAAATTTATGAGTAACGGCTAGTTTTAGGGGACTCGAGTATTTAAATCCCTCCACCCCCTCAACTAAGTTTTGGCAAGAGTAGGCCTATCCAAACTAAATAGCCCCTTCCAAATCCCCTACCTTGGTGGTAGCTCTTTGTGAGAGTGATTTGAGGAGAGAAACAGTTGAGTTGAGAGATTTAGAGGTTGAGAGCGAGATTCACTTCATTGTTCAAGCACTTAAGTTTATAGTAGGCAAATCTTCGATTATGTTTATTACTTTTGGATATTAAGGTCTCCTAGACAGGTAGGAGTCACCAGTGAACTCCCAAAGTTATGGTGAGTCACTAAAAAGTTTGTGAAGTTTCATCCTCACCCCCGCAAGAGAGGAGGTAATCGAGTAAGAATCAAACTTGTTCTTGGAGGTTACTTCATAGAGTAAGATTCACCGAAGGTAGTAGCTCATTGTCTAAATGTGTGGACCTCGGTAGTCACTTGGAAACAAAGTTTTTTCTTAGTTGTTGCTTGGAGGCTAAAACTTTATTCTTGGTGATTGTTTGGTAAGGCTTGAGATTGAGAGAGATCTGACTTCTTAGAATCCATCAACAAAGACGTAGGATCGTTAGAATTTAAACTTTGGGAAAGAATTTTTTTTGTCTCCATCTCTCACTTGTGTAATTTTCTTTCTTGCATTATTTACCATTGATTTGGATCACCTCTTTCCTCCACTACTTTCAAGAGTGTTTCTTTCAAATATTCTTTTGGACACAGTGAACGAGAACCAAAATATCTAGACTCACTATTCAGAGACTTCGACCGAGATTCTCTGTCTGACAGAGAGATTTGTCTAGGTACTCTTACCATTTTGACCGAACATTCTGGAGGACTTCATCCAGATACTCTAGTCCTTTGGTCTAGATACTTTACAGGAACTTCATCTGGATACTTTGGACATTTTGACTGGATACTCTAGAGAAATTTCGTCCGGATACTCTAGTCATTTTGACCGGACACTCCAGAAGACTACGTCTGAATACTCTGGCCCTTTGGTCTAGATACTCCAGATGAGAATTTTATTCCTCTACCAGTGTTTTTCAGAAATGCCTATTCACCCTCCCTCTAGACGACATTAAGGTCCTTTCACCGCTCTTCTCGTCTGATGATTTATCATTCTCTATATGCTCGTTATAAGAATCTTCCATATCCATTATCTCAACGATAGTGTTGTTTCTCTCTATAGTCTATGAATCCTTTGGCTCCCTATCTCCTCCTCCTTCTTTTTCATGCTCTGACTTATTTCCCTCTACTATTTTAGCAACAACTTCTATCATACTAAGACCCTCTTTGTCTTATGTGGCCATTAAAATAGTTTTTTCTTCTCGAATACTAATATAAAAATGCTAGATGACCAATTATTATTCACATACCATCTCTAAGTGGTAGTAGAATCCATTAGCATCAATTCCTAGAAAAAACTTTTAGTTGTCCTACTCATTACGACATCCGCAGCTTTACATTGACCTGAATGCTAGATGACCAATCCCATTGTAATGCATTCTGCATATACCATTTCTAAGTGGCAGTGGAATCCATTAGCATCAATTCCTAAAAAAAACTTTTAGTTGTCCGACTCATTACGATATTCACGATTATTACGTTGACCTAAGAGTTAATTCGAAATACCCACATTAACCAGTTATACACTACTGAAAAACTCATTTCTACTTTCTTTCAATGCCCTTAGGGGTTAAGCCGTGCTTTAATAAATCTACGAACATACCTAACATTTTACTCGACCATGATATAATTAAAAACATTTTATTTAATATATATGTTCACGAAAAAATAGAGTTGAATTAAGTATAAATTAATCATCACATCTCGTACCGTGTATTTGATATTTCAACGGTGATATGTTCAAACATTACGAACGAAACTATTTATGGATTTAAAATGAAACTAACAAACCATGTATCTAGGAACAAAACTATTCACAAATCTAGAATAATACTACGCATACTACTCTGTTTTATCACTAAGAATAAATATTACAAATAATATAATTCTTTTACCTCTCTACGAATCTATAAGACAGGAGGGCTTCACCGCTTTGCCTCTCCTAAACCATCTCTTCTCTTTTTTCTATTTTTTTTATTAAATTAGATTTTTGGACAGTTGTGAGGGGTTATATAGCTGGCAAAAAAACATACTAATAAAGGATGGTCCCTAGAAGGAAAAAAACACCTAATCAAAGGGCGACAAGAGGATCGCCTGTAATTTCTTCCTCCCTCCACATCTTGCATAACATTTTATAGGTGGCCTCTACCGTGAAAAAAAAAACCTCTTGATAAGATGCCCACCTGTAATTTTCTATCCCTGACCGGTCTAATGTTAATAGGTTTAACGAACACTTGTCTTTATGTCATCTAAAAAGCGTTTTTAAAAAAACATAGAGGATGTTAGGTATATATGTATAAATTTTTAAATAAAAATATATTTTGTAAATATTTTAATTAAAAAATTATAAATAAAAATATCCGAGGCGGTGACGGTCATAGTTAGCGCCGTCACGGGCGCAGGCCTTTCGATGCTCCAGACCATGGACATGGGCCAAGGGACCACTTCTGTGTCCTTCTTTGGCATCATGGACATGGAGCCAACCAAACGGCTGAGAGTGGACGCGAAAATCGGCTAAAGCGCCGCTACGCGTTCCGTTGTGAGCTGGGAATTGTATCGCATAGGCCGGGGAAACCGCAGCCCAAGAAGGGGAAGTACTAGTATGGCATGGGCCTGAAAACCGCAGTTCAAGAAGGGAAAGTACGAGGGTAGCAGCTACTAGGTACTAAATGGTACCTCCGTGGACCGCATCACGTTCACCGACGGACGCCGTCGCAGACTCGCAGTCTAAACGTCCGCGAGGCGACACGGGTCGCCGCCGTCGCACCGGGGCAGTTGTCCAGTTGCTTCCAGCCGTACCAACGGCATAGCGCCATCGCCCCTTCCTCTCAGGGAAGAAGGGAAGTTAACAGGCACGCGCGTGCATACACCATTACATGTAACAAATACCTATGAATACATCCCTTAAATTACTGTTGAAAGGTATATATAATTGAAAGTGTGGAATGATTGATTTTATTCTACAGACCGAGTGACTCATAAGATAAATATACAGTCACTAATTAAAGTTAACCTACTATAATTATATTTACTATAATTATAATAGACTAGCAATTTCCCGCAGTCTAATCGGGAGTAGCGGTTTCGATCCGCTACCCTTCTGCAACCAAAACCAATGCCCGTCGCCGCCACCGTTAATACCATCGCTCGACCTCCAATTTCAGTCCTCCGTCATTGCTGCGCTGTAGGAGGCTGCCGAAGTCTGATTGCCCGCCTTCACAACGACGCCGTTCCGTAGCTGCCTCCACTCCTGAACCAGCGTCCGCCGCCGATCCAATCACCACCACTGTTGCTGACTGGTGTGTCACCGGTCTTATCACCCACGCTGCCGATTCGATCGCCCGTCCCGTAGCTGCCCTCGTCACTGGGTGTGGCCGCCGATCCGATCCTGCCTTTGCTCCCGAACTAGCGCCAACTACTAATCTGATCCTGCCAACTGCCGATTCGATCGCCCGCCGATTTGATCCGATCCTGCCTCCGCTCCCGAACCAACGCCAGCCGTCGATCCGATCGCCACCATCGTTGCTGACTACATGTCATCGAGTGTGTTGACGGTCTCATCGCCCGCACTGCCGATCCGAACGCTCACCCTATAGCTACCCTCGTCACCGGGTGTGGCCGCCGATCCGATCATGCCTCTACTCATGATCACTCGCCTTGCTTCGTCACTAGGTACGCCCGCCGGTCCTATCCCTCATAGCTGGTAAAGACGCCGCCGCCGCTGCCACAGCAGCCGCCAAGGCGGCCAAAGAAGCCGAAGACCATCGTCTCGCGAGCAAAGCTGCACGTGCTGAAGAAGCGCGTTGGGCTGAGGAGGCCCACCTTCACAACACTGTCCTAGACTCGTACGAGAGCGCTCACAAGGCTCTCTGGGCGCAAGCCACCGCCGTCGTCAACGTCAAGGCACTCATCCCCATCGTCCTCGACAAGGCCGCGAACACCTACACCAAGTGGCACGGCATGTTCCTCACCGTCCTCGGCAAATATGCTCTCAC
This sequence comes from Oryza coarctata, assembly GCA_030770085.1. Classification (NCBI taxonomy): domain Eukaryota; kingdom Viridiplantae; phylum Streptophyta; class Magnoliopsida; order Poales; family Poaceae; genus Oryza; species Oryza coarctata. The sequence goes on from CM061475.1 coordinate 14,891,484, forward strand.
CCGCCACGTCCTCAAGGATGAGATGTTCCCCGCCCGCCCGGCGTGGATCCAGGCGGACTGCTGTGTCCTCACATGGGTATACGACATCGTCTCCAGCGACCTGCAGCAATCACTAATGATGCGGCAAGGTCACGCCCGCAACGCGTGGTGCTACCTCGAGGACGAATTCCTCGGTCAGAAGAAGTCCCGTGCCCTTCTCCTAGAGACAGTTTCGCACCTTCTGCCAGGAGTCTCTGAGCGTCACCAACTACTGTCGTCGCCTTGAGTCCATGGCTACCTTCCTCGCCAAATTCGATGACCCCATTGGCGACCGGCAGATGGTACTCACACTCCTTCGCGGCCTCAGTGGCAAGTTTCGCCACATGGTATCCATCCTCAAGATGCACAGGCCGTTCCCGACGTTTACTGAAGACCATACACACCTCCTATTGAAGGAGATAGAGATCGATGCTCGTCCTCCGTCCCCACCGGTCGTCCTCGTCGCTGCAACTCCACGTCTAGCGACTCCTAGTGTGCCCGCTGCTCCACGTTTAGGAGCACCTCCTCCTCTGCGCCCCGCTGCACCAACCGGGGGCCAACACAACGGGCGCCGTTGTGGCCACGGTGGACGCAGCGGACCTGCTGGTGGCGGCCCTCCCGGTACGGCCGTGTACCCGTCGTTCGCCCACCCTTGGGCTGGCACCGTGCGCATGTGGCCGTACGACTAGTTGGGACGACCTCCGCCGCCACAGCCTACGTTCCACGCAGCCTCACACTATGACGGTTTCAGTGCTCTTTTCGGTGCCTATGGAGGCGCATACGGTGCCCCACTACCCTCGTATGGCACGTACTACGGGGAAGCTACACCGCCGGGCTTCTAGGCACCCTCACCAGCGTACTAGGCGGCGCCTTGGATACCCACTTATAGAGGGTCTTGGCACTAGGACTCCCTAGCCCTAGTACACTCCTTCAACACCATGACGCTGAACCCGTCGACCTCTGAGTGGTATGCTGATTCAGATGCCGGTTCACACATGACCTCGGATGCTGATATACTCTCCACCATTTTCCTACACTCTTCATCTACTCCTTCATCTATCGTTGTGGGAAATTATGCTTTACTTCCTATCACAGCCACTAGATCCCATATTTTTTCTTTATTGCCTCGTGATTTTGCTCTTACGTTCTGGTGTCACCCAATGTTATTAAGAATTTAATTTTCATTCATCGTTTTACCATCGACAATAATTGTCACATTGAGTTTGATCCATTTGATCTTTCTGTGAAGGATTTACAAACCAAAAACATGATCATCAGGTGTAATAGTTCCGATGACCTCTACCCATTTTTTGCACCCTCCATCAGCACCTCCGCGTTCATCGTAGCACCCACCTCCCTTTGGCATCGCCATCTCGGTTACCTTAAACGTGAAGTTTTGTCCAAACTCATTAGGTCCAATATCATTTCCTGTAATAAAAAAGATATCGATCATATTTGTCATACATGTCAACTTGGTCGTCATACACGTCTACCCTTCAGTTCATCTAACTCTCAAGTTACTCATAATTTTGATTTAATCTATTGTGATTTATGGACCTCTCCACTTGTTAGTGTGTCAAAATATAAATATTATCTTGTTATTCTTGATGACTGCTCTCACTACATTTAGATTTTTCCACTTCGTATCAAATCCGAGACATTTTCCACTCTTTCTAATTTTTTTGCTTATGTTCACATACAGTTTGGCACCACCATCAATAGTATCAAGAGCATCCAGTGCAATAATGGTCGTGAATTCGACAATTATTAGGTTTGCACGTTTTTCCTCTCCCACGGTGTTGCCCTCCGCATGTCGTGTCTATACACCTCTAACAAAAATGTTAAAACAGAATGTTCACTTCGTACCATTAATAATAACACTCTGTGTTTTGTTTTATTTCAGACGAGTCTCCCTGTAGCTTACTAGATTGAGGCCTTTCACACCACCACATATATTGTGAACGTCTCTCTACTAAAACTCTCGTCTTCTCCACATCATACAACGCTCTGATATTATATAAGTGTGAGAATGATTGATTCTATTCACTGTCAATGTATCAATACATATAGAGGTCGGATGACTCATAAGATAACCACACAGCCATATCACTAATCAAGTTTAATCTACTATAATTACACTTGCTATAATTACAATAGACTAATAATAATATTTTCGAGCACTTAGCAACTTATTTTAAGTCACACACTATTACTCACGTATGCCGACACACTCGTAAATACGTTCTTAGCGTGCGCTACAGCGACAAGTCTCTAAACTCGCTGAATTCCGAAAATATATTCTCGTGTAAGTAATTATTTAAATGTTGGTGGCTAGAGTTAACTCTATAGTCTCTACTGCCACGTCAAACGTGCAATACTAGCAACTTTAGCAAGACACCGCTTCTTTTCTTTTGTTGACAAGGTAGTCAATGTGCTCCAGCTCCTCGTACTATCGATGTGGCCTCTCCTGATTAGCATCAGCCTCATCTGCAACGATGAGACGCAGAGAGAGAAGAGAAACCCACAGAAAATGGCTTTGAGATGCGCAAAAAACGACAGGAGCCCGGTTCCCGAATCCATACGACGTCCGGTCGCCGGGAAAGTTTAGGAAAGCGCAGCGGAGGAGCCTAGGCAGCAGCCCGTACACTGACTGGATGACCGGCTAGAGGACACAGACACGGAGACGTGACGACTACTACCTACCACGTGATCTGCCGCTGCGCCCAACCCCAAAAAGTTCCTCCTCATGTACAGCTAATGTAATCTGCCCAAGAAGATGATTTATCGTCACATCTTTGGCTCACATCTGCAGCTCGCTCGGCTCAAAAGTTCAGAGCATAAGAGTTGAAACAGCTTCATCTCTTGTGTTGTCACACCAAAACTTCAAATGACAGCTGTTGTTAACAACTTACAATGTCGAAAGTTAGCGCAAACAAAAGAAATGGAAGAAGTGGCAATGCGACCCGGGGTAAAAACCACCGCGATTAGAGAAGCATAAACACTGCCAAACACACCACTCATAGCATCCGATGCCATGCCACATCTGCTAATCCGCAGGCACTATGCAATACAGGTTAATTAACTAACAACCCCTACAAAACACTATCGATTATCGACAAGACTTAGGTTCTTAGTTGCCACCTTAATTAATTTACAAGAACACATCACAGATGAGGCAGCCAAGCAGCAGGCTGACGACGAGACCGATGGCGCGCGGCAGCGCGGCGACGGAGGCGGCTGCCGAGCTGACGGTGCTGGCGCGCTCGAACTGCAGTGAGTCGACGGCCAGCGGCATGTTCTCCTGGTCCGGGCTGCATCGCGGCGGCGCGGCGCCGGCGCCGATCGAGGCCGACTCGGTGGGGCGCGCGCTGTAGAGCATGGCGCGCAGCACGGCGGACACGGTGGGGATGTAGACCGTCTTGTTCTTGGCCAGCAGCCACGTCAGGCCCATCAGCTGGCAGTCGCGCCCCAGCATCCGCCGAGCCCGGTCGCCGCCGGTGACCTCCCGGCTCACGTTCCCCTTCAGCTGCATCCACACAAACACACAAGAAGATCAAACCGCGAGTTAAATCTCAGAGAACACAGCGAGGCATGAAGATTCATGAAGAAGAAACTGCATTTAATGTACTCCATGCAAGCAACGTTCTTGCAACGCAGGTTTTGTTGCAAAGTTGGTAAGCTCTAAATGCTCCCCATGCACACCAACTTGTTCATGCAAGATCATGCATTCTCTCGAGCTAGTACTACGTTGCAATCACACCAAAAGCTTCAGTACATTACAGCTATGGATGCAGCTGAGAAATGCCAAAGATTACAGCTTTCCTGACGCGCATGGCTGCTTGTCAAATGACACGAGCTCTACACTACGGTTGACTCATTAAGATGCCAATGGGGATGTCCGACAACCTGATTGAGGGCAACCTCTCCACAATTAATAATCAACAACTTCCAATATGTTGCAAGATCACAACGTGGTGGTTTTACTGACTAAAGCATTCTCCAAATTGGAAAGGTACTGGACCATGTCTAGAACATTGATACATTGCTACTAGTCTTGGTTCTCTCCGATGTCCCAACACTATCATCAATGTGCAAGGAATTGTCCTGTAAATTGTAATTAACTGTCAATGGTAACTAACCAGTGGGTGTTCTTGTTCCCCACAATGCTTTCACAAAAAGCAGTATGCTTCCATCAAGTAGCAAATGATTAGTGATGAGCTCAAGAACAGGCAGCAAGCTACCATGGAGCATATGAAGCAATAATGTGGTTAGAAAGGGGCTTGCTTTGTAGAAAGGGGATCTCCTGGATGTCAAATGGGCTCTTTCTGCTAACCCAAAAAGAAAGCATCTATCTAAAGGCATAGAAAGAAAAGGCACTACAATACCACTGATTTTGTTTATATAAGATCACAACACCCAACTACTACTAATGACAACACTTGTCAAAGCTATTACATCTAAGCACAAATTAACTATGTGTAGAGTCAGAGAGTGAGTGGGGGAGAGAGTCGCAAAAGGGAAAAAATTTAAAAAAATGCAGAACCAAGAACACCAATTATGATAAGCATGAAAGCAAGAAATGGCGTACTGTACAATCGAACATGAAAAAGGCGAAAAAGAAATCGAAGATTTGGAGGGGAGAAGATGAGACAATGGCGCAGAAATGCCACTATAGGGGGAAGCAAGCGAGCAAGAAAGGGGAGAACCTTTTGCAGGGACTGGACGCAGCGGGAGCAGCCGGCGTACGAGGCGTTGCGGCAGCTCTTCTCCAGCTCCTTCACCGCGGCCGTCGGCGTGGCGTTCTTGGCCCCGGCGCCTCCGACGGCGAACGCGGCGGGGCAGCGGAGCGAGCCGATCTGGTGGAGACGGATGCCGCAGAAGCAGAGCACCGTGTCGCACGTCGCGTTGGGGCGGGGCAAGGCCACCCCGCGCCGCTCGAGAGCTGCGCCCAGCGCGTCCACGCAGCGCTGGTTGTCGTAGGGAACCATGGGCTCGTCCTCCCCGCCGTCGAGCCCCTCTCCGCCTGCGAGAGCCGGGGCCGGAGCCGGCACGGACAGCGCGGTGCGCGCGTGCGCCGCGAACAGCCAGGCCGCCAGGACGGGGCAGCACCTGCCGCGGTCGAGCGAGCCAGGCCCGCCCCCCGCGCCGCACGCCGCGGCCACGCCACCGAACAGCTCCGCGGAGAGGTCGAGGTGGCAGGGCGGGGACGTGGAGGAACCGCCAGAGGAGGTGTTGGCCGGGGACTGCGCCAGCGAGAGCGGGAACGACGGCACGTCGGTGCCAGCCGCGGGTGCAAGCAGGGCAAGCAGGAGCGCGACGGCGACGTGTGCCGACATGGCCGACGCCGAGGTGGTGGTGGTGGTGGGGAAGACCCGAGCCGAGGCGAGCAGGGTGTGGGCATTGGGGACCGGGTCTTTTATATAAGCCGTAGGGTGGGTATGTTTGCCTCCCTGTTTCAGGGTTTCTTGGGCTTGCAGATAATCAAAAGAATACCACAAGAATAATACAGTATACTATGGAGTGTACACCGTATTTTGTGTAGCACTCCTATATTGTTTGATTCTTTTTTACAAGGGTCCCACCACAGCAAAAAATTGGATGATTTGTCATTATAGAGATTGCCGTTTTGATTATATTGTCACTCCATTACCATTTATATATATACTAATTAAATTAGTTACTCTTATGTTAATTAAAAATATCTAAACATTAACTAATAATTAGTTAGATTATATTTTCATAGCTATAGATTTAATCTTTATGTGACAGTTCTATAAAAAACATGTCGTAAGTATTAAAAACTTTTTCAAGTAAATTAATTAGGCATGTTTGGATATATTCCTAGATCTATTTGGGACTCCTGAACGTCCTTTGCTTTAATTTTATGCAAGTATTATCACACACATAAAACAGTTTGACTCATGTACGGTACGGTTTAACATTTGAATTGGAAAATCTCCTGACCAAATTATCCTGCATGTCAGCACGTATATATACGTATAATCGGTACAGATGTATAGCCGAAACGTAAGGCCGCAATAGCGGCGCGCAGCCATCGTTCGTCTTGGTTATCAATCGGTCAATCAACTGAATGATGTTAATTCATGCAGACGTATCAAATGCACATTACAAAATGCCAAAGCTTACAAGGAGGAAGCCCACATCAAGTATGTTGATATCAATGTATACATCTTCTTTTACTCTTTCGCTGCCCTTTATTTTATCCAATTGCCTCATTATTTTTTTCCTGTTATATATATATATATATATATATGTATGTATGTATGTATGTATGTATGTATATGTGTGTGTATATATGTGTATATATATGTATATATACCGGACTAATCTATTTAATCCATAATTATTTTGTACTAATTAATCTCAAAAATTAATGCTAATTAGGTCGCACAAGATAATATGGCCATCCCGTTGAACTACAATGATTATATTATTTTAAAAAAAATCACATCTACAATATAAGAAAACTGAAATTCTGATAAAATAAACACTAGCAAATAGCAATTAAATCTAAAGGGATGGTAGCGACCAGATTTTGCTTCACAAAAAATACTGAAGTTGTTAGCAATAATGTAAAGCGAGGCTAATGATCAGATTTTTTTATAACCAGAGAATTTAATGTAATGAAATTTTAATATTTTCCCCAACATAATGTGGAAAAATTGAATAAAAATAGCATAAATAGTTTGGATAAAACAAAAGTCTCAGGCTCCATGCAAACTAAAACTTGATAAATATTACTCCATTTACCCCCAAAATATAGCCACATTTAGCATCCAAAATATAACTACTTCTTAGTGTAGTTCCTCAGCTCAAAAAATCATAAGTATTTTTCATTTAATTTCTCCACTTACCTCCCAATTTCAACCATTTACAACATTTTCCTATTTAATTTTACCACTCTCCTTATTCCTTCCAAAACATCTAATGGTAGCTATATTTTATAAGTAGTTTTGAAGTTTGAATTATCGGTACAAAATGTAATTCTGAATTTCACAATTATTACTACTAACATGGTGGCATTAGTTATGAATTAATTAAAATAAATTGTTTAGGGTGAATTCTATATAAAATTCTCGGGCTCCGTGCAAACTACAGCTTGATAAATATCGGTTCTCAAGTTTTTAATTACCGGTACAGAATGTAATTATGAATTTCACTACTATTACTACTCTTTATAATGTATAACATGGTGTTATTAGTTATGAATTAATGAAATCAAATTGTTTTAGGGTAAATTCTATATAGAAATTTGTTATTACTAATGTTGAATCTATAGCTATTAATAACAAAACTAAATTGTTTTGTTGTCGAGTACTTTAAAAATGACAAGCAAAGTTTACATATAACTTCAGTCAGTTTTGGGAACGCTGTATGCAATATAAATAGCCAGTATGACAGTATGGACAATTCGTGATAAATAAAATGTACCACCGAAACGCTATGTGTCATGTGGGGCACACGTAGAACATATGACAGTGAGCCCGCGACGTGCGCAGAGCCGCTGAAGAAGCATCACGTGCAAGGGACACGCACGGAGACGCGCACAGCAAGCCAACCACCAGTGGCTAACTTAGAAAAAATTATTTTGGTTTTATATTTTTATTCTATAATTCTAGAAGCAATTGGCTAAGTTTAGAATATTACTTTAGTTTCCTATTTTTAGTCATTATAGGAGCAATTGGTTAAGTTTGGAAGATTATTTTAGTTTCCTAGCAATCGGATTAGGTTAAGTCTCTTGGCTATATATTCATATAATTGAACATCAGAAGGGGTAAGCAAGAATTATTTCCTGAATCTCCTCCTTCTCTTTCTCCAACCCCAACAGAAGTGCTGAGGGGTAAAACCACCACGGATCGTGACTACAAACTCCGTAGCCGGGTCTAGCTACCTAGGTCTCGGTGATCTTGACAACCTGGTATCACGATCCCGACGATCCTCGTCCTTCCGTTCCACCTCTCCATCCCTATTGCTAGCCGTCGCGCCGTCCTTTCCCGCGATCCCCTCCACCGCGTCATCCTACGCCGCCGCCATGGGTGACCAAACTGACCTCAAGTCCGCCATGGAGACGCTAGCTGCCGCCGTCAACACGCTGCAAGCCACCGCGGAGGCTAACGCCAAAGCAATCCAAGCCTTGTCCGCTGGCCGTTCCTCTTTCTCGAGCGGCAAGCAGGCCTCCGGCGAGCACCACAATGATCGGCCGCTGAGGTTCCAAAAGATGGATTTTCCGTGGTTCGACGGCAAGTCTGACTTGCTCATCTTTATAAATCGTTGCGAGTCGTATTTTCATCAGCAGAGGATCATGGAGGAGGAGAAGGTGTGGATGGCATCGTACAATTTGGAGAAGGGTGCCCAAATGTGGTATATCTAGGTCCAGCAAGACGAGGGTACTCCTTCCTGGTGCCGCTTCACCGATCTACTCAACCTACGCTCTGGACCTCCGCTACGATCTACACTGCTGTTAGAGTTGGCTGATTGCCGTCGCACGAGCACGGTCGCCGAGTACCAAGACCGATTCCAAGTGCTCCTGGCACGCGCCGGTCCTATGGAGGAATCACAAAAGGTGCAGCTCTTCAAGGGGGTCTCCTGTCTCCGCTCAGCATTGACGTGCGCATCCAAAACACCCAGTCACTGGCGGGCGCCATGAGCCTGGCACGAAACTAGAATTGCGGGAGCAGTACACGTTGGCGCCGACTAAGCCCGCGACCCGTGGACTGCTGCCTACCCCAGCCCCATGCCTCGTCCTGTCGGCTCCTCCGGTCGACAAAGCCACACCGCCTGCGGTCACGGTGGCGGGCCATTTGGTGAAGTGCCTGTCCCAGGCGGCACAGGAAGAGCGCCGCAGACTCGGCCTTTGCTACAACTGCAATGAAAAGTATACACGTGGACACAACCACGTCTGCAGGAGGCTCTTCTGCATCGACGGCGTAGAGATTGCCGACCTTGATGACGCCGTTCCGACCGAGGCACCGGACACCAAGACACCGGTCTTCTCCTTGCACGTAGTCACCGGTGTGCCGATCTGCGACACAATGCAAATCAGCGTGTCTCTGGGCACCACCACTCTCGTCGCGCTCCTCGACACCAGGTCGACCCACAAATTCATCGCCGAGGCCACCGTTCTCCGTACTGGGCTACCCGTCCAACCCCGACTGTGCCTCACGGCAACCGTGGCCAACGGAGAAAGGGTCACCTGCCCCGGCGTTCTCCAGCAAGCTCCAATCTCCATCGACAACAACGAGTTCCGCATCGACCTCTTTGTCATGCCACTTGCAGGGTATGACCTAGTCCTAGGGACGCAGTGGATGGCCACCCTCGGACTGATTGTCTGGGATTTCACTGCGCGCACCATGTCGTTCTACCGACATGGCCGTGCAGTCTGCTGGATGGGCGTGGCGACAGCGAGTACGCGGGTCCTCTTCGCTACAACGGCCAGCGACTCTCTCCTTGATGAGCTGTTAGCTTCTTTCGGGGATGTCTTCGCTGAGCCCAAGAGGCTGCCACCTAAGCGTGCCCACGACCATAGTATTGTCCTCAAATCGGGCGCGCCACTGGTGGCAGTCCGGCCTTACAGGTATCTGGAGGCTCACAAGGATGAACTCCAGAGGCAATGCGCCGCCATGATTGAGCAAAGCATCGTTCGCCGTAGCGACTCGGCGTTTTCTTCGCCGGTCATCCTCATTAAGAAAGCGGGCAGCTCATGGCGGTTCTGCGTCGACTACCATGCCCTAAACGCGCTCACCATCAAGGATGCATTCCCCATCCCCGTCATCGACGAATTTCTCGATGAGCTCCATGGCGCGCGGTTCTTCACCATGCTGGACTTGCGGTTGAGGTACCATCAAGTGCCGATGCGGCCGAAAGATGTTCACAAGACGACGTTCCGTACCCACGACCACCTCTATGAGTTCTTGGTAATGCCGTTCGGGCTGTGCAACGCCCCGGCGACATTCTAAGCCCTCATGAACGACGTCCTCCGGCCGTTCCTTCATCGCTTTGTCCTTGTCTTCTTTGACGATATTTTGCACTATAGCACGACATGGGTGGATCACCTTCGCCACCTTCGCGTCGTCCTAACCGAGCTTCGGTGGCACTAGCTCTTCGTCAAGCGCGCCAAGTACACCTTCGGTGTCACTTCCGTCGCGTACCTCGGTCACGTCATTTCAACGGCGGGCGTTGCCATGGACCCGACCAAGGTGCAGGCCATGCATGACTGGCCGGTTCCTCGCTCGGCGCGAGCGGTGTGTGGTTTCCTCAGCTTGGCGGGATACTACCATAAATTCATCCACAACTACGGTACCATCACCGCGCTGTTGACGGCTCTCCTCAAGAAGGATGGCTTTTCCTGGAACGAGGCGGTGGCTACGGCGTTCGACGTGCTCAAGGTTGCGGTCACCTCAGCCCCGATCCTCGCCATGTCAGACTTTACCAAGATGTTCGTCGTCGAATGCGACGCCTTATCCCATGGGTTCGACGCGGTGCTCGTCTAGGATGGCCATCCGATTGCCTTCTTCAGCCGGCCTGTCACGCCTCGGCATCGCGTCCTTGCCGCTTATGAGCGAGAGCTTACCGGACTCATCCACGCCATTCGGCACTGGCATCCGTATCTGTGGGGCCACTGATTCCTCGTCAAGATGGATCATTACAGCCTCAAATACTTGTTGGATCAGCGGCTCGCGACAATTCCCCAACACCATTTGGTGGGAAAGCTTTTGGGCTTTTATTTCTCCATCGAATACAAGGCCGAAAAGGTGAACACGGTGGCGGATGCCCTTTCAAGGCGTGACATGGCGGATGATGGGGCCATCTTGGTCTTCTCGGCTCCTCGCTTTGACTTCGTCACGCGTCTCCGGCAAGCGCAGCTCTTCGACCCGGCTCTCGTCACACTCCAGGACGAAGTACGCGCGGGATCTAGAGGAGCACCGTGGGCGATCATCGACGACATGGTGCAGTTCGGCGGGCGCCTCTACATCCCTCCGGCGTCCTCCCTTATGCAGGAAATCATGGAAGCCGTCCACAAGGACGGGCACGAAGGGGTCCAGCGCACGTTGCACTGGCTGTGGCATGATTTCCACTTCCCTAACATGAAACAGCTCGTGCAGAATTTCGTGCGCGCGTGTGTCACTTGTCAGCGTTACAAGTCAGAGCATTTACACCCGGCTGGGCTCCTACTCCCACTGCTCGTGCCGCAGGGTGTCTGGACAGACATTGTCCTTGATTTCGTCGAAGCACTACCACATGTTCAAGGCAAGTCAGTCATATTGTCGGTGATCAACAGGTTCAGCAAGTACTGCCACTTCATCCCCTTGGCGCATCCGTACTCTGTTGAGACAGTCGCTCAAGCATTCTTCGTCGACATCGTTCGTTTACACGGCGTACCGTAGTCCATGGTGTCTGACCATGATCCGGTCTTCACCTCAAAGTTTTGGTGCGAGCTCTTGCACTTGGTAGGCACCAAGTTACACATGACCACTGCTTTCCACCCCCAGTCGGATGGGCAATCGGAGCCGCCAACCGCGTCATCATCATGTACCTACGCTGCCTCACGGGAGACCAGCCGCGACAATGGCTGCGGTGGCTACCATGGGCGGAGTTTGTCTTCAGCACCGCCTACCAGATTTCATTGCGGGACACGCCGTTCCACGTTATCTACAGGTGTGATCCGCCATCCATCCGGTCGTATGAACCAAAGGACACGAGAGTGGTCGCCGTCGCCAAGAGCATGGAAGAACGCGAAGAGTTCCTCGCCGACATCCGCTACAGGCTGGAGCAGGTGCAGGCAGTCTAGAAGCTTCACTACGACAAAGCTCATCGCCACGTCTCGTATCAGGTGGGCGACTGGGCGCTCCTCCGTCTCCGGCAGCGCGCGGCATTGTCCCTGCCCCAGGCAGTCACCGGCAAGCTCAAGCCACGATTCTATACGCTCTACCGCGTCATCGAGTTGATCAACGACGTCGCCGTCCGTCTCGCTCTGCCTTCCCGGGCTCGACTTCACGACGTGTTCCACGTTGGCCTCCTCAAGAAGTTCCAGGGGCCGCCCTCGGATGCTCCGCCACCTCTACCTCCTATTCATCATGGAGCCATTGCTCCGGAGCCAGATCATGCAGTGCAGACATGCTTGGCTCATGGTGTACGCCAGGTCCTGATACAGTGGAAAGAAGAGTCCGCGGCGTCGACGACATGAGAAGACGTCGAGCCGTTCCGTGCCAAGTATCCTGCGTTCCAGCTCGAGGACAAGCTACTCCTCGACGGGGGGAGAGATGTTATGTGGGGGCACACGTACAATAGACGACAGCGAGCCCGCGACGTGCGCAGAGCCGCTGAAGTAGCAGCACACGCGAGGAACGCGCACGGAGACGCGCATAGTAAGGCAACCATCAGTGGTTAAATTTGAAAGGATTAGTTTAGTTTCCTATTTTTAGTGAAGCAATTGGCTAAGAAGATTACCTTCCATAATTATAGGAGCAATTAGCTATTTAGTTTATAATTCTAAAAGCAATCGGCTCTGATTAGGTTGATTCTCTTGGCTATATATTTATGTAATTGAACACTAAAAGGGGTAAGCAAGAATTATTTTCTGAATCTCCTTCTTCTCTTTTTCTAACCCCAACAGGAGTGCTGAGGGGTAAAATCTCGTCTCGGATCGTGATTACGAACTCCGTAGCCATGGTCCAGCTACCCTAGGTCTCGGTGATCTTGACACTATGTGATCTTTTGTTTTTGATTTTACAAAGTTTAATAATTTAAATTTTAAAATTCAGAATTAATAAATATAAATCTGTACCTATCTTGATTCTCAATTTAGTTTTCTATTATTTCTGTACCTATCTTGATTCTCAATTTAGTTTTCTATTATTTTAATTCTAAAATTTGATATTAATAACTATCAAACTTTAAATGGTGCGGGATTCCTTTTTTAATCTAAATTTCTAAAACTCAGAAAATAATTAACACTCACAACATATAATTAGATCATAATATTTGTAACCAGGCAGATCTAGCTGTTGATTATGTGATCATAATATCACACTGTAGACTGTGTTAAGAATTTATGTTAAATAAAATAGATAAATTTGATCTAGATTTATTGAACGTAATTGAATAAAACTCCATCTATAACCCAAGAAAAGACAACGAGCGAGCCCACATACGGCATGCAACACATTCAATTTGCAAACAGGTTGTATGCATGCACGTGGAAACATCCAGAGAGGTTGTTATATGAATATATATGTGATTATGAAAAAGTATTAAGCATATGATTAACATTTACAATACCCGTGCAAAAATACCGGGACTTTTTTTTATCTTTTGACGTGTAATGCACATAGATTAATTAGACTTTGGACTCCTGTGCGGATTAACAAAAACAGATTGGATTTATATTCTTCTAACCGGATACGTATATATAAATATTAGCTATAAAGAGCCACGAGCCAGCAAACTAGGTCTACAGAGACGTGGACCCTAAATGCATACGTTTATTTCAGCTAAATCACCTGATTATTGCCACATCTCTAAAAATATGCTTTCACAAAGAAAAAAGTTCTTCCACATTTATTCTAAGCTATTTATTGAGTTTATTTCTACAAATATTTAATTTATCCATATAATAAAATAGATAGTTCTTGCTAATAATCCAGTTAATAATTTATTTTAAATAGGAAGCCAATGACGATGTGCCAACTATCTTAATTAATGTCAGCAGCTACTACAGCAGATCAATCGATCTAGGCTTGCGGTGATGCACGGCAAGTTACAGGCAACATGTGCTCGATGTCAATGCAATCAGTTGATCTATGCATGGGAGCTAACATAGGGTTATACTATTGAATTTGTTTAATCTCAAAATTGTTAATAAGTTGTAATTTCTATAGCCTTTTTTAAAACCTAAGTCTTTTTAATTCATGAAATGGCCAATATTTTCAATTGATGATTAATGTATGAGTTGATGACTCTAAATGGTAAATAATCGAAGTCTATTTCTATAGATTTTGTGGAGTAGTAAAATAACAATTCTTCTGTTTTACAACTCTTAGTGTAGGATTCTGTGTATTTCAATAAGTTAGGCAAACTCATTTTTTAAGGATGTTTTTCACTCATTTAAACTGTATCATCTCTTCCGCCATCCAAAATTTGCAGTTTATCATCTCTTTGTTCGCGTGCATTTAGGTGAGGACATTTTTTAAAAGTAAAATATGTTGATGGTACCATAACTTATAAGATGGGTACAAATTAGTCACTCACCTTATAAACTATTCATACATGTTACATAATTTGATTGGAGGATACAAATTGAGCTCAACACACGCCACATGGACTAAATACGCAAACTAGGAAACTTTGGTACCTTGAGGGCTGACATTGGAGCAACATATAATCTATTTACATTCTCCAAATTAACTCGATGTAGTACATGCTTAGTCTTTCCAAATTGATTGCTATAAAAGACTAGATCTAGTAGAATCATTATCATTATTCTTCAGAAGCCGTTGGCAATGACGCCAACTTTGCATCTATGTACCACATGATGTCGAACATAATCTCTCGGGAGATTAATCTTGTGTTAAAGTCGACATATTAGCTTGTGCGAATTTGACTCCATTTACACCCTTCAACCCGTTAAAAATAATTTGCATAATCTATGTTGAGCGGTTTTCAAGACGAGTGACTAGTTCACATCTACCATCTACCTCATAATTTTATCGCTACAGGTGTATTTTACCTTTTCCTTTACACATTCAATCAGTGCTATTCCTTGTACCGTAGTATTTGCGCCGAGGGATGGTGCCCGGCGTGAATACGTCGACATCTGGAAGATCTGCTTAGTTCCAGTATATGCTGATCGGTTTCTCTTTATGGCTCGAGGTATGCGCGCTAGGAACCGTAGGGTTCGATCGGCTCTAGCGTGACAGTACGAGTGCGATCGTGCCAGTTAATTTGACCCTGTAATTGACAAGGAAACGAGACAAACAGATCCGTCAGACGGTGGGCCGATATAGGGGCTCGTTATCGGTTGGCTGCCGATAGGATCGGGATGGCCATCAGCCGCGCCCGAAAGGCCCTTCACTATCGGCTATTTGCTGATAGGAATCGGAAAGCTCTTCAATTGGCTAGGGAGCCGATGTGGACAGGTGTCGACGAGAGATCAGCCGCAAAGCTGATGGAGGAACCAGGGTGTACTCAAATGATAGCAAAACGCACAGGATCTCTCCAGATAGCTGACGAAAGCCGAAACAGTCGTTTATTGACTCGAAAAACCGATGAAGGCATATGCAGACTATCAAGGAATAGTATTAAAAGGTACGGGTTGTAAAGTCGATGCCACTCCGGATATGACAGCACGAGACCTATCGCCCGTCGTGATAGCGCCATTAACACCGAACCTTGAAGATCGGACCTAACCGAGACAGTACGAGGCCGAGGCCAACAGCGATGATACGGAGGACGCCGGATCGGCTGCGCTGAAGCAAAGATAGGAACAAACCCATTGGCTAGCAGAGCCGATGAGGGGATGTCTCTCTGAAGATGGGTACATATCAGCTGGGAGACTGATGCGCTTAGCATTACGCGTCAAGGGACATCTCTAAAGGTTGATGTACATCGGCCCCTCGGCCGATGCACTGGGCGTGAAGCTCAGAGCATGAATAACTTATCGGCTAGCACTTCGATGAGACACCATGCAGAAAACTATAAGCCTAAAGCTCGATCTACCGTCGACAGTCCCGTAGGTCGAACCTAACTGATGTAGCACGAAATTGACGGCGTCAGAGGAAGCTTAATAGGCCGATAGGCCTGCACGGACGTGATGCGATACGTCTGACCAGCCTAAGAGGTCGAACCGCCTTAGACGGAGCAGAGCATATCGGGATAGTGACGGGACTTACCTTTTCACCGAAAATATCTTTAATAAAGTGAGGTTCCTCTAAATTCCGTTTTAGAGTTAATGAACTGCTAAGTTTGAGATTATCTGTACGTATTATAAAAAGAGCAAAATCACAAAAGTTTTGAGATTTTAACTGATCTGAAACTAGTCAAATGGTTCATACTGCCATTGCTACCTGATGCTACAGCTTCAGGAAAAGTTTTATGCAAGGGAAGACGAATTGTTTTCGAGAAGAGACATAGGCCAAATCACATTATCACAGTTACTCCGACAAAATTGAGATTGAAAGTATTGGGATTTATCTGACACTGGGCTGCAGGTCA
This sequence comes from Oryza coarctata, assembly GCA_030770085.1. NCBI lineage: Eukaryota > Viridiplantae > Streptophyta > Magnoliopsida > Poales > Poaceae > Oryza > Oryza coarctata. Next base: position 14,907,732 of record CM061475.1, read on the forward strand.
AGTGGCTCGTACGGTCATTGCCGTTTACTCAATTTCTCTTTGAGCTTAATCCTGGCATGATGCCTAGCTACAGCTGGATCAAGATCGAGAGGTTTGTCTCGTACACTGGCGGAACAGCAGGCACGGCGGTACCAACCAGCTGCGAATGACTTCAAACAAACGTTCCATGCGTAAAAGCGAGATAGTTCGTCGCTGGCGGACAAAGGGGACGCGGTTCTTCGCTTCACCATCGAAAACGGTTTGCGGGTAGTCGCTGCACGTGGCCCCACAACCTGGCTGTCGTTTCGATATTTCTCCCTCCATTTCCAAAAAGAAAGAAAAAGTCTGAATTAAATTACTCCTCAATTTAAATACCAGACATTTTACACTCTAAATTTTTCATACTGAATATTTTTCCTCTAATTTAATCCAAAGTAGTTTTAGTTCCGCGTAACAACTCAATCAACCAAAAATATTATAAATATTCAATAGGGCCCAACCGTCAGTTCTCCTATCTCTTTTTCTCTTCCTCGAGCTTAAGCCTAAGCTTGGCAAGTGACATCAACGGCTGACGACGGTGAGGTAGGCTTCTACCGTCACCTGTGGCGCACCTCACGTCCACGCATCCTCCTTCCTAACCTTTGGCACAACCTCCTCCATCTTCCCTAAGGCTGGTCATCGCCGCCACGTGTCTCCCCTCGACCTCTAACTCTACCAACTCAACACCATCATGATAAGGAGGCGTAGGAGACACAGGCGAGTACGAACGTTGTCCTAGGCACATATTTGGAGGGGCAAGTGAAAGGACGATGAAAGCGGTGACGCAGATCTAGAGGGGGTGGGCAACAGCTCAATAGGGACATCCTTAGGCCCAGCAGAATGTGAGACGGTGGTCGAAAACCAGAGTTAGCAACTAACTTCTATATCCACCTCCACCCTTTGCAGCCACTAGATGTGAAGCCACCACCGCCATCGAAGAAGGAAGGTGAGAGAGTGCCAACATCTCCTTCTTCGTCCCCCGCTTTCCTTTTCTCCCTGTTCTTTCCTCCTCTCCTATGGAGACAAGTGCCTAGTGAGCTCATAGACAACATCGTAAGGTAGGCTTATGGATGTAGTGAAAGACAGCATGACTATGGTGGACAAGGGTCTAGATGGTGATGGTTGCTGCTAGGAAGGACAGACCTAGTGTGGACGGTCCCTGAGCTAGCTTTGACGCTAAAGCTCTCCTATGGCAAGAAGAGGCTACATGTGGATATCACGTATTTAATAAATATTTTATATAGATTAGATTGTTGTATTATATCAAATCTGTTCAAACCATATTCATCCAGTGTAAAAAAGGTTAAGTATATTGAATATCTTATTTTTTAGTTTAGGTGATAATTCATATTGTTATAATAGTTTATAGGGTAATTAGAATTTTTTTTCCTTTTCAAAATTACCTTTGTAGTCGGAGGAGTACGTACCGTCCACGCTAGTGCCTACAAACAGTATAGTAGGAATTAAGATTTTGAAGTCCAAAATCTCTTACACGGTTCAGAAAACTCATGATGAATTATTTTGGCAGCAGCTTAGGGCACCACCAGAGACAGACCCCATAGGAGTACCTGAGATACCTGATTTCCTGCAGCGGCCAGTGAGGGCGGGCCATTAAACAATTCTTTGCGTTTTTGTCCCCATTGCTACAGTATTTGCGTGCTCAACCAGCTTTAAATCGTGCTGCCCATGAACTTTATTATATACAAACAAGTACGGTTTCAGTAAAAATGAGATTAGTGATTACCATTTACTTCTATGTCTTTAAACATATGTTATGAGGCATATTTATGGATATTTGATGCACATGGCTGCGTGCTCTCTGTGTAATCAGAAAAAAAAGTAGAATAGTAGTAAAGTACTCCCTAATTAAGAAAAGATATGAAATTAAATGAATAATAGTTACGATTAGTTGAGGTAATAAAAAATATATAGAAATTATAATAATTAATTATATGCATCCTAATTCTACTTCTTTCATCTTTTTGGTTTTTTTGGAAGATTAAGAAGAGATATGAAATTAAATGAACAATATTGCGATTAGTTGAGGTGATAAAATAGGTATAGAAATTAAATAATTGGTTGTGTGCATCCAGAGGACAGGAATATACTAAATATAATTGTATCTTCTTAATATAATTCGCTAAGTACAATAAAAACTTTTATTATATAAAAGAGAAATTAAATAATATATTTGGATGGGGGAAGTAGTATTTTACAGATGACCAGAGCAGAGATGAGATAGTTCTAATCGTTTTTCTATTTTAAATTATAAGTACTTTTATGATTTATGATTTACAAACATGCACTATTTATATTTATAATAATATTTATCTTATCAATCAATTCATATTTAAATTTTGTTTAAATATTATATCCACCTACCTTTCACCTCATTCATATCTTATTTATCCAGAGATATTAAAGACATTTTTCAAACGTAATATCTGCTAAAAAACTTAGGCTCCGTTTGGATGTAGATGTTAGGATTTCTATTTTTCTTATTTTCTATAAACACCAAGCTACTTAAACTGTACCTTTTAAAAATATTTAAAAATTATTTAAAAAATTATATACATAATAATTAATTAACGAATCTCCTCATTTTACATCCGTATCTTTCCTCTACTACAACACGTACTGTCCAACGCAGCCTTACAAAACGGAGGGAGAGTACCTTGAGCATGGACAATGATCCAACAGGATTCAACGTGCTCCGAGAAAAGATGCTGCAAGCCTGCAAGTAGCAGGCAGACTGATGAGTGAGTAGGAGTAGTAGGAGTAGGTCACAGGCTCACAGTTTCAGATTGGGGAAGCGGACGAGCCTTTTCGGCTTGCGGGGTCACCTGGTCGCGCGGCCGCACGAACCAACCTCTTCACGTGAACCGGCGAACGGCCGCAACCAGAGCCACACGACGGCTCCGGCTCGGGCCGAGGCAAGCAGGCAGCCCGGGAGTTGGGCTCCGTGGCTCTCTGCACCTGCAATGCAAGCCTGCAATATGGACGGCGACGCTGTCTGCTTACTCACTTCACTTTCACTAATCCTGCTCCTCATCCTGTCACTAGTATACTACTATTACTAATAATCTCTAATTCTCTATAGTTCTGTACCTTAAACTTGCCACTAGGGTGACTGCTGAAAACTTGGGTAAAATGGTGTGTTCTACCGTTCTAACTTGCTTGATGGAACACAGAAATCCTTTTGGTGGCAATGTGGCATCGTAGCCTTCAGCAAAGGATGGTAAGAATTGGATAGCTAGCTTCACACTGGCAGCACAGCAGCATACGTGCCATTGTTCTTGTGCTACTCTCACATAGCCTGATGATGGCAGACGTCCTGCGTTGTGTCTCTTCTTGTGCGTGTGTTTGTCCATTAGAGAGTGAGACAATAGAGAGAATGGGAGAGGAAGCAAAAAAAAAAAAAGTAGAGTAGGAGTAGTATGTGCAATTGTGCCTACAGCAGAGAGATATGGGGAAATCAGCTGTGTACGAGGAGTCAAGCTTTTGCCTCCAAAGCCTTTCTCGTCACAAGGACCACATATACTACCAACAGTCAATAACATCCAAAGTTCAGAAACTTTCTCATCTTGGAAATAATTAAAGTCCAGCCAGGTTGTTGTTGGAGAGAAGAGTTTTTTTTTTTGGAGAGTTGTTGTTGTTTTTCTGAAATGAGAGTTAACAGAGCCAATAACAACTGTATGATAGAGCAGAGCAGCACAAATCCTTGTGGGGATCTCCCGTTTTTTTGAGATGTGAGTTGGCCCTTGACACTTTGCAGGTTCTTTATCAGAGCCTCTCTCAGTATGCTTGTGAGTAGGGAATATACATGTCGAGTGTCAAGGATCCCCTCATGTCTACGATCTTGCTGCATAGTAATACAATAGTACAGTACTATTAAAGGTGCATAGCCCTATAATAAAGGATTAGCAGGACACTAAAATATTCTATCACAGGCTGCAAATTGCAAATGCAAGCCTAGCTAGCTGCATCAGAGAAATGAGTGACACCAGGCATGTGTGTTTGTTTGTCATCTAGCTGTGGTTTACTCCGTTTAGTCTTTGTCATGGGGCTCCAAACCCTTGTCTCTAGCAGCATGGGAATAAGCAGAGGGCTCTGGATTATGGAGTTGTTAATGTGTGTGTGAATGTGTGTGCATGGTGAACGCAGGGAGGATGGTGACAAGGATGGTATACCCTAGATGCCCGGGCTTGGAGAAATTTGATGAGCATGTATACTATGCTACAGTGATAAAAGGCATCTGTTTAATAAACCATAAGTGGTCCATGAAAGTATCATTGCGGATAGTTTGGTCGGATTGTTTGGGTTTGGACATGCATTTTTTTATTGGAGGGTTGCTTCATTGGTTAGATCAGCAGCTGGGATTGGGCATTAGCCTGGGCATCAAGAGGAAAATGGACAAAAACTTCTTGCAAGAAAACTGTATCTTTTTTTCCTGAAGAGACAAGTTGCAGGCTGTATCTAACAAGACTGCATTTCTTTATGCCTGGTCTGATCAGATGCCATAAGCCTGTAACAACAAATAAACAATTGGTCGCTTGACTCGCTGTCTTTATAATACCGAGTTTGTTTCGTTGGTCACGACGTCGTTGTTCATAAGCAGTTCTGCAGAGACTGACAGCAGCAGCAGTGCTAGCAGAATGTATATCCATCGTATGATCCAATCTCACGGATATCCTTGTCTACTACCATTGTGAACATCAGTCACGTGGTCTGTTATATTACCAACATCCCCTAGCTAATTTGCTACTCCGTGTATCAATCTATCATACCGGCTGCTAAATAACTGTACATCACAAAGCTACCATATCTTGAATATAATAAAGACTGGAGCAATGGCAAACAAATCAGGATCTGAAGGATAACATTTTTGAATTTGGTGGAGTTCATAGTAATTTGGTCAGCTAGCAAGGCGCAGAATATCCTCGTATCCATCCATACCTGGCGATTATGTGGAATTCCTCTCGCAAAGTTGCAAAGGGGTTGGGCATGGCTATTTGTACCGATAATCTTTTTTATGTTAGGACCTAACCTAACTGAAAGGCTGGCCCCAATGGTCGGCCACCTTAATGGAGCTCGGCTAAAAACAGCTTTCCTGGCCGGCCGCCGTCGACCAAGACAGCACGAGCCGATGATATCCTCAATCCACGACCTGCACTGGACTCTGCCTGCAGTGTAGTGGATCCTGCTAATCCTACAGAACACAGACCTTTTGGGGGCGCCTTTTCTCGCTTCTCCGTCCTCCGACAGCCGCAGTGAAATCACAGGTGAAGCATGGAAACAGAGCTGAAGCTGAGAACCAAGAGGATACCGTCCTCGGTCCTCCAGCTCAATCATTCAGCCCTGCAGCGAGATTAACAACGTCTAATATAATGATCGAGCTTGTGCCAACCATACACCGTACCATGCCATTGATAATGTCATCATCACTCGCAGAAAGCTGATGTACATCAAGATTGCAGCAGTATAGCTGGAAGTAAACTTCTCTGTAATCTGCAACGTAGTTCTGCTTGTTATCAATACATCTACAAGATTTGTTTCTTGACAGTAAAGAGTTTTTTTAGCACATGAATACCAAGGTGCTGGACAAAATTTCGCACTGAAGGTTGTCAAACGTGAACCCAGTGCAGTAAGTTGCAGGTAGAGGTTGTTTAAAAAAAAGGGGCAGGAGATTGGCGTAAAGTAATAGTATAGCTTGCTTGACGTTTGAACTTCTGTTCCATGGTGTCATCATCTTTCGCTGCTGCTATATTTGACACTCTGTCAAGGAGAGAGAGGGATTGCACTGATTAGATTGTTGAATTTGCTGAATAATCTAGTGGCTAATTTCAGTTTAGCCACTAGATTTTTCAACTGCTCCTGGCCACTAGTCCACTGCAAAAGACGTCTCCCTTTTTTTATAATTGAGAAAATATCCCAACTTCTTATTGTAAAGAATTGTCATATAATCAGTTGGTAGTTCACAAAGAAACCATTACTCTGAATGTACTTGCTATAGCCAGCTGGGATACTGATCACTAACGAAATTGTTTTTTTTTCTAAAAAACAAGCCCAGGCCATGTTTCCCATGATAATGCTGAAGGGCGATTACTATCATGAACAAGTCATTGAACATTGAACACAACTACAGAACAAGTGTCCTAAAATTTTCTTAAGAAAGGAACACAAACTTTAAAGAAAAGATGACTTGTTCAAGCAAATGCACATTACCTGAGGCTCGTAGATTTAGCACTTGAAAGCATGAATTTGTTTATGAGAAACAATCAACTGGTTGCTTTATATCCTTGTCTAGTAGTAGAGTCTTCAACGTGTGCATGATATCAAAGCCTGGGTCTAGCTTGCGTTGCCACCCCTACAAAAGAATTAATAGCCATGATAAGCATGATGTGTTTCTTTCTGTAGGCACATCGAGGTACCGAGGCAAGCGATGTTAGATTAGCCTGTAGCATAGAAAAAGGTGGTTACTAAGTGCTAATCACATCCATTAGCAAGTAATATTTCCCTATATTAGTTTATCTGAGCATCCTTTTCTAGTTTTGTACAAGCCAATAAATAACATATGGTAAATATTTTATAGATCTCAAGTGTTACTACATAAGTTTACCTCAAGGACCAAAATTGTAACCATTACGGTACAGATATTCCCATCAATGTTCACTTTGTGGCGCCGAACTGTGTCAAGCAGTTGATGCATGCATTCAACAGGATGGAAAATGTCCCCATCAGGTGTTCCCCAGAACGAAAATGTCTTATCCAATTCCTACCAAAAACAAAAAAAATATTATTATGCAAGAAAAATATGTACTTGAATGACAAAAATAGCTTAGAAATCAACATGCAATTGTCAAAGGCTGGAAAAACAATCTATACTCCTGTTATTATTTATTTGATGTAACTGACTTTTCAAGATATTTTGATAATTGGATGTGACTTTGACCTTTACATTTTTGGAACTTTGTATCAATATATAATAACAAAAATTCTTCCAGCAGTTAAAAAGGCATCTCCTTTTATTTTCAAAGTCGGCAAGATGCTGCTTTGAACACCAAGTTTTATCCTCACATATCCAAAGTCATTACATTTGTGTAAAATTAACTGTTTTCCATAAAAAATTACAAATGCCAGTCATATATCAAAACTACATTGTTTAGATATAATCTTTCCCCAAACTTAATACAATTTTAGTTGCATGCACTTTGGCATGTTTTAGTGACTGGTTGTAGTATACTATTGTGAAAGAAATCTTTATAGGAAATCTATTAATACAGCTTTCAATATTTCATACATCAAATCAAGGTCTAAACAAAAAAAAACGACAGTACAGATTCTAAGACATGAGCCCAAAATGCCTGAACATTATAAAGGGCTAAAGGATCTTTGACTACTTCAAGCAAAAATTACCCTAGTGAAGCAGTCACATTCTGTCTAATCAAAGCCCAAAAACCTAAATATTGAAACTTCTGTAACTGTCTGTTGTATAAATTATATTGAACAGTCCCAAATACCATTTAATACTGTAATGTATATGCATGCAGAGTTGCAGACACAAGATGCATCAGAACCACACCACACTCCTATTCTGTGTATGACATATGAAGTACTTGATTAAGAAATGAAGCTAGCTGCACTCAAACATAGCATTCTAAATGTTTCCCAAGAACATAGTTTTAGACTATACCTCAATAAAGGCAACTGGGTTTGGACAGCTTTGCTGTTTTGATAATTGCAGAGTACAGTTAGCAGCAGTACGGCCATCCCTGGTGGCCACTGCCTTGAAGAACTGTTGCAAGTTATCACGGTCATCTCGGGTGAGCTCAGCAGTCATGCCCACATCAAGAAAGACAATATGTGGCTTAGGCCGTCTGAAAAACAATTTCCTCTTAGGCTTGCTCTCATTTAGACGGACAAGAATGTTCCCAGGGTGCATATCCGCATGAATAAAATTGTCCTCCTGGCGGGAGAAATTGATAGCAGAAACTTTAGTGACAGAATTCCAATAGGTGCATATGCCATGTTAGAAAAAAAGGTACTAAACACTATTGAGGCTCTTATGAATGAAGACCTCAATACCAGCCTACATGGTCACGTACAAACACCACCATCCAGGTGAAATGGAGAATAGAATGAAACACATAATTAGTAAATATACATACCAGCAGCATCTTCAAGAATGCATATGTGCCAATGTGGGCAAGATCTCTCTTCATCCGAGCATTTCCTTCGATCTCATCCATAAAACGTGAAACACTTTCTCCATTCTCAAATGTCTCAACAAGGACAGATGGATGAACAAGTGGATATAATGGCTTTGGGAAAGACACATGTCTCCATCTGCGGAAATTGTAGATAAAACGACTCAAATGAGCAGCTTCCCTTGAAAGGTCAACTTGAGACATCATGAAAACAGCAAACTGACGGACACTCTCGTCCAGCCTTAGCCAGCTCAATCCAGGGACGACATTCAAAGCTTTTGCCAGAAGATTGATGAGTAAAAAGTCTCTCTTGATTGATTCACCCACACCAGGATGCCTCACCTTAACAGCAACATGCTTTCCAGGATGCTGATCTCTTAATGTAGCACGATGTACTTGTGCAATACTTCCAGAAGCTACAGGATCCTCCTCAAATGTCTCAAATATTTCAGAAAGTTCATGACCAAATGCCTTCTCGATGGTAGCTTTGCTGTAAGAAAATCCATGTACTGGAGCTGCACTATGAAGCTTGGCAAGCTCAACACAGAGATCACTTGGAAAAAGATCAGGCCGTGTTGCAGCCCACTGACCCCACTTGATGAATGCTGGCCCAGCTATTTCAAGGGTTCGGCGCACAAGACAAAGCCATCTCTTTCTAAATCCAATACTGAAACTAGTAGCAAATGGAGACAATGCAGTTGCAGGGAAGAACAAGAATGCCAAATGCACACCTCTAATAAGCAAAGTGACACCTTCCCAGATTGACCAAACCATGGATGACAGAAACTGGTGAGTATCCCACACATTTGTGACAATGCCTTCCATTGTGGACATGTATGGTGAATCTGCCAGGACAGGCTGTGACAATGCAACCTTGCCAAATGCTAGAGCCATGACCCCAGGGACAACATGGAACCTCGTGAAGGAGAAGCTTAGAGCACAGGCTGCTCGGTTGATGAATGGAAACCGGGGTCCGCTGTACGAGCATGTATGACTGAGCCGCTTCCATGCCAATTGGGCTTGTTGTGTTGCTGATGAATTTGCGACTGTCCCAGAGAAGGTACAGTATCCCCTTAAAATCCTATTTCTGCACTTGTGATCCCCAGCTTTATTCTTTCTGACAATAACCTTGTAATGTGAGAACATTCTAGAGAAGACAGCTGGAATATTTTGCTTTGTCGACAATCCATTGTTCCTCACTGTTGTGTAGTAGCCACTCCTGTGGCTCGGCTGGGAAAAATAGGCTGCCCGTCTATTTGTTCCGACTGCCAACAGCCTGCTTACAAAGGTAAAACAGAACATATGAATTTGTGGGTTCTCAAGCTTAACAGACACCTGCTAGAACCCTATGTTTAACAGTTAAAATTAAGAACCCAGCACAGCAAATGTAATACAAAATGTATTCACTATGACACCAATTGCTTATTCGTTTCCGTAATTCTCCCAAATACATGGAATTAAAACGAAGCATATATGGACAGTTTCCAAATTCCAGCAATGTAGAATGCATTCATGAAACCCCAAACTTAATCACCTTGTTGGATAAGCCTTACTTGCAAATGTACAATCCGGGAATATTCTTAAATTTAAGCTACATTTGAGGCCCAATTGATCTCAGCAATCCCAATGTTCTAAACTGCCACAGCTACCGATTTCTAACTCCTACAAACTGATTAAATAGAAACCGAATTCGCCAGGTGATACACAAATCCGGGCCTACAAGTAAGCAATTAGGCCAAAAAAAAAAGAGGCGTTCCTAACGAAATCTGAAACACCAACGAAGATCCACCACCAGCAATCTGAAATACAAGGACGGAAACCACGGAGAGAGGGACCAAAAACCGCACCTCTCGCCGATCCCCAGCAGCCGTAGCATCGGAAAAAAAAAAACTTCACCAGGTCAAGCCGCCGCCGCGGAGGACCATACCACGCACACGCCGCCGGAACCCCACACACCCACGAGACCACCTCCCACCGAGAGGGGAATCTCGGAATCGGAACCGGCGATCCCCGCCCGTGGTCAAGGGAGGTTGCGGCGGGGGGCGGGGGGAAGAGAGCTGCGCCGCGGCGGTGCTCCTCGCTTGGGTCGGCGGCGAGGAGTCCCCCCTTTTTTCTGTTTTTTTTTTCGGATTTGCGCGAGTATTTTTGTGTCGGGGTCTTTGTTGGAGAGGATGGTATCCACGAGGGTTTATTCCCAGTTTCGCACTTCCGCCGGGGGCCGGGGCGGCGCGGGGTCGGGATCAGGTCAGGCGGGCGAGCCAAAACGCGACCGAGCTCTCGGGGTCGACTTCGAGCCGTGCCAACCTGCCAATGTGCCATGTAGAATGGTTGGAGTTAGTGGTGCGCCTAGCCAAGTTGGAGTTGTCATCCCGCACGTCAGCACTTTTTTTTTTTTGCTGCCTTGCTGGGTTGGCCTGGCCTTGTGCCCATGTCGGCTACGTCACGAGTGAGGAGATTATTGCCAACAAACCAAAATTCAGAACTGCAAGATTTAAAATTATCGAATTTTGACAAGGTAAAGTTGAGAAATTATTGTTTAGGTTAGCTACATAGTTAAATTGGCATTACATAAAATGGAAAGGCATTGCAAAAAATTTAATAGGATTTGATCCAAACTTTAAAGTCCTGCTTCGGATCCAAAATCTTTAGTGCGGGATATTTCTAAATGTATTCATTTTGTTAATGAAATATAAAATTTTAAATTACTCCCTAAAACCGTGTCAAACATGACATAAAACTTTAAACATCAATTTTATACAATTTTTATACAAGAATATTGTAAAAAAATATAGCAGGTAAGTTTATAAAATCTTATAAGTTATGTTAATATGATAGTAGTTTTGATGAAAAATCAGTCAAACTTTTAAACTAAAATATTTGATAAGGTGAAAGTTCTAAAATTTGGCTAAATCTTGAGTTGAATGTTAAATCGGGAGTTTTTTTATTGGAACAACACATTCCATTAAACTAGAGGGAGTGCTTGAGTGCGTGTTAAATGAGACACACTTACGAGTACGTGAGTGCACACGGCAATGTGCGCATGTGTGTACCATCAAAAATTCTCTCGATCATTTTAATCCGCCCATTAAATTTATTACATGGACACCCACTAGAAGAAGCAATAAGAGCGGAGAAACCAAATAAGCCCAATTCAGCCTTCGTTTTAGGCCTACAATACATCAGGTTGACTACTGACATTACTGAACCCAAATACGGCATGCTGGCCTATGTCCTCAGGCAAGACATTGATCTATGTAGAAATAGGCCCAAATGAAAGGCCACCGCCAATAGTGAGCCCAAGAGTGATACAGACTGCGAATTATTTGGCCCACGAATCTACCTTGAAAGAAAATGTGTTCTCAGTCCTCTCAAAAGAACCACAGCTCTCTCGGAAAAAGCAAAAGAAACAAGAAAAAAAGGAGCCGCAATCCTTTTAGCATGGAGCTTAACTCAAGTCCCAATCAAACCCGAAACGGATTTTTTTTAAAAAAAAAACTGAAACAGATGAGTGAGACGGGCAGAATGAGACCGAGCACCTAACCGTACCTTTTGATGTTCTGTTCTATCAACAGAAAATACGTTACGATCACTACACAATCTCTCTCCGGATATATGGCAAAATTAGCAAACCCGTTCTCTAGTCGAACATCAGGACAACTTCTGATAAATCAAAAGAATGTGTTCTAGTAGCCTTGCGCGCTTGCGGCTGGGAAATCAAACACATGCCAGTGGCCACGTTTGTCGACGCGCGGGTAAGCGTGTTTCCCCGTTTCTCTGTCGATCCTGAGCTTTTTTTTTTCCAGATGCTCGTTGGCCGATCGATCGAAAAGGCGTTTTGTGTTTGCTAGCCTTTTTTTTTCAGCTTATGTGTCGCTGAAAGGGACAACATATTGTTCAGTTGAGAGATTATAGATGTGTAAGATGCGATTTAAATAAATAATAAATGGTAATACTTAGCTATTTTATAAATTTTAACCTCTCGAGTTTTGATATAAGATAAATATAAGATAATATAAATATTGACTCTATTTTTATTATAAGCCTAATTAAAATTTAGAAGAGTTAAAAAAAAGAAACTCGCGAAGAAGAAAAAATATCCAGAATTTAAATTATGATATAAAAATTTAAATATGAAATTTAAAATGGAATGAAAAAATTAATTCCAAAATAACAATTTTTCATTGATTGAAATATATTTACAAATCTTTTATAAACCTTATGAAATTCTCTCAAAAATTCTAAAATAATTATCTAAAACTCTCCTAATATCCTCCCATCTTACTCATACAATTTCTTTCTACTCTCTAAATCTCTCTTCAATTCTCTTTAAATATACAAAGTTTTCTGTTAGCTATACCCATCTTATATAAATTAAGGGTTGCTAAAAAACCATTAACTCAAAGTTCTAATTATCCATATGATAAAACCCTATATGTGGTAAAATCATAATCATTGGATCTCAAATCAATTAAGCCACATAGGCTACCACATGGATAACCACACGAACTGGAAAAAAAATCCTAGCCGCCACAATCGTCATGTTGCCCACACCAATCGCCCGTTGAACCGTGTCATAAGGAAGATTTTGTGTGATTGCTGCAATGGCGCACATGCGCACATGCCTACAGGGGTCGCTGCCACCACTGAGTCATCACGTGTAAACCTGTGATTTGCTGGCTTGCCACCTCCGCTAGGTCTCCTTCGCACCTGTGCATGCATGCTCTCCATGCCGCTGCTGAGCCGCCACTTGCACATGCTTTGGCCCAAGCTCGTTGCTGTTGGGCCACGCCTACTCACCTTATGTTGTTGTCGCCACTACACTATTGTCGAGCTGTCGCTACCATAGGCCACCAGCGAGGAGGGAGAAGAAGAGGCTGGCTAGGACAATGTTGTTATGGGCCGTCTCTTTCTCTCTCTATTTTCCTTTTCTTTTTCTTTTCTAATTTTTTTACAAATTTTTAGCGCTCTTGTTTATCTACTGTATGTCAACTTGTATCTGATGTTACTTAATCGTTCTAGACCTTAAGTTCCACTGTTATCGAAATTTAAATTGGTACATTTAAACCAAATAAATCATAGATGTTACAATTTGAGTTAATTAGTAATCGTATTTTTAGTAGTTTGGACACTTACTAGTATCGTATATAAATCATCTGATCACTATCGATCACCTATTCTACGTTGCTGACTGTCTTGTTGACCCATCGGGCAAGTGGTGAAGGCACGCATCAAGTAAGCCACTTAAGCACTACATATTCATTGATATATCAGTCTGAAACTTAGAAGAAGCCGCTTTCGGACCTTTCTGTGTACTTCGTCGGTGAAGAACTCACCCTCGCTATAGTACATGACATTGGTCGGTCCTTGCTATCTTCTGTCAGACAGTACGACCATTGATAGCCATAGTCGCCAGAGATCTGCGTACGTCTCGTAGTATCCTGTAGACCTGTGTACCCTCCGTTCTATCGGCGTAACGTGTTGGCTTCACCGTGTGTGGACGACGGATAATTTGGCCCAAACGCGGCAGGAGGCAGCACTCCGTCTCTCTACATTTTGACATCCACACACACTCCGTCTTGCAGTAGTACCGATCGATAAAAGTGGCCACGCGAGCATTCGCCCGGGACCAGACAAAAGAGGCCTTTTCGTGCCCCCAATCTCGGGCTCGATCGACCAGCCGGGGCGGCGCGCGCGCGCGCGCCGGGTAGGGTGGGCGTTCCCACGTGGCTGTGCCGTGCGTACGGGTACGGCCCACCGCGAGGCGATCGCATCGCAGCGGTCCTCGTTGTCATGGTCGGCGGCCCGGGGGCTGGAAAAACCGGAGGCCGATCGATCCCGACGGATCACGGGGGCAAAACCCAAAAGTTACCGCGCGCCGCTCCCGGTGCGGCAGGTGCGGCAGCAGCTTTGCGCTGCGCCACACCCACGGGTTCGCCGTGCTGTACGTTTGCGTATTTACTCCGTGCGCAGCGCAACGCTGGTGCAGTGCAGCGGTGGTCGCGGTGTTTCTCCCTTCCCGGCCGTTTTCTTCCTCTCGATCCCCTGCACTCGCGCATCCAGGTCAAAGGCTCAACGGCAGATTTGCAGGCTCAGTCTCTCTCCCTGCGTTTCTCTGCGGAGAGAGCAGGGGTGCGTGCCGTTCGAGTCAAACCGCTGCAGATCGACGCGTCGTCGTGCCGCATGTACGTCATGCTTAGAGATAGTGCGATGGGGTGGGTTTCGTGCATGCATGGGCAGCATAAATGCATCCCCGAAGGTCTATTTATGTGATTCTGCATGAGGAGAGATGGCCGCAGCCTGGCCTGTCTCGGATGTCCGTCTTCTCAGAAGAAATGAGAACATCTTGAATACTACTACTAGGTGTATAGGACGAGGGATATATTCGTGGAGAATTTTGTACTAGGAGGCTAGGGGCTGATTCATATAAGAACTGCACGTTGACCGCATCACTTTGTACTAATATAAGGGCTAGTTAAACTCTTTCGAGGATGATTTGTATTTCAAATCAGGTTTTGTATTACCGGTTTACAAAAATTATTGAGGCAATTTTAAGGACGAGAATTTTACTACCAGAAGAGATGGAATAAATCCAAACCGTCCATCAAGTCGGATCCAATGGCTATGATATCACTGCACCATCCACAACAGGTGCTAGATGTGTAAGGCCCTGGTTTGGTCAGCTGGTTGGCTGGGCTGATACATGTAAAATGAGATAAATTATTAGCGTGGATTAATTACGTATTAGTCGTTACAAATTTTAAAAATAAATCCATTTAATTTTTGAAAAAATGTAGATTCTTTTTAAAAAATACATGTTTAATAGCTTGATAAAAATGATCACAACAAATGAGGAACTAGCTTAGCCAATAAGCTAAATCAAACTGTGCCTAAACATTTTGGTATTTTAGCATTGGCCTTTCTCGTGAAGCAAAGCCTCATTCCAATCGATACAGATTACATTAACAACATAATCCGTTCCCCTCCACCAATATTTCTCGTGTCACCAACAGGCCCCTTTCATCTCCAACACTCCACTCCTTCGTTTCTTGCCTTCTCTACCCTCTACTCTCATGCGTTTGGCGCCACCAATTGGGCTAGATAGTGTCTGAGATCCATGCTACCGTCCATAGTGATTGCGGTCCCTAGTGACCCAGCCAGGCCACGAGTTCCCAATCCATGGTTATGGAGATTCCCAGCATTCCCTTAGCTGCTTGGTGCCAGGGTTAACAATCCGGACTTTTTTTTTGTTGCAATTCTAGGTATGCTGGTGGGGCCCGGTAGTTCGTCCAACGCAGACGGCAGCTCTTCCCGCACCGCGAGAGGCCTGCACAAATAAGAAGCTCGATCAGCTAGTCATAAGCTAAGCTAGCTCGCGCGCGCTCATCAATGGCCGAGCAGCTAGCTAGGTTGGCGATGGCGCTCACCGGCATTCTTGGGGAGAGTGCGCCAGTTGCCCTTTCCATGCTCCGTTACGTAGGCGACGAGCTTCTCGTCCTCCTCCGGCGACCACGGCCCCTTCTTCAGCCCGCTCTTCTCGCAGCGCGGCGCGCGCCCCATCGACCGATCGATCGTAAACAGCTCAACACACGCAGCAGAGACGGAGACGGATCGACCTACCTAAGGCTGTAGCTAGCTAGCTGGTACGTGTGGAAACAGGGAGAGAAAAGGCTCGGTTTGTCTCGCACTCGCAGCCAAGCCAAGCAGGCGTAGCTGTGTAGTAGTAGTAGTGGCGGACTCGTGGTGTGCGAGTGTGAAAGTAGAGGCGCAAAAGGGGAGCGGGAGATGGATGGGTCGACGAGGAGGCGTGGGAGCGAGGGGGGGGGGGGGGGGGGGGGGCGGCGTAGACTGGGGAAGGGATATAAAGGGGGAGAGGGCGTCGGGGGTGCGCGCGTTCGGCGAAGTCAACAGGATTCGGTGCCGGACTTTGTTTATCGCGCCCCGCGCGACCGAGCGGCGTCCCGGGCTGGCTCCCCGGCCGAACCACACATGTACGTATCCGTGGGGGTCGCCTCGTTTTATCACCACCTAGGCAGCCGCGCGATGGGTTAAAACGAAACTTTGGCCGTGCTGCGCCCATGGCTGCAGGCGTGCCAGTGTTAGCAGCCGCGATTGTTTCACTACGTGTAGTACAGTGACAAGCAAAAGCCAGTCATACGGAAGCAAAAACATCTTGCTTGAATTTGAAACATCACTAAACATCTTCCTAAATTCGAACTTTGTCACGAAATTCCGTTCCGAAATATGGATCTCAATGCCTACGAAAAAGATCGACTTGAGGAATTACTCATGGACTCGTGCACCTCCTCCAGCCATGCATCCCCATCCCCATCCCCTGGCTGGCGTTGACGCCCCGTACCCGTATACGCGGTGCCACTTTGCACGAACGACGGCACCACACGCCGCGCTCGGGTCCCCATCCCCCCCCCCCCCCCCCGCCCCACTCGGCCACCCCACCCCTCGCCCCGTCCAGCCAATTCCTTCCTCGCCAAAAAACTGCCCCAAACTGCGCCCTACCGCACGGAAAACTGCCCTACTCTGCCCCCCTCCCTGCCCCAGCCGCAGCCAGAGCCAGAGTCGATGGCATGCATGCAGCCGCACCACGACCCCCGGCCCGCGCCCTCCCTTAACTTCCTGCAGCTTTGCCGCCCGTACGCTTCGTCTTGTGCTTTGAAACTACTGTAACAAAAGGCTGCATCCTCCCCTGCACGCCTATGCCAGCTCCTGTCTCCGTTGACGCACGCCTTTTCGGCTTCGCATCCACCGCCCGTTCCCTCGTTCGCCTCGCTTTCCGGCACGGGTGCACCCGTACGTACGTCCGTACGTCCGCGTACGTATCTACCTGCGTATCCTTGTAGATTTTGATGTCTTCTTCGGGCCTTTTCGGGGTGGCGTTCCATGATAGGTTCGCATGCATGCGATGCCCTTGGTATGCGTGTTGTGCCGGCCGGCCATGGCAATTTGACAGGTGTGTGAATGTGTGTATTTGCGTCCGTGTTTCTGCAGGTGTAAACACATGCTGATATGTGGTGTGCGCGGCTGCACGTACTTCAGGGACACAGTGAGGTGTTTTGGACGAACCGTCTGGCATACTGGGAGCGTGGCATGTCGCTGCACGCCCATCAGGTGGGATTTCCTTCGCCGATATTGTTACTCTAAAGTTAGTGAAAACAAAAGGACAAAAGTTTGAACATATGGAAAGCAAATAGGTATAAAGGGGACTGAAAGTGACATTCAAAAGGCAGCTAGCTAGGCATGCAAAATATTAAGGACTCCCCCGTTTCAGAATGTAAGAAATACGCTTTTTGTTCTTTTTTATTTCTTTGGTACTTAGTACAAAGCAGGCAAATACCCAATGACCGCACCATGAACGATTTGGTGTGGTAAGTTTAGTGTATGCCTATAGTATATATTGTGGTGGTGCATTATAATATATTTTCCCTAAATAATTGGTTTTGCAAGAGACCAGTTAACTGGGTGAAAGTGACACTCTCTTATACATTCATCAGAACACCTGGTAATGATCTTTCAAGAAAAAGACGACCACTTGGTGGTATTATAAGCTCTGTTTTACTGTTGGCATGCATCTACTAGTACTAACCAAAACACTTGGTGAAGCCTCTTCTATATGGTGCCGCGTGTCCTCCTAGCCTCAAGTGTCCATGTCATCTGACTTATTGACAAGATCACAGTAACTGCTTGACACAACGCACATCCATTTGTGCATGAATGCTACAGATCATGCGGCACACCGCAACATTTTGACCGTCAATTTTTTGTTCGAACGCGAAAGCAAGGAAAATGGATTGAAGGGATACTTAGCAATGACGAACTAAGCGGCTCTTTGGAATGCAATAATAATTTTACAGAATTTTCATATAAACTATTCAATTCTTGTAAAATTTCTCCAAAAATCGTTCATTTTTAAAGGAGGCTAAGCTTGGTTCCTCGCCAAAGAATTTATGGTATTAATTGTTGGAGATTTGACGAAATACAAAAATGAGCCCCGCAAAAAAGAAAAGAAAAGAGGGGAGACCGATATACATGGAAAATAAAAGAGTAGCTTAAGATACAACGTTTGTACTAAGTAGTTAAGAAGGAGGCCTCAGCGAGTCATTCATATATCTCATGCACTCCATCAAACTCGCAACTAAAAGTCAAATCAGACAAATTGTCAAATCAGACAGAATGCTCCTTCGTAATTAATAGTTAGTTTTAGATTACATAACTTCCTTTACCAATCAGAAATCTGGACTGTACTCCTTGTATTGCTATCTTAGGCTAGATCACCCAACTAATGAACACTTATAAGTCTAAACAAGAATTGATCATGGGAAAGTCCTAATTAGGCAAACAAAACAAGTATATACAAGTCGCTCTACTAACGGTACGGATTCGCACACCTAGATTATTTATACTTTTTTCCATAGACACCGTTCTGGATGGCTTATTTCCAAATGCGTACGTACATGATTAAAAATATTTAATGAAAACAACCTTACGTCTGATTGAACCGTGCTTGGACTAGTTCATGGAACGTCCTTCTCAACATCTATTATTCATAATTGAGAGGATGAGGTCCATTACTTATTTCATTTTCTATATATATTATGTTGGTTTTCAATTAATAAGAGATTAATTTGTTGAGTGGGCATAAAGCATGCATGCAAACACAGCTATAGATCCTTGGCAGCCAATTTAATCTTTCTGACAAAATGCGACAATTATTCTCACTGGAAGTTGTCTCTAGCTCCTTTTCATTCTCTCACCTTATCATTTAAACTTGAAGTCTTAGCGATAATATTTATGGGCTCACAGTAATTGCTGTTATTGCGAGAATTAACAATCAAATACACTAAACTATTCTGTGAGATACATCATATATGTTTTCCTATAACTTGCACTCACCACTTTTAATTATTTTCTTAATTAATTAACACTACCTAGTAGATACATACTCACACTGTTATGCACATATAGCATATATAATTGTGGATAATATGGCCGATAGGAGGTGGACACTTTTCATTGCTCTTGTTTGGTTCCGAGCCTTAGCTTTTTTCTTAGAGTTGCATTCACGTTTATCACCTTGCGCATATATAATAGAATTTCCAAGTTGCTAGATCCAAAAAGGCTTATCCACAGCCATTGGAGATCTTTCTTTAAGTATGATATAGACTTACTCTCTTTGCTCTAGTAGAATGATGAAGGATTTGCTTTTTCGTAACTACTAAGACAACAAAATCTTGTCTAGAATCATAGGAGTGGTGGAGGTGAAACCAGTAGGATGTGGCACTAAGGCACTGGAAGGTTATTTGGTATGACAAGATATTCTTCTTTTTCGACAGAAAGACCTTTTGGCTTTGCTAAAAACATCTGGGCTATGCCTCAAAATCTCAACACTAGCTCAGAGGAGAACACTAATCTATGCATAAATAAAAATCTCTATTCATTTTTTATTCAATGGACTAGCAAATCAATCCTTTTGAAGCACTTAGCTTTCAGACAATCTTCAGACTGCCATGTTTTAATTACTTACCTTTGCTTTCCAACACTAGAAAAGCTAGCTTCCTTGTTTGTGGTACTAGAAATATGTCATCTTCATCAAGGAGTCTTGAACTATATGCTAGGGATGTAGGAAATGCTATTCATGCCAATAAATTGAGGAAACTATGTCCTTTGCAGCTTTTGTGCAATGTCATATGTCATAAAAAAATGTTGGTGCATGCTTTCTTCGTATGCTTTTTCAAAACAAAGAATTACTACTATTTATTAACTTTATGAAAAGAAAGTAAATAGACACTTTATGTCTCTCTTTCGAAATTGAAACTTGAAAATAGTAGGCGGGGAAAGGCATACATAGGTCAGAAAAATATGCATGGTCATCATGGCTAAAGATTCTCATTCCAGCATTCTTAGGTCTTGTTTTGTTTAGACTTGGGCTTAGATGTAGTTGATTCTTAGGCTACTGCTTTACCTTTTAAAACCATAGAAGGGGCGTTAATCTTTGACACATCAATCAACCCGGCGTAGGAGCATGGGATTTGTACACATCAGCACCAAACTAGATGTTGTAATCAAGTATGAGCTTCTTTCTATGTGTATTTGCAGGCAATCTTCCTTGAAGCCTCAATTGCTATTGTTAATCGGTTCTATCCCTCTCTTTCTTGCTTCTAGCTCATTTTGCCCTTTCAAGTATGTTTGAAAGCACTAGCTGAGCTACATAAAAAGAATGAACATATCATATATTCCCTTCCTAGGGTGGAGTCAAGAAAGAACATACATTAGAGTTGTCCTTCTATAGTTAGTCTCACCTCTTTCTTGTTTGGTCATCCCGTGTGCTTGGCAAGTGAAATGAAGAGAAGGCTTCCTCTAAAGAAGCCATATTGAAGTGGACCAATCAAGAGATAGGAGTCCTTGATGGAAAGCAAAGACAAACATCCATCTCGACTATTCTTTTACCATTTTAGTAAGGCGATAAGTGAAGCGGGTTGACCAGAAATCTGTTTATCAAGTTATGACTACACAAGTAGTTTAACAGGTGGATTCATTTGTTATAGAGCCCTTGGAACTAGTGAAAAATATAGAAATTGATTGAATTGGCATATCCTCTAGTTTCTACTAGAACTCGTTACTAGCTTGTTCTTTTCTTTTCGGTACAAATAGGAAGATTTTTTAGCCTAGACCTAACACTCTCTTTTGGTTGGTTACTTCATTGAAATAGAAAGTACATCTCTAACTCCTGAATCATTCAAAAACTACCTATCAGGTTGAGCAACCAACACGTGAAATCGATGCCGGGCGACACTTTCTTCAATTAATTGTTTAGGTTTACTTTGGCAGAGCATTTGATCTAGGTGTGGGAATCATTCTAACATTATGTATTTGCCCTAGCCTATTGGGAATGTAGGTGTTTGAGAATGAAAGCTCAACTACGGAGCAGATCGGAAGAAGTATGTACCTCATGAAGCAAGGACTAGCTAGAGCTAGTAGTATCACCACATTTGCAGGATGAATCCGTTCACTGCTGACTTCTCTATCGCATTGGAAGAAATCCTAAAAAAAGTGCAAACTGGAAGCATAGATCCTTGAGAAATAGAGGAGCTATGAGTGCTATCCACCACCTCTAATGTTCTGAAAGAGATAATCCATCACTCTCACTAGAGACCTTAGTACCATGGTAACACCATGAATTTCCTTCTTTACTACAAAGTAAGCATCAACAGCTGGATAGAAAGCAAAAGCATTTATTTATAGCTAATAGTTAGCGGAAGCTAGATTTCTTACATCTGGGGATATCTAAATATTGAACCAATGATTAAAAAGAATGGCAAGTCAGCGGTTATGCATTGACTTAAAAACCTTGAATCTTGCTGGTCCAAAGGACAAGTATCCAATGCCAATAGCTAACCTACTGGTAGGTTTGATTGCTTGTAACTATATATTGAGCCTCTTGGATGCTCACTCAGGATATAACTAGGTGCTAATCGCCGAAGAAGATATTAATAAGACTACATTTAGATGCCCTAGTCTAGAGTTGGTGCCTATGAGTGGACAGTAATGCGGTCTCAAGAATGCAGGAGCCATATACCGGAGGACTCTAGATAGCATAATCTAGGGTATGGTATGCTAAGAATTGGAGGTGTACATTGATGATATTGTTATTATGGCTCAATCTGAGTAACAACATCTCCTGAATTTGAGGAAAGCATTTATAGTATAAGTTTCAAATTCATCCTTTGAAACGTGCCTTTGGTGTCTCGGCTAGTAACTTTCTCATATTCTTAGTCTAGGGATCGAGATCGCTGAGAATAAGGCCAAAGAAAGCAATCAAAGGCCAAAGAATCCCAATCGAGTATTTCCTTATATAGATTAGGTAATCTTGGTCATATTCGATTGGGTTACCAATCATGTAACCCTGCCTCTTGTCCTATATAACACAGGCAAGGAGTCCTCGATGAGGGCAGACACAAGAAACACACAATCATGTCTCCACGTGCGAATACAGTCCACCACAATAGGACTAGGGTATTACCTCTCCTTGAGGGCTTGTACCTATATAAATCTCTATGTCTTTCATCACCATTGAGCTCTAGGTCTGACACATTGCTCGATCTTCAATATTGCCGATAACAAACATTGACAATTGGCATGCCAGGTAGGAGGAAAGCGTTGATATCTACTCCAACCAGTTCGATGGCTCCAAATGCCAAAGTCGCCAACACTGTGTTCCCTCCTAGCCTGGTTCTCCACTTCTAGAGCCTCAACTTTGTCGCTGATGCCTTTAGCAAGCTTCTCCTCTCCGAGTCAGTTATAAATTGATCGAAGGTGAACCACATCATCAATTCACCCAAACTTCCATTTAGAATAAAGAACACAGTGGTGATCTTCCAACCAGTGAAACAACGAGATCTGGACCTCCAAGCGGCAACCCGATCGTTCAAACTTTGACACGGACATGGCTCAAAGTCGACCAATATCAGATCTGGTGTGGTTGGTGTCATCAACGCATCAATCTATTTTTTGACTCTGACTAATAGATGGAGAATAACACTAGAAGCTTTTCTCCTCTACGAGAGGTATTAATGACTTCAAAAGCAACTGCTACCACTAAGGAGCAGGGGCACCGAATATGGAAACAACAACAAGAGGAGGCCCACTGACTTTAGAAACAATATGAAAAGGAAGCGTGCCACTAGCGAGAAGAGCAAAATGTGTGCAACAGAATACATGATCAAGAGCACAAAACACTGGAGATTATCTTACAAACAAGGATGGGCAACTATGCTATCTTTGTCACTCTATAGCAAAACATCATGGTTGCTACAACATTCCTGGATATGCTACCACTGTATGCAAACCATATGACCACACCGACAGTTGCCAAGATCAAAACTATGGTCACGGCGGTGGAAAACTAGTAGCACAAAAAATCTTCAATGGTCATGACACCGTCTGGCTCTAGGGCTGGCATGTCTTAGTATGCATCTTGTCGATGTCCAACTAGAGACGTGGGTTCCAATCGACACCCTGCGACATCTCAGTACTGCAACTCTTGTGGCCACCAGGATCCTACAATGATTAGAATTGACATTGTCACGATGCATGAGACAATATAAACTGTGATCTATGTGACAACATCAAAGCCCATCGTTGGGAGTGGAAAGAAGATGAACGACACTGGTGAGACAATGAAAGAGAGTGGTTTAGCATCCACTACAATCACTAAAGTAGAACTCAGTTGCATCGAACTCTACCACAGCGAACTAGAAAAGGGGATGGTGTCATAGCATTCACCACCAATCTTTGTCGTGTCAATTGGCCAGTCAGCTTCAAGTCAACTGGCATAGAAAAGTTTGATGGAAGATAGATCCTAAGTCATGACTCAGAGGCTACACTCTCACGATTCAGACCATTGGAGGTGACCAGAATGCAATGGCCAATTGCTCGTCTATCGTATTGGCTTCATCCGCACATACTTGGTTCAAGGGACTTCTAGACAAGTTGATCACCTCCTAGGGAGATCTTTGTGAGTGCTTCATCACCAACTTCCAAGGCACATGAGAAGATTGGAACTGAGAGATCCATCAGTATAAGAACAGATCTCTTTGAGACTTTAGTAAGCGTTTTTTTGGAGAATATGAAGTCGATCCCCAACATCGTCGTCCATGCTATTATAGCAGATTTCCACAAAGGGGTCAACAGTTCTAACTTGATCATGAAGATTGCTCAGAAGCTGCTAACATTAGTGAAAGGCATGTTTGAGACAACCAACAAACATGCTTCAGCAATAGATGCTTTGGCTTATTTGTGAAGAATTTAATATCAAGATCTACTTTGCTTCAGTGGCATACCCATGAAGTAATGGGCAGGTGCAATGAGTTAATGGCATGGTGCTTAAGAGCATAAAAAAGGGTATTCGATCGTTTTCATTTGTACATAGGGCAGTGGGTTCAAGAATTGTCTTTGGTACTTTGGTCCCTTAGGGCCACACTTAGTCGGGTGATAAGGTAGTCTCTTTTGTCCTAATGTATGGCACAGAGGCAGTTTTTCCAACTAAGTTGGAGTTTGGATCCCCATGGGTTTGGGTTTACAATGAAGACATATCAGAAGAAAATGAACTGGATGATCTCAACCAACTAGAGGAGAGAAGAGACACTGCAACGAACTAGTCGGCCAAGTACTTATAAGACCTACGTCATTATGAAAGTTGCAATGTTAGAAGCCATGACTTTGTGAGAAATCTAGTATCTAGACCATGAAAGATAGGCACAAACTCTCACCAACACGAGAGGGGCCATTCATTATTGATAAGGTGATAAGCCTGGGGTTTACCGGCTCAAGCATGAGGACCACACATCAGTGGGCAACTCATGGAACATAAAATAGCTAAGTTGCCTCTATTCTTGAGATTCATATTTAACCATGTTTTTCATATTAATAATTAAGAGTGACTTTTTATGACTTTGACTCACTATGTTGTTGGTACACCCATTTAGAGTGAGTTAGGGGATATACTTGAGAAAGTACATTTATTTGTTTCTCTTAACAACTGCGAAAGTATTCAAGTAGAATAAGTTTCAAGTAGTGAGGCTTCAAACCAGATGAATTCCTGCCACCCAAAAAATGTGCACAAGATAAAGCCATAAGCCACATCCTTATGCTCGAGGCTAAGGTCAGTTGGGCGAAGTGCATAACTCAAGGAACCAACTACCCGAGGAAATCAAAATCATAAAGAGGAGCATGATCGAAAAATTTAAGTACTCAGATTTTCTTCCAAATGAGTATATTTACAGTGTTTTTACATAATACAATTACAC
Source organism: Oryza coarctata (assembly GCA_030770085.1). NCBI lineage: Eukaryota > Viridiplantae > Streptophyta > Magnoliopsida > Poales > Poaceae > Oryza > Oryza coarctata. The sequence continues at coordinate 14,932,774 of CM061475.1, forward strand.
CGGTATGTTTTACAATTCCAGGTAATCTTCATGTTTCTTGATTAGCTCTGAGAGGGTTTGACCCTGAATTGATACAAGGAGGAATTTTAGAATGTAAATATGATAAGATGAAGACAATGAGGCATTTGGGGTGACATGTTACTTTCAGTAAGCTGACTACGTCTAATTTCTCTTTCCTTATAGTGCTGATTGTAGCTTGGAGTTGGAGTTCTTTATGGTGAGCTGCTGACTGGATTTTTGATACTTGGCCTTGAGCTTGTCCAGCTAGGCAATTTGGGAAGGAGCTTATTTAGCAAAATGAATTTATTTTTATAGCGTGATGTTATGCTCTATGGAGGGAACAAGAGTCCAACGTTAGATGGCTAAAATATTTCTAACTTTCTACTAAGTTTATATCCAACTTAGCAGTATGTCGGTTGCTACACCTAACAGGTGCACCTATGTGCACCTTGGATTTATAAATGAGCCACATTAGGTGTGAGGGCATTGGCCTTTGCACTTAGTAATGGTTCACCAACAAATTGAGGTTTTCAAGAGCACGCTCTAATGGTCCGTCAGCTGGTTACAACAATGATTGCAATGCAGGTGCTACTTGACCATAACCCAATAAAAATTATGCTACACCCTACAATGGGTCAATAGCTAATTACCATAATAAGCGGAATCAGGTACCATTATAGTGTTTGATTTCACATTAGGGCTTCGAGGGTATGCTCTACAAGAGCCGCCAACTGGTCAATGCACAAGTTGGGATGTAGATACTACTTGGCTGAATCTAATATGATAAATGGTATACCCCTTAATGGTTCAATAGCTGATCACCATATAAATGGGGACTTGAACACTTGTTGGACCAAAATAAATTGGAGACTTATAAAATTAGTCCTCCACAATTTCTTCGCCCCGAACAAATCTTTGGTCAAATTGATCAAAAATATTAAAGGTTGTCAAGAGCTAAACCACTTGGATGAAAAGCGCTCGGATGAGGAGTACCTAGATGAGCAATAGTCAGATGAAACACTACTTAGGCTAGGGATGTAACCAGTTGAGCAAAAATAAGAAAGAGAGAAAACTCAAGTACGCAAGACTTAGGGGATACTATGGAGGATATGGGCACTGGGTGTCATCATGGAAGGCACAATCAACTAGAGGGATAGGAGATGGGGCGAACCATGTAATTAGAGATATGATAGAACTCGGTAGTTGTATTGGCTTGTATTGTAAGGCAGTGGATAGAATCTCGGCTGAGTATTTCCTTATTTAGATTAGAAAAGCTTCGTCGTATTTGACTGGGTTATCAATCATGTAATCCTGCCCCTCATCCTATATAAGATGGCTAGGGAGTCCCTGATGAGGGCAAACACAAGAAACACACAACCACACCTCCACGAGTGAATACAATTCACCACAATAGGATTAGAGTATTACCTCACCTCAATGTCCTAAACCGTATAAATCTCTGTGTCTTTCACTACCATCGAGCTCTAGGTACGACATATAGCCCCATCTTCAATAATTAGCTTACCAACCTAGCTTGGTAAATTTACTCCAAAATACTAAGGGCAATCTCAGTGCATACACTACCTAGTGGTGTTTATACCAAACCATGTCATGCAGACACCACTGTAGAAACTACTTTCCTAATACATCATTTCTAATTATGGGTTCAAAATAAAATTTTTCTCAAATCATCTTCTTTCTTTCTCTCTTTCCTCTTCTTGTTTTCTTGGTTTGTGCATTGTTGATGTGTTGTAGTCGGCTAAGAGGATTTTGAGAGGACCTAGGATTCTAAATCAGGGTTTAAGCTTGCGATTCGCTTAATTAAACTAGAAGAACATGAGGAAATTACCTAGGCTTGGGCCTCCAATGTGATAACATCACTACTCCTACTAATTTTTGATGCTTGCAATGTACACTGGTCAGAGTGCTTGGGTGAAACCTCCTTCCTAGGAAGTCTAAGCTCTTTTTTTTCTCTTTCGAACCCCCTTAGAGGCTATCTATACTCTCAATGCTCCTATTCCTATAGCTCTAGCAACTCTACTGCTACGTGTCTACTTGCTGCCTTAACAACTTCGACATGCCCCTCTAATAGCCCTTTGGACATGGGGATATGACATTCATTTTTGCCTCATCATTATAGGCAAGCTAGTGGGTGAAACTAGGGCGTACACTGTATCACCAACATTTCATAATGTAGCCCCATGTGAGCACACACATTAAGTGTGTCATGACAAGGCAAGCTAGTGCATTAAATATAAAATGACAACTCGCAGACCACGCTTCACTCAACATCTACACTAGCTTTGCCTAGCCCTTTCCAAAAAGATTTTCCATCCTGACACCACGTGTGGGCCACCACACCATGTAATCATCATGCCCTCACGATTAACCCCTGTTCTCGCAATTAACCTCTCCCATCCAGAATGGGTGTTGGAGTTATTAGGAACCCCCATAATTACAACACTAATAGTAGCCCCATGGAAATCGAGGCAGTGAGGCCATGATCTTTGTAGATGACTACACTACTACCTCTAATTTTTTATAAAATAAAGGAAGGAGACAAGCTAGGGATTCTTACGCTTCACATCTTGCCACCATCTTCTTCAACCCTAGGCCTCCCTCCTTCTTGTGTGCTTCCAGCTCTGCCTTTCTCGCCTTCACGAGTCCTTCCCTTGCCATGGTTGATCTCCTCCACTCTCGAGCCAACATCACTTGGGTGCAAAAACTCTACCACATCAGTGAGTCCTTCAGGACATGCTCGGTCATCTACCATGAGGTGAACGTGCAGTCCACATTGGGTGATCTAGAAATCGTTATCTTTGCCTCATTTTGTATGGTGAGCCTAGTCCTGCCCTTCTTTTAGTTCTTCCACATGCCCTCTTTTTATGAACTTCACCTTTTGTGCCTTCATCCCAAGTCCATCATCATGATCTCCATCTTGGCACACTTCTGCGAGATGTTTCTAGGGCTTCGGTGTTCTCCTATGAACCCCATCATTGGCTACTGCTACTTTCACCTCCAGGGCAACAAGATTGCTTAGTACATTTCCACTCTTGTCCATGGCAAGCTAGACTCATGGTGGGATATGTGATTGTATGTTGGGGCCGACAATTCTCATGAGGAGGTCTAGATGCCCCCACCGCGGTGGAGTCCATGGATAAGTTGATCGTGCTATTGGAGGACACAATGGAGCTAGGGTCCCTAGTGGCAAGGATCAACACACTTCGGGAGGTAGACCTGACAAGGCCGATGGTGATGGAAAATGGGCTACGTAGCCGCCTCAACCCTTTGCGTCATCGAGGGCACGTGGCATGCTACTACTTAAGACCAAATGACCCCATCCGCTCCTTTCTTAGTGGTAAGTTTCCTTGCCTTGGAGTTAGAAATGAATTATAGTGCATGATTTCTGATCTCTTGCTTCATATGCAGTGGGTGGGGATTTGGACAATGTAGCACTAGAGGTCTAGTTGTAGGGACTCATGCCTTGCTCAGTGGTGGACGCCACACTCCCCACCAGGGCTACTTCCCTCTATGAGCTGGCGCTGATGGCCTGATGCGTCATCCTCTAGGTCTTTTTCTCCACCTCATGCTTCATTATTATTGTGGTGCTCAATCTTTGCCTTAGGGCGGTGAGGTATGGTGCTGTAGACACTCCCCCATTATGACATGATCAGCTCAATCCAGTATAGCATGCGGCGTACCCTCGATTACTAGGGCTCATGGGCTTTAGCGGGTGACTGATGCCTCGTTTCTATGCTAGCATGAGCCTACCTCCCAAGCGCATATGTCAGACCCAGCTAGGGCATCCTCTCCATCAACAGTGACACACCTGAACACCCTCAGCATGGCAGTGATGGTGGAATTTACCACTGTTATTGACACAACGCCTGTGCCTCCTACAGGTGGGATAGCCTTGACCATGGTGCTAGTGGCCACTACCACCAAGTGCCATGGTGGCCATAGTTGGCGGGTTGACAAGATTTGATCCAATGGTTGTAATGTTTGTTTTACCTCCTACTGGGCAAGAGGATGGCCTAGCCATAGAACTAAAGGCTAGGCCGCTTGTAGGCTCAGGGGCTATGCCAGCTGGCACATGTAGGTTGCTTCGTCTATCGCTGCTTGGCCCATCGACACTCCGCTTTACTGTCCCCGGCCCCATGACCCAAGCCCACAATCTTGTTGGAGCATGTGGTTGCTATTTAGTGGGGGTATTATGCTCCACTAGCCCTCAACTCCGAGCCAACAGAGGAGGGTAAGCTTCTCTAGACCTTAGCCATATACGATCTTACTTTGCTTCATATCCTAAGATTGTGTATTCTTTTTTTTTCTCCATAGGATTCCTAGCCTCACACCTCTACTAGCTCCTACCACCGTCCCACCATCATGGGAAGAGGCCAACACTTCCCAAATTGATGTAGCCACCATCGACGCCACTATTGTTGGCTCTACGATTATGCCTACCTTGGTGTCCAGTTGCATCAGCCCATGGGGGCTAGGGTTTGGATTCCTTATTGCTTTCTCTATGCTGAGCTCCAAATACATTGCCTCATTAGTGGCATAACTATTTGTAGCCATTGCTGCTCGTGAGACCACAGTAGCTCGCAACCACATTGAGTGGGTGACAACATTGGAGGAGGAGGCCTGCATCCACAACCAGAAAGGAGAGAAGGCCCTTAAGAAGATTTGGAATGGTGAGGAGGGACTCGATCATATTCGCACTAGTGTTGTGGAGCTGCATACGCAAGGAGGTGAACGGCAGGCATCAATGATACGCTCCATCCATGCCATGCTCTAGGCATTCCTGCAGATAGATCACTAGTTAACGGACCTAGGGCCACCTTCATTAGAGTCATGTTGACCGCCTTGATGAGCTACTAGTGGCCCTAGCTTAACGCTCACTTGATGAGAGACATGTGGCCACATGGATGGTGGCGGAGTACATCCTAGCTTGCTACCCTAGCCAAGACCTTGCCTTCAAGATCTACGTGGCTCTGGAAGGGATCATCGTGGATGATGACTAGGTCAAGGCCGCCTAGTGCAACTTGGTTTGTGATGATGCTTGGGCAGTGGCTACCTTGTTCTTGCTAGAGATCCCCATGATAGCTGGAGACAACAAGGTGGCTATCATCACCAACAATGATGATGAGGTAAGAGACAATCACCTCTTTGCCTCGAGTAGCTCCAGCGCCCCTTGCTCAAGGATCAACACGTTGTTCCTCCAAGTTTTTTGCTTTCTTTTTCATAGTCCTACATCAAGAGCCTACCATTATGCCTTGAACACTTATTTTTTGTATTTAACTTACCAATCTAGTTGTCTTTGATTTCTTGTGCGAGCCAATTTTTGTTAAGCCCTGGGCATTGATCCTTGTGAGACCCTAGGCTTATGTTGTTGCTGTCAACACTAAGTCTAGCCTTTGTGAAACTTAGCTACTCAGGAGGCCAATCAAAAAAGCTATTTATAGGGCAAGCATGTAGCAATGAACACCGTTGCTCTAGTTTGCAAGCTGGTAGCTATTTAGAGGGTTGTGGTCAGGTTATGGTTTTTTTTCTCCCTAGAGACTCTTGGAGGTCAACGCTACATGACCATGTATGGAGAGCCGAGAACTAGAATGTGGCTAACACACAATGGTATCAACTAGTGGCATAGAGCTTGACCCAAGATGAACACTAAGGCGGCATTCCCTTAAGTTTCTGCCCAGTATCATGTTCTCAAGTAGAACTCACTCTGCATCCTAGTAATAGAAAACCCAAGAATGAAACCACCATGGAAAGGTGACGAAAAGGAAAATGAAAGGAAAAAAAACTAGAAATAGACTAAGCAGACCCATCTTGGAAGTGCCTAGCACAACAAAAAACACTCGAAAGGGGTTACAAAAGCAGTTTTTTCTTTATCCTCTCAATCCATGCTAATCTTGTGGTACCCAAAGTTCACATTTAGAAAGCTAAGAAGATTATAGCCAAAGGTTGAGTTGACATTGTTGAGATTGGTGAAGTTGACGCCCATTGTCCACTTCCTGTTGGGCTTGCGTACCTTGATGGGGTTTGGTAGCCACTTTGGGTGCAGAACTTCCCGGATGAAGCCGACCTTCAAAAGTTTGTCTACCTCTTGGTGCTTGGGAGCTTGTCATTGCCCTTTCTGATGAACAAGTAGGGCTCTCGATTGCACTGCTAGCTTTTGCTCGATTACCTCCTTGGGAACCCTCGGCATGTGTGATAGTGTGCAAGCAAACACATTTGCGTTAGCCGAGAGTAAGGTGATGAGTGCATCTTTTGATTTGATGTCCAAGTCACATCCAATCTTAACAGTCTTGGACGCATCACCCTCCTTTAGGGGGATCGCTTTGATTAGGCCTACAGGGTTGGCACCGACCTTTGCCCTTGCCTAAGGCGGCATAGAGGAAGAACTATCATTAGGACTATTTGAGGACATTCTTGCCAGATCTAGCATGTGCTTGTCATAGCTCATGGCATTCATCACTTCCATCAAAACTAAGATGGGGCCATAGGGCTTTAGTAGCTTCCTCATCATGTAGGCATAGTGGGTAGCTGCCATAAACTTGCCTAGAGCCAGCCTTCCCAAGACTACATTGTAGGGCACCTAAAAGTCTGTTATGTTGAACATAACCATCTCCATCTAAAAGTTTTCTAGTGTACCACGGTGACCAGGAGATCGATTTGGCCTAAGGGCATAGAGGCCTCTCCCTAGGCAATCCCCTAGAACAACAAAGCGGGCTTGAATGTGCTTTGTGGGATCTTCAAGGCCTTGAAGACCAATGGGCAGAGGAGATTAAGCCTGCTACCACCATTGATCAGCACCAACTCAACTTTCAAGTAGTGGATAGTGGGCATGACCACGAGGGCTAGGCATCAAGACCCCCTGGTGTTGGTAGGGTGGTCATGTCAGCTGAAAGTGATCGGGACATCTGACCACTCCAGGGGTCAACTCAATTTTGCGCTAGGCGTGATCGCACACACCTCTCATGGCATCTGCTTGTACTAGTGGTGGGAGGCAAAGGGTGAGGAGCCATCGTGGATGAAGACCACGGTTTCTATAGGGTGCTAGAACCCCAATGGCGCACATTCACCCTCTTTCTCCTTGTCGTCATTGCCGCGTCTCCATTTTTGCTTCTAGATCTCAAAGTCAAGGATGCCCTTCATGACCTCGCATTTAGTCAAGTCATGTGCATCCATGCTATTGATAGTGTAGTAGACCCTAACCATCTTTCCCTAGCGGCATTTTAACCAGCTCAACTTGCATCGGTCTTGGTCCCTTGCTAGGACTTTATCAGAGATGGGCTATGTTGATGTTTTGTATCGATAATAATAAAAGGGGTAGTGCATGAGAACTTAAGCGGATGAAAGTAGAACACAAAGGATTTATACATGTTTAGTCCCTCAATGTGAGGTAATACCCTACTCTTATTTTTGTAGATTGTATTCTGTTGGTTGTATAGGGAGAGTTGAATAATCATGCCCTTAGGGAGGCTGCCTGCTTGTCTTATATAGGATGAGGGGTAGGGTAACAAGGTAGGAAACCTAGTCGAATACGACTTGTTACTATATATCTACTTTACATTTATTCGAGTAGGATTCCATACTCTATCTTTGAGTACTAGGAATCGTACTATTTGAGTTAGAGTCTATCTTATATCTCATAAATCTAGCCCACCCCTTCTCCATAGTTGGTTATGCCTGTCGTGTGGATACCTCAGACCCTTGTTTTCCATAATAGCCCTATAGACCTTCACAATCAAGTTGCAACTTCCTGTGTGGATTACTCCCAATGCCAAGTGCTCTAGTTTTCTTGTGAATTCTTCCCGCCTACTTCATTCTTGGTTTCTCTGCGAACTCATTGTCATGATTAATATTTTGTGATGAACAATTAGCTTTGCAAATAATTTATTTAATAAAAAATAGTTTGAAAATATATGTGGATATTGGTGTGAGTGTATGTGACTAATATGGGTAAAGTTACCATATCTATGTCTAGAAACGGTTACTTTATCTATTTGTATACAGGTGACTTGAGGTCAACCTTGGTCAATAGTGAGGATCGAAAATATCTTCATAGATAAGTGAAGGCCTAGCACAGTTTAGATATCATGTGATAAGATGAGACTAGAACCATGAGGTCTTGGAGTCAACATTGGTCAATGACAGGATAGAAACTAGGCAAAGAGAGAGCTAAAGTCCAAAACATTTAAAGATGCTAGGTGACAAAGTTAGACATAAGGTGACACACAATGTATAGACAACGTGTGGATAGGGCTTCCTAGCAAACTTCACAAATCTTGTGTATAAGCATCAAGAAATTGCAGAAAAAATTTGCGAAGAAATTAGATGAAAAATGGAAAAGAAAATGAAAAAGAAAAGGTGCTACAGTACTCGATGTACTGTAGTTAGCAGGCAACGTGGCCATCATGAGCACAAGCAGCAGCAAGCCTAGGAGGCAAAGCAGCTAGTCCACGTGCCAGTAAGTAGTAATAGGTGTGCATAGAAATATTTAGTTTTGTGAAGTAAGAGAAAATATTTAATTTTGGTAAATTGAATTAATTTGGAAATGGATAGAGTAGTAGGAATAGGAGTTCTACTTTTACTCTATGATGGAGACTTTAGATATAAATAGATGAGGGACTGAAGTCATATGAGAATATCTTTTAAAAAAAAGAAAATCTAGGATTTAGTTTTAAGATAGATGAGTGTTTTGTATGTATCTTGTAAATATATTTTGTTGTGATAAAATTAAATTCATCTTTAAGAGTTTTGTCAAATTGTATTCTTTTGTTTTTGGGTAGTCATACCAGTGATAGGAGGGAAACTGTCATCAATAGGTTAGTCCATCAATTTAAGTAATTTTTTATTTTTGTTAAAAGATTTAGTTTTCTACCATTCATCCCCTCTAGTAGCCTTGGTTCTTGAGTTTTGATCCTATATTCTCCTTCATAACATCTTTCTAGCAGACTGTGGAGGCTTTGTCAATAAAATAAATATATGCATCGAATAGATGCACCTATTAGGTGTAGCCCTTGAACCTATGGTTAGGTGGAAAACAACATAGAGTCATGTATGACAATATATGAAGAATAAAATTGTTTGATATACCTAATAGGTGTAGACCTCGATTCTGTGTTTAGTTGGGAAGTCAAAAAAGCTATAACCAAACAAACTCGAGTGCTAGTTGCCTGAGTGATGTTAACCGAGTGCCAAACTGCCGAGGTGAGAAGCTAGATTTTTTAACCTAAAGTGACATATTCCCGAGTAACACACCTTAGGGCTAGATTTATGTGAGGTGTGAAGCCCTAAGCATAAAAAAATGATGATCAATCTTTGATATTTTATAGCTAAAGATATACCATTATAATTTTATTTACATGAGTTTTAGCTAAACAACTCATGCATCATGTGTTCAACATGACCGGTGGTTAGTACATTGGGCGTGCCAATTTTAACCAAAATATGCTTTAAAGCCCACTTTTAGATGTAATGGTCCAAGCCATTACACAAAGCAGTACTTTATATTAATCCCAATGTTGTACGTCAATAGGCATTTACTCTAGCAAGTGTATCTCTTCATCTTTTGCTCACGAGTGATCAATCTCTCGAGTGTTGTAGATCGAGGGCTTCTTATCTAAGTGACTTTTGATCTAAGTGGTTTATCCCTCATGGGGCATACCAAAGTAGAGGTGATATCTAAGTTGTCATTGGCGTGAGTACTCAGTTAGCAGCCCTAGTGGAGTGTATCAATTGATCTAGACCTTGAGTGTAGGAGATATACTTATGGCCATAAATTCTTGTTACACGTATTTGGATCTAGATACTATAGTATAAACATGTAGAATGAGTACTATCAAATAATTACTCTAGTATTTTTGCAATGCATATAAATATGTATTCCTCCTCTTTTTTTGATTTTAATTTTTTCAGTAGACATTTTACATTTAAACACTCTGTCCGATATGGAGCATGGAGCAAAGCTTCACATATTAGAATTCATGTTACTCAGATACTTTTGTAATCATTAAGAGCAAAAAAATAAATTATGAAATATGTTTTATGTTTTATCTCTATGCTTTTTGTTTTTTCGAGTATTACTTAGCACCTTGCTGTATATTTTACTAGACTAGCCCTCGAGTGCAAGGAAAGCATGAAGCAATCGCCCTATGTACACCAAACGGAAAACATTAATAAGTAGCGTATTACTGCTCGATAAAAGGTTTGTAAAAAGACATGATATAAAATACATAGCCCAGTCCCTGGTTGAAGGGAGAACTAGTTGTAAGGCAGAGAAAAAGAAAAATATTACTTAGATAAAAATATTATAAAAAATAAGAAGTGACAGCTTTTTTATTCTCCGAGTTGAGAATATGGTGACATTCTCGTGCTTGAGCTTATAAGCCCCGAGAATGTTGCCTGTCTTTCTGTCGCGGTCAGCATTCTTGCTCTTTGGCGAGCGGGAATAGTTTCTAATCTGCAACTTCATGGCCCGGTTGAGAGGTGAAGAGTGATTTGCCATGTTGGTCATTATGCCCGAGTGGGCGATCGTCGGCGAAACTGAACTACGATGGGCATCCTTGATCCCGACAGGTTCAATGTCAAATCTTAGTGCTCGGTGTGGAGTAGATGCTTGAGTAGTTCTCTTGATTTACGTGTGGTCATCTGATTGGTTGGCTGAGTTGCTGATTTGACGATGGCCTTCTAATTGGAGACACGCGCTGCCTCTATAGTGCTGGAGACCCGGTAGTCCAAGTGCCGAACCCGGAAAGGCTAAGTTACCGCCCAGGAACATACGTGACCGAAACAATTTCTTCCAGGTGTGTCGCTGGGCTTGTCGTGTTTTGTTGTATTTGAACACCAAAAATTGATCCGTCACGTCGACTCCGAGTCGATTTGCTGCTGCTGAACTCTGCTTCGGACTTCAAGAGGTAAAATCGATCCCGCGGAGGAGATTGAATCAACGAGATGACAATCGCAGTAGTGATTGGCTTTTTCTCCCTGGTAAATGCACGTAGGTGTTGACGAGTTCATGTGCAATCAAAGTGCTGTGTAGCGCGTGGCCGTGGTTGGTATAGCCCCGCATAGTCGGCGTGTAAGCACACCGTAGTCTAGTGAACTATCTGACCATCCTCCCTGTGTGCGCCTGTTCCGGCAAAATCTGATAATTTATGGGCTGTAGCAACTCGATGGTGGCAGTGCACACTAGTTGTGAAGGATGCCATGATCCGAAGCCTACTGCTCATGGCGTCTATGAGGGGGCACAACAACTCTAAGGTGACAGTCTGACGTTGGGTTGTCTTGACCAAGGTGGTGGTGTCCAAGAGCCAAGGCCCATGGGAAGTTAGCTTCCATCCTCTAGAGGATGACTTAATAGATTCTCGACCACCTACAAGGTTTGTTTTGGCATCATGTTGCCAAACTCCATCCTGCATTGCATCGAGGGCTTGAGGCCACGAGTCACCAAGAGCCCCACTGCACAACTACCACCATGGGCTTGTCCCAAGTGAGGGGGGATGAACAAGCCTCCTAGGATCCCATCTCCGCTAGGGACCCATGTGGGCAGAATAGTCGCGGCAGGTTTGTGTTTGTTTCCTAATTGGCCATCCATCTCCAAACTGATGCCTTACACTACAGGAAAAAATGCTCAAGGTAGAAATTGCAATGAAAACCTCCTACCTAGTGTGTCACTATCAATGTATTGTAGTTCGTAGGGAGGATTCTAAGAGACTCGGGATTCAGCGATGGGGTTTAAGGTTGCGATTCGCTTAATCAAACTAGAAGAAAATAGGAAAATTATCCAAGTTAGGACTTGGGATAATAGCCTTACTCGTATTGATTTTCTTAAGTGATGCTTGAAATTTATGTTAATTGAAGTTCTTGAGTGAAACCAAAGTCCTGCTTTGTGGGAAAATCTAAGTCCTCTTCCTTTTTTCTCTTATGTACTCTCAATGCTCCCACTCCTATAGCTCTGGTAACTCTACTACTACATGTATCATTATATCTCCTTTCACTTGCATGGCATTCCTACTTGCCACATGACACCTCCGACATGTCTCACTAACGGCCTTTTGGACATGTGGATATGACATTTGATTTCCGCTAATAATACGGGAAAGCTAGTGGGTGGAACCGAGAGGATACATCGTATTGCCAATATTAAACGAATGTAGCCCTATGTGAGCATGTGACAATGCAAGACAGTGTATTAAATGTGGAATTTGCAGGCCGTCCTTAGCTCAGCATCCACACCTGGCTTTGAATGGCCCTTCTCGAGAAGCTTTCCCCTCCTAACGCCACATGCCCACCTTGCTCAAGGTCGTCATGCCATGTACTAAGAAAGCTATTAGAGATTATATCTATATATGTAAAATAAGATGAGCTATTATTATATGATTAATTAAATACTAACTATTTTAAATTAAAAAATAAATTTGTTTGATTTTTTAAATAATTTATATATATAAACTTTTTTAAAAAATATTATTTAGTAGTTTAAAAAAACAAACGCAACCATAATCTGGTGGTCATGGGCCAACCTTACTTAGGGGCCATTCCGCAACGTAATTTGGTGGGCGCGGGCCTACCCTACTTGGGGGCTATCGCACCATGTAATCATCATATCCTCGCGATTAACCTATGCTCTCGCAATTAACCTCTGGCCACCTCGGATGGTTGCCGGTGTTATTAGCAACCCTCCTACACCTTGATTTTTTATTGGACCTAAGTATCTTTCTCTCTAATAAAAAATCCTGCTTGGCATCCTATTTAATGCTATAAAAACTATTATACATAGAGCATCGGGACTGCTCAAATACCTACTCTACACTTAGGGAGATAATTTAACTAGCTACACGTAGGCTATAGATAATTATTTTTTTAACTTTTAATATAGTGCCTCCATGTTTGTCGCCATGGAGACATCAGCCAACTTCCATGCATATATACACTATTCAATTACACGCAGCAACTAGCTATCAATTCTAAGCAAAGATAGCCATGCCAGCACGCAAATTAACAAACATCCAACCAACTAATCGCAATCTCACTTGTCCTAAATTCTCCATTAGCGAGCCATTACGTGGTGCACGCCAAAAAATTCATGCCGTATTCATGGCCCGAAAACGAGTACTCCTACATTGCCAGGTTTGACCTTTGATATGGTAGTCCTTTCCATTGTTGTTATGACAAAGGGAGAGAGATTGTTGTTACAAATAATCTAGATATGCATATGCCTCGTTAGGGCCATATGTCCACCTCTCACCCTAATAATCTAGTACACTACGTGAGATTGTGTACGGTGCTTCGCGGGCACACACATAGTTTAATCCGGGTCCTGATGATCCGCAAGATCTCCCATGCGGTCACTCCTAAAGTTGACGTTTAAGATTTGTTTCCCAACTTAGGGAGCATGACATGTAATTCTTAAAGCTCCTTAAGAAGGTGGATAACTTTCTATAGACACCAAAAGCTCAACAAGTGTTTAAAGACTTCAGACTAAACTTACTTCTTTATTAGTATCACCCATGTCCAATGAGATGTTGTAATTATACATAGTGGCAACAATGCAAGTGGTCAACATATCTCTCATCATGGAACATGAGGAACCTAAACATATTAGAAGGTGCAACCTTAAGTTTACTTCGATAGCGAAGTTTTTGGAGAGTCTAAGATCTCATATCCCCAAGCTCATAAGCTATTGTACATTGTATGGATCACTGCATGGAAGATGGTATGCTATTTCCAATTTCAATCGTAACTTTTTTTCCATTTAGAGACGTGATGTACAACAGAGATGCAATCGCTAACTGGGCACTTGAGCTAATGGCGTTCCACGTCACATTCAAACCATGAACAACAATAAAATATTAAGCACTCATTGACTTCATCACCTAGTGAATAGAGCTTGAACTAAGTTCTCTCCACACCAGTCACTTGAAGGGGCAAATTCCTTCTACCGCCAGCGCTTAGGGGTGGCTTTAAGGCAACTTTTTGATCGAGAGCTGCCATGCAACCTATAAACTTTTGGACATCTTTTTGCTTAATCAAAGGCTTCATGTTGGTAATAGCGTTGATCTTCGCTAGGTTAGCCTTAATACCTTAATGAGATGTGATGAAGCTGAGTAGCTTACCCGAAGGTACTCCAAAGACACACTTATTAGGATTGAGCGTCATCTTGAAGGTCTTGTCAGTGATGAGATCTTCTTTGACCTAGGATTTGATGATCACATCGTCGACATAAACTTTTATGTTGTGTCTGAGTTGAGAGTGCAACAACATTGAATAGTTCACTAATATGTTGCTCTAGCGTTTTTTTAACCTACGCTGAATCGTGTGATAAACAAAGTCTTGAGACAATCTATTACGTCTTGGTTTTCCGCTTTCCTTTTAATTTGTTTGCTTACGAAAATTCACCTTTGAGTTTATTCACCTAAGTTAGGTTAATAAAAATTTCACAATCAAAAGGATTCAAATTGACTAAATAATTAATTACTCTACTATTCTATTTGACCGCTTGTTAGTTTGAAGTTTATTTGGAATTTAGTGAGATTTTATTTGAGTATCTTTGGAGTAGGGCTCAATTCCTAATTTAATTTCTAAAACTCGAATCGCTAGAAATATCTCAATTTCCAAAGTTACTTCGAACTCCTAAAGTCCTCTAAATTCCCAAATATTACAATTCTATAGCATTTCTAAAAAAGTCCATGTCTTTTTCCCATTTTCCCCTCCTTCCTTTTCTCTCTTTCTCTTTTCCTTTTTCCCCTTCTCATATAATTATCCTATAATTATATTTTAAAAAATTAGAGAGATTTTCTGTTAAAAGTTGTATAACTAGTTCATAGCATTAACCAAATCAAGTAGCGTTGTGTTTTCATAAAAGAATCAACTAGGCATCACTGCATCAGTCGTCCATGAAAGGAGTATGTGTCACTCACATAGTGACATACCAAGATCGATCGATTGATGTACAAGTGGATGCATTAATTCATCATCTTCGGTTTCATATATTACAAATCACCATGCAAGTCGTCATTAACCACCAACCAGCTCTCCTAAGTAGTAATGAACAAAGGGTCTCTCTTCATGCCCTCTCGCTAGCTTGCTCGTCACAAAACTAAACCGCGCGCGCGCGCGCGAACGCAGACAGACGCACGCATCGATCCATTCCAATTTGGCGCGAAATTAGCTTTAAGAGGAGGAGAAAGTGTCGAAGATGGTGGTGTGGAGCGGATCGCTGAGGTGGGTAGCCCAGTTGTTGAGCGGGCCCTTGCCGGTGGCGGCGGCTTGCACGGCGAAGCCGAGGAAGCCGACCATGGCGAGGCGGGCGTGCTTGATTTCCGCCAGCTGCAGCCGCTCCTTCTTCTCCGGGTCCGACGCCAGCCCGAGTGGGTCGAAGTAGGAGCCTCCCGGGTAGAGCCTCTTCTCCGGGTCCAGCTCCGCGTTGCGCTGGAACTCGATGTAGCCGATGAGCAGCACCTCGATCCAGATCAGCGTCGAGATCGAGAACGGCAGCGGCTGCCCCAGGTACGACGACCCATCCACCAGCTCCACCTGCAAGACCAGACTCACATCATCAGTGTCGTCGTCATCAGCGACGGCGGCAGCGGCGGCGCTGTGTAATGATGTATGGTGTGTACCTTGCCGGCATCTTGCCAGGTGACGCCGGTGAGCCACTCGACGGAAAGGGCGCCAAGGGTGGCGAGCATGGCCCAGCGCCCGTGGATGAGCTCGCACTCGCGGAAGCGCTGGAGGCCGAACACCTCGGTGTAGGGCTGGAACGGGGTGGACTTCACCTCTCCGGTCTCGAACCGGGTGCCGATGATCTCACCGGCGGAGTTCTTGGCCAGGTTCTGGTCCAGCGAGTCCAGCTCGAACTGCAGGTACTCCGCCGGCTTCCCCAGACCGAACGGGTCGAACCCGTAGTCGCCGACCAGCGACCCGTCCAGGTAGTCCGGCGCCACCGCGCCCGGGTACCACAGCGGCCTGTCCGTCGTCGGCGACTTCGCCACCTTCCTCGCCGCCTGCTTCTTCCCGCCGCCGAACCCGAACCTCGCCACGATGCGCCCGTTCTGCGGCGCCGTGTCCGCCAGCCGCGTTCCGAGGAACGTGCTCGCCGCCGCTGCCACCGACGACGCCATGTCTGCTGCGGCCTAGATTCTCCTTCTCCTTGACGAGTGTGGGGGAGAGTGTTTGGGTGGTGGTGAGGGGCTCGCCATGGGGTACAAATAGGGTACTTATAACAAATTCGCGATGTTATCTCCGCGTGGCAGATCGGACGGCAGGGAGGGCGACTGTGATCTATCTTACGGCTCCCATGGGCTCTTCCTTATCCAGGCCTTATCTGTATGGCCCTATGGATCGGGAGCTCGCCATTGGGGTTGGTGACACGTGGAGGGTTGGGATTGGGTGATGATGCTCTGGAAGGCTTGTGATTTGTGGTCTTCAGGGTGGATGCGGCCCGAAATATCGGGCGAAATAATCTTGGCTGTTTTTGAAATATGTCGAAGTTACTAGCATTTCGGTCCTAAAAGCCCAAATGCAGCAATCTGCAAATGAAGTTTAAGCTTTGTTTGGAACACGCGGATTTTATACTATGCAGGATCAGGAGTTCCATTTTGCCAATCAATTCAGTAGAAGGAAAGTTGTCTGAAAAGATGAGTTTCAAAGCCTTTTGAAATTCATGCAGTTCAGATTTGGGAGAGCATCACTTCAATATGTGTCATGTTGAATGGACATGAAAACGGCTACTGCTTCAGTAAAGCTGTAATTATTCTTACAAGCGTATGGCATCATGTAATTTCTCTTTATGAAAATTTAATTTTATTTCTGCTATGCTATGCTGTATGGTACATTTTATTTACGGAGAGAACATTTTCTCTTACACTTATCATTAATGATATAGTCTTAAACATTAGTATATATCTCTCAAGTAGATCAAGATGAGAGTGCTAAAAAATATTTCTAAAAAGACTTAGATAGTTTGATTAGAAATGTATCTAGTAGCGAGAAATTTTTTATAGAAAAAATCTTAATAGCTATGTAGGTGTAATAGGTTTCAAAGTGACACATGAAGATTTTGAGGATGGTGGTAGAAATAAAGGGGGAATGGAAATCTTGAACTTTGCTATAACTTTTGATCTGATTATAGTTAACACTTTTTTTAGTAATAAACAATCTCATTGAGTAACTAACTTTTTAGCTTTGTCCTTATAAGAAGAGAGATAAACAAGCACGTGTGAATTGTAAGATAATATCTAAAAAATATATGGTTTCTCAACATAGTCTGATGGTGGCCGACTTTCGCTTTTTGGTGTATACTCATAGACATAAATGTGTTAAAATTATAAGAACAAGTGGTGAAAGTTATATCAAGGAAAGTATTATCGAAGAGAGCTTTTGTAAGGAAAATATAGGAGAAGATGTTAACATACATTCGAAAGATTGTTTCAAAGGTGTTTGAAATGACTAAAAAGAGTGGATGTAAAAATAAAAACACTTGATGGTAGAACAAAGACGTGCAAAGAGCTATTAAGGAGAAAAAAATGCTATAAATGCTTACACCATGATAGGAGTGATGACAATATATATAAGTAAAATGTGATAAAAAAGAACATAAAATGAGTTGTGAATGAGACAAATGGATGGACTTTCGAGGATATTTATTAATGTCTAAGTATAAAAGAGGAGAGAAGGATATATATAATGGCTAGGGCTTATGATAGGAAGACGAAGAATTTTAATCAAGTTAAGTGCATTAAAGATAAGAGAGAATAATTCTTAGTTAACTAGGATAAGATTAGACATAAATGATAAGAGTATTTTAATAATTTATTTAATGATGGGAGCGAAGACTCCACCATCCAGTTGGACGATTCGTCGAATGACACCAATAGACACTTTATGCAGAAGATCTAAGAATCTAGTGTTAGAAAAGCTTTGAAAAGGATGAAAAGATAAGGCGATAAACCCTAATAGTATTCCAATGTAGATGTCTTGGAGATATATCTATAGTATAACTAACCAAGTTGTTCAACAATATTTTTCAATCGAACGGTTGCCTAAGAAGTGAAGGTGAAGTATATTAGTATCAATCTACGAGAATAAGGGAGATATCCAAACTTGTACTAATTACTGAGGAATTAAATTAATGAGTCATACTATAAAGCTATGAGAGAAAATTATCAAGCACTGTTTGAGAGAAACGATATGGATCTCTATGAGCCAATTTGGTTTTATGTCTGAAACATCAACCATAGAAGCAATTTTTTAATAAGTTATTGAACAGTTTAGAGAACAGAAGAATGAGCTACATATAGTTTTTATTGACTTAAAGAAAACTTATGATAAAATACCAAAAATTGTTATGTGGTGGATTTTGGACAAATATAAAGTCCCAACAAATTATGTCTCTCTCATCAAGAATATGTATAATATTAATATTATGACTAGTGTTCAAACAAATGATGGCAATACAGATTACTTCTCGATTAAAATAAAACTACATTAAAGATCAATTTTGAGCTCACACCTCTTTGTCTTGATAATAGATGAAGTTATAAGAAATATACAAGGGAATATTTTTTGATGTTTACTCTTTACAGATGATGTAGTGTTAGTTAATAAAAGCTGAGTGGAAATTGTTTGCACCGGATCTCATGAGCGCGGCGTGAACACACTAACGCCTAAGAGGTCTGCTTAGCTTCAATGCAGGCCGGTCGACTTCTCTCCATGGCTCGAGGTATGCGCGCCGGGGCCCGTGAGGTTCGCTTGGCTCCGATGCGACAGTGCGGGTGCGAGCGTGTTAGTCAATTTGACCCTGCAATTGATAAGGAGGCAAGGTGAATGAGTCAATTAGATGATGGGCCGATATGAGCTCTCGCTATCGGCTGGCCACCGATAGGATCGAGGTGGTCATCGACAGTGTCCGGATGGCTCTGCTATCGACTGGTCGCCGATAGGTATTAGGACGCTCTTCCATCGGCTGGGGAGCTGATGAAGGCGTGGATAGATGTCGACAAAGGATGTGATGACTTCGGGTGTAGCGAAAGCGAAATCCTGATCCATCGGCCGCAGAGCCGATGAAGGAACCAAAGGGTATTCAGAGAATAGCAAAGCACGAGGGATCTCTCCGAGTTGCCGACGGAAGCTGTACTACTCGTTCATTAGCTAAAAAGCCGATGAAGATATATGCGAAGTGGTAAGGAATCATATAAAAAACACACCGGCTGTAAAGTCAATCCCGCTCCGAATATGGCAAGGGCAAAATGAACTCATCGGCTAGCTAAGCCGATGAGATGATGTTCCTCTAAAGATTGGCGTGCATCGGGTTTCCAGTCGATGCGCTTAGAGTGGTGCTCGAGGGGAGTCTCTGAAGACTGGTTCATATCGGCTGAGAAGCCGATACACTAAGCATGGTGCTTAGGGTATGTATAACTCATCGGCTAACACTCCAATGAAACGTCGTATAGAGACCTATAGGCCTAAAGCTCAATCTATCATCGGTAACCTCGTAAGTCAAACCTAACCGATTCAGCACGAGACAGAAGACGGCGAAAAGATCTTGATAGATCGATAAACCTTGTATGGACGTAATGCGGTACATCCGATCGGCCTAAAAGGTCGAACCTAACCAGTGCAGTCTTAGACAGACCGAGACATACCGGGATAGTAACGGGACTTACCTCTTTGTTGAAGATCGATCTTAACCGATGCAGCCCCGTGTCAAGAGCCAGAACCTACCGGTAAAAACCTAGATAAACTAGGGTGGCAATGCGCCGAAGTTGTATTGATCGAGAGATGCGTTGATGTCTTTATAGGTTTTCAGGAGGTCTATATTTATACCCTGGTATTACAGAGTCCGGCGCGGTTACAACAACCATCGGACGTTATCTCCTAAAAATATAAAAGGAAAATATCTCTAGGAAAGTTAACTAAACTAACTAAACCTTCCTATATAAGATACGATTTACATAGATAAAATATCCTACTATGATTTTCACGACTCCTTCTCAGACTCGGTCTCATTTGGATAATCTTCTATTCTTAAATCGAATCATTCCTTGCTTCCTACAATCGGCTTCTTTCCTATAGCAATTGGACTCTTCTTTACTAAACCGATCATCCTTCCCATCTTTTTCTGGGCTTACCAAATTTTAGCATTAACAAAAATAAATAGAAAACTATAGTTGTGACAGCAGACTATTGAGTCTGAAAGTTTTGTAGTAAGTAAAAATAAAATTAAATACATGAGGTGCGACTTTAATGACTTTGACACAATTATACATATGCAGGAGATGTAAGTTTAGGAGGTGACTAGTGCCTAAGAGAATACCTTTTGATATTTAGAATCGATGCTACAGATGAATGAAAATTTTGATACAGATATTAACCATAGAATTAAAGCAAACTCAAAGAAGAGAGTACCGTATAAACTAAAATAACAACAATTAAATCTTTTGTATGTAGCAGAATATTAATTTATAAAAAGATAACATAACAATTAAGTATTATAAAAATACATATGTTTTACTGGATTCGAATTTAAAACGATGATATACGTAATTGACTATAGGTATCACCAATTAAGATTGTCGTTTGATCATATCAAAAAAGTCCCCTAAAAACACCATTGTGAAGTCCTATAAGAAGACTAAAATTAACCTAAAATAAAAAATAAAAAGATAAGATCTGTATTTAATACTTAGAAAGCAAAAGTTGTTATGATCCAGTGCAGAAAGGTCTTATACATACAGATCATCCAAATAGGGATCTTGCGACCGATTTCATTTTCACATTAGCATGTAAGTGAACAACAAGCCCATACAGATGAGCTATATTTTCATCTTGTGAGTAACATACTCTTGATATTTTCAGCTTGTGAGTAACAATGATCCCCACATACAATAGATTGTGAAATAAGTGAAGCAAAACGATACAACACAGAAAGGAAAATTACAAAAATATCACGCTCAATAGTAAGAACAATCTGGATCCTTTTGTACGGCAGAATACCGTCTAAACCACACGAAGAGCAGCCAAAGATGTCCGTGCAGTGAAAGGTGACCTTGATAGTTTCTCAACGTGATCGAGATATAACTGTTAAAAATCTGTTATCCACTGTAGCACTCACTCCCCTGATGAGGGTTAATGCCTCATGGAGTAGAGGTTCCCGTCAAATTTCGTAACAGCTTCATTTGACTTTGGGGTCTCTGATCTTTCCTCTCTCTTCTTCTTTTCCCTGCCAACAAAGTAGAGTTCAATTCGTTGAGATGATCTGTTTAACACAGAAAAACTGGGTGGCATGCAGAATGCAAAAGAAAGCAATATAAACTATTAAATTTGCCTGCCCTCATTGATAGAGGATATAGTATGAAACTATCAATATCACACATTTAGTTGCAAAATAAAATTAGGAACCTCTCACATGCGCTAGTAATATCAGTGATTGAATACATTAAGGTTTGGGCAGTAAGAGAAATGGGAATCTGCAAAGGTGATAATTGGTTACCTTTCCACGTATTCCTTGAGAAGTTCCTTAGCCTGGACCAATTTGGAGAGTATGTTCCGGTAAACATCGAGGTCCCTGTCGACACCTCTTTTATTAACATTTAGAGTGGCGCAAAGCTGTTAAGGAAGCCATTAATAATATTAGTGAGGTAACATCAAGGTGCACATTACATTTTGAGTTCATCACCAAGTAACAAACACTGTTTAACTGGTTCAAATGCTTTTAGAAATTATCATTGGACAATAAACAAATTACTCAGTTAGTATACTAGAACGTCTCAGGGAAGCTCTTTCTCCAAATGAGTCAGCGCGCAGAAAAATCTGGATATGCCCCAAGAATGGTACTTAGAAACATAAAATAAGATGTCTGAAGTCAGTTTTGGTTTCTAACTTAGTACCATTCTTGGGGCATATCCAGATTTTGCTGACCATAGAAAATAGCAAGTAAGAGCCGTTTAGATTAACCAATATGCTAATCATTATGGCATGCCACAAGTAAAAGCCCATGGTTTACTAGGGTAGCTAGATATGAAACTGTGGTTCTAAAATAGGATGGAGCCAAGTCAGAGGCTTAGTCAGTTACAAGTACGGCAGTGAAGTAATAGGTTAGAAAGAACAGTGAATGGATTCTAAAGCAGATGTGGTTACAAGATATATTAGACAGCAGGCAAACCGACCCCTTTTCATTTAAGATAAACCCTTGCTTTTGGCAAAAACTAAAAAAATATACTGGACATGTTCTTCTAAAATATAACATGGGAAACACAAATAAACAATAATAGAAGGCATAATTTGGAAGGCAAGCAAAAACAAGCAGGATAGTCACAAACATAATTAATATTGCAAGAACAACCTTGTCTAGCACAGTTGGCTCTGTTGCATTTGCAAGCTCAAGCAAACGGAACAAGCCAACTGCAAAGAACCGGCTGTAGCTGAAGTTTCCCTTACCCTGGGCCCTTTCCGAAATATCTTTCAGAATGACCTCTATTTCTCCATCTCTGGAAGAAAAGTCAACTAAAGAATTACCATTCTGGGAACAAGCCCACTCTTCCATCTTTTGTGCATCAGCTCTGAAAAAGAACAGAAAACACTTACTATGATTGCTTGGAAAGACACTTTTGTTGATGCCAAAACAAACAAGTAACCCAATAACACATTCTCTCTCATTGACACCGAGAAAGCAGATTAACTGGTGAGCCACAAATAGGCAAAGGAAAAAGAGTGAAAAGGTTATGGTTGGCCTACGAATTTAATGAGTTGAGGGTAATGCATTTATGTTACAAAACTGAAAGCTCAGAATAAAAATTTAACTTGGATCAGTTAAGTGCAGGAAATTGTTTGAAGATTCAGTATGGATATGAGAAATCTTATTTTGAATATAAAATAAGATAAAATAACTAGGGCTCAAAACCAGTTTGTGCAAGTTATGGTAGGCACCTGTATTGCTCAGGGTCTTCATTTAACGCTGTTATATATGCTTTGAAGATGGCATCCCTGTCCTCATTGCTAGGGTACCCTTCCATGAGCTGATCATAGACAGTCACAAAGCCAAGAGCAAACACAGGATCATATTGATATGTTCTTTTGTATCTCATCAGATGTTGCTGTACCAAAAGTTCTTGCAGAACTGTACTGTAAATGCTTGGGATAGGGCGCTTGTATGACTTGAGAAAATGCATCTTTGTTTCCGCAACAGTGGGTGGTATATCTGCACAATATTCAGAACAACTGAAAAGGGCTGTGGCAATAACTTGCTCTGATATGCTGTATGCACAGAGTAGTTCCTAACTGTCTGATCATAGCATACAGAAAAATATTTGGATATTCCAGTATCAAATATTTGACAGTTGACAAGTAATTAGAAAATGTTCAGCACATTCAAGAAAGTAAGAATATCAGGAAAGGGAGCAGAAGCAACAGCCAACAGAACATGCAAAAATTGTGGAATGGAATGAGAGAAGCATTTGGCAGCTTAGAGACAGAATACAACAGAGAAGCGGGAATCATAATCCTGAACAGCTTAGTGCTATGAGCTATGCAAGACTAAAATCTAACCAGGGCTTGTGAGGCTTGGCTTGCACGATACAATTGACATAAATATATGGCCTGCTCTTTGCTAATTGTGGATCAAAATCAGGTAGACTATTGAAAATCACAAATCAGCTAGACTAGAGTAAAGATTCTGAACATCTCCAAGCTCACGTCGAAAACAGACATAAATTCCCTGCTAGAAAGAATAACCTGGCAACAAATCCGCATGGATACACAACCACAAAATGTTAATGTTCACCCAAAGTTCACAGTTGTCAGTTCTTCCTCCAAACATAGGCTAGGTTGGCTTGTAGTCCCCGCCACTCTGCCCTCAGCATGCCCAGTGGATCCGCCACTCACATCCCCAAGAAGAACTAGGACCCAGATTTGCTACTAAATCACACAAAAATAAAGAGTTCTTCTGTTGCAATCTACGCGCTACGTGTTCAGCACCGACGCCAGCACCACCACCAAACACCAGTGTGTGTGTGTGTGTGTGTGTGAGAGGGAGAGAGAGAGAGCACGAGCAAGCTCACCACCCGCCGTCGCGACGCAGCGCACCACCGAGCGCGAACCCCGCCGGGCCCTCACGCTGAGCACGACGGCCCCCACCGCCGCGGTCGCCGTCGACGGCCTGCAGTCGGCGGCCCGGCGCAGTGCCGCGAAGGGAAGCGACGATATGGCCGCCATGGGCAAACTCCTCCGCGCCACCTACTACTCCCTGCTGGTTCCCTTCGACGGATGCGGCGCGGCGGTTGGTCCGTTCGGTGCGCCGCCGGCGAGGGGCAAAATCGTAAATTCGCGCAGAGGCGCGTGTGTGAGGAAAGGCTACGAGCGAGATGGCCTTGGGCTTGCGGAGGGATAGGATCTTTCTTATCCAGTAGGCCTGACGCAGGTTTCTCGACCACTACGGCGACGCCACGTGTTGGCGTCACGCTCTCGAGTGTGGAAAATTTTCCTTGACTTTTGAACGAGTTTTTATCATTTTTTGGCGAATTTTTATGGGCGTGAGAGGTTGGATTTGCTTGCGGATTTGCGATTTGGACTCCAGAAGCAGTGTTTTGATGGTTTAGTTTTTAAGACTTTAGCCGCTAATGTCGAATTAAAGTGTTTTGGTGTGTAGGTAACAGAAGTGTTCGATGGTAGACTGAAGTATTTGTCCGTTTGTTTGTTTGATTAATTTTGTCTGTTTGACAAGAGTAAAAACAAATATGGAGAGCATATAAATGTTATGCAACTTGTGAATTTGTACTGCTGATGTACTCCAAACATTGTTCATATAAAAAGAAAATTGATCGATCTTATATCCTGACTACAAATATTATGGAAGAAGTCTTGTTTTTTTAAGAAGGGATGAGACATATAATGCGATCCAGTCAGTCATAGAATTTTAAAAGTAAATTACATATCGGACTTTTTTACCATAGCTTCACCCTAGACTAAATTAATGTTTTTATTTTAGACTAAATTTTATTACTAAAAGAAAATATTGCACTTTAAACTAGTGACCCACTTATCAACACGTACCTCGTGTCTCCACCTCTCCATCAATGGCTCACACGGGAGGTCAAACTTAAATCAACACCATTGTATGCTAAGATAGAGCTCGAGTAGAGCAAGGTGAGCTCTGGTTGATCTCAAGCTTAGAGTCAACGAAGTAGAGCTCAAGCAACCAAAAGCCAGGTTCGATGGAGGACAATCTCGACCTTGAGCTAAGGATAGTGTTAACAGGGGTAGAGCTTAAGTGAATTAGGGCCAACTATGGTATATCTCGAGTGTGAGAGTCAGTGGTGACAGAGCTTGAGTTCAAGCACAAGGTTGCCATTAGACAGAGGTAAACCTTGAGCTTGACTTTTGCTCCAATCGTGCCGCCCTAGTCTCAAGCTTGAGCTCAACCTCCACTAGTGTCGTCCCGCTAGCCTGACCTTAACATCCTTCTCCATTGTTCCCGAGCCTAAGCTTTTCTCTATCCATGTCATCTCTTAACTTGAATAGTTGACCTCAACCTCTATCAGTATCATCCATAGGCTCAAGTTCCTCTCCACCAGTGTTGTCCTTAGCTTGTTCTCCCCCATTCCACCTCAAGGATTCAACTTAGCCTCCACCCACTCCGGGCTAAGATCGTGAGGGGAGAAGGTAACCTGTGCTTTTTTATCACCAAGACAGGTGGCCCACTGATCCAAAATGCAACCTTTTGGTAATAAAATCAGGTCTTAAGTGGAAACATTGAGAACATTGAGCTAGGGGTATCCAAGTTGAAACAATAGTAGAAACACATTGCCAAATATGCAATTTACCCAATTTATTTAAAATGTACATGATGTTCAGGGTCATTGAGACGATAATAGTTCACTTGTATGTACAAGAGATGAATATTCGCTATTTTCTTACATTGTAGTTTCTAATCTAAGACTCGACCATTATGAATAGGACATACCTTATGTCTTATGATCTACACGAGCCACATATTATAGGAGATGCCCATCATTTAAAAGCTTTTTAAGTGTAAAAAATACACCTTTTTTTGAATTTGATTTTTTTATAACTTGCAAAATGCATTTGTATCTTGTAAATTAAAGAGACAAAACAAGAACAGAATTTTGTGCATGTACACATGTTCTTCTTCTTCTAAAACAAGAACAGAATTATGTGCATGTACACTACTACTACTTCTTCTTCTTCTTCTTCTTCTTCTTCTTCTTCTTCTTCTTCTTCTTCTTCTTCTTCTTCTTCTTCTTCTTCTTCTTCTTCTTCTTCTTCTTCTTCTTCTTCTTCTTCTCTTGCTTTACTCCCTTTTTTTTCTCAGACTGCTTTAAAGTGAAAACCGGACGGCATCTTGCATGTCTGAAGATTCCAACAAGCAACTCTTTGGACTTTTCAAATTTTCATACTTTGGACGGTTTTAGAGTAAGCATGCGGTAGCAAGCTCGGATGGCAGAACCAGACAAATATTTGGTGGAATGTTGATCCAGTCATATGAGTTATACTGCCATCCCTTTGTAGATGACACTACACAGAATGTGGATGCACAAATATATACTAGTACTAATATTGTCTGGACAGTAGTTCAAAGATTCAGACATTAGTTTGTACAGTAAAATAGTTCCATATTTCAGTAAGGGATTTTCCTTTTGAGCATCGTGGTATCAACTCTTATGTACATTTTCTACCATGATTTCAGGCAACCAAGATCAAAGATGCAGCTAATAGTCTATCACGAATTCATCACCTTAATTTTGCAAATTTCTCCCTGGTCATAAATTTTGTAAATTAGCCCCTGAATTGGATGTGACAGTAAATTTTTACAAATTACCCCTGAATTAGACCATGGCAGCATAGTTAAAAAAAGGACCAGATAGGACCGGTGGTTCAATTGGAAAAAAACAGAACCAGTCACTCAGGCTCGGTTTTCTCATGACCATTCATGTAATCAGACACCGGACTGTTTCTCATAAAAACCGTTAAGCCACAATGATCTGACCCAGCTGGCTGGTGCATTTTGGCCCACTGGCAGACTAATTGATGGCGTCAAAGGGCATGCGGCGCTGAAGTCCCAAAGCTGTCCCTATTACCAAAACCCGAACCAAATCTTGAACAGTTCTTAGCTCTTAGGTTCACCGGTTAACAGGTTCGACCAATGGACTAAGTGTTAAACTATGGGTCACAACCTATCAGTATTTAATATTTTTTTTCTATAGGTAAGCTAGCCTGGTGGTGTGTATTGTAAGGCGTGAAGCTTACCCCCACTCATTTTTTATTATAAAAATCAAGTCCGTGCATTGGGAAAAGGGCCTTCAACGCATGCCCTCCGAAGCCATCAATTGGGCTGCCAGTGGGCCAAAATGCATGAGCCAACCAGGTCGGATTGTTATGAAAAAAACGTTCGGTGTCTGATTACGTGAACGGTCCAGCTGAGGGAGGGACTTGTTTCAGTATTTTTCAGTTGATCTGTCGGTTCGGTCTGTTTTTTTACCATAGTCCCAACGAACGGACTTGATTTCTGCAATAAAAAGGCATAGGGGGATCGAACTGAACATGAGGCTTCACGCCTTGCGGTGCACATCACCAGGCTAGCTTGCCTGTCGTGGATAGAAGAAAATATTAAATACTGATAGATTATGACCCACAGTTTAACCGCCACAGATCCAAGAGCTGCAACGGTTTAACATTCGGTCCGGGTTTACGTACTATGCGTGGCAGTGATCCTGTGTTGTCACAAATGGCCTCTCCTTCGTTTCACTCTTGCTCTTTACCCCTACAGCCACCGGCCCCAACGGCCAACGACCGTCTCACTGCCGTGGTTGGTCTCCCCCGACGAAGGCCACTGGACCACCTCCCCACTGTCTTCCACACCCCTGGTCGGCTGCCGCCGTCGAGCGACCGCACCAGAACTAGACACGAGCTCTCCCTGGTGCTGGATGCCGGCGAGGGCATGGCCAATCGTCCGAAACCGGAAGCCGGCGAGGTGTGAGCAGCAAAGCTGAGGCTCCAGTGAGTTTAATTTGCTTCCACCACCGTTGAGCGATCAAACGCCGTCCTCTGCAGGCGGCAGGCCTCGTCGCCGGCTGGCCGGGGCACCATGTGTCTTCACTTCAGTGCAGAGATCACCAGCTGCATGCATGCTGCAAGATAGTCACGGCAATGATCTGACGGAAGCAGGAGGAACGTACATCAGTAATTAACTTCAAAAATCAGAGACCGGGGATTGAGCTTGCAAATTGAATTTCTTTCTGGTAAATTGCGGACAAATGTAAGGACAGAATTCAAGTGCGAAGTTGCATGTTCCTTACTTCCTTTTAATTGGTTCGTGATCTTTAGCTGCTTCCTGCTTTTTGAGAGTTTGTTTCAGTTTGGAAGCCATTCTTTCAGCTTCACCGAGAAAGCCATGTGAATAATTAGAATTAATTAATGAATGTACTTTTACGTGTCGAATTCCTCGGTATAATATTCTTAGAACTAACCTCTCTCTGATATCTCTCTGATATATAGAAAAAGTATTTTTGGTATACTGTAACCTAAATATTCTTTTCCTATCAATAAACTTTTCGTAATAGAATCCATATAATAAATAAAATAAAGGGATTCTATCCTTTTTCTCGTCAGCGGTCTGCTCTTTGAATGCTCTTCGATACCTTTTTCTTCTAATTTTCTCATCCTGTATTGTTGTACATTTTATCTACTGATCACTCGAGTTGAATGTCCATCATCAGTTTTAGAGGATTTTTTATGACTTCATACTGGTAGGTATGTAGTGCTGCCTGCAACGCCCTCCTTACATAATGAGCATCGTTTGATAATTTCTCGGTGCATTAGAAGGGCGGAGAGTGGTGGTATGGGCGGTGGTGACCGTTAGTGTGATTTCTAACGTGATAGGGCTCGACAAGCAAATGATCGATTTCTAACATGATGATTCTAACATTAAAAACAGGTTATTTCTGCACAAGATAAAGTAAGTAAGATTGAAGCATGTATATTAAAGAAGATTTAAAACTTGGTTTTTTTAGCTTTTTCTTTTAGATTTTTAGTTTTCTTTTTTTTTTATGATCCTCACTTCTGAGGTTTAGAGTCTGTATGTACATTTTTATCTTTTGTCCGAATATCCATGGATATAAGGGTCAGATTTCTATCCATTGTTCCATTCTTAAGTAGATGTGCATATATAAGGGTCATGTAAATCTATAAGAATTTTAAAAAAGTATGGTTATTTATTTTTGTTATGGATCTTATAACATATTTCGTGTGCCATGCATGAGCCCTGTGCTAGTTCTGTCAACTAAATACTTGCAAAAAGGTGCATTCATGTTTTCGCCTATGCATGTAGAACGCGTCGTCACTCCAAACTCATGTTTCTTGTTTTATAAGAGCATAGTTATACAGTGGCAGGCACCCCCAGCCGGTCAGGTGCCCTGGTCTACACCGCTGCGTCTCCACTGCCGACTGCTCTGTCGACTGCCATTGATGTGTGGAAAAAGTGGTCCACCACTAGAAATCACCATTAGTCGTCCAGACTCGACAAAGTTGTTGGCTACGCCACTGCTAGACCTCATCAATAGCATTTATATGCACAAATCAAAAACCCAAAATGCATTTAGAAAATCTGATGATGAAAAATCAACATGAGTAGTCTAGTATGGGTAGACCCATAAGTTTATTTATAGGGTGGATATGATATAGATTCTAGAGTAATACACTATATCTAAATATACCTTATGTGACGTGAAAAAGAAATCTAAAATGTTAGAGAGTACATATGTCATCTACTCTTGCAATATAATAAAAGCCATTGGGGTGGCCTATATGCCCAATGAGTAAGAAAGATAAATAGTTATGAAAAAAGTAGGTATTCTAACGTCGTCTACATAATGCCATACATACTATGGTGATATGATGATTTTCATGTTTGTAAAAAGATTTCTACACTGGTAAGAAAGATTTATCGAGGAATATTGTTGTTTTTATCTTATTATACTACTCAATGCTCTCCAAACAAATACTGCTGAAATACCTTCACTGTTGTCGCCTATGCTAGCATACTTCTACTACCGGAGTAAATGGAGTAATAAAAGTGAAAACTGAACTGCAAGCCCCATCAGGGCTACATGATTAGTTTCACTATACCAGCACAGCAGCAGCATAAAGCCACACTCCAACAGGCAACAACAGCCCAGCAAGCAAATACTAAAGTCAACCAGTGAAGAGATAAAAGAGGTGATATAAGAATGTACTGTAGATGAAGCTGAGGTGAAAGAAAGATCACTTTAGAAAGAAGAGAAGCCATAGCACAGCACAGCAGCAGCCGATCTGGGCAAAGGCAAACCAAACCACTGCCTCCGTGGGTGAGTAGTGGTGACTTCTCCTCCCTGCCTGCCCATGGCGATCTCCGGGGAGGACAGGTACGCGGCCGCCGGCGGCGGCGACTCGGGCGGAGGGATGCTCTGGAACCTCTGCCGCATGCCCTTCTGGCAGCCCGGTGGAGCGCCGGCGCCGTCGTCTTCTTCGTCGGCCGGGATCCACCTCTCTGCCGGGCGGTACGGGCATGAGGGCGCCGTGGCGGGAGATGGTGGGGCGCAGGGTGCGCCGGCCGGGTCGATCTCGTCGGTGGCCAAGTCGCTGCTGCCGGCGCGGCGCCGCCTCCGGCTCGATCCGCCCAACAAGCTCTACTTCCCATGTGAGTGCGTGAGGAAATTCGGGTTAACTTTGAGTTCTTCTTTTAATTCTGGGATGAGGTCGTGAGGAGCGTCGAAAGCTGCGATCTTTGCCTGATTTGCTGGTTGATACCCCTCGGGCGTGTTCAGTTCCGCGGCTAATCTTGGCTTGTTGTGCTCGATCTCCGCTGTCTAAAGGTGGGGAATTAATGTGTGTGGGAGGAAGTCGCGATCTTACGGACTGATTCG
Source organism: Oryza coarctata (assembly GCA_030770085.1). NCBI lineage: Eukaryota > Viridiplantae > Streptophyta > Magnoliopsida > Poales > Poaceae > Oryza > Oryza coarctata. The sequence continues at coordinate 14,963,697 of CM061475.1, forward strand.
GCGAATTAGTTCCTTAATTTTGGTAAAAATGTATTCGTTAGGGTTCCGTTTTGTTTGGCCAGAGGGAAAAGCTGCCATTTTGGGATCCGTTTCCCATCTGGATTTCTCGATCTTGTGTCAGGAGTTAGAATATCCTCGATCTCGGAGTTGGATCTAAACTTGTATGAATTCCTCGAGTAGAATTTCTGACTAAATGTGCCAAAGCTGAGATCTTGAGTAGTGATTCCAAGATGCTTGAGCAGTTGAGCTAGAATTTTGATCGGCTGGGTGCCTAGGTGTAGCATGTATGTATGCAATAGTACTGCATTAGCTTATATGGGTGTAAGACTGTAAGCAGCAATTATCTGTCGGTATGTTGTTTGTTATCTGATATTTAGGAGATGAAACTCCTATGCTGGAGGAGAATAAGATTGGGATCAGCTTTGTGCACCATTTTGCTTTGGTCGATTGTTCAGGATTCAATTCTCAAGTTTTTAGTGATGATCAAATTGAGAAGTGAGCATACTGACTTTCTTCAAAAGAAACAAAACATACTTACTGCACCAATTTGCTACTATTTCCTGATAGCATTGCAAGCTACAATATTCATATGTTCTGTTTGGTACTGTGGTGTTGTCGTTCTGTGATTTGCTACTACATGGGTAAGGCCATTATGGAAAACTGCCATATCTTTTTAAATTTGTCGTTTTAAAAGGGCAGTTAATAAATTCACAACCGTCCAAACATGGTTGTTTAGCCAAGATTTCTGGAATGCACATCAATGCCAAAAGATTTTCTTTGTTTTGTCTGTGTGCGCATTGGGGATGGGGGAGGGGTGTAAATGTTTTTTTTGGGTGTGTTTGTGTTATTTACTGTTATCGGATCAGAAAGACAGATAATGAATAGCCATTGGAGGTTGAAGGTATGGCCCTAGATATTGTTGATTCAGCAGTGTGTATGCTCTCTGGTGATGTTCAGGGAGTTGAAGAACCTTATGTTGTTCCTTCTTGTGCCTAGCGAGATAGCATCTCCACTTTAAATAGAAAGTTTCCTATTACTGTGAGCAACTGTAGGAAAAAACAAGAACAGGACTTCAATTTTGCTTATTAATTGCTTAATATTGTTTCTTCTGCAAAGAAAAGCTAATAAAAATGTGCTACTTGTAGACCAACCAGGACAGCAGGTGAGGAGTGCAATCAGGATAAAGAACACAAGCAAGTCTCACGTAGCATTTAAGGTTTGTATATTACATCTGTAATGCTTCCCACAGCTTTACTCGTACAGCAGTTGGGTTGAATCTGCAGCTTGATTCAGCAGTGTTTATGCTAGCTACTATGTTAGTAATGAAAATATCTGATTGTTAACTGATATTTTATCTTTAGTTCCAAACAACTGCACCAAAGAGCTGCTTCATGCGCCCTCCTGGAGCCATACTTGCCCCTGGGGAGACCATCATAGCAACTGGTAATACGCCTGATCACCTTCTTTATGTGAACTGTAAGGCTTCCTGATTTGCTTTCTGTTTGGTGCTTATTTCTGTTTCCATCTGATTAACAGTTTTCAAGTTTGTCGAGCACCCAGAGAACAATGAAAATGTTCTACAGAAATGCAAGGTTAAATTCAAGATTTTGAGCTTGAAGGTCAAAGGACCAATGGAATATGCCCCTGAACTGGTCAGTGCCTTTTTCTTCTAAGCTTTTGCTTTGGTCCAGTCTTCTTTAATTAAGTCAGGCAGAAAACATTTTTTGGTTAATAGCATTAATCCATATAGGTACTTTTAAGAGAGTGAGATTAGACTTTATGATTAAAAATCTAAATAACAGATTCATGTGCTGTCTATATTTAGTGATACTATATTCCCGTTGATCGATTCACAAGTAGCAAAACTAGAGAAACAGAGGAGATGACCTTGGAGGTGAGGACTGGGGGCTGTAGTCATAGGTGATGTCTTGTGTGTAGTTGGGGAAGTCACTTGGTTGATCTCAACAGTGTCCAGATGAGGACAATTAGCGATAGCCAACAGGTGGAAATCTTTACTTACTGATCAATTGGGAAGTTACTTGGTGGCCCAATGAGATAAATTAGCTGCTAGCACTAACTCTCAGATAAGTTTTGCCTACACAAAAGCTGAGGTACAACAGATTGGTGCCAGCGTACACCTTGGGCAGAATTATCTGGCCAATAATCTCATTTCAAGCTTATGAATTATGACCAAGCTAGCCACTTGGCCTGCTTTACTGGGCAATTAATTTAGTGATTATGGACTCTTTGATGGGCTAAGGATTGGTAAGATTAATCAAGGTTTATTAAGTCGGAGTATGACAATGTCATGGTACAGCAAGTCCTCCCTTCCATATCTGCTCACTTCCCACCAATTCTGGTTTATTAAGTCACAGTATGACAATGCTCCTTGATGCCTCCATGGTCACAGCAACGCAGAGGCAGAACAAAATAAATTGACCAATTTAAGGGGTGCGACCTCATGATTAGTTCCAGTGGGGATTAGCATCCAAGCTTACCTTAAGGGGTCTTTTGAACTAGAAGTGGGATTGCAGGGTTGAATTTAGTATCACTCGTGAGAAACCTATGCATATTATTACAACAAAAAAAGCAATTGGAAAATTTTCCCTAAATAAAATTCGTTTATGGATTCATCCCATTAAAGCAGGCTATAAAACAAAGTTTAAAGACCACCAATAAGTCCTAGAAAGCAATGATCCCCCATACAAAAATTCATGCGAAAGAAGAACTTTGTTGTCTTCATATGTGAAGCCTTTTTACAGACATGGGCACATGTGAACAAGGCTCAAGCCTACCAACACCAGGATCTTTACTTGATTCCTTCACCATAATTGTGTAAATATGTTCTCTGGTTAAGTTCTAACAAGTTGAATATTTACTCTCTTTCTCTTTGTTCTGCAATGTTTCACATGGGAAATTTATGTTGTGACGTATGAGGGATGGTCAAGGAGCTTAAGTAGAACTGGTATACTGTTATGTTCTAAAGCAACTAATTTAGGCTGTCTCATCCTACTGCAACTATGCAAGGCCATATGCTCTACTTTTAGTTTTAGTACATTTATCCTGAGCTGCATCATGTCTTTGGTTTGGGTCTTGGTGGACACAGTTATTATGTTGGTGGTCCCTTGATCCAAGGTAAGATCTGAATGAGATGCATATACCATATGGTTGTGGGAACCACTGAACTTTGTTTTTCACTGCTCCATTTGTTCTTAGCATTTTAGTATAGCTTCCTTTCTGATATCACTCATCTATTTGCGGATTCAAGCTTATTCACTGTACGTTATTTATTGCAGTTTGATGAGCAGAAAGATCAAGCCGTAGTTGAGAAGATCCTGAGGGTTGTTTTCTTGAATGTTGAAAATCCAGGCCCTGTAAGTAAATAGAAACACTGGTTATACATACAAAACTTTTCCGGTGGTATAGAAAGTTCAATAATATCTGACTCCTGGTCATGTTTTTTTCAAAGCAACTGGAAAAGCTAAACAATCAGTTAGCTGAGGCTGAGGCTGCACTTCAAACACGGAAGAAACCTCCAGAAGAGAATGGCCCAAAAATTGTTGGTGAAGGGCTTGTTATCGATGAATGGGTATATCTCTTAAATTCATGTGGAATGCTCTAGGCCTCTCTATGATTCGTTTGTTTTCTTAATGCTGAATATCCATCCTTAATGTGTAAATCGCAGAAAGAACGGAGGGAAAGATACCTCGCGCAACAACAGGTTGAAGTGGTCAACTCAGTGTAAATGGTGCCTTCTTCTGCTACCTAAGTCATAATATGGCTTCAGAAATGTGCTGTGGCATTCTTGTAAACTACTAGATTTTGTGGTTGGTAGTTTAGTCTGTGCTAGTCTAGTGTGCTTGCATTGCCGGATCAGTCGCCAAAGAACAATCTAACTCCGGTATTTCAGTGCTTGCTGTGTAACTGTAATAACACAAATGTGCTGTTTTTTGTTAGCGCTAAAGATCTGCTTGTCAAAACAATAAAGTTCACAAGCGCCACCTTCTCTGTATTGTAGGGAAGGTATAATCTATCATCAGCTTCTACCCGTTTGTATCGGTTTGTCAGCGATCTGTTCATTTTCTAATGTTTTTGTATGCCCATGTAATTTAGTCAATAGCCAAAAATAATTAGTTTAGTCTTATTGCCATTACATGGGGGTAGCTAAAAAATAGTATTATTGCCATTCGGACCAGGGTTGGCAATCTTGTTTTGGGGTTGAAATGTGAGCCCTAACGAAATAACAAATTTCATGAAAACGAAATTTGATGAAGTTCGATCGAAATTTGAAGAAAAACCAAGCAGGTTTGGGGGAGCTGCAAAATTTGGGCAACGGAAACAAGATTGTGAACCCTGGTTCTTGGCTTGCCAGTGGAAATATATCAAGTTACTTATTTTACTAAATTAAGTAGTCCAATTATCACTGTGTTACTAGTATTTTTGTTACCCTAACAAAGTAACCGGCTTCCTTACTGGAGCGTCAAAGAAGATTATACCGTTACCTATATTATTCAGTCTGAACAAGGCGACAGTTCAGGTGAGGATTATCCAATGTAAATTAGTCAATGTCAAAAGATAACTGAACTAATAAACAATTGTCTAACGTCATTATCAACTCACAGATGGCACCATCTACCAGTCTACTACTTGTTTAATAACTTCATCATGTCAAGCATTATCGTTAATTCTATCCTAATGCGTTATAAAACCACTTAAACTTGACCGATTTCCTGAAGTAGCATCCACTTGCGAGCAAAATGCAGGGCCTGATCAGAAAGCTACAATGATGGTGCTCCAAGATGAGATTCGGAAGATCTGCATACCCATAGTATAATACTTTGCATTGGATTTGATAATCTACGCGTTTAACTGCAGCCTTTGTCACTTCAATTTATTGCTCCTTATTGGTGATCCAGCAACCAGTCCTAGTTAATTAACTATCAATCTGTATCCGTTCAGAACGTCCACAATTATATGCGTGACAGGCGCTGTTGGTTTTTTTATTAAAGGTTATTGTATCTGTCCTGAATTTGTCAGGTAAGCGGAGGCATCTGAAGAACACTGAAGCAGTAGCACATGCAGGTTGCACGTTGCAGCAAGAGGTTTTGTTCTAGCCAACCAACTTCTTGCACATGTAGTAAATTGCAATGGATAAACGTCCCAGATCAGCATGATTAGAATTTAGGAGCTTAGAACTTATCCAGACCATGATGAGTAGGCTGTAGGCAGTACCATCTCTATGCTTCTGCATTTCACCTCTAGCATTTGCATGTGGTTTTCAGAAAATCAAAGCGATCGAGCCCTAATGACCAACCCCCTTCTTAACCACTGCAGTAAATGTGAAGCAATAATGGGCCAAGAGAGGAGCTGCTGAGTTTTTGCTGAAAGTTGCAGGTAAAACAGTGATGTAATTGACAAGCACAGGCACAATCAATTGTATGTTGCACTCTTGCAGAGAAGACAAGCCATGAAGATGCAGTCCACATCCAAACCGGATGGGCTTTGAGCTATACCATGGACTCAGGGAGGAGTGAGCTCCTGGTTTGAAGGAACATATGGTCTACTCGGCCACCTGTTTTCCCAGCTGCCTACAAAACCATTGGCCACTGACATTAGCCATTTTGCCAAGTTGCCCATGACACCAACTGTATATATATACATGCACAGGTAAGCTCACTTGTAACTTCTCCATCTACATATCACAAGTTCACAGCCATTGTTAAGGACTCTCTCAGCTCTCAAAGCTACAAAGTGCTTTAGCTTCTTCAGTCATCAGGTAACAATAGTACTACATCTTCAGATCAGAACAAGAAACGATGAGGTTTGTAATGGCAAACATGGCGTATATGGCGGTGACGTTGGGCGCCGCCATTGAGCTCAAGGAGCAAGTGGCCAAGCCGTGCTCATCGGCGGCGAAACGTAGCGCCTCGGTGCTCACCGCCAGGCCCTCGTCATCGGCTGCCGGCGCCGCCGAGGAGTCGCTTAGGATGATCATTTACCTCAGCTGCTGGGGTCCAAGCTAAGCGACTAATTAGTAATCGTGTCAGACATTTGCATGGTCTGATCAAAAACATCATCGAGCAGAGCTGACTCCGGTTCGAGTCCTTGGCCATAATATACTCATGGAAAGCTCAAGCGAAGCTGCATCGATCAAACATGGTAGAAATGAAATCTATGTACATTAGGTGAAAACGCATGTACATATGCTAGTTCCAACTTCCAAGTGCATTCTGAGAGGGCGGTGAAGTCCTCTGGTTTGTTCTTCCTTTGACTTGAACAGAAAAGATCGTGCAAGTTGCCTTTCTTGGATTCTGAAGCTCGCATTGGCGTCTAAATTAAATCAAGATAATATCTGAATGGACGGATACCGAACAGATAGATAGTAAGTAGTAGTATTTGGCATTGAACTAGTCCTTGTCATTGATAAGTAGCCCAGGCCTGAGCTCAAGCATACACTTTCCCTTCATTTCCTGTAGAAATTGGCGTGTACGGAGTCACTGTTGAGTGAAAATTTGAGACTTCGAGAGAGTTCGAAAGGCAAAGGCTAGATAATACGAAAATTTCAGTTTGACGGCACCATACACTTACAGATATTCGTCGCGGATGAAAAGGTAGTCGAGATACCATTTCAAAATTGTCAAACCTTAAGGGCTTTTTGAATTTTGAATGCAGACTAGAAAAAACATATGAATAGAAAACCATAGGAATATGATAGAATTTGCATGTGCAAAATAAAAGATTAGAAAACATAGTAATTTTATAGAAAAGGTTTTTCAGAACACAGGAAAAAATATAAAGAATATTGGGATTCTAGAAATAACACTAATCTTAATGCAGTTTATGGGTCCCACAGGAACAATAATCCATTAGCAAAGAACTTTGTAGCCAACAATGACAGTAAGCATCCTTGATCTACACGATGGGAAAAGAGAGTTTGTGAATGGATGTTTTTTTCCCCATGTTTTTTTTATGTGGAATGATAGGTGTAAGAAAATTTCCTCTGCTTTTCCTTTGATCTCTTTGTGTGTTCCAAAGGCATGAACAGTGCCCAAATCCTTTGAGTTTGAATCTTGAAAATTTTTTTGAGGCTTGTGTTAAATTAATAATAATGAAAAATTGGTTAAAATAAAATTGGTAAAAATAATTTATAATGAAATTGGTTCATATAAAATTAGTTTATATTAAAATTAATATTATTTATTTGATTTATATTAAAATTATTTATAAAAAATATGGTGAGCATGTATGTGCATTGATGTCAGGTAGTAAAAATATGTACCAAATAATGTTTTTTTATTTATGTGCAAGATTTAAATTATAAAAAATTGCTAAAAAAAATTGAAGAAATTTTGGAAGAAAATTAAGAAATTAATTTTTTGTGAGCTAGAATTGCTACGAGACCGAATGAATGGTATAAATTTAGCTTAACAGGAAATGGGCTAAAGACGACACGTGAACAGGTTAGCGTGGACTAAAAAAGGCTAAATGCGACTGGTCTAGCAGAATGGGTTGACTTGACAAACAGAACAAGAAGTTAGCTAGCTGGTAGAGTAGACTAATGACGAAAATATACCCAACAGCGCAAGAGCGTGTGTGACAAGAAAGAGACTGACAGATAGGACAAACCTGTTAGCGGATATGTGTGCAGGCGCAAGAAGGTGTTGTGGCTAACAAATGGGATACGCCTATCAACGAGCACAGGCGTAGACACGGGAAGGAGGCATTGAGGTAGGACCAAAACAGGAGATGTGGCTCCGGATGAGCAAGTGTAGGCACAAGATATCTAGAGGCAATGTGTCATAGCAGGATTGGTTCAAACACACGAAAATAGTGACTGAACTAGATTCTATGCGAAAATGTATCAAACTCTATGGTCATCGGTGTAACGGGTGACATGACGTAATCTGTAGCGTCCGTTTTAGATATAATGGTTGAGAATAAACAAATTAGTGGTTATGAAATCTAAATAATATTTAAGTCTTTTTTATGAATTTTTACAATAAATAGAAGGCTAAGATGTTTGATTTGTACACTAAAAAAATTAAAAGTGTTTTTTACGTAAATTTTATAAGCGAAATTTTGTTAATAAAGATAAAGTTTATAAAAGATTAGCATGGTAATTCTTTGTACATGTCATTTTAGATTAATTTCTTTTCTTTTCTTTAATTTAAAATGTAGTTTGTGTATTTTTTAGCATTATATTTATTTTTAGATCTCTAATTAATTAGTATTTAATTAATTTCAGTTAAAGTAATTTTATTTTATTAATATTTTGAGATTTAGAAGTCTTCTAGTTGTGTTTATTTGTCTAGTTTATTTTATAAATTTTTTAAATCGATTATGAATCTATGCTAGTAATAAAACACGGTGTTCTAATTCAGATTCGAAAAACGTATTAAATTTTATTTTTGAATTTCATAATCATTAACCCTTCTATCTAATTGTCTAGCATATGTTAATTCTACAGCTTGAAAGCGACTGAAGTTGAAGTTTACTCCATTATGCCAGAGAACAAGTGAAGCTGTGAGGAGAAGGTACGAGAGACAGAAATTTACTTGTGCCGCTGAAACAAGTGATCGTACGTGGCATGTGAACAAGAGGGGGATGGGCGATGAAACTAATGAAGAGGATGACGTCAAGATCAACCAAGACATTAAAAAAAAGGGTAACCATAGACCGTCTAGCGTACAACTTTGTTTGGCGAGCTGTAACATTCCAGATTCTCGCTCCCCAGTAGCTATAGAATCTAGTAATGAACTAGCGCCAAAAACTAGGCAACCCCAGCTTCTCTATGATTCTTAACGATTGTTTCATAGAACCTCTAGCCTCCCACAAGGTTGTAGAGTCCCTCTAGGTTGTAGAGTTGATAGTGCTTCCTCGATTTGGCGGTGTTAGGATCATAGGCACTCTATTGGACCATGAAGAAAAAGAACAGAGTTATATGCGCTCATCAGGATGGAATAAGTTGGTTTTCAGGTGGACAAGCGCTACACGGACATATATTTATTCTATGGGGGTACATTGGCATGTCTCTACTTATACATTTCAAGGGCTAAGTGGAAGTGGAACCCCCCCATAAAAAAAAGTTTGCTAAGTGGAGAATCAATACATTACATTAATTTGCCTTTTTAATATGGAGGCAATATAGACAACATTATATTCTCCATGTTGATGTAGGAAGGAAAGCAATAGAGAATTTGGAGGATTTTTAAAGAAAAACTAGAGAATTTAAACGGATTTCTGTAAAAATCATGTATTTTTTTTTTCATTTCGAAGTGTCCCTAACATATACAATAGGAATTGAAATACAAATCCCAACACAGCACCAATAATTGTGCCTTCTCAGGAAATATGACAAATTACCTCGTCCACACCGTGTCAGTCAGGCTCAGCCATCGTGCAATTGCCTCTTGAACACCGTAAAATAAAGAAGCGGAAGGACAAGTGGAGTGGAGGTGCCCCACTGCCCATCGCCGGAAAGCGATGACTCACCACTGCTTCCCTCTCAGGATAAGCCCTGACACCTGTAGCAGCACAGCATAGTCTGACACAAGCTCTCTCCAATGATCATCCCCACGCCAGCGCCCGCCGATTCCTCCTCCTGCCACGATAATATCGCACACTGACAATTTGATTCGGTTTGATGAGGGCTACTGAACTGATTCGTTGATTGATCAAAGGGAAATGAGATTGTAGTTTGAGACGGAGATCATGGATCATTTTTGCGTCGTTATCGTCGTCTCGCGAGATGGATGGACGGCAAAATCGCGCGAGAAAGCATCCATCCAGTCGAGAAGAGAAGAGATGGGAAAGAAAGCGATAAAGCAAAACCGCCTATCAGGAAACCATCAGCCGCGATGACCAAAACCGCCCTCGCGTCCGCTACAAATACCGCCCGGTCTACCACTCTCTCCCGCCTCCGAAACCTTAGCATTAGCTCACAGAGGAGAGGAGGAGCAGCAGAGGCGGAGCGCAAGCTGAATACCTGATTAGTAACTACTAGAATGGCGCAGCTGAGCAGGGTGTGGGTGGCGGCCACGGTGGCCGCGGTGCGGGCGCAACGGGAGAGGGCGCCGGCGGCGCAGGAGCGGGTGGCCGGGCTCGCGCCCCAGGCCGCAGCGCGGGCGGCCGCCGACAACGGCCGGAGGCAGGCCGCCGCCGACGAGTCGCTCCGCAATGCCATGTACCTCAGCTGCTGGGGGCCCAGCTAATAGCCCCCGCGTGCCAATCGGGCCGGGTCAAACGGGCTTTGGGCATCGGCTGAATGGCCCGGGCCGGGCTGATATGGGCCCCCGTCGGGGCATCCCGGGGAAGGTAGCTAAGCATGAATGCATGACGCTTTGAGATGTGGGGATTGGTGCCTGGAAACTTGAATTAACATCTGGAAAAGTGGAAATTATGGGTGATTGAGGCAGGTGACTGTAGTGCTATACCTGTATTGTACATACGGTTACGGTGATTCCTGTACATATTTCATGAAATTAATTGAAAAAAGAAAAATATTTTATCATCGGGGAGACTATACTAGCCTAGGCTACGTGGATGATGGATCAAATTATTCAATGGATGATCCAACACAAGTATTTAGGCCCGTGAATTTTTTTTTCTCGATTCTTACGAGAATCTTGCAAAATAGGCTTTGGGCTGTGTGGCACTGGACTGTCAAGCAATGATTACAAACTCCCGTACGCAAGAAATTGCATCCTTGCAACTTGCAGGTTATTTTTTTCTTTTTCTTTTTCTTTTTTTACTGGATTGCAACTTGCAATTTGTTGACAAACCAGTAGGATAAACCTGATTTTGCAGGAGAGAGGAGCTTCGAGCTTCCATAGTTACATGCCTTGAACAAAACCAAAGCGTTTGCCATGGCCACGACTGCATGAAGACATGAACGAAACGAGCTCGAGCAGGTTGCAGACTTGCAGCGCTTGCAGTCGCAGGCAGCTTTCTGTACATGTTCGGATTCGATCTTCAGAACTCCAGGAATTCAGGTGGTCAGTCTCGAACAATCGCTAGCCCAAATCCCTATCTTGCCGCGAGCTCAGGAGCTGCCAGTCTGCCAGTCTGCCACTCGCCGGCCTCTCTACTAGTCGCTGGCCTCATCGCGCAGGTCGCGGCGAGCGCCTTTCAACTTGTCACCCTTTTCCGGCCTTTGTTTGGAGCCACCTCGCCGGAGTGCGACACAACGGCACACGAGAGAAGGGAGCAAGGCATCTATCCAAAGAAAAGTTAAGCGCGTCGTCCAAACTGACGAGCCCCGTGGACCGCTGTTGATTGGCCCCGGTTCACGTGGCTTCACGTGGCGTCGGGGCCATCGCGGTCGCCGGTGAGACGACGGGTGGCGCAGGCAGAGGCAGAGGCAACGGGGACCCCGCCGGTCGGATCTCTGTCTCCGGACGGTCTTCTCCGGCTGGGGAGCGGGGGTCATTCTTGGCAAAGGTCGACGAGGTCCAATTGGCCGAGCTAATTCCGGTCTGCGGTTGTGCAGAGAAGAGCCCAGCTTATTGAAGCCCAATTTACAGCGCTCAATCAAATCTGGCTGGAAAAAGTTCATTTTGCACCGCTCAATTATGACCGAGTTTAATTCTCATCAAATCAGTTATAAAGCATCTCTCAAATATTAAAATTAAATCAATTTAAAATCAAAGCATCTCTAAATGATTTTAATGGTCCCACGTGTTGCCTACACTTTGACCTAATCTGACATATGATGCTTACAGAGTATTTCCCAAAAAAATTTAAAAAACTAAGTAAAATATGGGATGTAAGTCTAAAAAAAATAAAAATAATAGGATCCACATATTATCCCCTCACTCTCTCCTCAGGTGGCGACAAGGCTGATCACCTGAGGACGAGACACAAGGATAGCGGCAACGATGAGATTTAGTGGTGTGTTGGCAAGAAGGTGGCTGTTAGACAGACCATTGGTCTGGGTTGTATATATATAGACTCGACCCCCCTTATGTACTCTTAAGGTCTTAGTAACTATACATATTTCTATATGGTATCAGAGCGAGTCTAGACATCTCCGGCATGCAAGCTTCTCCCTCCCACGAGCGAACCCTTTCTTCCTCGTCGTCGACGTCTTCTTCCTATCGCCGACCCTCTTCCCGATACTCTCCTCCTGGCACTCTCCTCGCTCTCTCGCCTCCGTTTCTTCTTCTTCCCGTCTCTCCCGCAGTCATCCTCTTTTCTCCATCTCACCTCTGCGTGACCAGGCGATGGTCTCGATCCGCCTCGCACCCATCTTCGTTTCTCTTCTTGCTTCGCGCAACTCTCCTTCTCTGACGCCGGCGCACCTTCGCGCTTGTCGTCTCCATCGGTTGAACTCGTTCACCCTCCTATCGGCTGGACTTATCCAGCTCTCCATCGGCTGGAACCCTCCTTCGGTTCTCGCCTCTTCCGACACGCTCAATGGCTTTCGGACGTGAGCTTTCTTTCCTCATGCCCGAGCCAGTCAAACGTGTCCACGTGTCCGCGGACACGAGTCCCTGCCTCCCGGACGCGAATATATTCTCTTCACGTCCGGCCACTCTCCGCCTTTTTCGCATCTGCCCCACTCCTTGGCCTCCACGAGTCTACGAACGTGAATCTTCGCACGTCCGTGACCCAACTACTCTCTGACCCACTCTGCCACCACTTTTTCCTCACCTACTCCGCTGCCTACTCCTCATCGGCCAACCACTCCTCATCGGCTGGCTGGCCCACTCCCCATCGGCTTCTCACATCTTTGATCAGCCGATCCGTCCTCTCATCGGCTTCTCCCTCCCATCGGCTTTTTTCTCCCATCGGCTATTTGCTCCCGTTCTCCCGTCATGGCCACCGAGTCCACTCTCAGCTCCGGCACTCTCCTAGTCGCCGAGTCTGCTCCGGCCCTCGGTGCCTCAGACCACACCTTGAGCACCACCTCGCCGATCTTCTCCCCTCCTTATGCTGCTATGAACGTGAAATCTCACGTTTCTATCTCCCTTGACCTTAACGCCAATTATTTCAAGTGGGTGTTTTTCTTCAAATCCCTCTGTGAAAAATTCGGCCTCCGGTCCCATATTGATGGCTCCGCTCCACCTCGCCCCGATGATCCTCAGTGGGACATCGCCGAGTGCTGCGTGCGCAGCTGGCTACTCGGCTCGGTCGACGACTCTGTCCTCGACCTCGCCATGGACGATACCGACCCCACAGCCTAGGATCTCTGGGTGGCCATCGAGCGAATCTTCCTGGCCAACAAATAGCCTCGCACCATCTTCCTCCTCAACGAGTTCCTCCATGGTACAAGGCGACTCCTTTGTCTCCTCGTACTGTCAGCGCCTCAAAGTCAAGTTTGCTGCTCTCCGAGACGTTGGCCACCCTATGGCCGACTCTCAACTCATCCTCGCCCTTCTGCGAGGCCTCAATCCCCGCTTCTCAAACACCGCCGATGACATCGCCAACGCCACACCTCTTCCATCGTTCGCCCGGGCCCATGACATGCTAGTTTTTAAAGAAATCCGTCTGACCAACGATGAGAAGACAGTAGCCTACACTGCTCTTCTTGCCACAGCTGATAATGGCTGTCGAGCTTCCTGCGCTGCCCCTTCCTCCCGCGGCTCTTGTGGCTATGGCTCTAGCCATAGCAACACAGCCCGCACCAGGAAAGGCAAGGGCAAAGGCAAAGGCAGGACCTAGCAGGGTCCGATGCAATCACAACCTGCCTCGGTCCCTGCCCAACCTGTTGGTCCCACGAGTTCGTGGCTCTGCTACAACCCCTGGGCGCCCCAGCCCCAGCCACGCAGCCCCATCGGCTGGCAACCCGGGGTTCTTGGCGTGCGGGCATGACCGATTGTCACCCCACGGCCACCCCGGTCGACACTCGAGCCAAACTCTCCGCTGTCGATGGCGCACTCGTTGCTGATCCTCTCACTATTGGAGTCTTGCCGGGGCTCTCTAATACCTCACCCTCACCCGGCCCGACCTCACGTACGCTGTCTAGCAATATGCCTCTTCATGCACGCTCCGCGTAAACCTCACCTCGCACTGCTCAAGCGAATCCTACGCTACGTGAAAGGCACCTTCTCCAGTGGGCTGCATCTCAGCTCCAGCCCCATCGACTCACTCACCGCGTACTCTGACGTGGACTGGGCAGACTGCCCCAACTCTCGACGCTCTACGTCTGGCTACTGCGTTTACCTCGGTGACACTCTCGTATCCTGGTCCTCAAAACGTCAGACTACAGTGTCCCGGTCCAGCGTCGAAGCCGAGTACCGCGCCGTCGTCGAGTGCTGCTGGCTTCGCCAGCTTCTCCAGGAGCTCCGTGCACCCCTCTCCACCACGACCGTCGTCTACTGCGACAATGTCAGTGCCGTCTACATGACCACCAACCTGGTTTATCATCGACGCACCAAGCACATCGAGATCGATATCCATTTTATCCGTAACAAGGTCGCATTAGGATAGTTTCGGGTGCTCCATGTACCATCGGCACATCAGTTTGCCGATATAATGACTAAAGACCTATCCACGTCTTTATTCACCAGTTTCGGTCTAGTCTCTGCGTCCGTTCCCCTTCCGCTGCGACTGCGGGGGGTGTTAGACAGACCACTAGCCTGGGTTGTATATATATATAGACCCGATCCCCCTTGTATACTCTCGAGGTCTTAGTCATTGTACACATTCCTACAGTGACGTCACCAACTCAACTGTGCCACTCTTTGCTATTACATTGACGCCATCGATGGATCGCATGGGAGCCGCCTTTACCTCCACCTTCTCTCTATTCATCTTCCCCTCTCTCTCCTCTCTCTCTAGGCTATGTGCCTTTATGAGCCAGCAGCACTATGACGGAGGCCAATAGCACGAGAAGCTAGAGACGACAAGAGGAGCCCGCACTAGAGCAACTCACAAATTTGCTCATGTTCACCCTCGCCGACATTGTTACTACTTTGGCTAGTAAAGGGAACATGGCCACCGTCATCGTGGACCTCCACGCCTATAACGTCATCATCTCTTGCATTGACTTCGCTTGTGGTTTGCATTTACTTCACCTCCTGTCATCATTGTCCCCACTAGCTTCCTCAGTTTATCATTCACGCACCGCGCTCACCGACCACCGTGATGATTGTGCCCTAGTGTCCCCTTCCCCGCTGCTCCAATCTCTCTTATTCAACTAGTTGAGTTGAACCCTACTGTATTCTGCTGGCACCTTTAGATCCATACTGTCCTCTCCATCGCCAGAGGATGCATCTCCCTTGGGAGCATGGCAACACCAGCTACCTACTAAAGAGCATTGAGTCGTGGCTTAGGGAAGAGTGAAGAAGAAGATATTGACATGTGGATAATTGTTTGTGTTAAATTTATTTTAAAGTGAAAAAAGTAACAAAAGGACTAACAAATAGGACCATTATCTTATAGGCAGACCAAAACCACCATACAAACTAGTCTACTAGTCTACCAGATAAATTAAGCTAGGTTTAATAGATGAGAAACTCTCAATACCAGTTTTATATCAAACTCTGTAAATAGTTGAGAGACATCAAATGCACTTTTCCCAATCTGGCTTGGATAGCTTTGAGCCTTTGATGGCTGTATTGCACTTGGTCGCAATTGGGCACGGGCGGCTGTAGCTCTATTTTTAGACCAATACTTGTTGCTCACGGCCCACGCCAGCCACACAGCAATTTTACATCCACTTCAGCCCAAAACCCAACTCAAGCACACTTGCAAGTTGCAGCGGTTAGTGCAAAAGCATATTACCAGTTTTTGAGGTGTTTTTCGATCATGTTTTTATAAAGTTAATTAATAAATTATATAAATTTTGAGTGTCTCGTAAAAAAATTTACCATCAGATTAACAGCCCTAAAAAAGATCAAAGAGAGTACAGAAACCTCACGAAACAGAGCAGTCTCAGCTCTCAACATATATGCATACAGAGCGTTGATCTCATCGTCAAACAAGAGAGATTACATCTGCAAGCCTAGGCTGCAATGTCTGATGTCCTCCGATCGCCCATCTCATCACTCTCATCTAGTCTCTTACACCAACAAATCAACAAAACAACGCGTCGATCAATCAAGCGTATATATACTCTGCAAAAGAATATTACTACATTACACGGTAAACGCAGGCGCATGCATCTCACACCCTGCCCGCGTCACACGTTGTCGGGCAGGTCCAAGTGCTGGACGCCGAGCACCTGCAGCGCGGCGTTCTGGACGAAGAGGACAAGGCCGCAACGGGAGGCGCGGAAGCCGTCCCAGAGCGGGAACTGCACGGACCCGGACACGGACTTCTTCGCCGAGGCGCCGTCGCGCAGGGGGGCAACCTTCTCCAGCCGCCGCACCACGTGATCGTTGAGCAGCGACTTGCCCTTGTTCTCGCCGCGGCCACAGTCGGTGACAAGCCCGCTCTCGTACAGCGCCACCATCACGCTCCCGCCGCCGCCCTCCATCCGGCTCCGCAGCGTCCCCGTGAACGACGCCTGCAGCGTGCTCGGGTTCGGCCGCTGGAACGTCACCTGCATGATGAAACGCATGTGTTGGTGCGAAATGCAAATCTTATCCATCACAATGATGAGGTTGATTGCTGCTTATCCAAAGATTTTAATTAATTCTACTTCACGAGCACGTTTGTTTCACCATTACGTTACCATGACCCTGAGTCCCTGACATTTCATCTGGACAGTCCCAATCAAATTAAGCTGTGAGTGCACATGCACAGACCAGATTAAAGAAAATGCTGATCTGAATTAGTACCGATGAGATCTACTTCATCAGTTCAATGGCAGTTGCCGTTAGATTGGTCGGAATCCTGGATATCCAGAACAGATCGGATGCAATTATGCAGCACATGGACGCAATTGTACATCAAACTTTTGACCTACGTTTTGCCGAACCAATTAAACACTGGGCCAGCTAGCAGCCAGAGTTGCAGTGCAGCACCACGCCACACTATTCACATAGGCATTTGTATTGATCCATGGCATCGTGCAACGGTGCAAGAGCCAAAATGATCGGCGGCGTTGCTGTCACGTTAACATTATCAACAGCAGCGTGAGGCAAAAAATGCGTGCGTACCTTCATGGCGGGGGCGGGGTAGCGGGGCGCGTCGCGGACGGACTGCGCGAGGGTGTCCTCCTCGGTGCCGACGCAGTGGGCGCGCCCCTGCACGACGGCCTGCGGGGTGAAGAGCGTGTCGAGCCGGAGCGCCTCCACGTACGCCTTCTGCCGCACCGTCCACGCGCTGGACGCGAACGGGTCCTTCCACCCGCGGTAGTCCCAGTAATCGACGTGGAACCCCAGCACCACCACGCCGCGCTCTCCGCCGCCGCCGCCGCCTTCTGCGCCCGCCGCCGCCCGTTGCTGATCCTCGTGCACCATCCGTGCCGCCACGGCGTCCGCCTCCGGCGACGCCCCGCACCCCTGCGAGCAGAACAGCTCCAGCAGCACCGGCCCCGGCGCGGCAGCCGCCACCGCCTGATCCTCCGCCGGCTCCGGCGCCGACGCCGTCGCGTTCCCCCTCCCGAAGCACGACAGCAGCCGCGGTGCCATGTTGAACGAACACGATCGCGCTGCTAGGTGCGTGCTAGCTAGGACTGTAGTCGTCGAGGGAATGAACTGAGGCAGCTAGCTAGGCTGTGTAGTGTGTGGCGGGCAAGGCAAGTAGCTGGAAGGTGGAGATCGTTGGGTGGGTGAAAGGGAACGTGGCGGTGGAGACGGCAACAGGATACCAGCCTGGGACAGCACGCAACGTCTCTCCTCGCACCGATCTGTCTGGCTCGATCTTCTCCGGCCTCATGGACATGTGTGCGCCTAGCTGCTAGCTGCTAGCTGCCTTGAGCCCTCTTTGATTAGTTTTTTTTTCTCCTACTGTAT
Source organism: Oryza coarctata (assembly GCA_030770085.1). Lineage (NCBI taxonomy): Eukaryota > Viridiplantae > Streptophyta > Magnoliopsida > Poales > Poaceae > Oryza > Oryza coarctata. The sequence goes on from CM061475.1 coordinate 14,981,540, forward strand.
TGACTTTGCATTGTTCCAGTTCTTCTTTTGTTTTAGCTGTCCTCCAGTGCGATCTGGATGACGCGCGTTGCTCTAATAATGCACCGCACGATGCTAGAGCATGTTGCCTTCATCTTCTTTGGCAAAAGAATAATTGCATATATAATGCAAAGGTAAAGGGTGCTGCAAACTGGAATCAATCGATCATTTTCATTTTTAGAACAATCCATTGATCATTTGGTCCGGTGTATTTTGCCAGCACGAAGTGGAGACGGCAGAGGTAACTTTCATTTCGCCGAACGGTGTCGATCAGCGACTGGTCGATCGATCGGTTCGGTGTATAATCCAAACGATGCTGTGTGGTTCCTGTGCTAATCTCGTGCCAAGTTCTTGGGGATCATGGCGTTAGGAGTTGCCATGTATCGATAGTCCTCCTGAGTGCTGCTGAGACGATCCGATCGATGTCGCGTTAAGTCTGGATTTCGTCGGCGATCACATTCGCGAGCGGTGTGGCGACTACGGCCGTGCACCTGACAGTACACGGACGTGCTATCTGAATATATTATCTCCGTAGGTGCCGAAATTTTTTATTTATATATCTTTTATTAAAACATTAAATATATATATATTTAAAAAAATTATACATCTATATTCCAACTCCTTGAGAAGTTTTTTTTAAAAAAAAACATACAAAGTAAGTGAAATCTTACACGGTAAACACCCGTTGACACAACTTAACAATTGAACAGTAAAGGGCTAGTAAATTTATAAGCAGACCCTTTCTTATTTTAGCCGATAGTATTTTTTTCCGTATAAGTGTGCCGCTTGTAATATACAACATAAGGCATACAAGGGATGAGAGGGTCTGTTATTTTTACAGGTGGCCTCCTTACAACCCTCTGGTTGGACTTTTTTTCTCCTATGGAGCCACTTGTAAAATTATCAGACCCACTCATGAGAGGAGAGTGGGCCTGTTGATTTTAAAAAAGCCCCCTTATGCATTTATTAGGATGTTTTGTGGGCGACTGCCTATAAAGCCCTTCACCGTCACCCAAAAGTCTATTTTATTTATAAAAAGATAGAAAAAGGAGAAGAGAGGTTGAGTGGGGCAAAGGGAAGCGACGAAGACATATTGGTTTATAGATTTATATGTAGCTAAAAGATTTTTATACTTTGTAATATTTATTCTTGGTAATTAAATAAAATAGTATATGTAGTATTGTTGTATATCGATAAATAGTTTTGTTATTAGATTCGTAGTTTGGTAATTTTTTTCTTAAATCTAGTTTCATTCGTAATATTTGAAGACATAATAGTGTTGAAATATCAAGTAGATGGTACTAGATGTGACGATTAATTTCTTACTTAGTTCAAATCTATTTTTCTGTGAATAGATATATCAAATAAAGTGATATTTTGGTTATACCACAGTCGAAAGAATGTTATGTATGGTCTATATGGTGTAGATCTATCAGAGTTCGACTCAACCCTTAAGGGTATTGAAAGACCAGCTGAGAGAAATTTTTTGGTAATATATAATTGGTTAATGCGAAACTTTCTGTGTATCTTGTAGTGAGTCGGGCAACCTAAGTTTTTTTTAATTAATGCTGGTGAATTCCACTATCACTTAAAGATGATACGTGAAGAATGCATTAGAATAAGGTTAGGTTAGTGTATGAGAAAGACATCACTGCCATGTAAGACAAAGAGATTCTAAGTATGACATGATATGATGTTTAAACAATGGATGTAATGAGGCAGTTAACTAAGAAGAGGAAGAAAAAGGAGGAGGAGGAGAGGAGACAGGAAACTAGAGGATTGATAGACGAAGAAGAAATAAACAACACCATCATTGAGAGTAAGAACACTAAAGGCTAGTACTGGTTTCTGAAGTAAGTGAAGAATGCAATTGTGCATATAAGGCCATATGTATGCCTTATACATAACTGTTACGCTGATTTTTTGTGGGCTATTGAGTATTTTAGGGATGGCAACATGAAAAAGGGATATGTATAAGAGTAGCCAGATGTTTGGAGCGGATGGTGCATATGTAACATAGATGCTAATTTTATAAGCAGTTCAAGAATAAATACTTTATGTATCTTTCGATTCTGTGCCTAAAATCAATAAAAAAATTCAATGAGTTTTGGAAATGGTTGGACAAGCTGACAACGAAATAAATAGATAAATAGTCTAAAAGTCCAACATTTATAAATGACGAGACTCACAGAGCTCTAGGACCACTCCTCATTGATGATCATACTATGATAAGGAGATCTATATCTTAGGTTAAAATATTTTTACAATAGATTGAGAATGTGCAAAAGGAGAAATAGGTCTTATTGTAGAATAATAGTGGTGCTAGGTTTGACATAATAACCACAAATTTAGTTGAGACTGGCAATTGGGTGATACGTGGTGTCAAAGGGCTACCACTTATTGCTATTGTTGAGTTTATTATATACAGCACATGCAAGTATTTTAGAGATCAATACAAAGCAGCTGGAATTTCTATATCAAACAATAGTATTTTCTATGGCACAATGATGATGAAATAGTTGAAAAAAATGTAAAAAGATCCAAGAGCATCGATTTATAGCTCAAGGTATACAACATCATAGATTTAAAATCTTATATATTGAAAAGGCTGAGCATAGAATCTACTATAACAGATTTATATAGTAGTGTATCCTGAAGAATGACAGGACCTGCTCGTATTTGTGCCAAAAGACAAGACTATACCACAAGCCATATTGTTGTTATTGCCACAAACTTTGAGTGTGGAATACTAGATCGTTATTTTATGTTATCTTATTTTAAGAAGAAAGCTATTTTGCATACATGTAGTGGCAAGGTATTTGGCTTCTATATTACGGGGTCTTTTACAACTCAACAATCTCAGTGTTTTTATATTCTAGACTCAATGAAAATGAGGGACAAGGTCGGTTATCGTAAGACTAGACGGATTCGTAACAATATGAATGAATCAAAAGCAGATAGAAGGTTCAAACGTTATAGCAAGTACGATCAGAAGAGGCATACTTATAAGAAGTCTGTAAAAGATGTAGAGATTCTAAGTGAAGTAGAAGCTCCTCCATCAAGAGCATAGGCTGATGGAAGACGTCCCATAGGAGTAGTATCAAGGAGACCAACTAGAGGAAGGAGAATAGGTGGTTTCTAAAAAACTTTTGGCTAAATAGAGTTTTATATGCGAAAGAGTTCAAAATGGTTTGCACATTTCAAAAACTAAATCAACTAGTCTCAACTTACATTGAGATTTGCAAATTTAGGGTGATATTAACTCGTATTATCTCTAGAATGTAAGTGTACTTAAAGTAAATATAACAAAGTAAATGAGGCAAGTGACAAACGATTTATTACCTAAGATTCAAAAACTTTTCGCTTTCCTAAGTTTTAAATAGATGTCCGTATCGAGTTACCTGTTACAATATTATATTATGTCTAGAATATTTTTGTAATATTATCTAAATAATATTTGCATAATTAATAGTACAATGATTTTCTAGTATTAACACTAAATTCTCGCATAATTTAGACATCTCAATTATCGTTTTTACGTACTCAAAAATTTTCTTTGCAATTAAATCTCTAGATGAAAATAGATCTATTTAAAATCTCTCTTTTAGATATCAATTGGGACAAAAAATGTCCTAACAGGAGGCAACAAGCGGGCCGCCAGTTAAATTGTTGTTAGGCCCTCTCCCGTACCACGGATAGGGCTAACAATTTTGCAAACTAGGGGAGCGAAAAAATGCCAAAAAAGAGCAGCATGGGGGCCGTTTACAAAAACGATAGGCCTCTCCTCCCTCGCATGCCCTACCAAGGCATTTATAAGCAACTCACTGCCATAATAAAAACGCTATTGACTAGAGCAGCAATGAGGCCACCAGCAAATTTCCTAGTCCCAGTCTGTCCTCCATTAATAGGGGCTAGCGTGTGTTTACCATGTCGACTTTCACGCCTTCTAGGATGACGTTTTTTTTATAAAAAAAACCTCCTAGATGTTCTTTAGATCTGTAATTTTTTTAAATATATATTTTAAAAATATTTTAATAAAAATATATAAATAGAAAAACTCATTGATTACCGCTTAGAACTTTTTTATATTTTTTATTAAAATATTTAAAAAATAATTTTTTATTTGAAAAATTTATAGATCTATACTTCTAAAGCTCTCTGAGAATATTTTTTAAAAAAACACCCAACTAGAGAACGAGAAATCCGATATGTCAAATACCCATTAGCACACGTTAACGATAAGAAGATGGGGTTAGTAAATTTACAGGTGGCCCCTTACCGCTCTAGCCGAGAACATTTTTTTCCTACGATAGAGGACTGCCTGCAAAATAAGTCTACGGAGGCATCTCTCTGTTATGACACTTTTAGGTGATTGCCAATAAAGCCCGTCGAGCTGCTCAAAAGTTTATTTTATTTAAAAAAAAGAGAAGAGAGAGTTGAGGGGAGACGAAGAGAAAAGGTAAATCTCTGTTGGCATGTGAATTTATATATAGATAAAAGATTTATACGCTTTATAATATTTATCCAGAGCTGATTTTTCTACAACCACGCGAATCGACTGATTTGTCCAGAGCTGGATATCCAACATCTATAGCTAATATTTCTTTGGTGGTGGACATATCCCACTCTAGCCCTTCAACAAAACATCCAAAAAAAAAGGTGGCGGCCATGTCTTATTTAGGTATATTCCTTCAACCAAACACACCTTTAGTTGAGGGAGTGTTGGTATCCGGTTACACGTGGTTAAGGGAGTTATGTCAGACTTGAGTGATAACGGAGGAAGCTAAGTAGACTTTTTCGTTCCGCCAAAATATCATCGGTGTGGGGCCTGGTGGGATGGCCGAATGGCCCGATTTCCCGATACCTCGAGAAGGCCCATAAGAACTAGGGGAAATCGGAGAGATATAATTTAAGCTAATCTTTTTCTAAAAAAAAGGCTAATCTCATTCATTAACCTTAGCAGGAGTCACAAGTCACAAACATGATCTTGCAAATGGGTGAGGCTACCGCGCACGCGCGCGCCGACTTTAGCGTTGATCACTATCATTAGCGCTAATCATGTACATAATTAATGATTTTAATTATAAAATGATAAATAAATTGAGTTGAAAGTTTTAAGTTCCAGAAGTTTCAAATTTGAGTTGAGATTTTTCAAATTAGAGTTGAAAGTTTTAAATTTTGAGTTGAGAGTTTTGAATAATTGCAGTTGAAAGTTTTAATTATGAGTATTTCCAGATTTAAATTGAAGGTTTCAAAAGTTTTAAATTTAAAGTTGAAAGTTTTGAAATGGAGTTAAATTTTCAATTTTTTTTCGTCCATTCCACGTGCATGGGACCCGCCCCTTCTACTCGGACTCGGCGCGCTGGCAGCCCACGCGCGCCAATTAGCTCCAACGAATGCAAATACAAATAGGAGTAAGATCAGATCACATGATGTGCTCCGTACCAAACATCCCTCCACAAATTTGTACTCCTGCCGTTTGTCTGTAGCACTGGGCATACGGAGTACAGAACTACGAGATGAGCCGGCAATCTGGGCAACTTGTCAGTTATCAACCAGCGGAGTTGTACACGATGGGCCGAGAGTTGTGGACGCCACAGAAGTATATCCCCTCCGCCAGTCGTCCTCCCGTGGAGCGTGGAGTGGGGCAGCGAGCGACCCGGAGGGCCCGCGTGCGACCGCCTGTGTGTACGTTCCGCGTGCGTGGACGACGCCGACTCGGCGACTCCCGGTCAAAAACACAACCACCCTCGTCATCGTCGGCGGCGGCAGCGCCCAAGCGCCACCGCCGCTGTGGCGCGCCGTGCTTGCTAGCTAGCTCCCGCGCCGGCTGAGTCACCTTGCACACGGCAGCATCCGTCGATGGAACACGTACGCCGGCCATTCCCTCCGCGTATACGTACGTGTCCGGTGTCCCGCCCCCGATCTCGACGTCGTCGTCAAGTCGTCGTAATCGCACTCGATCGCATAGCCCACTTCGTGCCTTTTCGTCGTGCTACCTGCTGCTGGAAACGCACCCTAGTAACCACGGTTTAATTATCGCGTTGCCGTCTCGATTCTCTCGATAATGCACAAAGAAAAATCACCTAATTAAGCGTTAGTTTCACACGGATCAGATGGCCTCCTTAATCGTTTTTGAACCTGCAGTAGTTTTTGGTAGAGGGTGGTATCCATATATGCAAACACTGTAGTTATCGTACGCCGTAGGGAAGCTCAACTTCAGTGCAGGCAGGCCGTGCATGCGCCGAAAAGAAACGCGTTCGATTGATCGAGAGGTTTCATCGTATCTTCCTTTTTCTGACGTACGTCGTTCATCGTACCGTTGAAAACCATCACGAGATGTAATGCGTGAACATAGATTTGGTGTGTGGATTTGTGGATAACGCAGCCGTGATCGATTGATGTGGAAACGTACTATACCATGTGACGGCAATGCGTGGTCGGTCGCTCCGAATCGGGCCCTGTCACGTGTAACCAGATCCAAAACCTGTGGGTCAAAATTCTCCAAGTCAAATCACTCCCGATAACCTAACCCAAATCCAAATCTCCGGCGGGCGCGGCGGTAATTAATTACGTGACCTCTTTACACGTCGGCGGGAGAAAAACCACAAGGTTTATCCACAAATTAATCCGGATCACATCCACAAAGTCCACAGCAGCAGCAGCAACAACCCACCGTCTCTCTCTCTTCTTTCCCTTTGCTTTGGATTGGCGTCACGTATTCGCGGCTGCGCGCAATTAATTTGCGCTAATCCATCCGGATCGACGAGTGAGGCCCTTTCCTTCTCGTGACTGCACAATGCTTGCTACAGTAGAGAGTAGTCACCAGCTGCTACTACTGCACAATGCTGGGCTGACGGCTGCATGGCCTAGTTATGTTTGTAAGCATTATCAGTCGAAAATTTATCTAATTTTTATAATAGTTATTTAATAGTATAACAATAAAATTAACTATCATAAATAAAATATATTTTATAAATATAAGATGATATAGATTTTTTTAAAAAAAATACAGTTTAAAAAACGTATATATAAATGCCGAGAAAATCTTCTATCGTCAAGCAAATCCGAACGCAACCTTAATCGTACGGGCTTGTCATGATGATAGTCTTTTTCCTTGGCTTTTCGCGGATGCGAACACGTGAGAGATTTGGGCCCCGGATCGCGTCGAATCAGTATGGATAAGACGAGTAGTGTGGTGCTTCGTCGATCTGTCCTGTACCGTGCTGCTGGTGACTTTTGGTGGAAACGGAGGTTTTTGGCCTTCTCCAAACGAGTCTCCTCGCACGCACTGCACTGTTGAAGTGTGTGTCTCCCTTGCTTTTAGTTATTTCTCACACGCTCCTCCTGCTCCCGGTTCTGTGATCTGCACCTATTCTTCTGCGGTGGATAAGAATGCACAGAAAAAAAAAGGCAAACAGTGGCCACACAAATTTACAAATTTGCAGCGCTTATTACCACGTATGTATAATCACAGTACTACAATGATCATGAAATTTGTCGCGTTGGCAACATAACATGACATAGGTAGGAAACCTCTTCGTTTACAATCTACTCCAAGATGATCATGCACGATACACGTCTGCACGACCTTCCCCCTCCTGGATCTCTGAACGCCTCTCGCCTCTGCAACCACAAAGCTGGCGGAAGTTCTAGAAGAAAGCATAATCTGGATCAGATGCATAGCTGCTGCCGTACAAGTTGGAGTGGATAACGCGTAGAAACTTGGTGGCACGGGCCGCAATGCCGTACGAGCGCGGCACCCTGGGGCGGCCGCGCGCGGCGACGATCCTCGGCGACACCAGTACACAACGACGTTGACAGCGTGAAGGGTTTGGCGAAATGTGGCAGGAAAACCCGCGGATTCTACGTGATCCGCTGCTGCTGATCACGCCGGTGGAACAGAAAAACAGAGCGAGAACACTAACAAACTGGGGGCCTCGCTAGCCATGTGCCTACGTTGATGCAGCTTTGTGCGGTGTGGACGACATGTCGAGCTGATTGTCACAGGCGCTGACGTGCTTACTGTTCTTCGCCAAGAAAGCAAGAACGGATGCGATGTTGCTTGTCAGATTGTGAGATTAAGGCTGCCTTCTTTTTTACCGCTGGAATTAGCCGATTAACCACACACACAAAACGGAAAATATAATTAACATAAGATTAATTAGGTATTAATTATGAAAAATTTTAAAAATAGATTTATTTGATTTTTTAATCGAAAATTTTCACACGATAAAAAATATAATAAAAAAAAGAAGTAACTAAGCCTAGAAGAATGGGCCTAAGTGCTGCGCTACTAGTTCGTGAATACACACCATGAAAAGCACGTAGAGTAGAGATCATAAGTTTTTGAAACTTACATTTATATTCATATTTGATCCAAACAATCCCCAAGTAGAGTATCCGGCACAGAAATTAAACCGGAACTCCTAAAATGAAAAGAAAACGAGAAGAGAAAGACTAGTGGTGGATTTTTTTTCTTTGCGTCATCGTCTTAGGTGCTAAGACAATTGGCGTATAATACAGAAAAATGAAAAACAATATAAGATTTTTTGAACGGTGACTTATCGATGGACGACGTCAGCGACCGGCGCGCTGAGGTCGTCAGTTGGCGAGCTTGGCGGGGTCGACCTTGCCTTTGCCGTTGGCGGCGGCGGGCATCTCGACGTCGGCGCCGACGTGCACGTCCTCGTCGCGGATGAACCTGCCCCAGTACCAGTGCGCCTTCCAGACGAGCACCATCTCCTCGATGGGCACGTTCTTGGTCTCCGGCAGGAAGAAGGCGACGAACAGCGTCATGATCACCACCCACGCGCCGAAGAAGAAGAAGAGAATAAACTTGAAGCGGCAGAGCATGGGGAGGAACGCCTGCGCGATGATGAAGGTGAAGAGCATGTTCACTGACACGTTGATGCTCTGCCCGGCCGACCTGATCTCCAGCGGAAAGATCTCGCTGGGGACGAGCCAGCCGAGGGGCCCCCATGACCAGGCGAAGCCGGCGACGTAGGCGCAGATGAAGAGAACCACGAAAGCTGCATACGCCTTGGGGATGTCGGCGACGCCGGAGAACCCGAACTTGGCGCCGATGAGGCTGCCGACGACGATCTGACAAGCGAGCATCTGGGTTCCGCCCTGGAGGAAGAGCTTCCGGCGGCCGAGGCGGTCCACGGTGACGATGGACACGAAGGTGGCGAAGACGTTGACGAGGCCGGTGATCACGGCGGACATGAGGGACGCGTCGTCGGCGAAGCCGAGCGTCTTGAACAGCACCGGCGCGTAGAACATGATGACGTTGATGCCGGTGAGCTGCTGGAAGAGCGGGATGGCGATGGCCATGGTGAGCTGCGGCCTGTACCGTCGCTGGAGGATGTTGCGCCACGGGTGCGCCACGAGCTTGGACTCCTCGCTTGCGGCCACCAGGTCGTTGTACTCCTCCTCGATGTCGTCCGTGCCGCGCACGCGCCGGAGCATCCTCTTGGCGGCGTCGGTGTGGCCGCGGTCGATGAGGGAGTTGGGCGTGTCAGGGAGGAAGAGCGCGCCCACGGCGATGATTGCCGCCGGCACCGCCGCCAGCGCCAGGCTCACGCGCCAACCCCACCCGCCCTTGATCTTGGCCGTGCCGTAGTTGATTAGGTTCGCGCACAGGATGCCGATCGTGATCATCAGCTGGAACCCGATGTTGAGCATCCCGCGAAGCCTCGCAGGCGCCATCTCCGACAGGTACAGCGGCACCGACTGTTCAACACACCGACAAAAAATCATCAGTAAAACTGTCACATTCGAAGAGTAACAGTAAATTACAGAGAAATGAATAAATGAGGTTGTGGTATGTTGAGTCAAAGCTAAGGTTGAGATTTCAGGAAATTTTGGAAAATGACTGAAACTTGTTGGCTCCATCTATAGAGATCAATACCCTTCACACTTCATGTACGATATCAACATCTAGTCGTATATCTCCAAGAATCAAGTAGCAGAAAAAATCTTGGCGTACGAATGGACAAGCATCAAGTCGTATTTTTCGGTGCAAAGTCAAATTAAGCAAAGAACAACACTGCACTGACGATTTCATTTTGTGAGGTAGATAGGTGACGATCGAGAGAGCAGTCTACCTGGTTAGCGAAGCCGACGCCGACGCCGAGGAGGACGCGGCCGAGGATGAGCATGAGAACGTTCTTGGCGGCGCCGTTGAGCGCGGCGCCGACGAGGAACGTGACTCCACCGCCGAACATTGACCACTTGCGGCCGGCGACGCGCGTGACGGTGGACGCGAAGAAGGACGCGACGAGCGCGGCCAAGTAGAGCGACGAGGTGAACATGGTCAGCAGCGGGCTGTCGAACTTGCAGTACTGGTTGCTCTGGTTCTTCTCCGCCGCCTGCTCCTTCCGGTACACCGACGGGAAGAACTTCATTAGGAAGGGGTTCATCGACGTCACACCCCCTGCATCGAAATTTAAAAACTGATTTTGAATTTCATTTTAAAAATTCCTACTGCGTAAAGATTGGTGAGTAGTATGACAGAATAAAATGGAATAAAGATTGCAAAAATGGCTGAGACATGGAAAGATTCTTCTTGGTTTCGCAAGAATCTCGCAAGTGGAATAAAGAAAAGGAAGGGAATATCGCGGGTTTTGTTTCTACGCGTGCAAGATGCTTAAAAAATTTATGCATTGAAACTCCCGGCATGGCGGTAGGTGCACAGTGGCCAAGAGAATGACTCTGATTTGCATACACCAGCATGGCTCTGATTTGCATACACCAGAATGGAAGTATGCTAAAATATTTTTTTTCCTCTCTTCAGCCATAAAGAAAAAGATCATGAGGAAGCACAGCAAAATGAAGAGATTAGTTTTGGTCGATTAACTCACCGGAGATACCGATGTCATATCCGAAGATGAGACCGCCGGTGGCGGCGACGATGCATGCGAAGAGCACGAACATGGTGAGCTTCCCGGGGTAGTCCTTCCCCCCTCCGTTGTTCACCACCACGCCGCCGGCCATTGCGACCACCACACCACCTCACCGTCGACGTATTACTACTTAGGCCACCCCGGACACAGAAATCACGTACGAGATCACGAGCTCAAACAAGAAAGATGACCTCTCTGACGAGGAGAGCAGAGGGAGATGAGATCAGAGGTTCAGAGATGAGTGTGCTTATAAACACAGAAGCGAATGGGAGCTGAGGGTGGAGAGGGAGGCGGAGAGGCGGGAAATATATAGGCCGGGGGAGAGGTCCGGACTGCGTTGTAAAAGCTCAAAATTCCGGAGGGGTGGACCGCAAAAATTCCGCTCAAGGTTACAGTCTGTTTCGAGTATATTTTTAGGAGGAAAATCGCTGCCGAAATTAATTGTGGCCATGGATGACTCTCCCTCTCTCTCTCTCTCTCTCTCTTTACCCGCGATCCACCTGCCTCTGCTTCCTGGCAAGAGAGGGAGGCCGTTTCATGTGAACGCTACTTTTCCGTTGATGGGCAACAATCGATCGATCGCCGTTTGTTTGTGTTAGCAGTAGGTTTCGTAGATGTTGGATTCCTGTAAGTATAATATGATTAACCTACGCTGTGTATATATATACACCTCTATCTTATATAGATTATAATTAATTATTCTAATTATCTCCCACTTCCCTATAAATTAACCTACTATAACAACTATATGCTTGATTTTATGTCACCTTACTATGTATATATACACCTATATACAATATGGATTATAATTAATTATTCTAATTATCTCACATAGTATCAGAGTGGTTACAATCCGCTAAATTTCGCTACACTACACCACCGGCGATGCTCGCGTGTAACGCGGTCGACGCCGCCGCACCCTGCCGACTCCATCGCCATCCCGTTGCCCCTTCCCATCATCGCCGTGCGCATCGCCGGCTCAATCATCGGCCTGTCGCTGACTTCGACTTCGTCGCTAAGTGTGTCGCCGACTCCATCGCCTCTTCGTCATTGACTCCGTTCCGATCTAGTCGCCATGCGCGTCGCCGACTCCGTCGCCGAGCGCGACGCAGACCGAATCGCCACACACATTGCCCACTCCGTTGCTGAGCACAACGCTGACTAACTCGCCGTCCTGTCACGTCAACGAATCTATCGACACCGATGTTGGACGTTGTCGAAGATTGCCGCACTGAGAAAATTGCTACCGACGCCAAAGCTACCCACAATGCCACCACTTTGGGTTAATAGCCACAATGACTACTGTCACCGCCTTGAGTTAATAGCCACCTTCCTCGTCGAGTTCGGCAACCGGCAGATGGTTCTCACGCTCCTCCATAACCTAAACAACTAGTTCCACTACATGGTATCTATCCTCAAGATGCATCATCCGTTCCCGACCTTTGCAGAGGCTTGGACACATCCCTTGTTGAAGGAGATAGAGATCGAGACCCAGCCACCATCGTCATCCTCTACTCTCGTTGCCGCAGCACCCCAACTGGCGGCGCACGGGACTATTGCACATTCACACCTAGGGACGCTTCCACCTCCCCTGGGTGACCTTTTGGTGTCTCGTCCGCGCCCAACCCTAGAGCTGGTCGACAGTGCAACGGCCATCGGTGCGGCTGTGGTGGTCGTAGTGACCCCTTGCACCTACTGGTGGCGTGCCGCCAGGTCTGCACCCATCCTTCACGCATCCGTGGTTGGGTACCATCCAAATGTGGCTATATGACTAGTCTGGCCGCCCTCCGATGGCTCCTTTGACTTTCACCACTGTGCCCCATTACGGCGGCAACCTCGACAGCGTCCTCACCGGCGACATCTATGGTGGCACATACGACCCTGCCCAGTACGGCTTGTACTACAGGAGAGCCTCGCCTTCATCACCTATGTTGCCACACTCGACTTACCAAGGATCTTCGCTAGCCTTCTAGGGACCCTCGCCGCCCTTCCAGGCCTCCTCAACAGTACCCTGGTCCACACCACCCATGCCTTGGAACCCTATCCACGGTGGTTCATGGAATCAGGACTCCCTAGTGCACTCGTTCAACACCATGACACTCAACCCCTCAGCACCCTCCTCTGAATGGTATCCAGTCGTCGGTTCTGATATGACCGTGGATGCTCGTAAACTCTCTATCATTTTCCCACCATCCTCATCTACTCCTTCATCTATCATTGTGGGTAATGGGGCGTCACTTACAGTCACTGCCACTGGATCACACATCTTTTTTTTACCACATTGTAATCTTGCTCTTAACAATGTCTTGGTCTCTCCTAACATTATTAAGAATCCGATTTTCATTCGTCGTTTTACCACTGATAATAATTGTTCCATTGAGTTTGATCCTTTTGGCATTTCTATGAAGTATTTGTACACCAGGAACGTGATCACCAGGTGTAATAGCTCTGGGGACCTCTACCCACTCTTCATTAGCACCTCCACATTCATCATCACATCCATCTCTCTTTGGCATCGTCATCTTAGGCACTTTGGACGTGAAGCTTTATTCAAACATATCAGCTCTAGTGTCATTTCCTGTCATAAGGATGATTTTGACCATATTTGTCATGCGTGCCAACTTAGTCGTCATGTCCGTCGCCCGTTCAAATCATCTGACTCTATAGCTCTTCATAATTTTAATTTAATACATTGTGATCTTTGGATATCTCCTATTGTTAGTGTGTGTGGATAAAAGTACTACCTTGTTATTCTTAATGAATGCTCATACTACATTTGGACATTTTCTCTTCGCCTTAAATCCGAGACTTTTTCTACTCTCTCATTTTTTTTCTCATATTTACACGTAATTTAGCACCACCATCAAGAGTGTCCAGTGTGATAACGGCTATGAATTTGACAATTCCCAGGGCGGCACGTTCTTCCTCTCCCGGTGTTGCGCTCCACACATCGTGTCCATATAACTCCCAATAAAATGGGACAGCAGAACGTTCCCTTCACATCATTAATAACATTTTGTGTTTCCTTTTGTTTCAGGCGAGTCTCCCTCCGGTTTACTAGATTGAGGCACTTCACACTGCGACCTACTTTGTGAACCGACTCCCCACTAAAACCCTCGCTTTCTCGACACTATACACCTCCCTCTATTCCACCTAACCCTCCTATGCCTACCTTCGAGTTTTTGGGTGTGCCTACTATCCCAAAATGTCATCCACGACACCCCACAAACTTGCTCCCTACTCCTTCTTGTGCGTTTTTCTTGGTTACTCCTCGGAATACAAGGACTATCGGTGTCTTGAGCTCTAGTTAAAACACATTCTCATCTCCCACCATGTCATTTTTGATGAATTATTTTTTCCTTTCTCTGACATGTCCACCATGCCTATGGCACATTCTGCCCTAGATTTTTTGACTGATGAACATGATCTTACCACTCTACCCTCTAGAGCCCGTCTTGTACGTGCAGGTCCTCCACCGATCACCCTGGCTGCTTCAGGGTCAACACTCCCGCACGTTGTGCACAGCCCTGTGTCCGTCCATGGCCCCGTTGCTGCACCCAAGCATGCCTCTGCACCACCCTCCTTAGGGCAGTGGTCACTAGAGCCACCGTCGCCCGAGTCCTTCGTACCGCTTGGCACTGCTGCCCCTGTGCATCCAACATAGGCCGCTGCCAATAGCACCGTCGCCTCATCCTCCATGGAACTCACCCCTACTGTCAGTACCATTGCCCCTATTGCTCTCACACAGGCTGTTGCCAACGACACCGGTCGTACCACTGCTACTAGACCTATCTCCATCATCCCGGTCACCAATGCACACTCTATGCGCACGCGCAGCAAAGCTGGCATCGTGCAGTTTGTAGATCGTCTCAACCTCCACGCTGTATCCATGTCTCCCATGCTGCGCTCTGTTCGTGATGTTTTGTCAGACCCCAATTGGCACTTCGCTATGCAAGCTAAGTATGATGAACGTCTCATCAATGACATCTGGAGCCTTGTTCCTCGCCCTCCTAGAGTCAATCTTGTGACTGGCAAGTGGATTTATTGTCAGAAGCTGCTTACAGATGGTTTGCTTGATCGCTACAAGGCTCGCTGGGTTCTGCGGGGTTTTACACAACGACCGAGTGTTGATTATGACGAGACTTTCAGTGCAATGGTCAATCCAGCGATAGTTCGGGTGATTTTATCTTTAACTGTATTTCACAACTGGCCTATTCATCAGCTATATGTTAAGAATGTGTTCTTACATGGTACTTTGACAGAGATGGTCTATTGTATACATCCTTCTAGTTTTATCGACTCGTTACGACCAGATTTTGTCTGTCGACTTAATAAGTCTCTCTATGGACTAAACCAGGCTCCTCGTGCTTGGCACAACAGGTTCACCACTCACCTATTGTCCTTCGGTTTGGTTGAGGCCAAGTCAGATACTTCGTTATTTATATATCATCGGGGATCTGACATTGTCTATCTGCTGTTGTATGTGGATGACATTATTGTCACCGTCTCGTTAGCTGGGCCTCTTCAACACATTATTGCCGCTCTCTAGCATGAGTTTGCTATGACAAACATATGCCAGTTTCATCATTTTCTAGGCATCTCCATCACGCATTACGATGATACCTTATTTCTCTCTCAGCGGCAATATACTCTAGATATTTTGGAGCGCGTTGGAATGAGTGCTTGCAAGCCTTGCAGCACCTTGTTAACACCAAAATCTAGACGATCCGATGGTGCTAAAGCTGATCGGCTGAGAGGTCCGATGGAGAGTTTGATTCAGTCATCGGCCGATGGAGATACTGGTCAGCTCGTGAGACAAAGTCGATCGAAACTGTAGAGAAGCCAGTCAGATTAGTAAAAGATTGGATCGGCTTGAAGACAGGGAATTATCCGATCGGGGTCAGGTTCGAGAAGCCCGAGGAAAGGTAGGAAAATGATCGGCTTGAGTAAAAGAAGGTCCGATTGCTATAGTGGAGAAGACGATCGGGTTGTAGTGAAGGAAGACTCGGTTCCAAATTAAAAGATTACTCAGACAAAACCGAGTTTGCAAAAGAGCCGTGGACTCCACGACAAGATGTTCTACCTTTGTAAATTGTAACCTTATTAGAAAGGTTTAGTTAGTTAACTTCTTTAGAGGGATTTTCCTTTGTTCTTATTAGGAAATAACGTCCGATGATCGTAAACGAGTCAGACTCTGTCTGTAAATTTAGGGTATAAATATAGACCCCCTGGAAGCATGTAAGATATCTCTCGATCAATATACAATCTTGGCGCCTCGCCACCCTAGTTCATCTAGGTCTTACCGGCGGGTTCTGGCTCTCGACGCGGGGCTGCATCGGTTAAGTCCGATCTCCGGCGAAGGGGTAAGTACCGCCACCATCCCAATATGTTCTGCTCTGTCTGAGGCTGCATCGGTTAGGTTCGACCTCTTAGGCCGATCAAACGTATCGCATCACATCCGTGCAGCACCTATCGGCATGTTAAGCTCCCTCTGTCGTCGTCAATTTCGTGCTGCATCGGTTAGGTTCGACCACAGGGCTGCCGATGGTAGATCGAGCTTCAGGCCTACAGTCTTCTACACGGCGTATCATCGGAGTGCTAGTCGATGAGTTATCCATACTCTGAGCTTCACACCCAGCGCATCGGCTCCTCGGCCGATATGTATCAGCCTTCAGAGGTGTCCCTTGACGCGTAACGCTGAGCGTATCAGTCTCCCAGCCGATACGCACTCGCCTTTAGAGAGGCGTCCCCTTATCGGCTCAGCTAGCCGATGGGTTCGTTCCTATCCTTACTTCAGCATAGTCGATCCGGCATCCTCCGTATCATCGCCGCTGGCTCTAGCCTTGTACTATCTCGGTTAGGTCCGATCTTCGAGGTTCGGTGTTAATAGCGTTGTCACGGTGGGCGACGGGTCTCGTGCTGTCATATCTGGAGCGGCATCGGCTTTGCAGTCCGTGCCTTCTTATACTATTCCTTGCCTAGTCCGCATATGCCTTCATTGGTTTTTCCAGCCGATGAATCACTATTTGGCTATCCGGAGGGATCATGTGCGCCTAGCTATCTCCTGAGTACATCCTAGTTCCTCCATCGGCTCTGCGGTCGATCCCTCATCAACACCTGTCCACATCGGCTCCCCAGTCGATCAAAAAGCATCTCGATCCTATCGGCAGCTAGCCAATAGCGAGCGCCTGTATCGGCCTAGCGTCCGACAGACCTGCTCGTCTCACTTCCTTTTCAATTACAGGGTTAAATTAAATAGCACGTCCGCACCCGTACCGATGTGTTGGAGTCGATCGAACCCCACGGCCCCTAGCGCGCGTACCTTAAGCCACGCAGAAAAGTCGATCGGCCTGCACTGGAGCTAAGCAAACCTCCTAGGCAATTTGGCGTGTTCGCGTCAGGGCGCGCGAGGGACCTTGGCGCGGACACACTCCTATCAACCTATACTCCAAATTATCTGCAGACAGTCCTCCTGTTACCAACTCCATACAGTACCGCAGCTTGGCTGGTGCATTACAATACCTGACATTCACTCGTCCAGACATTGCCTATGTCATCCAGCACATTTGCCTCTACATGCATGATTCTTGTGAGCCACACCTTGCTGCTCTCAAGTAGATACTACACTACTTACAGGGTACTCTTTCTCTCGGCTTGACTCTGCGCCGCTCTTCACCTACTGAGCTTGTTGTTTACACCGATGCCGACTAGTCCGGCTGTCCTGACACTTACCGATCTACCTCTGATTATGTAGTGTTTCTCGAGAATAATTTGGTGTCGTTGTCCTCTAAATATCAGCATACAGTCTCCCGATCGAGTGCAGAGGCTAAATATCGAGCTGTGGCCAATGGTGTCATTGAAGTTACTTGGCTACGCCAACTACTCAGGGAGTTTCACCACTCATCTCACCGTGTCATCTTGATATACTGTGACAACTTAATGCTGTTTATCTCTCTAGCATCCCATTTCAGCATCAGCGCACGAAGCATATTGAGATTGATCTCCATTTTGTTCGAGAACGGGTTGTTCACGGTCACGTTTGGATGCTTCATGTTCCCACGACATTCTAGTACGTCGAGGTCTTTAACAAGGGGCTTTCTACCTCTGTATTCTAGGAGTTTCGATCCAATATAAACGTTCACCGAGCTCCCAATTAGACTGCGGGTGAGTGGTAGCATAATATAATTATAATTTGTTTGGGTAGAAATAGTTGGTTCTCTAACACACTATAACTATGGCTTCTATAACAGCGTAATTATAGTAGGTTTTTTTAATATCATATTAATATCTATATATATAAAACTGTACATAATATAAAATATAATTAATTATTTCAATTACACTTTGGGTGCGTAGACACGCCTGCAATGGCTGTCATCATTACCGGATGTTGCAAAAGTGATTAATTAGACCGACCTTAGTTTATACTTTGTTGTACTGTTAGTATGGGTACAGCTCCTGTCCAGTGTACGCTACGAACGGGGTAGATCATTATCAGCTGACTCGGCCACGAATCAGACGCCGACCGATCGATCTAGTACAAGAATTTCTGCTTGCGTACTCCTCCGGCATGGCTGGAGCTGATCTGGCCATAAATGAAATAAATCACCTGTGGGCAGATAACAATGGTCAACACTAGATCTCTATGAAAACCTGAACTGGATGAGGCTCATATTTGCCTGTTTTGAGTTTTGACTGCCATGTAGTTTCTGGCCGATCAGCTGGAATAGACATGATCCATGTGATGGTGATCTTTCAGTTTTTCACCGGCTAATAGTTAAGACGTTTTTCGACACAAAACTTTTTTTTAGAAAAGAAAGAAAATAAGAAGAGATGTGTGCGAACGGGTAGGTGCGGTTACTACGTTGCAAAACTACCCATTATATATGTGATTGATAAGGAGACTTGAGATGACGCAGTTAATGACCGACAAGTTTCAAAGCTCAGGTTTGCATCTCCGAACGCTTGCGTAGGTACGCAGCACACAGGAAAGCATGATGACGCGTCGTTATTGGACAAAAACAGTATGTGCAGTTGGCTTGGCTGGTGCTCAGAGACCCGTCGGCCAGCTAGCTACCAAATTCGCCGATGTGTTACGCAATAACTTAAGAGAAACGGATAAGAAAAGCACAGATGACTACGGTGTACGCAGCGATATGTCGCCAAAAAAAAAAGAGCAAAACGTTTATTCGCTTCTACTGTCATGCATGTACGCATCCGCTCCATCGTGGGAACAATTTGTTCACATAATCGGATCGTCTCCTCGACGCCGCCGCCGCCGCGCGCGCGTTTACGTGTCAAACATGTTGAAACCTCCGGGAATAGAAATCCATCGGCGAGACGTCGACGTAGAGCCGTACCGTACATGCCGCCATCAAATGCACAACTTTGATACTACTAGTTCGCTACAGGAGTCAAAGGAAGCCGGAAGTCGGGAACCAACGATAAGCTCGCGATCGAAGCACAGCGGACGTCGCCGCGATCGCGTACTCGCATCAACGTCGACGCGCGCGGGCGGGCTGAGGAGGATTTGGCGCTCTCTCTGCCCCTACCGCTTGCGGAAGGCCAGCCGGGAGACGGGAATAGTACTATCTAGTATGGGCGCCAGAGGCCAGTGTCTAGTTACTCCGGCTAGCTTAGTAGCTAGCGTATGCTCAATATGGCTCGACACGTCTTTGTTGCAAGCTTTGCCCGCAGCCTAGTTAGGCTAGCACGCCGCCACGATTGGATGCTACCATCCGGCTGGCTACCCGGCTACATTGCCGATTTTGATGGAGCAGCAATCGTTGAGTTGCAGTTGCAATTTCACAACGGGCCGATCCACCACGATGGTTACTGTCGCCTTTCGTACATTACAACGCGTCGTCAATGCTACGATTGAGTGGATAACATAATGTGCAGGTCAAAGCTATTATAACAAGTCGGGCATGCCGGCCTGTCAGTCCCTTCCCTTGTGCTTCTCCGGTGCACAAATTGGACGGGGATAAGCAGAGCCGCAGAGCACTGGCATGCCAGCGACCGATGCAGCAGAGATCGGTATACGTACGGGAGCACGCACGCACTTCTTCAGTAAGTCTCCGCGACCGCGACTCGCGCGCACTGTTTCACGTACAAGATGGGTCCTCTCCACCATTCCAGCCACCAGACACCGGCGCGCGGGGGTCAAACTGTGCGTGTCTCGCCTTCGCGCCGCGACCCGCGAGCCAGCGCTGGCGCAGCGTCCGTGTAGCTGACGAGTAGTACACGGGCCGATGCCGATGCGTTCGCTGTTACTGACCGTGGAGGCGTGGAGAGAAAAATGTGCGGATTGGGCGCGATCGGTTTCGTTACTTGGCCCAGCATGGTGTGAATGGTCTCCGGACTCCGGCAGAGTTCCAGCACAAGTCAAGTTCAGGGGTTTGGCGGAAAGCGGCAACTTGGGCACTGGCGCAGCTGTCTGCAGGACGGGAACGCAGAAATTTCCCCATGTGAATTTCACGCCAAAATAGTACCACAAAATAGTTCAGTTTATTACAGGATCCAAAAGAACTTTCTTGCTAGCATACACTCTTGAGTTGTGACTTCATACTGTGCTAAGACATCAACTGGTAGCTCTCTGTTAACGGCACCATGCAGCCCGGTGGCGGGATCGTAGGTGAGGCCGACGTTGTTCTCGGCTTCGCTGAGGCCGGAGGGCGAACTTGAAGCGTCGTTCGATGTCGCGGGGGTGGCGAACGACGGACTCGACGACGGCCTGAGGGAGGACGGGGTCGGACGGCTTCGTATTCAAGCTAGCTAGCGCGTGGTCTTGTCCTCGAGATGTCGCCGCGCCGGTCCTGTCCTCGAGATGGCCGGGCTGCATCGACTGGTTGTCCAGGAAGGAGCAGGCGTCGATGCCGCCGTTGATGTCGCCGACGAGGCGGTCGTAGAGCATCCGCCCCACCGTCCTCTTGGTGTCGACCCCCCGGTGGTTGATGAAAACAACATAAGGTGCCTGTCCCGGCTTTTCCTCCTCGTCGTCGTAGTACTTCACCCCCCTCGCCGCCACCGCCTTCTTCCCATTGCTGCTGCTGGCTCTCAGCGCCTCCGCCGACGCGTTTAGCCTCGACGCGATGGCGCACCGTCGGCTACGAGAAAGTTCGGAGGACGACATGATCTCGTGAGAGACGACACGCTGATCGGTTTCTGCTACTACCGTGTCTTATGCACGCGGGCGGGCGCAGCATGGCCAGTGCACCGCGGACGTCGCGGCGATCGCGTCATGGCTCACGCCGTCAGAGCGGATCGACGCGCGAGGACGGCTTCGTATTCAAGCTAGCTAGCGCGTGGTCAACGGAGGAAGATCATCACGTCACGTCGCTGTTGCAAAGCTTTTGACCCCGATCCCATCGGATACTAGTACCTGTACTAGTAGCTCGGCCCATGCGGATAGCTAGCCGGCTAGTACTTTGCCGATTTTGCTGGAGAAGCATTACTGAGTTGCAGTAGCAATTTCTCAAGGGGCCCACCGATCGAAGTTACTGTCTTCTTTCGAGTGGCCGGAAGGCCCGGAACACGGACCCCATTAGCCAAAGGAGACATAGCCGTAAATGTTTCGTTCTTCTTTAATGTCCAAACCCTGCCTTAATTGAAGTGTGGTGCTTTCTACGAAGTACTCCTACACAACACGTCGTTAATATGACGACGATCAGCAGTACATTGCTCCATGCGTTTAAATAATACTTATCGTTTTAAGTGATATATTATTTAAAAATAATTTTAACCACTATTTTCTATTATAATATATATACAAATACCAATAAATATATATTTTATTGAAATAGCTTTCAAAATTAATTTATCTGTACTTCTAAAATAAATATTTTGAAAGTTATTTATAATCAAGTTTAAAAAAATTAACCTCAGTCTAAAACAATAAACATCATAGAACTGTAGAGAGAGTAATGCCATTCAACGGGTCGTCAATGCTAAGATGAGTCGATGGCACGATAATGTGCAGGTCAAAGCTACAGGCTGTCGGCCATACGGCCGTACCGTTCTGCCAGTCCCTTCCCATGCTTCTCCGGTGCACCAACTTGGACCGGGAACTTGGACGGGGATGGGCTCATGTGTAGAGCCGCAGAGCACTGGCATGCCAGCGACAGATGCAGCCGAGATCGAAATACGGGAGCACGCACGCATGCCGGCAATGCGTCAGTACGTCTCCGCGACGGCCACCCGCGCACTGTTCCACGTACTAGATGCGCCGCGACGCGCGACGAGTCAGCGCAGGCGCAGCGTGTAGCCGACGAGTACACGAGCGACGTTGCTGACTCGTGGTCGTGGAGAGGAGAAGAAAAAAAATATATGCGGATTGGGGCGCGATCGGTTTCGTTACTGGGCCCCACCCCATGGGCAGCCTCGTTGGAAGAGCCTCCGCCTCCTCCGGTAGCACGAGTCAAGTTCGGGTTTGGCAGAAAGCGGCAACTTGGGCGCAGCCGCAGTTGTCCGCAAGGCCACAACCAACCATGAAATTTCTCCACGAGATTTTCACGCCAGAATAGTACCAAATTGGTCCGGTTTTTTTTACAGGATCCAAAAAACTTTCTTGCTAGGATAGGATACATTCTTGAGCTGTTGAGATCACAGCTAGCTAGCTACCCCCAAGTAAAGAATATCCACCGTAAGAAGAGAGTATAATACCAGTAGTTATCGCGTGCGTGCATATCTCTGTCACTCGCGTCGCTCCAAAAACCTAACAAAAATCACAGCCAACGAGAGAGCTCTTGTGGCTGCAGAATACGATACGATACACTTCAAGACTAATAGAGTACAAGTCAAGCAGATTCCATTATGATCACATCAAGGAGAGTGACCCCGGCCACTTGAAGCCGCAGCAACAGTAAGGTGAACAAAGCAAAAGACAAGACTATAATAGACCTGATTATTAATCTACTGGAATTGAGAAATGCAAAATAGAGCACTCACTGGAGTAGTCACTACTCTCCTTTTCCAAAATGTATTATGTTTTATATTTGTCCTACGTTAAACTTTTTTAAATTTAACTATATTTATAAAAAAACGTAGCCATATATCTAATATAAAACAAATATAGTATAAAAATATATTAAATGATGGATTTTATAAAAATAATTTAATATTATAGATGTTACTATACTTTTTATATAGACTTAGTTAAACTTAAATTAGGATAAAACTAAAACATCTTACATTTGTTTTGGAATAGAGTTTATAGACTCAGTCAAACTTAAATTAGGAAAAAACTAAAACATCTTACTTTTGTTTTGCAACAGAGGAAGTGCACATTTAAAACTTTCATTGTCTTGAAAGAGTTGGAGGCTTGTTGGGCTGGTACATAACCATATTCTGTGACTGATTCTTCTCACAGTCCCCAGCCACAATTCTTGTGTTGTTTTTTTTTTCAGTGCCTTCCTAGTCATAATCATGTTTATGTAGAATCCTGCCAGGGTTATCTGAGAATGACATGAACTTCTCCTCTTCATGATTACGAGAAATGACGTACATTTTGTACATGCAAAGAGGGCATTGGACGAGGAAGAAAGGCCAAGAAATGACCAGCACAGCTTAGCAGTGCTATAGTGGCTGCCTGGCTGGCCAGTACTATAGTGCTATAGTGCTATCACCTCACCATTTCGCGTTCTGAAAGAAAAACATTTGTCACCAGCTAGTTCTTCGTCTCTCCGAGTGAATGGGAATATGGGGATTCCATTTCCATGTGAGTGGTTAGGCAACCTGCAAATCTTGCCCATATTGCACTTTGTGTCATTGTGTGGGACATTCAAGATGGACGGAATGGCCGTGAGGTGATCATGTCATTTTAGCCTCAAACTTTACTAATAGGTCGAACATGTACGGGACAAAAATATCTACAGAGAGTACTACGGAAAATAAGATGGACAGAAGTCACAGAACTGAGAATTAAATAAAAAAAAGTAAATTTTACTAAACCTATCTTCAAAGTTATAAAAAACCACGGGTATTATGACTTATGGTATATATTCTAAGAATTTCATAGAATCTCACATTATTCAAATCTCAAGTAAATTTAACATATTAAAAGCAATATTATTCAAAATAGGCAAAAGTTAAACCAACCACCAATATTAAAAAATCACAAATTAAAACTTAAAAAAACTTTAAATAAATACATATTTAATATATATATAAGGGAGGGGTTTTTTGTGAAATTTTAGAACTATAATACGTTGGGTTATATGACATAAGTCATGATATCCATGGTTTTTTTTGCAAATTTCACTATAAAACATGGGTTTTCTAAAATTTATTCTGAAAAAACACTGAACTTATTTTAACAGGCAGTTGATCAATGAAATCCCCCCCCCCCAAAAAAAATAATCGAGAGGAATACTCCAGTTGATTTTTTGAGAGGAATACTCCAGTTGATTTTTTGAGAGGAATACTCCAGTTGATAATGAACTGGAAAAGAGAGAGAAGTAAATGCCAGATGCAAAGGCCCATTAGCAGCAGCCCAACCAATGGTCCAAGTTGGCAAAATGCACACCCAACATAATGCACCGAGCTGACCATAGTATAGGTCCATCTACGTGTATAGTCCGGAAAGAAGCCCAAGTTGGCAAAAAGCATACAATAATCCCAACACAAGGCATTGTTATGGGATTTGGCTCATATCAGCTGACCATCTATGTGTAAAGGCCGGAAAGAAGCCCAAAAAAAAGCGGAAAATGCATTTGCCGGGAGCCGAATCCGGGTCTATTGCTTGGAAGGCAATTATCCTAACCGTTGGACTACAAACGCCAAGGCGTTTCTAATCAATAAAATCTTACTAATCAAGAACATCAATTCCTTATATCTTGTCAAACACCTGGTAGATTTTCTGAGCCCAACTACTGCTGACTTCTGTATTATCCTAGTGTTGGTCTTCGTTGAGGTCATCAAGCCCCCACATAAACAGAAGGCAAGAAAAGAAAAATATACACTCCAGTAGATAACTTTGAAAGTGAGGTAGGCAACCTAACTCAACATTCATCTCACGGTCTTCCATAGCATCTTTTTGTGTTTTTTTATATATGCACAAACGCATACCAGAATCCTGCATTGACGTTCTAAACAAAACATATTATTGCTTTGCTTCAGAAAAGGCCCTTGTGTTTCCTCGGGAGACATCTTGCTTATCATCAGGACCAAAGCCACATTCCAACTGACGAGGCAATGGAAAGCACAATGCAGTCTAGTTTACCGTTAGCATTCACCAAGGATGTTCCCATTGTTACAGACTAAAACCCCTGTCTTTTGCTTAGTAATGGCTGCATATAAAAAAGGCAGATGCTTTGTGTTGTCTGCATGAAAAGGTAGCTCGTCTGACTAATGACCAACGAACAAACCAGCCAGAGTCAAAAAAGAAGGAAAAAAAAGTAGTCTTGGCTACATAAATGTGCCGTGTTTAATTTCATTGCTTCATTTGTCTATCACTCTACTGTCATGAGAGACCTGTTAGCTGTTAGCCTAAGTACGCGTGTCAGAAGCCACAAGTCCACAGCAATATAACTCTCTGAAATGATGTGATAAAAAGAGGTTATGCAGCAGCTATCTCGGCTCATGCCCAGCGATCCTGTCCGACGCTTGAAGTGAATGCCGCTACAGGGCTTTCTAGTTGACATGTTCGGTTCAGAGGGAGACAGGCTCCGAGAAATGCAGCGATCATACTAATGGCACGATTAAGTACTTAATTGTGTCGCCTCCGGTCAGTTAGTCCCTGATAGCGAAGCATGAACGACGCAAAAAAAACACCCTAAAAAGGATTGGTTGCTTACACAAGTCTTTAGATGCTGGATGGCTTGAACAGTTCAGATTCTGAAGAGAAACTGAAGATCTTTCACTTCACTGCGTCCGTTTCCCTGCCTTTTGCCAGCATAAAGGAACAATAGAAAATGACTACTACATCAGCCTTGCAGAATTCAGGCTTGCAGCATCTTCCAAGATCAGGCAGAGAATCAAAGCCTGCCTTCATTTGACCAGAGTACGGCAAGGAGGAAGAACACTGCAGCTGCACACCGAGATAGAAACACGGTTGCATTTACTAACAGGCTGCAGTTCAGGGAAGAGGGCCAGATGAGTTCAGAGAAGAAGGCCAGATGCCGATCGATCGATGCAGAACAGTAGAAGCATGCAATAAGTATATCCACATGTTGGGTGAAGAAAGCGGCCAACTTATTGCGACCATAACGCATCGGCACTGTGCCCAGTGGTACTGCAAATATCATAACTCCGAGTCGACCCTACATTTGCAACTGTTGTGCAAACTTCTGATCAATCGAGTTCGCCATCCTGCATCCACAGTGTTTCGGTTTTCCCATCATCAATGAAGTTGATGACCCATCCTGCCCTCCCCAAATCATATTGCAGGGAATATGCTCAGGAAATAATCTCACGCACATATAAGGAAAAAAAAAAGGGGGAATAATAGTGTGTGTGATGCACTGATGATGCAGATGCCATTCCCTGCATTCATGTAATTACTTTGTTGAATGGAATTGATACTTTTTATTTGACACAGATGAGAAGAGATGACGTAGTATACACAGAGGTTGAGGTAAGGATGATTGATGAATTCTCTGAGGAGCAAGAATTCATCGATCGAGTGATAGAATACACTGGAGTGATTCGTCCATTCACAGTAACAAAAAAACATGAGGCGAACATGTGTGTTAGCTAAGCCATACGAACAGTAGTACTAGTTGTGAGCTGGTGTGCTTGTCATCAAGCTTTTTGCAGGCTCCAGATGCCATGGAAGATGTTCCTGAGCTTGCTACCGCCAAGCTTCTTCACGATCTTCTTGGCGTCCGTCACATTCGTCTCTGCAAGCCTCTCCAAATTCCTAACATTTGAAACAAAATTTGAGGATGTTTATTGTTTTTTTGTCATCGCAAAGATGAGAAGTTTGGCGAGAATTTATCGTTTGGTGAAGGTTTGTTACTTTGTTTGTTACCTGACATGCTCCGATGACATGATCTTCCGGCGGCCGGAGGTGCTGTCGCTGAGATGCATCAGGGTGGACAGCAAGAACCGCTTCGCCGGCGAGAGCTTCTCGTTGTCGGGGCTCAGGAGCTGTAGGATCTGCGCCACGTTGCGGTCTTCCTGGACGAAGCGCTTCCTGTTGCGGTGCACGGACACCATGGCGCAGAGCGCCTCCGCCGCCATCTCCCGCGCCTCGAGAGACTTGGCCGTGTGGAGGATGCTCACCAGCTCCGGCATGAACCCGGCGTCGCCCATGGCCTTCTTGGTGTCCTCCGAGACGTGGCACAGGCGGTGCGCCGCCTTCAGGGAGCAGTTCTGCAGCATGCTGTCGCCGTTGCGGAGGAAGAAGAGGACGCGGTCGAGGAAGCCGGTGCCGACGAGCCGGGCTATCGAGGCTGGGGAGGAGAAGCAGAGCGCGTCAATGGCGCGGAGCGTGACCTCCCGCGCCTTGGAGGAGCGCGGGGAGGACGGTTCGAGCACGCTGACCAGGGACTCGACGGCGCCTTCTTGGATTACGGCCTCCCTGACGGAACTGTCGCCGGAGGCAACGGCGGCGAGGAGCTCCATCGCCTGGATTTGCGCCGCCTCGTCCGCAGCTCCCTGGCAGAGCGGCAAGAGCACAGGCGCCGCACCGGCCTCGGTCACCATGTACTTCCTGATCTCGTCGACGCCGACGAGGCTCCTCAGCACCCGGCAAGCCGCGCACACGAGTTCGCCGCCGCTGGCGCTGTAGTCAGCGCAGACGTTGAGCAATGCCGTGACGCCGCCGTGCGCGGCGACGGCCCACGCGTTGTCCGAGTTCTCGGTGAGCTTGCAGAGCAACCGCGCCGCCCGCTCCTTCGCCGCGGGTCTTGCCCCCGTGTCAAGGACCCTGATCACCGGAGCGATGACCCCGCCGACGACAAGGTCGCCCCTGTTAGCTTCAAACCCGGCGATCACCAATACGGCCTCGAGGACGTCCTCCTGGACACAGGCGTCGGGGCACTCGAGCAGCCAGACGAGAATCCCGACGCCGTCGGCGACGTCAGACACGACGACGCGGACGCACTTCTCGTCGTCGTGCAGCACCTCGCAGAGCGCGGCGGCGGCCTCCCTCCGCATCTCGGCGCGGCCCACCCTGAGCCTCGCGAAGAGATCGCGCACGTAGAACTGCACGTCGTCGCGGCTGGCGCCGGCGCCGGGCCTCGAGACGACCAGAGCCCGTGCCCGCGTCAGTGCGCCCGACGCGTATATCTCGTCCATCCGCGCCATGTGCGCGTCGAGCGTCGCCGCCACGACGTCGAGGTCGCTCCGCAGCCGCAGCTTCCCGCCCCCGTAGTGCCTCCCCTGACTCCGCGGCACCAGCTCCGACGCCTCCCGCGCCGTCTCCATGACCGCCCGCAGGAGGTCCACGAACGCACCCTGCCTCTCGCCGCCGCCGCCGGACTCCTCGGCGACGGTGATGTCAACGAGGCCGGCGTGGAGCCGGTTGAGCCTGTCCCTGATGAGCTGCCACTTGAACGGGAAGAGTGAAGCAGCCAAAGAAGCAGACACCAAATCGCTAATGGCGTCGAGCGCCGCCGTGACCCTCCCCTGCCCATCTTGCTCTGCTTCTCGCCTCCCCGCCGCCGCCGCCTCCTCCTCGTCTCCCATGCCTCCAACCACCTCACCCCAACCGCTTAGCTCAACGGCGCATTCTTGCCTTGCCTCCCTGCATTGAGCGAGCAAGAAAGGAAGAGAAGTCCAAGAAGCGGCGGAGCTATAAGTAACTGTAACTGCAGGTGGGGGAGGTGGTGAACTGGCGAGCTCGCGGAGGAGTCTTGGAGGTAGTTAATGGAGGGTGGAGCCGTGGGCGGTGGCGCCCATCGGCACGAGCAGCTCGGCTGTTGACGCAAGCGGAGTCGGGGGCGTGGGGAGATGCGCTGCGCCAGCCTGCGAGTGGAGTGAGGACGAAGACGACGGAATGGGGACCTGGGGATTGGCGAGGTTTGGTGCGGCGCGGGAGAAGAAGCGCACCACGAGGGAATAGAACAGTGGCGGAATGCGGGGTGCGCTTGGCGTGGCGTGCCGGCGTGGTGGCTCGCCTCGAATCGGATCGCGTGACTTGCCCAAAAATGCTACACGCACACCAACAGTGTCACAAACAGGGTGGTTTCATTGCGATGGGTGTTATGAATGGGCAGTGGTAAAATGATTTGAGGATTTGTTGAGCTACTTCTTAGGCGGGTAAAAATTAATCCCTTGTATATTACAAGACGTTTCTAATTTTTTTAAAATTAAAGTTTTTTATATTTAACTAAATTTATAAAAAATAGCAGTATTTTTAATACAAAAGAAATAACATATATTAAATGTTAGATTTAATGTACTAAATAATTTAGTGTTATAAATGTTATTATATTTTTTATAAATCTGATTAAACATAAGGAGGTTTAACGGAGGGAGTACAACACTGGTTGTTTATGTTAAAGTCACAACGCTAAAGCCAAGCCATAGTTTTCAAGAGTAGAACATCATCTAAAGAGGTTTGGATTTGGATTGATGAATAAAATAAGACATCCAATACCTAATTTTATTTGATGGTTTCATAGAATATTTATAGCATGTAATAGTGATGCATGGGATTGGTTGAATGTATGAAAAATGAAACACTCTATATTTCAATGCTAGTTTTAAGTTTCGTTTTGAAAACAATATATTTTTATCTCGATAAAACGCATTTCCTCTCTCTTCATAATTATATTACCATATCATCTATAGAATGAAACTAATATGAAATTACCATTGGATTGGCCTAAAGATTTTAGCACCCATCCACGCAATAGATATGGCATCGAGAGATTCGTTCCGAAAGACAATTTACTCATGTTTCTCTGTAAATGTGGCCCTAATTATTTGGCATGTATCCTACTTTGGCTTGTATAGTCCATTTGACATGATAAATGATCTATAAATTTTCTACCAGTTAATAAATACTCCCTCTATATTAAAATATAAGGTGTATTTTATTTTTCTTCAACTAATGATTGTTTTATTAAAATGCAATTTTTTAACATAAAATTGATGTTATAAAATTTATGTTCAAAAGCATTTTCTTATGATCATACTTTTGTGCCATAATAATAATATATTAGTAAAACAATTATTAGTTAAAATCTTATTCTAATAAAATAAAATACATATTATATTTTAAAATAGAGAGAGCATGTGTTTTTTTTGTTTGACTAATTTAAAGAACGAGAGACTAAATTGCACCCAGAAGAAACATTGTAATATAATATGTATATTTTACTCTTCCTTTAATTATTTTGCAAGCTCCTATCAACTTCATCATCATAGCCAACCTTCTCCAGATGAACATCTTGCATGTCATCAATTATACCACACCGCTCGGCCGATACCTCCCTTTCGCTGCAATCTATAAATCTTAACCACTTCTTTACATCTTTCTCCCATCATTGCCATCAAAACTATACATCAACTAACTCTCTTAGATGGCTGTCACCATTCTTAACGGTAGGAATCTTTTCTAAGTTGAACACCGCTCCATCTCCCTTACCTTACCTATGCTTGGCGTGTGCTTTAACTAGGCTAAAATTGGTCCTATGGGTGAAAATACAACTATTTAGACCTCAAATATAGTAAAATACCTATCACATACATATACTATCTACTGAATTTATTTGCAAAAGAAATCGGGTGTACACCCATATGTCATGTGCTAGGTCCACCCCTAGTTGTGTCCCAATCTTTTTTATACAATGTAAGTCATCTGTTTGAGTGCATGGTGCTCCCAAGTTAGTTTACCCCGCTAACAATAATAAATTAGACGAGTTTAACTTTTCTTAACTCCGTTTGTTTTTTAAGCTCGAATTTGAATTCTAGCATGGTGTACGCTACTTTACCCCTCTAAAAATAATAAATTATACTAGTTTAACCTTTTTTTAACTATCTTTGTTTTTTAAGCTCGAATTTAAATGTATTATTGCTAAGAGGTTTCAAGTCTGAATTCTAACAGTAATTTAAGTATAGAAGCTAACAGTAATTTAAATATAGAAAATTACAGCCTAGTCGTATATATTCTACGTTAGCCATACCCATTAACAGGGAGCAAGATCCTTTGTAATATTGCTCCTACACATATAGGCCCCACTTTCTCTAGGCCCACATGTCAGTGACTCCAACTGCAGGAGCAATACTGCAAGAGTACGTTGAAGTGTGGATTATTCATCTTCTTATCAGTCACAACATGTAAAATAGACATCTAATAAATAAACCCTAAATGATAAATTTTAAGACTCCAACTAGTCATTAGTACTACGGCTGCGCTGCGAGAGTTATGAGAAACTAAGACCCAACTAATCCTTTGCTTAGAAGATCTAGTGCAATAATACCGGGAATACAATGCTTGGGAAATCTTAATTTTTGTACCTAAACTTTTCTTCAAAACCTGAATTAATCAGATTTAGCACCACTTCTACAGTGAGCAGTAGTACAGATGCAAATTAGGCCAAATAACGGTGCATTTTTCGGAGTAAGTTTATGATGTTGGCTACACTGAGCAAGTTTAATATTTAAGCCTGCTGCTAGCTATAAAATTTATCACTCGTTTATAGCTAATTTAATAACTTATTTATATAATAGTTAGCTATTAATATATATAAAACAATTAATGCCTTGTTCCACCCCATTCTACAGAACTAATAGCTAGCTACACAGCTCTTCTCTTCTTTTTCCTGTCTCTTTTAACTCATCATAAGTGACAGCTCTTATACTGCTTATGTCACTTTACTATATTTGCTCTAAGACAAAGCTGGCCACAGAGAATTCATACATATGGTTTGTAATTTCTATATAATATTTAAAGGTAAAATTAGTTTTGATATATAACTCTTACTTCTTAACTTCTCTTTCTAAAAAAACAGTTAGGCACTAATTGCATACAGCATGAATACTTTGGTCGTGGCGACGGACGAAGATTATATAATTTCTAATCTTTATAATTTTATAATAGTTAATTTATTTGTTTTTACTCTTAAATATTATCACAAAATCAGATAATCTATCATCCATTCATCTAATAGGAACTGGGCTACAGTTGATCTCTTTTTAGTCAAGTGATGTATCCCTACAATCATTCTCCCGTGTGTCAACAATTTGATTAAAAAAACTGATCGGTGAATGCAAGATCACGAGAAAAAGAGTAACATCATTACAACTTGGAAGTAGTAATTCAGATGCAGCTAGCAAGTAGGCACAAGTTCATCCATCTTACCCTCGACTCGAACGATCACCGAATGGCATGATGGCAAAGAGATCAAAGATTGTCACAGGTCAACAGGAGCCCAGGGCTCACAAGAATCATGAGCCACCGAGCAAGCAAACAAATGGGCACTGAAACTTTGAAACTTCTGAAGCCTGAATTAAGCTGCCACTCGATGCCACAGAGGCCTAGTGACTGGAGGATCCATTGATGCGTTTGATCTGTATGTGCCATATATTCTAGAACAATATATCAATCTCCTCATCTCGCGTTGGAATCCATCAGGGTAGTAGCTTGTCCTTTTGGCGCCCATGTGAGCTCTTGATTTGGCTACACCTCTCATGGGGGCTAGCTGTGCTGTCTCTCACGAGAAAAGCTAACTTTATCTAGGAGGATGGATAGAGTATGAAGAAAGAGAGTAGAAGAAAATATGAATAAAGATTTGCAGATCACACAAAGCACACAAGAGGCTTGCCCATGATGAGAAGAAAAGGGCACTTTCTTTCCTCTTTTCTGAAGATCTGTAGAATATTTTGGACATGTGAGGCAAATAACTAGCTAGCTAGTATTTGTTTCAGTTCAGTCTCCGATTCTCCATGCATGCTCGATCAGGTCACTGTGATTTCTGAAGATATAGAATGGCGACATGTGATTAAAACATTCCATCAGGCAGCAGAAATGAGTCCAGTTCGTAATGATTTTGCAGTGTCACAGTCGATTCTTCTTGTTGGAAGCCCATGACTGCAACTGTAAACATGCAGGAATATCAGTGATAAAATCAACAATATTTCTGCCAATTGCAATTATAGTAGTGGTCACTTATGCCTGAAATGATATATTATTTGTCCTCTGAAGGATAAGAGACCATATCTCCATAGAAAAATAAAGCAACTTCAGAATGGGACCACTAGAAATGGCCAAGGAATAAAAGACCGTCTCATTTTAGCCGACACTATTTTATCTTCAGAATCTTGGATTAATACTTCTACAAATACCACTATGCTTTGGAAAAAATGGACTAGGCAGTATAAGGTGGAGTAGAAAAGGGAGTGATTTACTTTCTATATGATTGCTGAATCTACTCTTCAATTCTCATCATAGCTAGGCTCACAAAAGTGCACACCTAAAGTTTTTGGTCCCATGAAAAGTAGTTGCTTGTGACAAAGTACCAATGCTGCTAGTAAATTAATGTTCAGAATGAAGAGAAGAAAAACACCAAGTCATACTAGGCTGCAGTATCGAAAGTTTGTCCATGGACAAAAAAGGCTACACTTTCTTGAGAATAATAAAAGTTTGTAAGCCAATAACTCCTGCAGAATTTCTGGAATGCATTGACTTGAATCATCAGAGGAGATTTTGGCTTCTAATTGTCAAACCTAGGGCCTGCTTCTGTAGGTGCTTTGAGTGGCTCAATGCTTTTGTCATAACTTCTAGAAATGTCTCCAGATGTAATGCAGTTAATGATGAAACAAACATGACTAGAAAGGACAAACTTGACAGTTGATGCCGTCCAATGGTGCCTATTAATTACTCAATAGTAGGTTAAGAAAAAAAAGGCATATAGTCCAAATTAACAGCAAGAGTGTACTCAAATCTGATCCTTACATCGCTTTTGCCATCTTAGTAAGATTGTGCGGTAGAGTAGTTTCCTTTCACTATGAAAAGCCAGGAGACAGATCGACGTAGTTGGGCCAGTACTGCTGAAGTTTAGCAAGAACATTATTAGCAAACTTATGGGGAGGATTTGTTAGCTTCATTTAACCAACTGAAAGCAAACCACCACCAACCATTCATCGATCCATCATGCATGTATACATGCTTGACTTTTCGTAGATTGTCCTTGGCTTCATGGTCCAATGAACCATCTTTAGTAAGAGTTGCTAGTTCAAGCTAAGGATTGCCTTACCGATGATTCGTCAATTCAGTACTTTTACGGGTGGTCTCTCAGCAGTATTCTATTACCGATAGAAGGGTATTACTTCATGGAACAAGTGAACCCTTATTTACTTCACGGAACAAATGTACCCTTATTTACTTCATGGAATAAGTAATTCAGATGGCAGTAATGAAAAAATATGATCAATCAGAATGAAGAAAGAAAGGAAGGTCTAGATTATTATAGGATTGGATGACGTTTATCAGAGAGAGGAGTGAATGATCATCGGTCTCTTTTTCAAAACACCAAAAATAAAGCGAAAATAATAATAAATAATATTATATCTATTTTAATATAATTAGAACACCAAACTAATGACCCTAATGTGAAAAAGGCTGAAAACCAAACAGATACATTACCGGGGAAAAACCCCTTCAAATAGAAATCAGTTAGAGCTTTAACAATTCAAATCCTTTTAATGTGGAACTTAAAATATAAATTTTAGACATAGCCTAGGTTAAATTTAAGCAACAAACACGAAAAACAACAGATGGGATTGATGGAATCTAAGCACACTTAAATCTGAATAAGAACTGATAGGCGTGAACTATAAATGTAGATTGTTTAAAAAATAATCAATAAATCTACGTCAAACTTGATAGGCATAAACTAGACTTTAATAAGAAGTTAACCAAAATACCGTAGTCAAATCCAACAGTTAGATCAAAATATGAAAGCAATCTAAGATCAGTGAAAACCTACCAAACTCACTCTGCACAAAAACCAAATTGAAAAACAGAATTAAGAAAGAATTTGATAAACTTTATTGGCTCTAAAAGTGCCTACAAAAGCAC
The DNA here is from genome assembly GCA_030770085.1 of Oryza coarctata. NCBI lineage: Eukaryota > Viridiplantae > Streptophyta > Magnoliopsida > Poales > Poaceae > Oryza > Oryza coarctata. The sequence goes on from CM061475.1 coordinate 15,016,433, forward strand.
CCCATTCCTCTCAACTCTTGTTCACAATATTTTTCTCTTTTATTTTTCATCACCTCTCTTTCTTTTTTACCACAAAGTAAAAACGGTCTAATAACCACGTAACTTGCCTCAACATAGCCCAATTAATCTATATGATCTCACAAGCCCATAATCAATTACAAACTAAACTATTAGACCACTAGCCGATCCAACTCTATTATGTCTGTACACTATAGACCTAATTGGCGTGAACTTTTTTTTCCATGTCATCTATCATCTTCATGTGACCAAGCTAGATCACGATCATCTAGTGACATATTTTGCCCACCCCATCCTAGTCTCTGTCCTTCGTCACTCACCATGATCACCTCCTAGCTTCCCCTACACATCAAAGATAAAGATAAAGAAAACATCTTTTAAAAACAAGTTCTTTCTAACTTAATCCACATTAGTCCAAATAATAATAGCTTTTGCCAATTATTTATCACATATACCACACGTGATTTAACAATTATTTATATCTAGTGGGAATTAGAGACATGCCATAAAATTGTTGTCTAACCCCTAAACAATTGTGCAACAAGAAAGATTAGGTTGTTTATTGAGTAAATTGTGCTAGAAATACATGAATTTGTGAGGTGGGTGTAATTTAATATACAATTTTTCAAAATGCTTGTTTATGTGTATGAACTTGTGTAGTGTGTAGAAATTAAGACCAAAACGTCATACCATGACTAATCTTGTTGATATGGATGCTGATAAGTGAAATGACCTTGAGTCATACAAAGGGGGTGAATGTGTACACTTTTAAATAGAAAATAAACTAGTAGCGGAAATTAAAACTCTTTTTGAAGTATTTAGTCGTAATGTCCAGAGTATCTAGACGACCCTCTATGTTAGACAAAGCGACTTGTCCAGAATCTCCGAATATAGGGTCCGAAGATCAAGACCTCTTTCAAAATGTACAAAGAACAATTAAAGGAGGCAAACCCTAAGGGTTAGAGAAGATGAAAGGAAACAAAATAACAGAGCCTAAAACAAGTAACGAGACACTAGAAGATAAGCAATTTTTATCAAAATTTAGATCAATCAATTCTATGTCTCCATTGAGAAACTCTAAAGAGTTGGATCATACTCGATCCCTTACCTCAACAAATTCAACTCTAGAGATTAGTTCGGTATTCAAACTCTCACAAAAGCGTAGCACCTAGTCTAAGGCGACCATTAAGATCTCCACTAGAACATTATGGTCCCACTTTCTATATAGCTTGATTTACCAAACCAACATCTAAAGAAGTCAGAAATCTACTAATTTATCTATTTCCTTATGGAGGTGAGAAAGACCTTTACAAATGTCCTAGGTGATTCATACATCGAATTCTCACGGGCAACAACAAGTCGTATAGGAGGTTGTACTTCAAGAGTAACAAGCTTGAGTCTTTATTAACGTCGATCCATAAGTGCTCATCCAAATTCTAAAGTCCATTGTCTCATAAATCAGCTAAAAAGCACACTTAGATAATGGATTAGCCATAAGATCTAAGATAATAGAATAGGAAACCTCTATAAATCTCTTAGAAGTGGTGTAGTAATGAATGAACAATCATCTTCTCAAAAAGGGGTTGGTGGGGTTAAAAATCCACCCTCTTAAAACTAGTCGTTAACTTCGAAGTATCCATATAAAAAGAGCTCAGTACGGATATTTCGGCCAAAGGGTTTGCAGACTTTTGACAATACTTAGCTTTGAGAGAAAATATTCGGAGTATCCGATCAAAACCTTCGAAAACTCTGGACATGCCTCTCTGCCAGATAAAGAGTTCAGTTTGGAAATTCTGGCCAAAGGGTCTGGAGACTCTGTGCTAATTTATCTGTTTGATAGAAAAACTTGTCCATAGGTTTCTATAAAGGCTAGACACAACATCTGAAGCACTAAAAGAGAAAACCCAAAACCCCAAGATATACGTAGCGCGAGTGTTCGCTTAGAAATTTGATTGAGCACTAACTTTTTAAACCGGTTAAACTTAAACCCCTTTCGGCTTATCCTAATAATTTAAGAAATGATAAATTATATTTTTATTACTTCAAGTTATTTCTTCTTTTCTAACCTTCTTCGTTTAACCAAAACAATCTCTCACTAGATAAATTAATATGAGATTATTAATTATAATATATTAGCTCTTTAATTACTTATCATCTATCGCTGAGAACTAGATACCTGGCATGTACGTGTGACAAAGAGCAGCATGCATATTATTTGGAAATGACCCTATGTACTTGGGTTCTATTTTGTCTTTTACACGTTTCTATCCCTGCATCCTTCTTCTGTTTATAAACATCTTTTTTTTACAATTAGTGTAACTTATGGTTAACTGTACATGCATATGCTCATGTGGCATCCTAATCATTGTCCAAGCTAGCAAAATCAACCATGGAGTGTCATTTTAGCCTTGCTTTGCACACACATTACGCAAATTCGTACATTGAATCAGGTGTTTTACAAGTCCCAATACTAGATTGCACTCACCTTTTAAGTCCGTGTATCGTCTGTACTATTTGTTCTTGTTTATTGCTTTTTTATTCTTGTTTATTGCTTGTTTATTCTTGTTTATTGCTTGTTTCAAAGGTATTGCAGTATGATTTAGTAACAAATATAATTTATGGTAAAATGCACAAGTGGTATATGACCTTATAAGGCAGCTACAATCTAATAAATAAACTTGTAAATGCATGAACTTGTGTAGTTTGCGTGAACAAGGCCCACTCTGCTAGTATTGTTGAGTTTGGTGTTGATTAGTGTGCCACATATGCATGTTTTTAACAATAAACTAGCTGCAGGTGTCAGCTAAAACAGCATAGCATTGCTAAAGAAATTTTAAAAATCCTAAATCACCAACACAAAAGAAATTCTTAATAAAAATCATGACATTAGAGAATCACAAAACACGATTTAACCCTATGGACTAGAATACTCACCATGCATGACTGTGTGGCATCCTATCCTAACCAATATCCAGCTCAACAAGATAGCTACAATATGCCATTTTAACCATAATTTGCACACGCTACACAAGTTTATAGTTCATATACTATAAATAACGTTTGTAAAATATATGTATTAGATTGCACCCACCTTACATCAAAGTTTGTGTAGTACCAACATAATTTACTCTATGATTTATATTTATCTGTCCACACCATTATAATAAAAGTCCCGCCACAGGCAACCATGTATATTTTTCTTTTTCATCTGATTAACATATAATATATAATAATATATAGATTATTACACTTTATTAGTATAGTTGAAAAATGAATATTCTTGGTGATAACATGCCAGATCATGAAGCATGATCTTGGAGTAGAATAAATAATCGAGATCCGAAATTGATGAAACCTAGGCCTGTTCTTAGAACAATATTAATTGTGCACAGGATTTTTTGGGTCCAAGTGATGCTACCGTGAACTATAAGCAGGGTTATATAAGCTTTAAATCAACTGTAGTTCGCAGTTCTTCAGACCATCATCGGACATTGATGCGAACCCAAAGAGTTCAATCAACTGCCTGAAGGATCGACTGAAAGTGAACCAGAGGAGAAGACCGGTCAACGATTGCGAAAGATTAAATTAAAATTTAATAATTTTGTTAATTATAAAATCAAAAAAATATTATTTTATATAGCTGTAAATCCGTAATTCTGAATGACCTGAAAATTTTATAAAATAAACTGGACAAAATTCTCAAACAAAACAAACTAAAATCAACTTAATCAGACTTTTGAATATAAAAATATCAATAGAACAAAATTATTAAATAGAAAGTTGATCAAAATTAATTAACCACTAATTAATTAATATTATGAGATTTGAAAAAAAATAGTCCATCAAATTTTTTAGAATAAAAAAATACACCAGCTAAATTTTAGATTAAAGAAATCAAGTCAAAACCCATAAGAAATAGTTTAATCAGGTATGCAAAAAAAATAGAGAATAATTGCCACACAAATTTTCGATAAACTTTACCTTTATTCCAAAATTAAGCTTATAATTTTTGTTAAAAAAACTCTGTTAATTTTTTGTGTCTCAATCTCTAACATCTTACCCTCTATTTATAAAAAAATCTCAAAGTAAATGACATAAATACCCATAAGATTTCGTAACTACTACGTTATTTATTTTCAGCCATCCGATCTGAAATAGACGCTGCAGATTGTGCCATATCACCCCTCATATGGAAAGCTACACAGTTTGACTTGAATTAGTAGATAATTTGACTCGGTTACTATTCCAACGCCTCCGCTCCCATTAGAAGTCACCACATCAACTTCAAATCTCCTGCGGCCACACGCACACTCTCGTGTGTGACATGTCGCTCCTGTTGGCCCCGCCTATCAGTTACTGAGTCTTTGCCACATCAACGCTTGCGCTCGTCGATTGTCCTAGCCCACCTGTCAATTGCAATGCCTCTTTAGGCCCATACCCGCACTCGCTGACAGCCTGGTCCAGCTTGTCATCCTCTGTGCTGCCAACACGTGCACGGCTGCTCCCGCTATGTTGGTCACCGAATCTCACGAGGAGTCCGATCGGGCCAGACAAAGGTCGGATCAGGGAAGACGACGTCCTGGTCACACGAAGGCCTAGGAGATCTACTTAGTACTAGTGAAGGTCCTTAATCTTCGAGGTTTAAGGGCGTACCAGTCAATTTGACCATGCAATTAATAAGAAGACATGATGATATCCGCAAGCCAATCGGCTGGTGGGCCGATCTGGCTTACCCTATCAGCTGGGTGCCGATAGAAAAGAAAATGCTCTAGTATCGGCTGAAAAGCCAATGAAGGCATAGGCGATAGACATGTATCATAAAGTAGATGGCTTATTGGTTAAAAAGTTGATGATGCTCCGTAGGATGAAAGCAGCTAAAACACGGAGTGAGGCTTGATCCCCACGAAACCACGGAGACTAGCGACCACCGTAACGGCGCCGTTAGGACCAGCCTCGATAGATTGGACCTATCCGAGATAGTATGAGATCAGGACTAATGGCACAGAGACGATAGAGCTAGATCAAACGTAGCGACGAGGGAGAAAAGGACAAGGTCGTCAGCTACCTGCCGACCGAATGCCCAACGCAAGTCTATACCTAAACTCATCGGCTATCCGAGCCGATAGGGAACGGAACTCTCCGGATCTCGATGCCAGCCCCGTTGGAAGCAAGCCTAAGAGATCGGACCTAATCAAAACAGTATTAGGCCAAATCCAACATGACCGGATCAATCGTTAGCGGATTAATTGTGGAAAGATAGGTGAACCAGGTACGAGGCTAGCGTTAAAGATAACTCGTCGGCTACTCGCTCCAACGAAACCCCGCATGAACACCTGCTAGGCCAACGGCTCCAACCACCGTCATCGATCTCCTAGGTTGAACCTAACTGATACAGCATGATATAGGGGACAGAGGTGGGAGACTGATGTACCAGCGAGTCTCATGCGGACGTGATGCGGTACGCTTGATCGGACTAAGAGATCGGACCTAAACGATGCAACCTTAGACAAAGCAAAATGAATCATGATAATAGTGAGATTTACTCTTTCGTCAGAGATCGAACTTAACCGATATAGCCTCACGTTGAGAGCTAGAACCCGCTGGAAAAAAAATAGATGAACTAGGATGGTGATGCGTCAAAGTTGTATTATATTGATGTGTTAATATCTTACAAACCTCTAAGGGGTTTATATTTATAGCCTAAGATTATAAGAGTCCGATATAATTACAACAACTATTGGACGCTATTTTCTAAAAACATAAAAGAAACTAATCTTTAATAATTTGTAAGGATAACCTTGTCTAGCTTACATGATATATTGTATGTAAATAAACACTCTATCGTGTTTCTCACGACTCCTCCTTAGACTCGATCTCATCTATATAATCCTTTGTCTTTCACATAGACCGAATTTATCCTCAACTCATCTGAACGGCTATTTTACGGTGTAAATCGGCTTCTACCGACGAGCCAATCAATCTTTCCTCCATCGGCCAATCCCATTTGCAGTCTAATCAAATTCTGGTGTTAACACGCTAATAACCCAATCCGACATGTGAGTCTGACACTAGTGTCACTTGGCCGTCGTTCCGCTGTGGCATGTCGAGCTATCTCTATGAACTGTTTTACTGGGCCGTATCTATTACTATACATCTAGCCCACCAAAAATCAGCCCATTACTTTGTTTTCTCAATTTTAATCTAAAATTCCTTCAAATTTTTTTAGCAATTTTCCATCTATTTCCTAAATTTAATTCCTACACACAAATAAAGAAAAACATTCTTCAGCATAGATTTTCAAATCGACCTATGTCAATGCACACACAACTTCACCATATATTTTTCATAAATATTTTTTTAATAAAAACTAATTAAATAATGCCAAATTTAATATAAAGTATTTTTGTCAATATCAACTTAAACTATTTTAATAATTTTGCTAAAACTAATTTTTCATCATTATTTTCTAACAATCACCCACTTGATGAAATCATCGGCAACAACACATAAATATGGAACATTAGCATTTATCTTTAAAAAAATATTGGCATTTAACTTCTCAAAAGATTTTACATCAAACTCGCTCCCTTTTTAACAATAGATTCATGAAGAAAACTGTTTTCCAATTTTGAACCAGTTTTGTTTTATTACATATATATATTTAATGAGCACTATAAATTATCAATGTTCTATCTCATTGTCGTTGTTACTGTCGATGTCACTATTGATGACGCTTTTACTACTTGTCATTATACATAGCCCTATTAAGTTTTTTTACCTTTAGAGTAGCGTCATCATCACTCTCGGGGTTCACATCGTTTAGATTCACCTGTTCGAGAGCAGAAAAAATACGATTTACTATTTTTTTTAAATATCCCTTCTTCTTGCTACTCTTGAATGTTTAGTTCTTGTTACTCTCTTCTTCGTCTTCTTTCCCATCTTCATCTCTAGAAATTTTTGTTAAAAATTTTGGACATTTAAGATGAAGATGATTAACCAAAGCACATTCAAAATATCTTCGAGGTTCTGCACCATTTGTTTTTCTTCTGGATCGAACATTCTGCAAAATTCTTTTAAAACATGTGGAGAGGAGTGCCAATTGATGTTACCTTCATCTCCCAAATAGACATATCTAAAGCTACTAACAATTGATAAGAATTTTTAGTCTCATAATATATATAACATTAACAGAACATAAGTTGCTAAGAATCTTATTAAAGCGAGCAAAGAAATCATCAAGAGATTCATCAGGTTTAATATCAAAACATATGTATTCTTTTTTAAACATGTCCTGATATACCTCTTTTACCATGTTTGATCCTTTATGATAATTATAAAGTATTTTTCATATCACATATGCTGAGTTGGGATGTACCACATGGTTAAAGTCACTTCTTACTAGGCCTTATATAATCAAATTCCTCGCCTTGCTGTTAGCCTCTACATGTAAGAGATACATCGCTGTCACTTCATCGTTCTCGAAAACTTGATATGGCTTACAGATTTTCTCCCATACAGCAAAGCCTTGATCTTGAAAATATGCTTCTATGTTGGTCTTCCAATACTAAAAGCAAACACTATCAAAAACACATAAAAACATGGGTTTGTGTGGAATATATATTCATCGATATATTTACTAATTATCGATCAATTAGAAAAAAATAACATTGCTCTAATATCACTTATAGGATTGATTCACTTAATAAAAGCAATTAGAGGGGGTGAATGATTGTGAAAGACATAATTAAAATTTAAAAATTTTCCTTCATCATAAAACCTAAAAAACTGTGTTTTCTAAAACCGAATAGAATATTGTTTTGTTACTAAATAGATTGTATTCATAGAGAGTCAAAAATTTTATAGAATAAACTAGACAAAATTTGCAAACAAAAGCAAATGAGAATCACCTCAATTGGACTTGATTATTGAACTGAAAATTGACTAAAATTAATTCAGCACTAATTAATTAATAACATGATATCTAGAAAAAAATAATCAATCAATCTTTTCAGAAAGCTAGAAAAACACTCTAGCTAAAATTACGGTTACAAAAATTATAAAAAAATATCTCAATTTTTTTAATTTTAATCTCTAACATTTTATTCTCTATTTATAAAAAAAATCATACAGAAATTGACCTAAATACCCTAAGATTTTGTAACCAATATGATCTAACATGCATGCTCTAAATTACCCTATGTCACCCTAGAAGGCTATATAGTCTGACTCGAATTGAGAGAGAATTCGACTCGGTTACTATTCTAGTGCCTTCGCTCCAATCAAAAGTCACCACCTCGTCTCTGGATCTCCTGCGGCCGCACGCGTGCGTGCTCCCGCGTGCGACATGTTGCTCTTGCCAGCCCTACCTGTTAGTCGCTGAGTCTTTACCGTGCCTGCGCTCGAGCTCGTTAATAGAGCTGGCCCACCTATCAGTCATAGACTCTCTGTGCCCGTGCCCACGCGCACTGATATCCTGGTCCCGTCTATCAGACTTTGCGCCGCTGTCACGCGCATGCCCGCTCTTGTTGATAGCCCATTCCCACATGTTAGTTTCACTTGCCATCGCTGGGCCATCGCCACGTTGTGGGCTGCTGGTCCATCTCTGCCCTGTACATCTAGGCCCCAAAAATTAGCTCGTTACTATTCCAAATTCAGTAAATTGTTTTCTTAATTTTGGTTCAAAATTTCTCCAAATTTTTTCTATAATTTTATATCTATTTTTCAAATTTAATTTCTACACACAAATAAAAAACATTCTTCGGCATAGATTTTTCAAACTGATATATGTCAATGCGCGCACACATTCATCATATATTTTTTATAAATAATTTTAAATAAAAATTAATTAAATAATATCAATTTAATATAAACTATTTTTACCAATTTTAACTTAAACTATTCTTATCAATTTTGCTAAAACCAATTATTTATCGTTATTATCTAAGAGAAACAGTGGTCCATCTGGCAGTAGAAAAAGTAGTTAACTTGTTGCATCAAGGCCACTTTACATGCTCTGCTTCAATCGCAACACAAGAATGGTATGCACCCAAGAAAGCGAGGCAGACAAATGGCTGAAGCCATGAATTTATTAGGTTTGGAAGTACAGATCATCTATCAGAAAACATTAGACTGAAAATTTAGAAATGGCTAAAAATGTCCTGATGAAATTGCTTCTTCAGAGAAGAACAAAGATGGATACGCATGAGGCAATTAAGTGCACATGCATGGAGAGAATCGCATCTCAAAATACATAGACAAGAATGTATACGTGCCGCAATAGCGCAACTTTCTGAAGAATCAATTATCTAAAAAAAAAACTTTCTGAAGAATCCTTCATCCTTGTATCTGACGCCCCAACATTTCCGAAGAACAACTGGTCCTCTTCCATGTGAGTTGTAGTTGATTCGGTGAAAAGCTGAAATTTCGAACGGGAATAACTTCATCTTCTCAAAGGATTTCAGTTTGGATGCTGCTAAAACTTTCTCAAGAATTTGTTCTGAAAATGACATCCTGCCATGGTACCCATGCTAGCTATGATAATTTCGCCATAATGTGCAAGATGCACACCATACCTGACTCAGCCATGCATGACCAGGTGATCAACTCCACATTCTGGCAGCACTTCCTCTGAACTTTTTAGACACGGTAGCAAAATTCAGGACAGATCAATGCTACTACAAATATTCTAGACTTGTTAGTGCATAACCGCGACAAAAATTGCAGTAAAGCAAACGAGACAAAACTGTCGGCCATGCGAAGCTGACGTCGCAGAGCCACGGACACAGCAAGAGCAGAAGCCTCCACAATCTCTGCTCCGCGGTAGATACCACCGGGCCACCGATGCCGGCCACCACCAACGCCGCCGCTTGTCAACAAGCTGCCTCCGCCGCGCGCTTGCTTGCTTCAGTACCGCAACGTCGAGAATCCGCCATGGAAGAAACTCCGTGCTATATAAACGAAGCAGACGACGCCTCTGCAGCTCATCACTGAAACGTGCTCTGCTCCCATCTCAACAGCTACAGGGGATCGATGCTGGAAAGCCAGGACTCCGACATGCTGCAGGCGATGCAGCAGGACGCGCTGCGGCTGGCCGGCAAGGCCAAGGACGACTTCGAGGCCGTCGACTCCACCCGAGATCGCCCGCTTCATCAAGAACGCATTCATCTCAGCTCGACACACATGGCAGGCATTGGCACAGCCTGAAAAAGCTTTCGGTTTCTTGCAGGGATTCGACGGAGCGTACGGCCCCCGGCGGTGTGTACGGTAGACGGAATGCTTGTTTCGCAGGACAAACTGGCAATGAGATAACCTGTAAATGTAAATAGTACTGCCTCTTATGATGACTTTCTTATGTGAGAAATGATGATGGAAATGGGAACAAAGGTTCGGAGAGAAGTTCTATGGTGTTTGTGAGATACGTAGAGGTGCTAAGAGGTGGAACAAGATGAACCGTTGATTAACAGAGAGACAAGATACGAAAATAAAATTATTGTAAGTGGTGCCAATGGACTAGTTAACTGGTAAGTAATCATTTTCTCTTTCAATGCCTGGCTAGATCTCTCTCCTCGCTTCGTGCCTGCCTCCTGCGAGAGGAATCTGCCACTGAGTCCCCAGATCGCTTCTGTGCATCGCTGCCTAGCTTGCCGCCGCTGTTTGCGCCATTGACTCATCCGTGTCCAATCCTCGACCGGCTGATCCGTATTCCGACAAGGGAAGCCTTTTCCTCGATTTCTGAAGGCTTATTCTATGTCGATTCAGAGCTGGAACCAAAACCGCAAGGCGAAGGCGAAGCTGGGCCGGCAAGCGGCTGAGAGCAACAACTTGCGCATGCCCACCGGCGACGTGCAGAAAGTAATGGTAGTGACGCCGACGCACGCAACGACGTCTCATTGTCGCTAGCTTGCTTGATGCTTCATCTAGCTTTGCTTTTTTTCCCTCTGTTTTGTTTGCTCGTCTTGCACGCGTTTCTTTTCGTGTGCTGTTCATCACAAATCTCTCCTTGCACCCCGCACTCTCTTCTAGGCTCATGACATAAGTATACAATTTCGTTTATTTTGGCAATTGTTGTTCGGATCATTTCAGGCGCCGGCCAGAGAGAGGAAGAGGAGATATCGCGCAAACATTGGTTGATATTTAAAGTAAACTGATCATGTTTTTAGGAACAAAATGCAAATTAAAAAAAACATGCAAATAACATAATTGAGAATTAGTGATGGATAACCATGGACCAAAGATGGATATGAACTATGTACTACAACTAATACTAAAGACAATTATGTCTTTTTCTATCTCCTAGCAAAATAATATGTAGGAGGGGTGAATAATTGTCTAAGTTAAAAATAAAATTTAACACTTATCCGTAATCACAAAACCTAAAAGAAATATTTTCAAAATCTAGACAAAACACTATTTCATCACTAAAATAATTATAGCCATAGATTTATAACACCAATCGACCTAAATTTTGTTAAAATAAACTAAATTTTTTTTTCAAACAAACTCAATTGAAATCATGTCAATTGGACTTTTAGATCTCAAGATATTAATAAAACAAAATTACTAAATAGAAGATTAACAAAAATTAATTAAAAACTAATTAATTAATAATGCAAGATAAAAAATAATTAACTAATCGAACTTTCCATAACACTAGAAAAATACCCTCGCTAAATTTTAGATAAAAAAATCAATCTGAAATCGATCGCTAGTTACACACGAAGAGAAATGATTAATTACTGTACTATCTTTATAAATCTTAACTTGTGCTTACAAAAATTCCATTAAGCTATAAGATACCTGAATAACCCTAACACTTTTCTTTTTTATAGCCTAAAATAATTGAAAAATCCTAAAGAAAAAGACTTCAAAGCCCTTGAGATTTTATAGCCACTACTTAGTATATTCTCAATTGCTAGATTCGAAATCAACGAATCAGATTGAGCCACATCACCAGACACACAGAAGGCTATAGAGATAGACGCGCTTCACAGAAAATCCTATTGTCCCTACCTGCCACGCCACATATGCCAATCGCAAGTCGACACGTGCTTAACCAGATTTCATACACGCACTCACTCGTGCCAGCCACCGTCACGCCAAGCCCACTTGTCAACCACAACGCCCCTACACTTGCGTGTGCTAGGCCACCTTCATGTCGATGGTCCTGCATCACTAGCATAATCCAGTGTCAGCTTGCTCGTCATGCCATCACTAGCCTATGTATGATCTGTTCGCTCCATCGTCAGCCCATTTTAATAGTAAATTATGATAATAAAAAATATTTTTTAGACATGGATTATTACGACCCAATTTAAGTCGTTCATAACACTGATAATTTTAAAATAAAATAATTATGCGATGTTAATTTTAATATAGACCCATTTTAGTCCAATTTTTTATCACTTTTATTTCACATAATCTTTTTACATTTCACATCTAAGGACCATACCAATACTTAAATACCATGGTACATTTCATTGTGGACCGTTGAAATTTTACAGAACAACAAAAGAGTCAATCTCTGCTGAAAATGGAACAAATATTCAGACATTGGCCTTTTAAGTCTGTCATATAACCAGCCGTGACAGACTGGCAGTGTCACACAATAGAAATCAGGGGTCGAACAGTACATGCTCAAGGATGACAAATTCAGTCATCAGTACAGTAGATTAGAAACATTTGGTAAAGCATCTCATTGTAGTATAGCATCCAACAATGGGCTGAAAGATGCACCAATCACACTAAACCGATGTCACAAGCAAGCTGCACAGTTAAACCACAGACTGGCACCTCTTTTCCAAGAGAGAGCGTCTCATGGGCTAAAACCTGACATGGAAGCCCAATCTCTGAAGTAACTAAGCAGACTGTTCCGTGGACGGTGGACCTGACTTGACCTGACCATGGACCACCAGCTTCCCTACCGGGGCCAAGCTGCAAGCTCAGTGCCATGTTCCAGTCTCACTTTTCCATTCCCCTTTCTGCACAAATCACTGTGAAAGTCCATAATGCATGCAGTAGTACTACTACTTGACAAGAGGACGCTGTTTATGCAGTCGGTGACGATAATTCAGTTAGGTGTGACAAAGGATATGTGCAGCTGCTGTACCTACGGAACTCTGTGCAGATATGCTGTCAAAACAAATATCTGAATTTTTGGATGCCGTTGAGATCAAAAAGTCGCTGAATCGATCCAGTGCTTGCTCATGTGCTCATGTACACAGGGACGGCGCTTGATCTTTAGCTGTCGGTTCGGTTTGCTTGAGATTCTTCCACAAAACCAGCGCATCAAGGCAATGCATTCTGTGCTAGGTTGTGAGCTGTGAGCTCCGAAGTTTGAACTGATGCTAGATTAAGTACAACTAGCTAGAAATACCTGTTTGACTCAAACTTCACTTCTAATTCACCACAGAAATAACAGAAAAAAAAGCAGAAACAATGCCAATTGGCAGTATTTTGCAGCAGTATAAGTAGAAACTGGGAAATAAAAAGTGCTCTGCAATCAACTGCTTCTCTCACGAGCTGGACTGTGCAGAAGCGGCATGCACTAACTGCTAGGTAGGTTGATGGCTGTGGCATTGGGTATATGCTACTGCTAGGTAGGTTGATGACTGTAGCATTGGGTAATAGTGCTACGAAGTCTGAAGCAATGTGGCAAACCAACCTCCACGCCTATCCAACCACCTACCAGTAGGCTACCACCGATGCAATCAGTCACGAATAATTTATGGAGCTCGTTTTCTCAGATGGGATCAAGGCAGCACCACCAACACTCCGAACAATTGCAGCATCAGTGCATAAATGTGTTGCAGTCATTACAACTTACTAAACAAAAAAGAGATGCCAATCTTGTAATCTTCAGTGGGACTCAATATATAGCTCATGGTGCTTGTTTCACAGATAAATGGAGATAAATGCAATCAAGACTTGATTCAAGTGACTAATACGGACTATAGCACAATAAGTACTGAGGTAGGATCTGAACTTCTCTACAAGTTATCAACTTATCATCATCTTAGATGAACCAAACAAGCCTTTTCTCACTCAGTATCTCGCCATCCTATATGTACATTGCAACAATCCAGCAATGCAAGCCATCTAATTTACTAGAGGATTCAAGAACTCCAATTCACACGCCGAATCAGCATTTTTTTTGTCAGAAACCAAATTACCAAACCCAAGGACCAAGAAATCCCCAAGGAAAAAAGACCTGATAAGATTGTCCGGGCAAAATAGGCAGGCAATCCATCACAGGCACTTGGAGATGTCGATCTCGATGAAGTTGTCCTCCTCCAGCTCGATCTCGATCATCCCGTCGCCGTCGTCGCAGTGGTAGTCGAACTCGTCGTCGTCGTCGCTGCCGCCGTAGCTCTCCGAGTCGGAGTCGGAGGTCCACGTCAGGCCCATCTCCTCCGCCTCGAACTCCTCGTGGATCACCTCCAGGGCGCGCCCCTTCGCCGCCCACGACGCGAACTCCGTCTCCACGAACACGTTCGGGAGCTCGGGCAGCGGCGGCGTCGGTGGAGGAGGAAACGGTGGCGGTGGTGTAGGAGGAGCAGGGGCGACCTCCGGGACGGCTCGCTCCGCCGGAGGAGGAGGGTTGGAGGCGGGAGGCGATGGGGAGCCGAGGCGGAGGAGGGAGAGGAGGACGAGGAGGGAGGAGAGGGAGGCGGGGGAGAGGAGAAGGGGGAGGAGCGGCCGCGGGAGGTAGAGGAAGGCGAGGAGGGAGGCTGCGGCGGTGGCCGCGAGGAGCGGGTGGTGCTGCTGCGGCCGCCGCTCGCCGCCGGCAAGCTCCTGCGGCGGCGGAGGGGGAGGGGAAGGAGACGAGGAGGAGGTTGCCATTTATGGCGGGAGAAGTGGGGCAGTTAAAGCCACGCCCCGCCAAGCCGGCTTTTATATATAGCGAAGCGAGAATCAGAGAAGCGACAAGCAATGGGGAAGTTACCAGTGAGTACCAGTAGTAGACATTGCCTTGTTTTTATTTCCTTTTTTTTCTTGGTTGTAGTGTTGTAGTAATCAGTAAACGTTGATAACGTCGATGGATTGTACTGTACTTACTCATTTTGTTGCAAGCAAGAGAGTGACAATTCGTTCTTCATTTTTGGCCTAGTGACCTGGGATAGTAGCCATCGATCACCCTCGTTTCCAAGGAGCTCATAACTCCCCAGTTCAGTACAGTACCAGTACCACTTTCTCTGCTGAGTGTGAGATGCCGTGCTGTCAAGATAAGATCCGACATAAATTTTTCCATCCGAGGCAGGCTCCTTGATATCGTGGACCAATGTCAAAGGCAGCAACAAGGCCTCGTAGTCGGCCAAACGGCGTGCTCTGCAGGAGCGCTCGATGGCATGCGGCACGGAGCCACAGGTAACGGTGCACCAGGCGACAGATTGGCCCGGTCGCGTAGACGAAGCAGCGGGTGGGCGACTGGGCCGGTCGAATCCGCTGCAGCGTTCTGCCATGCATGTTCGTGTGTCGGGGCAGGCAAGGCATATGCCACCACGGCCTCCATCGAGTCCTTTCTTTGCTTTCCTTGCTTGCTTTTCCTCGCGTTTAGGGGCCCTCTACTCTCTCCCCCAAAGAGAGGATTCGCATATACCTTCCGCTAGATTGAAGGTTTCGCATGACGGATTCACAGTGACATGTCACCTTTCTCTCTTTTTCTTTTTCTGAGTAATACTGTAGCAGCTCGTAGGATAGGATGGTGAATGGTCACACACACGCTTGGTGTGTTACATGTGCATGCATGTATCTGTAGCACATGCTCGCAAATGTTCTGGATTTGAGGTGTCCTTTCCTTCGACAAAAGATCAGGTTGCTGATTCTTGTATGGAGCCGGAGGCTACACCGAGGGTTATGCCTTGGAGCTTGCAGGAAAATGGAAGATTTCGAGAGAATTCATGCCGTACCTGCAACCTAGGTTTCTGTTGTTTGTCATCTGGCAATATCACTTCAATTGGATACCAGGAAGGATTCGTGCTTCAGTTGCACATATATTGATAGAAAAAGTCTAAATTATACCCTTGTAAACTACCATACAAGACATTTAGCATCCTTATCTTTTTAAAATGGACGAGGATTACCCACATCACTGTTTTAGATGGATTTGGACTGAGCTAGCATAAGTGTGCCAAACTGGCAACCCAATCAATAAAAAAAAATTAAAAAAATCATAGCACCCATATGTTATAGATCTCACCACTCTCTCTCCCTCAAGGAAGCTGAAGGAGGCAGCAGGTGACAAAGCCTGAGTCCTTTCTTGCTTGGTTGCTTTTCCTAGCTTTTAGGGCTATACCTTCCGCTTACTTGAAGTTTGCATGATGGATTACCAATGACATGGCCGCACACATCTTTTCCTCTTATTTTTCTTCTCAATGAAGCAGCTAGCATAGGATGGTCACACGCACTTGCTGCAGGTTAAGGTTACAAGCGCATTCATGTATCTTAGCACACGCTGCTCAACTTGCTCTGAATTTTAGGTGCTGAGCTGTTGGTGTTATTGTGCCTTCGACAAAAGATTAGATTCATGATTCTTGTATGGAGCTGGAGGCTACAGTAAGGGATTTTATTATGCCTTGGAGTTTCCTTCAAAATATCATGCCTCGGAGTTTGCAGGAAAAATGGTAGTTTTCGAGTGAATTCACGCCGTACCTGCGACCTAGGTTTCTGTTGCCGAAATTACAAGGCATGAAGATCCTTTGTGATTGGGAAGTTGGATACTCTATGAGTTTACATTAACATGGAACTGCTCTTTTTTTTTGGCTGTAGTTGTATTTTGGGCCCCATATTTTAGTACTCACATTCTTGCCTTAATACTACCACGGTAACAAAAATCTGAACGGCTATGAACTGGGGTAATGGCTGCAAGTGAAACAGAAATGCTACACCAGCCAATGATCTACTGGCGGTGATATTGTAGGTAGTCTCTGGGCGTCAGATAATTATGCTGCGAGTGCGAGTCGAGTTTGTATTGCCACATTGTAAGTAGTCCAATTTTGCAGTGTACAGTGTATAGACATCATTGTCCCCACGAGATCCATACAGGAATACAGAATTCGCTATCTACTCCACGCACTCGTGGGTGCAATCCAACACCAACTTTGCAAGAAGACGACGGTAGGATATGATTTTGGGATACGATTGTCTTGCTACTTTTTGCGCCCATGTAAAGGTTGGAATCTAGCCAATCCGTAGCATTTCCTTTTCATTATTCAGACATCGTTTGGTTGTGATACGGAGCATTAAGGAAAAAAAAACGCTGTAGAACATCCCTGTCCGTGGCCGGCACTAGCTAGACTTGGCTGCTACCTGTCGCGTGTCCACGAATGATCGATGATGCCGATGCCCGCGAGTAGGGGCAATCTTCGCACGTGAGGTGATGGGCGAGGGAAGAGAAGACCGGTCAAAAAGTTGGTGAAAGGCGATCGAGAACAGAATACTGACGACTGATGAGACTTTGAGAGTTGCCCCAGAGACAAAATACACTTTAATTGAGTATCAAGCTAAATCAGCACAGCGGTTTCTGGTCAGTGGACTGCACTACACTGTTACTACTACTAGAACTTCAGGTAGCTTTAGTGAAAACTTGCTGCGGAGAAGCAGCAACTGTTGCACTTGCAGCTAGTGTAGCTCATCGTATGACGGTCAGATGCGGTTAGAAATTCAGGAGCGAGGACGCCTGTGACTGCAGATGGGAGGAGCCCAGCACTCGAACGGAACGGGGTACAGTGTACAGAGCCGATCGACCATGGAAAGGTGAGTCGGCGAGTTGTGACCAGCCGGCGCCTCTGCCGCGCGCGCTGCGCAGTACACAGCGTCGTACACCACCCGGCGCGCGTCTCCGCGATGTGGTCCGGCCGGCGGCTTGGCGAGTTGGCGACACAACAATTCTGCGGCCCCCAACCCCACGTGCCGAGCCAACACCACCACGGTCGTATCCGCCGTATCATCCCCACACTTTCACCGGCTCTGCACCGCGCCACCGCCCGCGCACCGGGCGGGGGGCCACCCCGGCCGTTGAAAGCCCGGGCCTCCCCGTGCCGCTCCGCGAGTCGCCCGGTCGGTTGGTGGTCAAACGATGGATGAAACGAGCGCGTAGGCCGCGGATCGGACGGGAACGGAACGCGGCCGGGCGGTGCGTGCGTGCGATCTGTACCGCGGCCAGAGCGCTGGATGATTCGGTTGGTGGAGGCACGCGCGCTTGAATGCCAGATTGCCAGTGGCCGTCCGGCGGTGAGTACAGTACTAGCTAACTGTAGTAGCTATTCCTCCGCGTTGGATGGGTTGAATTGAACGCGTGCGTTAGCGGGGGTACGATCGAGCACCTGAGCTGTATAGGACATTCCGGTAGTAATGCATGCTGTCATCATGGTCACGATCGGATCGGGTTTTTTTTTCCGATGAGGAAATCGATCGATTGCCACAAAGTGTGTCGTGAGCCTGTGGTTTGCCTTTCAAGTATATTGGAGTTTTTTTTTGACGATGTAATTCATTGAATTTAATCATTTACCAGCCCATACTATTGTAGATATTATCTTTACTACTATAAAACCTATCACTATACCTAAAAAAACATCCTTAGAAATTGCCACCCACACAAAAGCTAGCCCCATAAAAAACTGAAGAAAGCACCTGGCACATATTATGACATACGGATATGTTGCAGTAAATAGTAAAGTTCTATAAACATATATGGAAATTACGTAAAACTATGGACCACTTTTAGCCACTTTTGGATGCTCGCTATAGGGCCAAATTTCGGTGCATTTACAGACCGAATTTATGGTAGTTAGAGCTGATTTTACGTCTTATTTAAAAAAACGAGTTTAATTACTCTCTCTATCATAAATACTCTGTTAGCTATTAAAATCAGGTTATTTATCTTCCCCACTATTTTGAGAGTGGTTTAGCTTATATGATTTCTTGACTTTTTTTTGAACGAGGTGGCTATATGTCACTTACGTCGCACTGCAATTTTTAAAAAATAATAAATACATGGACTCAAAGGTCAGTGACCTATCTTTTTCCTCTCTAATCTTTTCCCCTTTCTTCTGTCAATACTCCGAGGGACATGGCGCCGTTGTGTCGGCACCCCACCGCCTGTGCTCCCACCGCCAGGTGATGTGGAGGATCCTGCGCCCCCTCACAGCGAGCGCGACGTGAGGGAGCCGGAGCTTGCCGGCCTGCGTAACACCGGCGGCGAAGACCCGCGCGGTGGAGGCGACGGAGAGCGTGGAAGACAGAGAGGGTGATGGGGAGCGGGACGAGGGATCCGACGGCAGAGGTGGCGGGGAGCACGAAGGAGGAGCCCGCTCCGAGGGAATCTTTGAGGGGAAGGCGGCGATGGCGCAGGGCGCTCGATCCAGCGACGGAGTCCCGCGCTCGCCCCATCTTGGGCCCGGCCACCCTCCGCCACCACCAGGTGCCGCCCTCCTCTGCGCGCTCTAGCTCGTGCTCGCCACCGTGTTGAGGAAGTAGGAGTGAGAAGGTGGCTGGGGCGAGGAGGTGGATGAGGAAGGAGGGAGGGAGATCGACGGTGGAGGCGCTACTTATCCCGCGGAGGAGAGGATCATGGACGTCTCGCCAGGGGCGGCATTTCGAGGAGGAGGATGGCGCTGCTGAGGGATGTTGGTAGCGGAGGCCGGCCCCATCTCCTTCTCCGCCTTCGGTTCAACGACGCCCGTTGCTGCTGCCATGGAGCCACCGCCGCTGTCGTTCTGAACAATGCCGGATCCGCGGCCTCCTCTGCCCATCTCCTCCTCTGCTTGGGGGGCGCTGTCATTTAAGTTGCGGCGTCTGAACCACCTCTGCCGCCGCTAGCCCGTTGACCCCACCGTTCTTGCCAGCGCCTGCTGCTTCTATTGCTGTTGCTGCTTCTCACCTGATGTTTTGAGGGGGACAGAAGGAAGGAGGGGATCATGACATGTGGGGCCTTTTTTTTTGCTGACTGTATCACCCCGACAAATGCCAAGTAGTGAGTCAGCATGGATTTGATTAGTCAACGCGTCATATAAGATGAAACTGCTCTGAAAATCACCGAAGGAGATAAAATAAGCCGGCATTGGCATTAATATTTGAGGCGTTATAGTTTTGCAGTTGAGGGAGAAAATGATACTACGGTCATAGTTGAGGGATGCAAAATAGAATTTTGCGCGCTTTTGACCGAATCAGCAGGTACCTTCGGCCCAAATTGAAATGCAGCTGTGGGCCGGATTAATGACCACATCTGGACCAAATTTACATATAATTGGCCAAATTCTCACACTTTTCGGCCTAAGTTATGAGCAGTGCATGTCCGAATTGACTCACACATTTAGGCCAGATTGACGCGCATGTTTGGACTGAATTTAACTCCTTCGTGCCAAATTGCATGGTCCAATTTATTCTAACTTATGGGCCAACTATCAGTGCATCGCTGATCCGAAGGAAAAATCTATATTTTTTCCGTCAACCGTAAAACCAGTACAACACCTCCCTCAACTATAATACCAGCTTATTTTGTCTCATGGTTTTGATAGGGGTTTTGTCCGATATGACACCTAGGTGATTTTTATGGTGGCAATCCAATCAGTAATAAGTAATTTCAGTAACAATCCAATAATAATTTAAAAAATAGTAGGATCCACATCCTTTTGTCTTTCTCTCTCTCCTCTCATCTATCCTCTCATTCACCAGCACCATTAGCCACTGCCACCTCTCATCAAGCTTGTCACCGTGCTATCACTCCCACGGTCATTGATGTCGGCAGCCACTCGCACATGCCCACACGGAGGTCTAGCTTATAGTCTTTGTGCCCCTCTCTAGATTCTATCTTTAAGCTCCTTACCACACTCTTGCACACCCAATGTTACCGCAAAGCTAGAGGTGGGGTTGCCTACCAGCTCGATGGCGGTAGCAGGCTTGACGGTGGCTCTGCTTTGTTTAGGTTGTCACCGTGGTGCTGCACCACCGCTCCTGCTCTCCTTGGATTGCTGCCGCTATTGAGGAGCCATACTTCAGTGGAGATCCAATGACAGATGAGGGGTTCTAAGCAACGGTGACTGTGGACCTCGATAAACACATAGCATGAAAGCCCTTGTGTAGTGAACTTGAGTTCCTCACCAGCTATGCAACTTTCTAGTGGAAAGCTTCGAGAGGGGAGGGCAGGGTCAACAGTGCCAACCTCCTTGTCTGTCTCCTACTTGAGTGGTGGCACCTACTTCGCCACCACCATGTACCCACTGGTGACCCCACAACTCATCCTCTTTCTATGCATCGGGAGTATCATCCTAAACCAAGCTTGTACTTGTGCCACTGGCCACCATCATGCTGAGTGGTAGCTGGCCATCTATAAATAAACTCTTCTCTCACTCAATAATAGTGAACACAAGCATGTCCTCCCAAAACCCTTAGCGCCAAACGCCCTCCTCCCTTGAGCTCTATGACAGCTTTGCTAAATTAGAGAAAAAAAGATGTGGACCATTATTTTTTTAATGATGTCCATGATGACGCTGACGACATGTAGCATAAATCTACCAATCAATAGAACATATAGAATAAAACGAACATACAAACTATTGAGAGTGGTAATTTGTACTTGTATTGATAGGATGTGTTTTATCTTGTTTTATCGTCGCGGGAGGAAAATCGAACTGGGCAATAGTTGAAAGGAGGTATATGAATTTTTTTTCCTGATCCCAATTTAGGTGCACATATGGTCTGAATTGACGGTAGTTTAAATGGGAATTCAATCAATTGCCTGATTTTTTTTACCACGAACTAGTTCCAATTTCGTCAGTGTTTAGTCTTTTTCTCTCCCTATTCATCTAATGATTTGCTTACTGTTGATGATAAGCATATGAAATGCATAGATTGGAGTGCTGAGCTATAACCAACGTTGAACACACAACGTTCTGATGACTGACGATTGATGAATGATCCTACGAGGCTACAAGATGATGGAACTCACTACAGTGAACATGGACTATACTTCCACGAGCTGAAAGTGATTAGACTCCCAGTGAGTGACACGAGCAGTCGACACGACAATGCCAAACCGAGCGTGATTGGACCTGGCATGTGCGTGTATGCGGATGGAACGCTTGGTTCGCGGGAGCACGAGTGGTCTGCGACTTGGGAGAAGTTGGGAAAAAAAAGCTTGAAAATTGAGCACACTTTATGGCCGACATCAACATGGGGCCCAAGCTTGAACTTTGTTTCCAAGGTACGATCATTTCAATTATTTGCTTTAGATTTATCGTTTTTGGAAATCCCATCTCATCATGAAACGATTATAAGTCTGCGTTCGGCACTGAGCATTGGGAGTAGAATATCAGTAAAACGAGATATCTTACTAAATAATTAATTAAGTTTAAAAAATAGTTTAATATAATTTTTAAATCAACTTATATATATAATTTTTAAAAATAATATACTATTTAGATCGGAAAACGTGTCAAAAAATGGAGTTTTCACCCTTACCTTAGATTCGAGCACCTGGTAATACACTGATAATCAATAATTTGGTATATATATATTTTAATCCTGTAGGCATGCCTATATAGAGTACACATGATATGATAGATCCACAAATATGCTGAGTTATTGACAGACGACGTAATTATAGAGGCTGTAACTTATTGTTAGACAAGAACTAAGACCCTCCTCATGAAACACAGACACACACGTGCTGCTAGCTAGCTTATGCATGCATGCCCATACATAGCATGCATCTCAATCAGCGAACACAAACTAGGCTGGAACCACCAACCTTGCCACAGATCTTAAGGATGTTGAGAACCATGACATTGATATCGACATCGTTGAATCGGAGATCAATCTTTATGGCGTCGCATAGGCATGCAGCAGCAGTGTCATATTTAAGGTTGTATAGTTCTGAGCAGTATGGGTACTCCTTATCGCCGTTACCTATCCCCAAGGCGACACACCCTCTAAGGTTAGTTAAGACCAGCGGGCACTTAGGGGGCAGCATCGGTTTCGGTTTTGTTACTGGCGAAGGTGGCAACGATGGCGACGGATTGACTAGAGCTATAGTGGGCGGAGGTCTGGTCGGGGTTGGTAGCTTTGGTCGGCATGGGTCAGGCATCGGTTGCCCATTGACAGGAGAAGCCAAGACCAAAATAATTATCGGGAAGAATAGTTTAGGGTTGTTTGCATGTTTGGTTGCTGCTTATGATGCTTTTAGAGTATGCAGCCTTGCAGTATTTATAGGCATCTAGCATGTACGTGAGTGCGGCTAAGATCAATAAAACTGGAGTCTTTTTCAATATCAACGCTCTAATTAATAGGTACATTGTCAGTTTTATGTTTAGCTTAATTCCACACTATTTTTCTTATTAGTAGAGTTGCAGTCACACCCACCCTCTGCACACAAGACAACCAGAAATAGATTGCCAATACGCTATAGTAGACACGGCAAAGATTTTTGAACATCCAAGAATATGTACACTTTTTCATTAGGTAAACACGTGTGTGCTCTAAATAAATGTGACACCGTGTCAATCCTAGGGTGGGTGAAAAATGAACACCCTTGTACATTTTACTAGCTAGGATACTAGCCCGTCTTCAACTTCTTCCAACAGAATAATTATGGTTACTGATAAAATTATCACTAATAAATATGAACATAGTTAGATTTATCAAAAATGTTAAGATTATCTTTTTATAGCATATTTGAAAGTACTTCAACTTCATTATGTTTTTAATATCAATAGCTCGAAAATGTGATTGACAAATATTTAAATTACCTGTTACAATTTATTGTTGCTTGATCAACTAAGAGGCACCGGTCAATCATGTTCCTTTTTTGGAAGTGGATTTTAAGCTCTCAGCATTGCATACAGTCTAAACACTTCTGATTTTTTTTCATGTATCACCGTAGCAACATGTATTTAAGGTTAAATTAGATCTCTATGGAAAGTCAATTTACAACTTAAGTGTGTATGCACTTATCTCTTAGATGCCATCTAAATATTCATGAAAAATCTGAAAGAAATTAACAGCATAAATTACAATGTTATATCCCATTCAAGAAACATTTAAACCTAAATTCAATCTACATATTTCATAACAAAGAATACGAATTTGGTTGTGAACAATCTAAGTACTGTTAAGTAGTTTGTTTATTTTGTTTCTTGTGGTGCCAATTGACTTTAAACTTAAATTTTGTACAATAACAGATATTTGTTATATAAATATTGTAATTTTGTTTCAAAATATTTTATAACTATTTGACTGGTATTTAAAGAGTGAGATGAAAATGAGTGCACATGCACTCGACTTGTAAAAACCCAACTTGTAGATCTCCATAGTATGACTTTTCATAACATGGATTTTTTTTTCTACATGTGTAGGTCAATTCTTTTAACCCAACAATGTAGATTATGCTGACAATAGGTGATTACAACCTTGTTGTTACAAGAACAAGACATCACATCTTGTAACATTGCAAGATATGTGAGTAGACAAGCACAAATATCAAAGCGGCTAAATCCAGCACACACAAAGTATATGGACAAGTATTAGCAACCATCTTAGTCCTTTGATAGATTAGCAAACTGGTACAACCAAACAAGTCCGTGACTTAGACCCTAAAGATAGGTCCGCCAATTAGATAATTGGTACCCACAAACAAGCCTTTTTTTATGTCTTATTGAGGACCTTGCAAACACAGTAACCACTAATAGAGATAAAAAAGCAAAATACTAGTATAAATTGTTCTAACACTATAAATACCGTGAAAGACAAACCCTGACTTACTTTATTGATCTAAACCTCAAACCCTAAACTACCCTATTGATCTAAACCTGTAAAGACTTTATATGGAAGAAATATGGAAAGTTACTAGAGCAGGACAAGAGACGATCCTCTTGCCGCTAGCTCATCACATACCGAAGCTAGAAAGTGAAGGGGAGTAGAGGATGGTGTGGCATTGGCTCCTCGAGACTCATGAGTCGCGGGAAGTAATACACAACTCTGAGTCACGAATAGCCTTGTGTAGTTGATTTGACACTGCACGTCTATATGTTGGTAAATTACGGAACAATTTACATTGTCAAAATATTTTACGATTATTCGTATTATTTGCAAGAAATCATGTATAGACCTTGAGTGTTTAAATTTTCACGTTTTATTAATTTCTTCTATCACTTTAACGAGATAATAGATAGACCATAGATTATTAGAGTTTGCTGAAAACCAAGCTGCGTGGACGGAAGAGCAGAGCACGTGGTATGTACAAAACAATAACGGAAACACGGAGGGGATTGCCTAACAAGTATACATATATTCAACTAACGGAATGTGTGCTCAAAGATTATTCTGGGATGATCCCAATACTTGCTGGCTCCAAATCCCTTAAATCAATGCCATCGTGTGTAATTAGGGGCTGGAATAAGGTACGTCATGACTCATGACAAACGTGCGCCAAACAACTACGTACTCGTAGCCTCGTTAATCCTGTACAGTCACGCACGGCTTGATCATCTGTAGCAACAGAGCGATCGATCGAGGCGGAAGCTGGACTTAAGGTTGCCACCGCACGTCACCTCCGCAGCTAATCTCTTCTTTCTAAAATAAGATCATCTTTACCTTCTGTTTGTTTTAAAATAAGTTTATTTTTAAACAACTATTGCATTCACTATCAAAAGGGGAGGATCTCCCAGGTGCAAACCATACACTCTGTTAACTTACCGAGTATATAGTGGGACCACTGAGTAAAGACAAGTGTCCCTTCAATACACCCGGTAAGTTGCATCAGTTACAGAGTTTCTTTCAGCTACACCAAGGAACTTGACTCTGAAACGTATTCCTCCGGCCATTCTAACGGCGAAAACTAACTTTACCGGTTTGTTATGTATATAGAAATCGGTAATCCAAACAGTCCAAGGCATAATGAGTGTGTGTCCTAAGTGTAACTTGATGAGAGAAAAATTGCCGTGTATCTTTGACAAAACGCAGCGTAAATAATTGAATCCCGTTTGAGAAAGAAAAGGTATACGTTAGAAAAGATTGTTCCGGTGTGTTGCATTCGGCACACCAGCTAAATGATGAAGGCACATGGTAAGCTTATGAATAATAACCAAGCGTCCTGGTATCATCCCAGGTGTTTTTATGTATGATCATAAAGAGAAAAATATGTTTGTCTTATTTTCTACAACAGTAGAAAGCCCTACCAATAAAGCAATTACTCTTTTTGATTATAAATATTTAATATTTAAGATAAGATTTAGTTAAACTTTTAAATCTTTACAATAACTAATTCCCCAAATTCTTCAGGGAAAAAATATAAATAAAAAATGGCTTTTTAGTTCATGAAACAAAATATAGAGTAAATTGTGCCTACTGTACACAATTTTGGATGGTCGGTGCCAATAGGTACGAATAACTTGTAAATACAACTACTTGCTTAGTTGTGAGAACCAAAGCTAAAATGGTTCATGAAATTAATACGAGATAACATGGTGCTGACATAAATGTTACATTGACTTTCACGCTAGATAGTTTGGCCATGATTTTCTTTTCTTTTTTAAAAAGTAAAACCCAAGCTAATGGAGACGCTATTTTGGATTATATTACTAGTTTCTTTGGTATTATTTGTGATAAGTTTTTTTCTAAAATATTTACATGTGATTTATATGAATTTTAGGTAATAACAATGATGATGATTTTAGCATTAAGTTACCTCTCCCCAACTACTTGTGTCATATGGATAAGATAGATGGAATTAGGCTAGAATAATACACGGAATCTTGATATCAGATATAATAATACTGGATGGTAATGCTCGTATTTATATTTATTTATTCTTTTTAGTGATACTTGTCATATTTGCTTATGTGTATAGAAATATGTAGTCTTGCTGTATTTATAGTTATAGGCATCTAGCATGATGTACTGGCTCCGGGAAATAAAACTAGAAGCGTTCTATTGAATAGTAGATTGTCAGTTTTTGATTAGCTTAATTCCACACTAGTATTTTTCATAGTACAACTGATATCACACCCTCTGCACACAACCACATATAGATTGCCAATACGATATAGTACACCCGGCAAAGAATTTTAAACATCCAAGTGTGAGCTCTAAATAAATGTGACGCCGTGTCAATCCTAGGGTGAGTGAAAAATGAACACCCTTGTACACTCTGCTAGCTAGGATACTAGCCCGTCTTCAACTTCTTCCATCAGAATACTTGTGGTTATTGATAAAATGATCACTAATAAACATGAACATAGTTAGCTTTGTCAAAAATGTTAATATTTTCTTTTTATAGCATATAGTACTTCAATGTCAATATGTTTTAAATATCAATAGCTCAAAAAGGTAATTGACAAATATTTTGATTGTCTTTTACAATTTATTGTTGCTTGATCAACTAATTAGAGGCACCGGCTAATCATGATCCTTTTTTGGAAGTGGATTTTAAGCTCTCAACATGTATGTTTAATTTGATTCTTGCATATAATCTAAATTCTACAATTTTTTTTAAAAAATAAAAAATATCATATGATGTATCACTGTAGCAATAAGGTTAAATTAGATCTCCACGGAAAGTCAATTTACAACTTAAGCGTGTATGCACTTATCTCTTTGATACCATCTAGTCAAAAATAATTCTGAAAGAAATTAACAACAGAAATTATATCCCACTCAAGAAACATTCAAACCTAAATTCAATCCACATATCTCATAACAAAGAACACAAATGGTCGTGAACAATAAACAATGCAAGTACTATTAATAAATTAATAAAGTAGTTTGTTTATTTTGTTTTTCGTTGTGTCTATTGACTTTAAACTTAAAAAATGTTAAACAATAAGAGATGTTTGCTTTATCAGTATTGTAATTTTGTTTCAAAATATTTTATAACTATTTGACTAGTATTTAAAGAGTGAGATCCAAATGAGTGCACGTGCACTTAAGTTGTAAAAATCCAACTCGCAAATATCTATAGTATAACTTTTCATAGCATGGATTGTTTTTTCTACACGTGCAGGTCAATTCTTTTAACGGAACAATGTAGATTATATTAAGAATAGGTGATTACAACTTTGTTGTTACAAGAACAACAACACATCACATCTTGCAACATTGCAAGATATGTGAGTAGATAAGCACAAATATAAATATAAAGGTGACTAAATCCAGCACGCACAAAAGTATATGGACGAGTATTCCTTTGGTAGATCAGTAAACCGGTGCAACCAAACAAGTCAGAGACTTTGACCCTAAAGCTAGCTCTGCCGATTAGATAATTGGTAACTCCACAAATAAGCCTTTTTATGTCTTAATTGAGGACCTTGCAAGAATAGTAGCCACTAATAAACATAAAAGCAAAATACTATAAATCTATACCTATACTGGTCACTTTCTATAAGTTCTCATGTTAATAAAAAGATCTAACCGTTGATTAGGTGGGTCGTATAATTATAGCCATAGATTTAATCATAATGTGATCAGATCATGTCGTAAGAGTTGGAAACCCTTTAAACAAACAAGTTAAATCCCCATCATACGTACTGTTTGTTTGTTTAGAGATAGATCTAATTAGACAGAAATACGTTGCAAATTGTAGTCCTACACCTTTTCTCTTTTCTTGAAAGCATTACAAGACTTAATTCTCGGTTGGAATCCTAATCAAACAAATCTACTACATACATTAGGCATGGACTGAATCGGAATCTCTTTATAACCAAAGAAGCAAGCTTAATTAATATAGGCTAATAAGTTTGAAATATTAAATAAATAATGGAAAATCTATAATTGAGACTACAAACCAAATATATTAAATGCTTATTAATTTCGAATTTTTAAATTATAAAATCATAAAAATCAATAATTAAGTCTTTAAGTAAGTTTTCACGTTAACCAGAGAGATTTGTCTGTCAATTAGGTGAATCAAATTATCAAGACCACAAATCATATTGAAAATTTTTATTCAATAAAACTTGCCATTGAAATAATGTTGACTTTTTAGTTTCAAAACTTATGTTAAAATTGAGACTCCAAATTGAACATAATTTGCTACGTATTGATTCAAACTTTGGAATGACTAAGTCATGGAGCATGTAGTAAAATTTATATTTATTACTTCCAAATTTCAGAATTATTTAAAGTAGTAAAGACTAAAATTAAGTACAAATTTGTATGCAATAATTCTAAAATTTTGACGTTATTAAGTATTAATTTTAAATTGACTGATTTCTACAACCTTTCCTTCAATGATCTAGGTGCTGCTATTTTAATGTTTGCACCAGCTGTATGGGATTTAAAACTTAAATACTCCGCTTAATTACCTGGTTTTCCATTGTTTATTATATTGACATTCTTTGAAGAGATTTTAGAGAACAAGAGCTTGCAGGTAGATTAAAATTTTACTACCTCCGTCGAAATATATGGCATTGTTGACTTTTAGATATGAAGTATGAAAATTTATCTTATTAATAAATTTAATGCAAATATGAAAAAAAAGTTATAATAAAATAAATACAACTTTAATATTTTTAATAAGATAAATGATCAAATCCCTTACCCAAAAGTCAATAATATTATATATTTAAAAATGAGATAGTGAATTTACTATATAAATTATTTTCTTTCCAAATAATAATAGTCCCGCATAATGCACAGGTGACGACTAGTAAATACTGTGAAGACAAACCCTAAATTACCCTATTCATCTAAACCTCTAAAGACTTTACATGGAAGATATACAAAAAAGTTAGCAGACAAGATACGGATCCTCTCGCCGTTGGCACATCACATACCGAAGGGAGAAAGAGAAGAGGACCGACCAGAGGAGCGATGTGGCATTGGCTCGTGGAGACTTCTGATTTGTGAGAAGTAATACACAAAGCTGAGTCGTGAACAGCCTTATGTAGTTGTTTTGACATTGCACGTTTATATGTTGGCAAATTACGGAACAATTTACATTGTCAAAATATTTTTACAATCACTAGTATTGTTTGCAAGAATTGAGGTATAGACATTGAGTATTTAAATTTTCACAATTTTTTCTATCATTTTAATAAGATATTAGATAGATCGTATATAGATTATTAGAGTTTTCTGGAAACAAAACTGAGTGGGACGGAAGACCACGTGGTATGTGTACAAAACAATAACGGAAACGCGGAGGGATTGCCTAACAAGTACACATATATTCCACTAATGGAACGTGTGCTCAAAGATATTCTGGGATGATCCCAAGACTTGCTGGCTCCAAATCCCTTAAATCAATGCCGTCGTGTGTGATTAGGGGTTGGAGCAGGTACATCATGACAAACGTTCGCCTAATAATTAACTACACAGTGTATTCTCGTATCCTCGTTAATCCTGTACATTCACGCATGGCTTGATCACCTGTAGCAACAGCGCGATCGATCAAAGCAGACGCCGGACCTATGGGTACCACTGCGCGTCACCTCCACGGCTAATCACTTCGTTATAAAATAAGATTATCTTTAACCCTCTTATTAATCTTAAAATAAATATATGTTTGAGCAATCATTATATTCACGAGGGGAGAAGGGGAGGATCTTCCGGGTGCAAACAAAAGCAACTTAGTGTTTTCTTTGACGCTCGGTAACTTACCGAGAGTATAGTAGGAACACTGAGTAAAGACAGATACTATGGTGTGTCCCTTCAAAACACCCGGTAAGCTGCATCAGTTACATAGTGTCTTTCAGGGAGCTCGACGCTGAAACGGATTCCTTCGTCTATTCTAACGGCGAAAACAAACCTTACCAGTGGTCCAACGGCAGAACGTGTGTGTGGCCTACGTGTAACTTGATGAGAGAAAAAAAATTGCCGTGTATCCTTTACAAAACACAGCGCAAATAATTGAATCCCGTTTGAGAAAGAAAAGGTATATGTTAGAAAAGATTGTTCCGGTGTGTTGCATTCGGCACACCAGCTAAATGATGAAGGCACACGGTAAGCTTATGAATAATAACCAAGCGTCCTGGTATCATCCCAGGTGTTTTTATGTATGATCATAAAGAGAAAAATATGTTTGTCTTATTTTCTACAACAGTAGAAAGCCCTACCAATAAAGCAAGCATTCCTTTCCATCATAAATATTTAGTATTTAAAATAATATTTAGTTAAACTTTTGAATCATTACGATAACTAATTCCTCAAATTCTTAAAGAAAAAAATAAATATATAAAAAATGACTTTTTAGTTAGAGTAAATTGTACCTACTGTACAGAAATTTTGGGTGGTAGGTGTAAATAGGTAAAAATAACTTATAAATTAATCTTTTCGGTACAACAACTTGCTTAGTTGTAACAAACAAGGTCAAAATGATTCATTAACGCTGACATAAATGTTACATTGACTTTCATGCTAGATAGTTTGGCCATGATTTGCTTTTCTTTTTTAAGTAAAACCCATGCTTATGGAGATGTTATTTTGGATTATCTTACTATTTTGTTTGGTCTTATTTGTTATAAGTTTTTTCTACAATATTGACATGTGATTTATATGAATTTTAGTATTGACAATGATGATGATTTTAGCATTAAGTTGCCTCTCACAAGCTACTTGTGTCATAGATAGAAGTAGGTTAAATATAACTTAACGTTTGTGTTTGTATTTATAGTTAATTATTTTTTAATTGATAGTGATGAAGTGAGGCAGCCTGATGTTATAATATTGTTATATTATTCTATTAATTTAGTAGTTTAATATAAATAAAATTAAAACATCTTACAATATAATATAATATAAAACACAGCGAGTATAGAATCGATGTCATGATAAGCATTCTGTACACTATTTTTTTTGTGTTTAGTAGCATCACCAAAATTTTAAAATCATCTTTAAATTTGATGACATGGAGCTATTTCTCAAAATTTAATTTACCCATATTAGAAATGAACTGATTTTTGTTCCAGGAAATTTGAGATGGGTGGCCCACATGTAATCTGAAAAAAGGGCGCGGATTCTATTTCATTAGAGCGGGAAACGAAATTCGCGGTGCCTTATCCTTCACGCCCTCAACCACTCACCTAACGAACATTTCACCCCTCATCTTCCCCCCTTTTTCCTCTCACAAAAGCCGAACCAGCGACACCACCAGATCTGCCATTTCCAGCGTTCTCCACAGCTGGCAACCACCGCTCGCCTCCCCACACTCCCTCAGTCCCTCGCCTCTTTAACAGATCGACGCCGCCGCCTCCCTCGCTCTGCAGCACATTCAGTTTTCCTCTCCGCTCACCTCCGCCGCGCCGGAGTTGCTCCCCTCTATCTCCTCCTGACTGCTCGTCTCCATCGACGTCAATGTTGGGGCCTGGGGCGGTCGGATCAAGCCGCGTCATGGTCAGGGGCGGCCGGATCTGGCCGCTCCCAACATTGGATAGTTCGAGCTGGTGTCGGCGGCCTCGGACGAGGTCGAGCACCAACGGCGATGGCTGCATTGAGCGGTTTGAGCGGGCCCGGACTTCGGACGGTGACGGCAGCACCACGCGGCTTGAGTCGGGACTTAGAATGGCAATGGTGGCGAGCTCCAACGGTGACAAGCCCCGTTGACCTTGGGTGGCGACGAGCTGGAGCCACATCGAGTGACCCCGGCTGATTTGTCTTGGCCAGGCCCGATGGTGAGTGTTCTTTCACTAGCCTCATTTCTATTTCCAACCAGGCCATCGAGGAGGCTTATGCTTGCTATTAATAATTAGCAGACCGTGATATTACTAATGCCTTGCAGGTGGTAGTTGTACATCATTGTTTTACCTTAAACATGTCATCAAGGGATATTGTACTATTAGCTTACTAAAATATTTAACATTTTTCAGTTGGGATGAACTTATCGTAACCCTGAAGTGAATGTTTTTAGATGCAAGTTACTGAAATTAAATTATCTTGCGTTCAGGCTGGTGATGCACAAATTGATTGATCTTCCTGCTGGTCCTGCTGGTTTGTATGTGTTTCTTCATTAAAAAGTTGTATGCCTGCAGCCTTAAAAAAAAGCTATATGCCTGCCTGCCTGTCTTTTTAAACTTCTAACATGCACATTGTTAGTATGATAAGTTTGATTTGTTTATGTTGAACTTGAGGTATTGTTGGAGGATTGATAAAAGCAAGAATTCTGCTAATTTTGGTTTACAAACTTCCTCCTTATATTTGCTATTAATAAACAACACTGTCTTATTGGAAATAAGAACGGCCTTTTTGAAACAAGGAGTAAAAGACCAACCTTTTTTACTTTGCCTTCCCTCAATAATGAGTTTGCACATTTATTTCATATATTTTAGAAAATCTTCAGTACAAAACTAAGATAGACTTAAGAATCAAGAATAAGAAATTTAGCCAGAAGAAGATAACTAGCTTCCAAGTTGTGGCACATTAAAGTTAATATTTGTTACGAAAGATGTATTTTCTGTGGTATGAACTCTAAAATTTAGACAACAATCTAGTACCTTTTGTACATGCTAAAGATCTGTAGTTCATTATTGATGCAAAAGCTTAGAAATTCTGAATTTCTGATTACTTCTGCAGGTTCAATAATAAGTGTTGTTAGTAGTGATGAACTTGTTCACAAATTCTGAGTTTCTGATTCATTCTTGTCATTGTGTATCCTCGGACATTCACTGATTTGGGATAAAAAGCTCTTCTATTCTATCCGTTATATTAAATCATTATGGTTGAATGTTTATTTACTCTAAGCACCAGTCAAGTTAATTCTGGTCACAAGTTCTTATGTGTCTTTTCATGATTTCAGATATGGGTAATGTGCTGCTGCATACTGTCTTATGGAAAGCTTCCCTGGTGGATAAATTTAGGTAAGAATGTAGCAGTGAACTTTGTATTTTTTACGGCATCTCATTAGTCTTTTGTAAAATCACCAGTGAC
Source organism: Oryza coarctata (assembly GCA_030770085.1). Taxonomy (NCBI): domain Eukaryota; kingdom Viridiplantae; phylum Streptophyta; class Magnoliopsida; order Poales; family Poaceae; genus Oryza; species Oryza coarctata. Next base: position 15,050,300 of record CM061475.1, read on the forward strand.
TGTCCCACCTCTTTGTTTTTTCACATATTCATGGTGCTATCTCCCCTATAACTAGTGCAATCTGAAGACCTGCAGGGTTAGCCATTGCGATCTGGATAAGCTTATTTCTAAGCATTACATTATCCTTTTGCAAAAATTTAAGGTTAAATAGAAAATAATCTTTTCTATGTAGGGAAATCTATTAATGCTTTTGCTAGAAAATTCATTTAATTCAGCTTGTAAAATATAAGATGGATTTTCTTGAATGTTGTTGCAATGCATGGTAATTGTGCTAAAATTTGAATGAAGTAGCAGGTCCAATGACGGTGTCATTTATCCAAACAAACTACAATATCTGAATAAATTCTAGAAGTTACTATCTATACTCTGAATAAAGAAGTATCAGGAAAGTTTGTGAGATGTTCATGTCAACAAAGATTTTGTAATTTATGCAGGCCTCCTGAAAAACGAACATAACTGACCATAATTGTCCAATAAAATTCTTGCTTATTTTTTCCAATGAACATTATACTCAAGTCAACTCATACATCAGCTTGTAGTTTGTTCCTTCTCAGACAAATAAACGTTGATATCTGTAGTTGGTATAGTGATAGCAATTTAGAGTTCACCCTGATTTCTCTGTCGTGTTCCTGTGTTCATGCTGTGAACGGTTGCTGATTACCACCCACCTTGAAGTAGATCATTTTGTTCTTCAATTAGGTTATTAGCAGTTAATTCAGTTTGGCTATATATCAACCTAATGCAATAATATTGTTTCAGTTTGCCTCCTGACCAGTTCAGTGTAGGTTATGGTCTTCAAGAAAGACAACTTGCTACTTGCTAGAGATGCTTGTGTGTCGCATTCTTGTGGAGTTCAGGATGGTACTTCAAGTGTGAAGAGTTTGTCATTTTGTCAGGTTATTTGTTAGGCTCCTGCAGGGCTATTCTTATTAGATGTATGTTGAATATTCTGACTACATTTGCATGTCAATTAATTTAACCTTGGCTGGAATTCTTCAGCGTGTTGAATGAGATTGTTCTGATGGGTTTATTACAAGCTTTGTGAAGCTTTCATGTGGACATAATTAGCGTACCTCAATTAGCAAAAGCATTTTTTTAAAAAAAGAGGTTATACCAAGTTACCGGGTGCATCAACTGAAATACACAAGGCAACCTCTCAGCCCTTCCCGAGTGCTACAATCAGAAGAACACGGTAAGAACTTTGAGATTACCGGGTGGCACCGAAGGACGCACCGTTACACATCAATGACGTGTTTAATGCTCCTGTGTCCATGTTTAGAGGTTTTCCCGTGTTATAACCTCCGAGGAAGCCTCCTTTTCCGTTTGGTGCCGTTAGTGAAACGTTACACAGTGCAAGGTGGACCCTCGGTAACCTTCCGAGCGTTTTCCAGAAAACACACCAGAAGCCAAGATGGGAAACTTGCATTGCTCCCGGGTTTTATCACTGGAGAACGTCGTTGCCGAGTGTATTGGTGCTGTTACCGGGTGTTTCTGGCACTAGGGAGATGTTTGTAAAAAAGTAGAAAGAGACAATTACATTAGAATTTAATATTTAATAAAGCGAAGAATATTTTAATCTTTTTATTTTTTATCGATATGTTTGGGATGTGTAAAAAATAAAGTTATTTTGAGAACATATCAACCTCCCTCAGGTGAGTGCGTTGAAACTGAAATGAACTTGGAGCTGTGGAGCTGAAAAAGAATAAGCCCATTATATTTTTAGGTATTTTAAAGTAGATTTATTCATTCATCTTTTATTGAAAAATTAGTAGCACCGTTTGATTTGAGTCTAGCTTTACAAGATACGACTGTAACTTTACAAGAAAAAAATACAGGAGCTAAAGCTATGCCAACCATGCTCTAAAAGAATTACTAAGTATAAGATTTGATCATTTGCCAGGCACACGTAAATATTTTTACCGATTGGAGCGTTTTCCTAGGACTCATTAATTTTAGGGGTGGGTTATAAAAGCTAGCAATTCTCACATTGATTAAAAAAACTAGAAATTTTCACACTATTTTAAAAATAAAAAAAATCCGGAGTGTTTATGAACAATGTATGGTACAGATCTTCTAGAATATGGATTCATTTGAAGTGATCGTACACGACACAAACAGATAATGCTTCTCGGATTCATTTTTTTGGCCGTAAGAGTCCATGCATGCACGACGGATAGATTTTGTCTCGAAAGTAAGGTAGTCCCTACTGCATTACTAATTTATTATTTTTCAAAATATCAGATATTTTTATTTCGTTAAAAATAAGTTTTTAGCTAATAATTGCTTTATTAGTATATTTTTATGTCATTATGTAATTACTTTTGAATATGTATATAATGAATTTAATTTTGTGTTAAAAATATATATTCAAGTAATCCCTAGTTAATTTTTTTATCGTAACAAAATAAAATACGTCTTATATTTTAATTTAAATAAAATGAAGAGAGTATTAAAACATCAGAAACTTTAGGTCTACAGGCTTTTAATCGATGACGAAAATAAGTCCACATCAAACATCGCTGGAATTTGTGGCCTTCTCTGGTTAAATCGAGGCTAGGTGGTTGATCACCCAGAAATTTTCATGAGTACTGATTATTCATGGGCCACAAATAGCCCCGCTGAAGATTTTAGATGGGCTAACTAACATGGCCGATTTTTTTCCACATCTGGTGAAATTTCCCGCACGTTTGGGTCGAATAGAAGCATCACCTTTCGGTCGAACTGATGCATACTCTTGATAGCTTTCACTTTTAGGCAAAAATTGTAAGCTCTGCTGGGCCGAATTGACACGAGTATAATTAGGCTCTTTTTGTGCTGAATTATGAGGCGAATTTATGGTCACTTTTTGGTCTAATTTATGCTCACAGCTGGGCCGCATTTACACTATTTTAACTGGGAGTTCGATTTGTTTCTTTACCCTACGAACTAGCACTGATTTTCCTGTGTTTACTCCTATTCTCACTCCATGCAATTTAAAGTTTTTTTTTCCTGTGATGATGTTAAAAATGTTGCTTATTGTTGTAGAAAATGCGTACCCAACACACGGGGCATTCAACCTGATTGGATTGGGCTGGACCTTAGCTGACCTTATCTACTCCGTAACTAGTTGATGAATGACGAATGATTATACAAGGCTACAAAATAACCCATGGAAACCTCCACCAAATCCAGGCATATTGAAGGACAAGTACTGAAACCTTCTGACCTTCCAGGATTCAGGAGAAAAAGAAATTAAACCATAAATCAGAAGAACAAGTTACTGAAGCATGTTGCGCTAAACATTCTAGAAATCAGAAAATCCATTCCTCAACCACACAATGGAATGACAGATATGTAATGGTACCGTGGGTGATACGTTGTAGTCTATTGTGAAATGCATATGTATGTGCAATGTTTTGATGCTAATCGGATAGTATGTGATGCTGTAATTTCTTCACACATATTGATGTGTATATTGTGCTACTTCAATCCATATTATAGACCAATGTGTGCGCTGACCTAAGCTGTCCAAATCGAAGGCATAACCTCTAACGTATTTCACTCTCATCTCCTCCATGCTACCATCTGATACATGTTCATATGATATAAATAAACACTGCAAGACATAATATGTACTATACACATTTAGGCCACATTCAAAGATCGCAAATCAAACTAAATAACTGGTTACACGTTGTCGGATAGGCATTAGCACGTTATATGTTTGAAGTATCGTTATTACATGGCTTAGTAAATTTTAAAACTGATATTGTGCCACATGTTGCTCCTATTGAATGCCACGAAGGTACTTCTCCTTCCTCGTAGCCTCTGGTCTAGCTTTCTTAACATAATGTGCCATCTCTGGCTTTCTCTTCCTCTCAGCTTTCCATTCTTTTTTCTCCCTCTTTTTTACTCTTCCTCGACCCTTCATTAAGTCTCATATCGGTGTTTAAAATGCTCCCTAATCAACTCTTGATTTTATCCACTCCACAAAGTCATAGAGATAAAGGTGGTTGTGGATTTGGTGCCTTCAAATATATGACAAGGTGTTAGCAATTACGTAGAAAGGATAAAACTATAGTAAAATACAATTATACATATCTCAACCAGCTTTTTTAATTCCCCTTTCTTTCCTCGAAGCTTTGGCTTTTCTAGGGAGTATGCACAGTTTGCGCACAGTAGGTGTCATCTCGCTTGCAAATAGCAAACTTTCATTCGTCACCGCACCAACAATTATTCTCAATAAGATCTTTTATCTCTTAATGGCTTTGCCATGTATCATCTAAAACCCCATAGGGACTTAATGTGCTTTTAGGTTTGATAGTTGAAGCTGCCAGTCAAACTAAATAGCATAGTTATCTCAGAGAACAATTAGCTTGCTGGTGGGATGGCAATAGCGCACAGCCTCTAACCAACCAACCCAGGTTTGAATCCCTCCCCTGCAGCTATTTTCAAGGATTTTTGCCATGAAAAACTCTAATGGGCATCGGTGCAATGCTTAAGAGCGCACCCGGTCCTGGTTTTACGTCGGTTGGTATAAAAACCTTCCGGATCATCCGGTCTAAAACGGGTCAAATGCAGGCCCGGTCTTCAATTTGAATCGGACTGGACAAAGGCCCAGTTTCGGTTTTTTCGATTGAACCGCCGGTTCGGTCCCATTTTTTCTTTATGCCCGGAACAGATTGCTTGGACTGCGCTGGACCTTAGTTCACCTTATCTAACAAATTGACGAATGACGAATGACGAATGATCCTACAAGGCTACAAACTGACCCACGGATGATACATCCATTCAACGATACTTTTACATGCTGAAGGTGGTTAGCCTGCCACAGTAACATGAGCCGGTGGACATTCCCCAGTTCCCCAACCAACACAACCCGAGGAAACCTCAACCAAATCCAGGCATATTGGAGGACAAGTACTGAAACCTGCTGCAGCAGAGACCATCCAAGATTCAGGTGAAAAAGGAATTAAACCAGAATTCAGCAGAACAAGTACTGAAGCATGTTGCGCCAAACATTCCAGAAATCAGAAAATCCATTCCTCAACCACACACGGTACTGCTAGTATCAGTACTCCTATTTGGACGATTAGTCAAGCACAAGACACAACACAGGAATGCAAGTAACAAGACCCAATTTATTCCGTATGACAGAGAACATCTCCCCGTGTACACTACTAGTACACAGAGATCATACACAACAGCATACATTACACATAAAAAGAGGAGAGATCTCTTCTGAGAGTTCATGCATTCGGTGCTTATACTAACTTATTACATAAATACATACACAAGACGTCGTGTTCTCTTCAATCACAGCATTGAAGAACGACCATTTATAGCTAACATATATAAGATCATAACTGTATGACTAAGTTTTTTCTCTGTTTGACGTGAGCTACAAAATGAACTCCTAACATGTAACCTAAAACACAATTAGAACACTAGATCCTAGATACAAGAGCCAAGTGTTCTGATGTGAAAACTGAAAGTGTGCCTGTCCTGTAGTAATATTTACATCTCTACACCACTGAGGAGAACGACTCGAACAGGTTGACGCTGATGGCCGCCAGGTTCTTGCCCCAGATGGGCGACCTTGCAACCCTGCGTTGCTTGGGCGCTCCAGGGGCTTCTTCTTCCTCCTCCTCCTCGCCGCCTCTGAAGGCGGCCTTCGAGGACGGCGTCGCAAATGCGAAATGCCGCTCCTTAGCAACTACCGTCTGCACAGAAGCAAATTGGATAGGCAACTTCAGTCTACATAGAAGAATCCCTCTGAAGTGTAACATGATTTCGGTTAGGAGGGGTGAGAGATCAAGATAAGATACATACTGCTTCGCTAACTTGTTTTGACACGAGGAGCAGCTGCCTCAAGTCACTATGGTTTACCTTGCACAAGACCTTAATCTGCAATATTTGCCGATAGAATCAGGTGAGTAACTCATAAAGAACCAGCGCAGAATTGAATAAAATCATCTCATTATGTCAAGTAATGATCAACGAGTAATCAATTACCAAGACATCTTGAGGCAGTGATTCGAGCAGGCTGATGGTGTCGTCCATCTGGAGCCTGGTGCTGCGCTGCTTGCGCAGATTCCGCACCGGCGAGTGCGGGCCGGAGGGGGACGGAGCCGACGAGACGGCGATCCTCTTCCTCCCCAGGATCCTTGTGCTGCCGCTGCTTGAAAAGCTCAAGCTCGTGGCAAGAGAGCTCTTTGTCTTAGCCTGTCCAATTGCCATTTCCCCTTTTCCTGTTAAATCCTATTCTACTCTGCTACAAACTAGTGGAGTAATCTGACCTCAAATCTTCAAAAATCACTCTGCATTGAAACAAAGGGGAAAATAATCATCACGCAGTACAGAATTGAAACCTAGATTGCAAAATCATATAAATAATACAACTTGAAGTAGTAGAAGTAATTCAGCTGTACACGGATTTTTTTTTTGAAATTGTAACAGTTGAAGAGAGAAGACAGACCAGCTGTTCAACAGAAATCCCCAATTTGAAAGAAAGGAAAAACACAACAAAAATTCTTACAGATACAAATCGAAATCAATCCCAATTCATGACACAACAGCATCCCACCAATACTAGAAGCTTCCTAACCGCAGAACAACCCGCGAGAAAAAAAACCATCCTCCGAAATAGAACACGAACAGTTCCGGAACAAACACCTCGAATCGAAAATCAGAAAATCATAACTTGAATCAAACCCCCTAACATACCCTTTCCATCAGAACTAATCAAGACAGAGATGGAGAGAGAAAAACAAAACAAACTGAGATTTCAAGATCGCAAAGAAGAATGCTTACCTTCCTCTGCTCCCTCTCACTTGAAGAAATCCGCTCTCTCACCCTCGCAACAACGAAAACGAAAAACAAAAACCTCGGTAAATCACTACTAGTCTACTACAAAACAATCTTCGGCAAATCACTTGAATTCGGCGGATGATCGAAGAAAACCTCGGAGCTTTTCCCTAACTCGCTAAGCCCAACTGCTGGAGGAGGAGGTGGTAAAAATGGGAACAGCTGGCCTCCCCATCCACGGTTTATATAGGAGCTCCCCATTTTTCTGCTGCTCTCGAGCGAACCTGCCTAGAAAAATCTCGCAGCGAAGGGGGATTCTAGAAAATTACAGCAACCGCCCGCACCGCAGCATCCAACGCTTGGTCGTTGAAGTCTACCACGCCAAGCAGCCCCCACGTCTCGAGGGGGAGGAACTTATTTCTCGCTGACGGGTGGGACCCGGTCAAAAGAGGGTCCACATGTCGGTCTTGGCAGGTAAAACGGAGTGGGCGAGGTGGGTGGGGGACTCGTGGGGATTTTTTTTATTTTTTGAAATCGAGGCGAGTTGGCGCCCAGCGGAACCGCGTGCGTGGGGTTAACTCGTGGATCGGACGGTGGGTGATGGGCGGTACGCGTGGCGAATCGGGGTACGTGGCAGGATCTGGGTGCGCCGGAAACTAGCCGTTGGGAGCGGCGGGAATGGGACGGATTGGTGATGTGGCGGCTGAGATCGCCACGCGCGAAGGTCGGTTGGAGGTCAGTCATCCAACAGCCTATTTTTTTCACGTTTTCTCCCTTTTATTTGTCGTAGCTATTTAGAAATTTGTTGTTTTTTATGACAACTCATAATGTGCTGCGAGTAGTAAAATTAGTTAGCTGATCCCCTCCAAATCTATTATTGTAATAAAATAATAAAAAAGCCACCACATTCAATTCTCACATTTATAAAAAAAGTCCATATAAAAATATAATTAAAAAAAATCTGAAATTTGGATTTAAAATAAACTAATATTTACAAAGTGTCTATGTAGAAATACAATTTAGACATATAACAAATTCGGATTAAAAAATATATAATATTAAAAGAAGAGTTCAATGAAGCATAACTTAAAAATATCAGAAATTCAGATTAAAAATAAACAATTTTAAAAAAGAGTCCATATAGAAATATAATTTAAATATATATAATTTAGATTAAAAGATAGATAACATTGAAAAAAGAGTTCATGTAAAAATATAATTTAGACATAATAGTAAATAATATTGTAAAAGAACTCCATGTAAAAAAGCAATTAATAAATATACTAAATTAGTATTAAAAATAATTAATATTAAGAAAAGAGTCGATGTAGATATATAATTTAGAAATATTTGAAACTTGGTTTAAACATAAATAACATTGATACAAGAGTTTATGTAAAGTATAATATATATGTAAAGTTCAATAGAGATCGCTACAAACTCGGAATAAAAAATAAAATGAAATCATAAATTTGTGTTTGATCGATTTCCAAGCGAAATAAAAGAATCCCAAAAATTTGGAATAAGAACAAACAATAATAATAAATATGAAAAAAATATCCTTTCTAATAAGAGTATGCATAGGAAAAAGTATGTGTAAAAATAAAATTTATAATATTTGAAACTAACACCAAAAGTATTTTTAAAAAGCCATGTAAAATAAAATCTAAGAATAATTTTAATTTGAAATAAAAAATGCTGTGTTATCCTTTAGGAAGGAATATCCGGCAAATAGAGTGTTTTAGTTAAAAATATGTTATATACAAATTGATATGAGTAATAATAGAGTGTTATTCTTTAAGAAAAGAATATCCAACAAAGAGAGATGGTAAGTAGTAGCTACAATTTGTATGGAAAATTAGTGAAAATGAAGCACTAGGTTCTGTGCTAGTGAAACTCTTTTGAAAGAAATGACAAGAATTAATGAAAGAAATAGAGATATTAAACAATATCTAATCAATAACGTATAATACCATACCACTTATGCAAGTCAAAATGTAGACTCATACCAACCTGCATCTGGTAGACATTGTATTATGATATTGAGAATACTAGAAATATATGAAGCTCAATAATTAATAATTAACAAGTAATGATGTTTCATCATAATAAATTAAGTAATAGGTATAAGTAACACACATCAACATTAAAACATTAATATCAATGATTTTCGGTCAAAAATAAGTTGTGTAGGTTAGAAATAAAACCTAATAAAAGCTACATATCAAGATTTATATTTTATGCACTCCTATTTAAGAATAAAAAAATTAAAATATTTTAATATTTTAAATCTCTTTATTGTCTCATCAGATATTAATTTTGGTCTTTTCTTCCTGTATTATTGTTGCATCTTAATACACAGGTGACTTTAAAGTTCTCCATTATATATTTCCAAACCATCTTAACTAGTGTTATATAATATTTTCTTCAATTGTTGCTACCTTTAACCTATACGTATTATCGTTGTAGGCCAAATCCATTTTTTATAACCACAAATCCAATACAACATATGTATCATTGTAATATTTAACTATTGAATATATCATCTTTTTTAGTTAACATTGTGCATCATATAACATCACATGTTTAATCGTCATTCTATAAAACTTGTGTTTTATTTTTTAGATAGCTTCTTATCACACAGAATGCTTGATGCTTTTCGCTATTTCATCCACTCGCTTTGATAATGGCTAATATTTTTATCAATATTTCTATCTCTAGTATCGATCCTAAATAGTAAAATGTATTATTCTTAGTCACTATTTAACTCTCCAAACTGTTTCATATATAGTTTTACCAAAGTCACATATCATATTTAGTTTTAGTTCTACTTAGCTTAAAATCTTTTGACTCTAAAATCTACCATCATAACTCATGTTTGCTATTTACTCCCGCTCAACTTTTATCAACTAGAACTTCATCATCAGCAAAAAAAAAACATATGTAAAGAGATATTTTCGTTTATGTTATTTGTGATCTCATTTATGACCATGTTAAAAAGATAAGTGATTAAAGCCGATCTTTGTCAGGAATATTTTAATTGAGAAGTCATTTATATTCCCATCACTTATTCAAATCCTAGGTACAACATTGTTGTATATATATTTTATGATGGTAACGGAATTTGTTGAAACTTTAGCTCATTCAAATCATACCACATAATATTTATTGGTATTTTGTAATAAGTTTTCTTCAAGTTAATGAAAATAATATGTAGGCCATTCTTTTACTATACCACTTCATAACTTGTTTTATTAAAAAAAATTGCTTATATGTTTGACCTTCTAGATATGAAGACAAATTGGCTCATGCAGATCCATGTCATTGGTCTTAAACAATGCTCGATAAATATCTCTCATAGTCATATTATGGCTCATAAACTTAATTTTTTTAATTAGTATCTTCTTTATTCTTATAGATCGTTAACATTATTCTTCTTCTCTATTCTTTATGTATTTTGTTTGACAAAAAATATGGTAGAACAATTTGGTTAGTCAAACTATATCTAAATTTTTGATATATTTTCACACCTCAACTGAGATACATCATAACCCATAGCTTTATCCCATTCATTCTTTTTAATGTCTCTACAACCTTAAATTATTAGATCCTCCGTACAAAGCGTCTGTTTGTGTTATTAAAAAAGTCATTTATATTATTATTGTTACCATTAAATAAATTATTAAAATACTCTTACCATCAATATTTGATATTATCCACTCTCTTTTGTTCTTAATATATTTACTTGGTTGAGTTCTATTGATTTCTTCTCACAAACCCTAACCATTCTATATATATCTTTTTTTACTCAATTATTAGTAAATATCCTTGTACTATCTCTTTGTCTCACTCACAGTTTGTTTTATGACCTCTTCGCTACCTTGTATTTTTTTTATATTGTTCATACTTTTGCTATGCTAAGAGAGTATGTTTTCTTTCTTTTTCTTAATAGTTCACTTTCTCGTTCCACTATCTTTATATAAGCAACACACGTCTTGTAGAATAAGGAGATAGATGAATACCACCAGAGATTGTGAGAGGATTCCATAGTTCTTTTTACAAAAAAATATTCTATGTGGATAGAGGGATAAATATATAACTGTATATAATAAAGAATATCTATAAAGATGGATGGATGATTAACGAGAGATAATGTCCAAATAAAATGAGTTTCATGTAATCAAAGTGAGAGGTCATCTTTGTCAGATCTGGACTTCGACTGATATTACAGTCGATATTACAGTATTATCGAGCTACAAATCTTTTAAAAAATAAAAGATAAATATTCTGTAAAGTTACAACAATATTATCTTTTTATAGTATGAGAAATTAAGAAGTAAGGATCATATGATGAAAGAGAAAGATAATAATATACTAGCCACCCTACTAGTTCAAATTTAAGAGAGATGAAAAAAATTGCAAATTTTATTTCCATTCAGTTCATGTTCAATCACCAGGCTAAAACCAGTTTCTCTAATCAATGTGGTTGTTTCCGAGAAGTAACATACTGGAGCGCATTAGCAACATCGGTCAACAGGGGAGAAGAATGGGGTCAAAGGAAAACAGACAGCAGTTCGTTGCTTCAAGGTAATTCAAATTTCCCACAGCGCACAGGAGAGAAATACCTCCTCGTTTTTCGCTAGTTTTTTTTTCTTTTTCAAAAACTAGTCGTATTAGTAGCAAAAAAAAAAAAGAACAAGTCGTAGTCTTTAGTCCTGACCTGCTTCGCCTGGGCTACCGCCGTTGCTGTGCCCCGCGTCCCGGGCTCCCGGCGGCCGCTCGGTCTGGGTTGCGGGAGCAGGAGGGCATGTGAACAACTCATGGGCTACGTAGCTGGGGCGTTCTCCAGCTCATCTGGTTTTCTTCTTCAAATATCAAGGATTTTTTTTATTGAAAACTAACGATCAAGGATTTTCGGAGAGTGGATATCAGAAGTACTAGAAAATCGGAATCTTCTTGGCTTGGAGAATCTGGGACGCGGATGGTAAATGGCTATCACGCGGACGTGCAGCCAACCGCGAGGCTCAACAGTAGCCAATCAATCGTCTCAAGCTTCCTGTCCACTGTACGCGAGTGCTGAAGGCTACACACGGCTCGAGCGAAAAATGGTCGCCGCCGCTGTGGTCGCGGTTGCTGCTACGTCGCAGCCGGCGGCCGCCCTACCCCTTGCCGGCCGCGTTGCCATCGTGACCGGCGCGCCGCTCGGCATCGGGCGCGCCATCGCGGCCCACCTCTCCGCGCTCGGCGCCAGCGTCGTCATCGGGTACACCTCCAGCGCCGCGGAGGCCGATGCGCTCGCCGCGGAGCTGCCCCGCGCCGTGGCGGTGAAGGCTGACGTGGCCGACGAGGGTGGCGTCCGGTCTCTCTTCGACGCCGCCGAGTCCACCTTTGGCGCCGGGGCGCCGCACATTGTGGTGGCCAAAGCGGCCGTGCTCGACGACAAGTACCCCTCCCTGGCGGACATGGCCACTGCGGACTTCGACCGCACCCTCGCCGTGAACGTGCGCGGCGCGTTCCTGTGCCTCCGCGAGGCGGCGAACCGGCTGCCCCGCGGCGGCGGCGGCCGCATCGTGGCCATCGCCTCGTCGGTGGTCGGGTCGCATCCGACGGGCTACTCCGAGTACACGGCGTCCAAGGCGGCGGTTGAGAAGATGGCGCGGACGCGCATCACGGCCAACTGCGTCGCGCCGGGGGCAACGGCGACGGACATGTTCTTCGCCGGGAAGAGCGAGGAGAAGGTGGAGTAGTTCAGGGCCACGAACACGATGGAGCGGCTCGGCGAGGTCGACGATATCGCTCCGGAGGTCGGCTTCCTCTGCACCGACGCCGCCGAGTGGGGTGAACGGACAGGTCATTAGGGTCAACGGCGGTTAAGTGTGATACCATCTCGACGGTGTTGGCGGGAATGCGTTCGAGTGCACGCTTGTATGTTGCAGAAAACTGAATAAAATTCGGGATAGTAAACAGTGTCTCTGAACCGCACTGTGACTGTGCGGCTAAGCATCGTGCACAGTGAACGCTTTTGCCATGGTTGAGTGGAAGGATCGAAGACCAGAACGAAGAGACCTGGCCGCGCGCTTCGCGAGCTCCGAACTTCGACCGCATGTACTGATGTTCCAATGTACTCTTCGTACGTACGTTTAGGGCCGTCCCGACAAAATGATTTCGATGCAATAATGTAAAACACAAATATACTAAATAGAAAATCTGATAATAAAGATGATCATTTAGTAACAAGTTTAAAGGCTTGAGGGCACGGTAAAATTATTAGTATTGATTACTAACAACAACTAATACTGATGTTATTCTTTAATATCGATTATAACAATCAGATATTTTCAATAATCGTAGACGATCTTTAGGATGATTGATAGTACTAACTGGCATGAAAGATCCATACATCTGATTAGCGTTATCAATCGGTAACACTAACCGGTGACAATATTGCTGAATACATTAGCACTGATTGGAGACAACACATTATGTAGTTATTAGTATCAGTTAATATTTTTATTTGGGAGGAGGAAGTAAAATAGAGGTGTTGGGTGATTTCACTTATCTAACTAATCTAAGATTAGTAACTTCGTCTTCTATATTTCTAACTATGTATATCTCAATCTCTTAAAAATATAAAAAAGTAGATGATAACGAATAAATTTTTTAAGAAAATAAGAGTATGTCTTAATTATAAAAATAGAGCTAATGAATATTTTATAATAATAAAAATATAAGAAACATAGAAAAAAGTTAAAAAAAAAGAAACAAAAGAAAATTATAGAAAAATAGAGGAAAAGAATAGAAAATTAGAACATGTTTTACCCTCTAAGTTTTTAAAATTAATTATCCTAGTTTTCTTTTTTCTTAAATTTATTTATCCTACATTTTTTTTTGTTTTTCAAAATATTTTTTACACTTTTCCTTTTCTAAATTTTGTATTTAAAAATCTTTGGTACCCATTATACAAAACAATCGGTACTAAATAATATATTTTATATCTTTAGTCTTGGTTGTTAATAACAAATAGTACTAAAAATATTTTGGTTAAATAGAAAAACTCTTTTAGTAACGGTTATTATATAGCACCGATATTAAAGAATGCATGGTATATATAATATTCTCACCTTCTCGTATCTTATTGGCTCCTTACTCCACCATCCTCTAAGCCGACATCATCCACACTAATATTGCCATACGTCCGTTTTTCCACTGACGACGCTACCCTCTACGCCGCACGTCCGTCTCTTTACCGACCACACCACCCTCAATGCTACCACTGTCCTTGTCAATGTTGCCACGTGCCCACCCACCAATGCTGCCACCGCCAATGCTATCGCTATCCTTAAAGCAAAAACTTCTCCCGATAGATTACATAAGGACTATTCGAAAACAAATTATTAGATTTATTATGTATAAAGTCCTTAATCATATATATATATAAATATATATATATATATATAAATATATACATATATATATGTATTATATATATATAACTAAAGCACTTAGCAAAGTAATGGTTAATAATACTAAATGTTACTAAACATCTCTCAAATAGAGACTCTGCGAGTCCGAGTCCGCGATCGTGGGCTGTGCCTGTGCGGTGTGCGCGGCTGCGGGGGACACTGGAGATCGTGGCCATCACGTTCTATAGGCTGTGTGGCGTCGCTGCCGCGGTGCGTACGTGACCACGGGCTGCTCGCCCCGATCGGCTAATCGGTGGACCGGGGCAACGGCGCGGCGCAGCGTTGGCAGGTGCCCATGACGCCAACACGCCTGAGTTGGGCCTTAACGGGATTGCTACCAACGTGTTGGGCAGGAACGGAATTGCCGCTGTCGTGTTACTAGTAGTACAATAGTCTAGGTATATATATATATCCAGAACTTATAAATGTAATATAGATGATAAGAGGAAAATAATAAATAGAATAAATAACTATAATAATTTAATGCTTAAAAACAATAATTTATAGGCGGCCTATGCTTAATTTGGTACTCTTTAAATTTAATGAGTATTAGGTCCTGCAACTGTCCACCCCCTCTACTTCCGACTAGCACACCCTTGTTTTTGTTGTCAGTAGGTTTAACCTTATTATTACATTGCTTGTCCACCTATACCCCTTCTACCTATGCCTCTCTTCTTCGTAGTTATTAGGATCTTCGTGATTCTATTTTTATAAAAATATTTAGACTCGCTTATTATCATCATCATTCCTTATCTAGAAAAATTAAACTTTGTCATCACAGGTTCAGCTAGCTCGCACATTGCTCATCCACTTTGTTGTCATCGGCACATTAAAAAGTTAAACCTTATTATCATTAGGGTTTTATTTTTAGTTTTTAAAATTCCCATGTGCCTACTGTCTTAATCTTTTATTTTACCTTAGCTCACTCTCTAGCGCCAGTCGCCGCTTCTCTACTTCTCATTTGCTAGCTTGCCTATCACTATTGTTCTTTGTTTTCATCGATATCTTACAAAATCAAATCTTATCATCATAAAAGTTCTATTGCTACCCCTCAGCTTAGCCTTCCATGGTAACAGCTGCCTCTCTTCTCTTTTTTGCCCCTCCGCTCGTCTGCTCATTGTCGGTACCTTACAAAATCGATTTTTATTATCACGTCAGGATTATGTTTTTATAGCTTTTAGAAGTTCCGCTAGTGGCTACCGTGTCCTGCCACACTCTTGCTGCCTCTCAGTTTACCCTCTGTCACTCTTCTTCACTTGAGCGGCTCGTCCTCTCAAATGACCATAGTAAACCTTTCTAAACAATGATGATATTTCTTTAATTGACTGCCATAGGTCATCATTTTGATGATTAAAATATAACACATTTACCTCTTGTCATAGAACCATAATTTTCTAAAACTTGGTCGTATTACGATATAACAGTCAATATTTTTTGTTTGATTAATCGTAAAGATGTTAGCTAGAATGGATAAACATACATATGGACCAATAGCATGCTTGCTTAAGGACTTTTTATTGGTCTGCTGCTTTGTTGTGTGCACGCATGAGCCTACAGGCTTACCAGTGAGGATAGCACATAGTGGCTGGTTTGCCTGACTACAATACCTATGCGTACAATCCAAGTCTAACTCCAAGTCCAATTCTGCCACACGGTTTCGTTTATCGGAGTGTCATGAGATTAAATCCGATTATTATTTTCTGGCCAAAATTGCATGGGACTAATATTCCATAGTTGATGACCATATCCCACACTCGCCCATTAACCGAACACCTTAAAAAAAAGTAGCTGTCATGTTCTATCCAGACATATCCCATCAACCAAACATACTCTTAGCTACCCTCTTCATTCTAAAATATAGTCGTCGTTTAGGATTGAAAAAGCTTCATTTTAGAGTATTACTTATTACATCAATTATCTTCAATTTATTTTTTACTCCATCCTAATCCCAACTATACTTATACTCCTAACCATACATCATTAAAAAAATAGACACTATAGTAATTTCTTTCTTAACTTTAACTTTAATCTCTGTTAAATAATCTAGAATGACAATTATTTTGGGACAGAGAAAATATTTTTCAACCAATATGTATATATACAAAAAACAAACAATAAAATTTATATTTATTTAAAATGTCACTATTTGTATATTATGTTGTACGTGGGCCCTCTTTATCTTTTTTACTTTGAATTTTAGTTATTTGTAGAAGGTTTTGACATGGAGCCTTTGTTTTAATTTAGACCTGCCACTATCAAATGTGTTTATAGATTTTTTTATTAATTTGGTAAGTTCTATCTGATGTTGGTCGGAAATAATAATGATACATGCGCGCCTAGAGGGAATACTTCAAACACAATCATATAACGCGGTTTTCTGCTCCATAGGTGAGACCGGTGTTCACGCGCGACAACTTTCAGCGACACAATATCGGGGCATTGTAGGAACTAATAAGGGTGCTTTCTGCAGCAGCTGTTTCCAACTTATGCTACCTCGTATAAAACGTACGTATCTAAACTGTTAAATAATATATTTTTTATAAAAAAAATTTGTAAGTAAAGTTGCTTTAAAAAATTATATCAATCATTTTTAAAGTTTTTATAGCTAATTATGTGTTAACCCGTCGCTCTATTTTACATACGCGGAAGATTAGTTTGCAACACCGGCAAACGGAACTAAGCCTCTAGTGAATGGGGCTACTTTTCTTAGCAAATTGCTTTTTAAATTATTTTTGAATACTTTGGAATGCTATTAAAATGTTTGATAAATAGGCTAATTTTAGCCCTGAGAGTCACCTAGTCCAATAATCTAATTGAATATGGGTCTAGTCAACGGTTGCATGTGACCACGCAAGAAAAACACTTAAACTTTAAAAGCCAAAGATAAATATAAAGATATTGATTTATCTCGTATTGACATGCTTTGTTTCTCATGAATGTGTTCAGGTAACGATGATCAAATCCATGCACCCGTTGTCTAATCCTATGTGTGTATTGGGTGAGTCTACAGAGACAAACGGACGAGGCTGTGTCCTAGGTCTGAACTGCAACAACATTGGTGAGCTCGTCACAGACATGATCGCCGAGGGAGCTCGCTGCGATCGCAGAGACATAAATCAAGTTCATCCCACCGCATAGAGTGAAGTCAGTGAACCTCCTCGATAGTGTAGTAACAGCTACTACAAGGCGTGTTACGCTCCCGTTGAAGATTCCATGGCATGCTGGTCGCGTATGCCTAGGTGCACTCACAGCCGAAGCCATCATCCATCGTCTGAGACACCTTGATGTAATAGTCATATATTTATCTTTTTTTATAATTTCTAGTCCTTTAAATTTTGATTTATTTTTTTTAGCTAACTTATCTTAAAACGTGGTTGTAAATTGTTGACTGGGAGTGACAGTCTGCCAAGTGTCGATCTTGATGGCTTGATATCGTACTTATTGTGTTAGACTATGAAACAACCAAACTAATAATACTATATGCTTATATATATATATATATATATATATATATATATATATATATATATATATAGATATAGATATAAACGTGAATGTTTACACTTCAATATGAGACCATGTGTTACCGCTACATATAAAAACAGAGCCTGTTTATTTTCTGGAAAAAAACAAAATAACTTGTTAGTTGTCAGGCTGTGTCCTGTTGGGAGTCCGAACAAGATTCCAACATGACTTCTTTTTCGTCGTGAAGTATTTTGACATAGTCTGAGTAGGATTAATTTCTCTAGTATTTTTTTCTTTACTTATATGTAATTAATTAATCTCAACCGCTATAATATAGACTCATCTTTATTTGATGGTATAGAATTTTCTCTTTTTCTTTAATTAATATAATAATATTTAGATCTTAGAACAAATATGATGATTTTTTATATAATATAATAGATAAATGATCCCAACGAAAAATGACCGATCTGCAAATCAACCATTCACAGCTGCGCTTCCAGCCCCATGACTCCGGTGAACCTGGAGCACGCCTCTTATTCACTCAGCTAGCACGCCTACACAGCTAGCTTAACCATAACCAGTCCAAATAGTCGTACTAGAAGAGAAGACTGCAGAAAGCTACGAGACGAACGAGCCGAGAGGGTATGCAGAAGGAGACACTTCTTCTGTCCGCTTCACTGCATCAGGATATGCTCGCTGGTTCCAAGGGACGGACGATTCCAAGTGAAATGACGCACAGCCTCTGGTCAAAAGACGGAGGGATCGAACTGGCGATAGGACGCACAGAGAGCTCCGAGTCTCATCCATGGCGAATCATGCGATCTTTCCAATGCTGAACATCTAGCCAAATCTATAATAAATATTATATGCTTAATCTAATATTAAATTGCTATATTTTAATAGGAAAGATAGCATTTAAGCACTGAGATTCTGCTCTACAGCAGTTACAGACAAACAGCTTAGCTGTGCTGCTCAGCTGCTCTGCTCGCATGTGGATGTTGGAATTGATCATTTGCGCCACAGTACAGAAAACTAGCATTGCACGGCCAACTACGCCGCAGTTTAGAAGAATCGGCGAAGGGACAGTACAGCACAGCAATCAGATCGGCATCTTGGATCAGTAGATCGGCCGCGAGCAAAAGAAGCCAAGCCAAGCCATCGACTAGCATCGAGTCGGGCCCAGCAGCTGCGTCAGTGCGTGATCCCGAGCCAGACGCGCGCGCACACGCGTGCGGCGTGCCCCGGTCGAGACTCGAGGGACCGAAGCCGGTATGGAGCAAAACCAAGCGGCGCGGCAAAAGGCGACAAGGATCCTATGGGGGTGAGGCGCTGAGCTGGAAGCCAAACCGCGGCACGGGTTGCCTGGTCGTTCCCGGTTGGTGCAGATACTGCCTGGTGCCTGCCTGCCGCCGATTAGCCATGTGTGCCACGCGCGTGTTTGGTTACTTTATTTAAGATGATGACACGGCTACTACGTGCTTCGAACAGTGGTAGGATTACAGGATATACATTATAGTTTTCTTTGGCAGCAATATACTAGATCGTAGTTGAGTGTGGCAGCTATGTGTATGCCGGCTTAATTATTGCTTAAACCGGCACCAGACCGACGTGTGCTTAATTAATTCGTGGCCTCGTTCAACCTGGCTCACAGCTTAAAAATAATTCTTCAGAGTAGGAAAAAAATATTTTTACAGTCGAATAGATCGCCTATAAAGTTCGAAGAATATGGACCAAATAACATAAACTTTTTAAGACTACTATCAGCTATCTATAAAAAATATTTTACAGATGACTCATCTTATAACGTCCTACTCCTGAACGTACCCGTCGAATTAACAAAACGTAACTACACAGCGACGTCCCTGGTTACATAATCTGCTGCACTTTATAAGCCGGAGTATATACGTTTTGTCTCCCATGCATCGAGTTTGGCGGTCGCTGCGTGTATTGCACACTTATATAGTTGCACAAGCAGACATGAATATCCGAGCGGTCTAGAATTAATACGTGCACCCTCCATCCTACTAAAAATCATTTTTACCTTATTTACTTGTCCCATAAAAATTTTATTTTTAAAACAACCACTGTATTAGAGTTTATTAAGTGAGAACAAGTGTATTGAAATGTATAAAAATAAATGATAAATACATTAAATTTTGTGAAAGTAAAAACAATTTGATAATGTAAAAGGCATTATAATCTTTTTAGTTTTATATTATTATATATGAGATAAAACAAAGATAAATTCTTTTTTTAAAGGAAGGTAACATATGTGTAAGTTTCGGATGTATGTGATCCCGGCATTCGGAACATGCATCTCAAGACCTGTACGTAGGAGTAGAACTGTATACAAGTGTGTAGCGTATATACATGTTGCCATGACGCCCTATACTAGGTGTGGCGCCCCTTCTATTAACAAATAGATACATCAAATGTCGTTTTATATATTGATAAAATCCAATACATATGTTGCAACTGTGAATGGATTTTGGGCTTGTAATGCTCTACCCAGCAAAAGACAATAGTAAAAATAAAACTAGATCTAAACCCATAAACACGATTTGGTTCTATATCAAAAGCCTAAAAATCTTTGTGTGCCGCTTATTCATAAAGAAACTCCTCTTTATCATATTGCTTTTCTAGCTATAGAATAATAATAGAAAGGATAAGTACACGAGTAACGGAAATTAATGTGATATGTAAGGTTTATTAAAAGGAGTTTGGTTTTGTTTTGCAATGTGTTTTTTAAATCATCTTTGCAAATTCAAGTTATCGAAAAGAGACTCACACCTTAATCTATTTCGTAAGTTGCTTAACAACAACTCAACATATTTATCAGAAATAGACTAAATCTCAACTCATTCCATAAATCGCTTTGTAATGATCCTAGACAGTATCTCCATTTCCATGCTTTCAATTTTTTTCCTTTCTCAATTACAACTCAACTTCATCTTATCCAATCTCTATTTATAGTGCCAAGTGACACTTTGGATTATATAATCCTATTTTAGATCACTCAGGTTTTCCACCGGCTACGTAGGTTGGTTCTGGTAATGATTTCTATACCACAATAATTTTTTTTCACAAAACTTTTTCAAATACAAGACTATGAGTGATGACCACAGGAGCATCGAGCAGAGGAGGGGCAGAAAGATAGACAGCTCAAATTAGGGCTAGAGGACAGGAGGTGGCTAATGACGAGCGACGGCGGACATCGGTGGGAGTGCATCATTTGGTCGCCGACGGTGACCAAATATGCAACGGATGTGGCTGGCTTTAGGTTTTGTTGGAGGTGATGTGAAGACAGAAAAAGAGAGAGAAAATTGGAGGCGCTACCTTGGAGAAAGAGAAAAAGGCCGATGGCAATGGTGTCTGGCGAAGAGAGGGAAAGAGAAAGGGGAGGTGGTGATGGTGTGGGAGCTTGGAGGGAGTCCGGATAATGCGAGACGAGACAGAGGGCTCCATGGCCTTTATTATGCATAGAGGTGTGCATGGTGACAACGGAAACACACTGTGTGGCATAGTGTAGTGCATGGGCACTGGATGAATGTGTGGCACGGCATGAGGCGATAGAATGTGGTGTAACACCAAGATGGTGTTGGACTGAGTGAAGGGGAAGAGATAGTACAGGTGACAAGCTCGCAGGGATAGGACGGGAAGGAATAGAGGAAGTGTGTGCACTTGTTAGTGCCTGGAAAGAGCGGATGTCATTATGGCACAACACGGGACGGCATAGCGTAACACGAGGTGCATAGTGTGGCATGGCACCATGATAATGTTGCTTGGAGAAGAGAAAGAAAGGTGGACGTAGCTACTAATGACGTGATGTGATGCACACGATGGTAGCGGGCGTGGGCAGCATGGGGGACGAGACACATGACTTGGCGAGTGTGATGACCGCATTCTAGGGTGATAGCTGTGCTTATTGGGCTTACGCGAGCAGACAAGGACGGTGCAAGGCGGGCTAATGCTGGCCCAACAGAGAGGTGTGGTTGTGCGAGGCGATAGATGGCATGTTCTGCGATGCATTTGCCTGAGCACGTGGCGAGCGTGGGAGCTACGCTGGAAGTAGCGGACAACCGCATCTTGGTGTGTTGGGCGGGTGGGCCAACCGATCGACCAGCGTGCTTAAGTTGTAAGCACATGTAGCAACAGCGAGTGAGCAAGCAGCGCGCGAGAGCGAGGAAACGGGCCTTGGCTATGAAGGAAAAGATATACCGCGTAGGCCAAAAGAGAAAGGAGGTCACAGAGGCTGAGAGTGGAAGAAAGGAAGGAAGAGCTATATTTTAAAAGAAAAAAATGAAGGTCTATTTAAATTTAAATTTAATATTTGAACTTAGAGAATTTTGAGAAATGTTTGGAAGAGATTTTAAGGTAGGTTTAGAGAATATAAGATTCATACATCGGCATTCTCTTTAATAAATCAAAAAGATTTAAATTTTATAAATATGTTTTTATTTAAATAGTTTTTCTTACACAAAAATATTTTGAAAGAAACTATAAGGCAGGTAATATGTGATATTATTTTATAAACACGTAACTTTAATTCATATTTATTTTTCTTCTTTTAAGTTATACAGATCAAATTTACACTGGATTAAAGTAATATACTATTGTCAAATTTTCGCGTGACTATTAAAATGGCATGAACAACGAGGGACGCCTCGTATTGAATGAAATTACTCTCCTTACAGGCTTACATTGTACGGGTCCCCATCCATAGGACGAGCTACACGTGATTATTAATTAAACTGTCACCCTGTACCCCGCTTCGTTAACAAGACGTAACTACGTAGAGCGACGTCCCTGGTTATTACTCTAGTATATGCTACAGATCTAGTATGTACTATCTCCCGTGTCGAGGACACGGCGGTCGCGGCATATGTGCATGAATGCGATAGTGGGTATGTAGTTCCTGTCTTAAACTAACTTACGTATAATTCTAATTAATTATCCGTATTTTGATTAATTGTTAAACGACACCTTTTACATCCGACACTCGTATTCTTTTTTCCCACCACACTGTCTCAAGTTCATCTGAATTTTATTTAAAATTAGATTCAACTATACATGAATGTCACCTGAAACCACGCCAAAATGGTTGTAGTATATTAAATTTGCTATTCCAGTCGGCCGGTGCTGTAATATTACGAGTCTCTGCCGCCAACGTGCCAGGACCCTCCACTGCGTCATATTCTCCAGGGATTTGTACGGTATAATCTCAAATCCACAGAAACCACCCCTGTTTTACAGCGTCCAGGTTGAACCGGGACAGAAAACGAGCTTTGCAAATTTGCCCCTGCGAGCCACAGAAATCTACGAGTTTGGCCTTCGGGTGCTTAGCAGTTTGTGGCTGGTGCTCAGATGGTTGGTGTAAATACCGCCACCAGCATCGTCTCCGGCTTGCATCAAGCGAGAGAGTAGAGACGGGAGAGAGATCCGAGCGAGACACTCGACTGAGGCACGGCAATGGCCGACGAGGCCGCCACCACCCCGCTGCTGACGAGCTACAAAGCCAAGCCGGCGAAGGCGCCGTCCATCGACGACGCGATCGAGACGTACATCGGCGCCACCGGAGCTCGGCAGCTGTTCAAGGTGATACTGCTGGCCTTCGCGTGGGCATTCGACGCGCAGCAGGTGTTCATCTCCGTGTTCACGGACGCGGAGCCGCACTGGCATTGCACAGGCGGCGGCGGCGACTCGTCCTGCTCGCCGGCCGCGGCCTCGCCTTGCGCGCTCCCGCCCGGCGCGTGGGCGTGGGACCGCCCGGCCGAGACGTCGGTGGTCTCGGAGTGGGCGCTCAAGTGCGCAGGCCCGGCGCTGGTCTCCCTCCCGGCGTCGTCGTTCTTTGTCGGCTGTCTCGCCGGCGGATTCCTGTTGACAACTCTCGCCGACTCACTGCTGGGCCGCAAGAAGATGCTTCTCCTGTCACTGGCGTCCATGTCAGTCGCCGGCGTGCTCACGGCCTTCTCGCCGAACGTGTGGGCGTACGCCGCCCTTCGGTTCGTGTGTGGGTTCGGCAGGTCCATGGTGGTCACGTGCGCGCTGGTCCTGTCCACGGAGCTCGTCGGCAAGAAGTGGCGCGACACGGTGAGTGTGGCGGGGCTCGCCTGCTTCACCGTCGGGTTCCTGTCTCTCCCGGCGCTCGCGTACACGTTCCGCGACGTGTCGTGGCGAAACATGTACATCTGGACGTCGCTCCCGTCACTCTGCTACTCCATCCTGCTCTACTTCCTCGTCCAGGAGTCGCCGCGGTGGCTTCTGGTGCGCGGCCGGAAGCACGACGCCATCGAGACGGTGCGGCAGATCGCGGCGCTCAACGGCGGCGGCATAA
The DNA here is from genome assembly GCA_030770085.1 of Oryza coarctata. Taxonomy (NCBI): domain Eukaryota; kingdom Viridiplantae; phylum Streptophyta; class Magnoliopsida; order Poales; family Poaceae; genus Oryza; species Oryza coarctata. The sequence goes on from CM061475.1 coordinate 15,074,351, forward strand.
CGCGCAGCTTCTCCATGCTGCATGCGTGCGCCACGGAGCACGAGGACCCCGGGACCGGCGGCGACGGCGTGTTCGCGACGCTGCAGTCGATGTGGGAGCGGCAGTGGGCGCTCCGGAGGCTGGCGGCGATCATGACGGCCAGCTTCGGCGTCGGCATGGTCTACTACGGCATGCCGCTCAACGTGGGCAACCTGGGCTCCAACGTCTACCTGAGCGAGACGTACAACTCGCTGGCCGAGTTCCCCTCGTCCATCCTCTCGTGGCTCCTCATGGGCAAGATCAATCGGCGAAGCTCGGTGATTGCACTCACCGCGGTGGCCGGCCTTTGCAGCCTGGCGTGCGTCGTCATCCCCGAGGGCTCCGGCGGACGGATGGCCGCCGAGGTGTTCTCCTTCTTCGCGACGTGCACGGCGTTCAACATCATCCTCATGTACTCCATCGAGCTGTTCCCGACGTCCGTGCGCAACTCGGCGGTTGGGCTGGTGCGTCAGGCGCTGGTTCTTGGCGGCGTGGCGGCACCTATGCTCGTCGCGCTCGGCCGGGAGAGGAGCTTCTGGTCGTTTGGCGTGTTCGGGCTCGCCGTCGGCTGCCTCGGTCTGTTCGCCGCATGCCTGCCGGAGACTAGGGGGAGGAGCATGTCGGACACCATGGAGGAGGAGGAGCACAAGGAGGCCGCTGCCGTCTTGTCCTGCACTGCCACTAGCGATATGGATAACAATGCCGACCTCGTGTAGATCACCTCCAACTCGCGTTCGTTTTGTACACATCTTGATGCCGGATATTTGCTCGTGATGTGGTCAGAGACGAAGTTGTCACTCGTGTAAGCTACCGTCAACTTGCAGAATATAATCAATCGATAGATTCATGTGGACTGTACATGAGCCTTGAGAAAAAAAAACTACAAGATGTGCAAAATGAGACAGATATTGTGCGTTACCTGAAAGCCGACATAGTGGCCAATTATTGTCTGCGTTGGCTTGATCTGATCTCAAAATAAGCTAACTGCAACTGATACAGCACTACTGTCTCCTAAAATATAAGCATATACTGGATTACAATCTAAGTATTATGAGAGGCATTCTCACCTTTTTTTTAAGAATTCCTCTCTTTAATTGTATAAATAAAATAAAATAATGGTTATGGTATTCTTCGGTAAATTATCAGCTTCATTCAGCTATGACATGTTTTTACAATGTCTAACAGTAAATTATATAAAATTTAAGTGTTTTATAGTAAAACTTGCCTTTGTTTTATTGTGAACTTCAGGGAGAAAAACGGAACAATCTGAAAAAGGTCATCTATCTGCTGACTGGCGATCGCAGTTGTTGGCTGCTTGTTGCTAACTTGCTATGCAAACGTTTGTTTTAGTTTTGTATGACAGCCAATTTGGAATATGCTCAAACCATATGTTTAACACCAATGATAAAGCCAAGTTGCTTTAATCGTGCTTTTCTTTTATTTATTTGGAGAATGGGGAACATGGTACACCGGTGTACGTTTTAATAAGATTCTTTCCTTATAGAGCTCCATTCGTTGTCTAATTTTGTCAAAAACATTATAACCAAGTATCTTGTGAAAAAAAACATATTTTTACTAAAAAAAATCTAATGATGAATTCATAACGGCGAGCCCAACATCTCTTTTTTCCACCTACCTATTGTACCACAAGTCGACAACCCAAAAGGCCAGAAGTGATCTCGTGCCTCCCGCTCCCTTGAGCAGCCCATGTATCCTCTTAACTTATGGTGCCGTTCCTCTAACTCACACTGCCCGTGAGCTCATCCCTGCCGGTCTGTATAGTACCCGTGGCCATCGTTGTTCCCGAATCCCAATCCTTTTCCCCGACAACCTAGCCTCCAATCAGTTACTCAGCTTCTCAAGCCGGCATGTCCTACAAGCAGCTTGTTAATTACTTCACTACGAACGATTATAATAATAGAGCTAACCGCTGCCCATGTATCCTCTTGACTCATAGTGCCGTTCCTCTAACCTCGCATAGCCGTGATCTCATCCCTTCCGGTCTCTATTGTACCCGCGGCCATCGCCGTTCCCGAATCCCGATCCTTTTCCTGACAGCTCGGCCTCCAATCAGCTGCTCAGCCTCTCAAGCCAGCATGTCCTACAGGCAGCTTGTTAATTACTTCACTAGGAATGATTATAATAATAGAGCTAACAGCTGGCTCTATTTTATTATCGTATCATCTATAGCTAACTTAGTAGTACAAACCCAACTTACTTTCTGAAGCTTATAGTGTAGTTGTCTATAGATTAATCTATAGCCCGTTTCTCTTCTCTTCTCTATGCTCGGATAGATATGATATGATAACTATTATGACATTCTTACATCATCTTATTATAATTGATCTACAATCTCTCTCTTTGTGATTAGTTCTGATTCTATCTTAAACTATTATTGTGAGAGTCTTTTCAATATTTTTGTTGTGCTTATATCTGCGGAATATGTACATTCCAATATTTATGCCTGAGGATATATCTGTTGAATACGTATGGAGCAGAGAAACTCATTTGTGCTGGCTAGTGGCTACATCGGCAATAAACATGTACCATAGATGGAAGGTGTACAATTGTCGTCCACTCTCATCTGAAACAAAAAAAAAACATCCCTCTATTTTTCTTCCGTATATGTTGTTTCAGCCAATTAAGGGTTTTAAATCTGGATGTATCGAGATGGTAATGACTAAACTATCTATAAAATTAGCTTAAAAAGGAGGCATCACTTGCCAATTGCTAATTGATGTTCTTTGGAATTTATTTGCAAAAATTGATAATTTTATTCTGAAATCATTTGCTTCCAATTGTCTAGTGCAAACTCCTACTCTCTCTGTGGTAAAAAAAGAGCCGCATTAGGTTTTGTTAATATAAGGCTTTGACTGGTGATTACTCGGATATAATTTTTATGACATAAAAATTAATGTTATTATATTCATATTGAAAATTAATTACTTATAATTATGCCTTTTGTATTATTAAAATCACAGTCTAATAAAGTAATTTTTGGTGAAATTCTTTTCCTGAAGAAACTTAATACTCCTTATACTTTTGAATGAAGCAAGTACTTTATAAAACATTTTTAAAAATAAATCTAGATAAGCAACAGTTAAATATATGTAAACTCTTTTCTTAGGTTAGCGCGGTCATTTGCAGTCCTTGAGAATGATTGTGATGGTGGCGGCTTGTTTATTTTCTCATGTTTTAAATATATAAGAGGCGTGTAGACAGATAGTTTTGTTTCACTCTAGTCCAGACGAGTTGTGTTTGCCGTTTAGTCTTTACCTTGCATGATCAATTGAGCATACCTTTCTTTTTGTTGAGTCACCAAGGTCATGGGCCCAGGGCCATTAACACAATAAGATCCTTAGTCTAGGGCTCAGGATGTTGTCATGTCACAATTTGATAACATTAATGCTATCTTAGTCACTACATTTGGCTTTCATGCACGTTGTGTCACGTATCATCTTATTCAAAATGCAAATACACATTTTGTAATAACATAGTGTATTACATTACATGATAATGTTACTATAACAATACAATACAGTAACAAGTTATAAGTTTCAGCTTTGTACTACATCTTTCATGGTGTTATAGGAGAAGGTTAGAATTAATCTACCATGTTTTCCAAGCTCAATTGGCTAGAACAATTGTTTCTTTAACATTGGGAGGTCATTGCTTCTAGCCCCACCATTTTTTTATTTTCTTTTCTCACGAAGGTGTAGCCAGTTTTCTTAGGAATTGGGAGGGAGAGAACCGGCTTAGTTTTCTCGTTGGGCAAGTACTGTCGGCTCAGGAGCACATTTGTGCTAAGGATGATCGAGGGTGGCGAGGTTAGGTACGACATCGGCGAGTAGTAATGTATATGTGGTTTGATAGCAATGACATGTAAAATATATATAAATAGACGCAATGTTAAATTAGTTACTGCTTGCCATTACTATATTTACTATTTATTATGTGGTGTTATTATAGATATGTAGTAGCAATAAGAGTACGTAGTTATTAGCGTGAATTATATGTATTATTTAGGTGAGATTTTTGTTATTTCATTATGTTTTTATTGACAAAAATTTGAAGGATTCACATAAGTGTAACTAAGCTCTATGTGTCTTGTCCCGTAGAAAAAAGTTCAAAGTCTTATCCTCTAATTTGTTGTATAATGGTAGAGAAAATATTAGAATTGATCCACACAAAGAGGTATATAAGAAACCAACAATAATTCTTAATCACATACTATCATAGGGTGGGTTGGTTAGAATAACTATGAAGTATGTGGTCATAAGTTAAAGTCTTGATTTGGCAATTTAATTTTTGTTTCTTAAATTATTTTTCCTGGATGAAGTTCGTCTTGTCGAGTGAAAAAGGAAATAAAAAATGATTGGAAGGGGAGGCTCACGGTAGATGAGGGAGAGATTGGCAATCAGGAGGGACAGAAGGCGCAAGGCATGCGATAGAGCAGGGAGACTGAAGAAGGGAGAAAGAAAAGAGAAGAAACTGAAGGGAGTGAGGAAAAAATAAGAACAAAGACGCATAGAAGAGGTGGAGCCATGAAGGTAGAAGTGGGTTAGGGAGGGATGGGAGAGATATGTAGAATAGAAAAAAAAATCAATCCTAAGAGAGAGGCGTGCGGTAGAGGCGTGCGGTAGAGGAGAAAAAGATTGGCTATCAGGAGGAAAAGCAGGAAAGTGCAAGGCACCAAGAAAAAGAAAAAAAAAGAAAAGAAAACAGGGAGATAGAAAAAGAAAAGAGGAGTGTGAGAGAAGGTGGAGACAGGTTGTGTGGAATCTTTATTCTTATTATTATAAGGAAGAAGTGCTAGGGAAGTCTGTCATATATATATATATATATATATATATATAAAAGTTTAGCTTAGAATAAAGTTAACAGACCGTACTGTATAAAACGGATGGAGTACAAGTACAATAACTACTACGAGACGGATATATATCGACCATGGCGTGTCCGCGCCTAGGCTTGTCTGCTATTCGACCGCGGCGAATTTAAAGGATATAGACGTGCACGTAGTATCGTCTTTGTACCAATACATCGATCAATACCACCGCGAGACGGACGTACGTACGGCGGCGCAACCAAGAATCCAAGATTAGATTAGATGAAGCTAGCCAAGCTCGTCGGCAGCTTCGTCCCCTGCGGCGCCGCGCCCGCCGTAGACGCGGCCACGGCTCCAAGGACGGCGGTGAGGGAGTTGGAGGCCGAGACCATGGACAGTATTGCGAGCACCGATCACCAGCACCTGGACAGTATGCGTAGGATGGATTTACTCTAATAAAGCAATCAGAGGTCAATGATTACGGAAAATAGAATTAAAATTTAACAAATTCCCTTAATAATAAAACTAGAAAAATTACTTTCAAATCTATACAGCCATAAATTCGTAACTTCGATTTACCTACGATTCTTTTTAACAAAACTTAGAAAAAAACCAAACAAGAATCTTCTGCTTATCGATATATTAACTTGATCAAAATTAATTAAATTTTAATTAATTAATAACCGATATCTGAAAATAATTAACCCATCAAATTTTTTTCAAACTAAAAAACATCCCAGCTAAATTTTAGATAAAAAAATCAAACCAAAATTTAGAGAAAATAAATTAATCTAAAATCAAACGCTATAGGTAAAATATAAATATTAATTACCACATAAATTTTTTGATAAACTTTATTTTTATTTCCAAAATTACACTTATAAAATTTACACAGAAAATCTCTTAATTTTCTATGTCAGCTTAACCTCTATTTATAAAAAAAATCCTAAAGGAAAAGACATAAAAGATTTCACAACCGCTGCGCTATTTATTTTCAACAGTCTAATGTGAGATTACGCTACATCACCAGTTACACAGAAGCCTATAAAGTCTAACTCGTATCTGTAGAGAATCCGACATGATCACTATTCTAGTGCCCTGTACCAATCAAAACGTGCCACGTCGCCTCTAGATCTCTTGTGGCTGTGCGCGTCCCCGCGCTTGCTGACAGGCCTAGCCTAGCTGTATGTCGTAGCGCCTCTCTGCACCAATGCCCGTGCTCACTAATAAGTCTGGCCCGCTTATCAGCCATACCGCTACCGCTGCACGCGCGCCCACTAATAAGCCAATCTCACCTATTAGCCTCTTCGCAGCCATCACACATGGGCTTGCTCCTACTGATAAGCCGGCTAGTCCTGTCTTTCTGTCTCACCGCCATCACCGCGACACGGTGTGCTGGGCCATGCTCATTACTATGCATCCGGATAAGACTGTTCCTGTTGCAAATTTAAAAAAATATTTTCTTAATTTTTGTCTAAAATTTCTCCAAATTTTTTTAGCAATTTTTCATATATTTTTTAAATTTAATTCCTACACACAAATAAAAAAATTGACATGTTTTTTCAACCTGTACACATATACTCACCATATATTTTTCATAAAATAATTTTAAATATAAATCAATTAAATAATACCAATTTTAATATACATAGTTTTTTTTAATTACGATATAAATTATTTTACTAATTTTGCTTAAACCAATTTTTCATCATTATTATGTAATAATATTTATCTTGATAAAAATATTAGCAACAACATTGGTATTTATCTTTAAAATAAAACATTGGCATTTAACTTTGTAAAAAAAATTGTATTAAACTATCTCCCCTTTTTACAATAGATTCATCGAGAAAACATAAATGAAAAGTTTTTTTAATTTTGGACCAATTTTATTATTTTATTTTGATGAACATCTCAATGTAAATAAGCTCACACTTGTCATCCTAAAAGTAATTTACACTCGCATATCAACATATATGTAATAAGAATCATATGTAATGTTCATTATTTAAAAATAATTTCTTTTAAAATAGAGAAAATATAAAAAATGTTACAAAAGTTGATGCACCCCTCAAAACAACTCCATAGGATAAATTATCTCAAGTTCTCTCTGAAGACAAACAAAACGAGAAGAATTCTAAGGTTTTATGAAAATGTTGTTCAGTATCCATATGATAATATGCCACATTACTTATTTCAACATGATATTTAAGAAAGTGAATTCTAATATCATTTTCTCCAGTATTGAACTGGATTTTTAGCAATTCAAATATCACTTATGTTATCATAGAAAAGTTAAATATTTTTTAAAATAACACTATAATCTTTAAGTATATCTACTATCCAAAGAATTTGAGAACAATAAATAGGAGCAACAATATATTTAGATTCAACAATTAATTATATTATAGAGGAATATTTTCTAGAAGATCAAGCAACAAGTGAATTATCTAGTAAGAAACAAGCACAAGAAAAACCTCTTAAACTAATTCATGAAGATGCAGTCAGTGATATGCCAAAATATTTAGTATGAATGTATCTAAGAATCCATTTAATTGTATGAAGAAGTAAAGCATGTGGGAAGCTTTAAATCTCACATATTATCTTCTTGAGTATGGTATGCTAATTATGAATTTGTGATCGGTGTTGTAACCAATTTAATTGATTGTATGATTGGAACCAAAGCTTTATCTTCATTAATAAAAATATTCTCCCACTGAATATATGCACTTATATCTATAATCACAACCATAGAAATAAAAACATTTTCAAAAATTATCTTTTCAACATGCGATGATCTTGTAAGATAGGAGAACCAATTATTATCATCGGACATGTGATGTAAACATCTGAAATTCAGTAGCAAAAAGTTCACCTTTCATGCACAAAGTGACTACATAGAAGAAGACACTTCAAGGCATTTGTATTAGTGTGAGTAATATAACAATTTAGAAATCTAGTACTGATACACACGACGCACATAAAAAGATATCAGTATTTCTATGTAAAGATCTTAATCTATTATTACTCATGTTACTTAAACCAAAATGATGTTCTTTTCTCAAATTAGATATTGGCTTAACTTATTCTCTCATTTGTTGTTTAGCACAATAAGTGTAAATGTATTTAACATTATATTACTTTTAAAGTAGAAACAACACTTGTACTTATTGTGCTAGTACAATAAGTGTAAATGTATTTAACATTATATTTACTTTTAAAGTAGAAACAACACTTGTAGTTATTGTGCTAGTAGATAATATGACACCACCAAATCTAAAATTTATCTTTTTAAGTTTATTAGCAATCTCAATTATGTCACTATCAAGAGAGTTAATAACAATTGAAACATAAGTCTTAGAATAATCATAACCCACACTTGTTTTAAAATTTTAAGAAATAGTGTTTTGATTTAAAATTTGATTCAATCTTCCTATCTTTACTTATAAGTAATCAATAAAATTCAGAAGAGTGGCATAATTTTTACAAATAACATGCTAAAATTTATTATTTTTACCCCATTTAGAGCATGAAAGAACCTTATGAGGCAAGATCATCTTTTAGTTCAGCAATTTTAATATCAATATCATTTAAGTTCAACTTAACAGAATTGCTATTGTCACAACAATCAGATTTTACAACTACACAAACATGCTTATCATTGTTTTCTTTTTTAAAGATTAAATTCCTTCAAAATAGAAGCATGCATATCTCTTAGAGAAGTAAATTCAAAATAAACTAAATCATATTATTTGTAAGAATTATTTATAGATGTCTAAGTCTTGTAATTTTAACATTTAATTGTTTAATAAAAACATCTTGTTTCTTTCTTTTTATCTTTCTTTTCTAACAAAGCAACAAGTTTTTCAACTGCAGAAGCTAAATCATCGTAAAAAGCTTCTACCTTATTGTCGTTGTTTCTGTCGATGTCACTATTGGTGAAGTTTTTGCTACTTACCGTCATCATATATAGTCCATCAAGTTTTTATTGCTTTTGAGAGTAGCATCATCATCACTCTCGGGATCCATATCGCTCAGATTCACTTGTTCAAGAGCAAAAACAACACGGTGTACTATATTCTTATTCAAATGTTTCCTTCTTGTCACTCCCTTCTTCGTCTTCTTCTTCAACTTTATCCCTAAAAATTCTTACTAAAAATTTTAGACACTAAGACAAAGATGATTAAGAGAACCGCATTCAAAACATCTTCAAGATTCTCCATCATTGTTCTCTTTTTGAATCGAACATTCTATAAGGCTCTTTTGAAGCGTGTAGAGAGGAGTGTCAAATCATCTTTAGATAGTTGTTCTATCTATTTATCAGTTAGTAAAGATAAAGCAGGCAAAGCAAAACTAATTGAAGAATTAAAAACAGTATAGTTGCTAGTTTGTGAAGCTAAAACCATTGATTTATTAGTAATATTTTTTTTGAGTTTTTAATTTAGAATAAAACACATTAAAATATACTTATGGCAATAGATTCTCTAAATGATTTTACCTTCATCTTCCATATAGACATATTTAAAGCTCATAGTAATTAACGAGACTTTTTAGACTCAGAGTATATAACATTAACAAAACACAAGTTGTTCAGAATCTTATTAAAGTGAGTAAAGAAATAATCGAAAGATTCATTAGGTTTCATATCAAAACTTTACGTATTCTTTTTTATACATATCATAAAGTATCTCTTTTATCGTGTTTGATCCTTCGTAGTAATCACAAAGTGCTTTCATACATCATATGTTGACTTAAGATATAAGACATGTTCAAAGTCACTTCTTTCTACATCTTGAATAATCGAATTTCTCATCTTACTATTGGCCTCTATATGTGATAGATTTATTGTTGCTACTTTATCATTTTTGAGAACTTAATATGGCTCATTGATCTTCTTCCATACATGCTTATACTAAAAATCAATACCATTGAAAATACAGGGTTTTATGGAATATATATATATTCGTCGATATATTTTCTAATCACCCGTTAAGATCAATTAGAAAAAAATAAAATAATATCACTTGTAGTATCGATTCAATTAGACGGGGGTGAATGATTGCGGAAGACAAAATTAAAATTTAACAAATTTGCTTAATCATAAAACCTAAAAAAACTTTGTTTTTCAAATCTCATAAGACAAATTGTTTTGTTACTGAACAGATTATAACTGTAGATCCGTAGTTCTAATTGACCTACAAATTTTTTAAAATAAACTAGATAAAATTTATAAATAAACCCAACTGAAATAATCTCAATAGGTTTCTAAATCTTAAGATATTAACTAAACAAAATTACTAAACATGAGTGTGACCGAAATTAATTAAATACTAATTAATTTATAACATGAGATTTAAAAATAATTAGTCAAATAAACTTTTCATAAAACTAGAAAAACATCATAACTAAATTTTTAGATGAAAGAGATCAAACCAAAACCTAGAGAAAATAAATTAATCTAAAATCAAACTCTAACTCTAGGTATGCATAAAAAGAGAAGATTAATTATCGCAGAAAATTTTAAACTTTACCTTTACTCCAAAAATTGTGCATAAAAAATTTACACAAAAGCTCTCTCAATTTTCTATGTGTAAATCTCTAACATCTTATCCTCTATTTATAGAAAAAAAATTCAAAGAAAAAGACTTAAACACCTATAAGATTCTGTAACCACTACGCTACTAACATCCGATATAAAATAGACGCTTCAAATTACACCACATCACCTGCTATAGTAAGGCTATAAAGTCTAACTTGTATCTATAGAGAATCCGGTTCAGTCACTATTCCAATACCTCCGCACCGATTAAAACACGCCACGTCACCTCCGGATCTCCTGTAGCTGCACTCATGTGTGCTTTCGCGCGTGACACGTTACCCGTTTCGATCACACCTGTCAGTTCACCGCGCACGTGCCTGCGCTCACTATTGACCTGCCTATGACCCATGCTACCGCCGCCACATATGCACCCGTGCCCTATAACAAGCCAGTGCTTGCTCATGCTGATAAGCGGATCCTGCCTGCCTCACCACTGCAGATGGTCATCTCCACGCCGTGTTCATTATTATACATCTGGACCATCAAAATTCCAGACTTGTTACTGTTGCAAAATTGTTTTCTCAATTTTAGTCTGGAATTTCAATTTTTTATTTATTTACTAAATTTAATTCATAGACATCAATAAAAAAATTCGGCACATATTTTTTTAACCTGAGCTATGTCACACACGCTCACCATTTATTTTTCATAAGTAATTTTAAATATAAACCAATCAAATAATACTAATTTTATTAATTTCGATATAAATTATTTTACCAATTTAACTAAAACTAATTTTTCGTCGGTATGCATCACCGCGCGGAAGACGTCGGGCCGAGTCTGGACGAGATCATGCATCACCGTGCTCGAGCAGCTGTTCCCGGAGCTGCGGGCACGTTCACCGTGGGAGAGGGTCAAGCAAGCCATTCGCCGGCGGCGCAGGTCCGCCGCCAAGGTTGCGCCGTTGACCGCAGACGACGAGGTGATCACGCTTGGCCCGGCCCTGACGAGGATGCTCGTCAGCCAAGGTGACACCCAACTTCTGGACGAGCTCGCAACGTGGAACCAAGAAATAAGGCAGCACTACGCGTCGTAGTTTTCATGCTAGCAGCTGGTTGGACCTGAGCATTCATGCCTTGATCCGCCAGCTGCTGGATGTCTTGTGATCTTGGCTTTGCTTTTGTATTATGCAGCTGCAGAAGCACTGTTCCTTGTTCAAAACTTGCGTTGACTGTACAAGATTCTGTTTCTAGCATTGGTTCATTAGTTAAAGCTCTGGTTTCCCCCAGTTATACATATTAAAACAAAAGAACCATGCATCCAGGGCTTAAGTAATTATTTTTTGTTTATTGATTAGTAATGACTTTTTAACTTCCAACGACTCACATTGCTCATATTTTTTTCGACGAAATGTAAGAACTTTCAATCTTACTATACCTGGATTCCCTTAAAAAAAGAGAAGATATTCCTGGATTCCATGGCTTCTGAAAGAGTCTATTTTGACTACCTATAACCTGAATCTAATTTGTATTCTCACCACAAAAACTAGATAGAAATATTCTCCAACTATTAAAACTAGCTCATTTTATCTACCTAGTAGGTTTTGATTACAGTTTTGTCTTAGTTGATCTGATCTTTATCAAACATGACACTTACGAGTAGCATTGCAACCAACAAGATAATAAAAAAATTAAAACTAAGTAGGTCATATGTAAGTCTCTAAAAAAATATAAAAAAACCACGGAAACCAAGTGTCACCCTCTTCATCCTAATCTCTTCTCTCCTCTCTTTCTCCCCTCTTCTCTCCGGTGAAGCATCAGTGGCTGGTGAGCCCCATGCGAGCTCTAGTTCGCCCGTTCACGCGTGCAAAAGGAGGCAGCGGTGGCTGATGATCTCTACATGAGCACAAACTTGCCTGCCCATTTGCATGAAAAGGAAGGTAGCGGTGACGACGAGCCACCTATGAAGCCAACAACCATCTCCCCTTTGCAGGGTGGTGTCGGAGGAGCAAGTAGGGTAGGGATAAGGGAACTCGACCCCAACGGTGGAGGAGGATGGAGATGGGGAAGCTCAACCCCCATGAAGCCGATAGGCTTGCAAATTTGCTATGGAAAGAGAGAGGGGGGAAAGAGCTCTTGGTGCCTAAGCCAGTGGAGGCTATTCCTTATTATCGTGGGGGCCACCATAGCCTAGCCATGGCACACCCTATCTCTGCAACCCCCTCTTCCTCGTCTGCATCCTCCTCATAGCGGTGTCATCAAGTCTCATCGGGGGTTGATCATCATCGTGCCAAAGGTGAAGGAGGAGATAGGATTGCCTCCACCACCACTGCTCCTTGGCGGCCTCTCCTCCTAGTGCTCCACTTCGTCACCTCCTCATCAAGCTTTTTCGCCACGTAAGCATGCCACCTCTCTAAGTCAAGGAAGAAAAGCGGCGATGGAAACGAGTCCTTGTGGCTTCCTGTCTTCGCACGGGGGATGCTAACACCCAGCCACCATCGTCGACCATTCATGTCATCGTTGAGATGGTTCATCCACTGAGGAGAGACAGAAAATAAAGAGAGAAGAGGAGAGAGGGATGACATGTTGGCCTATTTATATATATATTTTAAAAAATATATTGACATTTACGTGTAGAGCATACAAATCTCATTATATTATTATTATTTTTTTCTGATTATACTACCATGCGGATGCCATATTAGGCGAAGACAAAGTTAGCTTACCACATAGACTTCACGTAGGGTGAAACCATCATCAAAATAAAACTTTTTAATATATGATTAAAAGGTATGAATTAGTCATAGTCAGGGAATCAAAATAAAACTTTTTCCCCAACGATGCCACGTTAAACGTTGGGCCTTAGGCGCTGTTCAATCTGGCCCAAAACGCTGCAGCACCGGCCTGCTAACATACGGGATAGAGGAGCCATCCATCCGACGTGGCAGCGCCGCACCTCCACAATCCGAAGCCGCGCTCCGATTGGACCCGGCCAAATCCAGAAATCTCCACCTCACTCCCGCCGCTCCAATCCCCGCCCTCCTCCGCGCCACCCCACACCTCCGCCACAAACGCCCGTGCTACATATACGTTACACTTAGCACCTCTCCTGTTAGCCTTAGCCGCTAGCTAGCACAAGTTCAAATCTACCAGAAGAAGCAGCAGCAGCTCTGCCGCCGATGGCGTCGACGATCATGGCCCCCACCTCCCGCGTCCTCGTCGCGAAGACCCCCTTCCTCGGTCAGGCCCGCAACTCCATTGCCGTCCCCCTCCGCGACGTCGCCGCCTCCGCCAACGGCCGCATCACCATGGTACGTCAGTACGTGACGACGACGACGACGTTTGGGTGTTTGTTCGCCCGGTCGTGGCGGTGACGCGAGCACTACATTTGTGTGTGCAGAGCAACGAGCTGTGGTATGGGCCGGACAGGGCGAAGTACCTGGGGCCCTTCTCGGCGCAGACGCCGTCGTACCTGAGGGGGGAGTTCCCCGGCGACTACGGGTGGGACACGGCGGGGCTCTCCGCCGACCCGGAGGCGTTCGCGAGGAACAGGGCGCTGGAGGTGATCCACGGCCGGTGGGCGATGCTGGGGGCTCTCGGCTGCATCACGCCGGAGGTGCTCGAGAAATGGGTGCGCGTCGACTTCAAGGAGCCCGTCTGGTTCAAGGCCGGCGCCCAGATCTTCTCCGATGGCGGGCTCGACTACCTCGGCAACCCAAACCTCGTCCACGCGCAGAGCATCCTCGCCGTGCTCGGGTTCCAGGTCATCCTCATGGGCCTCGTCGAGGGGTACCGCATCAACGGCCTCCCCGGCGTCGGCGACGGCAACGACCTCTACCCCGGCGGCCAGTACTTCGACCCGCTAGGCCTCGCCGACGACCCCGTCACCTTCGCCGAGCTCAAGGTGAAGGAGATCAAGAACGGCCGCCTCGCCATGTTCTCCATGTTCGGCTTCTTCGTGCAGGCCATCGTCACCGGCAAGGGCCCATTAGAGAACCTGCTCGACCACCTCGACAACCCCGTCGCCAACAACGCCTGGGTCTACGCCACCAAGTTCGCGCCGGGATCTTAAAACCCTAAGCTTTAGCCGGCCATTGTAGACTACTCCATTTCATGTACCATGCTTGCACAGATTGTTCGATGCGATGAACTGATGATTCATCCAGAATTCAGAACTGAAGAAAGTGGGAGGTTTTGGGTTTGCATCTGTGCTGTCTGTCAGTTGCTGCTACTTGTGTGTCAGCTGCTTGCTTAGTTAATTCTTGGTGGTTTTGTGTACGTTTGTAATTGATCCATACGATTAGTGTTTGATTATAAGCTAATTTGCTATATCTTCTTTTTTCTGGCATCAACCAGTAAAGGCTAAGAGCAACTGGACAGAGTTCATCATGACTGCATGACTAGAGTGGAATGAGTAGTTGTTCAGATTTCGGAAGATGAAATATCTGCAAATTTAGTTGACAACTTGAAACAGAGGCAACACATTTGCAGACAAGGCAGAAATGGTGTAAAATTCCTTGCAAATTTGATGTTTTCTTACTGTACACATATTACAGAACTGCTGTTGCATCTCTATTCGCTCATGGCGGATAATCTGTATTTAATTACCCTTCCATATGTCAGGTTAATCTCTCTACAGACATAATGGAATACATACACTGACAACAACGAACTAATATACATGTACAGACTTGCTTTCACCTATATAATCCTTTCTTTGATAAGCTGAACTCCGGACGAGTACCAGCATCGCCACTGACGATGGAGCTCCTCGTCGTCTTCATCTCGTCAGGCTTGAAAAAAGGACAGAACCTCATAACCGCCTTCTTTTCACCTCCCAGTCTTTCCATTGTCTCTATGATGCAGTAGCAGGAAATGTAGGGAAATGCACTTGAATTTAGATTGCACTCATTCATTTTGAGCTCTTCTTCCCCCACCATCTTTTCCTGGATTTCTCCTCATGATTGCCAACCTTCTGAAGATTTACCTTGGTCTCCTTCAACCGAGATTTGTAGTCTTTCTTCCATGTTGCGAATCGGTCCTTGAGTTTCCGGAGTTCATGGTCCGGGTTCATGTTTGAACCAACCTGTCCGGACTTCACTGCAACAAGGAAGCCAGCATCGTCTTCAAACACCTGCCGCCTGTCCTCGAACTCCTTGGCTAGATGGTTCACAGCATTTAGCCGCCTGTCTGAATTTGGTGCTGCCACTCTAGCCTCAGGATTGTGGCTTTGATATTTTAACTCTGTTCCTTCAGGGGTATGGGTCTCGGTCGATGTATCTTCAGAGTCATAATGAGCATGCGTTGGAGCAGCATCAGTTTGAGCTGCTCGGGTGGCCGCATTGTCTGAAGTTAGGCCCTTCTTAGCAGCCACAAGGCTCAACTGAAATGAATACATATAATTACATCCAGACTCCAGAGGAATGAAGTCTTCTAATGATAAAATACAAGAAAACACTATTGCAAGATATGGAACTAAGCCACTCTTCTCTATACAAGAGAAACACTATTGTAAGCAATGGAACTAAGCCACTCTTCTCTAACGTTCCAATCATTCAAACCTTTACAATAGCTCAGTGCTGCATAATTTAGCTCCATTTCATAGCAACTGTTCTTTGGTTCAAGACCAGATTAGACACATTATTGGGGAAAAACTTGAAAATTCATGGATCAACATGCTAAAGTACAAAAGTGCATGCCATAACAATAGAAATGAAATAATGTATTGTAAAGTGTTTGTGCACTCCCTCAAACGAAAATAAGCAACCACAAGAAATTAACAGGAAAATTACAATGTAGTAGATAATTACCTGCAGAGAGGAGAGCTGCTTCTTCCATGCCTCTTCCAAAGAATTCATTTTGGCTTCATATTCTGACCATTTCTTCTCATACTGGTCCAATTGTTGCTTCAGCATTGCGTTTTCTTCCTCCTTGTCTCGTAATGCAGCCTCAACTTTTGAAACGTGTCCCTGGAGTTCTGTGATAACTGGCTGCCGAGGATAATCTCCATTTGTTTCCTGCCATGGGATGCTAACCATTAGAAGATTACACCTTTTGATGTTTATGCCACTAGAATGATGAATCGATTCATAGCTTGTACAGGGAAGGCTTCTCAGTAAGGAAAACTACAGTTGGATATCACAAGTAGTGAAAAATTTCAGTAGCAATGTGCTGGTGATTAGGTCATTACAGTAAGCAATTGTGCTCATGCAAATACCAGAGCAATTTCGTCTAACATCAATCGCAAATCCTCGGTCAGATCATGTACTGTCCAATTGCTCACTCAATAGTGGATTATAGCAGTATGCAGCTTGGGAGGTGGGGGACTACATAATATTAAGACTCAGAAATCCTTTGGCAGAGAACTCACATGATACATCCGTGCTTGTGAAACATTCTTGCTTGCATGTATAACTTTGCTTTGACTAAACTTTGAGTCCTCTTCCTTCAAGCACTTACATTTCTTCCGGGCCAAGTACCCACGCATAACTACAGAGGCATACAGAAGCACATGATTAGATGTATGTGTTATTTCAACATGAAATCATTAAGCCTTCTCACGACTCTTAAAGTACCTGATTGTAGAAGAACAACATATTTGAGCTGATCAATAAACATCGTAGCTGCAAGTCTACGCCTAGCATACTTCTGTATCAGAATTGCCGCCCTCCATCTTTTTACAACATGATCAAAGTGTACTCTTGTTTTTTGACCTCTTATGACTGTAGATTGCAAATTTGCAAAGCAAAAATGTTAGATGCAATGAGCTGATAACTAAACTAGGTGCCAGGGAGTAGTTTGAATGTCAAACTACATTCCACACATGCTAGAGGCCTAGAAGCTCAATTTATTAGGAATATTTAAAACTAAAAGCATTAGTAAAATAAAGATAATTACATGACTGCAAAGTCATTGCCCCTTTCTTCAGTCCCTGGTATTCTTGTCGAGTATGCAACCCACGAAAGTTCTTCTGAATCTGAAGGGCTCCATGGAGAATCTGGTTTTTAGCATTTACCAGGGCAGCAACCTACAAGTTATCAATAAGGATGGCACTCCATATCAAGCCAGTGTGTACTTTTGACGGTTCAATGTATTTTACCCAAAAATGTAACAATTGTTGTACCTGTCCTATACGGAGAAACAATTTTGTGTAGCCAACTTGATACATTTCTGGTGGAATATTGAACTGTTGCAATACAGCAACTGAAATACTAAGAGGATCCTGTGACGCAATGGAATGCAGGAGAAGACACCCATATCTGCAGATTATAGAATAAATTGGAATTTGGAAATCAGCTAGTACACGAGTACTGAACATCATAAATAAGCATCCTCATGAAATCTGATTCTGTGAACTAGCAACCTTTCAGCAAACTGTTGGTGAGTCATCCTAGTTGGATACCCTGCTCTTGATATCCGCACAACTTCAAGCACCCCACAGCACTTAAGCTGGTGTGAAACAAGATCATGCTCAAATAGCATGGGGCGTTGTTTGCTATTGGGCTGGATGCATCGAATGAAATGAGGAATTGTGTTCTCCAATTGCTGCATCAGCTTGAACAGTTGAGCCTGATAACATAATAGAGCATGAAGATGGTTGCATGGAACATCTACTATATAGAAATGTGCACAACATTACACATTAAGCTGTCATGGGCCAAGAGCTAAAAAGAATTGCCACAAAAGTAAATACTAAATACTACAAAATATACAGTTAAAATTTGAGGGCAAGAGAACCATTCTCAAACAAAATTATCTGATCCTACGAATACATGAATGGTTGAAAATGGTACCTTAAATTTGGTCACAACACTTTGCTTTTGTGAATCAACAACTGAATGCCATGACAAAGTTGATTTATTCTGAGAATCAGCAACCATTACAGAGGCAAAGTATTTTGGAAATTCACATTTACATGATGAGAGTAGTTGAATTAATTCAGAGTTCAACAGATCTCTGTTCTTCTCCAAGAACCCAGTTGTATCATATGTCACCTGGAAACACAAGTACACAACTTGTACAATTAATCAAGCTGTATAAAGAAAAGCTTCAAAAACAAATGAGATAATTGATGGTAAGTGCACAAGTTCACAGATGGAGAAAGTGATGGCTAGATTGAAATAATGGAAAGATAGATCAAGATCACAGATATCCCACCTCTCCAGCATAATGACAAATCTTAAAAGCACCTTCCTGTTCACCCCTGAAGGCAGAGTTTCCCCCCAAGTGTTGCTTAAGTTTGTTAGCAAAAGAAAAGTCTGTTGCCTTTGGGAGTGTAGACTCTTCATCCAGTAATGATAATAGCCCTAGAGGTTTCTGTAATGTAAAAAATGTAAATGTACAATAGTACATGCACAGACAAAGCATGTAGATTACTAAGTTTATATCAAAAGGTATTAGTATGCAAAACAATGATGATGTCTGTCTTTTTAATAATTGCACGTAATTATTAATCACATCCGCTTTATGACCTATAGATTTTCCACAGAGACACTCCTTTTAAGGATGATTATGTCTGGTCAAAATCTTCTCTTATTTTATCTTGGAAAAAGTTCACGAAGCTAGAGTAGCTCAGAATTGTGGAATAGAAGGTTGGATGTCTTTGTAAGGTCTGCTACAACAGTTTGTAGTACCTACTACAAAAAAAGGCAACTGATGGGCACATGGAACTCTACACAGGCAAAAAAGAAGAAGAGAACAAAAGAAAAAAAAACATAAAATATGGTATTGCAGTTTTGCCTGCCTCTGTCATGTAAGCGATTAAAAAGGAATTGCATGCAAAAAAACAAGCTCAGAAGTCAGAGCATTTCAAAGCGACCATGTAAATCAGAAAGGTTATGGCCCATAAGTAAAGGGATTCCATGAACGTAGCACTACATACCTTCTCAAAAAGTGATAAGCAGTCAGCGTTATCCTCAAATTCCATATTGGCCCAGTCAATTCCATCCTCTAAATATTCCTGATAAAATGGTAGAATTAGCATGCCTACATTGTTATAGGGGATAAAAGCATGAGACTACCAGCAACTGGATACACGATTTCATAAAAAGGCCCCCCTTTGGTACAGTTTTTATTGCAAGTTCTGCAGAGAGAAAAGCTATTGTGCTGCCAAATAACAAAATTCTGCAGCAGCTTATGAGTAAGCAGAAGCTCATATTACACTAAGAATCAAAAGCTGTCCCTCAACAGCTTCTCCCACAAAATATGCCAAAGGGAGACAAAGAAAGATAAGGCAATCTACATAGACCCTAAACAACTAAGAGACATAAATTTGCACAATTGTACCCAGTCATTAGTAGTTACAACCAGTGTTATAACCATATTGAAACAGGTACAAGCACTCAAAAGTTGAAAGACAATGGCAAAACAAATAGCATAAGATACTGGGATCAGATCTACACATGCATATCTAACTGAGGATCTAAAAAAAATTGGCATCTGATCACATGCCCAAGTTCTGAGTAAACAAATGGAAAGTAAGTCATTTGCATCTTTGCAAGAAATTCATAGCGAGCAAACCACAATGTACCCTAGAATTGGTTTTCAAGAAAGAATTTACATGTCCATACAACTCATAATTATTTCAAAACTTTAGCACTTCCACAAACAAATAGTCCTTGAAATGTTAGAATCTTACCTCCTGTTCTAGCTTGAAAAGATGTCGGTTGAAGTGCTGTTGTATCCTTTCATTAGCATAGTTTATACAAAACTGCTCAAAACCATTCTTCTGTAGTGGTATAGTTAAATGTTAACAAGTGAGAAATTAGAAGAAAAAATTGATATTTCATAGAATGCAATCTGTTCCATACAATGAAAGACTCAAACCCATAAATATCTAAAATACTTATGGATCTCCATGTGTGGTCTCTTCCAGTTCCAAGCGAGTGGTTAATTTGCTCAACAACCCAGTCAAACAAATGGGCATAAATGGACTTTGCCAGAGCATCCCTCGCATCAATGGCCTAGAGAAAGTAGAAAACATACAGTAAAAACACAATGGAAAAAATAATAAGACGTGACCGATTATCCATGCTGCTAAATTTGCCTTGTAACTTTTTTTTAGGTAATGGAAATGATTTACATCTCCGGCCTCTACCATCGGGCACACAGCCAAATTTGCCTTGTAACTTACCTGAGTTAATGTCAGCTTTTGAATAACATTGTCCTTTCCAGCTTGGATTTTACGTGTAGCAAGAGCATTCATCAATAGAGGCATGCTGCAACCTAATAGCTTGGCCGCAGAAGTCAACCCTGAAAAACATGTCACACGGCAGTCACTCACTAAGCATGGCAAAAACAAACTGGCACCAATATGGCTATACCAAATTTGCTTTACAAATACACGATGAAGATAATGTGGCTTATGGTTTTATATTTCTAAACATATTTTCTCCAGTACATACCATAAGAAAAAAATGTATATAGAAGGGGAAAACTGTACCTTCATTTGAAACAATCTCCACATGATTTTCATTGTCTATCACAGAGAATGAAATGTTTCCAAGCCACAAGACAGCTGCGAGCATGGAAAACAATTTCATTTGGTCTTCTTTAGATATGTGAATAATATCAAATGCATCCTGCAAATGGAAAATTTGACATAAATAAATAACAGATATTGTAAGATAATAGAAGAAATTTGGATAGAAATGATGGTCCAATCTAGAGCAACATTACCACTAGCATTGAAAACCTTTTAGCATCATCAACACCATCAATTCTCAAGCAAGCACTCTGCTTTAAGTAATTGTAGTAATTGACTTCTTTCAGAAATAATTTTTCTGCAGCGGTAAGGGTGCAAGAGAGGAATATTAAGAAATGAACCATTATCTAGAAAAGTTTATATTTTTTGCAATTAAAAGACAAACAAGCATGTAAACAATAGCAATGTAACTACTCTTTAAAAGGGGAGGAGCTCCAGAGCACAGTTGATAGAAAATATGGAATGACCTCTCCCTTGTTGCTCTTCGAACCACCCTCGACTTCATAGACAAGATATGGGATGTTAGAACTTTCAGGGGGGTAAAATCAGATCTGAGTTTTGATAATGGCTGAAATTACCATACCTTCTCTAACAGGACTGCTCCATGAGATTCAGTTCAAGGAATATACATGCCCAAAGAAACAAGTTATCAGGAAGTTCAACGGTTTTATTGCTAGACATCTCAACAATAAATTGCACAGATGGCTTACATGTTTGAATTTTAGCACCAGACAGCTTTCCAGTTTCAGAGAAGTGTATTTCAGTAAGTTTACCCTATATATTAAAATTCATCAAGGCATAATGAGAATACTTAAAATGATTAATTGATGAACAATGAAAAGACAATTTTTACATGAAGATAAACTCACAAATCGACTAGAGTTATCATTTCGTGATGTTTTTGCATTCCCTAATGCTTCCAGAATAACATTTGTCTGAAGAACCTCAGACTCCATTCCACTGGCATCCCCTAGAGTGGCCAAATATTGCATTGCAATTTTAGCTGTCTCGGTCTTTCCTGCTCCGCTTTCGCCACTGAAATAATACGGAGACCACAGAGAGTGCATTAAAAACTGGGTTACACAGTCTTAAAAGAATTGTTTGCATTATCATGGAGGTCATGGAAGCACTGTAACATGTCCTAACCTTATTATTATAGATTGGTTTACACCATCTGCAGAGAGGAGTTGCATCGGATTATACTTGTTGCGAAACAATAACATAAAATGTTATATTCCCTTTAGCACCTACCTCTTAGCATTTCATTAAAAGCTAAATCAGCTATTGCATACACATGTGGATCGTCATTGAGCTTTTTCCTGTATTGCGTGATGAAATCTTTCCCATAGAGAGCAACTTCTTTGAATGGATTGACAGCAACCAGAACAGGCCCCGCTTTTGTCTACAAACAAGAATACAAATGAAGAGGAAGACTAGACTACAAAAACATAACGAACTTGCAGGATGATCCTTACATAAATAAGATCACGAGAATATCTGAACTGCAGATTGTAAAGAACTGAGGGTTCATTTAAATAGCTCATATGGATTAAATTGTCGATTCCATCAAGAATATCAGGGTTGGCAGGCAACAGTCTGTCTGGTGACAGTGTCAACACCTACACAGAGAAACCGCTGAGTAAAAATATGTTACAGAAATTTACTCAAATAATTATGCCATTTCTTTAGCATGAGACTCACTTCTCCATTGACCAGGAGTATTTCAACATCATCTCCAGAAACTGATTGAATCTGTCCAAGTTTCCATGTTGCACTTGCATCTGGTGAAGAACACCAAACTCGGAGCTTCTGAAGAAATAAACAAAAAAATCAAATGTTGTGGCTTTGCCTGGTTTTTCAACAATTATTTAAACCCAAAAGCATCATACTCAAATCATCAAGGAAAAGAAATAAAAAATAGCAGTAATCCCAATTACATGTAAAATTGTCTTGATTGTCCAGTATATCCATAGTTCCATACTTCTAAGGATCAGAGTAACAATAACGTGCAAAGTAGTGATAGATGTTCTTGACCCACTGGTCAAAACAAGCACAAAGCAACAACTGCTTGCATCTACTGATTAATACTAAAGAACAATAGTTCAGCATGAGATCTTGTTGTTGGATCCGTGGATACTGCATAGAAGCAAGCTGAGGTACGCAAATGTAACGTATAATCAGATTGAAGGGTCAATTTGACTAACAATTCTCAGGCTTAACTGATGAGTGAATTTTTGCCATCATATAAGAGTAAGTATTCAGTTCATCATACTTCCATGTAATAAAGACAAATAGATAAGATAACTTGTTGCCAAGTATCATTTTGTTCACATGACAACAAGATAAAATCTTATCAATTCATAATGAACAAGCTTCTCACCTTCTGGAGGACATAATCCACGGTATCTGTGAACACCGGCTTCCCATTTGTCTTTGCCCTTGGGGAAACAGAAGGAGGCTCCTTAGAGGCCATCATCTCCTTCCTCTCCTTATGAAAGTTATCGACATATGGCGACTCCTCCAGCACCTCCCCATTAGAGAACTTCCTCTTGGTCCCGAAGATGCGAGTTTTTACCACATTCTCCTCCTTGGCCTCCTGACCACCAATCTTCTTATCAACCCCTGGCTTCTTTTCAGCCATCACCATATGCGCCACAGCACCTTTCACCGTGCCATTCTCAAGCTTAACCCCGGAAGGCAGTGATGGCCGTCTTGCACTGGGCAAGCGGCCACGGCACGTCGGCCGCGCTGGCAATGCCGGAGGAGCATCCTTGGGCTGCTCATCACGCTTCTTTATCGTCTCGAGCAAGACCTCCAGGGAGCTCTTCGCAGCGGCAGGAGCTGGCGCCATCACGGCGGCTGCAGAAAGCATCACCGCCGAAGAAATCAACAAGCCACCAAATCAGACCAGTAACCTACACGGAGGTTCACACGCCAATCCACCAAATCCTTCCACGGAGCACTATAGAAACCAAAACCTTCTCCTCCATCTCGCACCAATTATCTCCAAAGGTGTACAAGCCCCTAACTCAGCAAGGGCTCGAAAGTGACCGCCCCCCAAACCCCAAATTCTGCAGCCCGGGACTAGAAAATCCCCTCAACAATCTCTCAAAATTTCCACTTTCCCAGCCCCGAATTAGCACTAATTGCACGCGCCAAGAACAGATTTCGGCGGTGCCCGAATCAAGGGACAGGGTAAAACCTCAAACTTTGCGCGATTTTTGAAGGGGAAAAGGACCGGGCCAAGCTTGGAATCGGCGAGGAGACTGCAAAAGCTGCAATCTTTGGGGAAAGAAAAGGCAAAAGAAACCCGCAACAAAAAGCAAAGCCTGCCGAATCAAAGAGGCGGAACACTAGCAGCAGCAGGAGTGGCACGAGGAGGCGCAGAAATCATCAAAGGAACAAAGCATCAAAAACGAGCACTAGAAGAAACAGGATTATTTCCTCGAAGCCGCACGCACGAACGCATTCAGAACCGCTCCCAAATCAAAACCCAACCCACAAAAAACAACAAAAAAAAAGCTATGTTTTTACTCTCTCGGGGGGCTTTTGCTTCAACCTCACAATTCAAACTTCACCCCCCCCCCCCCCCCCCCCCATATTTCTGTGTCTTTTTCACTTCCTTGATCCGTTACTTAGGCAGTGGAAAACACTGGACAAAGCAAACGAAATGACGATTATGACCTCGAGTGCCCCCTGTATTACGGTAGTTAGCAGTGGCACTCTCGTTAATTTCTCCAAATATGGAGAGGTGTTTGGATGGCGGTTGCCGATTGGGAGTTTCGGTTTGGACCGTTGGATGCGAGCAGCTGTGCTTTCCCCTCCACGACTTCAGTTGAGGCCAGTGGAAATTACCAAAGTGCCCCTGGAGATTAGTGCTCCAGAACCAAGCCTACTTATTGGTTTTAGACTTTTTTAGTGTGCTCCTTAAAAAAGGGGAGCTTTGCCCATTTCTAATCTTGTTTTGTTGTGATTAGAGAAACAAGTAAACAGATAATGGTTTCTTTAATGTAATCTTCTGTTTGGCAGGTCTTCTTTTTATGCATTTTTGTATTGTTGGTCACTTGTCAATGGAAAGAATCAGGGCATCATAAGTTCTCAAAAAGTAATATTTAATGATAATAATAATAGTCAATGGGAAGTAGATATTTTCTTTATTCGGAGTTTGCCGATTTCAATGAACCTAAATAAGTGTGTCCATTAGTAGATTAAGTACTAGATTAGAAGATGATTAATTATTTCTATAACATCCTTATATGAAGATTTTTGTGGACTACTCTAATTTAGTTTGAGATCCATGCAGATTTTTCGTACCAAAAAAATAGCAATTTTTAAGAACCCCTTTTGTCTGAAAATCCAGGCCACTCCAATCTGAGCCTGAGTTCACAACCTTCATGGAATGCTACTACTGTACCAAACCTTCACGGAGAAAATATAGCTACTGCATTGAAGAAAATTCCATGGCCATCAAGGACGTGTCATCAAAAGTCCAAGATTTACAGGACGATAATTACAGCTACGGGCATATACGGCTTATCTCCAACGCAAAAGGTAACAAGGTTACGCCAGTCATCAAGGACTTGAATTAATTACACGATGTAATTTTTTTTAAAAAAAATCTTCTTCGCTACCAAACGAACGGAAACCAAACATCCTTTGCAGTAAAGATGAAATCCCCGTAAGTAACAGTACATTAATTTCTACTTATAGGCAATCTGGCATGGAAATGTCAACGCTATCCTCATGGCATGGTCGGCTGCCAGCTTGGTTCTGGAGCAGAAAATAATTCTTCAGGCAGCTGGGAGATCGAAGCAGAATAACATGGCATTCATCAGGGTACAGAACTCCATCCAAAATACATCCTAACCCATGCTACGGGTACCAATACCATACGTGCAATCGCGCCTCAAGACGGTCATTGCAAAGTGGGCCCATACTATAACATCGTGCCATCGTATCCACAAGCAATACCGGTGTGAGCCGTGTACGTAGTGGATTTCCCTTACGGTCGGTAACCGTACGGCTACCACGGTAACCTGTGCCTGTCAGGGTAAAATAACGATACGAGTACACCAGTGCAGTAACCCTGTCAAATTAAAAAATAAACAAAAATTTGATTTTTTTTTGTTAAAATTTGTCTGGTTTCCACGGTGCGGTAACCGTTTGCCAAATGGTAAGGAAAGCTCTAGTACGCACCCATGCTACAATATGGATTACTACATGCATTTTTCTGGTATGATAAGAGGATGGATGTGATCAGGGCTTTTGCTCTGTTGCGCT
This sequence comes from Oryza coarctata, assembly GCA_030770085.1. Taxonomy (NCBI): domain Eukaryota; kingdom Viridiplantae; phylum Streptophyta; class Magnoliopsida; order Poales; family Poaceae; genus Oryza; species Oryza coarctata. The sequence continues at coordinate 15,100,498 of CM061475.1, forward strand.
TTGCTTTGCTTTCTTTTGTGTGAATGGAGGGTAATTTCTCTGGTAGTTGCATGCTGCTGCTTTAGCTTTTTTGCGAGATGCCGCGTGCGTGCATGCAGCGGTGCTTGTTGTGGGTGCAGCAGCAGCTGCTGCAGCCTGCAGGTGCCTTCGATTGGGCTGCTCAGTGACGGGGAAACACACGAGCGCATATCTCCTGGCCGCTGCTGCGACCGGCGCCAGCATCCAGTCCAGAATCCTATGATGCGATCGAACTAGCTAGACTTCTTTTGTCTCAGGTCTCGAGGCAACGCTAGCCAGCCATCGCCGACGGCGAGAGAGAATGAGAGATGTTGCAGCCTTGAACAGCAGCTTCAGGTGGTAGATTGCAGAGTTCAGTTGTCTCCGTAAACTATTTCTCTTTTACGCCTCATTCGGAAGAGGAATTCTGAGAGAATTTTAGAGAATTTAAATTCAACTCCAGTAAAATTCCCACGTTTCAGAGGAGCCGTTTTACTATGGGCGGAATCAAGAGAAAATTTGTGGCGAGCTGATATTTTCAATGAACCTAACACACTCCTGCTCAAGTGTTAGGTTCTACTAGAGTATAGTATTATGCTACTTTGGGTGTATGATCTGTAGTGATGTTTTCAAAAAAACAAACGGCTAGTGACATGATCAGGTCCATGGAATTTAGTACTTCATACCTTTTCATAAGTTTATTTCTTGTAGGCCTTTTCTACAATTTAATACAGTGACCTGAACTCTACAAAACATAGAAAATCTGAACACCCCCACTAGAAGTAGCAAGATCAGCAACACAACGCAGGATTTCATGCTTCACATCAACTCATCATATCCATCCATCCACACAAGTGGCCACAGAATGATGAGGTTTTTTTTTCAGCAGCAAGTACACTTTCGAGAACACACTGTTGCATAATGTATGGGCAATTAGCTTTCTTAGCTTCTTTTGCTGGTCTTAGGATGATGATTAGGTGCAGCAAAGCTTGGTCAGGTATCATGGGAGATGACCCATGATTTGCCGGCCTTGCTTTTGCAAGGGAGGGTGCATTGGCAGGAGACAGCCAACCAACCATCCAATGCAAACTAATCCTGTACATTGAATGGAGAATACTACATTGATTCTTTGGCACCAATCTATAGTAGCATGTACATTCCTGGCTTGTACTGCAGTTCTACTTAACCATCATTGCAAGCTTAATTGAGTTGGGTTGCCATGCTTCCTTGCCTTCAAATGGAGGATTTTGCACATATATGTTGATTCCCCCAATTAAAAGAGATGCATTATTGTGGTGGAATTTATGCATATATCTTCAATGCTCCAACATGGTAAGTGCTTAAGGGTGGTGGAGTGGGAAAACAAATTTGAGCCTTACAAATAATGTACTTATTTTTTAAAAAAAAACTTTATTTCTCTTATTTGCACCTCAAAATCACGCGCTATATCACCTTTTTCCTTACTTTGTTGTTCAAAACTATAAAGTTTTGTCCTTGAAATATATGGAGCATATCTTATAAAAATTAACTTATGCATGGGACTACTTTCTTGGTTAATTTGAGAATTTTTATTTGATTTGATTTGAAGCCATTGGTATCAATACCATCTAGATGTATGTCTCATAACTATCATCCTCATTCAAAAAGATGACTTTACTGTACCACGATAGCTATCAAACTTATCAGCAATAGGATCTCATCTATATCATACTACATCAACACCATAATTGAGTGAAATGGCAGGAGCTTACACTTCCTTTTTTTTATTGAGCATGAAAGAACATCGACCCCGTAGGCCATAAGAAAGGGCAGGTACATCCACCTGAGCTGCTCACCTCAGCACAATACAATCGCTAGACGCCGGTTAGATCGATCTATCCGTCGAGAAATCAATGTCGGCCACATGGCATGCATCCAACTATCACTGTGTCACTCAGTATGCATGTGCTTTATGTGCAACTAGAACTTATTTACTCTTATATACACGCTCGATCTTCCTTGTAGGGCAATGCACTAGTATCATGAGCGACATATCAACAATGCAGGGGGGTCCTCTAATGTACATACAGTGACGCTGACTACGTGGAACCTATCGCCCATGGTCTGACATGTCAGCCACCACGTCACTCTAACTTTACGTTGCGTTAGAGGATCCTGATCCCTCAGTGATCACCATTTATTAGCATATACTTAGTCGTCAAGCACGTCCTATTATAATTGATATTAAAATTATACTCATATAATAATTATAATATCTTAGATTAGAAGAGTCCAATTATAAATTGATAATTTTAAATTTTAAAATTAAATTAATAGCATACTAAATGAGAGTCCATATTCGATTTCAAATTAGTTAATTTTGATTTTTTTAAATTTTATATTGGTTATTTCATGAATTACAGTAGCGATTAAACAGTTGTCCATACCGATTACTACTTGTCAATTATTAATTTTGAATTTTAGAATTAGATCGATAAGATACTTCATATTTGTTAATTCTAAATTTAGAAAATTATAAAGTAAACTAACAAAAGTATCTCCAATTGCATGTTTTATTAAATTTAAATTTTTAATATAATCTACTATGGTATGATAATTTGATCTATTTTATCAACGAATAGATCTTTTCATTTAACGTATAAAAACTCAGATATAGGTTCGAACATTGATTCTACGATCACCTGTGATATATACGCTGGCTGATCACTTTTTCCCATGAAGAACTATTCTTTTCCCCTGAAAAAGTAAAAAGGGTATTGGTCCAAGTGTTCATACTAATCAACCTTGGGGCGCGCATGAGTGGCCTCGTGCAAAATACTAGAGAGAATATAATTGGTGCTATTTCTTTGAGAGAGAGAACTTCTTGGTGCACATACAGAATTAGCATTAGAATTGCACCACAAGCTTCAATTCTTCCACTGCCATTCTACCAACGACAACCCCATGCATGCTAACCTTTACTTTTCCCAATCAACCGCCTGTTCGACGAGCAGAAGATAAACCGGATCAAACAGCCCGAAAACGATGGCAAATATCCCCATCAAGCAAGCGTCCTGCCGCTGCGGTTTTTCAGGGCCCTTTTATTATTCAGCTCAGCGCCTCGGCTGCGTCTGCATGCGTCGTCGTTACCACTTGGGCGCAGCAGCAGGCGCGGATTGCTTGCTTCGCTTCGCCGTCTCGTTGCGTTTGTCGTGGTCGGTCAGTGTTGGCCACGAGAGTGATCCTGATCGATCCTCCTCTGCAGGTTGGTGAGCCTGACCCATCCGTCGGGCGCCCGCGCCCGGCGGGTCTGTCAGATCGAAAGCGACGCTATCTCGATCGGTTGTTGCCTTGCTACTACTACTTACTGATTGCCTGCGACTTTCTAGTGGAAGAGCAGAGAACTAGCCAGGCCACAGGAAAAAAAGAACCGAAGAACCGTTATGGAGCGGAGGCGAACGAAGAATAATTGAGGCATGGAAATTCCGTCTTCGGCTGCGCTGGAAACAAAGATCATTAATATATAATTAATTAAATATCAGCTATTATAAAATTAAAAATAAAGTTATTTAATTTTTGCTAAGAAACTCTATACTAATTATTTTTACACACCGGTTTCGGAAAGTTGGAAAACATGATAAACAAGAAAAAACCCCACCAACAAGCCCGAGCATTCGATGATTCCATCGCTAGGGCTTCGGGATGCTTTATAATAATTCATTCCTCTTAAAAAAAGAGAGGACATCTATTTTTTTTTTACTGAGAATTGGTAGATATAAATATTTAAAGTTATTTTAGCATAAAATTGATATTGCTCAAGTGTAAAAAAAGCGATGCTTCTGGTATATTCCTCAAAAGTTAAAAATGGAGGAAGTATCATGTAGATGGCATGCATAGATGTGATACCAATCTACTACGAACTAAAGAATTAATCGAGAATAACTGTGCTCCATTTTTTTCATCATCAATTTAGAGCAGGTACAGTGTGCGGCAGCGTCCGTTAAATTCTGAACCAGAAAGTCTGCACAACATCACACCATGTGGAGGCAACAGAGCGATACGTTTCTACTGGTTCAGCTGTGCCGTATTTGTCGAGGCAGCCGGTGGTGGCAGCGACGCCTGATGGTGATTGCATTGCATGGCTCAGATTTTTGCTGCAGTTCTGCATCGCTGAAAAAAAAAAGAATTCGTGGTAGTAGTTGCCACGTGTATCCGAGGCCAGACGTGGCAGCAGTATAGCCATCATATTTGACTTCAGGTGTTTGGACTATTAAAGTATTGGTCGCTTGGGAATTGACAACCATGGAAAAAAAGTACAATTGCTTCAGTAAAGTTGGATATACGTGGACATAGAAATACACAAATTAAGGAATGAATGCTCTTTTCAAGGGAAAAATTTTGGAACAGGAGATGTGTGGTCCCAATTTGCAAACAGAAATCTCCAAAATAAAAAAAAAAGATAAATCCTCTCTCAGTCCTCTACACAACCCATCTCATATGGTTTGAATTCCCTACACTACTTAGACTATGAGCATCATGTAGTATAAAACCTATAGAAATTGGATCTTAGGCTATTAGGCTGGAAGTTTGCTTTTGTGTCTATTCTATTGGAAACTAGAGCTTACATATGCTCAGTTGCCATAAGGAAAAAGTACAATATAACTCCCTCAACTATGCTCTGAGTTTAATATACGTCCTTCAACTCATAGAACCAGGCATCCCTTATCTATTCAAACCAATTCAATAGTTTTATTCTACGTAATGCCTCTTCAATCAATCATGGTGATTACATGGCATTACAATTAATGAAAACGTAAAAAAAACATTAAGACCCATATGTCACTAACCCACTCTTAGTCAAGTGCTAGTGGAGAAAGGGGATGATAGAGATAGATAGGGATGAAATACAAGTGAAGGTGGATAGACAGCAGCGGTGAGCTTCTATTGAGGTCGATGCATTTGGTGCCTCCTCCGTCGTCAGTCTTGTAGAGTCTAGAGTGATAATGTCACAAATAAACTCTAGTAAGTAAAATTGCTCAAAGTGAATTGTACAAAATAAAACAGACAAGAGACGAACGATTTTTCACCTATGGTTTAGAAACTTGCCGATTTCCTGTTTCCCGTTGAGACAAGCCTAACTTCACCGCTCAAATTATAAAGCCTCTGAATCTTCTCATTAAGAGATGGGCAAGATAAGAGCTAGTTTTGAATTGTTCTATATAAGCCTCAATCACTAGGGATTGTTCTTCCTCCACTCCCAAGATGGCAAATACTGAACCACTCACAATCAACAACCGGGCCTCCTTCACAATCTCTTTTGAAAAGGTCATCGAGTAAACTCCTCTAATCTGTCTAGAAGGTGGAAACCTCCAAGAGTAACAATTCTAAGATGCTTATTGAGGATAATCAAAAGACCTAAAGTAATATACTTGACCTAGGTCAACTCACTCTCCAATACCTCACTAAATAATCAAAGTGTATAAGGATGTGAGAGTTCTTGCAAGGGTTTAAGATAATGTAATGATGTACCAAGAGAGCACCCTTGTTTTTGGTGGGGGTATTCATATCCCCACCCATCAAAATTAGTAGTTGGGGACGAAATATCTCAACTTCTAAGCACTGTCGGTCTAATTGCCATAGGATGGTCAGTTCGACTAGCAGGCCTAGCAATGGTTCAAAAAAGAATAGTTGTCAAGCATTAAATACGCCGGCTGGTCTAACGGGCATTATGAGCCTGGTTTGACCAAGCCCTCCCTATCCATAGGCCAGAAGCCTCTAGAAGACCTCAGTCAGACAGTGGCCCTCTGGCCCGATTGTATATTAGTTTTCAGCACGACTGTCGGTTAGTGAAATTATGATTTCTCATGACTCGGGTGTCAGAATCTTAGTTTCTTAAACCGTCGATAACCGCTCAGTTACAGTGGGGTGCAGTAAGGGCTACCGACGATTTCGTTTAACGAAATTTGTTCAAATTCAAATTTTAGAAAATTAAAGAAAAAAGTCTCAAAAAATTCCTAGAAGTAATCATGATTTGTAATGATATATGGTGATAAAAATTTTGTGAAAAAAAATGCTAAGTCCATATTTTGGCATGGCATTGCTTAAAAATCAATATTTGATGCTTGTGGACATTATATTATAGCCACTATGATCTTTGTAGTTATGTAAATTATATTATATTATTTTTATTATTAGCAAACGTGACATGCTCACTTCTCTCTTTGCATGGACTTAAGAAAAGGCCTACCATGCTTGAGTAGACACTCTCACTATGTGCAAATAAACTAACATGCTATAAGATCATCCACAAGCTCACTTCATAGGTCTCTCTTGATAGTACGACACATATCTAGCAATTCGGTCTTTTCACTAAACACCAAGACCGAAAAAAGACTAAAAAATATTCTTAGATTCATTATACATTTGCCTTACGCCATTCAAATCAGGGTTGATACTTGAGTTAAGATCAACACTTATAACCATTTGGTTGTACTATCTTTATGCCGGAGTCATAATCAATCTTTGTTAAAACTTTTTTCTTATCATAAGCTTGACTTTGTCCTTATCAATATGATGATGTACTTGGCTTGATGACTATCAACTTATGGTTTCATCTATTAGCCTCATCACGATAAAACCTATTCCTTTGTATATCTCAAAGGAAAAGATTAGTCCTAACAAAGTAGTTTTATCATTCACTTGATGACTAACCGGTTGCATATCAAAATATAAATATATTTGTTGTGTATTCATTAACATCACAAGTGTCATATATTTACATGTGCGCTCAATTTCAAAGATCCAAAGTAAAATGTATATAAACAATATGGATTTAGAATATGCATAACAAATGTATAGGATTTGTTCCTCCCCAAGTATATGCATATAAAATATATAGGAGAGGCAAATGTATGCATAATCAAATATGAATTAATGGGAGTTTATTCTATATATATATATAGAAGGCATGTGGCATTGATATAGATAAACATAGACACATATATTCATGATCTTTATGTTCTCAAAGTAAATAAGACTAAATAAGACTAGTCTCAAATAAACGTTAGTCTCACACGCATAAATTAATGACATAAAAATCACATATATGTCAATATGTAGATGGATGGAAAGAATGATGCATATAGCTTGATCTCCTTGTGTTTCATCATTGTAATAAGGATCTATCATCAAACAATATGTTAGACACTTGCTAGGTTGGATTGTCCAATACCACTCAAACTGTTTGACCCACATTTGTTTTAGGGCAAACAAGTATAAAAAAAACAAGTATTTTTTGCTTGAAACATTTGAGAGGTTTAGCACTTATTTTAGAGAGACTAGAGACCTAATGTGCACCACACCTAGACTCTAACACTTAAAACATCAAGCTACTAAATCAAACACCATCTTTATTGTATGGTCTTTTTAAATATAAAAGAAACTTATATCTATCACGTTCACCCAACATCTTAAATACGTTTTGATATACCAATGCTACTTATGAATACATCTTTTATTATGACCGATCCTTGGCTATAGTATGTTTGAGGGATCATCATCGAAACCTTAAGCCTTTTTTGTTCATGCTTAGATAAAAATAATTAGTCTAATGATTACATTGTCATTAATCACCAAAACCATAACACATGCGGCCTAGATGCTTTCAGGCTGCAATGGGAGAGGGAGATCGACAAGTCGTAGTGGAGACGAGGTCGGTGAGGCTGGCTGACATATACAACAAACAAACTAGAGGCAGTAGGGCTCGCCCTTAGACCCCAGTCACCGACAGCGATGGCTCTCATGACATCAGTGAAGTAGAGAAAAAGGAAAGAAAGAGGGAGAAAAGGAGAGGTCACTGCAGTGATTTTTTTCTTTCCCTTGTGACTGATAGTTTGCCCATCCAAACCACTAAGAGAGGTAAATTAAACCAGTTTTGATAGATGAAGGATACTATATACCCGATTTTATAGTTGAAGGGGTTACTTACACTCAACCTACACTTGAGGAAGGCAAAATGGACCTTTTTCTTTTCTATAAATAGCACTCTAGGACTAATGGGCCAGAAATTGGACCTTAGAATTACTAGGCTAGAATTAGGCCTTAGTCATTCTAGGCCGTAAATTAAGCCTTGAGACAATTAGACTCAAACTTGGGGCCTTAATTGGGCCTTAAATGACGAGAAGGCCAAGACTGGGCCTTTATGTGCATCTCTATTAATTGCAAGGAAAAGAATCTATATTAACTCCATCAACTATTGCTACAGTCGGATTTCCTCACTCAACCATAAAACCAAATAAAACACTACCTTCAATTATCAATACAACTCAAATTATCTCCCTTGGTGATTTGTATCCTGTTTTTATCCTATGTGGCATGTTGACTGGTCAATTTTTGCTAATGTGGCACCTACGTCATTGGCGTTAACGTGGACATCATTAAAAAACAATGGCCCACATATCATCCTTTCTCTCCCATTCTTCTCTAATCTGACACTACCATCGTGGATCTCTAAGGAAGGAGGGCATTTGGCGCTAAGGGCTCTAGGAGGACAAGCTTGTGTTTGCCATCACCCAGTATGTAGAAAGAGGATTAGTTGCGGCGCCGCCGATAAGTACATGATGATGGCGAAACAAGCACCGCCGCTCAAGCTAGAGACAAATGAGGAGGCTGGCGCTATCAGCCCCTTCCCCCGGGAGCTTCCCACTAGAAAACTACGCAACCGACGAGGAGCTTGAGGTCGCTAAGCATAGGCTCTCATACTATGCATTTGTCAAGGTCCATAACCGCCGCCGCTTGGAACCCTTTGTTTGCTATTGGATCTCTACCGAAGTATGGCTCCTTGGCAACAACGTCAAGCCATGAAGAGCTGAAGCAGTGGCATGGCACCATGACAGTGGCCTAAACAAGGCAGAATCACCGTTGAGCCTTCCAGCGCCACTGAGCGGGCAAATAGCCCTACATCAAGCTCTGTGGTGATGTTGGATGTGCAAGAGTGTGGTGAGTAGCTTAAAGATGGGGTCTAGAGGAGGCGCGAGGACTACAAGCTAGACCTCCGTGTGGGCATGTGCGAGCCACTACCACCGCTAATGGTTGTAAGGGTGATGGGACCATGACAAGCTCGATGAAGGGTGATGGCGATTAATGGTGTTTAGTGAACGAGAGGATAGAAGAGAGGAGAGAGAAAGGCAGAAAGGTACGGGCCCTACTATTTTTTAATTATTATTGCTAATTGGACTGCCACCAAAACATCACGTAGAGCTTATTATTAGTTGGATTGCCACCGTAACCCAACTAGGCACCACATCAGACAAAACCTCTATCAAAACCTCTTAAGGCTGAGGAAGGTGTTGTATCTGGTTTTATGATTGAGTGAGAAAAATCAAACATAGGCAATAGTTGAGGGACATAATATGCGGTCAAATGGGCCGGTTGGACCGACACAACCCACTCCAACATTGACCTGTTAAGGCACAACCATTGTAGCAGGTTATGCTGTGTCGGCTCATGTGACAACGGCTCAACTCAGACACGGTCCACAGAGGCATTGGGCCATTCCGTGCCGTCGGAATGGCCTGGGCATGGTAGCACGACACAACAAATATTAGAAAAAAATGCTTAAATAGAAGAAATCCATAAATCCACATTGATTAAATATGATGATATATATTTTTAAAATTATAATATGAATGTTAAAAAATAAATAATCCAAAATAACAAATTTATATCAATTAAATATAATGATACATTACAGATTAGTAATAACTTTTTTATGGGCTTTTCAAATATAGAAAAATTAAAATTGTGGAGGAATGAAACAATAACATTTATTAATATTGCTATTACATGGTTGCCTTAGTAAAACTTTATCATATAAAAACTTATATTTGATAAATTCATGAAAAAAAGAGTAAACCTATAGTTGAAAATTCAAAAATAAAAATTGGCTAATCTTGTATATCTATATCTGCATAGAGATCTTAACTAAGCTACCAATTCCATGTTCTTTACGGACTATTGGGCACGTTTGTTAGCTAATGATAGCAAGCATCATTTCTACCACGTCACTGCTCATATTTCTTCTCTGTTCCTCAATAATTTTTCCACAAGTACTAAAGGCTTATTTAGAGGATATCGTAGATATAGACATCATGAACACATCTCGTGCTAGTTTTGATAGAATGGGATATTGGGTCTTATGATCATCTCACCACCGAAGCATATTGATTTCTTCCTGATTGAACAAGGATAGTTCTTAAAAGGTAGCAGCAGTTCATATGTCGAAACTCCTAGGAAAGCTGGAAGAGAAACCACCACTCCAAATTTTGCCCCAGTGTAATTTCTTCTTACCTACCACGGGGATAGGTGGGGGGGTCTTTGCAGGTGAACTTCCTAAAACTTATTCTCGTACTATGCAAATACCTCATATAATTTAGTATTAGCATCAGAATAAAAATCTATATTCATCACGTCTCCAATAAGATTCAACATATTAAGGAATCCCTGCAATTTACCTCTAAGATCAAGAATAAATTCAAAAGCATACGACATAGAGATTTCCTTCTAATATTTAAGATATTTTTTTCATATGAAATAGTGCAATCCTAGTAGGTAGTCATTCTCATTTTCTTGTAATAAAATAGCAATCTCAAAAAGTTTGTGCAGCATTAAATTAGCTATTGGATCATATACTCTAGATAAAGCAACAGTATGTAGCTAACTTTTTAACAACATACCAAGCTTGCTTTGTCATCACTGGTTGCCCACCACTGATTTGTAATATTATTTGACTAAAAAAACAGCTAGTAGCACATGCCTCAACATTAGATAGGTGTTATTCCACTGATGGTCCATACCCATTTGGAACTTACGTGGTTTTAGACCCAATACATCACAGAGTCTTTTCCATTTTGCAATTTGTTCATTCGATGTATTTAACCATACAATTGCTTGAAAAATAGAATCAATGTATGCAGTTATCCTCTTAAAACTACTTTTAACTATGAGATTAATAATACAACATGCACAATATTGATTTAAAATAAATGATTCAGCATAAATAAAGAATAGTGGCTGTAGAATTTCTTTGGCCTTAGAATTTGAAGCTGTATTATCTAGTGTTACAGCAAAAACAGAAATGATACTAACATCAGAAATGATACTAACAGAAAAGTTACAACTACTAAATAAATCATTGTTTATAAAATTTTCTCAAATCACGAGTCATGGTTTATCTACTAATAGATTGAAACATAGGGTTATAAGCAGTTTGAATGTAACTTTCAAATACAATTAGCTCACCAAATTTTAGGGGAAAATATTATCCAGCAATTAAATGAGTAAGAGATTCTCGCGCTACCTAAGGAATGTACTCGCATGAACGTACCGTAACGTCAGGATTTAGTACTAGTTGTTATTGTTGTAGTTGGTATTCTTACTTCTTCGTACAAGCCTTGGTATGCCACTTCAAGTGACCTGTTCTACCAAAAGATTTTTTAGATAATTTATTTATGCATATTTTACATCTAGCCCATGTTACCTCTGTTCCGTCTAGGCCGATCTCCTTTATCTCATCAAAATTTTACCAGGCAGTGAAAGTTCTTGATCAATTTAAGCCTATGGCTTCTAAAGTTGCATGTGTGTTCATATGCTCTTCTGGTGTCGGTGTCGATCCGCTATCATTTTACTCGATATTTAGGTAAGACATCGGTATGAAGTTTAGGTTATACTCAATCATAGAGAACGATGGGTAGTTTAGATCATTCATACTAAAATTTTAAAATTATATATATGTAATTTCAGTAAATATATCTTATACTTTTATAACAACAAATAACTAATAAATAATAATGCACAAGTATAATATATTTCTTACCTCCTTTAGCCCTTGATTTGCAACCTTCAAGATTATATCTCTTCTCTGAACCAGTTTTAATTTTTGACAATATTTTATAGGGGAAAATTCATATTTTTTAGAATTTATTTGGATTTTTTAAGCTCCAATGGCTAATTTTTGAATTTTAGACATTGACTGATCGTTATTGGAGTGACCGTTGTAATTTCATAGGCTCGGCCAAATCAGACATTGACACGTGACATAGAGGGAGGCGCAGGCGTGACGTGGGCCAAAACGTGTCCTCGAGCCGTGCCATGTTGTCCCAAACCGTGCCATAAACAGTGCTCGTGACGGACCAGGCCGAGGCGACAGCGCAAGCACGGTATGGCCTAGCATTTGGCCATGGGTGCTAGCACGACCCACTAGTTGTGCCGGTACAGTCCGCTAGGCCGTGTCGTGCTTGGGCTGTCCGGATCGATCCCCGTTTAGTCCTCAACCTCAATAGGAAGCCTCGATAAACCTAAAAGAAGGAGAGGAGGAGGAGGGCCACCCATGATGAACCAAAACAAGAACAACGAGATAAAGAAGGGAGGGCGGCGACAGGGTGGCCGCCATGGACACATCCGAGGGAGCCCCCGTGGCGTCCACAGCCGTAGACGCACCAGAACGTAATCTTACCCTTCCTTTCTTCTTCCTCCTTTCCTGGAGTGCAGTGGTTTCCTGGAGTCCCCTTTCCTAGCTAAGTTTTGATTTACTGTTTTCCCTGTGATTTTGCAGCGTTGGATACGTCGGAGGGGAAGAAGCCGTCTTCGTCATTGATTGCGCTCACTTCGATTAACCAGTGAGCGAAAGAATTCCAGTAGTTTTCTTAATTTTGCTTGGTTGATTGTTACAGATGTATGTGAATTCGCCCATCGCCCAGTCTTTATGGGTGGTATTAACTATTTTGCGGGGTTATCTCGATTAGTGCACTGCTAGATTTCGAATTAGAACGCTAATGAGGGGTTATTGTGGTACTTAATTTGATTTTGTTGGCGTGAGGAGTGAGGACCTTCGGTTTGATCGACGTATAGATCTCTACATCAATTTATCGGACTAAGGTCTCTTTGTATAATGCGCCAATGGTACAATTGGTTGGAAGAAATAGTGGTACGGTTGACATTTGCAAGAACTACCTCTTTCGCTCGTGTGTATGTGGAATCATGTAGGCCATGAATAATTTTTGGCACGTAAATGTTGAATATATGAATGCTTCACTTCATTTATTTATATTTCATGCACTCCATTAATGCCTTTCTGACTGAGTAGGAAATTGGGAGTGACTACATCGTGTCCATCCTTGGATTCGGTATGATAATATTTCTGTGAGGGTTGAGGATTTTTCAAACTGATTACTCTGACTTTGTTGAAGCGGAATTTTCAAACTGAATATTCTGGCTTTGTTGAAAACTAGCTTCATTGTGTATGGAATATGTTAGTATAAGGTGTTGCATCAGTTGCTGTCAGCGGCTTCCATCTATGGATGTACAATGTTTTAAGTTGTCCAAGTCAAATGGTGTTTCGACATGTTATCCTTTTTCCAGAAAAACAGAAGTACCTGCCCTGAAATGCTTAAACCCAAAATAAACAGCTCAGTTCTTGTGTCCAGATAACTAGATTGAACCTATCTCCTCTAGGTGTAAATCACCATCGCTTTCAACCCTATGGCAAACGTACTACTTGGTAATTAATAAATTGGCACAGTACACAAGCATTGACAAAGACATAACATTTGTTCTGTGATAAATGGGTTAATGTTAAACTGAGGAGAAAAACCAAGTTGCCGTAGATTGAATGAATGCTAAAGTGCTAAACAGTACTAGATGCTGACACTGGTTATTGACTATTGAACAACGTATTACCTCTTGGCCCTAGCTGCATTCTAACAGTATGGTTGTACGCAAATGGGTACACCTTATAAATCTTCACAAAAGAGAAGGGAGTATAATGCTTTCTGTATGGCTGTTGTTAATTTGCAATTCTCGTAAACCTGTCAATCAATTGGGAAAAGTTCTTTGCCAATTTTGCGTACCAAATTCAAAATATCATACCAGCTGTTCATGGGCCATTATGGTTTATGTTGTAATTGTGAAGTATACAATAGTTTGATGTAATTTATGCCGTTAATATTGGCCATTTAGAGTTTTTTACATTGTTTCACCTGTTAACAGACATTTCACTAGTAGATGAGATTAGGACTGTGTTTAGCATTCTGATCTATTTTTAGCTTCAATTATGTTTTATTATATATGAACAGATTAACTATTAATGGTATTTTTAAGCCATAACAGATTCTTACTAGAGTTGGTAAAGGTCACTTCAGTTAACTATATATCACAACATCCTAGCCTCATAGGAATGCCCAAGTTGCTGAAAAAAAGTGTTTTTAAGAATATTTTTGTTAGAATATGAAAACAACTTGCCTGTTGTTATAGAGAATTTTCTGTTCTACTGCTCCAGGATGGTTCCATATTTGTTGTTGGCCTTTCATAATAATGTATTAGATATTTCAAGCAATTAACATCGTAACACATATCTAAGCTAACATCAAGAGATTTGAGAAAGTTATAATACATTTTCACAGTGTAGATCTTTTTCTTGTTCGATCATTCTCCATGATTTGGGGCTTATTGGAGTTTGGTGAGATTTTAGCATGATACTGAAGGTGGATTACTAAAACTCCACTATTACATTATTCATCCTTCTCCTATCCCCTCCTGAGACTTCTTGTTAAGGTAGATTACTAAAGTTCCACTATTACTGTATTCATCCTTCTCCTATCCCCTCCTGAGACTTGTTAAGTTTTCTAAGATTCTGCCTAAAGTGATGAGTGAGTAAAAGTTCCATAGAGATGGAATTAAATATGCATATATCTTTACTTTTTTGTGTGGGTAGTCTTGATTGTGCACTTTTGCTTGGTGGCTATATATTCTTAGTGCATGTTGAATATTTTTTTATTATCTGCCTTTTACTTTAACCAGGAAAATAAAAAAGGGAGTGCAAATTAAATGGTCTCAAAATGTGAGACAAATGAAAGCTGTTGCAAGGGCCATTTTGAAAAATGAAAAGGTGGAGGAGAAGGTCCTGAAAGCTAGAAGCAAGAAGTCAAGAGTTCAATCTGCTAGCTCTCTGTATGATTAAAGGTTCGGCGGGTTAACCCAATTTTTCCTATATATTTCCATCCTGTAGAGCAACTAAATCTGTGTGTGTTATAAATGCATGCTTTGCTTACAAATATTGATCACCTTTGACATGCCTGTGATGATGCACGGTAATAGTGGCATAGTAGGGTTGGTTGGTTTTTCTTATCACGTTCTTGAATATTGTTGGTCCGATGTCAGTTAAGTGCAAGCCAGCTATAATGGGTGTTTTGTCGTAATAGCAGATGTTATGTTCCCTCTGTACTTTTTTCTGACATAGAGTAGGCTGTAGCTATGGGTTACGTTACTTGTGTATATTATATTACAATACACTAATCTGATTGATTTGGATAGTTAGCTTCCCAACTTGCTGGGTTGTTTGTTGAGAAAATGAAGTGTGGAGAACCCCTATACCTGATCTCTTGTACCTTTCTAGTTTCAGTTTTCAGTTCTTACGCAATAGAAAAACCTTCATGCCCTTTATATGCACACACGATAAGCTCTATTTATATATGCAATCTCATTCCGGTTACTGGCATGCCACATTTTACAAAGTGCAGAGGTCGACCATTTCAAAGGCAAATCAATCAGTTTACCACCTAAATGCAAAAACTGAAGCATAAATGGTTAGCAAAGCAAGCTGTGTTTGTATGTTACTGTGCGAGTGAATTCTTCTGGGTGTCCCAATGGCGACGTCGACGGCGAAGATGAGGCCGTTTTCGTTCGCATCGTGCGAGCTGCGGTGGATATGCCTCCGCGTTCCTACGAGACCAAGAACGAGAACGGCCTCTTTTGTCCTCTTCTTGTTTCGCACATCTTCCCTCCTTTCATCCATTCATTTTTCGGAGAGGGATTGATCTTGATCCGATGGTGACAGGTGAGTTTGCTTCACTTGTCAACTAGACCAATTCAGAGGTAAAAAAACACACACACAAACACGCACGCAATCGAGTGTTGAGATTTTAACCAGGGCACCTTACAGGCTTACACTACAATTCAACACAACCGTAAAAAAAAAATCACCGTATATTCATATGCTTCCACAAATCCAACTTTTATATGTATAGCATTATGCTTTTTAATATCATGACAATAAACAATCAGATGCCTATCTAGCTAGTTCACCTTTTAACTACCTTCCAGGCACGAAACAACAACTTTGCGTTGCGCGACTATTTAATGCCCGGCGTGTGCGTGATCAATGTGTTTGGCCAGTTGATCTGCGCGATTTGCACGAGGCTAGCCGTACTTAGCCGACGTATGTAGTGTCCATGACTCCACGGTTGGTCCATTTTCGGGACCCATTCGTCCAAGAACTTGCCATGCCGTGGTCTATGGATTCCTACGGTGGTCTGTGGATGACTGGATGGGGGTTCAAAGGTCTCAAACAAAATGACACTGAAAAGCTTGTTAGTGACTAATAAACCCTTTTAACTCTCGGCTTGTTAGTTTACCTTTATCCGTCTCTGCATTTGCTTAATTCCGTTGTGTCGTTCCTTCTCATCGGCACATGTTGGTCTCGTCTTTCCCTGTGTGGTTGGCAAGCTGCACGTCTCTCCTGCGTGACATGCTGATGGGCTTCTCGTATCAGAGGTGGACGGACCCGACGGATCTAAAAAATTTCTAGAGCCAAGACGAAACTCCCGATGATAAATTATCGGCGTTTGAATCTCTCATGTGTGATGTGCTGTTGGATTCCTCTGTGTCAGCAGTAGATTCTAAAATTTTATAGAGACCCTGTGATATCGACGATGAGGTGTTACCACCTCTTGTTGTGTGCTGGCACACACGAGCAGCTGCCTAGGATATATAAACCCTTTATAAACCCCATCTCCTTTGTGACTAGTCGTAATATTAAGATATAGTTTTTTTTAATCAAGAAAGGCTTAGCGTTGATGTCTTACAGAGGCGCTGGTGGTCGTTTGGCGCGACTATTCCATCCGTATTCTCTCTTCGACACATGAACACTTTGTTAATTTAAGTTTCGTTATATGAAACCAAAGTAGAGCGAAGGATAAGTTAAGCTTCTAGACTTGAATTTTGTTTCGTTTATTGGTTAAATTGGAGCAAATATTAGAAAATTTAGTGCTATTTTCTCCGTTTTCAAGTGACGGACGCTGAGCACCATTCATTTTGAAACTTTGACTGCCATCTGTTTTTTTAAATACAAATACTAAAAAAGAATACTATACTACCCAATATATTATACTAAATATAATTCACGGTACATTCCTCCAATATATATATATATATTTATTTAGTTTATTTAAGTAGAGATTAAGGCTAAAAAGAAAATATTTTAATACCTCTCAATAAATAAAGGATAGATGGGGTGAAAATATAGATGAGAATAAAATAACAAAAAATATAAATGGTTATAAATGGTTGATAGGATAATTAGTATTATGAATAGTATTAAATATTTTAAATGATAGAAATTTTATATCGTGCGACAGAGAGTATATAAGAGTAAGTAATGTTTAAAGTCGGGATGATAATATTCAACCATGTTAATTATTTAAAAACGCGCTAATTTGGTGGTGCGCTTTGTCACAATTTTTCTCTCCCCTCCGGAGAGAACACTTTTCAAACACACGCACTGTTGAAGGTGGACACACGTAGAACTACTACTAGCCTTTCTAGAAGCGAAAAAAATGGCTTTTTTACTTCTAGAAGCCTTTGATAAAATATCCAGCCATCCTCACACAAATCGCCCAAAATTCCAGGACCTGCATACCAAAAAGAAATAAAGAAAAAAAGAGAGGAAGAACTCCCCATAAGACAGCATCCTACGTACACGGTACACTCGCAAGTCGCAGCTACACCCCATACGTATAGGTACACCATACTCCACCGTATATACATACATTACACACGTATAAATACCTACAGGTATAGTTGTAGTACCCCACTAGCTGGAAGGCGCCATTATAATAGGCCGCCTCATTCGCCCCCACCCCGTCGCCGTCGTCCTCCCGAACACACCACACAAAAACCTTCGCTGCCGAGCCGAGCCGAGGTTGCTTCCTCCCAAACCTCATCGATACCTCCTTCCATGGCGGAGCAGCCGCAGGCCCAGTCCCAGGGCGACCCGGGGCCCCTGGCGGCGGCGAAGGACGCCCTGTCGGAGTCTGTGCGGATTGGCGGCTCTCCGGCCGAGGCCACGCTCTCCGGCGGCGAGCTGGCGTGGCGCCCCTCCGGCGGCGGCGGAGGGGAGAGGCGAAGGCTGGAGCTGGAGTCCGAGGTGCTCGGGGTCCGGGTGGACGGGAGGGCGCTCAGAGTCGCGACGTTTGGGAGGGGCGATGAGGCGGGCGCGGGGAGGTCGTCGTCGCCGTCGTCGCGGCCGGTGACGTGCGGGGGCGGACGAGGAGGCGGGGAGGGGAAGGTGAGGGAGGTGGTGGTGGAGATGAAGAGCGAGGAGGCCGCCGTGACGTGGGGTGACGCCATGAGAGATCGCCTCGCCTCGCTTGGTAATTCACTTAATCGCTAGTACTAGTAAGTAGTAACCCGGTAATCCTCTGCTATCGATTTGTTTTGATTTTTAGTTAAAAAAACTGACTTCGATGATTTCTAAGCTCTTATTGTCTAATGGTGTGATTTTGTCGCAAAAATGTTGCCTTTGTTTACTGTGATGGAGGAATTGGGATTTGATCGAGTGGGTGGTGGTCGCGTTGACTCAATTGTAGTAACGTAGGCAGTGAGGAAAGAACCCCAAACATCGAGATGCTACTATATATGCTTCACTTTGTTTAGTTCACCTCCATAAACAAAAACTTGAAGAAATGAGTTTATATTCGAACGAGAGGGATGCACAGTATTGTATATCCAGATCTTTCTTGGTGTCTGTGCCTTTGTAGCGAGGCCAGTCAGCTCTGTTGCACAAATTTGTCCATACCGTCAAATATACAGTACTATATATGTAAGGATGATGTACAATACTTACAACAGGCCAACAGAGAGTTATTTTTAGTTTTTAACCCACTTGTTACTTCAAGTTCACCTGACCATAGATCAACTTTTACTAGATAGTTTGAAATCGTGTATGGATTTTTTTTGATATATTTTGGATCAAACGAACTATCTCCTTGTGGCCTAACAAAGACTACGTACTCCTGTGATACTGTGGTGCTTGAATTTGATGCTTCAGCTAGATCCAAGAATCATAGTATCTGATATCCTGATGAGCTCTTTTCATCTGCTGTTGATTAATGTAGGAGAAGATATTTTTGTATTAATCATTTGGATACTTCATTGAGAGGTCCATGCCTTTTCATGTGTTGGTCAAATGTTCTTCTCAGTGTCACTATTGCTATTAAATGTCACCCTAGTGTAATTGTATTTCGTTAGACTTCAACCAAAAAAATGAAGACTCCAAGCATTTTGCTTCTACTGCTCTTCTGCACACAGTGTAATTCTATTCCAACTCTAAGCATTGTTCTTCTGCACTCACACCTACTGTGTCTTATGCTCACTTGAAGCAGAGACAATGACTCGTCTCTTCGGAATTGGGCTTTTTGCTGGGCAAAATTGATTTGAATTCTTTGCCTGGAACGGTTGGCAGGCTGTTATTTCCTGGCCACATCCATTTGTTCCAGAATCCAGAATAACAATCTGTTGGTAATTAATAAGGGAAATAATACCAATGATAGAAGGAAGGAATATGGTTGGAGTGATTATATACACCTGTTGGAATTTGTGAAAAGAGTGAAATATTCCCTTTTTGTCGACACTAGGTGGTCCATGCAGGTCTTCGGGAGTTCTGTTGCATCAAAGAAGATGTTGAACTTACACATAAGGCCCTAGCACATTTGCCATTTCTCCTAAAAGTTATTTTCTCTGGTTTGTCATTTTTTCTTTAGTTGTTGAGTTCCTCTGGAAGATTTTTTTTCCCCGAACCTATCCTGGACTTTTTCCATGAATTTCTAGAGCCCCTGCATTAGCTAGTTTTTAGAGAAAAAAAACTTGTCATATATAATTTGTTCTTTTCTGTGCATATGGAGACAAGCATTTGGGGTATTGACAATGCAACTAGAGCTGGGCTTTTAATTATTCATGAATTATTTCTTAATCTTCCATTATATGCTATCAAATAGGTCGGCCAAAGAGATTGTTCATCATAGTTAACCCTTATGGCGGAAAGAGAGGTGGGCGGAAGATTTTCCAGACTGAGGTCCTACCACTTATTGAAGCTGCTGGCATCTTTTACACCATGCAAGGTTGTGATATCTGTTCATAATCATCCTACTTCGATAGTATAAGTGTGATGGCCAGTTCCTATGTATACTAAGTTTTTAAGTTATGAATTGTGTTCAGAAACCAAGCATCAGCTTCACGCTCAAGAAATTGCTCATTCACTGGATCTTAGGAAATATGATGGTATTGTTTGCGTCAGTGGTGATGGTGTTCTTGTAGAGGTTAGCAAAAAAGATAATGCCTATAAAAACCCGATGCAAATTATAGACAGTAGTTTTCTTTATCCTCAGAACTTTTGAGTTTCCTTTATTCTTTTTTCCTTGCATTTAGTTATTTTATTTTGGGTTTTTAGGTAGTTAATGGTCTGCTACAAAGAGAGGACTGGAACACAGCAATAAAAATACCATTAGGCATCATCCCAGCAGGTATGTGATCACAAGTCATAACACTATTCTTTATTGTAGTGATGCAAAGTTACACTTAGGAGAGCTATAATATGCCTTAGGTTCGTTCTTTCTGATCACTGCAAAACATTATGGTCATGAATAGTTATGTTCCAGTAGAGAATAGCTTTTGATTTCTTATATATTTTGTTCAGCCTTGTGTAGCATCTTTATGGTTCAATACTATTAGTTCTCTGAGTAGAGTTTTCACACATTACACGTGTCATAGGTACCGGAAATGGAATGGTGCAATCGCTATTGCATTTTGCTGGTGAATCCTTCTCTGTTTATAATGCTGTGCTTGCAATCATCAGAGGCAAGTCTCTCCCTCCTTCATTATTCTAAATATTCATCTGTGTTGCCTTATTGTAAATCCTCTGAAAATATTCTCATTTGCTATGTTAAACAAAGAACTGATGCGGCTTCTGTTACACAGGTCACAAGCGTCCCCTTGATGTTACTTCTGTTGTGCAGGGAAAGACAAGGTTTTTTAGTGTCTTGATGCTTACTTGGGGTATGCATTGTATTAGCTTGATGCTATTTTTTGTCTTAAATTACATGTCTATACCCGATAACACTGATTATCACTGTTCTCCCACTATCTATTTCTGGGGCAGTAAGAGAAAACGATTTATGAACTGCAGGTCTGGTAGCTGATATCGATATTGAATCAGAGAAGTACAGGTGGATGGGCAGTGCTCGTCTTGACTTTTATGTATGCATTCTATCAAAACTCTATCAAACGCTTCATTCCATTTATATCTGTATGCTCTCTCCTCTCCTTTTTCTCTCTCTTCTGTTTTCTGTGGTCCTCATTGGTCAGGCGTGTGCACAATGTTGTAAGGTGCTTCCAAAGTTAGATAGTGGTTAGGTTTGCATCAGTGTGCTGATCATATAAAAACAATCAACAGATACATTTGTTTATGACGTCCCACTGTGGAACATGTTCTTTAAATGGAATGCATGCGTATGTGTGCATTATTTTGCTTTGAAAAATGTCCTGTACTTTTGAACACAAAAATATGCCTATATACTGGGTGGACTTTAGTACTTCATTGAGCACATTTTAGAGGTTGTCCAAAGTATACTGTACAGATTGTTGTAGTGTCTTTGCATTCACTTACTCAGTCCCTTCTGGATACTTAGCAATTCACTCTACACTCTGACTTTATTTCAGTCCCTTCTCCGTGTGGTGAGCTTGCGGCGGTACAATGGGCGTGTTCTTTTTGTTCCAGCCCCAGGATATGAAAGATTTGGTGATCCAGTAGAGCAAATTACCAGTTGTAAATCAAATGGGGCTAACACTGGTGTACAAGGAGACACATCAAATAATTTTAATGATGAAACATGTGCTTACATGGGCCCTTCAATTGATGAAGTTGATCTTGATTGGAGATCACTGGATGGCCCATTTGTTTCGGTTTGGGTTAGTGGTGTTACTTTTGCTAGTGAAAATGTCATGACAGCACCAGAAGCAACGGTTAGTCTCACTCTATTTTGATTCATTGTAATTTTCTAATCACAAAAGGCCGAAAAATTGTTAAAGAAATCTTATGAACTTAGCTGGCAGTTCCTTCCAAGTGATTTTAGCAATAGAGAAAAAAACTGGCTATTGGGTTAGAGCAATGAATATCTAGATGCATAAATAAACATTTAAGTGCCTACCGCCTATTAAGTCCTAAAGCTGTTTTTTTTTCATTATACAAAGTGTCAAAAGGTCGTCAATGATTCAGTGGCGTCGTCAATCATTTTCTGCTGATTTTACAAGGCTCTCGATGATCCATATCTTGACTCTTCTTCATTACCTTGCAGTTTGGAGATGGCTACTTGGATGTAGCTATAATCAAGGATTGCCCAAGGTCGGCTGTTGTTGGGCTGATGTTTCAGATGAAGGATGGCAGCTATGTCAAATCCCCCCATGTGGAGTACTTCAAGGTATGTTACTTACACCTATTCACTCTGTTTCCTGACAACTTCATCTCTGTTCCTCAGTGTAAAAGAAAACATAATGTTATCCATCCACTGAGACATTCAGACATCACCTGCTGTAAAATCCCTGACAGGTGAAGGCTCTCAGGATTGAGCCAGGAATGCGGATCGGCAGCAGCACCAAGGGCGGCATCATCGACTCCGACGGCGAGGTGATCGCGAGAGGCGACGGATCCCACGCCGGCGACGAGATAGAGCACCTGATGGCCTATGGCCCTCCCATCCAACTGACGGTGGATCAGGGCCTGGCCACCATTTTCTCCCCTAGATGAAGATGATTCTTGATCCTGCCCTGAATTCTTCCCTTCTTTCACAACATATATGTCACATTACACCTGTAATTACTCACGCACCACAAATGCAAAGAAAGCCAATGATGTCCTGCGAAATCTTCCTTCTCTTTTTTGCACTGATCAGTGATAGTTGCTTTACTCAAAGTGTGACACTGAGATCTGTATACCACAAGATTTCTGATCAATGCTGTTACAAGCCTGTAACTACTATACAAATCAATGCGAACATAAGTGGATCAACTGTGAACCCAGTAACAACCTATAAGTGGGTTCATGGGTTTTCCAATCAATCCGCGAACTCACCAACAGCTTATAAGTGGGTTTACGGATTGGTACGCTTACATCTGACCATATGAGAGACTCCATCCAAGTTTCTGAGGTGAAATGAGATTTTTTTTTTCTCTCTTTCGCTTTCCCGTAGCCTGATCTGACGGCCAGAACGCGACGCACGCACGGATAGATGCATCGACGGCGGTAGCTAGCTAGCCAAGATGCAGGGTCGTCCGTCGATCGCGAATGGACGAGGATGTCTCGTGATGCCGATTGGCACCACGCGGGGAGCATGTGGCCCTAAAGAAGCGGCGAAAAATAAAATAAGGAGGAAAAAAAGGGGTCCTGCTGATTGACGCACGCACGCTAGCTGCGCTGCTGATGAGGATGCGGTGGCGCCGGCCGACGTGCACGCGGACGCGGGGCGTTATTGTCTTACCCGAGAGGCGAGAGGGGGAAGAATCTTTTGGGAGGGGAGGGGGAGTCGGAGTCGCCGGCTGCAGGCAACCTGCCGGTGCGTCCGTGCGTGGTACCGATCGAAAAAAAAAACGGTTGGTTATCTTGCAGCCATCGATTGCGATTTAGGGGTACGGGGGCTGATCGATGTGGCCGACGGATGTATGCCGTGGAACAACTGTTCATTGCAGCCCTCGAATTTGGCGAGAGAAAACAGTAAAATTACTATGTAAAGTATTAGTTTTACAAACCATATAGGAATTATTATATAAAAGAAGATGGTGTGATAGTCATTTATAAACTTCAAGGTTTTTATTTTTATTTTGGAGACATGAAAATACTATTCACTTGACCGTTCTCAAATTTTATAAGTAATTAAATTTAATCTTTAAGACTATATTTTATAACACGATCTCTCACCCTAAAATCATGTGTAAATTAAAATGATCTCTACAACCCTATAAAAATTTAGCAAAATTTATAGGTTAAAAAAGAGAAGGCATTATCTGGGAAGTTTGAAATCGACAAGCATGCCTACCAAACACCACCTGCACGTAGGAAACTGATTAAAGAGTAAGTAGCAATTTTCCGTGTACACATAACTGCGTGCCTGGATCAAGGAACCCCCCACCACTCGTCGCTACGGGTTGCGGTACGAGAGAGCGATCACATGGCACATGCATGCATGCCAAGCTCGTTTTAAAAGGGCGTGCCATGCTGCATGCATGACAGAGTCCTCTCGTCTGAATCCCTGATCCACAAGGCCACAACCACGCACACACAGTCGCTCACCTCCTGCAGCCTGCATGGGACCCCCTGGGTCGTCCTGGCTGCGACGACGGTGCGATCGGCGATCCCATGCATGCACCGATTACTTGTTCAGATCAACCTCTCTTTCTCTGTTTTTTTTTCTTTTTTATGAAATATAGTATACCTGTGTGCACACTTAACTCTATAATGATACGCATTTACTCTCCTCTATAAATATTTTTAAAAACTAAATCAGCACATTTTAAAATATTTTGATTATTTTTTTGAAATCGTAGCACATTATTTTCTTTATTAGAGTGGAGAAGGCGTTTGATGTTAATTAATGGGAGAGGTTGACGAAGGGGCATGATGTGAGGATGATTGACCGAACACAAGCAGAACATTAACTCTCTCGATTTGGGTGAATTTTCTTTAGCCAGAGTTTTGGTTACTCATCAACCATGAGGTAGTATAGAGATAAAGAATTTACAGTGTTTCCATAGTTGGTGTGCTTATTGGTTACTCGACTGAATCATGTAAGAGCTCAATTGGAGCATCAACAAATTAAAAACATCAAATAGATGGCTTAGAGAGACAATATGCACTGGTTACTATAGAACAAGCAAGAGTTAGCATATTTAAATGAGACATATTTTAGTTTCTCCTTAAATAATATTATGATATTCTACATAAAAACTAAAAATAGGTTTATGAAGTCCTTATGTTTATGTGGGTGGTTTCGTTTTTTAACTTTAAACAATATGGGTTATTGGTTTTATTTTTGTGGAAAACAGTTCTACTATAAATACACAAATTTTTTAATAGAGTAACAAAAGCACGCCCAAGAAGAAAGAAAGTCAACAAAAAAAACTATACTCCCTCTATAAGAAAACAACTCCTAGCAGTAGTAAAAGAGGAAAAAATCAAAATAAATCCCTTTAATATTAAAGTAGTATTGATGGGTGGCTTAGAAAGAGTATTAAAATAATATAGTTTTTAATTTGTAGATCAAAGTTAGATAAAAATATATAAATTAATTTATTTTAAAATAAATTTTAAACTTTAAAATTTATTTATTTTGAGAGGGAAGAAGTAGGCTTCCGATCACAGCTCAAAACAGATGAAGGGCAAACCACGCAATTGATAAGAGGACGGCAACACGGAGAAGCTGCCACTGAAAATCCGCGCGCTGTAACGCACACGCATGCACGCATTTGTTTTTTTTCTCCCTCCTCACACCACTGCGGGCCATGCTCGCACAAATTATTTGGCGCACACCCTGCCGTCTTCTTATTTATCCATCCTATTTTGTATTACACTAATAATTCACTTTGTTTTAGTTTTATGATTCCTTTTGGTGTGGCTGATGGGGATAAGTAAACAAAGAAAACTTGGCAAAAAAGCTATAAAAAACAACTCCGAAAACGTACGTTTATCAGCCGATGAGGCGAGCAAGATGGATCGGCATTGGTTATACGAGCTCCACTAAATTATTGGCTATCAACTGGAGTTTTGATGAGCTTAATTAACCATATAATAATCCGTAGATCCCTATAATTTACATAGAATTTTTTTACGTATATATACGGTTGATGTAACATTGTAACCAGTTCGATTAATTTACGTTAAAATGCTGTGCAAATGTGTGCGCTAGTGTGAAATTTTTTACTACTTCAGTTAATTTTGGAAACAGTTATTCATCACTTATACATGTAATAAGCACCTAATTAGCTAGTACTTACGTGTGCTTTACTACTAGCTAGCCACGATCATAATACCGGGCATAAAAAAACTCTATTCTACGACACTAACAACTAATTAATTCAGCGTGTCAAAAAAATAATTAATTAATTCAGAACAGGGCAGCATGTAATAAAAACATGCATGCACCAACTAACCTATATACATTGGAGGAGCAGGAGTAGGTAGCAAAGAGCAAATGTCGTCCGGCCGATCCGGACAGCGTCTGTGTTATTGGACGGGCCCTTTGCGTGCATTTGTATATTACAACGTATGTGGGCCCACTGGATGCATTATTTCCAAAAAGAGACGTTCAGTTGCTATCTATAAATATATTTATACCTATATATGTAAGATGGTTGAGCGAGATGACTACCGTCTCTAAAACTAGCTCAAATATAAAAAAGAACATATAATACAGTAGTGTTACGGGACGGAGAGAGTATGTGCAATTTATACTTTCTCGAGCCATTATTGCTTCATGATCCAAGACAATTCCTCTATGTCACTATCCATCTCTTCGGCCTTTCTCATTCACCTCTGTAAATCAAAATTAGTACTATGAGACGATTAGTTAATTAATGTTATGTATGCTCTTTTGGTTGTTGACCTAGCTTATGGAGAACTAACGACCCCACTATATCCTTCTATGACAATCCAATTCATTATCTGTAAATACAATCCTCATGAAGATTTTAATTCTTAATGTTTCCGTGACAGTGTATCAAGCAACCCCCAATATTTTCTATATTTCTATAGAACTTGTATCCATGCATGAACAGCCCCTGTGCGACCCAAACCCTAGGCTAAGAGCCAAGACATATGGCTACTATGTTATGGTCTATACAAAGACTTAGGTTTTGTTTGACTGAGCTTTAACTCATAACTCCTAGCTTTAACACTGGTTGGAGCTAGCTCTTATAGGATCTGGAGATGGCCCTAAAAGTGTTTGGCTAGCTTGATTAACTACAGAGATCTTAAAAGAGAGATGGGGAAGATGGACAATACTACTCTTCTTTCTTTTTTTATGTTTAGTTGATGTATGATTAATAACCGTTGGTTATAAGGCATCAATATATGATTCAAATTTCTCACCATATTATTCAATGTTAATTTTCCTTAAGGATTTTAACATCACAAGTATGTAAGGAAAAATTATATGACAAAATTGATACTTCTAACAATCATGACATATAATAATAAATGTTTAATAATAATAATTAGTACATCCAAAAATATAACAAAAAACCACAAACGAGCACACACTATGATATATGTTCCATCATCCTGCAAAAGACCACAAATGAACTGACCACTTCAATTTCCATACACCAAAGTATCTTTCAATCATGTTGCGTACTTTCTCGCCACTTGGTGATGAACCTAGATATAATATTTTGTCCCTTGTATAGTGCTAAGTACCCTAGGTAATTTGGATATCCAGCATCGATAAGATAATATTTTCATATAACAATATTAATCATGAATATATCATTTAGAATCTCAACTGACCAAAAAAAGGACATTAATTCAGATGGCACATTTTCAGACATGCTAATGAAACCATAGGTTCAACCATTCAGATAAAGATTCAATGCACATTAGTCCATTTATTTTCTAAACACATGATACATCACTAAACAGATGATATGGAACAATTCATGCATGTTTTCACACACCTAAAGGATAGGTTTTAACAATTATGAATACAACTAAATCTGAAATTTCACAACAATTCGTGCATGTTGTCACTACTGTCTGCACAACAAGTCTGAAAATTCACACACCTAAAGGAAAAATTATCAAATCAGAAAAATTACCATTTATTCATTGCATAGTAGCAATCGATCAACCAAAATATTCCATCATTCCAACAGAAATACACCATATTTAAAGAGAAGAGTTGGGGAAAATTTTAGGGTTTGGCAAAATAATTACCTTTTGCTATCGTTATCTGTTCCTGTACCGTCGATAGCTGCCATGTGCCACCGTGCTTGTCCTTAGCTGCCACCGCCGTTGCCTCCCTCTACTGCCATATGCTGCCATAGGTTGCCGTCCTCTTCCGCCATGTGGCGAGATAGGGAAAAGATAGGAGGAAGACACTGGGAGGGGAATCCCGTGCCACCATCGGTTTCCCGCCAATGCGCCACTACTGGCTTAGTGCTCTCTTCTCTGCGTCGTTACTGCATCACGATAAAGGTTGGAAGAGACGGTGTTAGGGAAGGTGAATGATACGGGAGAGAGGGGTGTCACGAGAGGACGGCTAGAGGGGTAAGGTGATGGCATTTTCATGTAATTTCAACAAAAGCATAAGGGTTGTAGTGTCATCCGATGGGAGTGGAGCGGTGGAGAGACTGCAAACCAACTCTACCCTACCAATTCATTTTTTAGGATCACTCTAGCCCGCTCTGCTCTATTTTTTGATGGAGTTGAATCGTTTGGTTGGGCTTTAGCTCTAGGAGAGGTGGATCTAGGAGCTAGAGCCCTACCAAACAGTGCCTTATAATGGTGAAATTTTGACCCAAGCTTATAGGGCATTTTTTTGGCCTAAGGCATCGGATCATATACATATGTCCTAGATGAAAGTGCATCTTGTCCTCTAAGTGGGTTTTAGTTGATTGATGAACAAGTGGTTAAGAGATTAATGGGCTTATTGATATATGTATGTAGATTAGTCCCTACTTAATATGATACATAGTGACCCCTACAAACTCAAGATGCAAATCGGCGAATGGAATTGGAGCTTATGTTTAAATTCTTTTGAGTTTTGAATTTGAGTCTAGAAAAATTGTACTGTAAAGAGGGTTGCAAATAATGCTCTAAATCCATCCAAGTACTCAATGATCATTTCCTTATAAGAGAGACATGGTCGCACAACACTTGCACTGCTATGAGGTTGCTTGTTTGTGTGGGTTGGATGTTTCGGTCATAGGGACCAGAAGTTTCGATCCACTTCTTTTTGCAAAGCTACTAATTGTTAGCCAAAGATTTTGGGCTCAGGGCTAGAACATTCAGTGTTTAATTCTATCAGTAGCAGCTACATAACATAAGGGAATGGGTATAAAAAACCCCATTCTCTTCATGTGTTGTTTTGGCCTTTCCAGTTTTGTTTTCCTATCTCTTAACTTCTCTTAGGGTTATAAACACCTTTCTCACTATAGCGTCTGGGAAATACTTACATATTTCTCATCTGCACGTGCATAAATCCTTGTCTCAGGAGGCAAGGTATATATTACAAAATTGAATAAAAAATATTAGAGTACAATAGTGAAATCGTTAACAAGTTTATTACATGGGCTACTAAAACCCAACAATTCAAAAATAAACAAATAAAAACCATCGAAGACTAATGAGGTCTCATAGGCACTTGATGACAGCCACGAGCTAAACTTTAAAGCCTTTATTATCCTGGTACTCATCATCTAGGTTGGGGAAAAGAGAGCAAGACTGAGTACCACCGTCTACTCAACAAGCCATACCATGGAACAATTTACGAATAATATAAGTGAGTACAAGGAGATAAACATTATAGGGTTTATTTGCATGAAACAACGGTTTTAAATCATTAGTTAGTCAAGGCAGTTTTTTTAACTAAAAAATGATGCCAAGTTATTTACCAAATCACGTACCGACATGATTCTACCTAAGTTTTAAAGACAAGTCACGCACCAATGTGAACTTGAACATACCAGGGTACAAATCAAAACACACGCCAACATGCATTTGACTTTCACCCTACCAACAGAGTTGTAAAACCATATAGAAGAAAAACATCTAACTTAGGGATATTGCCAGGCTTGCCTATAATCGAGGGCGCGACTATTTGAACAGTTTTACTCTTATCAGATGTGTACAGTTTACCCACCAGATATGTCTTTCTCATGCTACCATGTGCCACATACCACCATGATACATAGGCAAAAGTCATGACATAATCATCAGCCTAATCAAAAGAACCAACATAAACCTCTTGGGCTAGTACCAATTGGGACAGAAGAGACAATCTATGCCCCAGGCATTTCCCGTATGACTGTGGCTATGCCGAGATGTCCGTGCACCAACACTTTCTCTGCCTCATCCGTGTCCCTTTGACAAAAATTGGACTAGTTTTCAAGCTAAGCCTTACCTATTAGATAGCTGGTTGTATGGACTAAGCTTCGTAACTGAGGCCCGAAGACCGGTCCTTATAGTGACACAGGTGCTCCTATCCAAACCGTGCACCTCATGTCCCTTTGAAATTAGGTTTTAGGAATTTTGAATGGGGAACCGTAGTTCACAACTATAAAAGCTTTAATAAAAAAGTTACCAAGAATGTGGATAATTCTCATAGAAACTATTATAAAATAACTATAATTTTCTAATTTAAGCAAGGCTAAACATAATTCTAAAGTTATCAATAAGTACCACATATAGAGTCCTGATTTGTTACCTAGGGTTGGCATGGCATAATATACACAATATTAAGGTCATAACAAGGAATAGTAGGTAAGACTAGTATTTATGCGGGTAATTTTAATAAAGCATAATGCAATAGTTTAAACAAAAATAAATTTTGCAATAGTAAGATTATCAATATGATCAAAATGGTATGACTTACCTTGCTCACTGCTGAGATCTTTGAGATCGACCTCCACGTACTACGACTCTTCTGGATCTGTAACATCTACATGACCAACACAAATAAAAAGGGATAAATTAAAAGAAAGCCACATAAGAAGAGTAAAAAAACATATAAATGGGTTTTAATAATTTTTAGAAAAAATTAGAAACTTGAACATGCCAACTTGGAGTTTGTATGGACAAGATATGGCTATCCAAAATTTAAATATTGTTTAAATAAAGATTTTTGAATTTGTTAATTATTTTTCTTTGAGAAAACTAGATTATTGAGTCGGCGCTCACGCCAGCGTGGGTGGGAGCGTGGACCAGGTCCATGAGAGGTGGATCCTAGGTGCCAGCCTTATGGTCTACCGTGAACTGAGCGCATGTGCACGGCTCATAGGCCGTGGGCTATGACCTACGAGTCCCACGTGATGGCACACTAGTGCGCATACAGTGGCCACACGGTTGCCACACTAGTACACACACAAATGTGATGACCACATAGGCGCCATGAGAGCACGGCTGGCATGACGGTAGGAGCATTTCAGGACGGTGATGCTTGTGTCCCTGTGGTCACTGCTGATGACCTAGGATAAGGCTATTGCATTGCCCGCTATGGGAGAAGGCAGCTGGGCCCTGCGCTCACCTTCGCGAGCGACAACGAGGAGGGAGGCGTCCGGCATAAGAGGGAGAAAGTGATGGAGCCCTCAAGAAGGAGGACAGTGAGTGTGCGATGGCCATGGCGCAAAGCAATAGTGAGGAAGGGGCAAAAGGCTTGAGTGGTGGCCGAATGGAAGAGAAGAGGACGTGAACACCCTCTTTAAGGAAGAAGGAAGGAAAGAAGGGAGTCGGAGGACGTGGGATGTGGCCATCAATGGTGCAGTTTACTAGATGGAAAGAGAGATCAAAATCTTGATGATCTCAGCTCGAATGGGAGTGGGGTTTAGGGGGAAAATGAAAAGGAGTGGGATGAAATTATTTTTCCTCGATCAATTGGGAAGAATGGTCATCAGGGAGATGGAATTGAGCGCATGATTTGGAGGTTAGGGTTCTGATGGCGTGGATGCTCAGGCGATCAAAGGTAGAAAGAAGGTCTGATAGGCGAGGTCCACTTGTCAGGATTCGCGAGCATGGGAGGCCGGCTGGGTTGTGTAGTTGTGCGCGTAAGGGATGGCCTGGCTTGCTTGGGCTAGCCTAACAAGGGAAAGGAGATAGGAAGGATGATGGAGATAAATGTGGGCCGGGTAGGCCAAGAGGAGAGATGGAAGGAGGGATCGGCCAAAATCGGCCCTGAGAGGATATTTTAAAACTTTTCTAATTTTATAAATTTTAATAATGATTATTGTTGCTTAATAATTACTTAAAGTGCTCTTAAAATTCTAGTAGAAATTGATTAAATATTTTGAGGCACGGAGAATTTATTAAAAATACCCACAAGCCCATTTGAGCTTTTAATTTTAGATTCTTTTTAATTATTGGAGGCTCTTTTTGGCTTATAATATTTCTCAAAATATATTAAAAGAGTGAATTTAACTTATGGTAAATTTGGGACATGACACCTACATAGTTCTTGAGCTTCCATAGGTTTTTAAGTGAGGATCTAGAGTAGGCTGAGTGGTTTTTATAGAGAAGAGAGCTAGGATGATCTTAAGCACTTGGGGATTAATGTGAGACGTTGTTTAGAGCTTATTACTCTTGAAGAGTGACCTCATTAACCCAGACAAGTTTGTTAGGGTAGACCTCGCCTCCAAAAGAAAATGTGGTAACTTTGAGTAAGAATCAAGCTGATCTTCATAGTAGCTTGGTGAGGCAAAAGATTGAGAGAGACCTAGCTTATAGAAGCTTCTTAATGGAGAGTAGGATCTAAGTGACCCGAACTTCGAAAAAAATGTCTCTCTCTCTTCTTCTTGTTCTTTACTTGTAAGTTTTCTACTTGTCTTCTGAGGATATCTATGTAATTTGTCATTATTCATACTTGTTTAGCTTTATTTTATGTACTTGATCCGGTTGAGAGTAGCTCTTTTAGAGGTTCACCCAATTGATCGAAAGTTTTGGCTCCAAAGTCCGGAAGATCCGACTTGTTCTCGTGGCCTGTCCAAGATAGCCGATCGGAGGTTCTGACCATCTGAACTAGAGGTTTCGGTAAGTTAAATTTGATAGATTTCACTATGTTGCCCATAGGTTTGCGCTTGTAAATGCATAGATACAGATAGATGAAATAAATCAATTTACGTTGCCCATGTATGTACGTGCACAAAGGAAGCTGACATATATAAGATAGCTGGCATCATAACTTTTGTTTTATAATCGCTTCTGTTACTAAAGCGCATTAGGGTACGGGTATTGATCCAAATCAGACGACATATGGGCTCAACCTTCGTCCCAAGTGGTCGCTTATAGTGCTTGTGCCCTCACAGCATAGAAGACGTGTGGGACTATGGGGCCAACCTCCCTGCTAGGTGGATGCACAGCCGACGACGTATGCATCCTCGTGGTACAAATGACATGTGGGACTACAAGACCACCTGCCCTCTCTCACATGGACACAAGGCATCAATCTAGCATGGAATGGCACGTGGAGTCTGCCCTCTATCTCGTGTGGATAGCATGTCTGCTATGGATGTAGGCGTCTACACAATGAGGACGGTGTGTGTAGGATCATCCTCCCATCTTTTATGGATGAATATATCTAGCCAATGTGTCGACATCCGCACGTCACGCAAAAACTTAGTACACACTCTTCAATATACGTAACATCACTAAACTCAAACTTGATTTATGACGATTTACAATATCATATTTCAAGTTTTGGAGCTCACTTTTTATTTATTTTTTACTTTTTTAGATAGAAGTGTACCTCTTCATTTCTATTACCAAAAATGGAACCTGATAGTCACATAAAGAACAACAGCTACATACCTATCTTATCACTTTCATGCACAAAGTCAGTGATGTCTCTCGTCTGTTAGGTTTTGTTCGGTTAATGCTCCTAGAGAGGAAAATAGAGAGTACTAACAGTGAATAATTGTACATCATAATAGATATAAAATAAATCATCTTTAAATCCTCTTTAATTCTTTTATGAGAAAGATTAACCGAATAAGACGTTAAGGAGAACATCTGACTCACATTTACTAGTGCCAGAAATTTATTTTCGCGCCTTGGCGGAACACCCATGCACATCGCTCCAACCAGAAAAATCCATACGAGGAGGAGGAAAAAACCAACGTGCGCGCGGGACACACGAAAAAAAAGAAGGGGACGCAAGCGGCGGTCGTCTCCTCGATCGTCTTATCGTCTATGTTTATCCTTGAGGCGTGGTTTGTGTGCGGGTGGAGACTATTTATCGTCTAATCACACTGTTCGCCCGATCAGGACAGCATAAATTAATTATTAAGACGCATCGACGTACCTACGTACGTCCGTCCTCCCTCTCTAATGACCCATGATCTACACTTACACGGATGACGGTAATAAACAAATTCAACATACATCTGCCACCCTATCGAACGGTACGTCGTCAAGAATTTCATATTATTTTCACACGAATTCGGCACGAATTCGATCGACGTTCCTCACCTCAGGGTCACCGATTTTAAAAACACATCAGCGCTGCATGCAGCTAGCTGGCGATACGGTGTTTGTGGATTTCTAGCACTAAAACACCCGTAAAAAATGTGTTTCTCTAGTACTACTGTACTGTTTGCTGGAGTACCACGTATTTCTTTTTTTTTCTCGTACGGAGGAGAGGATGGGCCCACCACCGCACGGCGTGTTCCAAGCTGTTTTTACGCAGGTACGTACGTAACGAGTACAGCTAGAACGCTTTGTTTTTCTTGCTGTTAGCTGTTGTAGTACTGTATCAGTAGGAGTACGTATAATAGTAGTAGCACACGATGTTTTCTTCTTTCTTTTTTTTTATCCCTCTTTCGTGATGGGAAAACCGATGACCTGGTAGCTGCTGCTGTTGTTGCTGCTGCTGCGGTGGCGTGTGCATGGGCCTGCGGCTCACCGGACGCCAACTCGGTAGGATTACCGCCGCGCACACCCACCCCCGGCCCCGGTCGCTGCGTCGTCACGGGCACGAGGACGAGGCGTCGAGGCCTCACTTCCCCGGTCATCTCACCCCCACCACGCCGCGTGACCGTACCGCGCGCCCCACTCCCCGCATGCATGCACCCACCCCACCCCCGGCATCGTCCCCTCTCTCTCCTCCTCCTCCCCTCCCCTCGCCGGCGGCGAGAGATGCGCCGCGCAGCGACCGACGTGACGTGCATGCATCGGCAGGATTAGCCAGGGCGGTGACCACACGTACGTGTTAACGTACGTGCCATAATGATTTTGTCAGTGACCGTAGGGGACGAGCGATCGACATGTCGTCGTATGTGCAGTGCAGCTCAGATCAGATGCATGCATGGTGATCTGTGTGCGCGGTTTGGTTTCGATTGATTCGTGTACGGCGGCCATGCAGATGTAGGGAAGAGAGAGGGGAATAGGCATCGGAAGGGGAGAGAGGGAACGTGGACGGCACCGGGGGCACGTTTCCCTCGGCCGGTTGACTCCAGGCCGATCGGCGGATTGATAAAGAATGGTCGTAACCTCTGTTAGTGTTAGGTTAGATCCATTCCTAATTAAACACACCAATTTATTTCTAATCTCTCGTTCCAACTTGGACAAAAATATGATTATTAGTTCGTTCATCGCGTAGACAGCTAGTACATACATCATATATGAGTATATAAAAATATATTACGAACTGATTAGGAATAAAATGATAGTGTATGTCAGGAGGTGAGGATAGGGGTGTGTAGTGTACACGTAGCAGTGAAAGCGCTCGTAGTACTACAACTACTGTTTTTTTTGGGGGTATCGCTTTAAAAGCCTCCCCCTCCGTCTCGTTTCCCCTCTGGTTCTCTCGTCTTATTCCGTGCCCCCCCCCCCCTCTCCCCCGATTCCCACACCCCAAAACCCCCTCATCTCGCCGCGCCGCGCCGCCCCGGGGGCCTCGTCCGGTCAGGCTTAGGGTTCCCGCCGCTCATGTCCTCGCCGGCGCAGCCGCCCCCGACGCGGCCTCCAGCGCCCGCCCCGTCCCCCTCCCTCGCGGCGGCGGCCCCCATCTCGGTGCAGCCGCCCCCGCTCCAGCCGAAACAGCCGCCGCCCCAGGCGGTCGTCGGGCCACCGCCGACTCCACAGACGCCGCAGCAGCAGGGCGGCCCCGTCCACTCCCAAGCCCCGCCGCAGCAGCGGCCCAGGATCTGCTTCAACGCGCACTGCAAGGACCCCAAATCCGACGGCCCTCGCCGCCGCGGATGGCGGCTCCGCTCCGGCGACTTCGCCGAGCTCTGCGACCGATGCTAGTACGTACGGTAACCCCTAATCGCCTCCCTACCCCTGCACAATCGCGCAGCCCGCCGAGCCCTCGGCGTGCTCGATTCACGCTGGGCCGGCTCTCTTCCTCCTCCTCCACGCGCGGGCGGATTCGCCTATGGCGCCCACCGGATCTACGTGGAGTGATCGCTACGTCGTTGTAATTTCCGCGGAATACGCGGGGGTTTTGTGTAAATTTTTGACGTTCCCGGTGATGGTTTGACTCGCGTGCGACTCCGAGCTCTCCTGATGCATGCCTGTGTTCTGTTTCAGTCACTCGTTCGAGCATGGGGGCTTTTGCGAGACTTTCCATTTGGAGGTTGCCGGATGGAGGAAGTGCGAATCGTGCGGGAAGGTACGTGCCCCATGCATGCTCGTTCTCTATTCTCTCGAGCCTGTGGTGGTGGTGGTGGTGGCGGCCGTGGTCGTTATTTGTGCTTAGTGATTGATCCATTCCTGTATCTCTGTTCTTATCGCGCAGAGGCTGCACTGCGGGTGCATCGTGTCGGTCCATGCGTTTGTTCATCTCGATGCTGGAGGAGTTGAATGCGTCATGTGTGCTCGCAAGTCGCATACTGCAATGGTATGTCGTGGTTGTTTATACTGTTGCGTTAAGATTTGCTATTATTGGACTGATGGTAATGGGGGATAGAATGTTTATGCAGTATTGTGCTCCCTTTATTCATATTTTGACCCCCTGTTGGTGATTGATAGAATGGCATACATTATTTGTAAGAAACTTAGTAAGGACTGGATGGTTCGTTTTATCACTTATGTTCCACTTATTCTCACCTCCAGGCATCCATCATTAACTAGGTTGGCAGCATTAATTAGGTGTAGTCTGATATTATTTAGCTGATGTTCTTTTATACCTTGCTTGCCATTTACTTTGAAGCTGTCCATTGAACTATGTAAAGGGTGTTTGTCATGTACTGAATATGCATGAATTGATATACTCTTTTTGCAATTGCACAACTTTTGCAATGGCACTTGTTTTCTTTGGAAGTAGTTCGCATTTTTTTTATCCATCATTATAGATTGGTCCTCATGTTTGTCAGGCACCAAGTCAGATATGGTCATCTTCTGTGCATATGGCTCAAGTTGCTGATAGAAAAGACAATTTTGTCAAGAGCTGGAGACCTCCTGCTGGGCAATTTGCAAGCCAGTGGCGGCAGAATAATCTGTGGGGTGTGTCCACCATACAGTCTGACTTGCAGCAGCGACTAGCTTATGAGTTTGATAGGCCTAGTGGCAGTGAAAAATTGCTTCCAGGACGCACTTTTATTCATGCCCACGAGAAGAAATTTGATGACATGCATGACAGACCAACAACACCCACTGGCATGAACCATATTATGAGGGAGAGATATGCCAATGGACATACTCAGCACAACAGCCTAGATCCGGCATACGCTTATACTATCTATCACAGAGAGGGATCAAATCCAAATCTTCATGACCATAGTCACCATGGAGGAGAAAATGACCATTTGTCTGCAAGGAAAGGGGTAACTCCAGATCCTTGTTCCTCTGTATCTACTACCTTCAAGCTTGATTCACACCATCCATCCATTTTAAAAGATGATCCGTCAGCCCTACCACCTGGGTTGTCTCCTAATTTTTCATCGGCAAATGGCCCAAAAGACCATATCAGAATTGGACCTCAGCAGCAACAGCAAACGGCTTCCTCATTGCAGAAACAGTTCTATTCCCATAGTGTGATTGATAACGATTTTCAAGCGCAATTGCGCAATGGAAGGCCTAGAATGGATGCAAAGGCGAGATCTCAGTTGCTTCCCCGCTATTGGCCTAGAATAACGGATCAAGAGCTACAGCACCTATCTGGAGAGTATCCAAAAATTTCTACATATCTTCACGAGCAATTTTCTTTAGATTATTAGATAATATGCTCTATTTACTGGTAAATACTGGCAGTATTTGTGTCACGTGATCTTTTGTTTAAAGTTTAAACTCTTACTGGTTCTCAAGTGTTTCCTTAACCTCCAACAGTTCAAATTCTGTTATTACCCCTTTGTTTGAGAAAATGTTAAGTGCTAGTGATGCTGGCCGAATTGGTCGTTTGGTGTTGCCAAAGAAATGTGCTGAGGTGAGTTATTCAGTTATCATTTTAAACTTCCTTTTCTTTTGTTAGATTATATTACTGAATGGTTTATTATGCTAGGTGTATCATCCATGAAATCTGCCTTCATTAGTGTTCACTAATCATCCATATATAGTTATATTTTGTTTATTTTGTTGCATAAAAATCTTCTAACAGAAAATTGTTCTGAATAGGCATACTTCCCTGCAATCTCTCAGGCAGAAGGGCTTCCCTTAAAAGTTCAAGATGCTACTGGTAAGGAATGGGTGTTCCAGTT
The DNA here is from genome assembly GCA_030770085.1 of Oryza coarctata. Taxonomy (NCBI): domain Eukaryota; kingdom Viridiplantae; phylum Streptophyta; class Magnoliopsida; order Poales; family Poaceae; genus Oryza; species Oryza coarctata. Next base: position 15,138,967 of record CM061475.1, read on the forward strand.
CCGCTTCTGGCCTAACAATAACAGCAGGATGTATGTGTTGGAGGGTGTCACACCTTGCATTCAGTCGATGCAGTTACAAGCAGGCGATACAGGTATTATATCTTCCATAAATGTGTAAATGTTGAACTAATGCTACAAAAGACTCAGCATATACGTTTGCTATAATATGAGATAATGGTGTGACATTCTAATTTTGCTTGTCTTTCTGTATGAGAAACATTCGCCTTTTCTTTTAAATTTTGCTTACAATGATATTTTTTCCATTCTAATTCATGTTGCTATATTTATTCAGTAACCTTTAGCCGAATAGATCCGGAAGGGAAGCTGGTCATGGGATTCCGAAAGGCAACAAATCTTTCTGCAGAACAGGTATGAAAGTTTTGGACTAATCGTTCTTCAATATATTGGATGTACCTCTTATTAGTTCAAGAAGGATCAAACATGCTCTTTGTATATTTGTCTCATGAAGTCTTATTAAGTGACCACATCTGATATGTCCACTGTTAGATGTTCTGCTGTATACTGTATTATTTCTCAAGTTTCGAGATCTGCTTTGATTCTAGGAGTTTTATCTACTGAAATGAGATAATTATGGCAACGCCTACGTTGAGCTTTGAATACAATAAAAATACTGTATTTTAAAAACCAAATGTAAAGTGTATAATATGTTAGGGTATGCAATTTAGAGTGTTCTTTTTCTTGCTCCTGGAGAGAATGCCTTTTTTTTAATGCGTTATTTCTGGTTCCTACACTAGCAAACTATATATAACAGAACTGGTAACTAGTTTGTTGAACTCATCCTTTGGCTCATTTGGCAGGACCAACCAACAAAGCCCGCCAATGGTGTACCACCCCCTCCAGAGGCAAATAGTAAAGTCTCTGCTCCAAATTCTAGTCCTAATGCTGCTATACCTCGACCAGATAAAATCAACAGAGAGGGCAAAAGCTCTAGCCCTGTGGAACAAGCCGTTGCCTGTAAAATTGACAAAGGTGCATTAGCACAAAAGGAAGGGCCAGGAACTTCAAGTTCTTCTCCAGGACCTGTCAAGAGAAAGGCAACTTCTGTTGGTCCGAAGATCAAACGGTTCCACATGGACAGTGAGGAATCCATGGAATTGAAGATAACATGGGAGGAAGCTCAAGAATTACTTCGTCCTCCTCCTAAGGCCCCTTCAATTGTTGTTGTTGATGGCCATGAGTTTGAGGAATATGAGGTATGCTATGCTTTTTAGTTTTTAGCATTCAGATCTTGGCTAGTATCCTGCGAACTTGAGCCTTATTCTGCTATTCAATTTTATGGCACAATTACTGAGGCATAGTTCGGAGCATACTATCAGTTTATTTGCAATTTTGCATTCATGACTTGAATTATTGTGCCCTTGGTATGGAAGATTAAACACATATCTTCCATATTGACATCCATAATTTTCAGGAGCCACCAATACTTGGGAGGAGGACATATTTTGTGACGGATCAATCAGGGTAATGTTCTCCCATCCAGAAAGCTTTGCCACTTACATTTGTTATATATGTGGAAAAGGACCTGTTCCATTTTTTTGCGTGATGTTTATCTCAACAATTTTCTCATCATACTTGTAACTTATGTATCTACCTTCCATTTTTATGTGCTTCTTTTACTGTTTTGAAAACTTTTAATTGTTGAAATTATTAATGGATATCTAAATACCTGTATCTTGTTGACTTGCTTACAAAACATCATCATTTTTTACCAGTGAGAACCATCAATGGGCTCAATGTGAGGATTGCTTTAAGTGGCGTAAATTACCGGTGGATGCCCTTTTGCCCTCTAAGTGGACCTGCTCTGACAATAAATGGGATCCTGAAAGGTGGTCTTTTGTTTATTTTTGACCCATTCAGCTTTTTTGTATGTTGTATTTATGATTAGCTTATAGTGCAACAGAGAATCATTGTTACAACCATCTAGTTCTAGGATTCTTGGAGATAAGTTTATGGTTCTTTTTGTTACAAAACCTATCTCTATCTCATCAATTCGTTATTTTGATCTTGTGATCACGAAGTTTCAGCTGTCTGTTTCTTAAATCTTTAGTTTGATGGAATTTAGTACATTTGAAGTTTGAACACAATAGTAACTATTATTTTTTATTTCTGTTTGTGTGGCTCGAAGGAGGTGGGATGATCTCATTCAGTCATTTTATTTTACATACATATCTTATAACCACTCTTTATCACTAGGTCTTTCTGTGATTCTGCCCAAGAGATAAATATGGAGGAGCTTGCCGAAATGATTCCCATCAAACCTGGTATGTATATGTTCTAATGGTTTATTTATGCTCATGTAGAAGTTCCATTTACACCACTAGTTCTTTTTGAAATAGCATGCCAAACATGAATTCCAAAGGAGAATAAATTGGAGAGGCCTACTATGAACAAATAGGCCGTATAGAAAGATATGCCACGTGCCAGAGCCTACAAAAAGTACAGCCTGAGGCATGTAAGACTGGCCGACATCTATTACTACTGGTGATTGGATGTCATGTCATTCTGAAGAATCATGGTGTTAGTACATGTTATAGTGGGCACTTGGCTGAACTAAAAGAACGGCTTAACCTGATTCAGCATTTTTAGGAAATGTCATGTTGAAGCCATGTTAAACTCGCACATCCTCAATCTTTTGGGGGGCTACATATTTCTGTTTCTAATGGTACAAATATGAAATTAAATGCTTGCATAATGCCCCTATGTTTTCTATGATCTGCGTGGTAAGCTATAACTGCACTAAATGATCTACTATAGTTATTGTTCTAGTGTTAAGTACTTAAAATTCATGTTGCTGCATTTCAGGTGCTGCAAAAAAGTCCAAAGGGAAGGTGGATACTGACAATATTGATGTTTCAGATGGGCTGGACACACTTGCAAATCTTGCAATTCTTGGTGAAGGTGAATCTCTCCCATCCCAGCCAACTACGAGGCATCCCCGCCATCGCCCTGGCTGTTCATGCATAGTCTGCATCCAACCTCCTAGTGGAAAGGGCCCAAAGCACAAACAGACATGCACTTGCAACGTCTGTATGACAGTGCGACGCCGTTTCAGGACACTCATGATGCGGCGTGAGAAGCGCCAGCGGTCAGACAAGGACTCTGAGACTCCTCGTAGAAAAGAGCCTGGTCAATCCAGTGAGCCAGTTCCACAAGCTGGCTCTGCTGCTCCTCCAACCAATGCAACTAACACTACCCAGAAAGCAGATACAAACGGTGATGGGCCTGAAGACATGGCCGTTGACAATAAGAGGACCTCCTCGCCTATCAAGAACCAGATTGACCTGAACAGTCAGCCTGAGCGGGAAGACGAGCAGTCACCGAAAGCCGATGCGATGAGACTCCTCAGGGACAACCCAACTTAGGGTTACTTCTCTGAAAAAGGGCATCTGGTCATACTGGCGAAAATGATGATAGATAACTGGTGAAAGGAAAATGTCTATACCAATGAAGAAATGTGGCGGGTGAATTTGTAGTGTAGCTCTGTAGATGTTACCTTTCTATACCAAAGATGTAGTTTCCTGTGGCAGAAGAGATCCCAGTTTTAATGTTGTCATACCATAGAACCAGGCTTTGGTGCTGTAGAACCCGTTGGTGTTTGCTTTAGGGTTGTTGCTTTACCCTGTATGTATTGTAGTGTAAGAGCGGCACCCTTCGGAGCATGTTCCCGGGCAAATTTATTCATGTATCGAATCAGCCGTCCCTGCTCAAGGAGAGGATTTATGTTGCTTTCCTGGGTAGTTTTCCCTCATTGGCAGTATTACAAGCGTTTCTATGTATGATGTATTCTGATGGGAGAATACTTACCATCAAATTAAGTTTGGCCTTACTAAACGTGGTATTACGCTCTCACCTGCATCTGTGTTCATGATACCGTCCTTTCTGCATGCTCTATCCAGCTGCAGTTCTTGTTTTGTTCGGCTCTTCGGCTCTTCGCTGCAGTTCTTGTTTTGTGACGTGAGCGTGGGGATTATCAAGATCATGTTTATGAAAAAAAAGGTTCAGTTTATTTTTATAAAAAAAACGAAGCTGTTTACAGAGTTGGAGTAGCTGGCAAGAATATCAAGATAGACAAATCTCTCTTGCTTCTGGCTATTAATTCATTTCCGAATGTGTTAAGGTAAATATCTTCGCTTCTGCATCGTAACGTGCAAAGCCGAATATAATGTGACCCTAAGCGATTGAGTCTCAAAATCTGATATGAGAATTCGAGGGACCTTGCGATTTTTAGGCCATTACAGATTTCGTAAGAGTTTTAATCTTATTTAAGTAAGATACCACATAGAATAAACTAATACCATGTCAAGAAATTTATGAAGAGAGAAAAAATAGTTTTCATCCCAATAAAACCTGACACCTTTACATATGTCTTGAAAATAAAATGAAACACTAATATAACGGAATTGTTTCACAACACAATTTAACCATTAAATGGTATAGCAACTATATGACATGAGAAAAATTATGCATGGGAGACATTAGTTTCATTCATCAACCCAAAAATATTTAAATGATGTAACACTCTTGTAAACCGTGAAATAAAACTCTCCATTTAAGGGATGAAAATGGCCTTAGAGAGTTATGGCTCTTTTGGCTAGCAAGGAAAACTATAGAATTTGGGCTTTAAGGATTAAGGGATGAAAACGATAGAAAATTGTATCATTTTTACAGAAACCATGGAAAACGGTCGGGATTTTTTAATATTTATGAATTTAACTATGATAACTCCAATATGACATTGATAAAAATTAGAAAAATTAAATTTTAGAAACGGAAATGATCAGAAACAAAAACAATATTGCTATGGGGAATTTCTGGACCGTTTACATCGTAATTGCTACTCCCTCTGTTTTGAATGTAAGGGATTATAATATTTAAATTTTCGAGGTAGTACCAACTACTCTTCATTTTTTATATTAACGAGAGTCACTATATTCTTTTTTTTCTATCTTTAATTTCTTCAAAACAACCTAGAATCTATATTTGATGATGGAAAGAGAATGTGTCATTCCATTTATATGAATGAAATATAGGGAAACAAAGGAAATTTTCCTTCCATAGAAGTTGTAGAGAGAAAATATAGAAAATTTTGTATTTACTTAATCTCTTAGAATTTTTTTTATGAATTGATATATGTATGTATTTTTTATTTCTATTGGTTTAAATTTCTCCAAACAAAAGATAGCTAATGGATCTCTTTAAAAGGTATGATTGTGAAAATGAAGGAATAGAAAAAATATAGGAATAGAATAGCATGCCCACTAGTAAATTCCTATCGGAATTGAAAACATAGAAAAGTTTTAAAACTGTAGTTTGATTGATATAGAGAAGAAACATGAAATTTAGAGAAGATGAAAATATGGGGTAGAATATCATGCTTATTTTCATCCAAAATCTTTATAGATTATCAATTCATAGAAATTTCAAATAAATGGGTCTGATTCAATCAGCTTACATAGAAATTTTTTCATTGATTATTTATTTATATTTTCTTATCAAAATATTTATTAAAATTTTTTTGTTAAAAAAATTACAAATGTATAAAAACAACGCGTTTTTTGAAAAAGTCTCACTAAAAGGCGTGAAATCTAACCTGTCAAACGTTTGTTGGCATATTAACGGCGAGGTAGCGGGGCAACGAAATTGGTAGGTGACCCCCTTGCCACCCTAGTCAAGATCATTTTTTTTCTCTTAATAGGGGCTGCTTGGAAAATACCGTGCAGGATGCGCAAAGGAGGAGGAAGCCTTCCGTTTTTACGACAGGTCCCTTACGACCCTCTAGCTAGGCATTTTTCACTCCTAGAGGTCGCCTGCAAAATTACCAGGCCTACCCATGAGGGTGGAGGGGGCCTGACAATTTTGCAGGCAGCCCTCTTGATGCCCTAAAAGTATTGTTACTTATTGAGTTGATCACCTGGTAACGATCACTCTAAGTGCACTCTGGACATTTCTAACATGAAGGTAGTACAAGAGGTTGCAGCCTCCAATCTGACCATTCGGCTCACCAACATCGTTCGTACTCCTCCTTTCTCATCATATACTATTTGTTTAATTATAAGGAGGAAAAACAAAGGCTCTCGGAGAACCAATGATTAGGGTTAAATACTGGATTTTCTATATCAACCCACTGAATGAAGATACACATCTTTCCGTGAATCTAGTAAACAAAGTATTAGTTAAAAAATATTATGGTAAGAAACAATTGAAAAAAAAAGTGCATATAGTTCATAGCTCATGAGAATAGTTTGAACATTGGAAGATTCTTCTCCCACGAGTATTAGGGTCCCAAGATGTCATAAGCTAGCATCAATCACCACATATGTAGAATGGATAGTCACACTAAAATTTATTAGCTAAATCAAAGGATCACTTCTCCAGTCGGGTTTCTTAGTGAAAGTGTGCCACTATTTTTTGATGATATAGAAGATAGAGCAAGTGTGTGGTATAGGATTTGCAAGCTTATCAATGGATAGAAAATTTAAGCTTCATCATGTATATGAAGGTCTTATATAGCATGGGTTGTGTTAGGTGTGGAAAGACATAAATGAAAGCGTTAAAAATGGCATGACATTCATACATGGAAAGTGTCATATTTGTAAAAATCCTTTGAACACGACGTGACCCATTGGATTGTGCTGAAAGTGATGTGATGATTACACATCAAAAGTTGGTTATCGGGTTGTGTTGAAAGCGACATGATGGCTACGCACCAAAAGTTGGCTAGCATTACTAAGCGTTGATTGTTACTCGACAGTTATATGTGTAGTAAGGAATAAAGGTACCGAAAGTTGTTGTCAGATGGTACTGGTAGTCATGCGTACACAATAAAGAGTGAAATTGGCGTGGTTTTATGTACGTAGAGTCAAAACAATGAATACAAAGTAGTATAAATAGTAAGTATAAATGACATAAAATATTATTGGTGTGACATCTGCCCTCTACTCCTCTTCGTCCTTCTACGCTCTCACATGACCCTAAGAGTAGGAGAGACAGTTGGCTAGGATATCACAGCTAGCGTGGCCCTACTACACAGGAGTCAAAGCATGCGTCTCCTATGTGTGAGGTGGCGGAGCTCCTGCAAGCTGGAAGGAGCTGAGTACGTCTTGATCTACCGTGAGGACATCATGGTCAAAGGAGTCATGTGCCATCTAGAGGTCGCATGCTTAGATCCACCTACGACTGTGGAGATCTGTGGTGGTGTAGCCTGAAACCTTGTGAGAAAAGTGGTTGAGCAATACAAACTGGAATATTGTGGACTGAATGAAAATATGTACCATGCGGTAAACTAGAAAAGTCTTGTCTAGGCAATCCTGCTCCTTGTATCGATGTCTTGGCTCCTTGTGTCAATGTCCCCGCTCACTGTGTCGATGTCCCCGCTATGGAGGAAGTAAGGTACGGTGTAGCGAAATCTATAAAAAGTATAAATTATTAACAACATCATTGGACGTCAAGAAATAAGCAAAACATTTAAGAGATGGATAGGCAAAGTTATCTTTCGGTTGTGTTCCTACAAAGACGGATTCCTGGTGCTGTTGCCACTAGGAACGACATTGGCAACACGATAGGTGAGAGCATGGAAGATAGATTCATTCAGTGTGAAAGAAGTCCTACTAGTGATGTCTAGGGTACACGTCTCATACTCCAACTACATATGGTTGCGGAGCGTCAGGAGTGAATGTCACACGCGTGTGGTTACGAGGTTGGTACCAACTGAGGTATGCTATGTATGACACCTCTGTGTACGGGAGCTGCTCCTCAATGACTTTCTTAGTTGCCAGCAACTAGTTGTTGATGTACTTCTAAAGACATGGAACCGACAAAATATCAGCTACCTGTTTTCATTGATTATACCTAGTTATAACAATGGTATTAGAATATGTACAAAGCATATACTCATACATTCAATTTTGTATCAATACTTACAGGTAAATGTTGGTCGGCACAGTTGACAGACTAGTAGATGGTATAACTGACGTAGACGGAACTGTCACAACACACGCTGTAGATAGTGCAACTTGACAAAGATGTCGAACACCATCAGTTGGGTCATCAACCAGTAGGCATGGTTATGTATACATTGAGTCATAAGTTCAAGTGGTGCATAAGCTTGCAAGGCAGAAGATCTGTATGGCTCCCAATCGATATTGTTTAACTGTAGCCGATTGATAAACATCATAAAGTCTGAGTAGGACCTCATGACCTATAAGTAGGCCTATTGTCGCTGTAGAGCATGATAGAAAGTGTTAGCTAGTCATTACCTAAAAATACTGAACAAACACATTATGTACCTAACGACAACACCACACTATCCTTATCATGAGGAAGTCCTCAGGCGGCCTCTGTGTACATGTCGTTATCGTAGGCGCTATGGTTTAACACTGGTCGGCCAATCATGAACCGCTTGGCCACCCAGAGCTGTAGAAGTAGTGGATAGCCAGTGATCAACGAACTTGTGTTAGTCTTCGTGCACCGTCACAAAGACACTAGTACGTTGTTGCGAGGACAGTGAATCCCTAGCTCCACTGAGGTATGCTCTCATCTTAAGCATCGGTAATCACCCAATCATAGTGGATAAGCTCCTAGTCAATAGCATGGCTGACTGTGCTGGTGAACATCACCAAGCTAAAGAGCCATAGCAGGTATGCCTCGAAGCTCCATCACACCAAGTAGTCGTCGGCCTTAGAATGGAGCTGATCAGGTTGTATGGGGAGAAGGTTATTTCCATAAGTAATTAATTAGACCTAAGTATGCATATAACATTATAGCAATTACTTTACTTATAGTAAACTTAAGTAGCCACGTCTGAGTAGGACCGCCCATGGTGTAGTGAGGGAGTGCGCCCATAGTTGCAAGACTAGGCAAGTGCTGAACCTAAGCGAAACACTCCTGGATGTCGTCGCACCATCCGTAAAGTCTATCAACCGAACTTACTACGTCCCCCATAAGGAAAAGACCCAGATGGTATGAGACATCCTAAAGTGTAGGGGTCATCTCCCCACACAACAGATGAAAAGTGTGCATCTCTAGCGTTCAGCGGTCTATAAGTACTATGAAAAGAGACCAGTCTACAAACCACTGATTCGCTAAATCGTTCTCATGTCATACGGCCTCAACTAGCTTGCACAACAAAAGGAGACCAACCTCACATAATATGAAAAAAAGGCAATGTGTGGCTCGATCGCTCAGAGGTACAAGCGGTGTGACCGATCGACGCCATGGTCAAATAGCTCCGATGTCTAGTACGTCATACCTACATTGAAAAAAAGTTCATACAACTGACAACAAATTTTTGTTAGACAAAATGAACAACAGTTAATATTACTATAAAACCAAAAGTAAACAATATTATGATACATAAAGTTCGTACAATGGAAAAGAAAAGATTCACGACTCTCTAAATTACGACAACTTAAGTACACATTCATTCTAAAAATAATACATAAACTTACATTATACGACTAAACCACCAGGTGCATGAGAGTGCCTAAATCAGGTTGGTCTTGAAGTGGTGCCTACCTATGTAGGGCATCTTTCATCAGACCTACTTTTGATGTAGAAGCATCAACTTCATTCAAAAACTCCATATTTTTTGGACACTTCTTGTAACTATGTCTCTCCTTGTCATACTTGCTACAATGTTTGAACCTTCCACTTACTTTGGACTCATTTATGTTGTTATAAATCCATCTAGTCTTACGACGACATGCATTATCCCTTATTTTCGTTGAATCCAAAATATAAAAAATCTAAGGTTATTGAGCTGTGAAAGACCCCATAACACATAAGCCAAATATCTCGCCACTCTAGGTATACAAGATAGCTTTCTTACTAAAATAAGACGACACAAAATGACTATCAAGTATTCCACATTTCGAGCTTGTGGCAATAAGATGAGAACATGTCTGATGGTATAGCCTTGACTTTTGGCACGAGCACTAGTAGGTCATGTCATCTTTTAGGGGACACTCTTGCACGACTGTATTATAGCAGACTCCACGTTTGGCCTAGTCAGCATATAAGATTTTTAATCTGTGTTGTTGTATATCTTGAGATATAACTCGATATTATTAGGCCTTTATATTTTTTATGCAATTACTTTATCATCATTGTGCTAAATAAAATACTATTGTCTAACATAGAGGACACAATTGTTTTGTACCAATCTCTAAAATACTTGCATGTGCCATACATGATAAAACTCAACAATAGCAATAAGTGATGGCCCTCATACCATGCATCACCCAATTACAAACCTCAACCAAATTAGTGGTTATTATGCCAAATCTAATGCCTCTATCGTTATACAATAAGTCACATTTCTCTTTTAGCTTATTCTCAATTCAGTACAAATTTTTTTTACACATGGGATACCGACCTCTTTCTCACACTATGATTATCACTAGAAAGTCTTCCTAAAGCTTTGAGAGCCTCGTCACTTATAGGCGTTGGTCTTCATAACTACTCATCTGTTTGTTTCATTGTCAGCTCATCCAATCTCCTCCAAAGTTCATTGAAGCTTTTTTGTTGATTCTGGGCATATAGCCTATTAAAAAGATCCATCAGGTGCTTGTTTTTAAACTACTTATATAAATTAACACCCATGTGATACATGCACTATCTGCTGCAAACATTTGGCCACTCTTATACATACCTCTTATTCATATTATCATCCCTTATATACTCAATAGCCTACAGAAAGCCGGTGTGACGATCATGTATACAGCATGCTCCTAGCCTCATACGCGCAACTACGTGATTCACTTGCTTCAGAAACCAATATTAGCTTTTGGTGTTCTTGCTCTCGATAAAAGTGAAAGCCATACGTAACACCTGATTGTTCAAATCAACTCCAATTGCTATCAATATCGGTCATATGTACTTTCTAGTTAGGAATGTCCTATCAATATAGAGTATGAGACAACAATACATAAATGTGTTAATACACGTAATTAATACGAAGAAAGTTGAAGCACACTCTGTTGAGGATGATCAAGTATTGGGTGTGATTTGAGGTCGTAGTAACTCCCTAGATTTTTCTTAAGAATGTAAGCTAGAAGACAAGACAAATTATCATATGAAATTTTAAATATGCTAAACATCATCTCTACGATCTTTTATTTCATCCTCCATGCCTTCATATAGCTGATTGTATACTTGAATTTATCCTTAATGTGCTTTATAATTGACCTTGAGTTGTACCTTAAGTTGTGCATAACATCATAGTACATCTCTGCTGCAATAAATACATATGTCTTATTTTTGTGATATTTCTTGATCTCATGTAAGTTTTAATTATGCTTGGTGATGATTGAATTTTTTCTGTTTCTATTTAGTGCTTAACTCACTCTGTCAATTTCTCTTTATATCATATTTAGCCCCTGAATAATCTTGTTCTTCTTATACTCCTATGGCACGTGATGCCCCTAGAGATAACAAGTTTAAAGAAGTCTTCATTGGACCATACTGGCAAATTTATATTACTGCCCTCCTCGTCCGACGATTTATTATCCTCTACATACTCGTTATCAGAGTCTTTTCAATCCATTACCTCAACGATGATGTTTCTCTCCCCCTTGTCTGCCAATCCTCTTGGTTCTCTATCTTCTCATCGTTCTCCTCTTCCTTCTTCTTAGCACTTTGACTTATTTTCCTCCACTGTATCAGCATCACATCCAGTCATATTGAGACCATTTTTGTTTTACATGGCCATTGAAATATTGATGTTTTTCTCGTACACTGAGACAAGAATACTAGTTGGTCAAACTCGTTCTAATACATTCTTCACGTATCATCTCTAAGTGGTAGTGGAATCTACCGGCATCAATTTTCAAAAAAAAATATTTGGTTGTCCAGCTCACTACGACATATACGGTTATTGCGTACACTTCTGGAAAACTTCTCTTAGCTAGTCTTTTAATACTCTTATGGGTTGAGCCGAGCTCTAACAAATATACATCATATAACCATATCTAATATTCTCTCGACCGTGATATAACCGAAATACCACTTTATTTGACATATAAAAAATAAAGTGGAGCTAAATAAGAAATTAATCGTCACATCTACTAACATGCATTCGATATTTCATCCCTGATATATCTTCAAACATTACGAATAAAATTATCTACAGATTTAGAAATGAAACTATCAAACCATAGATTTAGAAATAAAACTATTAGAACAATATAATACATACTACTTTATTTTATCACTGAGAATAAATATTATAAAGTATATAAATCTAGTAGGGTTTCACCGCTTCTCTTTGTCTCTGCTCAACCTTTTTTTTAAAAAAAATAAAATAGAGTTTTGAATGGTTGAAAGGGCTTTATAGTCTGTCAAAATACACGAACGTTAATAGGGCCGCTTGCAAAATTTTAGAGACGACCCATAGGAAGAAAAAAAACGCTTAACGTTGTAATGAATCGTTTGCAAAAAGACATGCTCTCTTCTCCCTCACGCGTACTATATTGTATTTTGCAGCGTTGCCGTAGGAAAAAGTCAGATTTTACATCTTCTGGTGAAGTACTTTAAAAAAACCTCAGAGAACGTTAGGAGTATATATATTTCTATCGGGGCTAAGTTTCCTGGCCTGAAAGCTCCCTCAATCGAGTCCTTCCTATACGCAACACACACTAAACAACATACATGTCCACACCCTCGCTTATAACCTACACACACTAAACAGAGTTAGTTCATGTAGTCACGTTACCCACGAACACAAAAATTGCATGAACAGTTCGCTTAGTAAGTAAAAGCAAATTAATACACAAGCCCCCAAAAGAAATTGGGCGGTTTTCGGTAAACTGTCACCCCTAATATTAACCGTCTTGTCTTTTGTGTACTATCACTAACATCATCCTTGAACAAAACCATTTCTTACACAACTCAAAGTTGAAGAAAAGAAGAGGAAAAAATCCAAAAACGGAAAGCCGAAACTACCGAACCAAAAAAAAAAAAAAACAAGCGCTTGCATCTCCACCGAGCATCATCCGAGCTTCTGCGGCGGCGGCGTCAGTAAAGGATGCTGCCTCCTCTGCTGATCATCTCGTTGTAGTGCTTGAGCGACTCCTGCCGCTGCAGCCACATCTCCATGTTGAACTTGTTGATGAACGCCTCCACCCGCCGGTTCAGTTCGTCCTGCCCCAGCGACGGCTCCCGCCGCACCTTCTTGCCCCCTCCGCCAGCGGCCTCGTTGAAAGTCTCGGCCTTCCGCATCGTCGCCGGCGGCGGCCGGGGCGGGTCTCCCAGGTGTCCGACTTCTTGAGGTGCCGCGCCAGCGGCGGCGCCCGCCCCTCCGTGATGGCCTTCCACGTGCTCTCCAGCGTCTGCTCCTTCCGCGGCCGTGACACCCCCAGTGCCCTGCTCCCTGGAACCACATTGCCAATCCAATCCCCCATTGGTACCAAACGAAACGTCGTCTTTCTCGCTAGGATTCAGCGAGTTTATTAATGGCGAATTGGCAAGAAGGAGAAGGAATTAATGGAGAATTTCCGAATTTTGTTACCTATTGGGCTTGCCTTGACAAGCTTCCGGCTGAATGGAGCAGACACCAGCGGCATCTCCCTTGAGTTGGTCAGGTCCGCTAACGGGGACGCCTCATTCTCCACCTCCATCTCGGTGCTCCTCTGCCGCGGTGTCCATGTAGACCTCGAAATCGTGAAGTTCTCCTTCGTTTCCTCCATCTCCGGTGCCGTCTTCACCACCTCCGGCACCATCACCTCCAAGGTAATGGGCTCAGGAGCCATCACCTCTGGTACCGTCACAACGGGCACCTCCATCGCCATCGTCACCACCGGCGCGGCCACCGCCACTGGCACTGGAACCGGAACCGGAGCTGGTCGCACCAACGACGCATCGTCAACAGAAGCCGCCGCGCCGGACGAGGGTGCCTGCGGCCGGCTAGGCTGGAACCGCGACGACGCCGCGATGGAAATGATGATGGCGTTGATGACGAGGTACAGGTACGGCGGGGTCAGCCACGTGGCAGCCGCCGCCTGAGCCCGCGGCAGCTCGTCCGCCACGAACCCCGCCGCCGCCGGCGCCACGAGCCTTACCCCGAACGCCACCAGCACCGCCGCCGCCGCCGCCGCTTTCACCGCCCGCGCGTACCCCATCCCCCCAACTCACCCAACCACGCCGTCGTCGTCGCCCAAGCTAGCTTTACGTCTTCCCGAGGCGAAAGCGGAATCGGAAGCGCAGCGAAGCAGAGCAAGCGATGTGTGTGGGAGTCACGAGGAGGGAGGGAGGCGGGCGCGGCGGCCACTTATGAAGGGGGCGCGGCTCGCTCGGTGCGGGGAGACGGCGACGCGTGAGCCGTCGGATACCGAGGTTTGGACGGTGGGAGATCTGTGGTTTGCTCCGCTTCCGGCTTAGCGTGCACCGCTTTTTTCCCACCGGAACGGTCTTAGATCACACGAGCTGTGGTGCGGCCCATGAAGTGTGACCGCGCAGTGTTTGGCCGGTGGTCGCGACAGGTGGACGTCAACACGTCGTAATCACCGTGTCCCTGCAGTTTTGCAGAGAGATTTACTGACCTAATCCACTATTTAACAGAGCCTAATGCACCGGGTGAAAATGCCACGAGATGATCGGACGGCCTGGGTTGGATCGTGGGCTGTGGTTAATACGGGCCACGTGGGGCCCTTATAAAGGATGGTTGCGAGAGTACTGATGGAGAAGCATACGGAAACCGCAGGGAAACGGTCAAAAAACGAACCGTTGGATGCGACCCTCGGCGGGTGTGGGGGCCACCCTCTCTGCCACATAGGCCGGCCTCTTGGGACGCCGCTCCGGCTTTTGTCTGGTCCGGTGGGCGCTGAGCTGGACGCGCCACGTCATCTGAATCATCACCGCCGTTGCTCTCGCTCGCGGCTCGTGCCTATCGCTCCCGCGCCGCGATCCAAACAAACAAAACAAAACGCAACGACGCGTGCATGCGCTCGCTCCGGTACTCGCGAACACGTTCACGTATCAATGCACTTTTCTTTTTCACTATCGCGACGTGTACGAGAACGAGATCGAGACGAGCATGTGAAGGGTGCACGTGTACACGACCACGGCGACGCAGCTGGTGCGGCCGCCACGTCGACACGCCGCCGCCACACGTAATGCGGCTCCGGCGATGGCACACGGCGAATCGACCGCTGGTGCGTTGCGCTTTGGCCTAGTCGTGTTGGCTATGTTTCGGGGGAGGGGGGGGCATTTTTTTACCAGTTTTAGGCGCTCGCATTAAGGCATTAAGAACATAATTAATTATATTTTAAAAAGAATTTATAAAAAATTGTTTTATGAAATTAAATAAACCAATTTTTTAAATTCAAAATAATTAATATATAATTAGTTATATACTAATGATTTATCTTTATGTAAAAAAACTGCACATACAAATAACTCGTCCTTACACGGCAATTTTGTTTAACTAGTCGTGTGCATGCCCTGCACTGCCCTGGCCGGTCAAGAATTGCGTGAGGTGATCTGATTAGTCTCTGTTTTTTTTTCAGTAGGATGCAGCTTTGACCTGCCTGCCTGTTCATCTGCGACCACACGCGTAGCAAACCTCGCAATGTTCGTGTGCTCGCATCGGCAAAGAGATCCTGAGCACACACTTTCATAGCCACAGCATTTATATTGACCCCGTGTGGGACATGTACGCACGTAAGTGCACGTCTCTAGTAGCTTTGTATGCACACTTGCACACCACACAAACAAAACTGTGTGCATGCATTGTACTATTGCCGACCACTACCACACAAATCTGGGTATAGTTACATAACCCACAATAAATCCCTGAAAGTGATTATTGTTGGATAGGTGCACGTAGCGGCACAGGTGTTGAGGGTTTTTGACTGGCGTGTGGTGAACGGCACACGCGCGCTGTAATTTCCACAGTGCGCGCGCGTGTCTATGTACGAGCCACAGGTGGCGCACTGGCGCCCCGATCGGTCACGTTCTACGTACGTCGCGCAGGCGTGTCCCTCGTTGTAGGCGTACACATCTCCTTCGGTGATCGACCAAATGTCCCTGAAATATGATAAAGAATGAAGAGTACTGAGTACGGTGCGTATGACGAATGACGTACGTAGCCTGCAGTAGCCACTTATCAATGCAGCCAGTACGCAATTTCAGTGCATATTTTAACCACAGCTTAGTTGAACATATTACCTCGCGGCCGGTTAATCACTCGTCGCCGAGCTATAGCTAGCTAGCCATGACACGACTCGTACTAAAATAGGCTCTTATCAAGGCAAGCTAGGTAGCGGCCGCGTACATGTTGGACCAGGCGGATCCCCGTGACAGAGACGGATCGAACCCGTTCGCGCGGCGGCGGCGACGCGACGCTTGCTCCTGGACGCAAACTCCTCGTGTCTCCGTAGTCACGGACGATTTGGAGGTCGAGAATACGAGACCGTTCCAGCCGCGCTCGCGCGCTCCGCCTTGCAAATGAACCTAACCTTTTCTATTTTTTTTCTCAACCAAACCTAACTCTAAATCGCAAGGACGTACCTCGAGTCCTCGACGAATAATTGGCGTTAGCTCTAGGCTCTACCTCGCCTACTTGTCGCAACCTCGGCGATGTACCGTGTAGGTGATCGGAGCTGTATGCATATCTTACGTATGGGTGCCCGTGAAGCATCTATATCAATCATGCAAAATTTCAAACCTAGCCTCTATACAAAACCTATCAAAATAATAATAAATAAATAGTAGGAAAAACTTTTAGCGAAATTAAAAATTATTTATAATTAATAAAGTTAATTTTACTATATCCGATCAGGTTTCTGTCGGTTCAACCGCAGTACACCTTCCGCTCTAATCATCGATTTGCTTTTGGTTTGACCGTTGCACTATCGTCAATCTAACCGTCTGCTAACAGAGAAAAATAATATCAATAAAAAATATTAAAAGCCAATGAAACATTTAAAAGTAAATCAACTAGTATATATAAAGTACATACAAAGCACTCCTATCTTAGCTTTCGATTAAACTCGTAACTCAAATCTAAACCATAATTTTTCTCTTTTCTAAAAACGATACTTTGAAAACTAAACCATCTCTCTATTTATATCCATAGGTAGCCATACAAACTCTCATAATCCCATACAAACTCTCGCGTACTATACCAAATATGAACTTTAATCTTTTTAAATTTGGACCTCATCTAAATTTAACTCCGCTTTCCATGTACACACAATCTCTCTTGTGATACGCATTAGGAGAATCCGTCGCCCCACCACAATAGCCTCTGTCCCCTTTCCCGGCACTAGCAGTGAAGTGAATTTGTGTCACCAAAGAGGAGAGAGGTAGCGTTGGCCAGGGAGGAACGTGCTAGGAGTACCTTGCCACCATCACTGAGCTTGCCAACCCACACTGCTTTGATCTGTGCCACTTGGGAGTTCGCTACCATCCAAGCAAATCCATTGCCGTCCGAAGCATATCAACCACCGAGGATGCCATCCCAGACAGATCAGCCGTTAAGGCTGCCACACCAGGGCTGAGCTTGTCCTCACAGTGCGTCCTTCCTAAGCTTCTCCATGCGTCGTCGGGTGGTTGAGAGAGACAACTATGATGAGGAAGGACTCTATTGGCGCTAGCCTGATCTACCTTGCCCATGCCACACTAGTCTCCTATGTCCACATTGGCTTCCTCACGCGCCCATCTAGATCTACTTTGACCAACGAAAAAGGGAGGAGATGATAGCAGTGGTGCCCCTAGAGCTCACCGTATCCATCTGCCTCGATCTACAGTAGAGAGGGGTAGGGGAGAGGTGTCGTTGACGAAGAGGGAAGGAGAGGTGAGAGGCAGCGTCGACAAAGGGGAGAGGCGGCACCAACCCCAGCAGAGGGGAGATGTGTCATCAACAGAGAGGAAGCGGCTTTATCCTGTTAACACCGAAATTTGGTAAGCCTCGCAGACAGAATTGGAGAGTCGATTGGCTTATGGAAAAATACCAATTGATACAGTGAAAGAGCCAATCGGATGGATGAGAATGAATTCGGTTTAATCAAAGATGAAAGATTATTTAGATGAGACCAGATTTGAGGAGGGGTCGTGAAAGCCACAGTAGGGTAGTTGTATCTTTGTAAAATATATCTTATAAGATAGATAAGTTTAGTTATTTTTATTAACTTCTTAGAGAGAATTTTCTTTTCTATATAGAAAGTAACGTCCGAAGGTTTTTTTAATCACATCGGACTTATGTAACCTCAGGGTATAAATATAGACCCCCTAGAGACTTGTAAATCATCCACACAGATTAATACAATCTCAACGCATTATCACCCTAGTTCATCTAATTTTTTACCTGCAGGTTCTGGCTCTCGACATGGGACTGCATCAGTTAAGTCTGATCTCCGACGAAGACATAAGTCCCGTCACTATTATGGTGTATCCGCTCTACCTAAGGCTGCATCGGTTAGGTCCGATCTCTTAGTCTGATAAGTTCTATCGGCTTATCGTGGTCCTTCTACTGTTGTCGATCTCATGCTGTATCGATTAGGTTTGACTTGTTAGACTGCTGGTAGTAGATTGAGCGTTAGGCGGATAGCTCTTTACATGACGTTTCATCGAAGTACCCAGCCGATGAGTTATCCATACATTAAACTTGTATCAGCTTCTTAGCCGATATACATATATCTTGCCTAGCGATTAATCCGTTAGCGATCGATTTGGTTACGTTAGATCTGATAGATCTCACAGGCTTTCGTGTGTTTGGGTGCGATCGTATTGGACCTCCATCAGCTACCTCATTCGCCCTCTCAACGTGCCTTTCCGTCTGGTTCGATCTCCTCCGCGCGCGAACACGTCCCTAGCAAAGATGATGAGGGAAGGAGAATGGGGGTTGGGTTGTTATATTAGTTTCTGATTTTTAGATGTTTATGTAAAATATTGAACATCTATGAATTAAAAAATATAAGGAATAAAATAGGTGATATCATGGGTTGATAAGAAAAATTGAAGCCACCGTTAAACCCCTTCTCACTATATGAAAAAAATACGTATTTCACATGTGTGGCCTTAGCCTATATAGTACACTGAAACCGCTCGGAAAAGTGGTTTCTACTGTGAATGATCTTCCTCATGAGCACCTTGTCATTTCTGTCTCATGTGTCTGTCTATATCAACCGACCAGCCATGGGGACAAAGTTAACCAACCATGTGAGGTGACCGAGATTAAAGTGCAGTTAATAGATGGTTTGGTGTATCACGATGTAGATTAAGATACAGTATTTTTCTTGAGGGATAAGATTAAAAGAATTGATTTGTTAAATGAATATACGGACAGGGAAGGTGACGGTGAAGTATTGTTGCTAGCTATCCTCATGTTGTTGGATTGCACCGACTGTGCGCGCGTAGCAATCAAATCACTGTACTCTGTACATGTGCACCATGGCCAGTGTATTCTTACGCTGTTCGCGAAACCGCATTCTTGTTGATATGCGTATGTGTATACACTGTACAGTTGGCTGTGTACAGGAGAAGAACGGCCGTCGTGTCAGGTGTCAAGGGTTGCACAATTTTATGAGTGCAGGGATGTGGGTACGTGCACTCGAGCAATCATTGATCAAGGGACCCAGTTGTATGCATGTTGAGTGAGAATTAATGGGTATCTACGGCCGGTGACAAGAACCGGTCTGGATTTGGATAATGTAAGTGCGGTTCAGTGGTGGCACCTCGGACCATCAAATCGATCGACCAACAGGTACATGATCAACACGAAGAAATATTAGTAACACACGGTAGACCCGGCAATTTTCTATAGCAAAATTTTACGTCTTTCTTTTCAACTAGATACAGTTGGTAAAAATTGTACACATATAAGCGTCCAGTAGAGCTAATAAAATAAGCCTAAAAAGAAAAAACTAAACTGCTAAAAATAATTTATACGTAAAATTTTTTATCACGTCTATAATAA
Organism: Oryza coarctata; assembly: GCA_030770085.1. Lineage (NCBI taxonomy): Eukaryota > Viridiplantae > Streptophyta > Magnoliopsida > Poales > Poaceae > Oryza > Oryza coarctata. Next base: position 15,158,900 of record CM061475.1, read on the forward strand.
CTTCATCAATTTTAATATATAGCTGATCTAGTTTTCAAAAGATATTCATAGATATATGTGTATATTTATAGGGATGATTGCACGCGTAATGAGCGCTTTTTGTGTTGTATTGCGATTTTTAAAAAAGCTTTTAACCTATTATGTTGTGGTACTAGTGGTTTAAAAAACAAAAAAGATTAGAAAATAGACTGGATGATGAGAAACTCTAAAATTAAGCATAAAAATCACAAATGATCCGCCCGGTACGACACAGTACGGGCACGACAAAAGCACGTCTGGATGTTATCGGGCTGAACACGACACACCATGCCATTGGGCCGTGCCAGTTAGGCATTGTTGGGTTAGGCATGACACATCGTGCCTAAAATCGGGTCATGCCAGCTCGACTAGTCTGGCACAATTAGCGTGTCGTGCAAACCTATAGCCTAAAACCATTAATATTAAAATAACATACCAAATTATTAAAATAACAAATATATTTAGCTATTCACGTATACTGGTGGTGGCCGCCTCATTAAAAACCTTTCTAAATAAAAACACACACCTCGTGGAAAAACTCTAGAAAGGAAAAAAGAGTACAACATAGCTCTTTGATAGTTTAAATATCCAATGTCTTACAAATTGAATAGTTAAACTCTCGCTTTCTCCCATAGTCTCTTACTATAACTATCTAGTTTCAACAGTAGCAACATTATCATCATCAACATCAAACCACAGATTTTTGAATGATTTTTCCAGCTCATTGTTCTCAATTGAGTGTTATGCTCTTGCTTCTCCAAGCTCCCAGTCTTTGATGCATGTCAATGCCTCCACTATTTTAGGGGATAGTTGAAACAAGAATTGGCATAATATCCTTAGCTAATATGGATAGAATTGGAAAGATTAATTTGTGCTCATGCAACCAATGGAGGATGTCAAACTCATCCTCATAGGAAGTGATATTGTTATTGTCAATGTAAACTAAGAGGCTAAGAATGAAGATGATGAAGATGAAGTGTTAGTGCTAAGAGGACCAATTATACCTAATGCATTGCCACCAAATATTTTGCCACATGCTTGCTATTTCTTACCTGCAAGCCCTGATGGTTGTGAGACCCTATTCAACCTATCTGTATTAAACTTGTTTTCATACTTATTAAAAAGTTTATACAATTCAGTCTTAATCTCAGCAAAATATTCAGTGTAATATTCAGTGTAATCAATACCAGTACATTAAGCAAGTAGTTGAAACATATTGTATAGACCTGTCATTTTAGCTATAAGGTCAAGAATGAATACATATGAATATAACAGAGGTATATGCTGCCAATACTTAAGGTATTTAAACTTCATTGGAATAACAACATGGCTAAGATTACTATCATTACGTAAATGGCTAGAAATTTTTAGAATATGATGTATCATCAAAGGACTTGTAGATAATAAACACGAGACAGATTAACAGTAAAATCATAGAACAATTCAAAAAAAATCTAAGATCTTTTCTACAACATACCAGTGAATATTAGTTAAAAGTGGTTGACCTTCATACAAACTATAGTGAGATGCAATAAACACAAAAAGTAATCTTATATGGTATTAGATGCTTAAGTATGATATATGTTGAGTTCTATCTTATATCCATATCCAAACCAAACTTTCTAAGGTGCACACTCTTAGCAATAGATAAGTTTTTGAATAAAGCAATGTGTTGATTGAAGGAAATTCAAGAAAGAAATTGCATTTCTAAAAGCCTCTGTGTAAGGTTTAAGCCTCTTCAAGCCAGATTTGACAATAAGATTAATTATATGGAAAGCACAACGCTGATTTATAACACTAAAGCTGTGAGGTCTAAGAGGATCAACATAAACAGGTTTAGGATCAGAACCCAAGTAACAAGCAAATATAGGTGATAATATATTTATGGTAAATGTATTAGAAGAAGCATTGTCAAAACTGACAAAGAAAATCTTATGTACTAAACCATATTCATCAACTACAGCAGCAATATGTTTAGTAATGTTTACACACTACAATAAGCCTAAGGCCTATTACTTTTTTTATTTCCTAATCAGTATTGATAAAATGAGCAATAACACTTATATAATTCTCTTTAGCATTATCAGACCAAATATTAGAGGTTAAAGCAACACAAGAAACAATAGGCAACATACAGTTCTTAAGGTTATCGTGGCGTTCGTTGAACAACTTAATCATATCTCTAGTCGTAGTTTGCCTAGATACTTTAGCAAAACGAGGATTATGAGCACGCTGGATGTACTCCTCAAATGGGTCGGTCTCACCTATTACTAGAGGAAGATCAAGCCTAGCAATTAAGCCACATAATTCAAAATGAGCAACATCAGGTTTATAATCCCAATTATGATCAGTACCATCGGAGTTGAATGCAAGCCTAGACTAAACTTTGATAGCTTGATTTGCCTTTTGCCTACATGATTTTTGATGCCTAAGCAAATGCCTAGTACATGCAGAAAAACTAGCAAACAATTTATGCTTACAGAACTTATAGATGGCAGCAGATCAAACATTCCTACCGTTTAAAGTCTCAAATACCTCGTCAAAGTTGTTCCAAACACTAGATCGGCTATGCTTACAACATGAAGACAATCGTGCATCAGTGTTGTTGAAGCCGACTGGTGTCCCCGAACCCCCATCACCATCAGCATCGCCGTCTACCGCATCCAAATTAATTAGAGCAACAATGCTACCTAAAAAGGCAACAACATCCTCTTCCAAGTTGTCGTCGTCGTCCTCTAGGGTGTCCGCGATGAGGTCTTTATTGCCAGTGACAGGATTGACAACATTGTCATCCATCATGGTAACCTTGCTAACTTCTCACCTTCCTTGTAGCTCCGTTCCTCAACGGTGTACGCCGTACCTACATGATGCACGAGGCATTAGCCAACAACCTACAATGTCACAAATACACACAAACAAACCAAAAGATTAGGGACTTAGGGTTAGGGTTAGGGTTTGCATTCATACCTGCGCAGCTGGAGCCTAGAGCCAAAGAAGAAGGAAGATCCCTCAGGACGGCGAGCGATGGAGGATGGCTGGATGGGGACGGCGCTGAGGCGACACCAACTGTAACAGCGCACTACACCAAGAGGCAACACCGACTATGACAGCACACTACGCCAAACATAAGAGTCGAAGAGAGGCAAGAGTCGGATAGATGGAGAGTCGGAGAGAGTCGGAGATGAGAGGTGAGAGTCGAAGAGATGGCCTCGACGAGTGGCGGGAGGTGAGAGTCGGAAAGATGGAAGGAGTTAGAGACGAGAGGCAAGAGTCAGAAAGACGGAGAAGTTGAAGAGTGAGAGTGGTGAGAGGTGAGAGATGAAGAGACTCAGTACTCAAAGACAAAGATATTCGCGACTTGTGAGAGCGTAATACATCTCACAGCGCTAAGTGTGAGTGGTGAAAGACATGAGACTGAGACTAGACCCTGAGAAACAGAGACATAACCGAGAGTGCAAGGCGCCGAGGCTGAGACAGAGGTGAGAGTGCCGAGTGCGAGCCTACGAGGTAGCGAGGCCAACTTGACAGCGCACCATACCACTGTGCTGCTATGAGCCTATGACAACACACTGCCGATCGATCGAGCTGTTTTAGAGGCGATAGCGCATTGCCACTGCGGCGCTGCGCGGAGGCGATAGCGTGGAGCATGCACGCAGCACGACTAGACAGCACATTGCGCCGCTACGCGAAGGCGACAACGTGAAGCCACGGATAGACGACAAGTGATAGTGACAACACAAAGGCTATAGGAGACAACACAGAGCTGCAAAGCACGTGGCGCGCACAACTGGCGACACATGACAAGCAACAGTGCGGAGGTGATAGGTGACATCACGAAGCGCGCACGAGTGGACAATGCAGATATAGCACATCGCCGACGCTGAGGCCAAAATCAGAATTTTAATTTTCCCCACCCAATAGACCAACACCATGCCTAACTTTATATAGCGGGCCGAACTGTACCACATGACATACCTGAAGAGGGCCAAGCACAACACAATAGGTTGAACCGACCTAACCTAAACATGAATCCTATGGAATTTTGCCATACTATGGTCGGGCCCAAAAATCGAGCCTCGGACCATTCTACACGTCTCTGCATACAGTCGATAAGTCTAACACAACGATAAAAGCCTATTACTAGGTCGGCAGTAAGACTTGTACTTTTCATACGCGACGTGCCGGTGTTCTGTTGGTGCAGGTTGGTATATTCTCGTTTACCGCCACTAGTAGAAAAACTTGGGCACCATGCCGGCCGTTCCGTGCCCCATGTGTGCCCCGTTTGGAAACTGCAAAAAAGAGAGAGAATCTGAGAATCCATCTCCTGATTTCACGCGACCTACATAACTGCCCAGCTACCCTGCCCATGAGTAGTTTGTCACTTCCGGGAGGGACGAACAAAGCGCCCATGTGAAGGGTGAGAAACTGAGCAGAGCTGTGAGATGACGCACGCAGGCGTAGTATAGTTCTAAAAAAAGCAGGCGTAGCATAAACAGTGGATTTGCATGAATATTTTGGTTAAGATAGCCCTAGCTAGATGATGTGACAATGAGGATTGTTGTGGAAAATAAGCAGGCTTTCACAATGTGGATATATGCATATTACACTTAATTGGTCGATTACGTCTATGTATTATGCGTACGCCGATCTGTATGAATCTCGATTGTTCAGTATCTGTAGTGCTTCCCGGCTGTTTTATATATCGTCTTAATTTTTGACGTAACGATTTCGGCCTGCTTGCACATGGATATACATAGCGTTCATATCATGTTGTGGTTTCAAGCTAGCTAGGCTGCAATTGTATGATAGCTAAATGATCACTCGCTCTCGATAGATCTAGGCTTAAACGTACGAACGTACACGTACGGCGTGTACGTGACGTGAATTGCTAGGCTTGCTCACACGTGTATGTACACGTGCCTATGATGACATGATGTGATCATGTACTCGTGTATATACGCGTACGCACGACAACATGCATCGCAGCGCATGCACCGCCATCTCGAATTTGTGCTCACGTAACTAGTCAAGCGGCTATAATGTATAAGAAGACACCAACAAAATGGAGTCAGGGATAAGGTTCAGTGCAGGGCTCCATATCGTTCGATTGACTTTAGCTTTGCTGCCGTGAAAACTAATCGTAAAACCAAAAAAAATATTAACTATCGCTGGTTGGTTAATTATTTAAGAAGTGACCGTTTGCTGCATATATCGGTCATCAAAGCAAGAGTAAGTAAACCGTACGTGTTTATCCAATCTCAAAAAGTTTTTCTTAACCCTATCTCGACACTCGCAGTGTCGCAGTGTCTACGACCAGCTAACTAGCTTTCTTGGCCGGCGCCCACTTCCTCACGTCGCCGGCCGGCAAGCCAAGCTTCGCTCGACACCTGCATGGCTGCATGCCGCACAACCTAGCTAGCTAGCGTCCCTGCGTCCGTTATCCAACAGGCAACTGCTGCGATTCGATCGGCCTCCGGCGCAGGCACCTGGCCAGTGGTCACCGATCTCGGACAGGTCCAACGACCGACGCAATTGCGCGTCGTTACAGCAACGAGCCGCAACGACCCAGGAGAAGCTAAGTCAGAAGTCGCTCGTCAGTTCAGACGTTCAGTACGTGCATACACAGAGCAGTAGCAGAATCTCGACCCGGTGAAACTAGGTGTTGGGCCAGGATGCAACACGGCAAGTGACAGACTATATACGACGTAAACATTCTTCCTCTGCAGCTTTGGAGGTTTCTGCCGACGGTGTGCGCAAGCGTATGCTCAGCAATTAATGCGACGACGCGATACGTAGTACAAGGAAGATCCGTGTCGATTCGATTCTACCAGCGTGTTCATGTGCTTAATTTGACTGCTTGTTAAGCTGGCTACGAGGTCAATCAGTGCTCTGTCCTACTAGCTACTATCCGGTGATTTCTAGCTCGTCACCGGTCATGTCAACGCAGCTGTGCAGATGGACACGGTCGCCTCGCCGATGTAACCCAGGGTGTATGTACATGGGACGGATCGATACATCGAGCTACATAGCCCGGCCGGTCACACGTAAACGTCGTCGGCGACAGGGAATGCGGTGGATAGAGATTTGGATATGTTTATCTATAGGCACGAGCCAGCTGCTCGGACTGTCAAAATCAGCGACGATTTCATGTAATCAAGTAATTAAAACGGGAAAACAAACACTGTCAATATATAGGGATCTGGCTGGCATGCATGGTGCCCATTCTGAATTTGATCGAGCATTTAATTAGCAGGCAACAGTAAGTCTTCTCTTCAGACACTGCTGTTTGTGTGGGTGGTGTACACGGGTATTCATTCCTCTGCGAAATCGTAGCATGACGTTCTAGAAGGAACTACATCGGGTTGTTTCAAGATTAGTGCAGATAACTATCCCTCCGTTTCATATGTTTCATATTATAAAATATTTTTATTTTTTTAAAAATTAAACTTATTTAAGTTTTATAAAAACGTAGTAATATTTTTAACATAATAAATACTATCAAAATATATTTAATATTAAATTTAATAAAATTATTTAATATTATAAATATTTTTATATTTTTTCTATAAACTTAATCAAATTCGAAGTACTGTAATTTATTTATTGGGCTTATATGCCGCGCCGCCGGCGGCCCAGTCAACTCTCTTCTTTTGTTCTCCACAAGTAATCGAACCGTCCACTTTTGGCCCAAGAAGGAAGGCCCAATGCCCATAATACCCTCCCTTGCTCCTCAGCCCGGTACTCCCCAGATCCCCCTCTCTCGGCACCGAGGCGGCCGGCGGCGTGCGGAGCAAGCGAGCGCTACTGGCCTGCGGCGCGGCGACCCGCGGAGGAGCAAGCGGACTCAGGCGGGCGGAGGCGGCGCAGCGAGAGGCGCAGGTGGCTGCGGAGGAGCTAGCTGCGCAACGAGCCTGTGGAGGGGTCTGCGCCGCGGGGGTGTGTGTCATCCTGTGGCTGCCCGTCGCCTGTCAAGCCTTGATCGCCGGAGAAAGGGGGTGTGTGGGGGTAGGTTATTTCCCGCTACTTTGATTGCCCAGTGGTGAGGAGAGCTAGCATGCCATGAATTTACTGGGATGTTCCTACCAAGTTCGGTCGTCTTCTATGTGAAGGTGTCAATTTTGACCTTCCATTGTAAGTCTTCTCTTCTAGTTTCACGCTGTCTCGAAGCACAAATTTCCACTTTCTTTTTATCTTTGACCCGTGGAGTAGAATTAATTTGACCTTAATCCTTCTTGCATTCTACTAGGATGTTATTAGTTCTTGAAGAGAGAATAGTGTACTGATTATGCATTTGCTCATTCCATTTCTTCTGTTTTCTCCAATCAGTTGACAATGAACAGAGAGATGGGCATCTAGGAGAAGCTTCACTGGTCTCTATCAAGTAGACTCTGTATTCTTGTTGTATGAGTGACAGTGTGAGGTTATAGAACACAATGTCCAGCAATAGCGGGGACAGTGCAAAGGAGAACGATCCCCAAAATGCTCAAGTGCTCGTGGCATTACCGTTGGTCCAGATCTTGAGGCCTGTTGACGCAGCAACTAGTCCCGCTGCTGCCGACCCGAGATTAGCACAGCAGTCTTGGCCGGGCCATGTAGTCTTCCTGCCTCCACACGCACCTTGGCCTCCTCATGTGCCCATCCCGCCGCCACCGGTGAATCCTGCAAATCCACGACAAAACGGGGTTCAATAATTTTGTTGTTGTCTATCTTAATCTAGGCATAATCTTCTTATTGACTGTGCTGGTGCAACTTGTGATTGGCAGGATGTGATGGTGGCTGCTGTTGGTCCTGCCATTGATAGCTGTGATGAGAAGATGTTGCCAAAGGTTGATATGCTATTTGATGGCGAAAATGAGGCATATGAGTTCTACAATGCATATGCAGAGATGGTGGGCTTCTTTGTCCGGAGATCAACACTCTGGACAACGTCAAAGAACATAATCACTAGGAGAACATTTGTCTGCTCAAGAGAAGGTTTTCGGGAGAAGAAGAGGGGCACCAAAGAAGCAAAGTGCTCACGGCCTGAAACAAGAATTGGGTGCCCTGCGAGCATGACGATTAGACTTAGTGCCAATGGCAAGTACCGTTTGACAGAGTTTGTACCCAACCATAATCATCAGCTTGCGACAGCATCTACAATGCATATGCTGAAGGCTAAGAAAATCAGGCTTAAAGCACGGGCTGTGAGAGAAAATCTGGTGGATGATACTGTGAGGACGCCACAATTTGAGACTGAAGATGAGGCATATGAATTTTACAGCATGTATGCTGGGAAAATTGGTTTCAATGTGAGAAGGGCAAGCATGACAATGAATGCTGAAAATGTTATCACCAGAAGGATGTTTGTTTGTTCAAAAGAAGGTTTCCGTGAGAAGAAAAGAGGGGCAAAAAGAGTAAAGAAGCCTCGCCCGGAGACCCGAACTGGTTGTCCAGCGTGTATGGTCATTAGACTTGCATCTAATGGCAAATATCATGTAACAGAATTTGTTGCCTTCCACAATCACCAGCTTGGTTCAGCAGCACCTTCTGATCTCCTGGCAGCATCACAAAGTACAGAAACTGGTCAAGATGATGGACTGGATCTGGTTGATGGTTTAACTGATGCTAATATCCACAAGCAAAATCTTGTAATTGAAAAGACCATGGCAACATCTCTAGAAGGTAGAAGTAACAAAAGATTCAAGTGTACAAAGCTTCCTCACTATGGTGACATAGGCGCTACTCTAGAGTACCTGCAAAAGATGCAACATGATAACCCTTCATTCTTCTTTGCAGTAAAATCTGATGATGATGGGAACTTGACAAACTTTCTATGGGCAGATTCAAAGTCTATCATGGATTTTGTCCACTTTGGTGATGTGGTATGTCTTGATTCAGCATATGCATTTCAGGGCTATGGTAGGCCACTGGCTTTGTTTACGGGTCTGAATCATCACAAGCAAACTATTATCTTTGCTGCTGCATTGCTCTATGATGAAAGTACAGAAGCTTTCAGATGGTTATTTGATGCTTTTAAGATGGCAATGAATGGAACTGAGCCTAAGACATTGTTAACTGATAGATCTGCTGCGATAAGTGAAGGTGTTGCAGCAAGTTGGCCTGCGACAGCCCATCGTTATTGTGTCTGGCAAATTTACCAAAATGCTCTTCAGCAGTTGAGTCAAGCATTTCATGGGTCAAGAACCTTAGAAAACAGCTTCAAGAAATGCCTATTTGATTGTGAAGATGAACCTGAGTTTTTGACAGCATGGAGAGAAATGTTGGAAAAGTACGATCTAGAAGATAATCAGTGGCTAGCGGATTTGTTCTCTCTTAAGGAGAAATGGGCACTGCCATATGGTCGTGAGGCATTTTGTGCTGATATGAAAAGTGTCCAGCAGAAGGAGAGCTTGGTCACTGAGCTTAAGAAACACTTATCCCTAGAATTTGACCTTTTGAGTTTCTTCAAGCAGTTTGAAAGAGTATTGTGTGACCGCCGATCTGCAGAATTGCAGGCTGATGTGGATGCCAATCAGAGTACAAAGAAGCCACCACCTATGCGGATGTTAAGGAAAGCTTCCAATGTATATACACCTTCTGCCTTTAAAATGTTTGAGAAGGAGTTTGAGTTATACATGGATTGCATGTTATACAACTGTGGTGAGATGGGCACAATTTCTGAGTATAGGGTAACCATTGAGGATAATCCAAAAGATCATTTTGTTAAATTTGATTCACTTAATTCCATGTTAAATTGTAGTTGTAAGGGGTTTGAGTTCGTAGGCATTCCATGTCGCCATATGCTAAAGGTACTTGATACTAGGAATATCAAGGATCTTCCTCCCCAATACATCTTGAAAAGGTGGAGAAAGGATGCTAAATCACGATCTTCAAATGGTGGTTATGCATTCCCATTTGATGGTGATCCTCAGTTGGCTCAGACAAAACATTATAATTTGTTGTGTCGGATATTCAGCATAGCAGCAGCTAGGGCTGCAACCTCTGTAGAAACCTTTGCATATATGGATAACCAATCAAGCATACTTATGGACCAAGTAGAACAAGCTCTTCAAACCAGGCCCCCAGACATAGCTGCCATGATTGGAGCTCATTGTGATCAAACACAAAACCCAATTGACAATATTGTTACAGGAGGTCTACACAGCCATACTAATTTCATCAATGGCTCTGCTGATGGTAAGTATTTAAGTACTATTCTTTTACCATTCAAAACTGTATTGCTGCCATAGAGAGATATTGATGGTGTTATTTGCATGCAGGTTCCCTAACCTTTCCATTTACATTGGGTGCTGGTGTGTTGGATTACCGCTAGATAAGGACTAATTTCTTACATGGGCTAGCCATAAGGAGCTTCATATCCTGTACAGTAATCTTTTTATGGGTATGCATTTATATCCCACCAGAAAATACTAGGTTATGTCCTTTAGCTGATTCACCTGCTCATCCAGGTGTTTACATGGTGATATGGTGTATTGCTGCCTGGCGTGGCAGTGCTTACACATTAACCTCAGAGCTGAGAATAACGATGGCTAACCCATCCATTGTACATTTAATTTTCAGATAGAAATTTAGAAATGCTGAAAAGTTTCCAACAATGTATTTACTAAAAGCAATATTAGAAAACTATTTGGTCACTTGTTAGTTATTACTCATAATTAGTAGTCATTTCAACTCAACAATGCAAGAATATAGGCATTAAAATTGTTTATGCTGCAGCCATTCCTGTTTAGAGAAAGTTGGCAATCTGTCTTCTGTCAGTGTGGTGGATTGTCCAGTGATGTGTTCAGGGTTCCTGCAGGATATTTATTGTACAAGTGAAAGGAATTGCTTTGGTGACTGATGGGCTCCAGTGATGATGTATGGACAGAAAATTTTGGCATTACCAAATTTTGAAAATGTAAGGTTAGCTGGTGTTTGGTTTGAGACCTTATCAAATTTTGATAGAAATTTTCAGTAGAATGTTATGAAATTGCTAAAATTTGATAGGGTTGTTTTGGCAATGGTATGTTTAGTTTGTTGTTTTATCAAATTTGGTAATTCTAAAATTTGGAAAGGTTGAAAATGGCACTGAAGTGAAGAAGCAATTTTGATGTACATATGATGTCAAACCAATATTTTTATCACCCAGAATAAGCTGTTGGATTCTGCTTTCTCTCTTTCCTTTTTCATGTTGGTAATGCCAAAATTCTGCAGATTCTGCTCTCATTCTTGTGTATATGATCTGCTCAACGTCAGGATGCATGGAGCAAGTAATCGCTTGTGCAAGTGAAAGTGTCAAAATTTGGCACAAAAGTTTGCCACTACAAAGGAAGGCCCTATTTGAAACGCGAGAAAATTTCTGTTACTACAGAAAACTGTACTGTTTCATGCGAAAAATGCCTGGGAAGACTGAAATTTCTACGTTCCAAACTGCCCAAAGAGTAGGGGCTTTGTTGAGTTTGTTCTGTTGGATTTTTCCAATAGGCCTTCTGTACAGCAATGAGACATGAGTTCCAGCTTGAATGGAATTGTTCATCATGAAATTCCTTCATTCAAAGTGAAGCTTCAAATTTGTTTGAGTGCTTTGATTTTCAGTGCCTCGTTGAACAAAAAAATTAGAATGATTTTAACCGTAGCCCTCAGATCTCCCGGGGACAGCCCAGATCAACCCGGGTGAGGCTGAGCCCCCACCTCGAACGCATTTTTGCCAAAACCTCCCCAAACCCTAGACGCCCGCGCCGCGCCCCGTCACTCCGGCGAGCTTCACCCCGGCACGCCTCCGTCCCGCCGCCCTCCGCTCCCTCCCTCCCTCCATCCGCCTCCCCTCGAATCTCCGCCCTCGTGCTCCTCCCCGCCGGAAGCGCCCCCCGTCCTCTTTGCTCGGCGCCGTCAGCGGTATAGGGGCGGCGGCGGCGAGATGAAGAACCTTAAGGTGGTTACCAGGTTAGTGCAGAAGCTCCAGCTCCAGCTCGACGGCGAGACCGTAGTCGTCTCCGCAGTTGACGCCGAGCGCCGCCGCGCCTTCTTCGTCTCCTCCGAGAACTTCCTCTACTCCGTCGACCTCCCCGCCCCCACCCAGGTACAGCTACTCTGCTCACCAGTTTCATTCCATTTGATTGCAATTGCTGGCTATCCTGCTTGGAGTCTTATGAATATAGCAATAGTAGTAGCACGCTCAATACAACAGGGACACACTCATTCATGTGTTTATTTACTAGTCGTATTATGAATGTAAAATTCCAATTGATGAGCTCATACAATGTGTAAACTGGTAATTATATCTGGGCAAAACACTATGTTTAAATCTGTATTTTCTATTGTACAAAAAAGCAAACAAATATTTCTCCATCTTCAATTTACTACTCCTATGTAGCACTTTACCTTCATATAGATATATAATATGCTTTTTATTCGTATGATTATTACTTTTGCTTTTGCTAGAATTTTATGTTTTGCTGATTGCCTGTTTTTTTCCTTCAGCATCCACTGCAATGGAGCGAAACCACCCTAGACTCTGATGCAGTTGAGGTTGTTCTTGAACCTGGAGATTGCATAGTTACCATGGATTATCTAATGGAGAAGGAGTCTCTGCTGCTTGGTTCATCAACTGGTTGTATATTATTGTACAACGTGGATGAGAAAACCACTGAAGTTGTGGGAAGACTGGAGGGTGGTGTCAAGACCATTGCCTCTAGTCCTGATGGGGCCCTTATTTCTGTTACGTCTGGGTTTGGGCAATTACTTGTCATGACAAATGATTGGGAGATGCTGTTTGAGACTTCTCTCGACCCACATGTAAGTTTTGTATACCAGATCTGACTAAAGATATGATTAAAATGTTCTACTTCTAAACATGCTTGTTTCCAGAGTGATCCTGCAGGTCAAATCAACAGTCCCAGTGGTCAGATCCAAAGTTCTATTTCTTGGAGGGGTGATGGAAAGTTTTTTGCTACGCTTGGTGGGCCTGATGGGAGCTATCAGAAACTTACTATCTGGGAGCGTGAATCAGGAAATATGCATTCTTCTTCAGATACTAAGGCTTTTCTAGGAGCATCACTAGATTGGATGCCAAGTGGAGCCAAGGTTGCCACTGCACATGACCAGAAGACAGAGGGAAAGTGCCCTCTTGTTGTATTCTATGAAAAGAATGGCTTAGAAAGGAACCACTTTTCTATTGATGAGCCAGCAGAGGCAGTCATCCAAGCTTTAAAATGGAACTGCAATTCTGAACTCCTAGCTGCTCTAGTTTCTTGTGGCCAGTATGATGTTATCAAAATATGGTCCTGCAATAACAATCACTGGTACTTGAAACAAGAACTGCGCTACACAAAGAAAGAAGGGGTGAGGTTCTATTGGGATCAAGCAAAACCAATGCATCTCATCTGCTGGACATTAGGTGGTCAGGTCATTACACACAGGTTTGCTTGGATTACCGCTGTCAGTGAGACTTCCATTGCGCTTGTTATTGATGGTTCCCATATCCTTGTAACTCCTCTGAATTTGGGTATCATGCCACCCCCAATGTCATTGTTCCATCTTTCATTTCCTTGTGCTGTGAACGAGGTTTCTTTTCTATCTGATAACTCGAAAAACCATATTGCTGCTTATCTTTCAAATGGCAGCTTGTGTGTGTTGGTACTTCCGGTGGCAGATACTTGGGAAGAGTTTGAAGGCAGTGATATAAGTGTTGATCCTTGCTTTTCTGAGTCATCATGGAATAACTATATGCACCTGACTTGGATTGATACACGTACCTTGATTGGTATTTGTTGTCGCAATGATTCCTGCTCTTCAACAACAATGAGGCCCAGTAAAGCTAGTACCCTTCCAGAGAAACATGACTCACCATATTTTATCAATGAGATTGAACTTGTCTGTTCTGAGGATTCTTTGCTAGGTTCAGTCTGTTCATCAGGTTGGCAAGCAAGAATATCAAAGAAAATGCCTCTGCAGGCTCCAGTTATTGGAATATCACGAAATCCAGCAAAAGGAGGTTTGGTCTTTATTCAGTTAAGTGGAGGAAGGATTGTTGAATACTGCTCAAATGTGAATTTGTTTAGAATGTCTTCCCCGATACAAGTCAGTGAAGCTGGTTCTGACTACGCTTTTCCAACATCATGCCCTTGGATGACTGCTGTTCTATGCCATGAAAATGGAATGATTAGGACACTTATCTTTGGACTTGATGACAGCAGCAAGTTATATGTCAGCAAAAGGTTATTGAGCAGTAACTGTAGCAGCTTCACATTCTATTCCAGTGCTTATGGAGCTACTGAGCAGGCTGTGACCCACTTGCTTGTGACTACTAAGCAGGATCTTTTATTCATCGTGGATATCAATGAGTTTTTACTCAAAAATTGCGAAGTAACAACTGATAGCCATATCAGGAGTTATCCTCGAGGAAAGCAAAGCAAAGAGCATATCACTGTGTGGGAAAGGGGAGCAAAGCTGGTTGGTGTTCTCCATGGTGATGAAGCAGCTGCCATAATGCAAACCACCCGTGGTAACTTAGAATGTATATACCCGAGGAAGTTGGTCCTTGTTTCAATTGTTCAGGCACTGGTTCAGGGACGTTTTAGAGATGCATTGGACATGGTAAGGCGCCATCGGATTGATTTCAATATGATTGTTGACTACTGCGGCTGGAAAGTTTTTGTAAAGTCAGCGACAGATTTTGTTAAACAAGTCAATAACCTTAGCCACATCACTGAATTTGTTTGTTCAATAAAGAACGAGAATGTCAGCAGCAAATTTTATGAGGCCTACATATCATTTCCTGATCATTGTGCAACCTCTGTGGCCGATACTGTAAATTCAGATGGCCTGTTGTCAGATAACAAAGTGACATCTGTACTGATGGCAATTCGAAAAGTACTTGAGGTGCAGATGGAAGAAAGCTCATCAAGAGAACTCTGCATACTGACTACTTTAGCCCGTAGTGAACCTCCACTGTTGGAGGAAGCACTAAATAGAATAAAAGTCATTCGAGAACTGGAGCTTCTTGGGGTTGATGATGCCAGGAGAAAGCTCTACCCATCTGCTGAAGAGTCCCTGAAGCACTTGCTTTGGTTAACTGACCCAGAAGCTGTTTTTAATGCTGCTTTGGGACTGTATGATCTGAATCTTACTGCTATAGTAGCTTTAAATTCACAAAAAGATCCAAAAGAGTTCCTTCCTTTTCTCAAGAGTCTTGAATGCCTTCCTCCTGCTATTATGAAGTACACGGTTGATTTAAGACTTGGAAGATATGAAAGTGCTCTCAAGAACATTGTTTCTGCTGGCAACGAGTACCATGAGGACTGTATGAGACTCCTTAATGCTAACCCTCAACTGTTCCCTCTGGGCCTCCAGTTATTCACTGACCCAGATAAAAGGCATCAAATTCTTGAGGCATGGGGTGACCAACTTTCTGAAGAGAAATGCTTTGCAGATGCTGCAATAACTTATCAATGCTGTTCATCATATCAGAAGTCTTTGAAGGCATATCGCGCTTGTGGGGATTGGCGGGGTGTGTTCACTGTTGCAGGTCTTCTGAAGTATAAAAGTGAAGAAATTATTCAACTAGCACATGAGCTATGTGATGAATTCCAAGCACTTGGGAAACCAGGAGATGCTGCTAAAATAGCACTGGACTACTGCTTAGATGTCGATAGAGGTGCGGGTTACTATATCATGGCAAGAGAATGGGAAGAAGCTCTTCGATTAGCTTATAAGCACAGCAGGCAGGATCTGGTTGATAATGTTAGAGATGCAGCTTTGGAATGTGCTGCTTTGCTGATTTCTGAGTATCAGGAAGGATTACTAAAGGTGGGTAAATATCTGGCCCGTTATGTTGCTGTGCGGCAGAGGAGACTCTCACTTGCAGCCAAGCTCCAGTCAGAAGACCGATTTATGGATGTTGAAGACGATAATATTTCAGAAGTCAGCACTACATTTAGTGAAATGAGTGCATATACCACGAGGTGTGGCATCTACCATTTTATTTACTCATCCTCTCCATTCCAAATTTTTCTTCTATTTTTAGTTTTTTTTTACTATCTAGTTCCAAGTTCTGCTGTTTTTGAAACAACTGAAACTTCAATTGATATGAGTTACATTGTTGAACTCATATGAAATTGTAAATGATGTTTGGGCAGGTCAACGAAGGAGTCAAGTGCTTCTGTCACATCTAGTAGTGCCAGCAAGTCAAGAGGGGCAAGGCGACAAAAGAAAGGTGGCAAGATACGAGCTGGAAGGTAGGCAACTTGTGTTGAGATATTTTCTTTTCAATCAAAGTTGAGTGGCTTTTTGAAGCCATTAGTTCTCCATCTGTTTTTTTATCAACTCACCAGCAACTTATGTTGTGCAGCCCTGGGGAGGAGATGGCACTTGTGGAGCATCTTAAAGGAATGTCTCTGACATCTGGTGCTCTAACTGAGCTTACAAACCTACTTGTGGTTCTAATACAACTGAAGAAAGAAGAAATTGCCCGTCAGGTGCAGCTGGCTGGAGATAATTTTGAGGTATCTCAAAGGGCTGCAGTCAGGTTGGCTGAGGATACTGTTTCTAACGACAAGATAGATGAGAATGCGCATACCCTTGAGCATTACGTGAAAATGGTGAGAGCTCATCAGTCTGCTGATAGTGAAACCACTTGTTGGCGAATCAAAGCATTGTCACCGCCTTGGACTGGAGTGTACTACAATTCACATGAGTAAGTCATTACTACTCTACCATGAATAAACTAGTATGCTAGTTCTTTGAGTAACTTGACGAGGGTGTTATGGGTTGTGAAAACGTTTACAGGTCTGCTGAATGCCGATGAGTAATAAGCAGCGGTAACTGTTGGAATGGAATGGAACTAGGGGTCTCAACATTGATTGCAATAGCACTTTTTGTGGCGATAATCAAGGAGAAACCCAGCTGTATGTCAATCGTAGCCAATTTCATGATATTTATGTATTTTGTCGCTTGGTGGATTATTAGGTCAAAGTGGTGAAACATTTTTGCTTGATTACTTGATGGACCCTGGCTAAAGCTGCTGATGAGATATGGTTGCCTATTATGGTTTAAGACTGGATGTTGCAGTCGAGCCTGCCTGAGCTTTTACAGCTTTCATATTTGCCACATTTTTTATCCAGTAGTTATACTATGTATGGAAGAATAAAAGATTACATCATCAGTTCATCTGTAATTTGATCATTGATTGTTCACCAAATTGGAGCAAATCATTCTGTATTCGAGATTTTTCATCTCTTTTATACCGGTTAAATTGTTGAAATTTGTATTTCGAATTTTCAATAAGTCCAAATTGGCAGCTCTTTTTTTCTTAAAAAAGTTTGAACAACCGAACAGTCTTTCGACCATAGGATACAGGTCCGGTAAATTTTAGCCCTTTGGTCCACGGAATTTTTGCCCACAGATTCGGAAAATTACGGCCCATTTCGCGGATTTTCGCTCACTGCTCCGACAAACTTAAAAAAAGTCTATATCGTATCCCTCAACTATGCAGAGTCTATTTAAACCCTCCTTCATCCATTGAAACCTCAACTATGCACGAGTCTGATTTACTATCCTCAACCGTAAAATCAAGTCAACTATCGAAACTAACGCATTTAGCATCTCTAAACGGTTATCCTTGATGACACTTACTTGGTAATTGATATAGTCTTTGTCTAAATATCACGATTACAATCAAATAAAAAATAAAGCAAAGGGACCTAGGTGTCATCTTCTCCCTCCGTTCTTTCTCTCTTTTCTCCCTCCTCCCTTCTTATCTCTGTTCTCTCCCGACGAGCAGGGGCCAGAGGGGCGGCGTTGGCCACTGGCCAGCGAGCCCCGCGCGAGCTCGAGCTCGGCCGCTCGCGCCCGCGAAGGGAGGCGGCGGTGGCCGGCGCGAGCTTGAGCTCTCCTGCACGGCGGTTGTGTCGGAGCGCCTCGGCGGTGGCCAACAAGGGCGGCAGCAGGGAGGTGGAGTTCGTACGTCGGAGTGCCTCGGGCTTGGATGCCGGCAGCGGAGGTTGAAGCTCCTAGGCTCGGCGGCTGTCGCTTCCACCAACTCGGGCAGATCGGCGCCGGACTCGCCCTTGCCCTGCCTCTGCTCCTGCCAAGCAAAGATGCCGGCCGTGTCGACGCTGGTGCCCGCCTGCGACTTGGAAGAGCCGCTGCTAGCGGAGTTGCGGCCACGCTGACGTTGGTGCCCGCCTGCGACCTGGAGGAGCCGCTGTTGGCGGAGTCATCCCCATCCGGAACCCGCAGATCTGGGAGTTCTATGATAAGCCTGGCGTAAGGGTTTGTTTCTTTTTCTTCCTTTTTTTTCTTTAGGCACACCGCGTCGTGGGTGACGACCGTGATGTACAGGATGTAGGCAGACACTGGTGCGCTATGGCTGATGTCTGCAGGTATGAATGTAAACACCTCATGTCGTGTGGACGAACACGCCCCGCGTCGTGCACGGTGACACAGGCCATGCCGCCATACCCGCTGAGAAATAGAGAAAACAAAGAGTAGCGCCTTGAGCAGTATCAATCTTCTGTGTTCCTGCTTCTTCCTCCCAAATTCCGCACCTTGTGCTCACCATCATAAGTGTTCACCACCGATCTAATTTCTAACATTTGGTATTAGAGCCATGGTGTCTCTGGTAAGACCTCGTGGTCAATCACCGGCCGGGAGGAAGGAGGATTTCAGGATCGATGCCTCCAGCGGCTTAGGCGCCAAGACACCCAAGCGCACACCTTCACCGGATCCTCGTCTGATACGCCGACCACGTATGTGTGACGCACACCGTTCGCGTACCAACGACGCACGCCGTCCATAGGAGGTCATCGTCGAGCGCGTCATCCGAGAGGCCAGCTCCGGAAATTGGCCGTAGCTAACGAAGACAAACTACCACGAGTGGTTGTTGCGCATGAAGGTGAAGTTGCAAGCGCGTCACCTATGGGACGCTGTCGAGGACGATGACGCGAAATACGACGAGGACCGCAACGCCCTTGACGCCATTTGCAGCAGTGTTCCAGTGGAGATGATCCCTGTTCTGGTGGCAAAATCCTTCGCCAAGGAGACATGGGAAGCCATTAGACCCTCCGTATCGGTGATGAACGGGTGCGGAAGGAGTATCTCTAGGCAGAGTATGAATCCATTGCTCTCCGCGATGGAGAACTCATCGAGGACTTTGTTATGTGCCTGACGAACCTTGTGCAGCGACTGGCAACCCTGGGTGATCTGGAGCCCGATGAGAAGGTGGTGGCCAAGTATCTGCGCGTCGTCAGACCATGCTACAAGCAGCTGGTAATCTCGATTAAAACACTTCTCGACATTTCCAAGCTCTCGATTGAAGAAGTCACCGGAAGATTGAAGGCGGCCGACGACATCGACCCATCTCCGTCGCAAGCTGCAAACGGCAAATTGCTTCTCACTGAGGAGCAGTGGACCGAACGATACAAACAATAGGGCCAAGAGTCCAGCCGGAGTAGCTCCTAACTCTAGTGGGCAAGGGAAAACACGCGGCCACGGCAAGCCGCGCGGCCGCTGCAGTAGCGGCAGCGGCGGTGGTAGCGGAAACATGGATGACAAGTGCACCCCGTCTGGTCCACAATGCGCTGGGCCGGGAGACGAGTGTCGGCGTTGCGGGAAAAAGGGGCATTAGGCCCAGCACAGTCGTGGGAAACTAAAGGCTGAGGAACTAGCCCATGTGGCCCACGAAGACGAGCCTACTCTGATGTTTGCTTGTACAGCCGAAGAAGGGGAATTGGCAACAACCCTAGTTTCTCTTCCCAGATCGGCTTAGCCTTTCCCCGATCCCCTTCTCGCCGTCGATGCCTCTTCACCGTCTCTGGCCGAGCCCTCGTCGCTTCCCTTCCTTGCCGCCACCACAGATGAAGTCACACTACCGCAAACCTCCTCCCCACGATCCTCCACCAGCACACACCTATCAGCCAGCTCGGCTATCTTGGTGCATCGGGTTACGCCCATGTCACCGGAAAACTCCGAGGTCGCTACCAATCCAGATGGCGCCGAGCAACCACAATAGCTGGATCCACTGGAATCGAAGGCACACTAGCTGGGTCTGCTTGAATCGAAGGTATTCACTGCACATGATGGGTCCTAGACACTAGAGCTTTGAACCACATGATGGGTGCTCGGGATGCTTTCTCCAACCTCGACACTAGCATCAGCGGCACGATACGATTCGGTGACGGCTCCGTCGTCAAGATCAAGGGCCGAGGTACCATCCTCTTTGTCTGTAAGAATGGGGAACATCGTACTCTCGCAAACACATACTACATCCCTCGTCTTATCACCAATATTATTAGTTTCGGCCAACTTGATGAAGGAGGCTATAAGGTTTTGGTGGAGGAGGGGTTGATGCAGATCGATGAGGAGCGTCGCCTGCTCGCGAAGATTCGCCGGGGCCTGAGCAGACCATATGTGCTTAAAGCCAAAATAGCACGACCAGTGTGTTTGGCAACACATGCGCTCGAAGATGCTTGGCTCTGGCATGTCCGATTTGGGCATATCAACTTCGGTGCCCTAAGGAAGATGGGGCGTGAAGAGCTTGTGCAGGGGATGCCTCACCTGGAACATGTCGACCAGGTGTGTGATGCATGCCTCGCCGGCAAGCATAGGCGAACACCATTCCCTCAACACACTCCTGCACGATCAACGGAGGTATTGCAGCTGCTTCATGGAGACATCTGTGGTCCAATCACGCCTGTGACTCCAAGCGGTAATAGGTACTTCCTTTTACTGGTTGATGATTATTCGAGGTACATGTGGATCGCCCTGCTGCCGAGCAAGGATGCTGCTGTTGCTATCATCAAGAACATCCAAGCTGTGGCCGAGCGCAAAACCAGGAAGAAGGTGCTTGCCCTGCGTACCGATCGTGGGGGTGAGTTCACATCAACTGACTTCACCGACTACTGTGCAACTGGGAGTCCGGTGTGAACTCACGGCGCCATACACTCCTCAACATAATGGCATCGTGGAGCGACGCAACCAAACCATCGTGTGTACGACACGTAGCATGATGAAGGCCAAGTCACTTCCCAGCATGTTCTGGGGTAAAGTCGTGGTGACTGCGGTATACCTCCTAAACCGGTCATCAAGCAAGGCCATTAAGGGGATGACGTCATACGAGCTATGGACAGGAAGCGCGTCGGCTGTCCATCACCTTCGCATATTCGGCTGTATCGTACATGTCAAGGTAACCACACCAAACGTGAAGAAATTGGATGATCGCAGCAAACAAATGATCTTCGTCGGCTATGAACCCGGCTCAAGGGCGTATCGCGCCTTTGACCCGACAACACGGCGTGTTCACATCAGTCGTGACACCGTCTTCGACGAAGGAGCACAGTGGTCATGGTCTGCTGATCACAACGCTGATGACGACTCCGATGGATTTGTCATCGAGGACACGGTGCCCCTGGAACTAGCCGTGATCATCACCACCACCAACACATGCGCCAGACGATCCCCACCTCCAAACTCGACACCGGTAAACATCTCATCTCCTTCTTCAGGATCCTCACCGTCCTCAGTTCCGGATGTGCATGCAACCTCTCCGATGGAAAGTAACCCAGCGTCAAACTCAAAGTCATCTCAGTTTACGACACCGCTTGGGGCAAGTGGCGGTGATCTGCTGGACACCGATCACGACGATGACGCTCCTCTCCGATTCAGGCGCATCGACAACATGATTGGACCAGCCTCACCGCCGGGGCTAGCCTATCGAGAGCTAGAGGAGCGTTTGCTACTCACAGAGGATGCTGAGCCGACTTTGCTGAAGAAGGCACTGCGCCATGAATGTTGGTGCCAGGCAATGCTGGATGAGATGACGTCCATCGAGGCAAGCGACACGTGGGAACTGGTTGAACCGCCCCCACGTGTTCGGCCCATAGGCCTTAAATGGGTCTACAAAGCCAAGAAGGATGCATCTGGGATCATCACCAAGCATAAGGCCCGACTAGTCGCAAAGGGCTACATGCAATGTTAGGGGATTGACTTCGATGAAGTATTTGCTCCTGTGGCACGACTAGAGTCCGTGCGACTGCTACTAGCGCACGCTACTTGTGAAGGGTGGAATGTCCATCACATGGACGTTAAGTCCGCATTTCTCAATAGAGAATTGCAAGAGGAGGTTTTCATCGAGCAGCCTCCCGGTTTCATTCTCTGGGGTCACGAGCGCAAGGTCCTTCGTCTCATCAAGGCTCTGTATGGGCTCCGCTAAGCTCCCCGAGCTTGGTATGCCAAACTTGATGAGTTTTTAATAAGACTTGGTTTCCAAAGGAGCATCTCAGAGCACGCCGTATACCTACGAGGTACGGGAGATCGTCGTCTCATGGTAGGAATATATGTCGACGATCTCATTATCACTGGTGGAGATCGAGTTGATATCGATGTCTTCAAGACAGAGATGCACTCCACCTTCAAGATGAACGACCTTGGCTGTCTATGCTACTACCTCGGATTGGAGGTGTCCCAGTCAAAGGCAGGCATCACGTTGTGCCAGAGAACCTATGCTGCCAAGATCCTAGAGATGGCAGGGATGACTGGATGCAAATCCACCTGCACTCCCATGGAGCCTTGCCTCAAACTTAGTAAATTAAGCGCTGCCCCAGCCGTCGACCCCACTATGTATAGGAGTATCGTAGGGTCACTATGTTATTTGGTGAACACTAGGCCAGATTTGGCATACTTGATGGGGTATGTTAGTAGATTCATGGAAAGCCCGACCACCGAGCACTTTGGGGCAGTTAAAAGGATTCTTAGGTACATCTCTGGGACCCTCAGCTATGGCTGCCACTACCAGAGAAAGAAGAAAGAAGAGGCCAGGCTTCATGGCTATAGCGACAGCGATCAAGTAAAGGATATTGACACGTGGAAGAGCACTACAGGGGTTCTCTTCTTCCTAGGGGACAACCCCGTCACCTGGCAATCCCAAAAACAAAAGGTGGTGGCCCTCTCATCATGCGAAGCAGAATACATTGCTGCAACTACAGGTGCATGCCAAGGAATTTGGTTGGCACGTTTGATCTCAGAACTCAGAGGAAGAGAGATTAGTGCCACTGGTCTAAAGGTGGACAATGAGTCAGCCATAGCACTCAGCAAGAACCCCGTCTTCCACGATATGAGCAAACACATTGGTGTAAGGTACCACTTCATCCAAGAATGTGTTGAAAACGGCAGGATAAAGATCGAGTCAATCAGGACCGAAGAGCAACCGACGGACACTCTGACCAAATCTCTAGCTCGCAAACGTTTCTGTGAGCTACGCTCACTCATAGGTGTCCGAGATGTATAGGATCCACGCAAGGCTTAGGAGGAGTAATGTTAGATAAGCCTGACGTGATGGTTTGTTTCTTTTCTTCCTTTTTTCTTTGGGCACACCACGTCGTGGGTGACGACCGCGGTGTGAGAGATGGAGGCAGACACCGGTGCGCCATGGCTGATGTCTGCAGGTATGGATGCGAACACCTCGCGCCATGCGGATGAACACGCCCTGCGTCGTGCACGGTGACGCAGGCCACGCTGCCACACCCACTGTAATCTATAAAAGGGGAAATAGAGAAAACGAAGAGTAGCGCCTTGAGCAGCATCAATCTCCCATGTTCTTGCTTCTTCCTCCCAAATTCCGCATTCCGCACCTTGTGCTCAACATCGCAAGTGTTCACCGCCGATCCAATTTTTAACATTCTACAAGATGGTGGTGGCGTCGTTCTAGACGGTGGAGGTCGACCTCTCCACCGCCGCGCTGTCCCCCAACGAGCGCCACTTCATCTCCCACGTGCTGGCCTTCTTTGCCGCTCCCGATGGTAGCTTCAACGGGTGAGCTCGAGCTCACACGTGGCTTGCCGGCCGTCGCCGCCGGTACCTCCCTTCGCGGGGCTCGTCGGCGTCGCCTCCCTCTTCTCACCGGGATAGAATGGGGAGAGAGAGGAGAAAGAGGAGGGGAAGAGAAGATGACATGGGTCAATTGCAATTTTTTTAAGGTGATTGTACACGTATACGTCATATTAGAAGAAAAATAGTACAATATAACAGTAAGGTCCCGTTCCCATTCCTTATAGGGAATTCACCATTAGGAGATGTGGATGGTTGCAAATCCCTGTAGAAAATTCACGAGATGTAGATGATTGCAATTTCTAAGTGGAAATTCACCCAGATGTGAATAATTATAATGTATTATCAATGAAAAATCAGTTGGGAGAAAACTTATCCCCAGATAATGCTATATCCTTCCTCTCTGCTCCACCCGACTCAATATAGTCATGAACATTAGTCTAATTATAAATAGGACCAATCCACGTGTAAAATCAAGGTCTAATGGCTAGGTATAAACAACTCCTTTCTAATAACCGTGAGACCCAAGCAACCACTCAATCCCCTCCATCTTCATGCCTCTTGCCTCTAGACCAAGATCAGGGAGAGCACACCATTCGCTTCTACCTTGTCGCCATCGTCGTCGCCCATGAGAAGATCGTTTGCCACGACCCTATCGTCCACCACGACTTTGTCCTTCAACGCTAGAAGCCTAGGACATCGTCTACCACCACCCCAACGTCCATCGTGAGCCCGTCGTCCAAGACGCCATCCTCTGCTACCCCGTCGTCAACCATGAGCACGCCATTGTCTGTCACCCTACCATTGCCCATGAGTGCACGGTCCAAGATGATGTTTGCTACCACCCCGTCGTCACCCATGAGCATTCGTTGCCACCCCGCTATCGACCAAAAGCTCACCATTCAGGACGGCATCTACCACCACCTTGCCATCTACCACCACCTTGCCATCTACCACAACCCCATCGTTCCTCTCCCTTACTAGCTATCGCTATCATGGTTTTTTCATCTTCATCCCTAAGCTTTAACAGCGATGGTCATGGGAGATTTGTGGGAATTAATTTTCCATGCGAGGATAGGGATGAAAAAAAAATCCTAGTAGAACATACGAATAGGGAATTTTAAACCCCATGAGGACAGAGAGAGGAAATATATATAAGCTCTAACGGGGATTTCCTATTGCCATATCTACACATAGGGATCATGGGATAAAATCATAATTCAAACCGTTGAGAAGGTAAAATACACTGGTTTCGATAGATAAGAGGGGAGGGGTGATTTAATAGTTTTATGGTTGACGGAGGTCAATTTTATAGTTGAGGAAGATAATGGATTTTTTCCGACAAACTTCGGTCGACAATTTTGGCCCATATATGCGCGTAAATTCGGCTTAAAGGCCTCCGATTTTGACCCATTCATCCTCATAACACGGCCGATAGATGCGTGTGATTTCTGTCCTTGACTGCAAGGAAAGTCTACCAGTTAGTCTGCAGAATTACAGTCCAACTTGTATCCGTGGAATTTCGGTCCATATATGCGTAGAATTTTGGCCGATAGCTTCATGGGGTTTTTCGGCCGATCTGTGCACTTGTTTCAGCCCATTAGAAAGTGTTGTTTCGGCCTATAGGACTCCTGAATTCGACCCATTGGTTCATGTCATTTTAGCCCATAAGTTCGCCGAATCAAGGCCCAAAGTGGGCGTGATTTCAGCCCATAGATCCGCGGAATTTCCAGACCATGATTCCGTGTGATTAGGCCATGATTACGGGTACTTTCGGCCCATCAGTAGGTGGGATTTCGGCCCATCAGTAGGTGGGATTTCAGCCCATCAGTACGCGTGATTGCGGACCATGAGTGCGCGGAATTTTCGTCCCGTTCGTCCTCAGAATTTCAGCCTATTAAAGGCAAAAAAAAGGTTTCGAATTACTCCTGTTAAGTGCCCAGCAATTAAAATAAATCAGCCTGTAAGGACCCAGCCAATAAATGAATTCGGCATGTTAAGGTCCTAGCGTAATAGGCCCGTTAAAGGACTATAAATAAATTTAGGCCATCAAAGGCCTAGAAGTATTACAATTCAGGATACCAAAGGCCCAGATTAATAAAATTCAAGCCACCAAGGGCCCATGACTTATAGATCTCAGCCCACTACACCGCAAATTTTGCCCACTGGTGAGCGGAATTTTAGCCATTCATCCATGGAGTAGGCCCATTATGCCGCACAATTTTGGCACATATATCTTCAGGTTTTCGACCTATTGGTCGTTTTCATGATTCGAGCTATCTGTCGCACCCTACAGATAAATAAGGGACTTCATTACAGTGAGCAGATTGTGAATTCCTATGTTGCTGTGCTATATTTTACTATGTTGCTATATTTTAATATAGATTTAGTACAAATGAACAAAGGTCAGGAATTAAGTTTGGTTCAATGCATCTGATGCACTTGGCACAATAATACAATCAAACGCTTGTGAATAACAAAATCCAATTATACAGTACAAAATAATTGGCATCATGTGTTTGTAACTATGTCATGAACAATGAGAATAAAACAGTTGCATTATGCCCTTATAAATGTAAGTCCAACGCCACAGGGCCTCCTCTATTCAAAGCGTTCGGCATCATGAACAATATCAACTCTTTTCAGCTGTAGGAAACAACATAAGCAATTTAGCTACTATATTCCTCTCTTATTTGTCCAGGACAGCTACAAGGTGACGTAATATCCACAAGAAGAAAAGCTGCCTCATAAAGAGTGTACAAAGCCCCAGTTCTCCCTAAATAAATCTGCCATGTTCATCATCGCATACAGGTATGGTATGGCGTTTATCGCTTGGAGAACAATCCTTGAGTTAATGACGAAAAATCATAATCTTTGCCTGTTTGGGAGGGGAGGGGAGAAGAGGTAGGGGATGCTGTGCTCTTGTTAGCAGATGCAGTTGTGGCCCCATTTGCTGGGACAGATGGACTAATGTTGTATGCTCTGCATCAAAATTAAGCATCAGAAAAACAGCTATGATAGTTTTCTGATCTCAAGGCACATGTAAATCTCTTTACCAATCAAGCCGCAGCATGAAATTCTAACTGCCAAAAACTTTAAATCAAGCAATATTGCTTACCCAGGTGTACTAAAACTGAAGTTCCCAGTAGAGAATTCCTGATTGTTGTTCGTGACCTGCCAAGCAGCAAGACATGAAAGACGGAACACATGACAAGCGCATATCTAAAAATCTATGCAGATGATCTAAAAGCCCTTACCTTGTTGACACCATTCTGTGCTGCTGCTGGAGTCAACCCAGGGTTCTGATAACCAATATTTGGCCAGTTTTGTGAAGGCAAGTTTCCATTGGTGGGATTAGAACCGTTACCATTTAGCAGACTGGCGTTCCCTGGAATCATCTGGGGTGCATTTCCAGCTTTAAGAGCAGCCATTAGTAAAGCTTGCTGCTGAGACAGAAGAGCAAGCTGCTGGGGGTTCATAAAAGCAAGCTGCTGCTGCTGGACAGCATATGGTGAAACCATACTGGTCTGCAAAATACAAGTATTCTTCAGATAGATCATACACGTGCTCTTTCTTTCAAATGAAACATCCATTTCACATAAGCATTAGTTAAAGTACTGTTATCACTGACCTTCTCAAACAAACTCATGATATCATTCTTCACATTTACTTGTGAAACAGCTGGAGCTGAGGATACCGTCACAGATGGCGAATCTTTAAACAAGTCCTCTATTCCTGATGTAGACTGGGGCTTACTTTCTACTGGCTTAGCAGAATCCTTTTTGTCTGAGCTAGGTACTGGTTCTGCAGCTGAACAATTTGAATACTGATGAGAGAGAAAAACAATGTCGCACAGGAACTCAGAATTAAAAAAATTTCCTCCACAGTATGCAGGAAAAGAATACCATAAAACTACTGACAGAACATTTCACAAAAACAAAACAAAAAAAACTCAAACAACAATAATTCCTCAATAGAAATGTTAAGTCATAACATCTTACACTGGAAGCCCTCCCAAGCACCATCATCATTAGAAGACGACTCTGATTCTTTCTCAGTTGTTCCATCCATTGATAACATGTTGAAGAGATCAGTGGCATAGTCAACCTTAGGAGGTGGTGCAACTGATGGCTTCTCAACTTTTGGTGGTGTTGCATCAACTTTAGCAGGTGATTTCTCGGGTTGAGGAGGTGAAACCTTGGGAACCGATGGTTCTGCTTTTGACTGATGAGGTGCCTGC
Organism: Oryza coarctata; assembly: GCA_030770085.1. Lineage (NCBI taxonomy): Eukaryota > Viridiplantae > Streptophyta > Magnoliopsida > Poales > Poaceae > Oryza > Oryza coarctata. Next base: position 15,186,957 of record CM061475.1, read on the forward strand.
TTCCAAAGTTATACCAGATTAGAACTTTTAGAAGCAATGAAAAATAGCACACAACAAAATGCAGCAAGCATAAAACAAAACATAATAACTTAAGTTTCCAAACTACATGGAAGTACTTAGATGAATATTGAGCCAGCCAAAGTGGAAAAGATCACTGGTTATAAGATTGTATTTTCAATCATGTAAGCAATATGAAACTATCAGATATCAAAATATCAAGGCGAAGCACGAGAAACAAACTAAAAAATGTTATCATGAGGTCATTACCATGCCAACTTGTGAAACAACCATTGACATGATACATGCTATTACATGATTACTCAATTTTCTATTCAACAATCTACAATTTGTTCAATTAGTTGCGAGTCAATATGATCAAGAGCACAAGGCATAACACATATGAAAAATATACAGATTGTTCTCCATTTTCAATCAATTACCGAATTGGTACATAGTAATTAAGAATTATTAATTTGGATTCATCAGCTTGACTTCAAAAAAGAGCACTGATCTCTCAACAGAGATTCAAATCCGTAGAGAAATAACAAAGGCAAGTATCAATAAACTTTACTGTTGGTCTGTTACCTAGGAAAATCTTGTCGTAATGTAGAAGGGGTTTACCTTGGTGGGCATCCTAGAAGCTACTGGAGCAATCTTGCTCACCACAGCTGATGAAGGGTGGTGTTGCTCAAATGAAGATCTTTGATTATGTCCACCCCTGTTAGCACTAGCCTGTGCCTCTGAGCTCTTCTCATCTCTAGCACCAGACGATGGTCTTGATGTACCATTTCTCGGTATCCATCTCTTGTCCTCATATCTACATTTTAAACATAAATTCATAACATTTCCAATGCATAGTTCCAAAGCTTAAATCCATAAACACCCCCACAAGTTAACCGCCTTTTCAATCCCCATTTATGAACGGTGTTGTGTAGTACAAGTATTAAAAAACAAATGTAGACCATTTTTTGGGTTGTGTGTTTGTTTGGGAAAGGTCACCTGCACTGGTGTTTATAATTATTCCCAGTTTTATAGCAGGACAAACGAATTGTACTAGACTTGTAGGTAGTGAATGAACTGGAACTGGAAAGATTCATAGTGAATGAACTGGAACTGGAAAGATTCATACTTTGCACGGATGAAGTTTTCTATCCCAACCCTATCATAGTTAGGGGGCAGCTCCGCTTCCCAGTAGCTATTTGACTTTTCATTCCCCATTGCTGCAAGAAGACAGGAATACGGCATAATGAAAAATGCATCACACCTTTATTTGATGGCAAATATTCAAAATTCTGGTCAGAGAGTAATCCATACATTGAATAAATGCAACTTGCTCTGGCAACCATGTATCCAGGGTAGCCGATCTTACCTGTAGCAGGAAGAAAATGGTTCATTAGAATGATAAAAACTGCACGCTACTAATATACTCCCTCCATCCAAAACTGCATGCACATGTCCAGGTTCATACCCCCCATGTCTGACAGAGGTAGTAGATATAAAAGCAAGACCACATGAAATAAAAGGAAATGTGTGTTTCAAAGAAACTAAATGTGATCAAATCAAGAATACATGAGTTTTCAAAATACATGGAAAAGAGAGAAGTCCCCAGCTCAGAAAGCTTCATGTCAAGGTTGTTGCAAAATGCGGCTAGCTATGCGGTCACTCTGGCAATTAGGTTTTGGCACATTATGACCATTCCACCAGGTCGAATTTATGTTACATTTACATCAACTTATATTAGATCCTTAGCATGCAACGAACTGAAGATAACCAGAATTATATAAATTGATATTGACATTGATAGAATAACTAGCAAAATTTCATGAAAAGTTGATGACCCAAAGTTATGTTTCAAGCTGAATTTGTCAGAACATGTCTGAAAAAAGTGTTTGGGGGATACTAGGTTGGAAAATAAACAGTTAAGCTTGTGCGCATAATTCACTAACCTTAGATATATGTACCCCAAGGCTTCTATGAATTCCAGAACACTGCATGCATATAAAGATACCAAGATTTACACTTGCCCATCGAGGACCCCTGCAATATGGGGAGATGGTTAGTTAACAAGAATTACTGTTGCGCACTTGCACATGCAAGTGTCTACCTCCGCTTCTAATATCATGTGCTCAGAAATGGAATTTACAGGCAAATTCAACACAAACATAGATTGGAGGAAGATTAGCCAACTATCCCAACAATAACTAGAATAGAAAATTTTCATTTCCAGGAACAGATTGTTCACATTTTGGGTACAAATGTGCAATGAGCCAGTGATGAAGCAAGCAGACATATAAATCTTAAATGGCTACTCTAACTATACATTTATAACAATTATAATAGCATTAACACTATAGACATGTGCTTGACACAAATCAGCAATTGGGCAATGACAACTGACAAGTCTGTCATGAATGGGAATGTTACATAACAAAAAAGGCTATGCTATCATGTGAAACTGTGAAAGTACTTGCAGCTAACGATTGCGCATAAGCTTGTCTTTTGAAAAACCAATTGCACGGGGATCACTCACTTTGTCTTGCAGTCTGCACATTCTCTGTTCTCAGGCAGCCGAAGAAGGCCTTCCAATATCTGGAAGCCAATTGTGAGAAAGCACGAGTTATAAACACAGTAAATAAGACAAGGATTCTTCATAACAAACTCGAGTGGGTAATCAAAAACTCAAATGGCAACAATTTGTTGTAGCAACAAAGATAGCTAGATTAATTGTACAGTTGACTGTAACAAGATAATATAGATTGTTTTCCTTTTCATTTCCATGAGGGAGACCGAAATCCGTAACAGAAGGCTACTTACTGCAAATTTATAATCAAATTTTCGCACAGTGATTTTCCACCAGTCGAACAAATTCACAAAAACAATATAATCGAGTACCCCAAAGCTTAAACTGGCAGCAGCGTCCGTTCATCGATTCCCATATGAATCCGTTCATCGATTCTCATATGAATCACAATAAAGGTAAAACAGACGGAGCAAATTCCGATCTGCGCTACGCTATTCCTTAACACACGAAACACTTGCATAGCGACTGCACAGATTACATGCAATTCCGGAACGGGGAGATCGAGAGCCCACAAAACCGTGGATCCCAAATCTCCATCACCAAACGAACAAATCGCACGCCGCAACAATTCTGCCGTAGCTTCCAACCCAATCAAAAGGCAAGCCTCCGATCCAACAAGGCAACAAACGGGAGAGCAAAGGCACGAAGGGGAGACGAACCTTCTTGTGCTTGGCGTTGAGCTCCTTGGAGACGGAGGCCTTCTCGTTCATGGCTGCGTCCCGGAATCCTCCGACCCCGACGGGAACTCCTCCCAAATCCGGGGGCAAACCAGGCACCACAGATCAGGATTCGCCGTTGGGAGGGGGGCTCGGGATCTCAGCCTCCTCTCCCTCCCCCTCTCCTCCTCCTCCTCCTCCTCCACCCTGTTCTCGCCGAGTCGGAAGGGTCGAGGGGAAGAGAGACAAAGAGAGTCAGAGAGAGAGAGAGACGTCCAGGAGAGAGGAGGGAGGGATCTGTGCGTGCGTGTCCTCCCCGGCTTGACCTTCCTCTCCTCCCCCGATTTCCTTTCCTTTTCCTTCTATTTTTTAATTGCTTGGTTAATTAAAATACAAATAATAGTGGAGTTTTTTTGGGAGGAGGGGTATTTATGTGTGGTGTGACAATGGCGGCATGTTGAGGAGACTTGAGAGGGTTTACTGGCCTAACCAATGGAGACCACGTCTAAGTTATTTATCCATGATATTTTTCTCTGTTGTAATCACGCTAGGACGCTAGCACCCACCGGAGTAGTGATTAGCTGGAGTAAATATTCTCTGTAGCCATCGAGCCTATTCCAATTTATATTTGATGGTGAAAGGAATTAGGATATTGTGTAATACATCTTCGTCACTAGAACATATAATTGCTATGCTGTCAAAATGCCCAATGTTTTCTATTCCCACTATTGCACCACGTAAATAATAAATCATTGTGCTATATTTTTTTATAATACAACGATAATGGTATTACCATTATGAGGAAACTGCAAACAAAATATTACTGTTACTTAAAAAAAAGTTTTCACCTCACCAAACTTCCGTGCATACATGTATACACCAACTAACAAATAGCATTAAAAATTCTAGAAAAATCACATATGTGTAAATTATTATCTTTAAATTCATTATATTTTAGCTATAATAAAAAAATAATAGTTTTATAAGTAGCTTTGTATTTGTTTTATTGTTGTAAAAATAGATGCTCAACTATTCTCATTGTTGTTTCGCTTATATTTATTGTGTTCAACACTTAATTGCTTGTGAATATTTTGGAGACGGATTATGTATCAATATTGTCTTTATATCTTACCCCATCGTCTGTTTTTTTACCAATGTAAAGAGAAAATTGATGTTGGTATATATATTATGAAGATCATACATAAATTGATGGGTCCTTTAGAAGGCAAGAATGCTACAATTTTTTTTAATTTGTAGGATTTAATTTAATTCCTAGATTCCAAAAGGAGGGCTAATTGTAGATGATAGTTTAGGAAAGGTTGTTATCTTGCTTTGTTATCATTTAATTACACTTCAAATTGCCATACATCCCAAAATCACCTATTTAACAGAGTGAAATTTTATCTTCTATTTCTGGTGTTATTCGTTGGCAACCACTCAAAGTGAAAAGGAGTAAGATGACGTCTAAAACTTGAGAGAAGAGAGTGAAAAGGATTGAAGATGACAGGGGCATACAGTAGTCCAAAGTGGGGACTCCATCTTGCACTGTCATGATGTAAACCTTGGGTCACCAACCACCATGATGAAATATGACCTGGTGCCACTCTTTGATCAGCCGCATGTAATCACCCACGGCTTTGTTAGTCAACCATCCACTATCCGTTTCCTTTTCTTTTATTTTTCTGGTGTAATTTCTAACCGACAAGACAGAGGTAATAATTTATATTTTCCCTTTTGGTTTATTTGGCCTTGTATAATGCATTTGATTAGTTGCAAGAACCCATGTCAGTACGCTGGTTATGCATGATTGGTCAGGTGCAGTAGTTGGTTCTCCATTTGCCGTTTTCTTTTGTATGGCTTTTGGTTTGGTGGACAGCTGCTGGATACTTACGATTATAAGGTTTTTAAAGTGTAGAGGTTTCTGAGTTTATGCTCTTTGTTTTAAAATATAGTAAAATAGTGTTATAATTATATATTATTTAGTACTATTATCAATAAATTTTTTAGATTTATAGCACCGAATAGAATCTAATGTTTATATATAGGATAGAGAGAGTAACGTGTTAATAGCCTGTAAATACTCCGGTGCTTTGTCAGAATTGATGATGGTAAACTGAAAGTAATAACGGAAGGCTATGTGATGTGATAGCCTCAAACAGTGTTACTGTCGTCTTTGTTTCTTGATTCTTTTCGTTTTGTACCGACATAAAACTGAACATTGGATTCGGCTCAGTTTTCAGGCGAAAGAAAAACACACGGTTTTCACGCTGTACCTACTGAAAAATCTGAAATGAAACCGACCCATCTACGCGAGAGCAATTCGTTTCACACATTTTCTTTTTTTTTTCGTTCATGTTCTATAGTCAAGTAATTACGCGTGCTTGCATGATATGTTAAATTTCACTCTTTTTTCCTTCTATTGAGGCTACGGTTAAGTGCCTAAACGTTTTTTGGGCCGATACTGTCGACGACATTGACGTGAAACAAGCCTAAGACATGTTGTTACTGAGCGTCTGATGGAACATGTCTTTTAACTGAATCAGACCATTATTTTTTTAACAAAATCTTATACCTAAATTATATTAAAGAAAACAAAAACCAATACGTAAAATACTATACTAAAAACAATTACAATCAAATTTGATAAAGCCTTCTTTGTCGCATCCATTACAACCATAGCCACTATTTCATTTCCCCATCGATCTTGCTGCCGGTGGAAGAGCGACAGACAAATAACCGAACAAAATCTAGACGAATCCCAACTACACAGTAGCTTTTGAAAACTGTATTAGTTGCTAGTCCCAAAAATGGATGCATAGCCCCGTTGAAAAATAATAAGTCCGTACACCGAGCTCAAATCCGATCGACTTATACGCCATCATCTGTCGCCGCCTTAGCCCTTCACCAAAGATTATCCAAAACGTGGTCAAATGACCTGCCATAAAGGGCATGAAGCTCATGCCATCCAGAATTTTGAAACTTCAAACGTCAAATAAAGCAAAGGGAAAATTCCAAATTATCTTCCCCGAGTCTGATTTATCTCTCTCAACCATAAAACCAGATATATCTTCTCCCTCATCAAACTAGTGCAAATAGCCTCCTTTGGTGGTTTTGATGGTAGTTTTATCTTACTTGACACCTACGTGACGTTACGGTTAGTGGTTTTGTCTGAGGTGTCTCATTTGAGTTGGTCCACGTATGCTGACATGGCTCTTGCATGCCAATTGTTAGAAAAAACCATGAGTCCACATATTAGTTATGGTGAACAGTGAACAGTAAGACCACATGTCGTCCCACTAATCTCCCTCTTCTGTAGCCAATGGGCCACATTAGCATCGACGAGGATCCTGTTAGGGTTGGAAAAGGCTATCGACGGGTGATACTTGACTATGATATTTATAGGTGTAGGGTTCAGCTAATGCCAAGATATCCATGAGACGACAATGAGAAGATGGCGCAAAGGGATTTTTATGCAGATTTAAACCCTCGATGTGAGTAATAGCCCTACTTATGTTTATATATATTAGATGAATCGAACCACAAGAGTATAAAGTAGAAGCAATCTATTTTATCTAACATATCTAACTAGTATGCAACAACCTATCATCAAGACAATTATGTGGATCTTGGCTTAATGTGCTTGTGTTTGGCTCAAGATTAGATGCTCTCCTCTTCTAGGAGACCATTATATTTATACCCATAGATGATCCCTTTTCCAAATAGAAAAGAACTCTTTAAGTAATACGGTCGAATAGGTTGATTCGTTTTCGGATAAGACTTTGCAGTCTTGCCTTATTTGGGATCGATTTTCTATCTTGGTCGTATACATTTCCATCTTAGGGACACCTGTCCGTATGTGTATAAGTATATGGTATTCCTAGATATGTTTAGTTCAAGTATAGGAGCTATGCCATATCTAGGACACTGATAGTAGCTCTCGACCTTTATGCAAATACCCTTTTAACACTTTCATTTTGCGTACTTCAGAAGCCACGTCATCGGTAATATAGAACGTAGTTGAAAAATGTTCTCGACTAAGTTAATATCTGAGAATGCTATTCTACCATACAAGTATGAGGACAACATTATTAGAATTTGAATTTGAATGGAGGTCAAACATGTTCTACAATCTTGGCAGGAATAACACTACTTTTTTTGGAATATGAACCATCGCTACGTATCTATAAAATCCAACAGTGAGATCTGTTTGAGGTCTATTTTCCATTCCAAACTTTGACTTTTCATCTTTCTAGTGCTCAAACCTCTCAACCGTTGAAGTCCTAGTTTCCTCATAGTCCTTTTCACCACCATTTTCATGGATATTCCTTCCTTAGACATGGACGTGGTGGCGATAAGGAAGCTGCAAGTAGAGGGATCGATTCCCGGTCAGGGGTGCCTTGGCCTGAAAAGAATGATGTACACACCCCAAGTTTGTCACTGGCTTTATCTTGATTCTTACCTCTTTCTGCCAGTGTGGGTTTATCCCTCTCCTCTCTGAGTTTTTGTCGAATATTCTTAATTTCTATGGAATCTATTTCTTACACTTTGCTCGCCACCAAAAAATCCCGCGACCGAGGAGGGACGGCGGCTCGGTCACGCGAAGGCCTGGGAGGTCTGCTTGTCTCCAGTGCAGGTCCTTAGGTCTCGAGGTTCACGGGCGTGCCAGTCAATTTAACCCTGCAATTGACAAGGAGGTGAGATGAGCGGGTCCGATATAGACGCTCGCTATCGGCTGGCTGCCGATAGGTTCGGGATGCTGTTTGATCGGCTGGGGAACCGATGTGGACAGGTGTCGATGAGCGGTCGACTGTAGAGCCGATGGAGGAACCAGGGTGTGCTCAGAGGATATCGAGGCGCACGAGATCCCTCCGGACAGCCGAACAGTGATTCATCGGCTAGAAAAACCGATGAAAGCGAATGCGGCCTAGGCGATGATTAGTGCAAGAAGGCACGGGCTGTAAAGCCGATGCCGCTCCGAATATGACAGCAAGAGATCCGTCGCCCGCCATGGTAACACCATCAACACCGAACCTCGAAGATCGGACCTAACCGAGACAGTACGAGGCCGAGGCTAGCGGCGATGATACGGAGGACATCGGATCGGCTATGCCGTAGCAAGGATAGGAACGAACCCATCGGCTAGCTGAGCCGACGAGGGGACGCCTCTCTGAAGGTGGGTGCGTATCGGCTGGAGGTCCGATACATTTAGCGTTACGCATCGTGGGACGCCTCTAAAGGCTGATGCGTATCGGCTGAGGAGCCGATGCGTTAGGCGTGAAGCACAGAGCATGGATAACTCATCAGCTAGCACTCCGATGATACGCTGTGTAGAAGCCTATAGGCCTAAAGCTCGATCTACCGTCGGCAGCCCCGTAGGTCGGACCTAATCGATGCAGCACGAGACTGACGACGGCAAAGGGAGCTTAACGAGCCGATAGGTCCAGCACGGACGTGATACGATACATCCGATCGTCCTAAGAGGTCGGACCTAACCGATGCAGCCTTAGACAGAGCAAGACATAACGGGATGGTGGCGGGACTTACCTCTTCGTCGGAGATCGGACTTAACCGATGCAGCCCCGCGTCGAGAGCCAGAACCCGCCGGTAGAACCTAGATGAACTAGGGTGGCGATGCGCCGGATTTGAATATGATCTAGAGATATCTTACATATTTCCAGGGGGTCTATATTTATACCCTGGATTTACAGACAGAGTCTGACACGTCTACGACCATCGGACATTATTTCCTAGTAAGAACAAAGTAAAATATTCCTAAAGCAGTTAACTAACCAGCTAAACCTCCCTAATTGAGTAAGGTTACAATTTACAAAAATAAACACCCTGCCGTAGAGTCCACGGCTCTTCCGCAAACCCGGTTTCATCTGAATAATCTTCTAATTTATAACCGAGTCTTCCTTTGCTGCAACCTGATCGGCTTCTCCATTGTAGCTATCGGACCTTTTTTAGTCAAGCCGATCCTTCTCCTTCCTTCCCTCAGGCTTCTCAGACTTGATCCTGATTGGACAATCCCCTGTCTTCAAGCCGATCCAATCTTCTACTAATCTGATCGGCTTTTCTACATTTCTCCATCGGCTTTGTCTTAGTATCTCCATCGGCCAATGACTGCATTAAACCCTCTATCGGACCTCTCAGCCAATCAGTTTTAGCCCCATCGGATCTCCTAGCCGATCGGCTTTAGCGCCATCGGATCGTCCAGATTTTGGCGTTAACACACTTGAATCATAACTCAATAGCCTTCCTTAGCATCTTTGCCAACCTATACAAGGCATCCATAGGTGTCACCCCTTCATGGATTTATGGAGATACTTTTATGAGCTTTGAGTTATGCAGCAATCCATGTCACTATGGGTTCCGACTCCACGATGAACTCAATGAATCCTATATTCCAATTACCACCCATAAATTCAAAAAGGACTAGAACTAGGGTTGGTTTTATTTGAAATATAGTCGAATCCAACAACCTAGATATTCCCACTGATGCGCCGAAGAAAATAGATGGCTAGAACAAACCAATAGCCACAACTCCCTCTTTTCAAACCTTCATCGACAAGATCTATGAGTTCAGAGTTCGCGGTCTAATGACATACGAGGTTGTCAAAGATTTTGTATGTCATTAGATCCAACCTTTGCAACATCGTCCTTACCCCATATTTTTATACTCAAGGGACGAGGACGTATCCTGAATGTCACGTCGAGATATGTAGCATGTATATTTTACTTCAAACTTTGCACTTATTTGTGCCAAGAAATAACCCCTTATTTCCAATATTTATGGTGCAAAGCTTGATGATGCAATGATCCAAGACTGTGTCAAGAAGGTGGTGACATACTTGGCAAGCACCGCCAAGAATGTCCACACTCCCCTCTACAATGTCCCTGACACCGAACGAGACAAGGTTGTTAACGTAAGTCCTCACTTTATTAATTCCTAAGTCCTTTCTTTTTTACCATTATCGGTAGCATAGAACACTTAGATACTAATATCATTATAATCTTTCATTGGTCAACGTTGTCAGCCTCCTAGTAGATCACTAGCTCTCTACTGATAATAAGGCAACGGTAAAGCAGGCATCAGCCCAAGTGGCCAAATAGGCAAAGTCCACCTCGAGTGTTGTTGTCGGTAGAAGCAGTTCTCAGAAGAGGAAAATGTTAGCACAACATCGTCTGGCAATGCAGCCAAAGCCATTCGTCAGACAACGGTATATATCTTCACTACTCTGTAAAATACATCTTGAGTAGAAATTTTTATTTTTATTTTAATAGGCTAGTGAATGCAACTTGTCTTTTTTATCAATGTCTTAAGATCTCTGCTCTGGCCCAGGGACACTGCAAGCTACTCTGCCTCAAGGGCAAAACCCAAGCTAGGTAAACAAGCCAATCTAGTCAATTTCATATACTTGTTTCTTTCAGGTCTTCTAACATTGATTGATTATTTTAGCTCCACTCCCACCATCTCAAACCAACAATCCAAGAAGGAAGAATAGACAGGTTTTGAGGCCCCTATCTCCCTTACGACAAAGTCTCTCCCTTCATCACTTGCCACTGCCGCCGGTCTCCAAATAATTAGGACCAACACCATTTTTCTACATGAGGTAAACAAGTAACAAATCTAGTCAGTTTCATATACTTGTTTCTTTCGAGTCTTCTAGCATTGATTGATTATTTTAGCTCCACTTCCAACCATCTTAGACCAGCAGTCCAAGAAGGAAGAATTGAAAGGTGTTGAGGCCCCTATCTCCCTTACAACAAAGTCTCCCCCTCCTACCAACTAGTCATCCCTCCATCACTTGCCGCTGCCATCGGTCTCCAAATGATTGGGACCAACGTCATTTTTCTACATGGGCACATGTCATCCCTAAGCCAAGAATTGGCAATCCAGGCCAACACCGCTGACAAGGAGATGGCCAGGCTTCAAGGTGAGCTTGCTGATGCACAGGAGCATATCAGCCAGCTTGAGGGTGACCTGGCAATGGCAATCATCGATAACGCTACTCTTCTATTTCTAGTGCAAGACAACAAATTCATTTGCAAATCCGAAGAGAAAGCGATAGAGGAGAAGGAGAATAGGGAGAATCTTCGAGAAGGGCCTAGGGTGCACTACTCATCTTTGAGTGATGTGACCCAAAAGTTGGAGCACCGAGTTCCACCACCACCATTCAATAATAAGTTCATGTTGATGACTTCACTTAAAGCCCTCATCGAGAAGCTCCACCAAGTTCTTGCCGAAACCTATGCGCATAGTGCCGAGGAGGATTAGATAGTGATGTATATTGCTACTAGGCACACCCTTGCCTGTATCTCACTCCATCACCCCGAGGTGAATGTGAGTGAGGTAACTGAGAAGGGCTTGCCCAAGGATAGATAGGAGGAACTTATCAAGCAGGTGTACTTTGCGAGCTAAGCGGTAGTGGACCTCTACATAGAATTGAAATCTTTCTTTTCCTTTTTTGGCCCTTTTTTTATTAAAATAGTATCAGGTGGTACTTAGTTGAATGCTTATTATATAAGTAGAATATTTTTATTCCTTGACCTTTAGTATGTCAATTTATTTTACTATAGTGATGAAGAAGAGATTGTGATGACTAATCAGCAATGTGGTCAAGATACCATGCAAGTAAGCGAGTCTGAACACTCTCCAGCCAATCCTTCCCCGGATTTTGGCACTTCTAGTCATGTTAAGGAGCTAGAAGAACTCATCAAGTTTTTCAAGAAGGAGCTAATCGGTATGCCTTCATACTCACACATATTTTCTTGTTTATGCCCATGTTAGATGACCAACTTAGGAACTCGTAAATATCACATACTTTGAAGGAGCTCACAATGATGAGAACACGAAGCTAGAGAGAAAAATTGAAACTGGAGAAGTCAAAATCCAACCTCCAAATTTTTGTTAAGGACTAGGAAATGGAACTCTACAAGAGTAGTGACATCTAGTTCGAGGATTATTTAGAGAACTCATACAAGCTTCTCCGTGCCGCCTACCAAAAACTCCACATTGATTGTCCGGAGCCAAACAGAAGTCTTCAGGGATATCTAGACTGGATTAAGGAGATTAGCAGTATCCTCATGAAGCTTCCTCACCAAATCAACGAGCACCTGAGAACTGAGTTCTCGCATTTAGGTTGGTTTGGGCCCATGTTCTTGACTGCCTCAAAGACTGGCATCCAAATTGGAACCTACAATTCCTAAACTCGGGCTTTACAAGTACTCAGAAGTCACTGACCGAGATTGATGCACTAGCCAAGTCCTTCATTAGCCTCATGGAAAATGTATTTAGCATAATTGAGTGGTAGTAGTCGGCTTGGTAGATTATTCTTGCAAAAGGACTTGATCCAAGAAGATATTAATATTTGTAATATATAATCCCTAGATCTACTTTGAATTGACAAAGCAAGTATAAGGGAAGAAAAGTGCATGTTTTACTTGTCAATTTGATTTGTGTCGATAAATTACTCAAAGCATTATAGAGTACTCCCCTAGACCCCGGTTATTTTATTAGAAATTTTATTTCCAAGAAGGCAGACACACTTCGCTCTACTGTAGTCTAAAACTGAAATGGGCCTAGTCTTCGACTATAAGTTTGAACTTTATCAAACTTAAAGCCTATGCATGCACTATCATGAGGAGCGAAACTCCTCCTATCCCTCGACTGATAAAAAATATAGGGTATTCCCTACCTATGATTAGCTAGAGAGCATACACAGAGCGTAGGAGTTGTGTAGCCTAGCTAAAGTTAGAGTGACTATAAAGAACATAATTTTGGAGAACGTCACATAACTTTATTATGTATAAAACAAAAAGATACACACATAACAATCTTACATATAAGACAGTTTAAACATAGAATGTATGTAGCTGGTCGATGTTCTATGAACAAGACTTTTGTTGTCTGTAATTTTGTATGCTCCTGGTCAAAGTACTCGGACCACCTTCTAGGGTTTCTTCTACTTTGGCAAGAGTTTATTTTTGCTAGCATGGCTCTATAGTCCCCTAAGGACGAAGTCACCTACATCAAATGCAATGGCACAAATGCATTTTTTGTGATACAGACGAAGGGCCTACTGATGCCATGCCACCCTAACGGCAACATGTTCTCGGTGCTTCTCAAGCAAGTTGACGTTGTTTGCATGCCGCTTATTATGTTTCTCATTGAAGTAATTTTGTACTTGAGTAGGAACCTAGCACGCCTCAGTTGGGAGCATATCCTTGCCTCCATACAGGAAAAAGAAAGGAGTCTTATTTGTAGTCATTGTCAATGTTGTCCATGCAGCCTATAGTACTGATTGAAGCTTATTGGCCTAGCGATGATCACAAGCCATTAGCAGGTTGTACAATTGGGTTTTATGCCTTGTAGTACTATTCTGTTTGCACATTCAACTTAGCCATTTTCTGAGGATGTGAAATAAATGAAAAGTAGATCTTGACTCCCAAGCTAATGCAACAATCTTGGAAGTCACTGCTTCTAAATTGGGAGCCATTGTATGTCAGTATACGGTGAGGGAGACCAAATATGTAGAAGATACTTTTCATGAATTTGATAGCATTTTTAGCCTTTGTTTTCTGTATATGCATCACTTCTTTCCACATAGTAAATTTATCGATTGCCACAAATAGGAACTTTTGATAGCCATGTCGCGCTGGAGGTAACAGTCCTAGGATGTCTAGCCCCCAGCACGAGAAAGACCATAATAGAGTTATTGTCTATAGGGCTTATGTTGGCATCTTGTTGTGTTTGCTGTGGAATTGACAAGCTTCGTAATTACGAACCAAATCATAAGCATCTTGCAGTGCTGTGGGCCAGAAGAAACCTTGTCAAAAGTCTTTTCCAACTAGTATCTATTCGATAGTATGATTTCTGCATATTCCCTCAAGGATATTACATAGTAGTTTGATGACATCTTCACGAAAGACATATTTTACTACTACTCCATGAGGCTCTCACTTGTATAGCTCTTCTTTGATGATAGAGTAGAACTTCAATTGGTAGGCCAACTTTTCTACTGCAATATCATTGTCAGGAACCAAGTTCAATAATAGATATGATCGAAGAGAAATTCTCCAATTGTTGTCTACCTTGATGTTAGCAATGGTATTGTCAGCTTTGTCAACATTCATGAGACATGTAGCCCCCAAGCCATTGTTAGCATCTATATATCCACGTCGTCGATATCACTAATAGAAGGTTTTGTCAAGACTTCTAGGAAGGTATTGGGTTCAAGTAGTTTGTGTTTAAAAGCTTGTTTGGTGAGTTCATCGACACCAAAGTTATCATTGTAGTAGATGTGATAAACTTCGATCCTATCAAAATATCGCTTCATCTTTCTCGCCTCTGCCAAGTATTTTGTTAACTCCTTATTTGAACATTGATACTCCTTGTGCACCTGATTGGCAACTAGCTGCGAGTCTCATCTCACAATTAGTCATTTTATTCCAAGTGCAGCGGGTGCTTGGAGTCCTGCTAGGAGAGCTACGTACTTGACGGTGTTATTGGAAGCCTTGAAGTCAAGTTGTATAGCATATTTAAGCTTTTCTCCAGTTAATGATATCAGTATGACACCAGCCCCATGCCTCATCTATTCATTGCTCCATTGTAGGTCATAGTCTAGGTTTCACTAAACGTATCATCAATCTTGGTTTCTGATGCAGCGGTCCAGTCATCGACAAAATGAGCTAAAACTTGGGAGTTTATAGTTGTATGAGGAACAAATTTGACATCAAATTAGTTTAGCTTTATAACCCACTTGGCAATACATCCTGCCACTTCCTTGCTTTGAACCACCTCTCCGAGTAGGAAGGAAGAGATGATTATGACCTTGTGGGCTTAAAAATAGTGGTGTAGCTTTCTCGACGTCATGAGAACTGTATAGAGCAACTTCTGAATCTAGGGGTATCTTGTCTTAGCATTCGATAATGAGGATGATGCTAATTGAGTAGGGTGTAGTTGTGATGTACAGAAACAATTCGTCCTAAGGTTGGGGGCTACAAGGATAGGAGGGTTTGAGACATACCTTTTGAGTTCGAGAAGGCCTTCTCAGTGTCTTGTGTCCACTCAATATTATCGTGCTTCTTTAAGAGATTGAAGAAAGACAGTCATTTTTCTTCCATCTATACCATGAACATGGTCAAAGTAGCCAAACACCCTGTCAGCTTCTGCACCTCTTATTGGTGATTTAATTTCTTTGATTGCCATGATCTTGTCAGGATTTGCTTTGATTCCCCTACCGAAGACAAGGAAGTTGAGTAGTTTTTCTCATGGTACTCTGAACGTGCACTTCTTCTGGTTTAGATTCAACCTGTGTTTTCAAAGATTGTTGAATATTTTCTCAAGGTCTTCAACCAAGCGATCTCGGGTCTTAGTCTTGACAACGACGTCATCTACGTTTGCTTCAATGTTTCGTCCAAGTTGAGATTGAAAATGTAACGTCCATTTTTTTTGTTAAAATGTTTAGTTCCAATTTTTTGTTAGCATGACATTAAATCCCGATTCCATTCTCGAAACCTTGAGACTCCAAAACATTCCAAGGTTAAAATTTTAATCTTAGAAATCTTGATTGTACTTACAAATAATTCCTTCCTATCCAAAAAAATTGGACCTTAACCATCCCAGTAAATATTTCCATTTCTATTTAATATTCTCTTGCATTGCAATCTAGTCGTCTCTTTTGCACATGCACAAGCCAATCTTCCCAACCTGTATTTTCTCATCGGATTAAATCGCGTACCGATGAATCCTCCTCCATCACTCAAACTATAATCTTTCATTCACTCGCATACATCCAAAACTTTTACTTGCCACTCTTTTCCTTGCATGCAAATTGCATGGCACACAAGCAAACATCTCGACTCCTCCTTTTCTCCCAAGCAAAGTATGTAGGCATATACTGGTCTTTTCTCCCAATGGTTTTATCTCCTATGCGTGCACACAACCTGCATGCATGCACACAAGAGGCTTGTCTCCTCTTCTTTTGCCTTAAGACAGAAGGTTGTTCTTCACTGATCAATAGTTGAGGTAAGCAATAATGGGAAAAGACAAGAGAAGCCAAGGATGCCCTATGCAATGTATGCATGCGCTTGCCTCACCTCTCAATGCAAGGTAGTGAGGTTGCAGCAAAAGCAACAAGCATTAAAGCATAACAAACAACTAGAAACTAAGCACACCAGTAGACATGCCTCTATGTCTCAATGATCAATATCATGTCCTGTCGCAACGAATGCAAAAAGACATTAATGAAAGCTTCGTGCGATTCACGATGACGCGTGGAAGTTCATCGTCACTCAGTTCATCACGAAACATCAAATGTGTCTACAAAGACCTCGACCATTACTCATACTATCACCATCCTCTCCATACCCCTCTCCTCTCCTTGACGACCAGAGTCAAAACCCTAGCTGCCATTGTTGCCCTCCCTGAGCTCCCTCTGCTTCCCCCTCTATTCCCTCTCCTTTCCCCTCTTGTCCCACACCAGAGAGCCAATGAAGGCCACAGTCAAGACCGCCGCAACCCCTACGTCCTTTTCTCTTCATCCTGAGCCCTGCCAGTTGTCAAAATTACTATCATTATGGCAGAATAGAGGAGCACTGCCACCAGTAGTTCTCCATCTTCTGTGAGACCCTAACACCCTTTATTCCTCCCTATGCCCTCAAGGTGGCCCTATAAAGCTAGCTGGCACTTCCGTTAAGGCCCCTGACCGCCACAACGTCTTGGAGAGCCACTGCTTCCCGCCGTCCCTCTAGACAGTGCTGCCCGACTGCTTCGTTGCCCCTCGACCCTATCTGACTACCGTAATCTCTTCCTAGAACCCCTAGGGCACCCCCAAAGTGAGGAATCAGCCAGAAATCCCCAGGATGACATTCCCTTCTTCTCAGCCGAGCACCAATGGCACCACCATTCAACACCAACCAAAGCCCTAGAGCCTGAGCCATCCTATTGACACTCCCATTCGTCTTATTGTGAACCTTCTCACCAAGATCGAGAGGCTAGTCCCCTTAACCATGCTGGGCGAAGACTACAAACAACAACCGTCGAAGGTTGTCTTCAACATCGCACATGTGCATGCATGTGCCACTCACAACTTCTCTGTGAACCTAGGCCACAGATTAGGGTCACTGCGAGCGGGACCCATCGATCTGGCGCACGCGCATAGTGCACCCGGACTAAGTCTCATTCTTCGTCTGCACATATGACTAGTCTAACGAGAGCCAAGAGATTGCCCATGGACCCTATGCCCTTCGGCTTACCGTAGGCACACGACGTGGGCCAAACCCACCACACCGTCGCCACTACTTTTCCATACACCCGTTCTACGGTGGACCGTAGACCTAGTGTTCTCTTGGTTTGACTGACAATGGACCCTACCTATCGGCCCTACCAAGGGAATATTCTCGATAATTTCCAATAACCTTTTTTTAATTCAAAAAAAACCATTTTAAACTTCAAAAATTTATATCTTTTAATCCGTAACTTAGATTGACTATGTTCCACTTTTAGAATTTTTCTAAAAATGAGATTTATCCAATGGCACTATTATTTATTTAGTGTTTTATTATATTTTTATGGTTGGATTTCTCACATTTCCCACATAGTTCACCGCCAGAAAATTCTCGAACGCCAATTATGAAGAGTTTCTCGTCGACCAAGTGCAAGGCAAGTCATTTCTTTGATCACGTTGATCTTAGTTTATAAAATTAAATTGTTTACAAAGTTGCTTTACTAGGCACATCTAAAGGTCGCTGATCGTAGACTGATCTATCTCACTAACCTAATTGATGGATTGTGTCATTTACTGACCTTTGTGAGCCGTGTTTTATTAACTAAGGCTCATACCATTGGTGTGGAGACCTTCGTTATTTTTTCCATTAATAATTAATAATATGATTTTCATAAATAATGTGTTGTTTGGATGGGATAAATTCATTGTGTAGGAAAAATGAGTTGTCAAATGTTTTAAAAACCTGACATTTTGTGTCGATGGTTTGCAAAATAAAAGTGGTTATTTAAAAAAAACGTGGTGCGAGGTGGTCGCATGTGTGGCGAGGCTTTATATTCACACATAAGGACTGATTACTTAGAGAACTATATTGAGCATAAGTATTGATTACTTGGGGAACTACATACATGGAATGCTCCTAGCTAAGTAACAAGTGGGGCTAGGATCGCTTATTTGCCAAGAGTTATGGAATCGCTAAAGTAGCCATGAGAAGTGGTGCTCACAAGATCCTGAGTATAAGAAGTCTGGGACTTGCCTAGGACTTGGTCTCGAACCCTTTTGGCCGGCAAATAATTATCCTAGTTTTACTTTTAAAAAGCCTTGTAGTAAGTCTTCACTATCGATAGTAGCTGAAAAATCTTGCGGCATTTGGGTAAAGCATGCACCTTCTGCATAAGTTTTGGCCAAACTATTTAAACAACCATGTCTACAGTCATGGACAGATGTAAAGTAGTTCCTTTCGCGTAGATTTGTTGTGGGACATGAACCATTTTTAGAGTTAGCATATGTGGCTAACGGCTAACAGCGAACAGCAAACAACGAAGCTCGACTAGACACTTCAATCCTAGAGTCCAGATATTTCAGTCTCCCTTCACTACCTCACAAAAGAGAGCGTGGAGGGAGCAATCTCTAGAGAGAAAAAGGAATGATGGATGATCTAAAGATAATAAATAATTTCAGGAAATAAATACACAAGGAGACACAAGATTTTTCACCAAAGTTCGGATCAAGTGATCCTATATTTCCGTTGAGAGACTCCATGGAGCTAGATCACACTTGATCCCAAGTCTCACCAAGCTCAAAACGAGGAGGAGGTTCGATCTCTAAGTTCTCACCAAAGCAAGCACAAAGTCCAAAGCAATCATCAAAGTTTCCACTAGGATATAATGCTACCAACTTCGGTAAAGCTTGCTCTACCAAAATCATTCCCTAAGAACGAGTTCGATATCCACTATAGTTAACTCTTTCCTTGCAAAGATGAGAAAGACCTTTACAAGCTTTCTTGGACAATTCAAAACCTTGAATCCTCATGGGCGATGCCTAGCCGTCTAGGAGGAGAACCTCCAAGAGTAAGAACTACAAATCTCCAATGGGCATTGATCCACAAGTGACCAATCCAATCCCTAACCCTCTCACTCACTAGCTCTAAAAGATCACACACAAAGAGGTGTATTTGGTGGAGAAACCAAGAGAGAGAGGTAGGAAACTCTAGAAAGGCTATACGGAGTAGAGATAAAATAAATAAATAGCCACCCACCCAAGTGGGGGTTATTGGAGCTAAAAACAAAGCCCCTATGAAACTAGTCGTCACTCATAGATTCAAACTCCAGAGTATCCGTCCCTAGGACCCGAAGACTATGAGTACACTTGAATCCAAAGCAACAAAGCCAGTTTGGAGTTTTCAGTTAAAGACTCTAGAGACTCCGAATAAGCCTCACTGCCAAACAAAGAAAATTCTACAAAGACTCTATTACTCAAGGATGGAAACTCTAGACGACTTTCACTATTAGGCAAGGAAACATGCTAACAATGTGTCTGGTAACTTAGACAAAATATCTGGAAGTCTCTCTAGAGAAAAAAAGCCCATAGGTGCACATGTAAGTTCAAGTAGTATTAATTTGGTTTTTTATGATTAATGATAAGTCTAATTATATAATACTATTTTTATGAGCTTTTCTTTGACTAGTCTCATTTGGATATGGAATTGAAAATAACAAGAGGTATGTACTAAAATCCTTGTATTCTCATTTGATGGATCTAAAATATAGAGTAAACTCTATTATTGATCTTAATTGATTATGTGCATATGTGTTTCTTTATATTCATGTGTATGTACATCTTGAGGGGGAGCTTATTATATATGTTGTTTATTATGCATTTTTTAGTGATGGACCTAAATCACAACAATGATAAGATATATGGAGATCAAGTGATACGTCTCATTTTCTAGATATGTTCTTTTATTTTCCATATTATTGATATATACATATGAGACTAATGTTTATTTGAGTCATATCTTATTTAGTATCTTTTATATTAAGAACATAGAGATCATGAATGTATGCATCTATATTTATCTATATCATTGGCATATGTCTTCTATATATATATAGGATAAAATCCTATTTGTTCACCTTTAGTTATGCATACACTTGTCTCTCACGTATGTATTTTATATGCATATGTTTAAGGGGAGCAAATCCTATACATTTATTATGCATATTCTAAATTAATAGTATTTACCTTCTCTTTAATATTGGATCTTTAAAATTGAGAATATGTGTGCATATATGACTATATGTGTTAATAGATACTCAACAAATTAATTCATATCCTAGCCATCAAATGAAAGATAATAACCCATTTGTTAGGACTAATGTCGTCCTTTGAGTTGTTCAAAGAAATATGTCTTACCATGATGAGGCTAATGGATGACACCATGGTTTAATGGTTATCAAGCCAAAAACTCATCATGTTGACAAGAATGAAGTCAAGCTTGTGATAAAAAATAACTCTTGACAAAGGTTGATCAAGACAAGGTATAAAGATGGTTTAACCAGATAGTCACAAGTGTTGATCTTAGCTAAAGCATCAACCCTAAGTGGATGGCACAAGGCAAATGTATAATGAAGCCAATAATGAGTTTCTTAGTCTTTTACTGGCCTTGGTGTTTCGTAAAATGACTGAATCGCTAGATAGGCATTGTACTATCAAGAGGGTTTTATGAAGTAAGCATGTGGATGATTTTGTGCCATGTTAGTTCACTTACACGTAGTGAGAGTGTCTAGCCAAGTGTGGTGAGCTTTTTCTTAAGTCACATGCAAAGAGAGATATGGGCATATCCAATAGGAATGAGTGGTCTCTTGTTGCTATGTCAACTCGACTGTCCTTTAGAGTTTGAACCCCTTCTCCTTAAGAAAAGATGTGATTCTTCAATGGATTGTTCATGGGTTCGATAACGCTTTGAATAAGCTTTTCATATAGTCCAAGAATGTCAATTTCAACACCCAAGTCCATGAGATATCGTCATTTTACTGATCGTCGATCATGCTAAAAATTGACCGATAGTATGATCATCTGATGAACTGTGGTCTGACCGATGCAGTCTGATTAGGGGCATACAAAGTTATTTTTAAAGGAGACATAGAGCCGCCGGAGCAGACACCGGTCAGACCAAGCTGTTGGCAATCTGACTGGAGTTGAGGATGGTTTCACCAGAGTCGAGGATAGTCTAATCAGTCTCTCTATGGCGATCTAACTGCCAGAAGTTGATATGAGTGTTAACAACTACTTTTCTAATTGTTGTCATGGTTGCCGGTCCGACTGATCCACCCTTGGCAGTCTGACCGACAGACCATTGTGAGTTGGGGATTTCGCCCCCAATGACTAGTTTGGATATCTTGTTGTATTAATACACTCTCCCCATCAGTAATGATAAGGTTTTAGCACTCCATTGAATTATATTGAGCCCTTGTAAGTACTCTCACACCCTTGAGCACTTAGATTATCTAGTGAGGTATTGAAGAGTGAGTTGAGCTATGCCAAGTGTAGGTTTCATTGTTAGAGCTAGTATGGTACTTGATCATCCTAAATAAGCATTCTAGACTTATTACTCTTAGAGATTGCCACCTCAAGATGGCCTGGAGGAGTTTCCTCGATGACCTCTCCAAAGGAGATTATGGAGAAGGTCCGGTGGTTGATTGTGAGTGGCTCAATGTTCGCCATCTCTAGAGTGGAGGAAGAACAACTCCTAGTAATCGAGACTTATGTAAATCACTTCGGGACTGGCTCCCATCTTGCCCATCTCCTAATGAGGAGATTCGAAGGCTTGGTGGTTTGAACGGGGAAGTTGGACTCACCTCAACAGGTATTAGAAAATCAGCAAATTTTTGAACCTCGGGTGAAAATTGTTTGTCACTTACCTCTTTTACTTTAATGTATTTACTTTGAGCAAGCTTATATACTAGAGATTATTTATGTTAATATCACCCTAGATTTGCAAACCTCAACATACGCTAGCTTTTTGTGCCCTTAGTTGAGACTAGTTGATTTAGGCTTTGAATTGTTCAAAACCATTTTGATTTACACTTTTGCAGATAAAACTTGGTTTAGCCAAAAGTTTTTAAAACCGCATATTCAACCCCTCTAGTTTTCCTCCTAGATCATACAACATATGGTGCAAGTATTCACTCAAGAAAAACAAATGGTAATTGAGCACTTACTTCACAACTTGGGCTAATATTTGTACCCCTCTTAATAATACTGCATTCCTAGGACTCATGAAAAATAAAATATATTTAGAGTATACCTCGAGTCATTTTTAATGCTTTTTTTTGTGGTATGAGCTACTTTTCATCAACTCATTTTGGCTGAGGACTAACTCCTACACTGTAGCGCATTAAAACACATTAGTCCACTAACTTTTTTATCATCTATCATCTAAAACCCACAAGGGGGCATAGATGCACTTTTAGTCTAGTTCTTGAGAAAGCCAACATTGGTCATCACAATCATGACACCGATACAATGATTGAGAACTTTGTCGATTGTGCATGACACTTCATCGATCCTCCTCTTCTCAGCGTCGATGTGGTGAGTGGCCACAATCTTCAAAATGTTCTCTGCGATCTTCATGGTCGTTCCTCCGCTCACGATCCTTTCTGTGCCTTTTCAAATCATCACGCAAGTCATGATCTTAGCGAGAACAATACCGCAAAGAAACATCTTGTCGTTAAGGAGAACCCCATGCATTTCTCTGAGTATGATAATTATTTCCGTCACCCTTGTGGTCGACGATTCTGTCTTCATCCTCTTGGTCACATGCATGTGGTGATTTTCCACCAATTGCTAGAGTTTTTTCCAACTCTTCTCCCATAACTCTAGCAAAAGCAGCGTTGAGATTGGTGATAAAAGACTTTATCCTCTCAAATCATTCTGTGAACTATGAGTTGATAGAGAGATTTGCCAAAGGTTGGTCCAATAGAGAACTTGCAGCCACCAAATGTTTTATAGGAGTGACGTTCTCATCCTAGGAGAGAGTAGATGTAGATGGTGACGCCGATCTAAGTATCTCGTCCATTCCGAGACCTTGCGCTGGCTTCGTAGATCTTGGTGTAGTCTTCTCGATCGCCCCGACATCATGGTCGGATATCAAATCTGAGGAAAAGTCCTCGAATCCATATTCTTCAAGCTCATGAAATACAAAGAGCTTCTATAAATCTAATCCAATGAACCCCACTAGATGATTAGAATCGATATTGGTAATTTGCCGATCCTACTCTTTAACATCAGATTGAATCTGACGGGAGTGAAGTGGATCACCTGTCGATGTAGGCTTGTTATCAGAAGCAGCTTGTCAAGCGACTTCCGTCTTGAACACCTTGCACTTGAACAGCAAGTGAGAACTCATTTTATGAATGAGGCACCACGAGCAATTTGTCGAAACCTTCTTACTCAGACGAGGGTTGACTCTCCTTACAAACAGTTTTGGTATGTAGATCAGTAGCTCCAATGGTGTAATTGTCACCAAGATGGTGATGGTTTCGATCTAAAGGTAGGCGACTGCTGGCTAGGTTGAATCTCTCGAGCCCAAGCTTTCACCAAGACCTTCGTTGAAAGTGTCAATTCTCGATATAATCTTCGATGGAAACCTTTGGAACACTGGGCATTTACTTGGTATGCCAACTATCAATAGGTGATACTTGACTACAGTACTTGTAGGCATAGGGTTCAGCTAATACCGAAGTATTCATGAGACGGTAGTGAGAAGACAACGCAGAGGGATTTTTATTGAGGTTCAGGCCCTCAATATGAGTAATACCCTACTCCTATTTATATGTATTCAGTAAATCAAACCAAACAAAGTACAAGGTGAAAGTAATCTACTCTATCCAATATATCTAACTAGTATGCGGTAACCTATGTTATGAGATGTAGTCAGTGGCTAGCAACTAGATGATTCCATAAATCTTTGCTTAATGTGGCTTGTGTTTAGCTCGAGATTGGAATGCCCTCCCTACTTGGAAGGCCATTGTATTTATACTGGTAGATGACCCTTTCTCTAAGTAAAATTCAGATAACTCAATAGGTAATACAATCGAGTATGTTGATTCGTTCTTAGATCAATATGGGTGACGACAACAGAGGTCACCATGGTGGCAACAAAGATGGAGGCAGGTAAGAAGCCGGTGATTTTTATGGGGTACAAGATTTGGGCAAGGTGTAAAGGGAGAAGCAGGCCTCCTAGTCAGTTGCATCAAGCTCTTGTTAACACCAAAATTTGATAAGCCCACAAACAGATTTGGATAAGGATCGAAGAGCCGATCAACTTATGAAAAGAGGCCAATTGATAGATGAAGAAGCCGATCAAACATATAGAAATGTTGATGGTCTCGGATAAGGAAAGAGCCGATCGAATCAGATGAAGATGGATTCAGTTTAGTTGAAGATGGAAGATTATCCAGATAATACCGAATCTAGGAAGAAACATGGAAATCACAACATAGTAATTTTGTATCTATAATATATCTCTTGTAATTATGCAGAAGTAGTTAATTTTGTTATTTTCTTAGAGATAGTTTCCTTTTCTATTAGAAAATAATATCCAGAGATTGTTTGTAACCATCTCGGACTCGTGTAATCCCGGGGTATAAATACAAACCCACAGGGACCTTGTAAATCATCTCTACATATCAATAAAATTTTGGCGTATTGCTACCCTAGTTCATCTAGGTTTTTCCTGGCGAGTTCTAGCTCTCGACATGAGGCTACATCACTTAGGTCCGATTTTCAACGAAGGGGTAAGTCCCACCATCATCCTGGTATATCTGCTCTGTGGACCGATTCAACTTGAACAGCTCCCGACGGAGTCATCCTCCCCTTTCACCAAACTTGCCATATCGGATTGAGGCAAGGCTGCCATCTTCGTTCTCCACCGCCATGGCTGGCTTAGGAATGGGAGGAGAGGAAATGGCCGGCTATGGTGGTGGGGCAATGCCATGGGCAGTGACGATGCCTGACCTGCAATTGATCTCCATGACCTCGATCTTTGCTTCCCCTCCACTACGTGCCCCTCGACCACCACCCCATGACATCTCCTTGATGACACCGATCTCCCTGACTACGACCTTTGCCTCGATAGCTCTCCTCAACGCTCTCCTCGATGATGGCCGCTGGTTCCTCAACCTCCACAACGACGGTGCGTTGCTCAACGACGGTCGTCAGCTCCTTGACCACTACTAGGCTGCTCGATATGGAAGAAGCCGGTGGTCTTCACCGCCGCTGTGAAGAAGAGAAGGAAGAGAGAGGAAGGAGGGAGAGAGAGGAAAAGAGGAGAAAGAAAGAAGAGGTGGAGGAAGAAGATGCGGTGGCCACTTATATGTGGGTCCCATGTTTTTTTAATTTTTTGCTAATTGTATTGCCACATAGTTGTTACATTAGATAAAGACCAAATTAAAATACCACATAGGTGCTACTTAGGATGAAACCGTCATTAAAACAGTTAAGGACGTAAAATAAACTGGTTTTAATAGTTAGGGAGGGATATACCTGGTTTTGCAATTGATGGGTAAATTGGACTTGGTCTATGTTGAGCAGGCCTAGTAGGCCATGTGGAGCTAGCCTAGACAAAAGCTCACATGCTGCAAGGCTTCCCCTTCCAAGCCGACTTAGGCCCAAATTTTTGGATTATAATAGGATTGTAGTATTAGTTGGGCTAGAAGGGAATTCGGTATAGCATTCTTCATCACCCATAAATGGATGTTGTATCTTAAAAGGACATCGAGCCCACCACCCTCTGCGAGTGCCAGCATAATCCCTAGGTTGCATGTGTATCTTGTGGCAAATATATGATAGTCAGTTTTTTCCTATCTAGATAGATAAAGGGAAAAGTCTACATATTCCCTAAAAGTATTACAGTTGGTCTAAACCCCCTGAAATATAAAACACTTGCACAAAAAAATTCTTGGCAACTCCACTGACTTTGTTCTACCGATTGATTTCTTCGCTAACATAGTGGAAGCCTGTATCGAAACCTAGAATGTTGACGTTATGCGTTTCTCCATAGTCAAATTGATATATCTGCGCTATTGAATGTACTTCAATTCCTGACAGTGCACACTACTTTTGAGGAAGTTCCAGTTAGTAGGTATAGGAACTCTATTTAGCTGGTTTTATTTATTGAATGCTGTACCACAAATGCTAAGGGCAAATATCCAAGCATGTGATTAAAAACCTAGTATAGTTTTGGGCTGAAGATGTGCTGAAGGTTCTTGATTCGGTATTTCCAAAGTTCTTTCTATTCATCTGATTAAGATAGTTATACAATGGATAGCAATGATGCAGGTTTGACCTTTCTATCAATGGTGCTTAAGCTTCTATGTAGAGTATGGTGCGTAAATATTTGAACCTGAGAAAAAAAACAATTGTGTGGAGTCGATTGTATTCAGAAACTTTATTTATTTGTCCTGAGAAGTTTGCCATCCATCTCAATGCTCCAGGATGGTTTTTAATTACTGGTTTTCTCGGCAAACAAAAGCTCTCATGGAGTATTGTGATTTTCACAAAAAAAAATGATGTATTCTCATCTCATTTGAATGTCACTCTTATATTACAAAATGGAAGCAATGAGACTTTTGATGAAGGATGAACCAAACTAGATTTTTTATTAACATGATAATATTTTAATTAAAAAATTAAAAGATAGATGTCGGCTAACTAAAACTTTAAGTTTAGCAACTTATCGAACAACCAAAGTTTGATGACGTACTTATTAAACTACCGTGATACAATTAGCTGCCATATCAAATAACAGTTGTTCTATAGGTACATGTCAGATGGCATGTCAAGCAACCACCATTGACAAGCACCTATCGAATTGTGGTTGTGAAGCATCTATACCCTGTTGATAATTTTAGTAATTAATGAAAAATACTAATTATTTATTGGACTAATCATTTATTTGAGATATACTATATGAGTTAGGTCCACATGATGGATTGCTGAGAATGGATGATAACGGATTAAAATCTTGATAGCGCAAAGTAATGAGATAAAAGTGGTTAATCTAGTGCTTTATTTTTGACCATCAAGGCATCAAGCTAGCAAAATAATTTTGCTAGGTATCTTTTTTAGCTTTGCCATACTATCAAGATGATAGTAAACTTAGCAAAGAGGCAATCAATATGTCACATGAGTGTTTTTATCTTGGCCTTTGGCTACCTGTCCCTAGCCGGTCTGACCCTGGCTTGCATGCTGGTATGACCGGCAAGTGACCTCTAGTTTGACCGTGGATCCTTGTCCGATCAAACCGTGGAGTGCAAGTTATCTCCTAGCTACTGGTGGCTAAGTATTGGAAGATAGCCAGACCGAGTCGCCCATGCTAATCAGATTGCCTATGGTTAGATTGGTATTTTACTCGGTCAAACCAGGGCTCAATAGGACCAAATTGGCCTTGGTTTAGCCGATGTCGGTTAGACCAAGCCACTAGCGGTCTGACTGGACCAGGCACCAGTCAGACCGTGCCTCCTACGGTGGTCAGACTGCACTCTAGCGGCTATTTTTTAGCCACTACTCAGGTGACTAGCCTCCCTATGGCGATCATACCGGCATGCAACTAAGGTTGGATATTCTGTGTATAACGGCTAGTTGAGTAGGTGGGGTATCTATATCCCTTCTCCTATGGCAAAGAGACTCCCTTGGTACTTTATTCACTTCACATATCTTCTTGCATTTACTCTCATACCATTTAAGCTCATTTACTCCATTTCGGTTGTTAGAGAGTGTTGGTTGCCCAGACAAGTTCATTGTATTATTGATTGAGCTAGTGTGGCACTTAATCATTCCCAAGCTTGTTATTCTTAGATGTTGTCGTCTCCTATACGACTTGGTCGAGTTTACCTAGTGACATCTTCAAAAGTTCTTATGAAGGAGGCTCGATGATTGATTATGAATGGTTCAGTGTTCACCACCTCTAGAGTGAAGGAATTACAACCCATAGTGATCGAGGCTTTAGTAGAACATTTCGAGACAAGCTCCCACCTTGCATTAGGGGTTCGGAGGCTCAATGGTTTGAACGGTAAAGTTGGGTTTACCTCAACAGTGACTAAGAAATTGGTGAGCTTTCAAACATCAGCTGAAATATATGATAGTCTCTTTTTTCTTTACTTATTGCAATTTACTTAACTTGAGTCCATATCATCTTAGGTATACAATACATAATTTAGCTAGTTAGTATGTATTCCCAAACCAAACCTAATAACTTTGATTAGTTATAATTTAATTTGAAATTATCTATTAGCCCCTTCTTGGCCCTATCACGTCTGTATGCATGCACTTAATTTTTTTTTTACCCTACCAATAACATGTAAACAACCACGTTCTAACATAGTCGCTTATTGATATATACCTTATCAAACTTTGGTTGTTAGATAGGGTGTTAAATTTGTGATTTCAGCCAACCGACCTTTATTTTTTATTTTTCCAATTAAACAATATTATTTTTAAAAAAACTGTATGGGTTTGTCGGGAAAGTTATATGATTCCTGCCTAATTCTTGCTTTATAAGGGTCCTAGCTTCTGGGATGATCATCGGGAATGCAAAATCCCTTCCAATGGTCAATCAATTGTCGGTACATATTTCTTCATCTTGCTTTAATGTTATCTTATCCTTCTTTTCACAATGCACAGAAACTAACGGATCAAAATTAAGAAGAAAGTAATACAAGGTCATTGCAAGGGTTCAATCCCCCTAAAAAAAATTCAAGTGGCAATGGTCTTACTCTATTTGCATATAATCCTTGAAAGTTGGATGATGTGTTGCACGAGGTGGTGTAAACTTTAAAAAATGTGGCCTTTTAAAGTATTATCATAGGAATTTTAGAGGATTCAAAATTTTAAGAAAAATTTCCTATGGAACCTTTTAATTCATAGGAAAGATGGAAAAATTTCTATAGGATTCTACTCCTTTGACTCAGTTTTATAGAAAATAAACAAGAGGTCCAAACTCTTGTAAATTTTCTTTTGTTTGGTTTGGTTTCTATGATGCTATCAAAAAGCTCCTTTTCTCCTTTCATGTGTTTTTCATAGCTCCTTTTCTTCTTTCATGTGTTTTTCATTCATATAGGATTAGACAAACATGTTACTTTAATTCCTGTGTTTTTTTTTCTGTTTCTATCGTACGTTTTGAAAGGGCCTGCACCTTTTCCCTTCCTCTGAAGGTTCCAAAAGTTAAGCCACCAATTTTTTTTCTTTACATGGTATTGTGATTTGCTTTAAGCATTTTGCCACTTATTTTTTATTGTTTTGTCATGTTTAATTGTTCGGTTGCCATAATCTGTATTTTCTTATATTCACTTCCCTAATGGGCAGTAACACCTTCGATTTGTTAGTGCCTATTGAGCCGCTTTATGAAGTAGCTCTTGTGATCTAATTGTGCTTATGCACTTCGTAAGATCACTTTTCAGCTATTTTGGTATAGGTCCATGATGCACATATAGCAAGCACCGATAATTTTACATGACTAACCAAGATGTATTTTTGTAAAATTTCTATGATGTTTGTTTCCTTGAGGCAATAGGAGGTTTTTCTAAACTTGATGTATGTGGTTTTGAAATTTAACCCAGTCTGACTCTCTTTGTACCAAGAACATATGTGCTTGACCGTTTTATCTTTTTATATTGAACATAATTATTTTTCTGATATATAGTGTGAATAACATGTGTTGCACTTACTGGTATAATATTATGGTGAATCTGGTGATGACCCAAGTCTGCGACGGCTTCTTCGTGCGGTCAGGTTGACTGAGTTCACGATGGTGCGAATAGTCAATGGGTTTGATGGTATTCACGGTCACCTTTGACTTTTACACCATCTCCAAGTATGCGCATGAATAAAGGAACGAGATCCTCCCGCGCTTTCCAATTTGCGCATGAATAAAGGATCGAAATACTCCCGCGCTTTCCAATTTCCAATTTGCGCGCGAACGCAGCGGCCATCCCAAATGCCAAAACATACTTTCTTTAGGGAAAAAAAAACTGAAGCCATCCCCTCTAGTTTCCACTCCTTCCTCCGGTCCTCCCCATTCCCCAATCCTTTGATCGTTTCGGCGGAGGGCGGCGATATGACCCGCCGCCGCCGTTGGCCCCGCTGGACGGTGACGACATCCTCCGGGAGATCCTCGTCCGCCTCCCGACCGAGCTCTCCTCCGTCCCGCGCGCCTCCCTCGTCTGCAAGCAGTGACGCCGCATCGTCTCCGACCCCGACTTCCTCCTCCGCTACTACGCTCACCACGAGGAGCCGCTCCTCCTCGGCTTCTTCGCCGCCAACTGGGGTTACCCCATCTTCCGCTCAATCCACGACCACCCGGACCGCATCCCGCCGGAGCGCTTCCTCCCGCGCGACAAGGGGGACGTCCAGTGGGACCTGTTCGACTGCCGCCACGGCCGCGTCCTCGTGTACAGCCGTTTGCGGAACGAGATCATCGTGTGGCACCCCGCCACTGCGTCGCGGCGCCGCCGGGATTCAGCGACAATGGTGGCGATGAAAAGATCGTCTTCAGCGGTGCAGTGCTGTGCGCCAATGGCGACGAGGGCCACGTGCATGGAGACTGCCACTCCAGCCCCTTCCAGGTCGTCTTGATAGCCATCCACAGCAACTATAAGCCTGTGTTCGCGTCCTTCTACTTGTCGGAGACCGGCGCATGGGGTGATGTCATCTCAATAGTGTCCTCCCATGTTATGATATGCGATTGCACAGCACCCTCATTGGAAATTCACTTTACTGGTTGGTTGATGGCGATGAGGATATCATACTTGAGTTCGATCTGGGTAGGCAGAGTTTAGTTGTAATCGAGATGCCGGATGAATTCAGGTATTATTATGGGCAAAAGAGCTTCCAGATTATGCCAGCAGAGGATGACAGTATTTGCCTCGCCATTTTGTTAAACCAGATCATGCAATTGTGGGAGAGGAAGGTCAGTGGTGATGATGCCACCGGATGGGTGTTGCAGAAGAAGATTAAATTGGGTGAGATTCTTGGGCTGGGTCATATGGGGGGATTGGAAAATTTAATGAAGGCGTATGATGAGGATTTTCAATTTATTTTTGTAAGGACGGTCAATGGTGTCTTCATGATCCACCTTGAGTCGATGCAGTTCAAGAATCTTGGTAAAGACAATTTTGATGGCATCCTTCATACCTATAGTGCTTTCTGTACTGCAGGTAGGGATCTAATTATTCTCATTACTTGATTGCTTCAGTATACTTACTGTTCTACTAAATGTTGTGTCATTGCTTAAACATTGTTGTCACATGTCTACCATCTTTGTTAAATTGATGAATTTACAGCGGTGATAATTTTCATTATATCACTGTACTATCTTGATCTTCAGAAACAGTTAACTGTTCTGACTAATTTATTCTATGGTGGTGGATATAAACCCATCACAAAAAATGGCAAATGGTTTGATGAAAACTGATAGAAGCTTACTACATTCTGTACATTTATGCATGGCATGAAACTATGCTAGTGTTCATACTTATATCACCTTCTCCCTGCTAGTTGGTGACTTGGAAAGGCCCGAGAGAAAGTTTGATAGCATCCATGAACTTATTGGAACGGAGGACAGTAGCTCGGCAGCTGCTATAAGCAGAGGACTGGTAGGAGGTGATGCTGCAGCTGCTTCGTGTGGAACCGTACTATGGAGGTAAGCTACCTGGGTCTTATTTATGTAATTATGTTTATTTTAGTCTCTTAAGCCTTGGAAATTTGGAACTTTGAGAGGATGATTTGTTGCTGATTTTTGAGTTCCTATAAGCAATACACCTGTCAGTATCATAAACTAGAAAAGGATTTGAACTGCTGCCCTGGTATTCTGTTATCAGCTCATTCCTGCCACAATTCTACAGATCAAGATGCTTCTTTGGTAGTAATCACAAGCCAGCCAGACAAAGCAACCAAGTGGAGAAAGCATTACTTTAGAGCTATTCTTCGTACACAAACAAAAAGACAGTTATGTAGATGTTTGTCTGAAGGGATTTTCTTAAAGGTCATGTAACATCTTGAAACCATGTGTCAACATTCATCAGATTCTAATGCTAATCCTTCTTAAACAAGACTTGATGCCATTGGGAACTTGAGAGTTCTTTTTTTTTTTTTTTGGGGGGGGGGGGGCGGGTGTGGTAAACTTGTTACATGTGGTTGAGCACTTTTTTCTTCTCACCCTGCAGGAATTGTAGATGATGGAAACCTGGAGAATGTGTGGAATCATGGCCAATGAATTGGTGCGGCCTTTTAATGCAATTACTGCAAAATGACCAGGAAAGGTGGAGGTGCGGTCAGGCTAAAGGAACATCTTTCCGGGAGGTGTCGGAAGCATCGAAATGTCATTGCTTGCTCAGGAGTGCCACCAGAAGTTAGAAAAGCTATGAGGATTTCTTCAAACAAAGTAAAGCAAAGGAAAAAGGCGGCAAGGAACCATCAAGCAAGAAAGGAGAAAGCAGTTCTACAAGACACAATATGCTCTGGTGTCCAGATTGACAGGGAAAAACAGAACATGCAGATGGCTAACCAAGCTTCATTGGAGGATTTTCACTTTTGTCAGAGAATGGAGCGGAGGGGCAGCAGTAGCACATTTGAACATGGTAGTGGAAGTGGTGCTGGTGTTGCTGGAGTTAGCAAGCGAAGGCACAAGGTTCATGGAATGGATGCCGATATTGTGTGCAGAGGGGCACCAACCGAAACTCAAATCAACACAACATACAACAAAGAGACTGCATCAAGACTTGGAAAAGCTTGGGCAAAATGGTGTCCTAGCAATGGGATTCCTGTAATAAATGTGTAGGGCCCATATTTCCGTTGTGCAGTGGAGCTAACACAACAGCTAGGTGTTGGTGTGCCTGTTCCTACAGGTGCCACAATAGGTGGCGCATATCTTGATGCATCAGTTTAAAGAAGAATGGGAATTCTATGGCATCTCCTTAATATGTGATTCATGGACAGGGCCTACTACGATGAGCATTATAAACTTCATGTTATGTTGTAACAACCGCATGTTCTTCCACAAGTCCGTGGATGCAACAGGGAAGATTCAAAATGCAGATTTCCTGTATGGTGAGATTAAACAGGTTGTTGAGGATACAGGTATTCAGAATGTTGTCCAAATTGTAACAGAAAATGGTACTAATTACAAGGAAGTCTATCTCACACTGATAGCTGAGTATAACCAGATCTTTTGGCAGCCATGTTTAGCTCAAACTGTTAATCTAATATTGCAAGACCTAATGGAATTCCCTGAAGCTGCTGAAGTAGTGGATAGCGCTAAAAGAATTTGTGGGGTTTTTTACAGTCATGGTGAGCTGCATGCTGAGATGAAGGCAAAACTTGGTGGGGAGTTAATTTGGTCAAATGCTAGTAGGTTTGGAGCAATGTTTGTTTACTGTTAGACCATTGAACTTATATATATATAGACCATTGAACTTATATATATATAGACCCGATCCTTCTTATAGAGTTGAGTCTTAGTCTCACTGTATACTATACTATATCAGAGCAGGTTTAGACATCCTCGTTGCGTTACTATCCTCTCGTCGACGAGCCGATGTTTTCTTCCCATCGCAAACCTTCTCCCTCAGTATTTCTCCTCTATCTTCTTGTCTTGGCTATCATCCTCCCTGTCTTCTTCGTAGACGGCCTTCTCCTCCACCGCCTTCTCGCTTCTTTCCACCACGTGACAAGGAGACGGCCTCCATCTGTCTCCTCGTCTCGTTTAGACCTGCCTTAGCTTTTCCCTTCGGTGCACCATCCCCTCTTTCGACACCGGTGCACCTTTGCGCTCGCCGTCTCCATCGGCTAGACCCGTCCGCCCTCCATCGGTTCGAACTCTCTCTTGGTTCTCGTTTTTTCGACATGCTCACTTGCTCTTGGACACAAAACTTCTCCACTCGTGTCCGAGTCACTTCAACGTGTCCACGGACACGAATTTCTGTTTCTCGGACGTGAGCCTCCTTTCTTCGCATCTGCGACTTCTTCAATTTTTCACGTTCGCCCCACTCCGTTGCGTCTATGGGTCCACGGACGTGAAACCTCCATTTACGGACGCGAACTCTCTCACGCCCGTGACCCACCTACTCTCTCACACTCGTGACCTACCTACTCTGTCATCCACTCTTCGCTCAACTACTTCGCCACCTACTCCTATCGGCCAACCACTCTCATCGGCTCACCAACCCCTATCGTTCCCTCATCCTCCATCGGCTCAGATTGATCTCATTCAGTCCTTTCCCTGAACATATAGTCGCCGATCCTGACCCGATGTCACCCTCCCCCCTTCCATCCCTACCCTAACACTGACGTTACCATTGGCTCATGCGAACTCTACTGCCTCCTCCTCCTCTCATATGATCACCCGATTACAAACCGGATCATTTCGCCATACCAAGCGCTATGGGCTCTCCACAGTCTATTGTACCATCTCACCCATCCTGACAACTCATCGTTCAACCTTGGCCGATCCTTAGTAGCGCGCGGCTATAGTCGATGAGTACAAGGCACTTATGGATAACGAGACCTGGCGTCTTGTCCCTCGTCCTCTCGGTGTCAACGTTGTGACCGGTAAGTGGATCTTTAAACATAAGTTTCACTCTGATGGATCGCTTGCTCGTCATAAGACATGTTGGGTAGTTCGTGGTTTCTCTCAACGTTTCGACGCTGACTACGACGAGACCTTCAGTTCTGTCGCCAAGCCCGTTACCATTCGGGTTGTTCTCACTCTTGCTGCCTCGCGTTCTTGGCCAATCCATCAGCTCGACGTAAAGAATGCCTTTCTTCACGGCCATTTGACGGAAACGGTCTACTGCCGACAGCCTCCAGGCTTCGTCGACCCATCTCATCCCGACGACGTCTGCCTTCTTCAATACTCTCTCTATGACCTCAAACAGGCCCCTCAGACTTGGTACCAACGCTTTGCTGCCTATCTTCGGCACATCGGCTTTGTGGCCTCCGTCTTCGATACGTTCCTCTTCGTCCTTCACACCAAAAACACCATCGCCTACCTTCTCCTCTACATCAACGACATCGTTCTTACGGCGTCCTCGATAACCACCCTACAACATATCATGGCCTGACTCCACTCAGAGTTTACTATGACCGATCTAGGTCCTCTCCATTACTTCCTTAGCATCTCTGTCACACGCTCTTCTCATGGGTTGTTTCTCTCTCAGCGCCAGTATGCCATCGATCTTCTCCAGCGTGTGGGCATGGCCGAATGTCACTCTATCGTCACTCCTGTCAACACTCGCGCTAAGCCCTCTGCTACCGATGGCTCTCTTATCACCGATCCCTCCTAGTACCGGAGTCTTGCTGGTACCTCCAGTACCTTACACTCACATGGCCCGATCTCAACTATACCGTCCAGCAAGTGTGCATTTTTATACATGCTCCGCGTGAATCTCACCTCACGCTGCTCAAGCGTATCCTTCGCTACGTAAAGGGCACACTATCCATCGACCTACATCTCAGCTCCGGCCCCATCGACTCTCTTATCGCGTATTCTGACACGGACTGGGCAGGTTGCCCCGACTCCTGACGCTTCACCTCCGGCTACTGCGTCTTCCTCGGCGACACTTTAGTCTCTTCGTCCTCCAAGCGCCAGACTACAGTGCTTCGGTCCAGCGCCGAAGCCGAGTATCGCGCCGTTGCCCACGTCATCGCCGAGTGTTGCTGGCTTCGCCAGCTTCTCTAGGAGCTCCGTACAACTATCACTTCTACGACCGTCATCTACTGCGACAACGTCAACGCCGTCTATATGGCCGCCAACCCGGTTCATCATCGACGCACGAAGTATATAGAGATTGGCATTCACTTCGTACGTGATAAGGTCGCGTTAGGACAAGTTCGAATGCTCTATGTACCGTCGACGCATCAGTTCGTCAACATTATGATCAAAGGCCTACCCGTATAGAGTTGGTGTCTTAGTTTCTCTGTACATACAAAATTTGTGGGAAAGGAAAGACAAGTTTTGTCGATGGATGGTGTCTAAAGAATGGAGCAATAGCACTTCGAGTACGGAGCCTGAAGGAGAGTATGCATATGATTGTCTTATTAGCATACCATGGTGTGATGAACTCAAATATTTTTATCAATGTAGAGGAGCCAATTTATCATTTGCTTCGCTATTCTGATAAAAAAAGGGTAGTTTCATATCTGGATTTATGGCAAGGTCAATTTCTATGCACTATGAATTTCAAGAACGTCTTGGAAGCGGTTCCTCAGATTTTAACCGAATCATAGATGTGATTGACACCCGATTGGTCATGCTGAAGAGTGAGACTATGATGGTTGCTGGTAAGCTCCTACAGATTCAAATATCAGTTATTCAATACAGTAGCTCTTCAATATATGGGTTTTCTTCCTTTATGCCTGCACTAATTATCATCTTAAATGTTTATCTAGCTGGTGCCCTGGATCCTGAAAGCCATTACAAATACAATCTATGTGGCAAACCAGAATATACGCACATACTAACTTCAACAGTACTAAAGCTTGCAAGTTCACCTCAAAGTGCAGCGGATGCTATTCACCAACTCGCTCACTTTTGTTCTTGCCAAGGGATTTTTGACTCAATAGAGGCACGGTATTGTGCACAGTATATGACTTCAGGTCTGTTCGTATTACCTTGAGTTATTATGTGTTTTCATGCATGATGTGTATGGTATTCCTTTTGAAAATGGATGGCAGGAGATCTGGCCATTCATTTAAAACAGAAAAAGGTAATTCAAACACAAACATCTCTCCCAGAGCAAAAGCACCATGGGACCTTGCCGAACATCATGTGCTCTCAGAAAACACAAGACATTAAAAGCACCTAGGCATTGTTACTTATGGTTAGTTGGTTAATTACTTTTATTTAAATACTTTGCAGCTGCATGGTGGATGGCTTTTGGGGATAGTTTCCTGCACTACAAAAGTTGGCATTGCGGATTGTTTCACAGTGCCTGTCATCAAGCATATGTGAACGCAATTGGAGCACATTTGCCTTGATACACACAGATGAAAAATCAACTTTTATATGAAAAGCTCCATAAGCTGGTATATGTCCATTACAATTTGAGGTTACGTCTGCAACAACATGAATCTGAAATGGAGAAGGAAATTGATACACAAAACCCAGCCACGTACCGGTCAGATGCATCCTCTGGTGAATCTGAACCTCTGCTAGATGAACCAGGATCGCCTCCAATGCCTGCTAAGTTTATAGTTGATGCCATAAATGAAGCGAAGTTGAGTGATGTGGTCCTTGATAAGCCCTTGATTGCGTGGACCAACAAACACATTAGCAAGAGCAATAGCTAGAAATCAAAGAGGAAATGTCAGGATGGAGAGGGTAACAAATTAGATTCACCTGGACACAAACGTAAGCACCCAAAAGTTGAGCTGGGAAACAGCCCATGAACACTGAAGATGTTATGTGAAGGGATATTTTTATGGTGCACCAAAACTTTTTTCAACCATCCATTATACTTTGATCCAAGGGCTAATATTCCTCTTTCCTCTTGAGTGGTAAGATGCCATTAATTACAATTAAAGGATATTATTGTTAATTACCATAATGAAATAAAGGAAGAAGCATTGCTTCCTTGCATGTATAAAAGTTTAAAATTAGAGTAATACCTTGAATAAATATGCTAAAAATATTCAATTTCGAAGTTGCTTGCAGTTTGTAATTGAAATTTTGAAATAATTTCGAAATTTTGATTTATATTTAATTTTTCACACAAACAATTTCCAGTAAAACTATAAATACTCTGAAACAAATTACTGTATCCATGGTACAAATAATTGTGTTTTTTCACTTTCAAATTCATACAGGAAATGAATCAAAATAATTATATTTGCCTTTAATATATTTCACATAGCAATAATCCATGACTCAAAATTATAATCAGTTTAAATTTAAACTTTTCTAGTACAAATGGTATGGAACACGTTATATTTATTTGAGATATTACAAAAAATTCAACAAACAGTCTCAAATGTTGGCTACATACATGGCATGTAAGTATGAAAGCATGCATATTAACTTAGGAAGGTTAATTACTACTTGTTTGATAAATGTATTTGTGGAAAGAGAAAATATCTTTTTATTGGGTTTTAATAAATCACAAAATATTCAATGGCTAAGATTTTATGATGACTCTTACCTCTAGGGAGGTAAGATGGAGCACTCTGAAATGGCTCTATGTGAAGTGATGATGAAATGCATACCCCATTTGATAATGTCCCAAATGATGAGTTGGGATGGCAGATGTCTTTGGATGATGAGGGGTGAATGACAGTAACAATGCAAGTATTGCAGAACACACTAGTGATGTGGTGAAAGTTGTCTCATGTATGTAGAGATTGTTAAGTACTAACTAGTCTTTTCGACCCCTGGTTGCTTACTTAGATCAAACAATGCTGAATTGATGGTACACCTCTTGCTTAGTTTGTCTAGTTTGATGGTCAGAATGGCTTTATAAGAATCCTATTAGGGAGTTAGGAACTTAACTAATGTTTCTGTTTTTACTGCTCCCCAGTTTAACCTGACGGACTGGGTGGAGGGATTTGGAGCAGTTGAGAGATCTTGAAACTTGGCGCTTGTCCTGTCTTTGTTGCTTTGGGCTTTGGCTGCTTTTGATAATGTAATAGGAAAACTAGATGTTACTTACGTTTATTTGCTAGCTTGAGAGGCATGGAAGCATTCAGCACTTGGTTGTGTTGCTCAGGTACTGCTACTGTTGAAGGTATGTCAATTAAAATCAGTTGAATCCATCAGCACTTTTATTGTGGGCTTACTATTACTGAATGTACACATTGCGGTGCAATCTCGAGTTTGGCTGTGAAGTGGACCTCAAATTAGCAGCTAAATTCTTATGTTCGGGTGATTAGTCGATGAATTTTGAGATTCTATGGATGGAATTGTTGCGTGAGATTAGATTAGCGGAATTTGAAGCGATGTCTTTGCTTTGGAAAATGCTTCCTTGAATACTCGTTTTTCAATTTCACAGCATTACCTTTTTTTAAATATAAGTATTTTTTATTATAAGTTTAGATAAATACTTGTTTAGATTAATAGTTATAAGTTGATCAGATGAGTATTAAGGGCTTAATCAACAACCTTCACACACTTCCATAATAACAAACGGTTTTTTCTACAGCTTTACAAATGTTAGCAGAGGCAAATCTTGGTGACACCATTTCACCACTGATTGTCGGTGGTTCCCACGTACTACGATGCCCAGATGAGCGAGGGTTTAGTCTACCGGCGCCGCGGCCGCTGCGGCGGTCACTCCTCCAGGACATCGCCGGCGGCGATGGACGACGACGACCTTCTCGCCGAAATCCTCCACCTCCCGCCACTGCCCTCCCTTCCCTGCTCCTCCCTCGTCTGCAAGCGCTGGCGCCGCCTCCTCTCCGACCCCCAGTTCCTCCGCCGCTTCCGCGCCCACCACCGGAAACCTCCCCTCGTCTTCTTCAACGACCGCGGCATGAGCAGCCGCCCCTGCTTCCAACCCGCCCTGGATCCGCCTGAGTGCATCCCAAGCGAGCGATTCTCCCTGTCGGTGCCCCGTGGTCAGCATTGGAGCCTCCGTGGTGCCGCCACGGCCTCGCTCTCCTCCTCGACCTCATGAAGCCCTTCGCCCTCGTGTGGGACCCCGTCGCCGGCCGTAGTCGCCGCGTCGCTGTGCGCTGCCAGCGACGCAGCAGGCCACGTACACGGCAATTGCCACTTCAAGCTGGTGATGGTGCGCACCAACGGGGCTTTCGCCCGCCTCTACGAATCTGAGACCGGTGCTTGGGGCGATCTCATCTCAACACCCGTCGCATCTCCAATAATTATGAGCAAACCCGGCATCCTTGTTGGAAATGCCCTTGTTGCTATTGGGAGGTGATGGTCTTGTGTTTGATCTGGATATGCAGAGCCTATCTGTGATCAAGAAGCCAGCACCTTATGTTACTTCTGATCATTGCCTCTGTCGGGTCTCGCTGACGCATGATAGTGGACTTGTGCTTTCCACTTTTCCAAAATCTAGCATCCGATTTTGGGTGAGGAAGGTTGATTCTGCTGGCGTGACAAGATGGGCACCGTGGAATACCGTTGAACTGGTTGAGCTCCTTCCGCTGAGGTCATCAATAGAGAGATTGCACGCTCTGATGACCACCTACTATCCCTACGCAAGTTTGTATATTACAGGTAATACCACGTATTTACATTTCTAGGAGTAACAGGTTACAGCTATACTTGCTACAGGTTTCCTAGAGCATCATTCATGTCCGTAAGGGTTGACTAGAAATCCAACCACAACTGTACTATTTGTTTCACTGTCTCTGGTTGTTAAAACCTTAGAACAGAAATAACACGGTAACCTTAGAACAGAAATAACACGGTAGCCTATGTAGCCAAATTTGAACCATCTAATGAAATGTCAAGTCAGTAACTCATTGCCACATTTGGAGGCTTGAAGCTTGTGTGATCAACATGAGTTACCCATTTGAGAAAATCAAGTCATTACCTTGAAATACCCTGTGTGATCATCTTTGGTATGGTTATTCTATATAGAGAAAGTCCTTACACGTACGTCTTCACTTATTTGCCATCCAAAAAAGCCTCTCCTCCTTAGGCTCCGTTCGTTTGAAAGATAAATGAGAGAAAAGTTCGTTTTTTGTATGCACACTTTCCAAACGGTTAAACGATGCATTTTTTTTTAAAAAAAATTCCTATAGGAAACTTTAAAAATTCATATTAATATATTTTTAAAATTTAGAATAATTAATACTCAATTAATTATACGCTAATGACTTATCTCGTTTTCCCTCTTTTGTCCTCCACTCAGACACACCCTTATGGCTTAACTTTTACCGCCCCTTCTTCAGCTCCATAAGTTGTAAGCACTGCTATGTGTCGGTTTTTTTGTGAAATGGACACTGTACCTATGGTTGCCTCCCTCCAATCCAGCCACATGCCATTGCCGTCCGCTTCAGAACAATGCACCACCGCCTTGAACCAGCTTCTCTGAGCCTGACCGCACAGGAGAGATCCTGGATGGTGGACAGGGGAGTTCTTTCCCTCTCCTAACCACACCAATGCCCTCTACTTATCTCCAGTGACACCATCTCTCCACCGGTGCCTCACCACCTTAAACTGGCTTTGCCAAGCCTGAACACATTGTAGAGATCCAGGTGGACATGGGAAGCTCCCAGACCACATTGCCACTGGTTGTCGTTTTCGGCCAACAACCACCTCTGCTTAGCAGAAACATATCCCCTTTCCTGGTGAACCACCTCCGCTTGGCAGAAACATATCCCCTTTCCTGGTGAGCCATGCACCAATTGCTCTCAATCTCACCATACCTGGACTAAAGTAGCATCATGTGCACGCTTATTTTGGCACCAGTTCTCCAGGTGGGTTCTGTCTCCATGAACTCACCTCTGCGGCCACTGCTGTCCAGTTCGTGGTTCAACCCCTCCAAGAGCTTTTGCCCTCTCACAGGAGCAACAGAACATTCGTTTCGGAAGTTCAGATCAGAATGTAGAGAGCTCTCACAATAAAATTCAATCTCTCTGCAGTTCTGTGAAAGATTCAGTAGGCACAAATTGGCAGTTGTGCTGCATAAGCTGAGCTGGAGATTCAAGAAGTTAGTTCCCCTAGTCTTTTACCGGATCTAGATATTGTCCTCTTCCATCTAGATTAACATCGATGTTATGTAAAGGGTAGAAAAAGGAAGACAACCTAAATGTACAATAAACAACTGGTCGTTAGGAGTTTTTACCGGATGAATTCGAAAATCCATAAATTTGAATTCAAAACTGGTTACCGGCTAGAAAAAATGGCATGATATAAGTGCAATTTAATACATTCGATCAACAAATATGAAAAATATGTACCTAACTAAGTCCATGGCACAAGTTCATTTAACAAGTCCAATGGACCGTTGATAAAGTCCATACTCGATATCCTTTGTACTTATTTGTTTGGGCACTTTAAGGTTTCATGCAGAAGGGTATTGTTTTCGACTACATGTGATGCCATATAGATGATATTGTAATAATTTGAAATTTGAAACAAACTATTCCGTCCAGTTTATGTGTAGCCGGTACCTAGCTCTTCTGCTATTGACCGGTTACTGCCGAAGATTTGAACCTGGTCTAACACGTTAAAAATTGACTGGCTTTTTTAAGTAGTGAACAAGGAAATTGATTTAACTGATAAGTTATATTTGTTTGTGTAAGAATATATACAGTGAGACTAACACCCCAACTCTATAAGGGAGGGTCGGGCCTATATATATATACAGCTCAGTAGTCCAGTGGTCTAACAACCCCGTAGTCGCAGTGGGAGGAGAACGAATGCAGAGACTGGACCGAAAACTTGTGAACAAAGGCATGGGCAGGCCTTTGGTCATAATATCGGCGAACTGGTGCGTCGATGGTATATGAAGCACCCGAACCTGTCCTAGTGCGACCTTGTCACGGACAAAATAGATATCGATCTCTATATGCTTGGTGCGTCGATGATGAACTGGGTTGGCGGTCATATAGATAACACCGACGTTGTCGCAGTAGACGACGGTCGTAGAGGAGAGGGGTGCACGGAGCTCTTGGAAAAGGTAGCGAAGCCAGCAGCACTCGACGACGGCGTGGGCGACGACGCGGTACTCGGCTTCGGCGCTGGACCGTGACACTGTAGTCTGGTGTTTTGAGGACCAGAAGACTAGAGTGTCGCCGAGGAAGACGCAGTAGCCGGACGTAGAGTGTCGAGACTCGGGGTATCTTGCCCAGTCCGCGTCGGAGTACGCAGTGAGAGAGTCGATGGAGCTAGAACTGAGGTGCAGCCCGCTGGAGAGCATGCCCTTCACGTAGCGCAGGATGCGCTTAAGCAGCGCGAGGTGAGGTTCACGCGAAGCGTTCATGAAGAGGCACACTTGCTAGACGGCGTAGGTGAGGTCGGGCCGTGTGAGGGTAAGGTATTGGAGAGCACCGGCAAGACTCCGATACTAACAGGGATCGACGATGAGTGTGCCATTAGCAGCGGCGACTGGGGTAGCCGTGGGGTGACAATCGACCATGTCCGCACGCTGGAGAAGATCGATGGCGTACTGGCGCTGGAAAAGAAAGAGCCCATAAGAAGAACAGGTGACGGAGATTCCAAGGAAGTGGTGGAGGGGACCAAGATCGGTCATGACGAACTTGGAGTGGAGTCGGGCCATGATCTGGTAGAGGAGGGATGTCGAAGACGCTATAAGTACAATGTCGTCGACGTATAGAAAGAGATAGGCGGTAGCGTTACCGATGTGAAGAGTGAATAGGGAGCTATCGGACGTAGAGGCCACAAAGCCGATGTGCCGAAGGTAGGTAGCAAAGCGTTGGTACCAGGCGCGAGGGGCTTGTTTGAGGCCGTAGAGAGAGCGTTGAAGGAGGCAGACATCGTCAGGACGAGAGGGGTCGATGAAGCCTGGAGGCTGCTGGCAATAGACCGTTTCCGTCAGATAACTGTGAAGAAAGGCGTTCTTCACATCAAGCTGATGGATCGGCCAGGAGTACGAGGCAGCCATGGTGAGAACGACCCGGATGGTGGCTGGTTTGACGACGGGACTGAAAGTCTCATCGTAATCGACACCGGGGTGTTGGAGAAACCCCGAACTACCCAGCGTGCCTTGTGACGGGCAAGGGAGCCAACGGCGTGGAACTTGTGCTTAAAAATCCACTTGCCGGTCACAATGTTGGCGCCAGGAGGATGGGGACGAAGCGCCAGGTCTTGTCCATGAGGG
Organism: Oryza coarctata; assembly: GCA_030770085.1. NCBI lineage: Eukaryota > Viridiplantae > Streptophyta > Magnoliopsida > Poales > Poaceae > Oryza > Oryza coarctata. The sequence continues at coordinate 15,231,004 of CM061475.1, forward strand.
CCTTGTACTCGTCGGCCATGGCCTCGTGCCACTGAGGGTCGGCCAGGACGGAACGAGAAGTCGCCGGGATAGAAGAGATAGAGCTATGGACGACGGAGAGCCCGTAGCACTTAATGGGGCGGAGAGACCTAGTCTATGAGCGAGTAACCATATGAGAGGTGGAGGGGATTGGAGCCGATGGGAGTGTGGTAGAGGTGGGGAGAACTTGTTGGGTAGAGGCGTTATCCGCTCTGGATCGATAGCTGTATGTGAGAGGAAATGGGGAACTGGATTGGCCTGAGCCGATAGAGTTGGATGGGCCAATCGGTTCGGTTGGTCCGATGGAGATGGAGCAGCCGATGGGGAGGAGGAGCCGATGGAGGCTGAGGAGCCGATGGAGGCGGATGAGCCAATGAGGACGGAGGAGCCAATGGGGGTAAGGTGTCCGATGGAAAAGGGACAGGATCGGCCGAAGTCGATGAGAGTGGTGGGGCCGATGGGAGTCCGATGGGAGGGACATCGGACCGAATAGTAGTGGGATAGCTAAAGGGTAAGTCCTCAGCAGCGGCCGATGAGGGGGTCGATGGGGAGAACGGTGGAGGAGACCGGAACGTCACGGTGTTGATGAGTAGGAAGTCGAGATCGCTAGATGAGGATCTTGGATTAAGCAGGCTGAAGGGAAAGCATGTCTCGTCAAAGATGACATGACGAGAGACGATGACCCGTCGGGTAGAAAGGTCGAGACATCGGTGTCTCTTAGGAGATGAGGGATAGCCGAGGAGAATGCAGGCGGTGGAATGGGGAGCGAGTTTGTGGGGGGCAGTGGCGGTGAGGTTTGGGTAGCAGAGGCACTCGAAGACGCGAAGGTGGGAGTAGTCGGACGTTGTGCGGTAAAGAAGAGTATATGGAACGTTGTGGTGAACGGAGGAACACGAGCATCGATTGATGAGGTAAGTCATAGTGGTCAGTGCTTCTGCCCAGTAAGTTACAGGTAAGTGGGCATGAAGCAGCATAGTATGACTTATGTTGTTGAGGGTGCGAAGGAGGCGTTCGGCCTTGCCGTTCTAGGGAGAGGTGTAGGGGTAGGGGTAGGAGATGCATAGATGAATGCCCTGCGAGGTGAGAAATATTGTAACAGTATAGTTAACGAACTCCGTACCATTATCGGCTTATAGAGCCTTAATGGGGAGGTTGAACTAAGTAGAAACGGAGATGGTGAAGTTAGTGAGGTGAGAGGCGATCTCGGATTTGTTGATGAGCGGAAAAGTCTAGCAACAGTGTGTGTAATTGTCAAGTATGGCAAGGTAATACTGATTACCAGAGACAGTTTTAACCAGAGAAGTTCATATATCACAATATATAAGCTCAAATGCTCGCGAGATACAAAAGAGAGAACTAAAAAATGGCAGATGCACATGTTTGCCAAGTTGATATAAGTGGCAAACTGTGGAGCTGCTGTGGGTACATTGGATGGAGGCGCTGCGACGGAGGTTGGCGACAGCGTCGGGGCCAGGGTAGCCGAGGCAAAGATGCCAGAGGTTGGTGGAGAGGACGACGCTGGCGTGTGGAGTGGGCAGCACAGTGGGAATGGTGTAGAGGTCGTCGCCACTATTGCAGTGAAGGATCTGTCGCCGGGTTGGGATATCCTTCACAAAGAAACCAGAAGCGTCAAATTCGATGGAGCAATTGTTATCTCGTGTGAATTGACAAACAGATACGAGATTGTGAATAAGGGAGGGTACAATAAGGACATTACGAAGGGGGAGGTTAGTGATGGGTGTAGACAGAGAGGAGTTACCACGGCATTGGACAGGAAGAGAGTGGCCATTGCCGATGGTGACAAAGGGGGAGGAAGAGGGATGACAGGAACGGAGTATATCAGCCAATGATGCCATGTGGGAGGACGTCCTAGAGTCCAGCACTCAAGGGTGCTGTGGTTGGAGCATCATCTAGTTGAGGGCAGCGACGAGGCCAGCCTGGTTCTAGGAGGAAACCGATAAGGTGGGTGGTGTCGGTAGCATCGGCTGAGGCGGTAGGATGGGAGCCGATGCCAGGTGGGCCTAAGGATGGACGCCAAGGACCCCTGCTTACCATCCGATGGGGCTACGTGGCTGGGGCTAGAGTGCCTAGGGGTTGTAACAGAGCCATGGACCCATGGGACCGGCAAGCTAGGCAGGGACTGAAGCAGGTCACGATTGCATCGGACCGTGCTATTCTTGCCCTTGCCTTTGTCGGTACGTGCTGTGTTGCCATGGTTAGAGCCATGGTCGCCAGAGCTGTGAGAGGGAGCGACAGCGCAGAATGCTCGGCAGCCATTATTGGCTACGGCGAGGAGAGCAGTGTAGGCCACGGTCTTCTCGTCGTTGGCCAGACGGAATTCTTTAAGAACTAGCATGTCATGGATCCGGGCAAACGACGAAATGGGTGTGGCGTTGGCGATGTCGTCGGCGTGTTTGAGAAGCGAGGGTTGAGGCCTCGTAAAAGGGCAAGAACGAGTTAAGAGTCGGCCATAGGGTGGTCGGCTTCTCAGAGAGCAGCAACCTTGATCTTAAGACGCTGGTAGTACGAGGAGACAAAGGAGTCTCCTTGTACCATGGAATGGAACTCGTTGAGGAGGAAGATAGCGTGGGGTTGTTTGTTTGCGAGGAAGATCCGCTCGATAGTCACCCAGAAATCTCGGTCGGTGGGGTCGGTATCTTCCATGGCGAGGTAAAGTACAGAGTTGTCGATCGAGCCGAGCAGCCAGCTGCGCACGCAGCACTCGGCGATGTCCCACTGGGGGTCATCGGGTCGAGGTGGAGCGGAGCCATCGATGTGTGACCGTAGACCGAACTTTCCACAGAGGGATTTAAAGAAGAAAACCCACTTGGAATAGTTGGCGTTAAGATCAAGAGAGATAGAAACGTGAGATTTCACGTTCACAGCAGCGTAGGGGGTGAGAAGATCGGCGAGGTGGTGCCCAAAGTGTGGTTTGGAGCATCGAGAGTCGGAGCAAATTCGGCGACTGAAAGAGTACCGGAGCTAAGGGCGGACTCGGTGGCCATGACGAGAGGAGAAGAGGGATAAAAGGCCGATGGGAGTAAGAGACTGATGAGAAGAGAGATCGGCCAATCAGAAAAATGAGAAGCCAATAGAGAGTGGGCCAACCAGCCGATTAGAAGTGGTTAGCTGATATGGAGTAGATGAGAGAAAAATGTGGTAGCAGAGAAGATAGATCAGTAAAACTAAGATCCCAACTCTATACATCTAACAGTTTGTGCACAGGTATTAAGAGCTGATGTGCTAGCTCTGTCAAGATGAGGAATTAGTAAGTGATGAAGTTTCTTTTGTGCCCACTGATGTAAATATTGATCAGCATGTGGGGTAATACCATCTTGCAGTTCTCGATTGCGTGGTTGAAACGTAGATTTTTAAAAAATATTTCCAGAGTTCAGTGGTGTTTAAGTGGTACCTTCTTCACTGTGACTACTACCACACCAAACAAATCATTTAAATTCACAAAAAATATCACCAATCCTCGGCTTATAACCTAAAAAACCTAAGTCTTTAATAAACGATCATTCGGTTTTTTTAAACCATAAACTACGCTGTTAAGTTAAAATAGTTTTTTTTATTTAGAGTAGAGTTAGGAATTCATCATTAAATATAAGGCTTAAAATCACTGCTTATAAAATATATAAGCTAAAAAGTTAAAAAGTTAGTTTAGAAGTCTAAGCCAGTATGCTACTGTGTAAAATGTATCCTCTCGCCTCTCCTCTCTGGCATGGGATGGGTTAAAGCGTGCGACTTACATTCAGCACAGACCGGGGGTTGCGGCTTACGTGCGGGGCCCATGTTCATTGGGCTGGCGTCGCGTATTGCTGCTTTCTCCTAAGCCTCCCCTTTCTGTCACTTGTGCACCATCCGGCCGGGCCGGCGGAGGAAGATGGAGGCGCAGGCGACCCACCGGCGAGCCGGAGACCGCGGCGGCGGCGGCGGGAGCTCCGCCTCCATCGCCAAACACCTCGCAAACCAGGGCCAGGTACCTCGCGAGCACACGCGACCTCCGTTCTTTCTTCCCCCATCGAATCCTTTGCTGCTTGCTGCCCGCGGTGGTTCCATGGTGCCGATCGCTGCCCCACTCGCTTAGCTCAAATTCGTGGCTTCTCCTCCTCCGGATTTTAGCCCATCCTCATCGCCAGACTCAAAACGCGCGTAGCCAATCGCAGCATCGCGTTTACAGTTCTGTAATTGCTTCCTCGATTGCGGCTGCGGCTGCGGCTGCTCTGTGGCACTGCCAGATCCACCTGAACCACTCACAGCGTTCTGCGGAAACCTGAGAACTGCCGTTGTTTCCATATTCTGATTTCTGGAAGGTTCAGGTTGCAGCTGTACATCTCACTGCTCTCTACATTTGTTGTTCCTTTTCCTATCCAGGTGTTGAAGTGGCTGCAAGATTTCTCTGATAAGGTAGAGGAGAGAGCTAAAGGAGCCGCTGCAGAAATTAACGGGCTGTTAGATGAGGCTGGGGCGCTGGAGCTAGATATGAAGACCGCGATGATCTCCTTCAACAACCTGATCCGCCAAAGGTTCATTGAACATGCAAGTAGAGGTTCCAAATCTGTACATTGCACTTGTCTAGTTGTCTTTGATGCCTCTAGTCTACAAAACTATGCTTGCTTTGTGATTGATTTGTATACCTCAGATGACTATACTTAACTCTTGGTTGTAGTATTATTGGATATTCATTTTACACGTTGTGACTTTAATTCAGTCAAGTACACCCTTCTATGGTCAACTGCTGTATAGTTGTTTTGATTACTTTTTATAAGAAATAATTTCAAATATATGATCTATCTCCTCATTCCTTAAGTGGAAATTGCTTGGGACGCATGTCATGTATTTCCTTACTCTGCGTCAAGAAATTGGATAAGATATCAATGCTGATTGCTGCAAGTGTGACTTCAACTGCAGAAATTTTCAGATGAAGATAGTATGCATTTGAAAATAACGGAGAGTATGCAAGGTTCTCTGCAATCCCAAGTGCCAGCTCAGGATTATGAACGTGATATTTTACCAAGATACAAAGAAGCATTACACGTAGGACTTTCTTCCTGTAAGGACCATTTCCGAAGCAAGGGCCACTCAACCACCTCTGTGTTCAGGGTAATCGGCTTGCTTGCAGTTCTTGATGAAATATCTTCCCTCTCAAACTTTGCCCTTCAAATTCATTCCAGAATTTGTCATTACTAAAATTTTACCATGGAGGCTTGTTTAGGCTGATGCCAACTGCTTCCAGTTTTCAGCTTCCAAAATTTATTTCAGTCTTGATTAATTTTCTTCCAAAATTTTGACAAGATTACTATCCTTTTGGCACATTACGGTAAATTCATTTTCTTGTCAAAACACGTCCAATTTTCAGCAACCTATTAGATGACAAAATTTTGGAACACATTGCCGATGCAATTTTTGGCACCAATCCACTCGCTGGCCACCCCAGATTGTAAAGCAAATTAACTAAAAAGCTTTCTGTGAACTAAATATTGCCAATGTTTTCCAGAAAACTAATTATATGCCAAAACTGACAAACCAAATTGCGGTAGTTCTGTTTGGTAACTGTGGCTGGCATTATTTCAGAAATTCTATAGATCACAAGCGTTTTTTCTGTGGTAGCATTTCCAAATTATCTTTGCCACTTGACTCTTGAAGGCTATGTCTGCATACGGTCCTCTTCCACATATAATTGGTTCTGAAGAGTACATTCATGATAACACCTGTGGCTTGGCAGGTATAAGTTTTATTCAATAGTTCTTTAGAAACAATGGGGCTGATCACCCCCAATGTTATACTTTATGTGAATATACTCATGTGGGCTTTTCTATTTTGTTTCAAATAGATGATGTGCAACCTCTAAATGATGAATTCAGTTGGTTGCGGGAGTTTCAAAGTGAGTCTTCAGACCCATGGACTGCTGATATCTCCGAGTCTCAAATTTTCGGGGCTCAGCGAGGTTATGAGAAGGTAGAGTGTATTTATGGTTTGCCACAAGAATGATGTGTTCTGCTACTGCTTTGTTTTCTGTTTTCATATGGAGTTTGTGCAAACTCTAATGAATATATAGTACTCCTAGTTGGCATTGACACTAATAGAGTCTTCCAGACCATTAATCGTGTGTGCATGTTTCAATCCAGGGGGAGATAGACTCTGTGGTTTCTGTTGCACGAGAGTTCAAGGCAATGTTGGAAGCTGCACTTGTTAATCCCTACAAGTTCTGTATGTGATTCTTTCCCTACTTCTGTCCTAACTTTAACATCGTATAATACCTGTATAATGTGTTAACTACAATCTTCATTTATTCTGCCTTGTCCTTTCTTTGACAAGTCATCTTTCTTTCTTCGTCCAATTCAGATGTAGTTTTTTTTTGTTTTGTTTCTGTTATGATTTTCCTTTTCATTCATTTTGATAGACCATGCTTTTCACAGATGATGATGTAACTATTACAGCACAAGACGCTTCTGTAGAGAAGATAAGCACAAGTGAGGTACATCATAACCTTGCCGTGGCATCGTAGTTTGGACTATGAGTATCTTCAACCTATATTTCCCTGTCTGGCTAAGTTGTGTCTGTTGAGGTCACATCTGGAGTCCTACTCCCAAACACCAGACAAAACTTGCGTGTGTTCAACTTGCAAGATTTCCCTTTGGTTGTAAGATTTCATGTGAAGTTCAACTTGCTTCTAATTTGTGAGTTCTTGCTGTTAGACAGACCACTGGCCTGGACTGTATATATATAGACCCGACCCTCTCGTATACACTCGGGGGGATTCATAGCCACTGTACACATTCTACATGGTATCAGAGCGAGTCTAGACATCCCGGTGTGCTAGCTTTTTCCTCCGGCAAGCCGACCCTTTCCTTCTCCTCGTCAACGTCTTCTTCCCGTCGCCGACTCTCTTCCCGGTACTCTCCTCGCTCTCTTGTCTCCATTTCTTCTTCTACCCGTCTCTCCCGCAGTCACCTTTTCTCCACCCCACCTCCGCGCGACCAGGCGACGGTCTCGATCCGCCTCCTCGTCCCGCCTCGCACCCGTCTCCGCTCTTCCTCTTGTTTCGTGCATCTTTCCTTCTCTGACGCCGGCGTACCTCCGCGCTCGTCGTCTCCATCGGCTGGAAACCTCCCTTGGTTCTCGCCCTTTCCGACACGCTCAATGGCTCTCGGACGCGAACCTTCTCTCCTCACGTCCGAGCCAGTCCAGCGTGTCCACGTGTCCACGGACACAAATCCCTGTCTCCCGGACGCGAACATATTCTCTTCGCGTCCGGCCACTCCCTGCCTTTTTCGCGTCCACCCCACTCCTTGACCTCCACGAGTCCACAGACGTGAATCTTCTCTTCACGGACATGAATCCTCGCACGTCCGTGACCTAACCACTCATCGGCAAGGGCAAAGGCAAAGGCAGGACCTGGCAGGGTCCGACGCCACCACGACCTACCTCGGTCCCCACCCACCCTGCCGGTCCCACGGGTCTGTGGCTCTGCTACAACCCCTGGGCGCCCCAGCCCCAGCCATGCAGCCCCATCGACTGGCAACCCGAAGTTCTCGGCGCCCATTCCCAGGCTCACCTGGCATCGGCTCCCGTTCTGCCGCCTCAGCCGATGCTACCAACCCCAACCACCCAGTCGGTTCCCTCCTGGAACCAGGCTGGCCTCGTCGCTGCCTTCAACCAGATGACGCTCCAACCACAGCACCCTTGGGTGCTAGACTCTGGGGCGTCTTCACACATGGCGTCATCAGCCGGTATACTTCGCTCCTGTCACTCCTCTTCCTTCCCTTTTGTCACCATCGGCAATGGTCACTCTCTTCCTGTCCAATGCCGTGGTGACTCCTCTCTGTCTACATCCACCACTAACCTTTCCTTATGTAATGTTCTTATCGTCCCTTCTCTTATTCACAATCTTATATCTGTTCGCCAATTCACATGAGACAACCACTGCTCCATTGAATTTGACGCGTCTGGTTTCTCTGTGAAGGATATCCCAACCCGGCGATAGATCCTTCGCTGCAATAGTGGCGGAGATCTCTACACCATTCCCGCTGCGCCGCCCACCCCACACGCCAGCGTCGCCCTCTCCACCAACCTTTGGCACCTTCGCCTCGGCCACCCCGGCCCCGACGCTGTCGCCACCCTCTGTCGCAGCGCCTCCATCCGATGTACTCACAGCAGCTCCACGGTTTGCCACTTATGTCAACTTGGCAAACATGTGCGTCTGCCCTTTTCTAGTTCTCTCTCCTGTACCTCGCGTCCATTTGAACTTATACATTGTGATGTATGGACGTCCCCAGTTAAAAGTGTCTCTGGTAATTAGTATTATCTCGCTATACTTGACGATTACACACACTATTGCTAGACCTTCCCACTCATCTACAAATCCGAGGTCGCCTCTCACCTCACTCACTTCGTCACGTACGTATCCACTCAGTTCAACCTCCCCATCAAGGCTTTACAAGCCAATAACGGTACGGAATTCGTCAACCATACCGTTACAAACCTCCTCACCTCGCAGGGCATCCATCTCCGGCTCTCCTGCCCCTACACCTCTCCTCAGAACGGCAAAACCAAGCGCCTTCTTCGCACCCTCAACAACATCTGTCGCACCATGCTACTTCATGCTCACCTACCCGCCACTTATTGGGTCAAAAATCTGGCTACTGCGACGTACCTTCTCAATCGGCGCTCATGCTCCTCCGTTCATAACAACATTCCCTATGCCCTTCTCTACCGCACGACGCCCGACTACTCCCACCTTCGCGTTTTCGGGTGCCTCTGCTACCCAAATCTCACCGCCACAGTTTCCCACAAACTCGCTCCCCGCTCCACCGCCTGTATTCTCCTCGGCTATTCCATCTCTCACAAGGGATACCGATGCCTCGACCTTTCCACCCGATGGGTCCTCGTCTCTCGTCACGTCATTTTTGATGAGACATGTTTTTCCTTCGGTCTCCATCCGAGATCCTCCTCTAGTGATCTTGACTTCCTCCTCACCAACACCATGCCGACCAGGTCTCCCCCACTGCCCTCTCCATCGGCCCTCTCATCGGTCGCTGCTGAGGATTTACCCGTCACATATCCCACCACTTCTTGGTCCGATGTCCCCACCATCGGACCCCCATCGGTCCCACCTTTGATTGTTCACTCTGGTCCAGTGGATGCTTTTTTGGTCCAAAAGTCTATGCTGATATGCCTATTTGGGGAATATGATACCAATAAAAGAAATTATTTTCTTCATTCGAAATTTCCAGTTTTTAAAAATGTATATCCCTAATAAAGTTGCCTTGTGATGATTTTAGGGCCCAGTTATGCTGACAGGGACAAGTGAAGCAGTGAGCGGAAGATCAGCACTAGAAGATAACTCTGAAGAGACAGGACTTTTTGCAAGCTTGCAAAGCCCAGACACCAATGCTCATGATATCTATTCTGCTTTGGTTAGAAAAGGTCTGTTTGATACTGGTGATGAGATCCTGTCTATGGATACAGGGGAGTCTGTTGGTACTCCTGTTTCAGCCCTAGCCTCAGGTTTAGCAAATCTTGCCATTGCTGATCAAGCTGAAAAGAGTTACTCAATAAACGAAACTACAAATGAGGAGGGACACTATGAAGGGGATGATCCAACACCATCAAACAAAGACGAGGAATATGACCAAACTGATGCACATGGTGTGTCTTCGCCAGAGCAAGAGGATGGTGTTTCTAGACCAAGACCATCCTAGCCATGCTGATATTGGTCAATTTCTTCTCAAGTGTAGTTGTATTTGTCAGTCGAAATCTACAGTTGATGCTGATGAATAGACTTCTTGGCAATGATTTAGACAAAGAACACGCTTTTACTGCCATGTGCTAGACTAGGAAACTGTGTAATCTGTTCAGTAGATGCAGTTCAGTTACTTCAGTAAATCAAACTAACGCATTGAAAATACGACATTGCAATAATTTTTTCGTTGTTAGTACTGATTTAATTCCATCACCAGCTCAACTATATTGGCGCTGTGCTTGCTCTTATCTTCCTGATGAAGATCAATAATTTGTTCAGCTCAATCTGCTGAAATCTGCACTGTAGAATATCTGAGGCTGACGTTGAGGTCTCGAGGATGAAGAATTTGGCACGCCAAAACCATCCGACGATCGAGAGGCTTTGGTTATGCCTGGTGGCAAGCAAGATGGGATCTGGATTCTGGAATTCTGGCCTGGTGGCAAGCAAGATGGGATCTGGAATTCTGGATGACGAAGACAGCATTCTACATAGAAATATCGTCGACTGAATCAAGGAACACGATCATGGCTTGTTTTGCATGAGTGAACAAAAGAGAAAAGATGATCGGACGAAAAGATGAAATGAAAGGCACTCTTATGTCTTATCGATCAAGACATTGTCACAGTAACTGGCAAATGTTCTTTTATATTCTCAGACTGAGGCTGAGAGCTTCAGTGCAAGCAGAAGCTAATAAGCTCGCCACTGACAAAGCTCAGCAGTAAATCCTACTCTGTGTGCATCAATGGCTGGCTCAACCGTCGTTCTCATCCCGTCCTGGGGATCCGGCCACTTCATGTCCGCGCTTGAGGCCGGCAAGCGGCTGCTGGGCAGCGGCGGTGGCGCCGTCTCGCTCACCCTGCTTGTCATGCAGGCGCCGACGGAGATAAAGGCGTCGGAGGTCGAGGCCCACGTGCGGCGGGAGGCGGGTTCCGGACTTGACATCAGCTTCCGGCGGCTCCCCGCCGTCGAGCACCCCACCGGCTGCGTGGCTCCCGAGGAGTTCACGTCGCGGTATGTCGAGCGCCACGCGCCCCACGTCAAGGCGGCCATCGAGGAATTGACGTCCCCGGTGGCCGCGGTCGTCATCGACCTCTTCTTCACGCCTCTGCTCGACGTGACCCACGAGCTCTCGCTGCCGGCGTACGTGTACTTCGCCTCCACCGCCGCGTTCCTCGCGCTCATGCTGCGGCTGCCGGAGCTCCGGCAGGAGCTGACCGTGGGGTTCGAGGGCATGGAGGGCTCGGTGGACGTGCCAGGGCTGCCGCCGGTGCCGCCGTCTCACATGCCGGTGTGCCTCGTGAACAAGACGGTGAAGAACTACGACTGGTTCGAGTACCACGGGCGCCGCTTCATGGAGGCGAAGGGCATCATCGTGAACTCCTCCGTCGAGCTCGAGGGCGCGGTTCTCGCTGCGATCGCGGACGGCCGCTGCGTGCCCGCCGCCGGACGCTCCGCTCCGGCGATCCACGCGATCGGGCCGGCGATCTGGTTCGACAGCCCGCCGGATCAGCCGCATGAGTGCGTACGGTGGCTCGATGCGCAACCACTGGCGTCGGTAGTGTACCTCTGCTTCGGGAGCATCGGTTTCCTCGACGCGGCGCAGGTGAGGGAGGTCGCCGCGGGCCTCGAGCGCAGCTGCCACCGCTTCCTCTGGGTCCTGCGCGGCCCACCCGCCGGCGGCGTGCGGTACCCGACGGACGCGAACCTGGGTGAGCTCCTCCCGGAGGGGTTCCTGGAGTCCACCGCCGGGAGGGGTTTGGTGTGGCCGAGGTGGGCGCCGCAGAAGGCCATCCTCGGCCACACCGCCGTGGGCGGATTCGTGACGCACTGTGGCTGGAACTCGGTGCTGGAGAGCCTATGGTTCGGCGTGCCGATGGCGCCGTGGCCGCTCTACGGTGAGCAGCACCTCAACGCGTTCGAGCTAGTGGCCTCCATGGGCGTGGCGGTCGAGCTGACTCTGAAGACGACGACGATGAAGGACGGTAACGCGGCTAGATCCTTCGTGGAGGCGGCGGAGGTGGAGCGCGCGGTGAGGAGGTTGATGGTGCCGGGCGGTGGCTGGTCGGGGTCGGAGAAGGAGGGGAGGAAGGCGAGGGAGAAGGCCGCGGAGATGAGCGCCGCGTGCAGGAAGGCCGTGGCGAGGGGCGGCTCGTCGCACGCGGCGCTGCAACGGCTCCTGAGTGAGATCGTGGGCCAGAATAGCCAGTTAGTTGGCCCATGCCACACGGAATCAGGCGTAGTTTAGCCCAACGAGAAACCACACGTCAACCGCAACGGCATGGCTTACCCACCTTCCACCCCCTTTTGCTATACATCCATCGACAAATTTTCTCAAATATAAATACAATATAATTATAGTATAATTATATTATAATTTATATGTGATTTATATATAAATTTCACGTAATTTTAGGCCATTAGATTTGCTTTAATTCGTTCAAGTGAGGAAACAAAAAGCATGGGCATGTGCATGAGTGAGAGGACTCAATCCCCTGACCTCCGTGTAATTTTGGGCCATTAGATTTGCTCTAATTCATGCAAATGAGGAAGGAAAAACACACATCGTGCACATAAAGTGAGGGGACTTTATCATGTGACCTCCGCTTCGCCGAACTAGCATGCTACCGTAAGGTATAGTTACATATAAGTTACATTGATACATCTTAAAAGAAAATTTAATATAAATAGTTCCCTCGGAAACCGTTAGCAAAGAGTAGGGCATTTCGACCCATCAAGGCATCAACCTTGGGTCGGGTGTGGATCCCCTGAAGTTGACTCAACTCCACTGAATGGATTTCACCTAATCTGAACAGTTAAGGCTGTATTCCGCAGCACAAGTTAGTTTCTAAACCTCCACGCATGAAAAACGAAACGGGCTGATTAACACACGATTAATTCTAAATTAATTTAAAAAAACTTTAAAAATAGATTAATATGATTTTAAAAAATAAATTTTCTATAAAAAAATTTTATAAAAATATATTTTTTGAAAAGTGTGCGTATAAAAAAAGAGAAAGAGACGTCAGGAACATGGATAAACTAGTGCAGCTATGTCTTTTTTCTAGTCATAGGATTAAACCATGTTTCTTCTTCTTCCTTGGTCTGTCTCCAGGCCCTGCTTCTAGTTTTCTTCTTGTCCATTCAAGCCACCTCCATGGTTTCAACTTCACAAGCAGATCTGAGTTGAGTTTTGCACATAAAAAATTGAAACCTTGTCTCCTGCCCTTATCGTTTGAACCTGTAAGTTAAATTGGTGCCGATTTCAGTTAGAAGCTTGATAAAGCTAAGGCGGCCATGGTTAAGACAATGACGACGTCACCGAGAAGCAACGATATTAGGCTATGGCGGGCGGGTGGCAAGATAAATTTGTGCTGATGCGACATATGGAACATGGTTTCCAGTGCTGTTTGCTAATATTATACCCAATCAAATGTTAAAAAGAGATCAAATTGAACATGGTTTCCAGTGTTATTTGCTAATATTATACCCAATCAAATGTTACAAAGAGATCAAATTTTAACCTCCAAAACACTAGCAGACGCTCTTTAGTGTAATTTGAGGATTGGATGCAATATAATTCGTTAGGAATTCGTTAGTTCTAACTTTCGAACTTTGCCGCTCAATGGTGGTCAAGCAAAACTGGAAGAAATTTTGGTCCACGGGATAAGTAGTGACCTCTTTTCTTGGTTCTCAAGCTTGTACAGTGTCGATGAGAGGGAAGAACCGAGGAAGGGCCAGGAGACCAAGGAAGAAGAAGAGACGTGGCTTAATCCTATGCCTAGAAATAGACTAACGGTTCAGATTAGGTGAAATCCCCTCGGTGGAGTTGAGTCCAACTCTAGAGAATCCGCACCCATCAACCTCATATCTCCACCGAAATGGTACAAGGCTGGACAAGGTACTCGTGATACTGTCAAATCTGTCATGCGAGGACGGTGACTTTTGGGTGGAAGCTCTGAAGTCTGAACTGTTTTCATTGAAGAAACGGAATTGAATACACATGAAGTGCACAAGTACAGCTCTTGATATACATACGTACAGTACCGAGAAAATGGTACAGCTCTTGATGTACGTACGTACAGTACAAAGAAAGTGGACTACACTTCGATCCTCAGCAGCTCGCATCAGTGATTTAATTTCCGGTTTATCCCGCCGGATATCCGTTTCTTGTACTTTTTCCATCACGGCTTAAGCGTGACATCTGATGACTGCTAGCTGTAAACTGCAATGACCATTTAACAGATTAGCAGCCCGAGCAGTTGCTCTTTCTGCTCATTTATCCTCTTAAATTTTTTGGGTTAATTTACCTGTAAATTTTCTCATGGTTCAGTAGAATTTATCGGCGTGTTTCAAAAATTAATAAAAAAACAGAGAAACCAGCTGGAGATAAGGAGTGGTCGCTGCATGTTTGTGTGCAGGTGGGCCAACGAAATTAAACCAAAGTTGTCTGGTAATGGGAGGTCCACATCCAATTATCCTCTCGCATGGCGCCGTTAATGCTACCAACGGGCGGTCGGGCTCAGAATTTAAATGCTGTGTGCTTTAGCCAAGGTAGAGAAAATGAGGTCTTTATTTATTTCCAAATATCTCATGATCAGCCGCTCTAGATCGATGGTGTGAGAATCACGTTCAAGCTATGATAAGATGGATCAACGGGAGACAAGAAATGCATGAGCAGTCATTATTCCAGCAAAGGAAAATTTTGCAAACTCTACATGATGACTCTTCATATCTTAGAACTTCTCCCTGAAATTTTGCATAACATATCTCAAATTGATTGAAGAGTTAAAGATCACACTGGCTGGGTAATGAGATTGGAACAAAATTTATTGGAACAAAATTTAACTTCCTCCTCCACTCCAGCATATGTACATACATGCACATGCAAAGATACATGCCAATATTACAAGCTGCATGCAAAGCATTTGCAGTGATCAACAAGGCCAATTAGTTAATTAATACTCCTCCAATAGTATCCAACACAACAAGGACATCTAGTAGGAGAGAGCAGAGAGAGAGAGAGCAAGTGCGCACGTACGCATGCAGTAGGTCGTCTTCGTCTCCTCTCCCCCGGTGGTCGTCGTCGTCGCCGTCGCAGCTAAGCTAACTTGTGTAGAGCCTGTAGTGGCGGTAGGACTTGAGCATGGCACCGCAGAAGGTGCAGATGATGGCGCGCCACGTGGCCCTGTGCACGGTGAGCAGGTAGCAGAAGCGGGTGGCCGTCTCCATGTCCGCCACGCTCGCGCACCCGCCGCACCGCGAGCATATCCCCGCCGCCGGCTTGCTGCTCCGCACCTTCCGCTGCTGGTCCACCAGGAAGCAGAAGAGCACCATCCTCAAATCCTTTCTTCTTCTTCCTCGCTCCTCTCCGGCTAGCTCGAAGGACTCTGAACAAACAGCACGCCGCAAGCTAAGCTAAGCGGTGTGGCGTGCGTGATGGTGACGACGGTGGGCGGGGGAGGTGGAGGGAGGAGGTAAAGGGCGATGGGGTTTTAAGGCGAGTGCATATGGATCGCATTGATGGCGGAGGTAGTGAGGTGTGGGGGTGGTAGCGGGTAGGAGAAGGGGGTGGTCATAATGGCGTGTCGGCTTGATGGCTGGACGGCTGGACCATGCAATGGCGCGTAGTATGCCACTCTTGACTTGGATCATGTGTTCTCTCCACTTGCCTGGAATAATATAATTACAGGTTTTTAGACCTAATGCATGTCAGTACGAGATAGAATTGAACACCGCCACCGCGCCACCTAAAAAACTGTCTTAGTATTCAATCAGCATGTCTGTATATGTGAAGGAGAAAATTGTCTGAAATTCTGAATCTTTGATATGCATATTTGTATGTGATGTCTCTGAATTATCTACTCCATTCGTTTTATGTCTTAACACGTTTTAACTTTCTTCTAATTTAAGCTTATTTAAGTATAGTGAAGTTTATAAGAAGGACAATTTCATCATCCTGAAAAGATACCGGGAGATGCCATATTTTCTTACTGTAAAATTTGGTACATATAGGTATTATAGGTATTATGTATCTTTAGGTCCTAAAATTTTGAGTATAAACCTAGAAATACTTTCTTAAATATGGTAAAAATGTGTTATTATAAAAATATAGTATTATTTATAACACCAATTTAGTCTCTATTAGATTATGGCATATTATAATATGTACTTATATTTAATATAAGCCACTCTTATACCTCTATAACTTAGTAATAACAATTTTGTCTGTGGTTTTTTTACCATATTAGAGAGGTTTTCTACGTTAAAATATGTATCTTCGTGTTTGACGAAGTTCTGTAGCAAAATTAATGTTCATCAAATCTGACGTGGAGTTGCTTCTACTCTAAGTTAATCTCTCTTGCTCGCGCGCACGGGAGAAAAAACAAGTTAGCATCAGACTGTTCCATCAAAGTAGTAGCTAGCCACGCGATGCACATATGTAAGGAGAAAAAGCGGAAGCAGAAATCTGCACATACGTCCACCGATCTGCTATGCACCCATCCTGACAAAAAAAAACAAGTAGCAGGAACAAAGCCATCCATCTACCCTGTGCGTCCCAAGGACCAATCGAATGCATCATCCTGCCTGTTAATGTGAATTCAATTTCACATTGGATTTTTTTCTACGTCCACACACAAGCACACCAGTTAGTTTTCTTTTGAACATAATATATATATATATATATATTTGATTTGTAATTTATTTTTTAATATATCATCCACTAAATTTGATATTGAGAAATTTAATGGTAAGATTAGTTTCAGCATATGGTTGGTTTAGATGAAAGTTGTTCATGTATTCACAAAATATTGAGTGCTAAACCAATGAGCATGACAAATAATAAATAAGAGGAATTGGATAAAAAGTGTTATTTGCTATATAACTTAGCTTGTCTTCAGATGTTTCATGTAATGTTATTAATAAGACATTTACATCTTCATTGTGAATAAATTTAAAGACGTTATATATGAAAAAAAAAAGTCTCACAAACAAATTATGGTTCAAGAAATGTCCGTACATAATTCACATGGCAGAAGATACCTCTATCCAAACTCATCTTAATAAGTTTAATTCATTTATTATTGATCTTAAGAAATTAGATGTGAAAATTGATGATGAGGATAAAGTTATTTTATTGTTGTTTCTTTGCTTGCTAAATTTAAACACTTTAAAGAAATTATGCTTTATGATAATCATGATTCCATTACTTTTGAGAATGTAAAATTAAATTTATTGTCTAAAAATTTTTTATATTGATTCTTGTTCTAAAGTTAAGGTTGAGGGTTTAATAATTAGAGGTTGATCAACCTAAAAATGTGATTCTTTTAAATTAAGAGATATTAAATCCATATTATTTTTCGATTGCTTCAAATTAAATAGAAAGAAAGAAAGGATTAAAACTCAAAATAAAAAAATCTATCGAGGCTAGTTTTGTTGCAAGTGATTTTGATGGGATGTTCTAATTAGCATTACTAGTATAGAGGATCAAACTACTTGATTATTGACTTAGCTTGTAACTTTCATATATGTCAATATAAAAAGTGGTCTTCTACTTATGATTCTGTTAATATTGGTGAAGTCATTATTAGCGATAAGTCTTCACTTGAGATTACTAGAATTGCTTCTGTTCAAATCAAGACACATTATGGCATTATTAGAACTCTTTCAAATGTTTGCCATGTCCCTAGAATGAAAAAAATCTTATTTCTTTAGGCATTCTTGAATCCTTAGGATATAAATATGTTGGTGACAATATTGTTCGTAAGATTTGAAATGCAATCTTATTGTTTTAAAGGGTAATAGAATTGGTAGTCTTTATTTTTTGCAAGGATCTACAGTTACAGATGCTGCAATTGTTTCTACTATTACATCAGATGCTTAAATCACCAAGCTTTGGTATATGCGCTTGGGTCATATGAGTGAGAAAGGTATGTATCTTCTTCACAAGAAGTCATTTAAAAATTATTGTCAAACTTGATTTCTGTGAACATGGTGTATTTGGCAAAAAAAAATGTTAGTTTTACTATTGCTACTCATTAGACTAAAAAATTTTTTATTATATTTATTTTGATCGATAGGAAAAGTCTAAGTTTCGTTCTATTGGTGGATGTGAATACTTCGTAACATTCATAGATGATTATTTTCACAAAGTTTGGGTTTATTTTTTAAAACATAAAGACAAAGATCTTTTTCAGTGTTTTAGAAGTGAAAAATTTTAGTGAAAACCAAACTGACAGAAAAATAAAGTTTAGAACTGATAATTAATTGGAATTTTACAGTGATGAGTTTGATAATTTTTATACTAATTATGGTATTGCAAGACATTTGACTATTCCAAGAACTTAACAAAACGGTGTCACAATACGTATGAATCACATTTTTTGGAAAGAACTCATTGTATGCTTTCAAATGTAGGATTGTGGAACAAGTATGCTTTATGGCTGTAACTTTTTTAATAGTTTGTTATTTAATCAATCGCTCTCTAAATTCTACCATAAAGTTTGGTCAGATAAACTAGTAAATTATTCTAATTTAAGAATTTTTGGTTGTGCTGCTTATGCTCATGTTAGCAATCAAAAATTAGAGTGTAGAATAAGAAAATACATATCTGTTGGCTATAGTTCTGGTGTCAAAGGATATCATTTATGGTACAAATTGATTATTAGTCGTGATGTTAATTTTTATAAAGATATTTTTCTCTCCTCGGGTGGTGTTAATTTATCTATAATTGAATCTAAAACTAATGAAGTTGTTGCAAGGGATACAATAGTTTTGTCTACTGTTGATTTGGATTTCTTAGTTACTCCTGCTACATAGCAAATTAATACTAGTACATAATAAGTTTCTAGTTTATCGTGTTTTGATAATAACGATCAATGCATTGCTCTAGAAGAAATATCTAGTTGTCTGTTTGTTGTCGTGATACTAATGATATGACTTATTATGCTCTCTTGCCACACAAGAAATCAACAATATTGTTGAACCTTCTTCTTTTTAAAACTATTTTATGTAAAAATTCTTTTAATTGGTTTATTTTTATAAATGAAGAAATTAAGAGCCATAATAAAAATCACACATAGGATTTAGCAGAGGTTTCAATAGGTAAAAAGCCGTTAAAGTGCAAATGAATTTATAAGAAGAAGGAATGTATTTTTAGATTTAAATCCCGTTTAGTGCTAAAAGATTATAAAAAAAGAAAAGGTATTGACTTCAATAAAGTTTTTTTTCTCCTGTTATACATCATTATCATTCTTATATTCAGATAATGTTTTCTTTTATTGATTTATTTGACTTGGAATTAGAGTAACTTATGTTAAAATGGAGATTTAGAAAAGGAGATCTTTATGACAACTGTTGCTTCAAAAGATCATTTAGTTTGTCATGTGAAGAAATCTTTTTATTGCCTGAAATAAGCTTTTAGGTAGTGGTATAAAAGTTTTAATTCTTTTATAATTGCACAATAATATTCATGTATTAACTATGATAGTGTGTTTATTTCAAACAATTTTTCAATAGATCTTTTGTCTATTTGTTATTTTACGTCGATAATATGCTCATTGCTTCTCATAACAAGTCACTAATCGATGATTTAAAGGCTCAACTTAATATGAATTTGAGATGATCTAGGTCCTACAAAGGAAATTTTTGGTGTAGAAATTCAGCATCGTCTCAAGACTGGTAAACTATTTCTATCTCAAACTGAGAAGTTATATGAAAATTTTAATATTAGTAATTGCAAGCCTGTTTTTACACCTTTTACTTTACACTTTAAATTATCTTTAAGTCAATGTTCTATTAATGAAGATAACAAAGACTATATGTTACGTATTCCTCATCCTAGTGCCATTGGCAATCTCATATAAACTATAATTTGTACTCATCAGATTTAGCTTATGCAGTGTGGTTAGCTGATTTATGCCTAATCTATAAAAAGAACATTGGAATGTCATGAAGTGGATTCTTCATTATTTAAAAGATATTTTTAATTTTAGCTTGATGTTTGATAAGAATAAAGCGAAGACAAATAATGTTGTTGGGTTTATTGATATTGATTATGCTAGAGATAAAGTCTATTTCTAAATATATCTCTTTGTGTGGTTTAGCCATTAGTTAGAAGGCTTCACTCTGTTACCGCTATTTCTACTACTAAACTAGAATATAATATATTTTTATCATTGAAGGTATCAACGAAGCTATTTGTTTATCAGGTCTTATTTATAAACTTGATATTCAGTATTATATTAATAGGTTAGAGTGGTATTTGTTGACCAAGAAGAATAATATGTTTCATGCCAAGATCAAGCACATTGATATCACACACTATTTTAGTTGTGATATTGTTGTTTAGGGATAATTTATTATGAGAAAGATACGTACTGAACATAATCATATCCTTAGCTCTTTAGGTGTACATGTAATGTAATATAGTTGATTCTATCTCTCGTGTTTTTTTCTCTTAGAGAGGTTTTTCACTAAAATTATTGTCTCGTTTTACTCTATTTTATCTAACAGTTTCATTAATTTTTTCTATAAATTTGATTTAAATAAAAGTTTAAAATATATTATATGCCGGTTAATTCCCTTCTTAGTTTTCAGTTTTCAGTTTTAAATGCTTTCTTTAGAATGGAGGAATTTTACGATAATTTTATGAGATTTGAACTGATTCATGTTAAACTGTGGTAAAATTCCGACATTCATTAGTATCCTTTTCTTTTTCTAGAAACAGCAGTAGAACAATTGAAGTGGCAGTCATAACATCGTCCAGAAACTCAACACGTCGGTTTGAAATAGATCGTATGACGCCGACTGCCCATAGGGAGGTAGCAGTGGCCAGTGGGAGAGGGTCAAATCTGGGAGCTAGCTAGACTGCGAGGGAAGGGCAGTTGATTTGGACTTAGGTAATGGATAGGCAGCAGGAGCTAGCAGATGGGTTGAAGTATCTGTCAAGCCATTTATTAGTGCCTTCGCCAATTCCATTTGGATTTGGTTGAAGGGCCTCATGAAGCAGGCAAACATGTGTCTTGAGCCTTCCCTGCTAAGCAAGCGAAATAGTACGAGATAATCCATTTGACAAATAACTAACCATTTACTTCATCCGCTTTACATAAATTAAAAAGGAAGATAAAATTAAATAAAAAATAATTATAGTTAGTTAAGATGAGAAATTATATAAAAAATTAAATGAGAGATAATTATGATTGGTTGAGATAAGAGATTAGATAAAAAATTAAATAAAATTTAAATGTTAAAAATAACTATATTAATTTTTGGACGGGAAGAGTATTTTGATTCAGTAAATGATCGGTAGGAAATCAGATTCTGTATGTTTCAACACGTACATTTCAGAGGTGGAGAAAATGCCTCTCCAACAAAGGCTTTGGATAAGGACAGAAAAGGCGCCAAGCAACGGTTCTTTATCAATTCTTAAAGGTTTTCTCTTGTTTCAGGGATCAACCTGCAACTGGGAGAGGAGGACCACCTCCTGTGATGCTGGATGGGTTCATTTGCTACTCTCCAATACCATCATATTCATCAAGTTAATTTTGATATATCAGGCTTACATGGTGACCATTTGTACACAATGGCAGGCCCATATGAATCCATTAATCTTATCCCTCAAAAACAAAAGTCATTATAATGATTTACGGTGATTTAAGATAGAATATATACGGTGCCATTAGCTTTTTTAAGAGCTAGTTCTATCTCCGTTTATGTTTAATAAGTTTATAAGAAAATATAGCAATATTTATAATACTAAATTAATTTTATTAAATTTAACATTAAATATATTTTGATACATTATGTTAAAAATATTACTATATTTTTCTATAAATTTAGTTAAAGAAGTTTGATTTTTAATATATGACACTGCTAATTTGTTTTTTTACAACTTTGACTACTATTTTTCTATTTAGAATATAACAATAATATATAGCAAAATTGTAATATTATAAAATTACTTATAAAAAATCTATCAATATGATTTTAATGTTTTTAACCTAAATATTTTACAAGCTATTGATGTTTAAATTTTAAAAGTTTAACCAAATAAAATTAATGGTGTTATATAATTTATTGTCAATGAACAATGAGATCACACCATCGTCTTATTTTCATCCTAACTTTATCACTGTTCATATTAAGTTCTACCGTTCGATCTTTTCATCCAACCTCATGAATGTCAATCCTTGGGTCCACTACATGGAGTGCAAAGCTACCCAAATTATGTTTGTCGTCATTAGATTTTGTAGAGCAAGTGATCGATACAAGTCATGAACATGCAGGTCGACGTTTATTGCTAGGCTATTGCAATATACATATATGTATGCTCAATAGCCTTTAATTATCATTTAGATTCCTTTACTATACTAAGCAGTTCTTCCCAAGGACAATGTAGCATATTTCCAAACGAAATTACAGAGGGGGACTATGTTGGATGTTGCCCATGCTGCTGGCAATATATAACTTAATAAGCTATGAGTGCCTCAAAAATCTGTGCTTCCATAACTCGTCCGCGTTACTCCCGTTTGTCAAGCCTGCACTGCTTGCCTTGTTCTTGTAGATTAGTTAGTTAATTAGGACCACAAACTAGCAACGCAATCAAGCGATAAATGATGGATGAGCCGCCTACTCATGCATCCTGAATCCTTCCCTTCCTTCGACTATAGGGAATTAGTAGAAGATGGGTCTCTGTCTGACACGTAAATATGAGTACATTAAAGTTTCTGGCCTATGTAGTATTTGCTGACAACGACAAACCGCCGATCCTACTATAAAATACGTATTAGTGTGACAATTATGATCAGTGACATTGAGTTTCATCCAAAGATTGTGCTACACTTAAACGTCGTGACAGGCTAACAACGTGATTCGGTGAAATACATGAGTTTAGCTCGTGTAGGATTTAATATGGGAAAAAATTCGCACTTGAAAAGGCGGCCAAAATTCCAAGTATTTCATGGACGATCTTGAACCGATGCTGCTGACTACGTACAGCGCGGCCGTACGACGGTGTGTGGAGTGCCTGCGGCGCACGTCCGTGGCAAGCATCGGTTTTCATCGTGCACAGCCGCGGCCGGGCAATTTCAGAAGGAAAACGTCTATTTCTCCTCCCCAACTATGACTTATTCTAATTCATATTTCTTAACTTAGCGACTTCATTAATTATTAAAATTGGCTTATGACAGTTTAGACGGTAGTTGTGCCCTAAAATATGCTTACGTAATGTGTTAGGTCATTTTTGGTGGAGAGTTTTATTTTACGGTTTTTAATAGTGTCACGTTATCCAAAGGCTTGGGTTAATGAATGAAACAAAATATTGAATGTACAGTTTTATTTTATAATTTTATATATTATTTATAGCATTTAATTATTTAATTATGATATAAAATAATTTGGTCACGGTAGGTTTTATTTACGTTTCCAAGGCATACAATAAAATAATTTAGCCACAGTGAGTTTTTATCCTATTTCTAAGGCGTAAGTAAGTGTATATATCAGGTTTTATCTAGATAAAACTTATTTCTTTTTATTTTTTATAAATGTATTAATATTTTATTAAATTTGTCTACGTGATATTTTATTTAATGAGATTAAAACTCTAAGTAAAGCTTGCACTGGTCAGCGATTTTTTGTATAACACTGGCTACGTACAGCGTAATCATACGCGTCAGAGGGTGGAGTGCCTGCCGCGCGGTCTGTCAACGAAAATTTTCATCGTGCACAGAACATGATCGGTTTCGTCGTGCACAGCCGCGGCCGGGCAATTCCGGAACGTATGAACAGAAAGCGAAGCGGGCCATGCGGCCGAGCAACCAGGAAGTTGGCCTCCTGGTTCGCGTTCGACTAGGATTTTGGCCCGATTGGTCGGTGGCGCGCCTCGGACGCTGTGGCTAGCTCCTGATTCGATCGCCACCAAGCTCTCCCCTCCACGACGACCGTCAAGCCCCGCCGGCCACGACGCCTCGGTGGCCGTCTCCTGTCGGCGTACCCCAGCGCCGGGCACTCCAACCCCTCCACAGCAGTACCGAGTGAACGGTGCCCATCAGGCCGCCGTCCCCGAGCGAACAATAGGCAATTATTAGCTGCGTCGTCGCCGTTGCCGGGCGGAGTGTCACCTCGGCGCCTTTCCACGGTCTCCCGACCGCCCATGGCGCACAAAGGGGTAAGCCCACTGTCTCCTCAAATTTGGACTCTGTTTTGATGCATTGAGATGTTGGCCGCTCGTGTCATTCTTGGGACGATCTCAAGGTGTTTGATGGAATGGCCAGTAGAGTCAGTGGGCCGCTACTTCGGCGTAAATCTATCTACACATGCTTCACCAAGAACACCAAACACGAAGTATAACACTCTACCAATATATGTGCTTATTCTACGGTGACTAAAGAGCAGGATTGCTCGATTGCAGCCCGACAAGCCTGGTGGCAGCGGCGGCGGCAGGGCGGTGCAGCTCAAGGACCTCGTCCCGGCGGCCACGAACACCGTGAACACAACGTTCATCGTGCTCGACAAGGCGGCCAGGGCAGCACCACCGCACGGCCGTGCCGATGCTAGAGAGGAGACGTGCCTGGCGCTCGTGGCCGACGAGACGGCGGCGGTGCACTTCCTGCTGTGGGGTGCCGAGTGCGACGCGTTCGAGCCCGGCGACATCGTTCGGCTGACGGACGGCATCTTCTCCTACCACAGGGGCAACAGCCTTGCGCTGCGCGCCGGCCGGCGCGGCCGCACGGAGAAGGTGGGCGAGTTCACGATGCTGTTCGTGGAGACGCCCAACATGAGCGAGGTGAAGTGGGGGCGCGACCCCGGCGACCCCAAGAGGATGGTGCAGGAGGCCGTCGTCTCGCCGCACTCTCAGGTCTTCAAGCCGCTGCAGTGATTGACCAGGCCATGCTTTGGTTTCAGACGGCAACGTAGTTCTGTCACAATTTTTTTTTCGCGCCTATGAACAATTTGCACACTGTCGATTAAGGTGCGATTAGCTCATAGAATCCCTGCTTTGATTTAGTTAGTTTCCATGGAATTGAGCCTTTTGAAGTGTCAAGACAGAGAATGAAAATAAGAAACGAACTCCATGGCTTATAAGACACAAGCATTCAATCCAACCCAACTTGCCGAAGCGATGTAGTACTCCCATTGGCAAAAATAATAAAAATATGGGTTACCTATGCATTTAGCGAAATAAAAATTTATTAAATATAAATATAGTATAATTATAATATAATTATATTATAAATTATATGTACCTTTCAAAAACCTCATGTTAGCACAACGGCAGTGCATTGCATGATCAAATCCCCCACCCATGCATGCGATGTGATTTTTTCCGCTTACAAATCTAGTGTTTTATAAAAGTTACAAGTTATATTGTAATTATTATACTATAACTACACTGTATTTGTATTTGAAAAATATATCGACAAAAATATGCAAAACCATAAAAATATTTGACTTTTTAAAGAAAATTCAATCTAACTTTTAAAATTCCGACCATCAAATAACTTTTCAAGTTTTTAGTTTAAAAATAAAAAAAATGATGTACACATATTTTGCTTGAAAGTACTATCATCATTATTCTTAAATTTATTAGATTTTATAAATATATTGTAATGTAAAATTATTTATCGTAATTTTAAAAGTTTGACTAAATTTTATCTGGTGTGACGCCTGCATGCCAACCGCAGATCAATCTACAATTCTCCATGACAACTCTCATGCAATTGGGATGAATATAAGAATCCCTCCCAGAAAGAAATGGGGAAATTAGAGCGGGCCCATCCGCCCGTGCCGTGGGACGTGCGTTTTCTTCTTCTTGGAGCACAAGCCGCGGCCGTGAGATCTTCCGGCAAGCCAGGGAGGCTCGCGCTTATAAAAAGAAAGAAATAGGTCTTCTTTCCCGTTAAGTTTCCTCTTCCACACGAACAATAAATAAAGAATCTTAAACAAGAAAAAAAGAAGGCTTCTCTTCTTCCTCCTCTCCTCGTAATGTTGTTGTTTGGTTTCCTCCGGTGAAAGCGATGGGTCGCGTGGTGGCATTCGTGGTGAATCTGATCACTGCCGGTAATTTCTCTATCACTTCCCCTGTGCTTTTGCGACAGTCTGGGTGGATTACGCACGCAAAATTTATGTGGTTTATTCAATGCGATTCGAGGGCGATCGAATGGGGATCACGCACGAAGCCCCCGAGGCGGCAGCAGCCGGCAGGCGGCGAGCATCCTCGGCATCAGTCTTCTTTTCCACGCCGTTTGGTTCCCGCAATCTTGTTTCTAACGACGACGACGAGTCCACCAGGAATATCCCCAGAGGCATTCATGGTGGATTCGAAGAACCAAAACCCAACCACGTAGTGTGTTCAGTACTGTTGACGTCTGGCCGTTGCGTCGCGATCTTGTGCAGCACGCCTGAGAGAAGGTTCCGATTCCATCTCTGCCAATTTTCTTGGAGAAAAATTAGAATTCCAACCGCGTAGTGTTCGAAGGCTCCAAAATTCTTGGGGGAGAGATTGGTCAACACCGATGTTCTTCTAGTAGCTCCTCCTTTCTCACGGGGCTCCATTTTCCACGGGAAAGCGAAGCCAAGTCTCATTCGTGTAGCATGTTTTGGCTGCCCTATATATATATATATATATTCCTCGTGCTGTTGTTACCATCAGTTATGTGAGAGATTCAAATTGACTATTCTTTGAATTAACCGTCGGTTAATTTGCAGGTTCCTTGGTAATTTTGTGATTGTGTTCCTCGAGTGTGGTTCTTGTGTGTGAAGCAAATGGCGTTGTCGAGGATTGCGAGGGGATCGCAGCTCACGCAATCCCTCTCGAGGATTGTCGCCGAGGGCAACGCGGCCACCACTCCAGCAGCGTACACGCTGCGCAATGAGGCGGCGGCGGGCCAGCGCGCCTCGGCATCGTCGTTCCACAGCCTGGCGTTAGCAGGGCTTGTTTCTGACAAGTACGCCGCGGTCGCCGCAGGTGCCGGGCTGCTCCAGCCGAGAAGAGGGATCAGCACGACGTCCCCTGCGCTGCGCCCCGCGTCGGAGGCGGCGGCGACGGCGACGGTGGAGTGCTCGGACGCCGATGAGTCTGCGGCGGTGCCGGACCTTGGGCCGACGCGGCCCGGGGAGAAGCCCCGCGTGGTGGTGCTCGGGACCGGGTGGGCGGCGTGCCGGTTCCTCAAGGACGTGGACACGCGCGCGTACGACGTGGTGTGCATCTCGCCGCGGAACCACATGGTGTTCACGCCGCTGCTGGCGTCGACGTGTGTCGGCACACTGGAGTTCCGGTCCGTCGTCGAGCCCGTTAGCCGCATCCAGTCTGCGCTCGCCACCCGCCCGGGATCCTACTTCTTTCTCGCCTCCTGCTCCGGCATCGACACGCGGCGGCACCAGGTGTACTGCACGGCGGTGGACGGCGACGGGCTGCCCTGCAACCCGTATAACTTCAAGGTGGCCTACGACAAGCTGGTGATCGCCAGCGGCTCCGAGCCGCTCACCTTCGGCATCAAGGGCGTCGCCGAGAACGCCATCTTCCTCCGCGAGGTCAGCCACGCGCAGGAGATCCGCCGCAAGCTGCTCACCAACCTCATGCTCTCCGAGAATCCCGGTACACAACCACACCCCACGTCGCTCGCTAATTGCATTTCCACCTCGTCCATGGCGATGGTTGATCGGTTCCTGATCCTTTGGTGATCATGGTGTGTAGGCTTGTCGGAGGAAGAGAAGCAGCGTCTCCTGCACTGCGTCGTCGTCGGCGGTGGCCCGACCGGGGTGGAGTTCAGCGGCGAGCTGAGCGACTTCATCACCCACGACGTGCGGGAGAGATATGCTCACGTCAAGGATTACGTCAAGGTCACCCTCATCGAGGCGAACGAGATCCTCTCCTCCTTCGACGTCGGGCTGCGCCAGTACGCCACGGACCACCTCTCCAAGGTACGTATGCAGCTGAACCTTACCTCCACCAATGGCGGCGATCACCGTGAAAACCTTGACGCTGAGAAGTCACATCAAATCGTTTGTTGCAGTACGGCGTGAACCTGGTGCGCGGCGTGGTGAAGGAGGTGAAGCCGACGGAGATCGAGCTGAGCGACGGCAGCCGCGTCCCCTACGGCCTCCTCGTGTGGTCCACGGGTGTCGGCCCGTCGGAGTTCGTGAGGTCGCTGCCCCTCCCCAAGTCTCCCGGCGGGAGGATCGGCGTGGACGAGTGGCTCCGCGTGCCGTCGGTGGAGGACGTGTTCGCGCTGGGCGACTGCGCGGGGTTCCTGGAGGGGACGGGGCGGGCCGTGCTGCCGGCGCTGGCGCAGGTGGCGGAGCGGGAGGGGAGGTACCTGGCTCGGGTGATGTCGAGGATCGCGGCCCAGGACGGCGGCAAGGCGGGGCACTGCAGCGCGGGGAAGAAGGCGGGCGACCTCGACCTCGGCGAGCCGTTCGTGTACAAGCACATCGGGAGCATGGCGTCGGTGGGGAGGTACAAGGCGCTGGTGGACCTGAGGGAGAACAAGGACGCCAGGGGGGTGTCCATGGCCGGGTTCGTCAGCTGGCTCATGTGGCGGTCGGCGTACCTGACGCGGGTGGTGAGCTGGAGGAACAGGTTCTACGTGGCGGTCAACTGGGCCACCACGCTCGTGTTTGGCAGGGACAACACCAGGATCGGCCAATGATGCGGGCTGGGATTGCAGCGACCGTGTTCCATTCTCTGAATAATCCACGTTCTGGAAGAGGGATTGGGCAGATTCTTTTTTTCTTTTTTTTAAATAAATTTCATCTATGTAGTGATGCTCATATGTTTTACACGGTTGGATAGAACTAGAAGGTCATACCTTGCTTGGTGTCGCGGTTGAACTAGGAAGAATCCTCAAAGCAATATTCCTTTTAAACACAAGTTTGTGTTTCAGTTATAGGCTTATTGCAAGAACAGAAACTTCTAAGCATAACTCTCTTCATATGGCGGACACGAATCTTCATCGGTCTACCTATTTTTAAGTTTTTTTAGCTGTGAAGCCAAATATCTTCTCTTTTTTATTTAGCTGGTGTTCGTCAAAAGGTTCAAAGGTGATGAACGCATCACTGGATTGGAGTTGGTCTTTAATCTTTTTTTATTCAACTTTGCCTATACAAAATCGCTCTAAAATCTTTTAAATATAACTATAATATAATATTATATTGTAACTTTTTTATACTAATTACATGATAACATGTATTTGCTTGGTTGGTTGTGTGCGCTAAGATTATGATTGTAGGATTGATCCCCATCCACACACACTTTTGGATTTTTTTTTTTCTCCGGCACTTTAATCTTAACGCGTATTTGACAATCCAAAATTTGAAAGTCATCTCCCTATTTTTTGGTTAGAAGAAATATAGCAAAACCAATCAATCAGATGACCAAGATTTCTCAAAATCTCAATCACCTATGCAATAACTAGAAGAGGGAGCGATGGTTACTACAGCAATGACTTTCTAAGTCCCAACAATAGCAACTACATTGGATAATGTTTTGGATGGGTGGTGGTGGATAGGGGTAGGATAAAAGATAGGTCTAAGGGAATGGTGGACAGAGGTAGGATATGGATGGGTCTAAGTGAACACTTGTGGCGGAGGACTGATAGTGGGTAGCGAAGACGAGCACCAAGGAGGCAGTGGCACAATATTGTGGCGCAAGACACCGGAGATGGAGAAGGAGAGACAAGATAGAAAAAAAGTTGCTGAAGTTGATGAAGAGATACAATGCTAGTGACGTGGAGAAGGTGAGTAATAGAAAGAAATGTAGTAGTAAGGCACTGGTTAGGGATGAATGATAGCAATGGAATGAATCAGGTGGGGGAGGGAAGAGGATTAGTCAGTTTTTTGAGAGGGGGAGGAATGCCATTTGAGCTTTATTGAATAAAAAAATAGTTATATCACTTACCAAGGTGCTTAGAATAAAGCCAGCGAGTTCATCGACCCATATACATGATTTTTTCATACTAAAAGCTACACTGGCCAATTCATGAGCATTACTTTTCTATTACAATGCTCAATAGAAATACTATCAAAACCATTCTAAATTAATTTGCATTCTTCATATAGAGCAGCCGACGATGTCGCCAAGAAACCTCCATCCAACATGGTGTTAAAAACCTGCGTACAATCTGATTGAATGATAAACCTGTTAATCAAGTGTTGGGCAACAATAATCCTTCTCTCAATGCATACACCTCCGCTATTGGTGCATCAAGGATATGTGGTGAGTACTTCTAGGTAGCAGGTACACACGATCTGTATGCATCTCTTAGCACCACTCATGTGCTTCCACTTCCCATGTCCACATCAAAACTTGCATCAACATTAATCATTATTTTATCTTTAGGTGGTTTCCTCCATCCTTCTCAAAGTATAGCCATTGCCTTCTTCGAGGACACCTTATAATTGGTGACCTGCGTCAGAATGGACATTGCTGATCTAAACGGGAACTAAATTCTTTTACCATGCAGCTATTGTCTTCTTTCCCGCCATATATACTAAGCTCCGGTAAGTATTAGTTTTGTCCATCCTACATTTCTAAGTGATGACGATGTTCCCCCTCTTTGTAATACTTCATCCATAAGAACTGATTGAACGATCAAAATACAACATTTTCTCGACCTATTTCATACTCCTAGCTACTTCCACACTTCTTTCGCTCAGTTACAAGTGAAAACTATATGTTAATATCCTCACATCCTACCTGGCTAATAGTACATCCACTCTTCCTATGTACATGCTAGCTAGGATACCATGACATGGGATAATGCTATACATAACCCGCTATCCAAAAATCTCGATCTTTGCTGGAACATAAAGATTTTACAATTAGGTTAAGTTGATGGGGAAGGAGAGATAAGATGGTAGAAAAGTTGTTAAAGTTGATGAAGAGATACGATGTCAATGACCGGAAGGAGAAAGTGGGTAGTAAGACGCTGGTCAAGGATGAGTGGCAGCAATGGAATGAATCAGGATTGGGAGGTAGGTGGATTAGTCAGTTAGGTTAAGTGCTGCATGATCTGGATACTATCTAAACCGTCAAAAAAATAACTGAGATTAAGAAATATTAGGTAACTAATAAATAGACAAGCCTTTTTAATATCTGAATAGACAAACCTTTTTAATATCTGGTGACCACCACGTCGAAACGTTGGCTGGCTGCCATGGGGACTTTGGGAGGAGAGAACGGATGTTGTACAGGCGACCAACGAGGCAACGACTTGGGCATGTTTTGGGTCAAAGTTGTGGGTCCTGCAGGCGTGCACTACAATACGAACTCCCTGTTGGGCCGGGGTGTCCAGAAATTAGGGTGAATAGGCTGGCTCCGATAGAAGTATGATGTCTGCCGTCGTTGTGCACCGTTGGAAAATGTCTTGCTTTGTCAATCACAGAACTTTGCTGAAAAAAATGTTGCCACAGAAATATAGCGTTTTTACCTCCCGCAGCATCATCACATCTATCTTTTGAAAGTTGAAGCTTTCATTATTACTTTAGAATGTTTTCATGGGTATCATCATTCATTGGTGTCGATATATGCTTTAAACAAAGACAAATAAAAATGTTCTACACCATCAGGAGCTGTAACAACTGCACATGCTCTATATTGATAGATCAAGAGTCATACAATGTCACTTGTAACCTACTAACAATTTGGAATTATAGTTAGCAACCAAGGAAAATATAAATTCGTTTGTACCACAATCTATCCATGGGAGATATGAATCGGACCTATCATCCTTTGTGACAATTAAAAAGCTGCCCGCATAGCACCCCTTGTTGCATCACGTTTCATTTCAGCAGCTTTTCCACTTCCTCGGAAGTACATGTACACTTGCTGCATACACAAATGAAAAAACAGCTCAGATAGATTACTTCAGTTTAATTTCATGAAACCAGATATGTAACTCACAGAAAGACTGACCTGGATAACCCAGATGCTGAGCAATGATTCAAGGCAGAACAATCCAAATCCAATAAAGTAGAAGATCTGAAAAGAAAAATTACATCAATAACTTGACCGACCAAAGCATTTGAAAGGTACATGGATTATCTTTCAAAGCTGAATATTTAACACAGGTATAAATAAAGTTAATCGACACCTAAGATTCTTATGAATAAGGAGCTGGACTTACCCCTACCAAAGCATTCGTGCTGATGAGATCTATTGCTGGCAAAATTCCTCTGTGAGAGATAGGAATTAGTTCATGAAAGTTTCAGGGAAACTAGAGGAAACCCTTAAGCCAACCCTCCCCGCTACACAATAGTTCAGTAATCTATTCAATCATATCTTTGTGAATGTATTAATCACAAGAGCTTCAGATCACATATATTTAAGTAGATTTTAGATGAATAGTCTATCAATTCATAACTTAAAGCTCAACTGAGCGGTCCAACATCCTGAGCTGTGCAATCAAGTGAGACACTGTATCTTATGCGTCGATATTGTATTGCAGTAATGTAGGTACATCAAAACTTGCACTGACATACAAGCCATGTCACTGATAAAGAAGCCATTTATACCACAAGTACTAAAGAACACTTTCAATTTCAGCTTCCATAATCCCATTGACAGAACATAAACAAGACGGGAACTTACGCCAATGATTTTCCCTCAAAGATAACAGGAGGAGCCACAGCAGAAAATACGCAGAAAAGAATATGGAACTGTAAAGACAGGAAATTCGAGCATTATATTCCTACACATTTAAAACTGTAGAATATATTCTCACGAATTTAATAATAGGGTTTTTAGTGAACAATTCAAAAGTTACCAGGTAAAGCAAGAAGAACAACCCAAACTTCAAGGCACTATCAGTCCTACAAAACAAGTGTGCAACAAATGTTACTTACACATACACACAAAACAGAGGGCAGAATGCAACATAAACAAAAAACAATATGGCAGCCTTAAAAAATATATACCTCATAGCATTATAAAGAGGGCGATACCATAAAACATATGCACCAGGAACCCCAGAGATGAAGTAGATGATTGCCAGAAGCCAGATCTTCACACCTGAAAATGCAGACCATTCTTGAAGGAGCATACCTTACAGAATCTGATGGATGTACAAGCAACACCATCAGTGGGCATACCTCCCCCCTTGATCCAAGCTGAAGTAACTGCTATGACATTCCAGAAGAGACAGCAAACCAATCCTACTCAACACCAAAGAAAGTTATCTTGATTTTGCTTATAATTCAATGGGATGGTGAAATAATTCATAGACAAAATATTCTTAAGACAGATTTTCATTTGTACCATGAAATAGATGTAGAATTGAAATGCCATTTTGCTCTTCATAGAACTTGAAAAATAAAAGGCAGGGCTCGAATATCATTAACAAAAATCTCAAAAGCTCCTATTGTTTTAGAATTCTTTTTAGCATGTCTTGCAATCTTTGTGATGCAGCCATACAACAATTCATCCATATGAAAGAATTTTAACAAAATTTCTAAATCATAAAACAATATGCAACTAAAAAACATTGCAGGGGACTTTGGACACATTTCCCTACCAATCTTTCCAGTTTTCCTGCATTCCACAGGAAAGAATGTTAAAAAGTTGAAAACAGGAATTTTCTTTCAGAAAGTGAAAATGCAAACTTTGTAAAACAAAGCTTGTTTCCTGTGCAGCTAGAACGTTATCAAGTGCAGGAGCAGCAAGATCTTGGGAGTCAGGCGATCAGAAGCATACCAAGAAATGATGCAAATGCAACATATTGCATTCTTTGAAGGTGGCTCGGTATCTCATTGGTGATATCATGATGGATTAGTGGCAAAAAAGGAGGCCAGTTTTTCTCCTCAATGACAATACCAGCTGTAAAAGTGTCAGACCAATTAAGAGGCATAAGTTTAAGAGCGTGTGATAAAATGTTTAAAAAATAATTATATTACTCTTCATATGAACACCCTGCTAACTAGTCGTTAGCAGGGAACCTAACCCATAGCAGACAGGAAGCCCCATTATCAGACATTGCAGGCTTAGCATCTATTTTTCGTATATCGTTCCACCCCAGCAAGAAGAGGTATCTGTACCTCCAATCCCTAAATCTTGGATTTGGAAGTTAATAAAAGATCTACAACTATAGAATGAAGGCTATACAGATATCATTTTTTGAAACATTAGTGGTTCTGATGTTTGGCAGCTACACTTCTGTTAGAAAACTCTCCTTAGTGCCATTACCACATTACAGTTGAGTTTTTAAGACATAATCCACAACAGATCAACAGTTACATAAGCATGATGACAAAGAAATGAAAATTTTGTATAGAACATTACCACATATCCGCATCACTTCATAGCTCAGAGTGTATAATATGCCATAGTTTTAAATAAGGAATTTTTTTTGTGAAACAAGCAACACTAGAAAGCTCACATGCTTAGTTTTTTTCCCTTGAGAGTAAAAAGAGCAAAAATTACAAAGCAGCATTGCTTCTACTGAATCATTGATGAAGTAAAAACAATGAACAGTTACCTCGCGCTGCAGCTTCCTCTCTCCTCTTTAGCTCCTGGTCAACATAATGAAGATAAAAATGTAACAGTCATAAACTAACAAACTTTCATGGATCATAATAATTATTCCAGAGTAAAACACGAAATTCAATGTGCAGGTAATAAAGCTGATTTAGCAATGAAATGAGTGGTTCATACAAATTCATGATTCTGGATACTTCACATTTATTCCTTCCGTCCCAAAATTTAGCAAACTAGTACTACGATTAGATAACAACTATACTCCATCCAGATTCATACTACTATGTTGTGTCTAATCATAGTACTAGTTTACTATATTTTAGGATAGAGAGAGTACACCACTAGTATTTGTTTCACATGAAAAAGCAATAATGACCAAGTAGCATAATCCTCCAACAAACTCTGTTGTTGACCTATCGTAATGGACACAATTAATGGGTGATACAACTGCAAGTGTACCGTACCTTCTCCCTCTTGTTCAATTCTGCCTCCCTAGCTTGCAGTTCCTTTTCCCTATTCTTCAGGTCCTGAGCATCCATACAGCACACATTAGTAAAAAGCAACATTAGGTACTCTTCCATGAAGGATCCTCTGCTGTACCGCAGAGGAAAAGTCAAGTGGTGAAAAGTGATTTCCATCTAGCCGTAGTTCAACTGACAGGGATAAACTGCACATTCATACAAACCTTGGAAGAGTCAAGAGGGATATCCACCGTAGCCCCGAAAGCTGCGGGTTCAGGAGGGAGGGGCGAAAGCCGTGAGCTCGACGCGGAAGGCACATTCCTGGGATTCTGCATTGCAGTACAGATTACACGGTGGTGGGTAGGAAGCCATTAATAACAAATTAAAGCATTCAACCCCCGCCGACAATGGTCCAACTGAGAAGAACAGAACACCGAACGGCTTACCGGCATGTAGAACGCGCCGCCGCCATAGCTGGACTGCCCTCCCGCCTTACCACGCGCTTGTTCCTACAGAGAAACCACGAAAACAAATTCAGCCATGGCCGCACAAAGGAAAATTCATCCATGGCCGCACAAAGGAGGGTTTAGGCACCAATGCATCATCAGAACACCCAAAAAAATCGCCCTAATTAGCGTCGGCGATGCAACAACGCGAGAAAAAAAAACGGTGATCGATTCATCCCTGACACACGGTTAGATCTGCGGCCGCCAACCAGATCCGAACGCGAACGAACACCTCGCCGTTCCTCTCGTCGACGAAGAACACACCCGAAAAAAAAGGGAATGAAACTAGATCCGCTGCGCCCGGTGGGAACGTGGAAAAAAGGGGTAGGGGGGGGGGGGGGGAGAGAGAGGATCGGTTCCTCACCGAGAAAGGGTTCACGTCCTCCTCCTCGAAGGGGTTGCCGTCGTAGCGCCTCGCCATCTCGGGTCCGTTCCTCCTCCCCTCGGCTTGGGCTCGCTTGGCGTCGACAATGATGGCGGTGGAGTAGTGGGGGTGGGGTGGGGGAGACGAGGCGACGAGTCCTGCCAGATACAGCGGCCGCGCGCGCGCGCACCGCCGCCCCCACCGAGACAGAAACGAACGAGTGACCGCGACGACGCTCGAGGGGAGCCGAGGCTGGTGGACGCGCCTCTGCAGATTGTAACCGCTCGCGGGCCACCCCTCCGTGTTTTTTTTATTGTTTTCTTGCTACTAGTATCTTATTGGTCCCACAGTTTTTGGAAATTTTGGGTCCTCTCAAATGGTGTGCTTTTGTAACTGGCGTCTATGGAAGTTTGGAACAGCCAAAAAAAGCCCAAACCGTTTGAATTGTCACACAGGCTTGCAGTGTCCTCACTTATGTATTGTATGTCCTACTCCAGTATTTCTCTCCTATCTCACACACTATCTAAAACTAGAGGAAAACAGAGCTTTACCCTTTTTTTCCCTTGATTATTCCAGAAGCAGTGCTATGCGTACTTTTTTTTTACATAACTCTTACAAATAAAAATCTTAACTGTTCGGAAAATCAAGATACAATCACAATGTGCTGCATCAGTTTTTTATAAGTTGGTAAGAGTCTTTTTATACATGTATCATTTTTCTTATAAAAGGACATACATACACACCATTAAATACTTCCTCTACGGTAAATCATTTACCTCTCTGGTTAAATAGCAACCAAGTGCTTGGCATGAGACAGAAAACTATCATAGCAGACAACGGTTTCATGAATCATGTGAGTTGATGACACATGAGAAATGGTTCTGCTTTCTCTTCACATGCTTGTACTTAGCAAAACTCAGATTTCGCTTACCGGTGATGGCGCCATCTCCACCGCACTCCACTAAATTTTGCTTTCAAACGCTTCCATTGGCCGTTGTAGGTTTTTCTGTTTGATAGTGATAGTCATCCGGAGTCTCCGTTCTTAAGTGGCGGACTGTTTGTAGAATTTTTTATGTGACACTGAGGCTTATCTGAAGTCTCCAAAAGTTTTAATAAGATATTTCAGACTTATCTTGTTTTCTCTGATTTAATTGATGAATACTCTAGAATTTGAATATGCTTTCTTTTTTCTTCACCAACCTCCTATTTGGCTATGTAGCTATTTATTCATTTCACTCCTACTCCCTATAGTCTTTTTAGAGTTCCAGTATCTCTCTATTGAATCTTGCATCAAATATATATCCTTTTGAGTGATTTTTAGATCTTGTGATTGAGAGAGTTTAGGGATTAGATTGAGCATTTATGGATCAACACGCGATTTGCGCTTTTTACTTTTTGAGGTTCTTTATCTTAAATGATTAGGCGTTGACTACAGAGATTTAAGATTATGAATCGTTGAAAAAGTACATAAAGATCTTCCTCACATCTACAAATAAAAAAATATATAATAAATATCGAGCTTATTCTTATATATTGATTTTAATAAAGCAAGATTTGCTAGAAATAATGGCATCGTTTCATAGTGAAATTTTTAATGGTTATCTTAAACTTTATGCTAAACTTAATGAGAGATTAAAGGCCAAACTTATTTTTAGGTTTAAGCTTGATAAAACTTAAGATCGAAAGTGATCCAACTCATGACAATCTTTGATGAAGACGTAATCTTTTGATTCGGAGTTTAACAAAAAATTGTCTTTTTAAATATTTATATATTGATGCTTACTATATTTACATCACTTATCATTCTTTCTCGCTCCCTCCACGCTCTTTTTGTTAAGGCTGTGAAAGAAAACTAGAATATTTAAATCTTATGATCAAAATATCCGCTTCACTATTTAACAGTAAAAATCTGATTCTATCATGAAAACGTTCTGTTTCTGGCTAATTGCTAGTTATGCAATGCACTAACGCATGATGACTAAACAAGCACCAACTGAAACATGCAGCCATTAGTATGAGTGTGCATGCTTCCTGTTCACCAGCCAGCGGAAACCTATTCGAATAAGCAATAACGCAGCTTTGATAGAATTGGCAACTAACGAATGACTTGGAAAGATACAGCACCCAGTATCACACAAACGATGAGGCACATCACTTTTTTTCAGTTGCCAGTTAGCAACTACACCGTGTATTCAGAACTCCAGTAAATTCACAGCTAACAGGGCACAATGATATCAACTAATGTGAAAAAAATTCTGCAACAATCGCAGGATAAGATATGGCAACACTAACGAGACAACTTTATTGAATGCACAAACCTAGATGCCCTACCAAGAGTAATCTAGTATTGCCGTATAACACGCCTCGAGTACAATATCCTGAACAATGTATATATAGAACTAGCCAATGCTATTCCCTCGCCTCAATCCTCTACTTGTGTATAGAAGCATAGTTCCCGTCCAAGCAGACGTCGACGACGACGACAATAATAATAATAATACAGAGAACAAAAGTCGAAAGAAAAAATGGCTTGCGCAACATGCAAGCTACTTTTCTTGATATGCGTACTTAGAACAACTGCAAAAACTTGAAGCTTGTCAATTTACAGCCTACCGAGCTCAGATGCGTGCCTTTAAGGGCGTGAAGCTTCTTTCTGACACTCCATGTTTGCACAAAAATGCTAACACTGAATATACTCCAACAAGAGAAGATATATGCAACAGAAGAAGGTACAATCAGGACTCATGGCATGAGTGGGGTAAGTTGTTTGCTGAAAAGATCACCAAGGGCACCACGAACATCCATCTGCAACATAACCACAATATTAGTACTCTACCACTAAGGCATTTAATGTGACAACATACATCTAAGATGGAAAACATATACCTGATCGCAGCAGATGAGTTTTGTAATTAATGGATAGAACTCTCTGATGTGCTTCTTGAATATCTGGGTATCCATGACGCACATTACATTCAAAACCTGAAATGCAAACAGTTGAGAATGTGGGAACCAAACATTACACACAAGGATGAGATTCCACAAAAGGCCCTATATACAACTATTAGAACACAGATGTACTATACCTTGACAATAACTGGTGCTCTTAGGTCCAGTACACGGTGTACGACTGCACTTGCTGCTTCCCCAGTGCTAGGCTGGAGATCAGAAGCGTCTTTCAAAATCTGCCCACAAAATGAAACAAGCTTCCCTTCTGCAAGGTTCTTGAGCTTTTTGTGTTCATCAGATTCTATGGCATGCCCATTTGTATCCTCAGTTGGGTTATTCCCATCATGTTCCACAGTTGATTTGTGAAGAATCTCTAAATAGATAGAAGTTCCAGCTAGTTCCTGACGTAGAAGATTCAGTGGAGGCCTACACAGTATTAAATTTCAACTGTTAGAGAACTCCTTTGGGAAGTTAGATTGGATGTAGTCTTTAAGGTTTACCTTTCTGGAGGTATATGGTGCATCCGGGTTCGAAGGTTTGAAGTTGAGTTATAGGAAGAAGCAAACTCTAGGAGTGACAGCAAAATATCCATTATTGCGATCTGTTGTGTGGTTTTTAGCCTGCTCCAATACCTCTTCTGCAAAGTCCATCAATAGGCACAAGTTAGTACATGCGCACAGGTAGAGTTTTATCATACATCAGATTCAATAGCCAACTCTCTCAAAAAAAAAGATTCAATAACCAACGTATGGGGTGGAAATTGTTTACCTGTATGCTGTCAATGGCCCCAAGTAGCAGTAATTGAGTGATGCATTTACTCCTAACTGTCTCCATCATAGGATTCTCTTCTTCCTCTTCAGTTTTTTCAGCCCCGTCAGCATCAGGTGCCTTTGATCAACAAGCAAGCAAATTAAATACATATGAAAAATCATAACCAACTATGGAGAAAATGACAGTCAGTACTTCCGTACTAAGTGCCATGATGTTATGATACTAATATATTGAGTTCAAAGGGGCATGGATGTCATACCGGCTGAGCCAGCACTTATGACTTACAGCAAATAGTATTAACAATGTATAACAATCAACATGTTCGAAGAGAACAAGTGTAGGAATTTAGGAAAACAAACCTGAATATATATTCAAAATTATGTTTTGATTATTACTGATAATATGCGAACAAAATTGGCTAGCATAGCAGTGAAGCACTACCATTTCAAAGTTTATAACGGTGTCTACAGATTTACTGATTTCAAATATTTCACACAATGAACTCAGCCATCAAGAAATTACTGCACAAGTAATAACCAATGGCTCAAATTTTTGCCAGATGTATAGGAACCAAACACAGAAGAAAAAAAAAACAAAAACCCCAATATAACTATTGATTTCTTCCAGGATGTGCAATTACATATGTATTGATGTGCAGATATAGCAAACTACAAATGGCACAAGCAGTGCGCAATATGCTAATGTTCAAATCACAATAGTCATCAAAATCTAATCAAAATGTGCAAGAGGAAAAAAACATGTACCTTTGCAGGTGAGGGAGGAGCAATATCGTCTGATGGACCTTTTGATTTGGAAGTAAGACTCCTGACCAAAAGATTGTCCATCATATTCCCCATAATTCTTTGTCCAAAGGTCTGACTCCGTGGGGAAACTGCAGGTTGTGCTCTCCCTGATGGAGATGGCAAACCTAGATAAACACAATTAGGTCAGTGATCAGTATTCCAATTCATATGCAGGTACTGCTCATTGTATAAAACAATTAACGGTGTATTTCAGGACTACCTTCCGAATTGTCGAGGCTAGTCTGAGCATTTGTTTCCTGATGACCATCCTGTTCACCATTATGACTTATTGAAGCTCCTCCTTCCCTGCTATCATGATAACTACTACCAAGACCGTTGGTCTCTGCTTCTCTTGAAAGTGATTGCTGATTGTTTGGTTTCTGAAATCCTACTGAATTGAGGAGTTCAAGAGGTTGGGTTGTGTATGATGCATCCCTGAAAAGTGATATTAACATATGTGAATGAAAAGGCACAGTTAACTTTAATGGGAAAATAGAATTTGAGGAGATACCTAATGCTCTTTAGAAGTGTTTTCCAGTCGCTGTCACTGAATTGGTGACCACCAACCTCTATTAGATGAACTAAGGCTCCAAGAGCAATTGAAACAACAGTCTGGTCTGTTTTCTTGGCACACTCAAGCAGCAAGCCCAGAAGAGGTGGAAGCATAAATGACACCTCCTGCAAAGACCACAATAAGAACCGACAAACAACTTTCCAATTGGATCACTTGATTTATGTGCAGGGTGATTGAAAATGTACTGCCTTAGAAATAAAGGGAATAACTGCATAATCAGAAGTTTTCAGCACATGGACATTCTGAAAGACCCAAACGATTTCCATGAAACTAAAATCAGCAAGGGAAAACAACATCTATTACC
Source organism: Oryza coarctata (assembly GCA_030770085.1). Lineage (NCBI taxonomy): Eukaryota > Viridiplantae > Streptophyta > Magnoliopsida > Poales > Poaceae > Oryza > Oryza coarctata. The sequence goes on from CM061475.1 coordinate 15,271,968, forward strand.
TTGTAGAAAGTATTGAAAAGGTTGCAGATTAACTGCAGAGAGTGAATGCTAGTATCACGAAGCCAGTCATCCCCAGAAGAAAGGCCATCCCTTCCAGCATGCCTTACATGATCAAATATAGGAAAGAGCACACGATGAAAAATGCTCTCCCAAAAAGGTGAGGAGAATTTATGACCTCTCTCATTTAGAAGATCGAACAACACTTCAAGTGCACAATGTCTAACTTCTGGTCTGGAGTCTAAAGTCAAATCAGATAGGCCAGCCAGCATAGGAAACCAATAATGCTCAGTAACATCAAAATTGGCCAATCGAACATCATCAACGGGTTTAACAGCACCACCAGGAATGAAGCCCTGTAAATGAAAAGAATGAGGCGCATGCACGCACACACAAAAAAAATATCACATGTCCAGATACGAATAAATGGTAGTCACCATCCTAACCTCTGCCAAACGATCTTCACATATACGTAGGAGAGCAATAGCCTTCAAACTAATTCGAGGTGTGCATTTGTTATTTGCGAAACCAATAAGACAGTTTACACAGTCCATGAAGCAATCAGCAATAACTTGATCAAAATGTTCCAAGATAACTGCCAAACAGATACATTTAATCAAAAATAAAGATAATGGAATTGAACATTGTTGGAGAAACACTTCTAATGCCTTTAGACTTACCTTGTTCTACATTTTCAAAAGCACTCTCAACAATATATTCATTCTCATCATCAGCCGCCGCGGTGAATATCATGAACACACAATGCCAACCTGACTTTATGCTGCCAACTTTTGACTTGATCAGCTGCATGTGTATAGGGCAAGATTTTTCGTTACATCATTTGATATAAAAGCACGAACTCATTAGAGTTCAATTGTTTGATGGGATTATGGAGGCCTACCTGAACGATGCAATCAACAATTAGACCACGAATTTTTTCACTGCGACTATTTCTCATTAAAATAACAAAAGGTTTCAGTATGTCATTCTGAAATGTGAATTTGTTCAGTTCTGCACGTTCCAGGTACTTCATGCCAAGCTGCCTCAGTGAGTCAATGGCATACACGGCAACTTTCTCCTCGTGGTGGCTCCCAGCAGCAATAAAATGCTGCGCCAACACAGACCAAATTCTGGCCCACACCTACATGTACATGCATAAATGGTAAGTTACAAGCTGAAATGAAAAACAAAATATTTAGTCGTGAATTCAAGACTTTGTATATCACAGCTAAAATTTAATCTCTCCTAATGATAAAAAGATCCTAATGTTGATGTGCATTGCACTTCAAACAGATGACATGCTGGTGTTCAGTTACACAGGTCAAAATGGCTCCAGGAATACTATAGTTCTTTTTATAAGAACATGGAAACACATTTGAACAACTAGTTTTGCGCTTTTGCAAAGATGTGATTAATCAAACTCCAATGTACCAGGAAACACCAGTTTTTTTATCAAACCATATCTGGAAGATATTTGTTTCCCTTTTTTTCAATGGCTGGTTGCATCGGAACTTCTAATTGTAAACTTATGTTCCTTGAACATGTACACCTGCATCACTGTATGGTCAATTTAGAAGTACCATTGTAATTGTGCTAACACATTGTGCTAAGTCACATCTTATGTTGATTTGCAACTAGGATACTCATAATGCTTGTCGTTTTGGAAAGGCTGAGATCAAACTTTTAAAACTTTGACTATAAATAATTTTTGAAATATTTACTTTAGAATACTGGAGACTATATATGGAGACTATATATATAGATTACTCTTGAAATGTCTCAACTCAACGCAATACAGTCTTTCAGTCTTAAACAAATTAGGATAAACTAGGATTAAAACCTAACAAGAATCTCTAAATTACGATTCAGACACATCAATAGTTACTTTCTAACCATTCATATTCAAGTATAAATCTTCACTTCTTTCCGACTCTTTCAAATCACTTCTTACTGTCTCTCTCCATATTAGTTTTGGTCTTTCTCTATTTCTCTTTATCTTATTATCTTAACTTAGGATTCCACAATATACTGTCGTCTCTAAGGGTTCCTTTTAGACATGACCAAACCATCTTAACCGATGAACAAACTTTTCTTCAATTGATGCTACTCCTAGTCGATCACATATTTCCTTATTCCGGGCTCGATCCATTCTTGTATGATCACAAATTCAACGTAGAATACGTATTTCTTCAACACTCAGCTGTTGAACATGACGTCTTTTTATAGACTAACATTCTGCTCCATATAGCATAGCAGATCTAATCGTCATTCTAAAAAACTTGTATTTTATATCCTCTTATCACAAAGGATACCAGATACTTGGCACCACTTCAACCAGTCCGCTTTGATATTATGGCTAACGTTCACATCAATATCCCCATCCATCTGTAGCATTGATCCCAGATATCGAAAAGTATTCTTCTTAGGCACCACTTAACCTTCTAAACTCACATCTCCCTTCTAGTGTGCGATAGTGCCAAAGTCACACCTCAAGTATTCAGTCTTATTTCTGCTTACTATAAAACCTTTGGATTCAAAAGTCTGCTGCCACAACTCTAGTTTGTTATTTACTCATGCGCGACTCTCGTCAATTAACACTACATCATCTGCAAAAATAGCATATACCAAGAGATATTCTCTTATATATTTCTCATAACCTCATCCATTAACAATGCATAGAGGTAAGACCTCAATATTGATCCCTGATGTAGTTTTATTTTAATCGGAAAGTAATCTGTATTACCATTATTTATTCGAACACTAGTCATAGTATTATTGTACATATTCTTGATGAGAGACATTTTGTTAGGACTATATGTTTGTCCAAATCCCACCACATAACATTTCTTAATATCTTATCATAAGTCCTTTCCAAGTCAATAAAAACCATATATAGGTCCTTTTACTCTCTAAACCGCTTCATAACTTGTCTTGTTAAGAAAATTACTTTTATAGTTGATCTTCCAGACATGAAACTAAATTGGTTCATAAAGATCCATGTCATTCCTCTCAAACAGTGTTCGATAACTCTCTCCTATAAATTAATAGTATGGCTCATAACTTAATTCCCCGGTAATTAGTACAACTTTGGATATCTCCCTTATTCTTATAGATTAGTACCAATATACTTCTCCACTACTCAAGCATCATGTTCGATTGAAAATATTGTTAAACAACTTGGTTAGCCAAACTATAGCTATATCCCCGAGACATCTCCACACCTTAATTGGAATACCATCAGGGCATATCGCCTTACCCTCTTTTATCCTTTTTAAAGCTTCTCTAACCTCAGATTTTTGGATCCTCCTCATAAAGCTCCTATTAGTGTCATCTGAAAAGTCGTCCAACTGAACGGTGATGTCCTCTTTTCCTTCATTAATCAAATTATCATAATACTTTTGCCATCTATGTCTAATCTCATCATTCTTTACCAAGAGCTACTCTCTCTTTCTTAATACACTTAACTTGGCTGAAGTCTCTCGTCTTCCTATCACGAGCCCTAGCTACTCTATAGATGTCCTCTCCTTTCGTACTCAGTTGTTGGTGCAAATCCTCAAAAGCCCGCCCCTTTGTCTCACTCAGCTCGTTTTGTGGTCTTCTTTGCTACTATGTAGTTCTCCATGTTATCATCACTCCTATCATGATGCAAGCGTTTATAGCATTATTTCTTCACTTTAATAGCTCTTTGCACGTCTTTGTTCCACCACCAAGAGTCTTTAGTTTCGCACCCACTCTATCGGTCACTCCAAACACATCTGAAGCAATCTTCTGTATGCATGTTACCATCTTCTCCCACATGTTATTTGTATCGTCTTCTTTTTTCCAGGAGCCCTCTTCAATAACCCTTTTCTTAAAGATATTTGATGTATCCCCTTCTAACTTCCACCACTTGGTTCTTACAATTTTGACTTGTTTATCTCTACGAGCATACACTAAAAAACGAAAATCGGCCACAACCAGCTTATGTTGAGAAACCACACATTCTCTAGATATTACCTTACAATCCATACAAGCTCGTTTATCCCCTCTTCTCATAAGGACAGTCAATCTAACTAGAGTATTGATCGTTACTAAAAATCACTAAATGAGATTGTCTCTTCCTAAAAAAAGTGTTGGTTATCATCAGATCAAAAGCTATGGCAAAGTCCAAGATTCTCTCCCTCCTGATTCCTACCACCATATCTAAAATCTCCATGTATGGCCTTGAAACATATACTTGTTGCACCTATATGACCATTAAGATCTCCTCCTATGAAAAGTTTATCGCTGCTATATGCAGCTCTAACCAAGCTAAGTCTTCCTAGAAATATCTCTTAGCACTCTCATCCTAGCCTACTTGGAGGACATACGCATTAATTACATTTAAGACTACATCACTAATGGTAAATTTAACTAAGACGATCCTATCTCCTCGTCTTCTCACCTTCACCATATCATCTTTAAGGCTCTTATCAATCAGAATTTCTACTATTTCTATTTGAAGTTGTCCCTATGTACCATAGCTTGAAGCCGGTACTGTCCACCTCCTTCGCCTTCTGACCCTTCCATTTAGTCTCTTGAACGCACAAGATATTTACACGCCTCCTAACCGTCGTCTCGACTAGCTTTCTTAACTTATCCATAAGGGACTCTACATTTTAGCTACCTAAACGGATTCTAGTTGGCTCAACCTGCTTCCTTACCCTTCGCACCCGTCGAGTCAGGTGCAAAAACCCTTGCTTATTTTTCACCACTCGGACGCTGATGTGGCGCGTCACTAAAGATACGACAGCTAGATCCTTGCTCACTTGACATCATGCCCAGATCACGACATGGCGCATCACAGGGGTGACGACCCGACCCTTTCCCATTTAACACCATACCCGGGTTCCAATATAGCGCATCGCTAAGAGGGTTACACTCTAATGGGATTTTCTTAGGTTTTATCTCCATAAAAGTAGTTAAGTTTTTATGTTGGCTCGTCAAGCCTAACACAACCCTCCTCCTTTACCAGGGCTTGAAACCTACTATGTTGAGACACCAAAGACACCCTAACACTGATAGCTCTTGAAATGTACTTCAATAAAATCATATATTTGTTAATATTTCTATATATATTGTAATAGAAAATAGTGTCAAAGTTGTTTTTTTGAAACAGTGTCCTTGTCCAAAACAACGAGTATTATAGAATCAGGAGTACATGTCAATACTTTTGAAGTGTTTGAGAATAATATTAGGTGATCATGACAACTAAATTTCACTAAAAGCTCCAGTCAAAAAATGGTAAGTAAATGCCTGTGTTTATGTATGCACGGAGACATGGATTCTCCTATCTTATTTCATTTAGAGGGACATGCCAAAATTTCATATGGGTGAAATGAAACACCGATGATTGTCATATGGCTAAAACAGGAGTGTCTGAATCAACCAAACCCTATTCTTCCCCTGACCCCATAATGCTCCCAGCGATAGTTTTGAACAGGGAAAATGAACCTTTCTCATGGAAATCAGAATATTAATGAGATCCAAATGTAAGTAAAAATTGAAAGAAAAAAAGAGAAGTATTTATCAACACTTTGTTATACTAAACAAATCTAAGCCACATGCAATGGTAACACATATAAAAGAGCTGTTCACAGTATAAACACAAACAATAAGAGGCAGAACATACCAAACGTATCCGAGCCATATTATAGTAGCTTATCTCAACAAGCTTTTGTAAGCTAAAGACACGAGCAGGTGTCTGTTTCAGTTCTTCTGCAGAGACTCCACAGAGAGCAGTGAAGAATTCAACAATGGAATCACTTGGTAGTTTCACACTGTTTACAAAGACTTGTTCAGCAGGCTTCCCAGACAACTCTTTCAGTGACTGGACTACAGAGTCTCTTGATATTTGATTTGATCCCTGCATAACAGTTGCAGCAATTGAAGGATTTGAAGTGATGTATTCAAGCCTAGAGACACATTCTAAAATAGCATTCCAAGTATCTTGCAAAGCACCCATATCTGTGTCAGCTAAGCCAAAGAGGGTCCGTAAAGCCTCAACATTTTTACTACGCATTTCCTTAGGGGCATGCAAAAATGTAAACCTGCAAAAGGTTAAGAAAGAAACATAAGCTATTGCATTCACATAACTAACTGCATTGCATTCATAGAACTAGAAGACAAGAAATGAAATTACAGATAGAAGTTTGCCCAAGAACCAGACTATATCCATAAATAGAAAAGATAATTCACCTACCTCACTAAGGATGTCAAGAAAGCATAGCGCATGGTGTCCATCCCAAGAACACGAGTAAGATGGATACCAGCCCTGAACCCTTCCATGCATAGCAAAACCCTAGGCTTGCTGTCACCTTCCTCCATGGTTACAGAAAATGTTGCGAGCAAAGGCCATCCTACAGCTTCAAGCATTGGCCTAACAAGCTCAACCTGCTGAGCAACATGAAAAGCACCTCTCTTCTGTCCCTGATTTTTGAAAAGTGCTTGAGTCTGCTTGATGATTTTCTCACTTTCGGCCTTCATATCACTTGCTGACTTCAGCCTTGGAAGAGCTAAATTGAGGATATTGACAAGACCCCTTTCTTCTGTTTCTCGTCTGGGTTTATTAGTTTTTGCTACATCAGGGAAATCATTTTTCATCTTTATCTCTTCCTTGACAATGGAATCGTAAATTTCCTCCAACATCTCCTTTGGAGCACATTCCTCTGCATCACTCACAGTGTTCATTCGTACAAAATCTGATTTTAACATTTTAGGCCACACCATTGGGTTGTGGGCATCAGTATTCAACATTATAACAGCATAAGCAAGAACATAAGCAGTATCTGCATTTTTAAAAAGTCCAGGGTTATCAGCACAGTACCTGCAAGTCATAATAAACCATTTTGAGAACCAATGGTTGAAATGTCAAAGGAAAGTAGCATTAAGACTTTATACACATACCGCTCAGCAAATTTTTCCATTATGCGATCAATCTTTTGTGCCTCACCAGGAAGGTGAAACCCTTTCAAGAACTCACGAATTGCAGCATCAAACTTCAATCCCAAAAATTTCATGGAATCAACATAAGCATGCATCACAGCAAGAGGGAACTCCTCATGTTGTCCCAAATATTCACCAATCATAACCTGCAAAGTTACGGTTCATGAAAAGTAGTGGTTAGTCGCACCTTTCTGAGCAATAATGGCAAACTAATCCTTGTTTTGTACTTCAGAGAAACTGCACCTTATCCAAGCTAGAAGTCCTCTTGAGAAAGTGTGCTACAGATGCTGCATTATTTTCGATTAACTTATTTGATAATAGATACTCAATCCCCTTTGCTGGTTTGCGATTGAACTGAAAAGAGAAGGGAAAAAGACTTCAGTTACATCAGCAATGCAGCAGGAGAAAACTAGGTTAAACTGCTACAAGAACATGCATGTCTTTGGGAAACATCATGAGATGTAAAGCTTCTTGATTGCAAAAAACAGCCACCTCCCTACCTCTGAGATTGCAGCCTCCATTGTTGACTTATGAGCTTTAGCTCTCTCAAACTGATTGCGACCATCCTCTTGGCTCTTTATTTCATCAGTTGTTAAGCTCCTTGCAGAAGAATCATATTCACAAGCTTCAGCAACACTACCCTGCTTCGAGGAATCCCTTCGAGCTTGCTCCCAATCAACTAATGACTTCAAAATACTCACCAAACACTGCAATTTGGGTTTTATATGTGATTAACATTATATATAATAAGGATAAAGATATCTGAACAATTTGGATAACAGTAACCTGAAGAGATGAGCCTTTTACAGAAGCTGTTTGAGAAGAGGCGGCAGTGTTTGTATCCGCACTTTGAGACCCTTGTGCAATCCTTGAGAGCGCACTGACCTGATAGGGATATATGTCCAGTCAGATATATCATGTGGAGATAATTAAAAGAGATACTAGTTTTTTAGTGTAAAATAAAATTCATGGTGCTCACCATGCATTCAAAAAGGTTTGGCCCCTCAAGGTCACAATCATAATTTACAAACATGTCTGCAAGCATTTGTGAATCCTTACAGACTTTCTCCAGCATCCTGGTTGACAAATAAATCAAATAACATATGATGGCGTGCATAGTGCCAAGATGATCAAAATTAGCAAAACAAATAGAAAATGAACATGACAAGTCAGATTAAATATCACTTATGAGATTCTACAAAGAAAATGAGTCATACCTAAGGACACTGGCCCTTTGGCTGAGTGGGCTGTCAGAGCCGTCCAGAGACCTTAAAACTATCAGAGGAAATAAGACACCAATTTCACCCTGCATAAATATTTGAGAAAATAGAAATTGTCAGCATACCAGGAAAAAACAAATACTGCAAAGTGCAAACAGTATGTCCAACATTCAAAGTTCACTAAATATCATTTTACCTTCAGACTCTCTCGAAAACGAAGCAATAGAACTGCAAATATTCCACAAGCATACTGCAAAAGAAGTATAAGACAGTCAATATGATAGAAACAAACAAATATGGCTTACTATAATGACAAAGTAGTACACATAAGAAAAATGAAAAATCAATTAAAAAATGACCTGAAAAACAACTGCAGATGAAGACACAGCCGCCCGCAGAATAGCATAGGAAAGATAGGCTTTAACTGAATCAATGAAGTGGAAATTTTTGGTAAATGAATCGCTGACTCCTTCTAGCAATCCCTGCAGACTAAAGAGTTACCACAGGCCATTGAAACAAACAGGATTAGCAACATCAAAAGAACCAAGATGTGAACAAACCTGTAACAATTCGAGTGAGAGCAGCCTTGTCTTTGTAGCAACCTCATCACTCTCTTCCTTCATGCTCATCTACAAGGATGGAAAGGATATTCAACTCTGATCAAAGTAACATTATGTAAGCTATTCAATAAGAATACAAACCTTGCAGAGAGTCCGAAAGAGCAATAGTGCATCACGTTGTATTATGTTCACAGTGTCCAAGTCAATTCCACTGGAAAAGGAGGGTTAGGGGTCATATTTAACCGGTAACTACTAACTATGAAGAAAAGGTAAGTAGCATCATAGATAGAAGCACAAAAGATAAGTTAAAGCGTAACGAACCCTGATACTTTCTTTCCATCCTCAAGTTCAACAGCCTTGTCAAGAACAGCCTCCAGCCCCTGCAAAATGAATTTTTATATCAAAGAGAACTAATGGAATACTCTTATATAAATCAGCGTGCAATGTTCTGATAGTAAAATTAACAATAAGCAAACCAATTTCACAACCTTAATATCAGCTCCTCCTGCAAGATTCTGAAGCTCTTCAACAGATGTTGGAGGTGCTTCTGAAGCTCGATTCATGGATAGCGCATCTCCAAGAGTAATTTTATCATCAGCTTGGTTACCAGTGGATACTTCACCATTCTCTGATTTCTCTGTGCTAGATGATAGTTTTTCTTTAACTGCAGAGCTGGTAGGTGGTACAGAGACCTGACACACAAAAAAGGCAAGGCACACACCAAGTTCCTTCAATAAACCACCTTCCCTTAGCATAATGCTAATAGAAGTTATGGGGAAATTTTTTTGCCTGCTCAGATTCCATCCGCCTGAATACAATGCTGATCATTTGTGTTAACATGGCCTTTGAGGTAGCCTGGTTCACAGGGCTCTTGCTATGGAAATATGTAAAGTATCAGACAGGTTTACAAGTCAAAATACAGCAGATCATGAGGTGGTTATATAACATGCACCTGTTAAGAGCAATATTATAGCATACTCTAATCACTCCAAGCAAAGGTTCTCCGTGTACTGCACTCCAACAAACAGCTCAAAATTATATATGGCATCTCCCATTATTCTTCTATATGGATATGGAAAGCTAGATGCATGAAGCAATTTAAGTCCCATCACAAGCCTTGTAAAGGTGATAGCTAGATTGATATCTTCCACTGTGTTTACTTACAGGATTTTTATAAAAGACAACTGCAGGTTCTTCGTAAATTCACCAGAGACAATGTATGAAAAGAAACAGTATGGAACATCAGATAATTCCAGTTGCAGTGCTTTGCACACAAAGTGTTTGATAAGTTCATCTCATCTCGGATCAACAGTTAAAAGTAGCATTATTTGGTGGGTAAAACTTCAAGAAAAGGTATGCCCACATGGACCAACCCATAACAGATAATAAACTTAGTGTTTGCCTAGCATGCCAGTATGATTCAAAGATGCCATATACAATATCACATTAACTCTTAAACTTCCTAATAAATGGAATGTTTGAGAAAAATGGAAAATAAGATTAGCAAGGTAAGTAGGTCACCTCTAAATCTATTTGAAGCAACAGCATTGAGAAGCACTTTCAAGACTTGGAGAACAGTACTGTGACACAGATGTCACCCAGTTCAGTACATGTGCAAAAGTGTGATCCAACAAATAACATCTTAATGTGATGTATACCTGTCAGAGGAGGTGTTATCGACACAACTGCAGACCATGTTCAGGATGTCAGTAAATAGAGGGGAATTTTTACCACCCTCTAAACCAGGATCGCCTTCTAGATGATCATAAGCAATAAGTTTCTGGTAATTGAAATGGAACAGGTCAATCAGAAAAGACATCTCAATAATTGAAACATGTAAAAGGAAAGGTAACACCTTGTTCACAACATAAAGGTGGAAAACATATATTAGGGGCATATGATTCTAGGTCCAAAATCAGGGTATTCATATGGTCTGCAACTCAACCAGGGTGAGAAGCACAGCCTGAGCCAGTGAACATGGAAATGGATGTTACATGTCATATGCAATAGCAGCATGAGTCAAATTCTGAATTTCATTACATGCTAGTAGCAAAATGAATTGGCACATTAACAAAAAAAAATCCCAAAAAAACATGTCGAACTTAGGTAGGCATGTTTGTCCACCATGTTTGTGATTTTTTTGGTTTTGAAATATATGTAGCATTTTAGTGAAGTTAGTTGATATGGGTTTTTCAGTGCTGACTCAATTGTTATTTGGATACTAACTAATAGTTCCAACGCATTGATTTACTCTCAAACTTCCATTCTATATACAGTTTAAGTCTTTAATACAGCCTCTTCAAAGAATAACCTATTGCTGTGTTGGATACTTAGATGATGCTTTTGCAAGACTTTTATGCTAGTACAAAAGGTAGGCAGCCCCCATCTCTAACCTAAACAACTGTTTATAGAGACTCGACAAATTGTGCAATGCATCTTCACATGTGAAATGAGGACTGATCCAGTCCTGTACTTGTAGTCTATGAACGAGCTGTAATCCTAGACAGTACAAAGTGGTTGTCTCATGCAATGGACCAATGCCGTCCACAGGAGCTTGGTGATAAGGTGAGAGATCTTCAACCCCCGCATCTCAATGGATATCGGTGCTAAGCGATAATGTAATACACTTTCTGCTATGTGATCCTCAGGCCGAGTAAACAAGTAGCAGGGACTGGGAAAAAGGAGACGATGAATTACATGGAGGCAGTCGAGCGCGGGCTCGACAAGCTTGACGAGCTTGGTCTCGAAGGCAAGGCGAGGCGGCTGCAGCACCAGCTCGGCTTGAGTCCCCTCCAGCACGAGCCCGGCCGACGCCAGCACCTTCGTGATGGGCGGCGGCGCCTCGCTGCCCTCCTCCTGCCCCGTCGCCGCCGCGCCCTTGATGGTATCTGCGAAGCACAAAAACCACAGCTCCCTCCGTTAGTCAACCCGCCCCAATCGAACGAGCGCGATGCGAACCCACGGGTCGCAGCAGCGAGATCCCCCAATGCGGTGGGTGGAGAGGAAGACGGGGGTGCACGGCACGCACCGAGGTAGGACTGGATGGATTGCTGCAGGGCGGCGAACTTGCCGCGGTTGGCGGTGCACTCCTTGAGCATGGCCTCGAAGGCCCGTGTGACGAACCCTCCCGCGGCGCCCGCCATGGCCGCCCCTCCCCCCCCCCCCCCCCCCGCGAGCGCGCGCGCAGATCTCTCCCTCCTCCGGTCGCAGAGAGGGGAGGAATGGTTTAGATCCGAGGAGAGGGAGCGCTCATGAGGCGCGAGATCTGGAGCGGGGTGTTGGAGGAGGGAGGAGGACGGGGGGTTGGATCTGTTTGTCTTGCTCGCTTCCTCGGCTCAGGCTCAGCCGCAGGTCGCGAGGACCATTTGCGAAATGTCTTTCACGGCGGATACGATACCTGCCTTGAGGCTTAAGCCCTTCGATCGGTGGATCGCTTCTTCTCTACTGTGCTCCGCCCCCGAGGCGGTAGACTACTAAATTTTGTACAGTAAGCGTGTGTGTGGAAGGTGAGTGGGCCCGTCAGAAGGTATGCCGACTCTCGTATTCGGTATTCCCCTCGTAAAATAGTGTATTCAGATGTGTATACAAAGTTTTGATGACTTTAGCAATGTGTAACATGGCACTCAGCATGCAAATTTCAATTCAGAAATGCATGAATATACGGTGATAAAAAAGTTTGGCAGTATGTATTGATGCACAATTCACATGAGGTGTTTTTTTTTTGACATCGTACATTGTCGACTATGTATAGCGTAGTTTTATGCATGTAAAATAAAAACATAGTATTATTATCTTTCATAATATTACTATCTACAATGTAGCCAGTTAATAATATATTATAGGATAAATATAATATATGATATAATCACGTCGATTTTATGGTTTATTTTAGTGTTTTATAGTGTGATAGTCAGACTGATATCTTTATTAATTAACATCTAACTTTTAACACCTCACCCCTAACTCCTCGACTAATTTTGTGATTTTTTTATCATATCATATGCACCATCAATCACCTTAGTGCTTCCACTCTCTTAGTTGCTCCTTAGAGCTCTAGTTGATGGAGAAGGATAGCTAACAAAAACTATGGCATAGAAAATAAAAGGTTATAACTATGCTTGAGTAAAATCTGTACACCTTTCATATCATGTTGCTCCTTTTATCAATACACAAAATTGTAAGGTCCACTTTAAAGCGGATGAAATGGTGGATGATGAATGATCTATTGCTTATAGGGTTTAACTAAATGTTATATAAGATAAAAGCTAACTAATAGCTTAGAAAAATTATTCTACATAATGCTAGAGAAGAAAGTTTTAAAAGAAAACGTTTTTTTTAAAACATGACATAAATAATCCGCTCAACAATCTATCATCCGCAATTTTGTTTTAGCTAAAAAGAACACCGAGTAAAAAGAATGTATATGCTTTAAGCATAGTGAAATATTTTCTCTGATAATAAATATTAAATGTTTTAAAAAAGATTTGATCAAATCTTTTAAACTTAGACATCAATAACTTCTCAAAACTTTATTTTTTTAAAAGTATGGTTGGTGTAAATTGTAGTAATATCGTAATATCATAAACTTAATTAATAAAATTTATATATTTATTCTAATAAAAATGGAAGTCGACCGAATCTGACACTAAATATTAAATATTTTATGAACATGATTATGTTTTTTCACACACACAAAATTCTAAAAAGAGACATGTGTAAGAAAAAAGTTCATAAGGTTATAGCAGCGATTTTCCGTGTTTCCTTTCAAATGAAATCATGGAAAGCCCAAAGCAGCAAGATAAGCACAGCTCTAGAGAGAAGAAAAACCATCCAAATATAGTAATCTATTTTAAAATATAGCAATCTATTACCAATTAAACATAACATATTAATATTACTATAAATCATACCATGGTAATAGTAGGTTGTCTATTATTATGTTTTTATCTATAGATTGTTTATAATTAAGTATTAAGTTACTGTAAGCAAGCAACTAATCTGACAGCGTCGCACGTTTTTGCGTCTGTCTCTGCTTTGGCCCAACGACGTCTGATCCGAACAGCAGTCGTGTAGCGTCGTGGGACAGGGAGTTCCTGCAGCGGGGAGCCTTGCCAGTTTCAGTTTGGAGACGATGTAACAGAGTAAGGGCATTTATAATGATACTGATAAAATTTAAATTTTCAGATGAAAAATTCGTTCTAATAGCATATCTAAATATCTACTAAAAATAAAAATTATTTTTTCCGTTCTTCTCGCTCTTTTGCTTGTAGGGAATAGATCTCCACTTGTAAAAAAGAAATCGCGCTCCCAATTTACCATATAGAAGATGAAGAGAGTGACATACGGGAAGAGGAGACGAGTAGTTTTTATTTCTATTTTTGGTAGGATTTTAAGGTAGACCTACTTTTACCTATTCCACACCCTCGTGCAGCTTAGGTCTAACAAAAATAAACTCGGTTTTCTTTCCTAAGCATATACCTAATCATCCCATTGCACCTGGCCTAACAGACCACGCCAGCAGAAGCTTCTTGCAAAACAAGCGACACACCTGGGCGTGTTCGGTTGAGAACAGTTCACAGTTGGTCGTCAAACACCTGGGAGAATCAGACAAACCACAGTTTTCTTTGGACAAATGGCTCACGTCCGCAACCGTGGCTTCCCATACTTTTTTACTGTACCTATCAAGGAAATATTTCTTTGCCACCTTGCCCGAAGGCGTGGTGAGTAAATTTTTAAGCTATACCTTAAAAAAGGTTTGACAAAGAGGGGTGACAACTTGCGGAAATGAACCAAACATGTCCATACAACCAAACATATCCGGCTCAAACTTCACGAGTTTAGTCATGTGTGTTCCCTTGAAAAACATGTAAATATCACCTGTAAAGAATTCACAAATTGTTTACACATAATTTGGCCACCGAATACTCTAAACTCTAATACCAGTGTTGCAAACAAATACAAATCATAATCAAAACATTCGCTAATCTATTGTTTATCATTTTTCTTCCTTTTTCTTCGGGAGCGACCAAATGGATCAACCCATGCTCTGTCTTCCCTGGTGGCCCGCTCCCAACGCTTCTGGAAATCCCGAAGCTCCAATCGTGAATTTCTCCTGATCTACACGGCCGAACAAACCATGGCCGTATTAATGCAATAGAACGATGCATAAACCTTTTGCGTATTCTTAAAAAAATCAATTACGGCAAATTGTCAAAATAATGTTTGACTTGGTAATTTTAATTGCAGAGAAGTGTTTAATGTACAAGCGAAATATCAGTGATTATTTAGGCGTATTTTGGTTCCAACTCTTGGTTTTGACATTTCAGCTTGGGTCACATTTCAAATAAATGTCATATAGAAGCATTCCCCAGATTGTAGTTTCTTAGCTCACCTTTGTCCGCATATCAAGGCCTGTCCTCACCTGTTTAAAAGTAACGGCATGCATTATGGAGAGGCTGCATAAAGAAATATAACTAAAATGTGCAGTCTGAGGCTCTGCCAAAGACAGCATACTCTCATCTGATGTTGCGCCTGTGCAGTCGTCTGGTGATGTGGATTGATGTTTTTGCCACGGGTTTGCTGATACCAGTATTCAAAATAAATTAACAATATGAAACATTTATTAAGCTGCAATATAGTGTATATCAGAATTAAGAATTAAATCATCCATAAATTAATACAATCATATTCCTATCGTCATGCTTAATATTCTCTCCACCCAACGGTAATTACTAGTTAATCATCACGTGGAGCGTTTCAGTTATTAGTCCTGTGCATTCATTTCACTATTGACTTAGGAGTATTCTCTAGTAAAATATCAATAACAAGGGCATCTTCAACTCCCCAAATTCTTATCTGCTAAAAAGCTAGCTAATCGGTATGAAAATCAGTGTGATTAAAACTCAAGAAAGGAATGAGTGCATCGACAAAGTTGACATGCATTCTTCTTATATGTGCATATAGGCATTTATATACAGTCTGATACAGATTGTCATGTAGAACGAAAAGAATAACTTGTACAAACCTTCACTGAAGAACCTCCCAATGTCTGTACCCCTCGATGAACTATATATTCACTATCGACTACTCCAATGTTCTTTGATCTGTCACCCTAAAAACAGTTAAAAAGGAAGTATAGTTGGAAGCAAGGTAAAAGTATTATTATATTGAAATGTCACTTAAGAAACGAATAATTAAGGAAAATCCACCACTATTCCAAACCTAGCAAAAGTAATTTCAATGTAGACATGAACTACAACACTACATGGCAAATTGTAGAATGTGTACAGTGACTATAAATCCCCCGAGCATATACGAGAGTGATCTGTCTAACACCCCTCGTAGTCGCAGCGGGAGGGGAACGGACGCAGAGACTGGACCGAAAACTGGTGAACAAAGACATGGACAGGCCTTTGGTCATTATATCGGCAAACTGATGTGCCGATGGTACATGGAGCACCCGAACCTGTCCTAATGCAACCTTGTCACGGACAAAATGGATATCGATCTCGATGTGCTTAGTGCGTCGGTGATGGACCGGGTTGGCGGTCATGTAGACGGCACTGACATTGTCGCAGTAGACGACGGTCGCGGTGGAGAGGGGTGCACGGAGCTCCTGGAGAAGCTGGCGAAGCCAGCAGCACTCGGCGACAGCGTGGGCGACGGCGCGGTACTCGGCTTCAGCGCTGGAGCGGGACACTGTAGTCTGGCGTTTTAAGGACCAGGATACGAGAGTGTCACCGAGGTAAACGCAGTAGTCGGACGTAGAGCGTCGAGAGTCGGGGCAGCCTGCCCAGTCCGCGTCGGAGTACGCGGTGAGGGAGTCGATGGGGCTGGAGCTGAGATGCAGCCCGCTGGAGAGGGTGCCCTTCACGTAGCGTAGGATGCGCTTGAGCAGCGCAAGGTGAGGTTCGCGCGGAGCGTGCATGAAGAGGCACACTTGCTGGACAGCGTACGTGAGGTCGGGTCGGGTGAGTGTGAGGTATTGGAGAGCCCCGGCAAGACTCCGATAGTGAGAGGGATCGGCAACGAGGGCGCCATCGGCGGCGGAGAGTTTGGCTCGAGTGTCGACTGGGGTGGCCGTGGGGTGACAGTCGGCCATGCCCGCACGCTGGAGGAGGTCGATGGCGTACTGGCATTGGGAAAGGAAGAGCCCATGGATGGAACGGGTTACGGAGATGCCAAGAAAATGGTGGAGAGGACCAAGATCGGTCATGGCGAACGCAAAGTGGAGTCGGGCCATGATCTGGTCGAGGAGAGATGTCGAAGACGCTGTGAG
The DNA here is from genome assembly GCA_030770085.1 of Oryza coarctata. Taxonomy (NCBI): domain Eukaryota; kingdom Viridiplantae; phylum Streptophyta; class Magnoliopsida; order Poales; family Poaceae; genus Oryza; species Oryza coarctata. The sequence goes on from CM061475.1 coordinate 15,288,986, forward strand.
GACAATGTCATCGATATAGAGAAGTAGATAGGCAGTGGCGGAGCCGATATAGAAAGTGAACAGGAAACTATCGGACGTAGAGGCCACGAAGCCGATATGCCGAAGATAGGCAGCAAAGCACTGGTACCAGGCACGAGGGGCTTGTTTGAGGCCATAGAGAGAGCGTTGAAGGAGATAGACGTCGTCGGGCCGAGAAAGGTCGACGAAGCCTGGGGGCTGCTGGCAGTAGACTGTTTCCGTCAGGTGGCCGTGAAGAAAGGCGTTCTTCGCATCTAGTTGATGGATCGGCCAGGAGCGAGAGGCAGCCAAGGTGAGGACGACTTGGATGGTGGCGGGTTTGACAACGGGACTGAAGGTCTCGTCGTAGTCGACACCGGGTCGTTGGGAGAAACCCCAGACTACCCAGCGAGCCTTGTGACGGGCAAGGGAGCCATCGGCGTGGAATTTGTGTTTGAAAATCCACTTACCGGTCACAATGTTGGCGCCGGGAGGTCGGGGAACGAGATGCAAGGTCTCGTTGTCCATTAGGGCCTTGTACTCGTCGGCCATGGCCGCGCGCCACTGAGGGTCGGCCAGGGCTGAGCGAGAAGTCGCCGGGATGGGCGAGATAGAGCTGTAGACGGCGGAGAGACCGTAGCGCGGAGTGGTGCGGAGAGACCCGGTCTGGGAGCGGGTGACCATGTGAGAGGTGGAGGGAACTGGAGTCGATGGGGGTGCGGGAGTAATGGGAAGAACTGGTTGGGTGGGGGCGTCATCGGCTCCGAGTCGGCGACTGTAGACAAGAGGAAAAGGAGGAATTAGATCGGCCTGAGCCGATGAGATCGGGTGGGCCGAGTATTCCGATCGGTCCGATAGAGATGGATCAGCCGATAGGGTGGGGGGAGCCGATGGAAAGTGAGGAGCCGATGGAAGTGGGGTGTCCGATGGAGAAGGAACGGTATCGGCTGAAGGATAAATAGGACCGGTATCGGCCGATAAAGGTGGGTCCGATGGGGGTCCGATGGTGGGGACATCGGACCGAGTAGTGGTGGGATATGTGATGGGTAAATCCTCAGCAGCAGCCGATGAGGGGGCCGATGGAGAGGGTAGTGGGGGAAACCTGATCGGCATGGTGTTGGTGAGGAGGAAGTTGAGATCACTAGAGAAGGATCTCGGATGAAGGAGACCGAAGGAAAAACATGTCTTGTCAAAAATGACGTGATGAGAGACGAGTACCCGTCGGGTGGAAAGATCGAGGCATCGGTATCCCTTGTGAGAGGTGGAATAGCCAAAAAGAATACAGGCGGTAGAGCGGGGAGCGAGTTTGTGGGAAGCTGTGGCGGTGAGATTTGGGTAGCAGAGGCACCCGAAAACGCGAAGGTGGGAGTAGTCGGGCGTCGTGCGGTAGAGAAGGGCATAGGGAATGTTGTTATGAACGGAGGAGCATGAGCGCTGATTGAGAAGGTACGTCGCAGTAGCCAGATTTTTGACCCAATAAGTGGCGGGTAGGTGAGCATGAAGTAGCATGGTGCGACAGATGTTGTTGAGGGTGCGAAGGAGGCGCTTGGTTTTGCCGTTCTGAGGAGAGGTGTAGGGGCAGGAGAGCCGGAGATGGATGCCCTGCGAGGTGAGGAGGTTTGTAACGGTATGGTTGACGAATTCCGTACCGTTATTGGCTTGTAAAGCCTTGATGGGGAGGTTGAACTGAGTGGATACGTACGTGACGAAGTGAGTGAGGTGAGAGGCGACCTCGGATTTGTAGATGAGTGGGAAGGTCTAGCAATAGTGTGTGTAATCGTCAAGTATAGCGAGATAATACTAATTACCAGAGACACTTTTAACTGGGGACGTCCATACATCACAATGTATAAGTTCAAATGGACGCGAGGTACAGGAGAGAGAACTAGAAAAGGGCAGACGCACATGTTTGCCAAGTTGACATAAGTGACAAACCGTGGAGCTGCTGTGAGTACATCGGATGGAGGCGCTGCGACGGAGGGTGGCGACAGCGTCGGGGCCGGGGTGGCCGAGGCGAAGGTGCCAAAGGTTGGTGGAGAGGGCGACGCTGGCGTGTGGGGTGGATGACGCAGCGGGAATGGTGTAGAGGTCTCCGCCACTATTGCAGCGAAGGATCTGTCGCCGGGTTGGGATATCCTTCACAGAGAAACCAGACGCGTCAAATTCAATGGAGCAGTGGTTGTCTCGTGTGAATTGGCGAACAGATATAAGATTGTGAATAAGAGAAGGGACGATAAGAACATTGCGTAGGGAGAGGTTAGTGGTGAATGTAGACAGAGAGGAATCACCGCGGCATTGGACAGGAAGAGAGTGACCATTGCCGATGGTGACAAAAAGGAAGGAAGAGGGGTGACAGGAGCGAAGTATACCGGCCGATGACGCCATGTGTGAAGACGCCCCAGAGTCTAGCACCCAAGGGTGCTATGGTTGGAGCGTCATCTGGTTGAGGGCAGCGACGAGGCCAGCCTGGTTCCAGGAGGGAACCGACTGGGTGGTTGGGGTCGGTAGCATCGGTTGAGGCGGCAGAACGGGAGCCAATGCTAGGTGAGCCTGGGGATGGGTGCCGAGAACTCCGGGTTGCCAGCCGATGGGGCTACGTGGCTAGGGCTGGGGCGCCCAGGAGTTGTAGCAGAACCACGGACCTGTGGGACCGGCAGGGTGGGTAGGGACCGAGGTAGGTCGTGGTGGCGTCGGACCCTGCCAGGTCCTGTCTTTGCCTTTGCCCTTACCTTTCCCGGTGCGGTCTGTGTTGCTGTGGCCAGAGCCATGGCCACCAGGACCGCGGGAGGAAGGGGCAGCGCAAGAAGCTCGGCAGCCATTATCGGCTGCGGCAAGAAGAGCGGTGTGGGCCACTATCTTCTCATCATTGGCTAGACGGAGTTTTTTAAAAACTAGCATGTCATGAGTCCGGGCGAACGATAGAAGAGGTGTGGCATTGGCGATGTCATCGGCGGTGTTGGAGAAGCGGGGATTGAGGCCTCACAGAAGGGCAAGGACGAGTTGAGAGTCGGCCACAGGGTAGCCGACGTCCCGGAGAGCAGCAGCCTTAACTTTGAGACGCTGACAGTATGAGGAGACAGAGGAGTCGCCTTGTACCATGGAGTGGAACTCGTTGAGGAGGAAGATGGCGTGAGGCTGCTTGTTGGCCAGGAAGATCCACTCGATGGCCACCCAGAGGTCCCGGGCGGTGGGGTCGGTATCGTCCATGGCGAGGTCGAGGACAGAGTCGTCGACCGAGCCGAGCAGCCAGCTGCACACGCAGCACTCGGCGATGTCCCACTGAGGATCATCGGGGCGAGGTGGAGCGGAGCCATCAATATGGGACCGGAGGCCGAATTTTCCACAGAGAGATTTTAAGAAGAAACCCACTTGGAATAATTGGCGTTAAGGTCAAGGGAGATAGGAACATGAGATTTCATGTTCACAGCAACGTAGGGAGGGGAGAAGATCGGCGAGGTGGTGCCCGAGGTGTGGTCTGAGGCACCGAGGGCCGGAGTAGATTCGTCGACTGGGAGAGTGCCGGAGCTGAGGGCGGACTCGGTGGCCATGACGGGAGAACGGGAGCAAAGAGCCGATGGGAGAAAGAAGCCGATAGGAGGAGAAAGCCGATGAGAGGACGGATCAGCTGATCAAGGATGTGATAAGCCAATGGGAAGTGGGCCGGCCAACCGATGAGGAGTGGTTGGCCGATGGGAAGTAGGTGAGGACAGATTGGGTGGGTCAGAGAGTGGTTGGGTCACGGACATGCGAGGATTCACGTCCGTGAAGAGAAGATTCACGTCCGTTGACTCGTGGAGGCCAAGGCAGGGAGTGGCCGGACGCAAAGAGAATATGTTCGCGTCCGGGAGGCAGGGATTCGTGTCCGTGGACACGTGGACATGTTGGACTGGCTCGGACATGAGGGGAGAAGGTTCGCGTCCGAGAGCCGTTGAGCGTGTCGGAAAGGGCGAGAACCGAGGGAGGTTTCCAGCCGATGGAGACGACGAGCGCGGAGGTGCGCCGGCGTCAGAGAAGGAGGGATGCACGAAACAAGTGGAAGAGCGGAGATGAGTGCGAGGCGGGACGAGGAGGTGGATCGAGACCGTCGCCTGGTCGCGCGGAGGTGGGGCGGAGAAAAGGTGACTATGGGAGAGACGGGGAGAAGAAGAAATGGAGACGAGAGAGCGAGGAGAGTACCGGGAAGAGAGTCAGCGACGGGAAGAAGACGTCGACGACGAGGAGGAAAGGGTCGGCTCGCCGGAGGGAGAAGCTAATGCGCGGGGATGTCTAGACTTGCTCTGATACCATGTAGAATGTATACAGTGACTATGAATCCCCCGAGCGTATACGAGGAGATCGGATCTATATATATACAGCCTAGGCCAGTGATCTGTCTAACACAAATGCCATGTGTTGGCTAGTACTACAAATATAAAGAATGACAGCTATTTAAAAGCAACATCAAACCTGAGCACAGTACCCAAATTTGTAGTCAATGCCCCATCCGTGGATAAGGTCATTCTGTAAAAAATAAAAACAGATATATTAGTGGCTGTAATAGTCCACAAAAGTCAATTAGGTAAAAGACAATAGATAAGTTTCAGATTGTGGTAAACAGGTAAATTGACATGAATGCTTTTGCAAAAATAGGTTGACTATATGTCAATTCCTTATGGCAACAAATCATTTTTTCTATGATAAACTATAATTTATAGTGGATTGGTCCTTTTTCCTTACAACTACAGCATTAACTCTAAGTGAGAAAGACTTTGTATTGTATATTGGATAATCATAGATTACAGAACATCACAAATATATATAGATAGGAGAGTTCAAGGGTTCAAGATATGAACACTAGACTAGTAAGTCTCAGGCCTAATTAACACACTAAACAACACAAGTATCTAGACCGACGTATAGCTGTAGCCAGAGCCTAAATCACAGGAGCAAGAGTCTAGAAGATAAACATAACTTGCTATATAAAAATCTAGGAGATAAAGCACAGACACAAGAGTTTAGGAAACAAATATAAATTGCTACACAAGAGTCTAGAAGACAAATATAACTTGCTAATATTAACAATCTCGAGAGTATGTAGAGGCATTCTAGTGAGTTCCTAAACAACTATAAAAACTAAGAGCACCAGAACCACATAAATAAAATCATTCAAACATTTTGTGAGTAGTGTGGAAACATAGAAATTCTAACTTTTTTTAGAAAAAGATGGATCCAATAAGACAAGTAGTTATAACAGCTATCTGCACGGTTAATGAAAGCCACTGTTTTTTTGGGTAACTTTTCCTCCCTCCCTCCATATGATCCAAGATTTGATATTTGCATGTCTGAGCAATAGCATGCACCTATTCTGCCAAAAGGGGGATCAAAGGATGTCATTCAGGCCCTGACCAGCTCTTTTGTTTTATATATAAAACAGCCCTGATCACTTTGTCAACGTGGCTTGATGTTCATAGAAATTACTGGCTCAAAATTTCAACATGCGACATATCCACACAAATGGATCTCTGAGGCCTACTCCATTTTGTATTACTCTGGCCTCGAATTTAGTCAGAAGAACAGTTCTTTGATCAATTGTATATTCAAATATGAGACATGGTCAGCACCTCACTGAAAGATACAACCCTTACCTGGATAAGATGCCAAGCACATTGCCAAGCGGATTTTGAGAAAACTGGTGCCATGCCCTCAACCCATCTATAGATGAAATAATTGTTACATCAAGCAGAAATATGATCTAGGTTTGTTGCTGAGTAACAGAAATGTAGTTGTTGTGGTTATAATGCAGCAAGACAATACTATTGTACTGCACTAGAACAAACAGTAAATAACCAATGCAAACAGTTACTCAGCGAAGTACCAGTCATATAATGAGAAATAATTCAAGAAAGAAGGCATACCCAGAACAAGGCGGTCCCTCTCTTGAACAATCTTTATTTCCCCGATTAACTCTTCTGTCAAAGTACATATGTTTTTTGATTTAGTCAATAAATAAAGAAAATAAAAGTTGCAGTACATGAAAAAGTTACCTGTGGAAACTCCACCCCTTTTTACGAACAGTTATCCGATGATGAATTTCAGACAATTTAGGATCAAGACCTGGTTGAGATATCTCTAGCCCTTCTGATTTAACTATATTCAAGTACCTGCATGAAATTCATGTGTTAGCACAATTGTTGCATAAAATAAACTAAAATACTTGGGAAGAAAATGAGTAAAGATGCATCTTTTTGACAGATGTCTCCTAAATGGAATCTGTAACTACATCACATCATTTTCGAGACTAACTTTTTCTGCCAAATACATACCATTCAGTCAGTAGTTGATTCTTATACATTTAAAAGATGCAATGACAAATTTATACAAGGTTTCATGAACCAGGGTTAAGGGATTCAATACAATGGACTCAGAATGATTCAGCGCTTCCATACATCTTATCATCTTTTGTACAACAGCTAGGCAATGTGAGGCTAAGAATCAACATCAAGTTACTGTTATGAAATACAATACCTCCTTGGGTTAAAGTTATCTACTTCCAGATCTTCGTCCCAAAGAAATATATACTTGTACATGGAGACAACAGAAGGATGTAGGAATCTTTTTGCAAACCACCTAAAAAAAACAGATGCATCATTATCTTATCTTGAATTAAGATGATGCAGATCAGTAGAAATCGCAAGGTGAAGATCACTCAAAGTCAGGCTCTTCTCACAGTGGAAGGGCAGAAAGATGCCATACCATTTTGTCTGGTTAGAAGCAGCTATATGTATCACACTTTTGCTCCAAGGTAGATCGTTCCACCCATCAACATTACCATCATAGTGGAACAACATAACTGTAAAATTCTCTGGAAGAAACTGAACATTCAAGAGTTACCATCATGAGAAAACTATCACTTGCTGAGGTAGCACATTAAGTACCTTCTTCAGAATAGCATCCACAGTTTTTTTCTGATTTATACCAGCAGGGATGGCAATTAAGCACCGATCATTCTGACCAGATTCCTGCTGAGGCAAAATTTGAAGAGTATCAGATAACTAGATATTCAGGTCTTGTACTCAGAGAGGTGGAGCAACCAAAGGCCGTTATTAAGTATGAAAGCTTAAATGGAACCAACAGATATATTGCACTGAGCAACACACTTTAGAAAAGAATAGGCTTGGTTCAAGTGACCTTTGATTGCGCACTTCTTGTGAGCCATAATGGCTTCAACTCCATGTCAGAGTAAGGTTCCACTATACCATGAGGTAAAAAACCAACCCTATCAGTATATCTTTTAGGCACCTTGTCAGACGCTTTGTCAGACACCTAAACATTTACATAGAAGAGAAAATTAGTGTCTCAGCAACAACTGAAAATCTGTTTCCAGATTAACATAACACAAAGTTCACTTCCTTCTAGTGGAGCTAATTGGTTCACATACCGTAATTGTATCAAATGGGTGGGATTTTACTTCCAACTGCAACAACCCATAATCATGTCAGTTATCTGTCAAGCAAACTACAAGGAGGCATTTCGTAGATGAGTGTTACCGTTGTCTGTCTATGTTGGTAACCCGCCATGTTATAGGCCAGAAATATAATTATCAAGCAAAGAATCAGCAGATGCAACCGAAGTCTCATCTTAGAACAGCTATCTCTCCCGTTACCATTCTGTGGAATCAAGCAAATACTGGATAGTATCATCATTCATCACTTTGCACAGATCCAGCTTAGAGAGTTCAGCAAGCATAGACATTCACTATAAATGAATCAGTAAAACAGCACAGGCGAACTCACCTTATCCACGAGCTACTACTATCTAAATATGTGGAATAGGAACGGACTGCCTCATGACATCAGGAAGAAAGCTTGATAAATTCATAGCATCCTGTATGCAGAGAACTGAAAAAAAAGGGAAAAGGTCAGACTTTTTTTTTTGAGTGAAACCATGACCTGCATGATCCATACCATGATCCCTACCATGGTGATCCCTCCCAGAGAAATGCTTAGACATGAGGCGTCACATGAATTTGGATGCACACCGCACGAACCAAAAGGAGGGGAGAAAGGTACTAGCTTTAGCATCTGCTTTCCCTTGGATTGCTGGTAAAGGGGGGTAAATTTAAGGAAGTAGACATAGACGGGAAAACTGAAAATCTAATGTATGCGTCATGCGTGATTCGCGACGCGATACGATTCGCGGTTGCTGTTTTTCTGGATTCCCGAGATGACACAAGCACGAGACGCGTGACGAGCATGGGAGGGAATGATAATGCATCCGCGACTAGGAAAAATGAAACATATGCTACGCTTGACCAGTTGCTGACGTTCGACAGTGCGGCCCTCCCCTAGCAGCTTCGCGAGGGAGCGCGCCCGCCCACCCACTCACCGCGCGGCAACGGTGCTCGCCGGGATCAGTCGGTCAGTCCCAATCGCGAGAGGAGTGTCAATCTCACGAACACGCAACAGGCAGCCGGCGCACGATTCGGGGAGCAAAGGCCTCCGAACACCATCGACCCCGATCGACAGCCCACGCAGCACAATAGATTGCTGCGCAAATATGACATTAACAGAAAATAGAAAACTTACCGCCGTGGCGTCGGCGGCAGCTGCGGGAGGAACCGGTTCCGGAGATCGGCGGAGGACGCGCGGAGGCGGAGGCGTCTCGTGGCGACGGCGCGCGCGTTAATAGCCACCGGTGCTGTTAGTGGTTGGGAAGAAATATTTTTCTAGAGGAGACCGGAGGGATTGGGAAAGGGAGGAGGGCGAGCACGGGCGGGGTGGAATGGAGCGAGGCAGCGGCGGGTCAGAGGAGGGGAGACGGGTGGCGCCTTGCCCAGATTCCACCGTCCACCACGGCACGCCTCGCTCTGCTCGCGGTCGCGCGGCCGAGGTGAGTGCGCGAGTTGCAGCCGTGATGGCGACGGGTGCGAACGCAGCTGCAACCGCTGCGGCGGCTTCTCATTTCTTTTTGGGAGAACTGTGGTCATCCCTAAGCTTTAATTTCAATTATGTTTACGATTTTATCCCTGTTTTTAAAATGAAGGCAGTTACGTGAGTCCGCGATATTGAGTTAAAGAAATACACATAAAAATAAAAAAAAATGATTTATGAAATATGGGATTACCGTTGTACCCTGAGCAAATAGCTAAACAAAACTCTACCGAGCCTGTCTCGTGTGCATCCCCACGGCCCCACCATTCCCCATCCCCAAACCGGAGATAGCAAGCGGCGGCGGCGGCTCCGGCGAGCTGCGATGCAAGCAAGCAGTGGTGCCGGCGGGTCGACGCAAAAAGGCGACGGCTGCTCGACGCGAGAAGGCGACGGCTGCTCGACGCGAGAAGGCCACGGCGGCTCGTCGACACGAGCAAGCGGCGGCGGGTCTTGCCAGCCGGCGCTGCATGACAAGCTAGCTCTATATGGCGAAGCAGGCGGCGACGGCCGTGGCTGCTCGTGGCGAGGCGGGCGGCAGCTCTGCGAGGCAAGCAGGCGGGGTGGTGGCCGTACTGCATCACCAATCGGTCGAGTCTGCTTAGTGGAGAAGAGCCCGGCAGCGCAATGACGTGATGTCTTTTCGGTCAGGCGCAGCGCGAATGGTGGTTGTGCATTACCGCGAGCTAGAGCCAAGAAGCTAAGCAACAAGTATTCTTGATTTCTGATGTAGGCAACGCAGCCTCCCTCCACTGCTTTTCCTCCTTGTTATTTTCTTTTTTTTAACTACCTCTCGGCAATTGATGGCGTACTACAATTCTCTATTCATGCATTCAATTGCAAACAAGAGTTCTGAGCTTTGAATTATTTCACAAAATTTCAGTTCAAAGCAGCTACAAGTTTTATGCAAACAAAGGTACAAACACAAGGGATACGCAAATAGAGGCAAATATATAATATCAAGGAAGGGTATGAATGTCTTTTCGTGCTCAATTTAATACCGTTAAAACGGGACACACTTTGTTTCATTTAAAAAAAAGAGACAAAAACACAAATCTAAAAAATGGAATAAAACCACAATTAAACTTGTAAGAACACAGTAACCCCTTTCTTTTTGTTGGGTTGGCCGCTGGCGACCGGGTTTTCCGCACGGTTTGTTTGTTGGCTGGCTCCTCGGGCTCTCTGGGCATGGGCCGCGTATCCGGCCCAAACAACAGTCAGGAATCAAAGCACCAGCATTCTGTGTTTATACAGATGCAGTTACTTGGAGCTTTGCCTGGTAGAAATCATGATTATTGAGCAATGACAAACTACAGTGAACTGTATAAGTACACGTAAGTTCAAATTTTGCTCGTAATTTTTTTTGCGCTAGTATCATAGTACGCATTTGATCAAGAACTATCAGCATTGCACGAAGCAAGAGATATACATATCTTAAGTTGATAGTTCCTGCCTCTATAAAATGAGAGTTTGTTTCTATGTGTTCTTATAAAACAACAACAGAAAATACACTACTACTCCCTGCTACAACATTCCGATTTCCGACCTAGTCTTTGCCAGGTAAACAACTAAACACGGAAAGAGACGACCCTATGTGGTCTTGCTATACGCTGCCTGTACACAGTTTTGTCTATTTGGGCATTGAGCCGAAGATCAGCGTCGGCTCTTCTTCCTGCCTTTGTTAGGGCTATCTTGCTGTGCAGCCGCACGCTTCTGCCCATTCTTTGGAGGCCGCCCAACACCTCTCTTCTTGGCCGGTGGACTTCTCTGTATGGTTTTTATATTAGCTATCACTGATGAATCACCACGTGATCCCTTGGCCTCGCTCTTCTTGACAGTACTTCCAGTCTCCTTTGGAGAAACTTTGCTTCTCTTTGCATCACGAGGCCCGTGACTTCCAGCTTGTGTGGGTCGGGTGTTCTTCTTCACTAAAGGGGTACTAGCTGTTCCTGTTACTCCACAACTCCTAGAGGGCATGCTTGAGCTCTGTTGCACTGTTCTGAATGCAATAGTTCGAAGTTCAATTGCAGCCATGTGCTCCAATGTAGCCTTTGGATAGAAGGCAAGGACATTATTCACAAACAGTAGAATGTCTCTTAGAAGCTCCTTGGTAGAAGAGGTAGCACCACTCTTGATCTTTGAATGAAGGATACGGAAGTCTATATGCCGGTGAATCATCTTCCTGTATCTAGCCTGCTTCCACTGCAGATGTAATGAAAGTGACAAATAAGATAGAATGTAAACATACAAATGTCTATGCTATTTTTTTTATCTTGAATATATAAACTTCACAAAGGCACCGACAGTTTCTTACAGAGCAAACAATACAATTATACTCCCTCTAGTTTCAAATAATTGTCACTAGGTGCTGTTCACTTTTTAACTTTGACTGCTCATCTTATTTGCAAAATATATATATATATATATATAGACCTAAAAGTATTCTTTGTTAGCAATGTTTGTTGAACCATAAATACAACCATACAACTTTCATTAACCATAAACCAATCATTTAAAAGTTATTGATGGTCAAAGTTAAAGTATGAATGATCAACAGTGACATGTAAATGAGGATGGAGGGAGTATAAACATGTATACTGTACGTATTTTGACTACACTAAAACAGTACATAAAAATTCCAGTAACCACAAAGATTTGATTTGCTTGATACCCTATCAGAACAAATAGCGTGCAACTATAATCAATTTTACTTGAGTACAAGACTAATAGTTTAGAAGCTGCAGCCCTGATGATACAAAGCCAGACTGAATCCACTAGATCTATGATCCATCATACCTGGATATCAAGTCGGCGTTGCAACATATAACAGTCACTTTGAGTGGATATAGTTTTCAAAATCTCTGCCAAGTTTGGTTTTGCTCTCTCACCCACAGACACACCAGATTCTACCTTTGGAGTTTTCAAGCCCTTCTTTGCACAGCCTTCAGAGGAACCATCTCTCTGTATGTATGATGTAGACGTATTCTCGCCAGCTCTGCAACTATCATCAGCCATCAGAAGAACCCTCCTTTTCCTCACACCCCTTTTCTTTCTAGAGCCCCAAAGCAAACCATCTTTGGCACAAACCTTTTTTACAACAAGGGGTTTCACCAAAGTCTCTGCTGAATTATTGTTCACTTGAATTGAATCAGTATCACAGTGTTGCACCTTTTTAGATTTCTGACTGTTGCTTTCTTCCTCCGTAAAACTAGCAGCAGATGATCTGTCTTTGGATAATTCTTTGCTTGAGGAATTGGTATCAGCTGTATTTTCATTATGTGAGCATGATTCAGTCTGACTAGTGTGACATTCAGAGTTGCCATCATCATGTTTGCTATTGCTGAGGCTTTTGATCATGGACTGCAGGGATCTGGAACAGGAAAAAGGAAACCAGATGTCACATTATCGAAGTGTACAAAAGATTACAGCAAGATGGCATGACCATTTTCTGAAATTGTCTTCATTCTTCAACATGGACATTAATACTAAAATATATTAATGATAGGCCTTATATTCAAACTAAATCATTAGGGAATTACATTTGAAATGCTAAAAAGAAGATCAAGAACAAGACCATATATTGAAAGGTAACAACATAAACACGAACCCAATAAAATTTTCGGACTTCTTCAGATCGTTTCTTAATTCAGCAACTCTCCGCTTACGGAGCTCCTCAAACCAAGCACTGTAAATAAGCAAGTAGAATATTCATAATATGTTCTATCAACAGGTGAGTTGTTTTACTGCAGAACAAAAACCTATGCATACTAGACCACAGCCAATTGAAATGTATTGGGTATATTGGCTCTAGGGAAAAGCTGAACATGACAACAATAGCTTTAGTTAACTGTGCAATTTGCAACTACTCCTTTAGGTAACTTAAGAGGCTTGTTGTTTCTTTCTTTGAATCTCATGCTGATGAGTGATGATCCCAGAGCTAGCCAGACATGATCATAAATGAATATCCCTACCTCTACCCTAGATCTGCCGGGTGCCCATGATCTCATACAACAATGTCTAAAATCTAAGCTAGTTCACTGCTAGACAGCAAAACATCATTATACCACCCAAATTTGTCCTTACTGGAAAACTGAATTACAGAGTAGGACAAAATCACCTGCTGTAATACTAATTGTAGATGCTAGAATTCACAGGCCAACTTTAAAAAGGCAAATAACATAGGGTATAAATCTTGTCTATTTAGCTTTTATGTGCTATGAGACACAATTTCTGTATCTTGTGTAATCAGAATTTCAGAGTTCATCCAACTCTTGCATGAAAAAACAGTAGACAAGACAGGAGACCCAATGCTGGTTGAAAATTCACCTATCTGAAGTTCAAGGTTAGCAATTTAGCATCACATACTTACTACAATACATTCTACGACTGAATTCATGTGGACAAGCTGGTACAACATCGAAAGAATGATGCAACACTTACTCGCATGCAGAGTAGCGTGCTTGTATCTCTGAAAATTTTGCTTCACATTCCTGCAAACAAGAATGGGTAATCCCATAATTAGTGTGGAACTCTAATATCAGGTGAGCAATGTCTACCACAACTTCCAGCAGGCATCAGGCAAGCAGGCAGCTAAAATGCATTACTCGTTTTTGGAAACTAGAAAAAAATTAATCTATAAAACAGATTGTGCTGGGGTCCAAAATGTTTCAGATAATAGGATCAATGCTCTCACATACCCAAACTACTGTAAGAAAGACATGAACTAACAATAGTATGCCATCAAATTAGTTTGACAACAATTGTAAGACGAATTACCCTTGGCATTGCACAAACTTTGGTACCTAAGCAAGAACAAGATATGCAACAGGTGCTTTTACTGTAAGGCCAATGACTATAAGGTTACATTTTCATTTCATTCCCTGGTTTCAAGTCAAAATTACAGAATGTGTTCCTTCACATTTGCTTCATTTTTTGGAATGTAGAGCTCATTCTCGTCCAAGCAACATGACCACTGACCACATATTCTCAGCATCTCTAAAATCACAACCTAATATCATTCGATGGAAATGTACCAAATCCTCCCAACGATGATAATACTTAACCTAGCACCCCTAATGCATATCCTACAACTACCAACATTACAGCCACAGGGCACGACTCTTAAGCAAAGCACTGCTAGGCTACTAGTCTAGGGTTGGAAGGGTGGGGGAAAGTGCGGACCTCGGGCGAGAAGGCGCACGGCGAGCGGGACCGGAGCTCGGCGGCGACGGCGCCCCACGCGACGCCCCCGTGGAGGAGGACGGCGCTCCCCAGCACCAGCTCCTCCCACGTTCCCCACACCCCCACGACACCGCCTCCCACCCTCGCCTCCTCCTCCTCCACCTCCTCCACCTCCTCCTTCTTAACTCCTCCTCCTCCTCCTCCTCCACCTCCCACCACCACCACCACCATCGGACACGCTCCCTCTCGCTCTCTCCTTGCCTTGGTCGTTTTCTGGTCTAGGTTATTTCGGCGTGCGGATGAATGCGCGATCGCGAGGATGACGATAGGGGGAGGAGGTCGTGGTGGTGGTGGTGATTTCTGTCCGGGGCGGTTTCTCCTCACTTTCGCCGGCTTTTTTTTCTTTTTTGCTGGGTCGCGTGGTTTTCGGTTTTGGACGGATTCTATACTGGGCTCTCTCAATAAAAATGCTAATCTCGGACAGGGGGAAACGTGCGGTGGTGCGGGCCCACGCATGTATGCAACTTTTTGTACACTTCGCATGTTTTTACTACCTCAACGATTACACCGAGAAAAAGTGAAAATTTTAAAAAATCATCCATGAGTTCGAAATTTTTACATATAATATAATTTATTATAAACACATGACTTCTAATTCAATTTGGTTCGAGATTCTCCGTATTGCCACTGGTCATGCGTTCCTGTTGCTTTTTTTTTTATGCTATGTGATCAAATACGTCTTTTTATTCAACTTGGTTACAAATCATATCATATTAGCTGACTTTGGTCCGATAGAAACCCATACAATTTTATTAAGTCGTGTCCTTCCTTTTTATGCTTATGACCTCAAACACATCTTTCTTATACGACGCAGTATAACATCAAGTTTATCTATTCCTAGATAAAATAAAATAGATGTAATACTCATCTTCCGATGACCTCGATTGGGTCTAGTCAACATAAATGGTGACAATGACTCCTCACCCTATCTATTCCTAGGAACACATGTGAGGATCTACGACCACGAGAACATGTGAGCAACAATAATAGGGGAAATCTCAAATCAAATCAAATTAAATTAAGAGGGATATTTGTAAAAAAAAATTGTCTTATGAGTGGAAATTTTGAACTCATTGAGACATATAGGATGGTTTTTGCAATTTTCCTCAACAAAATGATAAAACGATTTGAGTACTCACTTCTAGTACAAATATAATCCCTCTATTTATATTATTAAAAGAAACTTGATATCACCTAGAGGAGGGGTGAATAGCCATTTATGAAAAACACTCACAACAGAATAAAGGTTTTCTCTAAAGTATTCGAATAAAGTTCCTTCGGAGTATTCGGTCAAAATGGCCGAAGTATCCGGATAAAATTTTTTTAGAGTATCCAGACCAAAGGGTCAAATTAACCAGACGAAGTCATTCGGAGTATCCAGTCAAAAAAGTAAGAGTATCCAGATGAGACTCTGTGTCAAATAGAGAGTCTCGACCGAAGTCTCCAAATAGTAACTCCAAATATTCCGATCCTCTTTTAATGTGTCCAAAAGGATATTTGAAAGGGACACTCTTGAAAGTAGCGGAGGAAAGAGATTACCAAATTAATAGTAAATGATGTAAGAAAATAAAGTACATAAGTGAGAGACAAAAACAAAAGATTTGTTTCCTGAAATTCAGATCCTAGCAATCCTATGTTTCTGTTGAGAGACTCCAAGAAGTCGGATTTTTCTTAATTCCAAGCCTCACCAAATAAGCACAAAGTATAAAGTTTTGGCCTCCAAGCAACCACTGAGGCAAAACTTCGTTCCTAAGTGACCACCGAGATCCACACACTTAGACAACAAGCTACTATCTTCGATGAAGCTTGCTATACCAAGCAACCTCTTAATTCTCACTCAATTATCTCTTTTCTTGCGGAGATGAGAATGAACATTTATAAACTTCAGGTGACTCATCATAACTTTGGAAGCTCAACGGTGACTCCTAGTTGTCTAGAAAACCTTAATCTCTAAGAGTAATAAACACAATCGAAGATTTACTTGCTACCTCACTTGCTATCAACCTCTCAATCGCTAAACTCAACTTTTTCTCTCTTCAAATCACTCTTGCAAAGATCTATCACCAAGATAAGGGGTTTGGAAGGGGCTATTTGGTTTTGGATAAGTCTACTTTTGTCAAAACTCAGTCTCAAAACAGCTGCAAAGGATGAAGGGGTTGGAAGGGTTTAAATACTCAAGCCCCCTAAAACTAGCCGTTACTCATCAAAATCCGGAGTCTTCGACCAAAACCACCGGAGATTTTAGACAAACTTCTCTATCTGGTCTAGAATATCTGACCAAAAAGTCTGAAGTCTTCGCTACTCTATAACAACATCCCATAAAAAAGGTCATAATTGCTTGCTTTGGAGTCTGTTTTTAACTATCTTAGACTCTATGGAAAGTTTGTTGAGAGGAATATCCAATCCAACCAAGAACAAACTCTAAAACCTTACAGAGAATAAGTTAAAAGTTAAATTTCTCTTAAGAAAGCACTTAGAAGGTTCACTTTGAGTACTTTGACATAAACAAAGTTATATCTCATAGTACGTCATTCATATACTAAAAATAAATAGAAAAACTACACTTCTAGGAACACCTTCATACCATGTTCTTGCTTTAACTTAAAGGTTACCAACGTCAACTCTATTTCACCATCGGGATTATTTAACTATATCTTATTAAACACATTAGTTTTAAATTAATTATACATTTGCTTTGATTAATACATCACATCGTCTTGATTTTTGTTACTTCATCTTCTACTCTTTAAATGATTAATGTGGATATTTTATAACTTCACATGGTATTATATGGTCTATCAACGCGAAGTTTTCACTCGTCCTTCACGACCATATTAGTCTCTCTGTGCCAAATCATTCACTTGCCCTTTACCACCGCGTGTTCTATCGCGACCGAACATTACTTGCTCTTCACCATATTAGCATATAAAACCCACTTCGCTCTTCACATTTTTAATATTTTCTCTTCATTAATATATCTCAATGTAACTCAAACTAGTCACTCTTAGAAATAATTAGTCATAACACATGCTATCATTAATCACTAATACATTTTATAACATAAGGTTAGAAAACTCGATATTTCAATCATAAATTATTTTGATTTTTTTAGTTAAATTTTGTTATGTTTGATCAATTTTATAGAAAATATAGTAATATTTTTAACACAATGTAAATATAATATTAAAATATATTTAATATTAAATTTAAAGAATTAATTTGGTGTTGTAAATAAATCAAAACGTCATATGTAACAGAGGGAGTTCGATGTATTTATTGGGTTTGGACGAGGATTTAAACATTTTTTCCGTCCAGCTTCTAAGTTGAAGAATATGGACCTCTCATGTTCATGTTTACTTTTCAATTTCGTTATAAAAATGGTTTATCTGGCAATCAAAATTTGTCAAAATACGATGGTTTTTTTTGGAGAAACTAGAAGACCTCTTCTTTTTTTTCCCCCGAAATGGATATGAAAAAAATTCTAGCCAAGAAGATATGCTGCGCGACCCAAAGCAAACCTTCTCGTGCTTGAAGAGATCATCAGAATATCAGATCAGACCAGACCAGAATATCAGATATTCAGATAACCAGATCAGCCTAGTCTGACTCGAAGCATACAGTAAACAGACTTGGTGAATCGCGAGGAAAAGATGAGCTGATGTCGCTAGCTGCCTTCTTTAATGTATCTGAGCCAAAGCGTCATAATAAACGCAACATACTGACATACAAGGCTTCTTCACTTCAGAGCATATTTACATAGTCTAGAAAACTAAGCAGATCACACATCATATGATCTGGAACCAGGCACTTCGAATTGTTGACAGCAGAATACAGGCTACAAAATTATAGAGAGAGAGATCACAAAAGATGGGGACCTATCAGGGTTCAGGGATAAACTGCTTCGAGAACGGGGAAAAATTGCAGGAATCTGCACATAACCACTCGGTCAACTGCTTGAACGATAATCGCCATCTTTGCAAGCAGACAATATGATTAGATAACTCTTCAATTTTCAGCAATGAGCTAATCGAGGATTCTGGGTTTTTCTTCCCGTTAGGAAGCGCCTACATGGAAGCCTTTGATGCATCACTCACCATGCGAGTTAAATCTTGGACAACTTCAGACATTGAAGGCCTAAACTCTGGCTCATGCTGCATAAGAGGAATCAGGTCAGCCACATGGTCCAATCTTGGCGTTGATGATAATAATATTAATATCTTACCTGAATACAACTGCTGATAATGTCAGCAAAACGTGACAATGCCTTTTCAGAACATTGCACTCGAATGGAGGGATCTACCATCTTTGATATAGAATCGATATCATAAAGCTGAGAACTGGCCCACCGCACCAGGTGTTGCTCAGCACGTGGACGCGAACTGCGGTTCCATTTCCATGAAAAAGATTAGAAATCATCTTGAAGCAAAACAAGGATGCTTGGTTAAGTGGAAGGGGGCTTGGGATATTGTCATTTTGGAGTGTCACCTGTCATAAGGTTTCCGCCCTGTAATAAGTTCCAACATGACAACCCCAAAGCTGTAAACATCACTTCGGTCACTTAATGATCCAGATTCATGCACTTCAGGGGCTTCATAACGGAATAAGGTGTGCATACGACCAGACAACTGACATAAAAAAGGACAATATTTATCAATGACAAAATAGTAACAATCACTCAAAATACACTAGCAACCTTATTCTGTTGTGATCCAAAGTCCAATTCATTGTATGACACAAGTACATGCAACCTTGGCCTATGTGCTAAACTCATGCGTATAGGAAACACTAAAATTTCCCACGCAGACGAAAACATGTACAGCTTCACAAGTTAGCAATGCCAATTGACACGGTGGACATCTAAGGATGCTAATAAAACAATGAGAAGTTGAGAATAGATCTGGAAATACATATCATCTGAAGCATAAATTTGTTAGCTGTTGTCAGCTAAGCATCCTTGCGAAATACTACCTCCATCCTTTAATATTTGATGTTGGTTAGTTCACTTTTCATCAAAGATTAAAAAAAACAGAGGGAGTATAAGTATATAACAAGATCACTTTTCATCTATAACAAACTTTTTTGTCTCTCCTCGTCAACTAACAAAAGACACTGTCATCTCAATTGATGCAATGTGATAAAAATGATAGCAATTCACAATACCCATTCCTAAATACAATTCTTTCATTTACACAAGCCTTCAGTATAATTACAAATGCACAGCTATGCTATAAATACTTAAATAGCACTGCAAGAAGGCATCTCAGATGCTGAACATCCAGAGCATCACCAAAAAAATCTGATGCCAAAATATTTTTATTAACATTTTGTACCTGAGATACTGATTTTGATGACAGTGCTGAAAGGCCACATTCAGAAATATGCACAACTAAGGTGCTGTTGAGAAGAACAATAGATGGTTCAAAATTCTTATGTACAATTGGAGGTTGACAGCCATCATGAAGATATCTACAAAAAATATATATATAAATATACATAGCATTTTCACAGATCAATAGAATCAGTGCACAAAATTTGAACGAAAAAATAGAACACTTATAATCTGCTTACTGCAATGCTTTTGCTGCCCCCACAGCAACCTGGAGGCGAGCATTCCATGATAATGCCTTGTTTGAGTCATCAACATAATGAAGTTCATCATGCAGAGTCATCTTGCTACAATGCTCATACACAAGTAGTCGCTGATCAAACTCTGCACAATATCCCACAAGCCTGAGTATGTTAGGATGCATCAGTTCGGATATGTTCACAACAAGCTCTAGAAAGGCATCCACCGGTATTCTCGAGTTAACAGCGTCAATCTTCAAAATTTCCAGTAGCTGATACAAAGCAAATATCACATTTCAGAAGTGAAGATGGTATAATCAACGAATTCTTGCTAAAGTAACCACTAGAAAGTTTGCCAAACAATTTTGTACCTCTCCGTCTGGAAGCTCTGCAAGATATACCTTACCAAACCTGCTATCTCTTATGAAATTTTTTTCGTTGAAACTATTGCTATATTGCTGAAGGGATGCAATAGAGAATGACTTGACAGTAGTTGTTAAATCCAATTTCCCAACTGAAGGTACTCTTCCCTTTCTAGTACGCACGCTGGGATTGACAGTGACCTTTTCAGTATGCAGTAAAACAGACTTTGGAGGATGCAGCGATTCCTCCATAAAATTATCTGATTTTTCCATATCAATCACATGTTCTTTTTGTTTCATTGTAACCACCCTAGGAGCAGCTGCCATGTAAGTGCTCACGTTAACTTTCATATATTAACTCGCAAAGCAGTAAAACAGCCCTTCTGCATGTTATTTGGTTTCGAGTCATTTACCTGGCACTGATGAACCTGGTTTCCGCTCTTCCCTTGCATTATAAACTGCATCTGAAGCTGCTGCAAAGAGATATTCAAATGTCAAAATCAAGAGAGGAAGAAAGCAGCTGCCATGTCAATGTTTCTATTAAGCTTTATTGTACTAAAACATGCAGAATAGTGATGAATAAAAAAAAGGCATTTGCATTTTTTAGGCATAACATTGTTCACCTGCTGTTGACACGTTCAATTTCTGCTCCTCCTTTGCATGAGAAATCACATTTGAAGCTGTCACCACCCAAAAGATCAGTTTAGTCAATGGGCAAAAAATGAAAATAAAAAAAAAAAACTGGAAGTCATTTGTTTGCCAAGAGAACAATGATAACCTTTTCCAGCATTATTCTTGAGTTTAACAGGATGTTCCTTGATGTCTGAAACTTCCTTAATTTTAGGTTCCCCAAGCTTTTGAGGAGACCTTCCTAACTGGGTTTTTGTATACACATCATCCCTCAACTTTCTTTCTTTGTACTTGGATAAACAAAACATCACAATTAGCACGAGAACTACCGCCGATACCACCCCAACAAGAATGTATCCAACAAATTTGACTACAGAAACAGTATTTTTTCTTGATGGAGTATTCCCTTCTGGTGCATTAGAAGAATTTGAAGGTTCTTTTGTGGGAACATGCCCTGCTGGAGGTGATACTGATGGTAATGGCATTGATGCAGCAGG
The DNA here is from genome assembly GCA_030770085.1 of Oryza coarctata. Lineage (NCBI taxonomy): Eukaryota > Viridiplantae > Streptophyta > Magnoliopsida > Poales > Poaceae > Oryza > Oryza coarctata. The sequence continues at coordinate 15,310,184 of CM061475.1, forward strand.
AGGCAATGCTGATGGGGCTATGCTGGTATTGAATGGGTTCCCATCCTTCCTGTGTGGTACATTAGTTTGAATGAACTTTCCTTCTTTTGCTAAACACAAATATGTACCAAGAAAAACTAGATGCATTCTTAAGATTAGAAGAGTATATGAGCGATGAATTTTATTTTTAAAGTTATAGCAATGATAAACAAAAACAACTCAATCAAGGGGAAGTTCCTTACTTAAAGTTTGGCATGTTCAGTAGCTTCACAGGCACAGGACCAGAGAAAAGATTGTTTTCTATATTCCTGTTGAATTAATCACCACAGAAAGCAAGGCGTGAAAAAAAAGAGAGGAGGAAATTCTCTTTACTGAAATAGCAGGTTGCCTGAACTTTAAGGAAAAGAATAAGTCAAAAAATCTGTAGTTTTATGTCCATACAAATCTTGGAGAGGGAGATCTTGCAGCACATTAAGGATCCCAGTTATTTGATTATTCTGAATATGCCTGTGATGATAGTACAACATTAAGTAATTGACACTAGTGAAAAATTACCTTGAACAACAGTGTAAAAGACTTCAATACTCACAGGCTAGTCAATGCTGTCAGGTTTCCCATTGAAGGTGGCAAAGGACCAGTCAAGTTGTTGGAAGAAAAATCTCTATTCAAGAAGGTTGATTGCTTTAGCAAGAAACTTCACATTGTCAACTAATGCTAGTATAGAATAACACTTAGAGGAAACATAAATTACTCTTACAAATTTGCAAGACCAGTTAGAGTTGAAAATGCATCTGGTATCTCTCCAACTAAATGATTGTTATTGAGGGACCTGCAAATGCAAGAACTATCACTGAAAGCACTAACTTTATGAAGGCCTGTGAATGTGTTTAGGCAACAATATACTTACAAGCCTGTTAAAAGCGTAAGTGTCGACAATGTACTTGGAATGCTGCCACTTAGCTGGTTACCAGAAAGGAAACTGTGATTGACAGGCAAAGCCTTAGTAAAAAGATTAAAATAACTGGTTTGGAAGGGCAACAAAATGATCAAATGGACATACAAACGCTGCAATGTGATTGGCGGATTATCTGGTATGGTTCCACCAATATTATTGTTGCTAAGATCTCTACATTGGGTAAGCCAAGAAGCATTAAGAACCAAGTCAATAGCAGTGTCAATTTGAAATGAAATCACCCATAATCTCAAACTCCACACATGATCAGCTTACAAGGTGATTAGCGATGTGAAATTCCCTAGAGTGTTACCCAGTTGTCCGCCCAAATTTGCACCATTGAGGACTCTACCAGAAATATGGCACAATGTTCAGACAATCAGATAAACAGGTCATCAAACACATCACATTAACGAAAAGAAAGTGTAATAGCAGATCATACATGGAGGTAATATTTGAGGCCACACATTCAACACCCTGCCAGGCTTCATTGCAGGGGTCGCCACCGTTTGTAATCCATCCAGGCACTGAAGGCGATCCAAGTGCAGTGTACAAGCCATTTATTGCAAACACTGATAAACGCAGACAAAGCACAAGAATAAGTTGCCAAAGAACACATTTTTGGAGTATCCTCCTACACACAGCAGCAAGTAATGTGAGAGCACAAAACAGCGCCGTCAGCAAAACATAAATAATCTGGGTCCCTAATGATGTCATCAATTCATGATCATGTACAGCTACGAATTCTGAATCTTTTGCGACAGTCAAGACTACCAAAAGGACAGTACATACCATCTTGCTCATAAGTGTAAGACTGCGAGAGCGGCAGCGCGGCGGAGAGCAGCAGCAAGACGGCGGCAGAAGCAATCACGGGCCGCGGGGACGCACGCACCGGGCGCAAGGACTTGCTCTTCACCACACGAACATCCATGAAGGACCTTCCAATGCGGGCATCACCTGACTAGCACTTCCACAGAATGATGAAGAAAGTAGTAATCGCTAACCTTGCTTTAATCGCTGCGCGCTCAGGCGAATGATGAATATCTGAGGATTGCAGCCTGGCGTCAAAAAGGGAACAGGTTGATAAATAAAGATGTGAAAAAAAAGTTGTTCAATGCCAACGCTGGAAGAATCTCGCAACGGAAGGGGGGGGGTGCAAAATTCGGCAATAAATCCACAACATCAAGAAAGTTATCCCTTTTTATCTCTCGCAACCGCACGCTCTTCAAAAGAAATCCGCCTAACACACCACATATACCCAAGAACTGTTTTTTTCTCCAAGAAACAGATTGCAACAGGGAAAGAAAAGCCAGGAAGAGAGAAGAGGTAGAAGAAGACCAAGAACAAAAGAAAGAAAGAAAACAAGAAAAAAAAGATGATAGCCCAATACCTGCAGATTCTTGTCGCTACGGCACCCCTACAACGACCTCTACCTTTGCCGCCGCTTTATGGAGACGCTCGCCACCGAAAGCGAGCTCGCCCTCCTTTCTCGCAGCGACAGAGTGCGCCCTCCTTTCTCGCAATCTCCCCCTCGTAATGCGTTTAAAACTCTCCTCACTCTTCAGTTCTCCCCGAACCCGGAGCCTTGGCCGCTCTGCTCGGTGGAGAACAACACAGACGAGGCGACGGGAGAGAGAAAGGGGAGAAAGAGACGGGTTGGATCGGCACACACGCAGATCTACCGCTCTTTGCAAAGCGGAAGGGGATTGAGGATTGGGGAGAAGACGCGGATAAGCGGGGGGCGCGAGCGGCGAGCGGCGGCGAGTGAGCGAGAGTGAGAGAGAGTGTTACTCTTGTGTGCGCGTAGGCATAGATGGGGCGGAAGGAGAAAAAGACAAGCGCAGCGAAGGAGCCACTTTTAAACTTGCTTAGCCAGCTCTAAAACTGTTGGAAAGTGTAAAGATAAAAGATTATTTGTTTTTTATGATAACTATTTAATTATATAAAAAACTAACTAAAAATCTATTTTAGAAAAATAAGATGATGACTTTAAAAAATATTTCGTTTAACGATTCGATAAACATGCACGAGAAAGCGAAAGAAAAATCATTCGTCCTCCTTTCGAGTAATAGAAGATTATCTAATTTTTTTATAATAGTTATTTAATAGTATAAATAATAACATTAACTACTATAAATTTAAAAATCTATTTTAAAAAGTTGAAATGATAATATATATAGAAAAATTTTATTAAAAAATATAATATTTAGTAGTTTGAAAATGTACACGTAAAAACCGAGAAAAAAAAAGCTGGTTTCAAAAAGCACCTTCCTTCCTAAGAATAAGCAATGATGGTGATAGTACCGTTTTTTAAAAAAAATGTTTGTGACAGTAGCTCTTTTTTTTCAGAACAGAAGAGGAATTTCACTTTTTTCCAGATTTTTGTCATAGTCTATTTGATTTCCGAAAGATTTAAGTAAATTCTCATGTTATAAAGGAGGCCTATATTTAGGCAATCTGTTACAAACAGTCTAACAAGAATGAGGCAATGAAAGTGTGACTAGTCGCTACTACTCACTAGTAGCTTTTGCTAGAGAGGCGGGTAGATAAGGCTTTGGGTTTTTCCTTTTACACTTTTTTACCTTACAACCATCTTCATGTGAAACAATGAGATACGAGTCATGGTCATATAGATAAATTTAGAATTGATGGTATAAAATTATTTGGTAGATCCGTTTTGTGATCCATTCAGATCACGACGAGTATCGAGCTTTAAATGAAATAATTGCGATTTTGTCATGACACAACCAGTGAAAAAGAAGCATTTTTTTTCACTGAGTAAGAATGATGAACTCCCTTTACGCGCCTTTTGATTTTTGGTACGCTGATGAGCGATGACCATGGATTGGAGACTAATAATGTTTGAGGAGCTGTCCGGTACAAGACTGCTCACATTCCTCCTATTCCTGTTTCATGGCGCACAAAAGCACGGAGGAATCAAGGAGTGATATTTCTGTAGAATTTTGTCCCATACTTTTAGCCCAGCATATGAATGGAATCATGAAAAAAAATAACTTTGGTATGATTCCGATCATGTCATCTCAGAATCTAGAGCCCTAAATTCTGCGTCCGCAAATAGGCATCGCATCAGATACTCTGCCTCGTGTCGTCCCTGTAATCTGTATACACGAACAAAAGAACACACACATGTATTACTACTACTAGTCTATTACTCCTACTTGCAATGAAGGAGAATTGCATGCCAGCAAGCAAGGGCCTCACGATCCTCCCGTTTCTATCATAAAAGGCCGAAACTTTTCTGGCTGCACGTTGCTCACCAACCATTATTCCATTAAGCAACTGCTAAGCGCAGCACTAATTGACTAATCATCAGCATTGTCCGGTGGTAACTTGGTAACGGCTACTGTAACGCGCAACGTGCCGTGTCCCTTTTGGAAGGAGTAAACAATTTGACCCAACAGGGGTCTAAGTAGCCGTTGTAGCTGCCGCCGTGTCAGCCAGCCTCGCCGATCTACCTCGAGCCTGCAAGCAACGCATGTCGAATCTAATTGAAAAAAACCGACAACGACTATGACCTCACGTGCATGAATGCCTCGCTAATTTGGTGGCTAATCTGGTCAGTGTTACTGACCATACACGGACCTCAGTGTTAGCAAAGAATGATTCAAGTCGATGTAGTTGTAAGAAATTACCTGTCCAAAACCAAAAGCAGGCAGTCACCTGTACAGGGAGATCGACAAGAGCTGTACGTGTGCAGTACGAACCGAGTAATGAGGCCACATGAAACGCAGTGAAGAGAGGCCCCACGGCAACGGACAGGTTGGACGGAACAGCGGCTGGATTCCTCCTGTCGTCGTCGTCGACGTCGCCCGCCGTTGCCGCGGCTAGATTCCGCCGTTGATCCGGCATTCCGGAAGCTAATGGCACACGCCGGCTCAGCACGATGTCGACGTCGTAGCGACCAGGGAAAACCTCATCGGATACATCAAGCCCGGCAGGCTCAGGGCGCCCGCACAGGGTTACAGACCCTGTTTAAGAAGCTTAAGACTGCAATTGGCGGTGTGTGTTGAAGCAGGAGAAGATGCCCACGCAAAATAAAAATCTTTATTAGTGAATGATTAATTAAAATAGATTAATATGATTTAAAGTAATTTTTAGATAGAAAACTTTTATAAAAAATATACTGTTTAGAAAACGTGATCATGAAAAACAAATAAGAAACAACTGGTTTTTCTAACTCCTAACATGCACATCCAAATAAAGTATAATATTCTAGAAAGCACATGATAAGAAACAACTGGTTTTTCTAACTTTTTTATTTTAGTTTATTTTATAGATTCTACACTGTTAAGTGAAAATGTGAATTGATCGAGGAGTTGGAAATTTAGAAGTTCCTCAACAGGGCCACAATCTCGACAAATTTTAAATGAATTCTGTAGATTTTGAACATCTCGAGCCAGCTTGAAATGTGCATCTCAAACAGTTTGTACGAAATTTGTCAAGATTCATCCAAAACTAACGAAAAATCGACGTACCCTATCTCAAAATTCGCCATCACCCACGCAGTGAATCACAAGTTTTCGCAGGTAGATTTTGCGTTTGCATGGGGGTGTGTGTCGTGGAGGTGCCATCTCACCATGCTGACAGCGCCGTTTTGTTGTCTGCCTGCGCGCGAGGCCTCCGGGTTGCCACCAAGGCTGTCACCATCCGCCGGACGGCGACACAGCTGACAAGGCAAGCTTAACGGCTTCAGTTGCATTGCACTGCTGCAACCTGCAGTCTGCATCATGATCTTGACCGGTTTCAGGCTTTCAAGAGGTTATTAAGCAAACAGGAGTGGCTACAGTCACCAAAAGGGAAACAAAGCCAACCAGCAAATTCTTCAGAAGAAAAGCCCCTCGAATTATTCAGAAAAGCCCCATTCATCTGCTCGCTATGATACAATTTGATTACCCTTTGTTTTTTCAGCATCAAATGTCACTGGAAGGCAGAGGCAGGCACATGGGAACAACCAGGCAGAAACAAGGAAATGGCTTTAACAGCTAGCTTCACATTCTCCGACTGAGTTTCTACAAGATGTGTATGTCCATCCTTCCCTCCATCGGGGATCTAACAAAGAAAGAAAGTAGGATCGACAGCGAAAACATAGGCATCTACACCAGCCGCTCGCCTGCCACAATACGGCAGGGACAGCAGAATTTGCTTCAGAACAAAGATCCAAGAACTGTACATATGTGAAGAACCTGTCTTAACTGTTGTGCTCCAGAATTCCGTCGGAGAGCAGGAGATACAACCATTGAAGAACAGAAGAATAACTTTGCAGATTGCGGTGATTCAGATGGCGTTTTGCGGTTTCCCCTGGAATAGTGACTTTGTGTTTAGCGTTGCAAAACTAGCTCAGAGTTTATGAGGAACCAGCAAAAGGAGTGGGCTGGTGTGAGGGCCACTGGATCCTTTCAGGAGGGCAGGGCGCTGGTGCAGGATGTGCGATGAATGTTGGTACATTGTGTCCTGGCATCAAAACCGAGACACCTTTGGCGTAAACAGGTATCTGCGAAACACATGAGCAAAATAGTCAATGAGGATGTATCATATTCGTGACCCACGTGACAACAGAATGTGAGATTCCTTCATGTAAGCACAAACTTCATAATACAAAGAATCAGTAATCGTATCGTTTTACTTTTTCATACACCAATAGAAACGAAATAACAAACAGACATTCGATGCTGCAACTTCCCTAGGAACCAATCAAACTAGAAATCAGCAAAATCCAACTGCAAAACCAATGCATATCAAGAAAAACTTCCAGGGCTACAGTTGAGATTTTTAAGGTGAAAGAAGTTCCACAGATGGCTACTATGAATGCAGGAACTCCTATGGTTCCACATATGAGTTTTCAGCAGCCTGTAACTTTGGAATAATCAATGCAGGGACTCCCAACTCCAACTCACACGGTGCCAGGCTAAGCAGTAGACTACTCTATTGTGCAACTATGTTTTAAGGGCATCAAAGATTCACTATAGTTAAAGCTTAAAAACCAGGCCGAGAGATTTTCATCTGTATAATAGTAGCCTGCAGTATAACTGCCACAAGTACACAGCACCTAAGAACAAAGAGCATAATAGCCTCATTAATCTACATTTTCCTACAAATCATGTTAACAGTTATGAGTGAAATTTGGAGCCAGGGTACAAAGCTGTTAAAAAGAATACTAGTTTGTATGAAATCCTGAATCAATTGTCCATATTTAGGAGCAATTGTGAAAGACTCGCCATCAACAAAAAGAAAATATAATAACTGAATGATGACATCTGACATGGAACATTGTTAAGGAAGCCTTGTCACGATTTGCACTATGAAGCCTATCTAAATATTTCTCGACCAGGTTATAAGCAAATTTTCTAGGAGCCCCCCAAAAAATCAAACTGCGCAAAATTTGGGATCACTTGAATACATTTTGTCACTTAAGCCAACACAGATGCAAGTAGTTCGGTGGTAAAAAATAAAAGAGAGAAAACCTTATAGTTAGACCTGCAGGTCAACGAATCTCAGTATTCCTCTCTCTCCACTACACATTGAAGTGAGAAAGATACTCTCCATTTGGTCATAAATTTTTGGTGTTTAGGATAAGATTATGTTAAACTTTTAAAATTCTGACAATCAATTTTCTATTAGAATAAGCTTATAAAATCTAATGATTATATGAAATTATGATAATACTTTTTGAGATAAATCTATATGTATCATTTCTTTTGTTTATAAACTAAGCATTTGAGAAATTATTGATGGTTGGAATTTTTTATGTTTGACTAAATCTTGTCCTAAACATCAAATATTTTTTACTGGAGAGAGTAATTATCAGGTGATCCTTCAAGATTGTGGTGGTTTCTACTGAGAGTTAGACTAGACAGCTATATCAGTTAATCATTTTTAGGAACAGTTATTGGGTAAATTTTCAATAATACAGTGGCAAGGATGATCTATTGCCTTTGGCTGGTTATCAGATTAAATAGCAATACTGAACTTTTAACATCAGTGATGTTCATTCAGTTTAACCTTGTCTCTTCATGACGGTCATTTGTTATAATGGAGTACGTAGAAGTGATGTGGGATTTTGAAACCATGGCATTTTGCAACTCAGCCTAGTGTTCTACCACTAAAGTACAAGCCGCCCCTCTTCCAGCACAGTCTAAATTAAGGTTTTCCCACACTTCCTCCCAACAAACATTTCAGGAAATAAAAAATATTGTGAGTAGAGTAGCAGACAACGTGTGGCATTCCACTTCAGGGGAGTGGTTGTCAACTATGGATGCACCAATTTCATTATACTTATTTCTCTTTCTACCACTAGACTACCAAAAAGGCAAAAACAGAAGCTGATGCCAGGAGGAAACCAATGTGAGACTTTCAATGATAGAAAAAGGATCAGCTGAATGTAGACAGCACAATGGAGTCGTAAGGGTGGATTCTGCACAAACAAGGAATGAACTTAAAAATAACAAAGGTGATGCCCCAGCAGTTGGAACAACAAAGTGTAAACTTCATAAGAGAAGGAAAACAACCACTACAAGGCTACAACAGTATATGAAGTATCCAATGCACGTCTCACATCTAACTGAAGTTACTGAATGCTTTTGTTCCCCATCAGGCCATTACAACTCAATCAAATTTTGCTGCTGATCTATCCTAATAACAAGATGCTCCACAATGCTAATAATTCCCAAACAGCAAGGAATGAGACCTCTGGCTGTGGACAGCTAACATTGCAAGCAAGAGGATGATTCAGACCTTGGTGTGGCTGCAGACAGGGATGGGCCCTTGTCTGATTGCAGTTGTCTCCCATATTCCCCTCTCAGGTCCATAACTCTTGATAGTTGATAATCTATCCTCTCTTGCACAAGCACGCCTTTAACCCGCCCTTTTCACAACACAACAAACCAACAGAACCTATTTCAGACCTTCCTGGAAGCGACCCTAAGGATTAGTATCCAAATCCCACGCTTCCAAACAGGCCCTTAGATGACAAATCAATACTTATGTACCACAGTAACATTGGGATGAATCCCATATGCAGCAGCTGATCAGGCTCATCGTACAGGACATATGGATACAGCTAATGTGTTTAGAAGAGGCTTTGTAGGGTTCAGACACGCAGACCAAACTAATTAAATGAAATAATGTTGCAACACCTGTTCCATTAGAATGACCGTACATCAATGAAGATCTAACATTTTACTAACTTAGCTCTCAAACGCTGCACCTTCGTTTTTGATACTTAAGATCGTCAAATCTTTTAAGATCGTATTAAACTTAAGTGTTTAGAGACTCATGAATTCACAACCGAGGTCCGAGGCAAGAAAACTAAAATGCCAGTGCTTTGACTTCTCGTTTCCTGCTTCTGCTGCTTCATCGTGAAATGTCTCCTAGCCATCGCCGAGTCGTGGTCGAATAGAGTGAAAGATGTGGAGAGGAAGGGGCAGCGGGACAAGTTGGACAATCGGGTCATGAAATGAGCAGGCACGATACGAAAAAAAGCAATACGATGCGATGCGAAAAGCGACAGCTGCGAAAAGGGCGAGACGACGGAATCATTAAAGCGATGGACGGGAAGGGGGAGAGCGAGCGGGAGCAGTGCGCCGGTGGGCGTTGGCCATACCTCGGGGGACGCGCGTCCGTCGAGCTTCCTGGCGGCCTCGAGATCCGAGCCGCCCCGGAAGGCGGCCTCGCCGGCGCCGATGCCGCGGCGGTGGAGGAGCAGGCGGAGGCGGGAGAGGATCCCTCCCGGCGGCTGTGGGTGCGGGTGCGTCGCCCCCATGCCGGGTCCGCGGTGGTCCGGGGCGCGGAGGAAGTGCTCGAGGATGGCCATAGCGAGGAACATGGAGACGAGGATGGCGGTGGCCACGAACCCGAACGACACCGCGCTGACGCCGCTGTCCAGCTGCCGCCACCGCATCTCCTCCTGCGCCGCCAGCGCCGCGGCCGAACCCACCCCCACCCCCACCCCCGGCCCCGCCACCGGAGCCATCGTCGGCCCTCTCTCCATCCCACACCTCCCCCTCCCCACCACCACCACCACCGATCCTGTCTGCCTCACGACCCGCCGCCAAGCGCCATTGCCGACCTCTCAGCCCGCCTTCTCCTCCGCGCGGGTGCTCACTAGTACTACTGCTCTACGTCTGTAGGAGAACGAGGGGGAGAGGGCGCAGCCGCGTGGTGCAATGGCGCTTGTTACGCCGTCACGGCCTACGCGACGAGATCCTTTTCTGCAGCGTGACGAGAGACTACACGAGCGCGCGCGCGGAGGAGCAGGGGTAGCACGGGCATTTCCCCCGTGACGGGCGCCCCTGCTGCGCGCGCGTGGCCATCTCCTCGCGAGACGCTGCCCGGTGCGGTTCCCGCCTTCCCGCACTGCCCTCAGCTATCTCGGCCGTGCGAACGTGTGATTCCAAAGCTTTTTAGCCAACACCGAAATTCTCCATACTCTCTCGTGCAACGGCAAATCACTACTGTACTACACAGTTTGCTATCGAAGAGCATCACTTTTTTTGCGTTCCAAAAGCTTAGTTTTGAATTATTTCCTAATCATGTTTAGCCAAGCTCGTTCGACGCTGTAATTACATTTTCCAGGAGTGATTCAACGACCAGCACAAGCCTCTCCTGCTGGCACTTGTTACGTTCGCAAGGTAAGGCACAGGCAATGCCATAATGCCTCCAGCCGTGAGCCGTCCACCTTGACTGGCTAATCACTCAGGCTGCTGGCTCGATGCACGGCGTGGAAAACTGCATGGACAACTGCATCTTTGGCGGGCTCGAGGACGAGACAAGTAGGAGAGCTTTGCCTGCGACAAGGAGAGAGAGAGGTCAATGGCCCCAGCATTTCCAACGAGCACCCATCAGAAAAACATGCGAGAGGATAAAAGGCTATATATATTTATTTCTTTTAGAACTCACCCGTCCATGCGTGTTTAGTGACATACACAGTTCAGCATTTGCTTGCTTCGATTATTTGTACAGTACGAGTACCTTCAAACAGTGCGATTAGTATGGGCTATTTCCTCGATCTTGTGCTCTCACTCACACCACAATTGATACGTAGTAAAAGAAAAAAAAGTATAGATACGGCTTCCCTACCAAGAAGTACTCTTCCTCGTTGCTTCTGAAGATTACAGTTTAGAAGATACGTGTAGGATAGAGTCCCAACAAACACACGCCTTTGTTCGGAGTACTCGAAAGTCGTAAGCAGCTGGAGCTTGGAGGCAGGGCTCGAGGAAGCTAGCGTATCAACTTTGTCCGTTTCTGCTTGTTACCGTCACGACATAGCACGGTTCCGGATGATCGAGGTCAACAGAGCGATCAACGATGGGTCACCTATTCGTTGTCAAAGACAAATTTTTAGTGCCCTTTGCATTGGTTGTCCTCGTTCACCGAACGCGGTCACAGTGTACTGGTACTATATTGCTAGTAACTACGTACTACAACTACTACGGTATATCCAAAACCATTATTAAAACAGTAAGTACTACCACTAGTACGCTTCGTGCCATGTTAAACTTTGCGTGCAAGCTAGCCTCCCTCGAGTGGTGCCACCTTTCCTGTAGCGCGCGCCGCGGCCCAAACAATAATCAGGTCGCGTTGATCGAACCTATCAACGAGAAGAATCGAAGTCATCGTCATCATCCGAAGGACAGTTGCTCGTGCCGATGGAGCAGTGGTAGTTTAAGGGAGGCGGCATGCATGACGAAGAGCACCCCTCGTGCCCGATCAGCGCCGCCGCTCCATGAATCCCGCGCTGTCGAGGGCACCTAACCCACGCATCCCCCAACAACGCTGCCATTGCGTGCGAGGCGTCATAGGCTCATAGGACCGAAAACCGATGCAGCGTCCTCGAGATCACGCGAGTTGTAGCCAAGATCATAGTAATGTAAGGACCGTACATAGGAATTTGAAGCTTAGTGCGAAAAACAAAAACAATACCTTATATTTATAAAATATCAATAAATAAAAAAGTAAATCATGTGACGTTCTGTCTAGTTATAAAAATAGTTGCACCATAATTTTCTTCGCTAAATAAAAAAATAAAATATTTATTATCTGAAATATGTGTTTATATCATCCTTTAGAAAAATAAGTAAAGAACAAACCCATTCTAGTCAAAACGGTAGAGCATAAAAAATGAGAACTTTTAAAAAATAAAACAAATATTTGAAAACATGTTGGACTCATCAGTTTGGATTTAAACATTGAAATTGTAGGGCCCTATTTTTTTAAGGGACACGTGCTATCGCTCATCTCGTATATGCCAATCGACGGCCACGTAGTGCTAGATAGTACGTGTGCAACCTCGGCGAAGCGGCGCGGTGGACCGGGGAGTTAAGCGGCAGGGCGCGCGGAGGTGGGGCGGTGGGCGCCAAAGGCGAGGTGGCGCGCGCGCCGCCAGCTGGAACCGCAAGCGATGCGGTGGCCGCTACCAGCTGGAAATTAAACGGTTTTTTTTAGCGCCGTGCAGGGGAGCGAAGCGGTGTGAGGAGTGAGGTGTTGGCCCTTGGTCGGGGGCGGGGGTTCGGGAGGGGGCAGCAGAGCGCGGCCGCGTTGCCTGGCGGCGACGTCCGCCGCCGTGCGCGAACGTGACCGTGCCGCGTCGAGGTGTGCGGTGCCGGCCTTCCCGGGCCCCAGAAGCGCTAACTGCTCGGGTGCTGGTTGGAACAGGGTTACGGGATGGTGGCATGTCTGCGGCTGTAAGCTCGTGCGGTGACATGTGTGCATGCCCCCAGATCTGAATTTCAGGCTTGATCTACAGCACATCAGCAGTCTATTATTTGAGAGAGATGATTCTGACTACAGCAGCTGCCGAACATTAAGCATTTACACCGTCAGTCTTTTTTTTAAGGAAAAAATTACACTTCGAATCTTTTTTAGTGGAATTTTACACTGAATTTGTGTATGGCGATATGGGTGTGTTTTCTTATGGGATTGTGACTAAAAACTCGTAATAGTATGATACTATCATCTCAGACTTCGTTTACTTTAATGCAGAGAATTTCACTTGAAATTTTTAAGCGATTTAGTCGAACTTGCTGATAGTCACCACGCTAATATTTATATCTAGCGATGACAATGTCGTCTTCTTCGGTATTAGCATGCTAGGGTTGGGGTTAGTGTTTCGAGACGGTGATTAAGGGGCATGGGTAGGGTTGGGAGAGGGGCATTTTCTCAAACTTAATGATTGGGGAAACGGTGTAACCGATGGTGAGTAACAGATTCGACCGGGCTGGTGATAGGGACATGGGATTCTAAGCGGTTTGAGGAAGAGGGTGGAGGAACCTGACCTTAAGTCGAATAGAAGGGTGAATGTGCACACTTTTAATTTAAAAAAAAACTAGCAACGAAAATTAGACTTTCATCCGAAGTCTTCGGTCCTAACGTTCGGAGTATTCGGATCAGCCTTTCTATTAGATAGAGAGAATAATCTGAAGTCTCCAGTTATATAGTCTAGAAATTTCGGATTTTCTTTAAAATGACTAAGAGATACTCAAAGAATGTGAACCCTATGGGTTGAGTAGGAAGAAAAAAAATAAAATCACATAGAATATAATAGTTAATGAGATGCTATGAGGCAAACAATTTTTTATCGAAATTCAGATCAACCGATCCTATATTTTCATTGAGAAGCTCTAAAGAGCCGAATATCTTTAATCTCTTGCCTCAACAAGTTCAACCCTAGAAACTAGTTTGACTTTTAATCTCTCACCAAAACATAGTAATTAGTCCAAAACAGCCACTAAGATATCAATTAGAACATCGTGCTCTCGTTTTCTATGGACCTTGCTCTACCAACCGACCACTACAGAAGAACTCATGAATTTAATAATATACATCTTTTCTTATGGAGATGAGAAAGACCTTCACAAATGTCTCGGGCAATTCACATGTTGAATCCATACGGACAATGTCTAGTCGTCTAAGAGGTGGTCATTTAAGAGTAACAAACTTGACTCTTCACCAGCATTGATCCACAAGTGCTCACTTAAATTTTAAAATCCAATCTCTTACAAATCATCCAAAAAGCATACTTAAAAGGTAAATTAAATTTAAGATCCAAGAGAGTGTGGAGTGAGAAACCACTGAAAAACTATTGAGAGTGGTGTAGAAATAAATGAACAGCCACCTCCTCAAAAAAGGTTGGTAGGGTGAAATACCCAATCCTCTCAAAACTAGTCATTACTCACAGAATTTAATTTTTAGAGTATTTGGACAGAATGCTTGGAGATTTCGAACATGCCTTTCAACTTAGACAAAGAGCTCAACCCAGAGACCCCAGCCAAATGGTTTGGAGACTTCGAGCAACACTTAGTTTCAAGAAATAGATGAGGTTTGGAGTATCCGATCTAAACTTTCAGAAACTCCAGATAGACCTCTATGTCAAACAGAGAGCTCAGTCCAGAGACTCTGAATTGATTTCTCTATTTGATAGAGAAACTTATCCACAAAAGCCTAGACACAAACATCCGAAGCATTGGAAGAGAAAAACCAAAACCTCAAGATGTATATGGTGTGAGTGTTTGCTCATTTAGATTTAAAAAGTTTTATTAAGCACTTATTTTTTAAACCGGTTAAACTTGAGCCCCTCTTAATAGTTCGACTAATCCTAATGACTTAAGAGATAATAAAATTACATTGTGATCACTTTAAGTTATTTTTTCTTTTCTAATCTTTATGGGGTCTTCTTTTAATCAAAATAATTTCTCACTTCTCAATCATAATATATTAGCTCCATAATTTCTTATCATCTATCACTCAAAAACTACTAGAAGGCCTAAACGCACTTTCACATCTGCTGGAGACAAGGAAGAAAACTAGACAGGAGCCTCGCCACTATTGGCTTCGAAAAGAATGAATAGAGAAGGCAAATTTGGTGAGCCTTGATGGCACTAGAGGTAGTGCTAGAGAGGCATATGGAGCAAGATAGCAATACGTGGAGGAGGAAGGTGGCCTTGTGTGCACAAGTGGGGGTTAGAGAAGCATATCATGTTGTCAGCAAACGTACATCGAGAATGGGCGTCCAGGCTAGTCCCCTTTATGTTTGGTATAGTGGGTGATCTAACACACGATTAATTCAATGAAGCAAACTTAGAAAATTTTAGATAGGCTCAGGCTACTCACAAGCGTAATATTCTACTCATGTGTTATTTCTTATTCTTGGTGTGTTTTAGTGGTTCTTTTCCAACTTGTCTCCTCCCTCAGTCACAGTTCTCTCTTTATATATTCTCTAAGGGTAGCACACAAATTGAGAGAGGACGGAGGTGTACAGAGATGAGACTCATGGGCCTCGGTGAACAAAGATTAGATATGGTGAGTCTAATCACTATCAAGTCCCTAATGCTTGTCGCTACACATCATCCTTTTGCCACTGCCAACTTCAACTCCATGTAGAGAGATAAAAAGCTAGGCTACAGAGAGTAGGTTAACTATAGCGTGATCACCTTGCAATTATGGGGAGCAAGCCACGTCTTGTCTCAGTCACTCATCGCTAGGGTAGATATCCATTTTGTCATTTTGTCCTGCGCAAGCGTACGCGTGTAATACTGAACGAAGCACACCAACCCACTGCATTGAATATGGTAGTTGGGGTAGTTGGCGCGTAACACTGAATGCACGTGTAGCCCCTACCAATTTAGGGAGTGCACGAGCTCAGGATCATCGTACTGGGACTATCTTCTTGAGATAGTTGGCTCAAATGAGTGTTGTGGGGTGGTTAAGCCGAGCTAGGGAGATAGTTAGCTCAAATGAGTGTTTGTGGGATGGTTAAGCCGGGCTAGGCAGCCTAGGGTTGTCAGCCTATGCCTAACTAGCTTACTTTGGCTGCCCCGAGCTAGCTACCTCCAGTGATCTAGCGCGTGTTTGCTGGCTTGCGCTGTGCAGCCCAAGGGTGTCAGCTCGGGGTAGGCGGTGTCGAACCATGATAGCTTGCACACCTAATGCCTTAGAGCATTATCATGTCCTTGGTGTCACTTGTCTATCTTCCGATCGCTAAGGTAGGATCCTTGGTTCCTACTTTACCGATACTCGTGGATAATGAAGTAAGGAGGGAAGATAAGGTTTATATACTATATGAATCTCCATGGGATCTAAACCATCCAAAAGTGAATGAATCACTGAAGTTTATACGTTATGGTATTTTTAGGTGCCTAAAGTAGACACTCGTATAGGCCGTCATGGTATTTTTAGGTGCCTAAAGTAGACACTCGTATGGGCCAAAAAGGCTTAAATGGGCTTGCTTTAGTGTTGATTCTTGAACAAGTAGAAGTCCATACTACTTCCCTCAACTATTATCCGATTTTAATATTCCTTCCTCAAACTCCCTCAATTACCGATACCGATTCGCTTTGACTCCTTTAGCGGTTTTAATGGCAGCTATATCCTCTATAGTGTCTATGTATAGCTTAAATGGTGTTATGGTTAGAAAAAACATGAAAAATAAGTGAGACTCATGTGACAGTGGGTCTTCTTTTCCACCTGTCTCCTCTCTTCCCTCTATCTCCTCACATGCCTCTAGCAAGGGCTTCACCCCAAGTGCGCGTAAGCGATTGAGGAGATCGACGAGCAGGCAACATCTAGGACCTAGGAGGGGTCTTGGAACGCGCCCTTGTGCTCGATGAGGTATGCATGGAGGTGGGGCCATCCATTGCAGAGCACAAAACAAATCAAGGTCAAGTCCTTAGCTGCTTTCGTTTCGCTTCTACTTACAAGTCAAAATTTGAATTTTAAAATTGAATTTTGGAGTTGATTTTATGATTTTTCATCGCAGTTTATTTTATAGCATTTGCTTTTAAATCGCTATGTATGCATATATAAAAATTTGACTCAAATTATTTTTGATTACTAATATACCGTTTTCGAAACGATTACAGCCCTTTCTTCTAGTGTAGCTATGGCAATGGCGGCAAGAGCAAACACGTCGTTCTGTAGAGGAGGCAGCTGCATCCGCGGCTCACCCAGACCGAAGTAGTGTGCGGACGAGGTGGCTGCCATCTATATCACTTGCGTAGCAGATATACCTCTTCCTGAGTAAATCAATCCAGTCACTAACGACTAATTGTCTTGTTCTCTTGAGGATTCGTCGCATGATAGGCATGGAATTAAGCCTAGTCGTTGAGTAATCCAATCCAAAGTCACACTTAGTTCAGCTCAAGATCAAGTCCTGTTATCGTTTCGTTTCTACAAAATTTGAATTTTAAAATTGAATTTTGGAGTTGATTTTGTAATTTTCTATCGTATTTTATTTTACATAATTTACTTTTACAAATCACTGTACACGTATATAAAAGTTTTACTTCTAAATTATTTTTATTACAAATATACTGATTTCGAAACGATTGCAGCCTTTCTTCTTGGGCACCGGCGTGGCTACGGTGATGACGCAAGAGCAACCACGTCGTTCTGTAGGGGAGGCAAATAGTGTGTGGACGAGGCGGCTTCCATCTCTATCACTTGCGTAAACAGATAGACCTCTTTATGAGTTAATCAACCTAGTCACCGACTGACTAATTGTCTTGTTCTCTTGCGGATTCGTCGCATGATAGGCGTGGAATTAAGCCTAGTCACTGAGTAATCGAATCCAAAGTCACACAGTATGTGTATCTTGGAAGCTAGCAAGCTAGTCTACGAGCTGAAGGTTTCAAATCCTCTCCGATCTGCACCACCTAAAATTAATGAAGACAAATTAAACAGAATCCAAGAGGTAAATGGCTCAACGTTTCGCTTCTTGCTGGTGAGCGTGGGCACGACGAACGCCGCGGAGGCCCTGGCGCCGGGAGGGAGTGCCAGTGCCAGTCCTTGATGCCAACCCCACCCTCGATGCCGGCCCTGGGAGGGAGCGCATGTCAAGGAGGACGCGGACGGCCATCCTGTCTTTGCCGCCACCGAGGGCCATCACGCCTCCCTTGCCGCGCCGTCTCAGCGCACGCCCCATTGGCAGCCATCACGCAGCTGCGGTACAGGCAGAGGTGCCGGCATGGCAGCAGCCGCACGCACGTATCCGCTGCGCCGCAGGCCTTGCACGTCCTCCTCGTCCGGAGTTCCTCGGCCCTGGACGCGGTGGCCTCCGCCATGGCGAGCACCGACGACCGACCCGTGGCTTCTCGGTAGATGAGACCGAGAAAGAGGAAGCAGATAGAAGAAATGCCTCCACTGACATATGGACCCCATAATTTCTTTTTAATTTTTTTAATAAAATTGCCATGTAAGCCACGCATTTTTAATTTTTTCTAATTGTAAAGCCACGTAAACGTTGTATAGCCAACGAAGATAAGATCAACATTTTATGCCGAAGGGACGACTCTAACCTGTTGCATAGTCGAGGCTTGCAAGTAGACTTTTTGCCTGAACAACCATCCGCCCAATATTGTCTCGTAATATTTTGGGCCTTAAGCTCTTATGTCCTCCCTCGGCCGTTCACCGCTGGCCCAAAACTAGGCGGTTCGGAACCGGATCACAGCTCACTGGCTGGGGATAGACGGCGACCACGACGATGACGATGACGACGACGGCGAAGGCGACAGCGGCAGCACCACAACCCTCTGCAGTTCCTCCCCTCCCTGCGTCTCAACCCACCGGAAATCCATTCAAAAGGATCTGCACTACCGCACCAATCCCTCGCACGCCATGGCGTCGCGAGCGGCGGCCGCGATGGTGCTCGCCGGAGCCCTCCCAGTGCCTCCCGTCCGTCCCCCGTTCGCGGCCGGCGCCAGGTGCTGCGGGTGGAGGAGGCGACGGCTCGGTCTCCACCGCGGCGGCATTCGTGGGAGGGTCACCTGCTCCTCGCACCCCCGCGCAGCTGCGGACCATCCCTCCTGCGCGGCTGAGGTGAGCGCGCGCTGGTTGCTAGTCTCCTCATCCGAACGTCTTCCAAGTTGCAGTACTAGCCTAGTTGGGTGGCATGTCTGGTTTGGTGCAGGAGGGTGGAGTAGTGGAGGTGCTCAAGGGCGCGGTCGCGGCGCTCGCAGTCATCGTCCAGATTTCCGTGTCGCTCCCAGCGAACGCCATCCTCTACTCGCCGGACACGAACGTGCCGAGGACGGGGGAGCTGGCGCTGAGAAGGGCTATCCCCGCGAACCCAAACATGAAGACCATACAGGTAAGCCGCATCAGAAGCGATGTCACGCATAGTGCATAGTCGCTGGGCGTTGTCTCAGATTGTGCGCGCGCATGCGGCAGGAATCGCTGGAGGACATCTCGTACTTGCTGCGGATACCGCAGAGGAAGCCGTATGGCTCTATGGAGGGGAATGTAAAAAAGGCCATGAAGGTAATAGGTTGACTCCATGGCGTCGTCATATGCTTTCGAGAAACGATGTTTGCTTGTTCTACGGCGTTGTTAACTTCGTGGTGAACTTGCCGAGGTGCTGTCCCGAACACTGATATGTAGAACAAATGCGCTCTCGATGCAGATAGCAATGGACAACAAGGATGCTATCTTGGCAAGTGTACCTGTAGAAATTAAAGAAAAGGGTTCGAAGCTATATACCTCTTTGCTCGAAGAGAAGGTCAGTAGGTTCTAGGTTGTGCTCATGGTGAATGCAACTTATGAAAACAAAACAAACTCTGGTTTCCAGTTGTACTTTGTTATGAATGATCGTTATTGTTACCTTTGCTAGCTGAGCTACTTTGGAATCAACTGCAGGGTGGTTTGCAAACTCTGTTGAAATATATAAAGGAAAATGATCCTGACAAACTTTCTGTTGCACTTGCTTCATCTCTAGATACCGTTGCTGAATTGGAGCTGCTACAGGTAACTCTACTAAACTGACAAACGTAATAGAGGTTTCAATATGTTTAGAGGTTGATTCTACTCCAGTGATGGCTGGATTATTAAAGGGGAAATTTCTTTCACCAGGCTCCAGGTTTATCCTTCCTCCTGCCTCAACAATATTTGGAATATCCAAGGTGACCTTTTGTTGATTTCTCCAAAGCTTCAAATGCCCTTGCTGTCATATTGAGATATTTTTCTATATGCAAATGTGTCTTCAAGTCCCTAGCATTGCTGTGAGGGAAGGGTAGAGATAGATCTGAAAATTGAAGGCGGCATTTGAATATTTGATTATAATTATACTGACATAGAAGAACCATGCATGTCATCAGGGTAAGAGTTAAGCTTAAGATAACAAAGCACTCCTCTGCCCAAGTTCTTGATGGTAATAATCACATATTCGATGCTGCTTTTATTAGGTTTCTGAAACGAATTTGATGGAACTAGTCGCCAACACGTGCGTTGCGCAGCTATTCTTATTGATATTTTAAAATATAAAAATATATTTTTATGATTTAATAATTCTGAAATTCGTAACTAATAAATATCGAGTTGTACTCAGTTAGGACTTTGGAGTCTTAGTTGTAGCCTTTTCATGTTTTGATAAGTCTGAAATTTCGAATCAACAAAACCTGAGTCTGAAATTCGTAACTAATAAATATCGAGTTGTATTCAGTTTGGAGTCTCAATTTTCACAACATATGCAGATCTAAGATCATGATAATATGATCCATCTAATTAACGGCTAGTTCTTTCTAGTTAATGCGGGAGCTCTTAGAAAGTTCCCAATTAGTATAGGTATAGAAACATGCCAATGTTTTTCATCATTGTGAACTGATTGGTTATTGCCAAACTCATCAGTTTGTCATATTTGCAAACTCTCTATTTAAAGCTGATGTGACCTTGCATGTATTTCACTGAATAGAAACTGTCAGATAAAAAGCACTTGCTAGTTGATTCCAAGTGGGAACTTATTTCGTTTATAGATCATGAGCATACCATCACATAGTATTGTAAAATCATTAAAGGCCAAATTGATACCAGGTGGTAAGCAAATCACACAAGCACTGTTCCTTTTGAACTCTTGAGGAATATAGAAATATTCGTGGACTTTTGATTAGTTAAGCACTTCAGTAGCAATATACTCAGTATGTGTAGCAAATGATTAGGAGATTCTGTAAGTGTAATGGTGCTTTAAACATTCCATCCCTGTGGCACTTATATTAAGGATGCAAGTATTCCTCCGATCTGTAACAAAATGTTTGTAAGGAATTTAATTTAAACAGCTTGCTATTAATAGGCTAACAGGAAGAGGAGTTGTTGAATTCTCAGTTGAGAAAGGTGATGGTTCAACATTCTTTCCAACTGCTGGTGGTGAACCAAAAGGTGTTGCTACAATTCAGGTAGCCAATAGCCTGACTGACTGATATTGATACATAAACATTATAATCCAAGAGTACTTTATGTACAATCGGAAGTGTTTAGTTCCTGTTCTTATTGATGTCTCTAGCCAGGACCATAATGATGTCATCAGTTTTTTTTCCTCTTTGTTGGTTTTGGGGAAATCCTGTTGCGTTGGATGCCTATATAATTATGTCATCATAAACTGCAATGTTTTGACAATGGCAAATAAGAATCTTTGCATTTGTTGCCATCTTTGGTCATGCCATGGTGTGCAAGAGTATGGTTCTGTCATATTGCTGCCATTAGAAAATGCCATCTGTCAACTATTGATTTCTTTATTAATATCCAGGTAGTGATTGATGGATATTCTGCCCCACTGACTGCTGGAAACTTCGCGAAATTGGTAAGGTAGCTTAACTCCAACCCCATCTCATTATTGATTATTTCTTGCCAATAGCTCTGGCTTCTGAAAATTTAGAATAAATAACACCAAAATGATTGTCTTCATTGATGTAACATCTACCAGAACATCAATTTAAGATTTCATGTTGCCGTAGTGTGCTAAAATTTTCCTTTACAGGTTTTCATTTTTTTTTCAGTAGTTATATTACCTCGTATGATTCAATGAAATGAGCTTCCCTTCAGGTGTTGGATGGGGCATATGATGGGGTAACACTGAAATGTGCAAGTCAAGCAATTATTGCAGATAATGGGGCTGAGAAGAAAGGGTACACTGTTCCATTAGAGGTCATGCCTGCTGGACAGTTTGAACCGTTATACAGAACTCCGCTAAGTATTCAGGTAAGTATTCCACAGTATTACATTTGTTTTGATGGGGTATTTGGATCTAAATCCTTAGGATTTAGTTTAAATTGGAGCTGAATCTAAAAGGCATATCAGTGAAATACCTCTCATCTGGATAACCCCCTAAATGTCAGTGAAATCTGAGAGGACTTGCCCTCTCCCGTGACTAAGTTCTTTTTGTTGCTTGATCTAATCCAGGATGGAGAATTGCCAGTCCTTCCATTATCTGTATATGGTGCAGTTGCTATGGCACATAGTGTGGATTCTGATGAATACTCGTCACCAACCCAATTCTTCTTCTATCTTTATGACAAGAGAAATGTGAGTAAAACGGATGCATCTTTTAGCACTAGAGTATTTGCTAGCCCACGTATTTTAAATCCAGATTGCTGCTAAACAGCGTACCCGTTTACCTGCCCTGTTGTGACTTGTGGACCATATTTTCTGAACTCTTCTGGTTTTCTTACCGCTATAGCGGGTCCTCCAAATCTCTGATACTATGTCACTATGTCGAAGCACTAACTGTGTAAACATTTTAATTTGTTGATGTTTCCTTGTCTTCTGCAGTCTGGTTTAGGAGGAATATCTTTTGATGAAGGGCAATTTTCGGTTTTCGGGTAAGTAGGACTTCTGTTACATACCTGTGACCACTAGACATGCAGAATGGTTTCTTTTGTGGGTTAACAAGAAAAAACTGTGTCGAATCAAACATCTGCAGGTATACCACAGATGGAAGAGAAGTTCTGTCACAGATTAAAACTGGAGATAAAATTCGTTCTGCCAAGCTTGTACAAGGTAGAGAACGCCTTGTACTGCCGCCGGCAGCGCCGGCAGAGAGCTGATAGTGATACAACGGCAAGCTTTGCAAACGGGAAACATTCTTTCATTGGTCAGGAGACTGACATATTTTATACCATATAAATCATGTGAACCTGATTGAGGAGTTCATCAAATTTATATATATAATCACTGCAAATTTGCACAAGTTGTCATTTTTGGTGCATTTGCTACTTCACAATCTGAATAGTGAATCCTGAATACTAATCTTGTATTGTCAGGAAGCTGCCCTCCCTCGGCGTGCATCTCTCGTTGAGCCACGCGAGAATGTCGGCGCGGACGCGCTCGATGTTCTCGTCGGGCTCCCCGAAGAGCATGGAGTGCAGCATCCCGTCGTATATCTTGATGGTCTTGTCCTTGCTAGCGGCGGCGTCGTACAGCGCGCGGCTGATGGCCGGGTCGGTCACCTCGTCGGCGCTGCCGTGCACGACGAGGAACGGGATGGTGACCTCGCCGAGGCGGGCGCCGAGCTCGTCGGTGGCGCGGAGCAGCTCGACGACGGTGCCGAGCCTTGGCCGGCCGTTGTAGCGCATGGGGTTGCGCGTGGCGACGAGGCGCTTGGCGGGCACCTTGACGGACTTCTCGATGAGGTCGGCGGTGGGCACGATGGGGAGCGTCGGCGCGAACCGCGCGACGAAGGTGAGGATCTGCGGCAGCGGCCATGGCGGGCGGATTCGGTCGGAGATCTTGCACATGGGCGCCACCAGCACGGCGCCCGCCCACTCCTCCGGCGGCGTGCGGAGGTGGATGAGGAGACAGATGGCCCCGCCCATGGACTCCCCGAACAGGAAGCACGGCAGTCCGGTGTACTCCCGCCGCCTGACGGAGCGGAAGAAGGCGAGCAGGTCGGCGATGGCGGAGTCGAGGTCGGGGACGAACGCGCGGAGGCCGTGGGAGCGGCCGTGGCCAGGGAGGTCGGCGGCGAAGCAGGCGAAGCCGGAGCCGGCGAAGAACACCGCGTTGGACTGGAACGTCCAGCTGATGTCGTTCCCGTAGCCGTGCACCATGAACACGAGCGCCCGCGGCGCCGCGGCGCCGCCACGGGGCCGCCACGCCCGCGTGAAGAGGCGGCGCCCTCCAGGCACGGTGAAGTAGGACGACTCGCCCTCCACGCCACGCGCCGCGCAGTACTCCGCCTCCGTGGCCGGTTCCTCGCCCCAGAAATTCACGGCCGCCGCCGCGGCTGCGTCGCCCTCCTGCCGCTCGCCGTCTGGCATGGCGGGGGAATCGGTTGGTCCGGGGCGTGGCGTAGCGTGCGGATGGGGAACTGGTGGTAGTGGTGGTGGTGGTGGCCGGCGAGTGGGGGGAGTCGTTGCGTAGCGGCAGGGGAGTATCCGATTCGTCTATGGCCGTGGCCGTGGGGGCGTCTCGTTTCGTTCGCCGTTTCGGTTTTCGGGGTTTGGTGAACCGTTCGTGCCGCTGGTCCAGGTATGGAATGCGATTCTCATTGGATGCAGGTATGGAATTTCTCTGTCAGACCCATACGAAAACATACTAGTAATACCATATTCTAAACGACTGCCTTTCTTTACTCCCTTTCAAAGGATTTTCTTTAGAGGAACCCTTTCAAAGGATTTTTGGTTGCAAACCAATATGACGACAGCCCAACCCATTGACCTATGATGGTGGAATGTCTTATTTACCAGCTCCTTCCTGTATGACAGAATGAGGTTGTTTAGTTTGGTGCCATGGAAGCAAGTTTTTGCGAAATTGAAATATGGTTTATGTTTAGATCTGTGCTCAAATTTCTGTAAGATCCAGTCATTGCTTTGGCTCCCCCTACTTCCCTAGTTGGATTTTGGAGCCAAACGTTATCAAATCCGGGATTGAGGTATTCTTTGCACCGGAAAGACGACAAGTTGAAAGCTTACAACTGTACGGCCCACAAACCTCCCTTTTGTTTGTACCATCAACGAATCCCATTCCCTGCTGTCATGGGCCATCTACCCTATTTACTCCTTTTCAACTAGGAAAAAGTCGGCTTTAGTTTTCTTAAATATAGATTGAGTTTCATTCATATCATTCAACCATAAAACTGGTTTTTAAAACTGATACAAATCAAGTTTATTGAGAGCGGTAAGTAGCATCCTATTCAGAAAAAAAATAAAAAAACTCATTGGAGGCTACGTGGGACCCACAGGTAAGTGGCCACCTTACCTTCTTCCTCCATCTTACCCTTTCTCTCTTCACCCTCTCTCTCCTCTCTCTTCTCTCTCTGTGGCTCACGCTGCAGCTGCAACCCGGGAGCTTCGAGAGGCCGCGGCGGTGCGAGGGCTCCGGGAGGTCGATAGGCCGGCGATGAAGTAGCTCGAGGAGGCTGCGACGGCACAGGAGCTTGATGAGGCCAGCGAGAAGGGAGCTCGAGGATGCGCTCACCACGCAGTCCCCAAGCCGGCCCTCGTCTCCCCCGTCTCCTCCTTCGGGCGCGCGAGGAGCTCGAAGCTCTCGGTGACTACCTACCAGCGGCGCGACGACGGGCTTCGAGCGGCCGCTCGCCCTCTGACGACGCCGACGCCGGAGGCGGAGAGATTGAAGAAGAGGGCGCTGTCCAGATCGGGGTCCGCCTCCACGCCGTGCTCGAGGGCCTCCAACGCCTCCACGGAGGCAGCCACTTGCGCAAGAGAAGCTCGCTGGCAGTCGGAGTTGGAGAGGTAGCGGCACGGGGTGAAGCGACGGCGCCTGCGCAGGTGGAGACCACGACAGGGGGCCCTCCGGTGTCGGCATCGGCTGAGGCCTACACCACCGGGATTGACGACCATGCCCGACTTGCTGGACATGCTGCTGTCGACGCACTTCTTCCTCGCCTACGCCGCCCACCGGCCTCGCCGCGGAAAGTGGAGGTAGGAGGCTAGGAGGAGGTAGGCAGCGTCGGTGTCCGCTGTCTCGGTCTCGCCGAGAGCCGCGGCGGCGGGACAGGCCGCTGCAGTAGCGCCGGCACCGGAGTCGTCGTCGCCGCCGCCACCCTACCACCACCTCCGCATCCTAAGAAGCGGCATCTGCCTCCACCGTCCACCGGAGAAGGGAGAGATGGACGCGAAGCCGCAGGGGCGCGTGCGGATGGGTAGGAGTGGCCTTGCAGGCGCCACGAGGGGAAGGACAGCCACCCTTTTAATCGCCGGTAGCTCCATCGGGTGATTCAGCTCGCCGTTCGTGCGCTTCTCTGCTGCGGTCCTCCGCTCTTCTTGCCTGCGACGCTGCTGCTGCTGCACTAGTGCACGCCTCGCCGCAGTTCTCAACAACGCAAACAACCTCTCAAGCTCTCCGATGTGCAGCTGTCGGCGAGCCATAGGGAGAGAAGAGAGAGGGTGAGACAGAGGAAGAAGGTGAGGTGGCCACGGTTCCGCATAGCCCCAATGTATTTTTTATTTTCTTTGACTAGAATGTCACGTAAATCAAAACAAAACTATTCTTAATAATTTAAGGGATTCAATTTACACAAAGGAAACTCAACATCCATCCGTTTTAGGTTGAAAATTACTCACTGTGGTAAGAGAACTAAATGGACCTTTTCCTTTCAACTCGAAGAAATTAAGCAACCAGTGAAAAGGAGTTCGGTCGCCGCCTCGCCGGACTGTCTAATGACTAGTACAGTACAGCAGGTGAGTATAGTGCCTACGCTAGGTAGCCACCTCTCACTTTGTGCGTACTTGCATGGTCCTACTGCCTGCAACACAGTGTGTTTTGAGATGCTTGCCTGCCACGCCAAATACAGGTGCAATTGCATCAGTGCACGGTAAGCTACAGGTGCAATTGCATCAGTGCACGGTAATTAGCTTACTGAGCTCTTGCATAATCACTCACAATATTAGGCAATTAACTCATTATTACGGGATCAAGCTAACAAAACCACGGGATCGATCAAACCAGGCATCTGATGCTTCCTACGCATCCACACACACTTGAAAAACTAAAACACTCCGATCCACTACTACTGCTCCCGTGTGCCGACGGGGAAACGCACGCACGCACGGCCACATTATTCCGGCAAACCGCCTAGCTAGCTTGGCGACGAAATCGACGGTGACGACGGCGAGCCGGCGACTTAGGGAGACGCGGAGCCCGGGCGGAAGGGGTTGGGCACCTCGAAGCCGGGGTTGGGGACCCAAGTGTCATCGCTGCCGGGGAGGAACTGCCCATTCTCGGCGGCCGGGATGCTGTGGTCGAATCCGGTGATGTCCGGCACGTAGTTGTTGCCGATCTCGGCCCGCCCGAGCCCAGGGATCAGTACCGTCCCCTCGTGAAGCATCTCCGGCTGCTTCACGTCCTCCCCAGCAGCCGCCGTCGGTGGCTTCTTCTCCTCCGCCGGGACGCTGCGAGCTGATGCCACGGTGGAGCACGCCGCGGCCACCAGGACCGCGAGGACGAGCAGCGCCTGCAGTGACGACGATGACTTGGCCATGCCGACCGTCAACACAGTGATCGCTACGTGTGCTAGATCACAAGAGCTAGCTAGCTGCCTTGTGATGCCGACGCTGCGATGCTGATGTGTGTGGAAGTTGGTGACGCCTCGGCGATCTTATATAGATCACGCAAACGCAAGCCGGGCGCAACAATGGCTAGTTTTGCTTGCTACGGGACAGGACGGTTCGATCGATCAACCAGTGTAGACTGGAGAGAGGGAAAAGGCGGTGCGTTTAATTCCGGGATCTCACAGTATGAAGCTGCGTCCCGCGCCGCGCACGACAACTCGATCCCCCCTCGCCGGGTGAAAAACGGAAAGGACGCTAGGTCTGTTAGGAATCAATGTATCAATCAATTCAACTGTTTAGAACTTACTTGACATAACTTTTGCTGTGAGATATTTGTCCTTAAAGTCGTACCAAACACTTATATATATTTTTAAGATAATAGAGAGTACATCAACATTTCCATTGCTCCTCAACTCCATTCCAAGAGTGGATCTGAAGGCTACCAAATAAAATCTTAGTGGTGAGT
Organism: Oryza coarctata; assembly: GCA_030770085.1. Taxonomy (NCBI): domain Eukaryota; kingdom Viridiplantae; phylum Streptophyta; class Magnoliopsida; order Poales; family Poaceae; genus Oryza; species Oryza coarctata. The sequence goes on from CM061475.1 coordinate 15,337,863, forward strand.
GCAATACAACGCTAAAGGATTTTAAAATAGTCATAACCTATATATGGCTAGAAATAAAAATGATAGCATTTTTTATAGAAACGATGCTGGTTGATTGGAAATATTTGTGAGCGCTTTCACCTCATGGCTCGCTGTTTGTTATCAACGGGCGCAGTGAGGTTTCTTATCGCTAGGACAGGGTTACCGCACCCCAGTGATAAACATCTTTACCGCGGTAATAACAGTAAACCGCGAGAAACCATATAAAATTTATCAATTATTTAAATTATTTTTAAATTTAGTATGGTTATCATGTATTGTCATTATCGTATTTCAACGGTAATCGCGATAGCCACACAGTAACCACCGGTGGTTTGGGAGACCCGCCGTGGCCTTACGCGCGCGCGTGGTTGCCGTCGTCGGGTACTACACTACGGTACTAGGTCGGTTACCCACTCGTCACTCGTTCGATGTATCCATCGATCCACGGGAGTAGGGGAGATTGGGAGGGGCCCTCTCTCTCTCTCTCTCTCTCTCTCTGCCTAGTTACTCAGCTGGCAGTTATGTCCAGGATTTCTTCCAACTACTCTGACCAGCGCATTATAGCGCCGGCGCTGGGCGGCCGCGATCATGGCATTGAGCGGCTAATTATTTCGTCAGGCTCCATAGTCTCAAGATAGATCTCTTATTTGAACATCCACTGTCATCTACTGCTGATTAGTACTGTAATAAGCGTGACCGTGTTTGCTTGAAACATTGTCACAGACGTAAATGTTTTCTCATTGCACGGTGAAATGGAATCGGGATGACGCAAAACAGACTTTGGGTTCACGTGCTGCAAATTCGCCACTCTAGACGGGTGAGGTCATGAAAAGTCAAAAATAAGGAACAAGGTTTATTTTATTTCAGTTATGGCTTCAGTCTGGTTTTGGTGAAACCTACTAAGCATGTGTATATTTATCCTATAAATACATACACATTAATCATACATCTATAAATATTTTTAAATTTGAAAGTATAGTTTAATAAAGTCATTATAAATATCTTACCGTGGACATGTCGTCTACCACTTAAACACCCGTGTTACGTAGTTATGTTATATCACAGAGAGTCTAACCATTAAAGATTTTTTTTTAAAAAAAACTAGGAATCGTAAGGCCACTATTAGAAAGAAATTAAAATTGCACTTTTAATTGTTTCATCAAAATCTGCATGAGTTGATAATTTGATATAGACGATAGTGTTAGTTCTTTACAACAGAGATGTTGATTGATTATCAATAATTTTGGGAAAAATTATTTTTTGGAAAAGAAAAATAACTACTTAAGGTACTATGATATGTTTGGCTCCAAAATGGCCCTTTTGGCCGGTTGGACGTCAAACAAGCCAAACACTAGAGTAGTCTATACGCAGCCTACAACTAATTTTGGTGTCTCGATACTTAGGATACGTCACTAATGATTGCACCATTGATTAATTGTTTAATTATGCGTGATCTTGCCCCCATCTAATTGGTACACGTACGTCTTTTCAATTAATTAGACCACTAACACACACACACACACACACACACTCCACACTGTACACACTCCCACTGCCTGAATCTTGGCACAATTTGGAGTGACGGATTTTCCCTTAGAACGATCATGACCTGTTCGATTGGATGCTAATTAAGCGTGCACTTCGATTACAAATTATTTTCGCTTGGACAATTATGATCTGGCACAGTCAGGCTTACTTATGAGTAATGATGATTGTCACAGAGTGGATACAAACATGGAGCAGCTAATTACCAAAGATTAATTGACAGGTAGTTAATTAACTGCGAGACAGCCATAGCCAGCTGCCCATTTCCATCATTTTGACGACCTAGCTAGCAAGCAAACGAGATGTGCAACCAGAAACGCGGCCATGCATGATCAAATGGTGAGGTGGGTTTCTGTACCGTAATTGCCCTTCATGCTTGGGCAGTGCCTGCCCGAAGAAACGGGGAAAATTCTGAGCCAGAGTTTCAGTACAAGATCGGCTTGAACATCGCCATGATACAAACTGCAATTCCCTGTAGCACATAGATCGAAGTACTGCGTGTGAGTTGAATGCTCTGGAAGTTTTGATCCGCTGGACCGTTACCTTCCCACCGGCGGTGCACAGTTTAGTGCAAGCTAGGGACCAATCCTTGGAAAACACGTTGGATTTGTGATTTGTCCTCGTTGGAAACGTCCTTTGGAACTACTCCCATACAGGACTCGGCGACACGAGATAGTTGTCCGCCCTTCTACCCAGTAAATGTCACATTTAACACAACCATTTCTCGTGATAGAAGGGTACATGGTACAATAAAGAGGTAGGTACAAATTATGGAGACCGAAAAAACATATTGGACTAATAAGAATGAAACTAAAATGACTGACCTAAATTTTTTTGTCGAAGTTCAGCCATGTATTTTCACTAACCAAAATAAATACAGGTAATTTGGTCATCATTCTATCGAAATGACCGAATTAACCCGAATTAGAAAAGAAGCCTAACTAGCTTTCTTAATCTTGGCAATTTGATGTTAAGTCGTAAGTTAGAATTGGTATGGTCAATATAATTTTGATGAATTGATTTGTTATATATTGTTTGTTATTATCTTGTGCTATTTAATTGCCAAAACATGTTATAAAAGAGGGGAAGTATTGTAGAAATTTTATTGTGATTTGTCTTATTTTTTTATGTCTTACAATTTTTTTGTGACCAGGCTCAGTCTTATATATTTTTTTAATGTAATTCGGTTGCGATAGTCAAATTTCCTCCAACCAAAATTTTCGGTTTTACTGAATGCCTACTACACGTAGCAACCTTGTAGTAGTATGGTTATATTTTTGGTAGTTAATTTTATTAATATTTAATATTATGGATTATCAAATATATATATACTTCCTAGATCTTAAACAATACTATTTATAAAAATCATTAGTATTTCTAGAAAATGTTTTTTAATCTACTTATTAATTTAATTAATATTTAATCTATTTGTTTATGTCCTTAGATAATTGACACAAACTCAGTTTCATCTGTCATCCATCCATGAGCGCACCCTAAAATAGCGAGAGAGATTTGAGCTAATTTTGTTCCTAGATCGCAGATTACCAGTCACAGGCATGCATTTTTCATCAAGGGTAGCTTAACCTGATCAAAAATTCGTTTTCCTCGCATATTATGTCAAAAGAATTAATCTGGAACTACTAATATTTACAAAGGATCATCATCTAAAAAACTTAAAAAAAACTACTACTCGTAATTACAAAGGACTGTAATCTCCAGTGTCTACACCAAATCACCGATGAAAGAATACGGAGATCCGGTCAGAACCGCCGCCGGAGGAGAAAAATCACGGCGACCGTGGCGAGGCAGGGGAAGATGAGGAGGACGACGAGACGTTGCGCAGTCGGCTCGGCGCTGGCCGGAAGGCCCACCTCCTCAGCGCGCCGGCCCCGCGGCTGCGCGTGGCGGGCGGCGACAGAGCCCGCCGCACCAGCTCCCGGTTCCCCGTCGGTACCCGAGCCACCGCCGCTCGTCCGCCCGCGCCCCACCAGTTGAACCCCTCCGCTCGCCGGGGGAACTCGCCACCGCCACGCCCCGGCCTCGGCGTGCTACCGCCGCAGCCGCTCGCCCGCGGTACCCCTCCTCGCGCCGCCGAGCGAGAGCTCATCGTCACTAGTTCTATCCTTCTGCTGCTGCTCCCGGCGTCGTCTTGTCGTCGTCGCCTCTTATACGCGTGCGCTGCCGCCTACGCGCCCCGCGACACGTGGCGGTGTGCAGCCATGAGCGCCCGCGAGCGGAAGCAAGCCGCAGCAGCAGCGAACCTTACATACGGCTCGCGCGGGGGGGGGGTATCGTGTTGCGTGGGTTGGGTTGCGTTGGTTGGTCTTGAGAGCCGCAAGTATGCAACGCGGTCAGAGGCTTCGGGAAGGGGTTTGCGGGGGGAGTACGTGGCGTGACAGCGAGTGCGCTCTTACTAGGTCGGGCCCGCATGTCAGTGTCAGTGGCGGGTAGTTCGGCGATTCGTTTTTTTTTGGCGAATTTGAAGACTGCATCTAGTAGTAGCTGAAGTGTTCTCTGCTCTGTCTCGCAGTGCTTTTCTTGAGATTTGACCACGCAAGCTTCTCTCGCTGATGGTTCCATTGAACTGACCGGCCTTTCGGCTGGTGGTTGGGCGGTGATACTACTGCTTGCAATAGCTGCCTTCACGCATTGTTCCGTGGACACTGGACGTCTGGACGAGTGAACTTGGTACAAAATATTCGGAGGGAAGGGGAGAACGGTTCCTTCTCCCCGAACCAGCAAGTATCACGAGATTTCGTGAGATCTTGTGAAATTCGTTCGCATCACTGGGGTTGCAAGTACTAGTACTTTAAGATTCAAAATCTCCGATACGTTGTTCCCGCAATCGGCTGCGTCTTGAATAAATCGGCGGCACGGATAAAAACAGTCCGGGTAGGTTTTTGACCGATCTTACAGACTTTGGGAACCAGGCTGTGTTGGCTTGGATAATATCAGATTCTATCTCTCATCTTCGTCTTAAAAATAAATTTATTTTTATACATAAATCTAAGATAAATAAAAGTAGTATTGAATTTAGAAACGAATTTGGACTCTCTCTTTTTGAAATGAAACGAGAAGGAATACGGTATCACCGATATTCGACCAGAAAAAAAAGTAGTATTAGATTATCCCGATAGCCTGTTGAGATTATTCGGATAGTGCTGACCAATAATACTTTTTAGGCACTTATCTTTGGTCAGCTGGGCTGTCCCATATTTTTTGATTTTTTTATAGAACAAGGACATAAATGGGTTCATGATGGTGATAATAAAGTATTCTTAGCTTATATGTATATATACTATACCTTTATATATGTATGCATGGTTGTTAAATTTTGAAGAATTTAATATATTCTTTTGAATAAAATAACTAGTTATATCTGTTCATTGATTTTGAAAACATGTTATTCATGATTGTATTTGTTCCGATTCGTATTTCTGTGTATCTATATTTGATAATGTCCATTCTTGTATTTGGCATATTCGTTTTTCTTTCCAATTTTGAAACAAATATTAAACAAATGCGGTAGTCCTAGTCTCCGTTTTGATTTCACCCTTACTCCAGTGACTAGTAGGGTGAGCATTTAGTCTGGTTGAAGAATTTGATTTGGTCTTTGGGGAATCTTGATCATCTAAAACTAAAGTCCAAATTGTATTGCAAAATAGTCAGGACTGAGTCATTTTGTTTCGATTAGTTCGATTCAGTCAAATTTCAGTTGGTTAAAAAGACACACAAAAATAATAAAAGCACCAAATCCATCGTTGCCATGGCCAATGCCGCCCGCCTCCTCCTTGCCATAGTTGGCACATTGTCCCTCCTCACCGTTCTCTTCTCAGCACGAGCACCAAGGATGATTGGGGTGGCTGATGTGATGTGGCAGAGTGTCTAGGTGATGGGCTGTAGACTAGTAGAGTAAAGGTTGCAGGAAGCGAACAGTAGATTTTAGTGTAGCGTGGGGGCTGCCTATTTGAAGCTTGATTGCATTGCCTAGTGGTTGATCTTGTACGACGGCTAGGGAGTAGGAAGGGTTGGGAGTCAGGTGGGGGCTAGGGGAGAGGATAGAGAAGCTAGGGTTTTGCTTAGTGTTGGGCTTGGTTGGTTGGAGGCTATACAAGTGCGATTGGGCTTCATTTCTAATTTCAGTTTATTTGGTTATTTCAGCTAACCAAGGTAAGGACCGAATTGACTATTAATTTAGGCTAGTGAGAAACCCAATCGAATTTCTAACTGAGATTTTTCATCTCGGTCGTTCTAGTTTGATTTTTTAGTAAATAACATTCACCGTACATCAAACTTTGATACATAGGTGTATTTTAGTAGGCAGGTGAGTGTAATTTAGCAAAAAAAACTTAACAATTGAGTGCACAGATGCAACAACTCGGAAGATAGGTGCGTTTTTGGTACAATTACTTAAAAAGTGAGCATGTTAATGTAACAATTTAACTATTTTGAGCATTTTTTGCTATACATGTTCAATTTTATCAATATACTTGTGTCATTTTGTATAAGCATACTGTCATTCTAGTAAATAAATGTCAATTAAATTTTACTATGTAGAAAATTTTATATTTTGGTTGAGATTTGAGAATGTGAATAAAAAAAATCTAAACCGGTGAGGCAAATTGAATAAGCAACATAATTCTTGATATCATGAAAATACTCATCTTTCACTTGTTAACCAAAACAACACATTTATTATCAAGTCCTTACACCAAAATACTAAATTGTTAAGTTTTTATATTACGACATATATTTGCCAGGTTGTTATACTTGAACACTTAATTCTCAAGTTCCGCTAGACCACACCTCGCTAACAAACTGTTGTATGCCCACCCCTAGCGAGAGGAGAAAGACCGAGAGTCTGTTCGGTTTGGAGGATATTCAAAGAAGAAACCCCCCCCGCCCCCCCCCCCGTCGTTTCACCTCACGTCACCGGTCATTGAGCGGTCACTTCGCGTCGACCCATGGCGCGGTTTCTCATCACGGAGACAGCCAACAGCAACGAGCCATGTATGAACAGCGCGCGCGTGCGTGAGATACTGTTGCGTGTAAAAAGGCTTAAGAAGCCGTAGATTCTCTGGATACACATCTCATTGCCGGTCAGCGACAGGAGGGACCCCAAATCTACTTCACGTGACAGGTGCCTCTCTGTAGTGGTACGGGCCTGATGACTGTCTCCCCCTGTGCCTCTCATCTCTAGCACGCTGCACCCACCCGTGTGTCGGCCGGCCACCGTCGTCGCCGGACAACTCTTGCGTTGCACACCAGCGGTGCTGCATAGACCTACTAATACTGGTCACATGACATTTCAGACAAGATGCAATGTGTGCCCATGTACGGATGTACTGTACCATCAGTCACCAGTGCAGGGGTGACGGTACTACCTGCCATTTTCCTCCGGTGGCATGATGACTCCAGGAGTAAAAGCAGGGCAAAGACGGCGAACAAAACGATGGGGAGAAAGATTGGCAATCCGACATCGACAGAGCGCACCGCCCAGTGTCAAACAAAATCCAGAGTAGCATGCAGCAGAGAAAAAAATGTCTGGACATCACATCTCTCTACAAAAGCCAAGCAAGCGCCGGTGGAGAATTTACAGGCCACCCGACATTATCATCCCATGAGTGAGTGACTGGCCCGGCGTGCGTTTGGCCACTGTGTTTAGGATCGCCAGTTGTTCGTTTTAACCCAGTAAAATTGCAAGATTTGGAGCAATGGCCTGCTCTTTCGTGCTTCATCTTCTAGGTACGCACATGCTTACCAGAAGATGGGGCAAAGAGGAGCCTTTGTTCTTTGCAATGTGCAATCCTGTTGGGCTAAAATGTGCAATTCGACTTATAAGCATATTGGCTGAAACGCTTGCCAAGCACCGCAACAAACCACAAGATCGTCCCACATCTACCTTTCTCTAGAACAATTACGCCAAATTTCAGAACAATCGGTGAAAATAACGGGAATAAAAAAGATCGGCAGCTCAGCCAATTGCCCTCTCCTCAGAAAACCTGGGAAGCTGAACAAGTGAATTTACCCGTGTAACTCCATCTAGGCCTGACCAATTTTGGTCGCTGGCTACACCAGCAATCCTCGCATCCGCCCCTGCTAAGTTCTTCTCTTGCGCGCTGCCTGCAACTGTCCTAACTGTGAAATTCCGAGTTAAGGTGGGCTCCTGTTCCTGAGGTTCTTTAGGATCTGCAAATGAACCCTCATCAATACTTATGTTGTCCAATGAGGCAGTTGAATCACGCTCGTGGTCCATTTTTCCATCCAAATATAAGCAAACAACTGCACAATCATCGATTTTAGATGTTGGATATTTGGTTTTCCATTCACGAATGGCGGCCTCAACAAGGTTTTTTGCAGCCTTTGATCTGCTTGGGGACGAGGACACAATGTCAATAGCCTCTTGATTGCTCAGGACATCCCATACCTGCAGAATTTTTGTTAGTGCAAACTAAATAGAAATTACAGAGGCAGCCAAGTATATGCATAGCTTGCATAGTTTCAGTAAGAAGAACTATATGCAAACAAGGGAGAAGTGCCATACAAGAAAAGACAAGAGGACGAATGGAAAGCTTCTATACGGCATGAATAAGCAGATCAACCTGTTCTTTTGCTGATTCCGAACAAATGATGTTTGACTTTTCAAACCACATAAAATACAAAAAGGGACTAAAGAAGCTTGCTTCGCTGGCACAGATGCAAAAATATATTGGTAGACAGTGACTGACATTGACCTGACTATTTTCTTCTAGGAAAAACATTTTGAATGATAGAAACCAATTTTACATGGGTAAAAGAGACATGTCTTCCTCACCAAGTACAACCATTTCAAAATAGCTTAAATAGTTCGAACATTAGACTAACAGCACTTTTGGTAGTATCCATTAGATAGTATATTCAAGGACAAAAAATAAACTTTTTTAAAACGGTACTACTGAACAGGTTTCTCGGAAAATTAACATAAAAATGAAAAGGAAAGTTGATATGCACAGTGCACACTTTCAATTCCCAATAGAAGTCAGAACAGAAGACTAGGAGAGGGAAAAGACCAAGAAGTTGCTGCTAAAGTAAAGTAATATGCAATCGCCCGTCTGATGAGATATGGAGTACCTAAACTATATTAAACCACAACGCAATAATCCGCACCGCACTTTCATACTGATAGATTGCCACTCTGTAGCAGTGACCTTTAAGACACATTAACCAGTCTTCATGCTAGATGATAATTCATGACACCGTTAGCTTACAAAGTTGGTACATGTTGACCTATAGGCCTTAATTTGGTACTACCTATTGAATGTCAAGAAATTCAATCCCCCCTAATAGTAAAAAATGAACATAACTGATTCCCACCTAATGCTCAAAAAAGAAAGGAAAACAGTCTACTTCAAGTGATGGACAAATGACAAGCTCAAAGCCACTGCATTGCAAAGTGGCAGAGGTTTATTGCTAAAACATTTAAGCAATGCCACTGAACTATTCGGTTTGGTATATATCACTAAAAGATCCCAGTTCATCCAATACCACAAAAAATCAGATCCACCATTATTATTGGTGCTGAATTTAATGAATAGAAACTATCGTGTCAACCTTCTGTTACTATTGGTGCTGACCATCATCCAATGTTATCTTCTCATCTGTTTACTTCATCTTAGCAATGACGCTACTTCAACCACTAACCAAAGTGAGCATTGCCAGCTCCGCATCGCCCATGCCCCTTATCCCATGTTGCTGCTGTGCTCTGATCATTCCCTCCCCTTCAAAACACTGTATCTTTAGTGCATTTTTCTCTTGGTGTGATCTTGAGCTTTAGCAAGGGATAGTTGTGAATGCAGGTGGCTGCACGTCGACACTAGGCCGAGGTGTTGATGATATCGTGAACAGTCATGGTTGCAGGGGTGCAACCTGTCAATGCACTAGCGCAGTCTTGATTGGTGAAGGCAGGGTGCATTACTGGTTAGGTCAGGTTCTACATGTGTTAACTGAGGGGTGGCGCGTTGTGGACCAGTGGCAGGCACATGATGCACCGATGAAGAACGATGACAACAGGTGGATCAACAGGAGAAGAGAGGTGAAGATGGAGTTAATGTGAAAGTCAACATACCAACATTCTGGATATTATGATATTTCTGTGGAATTGAAGTGAACAGAGATCTATCAACACCATTTAATTTTGAGAGAATCTACTCTATGCCACTGAATTTATCCTAGTTCAACAATTTGACATTGACATTACTACTTTCTATAATATATTAGTGAGTTTATCAATTGTTTTACAATATATCATTGGGCTGAGGATTTTTTTCAAAAATACCTAAAATGCCCTTATATATAAGGGCTGATAATTTATTGACCCCAATAGAAGTTTCAAAAAAATATAATTTTTTTGCATAGCCTCCTTGCAGAAAATGAAAGTTTTTGTATATACTTCAAGATTTTTTTTGTAATTTTATTTTTTTAAAAAAGTTATTTTGTGCGGTATATAAGAGAGGAATCGCATGCACAAAATATAATCACACAAAAATATTTTGTGTAGTATATCAAGGATGCTTTACATTAAAAACAACACAAAAAGTATTCTATGTAGCATATAACATTAAATTATATTTTACAAAAAAATAGAAATACAAAAATCTTGAAACTTATACGCAAACAAAGAGGCTACACGAAAAAATTCATATTTTTTAAAACTTCTAATGGTATAAACCAAACATTAACCTAACATGCCTATAAGGGTATTTTGGGTATTATTTAAAAATTCATGGCCAAATGGCATATTGTAGAATAATTGATAAACTCATTGGCATATTAGAGAAAGTAGCAATGTCAATGGAAAATTGTTGAATTGGGACAAACTGGGTGGCGTAGAGTAGATTGTCTCTTTAATTTTCTCCATACTAGCTTGGGTTGGTCTAGTAGAATATCCACATTATTTAGATGGATAGACTATTGAGGGAAACAAGTTAGGACTCCCTAATTTTATTGAGGAGTCCATATTCCATTAGCTTAGTGTGCTCACTTCTAACTGCTAATGTTGAAAGGTGAGCATGATCTCATCAACAACAGTTAAATCAATCAATCGAGTCAAGTTGAACAAGGATAAGATTTAACAGTTTGAGTACAGCTGATAACAAAAGGTGGGTGACGGTGCAGCAAAGAAGGATGTTAAGTGGGCTGATCATTATTTATGCTGCAGTCACAAAATGCACATATGGACGAAATTTAAATTATTTCATCTCAATCATGATAGTTTTAGAAATAAATCCTGAAAGATACAGCGTTTTGAAGTCAAAAGCCTAGATCATTCATGGATATGATCATCACGTCACTTTTAGCTTCTAAAGAAATGCACGAAATGTCATGGATACTCAAGGCCCGCCATGTGCAACTAACAACATGTGGAATGCAACAACCAAACAGAGAAAAATGAATGAACTTTCAAGTGTTAGGTTTGAGCAAATTACCCCATCCGATGCAAGAATGACGAACTGGTCCTTCTCTGTGAGAGACCAGTGGAAGAATTCCGGCACCGAGATGACCCCGTAATCTTTCAGGCAGAAGTCCCCGAACGCTCGCGCCATCGCCAGGCCCGGCGCGTCGTCAAACGGCAGCCAGACCCTTGGCACCTCCGGCTCGTCCTGCAGCGCGAACACCCTGCCCCGGCACTTCTTGATCCGCTCTGCCTCGCCTGAAATCACAGTTGGCACCATAAGCGCACGACCTCCCAACACTAAACTAGCGGTGAGTGGAAGCAGGGGAGTGGCGTACTGGGGACATCGGGCTTGAGATCAACGGTGAGTTGCACCGCGACCATGCCGCCGCCGGTGGCCTCCCTGGAGCCGAGCACGGCGCGCGAGTCCCCAATGTTGGCCACGTAGAGATCCGAGCCCTGCATGAAGAAATCGCCTGGTGAGCCGTGAGTGGACATACGCGCGCGATAGGCAGATTCCATTAGACATTTTTGCGAGGACGGGGTGATGGCCAGGAGATGCGTGTCATGTCCGGTGCGTGCGACGGCCACGTACCAGCTTGAGGACGGTGACGGCGGTGCTGCCGCTGCAGAAGCAGTTGAGGGAAGGGTGGGAGCGGAGGTCCTTGTCCATGGCCTTGTAGGCTCGCGCGAAGGCCTTCCTCCAGGCGGCGGCCGACATGTCCACCCCGTTGGCGCGCGCGGCCGACATGAGCCTCAGCGGCAGCGCGTCGCGGACCCTGCGCGCCACGACGTGCCCGTGCGGCCCGTGCCCGTCGAATACCCCGCACAGCATGCCGTCGTCCTCGCCGCCGAACCCCTGTCATCACCATTACCAATACCACCAACACCAATGTAGGATCAATCAATCAAACGAGAAGTCAGCAGCCAATCGCGCCGGGAAGCGCGGGAGCAAGGGAGAGAGAGCATGGCGAGCCTTCCACTTACATCCCAGACGAGCATGGCGTCCTGGTTGATCCCCTTGCGCCCCTGCTGCGTGTACACCGCCGCCGTCCGGCTGCGCCCGTCGTTGGAGAAGATCCGGCCGGGCACCATCCCCAGCTGGTCCTCCCGCGGCGACTTCCATCTCCTCTTCCGCCTCTTCCCATCCTTCTCTCCACTCCCACCCCCACCCCCCGCCTCCACCGCCGTCCCCCCTCTCGCCAGGCAGTTCCCCATCCACCTCCACCACCACCACCAATACCCAAATCAGCACAACACACAAACAACCCCCTTCCGCACGCAACGCGAAATCAACGCCGCCGCCAAAACAAGCAAAAGAGAGATTCCTCCCCTCGCGCACAGCTTGCAGATGCAGCACAAAAGCGAACGCGAAAAGTCAAGGCGGCCCCGTCCCGTCCCCCCTGGGTGAGGCCGAGGTGAGGTGACGAGGCGAGCGAGACGGAGGACAGAGAGGGGTGGGAACACGGAGGTGGGCTTATTTATTGCGGGGGGCAGCGGCGGCCACCACCACCACCCTCCGGGTCACGGAGGAAGAGAGAGGGTGATGTCTCCCGCGGCTGATCGCGTGGGAGAGCGTGGTCGCTGGGTTGCACAGCTCGTATCCCGACGCGCTGCCGTTGCCGTAGGCGGTCGTCGTTGGTTTACCCGTTTTCTCGGTTGATTAGGTCAAGGGCGAGCAGGGGAGACCGCCGACCGGGTCAGAGCGGGCACGGACGACCGACCCGGGACGTCGTACTGGTACTACTCAACCCGTGCATTTGGTTCGCTCTGTTTTGGGGGCGAGTGCTTGGCAGGATTAAGCTAAAGCTGAGCCCACTTGCAAGGGAAAATCGCCGTATTGCATATATCGAGAGTTGTATATGGTTCTCTTTATTGCTGTCTCCTGAGAGCTGAGAGTTTCTTTTCTATAGAAAAAACAAATCGAATACCCGGATCTAACATCATCTTTTCCACCTATGTTTTTCCTTTCCTGAACCGGAATGAGATCCTCTGCATAATTAGAGGTACTTATGCAGAGAATAAACAGCTTGGTGCATTAGGTAAAGCTGCTGGCCATCTGATCGTAATCTACTCTGTTCATCTTATAATAACTATTAGTCTTATAAATACTTTATTTTTAAAGCATTATTACTTAAAGTTTACTAAAATGAGAACAAATACATTGAAGTTTATAAAAATAAAGAATAAATGCATTAATATTGGTTAAAATGGAGACAATTATACCGTTAATGTAAAAGATATTATAGACTTTTCACACGTACGTGAGAGAGAAAAACGAAGGTACTAATGGTTTAGACTGTTGCTACAGTAACATGCACCAGTATAAAAAGAAGCTCCATAGTAAAATTTGATACTTTTGCTATAGTATTGTACGTTAGCTAATGTAGCAGGCTCATAGTTTCTATTGTTGTAGGGCTCCATGCAATAATGTAGCTGATCTACAGAATCCTTTTGGATTGGAGGATTTTTTGAGAAAAAAATAGAGGAATCCAATCCAAATGAATAATTCCTATATAAGTTATTTGATTTATATGATTGCTTCAGAGGAAATTTATAGGATATGAAAAATTCTTCCACATTTTGGAGGAATTCTAGCGTGAGGTCTAACCTTGTGTTTTTAAAATTCTTTTGAGAGTTCTAATGCATCTTCTCTCTTTCTCCCAACATTTTCACTTAAATAAAACAACATATAGTATCAAATTTCTTGTGTTTTTCTTATGATACATTCAAACACATGTTTTGAGCAATTTTCATATTTTTAAGATTTACCATGCTTTAATTATGTGTTTTTATTGCTATTGTTTGAAAATCCTACATTCCAAATGAGCCATAAACCCTAAAATTCTCTTTACTTATCTATATTAACTTCTGATTGATTGCCCCCACTTGCTACCAGTATAATCATCCCTAATTCCTTCTTCTTTTTATGCCAACCTATATTAACTTATTGGAACTCCTCGTAGGATCAACAATGGAGGGAGGATGAATAGAAATCTTAGTGAACAAGATTAAATTAAAAGCTTAAAACTGCTTAGGTTGTGTGTAAACCTAAGTTTTACAACATATCAACTTTTCCAATAATTCTACTATTTCTACTTAGGAAAACATAAGAAATAACTTATAGTAAATTATAAGGAAAGTAAATTAAAGAGAGAAAACATAAACGAGTTTTTTTTAGGTATCGGAGATCAACAATCTCTACTCATTCTTGTTGGAGCACTTCGCACAAGAGTGTGACTCCTTCCTTTGGTCATGCAATTCAAATGTCCTCTCATATGGGTGACTTTTTCTATTCTAGAACTTAAATCTAAAAATATTTCACAACAGCACTGGGTAGTCCAAAATCTTTCGAGAGATCATTGGAAACGCCTCCAAAGCCGTTTAGACACATCGAGATACTCCTTACTTAAATCACTAAGCATAAGACTTTTGGTAAGTACACACTTAATTACTAAAGACTCAAGAACAACCACCAAGCTTGAGGATGACGAAGAAAATTTTATAACAAATGGACTCTTGTACTTTCACAAGGTTGTACCAATTAGCATTGTTTATATAAGACACCATGTGGTCTAAGAGCTTAGATACTTATAGGTAAAATGAAATCAACTAGCCGTTTGTAACGGTTATGCAAAACATGCCGAATTGGTATAGTGTCCTGGTACCATATGGGATCGTTAAACATTTGACCTAAGCTAGTTGTCCGTTGTATAATGTTTGACACCGCTACCGAATTAACCAACCATCACACTTTATTGACGTATTGTCAGACAAAGCATGAGTTAGATTGTCTGACACTGTTCTATGTCTTAAGCGGATCACAATAGTATAGGATTATCCAATCCATATAGGATTATCACCACTCCTAAACTAGTCGAACAGTTCGATCACTTTCGAATTATCTAGCATGATCATATAATTTTAGTAGAGTTGGATAATCTGACATTGACTCTAACTATAATCGTTAGCCAGACAAGTGTTGGTCAGAGTAGCCAAAGACATTATTTTCCCATGGCAAAATCAGTGGTCCGGACGTAAGAACATCGATCGATCAATCTGCCCAGGAGGTAAAGAAACAGCCACACAACCACGCACACAGCTGCATTGGTCAGGCAAGTATCTGGACCCAAAAGGGCTCGGCGACTCCACCTCAAATCAGCCACGGATGAGAGCCTACTACCACAAGTAGTGCAAAACCGCGTAAACAAATCCTACCGCGATCGGGCGAAGCGTAAAGAAACTCCGCCCGCGGCGGCGACGGCGTGGGGGTGTGCGTGCACACGCGGCACGGCGGTCGCTCCTCGTTTCGGCGCACCTGCAGGGCGTCCGCTTTTCGGCGTCAGAATCGGCGCTTTTTTTCTGGTCGCCGCCGGATCGATCGGCGACCGTGTGTTGCCATCGTTTCGAGCCGTCGGATCGCGGGGATGGACGACTCGGAAGATGCCGGCCTCCACTCCACGGAGATATTCTAAAAGCGTTTGCTGGTGCTTCTGCTAGGATGATCCACGGCATGATCACATCCACAACGGAGAGGGTTTCCCTTTTGTTTAATGCTTTTTGGCCCAACCGCTGCCTACCGTTTCTGGCTTGCACGCTTGGATGATGGGCGTGGATGGGGTCATTAGGAGGGCACAATGGATGATGGGTTTGAACAGTTAGTACTACCACTTGTTTCTTAATTAGCTAATTAAATAACACAACGGGCCAAGATTCTGACGCGAACGGGCGCGTCTCGGGTCGGGCACGATATTTTTCTGTAGCTGGAGTGACGCTGGCTCCGTTCGTTTGCAGCCGCAGGCAACCCATGCTCGCACGGCCGGCGCAGTCCATGCGAGACTGACAACATCACGGCACCCAGCCGTTCGCTGTGCTTTGCTGTATTATTTGGATGATACTGGATGATACTGTAGGAATTCCACTCCCAAACTAAACTTCAAATATCTATTTCTGCACCTAAAAGACTGTAGAAATGTGTACAATAAGACTAAGAATATACAAGAGAATCGGTTATATATATATACAACCCAATAGTCTAGTGATCTAACACCCTCGTAGTCGTAGCAGGAGGAGAACGGACGCAGAGACTGGACCAAAAACTGGTGAATAAAGGCGTGGGCAAGCCTTTGGTCATTATATCGGTGAACTGGTGCGCCGATAGTACATGGAGCACCTGAACCTATTCTAATGCGACATTGTCACGGATAAAATGGATATCGATTTCGATGTGCTTGGTGCGTCGATGATGAACCAGATTGACGGTCATATAGACAGTATTGACATTGTCACAGTAGACGACGGTCGTAGAGAAGAGGGGTGCACGGAGCTCCTGGAGAAGCTGGCAACACTCGGCGACGGCGTGGGCGACAGTACGGTACTTGGCTTCAGCGCTGGACCGTGACACTGTAGTCTGGCGTTTTGAGGACCAGAAGACAAGAGTGTCACCGAGGAAGACGCAGTAGCCAGACGTAGAGCGTCGAGAGTCAGGGCAGCCTGTCCAGTCCACGTCGGAGTACACGGTGAGGGAGTCGATGAGGCTAGAGCTGAGATGCAGCCCACTAGAGAGCGTGCCCTTCATGTAGGGCAGGATGCGCTTGAGCAGCGCGATGTGAGGTTCGCGCGGAGCGTGCATGAAGAGGCACACTTGCTGAACGGCATACGTGAGGTCGGGCCGTGTGAGGGTAAGGTATTGGAGAGCTCCGGTAAGACTCCGATACTGAGAGGGATCGACAACGAGTGCGCCATTCACAGCGGAGAGTTTAGCTCGAGTGTCGACTGGGGTGGCCGTGGGGTGATAATCGGCCATGCCCGCACGCTGGAGAAGATCGATGGCGTACTGACGCTGGGAAAGAAAGAGCCCGTGAGAAGAACGGGTGACGGAGATGTCAAGGAAGTGGTGGAGAGGACCCAAATCGGTCATGGTGAACTTAGAGTAAAGTCGGGCCATGATCTGGTCTAGGAGAGATGTCGAAGATGTTGTAAGTACAATATCGTGGACATATAGAAAGAGATAGGCGGTAGCGTTGCCGATATGAAGAGTGAAAAGGGAGCTATTGGACGCAGAGGCCACGAAGCCGATGTGCCGAAGATAGGCATCAAAGTGTTGGTACCAGGCGCGAGGGGCTTGTTTGAGGCTGTAGAGAGAACGTTGAAGAAGGCAGACATCGTCGGGACGAGAGGGGTTGACAAAGCCTAGAGGCTGCTGGTAGTAGACCGTTTCCATCAGATGACCATGAAGAAAGGCATTCTTCACGTCAAGCTAATGGATCGGCCAGGAGTGCGAGACAGCCAAAGTGAGGATGACCCGAATGGTGGCGGGTTTGACGACGGGACTAAAAATCTTGTCGTAATCAACACCGGGGTGTTGGGAGAAATCTTGAACTACCCAGCGTGCCTTGTGACAGGCAAGGGAGCTATCGGCGTGGAACTTATGTTTAAAAATCTACTTGCTAGTCACAATGTTGGAGCCTGGAGGACGGGGGACGAGGCGCCAGGTCTCGTTGTCCATGAGGGCCTTATACTCGTCGGCCATGGCCACGCGTCACTAAGGGTCGGCCAGGGCAGAATGAGAAGTCACTGGGATGGGCGAGATAGGGCAGGAAGAGAGATGACAAGAACGGAGTATACCAGCCGATGACGCCATGTGGGAGGACGCCCTAGAGTCCAGCATCCAAGGGTGCTGTGGTTGGAGCGTCATTTGGTTGAGGGCAGCGACGAGGCTAGCCTGGTTCTAGGAGGGAACCGACTGGGTGGGTGGTGTCGATAGCATCGGCTGAGGTGACAGGATGGCCAGGTGAGCCTGAGGATGGGCGCCGAGAACCCCTGGTTGCCATCCGATAGGGCTGCGTGGTTGGGGCTAGGGTGCCAGGGGTTGTAGCAGAGCCACGGACCCGTGGGACCAGCAGGCTTGGTAGGGACTGAAGTAGGTCGCGATTGCATCGGACCCTGCTAGTTCTTACCCTTGCCTTTGCCCTTTCCTTTGTCAGTGTAGACTGTGTTGCCATGGTTAGAGCCATGGCAGCACAGGATGCTCGGCAGCCATTATCGGCTACAGCGAGAAGAGCGGTGTGGGCCATGGTCTTCTCGTCGTTGGTCAAACGGAGTTCTTTAATAACTAACATGTCATGAGCCCGGGCAAACGATAGAAGAGGTGTAGTGTTGGCGATGTCGTCGACGGTGTTTGAGAAGCAGGAGTTGAGGCCTCGCAGAAGGGCTAGAACGAGTTGAGAGTCGACCACAGGGTGACAGACATCTCGGAGAGCAGCAGCCTTGACCTTAAGGCGTTGGCAATACGAGGAGACAGAGGAGTCTCCTTGTACCATGGAATGGAACTCGTTGAGGAGGAAGATGGTGCGGGGCTGCTTGTTTGCGAGAAAGATCTGCTCGATAGCTACCCAGAGATCCTGGGTGGTGGGGTCGGTATCTTCCATGGCGAGGTCGAAAACAGAGTTGTCGACCGAGCCGAGCAGCCAGCTGCGCACGCAGCACTCGACGATGTCCCACTGGGGGTCATCGAGGCGAGATGGAGCGGAGCCATCGATATGTGACCGTAGGCCGAACTTTCCACAGAGGAATTTAAAGAAGAAAACCCACTTGGAATTGTTGGTGTTAAGGTTAAGAGAGATAGGAACGTAAGATTTCACGTTCACAGTAGCGTAGGGGGTAAGAAGATCGGTGAGGTGGTGCCCGAGGTGTGGTCGGGGGAACCGAGAGCCGGAGCAGATTCGGCGACTGGGAGAGTGCCAGAGCTGAGGACGGACTTGGTGGCCATGACGAGAGAAGAATAGGGACAAGTAGCCGATGGGAGTAAGCGGCTGATGGGAGGAAGCCGATGAGAGAAAAGATCGGCCGATCAGAGAGATAAGAAACCGATAGAGAGTGGGCCGGCCAGCCGATAAGGAGTGGTTGGCCGATGTGGAGTAGGCAGCGGAGTAGTAGATGAGGAAAAATATGGTGGGAGAGTAGGTAGGTTAGAGACTGGTTGGGTCACGAACGTGCGAAGATTCACGTCCGTGGACTCGTGGAGGCCAAGGAGTAGAGCGGACGCGAAAAAGACAGAGAGGGGCCGAACGCGAAGAGAAGATGTTCGCGTCCGGGAGATAGAGATTCATGTCCGTGGGTACGTGGACACGTCAGATTGGCTCGGACGTGAGGGAAGAAGGTTCGTGTCCGAGTGCCGTTGAGCGTATCAGAAAAGCGAGAACCGAGGAAGGGTTCCAGCCGATGGAGGCTGGATAAGTCCAGCCGATAGGAGGGCGGACGAGTTCAGCCGATAGAGACGACGAGCACAGATGTGCGCCGACGTCAGAGGAGAAAGGATGTACGAAGCAAGAAGAAGGGCGAAGATGGGTGCGAGGCAAGATGAGGAGGTATATGGAGACCGTCGCCTTGTCACGCGGAGGTGGAATAGAGAAAAAGAAGTATCTGTAGAGAAGACGGAGAGAAGAAAGGAACGAAGACGAGAGAGCGAGGAGAAAGTATCGGAAAAAATGTCAACGACGGAGAGAAACGTCGATGACGAAGAGAAAAATGTCGGCTCATTAGTGGGAGAAAAGTAGCGCGTCGAGATATCTAGACTTGCTTTAACATATGAGACTAAGACCCTGAGAATATAAAAAATGGTCGTATCTATTTTTAGAACAATGATCCAGTGTTCAAACACATCATATTCTTGGAACTATATGTGCTGCGGATATGCAAACTAGGACCAGATGTAAACTGGTATTGGCGTATGGCAATTCGTATGCTAACACGGGTATCACATCAGCAATAATCAGTGCTGAATCAGCGAAGAAAAAACTGTTTGAACCCATCTGTCAATATCATGTTTATCTTCTTTCTCTTTTATTCTCGCTGTTGCAGAGGTCCCAGCTTGAACTGGCAATCATAGAGAATTCCACGTGGGCTCAGGCCCTCTTTGTATGGATCAAATATCAACATTTCTTAACAGTGTCATGATCTTGTTACGTTAGCTTGACCTTCCTTTGAGCAGCTAGAACTTAGCAGACAACATATGTCAACACTCAACACGATATTTCACACGCACGCGCACGCACACGCACACGCACACGAACACGTATGAAGCGTGGAGGTGAAAACCAACAGAGTGCTGCAAGAATACATAGGTGCTAATCTTAAAAAAATGCATAGGCATTGGTAAGCATCTTTGGTCATTATGATGGTTCTGTATTGTAGCCATGACTTCAGTTGAAAATAAAGGCATGATTTATCCATTATCTAAAAAAGTTATTGGTAACTGGTAAGCATAAAAACAGATACAAGGTGACATAAATAAGCTATAAGTGTTATCAACTACTCCCTATATTTTGACGTATTTTATTTCATTGATTTAACTAATGATTATTCTATTAAAATATAATTTTTATAACATATACGTATCCAAAATTAATTTCTTACTATTATACTATAAGTAATATAATAATAAAATAATTATTGGTCAAAGTCTTATTCTAATAAAATAAAATATATCTTATATTTAAAAATAGAGAGTAGAATTTATGATGATTTAAAAGGAGAGAGAAGAGACGCGGGGTGTAGATAAAGCTATAGCACGAGCTTTATGAGAATGAGATGTTTAATATGTATGCATAGTTAAATATTGTATAAGTGTGCTACTAAATTATTAATTTTTTATAGATGATGTGATAATTTTTATAGCCAGTAGCTAACTTGAGCTAACTATTATACTACTAAGCTTGAGCTAAGTTACAAAGAAACTGCTCGTGTCTACGAAGGATATACCCCATGGCCGTTAAATGGATAGAAGAAAAGTTAGAAATAAACAGAGTAAATTGCACATACTATGTACAAACTTTCATGGTAAATACAAATAGGTATACAACAATTTGCAAAACGTTGGCTCTGGTACAATAATTACTTAGTCTGTGAATTAGAGCCGAAACGGTCCATACAATCAAAATGACCAAACGTGACGCTGATATGGATGACATGTTGACTGCCATGCTAGTATAGTTCGGGCACCTTTTTTTTTCCTCTTCACAACCTCTCCCCCCCCCCCCCCCCCCCAACTCCCGGCAATCAAAATGTTGTTATTTCTGGTATCGAGGTTCCTATTGCAGTCCGCCTTTTTTTTTATACATATATCTGAACCAACTGACATAAGCAGTTAATGAGAGCTGCGAAAATCGTTGTCGTTATCATGACCTAAATTTCATATAGATCACATGAATTTTTTTTAAGGAAAACAAATTGTATCACAAATAATACGAAGAGAAACTACTGAGATCACACCATCGTAACCAAATTTCCTTCCCAACAAAAATTTAGAAGACCAAAGCAGTAATGCAACATCGTTTCCTCAAATATTTTTTTTTAAGATAACGAATTGAAAATTCAACCTCTATAAGTAAATATATACCATCTTTCTCTAAAACAAAAACCCTGTTGCAACCTAAATGACAAGTTTCCAATCAATATCTCAATAGAAATCAGAATGCAGCATTGCAATTCAATCATAATGGCACGAATCAATCACCATAAATTAGAGCCTATGCGCCTAGCCAGAGGTCACAAACCTAGAGCCATCCAATTGGGCGACAAGATTGCCACCAGATCAATGCAACGTTGCAGCACAACCTGATCAATTTGACGTCGATCCCTACAAGCGCTCCTAGCAGTGATTTAGGTTGGCGCAATTCTACCAGCGCAGTTTGCCTCTTCGACCAGATAAATTTGGCACTATAAGACGGGAGATGATGGCACTTTTTGAAAAACAAAAGCAAACCTTGACCAGACTACGCTAGCATGGAAGCCAACGTGACATCAGTGTTAGTGTCACATTAGACATTCTAGACGATCTAAAAATCTCATGACAAAATAACACCTTAAGTATAGGTTGTTACACCTATTTGCACCAAGCAGTACCCAATTCATAGATATCGTAGGCATAATTTACTAATTAGAATAACTTGAAACCTAAATATCTTCAGGCTCAAAATACCAATTATAACCAGGAATCCTCCTCAGTCCCATACATTGCGCCAAAGCAAGACAAAATGTCAACTCCTTGTGAACAGTACTTCTTTTGACATGAAACAGTACTTGCGCTTGACAAAGTGGGCTACTAATCGATTGGATTAGTCTACTAGTGCGTGCTTCATTGTCTGATTAGGTGCCCTAAAAGAGATTAGTTGATATGCACCTTGCTTTTGCGTTTTCGGGAGACTGGTGGTGCAATCTCTAATCTGCCAACTCTTGTCATGTGCCCTAAAATGCTTTGATTCTGCAGGAAGGTTATCAGTCGATCTGAAAACTGAAAATGAAGGCATTTGTAGTAATTAATTAGCATTCTGATATTGTGCCATATACGGGACAGCGTGAAGTAAACCTTGCCCGGTCTAGTGGCCTGATTATGAACAGTATAATTTTATCCCCTGATATTTACATACCATTGGCTCGAGATCAGCTTTTAGATATAGAACGTAAACCTCATAATTAATAAGGTTTAGAAAAAAAACAATAGAGAGATAATGCCAAGCAGTCATGTCAGTGCATGGATCGAAGTGATATCCAACCTTAGTTGGATTAGTTGTTATCTATCAGTCACAATTTTGTCGTGGAAAAAGGCTTAGATTCTTTGACCAATCACCTGATGATCCATATCCATATGTAAAAAGGAATGGGCTTTCGAGCAGAGGTACAAAGTAAATATTGTTTTGTCGCATCTTTTATAGACGTTGATTGGCCGGTGGCTCCATTACACGCAGTCGATGGAGATAAGATTACGCGGCTTGCTGCGAGATGGGGATAAGATTAGCTGGGATCCGCGGGTTTAATAGCGTCAAAGACGATTTGGTGATCGCGCGCCACGACCAGTTCACGTCAGTGCACGCGGCATCGATCGTATCCTGATTCAGTGATTCCTGAATCGGAGAGTAGACGAGACCATGCTCGTGCATCCCTGCGCGCGAGTGCGAACAATTGCAGAGCTGGTTTTTGCACTCGAAATTGCTTCAGGTCGGACGCCCGATGGATCCTTGCTCCTGGCACGTTACCTGACTTCTGCTTTCGCTAGCATTATATGCTCGACACTGTACCTTGCAGGTATATACGCATGATGCCCCCTCTCTCCTATATCTCTCTCTTGCATGCATGGGCTACCTACTCTCTCTTCTTTTCTCCACTCAATTAACAAAGTTTAAACGATTTATTCTCCAAATAAATCAATTATCTGATATATATATGATTTAATTACACTATTGTATTTATCATAATTAAATCTTTATAACACGATCTCACACGGTTATATTATCTTGATGTTGATGTTTTATATGTGCAGGCTAAATGTTTTAATATGTGATTCAATTGTTTGTTATTATTTTAATATATACTGAAACACTTTTTATATAATAATGAAATATTTTTCTAAAATATTAAATATCCATGTTTCATCCGTAAAAGTTAATTGTTTCAATTGTGATTCAATTATATTTCAATAATTTAATTTATTGAATATTAGCGGTGAAAACGCCTAACTTTTTTTTAAAAAAATTGAAAGCCTAATCCGTAGGTAAGGCCTCTCTGCGGAAATGGGCGTGTTAGACTATCTTGACTTTTGCGAGTAAAATATCGGGCGCGCACGCACGCACGTACTACACTTACACATACACACAACCACGTAGATGTTTCCTAGCTTATGTCTAAATAAGATTGAAAGGCTCTAGCCTCACCACGTAGCGCGGACGTGCACTTCACCGGATAACGCACCCGCGTATATATGTATTACCTCCTATAATTTAATCCTAGGAAAACATGCTATTTTGGACTTAACTTAGATAGACAAGTTCCACAGTAAGAACCTAACCAACTAACCTACCGATTTCGAGTCTTTTGACCACTACGGTATTTGGATTTATATATGTACAAATTAAATGTAACTGCTAGATTTATTATGAAAAATCTCAGTAGTTGAATCATTATCATAATTAATATTTTATAATAAACAATTGGCTTTATAAATAATTTAATTAATAAAAAATAGTTTAGAAATATTTATGGTTTTGTGTGGGTGTGTGTGAATAATATGAGTCAGGTTACGATATCTGTGTCTAGAAATAATTATTTTATTTATTTGTGTGTAGATGAATTGATGTCAATCTTGTTCAATAGTGATGACTGAGATTACGTTCAGGGAGAAACAAATATCTAGCATGGTCAAAACATAATATGATAAAGTTGGGCTAGAGTCAGAAAATCTTAAGGCCAATATTTGTCAATGATGAGACCAAGACTAGATTCAAAGAGAGCTAAGGTCTAGAACGTTTAATAATGCTAGATGACGAAGTTGAGTATAAGGTGTAACATGTTAAACGAACCACCTGTAGGAGGATTTTGTAACAAACTTTTCAAGTTTTGTATATAAGCATCGAAGAAGTTATGAATAAATTTGAAGTGCAACTGAGAAGAAAGAGAAAAATTAAATTAGAAAATTGTAAAAGATTTAAAATATGAGATGTTAAGTCATATTAGGAATATGATTTCTATACGTAGTTCGTCTTAAAATTTAAGGGTTTGATTTCAAATAGGAGTATGAGTTTTGCTCCTATTTAGAGATGGAGATTTTGAGTATAAATAGATGAGGGGTTGAGGTACTATGTGCATAACTTTTGTAAAAAAAAAAGTTATGGTTTAGTTTAAGTGAGATGAATGTTTTATATTCACTTTTGTAGACACATATTAATATAATAAAGTTGATCCGTCGAATTGTGTTCTTTATTCGTGAGCAAAGTGGCAAGGTGACAGATAGACCGACGACATCAAGATAATCAGAATGCCGATAACACGACGATCGAATTAACGATAGGTAGGCAATCAGACCGACGGCATATGACACTGTATTATAACTTCATCCACGTCAAAGGTTTCTTTTTATTTCATAAAAAAGATTTAGTTTTTGGTAATCATACTATTCACCTTTCTCTGGTTTGGTTGTGTTTTGATCTTTGAAAAAAGATATTTTCATACCGTTTCTATATGCTCGTTTCCATATACGTGTGAAAGTAAAAATATGTACTATGGTCAATAGCACAATAATATGTGTTTTACTCAGTGCAAAGTATATTTTATTATAGTTTAATTACCATTGGATACGATAGAATGTGATGTGAGTTTAATTTAGATTGGTCCTGAGCTTTTTTGAGCTCTTGGGTCAACTTTTCGTGACCTTTAATAGTATTATAGATAGGTAGATAATGCCTATTTAGAATGGCTAGAGCTCCTTGTAGACAACATTGTTTATTAAAAAAACTGATATAATAATCTAATATATATTTGCCTAAAGTGCATGCAAAATATTTTCCAATAGCAAACATACTAACGATGTCTTACAATAACAAGTTTAAGAGCGTAGCCAACAGTTCTCCTAAATTTCAATCCTAAAATCTCTTTTTAGGACTCTCTAATGAGCATTTATGATTTTTTTAAAAAAATTCTCTTCAACCTATAAGAACATGCACCGGTCACATGTCCGTATCGAGGCATTGATGGACGACCTTGAGCAGGTGATGTGGGAAATGAGGTTGGTGGGACAAGTCGAGCATGTGGCGGACAACCTTCACTAGACGGCATGGGATAAGGGGCCGGCAGCAAATGACCTTTAGCTAGTTTTGAGAAGAATCGAGACGGTGAGGGAGCTTTGGGTGGCACTAAGTGATTTGTGGCCAGCTGCAAGAGGGCTTGATTCACCCGTGGAGAGCTCAATTCATCGTTGAACGGTCTCATGACATAGCACCTAGAGGAGCTGCGGGCATCGATTTGGAGGTGAGCGTAACTCCCAAGTAGTGGAAATTGAACTTGATGGGGAATGGAACTCCCATCCTTGGGCAGATGGCTAGTGGATTTGTTGGAGTGATTTTTTTAACCTAAAAATCACTAATTTTGGGATTGGGAGGAATTTAGGGATTCTCTTGGTGATTCTCTAACATAACTTTCAACTCCAAGATTTTTTTAAGCTATAGAAGACTTTTTTTTATAATGCTCCACGTCGGGCGTGATGTGAGCCTAAACATGAAAAGCTCGTGCCACTCCACCTACTTATCTCTCTCTCCCTTATCTGAAACAACAGCAAGCCTCCACTACATGCTCGTTTTTTCTCCTCTCTCCCATCTCACATCTCCAGCTATTCACAGCTACACACGATAACAATAATGACTGCTACGATGGACTAATCACGGGAAGCATATAAGGTGCATGGAGTCACCCCTGGAGGTTGGTTTTGGGGATGAAAAGATTTTGAGGAGGTTGTTGACAGAGAGGAGGAGAGGGGTGGCTCCACCGTGGTGGAAATGGCGGACAAAGCAGGAGGTGGTTGCCATCGTCACCGACGACGATGGGGTAGGTGAGGTCGTCGAAGGAAAGGAGCATAGGGTTATTGTGTCGCAACATATGAGGTCGTTGAAGGAAGCTCAGGTTCGTCTATTGTAGAGGAGAAAAAAAAAGATCTAGACCGATACTTTTTGTAATTTGTTGATGTTTCAATCAATGTTTCTAATATTGAATTGAAATGTTTTGTTAGGGATTTGATGGTGTTTTCTATTTTTATTTTTGATTTTTATGGATTTGGTTGATGTTATAACTATTGATACTTGATGTTCTGTGTGTAAGAGTTAAATGTTTCAATTGTGATTCGATTGTGTTTTAATATTGTGATAGTTCAAAACATGTTTGACCTAGTGATGAAATATTTTTTTGAAGTGATATATATTCAACTCTAAAAAACTTTGAGTTGAAGTTGACCTAAAGAGGAATATAGAGAAATATATTATAGATGGATAGATTAGATTCCCATGAAACTGGCAAAAAAAATGGCATTAATTCCCTTAATCTGCCGGGCATGTGCTTGTCTACGCTACATCGATCCTTAATACACCGCTAGCAATACATATTGTCGCCGGATAGGGACACATCTTAACACATACTCGGATACCATATACACCGCGGTACCGATCACTAACCATAGTTTTAACCGGCCAATCTCGCGCTTCGGTTGCAGTGAATTGCACACATGCAAATTTACCGCAACCACGCCGCGGCACGTAGCAAGCGCGTCGTCGATCGCGCGCGGGCCAATCAAAAACCGCGTGGAACCACCCGCGATTCAGCGAACCACGGGGCGACGCGTAGCCCCACGTGCGCGCGGCCAGTGTACAGAAGACGACGAGCCATCGCCCGTCGATGCGCGCGGGCCGCGCTCGAGCCGCGTAAAAACGACGGTACTATCTATCCCCGATTAAAGGCGGTCAATTCACTGGAGCTGGAGATAAGATCGATTAGGATTTTGTAGGAACCAGCCAGGGGTTATAATCGTGCGTGCTCCAAAGACGAGATGTGATTAGCTTGCCCATGCCCCCGTCCCGTCCACGTCGTCGATCGATGGATCGACCGATCGCTACTTGTGCCGTCACCCGGAACCATCCAGAACCGGGGAACAAGGGAGGCGACAAGGCCGAAAGGCGCCGAGCCGCATGCGCGCGCAGCCCACCCGCGCCGACGTTTCGATCAATATGATCGACCGTACGCGCTCGCTCGCGCGGGCCCCGAGCTTAGCTTTCGCCTTCGCCTTTAGCTTTCAGCCCGCGGGGCGACCGCGACGGCTGTCCCGGCGAAACTGGGAGGCGGTTTGTCGCGCGGACGACGAGGCTGGCGCTGTTAGCCGCCCGGAAAAGGGAGGGTGCGACGGGTTGGACGTGTGGACGTTCGCCGGCTGACCGATCGGTGGATCGAACGGACGGATCTTGTCGGGATTAATTAATCCCATTGTTACTACCGGGGCTGTACCATCTTATTTGGGAAGGCATGGTCACATGGCACGACAACTGGTCTAGTTTTAGCCTGACAAAACTCGTCTACGTATGCGCACTTCAATGATTCAATCCATATATACGTGTTGCTAGCACTTGCATCATGCATGTGTTTTTTGAGTGATCGAAGATCGATGCTAGCTTTAATTCTCCCTGATGGTGAATATATTCTTTTTTTAAAAAAAGAACAAAGTTATAATAGTGTGATACGATTCATCCACTGTAAAGTTGTTTACATGTGTACAGTACAGCATATATAATATGTAACTGCGTAGTTCTATCAGCTAATTGCTTCTACATATTAACATATATACATGGATATATCAATCATATCACCAATGCGTGCATGCAATTGCCAGGGGCTCTAGATGCCTTTAGAAGAGTAAACCCAAAGGTTACAAAGTTTATATCTGATGGGATCATGATGAACAGTACAACTACTTTCTGCATGCGCTATATGTGGTGCAGAAACATGAAGCTAGCACCATATCTATGTGTTAGCAACACTATTTTCTGCATTCGTTATATATGGTGCACACGCATAAAGACACACCGTATATGATCATATCTTTGTGTCTGCAGCTGCTTCTTCTCCTTATTTTGACCATGATCTATCTGGTTAGGTCGCTTACCTAGTTCGTATAGGTACGTGCCCTAGGAGCAATGCGGCCATATGTAGTGCATGCATTAGTGTTGTGTTCATGCAACTACTCGATCAGTGCTCACTGAATACGACTGTCACACACTAGTGTAATTACTAGTAGTGCTGTGCTACTACTGGAAAAGCCATGCAAGTATGCGTGTGAATATATGTGTATGCATAATGCTGGCACCTTTTATTCAGGGATCCCAATTCACCCTGGAGAGTTGGTAGGGATGCTGGAAATTGCAGGCGGCTGCGGGGGCTGCTTCTGTCGACTCCGACGGCAGCGTGGCGCCCATGATGGCATGGGGTTGTTGATAGGTTGCACCCTGCAGGGCGACTGGATTGATGAACGCAGGCATGGCGTTTTCGCCATTGGCGGCGTTGCCGGTGTCAATGGCCACGGTGGTGGCAGATGCAGCCAGGTTCCTGTCCGCTGTCGATGACAGCGTCATGTCGCCGATGTCTCTGCTACTTCTGTTTAGTCCACCAGGAAACTCCTTGGCCCGTGGAAGGAATGCCTCCAACCAGTTGAATGGGGTTGGAGACGGAGCAAGAAGCTGCTTGGTTGTGTCACACGGCGCCGCCGCGGCTAGTTGGCTAAGAGAGCTGGCGCCGGTCGAGAGGCCGGCGGCGTCCTCCTCGGTGAGCAGGCCGTTGATGAGGAAGTTGTCCTCGTGGATGTCGTGATGATGGAGCAGTGTACTGTAGTCGCCGCCATGCGCCGCTTCTCCGGCGCCGTCTGAACCGCTCATGCCAGCAGCCGTGGCGTGCTGTTGCGACGGCGCATACGCGGTCACAGCGTCCTCCACGGAGTCCTCGCAGTCCATGCTCCTCTTCCCCGCTCCGGCCTTGTTCGTCTTCTTGTATATGCGGCACAGCACCCAGTCGTCCAGCTGAGACACTAATCAACTTGATCAGATTAATTGGTCCTAACAATTGTGTCACACACAGAGACGTACGCACGTACCCTAAGAGAGACGGCGCCCCTGCTACCGCCGGTGATGGGCGGCGGCGGCGGCCTGGTGGTAGCGACGGCGGCGGCGGACGAGCTAGACGTGTCCGTGAGGCGGTACTCGTGCATGATCCAGTTAGTCTTGACGCCCTTAGGAGGCTTGCCCCGGTAGAACACGAGCGCCTTCTTCACGCCGACCTTCTCGCGGCTGCACCCCGACGCCATGATGGGCTTGTCGGTGCCGGTGGCCTTCCAGTACCCCGACGTCGCGGCCCGGTTCGGCCGCGCTCCGTTCGGGTACTTGCGGTCCCTCGGGCTGAAGAAATACCACTCCTTCTCCCCGAAGCTCGCCTTCTCTGATACAAACCGAGAGTATGCATGAATCGAGCAAATTACACCAGATCGATCAAGCACTATATATCCAAGCTAGCATGCAGCTAGTAGCGTACTCACATGTGTGCAACGTTATGGGAGATTTGGATCACTAAACATCGATCGATCACAGTGTATGCATGATCAATAGTATAAATCTGTAGTAATCAATTCTTAATCTATGATTGGTAGGGGTGTAAGTAAATTAAAGTGAGGTACGTACCGGGGAGCTCCCAGGGATCGAACTTGTAGAGGTCGACCTCGGCGATGATGGTGACGGGGAGCGGCACGGAGGCGGCCTTCTTCTTGAGGTAGTGCACCACCAGCTCCTCGTCCGTCGGGTGGAACCGGAACCCCGGCGGCAGCTCCGGCGCCGAGCCCGGCTGCTGCCGCCGCCGCAGTACTCGCGGTGGCGCAGAGCCGGACGACGAGTCCGGACTCTCCATGGTTCGAATTGATCTGATCCCCGTCACTATACACACTCTGGTGCTAGCTCTACCAACACGCTAAGCTAGCTAGATATGATCCACCGGTGTGTATATACAGCTGTAAGCGATTTGGTAGCCGGTGAAGAAGAGAGCAATTAAGCTGTATCTGTGGTTTGTTGTGGCGTCGGTTAGGCGGAGCAGGGCGGGCGAGCGATGTGCGCTGGGAATTTTGGGCGGTTCCGGCCGTGCATGCATGCAGGAAGCTGCTAGGTAGCACGCGGTGGGGAGCGAGCGAGAGAGGGGGAGGCGACCGCGCGCGCGGTGTGGGGGAGGCGCCGAAGGCATTGGCACCGAGAAATACGGCTCCATTGTACCGGACGCGGGCGCCACGGGCCCGTCGTTGCTGGACACGTATGCCGGCCGCCGCTCCCCCACCGCGTGTCGATCCGCTCGCCACCGGCCGTGCCCTCGCTCGCCAACGACCACCCGTTTCGCCGAGCTCTGCTTGCTTTTCCCACCCCACGCCCGGGCCAGCGAGCCAGGCTTTGTACAGACCAGGCGTCCTCTTCCACCCGTCCACCGTATTTTTCAGCCTAGCTTGCACCAGCTTAGTTGGCCTTCTTTTGTGTCGGACCGCTTGGGATACTGGTTTGTGGTATGGATAATCGAACCAGGTCAGGCCGTGGGCCGCATGCCTTTTCTTTTGAGACAAAAAGTCTATATGGACTCCCTTAACTGCAATAGCATGCCCTTCCTTCGGTTTTTTATAATCTATGCCTCTGATTTTTCATCATCATTCATTTTATTAAAAATATATTATTATTTATTTTATATTTAAACTACACTTATATTTTTCATATTTGTAAAAACAATTAAATAAGACAAATAATTTCCAAAAGTTAATACCGTCAAATATAAAAAACCAGAGAGTTACACCAGTTCATTTCCCTTTCTTAGTAGTTTTAACCCTGATTTCGTGTATTAACCAAGTTAACTTGTGCTAACATAAGTCTCAATATGAACGTAATCATGAACCAGAATCGTAATAATTTTAAAAACAAAACAATGGATTCACATGGCATTTTCTCTCTTCTCCCCTGTTCTTGCTCCTTCCTGATCTCTCCCCCTTCTCTCTCACGATGAGCCATGCTAGGACGCCGTGCTCTTCGCTTGCTTTGTCTGCTTCACACTTCACGTTGTCATCAACGTACGGACCAAAGCTCGTTTTGGACATCGACGCCTCCATGTCTGTTCTAGCTAACGCCTTTATGGCTGTTGCAGACATCACCTTGCGCTGTAGTTTGCACAGCACTGCCTTGACGCCGTCCAAGGTATTGGCCGTGAGAAATACGGTCCCGTTGTACCCAACGTGGGCGACACAGTCCCGCTGCTGGTAGACATGTATGTCGATCGCTCGTCTGGCCCAAGCACGTGTCGATCATAAGTTTGCCATCGGCCTTGCCCTTGCGCATTGACGTCCACCCATTTCCTGAGGTCTCCTTTTCCCACCCCTTGCATGCGCCTCGATCATAAGTTTGCCATCGGCCTTGCCCTCGCGAGCCGACGTCCACCCGTTTCCTAAGGTCTCCTTTTTCCCACCCTTTGCATGTGCCACGAGCAGGCCGGCTAGTCGTGCTTAGTACAACCTAGATATCCCTTTCACAGTCTTTGTGGCCCTAGTTTACGCTAGCTTAGGCCATGTTCTTTTTAAATTGTAGCTGCTGAATTATCGCAAGCATCGTTTACTAAGTCGTTAAATGGTGCGATTTTTTATAAAATTTTCTATATAGTAGTTTTTAAAAACGTTTAATACTTATTACTGATCTAGATTTTAAATCCACACTAAAGTTTTCATGTTAAATTATATTGATTTAAAATTTTATATTTCATCTAAAATAAAAACAAGATAATTTACTTAAATATTATCAATGTGATCGCATATCTAGATCTATATATTATGAAGCTAGGCATATCTATGTCAACAAAATGAGAATTAGTGGTCCAATCTAGTGGGGAAGACGAACAGGTGGCGCTTAGGGCATAGTAGCACCTTAGGATATCATGACGAGCAAGGATTCATTGTGTGGCATCGGCTACCCTAAGTTGACGTTCCCGGGTTGCTCGAGGCAAGCCAGCTAGCATGCGTTGGATAAGCTGAGCTAAACAACTCGAGCCGGTTGAATCGAGCTAACCAACCTCAAGTTGATAGCCCAAGACTGCCTATCCTGGATTGACCATCCTGGGATGGTTGTTCAAGCCAACTATCTATGAGTACGCAAGAGCTCGATAGCTACGTGTACCTAACTATCCCAACCATTGTATTTAATGCGATAGGTTAGGGCACTTCGTTCGGTTTGACGCACATGAGCCTTTGCTAGTCAAATGACATGACAAATATCTACCTTAACAATAGATGACATGGGATAAGACACATACTGCTCCTTATAATCGTTAGGCGATAGTCCTCCTTCTTTCCGTAGCCCAACATTGTACCCATCTACACGGAGTGGTTAGTCAATGGGTCTATCGACGACTAGCAGCAGCAAGAGGAAGACGCTTCTTAAGCGACGAGCTCAAGGACATGACATCATACCAGATTAGATTAACCATATTTAAACTTTATTCACTAGGGCCTATGGGTCTTCTCTATATACATCTCTCTAATTTATTGTTCAATGTGGTACTCCCTAGAGAATATATAAGAGGAGAATTGTGACCGAAAGAAAGGAGGAAGAAACCAAAAAAAATCAGCAAAGAACATATGAGTAGAGTATTATGCTTCTTAGTGGTTTGAATTTGTCTAAATCATCTGAGTTCTCTCATTCGAATTCATCACGCGTATAATCACCCCATAGGCTAAACATAAAATAGGGCTAGCTCAGCCCTTGCTCTCGTCGACAAACCAGCTTCAAAAAATCTTAAATTAAAGCTATACCTCTTAATTAATTATTGAACTTTTACTGTAATATACCTACTGATCAGTCTGAACCTCTCTTCCGAACGGGGCCTTAGTTGGGCTACTTTTGTACCGGTCCACTGGAACTCTGGTTTGGTATGATCAGCGCGAAACAGTCCAGGCCGTGGGCGGCATGCATTTCTTGAGAAGTCAGGTGTTCTCTTTAGCAAGCGTTATCGAGTCGTAGGGTACTGTGTTTTTTCTCTGAAAAAAGTACTACTACTACCTTTTGAACCTTCATTAGCATGAAAATTCCGCGTGTAACCTTGATTATCATTCCAATTATCTCTTACTTTGTTTTTTTTTGAGACTGGTTGCAAACTAATAGAATGTTCAGCTCTGCGATATACCGTACCGTGTGTTTTTCGCTGAAAAATTTACTATCTTTTGAACCTTCAATAGCATGAAAATTCAGCCTGTAACCTTGATTATCGTTCCAATTCCTTGTTTGTTTGTTTTTACTGAAACTGGTTGCATACTAATAGAATGTTCTAGCTCTGCGATAGAACTCTGACCCAAAATGATAAAGTTTCACATGCTGTAAAATGAGTGGATTGGAAAAAATGCTGCTTCTGGATTTTGGTTCTAGATAAGCAGGAGTAAGAGCACGAACAATTGTGGATCGATGAACTCCGGTCCAATCGGTGCGAAGTGACACCGATAAAATGCACAACTTGCTTAATGTGTACTTCACGTGCTTAATCTTCTGTTTTGTCTGTTCCCCTTTCAGAAAGCAGGTTTCAGAGCAAGTTCATCGACCTGCATATAAAATAATTAAACTGATGAAACCTTTCCCTGGTAGTCCTAAATAGCTCGCCGTCGCCGAGTTGAAGTTTGAATTTCTCCCGTCCATTTTCTGTCTAAGGGTTCATATTATTATTACAGCATTACTGTTATGAGTCCCTGCTTTCTGGATAAGACCAATTCTAGATGCAAGAACCGTCGTAATCGGAAATTCAGAGCTAGCTCCATTAAATTCCATAGATTAGCGACCTGCTGTGGACTGCCGATGTCAAAATATTTAACGTCTGTTGCAACTAGTACACGGACAACTAGAATAATTGGGCGATCATGCAAAAGAAAAAAACGCAGAATGCCTTACACACATTAATGACTTGGCTGCGTTTGGAGCCATTCAGCAACTGCTGCATGCATCGCTTTGATTTAGTTGACCTTAGATCCTGTCAATCTTGATCGAGACGGACCAGATGAAGAGGAGATCGATGCCCAACCCTGACTTTGTTTTTTGACAGTGTGTTAAGAGGGAGAGGTTAGACAAAATCTCCCGTTGAAGCTGCTGCCTGCGTGCTGTTTTTTTTCCATGCCTAGTAGAAATGTTCGCCGTGTCTGACCTATGAACAGATCGACGTGGCTGTCGACTCGAGAGAATTGTCTCCCGTAAACTGGCATTGATGTTGAAGGAGATAGTACTTAATTAGCACTCTGTGGATTGATTAGTCAGAGGTCAGACAGCGGCAGCGAGTCCTTGCGATTTCTGTTGCTACGTGGGAAATAGAAACAACAGAACAAGACTTTAACCTACAGAGAAAGTTCAGGATCCTTCGATAGTTACCTGTTGAGCAGGGAATCGTAGAATCCAAGCAAGTACGGAGTATCAGAGAGGAGTATTAATTAACGCGATTAGATCGATCTGTTTCCTGTTACCTATCTCTTTCTTCGATTTGCTCTGCTCAGCAGATTGGGTGTAGCTAGCCAGGAGCCGTGTAGAAGTGGCTGAACTGCTGGAGAAACGGGAGCTTTGTCGGAGCCACGTCAGATTGTAACTGTCAGAGCGAGCATGCTTGGAAACTGGAAGTCTGGAACCTTGCATGGGTTCATAAAAATTTCGATGGCGTGTCCTTGTCGTATACATCCAGCAACTACAGTAATTAAAAAAAACTCGGACTTAACTGGAACGAGACAACGCAGGCTTTAGTTGCAAGGAATTCTTAACTTCATATGGTACTACATTACTCAGGGCGCGTCTTGTTGCCTTGTCAGTCAAGTTGTTTTACTGTCCCATTTTTCTCTGGTAAGTGTTTTTTAATTATTAAATAATATTTTTTAAAAAATAGAAAAGTTGACTTAAAAATCAAATAAACCTATTTTAAATTAAAAATAACTAATATATAATTAATTATATGTTAATGACTTATAGCTAAATTGTATTTTGCTGGAAGGAGCTCGCTTGAGTTACATTCACACAACCGCAGCCACTTTCTGCAGCTGATGAGCACCAAAATAACATCTGTAGACTTGATCATGGAAAACGGTGCTAAGTCTTTTCAGAAAACACAGTTAAATTTTACCATTTCGTACTTCGCTAACTACTACCCCTATTTCCTTATCCAAACCGGAAACGTCTTCAACTTGATCAAGTACGGAGCAGCACAAGATGAAAGCAGCCACCGTCAGTCACTGTGACAATACAAACTGGGGGGTGTAGAAGCTACCTTACAAGTTCCGAAAATACAGTGTAAACTTAGACCCGTTCTGTCGGAGGGGGGCTCGGACAACGCTGTCAACGCACACGATCGATTAATAATCCACCTCGTCAGTTGTGATCACTGACCACAACAACAGCGAGGAATAATCGTCAAAACGTCAAGCAGATGGCCTGCATGCACGCATGCACCGACGCACGCCAGCGGTAAGCCCCTACGCACCGTCGCGCGCCGGTCCAGACAAATGGGTGTCACCTACAGAGAAATCCTGGGTGATTGGCGATCGCGCGAGTCGCGGACGTACGTGTGCAGAGCAGGGCAGCGAGATCCAGGTAGAGCAGCACAGTAGGATTGCTTGGATGGTGGATCGGTGGCGACGAGGACGCCGGCGTCGTCGTCGTTCGTCCGAGGCGCTGACCGGGGCGCGCACGGGGAGAAGGCGTCAATGCTCTGCATCTAGCACGAGATAAACGCGGGTACGTTGGATTCGACTCTCTCGCTAGAGCGCACGCGGGAAGCAGGGGGGGCTCAGCTGCATGCACGGGCGGGCGACGGCGAGGTTGGGAATAGTAGTTCGTTGCCCCCCCCCCCCCTCCCCGCGGCAGGCGGCGGCGCGCGGTGAAACTAACGCACGTAACCTTGCTGAAGATGACGCGGCGGACAGGGCGTCGAACAGCTCGCCCGAATCTGAATCTGATCCCCAGCCGGGATCCGCGACGACTCGGTCGTACGAGGAATCAGCGAGGATTTTTATTCGGCGATCGGATTTGTTTTTCGCAGTTTTTGTTGGCACGGGCTCGACATTGGGTGTGCACGGTGGCATACGCTGCGGATTTGCGCGGCTCATTTGCTTGTTTCAACAACGGTGTCGCTGTCTCTCAAAGCAGCAGGGAGAGACAGAGACGTCGTTCCACGGAGGGTTGGGGAGATCGAGCGGTGTACGTCGCGTGGACAGTGACAAGGAAGGGGGATAGTGCCGTGCGTGACCCTGTCGCTTCGCGGCGGGTCATGCTGTGCAGCATGCGGCACCAACCGTACGTGTGCTGCCAATAGCTCCACGCCGGCGACGCCGCCCGCGCGTGATCGACAACTGGTGCCGCTTTGCGCAGGCCCCGCATCGTATACTATACATACAGTTGCAACTGTGACGGCTTCATTAACTACGAGCTTCACAGTTCAGATACCATGCCTTCCATTTTCAATTGCTAGTCACGGGATGCTATATCTCTATTTAATAAACTCTAACAATTTCTAACAAATGTCTAAAATTATACCATTATAAATTAGCAAATATTTAAAAAACATGCTGTGTTATCGAAGTTATCACCGTCACTCGTGTGGAAGTTGCAATTTAGAAGCAAAAACATTAAGAAATTTGGTGGCAGATTTTTTTTTCTTACCCATGTAGGATTGCCTTTTCGACCGATGGTGCTTCTACCTTTTATCTTTGATCATCCTTGCAAACACTAAGAAATTAGGTTGTTGATTTTTTTTCTCATTTACGTGTTATTACCTTTTCGACCAACAAACTGGAGTAATGTTTAGCAATCTAACCTATAATCAACATCACTCATGTGAAAGTTACGGTTTCGAAATGAAAACATTAAGAAATTAGGTTGTTGAATTTTTTTTCATC
The DNA here is from genome assembly GCA_030770085.1 of Oryza coarctata. NCBI lineage: Eukaryota > Viridiplantae > Streptophyta > Magnoliopsida > Poales > Poaceae > Oryza > Oryza coarctata. Next base: position 15,375,131 of record CM061475.1, read on the forward strand.
TAGGTGCCATTGCCTTTTCGACCAGCAGACTAATGTTTAGCAATCTAATCTATGATCGGTATCAATCATGTACAAGTTGTGGTTTTCGAAGCGGAAACATTAAGAAATTAAGTGACATTGCCTTTGCCACCAAAAGGTTAATGTTTAGCAATCTAATATACGATCAGCACCACTCAGGTGGAAGTTCTAGTTTTTGAAGTGAAAACATTAAGAAATTAAGTGGCTGATTTTTTTCTGACCTATGGTAATACCATTGCCTTTACGACCAACATATTAATGTTTCTAACTTTTTATCTCTAATTATGATCACTCATGTGAAGTTACAGTTTTCGGAGTAAAAAAATCGAAGACATTAGGTGGATGGTTTTTTTCTTATCTACGTGCCATTATTATCTTTTCGATCACCATCACTCACGTGTAAGTTATAATATTCAAAGTGGAAACATTAAGAAATTAGGGTGGCTGTTTTTTTTCTTATGTATGTGCCATTGCCCTTTCAATCAATAGATTGATGTTACATACGTTGCCAGGTGAAAGAAAAAAAATATTCCAACTTAAAAAGAAATTATTGTCATTTGGCAAATATCTATAAGTATAAAAAATAATCTACAAAAGCATTAATAAAAAGAAAAACATCTAGGTAAAAATCCGCACTAAACTTAAAGTTGCAATAAAACTCGATAAATTTGAAATACAAATTTATGCATGTACGTTATCTGCACTACAAATTAAACAGCAGGGTTTTTTTTTCTAAAGATAACTTTCATATTATGCATGCCCTTGTTAATTAATAGCCCATTTTTTGACTGCCAATTGCCAACTGAATTGGAATAGTGTCAAACCATTTAGAGCATGCGTATGTGGACTATTCTAATTCACGCCATTCAACAGTCTTTGCACGTTCTAAAATTTAAAGCACCTAGAGGGTGACCATAGTTATGCATGTAAGGGCAACTGCAATGTGGTTGAAAAGGAGGTAATAAGCAATAAATTCTCTGTTACTTGATAAGAAGTGTTGTGAGAGTGATAAACAACTGCTACCCAGTCATATGCCTACTACTGTATTGTGAGAGCGATGAATAACTGCTAACTGGTCATATACCTACTGACAATAAGAAATAAATTATATTATTTGTAGTACGTTGATGAGTATGCATAAGAAGTTTATAGTAAGTTGATGAGTATGAACCAATTCTTTTCCCGCGGAAAGGAGTCATGGGAACTAAGAATTAATGAGTTTTTTTAGCAGCCCCACCTCAAACCCTACATACTGCTACTACCGTTTGCTACCCGGGCCCACGTTACTACCGAGCTGGGTAACAAACATTGGACAAGCCCTAAGGAACAAAATCTAATCTTACAACTAGGTCAAGAATTCTCCAATGAAATTCAAGTATTGGTCTTAATTCCATGGTCTAAAGAAAGTATGGATTTAAAAATTGTGAAACCGTTGTTTTCTTCTAAAGAACCAAAGTTATTATGAAACCATGTGCAGTGGTGTACCGTGGAGTGAGAACATGTGCAGTGGTGTATACCGTGGAGTGAGAACAAGAGGTGGTTAATTATTTTGCATTGTGTCCTGTCCTTAATTTCCTCTCTACCACTCTCCATCTCTCCTCAACTTTACACTTTTACACAATTAATTAGTCTAGGGAGGTGTAGTGGAGAAGTAACTAATTAAGGGACCGATAGAGAAAAGCCACAGTTGCCCTTGTGTGGAGGGATATAAGGTTTTCAGGAAAAGTATGCACGCGAGAGTACCATTGTGGCATTGTTCAAATCTTTTAAAGACTTCTTTGAACACATAAATTTTACATGATTTTTTTATAGGAATAAGTTCAATTGCCCCAAAAAATCTAAAGTTTTTCTCAATTCCAAATGAGGTGTAAATGTAAGTACAGGTATTTTATTGTCCTTAAAGAGGTATTTGTATATAATTTTTAGCATTTACTCAAAGTATATATGGACTGCTACAAGACATGAATCATCGAAGCAGCATTATATCCAAACTTTTATCTACACCATTATATACAAATCTTGACTATTGCAATATCTTCAAGCAAAATCTAGTTATTAGTGAGTTTTTTTTACCAAAATATAGGGAAACTCATCATACATTAATTGCAAACCGATGGTGGATGCATCTTTTACTCTCTTAGACTCAATGCAACGGCTTAATATATGCGTCTACTGGTTATTACCACCTTAAGTTCTTTGAGTAAAAGTGGAACATATTAATTGGAGTCAATTTGAACCTTGAAAGCTGATATGTGGACATGAGAAAGATGTAATTTTCCTTGCAATGTACTGCCAGTGAATTAACACCATTAAATAATGCGGTAAAAACTGGCATCCAAGTAACCAGAAGTCTATTTACTCCATGGAAGAAAGAATGCGTGGTTAAATTCTCAGGATATTACCTTGTGCTACTTGACTTATTAACTGAACTTTCATTCCGTAGAGAGTTGGGCACGCATGCACAGTACATGTGTAGGAATTTTCAAGAGCTTTGCATAGTTTTCTCATGCACGTAGATAGAATTAATCCAGTGCAAATTAAATAAATACTCATTTTGATCATAAAATCAAACTTTTAAAAATTTGACTATCAATAATTTCTTTATGATAACTTAAAAAAAGATAATGTATATTGTTTTAAAAGTTACTTATTTTAATATAAAATTGATGATTATGAGTGGAGAGAGTATATCACTAGCACACTCTTAAAAAAATTCAAGCGATCGAGAGCAATGCGGTAGAGGCTGTAGGCAGCTGAAAGTATTGGTATGCGCAAGAAAATCAAACTGAAGAAATTTAAGTGTGAACACTAATACTAGTTCAAAACGATCATGAATGCATGCTTGAATAAATACCAGTAGACAAAAAATAGCGAAGACATCAATAATGGCGGGAGACAGAGATGTTTGAATCCAGTCCTGCCATAAGAAGAGTGGCAGACTGTTAAAAACTCTGATCTATACTTTTATTCGTAATTTCGTATAGATCATGTACATACATACATGTACACATATGCCTGTAATTATTTGCAAAATCAAATTCTCTCATGCATACATTCTCATGGAGCTGCCTAGCTAGCCAGTGCTGCATTGCTTATTTTTACGTAGTAGTTTTAATCCTGATTAATTTATTTACTCAAAAAATAACTAAATAAAAAAAATGGATGAATCCCTCCCAAGTTAAAAGTCACTTTGTTAAATTGCCCCGTTTTTCCTTCTTAATTAGTCTCCTCTTCTGAATTGTACGTGGCGACGACGGGCGGTGAACGGTTCAAATTTACAGCCTGGATGTGATCATCTGTCTTCCTTGCGTGATCTCCTTGTGTATGTTGTCCATGACGGCGGTGGCTGCGGACGATACGAGTTCCGCCATGTCTCTGTAGAGGCAGATCACCGTTGCAAATGCAGTTAGTTATTCTGCTTGAGTTCTTGGGATGAACAGCGAGCTAGCCAAGATGGTAGCTTTGCGAGAATAATGGCGTCAATGCAATGCAAGCAGGTACTTACCCGGTGGCGGGATCGTAGGTGAGACCTACTGTGTTCTTGGCCTCCCTCAGCGCAAACCTGAATCGTTCGACGTCGCGGGAGTGCGCGGCGTTATCGACGAGGGCCTGCGGGAGGACGAGATCGGAGGGTTTGATATCGAAGAAGATCGGGATGACCCGCTTGCGCGACTCCACGAGCATGGCGAGCTCGCGGAGACAGTATTCGGAGTCGCAGTAGTTGTTCGAGAAGATGGCAACGGCGACGCTGCACTCGCTGATCGCCGCGCCGATCCGCTCCTCGAGCCGGTCGCCCGGCCGCATCGACTGGTTGTCCAGGAAGGCGCAGATGCCGTCGTTTTCCAGGCGTTCGTAAAGCAGCCGCGCCACCGTCCTCTTGGTGTCAGCTCCCCGATGGTTGATGAAGCAATCAAAACAAGGTGCCTGTCCCGGTGCCTCGTCGTCGTCGTAGTACCTCACCCCCCTCGTCGGCACCACCTTCTTCCCCTTTCTGCTGATGGTGGCTCCCGCCGCCGCCGCCGACGCGTTTAGGCGCGACCCGATGCGTGCATGCGAAGGCCTGTACGACAACATGATCGATCGATCGCTGATCTAACGATGGAGAAACGCCTCCTGTATTAACCGAGTAGTAATAATGTGGTCTCTAGTTAGCTAAGCTACCGATGGGGCCGATCGATCGAAACGGCTCTGAACGATTTGCTTGGAAGCAACAAATTTGCTATGAGTTAATCTGCTGTGGATGGATCAGGGATTGGGAATGCACATAAGTATTTATATAGGCTTTGGGTTTGGGTATGGTCTCATGCAGCTATCTACGCGCGTGTAGTAATTAATGCATGTCCTCGGTCTCGGCGGGGAATTTTGTTCGTCAGTCGCAATTCAAACCGTCGCAGTACATATTTCTCACTTTGTTCTATTACCAAGCCAAACATAGCGTTAGTCCATTGTCAATATGCCCCGCGGCTTATGCAAAGAGATCATATACCGATCGGCTCCATATACTAATGATCTTTTCCGTTCCGGTCCCCTAAGACACGAACAAATATTCCATATCGATTCAAAAGGCGAATATTATACAGATCCAACGAGAGGTTTGCTATCTCCTCTCCCAGCGCATGTACACTAACAGATTTTCCTCCACTCAGCTTGAATTCAAATAGTTTGAATCTTCCGCGCTCAAGCGTGCGTACGCGTTGTCCATATCTGCCGGAAGGTAGTAGTATTTTAGGGAGACTGCTGTTGCCCTTGCCGCCAAAGGCAAATAAACTCTTGAGGAATTGAAGAAGTTCGGCAGAAACTTTGGGAGCCGAGAACGGTTCAAAAACTTGAACGACGGGGCTCTACGCTGAACTTCAGCTGTTGAGCGAGAGGAGATGAGCATAGAAGTACAACGTTGGGAGATGACGCGAGAGAGAGTGAGAGGATGACATCTCGGCGTTTGGACTCACGTGTCTGCGCAAGCGGTTTGAATTTTTGATGCGTTCAAAATTCCACGGGCTTGCTAGCTGCCTCTCTGGCCGGCCTGGCTGCGCCTGTCTGATCGTGGAGTTGAATGAAGTCCAACTAAAGATTAATTATTTTTGGTTTCGGGGCGTATACGTCTTAATTTGATACACAGTTATTGATGGGGGCACGATCCCGCTTGACAAGGACACGGGTGGCGAGAATTACACGAGGATCGGATATACATGAACGTACGGAGGGGAAGTGTGTGTATTGGCGCATCGATTCGAACACTAGCCGTGTGCGTCTCCCTGGGAACTAGACATGCCTGTACGCATGCGTACGTATTGGTGGTGCAGTTCTAATTTCAAAATAGCTGACGTTGAATACTACTTGCTTTTTGGTCTTGGAAATACGTAGTTTTGGACATATTTTAAGAAACACATTAAAAATTTTGAAAAATCAATTATATCGATCTTGTTTGATGGTTTATACAGGATTCATGAGAATCATGTCTATATTTGTTTTAAAATATAATTAGAAGATGCCTTGGTTTTGTAATAAGTGAAATTTTAATTTAACAAAGTTTACAGAAAAATATGAACACTAAATTAATTTTATTACGTTTTTATAATATATTTGTTTTATATTAGAAATATTACTATATTTTTTTATAAACTTGGTCAAGATATTTGATTTAAAATAAACTTGAAATAACGGAATGGAGGTAGTAATGTTGTAATATAATAGAAACTAGTGGTTAGACGTATATTTTTAAGACCGTATAGACACCAAAGGATATTTTTAAGAACAGATAAAGTAATATACATTGAAATAGTAATTTGAATAGCACCTTAACTAAAAACATGTATTGACCCAAAATATTTGTGTTGGACTCAGAATACAATAGAAAATGGCTTATTTATGTATATAGGTATTTCCATGCACGTTCTGCGCTGTTTCTTGGCCCGGTGTTCACTCTTTCCAAGCTTCCAATATAAACGTTAGAACTTATAGGTCCCAATAATAAACCGACTGTCTCTTTTAACCTAAACAAACATTCGCATTTTAATATGATAGATCCACTTTTAACTAAGAAATTTATATGCGCCTAACTCGAAACTAAAACAATCTACACAAACTTGAGTAGATAGAAATGTAACGTGAGTGGTTATAGTTCTTGGTGTGGTGTGGGCATGGCGTATTCGTTAATTGTTTTATACAATTTTTAGGGATGCTCAGTAATGTTGGCTATGATGTTTTTGGTTGTAGCCACACTGCATTGCTGCTGCTAGCTCGCTGCTGCAACGTAGCTGTAATCAGAACTACCGAGCAACCTCTTTGTGAGGGTCCCTGTTAGCAGTAGATATGATCTAATCTTCGATATTTTTCATCGGAGTGACTATATTTTTATTTCTATCACCAACTTAGCCAGCAATAGAAATAATAAAACAAGCTTTCCATCGTTTTGATTTAAATTATCAATATATTTCTATTTACCAACTTAACTACTAGCAGCAGAACTAGAGACAATTGTCAATAATTATTGATGGGTGATATATCGATACAGAGTTTGGTTAATATCAAGATATCGGTAACGAGAAACTAATATAGAGAGATTTTTATATAGGTTAGAATTCTTGTCGTGAGTGATAGCTCTACTCATATTTATATATATTTGATAAATCGAACTACACAGTGTACAAGACGAAAGCAATCTAAATAAGACAACTAGTAAGATGTAGTCAACGGTTAGCAATGGGACAACTTCATAGATCTTGATTTAATTTGGCATGTATTTTTGCTTAAAATTTGATGTCCTCTGCTAGAAAGCTAGTGTTTTTATATCAGTAGATAACCCTTCTTTGAGTAAAACTCGAATAACTTATTAGGTAATATAGTCTAGTAGGTTGGTTATTTTTGGATCAAACTTTATCCAGAATCGATTTCTTTACTTGATCATATACACTGTCAATGTAATAGATACGTGATACCCTATAAATACGTACCTACTTCAGCATGAGTACTATATACCAAATCATATAAAAAAGAAAACTTATATATTTGGATAAAGTGCTGGACATATAAGGAAGCAAATATCTAGTTATACTCGGCTACTGCTAAAACTGTTTAGATAGTATTCATATTTGTCTCTCTAGTTGTACTTGGATAAGAGGCCATCTAAGCGTATAAATACATAGCCTTCTAGAAGGGGAGAAAGGAGCGAACATAACCAATACAACACAAATCCTATCGAGTTAACATTTGAGCCACCAAGATCTATGCCCGAGCTCTACGCGGATATAGTTTCATAATAGATTAGGGTTTTTCTCCTTATATATGTTATACTTATGAGAGATTAATATAATGGTAACAACAACTCTGGTTTATAGGAGTAGGGCTATTACCCGACATCAAGGGGCCTGAACCTTTATAAAAACCCTTGTTTCTCTTTCTGTTCTAATAAATTTGTTTGCATCCTCATACCAGCCGACCCTTACACTATTCAAATACACCATATATACACATATACTGTGATCGAATTATTATTGTCGATAGTTGGCACGCCTGGTAGGCAGAGCACGCGAAATGACCTTGATATCGCCTAGAGAGGGGTGAATAGTCATTCCTGAAAAACACTCACAACGGAATAAAATTCTTCTCCAGAGTATCCGGACCAAAGAGCTGGAGTATTTGGACAAATTCTTCCTGAGTATCCGGTCAAAATGGCCGGAGTATCTGGGCTAATTCCTCTAGAGTGTCCAATTAAAATAGCTGAAGTATCCGAACGAGCCACTCTGTCAGATAGAAAGCCTTGGCCGAAGTCTTCAGATAGTAAGTTTAGATATTTCGATTCTTTTTCATTGCATCCAAAATGATACTTGAAAGAGACACCCTTAAAAGTAGTAGAGAAAAGAGGTTCTCCAAATCAATTGTAAATGATGCAAGAAAGTAAAGTGCATAAGTGAGAGACAGAAACAAAAGATTTTTTTTCCAAAATTTGGATCCTAACAATCCTACATCTCCGTTGAGGAACTCTAAGAAGCTAGATCTTTCTCGATCCCAATCCTTACCAAACAAGCACCAATGATGAAGCTTTGGCCTCTAAGGAACCACTGAGGCAAAACTCCGTTCCCAAGTGATCATCGAGATCCACACACTTGGGCAATGAGCTAACATCTTTGGTGAAGCTTTCACTACTAAGCAACCTCCAAGTACAAATTTGGTTCTCACTCAATTACCACTTCTCTTGTGGGGGTGATGATAGATTTTCATAAACTTCCGGTAACTCACTATAATTTTGGGAGCACACTGGCCACTCCTACCTGTCTAGGTGACCTTAATCTGCAAGAGTAACAAACACAATTGAAAATTTAGTTACTATGAACTTAAGTACTCAAAGAATGGAGTGAACCTCACTTACTCTCAACCTCTCAGTCTCTCAACTCAACTCTTTATCTCTTTAAATCACTTTCACAAAGAGAAACCACAAAGGCAAGAGATTTAGGAGGGGCTATTTGGTTTTGGATGGGTCTACTCTTACCAAAACTCTGTCTCAAAACAACATCAAAGGATATAGGGGGTGAAGGTGTCTAAATACCTAAGTGCCTTAAAATTAGCTGTTATTCAAAGATTCAAAGTCCAGACTATATGGCTAAGCTTCTTTGTCTGGTTTGGAGTATCCGGCTAAAATGTTCGAAATATCCGCTACTCTCTAACAACACCCCTTACTCCGGAGTCTGTTTTTGACAATCTTAGTCTCTATGAAAAGCTTATTAAGAGGGATACCTAAACTAACCAAAAACAAACTCTAAAATCTTAGAGAATAGGTTAAGGCTTGGATTTCTCTCAAGAAAACACTTAAAAAGTTCACTTTGAGCACCGAGATATAAATAAACACATCAATGTTGTATCTTTTTTAATAGTATGATATTCCTATACTTATAAGCAAACAAAAAAGCTATACTTTTAGAAATAACTTCATGTCATCTTCTTGTTTTACCTTGAGGGTTGCCAACATCAACTCCATTTCACCGTTGAGACTATTCGCCTATATCTTATTAAACACATTAGTTCCAAATCAGTTATACCTTTGCCTTGATTAGTGTTTTTATCGTCTTGATCTTCGACACTCCATCTTGCACTCTTCAAATGATTAATACGGATCTTTTGCAACTCCGCATAGCATTGCACGGTTCATTGATGCGAATCCTTTACTCACCCTTCACCACTGTATTAGTCATTCGGCACCAAACCCTTCATTTGCCCTTCACTACCACATGGTCCACCGCGGCCGAGCATTGCTTCCTTTCACCATCTTGCTATACAAAGCCACTTCGCTCTCCACATTCTCAATATCTTTTCTTTACCAACATATCTATCAATATACTCATCTTGATGCCGGAACTCAATCTAGTTACTCCAACTCATGGAAATAGTTAGTCCCAATATAAATTGTCATTAATCACCAAAACATTCTATAACATAAGGTTAAAAGATTTCTTTCAATAGGTATTCAGAGGATTAGCAAAAACGTGGTGCCCAAAGGCGGATTTTCCAATGAGTGATGTCACGACAATTTTGAATCAGGAGATACGACTTGGATAGTGTAAAGTTCGCCTCTAGATCAGAATCATAACCATCGGGATTTACACCAATTCCATCATAAATAGTTTCATCAATAGTGGCTTAATCATTCTAATATCTTATTTTCAGATCAAATTTACTTTTACTACTAATCATATATTGGGTTGTGGCTTTTTTATATTTTACATGCACATTGTCCGTCCAAATTTGGGTGTCACTTGGTCATACCTCTGACCAGTTGCCTATTGGCTTGACTCCTACTAGGATATGCTAGGTCAAAAATAACAGCACAAGTTGGCGGTCCCTAATCGATATCTATGGCTAACAAGATTGCAGGAGCTCCTTGCACATATCCATAAGCGAGCACATGGACCAATCGTTCTTACACCCAAGAGGGTGTGTCTGAGAAGGATTTCCATGTTCACACGCGTGGCTACCAGAAAGATGAAAAGAATTCATTCATCTGATAACTCAACGTCATTTACATAAGGACGTGACATTGAGGGGTGAAGTTTTTGACGAGGATGCTATGACTACTTTGGATCAGGTCATATGACCCAATCAAAGTATGCTTGTCTCTAGATTAGAACTAACACTATCACAATCTTTGACAATTTGATTTACTAGGATTGACATGGTTTCAAGACATCGTTGCTGTGAAAAACAATAGTTTAAAGTTATCGATCTTGAAGCCTTGAATCAAGAACTTGGGCCAATAACTCCCAAACTAACACCCACCAATTGGTCGACAACTAGGCTATGCACCGACAAAAATGTTGATCTTCAACAAGATAGTAGTTTTGTCGTCCTAATCTAATAATTATTTGATCATTTCATATATTGCTCAAGTGTTGTGTTTCTATTTCTTGTTTTTTTATGAACTACAAGAACGTTGAAGCACCATGGCATCCTATATAACTCTGATTCATTTGGAAGAATAAGGCGCTAATTGAGCCAGCTAGCCTCGGGCCAGAACACCTTGCATGTTTGCGACCTACGCAACTAGCATCAACTACATGCGTATAAACCCAAGATGATCAAGCAGGATTCAGGAGCCAACCACCAATGCCTTGCATGCATCCATATGCTTCATATATCCTCACATAACTAGAAGATCTATAAAGATTTTTGAGTACATTCTTGATATTTTCTATTATATTTTTTTAGAAATTACTTTTTAGTAACAATAGCAACATATTTTTGCAACATTCACTGGTATCGGCTAGGATAGTTGTGAAAAAGATACCATATTAGGATGATTTCTCACCAAAATAACCGGTACTATCTGATATGTTTTGTCGAGATTCTTTCCATGTTGACTATCCCACATACTCAGAATATCGACAATAGAGACGCTCTGCTCATAAATGAAGGGCCTGAGGCTCTACTTATATCATCTACCATGATGATTAAGTCAGATACCTTAAACGGTGATGACACCTCACATCACCGCCATACTATCGGACAATACCTTGCAAAAGTAACCATCCTGATCATTCGGTATAGTTAATGTGAGATTGTTTGTGCCACCTATCTCGATTATTTGAAATAAGGACTAGTTGAAACAAAGATAAAGGAGGTGTTGCGTTACCAAGCGGAGGGCTTGAGGTGTTACCTATGACATCTAAGATGATAATATTGACATATACCTCAAATGACGACAACACACTACAAAAGCCATATGTGGAAAATCAAGCAATATAATAAAAAAACATTTATGACAAGAAGCTTGAAGAAAACCATATCCATTCAGTCTGTTCATGAGTTGAAAAAATAAATACGAATCTATGCTTGCCACATGAAATGCACATTTAATTACCAACCTGAGCACTAATACATGTGGTCAAGATCTGACTAGGACGCTTGTCTTTATGAGACCAAATTAGGCGAAAAGGTTCTTCCACCTAGATAGTGAAAGATTTGATTGCGTCACTGGTCTTCGTGAGACCCGATCAGACGAAAAGGACCTCTCACCTAGATAGTGGTCAAAGATCTGACTACGCCCCTAGTCTTCATAGGACCAAGTCAAGTGCAAAGGGTCTCCCACCTAGGAAATGGTCGAGAACCGACTACATCGCTGGTTTTCACAAAACTAGTCTGGTCGTAACGATCTTACCACTAATACAAGTTGTCGGGATCTAACCGCGTTACTGGTCTTGGCAAGACCAGGGAAGTTATAGTTTGTCCTATCACTTGTGAATACTATCTACCAAATTGATTATTTCTTTACCACAAAAAGCAACTCGGCCTGTGCAAACAGCTAATACTACTGAGATTATGGTTGAAGACATTAAATCGTGAGACAGATTGGTACTCTTTATATTACTTTTCTAGCTACACTTATCTACTCATTAACTATGTTTATGAGAAGATAGTCAAGGTTGGAAAAAATATATTATTTACTTATGGACTAAAAATATTTTAAATTTTAGTTTATATTTTTCTGTTAAGTGTTCATTCAGGGTATTGTTATTTAACGATGTGTTTTGGATAATTAAATGACCACACAACTGGTGATATTAAGTAAGATAGGGACTAGTTGGATGCTTTATATTTGTCCATATTGAACATTGACAAAGTGAATCTAAGACCAATAACTCAACAAGTCAACTTTAAGATATTTGCTGGTCTAAAAGTGCTCACTAGTCAAAAATCTACTTTGACTGATCTTGTGCCAGGTCAGCAAGTCTAGCCAACAATTATACAAGAAAAAGATCGAAAGACAGAGGGTGTGATGACCCATATACGGTGGTTATGTGCGGTGTATCACATTACATGATACCTCCAAGCTATTTGTCTCTATCACAAAATATGAATTTGGATTCGTGAACTCGTCAAATGTGATAATGTTTTTGAAAGGATGCATATGCATGCTGTTAGAAATAAATTTCTCACCCAAGTAGGAGTATCTTGATAAGATGGTCCGAGTACCCTGGTATAGAGAATAGCGGAAAAAGAAGGAAAACATACATGTAAGATTTTACATATATATATATTTAAATTATGTATCTTGTTATTGTCTAAAGTTATAGATGTCGTATCTCTATACTTGTGCCTTTTAACTACTTGTATAGTAGATATCACTCTAAATCATCGAGTTGTTGGAACAAACAAAGGGGCTTTTATATTGTAAAATTATAGGATATGTATATATCTTATGAGTACCATACAAACTTAAAATTTTTTATTCTTAGATAAGTAAAGATCACGGTCTCAAATATCTTATTATGATAAAATACAACCATGAGAAAAACCCAGTAATGTTTGGGATGCTCAAAGTATTTGCAGCCGAAATAAGATATATAAGAAAGACAACTTAACGATAGTCGGAACAAGAAAAAAATGAGTGTTTATAAGTATGGATAAATTGCATCTTGGTATATAATTTACTAAGTGTTTTACAAATGCATGATTTGCTTATATTTAAATATCTATATTAAGCCACCCGGTACTGCTCGGGGGCTTTAATGATGGCTGATAAGTTTATTCAAGTATTTTACATAAAACAAAAAATAAATATAATAAGTCGGTACTTTGTTGAGATTTTATGCATACATTTAGATGGACAAATCTACTCAAATATTATAATTAACTACAATGACAATATGATCGGATGAAAGGATCATTGATGTCAATGTAATCTAATCAAATGAGTGCTAACTACGTAGCCTATTTCGATAAGTTGACTCCTTGAGACAGTTGATCTAACCGACATCTCTATTTAAGTAGAATTTGAGGGTTACTGGCACTATAACAGATATAGAATACCGCATAGACGTATACTTACTTTAATGAAAATACTACATATCAAAAGACATTCTATATATTTGGATAAAATCTCAAATAAATACAGAGTCTTACTCGATTCTTATCAAAACTGTTATGATAGTATTTATAGTTATCTCCATATTTCTATTAGACAAGTGGATATCTAAGGTCTAGATACAAATTTTAAAAGGTATGATAATATTTAGTCACCGACAACTATGTTTCAGCTATACACCGATATACTTTCAGATTAGGTGTTCTATAATTGCAACATCGGTTCTAACCAACAGAATGGCTATTACCTCATATTAGGGGCCTAAACATATATAAAAAATATTGTCATTTTTTCTCTCCGGACATATTTATTTTCATAGTAGCTGACTCCTACCTTCTTTAAATATATCGTATATACATTGAATTATCATTCGTTAATAAATTATATATATATATTATAGGTATATGCTATTCTCGAAATTAGTAGGTATGTTGTATAAGCATAATGATAATATTATTACTATAGTATTGACGTAGAGTGACGGTGTGATATATATATATATATATGCCGGATTTAGATGTAAATTTGGTTGATGCAGCTTAATGTTAGTCAAACTCTAGGATATTTTTGATTGAATTCCCACGTACGCACATTGCCCAAATTCCACGATAAAAAAATCAAAACCATTTTGTTGGAAGAAGTTACGTTCACAAAAATTCATCCCAGACGCTGGATACATTTTTTTTGGAGAAGTCGAGGGACAATGTTGCTAGTGGCTAGAACCGGCGAGTCACCAACCAGTGGGACCCACCGTCCGTAGCCCAGCAAGTCGGAAGCCCACTACCCACTCCCCCCCAAAATTCGCCGTCGTCCCCGTCTCACTCCACGCCGTCCTCCTCCGCCGATCGCCGCCGCCGTCCTGCCCGCCCGCGGCCGGCCACATGTGGGAGCGCGGCAGGGTACCACGCAAGCCGCGCCCGTCCCCTATCCTCGTGCTGCCGCCGCCCCCGCCACGGCTCCTCGCCTTCCTCCTCCCTAGATCACTCCTCGCCCTCGCCGCCCGCGCCATGCCGTCGCGCCGCCCATCTCCCCTGCTCCTCCTCCTCCTCGCGCTCGCGCTCGCGCTCTCCTTCCTCTTCCTCTCCCTCTCCCTCTCCCCATCCTCGCCCTCCGCCTCCCACATCTCCAGCTCCCTCTTGGCCGTCGCCTCAGTTTCCGCTCCCGCGTCATCTTCTCCCTCCCCCGTCAAGATCTACATGTACGACCTGCACGCCAAGTTCACCTACGGCGTCGTCCGCAGCTATATGGCCGCACGCGCCCGCACCGGCTCGGCGGGCGCAGCCTCGGCGATTCCCGACGACGAGCTGCGGTACCCGGGGCACCAGCACTCGGCGGAGTGGTGGCTCTTCAAGGACCTGAGACACCGCGGGCCGCACGACCACCCCGTGGCCCGCGTGGACGACCCGGCTGAGGCCGACCTCTTCTACGTGCCGTTCTTCTCCTCCCTCAGCCTCGTCGTCAACCCCATCCGCCCCTCAACGGACGCCGCCAATGCGTCCGACGCGGCGGAGCCCGCGTACAGCGACGAGTCTACGCAGGATGAGCTGTTGGAGTGGCTGGAGCGGCAGCCGTACTGGCGATGGCACCGGGGGAGGGATCACGTGTTCATTTGCCAGGATCCGAATGCGCTCTACAGGGTGTTGGATCGGATCAGCAATGCGGTGCTCCTGGTCTCCGACTTCGGGCGGTTGCGTAGCGAGCAGGCATCTCTCGTTAAGGATGTTATCCTGCCCTACTCGCACCGCATCAACTCCTTCCAGGGTGACGTAGGGATCGACAGCCGACCCTCACTGCTGTTCTTCATGGGCAACCGGTACCGAAAGGAGGTGAAATTCTTAAATCTTGGTAGAAATGTGATGGTTTGAACAATTATTTTGCACTGTGCCATTCATAGAGTATCTGCATTTTCAGAAGGGATATTGTATGGTACAGAGTGGAGAATGATTTTTCTTACCATATCCTACATAACATTAATATTGAATTTTATTGGTGGTTATATGATTTTCCGGAGCACTCCTAAATCAGGTTAACTTCATGTTTTAAGTTGGTGGTTGTCTGAGAATTTTTGTCTTCAGAAAAAAAGCCCCATGTGCCTTGAATTTAGCCTGTTTAGATGTGAGTTTTATTACATATATTTTAAATAGAGTAAAGATAAAAAAGCTAGCTTATGCAAGCACATGAACTGATCTCACATGATTATTAAAAACAGGTTTGTTTGTTTGTTTGTTTTCACGGGGAAAAGAAGAAAACAGGTGTGTTTGATTTTTCAGTTATATGCTACCTTCTCTATCGAACTTTGATTCTTGGTATACTTGCTGATTGGTCAACAACTTTTATTTTACAATTCAAGTAGGATTCCATGATTGGTTTCCGCATTTTTGCAAACCATAATCTTTATAGCCTATCATGCACGTTCTTAGCTGATTGATTATATTTGGTGTTCTGTTTTGGAGAGATCAACTCTCCCAACATGAACTCTTTCACTCCTATTTTTTTCTACCCTCATAATTCTCCTTCTTGTGCACATGCAAAACCAAGTTTGAAGGCATGACTCACAACATTGATGACTGAAGATTTCTACACATGCACTGGGCTTATTTATTGATTGGTCAACAACATTTCTTTCAAATTTCAAATGTTATTCCATGATAGGCTCCCACAGATTTGCAAACCATAATGTTTGGAAAGTTATAGACTTTGGTGCACTTGCATAGCTGACTGATTACTTACGTTAGTGTTCTGTTATGGAGGGACTAACTCACCCAAAGTTCCAATATTAATTCTTTTATTCATATTTTCCTCTATCTTGTCCTCGTAATTTTCTTTCACTCTCCTACACATGCAAAACATTAAAGTTTGAAGGCATGACCTCCATCAATAACTGAACTACTGAAGTTCTCTACATATGCATTGGGCATATTTGTTGATTGCAACAACCTCTCTTTCAGAATTCAAATGTGATTTCCATGATAGGCTTCCACAGTTTTGCAAACCATAATCTTTTAGAAAGTTCTAGCCTTTCGTGCCCATTCTTGCTGATTGATCCATTACTTTTCTGTTTTGGAGAGATCAACTCTCCCAACATGAATTCTTTCATTTCTATTTTCCTATACCTGGTCCTCATAATCATTCTTCTTCTGCACATGGAAAACTTTAAATTTTGAAGGTATGACTCACACCATCCATTGCTGTATTTTTCTACACGTACCTGATTGTATGCACTATTTGTCTCTCTCTGTTCCTTTATAGCTGTTTAGAATGTGTGCACTCAATCGTGGTTAGGAACAATGGAGAAGATAAAAACAGTATCATCTGAAGCAGAAACATTGGAAACAACCAATCATGGAAATGCAAAATCATGATTCAGGATGAGCATAAATTATTTAGGCCTACATGTTCGATTCATTTGCATAATTGTTCATCTTTGTTTCCTTGCAAGTTTTAAAATTGTTAGCCCCTGTTTAAGATTATAGAAATGATTTATATTCATCCTTACCTTTATTCTTGCTGTATTATTTATGTCATTGCCTACAGAGTTTACTGTCAATTTGACATTATCTTTTCTTCATTTCACACTTTGTTTTTATGAAATAACATCTTATGCTAAGGTTGATAACCTTTTAATAATTTAGGGTGGGAAGGTGCGTGATACACTATTTCAAGTTTTTGAAAACGAGGCAGATGTAATCATAAAACATGGAACCCAATCAAGGGAGAGTAGGCGTATGGCTACACGGGGAATGCATTCATCCAAATTTTGCCTCCATCCTGCTGGAGATACTCCCTCAGCATGTAGATTGTTTGATGCACTTGTCAGTTTATGTGTACCTGTTATAGTCAGTGATTATGTTGAATTGCCATTTGAAGATGTTATAGATTACAGTAACATATCAATATTTGTTGAGACAGCAAGGCTGTACAGCCTGGATATTTAACTTCAGTACTTCGAGGAATCAGTACACAGAGGCTTCTAGAGTACCAGAGCGAAATAAAAAAGGTTAGTACCATCGCACTCATAATTGATGCTGCCATGTGCATATTAGATTCGGAATTAGCTGCTTGGGTATATTGACAGGAAGTGAGAAAAATACAGAAAGTTATCATCTGCACTTTTAGTTGCTTTTGTGTGCATACTAGATTCAGTATTAGCTGCTTGGTGCATTTTGCCAGGAAAGATAACCATAATTTTCTTGGTATTTAGTATGAACCTTTGTCAATATCTTGAATCACCTAGTTTTTTGGAGTTATTTGGAATTTTTTCCATGTTATAGTTTTTGAGGCACGCTATACATATGATATTTTGGCATGTTTGGCTTAACTAGTAAAACATGAAGTTTTATTTCAGGTAAAACATTACTTTGAGTATGAAGATCCGAATGGACCAGTGAATGAGATATGGCGCCAAGTTTCTTTAAAGGCGCCATTGATCAAGCGGTTGATTAACCGCGAAAAACGCCTAGTTGAAAGAGGTATCAATGGAACAGATTGCTCGTGCATCTGTTTGACCCCGAAGGAACTGCTACGTAAATAAGATGGTTTTCATCGCCTGGACGAACCCAAGTTTTGTGCACGACCCTTCTGATTGAGTAGATGACCTGAATTTTGGCGGATGCTGAGCTCTGTAGTTATGTATAGCGAGGATCCTAACAATTGTTTTGAATGCTAAGCGCCCATTTCCTGCTGATTTTCTTCAATTTTCGTTAGATATTAGAATATTGTCAACAATACAGGACAACACTGGTGTGATGGTGTCCCTGGCTAAAGTAGAAGTATATCATCATTGCTTTTGTACGTGATATATATGTCAAACGGATGAGCTGAAACGTACCTAGAGTTCTTATTGTGAGTTATATTATTTTTATAACTCATAATAAAAATTTTACTGTATTTGGCGATATTTGCTCTTTCAATTAAAATTTTACTAGTGTTAAGACTATATCGTATCTTAGATGTTGTGTGTATATACATACATATACATACGTACGTACATACATACATATATATATATATACTTGTTTTTTCTCTAAAGTATATTACCCTCTAGTTTATACATGCCACCAAATGGAATTGTGCGAAGTACTATTGGTGTTTTTCTTTTCTCATAAGATTTTTAATTTTTAGATTATCTTATTTTGCTATAGTTATTTAAGTATATGAACAATTGAATTAAATAATACAAAGCTGTAAATTTACTTTAGAAATGTTAAATAAGGAACTTTTATCTATAATTTTTTCCCACGAAACTCACTGTTCGTGAGCTTACGAATGGTGCCGGCGAAAATCCACTGTCAGAAAAGAATATGACCTTTTACCCGTACAAACAAGAGAGGCAGAGAGCCACGAGGCCCAAGAAGCAGCTACCAGCTATCACTCGGTGTGCTGCGGCGTGCGAGAAGCCGTCGAGCGACGAGAAATCTGCCTCGTCGGCCTGCGAGCCGCTCGCGCGCGACGCAACCCAACCGGCTGCCTGCAGCTGCAAGTGAAACGGAGCTCGGTGATAAGGAGGCCGAGGAGGCAGGCATCCTCCCAAGCAGTGCGGCCTGTGCGCGCGGCAGCGGCTTGGGCCGCGCGTGGGCGCCTCTCAACGGTATGTATTACATTTGTTTTGTTTTTGGAGGGTCATGCTGCATGTATTAATTGAAAGCAGAAAACATAAATCAGTTATTCGAAGTAGCTAGCATGCTTGATTGAAGACAGCAACTGAGCAACATTAACATCGTGCAGCTTGATCGCAGCTCTGCCGACCGTGGCAGTTATTGTTGTCGATTTATCGTCTCGATCAAATGGTTATTGCCATATTCATATGATCCATCTTCCCTAGACCTGAATAATTATAGTATAGTTTGCCGATCGATCGATCGAATAGCTAGCTGCTGCTGATAGCACGTGTATGTGTGTATATATGCTCACGCGAGCACCGGCACTGATTTTCGACCGACAATTTTTTCAATCTTAATTTCCCGGCCCGGTTTAAGGCATGAAAGACAGTACTTCAAACAAATGATACATGTATAGAACTTTACACATCTTTTTGTAAGTTTTCTGGGATCTCATTGTCGGCATTCAAGCTAGGTGGGAAGTAGCAGGGTTAATAAATATTCCCTCCGTCTTTACCTAAAAATATTTTAGAGAAATTAAAAATTAAAGCGAAATTAAAAATTAAAACGAAAGGTCTGAAATGTACCTCATTACTGTGGGTAGCTTAATAGGGCTTAGAGCAAGGCCAATAGCATAGCCAATTATGTGTCAATTGTTATAGCCCGTGCAAATCATCTTATTGAACTCACTCTTATCGATAATGTGTGGTGTGAGGGTATCAAGGATTGGTGGGGTGATAGGACACACTAAATGTAGCATGGGAAGTCATGGCCTCATGGGTAAAAGTCCAATCCTGCGTGCCACCAAATGCCACATGGTACGCCCGTGTCTAGGCTCACATGGACCTGGTCCATCTTGCGTTGCTGTCCTTGAGTCACGGCACACCTGTTGACATCGGCATCCTCTGCGGGTGATGCCATAAATCCCTTTTAATGTATAGTAAATCATTAGTTTTTTTATAATAAAAACATAGTGAATCTTCTAAGCTTTGATTTAATCCATTTAAATTGCATAAGTTTCATAAAAATGTCAAAAACTCGTTAAAAATAATCTTATGTATTGTTTCAGTAGACTTATACGCTATTTCATATGTTTGCTTTATTGTGAGATTACAATGTGTATGACGTATTTTTGAGATCATCACTCAAGTCCCTATAGTAAAGCAAGAGAAGTCACACTTTTCTCTTTAAACATGTTAAACCTAATTCGTAAAATGTTTAATGGTTTACAAATAAAGTGCATGTTTACTAATTACATGTGGTTATGAGATTACAGTTATGACCACATTTACTTGATATCCATTAGCCTATGTCACTCATGTTGACTTAGCCAAAAATAGGAGAAGCTTAGCCATACTTAGTATAACCTAGATCACTAATGAAATAATCATTTAATTAGTAACTTGATAACTTGATAATCTATAAGCTTGAGATTCTTAAGCATGGTTCAACTGTCATAACTATTCAATTAAAACATGAGTTAATGGTGGACTGTGGGTGTATGGTTTTGATGGTTGCACCTATGACAATTAAGAATCAGTTTATAAAATCCAATGTGAGATTATCGTACTTATCACAAGTCAGCGTGGGCAATGACTAAGCTTGAAATATAACTTATACATTTCCTAGACAACCAAGCAAGGACAAGCTTGAGAGAGTTGGGTTAGTCTGATATAGGTTGATTGGTTTTTGGATCCATCGTGGCGTAAGGGGTAGCCTACCTGATAGGAGTGTAACGGTTTGAGAGGTGCAACCTTTGTAAGGTGTGGATGGATAGGAAAGAGTTCTGCAAATAGTCATGTCACAATCTTTTTTTAGGATGGTATGGTGGCATACCAGCACATGAAAACATGTCGTGGGGCTATCTTATGGGTAAAGTTATACACCTCTATCCAAAGTAAAATTATTCGAATATTCATACCCGCAATTATAGGCGATCGACTATGATTAGTCTCACTCCTTTAATTAACTTGATTTTAATGAGCTGGTTAGTTTAGGTGGATGGTTGGAACTGGTTCCATGTGGTGTTGTGTTGACCAATACAACTTAATTTAATGAACTATGTTACTATTTTGAAATGCAAGTGTATCCAAATGCATTTTTGCAAAATAGCCACAAATCCCCTTTGATATCGTACGCACGAATAAATCATTGGTGTGGAATGCTGATTAGGGTGAATGATATTCGGACTTGCTATAATTCTTTCTGGAATTTTCAGATGTGACAAAGGGTAAAATTGTCTTTTACATAATTTTATCACTCTTTTAAAAGATGATATATTAAAATAATGGTTAGAATATCTTCTAGCAAAGAACAGTATTCAAAGCCTTAAAACTATAGTGTCATAAATCAATTGTCACAAATTTAGAGTGTCCTAGTGCAAGTTTTACCCTCAAAAAATAAAACGGTGAACAGTTTAGGTTAAAGTCCATTATTAGGCCTTAAACTATGTTAAAAGTTCAATTTTCGTCCAGAACCATAAAGCTATTTATTTACCATCTTAAACTTTACAAACCGTACATTTAACCTCTTCGGTCCATTCCAGGTGGTTTAAGAACCGAGTGACAACGCCACATCAATTGACACATAAACCTGCCACCGTAAGCAAAGATAAAATAATTCCCTAATAACACTCCCTCTTCAGTTTCTTTACGGCTAGTGCTCTCCCTCCCCAGTTTCTTCACGGCAGCTGTATGGAAATGCTCAAATGCTAGCGCGCGCGCCACGCAGCCACGGCTAAGTACGCCACGTACATACGACGAGAGACTCTGAGACAGCCGGGCATGGCATGTACGTTTACGCACACAGGGACCTCATGGATGCGTGCGTGCGTGCCTACAAAACACCAGTTTGCTAGCTTCTCCCGTTTCCGTCCTCGCACCAGCAGCCGCTGGTTCTACCTGCAGCTACTTTCAGCTTCCAGCTTTCAGTTCAACGCACCACGCATCGAATATCTTCTACTAAGCTAGAGCTAACTTTGCAAACATGGATCGTTTTAACTCCTCCCAAGTTAATTAAGCTTAAGTTAGCTTAGATAACTAGCTAGAATGTCAGATTTGTTGTAGCGATTCCTTAAAAAAATATGGAGTAACTATGGTTGTCTCACCTTGACTCATCATAGGTTGCATGTTTATATATAGAACAAGAATTACAGATATAGATAGTTTTAAATTAAGACTCCTAACTTAAGTTCTATTCTATCTATAGCAAATTACAGGAGTCCATTTATCCTTGAGACATGCTCGGTTACAATCCTAGTGTAACACGTTTACAATCTCTAATACCCCCGCTCAATCTAAACTTTCCTAACCACCTTAAAGTTTGAGATTGCGAATAAATATATTCATCTTTGCAACCGATAAGGCTTTTATAAATCCATCCGCCAACTGATCTCCAGAAGCGATGAACCGAACGTGTAGCTGTTTTCTCATAACTCTTTCACGCACAAAGTAAAAATCAATTTCAATATGCTTTGCTCTAGCATGAAACACGGGATTAGCTGATAAGTATGTTGCACCAAGATTATTACACCAAAGAACTGAGGTGCGGTGCACTTTAACCCCAAGTTCGGTCAACAGTTGCTCAAGCCATATTATTTCTGCAGTAGCATTAGCCATCGCTTTATATTCTGCTTCTATACTAGATCTTGAAACAGTTGGCTGTTTTCTAGCACTCCATGATATAAGATTACTTCCATAAAATATTGCGAAGCCTCCAGTAGAACGCCTATCATCTGTATCATCTGCCCAATCTGCATCAGAGAAGGCACTGATGAATGACGACAATACCTTTTGAATATGCATCCTGAGTCTAATGGTGTGTTGTACATATCTAAGTATTCTTTTAACTGCAGTCCAATGAACTAAGGTCGGTGCATGAAGAAATTGGCAAACTCTATTGACAGCAAAGGATAAATCTGGTCGTGTATTTGTTAAATACTGAAGAGCACCAACTATGCTTCTGTAGCGAGTAGCATCTTCTGGACTGAGAGGAACACCATCATAGCTCGACAGCTTCTTAGATGCAAATAAAGGAGTCGTGCAGGGTTTGCAGCCGAGCATTCCAACACGCTTCAACAAGTCTTGTGCATATTTAGCTTGAGATAGAGTTATGCCATCTAACTCTTCTTTAACTTCTATACCCAAGAAGTAATGTAACTTGCCAAGATCCTTTAGTGCAAAGTCTTCTTTTAAATCAGCAAAAAGAGTTGTCACCGATTCAGGTGATGAGCTTGTAACGATAATATCATCAACATAGATAAGCATATAAATAGTTGTACCACCCCTATGATATATAAAAAGAGACATGTCTGATTTTGACGGCACAAAACCTAGAGTGATTAATTTGGAACTTAACCTGGAGTACCACGCCCTGGGCGCCTGCTTCAGCCCATAGATAGCCTTGTTCAACTTACATATATATCCCGGTGTTTTAGTGTCCTCAAAACCCGGAGGCTGCTTCATATAAACTTCCTCTTCTAGAACACCATGCAAGAACGCATTCTGCACATCAAGTTGTCTGAGACACCATCCCCTTGACACTGCAATAGAGAGTACCAATCTAATTGTAGCTATCTTGACAACTGGGCTGAAAGTGTCTTCATAGTCGATGCCATAGCGTTGCTTGAATCCCTTAGCAATTAATCGAGCTTTGTATCTATCAATACTCCCATCGGCTTTTCGTTTGATTTTGAAAACCTATTTGCAATCAATAATATTCTGTCCAGTTTTTCTTGGAACGAGATGCCAAGTTTTATTCTTAGCTAGAGCTTGAAATTCCACTTCTATTGCATCACGCCACTTTGGATCTGAAATAGCTTCATCAACGAAATTAGGTTCACCAGTAGCACTAAACATGCCATATCGAATCATACTATCATATAGCTTCTTTGGTTTGATAATACCGCTTTGCAACCGTGTTTGGTGACGCGGGGGATCAGGTGTGGCTGCTGGAGAACCAGATGTTGTAGAAGATCCAGATGTTATAGAAGATCCGGGTGGCACAAATTCATGTGCACCTGATGCTGTAGCATGCAGCGGTGGTGGAGACTCCTCAGACGCATGCAACGTCCCAGGTGGAGACTCAGGCACCACCGCATTACCCCCACCTGTCGCCGCACTGTTGTCCTTTGGCACAGCAACAACGGTCGACAGCGGTACTGATGTTCCCCCAGGCGGTGTAGCAGGCAAAACAGCACCGTTCGATGAGCTGGAAGGAGACAACGTTTCCACTTGGGAGATGCAGCCTGGGCTATGTGCGCAACGTTGTGCCGGTAGCGCTGGGAGCATAGGCATGAGACCTGCAATTTTCTCAGATGATTCACTAGAAACAGCAGGTACGTCAGTAGTATTAGTAATATCAGATGCAGTACAGTTATCATCCCCTGGATTTTGAAGGGAAGAAGGCAGTAGGATAATTTCTTTTCTAAGAGAGGCACCGGCGTTAGGATGGAGCTTTGAAAAGGGAAACACGGCTTCATCAAAAACGACATCACGGGAGATGTAAATGCGTCCGGTGGAGATGTTTTGAAACCTTTGTGCATGGAACTATAGCCAAGGAAAACACATTGGGTGGATCGAAAAGATAACTTCCTGGAATTATATGGACTCAGATTGGGCCAACAAGCACAACCAAAAACACGAAGATTGCTATAATCGGGTGCATCATGAAAAAGGCGAGTACTAGGAATTTCAAAATCAATAACCTTGCTGGGAAGAATATTAATGAGATAGGTAGCTGTAAGGAAAGCTTGATCCCAAAATTTTAAAGGCATGGAAGCATGAGCAAGAAGAGCTAAACCAACTTCAACAATATGTCTATGTTTGCGTTCAGCAGCACCATTTTGTTGATGAGCATGAGGACAGGACACACGGTGTGTGATCCCAATTTGCTTGAAGAAAGAATTTAATTTTTCATACTCGCCTCCCCAATCCGATTGAACACAAAGGATCTTCTTAGAGAACTGTCTTTCTACTAAGTTTTAAAAATCTTGGAAAACTCGAAAGACATCAGATTTATGCTTCAACAAATATATCCAGGTGTATTTGCTATAGTTGTCAATGAAGCTAACATAATAGCTATAACTCCCAACAGAGATGGGTGCAGGCCCCCACACATCAGAATAAATCAGATCAAGAGGAGCACTAGAGATTTTATTAGAAACAGAATAAGGCAGTTGATGGCTCTTGGCCCTTTGACACGAATCACAAATTGACTCAACATTCTTAGAACTAGCACACGGCAACTTATTTGAGCTAAGGATCTTCTGAACTATGGAAGTAGCAGGATGACCTAGACGACTATGCCATAACGATGTAGAAGGGACATGGACTCCAAAAACTTCATGCTTTGACTCTATTTTCTCTTCCGATGGAATGAGAGGATACAGGCCACCTTTGCATCTACCGTGATGTAAAATCCTCTTTGTTTCCTGATCCTTAACGAGAAAGGAATCAGGGTAAAATTCAAGGAAACATTGTTATCTTTGGCAAGTTTATGAACTGAAACAAGGCTTTTGGCAGAAAAGGGCACATGAAGAATATTGTTCAAATGAAGTTTACTGAAAGGGGTATGAAAAACTGTATGCCCAATATTACTAATACTCATACCTTTGCCGCTGGCGTTATGAACTTGTTCATTGCCACTATATTTATCACGGACGGTCATCTTGTCAAGTTCGCTGGTGATAATATGGTTAGTGGCCCCGCTGTCCGCATACCAATTTGTATCAACACCATAAGCTCCTGCTGGTCGCCCACGGTACTGATTGTCTTCCTCATAGCGAAAATAGCATTGATTGGCTTCATGATTTGTCTTCTTGCAGATTTGACAGGGCGCCTTTTTTGTAACTTGCGAGCTATTGCCTTGATTATTGTTGGTGTAACTCTGATTGTTGTTGATGTTCTATCCATTGCGCGATGAATTGAACCGGCCTCCACCACGTCGACCACCAGAACGACCACGGTTTCCACGACCGCGAGATGCCATGTTAGCTGAAGACTGGAACTGATCGGTCCCTTGATACATCTCGAGCCGAAGATCGTACTCCATGAGTAGAGAATATAATTCAGAGAGTGAAAGATCTCCTGATCGGCCCATCATAGAAGAAACAAAGGGGTGATAATCAAAGTCTAAACCATTAAGTAGATGAGCAACCACCTCATCATCCCCGACGGTGACGCCGGCTGACGCGAGCTCATCCTTAATGTTCTGCATCTTGTTGAAATAGGCTGTCGTAGTGAGGCTACCCTTCTTGGTGGTGGCCAATTGCATGCGCAGATTTGTAACCCGCGCTCTTGATTTTGCTGCAAACATAGCCCCTAGCGCCTTCCATGCCTGCGCAGAGGTTGTTGCAGTCGTGATCCCGGCGAGGACCTCCTTGGAGACCGAATTCACCAGGTAGCTGAGTAGCTACTGATCTTTTTTTACCCATGAGTCATGCTCTGGGTTAGGAATCTCCTTCTTCTTGCCGTCGACTTCAGCTTCAAGGACTTGTCGCGGCTCGGGGATGGTTCCATCCAGAAAACCAAGCGCCTTGGCACCACGGACAGCGGGCAGGAACTGCGTCTTCCATAGGACGAAGTTATCCCGTGTCAGCTTGTCAGACACCGGATGTCTAAAAGGAGAGGACGGGTATCCTTCGCCATGAGTGGAGGACGAAGACATCTTGTCGCGAGAGGAGCGTCACGAGCAGGGGTCGCGGCCCTCTTGTCGCGGGATGTTCAGATCGCGGGGAGGAGCGTCACGAGCAGGTCGCGGCCTCCTTGTCGCGAGAATTTGACGAGATTTTTGTAGATCTATTCTAGGAAGAGGCGGCTCTGATATCATAAAAAATATGGAGTAACTATGGTTGCCTCACCTTGGCTCATCATAGTTTGTATGTTTATATATAGAACAAGAATTACAGATATAGATAGTTTTAAACTAGGACTCCTAACTTAAGTTCTATTCTATCTATAGCAAATTACAGGAGTCCATCTATCCTTGAGACATCCTCGGTTACAATCCTAGTGTAACACGTTTATAATCTCTAACATTCCTCGCTTTGGGTAGACTGTTATGAAACCCATGCCGAAAAGGCTTTGCCATTTCTCTTATTTATTATTTACGTATATATATAGAGAGAGGTGTTAGGAAAAATAAGAAAAAATAGACATATTTTTTACCTAGAAAAACCTTCAAGATGAAGAAAAAAACTACATAAAATAAAACCAACTAATAACATGTTAAATGTTAACATGTACAAGATAACATATATTTATAAAATATCTATAAAACCTTGAAAGACAACTTAAACACTATATGAATACCCACCAAGTCTAAGCAATTATTTAAAAGTGGGCTAGTAAGTATATGTATGGGATTGATTAAGTATATATCTACCGGTTCTTCGAAAAACAATATTATGAATAAATCTTTGAGCAATAATATTACAAATAAAATAATACTTTATGACTTTACATGAAACATACTATTTTTTAAAACAAATAGCACTCTGATTAAAAAAAAATAGTATTAACATCCTGCTAAATTTTAGCATGCAACATATTCGAGTTATTAGAATTCTAACTATATTTTTTTATGAACCACAGGAGAACAGTATTATGGTCATTGTTATTCTCCTGAATTGTAATTATCTCCTCATAATAGTAATTTCCGGTTGGCACCCGTGGTTTTTCTGTACGTAAAAT
Organism: Oryza coarctata; assembly: GCA_030770085.1. Lineage (NCBI taxonomy): Eukaryota > Viridiplantae > Streptophyta > Magnoliopsida > Poales > Poaceae > Oryza > Oryza coarctata. The sequence continues at coordinate 15,402,790 of CM061475.1, forward strand.
TCATATATGCCTTATGCTTCTATTTTCATAAATAGTATCAAAATAGTATGAGATTGACCTCTAGCCGTTGTTGTATTCGGTGTTCTCATCAACTACATTGCCTAGATATTCTCATATGGATATGCAATACGGCGACACGACGCTACGCCATATTTTCAAAAACATAGATATGTATATAATATTTTTTAGGGATATTAACACCGAAATTTGGTAAGTCTAATAGATATGATCAGAGAGCCGATCAGTTTGTAGAAAGAGATCAATTGATATAGGGAAAAACCGATCGGATGTATGAGGATAGATTTGATTCAGTTAAAAATAAAATAATATCTAGATAAAACCAGATCTAAGAAGTAGCCGTAGAAGCCATAATAAGATAATTCTATATTTATAAAATATATATTATAAAATAGGCATATTAGTTGGTATTGACTTCTCACAGAAAGTTTACTTTTTCTGATTAGGAGAACGTTGTTTGTGACCGTATTGAACTCTTGTAATTTCAGATATAAATAGACCCACTGGAATATTGTAAGTTATCTACATATATCAATTAATTCTTAGCGTATCGCTACCTTAGTTTATTTAGATTTTTACTAGCGGGTTCTGTCTCTCGATATAGGGCTACATCGATTAAGTCCAATCTCCGATAAAGGGCAAGTCACGCAACTATCCTAATATATCCACTCTATCTAAAACTATATTGGTTAGGTCCAATCTCTTAGTTCGATCGGATATACCACATCACGCTCGCGTGAGTTCTATCGGTTTATCGTGCTCTTCTGCCGTTATCGGTATTATACTGTATTAGTTAGGTCCAACGTACTAGACTGCTGATAGTGTATTGTACCTTAGGCCAATATTTCTTTATGCGATGTTTCATCGGAGCGGTTAGCCAATGAGTTATCCATACACTGAGCCTCACTCCAAGTAGCTTTTCAACTGATATACATATATCTTGCTTAACAATTAATTCGCTAGCGATCGATCTGGTTCTATTAGATTTGACATCGAGACCTAACATGTTTTATTTCCCCCATCAGCTTAGCTAGCCGATAAGTTTACTTATATACTTACATCAAACCTATAGCCGATAGAAACCGATGGATTCACCCAATCCCTCCGTCATTATGTCTGATCTAGCTCACATCATTACGGTGCCGTTAGCATTAGCCTTACTGTCTCGATTCAGTCCGATTTATCAAGATTAGTTCTAACGGTATCGTCGCTAGTAGTCGCTAGGTCTCATACCTTCATGAGATTGAGTCTCGATCTTTACTATTTATCACATACTCTATTTGAAGCATAATCAGCTCTACAGTCGATGAGTCATTTACTTTATTTCTCGCCATTCGTCTATACCGTCATCAGCTTTCTTACCGATGTATGGTCGCTACAGTTGTTATTGGTAATTAGTAGATAGCAGGGGTGCATCGGACTCAGCCAATGACTATCCTAACTCTATCAGCAATCACACGATAACACGAGTTTGTATTGGCCTATCGGCCGATTGGCTCTATGATCTAACTTTATCTATCTACTTTGTTAATTATAGCTCAAATTGACTGGCACTTTCGCAACTCCAGCATCTCGACAAAAACACCTCAAAACCAAAGGACCTACGCTGTAGTGAAGCAGACCTCTCAGCTCTCAGTGTGTTCGTACGCAATCATATCTGACCTCCATCGTTGAACACGAAGGATCGATTTGGCTCGAATATTTTTTGGTACGCTCAGTAGGACAATTAGGAGTGCACTCTAATGAGTGAAAGTATCTACACTGGAGCCAATCAGAACTCACACACCTGTGCGTGTTTGGGAGCGATTGCATCAGATCTCCATCAGCTCACGCTCGCTCGCTATCTCAGCGCGTTCTCTCCGTCTCGTTAGATCGCCTATGTGCGAATATGGGAGTAATAAATATAATATATAAGAAGGATAAATATAAAATGTTGAATGCAAAATGTTCCAAATGTAAAAGATATGGTTATTAAGTCATTTGTTCGGTAGGATAGTATAATATATTCTCCACGTCCTAAATATAATATATTAGCTCCTAATCTAATATAATAAATGATTAGCAAATATGAAATTAGCATTGCGTGAAATTAAAGTAATTTCAATCAATGGTTTAACTTTTATGTCAATAAACATTTGTATTTAACTATTAATCAAAAGTTAGCAATGTTGATTTTTAAAAAAAATATATATCCATGCCTTAATTTAAGGATGAAAGGATTAGTTATTTGATTATTGCACTTTTATATACTTGAAATAATGATATTAGCAAAGTATTCAATAATTATCCAATACGTATCCGTATTTGATACAGATACATCAGTTTTTAGAAATATCCGTGCTTCATAGCTTGTCAATTCAACGTTTGGCCGACGACATCGAGTTGGAAGCAGTAGAGTAGCGATTGTCTCGTCGATTTACTTTGACGAGATCGATTTTGCAACAGTACCAAGGAAGCAGCAGGCAATCATCCGCATCCTCTGCTACTCCATCCGTTCATTTTTAATTAACACCACTAACTCGTACTGTAGTAATTTTAATCACAGATAATTTTTAAATGATTAATAAATAAAAGTTTAATATTTATTTAATACACTTTCATCTATTTAAGTATTTAAAATATTATAGAAAAGATAAGTAATTAAAGTTTAAATATAAATAGTGTTTGGTGAAAAATATAAAATAATGAAGTAGTACTACTCCTAAAAGTGTACTGTTTCTGAGGCAAATAAAAAACAAAAGAAGTTCCTTGTTTAAACCGGTGAATTTTTTGAGGAATTTGCTACACTCACGTAACTAGCATACCGGGAGATTTATCTGAAGATCAAGCTAGTTTGTTTCACGTTTCTGCTAGGTTTACACCGATTTCATATCAGTAGATTGAAGATTTAATTTCCACGGCGAGATTAAAGTAGTGTCCAACACTCATGTTTTGATCGCGGTATTACGACATAATTTCTAAGCGCACACAGTCGAGTTTATCACGTGATTCAAATACTTCGTTTCATGTACTAAGAAGGGTACCAGATTTCGTGTTTACTAGGGCTTCATAAATTTCAAACCAATAGACTTAAAATTTAATTCCAAGAGTTTGAAGTATGATATGCTCTTAGACCATCATACAAGCTTGTTTTAGTTTAGTTATAAAGGCTATTTAGCGCATGATGATTTAATCTGTGTGCGGTTTTTTGATTGATGATTTTTATGATATAAGGAAATTTTATTTTAAAGTAAAGATTATTAAATATATGATCTGAATTTCAGTATACAACATATTTGATTAATTTCCTAATAGTAATTTTAAGTCTTTAATTATTAGAATTGCAACTATGCCCTACATTATAATTATCTCATCATAGTAATTATTATCGGGCGCCCATAGTTTTTTTTCCACAAAAGTCAGGTATTGTGCAAGTTAGTAGTGAAATCTTTTATTAATAGAAATTAATTCAGTCTCTAGTCCCATTTAAACTAGGGGTGGAGGATGATTATGGCTAAAACAGCGTTTATGATAATTATTTAAGAGTAAAAAAATAAATATTAGAAAGTTTAAAAGTTTTTTTAAAAAATATCTAAATAGCTAAAAAAAATATGACGGTGATAATCTAGTGGCCAGTTCCAGCTCCGAAGGAAAAATAATTGGTGCATCCGGTGTGCGAACGACATCCTCTACATACCTGTCCCGGATGGCCGATGCGTGGACAACCTCTGAATCCGACGGCCCGCTCATCTTGGCACTAGGTGATCCGAGAAGACGCACGCGAGCTCGCTTGGGTCGGCTTCCAGGACGTCGGCTCCACGATCCCCTTTCTCATTTGTTGCCGCCGCCACCTCTCTCGTCTCCTCGACGGCCTCTTGCCCGGAGGATTCGATGAGAAATCAGAAGGTACGAGTCATCCCTCTGCCACCGGAACCCGACGCGGTGCCTTCTCCCCACCTCGTCGTGCTGCTGTGAATGCACGAGGAGCTCCAGAAACGATGCGCCCCCGATAGCGAGTCGTTTCGCGCCGTCCTTCCGCTAGCCGGTGGTCACCAGCCTCTTCCTGCTCCTCGATCGGAGTACCGAGATGGACGTGCTCTTTGCGAACCTTTCCCCGGCACGACATGGCTTCTCACCTGCCCCTGCAAGACTTCTCGTTGGCGAACATGCTGAGGAACAAGGTGCTCAGGATGGACAGGAGTGATCTGTTCACGGTGCAGCTGCCGGTGTTTGCTTACCTTCGTCTGGACTACGATTACGGCGACGACGACCAGCAGCTGGTCTCGAGCAACCGGTGGCTCGCAATGAGGACAGCCACCTACATCATGCCGTCTCTGTTCCTTGTAACCATGTTCTAGGGGGTGCTCGACGCGTTCTCCCCGGAGTCACGACGCCGTTAAGCTTCACCTCACCCGCAGTGTCGCCTACTCGCCGGGCTGCAGCAGTCCTAGTCGAGCTCGTTGAAGACGGCGAGCCCTGTGCGCACTGTCTCGTCCATCGGCAACGACTCGCAGCCCACCGACCCGAGACCGATCCAGCATGCACTCGATGAGCTCGTTCTTGTCAATGGCGTGGTCCTCGGGCCACAGGGACGTGGTGTGGAAGCACTCCTGGAGCACGCGGAGGCGCAGGTTTCCTTAGCTCTCCCTCAGCGATCGCAGCGTCGCGGCTAGCTTCTCGCCGTCGTTCATCCCGGAGGGGAACGCGGCAGGAGGTGGCGGCGGCTGGGAATAAGAGAGGCAAATATGGGAAGGGGAACGAGCCGCGCGAGCCGCTGGGAGGGAGACGAGAGGAGCGACTCACAGTCGCAGATGGCTTCCACGTCGAGCCGAATGGACCTCCGTTGGATGTGCATGAGGTCCACGCGTCGTTCATCCAGCACAGGGTTGCAGAGGTTGCGAGCTACACACCGGATGCACCAATTTTTTTTCCACTCCGAATGGGACATAAGTTCTATTCCTCCAAGTGTAGTAGTAATAGTTTTGTATCATAAAAACTTTACATTTCCATGTTTCTTCCATTCCATATATTGATTAGGTGACAATCTGTTGCTACAGTTCTGCTTGTGCGTGTTGGTATGAAGATGACAGCGGCTGTCGTCTGGTCTGCAATAGCCGTCCTTGTAAACATCATGATGGTTACGAGGATAGTGAAGAGAAACTTTGTTGCCACTGCGACGGTGAAACTGCCGCTTTCCCCGGTCATGAGGGGTGCTTCCCTTATAATCTCAATGATCACCAAGGGCCTACAGGCAATGGTCGGCGAGCAATACAGGAAGATGGGGAGCGTCTTCATAGTCAGTTTCTTGGGTTCGAAGGTGGCATTCTTGATCGGGACGGGGCTTTAGGGTGTCTTCTTCTCGAGGTTGGAGTTGTAGGTGTACCAGCTAGGCGACACATACAAGATGACGTGTCAGTGTTTGCAGGGCCTGCCCTAGGAGGGGGTGAGTGGTGCGACTGCTCTAGGCCCTCAAATAGCAGGCCCCAACCTACCCTGCCCCTTACCCAACTCAGGCCTCAGCCCAGCAGAAGCGCACGCTGAAGCCTGAATGTGAAGCGTCGTCGTTCTGTCGTTTCCAATTCTACGCAAAGGGCAACTGGACAAAGCAACGATGCGCCGCGTGCGTGCCGCGCCCGTGAGTACCGAGTTGCGATCTCATTTGCCGGCCGGACCGCCGCTAGCAACAGCGGCCTCCGTGCCTCGCCTCGCCGTCGCTCGCCGGCCACGATCGATGCCACTGCATGTCTGAAAACAAGAGCCCAAAAGACAAAAGTGTTGATTGATGATCAGATCTACATGTCAAATTGATAGGAAATTGACTCAGGTGAGCAGCAGCAAGCCATCAGTACACCACGTCTAAAGTTGACGTTGGCAATTGAATTGCCCTCTATTGTTACTGACAAATATATATTTCTTGTTTAGAGGTTGAGCTTGGAGAAAGCAGCTGCGCCCAGTGGCCAGTGCATGTAAGCGTGTTGCCGTGCGCGACCCAGATCAACTAACTGCTAAGTTTTAGATTTGTTTGAATTAATCCGTTCCTTTTGTTGAAATTATTGAAGAACCATTTGAGAGGTCTACAATAAGATAGGTTAAACAACGAGAAAATTATTGGATGAGATTATTATAAATAATATCATAAATAACTTCACATCTAGAAATATCAAAAAAATTAAGATAACATGTATAAATTTTTTTCATATAAATATTATTTTTAATGTAATATAAGTGCTTATAGGTTACAACTCATATATATATATATATGGTATATTAAGTACCTATGTTTAGTTTCTCACGGGGCCGTCCAAAACGCAAGACCGGACCTGTGTGTTAGGCAGAGGGGTGATGTACGATGTCGACCAGTCCACTAGGGCCGAGCAGATCGCCATCGGCTTCGAGTCGCTCAAGCCAGCCAAGCGTAGGAGCAACGGGGTGACCATGGTTCCTGAGGTCGAGGTGAGCACGGATGCTGGCTGCTGCTTCTCCCTGTCTCTCTTATCATTTATATGTTCTCTAGGTAAGGATTTTTTTTACTCTCTCGACAGTAGCATGGTTAACACAACTACTACGAATATATACAATGCTATATTTTGGGAGTACTGTAATTTACTTGTTCTTTAGGATCTTTAGTTGCTACGACATACCTCTTTATTTTAAAATATAAAATGTAAGAGATGCTTAGGTTTTATATTAAATCAAATTTTTATAAATTTAACTAAGTTTATAGGGAAAAATTATAATAATATTTTTGACACCAAACAAATATATTGTAAAAATATGTTTAATGATAGATTTAATAAAATTAATTTAGTGTTATAAATATAGCTACGTTTTCATGTAAATTTAGTTAAACTTAAAAAATAACTTACAACAAAACCAAAACATCTAACATTCTAATATTCTAAGACAAATGTAGTAATATTTTTAAAAAACTTTTAAAATAAGAATTTAAAAACTAAACGGTCAGCAACCTTTTTTTATTATACGAGGCCGTCAGAGCTGAATGGTAGTAGGCTGTTCTCCATGCCTATGGTCATGGCCTTATTAACTCCTGCAACATAAGGATTTTTTTTCTTGTGTACAAGTCGAATGAACGCATATGCACACACATATCCACTAATCCACATGGGTGTGCCGTACATACTACATGTCGAAAGAAAATTGTAGGCCCAAGTTCACCTAAAACAAGTAGGACGGGCACATGGGATTGTGGGTATTCAGCTAAATAACCATATTTTTAGAAAATAGCGGTTCATTGTAGCTTAAAACTCTTATTGCCTGGTTAGCAGGTGATCAACCTATTCATTGGGTGATGGGTTCCATCCCCATGATTCCTCTTGATTATTTAAAAGCTCACCCTTAACATCTTGCGTCTGCCTCTGGTACATGTTGCTTTACCATTAAGTACGGGTTCTTCTTGAATGAATGGATTAACGAACACGTATGATTTTTGTAAATATATATATAAAAATTTTGTGAAAAACTATTTTAAATTTATTTTTCAACTTTATAATAATACAAAATCATTCGCCTATTTAACCTAAAAGAACACACCCTAAATCATCCATGTGTACACGTACTACTTCATGAGATTAAATCTTAAGATGTTAGGATTATGGGCATTGTAGACGTTAGGACAAGTTACATAGTAATTAATTTTAAAGAAAATCCAGATTAGGTACTATTCGATAGAAAATCAAACCATATATGACCCAATTTTGCCAAAATCTGATATCGTAAAACGGATTTGCTAAATTTCTTTCAAAAGAAAATTGGGAGATGGATCTTTTAGATTTTAGGCGCCGATACGCTTTGAGATTCGTGCATACAGAAGAGAATTAAAAACCAAAAGCATGCATGGACAGGGGATCAATCTCACAACCTCACCTTCACACTCATGGGTCTTTTTACTATAGATATATTTGAAAGATTTTAGAGGAAATTTTTTTCGATAGTTGTATGGGCAGTCTAACTCACATTATTATCGGAGTATGCAGTTGTCATTTCTATCTTGTCCCGTTTCTTTTACAGAACGCACGCTTGAAGGCCATGCATGCATTCTTTGCAGGAGTACTTCGCGAGATGGGGAGAGCAGCAAGACACAGTCGATCTCAAGCGCGAGCTCAACCCCGCCATCCAGACGAAAACGAGTCGAATCCTCTTCGGGAAGGAGGCGAGGGAGGCCAGGTTCGACGAGTTCGCGAGCTTGTTCCGACTTCCGCGAGCTCAGGGACAACAGCATGCACTTCATCAGCCACTACTTCTCCAACCTCCCGATCCCGCGGCACCGGCGGCGCAACACGGCGTCGGCGGGGCTCAAGGCGCTGTTCGCACGCGCCATCCAGCTCCGCCGTGACTCCGGCCGCGTCGAGGACGACGGGCTGCAGCGCCTCCTCGAGTCCCGGTACATGGACGGCCACCCCGTCTCCGACAACGAGATCACCGGCATGCTCATCGCCCTGGTCGTCGCCGGCCAGCGCACGAACTCCACAACCAGCACCTGGACGGGGGCATTCCTTCTCAGCAACCCCAAGCACCTGGCCTCCGCCGTCGACGAGCAGAGGCGCCTCGTCGACTGCGTCGTCGACCACGCCGTGGTGTCGACGGAGATGGACACGCTCCACCTCTGCATCAAGAAGGCGCTCCGGATGCAGCCTCCGGTGCCGCTGCTCCTCCGCAGCGTGCGCAGGGGGTTCGCGGTGCGTACCAGGGAAGGGAAGGAGTACGAGGTGCCGCAAGGGCGCGGCGTCGCGTGCTACACCGCGTTCAACCACCGCCTGAGCTACGTGTACCGCGACCCCAGCGAGTACTGTTAGCCGAACTCCTCGTCGCCGGAACAGAACTGCGGCGAGCCAAGCGCTCCAACTCACGCGAACGCGAACACAGATAACTTAAACACTGGAAATTTGGTTGCTTCGGGTTTAGTACTCCTACTTATACACGATGAGCTACTAAGAAAAGCAAAAAAAACAGAGAGTTGGTGGACAGGCTATCCCCGGCCATTATGCTCGTCGTGCGCGCCATACCTCCGAGCTCCGTGGAGTCCATGCCGTCCTATGCACTGGAGCGCGTCGTGCTGACGTTGTACTGCGCCTCACGACACACCCCGGCCACCATGTCCACCGTGCGCGCCATATCTCCAAGCTTCGTGGAGTCCATGCCGTCCCACGCACTGGAGCGCGTCGTGCGGACGCTGTGCACTGCCCACGACACAGGTCGTGGGCGCGGTACAGGACGTGTCTGGAAGGATGTAAATCCAAACCAGGCTCAACGGGAAATCGATGAAGAGATGAACAAAGCGAAAAAATTGTCAACAGGTTTACTAATTTGCTAACACTTCACCCCCTAAACCTGTTGTCCATGGCCGACCTTGATAACACCAAGCTGAACACGGATTTCGCAGAAACGATCATGCGCCAGCGGCTTCGTCAGGATGTCAGCGAGCTGTTCCTCTGTCCGAACATGCTCAATCCTCATTCTCTCATCTCCAACACAATCTCGGATAAAATGATAACACACATCGATGTGTTTGCTTCGATCATAAAAAACGGGATTCTTACTGAGGGCAATTGCAGATTGACTGTCCATCTTTAGGAGGAACGGGGCTCGCCGCTCACCGTCGAGTTCTGCAAGCAGCTATGCTAGCCAGATCCCTTAGCAGGCGGCTGTCGTACCTGCAATGTATTCAGCTTCGTAGGACGAGAGAGCGACCACCTTCTGTTTCTGTGATTGCCATGTCACTGCGCAGGAGCCGAGGAAGAACAGCACTCCAGTGGTGCTTTTCCTTGTATCAATGTCGCCGCCCATATCGGCATCACTGTACCCGAGCAGCTTCAGCTCCCGTGCTCCACGCTGGTAGTAGCACCCGTAGTCGATGGTTCCGGCGATGTAGCGCAGGATCCGCTTGACGGCGTTGAGATTCTCCATTGTTGGTCACTCCATAAAGCGACTAACATACCCGACTGAGAAAGCGATGTCAGGCCGGGTATGCACAAGATACCGGAGACAGCCGACCAGGCCCCGGTATTCGGTGGCATCCACCGCCTCGGCGTTGCTTGTCTTGGACAGCTTCAGCCGAGGCTCCATCGGGATGTGACAGGGATTAAAGGTCCCCATCCCCGCTCGGTCTAGGATCTTCTGAGCGTATGCCGTCTGAGCGAGCTTGATGCCGTCGTCTCCTTGCTGCACTTCGATCCCCAGATAAAAGCACAAGAGACCGAGATCGCTCATTTTGAACCTGGATTTCATTTGCACCTTGAAGTGGTTGATCTCAGCGGCGACGTTCCCGGTGATGACGAGGTCGTCGACATAGACCCCCACCAGCAACCGGGAAGCTCCTCTTCCTCTTGCGTAGACCGCATGCTCCGATTTGTTGTGGCTGAAGCCCAGCTCGCCCAGAGTGCGGCCCAACTTGGCGTTCCATGTCCTCGGTGCTTGTCGAAGGCCATAGAGGGCCTTGTCAAGCCGCAGCACCATGTTCTCCTTTCCTGCGACAATGAAGCCAGGGGGTTGCCACACGTAAACCTCCTCGTTCAGTTCCCCATTCAAGAAGGCGCACTTTATGTCCATATGGTGAACCGACCACCCCTCCTGGGCGGCGAGCGCGAGCAGCAAACGGACGGACTCGATCCGAGCAACAGGGGCGAACACTTCATCGAAGTCCACCCCGGCCTGCTGGACGTACCCCTTAGCGACAAGTCTCGCCTTGTGCTTCACGACGTCGCCGGCGGCATTTCTCTTTATCTTGTAGACCCATTTGAGACCGATCGGTCGGTGCCCAGGTGGTAGCGGTACAAGACGCCAGGTACTGTTGTTCTCGATTGAGTCCATCTCCTCCAACATCGCTCGACGCCAAGGCTGCAGCTTCTCAGCCTCCGCGAACGAGGCGGGCTCGCCCTCGATTTGCAGATGGAGCTCTGCGGCAACTTGTTGAACAGCAAGACCAGGAGGCGTCGCGTTCCCAAGAACGTTGTCGAGAGTGCGATACCTTGGCTCAACGTCGTCGTTGTCGGCTTCCTAGTACTCCTTGGCGTTCGGTGGCGGCGACACAAACTCTGGTGAGGTGGGTGTCGCCGTAGGTTCAGACGAGTGTTGCGCCGACGACACTGCAGGGGTGCTTGCCATGGACGCGCCGGGGCTTGGTGCGGGAGCTAGACTGGCATGGGCCGGGCTAGCGGTCGCCTCTGACCCACCCCTGGCGATGTCGATGTAGTGGTCCCCGGCACCGGTCTGCAAGTCGTGGTACTTCACCACGAGCTCCGAGTCGGTGCGCACTCCATCACCATTCTCCCAGGTCCAGGACATGGTTTCGTCGAACACAGCATCCCGGGACACGACGGCGCGCCGCGCCACCGGGTCGTAGAAGCGCCACGCCTTGGCACCGGGCTCGTACCCGATGAACACGACAGGCGTGCCGCGGTCCTCCAGCTTTTCGAGATTTGGTTTCACCGTCTTGACGAAGGCAGTGCAGCCGAACGTGCGAAAGTAGGAGACGTCGGGCCGCCTGCCATGCCATGCCTCGTAAGGCGTCACGCTGTCAAGGGCTTTTGTGGGTGCGTGGTTTAGGATCCAGACGGCGGTGGCGACAGCTTCTCCCCAAAAAACAGACGGCATGCCCCTGCTTTTCAGCAGAGCACGCGCCATGTTGACGACGCTCTGGTTTCTCTGCTCGACGACCCCGTTATGCTGGGGCGTGTACGGCGCCGTGTGCTGCCGTTCCACGCCACGGTCAGCACAGTATGTCTCGAACTCGTCGGAGGTGAACTCGCCGCCGTTGTCAGTCCTGAGAGCGCGCAGGTGCCACCCGATTTCCACTTCAACCCGAGCCTGGAACTTCTTGACGGCGGCCAGCGTGTCGCTCTTAGCCGCTAGCAGGGCCACCCACATGAACCTGCTCTTGTCATCCACCAGAAGCAGAAAGAATTTCTTACTGCCGGGAGTCACCGGCATGATGGGGCCGCACAGGTCGCCGTGGACCAGGTCCAGCAACCCCTCCGCCCGCTGCTTGGCCTGCGACGGGAATGGCCTCCGCTTGAGCTTGGTGGTGACGCACTCGGTGCAGAACTGACAAACTCGATCGATAGAAGGAAGCCCCTGCACCATCCCGCGTTTCTTCATCTTGTGCAGGGCGTTGAAGTTCATATGTCCAAACCGCTCATGCCACAGCCACGCTCCGTCGGTGGCGCGCGCAGCCAGGCAGAGCGGCCGGGCATCTTCACTTGCAGGAGGTAGAGGTGTTCCACCGAACGCCTTACACGCAGGATCAAGCGATCCTTGTCGTCGCGAACGCGGAGCACCCCGTTCCTGATGTGCACGTCACAATCCCCTTCATCGAGTTGCCCGAGGCTCACGATGTTGGAGACGAGGCACGGGATGTAATACACCCCCGTGAGCGGGAAGTGTTCACCGGTCCTTTCCTCAAACAGAACAGTGCCGGAGCCTTGGATCTCCACCTCAGAGCCGTCGCCAAAACGGACGGTGCCGCGGATCGCCGTGTCGATGTCGATGAAGGCGTAGCGGTTCCCCATCATGTGATTCGTCGCCCCGGTGTCCAAGTACCAGGTGGCATTGTCGCGCTTGTTGTCGTCTCCGAGCTGCGCGAACACCTTGGCCTCCACGATACGGAGGGGACGGCTCGCCGATGGAGCCTGAACTGGCTTGGCGGCGGTTGGAGACGACGCTGGATGCAGAGTGACATGGGCCATCAACAGCGTGGGCTCTCTTTCTTGTTCCGCCTCCGCGACATGGGCCTCGGCCTTGGGTTTGCTCCTGCATTCCCTGGCCCAGTGGCCCATCTTGCCGCAGCGTGCACATTAATCTTTAGCTAGATTGGGCTTTTCGCCGTCGCGGATTGGCCCGTCGGCCTTCCCCTTGCCTTTAGCGTGTCCACAGCCGCCGCGCTTCTTGCCGCCGGCGTAGCCACTGGAGCTGCCGCCACCGCCTCCAGAGGAATGGCTGCCGCTCTTCCCACCAGCCTCGCGGATCTTGAGCCTGGTCAACCACTCCTCCTCACAGAGAAGCAGCCGGCCGTGGTTGTTGTGGACGGGTTGAGGCTTGCGGCGTTGTTCGACGGCGCGCAGTTGCCCGGTCACCTCCTCCACAGAGATGGTGCGGATGTCGAGTAGCGTCTCGATAGAGATGGCTACCTGCGCCAGATGTTCGAGCATGAGTTGTAGCATCTTCCTCACGATCTCGACATCGGTGACGTTGTCGCCAAGGATGCGTAGGTCGGACGCCAACCTGTTGATGCGGTTCGCAAAATCCTCCGCGGTCTCCGAGTCCTTCCACACCAGCGCGTTGAACTCACGGCGGAGCTGCTGGGCGTTGGCCTCCCGGACGCGATCAACGCCCACCCGGATGGGCTTGATCGCCGCCCATGCCTCCGCGGCAGAGCCCCTCTTCTCCCGCAGAGTGGACAGCATGTCCACCAGCACTGAGCGCAGAATAGCGGCGAGTGCCAGGCAGTCGTGACGGTACTCGATGTCGTCGTCATCGAACGGCTCGACGGCGTACCACCAACCAGGTTCCTCGAAGTTCACCTGCATCAACATAGACCACTCCTGGTAGTTTGTGCGGGTGAGCATGGGCCACTGGACGCCGGCAGCAGGGTTGTCGGTGCGCTGGACGACAAGCTAGCGGCGCCCACGGCGTGGCGCTGGCGATGGCGTGTACCGTTGCCCACCGCGCCCACGGCGGCGGTGTGGCGTGCGCGACCGATCTCCAACCGGTGCCGATTGGCGGTCCATCTCCCGATCTCTGCTCTGATACCAAATGTTAGCCGAACTCCTTGCTGGTCGCCGGAACAGAACTGCGGCGAGCTTGCAAGCGCTCGAACTCACGCGAACGCGAACACAGAGAACTTAAACACTGAAAATTTGGTTGCTTCGGCTTATGTTTCTTTGTTCAGTGCTCTTACTTATACACGATGAGCTACTAAGAAAAGCAAAACAAAAACAGAGAGTTGGTGGACAGGCTATCCCCAGCCACCATGCCCGCCGTGCGCGCCATACTTCCGAGCTCCGTGGAGTCCATGCCGTTTCACGCACTGGAGCGCGTCGTGCTGACGTTGTACTGCGCCTCACGACACACCCCGGCCACCATGCCCATCGTGCGCGCCATACCTCCAAGCTCCGTGGAGTCCATACCGTCCCACGCACTGGAGCGCGTCGTGTGGACGCTGTGCACTACCTACGACACAGGTCGTGGGTGTGGTACAGGACGTGTCTGGAAGGATGTAAATCCAAACCAGGCTCAACGGGAAATCCACGAAGAGATGAACAAAGCGAAAAAATTGTCAACAGGTTTACTAATTTGCTAACAAAGGACGACCCGGACTGGATCGGCCCGGAGAGGGAGGAGGACAAGGTCGCCGGCAAGTTCGCGTTCGCCGCGTTCGGCGGCGGGAGGCACGCGTGCCTCGCCGAGGCCTACGCGTTCCTGCAGATCAAGGCGATATGGAGCCATTTGCTGAGGAACTTCGAGCTCGAGCTCGTCTCGTCTTTCCCCGAGGTTGAAGTGAACAACATGATGCCGGGGCCGGGAGGAAAAGTGATGATTAGCTACAAGAGACGGAAGCTGACATGCCCCTAGCTAGTGCATTTAGTTAATTAGTTTTTTTAGATGAGTTAATTAGTTGTTGAGTGTGTGTACGTACACTATTGTGGGTACGTACATGTTGTTGGAAGTTAATAATCGTGTTGTAACCTAGAGTCTTCCATGCATATAGCGAATAAGAGCCAGTCTAGTGCTGCATGCATAAGTACTGTAACGTACTCTCTCCGTTTGAAAAATGCAACACGTATTACTCTTTTACAATGTCTCTAACATTATTACTTGACTATTAATTTATTTTAAATGCATTATCAACAAGTATAAAATTAATACCATATGAAAATGTTTTCAAATACTGATCTAAAGATACTATATGTATGACACAAAACATATATTCTTAGCTTAATTATCTCGTTTCTGCCGGAATTTTTCGTACGTCGCTGTGTCCGTTGCGAGCACGAGGTTTCTGCATGGTCCGATTCTAATTCCCATGATCGTCCCTAATCACATACCCACACGAAGACTTAATCACAATCCTACTCAGATTCTGGAGCGTGGAAAGCGGAGAGATTCATGCATGCAGCAGCGGCTCGGACTCCGCCAAGAATATCTCCTCCATATGTCAATGCATATATGCACCTGACGTAACACACAGATCAATCGATCGAGAAGAAGATCGATCATCGCGATGCTGGAAAGGAGGCGAAAATGACTCGCGGTGGCGGCAGACAGAACGCTGACGGTCCGCAGCTGCGATAGCGCGAGGGCGAGCGTCTCGGCGGAGACGATGGTGGCAACGTCTGTCACGGTCAGGAGCACAGCAGGCAGAGTAGGCTAGCGGAGACTGTCAAGGCGTCAAGCGCGCCATAGCCACGGCGACGCTCTCGACGACGCCGATGCCTCAGACGTCATCATCGCCATCCCCGACGTCACCCTCCGTCCACCCATGTCGCCGACTACAGCGACTCCCTATGGCGGCGGTTGACGACGAGCTGATGGACGGCATCGACCTCCTTCGCGCCGCCACCTTCCCCCGTATCGAGAAGCTGGTCAACCAAGCCGGTGGAGAAGATCCACGAGCTCGATCTTCTCCATCATCAACGATAGGCAGCACCAAAGAGAAGACGAGGTCCGTCATGAGAATTCTAGACTTCCTCCGAATCAATCGATCAGCATCCATGAATTGGGCTGTTTCTATCCCTCCTAATTCGGGCTGGCTAGGCCTGTTTTGTAACGGGCTGCTACACTATGTTTACTGCTTCTGGACTAGGGCATGATATAACCTTTTTGGCATAAGGTATGATTGATTAATTAATCCTTCCTAATTTAATCTTGGTTCATTGGATTGGAACCGTTTAAGCCTATTATGGGTTAATTAACCTGCCAATATCGTGGTAAGTGCTAGAATATAATTATATTGACTCTTTTTTGGAGCTATATGGAAATTCGAGTTTTTGTTCTCTTTCAAAGATATAACTCATGATTATTAGCAATATTATCTGGTCTTATATAGTTATATTATCTTACCTAATTAAAATTATACAGAATGATTTCGTACTTTTTATCCATCATGTGCCCCGAAACCAAATCTGTCAGTTCCCAAAACTGCGTATTAACTCAAGAATATCCATAGCTTCCCGTATCCAAGTCAACTTTGAATTCTTAACAATTAACTGATTAGCGTATGTACCAAAATTACGGTGCAGTATTAATTTTGGATCTAGATCATAATAATATGCCCACCTCTCGTCCTACCGCTCTTTGGCTAGGGTTTAGTGTGCCACATGTCATCAAATAATCACTCCCTCGCTCCTTGTCGTCATCTCGCTCGACCGTTTGTAGATCACAATTTGTTTCTTTTGTAAACTTCTTTACTTGTTTCGGTACTTTGCTAGTTAGCTAAAAATTTTAAATGTTAATTTTATAAAAAAAATAAGAATGCCTTATATTTTATTTTAGAACGGGAGTATAACTAAATCTTTGAGCTAGAGAAAAAAAAACAATCAAGAAAACGTCGTCGTTGTAGTTGTACGGCACAAGTGAGTGTTTTCTCTTTCGTGCTCCGTGTTTGTTTACCAATGCCACAGTTTAGAGGGAGTGCCATGGTAGAGATTAGGATGGTGGACATGACCAGCAATGGTAACAAGGGAGGCAGGGTATCTTTATTGTTGCTGGAAATGTTTGTTAGTTTTTGGGTGCTGAAATTATTATTTTTGGAATAGAGGAAGTGTTGCTGTACAGACAGCTTTTTTCAAAAAAAAAAAAACTACGCGACGTCATCCGTTCTCACAGCGATATAGTTAATGAAATATTTCACTCAAATATGCTCTTATCTCCCCTATGTCTCACCTACTTGATCCCTTTAACCTCCCAAGCTTACTAGGCCTTTATTGTTCTCATAGTCACGTATGGCATGCGGCTACAGTAGCACACATGCCGTGGTTAGGGCATTAATCCAGAGAGTCAGACTGAGGAGATGCAAAGAAAGCCTATGTTGCAAGGCCAGCTACTGAGTTGTAGTAGCCACCATGCCGATATGAAGATGAAGCGTGTAACTTGGCGGAGTAGCCATCTAACAGGGCGGTTGGGTAGAGTAGCCACCAATTGAGACGCCAATAGCCTAAAGCCCTGAATGTCGGTGACTAAAGATACATGCATGTTTTTTTTCTCAATGTTGTCTTTAAAACATTTTTCTTGATTTTTTTTGCTAACAAGAGCAAATAACGGTGGCTACAAGACACCGACGATCACTCGGGGGTGTCAGGCATCACGGTAAAATCGTGGGTCAAGCTAGGTACTATAGCAGGGTGGGTTTTTTTTCACTCCTCTCTCTCTCTTTATTTTTTTGGTAATCTAAATTAAAATTTCTATAATACACTTTAGAGTAATAATACCTCTATAAAATATAAATAGCACACTCCACTTGTGATATTCATGATATATGATTCTTATTGGTATGCTATCTCGAAGTATCATGATAATATATGTGGCTATTAAGTCCAATACCTATAGGTCAGTTTTGATACCTACATGTAAACTTAGGTATTAGGTATGATATCAAACACGTAAGTCAAGATGTATAAATGTTGGTTAGTAGAAAATTTACAAGTTCACTTTTTATCTAAATGAGCCGTATTGGTTTGTGGCCCAAATAAGGGCTTATGCCTAGGCACAATCCAATCTCAAAAGAATCACACTAGGGAGGAAAGGGGATCGCTATGCGTGCTATGCACATGAGAAAAAAAACACATGGGAGGGAGAGGTGTTGTCGACGAACGTACGTCGAGAGCAGGGCCTAAGCAAGCCCCCTTTGATGTTTGGCCTAGGGGATGATCTATCACGCGATTAATTCAAAGGAGTGGACAAAAAAAAGATTAAACATGTTCTTGCCACTAAGAAGTATAATACCATACTCATGTGTTATTTCTTATTCTTGATATGCTACAATGATGCTTTTTCTAACTTGACTACTTTCTCTTAGTTACCATCTTACTCTTATATATTCTTTGAGGATACTACACATACCGAGAGAGGAAAGAGGTGTACAAAGATGAGACCCATGGGCCCTAGCAGACAAAAATTAGGTATAGTTAGTCCAATTACTATAGGAACCCTAGCACTCGTTGCCCACACTGCGTCATCCTCCTATCGTTGCTAACCCTAGCTAGCCCACCAACCAGCCTTTCCATGTAGATAGGTAAAAAGTTGGGCTACGATGGGTAGCTTGATTGTAGCCTGGTGACCTAAACAATCATGGGAATCGGTATACGTATTGTTCCACATCGTCTATTAATAGGACAGATAACCATTTTGTTGCTCTGACCAGTATAGGCACATGGGCGCCGCATCAAGTGAAGCACTCTAACCTACTGCATTGAATGCGATAGTTGGGATAGTTGGGTACATACGGCCCTCGAACTCTCGTGCCCTCACGCACTGGAGCAATGCACGAGCTTAGGGTCGTCGTACCTAAACTATCTTCCTGGGACAATTGGCTACCCCGGAGTTTGTGAGCCCAGGCTAGGAAGCCTAGAGTTGTTAGCCCGTGGTTGGCCAACTCGATCTACTAGGTTGGGCAGGCTAGCCGAGCTGCCTAGTGCACACCAAGTATCTTGCTGTGGAGAGCCCGGGACGTTAGCACGGGACAGCTAGCATGTGGCACTCCAAACTATGTCAATCTGTAAATACTAACCAGCATAGGATGGAGGTCACAATATCACCTGTAAATAAAGTAGTAGCCCAAAATATACAAGCTAGTACTCAAAAAATAATAGTGGAAATCAAAAATAACAATGTTTTATTACAACACTAGTGGAAGTCTCATACATTATATCATCGTGAACAGATCCCAAACTGGTAGAAACACTAGTAAAACATGACAAGCTAAAGTGAAAACGGAAGAGCAGCGGCAAAAGGCATGGAACATAAAACACTAAGATTAAAGTGGCGAACGTGAACCATAGGCTTGGTTTGAGAACTAGCCCTGAAACCCAGAGAAGCCATACTTGATCTACTCCTAAAAGTAGGCTTCGGTAGAGGGGTCGATAAATTCTTCTTCTAGCTCTATATAAATATATAATAGCAATGATGAGTACTTAGTGTACTTAGCAAGCCGGGGGAAAATATGACATGCAAGGCCATAAATAAGGTTGGGCAAATATTTGTTTTCAAAATAGCAAGGTTTTTAAATGGTTAGTTATAAAACACAAGTGAATCAAGTTTTAGTTTTGGAATAAGGCTTACACCCCGTTCCATTCCACAGGTTGCTTTGTAACAACCTGTCACAATAAACATGAGTGAAAAGTTTCCTTTAAACCCTACCATCTTAGCACCTAAAAAAATATCACCCGAGCCATCTCTGCTTGTAATTGGCCATCTCGGCCCTCAACCTTCTCAGCATACCAACCTGGCCATACCGGCCAAACCACAATCTGGTGCCAACCGACACCTCGAATCACACAAACTCATTCTCAACCACGAAGGCTGACTGTTTGCCACAAAAGCAAACTCTTGTAAT
The DNA here is from genome assembly GCA_030770085.1 of Oryza coarctata. Classification (NCBI taxonomy): domain Eukaryota; kingdom Viridiplantae; phylum Streptophyta; class Magnoliopsida; order Poales; family Poaceae; genus Oryza; species Oryza coarctata. The sequence continues at coordinate 15,422,351 of CM061475.1, forward strand.
GATAACCCATCCCACAAATCTTTTCCATAAAATATTTATTTAGAAACAAAACTACCCTATGAGAAACATCTCACATCTGCCCATAATCGTGGACATGGTTGTTTAAACAATTTAACTAAGTTCTATAAAGGTTGTACGCTTTATCCACAAGTCATGAACATCCCACTTTGCCCAATGCATGTGGATCAGACATGGCCAATAAAAGGGGAGTTCACTACAAGGCTTTTATATAACCAAACCATAAACATCACATGTCACACAGTTAGGCCACTCTCTAAATTCAAGTATCAGGTTAGTCTCAGGCCCTCCTCTACTCATGACACGCCGTATAGTAACAACCACATCTCACAGTTAAGGTAAACCCCATATCAGAAAAATGCTTTTATCTCCTTATCTCGACGTTTCTCAACTATTAATATGTAAGATATCCATGTTTTAGCTACTTACTCTATCAGAGATATCCTATGTTACCCGTGTGGTCGTACTGTTTTATGCTTGGATGAAATTTTTAAAGGGATCAGTCCTTATGGATGGTGCATAGTTAAACCACCAAGGCACTAACTCTCACATCATCAAGTTTTTATAAAACATTTTTTTTACTTTGAACTTAGCCAACATCTCGCCAGGTTTACAAATAAACGAATCATGATGAATACCCAAGTTTTCTTTCCTATTCGACAGTACAACCATAACTATAGGATTTCTACCTCGGTACGGTGGATACCAGTGAGTATATAGTAGAGTTGATGGTTGAGTTATATATAATATAAGTGGTCAAGAAGGCTTACCTTAGTCCGCTCCGATTATCAGAGTGTTGAACTTCTGCACGTACCCTTCGTTGATCTCGTGCTCTATATGCGAGAAAACAAATAACACATAAAACCACTGATGGAGGCAAAAAAATAAACACGTAAAATATAGTGCCCTTGAATAGATGAGGATTTTAAAAGAATTTGGGACTTGAGGTCAAATGGAGTCAGGATAAAAATATATGTATTTTTGAAATTTAGAGGATTTTTTGGAGGGATAAATAATTTAACTAAAGATGGATGGAATATTGAGAGAGAAACGAAGTGAGAAAAAGGGCTGCTACCTTCCGCAGGTAAGAGCAGGGCAACGGTGATAGCAAAGTGGAGAAGGTGTTTTGGAAGATGGAATAGTTGTTTAGGGGGTAAGAAGATGGCTTTAGGAATGTTGGAGGAGTGAGATAGTATCTGGATGGGTGGTTTTTATAGTTGTTTCTCACCGCGTCGTGACACCCAAAAGGCAACAAGCGTGCACTCGATGCCATGAATCGTGCAAGGTACTCGAGTAGCCTTCCACGATCGTCGCGATAGGATGCGGCGCTGCTCGCCGTCAACATAGCTTGACTAGTTGTTACTTGTGTCAGATTGGACGTGAGGCCGAATAAAACATTGAACGTGCCTGCTACTACTTTGTTTGTTGGTTGGCTCATGTGTATGCATGCATAGGGCTACAGCTCAACTAGTGTTTATGGGCTTTGGATAGGAGATAGCAAGAAGATGGTGGCTACTGATGGCTAGGCCATTATGGTTAATGCATGCATGCATGCTTTTAGGCTATAGCTACTTTGCATGCCTCTTTGTTGCGTGTAGAGCTTCATGTATGATGACAGCTACAATTGATGGCTCGAATGCAACAAGCTAGACTGTTGTACTATAGCTTGTCTTTTGTGCATGCATCGGAAAGAGAGATGATGGCTTGGGTGGGTGTGTTTCGAACTGCAACGCAATTAAAACTGAGACGCTATGCACATAGTTGTTTTGCTGCTTATCACTTTCGTGAATGGAACTATCATATGCACGTGTAGCTTCTTAGGTTTAAAGATGGGTGAAGGCAGGTGCATCAATTTTCTAGAGACAAAAATGGATGGTCGAGGATGCTTTTTGACCAGAAAAGACAATTATGACATTGTTTGAAAACAAAGATAGAAGGCTAGGGAAATCATGTCTTTTGGCATTTGGCCCACATGTGATTTCTCACGTGAAAGAATGGATGATTGCAATCACACAAATAGAATAATGGATAATTTGATCGGTGTAAAGATAGGAGAGAGAAAAACTCCAACCTAAGAGTATATTTTAAAAAAAATAGGATAGGAAGTATCGGTCAGGTCCGATTGATTTATTTTATCTAATAAATGTTGATGAAAAAGGTTTTTTTTTATAAATCGTACAAGCTTGGAAAGTATACTGTCCATGATAATCTTTTTTTAAAAAAAAAAGATTATCTGGATTAAGCAAAAAGAATGGGATCTAAGCCAACAATATCTCTTCCACAAAGTGGATGTGTTTCCCTTTGCCACCACATAAGCATGGTCTTTATCCACTTTGTAAATGCACGCTCTCTCGTTTTTCTTTCTGTTCTCTCTGGTGGCTAGGGCTTGGTCTCGGGATTTATGAGATAATCAGATCTAGGCTAATAACCAGGGGCGGAGGCCAGAATTTATCAAGACTAGAGCTTAGCCATGTACTATTAGTTCTCAAAAATTTGTTGAAATTTTAACAAAGTTTAGTGTTTTTCCTATAGATTTTTTTTGTCACGTGTAGGAGTCAGCCTTAAGCCGCCCCACACGTGGCTACATATATCTTAGGCCAACCCCTGCTCCTCAGGCCTCACCCAAAGAAACAATTAAAGTGATGGGAGAGGGTGAGTCGCACGTACGGTGACAGCGCGGCCGCCGGTCGCGGTTGGTGGAATTAGCTAGCGCGCAGCTTCCTGGCGTACGTCCTATCTTGTTCATTTTCCATGTGCTCTGACCTACAGCGAGTTGGTCCAGCTCACGCTTCCTGCCGGTCAAGAGAACGCGCGCGCAGGTTTAATTTGCAGGCTGCTGCTGCATGCATAATGCATGCTCCTCTGGCCATTCTCGACGCCCAGTTGAAAATTAAAGAGCACATCCAATATAGTTTTTTAGAGATCCATATTCCCATGGAACATCGCACGTGCTCTACACAGCACATGCATGCATGCAGCTGACCAACAGCTTACTTGATCTAGTAGGAAACGGAACCATTATCTTAAAAAAAAAGTAGGAAACGGAATGAATCAATCAAACTCTACCTGTTACCAGGGTTAAAATTTTCGGTTTGGCCCTTTCTATTGGGGGGCACCGATAGAACCAAAAGTTCGAAATATTTCAGTCCGAAATAATTTGAATAAATTTTGGTCAAATTTGAATAAATTTCACAAAAAAATGAAAATTTCAGGCAAAATAGTTTCTTATCAGCAGGGGGGAGCGAAATTCACGAAATTTTGAAATTTTCATTTCGAAATCTTGAACACTACCTGTTACTAGTACTATTCTTCGTCCGTCCGATAAGCCAGCAGCCGTCTGCTCGTCCTGTACTGTGAGAACCGAGAACAGCCAATACTGTTGGTCAGTAATTATGCATGGCTTGAGACGGGTGGATCCAGGAAAAATAGTCGCCGGTGTCACTCTCAACATGTAGCACTAACTGATTGTATAGGCTACTAGTAGATTGTAGTGGAGTAATAGTATGCATAATACGCTGAATAAGTTAACTACAGTGTATGACAAAAATATAAAATCTTTATAACAATAATTACCAATTATACATCCTCCTTACGAGTTTCCATCTTTTGAAAGGTAGCTATCACCTTGTCATTTGGAATGGTAGCTAGAAAAGCTGACTGCACGAAGCATATGATAGCATCATTTATAAATTCATCACTAATACAATTCCGTAATACTATCTTCACAATCTTCATCGCCGAAAAACATCTCTCCACTGATGCATTAGCAACAAGCAGAACTAACACTAGCTTGAGGAGATGATAGACCTAAGGAAAAGCAAGGTGCTTTTCTGTATCGACCATCAATTGCGAAATAATGCCCAATTTCCCAAATCTTTCATCTGCTCGAACATTGTCAATGTAAATATGTAGCTCATGATCAAGATTATTCAATTGCCTTGCATCAAAATCATCCGGATAGGACTTTTCTAGCTCTATTAGACTGTCATGCTTAAAAGAATCAAAGGAATTCATTGGGCTAAATATAGCCATATGAGTAAACAAACTAGAATTTACCTCATTGAAACGGTCATTGAACTCTGTAAGTTGCAAGTTAATACCAAGATTTCAACAATCATATCTGTAGTGTTGATAATTAGTGCGGTTAGTTTTTTCTCCTTGGTTTATGATGATCCACATACTCTTCTTTCATGTACAATCTAGGGATATTGTGCTCTTCACAAAATGAGAATGATCTCTCCAAGACAGATTCTCAGCCATCATCTCCAATTTGTTGAAATCTCTATTTGGTTAATTTCACCTCTAAGATGGCCTCCAAAATATCTGTCTTTTCTTTGCAAAGGCAGTGACAAAGCATTTGCATGTCCTAAAATAAACAACATCAAGTGCAAATGAAACACAAAGTCAAAATCCTGGAGATAATCTAGAAGACAACGTGTTTGACGTTTTTCCCCATCATTTGGACCATCTTTCTAAACATACTTAAGCACTTCAATAATGTCAGGGAATAAATTGTTTACACTCTTAAGAGTTTTATAGTGAGAACAATAACGAGTGTCCCCTGCTCTTTGACGAGACTGCTTCTGATTTAATCCAGTTCCACTACTAAGCTGCCCATTGCTTATTGACTTCTTTACTCTCTCTTGTTGATTCTTCCATATCATATCTTTCCGTTTGTAAGAAACTCCGACAACATTAAGCAATAAAGATACCATGTAAAAAAATCGCAAATATCATCATTCTTCTTAGCTACTGTAACAATGGCTAATTGATGAGCGAAGCAATAGACTAGTACGCAGAGCTAGTTGCTCTCATGATCAAAGCTCTCAAACCATTAAACTCACCTCTCATGTCCATCGTAACCTTGGCCTCTAACTTATTTTAAGCTCAAACCATTCTTGAACAGAGTCAAGATTAGACTTCAAACATGTAGCCGATGTCTCATTCACATGAACAATACCAATAAGTGGCTCCTAGTTTGTCAAGACATAGTACCATAGCCATCCGTTCCTTACCGGAAACATCATTGTATTCATCAGCCAACAAACAGAACACATTACCACTAATTTCTCCAATAATAGATTTCACAATGATTTGTGGAAGATAATTAAAACATTTTAGGAAAAGGATACGTTGAGAACTGACATCATTCATATAACAATAATAAAGGGTACTTTTATTATCTCTGCAAAACAATTTGCAATATCTTTTTTAATAGCTGGAGCCACCATTTTGTTATTTCTAGAAGCATTTCCTAAAACAACCTTCTTTATCGCTTTATTTTGCTATGCCAGAAGTTTTACCAACTCTAGAAAATTTCCCCTGTCGGTAGATTCTTCTGATTCATCATGGCCACGAAAAGATAAGCCTTAATGCAACAAGTATCGGACATCATTAATGAAATTATTTAATCAAATTTTGTGCTTCTTTTTGTCTGCATTACTTTGCTTTTTAAAACCAGTGCCAATTGATTGGTCTTCTTTTAACAAACAGTTACATCTTTTCACTGCCATATGAAAACTATTACAACCGCCTATATGGTCTCGAAGCCTATTTGATTTGTTCCAAGCTGACCAGCCATCTACTGTGAATGCATCTCTCCCACCTTGGCCTTCTATACTATCTCTGAACAAGTAGCAAGTAGTAATATAAACAAAAACATTTATCCACCAGTTATACATAGTGAACCATTTGGAACTAAATCGGCTTGGAGTGTCTGCTATGATCTTTTGTGGATATTTAAAACAGGTGGTGCTCTGTAAGGACCTCTAAGCAAATACTAGCGCCTGATCTCATCTTGTAGCTTTGGGATAATATATTGCGATATTCTCTTCCTTTTAGATGGATCATAAGGAAGTTCATCTAAATTTACCTCTTTACATGATAGCAACAATGGACCAGCGGAATTATTAACATTTGGTCCATCGTCATCTCTTCTTGCATTCCTTCTAGAACGACCCACATCACTGGACGGTGGTAGTTTTCTTTTCAAAAACCGTTCCATTATGGTATTCTGTCCTGTCAAGTGAAAGGAAAATTGTTAAGAAAATCAAGTAGATATAAGATGTGCAAGCAAAAGTTTTTATTTAGCACATACTATGATACTAAATATGTTCTTGGTTGATTACAACCAGCATGAGTAATTAACTAGCTTATGTAAGACAGCTTGCCAAGTACAAAACAGAAATAAAAGGGAGAAAACACTTTACGTGACATATTTGCTTGAAGCCTGGAAAGTAGATTAGAATGTAACTGAAGAAGAGGGCCCCTCTCTAGTTCACCATGTAATTGAAAAAAAAATCAAGCTATCAACAGAACCCTTAATCCATCAAGTTGATCTTTCGACTCCACAGATCACAATACCACGGTCTCCAGTAGTCCCTAGAGATTAAGGGTCCAGGTGATTAGAACTCTGAAGCAAATCAGATCGGATAATTAGATTAGAAATATGGGGATTTTGATTTAGGGCGAGCCTTACCGATGAAAGGGGCGCTTGCCGCCTGTGCTGCACGAATAGAAAGAATGTACTAGACAGTTGATTGGGCTGCTGACTGCCTGACTGTTTATCTTCTTGTTTCATGGGCTTAATTAGCTCGAGCTGCAGCCATCAGTTGTAGTTGGTGGGCAGGTGGGCTGCAGGCTGTAGGCTGGGATCAATTGGACTCACATGGCCGGTGAACGGAATTTTTCACTGGTGTCACCTGCTGAAATATAGGGGGGGGGGGGGGGGGGGGGGGGTATAAAAACAATAACGATGTAGATCCGGCCCTGGCTTGAGAAATTGTGCGTTGCTATAAAAACGATAACGATGTGAAGTTAAATTTTGGGGTTTAAAATTTTGAATTTGAAGTTTTTGGTCGATTTAATATATATTCCGATACCATTAGCGGCTCTTCCAATTAAGCAATGTGTGTATTGAGCAGTTATCATATACAGTGATCGCTCGCAGAAAATAAAGAACGTGACAGTCTCAATAAATGGTCAAGAGAGGATATGGAGACGCTTTGGTTTTGATTTCTCTCTATAAACACATGTATTCTGAACCCTCCCCCCTCCACGAGCATGGGCTAACCTAGCTTAATGGCAGGCTAGCTAGCTAGCTTCTCTAAAGAAGTATTTCCTTTTCTCTTGTGAACAGAAAAGAGCATAATATACCCTTAAAATGTTGATGGTGCCTTCGTCTTATATCGTAAGATATTTTGATTTTTTTTAAATTAAATTTTCTTATATTTAATAAGTTTATAAAAAAATTACATATTTGTTGATCCTACGTATACATATATTCGTCAAGCAACATATATAGCTTAGTTTCAGTTAAGAGTTAAGTACTGTCATGTTTCATAAGAACGCATCTCAGTGCCGTAGATTATTGTTGGTTTTCAATTCATTAAGCAATATATGTACTTGCACAGTTGCATGCCCGATCGATCAAGATCGATATGATATTTCCATGGGCGGCATGCATCGTGTATGCACACACTAGAAGCATTCGCTTATACGTAGCCGCCTACAGGCTGGGACGGACACGCGTGCATCAGTCTTAATTAAGGTCTAAATATGCCTTGCAATTTTCCTCGCCAAAATAAAAAAAAGGCTTCTTCCAATCTGTGCTTAATTAGGCCAAAAATGAGAGCGTCTTGCATTGTCTTCTGCGCGCTGATCTTCAGTTTAGAACTTTATATCACCCCGAGAGATTAATTAATACATATACAGAGAGATGTGTGGATTATTTCTTGAAATGGAAGCTTCAGTGAGTTTCTCACACAAATTTGTCAAGTTGCCTCCGTCTCAAACTCATCATACTGCATATAAAAATACTATGCTAAGCTATGTATACTATATGCTAAGCTAAAATTTATAAATTTTATCTAATTTATTTTATAAAATTTTTATATTAGTAATAAAATGGTGTTATGTTCAGATTCGGTTTTTTAGTTTTTGTTATTAAGGAAAAGTTTTAAATTTTAAATTTATTTTTTAATCATTCACCTATTCTAATTGCTTAGAGTAAGTCGATACTACAGCCAGCATGCCACTTTCTATCGCAATTCAAGTTTGGATAGGAAAAGAATTTGACATGCACTACCCTTTTGTCTAAATGTGCAACTTTTAGATATCATTTTGGGGCACAAATTTAACCATCAATTTTAATATCAACAACCTCCATCCTATGGATCTTCGAAATTTAGTGTCCGTTGAATTATTGACATATTTAGCATTTAAAATTTATCATATTTAAAATATATGAGTTAATCACAATTTTCAATTATTATTTTCTCTACCCATTTTCTTATATCAACTAATCACAATCCTTATTTAATTCAACTACTTCCTTACTCTCTGTTTCGTCCGAAGGACCCTCTCTGCACTCTGTAGGGAACGATCAAATCTTAGAAGCAATCTGGGGAAGATCTGGGACCAGGAGGAAGAACAGCAGTATGGGGTTGATTTGGGGATCAGATTCAGTTTGTAATATTCGTCTTCGATGGTTTCCCACTTGCAAGTAATGGAGCTTATATACACTGTTACGCACCCCCTGGGTGGCCCAACAACCGGCCACACCCATAACGCACACAGCCCAACAACAATATCCAGACAGTACACTTAACATCCTAACAACCTCCATGTAAACCTCAAAAATCCTTATAGGACTTTCTACCCAATTTCAAAAGTAAAAGTAGCTGGTTAATAGTCACCAACGGTTACATTAGATCTGTTGTCTAAGCTATGGCATAGAGTTTAAATAGAAGGATTTGTTAGATTTCAGGTGCATAAAAATGGTAGTTTTTCAGTCACCTAAAGTTACATGTTGCTAAGCATATAAATGTTCTCCTTTATTTTTATCTAAGTTTGAATACTTTTACATGTAGTTTTGTATTTTTTATTAGTTGTAAATTTATTTCATGTTTATTTAGAGTAATTTATTATTCAACGTTTTATCTAAAAAAGAAGGGAATGTTTAAATAAGTAATATATTGGAATAATGAGAGCCATTGGATTGTCATACAATGGATGAGAAAAGTGCTGAAATTTTTGAAAATTGCAGGTGGCTAAAATCTAGACACTCCCTTAAATAAAATTTATGTACTGCTTTTAAAATATCAAATAAAATGTTGTATTAGAAGTATAGGCAAACAAAAATACGAGTTTCTGCACATAAATGGGTTTTTTAATCCTAAAGATTTTTGCACATAATTTTGCATGGAACATTTTTAAAATAAAATTGGATTAGATATATAACTCTTGCTTTTATTTCTATATACACAATTAGATGTATTTCAAAATACCTCTCTGTGATACTATTTTATATACAACTATATCTAAATTTGAACCACCACAATCTAATGTTGCAAATTGGTCTCTTTTCTCCAATTAATGAAGAGATTTCTAACCTTCACAAACGAAATGGCTCCTATTTTTTTCAATCTCCCTTACTAATATAATATATATTTTAACAATGGTGTTCACCGATCTTACAAGTATAAGCAACCTAATAGTTGAACAGAAAATTGCATATGCCAAGCCATCGGTGCTTAGATAATATAATTTACGGATACGTACCAAGCATAATCCAGAATTATAGTAGTATATATGGGCAAACATGCTCAATAGTTTAAAAACACGCGATGCACGCATGCACACGTGGCTAGTATCGTGATTAAATTTTCTCACATAATAAAATATATGCTTTGACATTTTATTTTAATTTTTTTAAAAAAATAACAAAAAAATTAAACTCCAATCTAAATTGACCATGTCACGTATTTCAATTAATACAGTAATTCATATTCTTTAGTATTCTCTTAACGATATAATAAATCAATGATATATAAACTTCATAATATGTTTGTTTCCTTCTTAATTAGTGGCATTATAACATATTTTAAATTCAAAAGTGTATGATGACGACACTTTTTTTATTATTGGTCTCTTATATTCTATTCCGTTATTATTTCTTACAGTTTCGACCTTAGAAACTCCATTGTTATGTTGGTATAGAATCAATGATTTAATCTCATATGTTAGATATATTTTTTATGTCACTTGAAATATTAAGCTATTTTCTTTTTCTTTGTGTGAATTTTTAATTAACATGAGAATTTCTAGTTTTTTTTATCGTTAATGTGGTGCTCCTAGATGAGCCTCCAATTTTTAATGTAAGTAACAATATGGACTAGTATTATTTACTTATTTTTATCTAGAGTGTAACTCTTTTCTCAATAAAATTTATTTTAAACCCAAATTTAAGATATTTCTAAATATATTTCTACATGGACTTTTTCCTCTTAATGTTATTTAGTTTAATCTAAATTTAAAATATTTCTAAACTATACTCATACATGAACCCTTTTCTCCACAATATTTATTTCTTAATTTGAGTTTAGATATTTCTAATTTATACCTGAAATCTTCTTTTAAATTTTTTTATTCCGAATTTCAAATATTTTAAATTTTATTCTACTTGGACTCTATTTTTTTCTTTTTTAATCAATGTGAGAATTTTTAGCCCATAAAAGCGAACGTGTTACTTCTTTTTCTATTATAAATAATATATTGCATATGTACATGCATGTACTTGACAAGTTAACTTTATATTATTAGCAGACATGAAAAAAAAAATCAAATTAAAGTATACATATGTATAAGTATAATCGAAACTATATCTTGCCTGACCTTACAGCAGTTTCCCTACCGTCCATGGATCTAGCAAGAGAGTTCACATTGTTGGCCTTTGCTCCACTTGTTATTGCTGCAACTGTACTGAGCGAGATTAGAAAACATAAAGCGTGGCGGATGGTGCCCACGCTGGCTTATGCTACGTTGGATTTTGCTGTATCAATGTTATTGTAGGCTCTCTGTTCTGATTGGCTGAGACTCAGGGCCCTACGCGGTTAAGGCCTCATTTACTGTAGGTTTGTCGCGAGTTCGAAGCGTCAGGTAGTTGAGCAGCCACTTGTCGTCTCGTTTTGTTCGTTTTAATTGGTAGATGATGTGGACCAGGCTGCTGTGTGCGGGCTAGATACGTCAGGTTGTAGATCTTTTGCATCATCATGGTCCACTAAACTCACAAGGCCGCATGTCAGGCGTTGTTCAATGGAATTAACTAGTTCGCGGCATATATCGGGAGCCAGGCGACGCTCCGCCATTATCGAGAGGTAGCGTGCGTGCAGACGTGAGTTTCTCCACTCGAGCCCCGCGCCGTTCGCGTCTTCCCCGCGCGGCCTCCTCTCACCGCCGCTGCGGCTTCTTGCCACTCCTCTCCACTGCACCCCGTGATGAAGTCGTCGCCGAAAGAGCTCTCGCCCCTCGCCATGTCGCCTTCTCCTCTCGCGTCTTCTTCCCATCTCGTCTCTTTCCTGCTGCTTTCGGCGGGTTTTTCGACTCGTGTGCAGCAGGTGCGGAGAAAGCGGCGGGGCGATGACGGCGGCGATGTGGGCCCTTGATTCCGATCTGGTGGGGCGGTGAGCCGGTGATGATGATGGAGCGGGAAGGCCTATCCACTTCGGCGAGTCGTTGGCGGAGAGGGGTTGGCTCCAGTACGGCAGAGCGGCAGTGAGCGCTAACAGGGTCAGCGTCGTTTCAGCGACGTCGGTAGCCTCTCCAAGGGACAGCGTGAGGGTACATCTGGGCGGTTGCGCGGTTCTGAGCCTCTCCCTCGTTGATTCGGCGATGGCCACGACATGGCGGCTGCGAGCTTTGAGCTACGGATCCGGCGTCGATGTTGACAGAGAGAGGGTGGCTGTGGCGGCCTCCTTCGCCTGTCCTCGCGGTTGGCGCGCGTCTGACCGGTAAGCCGCACTTCCTTCTCTTCTTGTGCCGCTTTAGTCTTGTGTGCTTGTGCTGCTTGCTGTCTGGAGGGGACGAGATGCTCGCAGCCAACCTCAAGGAAATCGCCTCGCCGGTGGCTGGCCGGCCTTCTCCTGCTACGGCGGGCGTGCGGCCATCCTCCGCATCCTCTGATACCGTGGTGCTACAGCTGCAGCTGCTTCCCTCGCTCTCTTCAGTTTTTTTCGTTTGCTAATTTCGAACGCGAAATTTGGTTGTTAGTGTTTCTGTTCAAACAGGCAATTATTGGAGATTGATCTCACCAAGTTTACAGCTTGCCATATTTATTTATTTAAAACTCTTAAATTTTGTTCTTGCGAATTATTTGAGAATGATTTTTTTCTTGTCTTCTCAGCAATCGAAAGTAAACAATCGTCCATGGGTCCTCGAGGATGAAGCTTGCTCAGGTGATGTTGGTTCTCATTAAAATGTTCTTCTTTATACCATACATGTACCAGTTACGTAGAATCATACTTTACGCTGCCATTTTCTCCAAGGGTGTGATTAACACTAATGCTTTCAATTGAACTCATATTTACTTAAGCATCTTTAATTTTGTAGGATAAACATATTTACTTAAGTGTTTTTTATGTACACATGGATCTCGAGCATTTGGAAAATGACGCTTCATATACTTATCTCATTTGCGTAACAGTGAAAACTTGGGTAAAGGTTGTAACTAATCTAGAAAAGGAACTCTTGAGTTTGAACTGCCAGCACATATGCTTGCATTCTGCCTGAACCAAATTGGAACTATAATACACGGTTATGTTCTGGAACTAATTTCGTCTTGTCTGCAAACATGTTCTGCTATATTAGATTAGATGTTATGCTATTGTATGTATACATGCATTTGTTCCAGGTCCCAAATAAATCATCCTGATACCATACTTGGGCAATGAAACCAAGCAGATTGTAAGGTTTCCTGCACATCCAGTTTTCTTTCTTCCTCACAAAGATGTACCACTTATGCTTTAGGTTGAATTTCATGGGGCTGTTTATATTGACTTGCCTTCTTTTCTCTCCAGGATTGACTAGCCTTTCAATATTCTGCTTAATACCCACTAAAAACACTAAGTTCGTTATGTTCCATAATACTACATGTTCCTAAAAAAAATCACTTATTGCGCATAGTTTACAAACTGAAAAGAAGGAATTTTTTCTTTGTATGACTATATCTATTTCTTAATCATATGGTTTATGTCCACTCACTCAGAAGCGTATTAATGCTGTGTGTGCTGTTGAAGTGATCAGCTTATCTTTCCATTTCTACCAGGTCATGCATTGTTCTGCTCCACATATTTCCATTTATCACAAAAGATAGAGGAATGCCTGCTGAACAGAAGGTGTCTGTACAGCCACAACTATAATGTTGCTCGGTACTCATTGCAATGTGTGCTGCCACTTCTGCTCATTCCTGCTGAGGTTTGTCACCCTGTGTTTTTTACTACCATGGTGCATTTCGTGGGGGTGTAGTGTTGTGTATGCTTAGCTTAACTTTGCCATTGTACTGATCACAAAAATGCAAATGGCAAATAAAATCTGAAAATCTGAATTGATAAATGATGGGGGAATTTTCATGTACATGCTTAATTGGATGGGTTCAATTTCAGTGTCATCGGTAGAACATCAATTCTTTGATAGAGGGTGATTATTAATGTTTCTGCTTTGTTCTCTATGCGTTTGATTTGTAGATAATTAGTAGCCCGCACAGCTGGAGCATCAACCATCATGCCTCATCATCCAAAACATTTGATATAATTGCTTGTACCCAAACGATTTGCCGGATTGCTCAAATTGCAAATAAGAATTGCTCGTTCGCTAATGATATGCCCAAGTTAGAAAGTAAGATAGCTACAAATGAAACAAAGGTGGAATCAACTGGTCAAACATCTCAATTTTCAAATGCCTCTAGTTTTTGAGGTGTGTTTCTAGTAAGCAAACTTGCTGTCAAACCGTGACTAAACGGCTAGTTAGGTCAACACAATTGTACATGCCTGTAGAACTAACAGTGCAGCCCTGTTGAAAAGAACATATATCTACAATGCCACCATTTTATCCCCCACTAATCGTTGGGCCAAATTCAACAATATATTACTAGCCAGTCGCCCATTAAACTCATGAATTCTTCTGTACATGTATCTAAACCAAAATGAAGCTCTTTGTGGAGCTTCAGGCCGCTACAAACTATAAAACATCAAGGCAATGGAGACAGTAACGGTTAAGGATTCTCTCAACAAGACTGTTGGGTTCAGGAACCAGGGAAGAAGTAATGCTGTTCCAGAGGTGGAAAGTAGTAGACTCATTTACAATCCTAGAAAACAGAGCATCATGTTGGGCTCTTTCGTCTGTGCTATTTGCTTCTGAAAAGTACCTGCAGTACATGAATATCACAATGAGTATGCATATTGCAAGTTTGTAGCCACACATCTGAAGAGTTAACAATTACTTAAACAAATATATGTAAAAGGTTGGTTTGAGGGTTAACATGCATCTAGTTCATAAGTTGAATCTAGTAAAGTGCACGGCAGGTCCTTCAACTTGCAAGGTGAGTGCATCTATGTCCAAGAACTTCAAAAATGCTCGTACTTGCCACTCTGTCAACACTCAACACTGCCGCAATCTTATAGTCCAGCAGCAGAAACCTCCATGTCCAGGTATGTGTCAAGAAGAAGGCCATCTTCAGCGCAGTTGCCATGGCACAAAGATGCAGGGCAAGTCTGGTCTGCCAACAAGCAAAAAGCATGACCACAAAGACGATGGTACAGCACTTTAGGGTGATCCTCTCTAGCAGTAAAGGGGAAGGCATCCAGTGCAGTCACTACGGCCGTGACAATCGGGAGGGAGAGCTTGATCCACCCACACAAGCTCTATGGTCTGCATATTTACACGACACGCTCCACGAATTTGATGCACCACTGGCTTCACTGTAAGGCTTTGACTTACCACCAGGGAATCAAATTGCAGTTGATTAGATTGAGTCGTCCAGTTTGAACATTTTTATCCAGTTTAATTTAATTTTTGTTAAATTTAGTTCAAATTGTTGGGTTCAATTCAGTTCAAAGGCTACTGTAATCTGTAGTGCTGGTGAGTAAGCATAGCTCCAGGTAACACTAACTGGCAACCAAAACAAGAGTCAAATCAAAACTTCTCAAAGGAACTGAGAGAAGCAGAGAGGTGGCTGCGATAGAGGTGTTTGATGGCCACTGCAGAGGGTTTGGAAATGGTTGAAGGTGAAAAGAAACAGCATGTTACAGGCAAGAGCCAAAAGGTCCAAGTTTGGTGTGGGCAGCTCTTAATGGTGGTTAACATGTGATGGCACGGTGACAAAGTGCAACAGGCCTGCGCACCACTGCAACAATGACAAGCTCATGATACGGTAAGGCAGAAGGAGCTCAACAGCCTTGACCTCCCCCCTCTCTGCGTCTGTTTCATAGTGCTTTTTTTCTTCCTAAAACAACCCTACTGGACAACGTATTAGCATTTCTTTTTCCACGTTGGCAGGCATCTCAGCAACACCTTATACCCCCCCCCCCCCCAAAAAAAAAAAAAAGAGTGTTTTGGACATGGCATGAGTAACGTCAATAAGAACTAACATATAAACATGAAGTTGCTTCAAATTCCTGGAATCTATCTTAAAATGTAAACATTCCAGTCTGAAGAGTTCCCTTTGCGGCTTGAGAAGTTGAGATGAAACTACAATGTACCAACAAACAGTTGCAAAACTTAATGTTTACTATTTCTTTCAAATAGTAAAACTGAACAAAATGAATTCAGCATACCTTGTAACATCTGTCGAACTTATAGGATAAAATGCAATGGAGGGTTCAAACTTTATGTCAAGATGCCCACTGTTTTGATCTGCTTTGCCAGACATATTTCTGATTACTCTTGTCATAAGTTCAGCACCATTCCACTGCAAGAGTTTATCATCATATGTTGAATAAAATTCCTTCAGGCACTCCGCTAATAAAGGGCTGCAATTAACATAAGCTAGGTGAAAAATACATAATTGTTATGATGATAATAGTTATGCATAATCATATATGAATGCCTGCAAAGTTATGATTAAAAAAAAAGGAAACTAAGATGCTATGTAATTCTCGTGTACTTGAGACCTAGTTACTTATAGACATCACATTTTATGACCAGCAAAGTTATAGACATCACATTTTATGACCTAGTTAGTTCTTTGACTTTTCAAAGAATTCACAAAATACACAAACTGATACTTCTAGAATCTCATTCATGATCCGTATGCTAACAACTGTAACAAAAGGAACATACCAAAATAACAGCAGCAACACATTTTTACATTTTCCCCTAAAAATAATAAAACACTAAAATAAAATGGACTTTGCCTGTGTGTTGGCTATTATATAATAGTAGTGACTTGTGCTTTCAACTAAATTCCATTAATTTATCAAACCATACTAAAAGACCTATTACTTTGGTAACACCCGGCTAATACATCACCAGACATCGCATTTAATTTGATTGCAATTTAATTGAAAAATCCAGTATTAATAAATGTCTTGTACTTTGAACAAAGTTTCAGACACTGCTCTTGATCAGTCTTACTAAGCCAGCCCTTCAAGGGTCACTGACTAAATTATGCCCAATTTGCAACGCAGGAAAGCACTGCACATCATTTTAACCAAAATGTCCAGAAGGAAAGCAGAAAACAGTTACAATGAAGAAAACTATATAATACTTACCTGTGTTTTTCAAATGCTAATACAGCACCACTAAAACTGGAATTTTCGGAAACTTGTTTTACAACACCAATAGAATTCTGGAGTGTGTTTAAGGGTTTAAGTACAACAACATCAGAGTCAAGGTATATCCCACCATATCTGCAGATAGGGCATGGAGGCACAAGTCAACAATAGTCCTATTCAAAAAAGAAAAGGAACTAAATCTGTATTCATGAGTCATGACTACATTTATGTTCAGATGAAATAGCAATATATAACTAATTAACATCAAGTATACGGGTTTTGCAAACTATTGGTCAAGTAATAACAAAGTATGACGAAAATAAAATTCTTTGAAGAAAATCTAATATTATTTGCTGGTTAACTTTTTTTTGTTGACAGGAAGAATGATAATGGCATTTAAGCCTCACACGGTTTATTTATCCTTTGTTCATATGTCAAAGTGAAGATTCCCCCTTTTGATGTTATGTCAACTACTCAACTGTTTTCATGGCAGCACGCAAACAAAATATTGATCTAGCTCGAAGTGAGAATCCATTCAGAGAGCTCAAGTCTGCTCCAGCAAAATTCTAAGTGATCCACTAAATGAAAGAGCATAGTACATCTCTTCTTTAGATGTTTATGATGTGTTTAGCTGAATGTTTATTTGTGAAGAAAGTATTACAATTCAGTATGAATGTTAATTTGTATTTGACTATTTGTAAGCAATTGAATATATGATTCTATTGGTGACTTCAGTGTTTTGATGTTCACTCATGCTAGTTACACTTTTAGAGGCATATGAATTTATATATATATTACAAATCGGAGTATTAAATTTCAGCAGAAAGCTGCTCATCTTCTTTTGGTGGTATCGTCGGTCAGTTCCATTGTAAGAGATATTATTCTTTCACCAAGTGTTCATTTACTTATGGATTCATCTACGTGGATATATTACTACATTAGATTTTATTTTCAAGAAGGTATATCGATATCTCTCCATATTCTTTAACAGATTGGAAAGAGTGAAGTTAACCCATGCATGTAAGTATGTAACTAAACAAGTTTGGTCCCTTTTTGTCTTACTTGTAAAGAGCAGCAAGGCGTACTAGCTCACTGTAATGCAAAGGATAGTATTTTGTTTTCCGCCAATCATTCCACACTGATACAAAATCATGGGTTAGAGTACCCTCCAAAAGTTCATCAAGATTCGGCAACGCAACTGCAACTTTGTATCTGTAAGAGGAAACCAGTCACATGCAAGTTGCATTAGTTGCCATACAAAGTAAATAGAAGCTGTTTCTGGAATGTAAATTTGAAGTTCAAATATAACACTAAATGAATAGCTACTGTGGAAAATATCTTTCTATTATTTAAGATGACAGAACAACTAACAACACATGATTTGGAATGGAATATAAATTTGAATTTCAAATATAACAGAAAATGAATAGTTAATGTGGAAAATATCTTAGTTCTATTATTTAAGATGACAGATCAACTGAAAATGCATGATTTGGCTCCAGTACCTAGTAGATAGTAGCAAAACAAAAATATAAATAAGTTGCATTCCTACTTCCTCAAATAACAGAAGGAAATGTTAAAATAAATGGATCTTCAAAAGGGCATGGATGCAACATAGAGAGGAGCACACTTTGGCTATCAGAAGTAAAGAAACAAATGAACAAAATGAAATCAAGAAAAAAATATAGAATTTAGTTTTAAATGC
The DNA here is from genome assembly GCA_030770085.1 of Oryza coarctata. Lineage (NCBI taxonomy): Eukaryota > Viridiplantae > Streptophyta > Magnoliopsida > Poales > Poaceae > Oryza > Oryza coarctata. Next base: position 15,440,621 of record CM061475.1, read on the forward strand.
CACTAACAATGCAATGACTTCCAGGCAGAGCTCAAATAGCAGTACAATAATAAGGTTAATAGCCACCAACAGCCACTGGGCGAGGCAAGAGTGAGAGCTCTTGTAGTGGAAATTATAAGCTGATTCAAAACTTAGACATTACTTGCTTTATTGAATATATCCACTTTTGTGAACATTTCACCTCCAAAAAAAATAAGACTTATACAAGGAGACATCAATTCATTATCACGGGAAATTCGTAGTGTATGTTAAACAAAAACATGTGATACAACAGCTTAGTTGTCTGTAACTATCTTTGAAAAGTTGACAGAAGGGAATTTCACACACTGAAATGGAAAGTAAATACCTAGATTCTACTTCCATGAGCATCAATTGTAAGATTTGAAAATTATTAAATTAGATCAAGCTGGGATGCGTATTAGGCCCATTGGCTTGATCAGATTTCACTTCATGTGTCAATAAGACAAGACTCTAGAGACAATCTATTAGGTAAAAGAATCATGTTTTTACTGGTTTCATTACAAATGTAGCCAAAATTAACACTAGTATGTGATACCTCAAACACTAAATGTAGATCCTAGATTTCATATGATACCAATCAAACCATTTCAGGTTTTAGGTCAGAAGCATAAATTTATTTCTTTGTTAATTAGTACTACCCTTAGTAAAATTAGCACTTGTGATTGATCAAGTACTACCCTTAAGCAGAGTCAGAGAATGAGCAGTAGAGAAACATACCCTTCCTTCACAAACTCCTTGAAGAATTCCAGCTCCAGAGTCTCAGAGAACATGACGACGCAAGCTTCAGGGTGCTGCCGCAGTAGGCTCTCCAGCCCACGCTGGTTCCGTACGCCATATGCCCACTGTGGGCTGTTCCACACCATGAACACCCTCATGGAGCATTTCCCCTGCTCAAAAAACTTCTCCATGAACTCAGAGAAGCCCAAATGTGGATCAATTCCCGGGTAGTATCCCCACCTCCTCTGCTGCTCCTTCTCGGTTACTTCCATTCCCTGCTTACTCCCAGATGATTGCAGGCTCCGCCGCTCAAAATTTTTGGAAGCCGCCTTCTCTATCTCGGCAAGAAGCATCCGACGCACCATGCGGTCGCCGCGGGTGAGAGATGTAAGGCTGGGGCTGTCCGGGTCCTGAAGCAACGGGTGGTTGCGCGGATTGAGGAATTCTAGGTTGGACCGCAGCATCCGATCGCGCCGGAGGTAGTCGGCCTTCCCCTCCAGCCAACTCGCCCACCCAGCGCGGAGGCGCGTCTCGGCAGCGGCGGAGGCAGGTTTCAGGAGCAACGCATCCTCGACGCCGGCGATTGACGAGATCTCCACCCGAAGCCCCAGATCCACCGGCTCGTCGTCGGATCCGAAGGCGGCGGCGGCGATCCGGTGCGCGGGCTCGAGGTGGGGTAACCCCGCCGGGAGAGGGTCACCGGCGGCGGGGAGGCGGAACGGCAGGCGGGCGACGCCGGCGGCGTGATCCCAAACGAGGGCCGAAGCGGACGCTGAGGTGGGGACATCATCGGCCGCGCCTAGGCCGGACGCGGAGTCCTCGTCGAGCACGTCGAGCTCGTCGATGGGATCGTCCTCAGGGTTGGAGACGGAGCCACCGCCCTCGGTGATGGAATCGGCGGCCGTGGTCGTGGTGGTTGCCGTAATCGTGACCGTGGGGTCGAGCACCGCGGCACCGTCATCCTCATCCTCGACAAGGTGGGAGGAGTTGGACGCCGCGTCGCCGGATGATGAGGAGTGGGGGAACGTAGAGGAAGAGGAGAGGCGGGAGTGGAGGACGGCGAGGGAGACGAGCAGGAGGAGCGCCGCCGCCACGGCGCACGACTGCGCGCCCAGGCCGGAGCGCCGCCGCGCCGCCGCGTGTGAGTGGGAGCGCGGCAACATCGCTGGCGCCGCTCGCCGCTCGCAGCGCAACGCAACGCAGACACAGAGGCCGCGCGTTTCCCAAAAGCTTCGTTTGTTTTCTTCGTGTTTAAACCACAACCATGCTGCGGTCGCCGTCGCGCGCGGCCGCCTCACCAACCCCCTCACCCTACCAACCACTGTCAGAGAGCTGACACGCCACCTATGTAAGCACTTGACAAGACATTTTTGTAGGGATTTCACGTGTTTTTATGATAAATCCCACGGGGAATCTGCCTTTATTTTGTGTGAATTCCAGATTACAGTGCAAACAGAGAACCTGACCTACGGAAAGAAAGGGGTTCGCATGCCTGCCATTCAGCCCATAACGGAGAGGCGCACGGTAAAACGCGAGGGTCGCTACAGTGTTTTGCCATAGATATAATGAAAAAGGTAGACACAATCAAAAAACTGTTCGTTTGTACTTTATCGATTCATTTTAGATAACTGTAGCGCTTGATCTCGCGCGTTGCCGTTTGATCCAACGGCTGAAAGTAGCCAATGATAGAGAGCAATGTACGTCTCTGCACAGAGGATACGAACCGAAAAGAATGGTATGTGAGGGAATCCTATTGGCAGACTCCCAACTGTTCAATGATTCACTGAACAATGTTTGCCTCTCGTCTCTGTAGCGTCGGTGGACTAATCTCCGTTGTCGTCTATCTCCGGCCAGCCGTTTTCAGATTGCGATCTGACAAACGCGGCCAGTAGCTTGATATAATCTTCGTCCAGCCGTGGTCCGAAGGTGCCCTGCCCCCTCGGAGTGCATTTTTCTCCGAAGCCCTGAACGCAGCAAACACACAATCAAAAAAATTAATGAGTACTAGCTCTGTAATTTCTACTCCAGTTTTCTACTCGTATTACTTGAACATCATTCGTAGTGACAACTAAGAATTACTACTCACTGGCATCCTTCCCTTCCCGTAGTAGGTTATGTTGTATAGCTCGTCCTCTGTGGCAACTCCATTTCTGCAGCAAATTTGCCCTTAACTACCTCTCTAGATACTTCATGAAAAGAGTAGCACCCTGTACATGATAAACCAGCAAGCTAAGAAAAAAAAGGTCAAAGAAACCCAAAAAAAAAGGCTTCGAGCCATTGAGTAATGGTTTCAGAAACTCACCGGCTGTAGGATATTTCCTCGCGTATCATGGCAGCCGATGCACGCCTTCCGGAACAGCGCCGCTCCTTTGGATTGGGCAAAGGCTGCAACAATGAGGAGACAAAAGGGGAAGGAGCCGATCAGATTGGGTTCCAATTGACAAGAACGTGATGTGCAGCACGTAGATTTCAGAAATATGGTAATCATGCTTGTGTAGCTGTGTAAATGCGCTGAGAGTGCTAATGTTCCTCTACCGATTTGTCACTGAATTCATATCTTCAGAGAAACCAGCTTCCACTCATTATTCTTACGCAGCCTAGAGCCCTAGACCTTTGGATGAAGATTTAACCGGGCGGTGCGGCAGCAGAGAAGGCAGGAAATGCGGCACCAAGGAGTAGCGCCGCCGCGGCCAAGAGCGGCACGGCCGTGCGCTCCGCCGCCGCTGCCGACGCAGCAACAGCAAGGGAGACAAACGACGGCGGGCGGTAAGGGCGGCGCGCCGCCTGCTCCAGGCTGCCGCAGCACACCGTTGTCCTCTGAGGAGCGCAGTGAGCGGCGGCCGTGTGATGCGGCCGCGGTGGCCGTGAGGCCAGAGGAAGCCAGTGCATAGCGCTTCTTCCTCGCCCGTCGCAGTGCGGAGGGAGAGCACGGGCAGGGTAATGGTTCAGATAGAGGCCACGTAGAAATGGGAACGGATTGGGTTTAGCCAATGCCCAAAGCCCCTAAACCCAGGAAGCTCCTACAATTCTGTATGGCACAGGTCTAAAACAGTTCTAGGCACGTACGTTACGTTTGCTAGAACTCATATCACAATGCGTTTCATTTTCAGTTTTTCCCCCCAGCAAGTCAGAAAAAAGATGGAATCCCCCATAGAAACTCTCTCTACCACCGTGGGCTAGAGTTTCAATCCAACTGAAGATATACAATTGTAGCCACACTACCGCCGTAAATGAACCAGTATCAGAAGTGACATCAAATGAACAATCGAAGGTTAAGTACATGGACTGGCACTTCTCAAATGAACAATCGAAGTCATAACTACACTTCTCAAGCAAAAATAGCTTAACAACAGCTGACCAAGTAGGCAAGTACATGGACTGGCAGGTTAAGAGAGCAAAATAATTGAATTTGGCTTGAATAAACCGATGATCAACAACATCCAAATTTACAAATATAACCAACAAAACAAAGGTGGATTTGTACACATCCAGATACTTTATCTAAAAAAAACACATCCAGATACACCAATGACATCAAGAACAACAAATTTAGCAGAAGACTTAATAATATTGAACACATGATACATATAAATTAAATTAACTAAAGTTTTCAAAATCTGCAGAAAACATAAGGCCCTGCTTACGCAATGATGTTGTGATTAGCATCCATTATTGGTATGCATAGTTGTATGAAACCAAAAGATTTTTTTGCCACCATTTGTTGCTTCTATTTACTGTGGGTACTTGTTCCAACTTCTCGACTTGCTAACCTAGAGCTCACAGTGACTCTGACCCTTGCTATGTCACTAAATTGAGCCACCATGTCACCCCCACCGCCCTGCATGAGATAGATGACAGGCATAGCTAATGCTGAACTCATAAAATTCTTATTTCAGGCAACACTTATCATAAAAATTCATTGATATGAGCAGCTAAACACAGCAGTTTATTCTTCAGTTGTTCTAGAGTAGCATATGCTAGTTTCAAAAAAAAGAGTGGCATATGCAACATCTGCCCTTTATCTTCTGAAAGTTTCAATGGCTACCTCTAACCTCTGCAACATTAGTGGTAATTTTCTAATCAATTAGAACATCATCGCGTCACCATGAACAACTAAAAAGTGCAATTGTCAAAACTGGCAACATGTACTTGTTAGATACACGGTATACAGTTCTTTTGTTAGTCATTCTAGACTGAAAAGATTACTTAACCAGCTCTTACCAAAAAAATCTACACTGGAGGCCAAAGTAAAATGTTGTGCCACAAAACACTATTTTCATTGTTGAACTGGCTTAGGGTCAGATCAGAGCCCTTGAAGAGTTTAAGTGAAACTGTAAAAGCATTAGACATTTGAACTAACAAACAAATATGTCAATCTTACTTTAGTAGATGTAAGTCGTAACCAGTTATTCCATAATAATCATGGAGGCTCAACTGCAAACGACTTCATAGCAACATGGTTAAGTAGAGGGTGGATAGTGGAGGTGTGGAGCAAACCATTTAAAACTAGAGAGTAATTACAATAAATCTTTACTTAAACTTAAATGGCATCGGTGAGTGGTTGCTGTTACTGTTTTCCATTGGCTTAATATCACAAAGAGACTTTGTAGAAAACATAACATCATCAACATAAATAGGCACACAAAATCTAATATGCACAGTAATTTTGTATTTAGCATCTGATGATCACAACAATTAAGAATATATCTAGCACTGAAAGCTATCCAGAACCAAAATGTACTTAAAGAGATAAACATTTCAGAGTTCCTTCCTGTTCCTTATCTCGCTATGTACTCTGTGCATTCAACACTAATCGCTACTTCGCTAGTATACTTCGGAGTAGCATACAGAAAGGGGCGATCCAGAACCAGATCACTTTTTGCAAAATCAATCCACCGAAAAAAGTGTAGAACAATGAGTCGTAGTCATCAGAATCGTATCACTATACCAGAGTATGGCTCCATTGGCAGCCATGGGCCTCACGTCACGGCTCCTGATGCGCCTCGAGGCAGAAGGAGAGGTCGATGCGCGCGCGCTGGCACTGGGAGCGCTTGAGCGCGGTGCCGGCGCTCCCGCAGAGGGTGCGGACCGCCTCCGTCTCCCAGGGGCAGCACGACGTCACCAGGCACTCGGCCAGCGCCCGGTTGAGGTGCCGGCACAGCACCTCCGGCTTCAGCGGGCCGCGTGCCGCGCTGCGGTGGCACTCGGCCAGCGCCCGCTGCGCCGCGGCGCAGGGCCCCGGTACAGGTACCGCCGCCGATTCGGCCTCTGACCCGCGCCGCCCTCCGCCGCCGCACCTGCTCATCGGAACCGCCCGATCGGTGAGGGAATCGGCGCTTCCGTCCCGCCGCGATCTCGTCATCTCTAGAGTACTCGCCTCGCTAACGAAAAAACGAACACCATGAGACTGAAGCCAACTATAGTTGGGCCGATTAATTTATGGGCCAGACTACCATCGACTTCTCAAACAAAAGCTTATTAGGCCTCCGATTTGAAACGTTTTTAGTGTGCTTTGAGATTAGTGTTCACGTTCATTTGGGCCGATTCTGACTTTGCACAAACATTCGGCTTGGAAAATGAAAATCCAGCCCAAAATGTCACAAAGGCCCATTAGAATTCACTGCTCTCCCTCCCACTATTTCACTTTCACCACTGGCCGAACCGTACCCTGTCTCGTCGTTCATCCCCACGTGGATTGACAGCGCCGATCCGCCGACGCCGCACACCGTCTCTTCCTGTGACAACATTGCACCGCACAGTGATGACTAATGAACCAGTCAGTACCCAATACAAAAAAAAGCGCGCGGCTCACGTGGGGAACCCATCGCAGCATCATCGACGATGGTAAAAACCCAGCAGCACAAAAGTACACGACCTTTTTATCGCAGGAGACCAACCAGGCATGCAACGGCCAGCGTCTACAGACGCATCGGCAGGTGGAGGGAGGCAACAGGCAAGGCTGCATGCGGGAACCAGAGAGAGAGAGAGAGAGGGACGGGGACACTGGTATCCAAGGAGGAGTTTTTGTCCGTCTCCCCGTCGCCCGCACTGTTCGCGCTCGCAGCTCGCTGCAGGCCACCGGCCGTCGTCTCTTCCACCATCAAATGATCACATGCTGTCCATCAACTCAGCCCGTCGTCGTCTCCTCTCCCCGACGTCTGTCTGTCCCCTGCCTGCACCGTGCGTGCCACTTTCCCCCACGGCATGCGGCTGCTGCCGAGCCGACCCGCGACGCGCCGGTCTCGCCCAAGCCTGTCAGTATCCCGTTCCGTTTGCTAGGATCTCACTGTACTACCATCCTACCAATGCTGATCTCGTCTATTATTCAAATTTTTATAGTTTTACTATTTATTTCCACAGGATACTATTAAGATGATTGTTATGAACCTTAAAAAACATCATTTAAAATAAGATGTATTAAAAATAATGTGAATAAGTATGCTCAAGTTTACAGAAAAACTAATTAAATTTATCAAATTTAATATTATATGTTTTTATTTATACAATATATTATATTATATATATATACTTTTTAAAATATGATAGAATCTCAATGTATGGTAGCGTCTCGATCCTACGATACTATAGATCAATAATACTATCTGTCTTGATAATAATTATTTTGGTATTGCTTCACCATCGCTATCTTTAAAAAGTATCGCATAGTCATACGTTAGTACATTACAATAGACCTATACAATTTATAGAAAACAGATGACTTCTCTTTTGTGTGTATTAGTAATATGCTTATGTTTTCTAACAAAAATAGGTTAGGTACGTGGACTGGATCAACCTAATTTTTTTAACCAATAGCACCTTTTTTTTCTAGTTTTATTGGGAAGAACTAATTGTCCAGTGGGTTTTCACACAGTGTTGGGAGTAGTGTCGCGCGGGAGTTGAGAGGGGGACAAAAGGAGGACGACTATCCTTTTAGGCCTTGTTTGGTAGGACTCTAGATCCATCCTTAGAGTGGAGGTGAGGAGTGGCATTTCTGCCACTCCACCATCGTAGTGTACTTTTTTGGAGCGATCCAACAACTCTACTCACTATTATTTCAGGATCTAAGGGTGTGTTTAGTAGGGCTCTAGTTCTAGCTCCACCTCTTCTAGAATTGGAGTCAAACTAAATGGTTCTAGCTCCACTAGAAAAAGAGTAAAGTAGTTTGAAGTAACATGAAAAAATAAACTAGAGATGTAGAGTGGGGTTCAAGTTACTTCTCAACTACATTTTATACTCTTGTCCTAGAGTTTTGGAGTAGTAGTTGTGCCAAACGAGACCTTAAAATAGTAGAGATAAAAAAAGAAACCGATATTTTTCTTACTGTTGTTAACACCAAAATTTAGATAGTCCAATGATGAATTGGAAAAAACCGATCAGTTGAAGAGGTGTCCGATTGCTACAAGGAATAAGCCGATCGGATTAAAGCAAGGGAAAGCTCTCGAAATAGAAGACTATCCAGATAAGGCCGAGTTTGCGGAGGAGCCGTGGAACCCACGGCAGAGTATTTTATCTTTTGTAAATCCTATCTTATATGGATAGAAATATTTGGTTAGTTAGTTAACTTCTTTACATATATTTTCCTTTTGTTAGTAAATAACGTCCGATGGTTATTGAAAACGCATCGGACTCTGTAAACCCAGGGTATAAATATAGATCCCTGGAGACATGTAAAATAATTAATCTTTCGATCAATACAACCTCGGCGTATCGCCACTCTAGGTTTTTACCGGCGGGGTCTGGCACTCGACGCGGGGTTGCATCGGTTAGGTCCGATCTCCGATGAAGGGGTAAGTCCCGCCACTATCTCGATATGTCTCGTTCTGTCTAATGTTGTATCAGTTAGGTTCAACCTCTTAAACCGATAGGATGAATCGTATCAGGTCCGTGCAGTATCTATCAGTCTATCAAGCTCTCTTCATCGTTGTCGGTTCTCGTGCAGTATCGGTTAGATTTGACCTACGAAGCAGCCGACGGTAGAATAAGCTTTAAGCCTATAGGTCTCTGTACAACGTTTTATCAGAGCGCTAGCCGATGAGTTATCTATACGTGGAGCATCACACCCAGCGTATCAGCTTTTTGGCCGATACGCGCTAGGTCTTTAGAGACTTTCCCTTAAGCGCCATGCCAAGCGTGTCGGCCTTTCAGCCGATGTGCGCCTGTCTTCAGAGAAATGTCCTCTCATCGGCTCAGCTAGTCGATGGGTTTGTTTCGCCCTTACTTCAGCACGTCCGATCCGGCGTCCGTTCTCGTACTATCTCGGTTAGGTCCAATCTTTGAAAATCGGTGCCAGCGGTGTTGTCACGGTGGGCGACGAGTCTTGTGCTGCTATCTCCATCCTGTGCCTCCATCGACTCTACGGCCGATGGATCAGGGCCTCGCTTTCGCTACGCCCGAAGCCATCGTATCCCTTGTTGACACCTACCCTCGCCCTCATCGGCTACCCCAGCTGATGGAAGGACACCCTGATTCCTATCAGCTATCGGCCGATAGCAAGAGCCATCTAGACGCGGTCGATGACCAACCCGATCCTATCGGCAGCCAGCCGATAGCGAGCGCTCATATCGGTCTGTCGTCCGACTGACCCATTTTGCCTCACCTCCTTGTCAATTGCAGAGTTAAATTGATTGGCACGCCTGCACCCGCACCGTCGCATCGGAGCCGACCGAACCCCACGGCCCTCGGTGCGCGTACCTCGAGCCACGGAGAGAAGCTGACCGACCTATACTGGAGCTAAACAGACCTCCTAGACGTCGGTGTGCTTGCACCGGGATCCGGCACGAACAACTGTAACACTTTGGGAGAGTTTTTAGGGAGATAATTCTTGAATGTAACTTTCCTGAGACGTGGTGACTTACATATGGCATCCATCACCCACGGATCTATATATCAACAACCACGTCCTCTGATTTTATGTAAAAATATCTCAATCCAGTTTTTAGAAGCAAATAGAAGTTAAAAGGAGTGAGACTATTAACTATTCCCTCTTATCTCAATATAAGTCATTTTATATAAGTAGTTTTAGAACTTCTAGACATCTTTTCAACTATTTTTTACTTATTTGCCTTGGTGCATAAATAATATCTATTTCGCAAAAAAAACTATTTATGTTTTTCAATGTAGTTTAAATGAAAAGCAATAACATCATTTGATTGTTTTCTTAATTATTATGCCTTGTCTAAAACAGACTATAGTTAGGATCAGAGAAAGTACTTTGTTTTGTTAGAGTATATAGGAGTTTGGGTAGGATGAGAATATGGAACTAAGAGAGAGAAGCTTCCTATGTTTTAAACGTTCTTTATAACTTAAAGATCTAGTTCTCATCTAAACTCCCTATTAATTTATGTCAGTCTTATGGTTTGAGACAACTTAAAATCCCTAGCTCCCTTTTCTAAGCTCTAAATCCCCTACACCAAAGATGGCAAACACATCATAAGGGGAGTTAGTCTCTATGCATACAACCACTATCTCCTTCAAACCACTTAAAAAAAGTTAGTTAAGCGCATAGAAAAAACATGAGTAGAGCTTACGTGGTATACATGACACATGTCCAATTTGCGAAATATACATATTGTTAATAAGTAATATATTAGCTGGTTTGATATGTCAGTAACACATATAGAAAATATCTGATACTTTTTGTTCTACATTTGTCGTTGGAAAATAAATTGATCACATTCATGCTTCCTACTGGATCCTTTCTCTCAACACACATTTTTAGTTACAGTTGAGTTGAGTGATATATAATAAGACTTTCATCATTTCGTTTCTAGAAAAGAAAGAAAAAGCTGTATGATTTATTACTAACTAAAATAATTTATAAATAAAAATTTTACATATATGTGTCTTTAGTGATTTAAAAATAATTGTTATAAAATAAACTACGATAAAAAACTCTAAAATTAAATTTTAAAAATTAAATTTTAATTTATAAGCGTAAGTAGAAACGAGTTGATGAGAGCCTATTCCTGGAAATTTAAATGGTGTATAGAAAAAGGAAAAACCGGTCCCGCGCGGGCGGCCCGTCCTTTGATTCCCTCTGCCTGGGCGCCGCCCGCTACGGGACGCGACCGGCTACCAGCAACCCGACAAACCGCACAGGCGGCCGCCCCGCCCTCGCGCGCCAGCGTCCAACGCTAACGGCGACCCTCCCTCTCGAACAGTGTCTCTCCCGCTAGCGTTATCATCAGCTACACCTATCCGCTGCGCTGCTGCTTGTGTTGCCACGGGGTCACCGGAAAATTATTGGCCGCCTCCACCGGGCGGACTGACGTGATGCTCCAGGGAGTCCTGTCGTGTGCCCCCGGCGCCGACGCGGCAGCGATGAAGCCCAAGCGGGCGGCCGACGACGAGGAGGAAGGTGAGCGGGCGCGGGGGAAGCGGCTGGCAGCTGAGGGGAAGCAGGGATTGGTGGCGGTGGCTGGGGAGGGGGAGGAGAAGGAGGAGGCGGCGGCGGAGACGCGGGGGCTACGGCTGCTCAATCTGTTGCTGAGGTGCGCCGAGGCGGTGGCGATGGACCAGCTGCCGGAGGCGCGGGACCTGCTGCCGGAGATCGCCGAGCTGGCGTCCCCGTTCGGGTCGTCGCCCGAGCGCGTCGCCGCCTACTTCGGGGACGCGCTGTGCGCGCGCGTGCTGAGCTCCTACCTCGGGGCCTACTCGCCGCTCGCGCTCCGCCCGCTCGCCGCCGCGCAGAGCCGCCGCATCTCAGGCGCGTTCCAGGCGTACAACGCGCTCTCGCCGCTCGTCAAGTTCTCGCACTTCACGGCCAACCAGGCCATCTTCCAGGCGCTCGACGGCGAGGACCGCGTCCACGTGATCGACCTCGATATCATGCAGGGATTGCAGTGGCCGGGGCTCTTCCACATCCTCGCCTCCCGCCCAAGCAAGCCGCGGTCGCTCCGGATCACAGGGCTTGGCGCGTCGCTCGACGTCCTCGAGGCCACCGGCCGCCGCCTCGCCGACTTCGCCTCGTCGCTTGGCTTGCCCTTCGAGTTCCGGCCCATCGAGGGGAAGATCGGGCACGTCGCCAACGCCGCCGCCCTCCTCGGCCCGCGCCACCACGGGGAGGCCACCGTCGTGCACTGGATGCACCACTGCCTCTACGACGCGACGGGCTCCGACGCCGGCACGGTGCGCCTGCTCAAGAGCCTGCGGCCGAAGCTGATCACCATCGTGGAGCAGGACCTCGGCCACAGCGGCGACTTCTTGGGCCGGTTCGTGGAGGCGCTGCACTACTACTCGGCGCTGTTCGACGCGCTGGGCAACGGCGCCGGCGCCGCGGAGGAGGAGTCGGCGGAGCGGCACGCGGTGGAGCGGCAGCTCCTGGGCGCGGAGATACGGAACATCGTCGCCGTCGGGGGGCCCAAGCGCACCGGCGAGGTGAGCGTCGAGCGGTGGGGCGACGAGCTGCGGCGCACGGGGTTCCGGCCGGTGACCCTGGCCGGCAGCCCCGCCGCGCAGGCGAGGCTGCTGCTCGGCATGTACCCATGGAAAGGCTACACGCTCGTCGAAGAAGACGGCTGCCTCAAGCTCGGGTGGAAGGACCTGTCCCTGCTCACCGCGTCGTCGTGGGGGCCGACAGACGCCGACGTCGCCGCCGGCGGCGATACCCACCATGAGAGCCACGATTCTTGATCACATGATCGCAGTAGCATCCAGGTCGATTCACCCGCTGCAAAACTCGCAGATTTTCTTGGTCACCTTCATCATCCATTAATTCATCCTTACCCATCCTGCAAACTACCGCATTCGATCGTTCTTCTTCCTTCTGTGAGTAGTATTTTGGCCGATGGTTAAGCTTGAAATATAATCATATAGGCTTCATCATTCGTTCTCTCTCCAGGCATCAACATTCGATTTCTAATATGACGATGCTTATGGAATGTTCCGAGCAGGTGATGAACACAGAACTGTTCCGAGCAAAAGATACTCGCAAATGTTCATCATCTGCCTGTTTCTTCATCAAAAAATTTGGATTTTTAGATAGATCGTCTACCGGAGATCGATTTAATTGAGGACAGGGAGCCAGGGATGTGATGTGAGGTGAAGTGACAAATGACAATATAATTAAGGAGGTGCTTGCACGGCCGGGTTCCGATAATCAACTCGATAGTATAGTAGTTGGAGGTCATAGCAGAACACTGACAGCTTACCCGTCGGCTCTATCGAAAACTAGCAAAATCTACTAGCAACACATACTGTTCGGTTTCACGGCTTTATGCTCTCTTCAGTTGTCTGGTTAAGCAACGACTCTGAGAAGCTATTACTGTTTGCAAGAGTGACTGCTTGCACGTATCGACGTAGGTTTTTGCAGTTGTTTGCGATTACATTGCCGTATGAACAGGGGCAATAGGGAGGGGACTGTCTCTCTTGGATTTTTCTTTTTGATCATTTGAGATGCTATGAAGATGGAATACAACTACTATAGAAGTGGTTCCATTAGACAAACAGATCACAGGGATAAATCTCTCTGGCCATGGATACAAGAAGCCGGGGCCGAGGCGATGACATGATATTTCAGGGACTCAGATCAGGTTGGTTGACATGACTGAGGCAACTCAGGATTGAGCAACTCGTGAGCACACACAGAGAGATGATTTCATCCCGTTCAGGCTGGTATTGCCGGCTCTGTAAAACGGAGTGAAGCCGTGAAGGCTATAGCAATTAGCAAATCCCTTTAGTTCGCATGTTTATTATCTCTTCTACATTGTACACTACAGCTTGGAGTGCCGCACAAGGTTGTCAAAATCTCAGTCCTGCTATACGATTTTACAGTCTTAATTAAGATATCTGATTCTACTATTATAGTGAATAGAATCTACGATTTTATAATTTTCATATATACGATTTTATGATTGCATCTAATCCAGGATGAAATGTTTTCCAAGGTTCCAGCGGTCCAGACTAGCACATTCGTCCAACTCACCACGGCTCAATTAAAGCCTAGTAGCCCAGCTAACTCTCATGTCCGTAATACGGCTCATGCGATTCGGAACTCCTGCGAAAGGACCCCTGCTTGCGATCGCCACCAATAGTAGCGGTCCAGATTTTTGCAGCTACCTCTTGGACCGCGCCTTCTTTCCTCCATGCTGCTTGTGGGACTCCGCCCAGTTGTCTCTCACCCAATTGGCAACCGGTTTGCAGTCGATCGAGCTAGGAGATCGTCCGGCCGGCCGTTCGTCGCTTCTTAGCTAGCTCCTTCGATCAGCTTCAAAACCGAAGCCGCGCCGTCGTCTTCTTTCACCGCTGATCCAGAGTGCTCCGCGACTGCGTGTTCCTGGATATATATTCGCGACGCGTTGCCGTTGCTGGCCACTCGTTCACTCTCCATCTCGCCCAAGCTCAAGCATTTCCACCATCTGCAGCTGCTAGTGTGCTACCTCGGTGGTCATGAGTTACTACGGCCAGCAGCCGGCTCCGGTGACCGGTAATAACACCACAAACTTGGAGACTTCTCTGTAGATAGCTGCTCTGTTCTTGGTTGTTGCGTGCGTGCTTCCTTCACACTGATTGAGTGATTCGGTGTTCGGTTTTTCTCTTCTTTCTTTTGTCGGGGGTAACGATCGAGCAGCGTACCCCGCCAGTGACGGCGCCTCCGCAGCCGACGGGGCAGGCGTACATGGCGCTGCAGGGGAACTACGCTCCGCCTCCGCCGCCGGGATACCCGGGCAACTTCGACGTGGGCATGAACCCGCCGCAGCCCGCCGCGCAGACACACAGCCGCGGTGACAAGGCCTTCCTGGAAGGATGGTAAGCTTGCTTGGGCGTCATGATAATCAGATAATGTCATGTGTGAAGCGCAGTGGCTCAGCCTGCCAGCCATTTTATTACTCCAGTCATAACCATAGATCATATACCTAACGTAGATCGAAAATTGAGGATTTATTGTCGTGTGCTACTGGCATATTAGGCCATTTATAAGGTTAATGACATGTTAACGGAAAGGGTAAATTTGTAGTTTTGAAGGGTACGTATAGGATCGAATTTCATCCTTCGATTCTTGAAGCGATACTCCACCGAGGCATAACCAAGGTGATTTCACGCTAATCAGGGACATGTATCACAACCTAAAAGTTTTAAATTTTACAAATCATGTTTTAAATGAAATTCGGTTGATTTTTCATTCTTTGCATTTTTTTTCCGGAATGATACCTTGTTTTCAAACAACAAAAGAAATGAATTTACAAAGAAATGTGGAACCTACGGAAATCCTGAAAATCATTTCCATGAATACAAGTTACCCCATGAGTATCTAAATCTGGTATTTTTAGAGATCTTTTTCTGCAATAATTTGCACATTTTTTAGTTGTCACATGTGTCCCAACTCCCAAGCCATCACCTAATAAGCACCGAACTATCCTAGCTAAACCTCGAAGGGTATTGTGTCTGGTACTGAAAGTTAAAGGTGAAATATATCTAGTTATTACAGAGTTTATGATTAAAAAGCATATTCCTAGAAAAGTGGGTATAAACTAGATTTTTGCCCGTTTTGTTGTTTTGCAGCTGCGCTGCCATTTTCTGTTGTTGCCTCCTCGACATGTGCTTCTAGGTTATAGAGTAAAAAGTATATGCAAATCATATGTTGCAATTTATGTTAGTTTTCCCTATACGTCCATATATTATTGTCTGTAAAGCTGTACTATCCATTTTAAGGTTTGTACTTCTGCGCCATGTAAGTGTTGAATGAAGATTTGTCATGTTCATTTTTTAGTTTCTGATGCTTAGGAAAGGAAACACTTTGAGGAAAATAAGTAAATAAGATTCCAAATGGACTTCCAATTTTTCTGCAAGTATGTAGGATAATTATCCATAGGTTTAAATAACTACAATCACATCTACAGTGAGTTCTGGGTGATTCTTATGCCTCAGGATCAGTGAAATATACGGGGCTTTCTAGGTCATCATTGTTTGCAGAGGCAAATGACTCTTCAGATCCTATCGTCGATGGACTTGAAATACTACTCTCTTCAGAATCCGAGATTTCATCATGTACAGAATCAGGTTCCTCAAGCTCGGACTCAGATCCTGAAGTCCCTAACTGCTTATTAATTGCAACCTTGGCCATGTCGAGAAACCATTCATCCTCAGGTAGAGAACTGAATAATAGGAGGAAGAAAACAATACTGAGCAATTCGGCCATGAAAAACAGGTAGCTAAAGGATATTGCGAAAATAAGAGAAAAAAAGAGGACGGTAGAAAAAACATGATTACAAACCTTTGTGGGTCAACATTTCTCGCTGAGAAAGCTGCGATTGCTCTAGTTATGATTACCGACACAAGCTGCTGAACAGGTCTGTGTGGATACCGTCCACAGACAGCAATCTCAACGACGAAGTGCATATCAAGAATAAGCTGAAAGCAGAAAATATTGATCTTTTAGTATTTGAACCAAAGTAACATGAAAGCTTGAGAAAATGTACCTGCTGTAGTCCTGAAGGCCAGAGTTGGATGGATTCATCCTGAAAAACGTCCCAGAATTCCTGTTCATTGGAGAGCCACATGACAACCGTTTCAGTTAGCCTTGAGAGCAAGATCTTCTGTATCTTCTCTTTGCCCAGTAAGACATCACCAGCAACACTAGCTAGCTGCCGCAACTTTACAAACAGTGCCTGAGAAAAATATATAAGACAGATAGGTGAGATAACTGTATTTTTTGTGTAAGCAGTAATTTAATTAGCTCAATGATAACACAAACACATTGCCTTTGCTTCTCTTAAATTACATCAAAGGGTCTGCATGTAATCATCTGAACAGAAATGCATGATAAATTGAGCCAACATTATTAAATCATTTTTAACAAGATCAGATTTCTATCTTATCCCTGAAATGTATGCCCTGCCTTTCACCACTTTCAAGCTAACAAGGATGATCACTCCGAAACTGGGATGAGGATTCCCATGCATATCAGTTAACAGAGAGTTTGCTTGAGAGTTAATCAACAATATATAATAAAATGTCATGTTTTATGATGGACTGAAGCAAATTTAGTGCAAACATATTTAGAAGACTTAGATAAGGAGATAGGAGTCTAAACAGCAACTACCCCTATGTTGCCTAAATGATATGAACTTTTATGTTTAGTGCCAGCTAGCAAATAAAATGTAATTAAATTAAAGGTCAAAATCATCCGGAAAGTTTTGAGACTGAAAGAAACCAAGGAAAGGGTTGTAAAAGAAATATTATGGTCCTAAGTTATCCTCTTGTGCACAGCATGGTGGTTCAAAAAGAAGTACCATATGTCACAGCATCATCCTTTTTTTGCAGTTTGATCCTATCCTTATAATTTATAAACAGAGGAATGTTTAAATATAGACCTGTGAACTGTGATGCTATGATTTTCAGGGTGACATGAAATCATTTGAGCTGTTAATAATATCGATGCAAATAACTAATATCACATCATTGAAATGGAATCACCTGGAAAGGCAGTGAAGGAGAGGGATCAGATTCCCAAAGAAGATCATCAGTTTTCAGCTCCAAGTACATTCTAGCATCCAGTCGTGATTTCCCTTCTAAGTAAATAAATGATAATACATACTGTAGGCAGAAATGATCCCTCAGTTTATCCAATGAATGCTGCAGACTACGTTTCCACTCTTTGTATTCTATGGAGTATATAGATCCAGAACCAAGGCCCTCGCCTGATCCACCAATTCTCTTCTTCTCAGTTTGGATATCAAAAAACTTAGATACAGCTGCTGGCAATAATTCATCTGCTACAGTATATGCCGTTCCAATGAGTTGAATCTGCTGCGCATCACTTTCTGCTTTAAATTCTATGGGCCCTTTTGACTCCACTAGATGATCATCTTCAGAAGCTCCTGGTAAGACTTCGATTAGTGCTTCAACATATTTATCAAATAGCTGGACAAATTTATTCAAAATTGTTCCACCAAAGTGAACTATAGTCATTGGGGTAATTTGATCCAAAACATCCTGAAAGGAGCACATACAGAGATCAGGTGCTCCATATTATAGATAACAAGCGGACTATGTAAAATTTTAAAGCAACTCAATGAACTGCATGTCATTCTAATTTGCAATTTTTCAATAAAGACTGTCATTTCCAAAATTTTAAAATAGGCTATAGTATTCCGGTGCCTACACTAACACATGCAAGTGTGTCACGTATATTATCATATGTATATGGATGCATGGAGTTTTACATTTATCTTTGGTTGCTTTCTGTCAAGTAACTAACATAAAGCAACAACACACATTAATAAGGTTCAATCTCAACAAGGTTTTCAAGTGCCGCTAGAAACCAATGACCAACAAAAAGAAGTGCTGCTATACTGCTAGAAACCAGGTAATCATGTGTATCTTACAATGAGAATAAATTGGATTTAAGACATATCAAGTTTACTGATAGGACCAGTCAAATACTTAAATAATATTGTCCAGTTGAACTGGACAGGAAACTGAATTGTCAGACACATTAAGACAAAAGGTTGAAATAAGGAAAATCCAGTAAAAAGAATAAAACAAGGAACTCACATTGACAATGGACATGAACTTCTTTCCACTGCTTGTAAGCACAATATTCAGTGCAACTGCACTGGAGAGCCGTGATCCTTCTTGAGGGCTGGGAAGCAGAATATCATCATTTTTTGCTGAATCTACAATTTTTCTTCTCAACTTTCTAAAATTCAGGTCAAGCACTTCTTCAACATAGGGATGCAATAGTACCATAAGTAAATTTGAGAATTTCAGGCCACAAGATTCTAGATAAGAGCAGTGAGTGAGACTAGTTTGGATGCATATGCAGGCAGAACGAAGGGCAGAGATACTCTCAGGCAAAGGAGAATTTTCTTTAACCAAACACACAAAGGTTTCTATTTCATATTCAGCCCACTGAATAATCCGGTTGAAATTCATGGGGCTATCCCCAAATAGTGTACTAGATTCTTTGGATGCCTTTGAGATAGCTGTGAAAACAAGCTTTGACAAAGTTGCAGAGTAAGTTTCTGTGTAGATTGAACAGGTTGGAAGAAATGCTTCGACATTTTTCTGAAGACATGACCCATAAGCTTTTAGAAGTACTTGGTGGGCTAGAGAACCTTTGCCAATCTTAATAAGGCCAGACAAAGATTTCCTTAGCTCAGTAATAGATAAAAAAGGCTGTTCTGAATACCTAACAAGCTGATCCTCAAGAATTGATTTCCTTTTGGATAGCGCTGTCTTATAGGCAGAAATATCTGCATCTAATTCTTTGCCAGAATCATCCGTGGCCATATATTTCTTCTCTTCGGTTTCCAAAGCAAGCAATGCCTCATCTATTTTGTGCTCCGCAAGCAAAATATCTAATTTATCCAGAAAACTAACCATGGAATCTTGGGTATCATAGGACAAAATTTCATCAAGTTCTGTTTGAAGGTCCTTCTCTTCCACGTGTTCATCCTTGCAATATTTTTGCCACATTTCGAGTTCACGGCACACACCACTCATTAGATCTTGTACAAGAATCCCCTGGGCAGACACATGCTTCTGTAATTCAATTAACTCTTGTTCTGCCTCAACAACCTCCTCAGATATTCTGCGAAAAGAAACAAACATCAGAAAACATTTCAGTAAATTAAAAACAGCAATGACTGCAAGAAAGTAGGAAGAAACACATAATATTATATATTACAATCAAAATTTATATCCAAATTTGTAGTGACTCAAAGATAAAGCTGAATTGTACATCAAAAAAAAAACATTGATGCACTTGGGGAGAAAGGTTAACTTTTAAGTTTCAGCTAATAATTAGATAAAACTTAATGATAGAAGAAATCATCAGCAAGAATATAACGGGAAGGATCAGAATATTTTCTCTACTATCAGAAGGAAATGAATCAATCAGTAATTAGCATTTACCTGAGGAAAGCGTGGTATTTCGACTGCATATTCCCACACAAGTTTTCGATAGCATCCTTCAATTCCAATAGCTCAAAGCAAATTTTCCTGATACCCTGTTAAACAAAGTAGGTAATATCAGTGAGTACCACCATCACCAAATGTTTCAGCAACAACCGGAGTCCCCACAAGAGGTCCCAACAGACACAGATGCCGGTGAACCAACAGCTCCATTTAAGTTCCATTGCAATAAGGTCAAGCTAGTCTAGGTTGTACTTCCTATGTAAGCTTCGGTTGCAACTTACACCAGATCGTGTTACAAAACACGCCACACAATCAAACAATCACAAATCAGAATAACCAACTGCTGCATATATATTCACTCTCCTAAGAGGTTGCCCCTTAGCAACACCACACGGATCCGAAATCGCAATCCAACTCGACCACAAGCAAGCAAGATAGAGCGGCAGCAGCAAGGAGGGGATGGCAAGCGAGAACTAGCCGATACGGACAGAGCGGCAGGTAGAGACGAAGGGGGAAGAAACAGCGGGTGCACGCAGCGGAATGAAGGAGGCGGAGAGAGTGGACGAGGAGGAGGGGGGGGGGGGGCGCGGAAGGAAAGGACACCTTCTCGGTCTGCGACTGGTAAGCGGCGCGGATGGAGGACTGCGGGGTGATCCACTCGTGGCCCGGGAAGTCCTCCTCCAGCTCCTCCTCGCTGCTGCTCTCCATCGCCGCCGGCCTCCCCAGCGTCTCCGCCTTCTCCTCCGGGCCTCTCTACCGAGCGGGAGAGAGAGACAGAGAGCTGCCTCGCGTGCGGCTTGCGGTGGCCGGCGGCGGGGAGCGTGGAGAGGGGCGGGGGCGGTGGTGGGGGTTGGGTTTGGGGTGGAGTACGGGGAGTGCCGTTATGGGCGGTCGGTCACCCACCGGCAACGACCGGAGGGCTACCGTGTAGTGGGGGGGTTTCTGTGTGACGTCGTGCTCTGCTTCGTCTCCTCTGCGAGACTGCGATAGGTGGTGGTGTGGCAAGGGGTCCGGGCTGTCGGTGTAAAAAGATACTTTACCTGGTGAAACCTTTTAGAACTTCGGTTACTTTTGATTTTGCTTATGTTTTGAATCTCTGTAATAATGACCAATAATAAAACTCTTGGAGATGTTTTTGAAACTTTGAATAGAGGATTTATGACTGACTAATCCTTTCGTTAAAAAAACAGTTTTTACTATAATTAGATTAGTAGTACAAATTGACCTCGATAAAACCTAGAACCTTCACAAAAAGCTTTACTGAAATAAAACCGATATTAGCTTGAGACCAAACTAACTTGCGTTTTGTTCTTTAAATAAATTTGAAATGCTAATCTAGACCTTCTCAGTTTGATCGGGTTTAGGCAATAAGTTTTAGCATAAAAGAAGATGCCTTTTTTAGCCAACTTACCCATGTTAAATAGTTAGGTCTACTTTCGATTTTAAAATAAGCAATCTTATTCTTCAATCCCTAGATAATATAATTCTAAAATATAACAGTAATATATTAATAACAAACTATTAGTATAAATCTAAACAAATATATATATACGAAAAGAGGTGTATATGTCCGTATGCCACGTATTATCAAACCTATAACAAAATTTATTAGTAGCATTTACAAATTTATCATTGTTTTTTTTATTTTATAAGGATGCCACTCAAATGATAACTCTAGTTGTATTTTTTAATTTTTTAGTGGCATATTCGTGACAAATTTACAGTTATCCTAATTTATTATGAGTCTACTTATAAACATAATAAAAAATAATCAATCACTCTTGTAACTCACAAATAATATTGCATATTTTTTCTTGATATATATATATATATATGCGCGCGCATCAGAGATACATGGCAGTTCCTGAATCCGATTATATGAGAAAAATATGGATTAGGATAAGGGATATGTGTTCTGATGTGGAAATAGCAAGATCCGACTGTACTCAACTAAATTTAGACTTAGAGAGGGCTATACTACCCTTTTGGGAAAGAGTGGAGACAATGTGCATATAAAAAATTGTGGGGTAGGCCAGAGGGAGATTCAAATACCCAAATTTTGATTGTTTTTTTTTAAAAAAGAAAACAAGGTAAAACGATACTCAAGGATTTAAGTGTCTAAGACATGAAGTGTAGCAATACGTTTGGGATATAGTGTTTTATCTTCTATTACACTAGCCGACAATTCGTTACTTCAACATAAAACGGGCTAAAAAAGTTCCCTTTCTGCCTTAGTTATTCAAATTCACGACCAAACATTTTGAAATTAACAATTTTTAGCTGAACATTTTGTAAAATTTTGAGGGGGAAGGTGGATTCACATGCAACCAAAGCTTCCAGCCAAAAACGGAAAAAGAAAAGAAAAACCAATTCCACCAATGAACTTGTGGGAACAATAAATTAGTAATCTAGAGATAATAAAATTTTACACTTCAAATCAAATGCAAAGACATCCAATTAATCGTAAGTTTTTTTAATTCAACCTAGGGACGACAATTATTTACAGGATATGAATGAATCATTTCAACATATTTTATGGATAAACTTTTGTAAGCTAATGATGAAAAATAGAATACTAAGAAAGAACCCAAAAGATAATTATAAAATTGAGTTTCCAAATTTAAATTTTAGCTTACAACTGATAAGACAACAAGTAGGCAATAAGAAATAAAAGTAAGATATGTATAGATGCGGCTACAAGCATGAGAGAAGTAATGCAGTGACAAAAGGAAGAGGATGACTAACGAGGTAGAGATAGGGTCTCCTCTAATTTAAAATTTTGCACACAACTTATTATATCTTCAGAACATTTAGAAGAACAAGATTTTACACTGTTCATGATTTCATGTACCTAGAGGCCTATGGCCTGGGGACCCATTTCATAGTTGGATATATGGACGTGGACATTCCTTTCATCGTTTCTAACTTAGGCACCATTTGACAGTGGAGGCAATTGAAGATTTTTCTCTGTTTCTGTGAACATAAAAAAATTATATATAAGTTTCTTCAAAAGTCAAATAAATTGTTTTTTAAGTTTACAGTGGCTAATAATTACGATAATAACCTCTCGTTTTATGTGCGTAAAAAAATCCCACATAACCTGCAAAAAAAAACACCCGCTTAGAGCGGTGGGCTCATTTGAAATTAGCTAAGCGAAAGAGGCCATAGCTTAACTTCGGTACCTCAACTTTCAAGCCCAATTCAAAATAGAAGAAATCAAAGCCCAGTCTTTAGCACATCCCGTTCTAGCCTATGGGCCGATTCGGCAAGACGAACAAGGAGGTCTCCTCGTCTTCTTCTCTCCTCCCACTCTCGAATTCGGGCAAGACGACGTTGGCCCTCCTTGGTCAACCCGTGTACCGTAGCGCCCGGCTCCCGCGGAGGCGCAGGGCCGAGGAATATCCGGAGGATGACGAGACGAAGCGCGCGCGCGGTCGCTGTCGGCGGCAGCGTCAGCCGCCCGCACCACCCCACCTCCGTCCTCGCCTGCCGAGCACCAGCAGACACCGCGAGAAAGTACAAAGCGGAGCGCCACCCAGCCAACCACCCGCTGTCGCTGCCGCTGCGCTGACCCCTTCCACCACCTCGCCTCCGCCCCCTTCCGCCGGCCGGCAGCGGCAGCGGCAGCAGGCGGCGGCTAGCGGCCGCCCCGCCCCGCCCCGCACCAAGACATGGCCACCCGCTTCCTCCTCCTCGTATTCCCCTCTCCTCCGCGCTGCTCGTCCTCTCCGCCGCCGCCGCGCCCCGTGGCCGCCTCAGTCAAGGTATGGGAGGCTCGTGGACTGTTCACGATCGTGTTCGTGCTAGAGATTTTGCTGTTGCCCCGCTGACATGGTGACTTGGGGGATTTTGCTGCCGCTGACCTTGTTGCAGTGGATGTGGGGAGGCAGCTGAAGGAGGAGCTGTGGGAGAGGAACCAAGGGCACAAGATGCTCAGGTTGTGGCGCGATGATGACCCATGCTCTCCATCTCCCTGGGAAGGGTTCTCTTGCCGATGGAAGGACGGCGATCTTGTCGTTGCCAAGCTGTGAGTTCCTTCCCTTCCCTGCACACGAGATTATTGTCGACGTGATCAGCGTTCTCACGTCCATTGGTGCTATTCATTCTGCTGCTTTGATGAGAATTTGTTTGGTCGTCCTTTTGAATTAGTTACACCTGCAATAATGAGTTGCGTTGAATTGTGACCAATGAGGTATACTGATATCTGTGCAGGAACTTTTCTTCAAAGAAACTGCAAGGGTCGATTCCCACCGCGATTGGTAACTTAACAGAACTAGATGAGATGTATGTTTCACTAATCTTTTTTTTTTATTTTTCTTCCAAGAGTGTTCGTATTTCAGATGTTGGTTTTATGTTCTTATTATTAATTCTGGGTGCAGTGACCTGAAGGACAACAACTTCACTGGATCTGTTCTGGAATCTTTCTCCGATCTCACACACTTGCTGAAGCTGTAAGTAAATGTTGTCCTGTGCCTTTTCCTCTTATAATAAAGAACATACTGTATGCACAAATTCCATGTGTCATTCTGGGATCTCGACAGTTTTACACAATTTAGATCATGCTGGATTCAGTTGCTATGCTTCTCATATATGTACATTCGATATTGACCAAAAACGTTGTAAACATGGTCATCTGTCCAGCTCAGTAAATTGCAATCCCTTCTTGAGCAATCAGCTACCAGATGGCCTATCTATCAGCGTGGAATTTAGGTGAGATATCTCTTCTGATGTTCAATGTATATGGTCTTGAGTGGCAGTAACATAATTTTACAACACTTGCTTATGAAAAATAAAAGCTATGGAGGCTGCGCTTATCATAGTCCACCTGGAGTTTCTATTCAGAGAATATTTGTTATTGGTAGCATTGCTGGAGGATCTTTGGCATGCACTTTTGCACTTGGATTTTTCTTCCTTTGTTTCAACAAACGTGAAAAGAATCCTCGGAAAACAGACTGCTCTTCTACAACAAGTATGTCCCCTTCTGCTGCATTTAGATGTAGATATTTTGCATGCTTGCATGCATAAGTTATATTGCGTGCAAATCTCATTGCACAGTTTCATGTACTGATGTCCATCTATGAGTTCATAGGTGCATTATGTGTGTATGTGATAAGAAGCCTTCATTTCATAGATGAAGCAGTTCTCATACATGTCTTATCCTTTGTAAGCAGTGGTAGCAGGCCTTGAAATTTGAAAACCATGTAGCAAACAGATTTATCCTGCTTTTACTCTTCAATGGAGACTCATCAACATAAGTAGGAGTTGCATTTATCAGTTCATCCAGTCTCCTAAAAAAGAATATGCACCTCATAATCAGTGGTCGGTACTGTACTTAAAAACTCAATACATCAATAAATGCTTTCTATGATGTTGTATGCAGATCCTGTTTTTAAATAATGTAGCACCCATAAAGCTACAAACCCTGCCGTACAACAGTTGTCACTTAAATCAATCCAGAATGCAACACACGGCTTCAAAACCTTGATAGGGGAGGGTGGGTTTGGATCTGTTTATCGAGGTACACTAGCACATGGTCAAGAAGTTGCTGTAAAGGTTCGCTCAACCTCGTCAACACAGGGAACACGTGAATTCAACAATGAGGTACAGATGAAACCTATCCTAGTATCCTTGCTAGCATAATGGGATCTTGATGGGGTAAGCCAAATTCTAAAAAGGAGTATCAGTCTTGCATTCGATCTAAAAAATTAAATGACTTTCAGCTGTAAATTCAATAACAAGGAATTGATATCCTCATCCATTTTCATAATGTCGATAATGTTCCATCATGTGCTAAAACTTGGATAAATTAAATCAACGATCAGTTTTTTAAAAAAGAATACATCGATTGTCACTTGTTTAGTTTTTCAGTATATAGTTAAATGAAAAGTTCCTCTGAGGCTCTGATCATCAATCAATCAAATGACACGGTTGAGGCTTCTTTCTGCTGTGCTGCATGAGAATTTGGTCCCACTAATTGGATATTGCTGTGAAAATGATCAACAAATTTTGGTCTATCCATTCATGTCCAATGGTTACCTACAGGATTGCCTCTATGGTATGAAGTTCATCTAAGATTTAGTTACTTTTCAGTTTAAGACCCTTCTTAATAATATATTTTTAGGTGAGGCATCTAAAAGGAAAGTTCTTGATTGGCCCACCAGACTATCTGTTTGCATTGGTGCTGCTAGAGGTAAGCACTCCAGAAAGGTCCTACAGTTGGTTTTATTTCTAGTGGGATTGAAATTAATCCTTCTCTGTGCAATGAAGGGACATTAGTTACTCTGTATATATTTGAACATTACAGATGCTTTTTCCTCACTCCTTTTACATGATCGGTTGCTTGTTTTGCTTGTTCAGGATTAGCACATTTGCACAGTTTTGCTGGCTGCTGTATCATACAGAGACGTTAAGTCCAGCAACATACTCCTGGATCACACCATGTGTGGCAAGGTTGCAGACTTTGGTTTTTCTAAGTATGCACCTCAAGAAGGTGACAGTAATGCATCAATGGAAGTGAGGGGAACTGCTGGATGTTTAGACCCTGAGTAAGTTGTCATTGCTTTCACTATGGAACCAAACTCCTTTTTCCCTACGAATCCACATATCATGCTATATAACAATCAATGTATATGTCAGTTGAAATGCCTGCATGTCTTTTTCTCTACTTACATTCTGTGATTCAACTTCTGGCTAATTCAATTGTGCTTCCTTTTTTTAGATACTATTCGACTCAGTTGTTATCAACCAAAAGTGATGTGTTCAGTTTCGGAGTGGTTCTCTTAGAAATTGTAACTGGAAGAGAGCCTCTAGATGTTCAGAGACCCAGGGATAAATGGAGCTTAGTTGAGTGGGTAAATTCTCATTGAAGGCCAAGTAACCAACCATCAATTATTTATTGATAAAATGAAATCTCTTTCCTCTTAAAAGAAAAAAAAATCAAGTGAAATCTCATGTGTTGAACACTCGCTAAATAATTAATAGCCGCTACGTACTTACGTGCTTTGCCCTGGTTTGCAAATGTAGGCTAAACCATACATCAGGGAGTACAGAATTGAAGAAATCATTGACCCTGGCATAAAAGGGCAATATTGTTCAGAGGCCATGTGGAGGGTCCTTGAGGTTGCGTCAGTATGCACTGAACCCTTCTCAACCTTCCGGCCAAGCATGGAAGATGTTAGAGAGCTAGAGGACGCTCTGATAATCGAGAACAACACTTCAGAGTACATGAGGTCCATCGAAAGCACAGGGACACTCGGCTCCAACCGCTATCTGTCCATTGATAGGAAGATGTTTGCATTAGGTTCAGCTCGATTTCCATCATTTGATGCAACGAAAGGACATTTGCAAACGATGCCTTCACTTCCGAGGTAACTGGCTGTGCAATGGGTATCGATGACCTCAGTAATGTGTGATGCTTGTGAAGGACACGGTCTGAGTTGAAGGCATCAAGCAATGGTTGCCAGAGAAGATACGGAGATACTCCATAAACTATGCCCATCTGTACAGATATCAGAATTCAGAGGTCATGCAGTGACCACGTGGGAAAAGCTTCCCAAACAGAGGCAGTGTTGCCTCTGCAGTTTCTACTGATTCAATGCTTCCGAATGTGTCCTGCGTAGACTACACTTTGAACTTCGTTTCGGTCTTCGAAGATAAAGAGAACTTCTGGATGTGTCCTGCATTGATAAGAGAAGGTCAAAGACAAGAGGATCAGGTAGTATCACTTCATTGTTTCCGTTTTTTCCTGCTTAAGAAAGTGTAGTACAGTACAAAGGATGTAACTTATTCAGTACTATATTGCTTTTCGCAATCTCTCTGACAATTTGAGAAGCGTCTTTATTCAACAAGGATGGTCGATATGGTTCTCTTAAACCAAGGTGTATTATTGCATGTTTCTTTCCCAGTGTCATGATATAAGTGCAATTCAAGTGGGAGGGACCAACATGGTGTTACTATCAAAATTTTGAAATCTTTTGATTTCATCTGCAATCTGCAAAATATTTTAGATATCTTACATAGGAAAAATCAAAAAGAAAACGCAACAAAATCAAAAAGAAAATCGAAATGCAAAAAACAAATCTATGACAATTGCCCAAAACCCCAGCCAAGTGTAGTCCTAAGGAATCGAATGAATAATTCAATACCTTCAAACTCAGTCTCAAACCAAACAGGGAAAAGGTACGATTTTGAACCTCTGGACTGCACTCACCACGAAAAAAAAGAGCAAACATGGATAGAATGTATGTATTTTTGGTTCTCCATTTTGAATTTATGGTTTGCTGGACAAGATTAGAGTTCCAAGCTATAATATGGTTCTTATATGGGTGCATTGTTACACACTTTTCCAGCCACTCCACATAGTACATGTAAAAAGGCAAAGAGTATAACTGCAGGTAAAGGTTCCATCAAAAACCTCCAGAGGAAGGTAAAAGCTTCAGCAGGTGACTTCCCAAGGAGAGCACGAGTCTTGCGCTCATTGTTTTCTTTCACTTAATGTTTATCCAAAACACTTGACAAGACACAGAAGGTTGACCTGAGGGTAAACATCAATAAAATCTAGATAGTAGTAGACCCATCTGCTCTTGATAGGTAGAGTTTGAACGGTAGGAGGCATGCACCAAGCTATAGCTGAAATTGGCAATGAGCTGTATAAGCTTTCCTCAATTAGTTCCTTAGCCCAACTCAAAGTTCGATGTAGCAGCATTCATTCTGACCATAATATCAGATCATTTTGTTAAAGAACAGCTAACGCATCATGTAAAAAGTTAATAATCCAAGGAAATAGATGGGCATCGAATGCCTTACCATTTTCATGTGATCTAAGGTATGCCAAACAATTCATGACTACCTTTATCAGCAGATTTATCTGCCCCAAACAATTCACGAGTCCCTTTATCAGTGGACTTATCTGTGGGGGTGTTGTCAAGGACTTGATACCGAGGGTTGCTCATGCGCCATTCATTGACAATAATGGTTGGATCAGTAAAATGAGTACTACCTCCCTCACCATCAGAAGGAAATGGCACTGCAGCATCAGTTAATCTTCGCGGTCGCCGTACAGGTCTGCTGCTCCTGCTTGAAGATGGGAAGATTGCCTCCGCACCCTTCTGCTTTGTCCCAATAAAGCCACAAGCAAGAGCTTCCAGAGCTCGGGTTGTTGGTGGGCGGCTTCTGGTACTCTGCCTCCTCTGCTCACTCAAGTGCCCATTACAAGAGGCATTGATGTCTGGAAGACAGTCATCCATCCCATTGGTTTTAGAAGAATGTATAGATCTATCCATGGTCTGTGCATTCTTGTCAGAAGAAGGCATGACGTAGCTCACAGCTGACTCATAATCAGAAGGCACCTGTGGAATATTCAGATCAATAACATGCTTATCTTGGGACTTTTCCTTGTAAACCATTTTTTCATCAGTAGGGAGCACATCGTACAATTGTCTGTGACATAAATGAATGTTACTCATGTCAAAGTTTATGGTAGTTGATGAGTTCGGAATTGAACCCCATATGAAAGGCTTAGCCCCTGCACTTGCTTCATTTGCTCCAGACACATCATGCTGCAGTGTGGTATCAACTTGCTTCCCATGCTGTCTTTTATGGATGGCAGTATTTCTGCGTCCAGTTCTCTCATTCTTACAGGATACTAGCCTCCTCTTTGACACAGATGCTGCTAAGAAAACTTGGGGCTCAGGAGTTACCCTTTGATCAAACTGAAAGTTTATTTCAGTGGAAGAATCAGTAGCATGAACCCTTTGAGTACCAACAGGAAGAATAGTTGCAGTTGAGGAGCAGGCATTATTCATTATGCTGAAACCTTTATCAATTGACATGTGACCGTTGGTTGATGTCAATGTGCCTGAAAAGGTAGAATTCTTCTGAAGTGCATCAACATCCATCCTATCACCGGTTGGGGGTTTACATTTCTTCTCACTGCCATACTTAACATCTGCCTTGCTTTGATTTGTATTTATATGTTCATAAGACTGAGAGCTGTCCTCTGAGTCGGAGTGTTCTTCTGAACTGTCACTCCCAGAATCTCCTGAATGTGGTGAAGACATGTAACCATGACTGGCATCTGCAGGTAGATTTCTTAGCGATCTCACCTTGCATGGTTCTTCTCCTTGAACAACACTAGTATCCACCACAGTAAATTTCATTAGCTCTGGTGAACACCCAGGTTCACTGGGCCAGGTATAGCAAGGAGATTTCTTGTCAGTAACTGTTTTTTTGTCAAGTTCAGCATCATGGATCCATCCATTTTCAATCTTGACCCCACCTTCAATATTACCACCCTCAACTCCAAATTCAAGCAGTCTTGGTTCTGATGCAACTTTGCTTAACACATCGCTAACAGAATCAAAATAATGATTTCCTCTGACAAGCTTCTTTCTAGAAAATTTCTTTACACCTGGAATGAGAAACACTAAAGCATGCTTGCCAACCAGAGAAGAATCCTTAGGCTGCTCCGAGTGCCACCCTCTTGAAAGCAAGCGAGGCCAGACAGCCTCCCAAAACAGATCATTAGATTTTGCCTTGCTTAGTCTGAAATCACCAGTCAAAAACTTTATGATGTCTCCAGATGAAAGTGATGAGCAAGCCTTGCCAATAGGGATCTCCACACGGGTTGAGATACCATGGTTTCTACTAGGATCTAATGCAAATCCAGTCAAGTCATATTTTCCCTTACCAATTCCAACTGCCTCTACAAGAACCTGCGCACCAACTGTGGACCTTAAGGATAAAATGAACTCCTCAAAGGTAGATGTTCCCTCATTGAATGTTTTAAAGACCTGCAGGACACCATATACCTCTTGAGAAAATTAACAACAAAGATAAATCAATGCTGGGAGTCTTTGAAAAGCAGAAAGAATGATTTTAGTGATTTAATCATGAAATAATAGTGCATTAATGCTAATGGAAGGCAATCCCAAAATGTTGTTAGCAATAATGGGAAGTTTAGAAACAATGAAACATAAATAAGGAACCGATTGCAAACTTCATCTCTCAATGCATTAATGTTCACTAATTCAACACATCTAACCAGGAAGGAAAAAAAAAAGAAGTTGAGCACACCTCCAGCAAAGGATCTTGAACTTCCTTTGCTATACCAGCAAGGATACGTGACAGCAGTTCCTGCTGTCTTGTACCATAAAATATGCGCAACCCAAGTATACATCTCCTGCTTCTTACTTTTCTACATGCAGCCCATCGATTATATGCATCAGACCTGAAGAACTCTCCATAGTAATAGGATAGAACTTCTCCCATTGTCTTACATTGCATAAATTTCGTCACCTGAACAAGATTTTTGCCAAAAATATAGAGACCAAGAAGAAAAGTTTGTGCCTCTTCTTCGGTCCAGAAATATCGTGACATTCCCGGCAGAGGAATATAATAATTGGCTTTCCTATTTTGTAAGCAGTGCATATCTTGTCCAGTAGATTTTAAGAGTTTCTCATCTTGCTCATCACATTCAACTTTACAGCCCGGAACATTTCTCGGAATATTTTCAATGATGTGACTGTTACATTCATCTTGTGAAGAACATGAACTGCGTCCTGAAAATCCTGTCTGCTCTTTTTTTACATGATCGCTTGTATTTTGGGTCCATGTGACTGGAATAGCTAATCCTACCCCCACAGGATAATCAAAACCGAAAATTCCATTGTCATCAACTGGGCATGACCTTAGTTTCATGCGTTCCTCTTCTATTGTTAGATTTGGAATTTCCACCTGGTACTCATCCCCTACACGTGGGTACACTCGAATATCTTCATTGACCTCTTCAGGACATATGGGTTCTAGAAAACGTGGCTGCTCAACAAGCAACTCTATTGAATGCTCTTCACTATCCTTGATTTCAGTAAGATCCATCTACACAAAAGAATACACCAGATCACATCCACAATGGTTGAACACAGCCGAGCAATACAGCATGACTATACAAATGAGCATGTCTACCTGGTACTCTTCATCATTTTTTACTTCAAGAGCATCCATCTGTAAAAAACAGTGAAGGATAAGGATAGTATTAGCCAACTGGTGAGTGGTTTATCAAACCCCATGCATATAACCTGAACAGCAATGTAAACCCACAACAAGTCTGCAAACAGCTTGGTATGAAGATAAAAGGGAAATTATCTCATACATTAAGCGAGGGTGAGAATACAAATTTTCTTTAACGACACCAAAGTTCCAGTTCAATGGAAAACTAAAGCTCCAACATGTCCAGATATACTGAACTGTAGAGCACCTAAAGTATAATAAGTTTGTTACATTGAACTATGCCAAATTCTGTCCTTGAAAAAGGAGGTATATTTCTTTACAAATTTGATCTAACAGTTGAAATGCAAGATAAAAAGCAACTAAAATTATTACATTTTGGCAGAATAGACAATTAAAAAATTTAAGCAGGGACAGCAGTATAAGAGAACTGCAATTTTAAGAGACAACATGGTTAGGGCCAATTTAAATGCAGCCTGTCTCTTTACAGCTCCATGAATCTCATAGGCACATGCAAATTCAATATTAGGCTACAAAATGGTACTGCAATTATATATATATAAGCAGTGGAGAGTGCATGGACTACAATTGCTAGTTCTCACTTATCTCGGAGCTAGTGGTCTAGCACTCATGAGCAAACTGCACACCGCCAATATCTACAGAATTCAGAAAAGGTAAACTTTTACTAAGGATTCTCAGGTGCTCCCATGGGAATATCGGATAGTACATTTGATCAAAAGATATCCAAATATGCTTCTAGATCCAGAACACTAACTGACTTAACAATATTACATTCCTAACGGCGTAACGAATTATGGCGCGCAGCACTAAGAGTGTTCATGCACAGAACCAGCCCATTACACCATAACGTTCGAAGCTCCCTTTACACGAAGTGACGATCTTTGACGTGGGCAATTACAATCTCGATGCATCTCAACTATTCCCAAAACAGTAGATATCATCAACCGCTGCACATCCACGTCGCTCGCGAATCACGACCGCATCGGCCTCCTCACGCAATGGCAACGAAATTACATCCGTAACGAGAGCTCTCTGATCCAGATCGGGGCTCACCTCGCAGTGCGGTTGCAGGCCGGGGACCGACTGGGATCTGGCACCGCCGCCGCCGCCGACGACGACGACGACCGGGGACCTCGACCGTACTACGGACGCCTGGGACGGACGACGATGAGGACGATGCGCCCCAGCCTGGACCCTGGAGCTCGATTCAATAACGACAAGCCGAAAAAAAGCGGCGCGCCGAACCAACCAGACTAAGATAGATAAGCCAGGAGCGTCGAGCGAGCAGGAGAGGGATGCAAAGGGCGGCGCGGCGTGGTGGATAGGAGGGAGGCGGCGGAGGTGTAGACGACAGCGATACGCGGTGGTGCCCCGGACGAAGAGAAAGAGAGGAGTTGGCGGCGGCGGCGTCGCCCTGTTCGCGAGAGCCCCGTCGGAGGAGGCGGAGGGAGGGGGGGAATAAGCGAGGGGATAAAAGGGTTAGGACCCCATCATTCAGTGGCGAGCGATGGGTTGTTTTACGCTGCTTCTACTAGTACCACTCTGTCAAACTATATAAAACTATATAAAGCCGCAAAAGCTACACCCCCCATCTCCCCTTGTGAAAATAATTGCTCAAATTGGCAGTATGGCACATAGCAAAAATTATACTATTAGTTAAATATTACTCTATCCATAAGTTATTTTGATTTTGAATCAAACTGCTTTAATTAATAATATTTTCGACGAATATACTATAAAAATTATTTAATTGTGAATTTAATAAAACTAATTTGATAATTTGATGTTGTATATGCTAATATATTTATTTATAAATTTGGTAGTCTTTGACCAAAGTCAAATGATTTATAATTTGAATCAGTATAAAACAATAAGAATATATTTTGTCTACCTTATGACTTTGCCTAGAGTTAAATAAAATGATACTACTCTGTGCACGTCGAATCGGATGAAACATTTAAGTTGATTTATAAGTTGAAAAATAAAAATGTTCTAATATATAAGTTGAAATAAATGTGAATACTTAGTTAACAATGGTTGTATTTAGCATTTATGACCAGCAAAATAACATGCTTTAATAATAAAATACATGGTTCAACCATCTACCACTATAAGTCATGTACTATATCAGTGCATTAATTTGCGTTATTAATAACTAAACTTACACATAATCTGGAGGTAAATGAACATATCCATGAAAATTTTCAATCCCTTCATTTAAGTGCCATATATTTCATATTCCATAGATCTCTCATATCTTGATCACTTCTCTTTGCCCTATTGGCTCACATGTATAGATTTAGACTATAATAATCTAAAGTGTAGTTAGACCTTTAGGTGGCGGATGATAGTTGAAGAGCGCAACTACTGGCTCGGGTGGTTAGCCAAACACCTATAATTTATCACAAAGAGTGAAGACAAGCAAATGAGAAAATGGTTATATCAATACCATAGTACTAGAGATATCAATTTGAATCTTTATGATAGTTGGGGCGTGGGGCGTAAAATATTTCTTAGTCAAAATAGGTTAAATCTTTCAACTGAAACTCTTGAGGAGGTTTTTAATTCTTAAAAAATCTATGTTAAGTTCAAATTTGAAGTGATGAGTTCAATCAGAAGCTAACTTAAGTGCGTAATTGGATTGTTAATCATAAAACTTCCTCTTAAAAATATAAACATCGACGTCAGGTTTATTCGCTATTATAGTTCACAAAAATATAAGATTTAAAAATAACTACCATGTTGATGGTAGGAGTATAATTAATGGTGGACCTAATGGCTGTTGTTGATAGTTGGCAACCGTTAAGGCTAGCAGATGCGTGACCATAGATATATGTTAATATTAAAATTTGTTAAAATTAAGCATCGGATAGCCGATCGATTTATAGAAAGATGCCAATTGATATAGGAAAGAGGCAACCGAATAGATAAAGATGGATTTATTTCAGTTGAAGATGGAAGATTATCCAGATGATACTGAATCTAAGAAAGAAACATGAAAACCACGATAGAATTGTTTTGTATCTATAAGATATCTAGACAGGGGTAGTGTTAACTCTAAAATTTGCTAAATCCATTGATGGATTGAAAAAAAACGATCGGTTTAGTAAAGAAGAGTCTGATTGCTGTAGGGAATAAGCTGATCGAACAAAGCGAGGAATGATTCGGTCTAATTATAAAAAACTATACAAATTAGGCCAAGTCTGAGGAGAAACCATAGAAATCATGACAGATAATTTATCTATATAAAATGTATCTTATATTGATAGAATGTTTAGTTAGTTCAGTTTACTTCTTTAAAGATATTTTTCTCTCGATCAATACAATTTTGGTACATCACCACTCTAGCTTGCCTAGGTTTTTACCAAGGGTTCTGTCACTCGATGTGGGGCTGTATCGGTTAAGTTTGATCTCCGACGAATGGGTAAGTCCCACTACTATCCCAATATATCTTGCTCCATATAAGACTGCATTGGTTAGATTTGACCTCTTAGTCAAATCGAGTATACCATATCACGTTTGTACGAGCTCTATCGGTTTACTAAGCTTTCTCTGCCATCGTCAGTCCCGTGCTATATCGGTTAGGTTTGACCTACGAGGCTGCTGACAGTAGATTGAGTCGTAGACCTATAGGTCACTGCTTGACATTTCATCATTCTTCGTCGACATCTGCCTATGTCTTTATCGGCTTTCCAGCTGATATAAGAGCGTCTCAATCCCTATCGGCGATCAGCCGATAGCATGAGTCATTAGGACGTGGCCGATGACCAACTCAATCCTATCGGCGACTAACCGATAGCAAGAGCTCATATCGGCCCATCATCCAACTAACCTGCTTGTCTCACCTCCTTGTCAATTACAGGGTCAAATTGACTGGTACGTCCTTGGACCATGAAGCTTAAGGACCTATACTAGAGCTAAACAGATCTCCCAGCCCTTCACATGACCGAGCCACCGTCTCTCCCTAGTCGAACCTTTCCGCGTGAGGTTTGGCAACGAACAGGTGGTTAATTTTGTTATTTTCTTAGATATAGTTTATTTTCTATTTAGAAAATAATATCATAGGTTGTTTGAAACTATCTTGGAATCATGTAATTCTAGAGTATAAATACAAATACCTAAGGGCCCTGTAAATCATTTCCAAATATCAATATAATTTCAGCGCATCGCAACTCTATTTTATTTAGGTTTTTTATGGGTTCTGGCTCTCGACATGGGGCTACATCGGTTAAGTCTGAATTCCGACAAGTCCCACTATTATTCTAATATATCTGTAATGTCTAAGGCTGTATCGATTGGGTCCAACCTCTTAGTTCGATCGGATATATCACATCACATTTACGTGAGATCTATTAGCTTATTGAGCTTATTTTATCGTCATCAGTCTCGTGCTGTATCTGTTAGGTCCAACCTTCTAGATTATTGATAGTAGATTGATAGTAGCCAGCCGATGAGTTATCTTTACATCGAGTTTTATGCTTAACATATTAGCTTTTTAGCCGATATATAGGGATTGCCTATGATTAATCTACTAGCGATCGATCTAATTTTATTAAATCTAGTCTTATACTGTTTCGGTTAAGTCTGATCTATTAAAGTTATGTTTAACAAGAATAGTATTATGATATAGCAGGTTTTATTTCTCTCATCGGTTCAGCTAGCCAATAAGTTTACATGTTTGTATCATGGTTATATGTCTACATCGGACTTACAGCTGATGACTATCTCAACTAACTGATGAGTTTACCTATTTATTCCGTTAGCACGACTGATCTACTTTTGCCATTATAGTGCCGTTAGCTTTAATCTTATATTGTCTCAGTTTGATCCAATTTATTATGGCTGGTTCCAATAGCATGATCATCGGTGGTGACTAGGTTTTGTTACTGGATTTTTGCTCTTTACTGCTTATTGTCTATTTCATTCAGAGCATCGTCGGCTCTATAATTGATATGTTTACGATTTTATTCCTTGATATCATCGGCTTTCTAGCCGATGTATAAGTATTATAACTCCTATCGACAATCAATCTATAGTAGGAGTCTGTATCGGCCTATCGATTGATTGGCTTGTCGATCTAATTATTTATGTCTCTTTATTAATTGAATGGTTAAATTAACTAGCACGTCTATTAACCTATTTAAGACATATACTGGAGCTAAACAGATCTTTCAAATATTTGTGTATTATTACGCATTACATCGGACCTCCATTAAGAGACACGGTGGATGATTTCTACTTAACAATATGCTAGTTGCGCTTGTGTTGTCGATGCTAGATGCGGATAGGTCTAAGATGATGATAGTGTGATTCAGTTAGTCTCTAAAATATTAAATGTTATTCAGTACAAAAGTTACCATAATAACCATCATAGCCATAGATTTTGTTTAGTGAGAGGTACACCTTAAATATAGCCGCTGCAGCTGCCAAATGCAGTCCTCTATAACATGAGGCCGTCATGCAATGCGTGGAAGCCACTGAAGTACGAGGGTACGACCAGTGGTTTAGTCGGAGTTGAGACGATCTATCGAGTAGTAATCCATAGAAGGAAGCAAAAACCAAGCGAGTGAAAGAAAACATAGGACGCATAACCACAGAATGTTTCCGTCGCTGTCGTGCTGCCACAGCTTCCATTCCTCCCGTCCCCTTCCCTCCCTCTCCAACTGACGTCCGGGCCCCACGCCCCCACCCCAAGACATCTCACTGACGTCGTGACCCCACCACCCACGCCTCACCAATCCAACTCTGCGTCCCCCTCGGTGCGTCCGCACGCACCCCGCAGCCCGCCGCCGCCCCGCGGGCGACCTCCTCCTCCGTGGACCGCGCCCACCGCGCCCGTGCGGCGCACACGTTTGTCACATTCCACGGCGGCGGCGTGCGGGCCAGTGGACCGAGACCACGGGCGCGCCACCGACGACCTTTCTCCCCCCATTCCCCCGCCCGCGCCGACCTTCCGTACGGCGACGAGATACAACCGAGGCTTTCGGCGCCGAATCTCCCGTCCACCACCTGCCCAGAACGATCCCGACCGTCCGTCCACTGGCTAACGGTCGGATGCGCACCCGCGTGGCAGGATCTCGGGGAGCGGGCAGCGGCCGCTCCGACCCCACCGCGACGCGAGAGGTCGGTCGGCACCACCACCACCACCATCCCCGCCTGTTTGAATCCCACTCGTGGGCCCCACCACGCAGTAAATTCCCCTGAGCAAATCCCGGACCTGCCTCACCTACACCCTCTCCATACATCCTGATAAGACGTGGGATCCACTTAGAATCTGACCTACATGTCAGTGAGGGTGGAAGGAAGCGGGTGGTTTTTTCAGTGATGTGAGGGGTGCCCGAGGAATTAGACCATTTAACTCCTCGCCACCACCACTAGTAAACTGCGAGTCGTCCTCTCCTCGTCGCCGTGCTGCTCTCTTTTTCTCTCTCTCACTTGTTCCCCAAGGCGAGCAGCAGCAGCCGCCGCCGCCGGCGACCGGCGCGGGTGGAGGAAGGGAAGGAGCCCGGTGGATCCGGATTGATTCGATTGGATTGGATTTGGATGAACCCGGGGCGGGAGGTAAAACACTGCTCATTTATTGCTTTCCTTTTCTTTCCTTTCTCCAGTCGATCCGGGTCCAAATCGGCGATTGCTCGCGGCGGAATCCCGATTGGGCGGGTTGATCTCCTTCCGAGAACCGGAGCTCGGATGCGTCGAGCTGGTTTCTTCTCCTTTTCTTTCCGTCTTTTGGTCTCGGCTTTCCATGTTGGGAGGTTTCTTGATCTCGATTTCGTGGCGAGCTGGTTGCTGAATCTATATAACTTATTTTTGTGGCTCCTGCAGATGCGTTGAGCTTTATACGGTGGGAGATAATGGGTGAGCTCGCTGATCTCATGGTTGTGCCGCAGCCGCCGCTCGCCGGTGGCCGGCGGGACAGGCTGGCGGCGCTGCTCGAGCTTGCGGCGGCGGATGATGTTGATGGGATGAAGGGAGCACTCGCGGAGGGAGGCGAGGAGGCGGCCGAGTTGGCGGATAGCGTCGGGCTGTGGTATGGCCGGAGCAAGGCGTACGAACCGCGCACGCCGCTGATGGTGGCGGCGACGTACGGCAGCGCCGGGGTGGTCTCGCTGCTGGTCGGCCTCGGCTGCGTCGACGTCAACCGTCGCCCTGGGGTCGACGGCGCCACCGCGCTCCACTGCGCCGCCTCCGGTGGCTCGCGCAATGCCGTCGCTGTTGTCAAGTTACTTTTGGCCGCTGGCGCCGATCCGGCTACCCCTGACTGCGCCAGCCGATTCCCCGCCGACGTCATCCTAGCTCCTCCGGCTTTGCCATATGCCCTGGGCGATCTTGAGGTGCTCCTCGGCCGTCGCCGAGCACTCGCCGTCGCGACCTCAGTGGCTTCAGGTTCGTCGTCCCCTCCGCTCTCGTCCTCGCCAGATGAGGGCAATAGGTCGCCCTCGTCGCGTTCATCGTCGCTGTCTCCCATCA
Source organism: Oryza coarctata (assembly GCA_030770085.1). Lineage (NCBI taxonomy): Eukaryota > Viridiplantae > Streptophyta > Magnoliopsida > Poales > Poaceae > Oryza > Oryza coarctata. The sequence goes on from CM061475.1 coordinate 15,479,711, forward strand.
CTGTGGACCGTGGCAAGAAGGAGTACCCGGCGGATCCAACTCTGCCAGACATCAAGAGCAGCGTGTATGCTTCGGATGAGTTCCGCATGTTTGTGTTCAAGGTCCGGCCCTGCTCCCGTGCCTACTCGCATGACTGGACCGAGTGCCCATTTGTGCACCCCGGCGAGAACGCCCGGCGCCGAGATCCCCGCAAGCACCCATACACTGCGGTGCCTTGCCCCAACTTTCGCCGGCCTGGTGGCTGCCCTAGCGGCGATAGCTGTGAGTTCTCACACGGTGTGTTTGAGAGCTGGCTACACCCATCACAGTATCGCACAAGGCTGTGCAAGGAGGGAGCAGCCTGCGCCCGCCGCATTTGCTTCTTTGCCCATGATGAGGATGAGCTCCGCCATGTTCCTCACAACAGTGGTGCTGGTCTGCTGTCTCCCCGTGCTTCTTCATCCATAGATATGACTGTTGCAGCTGCGCTTGGGCTTCTCCCAGGTTCTCCTACTAGGCACTTTGCACCGCCGCCTGTGTCACCATCTGCCAGGAGCAATGGAGGAGCTGCTGCTGCTCATTGGCTCCAAGGTAGCAGGCTGCGTTCTTCTTTCAATGCAAGGGATGCTTCTGTTGATGACCATGGTATGCTTCTCGAATGGGAATCACAGTACCTTGGGGCACTTTGCCTCCCACCCAGCAGCCGTCCCCAACCCCGCCTTTCTACTGGTCTAAGCATCAAAGCTCCATCCAATCTTGAAGACATGTATGCTTCAGACATGGCTATGTCGCCAAGGTTCCCTAATGACCAAGGTCACTCAGTCTACTCGCCAGCTCACAAATCAGCCCTCCTTAACAAGCTTCATCAACAGAAGGGCCTCTTATCACCTGTTAACACCAATAGAATGTACTCTCCGAGGGCTCTTGATCCATCAGCTCTGGCACATTCTCCATTTGGTGGCATGTCTCCCCAGTCCCCTCGCACCATGGAACCTACATCACCCCTAAGCACCCGTGTAGGAGCCACTGCCACCCAGCATGAGATGTTTGAGCAATTCCCTTCCATGAATAAGCATCAGCTGCCTTCTGTTAGTTCACCACCGAATTCCTCTACTTCTTGGGGCACTGTGGGTTCCCCAATGGGTAAGGTTGACTGGGGCATCGATAGCGAGGAGCTAGTCCGCTTGAGACATCCTGCACAACGAGGGCTTGGAGAAGGGGAGACAGATGTTTCATGGGTGCAGTCACTGGTAAACCCTGCTGATCTTAATGGCAAGAGGGGTGAAATACAAGGCATGCCTGGTGCTTCTGCGTTGATGAACAAGCCTGATCTGAACAATCAGGGTGACTTATTGGACCAGACGGTGATCGGTGCTTGGCTTGAGCAGATGCACCTGGATCAGAAGTGATTACCAAGGGAAGCCATGAAGTCCCAACGTGGATGAAGCCTTTATTTTGCCAAGGTTATTTACCAAAGAATAGTTGGTCCTAGTAAATAATAATTTATTCTTTTTAATTCTTGAAATTTTTGGTGGCAAAGTCAGAGATGGTGCTCAGGTTCAACAAAACATTTGGTCACAGATTGGTAGCTGAAATCAGTTCCAGAGATTGGTAAACAACCTCATTACTTGGGGCCCTAACTAGTATTCTTTTCATTAGCTCAGATAAGTCTTTATTTTAGTGGTCGAAAATTCATATGTTCCCCATGGTTAGTATGTCCATGATCTCTTCCTAACAAAAGAGATTACAATTGTCCATTTTCACTTATCAATGAATGATTTTGTTAAAACAGTGTAAGTTCCATATTTATTTTACCTCTGTTAAATGCAATTCTCGTTCTGGGGTTAGTCCTGTATTGGATTGTGTTTTGATTGTCTTGTGACATTGGAATGGGTCACTGCCAGAAAATTTTGTATCCATAACCAAAGTTGGAAATTTGACTTGGCTCAGCGAAGGCAGACACTAACGGACATCAAAGCGATATTATAACTGCTCAGGTACTATTTCTAACTGCTCCCAAGAATATTCATTACGTCGAAGGATCTGATGGTTATCCATAGAACTTGTATATTCTCTATATTCTGTAATATGGTTGTGTTATGTATGATCTATGGCTGTTGTGTGGTTTATGCTCTCGGATTATTCCTCAAATTATTATAATTTTTTTCTCCATTCACGTGATTTAAATTGTTCTCCACGAAACTCACCAAGGGCATGTTTCGAGCACATGGTTTTGTAGAAACAGCTCTATTCATATTTGTACTGTAAAAGGTGACGGCAGTTTTTGGCCAAAGCAAGCTCAACAGCCGAAATTCTATAGTGAAATGTGTTCATCGGTCTTATGTGAAATGATGTTCTGACTTCTGAGCTTAACATAGTGAAGGTAGCCTGCTAAATTCATTTCTGCATCAAACCAGGCAGCCATATAACCTCATTTGTTGTACAGTGCAGGATCATAATGACTGGCTGAAGCAGCAAAACCTAGAAACGTTAAATTATCACATCCCATGTCACCAGAATAAATTATAGTGTCGATCTAGCCTAAGCTTAGGACGGTAGTTTCTGCACTCTGCTTTTCAATAACCGTCATATTCACATTACAATAACAAGCTGGAAATCCCCTAGAAAATAAGCTGGAAAGATAAACTGGACAAACATTGCTATAGCACATCGACGTAGATGGTATTTGCTCTGCCATTGCCAGACACTGGAGACTGGAGTCAAAATCAAGTTTCATTTCTTGGTGCGCCAGCCTCTTCCGTTGTGGTTGAATTTGGCCCTTCGATCGTCGCATTAATCCCTTCTGATTGTTCAGGACCGTTTATTATATAATTTGCTGCTCCAAACACAAGTAGCACAGTTTAGTTTGCATTGAAGCTGAAGGTTTCAGTGCAAAGATGCATAGAACACTAATGTATATGGAGTGCTGATATAACCCAGGACAAAAGCAAACATGACGTTGCACGGGCTACTACAGGATGACCTGCTAAAGCTTACAATTTTAAGGTGATGATATTGTCTGTGGTTTAAAATGGTAAAGGGCTGAGTGCAGATGATTGAGGACTTAGATGAGAGAAACACAAGGCATAAGAGGGTAAGCTATGAAATCATGATGCGGATGGCATATTCACAGGTGGAGATAAGTTAGACAAAGCAAGACAAATTGAGGTCTCAATTCATCACGATATTTTATCAATTCAGGATGCCTTCCTGAAGGCAGAGGATTTGTCAGTCTAGAGAGAATCTATTTCAAATTCTGTACCTGTTGAAACACCCCTGGTAGCCATGTTCTCTATGAAATGGATTTCATCTTCATGACTGCTCATGAACTTAGTCTGGTTTGATTAGTAGAATATGATTTGCATCAGAAATACATTCATGAAAAAATGCCTGCAGAGATGAATATAGAAGCAGACACTTACAACTTCCTTGGACAGAATATTCAGAATTCTATCAATTTTTGCTTGATGTTTCAGGAAAAACGGGCGTACATACCTTCTATACACATGTTTTGCTCCCTATGTAAAAAATAACACCATTATCAGTATGTACAGAAGGCCCAAAATTCTATTTCACCATTCATCGATGCAGATGCATCAAGTGCCAAAGATAGAACACACTAGTCAACAACATTACAACCATCTATCATTATCCAGAGGAATGATAGAACAAATCTAGCGATAAACATGGAAATAATGTTCAACTAGACCAAAAGAATAAAATTTTCCTAAGCAATTGACAGAAGCAGTGCCAATTGAGCAATGATATTAAAAACTATAACCATAGGTTTTCAACTAGACAATCACAGTAACTTTGTGGCTGAAAGGAAAAAAATGACAAAGCAATGCACAGGGAACACAATGCTAAGACTCAAATGCGCGGGGCTGGATTGTCCTATCAGATATATAGAACTTGATCACACGTGTCATGCCTGAATACCAACAACCAAATAACCAAAGGTTTATGTCAAGAAAATGTTTGTCGTTTTTCGATAATGCATGCCATTAATAATATTCTTCTCAGTCTAGGTCTTATTTATTGATAGTGAGAACATAATAATGCTTTCCCTTCGGCCAATTTGGCTTTTTATTTTTTAAAAAACATTTATCATGTAATACATTCTTATCCTATTAAAATGTAGAAATATGAAAACATGAGGCAACATTTTCAGACCACATACAAATAGATAGTCACATGTGCCCGTGTGCCACCCAGAGAGAGATTGATGACTTACGCCATTTGACGGAAACTGGAGCCAGACAAGGATAACAACGCGTGCCACCCACACAGAGAGAGAGAGAGAGAGAGTGAGAAAGAGAGAGAGATGACTTACACCATTTGACGGAAACTGGAGCCAGACAAGGATAGCAAACTTCACGTGATAATAGAGAGGAACACTGCAGAACATCAGCAGAGTATAAATGTTCGAATACCTTACAAGGACAGCCAACTTCACATGATTAGAAGCAACAAGATGATTAAGGCAAAAGAAAATTTTCCCAGTGAAATATTTATATCCAAATTATTCGCAAGTTCTTTCAGTCAATGTTCCATTCCGCACAAATTAGTCCTCATGCACCGTCAACTGCTCCTATGGTCCCTCTCACACGTCCTTTCCATTTGAATGTTTTGATTTATTCCATGGTTTTTAGAAGCGTAACCAGAAGGGCCATAAGAAACTGATCAACAAAATCAGCAAGTCATATTTAATGCACTATGTTCACTTTTTCTTAACTGGAACATGCAAGAGCTGGCTGGCCACGCCTACCAAGTCATGAGAATGGTGATGAACAGCAAGATTACTTCTTTGGTTTCAGAATTACTCAGCATTGCTTTGATCAATTTGTATATAGCTTTTGGTCAGAAAAAAATTGTTCAAACATATTTTTATAATTGCAATACTGAAAACACATTGATGCTCTACTAGGGTTCACTTCAATAGCTGGAGACAGCAGGTTATCATGTGCTAGGGATAGCATCTCCAGAATGCTATCAGTAGCACTAAATGCCCATACCTTGAAAGAATCTGATCTGCAAAGACTTCAGCAATGCTAAAAGATCCATATGCTGCAAAACATTTTGAACAAGAGACTCCAAAGGTCAAAGCAATAATTTTGATATACCATAGTTACAACGACGAGGGATGAAAAATATCTTGATTGTTGACTCTAGATTTAAGACCAAAATACAGTAAAGACTCCTCTACCTTTCCTATTTTCTAGAAATGCTCATATAGCTGAAAGTTGATTACACAAAGCATTAACCAATTGTCTTTGTAAGACAAACCATAAGATCATATACTAGTATGTCCTCCAAGGATGCAAGTGGGCCAGCCACCAACCCACATACAGGCCATTTAACTGGGCCAACCCACTAAACCACATATTAAGTGGCCCTTATGTGGGATAGTAGGCTGGGCTGGCCCACTTGTATCCCTAAACTCCTCATCAAAGTAACCATTTTAAAGTGACAGGTCAAGTAGATGCGCAGAGTATTAGCTTTGACACTTCAAAGCATAGAGAAAATAAGCCATTTTGCATTTGCTCCTATTGTAAAAAATGTCATCTTCCTAAACTGAGCAATGTCAACTGGATCTAGGGGAGTGATCATTCTGAGCATGCATACACCATATAAATAACTTTAGAAAATGCTATATAGCCTGTGTCGTAATTTCTCTTTAACGTTAGCAACAATAATATAGCAATTGGTCACACATAGTACCCATCAATATACTGAAAACTGAAAAGGCGCTTCAAAGGTAATAGTGAAATTCTTATAGGATTTTGTTTTGTTACAGACCTGCCCAATACAAGAGCCACCGCTCCTTTTCTTTTTGATCCTTCTTTTCGATAGCTCTGAAAGTGGAGTACACAGGCAGACCAACCCCGATTGCACAACTGCAACAGCATGAAGTGAGTATAAGAAATTGTGGACGAACTTCTTGTTGTCTACAACAGTAATAGTAGCTCATTATTTTGAGGAAAGTATTGGCAGAAAAAAAAAACTCTTATGGTTTATTGCAACCTTTATACAGACACGTGACTTTACATCACCACTGAGTCGCCTAATAGCCAACAAGAAGATTGCAGTTCAGATGCTACTCATTTCACACTGGTGATGTTTACAGGTGAGCATAAAATTGTGATAATGCTTTCGCCATAGGTAAAGATCTATGTTATTGCAATGTGCTAATATACATAACCATTGACAACAGAACAATAACAGAGGTGAATAACAACACAAATGAACTAATTGATATACTCTCTTGTGATGGCCCTAAAGAGACAATAAGCTTTTGATATTTTATTAGAAAAAGGTCAACAATATAATGGACAAACAATGCAGATAAGTTAAAAAATTCAATGAATACCTGGCTGTACGGATGACAACATTTGAGCTTAGTGGTGCCAGTAAGAGCCGTAAACCCACCTATGATAACAAATGCAATTTTAATACGAAACATCAATAAATCTCTGTTGCAAGTCAAGTATGGAGGTTATGAAAGTTCCAGGAATCCAGCAAAAAACGCATTACAAGATATATGCATCATATAAATATAATCTATAGCTCAGACAAACAGATTTATTAGCCTATCTATACTTTAAAAAAAATGAAATTTGAAGTGTCACATTTAGAGGCATTGCAAAGTGAAATTTTTTTTATAAAAGTCCAGAAAAAATGGGCCATTAGAAAATTGAGTGTAGTGATAAAAAGGCTGTCTGTTGGTAGACTGATTGGATAGATATATTTGATCAAGAGTGGATGCTACCCCCACAAAAGAAAACAAGTTAAACCCATCAATACTTCGAACCTCTAAGAGCCATCTCAAATCCAAATAAATTTGAACACACTGAAAACGACATGGTTGAGTCATGTCCGCAAAATGCCCAACAGATGAATTCACACGTTAACTGGTGGCCTGGTGGATGAACAAGAAAGCACTCAGCACAAACTGGAACCCACGAGAAATTACAACTCAATCAGCTCTACCCCCATACAATCCCAAGGCAATGGGCAATCCAATGGCCGAACGAAGAAACATCATGCTAGCTCACGATCTACATTGCCATTCACGTACAATGAAAGCGTCATGTCCGCAAAATTCCCGTGACATGAATTCTCACGCTAATGGGTGGTCTGGTGGATAAATAAGAAAAGCATTCAGCACCAACTGGAATCCACGAGAAATTACAACTCAATCAGCTCCACCCCCCATACCATCCCCAAGGCAATGGGGAATCCAATGGCTCCAGAACGCAAAATCCACCAAACGAAAAACCCCCATGCTAGCTCACGATCTACCCTGCCCTTCGCGTACAATGAAGGCGTAATAGGAGGCGTCCCCTTCCCCAGTCCACCCGATCGTCCCCACCCTCCATCCCGAACATGCGAGACACGAACATCGCCGACAGCAACACGACCCCAGGTATCCAGCTCAGGCGATCTAGGGATTCCGTACGAGCCACAGGGGGGGATGAAGAGGATCCTACGTACCTCGCCGGAGATGGCGGGGGCCAGAAGCGCCATCGGTCGACGCACGCCGCGCGGCGTGGAGGAGCAGGGATCCCGCGGATGCGCTGCTGCGCCGAAACCAGGAGGCGGCGGCGCGGTTGCGGTTGCGGCTTGGAGGGCAAGGAATCCGCGGCGTAGGTCTACCCCGAGTCCAATTGGCGGTGGGATGGTGGTGGACGAGAGGGGAGGCGTCGCCAAAAGCGTGGGGAGAAAGCGGCAACCAGGAACCGGGTGCTTTGTGGCCTTTTCCGGTTTAGTCCCCATCTTACATTAGATTTTTAATTTAGTCCCTTTCTTCTTTCGATTTTAGAAATCTGAAATGTTTTAGTCTTTAGAATTCTGAAATGGTTCCTCTACGTTGCAAGGGATAATTTGTCATATATGTTATCGATGAAAATGTAATCAGGCCAAAGTGGCAAAATTTTAGAGCAACGTTAACTAAAGAATGTCAAATGATCAATTGAGTTTTAGATAATTGTACATCTATAGGGCTCGTTTTGAAGGGTGGCAATGTCATAAATGGATAAATTATCCCCACTTATCAAACTGCAGATGAGCTGCAGTGCCCTCCATTTTCTTCCCAGTTTCATGGCAAATTGATATTGCGGTTGATATGGTAAACTCAATTTCAATGAGACTAAAAACTGCTGTTTAATGGCAGAGAGAAGAGTTCAAATCTATTTAATATAAACTTCTTTGACGACCAGTTTCCAGTGAAACCTATATCAGGCAAATGCAGCTTTTAGTAAGAGTGATTAAGCCTTGAAACGAATGGGTAAACATGATTTCTCCAGTAGTCTTTGCGAAGAATGATTCATGTTCAAAGCAGAAACAGAACGATAGACAAACCAAAATACAGAAACAATTAAACATCCAAGAAGACTAGAATCCACAAAATGTTGCACAGAAATCACAAACAACAATAATATGACATGAATACGCTAACAAGGTAACACCTACAAAAGAAATTGTAGTTCAGTGCTACCAAGCCCTTTGGAGAAACACATAGTGAAAAAAAGAAAGATATTGAAGGAAAAAGAGTGAGCGTGCCATTAAATTCCCTCATGTCTTATTGTGAAAATTATGTGATTTATATTTTGAAATTAAGAGGGTACACTATCTCAGTCATAAGTCATTTTAAGTATTATGTGCAATACCCATAATATGGTCATCATAATTCATCGTAAGTTGCAAGCAACATAACTTCATGAAAGCATATTATGTGCAACAAATTGCATATGCGTAGTACATTGCAATAGTTTTAACTAAGAGAAACAACATCATCCAATGCATACCTTGCATAGCTCATATGGAAAAACTCTTTCTTTCGGCATGAAGTCGAACACTTTTTAAATTCAATCATCCTATCAGGATACGTAGGTATGATCTTCTTGGGAAACAAAGATTATGCTTAGTAGCAAGAAAGGCAAGTAGCTAAGTGGTTCTAGTAGATAAACCTTGATAGAGAACCATTGTGCATAAATACTACATCGTCGAATTACCTAAACATGTCAACAAATCCAAACAAAATTAGATGGATTATTGGATTCTAGAAAACAAAAGATTTGGGTTAAATTTGCGCCTAGAGCAATAAAAGACAAGAACAACACTATTGAAACAATCCAAGCAAGATAGAATTCACCACCCAACAAAGGAACCAACAAAATATAGATGGATCCCCATACTACACCTAATCAGTATCAGAGAAAACATTGAGAGAAGAATACCTTAGACTTTGAGCCGAGGTGGCGTTTCGACAGGACGAGGCCCATGCGTGTGTTCACTGGAGAGGAATTAATGGGGAGAATGGAGAAACTAGCCATGGTAGTTGTTGCAAGGGATAGGTGGGGGGATGAAGCACGGCGGAGTGGGCCGATGGAGGTAAGGGAAGCGACATTGACAACACCCACAACGGAAGCCAAAGAGGCCGAGATGGGGAAGGCAAAGTAGTGGCAACAGATAGGGTTCTCTATTCTTTTCAATTTGCAAATCAACCACTATAGTTTCAAATTCATAGCAGAGACAGAACTTCTGCTAACTCCTAGCTAAATGCTAACTTTGCCAAACTTTTTTTAGGTTTCTTTGAAACGCATGATTGGAAAAATAAAGAAATATAAATAGCATAGGATTTTGACTAGAATTTAAATATAAAATAAATGATTGCAAAGCACGGGGAAAATACAAGAATGATTGTATAAATATACCATAGGAAAAACACGAGAATTGGATGAGAGATGTAGACTCAAAGTCTCAAAGGAAATTTTCCAATAAGCTAGAGCTCTTGCTAACTTTCTCTCAAAATCTATATGCATTGAGCCATTTCTTAGAAATTAAAAGGACCTTGAGGACCATTGATGTCACATAGAGTGGGTGAGTATACATTATTTGAAATTAAAAAAAAACTTTACAACGGAATTAGTACTGATGAGATAGTCCAAGAGGGCTATGAACAGTTCGGCCCTCACAAAGAAAAACAAAAGGCACCTATACAAGATAGAAGCCTAAATAATCCGACTTAGGGCAAATAGTCTAACCTTCACACAGAGTTTGAAAAACCTAGGCGAGATAAACTCATAACCTACTTGAATCTCACATAAACTAAGTAGTGAGATCACCAAATAGCTCAAGAAACAAAGCAACAAATGTAAGATAAAGAGAGAAGATGAGATATCGATTTGTTTTACCACTGTTTAAAACCAATCATTCCTACTATCTATTGAGAAATCTCCTATTGGAGCTAGATCTCTTTTAATCTCTTTTCTCTCTAAGCAGACACCTTCGGTGAAGGCTTGGTCTTCAAGCTATCACCAAGGACAAGTTCGTTCTCCAAGCAATAACTAATACTCAAGCTTGGACGCCATGTAACTCTCCTTGTGTAGAATAAAGATGTCGACTAGAGAGGGGGTAAAAAGACGATATTAAAAAAATTTCTAATAACCAAGGTTAATCTAGGTTGCTATGGCTTGGTAAAAGAGAAACTATCTAAACAACTAAATTAAGTTTTGTAAGCCTAAGGTGATAAGAGCTCAAAAATCTCTATTAAAGTAAATTGCATGAAGATAAAAACAATATGTAAAGGAGACAAAGATTTTAACCTGAGTTTCAAAAACTTACTCCCATTAAGATGAGCCTAACTTCACTGCTCAAACTATCAAGCCTCTAAATCCCTTCGTCAAGAGATAAGCAAAATAGCAGCCGACCTTAAAGAGGCCTACCCAAGCCTTGATCACTAGGGTAGTTTTTCTTTCACTCCGAAAGTGGTGAACTCCAAATCACTCACAAACACATCAGGTCTGCTCTACAACCTTCTTAGAGAATTTTCCGAGAATCACTTCCTCCAAGCCGTCAAGAAGACGACAATCTCCAAGAGTAACAAGTGACAACCAATACTTAGAGTTGATCAAGTACTACACTAGTTAAATGATGATGCAATGCACTTAACTAGGCTAAACAATCCTCAATCACCCTCACAATTCGAGAATAAGCTCAATTTATGTGAGAAGCGAGACAAGGGTTCATATGAAATGAATGCAAGGCCAAGAGAGGACTCTTGTTGCTAGTGGATGAGTATTTATACCCCCACCAATAAAAACTAGCCATTGGGAGCGAAATCCCTAATTTTGCATATGTCCAATCCGACCACCATTTAAGGGCCAGTCCGACTAGACTCCTTCCCAACAACTAGAAAAAGAGTCGTTGGTGCGCATTAAATGCTCCTAACCCGGTCTGACCTAAGGCAAGACTCTGGTCTGATCGCTCCTACACCCGAACTAACTTACCTAAGCCCCGGACTGACCGACCCTCTGAAAACTTTCTATAAACTCTCGGCCCAATTGGAGTTTAGTCTCGGTTTGACTGGCTGACAGAGCAGGGATCAGAAACGTTTTTGGAATATCGCGGTCTGATCAGACCTAAGGACCCAATCCGACCGGCCAATAGAGTAGCTTAGAAACCTTTCTGGAAACTTCCGATTAGACCGCCCTAATGTCTGGTTTGACCAACTTCACTTAGAGCATAATCCTAACAAAAGAAACTTTGGTAATTTTTCTAATGTGGCATTTTTGATCAACTCTTTTGCAATCGTTACCACCCCTCTTGATGGTATGGCAAATCTAAAAAATAAACCTAACACAATCTTCTAATACCTCGATTGGTATACAAGTGTAATAAATGCTTCCTTTGTTTTGCCACCTTCTTGCTTATCAATTTTAATCGATGATCAAACTCCTTTGCTGATTCTTAGCAAGTACTTAACTTAATCACAATACTCAAATGCAATCATTAGTACACAAATTTTATTCGTCATTAATTTACCAAATGCAACAAAGGGGCATAGATGCTTCACTTTGATTGGTCAAGCTTGCTCTACCAAGCAACCACCAAGACGAAGCTCGTCTTCCACTTAATTTACCTATTTTCTTGCAAAGGTAAGGTAAAATCTTCACAATCATCTCCTAGGTACACCACACACAACTTGGTTGATCGTGGGTTTTTCCTTCTCCAGTTACAATTGCTCAAGATCATAATTTGAAGCACACACACAATCTGCACCACTCTCAACTTCACTCACTAGCAACATACAAGCTCTAGCACACTCTTAAGATGGTTAGTGATTAACTAGCCTTTTAAACTTTACACTACACACACTCTCAAGGCTAAAACTTTTTTTTCTTAAAAGATCTTCAATAAGCTCTTGAGGCTCTTGGATTATTGCTTAGCTTGCTCAGGTTGTAGAGAGTCCAAAAGTCCTCAAACAACTCCATAGCACCGCTCATATATAGTCCCAACTTCTCCAATTAGCCGTTTGTAGCCATTGCAAAATTCTACCAGAAATACACTAGGCTAAACAGTCCTACACCGTAGAAGACTGTCTGACCCTATGCAAGTTTTGCAATAATCACTGACAATTAGTTGTTAGTCCATAAAGAATTGGATAGTCTGATATCACGGTTGGATTGTCCGACCGTGCCTCTATCGGACTGTTCTGTCTATACTTTTCCAAGTCTTGGTTGGACAATCAGACACCGCACTAAATTGTCCAATGCATATTGTTCCGTACTGACACCAGACAGACCCATCGTTACATTGTCTGATCATCTTCAGACAAAGTATAAGCTGGATTATCTGACACCACTTTGAACTATCTAGCTCAAGCTGATCACAACATGACCGGATTGTCCGATCGATGTAGAATTGTCTAGCTAGTTCAATTGTCTGGTCAACACATGACCACTCCGTACATTAAACTAACTAGACAGTCTGATCACTCCCGGATTGTTCGACTCAACAATTAATCCTACATGATCAACACATTATTGTGTGATCATTGTTGAGTTGGATAGTCTGACATCAACTCGGACTATCTGATCTAGTTGTAATAGCGAACTAGACACAAGCTAGGGTGAATTATTCGATATCACCCAAACTATCTGGCCCACACAAGTTTTATAGCAAATTGATCCCTTTTCTTCTAATCATTTCCTCGCTTGATGCATAGTCCTTCACATAGCTAAGTCTTACCAACCCTTCACCACATCTTGCCATCTTTAGTCACTTGCTGTCTTCTATTACAGTGAAACCATATTGTATTTCATTCTTCATCTTTAACATCTTCATTAGACTCATCTCTTGCTATACACTCATTAAGCATATTAGTTTCTTAATCATGTCATCAATTATCTAAAACCTATATGGGGGCCTAAATACACTTTTAGAAATTTCATAGGATTTAGGAAACTCCAATAGTTTGTTTCAAAGGTCTATATAGGAAAAATTCCTATAGGATTTGAATCCTATAAAATTCCTCAACAAATCCTTTGATTCAAAGGGGGACTATCGTCAAAGTTATGGAAACCAATGTTGTCCTTTTTGTTCATATCCTTATAATAAGATTTGATTAAAATTTTAATCATCAATTTTGTATTAAAGTTTGTAAAATCTAATAAATTTATGATATTATGATAGCACATTTCAAGGCAAATCAATGTATACTCTTTTTCTAAGAAATTATCGATGATCAAAGTTTCAAAAACTCAAGCAACTCTTGCCTAAACATCATGTATAGGCAAATCAATGCATAACCTTTTTCTAAGAAATAATTGATGATCAAAGTTTCAAAATTTTGATCAAAATCTTACCTAAACATCATATATTTATGATTAGAGGGAATATATTATAAGACATTAGTTTTAATATGCTTCACACAAAATAGATTGTAGAGTTTTTTTTAATGAATTGACACCCGGACATACCAGCTTCATTTAATAAAAAGTAGGAGTAAAAGCTATACAAAATAACCCCGAGGAAAAAAAACTATACAGGAGGCTAGAAGAACTAGAGAATAATCTAGATGTCTCGCTCCTACTAATGCCTAAGTTTTCGCCTCTTCTTTAATTTTTGCCCTCAAGTCTAGTGTGGATAGTTCCCTATATTGAAATACTATTTGATTTCTCTCTTTCCATACTTTTCATGTCATTAGCAAGATGAGCTTGTGGACCCTTTTTTGGCAGGCCACGAGTTGTGGCATGTGCCGTGCACCATTCGTGAGCTATCATTGTTGTCCTCTATGCTGATGTCATTAGTTGTTCTTATGTCATCGAGACAGCTAAAATGTCCTATTTTTTTTAGTATCTACATTCCATTAGGAGGTGGGTGGTTGTTTTCGGGTGTGTCGGCAAAGCGAGCAGAAGGTGCTATTTGGCTAGCCTTGGGCTGCTAGCTTGTCGAACGTCCAAACTCTATTTGCATGACTAGCTAGGCAAACAGCTTGCACTTGTTTGGAGCCTAAGGTTTTCAGATTATCATCTCACAGTTTGTGTTGATAGCTCTAAGGAACTGGACTTTGCAAGCAGATCTAGCTATGTACTCCCCGTGGCTCATGAGTTTCTAGGAAATTTCATCTCTTACATTGGCATGAGTTGTGTTCCTTCTATTGCATTCCATAGGGTGACTAGTTGATTTAGGAGATATATTGTGATGTCTATGCTATGTGGAAGGTTGAGGTCTTGTTTCTAGGTGTTGTTTTCAAATGCTTTATTGAGGATCCTATGTTTCCTTCTTGAGGTTGCATAGACTAGTGGTGCCACATCCTTAGGGCCTTACTCCTAAGCTGGCTAAGTCTCAGAAGCACATCATCTCCCCATTACCAATTGTTATTATTGTAACTGCCACAAAAAGGATTTTACCGGTGTCTTCTAAGGGGTTTCCATTCCCACCCATATCTTCTCTAACAACTTCCATTCATGTTATAGTCATTTAACCCGTAGCGCCCTTGTAATTTTTTCAAATTAAGCACCCCGAGACAACCGTGCATTGTTGGCAAACATGTTTTTGTCCCGTTGATCTTAACTTTTACAGTTTTGTATTTCTTTGTGGGGGTAAGAAATAACATTGAGAAGTGAAAGTGTAACATCTTAGCCCCCATATGCTACAAAATTGACATTCCTGGATCTTTATAAAGAACAAACTACCATCATATTTGTATTGGTGATGATGACTGAACAAATTACCTACTTCCTAATTAACAACAGGTTAGCAAATTAGCCTCCAAAAATATGCTATGCATTTCGGTACTACTTAAAATTCATTAAGTAAATTCGGCTTTTTTTCTCCTTGGATCTCTCAGCATTTATGGGCCAGGAAAAGCCACTCATACGCAAACAAGCCCCTAATTGCCTTCATTTAAACATGGCATGGGCCTGAAAGTTCTCGTACTTAGAACAGCTCAGATGCACCTTGGGGCCCAACAATCTTGACCAATATGGGTAGATTCACGAGTATTTGACGTGTCTGTAAATAGTTGACATCAAGATTTAAATCTTATTTAGTAGAATCGTACACCTACGACTACGTCAATATATATCGCCTATGGTGGTTTCCTCTCATAATGTTATGTTTATTTGTTTTGCAATGGTTAAAATTGTATATTCCGAAGACCGTATTATATTCAAAATAGCTTGTCTTTAATCCGGTGGGAGTAATAATCACCTGGGGCAGCCATTTGAGGTAGGTGCCATCTGTAGTGTTAGCTAATGGAGAGTGAAGCCTTTCTCATGCAACTTAATTGGCTTGCAAGGTGAGCCATCACTAAATCTTAACACGAAACATGAGTACTTGCAGCTTTGAATTGGCTGATGACAAGATGCGGCAATGCATTGCTGGCGTTGTTCTAGCCTATTAATCACTAGAACCACATCTCCCTGATCCTTTTTAAGAGGAAAGTGTCACTGGGCCCAGCTTTGCGTTCAGACGTAGTACCAGCGTGTCATTAAACGTTAATCATGGCTAAAGCCAACAAATGTTTTGCTGGAACACGGCCTCTTGATGAAGAGATTGCAACTTCATCTTCAGGCGCAATAGGCAAAACGGGTCCAGAGGATGAGAGGGCATGTTCGATTAGGAGCTTCTCTGAACCATCCGACTGAAATCCGATGGCTGTGATCAAGTGATACAGAGAATGGAACAGTTCAAATTAGCAGAAGCAGCACATCAGAAACTGTAGATACAGCACTCTAGATACTGTTTCTTGAAATAAACTGCTGCTTATCTCGTTTCACAAATTGTCAACCAAATACCGCTCTCTAGCGGTTTCATTTATTATACAATTACCGCTAGATAACTAACGAAAATCAGATAATTTTTATCAAAATTTTAAATTTAGTTTGATTTTTTTAAAAAAAATTGCCAGTTTACTGAGTGGTTTCTCGATACGAACCAGCTAAGGCAGCTAATAACCATGATAACCGAGCAATTACCATCAATATTTAAGACCCGTTTGGGACACCACACTGCAGATTAATGCTACAGTACATATTCGTGCGGCTTTTAACAGGTCGAGAGAATTCAGCGGAAAGAAGGGGAAGTCAGGGGCAGCTTCACCTGCATCAGAGGTCTGTTTGTCCAATGCTCCCTGACCTAATTCTGCTTCCGATGCCGGCAAGAGGAAGAAAACTCCCTGGGTGGTCGCAAATGCCAGTGCCAACTAAACAGAAAGCAACGCGTATCGGCCAGATCCAACCAAATTTAGGCACATTGAAGTGCTGCTTTGTTTTGTTTTTTGGACCCAGTGTTGTTGCAATAGATTCTTGACCAGTTCACAATGTCCAACTTTAGGTGTTCAAACTTAATACAGTATTAAATTGCCTGTCTAACTAATACTACAGTACACCTGTTCCATATTTTTTATGGCATCACACCCCCAGACCTTTTTTTTGTAGAGAGAGGAAACATAAGTTTGGGTATGTATTGCTCCTCATTAGATGAGCTATAGTGCACTCCAACATTATTTTTTTAATGCCTTTGAATGGTCACAGGGGGGAGCACCTTCACCTGAATAAAGTTCAATAAAAATATTCATGTCAAGTTGTCATTTACCAAAAAAATGTAGAAAAGGATCTCTGCAAAGATTGTAGTAATGTTCTACAAATTTCAGATAACATAAATAAGCTACATGCACCAGAGATGGAAGATAAGTCATTAACGAACAGATTTTGGACCATACATTGCGTGTGTTGTAAGTCCAATCTCTGACTTTTAAGTTTCAGAGTATCAACCAAGCATTCATAGGAAAAGGAGTAACAAAACAGAACAAGGTTAGGAATGCACAATACCACCTACTTCCGTTTCCTTTTCTCTTGTACAGTACACTTCGCCAAAGGGATGGCCACAAGTGGGATAGCCTAAGTACAAACGAACAAACCTTCAACAATCACCTAATGCTTCTTCATACGGGGCACCAAATGAAAAATAGAGCAGTAGAATTTCAAGAAATGAGAATGGAAGAAAAATAGTCGTCAACAAAGAACCAAGGAAGCTACACAAAGTTTTCATCTGGGAATTCACAACTTGCCTATTGCATAATCTATCTATTGGGTACTTGTTAACTGCAACGATCCATCCTTCTGAAGCTTTAGGCTGAGGCTAGTGAACCGTTCTCTTGAATATTGTCTTGAGGCTTTCCTCCAATCTGTTCCAGCCTTCATCATTGCCGCAAACTCATCATAGCTTATCTTGCCATCCTGAAGTACAGAACAATGCTATTAATACTTTCAGTGTCATGCGTGCTATGAATCATTAAGTTCGATATTTTGAGCACAATGCCAAATTATTTAAATTGTTTGAACAAGAAAAACTAGCAGCCTATTGATTTCTTACAACTAGTCAACGAAGAACCACAAACCTTATCGGTGTCTACATCGCGGATGATGGCATTGATAACCTCCTCATGATTTGCTCCCAGGTCATCAGCCAACGATTCATGGAGTTCATCAATTTCAATATATCCACTCTGGTTCCGATCGAAGTATGCAAATGCCTTGTGCAGATGTTCATCGTTGCCGATCTTTCTCAGGTGAACAGATAGAGTAACAAACTCCCCATAGTCTAAAGATCCATTACCATCGACATCCGCCTGTTATAACCATGCACAAATAGTAAATATAAGAACACCAGTAGTCACATTCGCAACACAATAGTTAAAGAAAAAATGCACTTAAGAGCAAAGAATCTTTTCTAGTTCAGCAAGATATAAAGATAGCTTGCCATCTTTTTCCAAAACTTGGGAGGGGTGTTTGGGAAGAGAGGAAAGAGGGGGGCTTAGGGTAACTCACAGCATCCATTAGTATTTGGACATCCGCATCAGCCATTTGGTGCCCAAGTTTATGCAGGCCAAGCTTCAGTTCATCAAAATTAATCATATTATCTTTGTTGAGATCCATCGTCTCAAACATATCCTTTATGCCAGCAACCTCTTCTACTGAAAGATGCTCAGCTATGACCTGTAGTAAAACAAAATGTGAGAACCCAGAGCAAAAAAGACTAACACTGAAAGTTTGAGGTTTGAGGATCAGGTCGGAATGAGGAGCACACCCTAAGAGCGTGTTTCTTGAACTTGTTCATCACAGAGAATTGTTGAAGTCTGGCTTTAACAGTTTCACCTAAATTTACATTTGGAGCCTTCTTAATGTTCTGTAACCAAGGATGATCTGGAAGAAATACAAGATAAGGTTGTCAGCCAAAAACAACCAAATTAGATGATATAAGGGATAGCATCTTCAGAAAATCATAAAACTTTATCAATTTTGGTATGGTTAAAGAACAAAAGGAATACAAATGGTTGTAAAGTTTCTGCATCAGTTAAGAACAGACAGAAAAAATACAATATATTCAACCAGTGTGCAAATTGATTATTACCAAGCACTTGTTGAGCATTTAGTCGCTGCCTCGGGTCTGGATTGAGCATTCCCTTGATGAGATCCTTTGCATTATCTGAGACCCTTGGCCATGGGTCTCTCTTGAAGTCAATGACAGAACGGATAATTGCCTTAGCAACACCCTGCTCAGTTTCTGCATTATAACAAGGAAACAAAAAAGGTCAGAAATAGCATTCAACAGTACAACATTGCCAATCTCTCTACAGTAGACACAAACAAGAGTAAAGATTGTCAGTTTCTAATGTCACAGACTGCATTCATGCAGAAAAATGATCAGAAGAGGTCAACTTCTAGACACCAATATTTAGTTTATTTTATACATGTGGTTATCACAATTGATGATTTAATGTACAAAACTAACCTGCCCAAAATGGAGGGACACCGCAAAGAAGAATGTAAAGGATCACTCCTGCACTCCAAACATCTACCTCCGGGCCATAATTTCTCTTTAGCACCTCAGGAGCCATGTAATAAGGACTCCCAACAATCTCAGTGAACCGTTCACCTGCACATAATCAATAATCAGCACACCAGTATACTAACATACAATGTGAACAGACTGCTTAAGGTAAGCCCTTCTAGAGGCACTGCCATCTCCGACAACTGAGTACTGACAAATTAAAACAGCATCCTTGAGGTATGGGAAATAAGGACATCACGACTGTTAGACTGTACCTGGGGTGAAAAAAACAGACAGACCAAAATCAATTGCCTTCAGAGCTGCAGTTTCCTTCTTGTTGGCAAACAAGAAATTCTCTGGTTTGAGGTCCCTGTGCATCACTCCATGCTTATGGCACATCTGATATTTTACACGACAGAACAAAAATACAAGTTATTTGCCATATTATAGAATAAGAAAAGAAGTTGCAATAATCTAGTTAACAATTCAAAGAGGCATGCATCGACAACTGATATCAAGACTGACTACAGTCTAACTTATCATTAATCAAACAAATAGACAACAGAATTATCTGTTATGTAGCAAAAGAAAACGATTCCCACATTATTGGAGAAACAAAAGCAGATTAAAACATCTCCTTTTCAGTTGTTGTCATCTACTAGTAACAATTTTACCATAAATCTCCCCCGGTGAACTTGACTTCTCTGACTAGCTTAGCGACAAGAAATCTAACAGGATCATTTCGGACCTAAAGCAACGAAGGAATGGGGAAATCACGGAGCTGCCAATCTCACCTGCACGACCTCGACGATGGTGCGGGTGACCAGCGCGGCGGCGCGCTCGGTGTAGTGCCCCCGGGCGACGATCCGGTCGAACAGCTCCCCGCCCTCGCAGAGTTCCATGACAAGGTGCACGGCATTGTCGTCCTCGTAGGTGTCCCGCAGCGTGACGATGTTGGGGTGCTTGGGGAGGTGCCGCATGATGTCCACCTCCCGGCGCACGTCCTCGATGTCGACGGCGGTGCGGAGCTTCTTCTTGGAGATGGACTTGCAGGCGTAGGCGTCCCCGGTCTCTCGCTCCGTGCAGAGGTAGGTCACCCCGAACTCCCCGCGCCCGAGCTCCCCGCCCAGCTCGTACCGCGCGCCGATGCCCCGCCCCGTCGGCTCCCGCAGCACCACCAGCCTCGGCCCCGACGGCGCCGACGACCGGTTGTACTCGATCGAGAACGGGTTCGGCTTCTTCCCCTTCTTCTGCTGCTTCGGCTCCTTCTGCTCCTTCTGCTGCTGCTGCTGCTGCTTCTTCTTCCTCCCCCTGCCGCTCCCCTCCGGCGTCACGCAGCAGTTCCCCATCTCCCTTCTCCAAGATCCGCGCCCTCCAAGAACCCCGAATCAAAGATCTGCGAGGGTAGCGAGAGAGGCCAAGGAATGGTGGTGGGCGGCTGGGCGGCGTGCGGCGTTTGGTGTGTGGGAGAGGGAGACGAGAGGGGGGAGGAGGAGGCGGTGGGGGTTAAATAGTGTGGGGGATTTGGTTAAGACGGGGTCAGCCGTGGTGGCGGCTCGGCTGGGGGCGTGTGGGAATCCGCCAGTGGCAAAGCCAACGATGAGGGCCTTCCGCGGAGGAGGAGAGGAGGAAGGTGGGAGAGGGAGGAGGAGCCCTCCGGTGCTGGTCAAAGATCTCCCTCTCGCGGCTCTCCTCTCCTTTTCCTTTGCCTCTCATCTTCTCCCTAGTCTTTTCTCTCTTTTTTTTTTCTTTTAATCCCTCGTGTTTTCTTTTCTCCTAGCTTGTGCTGTAGTGTTTGTACTTGCTCTGGCCATTTTTAAGTTGTAGTTTAGGGCACCATTGATCATTTATGTTTGGTCGTTATTTTTTTAATTACAAAAATTGTTTTTAAAAATATAATTAATGGAAAAGTTTTAAGATATCACTAATGGCATTTTCGCATAACTTATTAATTACAAGGTTTGTCTAAAAATGCCAATATTTTACACCTCTCCAATATCAAAATCTGACCACATACTAGTAATACTACCCAGTTTTAATTTTATATTTAAATAATATATTTTTATTTGTGTCCGGTTCTATTTTTTAAAATAAACCCCATAATTGAGGGTGTACTATGGACTTATGTTTTTAATATTTTTCATGTATTAATTAGTTAATATTTCGATGTTTACCTACAAACATCTTAATAAGATAACTGTTTAAGAACGAAGGACTATGTTGATTGTGCTGCCCTCTCGTTTTCCTCTTTCTCCCCTCTGATGATCTTCCTTTCTGGTATTTCCCTCATTTGATATTTTTGTTTCTTGTGGACCTGGTGTGGCGCTGTTTATGAGGAAAAGGACTCTGAACAAAGTTTTCATGAAGTGATTGAAGAGGACTAAAAGATAAGGAGGGTTAGGTGGGGTGATTAAAGTGACATTAAGCAGCATTTGTCCAGTTTTGCTGCCTAATCATAAGGGGGCAACTTGATATTTTGATGGGTACGACCATGTATTTTAGGCAGTGTTGAAAATCTAGCTCATGGTTAATGCTAATTGGTTTAGTTCTTAGTACAAATATAGTGTAATTTCAACGATAAAATCAAGAAAACGTTTATCGTACTCTTGTTAGAACGCCAGGATTTTTTTTCGGTTACTGTTAGAACTGTGAATTTATTTTTGTGTTTTGACAACTCTTGTTACAGAAAACAAGTCTAGCATCACAGTTTTACTAATATGGTGATTGGTCATGAATAATCCAAATATACATTTCCTTCTGCTTTTGCAACATCACTGTATCAATCGGGGTTTGCGGGGTGACTAAGTCTTGCCTAATTGTGGGATTGGTTCTCTCTTTTTGGCTACTGCGTGTTGTATCAACTCCTGCTTGTCAAATGCATATATGTCGACTTTCTCCCCAAAAGAAAACTTCCTTTACTACTTGGTTCAGCTAAATTTCTTCTGAAACGTTTGTAAATTCAACGCAGAGCCAATCGAAGCCAGTTCAACACGCAGTCCCCGGGCAATGTTACACACGGTGGAAGTGACAGCTGAAATGTGAAAGGACGTAATTCCTCAGTTCATTCACTTGTTCGACGGCTCTTATGTTTATACACCACTGCCTCGCGTGCGTTTTCACAAGCTGAATTTGTTCTCCCAGTGTACGGAGAAATGGGCCGTTTGCTTGTCGACTTATAATTGATAATTAAAATTAAAATTTTGAAACTTAATTTAAAGTTAAATTTAAGTCTTTCTTTACCATAATCTATTTGCCATCCATAGCTTTTAAATAATAGATAATATAATAATATATAAAAAAATTACTTATAAATCATTTTTAGCTACTCTTTGTATTTCTACAACACATCAACCGTTGCTTAACATAGATTTTTTTAAAAAAATTTGATCATGCCACGATAGAATTTTCGCTTCAGCTCTTTGCAAAAAATTTTGAATCCAATTATTCCGTTTGAAACACCCATTCAGGTGGTCACTCGTTGATCTTTTCCTGCTCGGCTGCTCTCCACACGGCAGGTTTTGTGGCTGCTGCTCGTGTTCCTCACTGCCAGAGCTCCGTTATGGTTTTTCATCCTCGTGTACAGTAGGGAATAGAGAATTAGAGATCCACTTTTGATGGATTCATGGGCGGGGATCGCCGTCTGCACGAACCGGGCATTTTATGTTACCGCGTTGCTTTATCTAGTGGATGCCAAAGCGCCCTAGCTGAAGAGCGTGCCAAAGAGAGCAGAAAGGGAAAGGGACGCACGCGGTCAGGTGTTCACACCCTCTGCTCCTCTCAGTTTTGGTAGTTGATATTGCACGGACACGGAGTAGATGATGCGCGCACAAAAGTAGTTGTGGATGAGACTTCACCGCGGAATTATGTGATCTATGAGCTCGTGACATGAGATTTGCACCGTCCATGACCTCAAGGTTGCGCGTAGGCCAAGAGTTTGAATCTTTTTTTTTTCAGTACATATCGGCGTCTTAGCACATGTATGGATAAAATTGGCGGTCTAGATTCACATAATACATGCGCGCGCTTCACTATTGAACATATTCACATGTTCATGTACTACTACTAGGATTAAATTATAGAAAAATACGCATCGTGCTAGGTTTGGTCTGGTACTTGAATCTAAGTAGAAAAGTCCTACCACCATAATCCTAACTAATTGTTTCTAGCTGACTGTAAAATGGATAAAAGGATCAGGATTGTATATTTCGTCTGTTTTTTTTTCACTAAATGGCTGAATGATTTTGTGGTAAATATTCGAGGGCAGTTTTCTACTGAACTAGCTGTTTTAAAAAAAATAAATTTAAAGCAGTTTCCTAATAAATTCATATATACATTTTTTTAACGAAAATCATTTCATTTAGGTGCCAAATAAATATGCCGCTGAATGGAATAAATTCCATTCCTAAGGTAAGAACACACCTAAGAGAAAAACGGCATGCATGATCGTGTTTGCTAAATTCTGTCCTTCAGATATCACTAATAGGTAAACGCTTCTGCTCCTATTAATGTCTTATTTGGAACTTTAATAGGAAATTAATTAAAATCAAAACATCAAACGGAGGGAGTACCAAGCAATTTAATGTGTAACAAATTAATTAAAATCATGCTGGCCATTCGAATATAAAAAAAGGCTTACCTGGCATGTCCGCATGTCACGCCAAGCATGAAATCGGCGACCGAGCCGGTTGGAACTGAGTGGTCGAGCAGCTGCAGTCACCGCCGCCGCCGCCGCCGCCGCCTGCAGGCGTGCTGAAAACAAGTCCTTGCCATGGTTGAAGAGAGCACGGAGTGGACGGGGACACTGTGGACGTGGTCAAGCCATGGATGGTGTCGATTTGGAAAGCCTCGCGACCATGCCATATTATCACATATGACCAGCCAAAGTGTTGGCTTTAATCAAACACTAGCGATGTTCACATTCCTCTGGAAGTTTGTGCGGTTCTTCTTATTCTAATCTTCCTTATTTTTCTTTTTTTTATTTTTGCCTCCCTAAAGAACAGAAGAAGTCTCGGGTCTAAAGTGCTACTCCTGAAGTCTTTGACAGCCAGAATCGTCAAACTGTGTGATCCAGAAGCAAGCTAAAGAAAAAGAGTATACGATCCAGAAACACGTTAAATAAGGGTAAGGAAAGGGGTAGTTTATTCTTGCTTCGGTCTGACTGTGCTTGTCGTGTCGGATGCATGCAGTCGTGGTCAAACACCCGAATGGAAAGAGTTCGTTGCTAACGCGTGACGCCTAAAGAGACAATGTATACAAGTCCCAACTCCAAAGTTTTCAGGCAAGGCCTGCTCTCTACGTTTAGGCACAAATAACCGCTACTCCACGAGTTTGTTGATAACCGATCGACAAAAACCGTTGAATTTTAAACGGATTTTGCCAAAACTAAATAAATATTAGTGTGAATATTTTGAACTTTTCTAATTATCGAGCAGTTTTTACTAAAATTTTGACAATTTGATCCTTTTGAAAAACTTATTTGAAGAATGGATTGTTGAAAAAATTATTATAAAAATAAATCGTCACATCAACGCCAAGCCTAGCATCAGTTTACAACGTATCATCGTCATACATATTAGTATAAATTGGTCAAGCAGCACGAAATTGTCATGACATTAGAGGCAGTTGGCACTGACCCCAATTCCATTAAAAATATATATATACAGGTCCAAACTAACTAACAGAGAGGGTAGAGAGGGTAGCCTAGTGGTGGATGCTCCAGCCTCTAACACAAAGGTCAGGTGTTTGAATCCCAACTAGCTATCTTCTGTTCATATTGTTTTCACCCACACTACTCCACAACTTGCAATTCTTCTATGAAAAACTCACATGTTTTATTTAATTCATTTTATTTATAAACTTGGAAGGAACAAATTTTTATATAGTATTTACTTAAATCACATGTTTGGCTTGTAAATTTATTTTATTTTAAATTTAAAAAAATGAAATATGTAAAATTGTAGTTATTAAACCATAATCTATTAATATAAATATTATAATTTAAGTTCTTAAATAAAATATTTAAAATCAAGTGATTTCTTTTTTAAAAAAAAGGAGACAATAAGTAAGAAACCTAAAAAAAACATGCTTTGTAGGAGTTAGAACGCCAGACTTGCAGTAGAGAACCAAAGTACTCTACCACCACGCTAGGCATGGCCTCCAATTTATCTCTACATGCAAATATTTTTATACTGAAAAATATCAGCGCCAATTCATAATGACATGGCAAAATCATGCCACCTGATTAACACTTCAGCGCCAACGTGTGTGGTGCTGATATGTTATAACTCGGTACCATCGAGCCTAACGCTGAGGTGGTAGTTTATTTTTATAATAAGTTTTTGTCATTGTGTAATTTTTAAATAAGTTTTTTAAAAGTGTCAAATTGGTCAAGACCCGCACAGTTTTTAGATATGATGACTCTCGATATCACTGGTTACCGTGATAACCAAACGGCTACCATTGATGTAAACACTGCTGCTCTCTCTAGTTGTCTGCTACTTTCACCTGGTCATCGGCTCATCAGAGCAAGCGAGCAAACTACAAAATGGTTTGCATTCCTGGTGAACCTTGTGGCAGTGGACTGGGAGATGAAGATTAGCTTGGGTGGGCCGAGCGTGCTGGTAGGCTCAGAGCCTCGGACAGAAAGCGGGCTGGAAAGATGGGGGAGTTGGGGACGCAGGCCGTCCCTGATCTCGCTTTTGTGGCATTCTTGACGTATGGCTAGGCTACTGTAGAAATGAACGATGCTATGAAGAATTTGGGCTGCTCTCCTAGGCGATCCTATAATGCTGTCAATTTGTCATTCGCTACAGATCTCGACGCCAACCAAAAAAAAATTGAGGTCAATATAAGAGCTTCACGTGTGATTTGGTTGTTTATTTACTCGATTAGTTCCCTACGCTATGGTGCAGTTGAATGTGGTGTGTGTCGTCCACCAAGTTTGTACCTCCAAAGGTACCGATCGGTGGATCATCGATGGTGCGCACGCCGGCAGCGCCGCTCAGTCACAGTCTCACAACCGGCAGCACTTGTTGTGCTCGTACGGTTTTGCGGTCTGCGCGCAGTCACACGGATGTACATCTCGGAACAGTTTAATGCACCCGGATCATCTGAAATCAAGAAGTGCAATGCTTCGTCCTCGCGTGTGACTAGTACCCCGTAGTTGTGTTTCTTACGCGTGTTTGTGTTTCTTTCCTGGAGCAATAATGCCCATGAGAGAAACTGCAGTTCACAGCTGTGCATCAGACAATTGGATGTAGAATGATGTATCCATACCCCAGCACCGTGCCACCGTAACACTATCTCAAGCATCATGCTTTAACCAGGCCTCATTTAGTAAGCCCAATTTCCCGGCCCATCGACGTAGTTATCCCAGGCAGGCATCACGCGAAAAGTAAAAAGCCTTTGGATATCTTACCACTTTACCAGTAGGTCCAGTACACTGTACAAGGTGTACTGAGTTGAGTTAAAAAAGGAGTCGTACTGAGTTAGCACTAGCGAGTACGAGTAGCAACCAGCTTGTCTCGAAACACCTTTCACATGTCACAAACAAGCTCAAGAACGAAAGGCAAATATCAAACACTTATGATCATTTGATGATACATTAGGCCGATCCATAATGTACATGCACAAAACATCGTACATTCGTACACTTATGATCATCATCATCGTACATTCGTACTCCAGACACGGTACATGTACGCACACGTACACAGCTCCCTCATTTCGTACAAGCTTAAGCGTGCACCACTCTACCTGGTTACTAGTACTAACATAAAAACCCAGTACCCCTGCACCGTCGTAGTACACGGTCACATTCCGTACACGAAAACACACACACACACACACACATAAGCACGTATACCGTTACACACCCAGCGCTCACCGTACGTGGCTGCAGCTCGCCGGCGATGGATGGATGCATGCATGCGTGGAGAGCTCGCTCAGCTAGCTCACAATCGGTGGCACTCGCCGAGCGGCGCGCCGCCGGCGCACTGGTTGTGGTCGTACGGCTTGCAGCCGTGGCGGATGACGCCGTGCAGCCTCGGGAGCGGGCCGCAGAGGCGGTTGTAGCTGAGGTCAAGCGTCTGCAGCGTGGAGAGCGCGGCGAGCGACTTGGGCACGGTGCCCCTGATGCGGTTGTGGCTGAGGTCCAGGTAGGTGAGCTCCGGCGGGAAGACGAGCTTGCTGAGGTCGAAGTCGAGGTCGTTCCAGGAGAGGTCCACCTTGCCGATGGGGCGGCCGGTGGCGAAGAGGAAGGAGGCGTCGCCGGTGAGGAGGTTGTGGGAGAGGTCGACGGTGTTGATCTCTTCCTGCGCGTCGTCGCGCGGGATCGGGCCGGTGAGCTGGTTGAAGGAGAGGATCAGCGACCGGAACTGCCCCTGCACGAGCCCCGCCGGGATGGGCCCCGTCAGCTGGTTGCGGCGGAGGTCTAGTGACCGGAGGTTGGGGAGGTCGGAGAAGGAGTTGGGGATGGGGCCGGTGAGGCGGTTGTTGGAGAGGTCGACGGAGTCGAGGCTGCGGATCCGCGCCAGCGAGTCCGGGATGACGCCGGAGACGTTGGTGTGGGAGATGGTGAGGAACTGGAGGTTGGAGAGCGCGGTGAGACACGCCGGGATGGAGCCGGAGAGACCCGGGAGGCGGAACAGCGACAGCGACATGAGCGCCGTCAGCCCGGACACGGCGGACGGGATCTGGCCCCGCACGTCGGAGGCGCCGTCGATGAAGACGTTGTTCACGCGCCCGGCCTCGTCGCACCGGACGTGGTCCCACTCGCAGCAGTCCGCCGACGCCGGGGACCACGTCGACATCGTCGCCGGGTTGCCCAGCGACTGCTTCACCCTCATCAGCGCCTGCTTGTCGCTCGGCGGGCATCTCGTCGCTCTCGCCGGCGCCGCCGCGACGGCCACCACCAGCAAGACGGCGAGCAGAAACGGGGCGGTCGACGCCATTGTAGTCTCTAGTCTAGCTGAGCTCTCGTGTGCTGGAGCTGGCTGGCTTAAGTGTGTGAGTGCGGGAATGACGAGCCCTCGAGGTGGTATAAAAAGAGCCGCGCGTGGAGGCGTCAGGATCAGTGTGCATGCATGAACTCCGAGCAAACACGAGAAGGATTCGCGGTGAATGATGAGAATAAAAACGAATCGATCCCTGACACCGCAACATGCCAAACACGCGCGCGCGCACAGAGAGAGAGAGAGAGGTAATCGCGAAGCATCGGCGTGGGTTCGGCGCGCGATTGGTGCGTGCATGATTAGCAATGGCATGTGGGAACTGGGGCTTTCGCCGGCGCCGTGCTCCGGCGCCCACATTGCTGGGTACGTTGCCGCTCCGGCCGGCCGGCCGGCCCGGCACGCACCCGTATTAACTCGCGGACATGTGCGCGCCGATCCCCAAGAGCGTCAAGACGGGGGTCGTCGCGTAGCTAAGCTAGCACCTGTTCTGGATATGCTTATCTCGGTAATGATCAGCAAGGCGCAAATGGACGTGACGACAACTCGTTTTTTTGTGTAAGTCAACATGCATGATACTAGTAGCAATCAGGACCTTATTTTAAATCTACATGAAACAATTACACGCAGCTCTGCAAATTGCAGCACTCTGATTGAAACGCATATAATGCGTATCCCGCACTAATTGTTTCAGAGAAGAAAAAGGACGAAATGCATGTTCTATGTTCGATTTCGTTGGAGATATGCGTTGCATTGTCGTTTCGCAGGGAGGGATAGGTAGCATTGCCCCACGGGAAACAATCAAGTAGACGTCGCTCGCACTGTCGCAGGCGGTGGTGCATGCATGAACGCAAAGCCGACCAGGTCCCATCGATCCATGATCCATCACTCCATCCAGCCCGTGAAAAACGTAGCAGCAGGATCAGCCCATCAGCAGCGAGCGTGAACCTTCGTCGCCGCGCCCACCACCCACCCACCCGTCCACGCGACGTCTCTGTCCGATCCCTGAACCGAAACGATGTCACGCTGAAGCGCGCGCACAAGCCAAAGGTGCTCCCTGTCTGTCCGGCTCGCCCGTGTCACGTCTTCAGCGAGCGAGGAGGCAGGAGGGGTAGCAGCGCGGCGGCCATGTGGGGGCTAAATAATGCGGGCATGGATTTGTTCCCACAGGGTTCAGGCCGCCACGAGAGCGCGTGTGGAGGCTTGGGCGGCGAGGGGAAAAGAAAAGGGAATTCTTTCGGCTTTCTGGGCTGGCTGCCCGGGCCGCATGCCGCTTTGCGTTAAAACCTCCCTTACATCAACGATAAAAATCTGCAAATTTTCGGAGGATTTGGATTCTCATTATGATGCTTTAGAACCAAGGGATGACTGCCATAACATGTGTTTTACAAATATCTGTGGATCTGGTTTATACAGGATTCTACATTTGGTAGCACATCCTATCATCACCTATGTGGTTTTCGCATTCGTGTATTTTTCAAATCTCGTTGCAAAACACCACTGACGCTTTTGCTCTGCTCTGCTCTCCGGCCCCGGGGCATCCAGCTGCGCATCCACGTGCATCGACCGAACCGGAGGCGCTGCTCTGCTCAGAGCTCACCCTCTGCTCGCACCGAGCACGCCAGTTCACCAGCGCGAGCGTGCGCTGCGCCAGCACCACCAGGCCAGATGATACGAGGATGCGTCCAACCTTCACACAACGTAGGATTAAAGATATTTATAAAACCTGATAATTTTTATATAGCCAACTATTGTATATGTAACAAACTGTAGGAGTTCATCTAACCTCATCTTGTCTATTCAATCAAGTCGGATTATAATCCTCGTTACAATTATAACGAGATTGTAAGAACAATAGAAAGAAATATATAATCTCAAAATGATTCAACCTGTCAGGTTAATAAAATGCATATAGCATATTATATTTGATTTTTAATACGAATCTCAACAGATAATACTCTTAATATATAGGGAGATGGAAATTGGGCTCAAGGCCAGTTATATTGCAGTAAATAAAACTTTCGTCATATTAATTTATTGATTAATCAGAGCTTTAATTGAATTTAGGGATATTGTCAGATCCATTGGAAAACTTATAAGATGCCGTTGCTAAATATTGCAATTGAAGCTCAAGCACATCTTTTATACATATTATTCTCTCATCAGATAATTGGAACCGAAAAGACATTATTAGTATTTATTGTATGGTCAATGGCTTGGTGCTGTTTTAATTATGAGCATTAGTTAGCGATTGATTGTCACATGTATTTACTTATGAGCGAATTTACTTGTTGTTTAATTTATTTAGTATAGGAACACGTTATTGGCCTTAGAATTGATTTTAAGTATGTTAATTAATTGTAGGGAAAAACAATAGGGGTGCTATGTTGCCAGTATCACCGGATAACACCGTCGTTGGTGCGATTTCTTTACGCGAAAGGCGGGGGTTGGTTGGATAGATCGATCGCGAAACCGAGACGAGCCGAGCCGAGGCGACGGAGATATTGTGCCAGCGAGCGGTCAAGTTGCTTTGCCGACGTATTACACACTTGAAGTTTCTTTAGTACTGAGATTTCAGCGAGCTGATTTGGAGCTTATGAATGCCTCGCTGGTTTGTTTTGACGCGCCGTGGTGTTCTTCGTCTCAGGATCTCTCACGTGCTTGACTGAAAATTGTTGCATTAGGTGTAGTCTCCAGCTGCAGCTTTTTAACAACGGGGAATTATAATCGGCCTATGGTTGTTAGTATCCTTTTGAATTCTACGTAGTAGTATTCATCACACGACAAATACTCTATTACTACTACAGTCACCGGCAGATACCTTTCTTCACGGAGATATTATTCTACGATTGGCCACCTAGCGCTGGTATGCTTTTCAGTTTGGACCGGTTTCCTCTTGAACATCATTTATCTCTTTCTTTGTCAAACTCAAACGCATATAGATCGGATCAGATCGAGTGAAAATAGTGTTGCACCATGGGCTGGCGTGACAGTGAGAGACAGCTCGCAGTAACTCATCAAAACTACCGCTGTTCATTCACCAGATGACAAAATGCCAACCAGCAACTCGCTGGCATCACTTGGGGGCACACTCATCACGTGCCTGTAACAAGAACGAAAAACAAGCTCAGCACTAGCTAGCTGCCAGCAGTTATAGTACTCCACACTCCACTGTGAATACTCTCTACTCCGCCCCACGCATGGATAAGTTTAATCGCAACCCGATTCGTCCTTGCCCAACGCGATCATTACCTCCCCAGATCCGAGCTGATCTACGGACGCCCCACCGTGTCACGAAGCCACCACCCCCCTTGTCACGATCAAACCGCTTCCACCACGCATCCGCGGGACCGCGACGGCGCGGCACCGTGACCGCCCGCCCGTCTCCCGATCTCCGCGCGCGGTGGTCGCGCCGCGCACCGGCAGGATGCCGGCCACCGACGAGAGCGCGCGCGCGGTGGTCACGGCGGAGGCACGGACGCCTGTCCGATTGGGCTGGCCCGGCGATGGGGATGCGCGGATCTGGGGGAGCGCACATGCCGCGGCGGGCGCCGGGAGGGGGGACGGCGTGACGCGCGGTGCGGGTTCCTGGGGGCGAGATGGACGTTGCCCAAGATCAGCGAAGCACACCGAAGTGACGTACTGACGTTGTTATCGTCGAAGTTATCGTTTCTTCTCATCGCCGTGTCGGCGTTTTGATGAGAATTGAATGCTGGCGTGCACGACGCTGATACTACTAACCTATGTTCGATTCGGCAAGGCTAGGAGATGACTATTTTTGTGGTATGATATGAACGAGCTGCTCGCTTCAGGTCACATGAGGAGGTGTTCGGTTGTTGGACTGCAACTCTGCACGCATCGAGGAGAGGAAGGCTGGAAGCATGTTCTTCGCTCACATAAACTATTCTCTTCTTTTACGAGATTCCTCTTAAAAAAAAGGATTCGATCCACAGGCAAACAGAATAAGCTAACGGAGAATAAATGGTCTAGCATAAAAAGACCCAACTTAAGACGGGAAATACATGGGGGCTTTGACGTCGGGTCAAAGATCAATCGACCTGTGCGTGTAGCACATGTGCTAATCAGGACGCGTTGTTTATCGCCCAGATGAAACAGGAGACCAACCAAGATGTACTATATCTACCATAGGAAAGCAACTCAGAATCCAGCTTAAGGACAACGAAAGCGAATGAGAAAGCTCGACGACGTGTCGACGTTTACGGAAACTTTTTAAAGAAAAGCTAACCTCACAAATCTGAATGAGATAATCCAAAGCCAGGAGAGAAAAAGAAAGTGGAAAACTGACAAGCTGCAAAAACAAAACCAGTACACCAGTAACGATACAGTAGAAGACTGTAGAGCTCTGGACCGCTACCACTACCACCAGCGCAGCAAGCATGCTCTACTTCTCTTCTCTTCTCTCACACGGCCATTGTCGGCAGCTCATTCAAGCCGGCGTTTATGGCGCCCAGGATGTTTACTGCATACAGTAGCACTTCAGAATTCCTATCCTGTGTTGTTCTTGAGTGGAAAAGGAGAGTGCATTTACAGCCGACCTTATCATCATCTCCCCTGATATGTGTACATCTGCCTATTTGATGTGTGGTCCAGGATTGCCAATGCTTAATTTCTTACATGTGCCGTGTGGTTGATTACCAAGATGCCCAAGTCTCTGACCAAAATGTATTGTGATACAAAAAGGAGAAAAAAATTCACCCTTTCTGCTAAAAGCTAGACAGAAACTGGATATGTCTACAGGTCCATACTACCATAACCATCCAGGAGATAGCATCAAGAGACCATACAAGCATGTGCAAAACGTCCTAACATTATTGAATTCTCAGAGCCAAACAAAATGGTTCATTTAGAACGTATCGGTGCTAAATACAAAAGGAAGATATGATTGGATACGCATGAATAATTATCCATTTTACTAGCATATCATATCACTTCTTACTATAACAAAATTTACATGCCTAGTCTAAGAAGCTACTACTTGAATTGCTGGTCTGCTGGATTAACCATAGGCACTCTCTCAATCCTTACAGGCTGATCGACGCCGTCCACGGAAGGTTTGATGTATATATTAAACATGACGTTGGTGAATATCGTGAGGATAACAAGTGCAAGTGTTGAGAATGCTACATATGTTGGAGAAAATTCAGTAAGTTCATCAGTTGATCCCCACCCTGTTATCATATCTCGGTCCATGTAAGGGTCTGTTTGAAGCAAACCGCAGTTAGATACATCTCCCTGTGATGCTAATAACAACTAATGAATAACCATGATGCAAAGAGGTAGCACTCCTAAAGAAAATTGGGTGGGTTTTCAAAGCAATAGAGATTCAAGAGGCAACCATTATAAGGATATATTTGGATGGTTTCCAAACTTCTCCTCATCGTTTTCCATGTATCCATTTTTCAAACTACTAAACGATATATTTTTTAAAAAATATATAAAAATGTTACTTTAAAAAATTATATTAATTTAAATTTTTAGTTTTTTTATTTAATACTTAATTAATCATTTGTTAATTGGATGCACATATATAAACACATCAATGAAAAATCCGACGTGAGTTACACATATTAACGACGAAGCGGCGAGGGGCTTAAAAAATTTATAGATAATCTCATTATCGTCTTAGCCAAAATCGTTTTTTCTTGAGACAGGACTGCCTGTAAAATGGGTG
Source organism: Oryza coarctata (assembly GCA_030770085.1). Taxonomy (NCBI): domain Eukaryota; kingdom Viridiplantae; phylum Streptophyta; class Magnoliopsida; order Poales; family Poaceae; genus Oryza; species Oryza coarctata. The sequence goes on from CM061475.1 coordinate 15,513,452, forward strand.
TATGCGGGAGTAGAGGTGCCTGTCATTTTTACAATCAGAGTTGGATATATTTTTTCTTTTAGGAGTCCCTTATAAAATTATCAGACCCGCTTATGATGGGTCTAAGTAGTGCTCTTGACACCCTTTTATCCTTACTGTATAAATATTGAAAAGGAATTTTTTTAAATAAAATTATTTTTATTAATAAATATAATTGTAAAGAAAATTTATAAGTATATATTTAAATTTTTTTTTATATTTATACGGTTGAGATAAAAATGTCTTAATAGTGGACGTGAAATGGGCCAAATACAAAGTAGCTGACATTTACAAGTAGCTACTGAGAAAAAAAACGTAAAAAGTAGTAAGAGACCAACTATAAAAACAACAACGTGCTACTCCTCCCTCGTATAAAAAAACACTCTCGTGGACATTGGAAATATAAATAAAAAATCAAGCATCCGGCTGTGCCGCCGCTGCGGTGTGGATAACGTATCGTAGGATTTTAAGCGAGATAATTGGGCTGTCTCTAAGCCCAATAAGGCCCATTAATTTAATGGGCTTAGACTAGTAAGTATGGGCCTAGTGGCCATGCCCAAACTGAGCCCATAAGATGGGATCTCGAGTTCCCCACCAGATTCGTCTGTAGCGAGCACGCTACGGAATCAGGAAGCGAACGTCGAACGCCGACGAGCAGGCCACCGCGGCCGGCTACACGGTCCCCCCCGCGTGGAAGCGACGCGATGGAGGCGTCGGAATCGGGAGGCGATTCCGGGCGGCCATGGACGGCGTCCGCCTCCTGGGCCCCGGCTGGCGGCGGGGCGGTGGAGGACGCCGTCTCGTTCGAGACGTCCGCCGACGACGCGGAAACCGTCCCCTCCACCGTCGTCCTCGAACGACCGGCCCCCGATGGCGACAGCAACGCTCCTCCCTGCGAGGTCACTGGTGAATTGTTGTTTTTGACTTGGGGGTAGCGCTCTGGGCTTGTCAGAATTTTGTGAGGTTTGCCGCGGATCGCGGTGTTTGCGGTGGTCCGCGTCGCCGATCGGATGAAGATGTACACGCTGTTCTGAATTTCCGTATTGCGGTATCTAGCTTCTGGTCGAATGAACCCTAGTAGGCTGGTAGAGCAAACCGAAGTGGCCATCGCTGTTCGAGTTCTAGTGCGTAAATCATTCAAAATAATACCATTAAAAAAGTTCAGTGCATATAGTCCATGGAAAATTTCTATTGCATAAAGTCCATGGATTGGAGATATTAGTTTTAAAGGAGGTTTTAGAGATCCTTTGGTAACTTGAGGATCTGTATTGAGTTTCGATTAATACCTTATGACAAAAATATTGCAGGTACATAAACCTGTTTACAATCTTACTATGTGCTATAACGGATTCATTTGCTACTGTCTACTGGATATTGGTTGTATGATACTCTTAAACTTGTTATGCTTCCATGCTCATAGCACCGATAATTGATAACTGATTATATCATGGTACTAATTAGTTACATATCTGGCTAAATTTTTACAACTTTAGATTTGATTTTTTGGTAAATGGTAAGCCTAGATGCCTAGCCTCACAGTGAAGCTGGTGCACTGCATACAGTATAAGTAACACTGATCAGACTAAAGTTACTATGATGTATTTGCTTGATTGCTTTGGTAATGTCAATTTACAGAAATTGAAGTTAATTCACACCCAACCTTTCAGTTCGAAGCAAGATAGGTTAGAGTTAAAATCCAATAAGAGTCTTACAGTCACATTAATAGCTGCTTTATAAATACTCATATATTTAAATATAGATCTTTAAATATACCACATTAAGTTTTTTTTATTATCTCTATGTTAATTTTAATTTTTCTAGATCTAATGATAACTCTAGGGATCTACTATAGATATGATCAAATCAACTCAACCTAATATTAGAAATTTAATCCATTTATTTTTGTGTGACGTGTTGTCATCATCTATTGAAAGCTCTAAGCATATCTGTTCTTTTCATCTTTTTCATTGGGTTATTTGCTCCATGCTTTGAAAAATATGTTTTCTCAAAAAACTTTCTTTTACTGCATTTCTTATACATAGACCACTTGTTCTAAACTATTTGTTATGTTTATTTCTCAAAACATTTAATTTATCCCCATAATCAAGTTGATAATCCGCTGCAATAATTCACTCAATAATTTAAATCAAATGCGGCCTTGCAGAAATTGTTGGGCTGCTAATACTAGTAAAGTATCTGTACTTTAATTTTGTCATCCTCATCAAACTAATAGTATTTTTTTCTTGAAAGTAGGGAACTGACGGTATGTCATTGAAAGATGGAAGCTTTATATGGCATTCTGTATAAATTACAGAGCTCATCATGGCCAAAATTTTCGAGTCTCTTTTCATTTCATTCTTTAAATTTCAAGTTAGTGCACAACAGTCTGTCTCATGCCACGTGCAGCATAATACCTATCATAACCAAAATTTTAAGTTATTTTCCATTTCATTATGCATGTATCTGATTCCCAGCTGTTTTTCAGATCATTTCAGGGGAAAGTATGAGATTCACAGGGTGTATGTGCGAAGCACAGCTCGGATTTATGAAATATACTATACAACTGACCCCAAGTATAGTTGTAAGGATTATCTATGCACTGTACGTTGTGGACATGCAGTTAAAGAACCACTGCCTTCTGCTGAAGAAAGTATGGCCCGGTAGAGTACTGATGCCTCAAATAGTGAAAAGCATGAGCACGAAACCAAAAGTGTAAGCAGTTGTATTGATGAAGATAGCTGGGTTGAAGTCAAAACCCCAGAGTTACATGTGGAAAAGAACAGATCTAAATCTCAAGAACCTAATGTGATTGGAGCCAAACAGGACCACTCTGATAAAGCTTTTTTTTGTTTATATAATGGAGAATTGTTTAATACTCAACCATAGACTTCTGCTGGGAGTGCTCCTATTGTGATACTAGGTTCTTATGTATTTCTGTAACTTTTTTTTACCACGTGAAATGAAGGCACACTATGAAGCAACTGCTGAGATAACTGATGCAAGCCCATGTGTATCTCTAACTGCCCACCTTCTTTCACTTCAGTCAAAAACATCACTGCAGATCGAGGAGATCTACATATTTGCTGATCCTATTGAGGCAATCAATGATGAATCAGAAACACGCCCTGGAAACTTGGGAGGTAGTTCTTTGTTGGCTATGCTTGTCCCTAGCCGCATGCAAATGTCTAAATCAAGGAACAAGAAAATGGATGATAAATATTTTTCTGATGCCTCAAGGACTCAACTTTCCCAAGGTCGTGCAATGGAAGTGAATAGTCCATGTGAAAACGTAGTGAGACAAGCAGGGCCATGTGGCACAAATGATTTAAATTTCAAGTCAGCAGGGATGGAAAGCAAACAAAATGCTACAGATAGTGATACAATAACTAATGAAAAATGCAACAATTATGTGTCCCAGTTAAAGGATTCCAAGTCTCTTCTATTGCCTGTGCAAACAACAGAAAATACACAAGTTCCATTGGTGAAGAACCAGAGTGTGTCAAATATAGATCAACCTGTTACTCCTTTCATGGATGAAAATCCAGATCCTTACTGTAGAATTAAGGGAAAGCTAGACACTGCTCCTAAGCTGGAGAAGATGGAATCATACTGCTCCAAGTTGACGATGGTGTGATGAATAGCATTGACTCAAGGCTTCAGCGATTGGAACATCAGTTTGATGCATTCTCTGTGGAGATTCAGTCTTTACGGGCTTCTTCTACAAGAATGTCAGCCCCAGATGGTTTATCTGATACGACTAACCCACAGGATAAAGCAGATAATGATGGTAAGGCTGGAAATTCTGCTTCTGCAACCAACAGGCAGCCAGGTCTGGTTGTCAGAGCACCAGAATTTTCTTTAGAAGAATCCTTTAGTTATGATAAGTCCAATGAAAATCCAGTTACCTTATGCGGACCGAGCATGGTGCCAAGACTTCTTGTTAAGGCTCCTGATTTTGTTTGTGAATCTGAGTTAGCTTGTGAAAAGCTTCATGATACGTCTTTCTCACCAGTTGATTTTGCACTCTCTTCTGAGAAAGAATCTAAGACTTCCCCAGGTTTAGTTGTCAAGGTTCCAGAATTCCCAAATGATGAAGATGATGAAGTGGAGGAAGAGAAGGATGCAGAAGTTGGTGATCATGATGATGATTATACAAAATCTGATGCTGGACCAAGTGAAAGCACTGTTGACAGCTCCAAAAGCAAAACCCCTGTATCTGTCGATGGTGCTCTAGCATCAGTCTTGGAGGCACTGCTTAGTTCAACCAAAAAAACATCTTCACAATCTGTTGCTTGCCCTGCCATCAATTCAACTGCTGAAAATACTAATGATTCCTCTACCTGCTCCTTTTTTTCTGAACAAGTTGATGAGATATCCAGTAATGATGGCTCAGCTGGCCAATTTTCCTATACATTCGGTGATGCAAATAAGGTCAATACCGTCATAGCTTGTCAGGAGGCAGATGCAGGTCCACAAACTTATCTTTCTAAGGCAAACTTGGATTAGAAGGTTGAGGTAAACGATCTGAATAATGATCTCCATTTGAACATGATGACATTTGTTGCAAGCACAGAGCCCTTGTGCGTTCCACAGCGTCACACAGTTGAGGAATCTAACGATGTTGGAAGCCAAGTAAATCGAAAGAGCGATGGCTCTAATTCAGACATTATGCCATCCGTTGCAAACACTGAGCACATCATTGCTCCTCCTCTGCCTCCTACCGTTTGGAATCTATTAATGATGGATCACGGTTCAATGACGATAGATCTACTTTGTCCTTGGCAGAGTTTCTTGTGGCAAGGAATGCTAACTTTAGCAAGAATGTGATGCCTGCGGCATTCTCTAGCAATGGTGGCGCTGAAATGCATACCTTTAAGAGAACATTTGTGGAATCTGCAAACAGTCAACTTCGGCTTCTGCAGAAAGCTCTTGAGGTTAATGAGGATGGCAGTGCTAAATTTTCTGTTTTTGGTGGGATGGACTCTTGTTGTCATAGAGAGTCCAATGACAACTTTACAAGGAAAAGATGGACTGAGAGCAGCAGCTTGGAGGCAAACCTCAATGACAGCTTTACAAAATCATAGGTAGAGCACTCCTCGTCTGATTTGAGTAGTATGGAGTTGTTAAGTGGAGAACCTGCCAGAGAAGCTGTCGGCTCAGGTGGTGTCACAACTGGAAATTGTGTGGATGATCTTTTTACAAGTAGTTCTACTGTAAATCAAGCTGCAAGAGAAGAATTGCAAAAGGTCTATGACTTGCTTTATGAGTACAAGGATGACATTTTAGGCATGGCCTTCATAGCAAAGAGAAAAAGTAAGAGCAGCCCTTCTCTTGAAGTCTTGCTTGATGAATCATCTGATTCAGAAGCGGAAATTTCTGACGTGGAGCACATTGACAACAATTCTGGCTTTGGTTCAGCTCGGATGTTTAGTACATTCTCGACTTCAGATGATGAGGCTCCTCGCACCGATGAACCTATAATTGATGTAGTTGATCTGCCAACACAATCGGATGCATATGCTTCTTCCAAGAATGAGCTGGTTGATGATGAGCCTTTGCTTGGTATGGATGATGTGCCAATTCCTCCAGAGACATGTGCTTCTGTCCTGAGCGACACGCATCAGGCGTGTGTAGATGATCGGTCAAAACCTTCAGGGACATTCACTGAAGAGGGCAATGGAGACTATCCTGACAGCCTTATATAGGTACAATTCACATTGTCCCACTTGTTAGAAATAAGTAAAACATACTCAAAATCCTCAGCTGCACTACTTTCTTTGTTGGTTTTTCCTGTACAGCTATCAACGTTTGCTTACACGCCCATGCGGTTTTCTGTACATATAAAACATACTGTAAATAAACAATGTACCTTTCTGGTTCTCTTTTCTGCCATTTGTGTACACGCATTACCTGTACTTTCACAGTTTCATGCTGGCCATTCAACCTTTAAGCAGTCAGCAAGTGAGCATCACAAGAAAAGCGATCAAATTTCCACCCTATACAGTTACTACCATCTTGTGACAGTCTTTTCACGTGGATGATTGAACTGAATTACCATATACTGACTCATCAGTCCAAACCAGGTATGACTGGTGAATTATGTTGATGGTAGTCTATTTTTTAGTCTTTAAACCGCTAACAATACATATAAATTATTTTTTGTTGTTTCATAGCTCAACCTATTTGAGCCGGGATTTACTGCAATTGTTTCGTGCCTTCTTTGATCCTTATGATCCACAGTAACTGCTTGGATCTTTTTCTCTCTTTCTCTAATCATGCAACCACTTACTTCTAGCAGGTCAGTCTCTGGAACACGCCATGTTACGTGATGAAACACAAGAACAGGGCTACATAATGTACACATGTGAGCTTGCTTAGCGCCCCAGCGGTCTGCACCACATGGATAATGCTTAATTCCTCATATAATGGGCCAGGTGAGATCATCGTCCCACAAGGTACAGCTACAGCATTAACACTGCAGCCGGCCATCGTTCGCCGTGGCGTCCTAGTTCAAGGGACGCAGGGATTCGTATCATTTGCGGCTCAACTGAAAAGGCGCAGACGTACAGAAATTTCAGGTATGGTCGGATCCGAACTCAAGGATTGGTCGCTTTCTTATTGGATGATGCTGTGCGAGAATTTTCCACAAGAATTTGTGCGTATATGGACTATGGAATGGACTGCGCTCATAGGTGCACTTTCACCGTGTCTGATCTAAACAGAAAATATAACCACAAAGGAATATAGGGCGTGTTTTGTTTGTTTCAACAAACAAAACTTACAAACTGAAGTGTTAATGCTGGTAGGGCAACAAACTGAACAGTGAAACAGCTCCAACCATTGTAATCCTACTAAAATTTAATACTTCTAAATCTTACATACTACATCAATTCTCGAACTAAATATATCTTGAACTTACGGTAAGGTTTATTTTGGTTCATCTTTACCTCTAAGGAGCGTTTATGTCCTTTCATTCATCGTTCCTCACAATGGTCACTAGGCTCCCACCCTTAGCTCCTTTCCCTCTCTCTGCCTGTTGCCGCCTCATCTTCATGCCATTGTATCAGCCATTGAGGCCCTAACACCTGTCGAGGCACTTGCCATAGTCACCACCAAGGCCAAAGACACCAGCGCCGACGGCAATGGCTGCTTCTTGGAGAAGAGGACATCATGGAAATCACTAGACATATCGGACCACCTAGCTTCTGTCCTACACGGGACTGGCCTCTTGAGGCATCCTTCGCCAATCATCTAAAGTTTTGTTTTTTATACCTAACAAAATTTTATAATTCTAGAGCCTTACACTCTACATCAAAATCTGATAAAACCTTGAGCCAAACATCACCACATCTTTATCTTCAATTTTGGTACCGATTATTTTGGTTATAAACCAAACACGTGCATAGATAGTGCTTCACTATGCCCAATTTAAACAGAATATCTTAATCTGTCACACAATAGAATCTGAATACAGCTTGAGTTAAACTTAGTAAAACATTCCAGTACCCATAGTCCATACTTGATATTCCATATTGAAAAGTGAAAAATAAACCGCAGAAATGAAGTAGACCTAGACTTATCCAACTGTCGACTGGACTGCAAAGGGCACTTTCAGATATACTACTACCATAATAGTGTTTAATAACTACAGTTCCTCTCAAAGTCTCACCTTGTTAGTGTGAGAGCGAGTTAACGTGACATTTCACAAACAACTCTATCCTCAACTCAGGCATCTTGTCCTAATGCCCTCAATGTGTTATTTACAGTTAAGCAAATTGGGCAGGACAATATGAAAGAACAACACACGTTCAGATGTTCAAACTCAGTAAAACCAGTGGGTCACATGTCCAAATCAAAGGCATCAGGGCTCAGTACTGTAGCCGAAAGTTCACTTTATGCTCAGGTACTCTCCACTACATTTCGCATTCAAGACTTTTGTCAAAATGTTGTTAAGCATTTAGGAAGCCATAAATGAAGCAGGAAAAGGTGCTGGACAGCGGAAAAACTTCAAACTGAAAAAAAAAAATGGAGATCAAGAAAGCCACTACTTGGGAGATTGAGAGCCAGCAAAATTTACACAAAACGGTAGCTCCGTATCTTGTTCATATTGACATACACAATCCTTGATGACACAAACAAATTACAGGGCAGCTCTTGTCCCCCATAAGCTCTAGGGGCAGAGCACCATCCATATTATGATGCTATGTACTTCTGTCTGTTCCTTCAACCTTTGCAATACCTTATCAAACACAAGGAAGTACAAAAAAAAAAGTGATATGATGGCAATACATCATACATGTGGATACAACACTAAAACGAGAGTTCCACACAGCAACCATCACAGCTCTGATCCCTGTGAAGCGAAACGGTGAACGATCAGGCCGCGGCGGCGACGACGGCTACGGCGACGGCGAGGCGAGCAAAAGAGGAAGAGCAGGAGCAGGGTGAGGCAAGGTGTGGCTCAGAAGAAGGAGCGCTTGGACGGCGCCCTCCCCACGGCCCTCATGAAGTTGGCGAGCTCCAGCACGCGCGCCACCTTGGTGCCCCTCTTCGCCTCCGCCGACGCCCGCTTCTCCTCCGCCTTCTGCCGCGCCTTCGCCACCTCGTTCTGCGCCTTCTCCATCGCCTTCGCCCTCTTCTCCTCCAGCTTCCTCTGCAATTCCAAACCGCCAATTCGATCAGAATTCAGAGCTCAATCGGTAGAAATCAATGGCGTCGAATCGAATCAATCGATCGGATGATTTTTTTTTGTTTACCTCGTACTTCTTGAGCCAGGCGTTGGCCTTCTCGACCTGGTCGCCCTCCCAGCCATTGATGACGACTTCCTCGCGCTTGAAGCGGTTGTTGACCTTGGCGACCTCGGCGATCTGCCACGCGGAGATCTTGGACTCCACCTCCTCCTTCTTCACCTGCCCCACCGACACCTCGTCGCCGTGGCCGCCGCTCGCCGCCGTCACATCACCGGGGGCGGGGAGCGTGAGCTGGGCGCGGCGAGGGGAGGGGATGGGGTTGCTGTCCGGCACGATGGCGAGCGGGTTCGTCTCCTCCAGCTCCTCCTCACCGATCCTCCCCAGCGCATCGTCCCCGGCGCGGCTGGAGTCGCCGCCGTTCGCAGCTGCGGCTGCTGAGGCGGCGGCGTTGGCGCTGGCTGCTGCGGCGACCATGGCCGAGAACTCCCTGCTCATAGTCGGGAAGAGTTCACTGGGGGCGGTCTCGCTCCCGACGGAGCGGATCGACGTGTGCCTGCTCCCCGCCGCGGACTCCCACGACTCCCTCCTCCGGCGGTGGTACGACGACGGCTGGCTCGGCGTCGGCGTCGGCGGCGGGCTCAGCGCGTGAATGTCCCTGAACTCCGGCTCCTCCTCCACCACCACCTCCTCCTGATGATCCTCCCTCTCCTCACCGCCGGTGCTGATGACGATCTCCCGGCCGGTGCTGATGACGATGTCCCCGTCGGCGCCGCGGCGGCTGCTGCTGCTGCTACCACTAGCCGCCGCTTGTTCACTCAACATGTGTCGCCGCCGTAGGTGAGGTCGTCGTCGCCGCCGCTAGTGCTCAGCCACTAGCACCCAAGTAACCATCGGCGTCTTGCTCCTCTTCTTCCTCTTTCCTCTACGAGCTGAGCTGCGGTGGTGAGTGGTGAGTAGGATCGGATTGCCTAGTTTGTTAAATAGGCGGGAGCCGAGCGGGAGGTGGGCCACTCCATGTCAGTGTCACTATCCGCCATTGGAGGGGCAGTTTGGGCATTTCCGTTTCGATAACCATTTCCTGTGCCTTTTGGGCGGCTTCGTCTCGCTTTCTGATTTTGGAGGGTGTGTTTTTTATTTTTTGGGGGTAGGTTCGCGTGTGCAAAGTACGCTGACTCACACACAATCATACGCATACCCTTCTAATCTTAACAAGCGCCGTATGATTATTTTTTGCTCTTTGGTTAGGAGTACTGGTTTAGATTGGATACGTGACAGTTTTTTTTAGGGCAAATCGTGAAGGTTCTAGCCCGTTTTTTCTTTCCTGAAATTTATCTTGGAGACATATGGACATAGACAGTCTGCATTTACTTCGAACGGGAACTATGAGGCTTGTGCTACAGTAAATCACAGTAAAACCATTGTGGTTAGAATATTCATAGGATATTGTGCACAAATTTAAAGCATCCACTATTTAATGAACGGTAAAGTACTCAACTCCTTTAAAGTATTACGGGCAGAAGTCAGATGTTTGGTTGATTATTTCACGTTTAAGTTTATCTTAATTTTTTGGCTAACTTAACTAAAATGTGGCTAGTAAAATTAAAGTTACGCATTTTTGTCACACTTTTTTTTTCTCAATAACATATAGAGCCTATATAGTAGAGAAGAAATTATGACTATGAACCAAGCAATCACCTAATTCAGTCAAATATACTCAACATTTGAGATATGGTAACCTCAGACTAGTTGTGTAAGTCATCCAAATAACCCCATATAGACTCAAAAGCAAGTGGGATAAGCAGTGGTGCAGAAAGTACTACTGAGGACCACGTTCCAGATTGATCCTAGTTCCATTCACTATGGCCATCTGCAGTACCAGATGCTACTGTAGATATTTTAATCAGAGAGTTACATATCTTTGCACGTTACGGTAATTTTTTAAAAGAATTTAGTAAACTAGCTAACATCATTTATTAAAGAATGGAAGGAGTTTTAGTAAATATACAAACCAAATGGTGCTTTGGTACAGAATTGTTTTTTTTTTCTAATTTAAACAAAAATATAGCTATTTTAAGAAAGTGTTACAATACTAGATTTTAGGTTGGGTGACCCCTACTACCCTACACAAAGCCTATAGATAAACTACTACTTATACATATAAAAAATAGTAACACTTTTGGCTCGAGAAATACTATAGCATCAAATCATAGACCTGCCCTACCAAATGAGCCAGTCGGTATAATCGGTAAACCTTTGAGATATTCTTTCACCGCATGGATGCGAACAAAGCCTCGTGCCATCCTGTTCCGACTTTCGAGAGATCTAGTCATGTAGTACAACCCTAGTGGCTAGTGCGGTCTAACACATTACCAACTGATACAAACAAAAATGATTAAGTTGATTAGGTCATGTCAACTTTAATAAAAAAATTAAAACGTTTTGACTTTTTTTTAAAAAAATTATATTTGATTACGTTTATAAAAAAATATAATAATATTTTTTAAAAAATATAGTAACAAAAAATACTTAAATATAGATTTAATAAAAGCTAATTTGATAATATGAATATAGCTAAATACCATCACCGAATTGTTTATCAATTACCGTGAGGGCAAGGTGACTATCAGCTACCTACGTGCTGGTTAGAGCAAATATTGACAGCGACGTTTACCGCCCACGTAGTAGAGAGATAATTATCATCCCCGCTCGCGTAATCATCTTTTGCATGGAGGCGATGGGCAATCAAAAGACGTGTTCGGCCGCGGTAAACCCAACCCGTCTCGCTGTCACGGAGTTAAAGCGGTGTGTAATGTGTTAGCGAAGGGGATTATTTGAGGCGGTTGCGAATAAGCGGCTGCGCCGTGTGGGCCCAGCCCGCTCCATTATCTAGTACTACCGGTTAGGCGCAGACAAGGTGGGCCCGGGGGTTTACCATCGTGTGGGCCCGGGTGGAGATCGATCGGCGGAATGCGTTTGGTGGTGTGGCCTTAATACGCAGCTACTCAGTCCATAAATATAAAGAATTTTAATGTCTTAATAAAAAAATATTATAGTAAATATAACATTAGTTGTTTATTCAGTACTTCACTATGTTATTTTTATAATTTTATTTATGTTAAATATGCTAAAAGTACACTAAACATTAGTTGTATATTTTTATTATTTTATTTTTTTTGTTAAAAGTGATATAATTACTTATATTTATGAGCGTATGGACATCTTGAGAGCCCGAGGGAGAGAGAGCGCTGTCCGAACTCAGAACGAACAAACCCTTAGGGTGAGGCGTTGGCCGTTGAGCCGACTGGATAGAGGATAGAGGTGCGCCACTATGCTCGTTTCCTGTTTGATGCCGCAAAATACTCGTGGTTTTTCTTACGAGCACGTTGCTACTGCGGCGACACACCACGTGGCCGTGTCTGCAACAGTGGTTGCGAAGAAGATTACCCATAATCACTATTCAGGATGCTCAAGCGAATAGGGACAGAGGTGAAAAAGAAAGTGAAAAACACCGGAGAAAGCGCCCAAATGTTACCACTCGTGTACTAAACTAAACCACGAATGCACTCATCTGTGTACCGGTTTTCCTAATTCCATGTAGTTTTTCTATTTTAAAATAAGTACAATTTTTAAATATAGTTTTTATGGGCTATTTTTTATAAACGAAGTAAACATTAACGATGAGATATTCATAATAATTTTATTAATATTAAGATAGGAGTTTTTAAGTAATCATAAGTAGTAGTAGTAGGATATACCTGATACATTTGTAACATGTTTTAAAAAAAATAAAATTTTAGAAAAGTTAAAAAGAGAAAAAGACCAAAGCACTCATCATTAATATAGAAAATTCGTATTAATAGGTGGGTTGACAAGGGTATTTAAAAGTTGAAATTTCTTGATTTATAGACTAGCTAGTTTAAATTCTAAGAATCAACTTAGATCAAACGGAGTATACGTTTTAACCTTTCGACGCGCGTAGCATCTCTAGCTGCACTCTGGCTGTACAACGTTGGACGCACGGCCAGGGGAAAGAAGAGTACAGAACAGCTCACTCGAACCCGACCGGTCGAAACGACCGCGCCATGACATGCACGCACGTAGCGATCAGTCAACACAGTCAGCAAAAAAAATCCATGATAATCCAAAATTCGTCTTGCTTTGCTTTAAGCCTCTAACTTTACCAGTACTTTACAGCCTGTGAAAGTGAGAGAATGTTTTGCCACCAGCCGCTGATATTTGACGCGGCCAAAACACGGCCGTCTGCTAAAAAAAACCACACGTTTTGTCCTCATGAAATAACCGTAAATCTAAATAAAAAAAAACAGAAATCTGAGTTTAGCCCTGACAAGAAAAGGATCTTATTATCACGGGTAGACGTCATGAGATTGAGAAGGATCACGAGAGGACAGGGCAGGCTTGATGTATCGATCGATCGAGAGCCCGATGCGAACTCCCGTCCCAGTGACACAGTCGCAATTTCGCAGCGTGCTTCAGATCATAGCCAGTGCTGGATACAACCGAGGAAACAAAGGGAGAGATGCCAGGAGCTCTAGCAAGGATCCTCTGTAACAACCGTATCTACAACGATTGTTGCAGAGTCGAATGTATAGTTTTGACTGGCTCCAGCATCGATGGATGATCTGAAAATGGGGTGTAGGGTTACGATCATGGGCATGAGAAAGCAACAGGATTTGTCGACACTACACCGTACTAGATTTTTTGTGACAGGCCAAAATAGTGAGGGAAGCACAAGTTAATGTTAGAGATTGTATTCAATGACTGGACCCTGTTAGAGATCTCTCGTCAGTGTTGAATAGTCAGGGAAGTTGGTTAAACCCTGACTGGACTATTAGAGAACTAAACTTGCCTGACTAAAAATAGTTAGTTAGAGATTACTTCCAGCTGTCATGGCCGGCGTAAGAATTAATTTATATATCTACCCTGTTAGGTATTACTTTGTCAGTGATTCACTTTTAAATGTAAAATGCCACGTCGGAAGCATCACGCATTTATTAATATTGATTGATATCTTCTTATCCAAACGCTTCTAAACTCCACAAAATTCACTGGATGACCAGACATTATTCTCAGATTATATGCAATCCTAATATTTGTGCGATTACATAACCGGGAGACGCGTGGGAGAAAAATACATGCTGTAGGCTTGCAGCAAACATCTATAAAAACTGACCTACGTACAATGTTTATGTCCAGAAATACTATCGCGTTTACAGGTGGCGTCGAAGAAAACACCGTTCCAACCAGATTGTACTCGGTCGTTGGTACACGAACTGGATCGCTCGCCGGCCGCCAAGGATTTCTTAGCGGCCACGGTCACGACGCGCGTCAATGTGCTTGCGGCTAGCTCCTGGCGGCCACATCTCGAGTTGTGTCAAGTTAGGTTAACTTGTCTGACATACCCATCAGGCGTCGTAGCTAGCTTCCTCCGCTAGGAGGCTGCCAGCCAGCCGGGCTCCTCGCCGCCGCCGTCTTCCCCATAGCTCGTAAGCCTAATCGTACAACTAAGGTTATAAAAGATGAGAAAAATAGGATTGGTATGGAAGAAACGGATTGAGGGGTGCATGATTTGAAGATGAACCACTATTCAAATAGGAGGGTAAGTGATTTGTGGCTCCCATGATTTGAGGAAGTTAGGAAATAACAATAAAATCGGTGGAAAAATTGTGAACGTGGCCAACTAATTCTGTAATTCATAAGCTATTCCAATTAATGCATAACTAATTGACCTGTTATTGTTGATTAGCTACGTTGGTTTGCATGTATACATCACATGCATGTTATACCATGCTTACAACAAGCCAGTCAGGGAAGAACTGACAGGTTTGGCGGGGCTAGTTAAACTAACGTGATAGTTCTACCTTTGCTAACATTTTACTTAACGATTATTTTCTAATCTATGACTGATTAAATTTATAGTCATAAAAAACCCGAAACCTTTTAGTGCAAGTGTTTGAAGATTTTTGATATGAGTGCATAAAAGGTGGCAATACTGTAAAATCTAAAGTTGTGCCGAATTACGATATCATATGTCTCATATAATTTGTGCAATATATGATGAAATAAAACTCGGACGAACTAAGTAGCCAACAATATTACAGGCTTGAAGCCTTGTCAGTTTCTCTTTTGACAGAATTTGGTGAGAGGAATTTAGGTCGAATATCCATACCGTGTACCCTTAGTGCCTTTGCCAACTGTCAGATAAGCGTGGAATTTTGCTTTCACTTTAGAAATGGAAGCACACTGTGGGGGGAAATACAAAGAACACTTTTTAAAAAAGGGCCGAATGCAAACCACACTAAACTAAGCTAGTACTGAGGTTTCATCATTATAGTAGGAGTGCTCTCCTCTGCTCACAGAAGGTGGGTACGCAGAGGATCACTGCGGCAGGCAAGCAGGTCATGGTCAACCTTAGCCGTACCCTACCATGATAATAGGCCAAGGCCCATCGCCCACATCCCCCTCTAGGCCCGGGCCCACTCGAGCAGAAAAGCCACCCGATCCCACCACGTCATGGGGCGCCATTGCCACCGGTCAGAGTCAGACGCGGTTGTCGGCCTGGGCGGGGTGGCCAGACACGTGGGCAGCGCGCCACGCTACCGACAGCGGCCGTGACCCGCGGGACCCGGCGGCGCAGCGCCCGCGACGTCGCGGAGACCGCGAGCGACGGCGAGAGCGCCGACCCGTCCACGGTTCCACCCATGCAAACAACGTAGGGCGAGCGGCCGCCCGCCCGCGCGCTGCCGCGAGCGTCGTTCGCTTCCGATCGAACGACCTCGCGTCGCCGTTCTGATCATGGCGCGCGCGCCGCGACGGCGACCCAGCCATCCATCGCCCATGCATCGTTAGCGACAGCCTGTACCATTATCAACTGTTGTTCCAAAATATAAATTATTTGTAGTATTTAAATTTATATCATAATATAAATATTTCTACGAGTGATTTTTTATAATTCTTAGTATTTCAATAAATTTTAAGCCAATCAAGGCTTAGAAATTTTTTAGTAATTTAAAATTTATAAAATAATAATGAAATGAAAAAAATCTTTTTATCTAATACATTGAAATACTTATATATTTTGAATTAGAGGTAGTAGCTGCATGTGCAATCTTTTTATGTGGCTATATACTTATTTAATATTCCTTTTCAAGAGAGTTTTTTTAAAGGGTTAAATACGTTCTCGCCCCTATTTTAAATTTTAATTATGATTTTACCCTTATTTGTAGGTTTATATTTTTGCGTTTTGATGGTACTTAGGTGGGTCCCGAATTTATAGGTTAAAATAATGGGAAAGACAAGAAAAAATAATTTTGTAAATATGAAATGACTGTTATACCCATGGTGAGTAATTGACTCAACCAAAGCAGCTTCAAACCAATCGCCATCCAATCCCCATCCGAAAACCCTAGGGGGAGACATGGGGCGACGGGCGGCAGCGGCTCGAGCAGGACGCGGCGGCCCGCGGCAATCCAGCAAGGCAGCGGGATGGCGGCGGCGGAGAGTCGGCGAGGCCATCTGGTGGCGTGGCGCACGTAGGGGAGGAGCAGCAGGCGGCGGCGTCCGCGGACCGTCCGGCGCATGGAAGGCGCGCCGTCGCGCCAGTGACCGTGGGCCAGCTTAGGGGAGTCGCGAGAAGGCGGCGTGAACAGGCGACGTGCGAGCAGGCTGGAGCAGGGCCGCGAGCAGGCCCTTGCATCTGCATCTCACCGGGTGCTGGTTTGATTTGATTTGGTTTGGTTCGTCTATGCGTGTATGATTACATCCCACTGTTCGACAACTTCAGTGCCAAACGTCTCCATGGACGGGAGCATCGTCTCCTTGATTTTTTTCTCTAGCGTTGCTGCTCATCTTTATCCAGAGAAAGACCGACTTTCCCAAGGCTTTTGATTCATCCTATAACGAGAGAAGGCATACAGCTGATGTAAAACACAGGAGCAAATAAACAAGGATATGCATTTTCATTAATGTTAACACCGATAAGCCATCTTAACGGAATAATGGAATAGGGGTAAATCTGCACCTTCGTTTTGAAAAAAATTAGGGTAAAATTATAAACTAAAAAATAACGACAAAATCACAATTATAACTTAAAGCAGAGGCGAACAAACAATTTTCCTTTTAGAAAAAAAGAGGAGACGCCCACATTACTCTCATGAGGCTAAAGTGGCGAAGCCCTGCTATGTCGCGGTCCCCTTCCTCCCCTTTTTTTCTTTATTGCTACTAGAGCTAGCACTAGGGACATTTGCACACCGTGGCAGTGGGGCTTCTTCTTGGCTTCCTAATAGGTGTGCGACTCCCTAATAGGTGTACGATAACAGGAGTAGTTATTGGATCTAGGAGTAAAATCATGTGCAGCATAGATGGTGGCATGGCTCCTGCTTGGCTCGTGGTTGGCGAAAACTCTAGTACACGGATGGTGACAGCTTGGGGGTGCTTCCCAGCTCACAAATGGCGGTAATGCCGAGGCCTCTCCCTCGCTTGTGGATGGTTGCGGTGGTAGTGGCTCCTCCCTGGCTCATGGATAGTGGAGGCTATAGGTTCTCTCCTGCTATATGGTGACAATGATGGCGCTGGGGTGAGAGCCATCGGATTTGGTAGTGTGGTGGCTAGGTCTTACCGTCGAGCTCCCTCCTTGCCATAGATTGGTGAAGGGTGCATGTGGACAGGTTGGGCAATGGTGACATGGTGATAGTAGCCTCTAGTTGTGTCACTGCTTAAGCAGTAAGGCCGATGTCAGCTATTATAGGCATGGTGACAGTTGTCGTGAGTAGAGAGGTCATCGACGACCATAGCCGCAGGTAAGGCATCGGTTGCACAGTAGCGAGGCATTTTGGGCTCGGGGAGTGTAGGTCGAGTAGTGCTAGATTTGATCTTGCTACTATCCGGTTGGAGGTTGACTCTAATATCACTACTATGGCCGATTTGCTTCTTTCTAGGCTCCACGTTCTTAGCAACGATTAGCATCTTGGCAGCAATAATATCTACAACAAGAGTGGAAAACAGCGGGTTCGTTAACAGTCCAGTAGAGACTGGATCTAGTTTGATGGCCAAATTCAGAATCCTCTTATAAGTAAGGCGGCTACAAGGTGGAGTGACATCATAAGGTTGAAAATGGTTGATTGGTAAGGCCGATAATGATCAAGGTATGATGTTAGATTTAGGGTCTAAGTATTACTGGATCTAAGATGTTTGTGTTTGAATCCGTTCGGATAGTGGCAAGTTTCTTTGGAGGGCCTTCCCTGTGGTTTTCACTAGATGGTGTTAGGAGCGAAGCCACTAGGGGCCATGAGTTGTCGAACTAAATTTAAATGGATCCAACCAACAATAGAAGTAGTATGGCGAAGGAGCCTATTATAGGTGGATGAAATATGGATAAGGGGTGAGGAAGTTTAAGATCGGCTCAGTACAATTTTATAGTGCTGTAGGGATTGCTATGTAACATAAATTCAAATGTATTCTTTTTTATTTTTTATCTGGTTGTTTCTTAGTTACGAGACTTAGAATTACCGTAATTTTTTCTATATACATTCATTTGTAGATTTAGATATCGGATTTTTTTATTTATCATTAAAAAAAGAGGAAGTTAATGACGATAGGGCTGGAAGAGAATAAAAATTGGGTTGTTGCGCTAATCAGTGTTGCTGACTTTCCTGCTACCGTGCCACCTGCCGCCGTTCGGTTGGCCTTGTGCGGCGGGGATGATAATAGATAATGCTTTATGCGAGATACGGTTCTATTTGTTTTGCATTTCTTTTTCGTTAGGGGTGGTCAGTGCACCGGAGCCAATAAACTGGTTTAGGTGTGCTCGTGTTATATTTTTAGCTAAGCCACTGTATAAGAATATACTGATAAATTATTGTTATTGTTAAAGTATATTATTTTTCCCTAAATGTCATCCTACATGACATATTCACCTAACTCCATGACCTCCTAGTACCGTGTGTACATGTGTCATGTCACAAGGTAGATATAAGGTGATTTAAGATCAGAATAATAAATTTGGATAAGTTCTAACATTTGGATATGTATTTCAAGAGTTTAAAACCTAGATAACATATTTCTACCGTCCGTATACTTTACCCATTCTATAATTATTTGGTAGTTTTGATGAGCCTATTAGTTCATGCTAGTTTGTGTTGGGAAAAAAATCAACACGTAGAGCAATTGATTATCGTATGATTAATTAATTATTAACTAAAAACTTGAAAAAATAGATTAATATAAGCAACTTTCCTATAATTTTTTTAAAACATTGCGTTTAATGGTTAAAAATCGTGTGCATGAAAAGAGTTGAGTTCAGTTCTATCTCAAAGACGTATGTTTCAAGAGATGAACACGTAACCCATTTGCATGCAACCTTTAGATTTAGATGGGAGAGTGGCTAGCTAGCCGGCCTCGTTCCTAAGGTTGACACTAAAAACATGTGTCAAATAGTTGACTGAATATGTAAGTTGTGAGACATCTCGAGATATAATGGTGAATTGACTATCTTCAAGTCACAAATCGCTTAATAATGCCCCATACTCCAGATTATATAAACAAAGTATATATAATGATTGGGACAACTACCATTTATGTACGCTCCTACATTAAATAAGAACAAACTAAAATATGACATGTACAAAAGACAATATTATTAATGTCAGTCCTCTCAATTGTTTGCTTGTACCTGTAGTCTGAGACAAGATGCATCTCCTTTCTCTCTTCTTTTCCATCCATATTATCAAAATAACGATTTACTCTGTCTCAAAATATAAATTAAAGATTTTATTCTAAAATGCTTCTTATCAATGTATAAAAGTTTGATGTGATTGAGGATAGTATGGATAGGATATAGACCTTGAGAGCTAGTGTAATAGTATGAGGGGTAAGAGAGCAAAAGCCATTTTTTATATATCCATTTAGAACAAAATATAAATTTAAATATAATTATATTTTAAGATGGACAAAGTATATAATATTCTACGACACTTCGTTATTCTACACATAATATAGTCATTTTTGAAAAAGTACCTAGCAGAATATGGATTCAAATTTAAAATACTAGGCACATTCAAATTTAAAATACTAGGCATAAGATGGTATAGAGCCGAGTATTGGTTACCAATTGAAACAATATGGATTCAGATCGATATTTTTTGGGCTGTTATGGGTGAACAATTCAAATTTTATATTAATCTAATGTTTTTCGTAATAGTGGTAGCGGGCCGGTTCTTAGTCTGGTTCAGAAGACAAACCAGTATCGATTAGTAGAACAAATAGTTTGCCTAGCGGATTCACAGTTGGACGGCCTTGGGCGGCTATTGGGTTGGTTGACACATGTGTAATAGAGTTTTGATGTCTTTTTAGATAGTAAAAAAATCATTTCATCATTTGTTTTAAAAAGAAGTTACAGCTAATAGTTTATAGTTAAAATGACCGCAAATTATAAACCTTTGATAGAACAACAAAACTAACTAAAACACCAATATAAAGATATAGATAACAATCTATTGCTCAATCTCCATCTGTTCGTGGCGAAAATCTATATAAAGTCTTTGTCTTCCTCAAAACTTTGCAGCAAGATTTCAAAGTCGAAACCAATAAAAGAGGATATGTCATCATCCAAGTTCTAAATTTAGACTTGAAGTCGCTAATGGACTTATCAAATTTTACGCTTAATTGATTAGTTGATCCAATCTTGTGCACATTATCACTGACGATTACCCTCAAACCACAAAAGATATCATCAAAAAGTAACTAAGCTGTAAATTAGCATATCTCTTCACCATGGAGGGAGAATTGGATGTCGACACAACATGACATGATAGGCGAAAATGCAACACATCAAGGTAGCAACAACTAGGTCTCCCGCCAATACCGGCGATGAGCTCTTTGATGATAAATATGGAGAGGCCCAATGACTGTAGACCTAAAGGAGGAGGATCAACTATTGGGTGCAAGGCGTCAAAGCATGATGGTCCATGCAGTGCATCTACCCAACAACCACATGGAGAAGTTGCTCACTAGTGTCATCCTTCTAGCTTGTGGTCACCAATATTGAATTGGAGTCCTGCAAGTTCTACCACCTCTGGAATCGTGTCGATGTACTCGGCCTCTGTTCGCTAAACTTGTCAGGAGACGGCCATGTGGAGGATCTCGTCGAATAATGTCCTAAGAAAGCGACACTGCTGCCTTGACCACCTGCCCGCCGCTAGGGCTGCCGCTATGCATGGCCGTGCGCCTAATTGCTACTCCGCTAAATGTGGTGCAATGCACATAATCGATCCATCACAGTATTGACTAATTTGAACTAGGGGTAGAAACGGATCGGATTTGGATAGATAGTGCTCTTATCATATTATACACTATATTTTTTAGTGGATTCATATTTAGTGTAGATACAGATATTGGAAATAGTACGGAGTCGGAGCGGACTTGGGTTACATGTAAATCTTAATTATCACATACATGCATATACAAATAATAAAACAAAGACAATAAGGGCAACTTAGCATAAAAATTAGCCTAATTATCTCCAAGTTAGAAAAATAGATTAGCCACTTAAATTAACCCATTCAATTATATGGTATGATCATATAGCATAGAAAACCAGATTATTCGAATAACACTTTGTCCAATAATCCTAATAAAAAATTAGATAATTTATATTCATAGAATAGAATTTTAGAAGTACTATATCCTAATCCGCATCTATCGGATTTTAGCAACTATATCCTTACTTTTATCGGATTTAGAGGGAATCACATTGAAAACTAACCAATTCATTTTCATCTCTAATTCTAGATTGGCCTCAGTACTCTTTTCGTAAAAAAAAAACAATTTTTAGTCTAGTTAGAAGTTTTTTTTGACAAAGATAGTAAAACATAATGTTTTTCGAGCAAATACTTAAAATAGCTCGATATTTTTCCAGGCTCTACATTTTTTTTCTGAATCAGTTACCGCTCCCCCCTCGTGTAATTGCACAACAGAAATAAAACATTTACCAATATTTGTCGCGAGAGACTTGACACACATCATGCACGTCCCGGTTAATTCCTTGTTTGGGCAGGCCTACGTCACGAAAAGGTAGAAATAGGATGCCAAAACGCACCTGGCAGGTTCCCACTCCCATTTCCATTAATTCCTATCTATCCATAACCTTTTCGATAGCTACGCAATGCTCGCGCAATAGCGAATCTACTGCGTGCCATATCGCCACGCAGTGAGCTAGCTAGCTAGACGCCACTCACTCGAGGTTGGTTAGGCATGGGCAAGCAAACTGGCCATGCATTTCTTGACCATAGGTCATAGATAGCTTCCTGCTAGCTCCCACGAGACGAGACAACGCTGCGTGAAGCAGCAGCACGGTGCACGCTGCTTTCTTCATCGTGCGTGTGTGGAGCCCAGACATGACCGGACCGGACTCCGGCTCGGGCCGGCTTGCGCAGCACAACCCGGTCGTATTGATCAGTGGGCGAGGAATATTCGCCACTGACACATGTGAGTTCAAGTCTAGCTACGGCCTTAAACAATTTTTTATACACATCACTATACATATATATATATATATATATATCAGATTCAAACATGTGTAAAAAAGACAAAGACAAGTGACAACTCTATGCACTAAAATTCTATTGAAACATACTCGTTATACTAGTCATATATTATATATATCCATAAATCTACCATCATGTTATTTTAATGATGCTTAAATGAGAAATACTTTATCTCTAAATATAAGAACTTACTATTTTGATTAGACATAAATTAATATTACAAATCTGATTGAGGAGAGTATTTTTCAAGGAGACTTGGATGCATATGCTACTGCGCGACGTGATGTCCACGCTCTCGAATGTCAGAAAAACACATGGGTGATCGAGTGAACAATGCATCTTACTCCTGACTGCAGTACTGTAGATGATTCGCTGTGTGGATTTTTCGTTCAGTACAAGAGCACTAACTGGTAATCCGGTGCTTAGATAGTAGACACCACAGGTTATCTTGTGCTTAGATACCACAGGTTGGTCGACAAATGTCCAGACCGCGTACATACATGCACCAATGTGCAAAACCCCCGGGCGGGCCTCAATCTGTCGGCAAATGCCATCAATCCGCATCAATTCCCTACCACCCTCGGAAACGGAGAGTGATCGTCGAGCCGCTCGGAGGAAACAACAACCGGACGAAAGGAAAATAACAAACCAGAGCACCAGCACCCAAACCAAAAGTTTCCCGGTTGATAGAACCTTCAGTAGCTAGCTAAGCACTGTAAGCGCTAACTTTGTCCTATTTCAAACCATGTCGTACTGTCGTTGATGTTTGGAAGGACCAGGCCTGCCTAGATGCAGAACGCACCTAACTGCTCCCGGGGCCCGAATCGATCTCGACAAGATCAAGAGAAGCGATGAGGAATCATGGAAAAACCAAGTCCGTGAGCCGAAACGAACGACGCAGCAGGAGAAAGCGAGCCCCGTGAAAGCGAACGCCCGGCAACCGCGGCCGCAGCATCCGTACCGCTAGAAAAATTCCGAACGGCTACAAACGCGCCCCTTTCGTCTCGCGCCCACCGCGCGAAGCTTCCCTCTCCGCCGTCTCACGCTCTTCGGCTTCGGCGCGTGCAATGGAACGCACGGCTTGGCCCGCGCGTTATGTGCGTCGCGTCGTCGGGGACGAGACGTCGCCTCGGGCGGAGACGGACGGATGCGCGCGCGAGGCCGTGGGGTGTACTCGGTCGGCTCGGCTGTTTGCCCGTGTCAACCTCGCGAGCGCGCGCGGTAGTAGCTTTCGGGCCATCTGCCGATGGATCACGCAGCCGTGCGTGGCGAGGGGCGTAGGAGATGTGGCAAAAGTGCTCTCGCATCGCATGCATCAACGCGCGTTTCGGGCGGTGCGGATCGGAGAGAGGCTGACGGGGTTGGTTTGGCAACTTAGCCGCTTTTTCCGTCGCTCCCGTCAGTGCTTTGGAAGAGATATCTGTAACAGTGCTGATATGTTACATCAGGTGAATACAGATAACTTTTAAGGCAGGCAGCACGTTCACGTTGTGCGACAGCAAGTTAATCAGTAATCGGGACAGACTACTACTATCGCCTATTGGAGATGTCATGTGTGGTGTATCGGTTTGAACTACATCTCGGTTCGTTGTCGCGTTTTGCTGGTGGCATATGCTTACTTTAGGTCCTTCGTTCGTGCCGGGACAAGATGTTTCATTTCACGGTCTTCACGTCCGTGGGTGGTGACGTAGGTGAAAGCATGGGTTGGTTTCTTGTTTAATCCTACGAGGGAGCTGTCGAGCTTTTGGGGTGCCACGTACGCACGCCCAGCCCGGAGCAATTTAGCCGTGGAGCCGCCGGTGAAAAGATCGATGTTTACGGGAGTTACGACGACTAGGTCATTTGTTTGGAAAAGTAACCAGTCAAGGTGACCGCCCTTCTGGATCCACCTGGACGGATTGGACGCACGCACTTGATGTTTTGAATATATAGTATGTGGTCTCTAATTCTAAGAAGAGCATAATATAACTTGACCGTAAATTTTGGTCAAGTCACGTGTAGGTGTAGAAGATGAAGGAATACAGTGCGTACTCGGTTACGGAACTGGGTGTTTAGTTAGCTGATGCAAACGCCTTGCGAGTTTGTTTAAAAATGCAATGATCTCATAGTACTTTCACCACAGATAATTCAGGAAGAAAGTGTACATCTTTGAGATGATTCAGGCAGAAAGTTTTGACTTTTGATCATGCGGCAATACGTCCAGCAAAACTGCAGCTTGCAAGGTGAACCATGAAAAAAGTAGTCGATGCGTCGGCACGAGCAGGAGCAGCCGGTCGCGGCTACACCTTTGGGACCAAGATAATGCGGCTCTTCTGATGGGCCAGGCCAGTGCCACGATTTTCGCGGAAGCCCATGTTGATGGTAGTTGTTGGATGGGTTCTCTCGTTTGGGCTAGAATAGCTGGAGAAAAGGCCGTGGTTTCATTTTTCTTTCACTCCCAAGCCCAGAATGAAGCCACTGCTCGTCTTCTCCAACAAATGCAATACAGAAGCATAATTTTTCATTTATATATTTTAATTAAATATTTATAAAAACATTTTAAAAAAATTACTTATCTATATTCCAACGTAAAAACGTCTCACCAGAGAGTGAAAAATTTAACGTAGCAAACGTTCATTAGCACATATTAACAAAAGGATAGCAAGGGCTAAAAAATTTACAGACGGCTCTCTTGCTGTCTTATCCAATGGTTTTTTTTTCATGGTAGGAAACCGTCTGTAAAATTAGCGTGTGAGAGAGAAGAGGTCTATCATTTTTACAGAAGGCCTCCCCATAGCTCCTCTCCAAAGAAGCAGCTTACAAAATTACCAGGCCGGTGTTTGGAAGGGGTAACTTGTCAATTTTGTAGACTGGCCCTCTGTTTGATCATTTTTTGAGCGGCTACTAAAAAGCCCCTCCTAGTCACTCAAAAGTCCATTTTATTAAAAAAAAAGAGAGAAGAAAGGGTTTAGAAGAGGTGAAAGGAAGAGGCAAAACCCTGTTGGATTATAGTTAAAAGATTTATACACTTTGTAATATTTATTCTTAGTGATGAAACAAAATAGTATATGTAGTATTATTTTATATTCGTAAAAAGTTTCATTTCTTGATCCATGACAATTTTGTTTCTAAATCAGATAGTTTCGTTTGTAATGTTTGAAGACATATTAATGTTAAAATATTAAATGCACGATATGATTAATTTCTTATTTAGTTGAATTATTTTTTTCTTGAACATATATGTCAAATAAAGTGTTATTTCAGTTATATCATGTTCGAGTGAATGTTAAGTATGGTCTATATGGTATATATTTGTTAGAGCTCGACTCAACATTTAAGGGTATTAAAAGCCCAGTTAAAAAAAGTTTTTCGACGATGTATAACTGGTTAATACAAGGCTTTCGAATTATCCCCCAAGTCAACACAATAACCATGTATGTTGTTGTGAATCAGGCAACCAAAGATTTTTTCTAGAAATTGATTATGGTGAATTCCACTACCACTTTAAGATGGTACGTGGACAATACATTGAAACGAGATTGACCAGCTAACATTCTTGTGTCAGTATGAGAAAGACAATACTATTTCAATAGCCATAGAAGATAAAGATGATTATAGTATAATAGGATGTGATACCGAAGTAGTGGAGAAAAATAAGACAAAGCACCAAGAAAATAGAGGAGGAGGAGAATACATAGAGCCAAGAGAATTGACAGATGAGAGATAGTGAAACAATACCATTATTGAGGTAATGGATAGAAAGATTCTGATAATGAGCATGTAGAGGATAATGAATCATCGGACTAGGAGGGCAGTAATATAAATCCGTCACAATAGTTCAACAATGCCTTCTCTAGATTTGTTATCTCTGAGTGGCATAATGTGCCATGGGAGTATAAGGAGAACAAGGTTATTAAGGGGCTAAATATATACATAGAAAGAGGAATTGACGATGTCAATTAAATACTGGGTGATATCACTTTGGCGAGAGTTTCTAAGTCATAAAGTCAAGCAAATTAGTATACGAAGTAAAGTGCATGAACTCAATTTATAAGTGTCTATGTAGGGTGCATGCATTTAATGATAAATGGAAGAATTAGTAAAATGTGTCAATCGTCACCGAGCATAATTGTCACTTATATAGGGTCGAGAACTATCATAGAAATATGATATTTGTATTTATTACAATAGAGATATACTCCGATATTGTGACTAACCTAGGTTAGTATCCAAGAATAATTATAAAGCACATTGAGCACGAATTCAAATATAGAATCAGCTATGCAAAGGCATAAAGGATGAAACAAAAGATTCTAGAGATAAGGATTTAGCACATTGAAAACTTTATATGATAATTTGCCTTGTCTTCTAGCTTGTATTCTTTAGTGGAATCCGGAGAGCTACTATGACCTCAAATTACTCCCATCACTTGATCATCTTTAGTAGAGTGTGCTTTAGCGGGTTTTCTTCATATTAAGTGCATGCATGAATGTATTTGTACACTATCGTCCCATACTCTGCATCAACGATACATTCTTGACTAGAAAGTATAGAGGGTAGATATTGACAGTAATTGAAGTTAATGAGAATAATCAAGTGTTACTCGTGGCTTTCACTTTCGTTGAGAGTGAGAATACCGAAAGCTGATATTGGTTTCTAAAGTGAGTAAAGGACATAGTTGTGTGTATGAGGCTAGGTGTATGGCTTATACATGACTATCACATCGGCCTTCTGCGAGCTATTGAGTATTTTAATGATGGTAATATGAAGAAAGGGTATGCACAAAAGTGGACAGATGTTCGTAAGAGATGGTGAATGAGTCATATGGGTGCTAATTTCTATAAGAAGTTTAAGAATAAATATTTTATGGATTTTTTCAAGAGGTTTTATGCCTATAATCAACATAAAAAATTCAATAAGTTTTAGAAGAGGTTAGACGGGCTAATAATAAAATAAACAGATGATCAATAAAGAAAACTAGCACCTATAAGTAAAGAGGCTCCTAAAGCTATATGACCACTCTCTAGTGATGATTATATTGTGAGAAGGAGGTCGATATCTCAAGTTAGAAAATTTTTGCACTAGACTAAGAATGAGCCAAAGGAGAAATAAGTCTTATTGTATGACAATGGTGCAGTTAGATTTGGCATAATGACTACTAATTTAGTTGAGATTTATAACTGGGTGATACATGGTATAAGAGGGCTATTGCTTGTTGCCATTATTGAGTTTATCATGTATGACAAATGGAAGTATTTTAGTGATCGGTACAAAGCAGCTGGACCCTCTATATTAGGCAATGATATTTTCTTTGGTACAATTACGATGAAGTACCTAGATAAAAAATGTAAAAATGTCTAGCAATATCGAGATGTACCTCAAGATACACAGCAGCACATATTTAAAATCTTATATGCTGACAAATCCAAACGTGAAATCTACTGTAAGAGAGTTGTGCATGAGTGTGTCTTAAAGGACGATGGGACCTGCTCGTACTCGTGCCAAAAGCCAAGATTATACTATAAGCCATGTTGTCATGTTATTGCCACGAGCTCAAAGTGCGAAATACTGGACCATCTTTTTGTGTCGCTTTATTTTAGAAAATAAGCTATCTTACATAACTAGAGTGACGAGGTATATGGTTTTGGCATTAAGTCTTTTATATTTGAACAACCTCAAGTTTTTTATATTTCAGGCCCAATGAAAATGAGGAACAAGACATGTCATCGTAAGATTAGATGGATCCATAACAACATGGATGAGTTCGAAGGGGATGAAATATTGAAATGTTATAGTAAGTACGATAAAGAGGAGCATATTTACAAGAAGTGTCTAAAAGATGTGAAGTTCCTGAGTGAAATGGATGCTTCTCCATCAGGAGTAGGGTCCGATGGAAGACACCCTACGAAGGAAGATACCACTTCAAGACCAACCTGTCCTGTGTGCTTTCGTGCAACTAGTGGTTCAGTTGTGTAATGCAAATCTATGTATTATTTTAATAATAGATTTATAACTTAAAGTTGTCGTAATTTAAAGAGTTATAAATATTTTTTTCTATGTTGTATAAAATATATGTATCATAATGTTGTTTACTTTTGATCTTATAGTAATAGTAACTATTGTTTATTTTTTTGGTAAATATTTATTATCAGTTGTATGAACTGTAAATTATATTTTTATTTTTAATAATCATGCTAACATTTTTAATGTAGATATGGTGTACCAGATATTAGAGCTACTATACTGTGGCCTTAGAAAGATCAAGTTTTCTAACCTTGTATTATAGAAAGTTTTGATGATTAATGATAATATAAAGTTTTTGTGATTAATGACAATATATATTGGGACTAACTATTTTTATGAGTTGAAGTGACTAAGTTGATTTTCGACATCAAGATAAGTATATTGTTTGATATATTGCTAAAGAGAAGATATTTAAGATGTAGAGAGCGGAGTTGCTTGGTATGACAAGACAGTAAAGGATAAACAATGCTCGGTCGCGATGGATCATACGGTGGTAAAGGGCAAGAGAAGGGTTTGGCATTGACGGACCAATACAATGGTGAAGGATAAGTGAAGGCTTAGCGTCGATGGACCGTGTAATGCCATGTAAAGTTGTGGAAGATCTACATTAATCATTTGAAATGTGTAAGATAGAGTGCTGAAAATCAATACAGTGTGAGGTATTGATCAAGGTAAATGTATAACTGATTTTGGACTAATATATTTAATAAGATGTAGGTGAATAGTCCCGATGTGAAATGGAGTTGACGTTGGTAACCCTGAAGGTAAAGTAAAAGGATGGCATAGCTTTTATATTTGCTTTTGAGTATAAAAATGCCATACTATTAATAGAAATGCAACATTGATATATTTGTTTATGTCTCAATGCTCAAAGTAAACATCCGAAAGTGCTTTCTTGCGAGAAACCCAAGCCTTAACGTGTTCTCTAAGTGGTTTAGAGTTTGTTCTTGATTTGGTTGGATAGCACTCTTAATAAGCTTTTTATAGATCTTAAGATTGTCGAAAACGAACCCTTTTTGTGCGGTGCTTTTAGGGAATAGTAGATATTTCGAACCGACCTTGCTAGTCAGACAGAGAAATTTCTTCAGTCTCTGGAAGTTTTTGGCTACTTCGGACTTTGAATCTATGAGTAACGACTAGTTTTTGAGGGCTTGGGTATTTATACCCCTCCACCCGTCCATCTTTGGCTATTATTTTTGATGAGAGTAGATGTATCCAAATCTAAATATCCCATCCCAAACCACTACCTTAGTGTTTGCTTTTTGTGAGAATAAATTAAGGAGAGAAATAATTGAGTTAGGAGATTGAGAGGTTAAGAGCAAGTGAGATTCACTCCATTCTTTGAGCACTTGAGTTCATACCAAGTGAGAATGAAGGCTGTGCTTGGAGGTTACTTGGTACATCAAGTTTCATTGAAGGTAGTAGCTCGTTGCTTAGGTGTGAGGATCTCGGTGATCATTTGGGAATGGAGTCTTACCACAGTGATTGTTTAGAGGCGAAAGCTTTATCCTTGATGTTTATTTGGTAAGGCTTGGGATCAAGAGAGATTCGGTTTCTTAGAGTCTCTCAACGGAGACGTAATATCATTGAGATCCAAACTTCTAGAAATAAATCTTTTCTTCTCCATCTCTTACTTGTGTGGTTTACTTTTTTTTGTATTATTAACTATTGATTTGGATCACCTTTTTCCTCTTCAACCTTCAAATGTGTCTCTTTCAATTGTCCTTTGGGACATAGTGAAAGGAGATTTGAATATTTGGACTCACTATCTAGAGATTTTGACCAAGACTCTTTGTTTGGCAGAGAGGCTCATCAAGATAATCTAGCCATTTTGATTAGATACTCCGGAGAAAATTTGTCCAAATACTCTGGTTATTTTGATTGAATACTATGGAGGAACTTCGTTTAGATATTCCAGCCTTTTGGTCTAGATATTTCGGAAGAGAATTTTATTCTGTTGCAAGTGTTTTTTAAGAACGCCTATTTTCCACCTTTAGACGATGTCAAGGTCCTTTCAGCCTTGATTGGTCATTGCAAAAACGACATTTGTTAGTGTATTTTTTGAGCGGCTAGGACTAGCTTTATTGCCGTTCAAAAAACAATCAAGCAGAGGGCGTCAAAGGGACCACTTGTAAAATTGCCAGACCCTCTCTCCTTTCACGGGGTTAGCCTGGCAATTTTATAGGCCACCCCTAAGAGAGAAAAAAAACGCTCTACCAAAGTGCTGTAAAATGGTCATTTGCAAAAATAACAACCCCATCCTTCCTTCGTAAGGCTATTTTGCAGGTGACCACTTACCACAAGAAAAAAAATACTCTTTGCTAAGATTATAAAATAGTCGTTTCTAAATTTTTTAGTACCCGTAGTTGTAGACGTTTGTTATATCAGATTTCTTATTTCTAATTAGACATTTAAAAAAAACCTCCGTTGGAAGTATCTTGAAATATATTTTTATAAATATTTTAATAAAAAAATTCCTACAGAAGCAACGCCGTCTTAAGCAAGTCTAAAACCCCAAGCAAGCAGAAGAAGTACAGTACGCCCACCATTTTGCTCTTCCAGTGGTCGCCGCCGTCTCCTCCGACTCTGACTCCGACGATCTCCACCTCCTCCACTCGAATCTCCTCCCTTCGGCCGCCACCTCCAAATCAGACGCCCAGCTCCACCACTTCCACCTCCCCGCGCTCCCGTCCCCAATCGCCGTCCACACCCTCTCCTCGCTCGGCCTCACCTTCCAGCTCTGGCCGTCGGCTTCCATGGTCCTACGCGTGCTCCCCGCCTCCCCGCACCTCCTCCCGCGCGCGCCCACCCCGCAGAGCCCTCTTAGCGTCCTCGAGCTCGGCTCCGGCACGGGCGCCGCCGGCCTCGCCCTGGCCGCGGCACTCCCGGCCCACGCCGTCCTTTCGGATCTCCCCGCGGCGCTCCCCAACCTCCGCCACAACGCCTCCCCCAACGCGCCCCTCCTCGGCTCCCGCGGGGGGTCCGTCTCCGTCGTCCCGCTCCCGTGGGGCGACGCCGCCGCGATGGAGGCCGTCGCCGCCGCGGCCCCGCCGTCTCGGTTCGACCTCGTCGTAGCGTCAGACGTGGTCTGCTACAAGGCGTTGGTTGACCCCTTGATCGAGACGCTGCGGTTCTTCGTCAGGGGGGAGGTGATGTTCGTGATGGCGCACATGAGGAGGTGGAAGCGAACGGACAAGAAGTTCTTCGCCAAGGCGAGGAAGATGTTCGACCTCGAGGTGGTACACGAGGGCCCACCGCTCGAAGGGTGGCGCCATGGCCCAGTGGTCTACCGCTTTTCCGAGAAGCCGCAGCATTGCAAGAAGTGAAGAAGCTCTGCCTAAAGGTAAGGACTGCCTGCTTGCTTGTGTTCGTGTTGTGATGTTTCTGTTTGCTGTGAAAGATCATACTATTAGAATTAAACAGAAAAAAAGGATGATTCTAGCGATACATTGTGCAACTGAGGACCACAACTTGGCTGTGTTTGGTTGCATATGGATTTGGATGTCTCGGGTACTATCCTTCGTTTTATTTATGGACTATAGTTAATTCTCATGGTACCAGAATGAAGTTTAGAATATTGTTGATTTAGGAGAACCTATCTAATATGACCTCTGAAAAGTCGTATATGACCTTATGATTGGCAAGGGACCATCCAAATTTTTTAGTTTGAATCGAACAATCCTAAGTTCATGATCCTCAAGGACACAAATCTAGCATTTTTTTTATAGATAATGGGAAAACCTGGCCTTTTCTTCAACAGAAGTCTACCATGTCTTTGTACTAGCATTTCAAATGGTGATGGACGGTCTTCACTGAATAGATCAATGGCGTGATGCCTCTTCATGCAAGGAAGGAATGTCACATTGAAAGTTCTTTATTCTTTTGTGCTATTTTTATGCAATTAGTGTGGAAGCCCCAGAAGTATTATGTTCTATTGCTGCTATTTTCTTTCAAACTATTTATACATTTAATAGTAAGTTCCTTTCTTTTATGATAGTAAACTTGTAGAAATCCATTTACATATGTGGAACTAGACCTTTTTGTTGTGAACACGAAAAGCTTTCTGCATCAATATATTGGAAGAGAGCAAAATCAGTACATTACAAATTAACCCCAAGAGAATGCAGATACACAGAAATAGTTTACACCAAGATATTTTGTTGCTATGTTCTATAGGTAGACAATCTATACAATGGTAATTGAATCAATGATGTTCACAGCAGTTAAACTTTAGTGCCTCTCAAAAACACTCAGCACCACGCAAATGCAAACTTGCAAACATAAACAATAAGAATACATGGCAAACCTAGTAACCAGCCTCTGGCAACTGAATAGAGGGAGGTTCACAAGAATCGTTGGTTGCACTCGACAAGCTTGTATTTCCATAATCGTTGGGCCTCTCCAGCTCCTTCAGAGTCCCATTAGATGAGTATGAAAATATGCACAGAGGAATTGGTGGTGCAAAGTACATTGCCACTGGCATCTTCGGTGGAATGTCTGGCAATGGTGCTTCAAACTTCAATACGCTTATGACCTGGTGAATTGAGGGCCAGAGATTATAATCTAGGTGTGCACATCAAAGTCCAACAACTTGTAGGATTGAACACAAGAACCAACCCTAACAGAGGGGGGTGAATGGTAGAAAGCGTCAGCGGGAGTAAAATAATCGAATGTTGATAGATTAAAACTCACCCCATCCTCAAAAACCAAAGGAACACATTTCTGGCGGTCTAATTGGACCTCTACCGGTGGTCTGACTGGGCCTGAGGCTGGTTTGACCGTAGTATAATTTCCGGTCTGACTGTTAGCCTGAAAACAGTGTGACAACACTTCTGTAAAAACACAATTTCTCTAAAATCAACCATTGGATCAAACTTAAACTTGGTATGAATAAAGTATATAAACTAAGAAACAACTCCACCGGAGGAGTTTGTAAACTAATCAACGGTTTAAGGGAAAACACTATTGAAAGTCAGCTGTCTCAAAAATTTCAGCAAATCTGAACAAAAACTAAAACTAGGGCAAATTCAAATCTAGCAAAAACTAATCAATGAAACTTTTCAGATCTGATCTATTAAGTATTAGAAAGATATTTGATGGGTTAACTTAAACAAAATCGCAACCAAATGAAAAATCACAAGTTAATATCAAAATTGAACAAAAACGTAAAACTTACGAAACCGGAAGAAATTGTCAATGTCTTGATGATTGAATATGATCTTTATTAGTCAAGTATTGTTCACAAGGTGTAGCCACAACACCCTTCACAAGTTTCTCACGAAACCCTAATACAAAGAGCTCTCAACCCTCAAATCTTTCAATCGCAGCTTTTTCCGCCTCGGCTTTCCCTTAAGGCCTAGCCTCTCTCTCTCTATATTCTTGGATGTGGTTGCCTATATTCACGAATCCAACTAAAACAGAGTCCTAATCATATAAGAAACTCTCTCGTACAAGTATCCAACTTATTCATACCAAATATGAATTTCAATCATTTCAAATTTGGACTCCTTTCAAATTTAACTCTGGTTTTTATACGTATACATTATCTCTTATATGCCATATGAAAACTTTATTTTTACGTGTATTGTTCTCTAGTTTTATTATCTCGTATGATTTCTTTGACCGTCTGGACATCAACTTTTCTAAAGTCTAGTCTTGATCTGTCATCAGCAATACTCCCAAGGCCTTAAGCAACACTTGTATATGAACAACTAAAAAAACTATATCCATGCACAAATTCTCACCTAACTTAACTCACATTAGCGCATAACAGAATGTCTCACGTACAGAAACCATCTAGGAGCCATAAACGTTAAGCAAACACCAAATTTCAAATGAACAACCTGAAACCGACTCCAACCTAGAGTCTGCTGGTCAAACCATTGGGCAACACAGTCTGACCGCACACATGCCACCGGTCAGACCATAGCTACCTAGCCGATCTGACCGCACAAACACCGTCGGTTTGACCAGCCTAGCCATGTCGATCCTATCGTGAGTGCATAGACCACTAATTTCAACACCATTTCACAAAATCTAATGACCAAATATTCAAAACCTTTGTCAATTTGTTTATCACAAAAACTTAAATCATCACATGATTTTACACAACCATTAAGGAAACAACTTCCCGCTCTTCAAGTTCACCATCAAGCCTTCTATCAACTGCATCAAGTATCTCATTTCTTCCATAGAGATTCCAAACCCATTGAACCAAACGGATCTTGTCATCGTCTTCCTTTGGCACAACGGGACTCCTTCCATAGGCAATCACCAGTGCAAGAATGCCAAAGCTGTGGACATCAGACTCTTTGCTTGCTTTCCTAGTGGTGACGCACTCTAGGGTCATGTAACCCATTGTCCCAGCTATCATTGTGAGCCTCGGTCATGGTCAACAAGCCGTGCGAGCCCAAAGTCCCCAAGCTTAGCGTTGAATGCAGAATCAAGCATCACATTACTTGACTTGACATCATGGTGCACAACACATTGTTCCTACTCCTCGTGGAGATACAGGAGGGCAGATGCAACACCTATGGTTGTCTTGAACCGCAATGACTATGCTAACAGGTTTCTACTGTCATAGAGGTGTTTGTCCAAGCTCCTGTTTGGCATAAACTCTTACAATAACAAGAACTCTCCGTGCTCATGACAACAGCCCACAAGTTGCACAAGGTTCCGATGCCTTAGTCTGCTGATGATCTTGACCTCAGAGATGTACTCCTTCCTACCCTGTGTCGATCCTTTTGCAACTTGTTTTATGGCAATTTCAATCTTTTGATCCTTCAAGAAACCCTGGTATACTGCACTGAAACCCCCTTCTCCAAGCTTTTTCTCTGCAGCGAAGTTACCCGTTGAGACTATGAGTTCATTGTATTGAAATCTTCTTGGTCCTCTGCCTTTCTCAAACTCACTGTCAATGGACTCATCACAATCTAGTTTCCCTTCCTTCTCTCTTGACCTAATCCTTCTAATCCTTCTCAAACACTGAAAGAAGCAAACCAAGCCCATAGAGCAGACCACAACACTAGCGCTAGTAGCCAAGCTTATGACCAATGTACCTCTTGTTTTCTCAGTCTTCACGTGCACATCTGTAGAATCAAATTCCCAGTAAAGAATCTGGTGCAGCTCTACAAATTTACCCATGGAAGCAGACAATCCAATGGCCACTTTGTCTGGGAGGTATTCCCTGGGATCAACCATATAAGATAGGCTGGAGTTGCCACTGAATTGTGGGTTGTCCTGGTATGACAAGAAGACACTTAAGTTCCTTGAATTCGCCTGGTAAGTTACCCAAGCATTGGCTATCTGACCATCGTTGATACTACTTTTCCATGTCACATTGGCTACAGATACAATTGAGTGGATGTTGATGCCTACATGGTTGCCGTCTGGATCCCAGGTGTTGTTGTGGCTGTCAAACTCAACAGCCACGATCTGGTTGAGTGGATCATTCTGATCATTACTATTGCTGAAGAGTCCAAGATAACCATCCATTGAGTTATTGGGGACCTCAGAAGGGTATGATGAGAGGAAGAAGGTTAGGCCCTCACCGTATGAACTGTCGTTTGTGGGTGCGTATATGTTGAACGTGAAGCGGGTTGTGAAGTTAGTTAACTGACCAGTGGCGCTATCCCAGAGAGGCACTGGATCGGTGTAGACTGCTTGGCCTACACTTTGAGTGAGTTTTCCATTCTACTCATCCTTGGTAAGCTTGACCGCCTTGTTGTAAGCATCCTCCTGGAGCTGAATTGTGGCTGATCCATTTTGATTTGATTTGGTGAAGTTCAACTTGAAGGACAGAGGACTGACATGGGCAATTTTCAGGGATAAGGAGAAGTAGAGAGCCAAAAGGCAAGTAGTTTTGGTTCTTGATCGCATGGTTGGACTCCTGGAGGCTGGAGAGATTGCAGGAGGGAGGGATGCTAGGAAGTAAATAAAAAGAGACTACTTTTGCAGACCTGAGAACCTGTATAACCATCAACTTGTTCAATCTCCTTAATGCCTCAGCAACACTTGGAGCTATTGAAGGGTATCAGACTGCCGGCCTGTCAATAGGCTCTGAAAGGACAGATGTAAGCCACAGGAGAAGCAGCTCAAGTTTGGAACTTATAAAGGGGAAGCTATCTGAAGCTGTAAAATAATGGTATGATGCTGAACTAGTAACTGAATTTTTCAATAAGCTAGATAAAAGCTTTGTTTGTATTGTCTTTGCCGGCCTAGATGATGAAGTCAAGGATGTCTCGCCCATAATATGATTATGGTGGTTGCCGGCAGAAAAGGAGGCTCACTCCTTTCAGCAAATGGAACAGGTATTTTCAGAGGCAGATCACTCTCGTGTTACATCCCTGGACTGAGTTCAGACATGCATATTCTGCCAAAAGGAAGGAGCCAAAAGGAAGGCTCTTATCTATCTTATATACTATCAAACTTGGTCATGATGTAATTTTGTCTTTGGTATTATTGGATGAGGCATATTAATCCAGCACAAGAGAGTTTAGTACATATAAGAGCGAATATAATAAATGATATAAGTAGGTTTAAAATATTAGATTTGTGCTTAGATAAAGAAGAGAGGAGATAAAAGAAAAGAAAAGCGGGCTACAGCGAACTACAGCACGCTTTAAGATGTTAGGTGTACGAGAGATGGTAGTGTAGTATATATTTATATGTAATTATTGTATGAATATTTTATTAAATTGATTATAAATAATATGTCTTTTTGAGCCAGTAGTTAGCTATACCATTAAGCTTAAGCTTTCTCTAACACATGGTTTACCTTGTCCTTAGGATCTGTTCCATGACAAGCAGTGGATATTTCTTGCCTATGTAATCTCTAGTTGGTAGTTGGTACAGATCTGTTAGAGTGTTGACAAGCAAGATCAGAGAGCATATGTACTAGTTACTGTCTTAATTTGTCAAAAAATAAAGTCATAGTATATAGGAATACTTAATGCAACTATGAAACTGCAACAAAGTGAAGCTAGTCTAATAATCTCTTGCTTGTGCACTGAAAAAAAGGGGACAAACTTGGATAATTCGTTTCCATTTCCAAATTTATGGCTCTATGCACAGAATTAGGCAGCAGGCACTACATTAAATAAAGCTACCCCGGTTTATGTATTTTGCCAAGCGTACGTTGAGGACATAAGGATCAGCATCACACTCAGTTCTTAGAAGAGTATACATCAACTGCTGTTTTTTGGGGGCTAGGAGAATATACATCAATTGCTCTATCCATGCAGGGTTACTATATACACAAATGATTAACTCAAGTCAAAACTCAAAACCTGCAAGGATTTTTCGTAAAGTACATTATGGAGTGGATCTGTCATGCTCAACATGAGTTTCAAGCTGGTTGCCATTAATCCATGGTTCATTTCGCTGTGCCGCTGGTGTTTGTGTCATCAGTTGGCCACGCTACAGTTTCCATTAGCCTTTGACGCATTATCTCCAGATTCTCGTTTGAAATCTTCTCGTACATTTTTGCATGGTCACATTTCTGCTTTGGAGCAGGTCCACAGTAAATAAATTTCTTCATCAAAGTTGTCTAAATTCGTTTGGGGGTAGTCCTCTTGGTTACCTTGACCCATTTGCCGTACAAGTGAAGGCGTGTGATCATTACTCTCTCTGCCAGGTCTTGCCTCTCCTGGTACATATCAACATATAAGTTAAATTAGAGAATAAAGTCAGTGAACCATGGCACAATGTTGAACATATTTTTCTCCATTGCTTAGTAACAAGATGCAAAGAAGGTACCTTTGCTAGTGCGACGAGGAAATGTTTACCCTCTTTTGGGTCGTTAACCACAACGTAGCTGACAAAAGAAGAGTGTTTTTAAGGCACTAGGATGCAGTTGAAACTTGAAACTTTTTAAGGCACTAGGATGCAGTTGAAACTTGAAACTTAAACCAACAAGAACCAACATTAATCTATCCTAGATCTCAACATAGGATTATATTAATGTGAGACTTTTTTTGGGCCCGTTTGTTTCTTCATAATGGAGTGGAGATGCTTTCTGAGCTACTAAAATATACGTCATTTATAAAAACTTTTTATATATAAATTTTATAAAAACTGATTTAAATCCATTTCTCAACTTTATCAGCTATTCATCCGTTAAGCTATTAAGAGGGTGACTTAGGTCTTGTTTTTTATAGCTTATGGATCGTGGAAGCTCATAAACAATGCGTTTACAAAAAAATTTCTTTATTAACATTTCTTAGAATACTTTTTAAATACTTTTTAAATTTTATAATAGTTAATCCATCGTTTATGCACTTAAATAATTACCATAATCTTACAATTCATCCATTATCTAGAAACAACAGTTCCTTACTTATAGAGCCAAGTATACGCTGGCGGATTCATTTCATACAATTGGTGGAGCACCGTGCTTGTGGCCTTGTAGGTGAAGTAATTGACGATTTCCTGCAAATTAAACACACGGCGAGAACAAATGAACAATCTTCAGAGTTGCATGCAATGTAAACCTGAATAACTCTGCAGTTAGAGCAAATTAATACCCATCAAATTAAGGTAGGGAAAGACCAGCAGGCATGGGCACGTACCGTGTGCACGTCTTCGAACCCCTCCTCGTACTGCCCGCCGAACTCGTCCACGATGACGAGGCCGCCGCGGCCGAGCCTCCTCCCCCTCCGCCGCGCCGCCCGCGCCACCGTGCGCCGCCGCCGCCCCCACCTCAGCCCGACGCGCGACGACGGTAATGGCGTCGCGCGGCATGCGGAGGAGGGAAGGCAGACGACCGCAGCGGCCATCTGCGCGACGGCAGCCATCGCCGGAACCGGTCGACGGCGACGAAGGCCAGAGATATTTTTCTTTCTCGACGCCGGCAGCGCGACGATGCGGACAAAGAGAGCGAGCCCCGCGGCGCGGTTTGGATAGATGGCAGCGGCGGATTTTTTTTGTGGAGGTGGTGGTTGATTCTACCCACGAAAATGGCGCGCTTCAGAGAACCGAGTGAAGCTCGGGTGGCTCGCTGCGCCAGTTGTGCGAGCGGCCCGCGCGAGTTCGGATCCTTGGGATAGCAACTCGCGTGTCTCACCAGGCCGGGATTTTTCCTGTCACTGTATATCCGGATTTAATCCGTCTTAGTGGTATCCTGCGTGTCTCGCTCAATCTCTCAATCTATATAGTAGCGTGTGTGGCGTGTAAGTGTAGTGTGTGTGTGGTTAATGGGCGTCCTTCATGGATCCTTAAAAAAAATGGCGCGCTTCTTGGGCTTTCTGAGAGGTGAGATGAGAGCAACGGGAGAGCCCACGTTCGTGCCGATATTTCGCCCCGGGCTGCTCGCTTGATTGGTGGCAGAATGGCGACGAGAGGGGATGCTACTCTCTATTCCCCTTCGATTCATTTTTGGCTTGGGAAGTACATTTCTTTTTCGGCCTTTCCTTCGTTTTTATATGAGAATGTGTTTGTGGAATGCATGCCTGCAACCGTAAAATATCTTTTCTAATGGTAAGTACGAAAGTGAAGGTAGGCCAATGCAACCCTAAAATATACTAGTAGGAGTACTAGCTCTCTCTTTTATGACAACACGATTATGCTCCTGCTCTTGTGTTCTCGAAAAAAAGGAGCTCAGAGGCTTAAGTTGGCCCAAACACAACGTGCGAGCAGAAAGGCCCAATCCTGATTCCTGACACTAGTGCGTTACACGCGAACTTCTCCGGTGGTTCTCCCGGCCCCGTCACGCGCACCGTACGCAGCAAAAGCAAGCGGCAAGAGCCAAATTCGCGGCCGCGTCAACCACGCCACCGAGACGCGGGTAAGCAACGCCAAAGAGTCGCGGATTCGTGCGGCCAATCTCGCGGGGGCGCGGATGGGGACGACGCGGTCGGTCGCGCCGGTGGACCGACTCCCCGCACCGCGTCTTCTTCTCGGTGGGGGTGTGCTGGACTGCTGCTGCGCGCGCGACACGTCTGGCTTGGTCGTCGCGTCGCGTCGCGTGAGCCGCGGCTCGTTTCTTTCCGTGGCCGCGTTCGTCGCCGTCTCGCGCACGAGCGAATCCGGGGCGAAGGGCGACCACCGGGCATGCTTGTTATGGACAGCTCGCAGCTGGTGTTTTCTTCGGTTCACAAATGCTCCCCTCCGGACGGAAATATTTGGACGAGACTACGCGTCGGGCGCCGTCCACGCTGTCCGATCTACACGCGTCATAGCTTGCGACGTCCGATTCACACGCGATGCATGCATGCAGCTTTTACCCCATTGCACACCCATTTAATCAAAGAGTCTCTGCATGCATGTATCTTTTATGTAGTATGTGCACGCTCTCTTTCCTTCACCTGGATTCCAGCGAACTACTCTATTTGTGCAGAGATATAACAAGAGAGGCTTTATTAGCAAACTTTAAATATTTTCTATTTTACAATAATTATTCAATCCATGATCCGATTACATCATTTTATCCATTATAATCAAAATTTTAAAAAAGATCCCATCTTTTAAACCATCCTATTTTGATAAAATAAATATAAATGTTTCAACAGTTAAAAATTGATGTTTTATGAGTGAGAGCAAAAATGTTTCAATCATTTTTACTATGTTTCACGTATAACTTTCAAATATTTCAATGACTAATTTTTTTCCACAGCATATAAATTAATGTTTCACTTCAATATTTTGACCACCCAAATTTTGCATTGGATCGGATGCCTTATTCCTAGTAGACCCTTTATTAAGTCATGTTTTTTTTCAAGCACAACTATAAAATTGGATGCCCAATCAGAAACCAAAAATTGTACCGTGTTTCACCACTTGTAGAAAATTATTTCATTATTTGTTCTAATGTTTTAGTTCACTTGACGAAATGTTTTAAAATGATGCAATTTAAAATATACTGACAACAACATCAAGACTCATTACATAAAGTATTGAGTCTCGATTACTGGAACATTGAATATTTTATAAAAAATCAAAACTTAAAATATACAACATAGTTAAATTTTAGTTGAAACATCCGATTCTCTCACATAAAACATTAGATTGAATTTGAACGATTGAAACATATATTGTTTTCATCTAAATATAATCACGGGGGATCGTATTATGAAGATTTATTAGATCAAAGATCCAATACTTAGTTAAAAAATAAAGTCTAAAAATTATTTAAAAAAGTCTAAAAATTATTTAAATCTTTTAAACTCCATTACATGGGCTGCTAACTTCTTACGCTACTGGTTGTCAACTCATTACGTGGCCCCCCTAGTCCACAGTGCATGAAACGCAGACCCCTAGTCAGTGCATGAAACGCTTGCTGCTTGCTTGGAGGAGTCCCGAGTC
This sequence comes from Oryza coarctata, assembly GCA_030770085.1. Lineage (NCBI taxonomy): Eukaryota > Viridiplantae > Streptophyta > Magnoliopsida > Poales > Poaceae > Oryza > Oryza coarctata. The sequence continues at coordinate 15,555,021 of CM061475.1, forward strand.
AGGACATCGGGTGGAAACTAAAAAGCGCTCGTATGGGTAAAGTGGTAATTAGAGATCCTATCTTAAAATCTAAAGGTGGCATCCAAGAATTCTCTAAGTTCTTCGTACATAGCCTTGCTGATTCCATCTCAGAGTTTAAGCTGAATGGCACGAGTTTAAGTGTTCGAGCTAATCAATTCGAGCAATTCAGGTTAAGTTGGTCTGTCCAAGTGACTCATCTTAGGCTAGTTTTTATGGAGGGATGACTCTTTAAGCTAGTTAAACTCACACGTTGCTCTTTTGTGGTCTTGGTGATTAAGCCTCATCTTTCATTCTTAGAAGAGGCCTATAGGTCTCTACTCTTGATTACTATACACCGATAGCTTGCTGCCCAATGAGAAGCATTTTTCAAAATATTTTGTCGTTGCTGACCAAAGAAATGACTTGAGCTAGTACATTTAGGGTTCAAATGTGTTCACAAATACTAGAATATTACTTCCCTAGCCATCCTTAATTTCACCAAATCTCGTCCCTCACAACCCCTCATCTAATAAGACGTAGAATGGTCCTTTTCTTTTATCTTAATCTTTCAAAATTAACATTTTTAGACAGAGCGAGTACTAATGTATTGTATAGGCGCATTGATTTCTCATACATCGTATGCAGTTTCTTGTGAAATCCCAGTGAGATACCTACGCTTCATACGGCCTCGTCTTAACTCCTAACCATGAGAACCCGATGCAGTTTCCAGCCTAATCTCGTAAGAGAATACGAACGCCCGTCAATCATTGTCATCCATGTTTCGATGACTCATTTTGTACTACTGGTGTCGATGTCTTGGTAGGAGGTACCTGCTTTCACCGACTCCACCTGCTCCAGAACAAAGCAAGTAGCAACTCAGAAACATGAAAATTCTGTATCGAGTACGAGTTAGTATTTTATTGTCTTGCTTTGAATACTCTTGAGGCCCCAGGTTTTTTTCTCCAGATTTTTCTTATGAATTATTTACTCCACACTTCTAAAAGTTCTTAACTTTTTTTACTTTATTTGTTTATAATACTTATTCTAAGTTATTTATAAAGTTTGCTTCTTAAAATAGTAATTTATCACTTTAATGGACTAAACAATTCAACTCAATAATTCATGCAAAAATCTATTTCACTTTTTACTATGCGCACCCATCACATACACTTGTTAAGAGCAATATTTGCTTCATATTCAAATTTAATACCATAAATCAAATTCGTATCTTTATATAGGTATTTATATTTGAGTTTAACAATGAATCCAGATGATTTTTTATGAGGAAGATTATGGGATGTTACAATTTTGGAATGGTATAAACATATAAAATGGTATGAGATCTGATACCATTGACAGAGAGAGGACTGGCATGACCATAGCTCCCTTAACATGCAAAAATTTTCTAACCACGGTGTAGTTTATATTTCAAAAAATGTATGATATTTTTATAATTACAATTGATTAATAAGTGTATGAGTTAAATTGTAGAGTTATTGAATAAGCTATAACTCTGTGTAATTCTTTAAACCCTAACGATTTATTTACTTCATTTAAAATTAATAATGTGTTGTGTAGCCTTAAAATTTTAACATGATGGTTTATTTTAATTCTTTGTATTTTATACCTATGAAAAATATTTTGTCAGTACATTATATTAGAAAAACTTTTCTTTGCCTGTATTAAAAATAAAAAATCCAAGCCTTCATAATTAAAGATATGATGTGGTATTTAGGTAGGAATAGTAAAACAATAGTTTTACTAGGAGATAAAAATGGCACAAGAGTTAATTTAAAAATATATAAAATAATATTCAATATACATCGTTCTGATATTAAATAATTCCTATAGTATTTTCACTTATATGATTTATATTTTGTTATTAAAAAGGTACACTAAATACTTTTTTATATCTGATATATGTTTTTTTCAATGACACCAATTACATGCATTTTTAGAATATGTCATTATTTTACAAGTTAATTACTTCATTATTATTGGTTAGGATAATTTTATTTTGTATCTTTTTCTCTCTCTTAATTAACAATCAAAACTTCGATAAAAAGTCAGTTTGTTTAGTTTTTTTCCCTCTGCCCTGTCTAATACCCACGCGTGTATGGGGCTTGATACCCGTATTTCTGTTTTTTTATAGGAGATTCCGGAGGGTTTTTTTAAATGGGATTCCGGAAGGTTAATAAAGCCTATAACATCCCGGCCGTTTTCGGACCGGTCAGAACGTTAACCTGTACGAGCGAGCGAGGCTTCCCTCTACCCTCCCCTCCCCTCCTACCGGCGACAACAACCGGGAAGCCGCCGCCGCCGCCGGAGCGGAGGAGGCGCGGCGGGGCGAGGCGAATCGGGTCCTCCGCCCTCCGGAGTTCTGGGATGGGGACGCCGGAGTTCCCGAACCTGGGGCGGCACTGCAGCGTCGGCGACTGCAACCAGATCGACTTCCTGCCCTTCACCTGCGACCGCTGCGAGCACGTACGTTTCCCGTCTCCTCCCCTGCGTCCGCGTCCTTGGCTGTTTGGTATCGATGCTTCGTCGCTCTAAATTGGATCGTTGCTGAGTAGTTTTAAGGAAATTCGTTGTTCTGTAGATTATTATGGAGCCGAAGAACTGATCTTTCCCTGGAATATTGCTTGATACGGTTTCTTGGGGTAGATCTTGGAAGCGATAGTTTAGGGGAAAACCTTGACTTGGCATTAGAATTTTGATCTGCCAGACCTCTAGGCACTAACTCGAGGAGATGCAGAAGGGAAGTTCGTCTTAGGATAGAGATTTTACGTTTTTTTGGCCTGTTTGGTGGATGGGAGTTGATGTATATAACGTTGACCAAGAAGTTGACCCGTATATACATCGTTACATCTCGATGAAGTACCTTTGCTCCCTTTATTAGATTTCTTGTGTCATTGCTTGGGCTTCATCTACTAGGGGAATGCTATGTAGTTGAGTGCTTACACCAATTGCAAAATTGTCTTTTGTATTGGTCAGAGTTGGTGCTTCACTAACGAACCAAACGTTCGACCACAAATAAAACCGGAAACGGGGAAATAAAGTTTTAGTCGATAAGGATTGCTGCGTGTTTACGTGTGAATGACATCGATGATGAATGAACGCAGGGGATGATAAGAAAAAGAACGGGAAACGGTACAGGTAGTGTGGCACTCTTATTCACAACTGCATCCACACCTGTATGCTGTGTAGATACATGCCCCGTCTGTAAACGTTGCTTAGATCATGGAAAAGTTACTGATTTTGGTTTTTTTGGATCACTCTAGTTGCTGAGAATGACATTGCAACATGTGGCTCCTAGATTATGTGATGTTGCTGGGAATACTTATTTCTCACAAGTAACTTACAACACCATATCTTTGCTATTGAAGTGTCCAAACTTAACTGATAGACATTTTGTGTTCTAAGTCTTTTTCTAGAATTAATGTTTATCTTTTGCTTGCCTGGCTTTCTGAATGTCAAAATAACATTGCACTAAAGATGACAAGCATGTGTAGTGGGCAATTTACATTGCCCTTTGAAGTTATTGGACAACTTATCTATTGCTTGAATGCTTACCTTTTTAATTTCCTTGCTTATATCTGCCATCCCTAAATGCTGTAGGCTGGAGTGCTGATATGATTATTGGATCTTTGTTTAGGTCTTTTGCCTTCAGCACCGAAGTTATATATCACATCAGTGTCCAAATGCAAATCAGAAGGATGTGACTGTCCTTATCTGCCCACTCTGTGCTAAAGGAGTACGCTCGAACCCAAACGAAGATCCAAACATCACCTGGGACACCCATGTTAATACTGACTGTGATCCATCAAATTACCAGAAAGTAACAAAGAAAAAGAAATGCCCAGTGCCTGGGTGCAGAGAGGCGCTGACATTTTCAAATACAATCAGATGCAAAGATTGCACCAAAGAACACTGCCTGAAGCACAGATTTGGGCCTGATCACAAGTGTCCTGGACCAAGAAAACAGGATTCTACATTCCCCTTTGGGAATATGCTTAGGAGAAGTCAGAAAGCAGAGCCACGCTCAAACAGCAGTAGCAATAATAGTTCATCCTGGTGGAGCTCTAGCCTGCTTACTGCAGCATCGAATTTCAAATCATCTGCTGAAGCTGGGATGCAAAAGTTGAGCACAGCAACCACCCAAGCCATCCAGAAGGCTAAGGATGGGATCTCAACAAGTGGCAGCAGCAGCAGCAGCGGTGGCCTCGTGGAGCAATGTGTTCAATGCCCAGCAAGATTTTCTACCGTGGGGGCCTTAATCGATCATTGTGAGAAGTCCCATCAGAGCAAATCGCAACCCAGTCGTAGCAGAGTGACGGTTGATGTTTGCCCAAAATGCAGCAAGGCGTTTCGAGATCCAGTGTTGCTTGTGGAGCATGTTGAGAGGGACCATGGAGGAACGTCAAGAGCGTAGAGCTGCTCATACGTACTGTACTTGTGTAATATGTAATTTGTTTCTCAATAGTCTTTACACTCAATTGGATTTGTTCCCTTGGGTTCAGAATGTGCCCATGAAAGAAGGTATAGTTTGTTGCTTTTTCAAGGCAAACTATTGTGAATTGAACCTCATTCTAGACACCAGAAAAAATAACGCCTGGTTCGTTGTAAGAATCTGTCGTGTAGATGGTGGGATGGTGCCGACGCTATTGCAACTTGCAAATACTGCCTTCTTTCGGTTGTTAGTGGTGAAATGGAAAACATAACCTCACTGTGCATGCGCAGGGGGCAATGTGTTATTGTGTGGGCTCTCTAGTTGCATCATCTGTCACCATTTATAGCTCCTGCAACAGGGAATATACCGAATAGAAAGTGGAGTAACAGTTGTCTTGGAGTTGGAGATGCTCGCTCTTAACCGTCCACCGATCGGGTTTGAAGCCCGGCGAGTTCGAGTGACGCCCATGGCCATGATCCTCGCGGCGGTGGGGGCAGCCTTGCCATCCTCCGCGTCGCCATCTGCCTCATGCACAGCGAGCACTTCATCTACGACCATCGCTCACTTATGCAGGTCCCCAATGCAACCCCAGCTGCATGCATATATTCCATGACCGCCGTGAGGTTCTTTTCGTCGCCGCCCACAGCAAGGCGAGCCAGCATGAGCTGTACGATCTCCACCTGTTTAACTCCAGTACTTGTAGATGGATCACCAAGATCATTCACCGGCCCGTTTAGCTTCACAAAGCAAAGCTAGCTGCGCGCAAATGTGATCAAGATCAACCATCGGAAAAAAGAAGTGGATCGATGGGCTGGGTCGGCCTCCGGCCTCTGGGCCTACATTCATTAGGGCACTGCTTTACTTTTTAATCGTTTTTCTATAGATTTGTCGACAAATTTTTGGGTTAAAATCACTCGGATTTTTTACTATTTGATTTTGCGTTCGGATTAGAGCTTGGGTATGCCGTCGTCTATGTTTTAGGCATTTTTCTTTTTTGTTCGGCCGTCTGATGTGCGCCAACAATCATGCTAACCATTGGACGAGCGCTGAGATTCGTGTAGAAAAAAAATCGTGTCACTGTGGGGACTCTATCCAACGCGTGCACATTTCTCTCCCACTTAGTTACGGACGTTTTTATGTAATTATAATTATATACAATGTACACTGTGATTACGATCGTACTATAGTTATACTATTTATGTGATTTTAAATAAAAAAAGGTTGAGTGATATATAGACAGTATCATTTTTAATTGCTAGTAGAGGAAAGTCCACGTGTGATCCCTTCGCTATTGTCTTGGTTTGGTTTTGGTCGCTGTTTACTTTTAATCTCTCAAGTTTTCAAACCGTCCGTATTAAATTCATGGTCTAAACCGATATGGTTTTCAATGACGTGGCGTTACGTGACATCCATCTTAACTAGCAATTTAAAATAAAAAGCCCGTGTTCACACGTGGCAAGCAAGATGACCATGATATCAAAATTCTTCACGCTCTCTCTTGAGCATAATCGCATCACCAAAGCGCATGAGTAGTGATCACCAAATTAAGGATAAGGGTGCATATTTTTGTCATTTTCAAAATCTCAACAAATTAATATTTTTCCTCCTTAAACTAAAAACTGTTAATACGCTTTTGGTATATAAGCAGACAAAATTACCCATGCAAACTACGTGGCTAGCTGCTATATTCATGTAGGTAATTTATTTCGTTTTCACACATTCCACTGTTTTTGTTTAAAAAGTTAATTCAAAATAAAGATTGCAACTATATAAATATGTTTAGCATGTGCAGAGTATTTATATATTTTCAAGTATCTTGGACTAATTTATATATTGTTGTCTTGAGAATTTCAATTACCAGTATATTGTTTTGGAGCGAATTCTAAGTAATAAGATTAATATGTTTATATCGCTAAATTAAGTGCAGTGAAACATAATAACTGTTTAATATAAATATTCTCCTTCTAAATAGTGGCTTCGTCAGTCCATGTAATTGAAGTGAAGTTTGTCACGTACTAGACGCCACTCCTTTATTCATAGTTGGCTTTGTTCCCTAATAGATCGATGGCATCCAGTTCTCATCGATGGCCTAGTATCTCCCCTTTGTCTTTACTGCCTGATGGCGACGTATTTGGCCAATCTCGGCTAGTCTATGTATTGTATTAGTGCATCATGAACAATTGTGGCTTAGTGATTGGTGGCTATATAGGGATTTATATGTAAAAGATAGTAATAACAGCATCTTTGATGCAAAGCTTCAAAAATATCACTCCTCAATCTCAATCTCCAATGACCCTTGCAGACCTAATGCTAATTGGATTGACGATCTCCGGCAAGAATCACGTTGGCCTGGATATCCGAATCAAAGCAAGGAGCTCGAATGTTTAAAACCTATGTTAATGTTTTGATTTTTGGGCATCGTTACAAGTGATTTCTGTATGATATTTGGAGCGATGTTTTTCCCAAATAGTTTCGGTTGATTTCACTCTTAATCTGACTGAACCAAATAGTTTCGGTTCATTTCACTCTAAATCTGAAGAAAATATTATTAGTATTTTTAAAGGAGAAATTCTTAGCACTTCTTCTTTAAAATAGAGTGACAAAGATCAATAGAGATACCAGGCTAATTAATCCACAAATACACTGTCACGTTGTTGTGCATGGTAGAAAGGCTTTAGTTCCTTCATTGGTGCCGTTGCTTCATGATGAACGGTTTGGATTGGGAAAGGCAGTGGATATGCACGATGAGAGTAGAGTACAATTTTACTTACCGCCCAATTCAATGGCTAAAAAAATGGTTCCACTAATTTAAGTGGAAAGTGGACCGGACATTTTGCTTTTCTTTACTTAGAATTTCTGATTTTTTTTCTATTGTTAGAGAGTTGAGTACAATTTTACTTGCCACTGAATTCAATGGCAAAAAAAAAAAAAGTTCCATCAATTTAAGTGGAATGGAAAGTGGATCGGATGTTTTTTTCTTAGGATTTTTGATTTTTTTCTAAAGTAGACCGATGTTTTTGTTTTTTCCTTATAATTTTTGATTTTTTTCTATCGCTAGAGAGTTGAGTATAATTTTACTTGCCGCCCAATTCAACGGATAAAAAATAATGATGATTCCACCAATTTAAGTGGAAAGTGGACCAGATATTTTACTTTTTTAATAGCTAGAAAATAGGGAGGAGAGTTGAGGGAAGGAAATGAGAGAGTATACACGAGGGGGGAGATGATTTTTTTCTAATGGTTAAAAATAATGGTATACTGATTAAATAAAAATTGATAGTGGTTATTTTTTTAAAAAAATATATAATAATTTTCTAATTTATTAGAGTGACATTTGGCGGACTAGTCCTAGGAGAGTATGTTTAATGAGTTGTTAGTATATAATTTTTCTAATTTATTAGAGCGATATGTAACGAATTAGAAGAGTTCTAAAGTATATTTAATGATTTTTTTAGTATATAATAAAATTTTAGTTTATAATTTTTTTAATTTATTAGAGTTACATATGTCGATCTAAAGTATTTTTATAGTATATAATTTATTATAGCGATATGTAGCGATCTAGAAGCCCTTTATAATAGAATTTTAGTATATAATTTTTCTTCTTTATTATAGCAACACGTGATGATGTAGAAATGCTTTAGAGTATGTTTAATGAATTTTTAATATATAATAGAAGATTACGTGATATCTAACTTTTATGGACATGTGCAATCTCCAATCTTGCACTTACCAAGACAAGGGCCCACCCTTATCTCATCCATATCTATGATTGGAGGGTTCTTTTGAGAACCGGTGGAATAAATTCACGTTAAAATCTCATGAGATCAAGGTGATTGATCCGAATCACATGAACATTTGTGGCAACCTCATTCACTCGAAGGGATTCTGACAAGTTGTCGGACCGTTCCACCCAAAACAACCTATTATCATATTGAGGTGGGGTGTGGGTAGTAGAGAGGTGGAGTAGATGAGTGCTCAGGCTTAGAAAGGTAGTTAGAGGAGTGGACAACCGATGGTTGGTAGTAGTGGCACTGTCGGCTATGGGTTTGGAGAAGGTGGTGGTAGGGTTCGATGGGTGGAAAAGAATGCTGACCAGTTAGGTTGGACAGGGTAAGGATGAAAGTTAGAAAGTAGGTAGTGTGGCGAAGTAGTGGTGGCACTGCTGATCGCTGGTAGTAAAGAAAGAGGTGAGAGTGGAAGAGGAGGGGATAGAGCTGGCATGGGTCACTAGGATGAGCTCGGCTAAGAGGAGTCTATCGTGAAGCTAAATCTTGCTAGACCGCGTTGCTCAAGTGCTCTCTCATGTCGGTTTGGAAATGGGAGGGGTGGGAAGAAAGATAGTTTCACCAAAATCTACAATCTTAAGTTAAAACATCAAGTGCATGTGGCTAGAACGAAATTCGAGCACATACAAACATGTACATGGAGCGCATTTGTGGACCTTGGGCGTACACTAATGAACACCTTTGAGCCCTTGATAAACAAGGCATGCATGTTGGCCATTTGACACGGGGGCAAACTGTACAAGAAGTGGTTGATTATTGTAGTGTGGTTTCAGTCACATAACATCACACATATCATCAAAGCAAGATCTCCAATTCTTTTTTTCTATAGTTGGTACCTACTATAAGCAATGATTGCTATAAAGCTGATTCCATATTATGCTACGTCATCATCTGATTTGAGACATTAGATAGATCTTCATTGTCATCTTTAACAGGCGTAATTGAACCCGTTGCTTTGCCTTCATCACGGCAGTCTAGTTTTTTCCAAGACAACACAGGCTACTAGTTGTCACTCCATCTTTGTCTTTCCTGGTCGATTTGTGTCTCTCCTTATACCGCCGCATCAATGCACATTCATCTAGGAGACCTGACACCACCCCTCCACAAATGTCCTCTTGTTGGTGTTGTAAAAACCACCAACGAATCAATAATTACGAGTCATCAAAAGATTAGAGTAGATGGACGGTTTTTTTCAGATATATTAAGAAGTAGAATTGACCTAATTTATAAGGGAGACTGGACCCAAAAACCTTACAACTGAACACTTAAAGCAAGGAATAATTAGCAAACCCACATGATGAGCAAAAAAGAAAAAAAGCCTACGATGGCATAATAGTTGAGACACGCCACAAGTCATCATTGTCAAACTCATCACAAATAAATAGCTTCGACTTCTTGCGACGAACAACTCTCAAAACCAACTACAAACAATCCCATCGAGGAGTAGAAACTTCTAGGTGAAGCCTCCAAGAAGGAAACAACATCCTAGATGATGCCAACACCCGTCCAAAACACCAGACATGTTTTCACTTGAAGAATGAGATGGCCACTTTAACGATGCCCTCAAGGAGGAAGATGGTGCTCACAAGCATCGACATCGCCAATGCCAGTTAGAGACTGGATACATATTCTACCTTGGACACTCTCAACTGCTGATTACCTTTGTGAAAACATGACGAACGTGTTGTGGGTTATCGTTGCCCAGCTCCATATGGCATTGTCCCAGCTCAACTCACCACCCAGTAGCATCTCTGACTCTGCCACAACACAATCTAGCAACACAACACAATCTAGCAACACAACACACAGACAAACAACACTGCTCCTTCGCCTACTCCAAACCACGCTAAGTAGATGAGGGTTATCATTGCCAAGCTTGTCACTTATCAGGCATCTTTGACTCTGCCCTAGCCCACGAATGCTTGCTAGCGCAGTGGAAACCTCCCAACACAGCTACCTCCCCGCATGGAACCTTGCACATGCCCTCTTATGCCGCAAGCTTCAAGAAAGCATTGTCGATGTTGAAGGTCACTTATCCTTTGCCAAGCAGACACCAACTTGGCCAAACCACCACCTTTCCTCATGTCATGGGGCTTCCCATGACCAAAGTCTGAAAGCAGATCGACCATAAGAGGGGAGGAGCTCCAAGGTTAGGGGAGGCACCCATCTGGTCAAAAGGGAGTTCCGCTCGGTGTCTTAGAAGTCACCACCAATATTGATGCCCACCGTGATCTTAGCCACCAAGCCACCTAGCAATCTTGCAGTGAGCACCTATGTCTTTAGGCCATCGCATGCTAGTGCCTCCACACCAACACTAGTGGTCTCCCTACGCTGACGCCGTTTAGCATCATTGCTAGTCAGCTTGTGTGATAGCTCTTCAACTCCAAATTAGACTTGTGTAGCGTCAAAGATAGCTCCAACTCTACTTCTTGAGTAGATGCCAATGCACACAGCCACCAGCCATTGAAGACGGCACTGCTCTGCTACTGTACCCAAGCTACTCTAAATGGCACCACGACCTCACCCTAAGCTGTTGTCACCGACAACCGTTAGCCCTTCTAGATCCTGATGAGACTTTGATAGGGTGGCTAGATCCACCGCAAGCATGGCCAGATCCACTCCTTGTGTGGCCCATCTTGCTACCAGGAGACCATCGTCTTTACCTTTTGCCTAACATGTCGCCATGCCATGACCACCGCCGTCGCTCTCACATTGCCTAAACCACCCATGCCTAGATCTTCTTGCTGTTGTTGTCTTGGCTTGCCACCTAAGGTTGCCAGCTCACTTCGACGACGGTGGGGTGGACGAGGAGAGGGAGGGGTAGTGGGGGCTAGGGGTCCAGAAGACTAGATCTTGCCAAGGAGGCATGGATCCAGCCTTCATTACCACATTGAGCTGCCACCACCACACCCTCGACCATCCTCGAGCTGTCGCCGTGTGATGCTGCCTCCATGCCTTGGCCCAGTCGATGACCTCCAACAAATCTACCGTGCTACTTGCATCCACGAGGAGGAAATCCGTATTGTCACCATCCTTGCTGCTGCACGGTTTTCGATGACCAATTTTGGCAACGGTGAGGAGGGCCAGTGGATGACGTGGTCGCAAGCCAAGTCGCCCCTTGGGGCGACACGGGGCAAGGCTTAGATGTTGTTCCTTAAATATCTAACCACTAGACTAGCACCATCCACTTATACTCGTGTCTCCGTCCAAAATTTTGTCGTATGTTGTTGATTTAGCCACGATTGGTGACAAGCATGGTCTCTTTCCTATGCTACACGGTCTTCTTTCCCGTTTATTTTTTTATTCCTCATTCTGTGTAAGTATTTGTCCTCTCCCCATCGTGGTATGCTGCTACTGAATTCATCTCTCATCATCTGTAAGATTTGGCCCAACCTTTTTTGTTATTGATTACCTTAATGACTGCTTAGACTATACATCACACAAATGGTGCAATATCTTGATATGTTATTGGTTCTAGCATTTTCAACTGTTCGTATCATACTTGAAATGCCTGGATGAGGTTTCTGTTGTTTTAATTTTTGTTGGGTTTTCAGTCTCAACATATGCGCATGGTTCCTTTTCTTGTATAGAGAAGCATATAGATCATTTTTTTCGGGGAAGAAGCATAGAGGTCCTCTTTTTATGGTTTTATAGATGATAATTTTTGCCTGCATGCGTGTCTCTACACCAAAATGTTCTCTGTTCGCCGCCGTACGTATTTGACGCTTGGAGTTCACATGTTCGCTGCCGTATATGTAGAACCAAACAAAGGAATTATGATCGTTCAGCAAGTTGTCTTTTGTATCATCATGGCAAGCAGTATATAGTACAGACATATAGTTCCAATGGTTAGCATGTCATTTAAGAATACTGATAGCAAACAAAGCATGATATCAAACATCTTATGAACTTTTATATAGCTCGTCTTTCCCCAATAGGTAATAGGAGGATGTGAATTGTCATTATCGCTGGATAAAATACATTATGAAAACCTTAAATACATAGATAAATTCAAACACTATAACTCAACTGTTGATACTTTCGAAGTGTTCTAGTATCTCTGCGGCAATGCGGGGTGTCATCTAGTTATCAATATATGTTATCCAATTCCACGTAATCAGCTAATTGCTGAAGGCTCTTTATTAGTTGGTATGAGGTCTATATTTTACTCCTACAGCGATAAATATTGGATGCTCATGAAGATTTAATCATTTTTTTGAAACTTGAACTTTAAATATATAATTTCTCAAATGCATGGTAAAAATGTATGAGGTAGATTTACTGTAAAATGTACTCCCTTCAGGTCACACATAAATATCATTTTGGACATGATCACGGACACCAGTTTGATTCTTAATTACAAGTACAAACTTATAAAAGTATATGAAAGTTATAATATCTTGAAAGTGTTTTTAAAGACAAATCTAACCATGTCATTTTTAAAAGTTGCATCAAAATTATTCAATGAGATATTGATGATTAAAGTTTAAACGTGTTGACTGTGCCTATTTCAAAACGCCACATATTATAGCCGAATGAAGCACCATCAGGATAACATAAACCTAAATATGCATAACACAAATACTATACCATTATGTAGGGTGTGGATAAATTCTGCTTATTTTTTGGATATTTTTATAATATTTGTTACATTACTACTGAGTATAACAGTAGATCGCAAACCTAACATTGGTTTGATAATAATGGGGTACTTGTTTTCACTATGCCATCTGTTCATACTACGAGACACAGTTGCCAAGACGTTCGGTGACAATGTGAACTCCGATCATGTCGGTGCCAAGCTGATTATGATCAAAACATGTGAGCGGGAATATCAGTTGTGTGGTGGTGGTGATTGTAGTGGTGTCCAACTACTGGCGGTGGAATCGTGCAGTGATATATTTAGGATTTTGAGTATGGATAGTCTAATATAAGATTTTAAATACCACTCATATGTAGAGTACCAATATATAATACAAATATGAAATTAATTAAAAGTGCATCATGATATATTAAAAAAAATCTCTCTTAATTAAAAGTGCAGTGATATATTAAAAGCGGCTCTGATCCGCTTCTCCTAAAGGTTTGTCCCTCTGATTTGCTCCTCTATTCTCCATTCTTCCCGATTTGCTCTCTCGATCTGTCTTTTCGCCTCTCTCAATGTGTCACTCTGCACTTCTACTGTTCTGCAGTAGCGTGGACTCTGATTTGTGGGTATGGAAGAAGAAGATACTGCCTCTGTCGGTAGGGGGAGAGGCAGGGGCCGTGGTGCTCCTGTACCAATGGCGGCGGCAGCAGCTGTTGGAGCTGAAGGCAGCAATGGTGGTGGCAGGGGGAGGGGACGGGGATCAGCAACAGCAGCTGTTGGAAGAGGAACAGATGGCGGTAATCCTGACGCTGGCATTGGGCGAGCGAGAAACAGAGCTCCACAAGCAGGTAAACACTTCTATCATTGGATAATTCATCAGTACTTGGCTATGATTGATTGATTGTTGAGTTATCCTTTTGCTAATCGCAGAATGATTATGAGACGTGTGCAATTTGTCAATGAGTATTTAGTTATCCTTTGATAAATGATTGTGAGATGTGTGAAATTTGTCAATGTGCATGTACTTAGCCTTTGTTAAATGTTTCTGAGATGTGTTATGGACTTCTATGAGATGTGTAATGTGTTATAGACTTGTAGTTTTTTTTTTTTGAAATAACAGCAAATGCTAGTCATGTAGACATTGAAGATGTATGGAACCATGGAGATCCTGTTGGCCGTAATGGTTCTAGATGTGGGTATTGTCAGTTTTTTTCACAAGGTGGAGGTGCTACCCGCTTTAGAAATCATTTGACAGGTCTTTCACGGGATGTGAGACCTTTTTGGAATGTGCCTTCACATGTTCGGGATGTAACGAGGGGATATGTGCAGCGTACTGAAGAAAGAAAAGAATACAATAATAGGCATAAGTGCATGGTCCAAAGAACCATTGCTGAACCAATACACATTCCCAGTGATGATCAAGATCAGCAAGTTGAGATGGGTGGGCCGAGTACTATTACTTAGGTGTAGAAGTAAAGTGTAGAAAGTGAGACTGAGATCTCGTTTACTGTACAGGGGTCGGGACTATATATATATACATATATAACGGTCTAACACCTTCCGTAGTTGTAGCGGGAGGGGTATGGACGTAAAGACTGGACTAAAAACTGGTGAACAAAGGCATAAGCAGACCTTTGGTCATGTTGTTAGCGAAATGATACGTCGACGGTACATGGAGCACCTGAACGAGTCCCAGAGCGATCTTGTTATGGACAAAGTGAATGTCGATCTTGATGTGCTTCATGCGGCGATGATGAACCGGATTGGCGGTCATGTAGACGGTATTCACATTGTCGCAGTAGATAGCAGTCGTGAAGGCGATGGGTGTATGGAGTTTCTGGAGAAGCTAACGAATCCAACAGCACTCGGCGACGGCATGAGCAACGGCGTGGTACTCGGCTTTTGCACTCGACCGGGACACCGTGGTTTGGCGCTTGGAGGACCAAGAGACCAAGGTGTCGCCTAGGAAGACGCGGTAATTGGATGTGGAATGTCAGGAATCGGGACAACCCGTCCAGTCCGCGTCAGAATATGTAGTAAGAGAGTCAATGGGGCTAGAGCTGAGGTGGAGGTCAGTGGTCAGGGTGCCTTTCACGTAGCGAAGAATACGCTTGAGCAACACGAGATGAGGTTCGCGAAGAGCATGCATGAAGAAATATACTTGCTGGACCGCATATGTGAGGTCAGGGCATGTGAGTGTTAAGGACCCCGGGCTGCCAGCCGATATGGCTGCGCGGTTGGGGTTGAGGCACCCAGGGATTGTAGCAGAGCCACGGACCCATTGGGCTGGCTGACAGGGTAGGGGCAGTAGCAGGGCGTGGCTGTATAGGGCCGTTCTAGTTCTTGCCCTTGTTCTTCCCTTTGCCTTTGCTGCTGTTGCCGGCTTGGGCCCCGTTGCCGTGGCCAAAGCCATGGCCACCGGAGGAGTCGCTAGGGCCGTGAGAGGAGGCAGCAGCGCACGTGGGACGGCAGCCACTGGGGTTGTTGCAGCCAGGACTGGCTGCAACGATGAGAGCGGTGTTGGCAACAGTCTTCTCATCGTTATCTAGGCGAAGTTCCTTGAAAACCAGTATGTCGTGAGCCCAAGCGAATGTGGGAAGAGTGGCGGAATTGGCGATGTCATCAGCGGTGTTTGAGAAGCGAGGATTGAGTGCACAAGAGGGTGATGACGAGTTGTGAGTCGGCCACAGGGTGGCTGACATCATGGAGAGCGGTGGTCTTGACCTTTAGGCGTTGACAGTACGAGGAGACAGAGGAGTCCCCTGTACCATGGAATGGAATTCTTTGAGAAGGAAAATGGCGCGAGGTTGCTTGTTGGCTTGGAAGAGCCGCCCAATAGCCACCCATAGGTCGTGGGCGATAGGATCAGTGTCTTTCATGATGAGGTCGAGGATAGAGTCGTCAACAGAGCCGAGCAGCCAACTACGGACGTAACACTTAGCGATGTCCTACTGGGGGTCATCTGAGCGAGGTGGGGCGGAGCCGTCGATGTGGGAGTGGAGAGCAAACTTGCCACATAAGGATTTGAAGAAGAAGACCCATTTGAAATAGTTGGTGTTTAGGTGGAGTGAAATCGGAACGTGAGATTTCACGTTAACGGCGGCGTAGGGTGGGAAGAACATCGAAGTAGTTGAGGCAATATCGAGAGTGCTGATGGTCAGAAGAGAATCGGACCCGACAATAGAGAGAGTGCCGGAGCCAAGGGCCGACTCGGTATTCATGGTGAGGTTGGACGCGACATGAGGGAATCACATGCGGATGCGCTGGAGCGCGTGAGAAGCAGATGGGAAGGAAGCCGATTGGAATGGGAAGAAGCCGATGGGAATGGGTGAGAAGCCGATGAAAGTGATGCGGGCGCGAGAAGAAAGGTGCGCGTCCGGTAGGTAGGATGTTGCGTCCGCGAACACGCGTACACATTGGATTGATGGGCAAACCGATGGAGGCGGGCGCGAGGCCGATGAGTGTAGGTGGGCGTGAGGCCAATGAGTGCGTGTGTGGAGCCGATGGACACAACGAGGGAAGTCACGGGCGCGAGAAGAAAAAGTTCGCATCCGAGAAGCAGAGTTTCGCGTCCACGTACACATGTGCGCATTGGGTTGGCACGGACTCAAAAATAAGGGAGAAACCACAGGCGCGAAAAAGGAAATGTTCGCATACGGGAGGCAGCGTTTTGTGTCCGTGGACATGTGTATGCAGCTGATAGACGCAGACCTGAAAACGAGAGAAGCCGTGGGCGCGAAGGAAAAAAAGTTCATGTCCAAGAAACAGAATTTCGTGTCCGTGGACACGTGGACGCGTCGGAGTGGCGCGGACCCGAAAGCGAGCAAGGCCATGGGCGCAAGGGGAGAAAGTTCGCATCTGGGAGGCAAGTTTCGCGTTCACGGATAGGTGAACGTGTCGGAATGGCAAGAACCCGAAGGATGTTCCGACCGATGAAGAGCGCAGGTGTGGAGGAGCACCGACGCAATTACGGAGAGAAGGATGATGTGAGAATACAAGGGAAGGTGGATGGGACTCGGAGACGGATGAAGACCGTCTCCTCATCACGCGATGGAGGTGGCGAGCAAGGGTAAGCCCATGGTAGAAGAGAATGCGGGGAGGGTAAGCTCGTGGCGAGGAGTAGACTGTCTGTGGAAGAGACGATAGGGATGAAAAACTGAGGCGAAGAAACTTAGAGGTCATCGAGAAGAAAAAAAAACACTAGAGGAAGAAGTAGGAGGGAAGCGTGTGGTGGAGGGAGGGTCTTGGAGGAGATGTCTGTGACGGAGAAGAGGCTTCAGCTCACCGGCGAGAAGGGTGCTAGCGTGTGGAGATGTCTAAATCTCGCTCTGATAAAAGTGAGGTGTACAGACAGTGAGATTGAGACCATGTTTACTATAGGAGGGGTCGGGACTATATATACGTGTATAACGGTCTAGTAGAGCACGTCACAGAGCTGGTACCAGCCGCAGTGGCAGTGGTGCTGGCAGTTATTTGCTAGTTGAAGCGGGATAAGAAGGTTCTATGATAGCGCACTGAAAGAGGACTTCGATATAGATTTGGCACGCAGCCGGTCACCCATGCAGCAACAGGTGGATACTATGTTAAAAAGGGATGCTTCCTCATCACTTGGGAAGACTTGGGCAAAATTGTTGCATGCTAATGACATACCTGGTAGGAAGGTTGATTGTCCTTGCTTTAAAGCTGCAACAAAGTTAACTCAACAACTTGGTAAGGGAGTGCGCCTACCTACTAGACGACAAATTGATGGCCCTTACCTTCATGCAAATTTTGAGGAGTTGGAGCAAATCATGGCTGAGTTCAAGACTAGTTGGTGGGGGGATTATGGTGTTACAATTACGTGTGACTCATGGACAGGCCCTACCATGATGAGTGTTATTAACTCCATGGTGTATTCTAATGGCCGAATGTACTTTCACAAGTCTGTTAATGCATTAGGTCAAACGCAAAATTTTGAGTATTTGTATGGCTGCATTAAAGAGGTGGTTAACGAAGTCAGCGCTGCAAATGTTGTGCAAATTTAACTGACAATGGCTCCAACTACAAGAAGGCCTGCAAGAAACTCATGGATGTGTGGCAGCCATGTGCGGCTCATACAATCAACCTGATGTTGAAGGACATTGCGAATTTGTATGTTGTTGATCAGATTGTGCATAGTGCCATACGGATATGCAAATTCTTCTATAACCATAACAAGCAAGTTAGCTACTCATCAATTGTGCATAACTTGAATCTAATATAACTGCATCTAATAAATTGTAATGTCTTTGCAGGATCCATGAACAGATGTGGGAGAAGATAGGAGGAGAGTTGGTCTGACCTAACGCCACAAGGTTCGGCACTATCTTTATCTTCTTACAGAGTTTCTTCGATTGAAAGGAAAATTTTAAAGAGTGGATGGTGTCAGATGAGTGGACCAACAGTGAGTGGAGTAGTGAGGACTATCACTACACTTATGATTGCTTTACAAATCGGTCTTGGTGGGACAATGTGAAGTGGGTTCTAGATGGCAGTAAGCCACTGTTTTGTTTACTTCGGTATGCTGACCAACAAAAGCAATCAACTTTCTCTGGGTTTTTGCCAAGGATGTTAGGCCAGGCAAGAAATGGATAGTTATTTTGGCAATGGAACAGATGAGGAGAAACTTCTACTGAAGAAGATAGATAAGAGAATCTCAAATCTGTACACCAATGGCTTCATACTTTCAGGTTAGACACTTTGCATTTTGTTGCCAAGCATTCCCATGTTTTAGAGTATCGTGTTAGAATTTAGCTTGCTTTTTTTTTTCTTTTTGGCAGCTGGTGCACTTGATCCTGAAGCCCATTACAAATATGGTGCAATAGCTACACATCCTAAATATGGGAAGGCAGTAACACTAGCACTAAGAAAGGTTAGAAAATTCTGAGGAGGCAACAGCAGCATTCACCAATTTATGCAGTTCCGCAATAAGAGAGGAATGTTTGATTCCCAAGAAGCTCGAATGGGGTCATGTGCTTTTAGGACAGGTATGTAACAGCCCCTACACGTTCTGATTTCCAGATTGTGAATTTTAGATTGTGTTCTGATTTCTCATATTGTGATTTTTAGATTGTGTTCTGATTTTTATTGAGATATAGTTTATTAGTGTGGTCTGAACTTCTGATTCATAATGTAGCAGACCTGATTTAGAAATGTAGTACATACTGACCCAAAAAACTAATTTAGAAAGCATTGGAATTTGTGCTATGTAGCGGACTGGTGGGAAGGTTTTGGAGTAGACTGCCCTGAGCTGCAAAGGCTTGCCAAGCAAATTGTATCGTAGTGCGTTTCCTCTAGTGGCTGTGAGCGAAACTGGAGCACATTTGCTTTAGTGCACACAAAAGTGAGAAACCGGCTTGGGTATGAGAAGCTTCACAAGTTAGTGTTTGTCCATTACAACTTAAAGTTGAGACTCCAACAATTTGAGGTTGATATGGGGCAAATACAGAAGGAGGATGACCCTGTTGCAGTGTTGATGGATGTGGCCTTCTATGATGAATGCAGTCCAATCATGGAGTGGCTATCAAGTTCTAGAAGTGAGGTTGCTCCAGAACTTAATCTTGAGATTGGTGAAGATATTGATAGATTTGAGCTGGATCAACCTTCCCCCACCAATGTGGTAATTGATGATGTCCGCATTAACATGTAAGGTGAGAGGTTACTTGATGAGCCCATGAATGCATGGGCAACAAAGAGAAAGTGCCCTGGTGACAAGCCTAAGGATAGAAAGAGGAAGGGGAAATCTGTGGCTGCAGAAGAGGACGAGTTTGCAAGTGGTGATGACACGGGTAGTGAAATTCATGGTAGCCCTATATATTCAGAGTTAGGGGACAGTAGTTCTCCTAGTGATAATGACCATGGTGATGTGAATCCTGACCAACAGGATGAACAAGCAATGAAAACTGCAGGTGCATTTAATATATTTGGTGATTGTCATATTGGTTGAAAGGTTTGTGTGCGCACTAATGTATTTATCTCTTTATAGGTGTTGAGAACCGGCATTCTTGGCGTCTAACAAGGAGGCGGAAGAATGTCAATGTCTTGGTTTATCAGAGTTAGTATTCATATTACATTGAAAATGTCCATATAAGTTAGTTGCTAGCTATAACACTTGTTCTGAGTACTGACTAGCTGCTGGCCTGCTGCTTGCCATATGATTTGCACTGACTAGTAGATATCCACTGATTGCTATGCACTCTGAATATCTGAAGCATGGATGTGTGTTAGGCTGCTTGCTGCTTGTAGGAAGTGAAGAAGTAGCTGCAATCATGTAATGTGCACTGACTTCATAAACTTTCATTGTTTCAGATCAGACAAAGAAGTAACTCCAACAAGATTTTACTGAAAATGAGATGGATCATGGTCCATGGATGACTACTTTTGGAAGATGTTGGAACTTACATCTGTTGGATTATATTATTTTGCTATGTTACTGGACTTACTTTCATGATGGATCGTTAAGCCTATTTGGACTGTTTGAAACCTACAATGGACTGTTAAGCCTATTTGGACTGTTTTGAACCTGTGTGATGGGCTGTTGCACACTTGCACCTATGTGCCGTTAAAACTTTATGGCAACTATGTTGTCCCTTGTGATGCACTAATGTGTATGTACTGAACGGGTGATTGGTTGCATGATCATTCATATTTTTTGAATTTCATGCATTATCGGAGAAGAAATTGAGCTTTGCACTGCCAAGAGTTTTTTGTCCAGAAATTTAGAGAATTTCGGTTGAATTTCGTTTTTTTAAAACGAAATTTTAAATTTTAAATTTGGGAAATTTCGTTCGAAATTTCCAGGATTTCAGTAAAACCCTGCATAGACTCCCAACATATTTTAGAAATTTGCAGAAACGCCCATTTTCTGAAACGCCCTGCATAGACCCTGCATAGATTTGCTGAAACGTCCACTTCGAAAGTACAAGCCTTTCATAGACTCCAACATATTTTATAAAGGTTCGAATAATCAATAACCCAAACATAAGCACTAGGGCTCATCCTCCTCAAAGATAAGACAAAGCACCCATAAAACACATGCAACAAAACACCACTAGGCTTCTAGCCTTCGTCTCAAGTTCCACCCATCCTTTGAGAAAACCATTACTCTTGCTTCCATAAGTTTGCAGCCCTTTCCACCCATCCAACAAAACCCACAAGTACAGACAGCTTCGCTGCAGGGCTTCTATGGTCAAGGCATCAAACGCCGTGTTCTTCACTGCTGGCCGAGCTTTCCAGAGTCGAGGGTCAATGCCATGTGGTCTTCCTTGTACAGACGTTGTTCCGTTCGGTGGAGGCGCAGGTGCCAATGAGCTTAAGTGTTTGTGGTCAGGTTATGATCCCACTGGCCGACACATGGACATTGACGACTGGACGACACTGGTGCAGAACAACCCACTTCAATTTTTTTAAAAAACAATTCAATTCTAGTCCATTCATATTGCTCTCCTGCCACGTAGGCACAATTTCCATCTTCACATTTATAAATTCACTACATAAAATATAGATGAATCTAGTCCACTCGATCAGAGGGCTTATATTGATACTAGGAAACTTAAAGTAAGGTTAATTAGATTTAAAATTTTAAAATATATCATTATAATTCGTAAAATTTAAACCGTGTTATTATAATTTTATAGATATTCGAGATATGCACTAACTACCAATACGTGTATTAAATTTTATTGACTAAATTAACCCTGTGTTCGTTCATCTCCTCCTTCCTTTTCCTTTCACCTCGCAGATCCACCAAGTCCGCGAGCTCATCGCCGCAACGTGGCCATCGTCCGGTTCCGCGGCGAGTCCCACGTCCTCGCCGTCGACCTCAGCGAGGGCGCTGCAGTCACTCCTCTGGCTGTCCCGCCTCCAGCTACCCAATGATGAACATGGACGAGTAGACCAGGACCCTCCACCGCGGCAGCGTCAGGGTCTCCAACGTCGCTTGCCTGCTCATCTTCCTCAGGTAGTATGACCCGACGGAGTAGAGCCGTCGTCGATGGAGCCACCGGCAGGAGTAGGGTTCAAGTTCGTCGATGAACTCACGGTGCGGTGGAGTGGGTGAGAGTTCCACCTAAAGCTCGACACGTGCGCCGGCATGGTGGCGTCGTCGGCGCGGGTGCAGGATCCGGCCACCGGTGAGCACCGCAACGTCATGTATGAGGGCATGGCGTTGGAGCTGTTCGATGCATGGACCCGACGGAGGAGTAGTAGACGTACATCATCGGCATAGACGTAAGTGCAAACCCATACTGCCAGTCATACCGCGCCTGTGGATCCGTTGCCAGTGGAAGAGATGAGAGAGAAGAGAGGGGGAAGGAGAAGGGAATGGAGGAAGAAATGGGAAATTTGGTCTAAATTTTTTAATAAATAATTAAAAGGGTAAGTAGCGACGTATCTGGAATACATGTAAAATTGTATTGGCACGACTTAATTTCATAAATTGTAATGATATGTTTTAAAACTAGACAAGTTATAAAAGTATTGCTAGGGTATTTTCATTATGGTTCTGAGGGATTTTCATAGGATTCAAACCTTACATACAAACTAGCACAATGCCCCGTACAGATTACACGATTAACATGTTACAATATTTTCTCACGCAATAGCATACCTACTTTTATATTTTATTGTAAAAAAATATAAAAAAATAATATAATTTTAAACTCTGACCTAATTTGATTAAATTTATGCCTCATATTTTGATTAACATAGTAACTTGTATGTTCATAAAGCAAATTTGATAGATACTTTAATATTATATTAATTACAATATAAACTTTATTATATATTTGCTTTTTATCCACATTTATCTTTAGATTATTAGTGACATCTTCTCATTATCTTTAGTGATAATTATCAACCTATTAAAGATAATATATTGTATCACATATTCATGATATAGCCTGTTTCAAATAAGAAAATATTCGCCGTTATCAACACTTATTTATTACTGGGTTTCTCGTATTTTATTTTGTTGTTGCTAATCACGTTTTGGCTTCTAAAAACACTATTGTCACGTAGGCATAGGTTTAGGATCCAATTTTATCTCTTAGCTGTATTTCTTATATAGTTTGGATGATTAAGCTATTTTTATTTTCTTCGATTAACATGTGAATTCAAAGAATTTTCAATTAACTTGAGAATTTTTAGTTATTTTTACTAGGAGGATTAATATAGGACTCTTAGGAGAGCTCAAATTAATATATGTAAAGATATTGACTATTTTCTCAATATTTTTAATTTTTAATTTAGATTTAAAATATTTCTAAACCGTACTCCTACCTGAACTATTTTCTTAATAATATTTTTTTACTAAATGTAAGATATTTCCAAATGTATGCGGATTCATTCTCTTAATATTATTTATTTTAATCCAAATTTAAAAATTTTCTAAATTGTACCCCAACATGAATAATTTTCTCCATAATATTTATTTTTTAATCTAAATTTAGATATTTATAAACTATATTTATACATGGACTCCTCTCTCAATATTAATTACTTTTAATTTTTATCCAATTTTCACATTTTCTGTAAATTGTATTTCTACCTGACTCTTATCTTAATATTATTTTTTATTTTAATCCGAGTTTCAGATTTTCCAATTGTATTTCTACATGGTATTTTCTTTTAATTTTCTTTATTTTCCATTCCGAATTTCAAATATTTGAAATTGTATTTCTACTATGACTCTAATTTTTGTTTTCTGAAATGTACTCCTATATGAACTCTTTTCTTAATAAAATTTATGTTCATCTAAATTTAAGATATTTCTAAATTATATTTTAAGTAGACTCTTTCTCTTATTTGTTTTTAATCTGAATTTAAAATATTTGTAGATTGTACTCTACTGAACTCTTTTATCTATAATATTTATTTTTAATCTAAATTTTAGATATTTTTAAGTTGTATTTCTATGTGGACTTTTTCTCTTAATGTTATTTATTTTTTACCCCTATTTATATGTTTCTAAATTGTATTTCTATATAGTTTTAAATTTTTAATCTAAATTTCATATTTTCTCTTTATTGTATTTCTATGTGGACTTTTATCTCAATATTAATTATTTTTAATTTTAATCCCAAATTTAGGTTTATCTAAATTATATTCTACATGAAATCTTCTTTTAATTTTATCTATTTGGCTTCTTTTTCTATTACCAACGTAGATTTCACAGTTAGCTTACAAAAATTTCTTGCACACACTTTCACACTTTATTCTAAAAGTGGTAATGTAATTTTAAATTCTGGCACAACTTAATTAATTAAACTTTTACACCTAATACTTCGATTAAGATCATTATTTTTTTTACGAAAACATGGTAATTTTTTTGCCCATATATGGAGGAAATATGTTGTCTCTTTTTTAGTAAATCCAATATAAGTTAGCTTCTCTTTTTATTTTATGGTATATTTACTTCTCTTCCCTCTTCCTCCACATGAAATACTCAAGATACATCCAAACAAGAGCGCCACTGCACAAACCCCTTGACGAGAAAAAAAATATTGTATGCACTCGATGAAATAAAATATTCATGTATTGTCAAAAAATTCATTTTCTTCACACTCTTATACAGTCTCTTCACTTACCAGTGATATACATCAGTCCAGCCGGACTTAGATTTAGAGATCACGCCACATTAAAAAAAAGGCTACTAACTTCTCTCCATATAGAATTATAATTTTATTTCTGAGGCCTATATGTCGTCTGAATTTTTTATTGGGGGTAAGAATTGGACAATAATGTTTATCAGAATAAGTTTATAAAATGTAATAAATTTTTAAGATGCAAATAATAATATAAGGTATATATATATTGAAATTAACTCATTCTGTTGCAATGCCCAGACATTGTAAAAACTTAAAAAAAGAAGTTAAGACCCCAATATTTGCATAAACTGGTAGTCATTAATTTGAACATATAAATTTAAGGGAACATAAAGTAATAAAGTAACAGATAAAGTATATATTATAGCCTGTGTAACGTACGTCTAGACAGCTAGTACTACCCTAATAGAGCTGGGCTTCTAAGATTTTTGGGCAACGTAAAGAGTTGTATCTTGTTTGGCTTCTAAAGCAGTTATAATATGGACTTATATTTTATCAATGACTTAGAATTTTTTTAATTAATGTGAAAATTTATGGACTTATATTTTATCAATGGTCTAGAATTTTTTTCTTAATTAATGTGATAATTTTTAAACCGTGAGAGTGAAGATGGTGACTATATTTTATATTAGTTAAGATAATAGATAAATATTTGAAATCCTATTGTCTGCCCGGACTAGATGTGCCGTTTTTCTTTCATAGTTGGTATTGTTGATGCTAGCGTCTGACTTTTTTTTTTTGGTTTCCTACATTCCTCCTTTCTGTCATGCTGCACCATAGACTCTGAGCACATGACTTGCGAGCAGCCTAGTGCACTGTCTGCTTCCGCAGCCGTCACCATAGTTCGTATCCGGCCTCTATAGTTGCCGGCAGGTTTTATCTGCCGCTTGAAGTCTTTACCCATCGTTCTTGATTATTATTTTAATTGGAATGTATGTCCGTATTTCTTCTCCGAACTTTCAAAATTAAAGTACCATTAACTTATTAAGCAGGCTATATTTGTAAATATATGCATATTAAATCTAGATCACTATATATAATACATCATATCTAACATTGTATATTACTTTTTTTGATTGATGTGGTGATATATATACATCCATAGCAAATGTTGTGGGTATTTTTAAGGCAATGTTCTTAGTAACAAAGATCTCTACCATTTGATTAATTATTAAAAGTTTTAAAACATCAAGACTCGATTATAATGTTGACACATCTGTGTTTGTAAATCTCAACTGTTATAATATAATATAGATCCACAAATCATTAGCTAACTTCAAGTGTTATATTAATTATCATAACAAAATTCCAAGTTGGAGACTCGATCGGACTTGCTTTTTCTAATGTAAGTTGCGTGCATGTCTTGTCTGTTTGCTACTCAATAATCGGTCAGGCTTTCATGCCATGATTAATTTTTGATAGCGTGTGCTTGCATATTTCTTATAAACTCCTCTATTTCTAAAAATCCACAACTGACTTTTATACATCTACTTAGTTAATCTCCACTATTGAAATCTACATCTACATAATCTAACGGTGCAAATATTTATTCCTTTCTCTAATTAATGTGGTAATTTTTAGTCCTGGAGACAACTTTTTTTTGCTATCTTAGATTTTTCTATGGAACCCTTTAGTTTGGAGGATTTGGCTAGAAAATTTCAGTATAAATACTTCCTTTCCTCAAGAGTGCCCAGTTGCTGATACATTGCTTCCGTTGATGAACTTTTGGGTTGCCCAAAGTGAAGTCACTGCCGATTATGTACTTCGGTCTGCCCTATTTCATGCGGAAGCCAACCAAACCATAGTTGTAATCGATTATCGACAGATTTGTCAAGAAGCTGGTAAGACGGAAGCCTCCGCTCCTCTTGCAGGCAGGTCATGCCTTCAGCGTCCGGATGTCACAGCTCAACCATAGACTATGTTCAATAAGTGGAGCACATTAACATTCCGCTCTTCTGTTGGACAGGAAGTGTCGAAGAAGGGCGTCACTCGTGCTTACAACAACATTTCTTAAGATCAAGGACTGGGGTAGAAAAAGGGCCTAGTGTTAGTGTTAATCAACTCATTATTTATGACGTTGCTTGTGTATATTTTATGATAGTCATGGAATTGCTAGCATGAGTAATCAAGGCTATTCAGAGAAAATGCCAAGGGTTCCCTAAAAAGGATGAGGATGCCTTATGAGGTTTATTTACTCCTTATGGTTATAAATAATTGAGTTGTTAAACTTTTAAAATTTCAAACATCAATAATTTATCAAATATATAGTTAAAAAACAACACGTAGATTTACTTGTCATACAAACCATACTATCTTAACTCTAATAATACATCTCTTTTAAAATTTTCATGACTTTACTGCAGAGCTTCCAAACAACCCATACTGCTAATTCCTACGCTTTCAGTTTGAGTAGTATTATATATGTCATGACATCTAATTTTCATATTTTTTTCTATTCCCATGTTTTATTATTTTCTACATTCTAAAGAGACCCTAAGTTCTGTGAAATATCTTTCTTTCAAGTCCAAAAAGGGTAGAGGACAACATGTGGTCTACCATGTTATGTTAATTAGGATGCCACATATTAAACAATGAACACATGTATGCCGTGTAGAATCAAAACCAACTTCATATTTGATTAGCGGAGTAATTCGTGAGTTTGGGGTGTGTTTGGTATGAAATTAAAATCTAGAGAGTAAATTGTACGAACGCAGCAGTTTAGATGTAGCTAGCTAGCACTAGTCCTTACTGAGGATGACTAGACTAGTTTATTAAATGTTATGGACCGTTTACTCTCCAGTTGTACTACTATTATGTATTTTAGTTTATGAACTATATGTTAATGTATTTAATGAATTTGACTTAATGCCTTCTTTTTTCTATTACATTACAATAGATATTATGTTTTATAAAAATTTTAAATGTTATGTCTAAGGGGGTGCAAGAGTATATTTCTATAAATTGTTCATAAAAAATATTTTTATAAATATTTTAATTAAAAATATGAATAAATTCTTGACACTTAATATATTAATTCTCCTATAAGAACAACTTGGATTTGCAATTGGCTCCTTGGCAAAAAAAAAAAAAACTATTAGAGATGATAAGAGACCATATGTAAAATTATAGAAGTTCTTCTCTTTTTTATACCGGGTATAAATATTTTTATAGGTGGCTCTATAGCCAACTAAAAAGTGCTCTGGCAGTCACCTACCGTGGACGGTCTAATAACTATGTGCCACGTCAATAATAGTCTTTTGGAAGAGTGTGTTTTAAATAAAACATCTCGTACGTTAGACATAGTTTTGTAATTATTTTAAATTAAAGTACAGTTTTATAAATATTAAAATAAATAAATATAAAAATTTTAAAAAATCCAATAGCGAGCGCTGGAGCGCACCAGTTCTCCACTGCCGTACGACTCGGTTATATTGCTATCATATCGTTAAAAAAAATATCGCTAGCGGATTCAATTACTGTAGATATTGTTTTTAATTTAGTTTACTCCTTGTATACGTCAAACAAGTCGTCAGTACGTGGGGCCATGAGGACGAACAGTCCAAACCGACGTTCACTACTCTATTCCGTTCGAGCTCGAAACGGTGTGTGCACGCACAGCGCATATGGGTTCGGACTTTTCAGGTTGCAGCAGATGGCTCGACTGTACTACACGCGTGTCAGCGTCTTGTTGCCTTGCCTGGGTCCGCGTGAAGCAAAATCGGGGAGGCCACCCCGACGAGTCCATCAACGGAGCAGCTTGGGCTTGCCAAAAATTCACGACACCTGCTCCGGGTTTGCCAAAAATGCATGAGGCGAGAGTGGGTTGAGAATCCAATCACCTTCCTCTTCCATTTTGTGCTCGTCTCCCCCTCTCTTCTCTATCACCGTCTAATTCTGTTAAGTAATTGATAACTGATGGTATATATGGGTATATTTATATTGATATAAATATAAAAGGGACAAATTTTTATACAAATTTAGTGTAAATCCTTATCTTTGACATGAAATCAGACATGTGGCTTGTTTGCTCCCCTCTCGAGTCTTATATTTATACTAGTTTTATCATTGTCTAACTAGAATTAAAAAGACAAATATTGACATAATTTGAATAGTTATGATCAGGCTAGATAGTACTCTATATCATTTTCCTTCTTAAGGACAACATTCTTATTTGCTCTAGAAACTATCAATACTTATAGGGTTTATTTTTATATAGAATATAATATATAATACTCCGCTGAATTATATATACATAATGTATCTCATATCTAAACCAATAATAGATTCGCCTCACAAAACTTTGGTCAACCCCAAGCACGGTGGGCCACAAGCTTGGTCAGCTTAGGAGAGCATGGCATCTTCACTATTCTTGAGCAACTAGACCTCTAGATCCGGTAATAAGGAGTTGTGAGAGGTGGAGGAAAAAAGAAGTGAACAGCGACAGCAGATAAGCGAGAGGGTGGGGGTAGGATGAAAGAGCAGTGACTAGAGGGAACGAGGGTTTAGCAACTACGACGGTAGAGAGCACACAGTGAGGGGGTAATTTTTCTTTCTCTTTTTATTCATTTCTCCAGTGAGGGGGCAATTTTTCTTTCTCTTTTTATTCATTTCTCCAGCCGGTTAGTCACTAATATACAATGTTAATTTACTGTACATTAGCTCAAGTGATGAAGTGCTTTAGAAATGATCACATGATTAAGTAAACAGTGAAAATATTGATATGGAAAAAATCAGCTTGTCTAGATGGGGTAGGAATTTTCATGGATGAGTTCTAGGCAGTAATCTCATCCTAAGACTAATTCCTATGATGCATACAAAGAACCAAATAAAATCTCTTTTAAATTATATCTCATGCAATAAATCAAATAAAATATCATACTAGCTAGACTAAAGGGTGTGTTTGGGAGAAGAGGTTAGGAACCCTAAGAAATTAGCATATAATTAATTAAATATTAGTTAAAATAAAATAGAATTAATATAAAATTTTAAAACAGCCGTCATATAAAAAAATTTAAAAAACACACTGTTTAATAATTCGAAAAACATACGTAATAAAAACAATTGGCAACCGGTGCTACCAAAGCATCCTAAACTAATAAGAAAAAACCAAACAACTACTTATATATCAGTTAGATAGAGCAGGCTAGTAGCATGTGAGCAACGAAACATTCCATACACAGTGAAATGGAATTTATCCCTCATAACAATAAATGTAGCTGGCACTAGTCGTTACTCGTTAACGTCGTCCTTTCGGATGATCCTATACTCCCGATCGACACGGCAAGAAAATAAATTCAGTCGGAGAAAAAAGTCGGTTGTGTAAAACAAAAGGAGGCGCCGATTATTTCTTAGTCAATTTAGTAGCATATCCCTACTGAAGCACATATACTGTGGAACATGGTTCACATGTCAAGGAGAAAAACTTGTGGAAACGAAGTGTATGCTGCGTAGCTCGAACGGCTAACCTTCAGTGATTAGTATCCGTGCAACAATTTCATTTCTGGAGCACACCACAGGCACACTAACACAGAACAGGGCCACCACACACAAAGATCTATTAATTGTGTCTTCCTCTGGTGGTGAGCCTGTGGTCACCTGGCCAGCATGGGTGCCAAGAGCTCAATGATCCATGCACTGTTACTCTTACTCGCTTCCTTGTTCATCGCCAATCTACCTGCGGGCTGCAGATCACTCTCGATCAGCTACGACTTCTCCAACTCCACCACGTTCAATCGTTCCGACATCACGATGGATGGATCGGCCAATTTCAATGGCCACATCGAGCTCACGCAGAACGCTGCCCCGGAACACAAGGACATGTACAACAGAGCGGGCCGAGCGACCTATGGCCACCCGGTGCCGCTCTGGGACAAGGCCACCGGCGAGGTGACGAGCTTCTCGACGAGCTTCAAGTTCACCATCATGTCGTCCAGCAACGGCAGAACGTTCGCGCCTAGCGACGGGCTCGCCTTCTACCTGTCACCTTACCCGCCGACGATGCCTCCCTTCGAAGGCGGCGGCTTCCTCGGCCTCTTCACCAACAGCATCGCCATGAACTCGTCGGCCACCGCCCCGGTCGTCGCGGTGGAGTTCGACACGTACCAAAATCAATGGGACCAGAGCAGCGACCACATCGGCATCGACGTCGACTCCATCAACTCGACCGTGGTGGAGCCACTGCCTAACCGCAGCCTCTCCAACGGCACCGAGCCGATGGTTGCGTCGGTGAGCTACAACAACAGTACAAGGTTGCTGGCCGTCGTGCTGCAGATGGATCCCAAAGATGGCGGCAAGAGGTACGAGCTCAACACCACGGTAGACCTCAAGAGCTTGCTCCCCGACCAGGTGGCCGTCGGATTCTCGGCAGCGAGCGGGTGGTCCATCGAGCTGCACCGCGTGCTCACCTGGTCTTTCAACTCGACGTTAGAGGTGACAGAAGAATCGGGAGCTGGTAACCGCCGCGGGCGCGCTGGAGTGGTTGCTGTCGTCGTTCTAGCATCTGTCATCATCGTCGGGGCCTTGCTCTGGTTTGTTGTAATTGCCATGAGGCGCCATAGGAGATCCCGCCGTCGGATGATGGAAGAGTACGAGATGGGCGGCTCCAACGAGTGTGCCATGGACGACGAGTTCCAGCAAGGCACCTGGCCGAGGCGATTTCTCTACGACCAACTGGCCGCCGCGACGAACGACTTCTCCGAGGACGGGAAGCTCGGGGAGGGAAGCTTCGGGTCGGTGTACAGGGGCTTCTTGAGCGAACCAGCCGGCGTCCAGGTCGCCGTCAAGAGGATATCCAAGACATCCAAGCAGGGGGGGAAGGAGTACGCCTCCGAGGTGAAGATCATCAGCCGTCTCCGGCACCGGAACCTGGTGCAGCTCTTCGGCTGGTGCCACGGCCGCGGCGACTTCCTCCTCGTCTACGAGCTGGTGCCCAATGGCAGCCTCGACGCGCACCTCTACGGCACGGGAAGCACACTGCCATGGCCGATCAGGTACGAGATCGCGCTCGGGCTCGGCTCGGCGCTCCTTTACCTCCACTCCGGGTGCGAGAAGTGCGTGGTGCACAGGGACATCAAGCCCGGCAACATCATGCTCGACTCCGCCTTCGGCGCCAAGCTCGGCGACTTCGGTCTCGCGAAGCTCGTCGATCACGGAGACACCTCGCAGACGACGGTTCTTGCAGGGACGATGGGATACATGGACCCGGAGTACGCGGCCTCCGGCAAGGCGAGCACCGCGTCCGACATCTACAGCTTCGGCATCGTGCTGCTGGAGCTGTGCTGCGGCAGGAGACCGGTGCTGCTCCATGAACAATACATAAAGTCCCGCCTCCTCGAGTGGGTCTGGGACCTCCACGGCCGGGGCGCCCTCCTCGAGGCGGCCGACGAGCGGCTGCGCGGCGAGTTCGACGTGAAACAGGTGGAGTGCGTGATGGTCGTGGGTCTATGGTGCGCGCACCCGGACCGCGGCGTGCGGCCGTCGATCAAGCAGGCGCTCGGCGCGCTTCAGTTC
This sequence comes from Oryza coarctata, assembly GCA_030770085.1. Taxonomy (NCBI): domain Eukaryota; kingdom Viridiplantae; phylum Streptophyta; class Magnoliopsida; order Poales; family Poaceae; genus Oryza; species Oryza coarctata. The sequence goes on from CM061475.1 coordinate 15,586,977, forward strand.
GAGGCTCCGCTGCCTGCTCTTCCTCCGAAGATGCCCGTGCCGACGTACTCCTCGCCGAGCCTTGTGCTCTACTGCAACCCTGCTGCGGCTAGTTCGTCGTCGAACGGGAAAAATTCCTCCAGTGCCGGGTTTTTTTCTTCCACAAGTGGCGAGCGTTCGACGACGAGCTCATCGGCAGCAGCTGTTGAGTCCTCGCGTCTACTTAAGCAACAGCAGGGGCAGTGAAATACTAAGCATCACTAATTGATTAGCCCACACCTTGATACTGCTTAGGCCTTAGGCCTCAGGTCTTCGATGTATATGTGTATTGTTCTTCTTATGGCTGGTCTGTCATTTGTCTGAGAACATGTACTTTGGATTCATTTCCTTTTTCTATGTTTTCAACTTTCCTAGCTAGCATGTATGGCTAGCTATCTTTGATCTTACTGGAGTGCAAGTAGGTTCCAGATTTAAGTTACATTTTTATCAAGGAAAGCTATTTTCGGTTTAGAAGTTTGTATTGAAAGCTATTTTCAACCAATGAATAGATCAGCATAACTTTAGTTTCTTAGTAGAATCATCAACCATTGCTGCTACAACTTTGTGAAATGTTCATCTAATTGTAGGCTTTACCAAATTGATAATTTTAACAAAACCGTTGCAGCTTTGTAAAATTTACTCAAATCAAAATATCAAATATGCTAAAACATGCATCTACATTCAGGGTGTTATTTTAGGCACGTTTAAGGACTCTAGTCTGCTGCACGCTTTAGAAATGATTCAAGATGACCGATACTTCTGTTTCCGAACGAGGTGACTTGTGATGCACACGTAACAGCGAGCGTAACGCACGCTGAAACGAAAACAACTCAAACAAATTTTGGAGCCAAGGGCCGAGGCGGAAACACCTCTGTTCCGGTGGCTCTGGTGAAGTACAGAAGTAGGATTTAAACCCTCGTAATGAATACACAAGGTGATCTCCACTGTTGGTCACTCTTGGTGCCAGCAAAATGGAGAATGAAAGGTCATGGTACAAGGGTAGAAAGAAATTGAGAATGGTAGAAATAGAGAAGTATCAACATATATCCACAAAAACTTCCTTTAAGAATGATCGAAATTTTCGTAATCAGAACACAAAGTGATCGCCAGTGTCAATCAGTCACCCTTGGTGACAGCTAAAAGGAGAATTAAAAGATCTTGGCTAGTGTATCGAAAGAAAACGGTGAAAATACAGAAGTATCAACGTCTCTCCACATTACACATAAAGATTATTCTTTCGAAATTTGCAAACATAAAAAAGTGATCTATAACTTCATCTGACCAACACCTCCCTTGAATGAACTATATAAAGGTCTCGACCTCCTGAAGCTGGGTATATCGGTTATTTGATACGAATGCGGCTGTCGCTCATCGTGAACCATCTTTTCGTACTCAGAGGAATGGAGACCACCGTAAACTTGTATGCTAAGAGTTTTCTTTTGTGGTGCATTAACTTTGACATGATTATTAAAGAACTCGATCAACTCCTCTTTATTGAGATCCCTCAGTAAAGCAACCTGCAGTTACAGAACTCCAGGTATAAAAAAAGGCAAAAAAAAAAAAGACACCAAAGAGAGAACTACAGAAATAGGGCATACCTCCGCCTCTTTTCTATCAAATAGCAGAGTTCCTTCCGAAATTTCTTTCCAGAAGAAAGCTGATTCCTCTCTTATATTCTTGTATTTCTCCAGCTTCATGTCAATGAGCGCATTCACGTTGCTCTGCAGGTAACAGAAATCTCTGTTTACTCTTTATAATGCAAGTATACAACTATACAATAGAGCTACATCAAGCTATAACAGAAGCCAACAAATAATGACAGCATTCATCTAACCTTGAACTCTTCATCAGGCATTTGGTATAGAATCGCTTCAAAAATTTTAAGAAAAGCTTCAACTCTGGCATCCAGGTTTGATGGATCCTGTTAAAGTAACTTCTTAGAACAGGAGAACAATTGTTCCAGAGGATGAAATTACATTGAGAAATTTATCTACCATCACGGTTGACTGGATTATGAATTGCAATCCCCGAACACCTGAATCATTTCTGGGTAAACAAGATAGCGTGAACAAAGATTTACAGGAGTTGCATGAGCAGGACTAATGAAAAAGAATGTTGCACATCCTTTTACAAAAAAGAACACAATTAAAATAAAGGCAGCATTGTACCTTTGTCTAAGCAGCGTTATGTAGCCAAGTTGCTCAACTGAACGTAATTGGTGAAAAGCTGGTTGCTTAGCAACAAGAGCAAGCAATTGAAGTAGAACATTTTGTTTGAGATCATCCTGATGAATCTGCGCAGTGGAAATATTGTTATAGCATTGTAATGTGTATTGCATGTATCTTCCAGGAAAAAAACTAGATATGGTAAATGAGAAGCTAGAATAAGAAAAAAAAACTGAATGTTCAGGTATTCTGCTGTCAATGCACAAAAGATCCCCAGAGAAAACATCAAAGAAGTGCAAAGGCACACCTGAATATAATGCAGGAGGGAAGAATTTTTTTCATCCTGATGATTTAGGCACAATGCTGGATAATAATATCTCAAACCCTTTTCAAGCTTTACAATTCGCTTTGCAAGATGCTGTGATGGGGGTAATGCTTTGCAGAAACTTATGGGTGCATTGAATAAGGTATCTTCAACATGCTGTATAACACCTTTTGCTTCACTCGGTTCCATGTTCCCTAATATAGTATATTGGTCACATATGGAATTAAGAACATAAAATATGCACACCATTCTCTCAAGGAGAGAGAGTGGGGCAAAAAAGACATTAGCAGCATTACAAGGCTACAATGAGAAAGAACCAAAACATTCAAGTTAGCTATTAAACAAACCAGCAAAATAGCACTCAATAAATGTCTTTCCCAGAAGACGAGGCAAAAAATTCTGTAGATCACTAGCTTCAATATGACAAACTGCAGCAAGTTTTTCATCCCATGCCCAAATTTGTTCCTCTAATATCAATGAACAATAGTATAATGCCTGCTCATATGGTTGTCGAAATTTGAAATTCTCGTAGCTCTTTATGATGGTTTCCTGATGACAGCAACAAAAGATGAAAAAACTCAGTTCATGTAAAATGCATAGAATTCTAACTTAATATCGCATAATCAGGCAGATAGCAGGTACGGTAGACATCCTATAGACAGATACTCTTTTGTCCTTCAAGACATCCTAGGCAGATATAAAGTATGACACATTTAATCCAATTAGAATTCCATATATCCAAAAATGCATATATTAGGAAATAGCACTACTATTGTTTATAGCTTTTCAGTCCCATTTCCGTTGCATGGGAAGACAGTACAGAAAAAAATGCTTATTCTCATCTCTATCCTATGTGCATTGAATACTTGCTCAGACTCCTTTGCACAGGTACAAATACTTCCCTTAACAAAAAAGAACTTACAAATGAATGAAGATAGTGAGGTGAAACGTTTTCTTTTATCTTTGTGACATATAAATAGTTCACTAGACTACCAGAGGCGGTACGAAAAAGACGTGTAAACTACTCACGTATATTTCGATTTCTGATCAACACACTATGGAATATTGTTTGCACAATACTACTCCCTTCAGTAAATAAATGTCATTTTTCACTTTTCAAAGTCAAGACTCAAGACAATGCCCATTTGACCACTAGATTATACTATACTATATGTCCTGGAGAAAAGCCATACACTATGATTATATGATATCATGAAAATATTTTTTTACAAATTTACATACCATTTATATATATCTAAATCATATATTTGTAGAGTTTTTCGTTTCTCAAAATTGACACACTCTGGCTACAGACAAGTTTTGTTGTGACTATAGATAGCAACATGCTATCTGTAACCATCCATATTCCATAGTTGAGGAACAATGCACATACTCTAAGCAAGTACAGTACATCCAAGTTTCCAGGAAAGCAAATGTCTCACTGTTCATTCATGAATAAGAACCACAGCCTTTTCCTAAATGAAAGTTCTCATGGTTCTGACAAGGAATCTACTGACTGTTTTATACACGTCCAAATGACAATCAAAACAAAAAGAAAAATTGCAGGTCTACAGAAGATATGGTAACAAAGAACCACATGTAAACTGTAGCATGGTCATTACCTTTATCACAGCAAAACGGTCAAACTTCACTTCAAACTCAGCAATTTTTCCAACGACAGTATCCAGAAGGGTTATCATTTTGTCATTATAGCCAACCATAGTAATCTGTAAGGCAATCATAAATATTGGAGGATTAGAAAAGAAGAGGATTTCGCAAGAAAAATGTCCCATAACATGCCATGAGTTCTGACTCCTAATCAAGGAACTTTTGAATGATAGATCACAATTTACAATGTATCCATAATAAAGTTTTACAATCATGCAACAGTATCAGCCTGCTACCACATGCTATACATGAGAAAATAACAGGGATTAGGCAATATTAACCATTTAAATACATAATACTATAATGCCATTTGTATCTGCAAAATAAGAAAAAAAGAAAACAAATGGAGATAAAGCTGCTTTAAGACTGTAACTTATGAAAGCAAACGATCATGTATATCTTCTAATTCCAGTACTAATGATGTTTTTATAAACCAGTCCCTGTACTTAATCACATCCAGTTAAAAAAATGCACATCTGAACCAATATGTGGAAGTAAGAAGGGAAATAGTTCAAGCGTCAAGACTGACGATGGCCTATTCCTTGCTTCTATAAGCAACAGGAATCAGGATTTTAAGATTAATGATTAAATAAGAATCGAATGGCAGGCATCTGCTTATTAGTAACACACCACCATCTTGTCATACTTATGCAAATACAACATGTGTTTAGGAGAAAAATGTTTAAGCATAGAAGTGCTATCGGTACTGAAACATGTTGACTAAAGAGCTTGGTTTGCATCATGGGTTATGCACATTGGATGCAACGCATTGTATTAATATATGATGCAGAGAGGCCTGCACCATAGTCTGATTGTTGCATGCCAACCATATCAGCAGTATGTTACAAGTACTAACAATACTCTCTCCATCCTAAAATATAAACATTTCTAAAGTTGAAAATAGGTATTAAGGAAGTAGGTAGAAATGATTGGAGGAAGATTATGATTGGTTAAAAAGAGAATATAGATAAAAAAATTAAATGGAGGATGATTATAATTGGTTGAGATAAGAGAGTATGTGAAGAAATAACTTTATTTTAGGACGGAGAGAGTAAATGGGTACAGGAGTGTTCGTACTGGTTTAGTGAAAACATGGGTAAAGTGCAACTAACATAATGAATAAAGTAGGTGGCATAAATTTATTGTGTTGTGGGCAATGAGAATGTGGTATGTGCCACTACCACACATTGTTACTGTCAGTGGAAAACCTTTTATTTTGTGTCAGCATTAATGTCAAAAATTGTTGATAACTTTCAAACTGCCACACAATGACCTTCGGGCATTTGACCAAGAATATCTTTCAAAAATATATGCACTTTGCCATCCCCAATGCATATTTCCCCAAATGCCCCTTTTGACTACCTATCTCCCTACATTCAGTGCTCTGTTGATTGCACCTGAGATATTATTGAAGGGCTATTTCATCACATTCTAAATTGTTTTTTTAGCGGTAATGATTGTAATAACTTGGATATATAGAATTTGGTCAAAAGTAATAAGTATTCAAAGAGGAAGGGGGGCGTAACTTATATCAATGAAACAATTCAATTTCGCAGGAATCAGGGAAAGCAAACCGCACAGCTGACCTGAAATCCAGTATCATTTGGCCTAACAGCATAATTAAGACCAGCAACGTGAGCATCATAAGCTGAAAGCAAAACAAAGTTGGTGTATTATTGCAACAGATAAATGAACCGAAGGCAAACTATCAGGGGATAACAATGTCCTTAATCCCTTGATTTCTAGGATGATAGAATGAGTTCTTGGTTCCGCCAACAAAAAGAACTGAGACTCTAAACAGAAAATAATATTTTCCAACTTCTCCATTAGTCTTACTCTTGCATATGTCTATTTTATGTCAGATCATTATATCAAGAAAAGTTGGAAATATACTGAACAATTTTATGAAACTGTACCATAAAAATAATAAAAATTTTGAGATATATCATATATTACTACATACCAAAATCATTTAAATAATCCATTAGCAACCTTGTGAACATATCAGTAAGAACTGTCGATTCAGGAGAGCTACAGGACAGTGGACAGTGGAAATCCATCTTGATGTAGACCTTGGGTGTGAAGAACATTGTATCAGGCTTATACCACACTCTGGAAAACAATGTTTTCCTCAGCATGCAAGGAAAACTTCCCTGGAGAAACCGAAAATATCAATAAAAAGTTTCACAAAATAAAATTATGAATATTTTTTAAGAAAAAATACCTTTTCCTCAACATTTTTCAAGGAAAGATCACTTGGAATGAAGATATTAGGTTTTCGCATATGCAGATCTTCTATGGGAGCTTTATTTACCCATTTCTGTACAAATTATGTTAGAAATGTGTACATTTCCAAATATAGAAATTGGAGAATATCAAAGGAACAGTAACATCTGAATGTACACCTGTATGATGGAAGGAGGGACTGCTTCAACTGAATATGATGTACCATACCATGGTTCTGTTAAGTTTGTCTGCCCTTCAAACTTTTTTGACTCCCAGAATATTCTGAAAGGAGATATAGAAGATAGTCAATAAGTATTAATACCCATAAGTAAATATCACAACAAAAAGAAAAATTAAACAAAGTAACAGATCAACTGTGTGTGAAAGGAAGAGAGAAAGCAGATGGCCATAGGATCAACGAAGACTGAGGAGCCTCTTGCTGTTTTTGGAATTTAACAATAAAAAATGCAAAGGGACAAGTAATGAAATTTCTTCCACTTTATCTGAGAAAAAAAAGCTCTAATTTATGCAAAGTGAAAGTTCTCTTTGTTGTGTCATCCTTCTAGAAGAGTAGTATAGTGTCTTATAATAGATTAGACCAAGAAGAATCTGAAGCGACAGCTAAATGCAAAGCCTGAATAATTATTTTCCAAACCACATGCAGTAATTGAAGGGCAACAATAATAGCATACATTATACTGTTACTGCTGAAATGAACAGCCAACTCACAGTGGCTAGTCCCCAATTCTGTATGATAACATCAGATGCATAAGATTACTATCATGAATAGAATACACATTTTTGTATGTTCATAGTCTTATACTGATCTGAAATTTTCCATTCGAGATTGTGGGATACAAGATGTGCTGTCTGGTGCTCTTGATAAATCCTAGGAAACATGTCTATCCTAAGTTTTTGGGAAGAAGCATCTGAAGATTGTACAATGCAGTACATGAACTACTCAAGTCATCAAAGATATGTAGCACAAATGAATTAATATACAGATGAGCTTCCTAAGAAAGTAATTTCAAAGTACTCCAGAAAAAAAGAGAGTATAACTTACTAAAATACATAACATATAAATGTTCAACTAACATGTGCTGAACATTAAAATATATAAAAAAAACTATGATTGGTATCTCAAACCTTAAAATACAACAGGAAAACCTGATACAGGCCATGGCCTGGCTGTACTCAAAACTTACCTAACATTATCTGGAGTCAAGTCATTTAATATACTCTGAATAGAATCTGGAGAAAATGTTGATGGCACAGACGATGCAATCAGCCAATCTTCTGGCGGAAAGATCTGTAACAGGGGGAGATAATGAGATGGTGATACTGAGCAGAATTCATTTGCAATTTATGAACAAACATTTTGGCAGAATTTATTAGGTGGAACTGATCATTTTGTTGTTCAATGAAATATTATGATGTCTGGCATTCTTGTTGATTTCATTCTGTGCAACGAAGCAATGCAGCCTACAAATATAACTCAAGAAAGTTGTAACAGTTTTTAGAATTGCCCCTCCCTTCTTCCCTCCCACTTGCTCACTCTCCCCGAATCCATCTCTCCCTTCTACACAAACGGATCTGCATGTCCCACAGATCTGTTCACATAGAAAGCTTTAAATTTAGGGGCATATGCAAAAATTTCAATCTTTGGGGACTCCCAAAATTCAGATTTTTTGGTTAAACTACAACAAGAATCATGACAGAATCATAAGCTACACAGAAGCCTAGAGCTTCCTCATTAGTGGAACCATGCACCACTGCATCCTTGCTGCCAGGATCACCTTTTCCTCAGCAACTTCTCCCTCCTCGCCCCTTATCCTACTACCACTAGAGAGTACAAGTATCCAATGGCTGTGACTAGAGATTGCCAAGCTGGCCCAGACATTTACCACATTGGTCTCTCACCCATAGAAGCCACATCAACCACCTTGACACATAATGCAGTTGTGCAACATGGATTCAGTGATAAATTGTAGAAAGAAGGGAGTTATCTGGTGGAACATAGTGCATATTCTCAGATCATTTGTGAGGGATCCCACCTAATCACATCCCTAGGAATTCAACCAAGTCTTATCCAACAACTCATAGGAGCTATCAAGTTATAAGGCTTTAAAGTAGCACAACAATATAGTTTTGCACTAGATTCTCTCATACAAACTTGTCACTGACAAAATATAACAATAAGGTGCAGATTGATAGTAGAATTAATGACTATGGTCATTCTTGATTTTCAATAAGCACTTTCATGCCTAATCAAAAGTCATACCCGTCTAATTAGAAAATAGCTACTCCCTCCGTCCAAGATAAGCACTTGTGGACTTTTTCAAGGGGATTAAGGAGAGGGGCGAAATTAAATAGAGGATGGTTATGATTGGTTGAGATAAGGAAGTAAGTGGAGAAATTAAATAAGATGGTTATAAATGGTTGAGATGAGAGAGTAAGTAGAGAAGTTGCTATATTTTAGGACAAAGTGAATAGATAGTAAGATTTTGATCAAATCACTTTCTTATATAAGCAAGGAGATACCTGCTCCCTCAACTCAAACTTTTAAGAGAAAGTAAGGCGGAATATCATACAGGAAAACAGGCAACAATGAAACCTATTGATATGCACGCAATAAGAAACAGCAATCTGAAATAGTCAATTGCAATTAAAACATGTTCTATTATTGCTAACTTCCTTTTGAAATGCTGACAAGACATGATAAAGAATAGTTGACAATTATGAACACGCAATACAGATGCCCAAAGCAATGACTAAAATATACCTGCATGTTTGAGGAAATGTTGACAACATAATGGATAGGAGGGCTCTTGTCTCGGTAGTGGAATCCTGTCTCACAGATAGCTAGAAGCTTGACAATCAAAACAGAGGTAGTTAGCTTTGTGCTATGCACAGTGGATTTCATGTGCATCATTATAATGTCTCAAAAACACATTGACTCAGGCATTATCGTTTACAGTTAGACAATTATACAAATTCCAAGCATTACTATACTAGTTAGACAAAACAAACCCTTTCAAGTAAGCATTGATGCTTTGTTTGCTTAGCAAAGGAAGCAGTGAAAGTATATCTCAAGCAGAAGACATTTATCTAGTAGGGTCAGCAATAGAACACACAAATATTACTCCAGTTTTTTTTAGAGATATTGTTTTAGACATTAAACTTCTCTCTCCTGAACCATCTACTACCTCTGTCCCACAATAAGTGCATTCCTAAAATTCAAATTTGTCTCACTAAGAGTGCATTTCTAGAGTACTTGTCCCATTAATCACTTCCCATTCAAATTTCTCTCTATTTTACCCCCAATGACCTCTCATTCCCAACAATCTTCTTATTTAATTAGGGGCATTCATGTCTTTTTTCTTCTCTACTAGTTTGCTTCTTAAGTGCTAAAAATGAACTTATATTGGGATGGAAGTAGTACATTTTATCTTAACTCCTAATGGCCAATTAATAAGGAGGAACCTAATACATGCAGCATACACACAAAAAAAAAACATTCAAGCAATAAGGAGGAACCTAATCACATACTCATGTTTCATGATTCATCTTGAAAACGTAAAATATAATTTAATTACTAACCAAAAAAATAGCTCCCTAAAATGCCACTTATAGAGGGGTAGTGGAAGCATAAGAAAAAGTACTGACAAATTACAACAAATTAGAAATAACAATTAAAGGTCTTCTATATATCATGACCAAAATAATAATCCAATCTAGCGACTTCATTCTGTCATTTGTAATGGCTTGATTGTTTAATTTCAAAGTAGCACTATCAGCTGAGAATTTGCAAAGCTTAAACTGATGTCACATACAGCTGACAATTGATTCTGGTCATTATAAAAAAAATTCTATTTCCAAAAGGAACACAAATCCAAAACTAAAATTCACCTCATCAAAAATCCACTTGGGAGTTCCAGAGGTCTGGAGCAGTTCTATGTATCTGAACAACAGTCCAATAATGTCCTCCATGTGATCTATCATCAATGATATGAAATAGGTAAATATTGCATGCACTGTAAATCTGCAATACTTAAAAGTAAATTTTGATCTTTCGTCCAAAAAAGAGTAAAGTTTGAACATATACTCTCCATTTAGATTGAAATTAAGGGTTTACCTTCCTGACCCACATATCAATGATCTTAATTAACCCACATCTTTTTTATGCAAGAGATTACCCCACATGCCATTGTCGCAGGAGGGTAAATCCTCAATTTTTTATCTAAACAGAGTGTATTGTATTTAAAAAGGCCATTCTTGAATGAAACTCACCATGGCCTACATCTGTGAGCCGTATAACAACATTGAAGAATGAAAACTCAGAACTCCAATCACCTTCCCATGCTTCCAAACTCATAGCCCATCCTGAGGAATTTAACAAATAGAAAGTTTTTTTAAAAAAGCAAGCCCTACAAATGGCATCTCGATGGGAAAAACAAAGTAAGACTAATTAGATGCATTTGGATAGTAATTAGATCAGACCAAGAACCAGCTCAACACATGTCACCTCGAAAGATGGATAAACTCTGAATTAGTTAATCACAAAACACAACTGAAAGTGGCATTCTTGAATTAAATTGCACGATCATGTCTAAACACTTCATCAACATGCCAGTACAATCCTGTATTAAGCTAACAATAAGACCAGATATTCATATTAACAGAAATACAGAATATCTTGGAGCAAGAAGCATAAAATCATGTGGAAGGCCTCACTTATGAATCGCGCTAGTTGCCTCATCTCGGTGCGTGCAGTGCTTTCCGCCATCCCTATCTATCTTATGATTGCGATGGATCTTCCAAAGTGGGGGACTAAGGCTATTGACAATAGGTGAAGGGGTTTTCTTTGGTCTGGTCGAGTGAAGGCGAATAGAGGCAATTGTCTAGTGTCCTGGGATAGAGTGTGCCGTCCTCTTGTTTATGGTGGTTTGGGGATTCTAAATTTGGAGTATATGAGCTGGGCTCTTAGAATTCGTTGGCTACGGTTTCAAAAAAGGGATAATTCTCGAGCATGGCAAGGTCTCCCCATCCAGGTTCCTCACATGTCTCATGACCTCTTTAAAATGGCAGTTGATTCTCATATTGGGAATGGGTAGTCCACCTTGTTTTGGTCGGATAGATGGCTGCAGGGTAGAGCCATTTCAGATTTGGCTCCCAATTTGATCATGTTGGTGGCCAAAAAAGTGATCAAAAGGTGCATGGTGGCTAAAGCTTTTGCTAATAACAAATGGGTCACCAATATCAAAGGACCTTTGACTATACAAATAATTGTTGAATATCTTCAGGTTTGGGATTTGGTGGAGGGAGTGGTCCTTCAAGAGGACACCCTGGATCAGCACCATTGGAGGCTCTCAAACATCAGGGTTTATTCTAGCAAATCTGCTTATGAGGCCTTCTTTGTTGGGACAATTCAGGTTGCTACTTGGAAGAGGATTTGGAAGAGCTGGGCACCCCTTAAGTGCAAGTTTTTTGTTTGGTTGGTTGTCAACAACCGGCGTTGGACGGCTGATCAGCTCGCCATGTGTGGGTTACCGCATCCGGCCACTTGTCCCTTGTGTGATCAAGCTGACGAGACAATTCAGCATATCCTTGTCTCTTGTGTTTTCATCCAGCTAGTTTGGACTCTGATTTTGCAAAGGCTTGGCTTCTTCTCTGCCTTGCCAAATCAGGACACAAGAAAGTTCTCTAATTGGTGGTCAAGGGCGGTCAAGGGAAAGCAAAAGAATGAGAGGAAGGGGCTCAATTCTCTGATCATTTTGGTCACTTGGGAAATTTGGAAGCACAGGAATGATTGCGTGTTCAATGGTGCTACACCTAGTGTGGCAGACATTCTCCAAGTGGTGGCTAGGGAAGGAGGCCTTTGGTGCTTGGCAGGAGCTTCCAAACTCCAGGATTTGGTTACTAGGGCTTTGGCCAATGGCCCTTAGAGTTCTTTAGTGTCTTTTGTATGTTTTCTTGTTTTTTGGTTTCTTCTTCTTTTTGTGTGTGTTCTTGTAAGACCCTTTCGGTTGTTTTTCCTCCTTGCTTAATGAAATGATACGTAGATATCCTGTGTGTTTGAGCATAAAATCAGAGGATTGTGTACCCATGTTATGTCAAATAGCCAATGGACAGGCCAAAAAGCCCCAAACCCATCCACCAGAAAGAAGTTAAACTTCTCATATAGAACTTACCTAATTTTTTTAGCACGTAAAACAGAGACCCCTCTCCTTCATGGCCAACTAGATGACTCACATATTTGCAAGGACCTTCCTTATAATGCTGAATATTTGGGGTGATTGGCCACAAAATTCTCAAAGTGTGGCCTTCTTTTATGGGAACCGCTTTAACAAGGATCTGCAAATCAAAAACTACCATATTAAAGCATGTGCAATTATCCTTACATTTCAGAAAAGTGCCAGATCCAGTGGTGCACTAGACTTATCAACCTATTTTTAGCAAATGGAAAATATAAACCTGGAGATGTTCACTTGAACATGGATGACCATAAAAGGAAAAACGTTCCCTTCCAGTATTCCTGACACCAGAGAACTTATTTTCAACAAGAATTTGAAGGTTGTCAAGACTCTCTGCGCACACAAGTTGTCAAGTAAACAGGTAAAAGAAAAAAAATCTAAGTTGAAGAATTTGTACATAAATGAAAAGAATGGTGTAATTCAATTTGATGAAAAACCTTTGCCATACACAACAAGTTGCATCAAGTTGGCTGAGTAGTGTGAATTATAAAATTTAATAAGCTCATCCAGTGTGTCCAGTCCTTCCTTATTTGGATTAACCAGTAAAGTGTCCCGATTTCCTAAAATAATATATATTAGAAAATTAGTGAAAAAAATTGTCCCACCTTTGTAGCATATAAAAAGTCCCATGGATTTTGATTCCAGAGAAATAATAGCTAAAATAACTTTCAGGTGTAAATACTCCTTGTCCCATAATATGTTTGTTAGACTTCAACATAATCTCCAATTCATATCTTTGTCTTCGTGATAGTACATAACTTAAAAATCTTAGTACCAAACTTAGAGGTTTTATTAAAAAAGTATTGTTAATAAAGTACTATCAAATTCCAATGGTAACTCTGCAGCAATCATTTTCATATGGCCAATTTAATTACTTGTGTGAATATTTGTTATAAAAATTTAAGTTTGAATCCACTTCTGAAACAGCATTATTTTAAGAACAAGTGAAATACTGACCAAAAGAAGTAAAGTAGAATCAGAGGGCAGACATCAATTATTCTCAATGTATAAGAAATACTGAAGTACTTCATGTCCGAATTTGTGAACTAAGTGCTTGTCTGAGCTTACGTGGTCCTCACCAAGAGAGTGAATTGATGGGTTAGAAAATAGAGGTGCATTCGCCTGATCTAAGAGCTGCATAATCTTTGCCCATTAATATAACTACCACGCCTCACCACCAGATCAAAGAAGGGATACATCAGGTGGTGTTGCGACAGATTAGGTAGATGCTGAGTAGTCTTAGTTAGGTTGCGCTGCCGGAAGGCATGGGCCAACTCAAGGGAAAATGCAAAACATTTGACCCACAAGGGCACAATTCTATGTGTTTCTATGCTGTTCATATGCTATTGTTTCATTTGTGAGAGAAGTGCTTTTTCAAATGATCCTAATGGCCCGCATGGATCAATATCAAATTATCAATACAATAGAACTCCAAGAAAAGATGTGTGAAAGCGTTAGATGACAAAAAAACCCTACAGATGAAGAGAATACATCATGAAGATTGAGAATACCACAAAAGAAATGGGTCCTTCAAGTTTACAAATGCAGGCTTTTTTTTTCTCTTGGAACAATATATGGTGAGTGCCTTTTCCATCCATGACAATATAAGAGCATTCAACTAATTAAAAACTTAAAATCAGAAGTTCATATGGCATGGTTATTTTCCACAACATTACAAAGCAAGTTCTTGAAACAACTTCAACATGCAATATTTGTGACTTGTGGCTATAAAACGAACATAGAAACTTGGTACCAAGCATGCAGTATGGTTGCAACATCCACTTGCAGCTATAAAGTCAGACACTAAAAGAAAATGAAATGATGGCTAAAACACACACCAGTGCTAAATTTGTGATATGGATGGCTCTCTGAGCAAATATGTTTCTGGAGCTGAAACCAAAAGAGTATAGACAATGGAATTATAGCATGAAAGAACATTGTAAAATAAATGAATTCGACAGAAACAATAGTAATAAATCAAAAAAAAGTCCTCAACTACCAAAACCAGACAAAGTACGCCCCCTAAGGGCAGTACAACCCAGTTGTAATGGTGGTTTTCATGATCTTGAAATCCAAATAATATATACTTTTTACTTGTATGGCACCTAATTAGGAAGATATGTTAAAAGTAACTAAATTAAGTAAAAAACAAATATTTAGATGTCAAAACTACTATCAGATGTAGGTTGCATTGCTCTTAGGAGAAGGGGGCTTGATATTTTAACTGGTTTGGATAGTTGAGGGGTGACTTTTAGACAAACCCGATAATTAAGGGGTCTAATATAGACTTATCCCAAAATCAAAATACAATATGAATTTGATACCATTCAACTATAACATAAAGGATTCCGCTACATTGATACTTTTTAACATAAAGGTACCTGATTCATTCGCCAAGGATCTGACAGTAAGTTTTTCTTATTTTCTGCAGACGAAGAAAAAAGGAAAGAAATTAGGAGTTAATTCTCTCAGCTGAAATGGCAGTTCCAGGTAAGGAGAAGCAATATATACCAGAGTCAACAGCATTAACTTCCCTTAGAGTTGCATCAGGTGACATCAATGGCTTTATAAAAAATTGTGCAAATCTAAAACAACAGACGAGAAGCAAAATGAATCAGATTTTGGAAAATAAGAACAAAGGTGAAAGGAAAGAAAGCAGTAGAAGGTACCTATCCAAGGCATCATCCAGGCAATTATCGTTCACATCAAAAAAAAAGTTTGTATGCTCACGAGATGTGAAGGCGTTGGTTGAACCACCATGCTAAAAGAAACAACCATATTACACAATTCATGATTCAATGTAGAGGGAAAAATTAAGAACCATGATATTCTTTATATGAATTTAGGAACAATAATGCCTCCTATTAACTATATCAGAGGCCAGGCAAACGGCTAAACCTCTGCTTGCAAATTTCCAGTAGCAGCATAACATGTGGAGGGAAAGCATGTTCAAGTCTTCAAACACTGCAAGGGACAGCTTCATTGGGGCCAACCTTGGCCCACACAATGATTGTACAGTCTATACGATGAGCACTTGTATTTAGGGTATTTTACTTATTATGCTTCAAATTTGGTCCCATCTGGATTAAGCCACTTGTGCATCATTAGTGTTGGACCACTCTCACTCTGCCACTGCAAGCACTAGTGTACTGCCACAAACTCGCAGCAGTAAATATATGAATTTACACACAAACAGGACACTATAGCTATGCGTGTCTATAATATTGTGACAAACTTGTATTCTAGGGAAAAAAGGGCATTAACCCATGGTCAAACATAAAATAGATTATCTGTACAGATATTGAAATTCTCTAATGGCACTCTGCTTAAAGTACTATAAATGTAAAACCAATTAAGTGACATCTATTGGAATAACAGGAAGCAGCTAGGTACCCCCAAAATGTGGTAGTCTCTAGCCATTGCCAAAGTAAATTGGGCGTGGACTAGATGTTTTGCGAAGAATGCAGTATGCTAAAGTTCAGTTGACACTCTCCTGAACCTTCCAGTTGTTCTCAAGCATTTTCTCTAAGTTTTGAGATCAATTTCAGTTCAATCTAACAAATTATTGACCACAACAACATCAAGATCACTTACAGAGGCCCTTTTTAAATTAACAGAACAGGTAAGAAGATTGACCTGGCAAAGTACATACCTCTGCAATATACTTTGAGTAATCGTCTTCCATAGGGTATTTCTCGCTAGCATAAAAAAGCATATGCTCTATAAAAGAAAAAATAGGCATAAGGGAATGAAACAATAGAGCTACACACATGTTATTACTGCAAAGCACATGCCATGAAGCTCTTCACAAGTGATAGTACAATCCAACCAATGTAAAAAAAGGCAATGAGGTTTGAACGGTGCCTCGTGATGCATAAAAGAGCAGCATACAAAACAAGCAAAATTAAACATAGACTAAGCATAGTGATAGCATGTTACACAATGACACAAGAAAGTTGCATTTACTTTACCTGTCGAAGGAAAAAACAGTTACAATGACTAGTAAGTAAATTAATTTTCTAATTGGATAACAGTGCCACATTAGATTTTTACAATCACCTTAAGTATCCTAATAAGATGTTCGAAGCACTCTAGTGCTGAAATGAACTTTCTAATAATATATGCCATCCATTTCAATACAGAGGCAATATAACATGTATAATATATTACAGTATTAGTATAACAATTTCAGTCACAAATAACATCGCTGGTACCTTTGATTCTTTAATGAACCTGTGAGTTTCATATAAGTAAGCCATTTTAAGGACCAACTGTATTTTTCTCTTAATGCCCTTTCACATATGTGCTTTGACATCTTTGCAGATTTATCAAGTAAATGGTTAGTTCAAAAGTCATTATGCAACTCATAAACCTTTCAAGGTATGGGCTGCTTATTAGCTGGATATTCTGACAGAACTTATCAGGAGAAATTAGTATTGAATTGACACATTAAGTTGCACATGTGAACCAATCATCTGTGTATTTTCCTGACCATGCTATACTTGTTTTAATCCTATCATCCAGAGATACTCAACATGATGCTGGAAATTCATTTTCAGATGTTTTGCAAATATTTGTGCAGATATGGATGTTACCCAAAAAAACGAAAAAGTAGAATGCTGCTGTCTGTGGACTCAAAAGTATTTTTTTCCTTGCACGTTTTTTATGTGACAGGGGCTGTGAGAAAAAATATGCATATCCAAATTTCGACCTTCTTCATATTTACATGATCAATTCAACAATTACAACCAAAAGCACATATATGTATTACAACAGGGCCAATCCACAACTAAAACAGCCTTATGTAAAAAGCAAGCAAAATTCAGCGGTAGCCTAAGCAGACCTAACATTGCAACGGAAGTGCATGGTGATGATGGAGAGAGATCAATTGTATTAGGCATCAAGGCCTGAATGCACTAAGATTATCATTTCGTTTGGTGTTTCCTCGTGTAGGAAGCAAAGCATCCATGATTACCATGTTCTCAGGTTTTATGCAACAAGTCAAAAACAGGAAGCTCACCAAGGAAGTGTGCAAGCCCAGGGAGCCCCTCGGGGTCGCAGAAGTAGCCCACCGACACGTTCATCGACGCCGCCGCCTGCAAGCAAACATGTCGGGATTCACAATCACCCATTCAAGCCAAAACCCGCAGCACATCCCGATCGAAGGAGGGAGACCTTGTCGGTGTCGGGGTCGCTGATGAGGAGGCATTCGAGGTCGTTGGGGAGCACGACGCGGCGGTACCCGCGCTTGTCGTTGCGGGGCCTGGTGATCTCCACATCGCCCTTCGCCGCCGCCGCGGGTGCGGCTGCGACCGCGCCGTCGGACGGCTCGGCGGGGGCGTCGGTCTCCCGCGGCCTCGAATCCATCGTTCCGCCGCCGCCGATTCGCCGCCGCTGGGTGTGGACTGGTTCCGCGAGGCCAACAGGCAGAGCGAAGACTGAGAAGTTGGCGTGGCAGTTGGCACGGCAAGTTGTCTGCGGCGACAACGTGAGAGAGGTGGTGGGTGCAGTGGATCTGCGTCGCGGGTGGTGGACCTGGCGGTTGTTGGGCACGTGAGGAGTGGGGGGAATGGGCTGGGCCGGATGAGCGACGGGGATGGGGGATGCCGTGTCCGCGTGCACCGGGACATCTTTCTGTTGGAAGTTCAGGGTCAAGTCAACTCGATGGCGCCTCTAGAACGTTGGATTTTTTACGAAATTTGAAGAAAACTATCCTTCCCGTCCTAAAAATTTTAGACTTCTTCGAAACCTAGTAAATTTAAAGGATTTTTATAGAAATCAGTTTAATTCCCGTGAAATTCTTTCTGAAATCATCCATTCCGAAGAAACGCTTAGTGTTTAAAATTTGCTTTAAAATATACAAACTTCTCTACCTACTATTTTTCTCAACCAATAAAACATCTCTTATTTAATTTTTTTATATATTTCTTTATCACAACCATCTTTATTTAATTTTATGTATTTTAATACATGTGTAAAACCCTAAAACTAACTCCTTAGGATAACTCTATATTGGGATAAAGGTAACCTATGTATCGCAGCAAATGTGTTAGCATATGCCCTTAACGCAACCTAAGTTTAACGCGTTAGTGCACGGTTGAATTTGATGTTAGCAGTTTGTTCACTATATAAACATGAAACTAATAATACGTCTAAGATATTTTTTTAGACATCATGCGGGTCTTATGGAAAGCATAGATACAAAAGAGGCTACCATCGCAGTACAAAAGCAAACAGAGCTCACGGAGAAATGCAACGAGGAATGTGGCACCAAAACATGGTAGCAAAAGTTCAAATGATATCATCATGGTCCAAAGCAAAGAGAAGGCTGCGAGTCCCAACAATAGATTAAAGGTTGATTTGGCTTGCTACCTACCACACCTTCGTCCAAATGTTGTCCAACTAAAAAAATAGGCATTGCCAACAACTTTATTTCTTATAGATCCATGTAATGGTTTTTTTAATTTAATATAGTAGAAGGATTTAGGCTAAATAGGCAGTTGTTTTTTAAGTAATCCGTTTTTTAAACCGTTATGGTAGGAAATAGGTTCACATCAAAGCGGAGGATTACATGAGCAATTTGGCATCAATCTTAGTGCCAAAACTTGAACATTACCAAAAATTTGGCAGTGCTTTAAACCAAAACAACCCAAACATCTAGTAGTTGTAATTGGTTGAAGCTTGGACTTGCTACTTTGTGGTCAACGTACGAAATTTTATGGGTGGCAGCTGATGATCTTGTATAGTGTATATATGTTTTGACATATAAGTGAACTACCCGTCCTTTTATCAACTTTTTAGGTAGTGAGTTGGTGATCTTATATCATGTGTGTGTGTGTATATATATATATAAGTGAACTACCTGTCACAGCTTATGTTTTTAATAATCTTCAAAAGCAGTAGCAATAGTTTGTTTCTTTTTTTAGTAAAACATGTTCCATTTTGTCAGGCCTAGGTACATCCTGAATGCTACAGGGATAAGATGAACAAAATGCAATTTTCTAGTTAAATCATAATAGTAATGTTACGACTTTGTAAAATTTTCAGCTCAGCTGCAGCTTATTTGTATGCATTTAGGGTATTATTCTCTTTTTTTATACGCACGGTTTAGGAATTTTAGTCTACCGATGAATACTTAGTATGTTAAAATGTAGTAGAATATGATTCACGATGAAGATTATTTTATTCCCTACGGTCTCTCGAAAACCAGAAAAGTGACAGACCAGATGATCTTCAGTTCTACAGACACCCATCATCAGATCACCGGAATGCAATGTGAAAAACAACTAATATTCGACGTGCAACAGTGCGTTGTTCAGAGTCAAATCCAAATATAAGCATCGCCTGCCTAGGCAGCTTAGCTAAGTACCATGTGTAGGGTGTAGACACACATCTCCATTTTTCTGGTTGGGTGCAATAAGCACACTGAAACGAAAATAAAATTTGGAGGACCTAGATGGAAGCACCTCTGCTCTAGCGGCGACGTCGTAGGATTCAAAGTTTCTCCAGTGTTAGTCACCCTTGATGCCAGCAAAAAAGGAGAATGAAAAGTGGTGGCGGAAGTGTCGAAAGAAAACAGTGGAAATACAGAAGTATCAACATCTGTCCACAAAATGTTTCTTTAAGAATGATCAAAATTACACGTAAAGATTATTCTTTTGGAATTTGCAGACATACTGAAAAAAATATAGTTGACCTATAGCTTCATCTGACCAACACCTCCCTTGAACGAACCATATAAAGGTCTTGACCTCCTGAAGCTGAATATATCGGTTATTTGATAGGAATTCGGCTGTGGCTCGTCGTGAACTATCTTTTCGTACTCGGAGGAATGGAGACCTCCGTAAACTTGTATACTGAGTATCTTCTTTTGTGGTGCATTAACTTTGACATAATTATCGAAGAACTCAATCAACTCCTCTTTCTTGAGATCCCTCAGTGCAGCAACCTGCCGTTACAGAACTCCAGGTTTTGAATAATGATACATCGGAGGGGCAATGTAAAGAAATAGGACATACCTCCGTTTCTTTTCTATCAAATTTCAGAGTTCCTTCAGAAATCTCTCCCCAGAAGAAAGCTGATTCCTCTCTTATATTCTTGTATTTCTCCAACTTCATGTCAATCAGAGCATTCACATTACTCTGCAGATAACAGAAGCCACTGTTTACTCCATATGATGTTTACAAGTACAAAACCATTCAATAAAGCTACAGCAAGCTATAACAGAAGCCAATTTAACAGTGAGCATCCATCCAACCTTGAATTCTGTATCAGGCATTTCATATAGACTTCCTTCAAACATTGTAAGGAAAGCTTCAACTCTGGCATCCAAGTTGGCTGGATCCTGTCAAATCAGCATATTAGAACAGGAGAACAATTGTTTCAGCGGGTTTGAAATTGCATTGAGAAATATATCTACCTTCACGTTTGACTGGATTATAAATTGCAAGCCACGGACACCTGAATCATTTCTGGGTAAACAGGATACCATGTCATTTTTTTTAGAGGAATTGCATGACTACCTATAAAACACCATTATCGCAAACCAAGGCAAAACGACAATTGTACATCCTATCCTACTAAAATAAAGGTAGCAACGTACTTTTGTCTAAGAAGTGTAATGTAGCCAAGTTGCTCAACTGAACGTAATTGGTGAAAAGCTGGTTGCTTGGCAACAAGAGCAAGCAACTGAAGTAGGACATTTTTTTTGAGATCATCCTGATGAATCTGTGCAACAGAAAAATTGTTAACAGAATAGCAATGTGTATTAGATGTATCTTTCCAGGGAAAAAACTAGAATACTTTAGGGTAGCAAAAGAAGCTAGAGTAAGTGCAAGGAAAATCTGGAAATGCACAAGAGATAAACAGAAATAGCACCCACGAAGTGAGAAACACCTGAATATAATGCAGAAGGCAACAATTTTCATCCTGGTGATTTAGGCATAATGCTGGATAATAATATCTCAAACCCCTTTCAAGCTTGACAATTCGCTTTGGAAGATGATGTGATGAGGGTAATGCTTTGCACAAACTGACAGGTGAATTGAATAAGATGTCTTCAACATGTTGCATAACACCTTTTACCTCACCCGGTTCCATGTTCCCTAATATCAATTATCAATTACATACGGAATTACAAACATCAACAATGCAGAGAATTATAAAAAGGAGAGACTAGTGGGGGCAACAAAGTCGTTAGCAGCATTACGGGGTAATTTTATGAGCAATGACTAAAATATTCAAGTTAGTTATTAAACAAACCAGCAAAGTAGCTCTCAATAAATGTCTTCCCCAGCAGATGAGGCAAAAATTTCTCTAGATCACTAGCTTCAATATGAGAAACTGCAGCAAGTTCTTCATCCCATGCCCATGTTTGTTCCTCTAATATCAAGGAACAATAGTAGAAAGCTTGCTGATATGGTTGCCGAAATTTGAAATTCTCATATTCCTTTGTTATAGTTTCCTGATGACAGCAACAAAAGATTCACATCCTCAGTTCATGTAAAATGCATAGACATCTAGGTTAATATTGCATCATCAGGAAGGACCACAAAACGTTGTAAAAGATAATATGTATGCTCTTTCCCCCCTCCAAGAAAGCATAGTCAGATAGAAATTATGCAATGTTTAATACAGGTAGAATTCTATAGATTTTAAATATGCATGCACTTGGAAACAGCTCTCCTTTTATTTATAGCTGTCTAGTCCCATTTTTGCAAGGGAATATAGTAAAAGACAAATGCTATTCCCATGTCTACACCACTAAATGTTTTGCACATTTGCTCAGATTCCTTCGCACAGGTATAGTCACTTCCCTCCAGGAAAAGAACTCATAAGATAGTGAAGCAAATGTCTTCTTTTATCTTTGTTTGATTCAAACAGTTCACTGGAGACATCAGAGAAATGAAATATCTGTATAGACTGCTCATGTATATTTTGCTTTCTGATCAACACACTATTGAAAATTGTCTGCAGAATACTACTCCCTTGAGTAAAGAAAGGGTCAATTTTGAGTTTTCAGAGTCAATACAATGCTCACTTTGACCACTAGATTCTACATCATATGTCCTGAAAAAAGGTTATACACTGATATCATGGAAGTATTTTTTTACACAAATTGACCATAGACTTTTCATACATCCAAACCATATATTGCAAAATATCTTTTACCACAATTGACAGTTTGGCCACAGAAAACATGTTTTTATGGTTATCGATGGTAACATGCTATTTGTAACCCATCCATGGCTGAGGAACACTGCACATACTATCAGCAAGAATGGTTTCTCCAAATTCCAAGGCAAGAGAAGCCATTTTCCAAGTTTATACCAATCTTAATAAGACGACACTATTATCAAAGGCAGGCATGTATAATTGTCCACCCGTGAATGCAAACTACCGCTTTCTCCTAAACAGAGGTAACTCGTGGCTCTGACAAGGAATTTACTGAATGTTTTGTACCCGTCCAAATAACAGCCATAGCAAGAATCCTATCAGGCCTGAAAAGATATTTGGCAACAAAGAATCACATGTAAACTTTTGTGTGTCCATTACCTTTATCACAGAAAAACGGTCAGCCTTGACTTCAAACTCAGCAATTTTCATAATGACAGTCTCCAAAAGAGTTCTCATTTTGTCATTGTAGCCAACCATGGTTATCTGTAAGGCAATCATAAAGATTGGAGTATAGAAAAGAAGAGGATTTCAGTAAGACACATGAAATAACATGCCATGAGTTCTAACTCATGGAGAAGGAATAATTGAATGATACATCAAAAACAGGGTTACACAATATTGACCATTTAATCTAATAGAGAATATAATACCATTTGTAATCCACAAATAAGAAAAAATTAAAAAAGTGGAGATAAATACGTTAGATATGCTGTTAAATTTGTATGTTCCTAAGGGTCTTTTGTGTAATTGTCTCTAGCCCCTGGCTATATATATATATGAAAGCCTCTAACCCAAAGGAGGTGTGAAGTTTTCCTACTATCTCCCCAATCTCTTTCCACATAGTATCAGAGCATTGGGTTCATTTGTGGTTTTCTTCCTCCTAAGTTTTTCCTCTCTTCTTCCAGTCTCATCCTTCTTTTTTTTCCTCTCTCCTAAAGTTTTCCGGTCTCTGGCATTCACCCGAGCGAACGGCAACTCCGACGAGCAACCGCATCCGAGTAACGGCGACGTTGCTTCAGCATTTTCTCTCCAGAGATCACGACGAGAGAATGCGATAGCGTCTGTCTTCTCTCCTTCACCCGAGCGACCGCGTCTGAGTAACGACATTCTGTTTAACCCGTTCCAACGCCGAATCGTCCGTTCGCCGTTGTCTTTTCTCCGGAGTCTTCTTCTCCTCTCTCTCGTTTTCTTCGTTTTCTTCAATCTCTTCCTTCCCTCGTCCTCTCCAGTGTCTCCATACTCCTCTCCCCGCAGATTCTTGTGCAACTTCGTTATCGGCTTCTCCGCTCATGCAGCCCTGACGTTTCTCTCCGCTCGCGCATCACGATGCCTTGACATCAGCCCCAACAAGCCTCTATTCTAGGTATGCATCCGATTCCCTCTCTTAGGGTTTTTTCGCGCTGCTTGGATTCCTCTGCGGCCCTTTAGGGTTTCTCTCTCGCGCGCCGCTTGGGTTCCTCCACGGTCTCTTGGGCTTCTGCGCCGCTTGGTTTCTCCACAAACTCTTCCTCGTCTCCTCGTTTTGTGTTTCCCAGTCACTTCACCTTCTTCCTCTTTTCTCAGGCACCTGTTTTCTTTCCACGTTTGTTCGTCTCTCATGCCTGCGACCGTCGTGTCCTTTCCTCTTCCACATCTGCTCGTCCCTTTATCAGCCACACCTACAACTATCCCTCTCTATCTCTCCACCAAAGCATAGCTCGTCCGCACATCTCTCTCTGATTCTACCACCATGGCCTCCTCATCACAATCCACTGCTTTGGCAACCAACGACAGCACTACCTCCTTTCAACCTACGCCGCCTCTAGCCTCCCTAGCTTACGCCACTGTCAACATGAAGGCTCACGTACCCATCACCCTAGATTGGGATCCTCCAACTATAACAAGTAGTCTGCATTGTTCCTTGCTCTCTGCGGAAGGTTCTTTCTCCATGGTCATATCGACGGATCACTCAACCCAACCCTGCTGACCCACAATGGGATTTAGCAGACTGCATTGTTCGTGGCTGGATTTTTAGTTCGATCTTCGACGAAATTCTTGACCTCACCATGGACAATAATCAAACCGCTCGCGATCTCTGGGTCACAATTACCTCTCTGTTCCAGGCCAACAGAGCCCCTTGAGCCATCTTCCTCGCTGAGCAGTTCCACACCATGACTCAGGGTGATTCCACCATCGATCAATACTGTTAGCGCATGAAGAAGGCTGCTGATGCTCTTCGAGATGTTCGACATATTGTCCTGGATTCGCAGCTCGTCCTCAACCTTCTGTGCGGCCTCAATCCTTGCTTCTCTAGCACTACTGATGACATCGCCAACAAATCAGTGCTCCCATCCTTCGCCGTAGCTCGCAACATGCTAGTTCTTAAGGAACTTCGTCTTACAAACGAAGAAATGCAGCAGGCCGCTACTGCTCTCATGATCGTAGGCTTTTCTTCTCACGGTCCTAGCGGCTATCGCTCTCCCAACGGCACCGGCAACATCGCCCCTGCTCCTTCCCTATCGCGTGGAGGTGCCGACGGCCATCGTGGCCATGGTGGGTTCACAGACAACCATTTCACTCGCCGTGGCCATGGACCACACCATGGACAGTATCAGTACGGCAGCAAGCGCCAGCCACTGCCATCACAGTCCTCTGGGCCCTAGCTCCCTTTCAGTTCTGGTGGTAGCCAACAATACGCCCCATGGCGTCCTAGTGCTCCGAGAATCCTCGGACATTCCCCCCAAGCACACAATGTCTTTGCTCCACCTCAACAATCACCATCGGTGTAGAAGTAACCCTCTCCGCAGTGGGATTCTTCTGGTTTAGTGGCTGCCCTTAATCAACTGGCCATGAACCAGGGTTCTGTTCCCTGGGCCATGGACACCGGAGCCACACACCATATGAGTAGCCACAATGGTATCCATCTCTCTCGCTGTCCATCTTCCACTTCCTCCATCACGGTCGGTAATGCCACCTCTCTTGCCATCACTTGCTAGGGCGTCTCTTTTCTCGCAACCCCTTCATCTAATTATACTTTAACAAATGTTCTTGCGGTTCCTTCCCTCATTCGTAACTTTCTTTCTGCTCATCAATTCACTCGTGACAATCACTATGCTATTGAATTTGACGCTTTTGGTTTTTCCATTAAGGATCTTTGGACCAGTCGGGTGATGCTTCGCTGCAATAGCTCCGGTGATCTCTACATCTTCTCAACTATCGCCCACACCACTCATGCATACATCACCGGCTCCAACATTCCCAACATGTGGCATGCTCACCTTGGTCATCCCAGCCGTACAGTTCAAGCTCGTCTCAAGCAGGTTGCTCCATATAATACATTTACCACACGTGTTTGTCATGCTTGTCAACTTGGCAAACACATTCGTCTACCCTTTTCCAGTTCATCATCTTGTACATCTGCTCCATTCGAATTACTACACTGTGATGTATAGACGTCCACTGTTTCGAGTATTTCTGGTAAATCTTATTATTTGGTCATCCTAGATGATTACACCCATTACTGTTGAACTTTTCCTCTACACCATAAATCCAATGTCCATCAGCACCTTGTGCATTTTTACACCTTTGTTCGCACAGAGTTTACTCTCTCCATCAAGTGCCTTCAAGCAGATAATGGCACTGAATTTGTGAACCATGCCACTACTAGCTTCCTTGCAGCTAATGGCACACTGCTATGTCTCTCCTATCCCTACACCTCGACTCAGAATGGCAAGGTTGAACGCATTCTGTGCATAATCAACAATATTATGCGCACCCTTCTTCTCCACTCTTCCATGCCTTCTGCCTACTAGGCCAAAGCTCTCGCCACAGCAACCTATCTTCTATCTTCTTAATCGCTGACCCTGTTCCGCCATAAATAATGAGATTCCTTTTTCTCGTCTATAGGTCAACAACCTGACTTGTCCCATCTCTATGTTTTCGGATGTCTCTGCTATCCAAATCTTAGTGCCACCTTTGCTCACAAACTTGCTCCACGTTCCATTGCATGTCTTTTTCGGTTACCCCTCTACTCACAAAGGATATCGTTGTCTCAATCTCTTCTCTCGCCGCATCATCATTTCCCACCATGTCATCTTTGATGAGCTATCATTCCCTTTTCTTACTAACTCTACAGCTTCCTCTAACTCAACCTCACTCGATTTCCTCGTCGATGACAGCGACACAGTGACACCACCCGCCATAGATATCACACCCACTACACCCGACGGGCATGGTTTCGTGCCCCTGTCTGGTTCATTTCCCTCAAACAATCCCACCAATATCACCTATGGTACACCCACTTCATCATCCTCTCCATCACCGCCTCGCGGTCGGTTTGGCCGTCTACGAGCGACGCGATACCTCCACCATACCTTTGGCAACTTCAATGCCACCAACAGTCATGCCTCCCAATACGTCACCAACATCCTCAGTGCCTCAGGTCTCCCTCGGGCCATCATCACCATCCTCCGTCTCTTCCACTAATCTAGTCACAGGATGAGCTGTGACGCGGCTGCAGACAGGCGCCATCCAGCCTATCGACTATCGTGGCACCTTTGTCGCCACCGTTGTCGCTTCACCTCTACCTGCCTCCTATCGCAGTGCTCTGGCTGATCCGCAATGGTGTGCAACCATGGCCGATGAGTATTAGGCCCTCATCAATAACAACACTTGGCGCCTCGTTCCCCGGCCTCCACACGCCAATGTGATCACTGGAAAATGGATATATAAACATAAGTTTCACGTTGACGAATCTCTTGCCCGCCATAAGGCTCGTTGGGTTGTTCGTGGCTTCTCACAGCAACACAACGTGGACTACAACGATACATTCAGCCTAATTGTCAAACCGGCCACAATTCACGTTATCCTTAGCATCGCCGCCTCCCGATCCTGGCCAATTCACCAACTCGATGTCAAGAATATCTTTCTTCATAGCACTCTTGACGCAATTGTCTACTGTCAACAGCCCCCTGGCTTTATCAATCCCTCTGCACCTGATCATGTCTGTCTGTTGTAGAAATCTCTCTACGGACTGAAGCAAGCTCCTCACGCATGGCACCAACGTTTTGCCACATATCTTCGTCACCTCGACTTCATACCCTCTGCCAGCGATACGTCTCTATTTATAAAGATCGAGGCAGCATCGCTTACTTCTGGGTATATTTATTATCAAAAGTTTAGGTTTGAATGCACTATTCTGAAACAACATAATTTTAAGAACAAGCACAGTACCATGCTGGCAACCTAATGAAGTACATTATAACTAGCTGAAAGCCCATGCGTTACGATGGAATTAATAAACGTATCACATTATTAACATTTCAAATATTAATTGAAGATTCATATTGCTGTTGGAATTTGATATCTTCCCCTTAAATGCTTTGTATAGAACTCTCTTTATTATGGTTTTAAAATATAACGCAATGGACCAGTAGCTCATATCACTGTTTGATGGTCCCACATATCAGGAGATAGTAGTGGTAGGTGAAGGCAGATTCACCATTGATAATAATAGAATAATATCTCAGAAGAACATACAGTATGTTCTTTCTCTATCCATATTGATACAGGAGAATTCAACTAACACTAGTTAAAATCAGAAGTTCATATGGCACAGATATTTTCTGCAACATTACAGGACCTTATCACTTGGTTAAAAGGTAAAATCAAACATTTTCTTGAAATAACTTCAACATGCAATATGTATGAGTTATGACTATGAAGATAGAAACTAGGTAGCAAGAGTTGCAACGTCCACTGATGGCATATAAATCAGACACTAAAAGAAAATGGAATGAGGTCTAAAACACACACCAGTGCCAAACTTGTGATATGGATGGCTCTCCAAGGAAATATGGTTCTGAAGCTGAAACCAAAAGAGTATATAGAATGAATAGAAACATCATAACATTAAATGACATGAGTAACAACTATATCTTTTAATTTACGGAGCACTACACACTACCACATAAATAAGCTATCACAACAATAACATTAGCATGAGGGTGGCCTGACTGTATCAGGAATAGGCAGGTCAAGCCTCTACATGGCAAATTGCAGCCTCACTATCCTAATGAGATATGTACAAGTAGCCAATGAAATAATAGCAATGGCAGTTTTCTAGTTTCTAGCATCTCTCTTAACATAGAATAAACAAATAAAAAACTAAAAGCAACTATATTTTTTGCTGGAAGACAGTGAGGAACAGCAGCCAGGCACCCTAGCATGGCAGAAACTTAACAATGAATGGCCCACATATTATTCTCTTTCTAGCTATCTAAACACCTAAAATGTAAAACCATCCAAACTTAAGGACAAATGGACAACTTCCATGAAGGTAATAAAGGATATGTTTTTGTTCAAACTTAAATCCATGCTCCTGGTGAGGTAAGTCATGAGCCAAAGATATATTGTTATCGTATGTCAAGCAAAGTCAGGCACCTAAGGACAATGGATTAATAGATCAACACTAGCAGGTTTGAAACAGTTAAAGGTAGTTATAAGTTTATCTCTGATGATCTACAAATTATTTTGTTAGCAAACCTTTCCTAGAATCACAACAATCTAGTCAGTAAGCAAAACTTCTAGATTTAACCAGAGATGACAACCAGTTTAGCTAGGCATGCACCTCTGATAAACGATCTTCTGAACAATAATATGAAATGCAGCTATCAGGATACGCTTGCTTCATGGCATTCAAAGCAAGAACAACAACATCGGATCTAACATAACATTGACAGCTACAGCAATTAAGCATGAAAAAACATGTCAAAATAGATGAACTTTACAGAAATAATAGCAGTAAAAATATCACATGAATATGATACCATTCAACTATAACAGAAATAATCTTGGGAGTGGATCTGCCGACCTCTCCAATTTGGTGGACTTGGTATTCACAACTTGGAAAGACTTGGATGGGCGTTGCGTATCAGGTGGCTTTGGTTGCAAAAAACATACCCCACTCAGCCTTGGCAAGGGTTGTCTATCCAAGTACCTCGCAGTGCTCATGATCTTTTTAGTGTGATGGTGCAAACTACAGTGGGAAATGGCAAGGATACTAAGTTTTGGACCGACTGGCGGATGCAAGGAAGAACTATGGCAGAGTTGGCCTCTAACCTCTTCAAGTTGATTTCCAGGAAGCAAAGGAAGCAACATACTGTGTCCCAAGCCTTGGATAATAGGAAATGGGTGTCTGACATTAAAGGAGGCCATACTATTCAAGTCATATCTGAGTATTTAATCATCTGGGATCTAGTTGAAGGGCTGATTTTGCAGAATGGAGTCCCCGATGAGCATAAATAGAAGTTGACTAGGGCTGGTTCTTACACAAGTAAATCAGCCTATGATGCTTTTTTTTCTAGGGACTATCAAGTTTGCTCCTTGGGGGAGAATTTGGAAGACTTGGGCATCCCTCTGGTACAAAATTTTCATTTGGTTGGCAGTCAAGAAACTTTGTTGGACGGACGACCGATTAGCCAAGCGCAATCTACCCCATTCAGCCGCTTGCCCCTTTTGTGACCAAGCAGAGGAAACTATGCAGCATATTCTTGTCTCATGTGTCTTCTCTTGGCAAATATGGGCATTGATTCTCAGGAGGCTTAATTTAGGGGCTGCCACACCTCAACCCTCTGAATCAAGCTTCTCAGGATGGTGGTGTGGAGCAATTAAAGGGGTTCCCAAAGAGATTAAAAAGGGGTTGAACTCCTTAGTCATTTTGGTTGCTTGGGAAATTTGGAAACACCATAATGATTGCGTGTTCAATGGAGCCAACTTGTCAGTAGCAGTGGTTCTGGCAGTAGCGTCTGCAGAGAGTAGCTTGTGGTGTCTTGCGGGCGCTAGTGCGCTCCATGAGTTTCTCTGTAAGACTTTAACGGAATAGTTCTAGTGGGGATCAAGCCTTCCTTATTCAGATAGGTGTTTTGTTCCTTTTATTGTTACTTGTACATATTTTTGCTATCTCTTAATGAAATGAAACACTTCTTGAGTTTTCGAGAAAAAAAAACTATAACAGAATAAGATTCCACTATAATATTGTTTTTTATTTTTTAAACATCAAGGTACCTGACTCATGCGCCAAGGATCTGATAATAAGTTTTTCTGATTTTCTGCAGGCAAAGAAAAAGGACAGAAATTAGAAATTAATTCTCTCAGAACTGGTAGATCTAGATAAGAGGGAAAGCAGTATATACCAGAGTCAACAGCTTTTATCTCCCTAAGAGTTGCATCAGCTGACAGCAATGGCTTTATAAAAAATTGTGCAAACCTAAAACAAGAGATGAGAAGCAAAATGAATCAGATTTCGCAAAATAAGAATAAAGGTAAAAGGAAAGAAAGCAATATGAGGTACCTGTCCAAAGCATCATGGAGGCAATCATTGTTCACATCAAAATAGAAGTTTGTATGTTCACAAGTTGTGAAGGCATTGGTTGAACCACCATGCTAAAGAAAACACCCATATTACACAATTGATGATTTAAAATAGAGGGAATACTTATAGCCCATTATATTTTTGTACGACTATATGAAACAATTGTGCCTCCTATCAACTATATGAACAGCCAGGCAGGCAGCTTTTCCAACCTGTACTGTTAATGGTTTAAAGGGCTCAATTGCTGCTTGAAAATTCCAGTAGTAACATTCCCTAAAAAAACTAGTGTAGTGTGACCAACTGGCACTAGGGGGGGAAAGTAAGTTATCAATTATCAAACATAAACTAAATTAGCCGTACAAACATACATATACTCTGATGGTACTCTGCTTTTAAAGTAATATAAATGTAAAATTAAACAAGTGAAATCTGTTGGCATACAGAAAGCAGCCAAGTACCTCCATAATGTGGTACAAATCTCTAGTCTTTCCCAAGTGATTGGGCATATTTATACATAGAATGAGAGATTACACTACATTAAAGTTCAGCTGCCACAGACCCCACGCCACAGTCATGGACCTTCCAGTTGTTCTCAAGCATTTCACTAAATATTGGATTCAATTTTAGTTCAATCGAACTATATTGACCAAACAATATCAAGATCACTTGCAAAGATCCTTTTTAGATGAGCATAACAAGTAAAACAATGGCCTGGCAAAATACATACCTCTGTAATATACTTTGAGTAACTGTCTTCTATAGGATATTTCTCACTAGCATAGAAAAGCATATGCTCTACAAAAGAAGAAACAGGCATAAGGGAATCGAACAATACAGAGCTACACACTTATATTACTACATGCCATGAAACTTTTCATATGTGATATTACAATCCAACCAAGATACAAAAAAAATCAACGCACTGAGGTTTAAACCATGGTATTGATGTGCTAATACTCTTTCAAAGGTACATCCCAGAAACTATACTAAAAAGCAATACGCAAACAAACCAATATGTAACTGTCCAAATTAAACTAAGCTCAGTAAAAGAATGGCACATAAGATAGTTGTGCACTTGTGCTTACTTTACCTGTTCAACCAAAGGTAGTTAAAATGACTATTAAGTATTAAGTAAATTAATTTTCTAATTGAATAACAACGGTACACTAGATTTTTACAATGGTAGTATCCAAATAAGATCAAAGCAATTTGGTGCTAAATTGAACTTTTTATTAATACACATCATCCATTTTAATACAGATAAAATATTGCAAACTCACTTTTGACATATAATGTATTAGTATAACAGTCTTCAGTCACAAATGACATTGTCAATACTTTTGTTCTTTAAAGAATAATCTTATGAGTTTCAGATAAGTAGGCCATTTTAAGGTTCAACTGTTTTCTTGCTCTTAATGCCTTTTTACATCTAGGCTTTGACACTTTTGCAGATTCACCAACCAAATTTTAGTTGCAAAAGTCATTATGCAACTCATAAATCATTCAAGGGTATGAGAGCTTGTTGCTTATTAGCTGGATACTGACAGCACCTATCATAAGATTCTAGTATTGAATTTGTACATTTAGTTGCATGTGTGAATCATAGTTGAAAAAACTGGACTGGACCAGCAGCTTAACTGGGAAAGAGAAAAAAACAGAACCAGTTTCTAAGCTTGAGTCAGTTATGAACTAGGACCGTTCATGCATTTAGACTGCTTTGAACTGCTTTAACCAGAGGGTTTCACAGTGAACCGGTGTCAAACCAGGACCAGTTGAACCAGCTGAGCTGGGCTGCACTATTAAAATGGGCCCAGAAGGAAGGCCCAATTTCTCCTCAAGGACCCCAACTTCATATATTCTAAATATCCATGATAATAACTCGAGGGCAGGAGGTCAAGCCTTGGTCTGTAAACTGAAGGCCGAACCAAACTGAGAAAAATCAACCCAAAGTGTTGGTTTTTTCAGCCTTTAGTTTTCTCTTCGGTTTTAATTCGAACCAACTTCAGTGTTTGGTTTTCAGTTTGGCTTCTCGAAAATAAAAACCTTATATGCCAAGGAAACCGAGCTAGAGAAGGGCCTTCATTTTCTTCCGTTAGCCCATGGCCCAGCAGCACTCATAAGGCCCAGCGCCACCTCATCCATCCAGTTCAACGTTGCTCCCCTCCTCGTCCTCTGTGGCTCTGTTGCTCCTAACCCTAGTGCCACTGAGTGTGCCCAACCACACAAGCCATGGCCACGAGCGAAACGCCAGGTGCCGCTCATTGCATACGGCAAGTAGCCATTGGTCTCCACCAGCAAATCACCACGGCGGCTCTAATAAGCAACACATGCACCTAGGACAGGAGTCGTCACTGGGCATCTGGCAGGCAAGCACAAGCTTTGAGTCTTTGATTTGGCATTTCCAATCTTTACTGCTGATTTCTTTTTCGCTCCCTTTGGCATATGGTGATTAAGCCATGTATTAGTATTGCCATGTTGAGGAGTTACGTTCATGATTTTTGCTTCCTGATTTTTGCTCCCACTATGAAGAACTGATGAAGGGGTCAAAATAAAGTTCGGTAATAAACCAAAAACCGAACAAACCACACCAAATTATTTCAGTTTATTTTTGTTGGTTTGTATTTTTCAATGAGGAAATTCAGCTGGCAGTTTTGAGAAACCGAACTTCTATGAAACCGAAGAAATCGAAACAATAAGACCAAAAAAAACCAAGTGCCCACCCCTAGTTGGACCACTAGACTAGTGAACCACAAGCTTGGGCGGTTCACTCACCGGTCCAACAATTTTTACTATGGTGCGGGTCAATTGTTTGTGTATTTTCATGGCCATATTATACTTGTTTTAATTTCTCACCCAGAGATACTGGAAACAAGCTTGAAATTTATTTGAAATGTTTTGCATATATTGGCGCAGACTGAAGACATGGATGTGATCCCAAAATCACAAAAGTGGCATGTTGCTGCCTCTGGACCCAAAGTATTTTTTCCTTGCACGTTTTTATATGGCATGCCTGTGAGAAAAATATGCGCACCCAAATCTCAACATTATTCATAGTGCATGATCAATTCAACAACTCAATAACTGTAGCAGTCCACAACCTAAAACATCTTATGTAACAACCCAGCAAAAACAAAAATGTAGTGGTACGCTAAGCAAGCCTGGCATTGAGATTATCATCACTACTATCATGTAGGAGTACAGTGATTATCACAGCAGGCCAGCAGCCACAAATACCATATTCTCAGGTGTTATGCAACAACTAAAAGTAGGAAAAGCTCACCAAGGAAGTGCGCGAGCCCCTCGAGCCCCTCGGGATCGCAGAAGTAGCCCACCGAGACGTTCAAAGAAGCCGCCGCCTGCAAGCAAACAAGTCGCGGGATTCAAGCCAAAACCCAGGCGACACCAAACCCCAGTCCGTCCCCGATCGAAGTAGATAGCGAAGAAGGAGACCTTGTCGGTGTCGGGGTCGCTGATGATGAGGCACTCGAGGTCGTTGGGGAGCACGACGCGGCGGTACCCGCGCTTGTCGTTGCGGGGCCTGGTGATCTCCACATCGCCCTTCGCCGCCGGTGGGACCACGCTGCCGTCGGATGGGTCGGCGGGGGTGTCGGTCTCGCGCGGCCTCGAATCCATCGCTGCCACCGCCGACTCTCACCGCCGCTGGTGTCAGAATGATTCCTCGAGGCCTCCGGGGCGGCCGCGGTTGTGGCTTGGCACGGCGAGGGCGCGAGATTGGTGGTGGCGGCGGTGGATCTGCGGCGCGGGTGGTGGATGAGCCACGGGGATGCGATCTCCGCGTGGGCTGGGCCGGGATGACGGATGAGCCACGGGGATGCGTGCACCGGGACAGATATTTGTTCAAAGTAAGTCTCGTCAAGTAAACGATTTGTTAGTTACTCCGAATTTCCGTGCAGGAGAAACTCAGTGCCGTGGCGTGTCTAGTAAACAGTTACTCCGTATGTGAAAAGAAGTTCACGATGAAGATTCTTTTGCTTCCCACGGGCTATCCAAAACATGAAAGTAGAGAAAACCACTTTAGTAGGATTGTCTATATACTTTAAAAAAATATTATAAAATACATAATATGCTTATATTATAATTTATATACGTCACACATGTGAGCGGAACGCCATAGTTGTCCAAAATTCGAAAGATATTCCTCTCAATTTTCTATCAAAAGAAATCTACCAAATCTGTCGTTAGAATGTAAAGTGATAAACATCTAGCAACTCCATTGTTTACACTTTTACTTGATGCTAGAATTTTGTTATAGTTTTTTATCGTAATTTATTTTTATATTCACTTTTAAATCGCAATATATATATGTATTATTTACAAATTAATAAATTATTTTTTAATCACTAAGTGTTACGGTTGTAATCAGTATAAATGAAACGGTGACAAGCTAGATTCTGCAAGCAAGAGTGCATTCCTCGCAGAGCGCGCGGCAGCTTCCCAGTGCGTGCCACATGACACTACACATATAATTTACGGAGTATTAGTTTACTTGGGAGTATTAGTTAAAGTTTGTAAATACTGATTTCCCTAAAATTGTGGGCGATTGGGACGGACGGAAGGAATAATACCATGTTGTATAGTGGAGGGTAGACTGCCATCAGATATCGAGCGAGTGGAAGCTATATGTAGCTTCCTTGCTGCACTTATATTATCTGTATGGACTTTTATGAGTACGGGTCAGGGAGCATTACGCGCACTGAGACGAAAATAAGTATCAACATCTGTCCACAAAAAGTCTCTTTAAGAATGGTCGAAATTACATCAAACGATAATTCTTTCGGAATTTGCAAACGTATAAAAACGTTGACCTATAGCTTCATCTGGCCAACACCAAAGGTCTCGACCTCCTGAAGCTGAATATATCGGTTATGTGATATGAACGCGGCTGTGGCTCGTTGTGAACTATCTTTTCGTACTCAGAGAAATGGAGACAACCGTAAACTTGTATAGTGAGCATCTTCTTTTGTGGCGCATCGACTTTCACATGATTATGGAAAAACTCAACCAACTCCTCTTTCTTGAGATCCCTCAGTGCAGCAACCTGCAGTTATACTCCAGGAATTGAAAAATAATGATACATCCGAGGGACAAAGTAAGGAAATATGGCATACCTCCGCCTCTTTCCTATCAAATTTCAGAGTTCCTTCAGGAATCTCTCGACAGAAGAAAGCTGATTCCTCACCTAAATTCTTGTATTTCTCCAGCTTCATGTCAATTAGAGCATTGACGTTACTCTGCAGATGACAGAAGCTACTGTTTTACTCCACATGATGTTTACAAGTACAAATCCATGCAATAGAGATACATCAAGCTGCAACAAAAGCCAATGATTAGCAGTGACAGCATCTGTCCAACCTTGAATTCTGCATCAGGCATTTGGTATAGAGTTCTAAACACCTTAAGAAAAGCTTCAACTCTGGCATCCAAGTTGGCTGGATCCTGTCAAACCAACATATTAGAAGTTTTGAACAGGAGAACAATTGTTTTAGCAGTTTCAAATTGCATTGAGAAATATATCTACCTTCACGGTTGACTGGATTATAAATTGCAAACCACGGACACCTGAATCATTTCTGGGTAAACAGGATAGTGTGGTCAATTTTTCAGAGGAATTGGTCAAAATCTCTTATATTTTAGGACGGAGGTGCTACCTAGAAAATATTATTTGCAAAACAAGGCAAAAGAACAACATACATCCTACTAAGTACCTTTGTCTAAGCCGTGTTATGTAGCCAAGTTGTTCGACTGAACATAATTGGTCAAAAGCTGATTGCTTAGCAACAAGAGCAAGCAACTGAAGTAGAACATTTTGTTTGAGATCATCCTGACGAATCTGGATGGTGGAAACATTGTTACAGGATGGTAATATGTATTAGATGTATATTTCCAGGGAAAAACTAGAATAATTTAAGGTAATGAAAGAAGCAAGATAAACAGGAAGGGAAAACTGTAAATGCACAAGAGATGAACTGAAATATCACCAAAGAAGTGAGGCAGACCTGAATATAATGCAGAACGGAAGAATTTCCATCCTGGTGATTTAGGCATAATGCTTGATAATAATACCTCAAACCTCTTTCAAGCTTTACAATTCGCTTTGGAAGATGCTGTGATGAGGGTAATGCTTTGCACAAACTGACTGGTGCATTGAATAAGATGCCTTCAACATGCTGTATAACACCTTTTACATCACCTGGTTCCATGTTCCCTAATATCAATTACATATGGAATTAAGAACATCAATAATGCAGAGCATTCTCTCAATGTGAGTGCAGAGGGGCACAAAGGTCATTAGCAGCATTAAAAAGTAATTTAATGACCAATAACTAAAGATAAGGCAAAGTAGCTTGAAATAAATATTCAATTTATTAAACAAACAAGCAAAGTAGCTCTCAATAAATGTCCTTCCCAGAAGATGAGGAAAAAATTTCTCTAGATCACTAGCTTCAGTATGAGAAATTGCAGCAAGTTCTTCATCCCATGTCCACGTTTGTTCCTCTAATATCAATGAACAATAGTACGACGC
Organism: Oryza coarctata; assembly: GCA_030770085.1. Lineage (NCBI taxonomy): Eukaryota > Viridiplantae > Streptophyta > Magnoliopsida > Poales > Poaceae > Oryza > Oryza coarctata. The sequence goes on from CM061475.1 coordinate 15,624,703, forward strand.
CTGCTGATGTGGTTGCCAAATTTTGAAATTCTCATACTCCTTTGTTATAGTTTCCTGATGATATCAAGAAAAGATAGAACACCCTCACCTTGTGTGAAATGCATTGAATTCTAATTTAATACTGCATCATCAGGAAGGAGCAGAATGTTGTAAACTGTAGCGTGGTCATTACCTTTATCACAACAAAACGGTCAACCTTCACTTCAAACTCAGCAATTTTTCTAATAACAGTCTCCAGAAGGTTATCATTTTGTCATCATAGCCAACCATAGTTATCTGTAAGACAATTATAAATATTGGATTATTCGAAAAGAAGAGGATTTCGAACTACGACTCATAACATGCCATGAGTTCTGATTCCTAGAGAAGGACCCTTTCAATGATAGGTCACAATGTACAAAACATCTATAATAAAGTTTACACACATGCAACAGTGTCAATCTGGTACCACATGCTATACATAAATAAAAAAGAGAGCAAACTGTAGCAGCGGCCGTTAAACTTGTCAGGTGGTCTCAGTTAAGTCCATAAACTTCCAAATTGCATATTTGCACTACTAAACTTGCTAAATGTTCCATCCTGGCCCATAATCTGACATGACAATGCTACATGGATGAAAACATAGCATAAAATATGACGTAGCATGCCACGGGATGCTGAAAAGTGGGGCCCACCCATTTTTTCCTACTTTTTCTTTCTTTTTCCTCTCTGCTCTCTCTCTCTCTCTCTTCCCTCCAGCAAATCAGTGGCAGATCCTGCAGCAGTCACAACGGATTGGTAGCAAAGGCAGCTCCTCCCTCCCTCCCACTAGTCCTCTCCCCGCCACCACCAACCACCGGCACCCCCATGTCTGACCTTCTTTTTCCTCTCCACTCTCCTCCCTTCTCCCTCTTCCTCTCTCTTCATCTGTCTTCTCTCCCCGAAGACGAGGTCAGGGACAGCACATCAGCAACATTTCTGGAGGCGATGGGTGGGGCAAGTGGATCTAGGGCCACCGTTACCTAGACATCCAAGCAAGCTCAACACCATTGGCGGTCACGGGCATGCCATGTTGGATGCAGGCGTGCTCGACAACGACCTCTGGCTCGGGCTCTTTAGGGTGGGCCAGCGCCTCTACCAGGCAAGACGTTCATGCTCGCCACCGTCTACCTCTAGCTCACGCAACTGCTACATAGCTTTGACTGGGCATCATTCGCCAGCAGCGGGTTAAGGACACCGGTGGCTAGTGGTGGGAGGAAGAGAGGCGCCACCGCCGCTGCCAATCAAACTGCCTTCGATTTGTCCAGAATTGTTGCGGAAGAAGGAAGGAGGGAGAGAGAGAGTGAAGAAGAAAAAGAAAAAAGAAAAAGGAGAAAAACATGGGTAGGCCCCACTTGTCAGCATCCCATGGCACACCATGTCAGATTTTATGCCGCATTTGCGTCTGTGTGGCATTGCCACATTGGATCGTGGACCAGGTTGAAACATTTAGCAAGTTTAGGGGTGTAAATATGCATTTTGACAAGTTTAAGGGCCACAATTGCAATTTATTAAAAAACGATAACAGGGAATAGGCAATATTAACCATTTAATAATAGAGAATCTAATGCCATTTGTATCAGCAAATTAAAAAAAGGGAATAAATGGAGATAAAGCTGCTGTAAGATTGTGACTTATGAAAGCTTACGATTATGTGTAACTTCTATATTCCAGTATAAATGATGTCTTTATAAGCCAGTCCCTGTACTTAACCACATCCAGTTAAAAATCTGAACCCATATGTGGAAGAAGGAAAATAATTTACGTGTCAAGCCTAATGATGGCATATTCCATGCTTATAAGCAACAGAAATCAGGATTTTAATGTTATAATGATTAAATAAGAATCAAATGGCAAGCATCTGCTTATTAGTAACATACTACCATCTTGTCACATTTATGCACATACAGCATGTGTTTAGGAGAAACGTGTTTTAAGCATAGAAGCGCTGTCAGTACTTCATCTGGGTTAGCAACGAAGATAAACAATTGATTATTTCATGCAAACTGCACAGCTGACCTGAAATCCAGTGTCATTTGGCTTAACAGAGTAGTAAAGACCAGCAACTCGAGCATCATAAGCTGAAAGCAAAAGAAAGTTGATGGGTTATTGTAACAGGTAAATTAACCACCATGCTAAAAGAAACATTGCTGGTAACTTTGATCCTTTAATGAACTTGTGAGTTTCAGAAAAAGTAAGTCATTTTTAAGGCCCTACTGTTTTTTCCCTTAATGGCCTTTCACATATGGGCTTTGACATCATTGCAGATTTATCAAGTAAATGGTTAGTTCCAAAAGTCCTTATGCAACTCATAAACTTCTCAAGGTATGGACCATTGCAACTTATTAGCTAAATATTCTGGCATCACCTATCAAGAGATAATGGTGTTGAATTGATACATTAAGTTGCACATGTGATTCAATCATTTGTGTATTTCGGATATGCTATACTTGCTTTAATCTTCTTATCGAGAGATACTCAGCACAAATTTGTAAAGACATTGATGTTACCCAAAAATGAAAAAGTAGCAGCTGCTGTTTGTGGACTTCGAAGTATTTTTTTTACTTGCACATTTTTTTATGTGATGAACTGTGAGAAATATATGCATATCCAAAGTTGGACCCTCTTCATCTTTACATGATCAATTCAATAATTAAACAACTGAAAGCACATATACATCTTACAAGTTATAACAGGGCCACAATCCATAACCTAAAACAACCTTCTGTAAAAAGCTAACAAAATGTAATGATAGGCTAAGCAGGCCTGACATTGCACAGAAGTGGATGGCAATGATAGAGAGATCACTAATATTATCATCACTAGCATCCTGTAGAGCGATAGCCACTCAAGGGGAACAGTTAACCACAACGAAAATCACAGCATCCACGATTACCAAGTTCTCAGGTGTTTTATGCAGCAAGTCAAAACAGGAAGCCCACCAAGGAAGTGTGCAAGTCCATGGAGCCCCTCGGGATCGCAGAAGTAGCCCACCGAGATGTTCATCGACGACGCCGCCTGCAAGCAAACAAGTCGGCGTTCAAGCCAAAACCCAGGTGATACCAAACCCCGGCCACCATTCCGGGTCGAAGGAACGAACGAATTGAAGCAGGAGACCTTATCGGTATCGGGGTCACTGACGATGAGGCACTCGAGGTCGTTGGGGAGCACGACGCGGGTAACCGCGCTTGTCGATGCGGGGCTTCGTGATCTCCACCTCGCCCTTGGCCGCCGCCGGGGGGACCGGCGGCTCGGCGAGGGCGTCAGTCTCGCGCAGCCTCGAATCCATCGCGGCCGCCGACTCGCCGCCGCGGGCGTGGACTGACTGTGTCCGCGACCGCGGGCGAGACCACTGAGCGGGCGAAGAACGCGAAGCTGGCTTGGAACGACGGGGTCTGCGACGAAGACCGCGTGAGAGGTCGGGGCACGTGAGGAGTTGGGAAATGGGCTTGGGCCGCGGTCTTCGCGTGGGCTAGGACATATTCAAAGTTGCAAGTTCGAACAATAATATGTCAAGTCAAATTTTTAATTTTATTCACATCCCTTAACCGTAAAATCAGCTCTAAAACATTCTAACTTATATTTACGCTAAAAACTAGTACAGAATATTGCATTGGTATGGCAGTTTTGGTAAGTTTGATAAAAACCGATGGTTCTAAAGGCCGATGGTGGTAATAGATCGGCTATAGTTGATAGATCGACTATTTGAGTTTGCGTCTGGATAGATAGATTAGTTCACGAATGATTGAGTCCTGGGTGGTTCTAATGAGTTATCTTTATAAATATATATTATTAGGTAAGATTATATCGTATATATTAGATAAGGCTTGTTAAGAAAAGAAGCCGATATACCGAATTTAAGGAAAATTATAAATACCACAACAATGTGGTTTTTTATATTTAGAATATAGTTTTAGTTATTTTTCTTACTTGATTAGGAAGTAATATCTGAGTAGATTGCTCATAAACATCTAGAAATCATGTAATCCTGAAGTATAAATATAAATGCCTCGAGTTCTTATAATCTATCTCTCGATCAATACAATATAATTTTAGCGCATCGTTATCCTATTTCTCTATGTTTTTCCTAGTTGGTTCAGACACTCAACATGGGGCTACATCGGTTAAGTTTTATCTTCGATGAAAGAGTAAGTCCTGCCACCCGACAGTTATATCAGCTAGATTAGTCTTATCTAAGGCTACATCATTTTGATCTCTTAGATTATTCTAGTTCGGTACGGTTTTTAGTTTATCATGATTCATTAGCTTATTTTAATACTGTATTGTCTCGATATCTTATATCGATCTATTGTAACCACTATATTTGTGTATGATCCATTGACTAAATAGGTCTTTTTCTTATTATATACAATCTAGTGCTATACGATTTATTAGATTACTACCAATAAGTTAAATCATGTTTAGTCGATAGGTTTTATGCAACGTTTTATCAGAGTGTCAGCCGATGAGTTATCTTTTATTAGCCAATGAATATGCATGCTGTGATTAATCTACTATCAATTGATCTAGCGTTATTAGTTTCAATCATATACTATCTTGTTTTAGTCCGATCTATCAAAAATATTGTTAATAAGATTAGTGTTGTGAGCTAGGTTTTGTTCTCTTTTTATCGCATCAGCTTACATTGGATTTTCAATCGATCTATTTATCTTTGTTATAAATTTCAATGTTTACATCATTTGCTTTATACCTACATCGGACTTTCGGTCGATGTTCGTTCTAACCCATATCAGCAATATATCAGTCGATTGACTTGTTGATCTAAATTTTTTTATCTTTCTTATCAATTATCAATTAGAAGGTTAAATTGGCTAGCATACCCTAAACCTCAAGAATTTAAGAACGCTAAAGAGTTTAATGACATACACTGGAGCTAAGCAGAACTCTCACGCCTCCGTGTGCGATTCAAGGGTTTTAATGACTTTTGTGCCAACACAATGTAAATTAAGTCCCTTGACAATATTAAGGATGGTTTTGGCTGATGTAGTACCTATGTGGCATGTTGACTCAGTCTTTTAGGTTATGTGGCACTTACGTGGCATTTCAAAAATAAAAAATTTTAAAACAAGTGGGACCCACGTGTAAGTCTCTTAAGAAAAAATGAAAAATAGTGAGGCCCACATGTCATTAGCCCTCTTTCTCCTCCTCTTCTCGCCCTCTATTCCCTCTCTCTCCTTTCTATTTCTCTTTCCTTCTTCTTCCAACGAAGACACCAGCGGTGCCGGTGAGGAGCAGTGCGGCGACGAGCATGGATAGGGCCACTAGTGGCGGAGACGAGCAACAAGGGCTTGAACGGACAAACGGTAGCTCTCAGCATGGGAAACGGTGACTCCTCATCTTCACCGAGCATGAAGGGCATCTCATTGGCATTGAGAACGGTGTTGTTAGAGTTTGTGTTAAATATGTGTACATAATCAGTTACAGTTTAGGAGTTATAGATATAATATATGTTAGGATAGAGTTAGAGTCAAACTCTGTCCTAGCTATCTCTTAAATAAATAGACATATCCCATATGCCGATAATAGCATAGGTGTGGGTCGACTAGCTTATACTATAATTATGCTGGATCGATAAAGAGCACCTATAATCAGTACCAGGGGACATAGGTTTCGGCTAAACCTCATTAACAAATATCGTGTATCGGTGTTATCATCAAGTTTGTATCACGTTTGGCTATGAATAGTGTTTCAAGGATGATTTTCTAATAAGTGATATCAGACCTTGATAATGGAGGGAGATCCATAGATAAAGATACGATGGAAATGCCCCCACACTACGACTACTGCACATGATGTCTACAAAGAGACATGACACAAGGTAGAGCATAACGGCAATCAACGGAATTAGATCGGTGAAGTTGAACACTTCGAACGCGGTAGCTTGAACTGTTCGATGGGCTGCAATAAACAAGGAGGCACCAGACGCGGTGCTTAATTTGAAGGCTGCAAAAGCGATTGGTGATCCAATCGATGGTGTTGGACACTTCGAGCAAGTGGCTTGAACTTTTTAATGAGCTATTTTTAATAGAGAGATGGTCAGATGTGACATTCAGGATTGATTGAAGCTAAAGGTGATTGACAACTCAATCGATGGAGTCAAACACTCTAGGCAGGTGGCCTAGATCTTTTGGTGAGCTGCATTTAATGGGGAGATTATCAGATGTGGCGCTCGAGTTGTTTAGCGACTGAGAAAACGGCGTGGTGATTTATCGACTTTGGCTTGCAGCTCAAATAACATGTGGTTATTTAGAAGTTGGAGTGAGTGGATCCTAGAGGCTGATTGGGATGTTGTGTTGACGATAAAGTGGTGCATGATGAATGGCTACAATGGCGACGTACACATGACATGCCTTACATAATGTTGGGCACTGGTTATAGATTGGTGGCATTCACTGTTAATGGGAGTTGATCGAAAGTGTTTGGTGGTAGTACAAGAGGTTGTAGAGGTGCTTGTGAAACTTGAGGTCTTGAGGAGGTCAAGACCATAGCGGTGTGCACATTCTTATATCGATCAATGCTGGACTAGCAGTGGAGACAGGAGCAGCATTGGGCATAGCGGACTCGAGAGGAGTCATGGTCATATGGGTCTAAAATCAGTGGGTCACGCAACAGGTGAGGGACATGGACGTGGAGTCTGGCTTAGTCAAGGCAGCGTGAGGCATAAAGAGGAGAGACAGAGGCCGACTCGGACACAACGGTGCCAGAGAAGAGGGATTTCAAAGAATCAAAATCAAACTCGATTAACCCAAACAAATCAGCAAGATGAACTCCACGGGATTTCATCAAACGCAACTGGAGCAAACCACTGTAGATTCGGGTGAGACCATGTTACAAACCCACTCACTAAACTCAATAATCTCCAAAACAACTCAAATAAGCACAATCACAGGAACTAGAAGTGGAATGGATGAATTAGAAGTAGAGGATACAAGCTACCAGAAGATTCTAGAAACTCAAGAAGGAGGCTGGAGGTAGGGAAAGAGTTTGTCAACATTCCAAGCCAGGAACCAGGACGTCATCGTCGTTCAACCATCTTGTCGATTGATCTATCAATGCTCTCCCTGGTTACTGCTAGTCTGTTTTGTATTCCCCTTCTTCCAATTGGATGGCCCAAGTGGGAACCAAGGCCTAAATAATCCAGGCCCAAGTCCCTATCAAACTCCTCTTAACATTCGGCTTGTCCACAAGTTGATGCAAAATATGGCCATTGCCACCAGGATCCCAGGGCGTCTTTAGTTCTTTGGTACAAGTTACAAACCTATCAACACCCATCATGAGATTCTTGAAATGAAACAAACTAATTGCTTTGTTCGTCTTCTTGTAGTCACTCAAAGTATTCTAGATAGCCTCAAGAAATTGTAATTGCATGAGAAGCTGTGTATTGACCTTCTTCTCTAACAGCCGGTGCCTAAGTATGGCAACCATACCAACTTATGTGTGAATTTTAGGTAATGAGCCTTTGCAAACCATCACCAACAGTACATGTTCAATTATATTGACCAAAGGTTCTGTGACCTGCAAGGTTAATTCTTCATGACTTCACAACATTGGTGAAAAGCTCACTGCGCCACCAATTTTTGCCTCACTTTAAAATAGTACTGTTGAGGCTAGAGTTGCAACTCAACCCATTGCCTTGATGTGAGCAATTTCTTTATGGACAAAACTGCAAGCTCAGGAAGTAGTAATGTCAGGCAACATGAGACTACACTCACCTTACTAGTTTGCACCTCATGGAAAAGCACATAAATTTTCCTATTAGAACTGCAATTATCTATATATATTCACTGGGTGGCCAACTAGATTACTACATTCCACAAGATCCCTTCCCTTGACAGCAATGTTGCATGAAGAGTTTTGACTAATCTCATCTGAATTTGAACCAAGAACAAGTTGATCATTAAGAACATTGTCATCCCAGTTTTCCCAATCATAAACTAACTCTATAGATTCCTTATCATCTAAAGTTGTGCTAATGCTACCAATCTAAACATTCCTAACAATTACTGTAAAGCTAGTATTGCCATTTCCTAGATCCCACACTATTGGCACCAACATAACAAGGATAAGTTTTAGTGGTTCCACAAGTATGAACTACTTGCCCACCATGAGCCCACATAAGTTTGTATCAAGCAGATAGCCATAGCCATAACGCAATTCATTCAAGCTCTTTTCCGTTGTAACCATAGTTAACCTTTCAGTGGCAAAAACATTTAGCAATACCACTTTACCTTACAGAAAATTGACCTTGTTTGCAGAGGGAACCAATAGCTTGGAGGAATGAATAGGTAGCATGTTATTCCTGTACCGTTTAGTGTATCAGGCTTATTGGCCTATAAATACCATAGTCAAGTATTGCGCATCGACAAAAGCACTTTGTGAACATTGAGATCAAGTAGTCTAGATTATTTGCTAAATGCATTGCTAGAACTTTGGATATAAGCTTTGCTATTGAGTGTATTAGGCTTATTGGCCTAAAAAGGCGGCGGTGTTTCAGAAGCATGCTCGCTTCTCTGTTAAGGGCTCCAAAGCTTCTCCCAGATAAGCTGTGTAGGGATGTAGGCTAGGAAAGCTTGCATGAGATTCTCCTTAATGATTTACCAGCAACTCCTGTAGAAGGTGCCTATCAAGCCATCCGGGCCTAGTCCCTTCTCTATTGGCAATTGCTTAATTGTTGCCCATATCTCTTCCTCTGTAAAAGGCATCTCTAGGTCCGAAAGATCAACCTATGGTAGATCTAGTTTTTCCCAATTGAGGGTGCATCACCTCTATTTTTTGGTGCCTATCACTAACTTGTATTAGTCAAAAAGTGATTGCTTCTTGGCTACATGGTCAATAAGAATAAAGGTTGGGGTGCGTAGTCTGTGTATGAAGTTTTTTCTTTTCCATGCATTTGCATAGATGTGGAAGAATTTTGTATTTGTATCCCCTTCCTTGAGCCATGTTAATCTTGAACTCTATCGTTCCCTTGCTTTAGCCACTGCAGCAAGTCTTAGGATGTGCATTTTTAGTTCTTTCCTTAGCGTATGCTCATCTTCTATAAGTCTCATTTTCTCTTGCACCCTGTCCAATTGGAGAATGATCTCTTGCACTATATATAAGTGTAAGTGGATCTCACTAAACATTTCTCTACTCCATTTGTGTTGGCCCCACGTTGTTTCTATGAGATTCTTGCTCAAAATGTGGAATGGGTGTTGTCCTCCTGTAGATTTGGTCCTAACCTCTTGCACTACTTTCATGAAACCTAGTATGCATAACCAAAAGTTTTCAAATCTAAAGGTGGGTTTCCTTAGTTGGCCTATCATGCTTGCAAGCAATAATGGGCAATGGTCAAAGAAAGATGTTGATAGGGCCTGAAGAACATGGCTAGAAAAGAGTTTATCTCCTTCTACATTGCAAAACATTCTATCAATTCTTTCTATAGCGGGTGCATGCTATCTATTACTCCATGTAAACTTCCTATTTTGAAGTCTAAGCTTCTTCAGCCCACATGTTTAAAGTGCCTCTAAATTGCCTCATCATGTGTCTATTCTGGATCATGTTATTTTTGCCCTTGGTTTCATAGATCAAGTTAAAATACCCCCATGATGATCCATGGTTCATCCTGTGTGTGCACTGTCAATTCCATCTCCTAGAGGAAAGCAAGTTTATCGGCAGAATCAAAGGGGCCATACATCGTAGTAAGGGCGAAGATTTCGTCCTCTTCCCTAGGGGAGACTTGTGGCATGATGGAATGGTTTAGACAGTACATTGGATAGTTGCACCACATCCTCATTCCAGAAGATTGTAACCCCACTCCCGTCCTCAGCACCCCTCGAACACCATCTGTCGTTAGGAAAATGAATTTTCTCAACCTTGCTCCCCAATCTCCCTGCCTATTGTTGGGCTAATATCAACTAGTTTTATTTCTCGCAAACACGTCAAATCTATCTAGGCATAGTTTGCAACCTCATGGACTCTCTCACGCCTAGCTGAGTCGTTTAAACCCTCACATTAAGTCTACTTGGGCATAATTTAGCGAGCAACTAAGCATAGGAGAGAAGCAAACATAACCAGATTGCTAGATCAGGACGCTGAAAATTCATTCAGGGTGCAGATGACCGTGGGATGGATAGGTCGAGGCATTACACCTATTAGGACAAGTAAGTTGATCGCTAGTGACATTGCCGTCTTTGTCATATGTACCAAACGCACCCTATTTTATTTGTAGCTTTTTTATCTAAAAATTGTTAATCATACTTTTTTTAACAAAATAGTTTAATCTTTAGCTTCTGCTGATAGGACCTTAGCCAATAAGTGTAAGTATTAAAAAATAAAAATAAAAGAGTGATGGGACAAATCCACAACTCCTCTTAAAAATAACCAACTGAATTAAAAGCTAAAATAAATCACATAGATTCTAGCAATTAATTCAATAGATACTATGCCATCCAAAATGGAACAAAGATCCCTGGCTACTAATTCTAATAGAGTAGCATCACTATACATAGTATCATGCTCCACCTATAATAGCATCAAAGACTAGGTATGGAGTCAGTTGGTAGATATGAAGATGACATGCATTGGATTAGCTACTTTTTATTATTAAAAACTATATCATTTTAGTACACAAGCCCCAAATAAAACATTTTTTTTCATGGCCTTGGGCACCCCCATAAGCCAATTTTAAAATATAATTTTGGCACTATGAGGAGAAGGCTATTGAAAGCAAAGAAAATACATCGCCAAGCAAATCAAGCTATGTGACAATTGAAAAAAAGATGTTGAGTTGTCTCTTACATATTAAAAAACAATAATGCTTATTACCCCCAATTCCGCTTTGCAAGGTTATCCTTTGTTAGAATTACTTTCTTGTGAAAGAACCACATAAATATGATTTTGTGGCACCTTCAAGCTCCACAAGATCCTCTTGTGGATCCTCACGTTAGAATTCATGATCACATTATACATTGAGTTAACCAAAAATTTGCCATTTTTATGTAGCGACCAAATGAAGCAATCATTTTCATTCGACAAAGTTATATTAGCTAGTTGGTGTATCAGATCATTCCACTTGACTAGCTTAGTACCAACAATTGTTTGCATAAACAAGACATTTAGAGGTGTAGTACCCATAACATCTGCTAAAGCGCAGTGTTTCTTTTAGGTCATTATATAAAGAAGGGTATTGATCTTTGAGAGGACAAGTTCCTAACCATGTATCTTTCCAAAATCTTATATTTTGTCCCATTGTCATAACTTAAAGACTTGAAATGAAAAAAATCAATCTTTTATTCATATTAAACCAGCTCAAAACTAGGATATCCCGGGTTTATGAGAGGTTTTCCTTCAAATATTTGTTTCACAAAAAAATCTACCATAGGCCTTCACTGTTGACTAGCTGGAATAACCATTTGACTAGCAAACATTTACTCTTGATATCAATGTTCTGGACACCTAGTCCACCTTAGACTTTTGGTCAACATATCCTTTTCCATTTGGTCAATCTATATTTTTTTCCGGTTGTCACCACTCTAGAAAAAATGTGATCTATATAAAAGTCTAGTCTTTGACATACCCATCGTAGTATATTAAAGAATGACAACATGAACATGGAAAGACTCGAAAGAACTGAACATGGAAAGGCTCGAAAGAACTGCTTAGAAGTACCAATTTCCTCTCATATGAGATGTTTTTGACCTTCCAAGTTCAAACCTATCTTCCACTTATTTCCAATCAATATTTTGGATCTTTTGATAGTGAATAGGTATACCAAGGTTTCAGAAACAATTGTATATACTTTTCCTCGTCATCCTTGGCTTCAAAGTAGAAATTTTCACTTTTGTGAAAATTAATTTTTAGCCCAGAGAGTTGCTCAAAGACACATGAAATGGCCTTCATATTTTTAGCATGTTCAAAGTCATGATCTAGAAACATAACCGTGTCATCAGCATATTGGAGGATGGACAAACCATCATCCACAAAATGTGGAATTACCCCTCTAATCGACCATCGGCTTTGGTTCACCCTATAAGCATTGCAAGCATATCTACGACTATGTTAAATAGAATCGAGGACATTGGGTCTCATTGTCGTAATCCTTTGCAGGTCTGAAGGTTAGGACCACATCATCATTGACTTTAATACTAACACTTCCTCCTTCAACCTATTTGGAAATCCTATTACACCGTTGTTGGGAAAATCCCTTCATACGCATTGTTTTTAAGAGGGATTGTCATTTGACTTTATCATAAGTATTTTCAAAGTCAATTTTAATAATGATCCCATCCATCTTTTTCCTATGCAATTCATGGATAGTCTCATATAAAATTACCACCCCTTCCATGATATTTCTGCCCAGCAAAAATGCTATTTGTGTTGGACGAACAACTTTATAGGCACTGATGTCATTGCCAACTTTTCTAAAAATTTTGAACCTGACATTTAGCAAGCAAATAGGCTTATATGATTTGTTTTGCATCGACTTTTTTGATAGTAGCACAGTAATTCCAAAGTGAAATTCCCTAAACAGAGTCATAAGGTCATCCTTAATGACCTGCTAGAAAATTTGATAAAAACTCTATAGGAAAACCATCCGAACCTAGGGCAGAATTATGTTCCATCTGGAATATTGCCTCTTTGACTTATTTTACTGAAAACATAGTAGTTATAATGTTATTTTCAAGGTTCAACACTTGTGGGATATCATCATTTTGTCCCTCCATCATGAACACATTATTTATTTTTGAATGTCTAAATAAAACTTTATAATAATTGGTGATATAATCTTTAAGATTTGTATCACTAGTTATTATTTCATCCTCATGTTCTAACTAGAAAATCATCTGCTTATAATGTTTACCACTGGCTATCAGGTGATAATATTTGGTGTTACTATCTTCTCCTTGAAGGAGATGCTTTGCTTTGGATCGTTGGTACCTCCCTTAGTAGTCTTACCAAATCATTTTTAGCTTGCTTCAATGAGGCTATTTCTGCATAGCATAAGATAAGAGAAGATAGAATGTTCTGCTTTTTTGTCTAGCATACCAATTGAAGCTAAAAGCCTTAATTTTTCTTTCTTGTATGTGCCACTCTTGGTTTGTGCTCATCCTCGTAAATATTATCTAAGGTGTGTAATCTTGTGTTTCCAATGATCCATGGGATTCTCTCCCTTTTTTATTCTGCCATTTATTAGAAACCATCCCATACAATCCATCACGCTCAAGCCATCCCAATTCAAAACAGAATAGTGGTTGGTTGCCCAAATGAACATGCGATCCAAGTCTGAGTATTATAGGTGAGTGATTTAAGATGTCTCATGATAGGGCTTGGCATGTGAATAATGGGAATTTCTGTTTCCGATCAGTGTTCATTAGTACTCTATCTAACTTTTTGTATGTTGGGTTATCGAGATTATTAGCCCATGTGAATTGTCTTCCTAAGAGATTTTTTTTCTCAAATTGAGATTATTGATAACTGCATTAAAAAGAGCCATTCAACAGAATTATTATTCTTTTCTTCATGTGACCTAACGATATTGAAGTCTCCCCCTACCAAAAGAGGCTCTGACTTATTGCCACAAGTTTAAACTAGTTCAGTTAGGAATTGTTCTTTTAAATCGGGTTGGGCAGCACCATATACTGCCATTAAATCCCATCGAAAACCATCTTGTTTATTCCTTAGAAAATTTACATAAAGGTCCTCTCAAATAACACGCCAATATCAAAAACAGCTAAGTTTACCCTAAAAGAATGCCTACTGATAGCCTGACAGGAGGTTTCTCATGCCAAAAAAAACCTTTACCACCACAAAGATTTTTGAGATTTACAGGGTAAACGACGGTTTTCTAGTTTCAAGAATGACAACAAAATCCAAGTATTGTTCCTCAACACTTTCTGTTTCAAATCTAAATTTAGCAGGTCCCCAAAAGCATAGTTATTCCAAAATAGACATTTCATTTTTTAATTTTGTTGCCATTCTTTTTGAGCTAGCCAAAAGCGGACATACCACTTTACATTTGGCTTTGGTCAAAACTTTTTGCATCAAGGTGTGGCTTGGAGTCAATCAACTCATCACCGCTATCCCTGGCTTCCTCTTGCCAATCACTACATAAGTGCTAGAGAGAGGATAATTGTAACAATTGACCGTTGTTTTTCTCTGTAGTTTTGCGAGAAGTAGTGGTTGAAGAACAAGAAGTAATAGAACAACTAGAATGAGAAGCAACAATTCTATCTACTTCTAGCATTTTTGTATGATTAACTCATCAATTTCTAAAGTATTCTTTCCCAGGGAAACCCTTAATTTAGAAATATTAGAGATTAAAGACGAATCAGAAATCGAGAGAATTAAATTCGAAGGATCAAATTTGGTACCCGTTAAAATTTCGAGGTTGTGAATTCTTTTGAGGAACTCCACTCGATTTGCCACTGGTGCATCTGTATTTGGCATCGCCTTCTGACGTTCACTTTATCGTGTTGGAGTAGGATCAACCGGTTGTCGAGGACGCCGCTTCACCACTTTTGGAGGGCGAGAATCCCCTGCCTCCAATTGGGTTTGTGCATCAGCTAAGAAGGCACGAGTAACAGCGCGCTGCACCCCATTAGCAGCAAGCTCTACCCCATGTTGTTGTATTCTTTATCTGGTTTCCTCTCGATAGGTAGCGTTGTTGTGATCACACCGCTTTGGTCTAACTTTTTTATAGCCGCCAAGGCTGCCGAGCTATCCTGGACACCTCCATAGCAGCCACGATTGTGGAAGTGCAGGAAGCAACGTTGGCTTCTTCCTGCGCCATCGAATCTACCGCCTCCAAGCCGGTGTTGGCCATTGATTTCAGAGCCACCATGGTTGGCTCACTAGAAGCCACTTGAGCCACTCCAACCGGTATTTTTCATACAATCAAAAGTCACCACTTCAGCAGCAACCGTGCCCTTCTCGCTAGCAGCCTCCATGTTAGCAACTGCTACTATCTCGGTAGCCGCAGGGGACGCCTCGCCAGCAGCCACCGCTTCAACCACCAGATCATCCTCCCTAGCAGCCGCTTGGGTCACCAAGACAGCAACCTGAGCCGTCGCCCCGGCAGCCACCAAAGCAACCTCACCGGCCACTTCGGGAACCACCTCGACGGCCATCGTGGCCACCTTGCTGGCAGCCTTTTGGGACCTCTCAGCATCCACCGCAGCCACCTCGCCAGCAGCCATGTGAGCCACATCTAGTCTGTGCAGTAGCAGAGCTGTCAACATCCTGCTGATCACAATTAAAAATAGCTGCAGAACGTGATGGGAGTTGAGATTTATAAGCTGAGCTTCCTCTCGACATTTCAGAGGATGTCCCAGTCCCATTTTTCTGACGCTTCGGATCCCTATCTTCCATAATCACATCATCATCCTTCTTCTTTGGCTCACTGTCATCATGTGTCTCTTCATCATCCATCTTCTCCTTTCCCCTTGTGTTCTCAAATTTTTCACTCAAAAAAAATCTCAGAGCCATGGTTACGGAATACAATGTGAACACTAGGTGGCAAAGTTGCTATAACATCAATTGCAATTTGCAGTCTTACCACACCGTGTTTTCGTAGATAAGGCATATCCGCTTGAGTTGTATTGCCAATAATAGAACCAACAGCATGGAGGCTAAGAAAGAATCTGATTCCGTAAGGCACGCCATAAACTTTAAACCAAGTTTTTAAAACAAACTTAGCCTCAATGTCCTGTTCCAATTTATCAATGATTAAATTGACACCAAATTCAAAACTAGGAACCTTGCCAACCCTTTACAACCTATCCAACTCAATCGCTAAGGGGAACTGAGCAACAAAGGTGTGAGGGGCTGTCTCCTTGACGTCCCACTGAAACCTTACGGGAACAAGCCTGCGCAATTCCGAGATAATTTCTTCAATCGAAATGTGGCCATTCTCAACTCGGATTGTAGCTGTCTTCCTATACTCCCTGGGTCTTCTTGCCCCTGCTGTTGGCGTTGGAATTAGGAAGAAGTCACCGCCTTCGACGCCCCAGCCGCACAAACTGGCTGTAGACTTGGGAGCTAGCAGCAAAGGACAATTAAGCGCTAAGTGATCCAAATCTTCACAAATGTCAAAAACAGGAACAGTGCAATCTGAAATAGCATGGCCCTTCTCTTTGCATCTGAAGCATTGTATATTTGGTACCTTTGCCAGCCCTGACAGACCCGTCTCATTTGACACCATGTTTACTTTAGCTTCAGGCATTGGTTCGTCAGTGTCCTCAATCGGCGCCCTCAATCGGCGTCCGTGCTCTTCCGTTTAAAATAACATTCCATATACCCTTCTCTACCGCACGGCGTCCGACTACTCCCACCTTCGCGTTTTCGGGTGTCTCTGCTATCCAAACCTCACCGTTACTGCTTCCCATAAACTCGCTCCTCACTCCACCGCCTGCATTCTCCTCGGCTATCCCTCCTCTCACAAGGCATACCGATGTCTCGATATTTCCACCCGACGGGTCATCGTCTCTCGTCATGTCATTTTTAACAAGACATACTTTCCCTTCGGTCTATTTCATCCGAGACCCTCCTCTAGCGATCTCGACTTACTCCTTACCAACACCATGCCGACCCGGTCTCCTCCACTGTCCCCTCCATCAGCCCCCTCATCGGCCGCTGCTGAGAACTTACCTTTCACCTATCCCACTACTATTCGGTCCGATGTCCCACTCATCGGACCCCCATCGGCCCTACCTCTCTCATCGGCATCAGCCGATCCCGTCCTTTTTTCATCGAATACACCACTTCCATCGGCTCCTTAGCCTCCATCGGCTCCTCCCACCCCATCAGCTGCTCCATCTCTATCGTACCGATCGGATCAATCGGCTCATCCGACTCCATCGGCTCAGGCCAATCTAGTTCTCTCATTTCCTCTCACCTACAGCCATCGATCCGGAGCCAATGACACCCCTACCCGACCAGTTCTTCCCATCTCTCCCACACCCCCATCGGCTCCAGTTCCCTCCACCTCTCATATGGTCACTCGCTCACAGACTGGGTCTCTCCGCCCCACCAAGCGCTACGGGCTCTCTGCCGTCCACAACTCTATCTCGTCCATCCCGGCAACATCTCGCTCCGCCCTGGCCGACCCTTAGTGGCGCGCGACTATGGCCGACGAGTACAAGGCCCTAATGGACAATGAGACCTGGTGCCTCGTCCCCCGTCCTCCCGGCACCAACATTGTAACCAGTAAGTGGATTTTTAAACACAAATTTTATGCCGATGGCTCACTTGCCCGTCACAAGACTCACTGGGTAGTCCAGGGTTTCTCCTAACGACCCGGTGTCGATTATGACGAGACCTTCAGTCCCATCGTCAAACCCACCACCATCCGGGTCATCCTCACTTTGGCTGCCTCGTATTCCTGACCGATCCATCAGCTTGACGTGAAGAATGTCTTTCTTCACGGTCATCTGATAGAAACGGTCTACTGCCAGCAGCCCCCAGACTTCGTCGACCCTTCTCATCCCGACGATGTCTGTCTTCTTCAACGTTCCCTCTACGGTCTCAAACAGGCCCCTCATGCATGGAACCAGCGCTTTGCTGCCTATCTTCGGCACATCAGCTTCGTGGCCTCTACGTCCGACAGCTCTCTGTTCACCCTCCATATCGGCTTCGCTACTGCCTATCTACTTCTATATGTCGACAACATTGTTCTTACAGCGTCTTCGACGTCTCTCCTCGACTAAATCATGGTCCGACTCCACTCTGAGTTCATCATGACCGATCTTGGTCCTCTCCACCACTTTCTTGGCATCTCCGTCACCCGTTCCTCTCACGGGCTCTTTCTTTCCCAGCGTCAGTATGCCATCGACCTCCTCTAGCGTGCGGGCATGGCCGATTGTCACTCCACGGCCACCCCGGTCGACACTCGAGCCAAACTCTCCGCTGCCGATGGCGCACTCGTTGCCGATCCCTCTCAATATCGGAGTCTTGTCGAGGCTCTCTAATACCTCACCCTCACCCGGCCCGACCTCACGTACACTGTTCAGCAAGTGTGCCTCTTCATGCATGCTCCGCGCGAACCTTACCTCGCGCTGCTCAAGCACATCCTATGCTACATGAAAGGCACCCTCTCCAGCGGGCTACATATCTGCTCCAGCCCCATCGACTCCCTCACCGCGTACTCCGACACGGACTGGGCAAGCTGCCCCAACTCTCGACACTCTACGTCTGGCTACTGCGTTTTCCTCGATGACACTCTAGTATCCTAGTCCTCAAAACGTCAGACTACAGTATCCCGGTCTAGCATCGAAGCCGAGTACCGCGCCGTCGTCCATGCCGTCGCCGAGTGCTGCTGGCTTCGCCAGCTTCTCCAGGAGCTCCGTGCACCCCTCTTCTCCGCGACCGTCGTCTACTGCGACAATGTCAGTGCCGTCTACATGACCGCCAACCCGGTTCATCATCGACGCACCAAGCACATCGAGATCGATATCTATTTTGTCTATGATAAGGTCGCATTAGGACAGATTCGGGTGCTCCATGTACCATCGGCGCACCAGTTTACCGATATAATGACCAAAGGCCTACCCACGCCTTTGTTCACCAGTTTTCGGTCCAGTCTCTGCGTCCGTTCCCCTCCCGCTGCAACTACGGGGGGTGTTAGACCACTGGTCTGAGTTGTATATATATATAGACCCGACCCCCTTGTATACACTTGGGCTCTTAGTCACTGTACATATTTCTACAGTTACGTATCGGGTTTGCCGCTATGGGAATCAGGACCGTGGTGGTCTGTCCCACGTGATCGCCCCGTCCGCAGTGGGCTTCTCCATCGCTACAGCCTCCTCCACCTCGTTCTACGCTTGCACTACGAGCGCCGGCTCCTGCACCGCCACCAGTGCCCCTCGCTACCTAGTTCGACCCATCTGCCCCACGATCTCCCGCTGGCCTGTCATGTTGAGGAACCAGACCTCTCTCTCCCATGGAAGCAACGCCGAGGCCCTTCACCACACGGTCATCGGCCTCCATTATCACCTCTTCCCGGATTGAAGACAGCCGCATTGGCAGCAGTAGTGTGACGATTGGCGCCGTTGCCACGCGCGACATATCTTCCACCGCTGCTAGCCATCGCTCCTTCCCGCACCACCTCCGCGAACGAGCGACGGGAATTAGGTTTTGGTGGCCGAAGCTGATTGCGTGCTAGTCTATGTAACGGTGGGGATTTGTCGTCTCTAATAGCCAGCTTTGTGTAGATCAGGCCCAGGCCCATTAACTACAACCTCATGCACTAATGGGCGCTGATCGGGACGAGGTAACTGCTGCCATGGGCAACGACGAGAATTGGCAAGGAGATCGTCAAACGTCATCGGCGGTGACCATCGCCGTGGAGAATGGGGTCCTTGCCAAGGAGCCTTTCCTTTGTCTGTTTTTTGAACTGATGAAGGTTGCTGATGAACTTTGGCCATCGTCGACAAATGTCGATTTTGGTTTAATCTGGATCTTCGGGAGGCCACCGTTGTCCACTCCTCTTTTTTTTACGTGAAAAGATAGAGAGACTCTACCTTATAACCATTTATTAATGGTGAGCTAAAAGTAGTACAATAAGGTTGTCCAAACGGGCTAGTCAAGCAGCTAAAGAAGAAAAAGAAAACGAGAAAGGATTACTGAAACAAAAAGAAATTTGAGAAGAAAGAAAATGAAGATAAAAAAGAAACGCAAATGAGAAGAGAAGAGTCTACATAAGTAAATAAACAACAACAAATTGGAGGTGCAATTAGAAATTATGTCAGCTTTGCTATCCATTATCCAATACCATGACATTAGCCTGGCTTGGCATGGGATTCCCAAAGGCTTAGACTTTCAATGATTCTTCTAATCAGTATGAAGATAGTCATGGTGCCAGCTCTGAATATGAGCATATTATGTGCCTTCCATAGGTTATGTGTACAGGTAGCAAAGCATATGGGCCAGCTCGTTCGAACATGCGAGAGTGATTGGGGTAATTGTTCCACAAATTTCAGAATGCCTTTGGCCGAGATGGCCTTTTTATGTAGTTCTAATCTCCGTCATAGCTGTTCTGCTAGTTTGCACCGCAAAATTATGTGATTAACCATTTCTAATGCAACGCTTAGAGCATAGTGATGGTCTTCAAACCAATGTTTCTTGGTTCTATTGAGATTGGTATTTAGTCTATCATGAAAGACAAGACATAAGAAGATCCGACAGGAGTTTGGGATTGCTTTCATCCAAATATACTCTATTGGTTGCCATTGTAATCCATAAAAGTTTAGTAAGTTATAAGTTGCTACCGTAGTAACTTCAATGGATATCAAGAGAAATGTCCATGTATTCGGTGTTTCAGATACTAGTTCCTAATCATCTAGGACTATCATAAGTATGTGTAGCTCCTGAGTTGCTTGCCGAGATAGCACTAGATGTAGATCGATCTGCCATTCATTCATCTTGAATTAAGAGGAGACAGTGCAATCTATGTTTGAAGCGAAGAATGTGAGGGTTGGAAGGGATACGCAGAAATGTCTCAAAATTGTCAAGTGATCTCTCCATAATTGGGTCGATCGGCCATCCCCTATAGACACTTGCATTGCTGAGATCACTTGTTCCAATGCAAGGAAGATTGTCTTTCAAACTGGGTATCATTTGGTCATGCTTTAAGTGGCATCTGATCCTGTAGATAGTTAAATTGTAAACACCAGAAACATGGCTCCAACAAGCCTAAAAGTAGCTTGTCTGCTAGCTTCATAAGTAGTTGTTGACATGCGCAGTCGGCTCATGCTCACTTGCCTTCTCGACACGCCAAGGCCTAAGAGGTCTATAACTCCAGGGCATATCCTTTCGCTCATTGGAGTGCACTCCCGATGATCATATCAAGCGTGCTAAAAGATATGTTCAAGCCAAATCGGTCCTTTGTGTTCACCGATGAAGGTCTAATGGAATCACGCCCAAACATGCCGAAGCCTAGGAGGCCTGTTTGGCTCCAGCGTAGGTCCTTCGGCTTTGAGATGTCTTTGTTGGTTTGCTGTAGTTACGGACGTGCTAGTCAATTTGACCTCTAATTGATAAGAAAAACAGATATAGTTATATCATAGAGCCAATCGGCTAATAGGTTGATATGGACTCCTGCTATCAGCTGATTGCCGATACGATTAGAGTAGCCATCGGCTGTGAGTCTGATATACCTCTGCTATCGACTGGTGGCCATTAGCAACTATAGTGCTCATACATCGACTAGAAAGCCGATGATGGCATAGGTGAATGGTGAGAAATAAGTAAAGGACTCATCGACTGTAGAGCCGATGACACTCTGAACAGAATACATGATGAATAATAGTGAGTGAGACCCGATCTTCCAAAAGTATAAGACCTAGCGACCATCGATGACGGTACTGTTAGTGTCAGTCTCAATAGATCAGACTAAATCGAGACAGTATGAGGCTAAGGCTAATGGCACCAAGATGACAAAAGACTAGATCGAACGTAATGATGGAGGGACTGAGTGAACCCATCGACTGCTATCGGCTGTGGGTCCGATGCAAGTGTATAAGTAAACTCGTCGGTTAACTGAACCGATGGGGAAAACGAAACCCACTAAATCTCGATGCCAGATCTAATAGAACCAGATCGATTGCTAGCAGATTAATCACCGAGAATAAGATATATATATGTGTGTGTATCGGCTGAATAGTTGATACGTTAGGCGTGAGGTGCAAGGTAAGGATAACTCATCGGCTAGCCACTCCGATGAAACGTCGTGCGAGAACCTGCCAGCCCACGGCTCGATCTACGGCCTGATGCAGCATGAGACCGATGACGATAGAGGGAAGCCGATAAGCTGATAGGTCTCACGTGAGATGATACGGTATGCCTGATCAGACTAAGAAGTTGAACCTAACCGATACAGTCTTAAACAAAACGAACATACCAGGATAGTAGCAAGACTTACCCCTTCGCTGGAGATTGGACTTAACCGATGCAGCCCCACGTCGAGAGCTAGAACCCATCGGTAAAACCTAGATAAACTAGGGTGGCAATGCACCAAGATTGAATTGATTCGTGATGGATGTTTTACAAGGGTCTAGAGAGCCTTTATTTATACCCTAGAGTTACAAGAGTCTGACACGGTTACAAACAACCACTAGACGTTATTTTCTAAACATAAAAGAAAATAATCTCTAAGAAGTTAGCAAAACTAATTAGATTTACCTATCGTATAAGATATATTCTATAGAGATAAAGTACACTATCGTGGTTTTCACAACTTCTCCTCAAACTTGGTTCCATCTAGATAACCTTTCATTTTTAACTAGATTGAATCAATTCTTAATTCGTCTGATCAGATTTTTTCACTGTATCAATCGACTTCCTTCCATAAGCCGATCGACTCCTCCTCCATCGGTCGATTCCATTGGTAGGTTTACCAAATTTTGGTGTTAACAATAGTGCTTGATTATGTGTGTGGAGATCACATATGCCGAGGCCTCATTATATCTTCAGTAGTGTTATAGTTGGCTAGGTGACCAGACAGTGACCCTCTTTGATGTCTTTATCCCCTTTCCAAAAGAAAGCTTTGCGCGACTTATCAACCGTATCAATACTTTGTTCCAACCATTTTAAGCATGACATGAAGTAATTTAGGATTGCCGACATTATCGAGTTGACTATTATCAATCTGCTTTCCCAAGATAGTAAGCCTATAATCTGTCTAGCTAGCCTCATATCAATCCTCTCAATAACCAGTGACAGCATCGTGTGTGAAATTTTATTCGTCGATAGTGGCAATCTAAGGTAGTTGCATGGTAGAGGGCTTATTGGGTAGCCAAGCAGTGTTCAGACTTGTGTTACATTGGTACCCATGCGTATAGGCACAAATGTGCTCTTATGATAGTTTATGTGTAGACCAAAGAAAGTAGAGAATTGGTCTAGGATATCCTTCAGAATGACAACCTAATCAACAAAACCATGAATTAGGTTCAAGATATTGACGGCATACTATAGGGTGGGTGGGGCAGCTGGCATTAGAAATGAATGAAACAGGCAACCATCGGCGTATGCGGACTATACCAACTTTTGCAAAACATCCACAACAATGATGAAGAGAAAATTATCGAACACCACATTTACATGTGATTTGGTCTCCTAGAGCTCTATTAATCAAAAACTGAGATTTACCTAATGTTAATAGTGTTTTCATCCACATAATCCATCTATGATCAAAGCATCTGCATGCCAGAACCGTGAATAGACAGTCCCATTTAATTGTATCAAAGGCTTTTTGAAATATAGCTTGAATATAATTAAGGATTTTCTCTTCCTCAAGGCAAATTGAATCAACTCGGATGCAAGTAGAAAATTTTCATAGATGGATATTTTCTTGATGAAGGTTGATTGAATATGATCAATGAGGTTCATTATTTTAAGCTGTAGACGACGATTAACTAGTACTTTGCTAATCAATTTTGGTATACTGTGAAGTAAAGAGATTGGCCTATATTCTTTAATCTCCAAAGATATATCTTTTTTGGAATCAAACAGATGTAAGAGGTATTTATATCTAAAAGGTCAACCTAGTCATGGAAGAAATTGTCAAAGATTTTAATCAGGTACGGTTTCTATTTATGAAGCATTTGTAGAATTTGTTTGTAAAGTCGTCTAGTCTAGGACTCTTGTTGGGAGATAATTTGAAAATAGTTGTTTATATTTCTTTCCATGTGAAACATTGGAACAAATCCGTTAGACTTCTTTGATTAGGACAGAGATCCATCAAGTTGATCACATTCACCCTCAAGGTCACTCACTAAAGATGTTTTTGAAGTAATATATTGCAATCCGAAGCTTTTGTTATATGTCATAGAATTCGACGCCATCTTGTATCAGCAACTGACCTTGTTTCTTTTATAGTTGATTGAGACGAGTGTGTGAAGAAATCGGCTATTTTCATCACTATTGTCCGCTAAGTGATTTCGGCCGTCTTTTCCATTTGAAGGTCTAAAATCAGTTGAGCTCTTTGAGGTGTGACGGCCTCTCGTCTAAGCCAGAATTCCATTAGGGTTAGGGGCCTCCATTCATCCATTTGGTGTAAGTATTGTGTGGCATACTCATTAATATAAAGTTTATTTTAAAGTCATTTCTTTCTTTCGTTATAAGAATGGATTTTTACACATACTTTGTAAAACTTTAGGTTGATGATAGACACTAGATACTAGACGAGTACCCCTAACCCAGTTCTTAAGTCCAGCATGTACAGCCAAAAATTTTCAAGGTAAACAATCTTTAAATGTTGGAGATTTGTTGAGGCATCTGCTATTATAGACGTGTGATCTGAAGTTACTGCTGTTAGAGTGACTGCATTGACCAATTTATGATACTGTAATTCTTTTCCACCCCTCTTCCAAACCTGAAACCACTGAACACGGAAAACTCACCATATGGTTAGTGTTGGATGGTTAGAGTTGCGGTAGATCATCATCAGACACCAAGTCTCCATCGGAGATATCGTGCTGAATCGCCCAAAAACGACCGGCCACATGGCTTCTTCCGCCGCCGGAACTGGGCTTAGCGTTAGACGAGGCAGAGACTGGCGATCGGGCTTGGGCAGCCCATCGCCGGCGCCGACGCCGGCGAATCCACCGTGCTTGGTCGCCTCAAAGACGCCTCACCGAGAAACCCGGAATTCAAAAAGTCCTATCCACTCGGAATACGGTGTCCCGCGATAATTATTTTACTTCTACATCTTCTTCAGAATCGTACGGTTTGATCTGCATTCTGCAATGCATGATGTAATCCAAATGGATTAATAACTCCTTAGAGGCTCAGAGCAATGCCCCAATGCAGGAGATTTCAGTTTAGTTTGAGCCCCAAAACAATACAGATTGCATAGGAATTCATGTTACTGTTACCGGTGTATAAGTGTTCAGCGGATAGAGCTAAGCTGAGATGCATCGAATAACCCAATTACTCATAAGTCCAAAACATGAGGTGACAACCAGCACAAATCCTCAAATCGCAGCAAGATCCACTGCACTAGACTAGGGCTGCGTTCCTTTCTCAAAGACCTCTTCCCAAACCTCTAATTTTTCGTTTTTTATACGCATATTTCTCCAACCATTATACGACATGTTTTTCTAAATAAAACCTATATACAAAAGTTATTTAAAAAATTATGCTAATTAATTTTTTAAGTTTTTAAATTAATACTTAATTAATTATACGTTAATCTGCTGATGGGAAAACAACAAAGGGAGAGGAAAAAGAGGGAAATGGACACTGCTCCAAACGCAAAGCTCACAATTCACAAGGCCCGCGCCATCCTAACCGACCCCGTCCGGACACACACTACAGCAAGTTCAGGCCGGCAGCGGCGACAGAGAACACGGACACGGCGAGGGCCGTGACAACGGAGAGACTGACGGCCGGCGCGGCGGCTGCGCGGCCGGAGGAGCCACCACCGGCGGCGCCAGGTGCCTCGGAGCCGGAGGCCGGGGCGGGCGCCATGGTCGGCGCCCCGGAAGGGGCATCAGAGGAGTGGCCGGAGGTGGCGACGCGGATGTCCACTTTCTGGCCGATGGCGCAGTGGCCCGGGAAGCCGCAGAGGAAGTAGTGGTGGCCGGTGGCGTTGAGGACCACCGAGTCGTTGCCCGTCGACCAGGTGGCGATCGGCTTGCTCGCGTCGCAGTTCTTGTAGTCCGCCTTGCTCACCGCCATCACGTTGTGGAACTGCTTGTTGTACGTGAACACTGCGGCGTTTTCAGTCAGGAGAAGGCAAAATTTTGTCAGTTAATCATCAAAAGACCACAGTGATAAAAAAAAAAGAGTTTGTTGGAGAAATCACAATACTGGGTAGCACAAAGCAATAAAATCATGTTGTGTTATTTTTTAAAAAAAAAAGCTTTTGGTTGCTGTGGAACAGGATGAACCTAGTGCAGTTCATATCTGCAAGATCCTACCAATTAGATCGCAATCACCAGATATGACACGCTTGAGAGTCACTACTAAAAAGTCTATTCTGTTCAGTTTGTCTTAATCTATTCCAATTAGCAACTTCCTCCTAAAATTCCACTCTCTAGCATCCTTTACTGATGACTTGACTACTTGCTTCGATGTGATTGGCAGTGTCTCATCTTTCCTATACATATATATCGGTAAAAACAACGGTATACTGGTTTGACAAAAGAAACCCAAAGCACCCGACGCGTAGTTATCATGAAGATACTTTAAATCTAGAACCACCGAGCTAGAGCTAAACACGTGTAAAAATCCGAGAGGTAGCTAGTTTGACTGATTGAGTGGCATCTCCAGTGCAACAAATGATATGACCACCATGCCAACTTTCCAGCTCATGGGGCCAACCCCAATCTGGTGTCCACATTGCCAAATGACACTTTGGCAACTCTCGTATAGAACAGAGATAATCATAGACCCTCTTTCTGGATGAGCTATATGAATTTGTGGTTCTTTGATTACTCTATGCCATCGAAATATGGCATCCTTGCCGTCATCTTTTCGGCCCACCGAGGGCTACCAACCAACCATGAGATTGCTCAACAGAAAACAATGATTCAATGAGAGCGCATGCACCAGTGTGTCGGCCATGGGGCCCAACATAATTTGACAAGCTGTGGAAAGAGGATCCAAGACAGATGACGCGAGGAACAGAATGGTCATTGGTCCATGTAGAGCTAGGATCAAAGGAAGGGCATTATGGATTTATAGACCTATAGACTACAGTTCATGAAGCAAGTACCACATTGATGAATGGTGATGGAGATGGAACAAGTAGCAACTGAAAGCATGATATAAACTCCTATATTGTTATAGGTTAATTGGGATTTGATCATTCAATGCAAAGAACAGACCGCAACTTTCTTCAGCAAGGGCAACTGTAAAAGTGCCTTTAGTGCCCCTTCTTTTCTCAGCTAAAGAACAAGTGCCTCCAAAATAATCGGCACACATGTCTAATTATGTAAAAAGAATTAACACGCTTTTCCCTAAAGCAAGAAAAGTTATTTATACAAGAATAATTGAGCAACAAAGTACTTACATGAGCCTAGAGCTTAAAAAACAATATTATGGCTGGCAATGACCGATTTGTCCGTGTTTTCACAGTTTCACACTTGAAGTCACACCCAGACATACCGATGGTAGTGCGCTCTTTCCGAAACCAGGATGTCCTTTGGTGGAGAAGAAACAAGAAAAAGCCTGCTCGCTGACGTCAGGTAGCCAGATGCCCAGATAGACTTGTTTGGATTCATACCGAAATACGGAGTACACCTTACCAGAACTATCGGCCTATCGCTACCGCACCAACCGCGTGTCACGGCGCATCACCATGCCACAGAAAGGCACGCCAGGACAGACAGATGTGCATGAGGAAACACGCACGCACCGGGTGCAGCCCATGCACAGACCGACACGCATCGACCCGGCCGGGCGCGCCGCGCACGGCGAAAGCGCCGGTGGGAAAAGGCCAAACGGCGCCCGCGCGCGCGGCGCCCACACGCGCACCGAGGGAAAAAGGTTCTGGCTGGCTGCGTGCGTCTCGCAAACGCGACGAACTGCGGCCAACGCGCGGCGCGTCAGGCGGCGAGGGCCACCAGCTGGTGCAGAGGTGGTGCCGTGCGCGGCCGCGGCCGCGGCCGCAGGCGTGCGGAAGCCCCCACCTACGTTACCTGATACGGCCCTCGGCTGGCTATCGGATATCGATACGCATCCGATACATCTATAAATGTATCCTGTACATATCCAACATTTTTACATTTTTAAAAATTAAAATAATTCTGAATACTCTTCAGATACGCAATGATATGACATAGATATTGACGAACCCTAAATCCCCTACCGACCCACCCAGTCACATAGCTCATAATTAAAACCCCAACTCTCTCGCTAGACCTCGCTAGACCGCATCCATGTCACCTTTGCCAAACCGTCTAGCTCTAACATGTCATTATAGCACCACCATCTTCTCTTGGCACATTAGCCATCGATGCCTCCTCTCGGTGCATCGGCTATCGCCCGACGCAACCACTACCTCTGCTCGAGGCAACCGTCTCCTCACCTGACGCAACCATCGTCACCGGCGTCCTAGCCTACTATGGAGGATAAATCCTCTCTTCTTTGTAATCTGTAAGTAATTTTTTTTAAGTACACGACCAAATGTATTTTAGAAGCGAAAGCTCTGGTAGTGCTAACCAAACCATCCTAGTGATATTGCTGTTGCTCTTACTGCTATTTTCAGTTCACACTACATACCTTAATTTTCTATATTTTTTAATTATATATATACGATCACTATAAAAAAAGATGACGTACATCGCATATCTATATTCATATCCATATTCCTATCACCATATCTAGCTAACGTAGGCCCCCGCCACTCCGCACCGGCGCACCGGGAAGAAAAGGCCAGGCAACTAGGCGAGCCACGCAGAAGAGCCGGCCGGGCTGGCCAGCTGGGGCGCCGCGAAGCAGTGCAGTGGTGGCTACGGTCACGTCCTGGCAATATCACCCTACTACAGTATAGACATACGACGCTGTCCCGCTGCAGTTGTACGTCCTCGGCGGTCTGCTCTACACGTACGCGTGGTGCGCCGCAGTGTGCGCGTGCTAATGGAGTACTGTCCTGTAGTAGTACTAGATTACGGTTTGTACTGTAGAGAACCTACTAGCAGCAGCGCCCTGGCAGCGCAGAGCCGTAGTCCTTGTCTAATGAAACTGGTCTGCACGCCTAGAATTTATCGCTGGGCAATGAATGAGGCTTTGACTCAAGTGCCGGCGCGTCACCGCACCCGTGTCGAGTGTGAGCACGGGGATCACCAGCCGGCTAAGCTGGCTAGCTCACGAATCACGGCTCACGATACCGTGAAAGGAGGCATACTAGTGGACTAGTGGACGTCACTACGTCAAACCGTATTTGGGCATTAGCGGACAGCGACGTCGTCGAGCCAGGTGGGTGACCCCAGGCCCATGTCCAGCACTCCAGCGCCTTGTACGCCGCACAAGCTTGGAGCTATTGGCGCTGATTGCTGCGAAGGGCCGAAGTGGAGCTCGGGCCCTCTCCCAATTTCTAGACCTGACAAAGTACTCTACCCTCAGGCAGCCAGAATAAGGGGTGTAAGTGGAATACTGCTGTGCCCTAGCACTTGTGTGGCTTCCACAAATTTCTCTCCTCTGAGAGTCGCAGAGTAGGAGCAAAACTCTGCAAGGCTACTGCTAGCCAGCCGAGGTGCCCGGGTCCAGGGCATCATGTGGATGCTACAGTACGTAACATGGTTACAGCAAACGGGTTTTAGGCTTTTAACTCTTTTTTCCGTTGTTATTTACGACCGATTCGTCTCATAAAGGTTAGATTTTTGTCTTGACAGCGAACTAACACATCGAAATATTCAGACAGGTGTTGTTTCATGCCTAGCTCCGTATCTGTTTCACGCCAAAACAAGGACATGTTACGCGAGATCGAAATCATTTTCAGGCTCAAGCAACAGAAGTGTGTGCTTTGCATGCAGAAAGATGATTAATTCTTGGTTCTTTTTTCTTGCTGTGCACTGAAGAGAAATGCGGCAGGAGAAACGTAGAGGTCGCGTGAGCGAGAGAAAAAGGGAAGAATTCGACGAAACGTACCGACGGTGTCGCCGAGACGGAATTTCTTGGAGGCGGCCCAGGCGCTGTAGTTGGGTTTCCCCATGATGGTCCACCCTGCCTTGTCGCCCACCTCGTACGCCGCCGCCGCCATCCCCGCCCACATCACCGCCGCCGCCAGCGCCGCCACCGCCACGGCCGAGCCCCTCCTCCTCGCCGCACCCATGGCCGCACACCTCGAGAGAGACGCACTTCTACTCCAGGAGTCGAGAGTAGAGTGAAGTGCAGGACTGAAGGAGACTGTGGCACAACCGGCCAGTTAAATAAAGCTCCACAGCTTTTCGAGCCTCCCCTCGTGTCGCGTCTCGTCTCGCCGTGGCCAAGCGCTTTCGGTGTTGCCTCACGGGGGTGTCGCCGTTCGCGCCGTGGGTAATTCCCGGCTTTTTTCAGCGCCGTGCCGACTGCGTACTGTGCATGTGGGGGTGGGCTGCTGCTGCTGCTTGGTTGCTTCGCTCATCCAAAGCTGCATAGCGTTGGATCGATTGCGCGAATTCCAAGACTGCCCTCGGTCGTGCCGTTGCGCAACATGTAGCCTATGGCTGAGCCGTGATCCTTACTCCGTTGACAACGTACAGCATACGGGACTTCGTTCAGGGAAGATTTCGTACTTTGGCCGTCGGATCGGATGTATGACATAGATATACTACTACGAAACAAATCCAAGCCAAATTGATGCGACTCGATGCGTAGCAGAGATGTGATATGTAGTATGGTCCTGCCTCCAATCCTTCTCCATATGCTTGTCGTTGTTGAAACATTCGGCCCAGTTAACCGGCCCAGTTTAGTTGGGCTCTCTCAAATCGGCCCATTGATCAGTCAGGCTCAAGCCCACATGAGTCCCGACAGCATAAACCCCTCTCGTCCGGTCCCTCTCCTCCAACCTTCGCTTCCTTATCCACATCCGCCTTTCCACTCTCCGCTGCACCCCGGCGCTCCTCCACAGAAGCGACGCCTCCTCCTCCCGCCGCGCTCGTACATGCCGCCTCTCCACGCCGTCTCCCCCGCGGCGGCGGCCGCCCCGCCGCGCGCTCTCTCATCTGCCCGCGTCCCGCACCGCCCAGGTAGGCAGGCTCCCTGCCCAACTTCCTCTCTTCTGGCCCGCGCGAGGGCTTGGACTTGAAGTGTTGGAACCCACTGCTCCGGGTGGTACTGGAGCACCGAGGCATTCGAAATTCTGAAAATGCGTGACGCCTTGTGGTTGCTGGCTTGGCTTGATCATTCTCTGCGTCCTAACGGCTGATGCCAGATGCCTCCGTTGTTTCTCCAATGCTGGCATGCTGCAACCTTCGCAAATACAGTAGTTACGTGTCTTATTCGTGATTGTAGCTGTAATAGTAATAATTCAGACCATACAGAGAATTTAGCTAGACGTTTTTACCTTTTTTTAGTCAGACTTCCTTATATTTGATCAATTTTATAGAAAAATATAGCAATATTATTAATATAAAATAATATAGTATCTAAATATATTTAATATTAGATTTAATAATTTGGTGTTGTAAATGTTGATATATTTTCTTATAAACTTGTCAAACATAAGAAAATTTAAGTTTTAAAAAGTCAAAACGTCTTGTAATATGAAACGGAGGGAGTAACATCTAATGTTACTGAACAATTTCGCTTTTGGTAGTTGGATATTCCCTTGATTCAGGTCCAAATTAAGTTTAACGATGTCAGTAAGATGTTTCACCCATGTTTTATTTGTACATGTTATGTTATTACTTATTACAGAAATGAATTCGTGATGTTTCACCCGTGTTTCATTAGTACATGTTATGTTATTACTTATTACAGAAATGAATTCGTTGGCATCTTATAAATGCTTCGTAGTTCAAACTTGGTAGGGTTTACAATGTGTCCCCCATGCTGTTGGAGTGTTGGGTTTACATAGGAGTATTTATTCTCACTTATAGTCAGTAAATACTAGTAAATACCAGAAAATCATTGCCACACATGAATGAATTTGAGGCAGTTTTTAAAAAACTCAAGTTAATGGGCATTGTCTAGGTGTCTAGCACTCTAGCTAACAAATAATGATGCATGGCCTCACTAGAAGATGTTGTGTTTGACAGGTTGTGTCCCTGAGCGCCCAACCATTTTGAGCTCTTCCACAAACTTCATGAGTCTCCGTGCTGGACCAATGCGCTTCTGTAGCACACCTCTTGTTCTTCAAAATTCAGACAAGAGGCAAGCTACTTTGTATTTAATTATTTCTCCCACTTATCAACCTCCACATTAATCTCTAATAATTTGTGATTAACATGTTATCAGAGCAGTGTTGAGGCATGCTACTATTGAAGAAATTGAGGCAGAAAAATCTGTCATTGAAGACCAAGCTGTAAGTGCAATGCAACTTTCTTGTAAATGGTCATTTTACCTTGTTAGTGTTGTGCCTTGGATGCTCACTAGCTGCAGTTATGCATCTTCAGAGGGAAAGGATGGAGAAGGCAATTGAAACAGTCCAAAATAACTTCAATACTGTGAGGACAGGACGGGCAAACCCAGCTATGCTTGACAGGATTGAGGTTTGAGGACTTAAGCCTTGTTCCTTTTTCTGTTTGTAAGTAACTCTTGCATGATCACATCTTTTATTCTTACACACAATGGAAGCCTTCTCTATACACATGCTACTATCGTGTGCTTTTCTTAACTGAAACTATGTGTGGGCTGGTATTTATGGTAGCTGGCTAATAGCAAACAAAAACAAAACTATGGTCCATATACTGTACATAGACTATATTTGGACACAATTTGATTGCCTTCTGCAACTAAAACCAGAGCTGGTATTGGATTTTCCATTCATTGTGTTGAGGACTGTGAAAGGTTATTGTGAAAAGTAAATATGCAATTATGTCTTATGTGTGAGAATTTTGTTACAGGTTGAGTACTATGGAACTCCAGTGAACTTGAAGAGCATCGCACAGATAAACACTCCAGATGCAACTTCTCTTCTTATCCAGCCATATGACAAATCTTCGTAAGTTGTTTGTCATTCCCAGTTCAGAGCTGGTATTGGATTTTCCATTCGTTGTGTTGACACTCATGTGTGGTGCAGCCTCAAGCTCATCGAGAAAACAATAGTTGCTGCTAATCTGGGGGTTACACCAAGCAATGATGGAGAAGTGATTAGAGTAACTGTCCCGCCATTGACATCTGACCGCAGAAAGGTATGCTTTAGAAGTTCATCTGTGTGAATTATGTATGGTCATTTAGTAATTATGGGTCCATATGGAAAATTTTCCTTGGCAAGTTTGGACATTAAGTTTTCCTGACATCCTAAACATTAATCATTAGCTGAGTTGAGCTATATTATTCCTGAAGAAAATTAAATACCTTATGTTCATTGAAGTAGCAATATTTTGAACTTCAAAACTTTGCACGAAACCCACCTGGATACCTAATTAGTGTTTACAAGTATGTTAACGTAAACAGAGCCAATATTCTATACAGAAAGTTCTCTAAAATGTACAGGGTCAGCAAGTATCATTTTTAGTGCTGTCTGATATTGTAATGTGGTGAATATTTGTCTAGTCTCAAACAAGAAAAGCGGAAATTGCTTTGGACATGCCATGCACAAAAGACTAGCATATTATCAAAACAAGCCAAATTTCTGGTGCAATTTTATGGAGCTAGATTAAAGTTCATTTGAAAGTTAAAATTCTATTTGGTGTACAACTTTTGTTTCTATTTTCTATAAACATAATTGTATTTGGTATACAGCTGTATTGATCAATATACACCCAACCTGATGAACGGCATAAATCTTTCTCCCACTTTGTTAAATTCTATTTCTCTTTCGGCAGGAATTGGCAAAAACTGTAGCTAAGTTAGCTGAAGAAGGCAAGGTATAATCTTAAGCTTCACCTTTCACTGTTTTTGACAGAAACATTTGTTTTACATTTTGTATTGTGATTTAATGTTCTTATGCCTCAATCTTCCAGCTTCTTATTTTACTTTACCTGTGCAATCATATTATTAAGATTAGTGCAGCAGTTTGACTGACTGTGCTAACTTGCGTCTGTCATGGTGCTGGTACTGCTTGTATGCAGTAACGTAGTGCAAACAACAGTACCGGTACTGTAGCCTCTGGCCAGGGAAGACGTTAGGAAGGCTTCATCTTCTTCAGCAAGAATATCTATTTCCCTAATTCATTAATTACCTTTCTTGTCCAAGGATTCCATATCTTACATCTGCTAGTTCAGGATTGTGATCGTTTTCATTAAGCAAGATGATATAATTATTTTAAACATCTAGTTCCATATATTTCCTTCTTTCCACTTAACAGACTCATTTCTTCCATAGCGAGTGAAGAGCACTGTCAGCAGCAAGATGAGGGTGTGAGGCCTGCCCTTGTTAGTTATTACTGTGCACATATCAGCCATATCAGTTTAGTAATACTGAACAAATCAATATCTGAAATTTTTTAGCACGTCAGATGACCAGATACTTATCACTTCTACAAGTTCATTTCTGCTGTCTGAGATGTGTATTAGTTAGGAAGATGGAGCATAGTATGAACTGTAGAGGAAGAGGCTTTCACAAAATTTGTTATGCACACTTTACTCCCGGTGCTACACAAACTTACCATATGATTGTTGGTCTATCAAGCGCTGCCTTACAAACCATGTAAAATGGGTGATTTATCTAATTTTTCTAAGGCTTGGGCACATTTAGTAGTTTTCAGAAGATGCTTTACTTTATACAGAAGGTGCTTGCTTCTCATTGTAGATTACTATACTCGAATTTTCATGACTGATAACATATTCATCTCCTTGTGGATTCTATGAAATATTAGTTATGAATATGATGTTATAACTACTTTTACAGGTTGCTATAAGGAACATAAGAAGAGATGCAATCAAAGCTTACGATAAGCTTGAGAAGGTTCGCCCTCTCAGTTAATATTATTTTGTCGGTGCTATTGTACCTTGTGTTTTTGCAGTGGAATTAACCACTTCCACATGCTTACATAGGAAAAGAAACTTTCTGAAGATAACGTGAAGGATTTATCAGCTGATCTACAAGTAAGGATTGTTTTTGCCTTTTCTTCACGTGGTTGTAGTGAGGTTCCGATGTCCCTTTGGAATCTCATCCATTAGATACAAGCATGCAGCATGAACTGACATCGTGTATAAATTGTGCAGAAAGTTACAGATGAGTACATGAAAAAGATCGAAGCCATCCAAAAGCAGAAGGAACAGGTACTTTGGTCCTGTCGTTTGTCTTTATTCAGATAAGATATTCCTTCATGTTGGTTATTATTATTCCACTCTAACTAGACAGATGCATAATTGCATGCCTAGGGTAAATAAATGGCTTCTCTTGATGTATAAACTGTACTCCAGAACCACAGGAATTGACTCAGGCTTGTTTGATATTTTTACTTTTCAGGAACTCATGAAAATTTAGACCGCATGTTAGCCTTTAAACTGGTGAGTTCATCTTCCTGCGAAGTATATGAAGTCGAAGAATACACGGTGAATTATGCGGCCGCAGGTTTCTTGAACCTTTCCATCTTTCTCATGGACCGGTATTTCGTCGGGATGCATCTGTTTGGGCTGGAGTCTTCCTGAAACTGATGAATGGATGCAATTTCAGATAATGTTGCCGTGTCCCTCATTTTCATTTTTGTAACTAGTATACTCCGTATAAAAGTAGGTCTTGACCTCATCCATGTGCTACCGCTACATTGTCAATATTCCTCACGTGAATCAAAATGCTGCAACTGTGAATTATCGCCCACGCACTCTCAATCCTCAACCACTGTTGCCATACTGTCGGTTTATTCCCATGTTCAGTGGATCTCAGTTTTGTCAACAGCCACCGACATATGCAGGGTTTACGTTATGGACAATAGCCTCTCGCTTATCACGATGACCGGTGTTATCTACGGATAGGGATAATAAAAGTCAACTGATAATTCAAAAAAATTCGATGGATTGTGATGATATTTCGTCTAAACTTATCAATAATCGAAAACGTGCATCTGGACCTTCATCTACATTACTAACAGGGTTTGTGCTGTCGATGAAATCCGACTGAAAATCGCGTAATTTTGAGGTTTTGACATGAGAAGAATGTAGATTCTGAGTGAAATTTTAAATGGTTTTCAATTTTAAATAGTAAAATTCAACCAAAATTCGATGCAAAAAAATCATACCATTAGGATTGGAATGTAGCACTCAATCGAAAGCACCGCCTGCTCACTAACATCACATGGCAAGTGATGAAAGGCCAGTTTTTTTTTTCTTAGAGTAAAAAGCCTGTAAACCTAAGAAGTGGTTGGAAAGGATGCTTTGTTTTGACACGACCATGAACCAACCGGCGATACCCGGTCGAGCCCTCCCATAGGTCAGATCACGATCTTCACAAACAGGGAGTATCACTGCAGCACCGGTGTCGAGTCGACACGTTTCCCGCCGACAACGACCAGGCTGCGATAATTACGGACACTGATGCCGCTCCTCCAGTACAGTTGTGCCCACACCCCTGACCCCTGACCGCTGGATACCATGCGAGTGGCAGGTTACCGGGCCCACCCACCACCAGGTGGGGCCCGCTGCCTCGCCGGGAGCTACTACTAGCAGAGCCGGGTGGCCCCCAGCAGGTTACAGTCTTGGGAGTGTTTGTGCCCAGTGGTGTGTGTGGGGATTAGCGGATGATGGTGAGTGATAATTATAGGAGGTGAGGTAACCGTAGATGAGGTGTGAGCCTGTGAGGTGAGCTTACTGTACTGCTCTTGGTCACTATAGTGACTAGTCCATCGGTTATCATAAGAACATTAGTATAGTAATAGTAACAGAAACGATAATGTCTCTTTCCCAATTGTCTTTTGTAATGTTAGGAGCAAAAGTTGATCTTTGATTAGTCAGCATCAACACGCTGTTTTTTTTTATTTAAGAAAAGAACAATAAAGGTTCAATGCGACAATGCCTCACTGGAATCGAGCAGATTACAAGAACTGTATGGCTGTATCCCGTACTTCGATATGGAATGCGCCGAGATTGGATGAAAAATCACAGAACTCAGGGGAAAGGCATTGCGGCATGCACACCAAACAATCTACTCCTAACAAGTACTAACAGCCTAACAAAATCGTGCAAGAAAAAGCAGAAGGCAAAGCCCCGAAGCAGCAACTTCCAACTTGAGCAAAAGAGCACACACAACTCCGAATTAGACGCGCGCGATGAGAAAAGAAGCACGAGACTCGCCGTCTCGGCCGATCAAATAAAGCACGGGAGCAAGAACTACACCGGAACCGACGTCGGAGCTGAGCAGCCGCGCGCCGGCAGACTCTCCCCACCATCGCCTAGCTTTGCATCCACCGCCGTCTGAGAAGGCACCGGCCCCTTCGGCCGGAGTCATCGTGGACGTAAGAGCGCAGGCATCGACGGCGATCATGGCCGGCCGGCCGCCTGAGTG
This sequence comes from Oryza coarctata, assembly GCA_030770085.1. NCBI lineage: Eukaryota > Viridiplantae > Streptophyta > Magnoliopsida > Poales > Poaceae > Oryza > Oryza coarctata. The sequence continues at coordinate 15,661,750 of CM061475.1, forward strand.
GCCGCAGCGTTTGGTCTGCTGACACCTTCCCTTCGTCTGTTGAAAGAACACGACGCCTCATTTATACGCACCTCAGCTGAGCTGACTTGTGGCAACCAATCCTGTAGGCTGTACTCTAGTCTACAAGTACTAGCCCCTACCACTACGCTTTGCCACTTTGGCTCCTGCACCCATCAGCTTTAACGACCAGTATGAGTACTACTGTTTTCTGTAGTGGACTTGAGGGGAGAAAGTGACATGCCGGGTGACCCGGCCGATCGTGTGGCCAAAGATATGCTGTCGCATCACAGTGGCCCCACGAATAAATACTTACTGTAACCGTGTACTAGTGGTGTAGTATATCACGCATCATGTGTAGTATTTGATATTTCTACGACAGAACTGCTCGCAGTGCAGGGGCGGGCCCACTTAAATTTAAGGGTATTTACATGTGTTCCTAAAATTTTTAACAAAAATATTGGTATATATGACTATGTATACGAAGAAAACAAAATACAGGCCATTTCAACACAAGAAGCAAATAAGCCATTAACGCCAAAATCTAGCAAACAAAAGACTATTGATTTATTAAAAAGAGTCTATTTGCTAGAATTCGATCGAATGTAGCGAGAAAGGATTCAGTCCTATAAGACAATTTAAATGAGACCGAGTCTCAGGAGGAGTCGTGAAACTCACGATAGGATAATTTATCTATATAAATTATATCTGATAGAAATAGAAATATTTAGTTAATTCAGTTAACTTCTTTAGAGATATTTTACTTTTATATTTTTTTAGGAAATAACGTCCGATGTTTTTGTAACCGCGTCAGACTGTGTAATGATAGTATAAATATAGATCTCTAGAAGCCTATAATCAATCGATCGATCAATCCAATAAACCTTCGGCGTATCGTCACCCTAGCTCGTCTAGGTTTTTACCGGAAGGTTCTAGCTCTCGACACGGGGCTACATCGGTTAAGCTCCATCTCTCACAATGGGGTAAATCTCGTCACTATCCCGGTATATCTTGTTCTGTCTAAGGCTGCATCGGTTAAGTTCAACCTTTTAGTCAGATCAAGTGTACCGCATCACGTCCGTGCGACATCTATCGGTTTACTAAGCTCTCTCTGCTATCGTCGGTCTCGTGCTGTATCGATTAGGTTCAACCTACGATGTTGTCGATAGTAGAATGAGCTATAGGACTATAGGTCTCTGCCCAGTATTTCATTGAAGTAGTTAGTCAATGAGTTATCTATATCTTAAGTAACACGCCCAGCTTATCGGCGTCTCAATCGATACACATCCATCTTTAGATACTTCCATCGAATGTCACATCTAGTATATCGTGCTTCTAGTCGATACACACATATCTTAATAGATATCTTCTCATCGTATGCTCTGTCCTATCAAGGTTGTATTGATTAGGTTCAACTTCTTAGTTAGATCGAGCATACCGTATCACGTCCGCACGAGGCTTATTGGCGCGTCGGGCTCCTTTCTCTGTTGACAGTGTCATGCTGCATCGATTAGGTTCGACCTACGAGATCGGCGACGGTGATTCGAGCTGGCGCCCCAGCGAGTCTTCGTGCGACGTCTTGTCGGAGTGAGGTAGCCGATGAGTTATCCTCACTATAGGTCATGCATCCATTTCGCATATCGTCTAACGATCAATCCGAAGACGTCGGACGCTTCCTGGTACTGTTTCGGTTCGGTCCGATCTTACAGGGCTCACGTTTGACGTGGTCAACGTCGAGATCTAGTTGATCTCGTTCTCCATCGGCTCAAGCGGCCGATGGGTTTAGGTACAGGCCTGCTTTGAACATTCGGCCATTAGGTAGCCAATGATCTCGCATTTTCCCCTCTCATCGTCACGTTCGGTCTAGTCCTTCGTCGTCTTCGCGCCATTAGTTCTCGGTCTCATACTGTCTCGGTTCAGTCGGATCTATCGAGATTGGTCTTAACGGCGCTGTTACCATGGTCGCTGGCCCAGGTGGCTTCGCGGGGGATCGGACCCCGCTCCGTGCTTTGGATGCCGCATAGCGTCATTGGCTCTTTGGCCGATAAATCTTCTAATTCATTCCACATGTCTATCTCTCATGCCTCTATCAATTGTTTAACCGATGCTCGAGCACTACAACTTTCGTTGGCAATCAAGAGAAATCTCACGTGCTTTGCTATTCTTTGAATACCCTTTGGTGCCCCCCATCGGTTCTGCAGCCGATAGATCAGGATCTCACTTTCGCTACACCCAAAGTCATCACATTCTTCGTCGACATCTGCCTACACCTTTAGTGGCTCCTTAACCAATGGAAGAACGTCCCAATCTCTATCGACGACCAGCCGATAGCAGGAGCCATCCGGATGCGACTGATAACCAACTCGATCTTGTCGACGGCCAGCCGATAGTGAGAGCTTGTATCAGTCTATCGTCCGGCTAACCCGTTCACCTCACCTACCTGTCAATCGCAGGATCAAATTGATTGGCACGCACTCAGACCTCAAAACTTAAGGATCTGCACTACAGTTAAACAGACCTCTTAGGTCTTCACGTGATCAAACCGTCGTCTTTCTCCGATCGAACCTCTGCTCGGCTCGGTCGAACACCCCAGCAAGGTTTAGCGACGAGCAATTAGTCTCTTGGACCGGCTCTCTCCTCCTCCCAATAGTCGATGGCCCAATTCGCACCTCACCTGAACACCACACAGCGAACAACCGAGCAGCGCCATCACTCCCGCACGGCACCTCTCCCTGTCTCTCCTAAATCCCTAACCCTAACTCTCCAACAGCAGCGGGCGTGGCCGCATGCTGGTGCGCGTTCACCTCCTTCCCCTGCTCATGCGGGCTGCGTTGCGGCTAGCGTCCTTGGCAGCTCACCGGCTGGCGCCCTGTGCTCAGAGCCTCCGACGCGGAGACGCTCTCACTGGCCGGTTGGGAGTCCGGCGACGACGACTGGTCTGCCCCGCACCCATCTCAAGTTTGTTCTGTGCACCTGTGCTACCAGCCTGCATCTGGCATATTTGCAATTTTAGATTTTGGTAGTTCGAATAGAAGGGACCTTTTAAATGTTAATATTAGGCATTTAGGCCTTGCAATTTTTGAATTTTCAGGTATGAAATATTAAGAGTTAATGGTTTGAAAAAAATGATTAGGAAAGAGTCTCATTCTGCTTATTATGCTAATTATTTCGTTCATCAGCTTTAACTAATTATGGAATAGTTATCCACCTTATTATTTTATCTTTTTCTATCCTCTATATATTTTATACGCTAACACTTTGATAGGTGATTTTATCTTTTTCTATCCTCTATATATTTTATACGCTAACACTTTGATAGGTGAAATAATTAGGACTTCTATACATTAAATAATTTTAATTTATGATCAATTCTATAAATATATAAAATTATGCTTATATCTGCTATATATTATACAATTAATACTATGTGATATTATGCTTATAAAATGTTAGTGTTTTTGGCCGTCAAAAAAAAATTTTGGCCTCCTTATATTTTGAATATACTCTCAAAATCCTGGGCTCACCCCTGCGTCAGTGTCACAAAATTAATTCCAAGGAATTAATGTGTACAGGTACAATATTTGAAACGAGAAAAAGGTAAATCTACGACACAACTCTACTAGTATCATACGGTGTAATATCATTCGTTATCCATGAAATGTTCATGGCTCGGCGTAGAGGATCCGAGAGACAGTGCGGGCTACGGTCCATCTCCCACCAACGGTGGGGCCCACGCACACGCAGCACGGGCAGGCTATGACCGGTGGGCCCAGACTCGCAACAGCTATGCCGCATGGACCGCGCGCGGGGTGGGGCCCAAATAATTGCCTTGCCTCGCCCGATTGGACGGCGGGGATCATCTCGTTATAGACGGCGGATATGCCACGGGCGACCGAATAATGGCGGCCGTGTGGCCCGGATTTAAGAGGAGGAGGCTCGAGATATTTATCTGTCTCTCCGGTGGTGCCGTGCCAGGCTGGATGTGGCGTGGATAGACTAGAGGCGTGAAACGCACGTGCTCCCTCTTCTCTTCGTTGCAGGCTGCATGCAGCTTTCCACCTATATAGCCGGCCCTACACACTGGTAGAGTAGGAGTGGCACATGAACCAACAGTAGGGCGTGCTGACGTGGTGTACGGTTTTGCGCCGCTCGTGTTACAGTAACAGAACGGTTGACAAGTCTGATGTCGCTTGCCTTCGGTCTAAAGTCCAACTAGTAAGCCAAATATTCTTGTCTAGATTATCCGATAATCGTGTTGTCCCTGTCGATTTCGTGAAAATATCTCTTTACTCCACGTCAACAAAATGCAGGCCGACTAATTAAGTATATCTACTGTATCGCAAAAAATATTCTCTTTGTGCCGTACAAAACCAACTCCTAAGAACACCAAAATACCATAATACTATTAGGAAAAATAATATTGGTAGCTAGGATATTGAACAGATAAAATTTTCTTAATTTACAACCCAATGGTAGATAAAAAGTTATAAATTAGTTTATTTTAGATTTGAGGGGAGTATGATACTGCCTGGATTTTTTATATAGTAATTAATAATCATTTAGTTAAATAAATAGTAAATCGTAGGCCTGATTTACGGAACTAGGATGAACGCTGAGTTGATTAGCGTCCAGATATGGACGATCTGCCAAATATCGTCCGCCGGTGGACGCTCTGGCAAACGTCTAGCCTTCCCGGACGAACCAAAACGAATAGAGAAAAAGAAAAAGGAATCGATCTATCATGGCGCGGCCCGTCCGTCGATACGCAGTCGTCGTGGCCATCCTCCACGCGCGGGAGGGTCGCTGCTTCCCACGCATGTCGGCTTCGCACGTGGATATGGCTGCCACTCGCCGTCGTCCGCCTGCCTTGCTGCCAGGCAAACTAGGGTCATCTACTCCTCGATCGTGAGTCGGCCCGCTCCTCGATCGTAAGGACTGAGGTGCCACATACCTATCGATGATCAAAGTTTCTTTCATTGAGCCATGTATCTGGATGCATTCCCTTACTTATTTTATTTAGGATCGATGCAGTGTCCAATTCCAAACACTTTACCTGACGGATGGCGGATGGCGGCTGGCGGCAGCCTACCAAGCTCCTGACAGAGCAGGGAATGATGGTGGCCTCCCAGTCTCCTGGTTCAGTAGGGAACGGCGACGGTGACTGCCCTAGCCTCGATGCCACACCGGTTCACCTTGCGGGGAGGGGAGCCGACAACAACGCTCATTATCTTCTCTGAAAGGCTCAGACATTGGGCACCGACGTGGACGTCCAGAAGCTCAACTTCGCCGGCCGGGGACGGGTCTGACGGGCGACATGAGCAGCGGTTCAGTTGGCGGACGCCCGATCGATCTGGCTTTGTCATATGTTGAACGGATCTGGCTTCGATTGGTTGGGGTGCACTGCATCGGTGGACACTGAGGCAAACAATGTCCAGACCTGGACGCTTCGGAAAATAGAGTCCATACCTGGACGTTATCCTCCATCCTATTTTGCTAAATGGGAGCCCCTATTTTTCAGATATTTAATTTAAGGGATATTAGTTATTAAAAATAAAAAAATTCGGATGGTACTGTATTTAGATCAGTACTGATACATTTTTCTCTGGTGCGATTTCGTCTGAAACGTCGAGAAGCCTTTTGATCCCAAGAGGAAACTGGGTGTTTTCCGGAGGCATCGCACTCGCCGCGTGATGTCGTGCCTCCCGCGCCGAGGTTGGCCTCACGAGGTTGGCCTCCCGCGCCGAACGGACGGCCTCCGTGCACCGGCGGCGTCCACGCCGTCTATCCACCACCACCGCGCCGAGCCGAGAGGCATCGGAGCGGCGGGGAACCGCACGTGGGGACCGCTACGCGACACGCCCGGACCCCGCCGGATGGGGACCGCACGTGGGGACCGCTACGCGACACGGCCGGCATCCGACGTGGCCCCCGCGCCGCGCGCTACTGCTACTACGACCCACCAAGCCTTATCGCCGCAGGCAACGGGCCCCACGCGACACGCGCTTCCTGCCTTTTACTGGATCAGGCTGACGTGCCAGGACGCGACGGTGGGGCCCGGGCGGCTTCGTAGGGTGGGGTCCGCTCGTGTGTTCTCTGGTTTTAGCATCTCGCTGTGCGCGTCAGTGTGGTTGGTGGAACCCACACGTACGGCGACGATCTTCTGTGCCGAGGTTCGTGTGGCTGGTGCCGGTGAATTAATTTGGTACAGTACGTATATATACTGTGATTGGTACTGCTGGTATAGGAGACGCGATATGTGGCCGGAAAAGGCGTACGTAGAGCACTGTAGTTGTAGTAGGAGTACTACATGGTTACTACTAGGTGGGGGCCACTCGATGTCCGTACGTGTCAACCAAAAAAAAAAGACCAAAAGAGATTCACATCTGAGAGGCTAGGCCGTCAGTTGACGCGCCGCTGCCGTTTCCCGAGGATGAATGAGCCCAAATTATCGTGCCACCGCCGGTTAAACCTGGTTGCTATCTTGGATTTTTCCTTTCCTTGCGCTTGCCTGCCATGTTTAGGAGCAGCCGACGTGTTTGCCACCGGATTCTCTCTGTTCTCAGCAAGTATGGTAGAGTCATTCACAATAGAGGTCACTTGTACGTAGGGATTGTATCGCATCTAAATTTTTAGCCTATAAAATTTAAAGAACAGGTCTAAAAAGAAGTGTACTAAAATTATATAGATTTTTTAGTTTAAAAATATATGAGGGCTAAATTAGGTTATGAAAAGGTGACTTACCCATTAACACCTCTACTCCTAATTTAAGAGCGCCAAGTAGAATAAAGAATAACATCATTGAGTGCAAGTTCTATAAAATATCATCGTATAAACAACTTTATCCGAAAAATACCATCGTTAGGTATTAGAAGCATATTGTTAAGTATTGCGAAAAGATAACTTTATTCATCCGAACCGCATAAAGAAGGCACTTGTTTTATCCTCTCCTGCCATTGCCGCCTAAGGATAAAATTATCTTTTACAGCACTTAAAATAGGGCTTCTAATAGAAACCTACTAATGAAGATTGTATTTTTAAAAAAAGTCACTTGTAAGATAGTATTTTATATAAACTGTAATTGTCGATATCATTTCTTAAAATTAGATGCTTATCAATGGTACATCTTGAATTTTTTTCTTAAGCTTTTAAGTCAGCTCCTAGCACTTTCTAATTTAATTCTCATCTTTTTTTATTTAAAAAAAGTTAAAAATTTTAGACGGATCATAGTAAAATCCAAGAAGTAATATAAAATCTTTCCTTCAACCTATTCCCCACTCTCACTGTCTCACTCTCATCTAAGCACTTGGAGTTTGTCACTGGCTTTTCCCCTCCCTCCTCTTGGCAATGAGCTCCATTGCTACTAGCCTCTCTCCTCTCCCTATTAGCGCTTCTCCCGTGTCTCCTCTCCCCACCATCGGCCTCTCCACATCACCGCACTCACGAGCCATTCCTTTTGAAAGAACCTTAAGTCACATAGAGGAAAATGAATGTATAAACCTTTAATTCTGAAATAAACTAGCAGCGAAAATTAGACTTTTCTCTAGAGTCTTCGATTCTAACGTTCGAAGTATCCAGACTGGTCTATCAGATAGAGAAACTAGTATAGAGTTTTCGGTTATATAGCCCGAAGATTTTGGATCTCCTTCAAAATATTTTAGTGACACTTAAAAGATGCGAACCCTGAGTGTTATGGGAAAGTAAGTAAATAAAATCACAGAGAATATAATAGGTAATAGGATACTAGAAGAGAAGCAATTTTTTACTGAAATTCGTATCAACCGATCCTATGTTTCTATTAAGTAGCTTTAGAAAGTTGGATCTTTTTCGATGACTTACCTCACCAAGTTTAACATTATAAACTAGTTTAGCTTTTAAACTTATCAAAACGTAGCACTTAGTACAAGATAACTACTAAGATCTCCACTAGAACACCATGATCCTATTTTCTATGGATTTTACTCTACCAAACCAACCTCTAAAGAAAAAATCAGTAATTCACTAATATACCTCTTTCCTAGCGAAGGTAAGAAAAACTTTCACAAATGTCTCGAACGATTTACACATTAAATTCTCACGGGCAATGACTGTAATCTAAAAAGTGGTCATTCAAGAGTAACAAACTTCAGTCTTTATCGACATTAATCCATAAGTGTTCACTGAATTCCCAAGATCCAATCTCCCACAAATCTTTCAAAAATTACCTTTAAAGGGTGGATTAAATTCGAGATCCAAGTGAGTGTAGTGGGGAATACCTAAAAAGCTATTGGAAGTGGTGTAGAAATGAACGATTAGCCAGCTCCTCAAAAGAGGTTAGTGGGGTTAAATACCTACCCTTCTCGAATCTAGCAATTACTTACAGAATTCAAATTCCAAAGTATCTAGGTAGAATGTCTAGAGATTTTAGACATGCCTTTTGGCCTAGATAGAAAGTTCAATCTGAAGGCTCTGACTAAATAGTTTAAAAACTCTAGATAACACTTTAACTTTGAGAAAGAGAGCAGGTTTGGAGTTTTCGGTCTAAACTTCTGAAAACTTTGAGACAGGAGGTTTGGAGTTTTCGATCTAAACTTTTGAAAACTTTAAGATAGGTATCTCTGTCAGATAGAGAGCTCAGTTTGAAGACTCCAATATAAATGTTCGAAGACTTCGAACATGCCTCTCTATCATATAAAGAACTTAGTCCGAAGACTTCAACATAAATATTTAGAGACTCCGAACTGATTTCTCTGCTTGCCAGATAAATTTTTTTATAAGTTTTTATAAAATCTAGATATAAATATTCAAAACAGCAGGAGAGAAAACAAAACCCTAAGCTTTAATATAGTGCGACTATTCACTCGTGTAGATTTAAAAATTTTATTTAGCATTTGTTTTTTAAATCAGTTAAATTTAAGTATTCATATCCTAATGACTTAATAAATAATAAAATTATAATTTAATCGCTTCAAATCTTTTTTATTAGGATCTTATTTTAACCATATTACATAAAATTACTACCAGTTTCTTAATATAATATATTATTTTTTTAATTTCTTATTATTTATCACTCCTACACTTTCACCTCCCCTCCTGGTTGAGATACTGCACCGATAATGGCAAGCTGCAGATCGAGGCGGCGGACCGACGAGTTCCCGACAGTGGGCACAAATCGGGGTCTGTTCAGTGGCGTAGGTGGACGTGGCGGCGTCGGTGGGATCCTTCCTCGCGCGGTGCCCATGGGCATACTCGTGCTCGCTCCGAGCGGCGGCCTCGATGGCGGATCTGGGCCCGCATGCTATCGGCGGCGCAAATCAAGGCGAGGTACAGATCAGGATGGTCAAGGTTGCGCCGTCGAGGTCGTTCTCTTCCGCTTCCTCATCGGTGTTCCTGGTACGCCGAGCTTTCCTCCCTGCTACGAGACTCACCACCACCGCACGCTCCTGCTCGAGCTCCGCATGAGAGGGGCTAGGAGGACCGCACATGGGCCGTCGGCGTCACCAAATGCACCGGGCGAGCCGTGCCTCCGGCTGCGAGTGCCCTTGCCCTGACGAGGCACGCGTACCCTCTACAGGACACGGCTTCGTCCAAGGTGGCGCTGCGGCGTCGATATGGAGGGCTAGAACCACTCTCCCCGTCATGCATGCCCTAACACCAGGTCGTTTCTTGCATTCGGTGCTCTGTTTTTTTGCAATGGTTCTTCTCGTTCCTTTTCGTCAGTTCCTCTGCAGTTTAATTCGATATGTGCACAATATCTTCCCCCGATGGAGCACCTACGCAATAAAGAAAACTCAAAATGCATGCGGACATTGAAATGAATTAAACCACCTTCCTCATCGTTAGATTTACACCTAACGCTTCCATGCAGTAATAAATAATTAGTAATCCATTCATTTTAAAATATATCAACAATTAATCTATTAATATATTACTTATGATATAAAAGTATTATTATAAGAAAATATTTTTAAGTACAAATCTAAAAACATTAACTTTGTATAAAAAATAATATTTTAATAGAATAATTATCAATTAAATCTTTCTTTGTCAAAATAAAATACATGCTATATTCTGATATTCTGAAACGGAGGAATTACTAGAAGATACACATATTGCTCCTTTCTATTCTAATGTTAGTTGTGTTAGCTTTGTCAGCTCTGACATAAATACTGATCATTGTAAAACTTTTAGGATTGTATTTTCTTTCATATTACACTTACCAGATAACTGGAGTGGTATCGGAGTTAGAGCGAAACCAGGATTTGGAGACTGAGGACCAGCCACGAGGCCAATGTGCTGAGAACTCATCGGCAGCTTTGCCGATGGCAGTGTGGGCACATGACGATCGTCATGTCACAGCAACTAGCTGCAATAATGAAGAACGAAGACCCATGGATTATGATTTGTGATGCGCGCTCAGCGGCATGTCCTCTAAGGAGTAGTAGCCTCGTCCTCGATCTAGCCCAATCGCTCCTCGTCGCATGGCATGATCGGAGTCTCAAAAGACTCGGTTGGACACCACCGCTATCACCATGACAACGAACACGACTGACCTCTCCGCGTCGGGTGTCGGAGGGGCGCGGGGAAGCGTCTCACGTGCGCCAACGAAGAATTCAACAAGACGACGAGGACGACGTCATGTTGAACTCGTTATCTCTCATTCTCTGTTAACGAAGCAAAGCAAATGCATGATCGAATGTTAATAGGGAAAACAAAAATCCCGTTCTCGTTATCTGGAGGGAGCCTGATGCCATGATCTTAATTAATCTTGCTATAATAGAAAATATTCTACTAATACGGGGGTAGGGGGTTCGGCTAGACCGGATGGGGGTGCCAGGCCCATCCTGAAAGCCCCCTAGCTTCGCTCCTGATCGGAGTCGTGCATCATGGCCATAATTACACATATGGGTGTGCGCTTTTACTAGCACAGAAGTAGCCGTTCACGTGCAATGCATGTAGTAGCATATATGAACTAAAACCACGTCAAGAGTGCTCCGTTCGTACATTATTCTCCCTGATAATTGTATAGGAATAATGAGTGAGTATCAGTTTTACAGTTATTGGACGAATTCAAAACCGGTACTTCTTGCAATAACAAAGATGCATTAAACCGAATATCTAACCTGCGGCATGCTCCGTTGGATGAAAACAATCCTATGGTTTGGTTCGAACCATTTACATTTCCTTTGCTACATCTAGCAAAGAACATAACCATTCTTTTTTCCCATCAGGAGATTTTGTGAGTTGCATAGATGTATCGTTTAACCTCCGTCAGTGTAATGTACTTGGATGGTGGTGAGCTAGTTTCAAATGGAGGAATTTCATGGAAATTAAACACTTCTAAAGGAAATCGATTTGATTCATATAAAAATTCCAGAATTTCCTTAAACAAATTTTAATACTAACTCTTATACTTAAGTGCATACTCTTTTTATTTAGAACTAGGAGTACCTAACTAGACGGAGTACTTCCTAGCGAGATTTTGACGCTGTTTGGGGGAGGAAAAATGAAGCCTTTCGAGATAGTAAATTCTAAGAACAGTAGCTAGAATATCCAAAAATAAACTAATATTTCCTCTGTAAAAAAAACAACTCCTAACATACCAATATGGAGTTAGGAAGGATGATAAAAGACCAAAATATTTATAAAGTAGTATTAGTTGGTGGGTAGTTAAGAATATTAAAGGAATAAAATTTCTTAATTTTCAAACCAATGGTAGGTAAAAAAGTAGAAAATAATTTATTTTATAACAAAGTTTATTTTAAACGAAAAGAGTAAATAGAATCTTAAAAAACCTAGCTTTTTCACTCACTAGATGCTTATCAAAATCTATGATTTTCTTAGGACTCTAGAACACATAAATTTTATATAATTTTTTATAAAATTTAGTTTTGTTTGTCTAAATTTCCTCTAAAGCAAAGAAGCCATCATTAATAAGTATCCTTCTCTCATTCCCTTATTCCTCCCCCTAACTCAAGCAACCAGTAAGGTCATTGAACCATTGTTGGAATAACTGGTCCTATAATATAAGTATTTTTAAAGCTGTATATAAAAATTAAATTAAGAAAATAGTTAGGTTAAATAGTGAAAGGGTATGATTGATGAAAAAAAATATAAATAAATTAAATAGAAGATAATTATAATTAATTAGGATAAATAAAAATAACTTTATTTTAGAAAAGCTTATTACATTTTGACAGTACAATACGTATGGAGTAACACCCATCACGGGCCCGTACGCTTTTGCTCCTGTCATGAATATCCCGTCTCTTACCAGAGGCCAGTGGTGACAACACCCCCGGACTAGTTGTACCAGCTAGCAAATCACTGCAGCCTGGTGCCAAAAGACCAAATGCTACAGTACCCAGGGGCAGGTGAAAGGACTGCCGCCTCTTTGGGCTCTGCTCTCTGCTCAACCTCAGCGACCGAGCTGAGATGAGCTGACTGCCTTCTTCCTGGCGCCTGCGACTGCTCGCCAGCGAGCAGGAAGGAGCAGTCGTCTTGGATCACCGGCAGAGGTGAGGCCACAGTTGATCTCACCGGAATCTGTCCATGCAGGTGGGGACACCCCTTGGCCGGTGGGCCCCGGCCGTTGGAGGATCGATGCGTACGTTATGCTGGTGGGTGGGGCCCCCGTGTGTGGGTAGAGAAGGCAAGTGCGGTGGCCGTGTGGGGCCCTGAAGTGGTCAGCTCTCAGCAGTAGCTTGGCTGGTTGTTTGTTCTATCGGAGCTGGCGCAAGCAATCTGGAAGTGATGGGGGCCGGTCGGTCATGGTCAGGTCAGCTCACTGATGATGGGGCCCAGGCTGGGCACTGGTGGGGCCCCGGGTGGTTCCATCGAATTTGCTCGTTTCCACGAGAGGAATGAAATGAATGGTCGTGTAACTCGTGTTGGTGGTGGCAGTGGCGTCATTTCGCTAGCTTGCAGTAGAAAAATGATGGAACAGTAGGCCAGTTAGCCAGCATAGTAAAGCTGTGCTGCTGCTTCTTACCGGTGGATTGGTAACATTGCTGGACAATGAATGAATGCTGCTGTGATTCTGCGGTCTCATGTCAGTACTCAAGTAGGAGTACTTGCTGGAGTGGAGAGGAGTAATTTTGCTGCCAACCGATGGGCACCGTGGTTCCGTCAATAAGGTCGAGCTGGTGTTCTCCGATGCTTGGGGGGGGGGGGGGTGAGTAAACCGTCCGTGGATTTATGGTGGCAGCGGGGGTGAGAAGAAGCGGCATCCCGGCGGCGAGCGCGCTTGTTGCGGGGGAGGGACCGCGCGGAGAAGCTTTTCTTGGATCGCGGCCGCTCCGGTCAGTGGTGGCGACGAATGACCGCAAGCACGTCGTCCGGCCCGGTCGCGAGCCGACGAGCTCTCGTGCGGGGCGCAGGCGCGTCGGCGGGCGCGCGCGGTCGATTGGAAGCCTCGGCGAGGCGAGCTATCTGTGCTATCGCCGCGCGCGGTTGCTGGTGTCTCGTGCGCGTTGGTCGATCGGATTACGGACGCGGCGCGGCCTTTTTGTAGTGGCACTGGCGCAAGGAAGGGGGGAGGGGGCGCACCGTGTGCACCAGGGAAATTGTCATCCAGAGATCACCTCGCACGTAAATTCCAGGGGAAATACCTACTACTATCTCCATCTAAAAATAAAAATACAAATACAAGACATGTATGTCTAGATTTCTAGACCGCGTCCTTGTAATTTTTTAACGAAGGGAGTAGGTACTATTAAAGGCATCGTAATTATGCATTGTCAAGGCAGAAGCCACTTTTGAAGCATGACCCAGGATGCTGGATGTATTTTTTTTTAAAAGAAGGAATGAACTGTAATGCACAACAAACAAACCAGCGAGGACTTCCTTCAACAAAGGAAAAATAGAGTTTTTTTGTTTGATTAAAATCGTATGAAAATTTTTCCTACGTGCTCCTTTGGAATAAAAGAATGGTATTTGAGATTCCCACATAATTCCTATGGAATGGCTTGATTCACACGAATTTTGGAGGATTTCTAATATGATATTAGATCTCATAGAAAACTTTTCTTGTATCTCTTCCAAAATCTTATACCTTTTCCTATAAAGCATTAAAACAAGAAGTTTCACACTATTCTTATGGAATGGCTGTATTATAGAATTTATTAGGATCAACTAGACATGCACGTGCTATCTTGATTACCGTGTTTTTGGATTTGTACGTTCAAAAGGAGCCGTGAATCATATACTCCAACTTAAGAAAAGAGAGTTCAAGAAAACCCCAGTTTTGTGCTGGGGTAACAGAAAAATTTATGAAATGTTAGATTGTAGTAGTACTTGTGTTTAATTCCTGTTTTATTTTGGACGATAAAGTATCAGAGATGGTAAGACCCGTTGGGATTTCAATAAGAAAACCATAATAATATTATTTTTTGAATGGTAAAAAAATCAAGGTTAAACAAAATTGTTATTCAGGTGTCACATCTCTCCCTATTATCCTTATCTTTAGAATGCAATGATATTTATCGATTGCAACTTAAATTAAAAGAAAAAAAATCTTCGTCAAACACTAAATCCAAAGATAGCCGCATCAAACGATAATACCATTGTCTTAAAAACAGTTAGACCAAAGGATTACTTAAGTCCACTGCCATACCAAACAAAAGCTTGGTCTACTGATTTCTGCCCATTGAGCGTCAGTGATGACTACAATAGCCAACAACCTCGCATTCGCGAGGAGAAAAAAAAGTGGGAAAGAAACAACCCAAATCGTTTACAATGACTACCATCTTTTCTCAACATGTTGCCTTTAGTCGCCGTATGAAAACAAGAGCCTGACCAAAATGGTCATATGGGCAGGTAAACGACCCCATGCAACGAAAAAAAAAATCTTCTACAAACATTGCTACGATAATAAGATCTGTATCTAACATTAAACAGAATCAGTAACTTGCAGGGAACAGCTTCTCTTGTTACGTCATTGACAGAGAGAGGAATGGACACATTACATTCTAAACAAAGGCGAAACGACAAACTTTGGCCTTCTCAACCAAAAAGACAATTTGCATGTTTGATAGGGATCACCTGGTTGTGTGCATCAGTAGGATTTTCTCTAGAATAGGATATATATGCCAATGCTGATTAGTGCTGGAAAGCTCATGGAGTTAAAGCTACTTCTTGTAGTACTACTAGCAGGCATTCAGAAAATCCGGCAGGCAATTAATCACAACATGTCACCAACTGGATCGGTGGATCTAGACAAAGGCATTAGGATGATACGAGCACACAACCCACAAAATGTGTGAAATCAGTGAAGATGCCAACACCAATTGCTTGTGCCAAAGAAAGTGAAGCCCCTAGCGTCATACTTTTCAGCCTGAACGTTGAATCGTGTTCAGTCCAGACACGTGTGTTCAGCAAGAGATTAAGAATGCGATATCCATCAAGATAGCAGAAGACTGCACTCGCAAAGTTGCAGTGCAAGAGTATAATCCACATATCTCACTTTCGGATTAGCATTGCAGAGACTGCTGACATAAGTGACCAGGAATTTTCAACCTTGATTTTTTTTCTTCATCAGTTCACTTTCACTTCTCTTTCAAAGCTAATTACAACACAACCGAAAAGGCAGGTCATGCCATGACAATGCCAACCCCCCCTCCAAATCATGGCTCATGAATCCTATGGGATATCTTTCTTCTCCCAGTTGCTAAAACAATCCAAAGCAGAGAATGGTGAGGGATTTAGTAGTGGGAAAGAGGAAGGAACACCACCAAATCACAAAAGTTACCTTGCCCTGCATTCTAATTAAAATTTTGCCTTCAGTTAAGAGAACAAAAGGAACAAAGCTAAAGCAGTTGGGAGAGGAGTGGGAGAGACCAGCTTGACATCATTGCATAAAACTGCTAAAAAGAGATTCTGTGCACCTCCAGCTTTCCACCATGAGAGGATAACCTACTACACAAAAGTATCACTCCCATCAACCATTCCAAATACTTCAGTTAGCAATGCTCCAGCAGCAAAAGGATGGAATGGGCCACCGTCTCTTCGATTAACAGCCAGCAAACAAGCTCTTGCGCCCGTGGCTGTTGTGGCGATTTGTTCTTCTGGCTCCAAGAGGCATAAGCTCCATTCGCGCATATTCAGAATTAGCAGTTAGCTTGCAAGTCCAGAGTAGCATTCTGGCTTCCAAGCATCCAAATCTTACTTTCCTGATAACACAAAAGTTTCAATTAGGAAAAAGAACTAAACAGCAGGCTTGCTTCAGGGAAGAAAAGGTAGATGGGGAGACAAGAGCTAGCACATTACCAGCAGCAGGCTTCTGATCACTTGAAGGTTTTACAGACATCGGCATTGAGGGCCCAAAAGTCAGTTGTGCTGCTGACATATGAGAGTGAGGCACACCGCTCGCAGACTGAGATGCAGCCGCAAGATGCATAAAACTGCCAGCAGGAGGATGAAGCGTCTTCATGTTATTGCCAGCTGCTGCTGCAAGAACCTTCCCTGGATCAGTTGGCATTGCAATTGTGGAAATTGACATGGAAGTAGAGCAGAGGGAGAGAATAGTAGACGAACCCGACATGGCGCTCTGCTGGTGGGGTGGTGGCTGCTGCGTCTTGTCAGCTGAGCGCTTCTGGTAAAGGCCAAGAGCAACACCTCCAGCAGCTCCAGCGACTTGTGGTGTGTATGCATTGGAGATGAAGAAGTGGCCTTGTGGAAATGGCTGCTGTTTCAATGATGGAATGTGTGACTGCTGCTTACTGCCTGAATTAGAAGCAGGTGACACATTTGGCTGTTGACCAAGGATTGATGGCATAGGCATACTGTAGTGATTTGTGGGAGTTGACTTGGCTCCAGACATTGATGCTGGATTCTTGGCTGATTGTTGCTGAGGTGATGGCAATTGGACAGCTGGCGGAACACCCTTTGCAATTCCAGAAGCTGGCGGGCTGCCACCAGTACTTTTGGAAACTGAATTGGATGGTGAACCAGAAGCAACAGGAGCATTTGAAGATCGTGACAAATCCCCTCCAGTAGAAATATTAGTGACAGAAGGACCCATCTTTGATGAACTCATGTTTAATGAACTCTGGGGTTGGTGTTTTGTGGTAGAGAGAGACTGCAGAGGAGCTTTAGCTTGTTGCTGATGGAGACCACTATTCTTCATCACAATCAAATTAGAAGGTGGAGCACCAGGGGAAGCCACACCAGCAGGTGCACCCGTTGCTCGTGCTGACGAAGGCTTCAACTGAGGCGATTGACTAGGAATGCCACCTTGGGTAGCACTCGATGGGTACATGATACCCTGAAAACCGGCCATGTTCAGGCGGTCTGAATATCCACCTGTATTGCTTGGTGCAGCAGATCTGGGGCGAGAGCTCAGCTGGTGATGCTGAATCAATTGTTGCTGCTTATGAAGGAGGAAATGTTGTTGCTGCTGCTGAGGAATGCTGGATGGGGATGGTGTTGCAGCTGATGTAGCTGCCGGGGCTGATGCATTTGCCGATTTGCCTCCTAGACTGAAGGAATTTGAAGCTTCTGACCCAATAAGGCTCAAGGTGCGGGATGAGCTCTCATTAGTGCTTCCACTAAGGAAAGGCGGCCCATAAGACTTGTTATCTTGCCTGGAGAAGGAAAGTGAATGCTGCTGTGAATCACCAGGATACTTTGCAGCTGCTGATTTCTTTCTCTCATTGTCCACATTGTTATGAGTTGAATCCCCAGCCACAGATTTTGTTTCTCCAGTGACCTGATGCTGGGGCTTGTGTTGTCCAGCTGCTGTGGCAAAATTGAGCTGAGGATAACCATGCCTTCCGGCATCTTGATGGCTCTGGAGTAGTGCAGGGTTCTGCACCAATGAAGAAAAGTCAAGGCCACCTGGGGCAGATCCAGGTGCACCAACAGAACCAAAAGGCATCACAAAAGGCTGAGAGGAAGAAAGATCAATTCTCACACCCTGGCCTCGACTTGCTGGTGGTAGCTGCTGTGGGTGATCACTTAACTTCTTGTCACTCTGACCACCACCAGCTGAAGTAGGGGGCATCAATGCAAAATTTGGAAAATGAACTGGAACGGCATAATTATGATCATAACCACCATTCTGAGGGTGAGAGGACTTTTCATCGCCCGGTGGACCATCTTGCATGGTTCTCTCGCTATCCTGGCGGTGAGCAAGGCCAGGCAGCAGCACTGGACGCTGGTTACCAGTAGAATAGCTCTGGGAATTATTGGCAGCTGCAGCAGCATTAGCATTTGGTACATATCCCAGTAACCCTTGACATTGTTGTGGCTGATGCTTCTGCGATGAAGTGGACATGTTTGACATGGGGTTCTTCTGAAGATTTTGTAGTGACGCCCCTTGCTGCTGTGATGGGTGCAACATGTGATTAGGGTAAACATGCCCATTGAAGAATGGTGGTGCCATGCCTCGATAAGCAGGAGGTCCTCCAGCATGAGCAGCAACCTGGAATGGGTACCCGCCATTCTGTAAGATGGCCAAAACCTGAGCATCAGCTGGTGGCAAGTTGGCAAAGCTCAAGTTCATGGCCGCTGCACCAGGGTTTGCTGCTGAAGTGTGGGCAGCAGCAGATGGCAGCATTGCATTACTGCCCCCAGAAGGCTTTGTATCACCCACTCGGCTGGCAGCATTTGCAGCAGCCACAGCTGCAGCTGCAGCTTGTTGCTGGTTGAATGGAAAGATGAATGCTGGGCCTTGCTGAAAAAAATAGGGAACTTCCATTAGAAAACCAAACGGACGTTTTACCAAGAACGAAAACACATCGCATGCCAGACATAAACATACCAGAATGTTTGGAACGGGACCGGATTGTTGTGCTTCATGAGCTGGAGGTTGCTTTCTTTGGCTTGATTCAGCAGCAGCAGCATTGTTCATTTTTGCGTTATCCTTTGATAGGTTCCCTTGGAAAGGAGAGGTTGCCATTGAAGGAGGCTTGGCGTCTTGCAGTGGGGCGTGAGCCCTCACAGGGTAGCTCCCCTGCATTGGATTCACAAGGAGGGAGGCAGCCTCCGCCGGCGGCACCACACCCATGTTGAATGGTCTTGGACCAAAGAATGGCCCCGCCGATCTACTAGCTGCTGCGGCGGCATGGGCTGCAGCAGCAGCCGCCGGTGGCCAGAAGTTCATCTTTGCAAATCGCTGGTGGTTCTGGATCTGCTGCGCGATGAAACAATGTGTAGCACAGCGCTTTGGCCGTACTGGCGGTAGCAATGTATCATGCTGCAATAAAAAAAGGGAGAAAAATCAAGGCTTGAAAGGGAGTCCAAGTGTACATAAACCACCATGGCTGAAATGAGAAATCAAACCTGTAATCCAGCAGAAGTCCCTGGCTTGACGTCCATAGGATGATGAAGACCAGCTGCTGATAGTGTCGGTACCGGACCGAGGTAACTGGGAAGGCAGCAAAACAGCAAGCTCTAGATCACAAATTCTTCTGGGAAGCAAGAGTGTAGGTAACATCAATCAGCCAAGAAAGCTCACCCAAACGGTGGAAAATTCCCCAGCCAACCTCCAACAGGTATTGGCATAGGTGGCGTAACAGCAGGCATTGCTGAAAGAGAGGATGAATTCCAGATGAAAAAACAGCTACATTTCCAAAACCAAAAGAACCAAATTTGCAAATAACAAAGCAAAATTCTTACCAGATTTTTCATGTTTTATCTCATTCTTAGGAGGTTTCTGCTGTTGCTGCTGCAATGACGGCTGCAGGCGGCGTTCTGATGGGGATTTCTCGTCACCAAGGCTGGGCTTCTCCAAATCCAATTGCAGCGTGAGTTTCTTTGGAGCAAGCTCATCCACTGGAATCCTCTGCACCACCTTATCATCCTCCAAATTGATCTCCAGTCCTCTCCGTGGCCTCTCCACATCTTTCTTTTCGGAATTTCCTCTCCCCACCTAAAATCAAACCAGAAGACATACAAAACGGTCGATCAGTGTCCAAAAATCCAATGCTCTAGCAAGTGAATTAAACTAAAAAAAATTGGTGAAACTGAAGTTCACACCATGTCCATCTCAGAATCCAATCCCTTCTTATCCACATCAGGGTCGGAAGCACCATCTCTATCAGGAGATATCTTCCCAGGAGGAGGAACCTAGAACCAAAAAATTAAAAAGAAAAGAAGTCAGAAAAGGAGCCAAAAGATAAGAAAAGGGGAGAAAAATCACGCAACAATTGCGGCAAATTGTCGCTATCAATCATTGCCCAACAAATTCCGCAAGACCAATTCAACCACGCACACAAGGAAGCATATACCCACCATGAGATCAATGCAAAACTTTTCTTGCCGAGCGCCATTAGATGCCAGATCACTGAAAAAAAATCGTTCACACAAATTGTGAATATACTAATCACTTAATCAGATCGGCACAATCCGAAAACAGTAATTGTTATCGCAACACCGAATAATACAAAAATCCAAATGGACCCACATCTTTGTCGCAGCGGTGGCCTCGCCGTTTCTAGCCTCGGAGACGACCCCCGCCGATTCACCGTCCGGCTTGCTTGAGGGCGGCGCCGGCAGCGGCGGCTCTGCCCGGCTCTCCAGCCTGTGATCCCGGCGATCTGATTCGCCGGCCCGGAGCTCCAAATCTCTACTCCGATGGTCTTCCCTCTTCTCTGGCTCCCGCGGAGCCTCGTGCTGCGCACCAGCGGTGGCGGTGGTGGTACCACTGTCGGTAGCAGCCGACACCGACGCCTTTGCCTCCGATCTTGACGCCGGAAGCGTTTCCGGCCTCGAGGACGGCTCTGCCAAGTCTGGCTTCGCCGGACTCGCTGGCCGCATGTCGTCGTCGTACTTGACGAGCCGTGGCCGCTTCCTCTTTGGCGCTGCCATAAACAGCAAAAGATTAGATTAGTCTCTCAAAACCCAAAATTGGCAAAGGAAAAATCGTTGTGAGGGAGAGGGAAAGAAGCTCAAACCTATAGTAGCAACGGAGGTCGAATCTGATGGCCGGGCGACAGAGGACGACGGGGCCGGCGAGGAGTTCCCGGACTTGGCCTCCGGAGCGTCCCTGGACTCCAGCTTGTGGTTGCTCTCCACTGGCTTGGGAGGGCAGGGGAACTGCCTGGTGAGGCCGAAGAGAACTTCGGCGACCTCGATCTCCTCCTGAATGAAAGACGGCGACTTGGACATCTTCGGTGGGGGAGGCTGTGGAGGGACTGTCGACGGAGCTGAGGCCGGCGATGGCCGCTGCTTCGGTGCTTGCCCGGAACCGCCGCTGCTCCCACTGCCACCAAGATGTTTCTGTGAAGAGACCAGTGGAAAACCAAGAGAAAAATCAGCCAAAAACCGAGAGAAAAATCAGCTAAAAACCGAGAGAAAAATCAGCTAAACACCGAGAGAAAAATCAGCAGGCGAAAGAGCTGAGGAGACATGTGACGAGATGAACGCCGCAGGGTTCGACACCTACCAGCTTCTTCCTTGCAGGTCCCGTGGTAGAGCCGGACGCTGGAGAGATCGGCCGTGACGACGGCCGCTGGATCTGCGAGGTGTCTCCAGCACCGCTACCGCTTCCGCCGCCACCGCTGCTTCCACCGCCGGGGACCGACCACTCATGCGAACTCCTCTTTGTAGAAGCTGCAGAAAAACGAAAGCTGCTAGTTAGCCATATGGAGGAGAACACAGGAGAAGCAAAAAATTCCGTGCTTTTCCAGCGCATACCTGACCGAGCCTTCCTAGGAACAGGCACGCCGATCATTTCGTCGGCGGCCTTCCATACGATGGGGCTCTTCGAATTGGAGCACCCTTTCCGCTGCATCTGCGGCTGACCGCCGTGGTGGTGATGGTTGTGGTAACCCCCGCCCCCGCCGCCGCCGCTGCTGCTACTGCTATGGTGATGGCCGCCGCCTGGCTGGGGAGAAGAGGGCGGCGGCGCCGTGCTCGGCGACCGCCGCTGTACCGGCGGGTACCGCGGAGCGGACGCGGCGAGCTCCTCGTCGGCGTCCTCGTCGTCGTCGCCGAGGCTCTCGTCGGAGGTCTCGTCGCCGTCGTCCCGGCCGCCGCCGTTGAGCATCAGCCGCTCAGCCCGCCTCCTCTCGGAGCGAGGCGAGTCCCTCGGCCCGCCGCCACCGCCGCTGCTCCTCAGTCGCCGGCGAGGCGGCGGTGGCCCGCCGCCACCGGACACCCCGGTCCTCCTGCCCTCCCGGATCCGGTCCATGTCAGATCTGACACATGCGTCTCCGATCTCCGGCAAGCAAATCACCTCCTCCTCACCCCCACGCCGGATTCCTCCCAAACCTCACCACAAACACCACAGATCCAAGCCACACACACCTCACAAAATCAAACAAAAAGGGAGCCCCCTCTCCCCCTTCCTCTCTCCACAAATCCCCTCTCCTCTCTATGCTACTACTACTCTGGCTCTCCTGTCTTCTCTTCTCGCCTCCTCCGTTCTCTTCCTCTGGCCGCTGCTCTGGCCTCCTCTGGCTTCCGTCTGGTTCGCTTTCTAGGCAACCCGCTCGCCTCATCCTCTTTTTTGTCGCTGCCCATCCCCGAATCGGACGGCCCGGATCCGCGCGCCCGGAGATCCCGCATCCGACGGCCACGGGGTCGCGGTGCCAGCGTGGCTGCCACCGCCGCCCTCGGATCGGTGCAGGGGTGGGGCCCACACCCGGGGGAGGGGGGCCCGAGAGAGACGCTACCACCGAACCCGCAATAAAATCTCGGGGAAGCTCTTCCTTACGGCTCAAGCATGGGCTACGAACCGACACGTGGCGGTTGGCCGCGGGAGGGAAAAATCTAAGCGTCAACCGGCAGTAGGAGGTGGGTGGTGGATGGGGAAAGGCGCCATCTAGGCCTCCAATTAATCCCTAAATTAACATTAAATAATACTATATCTTATATATGAATAGAATAATTGGCTTGTCCGCTTTTGGTGGGACCTACGCGTGGGGCCACGTAGATGGTCCTGATCTGGACAGTGGCGGAGGCGGAGGTTTTGGCTGACGTGGCACGGCGTCGCACCGGTTGGTGCACTTGTGTTAAAAGGGCGGAAAGTCTCTCTAGGCAGTGCCGATGGGGCCTACCTCGCGGGCTCGGCCTTGCCCCTCGCTTTTCTTTAATGTTCTACTCGTGGGCGCCGACGTGGCAGTGAGCTGACGTCACGTGGGCTCCCACTAGCCACCAACCTTCACCGCACTACCCTTTTCCTACTCCCAAATGCTACGAGTATTATACTAATAGTATCAAATTCGATTAAAATACGGTTTTCATTACGAAAATTGGTCAATTTTAGAAGTATTTTACTCTACTCCTCCATCATTCATCAATCCATGAAGGAGCTGGAGAAGAAGCCATCACTTGCCACTAAAATATTCGATCTACCCATTAAATTAAGCAAAGAAACCTGAATACGGAGAGTATTCCAGTAGAGTTAATCTCGGTGCGGTATTCGGAATCTGAATAGGATTCCTGCCCATTTTTACAAGTGACGTATACTTAGATCGTGCAAGTTCCTTTTAAAAAAGTAATCACGTGCGTCGTCACCTGTTGTTTTGGCTTAACCCTGACGGTTAATTTTCTCGCTTGCTTACGTGGATATTATTTTAACCACAAAATTACTAAAGCAAACGCAGAAACTAGAGGGACTTTTCGCTTAAAAACGGGGTCAAAATTAACCGCGCCCCGGAGATTGGGAGCTCCAGATTCTAACAGTGGACTGGATTTGCGTTTACGTGGGCACTAGTACTAGAACAAAAAGTTTGGCAATAGCATTAGCGGTTACTCCACTAATGACGGCCTAATTAACCCTACCAGATTAGTGTTAATCGCGCGGTTAATCCCCGGGGTCGCTACACCACGCGGGGCAACACGTGGTCGCGGTCCACCATGGGCTGTCGTGCACCACCGGAGGAGAGAAGAGAGAGAGGAAAAAGGTGAAGGATGTGGTGGGGCCCACGCGGCAGGGTAAGCCTGATTTTTTTTATTTTTCTTTTCCCCCGCTCTCTCTGGAGAAAAAAAAAAGTCGGGGAGTGGCGCACAGACCCGCGGGTACTTTTCTCTGTTGGCTAGACAGTGACACGTAGAGCCCACGTAAGGTAGGGTGGGTCCCACAGGGCAATTCATTTTTTTTCCACGGTGGAGACATGGGTACACTTGTGTTGGAGTCTGGTTCGTTCGGGAGTGGGAAAAGCGTGTGGAGTAGGGGGAGGGGACCACATGCAACTCACGTGAGCCCCGTATTTTGACAAGGAGGCACGTGGTTGTAGGGCCTCGCGACCCCGTCCCTCTCTCACATGGCATTGTCTGCGCGCCCTCGCCCGGTGTAGCTTACAAGAGGGGGTAAAAAAACTGCACCTTTCTTTATTATTGTTACTATACGTAGAAAGCGTGTAAATTATGTTGGTTTCTAAGATTTTTTAAAAAATATATAGATTATACAGTGGACAACTCCGCATATGGGGGACTGAGCAGGAAAATGAAATGGCCGCTGCAAAATTATATGGGCCAGTCTTTATCACAGTTGACTGCTAGAATAGTATGAAAACGTGTTGAGTTTCATAGTATGTTACATTCGTAGTGTTCAACAATACAGAACTTAAATACATTGAAAGTTAGTACATAACTAGATGCATGGTTACATCTCATTGGCTCTCGTTAGGTCGATTTAGCGCAATTCCTTACCTGCCGTCTTGCATGATCTTGCAAATTGCAATTGATCCCGTGTTTCATCCTCTTTTTATTCGGTAAAAAAAGGGTTTGCCGCTTTACAATTTTACAACTGGTACGCGCTCTTCTTTTTTGGCAAATGCAAGTAAATTTTGAGACACTGTCCAAATAACATCCAAAGAGAACTACAATTAAAAAGGTAGAAAATCCAAAAAAAAATAGATCAACTCCAAAACACTCCTACTCCAAGGATTAACCTTTGAATGCAATGGACTTGGGCAACATCAGGATAAGCTAAAAGCACAGAACAGGAGTAGAGTACCATTTCCTGACATCAACTTTGGACTTTGGAGTACACCGAGGATGAACCAAAGAATCGGAGCCTTTGCCGAAGCATTTGATACTGACTCTCTTCCCTGTGCCAGCGTCCGGCCGACCTCGAACTCCGTGCCCTCGCTTCTCTTATGCTGACACTGAAGTCAGCAACGGCCAATCGCCCAATCCGCGTTCCGGCGGCGCACCCGCCGACGAGTACGCATCTGGAGGCGCCAAATATCTGCGGCCATGGTGGATGCCCGTCGATTCGTGCCGGCGAATAAACCAGCGTGCAGAGAACAGAGATCGACGAAGTAGGAGAGCTGGGACGCCCTAAGCTCAATACTCGTACTGCGAGCACACTTCGGGCCATCGCCGGCAGCCGGCTGGCTGGCCGGTCTCTCACCTGAAGCACAAGGGCCACATGAACTGCAGCCGAAACGATGGCATGTGCATACCTCACCGTCGAACAGCATCACCGCACTGCCCTCGCCAGCTGCCGCACTCCTCCTAGTCTGCCACCACCACCACCAGCTCGCCGGTGACGGTGAGGTCGATCTCGCATCCTCCCATGTGGCCATCGCGAGCGCGGCCGGGGGCGGATCGAGCGGAAGCTTGGGCGAGAGCAACCGTCACACGCGGAGGAAGAGAAGAGAGGAGCCTACTGCCAAAGCCTCGTGATGGCTGCGTGGCTCTTTATGACGGCCTCACACTTGTAGCGTGCCGCTTGCGCGCGTCGCTTTCTAGTCTACTACGCCCCCATTTTTAATTGTTTTTTAAAGCGAAAGCATCGTTGCCTATTGTTGAACGGCCACATCGATCGGTTTCCTGCCAGCCTTTTAATTTCATTTTCTTTCTTTCTCCGATGATGATCTTTGAACGGAGCCAAAGGTGCATGAACCTTTGGGATTGAAATTAGTTGGTTTTGCAAGCTATTAGATAGATTATTAATATATTGATTAAATAAGCAACCATGTCATCAGTATGGGCAACTGTGGCAAACTAAACACTACAAGTTGTCCATTGAAAACTCTTGGCGGGATGTGAATGGCAGCCGTGAAAAAGCATGTCACTTTTATTTTTTGGAAGCATATTAAAACACCCAGGGTAATTTAAAATTAAGTTTCAAAATTTAAACTTCACCTATAACTTATAAGTTTACGAGTTACCAATGGTGGTTGAACTTTGTTTGAAGGATCTAATATTTTGTAAAAAAAAGTAAATCAAATAATTTTTAAACTTTTTATATCATCCCTAAAAATGTTGATTTTAAGCATGCAAGTTTTTAAAAATAAATTCAAGATTTTTCACATGAGATAATTCAATCCTTCTAGCCTTGAAACTGTTTATCCATTGGCAATATGCAATTACATATATTACAACTACCTGCTAAATAAATCAGGCAAAAAAAAACTTAAAATTTGCACACATGGACTGCTACCAATATTGCCATCCACATGAGTAGATCTAGATAATTTTTTGGTCCACCCTCTTGTTATGTGGATTGTTATTTATGAAACCAAAAGCTTGAGCTACCTCATATGCTATGACAGTGATATATACTGCATGTCTCGGAAAAGAAAAAAAAACTATCTTTGTCGACATGTTTTCAGTCCATTCATTAACGATTTAATCGGTTGGTCCAACCTAATAACATATCATTTGGGTAGGGTGATGACCTTTGCACTCTATCACCGGTAGAGGCCTAATGTTAACAAGCTAATTAAGCCACGCACTAGTCTATTCAGCACTCCTTAATTATTTGACCACATGGCCTAAGCAATGACCAAAGATGATGATGGCTTGCATTGTGTGCTCCATGGTTTGTCCCTTCTCAAATCAGTCACTAGCCTTGCCTTTTTGTTGTGATTGTCTTTTGTGGGCCCATTTTCTTTTTCAATATTTTTATTAGAAGCTCAAGCAGCCAAGCTAACTAGGTTAGATCATAGCATGCCCAACTTTCAGTTTACCATTGACAAATTATGTGTACCCTGTTGGAGAAAATATCTCCCATAGTTGTACATGATGGAGTATAAGTCTGTCATCTCCATCAGCTTAATCTTTTTAGTGAACTAGCAGGTGTATGCAAACCTAATAATATAATAGTAGTTTTAGGGGTCTAAATTTTAAACCCTGGTTACCACAATTAAATAGAATAAAATGATACTGCACTTCTATTATATGTTTAAGGTTTGAGAGAGCTTTCATGTAATAGGGAGGGTTGGAATATAAGTAAATTCCTTGTTTTTTTTCCATCAATTTAAGCTTTTGAGTAAACTGATTGCTTTGTAATTATGAATTAAGATGGCAACCTTTTTTCAAACAATTTGTTAACAGCTCATTTTATACTCTAAAAAACTATCACAAATAAAACTAGCCGGGTGCCCATTGCATAATACTATAAACAACATACATGTTGAACTCTAGAACCGTCTTTGTCCATCTCAGCAACAATAATTACTACTTCAGTCAATATAAGATACTAGGTGGGGGTTATTTAATTATTGGATCGATGGGGATGTATTAGTTTAATACTTTCCTTGTACGATTACTGGGTAAAGGTCACGTACGCGCCTGATTCTCTATCTTAATCCTTGTTATACTGTCTTGCCATTTGTTTGTTGGAACCCTAATGGTACAATGATTCCCCTAAAATATTCATACCAATTCCACTAAGCCTCTAGTTTCGAGGGTTTTAAAGTTGGACTCTACCCTGTATATTGCCCGGCTCAGATATCACTTTTTTTCCTCTCTTGTTTTAGTGCCGGCCGTATGATAAAAGTGTCGATGTTCCCAATTGTAAATTTAAAAAATAAGAATAAAAAAATAAAAAGTATTCCATTTCAGCTTTTTTTTTTTGCCACTTTTACATTGATTTGTCAATTTAGATCAGGCAGTGGCAGTCGCATTACAAGAAACAATGGCATTTACGCTTTTAAACATGCGATGAAGAGGATGCAAATCCAGATCTCTGCATCATCAATGGACTGGCCTTCAGTTGTTAATTTATCTGGCAGAGATTATAAAATGTTGACCTAGATTGATACGTACCGCTTTGATATTTGTTGCTAGCTACACCTTTCAAAAAAATTAGTTTCCAGTTTAAGTGCATATTTTATTACAAATTACTAGCTAAGTTCACTTGTTTGTATCCTCCCTAACGTTATTCCATCCTCGGAACTTATAAATGAAAACGTTAATCTCTCTTGCCGGCAAGAGAATGCCAGTAAAAAAGGATTAGTTGGCATAAAATTTATGAAAACCACAATTAAAATTGGAAAACATTGAATGTAAGAAAATTTTTTAGCCAGAATTAAGATAGAGTATAAAATGTCCGTTTTTAATAGTTGGTTCATTCTAAACTCAGACAATAGAGGGGTGAATATAAATTGTACTCTTTTGTTTTATAATATGCGTATATCATTAGTATTAGTACTAGAAAGAGCAGAGGCAGAGCCACCGCTCAGTGACCCCAGGCGGCTGCCCACGTTCGTCGGCAAACATGTAATATATATGTTTATCTCAGTGATTGAAAATGAAATTTTTATAGCAAATACTCAATGTAGTTGGAAAGCAGAATTCCACCTTATTTGCCATTTAGGTGCGTAGACATACCTGGCAAATAAGAAAATAATTTTCCTTCACGTATAAGTGGCTCACCTTGACCTTACGCTATATACTTTTAATTTTGATAGCAGTAAAAATCAGATTTCCGTTTGAAGTCTTCGGTCCTAATGTTTGGAGTATTCAGACCAGCCTTTCTGATAGATAAAAAGACTAGTCCGAAGTCTCTGGTTATATAGTCTAGAGATTATAGATCTTTTTTATAATATCTAAAGGAAATTCAAGTAAGATGAACCCTGAGATTTACGAAGGAGGCAAGCAAATAAAATCACAAAAAATATATAATGTAACGGGATGCTAAGAGAAAAAGTATTTTTTTACCAAAGTTTGGATCATCTAATCATACGTCTTTGTTGAGGTGCTTCAAAAGAGTTGGATATCTTTTGATCTCTTGTTTCACCAAGTTTAACCTTAAAAACTAGTTTAACTTCCAAACTTTTACTAAAGCGTAGCACTTAGTCCAACGCAATCAACTAAAGTCTCTAATAGGACACCGTGTTTTACCAAACCAACATCTAAAGAAAAACTTAACCATTCACTAATATACCTATTTCTTTGCGGAGGTAAGAAAGACCTTGTGATTCACAAGTTGAATCTTCATGGACAATACCTACTCGTCTAGGAGTGGTCCTTTAAAAGTAACAAATTTGAGTCTTCATTGGCGTTAATCCACAAGTGGTCACTCAAATCTCAAAATCAAATCTCTTATAAATCACCCAAAAACATATTTAAAGAGTGGATTAAACTTGTCTAAGAGAGTGGAGTAATAAACCTCTAGAAATCTCTTGAGAGTGAGATAGAAATGAATGAGCAGTCTCTTCCTTAAAAGGGGTTGGTGATGTTAAATACACACCCCTCTCAAAGTAGCCATCACTTATAGAATTTAAATTTTAGAGTATCCGAATACACCTTTTGGGTTAGATAGGGAACTTAGTTCAAAGACTTCAGTCAAACGGTATAGAGACTCTGAATAACACCTATCTTCGAGAAAGAAAAGAGGTTCGAAGTATCTGGTCTAAATTTTTGACGACTCCTGATAGTCCTCTCTGTCAAACACAGAGCTCAGTCCGGAGACTCCGTCATAAATGTCTAAATGTTCTAAGCTGATTTCTCTATTTGATAGAGAAACTTATCCATAAGTTTTCATAAAGTTTAGACACAAACATCCGAAAACACTAAGAAAGAAAAATCAAAACTCTAAGTTATACGTGATATGAGTGTTCGTTCATCTAGAATTAAAAGTTTGTTAATCACTTGATTATCAAACCGGTTAAACTTGAGCCTATTCGATTTGTCTTAATAACTCAACAAATAATAAAATTATATTTTTATCGCTTTAATTCTTTTTTTCTAACTTTTATGGAATTTTTTTTTAATCTAAATAATCTCTCACTAAGAAATTCTCAATCATAATATATTAGCTCTCTAATTTATTATCATCTATCACTCAAGATACACTAGGAAGTCTAGATGTACTTTTACACATATAATAGACAAATTGACTAAGGAGGTAAATTAAGAACCATATTTAAAATATAAAAATATTTTACGTAGAACACAATAAATTATATTGAACTAGCTATGCTCAATACAAACGATAATGTACACACTCTCACATCTATAAATACATACACACACCATACACTATAAATAATTTTAAAGGCTAGTCCGAAATTAATAAAATCACTACGCACGCTATCGACAAATATATTGTATATCATAAAAAAATAATTAATCGTAAATATACATGTGAGGTCTAAGACATTTAAGCTGTGGATAGATTTCACCGCATAAAAACTATCCAGCTCAGTTCACAATATTATAATTTTTATTGCCCGACATCTTACTGCAATAGTAGGGTTAGAGAACTGAAATACCGCGTGAACCAAATGTAGAAAGGGTGCGCTTGTTTTTTTTTCAGATAATTGCAAAGTATTTCTGTAAACAGAAACGTTACCTGAAACGTGCAGGTCATCGTTCAAAAAAGGAGTGCAGATAATGCAAAATAAATGGACGCCCACGAGATGACTAATGGGGTAATGATGGTGATGATGCTTGTTACTTCAAACATGGGAAATGAAGTTGGGGAATTAGTCTTCATGATTATCTAACTGAATCTACTTTTGAAAGCTGGACCAGCCTAATTGTCTCTCCCCTACCACTTTACTCTAATTTTAAATGCCTGTTTCTGGATGCAAATTCAACTCATGATCTTCTGCATCCAAGATATAGCTCATCTTCAGTCAGCACTGTATTTCTGAAAGCACTACTTAGGGTTAGCGTATAAGCTTGAACAGTTTAGGTATTATAAAAATTTTGGTAAAGTGAAGTTAGAAAAATATGCTTCACTAATGACAAAACTATGTTTGCCAGGCCGACGAAAATAAAATGATTGATAAATATTACTATTACAAATTTTTTGGAAGGCAGTATTCTAATAAAGTGTTCTTTCTTTATCAATTTATTTCCTTCGAATAAAAATATAAGGCGGATATGTTATTAACATGTTGTATAATAATATAGTTTAAACATTAATTACTTTCAAAGTGTATTATATCATCAACTATGAAAGTACATCATATATATATATATATATATATATATAAGTATTTTGAAATGTAAATCTAATGATGAGATACATGCCACTGTAAATATATATTATTAGTTTAATAATTAGTCAAATATTACTAATTTTGTTTTTATAAAAAATCAAGAACGTCTTACATTTTTATATGGGGTACTAACAAATTTTTTACGTTACAAAAATTTTGATAGTGTGGTGAACCAATTTAGCCCTTGTTTCTGCAGAGGTTAGACTAGTTCTTCTTTTCTTTTTTCTTTTTAATAATCTCTGTTTTTGCATAGAAGGTTGCTAGTTGTACAAGTCAAATTAACTTCCAGATATGAATCGAACTTGGACGCCTTTGCTGGAAAGCAGAGCCAAGTTGTTGATATTTGGTTAATATACATTGCAAAAATCATGCGCGTTTAATTTCCCATAACACACTTTCCCTATTTTTAGCCTATTTTATGCCACCTAGCCCCTAATCATTTTAATTCATCACAAAAATTTGCTTGGTTAATGCATTTTTTTAATAACAATGCGGCTGGTATTATTTAATTTTGAGATCTATTGCTGCTACATCCTATAGGACAAGTGAGGTAGAAGGGACTCTAAAGGGCCTGAAAGGCTGAAAACACGATAATGAGGTCTAACAAAAGAGATGCTCAATACTTGAAAGGCTCTTTCTTGTCAAGTTCTCTTTATAGTTTATACCAAGCTACTTGCTCAATTAAACTAATGCTGTGGGAGACAACTCGAGGTAAGTTGGTTCTAATCTTTTTGTGTTTACTTTATTGGACCCAAGATAATATTATGTCTGGGATCATGTTTCTAGGTTTAAATTTCTTAAGCCTAATAAAATAAACATGGATATGTACAAGCAACCAGGCCGACAATGCCACCATCCACTAGAGAGATTGATCACACAAGCTTGGTGACGCATAATTTTTTTTTAATTTTTTTGCAATATTTTAACTTTGCATGATGCATGATATTATTATTATGTT
Organism: Oryza coarctata; assembly: GCA_030770085.1. Taxonomy (NCBI): domain Eukaryota; kingdom Viridiplantae; phylum Streptophyta; class Magnoliopsida; order Poales; family Poaceae; genus Oryza; species Oryza coarctata. The sequence continues at coordinate 15,693,814 of CM061475.1, forward strand.
TACCACTAGATACAATATTGGTGGTATGGCCAATTATTTATCTAGGGCAAGTGCATGGCTTGTGAAGCTTTGTTTCACTAGTGCAATTATAGCCATGAACACACTTCTCTGAACCATTTGTATATATTGTACTAATTTGGGCTATTGTCTACCCGCACAACCAAACAATTTTATAAGCTGTAGCATAATTTTTATATGCAAGATATACCCTCAGCATTAAACAATTGTTCTTGTTGGCATTTTGTTATTATATCAGTATCATGGCGATTACTTTACAAGTGAGTACGTGTTAATGACTATCGTAGGCGTATTATCGTGGATATAATGGTTTGAAAGGGACATGATATTATTTATAAATATAGAGTATAAATTAATAGGAGTAGCGTGGCAGGAAGGAGGGAAGGGTGCTAGCTCTAGAATGGCTGGTCACTACTCGTTTCGGTTTAGCTGCCTAACAATGTCATTAAATTAAATATACAAACGTACTTCCGAAGATGACCTGGTGTATATGTTATATATGCTGCCCACAACTATATGGTATTAAATGCACTCGCCATGTTACCCCCGAATACCAACATTTCAAAACAAAAGAATATAAATATATATACAGTCATACGATTATAATCAATTTAGAGTTTTAAGTTTTGCAAGTATGAATAATTCTCAATCGATCCTAAAATATAATAATTTCTAATATTTTAAATTTTTCTTAGAATATAATTTACTTTCTCATCTTAATCAATCACAATCGTCTTTTATTTAACTTCTTAGTCTTATCTTAATCAATTATAATTATCACTTATTTAATTTTATCAGTTTCTTTAATACCCACACAAAACTATACTATAGAAAATTTGCTATTGTTTAATAAAGGATAAAAAGTAAAAAAAATGATGGCACAAATTCCTAGGAACACTAAGAAAATGCGGTTTTAGCCCTAGTACATGGGGATCCTATTTTGCAGATCTGAAGATGGGTATGTTCAGACTTTTACAGGAGCAGTAGTAGTGGTACTATCATATTCTCTTGTCATGTATACACAAGCCTGCTTCCTTGCATTAGCTGACATATTCGTATAGGAGCAGCATAACCTTACTGTAGCATGTGAGGAGGACAATTGCACCTGGGCTACCTAGCAGCAGTAGAGACAGTGTAGGAAAATAGCATTGCCCGTAGGATAGGCCTGTGGACCGTGCATTTATCAGTTACTCCTACCACATTTTGCATCTTCCTTGTTCATTCAGGTGATACACTGATACCTGATCTCATCCTACTTGTAGTATTGTATGGTTTTATACATATGGTTAATTGAAATACATCTCTTAACCTGAAGTTAAACATAGTTTTCAACTGAAGATTTGTGGGCAGACTTTTGCACCTAAGTACTGAAGATGATGTGTCTGATTCAGTTCATCATGTCGTAACAAATTCACATTTCCTAGCCAGAGGAGTGAGGATCAAGAGTTCAGTGGTAAAAATATGTTTATTGTCTGCCTGATTGTTGTTTCTTAAACTGGAGAGCTTTCCTTTGAAAGTGTGGAAAATTCAGAGAAAAACACATTTCATTGCACCATGGACGTTGCAAGTCAATTTTAACATAAAAGACTAAGGAAAGCTCAGTTTTTAGTTAGCCTAAAGTAGAGGTTAGGGTTGGGATGTTTCAATTTACGAGTTGTTCTTATCCCTAGTGGCCTAGAAAAATCACTAAATTGATTTCTAAACAAGACTTGACTTATGAGCGCATTAGCTGAAACTGCAAGTGTTTTTCTCTCAACCTGAAAGAGTTAAAAGTACGCTTCAGAAGTTCAGATTATCAGCAGAAAACTGCCCAGTTCAATTGGAGCTCTTGCGGTATTGCCCATCCTTTTCCTCACTTTTCTTTATGTGATAAATTAAATATCGGCGACCCGTATCTATCAAAGCAGAATTCTACGGGCAAAGAACACCAATAACTTTTCTTCAGCGACGTTGCGTCAGAAGATGGAGTCTGGTAGTACAACTGATGCAAACTTCACGGAGAAAAGACACAGTGCAGTTGATAAAGATGCAAACTTTTTCGTCTAGCCACATCTGTCATGTGTTGTGCATGGACAGGAACAGAAATCTCATCAGGTAGTAGCCATCACCAAACAAAGGACAAATAATACCTCGACAGGGAGGAAATCATTGCCACTGCAGGGACAAAATCAACTGAGGGTAGGGAGGGCATCAGGCATGAATAGCTTCCCTGTGTAATTGATACCTTGGTTGGTTGCTATGTACAGATGGGCCCCAGAAATTGTAGCTGGGGACGCATTACATTGGAGAGCTAGTTATGCGTTTCCTTTTTGTGGCTTTCAATTAAGTATAGCAATAAGTAGTGCTCCACAATAATGCAGGGGTCCTAATTTTTCCTGTCATGGCTTGATCTACGTAACTTCTTAAAGACTACCCAGTTTTATGGCGCGTTGTAAATAACCGCATTTGGAATTGGCAACTTAATTGTATCATCCTCAGGTGTGTGAAGAAATTGACGGCATGAATGCATATTTTTATATGAGATGAAATGATCTGGCTGAATTAATTTGATAAACCAGCAGAAGGTTCAGAAACAGTACGTAACGTCGTTGACAACTTCTTACAGATCTCTAGCTCTTGTTGCCTCCTGAGATAACTTTGTGCTGTAGAAGTAATTATCTGAACGATGAAGTTCATGATCAAAAGCCACACCACGGTATTCCAGATTAAAGAGAATGACAGATTCCACGCAGTTCCCTACACATAAATAATTAAGATATTTAGGAAAAATAACAAAGAAAAAGAAAGTAAATGATAAAAGGTTAAGCAAAAACGGCAGTAAATCAGAACAGGTAGATGTTGTGATGATCATTTTTGTGATTGCATTACTCTGGAATTTATGTTAAAGTTGTTGTCAACCATAACGATCAATTTTACAAAATGTGCTCTTACAAGTACGCAAAACACAACCATAATTTTGTTGCAAAAGTTCTAGGAGAACATAAATTTTTACTGCTAGACCATCAGCTGCGTTGTCATTTTTAAGTTAGAACACATCCTTTCATGAAAAACAGTGACACATTACAATGACATCAATAGAGTCAATAAATTTTGAAAACAACGCATAATCACATAATGATGATCAAACTGTCTTGAAGTTTTGAAACAAGTACACCTGATCCTGATGTGCGCAATAGATCATAAGTGTTCAAAATTTCCTCAAACTTAAAAGAAATCTGTACCTTCACAGCACTTGAAGCTGATGCAGTAACACTGGCTGATAAAAACTTGTTCTTAGCTGTCTTCAACTTGGCAACTAAAGAGGGAAGACGGATGATTGCACAGGAACATTGCCAAATACCCACATAATCCTTTTCTCCACCAATTCAAGAAGTTGGTTATTGCAGAGAGTAATTACTAACGTTGTCTAAAGAAGTTATTTGTGAAGTATGGTTAGACAACTTTACAAAGATGTAAAATTGCATTGAAAATACTCAAAAGAATATGCTTTGCAGGATAGTTTTTAAGTAGCAAACCTGGATATAAACCTTAATAATAGCCTTTCCGATTAAAGTTGCTAGAAAGAACTTCCAGAATGGGATGTTAAATTGGCCACACAAAATACCAGCAAGATCGAAGAGGGGGTTTGGCACCTAATGAAAGGAAAAGTTAGTTTCTTCAGATGCCATATATAACAAGGGAAGAATAATATGGAAAGCATAACTTCTCTACACTGTGACAGTGGTCAGATTTATTAATACCAACGCAAATCTATATTTTTCAGGAACTCTAGTTTTTTGTGTTAATATAATGAGTTTGTCAAGCATTTTTGAGTGGAGTTCACCTAACAAGTTAAACTGTGGACGGGCTACAACCTACAAGGCAACCAGAAGTTTAGTAACATATAAAATGTGGCTAGAAACAATAAATGTACACAAGAAAGGTACTAACCGAAGAAAGTAACAGGATGGTAGGGAAGCTAAGATGCTGTGAGTGAGACATAAGCCATCTTTTAGCCCGATGCAGAGTTGAGGATAGAAAACCTTCTACTGAAACTGAAGCATCCTACTCTTCTAGCTCATCTAATTTGCGTCCTGACATCCTAGCTGGGGATCATTTATAGTGCGTAAGTTGCATCAAGAATTTTTTCTGACTCAAGATAAAAAAATAAACTAGAAAAAGTAGGGAAAATACTGCATCTTAGTATTACTGTATTACTTCAAGTTGAACTGGTACAGAACTTAGCACAGTATTAAGAATTAGCACAGTATTAAGAACTGTATATCACTTATGTATCCTAAGCGGCAGAGTATTTCCAATCAGCATAGCATCAAGGTTTTTGCAGGAGTCACTCCTACAATGGCTGGCTAGAAACAGGGCCTGAAAAATGACCCTTGATTCTGTCTGTAAAGTCCAGCACAAAAACTTCCAGTTATCCTGCTCAAAACCTCAATTTTATTTCACCCTGTCAGAGAGTTAGGGTTAATTTATTCATGTCCCCTTTCCTTTCCTCGGATTGTAAATAACTAAAATTTTCATGTTTAATAATATGCAACAGTCAACATCCCAGAAGTTTGTTGCTCACAAGCCTACTATATTTTGGGATGTAGGGAGTATATACTAAATCACTTTGCTGCATAATTTGACAGCCATGAATCCTATCACATGGTCATGTAAGTTTGGAAAGGTTGAAAGATGATACCAAAATTTAGGTGATTCAAAACTGCCATGTTCTCTGGTGATAATCTTGAAGATAGAAAGGAACATAGCGTGAGCATGTGAACAAGAAGAATAAAATCAAGTGTGTTATAGCAGCAAAGCAGTACAAATGTAACCTGCTCTCGAGAGGAAATATGGAGGAAGCTCTCCAAGTGCAGTTCCAGTGCCCCAGAGAACAGCTTCAAGGTGAACTTCATGCAGTATTTTGCTATATGGAATTGTTTCCTGGTACATTGGAGGTCCAAATTCTAGACAGTCTTTCTCCAACCATGAAGGTCTCCTTTTAAGGAGAATAGTATCATAAGGGGCACTCTTTAAATCAGTCAGACCACAATGGACTGCTTTGATTGTAAAAAGGGCAATATGAGGTCCTAAATACAATACAGATGTGTGCAAACCAGAGCCTGCAAAAACAAATGACACTATACCTTCAGAACCATACTTCTTGCACGGTTTTTATAATAAATGCTTAGATGTTAGGCTAACATTTTACTCAACCAATTGAAGCTTGTTCACACCATTTCATTAAGCTAAATTCAACTCAAACTTATGAGCTTACCAAACCCAATGGATGAAGCCACCCCTAGTATGACCCACCATAATCCAAATCTGACATACCAAAGCAGCTCCTGGAAATGCTGCATTGAATACAAGAACCATGTTATATACATCCGCAAGAGTGCATGCACCACACTCCCACTCAGGAGAAGTGTAGGAAGAAAGCACATAAGTTTGCTTAACGTGGACTAGCAAAATTTAGCATCTCAGCACTCTGTTAGTATAAACTTGTAGATACAAATGCACTCATATTTTTTTTAAAATAAAAGAGAAGATGTTACCTTTTCATGTGGACCATCAGTAGCCAAGAGAACAACCCAGGTAGAAACAAACAAAAGAACCAAGAACTTCAACCGAGCACTTTCTTTCAGAGCACATAGACATGTGCTTTTCATACTCTGTCCAATGGATAATACAAATAATGCCAATGTTCTGAATGGCTGTGATGTCAGCGTTAATCCCTCCAAGTCAGTTTGATGCTTTTCACGAAGCTCCGAAACATATAGTAGATCAGTTACAGCAGAAATATACAGTAGTTTGATCTCAATAATACGACAAACAGACAAAACATTCATTGGCTTCATCCCATGTTATAGTGAAGGTGGTACTATAGGGTATGAAGAATCCAAAGCATGTGCCCAATTTGATGCCTTCATATGGCACTTTGACCTGTCGGAATTATCCATGTTTTGATGATGTATGTACGAAAAAAATACAGCCACAGCGCACATTACCAGCTACAGGTTTAGAAACTATGCCTCGTGGGCATTCGAATTTCTGTTCTGTGCAATGCCTTAAAATTGAATTTACATTCGTAAATGCCGAACCATAGCATAAGTGACAGCTAAAAAATCGTGAAAATATCACCATATACCCAATCAGTCTATAGGCCGATTAGCAAATAGTATGTATGTAGCCAAAAAAAATCCTATCAAAAGCCATAATCTAAATGAACTAAGTTTAACTTAAATATTGACTAAAAACCTAAACTTGAGCATTTGTAAGCCTTGTAAACAACTCGAACACTTGAATAAAAAACCTTGGCAATGCCTATCAACCATGGAGAGAGGGATCCTCCTAGATCCAACAAAATAGATGAAATATACCAAAATCAAGCATGCAATATTACCCCTAAAAAAGAACAGTTCAACAGTCCCTTTGTATCAGCAATAAAGGAAAGCATGCAAGAGATCATTGAATTGTTCCTATGTGTAGAACAAAACGAAACAATTCCAAATTTTCAGGAAAACCTCAATGATACGCATTCGTCACAAAAATCTTTTGATTAATTTAACATATTAAACCACGGAAATCTTGGAAATAACAGCAACAAATTCCAAAATCTCTTCACGGCTTCAAAAAATCAAAATTTCAGACAGAGCCATCACAAGAACGGCACACAGAGGAGACAGCAGGAGGCTCACCGGACAAGGCCTTGTCCTCGCCGCCGCCGGCGGCCGGTCCCATCTCGCAGCCTCGGGGTCGACCCCGCCTGCCGCCCTAGATCAGATCTCTGATCTCTCGGAGAGTCCGTCGCTATATACATCAATTGAAATGACAAAGGAGAAAAATGCGGGAGCTTTGCTTCTCGTTTGACGCAGAAATGCGCCCCTCTTCTCCGGATGAGGAAGATAACGAGGACGAGCTCGACGAATCGCTCGAGGCGCGCCAAAGGAATCGCTCTTTTCCGAGCGGAAAGATTGGGCGCGCCTTTCTGGCGAGCGCAACGTCAGCTCAAGGGTGAAGAAAGAGGAAAACAAAAGAAAAGTTTTTTTTTTCGGTTACGTACTCGGCATTCGGTTAATTCACTGCGTCGGATGCAAAACGTATTTCTTTGCCGAACTATCACTCTAGCTGTGTAGAGTAAGCGTCTTCCTAAGCTAAACTACATGCTATATTTTTTTACATTAATTAATGTAAGATGTATGTTTATATTATTTTAAATACAGTATAAACATATACGTTCACATAGATCGTTATCACTACAGAAAATTTCTCTACTTCGTGGCCCTACTCGTTAAAAGTATAAAACTAGAGTTTGCCATTATTGGACTTCTGGATTTTAGTCTTGTGCATTACCAAATTTCAAAAATACGATTTATATAACAAATCAATCTTAATCATTATAATATAACATAGATTCAAATAATAAATATATTTCTCCTTTTATCTTACTACTAACGTGGCGGTTATGGGATCTACAAAATGAACATAGTGATCCATTTCAACCATCTCTCATATGGAAGATTTAATCAATTTTATGAATTTTATGTTTGTTCTTGCATTGTTGATTGTTGGGGGCATTTTTTTTTCTTTCCTTCGCAAATTGACCCAACTAGATCTTTGTTCGACAACACAATCGGGCCATAGCGACACGTCGACGTAGCATCACAAGCCTTATCGATCATCTACCTACGTAGTCACGGGAAAAACACCATCGGGCCCAAGCAACCGAGGGAGGGGAGATTTCGTGCACGACACCGCGCGACGATGATAAGTTGATAACACTGGAGAAGGTAAACTCACTTGTCATGTTTCTTCGCCGGCCGGTTGCCATCTCCTCCAATGCAAACTTGCAAAGGAATCAATCGCTTTGGACGAGTTCCCAACTCGGCCTTGCGACAGTCTGACGTACTTAGGGCAGCAGGGAGACACGGTTAATCGTGTCCAGGAATAAGCATAGCATGCTACTTTGCTGCTTCAGAGATCACAGCAAAGTTGCTATGGAAACAAAGAAACCAGCAATTCTGCAGACAAGATAAGAACAGAGATAATCTCCATTAGTCCATCTGTCCATCTCTCAGCCAAAGTGTTGTCCCCATGCAGTTCAGTATCAGTAGCTGATCAAGAGCATGCTGGAAAGTTTTATAGCTCAGCTTATATATGGTCAGATATTAGAAGGTGTTCACGTCGGATCTCGCGCGCCCGACACGAATACGCTGACGTCTGAGGGTCTGCTTAGCTCTAGCGTAGGCCGATCGGCTTCTCTCCGTGACTCAAGATACGCGTGCCAGAACCCATGAGTTTCGCTTGGCTCTAGCACGACGGTGTAGGTATGGCCATATCAGACAATTTGACCTTATAATTGACAAGGAGGTGAGACGAACGGGTCAGTCGGACGATAGTCCGATACGAGCCTTCGCTATCGGTTGGTCACCGATAGGATCGAGGTGGTTATCGACCGTGTTCGGATGGCTCTTACTATTGGCTGATCGTCGATAGAAATCGGGACGCTGTTCCATCGGCTAAAGAGCTGATGAAGATATGGACAGATATCGACGAAAAATATGATGGCTTCAGGTATGGTGAAAACGAAATCTTGATTCATCGGCCGCAAAGCCGATGGACGTACCGAAAGGTATTAAAATCAAAGTGCACAGGATCCCTCCTGGTATTCGACGGAAGCTGTAGCGGTCGTTCATCGGCTGAAAAGCCGATGAAATCATATGTGAAGTGGCAATAAATCGTATAAAAGATACACCGGCTACGAAGCCGAAACCGCTTTGGATATGACAACGGTGAAGCAAACCTATCGATTAGCTGAACCGATAAGAGAACGTCTCTCTGAAGACAGGCGCGCATCGGCTGGAAGGCCAATGCGCTTAGCGTGGCGCTCGAGGGGAGTCTTTGAAGACTGGTGCGTATCGACCGAGGAGCCGATACGCTGAGTGTGGCACTCAATATATAGATAACTTATCGGCTAACACTCCGATAAAACGCTGTACAGAGATCTATAGGCCTAAAATTTAATCTATCGTCGATAGCCTCGTAAGTCGAACCTAACCGATGCAGTACGAGACCGACGACGATGGAGAGAACTTGATAGGCCGATAGACCCTACAACTGACGTGATATGATATATCCGATCGACCTAAGAGATCGAACATAACCGATACAGCCTTAGACAGAGCGAGACATGTCGAAATAATGATGGAACTTACCCTTTAGTCAGATATCAAAGTTAACCGATGCAGGCTCGCGTCAAGAGTCAGATCCTGCTGGTAGAAACCTAGATAAACTAGGATAGTGATGCACCGAAGTAGTCTTAATTAAAAGATGTCTTAATTTGTTTAGAGGTTTCTAGGGGATCTGTATTTATACTATGGTATTACAGAGTCCGACGCGATTACAACATCCATCGAACGTTATTTTCTAAAAATATAAAAAAAACATCTAAACAAAATAACTAAACTGCTATATAAATAAGATACGATTTATATAGATAAAATATCCTGCCATAATTAATATAACTACTCCTTAAACTCGGTATCATATGGATAATTTTCTATTCTTAGACCGAATCTCTTCTTACTTTATCTGATCGGCTTCCTTCCTATAGCAATCAGACTCTTTTTTATTTCAAATTTTAGCGTTAAAAGAAGTCCCCTTATGGTCTGATATTAATGTTGGTGCATCATTGCATCTGTACCAAGCAACAGTGAAGCTAACTATTGTACAGAATATACAGATCAATGGGGTATTTGCATAATCCAACAGTTTCTCATTTTTCTCTGAACATATTTACCTAGTTCATTTCCAGTCGTTGAAATACCATGCAAGATTAAAATTCAAGGTTACCACGTTCATTCTGTTTTGAGAGAGAAAGTTCAAGGCTAGTAAAAGAGTAAAACGCAAAAAAAGAAGGCTGCAAAGAATATACTACTGAACAGACATAAGAGTGATCTCATTAGTTATAAGTCAGAACTTCCAGAAATAAAATGGCAAACTCTTTCGAAACATGATCTCTGTCATTTAACCCTAAGCACCGCTATTAGTTTTTAAGAATAGAAGCCATTTTTTCTTGGATGCTGTCTTTTGCATTTTTGTCAAATGGATCGTCTCCAATGTAAAGATCTAAAATAGACTTGCACAAAAGCTTGCTCTGTATGCTCCCCAATTCTTCTCCTTCAACTACACAAAAACAAAGAAGATAGCCTATTAATGAAGATTATTAGGTGTGCCCAATTTAATTATTATTAGGAATTCATATGAAAAGGAAATAAACAGGAACGGACACATGCAGGGATTTATTATGGCATTGAAATGCTACCAAACAGGTATTTTCCATAGATCTTTAGGAGACAAGTAAATTAACTCAATGATTGCACTCCAGGATGAAATTTTGCTTCTTTAATAATGAAAAGGACATGGATTTTCTACAGAATTATCTGTGCTGAATTACTTGCTACTCTTCTTGCACTCAACACTAGGACCAAATGCATGAATACAATGAGGAAATGATCCACGTATTCAGAAAACAGGAATGCGATGAACGTCCCAATTGTCCCATTCATTGTAAACAGCATTTCTTTCTTACTCTTAAAATCCCTCCTCCTGTCAAAGTAAATATTATCTACAATATATCAAATCACTACAAAAAGCTACAAAGAAAGGGAAGCAAAAGTGAAATTTGAGCTTACTACTGATTTTAAGCACATGGCTTGATTCCCTTGAGAGCTCAATCACGGACCCCTTTGGTAATTTGTATTCATCCTTGAAAAGTGAAACAAAACTGTGGAACATCAAGGTGTCAAAGAGAGAGGAAATTTCGATAGTAATAATTGAACTTGATGAAGGTATGATAAAATTGGAATATATACTTTAACAAAAAAAAAGAAGCAACATTATCTAATTAAAATGGCACTGACATGCTTGAAACTATAAGATGAGTAATTCAAGACAGTTAGCAGATTAATATGGAGTAGTTGCTATCAGCTAACAATTGTTGCATGTGAAAATGAAAGATCTCTAGATTCTGGAATAGAAGAAGCAAGTGATGCCACTATGCAACATCATAAACTTTACAAGCTTATATTCCCACTGGATTCTTAAAACCGTTGGGATCAAAGGCCAATATTTTAGCAATTTCATTGACATTAAACACATCAGCACGAAGTTGATTGCAATAGAAATTGTAGTTCATTCGACATGTGCCCTGACTTCTTTCTAGCTCCAATATGAAACCACATGCATTTTGCAAGATGCATTAGGTGTTTTTTACAATAAGCCAAGTTATAATTCCGTACACCCCTTTCTAAAGTAGTATAAAAGGCTCGTGCATTTGTCAGTTGAACCTCAATCAAACAGACACCAAATTGAACATATGGTAACTAGTAAGAAATATAACAAATCAAATGTGGGATAATGAAACAGACACCGAATGTTGCGAGCTTGTCTGCAACAACGAACCAGAGCCAAGGAGGCTTCATTGTTTGTCTGACGAAAAGCTCAACCTCAAGAACCAGAATTACAGTTACCTCTGAAGCAACTCATTAGTGTCTGATCCCCCAAACTTCTGTAACCTGTTTCCTACGCTCTTCTCGAACGCGCTTCGTACAGAGCGAATGCTCAACCTCCCATACACTATCTGAAGCCTGACCGTCATCCGTATGTCACGCTCTAACGCATCGTTGATCAGCTCGGCATTCTCCTTCAGTTTGGAGACAGGGAGCTTCTGGTACTTCTCCCTCAGCTGTTTCAGATCATGGTCATCCGCATACACACCTACAACACATCAGCATTCCCAAATTTCGCTGCCGTTCCAATTCTCTTTCGAGTGGTGGAGAGATTAAAGATGCGGGTTTTAGTGGATTACCAAACGCGTAGACGTCGATGGACTTGAGGCCGAGGATGGTGGTCCTGCGGAGGCCGACGCCGAGGAGGCGGCACCCGCCGGCGGTCTCGGCGGGGAATGCGGCGCCGGTGCGGGGCTCCACGGAGCTGGGGGAGGCGCCGTCGGCCAGGGAGAGGGAGGCCCAGAGAGGGGCGGAGGGAGCGGGGTGTGGCAACGGCGGCCGGCCGGCAGATTTGGCGGTTAGGGTGAGGCTGGCGGCTGCTGCGGTCGCCGCGGCGAGTGCGGCGGCGAAGGCCGCGCGGTTGGGTGGCAGGGTAGGGAAGAGGCGCGGGAAGGTGGCGGTGGGGAAGTGGAGCGAGACCATGGCCGCGACAGGCGAGGCGAGGCAGAGGCGGAGTGCTGCGGCTGTGAAGGCCTGAGGTGGGCGGAGCGCGCGATGTGGGTGAGCGGTGGCTGGCGGTGGCGCGTGGCGGTGCAGGTGTACTGAAAGAAACTTTCTTGGCTTCTTCTAGTGTTCTTCAGTGATGGAGTAATTTCTCTGAATTCTCTCTTGTACATCACAAAAAAATAACTCTTTTGTACGAAGTTTTCAGAGATGTTTTTTTAGACCAAGCTTAGTTTTATGTTATACAAGACGTGGCAAAAATCTAAGCAATGGAAAATTTGGATTTTTTATGAGGTGTAATTACATTTAAATTTTAGTATGGACATAAGAGATTTTATTACTATATATATGTGTGCTAGAGCAGTTTTTTTTCTCCCTTGCCTTTTTCCCCGTAGTTACAGCCATATATCCTCTGAGGATACTGCATTGATTGAATAGAGAAAAAACTAGTGTGCCCATATTTATGGGTGGTTGTACACAACGCCTAAGTCGGTTGAAGCGCGTCTTACCTGTTTCATCCGCTAACTATTTCTTTGCTAGACCCACCTAGTGTCTTGACGAAGAAGGCGGATAGTAATTGGCCCAGACAGGTAATTTGGTGGGACGGCGATAGATGCGTCATTCACCATCTTGTCCTCTCGTTGTAAACTTCAACAGGCTGCAGTGCACTTCAGATTCATCAGCTTGTCCACCATCTCAGAAGATCTGAGCTTGTTCAAGTAGGCCAATTTACACTTAGTTTTTTGCCTTGGAATCAGGGGTTAAGAGATTGACCCCAGAATGAAGGAATCCTCACTGTTTCAACAATTCGACTTGCAATTTGCTGCAACTGCTTAATACTAACAGAATCAATCGCAGATTCTGTAGCTGCTTCTTTTTCTGAGAAAATATGCGGGAAATCGCATTACAAGACAATGAAGCAATCGATTCTAACAATGTAGTTTCATTTGGAAGTTTGCCTTTTGGACAATCTGTCCTGTGCATACAGTTCCATTGAATGTGTGTACACCTGTAGGCAATGCCATTTTGCCATGGTCATTGCCAGAACTGAGACCCTGTAGTTTTTGACTTCAAAGAAAACTGTGCATACATGGTCTCCTATCTTAAAACAGAGAACTCCCATTTTCACAGCGGCAGTTCTTCTAGCTCAGATTCATGACGTTTCCATCCTTTGGTTAATTCAAAAAGAGGCAAAACTCAAACAGGGCTAATTCAACAAATGTACAGTCGTACCTGCCAAGCTACTCACCAGCACATCTCTGCAAAGGTTGACATCCTTTGGTTGCATAAAATTTGTCCCCACCGATGTACACCTACTCTGACCATTGCTCAGTTTGGAAGTTAGAAATACTACATCATAGTGTAAGAATATGTACAGTAAGACTAAGATTCCAACGCTATATAGGGGGATCGGATCTATATATATGGTCCAGTGGTTTAACACCCTCTACGTCACAACGAAAGGAAAATGGACGTAGAGATTGGATTGAAAACTGGTAAACAAAGGCGTGGGGAGGCCTTAGGTCATAATATCGGTGAACTGGTGCGCTGATGGTATATAGAGCACCCGAACCTGTCTTAGTGCGACTTTGTCACGCACAAAATGAATGTCTATCTCTATGTGCTTCGTGCGTTGATGATGAACTGGGTTGGCGGTCATGTAGACAGCACTGACGTTGTCACAGTAGACGATGGTCGCAGAGGAGAAAGGTGCACGGAACTCCTGGAGAAGCTAGCGACAGCGCGGTACTCGGCTTCGACGCTGGACCGAGACACTGTAGTTTAGCATTTTGAGAACCAGGAGACTAGAGTGTCGCCGAGGAAGACGCAGTAGCCGGACGTGGAGCGTCGAGAGTTAAGGCAGCCTGCCCAGTCCGCGTCGGAGTACGCGATGAGGGAGTCGATGGGGTTGGAACTGAGGTGCAGCCTGCTGGAGAGTGTATCCTTTACGTAGCGAAGGATGTGCTTGAGCAGCGCGGGGTAAGGTTCGCGCGGACCATGCATGAAATGGCACACTTGCTGGATGGCGTAGATGAGGTTAGGCCGTGTGAGGGTGAGGTATTGAAGAGCACTAGTAAGACTCTGGTACTGAGAAGGATCGACGATGAGTGAGCCATCGACAGCGGAGAGTTTGGCGCAAGTGTCGACCGAAGTGGCCATGGGGTGACATTTGGCTATGCCCGCACCCTGGAGAAGATCGATGGCGTACTGGCGCTGGGAAAGGAAGAGCCCGTGAGAAGAGTGGGTGACAGAGATACCAAGGAAGTGATGGAGAGGATCGAGATCGGTCATGGCGAACTCAGAGTGGAGTCAAGCCATGATCTGGTGTAGAAGGGACATCGAGGACACTGTAAGAACAATGTCGTCGACATATAGGAGGAGATAGGCGGTGGCGTTGCCGATGTGAAGAGTAAAGAGAGAGCTATCGGACACGGAAGCCACAAAGCCGATGTGTCGAAGGTAGGCAGCAAAGCACTGATACCAGGCCTGAGGAGCTTGTTTGAGGTCGCAGAGAGAGCGCTGAAGGAGGCATACATCATCAGGACAAGAGGGATCAACGAAGCCTAGAGGCTGCTGGTAGTAGACTGTTTCCGTCAGATGACTATGAAGAAAGGCGTTCTTCACATCGAGTTGGTGGATTGACCAAGAGTACGAGGTAACCAAGGTGAGAACGACCCGGATGGTGGCGGGTTTGACGACGGGACTGAAGGTCTCGTCGTAATCGACACCGGGGTGTTGGGAGAAACCCCGAACTACCCAGCGTGCCTTGTGATGGGCAAGTGAGCTATCGGCGTGGAACTTTTACTTAAAGATCCACTTACCGGTCACAACATTGGCACCGGGAGGACGAGGGACGAGGCGCTAGGTCTCGTTGTCCATGAGAGCTTTGTACTCATCGGTCATGGCCGCGTGCCACTGAGGATCAGCCAAGGCGGAACGAGAAGTTGCCGGGATAGACGAGATAGGACAATGGACGACGGAGAGCCCATAGCGCTTGGTGGGGCGGAAAGACCCGGTTTGTGATCGAGTAACCATGTGAGATGTAGAGGGGATGGGAGCCGATGGGAGCGTGGTAGGTGTGGTAAGGACTGGTTGAGGAGGGGCGTCATCGGCTCGAGATCGACGACTGTATATGAGAGAAAAGGGCTGAACTAGATCGGTCTGAGTCGATGGGGGTGGATGGGCCGATCAATTTGGTTGGTCCGATGGAGATAGAGCAACCTATAGAGAGAGGAGAGCCGATGAAGGCTGATGAGCCGATGGGTGGTTATGAGCCGATGAGGGCTAAGGAGCCGATGGGGGTGAGGTATCTGATGGAAAGGAGACAGGATCAGCCGAAACCGATGAGAGTTGTGGGGCCGATGGGGGTCCGATGTGAGTGACATCGGACCAAAGAGTAGTGGGATAGCTGAGTAGTAAGTCCTCAGGAGCGGCCGATGAGGGGGCCGGAGGTGAGATCGGTGGAGAAGACCGAGAGGGCACGATGTTGGTAAGAAGGAATTCGAGATCGCTAGATGAGGATCTCGGATTAAGCAGACCAAAGGGGAAGCAGGTCTCGTCAAAAACGACATGGCGAGAGACGATGACCCGACGGGTGAAGAGATCAAGACATCGGTATCCTTTGTGAGATGAGGGATATCCAAGGAGAATGCAGGTGGTGGAGCGGGGAGCAAGTTTGTGAGGAGTAGTGGCGATGAGATTTGGGTAGCAGAGGCACCCTAAAACGCGTAGGTGGAAGTAGTCGAGCGCCGTGCGATACAGAAGAGTGTATGAAACGTTGTGACGAACGGAGGAGCATGGTCGTCGATTGAGGAGGTAAATTGCAATGGTTAGTGCTTTAGCCCAATAAGTTGCAGGTAGGTAGGCATGAAGCAGCATTGTACAACTTATGTTGTTAAAAGTGTGAAGTAGACGTTCGGCCTTGCCGTTCTAGGGAGAGGTGTAGGGGTAGAAGAGACATAGATGGATGTCCTGGGAGATAAGGAAGGTTTGAACAGTACGGTTGACAAACTCCATACCGTTATCGGCTTGTAGAGCTTTAATGGAGAGATTGAACTGGTTAGAAATGTAGTTTGTGAAGTTAGTTAGGTGGGAGACGACCTCGGATTTGCTGGTGAGTGGAAAAGTCTAGCAATAGTGTGTGCAATCATTAAGTATTGCAAGATAATACTGATTACCGGAGACACTCTTAACCGGAGAAGTCCATACATCACAGAGTATTAGCTCAAACGATCACGAGGTACAAGATATAGAATTTGAAAAGGGCAGTCACACATGTTTGCTAAGTTGACACGAGTGACAAACGGTGGAGCTGCTGGGGGTACAATGGATGGAGGCGCTGCGACAGAGGTTGGCGACAGCGTCGGGACCGGGGTGGCCAAGGCAAAGATGCCAGAGGTTGGTGGAAAGGGCGACGCTGGCGTGTGGAGTGGACAGCGCGGTGGGGATGGTGTAGAGGTCACCGCCACTATTGCAGCGAAGGATCTGTTGCCGGGTTGGGATATCCTTCACAGAGAAACCAGAAGCGTCAAATTCGATTAAGCAATTGTCATCTCGTGTAAATTAGCGAACAGATACTAGATTGTAAATAAGGGAGAGAACAATAAGGGCATTGCAAAGTGAAAGGTTAGTGGTGGGTGTAGACAAAAAGGAGTCACCACGACATTGGACAGAAAGAGAGTGACCATTGTCAATGGTGACAAAGGAGGAGGAGGAGGGATGACAAGAGCGGAGTATACCAGTCGATGACGCCATGTGAGAGGACGCACCAGAGTCCAGCACCTAAGGGTGTTGAGATTGGAGCGTCGTCCGGGAGCAGGTGAGCGTGTCGGAAAAACGAAAACCGAGAGATTGTTCTAGCTGATGGAGGGCGGACGGGTCCAGCCGATAGAGGGCGCACGAGTCCAGCCGATGGAGACGACGAGCGCAGAGGTGCGTCGGCGTCGGAGGAGAAAAGATGCACGAGGCAAGAAAAGGGCGAAGACGGGTGTGAGCCGAGACGAGGAGGCGAATGGAGACTGTCGTCTCGTCACATGAAGGAGCAAGTGATGGGAGAGGGTGGTGGAGAAGGAGAAAACCGTCTGTGGAGGAGACGGAAAGAAGAAGGAGCCGAGACGAGAGAGCAAAGAGGAAATACCGGGAAGGAAGTCAGCAACGGGAAGGAAGCGTTGGCTCGCCGATGGGAGGATGCTAGCGCGCTGGGATGTCTAGACCTGCTCTGATACTATGTAAGAATGTGTATAATAAGACTAATACTCTAATAGGGTCGGTATATATGCATATATATACAGTTCAGTGGTTTAGTGATATAACAGTAAGCAAAATAATTTGCAAGATAGATAAACCAGAGAAGAAAGGTTGATCTTATTAGATCTATGACCAAGATTCTTGAAGCGCAATCCAGAATTATTGAGCCTCTTGCTGACTCTTTTTTGGGTAAAAGTCAGTATGCCAGGAGGGAGAGATCTATTGTTCATTCTTGGTATTTTTTCCAAGATTAGTGTAGCGTCCATTGTTTTTCCTACTGAGCATAGATACCTTGGTGATTCAGGTTTTAGGGGGAAGAAAACGAGCAGGATAAAACATGGAGCCGAGGACAATGCAAGCAGCCACCTCCATCCAAGTACTGGCATGACAGCCTGCATTAAGCATATGCATACAATGTTCAGTTAACGATTTATGTTAACTAATGTAAAAGTTGTGATTTCCCTAAAAAGTGTAAAGCATTTAAGCAGTTGAGTATTATAAACAATTTAGCCTATATGCCTTTTTAGGTTGTACACATACAGATATCTGTTCAGTGAGAAACTGAGAATTAAAGAGTGAAGCAATCAAGTAGAAAAATACCCAGGCAAGCAGAGCTTCCAAGATCGTTCCCACGGTCCAAGAGAAATGGAAAATAACCATCCAGGTACCGTCACCCCAGAATGAAAGGGGTGATCTCGTAGTTCTTGGTCTGTGAAGATGCGTTGTTAGGTGCTCCATTTTCCCATCTCTTTGCAGCAGGAATAAACTCTATGAACCAAGTAGAGAGCACATGGCTGGCACCCAATCCCAAACCAACAACAAAGCGGAGGGCGAGTAAGATTCCGTAGTTGGGGGAGAAGGCACTGAGCAAACCAAATGTGCCTGTGACAACTTATGTGCAAAGAAAACCAATTCTGGAAATGGAGAGCAGCTTATACATATCAGATGAAGTATAGCTTTTGCATGGGTAAGTACATCAGATAAACTTGATTGTTTGTTTCAATGGAGAGAATTCAGTCAAAATGGTGTGCTCACATTCCGTACACCTTTCATCGTAGTAGGTTGGAACCAATGCATTACTTGCATATTCAAACTACTTATACAATTTTCCACCGATTTCTTGCACAGCTTTACAGGTTGCAACTGTTCATTACAAGTGTTCAATCAAACTGTTTTGCTGTTGGATCCAACACACTCATAAAAAGAAACAAAAGAATGAATTTGCTCAAGTTGGTTATCAGAACAATTTCCACAAAATAGAAATCTCTGCACAAAGTTTCCTGATCACTTATCTGAAATTGAAATGTGTATACTTGGACTGAAGTGTGCCAATCAGGAAAATGCAGTAAAAAAAAAAAGGGAAAGGACACCTCCGGGATGAGGCCTCCGATGCACGCTCTGATGAGCATCCCGGAGAAGACGACGCTGCTGACGAGGCCCTCCGCCACGCCGGACACCCCCCCATTCCGCCTTCACGGACGGCCCCACGAACGGCAGCAGCATCACCTCCAGGGCCTCCAACATCCAGCCCACGCAGGCGTAGGCGAGCACAAGGGCCTGGAACCTGCCGAAGCCTGCTCTCGTGAGCGCGTCGTCCGTCGTGTAGGTATCCCCCTCGGCGTCGCCGCCCACCATGGCCATGCCCGGAGTGGCGGAGAGGGCGAAGCGGGGCAGGTGGATGGTGTTGACTGTTGACTGCCAAGACCACTAGAAATTTCATTACGGGCCTATTCAGTTTTAGCAATTTTCAACCGTACCAAATTACCAAATTTCAGGCGAATAACAAATCAAATATAATATAACCAATATTATCCTACCAAAATTTGGTAGTTTCAAAAAATTTCGAATTTAAAATCACCACTAAAAGTTGAAAAGGTTTCAAACCAAATGTATCCAACATAACCAAAATAATTTCAGTAGAGTTAAAAGTAGCAATAAACTAAACATGCTCTATATATTGCCATTTAATTCGTACTCATTTCAGATTTTTTTTCTTAATTCACCCACCTTTCGCGAATATGTTAGGGCCGTGAATTCCTTTGTGACACTTTCAACTTTTTATTTCTCTATTTCTTATTTTCCTTGTCATTTTCTTATTCTCTCACAAATTTGTGGACGTTTTTGCTCCCGGTTCCACATGAGGATGAGGTCTTGCAGATAGCGAACAAATCGAGCGAACAGCCGCCTCGCTCGTCGGCGAAGCAACATTACGTAGCTGATGAGAACGGTCTGGCCTGCTGCAGGACTCATGCGCATATATATTGTGTTCGTCAAAATATCATTTTCTTTTTACAAAAGACACTTACAGTATATACCTACTTACTCCTATAAACACATACGTAACACCTAAATCAAAATGCCATTTTAATAAGCAATTCAACTACATCATTAGATATAAATACTCTAATAGACCGAATCAAAATATCATTTTAATAAGCAGTTCATCTACGTCATTGGATGTGTGTACACATATAAGTAATGCCATTTTGCCATGGTCATCGCCACAACTGAGACCCCGTAGTTTACAGACTTCAAAGAAAACTATGCATATATGATCTACAATCTTAAAGCAGAGAATTCTCATTTTTACATACTTCCAGCTCTTCTTGTTCAGATTCATGGTGTTTACCTCAAAATATCTTACAAATTTTCTTATAGGATGTGTAGAACGTAGGCAAGCTGTATACATAAAGTTCCTGTTTGCCACTTTTGGGATACCTTGTATGATTACTGAGAGCTGGTGCATTTCAATGGGTGTAACTCTGCCCAAGCAAAGGTGAACACATCTTTGTTGAATCCATGATGCCAGTGGATTTTGGAAGGTGTAAATATGTGCTGGCAGGAATAGCCTAGTTTCCAATTGACAACAATGTAATGTGATTCTATACATCTATGTTCAATCTGATAAAAGCATCACTGGATTTGGCGGCCCTTGGTCTCTAGAGGGATGATGGCACATGCCACTGCAGCTAGAAAGAGCATCAGGTCCATGAAAAACACTGCTTCTTTCTGACGGCAGTTCTCTATCAAGCCAACAGTCACCAGAGGCGAAAGTACGCTGCCAATCCGGCCAAGAGAAGACGTGATCCCTACCCCTGTGTTGCGAGATGATGAAGGATAGATCTGCACATAAATGACATGAAAGAGATGAGAGGCTGTTTATTATGAGTTCTATGGTGCAGGCTTTGGCATCGCGATACTTTGTGCAAGAAAGTTTAACATAATATGCATGATTTTGTCAGTTATGTGTGACAGGCCATGACCCTGCATGATTGCCCAATGGAAATTTATTTCCATTTAAAGTGAGTTATCCATACATTAAAAGCGAAAATTTAAGGTGCAGAAGAATATTTATGTACATATACTGGAGCAAGTTAGCAATCTTGTGGGATGTGATTTGATTTCATCTGTTCCCCTGTTCATATAACTATATCACCTTTGATCTGTAGAAATATCTTACAGTTGATTGCTTATAAGCCAGCTCATATTCTCCAATAAGTGCTATACCCAGAACTTCAACCCCGGAGGGTCCTGTACATGATTGCATGCCCCTGTGGGGTCAACTTCTATAATTTGTCCATTTTCTGTTTGATTTTCCACTAATTTTTGTATGCTTGAGATGTATTTTTCCAAAAGCCAAAGCTTTAACATGGCAGTGTCTCCAATCATCATTGCACTGCAGCATGTAAGATAGCCTCTAAGCTATGTCATACACTTTTGTCAGATGGAAGTAAGACTTTTAAAATGGGGATAAATATAGTAACATGTACAGTGAGATACTTGGTACTGACCTCAGGTGTATACACATATAGAACTGCAAAGCTTCCCATGATGCAAGTCCGGGCACAGAATAGAAGGGAAGTTACTAAACCTTGTCCCAAATGTACAGCAAGTGGTGCAAGGAAAGCACAGCACAGCAAAAGCATTATCCCCATTGACACCTTCCGACCAATTCTGTCAACCATTAGAGCCGCCAAAACCAGACCAGGAAACTCTGTCAAGTAGAACAAGTTTTTTAGCAGTTGGAGCATTGAAGTGAAGTGATTATGAATTTAAACCTCAGAACTTTTGTAATCTCTGTCTGTCTCTCTCTCTCTCTCTGCAATTTATCATAGCTTTGTTCAACAAGTTCTTTCTCTAATGTTTCTGTATATTATGTTTCACTTTTACTAATTAATGGTAAACTGTGTGCACTACATATGTATACTTTTATACGAATCTGGTTACTTAAATCCAAATCCTAACACTGGATGAGTAAGAACTAAGCAGCAATTACGATGACAACAATTTTGTTTAACAACTTGTTTAAAAACATATTTTTAATGTCTAATACAAGTTATGAATCGGTTTAGAGGGTAGAAGAAGGAACTACGCATGATTTTTATTGATTTGGAGAAGTCTATGACATGATACCAAAAAATATTATGTGGTGAGGTTTAGACAAACATAAAAGACCAACAAAGTATATCTCTCTCATCAAAAATATGTATAACAATATTATAATTAGTGTTCAAACAATTGATGGTAACACAGATTACTTGCCAATTAAAATAGAACTATATCAGAGATCAGTGTTAACCTCATATCTCTTTACTTTGATAATGGATGAGATTATAAAAAAATATATAATATGATATATCTTAGTGTATGGTTTTTGCAGATGATGTAGTATTAGTTGATAAGAGCTAAGTAGGAATAAATAGAAAATTAGAGTTGTGGCGGTAGATTTTTAAGTCCAAAGGTTTTAAAATAAGCAGAACTAAGACTAAATATTTAACATGTAACTTTAGAACCATCACACACGATGAGAGAGACGTGAGTTTAGGAGAGCAAGTAGTATCTAAGAAAGACATCTTTCGATATCTAGTATAGATGTTACAGATAGATGGGGATATTGATACGAACGTTAGCCATAGAATTAAAACGAGCTAGTTAAAGTAGCGCAAAGCATCTGACATCCTCTGTGATAAGAGGATACCGCAGAAGCTAAAAGCCAAGTTTTATAGAACAACGATTAGACATGCTATACTATATGGGACAGAATGTTAGACTATAAAAACACGTTATGTTCAATAGTTAAGTGTTATAGAAATGTGTATGATATGCTAGATTTATAGTCATACAAAAATGGATAATATACAACTAGGGATAAGACTAATTGAAGAAAAGTTTGTTCAACATCGATAGAGATGGTTTGGCCATGTCTAAAGGAGACTCTCAGAAGCACATTGTGAAATATTAAGTCAAGATAATAATATGAAGAGAGTTAGAAAATACTAAAATTAATATGAAGAGAGATAATAAAAAGTGAATTAAAAGAGTAGGATGTATCTAAAAATCTGTACTTAAATAAAAATATTTGTAAATCAATTATTAACATGTCTAAACCGTGATTGAAGGCATTTGTTGGGTTTCAACTCTAGCCTACTCCAATTTACTTGGAACTAAAAGCATGTGTTGTTGTTGTTGTCTACTATCATTTAATTTGACCTTCAATACTGATTTTAGAGCTAGAATATTTTATCATAAAACTAACAACTTTCACATCTTTTACTAAAACCTGGCGCATCAACAACTGAAATTATGAAACTATAAAAGTCCATCAAACCTAAAGAATGAAGGAAAAAAAGTTGTAGCAGTTAGCGCAAATGCACTGTTATACCTGCCAAGCTGGTCACCAGCACATCTCTGTAAAGGTTGACATCCTTTGGCTGCATAAAATTTATCCCGGCTGATGTACACCTACTCTGACCATTGCTCAGTTCGGAGGTCAGCAATATTATACCGTAGTAAGCAAAATAATTTGTAAGAAATATAAACCAGAGAAGAAAGGTTGATCTTATTAGATCATATGACCAAGATTCTTGAAGTGCAATAATTCCACTGGGCTTGGAACTTATGTCCACATCAATTCCAGAATTACCTTCTTCTGTAATTAGAAGTGCTGTTTCAGAATTATCAAGCCATTTGTCGAATCTCTTTTTGGGGCCATAAGTCAGCATGCCAGGAGGGAGAGAGCTATTGTTCATTCTTGCTATTTTTTCCAAGATGAGAGTAGCGTCCATTGTTTTTCCTACTGAGCATAGATACCTCGGTGATTCAGGTGTTAGGGGGAAGAAAACGAGCAGGATAAAACATGGGGCCGACGACAATGCAAGCAGCCACCTCCATCCGAGTACTGGCATGACAGCCTGCATTAAGCATATACATACAATCCACAGTTAACGATTTATGTTAACTAATGTAAAAGTTGCGATTTCCCTCAAAAAAGTGTAAAGAATTTAAGCAGTTGAGTATTATAAACAATTTAGCCTATATGCTTTTTTAGGTTGTACACATACAGATATCTGCTCAGTGAGAAACTGAGAATTAAAGAGTGAAGCAATCAAGTAGCAAAATACCCAGGCAAGCAGAGCTTCCAAGATTGTTCCCACAGTCCAAGAGCAATGGAAAACGACCATCCAGGTACCTCTCTTTGCAGCAGGAACAAACTCTATGAACCAAGTAGAAAGCACATGGCCGGCTCCCAATCCCAAGCCAACAATAAAGCGGAGGGCGAGCAAGGATTCGTAGTTGGGGGAGAAGGCACCGAGCAAACCAAACGTACCAGTGACAACTGCTGTGGAAAGAAAACCAATCCTGGAAATTGAGAGCAGCTTATACATATTAGATGTAGTATAGCTTTTGCATAAGCAAGTACATATATATCCGATAGCTTGATTGTTGTTTCAGTCAAAAAATATGCTCATTTGTGGTACGCCTTCATCATAGGAGGTTGGAACCAATGAATTACTTCCATATTCAAACTACCTAAACGAATTTTCACCACTTTCTTGCATGACCTTACAACTTTTCACTACAAGTGTTCAATCAATACAGTTTCTGTTGTTTGATCCAATAAACTCATATAAAAGAAAGAAAATATTGAATTGCACATAATTTGGCGGTCGGCACAATCTCCAGAAAATAGAAATTTCTACACCAAATTTCCTGAACCACTCATTTGAAATGTATGAACTTGGAGTGAAGTGTGGCAACCAGAAAAATTGCAGGAAATGGAAGGATACACACCTTCTACCGTATCTGTCGGAGATGAGGCCTCCGATGCACGCCCCGATGAGCATCCCGGCGAAGACGACGCTGCTGACGAGGCCCTCCGCGGCGCCGGACACCCCCCATTCCGCCTTCACGGACGGCCCTACGAACGACAGCAGCATCACCTCCAGGGCCTCCGCGATCCAGCCCACGCAGGCGTAGGCCAGCACGAGGGACTGGAACCTGCCGAAGCCGGCGCGAGTGAGCGCGTCGTCCGTCGTGTAGGTCTCCTCCTCGGCGTGGCCGCCCGCCATGGCCAGAGAGGGCGAGGCGGAACAGGTGGAAGGTGTTGACTGTTGACCGCAAAGATCGGAGCTCAGGTGAATTTTTAATCTTTTTTTTCTGCTTCCCTGCACGTGTTGGTGATTGATGGAGACGATAACTCGGGGCTCTGACAATGATCAAACGGCTCTGGATCGTTTCGTTATTAATGGACGGTGGGATCCATCCAAGGTCATGAAAATTTTACAAAGAGGAGCTTTGTTTCTGATCGCCACCGTTGCTAGCCTTAGCCGTCACAATTTCTTAGGTACTTCTTCCATTTTTTCAAAAATTTAACCTTTTTTTAACTAACTTTATAAGAAAATATAACATTATTTACAACACTAAATTAATTTTATTAAATCTAACACTAAATATATTTTAATACTATATTTAATTTATTTTTTTAAAAAAATCAAAACCTCTTATAATTTCTTATATCGGACCGCTGCCATTACTAGCGGTCGCACATTCACACATAAGCCCCCTTTCTCCCAGTTATGATTGGCAGGGTTCGAGAATTTTCAGATAAGCCCCTCCTTAGGATCAGTATATTCTAGTAATGCTAGAAGCCCGGAATATTTTCACATTGGGCCTCTTTTGGTTTGCTACCAATGGCAGCGATTTAGAATGTTTGCTAATTAGTCCTTCTTCACTTTACGGTCGCTGGTGATCCTGAACATTTGGAAAAAAAATATATCGGGAACCACATCTTACCGGGAAACTTGTGAATATTTTTATGGAAGTTTTCAAAAAATCTCAAATAAAATCACATGTAGGGACAACCATGCAAAGCTGCATGAACAAATTCAATTTCGTATATGGGATATAAAATTAACAAAGTGCAAATATAAAACACTTTTCCTGTTCTTTTTGTTTTTTCTCCATTGTTTGTTAATTTTATATCTCACAAACAAAATTGAGTTTGTTCTTGCACCCGCTACACCCTAGAAATCTCCATGGAAGGAATGAAGCACCACCAGAGGTTGACAAGGAAGAATGTACAAGGGAACTCTCCTCATGGTCCTGCCCTTTAGTTCCTGCCCTCGTCGAATGGATATGGACCCTTGAAATGCCTGCAGTATAAATGTCAGAATTACGAGGAGTAGGTCATTTCTCCAAAATTCTGAACTGAATATGTTAAAACTGAAGAGATGAGTAGGCCATACTACAAAAGGACCATCTTTGGTGCAGGTACTTGAATTTGCAGCATATGAATAACCTCATCATTAGAGAGGGTAAAACCAAAGAAAATGGTTTTCAGTCGTTCTTCAATGTGTGCTGTGTGCAGCTTAAGTTCTGTACTTCAGAAATGGTAACTAGTAACTAGCCCCTTTGTCGTGGAATCTACTGTTCGGTTGGCCTGCCCGAAATGTAGGAATCTCTGCAGTTACAAGGTGCTGAAACCACCTAGTCGAGGAGCCTCTGCTCGGCAAATCTGCTGATCGACGATATACATGCATCGATGCAGGAGTAACTGTATTTCCAAATCTGCAGACTGCAAGAAGCCCTCATTTTCACATGCTCAGCTTGTTGTCCTGGTTCATCTTCATTGCGTCGGTCTGATTAGATTTTTCCATGAATCTCTCAGCTACATTGAGAAACAAGGGCTCTGTCCCAAGATGCTGGCATGGTTGCCTGTTCAGGTCACTTGCATGAGAACTCAGAAACTGGTTCAGTTACATTCATTGCAGATAACTCTGCCATGCTCATGCTCCAATCCTACAACTCCAATTGCTTGTGTTCTTAACTCAAGGGTAATGTTGGATCATTATCCACTAATGATAGTTAAGCAAATTCTTGCCGCTGCCTGTCTATAAACTATAAGCTTGTCAGCCCTGGGTGGTCACGCATGTTACGCTGCTCGTCTCCGTCGTCGTCGTCATGTCGTCGGCGCGCCACCCTTGCTCCGGTCTCCCGGAGCGGCTCGGCTACGTGCAGTGCAACTTCTGCGCCACCGTGTTGCTGGTAAGAACGAAACCAGATCGATTGGTTGCGCCACCGCCTGGCTCCTCGATCATGGCAAGGTGCTGGATGCTGCGTGCAGGTGAGCGTGCCGTGCAGCAGCGTGCTTAGGGTGGTGGCCGTGCAGTGCGGCCACTGCTCCGGCGTCCTCTCCGCCGTCAGCCTGCCACCGCCGGCGTCTGTTGAGCTGCCTCCTCAGGTCACCCCCCGTCTCCTTGGTTTGCATCATTGCATGGACAGTAACAGACACGTATGATTCTTTCAGCTTCAGTTGATACTGATACGCAGAATCTGTTACCCTGACGAGATGAAACAGGAGCTGGATGTCGATCCGTCGCCAAGGGAGTACTCTGATGAAAGCAGCGGAGACGACAGGGAGGGAGGAGATGAAAAGGACGATGCCCCTGCTGCTGCTGTTGCTAACAAGCGTACGTGTCCTGCTGCTTTATCGTGATCACCTTGTCTGATGATAGATGCGCTAATTAATCATGTTCTCGAAACATTTCTGCAGCGCCGGGGAGGAGACAGCGGACGCCGTCAGCCTACAACTGTTTCGTCAAGTAATGGCTAGAAAAACAAAATGAGTATACCGTGATAGGCTGATAGCCAATTGCAGAATGCATGCTTCTGAATAGTGTGATATATATGCCCATGCATGTTATTCTGCCATGGTGCTCAAGTGTTCAGGTGATGAAAGTCTTTAACAATCCTTTTGTTGTCAGGGAAGAGATAAAGAGGATCAAAGGCATGGAGCCTAACATCACTCACAAACAAGCATTCAGCACAGCCGCCAAAAACGTAAGAATGCATCTTGACCAAAACAGTCATCCTGATTTTTTTTTCACAGGGTTTAGCTCATAAATCATTACTAAAATCCATTCGCATACTCACCCAATAATTCCTTCAGATCATGAGCAAATTATCATTGGTCGCTATGATGCAGTGGGCTCACTTGCCAAGAATCCAGCAGAAGCGAAGCTGAGACATCGTCTGCTGAACTACACATGCAAATGGCAAACTGCAAAATAAGGCAAACAAAGTTGATGGGAACGCGTCCCAGGCAGCAGTGAGTTAGCCCAGGTTAAGGAGAAATCTAAGTTGTAGCTCAGCAGATCACACTTGTATCCGTGGATGTTTGTGTTGCACATCTCAAGCACGTCGTTCCTGAATTCTTCTCTTTCATATGATAAATGCAGTATGGCTTGAACCTGTACAGCAAATGGTTCAGTTCTCAGAACAGTTCAGTACAGCGAGACAGGGTAGTTCTTAACCAACTTGATGAATTTAAAATATACTGTTTACCGTCCAACACCGTTGTTGCACATCAAGAAAAGGGCTACACGTAAGACATTAGAATGGTTATATGTAATCAAAATAACTCGTGCAACCTTGGACAAAGAAATCTTCTAAAAGAGGAACATACAGCTTTCTTCAGTAATCTGATTAGCAGATACAATTCTCAGATTTTTGCATGAGTACAAAAATGAAAACATGATCAGGAAAACTTGGTGTACATACAGATAACAAACATTCTACTTATGAACCAATCTTGTGCACTGAAACATCACTCTTTTGATGCTGGCATGAGCCGAAGCCTATCCTCACTAGGAGGATTTCCTGAGTCTTTCTCCTCAGACAATAGGGCCTGCAAGTCACTCCCATTTGCCAGGCTGTTGAACCCCACCGACTTTGAGGGCAGAGCAGGATAACATCGCTGGCAAAGTGTCATAAGCCTCTTGATTGACTGAAGGTACTTCTGGGTGGTCTCATCGTTCATAATGTGCGCCACACTATTTGTGTAGATCTTTTCTCGGGCATAATGCTCATGGATACCAACCATAGTGACTCCAATAGGCCATGGTGCATTGCCAATAATCAGCTTGATGTATTGATCCATTGCTGCTGAATAATCACGCTTCATGCAGCATTCAACAATAACGAGCAATGCTTGATGGATGTTATAACGAGAAACTGGATCCATCACAAGGCAGTTCATAATTACATTGAGAGGCGAGTCCACAATAAAACCAGAATTTTTCTAGAAATTTAGGCTGAATAGCATTATTAAATCTGGCACAGTAACTGTCTATAAAACAACGAATTTGGGATCAGAATATATACTAGTAAAGAACAAGCGGAACTCTTAATAAACAACAAAAGCTTTAAACACGCAAGAAATAATTGTTCAAGTTAGAGCTTCAAATAATACATGAGCCCTGTTCCCAAATCCTCCAAAGAATTTCTGCTCATCGTGTATTCGAGAGCATTAATGATGAGGTCTTGCATGCGTTAGTGTGTGAGCGTTGGTACTCCTCACATGCATAGGAGATATATCAAACTTACAAATAATTTCGTGTGTAGAAAGTACAAAGCATACATGTTAAAGGGTGGTGACATTGTTATCTTGCTCTACCAGCCTACAAATACATTAGTAACTGGCAATCAATATATCATAACCCTCTACATAATCACAAAACCTTAGTGAAATAGAGTAACTCAATTGTTGAAAAAATTACATAGATTTTTATTTATATTAGTTGATATTAATTCATTGCATTCAACAAGTAACAAAGTGTAGGTCATTTCTTTTTATCAGAAAGGCTAGACCATTTCGCTCAACAAAACTATGGCAATGTTTCTTGCAAACAAATTGTTCTTGAAGCTCCCAAACACCTTCCCTATACAAACATAACAGTGAAGCACAAGAATCAAGACTATTCGAGAGTGTGTTTCTGCACAAAACATGGATGCTCAGCTTTGCCATCTCTTATTTCTAATCTTAGCCCTAAAATTGCATTCATCATAGTAACCTGTTATCCAGGAACATGACTTTCAGGTAAAGCAAGCAGCTAAAAGCTTCATTTCAAATCCTAAACCACTCCATTGTTTTTATCAGTTATTTTTTTTCTAAACAATGAATAACATTAAAATGCAACCAATTCAACAATGCATTATTCAAAGTAACTACAAAAAATTTCTCACCTGCTTCCTGCAAAATTCGAACAGGGGGCTGAGATACCGTGCACACTGCTTGAAGGTTGCAACCATCGACTTTCACTTCACTGTCCTCTTCTCCAGCTCCGGCATCTCATCAAGCTCCTGGTTCCACCCAATGAGTAGCTTCTTGAAGAACACCAAGATCTTGTCCTCATCCAACAGCTCCTCAAACCTGGTCTTCATCCGTTTCGAGTCCTTGCTCGCATCAGCATCATCCCCACTCCTCCGGGCATCCCCGTCCCCATAATCAGCATTATCTCCACCAGCGCCACCCTCACCACCATCACCGCCGCCCACTCGCTTGCCCTTACCCTTGACATAGGTGTCCCGGCCAGCCTTTTGCCGCTTGCGGAGCTCGACCATGTCAAGGAGGAAGTCGTTGGTCTGCCCCTCTGTCATGTCATGGTCGTCGATGTCGTCAATCACGCCGGACTTGAGCACGAACTTGAGGCGGGCGAGCCGCGCGGCGTCGTCCTCCCCGAACAGCATGACCAGCTCGCGCAGGATGCGGAAACGCCGCACCACCTCATGCCGCGGGAGGTCGAGCTCGTCCGAGGAGCGCCTCATCCTGCGTCGCCTTCTTCCCCGCGAGGCCCGGCAGGACGTACGCGGCGGCACGGGCGGTTGAGGTGGAGCTAGGATTAGGGTTCGCGGCGGAGGACTGGGCAGGGTCGGCGTTGGGGTTGCTCGGGTCGGAACCCGCGGCGGAGCCGGACGATGGGCCTTGGCGAGGAGCTGGCGGTGCTCCTCGTGGCGGCGCTTCTGGAGCTGCTTCTGCTCCAGCTCCGACCGCCGCACGAAGCTCTTCCCGCCGAAGTCGGCCGTCGCTGCCTTCCGCTTCTTCTCCAGCTCCCGCTTCAGGAGATCCATCGCTCTGGCTACGGTACAAGACAACCCAAGCTCTCCTCCGCGTTCTCGCCGCTTCCCGGAGAGAGGCGGCGCCGGCACGGCTAAGCGGCTCACTATTTGGGAGGACGCCGCCAATAGGGCAAGAGAAACGGAAAACCACAACCGTAAAATTTGCACATATACCCTCCTATTTAGATAGTAATTGAGGATTTACCCTCCTGACCCACACGTCAGTTACGACATATGACCCCACATGTCATTGACACAGAAGGGTAAGTCCTCAATTTTTTAATCTAATGGAAGGCTATATGATCAAATCTCGAGTCCGTGTCGAAGAGAGAGAGGCGCAAACGCTTCTTACACTTTCCCCCTTTTTTTTTCCGCGTCGGCGAGAGCGCTCCGCCGACGATGTCGTCGGGGGCGCAGCAGCAGCAGGCGCCGCCGCCGCCGCCGTACCTCCCGTACCGGCAGGTGCGGGCGGCGACCCCGCACAGCCGCGCCGTCTCTTGCGTGCGGTTCTCCCCCTGCGGCCGGCTCCTCGCGACGGCGTCCCTCGACGGCACGGTCGCGCTGCTCTCCCCGTCGTCGCTCTCCGCCATCGCCACCCTGCGCGGCCACGCCGAAGGGATATCTGACATCTCCTGGTCCACGGACTCGTTCTACCTCTGCTCGTCCTCCGACGACCGTACCCTCCGCATCTGGGACGTCCGCCCCGTCCTCTCCGGTCTCAACCCGGGCGGCGGCGCCCAGCCCGCCGACCCCAACGCTGACCGCTGCATCCGCGTGCTCAAGGGGCACACCAACTTCGTCTTCAGCGCCAACTTCAACCCGCAGACCAACAACACGGTCGCGTCCGGGGGGTTCGACTGCACCGTGCGCATCTGGGACGTCAAGAGCGGACGCTGCGTCCGCGCCATCGACGCGCACTCCGAGCCCGTCACCTCCGTGCACTTCATCCGCGACGGCTCCATCATCGTGTCGGGGAGCCATGATGGAACCTGCAAGATTTGGGATGCTGGGACCGGGTCTTGCCTCAAGACAGTCATCGATGACAAGAAGCCTGCGGTGTCATTCTCCATGTTCTCGCCCAATGGCAAGTTTATCCTCGTCGCCACGCTCGACGACGCACTGGTATAATCAATTGACTGCTATTCCATGCCTTTTACTGATCAATCAGCTTCCCCAGGATTTGAGCTTATATGTTACATGTCTAAGTATCTGTTCATGGTCTTCGCACAGTGACAAGTTTATCTCCAGATTTTTTTTGTTGTTTAATGGTGTCCAAACTTTGGTACTGGAAATTATGTGCACACATCAGTTCACAAGTTAACTGTTCACCATATCATGCATAATTCAAGTGATTGGAGGCATATAAAAGAAATGTGGAACTTTCAGCACAAATGGTGTTGTTGGTGCTTGATCTCAGGTTGATCCATGGTACTTATTGCACATAAGTACCCCATCAGCTCTCATAACCTTATAAGGGCATTTGGGCCAATAGTGCTTCACATCAAGCAACATCCTAAGAAATTATCATGGGTTTCTTCATGGTAGTTGTTTTACTTCATTTGTACATAATATTGTTAAAAATAGTTTTTTTCATTTGGAGAGTACATGATTACTGGAACCATGTTTCATAAGTTTATTCTCCCCAATCGCAGAAACTATGCAACTTTGCCACTGGCAAGTTCTTGAAGATATACAGTGGACATGTTAACAGAACTTACTGCCTCCAGTCTGCGTTTTCCGTTACAAATGGGAAGTATATTGTTAGTGGATCAGAAGACAATTGTGTGTACATATGGGATCTCCAAGGGAAGAACATTATTCAGAAACTGGAAGGTCATACTGCCACTGTCATTTCAGTGTCCTGCCATCCAACAGAGAATAAAATTGCGTCTGGTGGCCTCGACAATGATAGGACTGTTAGACTGTGGGTTCAAGATAGTTGATGAATCTGCAGAAGAAATGTTCCTGGTAGAAATGTTGCGAGAACCTGGACAACACTAGCTATCTGAGAAGAGAAATATGCTTGTCTCCATGGAGCAGTCTTGCATGTATCTCAGCCTGGAGGGATAAGAAAAGAGGCGTTAATTTAACCCTGCACTGCTTTGTTTCATCAGTGTAAGCTGTCCTTTTAAGCTCTAAATGTCAGTAGTTCCTCTAGTCTCATGATGTTGAGGTATGTTTTGATGCCCTCAGTCCTTTTAAGCTTCGAAAAGTCGATTGTTCCGAGCCTCAGTAACGTTCCAGCCCAACAAATTATTAGGGCCGCACGTGCGCTGCATCATTGTTCCAGGCCCAAAAATTTTATGGGCTGTGCACGTAGCCACACCACCATCCTGGCCCAATTTATTATATAAATCACACATTCCGTACTACCTTTCCGGCCTATAATAAAATTATATGGATCGGTACCAAAACCGGGCCTTAGGGCTTGCATCGGGCTGCCGTATCCATACTTATGTAGGGTGAGATCAAGCATCATGTCATGCAACGTGAGACATCGCCTCACCATTGCAATTTATGTTTTTAGACAATGTAATTTATTTCGGCCTTTCCTTACCATTGCTCTTTGCAACAACATGTTGTGTATCTGTCGCATGATGAAAACAGTTAACAGATTTGGACTTAGATAATTAATGGCATACCCACGAATAAATTATGGCAGGACTTGAATCAAATTTTGGTAGATAATCCATCCATTTTAAAATATAGCAATCTCTAGTATTTAAATTTGTTTTAAAATAAAGCAACTTGTTCACTTAGTCTCTTATGCTCAGAACCATCTCATATTTAATTTTTCTACATATTTTCTCATCTCAACCAATCAAAACATATACAATATTTAATTTCATCTACCTTCTTAACAAATATATCATCTTCTAAAAATTGCTATTAAGACGCAACGAGTTGGTAGGTTAAGAGTAGACTAGCTAGGTGTATCCTCATCATGTCACTGTGAGATAGGAGTGAGGACCATTTTCATAGCGCTTCTTGTCCACCTCTGGCAGGGAGTGAGGAAAAAGGCATAAGATAAAGGCGGCCACGGTCATGGCGAGGGCGAGAGAGGTGGTGACACCTGATATGGAGGAAGAGGACCACAATGGCAAGGAAGGCCCATTACGGTCAAAGGAGCTAGCACCGGGAAGGACATTAACTGTGCCCTGATATGCTTAGAACTTCTTTGAAATAGAATTTTAGAAGTACATGAATAAAAAAAACACATGATTGTTATGTCCCGTAGTAACAAATCACGTGGAAATTACAAACATATGAATTTGATAGATCATGTGTTTGGAAGTAACACTGGAATTTGGAAGTATTCTACAAAGAGAGAGAGAGAGAAGAGAGACAAATAGAGGAGTTGCATTAGACTTCTTAAAGGAAATATAAAATGAAATTTAGGCTCATGTGCTAAATTCCTATGGAATTGAGGTATAGGAATACAATTCTAAGGAATTTGGCAACCTCCAATCCTTTTTTTTTCCAAACAACCTACTTAGAAAAAAATTCTTAGGATTTGAATTCTCCAAAATTTCCATAAAAATCCTCAATCTAAAAGAGACCTTAACATCCCATATGGTCACTACGATGAAAAACTCTAAAATTAACTATAAAAAATTCAAATTTCACAGTGGCCTATAAGTTAAAAAGCCTGTGAGTGGTTTACAGGCTTAGGAACACGTCCATTTAGCATCCAGTTACTGTATAATACAACAACAAGCTGAGCACATACAACTTTATCTAAAAAAATAAAGAGCAGAGGCTTAATTTTGGGAGAGGCCACCCGGCACGAAATGAACACATAAGACAAACAAGGCAGAGATACATCGAAGTCGACAAACAAAATGCACGTTTAGAGGAGTGTTAACGCTAAAATCTGGATGATCCAATGGTGTTAAAGTCGATCGGCTGAGAGATCCGATGAATAGTTTAACGCAATCATCGGCCGATGGAGATACTGAGACAGAGCCGATTGGAACTGTAAAAAAGCCGATGAGATTGGATCGGTTTGAAGACAGGAGATTGCCCAATTGAGATCAGGTCCGAGAAGTCCGAGAAAAGAAAGGAAAATGATCGGCTTGACTAAAAGAAGGTTTGATAGCTACAGTGGAGAAGCCGATCAGGTTGTAGCAAATGAAGACTCAGATACAGATTGGAAGATTATTCAGATAAAATCGGGTTTACGGAAGAGCCGTGGACTCCATGACAGGATGTTTGTTTTTATAAATTATAACCTTACTTAATTAGGAAGGTTTAATTGGTTAGCTAACTTCTTTAGAAATATTTTCCTTTGTTCTAACTAGGAAATAATGTCCGGTGGTCGTAGACACGTCGGACTCTATCTGTAAATCCAAGGTATAAATATAGACCCCCTGGAAACATGTAAGATATTCCTCGATCAATATACAAATTCGGCGTATCGCCACCCTAGTTCGTCTAGGTTTTACCAGCGGGTTCTGGCTCTCGACACGGGGCTGTATCGGTTAAGTCCGATCTCTGACGAAGGGGTAAGTCCCGCCACCACCCCGATATGTCATATTCCGTTTGAGGCTGTATCGGTTAGGTCCGACCTCTTAGACCGATCAGACGTATCGCATCACATCCGTGCTGGACCTATCGGCTCGATAAGCTCCCTCTGCCGTCGTTAGTTTCGTGCTGTATCAGTTAGGTCCGACCTACAGGGTTGTCGACGGTAGATCGAGCTTCAGGCTTATAGTCTTCTGCACGGTGTATCATCGGAGTGCTAGCCGATGAGTTATCCATGCTCTGAGCTTCACGCCTAGCGTATCGGCTCCTCGGTCGATACGTATCAGCCTTCAGAGACGTCCCTCAACGCGTAACGCCGAACGTATCGGTCTTCCAGTCGATACACACCCACCTTCAGAGAGGAATCCCCTCATCGGTTCAGCTAGCCGATGGGTTCGTTTCTATCCTTGCTACGGCATAGCCGATCTGGCGTCCTCCGTATCATCGCCGCTGGCCCTGGCCTCGTACTGTCTCGGTTAGGTCCGATCTTCGAGGTTCGGTATTGATAGCGCTGCCACGGCGGGTGACGGGTCTCATACTGTCATATCCGGAGCGGCATCGGCTTTGTAGCCCGTGCCTTCTTATACTATTCCTTGCCTAGGCCGCATGCGACTTCATCGGTTTTTCCAGCTGATGAATCACTATTCGGCTGTCCGAAGGGATCCCGTGCGCCTCGATATCCTATGAGTACACCCTGGTTCCTCCATCGGCTCTGCGGTCGATCCCTCGTCAACACCTGTCCACATCGGCTCTCTAGCCGATCAAAGAGCATCTCGTTCCTATCGACAGTCAGCCGATAGCGAGCGTCTGTATCGGACCCGCTTGTCTCACTTCCTTATCAATTACAGGATTAAATTGACTGGTACGTCCGTGAACCTCGAGGCTTAAGGATCTGTACTGGAGCTAAGCAGATCTTACAGGTCTTCGCGTGATCGAGCCGCCGTCCCTCCCCGGTCACGGGATTTTTTGACTGTTAGTTCATAGTGGGCTACGACAAGCATGTGTTGGCATGTATGCCTGCGTACAAGCGCCAGATCAAAATAATCCAAGCCACAACCATTAGGTTACTTTTTTATCCTATAAACCTATACAATTCATCCCCACTTAACGTAGTAATTAGCAATTCTCTGTGTTCTCATGCTTCCACATCATCCCGTTTTCTCTCAGGCATTCCATCTTAATAAAGCGATCCCATGTTGTGGGCAAACATTTTTTTTAAAACTGTTGTGGGCAAACTTAACAGCCCACTAATGTGGCAATGCCTAACGGCCCGCTGGAAGCTGAAACAAAATGTCAGACATAAACACAGCATGGGTGGCAAGCCTTCCATCTTCTGCATGTGCTGTTTTTTCTCCTGTAACTGACGAATCCACTAATGCCAGTTCAATTACCATTATCCCATCCAAAATCCACTGTTATCAATCTCCTTAATTTCTTATTCAATCACAAATGCACCATTATCGATCACCTTAATTTCTCCTTCCAATGAATCATCATCTCAGTAACACCAAGATGGCTACATATGTCACACGTTCTCTGGCTTCATACCACAGTACTACTCCCATCTTTTATATTTTCTACAGAGATCCTATTTCTCTTCCCCAAGATATGGATCATGAGCAACTAAATAACAGGTTTCTCTCTTGGGCATATCTTCATCCATTGGTGTTCTTACATCTCTCTTTGGCCCTCAATTCCCACTGCTTTTACTTTCCCATTGTAGGAATCTCATCCTGTTTGTTTTTTTTCTATACCATCGTGCTTCTAATAACAAGATATTTAACTGATTTTCTTTATGATGCTACCACAGGATATTATTTGTTCTCCAGCAGTGGTGTTTTGCAGTAAATATAGGAATGCAATTGCAAACCTCAAGGACTCTACTAGACCGAAAGTAGTTGTTACATGCACAAACACATTGCAAAAGGAAGATGTCATCAAGCTATCAGAGCATCAAGCTCTTACAATAAGTTACATAAAAATGGAGTACATCATCTTCAAGTCATGATTCTCATGGAAGATGGCACCAACAACAAAAATAAAAACTGGAATCTCCTATATTGTGCATCTTGCTGCCTGCTTTTGGTTTACATGTTCCTATGTGGACTTTATGCATTTACTATCATTACTATATAACTACATTCTATATGGTAAATATTAAGCACTCACTTTAATTTTTTTAAGATAAGAATTCCCACAATAACGTGCAGAGTTATCTCTCTAGTTATAATTAAAACGAAGTAATCTATCTGCCTAGTTCATGACGTAGAACTGAAACCACGTTTTAGTACCAGCTTATTGTTAGTACTAGTATGATGAACTTTTAGTACCCATTACGTCATACACGCACACAAATGTACCACGATACTACTGTACATGCATAGACCAGCTGGTACAAAAGTGTAATTAAGGATTTAAGGTGCACGGAATACCGTACCTAGACATGCCGCCCTGACCAGAGGTGCTGCCGTAACTCCCCTCATCGGCCTTGTCACGCACGCTGCCAAGTACTCGCTTGTTTTCATATTTTTAATTATATTTTAAATTAAACTTCTTTAAATCTAATTAAGTTGATAAAAACATAATAATATTTTTAATATAAAATAAACATATTAGCAAAATATATTTAATGTTAGATTTAATTAAACTAATTTGATGCTATAAATACCACTATATTTTTTAAATTTAATCAAACTTAAAAACCTAACTTAATCCGTTTAAGCTTTGGCATTGCTCGACCTCAAAGGCTAGGTATGATATCATATAACATACAACCACAAAATACTTAAAAAAAAGGGAATCCATTTCCACGAAAAATGATCTTATTTTTAGGAATTCCCCGGATGCGCAAGTGGGCGCAAATAAGAAAGGGCAGCTGAGCAACAACTCCGACACCATGAGCAACACCTCCTTAACTGTAAGTTCCAGGTGATTGGGGTTGTGGAGTTGACCGATCCACGCAGGAACCTTGAGAACCAGGTAGGATAAAATGCATGGAATATTTGGAGATAGTGGAAGCTCTAGTAAAAAAAATTCTTTTTACATACGACTCAAACTTATCTTTACAGGTGATTAGAGGAGTCGTTTGTGATTAAATATATGATAATAGGTTTTTTCAGGCGGCTCCTAGCCAAACTGCAAAATGCAATTTTTAGGTGACGCAGAGGTTAGCTATTTGTAAAGATTATTTTTTAGGCGACTCATAGGTTAGCGCTTAGAAAAATATATTTATTAACTAAAATTTACATCTAAAATTCATCCTAAATTTTATATAAAATTTATTATAAATTATTATACATCCAACTTAATTTAATTTATATATAAATAACTTATTATACATAAATATATATACATGTACTGTGAACACTTATTACTTATTTTTTATAACAGCGAAATTACAATTTATGAGAACGAATAAACATCCAACTCTATAAGCCATTTTGTAACTCTCATGTTGCACGAGGTGACCTTCCTTTGAACAAGTCTTCATAAACATGATAAATAAAATAATAGAGGTCTCTTATTATGTTCTTTGTCCTCGAATATTTTTCTCTATCATTGATTCTACACATCTGTATACATATGTCATAGTTAAATATTTAATATGTGTAGATATATAGTTTTTAAATACGTATATTAGCTTATTATATTATATAGTCTTTAAATACGTATATTAGCTTATATTTTCATGGTTGTTGTAATACCACATGAGGTAGTGTTAGACATAATAACCACATAATATACTATATGGCGGTTGCTTGTATTACTTTATGAATGATATAAAAATAATATATGTTAATTTGTTATATATGTACACAAATTTATATTTATAAGAAATATGCATCGTATTGTACTAGCCAGTTGTTTATCACCAGAAACTTTTCCCTCTATGTCTTGACTACTTCGCTTTTCACATGGTAGTATTGGAAAGCATCGATGGAGAGAAAAATCAAAGTTAGTCAGTAATTTATATATGCTATAAGAAATTAATTAATGACTTATTAATCTAAAACATCGATAAAAGATTGATATTGTTCCTATGGGATATCCATTAGGTCTAGAATAATGACTTTGCAGCCCCGAGAATATATTATAAATTATAAAACAGATATAATGTTATCTGTATAAAGATTAATGTTAGTAATTGCTATTTATGTACAACGACTATGCTAAATATCGAATTTACCCATTGTTGTACAGCGTCATTATGCATGTTCTATTCATCATGATTACTATCACACGCCCTATATAGACGTCCACATCCATCCTTTTAATTTGTAGTTTCTAAATGTATTTCAATATCTTCATTTGAGATTTGTCCTTTAACACATTAGAATCTTCTTTTATGTCAATGATGTGTGTTGGTCTTGAGATTCGTAGTGGATTAAGATAGATGACCAGTTTATTCAACTTCATTGCCATGCTGTGTTGCATCATAAAAATTTAAAGCAACTCCAATTATTTACTAATTAGGGAATGATTTAATAACAATAAGATTAATATATGTTAACTTATATGCACCACACGGCAACGAGATTGATGTCAAGTTTTTCTTAGTGGTATATTACATGCATGTCTCTATGAATCCTAGATCTATACTTATTGATCCTAATAGAGATTGGGTTTTTCGCTCCATATATGTATCAGACTCAGTGCTTAAATTCTATCTTCCTAAAAATAATTTATCATCCAGCACTCCTTGTTCTTATCTTTTGCCTTATAGGGATGGAGTTTGATTTTGTGTAGTACCAGAGGTTTTGGGGAGGCTTCTCATGAAGCAGCCACTTCCTAGCCTTGAGAGATGCTTGTTTCAATGGAAGCTAGTGCATTATTTATCGAGGAAGGTGGAGGTGTTAGTGTACTTGGAGAAGGTTGTCGTGGTGGCATACAAGGGAGCTTGACTATAGAGAACATGTCTTCTGCTTCTAGGAGATGATTTGTTGGCGAAGGTTGGTATGGAGTCGGATCTGGTAGCCTCTTTAAGGGTTCCACCGATGTTGTTAGGACTAAATCTCTTCTATACCAAAGAATAATTTGATTGTCTGCATCTCCGAGATATTTGATGCCCTTGCTCGTTGGAATATCAATCTTGTACATGGCTTGATCTTCATTGATATTCACCACTGCAACCTTGGCATAATCCTCTAGGACTGGCTAGTAGTGAAAAATACAGCCTGACATTGCCTTGCCCCTCGCAATCTCTATTGTTTGACTTGCCCTTCCAATAGGGACATGAAGCATATATGGAGTGTCTTTTCGTATGTCGTCGATAGGAAACTTCGAGGCGAGAGTAGATCCAACGCTCGTTGGTACTATGATCAGATCTGTTTGTGGCAACTATAGTAAAAGCTAGCCGTCGCTTAACTCTATCGAGGGTTGAAGTTGAGAAAATAGGTTTGGAACGACACTTGCTACAAAACCTCGCCATTTCTCAGGCCACCATTACCTGTATTATTTTTTTAGTGTCTCCTTGAAATAGTCATGCTTCTTGTAGATGGATGCGTCTGGTATAAACCCTTGTCTTCAGTTTAGCTTGGATGATATGCTATAGATGTAGCCACCGTGCTTGGGGTTTTCTAACATGGCAGTTAGTTAGTTCCTTTCCTTAACATTCTTGAAAGAGCCATATTTCTTCCTCTATGTGATATCCTTTATCTTTTTCGTAACTTCTTGGAGGCCAGAGTATGAGAATACAATCTCGCCAGAGTCAATGATCTCTAGGGTTCGTGCATGCATCTAGTTCCTATTTCATTCATCATAGTCCTCCATTGACATGGTTTTTCCTTACGCTCTCAAGTCATCATTGGCCTTTTTCCATTTCTTGGCCTTTCTAGCATAGCCACTCGAGCCTAGATAATGGTGAAACTTATTTTTCTTCGTGAGTTCCACCATCTTCTTACTTAACGCCATCTTTTATGGTATGATCATCTTCATCACAAACTGGCCCCGCTGGGCAGGTGTAATGATCTTTCTAAACTTTAGGGTCAATCCTCTCTGCACATACTTTATATTGAGGTTTGACTTTCAATTATGCCACGACTTGGTTATGTTTTAAAGGGTGTCTACCTTTGCCTCTTTCTTAGTTTCTTCAGGTAATACGATTATTTTATTTAGCACGTCCTCTAGGTAATTTTTGGTCCCCACTATAATTAGCTCCTAATCATTAATTAATATTGGGACATGGTCCTTAACAATGGTGTCGCATTGATTTTGCCACTTAATAACCACTTCATGGGGGCATTGGACATCCCTTAGCATTGATGTGAGTCATGACATGTGCTTCTTCAAGATCGATCACTTTGGTCCTGCCCATTCTCCCCTTCTGCGTTTAGGCTTTGTTTACATAGCAGTTGTTTCTGACTACAGGATAGAGGAAGTTTTCAATACTTTCTTGACTTGTTGTTGTCACTTGGATGAAACTCTACGATGAGTATATCTTCATGGATCAATATTTGTCTATGCATGAAATAGAATAATTGGTGCTATATAAAAATAGACACGTATAATAAACTCAACGAAGTCGAGTATATAAAGAACTTACCACCTCTAGGACATAGTAAGCGTTGTCCACGACGTTCTTTCCATGTTACGGGCTAGGATGTGGATCGTTAGGGGAGTGATATAACCTTTTCATTTGGAGGCTATCATCAGAAGACGTGGGCTGGTAGGTAATGTCTTCTCCTATCGTGATGTTTCCACGGTTTGTTCGAGTGTATCGCCGGTGTTTATCATGTCTAAGATAATTATCAAAATACATAAATTTTTAACTTGATCACACATTTATATGTAATATTTAATAATAATATATCCATTAAATGTAATATTAATCCTATAATCCCTATGATGTGACTAAGGTAAAGTTTAGAACCTCTCTGGAAGAAGTTGATTGATAAATTTTATGACACATTAATTAGCAAATCATGTATAAGGTTGCAAAGTTTAAAAACAACATTTAACGAATTTGATTGAGGAATGTTGTTGTGTATATCTTTAGAGACATGATTAGCAATTTTTAGCAGCAGATCTAACAATGCAAAACTAATCTGCCTAGCCATTTTGAATATATATTAAGAACAAAAACAAGCCTCTTCCCTTCTTACATATTGCATCGAATTCCACACACATTAGAGCACAATCACACAAATAACACTCTTTAAAAAACATGCATGTATTAAACATAACAATATTTTTTTACAAGGAATTAAACATAAACAGGAATGATGTGATCACCTTGTTTCCTTCAAGATCAGATAAAGGTAGTGGTGGAGACGGCCCACATCAGGGCGAGGAGCCTTGGTGGCATTGCCGTGTGGGTGGGAGCGGTGGTGGCAAAGAGGCAGGAGGGTGGAGGACAGCGTGCAAAGCGACGGTAGAGGCAATAGGGATTGAATTTTGGCAACCTAATGGCGCAATACTAGGGTTCGGCGTGGGGGACTTGGAAAATTTTTCGCTCCCCCGCGCCTTATAGGGGGAAAATTTTCACAGGCAGGAGATGCCGTGTGCTACCTAAGAAAATGGTTTTCGCACGTGACGTGTGCTTTCCATCGCCTACGAAAATACCCACTATATTTTTTTGTTTTAATTGTACTCTATACAATAAATTTATATTTTAATATAATTCTTATGTATTTTCACATATATCGTGCATTACACATTTGCACATATTATCAAATTGCATATTTTCACCGTCCGTGCAAATTATCTTATTACGGATTGTCATCGCATGTAGAATTTAAGCATTTTTTCATCAATAATTGCCTCTACAAGCTTTATATTATTACAAAAATATGTAAATAGCAACATTTGGCTGTACTGATTGTAGTCGTCAGCATCTTTCACATTTTCAACTCCTATGATCCTTTGTTTTCTAGAGATTGTAACATCCTTATTCTTGTCCACGGGGTCGGTTATATAGAAAACTTGTATGACACGATTAGCAAGTACCTAAGAGTCATCTTTGTGATCAACATTGTTAAGGTCAACAATTGTTGGACCGAAGTTGTCGACAAATACACCCTATGGGTGTTTCACCTAATGGCATCGAAACAATGGGATCTGCATACTTAGTCCATAGTCTAGCTCTTAGATTTCTTCTAAGAACACATAATAAGTGTTCTTCTGTTTATTTGCATCGATTGCCTCTACCTAAACTCCACTGTTTTGGGCTACGCTCTTCTTATTCTATACGTAGCCCTTTATAATAGATATGTACCACTCAGAAACCCATATTTGATGCAAGTACAAAGGACCAAGTATAACTATCTGAGAAATAATATGAACCACAAGGTGCTCTATGATGTGAAAAAAGAAGGGAGGCAAACACATCTCAAGTTGACATAACATCTCTGTAATGAATAGTTTGAGAAGATCTAGTTCTTCGGGATCAATAATCTTCTATAAAATGACATTAAAGAAGTAACACAGTCTATTGATTACCATCTTTAAATACAATGTCTTAAATGCCCTGATTGCAATGGAAAGAAATACAATGAGCATCACGTGGCAGTCATGAGAATTATAACCTGACAACATCAAATCTTTTATAGAGACTAGTCTCTTGATATTTGATGAGAAACCAGTGGGCACTCTCATACTATGAAGGTACTTATATAATGACTTTTTCTCTTCTATTGTCAAGGTAAAGCTGGCCGAAAGAAGGTATACCTTTTCGTTTGATCCATCCACAAGGTGAAGCTCTTCCCTTATCCCCATTTCTACGAGATCGTAATGTGACTTTAGTCAATCGTTTGTCTTACTCCGTATGTCTGGTAAGAGACCGATGATATTGTCAAACATATTCTTCTCAAGGTGTATGACATTGATGGCATGATAAATATCTAAGCCTTGTCAGTATGGTATGTATTTAAATAAGACTAAATGCTTCTTGAATGGTACTTTTGGCTCTTCTTTTTTTTTGTGTTCATTGTAAGCTTTGTTCTCTTTTTACGCTTAGTTGTCTTCTTCTTGGTCTTTTCAAATACAACCTTCACTTTTTTCGTCTATTCAAACATAAATTTTCCCATCTCGATTTTTGTTTATACACCCTCTCTCTTCACCATATTATTGAAATGACTTGCCATGGAGCGGTATCTATGATCTTTGGTTAAGAATCGTTGGTGACACATGTACACTAACTTTTTATATGATGTGAGATACTTATACATAGTTCTATTGATGCAGACCAAACATCTGGTCTTTCCTTTCATCTGTCTTGATAGAGAAAACATCGTAGAGAGGTTCTTGATAATAATAAAAATAATGACTCTTAGCATGAAGTACTCATGCATGTAGTCATCCCACATTCATAAACCGTTGTTCCATATATTTTTCATGTTTTCCATCAAAGATACAAGAAAGACATCTATATCATTACCTGCTTGTCTCGGACCTTATATAACTATAGACAATAAC
The DNA here is from genome assembly GCA_030770085.1 of Oryza coarctata. NCBI lineage: Eukaryota > Viridiplantae > Streptophyta > Magnoliopsida > Poales > Poaceae > Oryza > Oryza coarctata. The sequence continues at coordinate 15,738,405 of CM061475.1, forward strand.
ACATATTTCCACTTCTGATAGATGTATGTAGGTAGGTTGTATATGGTCATATGTACTGACCAAGTACCGTGTGTGTTGCTTAGGTCACTAAAGTGGTTCATTCTATCTGTACTCAATATAAACCTAATATTTATCAGGTCCTTATCAAATTATTTGTAATTCTCATTAAAAAAATTTCCCTAGTGTGCATCTGCAGGATGCCTAAGCTTTTCATCCTTCTTGTATTTTTCTTTATGTCATGGGATTAGTTCGACATACTTAGAATTCGAGAACAAATGTTTCAGCTGATCTTTCACTGCAAGGTACCATATCATTATGGCATGTATTTTTCTCTTCGAATCAAACAAACCATCTTGCTTATTCAAAGGCTTAGTACCTGTTTTGTACTGACTTGCGTTGTAAGAAGAACAACTAGATTCTTGTTCTGTTTACAGTATAGGATACAGTGATTAACACATGCGTGAATCTTTTGTGCACGTAATGGAAAAGGACATATATGTTTGTTTACTTGGTATGTATTTATTATAAGTTTGGATTCTGCCGAGGGCAAGAACATGATCTGCGTCTTCGAGCGCTACTCTGGCGACGTCGCATGGCGCCACACCGAGGCCGGCTTCCCCAACCAGCTGGTGAACAGAACAGAAAGCCCTTCGTCCTCGTGGCGCGTCGTGTATCAAAAACTCTAACTTGGTGTGTGATTTTCGAGGCAGATCACGGAGGTCCGGCCTGACGTGAGCTTGGTGATGAGGATGGTGGTGTCCGCCGGCAACTATGACTACATCTTGGACTGGGAGTTCAAGACGTGCGGCTCCATCAAGCTCGCGGTATGATGACTTCGAGAGCTAACTGAAGCAGAAACCAATCAATTAAGGAGCTTAGCTTGTAGATTCATGGCGTCATGTCGTGCAGGTGTCTCTCACCGGGCTGCTCGAGGTGAAGGGGACGGTGTGCACGCACGCCGACGAGGTGAAGCAGGACGCGCACGGCACGCTGGTGGCGGAGAACACCATCGCCGTGTACCACGACCACTACGTGACGTACCACCTGGACCTCGACGTCGATGGCACAAACAATTCCTTCGTCAAGAGTACCATCACCGCCTCCCGCCACACCGGCGGTGACACGCCGAGGAGGAGCTACTGGACGGTGCAGCGCGAGGTGGCGGAGACGGAGGCGGAAGGGCAGGTGGACCTCGGCTCCGGCGGTCCACCGGCCGACCTGGTGTTCGTCAACCATGGCAAGAAGACGAGGATGGGGAACGAGGTCGGGTACCGCGTCGTCCCCGGCGGCGCGACGGCGGCGTCGGTGCTTGCCGACGACCACTTCCCGCAGAGGCGCACCGCCTACTGCAAGAAGCAGGTGCGGGTGACGCCGTACAGCAAGTCGGAGAAGTGGGCGTCGGGGCTGTACGCCGACCAGAGCACCGGCGACGACGGCCTCGCCGCGCGGAGCGAGCGGAACAGGGGGATCCGCGGCGAGGAAATCGTGCTGTGGTACACAGTGGGGCTGCACCACGTGCCCTACCAGGAGGACTTCCCGGTGATGCCGACGCTGTGCGGCGGGCTCGAGTTCCGGCCGTCCAACTTCTTCGAGAGGAACCCGCTGATGGGGACGACGCCGGCCAGGCATGGCCAGCCTCTCGTCAACTGCTCGTGCGCCGGTGCTTCGAGTTCGAGCTGAGTGGCTTGGTGCATGTGTGCAATGGTGCAAGTTGGATTGGTACGCTCCGGTCGGGTATGATCGATTCGAGCTCCTTTTCGTTTCTTTGTCTGCAAACTCAGACGGTCCGGATTTGAATAGAGTTTCGGTGGATTCCGTAAACCTCGTGATGTCAGGAAATAGAAACTCAGTGTGCGACAGGGGCAGTCTCACAGAACAATCTGTTGGGAACATGTTTGCGATTCCATTGGAATTTGCTAGACCTTGATCTCCAGTAAACATGAGAAATTACGATTGAATTTGAGTATTTGACTCACAGTTGGATCCTCAATGAGATTATTGAGCAATCCATACTTCATTTGGGCTGGAATTTTAGTCGGAAATCACGACCCAGGTATATGAATGGTCGAGATTTCGGCCAATTCAGGCATGTTCTTTTCCTCCAAACGGAACATCGACACGAATTCTTAAACGTTAAACGTGTAATTTTTATAAAAACTTTTTATATAAAAATTTCTTATAAACATATTTTAAATTTATTTTCAACTTACAATAATTAATTTATTCTTTTTGCACTTTTAAATTGTTATCACATATCATTTAGTTATTCGGGCATTTAACTATTAAGTACAGAAGAACAAGCACTCCAAATAATACATTTGATGGCATGATCAAGGCCTACGAAGAATGATGGATTGAGTCAATAACAGAAAAAAGCTGTTAATGATAAAATCTCGACTACAGTATTACTAGGATATAAGAGTCATCAGATACCAAGATATTCGTGAAGGCTATAAGAGAGAAAGGTTTATACCCGTTCAGACTCCAACACTATTTTATTTCTATTGTCATATATGGTTAGGGTGTGATATGTATTGATCTAAGGTGTGACATATCAAGAGAAAAATGTCTAATCTAGCATTCCAAACTAATTTTGACAACATAAGCGAAGATTGTAGTAACGATTAGCAACGTGACCTTTTTATGCCAATTTGATATGATGTGGATTATATGATTTGTGATTCGTTGTAGTTTACTTTAAAAAAACTTTATATTTATATATGAGATAACCCCTTCGTTAATTAAAACTCATAGACATACGCAATCAATTTAGAGAGAAAAACCGTAAATAAGTCCGTTCAAGAAAGCAAACCAGCTCTATCGACAAACGAAGTTAACAAACCTCAATAAAAGACTCAATGTAGACACCAAAGAGGTAAAAAAAAAGATTAAAAAAACAGACAAAAAGGTAAAGGGACAACCTTCAGGATACGCTTAAGAAAGGAGAAATGACTCTTATGTCGATTGTAGTCCTCTATCAGTGTGCGTAACATGCCAACATCTTGATACTTGATGCTGTACTTATTATTATACTTGGCTAAATATATACAGAATAACACCGGTAGACGGTACCTGCACCGCTGCTCAATGCCTTTCTGGTATACCTTGTGCACAATATGACAGTGTTTTGATCGTAACCTCATCTTCAGCTCGACAAAACTCCCCTCTACACTACACATTTTTCGTACGAAAAGACCAAACTTTCCCGTATAATACAGGCCGTGTGATCCACAGCGGAAGACGCGGACGCGGACCCAAGGTGGAGCTCACATGTCCGTGGAGAGGGCGACCTCTAGCTGCGATTGGACGGTGCAGTCTGTAGCTCGCACCCCCGCGCGCGCGCCTCCCACCCCGACACCCAACGCCCTGTCTGACTCGGCCGCCTGTCTGCCTCCGTGTCTTTTCTGCTGCCCAAATTCCCCAGCGCCGCGCTGGTGGGGTGTGGGGGTGGTGGTGGCGGTCGCCCTCGCGCTTGGGCACCTCTTGTCTTCTTCCTCCCGCTCGCTAGCTTTGCTTTTGGTTAGACTCCTATGCACGCAAGTACTGTACTGTTGACTGCTATTGCGGAGCTTAATAACGGACCAAGCGAGAGCGAGAGATGATGCTGTATTACTGTTGCTGATGGCGCTGGTTTACTGCTCCTCCTGAGGGGGAACACGTTGCTGTGGAGTGGTTGGAGTTCCTTCCTGGCGCACCGGCCAGGTGAAAACGGCCGCCCACCGGCTTGCTCTGTCCGCTCCCGAGGCTTTCGTTTCTCTGGGTACTCTTTGGTATCTCCGGCGACTACTCCCTTCTTCACCGGTGGTTCTTGATTTCGTCAGGGAAAGGTATGGCTGTTCCTTCTCTGGTTGATCTTTGGGAGTAAATGATGTTCCTTTTTAGTTCGGGTTCTTGATTTGTTGCGGTGCTACTTTCTTTTTTCAGATTTCAGATGAATAATTGTGGATTTGATTAGAGAAATCTTGGGAGATCGAGCGCAAAGATGCGTTTTTGATGCATCGTTTTCCCCCTTTTTTCAGCCGTTGGTCGGATTAAGCAAGTGTTCTGAATCCAAGTGAGGGAAACAGCCTGTTCGGCGTGCGTGTGACGGTTTGATTGATAAGTAGGGGCAGTTGCGCACGAAGTGTTCGTCAGAAAGCCGCAAAGGAGGGGGCTTGCAGCTTGCAACTTGCAACCGTCGCCATCATCACGATGAGAGATTTTGCATCTTGCCTAAGTCAAAGTGGCGTCCAGGTCGCCCATTCCTCTTCTCCAGGTGGCCAGAACATGGTGCAGTGCACCTACTTAGCCCGCCTGCGTGGCAAATCTTGCAGCGTGACCGTCACCTGGAGCAAGATGACCATGGGGCAGGCTCTGTCCATCGCAGTCAACGATTCCTCCAATCGTTGCCTTTGCAAGACAGAGATAAAGCCATGGCTGTTCTCCAAGAGGAAAGGCTCTAAGGCCATGGAGATGGATGGTGGCGCACTTGATATCGTATGGGACCTGTCTTCTGCGAAGTTTGCGGCTGGGCCAGAACCTGTCGAAGGCTTCTATGTTGCTCTGGTCTGTGATCTTGAAGCTGTTCTTGTTCTCGGCGACATGCGCAAGGACAGGGATCACACGGTTTTGTCAGATGCATTGGCCTCCAATTCTGTCATGATAGCCAGGAAAGAGCATATATATGGGAAGAAGGTGTATTCAGCAAAGGCTCGGTTTTTGGACATTGGTCAGCTTCACCATATTACCATAGAGTGCGACACATTAGGGTTGAAGGATCCAAGCCTAGAAATCAGGATTGGCAAGAAGAGAGTCATGCAGGTGAAGAGACTTGCATGGAAGTTCAGAGGGAACCAGACAATCTATGTTGACGGACTTCCAGTAGAGGTGCTCTGGGATGTCCACGACTGGCTTTTTGGTTCATCTAATGGACGTGCCGTGTTCTTGTTTCAGTCAGGTCAATCCATGGAAAAATTGTTGTCAAGGTCTTGCTCGCAAAATGAAAAGGAGCTTCAAGCGCATCGTTTTGGCTTCACTTTGATACTTCATGCATGGAAGATTGAATAGGCATAAACATGATGACAGGTTTCTTCAGCAACTCTGCCATAAATTAATGAATCCTAACAGTAAGAATATGCAAGCCTGACAAAACCTTGTGCAAGGATTTCATGCTTCTTAACTATTGTGTTCTAGTGATGATTAGCAAATTGAAAATTTGAGTACCCATATAATTTTTGCTAGATAGGTATTTAGACAGAATGTCAGATTCTAGTGCTCCATTGTGTTATCATGTCTTTGACATATACATTCTGTTCACAAATCCAAGAAACAAAGCAAAAAATGATGCTTTTCTGAAAACTTTACTGTTCTTGTGCTCTACATATTCAGTGTGAGGTACTGAATCAAGAGAATCTGGTGTCGTGTCCAGTGTCGGCTGCCAAATTACTTGTCTTAACAAAGATGCAACTCTGAACATGCTGTGAGCTGCACTTGACGATCCTTAACGACTAGATGATTGGTAAAGATTGAAGGCAGAAGTTAAAATGCCCCAAACAAATAATATATATTACTGATAGGAAATTCAGTTGCTGGTAAAATCACAAATTTTACAATGTATTTTGTCAATATCCCATTTTTTTCTCAACTGCTATAATTTACAGTGTTAATCACAAAAAGTTATCCAAGTACTGACTTTCAAACTTTTTTCCCTTTTGTCAATGGCCCCCTGAGCTCCACCACTTTGTGATTTTGGTTCATAAACTTCTTAATTTAATTGATTTTCATATTGGTGGTTACTTTTGCTGGATGTGTACTGGCAAAAAAGGCAAAAAGCAAAGTTGCATCATACACCTACAAGGATAATGTTAAATTCTATCCTGAACTACAATAGTTCCAGTCAGTACAACAGTCAACATTCTTCATATCTACCATGTCTGATTCAGCTAATACAGTATTTGTGACAATTTTGTCAGTAACTGTCACACTAAAGTATGTCCACACTAAAAAATAAGTGCTGCTGCAGTTTACATGACTTTCTTGTGTGTGTCATATAAATTGTAAACCTAACAGATGATAGGTGCAAGAAAACAAACAAGAACACTTGCTTCAGTGCTATCCTACATAAGATACCACTCAATTTCTAGAAGCACTGATTGGTTAGGATTGAGAAGCTCATTTGCTCAAGCAAAGAATATCCCATATTGCCAAATGATGAGACACCAGAGGTGGGCAAAAACATTGACTTAACATTCCACTGATTCCCCCTTCCAACGGGGTCCATGAGTTCTCCAGAATTGCTGATAGAGCTAGCAAAGCTCCACGGGAGAAAGTGAAGAAGCAACTACTGAAACAACAGGTCAGTCTCTCTTCTCGACTTCCTTCTCATGATCTCTTAAGATACTTAAACCATCCTATTCAGGGCGCACATCGTTTCATCATCTCTTATTTCTTTATTTTTGTTTTTCTGTCCATTTGGCTCGTAGTACAATGGTGATGCTCTAACAGACACCCTATTAACTTATCAACATTTGCATGTGACCTGCACCAAGACCATGTGTCCATGTAGGCACAAAATTCATGTCTCACCAGTGTTAAATACTGTTCACCGACAGAGTTGATGTTTACATATTAGCCTGGACTCAGGAACTACTCGAAAACAGTAGAACCATATAGCTCAAATCTCGGCCAGTTGAGATCGTATCTGAACGGTCGGATCGGCGCAGATTGTCCTACATCGCATGTTGACGGACATGGCTTGATAATAGTAGTATTCAATTTCTCATTGCCAGTACAATTCTCTCCCAAATATAAAGAGAGCCATCGGCGAATACGCTCGTGGCTTGCATTGTTGACACGGTAGGCCATGGTGGGCAAGAAAGCTTAAATAAGACCTAACACAGTCAGTGTTCTCCCTTCGTCTCTCTTCGATTGCAAGAATCTTTTTTGCAAGCGAGCCATCGATCTAGCAGCATTTACATTTTTCCTAGCTATCTCTCTCCGTTGTTTATTCATGGGAAGATATGGATGGACAGTGATGCGGTACCAAAGATTGTTTTAGCTCGTGATTAAGATGCAAGGGAGCGCAACGTGATGGATGGCAGGGAAGGAATAGCAAGGCAGAGGAGAGGGCTTCACCCAGCCTCCAAGCAACTCTCTCCTCCTCTCTTTCTCTCTTCTCTCTTCTCTGACCAGCGACCACTCCTGCAAGATGGCTAGCTAGCTAGGCATATATTGGTCTTTGCTTCTCCTTGTTTGTTTAAGCCTGGCTGCTGCAGCTGAGGTGAATGAATGCATAGTAAGGTGGTTTCAGGGTGCAGGTAGGCGAGTAGCTGGGACCATGGGCTGGTTCCAGTCTCTCCTCGCACCTCTCAAGAAGCTCTGGATTCGCATGCATTCCGCCCAGAGGAAGAGTACGTGAACATCTCCCTACTTCTTGCCCATCTTGCTGTTCTTGCTATGCTTCTTCCTGTTCTTTCTGAACTTGTGATTGCTGCTGCTCTGTTTGTGATTCTTGTGAGTGACTGATCAGTCGCCGGAGCTGGGAACTGATTCTTGTTTTTTTGGTTGTGTGGTGGCAGAGAGAGGGATCTACATCCTATACGAGGACGTGAAGTCGTGCCCGTGCGAGGACGTGCAAATACTCTGGTCCATCCTCGTGGAGTCGTCCCACGGCCACCACCCGCCGCCGCTGCGGCTGAAGCAGTGAACGACGACGACGACGACGACGAACGACTCCGGGCCGGCGTCCGACCGACGAGCACGGCGATCCGAGACGTACCGACGGCGGCGCGGCCGGTGAGATTTCAAGCAAGCGACCAGCAAATGTGTCGGTGTACATAAAGACGGAGAGCGAGCTTGTCAGTTCGCTCGCCATGGTTAGGGAACAGAGAGTAACTTCAGTTTCAGTTTCACCCGTTTTGAGCCACGGAAATGGCGTGCGTGCATAGCCGATGAGTTCCTCTCCCTCGCTTGTTGCTCACATATGTCCCTCACCGACACTGCGAGGGAGCGACTTTTTTTTTCTCTCTTTCTTTGTTCCTCTCCTTTACTTTTCGAAAAAGGAACGGCACATGTAACGCCCGGTTGGTGATCATCGGGCGTCAATGGGCCACGCGTGCCAGTGGCTTTGTACATACAAAAGCAACAACAAATCAAGAAAAAAAAGAAGGCGAGAAAAGCTGTGCATAAAAATATCAGTATGGCTATAGCTAGTGATGGTCATCAGTGATGGCTCGTGTGGTTCGCGTGAGAGAGCAGCCAGGGTGGTTGACCATCGCCGACTCGCCGTGGTGGTGTGCCACACCGTGGGGATGCGTGAGCCCCGGGCGGGAGAGGTGCAGCGTGCGTTCGCGTACGTTGGTTGATGCCGTGGTGGGATTCGATCCGGTGGCGGGTGGTTTTCGATCGGTCCGGACTACGGGTAGCGTCGTGTGCATGGTTTGTTTGTCAACCTCGGGGTGGTTGGGATGGTGAGGGGGGGTTGGTTGGTCGTCGCAAGTCGCAGCCTCGCCGTCTTCCGCTACTCCGTCCCCGCGCCCGCGCGCGTGTGATGGGGGCCTCGTGCCCGCCGGGTCGTACGCTGGTGGCGGAGCACTAATATTTCTTTTCTCTGAACCAAAGAGACGATCAATTGTTTTTTCCTAGATCTTCTATTCAGCGAGTGCTGAAAGTTTAAATTGTAAGATATTGTAAATTATAGTATAAATATATGGAATTTAAAGTGTAAGATATGGTATAGTATAAGATTTGACTTTTTCACGTTAGTCTAGATAAATATTGGATATATATGTAAGCCCATACCATAAAAATAATCTCATTTTCTCTATTTAATTTAAAGCGAGATGATTGAACTGTGACATGGGACGTTAGAAGGAAGGTAGGGAAAAAAGAGGTTAGTCACCAGCCACAAATGAGGGGAAAAAATTGCTCATATGATATACTTTTATTTATCAATAATTTACTAAAACCATTAAAATTTCGCATCTTTTAACATAAATTTGTCTTTACTGCAGTGAAGATATTGGATATCTTATACATATGCAATTCCCACATCTCATACTCAATACTATATGAAAGTTCTTGATAAGAAAGGAGTCATTTGAGAATGATAAGGGCTTGAAATACCTGATTTTTACTTGGACAAGTGGTTATACTTCAATATAAATACAAAGATTCTCAAAGGAGGAGAGTATTAAAACATAAGCCATAAATGCCACAACACATCAAGCCTATGCCCTAAAGAAGCCAATAGCTAGTTACCAACTACTTTGCCACCACATAGCTCCTTTAAATTACTTGGTAGGCTAGATAAAGAAACTTTATTTCTTGGTGTAATATGCCATCCAATCAATATATATAACAGCATAACTATTACTTGTACCTGAACATATATAAAGATTCTTAATTTTTGCTCTTTATTATATCTTTACGCATGTCGAACCCTATGTTCTTAGTCGAGATCATACTCGTCGACACTTCCATCTTCTTATTTTCTCATTCTCCTCTATTTTTGATAACAATATTGCTAGCTCTATCTACTAACCCTTGCACTTGAACACTTGCTGGCGTGCTTGTGATCTATAATATATATGAGTTAGTTGTAATTATTAGAATACTCTAACGTAATAATATATGTAGATAATATTCAATGATACAAATAGTAATATTTTTATGTTTATATCTATAGTTTTGATGGATAAATTAAAGAGTGGCATTAGTTATGAATCAGATGATCATTATAATTCAAAGTAAGTTGTGACTTTTACTATATATATACAGATGTATATATAGTATATAGCTTAGAATTACTGATAAGGGTATAACTAATTATTTTTAATTTTATATAATAAAAGGTGAAAATTATGTTATGTTATATATATTAGAATAAAGGGAATGATCATTTAAGTATCAAACTCACTCCCAGCATGGAAAATTGTTAAAAAAAAGTGTAGAAGCGCACCACAAAATACATGTGGTGAAACCAGAGTGATGACTGAATCATATCATATAAGCTGAGCAAATATGTTGTCCATATGTGCTTCATGGATAAGTATTCATTTTCATAAATATAAGCAAGAAATTATTAGCATCAAACCCCTCAATGACAAGAATGATCATAGGTTTAAACTCTTCAAGGAGGCGTAATGGGACATAATACCACAAACCCATGTAGTTAGCATTTCTAATTGGTCCATGCTCCGAGCACACATTGATCAATTATAATGCATGTTTTTACTATTGATTATGATTCCTCATCTAGGTAAAAAAACCTTCTGAAGTCCTTTCCATATCGGGATGCTCGACATTTGCGTCTCCATCACCTCATGCTCGTCGCCGTCTTGAGAATCACCACTGTCACTAGAGCCTCCTGCCCTCTTATCACTGATGCGTTTCTTGCCGACAGTAATCCTCAACAGTGAAGGTCAGAACTCTTGGCATTTGCTTCTTCCATACACCACTTCATCCTTGCCACCGTCTAAGGATCGCCATCACCATTGCCGTCTTCCTTCGACACTAAAAAGCCATGAATTGGTGACGATGATGACTACAACTAAGAGAGGGAGGTGGAGATGTGGAGAGGTAGAGAAGTTGGGGACTTAGTTTTGGGTTTCTCGAGGTGGAGAGGGAAACTCGAGAAGGGCGGAAGCTGTGGAGAAGTGAGGATGGATTTTTATATGTGCTTGTTCTTCTCGGTATTATTAAGTTAGTGACACGCGCATATGGTGAGCTGTGAACACATGAAAATGCGAACAAATGAAAACAACTTTAGGATCCAGATGCCCAAGACACACATGCTAATTTTTAAATTTAATGATAGTTTATTCTCACATATACTACTCCGGCTGCATATTCTATAGTATAGTGGTGTGATTTTTGAATATATATATATATATATAAGTTTTAAAAAATTCAAATAAATATATTTTTCACTTTTCTAATAGATAGTGTTTAATTAATCATATGCTAATTCTCTAACAAGATGGGTGGTTGATCAGTCAAAACTCTACTTCAAACAGGCCCTAAAATGGTTAAATGTTAGGAGCAATAGCAACTCCAACAGATTTTCTAGATGCCTCTTCAAACCAAAATTTGACAAACTTGGAGACAACATAGTGGCCAACCGGATGGCCAAACAACCCCTGTCGCTCTAATATTGGCCAGTGAAAAGGCCAAAACAGGTCGTCAAGTGTGGGTTCCACCCCTTCTCTCCTCAATAGCCCTCACTCCCAGAGCTGCTTTCTTCCACTCACTTGCCTTGATCTGCTGTAGGCCATTTTGCCACCACCTTCCTAGCCATACCAGCATCACTTTGTCCATCGCCGCCTCCCCTGCACTCCCCTGCTCTAACTCTGTCTCCTCCCGCTGGATGTAGCAATAACACCGCCGTTGACACGCCTATAGCTTCCTCGTCTGTCGTCAACCATCACCACCTCTCCTAGCATCCTAGCAGCATGGTCGTTTATCGCCGCCTCCTTGCCCTCCCTCACCTAGAGTCCACCTCTACCTACCAGAGGTTGTAGGTAGGTAGCCACCCCCTCCCTTCCCCCTAATCTATAGCCCCCTCTGGAGCAAGCCTAAGGCCAGGAGTCGAGGATGAGGTCTGCCATCATCTCCTGCACCCAGGAGGCCAGCACTGGTAAGAGGGGGAAAGCAGGATCTAGCGTCATGCATCCACCCCTGATGGCTTTTGTAGGAAGGAGGGGTTCACTACTAGAACCCTAGAGACACTGCTTATTGGGTTGGAGGCAGAGGAGAGGTGTGTCATGGATGGCGAGTGTCATAATAGAGAGCCTAGATGGAGGAGTTTATGGGAGCACACAGAAAATATGAAGTGGACATATTATGGCTACCTAGCTATATGGGCATTTAGAGGGCAAGGTTTGCATAGGCTTTTTCGCTTTTGGAGCAATATTGTTTGACTCTCTAGTCCCTAATATCTATATATACCAAGACTAACTATTTTTGGGGGAAAATGCTATACATACGACCGAAACGTCCGACTACGATGGTGAATAGTAACTACGATCAAAACTCTAGCCTCTATAGTAAAATATCAAATATCCTAACCTTGTGTTGTATAGAGTTTTGGTGATTAATGATAATATATGTTAGGACTAACTATTTCGATGAGTTGAAATGACTAGGTTGAATTTCGGCATCAAGATAAGAATATTGATGAAGAAGAGAAGCTAGAAGATAAAAATCATGGTTATGACCAAGTGAAGATATTCATGAAGAAGAGAAGCTAGAAGATAAAAATCATAGTGATGACCTAGCGAAGATATTGATGAAGAAGAGAAGCTAGAAGATGAAAATCATTGGTGACGACCCAGTGAACATATTGAGGATGTGGGGTATAAAATAGCTTTATATGGCAAGACGGTGAAGGGCAAGAAATGCTTGGCCGTGATGGACGAAGCGATGGTGAAGGGCAAGCAAAAGGCTTGGTGCCGACAGGCTAATGCGGTGGTGAAGAATGAGTGAAGGCTTAGGATTGATGGACTGTGCAAAGCCATGTGAAGCTACAGATGATCCGCATCAATCAAATGAAAAAGCGAAGAGAAGTATTGGCAACCATCAAGATGAAAGAAAAGGACATCATGAAGATAATCCTATTGGTGTAGCTTTTCTATTCGTATTTTAGTATAGGAATATTGGTTTACACCAAAATTTGGTAAGCCCTATGGATAGATTGGAGAGTTGATCGTCCTAGTGGGAAAAGTCCGATTGATACAGGGAAAGAGCCAATCGAACGGATCGAGAAAGATTCAGTTCAGTTAAAAATAAAAGATTATCTAGATGAGACCGAATCTGAGAAGGAGCTGTGGAAGCCATAATAGGGTATTATATGTGTATAGTAGATATCATGTAAAGATAGTCAGGTTTAGTTATTTTTGTTAACTTTGTTAAAGATATTTTCCTTTTATGTTTTTAGGAAATAACGTTTGATGGTTGTTGTAACCACGTCAGACTCTTGTATCTCAAGATATAAACATAGACTCTCTAGAAGCTTGTATATCATCTCTCAGATTAATACATCTTTGGCGCATCGTCATCTTAGCTTGCCTAGGTTTTTTACTGGCGGGTTCTAACTCTCGACGCAGGGCTGCATTTGTTAGGTCCGAATTCCAGTGAAGGGGTAAGTCCTGTCATTATCCTGGTATATTCACTTTGTTTAAGGCTGTATTGGTTAGGTTCGATCTCTTAGTCTGATCAAATATACCACATCACATTTGTGTGGGATCTATTGGCTGATCAAGCTCCTTTTACTATCATTAATCTCATACTGCATCGGTTAGGTTTGACCTACTAGACTGCTGATAGTAGATTGAACCATAAGCCAATGGGTCTTTACTCGATGTTTCATCGGAGTAGCTAGCCAATGAGTCATCCACACATCGAGTATCATGCCTAGTGTATCGACTCCTCAGCCGATACACATACGTCTTCAGTAACTTCTCCTAAATCTCATATCCAATGTATCGTCTTCTTAGTCAATACACATAGATCTTCAAAGATCTTCTCTTATCAGCTCAGCTAGCCGATGGGTTCGCTGTTTCCTTCCGCCCGCATATCCGATCTAGCGCCCGCCGTCTCGTTGCCATTAGCCTCAGTCTCATACTATCTTGGTTTGATCCGATCTATTGAGGTTGACTATAACGGTATTGTCATGGTTGTTACTAGGTCTTGTACTTTCAGAGGATTGGGTCTCATTCCTTTTTATTCATCGCATATTATATTCAGAGTGCTATTGGCTTTACAGTTGATGAATTTTTTATATTATTTCTTACCAATCCACATATGTCTTCATCGGCTTTCTAGCTGATGAACAAGCGCTATAGCCTCCATCGGCAACCAGCCGATAAGAGGATCCCGCATGCTATTTTTGAATACCCTATTCCAGAGTACCATCCGCTTTACAGCCGATGGAATCGTTATCGTATTCTTTGAATATCCTTTTATGCCTTCATCGGCTTTGCAGCCGATAGACCAGTGTTACGCCTTCGTTATATCCGAAGTGACATCGGCTGTGCCGATGTATCTTTCATTCCATTCATCGCCATTTGTTTATATCTTCATCGGCTTTCTAGCAAATGGAAAAGTGTTCAAATCCCTATCGACAACCAGTTGATAATAAGAGCACATCGGACATAGCCGATGACTATCTCAATCCTATCAGCAACTAGCCGATAGTAAAAGTTTGTATCGGCCCATCGTCCGACTGACCTATCTGTTTATCTCCTTGTCAATTACAAGGTCAAATTGACTAGTATGTCCACATCTCCATCATCTTAATGAAGGGACAACGAAGCCAAAGGACCTCGGTGTGCTCTTAAACCAATCAATGAAGTCGAACAACAATCAGGAGCGCACGCCATCCAACAAAGCTGAAGGACCTGTAATAAAGCGAAGCAGATCTTTCAGGCCTCGGCATGTTTGCGTGTTCACATCAGATTGGACATCCACTGGCTTCGCTTAGTCCGATCGGTCCCCATGAGTTTTGGCGTGAACAATATCGTACAATTAAGAGGAATACAACATTGATGTGTTTGTTTGTATCTCGTTGCTCAAAGTGACCTATCCAAGTGCTTCCTTGAGATAAACCTAAGACTTAACCTAATCTACAAGTAGTTTTAGAGTTTATTCTTAGTTAGTTTACGTATCCTCTCAATAAGCTTTCCATGGAGCCTAAGATCATCGAAAATAGACTCTAGAGTAAGAAGTTATGACCGTTTTTATGGTGGTGTTGTTAAGGCTGTCAGGGAGGAGCAGACACTCTAGACTTTGGAGCCACATACTCCAATCCAACCTTGCTAGTCTAGCCGAGAAACTAGATCGGAGTCTCCGGTACAAATTCTCTGTCTGGTAGTGAGAGCTGACAGGAGTCTCCGGTGTTTTTTACTAGAGTCTTCGATGTTTAAATCTGTGAGTAACAACTAATTTTTAGGGCTCAGGTATTTAAACCTCTCTACCCCCTCTGTCCTTGGCTACTGCGTTTGGGCAAGAGTATGACCTATCCATAGCCAAATAGCCCCTTCCAAATCCCCTACCTTGATGGTAGTTCTTTGTGAAAGTAATGTGAGGAGAGAAAGAGTTGGGTTTAGAGATTGAAAGGTTAAGAGATAGAGAACTTCACTCTATTCTTTGAGTGTTTGAGTTTATAGCAAGTAAATTCTTGTTTGTATTTGTTACTCTTAGAGATCAAGGTCTCCTACATGGCAAGAAGTTGCCGGTGAGCTCCCAAGGTTGTGGTAAGCCTCCGAAATATTTGTCAAGGTTTTCCCTTACCTCCACAAGAAAAGTGGTAATTGAGTGAGAACCAAGATTGATCTTGGATGTTGCTTGGTAGAGTAATCTTGACCAAAGGTAGCAGCTTGTTGCCCAAGCATGAGGACCTTAATGGTTACATGGGACTAGAGTTTTAGCTTGGTGGTTGCTTGGAGGCCAAAGCTTTATCCTTAGCTCTTGCTTAGTGAGGCTTGGGATTGAGAGAGATCCGGCTCCTTAGAGTTCCTTAATTGAGAGAAGGATCTTTGGATCCAAACTTTATGAAAAAAATGTCTACTTATTGAACTTGTTTTATCATCACTCTATCCCTCTTCTTAACCATGATTGTCCCTAACACACGCTTCTTGAGCATGCTATAAGATGACCGGAATATCTAGTACTTAGTATGAAAGTATACGGTCGAAGTGCTCTGCTTGACAGCGTTTGAACCGGAGTCTCTGGTGGTTCAGACTAGATACTTCAGTAGAAACTTTAATTCTGCTACGAGTGTTTTTTAGGAATGCACATTCACCCTCCTCTATGCAATATCAAGGTCCTTTCACGTAGACTGTCAGATCAAGCGTCCACAGATTGGGTCGAGAAGGACCAAGTAGCCATAGCTATTTTACGAACAAGGCCTCACAATATGACGGTTTACTGTTGACTAGTGCACCCTCCCTAAAAATAGGGTTCCTTGTCAATTGTCCAATGATGATTTAGTGGCAGATATTTTGTTAGAACAAAGACACAAGGAAGAATATTTATAGGAAAAGCCCCATATTATAAGAGTTTGATCATTTGCACCCTCCAACTTGGATGGGTTTGGATGTGGGTTATCATGGTTTGTCCAATCCTAATTGTACGGGATAGATCGAGGTGGATTGTCCTTTTCACACAATGGACTCTACATTAAATCAATGGGAATTGCTAGATTTCACAGTCACCTTCAACATAGCAATCCCCTTTGAGGGAGGGAAGTTAGGAGGGAGGGAGGAGGGGGTAACTGACTGGTATCAAGAGAGGTGTATGCAATGCAAGGCAATGATAAACAGTGCTCAAAATCCATCTTTGATCTTTTAGATGAGAAGCACAAAGTTCCATGCTCCTTGATCTATCCAATATAGGCTTTGTTTGGCTTCCTCGAAGACTTTGGGTGAATATCCCAGAGGCTTCGGGAAACTTCCTCGGTTGCCCAGAGATCTAGTCTAGGGGCCCTATGCCAGCTTTGAGGCCTCCTCTCCTTGCAAACCCAGAGGCTTTGAGAAACCCTCCTGGCCACCCGAATGTCGTATTTAGGGGTCCCGGGTACACCCTGTGGCCTTCCTTCCCTATGGTCTCAAAAGATCTAGGTAGATATCCCATAGGCTCCGAAAAACTCCTTCAACCACCCGGAAGCCAAGTCTAGAGAGCCCGAGATCTAGATCTCATTTCGACCGTAAGTCTACCCGGAGGCTCTGAGGCCTAGGCCCGAAGACTCCAAGATCACGCAACCTGAGTGTAATGGCTAGCAGTAGGAGTGGGGTGGTATTTATTCCACCCAACCCCACATATCCATGATAGCTACTCCCATTTGGTATTTCACTCTTTCTTTCTCCCCTAGAGCTCTCTCCTTTTCCTCCTTCTTATCTTTGAGGTAAATCTTTGTGGGATTTGAGCTAGGATTTTTGAGGTTTGAGTGCTTGTGAGCTATAGTTCATCCTCGAGCACTTGAGATCAACATCAGGCTTTGCACGTGCTTGTTACTCTTGGAGGGTAATCTCCTAGCCAGTCATTTCTTCACTTCTAAGTCCTAGAATTTTGTTGACGATGACAATCATGCAATCATACATCTCTTGCGGTGTCTTATCGTCTTCCATCACTAATCTCCTGAGTTGTCCTTCTATTATCTCGATCTTCAATATCTTCATGCCAAGAGATCCCTCATGTGCCAATTGGAAAGTATCACAAATCTCCTTGGCTTCCTCGAATTGGTCCACATCTTCATCCAAGTTAATCTCTCCTATCAAATCTTTCCTCAAGTCCATCTTCGAACTGTGTACACATATAGCTACTAAGGTCAGGGAATTCAAGATATCCACAAATTCCAAGCTCAAGATGGAATGTCACCAACAGGAGTTTATGAGAAAAGCTAACATTGAAGACATCTCTCCCATGGCTTCTTATGAGGAGATTGTACCACTTGAGTTTGAGTACCCTTTTGTAGCTTATGAAGCCAGTCAAGCCACTATCCATGTGCACCTTGAAGCCTCTAGTGAAGAAGAAGAGGGTGATGATGAAGAGGAAGAAGGTAATGAGGACTCCCAGTGATTGCCTTCTCTAACTAATTCTTTGCCTTTTTGGTGTCTTGATGTCAAAGGGGGAGAGAAAAAGTAATGGAAGGGGGTCAATCAAAATCAATCTATCTTTTTCATTTTTTAAGTTGAGAACACTAACTATCCTTTGGTTATCACTGTTGGATATGTAATAACTATAACTATTTTTGTGGATACTTGTGTGCTAGTTTAGCTTGCACTTCCTTTTAATATGTTGCTTGTGATGATAATACATGCATTATGATGGTGTAATGTTGGTTTATCCTTTTTGAAGTGCATGTCATGTTATGTGTATTGTTTATGTTTCTATATTACATGTCACACTTCGTTACACCCTATGGATACAACGATATAGGGGAAGGCTCTCCATGATTCAACTCTAAATGTGCGCACATGTTTCACTCTTATACTATGTGCACATATTTAGGGGAAGCCACGTCTATCTCATTGCTTCTAAAATCTATTTAATTCAATATCTTTTGTACGCTCGTATCGGGTTGTTATCAATCACCAAAAAAATAGGAGATTAAAAGTACATCTAAGCCTTTATATGGATTTTGGAAAATTGAAGACAAAATGGTAAGAGGACTAACATATGCGCCAAGTGTATGAACATGAGTTGGTTCCAAAAGAAAATGAAAAGAATTTAAATTGTTAACCCCTACAAAAATCAAAGAAATGGCACCGTGTCGGCTTTGATATTTTGTCATGTTCCTTTTATGTTTTTTAAGTCTAGGCATGACATATTATCAAGAGCGATGTGTGCAATGCAAGGCAATGATCAAAAGTGCTCAAAATCAATCCTTGATCTTTTAGATGAGAAGTACAAAGTCCCATGCTCCTTAATCTATCCAATATGGGCTTTGTTTGGCTTTCCCGAGGAATTCAGGTGGATATCCCAGAGGCTCCGAGAAACTTCCTCAATTGCATGGAGCTCCAGTCTGGGGTCCCATGCCAATCTTGAGGTCTCCTCTCCTTGCAAGCCCGGAGGCTTCGGGAAACCCTCCCAGCCACCCGCAGGTTGTATCCAGGGGCCCTGGGTACGCCCTGTGGCCTTCCTTCTCTATGGTCCCAGAGGCTCCAAGTGGATATCCTAGAGGCTCCATGAAACTTCTTCGGCCATCCAGAAGCCAAGTTCGGAGACCTAAGATCTAGATCTTGTTTCGATCGCAAGGCTGCCTAGAGGCTCTGAGGCCTACTCCTAGAGACTCCGAGATTGCACAACCTGAGTGTAACGGCTAGTGGTGGGAGTGGGGTGGTATTTATACCACCCAACCACCACATTTCCAAGATAGCTGCTCCCATTTGGTCTTTCACTCTTTCTTTCTCTCTTGGAGCTCTCTCCTTTCCCTCTCTCTTAGCTTTGAGGCAAATCTTTGTGGGGTTTGAGTTGGGATTTTGGGGGTTTGAGTGCTTGTGAGCTATGGTTCATCCTCAAGAACTTGAGATAAATGTTGGGCTTTGCATGTGCTTGTTACTCTTGGAGGGTAACCTCCTAGCTAGTCATTTCTTCACTTCCAAGTACTCAAATTTTGTTGACGATGACCATCACAAGATCATTCATCTCTTGCGGTGTCTTGTCGTCTTCAATCATGAATATTTAGAGTTGTCCTTCTAACAAATTGATCCTCAATTTCTTCTTGCCTAGAGATCCCTTATGCGTTAATTGGAAAGTATCCCAAATCTCCATGGCTTTGGTCCACCTTGTTGAACTCTTTCGGGTTCAACGACCCAAGGATCATGCTTGTGGCTTGACCATGGAGGCTCTGGAAAACCCTCCCGGCCACCCAGAGGTCATGTCCAGAGGCCTTGGGTGAGCCCTGCGGCCTCCCTTTCTTATGGTCCCGGAGGCTTTGGGAAACTCCTTTGGCCACCTAAAGGCCAAGTCCAGAGACCTTGGGATTTGGATCTCATTTTGGCCGTAAGGCGGTCCAAAGGCTCCAAGGCCCAGTCCTGGAGACTTTGGGATTGCATAACCTGAGGTAACAGCTAGTGGTGGAAGTGGGGGTATTTATACCACCCAACCCACACATTTGAAAGATAGTTACTCCCATTTGGTCTTTCATTCTTTCTCTCTTAGAGCTCTCCCTCTCTCTTAGCTTAGAAGCAAATCTTTGCAGAATTTGTGTTGGGATTTTGGGGGTATGAGTGCTTGTGAGCTAGGGATCATCCTTGAGCACTTGAGATCAATGTTGGGCCTTTCTCGTGTTTGTTACTCTTAGAGAGTAACCTCTTATCCAGCTAGGCATCTTCCATGAGCTTCTAAATCGGTGTGGCAAGCCCAAGAAAGTTTGTGATGGCTCTACTCCTCCGCAAGGAAAATGGGTAACATTTGAGTGGATATAGGGTTTTGCTTCTAGAAGGTAGCTCAGTAGAGCAACCATCACCGGTAGACTAGGGCTCTTCCATTAGGCTTGACCTTGGTGGTCGCTTGGGGTTTGCTAGTCCTACGTGTTGGATTAAAAACCTAGACTACCTTGTGGTTGCAAACTTGGTGAGGATTAAGGTTAATTGAGACGAGCTCTTTGGACTACCTTAATGGAGAGTAGGATTGTTGAATCCAAACTTCGGTAAAAAATCCTTTGTCTCTCTTCTCTTTACCGCATTTACTATTTTGTATTTACTTCAAGCCCCTATATGCATGTGGTAGATTTTTAGCTTGTTGTAGTAGTTTTATCTATATTTTCTCAAAACCTCCAATGATGTGATAGGAACCTTTGGACCAGACCAAATGTTTTGAACAATTGATCGGAGACTTTGAAAAAAAATTAATCTATTGCAAAGTTTGTCAAATTTCTAGGTTTTGCCTATTCACCCCCTCTAAGCTCATCAACGAACTTTCAACCTTAAGCTTAATCGATATTGTAAGGCAAAGAGATTTGTGCATACACTATAGGTTCAGCCAATATGATCTTTATGCACGCTTGACGGGTCAATATGTCCTATTATGGGCCACTATTGATACATGGACCAAAAATATATTTTTAGGTCACAACCGGATTTACATGAACCTATAGGGTTGTACACTTAACAGATTGGAACGATATATTAGGATAGAGATCCAAATATAAGCTCAATATGAATAGTGATCCAAATAGAGTTTCTATTGGGTACGCAAGGCTCAGGTAGAAACTCTATGTATTAAGAGGAAAGTACTACGGGATAGATATACATGTGAAAACCCTAGCTACACCTCTCCCTACAAGCCAAACCCTAGCCACTCATAGGTACTAGCAAATCTGTGTTCGGCGTTCCACCCCTAAACGTGCAAATACTGGTAGAAACGTTGCTGCGTTGTGGTACTAATCAACGTGTTTGTACAAGGAGGAGACGTTAGCGTGAGGAAGAGACATTCACACTAAGAGGCGACGAATGGGTTGTCGAGATCAACTAATTCCTCTATGATGGATCGATCTACTCTGACTATACTTCCATTGCTCTGCACGTTGAATGATAATCTATGATCTCTAAACTCACATGTTTTCTTAGTTGATGCGTTAGAAAATTTTGTTTTATACTATCATAGCTTACCTATAACCCTACAAAGAGGAAGGAGAAGAGGGGTTTTCCTAGGCTTAGAGGGATGGCCATGGGCGGTGGTCGGACTAGTAGTGGATCGTGGGCAAGGTAGGGTGGCGAGGCAGTAGCAGGACCGTTGAAGCCACAGAATGAAGGCTAGCAGTGGGCAGGGTTGGCAGTGGGGACAACAAGAAAGCGAGTGATTAGGAGGTAGATTTAGTGGCATGAGCTACTGAAGATGAGGAATGATAGGTAGGGCGGGCGCTTCATATTGGTAGACTTGAGAAGAACAGTGGAGGGAGAGGGAGGGAGGAAGGTGTATAATGGGGCTCATCGACACCGGTAAGACTAGGGGCGGCATACTAGGGGTAGGGATGGCGGTGTTCAATGCTTGCATGTAGTGGAAAAGATGAGAGGAGGAGAACACATCGCTCAGGAGAAAAGACAGGGTGAAGAGATAAGGTTCCTACAAATCTTGGCATGATTTGAGCCATCCAATATTTGACCAATTTTTTTTTGTTTTCAGGCAATCTCATCGGATTCGCCGTTGTTGCCACCACCTTAGTTACCGGAGCTTCCTTATGAGAAACAACGATGGTGTGGTCCCGCCTTGTTCTCTACTCTGTGCTACACAAAGCACACCATCTTCAAGGCTTCAACGACGGTGATGCGACAATAAGTGTCGTTAATATTAGATCGCCATTGGCAATGACGGTAGAAATAAAAGCGACTGCATGCTTAGGCATAGAACATCTTCTCTACTGAGGAGAAAAGACGCTAGCCATTGCATTAGTAGGACACTATGAGTTGATCATAGAGAAAAGCAAGGTTAATAATATAGCCAACAACTATCTATAATCAGCATTAATAGTTACCTGTACAATAGAGAGCTACAACACATAATTTTATAAAAATTTATTAGCTAAAAAATAGCTGTAGACACTTTTCTATCTTAGAATGAGTGTGCAAGCTGGTTAGAACGAGTTTAATAGTAGCCAACTTATAGAATTGGATGACTTCGATGGGATGGAGTGGATGATTGATGGTTTCTTCTCCAAGCAACTAAAACAAATATGAAGCAAAAATAATAATAAAATGATAATAGAAAAATTAATCAATCACCTCTAATACCGAAAGACACCAAATAAAACTTCAACTCGCAGCTACAGTACTCCCAATATCGCTACAGTATGCGGCACAGTACAAACAGCAAAACCTGTCGGAGTAAAAATAGTTACACCTTCACCAATTCAAGTCCGTTTAATATAAAACTTGAACATAATTTTTAGACATAGCCTAGGTTCCGTTTTAACCAAGAAACATGAAAACGACAGATGAAATTCATAGAATCTAACCAAACATAAATCTGACCTAGAAACGTGGACCAAAATCTACATTTGTGGCAAACTTCGTATTTCATCAGTAAGAACTAACAAAAAAATACACACTCAAATCCAATGGTTAGATTAAAATCTAGAAACAATCTTAAGATCACTGAAAAACCTATTAAACTCATCCTATGCAAAAACCAAATTAAAAAATAGAATTGAGAATGAATGTGATGAAATTTACTGATCAATTCCTATTTCAAAAGTTGCTATAAAAGCATCACATCTTTCTCAACTCTTGTTCTCTCAAACAGTAAAAATAATGATTTTTTTCTTTTGTCGTCTTCTTTTTATCTGTCTCTTTACCTTTTATACCACAAAGTAGAAATAGCCAATAATCATATGACTTGTCAAACAAAACCCAATTAATCCAATTGGACACGCAAACCTGTATCGGCATAGAACAAAATAAACCATCGGCACACATGCTGGTCTAACTTCATCACGTCGTGGATCCAATTGGCGTATAACTTTTCTGTTCTACATCCATTATCTTCATGACTATCTAGTGACAACTCTCAACCGACTCTAGCCTTAAAAATTCTATCCCTTATTACTCACTATGAACACATCTTAGCTTTCCCTGTGCATTAAAGACAAATAAAATAATTCTGAAAACAAATTCGCATTAAAGACAAATAAAACAATTCCGAAAACAAATTCTTCCCAATTTGAGTGCAAACAATAAAGACTTTTACCAATTATTTATCACATATATCACATGATTTAACACAACTACTAGCGCCAAAAATTGATACGTTATCTACAACAGTCTAATAGACTACTAGTTATATATAAATATATAATACATCAATCACCTATCATACACACATCATCATTTTGTACAACTGACTATAAATTTATAGCCGATTTTCTTCAATCTCCTTTTCTCTTTTCAATCTAAATACAAATCTAACGTGGCAAAATTTTAAATACTTTTTCACCACTTATTGCACTTACTCTTAGTAGCCAACTTTTTCTCTCTTCTAACATTATCTCTCATCCACTTTCCTATAAATCTAACGTGATAAACTTTATAGCCTGCTAATATAGTGTTATTGTACCTGCTCTAGAGAAAAGAGCAGAGAACAAGAGCAAAACTCGTTTAGGTTCACAAGCCTAATCCCATCGCTGTGTACTTTTGCTAATGGGGGCAGACCGGGCAAGCTTTTCAAAAATTGTCCAGATACCATTCTCACATGGAATTTTATTTCTTTTCCTTGACATAGAATAGCTGATTTAGCAACTTGTACCAGTTCCCACCATGTCCAGAAACACCAGAAAAGATTCTTATGCCAAACATGAAGCAGCTGTAGCAGACATTCAGAAGAAATCAGTTCAGAAGTGGTTTCAGTATTTCAGAGTTTACATACTTTGCGGTATGCTATTACAAGACTGAATGAATGGTTTGGGTATGCTTTTTTTCAACCTGTAGCAGCCATTCAGAAGTAGTATTGAGTTCAGCACGTACTTCAGTGGTGGTTTGATGTAACTTTCGTTGACTTGTGCTTTGGGTTTCTGTCCATCGGCACACCGCCGTGGAGTAACTCAGGGTACAGATACTCTGAAATCAACTTTAAATCCGTAATTAAAATCATGTATATATGCTCCAAATGTACTGAAGATGTGTTACACTTGTGCAGAAAATGACATCTTGAGTTCTTGACATAAGGCCATTTTACTCTCGAGAGCTCTATGGTTAATGGGCACCATAGATCTTCTCATTAAAAAAATAATGTATATAAAATATAAATCATAATTAAAATACCTTGAATAATAAATAAATCTTAATAAAAAATTATACTTATATTATTTTTTTACTAAAGCATACTGACATCAAATATTATGTCAAAAATCAACCACTTCATATAGTTAAAAACAAAGAGAGTAATAGATTTTTTTTTACTAAAGCAAACTAAAGATCAAATATCATGTCAAAAATCAACCACTTTATATAGTTAAAAACAAAGAGAGTAAATAACAAATATAGATATAAACTTGAAATTCACACCATACATAACAAGGAAACCTGACGTTTTTTGCCTAGTGTGTTCACTCCACAGTCAGTTTTCTATTCTATGTATATTTTTCTACCCTGCACTCATCGATGCTTTGATGGAAGAACATTTCATGACTTCATGGTCTCCTCTTTAGAGATGCATAATCCTTTAAAAAAATTACAAGGAATAAATAAAACAGATATAGTTTTTTATACTACTTTAAGAGTCACAAGTGCTAGTGGTGATGGTGAGTTTGCCACCACCATCACCTCTTTACTCTCTAAAAAAACATTTACGAGCATTTATGTTTTAAAATTTTAAAAAGGATACACCCCCATAATTTATTGTCAATGAGTATTTCATTGTTAGCATGAAAAAGCATTCCCTAAGCTTGGCCTTTTTCTTTTTGTTTTTTAATGAAGAATATTTTTCAACCAAGTAGAAGCAAATGTATTTTTCTTAACCAAAAAATCAATTTTTTGCCTATTTTCGATAATTCATTGCAACTCACATGTATTTGGCTAATCCCAAGAAAAAAAAGACAGATATAGCAACCGGAAAATATTTTCTGCAGCAGCAGCACACCGTTCGATAGTCGCCATCGTCCATCCTCCAATCTCCATCGCTTCTTCCCTCTAACCTCACTCCACGTCTCCACACACTCCCTCCTTCCACCCCTCCCGCCGCGCCGACACTCACCACCACCACCTCCGCCGCACGCCATGGACCGCGACCCCTCCGTCTCCGACGAGGACGACGACCTCGAGACCCTCGTCCCGCAGAACCACACCAAACCGCCCTCCCCTCCCTCCCGCTCCTCCTTCCACGTCTCCGGCCTCCGCGCCGTGGTCCCCTCCTCCGCCGCCACGCTCGGCCGCCTCCTCTGGTCCCGCCGCTACCTCCTCCTCTTCGTCGCCCTCCCCGTACTCTTCCTCGTCCTCTTCGTGTCGCTCGGCGGGGCGTCGTCACTCCGCCTCCCGGCCTCCATCCGCCTTCCCTCCGCCGCGCCCGCCTCCGACCCCGCGGCGTCCCGCATGCGCGAGGCCGAGCTCCGCGCGCTCTACCTCCTCCGCTCTCAGCGCTCGGGCCTCCTCAGCCTCTTCAACCGTACGGCCTCCTCTGCCCCCGCCACCAGCGCCTCCGGCTCGACCCCTGTCTCGTATTCCGATCTCCACGACGCGCTCCTCAGCCAGATCAAGATCAACCACGAGATCCAGGCGGCGCTCCTCTCCGCACACCGCTCTGGCGCTGCCGGCAATGTGACCGAGGATGGTTTGGATCTTGATCTGCCGGTTGCCGGGTGCAGGAGGAGGGAATTGCCATCCAACCGTCGGACCATAGAGTGGAACCCAAAGAAAGACCGTTTCCTGTTCGCCATCTGCCTCTCTGGGCAAATGTCGAACCACTTGATTTGCTTGGAGAAGCACATGTTCTTTGCGGCGCTGCTTGGCCGGATCTTGGTTGTGCCTAGCCAGAAAGTAGATTATCAGTATGACCGGGTGCTTGATATCAACCACATTAATGATTGCATTGGAAGGAAGGTTGTAATGTCCTTTGAGGAATTCATAGAGAAGAGGAAGAAAGTGAGCATTGATCAGTTCATATGCTATGCGGCATCTCCCCCATGTTTCCTGGATGAAGAGCATGTTAAGAAGTTGAAGGGATTAGGGATTTCAATAGGAAAGATTCAGGTAGCTTGGCCTGAGGATGCAAAACTAAAGGAGCCAAAGAAGAGATTTGTGGATGATATCATGCCAAAGTTTACCACGGATGCTGAGGTGCTTGCAATTGGCGACATGTTCTATGCTGATGTTGAGGAAGAGTGGGTGATGCAACCTGGTGGTCCATTGGCTCACAAATGCAAGACTTTGATCCAGCCAAGTAGGCTTATTATGCTCACTGCGCAGCGCTTTGTTCAGACCTTCTTGGGGGGCAACTACATCGCCTTGCATTTTCGGCGACATGGCTTCCTGAAGTTCTGGTAAGATACCCTTTTCGTTTTAGCCACCTCCATGTTTTGGCAATAGAGATATGTTGAATTGTTGAGAGAGCTGCACTGTATTTAACAATAAGATCATGTCCATTATGGTTCTAATAGTTGCTGGCTTAGCAAAAATCATTTCATATTTTTAATGCTCAATTGGTTTATTTTTTATGCTTGGATAGTGCAATTTGTAGCATGATTTTTATCCCTCAAACAACTCACATAGAGATGATGCGCTTGATCTCATATAGAAACCTGGCACTTGATTTCATAGGGAACGCTTGGAGCAGGTCCTAGATGCTTCACTTAGATTTAGGCAGATAAAATGTTATAGAAAGTCCACTTGTATGTGCTGTGCACTTGATCAGATTGAGTAGGGCCTTAAAAGTTTTGATGCAGCCAGTGAAGAGCCTGGTTAACAATAAATTTGCCATAAATGGTGTATGTCTGAGCCTCCTATAGCATATGCTATATCTTCTAGGAAGCAATATAGCCTTGTCCATGATATGGAGCTATAGTGTTTGGCTATTTGCTCTGACATTGACTAATATACTGAAATAGTTTCGTTGTTGCTACTTCAAATCAACTATATGTTCTCTTGTAAGTACTACGTAGTAATATATTGATTTCTTTGTTCAGCAGAGTAAATCAATCCCCAAATATTAATATTATATTTCAGTGCAATAGCTTTCAGTATTTTGCCTGGTGTCCTGGTATCTAAATTACTTGTGCTCGGCATTTGGTGCTTACCAAACTAAAATGATCAGTGATTGAAGACTTTGAACTAATTCATATTACTGCTATAAATAGTGTTACCCTCAATAACTTTGTAACGGTATTTGAAAACCCACAGGCATCCAATTAAGGTATACATCAGTTGCTGTTTACATGTGACCAGTAGAACACTTGAGCTCCCAAGATACTCTAGCATGGTTTGAAAATAACTAGTTGCATGCTTGTATAAAAGGGAAATCATTTCATCTTTGTTGCCCATTTTGGAGCTGGTTGCTGCACTTGGTTCTCTCACCTTGTGAAGCAGGGTCTTTAAGTGTCATGGGGAGTTTTCTTACTGTTCATGCATAATACACTTTCTGCTAGAGCACTTGGTATTCACTATTAGCACTCAACACCTTACAGTGACTGAGGATGAAAATTCGTTTCAAGTTAAGAAGACTTTTGACACGTTAAGAAGACTTATTTTAGTTAAGCACAATAATACTTCACCTTTTGTTATCCTTCAATCTTTTGTACTAATATTTTTTTCTTGATGGAACATGAAGTACTCGTCATTTTATTTGTTATTGCTTGTTATGACATAGTTCCGAGCCACCTGTTTTTATGCTTGTAACTGTAAGAAATTACTAGGTGTTATTTAAATACTACAAAGGAATCTAGTTGATACATGTATGGGGGGTTTGATTGAACTTGATATATGACTTGTGCGGTTGTGCCATGCATTGGGAGTAGTTTAAGGGGTAATATGCTAGCTCAGATCTTTCCTTGCAAGTGCTATTTGCTTGTGGTATTTTTGAGTGATGTATATGACAAATTGACAAAGCTTTTTGAATAATGAGACATTTACTGATCGTTGTCATCTTCCTGCAGTAATGTGAAGAAAGAGAGCTGCTTCTTCCCTATCCCTCAGGCAGCAGAATGCATTCTTCAAATCGTTGAGAAAGTTAATGCCCCAGTCATATATCTGTCTACTGATGCAGCCGAGAGTGAGACAAACCTTCTGCAATCCTTGGTTGTATTCAATGACAGGCAAGTCCCTCTTGTGAGAAGGCCAGAGCACCACAGTTCTGCGAAATGGGACGCCTTGTTATACAGAAACCACATGGGTGGAGACAATCAGGTACCCATATATTTCAGAGTTACTGTCCAGATTTTTCAGGGGGGTTTCTTGTTACCAAGGACGACGTTGTACTAAACCACAAGCCGGTTTGGTGCTTTTGCAGGTTGAGGCCATGCTCGACAAGACGATCTGTGCGCTGTCGAACGTTTTCATAGGATCATCAGGCTCGACCTTCACAGAGGACATCCTTCGACTACGGAGGGGCTGGGGATCCACGTCCCACTGCGACGGGTACCTCTGCCAGGATGAGCTACCCAACTTCATTGCAGAGAAAGACTGAGAAAATGACATCCTAGAAAAAGAATTGAGAGCTACGTGCCCTTTTTTTCCCCTACGATCTGGTGATACACATCCTGTAAATTGACGTGTGCATCCTAGTGTAAAAGAGCGTTGATATCTGTATCGTTACCCCCATTGATTTGTTCGGTGTTGTCGCATGGTTAGGTAATAGAAAGAGTTGGGTTTTTCCGCGTGCTCAGTGTTCATGCTCGGCCTTTGGTTTGGAAATATGTGGGAGACGCTTTGTTGTGCTGTGCAACACAGCTTCGTAGAATCATGCACCACGCAACGTGCGTTGATCTAGCAACGGGCCTGACGCAATGGTGCTAGTGCTTTACAGAGCGAACCCGATCTCTCCTCTCTTTTACTACCTTTTTAAGAAAGAAGGGCAAAGCTCACTCCAGCTACCCGTTTGTATGGGCTATTCACTGGATCTTTACACCATTTGTGCGGTCGGCACCAGTCGCTCACCCAGCCAGCCGAACGCGGTGTGCCACTGTGGGCTGCGGCTAGAGCAGGGGCCCATTTTGGTTTGAGGGGCCGAGAACACAAGAGGCGCTCCTGCCCGCCGAGCGTCGCGGGTTGCGGTTCCGCGCTTTTCCGCCTCCCCCCACACCCCCCCCCCCCGGGGGCTCCGGAAACGCGCAATTTAGTAAGATAACATGCTAAACATAATTATTAACACAAACTTACTAAATTTTGACAATTCTAAAACATTCTACCAAAATTTGATAAGTCAAACTAAACACCACCCAACATTAACTCCATTTTTCAAAATTTGGCAATGCCAAATTTTGAGCATTACCAGTTTGGTAGTTTTTTTTTCAATGAAATGAAAAGTTTTATATGCTCAAAAATATGGTGTCATATGCATTAAACAATTAATTCATTTTATAGTAAAATTTACATGTCTATGCATACGGCAAAAAAGAGCCAAAGAGGGCCCCTTTGTTTCTTAGACAAGTCAAATTACACAACCAACTGTACATAATCGAAAAGTGCAATACGTGTGTGAATTTTCCAACCGTGATATTTACTTCAGGTGAGCCGAGCTAACCTCCAGTACCTTTCATGCACTGTAAAACATCGCTTATGCTCAAAAGGAATAATTAATTAAGCAAGTTGTCCATAATTTCTAGCGACGTCCAGTCCACACACCCATCCAAAATACAACACATGCAACTTGTACGCTGCTGCCATCCAACATTTCAGTGTGCGAGGATATGCATACATGTCATCGAATTCCATCTCATTTCTTTTCCAAACGAACGCACGTACCACTCCCTAGAATGAAAAAAAAAACTTTTGACGTGGACAACCTCATCTTCTCACGGACTCACGCGTGTAGCGATGACCAAGAATGTATTTAAAATTGAGTGAAGAACAAGAGAATGGTTATTAGTAAATAATTAATTAAATATTAGCTATTATAAATTAAAAATAGATTAGTATAGGTGTTAGAGTAACTTTTAGATTTTTTTAAAAAATAAAACAGAAAGCATGCCGACGGAAACGACGGGTGTTTTCACCCAAACCTGCAGTCGTTGGCTTTTGGCTGGGTGCGCGCGAGAAAAAAAAAACGCCCTCTCCTTTTCGTTCTCCTCCTCTTCGGCTCTCTCGCTTCCCGTTTTTCCACGACCTCCCGCTAAGGCGCTACGGCTCGCTCGCGGCTTCTTTTTCTCTTCTCCCCTGAAGCGAAACGGAGGAGAAAAATCAAATCTGTGGGGAGATGAAACCAATCAGTCGGGGAGGGTGGGTCCGCACCGTCGTCGATCCCCATGTGCGGTGTCTCGTCTGCTTCTTCGTTGCATCCGAACGAACGTACCCCACCGACCGCACTTATTGATCGCTGGTCCATCACCCCCAGCCCATCAATCCATCCGCTGTGCTATCTCTAGTACACGGACCTGGTTGGCTGGGTCTCAAAATTGATAGGAGCAACTTCGATATGCTGGTGATGCCACGGGTATAGAGTTAACTAGTATATATTTAGGGATTTGCTATACGTCACTCAAATGGGTTTTTTCTAAATAAAACTCAAATTTCTGATCTATCAAGAAATTCATGTTTCAACCTTCTTCTCAGTGAGCTTGTCAACTCTAGCGCACATGCATCAACAATAGAACAATGAATTAGGTTTCAAGTGAGGTTACGGATTGGGGAGTGAGGTTAGGTAAAGGAGAAACATGTGGATCCTTGATTTAGAGAGAGGTCAGAGGTGACTACTAATCAACGGTGAAGACAATGTGATACGGTGTGATAGTGGGGTCACCACAGAGATAGAGGCTTCATGGTATGGTAGTAAGTGAGCACCATAGTTATTAAAGAAGACAATTACTTAATCATGGAGCTTATTGATAAAGATAAAGAAGGGAAGGGAGAAAGGAAGAAGTAGGTGTCATCGAAACGAGGGGTGATGACGGTGGTAGCACATTTCGCGACTCACGTGAGCAAAAGAAAAAATGGAGTGGATAAGGTTTGGTGCATGATCTTGATGTCATTATAGCCATTGAATTTTGAGTGTTTTTTTTACAAAACATGATATCCCATATATTTATCAAGACTAAAATTATGATGCGTGGATGAATTCTACTCTCTGAATCTAAATATAATTATTTCTAAGTTATTAAGTAATAATTAAGGTTGAGGAGAAAGAATCTTTAATCAACTAATTAATTAAATCTTGAATTTCTTACCTATAAGTATATGCTTGGTTGAATATGTTTGTATTTATGTGTATTGAAATTAATGTGTCAGGAATATTTATATTGTGTATAAAATTTAAACCATAGTTCTTGAACGGAGGGAGTAGTAAGAATTTTGTAATGTTTTATGTCTTTATATCACGTTTATATACATATGTGACGTTGTTTTATGGGTAACTGTGTGTGCGTCGTCTGCAATAATTTTAAAAAGAGACAGAGAAGTGCATAATGCCAATCATATCCTTGTCATGCCATTAGTGCCGCTACACTTATTTGACTATTGCAAGGCAGACTGCAGCCGTCATGAATTAGCCAGTACTATTATTAAGCAGCGGGGATGAGCTGCTACTATTGTTTTTTTCTGAACGATATGAAAAATAAATGCTTGTAAAAGTGTGACACCATCTGACCAGCCTATTCGTAACTGTTGCACGCTATGACCATCGGATAGCGCGGTTCAGGTGTACAGCCACGTATTATACGTACCGACGTACGTACGGAGCAGTCAGCTTTGAAATTCTTTTTAAAATTACTGTGAACGTCAGCAATTTGTTTAGCGATTGCGTTGCCTGCTAGGGTTAGGTAAAAATAAACAATCTTGCTTCAAAGAAGACGGGAAGCGACTGCATTTTAGACCATCTAACTTCTTTTTTCATCAGTTATCCTACCGCTTCTATTCCAACGATTGTTGGT
This sequence comes from Oryza coarctata, assembly GCA_030770085.1. Classification (NCBI taxonomy): domain Eukaryota; kingdom Viridiplantae; phylum Streptophyta; class Magnoliopsida; order Poales; family Poaceae; genus Oryza; species Oryza coarctata. The sequence goes on from CM061475.1 coordinate 15,770,386, forward strand.
AGACTAATGTCGAAATGCAACTTCAACAAGTTAATCCTAAATAAACTAAAGGCAGGTCATTGCCAGCTTGCTGAAAAATTTCAGTTTCTTCCACGGGCAATCAAACTTAGGCGGTCACCACGTGATTGCAATGCTAGCTAATTACATCAGCAAAGATAGCATCCGTGCTCTTCAGGTCTTTTTTAGGGTTGTATTACATCATCCCTCGTATCTGAATAGCATGAATGGGCTTCTCTACCTTCCTCTTCTTTTTTTTATAGTGCTGGTGGAGATCGGGGACATGTCCCAATTGGCTTCCTAAGTCAGTGTGGTGGAGAAATCGGTTTTACGATCACAAAACCGACCTCCCTCTACTTCCGTGTTTTCTTTCTGGTTAGGGAACAAAAAGAAAACGAATAGAAATATCTTCTCTCTAATCCATATCAGCAAGCCAAAACAAACAACCAATATTCTCCCCTTGTTGTTAAGCTACTGACATTTTATTAAGTAAAATAGCTCTCCAAGATAATATGTCGCAATAACATTAAACGTCACTAATTTACTGTAGTACCTAAAAAATTCAAGCTTCATTTAGTGTGTTGATTATGAATTTATGCCACTATTTTTATGATATTAGTCAAAGACAATCACTGCATGAATTTAGTACTAAGATACTTAATAGTCTAATCCTAAACTATATTTTTTATAATATAGTATTTAATATCAATGTGTTTGCTATCTTAACTTGGTACTCATATAATCCTAGCTTTTCTATGAAATCGCTCCCTCACAAGGTAAAAATATAACTTAAAATGGAGTTCTTAGGATACTCGTCTGAAATAGACTAGTACTTCAAGATTTTCAGACTTTGTATACCTTTCTTTATAACTATTGCAATGCTCCCCTTTCTCATTAGTTTATAATGAAAGTGATTCCCTTCTTACAGAACCATTTCCGAAAGCTATTGCAGTTTCTTTGTATGTGCCCACACCTGTGGCAGAATTTGCCAATAATGACACTATATGTAGCAGCTGCCCACCCCTTACACTTATGGTTTTTTTAATGGGAGGTGAGTAATTTCCTTCCATTCCTGGCGCCAGTGTCATTAAGCTGCTCAACGTTGTATTAACACTGATCTATTAATAAATTCGGTTAGAAGAGAAAACCAATAAAACCAATAAAAATTGCCTAGACCGAATTCAAAGAATTTTTTATAAGTGAAGAAAAATGAATATATTCCTTGAAACCGTTAAGAATCAACTACTTATTTGTAAATATCTCTTATAAATATGTAGGAGTAATTTTTTTTTATTTTCTTTAGAAAATATTATCATGTGTCCATCTTGTACTTGTATAAACCCAAAGGTATAAATATATACATTGAAAGTCTTATAATATATCAATCAAATCATTATAATAAATTTGATGTATCTCCACCTCTAGAAGTAGAAGAAACATAGTTTTCGATAAGATATTACTTCGAGTTGGATTATATTGGTTAAGTTCAATCTTCAGCAATAGGACAAATTGACTTGCACTCCTCGAGTCTCAAGTTGAAACCAACAACGTAATTTTGGTGACCTTGGAGAACCTAATAGAAACATAGAGGTGACATATGGAGCAATCCGTGAAGGATTTTCAAAAATTGTAGTTAGAATCGTTCAGCATGACACAACAAGGACCAATCCAGAAGACACAATTTCCAAAATAAGTTCTAGTTGAAGATTCAAGTCAACAAGTATCTAGTAGTCTGGAGAAATCATTCCAAGAATCGATCAACAAAGCTATGCACCATGTATTAATAAATTAATCTAGGCTATTGGTCAACACACTCTAAAATCTAATTAAAAAGATAGTGGATAGATTGATTGCTTCGGAACCTTATCAAGACTCTATTTATCTTCTATAAAGGACATCAGCACACATTGTCACTAGTGCACAAGTGCCGATAACATCATAGGTTTCTCAAGAAACTTATGAACTAAAGAGAGATGTGGTTCCTAGTTTTATCCTCCTAGACAAATGCAATTTGAGGGCAACATAAAGGGACTCCTCCTGAATACCATTAGATTGCCTATTATGAAGGACATCAGAATCAGCATGGCAGGATCCCTGATTGGAGTCAAGCGCGAAAAGATCACCAAACACAAGGACCAATACCATTGCCTTTACAGCAGTAGCCGATGGACAATACGCGAGATGATGAATGGACAGCAAAGATAGCCGAAGTGATGAGAGAATAGTTTGGCTTCAAACCAAAGCAATAGACCTTTATGTATCGACATTCGTACCCTGATTGGTTTGATAGGATTCTGTTGCCTCACCGATACAGGGTGCTAGATTTTTTGAAATTATCAAAGCAAGATAATATATCTATAGTAGAATAAATTGGTCGATTCTTAGCTCAATGTGGAGAGCCATCGGCAGAGGAACATGTGAGAGTTAGATTTTTTTTCCCCGTTGTCATTGTTTGGATTGGCATTTATATGGTTTTCGTCTTTACCATTAAATTCAATCAGAGAATGGGCCGATCTGAAAAAATAATTTCACAAATACTTCTGAAAAAATAATTTCATAAATACTTCTTTATTGGAATTCATGAAATGTGGTTGACAAATCTTACAATGGTTCATCAAAGGACGTATAAATTAGTCCCATAATATATCCAAAGATTTCGTGATATGTGCAATCAATGTTATAGTTTAAATCTCAGTGATGGACAATTGACTGAGCTAGCTTTTCAAGGATTACTAGCTCCCATCAAATAGAAATCTTCATCCCAAGAGTTTGAGAGCCTGGTGCATTTGGTGCAGAAAGTATCGATTTGTGAAAGCCAGTTTCAAGAGGCAAGCATAGAAAAGTTCTAGCGGAAAATTACACAAGTGCTGAGATTTTCCTTAGATTTAGAACGGAAGGAGGATTCTGATATTGAAATTTCATCGGATTTAGAACAGAAGGAGGATTCTGATATTGAAATCAGCCTAGCAGAGTGGAGAAAAAACAAGAAAATAGTATTATGTCTATAAATCAAAGATGGGAAAAAAGAAAGGTATGATTTTGATATAAATAAGGCCGATAGAATTTTTGATCTGTTACTTCAAGAGAAACAAATATATCTTCCTCCAATCCATGTCATTCCATTAGCTAATGAACTTAAGAGGAAAAAATACAAGTAGCATAATTCAATTTCTCACCATACCAATAAGTACAAAGTATTTCGGTAACAGATTCTATCCGCTGTGGAGCAACGGAGGATTAAGTTTGATGATGCGAAAAAGCCAATGAAAATATATGAGCACCCTTTCCCAACATACATGGTGTATACAAGGTACTCAAAAGATCAAGTCGATGATAGGGGACACCGCAAATCAAAATTATGGAAAATTAAAAGTCACCTCACCATAGCTAAAAATTCCAAAGGCACCAAGAAAAAGAGTTTCGGGCCTCACCATATGGAGAAGAGTTCCAATATGTCCACATGGAGATTGCCTATTTTTCTGATTCTGTTGAAATCAGGGGATGAGACTGCCATCGATTGATGATTACCTTGAGTGCAGCAACAGAAGGGCACAATGCTTTAAACATGGGAGATACATCAGTTCATGACCATCTGGGGATAATTCATGAAGATTCTTTCAAAGAGGTTGATGATGAACTTGATGGAGGAATTAATGAGAAATATGATGAAGGACAATAGGTTTAAAACCCTACATGGTGCCTTAGTGGAATTTTAACCAAAAATAAAAAAAGAAGGGTACAACGATTGCGGCACTGAGATCAAATAGTAGAGCAACATGAAGGTATGAGGAAACCAATTGTTGACCCAAAAGGACCAAGAAGAAGTGGTGTCTTAAGCAAAAAGCCGATGAAGTAGAACCATTAGTTCCAATCGGTATGGTGTTTAGTTTACCCATGGAGTACAAAGAGCCTTTGTCTGATGATGATGAGAGTAAGGAATTTGTGACTCAATTGATGTTACAACCCCAACAAGCTATATTTGATAAACTTGAAGAATCCAAGCATCGGCTTTTATGGCCACTATACATCAAAGGATATGTTGATGTCAAGCCAATGACAAAAATGCTAGTTGATGGGGGAGCAGTAAAATTGATGCCTTACACTACATACCATAAGCTTGGAAAAACTGCTAAAGATCTCATTAAGAAAAATATGGTACTATAAGAATTCAGAGGGAATTCATCGAAGACAAAAGGGGTTATAAATGTGGAGTTGACTGTAGGAAGCAAGACCTTGCCTACAACATTTTTTGTGATTAATGGAAAAGAATCATACAGTTTGCTCCTAACCAGGGATTGGATTTATGCAAACTACTATGTACCTTCTACCATGCATCAAAGTTTGATCCAATGGTAGGGAGATCAAGCGGAAATTGTGCCAGCCAATAGATCAATTAACATTGCAACAGCCAATTTACCAGTTTGGGAAATTAAAGAAATTGATAGCCTGTCTAGACATATATGGGAAGAGGATTTTCTAAAGATCACGGACCATGACATACAATCGGTCAATGAAATCGGTTCACAATTATTACTCTAAGGCATCTATAGATGATATAGATGAAAAAATAGGACAAGGGTTTATGTCAGTTGATGATTTGGAAGAAGTACATATAGGTTCTGGAGATTGGCTAAGGTCAATATTTATAAGTGCTAAATTTTGTCATCATTTAAAAGATAATTAATAAAATTATTGAAGTAATATCAAGATTGTTTTGCTTGGGAGTACCATAAGCTGCTAGGACTTAGTCGATCGATTGTTGAACATTAGCTCCCTATCAAGCAAGAATATTGGCCATACAAATAATCTCCAAGACGATTCAAGGCGGAATTATATGAACAAATTAAGGTGGAAATTACAAGGTTGTATTATGCGAATTTTATTAGACCATGCCAATATAACGAGTGGATATCTAATATAGTCTCGGTGAAAAAAATAAAAATAGAAAATTGAGGGTGCGTGTCAACTTTTGGGACTTGAACAAAGCTATACCCAAAGATGAGTATCTGATACTGATTGCAGATCTTTTGGTGGATGCAGCATCAAGGCACAAAGTTATCAGCTCCATGGATGACAAAGCAGGATATAATTAAATTTTTATGGCTAAAGAAGATATTCTAAAAACTGCATTCAAATGTGCAGGAGCAATTGGCTTGTATGAAAGGGTGGATATGATATTTGGAGTTAAAAGTGTTGGTGCAACTTACTAGATGGCTATGAATTATATATTTCATAATCTTATTGACTTATTGGTGAAAATTTTGATAGATGATGTGGTGGTCAAATCCAAGAGCATTGAGGGTATTTGGCCGATCTACAAAGGGTGATGGAGAGTACAAAGAAATATAGACTAAAGATGAATTCTAACAAGTGTGTTTTTGGTGTATTAGTTGGTTAGTTTTTAGGGTTCATACTACATCAAAGAGGCATCAAGGTCAGCCAATGAAGCATCAAAGCTATCAAAGAAGGCATGAATTAATTTCATGAGTAGATTTATTTCAAATTTATCAGGAAGGATTGAGTCTTTTACTCCATTATTGAAGTTGAAAGCTGATCAAGAGATTGCGTGAGGAGTTGAACAGCAGAAGTTGTTTGATAAAATTAAAAATTATTTAAGTTCCCCACTAGTCTTGGTTTCATCGCAGAAGTGAAGGTCATTCAAATTATACTTATTGGCCTATAAGAAATCTATAGGATCTATTTTGATTCAAGAGTTTGAAGGAAAAAGCGAGTCATATTTTATCTTAACAAAATACTTTTGGATGCTGAAACAAGATGTTCTACAGTGGAAAAAATTTGCACTTGTTTATATTTTAGAAGCACAAAATTAAAGCATTATCTTCTATCAGTTGAGTGTAGAGTGGTATGTAAAGCCGATGTGGTGAAGTATATGTTATCAACTCTAATGTTGAAGGAAAGAATTGGAAAGTAGATCTTTGCTATGACAAAGTTTGACTTATGGTATGAATCAGCTAAAGTAGTAAAAGGACAGTCGATTTTATTGTACAACATCATGATGATTCTATAGGATACGTGGAGCCAGTGCTTTGTACTTTATTTTTCGATGGATCAATGTGTAGACATGGATGTGGCATCGGCCTGGTCATCATATCACCACCGGGGGCTATTAACACCAAAATTTGGTAAGCCTCGCAGACAAGATCGGAGAGTCGATTGGCTTATGGAAAAAGACAGATTGATATAAGGAAAAAGCCAATCAGATGGATGAGAATGTATTTGGTTCAGTCAAACATAGCATATTATTTAGATGAGACCAGATGTGAGAAGGAGTCATGAAAACCACGACATGTTGTTTTTATCTTTGTAAAATATATCTTATAAGATAGAAAAGTTTAGTTAGTTTTTTTAACTTATTAAAGAAAGTTTCCTTTTTTATTTAGGAAATAGCGTCCGAAGGTTGTTTCTAACCATATCGGACTCATGTAACCCTAGGGTATAAATATAGACCCCCTAGAAGCTTGTAAATCATCTATATAGATCAATACAATCTCAGCACATCATCACCCTAGTTCATCTAGGTTTTTACCAGCGGGTTCTAGCTCTCAACGTGGGGTTGCATCGGTTAAGTCCGATCTCCAGCGAAGGGATAAGTCTCGCCACTATCATGTTGTATCCGCTCTACCTAAGGGTGCATCAATTATGTATGATCTTTTAATATGATCGGATATATCACATCACGTTCGCATGGATTCTATCGGTATATCGAGCTCCTTCAATCGTCATCGGCCTCGAGTTACAATGGTTAGGTTTGACCTAGTAGACTGTTGGTAGTTGATTGAGACGTAAACCGATAGGTCTTTACGCAACGTTTCATTAGAGTAGTCAGCCGATGAGTTATCCATACACTAAGCTTCATGCCTAGTATACTAGCTTCTTAGTCGATATACATATATCTTGCCCAACGATTAATCCACTAGCGATCGATCTATTTCTTTTAGATCTGGCATCAAGACCTAGCAGGTTTCGTCCCCCCATCAGCTCAACTAGTCAATGAGTTTACTTATATGCATGCATCGGACTCGTAGCCGATAGTAGCCGATGGGTTCACCCATTCCTTTCATCGATACGTCTGATCAAGCTTCTATCGTCTCGGTGTCGTTAGCCTTAGCTTTATACTATCTTGGTTTGGTCCGATCTATCAAGGCTGGATCTAATAGTACCATCATGGTAGTCACAGGATCTCATATCTTTAGGCGATCACGTCTCACTCTGTACTACTTATTGCATATTCTATTCGGAACGTCATTGGCTCTATAACTGATGAGTCTTTTACTTCTCACTATTCGCTTATGCCGTCATCGGCTTTCTAGCCGATATATGAGTGTTACAACCCCTATTGGCAACCAACTGATAGTAGGAGTGAATCGGACTCACAGTCGATGGCTATCTTAATGCTATCAGCACATCCAGCCGATAGCAGGAGTCCGTATTGGCCTTTCGGCCGATTGGCTTGATTATCTAACTCTATCTGTATTTCTTATCAATTAGATGTCAAATTAACTGACACGCTTGCAACTCTAGCAACTAGAAGACCCTAGAGAGCCGAAGGACCTACACTAGAACTAAGCAGATCTCCCAGGCCTTCACGTGTTTAGGCATGATTGCATTGGACCTCCATCGGCGAATATGCTCGCGCTCTCTCAGCGTACCTCTCTGCCTGGTCTGAACTCCCTACGCCGAACATATTTTTTGGCACGTATAATGAGACAATCGGGAGTGTACTCTAACGAACCTCAAAGCCAAAGGACCTGCACCAGAGCTAAGCAGATCTTCCAGGCCTTTGCATATTCCCGCGATCGCATCGGACCTCCATCGGCTCACGCTCGCTCACCTCTCGATGCACCTCTCTGCCTGGTCCGATTTCCTCATGCGTCAATAGGGGCAAGTTTTGAATTTGTTTTCGCAATTAATCCTTATTGCACCAATAATCAAGCAAAATACAAAGCAGTGCTCAAGAGACTTCAATTGTTAAAGAAAATTGGAGCCGATGTTATAGAAATCATGAGAGATTCATTGTTGGTGATCAAACAATTGCCTGTGGAATATGAGTGCAAGGATGAGATTTTGAAATCTTATCATGAAGACTGCCAATAGTTGCTGAGAGATTTTAAGATTACATTGGTGAGTTATGTTCCTAGATAACAGAATTCAAAAGCCAATGATCTTGCATAAATTGCTTCGGGTTATTGACCAATTGGAAAAGATGTGGAATTTAAAGTAGCTGTTGTTGAGGCCAATGAGTAGTGAAAGGAAATTATAGATTACTTACAAAATCATTCACAATCAGTTTGAAGAAAACTTCGGTATAAGGCCACCAAATACATTTTGCTCGATGGAAAACTATACTATCAGACTATTGAGAGAGTTTTATTGAAGTGCCTTGATCTAGAAGAAGCCAAAGTGGTTATGTGTGAGGGTCATGATGATATTTGTGGAACTCATCAATCAGCATATAAAATAAAGTGATTGCTTAGAAGGGGTGGATATTTTTGGCCGACGATATTGGAAGATTGTTTTAAGTATTATAAAGGATATCAAGATTGTCAAAAAAATTAGAAATGTTCAATGAGCCCCAACGTCAGATATGAACCTAATTATCAAATCATGACTATTCAGATGATAGGAAATTAATATGATTGGTCAGATATATCATGCATTGAGCAAAAGCACAAGTTCATATTGACGGCAATAGATTATTTTACTAAATGGTTGGAAGCTGTTAGTTTGGAAAAAGGTACATCCAAGGATGCCATAGAATTTATCGAGGAACATAAAATTTACAGGTTTTGGGTTCCTCAGACAATTACAACGAATCAGGAGTCTATTTTTATATTCGATGAGTTCCAACAATTTGCTGCCAATATGGGAATCAAGCTCTTTAATTTATCTCCTTATTATGCTCAAGCCAACGAACAAGCCAAAGCTTCAAATAAATGTCTCATCAAGTTGATCAAGCGTAAATTTAATAAACAACCTTGAAGGTGGCATACAATATTAGCCGATTCATTGTGGGCTTATCGGATGGCATACCATGGATCGACACAAGTGACGCCGTATTAGTTGGTGTATGGATATGAGATTGTGCTACCTTGGGAAATAAACATCAGCTTTAGAAGGATATCGCTATAAAATCAATTTACAACCGATGATTATTATAATTTGATAACTGATGAGTTAGAGTATCTGACCTAGCATCAGCTACGTGTGCTTGAAAAGATTGAAGAGAATAAAGCTAAGCTGGCTAAACACTACAATAAAAACGTATTGACTAAGTTGTTTGATGAAGGGGATCTCATGTGAAAGTTGATATTACCAATCAGGTCCAAAGATAAGAAGTTTGGAAAATAGTCACCTAATTAGGAAGGGCTCTTTTGGATAAGTCAATGGGAAATATTTGAGAAGATACCATCCTAGCATTTGGACCGATTCCAAGATCGACTAAGTGCAGCTGATGTCTATTGTGGTTATCAAACATATATAAAGCCGATGCTAACTACATCGCCTAAAGATAGTCGATACTGTATGTATCGCTTTTAGAAACATATACAAGAGAGAATATGTTTTGAGGATGGCAAAATTAGTAGATCAAGCCTAAAGACCAATATGTTTAGGAATTACAAAATATCATCAAGCAAGCATTAAAGTTTTTACATCAGCCATGAAATTTCTAAATCAACTCAACCACTCGTAGGCAGATCTTATTAGCCTTGTTGATGATACGAGCGTCTTCTTCATCAAAGCCCGAAATGGATTTGATGCTCTTGTGCCGATAGAGGTTCCAATGTGCCACCTCTGCAAGTTTGGCCTCCTATTGTTAGATTATTTAGGGCAACCTGCTGAGCCAAAGATCTTCAAACTCATGTCCTTACGCGTTTTCTCTAATTTCACTACCAGATCGGCCTTCTTTTGTCCTTAGTTATTTGATATAGGCTTGAGATTGGGTAGGTATGGCCATCAATTTATGGAGCTTGTCTATCTTTGATTAGGCAGCTAGCTAATCAATTTGTATATCCTGAGTTATGCTCCTTTGGTTAGCATTATCGGCCATGCGTTGCCTTGCCTTAATGACTTAAAACCAATGAGATTCCAAAAAGCAGACAAAGTCAAAGCATCGACAAGTTCTTCTAGCAGCTGGTTTTCAATATCGGAAAATCTCACCCAAATCTATCCGAAGTCCTCCACCAGCGCGTCAATGGGACTCTCCAGCCATGCAACATGTCTGTCAGTTGACTGCAGAGATCAACGAAGAGGGATGGCTTTGTGAGTGTGCTGGTGATCGCTTCTTCTTCCTCTTCTAAGTATTTGTTGATGTCAAAGGAGAAGAGATCGGTTAAAGATTGCATATCAGCAAAAGGTTTAAAGTTAGGACAATGAAAGAAGATGCAGAATTATAATAAGTGAATTTACCTGGCTCAAGATGGCATGTTATGGAACATTGGTATCGGCCATAAAAATAGGGTCTTCTTGGCGATGGACGATGTCCGATGGAGAAGCAGTGGTGGTGGGGATGATCTCGGTATCGCTGCTATGTTTGGAAGCTTGAAGTTCAAATGCTTGCAATTCTGAAGCAGCTTGGGTAGTCATCGACTCAGGCCTAGTTAGAACAACGGTTGACGTTTGAGGCTCTAGAGCTGATGATTCACGCTACGCCTTGGGTTAAAATTAACTAAGTATGATGTAAGGAAAGGACTGAAAATAATAGAAGAGAGATAGTGTATACCGGTGAAAAAGGAGGAACCGATATTGCTTAGGCATCCTAAACTTGGATGGTCCTAGTAAGGGCAGTCGCGTCTACTGAAGTTTTTTTTTCTTATGGCCTAGATGGACTGAAGTTTTCTTATGCTTCTAGACCGTGGGTTTTGGCTCTTGGAGGAGAGATGACGGCAGAGGTGCATTACATCCCAAGTTTGGAGAAGCCGATGGAGGTCTATAAATAATCAGCTGGCCACTTTGTCTCACTTCAGGAAAGGTTCTATCGGTTGCCTGTAGAATAGAGTCATAAATATATGAAGGTACAAGAATAAGAATAAAAAAAGAAGTGTATAAAAGATTATACCTCCTCATCAGATTCGACATAGTCTCGGTTTAAGGAGGAGCAATAGTGGGTAGCCGATAAGTTAAAAAAAATGGTTTCTCCATTCATTCCACCATCGGGCAAAGAGTTTTGAATTAGTTGTGCAGATTCCCCATACAATAGTCTCGGTTTAAGGAGGAGCAATAGTGGATAGCCGATAAGTTGAAAATATGTTTTCTCCATTCATTCCACCATTGGGCAAAGATTTTTAAATTGGCTATATAGATTCTCCATCTGGTGAACTCCCCCAATTATAATGATTCAGTCAAAGCCCTCATCCAATCATATTTCAGTGCACTTTTCACTGTAACCATGGCTTGGATTTTGTCTATAAAGTATAGACTGATCGGTAGTTAACCAAATCCTAGTTGATGAGAGCAAACTGATGGATGATAGAATTTGTAGGATGGCTGATGCGATCGGCCCAAGGGAAAGTTGATTAGTAGGAGGCATAGAGAGATTGCTGATGTGAAAATAGATTTGGATTCTTCGTCAATTCAGATATTGGAGAAATCAAATTTAAAGGGTGCCTCAAAAGTCACGTATCGTCATAAGTGAACCAAGTGGTGGCCTTCTTGGTAAAGCCATAATAAAATCCTTTGAAGCACTGGCGGATTCCAATAGGAGACATTTTGTAGCTTGAGAGAGCCGATATTGCTTCTCTGTAAGATGTGCATTGGCGTTGAATGGTCTCATTATCTTTTGTGTATTCTGATGAGGGGAACTGGAGGCTTTTGAAAGAAGGGGTGCTTACTGCCTTGGAGGTGTACATGTTTGACCACCAAGTTTGGGTTCATCATCCTATGTCCAAACAAAAAGACGTTTAGGGCGTCAAATAAGAAGCCAATACGAGCAAAGGCTTGTTCTTCTCCATATCTACTAAGGATAATCCGATATAGTGTCTGATGCCTAGTTCATCCTAGAGGGTCCTCTTCGCTGCCAATACTAGATGATACTCCAACCTAGAAGGTTGCTTAACCATGACCTGAAGCTATTGATCCAGTCATTTATAGTTGTAGCAGCATTCTTAAAAGGATTTGCTAGGTTTCATCATCGATGAACTCTATTGGATCTTCGCTTCCCATGGGGCCTATGTAAAAGTGATTTGGATGGTCTACTACTGGGATTAAGACTTGGTTGTTGAGGTTCTATAGGGAAAATGAAGAACATGATGAACAAAATGGGAGGCACTTGGCAAACTTAAATCACAACGAGTAAAATAGGAATTGGAGAAGAGATTAACTCTAGGATGGAGGTTAAAGATGCCATTAGGGAGGTTAGTGGAGTTGCGCAGAGCTAAAGAGGACAGAAGCTTCGAGTCGCTAGAGGTTCACTGGAGGATTTGAGGAGCCAAAAAGTTTCTTACAATGAGTACGCTAGATGTGACGTTTTGGGAGAGATAAAGAGTTTTATAGAAAGAAACACTAGATAAGGCTATGGACCGTTGGAGGCCTTATTACTTGAGCTGAGTCAAAGGGGTTGTAAGGAGTTGTAACGATCCATGAAAAAATTTTGAAATTGTAAAAGCCCGAAGAGGATAATTCTAAAGCATGAGTCATCACACTCCGAAATTGGGGCATGTGTTAATATTGAAATTTTAAAGAGCCATTAATTGATTCGGTCAGAAGAGAAAATCCAATGAAGCTGATGAGGATTGCCCAGTGAAGATTGGATTCAAAGAAGTTTTTATAAGTGGAGAAAATGAATCTATTCCTTTAATTAGTTACGAATCAGCTCCTTATTTGTAAATATCTCTGGTTAATAGGTAAGAATAGTTTTCTTTTCTTTTTTTATCGTGTGTCCATTTTGAACTTGTATAAACTCAAAAGTATAAATATATATACACCCAGAGGTCTTATAATATATCAATCAAATCAATACAACAAATTTGGCACATCACTACCTCTAAAAGTAGAATTAACATAGTTTTTGATGAAACATTACTTTGGGTTGAGCTATATTGGTTAAATTCGATCGGCAGCAAGAGATCAAATTGATTGTTATGTCTTAAATCCTAATAATTTAAGGACGTACACTGGAACATCCTAAGCCTTTATGTGTGTGAAGCATTGGTATGGATATCAGACGATTTTCGTATCAACAATTATCAATATGTGCAAGTAGATCATCAATATATGGAATTCTGATGGCACAATCTTAGTAAATCAATGGTAAATGTGTATAATCAACCATGCATTCCGGACAATTATTCACATAAGCTTAATATGTCACTCCATAATACTGTTAAGCCAAAATGAAGTAAAATTCAATAATTATGCACATAAATAAATAAAATATTTTACTCCATAACACCAGTGGGCTGAAAATAAAGCAAAATATCAAACCATTATTAAATAATAATTACCGTGCATAAAGAAATAAAACCTTCACTCCAAATCACCGTTGGTCAGAAATGAAGCAAAGTAACTAAATATTGCCATTAAAAATATTCCAAAATTGCAACATTACATTGACACGATAAAGGAAGAGATTAAGCATTCCAACTAAATTTCCCGTTTGGTTGCATTTAGTCAGATGCACTTAGAATACTTTCATAAAGTCATAACTCCTTTATGTCGAAACGACGAACGAAATAATTATACTTCTAACTAAACTTCTCGTTAGTTGCATTCAACTAAAAATAATTTTCTAAGTGATCAAATGAATTTTCATGAATTACCAGCAATTTTTAATAGTCGCATATAAATGAATTTCTGTAAATAATAAAGGATTTAAATCGGTGGAATCACTCGACGTGTACCAGAAGAACTCGCAACTTTTCAACGATGAACGGATAGCCCACAATGAAAGAGATCATGGCAGGCAAGGCTAGCTTTCTGATGCAGAACTCCGGTACTTCCGAACACCATGTCGGCGTTTCTAATAATCCTAAGGGCGAGTCCGAGAGAAGATGTACCGCTAGTTAAATATTAATCATTTTAAATTTAAAAATCAATTAATATAATTTTTAAAAAATACAGCCGTTCGGAAAGCGTAAAACGAGAGAAGTTTTTACTGAATGCACCTAAGATGCTATAATCCACCGGTCGTCCCATATCATCATCAGCTACCCCAATAACTTGAAGATCTAAAGTAGATAGCCATCTTTCGGCAGGCAAAACCACCACTTTTCCCCTCATCCACGGAGTATTTTGCAGCGCTCGCGCGGCTACTGTCGTCTGGATCGGTGGCTCGGCGAAAGGGTCGACGAAAAAAAAAAACTACGTGTCGCGCGCGGGGGCCCGAGGCGGAGGTTGCCGCGTCAAACGCGGGACTCGGGAGCGGGCACCGGATACGTCGCGTCGCGTGGCGTGGTGCTTTTTCCCATATATCTTTTCTCGTTGGCTTTTCTCCCCCCGACCCCCACGAGTCGCGTCGCCGTCGCTCGCGGCTGTGTTTTTCTTTTCTTTTCTTTTCTGTTCCTCGCGCGGAGAGAGGGGTGGTTAGGTGTGGGCGTGCCGCTGCCGTACGAGCTTTCCGGATCTCCGTACGGGGGCGTGTACCGCCACGCGACCCGGGCGGGGCAGCGTGGCCACGAGGCCCGCATGTGCGCTAGCTAGCTAGCCGCTGCCCCGTCGCGCGCGCACCCTGACCCTACCCAACCCAACACCGTGCGTGCTGCTGCGGATTTTCCAAACCGCCTGTTGCCACGGTTACCGTACGGTAACAATACTATCATGATAACTACACTAAAGTTAAATAAAACTAAATAAATAATTTAAAATTTTAATAAATTTTATATGATTTGCCACAGTTATCATAGCCGTAGTTACCGTCAGGGTGCCACCTGCTGTGGCTGCTGTGCGCTCGTGGATACACCGGGTGGATTGGCACAGCCACACACCAGCTCGCCCTGCTCTGTAACGGGCCATTTTTTCACCGGCCAGCTCTACCGTTCTTAACGTGGTATTGGTGGCCAGCATTGCTGCCACCGTTCTGGCTAGTCCTACTAGTCACCAAACCGTGCTTAAATGAGTAGAGAGATGATGGTGGAAGCCTGGTTCGGCTGGGGAGTTTCAGAACCGGACTCTCCATTACCCAAAACGATACATCCGATGAGTATATAATTAATTAAATAATGGCTTAAAAAAAGATTAATATGATTTTGTAAAAGAACTTTTCTATAAAAATTTTTTATAAAAATATATCATTTAAGCATACGCGTGAAAAACAGAAAAAAAAGTCTGAAACTGTCAAAACAAAATCTACCTCACGACAGGACAAGTTTGTTTAAGTCAAGCTGAGCAAATTTACGCACGTAAAATAAGATAAATTATTAACACATAATTAATTACGTATTATTTTAAATTTAAAAATAAATTTATTTAATTTTTATAAGAAATTTTCCTATAAAAATAAAAGAAACACATACCGTAATGTAAGCGTTAAAAATAAGGGAGTTGCTCACTCCTTTCAGCTTGAATCTCATGTCATGTGTCACCGAGTCGCGTCGAACATTTACCAACGCTAGCTTTCAGCCTTTTTCATCGGGTCAATTGAGTATACCGCCCACATTGACAATAGGGTTCACCATCCAGAACATTCCACGTTGCCAGACGTGAGGACTAGCATAGTACACATCAAAACGTAGTACTACTCCGTATCAGTAAGCAGAAGCCAGAAAAATCGCCAAAATATCGTAACAGTGACACTATTACTAATTTCATTATGTGCCAGAGTTGACATATGCTCAATCTGACGTAATTTTAACAAGGGACTGAAGAATGGAAGGCAAAAAATTCCGAGAGCAATTGTACACGGCAGATTTTATTATTGATAGTGGCTTTCTTAATTCATATGTGTTTTCCATTTTTAGCTGGAAAAAAAGTTATGCACAAAACTGAAGCATGCCATATGAGGACAGAAGGATAAGGAGCAACATGGCAAGTTGGCTTACAAGTGATCCAAAATATATTATAAATTACAATTTTTTTATATTTGAGGTATGCTCTCTGCCTCTCTCATGCATGGGCAGGGATAAAATTTTCTGTCCAAAAGGAAGGCAAGCAAGCTATTGGTAGTTCCATTCCCCGTTTAATTTTTGGCACGTTTTTCTGAAACTGCGATATTTAAAAAACTTTTTATGTATGAATTTTCTTATAGTATTGTTTTAATTATTTTTTAATTTTATAATAGTTTGTTTATTTATTTATACCCTAAATAATTATTATAAATCATTTAGCTATTCAGACATTTAGCACAAAAGAACATGTTTATTTTTTTAAGAAATCATGATTTTGATTTGCACATAATTGTTAAATTAGCTACTCCATGGACATTTTAGGGGAAACACTCCGCTCATATATCGTCTTAATCTCATCAGCAATTGATGTAAAATATTATTATTCACAACAATTAGTGATGTTTCGGTTACATTTTTCTCTCTAAATATTTTTTTTGCTGGGGTGTTGCATTTGGATTGTTGTAGCTTGTACAGACTGTATCAACCAAAAATAAGACAAATACAAATCGAAATTGTCGAACATGGGCCATAACTACCCACCAGAGAAGTGTGTATTGCATCAACCATCAATTTGTATGGATATGAATGGACCACCAAGTACCCACATGGCCCAAGTGTGCTTGCTGGGGGAAGCATAGCATTTAGAGGGTCATCAAAACTATTAATTTTTCAGCGAGCACTCCTTTTCATCTACTGCTGGTTATACAGTATATGGTATAAGTTACACATGTTTTTTTTAAAAAAACTGATTCATGATTCTTGTAATGAGCTAATTAATTTTTTGAGTATCCATTTATTACATGAAAGGCACATTTTGAAACTCTCACCGTTTGCTCTACAACAGGTAAACTAGAAAAATAATAAAAAAACAATGAAAAATAATTTATTGTTAACTTTTATATCTTCTTAGCAATTTAAAAACCAAAAATAAAAAATAAACTACGATAAAAAAACTTAAAATCAACTCAAATTTAAAATTTAAATTTTGGTTACGACTGATAAAATCAATAAACAAATATGAATAATACTGCTGAAAATAAATCACCCACCAGCAAGAAATTGAAAATTATTAGCATTCTAAAATTTCCTTTTCTAAAAAACTGTTCATTGCAACATAAACAATACATATCCCGTGTTCAGACGAAATACATGCCACTTATTTTGCTACGCTGACAATCCTAGACTGATAATAATTTCGTTGTCATTGCTACCACATGGTGATCAGCTCTAATTGAATAATCACCAACTAACCAACGACCAAATCAAGAATCCCAAGCTCCTGTCAGATACAGAATAATTAAAAAAATACAGCCGGGTAAATATCAGGTAAAAACACCAGTAAAATCCCAAATTTTATCTGCCTTCTTCTATAATCCATCTCGTGCACATTAATCAAATCAGCACTCTCATCATCTCCTCCTATCTGTCTTACCAACACATATCAATACGTATTGTAGAACCGGTTGGTTAAATATAAAAAATAATCTAGACAATATATTTTAAAAAAATTAATTTATAATTAAAACTTTCATATTTATATTCTTAAAGGCTAAATATAAATACTAAAAACCTACATAAAAACTTTAATACAATTTTAAAATTAAAATTTAAAAATTAAATTTTACCAATAATATATACGTTTTAGTCCGAAAGATATGGCCTATGCATCTCCTCGAGCAGGTTTCTCTCTCTTACATCAATCCTCTCCTCTTCACCCTCTCCTCAGTCCCTATCCACTCTTCTTCTTCCTAACAGCACATAGCGCGGCAAGAAACAGGGAGCTGCAGGTTGCAGCGGCCAGCAGGAGAGGTGAAGGTGAGGCTGACGGAGCTAGAATGATGGGCGCCAAGGCCAACGCCGCCAGCGGCTGCCCGGAGTACGTCGAGGTCGATCCGACCGGCCGGTACGGACGGGTACGGTACCACCGCCGCATCTCCCTCGCTCCGGTTTCTTGATTCTATCTGTTTTACCAGATTGCTGATCCGTTCTTGTTCGTTGCTCTGCTCTGCAGTACAACGCCGTTCTTGGCAAGGGCGCGTCGAAGACCGTGTAAGATCCCGGCGCTCTCTCGGCGGGATGCTGCCGCTTCTTCTTCCTCCTCCTTCTCGGCGCCCTGACGCGAGGGAGGTGTGTGCAGGTACAGGGCGTTCGACGAGTACCAGGGGATGGAGGTGGCGTGGAACCAAGTGAAGCTGGACGATTTCCTGCAGAGCCCCGAGGACCTGGAGCGGCTCTACTGCGAGATCCACCTCCTCAAGACGCTCAAGCACCGCAACATCATGAAGTTCTACACCTCCTGGGTCGACGTCTCCCGCCGCAACATCAACTTCATCACCGAGATGTTCACCTCCGGCACGCTCCGGCAGTAAGCAGCTAGCACAGCCTAATCTTATCCTCATCCACGCCTCCTTTCTATTAACGCGCGCCTCAAAGTTGTTTCCTTTTTCTGCCCAATCTCCCAAAAGGATGTTCTTTTTCTGCCCAATTGCAAAAGGATGGAATCTCTTTTATGTGCGTGTGATTGGTTCTTGGATTACTCTTCTGCTGCGATTTAATTTGCTGGCGTGGTGTTGATTAGGTATAGGCAGAAGCACATGAGGGTGAACATATGGGCGGTGAAGCACTGGTGCCAGCAAATCCTCAGTGGATTGCTCTACTTGCATAGTCATGATCCACCCATCATCCACCGGGACCTCAAGTGTGACAACATCTTCGTGAATGGCAACCAGGGGGAGGTCAAGATCGGTGACCTTGGCCTTGCCGCCATACTTCGCAAGTCTCATGCTGTCCACTGCGTAGGTAAGGCGTCTGATTAGCTAGATAGTGCTGCTGGATTGTGCTCTGATCCCAATTTGCAGTAGTTTTACGGAAATTTGATGGGGGTGGAGTTATCGGATTGTTTGGCTAGGCACGCCGGAGTTCATGGCGCCAGAGGTGTACGAGGAGGAGTACAACGAGCTGGTGGACATATATTCATTCGGGATGTGCGTACTCGAGATGATTACATTTGAGTACCCATACAGCGAGTGCACACACCCAGTGCAGATCTATAAGAAAGTGATCTCTGTAAGAATTGCCTCCTAGATCCTTTTAATGTTTGGAGCGCTTGTGATTCTGGTGTGTGTGGCTAGCAGCCTCTAGTACAAAATGGTTTTTCTGATTCCAGCTAGTGGTTTGGCTGATAGGGTACTAAGCCGGAAGCCTTGTACAAGGTTAAAGATCCGATGGTGAGGCAGTTTGTCGAGAAGTGCCTGGCCACCGCGTCCCAGAGGCTCTCAGCCAGAGAGCTGCTCAAGGACCCATTCCTACAGGTCGATGATATGGTTTTTTGTCCAGGGGATGGAGATTACAGTCTGATGAACTATCTGCGGCAGCCTTATTTAGAACATGCATATAGCAATGTCTCTATGATGACTAATGGTTTCTCTGAAAGCATTTATGAGGATACGCTGACGGAAGATAGATGGGATTGTGAAGACGATGACATTACAGCTGATGCTATTGACCTGTTCAATAGGCATGAAGATGAGCCTCTTGGCAATGTGGATATCACAATCAAAGGGAGAAAAAGTGAGGATGGAAGCATATTCCTTAGACTACGGATTGCAGATAATGATGGTACACACAATGTCCAATGCCTTAAATTCTTAGGTTGAATTCAGTGTATCAAAAAAATGCAAAAATAGATATTCTTGAAATCTAATTTCTTACTTTGCAGGGCATGTACGGAACATCTATTTTTCTTTTGACATAGAGACTGATACTGCATTGAGTGTTTCAACTGAGATGGTAGCCGAGCTAAATATAACCGATCATGAGGTTACTCAAATTGCTGAGATGATTGATGGTGAGGTTAGTGCACTGGTGCCAGATTGGAGGCCTGGTCCAGGCATAGAAGAATCTCAAGACACTACATATTGCCATAACTGTGGATCAAATGTGTCATCATGTGGTTCACATGGTTCACTTTATGCCTACATGTCATCAGCTGCTCGAGGTTGCCAGTGTGCAGAGCTACATGGGCGGTTTGAGGAGATAACATTCCAAGCCAATGGAGAGCAATCTGATTTGCAGTACTCCAGAGACAACTCGGATGATGGAGGTGGCCAAACAGAGCAGCACGTCAAAGATAAGGAGGCCATACACAGTAATGGGGTTGTGCAAATGGGTAGAAGAGGTCCTGATCAGCTTTGTTTTAGTTCATTCCAGGAACAGTCTTGCTCGCCTCGTTACTATGAGTACGATGCTAACCATCAACCAAAAGGGTTTGATATGAAGCATGAAGTAAAGATGACCAAATACAAAGCACGTAAAATGGCACAATTAAGGAGAGCTATTCATCCATCTCTGGACTTCGACAACTTGAATGGAGAAAGGCGGATGAAGTCTTCACTGAACAAGTTACAGTCTTTTCATATTGGTAAGAATCACAATTTCTGTATTCCAACCTGTGAGTGAAGCCCAGGTGCTAGACACCGATGATCACCCTGATATGAATAATCAAGCGTGTCACAGCCAGCACTCTGATCCAGGAGCCCAAAGGGCCTGGCATTGTAAGGTTGATGCACAGAGCAGTCCAGATCTCATGTTTACAGCTAAGCTGCCAACAAATCTCCAAGAACAAAATCTGTAACCCTAAATGCTGTTGATGCCTGAAATGCTTTCTTGCCGTGTAAATTCCATAGAGTATAGAGTGTACATTGCTTTGGTTCTTTTTGTATGCAATAATATGAAATATAGCTTGGTAGGCAAGAAACAGAAATGCGACTGGGGCCGTCTGTGCATATTCCAGAGCTGTGTGTAACTTCCTAGTTTGTGAATCTAGAGGTTTTTTGCTTCTTGGAAAGAAAAGAGTTCCTTTTTGGGGGATGAGAAGAAGGGCCTCCTTTTAGGACGATCAGGTGCAATCTGCTACATTTGCTTCCCTGAATGCAGTCTAGTTTACTCACCTAGGCACCTTACCAAAGAACCATTCCTGTGTTCTTGCTGTACACCATGATCCAGCAAGTCATATCAGGACTGATTTTTCATATCTTCAGAGATTGCAGTGTTCTTGCTGTTAGTTAATTAGGTATAAAGCAGGACTGCAAAAAGCAATGTGCCTAAGCGGTGAATCACATGACCCAAATTAGGAGCTGGGACTGTCCCAAAGAGCCTGCTGGCTCATGACACCAATGAAGTGGACATCCATGATCCATCTCTACTAGTGGCAATAGAATATTTGGAGGTTGTATCAAAGGTACAGACATGCCAGTAACTGTATTTGCCAACTAATTCAAATTACTGTACTATAATCAATTGATACTCCCATCACACCACTTCATCCTACTCGGTTGGCATTTGGCAACCCCATACTGCATACAAACATGAGATATTGTTTCTGTCTCTCGCTTTCTTGTTGCTAATTTGTAGTGTTTTTGAGGCAAAGAAAAAAAAATGACATAAGAATATCTGATCGTCACAGGAACGGCCACTTTACTGAAAATTTAGAAACCTCTTTTGCCGGCAAAAAATTGTGTGTTGTGTAGAGCAAAGGATGATCACCACATGCTGGCTGATAATATTCGCACTTGCTAGATGTGCAAGACGGCGATGCCACCATTGGTCCACATGTTGAGACTTGCAGGCCTTGCTAGTTGCTACTGCCAGTTCGTCTTGCCGGAGCAGGACAAAGGGATCCATCTCCATGGATAACTTGTGGAGAAGATTTGGTCATCATATTTGGGGTCCAAGATACCTTTCTTTTTCTTCCTCTCAATAATACTTTTTGGCATAGCCTATTGTATTCTGTAGAAATGAACAAAGACATGCAAAAAACTGTGGTCTAAACTAGAAAGATGTGATGATACCTTATCAAATGATCAATAACAATAGTTTATCCATAATTCTAAGTGGGCTCCATTATTTGGGATAGACAGCTTTTTGTGGCCACTGAAAGTTGGCATTAAAATGAGTGTCTGAAGGTGAGTCAAAAGTGACAGACAGTTAAGGAACCCACACAATCCTGATAAAGTGACTAACAAGTTAACCTAACAACTTTGCAAAGGTAGTAGGAGAGTTGTATATTCAGACTGAAAAAGGAGATTCAGATAAGCATCAAAGGCAGGAGGGTAAGGTGAGGGTGGTAGGAGATGAAATGCAGAGTAACCTTTTAATTTTCCCCATTCAATAATTCAGCTTCTGGATCATGGTCCTGTACTCCTGTCCCAAAGTTCATTGAATTAGATGAGAAACAAGGGGGGACACACTCTATCAGTCTATTGCCTGTCCTCATGGATGCATGTCAATTGGTTGACCTGCCTAATTCTAAGACTTGATAGTACTGCTAGCTAGTATTAAAACAGTACACGTTGCTCTGTAGTGTACCTGTCCATCAGTTAATGCCACAAGACAATTGTAACTCAAGATTGGGCATGTTCAGAGCTGAAAATACCAATATTTAACAGACTGTGTTCTCAATCTTTCTTTCCCGTTTTCACGCGAATGTGTTTTTAAATGGTATATTTTTTTAAAAAAATCTATAGTAAAGTTGTTTTAAAATCATATTAATATATTTTTAATAATTTTTAGCTAATATCTAATTAATCATACGTTAATCGGTCGCTTCTTTTTTTTTAAGGTTCAGAAGCAAATCGGTAATGCCAAATCGGTGATGCCAAACACATCTAATTCCTTTAGAACCAATAAATTCAAGAGGATTGATTTTTTGCAAGAATTGAGCTAATTCTTATAAAAATTCTATAAAATTCATATATTCTAAAGGACTCATTTTTAAACGGTTTTCAAAGGAGTTATTCTTTTTAAGACAGTTTCCAAAGGAGTCCTATAGGGGGTTTGAGAAATGCACTTCATCTACTATAACCATAAGCCTAGTGGGTTAACCTAACTTTTTTTTGCTTCCAAGAAAATAAAATAGGAAAAAGGCTTATTGGTGGCACAAGCAAGAATAGGAGTAGATCATCAAAAAGCCTATGACCTTATCCAAAATTGCAGATGAGGAGGTTGCTCTTTTGGAAGAAGTAAAGAACTGGATTTCTAGAACAACGCTTGATAGATGCAAAAGTCTATTGGCTATATACCTAAACTACGCTGTTCCCAATATCACACAAGTTTTTCTTTTTTTTGACGAAAAGTAGATTTAGCCACATGACATGGGCATCTATATCTTAATCATGATGCATTAAAAAAAACCAGATACCTAAGACAGTTCATTCTTCAGGAATGCAGTCTTTGCATGTAGATTATGTGATTGATGCACTCCTGTCTTCTCTGGCTCTTGCCTCTAAAATGAGAAAGAAAAACTATAATGTGGTATTTATATTGTCTATACATTATAATGGATCGGACTTTTAAAACTGAGGACGGATCGGACTTTTAAAGTTGAGAGTGTAGATTGAGTATAAAATACGAGATCTAGCCAGGTCTTTTTAAATGCTTGTGTTTTCTTGGTTTTTTTAACCATGGTTGCATCTTCGTAGGTGGGGATTCGGGTGGAGGAAAATTTCGCTTTTAGTTAGATATACTCCTTTAAAATGCATGCACTTAAATATATAACAGTACACTTAGCTTTGTTTTGTTAGACTTTTGAAACTTTGATAATCAATAGCTCTTTTAACCTATTTAGTTTGAAAACATAAGAACGTACAAAGGGCAAAGGCCAAATAAAGTCAATAGTATATATTTAAATACAAAGTAAGTATTTTGTAAGACTCTTATAGAAATTACCTTAATTTTAATTAAAAATTCCCATGAATCCCCTCTGTTTCAGAGAGGCCTATTAAGGTTAAAATATGACACGAGTGAAGCACGAGTTTTCTGGTTGCTTGAATAGTTGAATCATTAGTCCAGGCTGTTGTCATACGTCTTGCAGATCAGAGTAGCTTTCTGAAAAGGCAGCCTCGTCGTCATTAGTCACTTAATCATCGTTCTTTAAATAATTTTTCTCTGAGATGATTTGGCCGTAAACTTTGGACCTGTACATTTAGCTACCACTATGTCTTGACATAGACGTGGAAAGCCGCGATTTTAATTCAGAATCATGTATTTATTATACGGATGCGCCAGTAACTATTGGCTACTCCCTCCTATCAGAAGTATGCATCTCGTAGTAGAATATATGGTCAATTTTTTAAAATTTTTTATCGCCAATAACTAACTTAGAATACTTATTTGAATCTCCAAGAAAATACTTATCTGAATCTTTGACGTTCTTCGGAGTACCTTTTTTTTTTTTGAACGGTTCTTCAAAGTACCTGGTTTCCGAAGAGGTGGGTTTTTTTAGAGAGGATGAGCAGGTAACCAAATGGACCGGCACGAGCTCGCAAAGATCCAGCCGTCGATTCGACATCTACCTAAATGGGCCGCGAGTATCACTCTCAGCCATTATCTACTGGGCTTTTAGTGGGCTGGACCACATTTGCATCTCCTAGGGCCACCACAAAGTGCTATACCAGTCTATCACCCGCAGTGCAGCTTCCCATTTCTAGGTTTCCCTCGCAGCCACCGCCGCCGCAGCCTCCTCCTCCCGGCCTCACCGCCGCAGCCTCGCCGCAGCCGTCCTCCGCCGCCATGGGCCGCATATACAGCAGCGGAAGGGAATGTCCTGCTCGGTTCTGCCCTACAGGCGCGCCGCCCCCGGATGGGTCAAGACGTCCGCGTCGGAGGTGGAGGAGATGATCGTGCGGGCCGCCAAGAAGGGCCAGCTGCCGTCGCAGACCGGGGCGGTGCTCCGCGACGCTCACGCCGTCCCGCTCGCCCGGGGCGTCACCGGCGGCAAGTCCTCCGCGTGCTCAAGTCCCGCGGCCTTGCGCCCGAGCTGCCCGAGTACCTCTACTTCCTCATCAAGAAGGCCGTGGCGATGAGGAGGCACCTGGAGAGGAACAGGAAGGACAAGGACACCAAGTTCCGCCTCATCCTCGTCGAGAGCAGGGTGCACCGCCTCACCCACTACTACCGCCTCACCAAGAAGATCCCCGCCTCCTGGAAGTACGAGTCCACCACCGCGAGCACTCTCGTGGCCTGAGGTGGAAGTGAAGGTTTCGCTCGTTTAAGCTTCTGTTCTGTGACTTGATTCTCTCGACAGCTATGGAGACATGGAGTTTTGTTTAATCTTGAGTAGGAATGCTTTTAGTGATGTAAGGTGTTAAATTTACCTCTTTCACCTGAAGAGAAATTGCTTACTAAGACTCAATCAGGTTTTATTTCCCCGAAAGTAGGTTATTCACAATGATCTGAAGTTTAGTTTGACCTTGTGTTTGAATAGAAAATGCAGTACTTTGAGTGATGTATGATGCATGATCAAGTTTTTGAAATGCAGTAGCATTTTCATTTTGTCTGGTTTGCCATGATGAATTGTACCAATGTGCGATGTCCAATGATACTGGATTGGTATGACTTGGGTAGCCTAAATTATTGATTATTAGTGGAAAGAGCACTATTGAATGGTAGTTTTCCAAATTGAAAATTCATACATAGGAATGTTTGATTTCTTGTTCCAGACATTCTGGAGGAGCTTTTGCAGCAATGTTTGTTTGCTTTTCCATGCTGCAAACTTTACAACTAATATCTCTACAAATATTATTTTGGTAAACTTAAAAGGATTTAAAGTTGGGTGATGATGCAGTATGTAATATAAATGGCGAGGAAAATGGTATTTGATCCTAGAACTGCTGGTATTGGTGGGAGATTGTAGAAATTTTCTTTTTTCCAGCTGCCATTCACTGGTATCAGGGTTGTAACCTGTTGAATTCTGCTGGTGTATAGACTTGTTCTTTTGTTGGTGTTATAATCTGTTGTATGCCGTTTCTTGATTGGAGTTTTCTTTGCCAATATTCCAATGAAGACATGCTTGCTCATGATTCATGTTTGAGAAACAGAGTTCCATGTACAGGATATCCCTTTTCACTTACAGTTCTAAATGAATTCTTGTGAAAATTGTTTCTTTTGAGAAATCTGTGTCATAGCATCTGGGAGCTGAAAGTTTATTGTGAGGGCATCACATTTTTGCCTTTCAAAGTTATGAAGTATCCAGATAAGTTATGCGTAGTGGTTTTGTTTTTAACTTCTGTACGTAGCTTTGGACATCTACTTGGTTGGCTATCCAATGGATCTTAGATTTAAGATCTCTGTAAGCTAACTTTGCGCTAAATTTGAATGACTATATTTCGGTGTCAGGTGATAGCAATGCAAAACAAGCAGTCATAGTCATTTGAGAACCAACAGTGTAGGGTAAGAAGGTTTCGATTCACATTTCTTTAGTTTGCAACCTGTTGTAGTATAGTTGGTGCTAAATCCATTGTTCTGACTGGAGCAGGTCATGCTATTGGGTTGTTAACTCAGCTAGTGTCCAGTGATCCAGTGAACATGCAGCTAGTGTATCATGGTTGGCAAGTTCGAGCTCCAAATGCAGGCAAATCCCTTCTCACTGTAAGTACAATAGGGTCTATTAGGGGCCTCGTCTCCTTTTGGATATTTTAGCCCAATGATCCAAGATCTTTAAGCAATTAGCAATTTAGTATACAGCAAGTTAGACATGATTAGTGGTTTGTGAATATATTCTAAGATCTGGTAACCTGATTTCCTATCTTTTCAGTCCAACAGGTAGATTTCTCTTCACATGAATAAATCGGACCTATTGTCAGCTTGTCACTAGTGTTTGTGCATGTTGCCATTGTAGCATAATTAGTACTGATGGCCAATTAGCAGCAGCTAACTCCATCCATGCTTTACTATGATTGATCATATAAAGCATCTGCACTTTGTCAGCTGGATGACTTGTTGGCTGGTGCTCGTGGCGCTGGGAATGCCTGTCATTTGTGCGCCGCTGATCTTAATAATGCTGTGTGATTTTGATCCAGTTGGATTGATTTGAATAGATTGCAGATATCATACCTACTTGCTCTGTTTGTTTCTTATTCGTTATATTTATAGTCAATACATTCTAAGTTTTGTCGAGGTCACTATCACAGTATCACTACTGCTAAGAGTGTATTTAATCTTTACCTTGAAGAGTTCATTAAAACTTTAATCGTGTTTGAACTAGAGTGTGTATTTTATTGCTGACATCGTGACGCATATGCTGCCCAGCATCATTAGGCCACTAGCTTACTGGTACTGTCCAACACACTAATTAAGTAATCCGACTCTCAAACAAAACGACTTAAACCGTTCTGTTCTCTGATAAGGCACCCTATGTTACACCGTGTTTGATCTTAGTAATAAGATTATTTCAGGCAAAATATGAAGTAGATCATCGTTAGTTTCTTAATGTTCACTTTTTGCTGGCTACAAAACCTGAAATTTCACTTTACTGTCGTTGCCTAATTCAGGTTTTTGGATTGAGATGCCATCTAGGCATGGTACGGATAATTGTTCGTTCTACAACCAACACTGACAGCAATTACTCGATTCAATTAGCAACAGATCTGAGGATGAGGAACTACTAACCTTTCTGGTCAAAGCCCGGCAAGAATTCCTTGATGCCGCCAAATTCAGGATAAACAACGACGCTTCCGGTACACTTGCTATCCAATTGAATACAGCAGCTTGCCATTTCTTTAACGATTTGATCCGAATAAAGAACTCGTCTTCAGACATGTTCCCCCATGGCGCCATTCGGGCGGACAGTTCATCGCCTCGTTTTATATCTCTGGATCTAACACAAGCAGCTGCACTGCGTTGCCATCGATCGCCATCGCTATCCCTCTCTTCTTGAGCTGAAGCTGAAGCTGGCCTTCTCTTGCTGCTGACCTGAGCTCGTGGGATCTCTTGGTTTGCTGCTGTTGTTTGGTGCAATGGCTAGCCTCGTGCAGTACCAGGCGGCGCCGGCGCCAGCGATGGCTTGCGAGGAGTTCATGCCTCAGGGGTTGATCTCCTCCTGCTTCGGGCGCTCGCTGTCGAGGGCGTCGTCGGGGCGGCATCTGGAGTACTGCAGCAGGGATCTGAGCGGCTGCGAGGAGAGCCGGCGCATCGTGCAGGAGCGGTCGGCTAGGGCGAAGCTAAGGTGGAAGGCCGTGGCGCAGGAGATCATGGCGAGGAGGAGCGGCGGCGGAGGGGGAGGGGGATCACGAAGGAGGAAGGCAGCGTTCAGCTACGACTCCAAGAGCTACGCGCTCAACTTCGACGACCAGGCCGGCGCCGAGTAAGAGCTACAGCTACGTCGCCGGTGAGCTGGCTGCAGGACTGGACAAAGAGCGAGTGCAATGTCGCGCTCGCGCGTGACGGCCGGACGTGAGATCTCGCGCGACCAGCCGGTCGGCGAGGGGACGGAATCCCCGACGGTAGCTCCTCCGACCTGTTGATGGTGTGCAACCGTGCATGGCAGGATCCGCGTGAAGAGATCGGTGCCCGATCTTGTTCGAGTTATTTGTTTCTTCGGTTGCAATTATTTTCTATTTTATTTTTCTGAGATGCATGGTGAATGCACCTATGCATCCTGACATGTTCATGTGGAGTAATAAAAATCAAGAGACATTTATTCAAAAAGTATTCATTGCGTTTTACCTTCCCTTCCAACGGTTGTTTCAGCAAATGTTTGGCTCGTCTTTGGTGCAGCGGAGCTGGCTGCTGGTGCTGGCCGAGCATGGAGCAGTGGTAATTTTGTCGTGTGGGGCTTCTTTAGTTTTTTTTTAAAAAAAAACTAAGATGCTTTAGCACGTTTTCTAAATGATATGTTTTTTATAAAAAAATTTATATAAAATTTTCTTTTAAAAGTTATATTAATTCAATTTTAAAATTTATAATAACTAACAAGGAAACAAACGACAGTGATAAGGCCCTCTAGGGCCGTGCTGATCATACTATGAGTAGATCGACATCTTAGGTTAGAAAATTTTCGTATTGGATTGAAAATGAGTCAAATGACAAAATACGCCTTATTATATGACGATAGTAGCGCTAGGTTTTATATAATAACCATCAATTTAACTGAGATTTATAGGAGATACGTGGTGTAAGAGTGCTACCGCCTGTTAACATTATTGAGTTTACTATACATGGCACATGCAAGTATTGTATAAATTGGTTAAAAACAGCTAGGCCATCTATGATAGTTACTTTGTTTGGCATAGTGATGACTAATTACTTGGATAAAAAACATAAAAATGCTAAAGAGCATTGAGTTATATCTTAAGATACATAACAGCACAGATTCAAAAATCTTATATGCCATAAAGTCAATCATGAAATTTAATGTAAGTGAATTCTACATAAGTTTGTCCTAAAGGACGATAGGACCTATTTATGCTCGTGCTAAAAACTAAGGCTATATCATAAGCCATGTTCTTATATTTTTCCATACCTAACACAATCTATACTATATAAAACCTTCATATGTATGATAAACTTTAAGTTTTTCGCTCGCTAATACCATTGCAAAATCCATACCACATGTTTTCTCTATCTCCTATAGCATCAAAGAATAATTGTTACTAAGCACGCTTTTGCTGATGATTTGGACTGAAGAAGGAATCCTTTAGTTTGTCTAATTTCATGTTAGTGTAAACGTCTATTATGTTGTGGTGATCGATGATAGTTTATGACATCTCGAGACCCCAACACTCGTGTGAGTAGATTCTTCCAATGCCTATATTTTTATGAGGTATAGATTGTATGCCTATGTTTTTTCAAATGTTTCTTATTACAATATATTCTTCAAACTAATACTTTCTTTGAAAGATTCACGGGAAGATGCGTAGCTTCATTCAGTAAATTGATATAAAGAATCCACCATAACTGTTAGTTCTTCGAGGGTCGTTGGTTTTTCTTCTCGAAATTAAATGAATAGTACATGATGAGAAATGAGGAGTACGGATGACATCAATGAATTGAATGGTCAGATTGAGGCTACAATCTCTTGTACTACAGGAGTGTCCTAAGTATGATTGCGGTGATTGTTGGTGGTGAGGTTAATAAGAATCCATACTTTTGGTAGAAGTTATTTTATTTGTTAAAACATTCTTGATGACGATTTCGCTGTAATTTTGATATGCATCTCTCTAATTTACTTTAATTTTGTTATAATCGTGACTACAGTACCTATATATGTATTTTTTCCACAAGAACCGCCAAAAAGTTACAAATTCAAACAATGGATATATATGAATAAATCACCGTACAACTATGCAGAGATCATATAACATAAAATAATTAAACAATATATGCATGCTAAAGTAGAGGACTAGCGAAAAGTCAGCTCATCTAGTAACGGATGATTATAAGTGGATGATAGATGATGATATCCACAAGTTTCAAACAAATGTCTGTACCATGTTACCTATTATATTATTTATATTATGTCTATATTTTATCTGTAACGTGTAAATTTCTTAGTAACTATGTAATATTTTTGTCACTATTATCTAAATAATATTCACATATGAACATATTAATCGTGTGGCCCTCTAATTAATGGTGTAATAATTTTTTTATATTAACGCTGAGTTCTTGCATAATCCAGGTATTTCTAATTACTCCTAAATTTTCTTTATAATTAAATGTCTAAATAAAAATAAATTTATTTAAAATCTTTTCTTTTTGATAAAAATACCCTAACATAGAACCACAAAATTACTGATCCCTATCCCTTTCTAAGAACAGTCTGATAATTTTAATTTTATAGGTGTACTCCTAAGAAAAAAAACGCGGAGTCCACCTGTAAAATTCCCTCCTCCCTCGTGCATGCTGCGAGTAGTTTTCTGCCACGGAAAAAAAATCTTGATAGGACTGCAAGGGCAGTCTAAAATTTTCTTTAGTCTTGACCGTTTACCATGTTTAAATTTTTTTAAAAAAAACATAGTGTTGAAGGTATATATCTATACATTTTTCAAAAAATATATTTTTATAAATAATTTAATAAAAAATATAAATAAAAAATTCCTAATTTGCGCAAGCAGTAGGGTGGGTGCAATTGTTATGCCGTCATGTGCTGCTGTGCAGTGTCATTTGGATTGTGGCAGTTATTGACCGGTCAAATATGTCGACCGCTTGTGTTGTACTCCTCGGTGAGGTAGTAATGTTAGATATACCGGTTTTCTTTTCTGGACGTTGCACACAAGCACCAAAACATGTATGGTTTTTCTTTTCTTAATACGCCCTCCTGCCTTTAAAAACAAATTGTTTTACATTTTTTAAGTTAAAGTAACTTGAAATATCTTGTTTTTTTTACCATAAATCAAAAAGATATATAGATGTAATATGATAAAAACCAAAACTTAAATACATAATATTTTTATACCCAAAACCTATATTCTAAATGAATTTTCTAGTCGAAATAAGTTGTAGATCATTTTGACCTCACAACTTGTTTTCGAGATTGAAGCGAATGAAAACACCACCATACTCTACAAACAACAGTGTCTCATGATACGAGTGAGTTTACATCTGGTGGAATTAATCGAAAACAATCACGGGTGTTAACTTCCGTGGTGTGCACGTGGTATGACGTTTGCTTGGTTTGTGTTTCTGCCTACCGAGTGTAAAAATAAAATAAATATGGTCCGCTGGGAAAAAATAGAGAGAGAAAAGATGTACGATCACAAAGCTCATTTATCAAGCATGGACTAAACTAAAGTTGGCCTCTGTAGTCCAGCTGCACACAGGCACACAGTGATCCAACTAAAGAACTAACAGTTAGTCAATCCACGGTTGAGACTTTAGCAGCCCATTTCGATATGGTTGGTCACCGCACAGTAGTACTAAGTCCAAACATTGATGAAATTTGAGAATTTTAATGCAATTTCGATCGTGCAAACCGCGAAACTTCACCTCGATGGCCGCGTTGTTGAAAAGGGGAACGCGGCAACCATTTCGGTCGGGGCGGGGGTCGGGGTCCTCCACCGATGGAGGCCGCCCTCCCGTTTCACCACC
Organism: Oryza coarctata; assembly: GCA_030770085.1. Classification (NCBI taxonomy): domain Eukaryota; kingdom Viridiplantae; phylum Streptophyta; class Magnoliopsida; order Poales; family Poaceae; genus Oryza; species Oryza coarctata. The sequence goes on from CM061475.1 coordinate 15,802,305, forward strand.
CGGCTGCTGCCTCCTCCACCGCGGCGCATCACGCGGCCCGCCTCGCGCCTCCTCCGCGAGACCCGCGTGCCTCTCCCCGTGCCGCTGCCCGCTTGGCGAGTCCTGCGGTCGCGCGGGGCCGGAGCCCAACAGCAAATCTAGGGCTGCCCCCTCCGCCCCGCCTTCGCCTCCTCCGCCTCATGCCATCTCCCGAGCCGAGGATAACAGCAGCAGGCCAGGGAGGGCCGCGTCCGCGCCGAGCCCCGCCTCTCGTCGAATGCGCCGGCTGCAGCCGACAGCGTGAGGAGGAGCGCTCTTCGACGCCGCACGCGGGAGTGAGCCTAGGCACGTACCAACCCGTCTCCTCGCTCCCCTCCCCTCGGTAATTTGTTATGCGACGAGTTGATGCAATGCGGTTGATGCATTTTGATCGGGAGGCCATGGCCTCGTGGAATTGGGGGCGGAATTCGATCGCGTTTGGATCCAACCCTGCAGGATCGTGGTGGAGCCGTGGCTTCGTCCAGAAATTCCCAGTCACTTGAATCATTTCAGCTACTTTGTTTTTTTAATGGTGTGGCTTGTATCCTAAGTATTGGGTACTAATCGTCCTTTTTAATCCGTTTACCTATTCCACATGTGGTGGTTCACTGGTTTGTAGCAGCGATTGATCTGATACGTGATGTGACCCTTTTAACAAAATCTAAAATTTTGACCAAGTGATTAGACTACAATTAGAATACACAGTCTAGTTCGTTTGCTTATGTCACTGATTTGTTAGCTTGTTTCGTTACACTTTGTGGACTTAAAGAAAGAGATCTGTTGTCTAAGAGATAAATCTATCTTATCCATGAGTTCTAAAGTTATACAATATTTCACTGAACGTGTAGCTTTTTTTTTCTTGCTGTGACCTGAGTAATTGTGATTTTAATTTTACACAGTGGACGAGGACAAAGTTTTGCAAATGTCGTCCACTGTGCCGAAGGCATCCAATATCTTCTGGCATGATTGCGCAGTTGGTCAGGCTGATCGGCAGAAGCTACTAAAGCAGAAAGGTTGCGTTGTCTGGATCACAGGACTTAGTGGTTCAGGTAAATAAAGATTAATTTCTTTGAAACTCTGTTCTGTTCTTCTTGGTATGTTGTCACATTACTGAGTTATTCGAGCATAGGTAATTTCAACAGCAATTTCTCTCTATGTGGAATGATATTTCTTTAACATTAAACAAAGTGTTCTTAAAGTGCATCCTACAATATTTTAGGCTTAAGATGTATTTTTGCGTGAATCTTGTTACAGACTGCACATTGCCAAAAATCTTATTGCCTTGTTTCTTTAGTTCTTGAAAGGTTTATACACTTATTGTTTAGGAAACTACTGAGATATTGTTTGCTTTATCTTCATCGTTTCCATCATATTTTACTACTGAGCCAACTTAATCAATAACACTACAAGAGTTGGAAAATAATATTGACGTTTCAGTGACATGTGTTCCCAGGTCCTGCTTGTCATCCTAACACTGGATGTCACTGTTCAATTTCTATATCTTCTCAATGCTACCTTCCATCATATTTTACTACTGAGCCAACTTAATCAATAAAACTACAAGAGTTGGAAAATAATATTGACGTTTCAGTGACATGTGTTCCCAGGTCCCGCTTGTCATCCTAGCACTGGATGTTACTGTTCAATTTCTATATCTTCTCAATGCTACGTAACAAATATTCCCTTAAATATTCAGTCGATCAATGTTGGTTTGCTCAAAACGAGTTCAACTCTGTTCAAGAGATGGCAATATGTCCTAAATGATCAACCATGTTTTAGAGGGTCATGTCAATCTATGGCATATTATGCTTATTTTTGCTTTCCACGAATCCAGACAAATAACTTTAAGGTTATTGAACAGCAAATCTGTAGAATTTCCAATAATACTGTAAGGACATGTCTTCATCTACTTGGCTGGTGTTTAGTTTCCCTGCTATTGTTTTTGTTCTCTCGTCATGATTTAACGTTTATCGTCAGTGCAAACTTTAACTTTCCAAGTGATAATTTACTGGTGTTTCATTAAGTAAGTTTTGCTCTCTTATCTTCCGTTGTCAAGGTAAAAGTACCTTGGCATGCACGTTAGGTCAAGAGCTCCACACAAGAGGGAGGCTTGCTTATGTTCTTGATGGTGATAATTTAAGGCATGGTTTGAACAAGGATCTTGGATTTAAGGCTGAAGATCGTGCTGAAAATATACGCAGAGTTGGTAAGTATCCCCTGACACGGAAATTTCATCTGTCGATTGAATGAAGTTCTCATTAAAGCAAAAATATGATAATGCTTGTGCTGTTATTTTACATTTTTGACATATCTGTGCTTGACATTTAGATTCAACTATTTTGAGCAGGTGAGGTAGCAAAACTATTTGCAGATGCAGGTCTAGTGTGCATTGCAAGTTTGATATCACCGTATAGGAGGGACCGTGAGTCTTGTTGTGCATTATTGTCAGATGGTAGCTTTATTGAAGTAAGAAATTCTTAGTTTATATTCTATTTAAGTGCACCTAGCTTTCTCATGGGCTTTAATTTTGTCTATTCACAAACGCCCCTGGAACCCCTTTTGTAGGTTTTCTTGAACATGTCCTTGGAATTGTGTGAGGCAAGGGATCCAAAAGGCCTTTATAAGCTTGCTCGTGCAGGAAAAATAAAGGGTGAGGTTATCATACAGTGCTTCATTTCCAAAATTGAATAATTTAAGAGTACCTAATACAAGAGTGAATTGTTTTAAAATTTGCATTACCTTTTTATGACTTATTTCTAATACCTGAACGATTGCCTACTTGAATAATTACTCTTGCCAATTTGAATTACATTGTTCATATCTTGGGGAAGCAACACCAAGACCAGACTAGGGAAAACTTAATAGATGGCCGTTCTCCAAAATTGCCGATTTCTGTTAGCACCATGTGTCTGAAGTTTTTCCCCTCATCTCTTGTGCAAGTGCAAGCATCTTATGAAGAAAAACATTTTCACTATAGCATGTTTCCTTGTGTGCAGACTTGTCCTCACCTTTTTAGCTCTAACCCTTTTCTTTTGTTATGAATAGTCTCTACCAGCTTTTAAATCATGTATACTTCACTCAATCATTAATGCTTCAAGCTTTATTTCTGTCCTGATGCAGGTTTTACTGGAATTGATGACCCTTATGAACCACCATTAAACTGTGAGGTACGTCTCCATATCAAGTTGCTATCATCTTCACGTGGTTGAAATTTGCATTATTAATTGTTAAGGTGCTAGTGTGGTTGTTCCTTCTTGTTCATGTTAAATCAGTGGACTTATTGAAACTCCAGAGTCCAGATTTTGTTTTTTTTAATTGACGATTGCATTAGATTGCAGAGTATGATCCATTTTCTAATTGTAACATAATAATCTTGTAGGACTAAATGCATTTTTAGGAGAGACGATGAGAATTTATGTATTGATGGCTGGTTGATGGGAATGACGGCAGTAGGTAGCAAATGTTACATTATGATTGCCACGCTACACGTCTATTTTGCTAGTTGAATATAGATTGTGATCTTCATGGTATTTTATCCTATATTTTAAAATACAGCCCTAGCAGTCTGGAAGACACCTAATTACTCAATCTCGGTAGCTGTCCATTAGTACCTCTATGTCTTTATCATCGTATCATTTATTGTGCCCTTCACATGAAGTTGCCATTTACCCAGTAGCACGAACGCTTTCTTTTTGTTACAGATTGAGATCAAAGAAGTGGATGGTGTATGCCCTTCACCTTCGGACATGACAGGACAAGTAGTCACTTATCTAGAGGAGAAAGGCTTTCTGCACGAGTAGATGGGAGGCATCAAGCAGTCGGTAGAGTTTTGTACTCCATATTAGACTAGTGCATAATAAGTCAACCGGTGGCATGTTTTTTTTCCCTGTACTTGTTTAGATTGGTTACAGGCGTTGATCTGCCAAAGGGATTAACTCTTTTCCCTTTTTCACTGCACAAAACGTTCTGTAAAATGACAATCAGCAGGATAGTGTGGCATGTAGGTTTGTTGTTTGGGAACCAAAATCCTCCCAGCTAATAACTGACCTGAGGAGATGTCATTTAGTTATGTTCTTACTCTGTTGACTTGTATAGTACTGTTGTTCTTGTACCAGAACCAATGCCTGTATTATCTGAAATCAATACAAGCTTCGAGGGCTGTTTGATCATAAGTAATCCATCACATTCGTTGTCTCAAAGACCTGATTATAACGTGCTTAATTATAGTTTTCAACGTCTTAAGTTCCGATACACATGAATCTTAAATTTGTACGGTTATTAATACAATGCAAGCTAGAGGAATAAAACTATTTTGCCAGCGTGCTCGTGTCATTGGATAAGCTAGCTGTTGCGTGCAGTTTCTTACAGGGTCAAGCCATCTTTGTCAACATGCAGAAATGATCCAAGAGTGATACGTCACCTTGCGTCGACTGCTCCGCCGCGGAGACAAGTGGCAGACACATCGAATCGACCACCAGTCCACCACACCCCGGCCGGCGCATCTGCCTACGCGTCCTGTACACTTGTACACGCCGCCCTGAACCGGTCAAAACGCCGGCTCACGACAAACACCTACAAAACCGTCCGCGCCCGCGCCCGCACCCGCACCCGCACGGGGTATAAACCGTATGGAAATCCAACACTGTTTTGTAAAAATAATATAAAATAATATATTTTTTCGATTATTTTCGTTTCTAAAATTTAATTTTTCTAATTTCTCTCAACATAGTATTAAAGTCACCCTGAATATTTAAATCTATAGATATAAGAAATTTCTAATCGTTTTCAACTATTTCTTAAAAAAACAATATAAAATGATACAGTTTTTGACTGTTTTCATCGTTCCCCGGCAGCCGATGAGCCCATGCAAGGTACGCGCGCACGTACGCATCAGCTGCCTCCTCGTCTTCCCCTCCCGCACGGCATCCGTCACCCACCTAACCACGTCAACTCCGCGCGCTCGCCTCGCCTCGCTCCCGCGCGAGCTAACCTAGCCTTCTCCCTTTCTCCGCGACGCAACGCCACTCCACCGCAGGCACTCCACGCAAACGCAGATCACCAAAACCCACGCAACAACGTACGACGACGACGGGGAGGAGGCCGGGTTGGGCGGGGCCGATGGTGTTCAGCGCCGCGTGGCTGGCAGCGGCGGCGCGGGTGCCGGCGGAGCTGTGCCAGGGCGCGCCGAGGCCGGGGCGGCGGCGGCTGCGGGGCGACGAGGTGCTGCGCGCGCTGTTTCTGCCGCCCGTGCGGGAGCTGGAGCGGCTCGCCGACTGGCTCTTCGTGTTCTTCTGCCTCCCCCTGCCGGACTACTACGTGCCGGGATCCGGCCGCGGCGGGCTGCTGGTGGCGCGGGCGCCGACGGGCGCGCTCCTGTACGGCGGCGGTAGGTACCGGAGGTCCCTCTCCGTCTCGTCGCTGTCCTCCTCCTCCTCGTCGGAGTACTACTATTATTCTGACGATTAGGAAGCGTCAAGCATAAGTGTACAGAATGCTATTGTATTGTGGTTTATTCGTCAGTCTGGTGCTTGGCTTTTTTTCTGCTAAATTCTTTGTAATGTCGGTCACTGAACCAACAAATTCAAATGATCTTTTTTGGGGTTAATTTTGTTGGTTAAAGATTGTTTTGTTTCTAAAATTGGAGGTGCTCGATGGTTTTGCGATAGCTTTGTTGATTAAGAAAAAAGAATCAAAATGATGTCTTTATTCTTAACATGAGTGCAGCAACCATAGGTGGACGGCGGTTAATTATTTCGAATAAAAATATGAGTATATATTTGGTGGCCGGACAATAATTGGGCCGACTGCAACAGATCGATTATTTACCAATTGTCCCTTTCGATGCCATATATTCTTAGTTACTCTTTTCTCTTTTTTCAATACATCTCGAGCAGTGGCTGACAAGTAGTTGAAAAGTGTTCGGTTTAATTACAAATCAAACTGTGCAACTGTCTAACATAAATCTATGCTCCTTTTTAATCATATATAAAATTAAATTAAATTAAGGATCCCTTATAGCAAAAGGTGAGCAACATATTTCATTAAAAATATTATTTTATTTATTTTAGGTAATATTGTGATTAGTACGTGTATTTAGCTAGTCATTTGAAAATGAGAAAATGTGTACGGGTACTTTTTGCTATGAATATCATTTCCTAAATTGTAATATTACACTTCTAAATATTTCAAAGTACCTTTCAATTATTAGCAAGAAGATCAATCACATTACTTCAGATTGCCAACAAAAATTCCATTTGAAGACAACTATATATCCTAGTACAATATGTATCCCAATATGCAAATGTATTGAAGACGCACATATACCGCCCATGCAATCACATGAACACAACCGCATGTGCACCCCTTTTAACACACTCTAAAGATACTTTTAGATGATAGCGATAAATCCCTGATATCACTAATTTTCTACATAAAGACTTAAGTAATTGCATCTAGATTTGAGCTATAGCATGTACGCACAAACTCCATCATGAAACTAAAAGGTGCTTTCTTATATGTAGGAAAATTAAAATGTAGATTGACTTTTTGTTCGCCTACTGTAGCCCTATACTAGATTCTTTGAGACAACCATGCATTAGATTTGTTTTCATAAATAATTGTAGGATACTGCATACAGACGCACTATGTTTTTCAATGCTACACGTTAAGCAGGCTTAAACAAGATGTACATGGGCCACTTGCTATTTGTTGAGAAAAGAATACATTTTGCCCGACGACACGTGCACATGCCCTCTCGCCTATACACTTCTTACGGATCTTAATTTTACGGCCTTTCAAACTGGCGGGCCATTCCCCATGCACAGCCTCTCCCGCTGGCGGCCCATAAAAAGCCCCATTTAAACTAGGCACCGACCGCTGAGACTTTTGACCAGCCAACTAGTAGCTGGATGAGAGACTGCTCTTTCTCGGTCGTTTCCAACTTTCCCCACGCTACAGAGAGGCGGAAAGCAAGCAATTTGCTTTTTTTTTCTCACCGATTTCTTCTCTCCAGCGGCTTCTTTGACACTAGTATGGGATGTATAGTTCTTTCTTGCTAGATCTTAAGCTAGATATATTAGGATGTAATGGTGACCATAGAGATATGTGTTGCTGATTTTATTCTTCCCCCATTCGCTTCGTCAGTGATGGAGATTTTAATGTCCTCGGTGGCATTGTGTTTGCGTCTAACGATGACATCGTCATGGTCATCGGTGCTGCTAGGAGGTATGTGGTTCTAGATCGGCCACTAAGACTAGATTCCGTCTGTTAACGTTAAAATTTGATAAATCCTTAAATAGATTTAGTTAAGAATCGAAGAGCAAATTAGCTTATAGAAAAATACTGATCGATAGATGGAGAAGCTGATTGGACACATAAAAATATAGATGGTCTTAATAAGGAAAATGACAATCGGATATGTGAAGATGGATTCATTTTAGTCGATAGATGGAAGATTATTCAGATGATGCCAAATCTAAAAAGTAAACGTAGAAATCATGGCAGAGCAATTTTGTATCTATAAGATATTTCTTGTATTTAGGTAGGAGTAATTGTTTTTGTTATTTTCTTAGAGTTAGTTTCTTTTTTTTAGAAAATAATATCCAGAGGTTGTTTGTAACCATCTTGTACTCGTGTAATCCATAGGTATAAATACAAACCCGTAAGGACCTTATAAATCATCTACATAGATCAATATAACTTCAGCACATCGCCACCTTAGTTCTTCTAGGTTTTTACCGGTAGTTTTTGGCTCTCGATATAGGGCTACATCAGTTAAGTCCGATCTCCGGCGAAGAGATAAGTCTCACCATTATCTTGGTATATCGATTCTGTTTAAGGCTGTATCGGTTGAGTTTAAACTTTTAGCCCGATCTGTTCTATCACGTCATGTTTGTGTGAGATTTATCGACTTATCGAGTTTCTTTTATCATCATCAGTCTCGTGTTACATTGGTTAAGTTTGGCCTTCTAAACTGTTGATAATATATTGAGTCTAAGTTGGTGGGTTTTTATCTGACGTTTCATCAAAGTAGCCAACCGATGAATTATTTTTATATTGATATTCAAGTTTAACATATCGGCTTATCGACCAATTTACATAGATCGTCCACAATTAATCTACTGGTGATTGATCTGGTTTGTTAAATCCTATTTTATATTGTCTTAGTTTGGTTCGATCTATTAAGGTTATTTTTAATAGGATTGACATTATGATCTAGTAAGTTTCGTTCCTTTCATCGGCTCAGCTAGCTAATGAGTTCAGTTCATATCATATTTCTATAATCGCATCAAATCATTAGCCGATGTATAAATAAGCTATCTTCATATCATGGTAATATACCTCGATGACTATCTCAACTCTATCAGCACATCTAGCCAATAATAAAAGTCCGTATTGACCTACCTACCAATTAGCTCGATGATCTAATTCTATCTATTTTTTTTATTAATTAGATATCAAATTGACTGGCATGCCCTGAACCCAACAACCCAAAGACGTAAAGATATTAAGAATCTATACTGAAGCTAAGAAGATCTACAAGGGTTTCTCCTATTTAAATGCATCAGACCAAATTTCTATCGGCCAACTCGATCGACCGATTTGACTTAAACACCATCTTACATGATGATGTTACGGTTGCCGACCATTTTGTGAGTCCTGGATGTTAATCTATTCGATATGCTTCTTCGGTTACTGCTTCAAAATTGTTATATTGCTTCGTCAAACCTCACTAGGGTTTGCTTCTAATTTTAATTTTTGTTATGTTCTATTATAAGGGGCCAGATTTACTGTATCCTACATATTAATATAATAAACTCTTTCTGTCGACAAAAACCCTGCTCGGTGGCAAATTAGCAAATTCCCCCACGAGCAACGAACCCGAAACCACCGCAGATGCCATCACAGCCGTCCGTTCCCACCTGATCAGCGACCGAATCAAACGGCCACCACGCTCCCTCCACGCACCGAATCCAACTCTAATAAAGCAATTCATCATCGAGTCGGTCTCCCTCACGAAGCAACCCCAACCTTCTTGACCTTTCCCGGCCGTGACACCCACGCGATTCGCTGCTCCAATCGGATCACGTCGCCGTCGCCGTCGCCGTCGTCCTCCGCGATCGCCAACGTCGTCGTCGCCTTCGGATCCACCCGCGATGCAGCACGGCGGCAGCGGCGACTACGCCTCGTCGGCCCCCCCGGCGGGCCACTACTTCCCGCAGCAGTACGCGCCGCCCCCCGCGCCGAATCCGCCGTACCCAGCATCCTCGGACGCCGCCCCGCCGATCCCGGCGAGCTACGCCTCCGCGCCGCCCTACTCGGTGGGGGGAGGGTACTCCGATCAGCCGCCGTCGGCTCCGTCCTACTCGCAGCCACCGCCCCAGTACGCCGGGTACGCGCCGCCCTACAATCCCAACCCCGCGCCCTACCCACCGGAGCCGACCCCGGCCCCGGCGCCGTACTACAGCTACCAACCGACGACCACGAAGCATGCTCCGGCGGCGGAACCCAACCCCCCGCCGCTGCCCTACAACGCCCCGTACTACGGAGGCTACCAGCCGCCTACCGCGGGCTACGGCGAGGGTGATGATTACCTGAACGAGGGTTCCTACGCCTATAGTGGCGGCGGCGGCGGCCCCGAGCCGTATGGGGCACACGGCACGGCGCCGACGCGGTCAGGTACGGCGATGTTTGATGATTACGGCCGGTCGATAGGGCTCTCGTCGGGAGGGGCGGAGCAGCGGCCCACCGGTGGTGACGGCAGCAGTGTGGGTGGGAGCTTTGGGAAAATTGCGAGGGCTGTTCCGAAAGCGGAGAGTCACGAGGATGCCAGCGGTGGTGCGCAGAAGTTCCGGGTTAAACTGTTGCCTGAGGGTGCCGGGAGCGCTACTGATGTGCTTTGTCAGGTATGATGAAATTATTGATAGGATTGGTCGAATTATACATTTCGCACGCAAATTTAGAGTTATGATGTTTGAAACATGTTACTGTTACTGTTAGATTGTGCGCTAGAGTGTGGCCTTGGTAGTTCCAATATGCCTCTAACATGTTCGTGTTGCTGTTGCAGATTGGTCTGGATGGAATTCACATGCTTGATCCTAGCACAAGCAGGACCCTAAGGATTTATCCCCTTGATACACTGACAAAATGGGATGTAAGTGCGACATCCCTTTTGCAGAAAATTATGTATATATTTTTAACATAAATACATAATGGCAATGCTGTTCTTCTAATGGATGATTCATTGTCGTGGTGCTTATTTAGGTTTTAGATTCAACTGTATTTGCATTTTGGGCGAAGACTCCAATTGATATTGAAGCAAAGCGAATAAGGTTGAAGTCAAACAGCTATACCTCCAATACTTTGCTTGACACTGTGACTGCAGCAACTGTGCAGGTTTTGATCTGTCCTTCAATTATCTATCGCTATTTACCCTCATTTTAAGACTCTTAGCTTTAGACCTGCTTTGCTCTGTAACACTATTACTAATAGGTGCTTTTGGTGTAAAAATGTTAATTAGAAAATACCAAAATTATGAGTATTTGAACCAATACTCATCATAGGGACCAACAAAATATGACTATATCATGAATGTCTCACTTCTCCAAAGTATTACCACAGACATGAGATACGTCATATTACAACAAATATGATGGCATGCTATTCTTTCGTTTTATGTACTCCAACATTCTGTGTTTGAATTACTCTCTTGTAGATTTATGATGGGATATAAGTTGGCTAACTTGGTTACCATATTGATTGGCAGTACTCCTTCCCCTGAATATTTGTAGAAAACTATATTAGTTTTTTAATATAAAAAAGATCTTGCGCTGATACATCTTTCTTGATACTATATTTTGTTCACATGGTTTACTCATACATGCAGCATATTTAATGTTTCTTGTTTATTTTTTTGACAAAACGACATTTTTAACTTTATGAAACTACATAGTTTAAGGAGATTGGTGGAGATGCAAGAGGCAGAGGAACTGTAGACAGTAGCAAACCCATGGCACAATCGAATGAGAAGAAGAAAGGTTTTGATTGGATGTTTGCGAAACCTGTTGACGAAGTGAAAGACCATTGGGTAAGTTGAGCTGCTGTGACACACATTTACTACTTATCTTAGTTATGGTATTGCTAGAAGCATTTTAGTTTATTATTTGTTTACTTGCATTGTTCCACTTCCTGTTCCCCCCTCTTTTTTTAAGCATATGTATGTAGTTAGCCCTTTACATGACAAGAAACTCTGTATCCATTTTGGTCGAGCATTTTGTCATATCATGAAGACCACTTCAGTTCAATTAGCAGTACATTACTGATATTGTTCTAGCCACTGATTGTTTTGCCATCTTGTACCATCATTTTGTTACTCTTATGATCATGTTTCTTCTCTTGATCTTCATCAAATGGCCACATGGACTTAATTTGTCCTTTGACTCCATTTTAGGTTCCAGATGAGGCTTCGAAGAAGTGCTACTCATGTGCTGCTGATTTTAGTCCTTTTAACCGCAGGGTAATTTGTATATCATCTTTGTTCAGATATACTTATTCATTACTTTTATGATGATATTTTGATGAACAGCGATGATTTTTTCTTTGCAGCATCATTGTAGGAACTGTGGTGAAATATTCTGTGACAAATGCAGTCAAGGAAGAACTGCTCTGACTGCTGAAGATAATGCTCCACTTGTCCGAGTTTGTGATAGATGCATGGTACGTTCTGCTACTTATTGCTTGATTATATTAATTATTTCTTTTTCTGGATGCTATCCTAGGTACATTTACTTAGTTCATTTTAAACATGTACTGCTTGATCGTGTTACTTCTTGATTGTTTTTCTCTCGTTGCTACTGTTTTTCAAATTGAGCACAGTTCACATAACCTCTGCAGCAACTCACCTATCATTGCCTGTTGCTTTATCTATACATGTTTTAGTAGTTTCATATCCTAATACCTCTGCAGAATTTCACTGAACAGATGGCAAAAGTAGTCAAATTTGAATATCTGTACACTACAACTATTCCTGGCGATTTGAAATTCAGTGCCATGTGTTCATATATCACGTTTCTTATCTCTCTCAGGCAGAAGTCTCTCAAAGGCTTAGCATAGCACAGGAAGCTGCCAGTAGGTCTGCCACAGTGCAAAGTCATGAAGATCTTGCAAGAAAACTTAAGGTCATTTATTAGATGACACTCCCTCTGTATTATACATTCATTTGGGTGACTTGTACACTTGACGGATTAATCAAGTATGCTCTGTTGGAATGTAAGAATCGCAAATGTTTGTTGGCACGTGTTTTCCCATCAAAATTGTAGTCCCTAAAATCTGTAGGTGCCATCAGGAAAGTGCAGCATGTTTTCTGAGCCTGTGATCTTAGCAAGTTTATGCTTTCATCAACAGGAGGAAATGGAGAGAAATCGCAAGTCCTCAGGTTCTGCATCGGGAGGTGCATCAGGGACCAGAATGAGGGAAGTTGCATGTCCTACTTGCACTGTCCATCTTCAGGTCGGTCACAGACTTCATCAGGCTGTGTATAACTCAAATGTTAATGCTCTTACAAAAATGATATATTTGGTGCTTACACTCACTAACAATAGATGTGCAAATGGCAGGTTCAGGTTCCAATCTCTGGCTCAGAAACGGTGGAATGTGGGGTATGCCAGCATGCTTTCCTTGTCAGCGCCAACTGATACTCAGGGAGACAGCATGTCTATAGCCATTATTCTGTTTATAACTCACTTATTTCGCTGTTCTATACATAATAAGCGTGTGTTCAGCCTGTAGATGTTTCCTGGTGTTGGTGACCAGACCACGACAGGATATGCTAGATTTTCTTGTACATGGGTTAATCCTAAAAGGCTAAATATATGATCTTTTACTGCGGAAAATTTAGACATGATGGGTGTTTGTAGAAGTTCTTAAAAGCAGCTTGGGTGTGTGCTTTCAGACAAAATGAAATGGGTTTTGAAGCAATGGTGTAGGGATGCATCTAGGATGTGTGCATCTTCCTGTCAGCAATGTCGGTTCGCTTCCGGTCGCAAATATATCTTCTCTGAATTATCTTGGGGAGCAAATGTACTTGATTGCCTAAAAGTCTAGAACGCATGTTATTACTTGCTACTAGTTGCTACTACTTGTTAGAGAAGAGCAGAATGTGGGGCAAGATTAAACAGCGCCAAGTTGAAGCGTGCAAGAGTCTAATGATTAATCCCAATATCACTAGCAGCTTGTTAACACCCATCATACCTCTCGAAAAGCAATATTCCTTAACAAAGTTTATGACCATCATCAAGTGACCCCCATGGCCCAACTGAAGCAGCAGACGCATCTGTAGTTCTGCACACGCTCCACAGTAGCAGTGTCACTAGCTCCAGCAAAGGGCGTGCTGGCAGGGAATCAGGATAGCACGTAGCAGGCTAGGCCACAGGCCAGCAGCAACGCAGGCTGCATCCATGCGTGCATGTGACTAGTGTTCATGGAGTACCTGATGGGCCACCCAGCGTGGACTAAAACGAAATGAACCTGAATCCTCTCCCTGAGAGATTGACACAGGTTGATCTGGTTTAGTGGTTCTCGAGCATGAGCTAAACACACTATGACTATGGGTAGTTGATGCCAGTAGTGACCAGCGTTAAGCCCAGTTTGGATCGAAGGAATTTCAAGGGAATTGTGAAGGATTTCATTCCTTTGGAAAAATTTCACTGTTGCACCGTTTCGATCAAAGGAATTTGTGAACAATATTCCTCAGGTTTGAGTTTCTTTCCTCTATTTTTCCTACCATTTTACAGGAAAACAAAACTCGATGGAAACTTGATGGAAAATTTCATGTACGGACAAGAGAGTAGCAAATGGTATTGATGTATATTTAGAATTCCTTTTTCCAAACAGCTATATCTATATTTCCTGTATTTTTTTATCTCTTCTTTGCACTGGTATTCCTATATTTTATATTCCTATGCTTTTTTATATTTTATTTTCCTGACTTCTAAATAGTGCTTTATAGCGTGCCTTCTCTGCTACATTGATCCCATGAGCCCGGGCAGCTCCCTAGGGTCGCGGGGCCATGGGTTCGCCAGTGATGATCTGGTTTAAGAAGCGGGAGGAGAGAGGGCATTGATCTTGTTTTAACCATTGAAGAGGACACCGGCACGTTGATTGCATGATTGATCTCTCCTCGAAAGCTGCGTCTCTTCCCTCTCACCACCCGCGGCTTTTAAGCGGAAACACCATCATTCGCTGCTGAAAGTGTTCCATCCAGGCATGTAACCACGGGAAAGTCTGTGCAGGAAACCAGTAGAAACTCGCCAAGAAGTGGGCAACTCCACAGTAAAGCTACCAAGCCTATGCAATGCAGGGTCTAGAGCTAGAACATAGCATGTCTCTGAATACAACGAGCTCTCGAGATGGCTGTCAGCTAGCCGCGTGATCCGATGAGTGTGTAGCTGAATTCTTCAGACAATGGTGCTGTGACACTGAGTTTTGTTAATTCTTCAGACATACAGCACTCCGATTGAAAGTGTGGTATTAATTCTATTTACTATTAGTACATATAGAGATCAATCCGGGTATCTTACCACTAATTAAAATTAAACTACTATAATTATATTTTTCTATAATTACAAATAGACTAATACTTCCTCCTGTCTAATCGAGAGTATCGCTAACATTTAGACTGAATTGAAACTCTTGAAATAGTGAGATAGGAAAGCCCTTAGTAAAGACGTCGGCGTACTGCGATACCGTAGGAATATGTAGAACACGAACGTGACCGATGGCGACCTTCTCAAACAAAATAGAGATCAATCTTAACATGCTTCGTTCGCTGATACTGCACTAGGTTGCCAGAGAGATATATAGCACTAATATTGTTGTAATAGACTAAGGTGGCATGGTGAGAGTGGTTGCAAAGCTCAAAAAGCAGCTGATGCAGCTAGGTAGTTTTAGCAACACCATTCACCACAGCACGATATTTAGTTTTGGTACTTGATCTGAAGACCGTATGCTGACGCTAGAAAGACCAAGACACCAAGTTGTCCCCAAGAAATACTGTGTAGCCAGAGGTCGAGTCGACATCCGTGTAAACAACAAGATCTGCAGGTGAAGATCGGCGCATGGTCAACCCAAGTGATAGTGTGTCCTGCAAATAGCGCAGGATCCGCTTGAGAGTAGCGAGGTGTGGTTCCTGAGGATCATGCATATAGAGGCATATCTGCTGAACTGCAAAGGCAATGTCTGGTCGGGTGAAAGTTAGATACTGCAAAGTGCCAACTAGGCTACGGTACTGTGTAGCGTCAACAACAGGCAGTCCATCAGTAAATAATTTAGAGTGTAGATCAACATGCGTGCTACATGGCTTGCACGCACTTATCCCGGGGCGCTCCAAAATATCCTGATTGTACTACCGCTGAGAAAGGAACAGACCATCTACAGAGTGTGTCACAGAAATACCTAGAAAGTGATGCAGCTGATCCATATCCGTCATAGCAAACTCACGCTGGAGAGCCTCAATGATGTGCTTGAGAACTCTAGCAGAGGAGGCAGTGAGGACAATGTCATCAACATATAGCAATAAGTAGGTCGTGTCTGCACCGTGACGATATATAAAGAGCGAAGTATCTGACTTTGTTTCAACAAATCCAAGTGATACGAGGTGAGAGACGAACCTATGATGCCAAGCACGAGGAGCTTGCTTCAAACCATATAAGGACTTGTTGAGCCGACAGATAAAATCTGAGCGAGAAGAATCCACAAAACCAGAGGGCTGCACGCAGTACACTGTCTCAGTGAGAGTGCCATGGAGAAATGCATTCTTCACATCTAGTTGATGAATGGGCTAGTTTTGAGATAATGCCAGAGAGAGAACAACTCGACCTGTCACATGTTTGACAACGGGACTGAAAGTTTCATCATAATCAACACCGGACTACTGTGTGAAATCCCGTAGTACCCAGCGAGCCTTGTAGCGATCAAGAGACCCATCGGTGAGCAATTTGTGTCGATAAATCCATTTGCTAGTCACAACATTAACGCCAGGAGGGTGAGGCACAAGACTTCAGGTGTCATTGGCAATCAGAGCGTCATACTCAGCCTGCATAGTAGATCACCAATTGGGGTCTGACAGTGCATCATGAATAGAGCGAGGAAGAGGCGACATGGGCATAGCGTGGAGGTTGAGGCGATCCATGGGCTGTGCGATGCCAGCCTTGCCATACGTGCGCATCGAGTGCGCATTGGTGACTAAAGGGATGACGATCGGTCGGGTGACAGCTGTGTGGCCGGTACCGCTAGCGACAACCTGCGCACGAGCAGCAGGACTGACAACACTCGTGGTCGACGTGGTGCCATTAGCAGCGACCTGTGTTGGGTGTATAGGGCAGCAGCATCGGACGACGTGGATGGTGGCGTGGGGGTGGTGCCATGGGCAACAGAGCTGAACTCAGGCGACCACGGCCTTGCACCAGGGCTCGACAGCGCAAGTGTGGCCTCGGGCACGTGATGTGCCGCTGAGAAAGTTGTTGTACCTGCATGCACAAAACGAGCTCCAAGAACTAAAGCGGTAAGATCATGATCATCGACAAGAAAGTCCAGGGCAAAGGATACCATGGGTGTGCTAGACATGTTGGAGTAAGAGAAAAATGATTCATCAAAAATGATATGTATGGAAATAAGGATGCGGTTCGACTGAAGATCGAGACATCAATGGCTTTTGTGCTCCGAGGAGTAGCCGAGGAAAACGCATAGAGAAGAACGGGGGGCAAGTTTGTGGGGCGTTGTAGAGGACATATTGGGGTAACAGGTGCAACCAAAAACTTTGAGATGATCATATAAGGGCTAGGCAGAGAAGAGAGCGTTATATGGTGTGGAGGAGGTGAGAGTTTTGGTGGGGAGGTGGTTCACAAGATATGTGGTGGTGTGAAGAGCATCAACCTAGTAAGCTGGGAGGAGACTCGCCTAAAACAACAGGGAACGCGGAGTGTTATTGATGGTACGAATGGAACACTCTGCTTTACCATTTTGTTGGGAGGTGTATGAACACAACATACAGATGGTAACATTATGGGAGAGAAAAAACATGCGAGTCTGGGAATTGTCGAATTTACGGCCATTGTCGCACTAGATGCTCTTGATGGTGGTGCCAAACTGTATGCGAACATAAGCAAAAAAATTAGAAAGAGTGGAAAATGTCTCGGATTTGAGACAAAGTGAAAAAGTCTAAATGTAGTGAGAGCAGTCATCAAGAATAACAAGATAATATTTATATCCTGACACAATAACAAGTGGAGAGGTCCATAAATCACAATGGATTAAATCAAAATTATGAGTAGCTCGAGAGCTAGATGAACCGAAGGGTAGACATACATGATGACCAAATTGGCACGTATGACAAATATGATCGATATCATTTTTATTGCAGAAAATGATATTGGACCTAATGAGTTTGGATAAAACTTCACGCCCAAGGTGACCGAGACGACGATGCCAAAGGGAGGTGGGTGCTACGATGAATGCGGAGGTGTGTTAATCCCATCTATCGGTCGCCAATGGGATCGTCAAATTCGACGAAGGAGGCAGCTATGGACTCAAGACGGTGGCAGTAGTCAGTGACGCTTAGAGACTCCTGGCGGAAGGTAGCAGAAGGTAGCGAAAGGTGCGGAATGTGTCTCAAGGAGAAGGACATGGGACTCCTTCTGGCTGAGGAATTCGTCCTCGAGGTAGCACCATGTGTTGCGGGCGCGACCTTGCCGTATCATTAGCCACTGCTGCAGGTCACTGGAGACGGTGCCATATACCCATGTGAGGACGTAGCAGTCCGCCTGGATCCATGCTAGGCGGGTGGAGAATGTCTCATCCTCGAGGACGTGGCATGTGAGGGCATATTTACTGAGGATAGTGAGAAACATGTTGCGCCATTTGGTGTAGGTGTCCGTGGCCTTGTCAAGGACAATGGGGATGAGTGCCTTTATGTTGACGACGGCGGTGGCTTGCACCCAGAGAGCCTCATGAGCACTCTCGTACGCGTCCAGGGCAGCATTGCGAAGACGGGCCTCCTCAGCCCGACATGCTTCTTCATCGCGAGCAGCTTCAGCCATGAGACGGCGGTCTTCGGCTTCTTTGGCCGCCTTGGCGGCTGCTATGGCAGCGGCGTCATCGTCTTCACCGACCATGAGGGGCGGGACCGGCGGCCGCACCCGGTGATGCAGCAGGGCGAGCGATCAGGATCGGATCGGCAGTAGCAGCGCGGTAGGATCGAATCGGTGATTGATTGGATCGGATCGGCGAGCGATCGGATCAGCAGCAGATAGGATCCGATCGGATCGGATCGGCAGCAGGCAAGATTCGATCGGCGGCCACACCCGGTGACAAGGGCAGCTATGGGGCGGACGATCAGATCGGCAGTGCGGACGATGAGATCGGTGACATGTAGTCAGCAACGGTGGTGGCGATCAGATTGGCGGCGGGCGCTGGTTCAGGAGCGGAGGCAGGATCGGATCGACAACCACACCCGGTGACGAGGGCAGTTACAAGGCGGGTGATCGGATCGGCAGTACGGGCGATGAGACCGGTGACACACCCGACGACATGTAGTCAGCAACAGTGGTGACGATCGAATCGGTGACGGGTGCTGGTTCAGGAGCGGCATCGTTGCGAAGGTGGGCGATCGGACCTCGGCAGCCTCCTGCAGCACAGTAATGACAGAGGACTGAAACCGAAGGTCAGACGATGATAGCAACGGCGGCGGCGGCGGGGGGCGCTGGTTTTGGTTACGGAAGGGTAGCGGATCGGAACCGCTCTGGTACCATAAAAATATGAGAATCATTGATTTTATTTCTTGTCAATGCATCAGAACATATAGAGATCGGTCGGGGTGGCTCACAGCTATGCTACTAATTAAAATTAACTTACTATAATTATATTTTTTATAATTACAATAATAGATTAACACCGATGAGTAGAGCTGCTTACGTTTCTACCGGCTGCAATGAGAGCAGCCGCAGTGAAATGATCTTTCACCTTTTGACGTCGGTTCCAGTGCGAACTGAACGAGCTCGACGTGGTTTTTTTACTTCTTCGCGAGCGAATTAACCGATCCTGCAACAGCAATGCATGCCAGGTTTCTGTTCCTAATCCTTCTGGCCCATGCTGTGATGCTGTCTTTTGACCGTCGCTTTGGGCAGAGCCGTACTGTCTGATTACCCTGTAACTGACAATGTCGAATTGTGTTTCTTGCTCGTGTTTGTACCATCGGATGTGGTCACCTAATCTATTGAATCTTGAAACAGCATTTGATCCACCAATAGTATGACAACCCAACTTCTGAATTGTCCTGAGCAGTTCTACATTGCTTCTGGGTAGCTAGCCGCATTGTCCTTGAACATTTGGATGTTACATTGCAAGGGAAAAACGCATGTTGCTTTCATGAACTCCACCCCTCTCAGAAAGCTTAGCCGATTTCGGTTCATGAAACCTGATGGTTTAATTGCTCCACTCCATATATTCCCTAGTCTCTACCTCCTTTCTCCTCGAGAATCTTCTACATATTGGTACTAATAATTAAGGGATAGAAAGAAAGCGAAGAGCACTAAGGCATTCTTATCTGGTACTATCTGAAGCTAGCACTGCACCCGTCATATACAGGATACCAAACTCAGTTTGGTGGATTGGATCAGTGCCTTCTCCCAATATAAGTAACCCAATTGTTCGATTAGTATTTCAGATCCCATCTTTCAATTGCCAATCCACTTGATTAAGCTCAGAACGATGAACTGCATGCCTTTCCAAATACCTAAAGACTAAAAAAGCTACAAGCATGTAGCAAACAGGCCATGCTTTCAGACATACGCATTTTGGCTTTATCTCTGTCCATTATGCAGCCATTTGAACATGTTCCACGTTCTGTGATCTCCCCAACTATGTCCTCTGTGTGATATCATTGCATGTATGGACTCGCTCAACAGCACCACGCACCCAGAGTCCCAGTTAGCTCAGACTCAACAATCAGGCTTTGCATACTTGTAGACAGCCACCAGCAGCATGCTACTATACAGTTGATAACGGCATTTTATATGGATCTCGATTGGACTGCATAGATAATGCTTACAGGTTGTTTTGTCAGTAACATGGCGAATAGTTGAGTGGACAACCTATGATTGGGTCCAATAGCGTTTAAGTAAGTAAACATGGGTTCTTATCTATGCCACCACTTCACTTACATGGTCGCTTTTATCACTCAAATAGCAGAACGCTATCCACCCCATCCTCCCTGTCAAGAAAAAAAGCCACCGTCTAATATCCCTCTACATCGCCACCTTCAGCGTTGTACGAGTGACAAGGTTTTCTCTGACTTTGTAACGAGGATTAGAGTCTAGGTGTAAGAGCAGTGTAAGCAGTTTGGTCTGGTTAGCCTTAGCATTGTTACACTATTATCGATATTGTTACTATCTCTTTTGTTTTTAAGTAGAGCTCTATCTAGTCGCACGAGTAACTGATGCAGATCAATTTATCGTTGATGTTGCTTTTATCCATCTTTGTTGTGTTCATCTCTAGGCAATAGAAAAAGGGATTAGATTAGGGCTTGGTTGGTTGTAGCCACTAATTCCCTCTTGGGAAACTTAGATGTCGCTCAATGTTTAAAAAGTTCAATAGGGCACACATCAATTCATTGGTTTCACTATAGTTATTATAGGGATTCACTTGATCGATACATAATTTTTTTCCTTTATGAGGGCCGTGTCTCCACTAATGTGGGGAATACCATAGATTGTGCTACTTGTTAATGGTGCACAATCAAGCCATCCATGCTATCATCCAATGATCCAATGGGACAATTGGGCATGGACCAAGATGCTAACAAAATGATTCTCACTTGGTGAAGCCAAATGATCAATAGAAACTTTGACGTTGTTCCAATCTAATCGGATGCAAGAGAGGATTTACCCCACTCTCCTCATATTTGACGTTGTTCCAATCTCGTCGGATATAGCCCTTATTTTCTGATTGTGGGGTCGTCGCTTGCTAGGTAGTTGGCGATCAACTAGAGGTAGCTATAGGGGTAGTGACTTCCTATGTGATTGGAAGAATTGATCATGGTTAGCTTTAGCCGGTTTAGTAGTCTCAACTAGTTGTGAGCATTCACATCTAGACGTTCCTAGGGCAACAATTGTTGGAGGAATATATTGTTTCTAACGAGCTCTCATCAATCAAATGGAAAAGAGAAATCTAGGTGAAAACCTTGATTAGATTTATCTAGATTTGGCAATATTGATGCTTGCATATCATATTCTTTTTGAAGGTTATCTCGCACCCATAGATAAAAATATGGTTCTAGCTTGGGATGATAACCACCTATAAATGACATTGTTTTGGAGTAGCTACCTAGGTTTTTTATTTGTTCAGTTGTATGTTAGAAAAATTAATATGTTGTTGTCTATCTTAGTCTCTTTTCTTTTTTTTGGCTGGGTGCATTCTAATAAAAGTAAGAGCCTTTTGTAATTTTATTTCTTAATAATTTTTTTCATTAAAAAAAGTAGAAAAACGCAAGAGAATGTTTTTTTTTTGTTTTCGGAAGAACGTTGCTACTCCGAAGTTTTTGCTATGGTAGTTAAGAACTGAAATGGACAGAGTCACTTCTGTCGCACAAAAAGAACATGGGAGATTGCATGTTTTCGTTCTCCGTAAGAATTAACGGATACTGTCCACTTATTGGAATCCTTTGTTGTGGGCAACTCTGAATTAAGATGGCCAATTGTCTGTCCTACTATACAAATTAACCGAGTACTATACTGCCTAATTAAGCAAGATCTGCTGTGCTACATGAACATGATATACACTAAACACAAGACAAAACATGCACGTAAGCGCTCGCGAATTCAGAGAAGCGCTGATGCATGGAAGGGAGCAGATAGCATCGGTCTTTGCTACAGGCTGCCTCGATGTCCTGCACTCCTGCTGCTCTACGCAGTGACGGAGCAAGTTTTCATTGAAAGAGTTTCCATTTTCTTCTTCCTCCTCTCCCTCTTTTTCTCTCTCTCCCTCTCCTCCCACCTTTTCTGCATGGTCGAGGCCTCCCTCCCGGCTCTTTTTCTCTCTCTCTCTCTTCTTCCCCCTCTCTTTCTTTTTTTTTCCATGGAGTCCAGCTGGTAGGGGATCTAGGCTGCTTGCGTGGTGTGCTGGTGTGGCTGTCCGTTTTCAGGCTTCGCCCACATCACCAAACCCTACGAACGCTAGTGGTAGGCGAGGTCAAATGCGGCGCAAGTTTGAAATGGGCCGTAGTGTGGGCGACGCTCTGTGAAATTCTCCAAAAACCTGATGGTTTTTTGCATGATTCCCTGCAGATTTCGTCGTGGGTTTAGATACAGGCTCGACTGACTGCAGCGTGAACGTGCGCGAGTGCGGTGGTTTTGAGGCACGAGAAGCGTACCAGAACAAAGTAACTGCTATAGTTGTGTCACTAGGCATGCATGCTGCATACAATGAATCTTACTAGGTCTATGCTGGTAGCAAAAAGCCAAAAACTTGACGTGGAGTCATACTCGTAGGTGGTACTAGCGAATCAGTGATCACCAGAGTTCACAGAGGGGCTATAAAAAAAGGGTCCTAATATCAAGTTTTAAATTTAATTATAATATAATTATTATGTAATTTAATAATAAAACTTATATATAACGTGTGTATATTAAAAATCCACGTTAACGTGTGTATATTTTTATAAAAAATTCTATAGAAAAATTATTTTAAAAATCAAATAAATTATTCATTAAAATTTAAAATGATTAATATATAATTAATTATACGTTGATATCTTAACTCACGTTTTAACAAACTCCATTCGACCCAAGCTACTATAAAATAACTGGCCCTAAAACCTCGAAATTCTGCAAAGACCCAGCGGCTTTCATCGGTTTCGTGTACCGTGGTGATCACGGGAACGGTCCGTGGAAACAGAGGAGTTTTCACCCAACCGCCGATGGCGTACGAGCCAGGGAGTGTGCGCGAGCGCCTCCTCCTGTCCTGTGCGCGCCACTCACGCAGCGTGACTCTCGCACGCACGAGTTCAAGTACCCAAACCCCAACCAGGTAGGCAGCCACCGCCCGGCGCGGTGGTGGGGGCTGGCACTCGGTGCGTCCAGGCCCGAGAGGCCGAGCCATACCGGCCGTCTCGTCGCCAGCTTTAAGCGCCAACACGACACGACGCGACGCCCCCTGCCGCTTCCTCGCCTTCACGTCTCGCTCCGTACGCACGCACGCAGCCGCGCAGCGAGAGGTGCGAGGGAGAGCGAGAAGAGCAGCGGGCGCGGCGGCCGAAGCAAAACGACACCAACGGGCGGATTTTTAAGTGTGCCATTCCGTCCTCCCCGTGTCCGCTAGCTCCCTCCCTCGTCTCCGGCCAAAAGGAAAGGGAAGCACCTCCGCTCCTTCCCTCCCTCTGTTCGGTGCACTCGGCGGCGGCGGCGATGGCTGCGGCGCGCGGGTGCAGCTTCCGGCGGTGCCTGGTTGCGCTGGTGGCGGTGGCGGCGGCGGCGCTCTTCATGGTCTGCGCCGAGGGAGCGGCGACAGGGAATGCCGAGCGGTCGCCGCAGCGGCGGCGGCGGCAGTTGCTGCGGCAGAGGCAGGTGCACAACCACCTCAGGCGGGTCAACAAGGCGCCCCTCGCCAGCATCGAGGTACGGCTGCCATCCATCCGTCCCATCCGTCTCCTCTCCTCCCACCAACATGGCGCGCATTCAGTTGATGCCTCGCGCATGGAGTTTTTCCTTCCCAAAGACTCTCGTTTCGTTTTGCTTTGGTCGCCGGAGGTGAATGCATCCATGGAGAAAGGCGGTGCATTTGGTATGTAAGTCGAAAAAAGGGCGCCCTTTTGATGGGTCTACTTGCTCGTGCTTGGTGATGAGCTGCTTTGCCTGACCGGCGTCCGCTTTGGAAGAGTGGATTGACTGTTCCTCTCATGGACCATGGCATTGGGTTTCTTCCGTTGATGGAGGAAAAGGCTCGCTTTTGGAGAAAATTTTATGGGTGCCCGTGCTCCTTTGGTTCTCTCGACTTCAAGGGGGGAAAGATGGTTGCTTTCCTTTCTATGGAGGAGAACAGAGTCTTCTTCCTTTTATTTTTTTTCTGAGCCATTAGTATATTTTGCTTTTTTTGCTTAAAGATTTCGTCTTTGAAGTATGGGGGATAATCTCTTCCATGAATGGTTTTAATCATCTCAGGTTGCATTGCTTTGATATGAAATTCAAGAACTCACTTTCCTTTTTTTTTTCTTACAGTTTTGCTAATGAGAATTTTTCCTGTCTCTCATATCATTCCTTCTCTGATATTTTTAGCATGATATTTTATCTTTTTGTTTTCTTTAATTGCATAACTGACAGTGAGAATTCAACAGAGTCCAGATGGAGACATCATAGACTGTGTGCATATCTCCAACCAGCCTGCCTTTGATCACCCTTTCCTCAAGAACGGCACTATCCAGGTTCCTCTCTCTCCATAACCATCACTGCCATTTTTTACAGTAGGGTTAGAGCTTCCCCCACATATCATGATAACACTCAATGGTGAACCATCATCACTTTTCAGATGAGTCCTGCTTACCACCCAAAAGGCCTGTATGATGAGTCCAAGGTTGCATCACAGCAGAACACCCAGACAATCGCCCAAATGTGGCATAAGAATGGCAAGTGCCCAGAGAACACCATTCCAATCAGGAGAACCAAGAAGGAGGATGTCCTGAGGGCGAGCTCCATCAGGAGATATGGCAAGAAGAGGCACAGGAGCACCCCAAACCCGATGTCTGTCGACCCTGATATGCTCAACGAGAGTGGCCACCAGGTAGGGTCGAGTGTTCCATTCAAGAACCAATCTTCGTAATAGGTACTTGGCAGTAGTGTTCATTTAAACTTGTTGTTTGTTCTCCATGGCGCAGCATGCAATAGCATATGTGGAGGGGGATAAGTACTATGGAGCTAAGGCAACCATCAATGTGTGGCAGCCAAGAATTGAGCAGGCCAATGAGTTCAGCCTATCCCAGCTCTGGATCTTGGGTGGTTCCTTTGGGCAGGACCTTAACAGCATTGAAGCAGGATGGCAGGTGAGGGAGTGAGACATGAGGGGGAAAAATACCCACTTGTCAAAAGTTCTATTAAATGCTTTGTTGCAGCTTCCATTTTTGTTCTTCCATGCGCCCAATTATGAAGGTCATTCCTCCCTTGCATGCGTCAATTATTCCTGTGTTGCAATAATGATATGCACACTACTGAAGAAACCTTTCATTTTAGGAGCAATAGTCGTTTACACAGAACCTTTCTTTCATGAGCAACTGTTTTAGGAGCTAAGTATGCTTTAATAGTGGAGTAATTATGCAATACTTTCTTCCATTGAGCTAAGAATGTTATAATGGTGGAGTACATTATGCACAGTACTCTTATACATTGTGACTTATGTCTTTATTCTCTCTACATAATTGCAGGTTAGCCCAGATCTGTATGGGGACAACAACACTAGACTCTTCACCTACTGGACTGTAAGATAAACATTACATTCCTTTCAATCCTCATGATAATTGTTTTTTAGCTTCTTTTTGTCTCTTATTTAGATCTACATTCCCTATCCGTTGTGTTATTAAATTGTGGATTAGCCTAATGATACTGATTTTTGTATTGCCTCTGAACCCTGTAGAGCGATGCGTATCAGGCAACAGGATGCTACAACCTACTGTGCTCAGGGTTCATACAGATAAACAATCAGATAGCCATGGGCGCCAGCATCTTCCCACTTTCCAACTATGGTGGTTCCCAGTATGATATCAATATTTTGGTCTGGAAGGTAAAATACAAAAAACCTTCACATGCTTGCATATAAACATGACGAAATTCATGAACGGTGCCAGAGAATCTTTGCCGACCTGTTTCTTGTTCTTTCTTGAGGCACCTTCAGGGCTCAAGTCAAGGCTAACACTGTGGCTCTGGCATGTTTGTGGACACATTCACAGTTGCACCCCCCCCCCCCTCCCCACACACACACTAGAATTATGCATGTTAATGCTAATGATTTGGTTTTGAACAAATTTTCACAAGAATATTCTCCTAGATCCCATGTTGCTTCTGTTAAAAAAATCCTACATGGCCGGATACATCTTGATGTAGAGGCTGGATTGATTTTCATTTTGAAAAAAAAACATTTTTAAACTCTCATCCAATGTCATTACCATGTGACGTTATGTTGCCATACCACCACTTGCATAACCATCAAGATATTGCTCCCTTTATATTTCCCATAGTAGGCTGTCAAGCTAAAATAGTTTCAAAATAGTTTTCATCAAAGGGTAGAGCCTTTTCATTCTGCATATAATGAACATAAAAAATAACTTTTTTTTGCCCGTACATGATCGCACTAAAAATACCTACAATATTCCCTGATCATTATCCTATCTTAAGTATGCCCGTGGAATGTGGTTTGCAGGACCCAAAGGAGGGCAATTGGTGGTTGCAGTTTGGTAATGACTATGTTTTGGGCTACTGGCCATCCTTCCTCTTCTCCTACTTGGCAGACAGTGCCTCCATGATAGAGTGGGGTGGTGAGGTGGTGAATGCGGAGCCTGATGGCAGCCACACCTCCACACAAATGGGCAGTGGCCACTTCCCTGAGGAAGGGTTTGGCAAGTCCAGCTACTTCAAAAACATACAAGTGGTAGATTCATCAAACAATCTTAGGGCACCAAGTGGTGTTGGGTCATTCACCGAGCAATCCAACTGCTATGACGTGCAGAATGGCAACAATGGTGACTGGGGCACGTACTTCTACTATGGAGGGCCAGGGAAAAACGCAAACTGTCCATAGGAGATGAAAATTCTATCCAAGCCCCTAACAACCTTTGACACCTCTTGTATTATGCAGTAAATTAGTTTACACCTCTTCTTTCTTTTTTGTTCTTTCTCTTGGTTTTTGGTTTAGTTTCACCATTTTCCACCAGGTTATTAACTCCTAGGTAAGTGTTTGACATGTGAAATTTGTTCTCTTCCTCAGAGATGTTGGTCTGGTTCTAGGGAGGAGTGTGGTCAAGTTTCTGAAGAGAAACAGGCCTGTTTGGTTGGTTGTCCTCATGTTTGTCAGATAATTTTTGTTTTCTCCCCATGCATTGTCTTCAACTTGATTGTTGGAGCTACGACTACTTGTTAAGTTGAATTCAATTAATTAAGCTGTTGGTGCGTGTGTAGCCTGGTTAATAACTGTACCAGTATGGGTTTTTATCCTCCGAAAAAAGGGGCTAATCAAATGCTTAGTTATTGGAAGATGTGCAAAGATGTCTATGTAGATCGAATATAGGGGAAATGATAATATTAATAAAATCAATAACTTTTGGTGAAATTAGATATTATCTCTCTAATCTTATGAAGTTATATATGTTATTGGTCTGGCTAAGTTAATCTTAGTGTTGTAGTCAAATTCTAGGACGTTGTCGGTGTTTATACCGATTCAACCGTTACAACTAGTAAAAAAAATCTGGATAGAATTAATATATCAACTAAGATATATACATATAAATTAGTCTTAACTTTTTAACTATGTTTAAACCCTAATTTATTTCTCTTAGATATAAATCGTATATCTATTTATACCTATAAATTATACAAAACACTTCAAATATCCAACTTATTCAAACTAAATACAAATTTCAGTCTTTTCTAATTTCTTCTAAATTTAACTTTACTTTTCATACGCACACAAATCATCTTATATGTCATATAAAAACTTCATCTGTTCTCTAAACTTAGTAATCCTATGTGATGTTATTGATTGTCTTAGAACTCAATTTTTTTCTAAGCCTAGTTCTAATCCATAATTGACAATACTATCGATACCTTAAGCAACAGCTACACATAAATAGCCAAAAAAATCATATCTAAAAACAAATTTTCACCTAACTTAATATTATATTAGCATATAACAGAATATCTCATATATAGAAATTATCTATTAACTAGAAGTCATAAACATGAATTAAACATAATAAACCAAAAATATGGTCTGACAGTTCTTGTGCATATGGTTTGATTGGATTATTTACTGCTCTAACTGATAACTGTTTGTTGATCTAACTGATACTATTAATGTTTTTATAAATTTAATTCAAATACAATCTTTTTCACTTTAATCGTAGTAATAAAACACATCATGCCAATTATTCATTACTAGATCATTACCATGAGTTTACAATCTCCCCTTGACAATATTTCTAAAATACATATTTATATATTTGAAAAGCAAAAACAAAATCAAAAATAAAAAACTTTCTCCTTATCAAAAGAAAAAAAATTTCTCCCCCTTTTCATTCCTTTCACAAAACACAAAATCTACTATTTCTAAGAATCATCAAAAATTTTAATAACATTTTTCCCTCTTAAAATTGCCAAATTTCTCCCACTTTCTTTAACCATGTATTATATATATATATATATATATCCACATTTTATAATGATTTCATCAGGATGCAAAGGAGAAAAAAAGACCAATTAAAATCTAAATACAATGATTTCATAATTATCACTTGTAGTAACAATTTTTTTTATTTTTGAGAAGCTTTGAAGTGTACCAAAAGAAATCAAAGGGCATATTTTGCAAGATAAATGAGATAGATTGGTTAATTAGTAAGTATAGGCTAAAGTTTAAATATGAATAAATGATATTATAGTCAAGATCAAATCAATATTAAAGTTTCATGATTTCAATAATTTATAATACAACACTTCACCTAGTACACTGAAAAAAATATCCACACATATAAGCAAGTTGAATTAAACAATATTTCTTGCTCTTGTAGAAAAATTAAAAACTTTCAATAATGAGCTTTGCTCATTTTAACCTTCGATATTATGCACATATAAAAACCCTTAATTATGTCCAATATGTCTTTATCATAATTATTGTTTCCAAATGTTTTGTACTTATTATTTTTCTCCCTGTGGTTATGTCGTGAATACAGTTTATAAGGATTCGACATCATTTTTACCTCTCATAAAGTGAAAACAAGCAAATTAACTTTTGTTTACACTTGAGGCATTTATAGAGCATATGAGGAATAAAAAACTCAAGTAAACATATATGTCATCATAAATTATTCAAATTAGCACCAGTTTTAGTATTGTATATTTCTTTAATTCAAGTAAAAATTGTGTAATGCATTATATCCTTCAAAAGTAATAGCATAGTCTTATATAAATACTAAGACACAATCAATAAATCTCGCTTATATTATTAACAAGCACAAGAATATACTAGACATAAAAATTAAATATCTTATTTTTTTTCTTATTTTTAAATTAAAAACAATGCATGGATATAAATATGAATGCAATAAAAAAATATAAACTCTCACTCAAATCAACCTCTAATTCTCCCTAAAAAGCAGTAAAATGAGAAGAAATAAAGATTTTCAAAAAGACCACCAACTGCCAATAATACCACCAAGTTTCTATATAAATCTACTATTGACGCATAACAAAACTACAACTTTTATAACTAGCAAGAAAAACAAATGAGATAGTAGAATATAATATGTGAGTTCAGGAGTAAATTGATGTTATCTTTAAAACAATTGTTATCTTTGTGTTTACCCACATAAGGAGTATGTTGCCGAACTATAAATAAAAAGATATCAAGGCAGTTAAAAATAAAAAATTTAGAAATCCAATACTATTTCATACAACCATTAGAATCGGTAGGAACATATATATGAATAAAATCAGAATTAGACTTATCTGAAAACTTACCTCGATGTTTTGTAAAAGGTCGGTTAATTGTTGCATCACAATTATATGAGTTCGTCTAACTGCCATGATCCTGCGGTCTAACCAGGAGCCAAACTAATCCTGACTTCACCGTTGGTCTGACCGGACCTAGCTACTGGTCAAACCACTGAGACGCCTGCGGTTAACTGCCTCTATTAGATATATTCAAAACAACAACAACATATTGATAAGATATAAAATAATCCTACACAGTAAAACCTAACGCTCTATTGTGTGCTTACTTTTGATTGATTAAGTTTCTTTTTACCATATGAAAATCTTTGCAAAAAACATTTGAAGTAAGTAACTTATTTTATCAAATTTACACAATTATCACAATCAATCAAAACATCTTTTTATTTATGACAATTTGAATAGGAAAGCACCTAAAATTTTTTCACAATATCTTCTATATACTCAACATGACCTAAATTATTTTTTAGCTTCACCTTACTAGAAAAAATGCTGAGCAATTTTTGAAAATATATTGTGCACCGAATCTCACGGAGGCCAATTGGACCGAGGGAAGTCGTGAACGAGCCAGGAGGGTTTGATTAGAGCGGGTGCTGCCTTGATCATGCGAAAGCCTAGGAGTTATGTTTAGCTCCAGATCAGGTTATTAGTCTTCGAGGTTTGAGAGTGTGCCAGTCAATTTGATCCTACAATTGACAAAGAGATTGAAAATGAGATCCACGAGCCAATCGGTTGATGGGCTAATATGGCTTACACTATCGGCTGGGTACCGATAGAAAGGTAGCACTTGAGCATTGAATAAAAAATTGATAAAGGCGTAGCTGATAGACGCCAAGAATAAAATAAAGAACCATTCGGCCAAAAAGCCGATGATGCACCGGATATGGTAGACGACAAAAGCGCGGAGCGGGACCCAATCCCTTATGAAGTCATGAGGACTAGCGACCACTGTAACAGACTATTAGAACTAGCCTCGATAGATCGGACCGAATCAAGACAATATGAGACCAAGGCTAACAGCGCTAAGACAATGGAGGCTACACGAACGTAATGACGAAAAAGGAAGAAGCGAGGTCATCGGCCGAATGTCTGATGCAGGTCTATATCTAACCTCATCGGCTATCTGAGCCAATGGAGAACAAAATTCTCTAGATCTCGATGCCAGCCCTATCATTCGGACGTGACTAGATCGATCGCTAGTAGATTAATCGTGAAGCACATGGTAATGATAAATCATCGGCTAGTCACTCCGACAAAATGCTGCATGAGAACCTATTGGGCCAACAGCTCGATCCACTGCCACCGATCTCGTAGGTCGGACCTAACCGATGTAGCACGAGCCAAGAGATGGCGAAGGGAGATTGATGTACCAACAAGACTTACACGAATGTGATACGGTACATCTGATCGGACTAAGAGATCAAATCTAACCGATATAGTCTTAGACAGAGCAAACAAACCAGGATAATGGTGGGGCTTAACCCTTCATCTGAGATCGAACTTAAACAATGTAGCTCTATGTCGAGAGTCATAACCCACCGGTAAAAAACTAGATGAGTAAGGGTGGCGATGCGTCAAAGTTGTATTGTATATGATCTTGTTGATATCTCAATAAGTTCTAAGGGGCCTATATTTATATCCCGGATTTACAGAAATCCAACACGGTTACAGATAATCCCTAGACAATATTTACTAAACATATAAGAAAACTAATCAATAAGAAGTTATAAAGATAACTAAACTTGGCTAGCTGACATAATATATTCTATATAGATAAAGCACCTTACTGTAATTCTCACTACTCCTCAGACTCGGT
Organism: Oryza coarctata; assembly: GCA_030770085.1. Taxonomy (NCBI): domain Eukaryota; kingdom Viridiplantae; phylum Streptophyta; class Magnoliopsida; order Poales; family Poaceae; genus Oryza; species Oryza coarctata. Next base: position 15,833,889 of record CM061475.1, read on the forward strand.
CCCACCTAGATAAACTTTTGTCTTCAACCGGACCGAATCCGTCTTTAACCCGTCCGATCGGTTCTCTTAGTGTCAATTGGCTTCTCTTTATGTGCCGATCAATCTTTCCTTCATCGGTCAATCTCGTTTATAGGCTAAGCAAATTCTGACGTTAACACATGCTCCTCAATTTTAGAGTTTATTAACAGACTTCAAAATTTTGAGTTGTTGGAATTCCCACAAGCTAAGATGGCCCACTACAGCCTACAAACAGTACCTAATCGGCCTAGATTCCCGCTATGTCATCATGCCTATATAAAGCATTATGTCCCTTCATCCTTCTTCTTCACGCCTCCTCTTTACCAGAGCCCCAAAACCTCAACGAGCTCTGACGATCAAAGGCGAATCTCTGCATATTGCTCCATCGACCACCGATCTTCTTCCCTTTTTTCCTTGCGCGATGGCATCAACAATCGTAGTCATTGAAGTAATATTCTATCCGCTCCTCTGCTCCACATTCTGTACAAATTTGATCTATCATGCCTCTTCATCTATTCTTCGTCGAGTTATTATTTACTATAGTGCCTCAAAAGTTAGATCGCGATCCCAGTTGTCAATCAACTAGGTTTCTTCTCTTTAGGCCCCATGGGTAGTGAAGATCCAATAGATTTTATCAATTCTAAAATAGAATAGATTCTTTATAAAAATTTGCTCATGACAATCGATGATTGGACTAACAGCTTTAGATCTTGGCCAGTAAACTCTCGGGATGGAGGAATTGGTACCTTAGAGTATTAGCTTCTAAAAAATTAATCTGGGAGGACTTAGAAATCAGGCAATGTGTCAACCTATCTTTAGCTGATATGAAAAAGAATGACCCTCTACTTGTATTGGCCTCTTACGTTTGGTCGGACGCCCTCAACGCTTTCTTGTTTGGTTATGGGCTGATGACTCCCACCTTAATGGATATCGTCATGTTGAATGGCCTCAACACCATATATTATTTAAATTTATCCATCCTCCGATTTAAACCTACTCATTGGCTGAACCCCAAAAACATTAGAGGTGGACTAAATACATATTTCTGCATAGCAAAACTTCCGAACCAGTTGATGGCCGGGGAGCATATTGCATTTCTAAATCTATGGTTAAAGTGGTTTGTCTTTGGTGGTTCGATCCTTATCTCGATGACCAACATACAGTGCTTAGCAGAGTGTTTGGCTGATCGACGCTAGATCCCTTTGGGACAGTATCTTCTTGGAATCACCTATCAACTGGTGCATCAAGTAGTGAACAAGCTATTGGCTGACTAATCGGTCGGTCACATCGATGGTCCTTGGTGATTTGTACAATTATGGTTGAACATTTATACCTCCAAAATCATCCCCAAGACTCCCTTCCCTTCTCTAACTTTCCCGACCGATCATCTAGAGGAAAGTGAAGCCAGTTGACACCGATATATCTCACTAGGTGAAGCTGCATTGCCTCTTTCTAGAAGCAAAATGACCCCCTCGGATTTAGCCAATGGTTCAAAACATTTTACTATGGCTTTATCAAGGAAGACACCTCTGGTTTGCATATAAGGACAATTCATCATTTGAGATGCCTTATGGATTTTGCCCTCTCAACGCTCTAACCGACGAAGAATCGAAGACCATATTTCTATCGAACATAACTCCCAATCTTCTGTCGATTCGATTCTCATTGGGCCAATCCCAACACCCATCATACTAGTTTTATTATCCATCTGTCAATGCTCGTCAATTGTGTTTCGTCCAACTCTCAATCGGCTTATTCTTTATCGGTAAGCTTCAAGTCCGAGGAGATATAAATAGCGACTTGGAGTATGATCAGATAAGGATAATAGCTGAATCTCTCTCCTTGGGCACCATCACCACCTTCAAGCCATGTATATTCAATACCAGACTCTTCGCTCGATGGTAATCGGAGTGGAGAAAACATTTGTTCAATTTATCGACTAAACACTACTGCTCGCGCCTCAATTCCTACTATGTCGAGTCTAATGAAGAGATAATCATTCTCCATACTCTATTTTTACCTTGATTGTATTGCTCAGCTTCCATGACCCTGTAGGCATAAAGAAGCGCCTACAACCAGTGCAACTGACCAACCGATTATGTATCAACCTCTATCGGCCGAGCCATACCTTGGACATGGTGTTCCCTCTCCATCGGCTCTACTCCGGGTACCGCGACCATCAAGGACTAAATGCAAGAAGCTGGCTACTTGGACGACTTTCAAGAAACAAAAATCCAGCGTCGATGTCACAGTCGCAATACTGATCTCCCAAGTACCTCCTCCCTTTTTGACATCAGCTCCTTCACCTTTGCTAGTATGTACCGATTTAATCTTCTCTTCATCGTCTTCACACTTCTCCTAATATCTTTGCTTTGCCGCTTGAACCATCAGCTCCTGAAGTCTAGTTGCCAGAGACCACTATGAACATCGAGCCGATGGATACCATAGAAGTTACGATGTCTTCAACAACAGCCGATCTCCAAACAGAAAACACCCAAGTAGTCTGCATCACCTCTACATTGGTCATCAGCCATACTCCCAAAACTACTCCTCATCAAGCCGACACCGATGTTACTCATCACACTGCTCCCGCTGTGCCTCAGGTACGTTCACCCTATATTTTCACTTCTGCCTTAGCTCATGGTTCTCCTATTTACCGATGTTAATATGTAGTCACTGGTTGATTTGTTCTCTTTCGACATCAGTAAATACTTAAAGATAGATGAAGACACAGCTACTAGTGCAATGATCAAACCATTTCTACCAACCGATGTATGTGAACAATTATCGAATATCATGCATAGGGTGGAAATTCCAATCGGCTCACTAGTGGAAGACTGTGGATTGATCCGGGGAAGACTCGTTGAGATTGAACACCTTCTGCCCGAAGAACTCACCGACATACTAACTCTCACAGCTTACTTGAAATTCCAAAAGACCTAGCTAATCATGACCGGGCGACGTATAGCCAATCACGCTGAACAGAGAGATTTAGCTCAAAACAATCAGCTATCCACCTAGACTGAGAAGAAAAAACTCGATGAAATAACAACTGACTTGCAGGATTACGAAACCAAGCTAGGCCAACTAAAAAAACAAGAAGCCGACTTGATGGTGGAGCTCGATAAGGTGTGCCATGATATTAAAGTCATAGAATCCCAACTTATCGGCTTACCACAATTAATCTAGGATCAGAAGGCCAAAGTACCAGCAAAAGTACATCAAGCAACTCGTCGGTAAAAGGGTTTGAAAACCATCCCTGGATGAAGACATCCATGCCATCAACTAAATAGATAGAATCCGTCTACGCGCGATTGAAGCAATCAAGAAATTCTTGTAAAACTTCAATGCTGAAAATTCACGATGTCACTTCAAAACACTAATCGTCTATAATACAATTTGATTGGCTCTTTTGATTTTTTTACTTGAATCCCTAAATATGATATCCAAAAATATCGATTATCTGTAGTCGATATAACCATATCGGCTTTTGTCTTGAAGAAATATTAGAAATCGGTCACACTTAGCTGATTTAGGTAAACAATACTAACTGGCATTGGCTGACATCAGCCGATAGAAAACTATCGACTTTTGTCTTGAACAGAATCAAAAATCGGCCATAATTTGCCGATTTAGGCATCAACCCAAATGATAGAATAATACTTCTTCAAATACACTGCTTAAAATCATGTTGTAAGCTTTACAATTATTTTTAAATTCTATTTTATTTGCGGTGGCAGTATCTAGTATAAGGGTTTAAAAATTTATAACAAATATCATAACCTTCAGATATTATATAAGCTTTCGTCTTTTTACATCAGTAGTGAAAATCAACTCCATCGAAAATATATGGCTTGGTCAAGAATTGGTTAGCCATGGCTAAATCTTAAGATCATTAAAGATTAAATAGAGAAAAACAAGACTATGATACTACCTGTAGGATCGAATACAAGAACCAAATCTACCAAATAAGGGTGAATGGTAGAATTATCAAAAAATCAAAAACTTTTAGCAAAATTAAAAGTAACCTCTGATTGATAAAGTTAATCTTACTGTAATCGAAATCCCAAACTATTCTAGATGTCATCAGTTCGATTGCCCTTCTGTTGTTAGTCTGACCGATATACACCTATCAATCCAACATATGACTTACCGTCAATCCAACCGTAATGCTCCACTTGGTCCAACCGCTACTAATATGCTAGTCCAACTGCCTAGAACAAGAGAAAAAAATAATCTCAACGAAAATCTTAAAAGTTGACGACACTTTTAAAAGTATATCAACTTTATTATATCAAGATGCATATACAAAGTATATATAAAACACTTATCTTTTAACTTTCAACCAAACTCGTAAAAGTCTAAATCCTAATTTTTCTCTGTTCCAAAAGTGATACGTTGAGATCTAGACCGCCTCTCTATTTATACCCATCAATGGATGTATAAATGATTTTGAATCTTACTAGTACTAACACTCCTAATCCTATAGAAAAATCTTTTATACAAGTATCTAACTCATCGATACCAAATACGAATTCCAATCTTTTCCAAATTAGGACTCCTAAATTTGACTTTCTTTACAACCGCACACAATCTCTCTTATATGCCATATGAAAACTCTACCTCTATGTGTATTGTTATCTAAACTTAGTATCTAAACCTTAACTTCTCCTAAGTTTAGTTCCGTTTCATCACCGTTAATACTTCTGAGGCCTCAATCAACACATACATATAAACAACCACAAAACCATATCCAATTTCATCAAACTTGAGTCATATTATCATACAACAAATATCTCATGTATAAAAACCATCTATGGCTACTAAATAAACATCGTAAACTAAACAATTAACCTGAAACCGATTTTTTTAGATTTCACCTATCGGACTTCTCGATCTAACCAATACAGTTCACCGATTTTATAAATTTAATTTAAATACAATATTTTTTACTTTAATCTCAATGAAACACATTACATTAAGAATTCATAATATAATTTAAATCATCATGATTTCACATCCAACTTTTTGTGTGCTACGTTTGGTGGCTACACTTGTCTTCTGGAAAGTTGTATAAAAGTTGGTTAAACATATTGTAGACCTGGGAATTGCATTCTGTGATGGAAGGCAGGTGGAGTTCACATTGCAAGCAACAGGGCACTCACGCACGCACTATTGCTTCAGCGATCTTCAAGCTCCTGACTATTGGTGGCCACTGATTGATCGGTGGTATATGTGCGGTGCCTAACTGAATTGACACTTTTAGTGGTCTTGGGTTTGATTCTGACTCCCTGCTTCTAGTGTAAGGCTTTCAGATTTCAGTGCTCGTTGCGGCATCCAGTTCATAAATCACTTGTTCACGAGTGTAAGGTTTGATTCTGTCCAGCTAGAACGCACATACTCGATATGACATTTGGTTTTCTATCTGGTCATTTGGTATGATTCATGACAACGAACAGCGGAATGAAGAGCATGTCTGACTAAAAATACAGCCAAATCCTTTTAGGGCTGAATTTTTTACATTTTAGTCATTTTACATAAGTTATTTTATAAATAAACTCTTAAGAAAACTAAATTATATAGGAAGGGATTTCCGACTCAAACTAAAGAGCTCGACACGACGCTAAGTGAAGGTTGGTTTTGTTTAGTCTACTCCATCCAGGACTTATACTATTTTTTTAAGAAATTAAGAATAAATATAAGAAATGGTTATGATTGCTTGATAAAAATAAGTGAAATTAAATTTAAAAAATGTTATAATTGGTTATGATGGGTGGTTAGATTGACAAGTAGTTATATATTGAGATAAATTTGAATCCTAAAACGGAAGAAGTATACGTGAAATAAGATTTATAGCAGGACGAATGGCAAAATTGCTGAGTGTCAAATGAGCTTCTGAAACATGTGAGCTGCATGATCGTGCGAGGAAAGATGGTTAAGGGAAGAAGAAACTGAAAGTGACCAACCATCATGAGGGTTTTTTTTACCATGTATCCAGGCAACATCTCCTCTCCGGCGTTGAGCTCGACAGTACACTAGTACAGTACAGACATGAGCCATGGCCGTAGCTCACGAGCACTCACCAAGCTGTCTCAAAAGGGCTAAAGATAGAACAAGCTACCTTCACATGGCGAACGGAGGCCTCTGCCTCCTTTTGGTTGGATTCGATGGAAAATAATTACACCAACAAAATCCAGGGCAATGCAACGTACTGCAACTGCATCTATCCATGCATGCACGCAGGCTGCAGCTAGCAGGGCTCTCATCACAATCTCACTCACTGGCTGCTGCTGCTGCAGCTGACTCTAGTTGCAGAGCCTACTAGCTACTAGCCAGCCCTTACAGTGACGAGCATGGATGACTTCCACAACTTGTGTTTGCGCAGAGGACAAGAGGTCACTGTGGTATTCATCAACTTCTTGACGCCTCTCTTGTTTGCAAGCTTCGTCATTTTCACCCACATGTGAGATTCTTCCATGGTGATTCTTCCATGTGAGACTACGCCCACTTTGATAAGATTAAAAAAACTTAGAAATAGGAAAAATGTAAGATTCTGAATTTCTGATATGAATGCAACTGTAAATCAAAGTATTATAAAATATAGAAAAAAACAATAATAGCCGTTTAAATAGACCACATGAAAACCACAAGAATTAGTGAAGAGATAAAGAATCAAATAAGAGTTTCTATAAGATTAGACCTCATTACTAACTCTCCTCTAAACTCTCCGTATATTAAACCATTCCGTAGGAATTTCATAAAATCATTTGAATCACAAGCCTTTGTTTCAAATGACTAGACATAAAATTTTCCTACAGAATTCAAATCCTAAAAATTTCTTATAATTTTTATACGAATCATGGGGGCCTATCGCATGGAAATGCCTGAAAGTTTAAGTCGCCAAATGCCACCGGTCTGGATCTCTTATTGTACGGAATACATTTTTAGTTTTCACTTTCACCGAGTAATTACCAGGCCTATGAACACAGCCTTTCATCATTAAAAAGAGGCAGCAGATCAGAGCAGAGCAGACATTTAGATCTGTAAAAAGACAGCAGTCCTGTGCAACGCAATGCAACTGTGTGGATAGCCTGAAAATATTCAGTAGTATTTGCGGTGAAATCATACGTTTTTACGAGGGAAATGCCAGTGACGCGCCAGCATTGAAGACGATGGGCCACAGGAGACAGCTGCGGATGGGGGCGTATGTTTTCTTGCATTGACGCCCATTGGCCTGAAATTCCAACTACATGTTCAATGGACACTCAAAAGACAGAACAAGTCCACAGCATTTTCTGATACCGCAAGTTCATCATTCTTGAGCATCATGTGTGGCACCTGACGCTCGGCAGCACGCAGCTATAAACCATAGACAAACGTTGGTATCTTTCAAATGCGGTTTGAAACTGGAATTGTGGGGTAGAGTGATCCTTCATGTTGGCTTCTCATAACTATTCTGGTCTCTGAATTCCGCTATCTTACTTCTGATCATTTCCGCCACATGAGGCTGCACAAACATGTGTGTAGGGTCAAGTATGTGCAGGATGAACTTCTCCGACGCGGGCATTGAAGCATTAAGGTTAACGATGAATTGTGCCATAGGTACGTCGCTGAAAAAAGAAAGGGATTCGTGAGCTGATTGTGTAAACTACAAAGTGGTGAAGAAAAAGAGAAAAAAAAATCAATTGTAAAGGGAGCTTACCAGGAGATGAACAACCCTTTTATCGCATTAACCATGTTCTCTGCTCTTTGGAAAATAGAACACCACCTGATCACTTGATCATCAAACAATACAGCCATGTCAGTGGAGCAACATCACTAGAAATCTTCCCCAACAATCAGACTCTAAAAACAGTGATGCGACAATCTTTTAAAGCACAGTAAAACATTGCAAGAAAGGAGACAACGGAGGTAGAAACCTTACTGCCTTGTAACAAGGAGAATTATGAGTTCATATAATGACAAAGGACCAAACCCAAACCTTACTGCCTTTAACAAGGAGAATTATAAGTTCGTACAATGATAAAGGATCAAACCTAAATCAGCTATGCTTGACTGCTAGTACCACAGGTAATAGTATAATAGCAAGGTCTAAGTATGTATACTTGTAGATGCAACAAGTTTATGGGTGTTCAACGAAATGACGGTTATTAGTACTAGCTACTAAAGTTTAGACAAAGAGAAAAGCTTCTTCCAGACCTAGAAGAGAAGATGAGGTTAAGGCAAGAAGAAAAGGTGTGGGTAGAGGGGGATGCGAAAGAAAGAGTACGTGCGTCGGCACGGGTGCTCACCGGAGGCGGAAGCAACAGGACGACGGAACCGCTGCATGCGGCACGGAGATCGGCGCAGGCGGCGGCCGGCGGGCAAACTCGCGAGGAGACAGGAATCGAGGAAGAAAGGGACGGGGAGATTGACTTGGGGCGCAAGGAGTCAGAGGCGAGAGCACGCGGCAGAAGCAGCAGGACGCCGGCGCACGCCGCTCGCGGTGATTGAGATCGGCGAGGAACAAGGCCAGCGGCGGCGCGCGGCGGAGGATCGAGACGGGGAGCGGAGACGGAGGTTGGGATCGCCGGGTCAGTCTAGGTTTAGCCAACCTTGTTTCATGCTTGGTTGAATCGGGCCGGGTTATGGCCCATCTAAACTGGGACCAGAATTAAGTGGCCTTTCGACCAATATGGGCTGGCCCATACTACTGTGCCAATGTTTCTGAGGCCTCTAGTTACAATATTGTTGATCGAATTTGCTGCCCATAGGCTCAGATAATGATAAGAACAGTGATCAGAGATGCTACTTGCAAGATGGGCTAATCATCATTGTACAAAAATATTATGTTCTCCAATAAAATTACAGATAATAATGTGACATACTTATATTGAAACAGCTATTTGTTAGAACTCAACATTTTTGCTAAGTACTAACATTCTTTGTATCGTAGGCTTAACTAGTAATAAATAAATTACAATAGTGGTCCTAAATAAATGTTTGTCTTATTTACCTTCAATTTCAGTTTTTTTCTCTCTTCATTTTTTTTGCGCCTTACAATTTTACTATTTACGGATACCCTGGAGGTCTATATTGGATATTTTCAAGCCATCTTAACACAAGGTTTTCTTCAATAAATGTTACCCATAGACTATCATATATATCATCATTGTAGATCTGATCCATTCTTATATGCTCATAAATCTAACGCAATATACACATCTCCACAACAATTAACTATTGAATATATCATCTTTTTAGACAACATTCTACACTATACAACTTCACACATCTAATCAGCATTCTATAAAATATGACTTTAAGCTATCACATCGAATATCCAATACTTTTTATCATTTCATCCGCTCCAATTTGATTCTATGACTAACATTTTTATCAATATCTTCATATCTCATTAGCATTGATCTTAAATAGCGAAATATATTCTTTCACTATTTGACCTTCAAACTAATATTTTTTTTATTTCATGTGTAGTTATATCGAAATTATATCTCATATATTTAGTTTTAGTGTTGCTGAGACTAAAACCTTTTGACTCTAAAGTCTATCGTCACAACTCTAGTTTTCTATTTAATCACTCTCGATTTTCATCAATTAGCACTATATCGTTAACAAAAAGCATACACCAAAATATATCCATTTATATATCTCTTATGACCTTGAACATATCAAAAAGTAGTTAAGGGCTCAAATCCGACTCTTGATACAGAAAATCATATGTCTCCATCACTTATTCGAGCACTACTCACAATATTATTGTAAATATGTTTAATAAGGTTAATAAACTTTATTAAAACTTTATACTTGTCCAAAATCCACCCAATAATATTTCTTGGTAATTTATCATAATACTTCTCAAAGTTAATAAAAACATATATATGTCTTTCTTCTACTCTTTATATCGCTTCATAACTTATTATATTAATAAAATTACTTCTATAGTTGATCTATTGAGCATAAAACCAAATTAGTTCATAGAGATCCATATCATTCCTTTCAAACGATACTCGAAAACTCACTCCAATAACTTCAAAGTAGGTATTATTAACTTAATTTTCCGGTAATTAGTATAATTTTGAATATCTAGACCGATATCAATATATTTCTTCTCCACTCTTCAGGTATCTTGTTCAATAAAAAAATATAATTAAACAACTTTGTCAGTCATACTATATATAAATTTTTGAGATATTTCCACACTTCGATTGGTATACCATCAAAGCCCATCACCTTTATCTATCCCTTTGTCCTTTTGAATACCACTCTTTTGAATACCTCTCTAATCTTAGATTTTGGATCCTGAAGTGTATGTTGGTGTAATCATAAGAGTTATCTGACTAAAGTTTACATTCTCATTGTTGTTATTAAATAAATTATTAAAATATTCTTAACATCAATATTCAATATCATTATTCTTCACTAATAACTCTCTCATTCTTAATACACTTTAACTTAGTTAAGGTCTCTTATCTTCCTCTCACAAACCTTAGCAATCCTATGGATGTCCTTCTCTCCTTCTTTCATACTTAATTATTAGCCTCTCTCCTTTCATACTTAATTATTAGCAAAGATCCTCATAAACATATATCTTTACCTTACTCATAGCTGTTTTGTGGATTTCTTTGCTAACTTATATTTCTCTAGGTTGTCCGCACTACTGTCATGGTACAAGAGCATATAAAATTCTTTCTCTTCTTAATAATCCTTTAAACTTTCTCGTTCCACCACCAAGTATCTTTAGCTTTATATCTACTCTCTTTGATCACTCCAAACACACTCCAAGCCACCTTCTAAATATATGTTGACGTCTTTTTCTATATGTTATTTGTTTCTTCTTCATAACTATTTTTTAAAAAACAATTGATGTTTCCCTTTTTAATTTCTACCACTATGAGCACGCACATTTAACCAAAATCTTATATTAAGAAACAATATACTCTCTTACTATTAACTTATAATCCAAATGCACGTTTGTCTTCTTTTTTTAAGGATAAAGTCAAACAGGCTTATGCTTCTCTTTTTAAGACAATTAAGACAATTGATGTTTCTCTTTTCGATTTCTACTACTTTTTCTTGTAATATTGACTTATTTATCTCTATGGACATGCACCTTTAAACAAAAGTTAGACACCAAAATCTTATGTTGAGAAACAGCATACTCTTCTGGCATTACCTTATAATTCAAACATACATGTTTGTCTTCTCTTCTTATGAGGATAAAGTCAATATACTCTCCGGGTATTACTACAATCCAAACATACACGTTTACCTTCTTTTCTTGTGAGGATAAAGTTAATCTAACTAGAGTATTATCCATTATTAAATGCCACTAAATGTGATATATTTTCCAAAGCCAACCATACATCAAAAACTATAGCAAAGTTTAAGACATCTTCTCCGTCATAATTTCTTTTATCATACCCAAAAATTCATGTATTGTCTTAAAGACTCTACATGACCATAGCTTCTATAAAAAGATTCTCACTAATAAATACACATCTAACCATACTAAGTTTTCCCAAAACTGCATTTTAATATTCTCATCATAGTCTACTTAAGAGGCATATAAACTAATTATGTTCGAGACCATATCATAAAAAACAAGCTAAGAGATTCTATCTATTTGTCACCACATCATTCTTGAGTCTCTTATCAATCAAAACTCCTACTCTATTTCTATTTCTATTAATAATTATTCTCCAAATACCAAAATTTAAAATCAGTATTTTCTAGCTCTTTTGTCTTATAACATTTTTATTTAATCTCTTAAATACATAAGATATTTATACGTCTTCTAATTATTGTATCAACTAACTCTTTCTACTTACCAAGGGATTTTATATTCATCACCCTTCACATTCATCGAGTTGTAAAGACGCTTACTTATTTTTTTACTACACCCGACGACGATGTAGCATACCATTAAGAAAACGATAACACAACATAACACATTACCAAACGGTGGTGACTTAGCCTTTACATATTTAACAATATATTTAAGTTCTGATATTCTCTTGAATTTCATCTTTTAGCTAATTTTTTTTACATTGACTCAAGCCTGAGACTTTCCTTCTGTTTTAAGAGGACTTTAAGACCTGCTATGTTTTAACACAGGTGGAGTTAGGCTAAACTAGTAAAACAAGAAATAAATGCCCAGCATCTAGGAACGGGAAAACCATAGCTCCAAAACATCAGTCAAGCGGTTAAAACGTCAGTGGATCTGCATTGATCATCGGATTGTTGACTTGGTTGGATATTTAGTCCAAAATCCATCAAGAACTTGGCTCAATAGTAGTCAGATGGTTAAGAATGAATCTCATCTCTGGCATTCTACAGTAGTGTTGGCGGTGCTACCCAAATATCATTCTATAATGCAGAAAATAAGTGAATGTTGCCACTTGCCAATACTTCGAAGATGAAGCCATGAAAGTAAAGCTCATTTCTGCGGTTGGGGCTTCCCAACAGAATGGAGATATATGGAGACAGAAACAACCATGAAATTGTAGCAAGAGCTTATTACTATCATGGTTACAGGGCACAGATCAAGAGAATATTCACTTCAATAAGCACTTACGTAGATCCGAGGAAGAAAGCAAGGGATAGATGAAAGCCAGACAAAAAGACAGATACAACTGCTGTAAGAAGCATGGCAACTGAAGAGTACACCTGCATATATGCAAGGTCAAATGGTCAGATAAATTATTGATGAAAAACTGTGTAAACATTAGACTTAGCAAGAAGTTCTTCAGCAGACACAATAATTGATGTGTAAATCAAGAAGTAATTGAGCTGCCTGCATAATAATACAGAATATCTACAAAAATATAATGTTAGCATTGTTGTGAAATTTAGTTATGCAGGTGCTTCCCATCATAAGGCTTTGAATCCAAAAAACAAGCTGGTGCATTACAGTTGTCTTTTCTGATAGCCGAGTATCTTAGCCACTGAACTACAACAGTAAAAGGAAGGATGCATTGATCATCGGTTTATTGGCTTGGTTGGATATTTAGTCCGAAATCCATCAAGAACTTGGCTCAAGAGTAGTCAGTCAGATGGTCAGATAAATGATTGATGAAAAGGGCCTAGCCAAGTGGTGGGGGAGATATCAAATGATTTCAAGGAAAAAGTCATGGAAGAGAACTCTTGGAAGAAAAAAGGTGATGCAAATAACATATGAAAAAAAAATGGTAATATATATTCGGAAGATTGCTTCAAAGATATTTGGAGTGACCAAAGAAAGTGAATGTAAAACCAAAGACATTTAGTGGTAGAACGAAAATGTACAAAGAGCTATTAAGAAGAAGAAAAAATACTATAAACGTTTACATCATGATAAGAGTGAGAACAATATGAAGAACTACAAGCTGGCAAAGCGTTTTGTGAGTGAGGCAAAGGGACGGGCTTTCGAGGATATTTATCAACTTTTGAATATGAAAGGAGATAAGGACATCTATAAAATAGCTAGAGCACGTGATAAAAAGATAAGAGACTTTAACCAAGTTAAGTGCATTAAAAATGAGAGAAAGCAGTTCTTTGTAAAGAAGGATGAGATTAAACATAGATGATAAGAGTATTTTGATAATTTGTTTAATGGTAGGAACGTTGACACCACCGTTCAATTGGACGACTTGTCGGATGACACCAATAGATGTTTTGTGTAGAAGATCCAAGAATCTGAAGTCAGAAAAGCCTTGAAAATGATAAAATGGGGTAAGGCGATAGGCTCGGATGATATTCCAATCAAGTTGTGGAGATGTCTCAGAGATATAGCTATAGTATGGCTAATCAATTTAATCTTAGTAATAATCTACAAGAATAAGGGAGATATCCAAAGTTGTAATAATTACTAAAGAATTAAGTTGATAAACCACACTATGAAACTATGAGAGTTATTGAGCACCGTTTGAGAGGAACGACGTAGATCTCTATGAAACAATTTGATTTCATACACGAAAAGTCAACCATATAAGCAATTTTCTTAATAAAATAAGTTATAGAGCGGTTTAAAGAGTAGAAAAAGAACTTATATATGGTTTTCATTTACTTGGAGAAGGCTTATGGCAAGATACTAAGAAATGTTATGTAGTGGGCTTTGAACAAACATAAAGACCTAACAAAGTATGTTGTTTTTATTAAGAATATGTATAACAATACTTTGACTAGTGTTTAAATAAATAATGATAACATATGTTACTTTCTAATTAAAATATGACTATAACAGGAATTAGACTTAAGCATGTATCTCAGTCTTGGTAATGGATGAGGTTACAAAAAATATACAAGAGTATATCTCTTGGTGTATGCTCTTCACAGATAACATAGTATTAGTTGATAAGAGCCAAACGAAAATAAATAGAAAACTAAAGTTGTGGCAGCAAACTCTTAGTCTAAATGTTTTAGTTTTGCTTATTGCAAAACTAAAACTGAATAATAGGTAACACCAATTAAAGAAAAACTTATCCAACATCGGTTGAGCTGATTTGATTATATCCAAAAGAGACTCATAGAAATACTAGTACATTGTAGAATTATAAGTTAAAATAATATATAAAGAGAGAGAAAAAAAGACTAAAATTAATATAGAGATACGTAATAAAAAGATAATTAAAAGATTGAGATATAACTAAATATTTATACTTAAATAAAAGTGCTTAGAAAGCAGTTATTGACGTGTTTGAACCGTGATTTAAAACTTTTGTTAGATTTTACCTCTAGGCTTGCTTATAACTGAAAGGTTGTTGTTATTTTGGTGCATTACAGTTGTCCTTTTTTCTGCAGGAGGCAATGGAACCATCAAATGTTCTGTTTAGAGGCCTGGATGATCTGTTTACTAAAATAGTTCATCAGATAACAGAATATGGAATGGCGTAGTTTCTCGCGTAAGCATAAAGAAGAATCAACCAGGCAGGCATGGGCATAGACACAACACAAGCTATCATCAAATAGAAGATGCTATTGTTAAGGAATACAGAAGTATAAAACATACCATGCTTTAAGGTGTAATGTAAATGCAAGGCTGTAAGCCATCCAGTTAAGGTAAAACAGCTGTGCTGTTGAATAAAATGTAAACTGCAGTTTACAGTCCAGAATTGCTTAAACCAACCCATAACCAAACATTTATAATAGAAAGATGCAAAAGATCTCCATTGGCATAACTTGCTGAGAAAAGAAGCAAGAGATGCAATTTGGTAGAACTCTAAGGCCATGCAAAGGTAAAATAAGACAGCTGTAGAAGTTCATAATTTGTACCTTGACAATATTGTCAGCGTATTTCATCACCATTAATACAGCAATGCCACTGCAAAGTAAAAATTAAAATTAAAAAAAAAATAACACAATGTGGTATGTAAGCCTCAAGAGAACAGACAGATTCAGCAGTTGGTACCTGAGCGCATGGTTAAGAATCATCAAAACAGTAATGAATGAATAGCCATGAAAAAAGCCTCTGTATTGGATGGTACAATCAAGTTAAAATGGCTGATAGAATGAAATATATCAAAACAATAGCATGAGTTGATGGATTTTATCAGAACTAACTCATTCACGACAGCATTGAAGTCCTGAACGCAAATTGCAACTAAATTGAAGAGCATTCCAAAAATATACAGCCAAAAATTCTGCACATTAATGTTTCTTGAAGGACGCTTTTTGATGATTGCCTGCATTGGTCAAAGATGAACAACCCACATCAAATAAATCTTCCTAAAGTCAGATAAATATGAAAAGGGGGCAATAGCAGTATAGCAAAGTCACTTACTTCTGTGTATACCCCTGCAAAACCACTTAGAAGAGCCATCACCTGCAAAACCACTTACTTCTGTTCAACAATTCAGTCGCTGGAGTTAAAACACATCCTGTACCATATATACATGATTGAATGGTTATTTCCAATCCTAGTGACTCACAATTGCCATCAGCCAACCTTGAATAAGGGTTTGGAGAACATGATCTGACCTGGAAAATAACATATCATTCTACTAACTGACCATGATGTTTTGAAGAAATACGAAGTTTGTTGAGAATGAACAAAAACATATCATAACATATTTTTGCTTACGAGGGGTTCAACTGGGCCGTAGTGCAACCAGCGCATAAAAGAATAAATGCAGCCCACTGAATTTCACATAACCTGGAAAAAACACAAAACACTGAGTTATGAAATCAAAGTAGAAAGAATGAAGAGGAAAGTGAAGAACTAATTTAGATTTTAAAGCACATCAAGATAATGAAGGACAGGTAAGAAGACTTGAGTAAACTACTGAAACAATTAGCATGTCAAAGTCAAATGTTTTAAAGAATATTAATATCTTACATCTGCTAAGTGCAAGACAGCCCAAAGAAATCAGCAGTTTCTAGATGATATGTTTGGTCATGCTTAATGATGAATTTTAGTGTGCAATTGAACTTTGGTATATGATGACTTCAGTCCTAGAAATGTAGCACTTTTCTATCGGGTTTATATCCAGCTATATATTCCCAACTTCAAGGCCTCGTCGAGTAAAGCATGATACAACATTTTCCAGCTGTGAGCAGGTAAAATAATGGGTTTTTTTAGAGTTGCAGATAAGGTAACTGGTTATAACCTTCAAGATTCTGGAGAGTGGAGAGCTTACTTTTTCTTTAGAATGATGCGGTATAACACACCCGTGCTAATAATATTCAGGTTCTTCAGGATTTGATAAGCTGGTGCATCCACATATGCAAAGATGTAATACTGACAGGTAGCAGGAAGTGGGAAAATGTATCAAAGATTTTCTGTTGTGAACACAAAATTACTTTTAGCATGGAAGAACTGAACAAGTGGACATACCTGTAGTAAATTCTTTACCATGTAAAGAATGGCAGGAATAGGATAAACACTAACTTCATCAAATGATGTACTTAATCTTACAAACACGATAACAAATCTCTAAAGAGTATGATAAAGACAATAAACACTAACTATGAAACTAGACAGTAGATTATGATAGAATGATTGTTCCACCTATTATCTTCTGTAACACCCTGACTGTTCCATGTTCTGTAAAGGGCTATGAAAGATAACAGACATTTTAAAGCTTCCACCTAGACATACAAAGGAATACATAGTTAGATCATTCTACCAATAGAACAAAAGGGAAAGCTCCTGGAGGTTGGAGCTACCGTCATCAGTCACCAAGAGGGAATCTGTGAATTTTCCACACCAAAAAATTTGCTGTTGTGACACTATATTTTCCAGCTCTTTTCGACCACACAATTAGTATTGCCTGAGAACTTGTTAGTAATGTCAATGCAAGTGTAACAATGGACCTGCCACAACACATTACCTATAAATCAATTGATTTTCACAAGTATGTTATATGACGACAAATATTACAACAATTAAGTCTTACTTTAACTTCCAACTATGCTTGCCCTTTGAAGCTCCTGCAGTGCTAAGACTGGAGGTTGCTGAAGCTGTAAATGTTAAGATCGTAAAGATACCAGATTAATGGTTATGAATATCAAAAGAATACGTTTCTATGAGGAATCAACAACTTACTGCTAGAAAGAGATCTCTCAGCAGGGCTTTCTACATCTTTCTGAGATAGAGCATCATAACTCTCCTTTAGACAGTACAAAAGATACTAACTTGTTAGAAAACAGAACCACTTCTGAAGTACAAACAAGTTGTAATCCTCATAAATCCAAACAGATATAGTTGAACATATTGTCTGATTGATGCTTATCAGCATTTGGTTGCTAAGCATAAACATGACTAAAAAGACCAGACAAGTTTAAGTCGAATTTCAAGTTTAAACCACAGTGGATCTACCTAATTTGGCCGTGAACACGTGATTGAAAACACAACCAGTTTCGTGAATCAAGCCCACCAAACATAAAATTATCTATATCTTCAGTTTAGTATTTACAGTACTGGAATTATGCATTAGTTAGTTACTTCTTATCACCAATAATCAGATAAATTGTCTTAAATCTAAAAATTTGGTTGAATGATCGCTACATTGTTAATATCAATATGAAGTCACTACCCTGTCTCATGCCCCCAACATTTGGGTAACTCGGTTCAAAAATAAATACATTTGGGTTGCTAGATTTTTTTTCAGAATTCAAATCGAAAAAAGCCACCGTCTCGTTGGCATCCAGAACGGCAAGCGACCTCAACTTATTAGAACCCTAATTAAGAAACAGAAAAGTACCAACGAGAAAAAATCCCCGCTGCAGCGATCTAATCTAGAGGAGCGTACGGGCGATGGCGCATCAGCCGCGAGTGGCCATTCTTGTCTCCTCCTGTATGGGTTGCGGGGCTTGGATTGGTCCTTCACTCTCCTGTACTCCATCTCTTCCTCTCGACTCCTCGCCTCCCCGCCGTCGCCGCCGCGGTTGCTTCCACGGGGAGGAGGGAATCGGTGCGGGACAGCGCCAGTGACGGAGACTGCACGGTGGGCCCTCCTGCGTGATCAGTAAAGGAGGGCCACGGCGCTGGTGGCAATGGTAGATGGAGCGAGGACTGAGGAAGTGAGGAGTGACGGAAAGGAGCGGCGCGGCGCGGCGCGGCGGCGGAGGAAGAGAGAAAAGGCAGCAGATGGGGCCCACGTAGTATGGCAGCTGTCCATTTTTTTCCACATAACCCCCTATCTTGAATCGCAGCCATTGGTAACGGTCCAAATAATTTACAAATCAGTCCCTGATTTAGGCGGCGGTTTCGTCTTCACGGCTCCACCGCCACCGACGGCCGCCGCTCGCGAGTCGTGGTTGCTCAAGGCAGCTCTCCACGCTTCATTTATCAAATCGAATCGCCAGCTCCTCCTGCCTCTGCCGCGCCATGAGAAGGTTGACGCCGGAAGCCAGCCCGTTACCCAACATTGTCGGCGTTGCAGCCTGAGACCATCGGCTCTCTACCGCCGTTGTTCTCGATCTCCTGCTTCGCATGCATGTTCTCGCGGCGTTGTGTCCAGCACCAGCACCAGCACCGAATTCCAAGCATATAAGTTGTCATTCCCTCTTACTTGCACCTTCTCTTGCATACAAAAAAGTTCGAACTGCTATTGATAATGGAGTATCAGGCTGCTGGAACAAATGTTACCTTGGTTGTGCTCCACTGGAATTCAGAGTACGAAGCTCTGTCCTGTCTTTCGCATTGACGAAAGGCTTTTGACATGTCATGCAGTAATTTTGGTGGTGATAAGTTCCATGTTTCTTTGCTGTCATGAAGGCTGTGTCTACTTTCTACCTGTGACGCCTCATATCCTATGTAGATCTTGCTAATTTAATGGTAATTTCTTACTGTCATTTCATTTTTATATTAAGGACCATGATCACTACTTCGATGGAGCTTTACATCCTTTGCAACAGTTTCAATTTGGTGTGTTTCAGTTTCTTTATACCATCTCCATTTGCAGAACAACTTTTTTTTTGAAGCAGAACTTACATCTCTTTTGTATGCTATGAACTTTCCCTTGTTAAAAGATATGGAACCAACAATTCAGCGATTTTTGGAGGAGCGATAGGGGTATAGAACCAAAATCACACCACCAACACTGCACTTCTGCAGGCTTACAATAAGACAGCATTTAGTATTTTAGTTGGTGGTGCCTTGAAAGAATCGTGTAGGGCAGAGCGCTTCTTCAGTACAAGTAAATAGTATACAAGTAGCTATGCACTGGTTCAACTGGAGGTACTTCAAGTATGCTGTTCAGTGTTAAGCTGGGGCATTGTGAAATATCATCTGTCAAAGCATGAAATTTCCATCTTGAATGGATGCTAAGACCGAACAGAAAAGCTCATATTGATTTAGATCTTTATTTCATTTATAAGGACAAAGACGTCCCTTTGTAGAACAGGGCATCATTCAGCAGAGGAGGATGAGGCTTTTGCAGCTTGGAGCATTTCCACAATAAGTGTCTTAACATCCCTATACAGGAACAGCAAAAACAATATATTCAGTCTCAAGACATCTACATTTGAAATAACCATATCATAGACATTAATTTTAACGTAATCATTCGGACGTTCACATAAAAGGCTTAAGAGAACGCAGTGCGGGACTGCGGAGACTCACTTCCTGTCTTGTGCACGCCTAGGGAAGGGGATACGCAGCTTCAAAACAATCCCATCATAACCAGCCTGGACAAACGCAAAGTGTATATTACAAGTTCAAGGTTGGCTTTTCACTAAGAGTACAGTGCAGCACATTAGGGTTCAATGAGATATGTTCAAAGTTGTCAAGAAGCAATTGTATCGTTATAAAGCCAATGAGGGGCTCCAAATTTCAAGATATCTAAAGGTATTCTCTCCTGAAACTGTAGTGATATCATTAGTATTATTGATCTGAATTCAGGAGGCATAATCTTGCTTTTAGAATCTGATTTAGTTCTAGATTTTGTTGCTTTGTTGATTGTTCATCGTTGCAGCACTGTTATCAGTGTATCAAATGTAACATCAGTATTTCATATTTGGTTCATTGGTGGTAGCATTTCCAGGATAGCATCAATATGTATTTTCAAATAATACAAGAGTAGAATAAGGTTTTACAGAGTTACCTTCACATTGAAACCAAGACTATCCACATCAAGAATGTAAGCGAAGTCCACCTGAGATGGTTTATCTTTTTCAACACTCAGTACATAAAAAGGAAACGTTTTTGTCTAATTTATAAGTTATAACAGTGTAGAAACTAAAAAAACAACATATGGCGAAGCATGAAGCATAAATAGTCATGTCTTGGGGGAAAAAAGACAGGTTCCTGTTCCATTACTCCACTCTATTGTGTGATCAGGATATAGTTCAATAATACTGGCAAAATGATGTTTGCAGACGCTGCTGGCCAAATGTGCAGGTCATGTTGCATACTACAGCATAATAGTTCTTGTTGCCAATAATAAGCTGGATACACAAAAATATCAGCTAGGCTATAATAAATGGCATAAATTTGTTGGACCCCAACTATACCAGGGCAACCAACCCCCTCAACTCATATCACCAGGTTATCTCTTCCCTGGCTTCCCTTCCTATGAGCAAATCATGAATAGGGCCTTGTTATGTGGCTAAGCTAAATCTGGCCATTGTGCAATGCCAGGATGGGTGACAGGGTGTGGCCATGTGGGTTCAGGACCTCAGGTCATCAGGAGGAGCTGAACTTGAGGAACTTCTGGGAGAGAGTATAGACAGCTCTCTTGTGAATCCATCCTACACCAGCTAGCCATGGTTCCTCAGCTATACAGTAGGTCTTGCCTAAAGAAAATGGCAACTCCATGCTTGAACCCAAGAATGTTCTCCACTTCCAAACTAAACACACCAAGATGACCGGATACAGGCCATTCAGTGACTTAAATACTGGTTATTTAGTTAACAAGAGCTATCTCAGAAAATGTGATTTGCCTATTATTTTCTGCCAAGTTATATTTGCCTAATATGACTAAACACTGTACATAAATTTTCTTGTGTACTTGCCTTGACAGCAGTTGAGTGTTGCACAATGAGCTTTGTATCATCAGCATGATCCTTATTCATGTGGCTCTGCATGGAATTAAAATTTAACATAACTACACTAAGGATTGACATATCTAGGTAATATCCATCATTAATGTACAGAGAAAAAAGAAATTGAATGTGTACCTACCATAATAGGGGTTGAGAATTGAGATATTGGGTCAACTTTTGCTTCCTTGAACTCAGCAGCACTGAATTCTGGGAATATTTCACAATAGCATTAAAATCAGGCACCATTATCACCAAATCATTTGTCATGGCTTCTATTCTTGAACAAATACTAGCAGTGAAACACAATACTGGAGCATGGCTACTCATTACACACAAATAAATGAGCAAATAAAAGGTTGATTATAAATTTAGAACCCTGAAGTCTGGTTCTTACAAAGGATAACCTTCATTTTTCAAACAGTGGCTCAACTAGGGCATTGAAGAAGGCAACATACCTCCAGAACCAAGGATAGCCGTTGCGACCCCAGACACATATCGCACAGCTTTTGGCTTGATGTGCAGAAAACAGAAGTCACCAAAATCAACCTTATTTGGCATATTTTTTCAGCAGAAATCAGTACTTCATGAAAAAAAATGAGTGTTTCCAAAATAGTAAAAATGTCCACAAAGCATACCCAAAATGCCTCAGGGTGTCTTTGTAAGTATGCACTTCGAACTGCATCTTTTTCTTGGTCTGAAACCTTTGAGGCATAATACAAAGACAAAAGGAGATATATTTATCACATAACATGTACAATATGGTATAGGGGAGTGTCATACAGAAATGAATCAGGGTATAAGCAGCACAGTATCTAGAGTGTGAGAGGGAGGGAGAAAATTACAGGTGTGGCATCACCATATACAGTAATTACAGTATCTGTCCTGTCCTCAGGGTCTTTGGCAACCAGAAGAGAGCATTTAGGATTTCCAGAGAGATTCTGCACAAAAATATGTATCAGAACACAAAAATCTTGCATCAAAGAAAAGATATGATAATCAGAAATTTGCCTGCTGGACTGTTGATGAATGTAGAGTAGCTTTCAAATATCACTGCTCATAGTCATGCATTTTACATCATACCTTTGAGTGAATGGCTAAACTACTAACTGCTAATATGGGGGAACCATCCTGATTGCATGCAAAATCGACCATTGAACCAGATGGATAGCCAACATGCTCCTGTAAACAGAATAACATATTATTCCATGGTACCCTGTACATGGAATACAACCAATACTCATTATGGTCTACAGAATACCTGAGAATGGGTGGCAAGGACACCCCTAACACTTCGGTCCAGAATGGTCCGTATTTCTTCAACTGGAGGAAGTCGAGCAGCTTTTTCCTAGGATAATGAAAATCCTTTTTGAGTAAGCATGATCAAGAAATGATAAAAAAATTAAAAAATGATTATTGAAGAATTCCTGTATGTCCTGACAGTTAGACACTTGTTCCACAAATTGATCGCTCAAACTCATGCAGGAATTGGCAAGGGAAAGGTTTGCAAAATCTCAGTTGATGGTGTTGTGGCTAGAAAACAATGGTTCCCTGAAGATCTAACTCTTGTTAAGGAAACATCTTCATGTAATTTTTAATTATTGATGCGATGCCTACTTGCAACACTAATTTGTTGAAGCATTCACCACAGCAGAGTAGCAGGCAGCTTCCAAACCGGTTTCACAATACCATAACTAATCTTTCCTGGGAATAAATTTGACCTTTGACTTTGTTAAAAAGGGACTGTCTGTATTATATTTTTCATTTACCCAGCAGGTTGTCCTAAGTTTATGGAATCCCCAGGACACTACTGGCCCAGAACAAGACAATTGGTGTTTTGTATGTTGCATAAGCTACTGCCTCGTTAGTTTCCTCACTCCTCGGCGACATCACGATGCCAAGGGCCGCACCTGGTGAGCGCGGATCACCTCGAACGCGTCCGCGGATCCACCCGGCGCATCGGCAGGCGCCGCCATCTGCAACGCAGGAAAACACCAGAGCACCATCAGCCAGAGCCATATTCATCGCATGGGCATTCCGTCGAACACTTGGTCCGCAACCACCCCCGGGACAGGCCGAAACCAGAGCCAGGGGACAGGGGCGCAAGCCATACCTGAGAGGAAGAGGAGGCGATCAGGCGGAAACTGCGACCAGAGCTGAGAAGAGGGGGCGAGGGGCGGTTGGAGGAGGAGGTGGCGTGCGCATGGTGGCGACAGCTTTGTACGTGTAGCAGTCGCGCGAGCGTTGACGGCGCGGCCGCGAGCCGCGCGGCCGGCGTGAGCAGCAAGGGCTTCATCTCGCTCGCGTCCCGTCGCGTGCACGCGTCCCTAGCCGAGGCCGTGAAGCGAGGCGTGCGTGCCGCGTGCCTGAGAGAGAGCGGAGTGAAGCACAGCACTTGAGCCTCGTTCACCGCTTGGTGGTGTCTCGGCCACGGCGCACGGCGATGCGCTTCCGTCCTGAGCGCCAAATGGGCCGTGCCTAACCGGTCCATCTGATCCGAGCCGAAGGAACTGTTTAAGGCCCAAACACAGTTCGGCCGTACTGTATTTAGGCCATCGTTCTATGCCGGCACGGCCAGTACGATTACTGTGTATATTTATATTATAATTTAAATATATATATATTATTATGTTGTAACCGATATGTATTTATTCTATTTAATTATTTGTTTTTCTAATTTTTTTATTCTTTTATTTAAAAGACCAGTCGGACTGTGCCATGTTGCTAAACCACTATCGACCCACGTGCCGCACTTAGGCTCATAATGACACAAGACGGCCTGACATCTTCGTGGATTGTGCCTATGCCGAGCCATTAGAACATAGGCCGGCATGACACCGTCCACTGCAGCAGCCGTATACCATATCAAAGCGTGCCCAGGTCGTGCTGACCGATTGATCTGTTCGGCCGAGTGGATGCTTCCGCATGCGGTCGCTGGCCGCGGCCGTGTGGACGAAGCAGACGTTTCGCCCCAGCTCGATATTCTTCGAGCTTGGAAGGCCTAGCCCAAGCATAGCCCATCACACAGCCTCGCAAGCTGAACGTAACCAGTATCAACACGATGACACGAGCATCTGACATGGTAACGCGTTTTCCTAGCCAAAATGCGTATTCCACAACGGCTGATCATTCGTGTTGGCATTGGCAAACGTACTCCAAATAGCAACGCATTCTGCTACTTT
Source organism: Oryza coarctata (assembly GCA_030770085.1). Taxonomy (NCBI): domain Eukaryota; kingdom Viridiplantae; phylum Streptophyta; class Magnoliopsida; order Poales; family Poaceae; genus Oryza; species Oryza coarctata. The sequence continues at coordinate 15,858,551 of CM061475.1, forward strand.
CCACGGTTCGTTCAACCCCCAACATCCAACCCAAGCACAGAATCATTACTCCCACGAGCCTCCCCCTCCATCTGGCCACAGCCGCGGCATGCGTCCTGGCGTCGTGCACGGTGTAGGAAAGGCGGTTAACCACGCGGACCCCCGCGTCACCCACCCCACGCCACAAAAGCAGCGGCGACCGACCGTACGTAGCCAACCACGTTGCGGAGCCAGCGATGAAGATATTAGTCTATTGTAATTAGTATAATTATACTAGATTAATTCTAATCAATGGTATGACTGTCATTCTGACCGGCATATGTATAGAGAATAGAATCATCATTCCCATATTTTTCTGACGTTTTGTCTCAGTTCATTAAATTTAATATTATTTTCTGTAATAAAGATGATATCGATCTGTCAAACTCGATTGTTATGTACGTCTATCCTTCGATTCATCTAAATCTCGAGCTACTCATAATTTTAATTTAATCTATTATAACTTATAGACCTCTCCATTTATTAGTATGTCAGGATATAAATATTATTTTGTTATTCTTGATAACTACTCTCACTACATTTGGACTTTTCTACTTCGTCTTAATTTTAAGATATTTTTTACTCTTTCTAATTTTTTTACTTATATTCGCATACAGTTTGGTATCACCATTAAAAGCAACCAGTTTGATAATGGCCATGAATTCGACAATTCCTAGGCCCGCACGTTTTTCCTCTCCCATGGAGTTGCCCTTCGCATGTCGTGTCCATACACCTCACAACAAAATGGTAAAGCAGAGCGTTTCATTTGTACCATCAATAATACTCTCTGCGTTCCCTTTTGTTTCAGGCGAGTCTTCCTTTAGCTTACTGGGTTGAGGCTCTTCACACCACCACATATCTTGTAAACCGCCTCCCGACCAAAACTCTCATCTCCTCCACACCATACAACGCTCTCTTCTCTGCCCAGCCCTCATATGATCATCTCAAAGTTTTTGGTTGCGCCTGTTACCCCAATATGTCCTCTACAGCGTACCACAAACTTGCCTCTCCGTTCTTCTCTATGCGTTTTCCTCGGCTACTCCTCTGAGCACAAAGACTATCGATGTATCGAGCTTCAGTCAAACCACATTCTTATTTTTAGACATGTCGTTTTTTATGAATTCTTTTTTCCTTCTCCGACATGTCCACACCCATGGCACCTTCCGCCCTAGATTTTCTTGTCGATAATCCCGATCTTACCGCTTCAGTTCTTGGAGCTCGTTTTGTGCGTGCAGGTACAGTAGCTTCCTCAGTGGCACACCCTGTGCCCGAGGCCACACTTGCACCGTTGAGCCCTAGTGCAGGCTCGTGGTCGCCTGAGTCCGCGTCGTCCGGTGTCGCTGCCCCTGTGCACCCCGCACAGGTCGCTGCCAATGGCACCACGACGACCACAAGTGCTGTCGATCCTACTGCCCCTGTTGCTCGCGCACAGGTTGTTGCTAGCAGTACTGACCGCACATCTGCCACTCGACCGATCGTCATCCCTTCGGTCACCAATGTGCACTCTATGCGCACGCGTGGCAAGACTGGCATCGCACAGCCCGTGGATCTCCTTAACCTCCACGCTATGCCCATGTTGCCTCTTCCTCGCTTCATTCATGATGCACTGTTAGACCTCAATTAGCGATCCGCTATACAAGCTGAGTATGACGCTTTGATTGCCAATGACACCTGGAGTCTTGTGCCTCGTCCTCTTGACGTCAATGTTGTGACTAGCAAATAGATTTATTGATACAAATTGCTCGTCGATGGGTCTCTTGATCGCTACAAGGCTCGCTGGGTACTTCAGGGTTTCACACAACGGCCCGGTGTTAATTATAATGAAACTTTCAGTTCCGTTGTCAAACCTACAAAAGTTCGAGTTGTTCTCTCCCTAGCATTATCTCAGAACTGGCCCATTCATCAACTAGATATGAAGAATACATTTCTCCATGGCACTCTTACTAAGATAGTGTAGTGTGTGCAGCTCTGGTTTTGTGGATTCTTCTCACTCAGATTTTGTCTGTCGGCTCAATAAGTCCTTATATGGTTTGAAGCAGGCTCCTCGTGCTTGGTATCATAGGTTCGCCTCTCACCTTATGTCACTTGGATTTGTTGAAACAAAGTTAGATACTTCGCTTTATATATATCGCCATGGTCCACACACGACCTACTTACTGCTATATATCGATGACATTGTCCTCACTGCCTCCTATGTCGTATTACTCAAGCATATCATTGAGGCTCTCCAGCGTGAGTTTGCTATGATGGACATGGGTCAGCTGCATCACTTTCTAGGCATTTCTGTGACACGCTTTGCAGATGGTCTGTTCCTTTCTCAGCGATAGTATAGTTAGTATATTTTGGAGTGCGTCAGGATAAGTGCGTGCAAGCCGTGCAGCATATCTGTTGATCTACACTCCAAATTATCTGCTGATGGACCGCCTGTTGCTGACGCTACATAGTACCGCAGCCTAGCTGGCGCTCTGCAGTATCTAACTTTTACCTTACCAAACAATGCCTTTGCAGTTCAGTAGATATGCCTCTATATGCATGATCCTGGGGAGCTGCACCTCGCTGCTCTCAAGCGGATCCTGCACTACTTGCAGAGTACCCAATCACTTGGGCTGACCATGCGCCGATCTTCACCTGTAGATCTTGTTGTTTACACGGATGCCGACTGAGCTGGCTGTCCTGACACTCGTCGGTCGACCTCTGCCAACACAGTATTTCTCGGGGACAACTTGGTGTCCTGGTCTTCTAAGCGTCAGCATACGGTCTCTAGATCGAGTGCCGAAGCTCAATATCGTGTTATGTCGAATGGTGTTGCTGAAGCTACCTGGCTACGACTGCTGCTTCTTAAGCTTCGCCACCCCCTCGCCGTGCTACCTTGGTCTATTGCGACAATATCAGTGTTGTATATCTCTCTGATAACCTAGTGTAGCATTAACGGACGAAGCATGTTAAAATTGATCTCCATTTTGTTCGAGAGAAGGTTACCCTCGGTTACGTTCGGATCCTACATGTTCCTACGGCATCGCAGTACGTCGACGTTATTATCAAGAGCCTCCTACCTTATTATTTCAGGAGTTTTGATCCAGACTGAATGTTAACGATGCTCCCAATTATACTATGGAGAAGTGTTAGTCTATTATAATTATAGAAAGTGTAATTATAGTAGATTAACCCTGATTAATGGCATGGCTGTGTGGTTGCGTTATGAGCCGCCTCGACTGAAAGAAACAAACAAAGCAGAAAATGCGGCACGCAGGTACTCCTTCCGTTTTGCTCTTTAATAGATAATATTATTGGCTTTAAGATAAATATGTATTCATCTTATTCATAAAACTTATAATTATTATTTATTTTATTATGGTTTAATTTATTATTATAAGTACTTTAAGTATAATTATATTTGTATATATAAACTTTTAAATAAAACGAATAGTTAAAGATGTGCCAAAAATAATAATAGCTTTATATATGAAAAAATGAAAAGAGTATTACGCAGCATTGCAGCTAGACGTAGCTAAGAGTGGTACTTTCGTACCTAACGCGTGCTAGTAATGGTTGCCGCCGACTTTTTGCCTCCGAATAATTGAATTGTTCCTCACCACGACCTTCCAGAGTGATCGAATTGGAGGACGTTGGGTTTCTGGTAGGATATTGTTCTGATCTGCTTCGTAGAAAAATTGACGTCTAAGTTTGTATCCCAACGCGTCTGTTCGTCCGTTAGAACGTTGCAATCAGGGGTAAGGTTAATCAAATTCAGTCCCTGATTTCACTCTGAATTCTGCACACGAGAGTGTCGCGATCGCAGCAAAGCAAAATATCGTTGGCCTTCCTGGAATTTTCGGAGGGGAAGAAAGGGGAGAAGAATGGACAAAAGAGAAGGAAGCTTAACAAAAACAAAGGATGGCCGAATTGCTGAATTTAGCTTTGACAGCTAATTCGTGGAGGGCCATTTGGCAACTGTCACGCCAGCTGTTCTCATTAGGGTGGCCTCTTCCCCACGAGTCCTTGCCCCTGCACTCCTGATCTTCTGCATCTATCTTCGTGTAACCTGAGCTGGCACCCCTCTTCTCCGTCGATGATTAAAAAACTATCGATTTCTGTTTCAATACTACGAGGACTTTGATGTTGTTAAAAAAAAGGCCTAACTGAGTCTCATGGTTGTTTGCTTAAGCAAATATTTATAGTCAATGTATCAACAAAGTCACATAAAAAAATAAAAGTCTTATCTATTAATAATATTTTCTAAATTAAAAGCATTATAGCATGTTAAATGATGCAATGATACTCATGATATACATTGATGAGCATTTAAAGCAAAGACTTAATATTAAGATATGCTTATCCAATTTTTATATATATTCATAAAGTGTATATATGTGTATGTTTATAGTGTATATATATGAAATGATTATATTTGTATTGTGTTTTTTTAAAAAAATAAAGGACCGCAACCGTGACCACGGGGTGGTTGACGCAGGAGAGCAGAGGAGGCGCGCGTCCGTTGGGCAGAGAGGATCCCAACGGCCGCGGCGCGTCTGCCCAACCGTACCACACCACCAAACCCGGAACCCAACAAACGGCCAGCCGTGCTCCTCTCCTCGCCACGGCCGTCGCCACCACCCTGCGCGCGCGGCCCGGCCTACCCTAACCTGGCGCCGGCTGGCTCTCCTCCTCGTCCTCCTCCTCCGCCGCCAGCCTATTAAAAGCCCTACCCCTACTCCCCCTCCTCCACCTCCCCAAGCCGCCTCTCCCTGCTCTGCTGCGTCTCTCTGCTGCATCTCGGCTAGAGAGGTCTCACAGCCCAAAAAAAGAACAAGACAATGGCTGGTCTCAGAATGAAGGCGCTCGCCGTCGCCGCCATGGCCGCGGCCCTCGTCGCCTCCGCGGCGGCGGCCGAGGCCCCGGCCCCGGCGCCCGCCTCCGACGCCGCCGCCGCGGTGCCCCTCGCGGCCGCCGCCTCCCTCGCCGCCGCCGCGTTCGGGTACCTCTTCTGCTAGATCCGATGACGGCGCGCGGCCTCGATCTTCCTTCGTCGTCGTCGTCGCCTTCCTCCTTGGCTTCCTCTTGATTGATTCGTTCGTCGTCCCGGTGGTGTGTGTCCCTGTCGTGTCGTCGCGTGGTTGGGAAGGCGTGGTGGGGGGCGTGTGTATGTAACGAGTCGCGGTGATGTGCGGAGAGGGAGGTGTGGTTTCGCGCCATTTCTCTGTGGCGGTGGCCATGTACTTACTCTTTTTTTCTTAGTATGAATTGAGATGATTTATTTGATTCTTTCCAGTTTAAAGAACAAAAGTGCAGACATGTTGATAGATTGATGTTGATTGTGATTTCTCGCCTCAGAAAATGTGTCACAAATTCAGACCATAAATCTCCACAACGTTCACCACTCCAATCCCATCATCCATAGCAAACATCTATACCAATTTCAGTGTTCCAATTTGTTCTCTGAAGAAAGAACCAATTTGTGCTCGTTTGGTCCAATTTGTGCTCTGAATAAAGAACCAATTTGTGCTTTGAAGACGAACGAGAGGTCGTAAGGCTGGAAGCAAATTGTTATTCGTTCAAAGTTTCAAACTGCGCAAATTATTTCATTCGAAGTTTCAAGCTGCGCATATTATTTCATTCAAAGTTTCAAACTGCGAGCTGTTAAATCATAGTGCTGACCTGGAGAAGTTCGTGATTCGGTGGTGGTGGATCCAAAGGTCGAAATCATTGAAGCATGTTTGCCCATGTGCATCTTGTTGAGTACTGGTCCACATATGAGTTGTCTCAGCGATGGGCAAAGCTATCCCCGCTACCAACTGTACAAGTCCATGGTAAAGACAGTTTTAACTTAGATTAAAAAATCGCTTAGCTTAACTGGTTTCTAGGCTCATTGCACCCTGCAAGTGCAGTAAAAACACTCTAGTTGTAAATATGGCCATGCAAAAGCCAAACAAAGGTTCAGACGTCTGATATTTCACGGCTACAGCTGCGTGCTTGAGTTTTGGAGCTGTATGACTATGAACAACGGAAATTTCAGAGTGTTCTGTTTCTCGGTATTAGCAAGGTGTTGCATTTCAGAGTGTTCTGTTTCTCGGTATTAGTAAGGTGCTCGTATTTTACAACGGAAATTAGATTATGATGAGTTATTGGTCGTTTTATAGGCCTGTTAGTAATAGGCTAGGGATTGCGTATAAAACAGCGGTTGGTTTTTTTGTTTTCTCCGAAAAAATAGTTGCATGCGACGTAGAGGAGGGATGCTATTTTTTATAAGCATATGAGAAAAGGAAGTGTGGATGGACGACTCCGCTTTTGGAGTAGAGGAGAAATTTCTGAAGGGCGTGCTGCTGATGACCTGCTGTCTGACTAAAGATTGATGGTTAGCTTCTAATGTTGTTCTATCTATGCGGCTGGCCAAATGGGTCAGGTTCACTGCAAATTGCCCATGTCGTACAGGCAAGTAGGCAACGTGTGGATGGTTCATTGAACCACAGCTAGCGCTGCTGTTCCGTCGGTTCATCGCCTTCTCTGAATTTTCTGATGGCATATGTTCTGATTTCAGAACCCCTATCATTCTGAAAGTGTTTTCAGAAATAGGTAGGCAAATGGCATGGGCTCAGCCCAGTAAGCCGGAGGAGTCAGGCCGTTCAAATCCATTTCCAAATGATGGGTCGGGTTACTACCAAATCAACTTAGTTAAGCTGAACTTCGGCTGATAGAAAGCTTTTATGCCCTTGCTCTAAAAGAATGGAACTTTTGCCGTAGTTTGTCAGGGTTTGGGATGTGATCGACCATAGTGAGGTCTTCTTTGGAACAAAGAAATGTCAATTTTGGAGGAAATGAATTGTTTTATGTGAAATTTCAGCGTTTGAAAGCAACCCGAAAACTAACCACTGGGCCCTATTCTTTCCTGGTTGTAAATTTTGGATTTTTCTTAGAACGTTTTTCAAAAAAATATAGAAATCACAAAATCAGATTATCTAGAAATCTCATGTGAAAAGAACGCCACTTAGATCCTATCCTAGTTATTTTATCTTGCATTGAAGATTAGCAGCAGATTAATAACAAATACATGAGCTTTATCCTCAATAGAATATGCTCTTTGTGCCACGATTTCCTCAAAAAGCTTGCACGCATACAGCCTTTCTTGCACTAAAGAAGGATTTTTCATGGCACTTGTACTGCTCTAGAGATGTAATGCTAGCAAGCTAGTGACTTCGTTACAAGCTAAGTAGATGGTAGCGGCTAACTGATGGGCCTTCACATCAACTCGCCCATCATGGCGAGCACCTGCGCCATCCGGGGCCTCTCCTCCGGCTCCTCGGCGGTGCACAGCATGCCGATCTTGACCCACCCCATCGTCTCCTCCTCCCCGCCATCTTCGCCGCCGCCGCCGCCGTCCGCGACCTTGTCGGCGGTCACCACCTCCAGGAGCACCATCCCGAAGCTGTACACATCGGACTCCTGTGTCGCGCGCGCGCCGCCGCCGGCGCCGGACGCCAGCTCCGGCGCCGCGTACCCGTGCCAGCCTCCGCCGCTCGATGGCATCGTCGCCACCCGGTCCAGGAACAGCTCCGGCGGGCACCGCGGCGGCTGTGGGATGGACTGCTGGATGTTGGCGGCGTAGCGCATGACGCCGCACTCGGAGACGCACGCCGCGCCGTGCTCGTCCAGGAGGATGTTGGACGGCTTCACGTTCGCGTGCACCAGTGCCGGCCGCGCCGGGAACGTGTGGACGTAGTTGAGCCCCTGCGCCGCGCCGAACAGGATGGCCTTCCTCGCCGCCCAGTCCAGGCTCCTCGCGCCGCCGCCTCCTGCAACAACATCAGCAACCAACCAATCAATAACACCACCTCTTGCATCGCATCAATGGCGATCGTCGCGCTCCGTTGCTACCGTGCAGGAGGGACTGGAGGCTGCCGTTGGGGAGGTAGTCGTAGACGAGCAGCCTCTCGCCGTTGGAGTTGCAGTAACCCCTGAGGCTGACAACGTGGCGGTGGCGGAGCCGGCCGGCGAGCCGCATGTGGCGGTCGAACGCCTTGCTCCGGCCGGGGAACTGCAGCGCGCTCAGGCGCTTGACGGCCACCACGATGCCGTCCTCCATGACCGCCTTGTACGTGCTCCCGGACACGCCCTTGCCGAGCACCTCCGCCGACGCCTTGAGGAGGCTCTCCAGCCTCAGCTCCTCGCCGCCCTCGAAGCAGACGAGGCCGCCGCCGCCACTCTTCTGGCCCTTCTCCTCCCCATTCCTCACCTTGTCTTCCTCCTCAAAGCTCAACGCCGCATCGGAAGCATCCTTTCGGCACCGAAGCTTTCTTCTCATGTAGACGAACATGGCTATAGAGATAGCCACCGAGATCAAGATGAGCACCGCATTGCCAATGCCGGTCGCCATGAGCGCCGTCACGCTGAGCTTACTCCAGCCTCCATTACCAGAAGAAATACTACTGCTATTAGTGTCCATTGCTGCAGAAGGAGATTGGCTAATGCTAGCATTTGTGCTACTATCTCCTAATGCATTGTAAGCATGAACACATCTTGGAAGAGGCTGGCCACAGAGAGCAAGGTTTCCGCCAAAAGACGAGCTCGGAAACCTGGAAAGATCACCGGAGATCTCCCCATCCAGCTTGTTCCTTGACACATTGAAGCTCCTCACCATTGGGACGCTCAGAGCTTGCAGCCCGCCATGGAAGCTGTTGTGCTCTGCTCTCAGAGTGACCAGAGAAGGCAGCGACAGGTGGAGACCTCCGGTGAGGCGGTTATGGGAGACCAGCAGGTGCCTCAGCCTCGGGCTGGTGGAGTTGTCGAGAGGAGGAAGACGACCGAACAGGGAGTTCCTCCTGATGGTGAGCACACTAAGCTGGGTGAGCTCGAGGAGAGGAGCCACACTGCCTACCAGTGAGGCGTTGTCCAAGAACACCCCGACCACCCTGCCCCTGTTGCACCTCACCCCAATCCATGACCCGGAGCATGGGTTGACGCCAACCCAGCTCTCCAGCGCGGTGGCGCTTGGGTTGTAGGCCTTGAAGGACAGAAGGGGAGGCAGATCCTGGTGGCCGCCATTGGCGAGCTCTCCATGCACGCACCATGTGAGGAAGAGGAGCAGCAGCAGGAACGAGCAGCAATGGTGGAAATGTGCCATCTTGGCGACTGTTTGAGAGCAGAGATCGATCGAGTGAGTGAGTTTTATAGCGGAAGGGAGGGCAGGACAAGAAGAAGAATAAATGCGCGGGGAAATTATGAAATTTTTGAAAGGCAAACACGGGTAGAGTGGAGTGGTGACAAGAAGAGAGCTCCAAACAGGAAAGCTAGAGAGTAGAGCAGAGTGTGCAGTGGCGTTGAGCCGTGGGTTAGGCGTTGGGACAAGGAGGAGAGAAACAAGCAGAAGAGGCGAAGCGAAAGCGAACAAGGATGGTTACTTTTCTCCATTGGGGGCACAAGGAATTTGGACGCATTTGTTGAGGCCAATGCGTGAGCACTGCGTGTATCCGTGATGGTCGCAATGCGACCGTGTGTGATAGTACTGTGTTTCAATGAGATTGTGTATTTATGTGTGAGATAGTGTGTTTTACTTTATGGAAATGGCCAAAAGGAAGGGAAAGGTGCAGGCTCTTGGTTCCAGAGTGGCGTGGATGGTTGGTTTTGCTGGCTGTTTGCCTGTGTGGGGGAAAACCGAGAGAGAATTTGGCTTCAGGTTCCTACGCGAACAGTTGTCAAGATTCCACACATCTTGTCTGCGACTGCTGGCTCGTCCATGAAAGGAAAGTGAGTGGCATTGTGTCTCGTCACAGCGCGCATGCCGCTCCGGGTCAAGCAGCTGCGGTTCAGCTAGGCCACCACACGACACGGCACGTTCCGAGCCGTCCCAAGGAAAAAAAAACTCTTACCACGTGGCTCGGATCGGTTCTGCTCGAAACAGCTTGAAATCGTATAGTTATAATGAGTCGCTAGACTTTTACTTTGTGAGGTTAAGTAGTCGGCTTGTTTAGATCAGTAGTATAACAAATCATCGTATATTAAGTGTTTTTTAATTAACCTTTCATTCATGACATAACTATGACCTGCTACATTTTTTTTTCAAAAATCTAACCCATTTGTTATGGACACTTTTTTTTGTCACAATTTACCATGATTATGGTTAATACACAATATGTGACATAGCAAAATATGAGTGTTATTCAAACAACCCCTTGAATACAAAGCGATGCCAGACATTTCGACGCTGATGCTGATAAAGAAGTAGTACATGTTCATCATAATCAAGGTGTTTAACATGTCTGATTATAGGATCACCATACCATCAGGATGACCGATAAGTTAGAGGCATTCATGACGTCAGAGGCTGCCTATAGCACCGTCAACTTCCATTCTGACGTGTTGATGACACCATGTTGCTCAAGAGCTAAAATACAATGGTGCATCTTAAGATAGAAAATGAATCTTAAGAAACATTCATATGACGCCTCTTCTAATATATAAATCTTTTATAATTAAAAAAAGTTAAAAATCTTTCATATGGCGCCTCTTCTATACCAAGGGCTCTTCCTGACTATATATAACATGCAAGCGGCACGAGGTCAAGTGCACGCTTTAAGCCCTCTGATTATCTTTTATGGTATCAGAGTCATCAAACAATAATAGATTAGATCCATCTTCCACCATGTCAACCTCTTACGCCATTGTCATCAATCTCTTGGTCGACCAAGCTATCTCTAAGAAACTGACCAAAAACAACCCTACACTGTGGAAGATACAAGTGCTTTCTATCGTGAGGGGCACACGCCTGGAGGGATTTCTCACAGGTACCACAAAGACCCTTGCGTCTACCATGAAGACGACAGCAGATGGCAAAGAAGTGGAGGTGTAGAACCCGCTCTACGTTGAATGGGGTGCTACGGATCAACAGTTCCTGGGATTCTTGCTCTCTTCTATCACTCCAAATATTTTGCCTCAGTTGACTGCTTACAAGACTACTGCTAAAGTATGGAGTGTTGTCGAGGCCATGTTCACCTCGATGTCACGAGCGCGCCGTCAACACCAGAATCGCGCTCGCCACAATGAAGAAGGGCAATCTCTCCATGGCGGAATACATTGCCAAGATGCGATCTCTCGCCGATGAGATCGCGTCTGCTGGCAAGGCTATTGACAATGACGAGCTGGTCTCCTACGTTCTCGCCGGCCTCAATTTCGACTACAATCCCATTGTCTCAGCCCTAGTCGCCAGGACTGAGCCGGTCAGTGTGGGAGAGATGTACTCCCAGCTGCTCTCGTTTGAGAAGCGTATGGATTTTCTCCATCTTGATAGCCGCTCCTTGGTTAATTCCGCCAACCGGGGGCGCGGTGCATTGCAAGGCACACGAGGCAGAGGGCGCTCACGTGGGGGTGCTCCATCTTGCGGGCGTGGCAGAAGCAATGGATAGCGCTAGCAGAATCAAGTCCTACAAAATAATCAGCAGCATAGGCCTAACAACAGACTTAGGTGTCAGATTTGCAAGATAAAAGGACATACTGCTGACATATGTTGGTACAGATTTGACTAATAATTTGTACCAAAAAAATATGTTGGTGCAACGTCTACGTCCTATAGAGTAGACACCAACTGGTACATGGATTCGGACGCTATAGATAACATCATCAGCAACTTGGAAAAACTGTCGATCCATGACAGGTACAAGGGCCACGATCAGATCCACACGGCGAGTGGGGCAGGTATGGAAATCAATCACATTGGTCATTCTACTGTTACAACCCCTAGTCATGATCTTCATCTTAATAATATTCTATATGTTCCCAAGGCCAACAAAAATCTTGTTTCAGTTCATCATCTCACATCTGATAATTCTACCTTTATAGAATTTCATCCTGATTTTTTCTTGATTAAGGATCAGGCAACGAAGAAAACTCTGCTTAGAGGACGCTGTGATCGTGGGCTATCCTCTTCCTGCTAGGCGTACAATAAAGCAAGCCTATGGAGCTACAAAAATTTCTTTTGATAGATAACATTCTCGTTTAGGTCATCCGGCTACTCCGATTGTGGAAAAAGTTATCAACTAATTTAATCTTCCTATTTTAGCAGATTCAAATAAACATTCGGTGTGTGATACATGTCAAAAAGCCAAGAGCCATCAGTTATCTTTTCCTCATTCCAGCTCTGTTTCCCAGCATCCTTTAGAAATTATTTATTCTGATGTATGGGGTCCTGCGCCTAAATCAATCGGTAGACACAAATACTATGTAAGTTTCATTGATAATTATAGTAAGTTCACCTGGATTTACCTCCTTAAATTCAAATCTGAGATATTTACCAAATTTTGAGAATTTTAATCTCTTGTTGAGCGCTTATTTAATCCTAAGATTATAACAATGCAGACCGACTGGAGGGTGAATATGAAAAACTGCATCCCTTTTTCGTCCAAGTTGGCATCACACACCATATTTCCTACTCGCATACACATCAGCAGAACGGGACAACCGATCGCAAGCATCGCCATATCGTCGAAGTTGGTCTAGCTCTTCTTGCTCATGCCAATATACCACTAAAATTTTGGCCTGAAGCCTTTCTTTCCGCTATACATTTGATAAATAGAACACCTAGTCAGTTACTATCATATGACATGCCCTTCTTTCGGTTGTTCAACCAACAGCCAGATTATTTCTCTCTTTGTGTCTTCGGATGTATTTGTTAGCCTAATCTACGACCCTACAATACCCATAAACTCTAATTCCGCTCCAAGCAATGCACTTTCTTAGGATACAATCCGTTTCATAAAGGGTTTAAGTGGCTGGATCCTGATTCTGGAAGGGTTTACATTTCTCGAGATATAACTTTTGATGAATCTCTATTTCCCTTTCAATTTCTTGGTCCTAATGCTGGTCGTAGGTTTTAAAATAAAATTAATCTTTTACCTACCTATTTTTTAAATCCGACTAGTGGTGGCTGATTCTCTAATTAATCCTGCTAACAATAATTTCCTAGCGTATGAAGTCATGCAGGAATTGCCGTCATCGCATACGGGGGTACCCGGAGCTCCTTCTGTCAGAGCTAACCCCCAAGACGATTCACCTACGCCTCCAACGACTTCCGTAGGTGTATCTGCCCTAGGTGTCCGAGCCCGACGTATCATCCCATGACACATCGCCTAGGCCAACGACCGCCTCTCCAACGCGTGCGGGCGATTCTGCATCCGGTGTACCCGACACGATCAGGGCGCTGAATCCGGAGCCCCCGACAACCGTATCTACTCTAGATCCCATGCTAGGATCTTCTACGGCACCTTCGGCTAGGGGCAAGTTACATCAAAGCCCGAAGACCCGTTTACAAAGTGGTATTCGTAAGGAGAAGTGCTACACTGATAGTAGGGTTAAATATTCTTTCTTAACATCAACCGGTGAGCCATAAAACTTATCAGAAGTATTAGAGGATAATAATTGGAAACATGCAATGGATGCTGAATATGATGCATTAATAAAAAATAAAATATGACATTTGGTTTCTCCTTAGAAATGGCGTAATATTATTGACTGCAAGTGGATATATAAAATCAAACGTAAACAAAATGACAGCTTAGATAGATACAAGGCTCGATTGGTTGCAAAAGGTTTTAAGCAACGGTATGGTATTGATTATGAAGATACTTTTAGTCCTGTTATTAAATCTGTCACTATTTGAGTTGTTCTCTCTATTACTATGTCCAGGGGTTAGACTATTAGACAATTGGATGTTCACAATACTTTCTTACATGGGTTTCTTAAAGATGATGTCTATATGAAGTAGCCTCCTGGGTACGAGGACAATTCTAAAAGAAACTATGTCTGTAAGTTAGATAAGACACTATATGGATTGAAGCAGGCGCCTAGAGCATGGTTTTCAAGGTTAAGTAAGAAACTTTATGCCCTTGGTTTTAAAGGATCCAAAGCCGATATTTTCTTATTCTATTACAGTAAGGGTGACATCGTTATGTTCATGTTAATTTATGTTGATGACATAATTGTGGTTAGTTCTAAACAAGAGGCAGTGGCCACATTACTTTAGGATCTCCGCAATGATTTTCCATTAAAAGATTTAGGTGACTTACACTATTTCCTCGGTATTGAAGTTGTCAAAACTAAGCATGGAATTATTTTGACACAAGAAAAATATGTAAATGATCTGTTAAAAAGAGAAAATATGGTGGATTGCAAGCCGGTAAGCACACCTCTATCCACTAGTGATAAACTCTCAGTTTATAAAGGAGATCCGCTGGTCCTATAGATGCATCAAGATATAGGAGTATTATAGGAGCCTTATAGTATCTTTTATTGATAAGACCTAACATTATTTTCTTAGTAAATAAGGTTTATCAGTTTTTTCATGCACTAACAACAGTATATTGGGTGGCTGTTAAAAGAATATTATGATATCTCAAGTGATGTGCAAAGCTTGGTCTAAAGATAAATAAGTCATTTTTCTTCTTGGTAAGTGCATATTTAGATGCTGATTGGGCTGGCTGTCCTGATGACAGAAGATCAATAGATGGCTTTGTAGTATTTCTGGGAAATAATCTTATATCATGGCATGCAAATAAATAAGCTATAGTATTAAGGTCAAGTACTAAATCTTAGTATAAGACATTGGCTAATGCAATTGCTGAGATTATTTAGATTCAGACTTTGTTGAAAGAATTAAAGGTATCCAGTCCACCTGTTGCACGGTTGTGGTGTGATAACATGGAGCCAAATATCTTGCATCAAATCATGTGTTTCATGCTAGAACTAAATACATTGAAGTTGATTTTCACTTTGTCAGAGAATGGATAAACATCAAATTACTTCAGATTGATTTTATTCCTTCTAAAGATCAAGTGGCAGATGGTTTCACCAAAACCTTGAGTGTACGAAAGTTGGAGAATTTCAAGTACCATCTCAACTTAGGAAAGTTGTGATTGAGGGGGAGTATTAGATGAATCTGTAACACATGCATCCAGAAGGTTCTTAAGAATCTTTTATATGGCGCATCTTCTACTATGTAAATTTTTTGTAATTAGAAAAGTTAACAACATTCCATATGACGCCTCTTCGATTCTTGTAAGCTACGCTAGGGGCTCTTCCTAGCTATATATAACATACAGGCAGCACGAGATCAAGTACACGCTTTAAGCCCTCTGATTATCTTTCAGGGAGGACAACAAGAAAGAGGTGGAGAATCGCAAAGGTAGAGAGAGGGAGGGGTTAGTACGAAGAGGAAAATGATATAGCGACTTACTTGTGTAGCTAGCTTAATTTTATTAAACATATTTGACAATCTTGCTGATTGGATTGTCACTTGGCCAAATTAATACCACATGGAACTAGTACCACCTTACATTAAGCTAGGGGGTAATATGTCTAGGTTTAAGAATTGAATGTGTTTTGTCTAGTAGTATTGAAGTTCAGGACATTAAATCAAATCAATAGCTGGGGGTAAATCATCCATAATCCCTATAAATAGGGGCAACTGACACATAGCACACCACCAACCAAAGCTGAGAAGACAAGGCCACTAATAGTAGTGCCCACAACTCGATAATAATTTGTTTGCCCATGTCAATGCCAATGGTGAAGGAGTAGATGGAGGACACAAAAGCAGCGCTGAAGACAATATTCATCATGGTCATAGTGATGGACTAGTCTGAGTGAAAGGCCACATGACACCGACATGCCTCAAGATGGAGAATGGGGACAACATCTAGTACTTCCATCCAACGACTGGCGAAGGATAGCTTGGTGAATGCATCATGCATACAAGCCTAGATAGCTAGACTATTGTTGTATGATGTCCAACTACGTAGGATGTTGCCTGAAGCCAAAACATCGTACTAGTATTTCTATGTTGTTGATTGTTTAATCATATTTGCTAAATAAAGTTTAGTGAAAAAACTAAGTTATATCATAAAAATTCTTAATTGTTATATCTGCTCCACCCGCTCCACAATTCATGCTTATCTAGCTCTTTTTCTAGCTCCATCAAACTCCCAAAGGCTCATGAGCCCTAAGAACTACCATGTTATCATTCAAGGTTCGAGTGAGGATAGGATGAGGAAAGGAAAAGAGAGGGGTTTGGGTAGGGTGGGGGCACATAAGAGAGGGGAAAGGGAGGCTAGAGTAGTGTTGGATGGTTTTTAGACGAATTTGTCAAACTAGGGCATTCTAAATTGGCCAGCTCACATGATATGGGCCATCTAATGATGTCTAAGAAAGACAATACTAAAGGACTAAGGCCCAACAATTAGGTGGGCTTCAATTTAACATGAAAAAAGGTTGGGAAATCGGTCCCATGTTGAGTGGTTGGAAGCTTGCTACAAACCATTGCTATAATGAGAAAATATGTAATTAACTTAACCTTTATGGAATGAGGTATGGGGTGAAGTTAGGGTTTGCTCAATATGCTCAAAGGAGAGGTTGATTTCAATCGAAAAGGAGGGATTGATGTAAAGGAGGAAATATTTGATTAGATAGGAAAGGAATTTCTTATAGAAAAATGTATAGGCAATCCATTATATGCCGTCAGCTACTACAGTGTATACTAAAACGTCCTATTAATCTACTGTCGATGCCAGGCTTCTCAATATCATTTAGGCAGCTATAACCCATATTATGCGGCTTCATTGATAATTGCGATAACAGGGACAAAAACCGGTGATATTGTGATTTTTTAAAACTTGGTTGAATTATCGTGTGGTTACTAAATGTGATGCTGCTCGATATAACGGTTATCATCCATAATTTAAATCCTTGTCCCTGTTTTTGTGTTGAGTGTCCCATAGAACTGGTCATCCTTCCTGCTTAGCTCTTTACGGTATGCTCTAGAAGTTGCCAAATTTCAGTATTCTAGAATCGATCTCGACACCAAACGGCATTGAACCAGTGTTGTATGGATTGAGATGAGGAAGCGGTAGATTAATTGACTGCCTAGAACCATGACCCTATCTTACCTAGCCTAGGTTATAGGGTAAGGCCTAGGACTCAAACTTGTCCATCACAGTCGATACCATTCCTAATACTTATTCGTAGAAATGTTAATCTTTATTTATTTATGTCGCATACACACAATTATATATATTTTTTATTACATAGTTTCTATAACTTGGTCCAGCAATAAACATTATCTTATTTTTCCAATTTTCTCTTACTTCTAATATGTGGTTATATTTCCTTAGCAAATCTGATGAAGACATTTCGTCCCTCCTAATGCAATGTTTACCTTCTTGGTTTGTGTGCTGAAGTTATATCACACTGCATGCATGATACTATTTTGATCTTTGTTTTTTAATTCCATGAAGTATTAATTAGCACCGGTCACGTGCAGTGATCGAAACGATGAATCCGTTGGTTCACTGGTTGGCCGATTGGACCCCCGGTTCAAGAAAATAATAAAAAAGAATTTTGAATGAGCATTGGTCGACTTGATGATTAAATATGTTTATTTCGTCTATCTTATCACCCGCAACCCTTGCTCGGTTGGTTGACAGAGCAGGCTCCCTCGCGGGAGGTCAGGGTTCGATCCGTAGTTCTTAACAGTTATTGAAAATCATCTAACTCAACGGCTTCTTTCGGTTATATGCGGTATTTTCTTTGAACCGAAGACGAAGGCTATAGTTTTATTTTGTTTTTGTCAGACCGGACGGGGCGGTTTTAGTTGGTTTGATGTTTGATCCCCCATGGACGTTGGCCTTCGTTTTTCAATCAGCCAGACTGCTTTGGGTTTTTCTCCACATAAAACCATTGTTTCAAATTCAATGAGTTTCTCTGATTCAAAAGCATCGCCGATCTTTTAGTTAAACCATAACATAGTGGGCGTTGGTTCATGTTTTTTTGGTTAAACCATAACATAGTGGGCGTTGGTTCATGTTTTTTTGGTTAAACCATCGGTCCAGTCTTAATAACTACGGTGCTGAGTTCCCTAATACACAATGTACGCTAGCTAATATGGTAATCGGTAAGAGTTGTGCTCTTAAGTAGGCCTCAGGTGCCACTGTATTTCTTCAGATGCCTCATGCTGTGAGTGACCTGCGTGGGCCTGAGGTAAGGGTTGCTCGAGCCTTCTGGAGAATTAGCCCAAAGGATCATCAGGACAAGCCTAACCCAACCCAATGGCAAAGCACCGAATACACAAGCCCCTTGATTTATTTAGGCATGCATGCATGACTGCTCCATTTCCACGCATACGCCATACGGTGACCCCTTCGATCACCGTGTAATTACTGAAAGGTTGCGGTATTTTCCTTTTCGTGTGGCAGCAGAAATCGATCCTGAGAGCAAGCTACAAACGGCATCGAATCAAACGTTCTGGGATCTGGATGAATTGGGATGGGTAACTGCCAAACGCATGACCTGACCCGGCCCATTAATGAATACACATTTTTCATAGAAAAAAAATGAGTGCTCCCTCGTACTTTAAGGTTTAAACTGCCCAGTGTTCTACCCCTACATGTGCATTAAGTGTAAGATACATATTTCACACAAGAAAAAAATATTTCTATCTCAAACTACATTTAAACTGCATAATAGTATCACACATAAATGCAATCAAAATGAAACACATTTTCTTCACACACAAAAAATGTATTGTACACAAATGCAATCAAAATGTACACATTTTTCTCCATAAGAAAAGAATGCAATTCACAAACACAGCGCAAGTAATACTGAGCTCACCCCAGTTAAGACGCAATTAGTTAAGCATGACTATATATTCACCTGCCATGCCCATACCGTAGCCCCTCCGATCACCGTGCAATTACTGCAGCAACTGAAAGGTTCAGCACTGAGATCACACAGATCGATGGCTAATTAAACCAGGGCACATTCGCATATCATATATAAGCACACGTAGGTGCAAGTATACGGTAGTTAGATATACGTTAGGATAAGATTGACTAGTATTGACTCTTTTTTATCTCTAGATCATTTTTTTATCCACTCTTTATGTAGCTCTCTATATAGAAACTCAAAAAAAATCCACCAGTTATGCAGTGCATCTCTCTACTATTCAACACAAGCAACGACAACACGTACTGGTACTAGCCAGATCACCGGAGATGATACGTTCGGGAAGGAGGATGTTAGACAGACCATTAGTATAGACTATATATATATATAGATCCGACCCTCTTGTATATGTTCGGTTCAACCTCCTCATCAAGGCTTTACAAGCCGATAACGGTACGGAATTCGTCAACCATACCGTTACAAACTTCCTCACCTCACAGGGCATCCATCTCCGGCTCTCCTTCCCCTACACCTCTCCTCAGAACGGCAAAGTCGAGCGCCTACTTCGCACCCTCAACAACATTAGTCGTACCATGCTACTTCACGCCCACTTACCCACTACTTATTGGGCCGAAGCTCTGGCTACTGCGACGTACCTTCTCAATCGGCGCCCATGCTCCTCCGTATATAACAACGTTCTCTATGCCCTTCTCTACCGCACGGCGCCTGACTACTCCCACCTTCGCGTTTTCGGGTGCCTCTGCTACCCAAATCTCACCGCCACAGCTTCCCACAAACTCGCTCCCCGCTCCACCGCCTGTATTCTCCTCGGCTATTCCACCTCTCACAAGGGATACCGATGCCTCGACCTTTCCACCCGACGGGTCCTCGTCTCTCATCATGTCATTTTTGACGAGACATATTTTCCCTTCGGTCTCCTTCATCCGAGATCCTCCTCTAGTGATCTCGATTTCCTCCTCACCAACACCATGCCGACCAGGTCTTCTCCACTGCCCTCTCCATCGGCCCCCTCATCGGCCGCTGCTGAGGATTTACCCATCACATATCCCACCACTACTCGGTCCGATGTCCCCACCATCCGACCCCCATCGGACCCACCTCCATCGGCCGATACCGATCCTATTTATTCTTCAGCCGATACCGTTCCCTCTCCATCGGACACTCCACATCCATCGGCTCCTCACTTTCCATCGGCTCCCCCCACCCTATCGGCTGATCCATCTCTATCGGACTGATCGGAATACTTGGCCCACCCGACCTCATTGGCTCAGGCTGATCTAATTCCTCATTTTCCTCTTGTCTACAGTCGCCGACTCGGAGCCGATGACACCCCCACCCGACCAGTTCTTCCCATTACTCCCGCACCCCTATCGGCTCCAGTTCCCTCCACCTCTCACATGGTCACCCGCTCCTAGATCAGGTCTCTCCGCCCCACTCCGCGCTACGGTCTCTCCGTTGTCCACAGCTCTATCTCGCCCATCCCGGCGATTTCTCGCTCAGCACTGGCCGACCCTCAGTGGCGCGCGGCCATGGCCGACGAGTACAAGGCCCTAATGGACAACGAGACCTGAAGCCTCGTTCCCCGACCTCCCGACGCCAATATTGTGACCTGTAAGTGGATTTTCAAACACAAATTCCACGCCGATGGCTCCCTTGCTCGTCACAAGGCTCGCTGGGTAGTCCGGGGTTTCTCCCAATGACCCGATGTCGACTACAACGAGACCTTCAGTCCTGTTGTCAAACTCGCCACCATCCGAGTCGTCCTCACCTTGGCTGCCTTTCGCTCCTGGCCGATCCATCAACTAGACGTGAAGAACGCCTTTCTTCACGGCCACCTGACGGAAATAGTCTACTGCCAGCAGCCCCTAGGCTTCGTCGACCCTTCTCGTCCCGACGACGTCTGTCTCCTTCAACGCTCTCTCTACGGCCTCAAACAAGCCCCTCGTGCCTGGTACCAGCGATTTGCTGTCTATCTTCAGGACATCGGCTTCGTGGCCTCTGCGTCCGATAGTTCCCTGTTCACTTTCCATATCGGCTCCGCCACTGCCTATCTACTTCTCTATGTCGATGACATTGTCCTCACAGCGTCTTCGACATCTCTCCTCGACCAGATCATGGCCCGACTCCACTCTGAGTTCGCCATGTCCGATCTTGGTCCTCTCCACCATTTCCTTGGCATCTCGGTAGCCTGTTCCATCCAAGGGCTCTTCTTTTTCCAATGCCAGTACGCCATCGACCTACTCCAGCGTGCGGGCATGGCCGACTGTCACCCCACGGCCACCCCAGTCGACACTCGAGCCAAACTCTCCGCCACCAATGGCGCCCTCGTTACCGATCCCTCTCACTATCGGAGTCTTGCCGGGGCTCTCCAATACCTCACACTCACCCGACTCGACCTCACGTACGCTATCCAGCAAGTGTGCCTCTTCATGTACGCTCCACGCGAACCTCACCTCGCGCTGCTCAAGCACATCTTACGCTACGTGAAGGGCACCCTCTCTAGCGGGCTGCATCTCAGCTCCAGCCCCATCGACTCCCTCACTGCGTACTCCGACGCGGACTGGGCAGGCTGCCCCAACTCTCGACGCTCTACGTCTGGCTACTGCGTTTACCTTGGTGACACTCTCGTATCCTGGTCCTCTAAACGCCAGACTACAGTGTCCCGCTACAGCGCTGAAGCCGAGTACCGCGTCGTCGCCCACGCCGTTGCCGAGTGCTGCTGGCTTCGCCAGCTTCTCCAGGAGCTTCGTGCACCCCTCTCCACCGCGACCGTCGTTTATTGCGACAATGTCAGTGCCGTCTACATAACCGTCAACCCGGTCCATCACCGACACACCAAGCACATCGAAATCGATATCTATTTTGTCCGTGACAAGATTGCATTATGATAGGTTCGGATGCTCCATGTATCATCGGCACATCAGTTTGCCGATATAATGATCAAAGGCCTGCCCACGCTTTTGTTCACCAGTTTTCGGTCCAGTCTCTGCGTCCGTTCCCCTCCCGCTGCGACTGCGGGGGTGTTAGACAGACCACTGGCCTGGGCTGCATATATATAGAACCGACCCCTTGTATACGTTCGGGAGATTCATAGTCATTGTACACATTCGGACGACGGGAAGACGCCGGCGACCAGACCGGCCGGAGAGTACGTCACGCCGCTGAAGGTGCAGGAGACCGACGGCCGCACCGTCTACCGCACCATGCGGCGGACGGAGCTGCTTCAGGCCCTGATGGAATTCTACTACGACCGAGTGCAGGAGCGGGTGCCGCGCGGCACGGGCCGTTTCCTGTATGACGGCCGCCGGCTGCGCGGCTGGCAGACGCCGGCGGAGCTCCAGATGGAGGACGAAGACGAGGTCGACATCTTCACCGAGCTGCTCGGCGGGGCCGGCGGATGGGTCCCTCCATCTTCTATGCTCGCGTAGCTTGTTCGCTCTATGCTGTTTACATCATTTACATCACGCATGCATGTATCGTGTCTGTCCTTTTGCTTCGCTTTAATCCATCGATATATCTCATGTTATAAATTCGTTTTTTTAAAAAAAAATTGAACCCGGAATTTTGAACGTACGGTTGCAAAATCTTTGGCACCTCCACGTCGTGATTACTGAAACCGGAGAAAATCGAGGAGGAGATAGAGCAGCGGCGTTGTTAACTGTTAGCACATCCGCGCGCTTTTGCGGAGGTCGGTGCGGCACGCGCGTTCCGCCATGCACGCATGACAACTCCATAATCAAGCGTGTGGTGAAGTAGTGGCGTTTGGAACAGCAACCGAAACGCTCAGTGCGGAGAAAACAAATAGTACCGGGTGATATGATTCCATATAAATACCATGGTCATCGCCTGGATTTCCTCAACACTACTCAACCCATCCTCCAGGCAAACCACACACACAGCTCTTGCTCTGATGGGGAAGAGATCAAGAGATCGATCAGGCATGTCGTCGGCGACCGGAGGGGAGGCGATGGCGTCAGGATGACCCGCGCGATGAGCAGGATGGACAATCTAGGCGACCTCATCGGTCTCTACTTCGCCATGGCGCCGGCCGATATGGCCGTCACCATTAGCGGCGCCGGTGTTTTCTTGCACTACGGCAGGAGGGTGACGGGCGACAAGACGCCGGCAGACTACGACATGGAGGACGGCGATGCCCGTCACCCTCACCGTGAAGGACAGCAAAGGACGACGGATCACATGCACCATGCATAGATTCAACAATTTGAACATCTTTTTCGAGCTGTACTATGAGATGTTGCCTTCTGGTGCGCCCAAAGAGGGTTTCTTCGTCTACAATGGCAGGGAGGTCAATTGTTATCTGACGCCGGATCGCTGCGATATGAATGACAGCGACGAGATCGCCTATGTTCCAATCAGCAAGCCGAGCATGTTCGTCACCCTCACGATGAAGCACAACAGCAACGATGCGCAGGGCCGACAAGTTGCAAGACCTGATTGATTTCTACTACGACGTGGTGCCCACGGATGATGATTAGCACGGCGAATGGGATGTCATGTACCACGGCAGGCAGGTCGACGGCGAGAAGACACCGGCGGATTACGAGATGGAGGAAGGCGATTAGCTCCGCTTTGTTCCAGTGAGAAAACGTGATCGTCAGTTTGGTCTTGCAGAACGTCAGGCGCGCGCACGCTCTGCGAAGGACTGACGAGCTGCATGATTTGATGGATTTATGCTCAGGTACCGGGCCTGCAAGTAAGTACAGAGATGTGTGTGTTTTCCTTTACGACGGCCGTCGTGTCCGTGGCTCGCAAACTCCGGATGATCTCGAGATGGAGGATGGGAATAGGATCCACGTTTTAGCCCACCCGTTCGGGTAATCTCGAGCTCGAGGTTGTGATATCCTACCTTAGTTTAAAAATGAACTAATCAACATCATTTGCATGAGAATGGGGGAGTACGAGGATGGGACATGGCAATCAGTTTTTTGGTTTATAACCGGGGACAGTTATTTTTATACTATTTTTAAAATATAGCAACTTATGTCCTATAAATCTATTCTATATTTTAAACAGAGATAATACTATTAAAATATATTTTTTTATAATATAAAATTAATGTTATTAGATTTTTATTTGAAAATAATTTTTAGTCACTATACTTTTATATCACATAAATAATATATTAATAGAATAGAGTAATATTTAATTAAGTCTTGTACTAGCAAAATTTAAGGGACTAGCTTATTAGTGTTTTGAAATGTTTCAAATAGAGACAAGGTCTTATACCATTGTTTTCTGGATATATAAGATACGGCCACAGAAAATTTCTTATGTGCATTTGAGTTTTTTCGTAATCCCTTCTATACCTCTAAATTTTATCTTATCCTTACATGCCCTGAGTTTTCATTTTAATTCTCTCTGTATGTGTTGACCGACCGTTAATTTATCTTTAAAATGACTGTATTGCCCCTTTTCTATTACTTATGTGCTAGCTTACGGGGGAAAACACAATTCTCAATTTAAAAAAAAGATTCATTTGTGAGAAAAACCCAAAGAGGGTAGAATTATTTGATCACAAATGTGATTAATTTTCGAACATTATCTCATTTAGAAAATACTAGTAGCCTTCACATACAGGCCATTAGGCCTAGATTAGATGTTCGTCTTTTCATATAATACAAAGAGAAGCTAGACAGGGAAGGACATATGAAACAGGGATGCCTACACAAAATCAATTGATTCATCAACATTGTTCACATGGGATGCCCTATGAAAAAACATTGGCCGCGACTGGTAGGCATGGGCTTGCGGGTGCAGGCTCTTTCAAATTCAAGAGCTTTATACACAGCATCTTGGAGGAATATAAAAAATGTGAACGAAAAAAAGAAGAGAGATTGTATCCATGTCTTACAAATATTATTTATCATGTGTTCTATCAACATGTATTTGATAGAATTCTAGAGAAAATATATTCGGATATAACATATACCTGATGGGAACATCACGTATTTATAGCTATCAAAGAATCAAACATATTCTTATCTGATGATATAGATGTCAAAAACTTAACTAAATGCTGGATCTAGTAATACCTGATTGGCCTTGAGGAAGAACGGTATGTCATTTCAACGGTATACACCTGTTAACTTAAAAGTCTGGGTAACAGGCTTATACCGTTACAATGGGATACCTTCCCCTATACCCTCTGATATAATATAAATATTTCATCCATGCATTAAAGGGTGTATTCGAAGGTGAGTGAAATAATCATACAAAATAATGAGGTTTATTAGTGAATGATTAATTAAGTATTAGCTATTAAAAATTTGAAAAAATAGATTATTATGATTTTTAAAGAAACTTTTAAATATTTTTTAAGAAAAGTTTCCCCCCTATACTACACCATTGAACGGAGCCTAAATTGTCCAAAAGGAATACAGACTAAAAATGCAGGCTACTTGTCTGAGATTGCGAGTAAATAAGAATATAAAACCTTCGATTATTATGTTTGCTTGTCTTCTATCACTAAACGAAAATGATTCGACTTGAACTATCACTAATTCGAACTCACTGCTAATCTGCCTGCAAGCTTATACTATATTCATGATTCTGAACTGAATTTGAACCGTAAGTTATTTTTTCAGTCAACTAGAAAAGCTGAATTAATTTACGTCCCAAGCAATAGTTAAGACTATTCACGCTGCATGCAAGTCCACAATCCACTACGCAATCACGCGTGCCATCATTACGATGCATATCTAGCGCGATAAATAGTGGCGGTGTTGCAGCAATCGAAACGCCCAGTGCGGCGCGACGATGCAAATCCCCAATCTTGACTGAAACAAGTAAATACCGGACGGGATGATGGATGATTCTATATAACCCCATGCCCATCGCCAAGATCGTCTCAAACCTCAATCCGTCTTCAAGGCAAACAACACACACACAGCGCTCCCTTGACGATGATGAAGAGATCAAGAGATCGATCAGGAACGTCGGCGACCGGAGGGGAGGCGAAAAGCCCGCGGCCCGATGTCGAGCCGAGCATGCTCATCACCCTCTCAGGGTGAAGGAGAGCGAAGGGGTGAGGATCGCCCGCACGATGCGCACGACGGACAAGCTGCGCGACCTGATCGATTTCTACCTCGCCATGGCGCCGGCCCCCGTTCCGCAATGCCACGTCTGCCGCCCCGTTGGTGTTTTCATGCACTACCGGCAGGAGGGTGACAGGCGACCAGAGGTATGCTTCTTTCCCGATCGGATTAAGAGCTTGCAAGTCACCCTCATCGTCAAGGACGGCAAAGGGCGCATGATCACGCGTACCATGCGTAGTTTCGACAAGGTGATCGCCTGCATAAAAAACGTGAAGAGATGACATTGATGTCGTGATTGTGTGCGACTGCCGCGTCACGCATGCACGAAGTTTTCTTACGGTCATTGACGATTCATGGTTGTCACTTTGCAAGAATTTTATCTGCACCTTGTAATCGCCGGCGGCCCGGAAGTTGACAGTATCCGGCGGTTTCTGGCTACGGTGGCCGACTCCGCCGCCGAGCAGCCGGGGCCACGCCAGCGGCGGCGGCTGCGAGGCGCACGAAGCAGAGCACCCCGACGGCATGCTGCTGCCACCCGTGGCCACCTTCTTCCTCCTCCGCTACCAACTTTGAGGTCCCGTGCACATGCAGTTCCATAGGACTAGCCAACTTTGAGGTCCCGTGCACATGCAGTTCCAACCCAGAACCTTTTTTTGGGCCTGAAACACATTATACACCAAAGATACTGGTACGTGGAGCCGAGCCGTACCAGGTAATGCCCAACACGTAGACGTGTCTCATCTGGTACACCGGCATGGGCCACAGTTTGCCCATAACTGCAAGATGCCAAGCTCCCTCTCTCGGAAACGTTGATTGCGAGCTTCAGGAGCAAAACCAGCTAAAAACCCACCCGACCAGATCACAACCTGCCAGCCAGCCAGCCGCTGCGAGTGGACGGTGGAGACGACGACGACGGGTCCCTTCCACTGCTTAAACAAGGGCAAGGAATCTCATCTCCTCTCCTCCAGATCAATTAGGCCCCTCTCATGCTTTACTTTGAGTAGCTCTGCTAATCATGGCCACCAGACGATAACCAGATTGTTTCTTTGTAGCTACTGCTTCCGTGGCAATCTGCAGCGTTAGGTACCCTACTAGTCTCTAGTCCGCTGCAATAATCGATCCATTCGGAGAACCTTTGGGAAAAGGAGAAAGCTGGTAGGTTAGCCTAAGATTAGAAGGAGAATAATCGAGATTGCAGACTGCAGTGCAGAGCAGGCTTGGAGAGGAAGCCTCTGGAGCTGTCACGCATGAACAGATCGGCCACGCTGTGCTTAAGCTTGCCTGAAAGGTAGCAATCCCGATTCAATACTCCTTCTGCCAGCGCGACAGCTTTAGATCATGTTTATTGCTATGGAGCATAACCCATAAAATGTACTGCACGATGCAATCAATGACGTGTTTATTCATTCATCTGCGTCTTAGTTCGTGTACGTGTGTATGTACGATCGATGAGACCGGCCCGAATCATCCTACACTATTTCTGCGGGGATCATCGCCTGATGCAAGTATGCAACGATGAGGTTTCCCGTTTTGATCTCGGCTCGGCTGGATCGCAGCTGTACGTGCTGGCGACTGTCCACCGGCCGCCGGGCGGCGATGATTAATTCTGGCGTGACGATGACGATGATTGATGGTGGTGTCCGGTGACAGGTAAGCTCCGGGAGCCGGCGGCGGTGGGTGGTGGCTCGCCATCCGTACCGGCCGTGGAAAAATATCCTCGACGTCATACGGGGATAGCCATTGTCAGCCCTGTGTCGGACAGGAACCAGGCTACAGTCACAGCCGCCGTTGCGATCGCTCGCACGATCCGTAGCACGCACGGGACAGGTCGGGTGTTTGGTTCCAGATCGCTGCCTTCTACTGCTACTACCACGTCCTAAATTATATCCTAAATTATAACGTAGGAATGATGCTACTAGATTTATCATTAAATAAACTACTATTTTTTATTTAAAATAATTTAATTTTATAAATATTATTGATCAGCAATAAACTATGTATTTTTTATTTAAAATGACTTAATTTTATAAATATTATTGATTAAACTTGTATAAACACCGTAACAAAATTAGATGGTTGTATTTTAGAGTAGCAATTTACCGTAAAATTGCGGGGAATTTACGGTAGCTGAGCCGGTCGGGTCGCGCAGGCTGGCAGTGACTCTCGACGCCACATGATGGAGCGGCTGCCCCCACGTGCCTGACACAGTGGCACCATGGCAAGCGGACCCCACCTCCTGAGTACTCCTACCGTGGAATGGGTCTTGGTGGAACAAGCTGTCACAGAAGAAGCAAAGTGGCGAGTGACCGTGGGCTGTGGCGGAGATATTTTTGCCGCGTGCGACGGGGCCGGCGCAGGGGAGGAGGTGAGGTGGGGCCCGGTGGAGGAGGGGCGATTCATCTGGATGGGCCCCACGTCCGTACGTAGGCGGGCAGGCAGGGTGAGCCTGACACTGAGAGGGTACTCAAAAATCGTGAAACTGGAAATTTCCAATTGGCCTATCTACAACGTTTTATCTTGCCGCTTGCTTGAGCTACGATAACTATTTCAGTTTTAGAACCTAAATTTTAGGATTAAGATTTTTTTCCATCATTTTTTGTCACTTTTGTTTTGTATCGGTCTAGGTAAGAATAGAATAGTTTTTTTTATCACTTTGGCTTTAAGTCATCTAAGGAGTGAATTATTTTTTAGTTTCATATGGATACGTTTTCTGAATCTATATTTTTTAAAAAAGTATATAAAATTTATTAAAAAAATTATATTAATCTTAATTAATTGCTCACTAATGAATCATCGGCATGTTTTTCACTCATGAGCCTAAGAGTATGTGTATAATAGTCTAATCCTAAAATTATTTTTATTGTTTCAGTCACATGTCTTCAGTTTACAAATCACAAGAATAAATGAAGCAAAACCTAAAAATCGAGCCTTAGATTTGCATTATTTTATGAGAAGATAAACATTAAACATTACTTTCTCCATTTTAAAATATAGTTATTTATACGATTTAAATTTATCTTAAAACACAAATACTTATCCACCTATATTATTATCTCAATTAATTATATTATTCTCCAATTTAATTTCTTTCCAATAACAACTATTTCTCACTTTAACCTTAATCTATCAAAAAAGGCATAGTCTATATTTTGAGGTAGGGAATATATATTTTTTCTAAAGTTAACTAATGGATTTTTCAGTGTAATTTTACACGGTGCTAAATAAGGTAAAAGTGAATTTGATATATAACTCTTATTTCTCTCAATAAATATTAATTTCTACTGTCATAAATATAATTATATATTGTATATAAATTTGTACTATAAGACTATGACAATTAAAATGTACATATCTTTCTCTCCAATTATGTGCTAATTTCTTAGCTTCATAGCATGGTAGCTTTTTTTCATCATCTATTTGATAAAAAAGATTAAAGTATTGCTTTCTTAGAAAAATATGCCAACATAAAAATGTACGACTTATTCCCACCACACTATCTAAGGTTGGCCAGCCACAAACTATAGTGTTAGCTTGATAGCCAATCATATATTGTTATGTAATTAGAACAAAAATTTCAACATGGATTGAGCCACATAAAACATTACCGGATAGATCTCTCCTGAGTTTAAACTCACCTAAAAACTATATTATTTTTTCAAAAAGTTGTTCCCTTTAAATGTAATATACTATGAAAGCTTTTAGGCCGTTGCAGAATCATCTAGTTGATTATATGAGACTCCTTATCCACCACGCTATCTAAGTTGGTTAGCCACAAACTATAGTGTTAAGTTGATATCCAATCCTATATTATTACTTATATAATTAGAACTAAAAATTTAACGTGCTTTTAAGTCACATCACTAAAAACATTAGTGGATAGTCTCTTCCGAGTTTAAGCAAAGCTAAAAACTATGTTTTTTTAGCTGTTCCTTCAAATGTAATATGCTATGAAAGCTTTTAGGCCCACTGCAACGTGTGGAAATCATCTAAGTTGATTACAAGAGACTCATCATTGTTTTGTATCTGTTTGTTGAATAAAACATGAGTTTAACTAAGCAATCGTGTGGTTTATATATTTTTTAGATAAGTTTAAATTTACAGTCATAACACCTGCTGAAACACCTTCTTAAATATTTTGTAAAAAACTTTTTGAAGTCCTTGCAAAAGAAGCTGATAAAACGGTTCCATTTGCAGTTACCCCCACCCCCGACGTGAAGTTCATGTGGCTTAGTCGAGCAATGGCCAACGGTCGCCTCGGTCGTCCATCGATGTTCGTTCCCCCCACGCCGGTGGCCCACAGTGAGCCGAGTCCAGCGAGCGCCGGTTCACGTAAAAGCAACGGCTCACCATTGCGTCCAGAAACCACCCCAACCCCACTTACCCTGGTCCCGGTCCACCACTCCCCCTCTCTCTTTCTCTCTCCTCCGCCCTTTTTATCTCCCGATCTCTCACACTTTGGAAAGAAGAGAGAGAGAGAGAGGCCGTTCTTTATAAGGAAACGCACCGCGAGGAGAGAAGAGAGGAGGTAGGAGAAGATGAGAGAGATCATAAGCATCCACATCGGCCAGGCCGGGATCCAGGTCGGCAACGCGTGCTGGGAGCTCTACTGCCTCGAGCACGGCATCGAGCCCGATGGCACCATGGCCAGGTGATCCCCCCTCTCCTCCGCCCCCGCCCCTGCGCGCTCTTGATTCGTAAATGCATTCTTTGTTCCTGATCTCGAGAGGCACGGCCACGCGCGTTTCCCAGCTCTTTGATCTGCTAGCCATGGTAGAATCGCGTCGAAATTCCGGATTTGTTTCTCCATCTTTTGTTTCTCTGTGTGTGTTTTTCTTGGGGGAAAAATTGCTTGCTTCGGCGGAGCGAACGATGGGTGTAGATAGAACTGTAGCCTTCCCGTCTGTACTTCCCGTTTGGACTCTGCGACGTGGTTTTGGCGGAACCTTCTTGTTGGTTGGTGCATTTCCTTGCCAGTTGGTGAGAGATTGCAAGGACAGGACGAGCACCGTACGTCGGACGAAGGAAATTTTGGCCGTAGATTTTTTTTCTTACCATTTGGCCTGTTTGTTGGTGCATTTGTTCGGTTGTAAAATTTTAATTATATGAAGAAATGTGTTTGGTTTTTCTTGGGTAGGTTGTAAATGGGCACGCATGTGCATGATGACAAATTGACAATTGGGAGTTTCCAGTTCTTTACAGTTCTAGATCTGAAGAATTTACTCTCGGGTGATGCTTAATAAATAATGTCACAGAGGAACTCTGAATGTCAGAGTGAGCACACAGATCGTCCTAGATCGTGTTGTATAATCTGGGTCACCATTAAAAGCGTCATCCTCCCCTATCGAGGAGGATTTGTCTTGTTGGTTCATTGGTGTAAGAACAGGGTAGATTACTGAACCATAAACAATTCTGCTAATGCTACTGCCTGATAATTAGATTCTCCTGCTTGTTGTAGCCCACTTTAGTAGGCAGACCTGGTAGATTTTAATTTTGTTGTTACTGCATAGACTAATGATTAGAATTCGTAAGTCCAGTTCTGAACATTGTGTTGTTTGCTCTTGGTGCAGTGATACATCGGTTGGCGTCGCACATGATGCGTTCAACACTTTCTTCAGTGAGACTGGTGCTGGCAAGCATGTGCCCAGGGCCATCTTTGTCGACCTGGAGCCCACTGTCATCGATGAGGTCCGCAGCGGCTCCTACCGTCAGCTCTTCCACCCGGAGCAGCTCATCTCTGGAAAGGAGGATGCTGCTAACAACTTTGCCCGTGGCCATTACACTGGTAATTCAGCCTAAGTGTTCCATGACTGTCAAAGGAGTATTATCATGCAACTGTGGATGTCTCTGAATCTAATTGATTGTGAAATGCAGTTGGAAAGGAGATCGTAGATCTATGCCTGGACCGTGTGCGCAAGTTGGCAGACAATTGCACTGGACTTCAGGGATTCTTGGTGTTCAATGCTGTTGGTGGTGGAACTGGATCAGGACTTGGTTCTCTGCTGTTGGAGCGTCTCTCTGTTGATTATGGAAAGAAGTCTAAGCTTGGTTTCACCATTTACCCTTCCCCCCAGGTATAACTTAGTCTGTTGGTTCTAGTCTCTTAGAAAAAAAATGCGAAATGCTTTGCACAGAGTTCTAACTGGACTTGAAATTCTCAGGCTTGTGTAGAATTAAGTTATGTAGATACCTGCTTAGACACCGGCCGTGTTATCAGACACTATTTTTATCTTGATCTTGTGGGCTGTGCATGGCTGATATTGATTATTGCATCTGCGTACCATTCTCTTATAAGTATGTGGACTAAACAAACTGTTGGCCTGGCAGCCAGGTGGGGATCTATCTATATGGCTATGCAATATTCTTATCTTATTTAGGCTCTTTAGTGAACTTTTTATGGACTATTAGTCTTCTTCATGATGTTTGTAATATTAATGCATTGCATATGGGCCAACATTATCCTAGTGTAGTGTACTACCTTTCCATGTGATGTGGGCCTTTCAGCTTGTTCATGTGATCAGTAGGTTTGCTCTGTCTTAGCTGTTGTGGGGACATTGTGGGTAGAGTTGTTGTTCAATTATTTAAAGTTCATCATATCATTATCTTTTCATCTTATGCCACTCTGGTTTGCAGGTCTCAACAGCCGTTGTAGAGCCATACAACAGTGTCCTCTCCACCCACTCCTTGCTTGAGCACACTGACGTGGCAGTTCTCCTAGACAACGAGGCTATCTATGACATATGCCGGAGATCCCTTGACATCGAGAGGCCAACCTACACC
This sequence comes from Oryza coarctata, assembly GCA_030770085.1. Taxonomy (NCBI): domain Eukaryota; kingdom Viridiplantae; phylum Streptophyta; class Magnoliopsida; order Poales; family Poaceae; genus Oryza; species Oryza coarctata. The sequence goes on from CM061475.1 coordinate 15,891,121, forward strand.
AACTTGAATAGGCTCATCTCACAGATCATATCGTCACTCACTACCTCCCTGAGGTTTGATGGTGCTATCAATGTGGATGTCACTGAGTTCCAGACAAACCTTGTCCCGTACCCTCGTATCCATTTCATGCTTTCATCCTATGCCCCTGTTATCTCTGCTGAGAAGGCTTACCATGAGCAACTATCTGTGCCTGAAATCACCAATGCTGTCTTTGAGCCCTCAAGCATGATGGCCAAGTGTGACCCAAGGCACGGGAAATACATGGCTTGCTGCTTGATGTACCGTGGTGATGTTGTTCCCAAGGATGTCAATGCTGCAGTTGCAACCATCAAGACCAAGAGAACTGTCCAGTTCGTTGACTGGTAAGCTGTCTTTGTCGCTGTTTTAGTTGCATTTATTTTAATCACAGACAACCTATCCACTTGTATATCAACACCTGATTGGCTAACCAACTGATTAATGCTTCCCCTCCGCAAAGGTGCCCTACTGGATTCAAGTGTGGCATCAACTACCAGCCGCCCTCTGTTGTCCCAGGAGGTGACCTGGCGAAGGTTCAGCGTGCAGTGTGCATGATCAGCAACAACACTGCTGTTGCTGAGGTTTTCTCGCGCATCGACCACAAGTTCGACTTGATGTATTCTAAGCGTGCATTCGTGCACTGGTACGTCGGTGAGGGAATGGAAGAAGGTGAATTCTCAGAAGCCCGTGAGGACTTGGCTGCTCTTGAGAAGGACTATGAGGAAGTTGGCGCTGAAGGTGCAGACGACGAGGCCAATGATGAAGACTATTAGTAGCTGGTTAATGATTGGCTTGTTCGGTTTACTCCGGAACTCCCATTGCATTGCATATTCCTGTTATGTGTGATTACTTTTTGTACTGTGCTAAGCTGTTGTTATCCCCCTGTTGGCCATGATTGTTCATATCTTACCATTTTGCTGTGCATTGCTACTCTTCCCAGGCTTGGTACATATGCCAGTCTGAACTGAATTGCAAATGTGTATGCCCTCTATGCATTGTCCAATGGGAGCTATGGTTGCTTTATAATTTCTTTTATGTGAACTGTGAAACATGAAATGCTGAGAAAAAAACTTAGACGGCAGCATCTACTGCTTCTAGCCTCTCTAGATCCTGAACATAGTCTGATGCTAGGATAACTAACCAAAGATGCATTTGGGTTCAAGGGCTACAACAAATCTGAGCTTGAGTAAGAGCTCAGCGCTTGGACCCCTATGTTCACTGGACAGGATGGAGGCATGAAACGTTCATCGGTTCATGGACTGATTTAGCAAGAAAAGACAAGGAGAGATGGCTTATACTAATACTAGGTTCATGAAACCCTAGGTTGTCATGTTGATCATGTTGGGTCCGTCCCGATTTCTGTAGTCACATACTAATACTAGTATGCTGCTACTACCAATTATGCCTAAGCTACTGCGGCATTTGCTGTTGGGCTTGTTCACTTTATTGTTAAAATCAATATTTCTAGCTAAATTTTAACACATTTTGATGTTACTAGCATCGAATATGTTTAGTTTAGAGTCTTCCTAAACTTTGATAATGTTTTTTTATGAGAGGAAGCTTTCGAAATTTTGGTAGGACGGCTATGGTAAAATTATATTTAGTTTGTTATCCTTTTAAAATTGAATAATATTACAATTTAGTTGGGTTAAAAATGATTAATAAAGTAGGCCTTTAGCCGTCGTGGAGCTCGAGGCTGGCTCTGAGGTGAACTACTGTTGTTTTCCTTTTCTTTTCTTGACTGCAAAAGTGCATTCTGTTAATCCATCTGTGGTTTTACCTGTGCCTCCTTATCTACTGGACCAGATACGATAAGCCGCCCGGAGGCGGAGGAGATGAGGCGGGCGGTCCGCTGCGTGAGCGAGCGGCGGGCAAAGCTACATACCAAGTGGGAAGCCGGGGACCACCAGCCAACTAAGCGTACAAACCGCATCCTGGCCGGCCTGGTTATGCAACTAAATTAGCAGCTGTGTTCTTTGGGCCGGCCAGTCGTCTCGGCACTGAAATAACCTGTTGGGCCGCAAAGCATCCGGCCGGCTATTTCCCTATCTAAACAAACCAAAATTAGTTGGCACGGTGGATCAAATCAAAGGCTCAAACTATGGTTCTTAGCGACTGATAACTTTGTCCTACTCTTCCCCCGAAACAGAAGGTTGGAGCGGTTGATTCGACAACTGTTCAACATGGAGTTTTCTGCACAGGACAACAGTTGCTTCGTGATAATATTGTCCGGTGGTTTCAAAATGCGATAATAATTGTTCGGTTATCACGGTTATTGGCTTTATCGAGCTAGTGCGCATCTAGAAAACGCTCTATAAACCGGTTAAATTCAATAAAAATCAAAGTAAAAGCTTAAACTACTGGCAAAAGTTGTCCGAATTTTACTTGTTCTCATCAGTAACCGCTCAGTTATCGCGGTTATTAATGAAACGACCACGGAGCGGTTCTCGACTACCCATCGCATTTCAAAAACATGATTCTGCATTTTGAGTTCTGTCTTGTCAAAGTATATACTAAATCGCAAGCAAAACGGGGCACCCCCTGCACCTGTCTCAAACCCCAAAATCTCAATGGAATTGCTTCAAATAACTACTGTAACAGGTAACAGCAGATTCGAGTCATTACTCACAAGTTTAAAAGTAGCTGAGCACTTTTCACCTGCTAGTCTGCTGATGTTGCCTTCTTTACTGAATTTACTAAGCTCGTCCCAGAGTTCTGTGGCTTCTTGCTGCCCATTGCACTAAAAAATCCCTCCCCTTGTTGTCCCGATGTGTCTGTTTGTATGTGCCAGCGACGTAAGCAGCAGCCATATGTATCTGCAAGTTGCAGACGACTCGTTAATAATTCTGGTTAAACTGAACTTTTGGACTGATTCAGTGGCGGATTTAGGAATTTTTCTGAGCCTGGACAAGCCTAATAACGAGTAACAAGAAAATTATGTACCATAGACGCGAGCAAAATTGTGATTTAGATACTATAGAAAAACTAGTGCGAGAGGCTATTTATCTTGAAGAAAAATAAATGAGATGGATCCTAGAGAGTCATGTTATTTTGGTCTTCACGCTGCAGACATGCGATGGTGTGTGCTTTGCTTGTTTGCTGGCTGACCTGGCCGGCATTAGAACTAGCGGAACAAGGTAATTATGTAAGCGATTAAGGAGTATTTTGTACTGATGCTGTGCTGCAGCACGCGGCGGAGCCCGGCACCGGCCCAGGGTCGCAGGGCCCTGGATCCGCCACTGGACTGATCTGATAATTATATCAGTAGTGTCTTCCCAGTTGGAGCTGAAGAAGTTGATTATAGAATTTCAAGAACAGCCAAAAAGGTTTGCCTGGATTTCAAACGAGAAACCACCGATGCATTCTTGTTCCTGTAAAATTCAGAAAGGGAAAACCTTCCAAATCAGCTCAAATTTTGTGTTGGCGGTAAAAATATTTCAATTTTTCTCCATTGCCATTGCATAATAGACTTACAAAAGTTTTGTTTCTTAAGCAATGCAACAACATTTATTATTTTCATTGCACTTAACTTCCATGCTCAAGGAAAAGGTTAGAGCTTGCCATTTTCCTCACCCGAGTTCAATTCAATAGCTCAACATTTCAATTTTCAACTGCGCTACATCTGAATTTTGGTTTTACATACATAAGAAACGACTTGAACTTACTGCATAGAAGCGCTAATCTATCCTAAAATACAAAATTTAAAGTAAATTTCACAGAAAAAAAGCTATTAAACGATTAGAATCATCTTCCTCTCTGAACTGCACTGCCTGGCTGCAGCAAAAAATCCGATGGAGCTTACACGGACATGCACAGGTACAGCTGATCAGGAGGCTGTCTAGTGTAACCCTACGTTCTTTCCACGTTTTTCTTTTGTATCACAGCCTTCCACGTTTTTCTTTTGTATCACAGCCACGGTGGATGAACCACGTAGTGGCGAACCCTGTGAAGCCCGTCGTGCCATGCCACACAGATGTGCGAGGGTGTAACGGTACTATCGTTAACTATGCCGTGACATGCCTTGAACGTGCGTAGAGGGTGACGGTGTCACGCGTACTGTCAGCCATGATGCGCACACCCTTAGGAATGCTCGGGATGTCATGGCATGGAGCGCACGACAGAGAGCCGAGATTAGCTCGGACCTCCCTTGTTTTTCTCCTTTTCTTCCGTAGTCTTGTTGTGTATAAAAGGAACGCCAAATTGAAGAAAACGCTTAAACGAATTCATGCTCAGCACCAAAATCCTTGTGTTCTATCTTATTCTCGAGTTTGTGGTTGGAGTTTGTGGTTGAGTTTACTCCTCAACGGAGTTGAGTGAGCTCTCGCAGCCGAAAGAAGAAGGTAAAGGCTAACACTTGATATCAGAGATGCGTTCATCTTTGATGGAGCGAGCGTCGGTGCCACCAAAGGGGCAGGATGGTGATTGAGACGGACGTCGAAGGTATCGCCGTTTCTCGCCATCATCGCCGGCATACAGTTTCCCATGCTCACACGCACCAACTATCAGGAGTGGGCGATGCTGATGCAGGTGAATCTGGAGGCGGTTGGATAGTGGTGTGTCGTTGAGCCGTACGAGGACAAGGAGGTTCTCTATCGGCACGATCGCCTGGCGCTTGCCACAATCCTGTGCTCGGTGCCCACGAACATGCTATCTGGTCTGCGATAGAAGCAGTCCGCAGCTGAGGCGTGGGCGGCAATTAAACGTATCCGGATAGGTGTCAAGCGGGTGCGCGAGGCAAATGCGCAGCAGCTGTGGCGGGATTTTGGCAACCTGGTGTGGAGGGAGGCGGAGACCGCGGAGGATTTCGCGAACCACATCACTGGGATAGCTGCCGAACCACGGCTGCTTGGCGACAACATCCGTAATAACGAAATCGTGCGAAAGATGTTGCAAATTGTCCCCGAGCATCTGGCTCAAGTGGCCATTTCCATGGAGACGCTCCTCGACATAAATCAACTTTCTGTTGAGGAAGTCACCGGCCGTCTCCGTGCCATCGAGCAGTGGCGCAAGCAAGTACCTGTCCATGACAACCAGAGCAGACTACTGCTCTGTGAAGAAGACTGGCTCGCCAAGCTCAAGCTCCGCAAGTCCAAGGAAAAGGGCAGTGGGAGCAGTCCCAGTGGCGCCGGTGGCAAGAAGCGCGATGGCTGTGGGCGCGGACACGAGCACGGCAGAGAAGACAGCGCTAGCTCTGCATCACGTGATGGAGGCCGGGCCGACTTTGGGAGACAATCTCTCAGCAAAGACCAGTGCAAGCGCTACGGCAAACACGGCCACTAGGATAAGGATTGCCGCAGCAAGCCCAAAGCTGAGGCCCATGTGGTCTAGGCGAAAAAGGAGAAGGAGCCCACACTATTGATGGCCTAGGCCAGACTCTTCCCCACTTCACCGTCGCTGCCGCGCACCATGGCGACCCAGAGTTCACCGGAGCGTCGGTCACTGCGCATCGTTGAGGGCAAGGTGTTTGCGCAACTCGATGGAGACTCCAAGCGTGATGACACCCTCTGGTACCATGACAGCGGGGCGACGAACCATATGACTGGTTCTCGTGATGTCTTCATCGACATCGACATGGCGGTGGGCGGCATTGTCAAGTTCAGCGATGACTCGGAGGTCGCGATTGAGGGCTTCGGGACTGTGTTGTTTGAAGGGAAGATAGGCGAGCACCTCCTACTTACTGGGGTGTGCTACATTCCACGGCTCACCTCCACACATTGTCAGCCTCGGGCAGCTGGACGAGGGCGACTGCGACATCCACACCAAGCACAGCGTCCTTCAGATTCACGCTGAGAAGGACCGCCTGATCATGCGCGTAAGACATTCGGAGAATCGTCTCTACCTGCTGCGCGTCAAGATCGCCCGGCCGCTCTGCCTGGCCGCGCGCGCCACCGATAGCGCGTGGCTATAGCACGAGCGCTATGGGCATCTGCACTTTGATGCCCTACGCAAGCTGGAGCAGCGGGGAATGGTGCACGGGCTGCCCCACGTCGACCACGTCCACCAGCTCTACGCAAATTGCGTCACCACCAAGCTCAAGAGAAGCCCGTTCTCGACACAGGTGAAGCGGTGCGCTGAGGGACTGCTTGATCTGGTCCACATCGACCTCTGCGGCCCAATCTCACCGGCTACTCTCGGCGGCAAGCAGTACTTCCTCCTACTCGTTGATGATCGGAGTAGGTACATGTGGGTGGCGTTGCTTGCTGCCAAAAGTGATACGCTTGCGGCCGTGAAGAAGTTCCAGGCTCGCGTGGAGGTGGAGACGGGCCGTCGGTTGCACATCCTGTGCACAGACAACGGGGGTGAATTCACCTCCATGGATTTCGAAAAATACTATGCCAAGCGCGACGTCGAGCGGCAGCACACAGCGCCGTACACACTCCAGCAGAACGGTGTCGTGGAAAGGCGGAACCAGACGGTCGTGGCGATGGCGCGCAATCTGCTGAAGAGCCGAAACATGTTGTCATTGTTCTAGGGAAAGGCGGTTGCCACCGCCGTGTATTTGCTTAATCGGGCGCTCATGAAGGCCGTGGATGGCGTCACCCCATACGAAGCCTGGCACAGCAGGAAGCCCGACGTCCACTACTTCCACACCTTCGGCTGCGTCGCCTATGTCAGGTCGACAAAGCTGTACTTAAAGAAGTTGGATGATCGCGGAATGCCGGTTGTCTTTATCGGCTACGAGCCCAGCGCCAAAGCATGGCGCTTTTACGATCCGGCGTCGCGACACGCCATCATGTCCACGGACGCCGCCTTTGATGAGAAGGCGTCGTGGAGCTAGAAGGATGAGAAAATAAGCACCAAGGCGGAGCTCATTGTAGAGTACAACACCTTGGAGCTAGATGTTGGGCAAGTCGATGTTCTTTCCCAAGGCACACCAGAGCACCTGACGACACTGGCATCCGCACCAGTTCCCAACGGACTTGGCACACACTCTCCTGCGACATCGCCTTTGGCTCCAACACCCAAACCAGTGATGCCAGTTTCGACGGCGCCCACGTAGCCCCAGCCTGAGTTTGTGTCTCCACCCCCAAATAAAGAGGAGTACTGGGATACGGACAACGACGACATGAAGCCACGGTACCGTACCATCGACAACGTGCTTGGCGCGGCCACTCCACCAGGCTTCGCCACGCGCCAGGTTGCTGCTCATCTCCATCTGCAGATCGAGGAGGAGCCAGCCACGTTCACTGAGGCTGAGAAGCACCAACCGTGGCGTCACGGCATGATGGAGGAAATAGACTACATTGAGAGAAACCAGACATGGGTCCCACCCGGTCACCGGCCGATCGGACTGAAGTGGGTGTATAAGGTGAAGAAGGATGCTACCGGCGCAGTGGTCAAGTACAAGGCGCGTCTTGTTGCAAAAGGTTATGTCCAGCAGCCGGGCATCGACTTTGACGAAGTGTTCGCCCCCGTCGCACGCATTGAGTCCGTGCGGCTGTTGCTTGCACTCGCTGCCCAGGAGGGGTGGCCAGTACACCACATGGACGTCAAGTCCGTGTTCTTGAATGGGGAGCTGCTCGAGGAGGTGTACGTGCGACAACCACCCGACTTCATCGTTAAGGGACATGAAGACATGGTGCTGCGGCTGGACAAGGCGCTCTACAGCCTTCTCCAAGCTCTGCGCGCCTAGAATGAGAAGCTCGACGAAATGTTAGCGACGCTCGGCTTCAATCACAGTGCCTCGGAGCATGTTGTCTATGCTTGCAGCGAGGGCGCGTCACGGTTGCTAGTGGTGATTTATGTCGACGACCTCATCATCACCGGAAACGATGACACCGAGATCATCAAGTTCAAGCACAAGATGTGCTCCAGGTTGAAGATGAGTGACCTTGGGCTCTTGTGCTTCTACTTGGGCATTGAGGTACAGCAGGGACACGACAGTATCAAGCTCTCGCACACGGCGTATGCGCGCAAGATCTTAGAGCGCGTGGGCATGGGCGATTGCAATCCATGTCATACACCAATGGAGCCGCGCCTGAAGCTGACAAAGGATAGCACGGCGACACCGGTGAACGCAACTGAATACCGAGGCATTGTCGGGTGCCTGCGGTACCTGGTTCACACCAGGCCCGACATCACCTATGCCGTCGGCTACATCAGTCGCTTCATAGAGCGCCCTACCACTGAACATCTCAACGCCGTCAAGCGGATTCTCTGCTACATTGCAGGTATCATCAACTATGGCTGCCACTACAAGAAGGGGGAAGGGAAGTTGAAGCTGCTGGGATACAGCGACACCGACATGGGAGGTGACATTGATACAAGGAAAAGCACCACCGACGTGCTGTTCTTCCTCGGCTCCTGTCCCATGTCCTGGCAATCACAGAAGCAGAAGGTCGTCGCTCTCTCCTCATACGAAGCAGGGTACATTGCAAGGACTGCAGCGGCAACCCAAGGCATCTAGTTGACACAGCTCTTGTCCGAGCTAACGAGCAAGCAGCGCGACGCCTTTCTACTGAAGATGGGCAGCCAATCAGCAATCACTCTCAGTAAGAATCCTATCTTTCACGATCGAAACAAGCACATAGATGTTCGCTTCCACTTCATTCGAGAGTGCATATGTGATGGAAGGATAGACATTGAGCATGTCTGCATTGAGGAGCAATTGGCCGATATCCTGACGAAGCCGCTGGCGCGAGACAGGTTCAGTGAACTTCGTTTTTGGATCGGCATCGTCAAGATCAGCAAAGAACAATAGGATTAGGGGGTGAAATGTCATCAATTCTAGTGTAACCCTATGTTCTTTGCACATTTTCCTTTTGTATCACAGCCACGGCGGATGAACCACGCGGTAGCGAACCCTGTGGAGCGCGCCGTGCCATGCCGCGCAGACGTGCGGGGTGTAATGGCATGGCAACTACCATCAACCATGCCGCGACATATCCCGAACGTGCGTAGGGGGTGGCGGTGTCGCACGCACTGTCAGCCATAACGCGCACACCTCCAGGAATGCTCGGGATGTCGCGACATACACCTCCCCTGTTTTTCTCTTTTTCTTCCCTAGTCTTGTATGAAAAGAATGTCAAATTAAAAAAAACGCTGAGACAAATTCACGCTCAGCACCAAAAATTGTTCCATCTTATTCTCGAGTTTGTGGTTGAGTGAGCTCTCACAACCGGAAGAAGAAGGTAAAGGCTAACAGAGGCAAAAGAGCAAGAACGACGACGGCGACGGATGCAGACACTTCGGGCGGTGGCGGCCAGAGGGGGAGGTCACAGTGTCACACACGCTAATGGCACAGTGGCGAGAGATCCCAGAGCGGGTCGCAGGCGGACGCGTGGAACACCTTGTCGAAGCACTCCTGCAGGCCGTTCATGGCGTACAGGGACGCCGAGATCCGCCGCTCCACTTTTATCCGCTCGATCTCCGCCATCTCAGCCGGCGGCGTGCCGGCGCTAGACTCCTCCGGCGATGCCGCTGGTGGTGGCGTGACGGCGTCGACGGAGGCGAAGCTGGCCAGTGCAGGGAACTGGCAGAACGCCGTGTCGAACATCCAAGAATCAAACTCCTCCGCGCTTGCATGGTCGAAGTCCGGCCTGTACACATCGCTGGCGTCCGGCGCGCCGCCGCCTCCTTGCTTCAAGGCGCCGTCGCAGCTGTCCGTGCTACTGCTGCTGCTTGAGCCACCATAAGCACTGCTCGCACTATTGCTATTGCTATTGCTTGGGGTTGTAGTCATCGGAGTGGCCACCGCCAGCGTCGTGGACCTTTTCTTGGAGGCGCTGGAGCCGGCCGTGGCCGCAGCAGCGAACCTGGCCTTCTTGAGCTTCTTGTGGTGGAGGAGGCCGCGGATGCGGACGGCGAGCGGGCAGTCCGGCGAGATGCGTGGGGCGAAGTTGGTGCGCGCCTCGGCGCCGCGGAGGAGGCGCGCGGCCTCGTCGTAGGCGCGCGCGGCGGCCTCGGCGGTCTCGAAGGTGCCGAGCCACATGCGGATCTTCTGCGTCGTGTCCTTGATCTCCGCCACCCACCTCCCCGACGGCCGCTGCCGGACGCCGACGAACTTGCCGTGGCTAGTGCTGTTCTTCCTCCCCCGCGGTTTCGTCGGCTTCGCCGGCGCCGGCGCCTCTTGGCCGTAGTAGTAGCAGTACTCTTGCAGTTGGAACACTGGAGGTTGCACTTGGAAGTTGAGCTCCATGTGTGTGAGCTTGGCTTCCTGATTCTTGGTTTGAGAGAAGTTGGAGAGACAGGTGTCTGTCTGCCAACTGCTTGCTCTCTGCTTAATGGCTTGATGGTTGGCATTTGACACAGGGGAGAGAATTTATAGAGGATTTGTGAGAAATATTGTAATAAGGGCATGCATTTGGTACTGCCCCTGTGGAGTTACTTTCAGAGTTTCAGACATTCAGGGTTAGTCAAATCATGGTCTACTTATGAGTGCTATTGTGTCCTCCCCACATTTTAAAATATAAAACATATTTTGTTTTTCTTAGTATAAGACTTTGATCAACTATTAATTTATTAATATATTATTTATGTGATAAAAGTATAAATAAGAATCTAATAACATATATCATAAAAATTATATTCTAATTGTTAATCAAATTCTTATCCTAATAAAATAAAATACGTTCTATAATTTAAAATAGAGGGAGCATGTATACATCCATGAAAAATGAAGCGTATTTCTGAACATGGTTACATAAGGTAACTTTGTTGGGATGTTTTTGTCTTGTCAATTTGTTTTGTTTCAAGTACAGTAGGTGAGAAACTTGCAAAAGTAGTTGCTTCCCTGTTTCTGTAATTCTCTTGGCCATGTTTATGTGGAATCAATAAATTGGGATGCTTGTAGACTTGTAGTGCATCACCACTAAATTTGACCTTTGTATTTTTTTGTGATTCTGGTTCTTAAGAAAATAGTATGATTCATTGATCTGTTCAGTGATTGGATGAACTTATCCAATATATCTGAAGATATCTTTACTGAGTTTAGTCAATTATTTGAAAAATATGTATTGTATTCATTTTTGCTTTTAGTCAATATATCAAATTTATTTTTCCAGTGGCTCCTAAACTGAATATGCATGCGAGCAACGAGGTATCATAATCAATAGGTTCTAGAACCAACGTGCTCCCACCTTAACTTGGAAGCAAAAGTCAAGGAGTTTGCATTTCTTAATGTTTTTTTACATGGTCTAAACCTGAATGAATTAGCTTAACTGAAACCTTTTGGGCCACTGTTTAGACTAGTTCTTCCCTAATTTGTGGGCATCTATTCGTTCCAACCAAAACCACTAATTCGAGACCAAGTCTTCACTTCATGACAGTGTGCCATTTGGCAGAATTTGAGAGCATGATGACATACAATGAAAATACAAACGGTTAAACATCAACTTTTCATCAACCCGGCTCAACTTGTGTTTTTGTATTGTCAGATCATCTGACAATTTCGCCATCAGCCAAGTCTTTCTCCTTCACTGGATGAGGTAGTCCTCTTCTAGTTTAATGTTGGATACATTTCAATTTGGATGGCATCTTTTCTACAGACATAAGGATTAAGGGATATCATACATGATAGAAGTGTGACACAATAGCCGTCCCAAAGTGTTTTTGTAAGTATATCTGTTAAGGGCATGTGGATGGCCCATCAGGAACGATGAAACATTATTACTTCGACACATCAAGTTATTATTCCACATTTGTGTTTAGATAATATATAATCCAGCCTTTGCTTTAAAAAAAGTTACAACCAATTATAATTCTTTGCTAAACATAACTATATGCAAATAAAAAAAGCAAAGGATGACGAGAAGACATATGAATCACACCAGACTCCAGAGGCACAATTTATTCAAGAAGCATCCTATTGGTAAATGTCAATCCAATGTTAGCAAAATTTTCTATAACCGTTATCTCTAAAATACGGTATGCAAGATATATGGATAACCGTAATCTCTAAACTATTTTTAAGATAATAGAACTGGTAACTTTCGACCGTTGATTCCAGATTGATGATAGCATCCTTAGTCCAGAGCTAACATTGACCTATCTCTTCAGTAAAAAAATCAGTACTTATGTACTTTAAGAGTTCAGGGATACTAATTGGAACTTAAATATATCAAGTTTATACTCTAAGAATACAAATATAAAACAATAGGATCTTTAGCTACCTGAGATGATTTGTAGCTGGTAAAGGTTTAAAAGTTAATAAAGCAACCGTGATGGCAGAAGCTTTCTCTAATCTTGACTGCAAAAGCAACACCACTGCTACTTAAACGGGACAGTTTTCTTTTGAAAACAAGAACGGGGCTGGGTTCCTTCATGCTTTTCGGAACTTCTACTTTCTCATTTTCCACATGTATACTTCTCAAACTGTTAAACAATATGTTTTTTATAATTTTTTATAGAAAATTTGCTTTCAAAAAAATTATTTTAATCTATTTTTAATTTTTTAACTAATACTTAATTACTTATACGCTAATCCGCTGCTCCGTTTTACGTATCGGATGAATATTTTTCCAACCCTCACCAGCGATTCGTTGGTTGCTGCTAGGCAAAGGCTGTTTGGTTAGATGAGTCAAATTGCCTAGGGTTGGCACAATTTTTTAGCTAACTTGTTTAAGGTGTAACCAACAAATATAAGGCTACACTTTAGCTACATAAAATAAATTTGTCACACTTTTTTTGTGCTATTGACATGTAAGACTAATGAGATGTAGAAGAAAACCTATCATAAGTATGGCTACAAACCAAACAGATGGCTAATTTTGTTTAACATAAGATACGACAAAATGAGACAAATTGTGGCCAACATCCAAACAACCCTATTCATTAGCTGAAAAAAGGTAATCGTCATAGAGCGGCATGTTAGTCCTCTCCATTTTAAATGCCATGACAACCTCACCTCACCTATAAAAAAGGCGAGTTTTGTCAAATTGTCATCACCTGCCTTGCTACAATTTTCAATGTTGGGCTTGCTTGTTCAAATGAGCAATAGGCTACATTGCTAGAGCACTCATGATGTGTTGTTGTTTTTGTATACTCGGGATGACTCCAAGAGGTTCTTCCCAATGAAGTTGTGGTTTTTTTAGCGTAGTAGATGCCATCTTTGTCACTGTCAAATGTGTAATTTCTTGTCGAGCCTGATGGATTATTTCCCCAAGCAAAAGACAAAAGAACGCTTTTTGGGCAGCAGGTGAGGTCAAGAGTGATCATCTTCTTGGCTCTTGTTTAAGTTCATTCCAGTCTTCAAGATTTATCTTGTACTAAGAGCCGCCATGAGCTTGGAAATGATGGAGATATTCGGTTGTGAATTAAGAGCTAATCCTCTCATGACTAATTCAAATTCAACTTCTGATGTCAAGCCTTGATATAGGAAAGATTATCGGAAAGGAAACTTTTGAGTATTTTGTTTTGGTTGATTCCAACCTGTTGACGCACGCATATGCAGTTTGCACTGTTTTTTTAATTGAGGAGAAAAACTCAAAACAAGGACTACTTTTAAGTTGCAACCGACGCAAACATAACGTTTTGAAAATACCTCAAGTTAGCTGGAAAGGATTACCTGCGGCATCTTAGAAGATAAACAGTCTCGTTAGGGCAATTCATGTTTGGTTAATGATGAACACAGCTTTCCAGATGTTCGAACCCTTCGCTCGACCGGTACCACAGATCCCTAGATACCACTCGTATGAAGACAAAAAAATGCCACCAGGTTTAAAATAACTAGTAGATCAATTCAAAAGAGCTCTACCGAAACATTTGGCACACATCAATGAAAAAAAATGCTCAGCTCAAATAGCACAGGACTATACTTATTTATTATTTATGATTCAATGATTGGCCAGATCATCGTGTAGAGAGAGTTAACAATAATACGAAACTAGAGGCAAACATCCCACAAAAATATGACAACTTCATTACCAAAACTGGTGCAGCATCTGTTTAACTCAAACTGGCAACAAATATCACCATTTCAGTGACAACCTTTGATGCAGCACGTCCCAAAATCATATCTGAATACAAGATAATATACACACTCTACATCAAAACCATGTGAAACGGCAACCTTCCAATTCCTTGAAGCCAGCAATGCATTCACAAATGAACTCACCCACAAATGATTCAACACAAAGAATTGGTTGAGAGTAACAATGATGAAATATATCAAAAAAGAGCAAGATTTTGAGCTTGAAATAACCAAAAAAACTATGTCGACAAAATGGACTGTAGCAGAAGCTGCTGCTGTGGTTGCAAGCTGGAAAACGTTGAGGCAAGAAAATCTGGTGGCAAGGTCTGCTGGAAACGCTTCAAAAGATTGACCATCCGCTTTGTTGTTTCATCTGTAGCAAGTTCTGTTCCATTGCATAAAACCTAAAGTAGAAATCCAAAGACAAGAATCATTTATAGTTTTTTTTAGAACATCTTAGTCAGAAATAAAAAAAAATTGTACAGAATAATAAATACTTGAGTACACTATTGTACACGAGAAGTAAGATGTAAGTTTAAGAGACCAAGTAGTGTCTAAGAAGAATATTTTTTAATATTTGAGATCAATGCTACAGATAGATAGTGATATTAATACGGACGTTAGCTATAAAATCAAAACGGACTAGTTAAATTGGTGCAAAACATCCGACATCTTCTGTAATAGGAAAGTACCGCAGAAGCTCAAAGATAAATTTTATAGAACGACGATTAAACCTGCTATGCTATATAGAACAGAATGTTGGTCTATAAAAAATATCATGTTTAACAGCTAAGTGTTACAGAAATACGTAATGCTACGTTAGATTTGTAGTCATAAAAATGGATCGAGTCCGAAACAAAAATATACGTGATCGACTAAGGGTAGCACAAATTAAAGAAAAAATTATTCAACATCGGTTCGGATGGTTTGGTTATATTTAAAGGAGACCTTAAAGACGTTAGTATATTATAAAATACTAGGTCAAGATAATAATATGAAGAAATATAAAAAAATACCAAAATTAACATAGAGAAATAATAAGAAAAGACTTTAAAAAGTAAAATATATCTAAATATTAGTAATGCTTGAAAAGCAGTTATTGACGTGACTGAACCATGATTTATAGTTCTTGCTATGTTTCAACTCTAGCTTATCCTAATTTACTTGGAACTAAAAGTCTATGTTAAATTGAGTTGAAAATAATAAATACTCAACTCTGTTTTAAATTAATTATTGTTCTAAGTTTTTCAAGTTAAAAATATCTATCTTTAACCATTAATTTTTAAAAATCTATGTAGTTTAACAAAATGTGAATTATATATTATAAAAGTATTTCTTATGATGAATCTAAAAATATAAATCATATGATGTTAAACTATAAGTTTATAGAAATTAATGGTCAAAGATTAAAATGTTGCTTATGACAAATCTGAAACGAATGGAGGGAATAATAGCATTGATCCTGAGATCAGGTATATCTAGAACTACTACTGCTAGCAATAATAACCAGCATTAGCTACGATACTCTAACACAAGGTCCTAGATAAATCATCACAGAGAAAATTAAACTACACCTGGAGTACAGGAATCAATTTTGGTGTCCCTGTTTCCCTTTGACAAAAGGACCCCCACACACTGGAAATAGATCAGAAATTACCTCTGTGAAAATTGAAACAATTTTTGGAAGATATTGGCTATGAGGACCAAGAATATCTGCATCCGATCTGCACACAGACAAGGCCATTATAAACTGTAAAAGAACCAACTGTTGACATGTCGTCAGTAGAGCGTAGATACCTCTCCACCATTGAGGAAAGCTGATCGTGGACAACTTTTGCTTCAATCTTGTCATCTTTTATAGGCAAGCAACCAAGCCAGGCAGGAATGACCTAAGAAGAATGAATACAATAGGTGAGAACCATACAAAATGTATCCTCAAGCAATACATGGTCTATGGAAGCTGCAAACAAGGCTCGGACTCAATCTAAAGGACATGCACAACTACTGGTTATACACTGGTAATAAACTGGTTCAGTTTCAGCTTGAATTTCATACTCTGCAGCAGGTTTCTCACATGTTCCTTTGAAAAATCAAATGATGAGTGGGCAAAACCATCGCTCTATTAGGGCACACAACACTGGCAGGAACAGACCACTTTCATTTTGAAATATATTCAGACATTGACCGGTTTTTCAATGGTTTATGCAAATTATATTTTCAGCAGAGCATTCGTGAACTTGGAATTTGTTTTGCAGTTTTACAGATGCCAAGTTGTATAAAGAGTGCCAAATCAGATCCAAATCCAACTTAGCTAGTAGTAATTGATGGCATGGAACATTGGCTGCATGCAAACAAAAGCTTGATCATGTGTTTGCTAAGAAATATTGAAGGGGAACTAGTGCAATCTGTCAAAAGACATAAAACTTATTTATATATTCAAAGGCTTTATTTCACCTGATGAACATGCAATACAGTTTTAGATCTAAGTCAAGGTGTCAAATCATCTAAATTGCTAAGTTTTGGACCTTTTTGATAAGCATATACAAATTTTAGGACCTAATCACCTAAATGTCCAATGCATGCTCCACAGATCCAACAGATCTGTTGAGCAGGACCGGTTCAGCTGTGCACTTGTGAGCCTAAGCTGCAATACTTCAATTATTGAGGACACATCAATGAAGTCATATTTCAATTTGGTTTGTCCTACTCAGTTTGCACAAAGATTTTCTAGCAGGATTCCATTATCCCTCAATCAAGGAAAATAGTTTTTTTTCCTTTGCATTCACTGCACAGCCCATGTGTTAATGTGACTGGATAGAAAATGAAAGGCAGAATATGATATATAACAAAATAATGGCAGTTGTTTTGACTTTGACTGAATGTAAGATTTAAGCATATACCTGAGCTGCATCAATACTATCACGATGGAATTGGCAAATTTTACCAAGTGCTGAAACAGCGTTGTCATATGCCATGATATTATCTGCATGCTTTGCTTCAGGATGTGTGATAACGTTATTCAGCTTTGACAGCGCCTCTGATTTCAAAAGAACCAAATTAGTGGCAAAGTTTTGAAAATGCATAGAAAAGAATAAATTAGAAACTTAGGTATGCTCGAGCAAAGGACTACCTCCAACTAGAGGGCGAAAAACATGACCTCCAAATTCAGCACATACACCCACACCATAGACAGCAGCCTAAAAAGAATAAGTTGGCAGTACAGGACAACATCAATGTCCTGTTTGGCGAAATATTATGATAGGATATGGATCAAGGGACATGAAAACATAAATAAATACCTGCCGGACATCTGAGTTCTTGTCATTGGATGCCTCAAGCAGAAAAGGTAGGTATGTATCATAATACCTGCCCAGGGAGGAAAAACATAATTCAGTTACAAATACAAGCCTGCCATCAGACCAAATGGCTGAGGAACATACTTAAGAGCAGATTCACGACATTGCTCTGCAATATCATCAAATATGCAGATAGCTATCCTTCTCTCTTCAGCAGTCTTATCTTTTCCCTGCAAATTAAAGATGGCACAAAAGAAAAGAATGAGCATTAAATAATAAAACAGAAACTAATTATCACAGCTCGATGGAACAAGACTGGTAAACACGAGTGATAATAAATCTTTTAGTTAACACGTGAGAAGCAAAATGTCCATGCATTGACTGTCACTGTTACTTTGATTGCCATATCCAAGGTAACAATCTTTACATACCTTTTGTTGCTTGACATATCTACTTTGTGGTTTTCATGAATAAAACAGTTCAAATGAAGAAACACATGTCATTTTCTTCTGTTGTTCTTTCAAAATAAAATAATGATGATAAACAGACAAGAATATGGTAAACCTATCAATATATAATTTATTCAACATACCCATAACCTTATATTAGAATGATAACGAAGCCAGGAATATGGAAAATCTGTCAACATGGAGTGTTGTGATATAATGGTAACCCATTAAAACAATCAGGAACTTTCAAGATAGAAAAAAGAATGGATGAATGATACAGAAAGAAATATCATGTTAACAGGGACAAAAACTAGAAATTACAGCCATTTGATAAATAATGCATTCTATGTGGTAATTAATGTAGAGTGGGAACTAAAAGGGAATTAGAGTGGGAACTGACAAGAAACTTGTACAAGTGTAAAAGTAAATCAAATCCAAATACACAACTGAAGGCAGGATTCCATTGGCTTACCAACATAGGTGTGATGTATACAGATAGTTCATCAAAGAACAGCAGAAAAGAAGCTTTGAAGGTTTTAATCAAAGTACCAAGACACTCTCCAACCTGAAAAGTATTTCAAAAAATAAAGTTAACAGAATCAACTTTCAGAAGACTAGTATTCTATCCAGTAAAAAAATGTTACTAGTATAAACAAAAAAAAACATAGCTCTGACCACTGGTATATTGCATATATCTATAATATTCCAAAAGAATGCAATGGTGGTGTCAATGAATTTGTCACCACCACCAACTCTTTTTATTTTTTTTACCAACTATTTTATTACAAAATAGTCCCACATATTGGTTCAATCTTATTTCATCTCTAAAATACAAGTTTATCATGCAAAGACCTATAGGGACGAATTGTTCTAAAAACCTCATAATTAATTTGTTCCAAACAATGCTAGCACACATACAATTCATATTTATTCATAGCAAAGCACGGGTATTTAGTTAGTACTCAGAAAAACTACTAGCACATACAGTTTCCATATGTCCAACGTATTCATCTACTCCAAAGTTTCAAAAGTTGACTGGCAAAGTTAGTCTTTCACACGAACCTGATCAAACACTTCCTCTTCCTGCTCATTCTCTTCTTTGAGTAGTTCTCCTTCATCAGCATCAAAATCTTCTGCTTTTGTTCTCTCCGACCTCTCTCTTTTCCTGGTAGCACTGGCTATAATAACATTCTTGATCTCATCCGAAACAGCTCTTACTTGGTTTTCATCAAGGAGTCTACCAGAGAGCTGCACAATTAAAAGGATAGTGAGCGATAACAGAGGCAAGCCTTTCAAAATTGAGGAATGGTCAAGTATATCATGGCAGCAAAGAGAGTTGAATAATAGATTACAAATCATCAGAGCATATACTCAGCTATAACACATTGATTGATCAATTCAGCAACCTTTCTGTGTCCATGAAAAACACAAACAATGTGCAAAAGGTGCCAGTGCAAGTCATTCTGGCTTTAGTACAAGACTACAAGTCCACTGGCAGCTTAATCAATGATAAAACTAGTAATCTTTGTGTGCAGTAATGACTCCCATAAAGCCTCACAACACTAATAGCAAATAAGTCAGTCATTGTTGGCTAGTGAAAACTATGATGGTTCCTCTGTGTCATAACATGGAGGTAATGTGACCATCCCACTGCCCCCCTCAACAGAAAATAACTCTTGAAACCACTATCTATTGACAGTAATTTAGGATTGAACAATATTCCAACTGAAAAAATTCATGATGAACAAACTGGTCATACATTTTTCATCCAACTGAAGATATTTCAGCTTCATCCAATACATAACTAAAAAATCAACAAGGAAAAGCACCAGGTTTATGTTTCTACAATTGAATGTTTTCTCTAAGATGCATCTGTGACAGACAACACACATCACCAGTTAACAGTATACACCAGTGCATTGCCTTAATATGCTTCAAAAGCATTACAATTTTAAAGAAAAAAATGACATTCCATTCAAATAAAAATCTCAATTAATATTGGCAAATTATTAAGTAGATAATATGATCATAAAAAGAAAAACAAACCTGCATGCACTCATTTAATGAATCAAGCATGGATGAACACATCTCTGTTTCCGGTTCCTGCATAGTAGTTTGAAAGAAAAAAGCTGTCAACATTTTAAAAAAAATAACAAACCATCAAAACGTATAGAGAAGATCTTGCATAGACCTTGTGCAGAGCTTCAACAAGAGCTGGAATTATGTAATCAGACAATTGCTTAACATAAGATTCATCACGTCCTTGAGCCTGTCCCTTCTCAACAGCCAGTTTTGCTGAACATAACAGTTCAGGCATAGCTGCATTGTTGTTGGAGGTATACGTTTAAAAAGCAAATCTATCAGGCAAAACTAATCATAGTAGAACATCAACTACCTGCAACAGCAGCTCTCCTCACTTCCTCATGAAAGTAAAATTTAAGAAGTGGAACCAATGTAGGAGCAACCTACATGGAATTTAACAACCACCAACATATGACACTGAGCGGCAATTGAGAAATTAGAAATTTAGCATAATGATATGATATTGATACCTGATCAATCCATGGGAAGAACCCCTCCTTGAGTTCATCAGCATAACAGCACAGCATGTTGCAAGCTGTTGCTTTCTCTTCTAGTACACTAGTTCGGATACCTATTCTTTTATCGCCAAGAGTGATCGTTTCAATGCTGTATGAGTGAAAAGGATTAAGGGCACAATTGCACAACCAATGAGCAGCTAAAAACAACCACCACACCTCACTCACATAAAAGGATGATATATTTATAAACAAATCAAATCGCAAAAAAAACAATCGGCAAACATATTACAAGCATAAGGAAGCTATTGCAAGTTGCATCCCACATCCCAAAAAAATAAAATAAGGTGGATAGTGGAGTATAAACAGACACATGAGTTTCGCAAAAAAAACTATAATATTCTATGAACGAAGAGGTTCACTCCTGTTTGTAAGTACTATTCAATATGAGATAGAAACGACCGATACTTCTTTGGAAGTAAGACCTTTTGCCATTGGAAGTACTAAACCATAGGTAAATTTAAATAAAAGACCTCTGCCACAGCTTCAAGATTAAGTGACTCCACTTTAATTCAGTGGATAAAACATAGCAATTGAAGAAGATTCACAAACCTATCATCGTCCGATTCTATATCATCATCTGATTCAGCTGAAGTAATTGTGACATCAGGCTTCAGCTGAGCAGACTGAAGCAGTGGTGGCATAACAACACTCATGTAAGGAAGAAAATCCTGTCCAAGACATTTGCATAACCTGGCCCAAGCCTGTCACATGGAGGACAGATGTTACAAAAAAATTAACTTTATTATGATTAATTCACTATGTTATGTGTGTACCTGAAGCATGTAGCTTGTTATCGGATCATCAGTTTCCATTGGAGTTCCTTGCAAACTCATAAGTACTTCCATGACCTAGCAATAAATAGGAAGATTAGAAAAACATATGCACAGAATGGAGGTGCATTATCACAGAACAAAATTCAATAGAAAGGAGGTAATTACCTGCTTTGCGTCATCCCTGAACTTATCCTTGCCCACAGCCATTCCAACCAGACTTATACACTCCATGGACTTCGCACGAAGCATCCTGTTGGACTTATCAGTTGCATTCATTAAAATAGCTTTCAGGTATGGCATCACTGCATCATAGTATTTCTTGAAGTGCTCCTGCAAGACAAAACACCAAAATTTTACAGTGTTATAAACTCTCAATAGCTATCAAGAAATATAAAAAGATAATGCTCTGTCCCCCTTATACACAATAAGAAATTAAGCTAACCTATAGGTGAACAATTACCTGCGATGAATCAGCTACTGATGCTAAAGCTGTCAATGCTCCCTCTTGCACCATTTGCTTGCCATTCTAAAATATAAGCATAAGAAATTAACATACATGTTCTACTAGTTCAAATAAATAATACTAAAGGCACTAAAATATATTTAACTAATGAGAGAAGTCTATACCTGAAGAAGAACAAGTAATTTGGTAACAATTCCATCCAGGTATGGAGTCAAAATTTCAGGCGTGCAATTCTCACTAAAATTCAAGATAGCTGATGCAGCATGTGCCTGTCAAGGATAGTAACACAACCAGACATGTAATATTATCATTTCCTAATAAGCATAATAAAAATATGTTAAGTTCAGGCACCCAACAACTGCCAAAACCGTGAAAAAAAACTTACACAGAACAAAACCTTGAAAAATGTATATAAACAAAAGTTTATTCAAAAAACATTTCAATTAATATTCATAACTGCCAAAATATCTTATTTAACAAGGATAGCAACAATATCTGAAAGGTGAGGCTAGTTCATGTTGATGTTTATCTATTCCCATGCTACCAATTAAAGTGAACTTATCCCAACTAGCACATAACTATATAAAATTTAACTAATTGAAGAACATTCTTAGATGTCTAAAGAACAAGGGTCTTTTATGTAATGCCCCCTATCTATTTGTAACATTTTGTTCATAAAGTCTAGCAGGCAGATGGTATGTCAATTTGCTAGTCTTTATGAGCTTTGTAGGCCACAAAAAAATGTTATAAATAAAGCAAGGAACATGTGTGCAAAAGGGTGTGATATATCAAGTCTAGCGCTGATATTTGAACACTCACCTGCACACGTGGATTCTGAAAATCATCCATGGCATTTGCCAATGCAGGCAGCACCTGCTGGTGATAATGAACTTGCAAGTCTGGACCCAAATCAGTAGATAGCTGACCAATGGCATTGATTGCAGCCCAACGTACACGAGGATGGGGATGTTGAAATCCATTCAATATCATTGAAACCACCTGCTCCAGATTTTTAAGCATCACCTGCAAGGAACAAACAGCTGAGAAGGTAGCTATTTTGGCTGCTTCTTCCAAATGAACGAAACAATGGATAGTATTTTAATGTCTTAATGCTAGCCAAAGGCTCTTGTATACCTAAATTCACTTTTTATAATCACTTCAACATGAGAAATCAATGAAGAAGGCAAGTGATTCATTATCACGTCACACCACTTCGAATTTCCTAATTGAACAAGCTATTGTGTATTTTCTTTTACCCAATGCAGCAAAATTAAACATGCCTTCAACTTTTCAACAGGTTTTTGCAATGATTCTATTGCATAGTAGTCACGATAAACATAAAGTTATTAAGCTAACCTTTGCACATCCTTCTGCAATCTGTGCAAGTGTGATTAGTGCAGCATGGTGCTTCTGCCATTCAGGAGCAGAAAGGTACTGTGGGAGCAGCTCAGACGCAATCGGCACAATTGCATTCCCACCAATGGCAATTGCTAGGCGGTCAAGGCACTCCTGTGCCACTCCATAATTGTTCCCTTCACCTGCATCTTCATCTTCTGTCTCAGCGGTGTGCCAAGCAGGGTCATCCTCTACATCAAGCAACATCTGCATGAGCACTGCAAACAGCCTGCCAACAAACTGCGGGAGGCGCCGCATCATTCCTGGTGCGCGCTCCCTTGCCTCAGCAAGAGTAATCACAAACTCTACAGCAAGGTGCCTAGTCCCATCCTCCAACTGTGCGGCCTCAGCTATCTGCAGCATTGCTCCTACAACATCCGCAATCTGCCGCCGCAGGAACCTTGGCTCTGCACCAGCCAGTTCCACAAGCAGCTCCAGTGCCTCCTGTGCAGAGGCCTCCTGACCAGAGTTAAGGCAATCCGTGAGCGCCCTCATCATTGCAGGAAGCAAATCCTGCATCTTATCCCGGTCAGCGTTGGTGGGCAAGCATTGGACAAGGTTAACCGCAGCACTCAAAGCAGCGATGCGCACGTCAGGAGATGTCGGGTGCGCCAGGGCAGAGGAGAGCAGGTTGTGGATGGTCATCAAATGGTCTAGAAGCGATTCAGCGATGTAATCTGCCAGGCGAGCGAAGATGAGAAGCGCGGACTCCTGCAGGTTGGGAGCCTCGGGGCCCGACGCCGCGCGGAACAGGAATGGGAGAAGTTCGGCCCACGCGTTCTCCGGAAGGAGGAGCGCGGCGAGCTCGGATACGGCGTCGCAGACCTTCTTCGCGATGGGCTTCGGGGGGTCGGACTGGAGCACCGATAAGAGGTGGGACTTGAGCGCGGTCTGCCCCTCCGGGGAGAGGTGGGGCCAGAGCGGCGCCGCGGCGGAGCTGGACGAGTCGGAAGAGGGCGTCGGAGACAGGAGCTTGCGGAGGAGGACGGCGGCCATGGCGCGGAGGTCGGCGGGGGTGGCGGGAGACGACAGCGACGAGGCGAGGCGGAGCGCAAGCGGCTCCGGGTGGGACGACCGGAGGTGGTGGAACGCGGCCTCGGCGGCGGAGCGGTCGGCGTTGGACGACGACATGAGCGTGGAGAGCAGCGCGTCGAACGCCGCCGGGTCCCCTCCCAGAAGCGCGGCGGCGGCGGCGGCCTGGTCATCCCCGGACGCCATCGGATCGGATACCGATACCTCCCCCTCTGCCCCTGGCGGCGGCTAGGGTTTTCGTCACGCGCGTGGCGGCGGCGGCGGCGGCGGCGGTAGTGGGGGTCTGGGAGGAGAGGGTGGATAGAGAAGAGAGAGGCGGATGCAGACACAACACGCAGGCGCAGGGAGCGACCGCGGGGAGGAGCGGTTGGGTTTAATAATACTCGTGTAGTTTGGGTAGGGTTTGGGAGGAGATGCGTCGTGGGTTTGGTTCGGGAGTTGGCCTGCTCGGGATTGGATCCGCGACGTTTGGCCTCGCACTCGCCCACTTCGCATCGCACCGGTTTCGCGGGATCCCTTGTCGCCGTGCGCCTCGCATCGCCCACTTTTTTGGTTATTCCCTCCCGTGGATTTCCACGCCGACGCGGCTCTCTCGCCTTCGCTTCCCCCATGCTTCGCTTCCTCTCTCTCTCTCTCGCCTGCCGCGCGCGGAGATGGAGGGGGGAGACCGCGGGATAGAGGAGGGTTTTGGGGTTTTACGGGTTGGGATGCGGCCGCCGCGTGATGGATGCCATGTGTGGATGGAGGGAGCGAGAGGGGTGGTATGATTGGGCATTGATGTACAGGCAGGCGGCCGGGCGACATCTCGCCCACGTCATGATTAAGCTGCAGGGTGGCGGACAGGGAGCAGGGGAGTCCTATGCGCGGGGACCTTTCATCTGGTAGCAGTAGTATCCTTCTCTTGTTCCTGTGTTAAAAAAGGCAAGTGCAGATAACGTATTTAAATTTTATATAAAATAAGATAAGTTATAAGAGTATAATTAATTATATTTTTGTTAAAAAGATATATATAAGTTGTTTTAAGAAATCAAATAATAAAAATAGTTAATATATAATTAATTATATGTTAATGCTTATCTCGTTTTATATAAACAATTCTGTTCAGAACTTCTCCTATATGTATGATGAATATACCGGTACATGGTTTCAGTGAGTATAAATCGGTATATGTGAAATTGTGAACGTATATCATAGGGTTGTACCTCCTCTGAACATATAAACACTCTCTCGTACATATGTATTAGTAGTATTTAAGTATGATAGCATGGTCATTTTCGCTTCTCTTGTTGTCAGCTATCATAAAAGTTGTTTTAGTTTTACTAAATTAGATGAAACTGATTGACAGCTTCTCTAGGCTCACTTCAATCATTGTTTTGTAAGCGTTGAGTATCAATAGCGAGACACCTTGGTACGATTGTGCAATTTGTGGTTATTGACTCAACCCTTGAGATGTTGCCCTTGTTCATTTGTTTTCCTTTTGGCCGTGAAATTCGTTAATTTGATTTTGTAAAAAGTTGTCTTTGAGATAAAGACTGAAATGCTTGAACATTTCATTTCTAAGGTTACTAATACTAGTAGGACAACGACTTTTTCTAAAACATCATTTCAAAAGTTTTGGGTTGAATCATAGGACTTGGGTATTGTGCTCTCATACCATTTTTATAGGGCTCTTGCTTGTTGGTCCTTTTGGAACGCAGGGTGTAATCGTTCCAATGCACCAATCCAAGTAGGGGACAACCGAACCAAAACTTGGCATCATAGTTTGAGGCTATATAAAACTCTGGCCCATGCTAGCCAATGAAAACTTTTTTAAAAAAAAATCTCTGTCGTCTGTTCCATCTAGAAGGTGGTGATCAAACATCAAAACTCCAAATATCTGGTGATAATCCTGTTGTTAAGAATAACACTGATGGTTTTGATGAGGCAGGCTACAACTAAATGATCTGGTAGCCAAGGACCGCAGGACCCAAACACAAAAACACATCACCAGATATCGAATCTTTAATCACTGTCAGGATAAGATAACCTGATTAGCAATGCAGCGATAAGTAAGAGGCAAGTGGGCAAATATGACCAGCTCCTCTGCTGCACAGGAGGTTCCCCTCCTAGCATTCTCTTGTCTGCTCTCTTTCTGGGTGTCTGTTTGCAGTTTACGCTCCAATATGAAAAGCATCTCATTCTCGTCATCCTATGTTACCCTAAGAAAGCTCAATTTTTCTCTCTGAGATAGCACTGACAATTTCTTCCTCCATGCTAAAATACTTGTCTTCATGGTTTATTTATCATATATTAATATTAAAAAAAAGACTAGCATTTCTTATTAAAATGTTGTATGGTTGGGAATGAGTGAGTGATTGAGGATATAATAAAAATAAATTTGAATGATAGATGATTGATAGGAGAGATAGTGTTCTAAGATAAGATAACGGATAAAATTAGAATTATAGAAAATACTTGAAGTTGTATACGTAAACGAGATAAATCATTATTAATTATATATTAATTATTTTAAACTTAAAATATGTTTATTTGATTTCTTAAAATAACTTTTCTGTATTTTTTTATAAAAATATAATTAATTATGTTGTAATAACTTATCTCGTATTATATAAGCAACTTCATTTAAACCAAATTTCTAACTAGTACCCCGCACAGAGCCACAGATTCTTCTAAGCACAAAAAATTCTTCAGGCTTACATCAACACTCGAGGTAGTGTACTTTAATCAAATCAAACAGCACAAAGCAATGCTTTGGAAATTTGGAACCGGCCCCATAATAAAGCCAGCTTCAAGGTACAAGTACAACTCATCCACATTACATAACATGCCGTCTACTTCACATTAATCAAAAACAAATAAAAACTAAAAATAAATTGGCCGCAGCAGCAGTAGAAGTATTCTCCCTCCCGCACAATGACAAATAAATAAACCAACAACAAAAAATATCAGAACTTATACTTTTTTGTCCAACTCCAACACGTATATGCATGATATAGTTTTCTTTTTTGTTAAAAAAAAGTATGATATGGTTGCAGTTGCTGTGGCAGTATAGCGCACGTACGGGTGGTTCACCGGACCGCGTTGCACATTCCCGGGCGGCTCCTGCACCAGAGCGGCTGGACGGGCTCCGCGCGGACCCCTCGCCCCACCATGCGGTGCCGCCAGTCGGTGAGCCGGTCGGTCGCCTCGGCGTACCGCTTCCGCCCGGTGGCGCCGCCGTCGCGGTTGCCCGACCACAGCGCCTCCGCCATCGCGGACGCCCTAGGCCACACCCTGCCGTCGAGCACGGCCGAGTCGACCTGCTCCGTCCACATCGCCACCTCGCCGCCGATCACCAGCCTGGCCTCCTCGGCGGTGAGCCCGTAGGTGATGTCGTAGTCGTACACCAGCTGCCATGTTTTGTAAGGACCGCACCACGACCCGCCGTTGGTGTCGTAGTCGCTCCTCGGGTCGTCGTAGACGGTGTTGTTGCCGACGAAGTCGCCGTGGCCGCAGTCGAGGTAGTAGAAAGACGCCGAGGAGACGATGGCGCGGTACCCGGCCTGCACGATCAGCTTGGTGTTGTTGGCGCCGTTGTTCCATGTCTGCAGGATCGTCGTCTCCGGCGGGATCGCCGACGGGGTCACGTTCACCGCCTGGTCCAGCAGCACGTCCTCCCAGTACACCGCCGTCCGGTTCCTGGCCACGATCAGCGGGTGTGCTGCGCCGACGAACTTCTCGAGGAGCTGGCTGAGTGTGCCGCCGCGCGCGAGGTAGGCCTGGATGGAGGGGTCCGCGTTCCAGCAGCCCGGCGTGACCTCGTCGGCGCCGGCGTGGTAGAAGCCGTCCGGGAAGAGGGAGGTGACGTCGTTGATGACGTTGGCCACCACCTGGTACATCTTGGGCTCGAGTGGGTTGAGCTGGCCGGCGCCCGGCTCGGCCGCGAGCCGGTTGGGCCAGTCCGACGCGTCGGGCAGCCAGAACTTGCCGGCGCAGGACACAATCTCCGGGAAAGCGCCGGCCCACGACGCCGTGTGGCCTGGAATGATTGATTAGTGAGATATTAATTGGGCCTCACTTGATTACCATAATCAAATTAAGATCAACTGGGTCGTATTAGCAGTGGGCTTGTAGCTTAATGTACCAGGGGAGTCGATCTCTGGCACGACGCGGACGCCGCGGCTCATGGCGAAGTCGACGATGAGCTTGACGTCCTCGATTGTGTAGCGCATGCCCTAGCCGTAGGAGCCCTTCGCGGCGAGCGCCGGCTCGGAGGGAAGCTCGAGGGGGAACGACTGGGAGTCCGTGATGTGCCAGTGGAACACGTTCGTCTTGTTGGCCGCCATGGCGTCAATCGTCCGGAGGATGTGGGCGACGGGGAAGTACGTCCTCCCGGTGTCGAGCATCAACCCGCGGTGCGGGTACAGCGGCCGGTCCTCGACGCGCACGCCGGCGGCCACCAGCAGCATCTGCTCGTGGCCGGCACCTCCCCACCATGACAGCTGCGAGAACGTCTCGAGCCCGCGCATGGCGCCCCACGCCGTGGCCGCGGTCACCGTGGCCGCGCCGGTGGGGAGGATCTCCAGCGCGTAGGACTCATCCACGCCATGCTGCAGCGGGGCGTGCAGGTCGGACACGGCGAGCATCAGGTACCGCAGATCGACTTTCCCCCCCGTGGCGGTGACGCTCACCGCCGGAGTCACGAGTGGGCGGTACCGCTCGGCGAGGAGCAGCGCGGCGTAGCGCTGCGCGGCCGAGAGGAGATACGAGTTCGCAGACGGCGCTACGACGTGGAACGAGCTCGACACCCGCACGCCCATGTGGGGCTCCGCCCACGACATGTACGTCGGCTTGGGCCAGACATTGACGGGGAACGCCGCGTCGCCTCGCGGCGGCAGCGGCGACGAGCTCAGCAGGAACAGGAGCAGCAGCGGCGCAAGAGAGCCGCAGTTCTTGGTTCCCATTGGCGCCTTGGCTCTGAGCTGCTAATCTTCGTTGCACCCTCGGATTGGTGGACATGAACTAGACTGATAATTCAGTGGTTTGGTATACATAAGTATGTTTTTGCATTGTTATTTGCATTGCCATGTAGTGAGAGGTATTGGGTATCATATTGGATGGCCTGCTGCTTACTGCAAGACCCAAATGGCTCTTTCATGGCCATTTGTCTCTAGCATTCTGTCTGTATCTCCAACCTTTTCTGACCAACATTCTGTTTCTTAAATCTTGGGATTTGGATTGCATGCGTTTCATACGATGCTGGCCTTGTAATTTATGATGCCGTTTAGCTTGCGTAATGGAGCTTTTGTGGTGTATCTTATAAATCAATTCGGGAGATCGTTGAGTTTGTTTGACGTGTTCGTATCATCAGTTGGTCGAGAGGATGCCGGTGCAGTGGCACAGCTGGAATGCGGAGAGTAACTTAAGCAGTAGAACAGACAGTGGATAGCTCGCCGGCTATATTATTCGTTCGATAGTTTTTGTGGTCAGAAATGTACACGTGTTATTAATTTTTCAGTCCATAACATCTGGATGGTCAGAGAGCGTTTGGTTATGGGCTTATGGCATAACTGAATAACTTTGGTTCCAAGCTACTAGTGTTGTCAGGTCCAACAAGTCGAAGTGCAACCCAACACTAACTCACAACACATGCTCTATTTGAGCAGATTCTGAAAAAGGTTACCAGGCTGCATAGTACAAAGTCATGCTACTTGCCATTCTACCCAACTAATTTAAGTTGCTCGAAGAAGCATTACTGCTGGCTAGCGTTAACATATATAGCTGCCACTTTGAATTTTGTAGGAAACTTAAGACCGTTGTTCTTTTTGTGAGGGATTGACACTGTCAAAACTAAAAAGCCACGTTACCACCTCATTTTTCAAATACATGCCATTCAAGGAACAAGGAAGTCACTTAAGAGTTAAAACTAAGAATCAGCACAAATCACAAGGCTTGTTACAAGCACCTCGCAGTCAAATTATGGGTCAAATTTTATCTCCCTTCTGACAAAATAGTCATAGATGACGCACAAGATACCGTGCCAATGCTAGTCGCCGACCGGTGCCTCGACATGACGTAGGAATCAAACCCTTCGTTCTGCATTACTGCCATCATGCTGTAGCTCACATAGCTTGGTGACAGGTCAGGAGCCGAATGGCCGCCATGCTCTAGGTATTGCATGACCTTCCGCATGTTGGGCCTTGCACCGGGAAGTGGGTGCGAGCACATCAATCCCAACTTCAAAATGAGGGCCACCTCTTCCCCGTCAAACTTCCCCGACAATTGAGCCATTGCGGTGGTGCTCAAGCACCCAGTCAACTAGCACCACCCGTTTATTGTGCTCGTCGGTCTCGATTGGCCTCTGCCCACAGGTGACCTCTAGTTGGAACACACCAAATGCAACACACGTCGATTAAGAGTGTCGCCTTCCCTGTGCGAACGAGCTCTGATGCTAGGTAGCCCATGGTGCCAACCACATGGGTTGTTTGGGGATCGGTGCCATGGTCGTATAGCCTTGCTAGGCCGAAATAACCTAGCCGACCATTCACGGCACTATCCAAGAGCACGTTGCTCGTTTTTATGTCTCGATGGATGACTACTTGCTCCCAATCCCTGTGTAGGTACAACAGACCCAATGCAACTTCTTTGATGATCCAGAACCTCTTAGAGTGGTAATATTTCTATCATGCAAGTACTTGTCGAGACTACTATTCGCCATGTAATCATAGACTAGTAGGAGTTCATCCTTGCGACGGCAGTAGCCTAGTGGATTGCACAAGATTTCGATGTCGAAGTAGACCAATACTCACCACTTCCGCGACAAACTCCCTTATACCCTGCCTTGAATCATGTGAAACCCTCCTCACGACAATCTCCAGATTGGACTCTGGACCTGGTAGCACCCCTCTGTAAACTCTCCCAAAACCTCCAACGCCCAGCAAATTCCTTTCCTTGAACCCATCGGTGCCACGGAACAAATCCTGGTAAGCGAAACGATGCGGGCCGAACTCATCCTCCCAATCTTCTCGCACCTCGGCGAAGCAGCGCCGATGCCACACGATGAAGAAGACGGCAGCTAGCACCGCAGCGACGAGCAATGCGGCCAGCGGAAGCACAATGTCCAGGACCTTGGACCGAGGCTTCGGACCGACGCGTGGCAGCACGGGGAGCTTGGAGAGATCTAGGGGAGGAGCTGGCCCGTCGAAGCTGAAGCTCCAGCCGAGCACGTAGTGGCGAGTGAACACGACGCCCGTCGCCGACGAGAAGCCGACGTACATCTCCTCGGCCATGACCGTGGAGAGGTCGATGGCTTGGGAGAACAGAGGCTTCTTGGGCTTGGGCACTTGCACAGGAGAGAGCGTCACGTTGAGCTGCTTGGCCTGGCCGTCGTAGTCCACCCACACCTGCATCGGCTTGCGGCTGTTCAGCCTGAGGTCTCGGAAGACGCCGTCGCCGTCGCCGTAGTAACCGGCCGGCCGCGCCTACTGCGACATGAAGCTGTTGACGTCGATGCCGACGTGGTTGCTGCTGATGTCGCGGAACTCCGGGTTCATGATGGTGTCCAGCTCGATGCCCAAGATGGGGCCGCTCGCCGTGCCGTTCGTCGCGTTGAGGAGGCCCAGGTACTGCCCGGCGTTCGCAGTCGAGAGGTTCTTCGTCGGCGCGACCACGAACGCGAGCCCGTGGTCGCTCAGGCCGTCGTACCCGGACACGATGGCGAACACGAAGCACGTGGAGAAGGACCGCGCCACGGCGGCACAGCCGCTGGCGTTCGCTACCGCCGCCGCGGAGGACTCACCGAGGAAGCGGAGAGCCGCCGGGTGAAAGGCGTGGGCTTTCGCCTGGTATGTGGCCTTGGTGAGCACGAGGAGCCCGTTCGACGTGACGGCGGTGAGGCCGTCCATGGTATGGTTCGCCGCCGCGAACCCCTGGTACGCGAACTGGCCATCGCCATCGCCAGCGGCGGCGGCCGAGCCCACCAAGCTCACCACGAAAAACGGAACGAAGTGTGCAGTAAATTTTGCAAACATATTTTCTTCCAAGAAAACTTCACCTTAACGCCTTAAGATTGTAGCATTGGGTAACAAAAACTGCTTGGTTTATGATCAGTGGTTGGGTAGTGGGTGAGAAGTGAGAACTAGCGCTAGACTGAGACACGCCGCCCGGAGAGCTGAAAGAAGCAGACTTTCAGAGACAAGGACGTGTTTGGCAATAGCAACCAGCAAGCTAGTTAGCCAGCCGGCGACTAGTAACCCAGTACACTTTCGTGGATGGATTATTGGATTTCCCAATGTCAAGTTGCCAGCAACACATCTGTCCCGTGCATTTAAACTATCTTTTCACGGAGAGATCTATGTTGCTAGCGATGGCTGCACTACACATGCGTTGATCCTCCAGTCCAAGCATCCAGTAGTAAGCATCATCATCGGCGACTGAATTTTCATGGGCGTGCCTTGGCAGGCGCCGTGCCCTGCAGAGTAAAACTATTCTCTCGCCGTCCTGATATTTCTCTTATATCGATTTGATTTTCGTACATTCGACGGTGACTGTTCTACTAGGTTGCTGGGAATTTTTTTTTTTGCATTCTGTCGAAGCATCGAAAAATTATAGTACTTGAGCAATATAGTGGTCAAAGAGATAAGAGATTATTCAGAGATTGTTTTTACCTGTTCCAAAAGACTCTCCTCTTTTTTCTTTAAACTTTTCTGAAGAACCAATGGACTTTGTGGACTGCTCTGCCAACTGCCGTTTGGATGCTGGTGCTTTTGTTCTAGGCTGCTACTCTAGTTTCAACGAAGGAGGAGAAGATGAGGTTTTGACTTCTGACAGTGAGATGTTTCTAGGATTACTCCACAAGGAACAGTCTTCGTCTCAAACGTCAATTCTTGGCTGCAATCTGCGAATGATTTTGACAAGCACTGGAGAAGATTCTAGCAATTGTCATTGCGGTCCATGGTTTGATATCAAATTTGTTTGGCCGCTTCAATTAATACTTGTCAATTTATACGTGCAGGGAGTTCAATGGGCTGAACTGAAGATAGATTACATGCTCATTAAGCTCATGAAAGAAACACAATCAGCTGCTAGCTGCTGCTGCACAATATCACCAACTGGGATAAGCAGATAGCTAGATATAGAGACAAATTCATCAAGACGAACAACGTTACTTTCTCTTGACAGGAAATACTATGGATGTAATAAAATCCTTGTGATTAATCATGATAACTCTCACTGCAGAGTGCAAGACTCCATACAAACATTTAGAAGCAGTACTAATTATTTGTTTTATTGCTGTTTAACTTGTTTTGTTACAGGGCATCCCGGTGCTGTCTGACTGAACAGCACAACTGGGATCTGGACAGAATTCAATGAAGACCAAGACACAAGAATCTCCATTTCGGAATAAAGGAGAACAAGAGAAAAAAAATTATGCTTCTTGAATAGGTAGCAAGAGGTATTATATTATCTAGTGCAAAATTTAGTATATAAAATTTCATACCTTCAATTACTTGAGGTGCCGAGAATTACCAAATTTTACACTATATAAAATATGGTATCTCTCGGTATATCTTAAGCACCATAAAATCACTCATAGTTAATCCTCTGGTTACACAGTTACCCTCTCTAACTGCAAGGACCCACCTTTATCACCTTCCTCCTGAGATATCAGAAATGGCACCCATGCTCGCCGATGAAACGTACGAAATGGCATTATGGTTGAACTCCCTACTATACATCCGCTCTAGCGAGGTGAAGCTGAGGTACGCCGGTGACAGGTCGGGCAAGGCCATGTCGCCGTCGAGGTACTGCGTGACACGCCGCATCGTCGGCCTTGCGTTGGGCAATGGATGCGAGCAGAGCAGGCCAAGTTGCAGTACCAGAGAGACCTCGTCAGGATCAAACCCACTCGGAATCCTCGCGTCCACCGCGTTAACGAGTGTACCCTTGCTCCACTGCTCGGTCACCCAGTCCACGAGCACGACGCGGTTGCCGTGCTCATCCTGCTCGATCGGCCTTCTCCCACAGGTGACCTCGAGGAGGAATGCACCGAATGCGAACACATCGGTGGATGGGGTTGCCTTGCCGTGGTACCCCATGGTGCCGACCACGTGTGTCGTCTGCGCAACAGCTCCGTGATCGTACAACCTTGCGAGGCCGAAATCACCTAGTCGGCCATTCATTTGGTCATCGAGAAGCACATTGCTTGCCTTCACATCTCGGTGGATGACAACGTGTTCCCAATCCTCATGGAGATATAGTAGCCCAGATGCCACTCCTCTAATGATGTGGAATTTTTGAGGCCATTTTAATGGGTGCTTGCCTCCATCATAAAGGTACTTGTCGAGGCTACCATTTAGCATGTAATCGTAGACGAGAAGGAGTTCACCTTTACGCCGGCAATAGCCAAGCAGTTGCACGAGGTTGCGGTGCCGCAGGCGTCCGATGCTTGCAACCTCTGCGACGAACTCCTTCATCCCTTGTCTCGACTCATGTGACACCCTCTTCACGGCGACCTCTATGGCAGGCTTGCGGAGCACGCCTCGGTACACGCTTCCGAACCCTCCCGTGCCAAGGAGATTCTTGTCATTGAATCCCTTGGTCGCCTGAAACAAGTCCTTGTATGAGAATCGGTGTGGACCAAACGCGGCCTCCCATTCCTCCCGCAGCTCGGCGTACTTGGCCCGCCGTCTCGCCATGGCGTACACCGTGATGGCCACGGCGAAGACCAGCGTCGCCGACGCTATGGGCAGCACGATCTCCAGCACCTTTGACCGTGCCTTGGGCCAGGACGGCGGCAACGGCGGCAGCGACGAGATGTTCAGCGGCGGGGCTGGCCCGTCCAGCGCGAAGCTCCAGCCGAGCACGAAGTGGCGCGAGAAGAGGATGCCCGTCGCCGACGCGAACCCGACGTACGCCGTGCCCCGCGCCACGTCGGAGAGGTCGACGTTGGTCTGCAGCAGCGGCTTCTTGGGCCTGGCAGTGCCCAGGGGAGCCATGGCCACGGTGACCTCCGTGCTCCCGCCGTCGTAGGCCACCCACACCTGCATGGCCTTCCGGCTGATCAGGCTCAGGTTCCGGAACTGCCCGGTGCCGTCATCGTAGTAGCCGGCGTCGGCGGCCTTGACCGACGTCAGGCTGTTGACGTCGACGCCGACGTGGTTGCTGTTCAGGTCGTGGAACTCAGCGTTGAAGAGCGTGTCGAACTCCACGGAGAACACGCCGGAGCTCTGGTTGCCGATAGTGTTGGTGCCGTTAAAG
Source organism: Oryza coarctata (assembly GCA_030770085.1). NCBI lineage: Eukaryota > Viridiplantae > Streptophyta > Magnoliopsida > Poales > Poaceae > Oryza > Oryza coarctata. The sequence goes on from CM061475.1 coordinate 15,926,294, forward strand.
AGACCCAGGAACTGGCCCGGCAGCGCGGCGGCGAACGCGTCCCTGGACGCGGAGACGAAGAAGGCCAGGCCGTGGCTGCTCAGGTCGGCGTACTGCCCGAAGATGGCGAACACGAAGGTCGTCGAGAACGATCGCGCGGCGGTGAGCGGGAGCGGCGACGGGTGGAAGGCGTGGCCTTTCATCTGGATGGAGCCGTTGGTCAGCATGAGGAGACCGCTCGCCGTGACGGTGGCCGAGCCGTCGAGGGTGAGGTTGGCGCCCGAGAAGCCATCGTACGCGAACTGCAGGCCGTCGTCGCTGCGGCCGGCTGTGGCCGCGGCGCAGCGGTCGGCAGCCGAGAGGAGCAGGAGAAGGGTGATCAAGTGGAAAGGCTCAAGAAGCATGGCTTCTGCATCTGTTCTTCGCAACCAGCTTGTTTGTTTATCTATATATCTGAAATTCTGAATGCGATCTCCGATTCTCTGAACCAAATCGATCTCAGTTTTCTTCTGGGAGTCATACACGTTGGAAAGAATCAGAGAAGCTTCTTGTCAGCGTTTGCAGATAGGAAAATTCTAGGAACCTACTGACTGACTGAACACACATGGATGGATAGGGTCCAACAATTTGTGTTGCTATTCCTCGTAAGTGGTTGAACCCTCATCGTATTTCGTTAGTATGTTTTTTAAAATACTAAATTATATATTTTATATAAAAAAAATTATATATAAAAGTTGATTAATTAATCATAGGATAATAACTCGTTTTTATACGCCTAAAATGCCAATTCCAACTTAAAAACAACTTCTTGTTGACTTGGGCACGGTATCCTACAGCTCTAGTCTATGTTTACCAAGGATATAGTCAAACTACTAAAAGCTTAAATATTAAGGGTTTTTTAGGAATACAATGCAGAAAATATAGAAATACGATGAAATGCACAATACATCATAGAGAGTAAGTGCGTTGGAATTCTCAAAGGAATGTTTTTCTATGGAATGAAGGTATAGGAAACCAATAGCAATATCCATTCCTAAGGGATGAAATCCTCTAAATTTTTTTTGAAATTCCATCAATCCAAAGGAGCCTTAATAATTTTTCAAATGCTAAGTAAAAAAGATGTATATGTAGGTTTGATTTTTCTCAAAAATACTATCATAATATCACGCACTTATTAGATTTTATTAATTTATTTATTTCAATACAAAATTGAGATTCAAAATTATAAAAGTTTAACTAAATCTTATTTTAAATATCAAATATTTATGATTTGGTAGAGTAATATATATATGATTGTGGAATTGTAGTATAACGTGTTCAATTGTGGGCTCTTAATTCACAACAGCAATTTTTCAATGTTTATTATGGTCATGCTAGTTTCTTTTTGGTCCAATTTCATCAAATCTTTAAAACCTAGAAATGTATGAGCAACCAATTTCAGAGAGTTACAACAATAGCGATTGGATTTATCAGATAGCTACAATTCTGTTCGAAACACCCTGTTGCTAACGCACTAGGCCAACATGTCAGACATGATGGTTGCACAGAGTGGAACAGAGAGCCATGTCAGCTAGTGTTGAGTATACTAGTCAACAACTCTTACATTGCAAAGGCTATTTATCGATATATCTTTAATTGAAACTATTATACCACATCTAGTGCGTTGCATAACTATATCACATTCATATGTTGACTATGTTTGCAATTCTCCAAATTATAGCGACTTGGATTAAAAAAGGAGTCCACATCCATTACAATCTGCTAATTATTAATTCCGAATTATGAATTATTCCATTTACAAAAAAGTCCATATAAACTCTCCCAAAAGAACTTTGGTTGAAAGTCATGAGTACTTAAACTTTAAAACCGAATATCCGAAATTTGCAATACCATTCGTATGACCTCCTAAAATGGTATTGAATGGTGGTTTTGCATATTTGGAAGCTTAAAAGAGCAGTTTTTAATAACTAATATAACATATATATATTATAGTCCTTAATGTATACTCTGATATTGTGATGTTATACTTGTCTCAGTTGCAAATAAGAGAATAAAGGGGTAAAAAAGAAATATTTAAGTGGACATTTTAACATACATCTCCAATATGTCTGCCACAAATCTAAACGTATCCAATATATATGTAATTTAGATAAAAAAAACGAGGGTGGTTATATGAACAATTGTAAAGTTCGGAGCTAGGATGTTCTTTTTTAAAATTTAGGGTGCTAAACAGACTTTTAGCCAAAGTTTTGGTGGGCATATAAACTTTTTTCCTTTGGTTTTAATTATAACTAAAACTAAAAGTTGATGGCAATACATGAAAGGACGTTGAGAACCGTTGATGTTATATAGAGGGGGTGAATAGACGTTATCTAAAATTAAAAAACTTTATAGTGGAATTAGTATTGATTGGATAGTTTGATATCGCTATGGACAATGCGACTACAACCGGACAGTCCGATCCACATAGAGAAAACAAAACGTGCCTATGCAAGATAGATGGCTGGATAATCCGACTTAGGGCGGATTGTTTGACCTTCATAGAGAGTTTGAAAAATTCCACTGAGATAAACTTTTAGCCCACTTATTTTATATGAGTTAAGTGGTGATCAAGAGATATAAACAAGAGAGGAATATCATCAAATAGTTTAAAAGACAAAGCAACAAATTCAAGTTAAAAAGAGAGAAAAGGAGAAATCGATTTATTTTACTAAAGTTCAGAATTAACCATCCCTACTCTTTGTTTGAGGAAGCTCTTATCGAAATCAGTTCTTTTTTAAACATTTTTCTCACCAAGCTATCACCAAGAACAATTTTATGCTAGCAACAATTTACTCTATCTAATATATCAAAATAGCATATGACAACATATGCAGCAAGATGTAGTCAGTGATTAGCAGTAAAAAACTCACTTTAAAATGCATGTCTATATATATATGTATAGATATATAATATTTTTAGAGATATTTAGGATTCTCTCTCTCACACACATATATATGGAATGTGCAGAGCAGGTCATGCTTCACCTTTGGCCAGACACAACAACGGTGCGACGAAATACAAAAGATTACCGAGCCCAATAACAAGTATTGGCTAATTAAAATATTCAAAGTCACCTCCCTTCCAAGAGAACGGAAGGAGATGACATAGTACGATGAAGAAGACCAAATAGGTAAACAATATGAGCCAACCCCATTCCGCAGCATTAATTCCATCATGCTGTAACTCATGCACCTTGGCGATGGTCCTGGTGTTGGAAGCGTACCATCCAGTTATTTTACGACTTTGTCCATGCTTGGTCTTGCGCATGGCAATGGATGGGAGCACATCATGCCAAGTTTCAGAGCAAGACTCGCCTCCTCAGGGCTGAACCTCCCAGCAAGCCAGGGATCCACTTCGTCAAGAATGGATGTGTTTTGAAAATGCTTGAGCACCCAATCTATCATCAGAACACCATTGCCATCATTGTACCCGATTGGCCTTTGTCCACAGGTGACCTCTAGAACGAACTCACCAAACACAAACACTCTGTCAATGGTGTTGCCTTTCCTGTGTGCATGAGCTCAGGAGCAATATAGCCCATCGTGCCTACCACATGGGTAGTTTTTGCATCAGCTTCATGATCATACAACCTTGATAAGCCAAAATATCCTAATCGTCCATTCATCTCGCTATGTAGAAGAACATTGCTTGTCTTGACATCTCTATGAATCACAACTTGCTCCCAATCCTTGTGTAGGTATAACAATGCGAATGCAACACCTTTGATGATGTGGATCCTCTTAGGCCAATAGAGTGTGGTTAATGTGGCTTTGCTATGCAAGCACCTGTCAAGACTACCATTTGGTGTCAAGGCTACTCATAAACAAGGAGAAGTTCTCCCTTGCATCAACAGTAACCCAAGAGCTGCACGATGTTTCGGTGTCGAATGCGGCCAATGCTTACCACTTCAGCGATGAACTCTCTTATGCCCTGCCTTGAATCATGTGACACTCTTTTCACCGTGATCTCCAGATTGGATTCTGGAAGCACACCCTTCTACACACTCCCAAACCACGAAGGCCATACCATGGTCGCATTTGCGCTCGGGCTTGTCGGACACGATGGCGAACACGAAGGACGTCGAGAAGGACCGCACGGCGGCGGCGGTGGCGGTGGCGTTCTCCGTGGCCGACGACGTGTTTAGGAAGCGGAGAGGGGCAGGGTGGAACGCGTGGCCTTTTGTTTGGTACGTGGCGTTGGTGAGCACGAGGAGCCCGCTCGGTGTGACGGCCGCGATGCCGTCCATGGTAAGGTTCTCCGCCGCGAAGCCGTGGTGGACGAACCGGCCATCGCCGGCTGGCTGGCCCGCCGCTCCTCCTGAGTTCACGCTAAGACAGGAGATGAACGCAAGCAACGCAACGAGCATGGCTGCATGATACGATCGGGCTAATTTTGCGGTGAATTGTGTGGCAGCTTACGTGCCCTGATCACATAAAGTTTTCCACAACTTATTAAGCTGCGTGTAAGTACAATGTTCACATGCTCGATCAGCTTAAGAACCGAGCTCGGAGGGGCTCAATTACTGACATTTTGACTGTGTGATTCAAGATCATTTGTTATCCTTTATTAGTCAAGGATGCAACAGTGCAAGCCTATAAAGCAGATCCTGTTTAACTTTATTCCGTGCGATTTGCGCGGCTGCGTTTTTAGCTGAATTAGTCGACTGTTTTTTTTCTGGTCAGTGTTTGTTTGCGCACTCGATTGACGGGAAGACTCGATGAGCTGGTTGCGGGTTTCCCATCCAAATGGTCAAACAGTCAAACCGAACCGACCGGGCGCAGCCACCTTATACGACTGCACACCGGCACCTTCTCCGCTTTTTTTTTTAACAGGAGTTGAGCACTTCTACGGTTACATAAATATCAACTCGTCGTCGCCACAAACTCCTATGTTGTATCGACCAGTTATTATTATATTATTATAAATAATAAAATCTTAATACTCGATAGGCTAAATCATGCATTTTAGCGTGTTATAATTTTTCAAGCGCTCTGAGTAAAATTTTTTACTCATGGGTATACCAGAAACACAAATACATGGTGAGAAAAAAAAACACTCCTACATCTTACTAGGGTGTTATATTATAAAGAATGAAAAAAGTTTATTTTACACCTTCAAACTATTTCATTGAATTACTTAGCTTCTAAACTATTTTTTTTTCATTTTAACCTCTGAACTATTGCAAATGATTCACTTTATTTCCTAATAATATTTCTTTGTGTTTTCTTTTTATACAAGTTATATAAGCTACATTTTTAAGAAATGGATCACACCATTATCAAAGTTCAAAAATATTTCTAAATTTTTTCATAATTGTTTGCTTCAACTTTAAAATTAAGATGTTTAAATCAATCTGTTGTGCTTTCTATTATGTAAACTATAATAAAAATTCTTTGAAAATGTCGAGACATAAGTTGCAATACAACTATCATCATCCTAGCATTTCAATATAAAATAAGACATATATAGGGATAAAAAAAAGAGAAATATTGTTAGGAAATAAAGTGAATTGTTTTTAATAGTTTAGTGGTGTAAAATCAGAAAAAATAGTTTAGTAGTTAAATGCCCCGGCGAGATAACTTGACGAAGTAAAGTGACTTTTTCCCTAAATTATTTTACTCCAGCTAGCATCTTATTGGGATGTTTTATTCGTTATTTTTTTAAATTATAGCAGTTTACATTAAAAGAAAAGTCCATGACTCAACTACAACGGATAGTTATTAATTTCTAATTTCGAAATTGAATTAATAAAATACAAATTGAAGTCTCAAAGATGTTTACAAATTCTTATTATCATGATTTTAGAATTATCAAATTTTACGATAACTAACTAAAGAGTACACCCTCTATAAAAAACGAATTTGATAGGAATTTTCTTTACGGAGGGTGCATATGATAGTAATAACTGAGGAGTCGGTGCTATTTTCAATAGCATATTTACTTAACAGAACTTTTAATATAAACAATCTATTTCTAAATGCATTGGTTATTATCTTAATCACAGTGGATTAGACTAAAAATAGAGTCCCTAACAGATTACTCACTAAATTTTTATTTTCAATTTTACAATCAAATTAATAAAATTCTAAATTGAAAGATCATATGGCTACACAACTATATATTTATTAATTCTGAATTTCAAAGACAAGACATTTAAAAAAAACTAAATCTAAATAGTCCATGGTATTTTTTATGTTCTCACTACAGTTGTGGCCATGACAATATAATATATCTATACCTCTACTAATTTAATATTTTTTTACCAGCTCTCACGTTAATTAGAAATATCTGATAGCTATTAAGTATATCGATCATGATAGTTGATTTAAACATATAACATTTGATGGACAAGTGTCCACTTAAAATTGTATAAAACTAGATACGGGTATGTTACGTAGTTGGAGTCCTAAAACGTTACTCTGTTTTTGCAAGTATATCACACGAAATAAATCGGAATCATGTATGTTTAACCATATTATAAATTAAAAATCTCTTAATAACCAACCAAACATAGATAAAAGGGTATGCTACATATTCCGGAGTTTAATTTACAACATAAAATTAAAATCTCCTAACCAAACAAGCCTGTAGGTTAGAACGTGTACTTAATAGATGTATGGCCTACGTCAAGGCTGCAGTTTTTGCCGCAGCCATTGCTCATGCCGGCATGATGTTCAAGTTGAAGTAATCCCAGCGCGGGCACATTAGAAAGTCAAAGCTAAATTTGACATTCACGTACCAAGGACGAAGCGCACTCAAGATATACTAATGCATATGTAAACATCTTCATTGATTGTCTGTTTTATCAGCTTGATTGCATCTCTTTTTTTATTCATTTGCTTGCTTAAATATATTTTTTCGCTGATATCACATATACTAGATTGTCTATTCACCTAATCTATTTACTGGAATACCAGATATTGCCTATTCTCACATAACCTGTTTCCTGGAACACCCCGTGTACTGTAGCAGGCGTAGCAAGACCAACTATCTTTGATAACACCTTATTGATAATTCGGACCGGGTTAATTAAAATTTTGGCACTACTAAAATTTTTTTAGGAGGGTAAAGTTGAGAAAGATGGTTAGTATAGAAATATTTGGTAGGTTATAAATTTCATAAAGTATTTGGTTTGTGCCATAATTTTGGTATAGGGTAGCAATTCAAACTAGCCTGTTCAATAAAAAAATGTAATTGTAAATAATACAACAAACTCTTTAGTTATATTTTTTTCCAAAATTTAATAATTCTAAAATTTAGAATTAATAAATATATGAAGTTGTAGGCATCACAACTCTCAGCTTATCTTTTTATTAATTTAATTCTGAATTTGAAATTAATATATCACAAGTTATGATGACTCTTTATTAACCTAAGCCACTATAATTTTAAAATAATAACATATATTAAAATTTTAATATTTATAATATTATTAATAGTGCCTGTGTAACTTACGGTTTAACAGCTAGTGCACCTAATTAATAGCCACGATAATATGATCCACCTAATTGATGATGGCCAAATCTTTCTTTAACATGTAGAGCTTCTTCCAAGTGCCCTTTACGGCCATAATAATATGATTCACATAACCAATGGTCATAATGATCTTTTTTTTATTAACGTGAAAGCTGTTATGGAGAGGCAGGTAGATATCCGGTGAAAACCACCCAATAAATAAAACCTATTAAAAACGAACATAAACGTATTTTAGATTAAAAATATTACTATAGAACTATACTACCATCAAATTTCGGCCCCAAACTCAACTTTATTTAAAAAAACAAATTCTAGACAAATAGTAATAGGACACTATTTACTTAAAATTATTCTTTTGGTCTAAATAAAGAATAAAGTTGAGTTTAGAATTAAGATTTGGTATTAATGTATTTTATGCCTATATTTATCTCTTGTAATTTTTTAAATCTAGAATACTTTTATAACTAGTTTTTATGAGTTTTCACTCATCTGATAATTTTCACCAGATATTTTTCTAAGATATTTAGATAGATAGATAGATAGATAATCTAATTGTTGAATGCTACGTGTGTGTTTTAAACCTTTTGCTTCGGAACGACCAAGGTATTTTTTTACTATATAAAAAAGCTTCGTCGGTTCTAAACCGCATATTAATATCGCCGCCGGCAGAGACGCCCTCACCCGACATCTACGCGGCCACCGTTCATTTCCTGCTCGGCATCGTGAGGGCGAGGACGCCGGTGACTCGCTGCTGTGTTGTAAGCTGATGTTCGTGCCGTGCGCCAGCTACAGTAGTATGTGGAAGACTTAGAAATCCATTCGTCTCTGTCAAGCTTACACGAATGGCACGTCTTGTTCACGCTATGCCGTCATCGATAATAGGAACCGTATGCAGCAGCAGCCACCGTTAGTTCTACTCGTTATACATACAAAAAAATCTGATATATTTTCACTCTTAAAACTATCAGATTTTTTTAATTTTTTTACAATTAAAATTTGATAAATTTGAAGAGAATACTTTAGACATAAGTGTAATGCTATTTAAACTATTTATATAATTTTTTTAATTTTTTTGACAATATTTATTATTTTTTTGCACATGTTCCAGTTTCAATACATATAACTAATATATCCACATCATTATACTAAACCACTCTGTCATGTAATGCTGTATATCTTTTTTTTTTCAGTTAATGTAATAAATGTTAGGCCGTAGCTTTGCCTTTTTTACAAGTATAATATACAGTGAGACTAGAACCCGTTCTCTACACGGGGGTTAGTGTCTAACACCTCTTCACAGTTATAACGGGAGGAAAACTGACGCAGAGACTGGAGCGAAAGCTGGTGAATAAAGATGCGGGTAGATCTTTGGTCATCATATCGGTAAACTGGTGCGTCAACGGTATATGGAGCACCCAAACATGTCCTAAAATAACCTTGTCACGTACGAAGTGAATGTCAATCTTAATATGCTTCGTGCGTCGATGATGAACTGGGTTGGCGATCATATAGACGGCACTAACATTGTCGTAGTAGACAATGGTCGCGGAAGCGATGGGTGTACGGAGCTCCTGGAGAAGCTGACAAATCCAGCAGCACTCAGTGATGGCATGAGCAACGACGCTGGACCGAGACACTGTAATCTGACGCTTGGAAGACCAAGAGACTAGAGTATCGCCAAGGAAGACACAGTAGCCGAAAGTAGAGCGTCGAGAGTTGAGGCAACCCGCCTAGTCCACGTCAGAATACGCAGTGAGAGAGTTGATGTGGCTGGAGCTGAGATGTAGGCCAGTGGATAGTGTGTCCTTCACGTAGCGAATGATACGCTTGAGTAGCGCGAGGTGAGATTCACGCAAAACATGCATGAAGATGCACACTTGCTGAACGGCATAGGTAAGATCAGGCCGTATGAGTGTTAGGTAGTAGAGAGCACCAACAAGACTTCGGTACTGGGAGGGGTCAACGATGAGAGAGTCGTCGGTGGCAGAGAGCTTGGCGCGAGTGTCGACCGGAGTGAGGGTGGAGTGACATTCGGTCATGCCCGCACACTAAAGAAGATCCATGGCATACTGGCGCTGGGAGAGGAATAGCCCGTGAGAAGAGCGCGTACAAAGATGCTAAGGAAGTGATCTAGAGGGCTTTGATTGGTCATGGCAAACTTCGAGTGAAGTCGAGCCATGATGTGTTGTAGGGTAGTTGTCGAGGACGTCGTGAGGATAATGTTGTCGATATAGAGAAGAAGGTAGGCGATGGTATCTCCGGTGTGAAGTACGAAGAGGAACGTATCGGAGACGAAGGCCACAAAACCAAGTTGCCGAAGATAGGTAGCAAAGCGATGGTACCAAGCCCGTGGGGCCTGTTTGAGGCCATTGAGAGAGCGTTGAAGGAGACAGACGTCATCGGGACGGGATAGGTCGATGAAGCCTGGAGGCTACTAGCAGTAGACCGTCTTCGTTAGATGGCCATGAAGGAGGACATTCTTCACGTCGAGCTGATGGATCGGCCAAGAACGTGAGGCAGTGAGAGTAAGCACAATCTGAATGGTAGTGGGCTTGATGACGGAACTAAAGGTCTCATCGTAGTTGACGCCGAAACGTTGAGAGAAACCGCGGACTACCCAACGCGTCTTGTGACGAGCAAGCAAACCATCAGAGTGAAACTTGTGTTTAAAAATCCACTTGCTGGTCACAACGTTGGCACCAGAAGGACGAGGGACGAGACACTAGGTCTTGTTGTCCATGAGGGCCTTGTACTCATCGGCCATAGTCGCGCGCCACTGAGGATCGGCCAAGGCAGAACGGTGAGTCGTCGGGATGGATAAGACGGCACAATGGATTGCAGAGAACCCATAACGCTGAGGAGGGCGGAGGGACCCGATTTAGGATCGGGTAATCATATGAGAGGAGGTGGAGACAGTAGAGGCCGCATGGTCCGATGGTAACATCGGTGGTGGGGTAGGGTCGAAAGGGGGAAGGGTGACATTGGCTTGGGATCGGCGACTGTAGGTTCGAAAAAGGGGCTGGACGAGGTCAGCTTGAGCCAATAGAGGGTGGGGGCGATGGAGGTTGGTGAACCGATAGAGGTTGATGAGCCGATAGAGTTGGTGGGGTCGATGAGGTGGCGAGACGATGAGAGTTGTAGAGCCAATGGAGGTTCGATTGGTATGATAGCGGAGTGGAGAAGAGTGGGGTAGTCATTTAGGGGGTCCTTAAGGATGACCGATGTGGAGTACGGAGGTGTGGTTTGTGGAGAATGTCGGGATAGTATAGTGTGGGTTAGAAGGAAGTCAAGGTCGCTAGACGAAGGTCCACGGTGAAGTAAACCGAAGGGAAAGTATGACTCATCAAAAACGACATGACGGAAGATGATGATCTGATGGGTGGAGAGATCAAGACAACGGTATCCTTTATGAGAAGAGGGATAGCCAAGGAAGATGCAGGCGGTGGAGCGTGATGCGAGTTTATGAGGGGCGGTGGCTGTTAGGTTGGGATAGCAGAGACACCCAAAGACACGTAAGTGAGAGTAGTTGAGCGTCTTGTGATACAGAATGGTGTAGGGAACGTTGTGACGAATGGAAGAGCAAGTGCGCCGATTTAGTAAGTAGGTCGCAGTGGTAAGTGCTTCAGCCCAATAGGGTGCAGGTAGATGGGCGTGAAGAAAATATAGTGCGACTGATATTGTTTAGAGTGCGGAGAAGGCGTTCGACTTTGCCGTTTTGGAAAGAGGTGTAGGGGCAGGAGAGGTGAAGATGGATGCTACGGGAGGTGAGAAAGGCTTGGATGGTACAGTTTACAAACTCCGTGCCATTGTCAACCTGTATGGCTTAGATAAAGAGGTTGAATTGGGTGGAAACATAATTGGTGAAATTGATGAGATGAGAGGTAACCTCGGACCTGCTTGTGAGGGGAAAAGTCCAACAGTAGTGTGTATAATCATCAAGTAGTGCAAGATAGTACTGATAATCTGAAACACTTTTAACTGGAGAAGTCCACACATCATAGTGAATCAGTTCAAAGGGTCCAGAGGTATAAGACATAGAGAGGAAGAAAGACAGCTGCACATGTCTGCCAAGTTGACAAGAGTGGCAGACAGTGGAGCTATTGTGGTTGCACCATATGGAGGCACTGCGGTGGAGTGATGACAGCGTCGAGGCTAAGGTGACTAAGGCGAAGATGCCATAAGTTGGTGGAGATGGCTAGGCTGGTGTAGGGAGTGGATGGCGCAGCGGGGATGGTGTAGAGGTCATCGCCACTATTGCATTGAAGCATCTCGCGCCGGGTCGGGATATCCTTCGCAGAGAAAGCAGAAGCGTCAAATTCAATTGAGCAATTATTATCTCTGGTGAATTGGCGGACAGAAAGTAGATTGTGGACGAGGGAAGGAACTATGAGGATATTGTGGAGGGGAAAATTGAATGTGGGTGTAGAAAGGATGGAGTCACCGTGGCATGTGATAGAGAGAGATTACCCATTGCCGATAGTAACAAAAGGGGAGGAGGAAGGATGGTGAGAGAACAGTATACTGTCCAATGAAGCCATATGAGATGACGCACCAGAGTTCAGCACCCAGGGGTGTTGGGGTTAGAGTGTCATCTGGTTGAGGGCGGCGATGAGGCCAATCTAGTTCCACAAGGGAGCCGACTAGGTGGTTGGCAAAAGTGTAATCGAGTGAGGCGGTTGGACGGGAGCTGACGCTAGGTGGGTCTGGGGGTATGCGCCAAGGACCCCAGGTTGCCAGCCATTGGGGCTACGTAGCTGGGGTTGGGGTGCCTAAGGGTTGTAGCAAAGTCATGAACCCACGAGATTGGAAGATGGGATAGGGACAAGAGCAAGGCGGGGTTGCATCGTATCGCTCCAACTCTTGCTCTTGCCCTTGCCCTTCCCTTTGCCTTTGCCATTGCCACTAGCGCGGGCTTTGTTGCCGTGGCTGAAGCCATGACTACCAGAGTCGTGAGAGGTGGTAGTAGAGCACGGTGGGCGGCAACCAATAGGGTTGTGGCAGCCATGATTGGCTACGGCGAGAAGAGCGGTGTGGGCCACAATCTTTTCATCGTTGGCCAGGTGAAGTTTCTTGAGAACTAATATATCGTGGGTCTGAGCGAACGTGGGAAGAGATGTGGAGTTGGCAATATCATCGACGATATTGGAGAAACGAGGGTTGAGTCCTCGTAAGAGGGCAACGATGAGTTGTAAGTCAGCCACAAGGTGGCCAACATCACAAAGGGCAGCGACCTTGATCTTAAGGCGTTGGCAGTACGAGGAGACAGAGGGGTCCCCTTGTACTATGGAGTGAAACTCATTGAGAAGAAAGATGACGCGCGACTGCTTGTTTGTTTGGAAGAGCTGCTCAATGGCCACCCAGAGATCACGGGTGGTAGGATCGGTGTCGTCCATGGCAAGATCGAGAACGGAGTCATCGACCGAGCCGAGCAGCTAGCTGCACACGCAACACTCGACGATGTCTCACTGGGGGTCATCCGGTCGAGATAGAGCGGAGCCATCGATATGGGAGTGAAGGTCGACCTTTCCACATAAGGATTTGAAGAAGAAAACCCACTTAAAATAGTTGGTGTTGAGGTCGAGAGAGATGGTAACGTGAGATTTCATATTGACGGCGGCGTAGGATGGTGAGAACATCAGCGGAGAGGTGCCTGGGGTATTGTCAAGAGCGCCGATGGCCGAAAGTGATCCGATGACTGCAAGAGTGCCAGAACCAAGAGCCAATTCGGTGGTCATGGTTAGACGCGGTAGGGGGCGAGAGAGTAGCGGGGCGTGATAAGCCGATGAGACTGTTGAGCCGATAGGGAGAGGTGGGTGTCCGATGTGGATCGATGCGTAGTCGATGAGAGTAGGTGGAGTAGGTAGAGTAGATAGGTCACGGGCGTGAGAGAGTTCACGTCCGTGAAGTGGGGTTTCGCGTCCGTGGACGCGTGAATGTAACTGAGTGTGGCGAACCCGAAAAACTGGAGAAGTCATGGGCGCGAAGAAAAGAAGTTCATGTCCGGGAAACAGGAATTTGCGTCCGTGGACACGTGGACGCGTCGGAGTGGCACGGACGCGAGGGAAGAAGTTTCGTGTCCAGGAGCAGGTGAGCGTGTCGGAAGAGCGGGGACCCAAGGAGTGTTTTAGCTGATAGAGGTGGACGGGTCCAATCGATGGAGGGTGCGAGCGCAGAGGTGTACCGGCGAAAGAAGAGAAGGTGTGCCGAATCAGGGGGAAAGCGAAGGTAGGTCTGAACAAGACGAGGAGGTGGATGGAGGCCGTCTTCTTGTCACGTGGTGGAAATGGTGAGTAAGCGGTGGAGGAGAAGGAAGACCGTCTGCGGAAGAGACGATAGGGATGAGAACCGAGACGAAAGAGGCAGAGACCAGAGGAGAAGGTCTACGACGAGGAGCAGACGTCGGCTCATCGGTAAGAGGGTTGCTAGCACGTCAACGATGTCTAAACCTGCTCTGATACTATACAAAAGTATAGTATATAGTGAGACTAAGACCTCGTTCTCTACATAGAGGGTTAGGTCTATATATATACAAGTCCAGTAGTCTAACACTTTTTACTGATAGTGTGTTAAAAAAGATACTATTTATAGGTGTTTACATATAGTGTGTGTCTTTCATCATAGAAAAAAAATGCACGATTAACAATTAGGCAATCTAAAGGTGCATGACTGTTTACATTCACGACCAACGAAATATGAAGGTTTACCAACTAGTGTCAGATACAAGCTTCAAAGTCATATCCCGTCCGAGAGAACTAAAGCAGATGGCATTATACCAATACTACTATCTAACGAAGAGGACCACACAGGTGAACAATGTGAGACAACCCCTTTTTGCAGCATCAATTCCATCATGTTATAGCTCATGTGTGTTGGTGATAGCACTGGCGTTGGAAGCATACCATCTAGGTACTTCAGAACCTTGTCCATGCTTGGCCTTGCACTAGACAACGGATGCGAGCACATCAGAGTCCCAGTTTCAAAACAAGGCTAACCTCCTTGAAGTCGTACCTCCCAGCAAGACAAGATCCACGGCATCAAGGATGGATCCGTTAAGAAAAATGCTCGAGCACCCAATCTATCAACAGAATCCCGTTGCTATCACTGTACCCGCTTGGTCTTCGTCCACAGGTGACCCTTCCCCGTGTGCATCAACTCAGGGGCAATGTAACCCATAGTGTCTACCACATATGTGGTTTTTGTAAGATCGCGTAGCCTTGGCAAGCCGAAATCCCTTAATCCTGCATTCATCTTGCTGTTTAGAAAGATATTGCTCATCTTGATATCTCGATGGATAGCCACTTGCTCCCAGTCCTTGTGTAGGTATGATAATGCCGATACAACACCTTTGATGATGTGTATCTTCTCGAACCAACAGAGTGTGGTCAAGGTGGCTTTGCCATGCAAGCACGCATCGAGACTACCATTTGGTGTACAGTTATAAGCAAGGAGAAATTCGCCCTTGCGCCGACAGTAACCCAAGAGCTGTACGATGGATGTTTCAGTGTCAAATGCAGCCAATGCTTACCACCTCAGCAACGAACTCTCTCATCCCTTGTATTAAATCGTGTGACGCCCGTTTCATCGCTATCTCCAAATTGGACACGGAAAGCTTGCCCTCGTACACGCTCCCAAACCCTCCCACACCGAGTAGATTTTTATCTGCGAATCCTTGGGTAGCATGAAACAAATTCTTATATGCAAACCAGCGAGGACCAAACAAGCTCCCAACTTCGCGCTAGGGAGGAATTTAGTGTACAGCATGTGAGGGCTTACTTTCTGTTATACCCCTTATGTCCCTGCCATATGGGCCCTAGTCCGGCTGAGAGGTAGCCCCTGCTCCCTTCGCACGCTTCGTCGTTTCCCGAGGATCAAGACTTGCCCGCTCCACTTCCTTCCCCAATTAAACCGATCACTGGGAGAAGAGGGGAAATAAAAGTATTCCCAAATTCTACGAACCCTTGCTCATCCCAATCCCCAAATTCTCTAGCTCAATCAGCAGCCGTGAGCGCCGCCGTGGTGGCGTGGTGGGCAGCGTGCTGCCGAGCGCGGTGGCGCGGAGAGAAAAAATGGGCCAGCGCCGCAGCGCAGCCACGACGCCCGTCACTGCGCGGTTGGGGAAGTCGTGCTGCTTGCTGCTACAGGCCTGAAGCCGCACCGCATTGCTGCTGCTGGTTGCTGCACTAGAGGCCATAGCCGCCAGGCGGACAGGAAGCACGGGCTGCACCTGCACACCGCCGCGGCGCGCGAGGCCACGAACGCCCTGCTGGCTGCTGCAGCTTGGCCACTCGATTGCTGATGCTGCTAATTGCTGTAAGGTAAGTAATTCTTGGCACAATTATATTCGCAGATGCACAAATTAAGCACACTGCATTAACGATTTTGGCTCTGAAAATTTTAGTCTTTACTCATAGTCCTCCAATTGACGCTAGTACTAATATTGTAATATCTCAATGATTTGGTAGGGGAAGATAGTGGACAAATTTGTTATAAGAAAATCAACAGCTATGAACACCAATTCTGCAGTTCCTCAACTAACTGATTTGGATAAGCTTCCTTGGGATCCAGGTTATCATCCCAATCAGCAGAGGACCATATCAACCTTGTGATTTCGAGTTTCCATATAGGCTAATTGGGAAGAACAAGAAGAGGCGGTTCAATCCAGATTGGTCCAATAAATATACTAATTGGCTAGAATACAGTGACAAGGATGACAAAGCCTATTGTTTGTGTTGCTATTTGTTTAGGGATAGCATTGAAGACAACCACTATGCCCATGATGCATTTGTAGTAGAAGGCTTCAACTCTTGGAATAAGTCGCATAGATTTGCTGAATGCAATCACTAATGAAGTTTTCGCTGATCCGTTCCATCAGATGAAAATGCGTTATGGGAAGGATGCAGTGTATGTACTAAGACCTCATTCCCTTTTTATGTTATTATCTATGTTCATTAATATCTATGTGGCTTGTACTAACTTATGTTTTCTCTTTACAGGTAATAACTTATAATATTATTTGGCAGTCATATATGCGTAATAGATTACATTTTATGATACTGTAGTATCTTAAAGCCATTTTGTACGAAAGTGAAAAAGGTTAGTTTACTTTGCCTCTAACTTGTTTTATGAGGCCTGAAGTTATCTTGTAAGCTAGGACAGTTTTCAGAATATAGATGCCGCCACTCAATTTTAGTACTGCGTCCGCCCCTGCATCGCACACCTCTGCATACCGTCGGCGCCACCTTCTCACGAAGAAGATGACAACCAGCACGAATGCAACAAGAAACAGTACACGGGCAATTGGTGGCACAGCGTACAGCAGTACTGACCGATGCTTGGGACCCACGCGTGGCACCTTGGGCAGCATCGATAAGGCCAGTGAGGGAGGAGCTCCGTCCAAGCTGAAGCTCCATCCGAGGACGTAGTGGTGCGTGAACACGACGCCCGTCGCCGACGAGAAGCCGACGTACATGAAGTCCTCCATGACCATGGAGAGATCAACGGCGGTGGAGAGCAGAGGCCTCCTGGGCTTGGACGCTCGTGCAGGAGCTAAGGCCACGTCGAGCTGCCTGGCCTGGCCATCGTAGTCCACCCACACTTGCATGGGCTTCTGGCTATTGAGCTGCAGGTTCCGGAACGCGCCTGTGTCGTCGTCGTAGTACCCTGCAGTCTTCGCCTGCAGCGACCTGAGGTTATTGACATCGATGCCGAAGCGGTTGCTGTCGATGTCGCTGAACTCAGGGTTCATTATGATGTCGAGCTCGACGGCAAACACATGGTCATGTTGAGGAGATCCAGGTACTGCCCGGCGTTCGCCGTGGACAGGTTCTTGGGGTCGTCGGACACGACGACGAACACGAAGGACGTCGAGAAGGACCGCACGGTGGCGGTGGCGTTTGCCGTGGCCGACGACGTGTTTAGGAAGCGGAAATGAGCACGGTGGAACGCGTGGCCTTGTGTTGGTACGTGGCGTTAGTGAGCGCGAGGAGCTCGCTCGGCGTGACGGCGGCGAGGCCGTCCATGGTGAGGCTCTCCGCCGCGAAGCCGTGGTGGATGAACCGGCCATCGCTGGCTAGCTGCGCGGCCGCTCCTGATATCGCGCTAAGGTAGTGGATGAACGCAACGAACAGAATGAGCATGGTTTCTTGATACACCTGGGCTAGGTTTCAGGTGAGCTGTGGCAGACTGCCCTCACGTAGATTTGGTCACACTTCCAAGCTTTATAAAGCTGCTTGGAACGAGCTAGATGGTTCGATAATTGACAATTTGACTGTGCAAAATCTAATAATTTTTGGGATTATCTGTTATCTTCTGCATGACAAATCGACTAGTAAGCTAGTAAAGTGTGGAGAAGTTTTATTCAGTTGTCCTCTTCATGACAAATCGACTACTAGTAAGCTAGTAAGGCGTGGACAAATTTTATTCAGTGCGACTAACGTACGTTTTCAGCTGAAATAAGAACCGACCAGCCAATCTGCGGAGTGTTGTTTCAGGTCAGTGTTTGTTTGCGCAATCGATTAAGACGTGAAGACTCGAACAAATTGCCCATCCAAATGGTCATACCGAACCTGACGGCTGCACGCCGGCGCCTGCTCGGGATTTTTGGAATCTATAGACACGTAGTGAGTCCTCCACAGCTCCACCGCTCGATCGATTATTGCGGTAGGTCCAGCGGTCAACCACATGGCTGATGATAATGACTCATAGGAACCTTCGGAGTTCAGATGATCTGTGCTGATGGGTGATTGCTTATTGCATACATGTGTCTCTGAACTTTATACACGCACATATCAGATTTGGAAGAGTCCATTTTACTAGTCCTTGTACTACCATGATTGATGAACGTCTAAATATCTATTATTTGGTTCTCTCTCTTTTTTTTGAGAGGTCTATTAATTGATTTCGAGATAAGGTGATCCATGCGGTCGGAACGAAAGGCGGACGAAGAAGGCTAACAGTTTTGCACGGCCAACTTAGCTCGATGGCCCACCAGAACATGGATCCAATGGTGAGGCGCAGACAGGGATTAAGCGGCCCAATTACGAACAGGAGGTGGAGAGGGCGGCATCGGACGGGAAGATTAGTACCACCTCCCCTAAGCTGAGAGAGACAGAGCCCTACGGACGGCTATAAGACCGAGGCGGTGAAAGTGGTGAGAGGCATGCAGCTGCGCGGTGAGTACAAAGATTCATTTCCTTGTCTAAATTACCCCTTATACTATTACTACAGTATAAATTATTCGGTAAACTTTAAAAACAGATATTTTTATCCTCAAAAAATTATCCCATAAACTTTTAAAAACAGATAAAGCCGGACCAATAACCCTTCAACATTAATTGTTTTGGATGGTATCAATTTCATATGATCTACATGTAGCGGTGGTTTTGTTCGGTAAATTTAGAAAAATAAATTTTTAGAGGATAATAATAGCTCACATGTCATCTCTTCACCACCTCCCACCAATTCTCATCCTGCCCCACCCCTGGCTGCACGCGTCACTGGTAAGTCCTCGCCTTCTCTCTGCTTCCTCTAGTAATGAGGTCGCGTTGCTACTCAAGGTAGGCAGGATGAAGCTTGTCGAAGGAGGAAAAGGAGCTCAAGATCCACCCTTGCTGCCTAGATCCATAGCCACGAGCTCCTCTTCCCACCAATTGGAGCTAGTGGAGGTGGTGATGCCAAGAAAGATCAAGCAGTGGAGGAACAGCCAGGCCAAGCTTATCATCTTCGATGTTACGCTAGCTTAGCCGTCAACTTAGCGTCGACCTCACTCCTAAGGCATGTCACCCCCACGAGCAGGATTTCATCGGAGTCTGTCATGCCAGCTTGCCCCGTAGCTTGGCGTCAATGGCGTGAGCTCAAGCGGCAGGGAAGGAAGCCGGTGGTAGCGTCCTCCATATTTATGTCTAGGCTACCCTTCTAGATCTCCATTGTTAACGTCGAGGAGCACTTCATAGATCCAAACGAGACATGCCAAAGGACGTTGGCCGATGAGCCCATCTCCAATAGAGACCAACAGCCAGCGAGCCCCTGTACTCTACCTACAACATCGCTGTGCTCTCCTATCTGCCTACCTCACCTTACCCTCTGCTCTTCAGGGACCTCTTCGAGAGGATCTCTGTCCTTAGCCACGGCAATGATAGGACGGTCTACAAGGCGTGACACTGTTGGGATTGTCCCACCATGCAATTGCTTGTCGCACTCAAGATCTTCGTTGCTACGCCTGTCACCTTTCGCTAGGTCATCAACGCGCGCTAGAGAGAGGGAGAGAGAAGGGGAGAGTAAGAGAGAAGAAAAGAGATGACATGTAGGATCTGTTTTTTGCTAACGAGGACAAATTTTGCCATGCTAGATAACCACATGTGCTCATCCAACCCTAAATCGTTCGCAATATTGCTAAGGGGTTATTCATCCGGTTTGAGGCCCTGTGGGAGCTACTCCTTCCCGAGTTGCTCAGGGAGAGGGTGCAGGCGAGGAAGGTCACCACCGCGTGTTGGTTAGGATCCGCACAATCGAGCGTCGATTAAGAGAGAGAGTAAGGAAGAGAGGAGATGGGACATGTGAGTCTCACTTTTAAATTTTTCTTAGGTCCTACTAGTTTTTAAATGATTTTTATTGACTGGACAACCATCATATTATAAAACCACCGTCTTTTACTGACTGAAGTGCCACGTAGAATAACAGTAAGTTAACCCGGTATTGAAAATTGAGTGAGTTTTCGTACTCGGTTTGTTGGTTGGGGATAAGGCCGCCGCATCCTCACGGCCCGCGGAGTGACGCCTCCTCCAGCGATTGATATACCCCCTCAGCCCAACACGTCTCGGCCCATACGTCCAACCGTCGTAACGGCCGAGCGAAACAGCCTGGTCCGCACGCACGCGACGCGCGCGGCCGCGCCCTGGCGCACTCCTCCCGCCCCGTTTCGCCCACGCGGCGAAACGCCGAGCAGACAAGCCACGCACGGCGCTTCTCTCTTCACGATCCCTTCTTCACCCCCGTCTCGACTGCCTCCTTCACTCTCCTCCACACTCCACAGGCCGTTGCGAGCGCGGGCGTCGGGGATGGCGACGATCGGCGCCGCGGCACCTCCTCCCGTGGCCACCACCCTCTCCGCGCGCCGTGGCACGGCTCCCGCCGCCTCCACCTCCTGCCCCGCGTCGTCGGCGCGGCCCTGGAGGCGGGCAGGGCTCGCCTCGGGGAACACGGCGTGGGCTAGGCTGCTGCGCGTCGAGGCCTCCTCCATGGCCCACTCGGTGGAGGAGAGTCTCCCCGGACGCTCCGTTGGAGTCCCAGCCCCAGCCCCAGGCACACGTCCCCACTCTCCAATCCATCCTACAGTTTAACAGTTATTGAGTTATTTTTACTTGTGACATTTTTAGCTTACAGAATTGCAGTTGCTTGGTTTTTTGGTTTCTAAACGACGGCCTTGTTTCCCTTTTCTTGCTTTTCTTGCGTAGCATGTGGAATTGGAAGGGTTACAACATTCTCTACCAGTACGCGGGAACTTCTGGCCCTGCATTGGTTCTAATTCATGGCTTCGGAGCAAACAGGTGCATGGACATTCTGTTTCTTATCTGCAAGCAACCATATTAATTTATTTTTTTAGTGATCAGGCTCAGCGAAATTTTATTTATTGGCCATGCCAATGGGGAGTTAGTTTAAACCATGGCAGTTAAGTAATCGGTGCTGTTACTGCAACTGTTTTTTGGACACTTGCAAGTTATAAAGGTTTAGGAGAAGAAATGTTAGACTTAGTATTTTTAGAAATTTGGTTAGTGATCGCAAGCAATCCTTAGTTTTTTTGGTGGTCTTTAAATGTTGGTTTTATGATGAAATTTCAAGCTGCATCCTTTTCCCAATAGTTTGATGGGACTATTTGTTTTTAAACCATTGCAGTCTATCCTTTTTATTTTCTCAGTGACCATTGGCGGAAAAACATTCCGGTTCTTGCAATGAAAAACAGAGTATATGCGATTGATCTAATTGGTTATGCTATTCTGATAAGCCTAATCCACGTGAGCTTGGTGAGAGCTTTTATACTTTTGAGACATGGGGAGAACAACTGAATACGTTTTGTGCTGAAGTTGTTAAGAGCGAAGCTTTCTTCATAGGCAATTCAATTGGAGGCATGCTCAGTTCCATGCCTACATCTTGAACTGCAATGGATCATATGCTATATGTGTGACGAATGAAGTAGCAGAAGGCATGTTGCTCCTCGTAATCCATAAAATTGCTTACTCTGCCAAAAGCACATTTTTAAAATTCCTCCCTTTGTCATTTCAGAAAACACATTTGAGAATAGGGAAACTGGAAGAGTGTAAGTGATGTCTACGCTGGTTTAGTAATGATGCTCTTATCTGTTATTATTGTAGCGAGTAAGTGCATGATGTTGTTCATTATGGTGATATCATTATTTTATTTAACTAGCGATGTGCTCATGCATTGCAATGGAAATTGATCCCATTATACTAGTGTGTAATAGCCTAGTAACTAGTGTCCAAGATGAGATGAGTTCTCCACATTTACCCCTCAAATTGGAGGGGAGGTGGCGACATGCGAGAGATATATGTCATTAATGAGTAGTTGTGCGCATGAAAAAAATTTTAATGAGCACTTGTAATGTGTTTATTAATTATTGTCCTTCAGGGCTTGTTGGTTTGCAGGCAGCTGTTATGGAATCTCAGAAGTGCAAGGGCATCTTTTTATTGAATATTTCACTGAGGATGCTTCATATCAGCAAGCAGCCATGGTTTGGAAAGCCTTTCATCAAATCGTTCCAAAGTCTGCTATGGTAACTCAGATTTCGTAGTTTGTTGTGGGATCCAGTTGCTTGCTACCTTCTTGTTATAATGCCTTTTCTGGTTTTTAGGAATACTGTTATTGGGAAGCTGTTCTTCAATGCTGTTGCTACACCAGATTCTGTGAAAAATATTCTCTGTCAGGTATATATTTATTGAATCCTCTCATATGTGAAAATGAAAAAAGCATATAAGTAGATTATTGGGCATATACGAAAATCTATGGTAAGACACTATTTAGGCTTAACATCCCGAAATTAAGTAAAAGCCACATAACTACCTTGCTCAAATGATCGTATGCTGTACAAAGAAAATCTGAATTTTTCCTTTCCAATGAAGCATGAAGATGCTTTATTTCATCATCTTCAAAGTACATAACCTGTTTTTCTCCTTTATTGAATTTGTAACATAATTATAACCTTTTGCCCACAATGTTGCTTTTTCCTAATTCTGATGAAATTCATTTCAGTGCTACCATGACACATCTGCAGTGACAGATGAGCTAGTTCAGTTTATTCTGCAACCAGGACTTGACCCTGGTGCTGTGGATGTATTCCTTCAGTTCATCTGCTACTCAGGAGGTCCTCTACCTGAAGAATTACTTCTCAGAGTGAAGGTTAGGTGTCCTGTAGTTCTGTGAGTGATTATTCGCTTTGGTTTTTTTAGATCTTATTTTGATTCTATCAACTATAATGAAATTTGTTTTTAATTTTGCAGTGTCCAGTTTTGGTAGCTTGGGGTGAGAAGGACCCATGGGAGCCTGTGGAACTTGGAAGAGCTATGCATCTTTTGATACTGTTGAAGATTTTGTTGTCTTGCCAAATGTTGGACACTGCCCACAGGTCCTATAAAAGCTGAAATCAGTCAGATAATTCTTTTATTGCAATCTGCATTACCTTCAGCTACATTCTTTTTGATAAGTTGGCTGCTGAATCATTTGTTTATAATTTTCCTTGCAGGATGAAGCACCTCACCTGGTAAATCCAATCATTGAATCATTTGTTACATGCCATAGTTAGCACATGTCTGGGGCTGCTTTCTCTTTGTATTAAAGCCCTTGACAAATCTGGGTTTGCTGGAAAATGGGAATAACTATTTTATCTCAGGATACCAGATGGTCCATTCTTTGTAAGCCCTGGTAAGTGTTTCTTTGGCCCTACAGTTACAAGTTTGTGTATAACTGACTATGGGAAATGTAATGTTTAGTTCTGTTATCATGCTTTGCAGTACTTGCATTTGAGTGTTTGTGGTAAACACACTCAATTGATTGTATTTCAGGACATGATGAAGGAATCTGACTCATTGGAGCGAACAAAGAACCTGTCTTCTCAAAGGAGAGGGGCTAGTAGTTAGTACCAGCAGCATGGAGGTTTTATTCTGTTTTAAATTATAATGAAAGTAAAAGCAGGTTCATAAATGTGAAATTTCCATTATTTTATCTCTGCAATCATTCTTACTTATAATCTGTACATTATGTATGTATATGCCACTAGTGTTAACAGTCTCCTCAGTAAATTAGCTCACTTATGGCCGCCCTGAAGTCCAGTTCTTTTCAGCTCACGGAAAGTCTACATCTTTATAGACCACAATTCAACTTTACATGCTAGTCGAGTGGGCTTGTCCAAAATACATCAGCAATGAAAACCAAATAAAATCGGATGCTCAATTTTCATTTGTTCAATATTTATCTGCATTATGCCTGTCATAATCTATGAAATATCTATATTCAATGCCCTAAAGAACGGAATAACATGATTCCAATTTGCCGATGGAAAAAAGAAGTTGAACTGAAAGTCACTGTAGCATGACTGCGCGGGGTACTCTCTCTAAAACTCATCTTATCTGGAGACAATGTTTCCCAGTGTTTTGGCTTGCCTACCTCCATAATACATGACAGCTTGTGCCCTCTGTATTATCCTATGCATTGTCTTTGTTTTCCATGTTTACACCAACCACTTCATGAGGGTTTGTTAAGCAAACCTGGACAGCAGCGCAAGGGCGCTGCGGCACATCGGAAATGGGAATAGACATGGACTTTTGTTGGGAACATATTTAGATATATTCTTTTTACATATTTTTGCTGGGATATATAAACTGTGTGTTCGATCTACAGCATGTGACTTCCAGATCGGTCTAAAGTTCTGTACCCTTTTTCATGGGACATACATCCGTCCATCTCAATGATTAGAAAACTGTTCATAATTGTAATGAGAATAAAAATCATGGCAGCCACTTCTTCGGTCCGTCAGCACTCAACAACAGTTAGTTATAAATCCTGAAAATGCAGAGTTGATGTGACTAAATATATGTGCATGTCGAAGAAACGGATATTCCCATTGTATATCCTTGCAAGTTTAATGTCCCTTGCCTTTCAATCTACGAGCTAGCATTTCTGCTTTTGTGAGCAGTCTGTAGCATACTGCTGTTCTTGCTTCATGAATCTGAATACTTCCATTGTTCAACTGGAGGCTGCACAGAACTGCAATTCCACTTGCTCGACATAGTTTCTTGTCCCAGCAAGCTACTCTCCCTTCACCACATCATCACCGGAATCTTTCAACTCCGAGCACACACCTCTGATCAGGTCGTCAGGTCAGCTTCCCTCATGCCATTCGTGTGAACTACCAAGTCCTTATCTGACCTGTTAATGGTATACAAAAGCTTAGAAAAAAAAAGTCTGGTTTGTGTTTATCTGAAATCTGACCCAACCAATCGTGCTACGAGTCTGCAACAGCCGCAGCTCATGGCGCGTAGTGGTGGTTGCTGCTGCCAAAGTTCAGTTTGCAACACGTTTTTTCTGATTTTCTCTCCTGCTCCAATGTCAGTTCTGGAGTAACACAAGTGTAAAATGAGCCTGTCACACTGTTCAGTACTGTCTGTCCACGCTGATCTCCAGCTAACACACATGCA
Source organism: Oryza coarctata (assembly GCA_030770085.1). Taxonomy (NCBI): domain Eukaryota; kingdom Viridiplantae; phylum Streptophyta; class Magnoliopsida; order Poales; family Poaceae; genus Oryza; species Oryza coarctata. The sequence goes on from CM061475.1 coordinate 15,951,493, forward strand.
TCCACACGAGTTGAAACAGGCAAGCAACCACTAAACAACATCTTCGTGTGTTCCTCATCGAACTGATGCTGACATGGATGCTGCTACATTAATTAGTATGTTCCATTTTAGACTTGTGTCATGAAGCTGGAAGAGCCGCAAGCAAAAGCCACACTAATTAAATCCAGCCAAGCTATCCATCTACAGGCCGGTAAGGATCACTTAAAGTGAAAGATAAGAACGCGCTTTAGTGAGGATGAAGATAGAGTGATTTATTTTTTCTATAAAATACATGTAAAAAACTTGTCCCGTTAAGTTATGAAAAACTTATCTATTAAAAAAAATTAATTAAAATAATAACTGGTAATTAACCTAACAATACAGCTGTAAAGAAGGGACTCTTATAAATTATAAATTATGTGTATTATTTAGTTTTAAAAATCTATCACAGGTTATAAAGGTCTACGACAGACTATAACCTGGTATATAGAGAAATGGTTCACTTTATCCTTAAATACTTGTAAAAAATTGACTTGATTAAATTATTAAAATATCAACTATTGATCAAGATAACAACCAATTATCAACCATATAGCTATAATAAACCAATTATCAATTGAGAGTTTTTAATAAATATGTAAAAAAAAATTATTGTTTTAGTGATTTCAACCTCTCAGGTTTTTTTCTTGTAATATAAAGTTTGCCTATCTTTTCATCCTAAGACAAATTAAAACCTAAAAAAATAGAGAAAAAGGAGAAACTCACACCACAAATATGTAGAAGGAGGGAAGCAATACCTGAAATATAAATTATGATGCAGAAATTTAAATTTGAATGATAAAATTAATTTTAAAATAAATATTATTTTTATTTATTAAAATATGTTTATAAAGTTATCACAAAACCTATAAATTTATCTCTTTTCCAAAAACTCTCTTAACATTGTCTCATTTTCCTTATATAACTCTCTTTAAATCTCTTTCCCAATTATCTTCAAAGATACAAAACCTCTCCATGTCTCTCATTTTATAAGCTAATAGTGCTTAGAAAATCATTAAGACAATGCTCAAAATCTAATCTATCTAATCCTTAGATGTGAAGGAAACGATCTAGATCGTGCTACATAGCCAAAGACATGGAGGGCCACATGAACTGACCAACTAATGCAGAAAATCTGCCACCCCTGGCCGCTACTCTCCCCGTGTTAGCTGCATGCTGACGCATGTCCTGGGAAGGGATCGTGTGCAGCTATGCTCCTATGCGCTGCTGAGCCAGGCCTGTCTATCTGTCGCTGTCACCACATGCTCATGCTCGTAGGCCAACGTTGCCTGGGTCGCCTTCCTCCACATACTAATAGGCCGCCTTGCCTTTCTAGGCCACTGCTGCCACTAGTCTCCACGCACTGGGCCGATTCACTCCTAACATTCGAACCGTCGTGTCTCTACACACCCATTGGGCCACACCAACGCTGCCAAGCCACTCGTCACATGTGCTCTGGGCCACCGCACCGCATCTGCTTGGATTATCTTCGCTTGTCTACATTCACTTGATTTGGGCCACCATCGCCACCACGCTACTAGGCCGACTCTATCTCTCTCCTTTCTTTTCTTCTTCTCTTCATTTTTCTTCACTAATTTTTGATATTTGCACACATGATCTTGTTAAGACTGTTGTGAAGACCTTTTCATATGATGTTCATCCACCGTATGCCAACTTGCATTCAAGCTTATCACTTGGTATTCTTGATCATTCCAGACCTTAACTCATTACTAAGTTTAGTTCTGATTCATTGTTAACTAAGTTTAACCGTCAAGGATACTGACTTTAATCTTATCTTATCATATGGAATCTCGATTATGCAAGATATCTGCTCCTTCTTAAGCATAGTTTTGGTCCTCGTATTGACTAAGGTTAACTTCAATCGTTTGCATATATATAGGCCAAATAAACTGTTCTAGATATAGATATCACAAACAGACCCACGTATATATTTTCGTTGACAACCACCAAGTCTCCAAACCAAAATTTTTAGCTATGATAAAAAATCATTCATCAATTTTCCATCACAAATATATAAAACAATATATGGTTTTACAACCTATCATAAGATTCAAATGTTTCTTACAATATCTAAATACCAAATAACAAACATTGTGAAAGAACTTGCTCTTTTAGAGACTTTAACTTCTCGAGTTTTTGCTCTAAGACAAAATAGAGGCTGACTTCCTTTTTATTACAAGGCAAATCAACAACTAAAAGAGTTACAGAGAAAAGAGAAACTTACACCACAAGCATGTAGAATGAGATGAGTAATACCCAAAATTTAAATTGTGTAGAAATTAAATTGTGAAATTTAAAAACTGAATTTAAATTACAAAATTTAAATTGAAATGATAAAATTGTTTCTAAAATAAATACTATTTCATTGATTGAAATATATTTACAAAACCTTCACAAAGTTTATAAAATTCTCTTAGAAATTTCATCTCATCTTTCTCTCAAAACATTACTCAATTCTCTCTCTAAAATTCTCTCCAAATGCGCTCAAAAATCTAACTCATTGCTTGCTTCTACCTCTGCTTATATAGGCTAAAAATAGTTGAAAAACTATTAACTGCTAAGAAAAAGTCCTAATTGCCCCTAGCATGAAACTAAGAAAATATTTTAGATCTTTGCTACGTCGCTAGCCACACTGATGCCCACTAAAACCAATGTGCTACCATAGAGAATCCATCCGCCCCACCCACTTATGTCATCCATGCCATCTTGTGCTGACACCTATCGAGTGGTGGGATCCCGTGCGTAGCAGCCACGTGCGGATGCGTCGTCCCAACCAGGCCTACTTGCTAGCGATGCGTATCGATCCGTGACCGAGGCCATCCACACCAACCAAAAGACACCACACGTTACTTACTCTTGCACGATGCTTCAACCTCCACGCTGTCTTTCCATGTAGCTGCTTGCTAGCCAGGCCACCTCTCGCATGGCTTCTCATAACTGGGTTGCCAACCTTCTTAGGTCGTCTTCGTGTTGCACCCACTGCTGCTCTCTTAGGTGGCCACGCCCACTGCCACACGCCTAGGTTGTTGTTGCCACTCAGCCTAGGCCGCCCCGACTAAGCTAATTTATGAGGGAGGGATAGGCCGACCTGACCTCCTTTGCCTTGGGCTACCTACTTTTCTCTCTCATCTTTTATCTTTTTCTCTCCCCATTTATTTTTACAAATTTTGGCACTGACCTTCTAAAGTCAGTTGCGAAGACCTCCCACATGGTGTCCATTCACCACACGCCATCTTATATCTAACCTTATCACTTGACATCCTTAATTGTTTTAAATCTCAATTCTTTTTTGAGTCTAGTTTCGATCTATTGTTGACCAATATTAATCTCTAAGAATTCTAAATTCAATCTTGTATGACATCCTGATCATGTCACACTTTTACTCCTCTTAGTCTCAATCATCATTATTGATAAAAAGCAACCTTACTCTCCTTTACATAAATAGATTAAACAATTATTTCTAAATACAATATTGTAATCCAACCTATGTAGTCACGTCGATAACTATAATCTTTTTAAACTAGATTTTTAACAAAATATCGCCACAGTTAAATTTCTTTTACCAATTTTTCTTCACAACATAGAATCCGTCACATGGTTTTACAGCAGACCGGGCAGAGCTGAGATCTTAGAAGCACATTTGCTTTCTTGCAAGTAACCACAGGCCAGAAGTAGACGATAAGCTAGCCAATACAAGCCTGTGAAGGAGTCCAGTCCCTCTTTGCCGAGTCGCTGTCTCGTTGAAAGGGTCAAGGGTCTCCGGGACAGAGATCTCACCCGTTAAATCTGCCTCTCTCTTCTTCCCTCCTTTCTCTAGCTGTGCAAGTGGAGGAAGAAAGGAACAGCTTGAATTCTCCGGTTCTTCGTCGTCGCTGTGTGCGTGCTAATGCGAAGGAGCAAGTGGTGCTTGCCTTGTTTGCCCATGGCCAGCACGGCGGCGCTGCCCGTGGAGACGCCGTTCTCTCTTCCGGGTCCGTTGCCGTCGTGGCCGTCGTCAGGTGCGACCTACTGCATGCATGTTCATGCATACTCTTCGTCTTTTCTATTTCTTATGGTTATTAAGTTTGGTACACGAATTAATGGCTTTGCGTACATCTATTGAATTAGTTTCTTGCAAAACTTTGTGATCTGATCATTACAGCATTGGTTGCGTTTACTAAAGGTTTGCCTTTTGCTACTGAGTTACTGCTCTTATCACGCACATCTGCATTCGAGCAAATTCCGAGTTTTTGTCCGATCTTGTCTAATGTCTTGATCATGCATTCAGTTTGTTTTTGTACATAGACCATTTTTCTGTCCTCTAGAGCACAAATCCAGTCCGATCGAAACCTATCCAGAGAAAGTACTCGTATAACAAATGTAGAAGTTATATGCCTAAATGCAATCGAGGCAGCTTTAGGTAAAGCTGTAGTGGTAGCTTACTTGCATTGACGACTAGGAACATACTTTCTATATTCATGCGTTACAAGATCCTCCTCTAGTCCCTCTGTGGCTCTGTTTTGATGCTAGAATCGGTCTTTCTTTTTCTGAACATATGTTGATAACCATGATTTCCAAAGAATATATGTGATCAAATGAGTACCAGCATAATCTTATGCCTTTATCAAGCTAGCCAAAGGTTGTTTGGAAGTCAAATGCACATTTTTATTCAGAATACCACAACTTGTGTGTAATGGCTATTTTTTGCTTTCGATTGCTGTCGTTATGACTTGCTAAAATTTTCATCTCTATAAACACTTGGCTAAAAGAATTTTTATTCTTCATTATAGCTTGCCATTTTGATAGGTTCAGTTTTGTGATTTTGTCAACTCTATAACATCTTTGGCTGACTGGCGTTTCTGAAATTTCGGTTTCAGATGGAGGATTTGCAAAGGGTAGCATGGACCTAGGAGGCCTAGAGGTGCGCCAAGTCACCACATTTGACAAGGTCTGGTCCACGGCGAAGGGCGGCGAGGATGGCCTCGGCGCCACCTTCTTCAAGCCGGCGCCGGTGCCCGCTGGCTTCTGCACGCTCGGCCACTACGCGCAGCCCAACAACCGGCCGCTCTTCGGCCAAGTCCTCGTCACCCGGGACGCCTCCGGCGGCACCGGGGCGCTCCTTGCTCCGCCTCTGGACTACACGCTCGTCTGGTCCAGCCCGGACGGCGTCGGCCACTTCTGGCTCCCCACGCCTCCAGATGGTTACAAGGCGATCGGCGTGGCGGTGACGTCCACGCCGGACAAGCCGCCGCTCGACGAGGTCAGGTGCGTCCACGCTGACTTCACCGACGCGTGCGAGGCGGAGGCCAAGGAGATATGGAACAACGATGGGTTCATCGCCACCGCCCTGAGGCCGAAGGTTCGCGGCATCGACGCCCGCGGCGTGCACACCGGCACGTTCGTCCTCGCCCAGAGCAACGCGACGGCGGCGAGCGCGTCGGCGTTGGCGTGCCTCAAGAACAACAGCGCGGTGTACACGTCCTGCATACCTGACCTCGCCCAGGTGAACGCCCTTCTCGCCGCCTACGCGCCGCAGCTGTTCCTCCACCCCGACGAGCCTTACTTGCCGTCGTCGGTGACGTGGTTCTTCCAGAACGGCGCGCTGCTGTACCAGAAGGGTAGCCAGGCCCCGACGCTGGTGGCCGCCGACGGGTCGAACCTTCCGCAGGGCGGCGGCAACGACGGCGGGTACTGGCTCGACCTGCCGGTGGACAACGGCCAGAGAGAGCGGGTCAAGAATGGCGACCTCGCCGGCGCGAAGGTGTACGTGCAGGCGAAGCCGATGCTGGGCGCGACGGTGACCGACCTCGCCGTGTGGTTCTTCTACCCGTTCAACGGGCCGGCGCGGGCAAAGGTGGGACCCCTCACCATCCCGCTCTGCAAGATCGGCGAGCACGTCGGCGACTGGGAGCACGTGACCCTGCGGGTGAGCAACTTCTCCGGCGAGCTGCTCCGCGTCTACTTCTCGGAGCACAGCGCGGGCAAGTGGGTGGAGGCTTCGCAGCTCGAGTATCTCGACGGGAACAACCGCCCGTCGGCGTACGCGTCGCTGCACGGGCACGCGTTCTACGAGAAGCCAGGGTTGGTCCTGCAGGGGAACTCCCAGCTTGGCGTCGGGATACGCAACGACTGCGCCAGGGGAAGCAGGTTGGACACCGGCGGCGCCGGCAAGAGCGAGGTGGTGTCGGCGGAGTACCTCGGCACCGTGGCCGAGCCGGCGTGGCTCCTGTTCGACCGGGAGTGGGGGCCGAGGGAGGAGTACGACATCGGCCGTGAGATCAACCGCGTGGCAAAGCTGCTGCCGCGCTCGACGAGGGAGAAGCTGCGCAAGCTCGTTGAGGATGTCTTCGTCAGCGAGGGGCCGACGGGGCCGAGGATGAAGGGCAGTTGGAGAGACGACGAGAGGGATGAGAAGTAAATTTAGGCGGTTTCTCAAATTTTAGACGAAGTGACAAGTGAAAGTAATTTTAAAAATTCAAACAAAATTGTTGTGAAACATTTCTAAAAATTGGCAACATAGAGCATAATAAAATATATGACTATATAATTTTGAAAACTTGATGTATACAACCAAAATAGATCTGCACAACGTGTTTTCCTTTTTAATGTATATATTGAATTTGAAGTTTAAATTCTTTTACGAGTTGTATTTATACTGTAAAATATTATCAGATTTTTAGTATATTTTAATTATTTGTGTGATGCTTGAGGAGTGGGAATATGTGAAAACATATGTAATTTCTTTGTAAAATTCACTTTTAAGTAGTTTTATATTTTAGAATCTTATTTTTACGCAAAGAGGAGGCCTTCCTCTCCGCAGCCATAGGATAACAAACGCACGGCTCTCTCACCATCCATCATCACTCCCCGTCCCATCCAGGAGCAGTTTGCCTGCCACGTCATCAATGGCGATGGGTGGCTGAGAGCCTGAGAGTCAAAACTCCCCACGCCTCCCCTTCCACCCTCCCGGCCTCCCCCATGGCTTCCCTCGCCTCCGCTCCTCTCCCCTGCCGCGCCCCCACTACCACCGCCGCCGCCGCTCTCTTCCCTGCCACAGCCGGCCGCGGCAGTAGGAGTCCCGTCCCGCGCCTCGTCGACCCGCCGCCGTCCGCTTTCCCTCTCCTCTCCTCCGCTTCCGCGCGCTTCCCCCATGCCACTTGCGACGCCGCACCCCGCCGTCGGCGCGACACCGTGCGGGTAAGCCTGTTAAATCCTAGTTCATAACTTCCTATTGGTTACTCAATGCGAGGTTACCTACAGTTGTAGCACGCGTAACTTTTGTTCATGTGATTGCGCTGGTTATGTAACTAGAAAAACATATAGGGACTACTAAACACAAGCAGCTTTAAGTTGTTTCTCTTGCGGAGAGCCTATGGCGGACTAAGGATATGATAGGTGACAGTGTCAGTGTGCCGCAGCAAGTTCGTCTGCTATGTTCTCTAGGCTAGCCGGCTGGAAACTGTGATACCTGAAGCAAGCATAGATTCACTATTCAGGACTACATATATGCTACATTTTATCAGTTTATCTGACTACATTTCGGCTGGAGCATGCAATATCACTGTTTCTTTTCTGAATGGAGTATGTGCATTTCCTTGTGCTGCATCTTAGATGAATGTTTGAATCTAATTTGGTTTGACTGGTTTTAGAGCCAACATTGTACATGTGTTGTCTCTTGCTTGAAATTTTGTGAGGCATATTTGCTAAAGCAGTGTCTGGCTGTCAGCAATAACACAAATGATTTAGATTTATCCGTGAATAAGCTTCTTTTAAGGCACTTATAGAGTACAAACATGGATTCAATTATTTAAGTCAATCGGTCACAGTTTGAAGGCATGGATAGATGCGATGAGATTTCATCTAGACTCTTGTGATAAAGGCTACGAATATGGTGTCTGCTGGCTCCGAATTCCAACATGAAGCAATTTTTATAAGTAAAAAGAGACAATCTTGAGGATGTTGTTGAAGTGATTGAGACATATTTATTTTTATTGAGCCATGTTTCCTTAGTAATTGAGCCATTGGCCATGCTACAATTGTACTCACTGGTTCATCTAAAATTTGACAGTAGTGTCAGTACTTTAACAGCACTGTGGAAATTAGTGTTACCAGATGCAGGGCTCTAAAAAGACTTAGATACATTTGGCATGATCTATTGGGTGTTTGGCCTGAAAACAAGTATAATGAATGAATGCTCATTATTGTTACTTATTTTCATCATCACTATGTTTATTAAATAAACTATGTGCCTTGTTGTCTGCATTACTGCAATGTTGACCTGGTCCTGGTACAGGTGTGCTCTCAAGCTGGTGCGGCTGGACCAGCCCCATTATCGAAGACATTGTCAGATCTCAAGGATTCCTGCTGGAGATTTTTGAGACCACATACTATTCGAGGAACTGCTTTGGGATCCATGTGTGGTTCTAGTTTTGTATTTATAGTGGTAGTGATCAATTATTTTTTTTCTTTTTTGGTGCTAATATTCCCTTGTTAATACAGAGCATTGGTTGCTAGAGCTTTGACAGAGAATCCCCATCTGATAAATTGGTGGTTGGTATTCAAAGCGTTCTATGGGCTTGTGGCATTAATCTGTGGCAATGGCTACATAGTTGGGATTAATCAGATCTATGACATTAGAATTGACAAGTATGTATAATCTCTTTATACCTTCATATAAGAAAATTATGGTGACGTTACATGTTACCATTTAGAACAAACATATCCTCAGCTATTTATTTAACTATATTATACCATTTTTAATTTTATGCTACTGTACAGGGTAAACAAACCATATTTACCCATTGCTGCCGGTGATCTCTCAGTTCAGTCAGCATGGTTATTGGTGATATTATTCGCAGTTGCAGGATTTTCAATTGTCGTGACTAACTTTGGACCTTTCATTACATCTCTGTATTGCCTTGGTCTATTTCTTGGCACCATATACTCTGTTCCTCCATTCAGACTGAAGAGATATCCTGTTGCTGCTTTTCTTATCATTGCAATGGTACTTTGCTCCTACCTTCTTTGTTCACTTCAGTGATCATTTGCATATCTATAAAAAAAGTAACAACGTTGAATTTGTCTGACTTTTTAAATGTTTTAGAGTCATTCTTAACATAATCTGTTGTCAAATTATTGCTGCCTAAATTTTGGCTTTTTTTATTAAAAAAAACTCATCTGATTCAAAGCTTATTGAAGTGACAGAATTTGTGAGATATGTCTGCAGTTCTGCAAACCTAGTAGATGATAAGAAGGTGACGTAGCATAAAGAGAAATATGAAATTCTACTGACCTCAAACCTAAATGCCAACTATGCATAACTGAGAGCAAGCAGTGTCACACTGTGACTAGCAAATCTCCGCAACCATTCCTCTTGCTATTCTATTTTTCTAGAATAGATCTTGTAATACCTTCTAAACAATGATTCCATAGTTTCCTAATAATTAGCAAATAAGGTGCTGTGCAATTCAGAGACTTAGAAATCTCCAGGTTTATGCTGCACGGTTTTTACTACTAAGTTCATATTTGTTTTAAATATTTCATTCATTAGAGGTACCTTCTTTGACAACTGCTCCTTTCAATTTATTTATTAGGTCCGTGGTTTTCTTCTCAACTTTGGTGTGTACTACGCTACTAGAGCAGCACTAGGTCTTACATTCCAATGGAGGTAAAATAGTCACTGGAAATTTCTTTAGACTTATTCTTTACCGATTAGTTTTATATTTAGATATTAGATATCCTGTATTGATCAAAATGGTAGAAACTATGAAATCTCATTGCAGACAAACATTCAGAGATGACCATGATCTCTAATGCCATATGATATCTTTCTATCTGCAGCTCGCCTGTTGCTTTCATTACATGCTTCGTGACTTTATTTGCTTTGGTCATTGCTATAACCAAAGACCTCCCGGATGTTGAAGGAGACCGCAAGTGAGTTTTTAGTTGCCATTTGGCTCTATAGTATGGCAGTTTTTTTTTCTCTATTGAAGCTTATGTTGATATTTTTTGTTGGTTTTGGCGCATAAGTACCACAGAAATAGAAAAATGTGCTTGGGAGAAGTCAGGTACTATCTCCGTCCCAAAATATAAGGAATTTTGTCCAGGTGCATAGACAAAATCCGTTATATTTTGAGATGAAAGTGGTAGTACCTTAGGTCAGACCATTTCATGTCAGTGAAAATGGATGATATATGTTAAATCATGTCCACATGGAAACTTGAATCTATAAGTGGTTTCCTTCTGGTTACCATAGAAATCAGAGGTTCAATCTAAATCAAATTAAAAACTGATTGATTTTCTAATCCCAGATTTTTACTGGGATTCCCACAAACTGCCAGTAGCTTGGTGGTTACTAGTAGTATTTGAAATCTGGTTACCTGTAGGCAACATAGTCACTGGTATCCCTGTGGAAAATAGTTTTTGAATACTGTGACTAGTAAATTCCAGCTATCTTTTCATGAACATCGGAGTTAATTTATGTGCCATGGGAATATTGCATGCACAGTGGTGATGAAAACACAGATGAGTAAACAATTCTCTTTGACCAGCCATTGTTGTTTGGATAATTACAATCTTTAGACTAAGGGTCAGGAAAAGGCTAATGGTGGAAATTGGTTGGTCTCCTGGGATTGTGTGTGTCAACCGATCTCTTATGGGGGTCTTGGCATTCTTAATCTAGAAAAGATGTGATGGGCACTACACATGAGGTGTCTCTGGCTTCAAAAGACTGACTCTTCTAGGCCTTGGGCTGGTTTGTCTATACAAATGCCTCGCAGTTTTCACTCTCTTTTCGATGTGGCTGTGAAAACTTCAGTTGGTAATGGGGAAAATACCAAGTTCTGGTGTGATAGATGGCTACATGGGAGGACAGTAGCTGAATTGGTCCCCAACCTCATTTGCCTTAATCTCTAAAAGGACGAGGAAGCAACAAACCATGGCACAAGCACTAGTAAACAAGAGATGGGTGGCTGATATAAATGGTGGCCTCTCTGTCCAAATTCTCTATGAGTATTTGCTGATCTGAGACTTGCTTGAAGTGGTGGTTTTGCAACAAGGAGTGCAGGATCAGCATGTGTAGAAGCTCTCAGGGTCCGGTTCCTACACGAGTAAATCAACCTACGATGCTTATTTCCTGGGTTCTATCAAGTTTCTCCTTGGAAACGGTTTTGGAAGAGTTGGGCTCCTTTACGTTGCAAGTTTTTCATTTGGTTGGCTATCAACAACAGATGTTGGACTTCTGATTGACTTGCTAAGCGAGGGTTGCCACACCCTGCTGCTTGTCCTCTTTGTGACCAAAGTGAAGAAACTATTCAGCATATTTTGATGTGGTGTGTGTTCTCTCACCAAGTTTGGGCGCTACTCCTCTCGAGGCTAGGGCTGGCTGGCGCTGCACCCCAACCTTCGGCTGCCTGCTTCTTGAGATGGAGGAGCCAAGTTACTAGGGGTTGGCCAAAGAAGATGTGCAAAGGACTTAATTCATTAATTATCCTAGTAGCTTGGGAGATTTGGAAGCATCGCAATGATTGTGTTTTTAATGGTTCTAGTCCTAACATTTCAGTGGTCTTACAGACGGTAGAGGTTGAGTGTGGCTTGTGGAGTTTAGCTGGAGACTCTAAGCTCCATGAATTCCTTTTTAGGTCGCTTAACCCGGGCAATTAGTGTGCTTGCGTTGGAGGTTTAGGTTTCATGTGTGTGTGTGTGTTGGGGGGGGGGGGTTCCTCCCTGTTTCTTGTGTATGTTTTTATTTTTCTTTCTTTCTCCTTAATGAAATGAAATGCAGTCCTCCAGCATTTTCGAGAAAAAGAAAAGGTCCCCAAAATGCCAGTAATTGATTGCAACACCTAGTTTCTAGACCAAGGCCAGAAGACCGGCCTTTGTAGGAAGCAAAATAGTATCAGAGTACTGCTGGGGTATCAGCTTACAAGACGAATAGAGAACATTGCTGACTCTGGCAAGATAACATGCATTGAGCTATAACCAAAATAAAAGACATAAACTTCATCACATCACCTAGTTATAAACAGGAAAGGAAAATCAGGCAGCTACTATTGTTAATCTGCCTGCATTGCGTACTTGTACTTCTCCAAGTTATGCCAATTAAGCAGAGTTAGGAGAAGCTGGATTGAATTTTCTAGCACATATTTGGGAGAGCTTATCTGAAAGAAGCAATTAAACATAGTACCAAGATTCAACAGGCAGTTATTTGGGCAGCTACCCGGCACCTAGCTCCTAGGCCCTGCTTAGTTAGCACCTAGTGGGCGCCTTGGTTAGACCAACTAGTCAAATCGAAGAGATTAGCAAGCATATTACATAAAAGTTAGGCAACATAACACTAAAATAGCAACACAAGAGCACCCAAGGTAGGTTAGCCATCTAATGCACCATCTAATGCCTAATCGCGATGGCTACCTGGCGCCTAGGGCCGACTTTTAGAACACTGCATAGTACATAAAAATATTTCCTAATGATGAAAAAAAGTTCTGACATTGCCAGGTTAAATGCATGAGTGAATTCTATGTTTAAGCTTTCAGTTTTTAACTGAGAGCTTTGCTTAAGATTGAATAGGAGCAACTTGAAGCAGTTCTGCTACACTATATAATCGTTTAATAAATATCAATGAGTGAACTACTAAACACTACTTTTTTCCTCCTTCAGGTATCGAATATCAACTTTGGCGACTAAGCTTGGTGTCAGAAACATCGCCTTTCTTGGCTCCGGTTTATTGGTAGTAAATTATATTGCTGCTATTGCAGTAGCTTTTCTCATGCCTCAGGTTACTTTACTACTTTTAACCTTCAAGCCTGTTCATCCTTCCAGCTATGAAGATGCCACACTCGTTGTACATAATATCCATGCTGTGCATTTAACTGGAAATCAGTAAAGTGTATTTTGTTTGATATTGTATTTCTCTTGTTTCAACTGCAGATGATGTTTATGTGGTAGAAACATACATGAAGGTCAATTAAATTTGTATTTTATGATAGAAACATAACTATACAGTATTGCTATTGGTGTTTATCCTCTCAGTGGTTCCATTCACACCTAGGATAGGTGATGGTAACATTCAGTGCTTTCTGGTTTTATGCCAATCTTTTGGCAATGCTTGTCATACCAAATTTTGTTAGCAACGACCACATTTTGTGTGCACCAAAGTTTGGCAAGATTCCCATCCTACTGAGGTCACTAGTTTAGTTCTGAATTCTTTGCCAATGAAGCATATGGCTGTCGACCAAAAATTTGCAAGATTAGGGAGTCCACTTCCATGCAAGCATTAGGACTTCAGACTTCTCATGTATATTAGGATTCCTATGTTTTACTGTTTCCCATATAGGTTTGTATTATTTGTTTGTGTTTACGATGTTTGAAGCAATTGTATTTTCAATGATTTGATTTGCCATTATGATATTCTGCAACTATTGAGAATTGCCAAACTGAAACATTTTATATTTCTGAACTACATCAGCATATAAATTCTTTTATCCCAAGGATCTCTCATGCGCCAAGGCATTTTAATGCATAGTGCAGTACTACACATTAGCTGGTCTTTTTTGCATGAATGTTGACATTCTGACTTGCAGGCTTTCAGGCTCACTGTAATGGTACCTGTGCATGCTGCCCTATCTGCTGGTTTGATTTTCCAGGTATTTGTGTTAGGCTGTGCAATGCTTTGTGATTAGTTTATTGGCATTGTTAGCTTACTTCATGGGTTGTGATGATCTGCGTACTGTTAATTTTATTATTGAACTATATAGAACTAGACACATCGAAGATCATATGGTTGCAGGGTTAAAATGTCGCCAAAACAACTGCTAAGCAAAGCTTCACACAAATCTCAACAGGAGCTATAATGCTTTGGATAATGACTTAATAATCAGGACTTCATTCACAGCTAGTATTTTGTTTTGCTTTTGTAAGGCTGTTACACATTCATTTTAATTCTAACTTGTTTCTTCTGTTCCATTATTTCAGACATGGGTTCTGGAGCAAGCAAAATATACTAAGGTGAAACTTTCAACTTCTATTCTGAGCTCTTAAAAAATAGGACGTCTTTTGTTTTGGAGAGAGAGAGAGAGAGACTTCAATAGTTGAAAATGCTAGTAAAAGCATTTTATATGTAGCTTGTTTGTGGTTATTTTAGTTGAACAAGTACTTGTTATTCTGTTTTCTTTAGCATGATCTTACATACGGAAGATCTCTTTTTTTTCTTTCGAAGAAATGTGACCTTGCATCATCTTTCGAATTGAAAAAGGCCACATAAGTAAAAGAACTCTCAAGTTGCCACTTGCCATGTTGCACATGCTCTCTGTCCTTGTTTTTTCGATGAGATGGCACAATTGACCACCCTATTATCATTCATTGGACTTCAATTTTAAATTTGGCTAACGCATTTATTCTTGTATGATCACTCACATCACTATTGTAAATATCTGATAGGCCATAGATTAGGCGATAAATACAGTTTTGTGTTCCAATTCCACTTTTGTCATCTTGCGACTGACATACATGTTTACCATTCTCTCTATCTTGCAGGACGCTATTTCACAGTACTACCGGTTCATTTGGAATCTCTTCTACGCTGAATATATATTCTTCCCGTTAATATAGAGGTAAAAATTTATACTAGCATTGCGCCATGTTTTGTAAAGTTTTTGCATTATATTCATCTCTTTTTGCATAAAATTGTCAGACCAGGCATTCTGACATGGGTTGCATGTTTTGAGTGTGGAAAAAAGAGAAGCCCATATGAACAGGGAAGGGGAAGATAGAATTGGAAGACTAGATCTACCTCCCTCTCTCCCTACGGCTGTAAAAGATAAGTGCTGTTGTGCATATATATGAAAGTAAAGTGATCAAAGGGATGCTACTAGGATCCTCAAAGAGGGTCATCATCAGTGGAATGTGCCGTTGAATAAATACTGTTACCTTATAGATAAAGTTAATACTAGGTTATTAGGCCAGTCTTTTTTTTAGATGTATTAGGCCTGTCTGAGTTTGAGGGATTGAACTTGGATTTGATAGATTAAAGCTCTGGTCACAAAGGGATTGTGCTCGAGCGGCCATAGTGACCTTGTTTTCCACTACCAGAGGAGGTTAACGTTAGTTCGACCAGAATAATCTTCTCGGTACCTCGGCTTGTATATTTCTGGAGTGACAACATTTGCATCGTTCTCCGTCCTTGCCCTTCGTTTCTAAAAAGTACACCTTTGTTTTTATATTTCTTGAGTGTCAGGAAGTGCATTCTTCCGGCTTTCATTCAGCATAACTTTCTTAAACTGATTTATGCGTATGCTTACAGTTGGCATTGTAATATTGTATATCTTGTACCATGGCTATGGACTATGGTACTCGTATCGTCACTGCTAGTTTGCTGTAGCGATGCACGATCCTTATAATTGCCTCCTAAATAATCCTCTCAAATAGTTGGACCCAATTCCTAGCCCCAAATACACCAATCGAAAAGGCAAAAATCAGCACACGCATCCATGCATGATTCTTAGATTCCATGTGATCCAGAATTCCAGATGCATGACCAAACTAGAAATATTGAGTCAGACAACACCTCCGGCGACCCGACATCGCTGGCCGCCTCCATCGATTTGTTTAACGAATTGCCATAGACTACGTGGCGCGTGATGTTTAAATATGCTCCGCGCACCGGCGCCGTCGGATGGAGACCCATGAGCTGTCGTTTCATTTAAATAAAAGGTATGTTCAGTTTATTACTCTTAACAAAATAAGCCTTCTCATTTGCTGGTAAAGCTAAAATTTGGTAAAGTTAAAATGTGGAGGTGTTGTTTAGTTTGACAACTTACCAAATTTTGAAAGATTTTTATGAGCAGAAGTTTTTAAAATTACCAAATTTTTGATAGGTATTGGCAAGGTTATAATAATAAGGTATTGTTTAGCTTGTTACTCTATTAAAATTAAAATTTAATAATCTCAAAATTTGATAAAGTTGGTTTTGACAAGAAACTGAACAAGCCCAAAATACACCACGTGACCACCATCAGAGTCAGCTAGCAGTCGCACCCACGAGCTGTTTCTAGCAACCACTCCCTCGTCGCGTTCCCATTGGAGCCAACAGCGTTGACGACGCCTGATGTCTCGAGACTCTCGACCATCGGCGCGGCTCTCCGGTCACCGGCGGCGGTGGTGAAGGACGACGACGTCGAGAAGCTCCGTCTCGAGGAGCTGACCTCCGACGTGGACGCCGTGCAGGAGCGCGTCCTGTCGGAGATCCTCGGCCGCAACGCCGGCGACACCGGCCGCGCCACGTTCCGGGCCAAGGTGCGGGTGGTGTCGTACGACGACATGAAGCCGTACATCCAGCGCATTGCCGACGGAGACCACTCGCCGGTCCTGTCGACGCACCCCATCACCGAGTTCCTCACCAGCTCCGGCACGTCGGCCGGCGAGCTCAAGCTGATTCCCGTCGACATGGACAACGCCAGCCGCCGCCACCACCAAGTGCAGAGTCTCATTGCACCTGTCTTGAACTTGTAAGCTACTAACCGCCTCTAATTGGTAGGAGTAAGTTTTGAAGAAAACTGACATCGACGCATTTGACATTTCGCAACGAGCAAAATACGCTGATGATAGTAATTAAACTTGTTACGGGGGTACATCCCGATCCCTAGATTTCTAACGTTGTTGATTGTACTTGTACAGGTATGTGCCTGGGCTTGACAAGGGGAAGGGGCTCTACTTCCTGTTCGTCAAGTCGGAGACGAAGACGCGAGGCGGCCTCACTGCGTGGCCCGCCCTGACGAACATATTCAAGAGCGGGCGCTTCAAGAACCAGCCGAACGCCTACACGAGACCGACGGCGGCCATCCTCTGCGTTCCAGAGCATGTACGCGCAGATGGTGTGCAGCCTGTTCCAGCGCCACGACGTGATGCGCGTCGGCGCGGTGTTCGCTCCCGCACTCCTCCGGGCGATCCGCTTCCTACAGCTCAACTGGGAGCAGCTCGCGGCGGACATCGAGGCCGGAGAGTTCACACAGAGAGTGAAAGACTCGTCGGTGCGCGAGGTTGTCTCTGGTATCCTCCTGCCGGACGCGGAGCTTGCCGAGTTCATCTGCGCCGAGTGTTCCCAGGGTGATTGGGCCGGCATCATCACCCGCATTTGGCCGAACACCAAGTACGTCGACGCCGTCGTCACCGCCGGCATGGCGCAATACATTCCGGCCCTGCAGTACTACGGCGGTGGCCTGCCGATCGTGAGCACCGCATACTCGTCCTCCGAGTGTTTCTTCGGCATCAACCTCCACCTCATGTGCGACCCGGCCGAGGTGTCCTACACCATCATGCCCAACATGGCCTACTTCGCGTTCCTCCCCGTGGGCAAGGCCGTCAACGCGAGCAACCTCGTGGACCTCGCCTGCTTGGAGGTCAGGCGGGAGTACGAGGTGGTAGTCACCACCTACTCCGGGCTGAACCGGTGCCGCGTCGGCGACGTCCTCCGTGTGACGGGGTTCTATAACGCGGCGCCGCAGTTCCGGTTCGTGCGCCGCCAGGACGTGCTGCTGTCCATCGAGGCCGAGCTGCGGCGCTCGGTGGAGCGCGCCCGCACGGCGCGTCCGTGGTGGAGTTCACCAGCCGCGCGTGCACCGTCAGCGCCGACGCCCGCGACGGCGACACGGTGGACGGGGAGACGCTCGGCAGGTGCTGCCTCGAGATGGAGGAGGCCATGAACGCGGAGTACAGGATTAACCGTGTCACGGATGGCTCGATCGGGCCGCTCGAGATCCTTGTGGTCCGGCCTGGCACGATCGTGGAGCTCATGGACTTGGCCATCTCCCGCGGCACGTCCATCGGGGTAGTACAAGGTGCCCCGGTGCGTGACCCTCCCGCCCATGGTGGAGCTGCTCGACTCGCGCGTCGTGTCCAGCCACTTCAGCCCCGCCCTGCCGCACTGGACCCCAGCTTCATGATCCGAGTCAGGCTGCTACTACCTAATAATAACCATAGAATTATAACGCATTACTATCAATTAATGACACGATATAAGTTTACAACTTAACAATATATATTGCATACTACTTCGTATTCCTTTACTAAATGACCATACAGTGGGCAGAGCAGCGGAGCAGGATCCAGAATCGCTCGGAACATGGCGCGATCGAGCAAAATACGCGGTGTGCGAGAGCAGTCCACACAGCAAGTGAACAAAGGGCCCGGCTAGCCTATGCACGAGGCCGAGAAATCCTCATGCAACGCGTGTACGTGGGTGCTTCCACTCTGCATACCTCGTTTCTTCCGCTAACTCGTGCAGGGGGCGGAGCTCTCGTTATGGCGAGATTTGGCACAGGGCATACCTTGTTTCTTCCGCTAGAACCCCCGACTACTCCTAAAACTGTGCTGGCTGTGCTGCCGCCAATCCGCCATGCTTCCATCAATGCTGAGACACTAAGATTGACAAGCGGTACAAGGAAGAAGGAAGGTGGCCAGATGGGCCGTGGGGCGTAGGCGTGTCTGTGTTGGCCATTGATGACAACCGGCCCAACTGACCGTCTTCGTTTTTGTGTCGCCAGTGGCTGGCTGGCGGCTGGTCCTCGGACAGTCAGACCTAGCGCTATGCGGTGCGGCGACGGCGGATTCGGTTGGCCGACGGCCCGACGCGGTAGGCAGGTGGAGCGGGCGAACAGCTGGGGCGGCGGTCGCCGGCCACCGCGGCGTCGCCGAGAAGCACGAATGGAAGAAAGGAAGAGGGAGATCGATGGATTTGATGTGGGTATGAACGGACACCGGAGCCCATGGTGAACGCGTGGAGGAGGCCGCGGGACGCGGGAGCTCCTGGAGGTGCTTCATGAGGGCGTCCGGCGGCCTCCATCGCCGAAGCCGCGGCAATATCTCGTCCACAGTGCGGGACCAAGGTAGATGTCCCTCTCTGTTCCCTGGAATTGTCAGTTGCATTGGCGAGAATAAAGCTCTTCGTTAGATTTGTTGATAATTTACTGCATATCTTCAATTTTTATTTAATCAATTTTTGTTTAATCACATCAATCTTATTGGGAGATTGTTACGACAATAAATTTATAGACTTTAACCGCAACCATTCAATTTAATTTGCCCTTACCTGTAAATTTCATCAAGGCAATTTTAGCATGGCAGGTGGCTCGACCAAGTGGTCTGTAGTAGTTTTGACTACTAGAAGAAAACAAGGAAAGTTGATCTATGCACGGCTCATCGTCTCATCTTCTTTTCAGCTGTATAGAAGAAGCAACATTATTTATGGACCACAATACCGCATAAACTGTATGCTTCTACACATTTGCCCTCTATATAGGATGCCTGACTTTTCAACATTGACTAGTCCGTTGACTTTTCAACATTGACTAGTCCGTTGACCACAATACCGCATAAACTGTATGCTTCTACACATTTGCTCTCTATATAGGATGCCTGACTTTTCAACATTGACTAGTCCGTTGACTTTTCAACATGGACTAGTCATCCACATGCTGCAGTTATTGGACTTGATGCACGATAAAGATGTACTCCTCGTTAAACTAGTCAGTAGTCACAAGAACCCCTTTGCTGATACTACTACTGAGGAGAGCAATCTATGCCTAGTGATGCAACCTTCAGGTAAATCACTTCAGTTTTTATCACGTTATGCTTTGCTAGTTTGTGTTCTGAACATTGATGCATCTTTTCTCCCTTCTGCACCATTCTGAAATCACATATAGTAAGCTATCATTGATCTCACCTACAAATTACTGATGCTATTTTCCAACCATTTGTGCATCATGTTACTAGTTGTGGATAGAGTAGACATTTTTTTTAGATGAAAGGCCGAGGCCCTGCTTTTTATAGAAAGCAAATAGTAAGTACATAAGTTTCAGCTGGGGTTATCAGCGACCAAAAGAGCTGTAAAACCAACGCACTTCCATTACAGGGGATTACAAGCAGAAAGGTCATCCTCAAGCCCACCACTGATCATATTACTCCAGCCACTATAGGCTCCAGTCCAATGCAACAACCATTGAAGGGAAGTACCTCAGAACAGAGCTCAAGCAAAGGAGAGAAACCACCATTAAGCTAACCAACCCCAGGTTTGCAAGGTTGCATCCCCAAAATCCATGCTTCTAGTACTTGGAGCTCCTCAGTTCTCATCAGCGGCCTCCGCTGCATTAGTAAACAAATAATTCGAAGGGGGATAGTCAGGGGAGAGTTAATAATCTTGTTCCTGAAAACCATATCATTTCTGACAGACCACAGCTGCCAGCAGACAGCAGCCAAGAGGCAAAAACGCACTCTAAAGAATTTAAGACCAATCTTCCAGAAATTGCAGTCAACGAAATCATCAAAGTTAAATGGGATTCTGCTCCATTTTAGTGCATCTCTGCAGGTACACCAAGTGAAAACAGCTATGGGGCAGAGAAAGAAATTATGATTAGCATCTTCAGTATAGCTACATAATTGATGGAATTCAGAACCTTCCCACATCATCTTTTTCAGTTGCACAGCAGATTGGATTTTGTCTTTATATGCTAGCCAAAGGAAATGTTTTAGTTTCAAGGGAATTGAAGGCTTCCATAACCCTTGCATTCTAGAATCTATAAAACCTCTAAAAGTTAACATCCTGTACATAGAATTAGAAGAAAAGGTGTCCTTATCTACTTGCCAGACAAGTTTGTCAGGGGTATTAGAAAGAGAGAAGTTGTCCACTATGTCACATAATTCATGCCACTCCTGAAGGTTGGCAAGAGTAAAAGACCTCCTAAAAGTTAAGGTTTGTATACCTCTAATAACCATGTCACTTAGCAAAATGTTTTGTTGGTTGCAAATCTCAAACAGTGAGGGAAAAAGGGTTTTCAAAGAACAGTTGTTGAGCCATATATCACTCCAGAAAAGAATATGTTTACCATCTCCAGCAGTCCAGGCACACTCCATGTTGATCCATTGTTTGCTCTTTAGGAGACATTGCCAAAATTGAGAGGGGTTTTCATAGTGACATTGGAAAAGCCCAGAATTTGTCAAATATATTTTCCTCAACAGTTCTATACATATACCATCGTCTTCAGACTCCAACTTGAAGACCCATTTTGCAAGTAAAGAAATATTCATAGCTCTAGTTTCAATAAAACCCAGCCCACCATAATCTTTTGGAAAGGTTAGATTGGACCACTTTACCATTTGGTACCTTTTCTTAGTGCCTAATCCTTCCCAATAAATTCTACTTCTTATAGACTCGAATTTTTGGTGGATGCCTTCAGGCAAAAGGTAGAAACCCATAGCATAAGAAGGGATAGAAGAGACATGAATTGAGAAGAATAATTCTGCCACTGTAGTGGAGACTTCCTCACTGCCATGTACCCAGCCTTTTATCCAGTTTCTGAGGGATAAAATTAAAATCAGCACTAGCTAGTTTATCAGGGCTGATTGGAAGACCTAGATATCTCATAGGTAAAGGACCAGTGGGGCAGGTGAGCATCATTGCAGCTCTTTCTAATTCCACCTCTTCTTGACCCACAGAGAAAACCTCACTTTTGTGGTAGTTAATTTTCATGCCCAAATCCTCTTCAAAACAATAGAATAGGAATTTTGTAGCTAAAATCTCTGAGTCATCAAAAGGGATAGAATAAACAAATTAATTTTTAATACATATAATCCATTAAATAATTTGCTTCTAAGGCTTCCTCAGGTTGGCTTATCTGTTTATTTCACACACACTAAACTTCAAATAGTTGCAAACGCAGCACTTCATTAGTTCACTTGGTTTTAATGCCATGAAGCTACAAAACAGCTACTCATTCTTCATTTTAATGCCATGAGGCAACCACACATCTACTCAGGGGCTTGTCTCCTAAATTTCTATTAGATTCTCTTAAAATTTAGTGAAAATCTTGAAGATACAAGGTACATAAGCAAATTCAGCCCTACTCTTGAAGATTTTCTGGCTCCGCCACTGCATCCACTCATACTTCACCTTTGAACAATAAGATGTATTACTGCCTGTGGAGCCAACCGTAAAAGTCATTTAATTAGTAGAGTTCAAGTGAAGATTATTTTTGTTCTCTTGCAAACATACTATGAGCTTTCATACATTTTGGGTTGACTTAAATATTTAACTTTGCATTTTGCACATGGTAGGGACTGTGCGTGCTGCAGAGCTATTGCTATTCTAGATCATCAGAAATATGATTCTTTTTGCCTACATTGTCTTGCAAAGTCTTCACAAACTTTGATTACCCCACCACTTCATTCAGTGGTTGTGGTCTTGGGTATCAGTGATGAAGACTTTTACTATGCTGGTGGCCCTTTGCCTTGTTTCATTATTTGTGTTGCTCCTCTCTGTTACTGTTAGTGCCCAAAAGTGGTATAACTCTACTACTGCTCCACCAAGGCAATGGAGCATTTCCCTAATGACACCTATCAGCATAAATGAAGGCAATACTACTGTCCGTATCATTCTCAGTGACACTAGCTCGGACGTGCGTGTGAGTTTTGGCTTTTATACCACCAATGATTTGGCATTCCTTCTTGCGATCTTTCTGACTCACTATAATGGCTACAATGATCTCCTTATTGGCCAGCCTCAGATCATTTGGTCTGCCAACTGCCGCTACCCTGTAAGCACAGATGCTATCCTTTCATTCAGTAGGGAAGGTGAATTGCTACTCCATGACGGCAATGGTACCTTGGTTTGGTCAACCACCACCAAGGGAAAGTCTGTTCTTAGCATGAGACTGGAAGGTTCTGGAAATCTTGTGCTTCTAAATCAAAATGATGCCACTGCCTGGCAGTCCTTTGACCATCCTACCGATGTGGTTGTTTTCGGGCAGTCACTTTGTAGGGGAATGAATCTCACCGCCAATGTTTCATTCTTGGATTGGACAGCCGGGCAGTTTTACCTTTCTACCTTATGGAATGGATTGCAGTTTTATTTTGATTCTGTTCCCTACACACAAGTGTTCCAGCCCACCGTTACAAGCAATGCAACATCAACTTGTTATGAATTTGTAAATGGCAGCCTTGGTTTTCCTAACAAGATATTTGCACTACCCCTGGCGAGATCAATGCAGTTTATTCGGTTGGAGTCTGATGGGCATCTTAGGCTTTATGAGATGAAAGAAGCTGCTTTCCAGATGGTACTAGATGTGGTAATGACAGACACAATGTTCTGCAATTACCCAAAGGCCTATGAGGCATATGGCGTATGCAGCAACGGTCAGTGCTCTTGTCCAAGCCTGAGCTATTTTTGGCCTCAAGATTAACGACATCCAAGTTATGGGTGCATGCCATTGACTGCTATCTCCTGCAACCATATGGATGAACACCAGTTCTTACCACTCAGTCACATTTCATATTTCAGTGAAGTCTCATTCCAAGTATTGTCAACAAGTGCAACAGAAGAGGCTTGCAAGCAATCTTGCTTAATGGATTGTGATTGCAAAATTGCTTTATTTGAATACTTGGGATATGATAGTTCTGGTGTTGCTGGCCGTTGTTTGCTATTGTTAGACGAACAACAAGTTATGCTTATGGAGAGTTCTGACAATCGTACCTCAGCATTTGTTAAAATACAAGGAAGATTGTTAGGTGACAGGAGAAAGAGGACCAGAATTATAGTTGGTTGTGTAGTTGGAAGTCTGGCTCTGTCATTCTTTATTCTCTTTGTTTTAATTTGGAAAGCACGTAAGAGAGTGGAAGAGGAAGAATACTTTGTTGGTCTAACTGGGATACCTAAACGGTTCTCATTTAAAGAATTAAAGGTTGCTACAAGGAACTTCTCTGTGAGGCTAGGAGGTGGGGGATTTGGATCTGTTTTTGAAGGTGGGATAGGTAAAGAAACTATTGCTGTGAAACGATTGGAAGGTGTCGATCAAGGAAAGGAAGAGTTCTTAGCAGAGGTTGAGACTATCGGTAGAATTCATCACATTAATTTGGTCAGGTTGATAGGATTTTGTGCAGATAACTCACATAGGCTTCTTGTTTATGAGTACATGTGTAATGGTTCATTAGATGCATGGATTTTCCACAGAAGTCCAGTTTTCACTCTCTCTTGGAACACAAGGCGCAGCATCATTATGGGTATTGCAAAGGGTTTGTCTTACTTGCATGAAGAATGCAAGCAAAGAATTGCTCATCTTGACATCAAGCCACAGAATATTCTTCTGGATGTGAAGTTTAATGCAAAGCTCTCAGATTTTGGGCTTTCAAAAATGAAAAGCAGGGACCAAAGTAAAGTTATGACTCGCTTGCGAGGAACACGTGGATATCTAGCACCTGAATGGCTAGGTTCGAAGATCACTGAGAAGGCTGACATCTACAGCTTTGGTATTGTCATTATGGAAATCATCTGTGGGCGAGAAAATTTGGATGAGACCCAGCCTGAAGAAAGTATTCACCTTATTAGCGTGCTCCAAGAAAAGGCAAGATCTGATCAGCTATTTGATCTAGTGGACAATAACAGCAACGATATGGAAACTCATAGGGATGAAGTCCTAGAAATGATTAAGCTTGCGATGTGGTGCTTACAAATTGATACAAACAGCAGGCCCTTGATGTCAACAGTTGCCAAGGTTTTGGAAGGTGCAATGAATATGGAGAACATACCTGACCACAATTTTGTCCCTAATTTTGCATCAACCAAGGCTGATGTTATGTGGTCGAGTTCTTCCTTCCTGCCTTCTGCATCGCATTTATCAGGTCCTCGATGATAACTTAACGGCCTGTTTCCAAATATATATACTTGTAATCTGTACCCTTATGGAAAAGGATCCTCTTGTCGTTGGAACTTTAAAACAAAATTTACATATAGCTTTCAACAAAACTTAGTAACCAACGTACTCAAGACATTATTAATAATTTAATATATCATCAATAAAAATGTATCCGGTCATTTGATTAAGTAAATCAGTATTGAGAATTCATATTAAATAAAATATTCAATCGGAAATGCCATACTCTTTAATTTGTTTTCCTCAAAATCTGATAAAAATCATAATATAATGAATATGAAGATATAATTAATCTAATTATGAAAATCAAAATTAATCTAATTATGAAATCAATGTAGTATCTTGTTAATCTAATTATGAAAATCAAAATTAATAGTTAGCAAGTTATAGTTTCCATAGGTTGTTCTTTAATCGAAGCCACTAAATTAAGAACTAAAATAGACTTTTTTTTTCTAATCTAGGCCATTATAATTAGCATACAATTAAAATTTGCATATTTGTCATATCAATTATAAACGCTCGTGCATTGCACGGGTTAGCGACCCGTGGCTTATAATCCAGCAAGCAGACACACCATGACATACCATCAATTTTTGTCGAGAGACCTAGCATCTGGATATGACTGGATACCTCTGTTATTTATTAATCCACTTAATATGCACGCATGTGTCTTGATCCCAGGGATCTAACCCATGTTCACATGCTATTATAGACTTGAAGGACCTGAGGCCTCTAATGTACGGAAAACACACGTCCTACTGAACACGCGTACCCTTTCCTTTATCTAATTAAGACCGGCCGGAGTTAATCCTGCAAAAAAAAGAGAATAAAACCCTGAGAGGTGAGGCTCGCCGTCCATTAGGACCGGATATCAAACCGGCTCGGCTTGGCTTGACCTAGCTTATTAGGATAACGCTTGGCTCAACTTGTTATACTAATGAACTAAAAGTGCTCGGCTTGTTTGTCAGCTCATTTAGCTAGTAAGCCAGAGCAATAAAACGTTGACCATACACAACACATGCAGGCGAAAGGAGGTCAGTGAGGTAGATGCGCACGTAATTGAGGACTCGTCGAGGACGCAGTGGACGGAGGTAGAGATGTTGTTATGGACAAGGCGCGCGTCGAAGCAATGGACGCTTGTCGGGAGCATGAGAAATGCCATGAGAGGGCATGCAAGGAAGGCCGAGAAGGCAAGCAGTATGACAAAACAAGAAGAGGACACCGGTGAGGGAGCCCTAAAGTTAGATAGCGCCCACGTCAGTGCCTTCTAGAACTCTAGTAGCTCTACAATCGCCACCACCTTGGACATACTGCGGCAAGGATATGCATTGTGGTGGTCTTGAAGGGGATGATCGTGGCCTCATGGGACCTTGAGGATGGGATTATGCAATGTTAAGAGGCTCGGACAGCAAGAGCTGAGAACAGTAGATGGCGAGGAGAGTCAAAACAATACGAGGAGTCTTGTGTCTAGAGCCAACGGGGATAAAGGATTTCTAGGGTTAGAGATGGTAGATAGGCCTTGTTGGATTGCCATCCTAGATTCCTAGGTTGCCGGTCTAATGTTTTCCTTCGCTCGTTTGGCTCATAAGCTAGCTTAAGCTTGAGCTAAAACCTTGGCTTATCTCGACAACAATTCTCAATGAGACAAGCTAAGCAAGCTAGTGAGCTATGAGTTTTTTTTCAGCCCTACCATCAATCCAAGAACTGCGCAACCAGTTATTCAAACATCCTCGAACAAGTCAACCAAGCTAACACTCTAAACATCAGCAACTACAACAGCTTCTCAAATGACTCTCCATGCCAAATTTTAGCAAACTTGGAAAAAAATGCCCTCTAATAAACTTGCTAACGAGCTTGAATCCAACTTGCCAAATACTCCCACATGCTTGCCAAATTTGGCAAGGTACAACCGCTTGCTATCCCCATGGGTCTCACTCATGTTTCTTCTCTTTCCCCTTCCCTATTGAGTTGTTGTTGCTCTCACACAGCTAAACTCATCGCGTTATCATTGTTCTCGCTTTGCCAAACCTACCGCGTCACTCGGCCACTTCCTCTGGTGTCAGCGTATGCATCTCCACTTCCACCCTCCCTCTCTAGCCACCAGCACTATCTCCCACATTGGGTTCCACCTCCATCCCAAGATCCCAAGCTCTAATGCTCCCTTTCGCTATGACTCAAGCAAAGTCAAGGTCAACAGAAACAACAAGCGACCTCTAGATCCCATTGACTTCGTTGTCCTCCTTCTCCGCCGAGACCTTGACCTTGCCGCCCTCCTACAAATCTAGATAACGATCATCCATGGCCATGCATCAAGCTCAGCCCAACCATCCATGAGTTTCTCGCTAGCAGCCACGACTGTTGTCCATGATGTTGTGGCTTGAGTTTTGGCGAGAGGGAAAATAGATAGAGTAAGAGGTGGAAGAGGGTAGTAGAGACTGACATATGGAGTAAAGTGAGATATAGAGAAACTGTTGGAGCACATAGAAAATACTGTGAGAAATCTTTTTGACAAGCTTACCAAATGAGCAAATGGAGCCAAAAATTGCCATGCTGTTGGAGTTGCTTCAATAAGTCAACCAAGCTAACTTACGGTTCTGATCTAGTGGTTCTCATTGGATTATGGGGGTGTTTGGTTACATGCCACACTTTATCATAGTTTATCATAAGGTTAGACAAGTTTAAATAACTTACAGCTGTTTGGTTACAGCAAACAAAATTTTCTTCTAATAAATTAGATTCTACATGTTAATCATTCAGAAGGGTGTGATACGATTTTTTAGATTTGCCATGGTGTGACTAAAAATTTAATAATCTCACCTTAAACAAATGTTGCAATTTTTATTAACACATGGTAGCAAAGTGTGATAGTGTTTATTTCAACCCAGACGAGGAACGATCGGGTCCATATGCTTTGTCCCCAACACAGGCTATGGGACGGGTCAGATATTCTTACGAAAAAAGTCCATTTTGGCTCCCTAAACTAGCGATTGAGTTTGTTTCATAAGGTTTTCTCTCACCATTACTAGCCCATTCCCCTTCTGCTTCACCCACCGCCGAAGTCAAGATCGAGCTCGATGAGGTAGTGACTCACCATCGCCGATGCTGCCAGGTCACCGCTACTGCATAGGCGGTGATGTGAGTGCAAAGCAAGCAAATAGTGAGCTTAGGAAGACATATCTTGATGGATGCAAGCAACTTGACATGGTGCTTGAGCTCGAGCTTGAGCGAGGTGGATTTTGAATCTGCCATCGCCACCTAGGATTTGATGGAGCCGTGGAGTGGTCATCGTGCTCCCTCTATCACGCTGCGCTCAAATCAAAAGGCATCTTCAATGGTTTGCCATCGCCGTTAGGAGCTAACCAGCTAAGAGAGAAAGAGATAAGGAGGAGAGGGAATGACGTGTGGGCCTTACACCGTGACTATAGATTCTTTTGATTTTTTTAATTACCAATGACATATGAGTCCTATTTTTTTTCTTAATGTGATTTCACACTGTTATATATGACAAAGACTAGTCAATGTGTCACGTAGTATTTGAAAATCACTGTCAATACTGCTAAGAGGTTATTTTGCAATGATTTTAATGGATGGGAAGTCATTATAACCGATTTTACCAATCAAATTCGGTCGATAGTTGAGGGAATCACATTGGATTTTTCCTAATCTTGCGGCTGTCAGCCTGCTATACCGCGTTTTAAAAGGTCCAAACACCACGGCAACCAGGCTACAAAAGCACTCAAAATCCTCGCAACCTCGCATGAAGCCTTCGAGCAAAACGCGCGCGCATGCACGGAGCGGCGCTGTCGCTGCCGATTCGATCCCTGCGGCACAGTGTCCCTCCGTTCGAGGCTATCCATGCCGACGTCCCCAACGGAGATGAGGCAGCCATTCCATCGGCGACTACTACGCTGGCTACAACATCGGCGAGTAGTGGGAATCCAATCCCTTGCCGTGTCCGCCCGAGATCGCCAGGCCGTTGGTCATCTTCACCACTGTGTCGACTCCTTCTAATCTAGGTCTTGTTCGCGGATAGTCAGATCTTTGCCCTGCAAAAGGAAGAGGTCGGATCGGATCTGTGGGCAGTTGAGCTTGTTTTGGTACCCATTTGAGATATTAATTAACTGCTGTTGATAGTAGCCTCATTTTCTCTCCGGTTTGTACCTTCCCATTTCCTCCACGATCAGTATCGTGACTACTCTTTGCCCATGTCGTCGAAAAAATGTTTTATCGTACCGTCTGATGGAAGCCCGTGAGCTGTAGTTTGATAAATAAATACACCCCAACACAAAGCAATTTCCTGTCCCTCAGACGCATCCTTTAGCTACTAGCTCGATACGGCAACCACTCCATAGTAGCGTCCCAGTGGAGCCAATGGCGGAGACGGATGGTGTCTCGACCATCGGTGCGGCTTTGTGGAGCCTGTCGTCGTCGTCCGTGGCGGCGATCAAGGAGGCCGACGTCGAGAATCTCCGGCTCATCGAGGAGCTGACCTCCAACGTGGACGCCGTGCAGGAGCGCGTCCTGGCAGAGATCCTCGGCCGCAACGCCGGCACGGAGTACCTCAAGGAGTGTGGCCTCGACGCCGGCAACACCGAACGCGCCACCTTCCGGGCCAAGGTGCCGGTGGCGTCATACGACGACCTGAAGCCATATATCCGGCGCATTGCCGACGGTGACAGTTCGCCCATCCTTTCGACGCACCCCATCACCCAGTTCCTCACCAGCTCCAGCACGTCGGCCAGCGAGCGCAAGCTGGTGCCCATCGTCAAGGATGAGCTTGGCCGCCGCGTGGTGCTGAAAAGTCTCGCTATATCAGTCTTGGACTTGTAGGTTAACCGCCAACAATTAGTAATAAATTGAATTAATTAAAATTTGACAGTTTCAAGAGCAAATACACTCTTAGAAATGCTTTTGCTAGTTAATGGCCATGCACGTTGAATGATTTTATATTTTTATAGGTACGTGTCTGGGCTTGAGAAAGGCAAGGGGCTCTATTTCCTGTTCGTCGAGGCCGAGTGGAAGACACAAGGCGGCCTCACGGCGCAGCCCACCTTGACAAGCATGTACAAAAGCGAACTCTTCGAGACCATGGCCAGCGCCTAAACGAGCCCAATGGCGGCCATCCTCTGCGCGGACGCGTCGCTGAGCATGTACGCGCAGATGTTGTGCGCCCTGTGCCCGCGCCAAGACTTGCTGCGCGTCGGCGCCGTGTTCGCCCCCGTGCTCCTCCGGGCGATCCGCTTCCTCCAGCTCAACTGGGGACAGCTCGCGGCAGACATCGAGGCCGGCGAGCTCAACCCGCGTGTAACCGATGCGTATGTGCGCGAGGCTGTCGCCGGAATCCTCCGGCCGAACACCGAGCTTGCCGGGTTCATCGGGACCGAGTGCTCCCGGGGTGACTGGGATGGCATTGTCACGCGCGTTTGGCCAGAACACCAAGTATCTGGACGTCGTTGTCACCGGCGTGATGGCACAATACATCCCGAGCCTTCCGTACTACAGCGGCGGCCTGCCGACTGTGAGCACCGCGTACGCGTGCTCGGAGTGCTACTCCGGCCTCAAACCCTCAACCTCAACCCAATGAGCAACCCGCCCGAGGTGGCGCCTACACCATCATGCCCAACATGGCCTACTTCGAGTTCCTCCCCGTGGGCAAGACCGTCGACGCGAGCAACCTCGTGGACCTGGCCTGCGTGGAGGTCGGGCAGGAGTACGAGGTGGTGGTCACCACCTACGCCGGGCTGAACCGGTACCGCGTCGGCGACGTCCTCCGCGGGATGGGGTTCCACAACGCGGCGCAGCAGTTCCTGTTCGTGCGCCGCCAGAACGTGCTGCTGTCTGTCGAGTCCGACAAGACCAACGAGGCCGAGCTGCAGCGCGCGCCGGAGCGCGCCTCGGTGCTGCTGCTCCGACCGCACGGCGCGTCCGTGGCGGAGTTCACCAGCCGCGCGTGCATCAGCCGCACAGGATCTGTGTATTCGTAGTAGTAGTAAGTAGCAGTAAAATGTGTCTAATTTATATATATAAGAATATATGTATTACTAAACTTTTTATATTTTAAAACGAAGTGAGCTAATATAATCTTAATAAAATAATAGTAGTTTATATTGATTTTTTAAACTTAGTCTATATTGATTCACATCTCCATTACCGACAACACAGGGCAGTCAACTTCTAGGAATCGTTTTCCTCGAGGGCACCAAGGGCCAAACATCTGGATGCCATGGCACCCTCGACTCCTGTGCCACGACGATTTTTTTTTCTATCAAAATAGATGTATAATTTAGATATAAATTTTTACGTGAAAAATCTTTATAAAAAAAACCACGGACATTGAACAGTAATAATGAGGTTGATTATAGACCTAAAAAAACTTTAGAAACGTTGTATTCCAATATATTGCTAACTGAAATTTAAATTATATATTTAACAATTTTCATCATGAAACATATTTTCTCTTGTAGCATAAAAATTATCACTCACCTAATAAGTAAAATCACTACACTCTAAATAGTCTCTAGAAATATACTATAACACTAATCAAATTTAAGCAAAGCTCAAACTTATTAGTAGAAACTGACTTTATTATCATATCAACTAGTTTATTATGAGTACTTATCTTGTATAACTTGATGTCACCATTAGCAATAACATTTCGAATAAAGTGATATCTCATATCAATATGCTTTGTTGTCTCATGGAATATCTGATCCTTTGTAAATTATATTGTAATTTGACTATCATAAAATATATTAATGCAATATATATTTCTATAAAGCTTAGTGTATAAACCTCTAAGCCAAATAGCTTCTTTATAAATTTCAAAAATATACATATACTTTACTTCAGTAGTAGATAACGCCCTAGTTACTTGTAAACTTATCTTTCAACTAACAACACAACTTTTAATGGTAAAAACATAACATGTGAGTGATCTTCTTTTATCCAAATCTTTAGCAAAAACTGAATCCACATAACCAACAAGTCCCTCTAGAACTCTTAAACTGCAAACAAGTATCAAAAGTACCACATATATATATGAAAATTCACTGAACTGTTTTTCAATGCTCTTTACCAGAATTAGGCATGTATCTACTAATAACACTTAATGTATATGATAAGTCAAGACGAGAACATACTATGTCATACATAAGTAAACCAACTGCACTTGAATATAGAGCTCTAGACATGTACTCAACGTCATAATCTGACCGTGGACATTGATAAGAAGATAGTCTAAAATATATAGCTAAAGGAGTAATCATTGGTTTTGCATCATACATGTTAAAGCGATAAAGAACTTTCTCAATATAACCTTTCTAACTAACATATAACTTGCCAGACTATCTTTCTCTAGTAATTTTCACACTGAGAATTTTCTTTGCTACACTTGAATCCTTTATCTCAAACTTACTATTCAATTATGCCTTTAACTTTGTTATCTTTGATTTATCGTTTGCAGCAATCAATATATCATCGACATAAAAAAGCAAATATATAATTGATCCATTAGCAGTTTTCACTATCAAAACTTGATCTTTTAAAATTCTAAGAAAGTATAAAAGAGTCAAAATTCTTGTATCATTGTCTAATTGACTGTTTCAACCTATAAAGAGACTTTTTCAATTTACAGACAAGATTTTCTTTTCTAGGAACAACAAAACCTTTAGGTTTCTCTATATAGATATTCTCTTCTAACTCCCCATGTAAGAATGCAGTTTTAACATCTAATTGCCCTAGTTCATAATCATGCATTGCAATAATATTAAATAAAGTGTGAATAGAACTATGCTTCATGCTTCACTGCAGGGAAAAAAACATCATTGAAATCAATACCTGGAATCTGGTTATAACCTTTAGCAATTAACCTTGCTTTGTATCTTACCTCATCACTTGGAGACATAACATCCTTTCTTTTAAAGATCCACTTGCAACGGATAGATTTCTTCTCCTTTAGCAATTTCACCGGTTTACAAGTACGAATCTTTTCAAATAACTCTATCTCATCATGCATAACAGATATCCATATATTGCAATTATTAGAAACAATAGTCTCAGAATATGTAGAAGTTTTTACATTACCTTCAATTTCTTCTGCCACACTCAAAGTATAAGCACCTATGTTCATTTCTTTAATATATCTTTAAGGGCATTTAAGAATCATCCTTCCTCTATTATGTGTAATAGAAGTTCATGGTGGCTTTTCAACAATAGAAGAATCTAAGTCTTCAATAACTAGTGAATCTTGGTTAATAACAATGTTTTTGTTTTTCAGTGTATTCCCTAAACTGCCTAAGTGCTCTACCTCTATACTTACTTTCTGTTGATTCTCAACAAGAACATTAGTAGAAAGATTGTCTTATAACATAACTGATTCAAGAAAGATAACATTTCTACTAATCACAACCTTTTTAGTTTCACGACACCGTAACTTATAACCTTTCATATCAGATGGATAACCAAGAAAAATATACTTAATAACTCTAGGCTCTAATTTAGCATTATCAACATGAGCATAAGTAGTGCAACCAAATACTCTTAAGTCTGAATAATTTGTTGGGCACTAGACCATACATCAATTAGAGTTTTCTTATCAATGACAATACTAGATGATCGATTAATAAGATAACAAGCTGTAGAAGTGGTTTCTGCCCAAAACTATCTAGACAAACTAGCATTTAATAACATGCAACCGGTGTTTGCTATAATTATCCTGTTCATATACTTAGCTACGCCATTTTTCAGGGTATATGAGAAATAATGTAGTGTCTCATAATGTATTTAGACTTGCAATATGATTTATATTGCTTAGATTATAACTCTATCCCATTATCAGTACATCTCTACCTTTTTTATGTCTTTCAACCATAGTCTTCTACTCTTTAATAACAAAAAATGCTTAATATTTGTGCTTCAAGAAATAAGCCTAAACTTTTCCCAAATAATTATCAATAATAGTCATCATATAACAAGAACCTCCTAAACATGTCTTACGAGCATGGCTCATAAATCATAATGCACATCATCAAGAATACCTTCTATAGTATGTATAGATATATTGAATCTCTTGTGCTTGCCAAAGATACAATGATCACAAAATTTTAGCTTCCCAATGCTTTGACCATCTAGCAATCCTCTCTTGCTCAACTCTGCTAAACCATATTCGCTCATATGCACAAGTCACATATGCCAAAGATTAGTAGTATCGGAATTAGGTAATGAATTAGAAATTATAGCAATATTATCTAATATTGTAGTACCCTATAGATGGTACAAATTGATAATTTTAATATCAACTTTTATCACAACAAGATAACCTTTAGTTACCTTCACAACAAGTAATATGCCACACATTTGATAGTGATTTGATGCAAACATCAAACATTTTGATCTGAATAGTGCCAATACCTGCAACCTTGCATGATATGCTATTACTCATCAAAACATTACTACCTTCAACGGGCTCATAAGTGGCAAACCAATCTCTATTCGGGCACATATGATAAGTGCAAACAGTATCAAGAATCTATTGATCATTAGTTTGTGTACAACCAGGGTAAGCAACAAGTAATTCTCCATCAGAACTATCATCACTAGCAACGTCGACTTTATCTTTCTCTTCTTTCTTACCTTTCAGCCTATAATTTTTATTGTGTTTATCTTCGTTCTGTAGTTTCCAACACTCAAAGATTTCATGTCCACCTTTCTTGCAATATTTGCATAACTTATAGCTGCCTCTAGACTTTGATCTCCCATGATAATTATTAGAACTTTTGTCTCTTGATTGATTTGTGTTCTTTTCCTTTTTGCCTATCATGAACAACCAATCCTTATGCTTGTGAACCTAAACCTTCAAAAGTTACCATCCTTTTTCATCTTTTCCTTGGCATGCAAAGCATCATAAATTTCTTCTATAGTTAGAGTATCACGACTATAAAATATGGTATATCTGAAATTTACGTATGAGCTATGCAACAAACACAATAGAATAAGACCTAAATTCTCTTCACCATACTTTACCTCCATAGACATAAGGTCGGCAACAATTTTCTTAAAAGTAAAGAGTTGATCCATCACATACTCATCATTTTGTAATATGGGTAAGAATAACTTTTGATTTAAGTGTATCTGGTCAGATTTTTTATCATATAAATATATTCCAACTTCAACCATAATGCTATAGTTGTTTTCTCTTTGTATACCTTTTTCAAAATATTGTTAATAGATGAAGATGACTATATACCATAGCCTTATGGTCTTTTTTTTATCATCATCAGGCCAATCATTTTCCCTCTCATCTAAGTTTTGTTGTGCAAAAACGGATTGCATCTTTACTTGCCATAACAAGAACCTTATGTCTTGATCAATGAGTGGTAGCTCATACTTCAAACTTACCATGGAAATTAATACTAAAACTAATTTAGGTAAACCTAGCACAAACGAGAAGCTCTGGTGCACTGTGTATGCACGTAGTGTACATCTAGTACTCTCCTGGTACGTGGGCATGTGGATGTAGCAATCACAACGTGAAATTCAATTCACGTGAACATGGACGATATTGATGGCTTCTAGGGCCTTTTTTTTTCTTCGATTTTCGTGCGCTATAGGTGGCTCTGCCTGCTGCTTCTTTTTTTTTTATCTACGTATGATAGTAGATGTAGACGTCGGGTGCACAAGCTGCGGAGGCAATCCAGCTAGGACTGCGAACTCACCGAAAAACTTCGACGTGACATGTTGCGCGGCTGCGCGGGCGGTGGCGTAGTGTAGATGATCTCGGCGATGAATTTGACGAACCGATGACTGCCAGGTAGGTAGATGGATGTTCAATATTTTAATACCACTTATATAAAAATAGATATACAAGAAGATACGAATTTTTATATAAAAAAAATCCTTATAGGAAAAAATACGGATATCGACTGACAATAATTACTATTGATAAGTTAATTATAAATGTAAAGAAAAAACGTCGTAACTTTCCGTGTGGTATATAAAAAATAGAAAGACTCCTGCTAGAAAAATAATATAGCTAGAATTTAAATTATATATTTAATATTTTTGAGAGTCCAATATGCCAATAGGGTCACTGTGCAGTGGTAGTACCGTCACCACGTGGGTCTAGAAATCTTAAGTCGCGTAAACATTTTCCTCTGATTGGTTTACAAGTCAGAATCTATCGTCCTTGGCCATGCATTGCAGACCAAGATGGGAAAATAGGGTTGCAAAATGAGAAATTTTGAGTATGAAATGACTCGTCTAAAGCGTAAATTAATCATAATAAAGCTGCGTTACAACGGTAGCTCTGTGCGATTGGTGCTTTTCTCAACGGGTGTGTTCGGCAGCACCGGATCACCGCTTCTTATCTGTCATGTTGTTTACGAGGATATTTTTTAAAATATTAAACGGTATATTTTTTATTAATATATATGTTGTTTTAAAATTATTTTAATATATTTTTAATTTTTAACTAATACTTAATTAATTATATATTAACTATTTTATATACTAGCCAACCCTTATAAACTAAAGCAGCCTTATAAAAGTGAGAGAAAGACAACGCAAAACATGGTAGAAATGTTTGAATTCAAAGAGTGAACTCTGAAAAGACTTAGCGTGACTCAAGCTAGAGACTTGAGGGTATTTCTCTTTTCTTTTATCTTCTCCTTGGAACAGTGGAACACAGATTTACAGGCCAGTTTTGAACTTTTGATTTACAGGCCATAATTCCTGGCAGCTTCGGACTTGTAGATCTACGCATGAACAATCGTTACAACTCACAAGGCCCATGTGTTGTCCAACACTTTGACATTAGTAGTAGTAGATGGCAGTATGTAGTTTAATCTAAGTTCACTGTTGGAATTTGCATTTTGGTGTGTATCTAACCATCTATCCTCCACATTCATTAGGGTTAGACGACAAGAGTTTGGGAAGATCGGGTCCGTTTGATACCAGTAGTACATCAACGAATCGGTTTTCAGTAACTACTAGTGGCAGCGGCCGTAAAGCTGGGGAAGTGCAAGTAAAGGACAATATTAAACTCCTAATGATGTTCATATTAAGTACAGTATTAACTGATGCAGTGATGTGAACCGTATGACCTTTGTACTGCTAAGTAGTCAGGGTTTGCGTTACCACCTAGCATACCGTTCCTGCCCTTGGCACGGCGGTTATCTCACAGTAATGTAAAAACCGTGATAAATTCATGTTTCGGAAAATTGAATTCAAAATTGATAACCATGTGGTGGAGAAAAAACCGTGGACGGTTGAACCGAGAAAAAAAATAAAAGAAAAAATGCTAAAATGGCTAAAAAAATAAGAAAAATTGTAAATAATTACCCGTAGAACATATTAATTACTAAATAGAAAAAAATTTAACATAAACTTTGCTATATGTTGGATATTCAAACGATTAGAAATAATAATTTCACAATTAACCAATCAATATATATCACAATTAACCTTTGAAATTAATAGATATAGGATAATATAATATCCATAAGTATTATCATTATCCCCAACCAAATATTTTGTATGTTAGCATGGCCGAATGAACAGTAGAATCATTTTTTTTGACAATTTTAGTTTTGCTGTAGAATTTGATATTACCTACATTATTTTTATATAATTTCTTTACCAGAAGGCTCTGCAAATTTTTTAAAAAAATCCCTTATTTTTTTTAAAAAAATAAATTCGGATGAATTTTATCCAAACGAAATCGTCGATTACCGCGGTGGTAACCAGCGGTTTCCTGAACCCTGCCTAATAGTACTATCTTCTATATCAGGCCCAGGGAGAGGAGGGAACGGCGGCTGCTGCCCGGCGGCGCGTCGACGAGAGATGTGACCCAACGACGTGTTGGCGGTAGCGGCGGCCTATCGGAGCAGCGGTGGCGGTCGGGATGGACGTGACAGAGGTGAGGAGTTCATTCTTTCTTTTCATTTTTCTCTGGATTTCTGCTCTTTTTTTTTCTCGAGAGAGACTTTCCCTTCTTTGTTTCAAAAGATAAAAGCTTTTCCCTTCTTTGTTTCAAATGGCACACCAAAAATGCCGCAAAATCATTTTTGAAGAAAATAAATACACCGTAAAATGAGATTTATGAGCCGAACATCCCAAGATTATGTGCCCACAGAAATGCTGTGCTAGCTGGCCTTCTCTGCTCATCTGGAACCTGCACCCAGTCACACGCACGCTGCACGCTCCAGCACACTCGCCAGTCATCCCATTCCACGCTGATCGCCACCGGCCACCCCGCCCCCAACTCCGAAGCCTAGAAAAGCTACACCTTTTATTCCTCCGCCTTTCCCACCTCTTTCTTTAATCCTCCGTGTTCCCAAGAAACTTAATTGGATCTCATCTGTGACACGCGCAGCTGGGCTCTCGGTCAAACCCCCGGCTTTTCTTTAATCCCATCTCCTACCCACTTAGATCAATAATCACCACTCCTTGAAGAGGTTTAAGAGCTCTTAATTGCAAACTGTTAAGCCTCCAAGAAACAGAAGCTACACGAAAGAATCCAAACCAAGAACCGAGACTCTGGTAGACACTACTCTACCTCCTCGGATTCTCTGCGTGCCGCCTGTGTGCGTGAGTGAGTGAGAGAGAGCTTCCCGTTTCTCACTTCCTCCAGACTCCTGTAGTCCACTGCTCCAGCGGTCCAGCCTCCAATCTTTCAGTTCGTGTTTCGTTCTTGGCTGTGTGTATCTGGACAGGGGAAGAGGAAGTGGAAGAAAGGTCTCTTCGCCGGGGACAAGATCAGGTGGATTATTTCTTCTGTTTTGTGGTTGTTTTGTTCATTATTTTTCTTCTACTGCTGATACGATTGCGATGTCCCCGTTTGTTGCTTTGTTTTTGGAGCCTTGTGATCTTTTGTGCTCGTGACCTTTTACCAACTGAGGTTTTTCTTGGAAAGGGATGGGATTTTAACCGAGGAGAAGGGTGAAATGTTCTTGAAAGCTTGCTTGTTGATGACTCAGACAAATTTTTAGGCGTTTCCATCTCCCTGTTCTTTCCTTGCTGCTTCACGTTTCCTACAGCTTCATATTCGGTGATTGCGGTTTTGAGTTTTAACTCTCGGGGATGGAGTTTTTATGAATTCATCATGATTAGGCGACGATTGTATTGGGAATTTATCCTGATGTTTTGAGAGGTGACTGCTGATTGAATTGGTTATTCAGTTTGGTGTTGATGTGCTTTCATGCGTAGCCCCTTGGTTTTCTTGGTTCAATTCCTCCTCTTTCTGCATAACCGTGCACCACCCAAATATTTCTTCTGACAGCTCATCGCCATCTCGGGTTATCTCATAGATTTCCCTCAGATTCCTTGAATTGCTTTGTTCTTGGATGAGAGTCTGGATCGGTGGTTCCTGTTTCTTGGATGGTTGTAAACTCGCAGATTTTCAGAGTATTCGGCAAGCTCTGCGAACTGTCTGAATGGAGTACTTTGAACTGCATTGGTGTCCCAAGTTGTTTCTTTATGGTACGATGATCTGGAAAGATTTAGAAAGATTGATACTTTAATGTCATCTTTGGCTGTATTCTACAAATGTGAAGTTCTTGTATTTCTCGTCATCAATGTCTTTCTCAGCTCAATGTTTAAGTGTAGTTTGTGCAATGTTGTATGAAGGACATAATTTCTTCAATGTTGATGTTTCAGCCTCAGTTAAGAGCTTCTGAGAAAGTGAGAAGTGCCCTTGGATCATAAGAAATCAGATGCTAGAGCACGGTAATATGTGGCCAGTGAGTCTAAAAACCGTGGTGATGCTGTTAATGCTCATGGTTCTCAATGTTTCAGGTAATAGTTCATTGTAACCTATGGCATATGCATATGGCTTTATACTCAGTGCTTTCAATTAGGTTGGTACTTTGTCATGTTGATGCAATTGGTGCTCTGATTTCCCAAGGTGTGGGAAAGATCAGTTTAACTAGGACTTCGAAAAATTACTGTTTTGAACTGCAAATGGGTGCTTAATAACCGTGCCATATATATTATTCTTCTTCACAGGAGCATTTGTTGGCATCAATGTTGGCACCGATACTTCGAAGCTACCATCAGCATCAGACATAGTGTCTATCCTGAAAGAAAAGAAGATTCAACATGTTCGTCTGCTTGATTCAGACCATCAGATGCTAACTGCCCTTGCAAATACTGGAATAGAAGTGATGGTTGGGGTTCCAAATGATCAGCTACCTCGCGTGGGGCAATCTCGGTCTACAGCTGCTGATTGGATTAACAAGAATGTTGCTGCCTACATTCCTGCGACTAACATAACATATATTGCTGTGGGGAATGAGGTTCTCACTGCAGTACCAAATGCAGCTCTTGTTCTTGTACCTGCATTGCAATTCCTGCAATCAGCACTTTTGGCTGCAAACCTCAATACCCAGGTGAAAATTTCAAGTCCTCATTCAACAGACATGATCTCAAAGCCATTTCCTCCGTCTACTGCCACATTCAATTCAACATGGAGCTCGATAATGTTTCAGTATCTTCAATTTCTTAACAACATAGGATCTTCCTTCATGCTGAACGCCCAACCATATTATGACTATGTCAAAGGGCAAGGTGTATTCCCCTTAGAATATGCCCTGTTTCGATCACTAAACCCTAATAGTCAAATTTCAGATCCTAACACAAATTTGTTCTATACCAATATGTTTGATGCTATGGTTGATGCTACTTACAACTCAATGCAAGCAATGAATTTCACTGGGATCCCTGTTATGGTTACAGCTTCTGGGTGGCCATGGAATGGTGGGCAAAACGAGAAGGCTGCTAATGTGGATAATGCTTTGGCCTACAATACAAACCTCATACGCCATGTACTAAATAATTCTGGTACTCCTGGCCAGCCAAATAATCAAGTTAGCACATACATATTTGAGTTGTTCAATGAGGATCTTCGGGCAGGACCTGTCTCAGAGAAAAATTGGGGTATCATGTCTCCGAATGCAACTGCTGTGTATAGTCTTACATTTGAAGACATGGCCATAACTAATACAGATTCACCAGCTTTGCGTGGGACGTTCTGTGTAGCAAATTCAAGTGCTCCTCATAGTGCATTGAAGCAAAGCTTGGATTGGGCATGTGGATCTGGCTCTGCAAACTGTAGTGCAATTCAACCTGGTCAACCGTGCTATATATCAGATGACATTGTAGCAGTTGCTTCTTATGCTTTCAACGATTATTACCACAGGACACAAGCAAGTGGCGGAACATGCAACTTCAATAGCACTGCAATGGTAACATCTAACGATCCAAGTAAGCCAATTTCTTCTCTTTGACTACCCATTTTCTACAATTATTAGGTACTAACACTTTTGCAGAATTGTCAATTAACTGGTTGCAGGCAATTTGGCACTTGGCACATGATTGTTATTTATCATTGATCTCAGCACTAAGAGCATATTTCACATAATCGGCACATTGCTTTACATCTTTCGCTTTTTGCACATTTAGTAATATTCTTTGGCTCCTAATTGAAGGCAAAAATTTAAGCTTACATATTGAAACGACTAGATCTAGATGCAGGTTTTCACATAACCAATAGCCACCATATTGGCTTAGATCTGTGTTTTCTGTTGCACAAAGCCGGTGCTGTACTTACATTTTATGATTCTAAAGTTTATAATGCTTTTAAATCTGTCAGTATAACATATTTGTATGGTACCACTTATTTACCCTTAGGACATTAGGTTGGCTAGATTGTTAGTTAACCTGCCAATTTATGCATTTATACTTGTTACATGGAATTGCTTAAGATATGTGAAACTTATAGGTACCTATCCTCTCGTATGTTAGAATAGTAGTATCCACATGACTACTACATGATTCTATGGTGCCTTCCTGGCGTGCAGCATGGCAGCTATTACACATTGTCTTGATCCAAGTGAAACTAAAAAGTAGTACATGCAAAAGAACTGATTGGCCCATTCCTTGTGACTTGTTTTGCCTTCTTAATATGACTTGGATGCAAACAAGGTTATAAGTGAACATGTTTAAGTTTTGTATGTCTGACACTGACCTCTGATTCCGTCAGAATGCTAAAGCAAGAAAATTTGGACAGTGCTTAGACTTTAGATATTTTATCATGCTAATATAAGGTGTTTACCACAAATTAAATCCATGATCAGCATCCTGTAGTTTCTTGCGTTTTCATATAGAAGGCACTGTCTTTCTTAGTATGTTTAAAGAGAAAGATTATTTGCTGTTAGATTGGACGAGCGCTTGCCTCTTGTCCCTGTTTCATGAGCCTAATACAATTTCATTGCATCAAAATATGCAGGCCATGGGTCATGCATTTTTGCAGGAAGGTGAGTCCTTTTTATTCGATGTTTTAGTGCTAATGGTTCTACATTTCTGTCGCTCTATCCTGATGATGTTTTGGTTCTTCTTGCAGCACTGGCTCCAATGGCAGCAGTGGTGGTGCAGCTTCAGGGCCCGTAAGCCCAGACAATTTTGCTACACAAACTCAATCGTGCTGGTTGATTCACTTAATTGTCACATTGGTGCTCATTTTAGTTTTCCTGTAAAACCCTGTAAACAGTGATGCATTTTGGATGAGATGCCCGAAATTTATTGTGGATCTTGTCAGTGGGTAGTTTAGGGAGCCATATTTGGCTTTGCTGTATTGAGGTAGTAGATGGCATGCGTGTCTCAAAAATTTTTTTGTCCTAGAAATGAGCAAGATGCATCAATTTTGAATGCCAGGCTGGGAGTATTATTGTGTTAGTCTTGTTTTCTGAAATGTGATTGTATGATTCCGTGCTGTTTGCTCCTGAGTATAGCTTCCGTACTGTGCTGTTTACCCTTCATTATTTTGCTGCTGGGAGTCCAGTGGCACCTATCTCTTGTGGTTAGGCTATGATCTGAATTCCACACCAATTAATTGTAGTTTTTTTTTATTTTGATCGAAAAGAATAATGGCAGGAACTCTGCCTATTTGATTAAGGAGGGAAATAGCATAACACAGTCAAGATTTACGCATTGTGCCAAACAACTTAATCAACAATATTAAAAAAAATTATATTTAATTAAATTTATAGAAAAAATATAGTAATATTTTTAATATAAAATAAATATACTATCAAAATATATTTAATATTCTATCTAATAAAATTAATTTGATTTTATAGATGTTATATTTTTTCTATAAGCTTCATGAAACTAAAAAATAACTTTAAAAAAATTTAAATAATTTGTAATATAAAATTAGCGCGTGTGACCATGTGCACGTATTGGTTATGGACGTACACTCCGTCCTCCTTATAGTGGAAGTAGAAGGCATGCACAATTTATTTAATGAA
Source organism: Oryza coarctata (assembly GCA_030770085.1). Classification (NCBI taxonomy): domain Eukaryota; kingdom Viridiplantae; phylum Streptophyta; class Magnoliopsida; order Poales; family Poaceae; genus Oryza; species Oryza coarctata. The sequence continues at coordinate 15,994,505 of CM061475.1, forward strand.
AATAGTACTTCAATGAATTTTTCTATAGCTATGATTTTGATGCTACAAACACTACAATATATTAGTATATAACAAATTAAAAGTGACAATATTTTTAGACTTTGACCATATCTTATATATTTATATATTTATAGGAGGGAGTACTTAATTATGAATTTTCGAGAAAAAAAAAGATGAAGATGATTACGTAAAACGAGAAAACTTATTAGTAAATAATCAATTAAGTGTTACCTATTCTAAAGTAACTTTTCGACAATTTTTTTTATAAAAAACTATGCTGCAGCTCCGAACGGAGCCTAAGGTACTGAAGTACTGAACTCACTTTGGTTTTGGTTTACTGAGAGATGGCCTCATAGTCCTCATATGTGTGCTCTACTGAGATTACTGAGATGTGATCACTTTTTGGCCCATTATTTCTGACAAGTATGGCCTGGTACAAATGGGTTTTAATCCTCACCAACGCAGAAGCCGGCCCACGTACTCATCCTTGTTTCCACCTCTTCGGCAGGAATTCCGTCGACGTCATCGATCAGTCGAGGCCAGGACATGTCCTCTTCCTCCCCCTTCCCCAACTCTCGCTCTCCTTTCCCCGCCGGCGCCGGCGCCGGCACCAGCGGAGGTGGAGGAGGAAGTTCCGGCGGTGGAGGTGGAGGCTGGAGTGGCGTGCGCCCCTGGGGCTCCAGCGGCGGGACATCGGTGTCGTCGTCGGGGAAGCGGATTCAGAAGGACCTGATGGACCTCAACGCCTCCGACTGCTCGGCCGGGCCTAAGGGCGACAACCTCTACCACTGGCTCTCCACCATAATCGGACCCCAGGGTATCGCCCTTCCCCCTCTCCGCTTACTTCCTCTGCTAGCAGCAGCAGCTGATAAAGCTCGTGTGAATTTTACTACGGCTCAGTGCGAATTTCGCCTGTTTTACTGCGGCGCTGTGCGAATTTCACCTGTTCAAATTGCGGTTATTTTTTTTCCGTGTGGATTCAGGGACTGGGGTGTAGAGTAAACTAGTCTGATGAGCACCTTCACTTTGTTCTAACGCAGTACTTGTCTTTCAGGATCCCCGTATGAAGGAGGGATATTTTTCCTTGATATTGTATTCCCGATTGAGTATCCGTTTAAACCTCCCACGGTAAGAACTAAGAATTTTTCACTTCTTTTTTTCCTTGTGTTTGCTTAAATGGGCTATCAGGTTGCCGGCTATCTTCGTCAAATGCCTTGTGAAGAAAGTTTTCCAAGATCCTAAAGGCTTAAGTTGTTACTTGACATTTTCTCTCCTTGTATGTGTGCATTCTACCTAATGCTATGATTCATGAGTGATCATATTTTTATTGTTGGAAAAAAATATCTAGAACGAATGTGACATTCCATTACAATAATTATTGATATACTGCTATGGATTCACCATGTGGTAGCGGCGTTAAGGCAGGAAGGACTTGCATCAAAAGAAGTTTTTTGAGACACTGGCATGACTGAAATCTCGAAGAACTGGAATAGAAAATAAAATAGGATGTATAATTGGTTCTGCTTTGGTATGTAAACAGAGTACTACAAAAGAGATGAACATTGGTATGTTTAGTAAATGCATAGGGTATTTTGTTTCAAAAGCCTACTATCGCCAAACTTCTTTAGTTTGTTCAATAAGAATTGTTTAACCTAATTTGCTACGCCTTTTATTTAGCCTAGAAAGGGAAATAGAAAATACGTTGAATTGTTTGACAAAGAATCAAGATTCATCCTAAAATGGAATATCTCAATATTCAATGAACATTTTGGGGAAACAGGAAGGCCTGTGTTCAAGAGCAAGCCCAGCAAATAGTGTGATGATTAGAAGGACCTAGATAACAAACGGGGCTATGTTAAAGCTAGCCTGTTTTATTTTTAATTAAAGCAACTTGCGTTCATTTTAAGGTAAGCGTCATTTTACCTCTTGGTCTTGATTATTTATGAAGAGACTTACCTGAAGTATGTTTTACGCTTAGTGTTCAAGAAAATAACTGCACGGAGTTGCTAAAATGTTGTTTTCCTAGATGTCTCCTGTTTTGGTTGATCCTTCTATGTAAAAGTTTTACAGAGAAAGGTTTTGTCCATTGGAAGCCTTACTAATATGTGCTTGGGCATTGCCTTTATACTATGTCAACATATCATTTTCGTTTTGTGGATCTTGGCTTAGAATATAAGAGAGTCTGGTAAAAAAGAAAAGCCTTCTAAATGCAGATTTTCAGTGCATTTAGTGGTGTCATTGACTAATCAGAATCCAACTGCTGACCAAAGCCTACAGCCCGATGTGACCACCTGTATCTTGTTTTGGTGATTGCTTAGACTGCTACTGTCTTTGTCCAGCTATTACCATCAACTTATAATGCGCTGATGGCAGGTAGGATATGAGGGATCTGAACAGCCAACCTTCATCTCTGCTCTTCAGTATTTCATGGAGCATCTGAAATTCTCCCCCATTCTCTAGATAGCAGTGCTGGAACCCTGGAGCAATGCTAGCACTACTTTGACTTAACACACAACCCTGCAGTGGCCTACCTTTTACCTTGACCAGCACATGGAACCATGTAAATACCAATGCAAGCCAACATGACAATTGTATTAATGCTGCTAATGATAGATCCATATAATTTGTGACAGTAAGTGAATTTTCTTAAGTTTTTGTTGAGAGTTGATAGCACAATCATAATGCAAGAAATACACTATAGGCTCGTAATTGTGGCTTGATATTTGATGTTCCAATAACTAAAAATATCTTAAAATTTGTATGCTCTCCTAGTTGAAGGTGCTAAATTTTCAATATTGAAGGAGTTAAAATTTCAATACAATATGTATAAATAGAAGCGTGGAGCAATCAAGATCCACTGCTGATATTTTACCTATATTTTAGTATTAGGGGACCTCTATTTGTGGTTAAAACTGTTCTGTCACTATGCTAGGTAACTTTCAAGACAAGGATTTACCACTGCAATGTTGATTCAACTGGTAACTTGAGTATGGAAATTTTAAGGGAAGGCTGGAGTCCTGCTTTAACTATTTCAAAGGTGCTACTCGCCATTAAAGCCATCATCACAAACCCAGATCCATGTACGTTCCTAGTTACACTATTATCAGAATTGTTCTGTTTCTGCACTATCTTCCATGACTAAGCATGCAGTCCTGTTCCAACGAATTGTAATATAAGCATAATTGTTGCTTCATCTCAACTTGAAAACCTCACATTATGATTGTTTTTTTTTCTGTGCAGATTGCCCATTGGTGCCAAGCATTGGACGTTTATACTTGACTGATAGAACTAAGCATGATGAAATAGCTGCGGAGTGGACAATGAGGTTTGCAAGATAGGGAGTTCTATCTGCAGCTAAGCAATATCACTGACTCCGTAAATGAAAATATTTGGTGTGCCCTGAGATGTACAATGTTGGGAAAGGATAAGATACTTTGTTTAGGCTGAGCTGTGACATAAGATGTACCCTGTGCATTTTATATTAAACAATTATTATGATTTTAGTTTTTAGGTGGCAGAATATGCTTCAATAATATTGTACTTATCAAAGCTGCCCCCAATCTTTCTTCAGAATCTGTTCGTCCAACTTATGAGTAAGTTTCTAAAATGCTATTTATTGGACCTGGGTATTACCTCCTATCCGAGGTGTCAGCGTGATTCGTTCAAAGGAATAATTTAGGTTAACATCTCCAGTCAAAGTATGTGAAGACGTGTCAGTCAAATCTTTTGCTTGAAACCAAATATTGATGTTTCTCAGCTCTTAGGTAGTTGGGAATAGCTTCAAATACACAGCAATTTTCTTTATTTCAAAACTTTGTCCCTACTTCCTAGCATTCCTTATGCTGTGGATTAATATATATTGTCATCTTGCAAACTACAATTTTTCATGTACTAAAACCTTATTGCAGAACAAATATTCTAGATGTTTGTGGGCTTGTGGCAGAATATTGATGATTTGTCCAATAATATTAACTTCATTTTCACTTCATGTAGGGATTAAAGGCTACTAAGACAGGAACTGATTTTACAAATGACCAAACCAGACTTTATCTCTGAAATGGACATTTTACCAGCTCACCTATTCCCAGTACGGACTGTGCATCTACTAATCGCATCAGGCAACCTATAACAACTCCACCCCTGAGAAGAAGCAAGTTGCTCTTTCTGGTGATCTTTCTCCTCAAACCACTGACAATGACCACCGAGTGCGATGTGAACAAATCTCGCCACTTCGATCTTGGCATGTCGAGGCGAACACGAAGATCAACAAGTCTCATCACTTGTTATCAAGATCAACATGTGCCACCCCTGGCACAGCAGCTACGTCAAGATGCCAAGCTGAAGACATTGTTCCAGTGCCAAGATACAGAGCTTCAGCTACCATATCTATATGAAGATCAGGAGTTGAGGATTCTAGAGGCGCCACTGCAAAGCCAAGGTGATGAACAGGAGACACCGAATGGATACCATGATGAGCAGGAGAAACTTCACCATTACCTAGATGAAGAGGAGGAGAAGAAACTTCACCATTATCTAGATGAAGAACCGGACAAGAAACTTCATCATTATCTAGATGAAGAGCAGGAGAAGAAACCATTCCAGGATCAAGACGGAGAGAGGAAAACACCAAAGCAATATCTTGATGAGGATCAGAAGACATTGCAGCAATGCCAAGATGAGGAGGAGAAGGTGTCAAATCAATACGAAGACGATGAGGATACTCCAGGGCAATACCAAGATGAGGAGCAGAAAGCAGCTAAAGAATGCGAAGAAGAGAAGACATCAGAGAAGTATCAAGATGAAGAGCACAAGTCACTCGAGGCACAGCACCAATGCCAAGACACGGAGAAGAAGGCCCTGGGGCAATGCAAAGCTGCGAAGAAGCTGATCTCACCGCCTTGTGCCGACGACGTGCCCCGGTTCTCCCTTCAGGATCTGATACAAGATAAGCAGGTCCTCATCGGAGAAGCCAAAGCCACCAGCAATCTCGGAAACGGGGAGAAAGCCATTGCTAATCATAAACTCCCTGCACCTCCGGCTGCTGGCGGCGCGACGTTGGCCATGGTGATAAAGCGAACTGACGGGGGGAAGAAGTCGATGGGAGTGATCCGCCGGTGCGTGAAGGCCCTGAACCAGATGGTCAAGGCCAAGCACAGCTCCAAGAAGAACAAACCTTTCTAATCACAAGTGAGTACATGCTTCTGGTCCAGAGTTCTAGAATCAGCGCATCTCATAATAATGCACTATTATTGTGCAAATACATGGTTTTGGGTATAGTTCAAAATGTGCAGAATCTGCCAAGAAACTCTAGAGCAAAGCCAACCATCTACCTGAACAATAATCTTGACCAACTTTAGTAGGGTATCATCCATGCGTTATGTTATCTGAGTTGCTTTATGGCATTTGCTCAGCAATGTAATCACTCAATGATGTACCAGATGAAGCATCAGAGTCTAGCTAGCTAGTTCACGCGCTCTGAATGCATCCTCTGAAAAGTTAGATTACACGAAGTATGAACAGGTCAGAGATGGTGTTGGTGCACGCCTCCTTTCTATCTTTTTGAGAGTCACGTCCCCTTTTCATTTTGGTGTATTCATGATGAATGTCGAGAGTGCACGTTAGTGAAAAAAAAAGAGAGGAGAGTTTGTGAAGTTTGCGAGGTGCTTGCCACATGCCAACAAGTATGTGATTCATCACATATTTCTGCTCTTTTGATGATCTGTCACAGTTTTTGATGCTGTCGACTATTGCAGTTGCACCGGGTTTGCTAGGACAGGTGTTCTTTTCAAAGCGATTGGGTTCACTTTTTTTTAGATGAGGTTTGCCAGGGTTGAGTTTTTAATGTTGTATATATCAACTGACATAGAGCAACCTGTCAAAGGATAAAGTGGCTTTAGAAAAGAATTAGGGGATTCCCACGCAATTTTACTTATAGCTTGATAAAGATATAATTAGATTTGATATATCATAATTATATATATATTCTATTTCTATAAATACATATGGTTTTTATATGTATTTCATATAGAAGTTTTAAAATAAAAAATAGAATTGGATTATATATATAACTCTTAGTTTTTTTTCTGTTTCCATGCCTAGAGCAATAATTTGTATACGGTATTTAAATGTAGAATTATATTTGGTACAAATATAATTATTTTTTTATACAACTATATATCAATCTACACCGCTATAATCTAAATTCACTATAATCTGACGGCTTAAATCTTTTATTTTTTTTATTAATATGAGAATTTATAATCTAAATTCACTATAATCCGACGGCTTAAATCTTTTATATTTTTTTATTAATATGAGAATTTTTAGTATTCAGTGAGAACGTGGTGACTTATTTTCGAGCTATTTTATAATATAATATATTTGGACAAAATAGTCACTGTAGAATTTAAAATGTACTACTGGAAAACATGATATATAGTCCATTGACATCAATTTATTTATTTATGAGTAGAAAAGACATCGTGCCATAAGGACAAAGTGGCTCTGAAAAGGAACTCGGAGCAAAAAAAAAATGTGTGTAATTTTGAAAATGTGGATAAGTTGGTAGATGGCTAGTTATAATAGTCATACTTAATACTCTGGTTTTAGAAGTCCTCGAGAACATCTGTTTAGAGCAGTATGCAAGACACATGCGACTCTCACGTAGACCAGACATATTTCGGTAAAAAAAAACACTAGTTTGGCTTTTCTCAATTAAACTTTTAAAATTTTAATTATAAATGGATTTTGAAATAGTTAGGTTGAGAATATAAAAATGGTATGGGTAGATTTGTGTTGCAAAGTACTTTCATAACCTCATAAACTTATTAATTTTTTTAAAAAATATTCATTGCTTACTCCGTTTGATATTGTAAGATGTTTTAACAGTTAAATTTTTAATTTTTAATAATTTTATAGAAATATATATCAACATCTATAAGTTTATCGAATCAACCTTGAATATATTTAATATTATATTTATTTTGTATTAGAAATTTTGCTACATTTTTTTATAAATTTGACCATTCTTAAAGAAATTTAACTTTAAAAAACTCAAAACTTCCTACAATATCAGAGAGAGTTGCACCTCAAAATCATCTTAAAAAACCAAATATCTCGTATTTTTAATCAAAGAAAGTATTTGCGTATTTCTAACTCTTATAATTTTATTCCTTAGCCTACACAATTGGACAGCATTGCACTATTATTACAACTAAGTTCTATACACCATGATAATTTTTTTAAGAAACATGTATATGTTTTTTTTATGAAATACAGTATAACACATGTAATTATAACACGCTCACGATCACCTTATAACACACACACTGCCCCTAAGTACATCTGACCTATATCATATCCTTATATAAGCATGTTTGGCTGTAAACGGATATATCTGCTAACATTGAAAAAATAATTATTTATAAATATAAACATCTATAACAAATACTGGATGGATAGATCCCACCAGAATAAACATAAACCATTAAACTATCACCACTTCACATGTATATTATTTATTAAACCACTGGTAACCGTTATTTCTATATATCCATTGATTTTATTTTGTACTTTACTTTTTTATACATTTATCATTCATTTTATTAAAAAAATTATATAATTATATAAAATTATTAGTTATGTTTAAAGTATACATCTAATTATAATAAAATAAATAATAATTACGAATAAGATGAATAATTAAATATAAATAAAAAATGAACGACATCATGCATGTCCTGTTAATATCGCGGTCTTTGTTACTAGAAAAAAATAGGCTCACACGCAACAACTGCAACTCAGCATCCATGTCGCAGTGAGTCCTGTGCCAAAAATTGTGGTCGTCCAATAGCGTGCCTCGGCCTGATTTTTATCGGGTCCCACCAGCCCGGGGATCCCGCCACGTCAGCGTGACCGGAGCCAAAGGGTTGGATTCCCGGCGACGCGTGGCACGACGCGGCCGCGCCCGCTATCTCCTCCCGGATAAGCCACCCATCCAGCTACGCTTCCCGCGCGTGCAGATCCCTTAAACCGCCCACGCACCACACGCGCCGTCACCTCCTCAGCTCGATCACCACACACACGACCGGACTCCACGCGACGCACCATGGCTCTGGTCTCCGCCTCCTCCTCCTCCACCGCCGTCGCGGCGCTCCCCGGCGCCGCCCGGACCTCCTCCTTCCTCGGCGGCGCCGTTAGGGGCAGCAACAGCAGGCTGCTGCTGAGGCAGGCCGAGTTGTCAGCGCGGCCGTCGTTCGCCGTGCGCGCCGCCGCTCCCGACAGGCCCCTCTGGTTCCCCGGCAGCACCCCGCCACCGTGGCTCGACGGCAGGTCGGTACCACCTCTGCTTGACGCGTTCACAAACACTCTGTTTGTATCATGGACTCCTCTGACGTTGTGTACTTATCCATTGATCTTTGGCGCAGCCTTCCCGGCGACTTCGGCTTCGATCCCTTGGGCCTTGGTGAGCGCTAATCTTCTTCCTCGTCGCCGGCGACGTCTCCCCGTCGTGCATGGCTTTCGGAGATACTGACGGTGGGGTGGATTTGGTCGTGGTGTAGGATCGGACCCGGAGAGCTTGCGGTGGAACGTGCAGGCGGAGCTGGTGCACTGCCGGTGGGCGATGCTGGGCGCGGCGGGCATCTTCATCCCGGAGTTCCTGACCAAGATCGGCATCCTCAACACGCCGTCGTGGTACCACGCCGGCGAGCAGCAGTACTTCACCGACACCACCACCCTCTTCATCATCGAGCTCATCCTCATCGGCTGGGCCGAGGGCCGCCGGTGGGCCGACATCATCAAGCCCGGCTGCGTCAACACCGACCCCATCTTCCCCAACAACAAGCTCACCGGCACCGACGTCGGGTACGCACACACACATACACCAGCATCAATCCTCCATGCCAAAGTGCCACGAGCTTGTTCGAAGACGTAAAATAGCTGAAATGCGTATTCGTGTGTTGGAGACGTAATCCAGGTACCCTGGTGGACTCTGGTTTGACCCGCTTGGCTGGGGCACTGGCTCGCCGGAGAAGATCAAGGAGCTGCGCACCAAGGAGATCAAGAACGGCCGCCTCGCCATGCTCGCCGTCATGGGAGCTTGGTTCCAGGCTGAGTACACCGGCACCGGCCCCATCGACAACCTCTTCGCCCACCTCGCCGACCCCGGCCACGCCACCATCTTCCAGGTCCATACACATCTCTCTTGTTGTCTTGCAAACCTGAATATCTGATCAGAGAATCACATCGATTCAGTCACTAATTTGGTGATCTTTGTGTGTGCATTTCAGGCCTTCACCCCCAAATGAGGAGTTCAGGTGTTCGGTGTTAACAATGGCTGACATGGGGGAAGAAGAAAGATTGCTCGTCGATGCGTCTTAAAACTTCTTTCTTTTTTTTTTTTGTGGGAGATTGGAGTAGGTTGTGAATGATGATGGTGTATTGGTATGTAATTGTGGATGGAGCAATGCATGCCTGTTGATTGTGTAATTGTACTATGCTATAACCGATGTAAAAAAAGTTGATACTCTTTTAGAAGTGACGTTCTCTTCATCTCTGAATCAGAGTTGCGATTTGTGTAGCAGAGTAATACTCCTACTGGACTCGTAAAGCTGAATTCAGAGACTTCAGAGGCAGTTTGCAGGGAATTGAACCGTAGAGGAGCAGAAGTGACCAGCAAATGCAGCTTGGTGCAAGACAGAATTAAAAGCTGTTTACACACGACTGATTCTGATTGAATCCGGAGGATTTCATCGTCTCGTTGTAATCAAGATTTAGGGCATCTTTGCGACACATAAATTTTACAGAATTTTTATAGAAAACAGTTCAAATAATCTAAATCATTTTAAAACTTAAATAAATCTATTTTTAAAATTTATAATAGCTAATACTTAATTAATCATATATTAATGATCATCTCGTTTTTCATACCACACAAAAAATCTCACCCAACCTCCAATACAAAACACTACCTAAGTTTCAAATGAGGGAGTGCTCACAACTTCACCACATTATCATTGTAACAAAAATAATATTGTAAATAACATGTCAGGTTATGTGTAATTTTGATCCAGACGATTGAAATATCTCAATTTTTTTTGGTTAGAAAGGTATTATATTGAGACTTTTGAAGATCACGACTCATGTTTTGCATTGGGTGACTATTGGAAGGAAAAGAAAGTAGAGGGGCTGAGGTAACATTTGAAACGGATTATGGTCAATGTTATCCAGATGGTATACGTATAAATTATATATTTTGAGAAATAAAACTTAAATAAATTTATTAAAACAAGTAACCCAAACGATATGTTAGAAAATATCTTTTTAGAAGCGTTGATTAAATAATCTATAACCCGGTAAAGGGGTATAGGCAATCAAGAATATGGCAAGGTGAGTGAGAGAGGAAAATTCTTTTCCTTTTTCTTTAAGATGGAGCAAAAATTTTGTATGGTCTTTACAATTAACTTCCATAGCTCTTAGATACTCCCTTCGTCTTAAAATATAAAATATAAATACTGGATTAGATACAACGTAATACTACGAATATAAATACTATGTATTTCTAATTTATTACTATATTTTTATATTTTAGGATGGATAGAGTCCTACATATTTTTCATTTCCAATGAGAAAAATACAACAATCACAAAAGCATAATCTATATTTTTATCATCGCGATAATAGCGACATATACAAGGGTCTAGGTGGAAAGTTTGACCACCCAACTTCCCCTGCAAGAATGGATCGCTGAGACCCCAGAAAAGTAAACAAAAACGGAGGAGAGGAGCAAAAACCCAAACGAAATCGAATCGAGACGCGCCGCCGCCAGTACCGCCACCCACCCACCATGGCCGCCTCCACACGCCGCGCGTCCCAGCTGCTGGGATCCGCTGCCTCCCGCCTCCTCCACGCTCGGGGCTTCGCGGCAGCGGCGGCGGCGGCCGCACCGTCGCCGGCGGTGTTCGTCGACAAGAGCACCCGCGTGATCTGCCAGGGCATCACCGGGAAGAACGGCACCTTCCACACCGAGCAGGCCATCGAGTACGGCACCAACATGGTACGCACCCCCCACCCCGCGGACCCGGCCGCTCTGGTGCCTTCTTCGATCCCCGCATTTCGTTCGTTGTAGCGCGTGATTTTAGGGTTTGAGGGAGAGCTGATGTACGATGGTGTGCGATCTCCTGGATGCGTGGTCGCCGATCCCCATTTTCTCGGATTTTAGGGTTTCGTTTACAGTCAGGTGCTATGTTTATGGATGAATTCAAATCGGAAAGAGAAGAACGGTGTTTGCGCCATACACCTAATTGGGGTTATTTTGGAGTTGAAATGTGCTACCATAAATCTCCTCCATATGTGGTTGGATGCCCGAAATCATGTGAAATGGCTAAAAAGCTGCCATGTCTGAATAAATCTGAATGGTGACGGTACTTCAGTAGTGATGCTGCTGTTCATTTAATCTAGTAATTTTGTTGCTCTAGTGATGTTATTCACTCTGAAATGTAGTGACCAGGCATGGTATATTTACTCTTTACTCGTGAGAAAAATCCTTAAAGTAAACCAGCCTTTTATGAATTACTTGATGCTTTGTAAATCCAGGCACTGGTTGATCTAAAATAGTGTAATAGTTTATTAGCATGACAAACCAATTTCATCATGAACGCTTTGAGGCATTTTAAGATGCTCTTGGAAAATTGAATTTGTCATATGGATACACTGAGGCGTGTCTGCTTGTTGTGGTCTGGTTGGTAGGTATATCGTTCAGTACCTTGTAAGCTGCCTTGGAAAATTCAACCAAAATAGATCTTTTTATTAAGAATTTAATATCTTATCATTCTTCAAGAAGGTGGATGGATACACCAATGCATGTTTTGCTTGTGGTTTGTTTGGTCTGTACAAGTGTACATCAGGTAGTGTTCTGTGCTGAAGAAATGTACTGGCATAAGACCCCATTACGTAAAAGTCCTTCACCGACTAGAGTGTTCTGATAGCCTCCATGGGCCTGGTGTGGTGCTTGGCAGGTTGTATGTTATAATTTCATTATGTTCTTAACAGTTCACAAGGTTGACTTTAAATGTGATTATTTTTACATGGTATTACACTAGTTTGGTTTTGAATGCAATTCAAAGGAGTTCCCTGCTGCAAAAATTCTTTTAACAAAGAAATGACATGTTTTCTTCTCATTGTTTACTTGTTTCTGCAATGCTTTAGTAAGCTGTTATAATTTTGGCTTCTGGAAACAAAAGTAATTTGAAAATTAGCTTATCATGTATCTTTTCTACTCTATTTAATTGAAGTACTTCTCACAATAACAGGTAGGTGGGGTTACCCCTAAGAAAGGTGGAACTGAGCACCTAGGCCTTCCGGTGTTCAACTCTGTGGCAGAAGCTAAGGCTGAGACAAAGGCGAATGCATCTGTTATATATGTTCCACCACCATTTGCTGCTGCTGCAATAATGGAAGCGATGGAGGCCGAGCTTGACCTTGTTGTCTGCATTACTGAAGGAATACCTCAGCATGACATGGTAATTTACAACAATTTCAGTACACCATTAATATACTGTATCTTTCTGTGCATTATAATTCCTAAATGTTTTCTCTTCATCCATTGTGCACAAACCAGAAAAAAAAATAGTGAGACCATTAGAAATAGCATGCGTGACTGTTTTCATTTTATTCAAGTGGCTGTACACAATTTCACATATAAATAAGAGATTTAGCTGTCATTAATTTCAACATTGCCACTGAGCGGTTCAATTGCTATCATGTCAATATTCCTTTGAGCTGGCAATCTGTTTTATCAACCATGCTGCATCATACCTAGCCATGCTCTACTCTTTCCCATATTTAGTTGTTTTATATCGGTTCTATTTTTACTTGCCTTATTCTTTGTTAAGGGAAATTAATGAGGTGATCAATTTAAGGTTTCTTTGTAACTTTCAGGTGAAAGTTAAGGCTGCTCTGAACAAGCAATCGAAAACTCGGTTGATTGGACCAAACTGCCCTGGTATCATTAAGCCTGGTGAATGTAAAATTGGGATCATGCCAGGTTACATCCACAAGCCAGGTCATGTTGGGATAGTATCTCGTTCTGGTACCTTGACATATGAAGCGGTATGCACATCAATTTTAGGGCAGCTATCAATCAGTGAATATGTTTGCCTAAGGTGTATTTCTTTCTTCACTGACAGGTCTTTCAAACAACAGCTGTAGGCTTGGGGCAGTCAACGTGTGTTGGCATTGGTGGTGACCCCTTCAATGGCACTAATTTTGTTGATTGCCTTGAAAAGTTTGTTGATGATCCTCAGACAGAAGGTACACTCTTGACTGGCAGACTGAGGTTGCACAGTGTTAAGCCAAATTTTCCTTAGTTTGCTATGTCCTCTCTACCACTAGTCTCTGTTAGGTCTGCATGTTTAGTTTTAAGTTCAATATTATACTTACTTTTGTATTTGAGTATTTGACAGATAAGTAATCTTGATTTTCATTATAGCTTATCTATCCTCAGGTAACCTGTATATGCCAACCTAGTGAATTTTCACAAATTGTTTACTCTGACTTAGTTGAATTTATCAGGATAAGCAAAATTGATTGTATAGGGAGAATGGAGCTCCCGTCTTTGCACATTTGTCTTTGTCTTAACTTTGTACTATTCTTTATCTTTAATCCCACATATTAATTAGTTAAGGTACTCAGCGTTCTCACAATGGGTCTACTATATTCACTTATTAGGCCATATCATTGCTACAAGGTGGGTGACAGAATGAATATTAAATGTTTCCCTGTTCCTTTTAGGTATTGTTCTCATCGGAGAAATTGGAGGTACTGCTGAGGAGGATGCTGCAGCCTTCATCCAGGTTAGTTTGTTGGGAATCAGGATTGGCTCTCAATACTATTTTGGATAACATTTTATGTTCTACTTGTCCTATTAAACTTTAGCACTATTAAACAATTTTGTTATGACATGGAAATATGGAATGACTTAAGGAATGTACATGTCCAAGTATTAATGTGACGAATGAAATCAATTGCTGCTAATACTATTGTGTGTGCCCAGTTGCGTGATTGCTGAAACTTAACTTTTTTTATGTATTTTTAAATTAGACAACAACTTACTGAAGTTGACATGCAATTATTTCAGGAGAGCAAAACACAAAAGCCTGTTGTTGCATTCATAGCTGGACTCACTGCACCCCCTGGTCGTCGCATGGGTCATGCTGGAGGTATCTACTTAAATAAGCTTTTTGTTTGATTTTGCTATTGCAACTCATGCTTTTCTGGATTATACATATCTTTCTCCATTCAGCCAATTGTACAATCTTGAGTTGAAACAAATGCTCCTGGGAGTCTTAATGTCACCAGATTACTTTTCATGATTATTAGCAAATACGGATAAGTAAAGAAATACCAATATTCCACAGATTTTACTATTAAAGATTCACTAGGTTGAATGTGGTATTGACTCAATCACTAATATATGAGAAGTGGTTAATTGGTTAAAGTTGGAAACCGTTGGTTTTGGACCTGATTTTTAATTGCCTTGGATTCTATTGGTGCCTTTGCCGTATGTACTATCAACGATTAACTATTTGGTACTGATCAGCAACATTTGACTTCTCTCCTATAAGATGGTTAATTATTATGTATGGCAGAGGATATGAATCCGTAATTTTTCCCATAAAAAATGTTTGTTAATATACATTTGTTTGATTGTTTTAAGTCAAGTTCAGTTATCGCATGCACTAATCTACTTTCATTCTTCTCTTATGGCAGCAATTGTGTCAGGGGGCAAGGGTACAGCACAAGACAAAATCAAGGCTCTCAGAGAGGCTGGGGTTACTGTTGTTGAGTCACCGGCAAAGATTGGTTCAACTATGTTCGAAATTTTCAAGCAGCGCGGGATGCTAGATTAGAGCGTGCAAATGGTACAGTAGAGAAACATCGGAAAACTTTTTGGTGCTCGTGGGCAACAGCGAGCAATTCCTTTGTAGAGCCGCGTTGCTGGCCGCGGAACTACTCAATCTTTCTTTTACCCCGCCCTTTCCTCTTATCATCAGTGTGAAGATGGCCCACCTGAGGCTCACCCGTCTCTTTTCAATAAGACAAATTCTCGAGTTATCGGCATGACATTTTGTTTGGAAATGGGGCGGAACCTAAGGTGTTTCTAGTTTCATTATGAGAACTTCTATCTTGGCTGTATTTTCGTTACACGTTTTCACTCAATTATTTTTCTTCTATTGGAAAGAATTTGGTCGTAGAATAGTACAACAGTGCAGAAATGTGCTGTGACTTTTTTTATCAGGTGCACGTCTTGTTCAATTATTTACGCTGAAAGATGATTTCGTGTAATCGTAGAAGGCGCCTGATGTTACAGGTGTCGTCTGTGCAGCTGCTACTGAGTTTGCACCAGACTCGCGTGTTGCACACAGGAATGGATGATCGACAATGTGTGCCAAATCACTGTAGCTGTTTGCATAGTTGGAGTGTTCAATGGTTCCATCTGCTAGGTGATAGGCAGTTTCATCCCCAAAGCTGATGCATGGGTAGACGGCGTCAGCAATGATCGAGGGGCATGTCGCGGGGGACACAGATAGCGAGCAGTAATGGCCGATGAACGCGGCGCGACCACCGAGACCACGGACAGGCACCGTCTTCCTCGCATCCAAATCCACCCGGTACACCCTCTTGTAACCACTGGGGCAGCCGTCACTGCGGTGTAGGGCACGGTGCACTAGCAACAGCTCGCCATTGTTGTCCACCAGGTGCGCCGTGTCGACCATCATGCTGAGCCTCCCATCCAGCAGCGTCAGCTCGGCGGCCTGCAGTCCTCCACCCAGCTGCGACGGCTGGTCTTCCCTGGCCTCCACCACCACGATGGCACCGCGGGTGACGCCATAGAAGCGGCCTGCGAACGACAAGTGCTGATTCACCGCCGTCCAGCACTTGTCGCCGGGCTTGGCGACGGCTAGAATCTTTGTTGTCGCGATCGTCGTCGGCAAGGCCAACGTTAACGCCCTCTTTGAGATCATCCAGCTTGGTCACGCTGCCACCTAGCGGCGGCTGAAGGCGGTCCAATAGTGTGGTGACCGGTGGGAGCTCGGTGACCGGGTGCGTGAGTGGGTTTAGCAGGCGGGCGACATGGGTGCTCTCGTGGAGCAGGAGGACGAGGCCCTCCGCCGTGGGCCTGAACACCTTGTGGCCACGGAGCTCTGGGAGGCGCGTCGGGATGCACTCGCCGGTGGAGAGGTTGAGGAGGCGGTAGTGATAGTGTCTGAGGTTTTCTCGCGGAGGATGATCCTTTGCCGTGGGTGGAAGCGGCGGTCCAAGGTGTCATCCGCCGGTGGCGCATCACAGCACCGCCTCCACGGCTGGCACACGGACCGGAAGCGTATGTAGTCGGCCACATCGTTGGCGAGGACGCGCTCGGCGATGAGCCCCGCCGGCCCTTCCCCAAGGCTCGCCCAATCCCTCTTTCTCCCATCGCCTCCATCAACCGATTCGGATTGGAATAAAGGATTCCGATCCGAAGATAATTTAGGGCGAGGAGGAGAGTCACCGGGGGGAAGCGGCGGGCCGCGGACCGATCGCGGTGCGCGCGCGCTTCGCCCCCCAACTACCCCAAGACGGAGGCGGCGGCGTCCTCCTCGCCTCCGCGGCGGAGCAAGGTCACGCTCCTTCGCTTCGCTCCCCTCGAGGGGATCTGCGAGGAGAAGGAAGAACAGCAAGAGCACGCGTCGTGGGTCCTGGGCCGCTTTGCCCGCCGCCGGGAGGTACGTGGCGCCGAAGGCTTCTCCATCCGATTTTGTTTGCTGCCTCTATCACCGGTGGCACGATGGATGGGGCCAGGAGGCGGAGGGGATCGGGTTGAGTGGCCAAAGGAGGTAGAGAAAAGTTCATTTGGACTCCACAACTTCAAGTTTAATTTATATCTCTCGACGATAAACCAGCCCTTAAAACATAAAATCAAATTATCTCACTATTTGATAAAGTCAAAATCTGGATAGTTTGATGGTGCTAAAGCCAATCGGCTGAGAGGTGTTAAGCCGATCGGATGGCAGCAAAAAAAGACTCGGTTCCAGATTAAAAGGATAAGATCGAGTTTACGAAGGAGCCATAGAATCCACGGCAGTGTATTTTATCTTTGTAAATTGTAACTTTATTTAATTAAAAATGTTTAGTTAGTTAGTTAACTTCTTTAGAGATATTTTCTTTTATTTTTGTTAGAAAATAACGTCTAATAGTTGTAAACGCGTCGGACTCTGTAAATCTAAAATATAAATATAGATCCCTGGAGATATATAATATATTTCTCGATCGATATACAACTTCGGCGCATCGCCACCCTAGTTCATCTAGGTTTCTACCGACGGGTTCTAGCTCTCGACGCGTGGCTGCATCAGTTAAGTCCGATCTCCGGCGAAGGAGTAAGTCCCACCACTATCTTGATATGTTCTGTTTCATCTAAAACTGTATCGGTTAGTTTTGACCTCTTAGGCCGGTCAGATGTATCGTATTACGTCTATGCAGGGCCTATCGGCTTGTTAAGCTCCCTCTGTCATCGTCAATTTTGTGCTGCATTGGTTAGGTTCGACCTACAGGGCTGCCGACGGTAGATCGAGCTTCAGGCTAGTTTTCTGTACGGCGTATCATCGGAGTGTTAGCCGATGAGTTATCCATGCTCTGAGCTTCACGCCCAGCGCATCGGCCCCTCGGCCGATACCCATCAGCCTTTAGAGGTGTCTCTTGACGCGTAACACTAAGCGCATCGGTCTCAGTCGATACGCACCCGCCTTCAGAGAGACGTCCCCTCATCGGCTCAGCTAGCCGATGGGTTCATTCTTATCTTTGCTTCAGCACAGTCAATCCGGCGTCCTCCGTATCATCGCTGTTGGCCTCAATCTCGTACTGTCTCGGTTAGGTCCGATCTTCGAGATTCAATGTTAATGGCGCTGTCACAGCAGGCGATGGGTCTCGTGCTATCATATCCGGTGCAACATCGGTTTTACAGCCCATGCCTTTTAATACTATTCCTTGCCAGTCCGCATGTGTCTTCATCGGTTTTTCCAGTCGATGAACGACTGTTACGGCTTCCGTTGGCTATCCGGAGGGATCCTGTGCGCTTTGCTATCCTCTGAGTACACCCCGGTTCCTCCATCGGCTCTACGGCCGATCCCTCATCGACACCTATCCACATCGGCTCCCTAGCTGATCGAAAAGCTTCACAATTCCTATCGGTAAATAGCCGATAGCGAAGAAACTTCCAGGCACGGTCGATGGCCATCCTGATCCTATCGGCAGCCAGCCGATAGCGAGCGTCTATATCGACCCATCGTTCGATGGACCTGCTTGTCTCATTTCCTTATCAATTATAGGATTAAATTGACTGACACGTCCGTACCCGTACCGTCGCGCCGGAGCCGATTGAACCCGACACGCGTATCTTAAGCCACGAAGAGAAGTTGATCAGTTTACACTGGAGCTAAACAGACCTTCTAGACGTTCTACGTGTTCGCGTCGGGAAGATCTCGGCGCAAACACTATTAAAATCAGTTTATTTCGTCTGGTCAGACCGGTATTTACAACAATTTTATCCTACATAATACCAACCTAGGTTGACTCAGTCTTCGTCTGGCATGCTACATACGTGGCATTTTATTCAGGAAAAAAAATAGGAAAGGGCTCTTGGTATATTGGAGTGGCGGTAGTCCGACGCCCTGTCTGTCGAAGTGCCAACGACGAGCTGGTGGCGGCCGGGGAGTGGCCCGGCGCAGAGGAGGACGGGGATGGGAGAGCCCAGGTCGAGGTGCAAGAGACGACACTGTCTGCAGCGGTACGGCGACGACGCTGACCAGGACGACACCGGATCCCTCTTCTTCTGCCTGATGTCGCGCCGCACCAGGCCACCTCCCCCGCCTCGGCCACCGCCGACACATCCTCTTCGCCAGCCGTCGCCGAATCGACATCGAGGGCTAGGATCTCCCCGTCCTAGGCCACGCCTCGTCTATGCCAAGCCCTCATCTCCGAGCTCGCCTCCGTGGGCTAAGGGAGGACGGCCTGCGACATCCGCGGCTAGAGGTGGAGGGAGGCTTCTTGGTCGAGTAGCCGATGCCTGTGGCACAGAGGGATCTCCTCGGCATGGTGGTGATCCCCGTCCTCGTCCTGGCGATGTGGCGGGCGACGAAGCCAGAAAGGTCCCCGGCGACGTGGTCCCGGTCGCGGAACGGCGGCGCGGCGCGGAATAAGGCTCCGCCTTGTTTTCGGTGCTCCGCCCCACCCCGCGCACCGCTTGGATCCGTGGCCATGGTGGCGTCGCCTCGTCGGCTCTGGCCCGCCCCACCACTTCTCAGATCCACTCGCCGCCCTCTTCTGCAGGGGAAAGTTGGGGGAGGGAAGAGGAGAGCGACGGGACTGCAGCAGCTACCACCAACGCCGCTCCCGGGCGAGCTCTAGCTTGAGCTCGTCGTGCCCTCGTGGGGGTCGGGGAAGAAGAAAAGAAAAGAAGAGGACGGAGCGCTGGTCTACATGTCCCACTTTTTTTCCCTTAGCTGACAGTAGGTCCCACTAATTTTTAAATTATTTTTACTGATTGACCTCACACAGAACAAAACAACTGTTCTTTGATAACGCCACATGGGCGCTACATTAGCTAAAAAAACATAATGAATTAGTCTTCATAGTCTAAAGAGACTCTATGCACGATTTTATGATTAGTAGATATAAATTAAACTTGATATATAATTAAGGGAGTCAAAATAGGGACAGGATGACTGCCCGTTGCCGTTCAGATGGCTCAGGATTTTTCGGGTGCGCCGGAACTGGTGGCCCGGTGCCTGGTGGATGCGGTCAGGCCATCCCACGCTATTATGGTCGTCGGGTTATGGCCGCTACTAGAATACGTCTCTGCTTCTATACACTACAAGGACTCCTAACTTTCTTAGGAACAGGGCCGTCTTCAGGATTTTGGGTCCTGGGACGACATGTAATTTAGAGCCCTAAAGTTTGATATGCCAAATGTACCATTGATAAGTCAAGATATCAAATCTGTTTATAGAATTTGATATGCCAAAATAATTCATCATATTGGTATAACACGCAAATTAGTTGCATGTTAGATGTGCTAAATGAAGCTACATTGCACAAAGAAAACGTCATTCATACTTTATCTCACCGGCCAAGTAGATCTAGCAAGTCCCAAATGATGTGGCTCATTAGAATGAACTTAAAAAATTAAAAATGCCTATTTTAGACATCTCAGAAAAATCAAAGCACATTAAACACCCATAGCGTTACAGCTTATGCCGCGCAGAAAGCTGGACAGTCAACATTTGACACCCCCAAAAATCTCGTCCAATCCCCAATCCAGAAAGCACATGAATCAAATAAGATAATCGAAGCGGCGTTGTACCTCGCCCTCCGCCACCATCGCCAGGAGCGCGTACACCTCGTCCGTCGCTGCATCCCGCATCCACCTGCACAAACTGACTGGGCTGGGGGTCGGGGCGTCCGCCCGTCGACTCGTGGTCTCTCTCTCGTCGGTCGAACGTGCTCGGTGCCGCGGACTTGGTAGATGGGAATTGGGATCGACGAGAGTCACGCGACGGGATTGCGACAACACGACTGTGGCAGGGCTATTCGCAGATGGTCCTCTCCGATTCGCTGAAGCAGGCCTGACTATGCTGAATTTTTTTATTTATATTTTTTATTAAAATATTTTTTAATTTTTTTATTTTAAAAATTTATATATCTATACTCCCAACGCTCTTAAAAATTAATCATTTGATGTTAAATCGGATGTGATAAACGTCTGTTGGCGGCTGATGAGTTGGCTCACTTACCGCCATATCAAAGTATATTTTTTTTCTTAATAAGAGGCCGCATGCAAAGTATTGTACAGGGCGCGTGAGAGAAGGGTTTGCTATTTTTTAAGCGACCCTTGTCCTTTGATATGGCATTTTTTCTTCTAGCAGACATGCTATAAAATCATTAGGTTCACCTATAAGGAAAGGAGAGCCTAACAATTTTGTTGCCAGCCTAATGCCGCTCTCTGTTAGGGCATTTTTTGGACGACTATCTATAAAACCCCTCCCAACCGGCTAAAAATCTATTTTAATAACAAACAGAAAAAAGAAGAAAGTGTTAAGGGAAGGCGAAAAAAGTAGTGAAGCCATGCTGACTTATGGATTTATATGGAGGTAAAAAATTTATGTCTTTTGTAATATTTATTTTTAGTGATGAAAAAAATAGAATGTATAGTATTATTTTAGATTTGTAAATAATTTCGTTACTAGATCTATGATTTGATAGTTTCGTTTCTAAATTTATACATATTTTCGTTCGTAATATTCAAAGACATATCAATATTAAAATATCGAATGCATGTTACTAGATGTGATGATTAAATTTTTATTTAGTTTAACTCTATTTTTCGTGAATAGATATGTTAAATAATGTGTTACTTTGGTTATATCATGGTTAATAGAATGTTAGGTATTGTCATATGGTGTAGATATATGAGAGCTTAATTCAATTCTTAAGGGTATTGAAATGCCATCTAAGAGAAGTTTTTTAGCGGTATACAACTGGTTAATACGAGTCCTTTAGGTCAATGCAATATTGTGTATGATCTAGTAAGCTAGGCAACCAAATGTTTTTCTAGAAATTAATGACGGCGGATTCCACTACTACTTAGGGATGGTATATGAAGAATGCATTACAACAAGGTTGGCCATCTAGCATTCGTGTTAGTGTACGATTAAGATAACATTGGTTCAATAACCATGTAAGACAAAGAGGGTTTAAGTATGATAGGAGATAATACTTAACCAATAGACGGAAATGATTTAGAGCACTAAGAAAAAGGAGGAGGAAAAGGAGAAGTAGATAGGGAGCCAAGAGGATTGATAGACGAGGAAGAGAGAAATGACATCAACGTTGAGGTAATGGACAACGAAGATTCTGATAATAAGCATACAAAGGATGATAAATCGTCGAATGAAGAGGACGATAATGTAAATCCATCACAATGGTCTAATGAGGATTTCTTTGAACTTGTTATGTTTGAAGGGCATCATGTGCCATAAGATTACAAGGAGAATGATGTTATTTAGGGGACTAAATATGCATACAAAGATAAATTGACAGAGGCAATTAAGCACCGGACAATATCACTTTGACGAGAGTTATATATCACGAAGTCAAGCAAGTCGGTGTACGAAGTAAAGTGCATGAACTGAAGTTATGGGTGTACATGGAGGAAGTATGCATTCAAGGGCAAATAGAAATATTACTAAAAAGTATCAATCATCACCGAGCATAACTGTTACTTACAAGGAGTCAAGAAATATCATAAAAATATAACATCTGTATTTATTACAACAGAGATATACTCTGATGTTGTGTAAAACCTGGGATACGAACCAAGGTCAATTATTAAGCACATTAAGGACAAATTTAAGTACATAATTACGTATGCGAAGGCATGAAGTGCGAAATAGAAGATTATAAAAATGAAGTTTGGCATATTCAAAGTTTTATATGATAATTTGCCTTGTATTCTAGCTTGCATTCTTTAGAGGAATTAAGGTAGCTGCTATGATATCAAATCACTCCTATCACTTGACCATCCTCAGCAAAATGTGTTTCAACAGAATTTCTTTGCATTAAGTGTGTGTATTCACATATCTGTGTATTGTTGTCATATACTCTGTATCGATGGGACATTCCTGATTGAAAATTATAGAAATCAGAAATTGATAGTAGTTGGAGTTGATGAGAACAATCAAGTGTTAACCGTAGCTTTCGCTTTCATTGCGACTGAGAACACCGAAAGCTGATATTGGTTTCTGAAGTGGGTGAAGAATGTAGTTATGCGTACGAGGCTAGATGTATGCCTTATATATGACCGTCATGTTGTTCTTCTACAAGCTATTGAGTATTTGAGGGATGGTAACGTAGAAAATGGGTATGCATAAGAGTGGCTAAATGTTCATAGCAGATGGTGCATGTATCACATGGGTGCTAATTTCTATAAGTAGTTTAAGAACAAGCATCTTATGGATCTTTTTAAGAGTCTCTATGTCTAGAATTAACAGAAAAATTCAATGAGCTTTAAAGAAGATTGGATGCACTGACAACGGAATAAACGGGTAGTCAAAAAGGCCAACACCTATAAGAGACGAGACTCCCAAAGCTCTAGGATCACTCCCTAGTAATAATCATACTATAAGAAGTAGGTCGTTACTCTAGGTTAGAAAATTTTTACGTTGAAGTAAGAATGAGTCAAAGAAGAAATATGCCTCATTGTATGATGATGGTGGTGGTGCTAAGTTTGACATAATGACAGAAATGAGGGACAAGACAAGTTGCCGCAAGATTAGACAGAATTGCAATGACATGGATAAGTCCAAAGTAGATGGAATGTTCAAACATTATAGCGAATGCGATAAGAAGTGACATATTTATAAGAAGTGTCCAAAAGATATGGAGATCTCGAGTGAAGCAGAAGCTTCTCCATTAGGAGTAGGGGGCGATGGAAGACTCCCCATGGGGGAAGACACCACTTTAAGACCAACCCACTTTATACGTTCTCTTAGTATTTATTGTTTCGGCTCTACATATCTATATCATTTATTATATGTTAATATCACGTCGTTTTCACTCTTTATTGTGCACGTATGACTGCCAGTAGCATATTACAACCAACTTTTGGTTGCTTCACTCCTTATTGCACGTATGATTGTCGAGTCATATTCAACGCTTAGTAATGCTAGCCAACTTTCAGTGCACGACCATCACATCGCTTTGAACACAACTTAACAGACAACTTTTGGCGCTTTACTGTTGTGTCCCATTTAACACAACCTAATGACCAACTTTCGATGCATTAATGTTGCGTTACTTTTAGAGGAATTTTACATGCATGGCACATTCTACGTGTGAATGTCGTCGTTTGCAATACTTTCAGTCATGTTTTCCAAACCCATGCCATATAAGACTTTCGTATGTATGATGAATCCTAAGTTTTTTACCTGCTGATACTCTTATTAATCCTATATCATCCGTTTGCTCTATCTCCTATAGCATCAAAGAACAATGGCTTCTAAACATGCTTTCACTAAGGATCCTAATTGGAGAAAGGATTTTTTTGGCTTGGCTAATTTTATTTTGGTTTGATCTTCCATTCTGTATATGTGGTGATCGATATCAACTTATGACATCTCGGGACCCCAACCTCATAGAAGGAGATTTTTTCAATGCCCAAACTTTTCTCATGAGGTTTGGATTGTATGCACCTATTTTTTCAATTATTTCTCACCACAACATTTTTTTCGAACAAATACTTTCTTTACCAAATCTGCAAAACGATGTGTAACTTCATTTAGTGGGTTGATACAGAAAATCCAATATTTGACCCTATCCGTTGTTTCTCCAAGGACCGTTGGATTTTCCCCATAGAATCAAATGAATAGTACACGAGGAGGAATGATGAGTATGAATGATGTCGGCAAGCCGAATGATTAGACTAGAGGATACAACTTCTTATACTACCTCCATGATGGAAACATTCTAAATATATTTGTAATGATCATTGTCAGGTGATGAGATAAATAAGTATCTCTACTTTTGGTAGAATGTATTTTATTTGTCTAAATATTCTTGACAATGATTTTATTATAAGTTCACTATACATCTCTCTAATTTGCTATAATTTTTTATTACCATAACTATAATAGTTATATATGCACTTTTTTCCTATAGAACGGTTAAGAAGGTGTGAATTTAAATAATAGATAGACATAGAGAAATCACCGTATAAATCTCTAGAAATCATATAGACTGAAATAATTAAACAATATATACATGATAAAGTGGAGTATGAGAAAGAGTCGACTCCTCTAGCAATGGGTAATTACAAGTACACGATAGATGATGATATTTATAAGTTCAAATAGACGTTCATACCAAGTTACTCGTTGTATTAGTTATATTGTGTATCTTTTCTATCCGTTACATGTAAAGCTTTCGGTAAACGTATGATATTTTTGTCACTATTATCTAAATAATATTCGAGTGCGAACCTATTAATCGTTCGACACTTTAATTAATAGTGTAATGATTTTCTACTATTAACGCTAAGTTATTGCATAATTCAAGCATCTCAATTATATTTTCTACATACTCCTAAAATTTTTTACAATTAAATCTCTAAATAAAAATAGATTTATTTAAAATATCTTTTTTTCGACATTTATACGATACGAACAAAAACGTCCTAACAGATGACGGCAAGAGAACCCGTCTATAAAATTTCCAAGCCTCCTCCTCACACCCCCTACGTGGCATTTTACTGCCCCTACTAAAGAAAAAAACACTATTCAATAGGGGACAATGAAGTTGTATACAAATTTTCTATCCACCTGTTGGTCCGTCGTTAATGGGACAATAGAAGTTGCTACTTTAGATTTCATGTCGTTTTGTTAAAAAAATTAGGACATAGATTTATAAATTTTTAAATAATTATATATTTTTAAAATATTTTAATAAAAAATATATAAATAAAAAAATCTGACTATGTGCTAATAGGCCTCTCCAATTTGAGAAAAACCTCCTCTTCATCCCCAATGTCCTATACTGCCAACTACGGACTACGGACATGCTTAGAATATCGATATGATATCTACTCCATTCCATTTGTTCTAAAATATAATGTAATACTACAATTATATACCATATAATATTACAACCTGTACCTCTTGCTATATTTTAAAACAGAAGAAGAAAGTCGTAATGATTTAGTTTAAATAAGAGTCCATGTGATACACTATATCCTCTAATTTTGAAACTGTTAAATTGGTGTGTTTGGTGTTGTCAGCGCGTGATGACGTGCTGTTTCTTTTCCTTTTCCTACCTAGCTAGCCTACCAGGGTTGTAGTGTCGTAAATTTTTTTCTGATCAATATGAACTTCGCAATGTCTATTTTGGGCCGTTTAAAAAAAGAAACTATTAAATTAGTATAATACTAAAATTAAGATTCAAACACAGATACAAGTTTATATTTTAATATTTGAATTTCGGGATTATTGGACATTGCTAAACTTAAAATTGAGGCTCCAAATTAAGGTAATTTTGTATTTATTAATTTTGGACTTTCATATTATTTTGATCAAGAAAAGTAGAAATGAGAGCACAGCTTTGTATTCATTAATTCATAGAGTAACATAATCTATGTTAGCATAGATTCTATCCATATCACAGAAGCCATTACATACTGCAGACTGCACACCCATATGTAGTAAAAGTATAAAACCAATGGTACACCTCAAGGTAGCACTAGGTTGACAGAACTCGACTATTTTCTAGCCATCTGTCCAACAGTATAACTATCTTCTAGAGAACTTTGACAAGAGATAGACAACGAAGAAGCAAAATAGAGCAAAAAGGACCACATGCACAACATGATTCGAGCCCTGTTGAATGATGCTCTTGTTCATCCTTCGCATGTTATGCTTCACTCCAGCCTGAGCTTTTATGAGGGTCATTTGCTGTACACAAAAAGGATAACAAAAATCAGAGCATAACTAGGAGTAATATTATTGGAGAAAACAATGAAGAAAATATGCTGTTGCAAACGCAGTAATACCATTCAGTCATAGAATGTGTAGAGGCCCTAAAAAGTAATGCAGGTATACATTCTATCATAAACAACTCGTCATGGAAAACAGAGTCAATGTGATACACACCAATTGAACTCATAAAACAAATGAAACCCTTAACAGGAATATTCATATACTTTCATATAAAGAAACATGTACAAAATAGTAAGGTAAATTTCTCGGAAGCATCACATCCTGAGAGCTAGGCATGGATAGGCTAGACAAATTCACACGAGAAAGGAAATGAAGAGATAAATGCACATCATTATCCAGGGCAACAATGACATAACCATGAGGCCAACAAATAATTATAACATTTACCAGAGTAAAAGTGTAAAGCATGACATGATCACAAGCTTAATGGAAAGTGCAAGACAGTACCAGTTGGCTGAGGAAATCATTTTGGAACTTGGCTTCAGCATTAATCTCCTGGGCCACCTGGAAAAAAAAAATCAATGCAGCCTCACAAACTTAGGATCCAGAAATGTTAACAAAATCCAAGATCAACAGGTTATGAACAGCAAGCAGAAAAAAGATAATAATCACAACTTGAAGGATTTTCTTATCATAAGATCACATTAGTTACTGGTTAAAAACTGATATAACACGTACACATAATTCATGGGATTGTACAGAGGCCTAAAACCAAAAGTGGATGGAGTCAACTCCATATGAAGGTTCAATGAAATTACTTAATGCTTATAACAGCAAACATGGTATTAGTCATATCAACTAAGGAGCCTGGGTTTTGACGTACGCTAAGGACTTATTTTGCTAAATCTTAATATCTAAAAATTCTTTGAAATTCTTAACTTTTCATAAGTTTGGAATTTGAAACAATATTCTTTTAGATGTTTAGTTGTAGAAAAGAAATCCTTAGGGTATGACCAAACTGCGGCTCTAACAATTGATAGGTCACTGGGGCCAGGCAAGCAAAAGAACTTGAGAGGACAGATGGAACATTGAAATGTAAGCTATAGTAAACAAATGAAGGCAATGTATCTGTCTCGATCACCTAAGCCTGTGACCAGTATTTATTGAAGAAAATGTGTAAAGTAGATCCTATGAAATCTATTTGCACAAGTTACAAATTACACATCCATAGATGACACAATCAAAGTCCTTTGACATCATATTGATGTCAAAAAAAATACTGCCACATCGCATACAAGGAAACCCGATTTGTCAGATTACATTAGCCACATATCAACATATATCAACCAAGCAGCCCTTGTTCACCTGTTCTGATTATCCTTAGTTTGAGGAATATATCAACTAAAACAAACTTATAAGCTGCACCGCACCAGGAACAATATAATCGATCAATCAAATACCAATCAAACAATTGGAGAAGCACGTATTCTCATAACACTGCATATAACACCTGCATCTTGAGAGCAGGCTTAAATTTTAAATGCGCACACAGTCAAATAGATCTCTAACTTGCAGATAACGGCAAAAAGTCCACAACTCAGCATACCTAACCGAAATAAAAATTCAGAAGGAAACAAGGATGAAGCGAAATGGAAATCTTACGCCTTTCAGTAGGCGAACCCTCGAGTGCAGCCCATCGATCTCCTCATCAAGATCACCGTGCACGGGATCGATCCGCAGCTGGATCTCGTCCGAGCTTGACGCGTTCCTGCAATACGGAGAGGGCCCAACAACCCCTAAGTTATTACGGACTCGATTAGGTTCTCCGAAGCAATATGAGGAATTCGGATGGCAGCGGCGCAAGATTGGATCGAACAACCTCGGTGCTTTGGGCCCGGGTTTACCTGGATCGAAGCGGACCGGAGCCGTGCAGCGGGTTCGCCATCACGCTTACGAGGGCAGATGGCGTTCAGTTCGTTCCCTACCGACTCTTGAGTCTGATTTGTTGGAACGACGAGGCGGCGGTGGACGGGAAGGAGGGAAGGGGGTGGCGCAGGCGCGGACGAGAAAACGGGACGGGAAGGGAAGGGAAGGCACCAGAAAGAGACTAGAACATCGAAAATTATTTTTAGCAAGAAAATGATGATATAGTTTACGCTTCAGTACAAAGGCAAACGATGAAAATAAACTTCTTCCCGTTGACGGCCTTGACCGGTGTTGTTCCAACATCGACTAGTAATTTTTATTGAATTATCAGATTTTTTATGAATGAAAAGTATGGTTATATTTATTATTTAGCACGTAGCGAATGTCAACAAAAATGTTAACAAGCTGAATGGTTAAAGTATAAATATGAATAGTATTTTATGCAACATTTTTTAGTGCTCAAATTATTAAAGTAACATACTAGGAGTATTCTTATTTGATAATATTTTCATAGAATTTTTAAAGTTACTAGTAATTTGATTTTTTTGATATACTACATGCTAGGGCGAGCTATTGAGCTACAGCTTATAACAAAACTAATTTAAAGTTTGGAATATTGAAATGCAAGCCTTTTATAAAGTATTTCCACCTAGTTTTAACATTTATCATATATTTTTTAG
Organism: Oryza coarctata; assembly: GCA_030770085.1. NCBI lineage: Eukaryota > Viridiplantae > Streptophyta > Magnoliopsida > Poales > Poaceae > Oryza > Oryza coarctata. The sequence goes on from CM061475.1 coordinate 16,023,633, forward strand.
ATTTACTTAAATCACATTGAACAGAAAATATGGACTGCGGTCTTGTAAATTTTTTATTCGTGTCAAGCCTTTTCAAACTCTAGCGACTTCCAATGAACTTGGCCCAATGAATTAGCATTTAGGGTTTGGGTGGAGCTAAGGAGAAAAGGATAGGGGAGGAGAAAGGAGGAGTTTTTTGGCATAGAGGATGGCTGTGGAAGGTGGTGGCCTCACGGTATACAATGGACCAAGGCAATAGTGGTTGTGGGACCAAGATGAAGTTAGTAGTTAGAAGGCAAGAGCAGCAGTTGCGTTTTTAGCGGAAGAGAGCTGTCATAGACGAAGATAGGGAAGACGATAGGATAGGGGCATATCACCATTGACGGCTTGATGAGGAGGAGAGACAAGAAGAAAAAGGAGAAGTCTTGGTGGACCTCACTGGCACCAACAAGGCTGCAGCATGCTAGGATGGTGGCAGCGGAGGCAATAGAGGATCGATGGAGCTTAACAAATGACGGTGGTGTAAATGACAGAACCAGAAGGGGAGGAGGAAAAAGTGGTAGGGTTGGCGGTATGTTGCACAAATGTCAAAGCAATCTGATGGTTTAGAATTTGTATGATTTTAGAGATAGTTTCTATCCATTGATAGGTAGATGGTCCCTATATTTTTCCATACAAAATAAGATCTAGCTTGCTAGGAAGGCTTGCTTTGCTAATGAAGGCTATTGATGGATAGGTGATGGATTGAACACATGTATTGAAACCTTAGCCCCTAAAGGGAAAATTTTGAAATGATTCTAGCAGAGAGGGAGGGGCATTCAGCTAGAACAATGGGGTTCAGATCATTTTGGCACATAACATAGGGACGTTTTTGCATAACCAATCATGAGGGTAGGAAGCACTCCAATCTCTATCGTATATTTCAGATCTATCGGCTATAGATAGAATGTTATATTTTCTCACCAAGTAATGCTATTGTACTGGATACTTTCCCTTTAGGTGGATAGGTGATGGATTGAACGCAGCTATACTAAAACCCTAGCCCTAAAGGAGAAAATTTGAAATGATTCTAGTGGAGAGAGAGAGGAAGGGGCATTAATCTATAACAATAGGGTTTAGATTATTTTGACACACAGTGATGTTTTTTTTATAACTAGTCAAGAGGGTCAGAAGCGCTCCAATCTCCATCGTACATCTCACATTATGATGGAATATTGTATTGTCCGATCTACCGGCTATATGGATGGAATATTGTATTCTCCCACCGAGCAGTGCTATTGCACTGATACTTTCCCTGAAGCTAATAGAGACGAGGAGCCCAGTCTGTTGTTTGGTTCAGCAGTTTTCCTCCGTAATCCGATCGCATCCAACTTAATTACATTGTTGTTTGCTTGGTTTTGAGTACACCGGACCAGCCCAATACAAGGTCATTCCCAATCCCACTTACTATTAAGTGCTTTTAAAGAGCATTACGAACTATGGAGTAGCAATTGGATATTGATACATGAACCCAAACAATGCATGTTTTTTCCTCAGCCCATTCCATGCACAACGTAACGGGAGAACATTTACGTTTGCGTCAGTGTTTCAACCAAACACCATCTAAGTTGAGCATCGGAAAGCTGAAGTCCCCACCTAGTACAACCTTTTTTCTTTTCTTAACTTATCTTCTGCAGCAGATAAGAAATGGAGCTGTCTAATTGTGAAATGTTATTGGGACAACACTACTAGTGCCAAACTACCAACTAAATTGACAAGCAAGCCCTATAGCCTTATACCACCATCTTTATTTTATTTTATCATCTATCATACTTACTGACCATAATATAATCCGGGCACGGAGACAGGCTCCACAAAAGACGATAAGCGAGTTGCCATAACCCTCTCTGCTTCACAGCCGCTATATAAAAGAGGAGATGGCCATTGAACCCAAACTTATATTGATGGTGAAGAGCAGCCTCGTAGGGGATGCACAACGAGGAGGCCCTCGCTAGGGGACATAAGGAGTGAGGTGGTGGGTGATATCCGTCGAGGCCAAATGGGGAATCATGGAAGAGAAGAGAAGAGAATGAGTGAAGAGAATGATACGTGGGTCTACACTATTTTTTATTTTTTCTAAGAGATTTACATGTCAATATTATTTTTTTATTTTTTTAAAGTGGAATGTTAACGAGTCACATATACACCACGTCAGCTAAAACAGCTATAATGTATCAAGGAATTTAATTTACATCAGTTTTAAAATTTAGGTGATGCTCTATATTACCGGTTTTAATGGTTGAGAAACACGAATAGAACTGTCACACAGTTGAAGGACCTCTAATAGACTTTTTCCTTGCATTGTTGTTTGTTCGGTTCGAGTACACTGAACCGGCCCAATACAAAATCATCGCTCTTGTTTTCAAGGAGCAATACGATGTAGCAATTTGCATATCGATACTCACATGAATAATATGTTTATCTTCAACCCATTCCATCCACAAATGAGAAAACATTTTTACATTCGATTCAGTATTCAACAAAACACCGTCTAAAAGTCGAACTTTAGAAAACCGAGTACGAGTCCCCACACGGAACTCTACCAAATTTCTCCTCTAACTTATCTTTGAGCAAGCAACAAATAAGAAAATGCAAGCCGTTGTGTACTTGTGAAAAGTCATTCTATATGGACAGTGACAACAAATAGTGCCCAACTGAAACAAGCACTCCCGTTGACAAGGCCACATACCCTATCAGTAATTGACTTTATATATAATATTTGATCATTTATTTTATTTAAAAAATTAATATAAATATTAAAAATAAGTTATTAATATGGGAAGCGATAATAAAAAAGGAATTGAAAAGATAAAATATATAGCTATTGACGTGTTTAAATCGTGATTTATAATTTTTTTTTCAACTTTAACATATCTCAACTTGGTTTGAGACTGAAGTGTTTGAGTTGTGATTAAAAATAAGTTATGTTTTAAGTAACTTTAATAATAAACAAGTTATAGCAAAATACTATCCACCTTCGGTTTTTTTTCACATATTTAACTATTTATCTTATTTAAAAATTGTATATAAATATATAAAAATATAAGTTATGTTTAATAATAAATTAAATCATAACAAAATAAATAATAAATAATAATTATGTAAGTTTTTTAAATAAGATGAATATTCGGCAAAAATCAACAACATCATATATTAAAAAAAATACATAGTTTTTTACGTGGTGGATGTTACTGTGTTAAATATTTATAATGGGAGAGATCGCTTCTTTGCGTATCTTCTGCAGTTGCCTCTTCTCCTGCACAGTTCGCTCCTTGCCGATTTCTCTCCTCCTCGGGTCCTGGACTCCTGATTCCTGCCGAACACGCAACGCACAGAGTATGGCCTACTGCCGTCCACCCGTCTTGCTCTGCGGCGGGAGGCGTTTTTGTTACGGTTCCAGTCGTCGTCGCCGCCGCCGCGAGGTGGCCTCTGTTTGACGATCTGTTCGGGGGTATTTGGATTGAGATTTTCGATGGGTGACCCAGCGATACGGCATTATCTGGGTGGCTGTTATCTGTTGATGTTAGTTGCTCTGGCCTTACAGTCGACTTCGTTATGCTACCTGAAGTCATTGTTAGCCTTTGAGGATTTATATTATAGTAATGATACGTTCGTGCTAACGCTACCGTTATATATATAGTAATGCAAATCAAACACACTATTTCTTTTGACAATTAAGCGTACAATTAGATTTCATGCAAAAAAAGAAACGATAGAAAGATTTGATCATTTCAAAACCATCTAATTATTTCTAAAAACAAAACTTAGAAATTTAAATTCTCTTTAGATTTTAATCTGCAACAATGCTAAAGAAATTAGGACGCGTGTGTAAATAGCTATATGGGTATACCCCTAATTCACCTCAAATAGATTGAATCCACCAATAGATAACTGAACCAAACCTTGCGTCCACATGTGGGAAAATACGGACAATAGTCAAAGTTGAAACTCAAGATAACAAAAGTACCAGTGTTTGCACACAAAAAATTAGCGACCTCGAATTACTAAATTAACACATTTTGTTCCGTTGACACCATAAAATATTATTGGTGCTAAAGGCACATCAATTGAGAATCGGGCGCATCATGGTATGAAACAAAACTCACTTCTCCATATATTTTTTTATTTGCTGTGTCAAAATAATCGATATGTTCTGGCACCAAAATTGGCCACACGTACTCCTACTTATTAATCCTCACATAGGAATAGCAGGCACACGTTTTTGGACAAGCAGCAGTTGTTCACGCCCAAATAGCAGAACGCGAACAAACATGGTCCGTCAGATCAGCCAGACCGAGCTATGCTCCTATTACAACTCCGTGAGAAGGTGCAAATACCCGCGCAGTCAACTGCATCAATTGATATGCGATAACTGATCTGAAATAACTCTGAAGTATACACAGAAACGATCATTACGCATTTTAGTGGCAGTAACAACTGGTGCATTTTTTTGGTAATTTTATACTACACAAAAATAATTTCCGTGGAGTAAATCTAATATCCTAACATGAGAAAAATAAGTGCAAAAGCCAGACATCATCAAGAATTTCTAAAGGGCCACCTCTACATCCAACAGCATAAATATCATTTCCTAATACAGTCACTGTATGGCCCATCCGCGGTGAAGGAAACTCAGTAAACTTCATTTCTGTGCCTCTGAGACGGAGCTAATAGCCTGCCTACATTGGATTTTAGCATAGTGGCAGACAGAAACCCAAGAGAGAGAAAAACCGACGACTTAGGCCCTTTTTTTAGCTTATGTTTATTGACTTAGCTTTTTAAGTTTGATTTTTTTCTTATATGTTTTATAAGTCGGTAACTTTTAAAATTTAAGTTTAATGGTGGATTTTTACCTCTACTTTAAATAAGCTAAAAAAATATTTAAACTTAACTTTTGGTATAAGAGTAACATGTAACTAAAAAATTAAACGAAAAAGCTACTATTTAGTCTTAACTTTTTCTGACTTATAAGAGCTCGTAAGCCCAAAAGAGTGGTCGCCGGCTCCGCGCGTGCGCCTAGGCAAAATTGCCTGACACGGGCCCTCCGTATGTGACGACGGCCAATAGAAAATGAGGACGCAGCAGTGCAGCCACGTTGGAACAAGAGACTAGTACGATTAAAAAAATGAAACCTTAAATTGTTAAAGCAGCCTAACAACCAGTTAATATATGAATGGGAGTTTAGCTATCTCTTAAATAAGGTGGGAATTTTTAGAGCTAGCAGCTGACTCTTCTATTAAACTTGCTCTTATGGTTAAGCAGAAGAGAGTAATTTCTTGCATATCACCCTGCTCCTCCAAAACCGCGGAAAAGCTAGGATGAGGTCCTCTCTTCCAACAGTCAATGCCAAACTAGAGCTTCCACCTTCCAGTGATCCGCAACCAAAAGATAATAGTAGTAGTAACAACCAAGTTTCTTTTGTTACGCAGCAAAAAAGCAGCAGTTGCCATGGTGTCTTGTCATAGGCATTGCGTTGACAAATTTAACTTTGCCCTGCACGTTAAGTTATTTGCAAACAAAAAATAAATAAGTTTGCTAGATGTAAGATTTTCTATATTAGCACCAAAAAATGTTAGATTGGCATTAGATTGGTATTAAGTATCAACAGGATGAACCCTTGATGATCTGAGCTCTACACACAATACTTTACCTTATGTGTATAATATATCTAGGTACCTATCAGAAGCTAAAGTACATATTGTTCTCATTCTCAGGTCTGAGACAATTAGATAATGATATAGATGTCTTTTTTTATCTTCTAAGAAAGACATATCGAATCTATAAAATAACAGTTTACGAATATGGGATGAATATATGCATGAGTAGTTTATGCTAAGAGTCATTCTTTTCGTTACTATTAACGACCTTCCTATAATGTTTTCTGTGTTAGAACAGATAAAAGAAAAGACCAGATATTCGGTCTATATCAATGAAACTATGTAAGCGTATATGCGTTATCGATGGTTCTTAACCAAAGATTGTCGCTCTATGACAAGTCATTTTGATAATACGATAGAGAGAGGGTGTATGAACAAAAAACCGAGATAGAAAAATTTGTGTTTGAATTGATGAAAAAAGTGAATGCTGTATTTGAAAAGGCCAAGAAGAAGACAATTAAGCAACAAAGTATACGAAGAACACGGAGAAAAAAGAAGAGACAAAAGTACTATTCAAGAAGTATTCAGTATTCTTTAAGTACTTACCATACTGACAAGACTTAGATATTTATCATACCATCAATGCTATGCAGCTTAAGAAGAATGTATTTGATAGTACCATCGGTCTCTTACTAGGCAATACTGGACCGTGTTTTTCACTAACAGACAGTCCCAGAGGATTATGCCAAGGTTACAGTGGTGAATGTTGACGAAGATCAAGCCATGTACAAGATTGACATTATAGCGATTAAGAGCATCAAATATATCAGAGATGTGGTCTATTAGATTATTTTTTAACATAAAAGAGATATATTCTTGACAATATTAATAGCCCTTGAAGGGGCTATCAGATCCAACTCCACGCCAAACATTGTCGGCAAATCCTCTCCTAGAGGTGGAAGGCATGTCCTCTATAGGCCAGCTCGCTTGTACACCACCATAACAACCTTCTCCAAGAATCCTATCACCTCCACCTTCCTAGGTAAATCTTGCACTAGTTTCTATTAAAACAAGTATCTCTTAAGGTCAAAAAGTGACTGCTCCACGAGAAGCCTCTTTGAAACCTCTAGTGCCATACAAAATTAAACCCCATGACCATAAGACAAACGGCAAGAACAAGAAACATTTGATGGTACTAAACATTTTCAAGAAGAGAGATTTTAAGCACAAAACTTGATACATACATGGAGCGGAAAGCTTAAGCTCTTTCAGGACCGATAACTACATATCTAGAATTCGTTGTCACCAACGAAGATATGCTAGACAAATTCGAGAACATCAAACTATTCCTCATGGCTTGGATGTATGAGGATGGTCCATTTTAAATAAGAAGATGGCATCAATGGTACATAAGAGCCAATACATTTGGTGTCTCCTAAATTACAGTCTAGGTACCGAAGGAACTCTTTATGGATGGTGGAAGCATGATTTTAATTGATCTTAGAGACATGCATACAATGTACAGATGAGAAAAACTTGACGTCAATCTCATTGCCATGTGGTACATATAAATTAACATATATTGATATTATTGTTATTAAACTATTCCTTAATCGATAATTAATTGGAGCCGCTCTAAATTTTTAGTATACAACATAACATGACAATGAAGTTGATTAAATTGATTGCCTACCTTAACCCGCTATAAATTTCAAGCCCAACACACACCGTAAAAGAAGATTTCAATGTATCAAAGAAAAGGTATTAAAAGGAGAGATGGAAATACATTTGAAAACTATAAATTGAAAAAAGATAGATGTGGGTGTCTATATAGGACGTGCGATGTTAATCATGATGGACAAAACATGTATAATAACACCATACAACAATGAGTAAGTTTAATATTTAGTATAGTCGTTGTATATAAACAATAATTACTACTAGTAGATTTCATGATTTATCCTTAACATTGTAAAGTTATTATGCTAGACCTAATGGATATCGATATTATGTTTAGATTAATAAGTCATTAATTAATTCATTTAACATTGATTGATTCCAATCTTTATATCATATATATAGATTACTAACAAACGACAAAGTACTCCACACAGAAACAAAAGTTCCTCATGATAAACAAGTGGCCGGCACAATACGATACATATTTTTTATAAATACAAGTCTACATATACATATAACAAACTAATATATATTATTTTTATATCATTTATAAAGTGTCATAATCAATTGTCGTATATTATGTGGTTCTTTTATGTCTACTACTACCTCAAGTCCAATATACGATACTACAACAACCCTAATATACACATTTAAAAACTCTACATCTACACATATTTAATACTTAACTATATATTTTTTTATATGACATGTACAAATATTTAGAATTAATGACAAAGATAAGACATCTAATGATAACAAAAATTAAGAACATGCTACTGTTTATAGAGATCTACAAAGTTATTATAGAGTGGGACGTTATGTTATTTTTATAAATTGTAATTTTTCTATTGTAAATATTAACTAACAACTTAAGTGAGTACGTGTATATATATTTGTGTATAATAATTTACTTATATATATTAATTAAATTAAGTTTTTTGGTGTCATATATATATAATCTGACCACTGATAGATGCATGAATGTAATTTTATATAAAATTTAGGATGATTTTAGATGTGAATTTTAATTGACATTTGCTTTTTTCATACGGCTAACCATATATGTATACGTAGTATTTTTTTTATAGGTGGTTTAATTGCAGGCGGTTTTTCTAGCTGACTTCAATAATCGGTTTGATCCTATGAAAAATAATTTGTGAGTAGTGCTGGGAGCACAGGGAGTAAGCAAGCGGTCGTCTTGAGAGGGGTGGCGGGTGCAGAGCCTAACGAGCTATAAATACGTAATCCCATATACAGTATTTGCTAGATTGTAGACTGCAGATGGGATTAGACGTGTAAATGAATGAACTAAAGAATTTGTCGTAGAGTAATTGCCATATACTGAAATATATCTAAAAGGAAATTAAGAACATAAAAATTGCTCCACCTTATGCAGCAAAACAACAAAAGTGAAAGTTATTCTGTAGTATGATATCCCAAAGCAAAGGCTGTTGAATTTAGCTTGAGCTCCAATCTTACAGGGACCATCACAACAAGTTAATCAGCTTCCACGTGGGAAGAACCCATAGGCTGAAACCACTACAGCGCCTATGCAAAGAATGTGGCAAATTTTGCTAATGACACTTAAAAATATGCTATGGCTAGAAGACACTTTTAAAAACTGATAATTTGCTAGAAGACACCATAATAATTATTTAATTATTTTCAATCTAATTGGAGTGAGAAATTCTTTAAAAAAACAAAAGTGCCCATCTGGCCATAAGATTATAACCTAGCGTTACAGTGTTACATAAAGATAGAATATGATATATAGTAGAAATATACTTGGTATGATGCTAGATTAAGAGTTACATAATATCTAATTTGAAATTTTGAAGAAAAAATCAAAAAATTTTAAAAATTTTGAAAATAAATTAAAAAAATGCTGCTTGAATCACTGCTGCCACTCTAGGGCTTGGAGTGGATTGGGAAGCCGGGTTCTATCTAGTTTGATGAGACCAAGCTAACTATCATTTGCATGAGGGGCAAATTTGTTATTTTAACGTGATTTTTCTTTTTAGTTAGGTTGAAAATAATAAAATAATGTTTATAGTTTCTTTAGCAAATTATCAGTTTCAACATATTTTATAATATCTAACAGTAAATTACACAGACTCCTCTGGCAAAATTTACCAAAGAATTTACCCTCATAACATAATGATGAATATAATGAGCTATATCCTGATACACCTAAATGAAAATGAAATAGTGCCACCTGGATTCACTCTACACATAAACTCATAAACTCTAAGGAGGCCAATATATTTATGAGTTATAACGGAAAAGAACAAACTTTGTCAACATTCGCTGATCACCTTGAAGCTGAATGACCTACAACCATTAGCATGGTAGATCTGATCCTTCAGCCAAAAAAAAAAAGGAAGAAGAAGAAATTAGAGAAGGTCACTGGTAGACATATGGATAATTACTTGAGTCATGAATATACATACTGCCATCATTTGCACTGTAGCAGGCCTACCATCCACTCATCAAGAAACCTGGTAGGCTCTAACAATCCCATGTGCAAATATGCAAAACTCAGTCAATTTTTTTAAAAAAACATCACATTGACCGACTTGATGGGAACCACGGTGGCACTATGGCCCACGACTGGTTGGTGGTTATTATGGTGGTGGTGGTCAGTGAGGCGAAGCAACGAAAACAACTGATTAGTGACATAAGGACGACGTTGTCGAGGCAGATATGGAGAGGTGACTGATGACGGTAAGGCTGATGCGAAGAGGCGGTGGCGAGACTAGGGCTTGCATGGTAAGGAAAGGGTGAGAGGTGTCCGACGACATGGATCCAGATAGAGGTATTTGGCAGCGTGGATCTAGACGGCGGTGGCTAAGAGAGGAGGGCGTGAGGCGCTGGCCAGCATGGATGGCAGTTGAGAAAGGAGGGCGCGAGGCTAGTATGGATTCAAACAACAGTGCCTTGATGAGAAATTTGGTTATATGCCACCAAATTCGCAGTTGTTTTAGAATTTACTACTCAATTCACGTATCTTTTATTATATGCCATTGGAGGTGTGAATTTTTTTTTTATTTTATACCACTCCTGTCCATCCAATCGGCTGACCATCAAAGTCATCATTTGCGACAACCGCTACTCGCCACCGTCACCACCACCATAGGCTGCCAACTTGCCGCTACCAGCCTACTGCTACCAAGCTAGGAACCCGAGCGCAACACCGCTCGTTCTATTGCTAGCCACATCGCCATGTTGTCGTGCAACACTGCTGCCATCATTGAAGTCCAGGCTCGAGAGAGGAGAGGTCGAAGGCATGCCCTAGCTTTTAAAGAGAAAAACTAGAGAGAAGGGGAAAGGCGAGGTGTTCAAGGGCATAGTGACAACAATGCTTGGTGGCTCCCTAATAGACAGATTAGACAGATAGACAACAACAGTGTTATGATCAACAACGCTCACTGTGGATAGACACACGTAACACCACTCAGTAAGCATAAACTCAAGGGAGGAAAACATGAGAGATCAAAGAAGAGAGAGGATGGCGAGGTGCCTGAGGGAATGCCGAGGTCAGCAACTAGCGGCAGATGGATGTGTTCTAGTTGGATGGACTCACAGCAGATAGATACACTAATGGGAGTGATATAAGTGTAAAAAAATTCGCATCCCTAATGGTATATAACAAAAGATATAAAATTTCTCTAGCTTGAGAGAGGAGAGATTTATGGTTCGATGGGGCAGGGCAATGGAGGATGAATGGGCTACATGGGGGGTGTGCCATGTGGGTAGGGGTGAGAGACTAAGGAGGAATCGTGGGGTACAGTGGGGCCTAGTGAGCCATCTGAGACATTGGATCAAAGAGATGATCTGGACCATTCCATGAATTATTTGAGTTGGTGCAAGATTGGCACCATCACAGGCTTTGGAAGAGGCTGATCTATTACCATTGTTGTGATTGAAATTTTCTCGTTATTTTGACTTACTACAAGGAATACAAGGAAAATGAACCTTCACTTTATCTCCTTAATTATCTTGTGTCCTTCTTTTAGCTTGGCATTTGATTCGTGTCATGATTCTTATCTATGTTTGAACTAGTCCAACAAACTTTTTTGGGGCGAGTTTAGCAAGTATGGTAGTAATATCAATTGCCATTTTAAGATGATTCCTAAAAAAATTACGTGACTTTGCACCCAACTCTATGTTCTGTTCTGCTACCATTGAAGTATTTTATTCATAAAATTATCAATTATTGTTGTGGTTTTATAAAAATTTATAGTTTTAATAACGATTTTTTAAAAAAATTATACTCTACTTTGACCAGGTTATCAAAAATAGTAGTCAAGCCACCTCTAAACTCTATTCATCGCACCCAATTTACTTTCTTTGTTAAAAAATATGGTTACTTACAATTGTTATAATTGGTATACGTAGTCCAATCAAAATTAACACATAGATTTATGAAATAGAGCACTGTGTTGTGTTTAATGATATTGTATTTTATAACTCACCAATATTTCGTAAGCTCTCCCTGGCCTACACTACTTTTCTAAAATATTTTTAATCAATTAGTAACAATATTTTAGGACATTAGAATCAGTCATTCATCGGCCTTTATTTAGGCATCTTTAGAACACATTTTTTCATAAATTTATTTAATTACCGGTAGAAATTAGGAAAAATCATAGTATTCCACAACGAGGCATGAAGTGGGGGAGTTTAGCCTTGCTCCATAAAGCTAGCTTATGCGAAGAAATCACTAGAGAGGTTTTTTTTAACACAATGCCACCTGGTTACACGGTAAGAGTGCATGTATGAGAGAGCTTTTGGATTATACAGTCACCAAGGGCCTGTTTGGCTAATGGGTTTGAAAAATAATTTCTCACCAATATCTTTAAATCATAAATCATAGCTATCTATTTTTCTTATCTCATTTTATCTTAACCATCAATTTATTTTTATTTTTCAATCTCATCTCTTATAACTCATTATCCAAACATATCCCGAAGGTGATTCTCTTAAGGTGAATTATTTTCTTCTCTAACATATCTTTCAGCAACAAGAAACAAAATGCTCGTTGTGGTTGTGTAATTATACATACTATTAAAGCCATTTTGAATGACATTGAAGAGCAAACTGATAAAACCAATAAATAAACCGAAGTCGTTGAAAAGCAAGCCCTACAACGCTATACGCTACCTCCCTTTCTCCCACAATAATCCACCCATGTGTTCTTGCAGACAAAAACACGATCACCACCACACGAATTATTTATCCGAACCGAAACGCGAACAAACTATTCAACCTATCTTTTATCAGCCGTTTAGATAGACCAATGGACCATGTAATTAAAGGCAACTCATGGACGCTAACGGCCACCTCTTCCGGCTACGGAACAACAACCCAAGGAACGGAACGTCTCCATTCCGCCGTTCCGCGTCTTGGTGGTCAGGCCACGGAGACGGAGGAATTGAACGACCTCAGCTGACGCGCGACGCCACCAATAAAGAAAGGCGGAAAATACAATAATCTCCGTCGCAAGCCTCCGGAGCAAGTTTAATATAATAATACAGTAAACCAACAACTCTAAAAATTAACACATTATATACAACTAATTTATATTCTATCTTTATATAAATATATATTATATCATTAATATCTCTTCTCTCTTTCTTTTTTATATAGTCACAAATATAATGTACTATCTCAGTTTTAAAATACTTTAACTTTCTTCATTTCATAAGTAGACTATAATACACTTCATTTCAATGAATTTTAATGTAATCATCTCCGACGTTTATAAATTTCAACATATTTATCTTCCACTCTTATATATTCTAATATTTTTTTATCAGTTTAATAAACTTTAACATAATGATTATATTAAAGATAAATTTTTTATAAGATAAATAAATCGATGAAAGATAAAGTATTTGAAACGGAGAGAATAGCGATCTTTACAGCCTGTACCCGCTCTCATACACCATCCACACCGGGTGGCGAGGCCCGCGTCAGCCACGCCTTTCGCCCCGTCTCCATTTCCCTCGGTTCCTCCTCTCCCCTCCCCCGTGTTGTGTTGTGTTGCGTCTCTTCTGCCTCTTCTTCTGCGGCACGGCTCGCTGGCCGCTCACTGCTCGTCTCCTCCTGCCGTCAACGCGAGCGTCGCCTTCCCCTGCCTTGCCCTTCCCCCCGTCCTGCTCCGCGGAGGGTGGTGTTTTGCTCCGGTTCCGGTCCTCGCCGCCGCCGCAGCAAGGTGAGCTTGTGCAGCAGATTGTTCCGGGGTTATTGGATTAGAATTTGTCGATGGGTGGTCGGTGGAGGGCTTGCGGCGTAGAGGTTGCTCGCCATGGTTAGGGCATGTCTTTCATCTTGTCGATGGATCGGTATAGGTGCGACTTAGGCTCTGTGCAGCTGAGTTGTAGAGTAGTTTGGAGGGGGCTCCGGCGGACATGGGGCTCCGCGAAATTCGATTTTTTATTTTTGTTAAATTGTTATTGTAACTCAGTTTGGTACTTTGGTTAACAGTTCGAATGTCAGTTGCTATGTTGGGGCAGGAAGGATGTATGTGAAGGTGTGTATGTGGGGGCGGCTCATGCCTTTGGATCAGGATCAGTTGGTGTCTCATCAAGTTAGTGGAAATGCGAATATTTCGTTTGTAGGCCACTTCATTTTTATATCTAGCTTTCGGGCCCTTGTCATAGTCCTAGTTGATGATTTAAGTTGGGACCCAGTGATATGCCATTGATTTGGGTGGCCGTTGATGTTTGTACAGAGTAGTAGCTTTCCAATCAAACCTGAACTTTTTAGTCAACTGCTCTATGGTTCATGAAGACTCATTGTTAGGTAACGCCTTTGGGAATTTATATCATATTCGTACCATCTCAGCCTTCTGAAGAGGCTGATATATTGCTGTTGTGACAAAAAATTGCTTGCCGTTTTTACTTTACAACAAAGAAAAGGAACCTTCAATTTATCTTTTTATCTTTTTGTCTCATCGCTTTATCTTGGCATTCGATTCATGTCATCATTCTCATCTATTTTAGAAGTGAACTAATCCAAATTGAACTTTTTTCTGGAAGTTTACCTAGTACGGTAGTCATATCAATTGCCATTTTAACATGGTTCATGTCATGTGTTTACTGCAGAACAACACTGAGGTCTCAGTTAAAATCACTCATGCATTAAGGAATAGAACTCAAATCCGTCTGACGTACCTTGATGCCTTCCACTTAGCACTAGAAAATCATCTGCTATGCTTCCAGTCATGAGGTATCATGTAAAACTCACAATTATCTGCTTATATAACTTCAGTTGATGTTTCTGAAAAAAAAATGGCTGTCAGTTGATTTGATTTATTATACTCATTGTAAGCTAAGAAACTTCATTTTCAAGCCTCTAGAATAGTGTGCACTGTGCAGGACTGCAGGCATTCCACTTTTCAAAACTTTAATTTTTGGCAAGATGGCATTACATTATTGTTCGTTTCTTCAAAGTTAGGAATGAGATTGCTATTTACATACTGAAATCAACATGTATTCCTTTTTCGTGTAGGTGATGCCTTTAGTCTGGCAAACACAAAAAATGGTTAATATAATGGATAATCAGTCATCGAATGAAGAACAACCAGATGAACCATTAGGGAGAGTTCCAATACTTTCTTATGGTTCTGGGCATATGCTAAATGACATCACTTCTTCATGCTGGTTTACCTATTTGCTGGTTTTCTTGACGGATGTTGGGCTTAGTCCAAGGTATGTGCCTTTGGGGGCTAGATTTATTCTTTGTCCATTTGTTCTGTTAATTTTTACGTCATGTTATTTACACATATTACTAAATCATATTTAATGAAGCCATTAGTGCACTCTTTATAGTTGTTTTGAGCACTTAATCCACTCTGCTCGATGAGGAATTGTACAAAACATAAATTTATATTTAAGGTCGGGATGTCCTAAGTGTGGTGCAATAGTTATTTCACTGGGATATCCTGCAAATGGAATGTAAACAATATACTGTACAATTGTTCATCTTGTTTCCACTGATTTTTTTTCATTACTATTGGTATAGTGCTGTTTAAATATTGAAAAATCACAACTTCAATGATGTCCAAGCGACTATTGTGGCTATGGCAAAGTTAGTAACTTTGTATCTTGTTAGGAAAATGTTGGTTCTTTTATGTTCAAAGAAATGTAGAGATTGCATGTAGTGTGCAATTGTTGGATCATCATCAGAATATTATACTTGTATTCGTATCTTGAGAAATATTCTATGAAAGATGCTGAAAGAAAATTTCTATGAGAAACATTGAAAGTTCGAAAGGATTATGTGCTGCTTCAGGATTCTTTTAGACATTTTACCTTTTATTCACCTTTTCAGTGATGCTGCTATTGTCATGCTTTCTGGTCAATTGGCAGATGGCTTTGCAACAATCTTCGTTGGAGAATTGGTACGAACTAAGATAGAACATGATTGTTTACTATAGCATTGTTACAAAGTTGTGAAACAAAATTCTAATGTCTTATCTTCTCTTTAGACGTTCACTACTAGTTTTCCTGTGTTGTGTATGATTTTTTGAAACCGATATGTTGTGTATGATTCCAAACTAGATATGTAAATGATATCCTTTTTGTTTTGTTCCAGATCGATCGTTTTGGACATTTCAAACTGTGGCATGCAGGAGGATCCATTTTAGTAGCAATTTCCTTCTCATCAGTTTTCGGTAGCTGTTTGCCTTGCAAACTTACAGGGACTATTTCATCTACAATGGAGACTGTTGGATATAGCACATTTGCTGCTATTTTCAATGTTGGTTGGGCAGTTACTCAGGTCTCTCACATGTAATGCCCCTTTCTTTCTTTACTTGTCTTCTTTTTTTTTTGGTGATGCATGCATTTGACTTGGGAACATCATCTGCGTATTTTTTAAGGTCGATGGTGAACTGCATGACATCAAACCCAACAAGTCGGGTTGCATTAGTAAGCTGCCGTAATGCCTTCACAATGGTTAGAACATCTTAATCCAATTATTCTTAACTCAGGTATTAAAAAACGCTGAATCTGATGATCCTTTTTCATGCATGTGCTAGATCGCAAATCTTAGCCTGTATGGCATTGCTTTGTTGATATTTAGTCTACGGCAATCAGTGAGCGTGATAGTTCAGGTACTCTGTTGTTTTATGATAATATTTGACTATTTGCCTGATCTTTTGGATTTATCTTACATTTTGAAAATCCCTTGTCAGTATCGGTGGATAGCATATATTTCCATTGCCCTTGGATCTTGTTTTGTCATTGTGTTCTTGATTGGAACAAAAGAGCCAGGGTAAGATAAAAACACTTAAGGAGTTCATAGCTTAAAGGCCATATAGTTTTGATGCCTTTTTCTTCCACAAGGTATTCCTCATTTTGCAGTATTTGAATGATTTTTAGTTTTTTAGGTTAAATCAACATTGCCACGATAAGAGACTTTCCAGGATTTCATGGACCCACTGGTTCAAGAAAGTATTGTACTATCAAGTTGCTCTAGTGTACATGTTCACTAGATTGGTAACCAATGTTTCACAGGTATCTATAATCTTTTCGTATTTTTCTTATGAGGCTGAAATCTTCTTTCCTTTGATAAAAATTTAATGTGTTTTTTAGTCCCACTTATATTGTGTCCTTGTATATTACTTATTTATTTTTCAAGCATATGGTTATTCTGCATGACAAGGGACATCTCTTAGAGATTAATGTATTGGACTCCAAAGTGGTTTACCTTGTTAACTGTGTTAAATGGCATGGCGGAACATAGTAATTTTTTTTGCATGCAATTCCAAATTCACACAAGTTATTATGCAGCATTAAACTTTAGATGTTTTGGGGTGAAAATTTGATCAAGTCATTCTTAAGTATGGTGGTTATATACACACTTTATATATTTCAATTTTTTTTACTTAGATTCGTTTTTTCTGTAAAATTCTCTATGAACATACGAATTTTGGGACATACTATAGCAGCACATTCTCACGATGCATTAGCATATTTTTGTATCTAATATATTTACTGGATAAAGAGAAATTTGTTTGATTATGAGTGCAGTATTTGTGTATATTGATGTATTACTTTTTTCACTAGGTTTTAACTATATAGTACTCCTGTTTATGCTTTGAAGTTTGAACTAATTAACTAGAGGATGTATCAACTATAACGTTTCTGTATTTGGTCAGGCACTGATTGCTTTCTATGTCATAAATGATTTGGAAATGCCGCAATCATCCAAAGCATTGGTAAGGTTCTCTTTCATATCTTTGCTTTGGAATTTTTTTTAATATTTAATTTATCTCTTCTATTACATTAGCCCTGATGTTGAATATGTCGTTGGGATGGTTTACTCATGTTACCCGCATGCAATTGTACAAAAAGTAGATGCCCAAATAAATAAAATGAATACAATATAACAAATTAAGGTGCCAAATTTTGGAAGTGTGAATAGCCTAAGGTGGCTGAAGCTCACTGCATATTCTGTAACTAGGCTAGCTCTGTATAAATTCCAGTCCACTTCGTGGTGAATCCTGGAACTTCAATGGTTGAGATTAGAAAAGAAAATAATCTGAATTCTGTAAGTGATTCGAGTTGATGATATGTTATCTTGACATTAGATCCATTGTTCATTTCTTAGTTTTGATAAGTTTAGATAATTTTGTGGTCTGTTTCGTAGTATGGATTTTTCTCAAATTAATTTTATCTCATTTTCTTATTTCAGGTGCCTGCTATTATCTATGTCTGCAGCTTGATAGTATCTGTCATATTACAGGTCAGAGTATGTCCTTAATGTTTAATTATCTAATTTGTTACTCAACTTAAAGTAATTCTTAATTGTTTCTAGGAAACTAGATGGTCAAGTTGGCGTTTAAAAAATTACTTTTCGGCTGGGGCCATACTTTGGATATTGTCTGGTGTTGGAATTTTTGTTCTACCAAGCAGAATGCACAACTTCATGTATTCACTATCAATCACAATAGGAGTTGCCAATGCTCTTATGACAGTAAGTTGTTAACTTTAATTGCTGTTTATATTTTGAGGATTTGATATACTAAAACATTTCTATGGCAAAAGTTTGGCCTATATATCTGGCTTGGAAGTATTTTTCATTTTTGTAGTTCTTAACCTTGTGAAGCTGTATGGCAGTCATCTGCATTTGGTTAGCTTTTTGCGAAGCATTTCAACTGCTTGATTTAAGTAGAGTGTTATCTTGTAAATTTGTGATTAAATTTGTCCAAATTTTCATATGCCATGCATAATCATATTATAGCTGGGAGTTCCTCTTCTCATCTTTCACATGATCCCATTGTTTCCCTTGATAATAGGTAACAAGTATCAGCATGGAAGGAGTTTTAGTAGGAGAAGATCTAAATGGTTGTGCTTTTGTGTATGGTTCATTAAGTTTTGTTGACAAAGTGTCATGTGGACTAGCTTTGTACATTCTTGAGTCCTATCAAGGTAATGACTGTTACTAATATCCTTTCACTGATACATCATAGTGAAAAAATATGGGATGGTAATTTTACAGTACACTGAGAGTTTGAAATTTTGCATGGCAGGAAGTACCAATACCAGAAAGAACTTAGAGTCGGCATTTGGCTATTCAGTTACAAGACTTGGACTGGGGTTAGTCCCAGCTGCCTGTTCTCTGCTCTCAGCCATAATAGCTTATACAATGGACCTCCCTGACACTCAGCGAAGACCATTAGTTGAACCTCTTCTCGCATAACTCTGCCAGTAGCACTTCCATTGCAACTGTATATATGCCCTATGGCTAGGCTGGAGCTATTAACAACAGTACAGTTATACGACACGGAAAAAGAAACTTGGATATTGTCAATTCATTTTGACTACGATCTGAAATTCTGAATAAGTTATAGATGATAGTGTATGGTACTCAGCAATGGGTTAAGTATTTATCAAAAGTAGCATAGGAGAACAAGCATGTGTATGTTAATCCAAAATCCTCTTACAAATGTAGCCTAGCCGCATTGTTCTCAGGAATAGCTTGTATTTTAATTTGATATTTATCTACTCAATGTAATTGAACTGCCACTTGGTTTTTTTAGTTTTTACTTCACATTTTACCAGGGGCTTCGTTTTGGGAGACCGTAATGAGACTTGCATGGTCTTGGGCTGTGTAGATACTATTCAAATGAAACCTTTTCGTGTTGTAAATGGCAGCTGAAACACCTTTGAGCTGCCATCATGTGCTATTTCTTGGCAGTTTTGAAGACAGATTGTATCTCAACGCAAGGTCAGTTTGCACAGAAATACTGGGATTGTAAATACTTTATGTAACTGGTGGAACTGAATACAATTGAAGCATGCCGAGATTTAAGAAAAGACAAACAATGGTGGAAAGCCGTTTCATTCTGAACAACGGAGATGCCATTTCATTCTGAATAATGGAGCACAATTTGCCATTCAGATGCTTATTTTTAGCTATCCCTGGTTGAAATGGAAAATTGCAGAATTTGCTATTCAGGTGCTTATTTCTAGCTATTCTTGGTTGAAATGGGAAAGGGCAGAATTTCTTGCCTCTTGTGGCCTAGTCACCATGATATAATCAAAATTATTACAATTTTCAGAAGCTGCCTACATGTAATAATCTGCCAAGCATGGCCTGGCTTCCTGTTGGCCTGTTCCCAGATGAAGTGTGGTAGTTCCAACTGATTTTGTTTCACAGCCCAGAGCGTGCACTGTTGCTTCCTCCAATTCATTCAGCTAATAATAACTCGCAGCTCCATGTTAAGTATCTATTTCTAGTGACAATGGAAGCATGATAATGTTACAGCACAGAGCATCATGGGGGTGCAAGCTTTACACTTATTCTAAATGTACAACTCTTCTTGTAGAATGCCATATGATTGTTGCATTGCGTTTCCGCTAGTAGTTTGTGCAAGCGTTCAGGTTCTTATGTAAAATTTCAATTTATGAATTCTTAACTTGAGAATTTATGAGTGTTAACTTCCAAAAGGTTTAAGTTGGTTTCAGAAGAACAACAGTTAAACAGTAAGTCAGCACGTCCCTTAATTTTGTCTCAATCTTTTTTTAAGATAATGGAAGGATTTTTATTGAAGCACGAGAAGTATTACATTACATCCTTCAACATTAGATCCTTCAATTTGTCTCAGTTTCTCACTTAGATACACTAACTAAAAATCTTTCAATAGTAAGCCCTTGCTATTTCTCAGTTTTTTCACATCGCATTCATGGTGGTGATGTAGAAGTATAGTATACCGTAAGACTGAGACTCCAACTTTATACAGAAGGATTTGGATAAAGTCTAGTAGTCTAACATCTTCCCACAGTCGAAATGAGAGGGAAACGGATGTAGAGACTAGAGCGAAAATTAGTGAACAAAGACGCGTGTAGGCCTTTAGTCATAATGTCGGTGAACTGGTGCATCGACGATACATAGAGCATCCGAACTTGTTATAGCGCGACTTTATCACGTACGAAGTGAATGTCAATCTCTATATGCTTCGTTCGTCGATGATGAACCGGTTGACGGTCATATAGACGGCGCTGACGTTGTCGCAGAAGTGATAGGTGTACGGAGCTCCTGGAGTAGCTAGTGAAACCAGCAATACTCGGGGACGATGTGGGCAACAGCGCAATACTCGGCTTCGGCGCTGGACCAAGACACTGTAGTCTAGCGCTTGTAGGACCAAGAGACTAGAGTGTTGCCGAGGAAGACGCAGTAGCTAGAGGTGGAGCGTCGGGAGTCGGGGTAATCCGTCCAGTCCGCGTCAGAATACGCAGTGAGAGAGTTGATGGGGCCGGAGTTGAGATGTAGGCCGATGGATAGTGTGCCCTTTACGTAGCGAAGGATACGCTTGAGTAGCACGAGGTGAGATTCACGCAGAGCATGCATAAAGAGACACACTTGCTGGACGGCATAGGTGAGATTGGGCCGTGTGAGTGTGAGGTACTGGAAGGCACCAGCAAGACTCCGGTACTAGGAGGGGTCGGCGATAAGAGAGCCATCACTGATAGAGAGCTTTGCGCGAGTGTCGACGGGAGTGACGGTGGAGTGACATTCGACCATGCCCGCACGCTGGAGAAGATCGATGGCATACTGGCGCTAGGAGAGAAACAATCCGTGAGGAGAATGTGTGACAGAGATACCAAAAAAGTAATGGAGAGGACCTAAATCGATCATGGCAAATTCTGAGTGGAGTCGGGCCATGATGTGCTGTAGGGTGATCGTCGAGAACGCCATAAGAACGATGTCGTCAACGTAGAGGAGAAGGTAGGTGGTGGTGTGAGAGAGTAGATGGGTCACGGGCGTGAGAAGATTCATGTCCGTGAAGAGAGGTTTCACGTCCGTGGACCCGTGGACACAACGGAGTGGGTCGGACGTGAAAAATCGGAGAAGTCGTGGACGCGAAGAAAGGAGGTTCGCGTCCAAGAAGTAGAAATTCGTGTTCGTGGACACGTGGACACGTCGGAGTGGCTTGGACATGAGTAGAGAAGTTTCCTGTCTGGGAGCAAGTGAGCGTGTTGGAAAAGCGGGAACCGAGAGAGAGTTTCAGCCGATGGAGGGCGGACGAGTCCAGCCGATGGAGGATGGACGGGTTTAGTCAATGGAGATAGCGAGCGCAAAGTTACGCCGACGTCGGAAGAGGGAAAGGTGCGCCAAAGCAAAAAAAAAGCTAAGGCGGGTCTGAACGAGATAAGGAGACGGATGGAGGTCATCTCCTTGTCACGTGGTGGAAAGGGGGCGAGAGGGTGGTGGAGGAGGAGAAGGCCGTCTGTAGAGGAGACAGGGAGGAGAAAGCCGTCTGTGGAGGAGACAGGGAGGATGAGAGGTGAGACGAGAAGGCAGAGAAGGAATACCGAGAGAGAAGATCTACGATAGGAAAAAAGCGTCAGCTCACCAACAAAAGAATGCTAACATGTCAGAAATGTCTAGACAAAAGTATAGTATACAGTGAGACTAAGATCTCAACGAGTCTATATATATATATATATATAAAGGTTCGTGGTCTAACAGATGATATGCACTATCAGTTAAACACCACGCCACTTAGCAAGTGCCACCTGATCAGTTCCGTGTCTCACACCATGGCAGATTGGCATTTCTTCTTTGTTACGAATATGTGACAGGTTGGCACTTGGCAAGCAGCCCTGAATGAGTTCAGTGCGCCCCTATAAAAGCCATTATACCATGCATGCATTCGTTCACCACGAGCTCTCACACCCATCAACAATGGCGTCTTCGACTTCCAAACCCTTGCAGTACTTGGCATTGTTCCTCCTTGCACAGCTCACCCACTCAGCCTTCATTCCGAAGGCCAAGAACCGCACCGAGCACAAGCCTCAGCTGTCGAACACCTACATCGTCCATGCCAACCACCTCAAGCCGTCCCGCTTCGCCACCCTCGAGCACTGGTACATCTCCATGGTGGCCACGCACTCCCCTCGCGCCACCAACGGCACCGCCGCGGTGGCCGGCCGCATCCTGTACACCTACGACACTGTCATGCACGGCTTCGCCGTGCGCCTCACCGCCGACGAGGCCCGGCGCATGTCCCGCGCCCCCGGCGTGACCGCCGTGCACGAGGGCAGGATGTACTATCCGCAGACCACGAGGTCGCCGGGGTTCATCGGCCTTGACCCGGAGTACGGCCTGTGGAGCGACACGGACTTCGGCGACGGCGTCATCATCGGCTTCATCGACTCTGGCATCTGGCCGGAGAGCCCGAGCTTCAACGACAGCGGGCTCGGCCCCGTCCGGCGTAGCTGGAAGGGCGGGTGCGTGGGGCTCGACGCCACCCTGTGCAACAACAAGCTCGTCGGCGCCAAGGACTTCTCCGCCGCCGAGGACGGCGGCCCCTCCTCCCCGAGGGACGATGTAGGGCACGGCACGCACGTGGCGTCGACAGCCGCCGGCTCCGAGGTCCACGACGCCGGCCTCTTCATGTTCGCCCGGGGGACCGCGAGGGGGGTGGCGCCCAAGGCGAGGATCGCCATGTACAAGTGCGGCGGCGACGTGGGCTGCAGCGACGCGGCCATTATCGCAGCGATCGACGCCGCGGTGAAAGATGGCGTGGACATCATCTCCCTTTCCCTCGGCGGCTTCCCGGTCCCGTTCTACGACGACAGCCTCGCGATCGCCACGTTTGGCGCCCAACGTGAGGGCGTGTTCGTCGCCCTCGCCGGCGGCAACAGCGGCCCAGAGCCATACACCGTGTGCAACGTGGCGCCGTGGATGACCACCGTCGGCGCTGGCGCCGTGGACCGGCTGTTCCCGGCCAACCTCACGCTTGGCAGCGGGGAGGTGCTTATTGGGCAGTCCCTCTACACCAAGAAGGCCACGCACACCAGCATGGCACCGCTCGTGTTGCTCACCAACTGCAACGAGGAGAGTCTCTCGCCCGACGTCGTCATGGGCAAGGTTGTCGTGTGCCTGGGTTCCGCCGGCGTCTATAAGGGCATTCTGCTGCAGAACGCCGGTGGAGCCGGTCTAGTCACCGTGAAAGGTGAGGAATGGCACGGGGATGGAGTGGTAGCCAACTCCTTCACCCTCCCGGCTCTCACTCTTAGCTACGCCAAGGCTGAGAAGCTCAGGGACTACATGGAGTCGGTGGCGAAGCCGGTGGCGTCGTTCAGCTTCGCCTGCGAGACGGTCATCGGCGAGAACCGGGCGCCGACGGCGGTGGGCTTCTCGTCGCGGGGACCCAACCACATCGTCCCCGAGCTCCTCAAGCCCGACGTTCTGGCGCCTGGGCTGAACATTCTTGCAGCATGGCCCGGCAACGTCCCCGTGTCGATGCTCGACGTGGACTCGCGGAGATCCGACTACAACATCATGTCGGGGACATCCATGGCGTGCCCACACGCAGTCGGCGTGGCCGCGCTGATCAAGAAGATGCACGGAGACTGGACGCCGGCCATGATACGCTCCGCGATGATGACGACCGCGGCCACGATCGACAACACCGGCCGCGACATCACCGACCAGGGCGTTCAACAGGACGTGGCCAACTTCACAAGCGCGACGCCGCTGGCGGCCGGGGCAGGGCACGTCCGCCCGCAGCTCGCCGTGGACCCGGGGCTCGTGTACGACGCCGGAGTGAAGGACTACGTAGACTTCCTCTGCAGCCTCAACTACACCGTCGAGCAGCTGCGCGTGTTCGTCCCCGACACAGTCGGATGCACGACGATGCTCCCCGGCGGCCCGGCAAACCTCAACTACCCGTCGTTCGTCGTGGCGTTCAACGCCAGCACCCACGTCCGTACACTAACGCGGACGGTGACCAAGGTGTACGAGAAGCCAGAGATGTACAGCGTGACCGTGTCGGCGCCGGCCGGCGTGAAGGTGACCGTGAAGCCGGCGACACTGGAGTTCACGGAGAAGAACGAGAAGAAGAGCTACACGGTGGAGTTCAGAAGCGTGGCGAGAAGACACATGAATCAGAGCTGGGACTTTGGGCACATCTCATGGGAGAATCGGAAGCATCAGGTCAGGAGCCCTGTGGTGTTCATGTGGAACTAACGGACAGATGAAATGCTGCAAGTAATAGAACCAGACTTGGAACTGATGCAATGCTGATGGGTTGATGGGTTGATTTGTGATGAAAGAAGAATAAGCATTCTTTGTGGTGTACCTGTGAGAATTATCTATGGAAATCCTAAATGTTGGCACCTAAATCCTGCCATTCTGAAACAATCTTTTGTCCATTATCCTGTGAGAAGTCAGCAACAATCGAGTTCATAGGACACATCAGTTTTAATGCTTATGATTTTCCACTGAATTCAGTAGTGGCACAATTGGCCTCTAGTTTAGTACCTGTTCCTCTGACATACTTACCAAGGTTTAATATTTTAGGTGAACTTGACAAAAAATCGTTGTATGAATTTTGAGTTCAGGGAATAATTCTTCTACAAAACTTTCGCTTATCCATGACATGCCAAGTGAATATCAACTAACAGTATAAAGTGTGGTGCACTTCCGTCATATTTATGTTCCTTCAGAATAGGCAACATATACAAGAATTTATCATCTCTATCCACACAATTACAGCATGAAACAACAAAAGTGATTAAACCAATGGGTAAGCACAAAAACTGCGGTGATTTTATACTACAGCAATAACAAAGGTTTTTTAACCTCGAGAATACGCAAAGCTCGTATCTTTGTATTAAGATCAGGGAAACTGTGGTTCACAAGTTGACTGAAGAATTATATACAAGGTGACAGCAATAACAAAGGTAAGACGAAGCAGGAAGAAGTACAAATTAAGACCCTCAGGATGGCATGATCAGCGCCTGAGCACGCTCTGTACGAACTGTAGTGTTTCAGAGTTCAACGATCTCGAGATGGACGGGACGGGACGGCGCTGGACTCGCCGACGACTGCACACACAGTCGGTGATGCACACCAGTCACCACTCTCCAGAAGTACCACCTAGCCGTCGCAAAGCCCGGCAACAAGCCAACAAGTGCTCGATCTATGGCGGTCCACCTCAGGCCTAAGTGGTTCTCTCTCGCCGAGCATGTCGTTCGCGGGCAGGCCGCTTCTGCGGCGTCACCGGCGATTCCATCGTGGCGGTGGAAATCCACCAAGGAAAAACTTCCAAACGAACAAAGATGCATTTATGCGCTGTCAAGATAGCTGTGAGCATGTGACCTGAATTACGGTCAATCCTGTCAAGGCCACAAGGGTGGATGACAAACCTTGCATAAGTGACTCCAACTCAACATGTCTATCTCAGAACCTAGAGAATCAACTCTTTATCACCTGCAGATAATCATGGAGAGAGAAACCAATCGAGGAGGCAAGCAGGCATTTGCATACTAGCATGAGGCATTTACCTTGTAAAAGCGAATCAAGAACAGAACAAAGAACCATGGAAATCTGAAGAAACTGAAGAAAAATCGCGGTACACATGCATTCAGGGTTAGTGAGTCCTATGTTCAGGCGAGATGACACCTGCATCAAATGGATCATTCATGGTGCAAAACCACTATCCAATCCGGCGATGTCGGTGTCATCTCTCCTGACCACAGGGCCCAAACCCCCACAAGAACACATCCTCCTCCCCTGCCCTCGTCTCTGCAGACTGCACACCTATACAGATATACTCTGCTGTACTCCTCTTCAATCCTGCCACTATGTTCTTCCTGCTCTCTCTGAAGATACTTCTATGTATGTATCTTCTTCTGTGCTTCTGCAAGCTGTAGACACATACTAAATGCCTTTATATAGAGGATGGAGAAGAGGAAGGGCAGACATTTCTACTGATGTGGTGATGGATGATGCGTATTCACACCTGATGCTTCAGTGACGTCCAGCCATGACGAGGTGTGCAATGATCTGACAAGCTTTGACCGGCCAAAGATCGTGCATTCACTCCGAATCGTGGACATATTCGGTTCCACTTGGAGAAAACTACAGGTCAACGCCTGTCAGTTAAGCAACACTACGATGTACATACACTATTGACACCACATAGTACTGCATAAACAGTGCCAGGTAGTAAGAACCAGAACAGCGCGGTTCTGATCACAATAATTTTCTGGGCACTGGATTGGATTCTGCTCATGTTTGTGTGCGTGCCGAGTGCCGTCAGTATAGCAGGAGCTGTCTCATGGATCAATTTGGCTTTTAGATTCTTTTAGTTTTGATGCTTCTTTTTGCCTTAGATTCTTTGTGAATTGTGATCGTTCTGTGTCCAGTACATTGCATAGAGCAAGAAGACCCTGCTGGCTGTGACAAATCAGCAGTCCATGGTCAACAACGCTGTGCCTATCTACCTGTCAGACGAAACTGTTTTTGTTTCATCATAATCTTTGATTTCCTAACCTGCATGCTGAACAGGCAGTAAAATAAAAGTAAAAGGACAGAAAAATCTACTGTTTTTTGATTGATCATATAGGTTTGATCGATCTCTTCGTCAAAAATGGTTTAAAAACAAATCAGTGAAGCACCTTTCTAGTGTTCTACGCCTGGGCCTTTCTGACACGATTATTGTGCGTGAGGATTAACGAAGGATAAAGAATAATTGCCGCTCCTCGTGCACCATGACTGGACTCCCTTTTCAAGCTTTTGTTCTGCTTTGATTCCCCCCTTTTTCCTACCTTTTCTCTCCCCTAGTAGCTTTTGATTGTTTGGTTTGTCAGAAAAATCTCGACTATTACTATATGATCTCAATTAAGGGCCACTCAATTAATATATTTTTTTGCAGGGACCTGAATTAATAATTCTACCTGTACCTCACATTCATGAACTTGACCACTCCAAAGACAAAGTAATTCTAATGCTAGATTGTTTAAGAGGACGGATATCAAAGATATAGCTGTTGGGTGGCTGGATTTCACAATCATGTTTGTAATCTTCAGGCAATAATATACTGTTTACGCTGTTTTCTTTGAGTTGGTCTTGCCATATTAAAAATTGTATTTCCACACTAATTCAAATTATGCATTTAGAAGCAATTTTTCTTAACAATTAGTACTCACTGGTTGTTGGGGGTATGGACAGGGCAGGATTTAGGAGGTTGATTGATATCATGTCTGCTCGATTGAGAAGAAAAGGATTACTAGATGCATGCATATCATTCGTGACAGTGAAGATCACCACGTGATGGATTGAACCGGGTTATCTGATGTCATGAGGCAAATGTCAGCATGTAAGTTTGAATTTCCCACGTTGTTTGGTCTAAAACGTTATCCGTAGAGAAAGAGCTTAATTTAGATGAATTCTTTAATGATCTGAATCACTTACATAATTCAGATAACAGAATACTTTTTGGAGAGGAGATAAGAAAATATGGGTTATGTTACTGCTCATTATGTGTGTAAACATGATGTAGGCTGTGAACAGCTGTTCAGCTGAGCTTAACCCATAGCACGTAAAACAAGAAAGCTCATTAGCATAAGATTAATTAAGCATTAGCTATTGTAAACTTAAAAATTAAATTTATTTAATTTTTTAGAAACATTTATATAGAAAATATGTGTAAAAAACATACCTAGAGATATCTGCACACGGTAATAGAGAGATAAGCTTAGTTGACCGGACAGTTCCGAACAGGGCCGTAAAATGTTGAGTTCCACATAATTAGAACTAGAGATGATTACATATTTGTTGACCGGAATCAAAAGTTTTCAGGACAAAAATACCATTATAGTATACGACATGATGTAAAATATGATGCACTGACTACAGCGTCCTATAAAGGCCGGATTTATTTACAATATCTAAAAGAAATGCACTACAGCATCTTACATCCGAGGCATGCTCACATTAGAGAGGTGCATGCATCTCAAGGAAGAGTAAAGGACTAATATGTGGATGCAGCCCTTCATCCTTCTCATATATACTGTGTGCAGTTTTCAGTTTTCACCTTTGTCTCGTTATTTCAGACAATCTATATACTGTGTACAGTTCAAAAATATCATTTTTGGAGTTGTTCATTGATAGTTATATGATTTCTTGTCAAGAATTCCTCAAGTTTTCCACTCTTTTGACTGGAATGGGCACTACTGGAGAATCTTTTTTGGCTCCTTTTGCTTCTTTAGACTGAGTTTCAGACTCTGACTTGTCTTCTTTTCTGAGACAGTTGGGCCTAGATATCACTGTCATGCAATAGATCCAAACATAAATACTAATCCACTCCACTGTTAGACCAGCTAGATACACAGCCAATTCCATGAATTCTGTCAATCTAGATGCCAAACAGCACATCTTGAAATGGACTAGATCATAAACTATAGAAAAGATCAACTGACAGAGTGGCAATTGGAGATCTTATCATGATCTGAACAAAATCTCTACAATGAGAATTTATTAAGGAAAGAGTATTGTACAGGTGTAAGAAATTCCTGCTGTGGATTCTCCAAATCTGCATGAACAGCAAACTGATCTGTTCAGTCCTATCATGACGATAATCGCATGTATCACAATCAGTACAAGAAAAACTAGAATAGGTTTGATAGTATTTTGTTTGTGTGTTGCTTGCAGAGGTATACCGTGCATCTTTCGGTTCAGCTCTCACTCAACTTCAGGAAAATGTTATGTCCGTTCAATTTCCTATGCCGAGCCGCTATGCAATAGCTATCAGCATAAGCCAATGTAGAATTTCTTGATTAAACCTGAAATATTTTTTTTGTTAAGCAGTGTGAACCACGTGGACAAATTTGACCAAGACTAGTATGCTGGCCCTTTACTGACAGCAGTAAGAGCACATCAGAAGACTAGCTTGTGGCATATGGCACTTACAGAACTTTAAATAACGTCCACACTGCACAGATGGCACTAGTCTTAGTAAAAGTTTCAGGAGTTCATACTTCAGACTTCAGAGATGTTAGATGTTCAAGTCTCGTACCAATTGGACATCAAATCATTTTCTTGCTTTCATTTTGATGCTTAACTGGCGCATAATTGAAGTTTCCGCAGGTCACTGCTTAGCCACAAATGGCTAAGCAAGCAGGACGGCTGGGCTGATAGCCTGAAGCAGGTCAGTTTCAATCTGAGGTGGTGACTATTGGTTAACCGATGAACTCTCTAGAATCACATGCATAATTGTATATAAGTGTAATACTATTAAAAATACATGTATAATTTAATATAGAATTTTTCATAATATTTATTAGTTAGTGTACACGAAATATGCATGAAACTTATGTGTATAAGATACGGTCCCATATTATAGGACTACCTATATATCACTTGACATATATTTTTTTTATTAAAATCATACAAATCTAACTATAATATAATTATAGTGTAAGTACTACCTCCCTCCAAAAAAAATTATCTTTGCCTTTTATTTTATTTGTCCATAAATACTTTATTTTTAAAATTTTGAGAAAACATAGAATAAATGTATAGGAGTTTAAGAAAGTAGGAGACAAATATATTAGAATTTAAGAAAGTAAAGAGCATTTGAAATAGAGAAAAGTTGAATTTTTTTTAAAGGAGGAAGTAGTACCTAATAAGTTATATGAGTGTTATATTAGAATTATATGCTAGTTATATTATAATTATATGATATTATAATTATAATATAGTGTAGTTGTATTTATATTTTTTTAGCAAAATCGCATATTATTGATGTTGCTTTTACAGGTTTGGGTTTAAGTACTCACGCCATGAACAACTGCCACACGGCACTCACTCTCTCACCCAACTCGGTCCATCTACCCTTGGGTTGGGCTTGCGTTCTCTTCGGCCTCGGCCCATCTCTGCTCCTTTGAATTGTACGCGCGCTTCTCCCTGATAACCGGGTTCGCCATCTTCAGACTTGGCTTCAGCATCAGCGGGGGGAGCTGGCCGTCTTCCCTGATGTAGCAGCAGCCTTGACACTGGAGTACACTCTCCGCCAAAGAATGTATCCATGGCTGAACACATGAGACGTACCTGCATAGATGGTCAACAATACCAGCCGGGCTAACCCAGACATTGGACGGTTCAACTCTTCTATCCAGAAGATTATAGGAACTTATGCGTTCTTGTTCAGGCAACCCCTGCAGATAGATGGTGTCAGCGCTAATGGCGGGGAACACCTCGGCGCTCACGGACAGGGAGCGCTTCGTGCCAAGGAACACGGCGGCACGATCGTCCTCGCGTCCAGATCTACCCGGTGCACGTGTAGATCCTCTTAACATCGCCGGCGACACCGTCCGGGCCTCGGCGCGTCCCGAAGCAGCGGTGCACGAGCATGAGGTCGCCGCCGTTGTCGACAAAACAACGTGTGCTGCATCGGAGAGACTGGGAACGTCAGCGAGGCTGCCACCACCAGCTGTGATGGCCGATTTTCGTCCCCGGTCTCCACCACCAAGACGTCTTCGTCTGTGGCGCAGTAGAAGCGACCACCGAATGATATGGTTGACATGAACATGTCTTTTGGGAGCAATGCCCATCGCTCGTCGCCCAGCTTGGCGACGACGAGCATCATTCTGGGACTGGCAGTGAGGAGGACATATAGGGTGACTGTGGAGTCGTCGTCGAGGCCGGCACCAAACACTCTGAATATATCGTGCCGGTCCTGCCGGAGATTACCATCGGGATCGAGATCCCATTGACGGTCCCATGGATCAGAGAGAAGCGGGAGGAGCGGCGGGAGCTCGGCGTGGTGACGCGTGAGCGGGTTGAGCAGGCGGACGACGGATGTGCGCTTGTCGAGCAGGAGGAGGAGGCCCTCGGCGGTGGGGCCGAAGACGCAGTGGCCGTCGAGCTCTGGGAGGCCCATCTGGATGGACTTGCCGGTGGAGACGTTGAGGAAACGGCGGTGAGTTGCGGCGTGGTTTGCTTCCCGGAGAATGATCCACCGGTGTGGGTGGAAGCTGCGGTCGAGGATGCCACCGTGGCCATGGCCGGCGCCAGTGCGCGGGTCTGTGGCGCAATATCGCCACGCACAGCACACAGCGCAGAAGGGGATATAGTGGACCACGTGTAAAGAAAATAACATCTCTGAGCTAATCAGCCGATGACCCGATACAACTCACCATATCAACTGGGTGTCGATAGGAAAGTAGCACTCGAGCATCAGCTGAAAAGCCGATAAAGACGTAGGTAATAAAGACGTGAAATAAATTAAAGGACTTATCGATCAAAGAGCCGATCACGTTTCAAACATGGTAAGCAACGGAAGCACAAAGCGAGACCCTAGTCCCCTCGAAGTTACAAGAACCATGACCACCATGATAACACTGTTAGAGCCAATTTCGATAGATCGGACTAAACCGAGACGGTATGAGACCGAAGTTAACGGCATAAAGATAGCGGAGGCTAGATCAAACGTAACTACTGAAAGAACAGGGTGAGGCCATCGGCTTCTTATCAGTCAAATGTCCGACGTAGGCCTATATATAACTTCATCGGTTATCTAAGCCGGTGAAGAACGAAACCCACTAGATCCCGACACTAGCCCTATCGGATATAAACTTGATAGATCGGACTTAACCGAGACAATATTTTTTAAATACATAAAGAAACTAATTAAATTTATCTACCTTATATAATATATTCTATACATATAAAATATCATGATGTGGTTTCTACGATTCCTCTTTAGACTTGGTTATATCTGAATAATCTTTTATTTTTAATCGAACTGAATCTATCAACCTGTTCGATCGGCTCTCTCACTGTATCATCAATCAGCTTTCTTTCATAAGCCGATTAGCTCCCTCTTCATCAGTTGTTACTGTTTGCAGGGTAATTAAAATTTAGTGTTAACAGATCCCTAGTCCCGCCACCTGTGTTGTCGGTGGCACAAATCCAACAGGGCAGGCCCTAAGATTTCAAGAGGACTATGTGAACTCAGCGCTATATGCTACCTAAGATTTCTAAGATTTCAAGAGAACTATGAACTCAGTGCTATATGCTCATTTAAGACTTATTTACTTGTAATATATAATTTTATAAATCATATGACATAAAATAAGTATTATTAACATGATAATAACTACTGAAGATAAACTAACGTACAGATGATTCAATGAAATGGTGTTCACGTTTCCTTTTCTTCCTTTTTTTTCACCAGACAAATGCTTCTTATACAACATTCTTTAGGTCTAGACAAAGATTAATCTAAGAAAAAAATAAACACGAAGTCAAGAACACCTAATGATTTAAATTACTGAGGGATATATATATATAATCAATGGCTAATAAAACCTAAGTATACATGATTCCATCACATACATTTGGCTTATCAGGGATGATCGAATGCATAAAAGAAGTAGAAAATAGAGTCGAGTCTTGAATTGACCTATTGAACGGTTGAACTCAAAACCCTAACCTAATAGGCAATAGAATGAGAAAAATAAATAAATCAATTTTAATAAGTGAGAAGATGATCAATAAATTATTGGATTGCATCATCACCTGATCAGCCACGCTCGGCGAATGCGGCTCGGGCGCTCGACGTCGTCGAAGGGCGCCAGGGCAATGGCAAAGCCAGATTTAAGCATAAGGGTACAACTAAATAAGTGATTATGATTGTAAATAATAGTATAAAAATATACGTAAATTTTAAGATTTTTATAGATAATATATTATATCAACGTAAAAAACATATGGTAATACGATAGCCAAGTACTAGCTATAATGTATAATTTATTTATTTTAATTTAGCCTTATGTAGTGATTATAAGAAGTGATAAAAATATCATCCGAGCTAAAAAGTGCCAACCATTGCTAAAATAAGTAACAAACTATCTGTCTTGCAAGTTTTAACAAATATTTTATAAATTTAAAATTGTAATTTTGGCCAATGTAAACAATTCACATGATTATTAGATATTAATAAAATAGTATTCTAAAAGGTAAAGAAAAAAATGGATGTGTTATTGGGGCACGATAAAGACCTGTGCCTGTGCTGCTTTTGATCAGGGATTAATTAGTACAGCAGCAAATCCTTCTTGCTAAACATACGTAGCTGGAAGGTACGATGCCATCTGAGTCTAAGCTGCTCTTAGCTAAATGAATGACAGATTATTGGGGGTTAGGGGGGGAGGGGTGTTTTGCGGCAGTTGGCGGAGGCCAGGCCCCTCCATCCCCCTACAGCATATATGTACCTAGGTCTGGGCCCCCTTGGGCTGGGCCCTAGGCCATCGCCCCTATGGCCCGCCTCCAGAGCTGGCCTTATCCAAATCGGTGTCAGCATCGCGTGGCGGCGCATCGTCGTCAAGCGTCCTCGGTCGCTTCGCCGGCCGCCGTCTGGCGGCTCGTCGCGTCTCCATAATTAAAGATTTCTCGCTCGTAGACTCGACTCGTATCGTTCACTCGTTCTGTGCTTTGTACTTAACGCGGGTTTCTGGAGCCGACTCCGACCGCGAATCTGCGATGAACGAAACTAAGAGTACAAGTCGTCAAGCATAAGTGGGCTGGTGGGCTGCCTTCGGCCCGGACCGGCCCACTCCATCTCCACCCGAGGAGCCTACAGGCCGCGTGGCAGCGCGGCGGCAGCCGGCAGAGATGGCCGCGCGGTGAGTGCGTGAGCACGGCAGCAGGCAGAGTCGCACACTGGCAGTCACGAGGGGGATGATTAAAAATGGCGCGACCTCGCTGATGGTGCGCCTCCTCCACCTGCCCCGCGCCGCACCCGCCCCCACCTACCACCGCCGCCACCACCACCTCCTCGCCCTCCTCCCTCCCTCGCGGCAGCAAGCGTCCGCGTCGGGACCCGCCGCCGCCTCCCCCGCTGCCATGTCGACCGCGGCGGCGCAGGAGGTCGCTGACCAGAAGCGCGCGCTGCGGTCCGAGGTGCGCAGGGCGCTCAGGGCCCTCTCTCCCGAGCAGCGCGCCAGCGAAGGTGATCCCCGCTCCCCTCCGGCTGCCCCAAACTTCTGATTCCGGTGTCCCTGATGTAAATCCCTGAGCCGTTGGCCACCAACTGCTCGTCGATTTGCCGACTAGAACATCTGCTTTCACTGTGCTTCTATTGGCATATATTATTAGCACGCGACAGAAAAGAGTGGCAAAATTATGTTTGAATAAGCAAGCAAAAATTAACTTGGTGATACATTTCGATTTCTCATCAGTAGTTAGCATCAAAGGGGTCTCCTTAGGATATTTCGACCTGATGAAAGGTGTCAGTTAAAATTTATTAAGTTGCACGCACCGACAAATTCAACCAAAAAGCTTAATCTGAAGGAGAAAGGCAGGCAATTCACTTATACTCCAACACTATCCCCTCACGTGAGGCCCCTCAAGTCTCATGCGTGGGATAGACGTGGGCTGCATTTTTTTTAATTGCGCGTTAGCCAGGATTCGAACTCGAGACCTCTGACTCTGATATCATATTAAGTTGCATATACCGACCAGTTCAATCTAAAAGCTTAAGCTGATGGATAAAGGCGGACAATTCACTTATACTCCAAAAACATTTTCTCTCTGGTAGCATTGAATTGAAGTATTTATCATGATAAAATCACAGAAAGACACTAAGAGAAATGGATTTTCTTCTATAACTAGAACAAATTTTGTTAATTACTTTTTCTCTTCTGTGAAGTGTAATGCAGATGTCATTGGTACTTATGCTTCTGTTGCTGCAAAAAAGTGGGTTCTGTTTATGCTGATTTGTTGAAGTTTTTGGATGTGATTTATCTTTTCTTACTTTTCCAGACCAGGCTATTCAAAATGCAATTTTGAATTCTTCTTGGTTCAAAGAAAGTAAACGGTTATGTGCTTATATAAGCTGTCCACAATTGCGAGAAGTTGATACCTCAAAAATACTGATGGAAGTTTTATCCCCAAATTGTGGTGAGTTCTATATACAGAATATGCCACTTGTTTTCTCCTGTTGCTAACAATTTTTTTTTGTTAAGAACATGATGGACATGCAAAGGATCTTTATGTTCCTCGAGTAGAAGATAAGAACCGCAATATGCGGATGCTCAAAATCACTACCATGGATGATTTAGTTAAAAATTCGATGAACATTCTAGAACCATCACCACTTGATGCTAGTGGGAATTCTCGTGAAGAAGGTATCAAATTTATATCCATGGTACAATGAAATGAAACTTTTCCCGTGTTTGATCAGGTTATTGCATCATTGGATAGCTAACATGATTTATATGCATTACACTGATCCTCTTTTGAACCTTACAGTGCTGTCAGCCTCTGCCCCTGTTGATCTTTTTCTGTTGCCTGGTAAGCTGTTTAATTCTTTACCTGTTATTACACTTTATCCTTTGTCTCTGAACATTCAATTGAATAATGATTATTATTCATGTAGGGCAAGCTTTTGATAGAACTGGCCAAAGATTAGGGCGCGGTGGAGGGTAGGGCTACACATTATTCTATCTTTCAGATCAATAGCTGCCTGTATTGAAGTTGCCAAATACTATTAGTGTCATCTTTATCCAATATCTATGAAGTGGTTCAATTGCTAACTTTGGGTGCTACCCAACAACTTAATTCATGTAGTCCTCCCTCTATAAACTGAATAACATCTTGAGGTTGCTAACTCTGAATATCAAAGAACTGTACTTTATTCACAGGCATGCAGGGGGCGGAGCCAGGCCTGGGCAGTCAGGGCTTGAGCCCCAGGCCTATCTTAATAATCCTATTTAAATTATGTGAAAATAATATACAATTTTTCAAAATAATTCAGGCCACACTAGCTCAGCCCTAGGTTTGTTTTTTTTATTCTGGCTCCACCCCTGCAGACAAGCATTCCAAAATGCAGTCAAAGGATGTTCTAGTTTTAATAACTTTCGATTCCTTGTGTCAGCAGAGCCAATTAATACAAACAAAAGCTACTGTATTGGAAGCTGAACATATTTCATAGATGCAGAAACTCTTTGATAGGGTGATCCATGTGCATATAAGTTCTTGGTCTAACAGTACAAAATCAAATACCTGTCATAACATTTGCAGACCATCTAAAGGATCTAAGAGATTATAGTTGACCTGTGGGTTTAGAACCAAGTTGTGTAAACATGAATCTTATGGAACCTCAGTAGATGTCTTGACAACTGGATACAGGAACTTACTTTCTACATTTTATTCACTGTTAGTTTAAATATTCCAGGCTGTTCATGCGGCTACGACCTTCTCTTTCTTTTTAGATTGTATGGCCGTATAGCCTGCACAACTCTGCCATGTGCATTTTGTTCTCTGAGAAAGTATGTGGTGGCTCTGCAAATTAGTTTTGCGCTTTGATTATATCTCAGTTGGTTTGACATTATCTGCTTAATGGTCCACAATTTGTCAAGTGCTTTTAATATGCATATAATGCCTAGGAGCGCATGAGCATCAAATCTTTGCAATACCATCCTGTTACCAGTTGTTCATTTATGCCAGTTTGATTTAATATTGTATAGCTGAAAAATTAGTTCTGCGCTTTGATTATATCTCAGTTGGTTTGACGTTGTCTGCTTAATGGTCCATGATTTGTCAAGTGCTTATAATATGCATATGCTTAGGAGCACATGTGCATCAAATCTTTGCATTACCATCCTGTTACCGGTAGTTCATTTATGCCAGTTTGATTTAGTATTGTATAGCTGAAAAAATAGTTTTGTGCTTTGATTATATCTCAGTTGGTTTGACATTATCTGCTTAATGGTCCACAATTTGTCAAGTGCTTATAATATGCATATGCCTAGGAGCACATGAGCATCAAATCTTTGCAATACCATCCTGTTACTGGTAGTTCATTTATGCCAGTTTGATTTAGTATTGTATAGCTGAAATTTTTCCTTGATCTAAATGATATATTTGTATGCTTGTTCATCGAAGGTACTATGACACGTTCTTGATGAAATATCAAGAACTTGCTAAAGAGAAAGGGTGGGATCAGCATCTTCTAGGTATGATGTGCATATTTTTGAGAACTGAGAAGTTCAGTTGTTTTCGTTTACTTTAAGCTCTTTTTGTTTTTACCCTTGGCAGACGGCTTTGCAGCAAGTTGTCATTTTAGTTTATTATAGTTTGGCAAAGTACACTTTCGGTTGCTCTACTTTGCCCTTGGGCCCATATGATGTGCTACTGTTTTGAAGTAGCACCAATACCATGAACAGAGGGGGCATAAACTATTATTTGCATAATATTTAACATGTTCTGTTGGTTCCTTCATGCAATACTCTATTTTCTATTTTCTGCTTTACTAGAAATATTACTTTGTTTGGCCAACAGTACTGAACCAAACTTCATGATCAGATTCCAACAAGCTTTCAAATTCTATTACGAAGGGTGTCAGTTTTTTTTTTTTGGCCCAGCCAGAAACTAAATTGTGGTGACTAGATGCTTAATCACATGGTGAATTAACAAGTGAATTGGATGTTACATTCTAATTCTGACTGAACCAAAGCTTTTAATCACATTTTCATTTACTTCTACATGCCCATGAATTATGTATACACCATAGCGGGCACACTTCTGCGCGTTGCGGTTCATAGTTATATTTAGTGATGAGATCCAATCTACCATTTTCTTTGCTAAATGATAGACTAATTGTCTGGTTTTGTATCTTTGAAGTCGCACTTTCATACTCGGCGCAAATTATGGAGGAAGGCGTCATCCCAGTCAACTCGACAGATGTTCCTATTGACGCTCTGATCTCATCCTCTGGCATCATTCCAATCAGCCCTGCAGCATTAGCAAGGATATAATGGAGCTGATTGGTTTCTGCTATGCGTTGACAGTGAACACCTCATCCTCATCCCTGAATAGCTCTTGTATGACTCGTACTTCACCAAATCTGGGAATTTTTCGATCAAGTAATTTCCTTACACACTTCATCTGTATTCTGAATATGAGCTAATTTTGTCTGCATATTGTAATGACAACTTTGATCAAACATACAGTAATTTCAATATATTTTCATAGAGAGGACCTGAAATGTGTTGACCATTCATATTTGCTGGCATCTTACATCTTCAGAAATAGTATTCTCTAAGTAGTATTCGTTATGGTGATTGAATTGTGTATCCAACGGCTTCTGCGATCTACTGCTCCGCTCGGGCAGTTGGCTTGTCTGAAGCCTAAACTCTAGCCCACATGTTCATGGTAGTATACTGAATTCAGTACATGCAAGATTTTCTTGCAGATACTGTAGCAACTTATCGGATGAAACGCTTTGTTATAGTGTTCAAGATGACTTCAGATTTATGAATAATCAGTCTCAACAAAAAGAAAGTGGCATTCTTTTTATTGAAATTATCACATTAGTCCAGAATAGGCAATGTACATCTGAATTTATTTATCTTTTACTGTTCGGTTCAACAAACGAATCATAAATAAGCATTGTCTCTCAACAAAAATTGCCAATGGTGTCAAAACACATGGTTAACAACTACAGATGGAACCCTAAAACAAGCTACAAAAATCTTCACAGGACGCCATGATCAGGGCTTGAGCACGTCCTGGGGTGAGATGAACGGATCGTTGAACTCGGCGGTCCTGACCATCTTTTCCAGCTCCCGTCGCGCCGCCTCTCTCTGCAGCCAGACGTCCCTCCGCATGTACAGAGTTGGACGGGCTCTGTCGATGCCGCTCGCAGCGATTTCTGCGCCGACAGGGGATCAGGCCGCGCCGCTGGCGATGGCGAGGGCTGTACACGCGGGCAGCTCATCCTTGTGCATTGTCGCGCCTTCTTGCCGTCCTTCTTTTGCGTCCGCTCGCTAGTCTTGGACTACTTGATCGCGCGGGGCGTCAAGTCGTCGTCGCGGACGGCGGCGTGGGCAGGGACCGGAGTCCCTTTCTTCATGCACGACGGCGCCGGCGCCGCCGGTCTGGTGGTCCTTGTGGAAGGCGCGCGCCGGCTTCTCATCCTTGCGCTTTCTTGCGCGTTCTTGGAGTCCTTCTCTTGCTTCCGCTCGCTGGTCTTGCAGTTTCTTGATCGCGCGGGGCGTCACGTCGTCGTGGACGGCGGCGTGGGCGCGGACCAGGGTCTCTTTCTTCGTGCACGACGGCGCCGGCGCTGCCGGTCTAGTGGTCCTGGTGGAAGGCACGCGCGGGCTTCTCATCCTTGCGCTTTCTTGCGCGTTCTTGGCGTCCTTCTCTTGCCTCCTCTCACCGGTCT
The DNA here is from genome assembly GCA_030770085.1 of Oryza coarctata. Lineage (NCBI taxonomy): Eukaryota > Viridiplantae > Streptophyta > Magnoliopsida > Poales > Poaceae > Oryza > Oryza coarctata. The sequence goes on from CM061475.1 coordinate 16,063,407, forward strand.
TGCAGTTCTTGATCGCACAAGGCGTCGCGTCGTCGTTGCGGACGGCGGCGTGGGCGCGGAGCAGGGTCGTCTCTTCCTTCTTGCACGACTCCCGCGCCTCCGGTCTCGTTGTCTTAGTGCAAGACACGTTCGCCGCCGGCTCGCTCACCTGCCTCTTCTTGCTCCTGCCGGAGCCCTCCTCGCCTTCGCGGCGGCTCTTGGTGGTGCTGGTGGAGAGCGGCTGCATGGGAAGCCGCTCCTCCTGCTTGCAGACCCGCCGCTCGGCCACCCTGCCGGCGTCCTCCCCCGCCGCGACGCATCGGGTTTCAGGCGGATGCGTATCTTGAGCGACGCCGCCGTATCCTCGCGGCAGGAAGGGTGGGGAGGCGCCTCCACGGCGGCGACCATGCTCGTGTCTCTCTTAGGGTTTCTTGCTCCTCGCTTCAAGGCTAGCTTGAGGGAGGCGGGAGATCTCTGGGTTGCTCTAGGGTTTAGGAAGCTCACGCGAATTGATGGATGCAGCGATGGCTACCCGCCTACCCCTTCGCTTATACAACGAAGGAGACGGGTGCTGCTTCAAGTCAGCGCTTTCCATGTACTAACAGAAGCTGCGTTGCCGCGTTCGTACCATACGTGTAAAATGGTTGCCAGGTTATTATCTCTGTATTTTTGGTACCTTTTTTATAGGGTATTTTTGGTACTCAGATATAACAAATAGAGTAATTAACCACGCCTGACTGAAAATCATCAGTGGACGAGTTTGAAAAAGAAAATGAATTGTGAATTGAGCTTGGAAGGGAAACTTTTAACTCTGTTATGTGTTGGCAAACTTGTGTGTTAGTTAGGCCCCCCCCCCCCCCAAAAAAAAAAAAGCTGATCATGTGTTCACGCCTAGATGACGGTAAAAAATATAGCTTTCCTTCAACTTCCTTTTCATGATCAAAATGAAAAGGTGAAATAGGGGATTCCACCCAGACGACGATAAAAAAAAAGAGCCAGCACTACCACGTGTTTTCTCTTCATTTCACCCACATCCTTTTTCTTCTCGGTCTCTCCCTTTTCCTCCGGTGCTCTTCGTCTCCTCCATTCTCTTCCTCCGTCCTCATACTTCTCTGTTCTCGTACCCTCCTACTCCTACTTCCTCTTAACCATAAAGAGCTAATTTATGGACAAGTATAGTAGCAAAGGAGCAGGCCATTGACGCTGAATCTAGAGTCCCTCTATGCCATTGGATCCAACCGGAGTACACATCCACAACAAGGGCGGTGGGGTGGCACAACTAGAGGGAAGGGCGGCCGTTAGAAAGGACTTTTCTCTGCACGCACTTTCTTCCTTCACAACAGGGTCATCCTCCGTATGTACTGTCCCTACACCTCCTAACAAAACGATCGAGCTGAATGCACCCTTCGCACTATCAATAACATTATGCGTTCTCTCCTCTTTCAGGCCAGCCTTCCACCCACATATTGGGTAGACTCCCTCCACACAGCCACCTATCTACTCAACCTTCATCCCATCACAACCCTCGATGGCCTTACTCCCTTCTTTGCCCTTCATCGTACTCATCCAACTTACACTCATCTCCGTGTTTTCAGCTGTGTCTACTATCCCAACATCTTATCCACTACTCCTCATAAGTTGTCTCCGTGCTTCACCTTGTGCGCTTTCCTTGGCTACTCCTCCGACTATAAGAGGTATCGCTGCCTTGACCTTCATTCCAACAGGATCATCATCTCTCGATATGTTGTCTTTGATGAGTCATTCTTTCCCTTCTCCACTATGTCCACGACGTCCATCCCTCCCTCCATCCTTGACTTCTTGGGCAGTGACGACCATACCACCCTACCCATTTCCACCCCTATACCGTCCTCTGGACATGCCTTCCTAGCGCTCTCCGGCCATCCTCGCCTACTCCCACTATGGCGTCTACCTTACCCCAGGCTATTCCCCCTGTCCCTGGGGATACTTCACCTCGTATTGATATCTGCGACGCCACCGGAGACCTCATTGCTCTTGCTGTGGACAATCCTCATGGCCCTCGATATGTCACCGACCACACCACTGCCACCATTCCGCAGCCCATCGTGCCCATATCCAATATGCACGGTATGCACACCTGGGCCAAGTTCGGTTTCATCCAGCCTGTTGATCGCCTCAACCTTAACATGGCGGCTCTCTCTTCGATCCCGACGTCGTTCAGATCATGCCTGACTGATCCAAACTAGGGTGTTGCCATGCAGTCAGAGTTTGAAGCTATTCAGGCTAATAACACCTAGACATTGGTTCCTCGCCCTCCCGGCGTGAATGTCGTGACAGGGAAATGGATCTTTCATCACAAGCTTCAGTCTGATGGCCCCCTTGCTCTCTACAAAGCGAAATGGTTTCTCAGGGGTTTTACTCAACGCTCCTGACTTGACTATTACGAGACCTTCAGTCCCATTGTGAAGCCAGCCACCATTTGTGTCGTACTCACCCTGGCTCTCACTCACTCATGGCACATGCATCAATTTGATGTCAAGAACGCCTTCCTACATGGGACACTGACAGAGACTGTCTACTGTGCCTAGCCTTCGGAGTTTGTTGACTCCTCGCACCCTGATTACGTCTGCCACCTGAATCGCTCTCTATATGGACTCAAGCAAGCCTCCCATACATGGTACAGTCGTTTCGCTTCCCACATCACTTCTCTTAGGTTCATGGAAGCCAAATTTCACACTTCACTGTTCATCTATCGACGCGGCCATGACATGGCCTTCGTACTTCTCTATATTGATGACATTGTCCTAACGGCCTCCTTAGAGTGGCTCCTCCAAGAGATAATTCCTGCCCTCCGATGGGAGTTCTCTATGATTGACATAGGACCGCTTCTTCATTTTTTAGGCATCGCTGTTACCCGACAAGCTGATACTCTGTTTCTGTGAGTATACCTTGGACATTCTGAACCGTGCCGGCATGTGGGACTGTAAGCCCTGTGCCATGTCAGTGGACACTTTATCCAAGCTGTCCAAGCATGAAGACTCCATACCGGACCCTACAAACTACCGGAGTATTGCAGGTGTGCTCCAGTATCTCACATTTACACGGTCTAACATCGCATATGCTGTTCAGCAGATCTATCTCCATATGCATGATCCTCGTGAACCCTACCTTGCCGCCATGAAGCGGATACTGCGGTATCTCCGAGGTACCCTAGATCATGGACTCCATCTCTTCCGCGCTGCTCTGACTGACCTCACGGTGTATACTAATGCTGACTGGGTCGGTTGCCCGGATACCCGCAAATCCACCTCTGGATTCGTGGTTTTCCTCGGTGACAGTCTCATCTCCTAGTCATCCAAACGCCAGCCCACCATATCACGCTCGAGCGCCGAAGTTGAATAATGTGCGGTGGCCAACGGCGTCGCGGAAGCCTGCTGGCTTTGACAACTGCTTCGCGAGCTCCATTCTCCGGTTCGTCGTGCTACTGTCGTATATTGTAACAACATCAGCACTGTCTACCTCTCCACCAACCCTGAACAATATCAGCGTACCAAGCACATCAAGATTAACCTACACTTCGTGTGCAAGCATGTCACCCTCGGCGAGATTCGTGTCCTTCACATTCCTACCTCCTTGCAGTTCGCCGACATCTTTACCAAGGACCTACTGACTCCCGCCTTCACCGAGTTTAAGTCCAGTCTGAATGTTTGTTGTACTCTCAATTTCGACTGCAGGGGCGTGTAAAGAGTAGACTTATGATTCTAGCCCATGCGGTCCATCAACCCACTCAGCCTTTTACTATACACGCATATATATACGTCACGCACTTATTCGCCGCAATCAACGTGAACCCTAATCCCATTTCCATTCAGTATAACTCTACGTCGTCGGTCTGACTCAGGTGGTGGGGGTGGAGGACACGTGCGTTGCCGGTTCGGACACTTGCTTCTTCTTGGCTTGAGAGGCAGCGGCGTCGTCGATGACTTCGGGGCAGCGCTTGGTAGGGAGCGACGGTGGCATCGGAGACCGCTTGCCCTGACAGGCCACTAGCCGCTTGCCTCCCTTGCTGATGTATCTCCCCTCGAGACAGAGATGGTGTTGAGGCGGATGCGAACACGTACCTCGTGCGGCGGCGGCGCCGGGGCACGGCAGGTGGCAAAGGAGGGGAGATCCTCTAGGATGACCACGCTCGTCCTCTTCATGATGACAGCCATGCTCATTATCTCTCATGGCTTCTTGCTAATGCTAAGCCCTAGGGGAGGATCGGGTTTAGCAAGAAATTGTAGTGGAAGCGAAGGATGGGTGCAAAATTGCAAATCTCAGACCAGTTGGCTAAAAGGAGGCGGCGCTTCAAGTCGGAGTCGCGGTCTGGCTGTCGTTCGCGCGCGCGCGTGGGAGAGTGGGAAGAGGAGAGGAGGGATTGCGGTCTGCCACGTTTTTGTGTGGACTCATCTCGTCCGTTCGATCGGAAGTCCAAATCTACGGCGTCCGTTGGATTGCCTTTCCTTTGGATGGAAACGCGTCCACTCCGCCCGGTTCGAACCGAGGGAGGCTTGTGACACCAAGCGTGCTCTGTATTAGACGCCGTTGTATCAACACCCGGCGGGCGAGGCGCAGACCAAATAATCATGCCTAGACGTCCGATTAGAGTATAAACTCGTAATTAGTCATCAAGGAGTACCACTGCTGCCATCGTACCAATTGAGTGCCCGTATTTTGTTTCTATTGGATTTTAATTTTATTTTCATGATTCTTGCTCCAACAGAGTTCTTTCTTGTCCGATGATGCCGAATTGCCGATGAAGATATGGCAGGGGCCACACCATTTTAGAGCCTTGGGGTCGGAGTGTCGGACATGAGAGAGTGTAGCGTGTGTGATGGTGTGTTTAGACAGATGGCCGGCACGCCATAAGAACGATTCCACAGCGGACGACGATCGCCAAACAAAATTTTCGATGGAGGCAACGGTAGCCAAGGTTTTGAATTCCGGTTTCGGGAAAAATGTTGTTCTATTTGGAGATGTGGTAACAAGGGTTAATTGAACGAAAATTTCAATTCAAATTTTTGGCATGACTAATGCATAATTTTTCATAGATTTGTCATATAAAATATATTACTTATCACTGGACGATGGTGATGTCTGGGTAAGCTATTATATGGGTATCTGCACGCAAGATCGTCCATGGCACACATAAAATGCTACTTCAATTCTGAGCTCAATCAAATCTGAGTTCTGACCAATAGATTTCCCAAATCTTATAAAAAGGAAAGTGACACTCTTCTTTCAAAAATAGAATGCTCGTAGTTCATCTGATGAACAGTATCAGATGTTCTTTCTAACAGCAGAGCATTTTCTCTATTCAACAAAAGAATTGTGATTTCGACACTAGCTCACAACAAAACTACCAATGATGTCAACAAATATGGTTAGTTAACATCTACAGACTAATCATGAACCCTAAGAAGAGCTACAAAAATTGTCAGAACGCACGCCATGATCAAGGCTTGAGCGCGTCCATGGGTGAGATGTATGGATCGTTGAACTCGACGGTCCTGACCATCTTGGCCAGCTCCCGCCGGGCCTCCTCCCTCCGCATGTGCTGAACTTGGTGAGCTGTCGCGATGGCTGCGCTCAGCGCGTCTTGTGCCGTCAAGGAGTCCGGTCCCGCCGCCGGTGTCGTCGGCGCCGGTGGCGAGATGCGCAGTCTGCTGATCATCGGTGCGCGCTCTTGCGAACGGCGCCCGGCGCCGTCATAGCGGTTCCTGATCTCGCGCCGCGCCGCGTTGGCTCTCTTCCTTCTCGCGAGACGCGTGAGCCGTCGGTCTGCTCCTGTTGTTGGACACGCGCGCCGCCGGTTCGGCGGCAGCATGCTTCTTCTTGCTCGCACGATAGGCGCCGTCGACTTCGTCCCGGCAGTGGCCTTCCTCGTGGCGGCGCTTGGTGTGGAGCGGCGGCATCGGCAACCGCTCGTCCCGGCAGAACGGCCGCTTGCCGCCTCTGTCGACGTCCTCTGCCCTCGGGACAGAGGATGAGTTGAGGCGGACGCGGACCTCGCGCAGCGGCGGCATCGGCAGCCACTCGTCCCGGCAGAACGGGCGCTTGCCGCCTCTGTCGACGTCCTCTGCCCTCGCGACAGAGGATGAGTTGAGGCGGACGCGGATCTCGCGCAGCGGCGCAAGACGAGCATGGTAGGTGGCAGAAGAGTGGCGATTCTCCATAGCGACCGTGCTCGTCTTCTTCATCACCAGCATCGTCTTCATGGTTTCTTTCTCAAACTAGGGGATCGCTCTAGGGTTTAGGAACAAATTGCACACTTGATCATGCAATGGTTGCAGAGCTCGCTCGCTACCCGTTTGCTTAAAAGACCGTCTGCGCTTCAAGTCGGTTTTATTGGATACTTCCATGTCCGCATCGGAGACGGGGGGAAAGTTGGTGCGCGCTGGAGAACGCGGGAGAGGAGATGCGCATTTTCTTGAGTTTTTTTGGTTCATCTCGTCCGTCCGATCGGAAGTTCAATGTATCGTGCCCGTTGGATTTTCTTGAGGAAACGCGTCCGCTCGGTTCGAAGATTGGCTCGTCTACACCCGGGCGCTTTGTATGTTTGGTAAGTCTAAACAGGCGAAGATGGGCTTTTTTTTTTGAATTTTTGCGAAGATGGTGTTCCAATTAATTTTCCCTTATCCATCCAACTTTGATTTTGATTTATAATGTGCAGTAAAATAAATTATATTATTAAAAAAATGTTTGGTCCTAAAGATGCTTTCGAAGGTGAATGATAAGAGGAAGAAAATCACGTAAAACAAAAAAATTATTAGCTCATGGTTAATTGAATATTAGAAATTATAAATTAAAAAAATAGAATAATATAATTTTTAAAGCAACTTTTAGATATAATTTTTTTAAAAAATATATTATTTAACAATTTGAGAAACTTGTAAAAAACAAAATAATATTTCAGCTAAACAAGCACCTTCTAATGATATAAATAGGATTTCAATAGAACATGAGAAATTTACCCACAATTATTGAATGACACAAGTTAACAAATCTACATGTATATTTTCATGTTAATAATCTAGATAATTAAAAAATTAACTCCAGAGTTTTAAAATTTTGCTAGATGCCTGACCAAAACAATTTTTTGTGACGGGAGGGAGTAGGGGTCTCCTGTCATTCACAAGGCCCATGAATAAGAGAAGCACGTATGAGTGATAAAATTGGACTCGGTTACCCAAATGTGGTCCAATATCCAGAAGTTTTTGGTAGATGCAGTGATCTCTGTGACTTCAGGCCCTCAACATCGATCTCCCTGGAGCAACACAAACTATATGGATATTTTTCTTGATGATACGATATATATATATCTTTCAAAAAGACCGATTTGATACTGACATACTCTATCACACCAACATTTGAACATCAAATTTCCCTTTCATCCAGAGATTCAGGTTGGAAATGCATGCATCTGCTTTCATCAACTTCTGCAGAACTATCAACAGCAAGGGGGATTCACAAACAACAGTTGTTGATGCCTTGAAGTTCAGCAGAATTTTGGTATTGGAGTACAAAGCTCCAAAAAGATCTTGACAAGATGCACCACGAACAAAATAAGCGCGCAATTGAGCAAACCAGAGAAATAATTTATTGTTTGCATTTTGTTGCAAACCTGATCAGCTCAAGAACAATGGCTACCTAAAGCTTGATTTACTCAAAAGTTGACAATGATGCTAAATAGGAGTAACAGCCACAGCTTGCTCAACGAGTCACGGTTCCAAATTTGATTAAAGCTGAAAATTTGTATGTCACATCCTGATTTCATGGAATATATATATATATACACACCAAACTGGTTCAATTAGGATAAACAGGGCATATTGTGCTCATCTTCCTGGTTTGTGAGTACAGAGGCAGTGAGCCAAGACAGTCACATCAACTAGTATCAGACAATTACACAACTGTAGCCTTGTTCACGCCGGATCTCGCGCGTCCGGCAGGAACACGCCGACGCCTGAGAGAGTCTGTTTAGCTTCAGTGCAGATTGGTCGGCTTCTCTCCGTGACTCGAGGTACACGCGTCAGGCCCGTGGGGTTCACTCGGCTCCGGCGCGATGGTACGGGTGCGGACGTGCCAATCAATTTGACCATATAATTGATAAGGAGGTGAGACGAACGGGTCAATCGAACGATAAGAGCTCTCACTGTCGGCTGGCCGCCGATCCACCTACTTGCCAGCTGTTAATTTTGACTTTTTTAGCCTATGTTTATTTGGTTACTCATTCCATCCATTCTTGTGCACTCATCCACACACACCATTGTAATATAGTTGCATTAGAATAAAAATGTAAGCTCACATAATTTGTACACTCATCCAATATAGTCACATAAAATATCTTTTTATAAAATAATATCCTTATAAAAAGTATTTACTTCACAAAATTTACTAGAGGAGAGATTTGCATCTTGGCATGAATGTAGCTCAAAATATTTTTCTTTATCAGGTTATAAATTGAACACCAACAAACATACTTTGTCTTTCTGTCTTTAAAATTAGAACATTGTGATACCTTTTTAATATTTTGGGTATTGTCATATTTTAACTTTAAAGTAATTTAGAGTAATAATATAGATATCTAAATTAGGTACACCGATATTTTCAAATCAGTTGTATTTTAGAATAAAAAAGACAAAATGATACGTGCCAAGTACAAACGACAAAATATTGAATAAATAATATAAATTTAATATCTATACTACTTTAAAAATATTAAACTTCTTAATGTTCGATCACTTATTGCAATACGGATGATTTCATGGCAGACATGGATATTCGGGGCTAGCATACACGAGTTGAATTGAAGCATTTAGGCCCGTTATTAATTTTAATAATTAATGGACTGATTGTAGACTAATTACTTGAAGTGTTATAATTTAATTTAGATCCGTATGATGAGTAAGACAATCGATTAAAATTGATGGCGTAAGACAGTGAAGTGAAGATGATAAATCTAACATTTTATTTTTGTATCAACAGAGGTGTTGGGTAATCGAATTGCTAGCTTTCTTTTTAGGTTTGTTATACTATCAATTGATGGTTATCTTAGCAAAGAGATGATTAAAATATCATATTAGAGCATATGTATAAGGGTACATTTTATTTTTGACTTGCTCTCTATTAAAGGCTGGTCAGATTGGGCTCTATAGAGACGTTTGGTCACTAGGGTTGGCATGCCGATCAAACCGACCACCCTAGCCAATCAGACCGAAAGTTTACATAACTGCATGATGGTAGCGTTGGTGCATGCCGGTAGGACCAACAATCCTGGTCGATCGAAGTAGGAATTTACAGCAATGTCTGGCCTTGACAAAAGGGGCTAGTCAGACCAGGAACTTGCCTTTGGTTGAACCGGCCAACATATTTAATGCGCGCTAATGAATCTATTTTGAACCATTGGCAAGGCTATTGGTCAAACCGATCTCTCTATGGTGGTTGGACCAGCAATATCTAGTGTTAGGGGTTTTCATCTCTAACGATTAGTTTTGGTAGGAGGGGGTATAAATGCCCCCATCAGTAGTAAGAGGACTCTCTTAGCACTTTATTCAATTCTCTATAGCCCTTATATTCACTCTCACACCACTTGAGCAAATTCTCTCTATTTGTAGGTGTTTGAGGGTAGTTTAGGTCAAAACAAATATATTGCATTATTGTTTGAGCTAGTGTGATACTTGATCATCTTCAAGCATTATTTGCTACTTGTTACTCTTAGATATTGCCTCTTAGATGGCTTAGAGGAGATATGGGTTGAAAGTGCATTTAGACTTTCGAGTGGGTTTTGAGTGATAGATAATAAAAAAATTATGGAGTTAATATGTTATGATTGAGAATCTCGCATTAATTCGTCTAGTAAGATATTGTTTTGGTTAAAATAATACCCCCATGAAGGTTAAAAAGGAAAAAAGACTTGAAGCGATAAAAATATAATTTTATTATTTCTTGAGTTCTTATAACAAGTTGAACTATTAAGAGTGGGCTAAAGTTTAACCGATTTGAAAAGCAAGTGCTCAATAAAACCTTCAAGTCTAGATGAACGAACACTCGCACCATATATACCTTGAAGTTTTTGTTTTTTCTCTTCCAGTGTTTCGGATGTTTGTGTCTAGCCTTTATGAAAACTTATGGATAAGTTTCTCCGTCAAACAGATAAATCAGTTCGGAGTCTCCAGACTAAGTTCTCTATCTGGCAAAGAGGCATATTCGGAGTTTCGGAAAGTTTAGATAGGATATTTCGAACCTTCTCTTTTTCTCGAAACTAACTGCTGACCGGAGTCTTCAAACCGTTTGGTCGGAGTCTTCGAATTGAGCTCTCTGTCTAGGCCAAAAGGTCTGTCTGGAGTCTCCAAAATTTTAATTCTATGAGTAATGGCTAGTTTCGATAGGGGTAGGACCAACCCTCCTTTGAGAAAGAGGTTGCTTATTCATTTTTACATCATTTCCAAGACCTTTCTAGAGGTTCTCTACTCCACTCTCTTAGATTTTAAGTTTAATCCACCCTTTAAGTATGCTTTTTGGGTGATTTATGAGATATTGGATCTTAGGATTTAAGTGAGTACTTATGTATCAACACTAATGAAGATAATACTCTTAGAGGACCACCTCCTATATGACTAGGCGTAGTCGCAATGATTTAACGTGTGAATCGGGTGGGATGTTTGTGAAAGTTTTTCTCACCTCCATAAGAAAAGAGGTATATTAGTGAATTTTTAAGTTCTTCTCTAGATGTTAATTTAGTAGAGCAAACTACATAGAAAGCGAGAGAACGTTGTCATAGTGGAGATTTTGGTGGTTGACTTGGAGTAAGTGTTAGCTTTGGTGAGAATTTGGAGGTCAAACTAGTTTTTAGAGTTGAACTTGATGAGGCAAAGGATCAAAAGAGATATGACTCTTTTGGAGCTTCTTAACGTAGACGTATGATCGGTTGATCCGAATTTCGGTGAAAAAATGTTTGTGTTCTAGCATCCCGTTACTTAGTGTATTCTCTATGATTTTATTTTCTTGCTTTATCTCTAACCCTTAAAGTTTGCTTACTTTGAGTGTCTCTTAGACATTTTTAAATATGCCCGAAATCTTCAAACTATATAACTGAAAACTTTAGACTATTCTCTCTGTTTGATAGAAAAAATAGTCTAGATACTCTAGACATTATGACCAGAGACTTCGAAGAGAAGTCTAATTTTCGCTGCTAGTTTATTACAGAATTAAAATTGTGTACATTCACCACTCCTCCGTGTGACTCAAGATCTTTTTATGGCTTGGTGATCTCTCCAAGGAGATTGTGAAGGAGACACAGTGGTGATTTGTGATTGGTTTGGAGTTTACTATTTCTAGAGTGAAGGAAAAACTACCCCTAATGATCGAGATTTAGATAGACCACTTTAAAATTGGCTCTCACATTGCTTATCCCTTGATGAAGAAATTTGAAGGATTAGTGGTTTAAATAATAAAGTTGGACTTGTCTCAACGGTAAGTAGAAAGTCGGCAAACTTCTAAATATCGGATGAAAAATTTAGTTATCTCTTGTCTCTTTTAATTATTATAATTTATATTTCTAGAGATAAATTATATTTACTTGTAAAATAAAATTAGTTAGTGTGTACTCTTAAATCAAGCATTTAGGTTAGTTTAATTAAATGTTACTTATTTTAAAATCATCTTTATCACCTTCTGTATCTCGATACATGTGTGGTTATAGACTACCTACGGGTCCAGGCCTAATTTCTTCAAGATGTGGGGCTCATATTTCCTACGGGTGCAAGCCCTGATTTCTTCAATATGCGGGTCTCATATTTCTTCGGTGGGATTTAATACGGACTGCATTTTCTTTTTCCCGGGAATACAGAAAAGAATTGTGTCATTGTACTATCAAGAGAAAATAAAGTTCCTATAAAAAAAAGAGAATAAAGTTCTGGACCACACGGGAGAAAATAAAGTTCCTATAAAAAAAGAGAAAATAAAGTTCAGGACCACACGGGAATATTTCCCGGGAATACAGAAAAGAATTGTCATTGTACTATCAAGAGAAAATAAAGTTCCCATAAAAAAAGAAAATAAAGTTCAGGATCACACGTGTGTATTTTATCAGATAAGGATTATGAGTATCCTTTACTGACCCCCTGAAGCTTCATCAGATAAGAAGTACGAGTATACTTTACTGACCACTGAAGTGGCTTCAAGAGAGAAAAACAGAGGATGATAGAATGGTGTGTATTTTGTCTAATCAAGTCCGTCTACTACTCTTTTAAATTTATGAATCTACGTGATACATATGTTCTTTTACGACTAAAAAAATTGATGACAATAAATTACATACATTTGTTAAATTTGAGTTCCCCAAATATACATTAAAATGTTCAATCTAGTCCTTCCATTACAGCTGCTAAAATGGGCTACATTTCTTGCCGGACGATAGCCGAGCCACTGCAAACTAGAAGAAAGTACAATCTTTAGCCGGCACAGGAGTCACATTACAAGAAAGCCATTGCTACCCTAATCTGCAAGTGTGGAGTCATAGTCTTCCGTTCGTAAAGCTTCTTGTGCATGATGATTTTTTCCCCATTCTCACTCCTGCTGCAAACGTGGAGTAATAATTAATAAACCCCATCTCCCAGCGCACTAATCTGCAAAAAGGAGCCGTCCAAATTGATAGTGTACATTTACACCGGTTAAACTTGCTATTACAAATCCGTCGTATGAGACCGCAGTTCAGCAAATGCAGACATTCTTGCGAGGCCATATGCATCTCCATATATAAGCACCCAGCTGCGAGCTTTGTTTGTGACCCGTGACGTCATGGGAAATACTTCTTTTTAAGAAAATTTAGACACTGATTCTTGGCATGCAGATACTTAAAGCCCAATCTTCTTATTTATCATCTTTTTTTAGGTGAACAAACTTCAAAAAATGCACCTTTGGTTTCATTGTCCTATTGGCTCCACCAGTAGCAACAAATCATGGCACTTCAACTGATCACAAAATCCTTCCGTTATATCAAAACAAAACATTGAAAAGATTGGAATGACTTACACTAACGCTTTAATGGGGATTTCTTTCCGAGACTCCTGATAGCTGGTTTTCCTTCCACCATAAATTGTCCTCTGTAACTTATTCATGAAGTAACTTTTCTATGTTACGGCACGGATGCTGTCAGCTGATAGATTGATTCAACTCTGACTAATTTATCTCGTGTAACTAGAGTTATGATATCCAAATCTGACATAACTACATACTGAGTGTGGTGAAGCTTTGCCTTTGTATCAGCGGTTCACTAATCGTACGGACGATGGAAGCTATTGCTCGATCTCCTAATGTGTACAAGCAGTCTTAATTACTTATCATCATTTCTTGTTTCAGATAAAGTAGATATCAATGCTCTGAATCTTCTGGCAGATTCCATCTGATGTATTCTTAGTAAACAAACATCAAGTCGACACCTCTTAAAAAACATTAAGTTGACTACTCCTGGTTTATAGTCTGCCCGAGTAATCTTCACAGTGAAAAAAGAATACCGAAAATACATTATGTTATCCTTGTAACAGTCATAATTAGCATGCTTTGCTTCCAAAAGAGGTGCCAATGACCAATATTACTGTACTGTAGTACTGACCAAATCGGTAACGTTCATCTGCTTTGTTTCCATCATAATAAGAAGTCATAGAGGATCACATAATGTATAAAAAACCACTCAAAAAAAGAATTCATTAGAATAATTAGGAGTCACTATGAACTGATACAAATTGGCATGTTCATGATCAAAATCAATAAATTACCACTTTACCGGTGTAGAAGCCAGCGCGTGACTGCTGACAACACAGATAGGGAGCAGCCTATCTATGAAGGTTAATTTGCAGCATAAGAGGACTTCCTCTGGTGGCTGACCCAGCGGGTTAGCAGCAAGGCATGCATACTTGCACAATAACAGCAGTGCTCAGAAAAGTATTTATGTTCCAAAGAGGTTAAGTCTACATATGCTCACCTGAAATGTGTTTGAACTGTGGGAAGCTCTGCAGAAAACATGATCAATCATGGATGGAAATCTTGTGCCTGGAAATTGCTTGTTCACCATGATAACATCAATCATATGACCTAAACTTGTTTTCTTCATGGCATCCATGGATTGCAAGACAGAAAATGGAAACGCTGATTATTCAGCCCAACAAACGAAATATTTATCTTGAGCTATAATCGTCGGAATAAAGATTCTTCAGTATGCAACAGGTCATAATTTGGATCGTCCAATTAAGGAGGGGAAACTGTGGGCATATGAGAGGTAAACTTGTAAGGGTGTCGTGTCCTTAAATAAGCATGCCAGGTCCTGTGGAACACACACAATTAATCCCCAAATAATCTACATACAGTAAGAGAAAAACACAGCAAACTTTCATGACAGGCAAGTAATAAAAAAGAAATGCTGAAATAATTTGCTTAAAAGATATTCAGATCACTCAACTTTAAAATTAATATTTCTCAGAGGGGCATAATAACATATTTTCATATCTAACATCCAAGTCAATTTACTCTACTTTTTAAGTAAGGAGAGCTGAAACAAGGTCTAAAAATATCATTATCGCTTGTGCAAATATACAACTATCCCAATGAAACAGGACAAAACCACTTGGATTGCAAACTGTTTCTTGGAAGTCCAGAGGTGGTTGCCAGTTAGTAGAATCTTATGCATGTATTCAGAGAAGATATTATCATTAACGATATTTTAGTATTTTCATTGTAGGCTTGCAAGCGTAGCTCCACCACTGCCTCAGGGGACACGTGCACTGAGATGGATTGATTCAGCTGTTCTTTGAAAAATATAATAGGTGAATCAGCTTCTCTATTATGCCGGGCACAGTTAATTTCATATACCTCCAGAAAAGTAATGTACATCAAATCACCCTCTACCATCTGAACCTGGATTAAGAGAAATTAAACGTTAAGACCAGGATATTACCTTGGATTCCTGTAAGCTAAAATAAAACATGATTAAAGATTATTATCAGGTAAGGAAAAGTCGAAGAGGTACTTCACATGTGAGTCTGTGACCAAACAGGAATAATTATTGGGGATATGAATAGCAAGATGACACCACCTAGACTTCTTGTGCTTGTCAAACATTTCGTTTAGTACATGGGATAGCTGCAGCATTCTCGTCACTCCGGGCATTCGGAGTCAATGATGTCTGAAAAATAAAATGGCACTGCCAACCGTCAGAACCAATGAGTGTCAGGAAGGCAGGCACTGGAAGGTACTACCGTGCCTCTGGACAATTGGGATGCCGGGTCCAACTCTGTCCAACTTAACATTATGATCAGGTGCAACCTCCTGCAAAAGACAAGTAAAACTTATACAATAGAAAGGATAATTAGTGCATAGGGAGGTGCAATCAAGAACCGGACGAGCAGCTTAAAACTTGCACAAGATTGGCAAACCACATATTTGGTTGAGCGCTAATGATGAGTGATAAATTGACTTCAATATTGAAGATAAAAGGTTGTCATTGAGATCAACCTAATCTGTACAGTACTGCCCGGAAAGTTCTATATCCACATGGAAGTCCCTAAGAATTTTACTTTCTTCCTCTAGCTTTAAAATTGTAGGGAACCGATCCTCAACATTACTCTGAAAAACATTCTTCCAATGCTTCAGTCTCTCAGTGAGTTCAGCAAGTGTTGCTGGAAAAGTAGTAGCACTTTCTGTGTCAAGACCGCGTTCAAAATCTTGCCTGTACTCCTTGACAAAACTAACATGCTTGTTAACAGCACCTTGTGAAAAGTAAGCTTGGCATACATCAGAAAGTTCCTTATTGAGATATTGTGGAATCATGCCGGTACAGTAAAACCTTCAATCTGCAACAAAAAAGATTAGCATATATAGAAACATAAACAACAAAAGTTTTAGCACTGGATTGTTGTTTCTTCAAGCTTCTGCAATCACAACAATTCATATCTAATAGCCCCTCCAGTCCCTTTACAAACCATATTAGCTTTGTTGTCTTGTTTAAAGATACAAGGCACACATTTAAGTTTATTACGAGCCATTCCCCAAAGACATTATTTCATCCCCTCCTGTAAACATTTATGCTTGACAACCAAACACAAACCACCATTTTCAACGCATTTAATGGAAGGGTAATGAAATCATTCTCTTGTGGATTCCTATTTCACCTTTTGTCTTATTATAGTAACCGAAGGGGGCAGAACATGTGAATATGAATAGCTTTCTGCTCCCTTAAATGCCAGCTTTGCTATAAAAAACCTCCTGGTAAACATACTAAACTTATTTTTGAAAAGGAATATGAAAACATATCTATTGAAAAAAAAAAGGAATGAGCAAAGAAAAAAAACTAGAAATGGCTTATTCTACACCAATGTCACACACTTTGACCTGTATATACGGTAAGATTCTGATGTAATAAAAAAAAAGTAATGGCCATAGTCACCTCAAGTTCATTGGCTAGATTGGTTTGCTTGCTCCTAAGAGTTTCCATTATATCCTTTGCAGCATCAAATGCACTTGCTGCAGAAGTTACCCACGGCCAAGTCCATTATTGCATCTTACTGGCATTTACGAACCATCTGCACCTGTTGAACTCGGTTGAACTTGACCATGGCAAGTGCTTGTACCACCCTCAACATTAAATCTGTCTGACTCTTGTCCTTAGAGATTGACCCTGTTATGAGAAACAGCAGCACAACCTGACCGGGTTGCTTGATGAACTTGGCTGTCAAAAGTCAAGCTCCCACCTCCAAGATTAGATGTCCTTGTGTTCCCTTCAGATAAGTTATTGGCAGCATTGTTTGCCAGCATAGCCTGCTGCATATGCTGCTGCACTAACATATTTCTTCCCCTTTCAGATTTAGTAGCAATATCATGGCGCTCAATCAAGTATGTTTAAAGCCAATAATACAATGCCTGCAAGAAAACCTCTCAGATATGTGCATCTTCAAGTTCAAGAAATCAACATGACAAAATGACATCAGTCACCTGTGGATAAACTTGGGGTATTTTTAACAAACTAACTTGCAGTGTTGGGCTTCACTTCTCTGCAAGAACAGCCATAACTGAGGTATCCACAAAAGCCAAACCCAATGGGGCAACTGCTCAACATATTTATCCAAACTTCCAAAGCTCTTCCAGCCGGTTCATTTTGTGTATCGAAAGCTCAGAAGTAGAGAATTCTTGCAAGATGGCTCCTTGAGTTTGAAACTCCATATTTGATGCCTTGGAAGAAACAACTTACAAGAACATGAGCCAAATCTCATTTCTCTCTTTGAAAACCTGCCAACAACATGTGTCAAATCTGGAAATTGAACGGATGTCATTAAGAGCATAAAGAACTACACGCACACCATATTGCAGTAGCTTGCCCAGCTAATCCATACTTTTGGTAAATGCTTAGATTGTTTTATCGCATTTGAATAAGCAACGTTTGCATTCTGCAGTCTTCATTTCACCCATTCTTTTCAGCTACCTTCACCAGATTATTGGTGCGGATTTTTTTTGCTTCACCCTTCTAAAAAATGCATTTTTCAAAATATTTAATTTATCCCTATAATTAAGTAGATAATCTATGGCAATAATCAGGCAAGTAATATGTTTTGAACAGACTCAGGAAGTCACCTCTCAGACAAAATATTTCTGCTTTGTTCTTCACAGGGAAAATTTCCAAATTGGTTTTACTGATTAAGTTAAGAACATCGACTAGTTTGCCTTTCATCTAAGTATGCCTTGGCTTGTTTGCTCACCAATGCCTCCTGTTATCAGATCAGAATGCAAACAGGTAAAATAAGATGATATCAAATGCACATTATGCGGTACTACAAATTTTGTCATCATATAGGCAGTCACCTGAACTTCCATGGTAGTATGGTCATAATACATCTTATCGAGTATAGTTCCACAAACATCAGGAAGACCTCACTTGTGAACTATGTGAGAAAGCTCGTTCATATTCTAAGCTCTGTCTCAGTAACAAAGATGATGGATTTGAGGATTTGTTTGGCCGAAATCCTTGAATACATCTATTACTCAATTGTACATCTCATTCCTCCACTGGAGCAGGTCATACCAAACAGTCATATATTATCCAATTCATTAGGAATTGAAGTCCCCATGTCTCAAGAATATCCTTGAGGTCAGCAAAGATTGTGGTGATTGAAATTGGCACCAGATTTTCCTGAAGCTGGTTTGTTCCCATTTGCAATGCCAAGCAGCATTTTAGAGGATTTTTTTCACTTCAACCAAAAGCTGAAACAGCTGCTGCAGAGGCATTCAGGACTGCACAGACATTTCAGGTAACTGCCTCTACTGTTGTAGTGCAAAGTTCAACGCCTTTGCTGTCAAGCTTCTCAGCCTCTCCAACACCTTAGTACATTTGTCATGAAGAGTGAAAAATGATTGAATAAGGTGTAACTTTGGTGTCTCTTATACCTTAGCTTTTGGAATAACATTCTCCTTCATATATGCCCAGTCAGGCTCCTTCCAAAGGCAGTCTAAGGGAATCTCGTATTCTCCACACCTTTTCCAAAATCAGACAATACTTCCCACTCCTTAGTTGAGTGGCACAAAACAACCACTTTTCTCCCGAAAGGCACATTTCAGCCTTAGGAACTGTTATTATATGTGCCTTGAGTTGCTTTTATCATTGCCTGGTAAAAAATATTTTTACGCCTGCTGCCATTAACCATGTTGGACAAGTGATAGCCTAGATCTAGTTTCTACAGTGATTGATCTTCTCTTCCATAATCCGTATCTCCCGTCATCCTTATTGAAAAGCCTGTATAATTCAGCCAGTTACTAAGAGCATTTGGCCACATTCATAAGCATCCTATGGCTCTCGAGTAACGAAATCGAAGTATGCTTTCATTGCAGGTTTTCCAATATATTTGATAAGCTCACTAGGCATATGTGGTTGAGGATGGCTCAAGTGAAGACCTTCGAGGAGTGTTTGGCCTACATTAGGTCTGCATCCTTGCTACCTCCTATGATACTCTTTTGACAGAAGTGCAATTATTGGCTTAGCTAGAGCAACTTGCTCCTCTTTATGCCCAAACATTTGGGAATACAGGAACCCGCAAATGGTATGCAACATTGGGATCAGCAAATGCAAGTTCCCTCAATGGAGCCATGACATGTGGCACCTACCACCTAAGTAGGTGGCAAGGGCTACTTGCTTATAACAATCATCGAGTAGTATTTACCTTGGAAACTATGTCTGGCTGGGTCATAAACCGTACCCAGACTTAACCTCTATTCCCTCTGTTTTTCTGTTTAATTTAGTGCTGGTAGCCTGTTTCCTTTTTTTTGCCGTATCACTTGCATCGGGGAGGTATAAGCAAGTCGGATAGATTTTCCTACTCTTTATAATACTAAAAGCCATTAAAACATTATGTAGATTCCTGGACAGGACCCTTGGTACTTTCTTATACTCAAAAGTCTTACTTTCAATTGCCTTGAGGGCATTAGTGCAAACAGTCTGGTCACGCCGAAAATGTCTCGGGCGATCACACCGACGTCTAGGAGGTCTGCTTAGCTCCAGTACAGGCCAGTCGGCTTCACGCACACCAGGGTCCGTGAGGTTCGCTTGGCTCCAGCGCGACGATACGGGTGCGAACGTGCCAGTCAATTTGACCCTGCAATTGACAAAAAGGTGAGGCGAATGGATCAATTGGACGATGGCCCGATATGACCTTTCGCTATCGGCTGGCCACCGATAGGATCGAGGTGGTCATCGACCGTGTCTAAATAGCTCCTGCTATCGGCTATTCGCCGATAAGTATTGGGACGCTCTTTTATCAGCTAAAAAGCCAATGAAGACGTGGATAGATGTTGACAAAGAATATGATGACTCTGGGTGTAGCGAAAACGAGATTCTAATCCATCGGCCGCAGAGCCGATGAAGACATCAAAGGATATTCAGAAAACAGCAAAGAACGCGAGATATCTCTTGGTTGCCGATGAAAGCTGTACCGCTCGTTCATCGGCTTTATGCGATCTGACAAGAAATCGTATAAAAGACATCGGTTGCAAAACCGATGCCGCTCTGGATATGATAGCATGAGACCCGTCGCTCGTCGTAATGACGCCGCCAGCATCGAATATCATAGATCGGACCTAACCGAGACAGTACAATACCAAAACCAACAACAACGGGACGGTGGACGCCGGATCGGTCGTGCTGAAGTAAAGACGAAGCAAAACCATAGGCTAGCTGAGCCGATAAGAGGATGGCTTTCTGAAGACAGGCACACATCGGCCTTCAGCCGATGCACTTGGCGTGACGCTCGAGGAAAGTCTCTGAAGACTGGTGCGTATCGACCGAGTAGCCAATACGCTGGGCGTGGTGCTTGGGGTATAGATAATCCATTGGCTAACACTCCGATGAAACGCCATATAGAGACCTATTTACCTACAGCTCAATCTACCGTCGACAATCTCGTAGATCGAACCTAAATGATGCAGTACAAGACCGACAACAACAGAGAGTGCTTGATAGATTGATAAACCTTGCACGGACATGATGCGATACATTTGATTTGTCCAAAAGGTCGAACCTAACTGATGCAGCTTTAGACAAAGAAAGACATACTGAAATAGTGACGGGACTTACCCCTTCGCCGGAGAACAAACTTAACCGATACAGCTCCACGTCGAGAGCCATAACTCACCTTAAAAACCTAGATAAACTAGGGTGACGATGCGCCAAAGTTGTATTGATCGAATGATACATTACAAAGTCCGAGACGTTTACAATAACCATTAGACATTATTTCCTAACAAAGAAAATATCTCTAAAAAAATTAACTAAATTAAAACATTCCTATCTATATAAAATACGATTTACATAGATAAAATACCCTACCATAAGTTTCACATCTCTTCCTCAAACTCGACCCCATTTAAATAGTCTTCTATAATTAGACTAAATCCTGTCTTGTTTCCTACCATCGGCTTCTTTCATATAGCAATCGGACTCTTCTTTATTAAACTAATCGTCTTTCTAATCTATCCACACAGGCTTACTAAATTATAACGTTAACACAGTCCTATAAGAAGTAACAAGAGGGTTATACCCAATTGGTATAGATGTTTCCACTCCCAGTCTCTCTGGATGTATATGATTAATTAGCGGTTTTCAGTGCATTCAAAAATCAAATCATTTTTAGCAGCCTCTACAGAATAGAGTATTAACAGATCAATGTACTTGTGCAAGTGTGTAGACCAAGGTTTATCAGGATCAGGAGAGATGGTACAGATGATCTTGACAGCCATTGTTAGTTGCTCAAAACCCAATTCCAGATTAGATACCATACTAGCATAAGATCCACCAAACGGCATATTCCGAGTTCTTGAACTCTTTATGTAATCTGGCCACTTTTGATCTATTTCACCGGCCTTGAATTCCTGTTCAAATTGGAGCACTAAGCCATCACTATACGAACCATCCTCTTGCCGAGTGCATGTTAATAGTCCCTCCATCCATCCTGTTTGGCACCAAGCGTGAGGTTACAGCTGCATTAGTTGCAACGGAGTCACAAGTAACAAATACATACTTTTACAATGGATGAATTTTTTTTTGGGTTCACGGTTCATATTGTTTTCATAAGATTGTTACATATGACATAGCAAAATTAAATATTTTCTGCCTTTTCTACAAACTTTATACATTTGAATATTCAAATATATTGTATGTTCAATCTTAATCTGATTTGTTGTATTAAACAGACTTCAATAAATACAGCAACTATGGTATTGAATCCTAGTCAGATCTTGGCAGATGAAACATAGGTAAAAAATCAGAGTGAGTATACACTATACAGTACCACTAATATTACATTCCATATTTAGGATCTGAATATATGTCATCATTAATAAAACAAATGTCCAAATTTAGGATCCGCTTCTAATCAAAGGACATGAAACATCTTGTTTCATGGTTCTAGCTGTAGATCAAGAATCACTAATTTAGCGAGGTACTGGCATCAAACCCCCCAAACTATATAAAAAATACTGGAATCAAAGCATAAAACCCTAATTGTTTCACAGAATCAGAGATGGCAAGATACAGCCCCATACATAACCAATCTGAATGATGGGTAGTCCATTTAATTGTACAACCAGCACGATGAAAATTTGCATTAAAAAATATGAACAATGGCATATGTCATGCTAGCGCAGTCAGCATGATGCAAGGACAGTATTTCTTGCCTTGAAGAATTGATATGGGGACTGTATTTCTTACCTTGAACTAATGCTTGAGAACCTCTGTGGTACAGCCTCGTAGTATAACTGTGTAAGTCATAAAATCTCCCCAAATCAGCTGCACATAAAAATGAAGGTTGTGTCATGGTAAATGACTGAACTGTTTTAGAGCGATGTGCTTAACCTAAATACAGCATTTAACAGATACCAGTATACTTAAAATTATGGCATGTGCTTTTGCGATGGAAATGAACACCTTGATGCTAAACACAGGAAGAAACAGGAGAGAACACCTTGATGCTAAAAACAGGAAGAAACAGGAGAGGTGACATTGACAATCCTTTATATAAGAACATAAGCCGTGGAAATAAAAGATCTGTAGAACTAAAAGATCAAAATTACTCACGCTGCGATGTCCCTGACTGCTTCCTGAAGCACTGATTATTTTTGTTTTAAAAAAAACACCACTAATTAGAAAAATGAACCTTAGTCTTCCCTGATTTCAGATCTTTTGGATAAAAATGTACAAAGAGAAACATGCAGCAGGTCTTGACCCCTGGATGCTATTAGCCATATCAAAGTTGTTAAATACATTTTAAGAACAACTTAGTTTCAAATGCTTAATTCTCTAGATATATAGAACTTTTAGTTTTGAATTCTTACAATGGTAAGACATACATATCAGCCACCATCTCAGAGAACAGAGATTGAGAGAGATTGAGAACATATGGAGGGAATCGGACTACACTAATGCTCGTTCGATCAGATTAAGCTTCTGATGTTGAACCGTTCTGGTGATCAGGGGCCGCCGTGGGGATCGGTTCAGGGGATCAGGGCCGCGGAGGTGGCCATCGATCAACGGTGCCCGGTGCGAAGATGGGCGGCTTCGGGACGGCCTCGGGATCGATCACCGCGGGCGGCCTCAGGGAAGGAGATATCAAGGCGGCCCCGGCTGGAGAAGGGGAAGGACGGAGGAGGCCAGGAGGAGGCGTGGGGAGGAGAAAGAGTGGCGGCGAGCGGCGGAGACGAGGAGGTTGCCTAGGGCGGCGGAGAAATAGGGCGGAGGGAAAGGAGCGAGCGGCGGGGAGAAATTTTTGGTGCGGGCTGCAAACCCTAGCCCGTGCAGCCCCGATTCAGATTGGTGACGCGTGGATGAGGCAGCGATCCGACGGCGCGCCCGCACGGCTCCATCCGCACAGCGATAAGGGATGTACAAAGGTAGAGTTCGCTGCGAGCTCTGATGCACTCACAACGTCGGCAAAGAAACTGCACCCTATAAAGGCATGTCTCTTAAGCCGACTCTCCATTAATACAGGCTAATTAAATCATTACATGTGTGCTAGCATAAAATGTAAATTTCATACTTACACATGTTTTAAATCATTACACATGATGACGTTCCGGATCTTGTCTCGTACAACCTGTGTCCTACGCCACGAATTAGGCAGACAAATATCAAAGGACACCATAAATAACGGATCAAAAGGACATAAGAGTTCTAAATTTTTTTAAGTTGGCAAAGATCTAATAATATTTACCGTTAGTTTTTCTTTCCGAATGTACGAGCAGTTTTTCATAGTATGAATAAAACATCCAACGTCATTTCTTTCATAGGAGATGAAAGAAATTCAACCGCTAAATACTCCTAGTAAAACTCAATTATAAGCTATTTCAGGCCTTCGTCAATATTAAAGCATATACTCACCATAGATTAAATTGAGACAACGTCGTTGCACTAAATACTCTTCCATGTTTCGGAAAAAAAACTCTTACACGTGCAGCAAAAGTTTCATTGCACTAAGCTGCATTGTACTTAGTTTTGTAAAAGCTAATGGATCTCATCTCACAACAGTACTACTACGCACGTACCATCTAATGTCAGGCTCAGGAGCTCTGTGATGAATATGGAACTATGCAAGTAGCAAGTTAGTTAGATCGATCATCTCCGCTTGACAGAATTCGAAGTCGGAGACAACGACGACGGCGCCGGCGAGCGCGATGAGCACGAGATCTTCGGACGCGATTCTGAGCAGGAGGTTCTTGAGTGACGGCGACAACGCTGGCACAGCCGAAGCCCGAACGACGACTGCCGCCGCCAACCGTGGCAAGGACGACGCAGGACACAGCGACGCCACCGCGCCTCGACGTGCTTCCTCACCCCCCGGCCACGGACAGAGACGCCGCAACGGGGGCCATGGAATCTCACCTGCTGGGTGGAGGACTACGATGCGGTGAGTGGATGGATGTACGATAAAAAGAAGAAAATTATGACGAACGGAACAACTCTGAGACATAACCGAATTGGAATCGACCTCGCCGATCGCACAAGGACTCGATCTGGCGCGCGGGAACACGATCTGTTGTCAAATGCTGGCGCTGCTTCGCGCGAGAATCGGACGCAGAGGCGGGCACGCAGAAGCGTTGGGAATCGGGCGACGTACCAAGACCGACGCGCGAGGAAGCCGCGCGCGTTCGCGTGGGCGCGCCGACCCAAGTCAGACAACGTACCAACTCCCGGCGGAAACGCCTTCAGTTTTTATAATAAGTAAAGATAGGTTCCTGTATGGTTAGAATCATATGAAATTACTAGTAACTGTCTCATTTCATATAAGAGTAATTTTAGATCTTTGATTCGTAGGAAAGACATAAAAAACTTAAAGGATTTTAATCTTATAGGAAAAATTCCTAAGAAGTCCATTTGAACAAAGGATTGAATTATATCCTTTCATTTAAAATTCGACAATTCTATAAATATTTTGGAGAAAAATTAGCAAGATATCTCTATGAAATGCATGATTGTGAAAATGCAGAAATAGAAAAAATGTAGGAATAAAATGTTATGACCACTAAATTTCTACATGAATTGAAAATATATAAAAGTTTTAAAATTATAGTTTAATTGACACACAAGAGAAACGTAGTATTTTGAAGTGTAAGAAGAAAACATAAGGTAGAAACCTCATGCTTATATTATTTTAAAATACCTCCAATCCATAGGAATTTTAAAGAAAAGGATATGGTTTAATTCAAAGATCTTCATAGGAATTTTTATGTAAGTTTGAAATTCTATAAACTTCATATGTTTTTCCAACAAATCAAAGAGTCCTCAACCTTTTGAAAAGTTTTCTAAGTCTATCTCTCTTATTTCTATGTTTTCCCTGTAGTCCATTCAACCAACCATTCCTGTGTTTTTGTAATCTTCTATTTTACATATACATTCCTATCAAAAACTGTGTTTTTTTTCTATTCCTCTATTTTTTCAATCCTCTATTGTTAAAATCCTAAGCTTTTCCTATCCGTGCATTTTGCAAATCCTATGAATCAAAGAGGACTTGAATATGAATCTTCGCAACAACACATCTTCAGACAAGAGCAAATTCAATAAGAGGTGGATGCTACTTCTAATTTTGTCTATGTAAGCAACTCATTAAACAGGTGGCACATTAAATACATCATCTCTACACCTACACTAGCTTTAATACACTAATTTTAACTATTGTTTGCCTAATCTACCTTTTCTCTTGGAGCTTCTAACCTTGTGTTATAAAATTTTTTGGTGATTAATGATAACATATATTATGACTAATTTCTATGAGTTGAAATGACTAGATTAAGTTTAGACATCAAGATAAGGATATTGATATATATATGTTGGTGAAGAGAAGATATTGAAGATATGGAGAGCGAAATGGTTTTCTATGATAAAATAGTGAAGGACAAGCAATATTCGGCAACAATGGATCATGCGATGGTGAAGTACAAGAGAAGGGTTTGACGCCGATAGACCAATATGGTGGTGAAGGGCAAGCGAAAACTTTGCGTTGATGGACCGTGCAACTCTATGCGAAGTTGCGGAAGATCTATATCAATCATTTAAAAAGTGTAAGATAGAGTGTCGAATATCAAGATGATGTAAGATATTGATCAAGACAAATGTATAATTAATTTAAGACTAATATGTTTAATAAGATATAGGTGAATAGTCTTGACAGTAAAATAGAGTTAATGTTGACAACCCTCAAGATAAAATAAGAAAAAGGCATGAAGATGTTCTTAGTAGTATAGCTTTTCAATTTACTTTTGAGAATAAGAATATCGTACTATTAAGAGAGATACAATATTGATGCGTTTGTTTCTATATTGGTACACAAAGTGAACCTTCGAAGTGTTTTCTTAAGAGAAATCTAAACCTTAAGCTTTCCATCGAGAGAGATTTGATGTTTTAGAGTCCCTCAATGGAGACATAGAATTATTGGAATCTAAATTTTAGGAAATAATTTTTTTATCTCCATCTCTCAATTATGTATTTTACTTTTTTTCATCATTTACCATTGATTTAGATAGCCTCTTTGCTTCCTTACCTTTAAGGGTGGCTTTTTTTAGTGTCCTTTTGGATGTAGTGAAAGAGAATTAGAATATCTGGACTCACTATCCAGAGACTTTGACTAAGGCTCTCTGTCAAATAGAGAGGCTCATCCAAATACTCTAGCCATTTTGATCGATTACTCTAGAGGAATTTCGTTTGGATACTTCAGAGGAGAATTTTATTTCACTATGAGTGCTTTTAGAAATGACTAACCCCCCTCTAGGCGACATCAAGGTCCTTTTATTATGTAGTAGATTGCAGATAGCGGCACTAAGTTCCAATTACAGCATTTAATAATCACACATAAGTTTGAGCATATATATCACAAATAATGACTTTCTAGCACATTAACAATGCAACTGAGACAAATTAGTGATAGATTAATAGACATATAACTTAAGAGTGTAAATAGAGATTTAGTTGCACTATATGAGTTGATGTCTCATTCCAACTTAACATAAATTAAGAAGCAAATATAGTGTTCACTCATTTGATATCACGACTCATAAGAATACAAGATTTTAAGAGATAAAACAACTAATGAAATCATCATTCGCTATCTTTGCCTAAAGCACTAACCTCATTAGCCTTATGGTCATGTTACAGTGGCCTTTATGTCAAATTGTGGCCCACTAAGTTCCAACCTATCACATCTAGCCTGCTATCTCGTAGCGGTAGCGTTAGGAGGTCGCTACGCTATAGCAGCCGCTATTAACGCTATTTATTACTCTGATGAGAAGTGACTCCTCTTTCTCTACTCAATCTCATCATTTGAGCCTATATGGCATCTTGGGCTAGCGCTTACGGATTTATAGTACTTGCTCAAAATAGAAACTTAGGGTCAATCCTCACACCTATCTGCCGTTGCGATCCCCCTCCCTATTAGGGATGGCAATAGGTTCAAACTCCGATATATGACGGAAAACATTCATTAGAGGCTATAAATGAGGCTATATTAGCCCTCATGAGGCTCTAAGAGTAATTACAATAAGCCTACATCAGCAGGTTATAGGAGCTAAAATATTGGACTTTTAGTGAGGTGGATGGGAGAGAATATCAGTAGAGAGAAAAGTAGGCTACTAATTCGTAGGTAGGCTACACACATGTTGCAAGACAAAAAAGTGGCCCCAACTAACTTGTAGCCAATAACTTTTCATCATACTCATATAGTAAATTGTATGTTGTAGCCTAACTATTATACAATGTAATTTTAAACATTGGCAATAAATGGTGAGGTGATTTTATAGCTAGTTGTTGTCTAAACTATTGATCTTGTTCTAAATGACCAAAAGGCGCCCATGTTGGGTGGAGTGGGTTTAGGGATGTTCCCTAGTTCCCTATCCCTTCATCCCCATGGGTCCCTAATTATATACACATCTCCTCTGTCCCACAACCCGATGCATCACTGTGCGTCAAGAGCTAGAACCCGTCGGAAAAAAATTAGATAAACTAGTGTGGCGATATACCGAGATTATATTGATCTATGAATATGATTTACAAGGTTTCAATGGTCTATAAGATTACACAAGTCTAAAATGGTTATAAACATCTTCATATATTATTTCCTTGAAACTATCACTAAGAAAATAACCAAATTATCTACTCTTTCCTAATTATATGATATAAAACTACTCTGTCATGGTTTTCACGTTTCCTTTCTAGATTTGATGTCAACTGCATAATCTTCTTCAGCTGAACTAAATCTATCTTTATCTGATTTGATCGACTCTTTTCTTATCGACTATCAACATTTTCATTTGTCCGATCTATCAATTGGTCTCTTTATATAAATCGATCGGTTATAAATCTATCAATCAACATTTTTCTATAAGCTAATTGTATCTTCGATATGTAACCGAATCTGTTCGTGGATTTACTAAATTTTGATGTTAATAGTGTGACACCCATACTTTTACCACTAATAAAAGTGTAAAATTATATTATTATTTAACAAATCTTGTTTTACCAAATAATGGCCTATCATTAGAGATCGTAAAAATAATTATAACTACCTTTAATTTACATCTGAAGTCTTAATATCATATTTAAGCCATATGAGCCTGTAGCAAGGACTTTCGTTAAGTCATTAATAACAAAACATAAATGTATGATTAATTATGTAACAATATATATTCTCACTTTCATTCTATCGTAAGCATAATTATCATTCATAATTAATCATCAATCCAAGCCTATAAAGCCTTTATAAAAGAGGTTTTATAATCGTCATATATATTTATTTGTGTCACTGTATAGTTTATAAAGTACATATTACAAGAAAAAAATATTTAGTATTAAGTACCTATCGCACCGATTTAGCCTATGGCCCTAAAAAAATGTAGAGCGGCCATGTCTAAACCCACCTGCCTGCTACTCCATGGCTGCCGCCCAGCCAGTCTGTACATATGAATATGAATTATCCTCGCGTACACGAGTTAGTTACCGACTCTAATACGAATATGGTATTTTACTAGCAGCAGTTCACTGCCGTTCAATTAGTTCTAATATGTTCGCGCAAGATTTCTCGGGTGGGCTTCAATACGGGCTGCGTATCAGTGTAACCTTGAAACAGTTTACAAAAAAAAAAAGGTGCATCCTTGAAACAGTTTTTTTTTTAAAAAAAAAACTGTATCCTTGAAACAGTGCATCATGGCAACAAGCCAATGTGAAGTGTTGACCACCGTAGTACCGAGAAGTGGAGTTTTTACTTCCTCTTTTACGATTATGTTCCTAATGAGTATATATGTCATTCTTCCTTTGAAATGTTCAACCTGTAAGCACGTGGTAAGTACATAGTACATACGCATGTTCTCGTGTACGGCACAGCTTGCTACCCTCGGGCTCTATCTTGTTGGTCACACCGTATTGTACTATTGTGTACTCGAACCGAATTAATCAAGGCTGCTAAAACACAAACAAAGCGAATAGACAATGCACCAAGAAAACGACCTAAACTAGTCGCCGGTCGTTACGCGCCGCGAATGTTGCTGCTACACTACAGCCCTGGATTTTTTGTCCCCAACAGCCGCTCCCAACCGCAGGAGGGTGGGTATCCGCCGCCGACGCACGAGCGGGGAGTAAAACACGATCGGTACGTAGAACACCGTACACGTGCGTATTGCCAAATACTCCCCGAGGAAATGCGCCTGCGCGTCGCACCGTTCGGTGCGTGCAGCTGGCTTCCCGCGATGGCTAGTCGCATCGCCGGGACGAGCCCACACGGGGGAGAGGGCCCCATGCGTCGAGCTCCCCCGTCTCGTGTCCCTGCGCGCGCACGGAGCTGCGCGCCCAATCGCCCGCGGCCTGGCGCGCCGTCCATCGGTCCGTGCACGCACGCATTGCGCAAACCACGCTCAGGCACCGCGCAAACCACGGTGTACTTTAGGCGGTCGCAAGCCATTGGATGGAAGCGCGGACGGTCAGATCGAGCCGTTTTGTATCGAAAATCATTTGGTGGTAAGTACTAACCCGAGAACATATTATGCCTGCCACAGATGGTCATTGTAGATACGAAACGAGCAACAACGAGTCCATATCGAAGTGCATGGCATCCGGAAAAGAGAAAAAAAAACACTAGCACAGTGAATGGGATCTGATTTGAGGTGACCAGCTTTAGGCCCTAGAAAGCGGCCGTCCGTGCGACCGTGCCCATTGCGCACTGTACAATGGCACTATTTGGAGATACTCCTCCTCGGCCCCTCCAATCGCCACGGCACATCAAGCATGCAACCTCCGCAAGAGAGGGCTTGGTGCAGTACGTGCAATAATTTTGCAGCTGAATACGATTTGCGTGATGAATGAAAAAGGCTGCATCCAATTCGTATTCGAATAATCTTCTGCAGACTACAGTAGTATACCAGCCAGTCTAATTACTAATACAGCGGATAATGCATAACGGATGGGTTTGATCAAAATTTTGTGTCCCTTCAAGATAAAGGCGAACCATCTGCAGTGCTGCCTCCCAGCGAAGATAGATACGCAATCGGACAAAATCCCCGTGCTCGCGACAGACGTGCCATTGTTTGCGTGAGTGACGGTGGTGACTCTGGTGGATTCTCTAACGATGGAAACACAGGAACAAACTTTTTTTAAATTATTAAAAAATAATTTAATAAAATAAAACTATAATCTAAATAAATTTATAATTTACTGTTTAATTGGCTACCTATTATTATTTTAATCAGTTTGCTATGGATGTTTGGATCGCCTATTGATCCGTTCGCCACCTTGCTGCCAATTATAAAAAAAACAACTCATCAAATTTATTACATCAAGAGTGTCTATAAATTACATATTTACATATAAAACATTTATCTCTCTAAAAACTAAACCCTAGCTTTTTTTTCTACATCTATGGTTTCAATCTCTCATCTATTTATATGAAAAAACTCCTAAAAGAGAGAACTCCTATTCACACAGGACTCAAATCCATATATTCCAAATTTAATTCAATTTACCAAATTGAATTACTATCTCTTTCTCCAAAAGAACTCGGTCTACATTCTGACTCCACAGTATGCGCCTACGAGATTCGTACCACGCACATACTTGAACCCATAACTTGTCACATACATCCAAAAATCCACTAATATTTTTTTAAACAAATTATGCATTTAATCCTCATAAAAATAAGTCGAGAAACACAGACTGATAATTTAAATATAAAATATCAACAAAACAAAAAAGTAAATACTTACAAAACAGTCACTTAATTCACACCGAAGAAAACTGTTGAAAAGAACTTAATTACATAGAGGAGGGTGAATGTACAAACTTTTAAATCTAAAATGCACTGGTATCGAAAATTAGTCTCCCCTCTGAAATCTCTGATCCTATAGTCCGGAGTATTCGAACCAATTTTTCTCTCACAAAGAAAAACTAGTCCAAAGTCTTTGGTAGCATAGTCTAGAGATTCCGGATCTCTATCAAAATATCTAAGAGATAGTCAAAGGAGACGAACCCTATGGGTTGAGGAGAAAGTAAGGAAAACAAATCATAGAGATAGGAGAAAGTGATTTTTCACTAAAGTTTTGATCAAATGATCCATGTCTCCGTTGAAGAGCTTTAAAGAGCCGAATATCTTTTGATCTCTTATCTCACCAAGTTCAACATTAAAAATTAGTTTGGCCTTCAAGCTCTCACCAAAACGTAGCACTTAATTTAAGACAATCACTAAGGTCTCCTCTAGAATATCGAACTCCCACTTTCTATAAAACTTACTATACCAAATCAACTTCTAAGGCAGAACTCGGGGATTCACTAGTATACCTCTTTCCTTACGAGGGTGAGGGAGACCTTAACAAACATTTCGGGTGATTCACATGTTGAATTCTCACGGGTAGCGCAAAGTTGTCTAGAAGATAATCCTCTAAAAGTAACAAACTTAAGTTTTTACCAGCATTGATCTATAAGTGTTCACACAAATACTAAGATCCAATCTCTCACAAATCACCTAAATACACTCGTAAAGTGTGGATTAAGCTCAAGATCTAAGAGAGTAGAGTAGAGAATCTCTAGAAATCTCTTGAGAGTGAAATAGCAATGAATGAGCAGCTAACCCCTCAAAAGGAGTTAGTGGAATTAAATATTCACCTATCTCGAAGCTAGCCGTTATTTATAGAATTCAAATCCCGGAGTGTCCATATAGGACTTTTGGCCTAAATAGAGCCTTTAGCCTAGAGACTTCGGCCAAACGATTTGAAGACTCTTAATAGGACTTTTGTCCTAAATAGAGACCTTAGCCTGGAGACTTTGGTTAAATGGTCAGAAGACTCTAGACAGAGCTTATTTCGGAGACTCCGGATAGATTTTTCTATTTGACAAAGAAACTTGTTCACAAGTTTCCATAAAGTCTAGACACAAACATCCAAAACACCAGAGAGAGAAAAACCAAAATCTTAAGGTGTACATGGTGCGAGTGTTTGCTCATAGATTTAGAAGTTGTATTGAGCACTTACTTTTTGACCCAGTTTAACTTGAGCCCTTCTTAATAGAAGGGCTTGTCCTAATTACTCAAGAAAAAATAAATTTTCATTTTTATCACTTCAAGTCCCCTTTTTATTTTCATTTTTTCATGGGTTTTTTTTAAAAAAACACTATCTCTTTTGACGAATTGCTGCAAGATTTTTATTCACAACATATTAACTCTATAATTTCTTGTCATCTATCAATCAAAACATTCGGGAGGGACTAGATGCACTTTTAACTATAGTGGAAAGAATAAAAAAACTAGCGAGACTTTTACTCAAGCAACTCAACTAGGGTATAAGCTAAGAGTCTTCTTATTCAAAATCATTCTTCAACTGAGGTTAATGATTATTGTAAGGTGGGTATGTGGAATACTCAGCAAGCCATGCAACAAAATATGCAAGTGCACATGATATGATGAAGGAAGACATAATAAAGCTTATTTACAAAAGCAACATTTAATAAAGATTTAAGAGTAGTAAAATAGTGAAGTTTTTATTCCATATTAAACAAACACAATACAACTTTTCCCTGTTGCACAAGTCTGGACCACCTCTGAACAACCAAACCCAGTTGAACAGATCCAACATCTCCACAAAAGGTGCTAACCAGTTATCATTAATTATTTAATTATTATCATTAATGAGTAGTGTGGGACTAATTACAAAAAACATTGTTATGCTTGTCGATAACCGCGACTACGGCTACTCGAATAGTTTTACTTTAGCCATCTTTACCCACAAGACAAGATTCACATGTTGCCATGCCTCGAAATATCACCATGGTAATATAAAGGGAAAAATCCTAATAGAACCCTTCACATAATAGACTCAATAGAATGGTTATTGGCCAATTCATAGCAGAAGTGGCCTAACTTCTAGACTAGAGAAACTCTTGACTTCCAAATAAACTTAATACTGTTATGGAGGACTAATGCCTATCATTATGGATTTATTGATATTACCACTAACAAAACAACCATAGCGCCTCCTACTAGGATGTGCTACACTACAAATCCAATCATTACCCATGCTGGTTTATGATTGGTATGATAAATACTTGGTAACAGTAGCTCATGAACCAATCTTTAATTATCATGAGCATGACCATCACAAACAAGTGCCCACAACCTACCATTAGTCAAAATTTAGTTGACATTTTATTAGTTAATCAAACATAACCAACCATCTTCTGTCATTAATTAACCATCATTAATCATGAGTGAAGTATTAGTTATCCCATAAATGATTATAGAGTTACTAAGCATAGCTAAGCAATTACACTAAATATCTAGTTCAACCGTTATATAAAATACAGACTGGTATTAAGGTATAAGTTAATCAATGTAAATTGGTCACTCAATGATATTAAAAAATAAATGTGCATTTAAAGTAAAAACAAGAATTTAATTATAGGTTTAAAATACTCAAAGAGATTTGGGATCCATATGACTTGCCTTATAATCAAAAGGTGTTCAATTAGTCTTTTAGAATTCTTCTGACGAACTTTTGATCATCCGAAACGACCGAAACTACCAACAAACACACAAAATGAGAAAATAAACTAATAAAAACTAAATAAATAGTAAAAATAAAGTTCATTAATAGGTGGATCTTGAATTTAAATGAATTATGATACTTAAACTACCTTATTTCGAGTTTGTATGAATTAGTTATGAATTAATGAAGTTTTATTTTAATTAAACCCTATAAAAAAAACCTAAACATTGTATCATTTTATATTATTTTAGAACTAATGATGTCAGCCAAAAGAGATGAGAGGCTTAACTCAGTGACACATGGGACCTGCATGTCATTTAAAGGATGAGGATTGGTCTATGACGGACTTGGTCCACCAAGAGAGTCCCTAATGGCCTAAAGGGATGGATGGCTGAGATTGCTTCAACTGCCTTTGACTTACATTCGATAGTCTAGATTGGATTTGAATGAGAGGGACCACGCAAACACACACATGTGTAGCCATGTAAGACAAAGAGATGAGGTGATGCCGATGAGGCAACCACACGGACGTCCACATTGACACATCGGCCAATGAGCATGGGACCGGCGGCTTAGGGCGAATGGCGACGCTTTGGCAAGAATGGAGAGCACCATGATGATGAGCATGAGATGGCGAACCTTACCAACCCGAACACAACGAGAAACGACGGTGAAAAGAGGCTAGCGATGAGCTTCACGCGGCGACGCCCTCGCGTCCATGGCAATGATAGCTTCCAGCGACGTTCAGATGAAGAGGAGATACGACTGGCTTTGTCTCGATGCTTCGATGGTCAAGGAGGAGATGACGCAGTCCATCAACGGTGAGAATGGCAGCAAGCGGTAGCTAGAACTAGCATCGGCGACGAGAGAATGGGTGTGTGGGGAGACGGCTAGGGTACGAGAAAAAGCTTAGAAAAGGGTAGAAATAGGAGAGGAGACCAAGGGGATGACATATATTGGCCAAGGAGAAGGAGTCCGATGTAGATACGGCTCGAGTAGGCGACGAAAATCCTAGGGTTATCCTGAGTTCACTAGAAAAGGATAGAGTTTGATTCTACATCGATTCCACGCTGTTTGGCTCCGAATCTTGGAAGAAATGTAAGAGGATGATAAGGGGATTATTTCGTCTCTACCAATTTGAGGAGATCGGCAACGAGGCAACTGAATCAGGTGTGAGAGATGACGACGTACAAGGACGGGAGTTTGGCCAGAGCTCGAAGAAGCAGCTGGCGTGCGGGCCTAGTGCATTAGTGGGAGGAGGAGGCATGAGAGACTAGCTGGGCTGGCTTGCGTGTTGGGCCGACAAGCCAACGCGAAGGAGTGGACAAAGATAGGTCGAAAGGAGGAGGCATGCCAAGTGAAAAGGCTGAGCTAGCAGGTTGGCACGTGTGATTTGGGCCGATAGACTTGCGAGCATAGAGAGGAGATGGGCTAGCTTAGCTGAATTATGTTGGTAGGAGGAGAGGCCCGAAAGAAGAGGAGAAAGTAGGAGACTGAGAGAGGAACAGGCTAGCAGGAAGAGAAAGAAAAGAAAATGGCCAAGGAATGGCTGAAAATGGCTCCGGGCTTGAAATGGAATTTTAATTAGATGTTTAATTTAAATAATTACTAAAATGTTGTTTCATTTATTAAAAATACTTTCTATACTTAAATAATTTTAGAAAAAATTGATAAAATACCAGAGTGCTCAAAGTATTTAATAAAAGTTTAACTACGCCAATT
Source organism: Oryza coarctata (assembly GCA_030770085.1). Taxonomy (NCBI): domain Eukaryota; kingdom Viridiplantae; phylum Streptophyta; class Magnoliopsida; order Poales; family Poaceae; genus Oryza; species Oryza coarctata. The sequence continues at coordinate 16,099,164 of CM061475.1, forward strand.
TGATGTTGTTTTTTATTCAAGCACTTTCTTTAATAAATAAATATTATAAAAAATTTTATAGTAATTTATAATTAGACAACTTTTATGATGTAACATAACTGCTGCTACCTGCGCCCGTGGGATGCCCTGCCTTCTACCAGCCGAGCCAAGCTACATCCATACGCATACATCTGGACCTGCTGCTGACTGCTGCTCCCGAATAGTACGCATCTATGTATCCATGTATACATGTTGGCCAAGCAACCAACCATACACGAATGCATATGAGTCGAGCAACTGTAGCATTCCTCTTTTTCCCTTAATCTCATTTTGCTTTTAATTTATCTGCGATTTTCTCAACGCTTACACATACAACTTGCAACTTATGAGGCTGGTTATAAAAGCATCATCATACAATATCTATGCAGTGTCATTTTACTATTTTATATTTGCTTTATTCGAACTTGACCCGCTGTTCTCTAAAACCTTCTTACTTTAATCATATTTTATTACTAATCATGAATTATTGATCAAGAATAATATTAAGTCATCAGTATATAAATAAATAAAATAATTATTTTTTAATATAGTCACATATTCACATCAATACCATCAATATTTTTAAACCTATTTTGATAAAATTAATTATTTATAAAATTATTTATTTATTATAAAATATTAATCACGATTATAATTCTCGCTTGTATAATCCCATTGACCATTGTACATTTGTACGTAAACTGTAAAGAAAGTAAAAGTAAGTTAAAGACAGTAAACCGCGATCTGGTCATACTGGTTTAACGGTACGTCAAAGGGATCATGTCGTAAAGTTCAGCATCGTCTCCCCTGCATTTTTATCTCACACTACTTTTCTTATAAATTAAGATGTCACACATTTTGAGGAGATGCACATGACAAGTACGGGGAGTAGAAACACAAAGGTGAATAGTGAGAACTTGAATAATCAGCCGAGACGAACAATTTTTTCTGCTTCCTTTTCCAAGTCCAGGAAGAATGAATTGAACAACGAGATTAACCTAACATTAGAATGAAATCGCCCAAATCGCAGCATCGATGCGCAGTCATACACATTGACCACTGATCTAACAACAACCATGATCAGATGGTGCTCGAGGTCCACGAAAGGAACCATCTGTTTTGCACAGCAATAATGGACGACGTCGTCATTTCGCGCCGACGCCGAGCGTGAGCTCAAGCTCCTCGGCAGCGACCTCGTGGATCCTCTCGCCTTCCCATGGCGTCACCCTCCCCTTGTCGAACTCGAACTCCGGGCCGCCTCGGACTGCCGTTCCTTCTATCTCCATGGAGTTGGAGTTGGAGGCGCCCGGGTTGACGAGGTTGTAGGTGGGGGATGTCGGCGCCGTCGTGGCCATCTGGAAGCTGATCCACCGGCCCGAGTCCACCGTCGAGACGTCGGACTCGTCGCACTCCGGTATCGTGTCCGGGTGCTCCCGGCGGCGGCCGCGGGTGGGGCTCGCCGGCGCGGAGACCGCGAAGAACGGGTGCCGGAAGGGGTCGACGTCCCAGTCCGGCTTCCGGATCTTCGGCGGCCGCGACGCCGTCGGCGACGAGAGCGGCGGCGTGACGGGCGCGCTGCTGGAGACGCGGAGCGGCGGGAGGTTGGGGAGCCCCCGGAGGAACGGGAGAAGGCAGGAGGGGCTCGCGTTGTCGAGCCGGTTGGGGCTCGGGAAGTTCGACGACGCCGGGCTCGCGTGGTAGGACGGCACCGGGCTCGGGAACGACGAAGACGGCGCGCTCAGCAGCTGCGTTGACAAGCAGGGGCTCATCCCCGCCGACGCTGCCCCAGCAGGCGGCGGCGGCTTACATCCCTGCGACGAGCAAACAAACAAGAAACGCAAGCTCAGCTCAGCTCCGCCCAGATCTACACATCCAAGATCCAAGAAATGGACAGCGACACACAGCACCACGACCAGATCGAGACGGCATCGACCAGCAGGCACACGAACTGACCTTGCGGTAGGTGGTGCCGTCGTCCTCGACGACCCAGCCGGCCTCGCGGCAGAGCGCCTTGAGCACCTCGTTGTTGTCGCAGTGCTTGGGTAGGTTGTAGTTCCCGAGCGCCCGGAGCCCGGTGAAGATCTTGGCGGCGATGGCCCGCCGCCGCCGCTCCCGCCTCTTGTTGTTCTCCCTCTCCTTCCACGTCGGGGTCCTCCCAACCCCACCCGCCCCCGCCGCCCCCGACGTCATACCCACCTCCGTCCCGTCCCTCTCCTCACCTCCCTCTCTCCACTTGGCTAGCTCAAGTTTCTTTAATGGCGCGGTGCTGGGTGCTCCCACTACTACAGCTACAGTATTGACTAATGGGAGAGAGGAGCGAGCAGAGAGCTACTCCTAGTAGTGGCCAGCTAGCCTAGCTAGCTCTAGTCTACGGGGAGGTAAGGTGGCGTGCGCGCCGCGGTGACGAGTAGCAGTAGCGTGCTTTCCCTCTCGTGGGGCTCCGTGTGTGTGTGTGTGTTGGTGGTGGGACCCGCGAGCCGCAGGCTGGCCTAGTGTGTGCAAACTAGCGGGCGAGCTCACGGGGAGGGTACGGGAGCTCTACTTTATTGCAACTGGATTGGTTAGATTCTACTGGTGGTGGTGGCACCTCCGGACCCACGTTTTCCTCCGCCCTGCCAGGCGGGGCGCGGCTTTTGAGGACGCCGAGTGTGGGACTGTGAGTGCGGCTGGCTGGCTGGCTTGGTGCTTGCCTCTGCGCGTGAGGTGAGGTGAATGAGGCTGTAGCACAACGGCTCAAGCAGCAGGGCAGTGGTGCATGCGTGGCATGTTCTCGTAGGAGTAGACTGCTTGTGGCGCGTAGGAGCTTTTGGTGTGTTGCGGAACGTGTCGATGAAGACCCGCTGAGTTGAGAGGAGTATGTACAGTATAGTACTGCGGTGGAGTATATGTACTAGTACTAGTACTTGTAGTAGATTTTTTTTACTATGGTCAGTTTTTTACCAGGATTTACTATTAGTGGAACAGTAGTTTCTGTACTCCTGTGTTTCAGTGCGGCTCTACCCTTCCTGCGTCCGTGCGGCGTGGGAGTTAACTGATGAAATGACACTCTTCCCCGGCGGATACGGGTTACTACGTGCTATACTACGAGTACTAGTACTACTAGGAGGCTTTAGCAGCAGCGGCACGCGACGTGGATTTGGAGCTCCGCAACACGGTTTGGACGTTAGCGACTTAGCGTATGCGATTAATTAATTAGTCACGGGTCGAGGGGCCTGCAGCTTAATCCGATTATTAGTATACTCGAATTGGGGTACAGAGACAGAGCCGGCAGGGGCTCAGGAGCACATCTCATCCGGTGACAGTGATCAGCTTCAGCTACCACGATTCAAAGCTCTGAGCCTGGTTTGCTTTGACTGGCCGGTGCTAAATCTCATGATCTACTGCTACGTAGCAGAAGTAGGAGTACTCACGTACGCCGCGGCTGCGCTAAGCCCCCACTTATTTATGCCACGCCGTCCGTGGCGATAATAAAAATCGTGCGACTGTGAGGTGTAATTAGGCAGCAGATGGGGACCATTAGGCGCCGTTGACCGTCTGTATCAGCCCGACGTGCGGCTCGACGGTGGCGGCCTGGTTGGTCACCGCGACGACGAGCACGAACAGGGCAGGTGCGCGCCGGAGTGATAGACGAACACCATGCCGTCGCTCGGCACGCGGGCCGCATCGGGCTCGCCGCCGCTGCTCTTGCAAGCAGGGCTCGTCGCCGGGTATTACACTTGATCTTGTGGTGGAATCGTCGGATATTGGCATGAATCGTCCCATGAACTGCCCGAGGAAGAAGACCTCAAACAGAAGGACCGGCCGCTCCATCCATCCCGGGGGAATGAACAAGCTTGGCATGGACGTGAACCAGAGGGTGAGCTTGTCGGCGAGGTGGGCCAAGCTCGTCTCGCCATCGCCATTGCCACCGCAGTTTGGATACCTCAAGGGCAGAGACCTTGCAACGATCCTCCTCAAGTCGGACGGCGACGAGCTCCTAGGAGAAACTCGCCAGCGTGCTTGACCTTCGTATAGTTGTACTTGAATACATGTTAAATAATAAGGTTGAAAATTTAGTTAAGATTAAAATTGGAAAAAAGTTTACATAAAAATTGATAAAATTAGTATATATTGATATTATTTAATTAATTTATATTAAAATTATTCATAAAAAATTGTGGTAATCCTGTGTGTATAATGACATATGTTGTAAAAATCCATATTGAAGAATATTTTTTATTTATTTGTAGGTATTAAATATGAAAAATAGATTAAAAATTATTAAAAATTTTGAAAAAATTTTGGATGAAAATTGATAAATTCATTTTCAGAAATTACTACAGTAATGAGAAAAAATTGCAACCGCGCTGAATGAACAGTATATATATGATCTAGCAACCTAGGTGCGCATGCGATGGAAGAAAGTAAAGCTGGCTAGACCTATCAGCGAGGGCACGCAACGAAAGCGCACCGGCTGATAGGTGGTCGAGTGAGTGCGGGCGTGGGCACATGGTGGTGCAGCAGCTAACAGCTGGATACGAACGAGGAGATATGGTGCAAGCGAGCGCGCGCACGTAGGAGATCTAAAGGGTGATGTGCGTAACCGGACTGGTGCTAAAGGGCAGGAATAGTATTCAAGCGGGATTCTTCGTGGAAACGCATCGGACTTTATGGTCTTTGGTATAACCAGTGACGTGGCATAATCTAGAATATCGGTTTTAAATTCGATGGCTGAGAATAAACAGAGTAGTAGTTACGAAATCTCAAGGGTATTTAGGTCTTTTACTTTGGGATTTTTTTTCCTATAAATAGAGGTTAGGATGTTAGGTATTTGCATACAAAAAATTAAAAGAGTTTTTGTGTGAATGTTGTAACACAATTTTGCTAATGAAGGTAAAGTTTATAGTAGATTAACACGGTAATTAATCTCTCTTTCTTATGCATGTCTCACGATTGATTTTAGATTAATTTGTTTGCTTTATGTTTTGGATTGATTTTTTATGTAAAATTTAGTTATGGTGTTTTTCTAGTATTCTAAAAAGTTTGATCAGTTAATTATTTTTAGATATCATATTATTAATTAATTAGAGTTTAATTAATTTTGATTAATTATGTGTTAAGTAATTTTGTTTCATTAATATAGGTGATTAATGTTAGATTTATTTGGAAATTTTATACAGTTTATTCTGCAAAATTTTCAGGTCAGTCGGAGTTATAGATATATGGTTATAATCTGTTTAGTAATGAAATAGTGTTTTATCCATATTTTAAAAACATATTTTTTTAGTTTTTTATTAGGGAAAAGTTTTAAATGTTATTTTTGACTTTTGGAATCATTTACCCCTTTGATTGCCTATCCTACAAGTGGTTTCAAAGCGAGATTATTTAGTTTATTATCTTTTCTAATTGATCTTAACTAGGACGTCGATAATTATTCCACAAAAACTTGTGTTTTCGATGGTGTTGATTTTTAGTATTGGAAGGGTAAGATGAAGCATATATTCAAGCTCAATGCTATGTAATATGGGAGAAGATCTAAAAGCTATATCATATTTCTGAAAATGATGCAGAGACAGCAGTGAATATGCCACATGTGAAGGCTAACAACAAGGCAATGAATTTAATTATTTAAGAGTGAAGAAGAAGCAACTTTAACTGTGCGGTGTATCTCACGTCAGTATATTAGATATAAAGAGCACTTTGTGATTATCATAAAGGGTCAAACACGACAAAAGATATACATCGGGACATGTATAAAAAGAATACATGCATTCTGAGATGAAACCTGCTGAATCTATCGATGAATTCTTTGCTCACTTTAATAAAATTCTTAGCAACTTGCGCTTTGTTAATGTTATATATTCTAAAACTAAAAATTATTGTCAATTGTTGGGAGCTTTTGAAGGTAATATCAATTAGAGAATCTACTATCATGAGTACACTTAAATTAGATATGTTTTATTCTAAATTGAAAACTTATGAGCTAGATATTTTTGCTAGAAAAAATTACTAATAAATTAATAGCTTTAGCTTCATAAACTAGCAATTCTATTGATGATAATTCTTCAACTACCTGATTTTGCATTACTCTCCACACGTTTTACTAGAGCTTTGTAGAATGTTTGATACAGAAAGAGAACAAATGGTAGAGAACTTTAGAGATGTTTTGAATGTAGCTTGCTTAATCATTTTCGTCTTAAATTTCTAAAATTTCTAGCAAAACTTTCTAGGAATGAAGATGAGGAGAAAGACAATAAAGAGAGTAACAAGAAACGAACATTCGAGAGTATCAAGAAGAAGTGGTATTTGAACAAGAAGTTAGTACACCATGTTCTTTCTACTCTTAAATAGGTAAATCTAAGCGATATAGACCCCGAAAATAATAATGATGCTACTCAAAAAGCTAAGGAAAACTTGATTGAGCTATATATATGATGGTATGTAGCAAAAGCATCACCCACAGTAATATCGACAACAACAGTGACAATGAGGTAGAATCTTCTTATAATGATTTATATTTGTGTTACTGAAAAATTAGATACTTTATTAGAGAAGAAAGATAAAAAAAATTAATAAACAAGATGTTTTGGTTAAATAATTAAATGGTAAAATTGTAAGAATTAAAACTTTGACTCATATAGATGATTCTTATAAATCATGTGACTTAGTCTATACTAAATTTACTTTTCTAAGAGATACACGTACTTCTATTTTGAGGTAACTTAATCTTAAAAAAGGGAAAAATGATAAGCATGTCTATGTAATTGATAAATCTACTTATTATGATAATTACAAGTCTCTTAAGTTAAAGTTAGAACATACTGATATTAAAACTGCTTAACTAAAATATAAGCTTGTTACCCATAAGATTCTTTCATGCTATAATTGTGGTAATAAGGATAAATTTTAGCATGTTTCTTATAAAAATTATGTCACTATTTTGAATTGTATTGATTATTTGCAAGAAACGATAGAACTAAAAGGTTGAATCAAATTTTGAATATCAGCAGTTTAAAATATGTTTAGGTTATGATTCTTATGATTATTCTAAAACTCATGCTCAAACTGTTGTTAAATCATTTGGTAGTGGTATAATTAAGATTACTAATAAATCTAAAAAGATAATTTTTAAATATGTTGGCGTCATATGATCTACTGGTACAATTAGTATAAGTATTGTTTATACTTCCAAACTTAAATATAAAGTTAACTTCACTTACACTCTTTGTGGTAGATGTAGACACAAAGAAAAATTTTGTTTTATACTTGCTATGCAACAAATAAGATAAAAATGCTAAGGCAATGTCTAATTTGAGAAAGTCATGCTCCTTTAGTTCCGCTAAGATGAGTAATAAAAAATGTAATTTTTTGCATAAAATACTTTTATGTCTACTAGTGTACATCGTGTGTCTTGGTATTGGTATTGGATTCCTAAATGTTATATTACTAACCCCAGTACGAAGATCTCGATATTGTTATCTTCTATGTTGGCACTTCACACAAGAAAGTAAAACTTTTGGCTAGTGAATTTCAGTTGCTTATGCCATATGTCTGGTGATAAGAATTGGTTCTCCTATCTCATAAGAGCATCGTATGTTGAAAAAGCAACTTTATGAGATGCTTCTACTTGTATGGTTGTGACTATAGGTACAAGTACATATATTTAGGGGAAGAATGTCTTTGTTGATGATGATGAAGCTTTGTTTCCTTCCACACAATCAATTATGTTGATTCCAGCACTGACCACGATTTCACAAACGATAGTGCATACTCAAGAAGATGTACAATTTACGGCATGTTTATGTTCACGAATTCATTCTTCCCACGTGCTTCATATCTTCAAGTAATTAAGTGGCTTCTAAGTTATGTTCATGGCAATAAAGATTTTGGTGTATGCCTATTTGCATCTTCATGAATTACTTTAAAAACTTTTTCTTATGCTGATTTTAGAGGGTTTAGACTTATATGAAAATTATTTCTGGTGCTTGTTTCTTTTTTGGGTAATTCACTTATTGTTTGGTCATCTAGTAAACAATCCTCTATAATATAATCAACTACTGAATCTGAGTATGTGGCTGATGCTATTTGTTGTTCTTAAATTTTTTAGATAATAGCTATACTTAAAGATTATAATGTTACTTTAAAAATATTTCATTTTTCTATGATAACACAAGTGATATTTGTATTGCTAAGAACCAATACAACACTTTAGGACAAAATATATTAATATTATATTTTACTTTCTTAAAGATCATTTGAACTAGGTACTGTATCACTTCATTATGTGTATACTAAATAGGTAGATATTTTCACAAAACCTTTGATTCTTCTTATTCTGCTCGTCATCGAGGAGAACTTAGGGTTATTCATCCTATTGAGTTGTTTTGAGAGGAACATCAACCTTTTTAAATATTTTTTATTATTTTATTTACAAAAAATCTTTAAAATAATGAGCATTCACATGTATTATTATGTTTATGTTATAATATATCAATGCTTTTATATTTTTATATATGTATTGTTGATCTACATAACTAACTAAATAAAATAACATCTTGAACTAAATATTAACATAGTTGAATTACCATTTCTATTTTGATCCTATTTTAAATGCGATAATATATTATATAAAATATAAGAAAGATAAAAAATATGCGCTATAAAAAATATGAGAAAAGATAATGAAAATATACATTGTCACACTTTTTCTTAACAAGATAGCTATTGTACTTTAGTATTAACCTTAAAGAAGTTGTGCATGACCAAAACATAATTCTTTAAGCTTAAAATTGTTAAAAGAAATAGACTTAAATGAGGAGTGAGGCTAAGATATAGACTAGACCTGTCAGCGAACATGTATATGAGGGCACAAAGTGGAAGTGCAGCGGCTAACACGTATGTCAAGCGTGTTAGTGAGCGTGAGCGCACGATGGCACAGTGGCTAATAGGTGGGGGCGGACAAGGAGACATGGCATACATGGGCACCTGTAGTAGATCCGAAGGGTGACGTGGCATAGCCAAACTAGTGTGGAAGCGTGGGAATAGTGTTTGAGTTGGATTCGCTGTGGAAACACGTCGTAATTTGTGGTCTTCGTTGTAATCGGTGATATGACACAGTGTCGATTTTGAATCTGATGGCTGAGAATAAATGAAATAGTGGTTATAAAATTTTAATAGTATTTATGTCTTTTTTGATTTTTTTTCTATAAATAAAGGATAAGTTGTTAGGCATTTAAGAGAGTTTTTTTAGGTTTTGTAAACACAATTTTGGTAATTAAGATAAAGTTTATGGAAGATTAGCGTGATAGTTAATTTATATTTTTTTTATGCGCGATTGATTATAGAGTAGATTGATTTCTTTGATCTAAAATTTAAATATGGTGTTTTTCTAGTGTTGTGAAAAGTTCGATCAGTTAATTATTTTTAAATCTCACATCATTAATTAATTTAGATTTAATTAATTTTATTATAAGTTCTATTGAGTTGGGTTGTTTGTAAATTTTGTTTAGTTTGTTTTGTAAAATTTTTAGGTATTACATATCTACGTCTATATACTTACCTCCAACTTTTAAAAACACAGTTTTGAGATTTGTAATTAAAGAAAAAATGTTAAATTTTGTTTTGTACTTTTGCAATCATTCACCCCTCTGATTTATGCGGCGTCCGACATGGCTCGCGTGCTCTTCATCTCGCTAGCCACCGCTCGGGTCGTCAGTGTAAACTCCTTCGGGAAACGTAGCACGAGCGGTATGTTGTCGTCCGTGGCGACCGGCCGCAGGAAACCGGCACGGTCGGAGTTCTTGACCCAGTCCCATGGATCAGCACCGTCGGCGCCCCGCGTCGGGAGAACGGCGGTACCGACCATACACAACACCCTCTCGCCGCCGCCGGCATCGTCAATGCCGGAACTCACTGCTTCCGTGTACACGCCTTCAAACACAACCTGGAGGTTAGTGCTGCCGGGCGAAAGCTCGAACTCCGACGACACGGCCGGCACGTGGTACCCGATCTCCGGATTAGTGCTCGTCCGGGAGATCGTAAGGACAAGGATGCCGCTGACATTGACGGCGTTTCGTGCGCGGCGCTCATTGTCGTCGTCGACATGCGCGACCATGAACATTGCGAGGGGGAGCGGGTTCAGCGACGGCCGGCTACCGTCCTCCGGCGTGAAGGTGCCGTCCAATGGCAACAGCGGTGCCTGATCGGCGTCCTGGGGCCAGTCGCTCTTCTCGAAGGATAACTCACGCTTCACTCGTGTGCCACGGTAGGCATCGTCCGTGAGCTCGGCCGACGAGAGCACGGACCGGCATTGCTGCTTGACGTCGGCAAAGCGAAGGTATCTGTGTGCTGCTTCCTCGCTTGGGTTTAACTGATCAGCAAAACATGATGATGACCTCAAGCACAGATGCAGCAAGAACACTCCTAGAAACAGCGAATTGGTGCCCATATGGACGGCTCCGCAGATATTGTTGCTGCAATAGCACAGTGATTTTTAGTTTCTGAGAGATGAAAACAACACTGAAAAATTGAATGGAAGTATTTGTAGGATGAAGTAAGGCACTTCTGAAATTTTCGCCTTACAAATACACACTGACATAATCTGCTCAAAATATCCGCCAAGAAAGATTGAAGCTGTCTTCCTGGGAAGTCATGACTTTTCCAGGCTGCAGCTTATTACCTTGGATAACAGAAGAGAAGAGAGCTACTGACATAACCTGCTTGAAATCTTTAAGCCGAGATTGAAGCTCTGAGAGATCAATCACAGACCACAGGTTTCAGGATCTTCTAGCCAATATTTAACACGACTTAAACAATAAAAAATTCAACCATGCGATACGCACCGAAGGAAAATATGGATCGAGTAAGAAAGAATCAAACTGGAAATGAAATGGATGCACCTTGCTTTTGGACATTCCTCTCTGAATGTGAATTACAAAACATAAGTTGAACTAGTTAGTATATGAATCTACATGTGAAATACATGACAATTTGATATTACACAATAATTGTCACGTTTCACACATTAGAGATATGAACCATAGGCACATATAAACAACATGTCGACCTAGCAAGGGGTTAGGGAGGAAACAATGCACAAGCAAAAGAATGATTGTTGTTCAGTTCACGATGAATTATGCATTCACTCAAAGGCTTTCAAGTCTCAACATGCATAGCTTACATATTTGGAAATTTTATTAAGTTTACTTTTCAGCGGATCAAACGTCATGTGATTTGGAGTTTTCTACATCAAATTATGTTCATTTGAATACCCGTTACACAAGCTAACCGAATGACGTGCAACCAGCCGCATTGATGATGAACGTGGCCTTACACAACTTATTTGGATAGAGTTCTACTAATCCGATGCCCATCTTATATTCGCAAGGAGTCTATCTATAAGTCTCCTACGGATACAAGTCTTTCAAGCCAATAATTTTTAAGATCAAAAGGAAAATATTTAATTTGGATTTGATTTGGGCCAGCCTAGATATGGTTGGACTAAAACTAAACGTTTCCCTCACATTCAGGATCCATTTTAGACATGTGAGTACTCGTTGGAACACTAACTTTGTCCCACATGATGGCTAGGGGCCCGGACTTGAATTTCTTATGGTTTCACCACAAAAGAAGGAACAAATGACATTAATCAAAATTGGTCTCTTAATTATGTTGTACTCCTTCCGTCCCAAAACAATTCCATTTGTATCCCACCTTATTTATTCCACAAAGACTTTATTTTTTCTTTCTTATCGGTCTGTAAATCAAGACCCCTTACATACCACATATCAATATTACTTTCTCATTAATGAAGGGTACTTTGGTCTTTTATACTCACTACTAATTTGATAACTTTGCTCAAAAATAAAATCTTTGTTGAACAGAGAGATTATTTGTTTCCTATTTACTTTCTAACTCGTGTAAAAGCTATATAAGCCATGTGGATGATTGTTTTTTTAATTTTCTAAACCATTTTTGTATTTTAAAAAAACTTCTAAAAACTTATTTTTAAATCTATCAATGCCGAAAGTGGGGTCTAGCATAGCCCCTTTGTGTTCGGCTCAGTGGGTGACCTAGCACCTGATGAGTTTGATGAGGTGGGCATAAAGGATTTTAAATAGGTTTGAGCTGCTAAAAAGCGTAATATCCTACTTCTGTATTCTTTTTTGTTCTTAACGTGCTACAGTTGTTCTTTTTTATTTGCCTCCTTCTCTCTCAGCTAAAAACCTCTCTTTATATATTCTTTAGGAATACCGTACATATCAGGAGAAGAATGGAGTATGTAAAGATAGGATCCATGGCCCTAGAAAACAGAGATTAGGTATTATTAGTCTAATCGCTATAGTAGCCTTAGAGACCATTGCCAATACCACATTGTCCTCCTGCTGTTGTGACCATAGCAGGCCTGCCTTCTAGCCTATCCACATAGATAGGTAAAAAGCTAGACAGCAAGAAGTAGTTTAATTGTACCATGATCATCTAAATAATTATGAGGAGTAATATACGTCTTTGCGCATGTCGTCCTTGGATGTAGTAGATAAGCGCCTTATCACTAACCAGCATAGACACACGAGCACCACACCGCGTCAAGAGTTCCAACCTATCGCATTGAACGTGATTATTGGAGTAGTTGGATACATGTAGCCCCTAAGCTCCGGTGTCCCTACATTTCTAGAGAAAGCACGAGCTTAGTGTCACCTCATTTGAATTGCCTTCCTATGGTTGTTACCTACCCCAAGGTTCATGAATCTAGAGGTGGCAACCTAGGGTTATCAGCTCGTAGGTTGGCCAGCTCGGGTTGTCTGGTTAGTAGGCCAGCTTGGATAGCCGAGTGCGCACCAAGTGTCATACTATGAGTTGCCTAGGACATTAGCCCGGGAACACCAGCTTAGGGCTGCTAGCATCGTAGCTTAAATACTTAGAGGCCACAACTCGCTAAGTTACCACTGATTCTCAGGAGCTTATCTATCCGCCTCTAGATCACTTGGGTGGAATCTCTAGTTTCATTTTACCGACGGTGTCTAACAAATATAACAAAACAACACTATTATGTTATGAGTAATGAGTAAGTTTATATTTAGAAATAAGTTTTTGGTAGATTTATTTTTAAAATTAAAAAGGTTTTAAAATAATAAAAATTCATGAACGGTCCCATTAAAGACACCACATTTGTTATACACATATTTTTACAACAAATTGCGCTCGTTCTTTTTTTTTCTGGGGTTTGTATTGTTGCAGCCAAACTGGAGAGAGAAATAAGAGTTTTCTATTATCGAATGTTTTTGCCTTTTCTTCTAGGGAATTCAAGGAGCAATTCATTGACTTTTGCGTGGTTGAGTGAATCATGTGGTTCTGTGAATTCATGATGAATAGTGTGCTGCACGGTACGGTAGAATGTTGTTCATCCCCTTTGTTGATTACACGTGTATCTATATATAGTTTATGTCAAGAAGGTCGGACACCAAGGAAATCCAAGCGCTAAACACTCATCAAATCCAATGATTCAGTTTTGGCTTCTGCACCGTGCCAGTCACTTGTCTTGAAGGTTGAAGGACAGCTCGCTCCGCACAGCGCCACAAACGAGGCGAACAGACGACAGTGGCTGTGCCGCTAGGGAGGCCGGAGACTTCGCGTGGAAAAGCCGATATGTCACCACCTCCGTCTGCTCATCTCCACGGCGCTGGTGAGGCGAACAGACGAATGTGGCTGTGGTGCTGAGGAGGCTGGAGACTTTGCGTCGAAAAGCCGATACGTCACCACCTCCGTCGTTCTCCTCCCTTGACCTCGAGATTTGATCATCGTCGTTCCCTTCCCTCTCCGCCAAGCTCGTTCTCCCCTCGCTGGTCTCTTTCCCCAATCATGTCTCAGCGCGCCCCAATCCCATCCGCCACCACTCAGAGCTCCACGTCTTGGGGGTGGACCGCACCGCAGCGTGAGGGTACAGCTTTGTCCAATACGACCTGCGAGCCGTGCCTCCGCGCGTGAGTGCCTCTATCCTGCTGAGAGTTCCTTGCCCTCTGCAAGCCACGAGTGGCTCTGCAGGGGTATGGCTTGGTCCGAGCTGGAGCCATGGCGTCGACGTGGCGGCACTTTGACGCATTGTGAATGGCCTGACGAGCTCGGCCGCAGTTGAGCACAGCACAGACTGACATCGGTAAAGCACAATGATTCTTTTATTTCTGGAAAATTCTTAAATCAATCTACACTGGAAGAGAATTTTAGTGACAGAGACCACTGTTCTTGTAATGATCAGTAGACGTGTTGCACTTTCGTCTGCTCGGTACTCAGCATCCAACCAACAATCTTGTAGTTCCGGCGCTGCTGCACGTAGATTGCCAATGCGAGTGCCACCGCAATGAACGGCACCACCTCGTCGGTGGCCTTCGAAGGCCATGGCTGAAAAATATGAAGTAATTATGATTGTCTCATCTTGACTCACCATAGGTTGCATGTTTATATATAGAATAGATATAGATAGTTTTAAACTAGAACTCCTAACTTATGTTCTATTCTATCTATAGTAAATTATAGGAGTCCATCTATCCTTAAGACATGCTCGGTTACAATCCTAGTGTAACACGTTTACAATCTCTAACACCCCCGCTCAATCTAAACTTTCCTAACCACCTTAAAGTTTGAGATTGCGAATAAATGTATTCATCTTTGCAACCGGTAAGGCTTTTGTAAATCCATCCGCCAACTGATCTCCAGAAGCGATGAACCGAACGTGTAGCTGTTTTCTCATAACTCTTTCACGCACAAAGTGAAAATCAATTTCAATATGCTTTGCTCTAGCATGAAACACAGGATTAGCTGATAAGTATGTTGCACCAAGATTATCACACCAAAGAACTAAGGTGCGATGCACTTTAACCCCAAGTTCGGTCAACAGTTGCTCAAGCCATATTATTTCTGCAGTAGCATTAGTCATCGCTTTATATTCTGCTTCTGTACTAGATCTTGAAACAGTTGGCTGTTTTCTAGCACTCCATGATATAAGATTACTTCCATAAAATATTGCGAATTCTCCAGTAGAATGCCTATCATCTGTATCACCTGCCCAATCTGCATCAGAGAAGGCACTAATGAATGACGATAATATCTTTTGAATATGCATCCTGAGTCCAATGGTGTGTTGTACATATCTAAGTATTCTTTTAACTGCAGTCCAATGAACTGAGGTCGGTGCATGAAGAAATTGGCAAACTCTGTTGACAGCAAAGGATAAATCTGGTCGTGTATTTGTTAAATACTGAAGAGCACCAACTATGCTTCTGTAGCGAGTAGCATCTTCTGGACTGAGAGGAACACCATTATAGCTCGACAGCTTCTCAGATGCAGATAAAGGAGTCGTGCAGGGTTTGCAGCCGAGCATTCCAACACGCTTCAACAAGTCTTGTGCATACTTAGCTTGAGATAGAGTTATGCCATCTAACTCTTCTTTAACTTCTATACCCAAGAAGTAATGTAACTTGCCAAGATCCTTTAGTGTAAAGTCTTCTTTTAAATCAGCAAGAAGAGTTGTCACCGCTTCAGGTGATGAGCTTGTAACGATAATATCATCAACATAGATAAGCATATAAATAGTTGTACCACCCCTATGATATATAAAAAGAGACATGTCTGATTTTGACGGCACAAAACCTAGAGTGATTAATTTGGAGCTTAACCTAGAGTACCACGCCCTGGGCGCCCGCTTCAGCCCATAGATAGCCTTGTCCAACTTACATATATATCCCGGTGTTTTAGTGTCCTCAAAACCCGGAGGCTGCTTCATATAAACTTTATGTAAGAACGCATTCTGTATATCAAGTTGTCTGAGACATCATCCCCTTGACACTGCAATAGAGAGTACCAATCTAATTGTAGCTATCTTGACAACTGGACTGAAAGTGTCTTCATAGTCGATGCCATAGCGTTGCTTGAATCCCTTGGCAACTAATCGAGCTTTGTATCTATCAATACTCCCATCGGCTTTTCGTTTGATTTTGAAAACCCATTTGCAATCAATAATATTCTGTCCATTTTTTCTTGGAACGAGATGCCAAGTTTTATTCTTAGCTAGAGCTTGAAATTCCACTTCCATTGCATCACGCCACTTTGGATCTGAAATAGCTTCATCAACGGAATTAGGTTTACCAGTAGCACTAAACATGCCATATCGAATCATACCATCATATAGCTTCTTTGGTTTGATAATACCGCTTTGCAACCGTGTTTGGTGACGCGGGGGATCAGGTGTGGCTGCTGGAGAACCAGATGTTGTAGAAGATCCAGATGTTGTAGAAGATCCGGGTGTCACAAATTCATGTGCACCTGATGCTGTAGCATACAGCGGTGGTGGAGACTCCTCAGACGCATGCAACGTCCTAGGTGGAGACTTAGGCACCACCGCATTACCCCCACCTGTCGCCGCACTGTTGTCCTCTGGCACAGCAACAGCAGTCGGCAGCGGTACTGATGTTCCCCCAGGCGGTGTAGCAGGCAAAACAGCACCGTTCGACGAGCTGGAAGGAGACAACATTTCCACCTGGGAGCTGCAGCCTGGGCTATGTGTGCAACGTTGTGCCGGTAGCGCTGGGAGCATAGGCATGAGACCTGCAATTTTCTCAGATAATTCACTAGAAACAGCAGGTACGTCAGTAGTATTAGTAATATCAGATGCAGTACAGTCATCATCCCCTGGATTTCGAAGGGAAGAAGGCAGTAGGACAATTTCTTTTCTAAGAGAGGCACCGGCGTTAGGATGGAGCTTTGAAAAGGGAAACATGGCTTCATCAAAAACGACATCACGGGAGATGTAAATGCGTCCGATGGAGATGTCAAGGCACTTGAAACCTTTGTGCATAGAACTATAGCCAAGGAAAGCACATTGGGTGAATCGAAAATATAACTTCCTGGAATTATATGGCCTCAGATTGGGCCAACAAGCACAACCAAAAACACGAAGATTGCTATAATCAGGTGCATCATGAAAAAGGCGAGTACTAGAAATTTCAAAATCAATAACCTTGCTGGGAAGAATATTAATGAGATAGGTAGCTGTAAGGAAAGCTTGATCCCAAAATTTTAAAGGCATGGAAGCATGAGCAAGAAGAGCTAAACCAACTTCAACAATATGTCTATGTTTGCGTTCAGCAGCACCATTTTGTTGATGAGCATGAGGACAGGACACACGGTGTGTGATCCCAATTTGCTTGAAGAAAGAATTTAATTTTCCATACTCGCCTCACCAATCCGATTGAACACAAAAGATCTTCTTAGAGAACTGTCTTTCTACTAAGTTTTGAAAATCTTAAAAAATTCGAAAGACATCAGATTTATGCATCAACAAATATATCTAGGTGTATTTGCTATAGTCATCAATGAAGCTAACATAATAGCTATAACTCCCAACAGAGATGGGTGCAGGCCCCCACACATCAGAATAAATCAGATCAAGAGGAACACTAGAGATTTTATTAGAAACAGAATAAGGCAGTTGATGGCTCTTGGCCCTTTGACACAAATCACAAATTGACTCAACATTCTTAGAACTAGCACACGGTAACTTATTTGAGCTAAGGATCTTCTGAACTATGGGAGTAGCAGGATGACCTAGACGACTATGCCATAACGATATAGAAGGGACATGGACTCCAAAAACTTCATGCTTTGACTCTATTTTCTCTTCCGATGGAATGAGAGGATACAGGCCATCTTTGCATTACCGTGATGTAAAATCCTCTTCGT
The DNA here is from genome assembly GCA_030770085.1 of Oryza coarctata. Taxonomy (NCBI): domain Eukaryota; kingdom Viridiplantae; phylum Streptophyta; class Magnoliopsida; order Poales; family Poaceae; genus Oryza; species Oryza coarctata. The sequence continues at coordinate 16,116,891 of CM061475.1, forward strand.
TTCCTGATCCTTAACGAGAAAGGAATCAGGGTGAAATTCAAGGAAAGCATTGTTATCTTTGGCAAGTTTATGAACTGAAACAAGGCTTTTGGCAGAAGAGGGCACATGAAGAATATTGTTCAAATGAAGTTTACTGAAAGGGGTATGAAAAACTGTATGCCTAATATTACTAATACTCATACCTTTGCCGCTGGCGTTATGAACTTGTTCATTGCCACTATATTTATCACGGACGGTCATCTTGTCAAGTTCGCTGGTGATATGGTTAGTGGCCCCGCTATCCGCATACCAATTTGTATCAACACCATAAGCTCCTGCTGGTCGCCCACGGTACTGATTGTCTTCCTCATAGCGAAAATAGCATTGATTGGCTTCATGATTTGTCTTCTTGCAGATTTGACAGGGCGCCTTTTTTGTGACTTGCGAGCTATTGCCTTGATTATTGTTGGTGTAACTCTGATTGTTGTTGTTGTTCTGTCCATTGCGCGATGAATTGAACCGGCCTCCACCACGTCGACCACCAGAACGACCACGGTTTCCACGACCGCGAGATGCCATGTTAGCTGAAGACTGGAACTGATCGGTCCCTTGATACATCTCGAGCCGAAGATCGTACTCCATGAGTAGAGAATATAATTCAGAGAGTGAAAGATCTCCTGATCGGCCCATCATAGAAGAAACAAAGGGGTGATAATCAAAGTCTAAACCATTAAGTAGATGAGCAACCACCTCATCATCCCCGACGGTAACGCCGGCTGACGCGAGCTCATCCTTGATGTTCTGCATCTTATTGAAATAGGTTGTCGTAGTGAGGCTGCCCTTCTTGGTGGTAGCCAATTGCATGCGCATATTTGTAACCCGCGCTCTTAATTGTGCTGCAAACATAGCCCCTAGCGCCTTCCATGCCTGCGCAGAGGTTGTTGCAGTCGTGATCCTGGCGAGGACCTCCTTGGAGACCGAATTCACCAGGTAGCTGAGTAGCTGCTGATCTTTTTTTTTCCCATGAGTCATGCTCTAGATTGAGAATCTCCTTCTTCTTGCTGTCGACTTCAGCTTCAAGGACTTGTCGCGGCTCAGGGATGGTTCCATCCAGAAAACCAAGCGCCTTGGCGCCACGGACAGCGGGCAGGAACTGCCTCTTCCATAGGACGAAGTTATCCTGTGTCAGCTTGTCAGACACCGGATATCCAAAAGAAGAGGACGGGTATCCTTCGCCATGAGCGGAGGACGAAGACATCTTGTCGCGGGAGGAGCGTCACGAGCAGGTCGCAGCCCCCTTGTCGCGAGAATTTGACGAGATTTTTGTAGATCTATTTTAGAAAGAGGCGGATCTGATACCATAAAAAATATAGAGTAACTATGGTTGCCTCATCTTAGCTCACCATAGGTTGCATGTTTATATATATATAGTTTTAAACTAGGACTCCTAACTTAAGTTCTATTCTATCTATAGTAAATTACAGGAGTTCATCTATCTTTGAGACATGCTCGGTTACAATCATAGTGTAACACGTTTACAATCTCTGGCGTCGTCCTGCCCGGAGGTAGCGGTCGACATGTGGCAGCAGCCACACGGCGGTGACGACACCGTAGTACGTGTTTCTGAGGGGCTTGCAGTTGACGCGCCACACGGCATTGCCAATGAACTGCGGGAGCAGGAACCACTCCTTCACGAGCCCGACGTACCGCTCCACGACGGCGCCCCGCGTGCGCCGCCGCCGCCGCCGCCGCCGCCTTCTGTTCATCGTAGCATCCGGCGGCTGGGTCGAGCTGGTGTACGTGGCCACAGCGTGGACGGCGAGGACGAAGATGAGGCGCAGCGTGAGGAGGAGCGCCGAGAGGGTGAGGGCCTTGACGGAGGAGTCCATGTTCCAGTGGAGGTGGCCGACGTACATCCGGTAGATGTACGTCGGCCACGCCGGCAGCATCTTGGCGTCGGTGACCAGCGTCGCGGCGTAGCCGTGGGCCTGGACGCCGAGCGCGACGAGGGAGACGTACGGCGCGACGTAGGGGTGGGACTTCATGTAGCGAAGCTGGCTGAGGGCAGCGGCGATGGTGCCCGACAGCACGGCGATGCAGACGAGCCTCTCGATAGTCTGCTCCGTGAGTGCGTCCGGCGGCGCATCGCCGGGCCGGCCGCGATAAGATATCAGCGTCGTGCGCAGCTCGGTCGTGTTGAAATGCAGCGGATCGCTGGCGTCCCTCGTGCTGGAGACGTAGACCGTCGCCGTCGGGCTGAACAGTCACCGCGTCGTCTTTGGCGGGTACTGCACCCTCACCTCGATCGAACAGTCCATCCCGTCTTCAAGGTCTCTGCTCGTTGACAGGATTCGCCATGGCGCCTCGACGTTCCGGCAGCCGATCAGGTACATTCGTCCGTCCTCCTGGTTGTACACGCCCTCCAATGACGTCACCGGACTCCAGCCGAACATCTTCCCGGACACGTTCAGCAGCGGTGGCCGCAGCTCTTCCACGCCGTCGTCAATCTCATTCTGCGCCGCCGGCGTACTAAGCCCTCTCCGCAACGGCGGCGAGTAGCTTCCGACCAAAGGCCCGACGGAGAGCATATCGAGGTGCAACATCGGCCATTGTGGCCACTCTTTCTGCTCCGGCATGAACGGCAGCTTCCGCACGGATTGGAAGCGGAGAACCAGGTCGTCGGCGAGGTCGGAGAAGCTCCTCATCTCAACGGCGGCGCCGGCTTTCCTTGCGTAGCCCACTAGTGCTTTTGCAATGTAGGTGCTCCGGAATGTGGACGTCGAGCTTCTCCGGAGGAGCTCACCGGCCTGCTTGACCTTCTTGTAGTCGTACGCCACGCGCAGCGACGTATCGGAGCGGCCGAACTGGTTCCATGGATGTCTCGGAGGCACGCTTTGGTGGAACGACAGCGGGAAGTGGCTGCCGTTGTTGGCGATGATCTGCCTCACGATGATGCTGCGTCGGCGGATGGAGAACGTCGTCGGGATGTAGAGGGAGAAGCGGTAGTGGCACGCCTACTCGCCGACGCCGAGGCACCCCGTCATGCAGAGCTGCCCCGTCGACGCCCTCCACACGCCCTCCGCCGACAGCGTCGTGCCTCCCAGGCCAGTCCGCCTCGCCGCCAGCTGCTGGTCCTCCCACGGCTACACGGCGAGGAACACGGCCGACACCCTCGCCGCCGGCTTGCCGCCAGGATCGCTCGTCGACTCGCACCGGACGTCCAACATCGCGATGGCGAATCCAGTGAGCATCCTGTCCATCGTGTTCTTAGCCTTTCCTCCGGTCTGGAACGGCCCAAGACAGCTGCAGAACTCGTCGGTCGAGTTGCACTTCTAGTTTGGGACGACGGCGAGTACGCCATGGTCACAGAAGAGAGGTCGTTGAGGATGTCGCAGAAGAAGGCGCCTCCCCCGTGCAAGCCCCTGCGCAGTTGCCCTCTGTTGGATTTAATTCTTTTCCTTATCAACCAAAGTACGAAGCTCTACTTTGTTCTAGAAAATATCATGGACTAGTTACTTAGCAGCAGCAGTACCAGTAATATCCAGTGAAATCTCTTGTAGAGTACTGCATGTGTGTAAAAAAGTCAAAAGTTCTAGAGTAGTCTGGCTTGTCTGTGGGTTGTCGAAGCCCATAAATTGATGAGAGCTCCTGCTGGATCGTGCTGCTGCAACTCAAGCATACATGCGTGAAAGCCTTGATGTGTGAATTAAAAAGAGAGACTAGCTGTCGAAGTAACCTCGATCCTTTGTTCCAATCAAATTCTATCTCCTCCTGTGCATAGCATTTTCTTTAGAACACCAACACCCTCGACGTCTTCTGGCCGGAACAGGTAGCTTGTGTACCGGCCAATCCGTGACACCAGCCGGATCGCGTCGAAGTAAGCATTGTCAGAGGCGGCGCTCGTGCTCGTCATCACCCCGCGCACCGCGCGGGTTGTCAGCGTCTGCACCTTCGGGTACCGTAGCATGAGCACCATGTTGCCGTTGGCCATGACCGGCGGCTCGAAGCTGCCATCTCCGGCACTCTTCGCCCATCTCCACGGGTCAGCGCTGTCGCCGCCGCGCACGGGGAGAACACCATTCCCGACCATGCACAGCACCCTCTCGCCGCCGCTGATGTCGTCACCGCCCGACGACCTCGTCTCGGTGTACACACCCTCCAACAGTACACTGAGCTTCGCAGCTCCGCGATGGAGCTTCAACTCCGGCGACACTTTCCGGCGGCTATCGCGCGCCGCCTCTGCAACGTGCCGGTGTCGATGGGCGTGAGCGTGAAGGTCGCAAGGCGGACGAACGGCAGTCTCCATGGAATGGCATCAACGGCGCGCTGCCCTCGTCCTGTCCCCAGTCGCCATTAGCGAAGGACAGATCGCGCTCCAGCGCGCCGGCGCGGTCGGGATCAAATGGTGACAGCTCGGCGGCCGAGGAGAGCACCGACCGGCATTGTCGCTCGACGTCGGCGTAGCGGACGTACTCGTGTGGGATGAACGGCGTCTCCGGCAACATGTCAGGATAGTAGGCAACGGAGGACGTGGCGAGGCAGAGAGCGAGCGAACACAAGCCAATAATATGCAAGTTGGTGACCATCTTGGCGTCCACCATCACTGCGAAACCTGCAGGAGATTTTAGCTGTCAGAAAGGAAAAATGGGCGATAAATTTTTTGCATAAGGTGATAAAATTTTCGCAAAATGAATGGAAGAAATGATCAAATTGCATCATAGTATAGCCATTTTGTAACCCAAAACGCACCCGACTTCAGAAAAGAGGGAGGTTTAGCCACTAACCTTAAAACCAAGTTTTTTTTCGTGCTCCCTTTGTGTTAGGACAGAAAACTGGTCAGGGTCTTCTACTCTTATTGTTGTCAGAAATGCAACGACTCACTCTGCAATTAGTCTCTTGCTGTGTCTTGATTGTCTCAGATCTGGTAAGTGAAGTAACAGCAGCAGCATTGCGGGGATTCCATCGTTTTCTCTTATCCTACGGCCAGTATTGGACTAGCTGGCATTTGACTTGGGGAAGAACTGAACAGTGGCTAGTGAGCCAGTGACTACCAACAATATTCGATCGCCGTACGATTCGAGGTCAAGGAGTTGATCGGCAAATCAGCCAGCATGTGCGCATGTGCATGTTTGGAGACATTGGAGTCTTGGAGGGCATCTCGCCGATGCCCATTGCCCAGTGTATCTTGAGAACCGAATCAGACGTTCAGACCCAGATAAAATGTGTGCAGATCAAGTTAACAAGCGAGAAATCTGCCCACCAAACTTGACTTAAATGACTCTCGAACGATAAAAATAAGAAGGCGAAAAGATCTTCAGAGATAGAAGCTGATATAATTTACTTACAGCAATCAGGATGATGATATGCTGTGTGCTCTGCTGTGGCTCTCGGCTCTCCATTGGAGTACCAAACTTCAGAATTCGACTGGCAGTAAAATTCAACGTTATCACCTCATCGCCTGACAGCATGACAATAATTTATAGATACCAGTCTGGGTACTGAACACTTGAGGTCTTTCTGTTGTATGAAAAGAATCACTATGTTTAGGAATTCCATTTCAGTGTCAGAATATTGGTTTTGAGGAACCAACAGGAATGGTGGCATTCAGTCATTATAACATTTGCCATCAACATTTCCTAGTGGGCATATTATTTCCAAAGGATTAAATAAAGTTGATCCAGTTCGCAAGGGACGGCAGCTGAAGAGAAAGGGATTGTTTCCTTTGCACTAAACTTTTTTTCTTTTGGAACTTGATTGCTAATCTTGATACAGTTCTATCTGCAACTCTGCTGCTCCTCTCAGGTGTTCACCAGAAATGCTGCTCAGCAGCAGCAGATCAACTTCACCAAATGACCAGAGAATGGTACCATGAAATACATTCAGGTGGTTTCATCAAATTTCAGAGTTCGGGATACATATCTCGAACAAGTTTCAAACTTCATATTCAAGGTGTCAACTGTCAAGCATGTTTAATCAAGGGTTGGTTGTCTGCTTCTACCTCTCTCTCTCTCTGTCTCCATTGGAAACAAGATGTTCTCTAAGCCCTTTACCCTTCCAATGACAAGGTATTTGCAAAACGTCAAAACACGTTATTCATATTGTAAATTAAAAGAACAGCAATTGGGAAATGTCAAAACACATGATTTGTTCTTCATTCCAACGAGATACTAAAAAATCTTGGAGCGAAGTCATTCTTGGGATGCCGAGGAACTCATGATTCAACGTCAAAACACATGGTTCATATTTTCCCATCCATCACGTCACTAAATTCAGAAGACAGTACTCGGAAATGTCAAAACACGTGGTTTTGTCTTCTTCCACCAAAGATACTGAAAAGTGGAATTTATGGGCCCGTGACCACGCGCAGGTGACCAGGGGCAACCAGCCGTCGCCACTCCATTACCCCTTCCTCTACCTCACTACCATCGGAGCTGACCACTAAAAATCACGCAGTTAGCTAGGATAACGACGGCGAGGCTCAGTTCACCACTCTCCTGGCTCGGAGAAGGACGGCGCACGATAGCGATGGAGTGAGACGATAAAGACGATGCGATGGGGGGCACACTGCGATGATGGCACGATGGCAAAGGCGACACAGGGTTGCGTGGCAGAGGAGCTCTGCCCTGAGTTCGACAGCCTACCAGCGTTCCCCAAATCTGAAGTCCCCTTAGCTTGGCCCAGCAGACAAGATTGGAAGGTGGAGCAGCTAGGTCGGTAACGGCGAAAGCTGGTTCTCTCTAGCTAGCATTCTTGGGCTACATGAGGCACAAGCGGCGGCAACAAGAGGACCTCCCCGACTTGCGGAGCACGGTGTCGGGGCCTCTCCCTAGGCCACCAAGAGGCTGGATCTGGCGCTCTTGGCAAGGACAGGGCAAGATGGCAGCAGCAATAGTGTGGTGGCACGTGAAGAGACAAGGCAGTGGTGACAAGCAGGGAAGCGATTGGTAATGGCATTGGTTCCACTTCCTCTTCTTTTTGCTAGCTAAGTCTTCTTCTCTTTATGAAGCTCCTCCCTTGTTATGGTCGGATTGTCCAGTTCTAGTTGTGGATGCTCTAGGAGAAGAGTGGAGGCAATTGCTTTGTGTAGTAAGGGATGATGGTGGCATGACGGTGATCCAAAGCAATCTTGCTACTCTGTTTGAGTATTGGGTAACGGCTAGGCTTGGTCACTAGAGGGACAATGTGGTGGTTTGGCGATAGTTGTTGTGTGGGTTGGGTGTGGGCTAGAGAGTAAACCGTTAGCGGAAGCCTTGACAGGCCATTGCCTAGCTTGGCAACAGTGACACCCCTTGGCACCGTTCCTCTCCTTAGAGGCATTGTTATGGTGTTTTCCCCTGCCCCATCGATCTCCGCATGAAAACCTTGTTCTGGCTTCTAGACGAGCAGTGGTGGTGTTTCACGTCACGTAATCCATAGGGGCACCACTTTGGAGAACCTTTCCCGCACAGTGGTGTCCATTGGTGGACTCATGTGTCAACTCCGAAGCTCACTAGGTCTAGGATGTTTGGCGAGGCTTTCGTCTTTTTGGTTCCATTATTGTTTGTGGCGGGTGACCAAGTTCCTTTGTTGTTGCTGTTAGGTGGAGTTGAAGCTGCTTTATTATAGGGTGTGACGAAGCTTGACAATGATAACATGTTTTAGTTCCTTTCTAAGGGTATTGGTGCTAGCCATGTGCAAGATGCGACGCTTCGATGGCTTGGATTGATATCCTTTGTCGGAAGTTAGTATTGTTTTGCTTGTTTTGGAGACTACTTTGACAATGATGATGTGATCATTGTGGAGTCAGAGCCGCTATATCGCTAGGCAGCAGACTCAACAACAATAACACGTGTTATATAAAATCAAAGCTACTAGATCGCTCCTATGGAAATTCAATATCTATACGTTATATTTGGCTTCACTGTTGTTGTCATTTAGGTAGAGTTGTTTCCTGTGCTGTGTGGTGGAATCTGTCATGTTTGGCGAGTCCCTTTTTTAAGAGATTCTTTTTCTTTTTCTTGTAATCCGTCTAATTTTTTAGTCTGCTTATTTGAAATATAAATGACAGTACTTTATGCCAGTTCAGCTTAAAAAAATACTGAAAAGTCTTAAAAGCGAACTCAGACTGGGATGCAAGGAGCTCATGATACAAAATTACAAATTACAGCTGTCACTGGCAAGTGACCAGAAGACCACCGCAGCACATGCTTGGAAAAAGAATGCGGTATTCAAACTGACCAATGACTGCTTACCAGCGCAGAATTCTTCACCTCAACTTCTATATATGATGGGGAAATTTTTCAGACTACACTGTTTTCAGTTCCGACAATTTCGAAACTGAAACCAAGTATGGACAACCAAATTGGACCAGAGGACCAAATTTAGCCCTACGTGTGCTTCCAAATCTCCTGAATCACAGTACTTTCAAAAAAAGAATGAGATCAAAGATAGAGTATAAAGATAGAGTATAAGACAACAAGCTAGAAAAGAACAAGAAAGGTGAAAAATTGGAGGTGACTTCTTGCAGCTTATATACCATTCCATTATTCCAACGCAAAATCATTTACTCAAGGTCCTACTGTACCTGTACAGGAAGCTTTACGCAAGGATTACATTCGCTATGAAAGGCTGTATATATACACACATAAATACATATACTGACTTTTCAACTGGTTGTTAGATATATATTGAAATATAATTAGAAAATGTTAATAGATATATAATTAGCTTGCTGATATTACTGATTAACTCACTGCTTAATAATATGTCATACTATTCACGCCATGCTAGTTATTGTTTACTACTATTCACTGCTATTTAGTATTGTACACTTGAAAAAAAAATTCTTTGTTGATTGGGGTATTTGATTCAAAAAATTTAGCGTCTTACCTGGTACTCAGCATAATTCTTACTTATTTTTAGAAGAAAATTTATTCTAGTTGAGATTTTGTCTTCTTTCCAGTCAGTTTCAATACTTCTCTACTGATACAATTCTCCTGATGTGATACAGCCTATAACGAGAACTATCAAAGATATTTCTAATATTCTAGAATATCTAGTACAAACACTTGTCTAAACAAACACATAGGTCAAAGAAAAATACTTTATAATAAACAAACAAGATTACATATGTTTTTTCCTTCCGAAAACCTTAAAAGAAGATACAAACAAGATTTATTCATCCTACAGAGTTTATATTATTATCCTTGAACTTAAAGTAGGCTTCTTAACAGTTATTAAAGGGTGGTACAAACTCTAACTGAAGTCACTCTTGCTCCTATGTGTTTTGAGTTGGCAACTCTTCATTTTATAGAAGCTAAAGAAAGGCTACTAAAATTATTGATAATATCTTATTAATTTAACTTCTTTTATATATTATATTTTAGTTATTTTTATTATTAGTCTGACTGTCGATGACCACCAATATCTACATCGAAAAATGATATGTTAAATTTTTCATCATATGTCTTTTTTATTTCTTCAAAATTTTTGTTTATTTTTTGTTTTAATTCCTTATATATTTCTTCCTTAGTTCATTTTTTCATTGGAGAGAAACTTCTTTCAAATTTTCTATTAGATTCCAATTAATATATTCACCATCTAAAGGGTCAATTCCTTAGTTAATCATTCTTTATGTGTAGGATTTTTAGAGGACCATTTTTCATTTATATTTGCATAATATGGAGATTCTGATGTTTTCTTGCTTTTTAGCTTTATTGTATTTTCCATATATTCCTTTACGGCAGGTTCTAAATAATAATTTATTTATAATATTTCCCTTGTCTGCCTTAGTGCCTCATCAATATCTTTATATTTCTTTCATGATAAATTGCCCATTAATTTTATATTTATTTTTTAGCTATTATTTCTTTAAAAAGGTATATATTCTCCTAAGAGCTTTGTATCAAACACCATATTCAACTATATTATTTTATGGTATTCTGTAGTTGGCATTAATTTATTTATTAGATAAAAATATTTAACAATGCTATTAATATTGATAGCATATAACTATTTTTTTCTCTCTTGTTGTTATATTGATTTTAGAAATTATGTAGAATGCATTCTTACACTTTATCTATAATTGTATGATCTTTTAGCTTAAATTTATAAGAGTTTGATGGAAACATTTTGAGCTTGTTGTCATCTCCAAAGTTAAAAATTTCAACTGATTTCTTCATATCTGCAAGATAGTTAAATGAAAGAGTAGATCAGGTAAATGATTATCCTTTCCTTTAATTTTTTTAAATATAACTTTGTATTTAGTAATAATATTTTCAAATAAAATCCATATAATTTTTCTTATATTTCTTCATAATCTATTCTCACTATAAATTCTTTAAAACTTAGATAAGTCTAAAAGGATTTATCGTATTTATTATTATAAGTATATATCGATCTGTATTACTTATAATTTATAATTTTTAAAGGCATATCTATATATTTTTTCTCCTCTGTTTGGATGAATATTTAGTGAATCTTTGCTTAATACAGCACCCTAATCTTATTAAGATGTATCCGTTTCAATAATGAAGAAATTATTTCTACCCATAATTCTAAGGGTTTTATCCCTTTGATCATTTATTTTATTATCCTTACTAACTTAATGTCCTTAGAACTAAAGTATCTTTGTTTTTTTTAATTTCGCATATAAAGATCCTACTAGTTTGGCTAAATTGTCTATGTGATTTCTAGTATAATTTATTATTTCTAATAATTGTTATAATTCTTTTTTATCATTCATAATATCTAGAAAATTAGTATTTTTTTAATATGCTCTTGTATATATATTTAGTCTTTAAAAACAAATAAGAACCATATTGCTCATTTGAAAATATTTTTAAAAAGGTAGAATAAAATTGGTTAGAACCTTCTCTCACACACGCATAGATAGAGGGGGGGAGGGGGACATTGATCCAAATCGCCGTAAGCAAAACAACACCACTTGCACACATGTTTAACAGAATAAATTCCAAGACAAGCTCATCCCTCGGTCAAAGAAGCTTACAATGATATGCGTGGTAAAATGAACCTGATACAAGCACATAAAATAAAATAAATTGTACGGGATAAAACACTGAAATAAAAATAAAACATTGAAGAACACATTTATACCTACATATGGTCATAAAATATTTTTTCCTTTACGACATGACGTGTGCAATTAACTCTGCTTATATTATCCTAACATATATTCTAAGCTCTTGTAAAAAGAAGAGATGTCTTTTCCTTAAAAGTTTATATTAGTCTTGGCGAGACAATATTTTTTTAATTTACTCAAATAAATATGATACCCAAGAGAAAACTGTTGAAAGATATATCGAAATCCGGATATTGTATTAAATAGGTAAAGCCGGGTTGCCACCCCTTGGTGACATGACATATTGAGATCTAGATACGACGTTAAGTAAACAAGAATTGGGTCGTTGATTACTTATTAGCATGCTACATCACCATCTAGGTGTAGTGAAAAATAAACAAGGGTTTTCACTTTTAACTCAATGGGTACGAAGGGTAAAAAAGCTAGTCGATCAACCAGAATTCATTTACATAGCTAGAATGTATGGTCTCTTACACGTAAGTTAAGAGAGTTAGTTGATACAACGATTAGAAAATATATAAATATTTTATGCGTTCAAGAGACTAAACGAAAGGATCACAAGGCAAAAGAGATAGAAAATATTGACTTTAAGTTTTTGTAATTAGGAAGAACTACCAATAGAAATAGAATAGGAGTTTTGATTGATAATAGCCTCAAGAATGATATAGTGGAAGTGAGAAAGTAAGAGGATATGATCATCTTAGTTAAACTTGTTTTTGTGATATGGTTTTAAACGTAATTAGTGTGTATATCCCAAGTAGGCTATGATGAGAGTGCTAATAAATAGTTTTAAAAAGAATTAGATGGAATGGTTAGAAGTTTAACTATTAGTGAGAAGCTTTTCATATGAGAAGAACTTAATGGTCATATAGGGTCTTTAAGTATAGATTTTAAGGCAGCACATGGAGGATTTGAGTATGGTAGAAGGCATTAGAAGGGAGAGGAGGCCTTAGACTTTAATATAACTTTTGACCTGTCGCTAGTCAACACTTTCTTTAAAAAGAGACAATACCATTTAGTGACCTTTAATAGTGGACAATACTTTAGTGAGATTGACTTAATCCTCGCAATAAGAGAAGACTAAACATGTATGTTTAGATTATAAGGTAATATAGGGAGAGTGTTGTTTCTTAACATAAATTTTTGGTGTTCAACTTTTGATTTCAAGTATGTTCCTATAGAGATAAACAAGTCAAGATTTCAAGGACAAAGTGGTGAAATTTGAAAAGAGAAATGTCATTTGTTTTTAAGAAAAGAGTTATCAAATATGACTCTTAGAATGAAGAAGATTACGTTAACAACATGTGGAAAAAGATAGCAACCTGCATTCAAAAGATGGCTTCACAAGTGTTTAGAGTGACCAAAAGAAGTAGATGTGAATCTAAAGATACTTGTTGGTAGAACAAGAAGGTCTAAAGGGCTACTAAGGAGAAAAAAGAATGTTGTAGACTCTTATACCATTATAAGAATGTGGATAACATTGAGAAATACAAGATAGCGAAGAAGTTTACAAAAGTGCTGTAAGTGAGGCAAATGAGTAGGCTTACGAGAATCTTTACCAACGATTGAGTATGGAGGAAGGAGAGAGGGATATCTAGGATTTGTGAGAGGAAAATAAGAGACCTCAATCAACTTAAGTGTATTAAGGACGAGAGAGAACAACTCTTGGTGAAAAATAATAATATCAAACATAGATGTAAGAATATTTTAATAATTTATTTAATGGTAAAAATGAGGACACAAAATTTTAGTTGGATGTCTCTTTTGATGATATCAATAGATGCTTTATATAGAAGATCAAAGAATCTGATATCAGAGAGGCATTGAAAAGAATCGATGTATGTAAATGCCTCGAAGATTTAGCTATAGTATGGCTAACTAAGTTATTCGACCATATTTTTGGGTCGAACAAGATGGCTGAAGAGCGAAAAAGTATTTTGTTACTGGTTTATAAGAATAAGGGTGACATTAAAAATTATATTAATTAATAAGAAATTAAGTTAATGAGACATACTATAAATCTATAGGAGAGAATTATTGAGTATCATTTAATAAGAATGATGTGGATCTTCATGATCAATTTGGTTTTATGATAGAAAGATCAACCATAAAAGTAATTTTTTAATAATACAAGCTATAAAGCGGTATAGAAGGCAGAAGAAGTAACTATATATAGTTTTTATTAATTTAAAGAAGTCTTATTATAAAATAACAAAAAATATTATGTGGTGGGTTTTAGACAAACATAAAATTTTAACAAAATTTGTTGCCTTCATTAAGAATATGTATGATAATGCTGTGTCTATGATTCGAATAAGTGACAGGGACACAGATAACTTTTCAATTAAAATATGATCACATCAAGGATCGGTTTTGAGCTCTTATCATTTTGACTTAGTAATGGATGAAGTCACAATGGACATATAGGAAGATATCCACTGGTGTATGCTTTTTGCTGACAATGTTATGTTAGTTGATGAAAGTTAAGCGGAAGTAAATAGAAAGCTGGAGTTGTAGCGGTAAACTCTAGAGTCAAAAGGTTTTAGACTCAGCAGAATTAAAATTGAATATATGAGATGTGACTTTGATACTACTACATATGAGAAAAAAATGTTAGTTTGAAATGTCAAATAGTGATTAAGAAGGATACCTTTCGCTATTTAGAATTAATAATACAGAGAGATGAAGATAATAATAAAGATGTTAGCTATAGAATAGATAAAATGATAAAAAACATCGAGTATTCTATGTAATAAGAAGTTAACAAAAATTGGATTATCGATTAAACGTACGATGTTATATAGTGTAGAATATTAGACTATAAAAATGATATATTTAATAGTTAAGTTTTGTGGAGATAATGGATTTGTAGCATAGGAGAAAGGATCAGGTTCGAAATAATAATGTTTGTGATATGCTAAGGGTATCACTAATTGAATAAAGTCTTGTCTAAAGATGATTTGGACATATCTAATAAAGTTTTCTACGAGCAATTGTGTATAGTAAAATTTTAAAGCAAGACAATAATATAAGGAGAGATAAGAGAAGGTTAAAATTAACGTAGAAAAAGATAATAAAACGATATTTAAATTATTAGAGTATTTATTTTGAATAAAAGTATATGAAAAATATTTTTTTATTTCCTATGAGTTTTAGAAAATTTCTAGTCCAATTTAGTCCAATTTATTTGTGAAGGGTTGATGATGATGACCATGACATGATGTGTGTAATTGTCACAGATAGAAAGAAAACAAAACGTTTGCTCTTAAGAATAAACAATCGATTATCAGAGTACAGTATAAGGCAGAGTGGCTTCATTATTCTGTTTTGACTAACTGGGTCATTGACATTTGTCAACCAGATATTCTCATTACACCAAGATAAGAAACTACAACTAGCACGTATGAGGAGATAATTCAGATATTTCTCAAATCTGAATTTTAATGTGCTTACAAAGTTACAAATCAACTGTAAACAACGAAGCAACCATCACCTCAGTTCTGCCGATAGGCAATATAATTGGCCAGGTGCAGAAGTGGTGCCGCCTTGTCTTGATCAAATCCTGAAAGTTGCTCCCTTGCATCGGAAAGCAATTTTTCTGCAAACTCCCGTGATTTCTCCAGCCCTAATAATTTCGGGTATGTCGTCTTGTCACTCGCCAAGTCCTTTCCCGCTGTCTTGCCAAGCTCCTCAGAAGACTTGGTCACATCTAGTATATCATCAACAACCTGGAACAACAATCCTATGGACCTCGCATACTTCCGCAACCGTTCAATCTGCTCATCAGAGCCACCCCCCAAGATTGCCCCAATAACCACCGATGCCTCAAGCAATGCAGCAGTTTTGTGGAGATGGATGTACTCGAGGCGGTCAAGAGGTACGGTTTCGGTTGAGCCAGTCATCTCAAGATCAACAACCTGTCGAAAAGTTAACAAACATTTTTCGGAAACGACACAACTCGAAGTCACATTCTATGCTAAGAGCATTTACAACATCTCTAATTAAAACGTATGCAGAAAACAGTGCAGAATATCGCTATTAGGAAAGCATATGATTCACATAATTAGCACATTTGCATAATATGTACTTCTTAATTAGCTCAAATAAGGAATCGATTAGAGGATGATGACCTGGCCGGCGACTAGGCCCTCGGAGCCGATGCAGCGCGCGAGCTCGCCAATGGCGCGGACGACGCGGGCCGGGTGCTTGTCAGCGTCGATATCGGGAGGGTAGGAGTCGACCCTGGCCATGTGATGGAAGGAGAGGGAGAGCAGCGCGTCTCCGGTGAGCACGGCGATGGGCTCCCCGTACACGACGTGGCAGGTGGGCTTCCCGCGGCGGAGGTCGTCGTCGTCCATGCAGGGCAGGTCGTCGTGGACGAGCGACATGGTGTGCACCATCTCGACCGCGGCGGCGGCTGGCATCGCCCACGCCTCCCTCCCTCCGACCACCGCGCACGCCGCCAGGCACAGCGCGGGCCGCACCCGCTTCCCGCCCGCCAGCAGCGCGTACCGCATCGCCTCGTGGAGCGCCGCGGGGGGCTCGTCAGCCGGGATGGACGCGTCCAGCGCCCGGTTCACCGCCGCCGCCCGCTCCCCCATGTACGCCTTGAAGTCGAACTCCGTCGCCGCCGCCGCCGCCAGAGACGCCGCCGCGGTCGCCACGATGGCAGAGAACCGCCGCCGATGCGCGTACGACGACGGCGCCGCAGCGCACGCGTATGCCACCCCCGCCGCTCCAGCCCCGGCGGCGGCCGGGAGGAGAGGTGAGATGCGGACGCGGGAGGCGGCCAGAGGGTGGAAGGCAGCCATGGCCGGAGAGTGGAAGTGGGGGGTGTGGGAGAGATTGGGGAGGCGACCCGTGTGGCCGAGTGTTGCGATCTCTTTCTTATCGCGATGGCGAATTGGCGAGACGGCAACTTTGGGCTGGGCGGTGGTTCCGTTCCACTACCTGTGGGGGAGACGCATGCTTTTCTGCTCGATTTATAGGGTGGGAAGCAGTGCGATGCGTCTGCATCTGCATCCACCTATTCGAAGTCGCCTTCGCTGACAAGTGACAACGGAGGACGATCTGTAGAGGACGATTCAGCTGATGAGGTGAGACGTATGCGAGTGGGAAGCCAGGTTTGGAAATTTGGAATAGGTTTATTTATGTTTGTGCTTTAACTCTCATAGGTTGGTTTGATTTTATAGTGTACCGTAAAGAAACATTAAAACGGCCTTGAAATATTAAAACCATGCTATTCGTGTTTAGTGGATGGGTTTAATGGTGGTTCAGCTGACGTGACATTCGGCATAGCTTAATAGTTTCTAAAAAGAATTTCAAATGAACTAATAGGGATGTTACATTTAAGAACAGTTAGTACTATGGGACACATGGCGCAACCACAGGCAACTCAAGACAGAAATATCGATGGTCAATAAACCATATTTTTTATATCGAACCAAAGTATTTCAAAAAACCGTACTTCTTGGCACCATCTTGGCACCAAGCCACCAACCACCAATCACAGACCACGCATTTCGAGTACTGACGATTATGATATTGTCAATGCCAACGGCAGGCATTGGGTACGACATGGCGTGTAGATTGGCTCCAAGACATGTATTTTTGCTTCCCTCTCTCTTGTCCAAGATCGCAAAGATCCAACGACGAAATTTCCCTTTGGGATCCAACGATGAAATTTCCCTTTGGGATCACGATCAAGTCCGAGGAATATCCTATCACACACGAGAAAGAAAAATAAAAATCAAGAGACAACATCAAGTACTACGTACTGGTCGTGGAGAGCTAGCCATTCGTTTTCAAAGCACATGTAATTGTGTGCATTTGGAAGTCAAGTGTCTAAATCATGTGGAGCGACCGCCCAAGCACAATGAATACGTACATGGACTGATTAGTGTTTAAGAGATCAGGCGAGTGATAACTGATAAGTAAAACAGCTAAAGTAAGCGAGTTTGGCTCCAGATACCACGAGCCCGGGAAGAAATGAAGAGTTTCAAAACACATGCGGGCAAAAGGGTGGAAGGAAGGTTTCGATTATATAGTAGTACTCGTACGTAGAACTTCAGGAGTAGTATAGGAGAACATTCCAGGAAGGGTGACAAAGGGGGTCTTCTATGCTACGGGAACTTGACAAGTTGGCATAGAGAAAAGAGTGATGGGACGGATGGTCTTTTGCTTTTGGCTTTTGTAACTACCTTTTCTTTCTGTCAATAATCAAATTTGGCATTAATTAGATTTGGATTAAATTTAAGAGAATATCAGAGCTTTCATGCAAAGGCCAGATTGACCGCAGGTGATAAAAGACAATTGGACCGTGAGTATGTGAGCGATCTAACCGAATAATGAATTGCAACCTGATAGCAGGTGTTTGATCATAGTCCAATTTATTTTTTCTTGTGTTTCCTCACGGGCAGGCTTCTCGAGTCCTAATACATCTGTAAGTCTAACAAGATATGGATAGGTTTATTTATGCAAGACCACACTCTTATAAATACAGGGTCAAAGTGGAAAACCATGTAATGTTTTAGATATTATGATGAAAAAATGGCAAAGGAAATTAGAAACACGAGGTGGTTTTTGTTGAAAATTTAGTTTAGAAATTTGACGGTTGTCGAAGTGAGTACGTATGACTAATAATATAGGTTAGGATATACCTCAAACGATTTGTTTGATTTATGTGTGTGTAGGTGATAAAAGTCAATATTAGCTAATGCGCGAGGACCATGGCTATGATTAAGGAGGAGCAGAAGTCTGACATGGTCAGAGTATAATGTGATAAGGTAGAACTAAAATCAAAGTCAAGATTCATTGAGAACAATCTTAGTTGATGGTGGATCAGAATAAACTCAGAGAGGAGTTGATGTCCAAAGCAATCAAAAATATCAAATGATAAGATTGGATATAAAGTGGTACACGATGAACAAACAATGTGTGAGAAGGTCTTTACAACAGGCTACACAAGGTCAGTGTACCGGTGTCGAAAATTCAAGAGGAAATAAAGAATGAAAAGGAAAAAGAAAAGAGGAAGAGAGACATGGCCAAGGCACGATGGCCTAGTGGCCCGGTTGGTGCACGGCAGTCAAGCGCCTTTGGCCAAGTGTAGGGAGCATGGGTATGCGCATGTGGCCCAATCCGTGGCAAGGCGGTGTGGACGCACAAAGCGGTATGGTGGCCTAGGAGCTAGCGAGCGAAGGCAACAATGACACGTGCACACATGGGCAAGAAGGCCCTGTGGTGTAGCACATAGAGACTGCCCAAGCGGCGCAGAGGTGGGAAGGTGGCCCAATCACACTGGCACATAAGGGTGTGTGGGAGTGTGCAAGGACACGACCAACAGGCGGGTCTAGCTTGGGAGCGTGCCTTGGTACAGGAGCACACAGGCGTAGGCGTGTAGCGGCCGCACGTGATCTTTAGAACACGTGTTAGCATGGGATTTGTGCAAGCGAAGGAATCGGCCGAGCAACGTGGTCTTATGTGGCCAAGGGTCTATCTCTGTGGCTTTACGTGTGTTCGACCATGTGACACAATGTGAGATGGTTTCTTTCGTTTATATTACATTAATGGCTGAGTTTTAGCTGGATTTCATCCTACGGATATTTTAAGTTTTTTAGTCATATTTGGTATATATAAGTAGAGGTAGAAACAAGGGATGGGGGTGCCTTTGAGCATATTTGAAGAGGGTTTTAGAGAGAGGATTGAAGTATATTTTAAGAGAAAAATAAGAGGGAATTTATGAGAAAAATTTATAAGCTTGAGAAAAAATTATAAACATATTTTATTTAATAAAATAGTGCTTATTTTAGAATTAATTTTGTCTTTCTATTTTGCTTTCCGCAATTTAATTTCTGCATTTAAATTTTATAATACAATTTAAATTTTGGGTATCACTTCACTCCACTCCTTTTGTCCCTTAAATTTTTTTGTTCTTGATTTATCTTATGATAAAAAGGGAGTCCACATCTATACTTTCTTATAGCAAAAACCTGAGAGGTTAAAATATCTGGTTGTTTGTTATTTGGATATTATGATAGACATCTGATAAGGTTTAAGAAACCTTAATATAGATATGCCCATAATTTACAAGATCTTGTTTTTTTCATAGATTATTTTGATCTAACTTCATAGATAAGTTTTTGATATTCTAACTGAGATAAGTTTATAGGAGTGAATCCCCTCTATAGCATGTTCTGGCTTTTCACAAAGCTGATTCAGACAATATCTAATCAATAAAATCAAACTATTACTTTTTTTATTTTCTTTTAACTATTTGCCTTATACTCTTCCAACCTCCCGTTGATCATCGTTTCTCGTAGAGGTGTTGAGGATACCTGATAAGTTTAGGAAACCCGGCGGCGTGCGTGCACACTGACGAGGCCTCTAGGGGCGTGCTATGGATTGGTGAACGGGGGTGTTGTTCATGTGTTGGTCTGAACCGCCGCCAAGGCACCAACATTTTCTATTCCTCCAGTTAAAAACATACGATATGTAATTTTTCTGATTATACTTTTAAAACTCTGATTATCTTAGTTTAAAAATATAAAAATAGTACATATAGATTTGTATTAAAAATAATGTTATACTCATAGCAACAATTTTTATATAATGATTAATTAAATCGTTTTCGCTAAAAAAAAAGTGAATTATGCTCGGAGTCAGTAGCTTGATCCGAGTTCCATGTCAAGACAGCCGGGTGATTGGAGTCTGCAAGAATAAATAAATGGGTAAGCAAGGATTGTCCAATGCATGATGGCAATTTGGCAAAGTAGATGACAAACGAAAGAGAGGGACATATATGTGGTGGTATCGTCCAGTTCAAAGCATGCATGGACTGGTGAGTGATTGCCTATTCTTGGTGCAAATTAACTTTGATTAGTACCCTTTTTATTGTGGTGTTTATGAACAGGGACACGGCACAAGTTGGAGTCACCAAGTAGCCTGATTATTGGGCAATTTGACTGGAAAACAATCTTACATTCATGTGGTTGAACCCTCTAACATGCCACGTGACTCATTTACACATTGTAAGTCCCAAGATGGAATTACACTTTGCAATAAGAGTATAAGACAACTGAATCGAAATCCATAACCCATTACCCATCCAGTTACGAATATTCTCCAATTATATCCACAAAGTTGATTGGACAAAGAACTACCAAAACCAAGAGTATAAAACATCAAAAGTCAGAACTATTCACGTCACATGGAGAGACAGGTATTCCCGTCATTGGCCCGGGGTTTTCCTCGGTGGGCCGGCAGCCGGCCGCCGTCGACATCCTCGTTGCCAGTCATCGCCATGCGCCACCCTCAAGCCCCCACCATCTCCCATGTGAGGCAGGCAACCCCGACAAAGCGCACGATGCCGACGCGCACGGCACTCAAGGCGAAAGATACCACAACTTCGGCAGCACAAGTCGACAGCCAAACCACAAGCAGGAAAAAAGGCAGCAGCATCAGCTGGATCACCTGTATTCCATTGTAAGTCTTGTCATCTATAATAACAACACGCCATCAAGGATTTGACATGGCTTTCTAAAATGGTCATCTACGTCGAGACCGGCTGGGGTCATCATCACCATCATCATCTATGAACCCCAGGAATAAGAGAGGAGGCAAAATTAACACAAGTGCCGATAGCTTCAAGAACTTCCCCCAGATTGGGGGCAATATGGATTTGTGAACACGTACAAAAAGAACAAGAAGAATGAATAAATAATCTGTCATTAGCTAGCTCTTCATCTCGCCTTCCTCGAGGTCGGACGGTGGAAGGCCGCTCGCCCTGGCCTTGAGGGGGACGTCCTCGGAATCGTCCAGCATGTTGCTCTTGTTCCGTGGGACTGGGCTGACGGCCTTCTTCTCGGTCTCCACGGCCCAACTGTAGACCACCATGCCCATCACGGCGAGCAGCATTCCGAGGATGTTCTTCACGGTGAGGGCCGAGTCGAACAGGACCCATCCAAGAATCAGCACGCACACGGTTTTCATGTGGCCCAGGACCTGGAACGAGGTTGCAGAGAACCGGCCAATGCAGAGGTACTGGCTCATGTTGCAGAAGACAGCCAAGGAGCAAGAAAGTAGAATGAAGAACTGCAAAATGATTAGCACAGCAAGTTGTTAGAACACGTAGGATCAGTTTCCTGGAGGAGTATTAAAGCAACAATGGGAATTGCACAACGATTCTCCGCACAAAAAAAAACTGCATAATGATTACTAAAACAAACAGCAGCATGAAAACCACGTGATAGTAACAGTTTTGTTTGGTTGTCAGTAAATTTCACTTTCACCGTGCTTAAAAACCATAGAATAGAAATTAAGCATTAAACAATTTTCTCGGGAAGAACATCAGGCAAAGCATATGACATTCAAGTGGGAAAGAAAGTTGACAATTTACTACTGGGATACTGATGTGGGAATGTCCATCCCAGAAGAAGAATGGGAAAAATCATAGATGAAGCATATCAATAAAATACTCAATAGTAAATAACACTGGCACAAATCTAGAGTAGAAGATACAATAACATGGCAAAGGCATCATTCATTTGGAAAGTGTGCTATCATGAATTGAAAATTGTGACATGTCAGAGAACTTACAGTTGCCCCTGTTGAAAAGTTGTAGTTTAAGAGCCATCGCCCATTGAGGTAATAATCAGCAAAGGGGCCAAGTATAATAAGAGACACGGCCTGTATTGGAGCAGTTTTGCTCAGAAGTTCAAATGACCCAATGTTGTACTTCTTCTGAAAGGAGCCAATTGTCTGGGACAAGGACAAGTAACGCACTATCAGAACTCAGCACATGATACAATTTATCAAACTGCATAGGCATTACCAAAGAAAATAATTTATAAAGAAGGATCCATCAGCATTCAGATTTAAAAAGTACAACTCTACATCAACATATCTCAAAGTAATCATCTTCCACAAATTTCAAAGACCAACTTCTATCAAAAATATTACGGTACGAAGAGCCATAAGTATTTACCACTGTCCGATGTAATAAGACGCAAGGGATGTAACAGAGTAGGCATAGTTTCTAAAAGCTGGCCGGTGAATCACTTGCTAAACCAGTTCACCGGTCTGACTGCCACTTCAAACTGTCGGCTACAGTTCAGTGATAGTATAGTTATTATCACTTGAGTTATGTTTAATCCAATCTCAACTCATATAGTTATATGATCCTGTTTAGCACTAATATAGGCTTTAGTCCCCATAGTCCCATCCTAGCAATAGAGAGTTAATGGCCCAGCTCAATTTTCACCCATTGACATGCTCCCATGATGGAGGTGGCAGCCTGCAGGTCCTATTCTAAGTCAAATCCTGAGCTGGACAATCTAATTAAATAATTTATAGTCCATTTCCACCCCCCCCCCCCCAAAAAAAATATCTCTAGTGGTAGGATAAAAGGAGCTGGCCCCAGTTGCCCTCTTTTGCAGTCGGACCATTGGTCTGATCCAAGGTTTAGAAACTGGTAAACAGTCCAAAAGTTGCTTTGGTTTGGTTGTCAATCTTCAAAAGTGATTCATAGCTAGCTGCTAGCATGAAAATTCAACAAATATAAAGCACCAAGGTTGAGGGGGTAAAGAGAAGCAATCTATCAAGAGAACTGCAAATCTACAGCTTATGATGAAACAAAAAGCATCCCTTGTGCATTTTCTATGGCCAGCATTACTATTTCTGTGTTTCAGATCGGCTGTAGCTGAGTTTTAATTCTGTATTCTGAGGTCTCATTGGCAAGGTTCTAGAATCCACACCTTGCCTTGAATGCTATGGCAATTCAGAATAGCGCTACAACAGAATGGCCAAAGTAACTCAACAGAAGAAAAACAAGTGGAGCCAGAAAACATTACTACAACATTGTTCGACCAAAAATCTAATTTTGTTCATCCTCAGCAACTTAATTCAGTTTCAAAGAGTATCAAATCTATTGTGTCAACAAAAAATCATTGAGCGGTTGCCAAAAACTGGTATTATTTACATCCTATATGGGAATTTGAAATGCACAACATAAGTATAGTATCAGGATTAGCAGGGAAAAAACTCACAATCTGTTGAAGCGATGTGCAGAAAACAGCCACACAAGCGCAGATGAATCCCTTGGCATTGACCTCCACATCCGTGACCGTGCAAATCCCAACACCCGCTGCCACGACAACCACCGCCGATATAACCTTGTTGGTGTAGTGCTTGCTGTTCAGCACCCATTCCATCAAGCAAACCACCGGGATCATGCTCAATTTCGAGATCTACAGATATTCAGAGTTTTGCACCTTCAGTCACAAGACCAAACCATGCATTTCCAGGCCAATGGACGGCCTAGTAATTAGTAAATACAGGCAACAACGCATACCTGATAGAAGCCGACGGAGTTGAGCATGAGACTAAGGTTCATCCCGGTGATAGACGTGTTGGCGACGAGCGAGAACCAGACGAGCTCCCAGAGCGGGACGTGCTTGGAGACGGAGTAGCCGGTGGCGTTGGAGATCCATCCGACGAGCGCCGTGACCGTGAAGTGGAACCCGGTCAGCGTCGTCGCTGCATTGGCAAAGGAGGAAACAACAAAAAAAAAAAAACACACCGCGTCAGATCCGCGACGCCACCGCGAACAGCCCGAACCGGCGGATCCAGATCTGCGGAGAGGGGAAGGGGACGAAGGGAATGGGGACTGCGGCTAGGAGAGGAGAGGAGCGCGCGAAGGCGCGTACGGTACCGAAGGAGAAGGCGTAGCCGGAGGAGGACATGAGCTGCTTGTTCGCCATGATGATGCCGACGGAGCTGACGACGTTCATCGCCCACGCCCCAACGTCGGACACCGCCGGCGGCTTCTTCTCCGCCTCCATCTCCTCCTCCTCCTCTTCGCCTACCGCCTCGGCTCTCCCTCCGACGAATTGGCTGCAACCCCGGCGGAGGGAAGGGCAGGGCAAGGCTCGGCTGCGGTCTACCACCCCCACCTCGGTGCCTCACGCGGGAGGAGCCGCTGGGTTATAAAGGACGGAGGCGTTGCCGCCTAAGCAAGGAAGGAAGGGGAGGGAGTGTGCGGGGGGTTTCGAATTGTGCTGTGTGCGCACGCAGTGGCGGAAGCGTCAGCTGCACGGGCAGAGGAGGCGGGGAAAAATCTGCGATCTGCGGGAGAACGGGAGGGGAAGGGGGGGGGGGGGTTAAGAGAAGGAGAGGAGAGAAGACGACGCGGGGGAGGGGAAGAGGAGGAGGGAGGGTAGCAGCCAGCGGCGACGGCGACAGAGCGGGATTTGGGCGGGCGGTGCGTGCTGCCCCCTTTTCCTTGCAGTTTCCCTTGTTTTTGCGCGTTTCGCCGTGCAGGATTTGAGGGTTTCGCCTCGCCCTCCTAGCCAGTTTCAATTCAAAGCGCCGCGACTGCTGGCTGGGGGTTAGAAGCCCAGGCTCCCTCTCGTTTCCTCTTTTTCGGCCACGCGATGCAACTACAAACTTGTGCGTTCTACCGGCATCTGACGCGGGTTGACATATGCGACTTCGGTTATTGTAGTTATTGGATTTACCGTGCCGGTACGTATAAAGAAACAGCTTGGTAAACCGGTCAGTTCAAAAATAAAAAAATCAGCAAATGTTTGACTAAATTCATCGGATTTTACTGATAACCAAGCAATAATCACGGTTATCTACAAAACAGTTCATGATAGCGATCATGCATGACTGGTACATACACCATTCAGCGTATACCTGTGCACCATATGGTACACTTTGTGTACACTTAGTCCGCAAGAAGCTTAGGACTACGCCACTGAATAACCTTTCCTGCCATGCCAAGCAAGGCTTGAAAGAGCTCGGGTCTTTTTCTTGCCAAGGCGGCATCATATATGATATACACATATATTGGACGGTTCAGTTGCCTTAGCATTTGCTCATGGTGAGCCCTACCCCCCCTCGAGGTCCCGGTGCTTAGCTTGACTGCTTCCTCAATTTACCATCAAGTGATTTTGAACACAGTTTACCACCAATTGTGCATGCTGGGCTCTGAAATTGGATGGCGGGTGTCCATTTCGGTGGCAAGATGCGTTCTAATCTGTGAAAGGATCTCGTCATCCGATCTAAACCAATCAGACAAATAGACTGATTGGAGTGACAATTCAAACATGGCTTTCAAGATCAAATTAACTACTTGGATTATCTGTCTTTGGGAGCACCTGTCACTCTGTCATCAGACAAGCTGACAACAACATGCATGCCCGGGATTGATTGAATTCTAGACCCGGAGGTGTGGCCCACCATGACGGCAAAGAGAGTTCTGGCACGTTACATTTCAGCATTTCACCGATTGTTAGGCCGGTGACCGTGTACACGGGACAAAGAGCTACTACAGAACCTGCGAAAACAAAGTCGACGGAGTTCGTTTGGATCGAGTCCCATTTCCGTGAGCCTTTTGACCCGACTTAGCTTAATTAATCAACGTTTAGTAGTGGTCAGTTCATTTGACTTGGCAGCCACATTCCTTGATCAAGCAAAAGCTCACATGCATGTTGCATGCATACATACTGAAATGACGGCAGATTAAGGGACACATGTCAAAGTTCATGTCTTGCCTTAACAAAAGTGCCTACTCCCGGATTCTTTTGGTCGTTATAGCTTATTTTAAGAGCAGATTCCAACAAGTAAAATTTTAGAGAAAAAAATGCATTTACGCGGATGTTTGCTCTCAAGACTATAGATTACATATTTTCCGTTATATAGCCACATGTCCAGCACAAGCGCACAACAGGGTTTTTCCTTCATCAAGTATACATCTATAATCAACCGTCGGCAATGGAATATACCGGCGCTAGGTAACGGTTTATTCACTGTTACACGCTCGGTAGTTGGTGATCGAAGTGGTCTCTTGTGTGTGCGTGCGTTTGTCTCTATAAAACGGAAAGAGTCAATGGCCCAACATTAGAAAAAGAGAGGAGGAGGAGAAGGTCCCTCCCAACCATGCACCCGTCGCTTTCAGATATCGGTGTGTACAACGTCCCAATCACGAGCAGAAAAAACCTTCCTTAGCCATTGGTGGCTTGCCTGGACTGCTTGGTAGGACCTGTCGTTAAGGGCAATTGCTATCCCGATGTCGCCGTGATTAACGATGCCGTGGTGCCGTCGTCGCCGCCCCGAGGCAACGGGTGGCTACATTCCACGGCACCGACGGGCGGGCGTCTCCGCTACTGGCCGGACGCCGCGGAGGCCGGAGGGGGCGTGGATGAGGCTGATGGGGCACTGGGGGCCAGGCGGCCCCCGACGTTGGCGGATTTTGCCTCGTCTCGTCACGTTCCAAATCTTGGAATGGCATGCACGCTGCACGGGCGCCGGCCGGCCGAGGCCAAGGCCCGCGCGTTACGTGTGTCAGTGCGTGACGGGTAGTGCCTGGCTACCCGTGGCGCCCTGGTCACACCGGGCCGACGATGTGTCGGTGCATGGTGCGTTTTTTCCCTGGTGATTGACTTGTGAACTGTGACCGCTTTGGGCGCTGGTGTATGATCACAAAGATTACTGTTTGCAAGGGAAAAAGGTTTTCGATTCAGTTTCCTTAAAACTGAAGGAAATGGTTGTTTCATATTAGCCTATGCTTAGGTCCGTTCTAAAATAAAGTTAGAATGGACTCCTTGGCCGCATACAAAATAATATCTAATTAATCTATCTTTATATACTAAAATTTAATTAAACTTTCTATAAACACTAGCCACATGACACTTCTACAAATACTTCTAATTCGTCATGTGAAACTCTAATTAAAAATGCTAAAAATTCCACGAAAAAGAAAAATATTCAGCCTTCAATTTTATTTTATACCATTAGATTTATCAATTAAAAAAACAAACTGCAAGTCACGTTTCCTCCCCTTTCTGGTTTACCTGAGCCCACGTGCATCACCGATTTACCCCCTAATCTTTCGTACTCTTCTCTTTTTACTCTATAGTAGTTAATATATAAACCAGTAGATCTGTTTTGCTCCCTCTGTGCGGACTTCTAAGGAGGCTTCCCAGCCACCAAGGCTGGGCCTTTCTTTCGTGAACAGCTGCATGCATGTGTATGTGATCTTCTAAACCAAATGTTATGCTGGGGTTTCTTCGTTACAGGATAGACATATTACTAAACTTATAACATCACGCTCATACCCATGAACACGTACTTAACACCCTAAAAAGATGAAAACCAATGACATATGATGTCACACTCACGTCTGTATAATATTTATAAGCATCGTAATATGATTAGCTAGATCCTGATATATGTATTCCTTACAATTAAATTAATAATTTAAAATTCATATCGATAATGTTTTGTCATTTTTTTAAAACAAAACATGTGGGCATATCTTCATCCTTTGTTATTAACATAGTTATGAAAAATCATGTGAAAACTAAAAACAAAGATTACATCATTATATACTACAATAAAAATATTAATAGCTGATTAGATCTACACACAGATATATTTATTTTTAACATAATATAGTACAGTCACATACGCTCATAGACGCAGACCTATCCACTCATATGAACACTTGCCTAATCATATAAGAACCTCCGAGAGATAAACATTTTTAGTGTGAATAGCATTCTCAATGATTATGTGCAATCCATTGGAAAAATTAATTGGATCAAACAATCCATTGCACACTCGGATTTGGATTATTCATATCACACTTTGAAAAGTATGGTATCTCAAAAAAACTTTAAAATCTACATTAACATTGCTTAGACAACTTTTATAATTAAGCTATTTTTAGCATCATACTATGTAATATTTTATTCATCCTTATAATAAATCGTGACTAATTTGTCCAATAATCCAGTTAGAATGCGCCCTAAACAAAATCGGTTGATGAGTTGTTGCTTTAAAGAATGGCATCTTATATTTGTATCCTTAAAAACAAAAAAAATTATAGTCCTTAAGAAAGGGACAAGTTCTAGAAACTCTAAATATAAAATAAAAATATCCATGTGCGTTTAGTAGATTGCTGTGATTAATTGAGATAAGTACGTATCCGGAGAAATTAAATATAGCTATATTTTTGGATAAAATTTAAATGGTATTTCAGGATAAAATTTAATGCTAAAGATAGCTATATTTTAAAATAGAGGAAGTATCTTTTTTTCGTTGAGAAAAAAACATAATCTACTACCTCCACCCTTCTTTACTTCTAACTGTGAACCTGCATTAGAATCGAATCATATTGTTAAGGGGAATAGAACCACTAAATAATAATTTCAAAAAGAACTAAGCTCGCTTCCCGTGCAAATTAAAATTCCTGCATTCCATAAACAAAGATGCTCGCATATGTGTTCGGGTCACCTTCCTACTATATAAGTATTAATTATTATAAATTTTAAAAATAAATTTATTTCATTTTTAAATATATATATAGTTTTTTTTAATAAAACAGATCGGTTTAGCAGTTTGAAAAGGAGTAACTAACCTTAATTAGCTGTTAAGAGGACCTTACTCTTTGGCTAGCTAGTTAATGATTAGTATATACTAGTAATATGGTGACAATGAGAGGGAAATTGTTGTAACAACGCATGCGATGGATATCTATTATTTATTAGGAACAGAGCTGCGTAGTAATAATAAAAATGGTTGGTACAATTGTACTGACCAATACAACATGATAGTTAAATTGCATGTACTCAAGGTCGTACTTTCAGGCTTAAGTTGGGTATCGTCCGAACACGACGCCGGAAAGTTTGATTATCAACTAATGATTCCCAACCGAACCTACAAAAAATTTCAGAAGCTTTCCGCAAGTATATTTATACGAGGTGAAAAACAACCTCTACCGTGATTTATATGTTTGATATGAATTACAACGGATAACCACTCAAAAAATAGAAACAAACTAATCCTCTTGCTATTTACGAACCATCGCTAATATCCTTCCCAATCACAACTTAATAGGTACGCTTAAAATTTTTTAACAATAATATGGTTTTATAAATCCATCTACTACTTAATCTTTCAAAGAAACAAACTCAATCTCTTTTAAGCTATTCCTTTTCTAATAAAGTGAAAATCCACTTTCTAGCATAAAACATTAGATTAGCTAACAAATATTTAACACTCATATTATCACACCAGATCTTGGCTATAGCTGGAATTCTAACTCCTAACTCATTCAACAATTTTTATACCCATATTAACTCTATAGTAGTATTGACAACATCTTTATACTCAGCTTGTGTACTTGAGCTGGATACTATGGTTTGTTTTGAGCATAGAAACACAGCAAATCCACTAATAGACCGTCTATCATCAAGACAAGAGAAACCATTAACAAGAGTTGATGATGACTTATGAATATGGAGTCCTAACTAGGTACTTTGTCTTAGTATTGTTGTTGATATACTATACTGAGTTAAGTCTCTAGGACCAAAACTATAGTTTTTCATTAATAGAGAGAGGAGTACTCACAGGTTTTCAAGTCAATATATTTATCCTTTTAAGCAAATCATTTGCATACTTGTGTTGTGTCATTACTATTACATTAGATGTCTTGGCTACCTCAATACCAAAAAAAATAATGTAGATCTTTAAAGTCCTTGAGGGCAAACTCCTTCTTTAAATCCTTTAAATCATGTAACAAAGATGCAGTTGCTTTCTTTGTAGAAATAACAATAATAATGTCATTAACATATACTAGAATAAACATGGTTACACCTCTCTATTCAAGTAGATGCATCAGCCTTTGATGATTTAAAACCTAGGTCAATCAATTTTACACTTAATCTTGAGTACCACACCCTAGGCGCTTATTTGAGACCACACAACACATTGTCTAATTTACATACATATCTAGATTTACTAGTAATCTCAAAACCAGGTGGTTGTTGCATGTAAATTTCTTCTTCTAATAAACCATGCAGAAAAGTATTCTAAACATCTAATTGTCTCAAACTCCAACCTCGAGAAATAGCTAAAGAGAGAATGATTCTAATAGTGATAGCTTTAACAACTGGACTAAATGTGTCTTCGTAATCTATATCATACATTTGTTTCATAGCACTTCGTAAATTTCATAGCACTTCGTAAATTTCATAGCACTTCGTAAATTTCATAGCACTTCTCCAACTCTCTCGTGATGTGGTCAGTGGCACCTATATCAATATACCAATTCATGTCTACTTCGTAGGAGTTTGTTGTCGCAGCCATGAATTTTTCATCGGGAACATAATCTTCATCAAATCTATGTCAATAATCAGCTATAGTATGACCACGTTTAAAACAAACTTGCCCTAGCCTCTTCCCATGTCATGACCACAGCCATGTTCGGCGCTGCTCTGTTGGCCACTGCTACATCACCTAGGAGCACCGCCGCTTCCTCCTCAAAAGGTAGTAGCACCTCTAAAGCTTCCATGACCACCTCCACGGCCACGGTTTGCAGAAAGAGCATTGCTCACACCACCATGTGAAGCTTCACCTCCTCGATAAAGCTCAAGGAGAGTCTCAAAGTTGAGGAGATGTGAATACAACTCTCCAACTGTAACAGGCTTGGTTTTGCCATATAGATTGGACACCACCGGACTGAAATCTTTGCCAAGATCAGTGGTGGTGTATTACACCATGTCTTCTTCATCAATGGATGCCCTGCCACCGCCATGTCGTCACCGAGAGCCTTCATCTTGGCCACATACTCGGCGACTTTCATGTTGCCATTCTTGGTGGTGGTTAACGCGATGTGAGTATTGACAGATCGATCTTGCGTGTGTGAGGAGTACATACCCTCAATGGTCTTCCATACCTCAGCTGCTGTTTTACACATGACAACTTGCGTGATGACATCTTGTGATAGAGATGAGAGGAGATAGCTAAGGAGTTGTTGATTTAGGACCTCCCAGTCATCGTATGCCGGATTAGGCTAAGTTCGGTCTTCCCTTCTGAAGAGGTGACCGCAAGCTATGCAGCCAGGGCTTCTAACACCCCCCATGAGATGTCCCTAGAGACGAGCTCCATAGACCACCACGCTAATTTGCGCCTTCCAGAGCGCATGATTTATCTTTCCCAACTTCTTCGAGATGGTTTGCCCCTAGAACAAGCTACTGGCCACCACATTGGATGACGCCGCAGCCATGGAGCTTCAGTAGATGCAATATATCGTAGAGGGTGGATGATAGATGCGATCTAGCGCACGAGAGTGGAAGGATATGACTCTGATACCTGTAAAATTTTAGTAGCATTTCACCCTTTGATTTTGGGGCGCAAGTATATTTATATGAGGTGGAAAACAACCTCCACAGTGGTTTACATGTTTAGATATGGATTACAAGGAATAACCTCTCAAGTGATAGAAACAAACTAATCCTCTTCCTAACACATGTGTAAAAGTTAACTATCTCTAATATAACCAACTAATGATCTCAACTACTAGGCCATGCTAACCATGTTTAAGATGTACGACTACAGCACTACTGAAAGTCTGAACAATTTAAACCGCAACCCAGCTAATAGTTATCATTTGCTTTTCTTTTTTGCAGGGAATTGCAACGAGTCACACCTACTGACTATGGCGGTAGGGTACATGCACTATGTACCAACATCATCCATCATCTGTTCTATACGTTCTTAAATGGAGTAGATGCATGCTATACTAATTTGATCTGATATAGCCGTAAATGTAAGTATCTACTAGCATCGGCGCTTGCAATATCCAGTAGTACACTTATGTTTCAGTTTATCCATTCAGCCTGGACAAACGATTATTGGATCTTTTTTTGTGGTTGCTGTGCTGTGATACGTTATGTTTATTGTTTTAAGTTACTGTAGAAATATAACATATTATCATTAAATTTTGTTTTATGAATAAATTATGGTTATTCAAAATATTTTATCTAGCTGTTGTGTCTTTTTTATTGTTTCATATTTTCAGAACAAGACATATTATCGTTCGTTCTGTGTAATATAGATTCGAAGAAAAATAGCATGCCAAACACCAAAATATCTACAAAACGGCACACCAAATAAGATTACCATAATCCATTGTAATACTACCAAAACTGATAATTTGGGCACTACTCCCATACGAGGGGGCTGAAAGGCAAACACAGTTGTTTGTTTTGGCCAGTGATGTTCCAGCCCGTGAGCAAAGCAGGTTGCAAAAGCACAAGTTTCTTCAGTTAGTACGAAGCTTAAACAAATTGGCCGGAATTATCAAGGCCCAGTAGAAATGCTGGAACACGACAATTCTAAAAAGGGAAAAAGTCCATATTGCCTCAACATATCTCCCTAAACTATATAATACTTTCCCTAACTCTTAAAACCGAATCAATTTAACTCCTTGGATGGTCTACACCCTGGTTTTGTCTTATGAGATGCTTGTATGGCACATAGTTAGCGGTGTTGTTTGACGGGCACATTTGACTTTGGTCTATATGTGCACTTACGTGACAATTCTACTTAGAAAAAATAAAAAAAAACCATAAAGCCTATATGTCAGTCTGTTCGTGCCGAGACACGGCAGACGCAACACGAACACGCCAGATCGCCTGGGAGGTCTGTTTAGCTCCAGTGCAGGTCGATCGACTTTTTCTACGTGGCTTGAGATGCGCGCGCTAGGGGCCGTGGGATTCGATCGGCTCCGGCGCGACCGTAAGGGTGCGAGCGTGCCAGTCAATTTGACCCTATAATTGACAAGGAAGTGAGACGAGCGGGTCCGATACAGGCGCTCGCTATCAGCTGGCTGCCGATAGGATCGGGATGCTCTTTGATCGGCTGGAGAGCCGATGTGGACAGGTGTCGACGAGGGATCGACCGTAGAGCCAATGGAGAAACTAGGATGTACTCATGAGATAGCTAGGCGCACAGGATCCCTCCGGATAGCCGAACAATGATTCATCGGCTGGAAAACTGATGAAGGCGCATGCGGCCTAGGTAAGGAATAGTATAAGAAGTCATGGGCTACAAAGCCAATGCCGCTCCGGATATGACAGCACGAGATCCGTCGCCCACCATGACAGCGCCATTAACACCGAATCTCGAAGATCGGACCTAACCGAGACAGTACGAGGCCAGGGCCAGCAACGATGATACGGAGGATGCCGGATCGGCTATGCCGTAGCAAGGATAGGAACGAACCCATCGGTTAGCTGAGCCGATGAGGGGACGCCTCTCTGAAGGAGGGTGCGTATCAGCTGGGAGACCGATACGCTCAGCGTTATGCGTCAAGGGACACCTCTGAAGGCTGATACGTATCGACCGAGGGGCCGATATGCTGGGCGTGAAGCTCAGAGCATGGATAACTCATCGGCTAGCACTTCGATGATACGCCGTGCAGAAGACTATATGCCTAAAGCCCGATCTACCGTTGGCAGCCCCGTAGGTCGAACCTAACCGATGCAGCACGAGATTGACGACGACAGAGGGAGCTTAACATGCCGATAGGTCCAGCACGGATGTGATGCGATACGTTTGATCGGCCTAAGAGGTCGGACCTAACCGATGCAGCCTTAGACAGAGCAGGACATATCGGGATGGTGGCGGGACTTACCCCTTCATTAGAGATCGGACTTAACCGATGCAGCCCCGCGTCGAGAACTAGAACCCGCTGGTAAAACCTAGATAAACTAGGGTGGCGATGCGCCGATATTGTATATTGATCGAGGGATATTTTACATGTTTCTAGGGGGTCTATATTTATACCCTGGATTTACAGATAGAGTCTGACGCGTCTACGACCATCGGACATTATTTCCTAGTAAGAACAAAGAAAAATATTCCTAAAGAAGTTAACTAACCTGCTAAACCTTCCTAATTAAGTAAGATTACAATTCATAAAAACAAACATCCTATCGTGGAGTCCACGGCTTTTCCGCAAACCCGGTTTCATCTAAATAATCTTCCAATTTGTAACCGAGTCTTCCTTAGTTGCAACTTGATCGGCTTCTCCACTGTAGCTATCAGACCTTCTTTTACTCAATCCGATCCTTTTCCTTCCTTTCCTCGAGCTTCTTGGACCTGACCCCGATTGGATAATCCCCTGTCTTCAAGTCGATCCAATCTTCTACTAATCTGATCTGCTTTTCTACAGTTTCGATCGGCTTTGTCTCAGTATCTCCATCGGCCAATGACTGCATTAAACTCCATCGGACCTCTCAGCCAATCGGCTTTAGCACCATCGGATCGTTCAGATTTTGGCGTTAACACAGTCTCAGTAAAAAAAACATGGAGCCAACTTGTTAGCTCTCCATCGTTTCTTCCCTCTCTCCTCCCATCTTTTCTTGCTTCCTCATTCCTTCTACTCTGTTGTATAGTCATCATCGATCCACATCTCAAAGCAGCGATGACCATGGCAATGATGGACATGCCTCTTCTCCCTTGGTTTTCCCAACCTTTGCCACCAGCCACAACTGTTGCCTCATCCTCTATAGTAGTGCCGACAATGCCATATGGCTAGATGAGCCTAAAAGAAAGGCTCGCTCAGCGATGAAGGGGTGTGGCGCCACCAGATCTGCTCTCCCCCGGCCTAATCGTGTGTGGATTCAGCAGGTTGGAAAGCTAGGGCGTAGCCATAGGCATGAGGGGGTGGGGCAAGCTTTGACAAGCATCCATCTAGCTCAAGCAAAGATAGAAGGATAGGGAAGAAAGTGAACAACCTACGTACTCAAGCTCGATGAGCCGCCGTGCTCCCCACTGGATCCACTAGCACCGACACCATTCGAGCTAACACATCTTTCGCTAGTAGTAGTTGAGCATGGGAGGAGTCACCTAAAGCACGTCATCGCCCCATCTAGCTAGAGCTTTGGTCCTCCCCGACTCAATCCACCAAGCTAGCTAGAGGAGGAAGGAGATGCAACTGTGCTAAGGAAAGCCATGTGCTAGCTACCATCGTGAGCTACCGAGAATGCCACCGGCATGAAGCTAGAACTACTCCACAACCTTCTTCTTGTCCTTATTGACATTGGAACTGCTACTGTGGCAAGCAGGCAAGCACTGCCATTGTTACTACTCGCATTGGGATCCTGACAGGGCCACCATGTTTGCCATCGTTTGCCATTCATCATCTCACAGGCTTGAGTTCGATCTTCGAGGAGGTGTGTTGGTGATATGAGAACTAGGGGTCTCACCCTAGCGACCAGTAGGTGGATAGGTGGAGCTTATTCATCGAAGATCTTCAAGGAGTCCTAGATGTGAATGAACATAGTTTGGTGTGGCTATCCCAAGTTAGCCAGCCCGAGTTGGCTAACCCGAGCTAGCTGGACCAAGCTGGCTTACTCAGGTTGGTCGATCTTAAGCTGGCCACCTTGGGCCGGCTGTTTCAGACCAATCACCCTAGGTACTCATGCTAGGGAAGGTACCGCAAGCTCACTTCCTTCCCTGGTGACCAAATCCAGGAGTGTTTAGGAGTAGGGTAATCCAAACTACCCCAACTACCATATTCAATGCCGTGGGACACCGTCTTGTCCTATTCAGCGCTCATGTGTCTACTCCAATCAGAGCGAATAGACGAATATCCGTCCCAATGGATGGACGACTTGGGACAAGACATATATCATTCCCCATGATCACTAGACATTCGGGCTACAATCGGCCTACCCTGTGGCCTATACTTTTCACCTATTTTATTGTGGAGCTGATCGGTGGACCTCCTACTACTAGTAGCGGTGGAAGCTAGACGTTGTTGTGGTATTGCACGCTAGAGCTTTGACTTTGATTAGACTAACCATACCTAATCTCTAGATGCTAGGGCCTATGGCCCTCTTGTTGTACTCTTCTTACCTTGTGGTCAATGTGGTACCCTTAGAAGGGAGGACTATGACCAAGAGAAGAGAGAGGAAAAAAGAGAAAAACCAAATAAGCAGGAACACATGAGTAGGGTATTATGCCCCTCAGTGGCCCAAACCTATCTAAACCCTCTGTGTTCACTCTTTATCTCCAATTGAAGGCATTTAACTCTTGGATTCTTTGTGTGTGACCACCCCCTAGGCCAAACACACTAAGGAGATCAGCTCGAGTCCCTACTCTAGATATACATTCACTGATAGCTAGCGCATCAGTAAGAGGGCCTTGCGCATTTGTGCTTGTGAACTTTCCTGCCTAAGGAAGCTTAGGATGGTCGGAGGACATCACTGTCGGCGCTCTGACTTTGAAGAGTTGAAGGACGAGATCGTTGAACAGTGGCACACACCGTCCCTATAGGATGATCAATTAGGGTGACACATTGGCCCTCACGCCAGTCCTGCACGCACTGCTCCCTCCCACGCGAAAGAGGGTGGTGTGTGCTCCCTCCCATGTGGAGGGGGTGGTGCTAGACCTAGCGGCACCGTAGTAACAACGGTCATGCGGCAAGAGTGCCAGTGGGAGTTGGTAGGTTATGCCACCAAGACTTTGTTCGACGCTCATTGTGCATCAGCGTTGCACCGTCTATACCTAAGCATCACCAACCTGAGGAGCACATTGCTTGTGACATAGGCTCTCCTCAAACACCCTTCTCTCCAAGCCACCGACAAGACCCTAGAGGATTGTTGGCTACGGGAGGTCACCGGATTGGTGGGTACGGCCAACTACCAAGTAGTGCCCAACAACGCATGCAATACCTCAAGGGCTGCCTCATTGTCCACTATGACACCCGATACCATCACGCTAAGCTCCATGCAAGTCTAGCGGGAAGGGCACAAGGTGTTTTGGTGCCCTTGCCCTATGACTAAGGAGGCCCTACTTTGTATGTAATCTCACTCTGTACATAATATCAGTATATGTAGAATTTTTTATGCTTCTATTTTTTGGGGAGTTTTTCCTTGCTTACCTGCTAGCAAAAAGCCTTGATTATGTGAAAACAGTGCCCTATGTTTCCTAATCACAAATGAATGATGACTATTGCATAGTGCGGGTGATCGCGGTAACTTGGCCATCGTGCGTCGAACGTTGGTTCTCGAACTAGTGGGCAGTGCCATCTGTATCACCAAGGTTCGAGGACCTCGAATAGCCCTATTAACTCAAGGATGGGTGATTGGGGCAACCTAGGTTTGGTTGTAGCCTGTCAGTGCCAAGATTGGTTAGTCCCAACTCGAGCACCATTAAGGAATGAGAATCACAAGTTGCTTGATCACCCATGTGAGTCGCTAGCTCGGGCATCCAACGAGCGATAGGTAAAATGGCAACATGTGATGTTAGTACCATGCCTTTGGGCCTTTTTTGCGAGCAAACAATCATGTTTGCTTGATTGGCAAGGTTAGGTCGATCGAGATAAGATCCAGTGCCCCCCCTACATGCTGCATGTGAGCTCGAGGGCATAGCTCCTCCGAGGGCATGGCCATTGTGCTAGGGGCTTATGAAATGGCTTGAAGAAAGCAGGAAAGATAAAAGGCCATGAGCATGCGTCCCAGGCTTGTGCCAACATGGGCTTGGGGCTAAAAGGACATTGAGTCGCACATAAAGGGGTGAATGTGCATACCTAAAAACCTAAAAAAACTCGTAGCAGAAATTAAAACACCCTCTAGAGTATCCAGTCCTAACTACTAAAGATTTCGATCGAGGTTCACTACTGGATAGCAAAGCTAAGCGGAAAACTCCTATCCTAGAGTCTAGATATTTTGGTCCCCCTTCACTATTTTTAAAAAAAGAAGAGTGGAGGGAGCAATTTCAAGAGAGAAAGGCTATGGTATGTGATCCAATGATAGTAAATAAATGCAAGAAGCAATATACAAGGAGACATAAGATTTTTCACTAAAATTCGAATCAAAAGATCATACATCTCCGTTGAGGGACTCTAAGGAGCTAGATCACTTTTAATTTCAAGCTTCACCAAGCTCAAACCTAGAAAGAGTTTCGATCTCTAAACTCTCATCAAGATTAGCACAAAGACCAAGGCAACCACCACTAGGACATGATGGTACAACCTCTAGTGAAGCTTGCTCTATCAAAACCAATCCATAAGAATGAGCTCGGTATTCACTATAGTTATCTCTTCTCTTATGGATGTAAGGAAAACATTCACAAACTTTTCCAAACGATTCACAACCTCGAATCCTTGTGGGCGACATCTAGCAATTTAAGAGAAGAACCTCCAAGAATAACAAGTTCAAATCCTCACCGGATGTCGATTGACAAGTGCTCAATCAAATCTTTAGCCCTCTCACTAACTATCTTTAAAATATTACTCATAAAGAAATGAATTTGGTGGAGAAACCAAGAAAGAGAGGTGGAAAATCCTAGAAAGGCTATGGGGAGTAGAGATAAAATGAATGAACAGCTACCCACCCAAGTGGGAGGCTGGTGGAGTTAAAAACAAAGCCCCCTCGAAATTAGTCGTTACTCACATATTCAAACTCTGGAATATCCGCTCTTAGGGCTGAAGACTTTGGACAAACTTGAATCCAAAGTAGTAAAGTCAGTCTAGAATATCCGGTCAAAGCCTCCAAAGACTCTAGACAACCTTCACTGCTAGATACAGAAAATTCTTTGGAGACTCTGTCGCTTAAGGATGGAGACTCCAGTCTATTTTCACTGTTAGGTAGGGAAACTTACCAAACAATATCTAGTGACTTAGACAAAATATACATAAGCCTCTCTAGGGAAAAACCAATCCTACAGATGCATGTAGTTCAAGTGTTCACTTCAGAAAAACAAAAAGACCTAATTGAGCAATTGTTTCTCACTTAGGCTAATATTTGTACTCCTCTTGATAGTACGTCATTCCTAGAAATTAAGAAAAATAAAATATATTTAGAGCACATGTCGAGTCCTCTTCGATACCCTTCTTTTGTGATAAGAGCTACTTTTCATCAACTCATTTTTGTCGAGACTAACACCTTTACTTTTCTTCAAACAACACGTTAGTCTCCTAATTTTCTCGTCATCTCTCATTCAAAACCCACTAAGAGGCTTAGATGCACTTTTAGGGGCTAACCCCTAAGCACTTATGTGTTTGCCGAATAGCTCGGGAAACAGTCTATGTCAATACTATGTACGGGCTACCGTACAACCACATCAACTTTTGTTAAGAATGTTGGTCAAATGGGTACTGAGGTCCCTACCACCAAGGGTGTGCAGCAACCAGGCACCACGCCATCAAACCACTAAGCTCTGGATTGCCCACAAATCTATCCTGGGTTGGACACATGGCCTTCGGGCTTGTGGAGACCGTGAATCAGCAACCAGAAGCAAGAGACTGGGCTCAGGTGATCACGATAACTTGGCCATCGTGCATCTGATGTTAGTGCCCTAGGCATCACCGAGCTTCGAGGACCTCAGATAGTCTTACTAACTCAAGGATGGGTGGTCAGGACAACCTAGGCCTTGGTTGTGGACTGTCCTTGCCTAGCCTAGTCAATTAGTCCCAACTTGAGCACCATTGAGGTTCGAGAACCATGAGTTGCTCGATCACCCTGTGTGCTTCTAGATCAGGCATCGATCGAGACGAGATCCTAGGATCCCTTATGTACAAGCTCGAGGTCTCAACTCCTCTGAGCACTTGGCCATTATGCTGGGGGTTAAGGAAATGTAGGAATTAGAGGGCGCCACACCATGGTCGCCCTGTAGATAATATTAGCCCCACTCACAGTCTCCATTCCATCATCTAATAGTAGGGCCGGGGGCTGCTGTCAGTGATATGAGAACCAGGGGTCTCACCCTAGCGATTAGGAGGCAAACAGGTGGCACTTATGCATCGAATCTCTCCGAGGAGTTCCAAATACAAATGAAGATAGTTTGATGCCGACCATCCCATGTTGGCTTGCTTAATCTAGCCAGCTCAGGGCACTATCTCGGACTAATCACCCTGGGTACTCGCCCGTGGGCAGGTACCTCGGGCTCACTTCCTCTCCTGGTGACCAAATCCAGGGGTGTTCGTGAGCAGGGTAGTCCCAATTGCCCCAACTACCGCATTCAATGCGGTGAGACAAATTGTCTCACCTTGTTTAGCGCTCACATGCTTGCTCCAGTCAGAGCGATAAGACGGATACCCATCTTAATGAATGGGTGTTAACTTCAAAATCTGGACGATCTGATGGTGCTAAAGCCGATCGGTTGAGAGGTTCGATAGAGAGTTTAATTCAGTCATCGGCCGATGGAGATACTGGTTAGCCTAGTAGACAAAGCCGATCGGAACTGTAGAAAAGCCGATCAGATTAGTAGAAGAGTGGATCGGCTTGAAGACAGGGAATTATCCGATCGGGGTCAAGTCTGAGAAGCCAGAGGAAAGGAAGAAAAATGATCGGCTTAAAGAAGGTCCGATTGGTATAGTGGAGAAGCCGATCAGGTTGCAGCAAAGGAAGACTCGGTTCTAAATTGGAAGATTATTCAGATGGAACTAGGTTTGCGGAAGAGCCGTGGACTCCACGGTAGGATGCTTGTTTTTGTAAATTGTAACCCTACTTAATTAGGAAGGTTTTAGTTGGTTAGTTAACTTCTTTAGGAATATTTTCCTTTGTTCTTATTAGGAAATAATGTCCGATGGTCATAGACGTGTCGGACTCTGTTTGTAAATCCAAGGTATAAATATAGACTCCCTGGGAACATGTAAGATATCTCTCAATCATATACAAATTCAGCGCATCGCCACCCTAGTTTATCTAGGTGTTTACCAGCGGGTTCTGACTCTCGATGCGGGGCTGCATCGGTTAAGTCCGATTTCCGGCGAAGGGGTAAGTCCCGCCACTATCCTGGTATGCTTTGTACTGTCTAAGGTTGTATCTTTTGGGTTCAAACTCTTAGTCAGATCAGGCGTACAGCATCACGTCCATGCAGGACCTATCGGCCTGTTAAGCTCCCGCTGCCTCTGGCCTCGTACTGTCCTCGGCCTCGTACTGTCTTGGTTAGGTCCAATCTTCGAGGTTCGGTGTTATTGGCACTGTTACGGTGGGCGACGAGTCTCGTGCTGTCATATCCAGAGCGGCATCGGCTTTGCAGCCCGTGCCTTCTTATACTAGTCCTTACCTAGTCCGCATACGCCTTCATCGGTTTTTCCAGCCGATGAATCACTGTTTGGCTGTCTAGAGGGATTTTGTGTACCTTGTTATCCTCTGAGCACACCCTGGTTACTCCATCGGCTCTACGGTCGATCTCTCGTCGACACCTGTCCACATCGGCTCCCCAGGCGATCAAAGAGCATCCCGATTCTATCGGCAGCCAGTCGATAGCGAGCGCCTGTATCAGACCTGCTCGTCTCACTTTCTTGTCAATTGCAGGGTCAAATTGACTGGCACGCTAGTGAATCTCGAGGCTTAAGGACCTGCACTGGAGCTAAGCAGACCTCCCAGGCCTTCGCTTGACCGAGCCGCCGTCCCTCCCCGGTCGCAGGATTTTTGGCGGTGAGCACTCCTTTTGGCACGCCCAGTGGGACCCGAAGGTTTCATTCATCGGCCTATAAGGACCGTACTTTATTCATCGGTCGATCGGGTAGAAATCTTCATTCATTAGCCGATTGGACTGGATTCATCGGCTAGAGAAACCTGAAGACCATTCATCGGTTGAAGATCCTTCATCGGCTGGTGATATAATTCCATTCATCAACCAGTGGGACTCTACAAGTGCCTGATTGGAAGTCAGATTTTTCTCATCAACCCGAGGGGCATCTTGTTGTCAATATGTCTAAAGAAAAGGTGGATTTAAAGACATATTCATCTGAAGATGAAGCCGATGAAGAGATTACAATTCCAGTTACCATGGAGGATTTGAATGAAGACCAGAGGCAGCATATAGAGCAAAATATGGACAACTTTTAGAAGCTCTGTTTGGAATCCTTCAGTATGACTAAACAAGGGCCGATTCAAAAGGCACAATTACCAAAATGTGTTTTGATGAAGAAATCAGGCCATTCAGCACCTGTGAATTCTTCCAAGCCATTGCAAGAGATGTTCAATAAATCATTTTATCAAGCATTCAGTAATCCATCAGGAGTATGGATGGATACATTGCAAGATCTGATCAAGAAGACGATACAAGAGTCATCGACTCAAGAGCTTGATCAGGATCATATGCCTTTACCGATAGAGACGGAGGGAAACAAGGACCTATCAGCAAATACATATCCATCAATACAAGATCGACTCGGGGGGCAATGGCAGGAGGTACCTTTAGAATTCTTTCAGAGAAATCATTATGGAGAATATCACAGGCAGAATCGGATACCATATCCACCTCCACATGATCAGGAAGATACTCTGAGAGAGAAAAATTGGTTAACCAGGATTGTGGACACGGTGGAAGAGCAATTTGGTATCAAGCCCAAAGGTCAAACAGTTATGTATCGGCACCTATATCCAGAATGGTTTGACAGAGTTTCACTACCTCGCCGATATACGATACCAAATTTTTCAATATTCTTAGGACAAGACAACATATCTACATTAGAACACATCAACCGATTCTTAGCACAGTGTGGAGAAGCATCGGCTGAGGAAGCTCTCAGAGTCCGTTTCTTTCTTTTATCCCTCTCTAGATCGGCCTTCTCATGGTTTTCTTCGTTACCATCGAACTCGATTGAAGGATGGGCCGATCTGGAGCAACAGTTCCATTGACATTTCTATACTGGGATTCAAGAAACGAGACTGTCAGATTTGACATCGGTTAAACAGAGGTCTAATGAGTCAGTTCTAGAATACATCGAACGTTTTTAGGACATCAAAAGCCGATGTTATAGTCTTGTTCTGAGCGATGAACAATTAGCTGATTTGGCCTTCTAGGGGTTATCGAGTCGTATCAGATGGAAATTTTCTACCCAAGAGTTCGATAATTTAACACATCTGACGCATGTGGTGTTGGCTTACGAGAGACGATTATCTAGAAAAGAGGAGATGCCGGGATTAAGCCGATCGATTGTTGAACATCGGCTTCCTATTAGACCAGGATATCAGCCATTTAAGCAGCCATAAAGAAGATTCAAAGTAGAGTGGCATGATGAAATCAAGGCAGAAATCACAAAGTTATATGATACAAACTTCATCAGACCATACCGATACGCTGAATGGGTGTCCAATATTGTCCCAGTGAAGAAGAAAAACGGAAAGTTAAGGATATGCATCAACTTCCGGGATTTGAACAGGGCAACCCCTAAAGAAGAATATCCGATGCCAATGGCAGATCTATTAATCGATGCTGCATCGGGTCACAAGATCATTAGCTTTATGGATGAAAATACAGGCTACAATCAAATTTTTATGGCAGAAGAAGATATCTACAAGACTACATTTAGGTGTCCTAGAGCTATTGGTTTATATGAGTGGGTAGTCATGACTTTTGGATTGAAGAATACGGCGCTACCTATCAGAGAGTCATGAACTACATGTTCTACGATCTTATTGGACAGCTGGTGGAGATATATATTGATGACGTGGTGGTGAAATCCAAAGGTATTGAAAAACATATAACCGATCTGTGAAAAGTGCTTGAGAGGACGAAGAAATATGGACTCAAAATGAATCCTCACAAGTGTGCTTTTGGCATATCGGCTGGACAATTTTTGGGTTTCATGGTGCATGAGAGAGGAATTGAAGTTAGTCAACGAAGCATTAGGGCCATCCATACCACTGAGCCACCCAGCAACAAACTACAGTTGCAGTCCTTGATCGACAAACTCAATTTTATAAGAAGATTTATCTCAAACTTATCGGGAAGAACTGAGTCGTTCACTCCTTTATTAAGGTTACGAGCCGATCAAGAATTTATATGGGGTGATGAGCAGTAAAAAGCCTTTGATCATATCAAGGAATACTTAAATTCTCTACCAGTGTTGATTTCGCCGCAAAAAGGGATACCGTTCAAATTATATTTGTCAGCCGATGAAAAGTCAATCGGATCGGTGCTTGTACAAGAGTTTGAATCAAAAGAACGAGTAGTATTCTATTTAAGCGATGACTTCTGGATGCTGAGACCAGGTATCCTGCTGTCGAAAAGTTATGCCTATGTTTGTATTTCTCATGTACAAAGTTAAGGCATTATCTTCTATTGGCTGAGTGTATAGTGCTTTGCAAAGCCGATGTGATTAAATACATGCTATCGGCTCCAGTCCTGATGGGGCGGATTGGTAAATGGATATTCGCTCTGATGGAGTTCGATCTGAGGTATGAGTTGGCTAAGGCAATCAAGGGACAAGCGGTAGCCGATTTTATTGTACAGCATAGAGGAGTCCAAGAGAATTATGTGGAGCCGATCCCCATGGACGTTATTCTTTGATAGATCAGTTTGCAAGCATGGATCTGGTATCAGCTTGGTGATCATTTCACCTCGGGGGGCAAGTTTTGAGTTTGCCTTCACAATCAAGCCGTATAGTACAAATAATCAAGCAGAATATGAAGCAGTACTCAAGGGACTTCAGCTGCTGAGAGAAATTAAAGTCGATACGATAGAGGTCATTGGGGATTCTTTGTTGGTAATCAAACAACTATCTGGGAAATATGAATGCAAGGATGAAATTTTGAAGTCATACTATGAAAAATATCAATAATTGTTAAAGGATTTCAAGATAATGATATTGGATCATATTCCTAGGGAGAAAACGCGGAGGCCAATGATCTTGCTTAGACCGCTTCGGGATATCGGCTGAACAGTAGAGTGGAAATCGAGATAGCTGATATTGAGAGCCGTATGGAAGCCGATGATTGGAGATGGGAAATTATTCAGTATTTGTAAAATCCATCAAGATCGGTTTTCAAGAAGCTTCGGTACAAGGCTATTATGTACATTCTACTTGATGAAGAATTATATTATCGGTCCGTCGATGGGGTGCTCTTAAGATGTTTGGGTGCCGAAGAAGCTACGTTGGTGATGAGCGAGGTGCATGAAGGCATTTGTGGAGCCCATCAATCGGCTCATAACATGAGATAGATGATGAGGAGAGCTGGATACTTTTGGCCGAGTATGTTGGAGAATTGTTTTAAATACTACAAGGGCTGCCAAG
Organism: Oryza coarctata; assembly: GCA_030770085.1. Taxonomy (NCBI): domain Eukaryota; kingdom Viridiplantae; phylum Streptophyta; class Magnoliopsida; order Poales; family Poaceae; genus Oryza; species Oryza coarctata. The sequence goes on from CM061475.1 coordinate 16,161,776, forward strand.
ATTGTCAGAGGTTTGGGAATGTGCAGCGAGCTCCAGCATCGGTTATGAATCCGATAGTCAAGCCATGGCCATTTAGAGGTTAGGGAATCGACATGATCGGCCAGATTTATCCTTCATCCAGTAAAGGACATAAGTTCATATTGGCGGCAACAGACTATTTTACAAAGTGGGTAGAAGCTATTCCTTTGAAGAAAGTTACTTCTGAAGATGCAATTGAGTTCATCAAGGAACATATCATATATTGATTTGGAATTCTACAGACAATTACTACCGATCAAGGTTCTATCTTCATGTTAGAGGAGTTTTAAAGGTTTGTTGCCAGTATGGGGATTAAATTGCTAAATTCGACACCATATTATGCTCAAGCTAATGGACATGTGGAAGCTTCTAATAAGAGTTTAATAAAGTTGATCAAGCGTAAGATCGACGAACAACCACGGAGGTGGCATGTTACATTGAATGATTCGTTGTGGGCCTATCGGATGGCATGTCATGGATCTACCCAGGTGTCACCATATCAGTTGGTATACAGTCATGAAGCAGTTCTTCCGTGGGAAGTTAACATCGGCTCTAGGAGGGTGTCTTTATAAGATCAGTTGACAGCCGATGATTATTACACGTTGATGACCGATGAGCGTGATAATTTGACTCAGAGTCGATTAGAAGCGTTTGAGAGTATCAAGAAAAACAAGGCTAAGGTTGCTAGGCATTATAACAAAAAAGTAATGACCAAATCATTTTCTAAAGGAGATCTCATTTGGAAGTTAATTTTATCGATTGGATCTAGGGATAATAAGTTTGGAAAATGGTCACCTAATTGGGAAGGACCCTATCGGATCAATCGGTGTGTGACTGACAATGCTTATATGTTGGAAAGTCTTGAAGGAGAGAATTTTACCAAAGCGTTTAATGGAAAATATTCAAAAAAGTATTATCCTAGCGTGTGGGTAGGCACCTAAATCGGCTGAGCATAGCCGATTCAAGATAGATAAGGTTTTAAGGGTAGTATCAGTTAACGGTACCATTCATATAATCGATTGAGGCATAGCCGATTGATAATGTACGGAAACCGATATAGTTTGTATCGGTTACAGACAGCCGATATCGTGGAGATATCGTCTTTAGAAAATATATATACACAACTTTTGTTAATCAAGTTGATTGAAATTTATTGCAAAAGTTAATGTTCAGAATGACATCTGGATTTCTCCGAGGCTAAAGTTTTACAAGAATTTCTTAATGGCCTCAATCGCGCAGACGGATTTGATCTATATCGTTGATGGTGCGGATATCATCCTCGTCTAATCTGGGGATAGTCTTCAGGTTCCTATGACGGCGAATTGCGAGCCACACTTTGTCTGCTACCTTGGCCTCTTGGTCTTGGATCGATTGTGATAGGCCGATGAGATAGGACTCAATGGAGTTGATGTCTTCACAAACCTTATCTAGTTCCACCATCAAATCGGCTTCTCGTTTCTTCAAGAGGCCAAGCTTGGAGTTGGTGTGTTGAAGGTCAGCTGACATTTCATCAAGTTTCTTCTTTTCATCTTAGGCAGTCAGCCGATCGTTGTGAGCCAATGGCTTTGCTTAACTTGATCGGCTATGCGTCGTCTTGATATGGCCAGCTGGGTCCTTTGGAATTCCAAGTAGGCAACAGGCGTGAGTGCGTCTGACAGTTTCGCAGGCAGAAGGTGTTTAATTTCCGCAAGTCTTCCCTGGATCGGCTCGCAATCTTCCACCAGCGAGTCAATTGGAACTTCCAGCCGATGCATAATATCTGACAACTGCTCACGTGCATTGGCTGGCAAAAATGTTTCGATTGCTGTGCTGGTGGCTGAGTCTTCCTCTGCTTCTAGGTATTTGCTGATGTCGAAGGAGAATATATCGGCTAATGACTACATAACAACATTAGCAAATATGGAGATCATGAGTCAAGAGAAATGACATGTATGATGAACGTACCTGAGAGACAATGGGAGCAGTTCTTATGCGGGTGTCAGCTTGATGTGAGGCAGTTTGAGTGGATACCAAAACTTATGAGGATACCATCGGTTCAGCCCTAGTAACAGGGTCCGGCGTTTGGAGTTCAGGACCCAATGGTTCAGGCTGCAAAGCGAAGGTGTCAGGATAAAAACAAAGGCAATGAAGAATTGATGCTGACACATACCAATGGAGATGCAGAAAAAGTCAGAATTGCCGCAGGAGAAGGGCTTCGCGAGGCCGATGCAATGATGACAACATCGGTGTCGGGTTTCTGTTTCTTAGAAACCGTCCGAGTAGCCGGTTTCTTACGCTTCAGCCTTGATACTTGTGACACTCGGAGCAGAGCCGATGGAGGTGGACCGCTTTGCCCAAGGAGGGATCTGGTCGATGGAGGTTGATAGATAATCGGCCGACCACTTGCGCTGGTCAAAGGTGCATCTTTGTCGCTAGCCTGTGGAATCACGGAAATCAAGACACAATTGAATTTCAATACGATGAAGAAAAAGGAGAAGGATTACCTCTTCATCAGATTCCACGTAGTCGGGATTGAGACGAAGGCAGTAATGTTCAGCCGATAGACTATACAGGTGCCTTCCCTATTCTGACCACCATCGAGTAAAGATTTTGGTATTGGATATACAGGGCTCGAAGGTGGAGATAGTCTCTAAGGACAAGTTCGATGTCATCGAACTAAGTCGGTCGTACTCCAAGCCGCTTTTCACTTCTCCGCGGGCTCGGAGCTTGCCGATGAAAAACAAGCCGATGGGGAGTTGGCCGAAGCCCAACTGACGAGCACTAACCAAAGGATGGTAGAACTCATATGATGGATATTGGGATCGGCCGATTGAAAATCCGATCGGCAGAAGACAAGGAGTTATGGAGGATAAAAAGATTGTCTTCGATTCTTCATCGGCTAAAGCATTCATCGGATGAAACCTGGAAGGCATTTCAAAGGACGAGTCATCCTCGTACGCGAACTAGATGCTGACCTCTTTAGTAAAGTCATAATAGAAACACTTGAACCACCGGCTGAGTCCAAGGGGGGCCATTTTGCTTCCATAAAAAGCCGATGAAGCTTCACCCAAAGAAATACATCGACGTCGGCTGGCCTCATTTTCTTCTAGGTAGTCAGTCGGATATGTCATGGAAGAGAGAGGGGGCTTGGCGATGACTTTGGAGGTGTAAACGTTCAACCAGAGCTGTATAAACCACCAAGGTCCGCCAATATGTCCGACTGGTTGGCTTGCCGATAGCTTGGTCACGACTTGATGGAGCAGTTGATAAGTAGCTCTGAGAAGATATTGCCCCAGGGGGATCTAGTGGTGATTGGCTAGGAGCTCTGCAAGACACTGCATATTGGTCGTTGGACCAAGAGTCGAACCACCGAAGATGAATTGTTCCAACCAAAGGTTCAAGAACGCTACATGTTCACGTCCATCGACTGGGTCGGAGGATTTTTTATGTAGGGAAATGTACTTAGTCTAATCTTCGACGTTCTTGGTGTTTAGTCGATGCGTAGGTTTGAATCTGAGGATAAACAGATTTATGTAGTAGGTGGTGTTGTGGCAGGTCAACATAGTAACATCCATCAAGGTGGGGGTCATCAGCCCATGCCCAAACATGAAGGCATTTAAAATGTCCGACCAGAAGTAAGAAGCCAATGCAAACAGATGTTCGTTCCTTTCCATATCAGCTAAGGAAAGATTGATGCAATGGTCTATTTCAAAATCCTCCCAGAAAGACTTTTTGGAGGCGAAAACCCTAAGGTACTAGTTCCTCCATTTTGGGAGTTTGCTAGGCCAGGATCTGAAGCTATTAGCCCAATCAGTGATGGCCATGGATGAATGCTTGAACGGGATCCTTTTTGTTTCGGAGTTGATGAAATCAGTCGGATCCTCGCTACCCATAGGCCAAGAAAGAAGTGACCGGGGCGGTCAGAGATTAGAATAGCAATCTGGCTCTTGAGATCCTATAGAAACCAGAACCCGACTACTGATGAGAAATTGGGATGGGGAGATTCGTGCAAAACATAGGATGAAAGAGCAGATAATAGTTACCTCAGGAATTACATGTGTAGAAGCCATTACACAAATGAAGAAGGAGTAGAGGCCGATAAAGAAATCTGTAAGAGCTCGCCTTCAGTCTTCTGAGCCCGTCGAGATTCATGGAAGTTCGCCTTTGGAGATTTGCGGATGCCTATGGAGCTCATCGAGGTTTGAGGGTTTTGTTGAGAAGAAGTGTGTGGAAGAAGGTTGAGGCGGAGATATATTTTATAAAGGCGGAGCGACCTAGGCAGAGATCTGAGCCGATTAATGCGGGTTTTAATGGGTCATCCTGGTTTGCGGAGGTTTCTAACGGCTCAAAATTTCGTAGTCTGTTGGCAAACTCCGAAATTGGGGGGCATGTGTTAACACCAAAATCTAGACGATCCGATGGTGCTAAATCCGATCTGCTGAGAGGTCCGATGGAGAGTTTAATTCATTCATTGGCCGATGGAGATACTGGTCAGCCCAGGAGATAAAGCCGATCGGAACTATAGAAAAGCCGATCAGATTAGTAGAAGAGTGGATCGGCTTGAAGACAGGGAATTATCCGATCTAGGTCAGGTCCGAGAAGCCGGAGGAAAGGAAGGAAAAGGATCAGCTTAAAGAAGGTCCGATTGCTATAGTGGAGAAGCCGATCAGGTTGCAGCGAAGGAAGACTCGGTTCCAAATTAGAAGATTATTCAGATGGAACCGGGTTTGCGGAAGAACCGTGGACTCCACGACAGGATGCTTGTTTTTGTAAATTGTAACCTTACTTAATTAGGAAGGTTTAGCTGGTTAGTTAACTTCTTTAGGAATATTTTTCTTTGTTCTTATTAGGAAATAATGTCCGATGGTTGTAGACGTGTCGGACTCTGTCTGTAAATCCAGGGTATAAATATAGACCCCCTGGGAACATGTAAGATATCTCTCGATCATATATAAATTCGGCGCATCGCCACCCTAGTTCATCTAGGTGTTTACCGGCGGGTTCTGGCTCTCGACGCGGGGCTGCATCGGTTAAGTCCGATCTCCGGCGAAGGGGTAAGTCCCACCATTATCCTGGTATGCTTTGTACTGTCTAAGGCTGTATCGTTTAGGTTCGAACTCTTAGTCAGATCAGGTGTACCACATCATGTCCGTGCAGGACCTATCGGCCTGTTAAGCTCCCGCTGCCATCGTCAATCTCGTGCTGCATCGATTAGGTTCGACCTACGAGACTGCCAACCGTAGATCGAGCTTTAAGCCTATAGTCTTCTGCATGGCGTCTCATCGGAGTGAGTAGCCAATGAGTTATCCATGCTCTGAGCTTCACGCCCAGCGCATCGGCCCCTCGCCCAATACGCATCAGCCTTCAGAGGCATCTCTTGACGCGTAACGCCGAACGTATCGGTCCCCCAGTCGATACGCATCCGCCTTCAGAGAGGCGTCCCCTCATCGGCTCAGCTAGCCGATGGGTTCGTTCCTATCCTTGCTACGACATAGCTGATCCGGCGTCCTCCGTATCATCGTCACTGGCCCCAGCCTCGTACTGTCTTGGTTAGGTCCGATCTTCGAGGTTCGATGTTAATGGCGTTGTTACAGCGGGCGACGGTCTCGTGCTGTCATATCCGGAGCGGTATCGGCTTTACAGCCCGTGCCTTCTTATACTAGTCCTTACCTAGTCCACATGCGCCTTCATCGATTTTTTCAGCCAATGAATCACTGTTCGGCTGTCCGGAGGGATTTTGTGTGCCTTGCTATCCTCTGAGCACACCCTGGTTTCTCCATCGGCTCTACGGTCGATCTCTCATCGACACCTATCCACATCGGCTCCCCAGCCGATCGAAAAGCATCCCATTCCTATCGGCAGCCAGCCAATAGCGAGCGCCTGTATCGGATCCGTTTGTCTCATTTCCTTATTAATTGCATGGTCAAATTGACTAGCACGCTCACGAACCTCGAGGCTTAAGGTCCTGCATTGGAGCTAAACAGAACTCCTAGGACTTCGTGTGACCGAGCCGCCATCCCTCTCCGATCGTGGGATTTTTGGCGGTGAGCAATGGGCGACGCGTGATAAGACGTATACCACTCTATATGATCACTAGATGTTCGTGCACAGTCTGCCTTCCCTATGGACTACACTTTTCACCTACTCCGTTGTGGAGCTGACTGGTGGGCTTCTTACTACTGGTAGCGGTGGAAGCTAGGCACCACACGCCAAGACTCTGACTTTGATTAGACTAATCATACCTAATCCCTAACCGCTGAGGCCTATGGGGCCCTTATTGTACTCTTATCATCTTACAGTCAATATGGTACCCCCAGAAAATATATAAGAGGATGCATGTGACCAAGAAAAGAGTGAGGAAAAAGAGAAAACTAATGTAGCAGACAAAAATCAAGAGCACATGAATAAGGTGTTACGCTCCTTGACAGCCCAAATCTGTCTAAACCCTCTATGTTCACTCTCTACAGCCAATTGGAGGCATTCAACTCTTGGATTTTTTGCATGCAGTCATCCCCTAGGCTGAGGGGCTAGCTTAGGTCCCTGCTCTTGGTGTACATTCACCGACAAACGATGTCGGACTTGACAAGGGAGGTGGAGACGTATTCATTGGAGGTGGATGATAGGGCACCAGACATGATAAGGAGAGCATGGATTCTTGGCGTCAGCAGTCGCTGCCACTGCCGCTATGTCGTCAACCACCGCTTACCTTAGATCTGTGCAGCCGAGCACTAGCACCTAGAGGTTGTAGTCTGGAGAGACGGAAAAAGATGGAATAGGAGAGATAGGGGAGAGATGGACGGATAGAGAGAGGTAGGCAGCTAGTGACATGTGGACCATCTATTTCTCTTAAAAACTTTGTGCTGACTGAGATGCCACATCGGAGATGAAGGCTCTCTCAATTTATCACGTAGATGTCATATAGTATAAAACTATATTTAAAATCGCTAGGAGAGATAAATTAAATCGATTTAGATATAGGAGGGATATGATATATCCGATTTTATGGTTGAGGGTGTTAAATTATACATGGGCCATAGTTGAAGGAGGTGAAATGCACTTTTTTTTTCCTAACAGAACTGCACAAAACTGGTAGATAAATAGCCATGGGAATTCGTATGGCCAACCAGTACCAGCCGATTAGGTCGCAACACACAGGTGCCACACCTCGATGTATTTTCCCCCTTCGTCTTCGCCTTCGTATATCCACACAACCCAACCCAGTCGGTGACAAAACCCTAGAAGCTCGTTTCCCCCCTCTCTCCTTAAACGTTTTCTTCTAGTACCCCCGAGAAGCGAAAGCTCCTCAGCGGCGGCGGCGGCGGGTGGTGACCATGGCGGAGCTGAAGCGGTTGTCGGAGAGCCGCGACCTGACGCGGATCGAGCGCATCGGCGCGCACTCCCACATTCGGGGCCTGGGCCTGGACTCCTCTCTGGAGGCCCGCGACGCCTCGGAGGGGATGGTCGGGCAGCTCCCTGCGCGCCGCGCCGCCGGTCTCATCCTCCAGCTCATCCTCCAGGGGAAGATCGCCGGCCGCGCCGTGCTCCTCGCCGGGCAGCCCGGCACCGGGAAGACCGCCCTTGCTATGGGCATCGCCAAGTCCCTCGGCGCCGAGACGCCCTTCGCCTCCGTTGCCGCGTCCGAGCTCTTCTCCCTCGACCTCTCCAAGACCGAGGCTCTCACCCAGGCCTTCCGCCGCGCTATTGGCGTTCGTATCAAGGAGGAGGCGGAGATAATCGAGGGCGAGGTCGTTGAAATCTCAATCGACCGCCCCGTCTCCGCGGCCGCTGCTGGCGGCAGCTCCGCGCCTTCCGGTGTTGCCGCGGCTGGGAGGACTGGGCGGCTCACGCTGAAGACGACGGACATGGAGACAGTGTACGAGCTCGGTGGCAAGATGATTGAAGCCTTGGGGAAAGAGAAGGTTCAGAGCGGGGATGTGATTGCGCTTGACAAGGCCTCCGGGAAGGTGACCAAGCTTGGCCGTTCAATTGGAAGGTCACGGGATTACGATGCTGTTGGTCCTCACACCAAGTTCGTCAAGTGCCCTGAGGGCGAGCTCCAGAAGCGCAAGGAGGTCGTACATTGCGTCACCTTACATGAAATTGATGTCATCAATAGCCGGTAACTTCACGTTCCCTTCCCAAAAATTCGTCCATAACTAGAGTAGATACACATACAATGAAGCAATATCTCATACCTTGACAGCTCTGACAAAGGAATTTACGTTGGGCCATTGTGATATAGCAGAGATTGAAGGATACTTGTTATCACATATTGCTGAAATATCCACCTTAAGTATTTCAAATTCTATCAGCTTTGGTATTTCACATTGACTTTTGGCTACCCTGGACATGTCCTATGTGCATGCTTGTATGTTCGCTACTAACGTGATAGCTTAGCCACTAAAGTTTCTTCTTCAGTCTTGACTAACGTTTGAAATTTACTAGCTGAACAAAGGATCACTTGTCGCTCCGAAATCCAAATTAAGGACTACCTTACATTTTACTTCTGAACCTGAATGGAAAATAATCTGTGTATTATGTGTATGTGCAGTGATGAGAATCACATAATAAATTTGAAGTTGGTTAACTATGCTCTTTGCACAGGAGTCCCTGCATTATATGGTAGGAGCCCCCGCCCCATGCTTCAGCCCACCCAAATCCTATTGAACGATGCTGGAACTAGAACAAAGGGTGAGTGTTCCTGCATTAGCAAAACTGGTCAAACCATAGCTAGCCATAGTGTTTTATTGACTGTGTTGCACCTAGTCATCTCATTCATTCACCTGCAGACATGTAAAAGGCAGGATTGACAAAAATCAGTTAAACTGGATTTGTTCAGCCCTAGCTGGATCAGGTTCTCCCTACTAAGTGACACATCCAAACAATCAGCCAATACTAAGAAAATATGGTCTACTTGGATGGCATATTGATCTTGTTGGGCTTGGAGCTGAAATACAATTCAGCCGCCCAAATTGGATCTAGTTTTTCTTTAGGCCCATAGAGAAATAAGAGCAGCCTTCTGTAACTCCTGTGGAAGAAGGGACTTGCATGATGTTGCTTGAGCTTGTAGTACTCTCTCTGGTTCTATAATACCTGTCCTTTTGGATAAGGACACGGTCTCTAAGAAACAACTTTGACCACTATTTTCTATTACAATATATATAGAAATATCAACAAATATATAATTTTATTAAATTACCTTTTAAGATTAATCTATGCATATAGTCTTCATGTTTGTAAAGTAAATATTTTAAAAGTTATGCATAGTCAATCTAAAAGTTTGACCTTAGCCTTGTCCAAAATGACAAGTATTATGGAACCGAAGAGAGTATGATGCAGGGACTCCCATGTGAAAAGTATAGTCTTATGAAAATTAGTCAAGCCTATTGGTACTTTGGTTCAACTTAGTAATTATTACGTGCACATAAATGAACCATGTTCCAAGACAAGGTACATGAATATGCTTCAACTAGTTTGACATTATGAACTGATGATCATGATCATGATGCTCTCTCTCTATCTCATGCCAAGGGTCTTTCTCAACCAAGCAACTATCTGATGTGTTTTAAATAGTATTCTTTGGTTGGAATCTTTTTGAACATTTCATTTTTTTAATTGCCAAAATTTTCCTTTCGACTGCATGGTAGTTTTATTGGTCATTAGATGAATATTATTGGATTTCAGATGTGGTTTTCTATGTACTGTAAAAATTTAAGTGATCCTGACTGTGCACAAACTAATTTTTGTTTATTGTTATTGTTGTCCAGGACACAGGGTTTTCTTGCACTTTTCACTGGTGACACTGGTGAAATTCGCGCAGAGGTTCGGGAGCAGATTGATACAAAAGTTGCTGAGTGGAGAGAGGAAGGGAAGGCTGAGATTGTGCCTGGAGTTCTGTTTATTGATGAAGTCCACATGCTAGATATTGAATGCTTCTCCTTCCTAAACCGTGCATTGGAAAATGATATGGCTCCAATCCTTGTTATTGCAACTAATCGAGGGATCACCTCCATACGTGGGACAAACTATCGATCACCACATGGTATACCACCTGATTTCCTTGATCGACTCTTAATCATCACGACACAGCCTTACACTGAGGATGATATCCGGAAGATCCTAGACATCAGGTGTGATGAAGAAGATGTGGAAATGTCTGCAGATGCCAAGGTTTTGCTCACAAAGATTGGAGTGGAGACCTCCCTGAGGTATGCAATCCACCTGATCACTTCCGCTGCATTAGCTTGCCAGAAACGCAAGGGTAAGATTGTAGAGATGGAGGATATAAGCAGGGTCTACCAGCTCTTCCTGGACGTCAAGAGATCAACGCAATACCTGATGGAGTATCAGAGCCAGTACATGTTCAATGAAGTGCCTGGGGAAGCAGATGGAGACAATGCCATGCTGTCTTAGTCGGATACTGCTACAGTATAACTGGGTTGGTTTTACGTCTCATTATGGATACTTATTGCTCTTCTAGATGAATAGTGTTAAGCGTAAGATGAGTTACCCTGACAAATGGGTTCAGTGGACTATGTTAGTGGCTTAGTGCTGTAGCTAGATTTCACAATTGAATGTATCTTGTCATTTCGTCCCCATTTGGAGTTGTGGTTCGTTAATTTCTTTGTTGCACTACAATAATTGTGCACTGAGCTGCGGGCTATGGGTTCTGCTAATATCTTTGTTACACATGAGACATTGTGTAATCTGTTCAAAAGGTCAGCCTAAGCACTAAACTATGCCGTTCTCGAGTTGAAAAAGGTTACACTTTGTGACAGACAAGTTACGTTTGTTACGAAGTCACAACAGGTTATGCGCAGCCGCAGCCGCGTGCCGACTGTGATCTTCTAGCTGTACGCTGTACATGCAATGCTTGTCCAGACCAAATCATAGACTTCAATAGTACGCATGCGAATCAACAATAATTCTGCACCAAACCAAACACTCGTACCGGATGAGTTTCCCGGAGACGGGAACACGTCTGCGCCCCCCGCGATTTCTTATATCCTCCTAACATTTTCTTCGTTGCCACTTGTCACGGTGCAGCCACACGGCAACGCTCGCGCGCCAGGTTGATCACCGTGATCCTCACTGCGTGCGACGGCCGGCCGGGTCGGCGGGTCGGGGTCCCCAGCTCGACCACCTTTACCCGGTGCGGCCCCCGCGAGGCGAGGAGGTGGATGGTGAGGTCCCGTGGGAGGTCGGGGGTCTCGGGACTTGGGCCGCGCACAGAAACCGCCTCCCCTGGCCTCACCTCGTCATCCTCTCGTCTCCTCTCCCCCTGTCCTCTCCACTCCCGCTCGGCCACTACCCAACCCCAACGCTGCTCCCCTCGCCGCTGCCCTCCTCGATCGATCACTCTCCTCTGCGTCCATGGAGTCCGATCAATCCAACTCTTCCGTCGTCTCAGGTGCGTGTTTCGCTGCTTTATTTCCCCGCTCGTGTCGCCCGATCGAACTGGATTGCCGTCCGGAACTGCCTGATCGCCCAACTCGGGGTCGAATTGGATCCTCCCGAACCGGCCTCTGCCCATTTTTCGCTTGAGCTGGTGTGCGTAGTGGGCTGATGCTGAGCGGTAGTTCTGCTCTTGCTCGTGTTGTGCGGATTGGGGTGTTGCGGGGGGGGGGGGGGGGGGGGGCGGGGAGGGGGCAGGCGGGATATAGCAACGGGTTGTGTCGTGGGCGAGGTTTTGGATTCTACCGCCGTCCGGAGCTCCGGTTGAGTTCGCGTTGTGCGGTTCTCTGGGCCAATGTGGCGAGTCTGCTCACCCTTTGCTTGTAGGAGGTTAATCGGCCATCGGATCGGTGGAATATGTGGTTGTCATTTGGCAATCGAACTTACATAGGTTTCTGAGATTCTGGCCTGGCTATTCAGTGGTGTAAAACTGTATAGTGAGCACAACTTGGATGGAGATGCTCTAGCCTTCTCATGGAATTGGTTGAGCCCATTACTAGTTTCAGTTCTTGGCTAAGGAGAGAGAATTCTCATGTAGTTTCTGCAGTGTGACTGCCTCTGCCTGGAAGCCGAATCCACACACACGGGATGGTGGATCAGGTGTAGGAAAGTGCATAATAAGAACTAGCTGCAAAGTTGCAAAATAAGAAGTCAGTCAGGCTAGAAAAACCAGGACTGTTTGTAAAAGCCCTTTACATATTAGAATTGCTGGTTGATAACAATTAATATACAGTAATACAGATTTCTTGTATCCAGAGAAATGTTTTATTTATATCTGGGATTTTGAGTTTTTGACTGACATACATCACAGATAAAAGAATCTTTGGAACTTAAGTTCCAGTTATGTGACTTGATCCTTTTCCTTCTTCTGATCACAGGAGGTAAGACGCAGAACACTTCTGTACCACCTGTGGAAGGTGTAGCTGGAGGAGGGACTAGTTATGGATGGGTGGATGGAGGATTACAGGGGTCGAGTTTAGGTAATGGTACGATTGACCCTACAAAGGTACACTCAGCAGATCTTTTGCATGTCTGGTCTATGCCCAGCACATCAAATGTTAGCCAACAAGAAGCCCCTCGACCTCTGGAACATGTAAGTTATACTTGCATGTATTAGCACTGCTAGAAGGGAAAGAACTCTCTGCTTTGACACTTCAGTATGCAGAATGTTTTAGGGCCATACTACTTCTCTGTTCCATCAGATGTGCAGTGTTTTTTTTCTTCCAATGTTTACTTGTGATAGGCTGTTGCACACATGATTTTATCATATCGGTCACAGTTCATTCCAAAAATATTTAAAAGTTACTTTCGTTTAGGTTAACCTTTTGGCAGCAAGAAATGAAAGGGAAAGCTTTCAAATTGCTTTTCGTCCAAAGGTATCATGGTCCACTTCAGGTATTGCAGGATCTGTGCAGGTTCAGTGCACTGATCTTTGCTCTTCCACTGGAGACAGGTTTGCTTGTTTAAATCTTAAATTTATTCTTTCATCTGTACACTTCTACATTGGATGATTATAACAGTGCTGTATCAGGTTAGTGGTTGGTCAATCTGTAACCTTGCGACGTGTGGTGCCTATGTTAGGTGTACCAGATGCTCTTGTGCCAATTGATCCACTGAATTCACAAATAAACCTTCTTCCAGGGTATTGCCCCTGTGATTTAGACTATGATTCACGCACATCAACATTTTCTCTTTCAAAATTGCTACTTTACTTTTTTTGTACAGAGAGACAAGTGCAATATGGGTCTCACTAAATGTTCCTTGCGGACAACAGCCTGGTCTATATGAGGGTGAAATATTTATTACTGCTGTGAGGGCAGAAGCAGAGTAAGCTTTACTATGCTGCTTGCATGCTTTAAGTTGGTTCAGTGCTTCTGTCAGTGATAGCATAATCTGATCAGTACTGTTTCGGCATGAACAGAACATCAGATTCTAATACTGACACCAGCGTTCATATTGCATACTTTGTATAGAGTTGATATAATAGAGTACATGGGAAGTATTTGAAGTAATGTGCACCGCTGTATAAAGAGTTAAAGACCAATGTTTTGTATGCATGTTTCCCATGAAAAGTATGTAATAATAGGAGGATTTATATTTCCTATCATGCCTATGAAATCTGAGACTCTTTTATTTTCCCAAGTCATTGAACTTTTCATGTACTGTATCACATGAGCTGCTAAATTCAGAGTCTAGTGTCAGCGAAATAGTGTAATCTTCTTATATTCCTTCAAATAGTTTAAAAACTTTAGAAGTGTTTGGGTTATGAAACAATCATTTTATTTTAGACAGTAAGTTTTAGCTCATCCTGAAACAAGACAGCTTAAGTTACAAATTTGGATATTTAGGATGCCTGTCTAGTGTCCAATCTGATGCTTGCAGGTGGTCACAACTGTCCATGTGGCATTTTTCTTTTTATTTATAGCCATATGTGCTTCTCTGTTTAACTGACGTTCATCTTTAACTATGGTGGCAGGTCCAGAGGAGAATATTTGACAAAATCTGAGAGGTATCAGCTTTATAAAGAATTAAGAAGTTGCATTGACATCACTGAACCCAGATACTACTCATCATCAGAGGAAATGGTATTTTACTCTGATGTTATATTTTCAGGACATGCCATGTATATGTACTTATATCAATATTCCTTTCTAACAATTCTACAACTTTTAGGTACAAAGACTTACATCTGCTTCAACCACACTGAAGAGGATGTTAGCTCTTCCATCATTCCAGGACTGCCAGGAGAATAATGGATTTGGAGATATGATGGATGAAGATATTATGAACAATGTGGCAGTTCGTTTGAAGTTAAGCCTTACTGTTTGGGATTTTACTCTCCCACTGACACCTTCTTTACCTGCTGTTTTTGGCGTATCCTGGCAATATTCTGTTTCTCTTCTTTATGTTCTGATAATTTAAGATATAATAAGGATTCAATATGCTTCTTTGTGGTGTGCAGCACATACTTTGTAGACCTATAGTTGGGAATTTGTGACTAATTGTCTATGCTGGTGCTCGCCGCTAAACCTCGCGGAGGAAGATCCGACCGGGGAGAGACGGCGGCTCGGTCACGCGAAGGCTTAGGAGATCTGCTTAGCTCCAGTGTAGATTCTTAAGTTTCGAGGTTCGAGGGCGTGCCAGTCAATTTGACCCTACAATTGACAAGGAAAGAGGATGAGACCTATGAGCCAGTCGGCCGGTGGGCCTATCCGGCTCACCCTATCGGCTGGGTGCCGGTAAAGAAGGCAGCGCTTGAGCATCGACTGAACAGCCAATAGAAGTATGAGAAGCGTGGAATATACTACAGGATTTATCGGCCAAAGAGACGATGACGCTCCGCAGCATCCGAAGCGCAGAGTGGTGCCTGATCCCCCGCGAAGCCATGAGGGCCAGCGACCGTGGTAACGGCGCCGTTAGGACCAGCCTCGATAGATCGGACCGTACCAAGGCAGTATGAGGCCGGGGACTAATGACACGGAGACGATGGAGGCTTAGACTGAACGTAACGATGAGGGAGGAAAGAGGCAAGGTCATCCGCTACCTACCGGCCGAATGTCCGACGCAGGCCTACACCTAAACCCATCGGCCGCTCGAGCCCATGGGGAACGAGACCTACTAGATCTCGATGCCAGTCACGTCAGATGCGAGCCCTAGAAGATCGGACTGAACTGAGACAGTACCAGGAAGCGCCCGGCATGTCCGGATCGACCTCTAGAGGATCGATCGTTAGACAATACGTGAGACGGATGTGGGGCCTGCGTTGAGGATAACTCGTTGGCTACTCACTCTGACAAGACGCCACGCGAAGACCCGTCGGGGCGCTGGCTCGAACCATCACCGCCGATCTCGTAGGTCGAACCTAACCAATACAGCACGAGACAATAGATGGAGGAGGGAGACCGACGCGTCGGCGTGCCTCGCGCGGACATGATGAGGTACGCTCGATCCGACTAAGAGGTCGAACTTAACCGATGCATCCTTAGACGGAACAGAGCGTACGATAAGAAGACATCTTTGAAAGTATGCGTACATCGATCGGAAGGTCGATGCACTAGGCGTAACAGTCGATGAAAGCCTTCTGAAGACATGTGCGTATCGACTGAGGAGTCGATACATTGGATGAGTTGCTCAAGGTATGGATAACTCATCAGCTAAACACTCCGATGAAACGCCGGACAGAGACCTACAAGCTTATGGCTCAATCTACTATCGGCAGGCTCGTAGGTCGAACCTAACCGATACAGCACGGGATGGACGACGGCAGAGAGAGCTTGGTAAACTGATAGGCCTCACACAGATGTGATGCGGTACACTCGATCTGACTAACAGGTCGAACCTAATCGATACAGTCTTAAACAAAGCAAGATATACCGGAATAGTGACGGGACTTACCTCTTCACCAGCGATCGAACTTAACTGATGTAGCCCTACATCGAGAGCCAGATCCCACCGGTAAAAACCTAGACAAGTTAGGATAGCGATACGCCGAAATTGTATTGATCGAGAGATGATTTATAGGCTTCTAGGGGGTCTATATTTATACCCTGACATTACAGAGTCCGATGTGGTTACAATAACCATAGGACGTTACTTCCTAAAAAAAATAATAGAAAAATATCTCTAAAAATGTAAACTGAACTATCCTGCCGTGAGTTTTACGGTTCCTCCTTAGACTCGGTCTTATTTGGATAGTCTTCTATAATTAGATCAAATTCTTTCTTGTAACCTTCAATCGGTTTCTTTTCTATAGCAATCGGACTCTGTTTTACTAAACTGATCTTCTTTCCAATTTTTCCTTGGGCTTATCAAATTTTGACGTTAACAGCTAGCCTTGCTTTATAGTTACCATAAATTTGCATTTTCACTGTACTTGTATGGATCTGTTCTCCTTTGACTATACTCAGATATCTGAAACTGTGATTGAAGATCGATTTTGTTTGGAGCATGGCACCAAAGGTTGGTATGATGCACTTGATCATCACTTCAGGTGGCTCCTCCAATATAGAATCAGTCCATTTTTCTGCAGATGGGGAGATAGCATGCGCATTCTAGCATACACATGCCCTTGGCCTGGTAACACTTCATTTTTATTGGTAAAACAATGTACTACTATGGAAGTATGATTTTTTTCTCACTTTTTTTTATTATTTTAGCTGATCATCCAAAGGCAAATGAATATTACTCTGATCCAAGACTAGCAGCATATGCTGTACCATATGCACCTATTCTATCAAGGTATTGCTCAAATTTCTGCTAAGTTTTCTACCAATTTGCTATATATGTTTGTAAAAAATAATTTGGCTCCTTTTTTATTCACAACAGCACTGATGATGCAAAAACTTCCCTGCGAAGAGAGGTTGAAATCTTGAAATCAGAGGCTCACTGGCCAAAATCTTTCTTCTATTTGTGGGATGAGGTGTGTCATTTCTCAGTCACATGACTCTACAACACCAAATCCAAGCGCCTCCATGGTTTTAGTATGCCTTATGATGCCATATCAATTTTTAGGTTCCATTATGACCTACCTAGCTCTATACAGTTGGACCTACATTATGGCTATGAATAATAGTAACAGTCGTAGACCATCAGGTTTAACTAGACATCTATGTTGAATAGAAAAGGATGGTTAATCTTACTGATGTTTAGATCTTTTTTGTGTTAATTGAATGAGGGCAACTTCTGTTGTAATATAATGCTGCCTGATGTGACATACCAAGAACAGCAAAGTGGTACGGAGTTTATCAAACATCCCATGTTACCAACATCTACATGCAGTACTATATCATATATGAAAATGTCCAGTATATTGTTATATCATAAATACAAAAAACTGTTAATCCATCAAGTATAACTGCATCTGTAACATGCAAGAATTTTGTAGATACATGTAACAGTGAGCATGGTAATGATGAAACCAACCAATGTAGAGACTGCTCAATAAAGCATGACATCAACCTGAAATAACTAAAATAGCTACTTGTGTGCGCCATAGAACATAGGGATGGGTGCAGACTCACCTGCGGGTACTCTTTGGGCCACTCTACAACATCAATTCATATATATGGCCCTGTTCATTTCAGTATTAAAAAGAGTTACCTTATGATCATCTAACAACTATTTTTATTTTTTTCAGCCATTGAATATGGAACAGTATGATTTTATCCACAGCATCTCTAATGAGTTACGTACTTACGCATCTGACGTGCGTATTCTGACAACTTATTACTGTGGTGAGTAAGATAATCTACTCTCCCTCAGTGTCAAAACTGCGTGTTAAAAGGCATGCTTCCATACTTGAATTTGTAACGAGCATATGTTTAGATTGATCATTGATGTACCATAAAATATTTTCCTTTATTGTTTAGCCATTAGGTATGGTGCTTTTTATAAATCTTGTATGGAATGACTGTATGATTATCTGCTTATGATGCAAAAATCTTCCATCACCCTGTTTGGTCCTAGGTTTTCTTGAAGTCAAGGTAACATTTATATACCTACGGAAGCTGATCACACTTGACAAGTCTTGAGTTTCTTTTAAGCATAATTATTTTTTGTTAATGCAAATGTCTCATGTAGGTCCAAGTGGTTCTGAACTGGCTCCTTCTACATTTGAGGCCTTTGTGAAAGTACCAAATGTTCTACGCCCACATACCCAGATATTTTGCACAAGGTTTGCACTCCTGCTGGTATTTCTTATTTGTTCTAAACTGCTAAAATAATGTGGGCATGGTGTTCATATCCCTAGGTTACAACATGTGCACATGTTTCACACTGACATAACATGCTATAGTCATAATTTTTCCAAGAGAACTGATACAAAAGCATAGATCTACGAGGAATGGGAGTGGAATAATCTATGGGTACCCATTGACCTGCACTAGTTTAACTAAAAATTCACCTTTTCACTAGCAATGAAGAAAAACCGGGGTTTTAGTTGAACTAGTGGGTCAATAGGTACCCATTTGTGGACTCTGATAGCTGCTCTATAATGATGCTAAAATGATGGGCTATTGATGCTTGGTTCTACACAGACAATACATAAGGTTCAAAACTTTTAAGTTTTACTGTGTTGTCTATATCTTGCATTGTCTTGTCACACAAATTCAGAGTTAGGTTATGTTTCAAATGCAAAAATTTAGAAACTAAACTAGGCCTAGTTTGTAACATAAACAAGATAGATACAATTATCAATGCTGGTCTGAGAGAACTTTTGTCCATTCTCACAAGACACTGACGTTGTGATGACATGGCATGGGCAATTTAATGGAACTCACAACTCTGATACATGTTGGGAATGCTTGTAACTGTGGATGTTGGATATGCGACATGGAAGCTAGTAGAAGTATTGATAGCTTGGTGCTAAAATCAATGTCATACATTGATCAATATCAGATCTAGTATTTCCAATTGATTGAGTGTTCTTTTTATATAGTGAATGGGTTCTTGGCACAAGGGAGGACTTAGTGAAGGATATCGTTGCTGAACTACGACCTGATCTTGGTGAAGTAAGAGCAAATTATGTTCTTTTATATAGTATGGATAACATTCATTTTCTTTATACAGCATCTGTACTTGCATTGAATTTGTGCTTTACATTGTAGTGTGGATGTTGACATGCTTAAAAGAGCTCATGACTTAGAGCATTTATTTTCTGAATAATGCTGGATTGTTATCTGTTGGTATTTGGGCTAAAATTAGAGTATAAATCGGGATTAAAAAATATTAGTTGGATGACAACACACCAGGTTATGTAGTCTGTAATCTTGTGAAATATTGTGTCTGTTTTCCTGTTACTCCTATCATTTTTTGTAAGGTGCAATTTGACTTGACACTATGGGCATGTTCCTTTTGTTGCCAAAATCAACCATACCAATTTTTGGCAATACCAAAATTTGGTATATGTTGTCATTACCAATTTTTGGTAACGTTGAATATTTTTAGTTTGATTTCTTTGCCAAATTTTGGTGGATTTTAAGAGAGGAAACTTTCAGAACTACCAAAATTTGGTACCTTGGCAATGCTTGAGAGGTTTAGTTTGTTGCCCTATCAAGATATTTGGTAATGCCAAAATTTGGTAAGGTTGGAAGTGGCCATAAATTGAACAGGCCCTATCTTTAAAATTGAGCTTCAATTATTATTTCTGCTAAACATATTGTTATTTTTGAATAACTACCCAAACTGGGAAAATTATACAAAAATATTTTCAAATACAAATCCAGTGTTGCCATTTCTTTATAGTTACACCTACATATAATTAGACTAAGGGTGTGTTCGTTTGAGCAAATCGAGCAGAGATACTTGGCTCATGCAAAATAAGCTAAGTCATTAGCATATGATTATTATTAATTATTTTAAACTTAAAAAATGAGTTTATTTATTTTTTAAAATAATTTTTCTATAAATTTTTTTATAAAAAATACACCATTTAACAGTTTGAAAAACATGCGTATAAAAAACAAGGAAGTTGTTTAACTCGTTTAGCTCAAACGAACTCACCCTAAGTGTGGGTAAAAAGTTACAATGGTTGAATCTTGAATAGCACCCACACCTTATAAAAATGGGCAGCAGGCTCTCTATGTAAACAGTACTATTCTCTGGTGCGCTATCTGTTTACTGTTGTTCATGCATATGGAGCCCTTTCTAGTTTATGGTCTCTTTTATCTTGATGAAGTAATTTCAATCCTATTTAGGAATGGTGGACATATGTGTGTATGGGGCCTTCTGATCCTCAACCAAACTGGCACCTTGGGATGCGTGGAACCCAGCACAGGGCAGTGATGTGGAGAGTGTGGAAGGAGGGTGGAACAGGATTCCTTTATTGGGGTACCAACTGCTACGAGAAGGCTATGATTCCAAGTGCTGAGGTATGTGGCATTGGGAACCATTTGATACAATGTGATACCATTAGTCTATGAAAGATTGTTTTGTTTCCTGAATAGAAGTATTACATTGAAAATTAAAGCAAATTTCAACTTCATAGATTGCCCTCTACAATCTACATCCATTCGCTCATATGATTGTCATACGTGGTGCGGCTGCAGATTTGTTTCCGACGTGGTCTTCCTCCTGGCGATGGGGTTCTGTTCTATCCAGGTGAAGTGTTTTCTTCGTCACATGAACCGGTTGCATCCACTAGGCTAGAGCACATTCTCAGTGGCATGCAGGTGATAGTTCTTTTGGAATGCTTTCTCTATTACAATGCTAGCATATGTTTTTTTTACAATTGAAATAGATCCATCCTCTATCAAAGCTTTATTCAGCCATAATGCTATTATATGTTTGCTAAGTTAGAACTATTCAGATTGAAATTAGGCGCTTAATACTTATTCTGAAATTGGCTTCGTGGCTGAATCACTTAAGCTTTGTCATTTAAATCCCACTTTGCCTTTGGTTGTACATACGAATATTTTTTCCATGAACCTTTGGTTGTACACTATATTAGAAACTGTGATGCCAATGACACTTGTAATATCGCATGACCAAATGAAACTTCCAGCCTTCTAGTTCTTAATTTTAGCTGCCAGAACCACAGTTCTTGACTGTCGATAGTAAAAAATTCTGAAACTCTCAATCAATAAGCAATTGCTCACGGTTGGACTCTGTTCACAGTTGTTCCTTACTGATGTTCTAACGCAGGACATCGAATACCTGAAGCTTTATTCGTCAAGGTACGGTAGGGAGGAAGGTTTAGCTCTCCTTGAGAAGACAGGCGTGTATCTTGGGCCAGATCGTTATGCGCTTGATCATGGACCAATTGATGTGATGCGTGGTGAGGTATACCGCACTTGCAGGTCTTAGAGCAGAGCTATCAACTTCTGGTTTTCACTGTAGCATCCCTCTTGTTGTTGTACATATGATTTTTCATGTACTGTGAAACTTAGCATCAAATACTTATTAATGAACCCCATCAAAGCTCTGTTTTCACGTTCACCTATTCTCTCCATTCTACGGTACCTATGATGCTGCCAGCGTGACTGCAGCACACGAATTGTATTTTATTCGGCTATCACGGTGCCGATTCTTATTTCAGAAAGGACATTATGATGCCCTGGCCCTTCAAAATATGGTGAGCTTTATCGCCTGATGAGGATGTCACCAGGGCTATTTCAGGATCTAGCTATTATATGTTATCCTCAAGGAATTTTTCACAGGTTGCCATCCAGTAAAAGGAGGTCACTTATACAGCACAAGTGGAAGGTCATTGTCATGAATCCCGTAGTAATTCCGAAAGATCTCCGACACCTCCATTGTCCGTACTTCTTGCCTTATTCATACCACAGAAAGCTTCAAGAAAAACAACCAATCAGACCTAGCCGACATATGTGATGCTATTACATGTTTATAGCGATTGGTCTGGTCTTTTCAGGTCAAGAATCACAACATGCTGCCTTTGTGCAGGCGTTAATCCAAAATTTTCATCCGATTATCCGAGACACTCCTTTTGCCTTTCTTTTTTAAAAAATGTGATGTTACCATTGACCAGCTGAGATAGCGTACTGGGCAGCCAATGTATTGGATGCAGGTATGCTTGTATAATTCAGGTACTAGTCATTGACCATGAGCAGTTTAACAGCCACTGGAGCAATGGCTTCTTTCGGAATGCAATCTTAGGAGATTACAGTACACGCATCTTTCCATTTCCAATCTTCACCTGATCTAGGAGATCAGGAGTGAGTGCTTGCAATGGCTGCACGGCCATTTTATGATTGCCTGATCTCACTGAGCAACGACGATACTCTGGTCGGTAGCCGAGTCTGAAGTCTAGTCTAGTCTTCACGGGCATTTGGACTGCTGCTTTTCGGATCTGAAGTTTCTGCTTGGAGTTTCAGTCAGAGCCAGTCTTACCCTGGTCCAACCAAACTGACGAGGGGTAGGTATTTCGGTACAGTTTTGTAACTGTAGCTTTTTCTCTCATCCGATTTCATGCTCGACTCCTTGCATTTGCACGAATCAGAAAATATTATGGTTTCATGGTGAATGATATGATTCTGATGAAGTGGAACCAGAGTTGTTAAGCCAAAGTAGCTCTGTCCTGAATCAACGAGGTACATGCAGAAGGATTTGGAGATGTCCATGGTATGAAATGATTTGTGCATGTGCAAGTGCAACGCCGTTTGCTGTTCTCTCGCTATAAACCTGTATGATTTACAGGTGCCTGTAGCTCTCGTCTGAATGTTGCTTATGTTTTTTCGTTGCCTGAAAATGACTCCAAGGGGCACAATGATCGCCTCCACCGAATGATTGAAATGCTGCATATGCTCCATTTGTCTCCTTCTGCTTGGCGGTAGCATTTATCCTTCCCCTTTTGTTCTGGAGCTGATTTTTTTTAATACACCCCCCTGAGCTGAAAAATGTATGTTAAATTAGAGTGAGTTAAGATCTACTCCTACTTTCTTTTTCAATTAATAATACAACTACCCTCATTATAAAGTTGCTTTGGTGGCTACTGATGCAACTTTAGTTAGTACTTGCCATGAAATTTTTAGCATTCCAAACGTGAAGATTGGGACTTTTCACCCAATAATCCCCATTGGCTATTGCCACCTTTTTATCCTCGTGGCAACTTGGCAACGGCAACACCACCCCCACCCCCACACGAGGAGCAGAAAAGATCTTCGTGGAGATGACCACGAGCAGAACGGGTACGTGCACACTGTAGGAGTGTGAGATGATAGCTAGAACCGAGGAAGAACCGGCCATCCAACCATGCAACGTAGTACTATGGAGAATGGACCAAGACGGAAGTGTGTAACCTTTTTACTGCATCTCATCATCCTTTGTTCATTAGGAATGTCTCAATTTTGGTACTTACATGTCTAGTTATAAGAAGCATGCCTGGAAAACCTTTATGTTAGAGGAGGATTGAGCAAGAAAAGAAAAATCAAGGACAACAAAAGTCAGATTAATCAATGAACTAATAATCGTAAGAAAATCCATTTTTCTTGCCTGTACTGTCTGTCCGTCTTATACAGTTCTCCATGACCCACCCCTAGGAGCATTGCATCTTGAGGACCCCCTGTGTACACACATGGGCTCTGTACTAAGTTCTTAGAGGGGTGGTATTTTGGTCCTTTTTATTAGAGAAAATTCCTTAAATAGAATATAAAATCGTCTAATTTCTCTATATGCCATTGAAAATATGCATTGACTTTATATACTACTGAGCTAAATTTTTTGGCCTCATGCCACTGTTGTTAGTCCACCATCTACAGGAGTACATGATATTAAATGAGCCACAAAATGAATAAAAAAATATTGTTCCTTCTTTTTAGATACACAAATGGCCAAAAGCCCATTTAAAAACAGGATTATAAAAATATAGAAATATAATATCATGTGCCACTAAATTTATATAGAAATTAAAAATATAGGAAAATTTCAAAATTATCATTTGATTAACACACAAGATAAAAACATGAATTTAGAGTCATAGAAAGAAGAAAACATGAAGTAAAATGTCATGCTTATTTTCCTCTAAATTTTTAAAGGAAATGATATGATTAAATCCTTTGTTCCAAAAATTTTCATAGAAAATTTTCATATAGGATTACCCTTTGAAACGCTAGAATGGTAAAACAGAGAAATAGAAAAAATAAAAGATTTTCATATAAATGCATATATAAAGTAGAGAATTACAAAACCTCAAAAAAGTATAGGAATCAACATTTGAATAGACCGTAGGAAAAACACAGAAATTGAATGAGAGATAAACTAAGAGGAAAATTTTCAAAATGTTAAAGCTCTTGCTAAGCGCCTTTTAATTTATAGGATTGGCAAAATATTTTTATAGGATTCAAATTTCTTTAGAATTTTCTCTCTATGTCTTTGAAAAGGAAGGAGTGTGTCCATATAGTTCCGTTTCCAGCAACAATAGCAAGAGGTATGACATTTTTGTAAAATTTCCTTTGTTTTTTTTATTAAAGGGCTCCTATCCTCTTTTCTATGTTTTTTTATTTCCGTAGTATTAGAGAACACAGCACTTTATTATTAATCAAAGGTTTCTATTTTTTTCGTGCATTGAATCATTACTAGGATTTTGAAAGGTTCAATCCTTTGTTTGAAAAGATCCAACAGGAAAATTCCCTATGGCGTTAAGATATTACAAAATTTCTCCAAAAATCCGAGGTCTAAACTTTATATGTTTTTTCTATAAATGAAATGGGGCCGAAATCTCTGAACACCAAATATTATCAGCATTGGACATTGTTGAGAACTTGTTATTACTTTTATTGTTTTTAATTTTCCACTTGATGAAAAACTACTGTAATAATGTAATAATATGATGTTGAATTTTATGTGTCGCAGCAACCAGGTTATCTGTCATTAAAAAAACCACATCTCAGGGCGAAAGCACGATTATAAAAAAAACAAGGAAGAAAAACCTCCAGATCCCCAACTAGAAAAATCGTTATTAAAAAAAAGGAAAAGAAAGAAAGAAAAAGATAGTCACCATAACCACACCCCATCCATGTCCACATCCCAGCTGACAAACTTCGTTGCTTACTGCGCTCTCCTTTCCGTACACCGTGATAGATCAACCACAATATAAGACGAGGGTTTACCTGCGACCCCACGGTACTCTACCTCATCAGCGACGTGTTTGCACACCCCCAAACCCAAAGTAAACCGTTCTCACGGAACCGAACCAAACCAAACCAAACCGGGCAGTAGAAGAAGAAAAAAAACCACCATGATCCAAACCATCCCAACCACAACACCGACGACACGTCAACAAAACAGTAAAAAAAAACTCGTTTTCAGCAGCGAAACCAGCTCCAGCTCTGTCCCCGGAAGAAAAAAAAGCTCGTTGCAGTAACCATAGTTTCGCTTATACGGATGTTTATTCGTTCAACTTATTAATAATTAAAAAATAATTTATAAATAATATATATATATTCTTATTGATTTTTAAAAAAATTACTGTAAAATAATCTATGATAAAAAAATTTTAAAATTAAAATTAAAATTTTAACTTATAAATATAAAAGCGAAATAATGAGAGCGTTAGTCTATTACCGTGTCAACGCAACTCCTCCCTCCCGAGTCGACGAGTCACCAAGCAGCTTCACAGTCACACCACCCCCTCTGCCCCCCTCTCGCCGACTTCGCACGATAGAGGGAACTCGCGCCGCTGTGCTGCAGCGCTGCTGCTCCACCACCCGGTCCTGTACGAGTAACGCAGTAACGCACTCGCGCCCGCCGTGGCGTGGTTGGATGGATAACGGCGACGTCCCGTGATGGCTGGCTGGAAGGCTGGGCGCCTGGGCCAGCCGCTGCCTTTTTCCCGCGCCCGGCCTTATCAACTCCGGAGATCCAATCCAATCGCTGCTCCGTGGCTGTGTTGTCCACTTGCCCCTTTCCCCGCGACGATTGCCACGACCACCGCTCATCGCCGCCGCAGCGCCGGCGCCGCCACCACCACCGCAGTTTTTGTACGTATTTCGAGCGTGACAGCTGGTGGCGTTGGTCTACGCCGACGTAGAAAGGGTGTAATAAAGGCGGGGAAGCAAGCGAGCGAGCCAGCAAAAAGGCGTGGCAGAGGGGAAGAAGGGGCACGTGCGCACGAATCACGGCGCGGGATTGGACGGCGTGGGAGGGGAGGCTACCCACCCCGCACCGGAAAGCCAACGTGCCGGATTGGCACCACCGCACCAGCGAGCGACACAGTGACCCCCACAGTGCGGGTGCGGGGGTGTGGTGTGGCCTGGCCGCGGCCTCCATCAGTCCTCCGCCTCATCATCCCGATGCCTCTCTGACTCCCACCGCATCTCCCCCAATAGAAAGGCAGCGAAAATTGGAAAGAGAGAGAGAAGCAAAGGGGAAGGAAGGAAGAGAGCGAGAGGGGAGAAAAGAAAAGAAAAAAAAAAGAGTTTTTTCCCCCCTTCCTCTTCGCCCGTCCACCGCCCGCCGCCGCGCAGTAGTAAACAGTTCTCGGGGGGAGGGGTAGGGTGGAGCTGCGGCTAAGGAGAGGGGAGCGGGGGTGTGAGCTGAGGGGAGGAGCTGTGGCGGCGGCAGATCGAGAGGAGATGCCGCCCAATCCGACGGGGACGGGGGTCACGGAGCCGGAGCCGGGGCAGGTGGTGGTGGAGCCGGCTCAACCGGCGGTGGCGCCGGTGAAGAAGAAGAGGAACCTTCCCGGGACGCCAGGTGAGAGCGGGGGCTTCTGTGGTTTTGGTCGGGCTGAGGTGCCCTGCGGCGTGGTTTCGCCGGTCTGATGGGTCGGTTTGTGTGTTGCGTGTGGGCAGATCCGGACGCGGAGGTGATCGCGCTGTCGCCGGGGACGCTGCTGGCGACGAACCGGTTCGTGTGCGAGGTGTGCGGGAAGGGGTTCCAGCGCGACCAGAATCTGCAGCTGCACCGCCGCGGCCACAACCTGCCCTGGCGGCTGAGGCAGCGCGGGCCCGGGGCAGCGCCGCCGCGCCGGAGGGTGTACGTCTGCCCCGAGCCCACCTGCGTGCACCACTCCCCCACCCGCGCCCTCGGCGACCTCACCGGCATCAAGAAGCACTTCTGCCGCAAGCACGGCGAGAAGCGCTGGGCCTGCCAGCGCTGCGGCAAGCGCTACGCCGTCCAGGCCGATCTCAAAGCACATGCTAAGACCTGCGGCACCCGCGAGTACCGCTGCGACTGCGGCACCCTCTTCACCAGGTACCTTCCGCTGCTTTCAGCTTCCATTTCTCCCAACTTCCAATGGTCCCTTGGGGGCTTTTTTTTGTGTGTGTTCTTGCTTTGATTCATTGGCCGGCGTGGTGGGTCGGGTTCAGGAGGGACAGCTTCGTGACGCATCGCGCCTTCTGCGGCGCCCTCGTGGAGGAGACCGGCAGGGTGCTCGCCGTGCCAGCGCCGTCGTCGCCTCGCCCGACTGATTTGGAGGCTGAGGAGAATGTGAATAAAGATAAGGATGAGGAGGAGGAGAAGGAGCTAGAGAATGAGGATTCTCCCGTGGCCGAGGTGGATGAGCCGCAGCTCAGCCAGGCGGTAGCGGAGAAGCCGCAGCAGCAGTGTGCTCCAACACCGCCGTCTCCAATACTACAGGAGCATCATCAGCCGATGGTGGCTGTGGCAGTGGTACCAAATGTGGATGGTATGCTTCTTTCACATTTTGGTTTGTTTGTCATATTGCCCATAGATAAGCTAGATAAGATTTATGGCAAATCAGAGCTCATTTAATCAATCTTACTACTGTAACAAGAAAGCAATGCATGTGTCTTGTATCTTTCCCAATTCGGTTGGTCATATCAGTTAGCTGAACAATGAGGGGTGGCATATTTCCGTCTTGTTCTGGTCTATCTGTTTGCAGATCAAGAGGTGGTTGCTGAGCCAGCCGTGATTGCCAAGCAAGAGGTGGAAGATGAGCGAGATGAAGACATTTGCTTTCAGGAAGCGGATCGATTCAAAGATGCTGAACTGGAGGACTCAAACCTGCTGGACAACAACACTCTGATGCTGCCTTGTTTCCTTCCCTCGCCCTCAGAGGCCATTGGCACAGATGGTACCAGCACCAGTTGTGGCACAGGAAGCAGTGTTACCAATTCTATCGCTCCAGCTACGACGACTAGCACATTTGCTGGTCTGTTTGCATCGGCCACAACAAGCAGCACTCCTCAGAGTAGATCCCTCCGTGATCTTATCGGCGTTGATCCCACATTCCTCTGCCTTGCGATTGGTGCACCGTCTTCTCTCTTCCCTCAGACAAATGCAAGTGACCCCTGCTCCTTTGCTCCACCTCCAGCACCGCACATGTCTGCAACCGCTCTCCTACAGAAGGCTGCCGAGGTTGGTGCTTCGCAATCAAGCTCATCTTTCTTGAAGGAGTTTGGACTTGCCGCTTCCACCTCATCGTCTCCCCCATCCAAGCTATCTGAAGGGAGGTTCACTGGCAACACCACACCATCTCAGCTGCCTCAAGGAAGGTTCATGGATAACGCACCGCCAGCCAAGCTGCCACATAGAATGTTCACCGATAACAGTGTACAACAGTGGCACCATAGGAGCAATCAGCAAATGGAAATGGAGCCTGGGCCGATGCTATCTGGCGGTCTTGGCCTTGGTCTCACCTATGACAGTGGGAATTCAGGGTTGCCGGACTTGATGATGGGACAATCAACACTGTACGGTCCCAAGCCTGCTACTCTGGACTTCCTTGGGCTTGGCATTGGAGGGACCATGGGTGGCTCCACTGCCAATGGTGGCCTCCCGGCATTGATGGTTGGAGGAGAGCTGGATATGGGGTCTGCACAGTCACCGGCTCCATGGGAGGAGACCAAGAGGAAGGCCAACGGCCACACAATCCTGTGAGGTTTTCTTTTTTGTAACCTTGGGTTTTGTGCTCTGGTTAGGAGTATCATTCTTTCAGCCCTGTACTGGTAGAGCCATAGAACAATGTAAGCTGCAGACTTGTAAATACATCCGTGCTTTTTTCTCCTGCCTTTCTGTCTAGATTATTAAAGGCTATTGTTGTTATAGAGAAAAAAATCTGGTCATTGGAACCTGACCTTTGTTGGTTCTGTTCCTTTCAACTGTATGAATGTAACATGGGCAGTAAGTAGGTGCTGTTATCTTAACTGAGAGACCTGCGGTTCGAATGCGAGATTGTTTCGGAAAAGATAAGGTGAGATTAGGACACTGAGGTTGACATGAGCAAGATGTATTTATTGTTGCTATAAGCTGGGTCAATAGCCTTGCCCAAAAAACTACTTTTGTGGTCTTTTTACTTATACTACTACTTTTCACCCTGCCTTCTGTGATTGGATGACCATTCTTGATGGTTACTGATGATCTCTTTTGTGCCCTTTTTTCTTCAAACACTATATCTTCTGTGCCTTGTATTATGTTATTAAGTTCTATACTGATCAGTCAAATGTTTTTCCACGACTGTAAAATGTGTAAGAAAATAGGCGAAGACATATCTCGAACATGTTTGATCAAATGTTTTTAGATCAGTTTCTCACCTGTGACAATGGCTTTTGTTTTACTAGCAGCTTAGCACAGTGTTACTGTGACATTTGTTTTGCTACTCCAGCTTAGCACAGTGTTACTGGGGTACATTTCTAGCAGGCTTTTTGTTGTTCAGAGACAAGTGTTCCTGATTCCAAAGCGAAGACAGATCTAGTAGGAGCTAGCGCTATGTCTGGATCTGAAGAAGATATCTACGTCTAACGACAGATTTTTTTTTTCTGGATCAGTAAGTTGTAGGCACGCCTGCCTTAAGAGTGGAATCACATCCTATCCTCGGTACCTTTCTTCGAATATAAACAGTAGAAGTGCAACATAGCTTTTCACAAAGAGGAGAGATGACCGGTCCACTAGCATAGCGGTATTACCTGGGGGGAGGGGGGGGGGGGGGGGGGGGGCTTGAACAAACACATTTTTTAGATCATGAGAAACTGGTGAATTTTCCGATTCAAACCTTTTTTTCTTTTTTCTTGAGGTGATACAAACATAAATTTATATGTTCCAAACAACCTGAAGGGCCTTAGAAATTGGGAAAATTTCTATATTCCTACATAAGTTAAATCGTTTTCTCATAATTAACATGGAAGTTTTGGGCACACAAGCAGTGCAGAATCTAGAAAAAAAAGAATTAGAGTGTTGCTACTAATATGTATACAATAAACTACTGCTCTCTAATTGGTGTGTTGCGTACTTTCCTTTTCCATCTTCTATTCGCTTTTTATAAATATGTTTTTTAACCGCTAAACGATATGTTTTTATAAATATTTTTATATAAAAATTACTTTAAAAACTATATTAATCTAATTTTAAATTTGTAGCTAATACACAATTAATAATTAATAAGTTACTTCCGTTTTATGTGCCACGGAAACGGATCCGAACCCTCTAACGAACACAACCTAACACTGAGATTACAAACTTTACTAGCTGTCCCCCATACCCAGTAGTCCCTACATGGATTTGCCCTTGCCTAAAAGTATATCTTTTGTAAGGCCCTTGTTCAGGACTGCTAAACGCGGTTCAGTCGGTCTAGATTATTTGTTTTATTCTTCTAGAAGTAAGATTTAAAAAATATTATTCTATTATATTATTTAGACTACTTATTTTAATTTATTTATAAAGTTTATTTCTTAAAATATTAGTTTATTTGTATTAATCAAGTAGACCATCATTTCATTTCATCTCCGTTTCATCGTTTCAAAACGCTACCTAAGACCACCATCATCTAAGTCCATCAGGGATTAGTTAAGTAGCTACTCTCTCCGAGCACTAAAACATGTTGCCTTCAGATAAACACAATTTCAAGATGCAATTTTGACTACAATTTCTATTGTAAAATATCTGTAAACCCTAAAAAATCATATATTGTGAAAGTAGTTCTCAAGATAGATCTGCTTATATAATTTTCATATGTGCAATCTAAATATTTTCAAAAATTCTAATGTTTGAAGCTTATATAGTTTTCTCCAAACATATCCAAGACAACATATTTTGAGGAGAATATATGTTTGTCTAGCATCGGGTGTTCTTTTGATTATTCACCATTTTATGTAGTCTTGTCCCACAGTTGCAAACTGGCGGATAGTATACGTTGTGGCAGTGTGTGGAGTTCTATCCACTAAAACATGTCAACGTCCTCTGGAAAGGAAAAGGAGCGAACGAACGTGTCGAGATTCTGCTGGGACTGTTCGTACAGACCTACAGGATTGTTTCATTGTTGTTCACTGTTTGCCTGACAGAACGAATGCAGTGTAATCTCTGCAGTCGACAACTGAAAAGTTAACATCGAGACATCGCAAAAACTATGATTCATCACATCCCTCCTGTAAAGTTTGGTGAAAAGATTTCACAGAGGAAATCCTTGCTATGAATCGGTTGAACGGTTCAGAGAAAAAAATAAAAAAATTAAATTTCTAAGGATTAATTTTGGTCAGTCATTCGATTTATATTTATAGGAATAAAGAAAGAAAAATTTTCTCTTCTACAAGTTACAAGAATATATAGAAAATTTTATATCTACTCAAACCTCCTAAAAAGTTGTTAAAAATTGATACGTGCATACATTTTTATTCGTTCGCTTATTTTATTCCTACATATTAGAATTCTTTTAAACCAAAGCATACTGTGGGGTGTAGCTAGCATGTGTGGAGTAAAATCATTATATAACGTTTAGCATATCTTTACATATTCAAACCTGTCACATAAGAAAACAACACAAGTAGTTTTGCACAAAATACTACTATCATGTAATACCTTTGTATTAACAAATGTAATGTCAAAAAGGTGATAATTTGTTACATGCATTTCAAATTAAGCTACTATGTCAAATAAAAAATGTCAAGAAGTTAGACTATACATGACCACCATGGGTATACACCACTAGCCAAAAAGATTACATTCTTAATTTCTCAAAAAAAAAAGGAAATTGTTAGATAGCAATAGCTCATCAGAATGTTGGGCTCGACAGGGATCCTCACGACAACAGACTTGTGGAGACAGTCGGCACGGGCAGAGATAGCCAGTCGGGAAAGGAGACTGGCGACGAGTGCTTGTCCACCTATCTCTAGCAAGAGGGAGCAGCAAGACACGGTTGGCGATGATCATGGCCTCCTGGGTGGCGGCGAATCTAGAGGAAGGTCAAGGCCA
The DNA here is from genome assembly GCA_030770085.1 of Oryza coarctata. Lineage (NCBI taxonomy): Eukaryota > Viridiplantae > Streptophyta > Magnoliopsida > Poales > Poaceae > Oryza > Oryza coarctata. The sequence continues at coordinate 16,193,831 of CM061475.1, forward strand.
GAGATTAAGAGGACGACGAAAACTTCTTGGAGACAAGCGGGTGGTGGTGAATAGGTCAAGGCCGAAGATCAGAAGGATGACAAAGACTCCTCGAAAGCAAGCGACAACTGATGACATGGACGGGTTGGAGCAGCGGTTATAGGGGCGTTCAGATCGACAAGTGGTGGTGTTGCTACTTGACACTTGACGAACAACGAGCGAAGAACTAGAGCCTGCCGAGGAGATCAATCTTTCCAGGGAGATAGATGTTGATGGCAAAAAAAAAAAAAAACTAAATGGGTGGCTGGCCCTAAGAGATTAGATCCCTCTTGTGGGCGATGACGGTGGAAGCGTTAAGCGGTGCACTAGATCGCCTGCTCTGATACTACGTTGAATTATAAAAGAGAGAAATATTGCATAATTAGATTGATATTGAGCCTTAAGAACCATTATATATGGAGTTATATGGATATTAAACAAAAAAGATACTTTAGGTGAGGAAGAACTCTAAACAAATCAATCTTATCATAATATTTCAATAACTACCATATATCTCTAGCAGAAATAAAAGAAAAATTACGATATCTTCTTGATGTAATAATTGGTTGAGTTTAATAAAAGTTTATATTATTAAAAAAAGAGGAAGATTACATTCATAGCCAGAGTCATTTAGTCAGTAGGGTTTCATTTCTGTGGTTTGCAATTGGCCCAAGTCACCTTGTGCTAAAAGATAGTGCTTTGCTAAGCATCTTCAAGATTAACATGTTGCAATCGAACAATCATAGCTTGCTTCTGAAGAAGTTTCAGGCTTTATGATCTATTGTCAATAGTCGTTCTTGTTGTCCAGATCGAAGGGGATTTGATACCACGTCAACAGTGGTGTAGCTATGCTGTTTCAGTATCTTCAGACTAATTTTGACAAAAGAGAGCAGAAAGGTATCATATGCTTATCTTAGATTTTGTGTACCCCATGCATAATGAACTTGTTATGCATTCTCAGGAACCGGCCTGTCATAACAAATTCGATTCAGAACCATTCTCACTTCTACACATGTTGCTGTCTTGCCGATCAGATGCTGGAGTTTGTGAAGTTGATAGGAAGTAATATCACCATCTTATCTAGAAATAAGTATGTTGGCCCAGTATTAAAAACGAGCTATAGCTAACAGCACATGCTGGAACGTACGGTACAGCAAACCAAGAACACGTGTACTGTAGCTACTCCTTGCAAACCGGAACCATCTGAATATCTGATCGTGACTCTGTCTGAATGCCGTTCCTTCTGCATGCATTCCTATTGGCCATTGTTCAGCAATCCGCTTCGCTCATCTCATCCAGTTCGTCATCTCATCCCTTCCATTTAGCAGTGCAGTGACTGCGATTTGGTCTGGGGTTTCTGCTACGCTGAACCTGAATGAGCCTGAATATTCAGGCTCTGCGCCTCACCCAATTGCGTCACCGGCTCAGTTTGAATATTCAGGCTATTTTTCTTTCTTGCACTGCTTGTTACTCCCTCTATTCTTAAAACTAGATACATACCCGTGGATTGCTAAAGCAGAAGGATCTATCCGTTCTTTTTAATCAACCACTTAGTTTTCTACTTTTTCTGTTTTTTCTCTCGGGGCGACGTCCTACTCAGGTGAGGAAAGGGAGGGGGAGGATGGATGACAATACTTTTAAGTAGTAGAGAAATGTATCATTCTAAAATATGTGTAACTTTGACCATAAAAACCATTTAAGATATATATTTTAGGTATAACAAAATAACATATTTAAGTTTGTCATAACATCAGCTTTCATAATACTATATTTATGTAGCTTTTCTTTAATTTATGTTAAAGAACTAAGTAATCAAACTTGCATAATGTTAAGTTTGAAGGTTCAAATCAACATGTTTTTACACCAAAAGGAGTAATGCATTGGCATCTTCCGCTGGACCTTGGAGCCCACAGGCTTAATCTTTCTTCCTGGCGCCGGCCCATTCTGCAGCTAGGTAAAAAAAGAGAAATTGGTCGTGTTAGTTTTGGGCTCAAAGTAGCCTAGATCCCGAGACAATAGCTGTGACGGTATCCTTCGTCAGTTTAACTACTCCCATGATTCTATCACGGTTTTCTTCAGATTAACTAGTCCCAATATGTTTTGGAAAATATTAGGTGGTTAGGGAATCAATCCCGTGGCATCCACGGCGAAGCCCCCGATTAACCCCTGATTAATCAATGTTATCCTCAGGTTTGCAACTCGATTATCTTAATGGTTTCTTTAGTTCGTCGTTACTATTGGTGACGATCTGGATTGGTGGCCACAAGTTCTCTATGTTTTTCATCTGTTTTTTCTCTGGCGGTGGTTTGGTGCGAATTAGTAGCATGCAGCTTAAATCCATGTGTGCTCCTGCAGTTTCTTTTCAGCATGTTCATCAAACATGTATTCCAGATGCGTCGGTGTAGTGAACTTAACAGCTAGCAATGTGCCTAATTTCATCTCTTTTTTTTTAAAAAAAATAAAGCTATGTGCATGCTTGTACATTCCTCGGTGCAATGATGAAATAAGTGATTTGATTTGCTGGGATATAATAGGGATGTTTTATGAGAAATAGTTTTCTCCCTACTTTATGTGTTGAACATTAGTTAACAAAAATCTTGAGACGATGATGAAAGGTGATAAACATGTTTTAACTTTGGGGGGTGGGGGGTCCTTTTTCCTAAAATAGCACTGTCACTTGTTTAATTTATAGCAGGCGGTGCTAATATCACAACATTGCAATAAGCCATACTAAAAGCAAACAACTTTATTCAGCAAAAACATAATTAACTGTCCATTTTTGCTGCACCGGTTGATCTTTACTCCAGAGGGCTAGCTAGCCTAACACTTCAAAAGCACCCATAGTCCTTTAAATTTAAAACATTGCAAAATGTCATTATGCTTTCGGGCTCCGTAGCCATTAATTCGTATATTTTAAGTATTCGTAGTAATAGTCTAATACCTTAGAATAGAGAAAATACTTGAAAAATTCTGCAAGTACACACCTTTATTTCCTAGGCTTGCAATTGGCACCAGGTATGCATGGATCAGTGTAGCCTGATTAATCACTTAATTAGTCCATTGATTCCCTTGCTTATCGCTGCACCATTAGTCTAGGCAACATCAAAATGTACGGAGAGCAAAGGAAATCAATTGCTCCATCATCCTTATGGCTCAAGCAAAAAGATTGCAGGGAATGGCTACATGGCTGCCACGTTTCGCCGTGCCATGGGCAACGTACTGTCTACTGCTCTACTTACTAGCTGCAGCTTCAGGGCTAGTGGCTGATCGGAAATCACCCTTTCTTAGCGGGCATCCTATCAAGCTTAGGCATTGAAATGGTGCTATTTTAGTGGATCATGTCACATGGTTAGTGGCGTAATTCAAGGAAAGGTGAAAGATTAGTTTGGAATAAAGGTGATGAGTTCTTCGTAAGGGTAGTAATTAAAGATTAAAATTGTGGGTGAAAAACTATGTTCCGTACAAGTAAACATCAAATCTTTTGGGGGGGAGGGGAGGGGGGTTGTCATGGGGCTTTGACTTGCGCGGTTAGGAGGGAGAAATTAATGAGCTTTTGTTACAAGCAGATTAATGTGTGATAACTTTTTCTCTTTCCATGTGTCCAAGGTTGCATTTACAGCTGCATAAAGCCATATAAAGACAACCATTTGTGCTTGACAGCAAAATTTGCCATAGATTAACCATTTGTTTAGTCTTTGTTATACCTCCATGGTGCCATTTAAGACGATCATTGCAGGTTTTGGGCAGATCCAAGGGATTAGTTGGAGGTTGGGAAGCAGGGGCGTGGCTTGTCCGGGAGTAAGGGTTCTTCCATTTGTTTAATCAGCTTTTGTAGTTAGTAAGTGCATTAACATAAAGCAAGTGGAGATCATGGAGCACGCGAGGGAATCGAGCACATGATCATCAGAATTTGGGTTTATCTCCTAAGCCATCATGTTGATCTCTCTGACTTGGACAACTGTCCTTACTTAGCTTTGATCTCTAATTAACTACTTATTAATAGTACTGTTGCTGTACTTAATTGAAACCAGCCTAGATGTATGTGTAAAGGATCATGATTATACAGCCATAATACAGCTAATCTCAGCTATTGAGGTCTATTAATAACTTCTCCCTCCTTAACCCCAGCAGCTAACCATGCATGTAGATCCACCATATCCACTGACCATTTCCTCTCTTTTAAGAACTTTGATATGGTTGGCTAGCTTACTATTAGAATGACCCATGAAATACATGTACTAGTGTCTGTAGTCTGTACAGTGCATTGTTAAGTAATTTAATTTTTTAACAGCACTTAGGATCATAAATTCACAATGCCAGGACAGAAGTTTTTTTTATATGCAGGACGCAGAGGTTTCTTGCAAGGGCATCAACAGTTAATTTAAAAGGAACTAGCTAGATTTTGGTAAGTTTTCTCAGCATTATCTCACATGTAGTTCGTGTAACACCATGTGCGAGAAAAATGCTTAATTAGCTAGCTAAGTCAAAGTTTTCTTCGCTTGTTGATCTTCTCTTCACCAAATACACCTTCACCGGTGCAGTGTACTGTACACACTGCCACGACGGTTGACAACACTGCACATGCATGGATATCGTTGGATCGATAAGTCAGTCAAGCTACGACTCTACATCGTGTGCTGTGTGTTTCTTGCACCCAATAACTCCTGTTTCTCGTGGACCCAGAAGCTGATATGCCATAGCTAGCTACCAACAAGGACCTAGCTACATTGTCAAGAACGCAAATGGCGGCTAATCCTTCTCACAGCTCAGCTGACTTGAGCTGCTAAACAGGGAGGGATTGGATAAGCCTAAACAGGGAGGGATTGGATAAGCCTTACCAGAAATGCACAAAGCCAAGATCAAAAATTGGATGAACAGTATCGGGAGCTTTCTAATACGAGGTCGATGACTCAGTGTATCAGTGCATGTAACGTCGACCGCTGATAGGATCCAGACTACATCCAGATTTTCAGAGTCACGTACAAACAGTCAGTCATCAGGGGAAAAGGCAAAAATGCTTTACGTGGCATGTGCGTGCATGAAGCAGATCAGCTGTCCGTCGTCCGCTTTAGTATCGATTTTAAACTTCCTTTAATATTAATTTTAAAAACCAATACTAACAAACCAAGATTCATATTAAATAAAAAAATATATAGGGTATACAATCCTAACCTAATACCTCTCACCTTCATCCTCATCCTCATAAACATTACCAACCTATCTATATCATACATCAATCAAGTGTGAATAGAGATGTTTTTGTTTTGAATTTAAGAGTATTGATCGATAATATTAATCGTAATTAGATGTTATTTTTCATTAAGTAGTGGTCAGTGTTATAACTTATCAACCGATATTAAAAATATTTATAAAGACTTAGTCGATATTTAGTATACAGATTTTTAATTTAAGTCAGTATATTTTTTCTTTAGGGATGACTTGGATTCGAACAGATCAACCAAGATCCGGCGTAGATATACAGCAACCTTTACAGTTCAGATGAGAGAATGTAGCATCAGCTGCTGCCCGTAAATAGGCCGGAGGCGGCTAGTTTCTGAGTAGATAGGCAACCGGCCGGACTGGTACTTGTGATCGAATAGATAAGCCTGGATCGAGCTTTACATGTAATCTTGCTCGATCTCCAGTGCAGAGAAAAGGCTAACCAGTGATGACCAAAATACACTGCATGCCCTGAAACTCCAATAAGATAATAATACTTCAGCATGCCGTTATGTTCACGGGGGACAGTACTACGTACCTTTACACGTACAGACCTTCGATCTGATCTGCCCCACAAGACGGAATATGCCAACAACGAACAGCCTCAGGATGAATTCTTTGCATCTTATTTATTAGATTATTAAAATAGATTATTTGCTGTGTGTTTTTAAAATATTTTTTCTTAAAAAGACTTTTTCTACTACATTGATTACATCACTTATCATTATTAAAAAAATATGAAAATAATTGATTCTATTCCGTGTCAATGTATGAGTATATATAGACGGTCGAGGTGGCTCATAAGACAATCACATAGTACGGTTAACCTATTATAATTACACTTTCTATAATTACAATAGGCAAATACTTCCCTACAGTCTAATCGGAAGCATCGCTAACATTCAGGCTGGATCGAAACTTCTGAAATAGTGAGATAGGAAGGCCTTTGGTAAAGACATCGGCGTACTGCGATGTCGTAAGAACATGTAGGACTCAACGTGATCAAGAGCGACCTTCTCTCGAACAAAATAGAGATCAATCTCAACATGCTTCATCCGCTAATGCTGCACCGGGTTGCTGGAGAGATATACAACATTGATATTGTCACAATAGACCAAGACGGCACATCGAGAGGGGTGACGAAGCTCAAGAAGCAGCTGTTGTAGCCGCTTCAGCAACACCATTTGCTATAGCATGATATTCAGCTTCAGCACTTGATATGAAGACCGTAAGCTGACGCTTGGAAGACCAGGACATCAAGTTATCTCCAAAAAATACGGCATAGCTAGAGGTCGACCGGCGAGTGTCAGGATAGCTAGCCCAGTCGTCATCTGTGTAAACAACAAGATCTGCAGGCGAAGATTAGCGCATGGTCAGCCCAAGAGATAGGGTGCTCTTCAAGTAGTGTAGGATTTACTTGAGAGCAGCGAGGTGTGGCTCTCGAGGATCATGCATTTAGAGACAGATCTGCTAAACTGCAAAGGTAATGTCGGGTCGGGTGAATGTCAGATACTGTAGGGTGCTAGCTAAACTGTGGTATTGTGTAGTGTCAGCGACAGGTAGTCCATCAGCAGGTAATTTAGAGTGAAGATCAACAGACATGCTGTACGGCTTGCACGCACTCATCCTGGCACGCTCCAAAATATCCTGACTGTACTGTCGTTGGGAAAGGAACAAACCATCTACGGAACGTGTCACAGAAATGCCCAGAAAATGATGTAGCTGACCCATATCCATCATAGCAAACTCACGCGTGAGAGCCTCAATGATATGCTTGAGTAATCCCGCAGAGGAGGCAGTGAGGACAATGTCATCCACATATAGTAGTAAGTAGGCCGTGTCTGGACCGCGGTGATATATGAAGAGCGAAGTATCTGACTTTGTTTTAACAAATCCAAGTGACACGAGGTGAGAGGCGAACCTATGATGTCAAGGAGTCTGTTTCAAACCATATAGGGACTTGTTGAGCCGACATACAAAATCTGAGCGAGAAGAATTCACAAATCCAGAGGGCTGCACGCAGTACACTGTCTCAATGAGAGTGCCATGGAGAAATGCATTCTTCACATCTAGTTGATGAATAGGCCAGTTCTGAGATAATGACAGAGAGAACAACTCGAACTATCGCAGGCTTGACAACTAGAGTGAAAGTCTCATCATAATCAACACCAGGCCGTTCTGTGAAACCTTGTAGGACCCAGCGAGCCGATGGAAAACAGATTGGGAGCCGATCAGATCAGATGGGCAGCTTATCGAAGGGATCAGCAGATCAGAGGCCGATCTGATCGGAGGGATCGGATCGACAGTAGAACCGATCGGATCGGAGGGCATTCGGATTGGCAATAGGCAGCCGATCAGATCGGAGGAATCGACAGATCGGAGGGATCGGATCGGCAGTAGAGCCGATCGGATCGGCAATAGGCAGGATCCGATCGGACCGATCAATAGGGCGCTTGGAAAATCGTCAGTAGAGCCGATCGGATCAGAGGATGATCGGATCAACAATAGACATGATCCGATCGGACCTATCGGCGAGTGATCGGGTCGACAGTCGGATCGGATCAAACCAATCGACAGGCGATGAGACCGGCGATAAGCGATCGGATCGACGGCAGAATCCGATTGGACCGATCAACGGGCGATGAGACCGGCGACACTCCCGGTGACAGTAGATCCGATCAGATCGGCAGCGCGGGCGATGAGACCGGTGACACTCCCGGTGACGTGCAGTCAACACCAGTGGTGGCGATCGGATCGGCAACGAGCGCTGGTGCGAAAGCGGCAGCAAGATCGGATTCAGCGGCCACACCCGGTGACGAGGACAACTACGGGGTGGGCGATCAGATCAGTAGCGTGGGCGATGAGACCGGTGACACTCCCGGTGACGTACAGCCATCACCGGTGGTGGCGATCGGATCGGCAACGGGCGCTATTCGAGAACGGTGGCGTTGAGGACGTCGGACCTCGACAATCTCTCGTAGCACAGTAGTGGCGAAGGAGGAGATCGACGATGGTAGTAACAGCGGTGCCTTTGGTTGCAGAAAAATAGCGGATTGGAACCGCTCTGATACCATAAAAAATGTGGGAATGATTGATTCTATTCCCTGTCAATATATCAGTATATATAGGTAACCGGGACAGCTCACAAGGCAACTACACAATCATACCATGATTAACTTCTTATAATTATACTTACTATAATTATAATAGACTAACAATTATAAGTTATTGAGTTGTTTTTTAAAAGTATTTAATTTATACATATAACCCAATCAATAATTCACAGCAAATAATCCACTCAACAATCTATATCAAACGGGACTCAATTAAGTTAGTTAAGCTAGACTTAAATATCAGCAAATGGCTGAATAAATAGATAACCTGTAATAGAGTAAAACACACAGCCAATTCTTAAACTTGGACCAGGACATTATTTAGATTTATAAACTTATAAAATACAATTTAGATTCTAGACTTGATTTAGTGTATCACTAAAGATCCAAAGTGTGAATATGTAGCTCAGAAGCTGATGTGGCTATCACGGTGACGACAATTTTGTATTTATATGCCCCATTCATTACAATATGCCCCGAATCGAGTCCCATTATTTTCAAATTGCAGCCCACTGTTGCCCTAATAGTCATTCTTCCTAATCTAATTTGGAAGTGATGGGAGTCAATTTGGGAGAGTAGTGTAATAAAGAGGTTAAATACAAAATTCTCGTCATCAAATAGTTACATCCGTGTTTGCGCTACATCATATACATTTTTGAAACTTAGGTGATATAGTAAATCAAGATTAGGATGTAGGATGTGTATTTTATAAGTTCATGAACATATTGGTCTACGTCTAAAGACCGGCTATATATTTTACTCTTTTCATAATAATTTTAGAGTAAAAATAAATGCATTAAATATTATAAAATGAATTTAGTTAAGTTGGAGCTGTGTGGCTTAATAGATGAATGATTTAGGATAATTATTTAGGAGTATAAATGGATAAATTAAACATTATAAAGTTAAAAATAGATTTAAAACAGTACTCTAACAAATTTATGTATAGAAAATTCTATTAAAACATCATACCGTTTACTATCTTAAGAAACATATACGTTAATCTATTCATCGAGGCAAGGAGTGGGACCTTAAATCTCCATGACGCTAAGAAGAATGGTTCATTTTTGTGGGCGTACTGCGCACCTGAGAGTTGAGACTAATCAACCAGCTGCCGCGCGAGCGACGAGCGATCGAGCATGCAGCTGCAGCAGGCGGCGCATTTGCAATCCATCCCGGAACGGAGGGGCTAGCTGGGGTGGAGGCGCTGCGTGCGTGTTCGCTCGCGTGGCGAGAGCGAGATCAAGCGAGGTATATAGGAGCAGTTTTCTCTCCGGCTCGCGATCGGCCTGGCCGCCTGGGGGTAGGGGCGGGCGACACGTCACGGCGGGATGGGGCGGGCGGTCCCGCGTGTGGGAAGCCCCGCGCCGCGCGACGCGTGTGCGCAGGGTGCAGCCCATGTGCCTACGCCCCTTGTCTCCCGGGCTAGCTACTCCCACAGCGACGGACGCCCGCGCGCGCCACCACCACACCACCGCCCTCCCTCCTGCCCCTCGCGCTACCTGACGCAGAGGCCTCCCTTTCCCCTTTCCTAGTTTCCTTGCCTACCACTAGCTACGAGTACGTAGCAGCTTCATCACAGTGTGATCACACACAAGGAGTACTAGCTATGCAGATGCAGGGCTTATCCACTGTTGCTTTCGTCCGGCCCGGTACCTGGAAAAATACACGCTCCGATCGACCGACCGAACCCTATCCAGGACCATCTCACCTTCGCCGCATGCTTGTCTGCTATCTTTACTGCACGTGCGCGCGTACATCCTGACCAATCCAATACAGCGATTTTATTTCTACCCTCTTCTGGTTCCCGGCGCATGGGCTCAGACCATCTGATGACACATACTATGATCGTTTCGGATATTCCTTACCTGCAGTACATATGACGCCGTAAACCCTACGTGCAGACGGCTGAAATTCTGATACAGTGCATGCACCGCAGCATATGGATATAGTTGCACGTCAGGAACAGTAGGATTTGTGCACCTGCGTGCTCGAACTCAGATAATTTAGCAGTCCTCTCTCTTGAAAACACGGTAGGGATAAAATCGGAGATACCGATCGATGGAGCACCTAGCTTTCTAAAATTCAAAAGAGGGTAAACAGTTGGCTAGTAAGTAGTAGTACAGTCATCCATGGAACAACTACTAACATGCTACCAACTCAGGCGAGAATCTGGAGTAGCTAGCTAAGCTCCTCGCCCATGTTTTCAAAGAAAGCGAGAGCCCTTTCCAGGGGCAAGCGCCACCTTGTCGAGCCGGCCAGCCGCGCTCTTGTCCTGCTGACCTAGAAGGTCGTGCATTCCCTCCCCCACTAATCGCAAAATTATGCATTGACACATGCATGCATGCACCCGGCCCCTACTTCACCAAAGTGTGTGTGAGTGTGTGACAGTGTCAGACAGAGTATCCATTCCAAGGGGATAACAAGTAACTTTTTGTCGGTCGGCATGCCTACGGTAATATACTGGCAGTAGTAGTACTCATGATCGGAACCAGATAACTGCACTATCCAGTGAACAACACTGGCCTTCTTCAGCTCTAAATGCTCAGCAATTAACAGAAACTTTTTTTCTTTTAGTGAGTAGTAGTAGTAATCGTGCTCGAACAATATATCGATCGATGGATCAGAATTTGATCGTGATCGAGTTTGCTTTACGGTGATATGGTTGAGAAAGCAAAGTGGCATTAAGCAGCAGCACCGGCTGCGTATGCACCTCTCCTATCTATATATATTTACTCGTAGGTCTCTCTCTCGAGACACGCACCCGGACTTAAACATCAACTGGTATCTTTGCTGCTGGTGGTGGTGGTCCTCTTCTCCATCCGGACAACCCAGTTCTGTTCCTTCCTCACACAACCACACACCGTCCTCCGGCCCCCTTCTCACTCCTGTCCTCTCTCTATCTGCTGAGCTGATCCGGCTGGGAGAGTTAGCAAGTGCGAGTCGGCATGGACCGATACGGCGAGAAGCAGCAGCAGCAGCTGTTTGCCTCCTACGTTGACGCCTCCCTCCTAGCAGCCAGTGGTACGTGCTACTTGCTGCAGCCATTCGCGCGCGTTGCTAGCTAGCTCGATCTCCTCTTCGTGACATGTGCACCGATCACATGCATGCTGGCTCGATCTTTTTTCTATGTGTGTACATATAGGTGGGGCGCAGGGGGAGAGGCCGAGATCGCGGAGGAGGAGGCGGCGTGCGGCGAGGTGCGGCGGCGGGGGAGGTGAGGTGGACGGAGGAGGGGACCCAAAGAAGCGGCGGCTGAGCGACGAGCAGGTGGAGATGCTGGAGGTGAGCTTCCGGGAGGAGCGGAAGCTGGAGACCGGGCGGAAGGTGCACCTGGCCGCCGAGCTCGGCCTCGACCCCAAGCAGGTGGCCGTCTGGTTCCAGAACCGCCGCGCCCGCCACAAGAGTAAGCTGCTCGAGGAGGAGTTCGCCAAGCTCAAGCAGGCCCACGACGCCGCCATCCTCCACAAATGCCACCTCGAGAACGAGGTACACATATCGATCCTTGCATGTACACACACGCATACAATTGCTGCCATAATTCCTCATTAATTTGTTCAAATGCACGCAAGTGTGTCAAAACCAGCAGCTATAATCTTATCCATATCAGCAGCTATAATCTGATCCATATCCATGGAGTGGAGTGCAGGTGCTGAGGCTGAAGGAGAGGCTGGTGGTCGCCGATGAGGAAGTGAGGCGGCTCAGATCATCAGCGCGGAGCCAGGCGGTCTCCGTAGAAGGCGGAGACATCGTCAGCCGTGGCGTCGTCTGCGCCGGGAGCCCGAGCTCGTCGTTCTCGACGGGTACCTGCCAGGCGCCGGGTGTCGGCGGCGGAGATCACCTCGGGGACGATGAACTGATGTATGTCCCGGAGTACGGCTACGCTGATAACAGTGTGGTTGAGTGGTTCAGCCTGTATGGATTGATCTAAAAAGGATCGATCGATCGGCGATGGCATCTGCGGATTTTAGTTAGTCATAGTGTTAATTAAGCTGTGGTGATCAAACTGACGACGGTCTCTAAGTGTGTTTAATTATGTACATAAAGTGATTAATGGCAAAACCTAGCCAGCTAGCAAGCTTGTATGTATTAGTAGCTCTCTTTTTAGTTTCGATGAATAATAATTCTATATCGTAGTATATATGATATATTTAAAAGATATAGAGATCGAATGATGAATCTATTAAGAAAACAAAGAAAATAATTTTTATATAGATTCAGACTCTCTAATATTAGCTAATAGACCTACTTGAGTCGGTGTTGTTATTATATTAATCTCTCTTGAGTATAGTATATGAGGAGAAAACTATATCGGTATAGAGCTTGAGAATAGTTATCAATGGCTTTTATTGTCGGATTTCTTTAATATTAACTCTATAAGATTAGAGATGATTTGTATTGTTTTGGCTATGTACTTATTTCTTCTCTCGTAAGAGACCTAGAATTACAATATATGAGAAAAAAAACTATAATTTAGTATGTAGCTACATCAGCGTAGAGCTCAAAAATAATTATCGGTGGCCAGTTATTGTTAAGCTTCTTTAATGTTAATTTAATAAGATTAGAAGTGGTTTATATTATCGACTTGTTAGAAGGTAAATCTTAGATGTTCTGGAGACAAATATAGATTCTATCCGAACAATCCTAATGAGTAGGAATCTATATTATTTTCTTATTTGAGACTTCTTCTAGTATATCTACTAAAGTAAATACACGTGTTTATATCATTTCATATCATACTCGCTTCAGAATTTAGTATTAGTTTGTAGGTGTTGATGGGAACTGCTGTGTATATATTAGTTGGGGATCGATAATCTTAGTTGCGTTGATGGGGATGCACATGCATTTCGACTTTCGAGATGAAGGTCCAAATACTTAATTAACCTTTTCAAACAAAAAGAATATCAATTAACTGCATTGCAACACAATAATCTCATGCATATGTTACTTAAAAAAACACAATGCATAATACTGTTAGCTTCAGGAACTCCACATGAGCCACAATCACACTCAATCCTGATATATATACACCAACTTTTGGGCATGCATGTTTGAGAAAATTTGTTTTTTTTAAGAATTAACCTAGTTTTTTTGTGATTTTGTCATTCAACTTAATGGATGTTCAGTTCTTCCTCTATTTAAAAACCATGATGTTTTAAAACGATATTAACAGCAAAAATTGAAGCCGTGAGAAGTGCTTTTAAAATGATATTCAAACAACAGAACTGGATACTAGGTCAATATTGCAAATTTCAGGAAAAAAAAGAATGCAGGGAGTATTATATTTCAAATAAAAGCTTTGAACACACAAGATCGAATTGAACAATTTTAACTCCAAATTAAATTCAAATTTAAACATTGTCGATGGGTGATACTTGACTACAGTATTTGTAGTCATAGGGTTTAACTGATACCAAGATATCCACAAAACATTAGTAAAAAGAACACACATTGAGATTTTTATATAGGTTAAGACTCTCGACATGAGTAATATATATACTCCCATTTATATGTATTTAGTGCTTAGAGTATAAGGCGGAATCAATGTACTCTATTGGCTATTCACTAGTTTGCGATGACCTATATGGCAAGATGTAGTCAGCTGTAAGCAGCGAGGCAGCTTCTTATATCTTGGTTCAATGTGGCTTGTGTTTGACTTGAGATTCTATATTTGATGTCCTCCTCTCCTAGGGGCTATTGCATTTATACTAGTAGATGCTCTCTTCTCTAAGTAGAACTCAAAGAACTATTTAGATAATACGATCAAATAGGTTAATTCATTCCTGAATCAAAGCTCATAGTCTTATCTTAATTGGGCATTATTTCCTTTTTAGTCATATATGCTTCCATCTTTAAAGACACCTATTCATATCTATGTAAGTATACGGTATCTCGAAGATGCTTTAGTTTAGGTATAGAATATATGCCATATCTAGAATACTTACAGCAACATCTAACCTCTATGCAAATTCACTTCAAATACTTTTATCCTACATATCTCAAAAACTATGTTATCGAAAATACGAACATAGTCGGAAGAATAGTCCTAACTAACATAAGGTCCAAGAACATTGTTCTACCATACGACAACGAGGACGATGTCAGAATTTAAATTTGTATATAGGTCAAAAATCTGAATGTGCTCTATAAACCTGCCAAGAATATCACCACTTTTCTTGGAATGCAAACCACCACTGTGTAGCTATAAAATCCAGCAACAAGATTTGTTTTGGTTCCATTTGCCATTTCAAACTTCAAACCTTTGTCTTGCTAGCACCCGTGCCTCACAACCATCAACCCTAATTTCCTCACAACTTTCTCAACCATGTCTCCATGAATCTTCCACAACGAAACATGGATGAGGCGGCAATGAAGAAGCTACAGGTGGAGGGTTCGATTCGTTGCTAGGGTACCATGGCCTAGATAGAAGGAGGTACACGCCCCAAACCTGCTATTGGCTTTATTTTGATTCTCGCCACTTTTTGCCAGTGTGGCATCCCTCTTCCCTTCGAATTTTTGTTGAATATTCTATCTACGAAATCCACCTCTTGCATCTGAACCCTAACTCCATAGACTTTCTAAGAGTTTTTGCCCACCTATGCGAAGCATTCATTGGTGTCATCCCCTTCATGGATCTATGGAGTTATTTTTATGAGCTCCGAGTTATGCAGAGATTGAGAATCGTAGTTCATTGAGGTTTCTGACTCCACGATGGACTCAAGGACTCATATCCAAATCACTACCTATACATCCAAAAAAGACTGGTGTCAGAGTTGGTTCTATTTGGAGTGTATAGCCGAGTTTGACAATCTTGATATCCCCACCGAGGTAACAATAAATGTAGATGAGTGGAACAAACCCATAGCCACGCCCATCTCTCCAAACCTTTATCGATAAGATTTTTGTGTTTAGAGTTCAGGGTCTGACAACGTACGAGGTAATTGAAGACTTTGTGCGTCGTTGGATTTAGTCTTTACAACTTCGTCCTCACCCCATGTACATGTACTTAGGGGCCGAGGACAAATCCTAGATGTCACGCCAAGGTATGTAGGATACACGTATCTTTCTACTCTCTACACTTATTTGTATTAGGACATAATTCTAATCTCCTAATATCTTTTGTGCAGATCTTGGTGATGCAACGGTCATGAAGCGCATCAAGGAGGTGGTGACAGACCTGGTGAGCTCGGCCGAGAGTGTCCATGCTCCTCTCTACGATCTCCCGGAAGATGGCCAAGACAAAATTGTCAATATAGATCCTCACTTTATTAATCCCTAAGTTCTTTCTTTTTCACCGTGCTTGATAGCATAGAAATTAGGTTCTAATACTATTAGGATCTTCCATTGGTCGACGTTGTTGGCCCTCTAGTGGACCTCTGGCTCTCTACCGAAGATAAGGTGACAACAGAGCAGGAAATGGCCTAGGCGTCTAAACATGCGAAGTTAGCCCCAAGTGCTGCTGCTGGTAGAAGTAGTTCTCAGAAGAGAAGAGCACTTATTCAATCCGGTGGTGTAGTTAAGGCCACCCACTAGACAATGACAAGTTTTATTACTATTCTATAAAGCTTATCCGAGTAGAAATTTTTTGCTTTAGCAAAGTAGTAAACGTATCTTATCTTTATTGACCAATGTCATTAGATATCTACCCCAACTTAGGGGTGCCTTAAACTATTTCGCTCCAAGGGCAAAGCCCAAGTTAGGTATGCAAGTATCTGATCTTGTCAATATCAAACACTTGTTGGTTTTGGGTCTTCCATCAATGATTTTCATTTTCTTGTAGCTTCACTCCTACCACCTTGGACCAACAATCCAAAAAGAGGAGGGGTGTTAACGCCAAAATCTAGACGATCGGTTGGCGCTAAAGCCGATCGGCTAGGAGATCCGATGGGGCTAAAGCCGATTGGCTGAGAGGTTTGATGAAGGGTTTAATGCAGTCATCAGCCGATGGAGATACTGAGACAAAGCCGATGGAGAACTATAGAAAAGCCGATCAGATTAGTAGAAGATTGGATCGGCTTGAAGACAGGGGATTGTCCAATCAGGATTAGGTCCGAGAAGCCCGAGAGAAGGAAGGAGAAGGATCGGTTTAACTTAAAGAAGGTCCGATAGCTACAGTGAAGAAGCCGATCAAGTTGCAGCAAAGGAAGACTCGATTACAAATTAGAAGATTATTTAGATGAAACCGGGTTTGCGGAAGAGCCGTGGACTCCACGGCAGGGTGCTTATTTTTGTAAATTATAACCTTACACAATTAGGGAGGTTTAGCTGGTTAGTTAACTTCTTTAGGAATATTTTCCATTGTTCCTACTAGGAAATAATGTCCGATGGTCATAGACGCGTCGGACTTTGTCTGTAAATCTAGGGTATAAATATACACCCTCTGGAAACATGTAAGATATCTCTCGATCATATACAAATTCGGCGCATCACCACCCTAGTTCATCTAGGTGTTTACCGGTGGGTTCTGGCTCTTGACGTGGGGCTGCATCGGTTAAGTCCGATCTCCGGTGAAGGGGTAAGTCCCGCCACTATCCTGGTATGCTTTGTTCTATCTAAGACTGCATCGTTTAGGTTCGAACTCTTAGTCAGATCAGGTGTACCGTATCAGGTCCGTGCAGGGCCTATCGACCTGTTAAGCTCCCTCTGCCGTCGTCAATCTCGTGCTACATCGGTTAGGTCCGACCTACGGGGCTGCCAACGGTAGATCGAGCTTCAGGCATATAGTCTTCTGCACGGCATCTCATCGAAGTGAGTAGCCGATGAGTTATCCATACTCTAAGCTTCACAGGGCATCGGCCCCTCGGCCGATACGCATCAGCCTTTAGAGGCATCCCCTCATCGGCTCAGCTAGCTGATGGGTTCGCTCCTATCCTTGCTACGGCATAGCTGATCCGACGTCCTCCGTATCATCGCCGCTAGCCCTGGCCTCGTACTGTCTCGGTTAGGTCCGATCTTCGAGGTTCGGTGTTGATAGCGTTACCACGGCGGGCGACGGGTCTCGTGCTGTCATATCCGGAGCGGCATCGGCTTTGCAGCCGCGCCTTCTTGCGCTAATCATTGCCTAGGCCACATGCGCACTCATTGGTTTTTCCAGCCGATGAATCACTGTTCGGCTGTCCGGAGGGATCCCGTGCGTCTCGCCATCCTCTGAGCACACCCAGGTTCCTCCATCGGCTCTGCGGTCGACCCCTCGTAGACACCTGTCCACATCGGCTCCCCAGCCGATTGAACAGCATCCCGAACCTATCGGCAGCCAGCCGATAGCGAGTATCTATATCGGACCCGCTCGTCTCACTTCCTTGTCAATTGCAGGGTTAAATTGACTGGCACGCTCACGAACCTCAAAGCTTAAGGAACTGTACTGGAGATAAGCAGACCTCCCAGGCCTTCACGTGACCGAGCTGCCGTCCCTTCCCGGTCGTAGGATTTTTTGGCGGTGAGCACGCTTCTTAGCACACCCGGTGGGATCGAAGGTTTCATTCATCGGTCGATAAGAACTGTACTTTATTCATCGGTCAATCGGGTGGAAATCTTCATTCATTAGCCGATTGGACTGAATTCATTGGCTGGAGAAATCTGAAGACCGTTCATCGGCTAGTGATATAATTCCATTCATCAACCAGCGGGACTCTACAAGTGCCTGATTAGAAGTCAGATTTTTCTCGTCAACCCGAGGGACATCTTGTTGTCAATATGTCTAAAGAAAAGGTGGATTCCAAGATGAGGAGATAACAATTTCAGTTACCATGATGGATTTGAATGAAGACCATAGACGGCATATAGAGCAAAATATGGACAACTTTTAGAAGCTCTGTTTGGAATCCTTCAATATGACTAAACAAGGGATGATTCAAAAAACACAATTACCAAAATGTATTTTGATGAAAGAATCAGGCCATTCAGCACCTGTGAATTCTTCCAAGCCATTGCAAGAAATATTCAACAAATCATTTTATCAAGCATTCAGTAATCCATCAGGAGTATAGATGGATACACTACAAGATCTGATCGAGAAGGCGATACAAGAGTCATCGGCTCAAGAGACCGATCAGGATCATGTGCCTTTGCCGATAGAGATGGAGGAAAACAAGGATCTATCGGCAAATATGTATCCACCAATACAAGATCGACTCGGGGGGCAACGGCAGGAGGAACCTCCAAAATTTTTTCAGAGAAATCATTTTGGAAAATATCACAAGCAGAATCGGGTGCCATATCGACCTCCACATGATCAGGAAGATACTTTAAGAGAGAAGAATTGGTTAACCAGGATTGTGGATACAATAGAAGAGCATTTTGGTATCAAACCCAAAGATCAAACAGTAATGTATCGGCACCCATATCCAGAATGGTTTAATAGAGTTCCACTACCTCGCTGAAACGCGATACCAGATTTCTCAATATTCTCAGGACAAGACAACATATCTACATTGGAACACATCAGCCGATTCTTAACATAGTGTGAAGAAGCATCGGCTGAGGAAGCTCTCAGAGTCTGTTTCTTTCCTTTATCCCTCTCTGGATCAGCCTTCACATGGTTTTCTTCGTTACCATCGAACTCGATTGAAGGATGGGCCGATCTGAAACAACAGTTCCATGGGCATTTCTGTATTGGGATTCAAGAAGCAAGACTGTCAGATTTGACATCGGTTAAACAGAGGTCCAATGAGTCAGTTCTGGAATACATCTAACGTTTCCAGGACATCAGAAGCCGATGTTATAGTCTTGTTCTGAGTGATGAACAATTAGCCGATTTGACCTTCCAGGGGTTATCAAGTCGCATCAGGTGAAAATTTTCTGCCCAGGAGTTCAACGGTTTAACACATCTGATGCATATGGTATCGGCTTACGAGAGACGATTATCAAGAAAAGAGGAGATGCCGACACATCGGAAGTTACCGATGATAAGTCTAGAGAACGGTCACCCGATCAGGAAGACATCTAAATCGGCTGAGTATAGCCGATTTCTCCTTTTCAAGACGGACGGGTTCTCAGAATTGGTATCAGCTAATGATACTGTTTAAATCGGCTAAGCCGCAGCCGATTCCTAATGTACGGAAGCCGATATGATTATATCGGTTACAGATGGCCGATATCGTTTAAGACGTCGTCATCAAAAAATATATATACACAACTTTTGTTGATCAAGCTGATTGAAGGTTACTGCAAAAGTTAATGTTCAAGATGACATCTGGATTTCTCCGAGGCTAAAGTTTTACAAGAATATTTTAATGGCCTCAATCGCGCGCAGATAGATTTGATCTATATCATTGATGGCGTGGATGTCATCCTCGTCTGATCCAGGGATAGTTTTCAAGTTCTTGTGCCGATGAACTGCTAGCCGCACTTTGTCTGCTACCTTGGCCTCTTGATTTTGGATCGATTTTGGTAGGTCAATGAGATGGGACTCGGTGGAATTGATGTCTTCACGAATCTTGTCGAGTTCTGCCATCAAATCGGCTTCTCGTTTCTTCAAGAGGCCAAGCTTGGTGTTGGCGTGTTGAAGGTTAGCTGATATTTCATCAAGTTTCTTCTTTTCATCAAGGGCAATCAGTCCATCGTTGTGAGCCAGGTGGCTTTGCTCAGCACGATCGGCTATGCGTCGTCTTGATGCAGTCAGCTGGGTCATTTGGAATTCCAAGTAAGCAGCAGGCGTGAGTGCATCCGACAATTCCACAAGCAGAAGGTGTTGAATTTCTGCAAGTCTTCCCCGGATCGACCCGCCATCTTCCACCAGCGAGTCAATCGGAATCTCCAGCCGATGCATAATATCTGACAACTGCTCACGTGCATCGGCTGGCAAAAATGGTTCGATCGTTGTGCTGGTAGCTGCTTCCAGGTATTTGCCGATGTCGAAGAAGAACAGATCGGCTAATGACTGCATAACAACATTAACAAACATGGAGATCATGAGGTAAAAGAAACGACATGTATAATGAACGTACCTGAGAGACAGTGGGGGCAGTTCTTGTGCGGGTATCAGCTTGATGTGGGGCAGTGTGAGTAGATGCCAAAACTTCAGAGGATACTATCAGCTCAGCCCTAGTAATAGGGTCCGACGTTTGGACCTTAGAAGCCGATGGTTCAGGCTG
The DNA here is from genome assembly GCA_030770085.1 of Oryza coarctata. Taxonomy (NCBI): domain Eukaryota; kingdom Viridiplantae; phylum Streptophyta; class Magnoliopsida; order Poales; family Poaceae; genus Oryza; species Oryza coarctata. The sequence continues at coordinate 16,214,274 of CM061475.1, forward strand.
CAAAGCGGAGGTGTTAGGATAAAACAAAGGCAACAAAGAACTGATGCTGACACATACCAATGGAGATGCGGAAGGAGTTAGAATTGCCGTAGGGGAAGGGCTTCGCGAAGCCGATGCAACGATGACAACATCGACGTCGGGTTTCCGTTTCTTAGAAACCGATTGAGCAGCCGGTTTCTTGCGCTTTGGCCCTGATACTTGCGACACTCGGAGGAGAGCCGATGGAGGTGGACCGCTTTGCCCAAGAAGGGATCTGGCCGATGGAGATTGATAGATAATCGGCCGACCACTTGCACTGGTCGAAGGTGCATCTTTGTCGCCAGCCTGTGGAATCGCGAGAATCAAGATACAGTTGAAATTCAATACGATGAAGACATGATAGTGAAAGGAGAAGGATTACCTCTTCATCAGATTCCACGTAGTCGGGATTGAGGCGAAGGCAATAATGTTCAGCCGATAGACTATATAAGTGCCTTCCCCATTCTAACCACCATCGAGCGAAGATTTTGGTATTAGATATGCAGGGCTCGAAGGTGGAGATAGTCCATAAGGACAAGTTCGATGTCATTGAACTAAGTCGGTCATACTCCAAGCCGCTTTTCACTTCTCCGTGAGCTCGGAGCTTGCCGATGAAGAAGCCGATAGGGAGTTGGCCGAAGCCTAACTAACGAGCCCTAACCGAAGGATGGTAGAATTCGTATGATGGATGTTGGGATCGGCCCATTGAAAATCCGATCGGGCAGAAGACAAGGAGTTATGGAGGATAAAAAGATGGTTTTCGATTCTTCATCGGCTAAGGCATTCATCGGATGAAACCTAGAAGGCATTTCAAAGGACAAGTCATCCCCGTACGTGAACCAGATGATGACCTCTTTGGTAAAGCCGTAGTAGAAACACTTGAACCATCGGTTGAGTCCGAGGGGGGTCATTTTGCTTCCAGGAAGAGCCAATGAAGCTTCACCGAGCGAAATGCATCGGCGTCGGCTGGCCTCGTTTTCTTCTGGGTAATCAGTCGGGAATGTCATGGAAGAGAAAGGGTGCCTGGCAATGACTTTGGAGGTGTAGACGTTCAGCCAAAGTTGTATAACCCACCAGGGTCCACCGATATGTCCGACTGAATAGCCTGTTGACAGCTTGGTCGCAACTTGATGTAGCAGATGATAAATTGCTCTGAGAAGATAATGCCCTAGGGGAATTTGGTGGTGATCGGCCAGGAGCTCTGCCAGATATTGCATGTTCGTTGTTGGATCGAGAGTTGAACCACCAAAGAAGAATTGTTTCAGCCAGAGATTCAAGAACGCTACATGTTCATGTCCATCAACTAGGCCGAAGGATTTGTTATACAAAGAAATTTACTTAGTCCAACCTCTGACATTCTTGGTGTTTAGTCGATGCTTAGGTTTGAATATGAGGCTGAAAAGGTTTATGTAGTGGGTGGTGTTGAGGCAGGTCAACATAGTAACATCCATTAAGGTAGGGGTCATCGGCCCATGTCCAAACATGAAGGCATTCAAGATGTCCGACCAGAAGTAAGAAGCCGATGCAAGCAGAGGTTCGTTCCTTTCCATATCGGCTAAGGAAAGGTTAATGCAATGGTCTATTTACAGATCCTCCCATAAAGTCTTTTTGGAGACAGAAACCCTAAGGTACTAGTTCCTCCATTCAGGGAGTTTGCTAGGCTAGGATCTGAAGCTTCGAGCCCAATTGGTGATGGCCATGGATGAGTTCTTGAACGAGATACTTTCTATTTCGGAGTTGATGAAATCAGTCAGATCCTCGCTACCCATAGGGCCAAGAAAGAAGTGACAGGGGCGGTCGGAGATTGGAATAGCGATCTGGCTCTTAAGATCCTACAGAAATCAGAACTCGACTATTGATAAGAAATCGGGATAGGGAAGAATCATGCAAAACATAGGATGAAAGAGCATGTAAAGGTTACCTCGGGGATTACATGTGTGGAAGCCATTGCGCAAATGAAGGAGTAGCAGCCGATAAAGAAATCTGCGAGAGCTCGCCTTCAGTTTTCTGAGCCCGTCGAGATTCACGGAAATATGCGGATGCCTGTGGAGCTCATCGAGGTTTGGGGGTTTTTGATGAGAAGAAGTGTGTGGAAGAAGGCTGAGGAGGGGATATATTTTATAGAGGCGGAACGACCTAGGCAGAGATCTGAGCCGATTAATATAGGTTTTAACAGGTCATCCTGGTTTGCGGAGGTTTCTTATGGCTCAAAATTTCGTAGTCTGTTGGCAAACTCCAAAATTGGGGGGCATGTGTTAACGCCAAAATTTGGACGATCCGATGGCGCTAAAGCCGATCGACTGAGAGATCTGATGGGGCTAAAGCCGATCAGCTGAGAGGTCTGATGAAGGGTTTAATGCAGTCATCGGCCGATAGAGATACTGAGATAAAGCCAATGGAGAACTGTAGAAAAGCCGATCAGATTAGTAGAAGATTGGATCGGCTTAAAGACATGGGATTGTCCAATCGGGATTAGGTCCGAGAAGCCCGAGGGAAGGAAGGAGATGGATCGGCTTGACTAAAAGAAGGTCTGATAGCTACAGTGGAGAAGCCGATCAGGTTGCAGCAAAGGAAGACTTGGTTACAAATTGGAAGATTATTCATATGAAACCGGGTTTGAGGAAGAGCCGTGGACTCCACGGCAGGGTGCTTATTTTTGTAAATTATAACCTTACTCAATTAGGGAGGTTTAGCTGGTTAGTTAACTTCTTTAGGAATATTTTCCTTTGTTCCTACTAGGAAATAATATCCGATGGTCGTAAACGTGTCAGACTCTGTCTGTAAATCTAGGGTATAAATATAGACCCCCTGGAAACATGTAAGATATCTCTCGATCATATACAAATTCGGCGCATCGCCACCCTAGTTCATCTAGGTGTTTACCGGCGGGTTCTGGCTCTTGACACGGGGCTGCATCGGTTAAGTCCGATCTTGGGCGAAGGGGTAAGTCCCGCCACCATCTCAGTATGTCCTGCTCTGTCTAAGACTGCATCGGTTAGGTCCGACCTCTTAGGTCGATCGGATGTATCGCATCACGTCCATGCTGAATCTATCGGCCCGTTAAGCTCCCTCTGCCGTCGTCAGTTTCGTGCTGCATCGGTTAGGTCCGACCTATGGGCTACCGACGGTAGATCGAGCTTCAGGCCTATAACATTCTACACGGCGTATCATCAGAGTGCTAGCTGATGAGTTATCCATGCTCTGTGCTTCACGCCCAGTGCATTGGCCCTTCGGCTGATACGTATCAGCCTTTAGAGGCGTCCCACAACGCGTAACGCCAAACGTATCGGTCCCTCAGCCGATACGCACCCGCCTTCAGAGAGGCGTCCCCTCATGGGCTCAGCTAGCCGATGGGTTCATTTCTATCCTTGCTACGGCATAGCCGATCCGGCGTCCTCCGTATCATCGCCGCTGGCCCCGGCCTCGTACTGTCTCGGTTAGGTCCGATCTTCGAGGCTCGGTGTTGATGGTGTTGCCACGGCGGGCGACGGGTCTAGTGCTGTCATATCCGGAGCGGCATTGGCTTTACAGCCCATGCCTTCTTACGCTAATCATTGCCTAGGCCGCATGCGCACTCATCGGTTTTTCCAGCCAATGAATCACTGTTCGGCTGTCCGGTGGGATCCCGTGCGTCTCACCATCCTCTGAGCACACCCTGGTTCCTCCATCGGCTCTGCGATCGACCCCTTGTCAACACCTGTCCATATCAGCTCTCCAGCCGATCAAATAACATCTCGGACCTATCGGTAGCTAGCCGATAGCGAGCGTCTGTATCGGACCCGCTCGTCTCACTTCCTTGTCAATTGCAGGGTCAAATTGATTGGTACGCCCATAAACCTCAATGCTTAAGGACCTGCACTGGTCATAAGCTGACCTTCCAGGCCTTCGCATGACCGAGCCACCGTCCCTCCCCGGTCACAGGATTTTTTGGCGGCAGCACAAAGTCCAGGGGAGAGAGCTCTATAAGAATAGAGATTTTTGGTTCCAAGCTTACCTAGAGAATACATACACGCTTCTCCAGGCTGCTTGCTGAGAACTCCACATGCTTTTGCAACAATTTGTGTTTTGCCAGCTTGGCTTTGTACTCCCCTAAGGATGATGTCTCCGATGTCAAAGGCTTGAGCTTGATTGTATTTTTTATAGTATTGACGAAGGGCCTGCCGATATCATGTTGCCCTGACTATGAAATGTACTTGGTATTCATCAAGTAAATTGTCACTATCAGCATGCCGTTTATCTTGTTCCTCATTGGAGTAGTTTTCTCCTCATGTGGAAACCTTGTGTAGCTCAGTTGGGAGCATAACCTCATTTTTGCACACAAGGAAAAATGGGCTCTCCTTTGTAGCCGTTGTTGGTGCCGTCTATGCAACTTATAGTACAAACTAAAGTTCTTTGATCTAGCGACGATCACAGACAATGAGCCAGCCATACACTTGGGTATTTATGCCATGTAGTACTATTCTGTTTGTGTGTTCAACTTGGTCGTTGCTCTAAGAATATGAGACTAATGCAAAGTAGATCTTGACTCTCAAGTTGATGTAATAATATTGGAAATCACCACTTCTAAATTGAGAATTATTGTCCATTAATATATGATGAGGAAGACCAAACTTGCTGAAAGTACTTTTTATGAATTTGATAGCGTTATCGGCCTTCATTTTCTGTATAAGCACTGCTTCTATCTACTTGGTAAACTTTTTGATTGCCATGAATAAGAACTTTTGACCTCCATATCACATTGAAGGTTATGGTTCTAGGATTTCAACCCCTAGCAAGAGAAGGGCCATGGGAGGGGTATCATCTATAAGGCTTATGTTGGCATGTTGCTGAGCTTCCTATGAAATTAACAAGCTTCACAATGACAGACTAAGTCATAAGCGTCTTGCAAGGCAGTTGGACAAAAGAAACCTTGTTAAATGGTTTTTTCGCATATCCCTCCATGATGTCACAGAGTAGTGTTATGTCATCTTTTTGAGAGACATATTTTAGCAGTACTCCATTAGACGCTCACTTGTATAGATCTTCTTTGATGATGGAGTAGAGCTTTAATTGATGGGCTAACTTTTCTACTGTAATGTTAGAGCCGTGTTCGATAATAGGTTTGACTGTACAGGAGTTCTCCAGTGATTGTCTATCTTGATGTTGGCAATAGTACCGTCAACTATATCGACGTTAGTAGGAGATTTAACCTCTATGCCATTGTCAGCACTTGGCTGTATATGCACGTCATTGATATCACTGATGGACGGTTTTGTCAGGATTTCAAAGAAGATATCAGGTTCAACTGGTTCACGTCTAGAAGCATGTCAGTTGGTTCATCAACATTAAAGTTGTCATTGTGGTAGATATGATGAACATCGATTCCGTTGAAACGCCATTCCATAATTCTCATTTCTACAAAGTACTTCGTTAGCTCCTTATTTGAACACCGATACTCCTTATGCACTTGATTGGTAGCTAGTTGTGAGTCCCATCTCACATTTAGTCATTTTATTCCAAATGCAACGGCTGCTCGGAGTCCTGCCAGAAGAGCTTTATACTTGGCGCTGTGATTGGAAGCCATTAAGTCAAGTTGGACAGGAGAGTTTGAGAGATACCTTTTGAGGTCGAGAAAGGCCTTCTCGATGTTTTTGGTCCACTCAAATTTGTCATGCTTCTTAAAGAGATGAAAAAATGCAATCCTATTTCTTCCATCCGTGCTATGAATGTGCTCAAAGTGGCCATGCACCCAATCAGCTTATGCACCTCCTTAAGTCTTATCAGTCACATCATTTCCTCAATCGCCTTGATCTTCTCGATGTTTGTCTTGATTTTCCTACTAGAGACAAGGAAGCCAAGTAGTTTCCCTGATGGTACACCGAATGTCCACTTCTCCAAGTTTAGCTTCAGCCTATGTTTTAGGAGATTGCCAAACATTTTCTCGAGATCTTCAATCAAGCAATCTCGGGTTTTGGTTTTGACAACAACGTTATCTACATATGCTTCAACATTTTAATTGAATTGGGATTAAAAATACTTTGAACTTCTCGCCGATAAGTAGCTCCAGTATTTTTCAACCCAAAGGGCATTTTGATGTAGCAGAAAACACCATATATGAAAGATCAAGTCTCATGTCCTTGTGTTATAAAAAGTTTTGGTAATTAATGACAACATATATTAGGACGAACTATTTCTATAAGTTGGAATGACTAGGTTGAGTTTCGCCATTAAGATAAGGATATTGAAGGTAGAGAGCGAAATGACTTTGTATGGCAAGATGGTGAAGGGCAAGTAATGCTCGGTCGCAATGAACCATACGGTGGTAAAGGGCAAGCGAAGGGTTTGGCGCCAACGGACCAATACGATTGTAAAATACGAGTGAAGGCTTCGTGTCGATGGACCGTGTAATGCCATGAGAAGTTATGAAAGATCCGCATCAATCATTTGATGAGTGCAAGATGGAGAGCCAAAGATCAAGATGATGTAAGTTTTGATCAAGGCAAAGGTATAATTGATTTGGGACTAGTGTGTTTAATGAGATATAGGTGAATAGACTCGATGGTAAAATGGAGTTGACGTTGGCAACCCTCAAGGTAAAGCAAGAAGATGGTATGAAGGTGTTCTTATAAGTATAGCTTTTCTATTTTTTGTAAGTATAGAAATGACATACTATTAAGAGAAATGTAACGTTGATGTGTTTATTTATGTCTTGATAATAAAAGTGAACCTTCTCAGTGCTTCCTTAAGAGAAATCTAAGCCTTAACCTTAAGAGGTTTTAGAGTTTGTTCTTGATTGAGTTGGATATCCCTCTCAATAATCTTTCCATAGAGCCCAAGATCATCAAAAACGGACTCTTGAATAAAGAGTTATGATCGTTTTTGTAAGGTACTATCAAGTAGTAGTAGATACTCCGGACCGACCTTATTGGTTAGACAAATAAGCTTCTCCAGAGTCTCCAGAGATTTTGGGCGGATACTCTAGACATTGAATTTGTGAGTAATGACTAGTTTTTGAGAGCTCAGGCATTTAAACCTCTCTGCCTACTACATCCTTTGCTATTGTTTTTGAGGCTAAGTTTTAGCAAGAGAAGACCTATCTAAAGCCAAATAGCCCCTTTTAAATCCCCTATCTTGGTGGTAGCTTTTTGTGAGAGTGATTTGAGGAGAGAAAGAGTTGACTTAAGAGATTAAAAGGCTTGGAGCAAGTGAGCTTCACTCTATTCTCTAAGTACTTGAGTTCATAGAAAGCAAATATTTAATTATGTTTGTTACTCTTGAAGAACAAGGTCTCCTACACGACTAGGAGTCACTGGTGAGCTCCCAAGTTTGTGGTGAGTTACCGAAAGTTTGTAAAGGTTCATCCTCATATCCGCAAGGGAAAATGTAATTGAGAGAGAACCAAGATTGTGCTTGGAGGTTACTTGGTAAAACAAGTTTAACCATAGGTAGTAACTCATTGTCCAAGTGTGTCGACCTCAGTGGTCACTTGGGAATGGAGTTTTGCATTGGTGGTTGCTTAGACACTAAAGCTTCATCCTTAGTGCTTGTTTGGTGAGGATTGGAATCGAGAGAGATACGACTCCTTGAAGTCACTCAACTAAGACGTATGATCATTGGGATTTAAACTTTGCAAAACAAATCTTGTCTCTGTCTCTCACTTTTGTACTTTACTTTGTTGCATCATTTACTATTGATTTAGATCACCTCTTTCCTTCCCTACCTTTAAGGATGTCACTTTCAAGTGTTCTTTTGGATGCACTGAAAGAGGACCGAAATATCTGGACTCACTATTTAGATATTTCGGCCGAGGCCCTCTATCTAACAGAGTGGCTTGTCTCGATATTCCGGCCATTTTGACCGGATACTCTGGAGGAACTTCATCTAGATACTCCGGCCATTTGGTCTGAATATTCTAGAGGAGAATTTTATTTTGCTGCAAGTGTTTTTAGGAATGCCTATTCACCCCCTCTAGGCGACATCAAGGTCCTTTCAATATGGGGTTATAAAAGATGTTTTTCCTCGTCCTCTCTAACTATGCTAAAATGATGATAACCTAGGTAAGAGTCAAGAAAATTTAACAAGTCACATCTAACTGTCGAATCAATTAGTTGGTCTATCCTAGAAAGTAGGAAGTGATCATTTAGACATATCTTATTGAGGTTAATGAAATCCATGCACATTCGCCATATGACATTTGCCTTTCGCATCATGGCTAGGTTTGCTATCTATTCAGCATATAGAACTTCTTTGATGAAGGCTACATTCTGGAGTTTGTTGATCTCTTTTTAAATAGCCTCCTTCTGATCTAGTGCGAATCTTTGTAACTTTGGATTGACCGGTGTTACCTCTGGTCATACCATTAATTTATGCTCAATCACCTCCCTAGGACCCCTAGCATATTCGATGGTTGGCATGCAAAGACATATGCATTTGCCTAGAGAAAAGTGATGAGCTCGAGCTCCTATTTCTCTCTAAGTCCTGCCTCAATCTTAACTATTAGGCTTTGCAGTGACCTTAGATTTACTATGTTTCCAAGAAGCCTCTTCTATGGTGGACGGGTATAGAGTCTGATCAACCATGTCGTGACTCTTTTTATCATACTGCACAATAATTTTGACATTCTTAGGAATAGTAATAACTCTCTTACATCCTAAAATCTTAACAAGCTGGTATGCGTAGTAAGACATTGCCATAAACTTTACCAATGTTGTCCGTCTGAGGATCGTGTTGTATGTTGTGTTGAAGTCGACGACATCAAATGTAATCTTCTCAGTCCAGAAGTTATCGGGGGTATCAAATGTAACTGGTAGCGTGACCTTCCCTAGTGGCTTTGAAGATGACTCCAATGTGATCCCATGGAAGGGCTGATCTAAAGATTTGAGCTCACTTTGAGAGGTCTTCATGACTTTGAGCGTGCTAATGAAGGATAGATTGAGAGAGCTGCCCCCGTCTATCGTGACATGAGCAACCCTTATATTCTTGACAATGGACTTAACCACTATAGGATATCAGCTAAAGGTGGCATAAATCACTGGGTGGTATGTAGTTGAGAACATTATGGCTTGATCCGACCATTGTAGCCTTGTTGCCTATCCCTAAGACGTAAAGTATACTTCACGTTCAACCTTTTTTACTACCTCTTGGAAGAATATAAGGTTGAACAGTCAAAGATGTGAGATACCATGAGGTCGAACTGCCGAATATGTGAATTGCCAAATATGTGAGCTAGCGCCGTGGTTGTTGGGGTTCTCATTCTACTACGAGTATGTCTTCTTCCACTTCGAGCTTTCTGTTCCTCTTTTTCTTATTAGTCCAGTCCAGGTCTTTGGCATTACTTGTATTCTTTTTCTTCACAGAGGTCATGTTATCCACCACCTTCCATTTTCTCTTACTTTGCTGAAGAACTTTGTCGGTGAGTGCAACTTGTTTGACAATCTTAAATAACTTCATTGCCATAGTTGCTTATATTGTCATCAATATCTATTTCGTCTATTGATCTTGGATGGCAAACTTGAACACCCTGACGATAGATGCATTGGTGATATATGGGATTATGTTACAACACTCGTTGAAGCATAGTATAAAGTCTTGCAGAGTCTCCTCATCCTTTGATCTCATAGCTTGTAAATCATCATCAACAGCGTGTCTCTTGTATGTGTCTTGTAAGTTCATTACAAATTACTTGCAAAGATCGTCCCAAGAATCAAGTAAGAATCTAGGCAGGTGGATGAGTCATGACCTTACAGAACCCTTTAGCGTGGTGGGTAAATAGTTTGCCATTGCATTCTTATCTGCTTCAGCTATGTTTAACACTATAGAGTAAACCTGAAGAAATTCCTCGGGATCCATACTTTCATCGTACTTCTCTACTGGACTAGGTTGAAATTTTGATGGCCACCTCATTTTTTTAAGAGAATGGGTAAACACTACACAACCTCTACTTAGTTCAAAAGAGGGATGACGGATGTCATATCGAGGATGCCTTCGAGAATCTGATGACGATGAGGATGATGACGAGCCACTGGGCAAGTTATCTGGTTCTCGAGAGGGCCGTCATCGATCGTCGTGGTCTTCGTGCCAGGGCAGCGATCGAGAACTTCACTAACTACGCCCATCTCTTTGTTGATTATCCTCTCCTCGTCGATGATAAGGGGAAAAACTATGGTCCACACGATGATCTGGGCAATTGTTGCGGTCATCCATATACTCATCATCCTTCATGCATCTATGTAGGTCATCATATAGATCATGACTCTAGCGAGAGCAGAGCCGTGGCAAAAAATCTCATCGTTGAGGGAACCCTACGTATTTTTTTAAAGTATGATGATTGTTTCCACCACTCCGAGGGTTAATGATTCTATCATCGCTACTTGGATCACACGGGGTGGTGATTTGCCACCGGTTAATGGGGCAATTTTTGGTTCTTCTCCCACAGCTTTAGCGAAAGTAGCATCGAGATTGGTGATAAAAAATTTCATCCTCTTGAGCAACCCTATGAACTGTGGGTAGCAGAGAGATCTGCTGGAGGTTGGTCTAACAGAGAATGTGTTATCACCAAGTGTTGCGTATGAGTGACTTTTCGTCCTTGAAAAGAGTAGATGTAGATGGCAACGCCGGTCTGAGTACCTTATCCGTTCCAAGAATCTTTGTCAACTTATGAGATCATGGTGAAGTCTTCTCGATCGCCCCAACATCACGGCCAGATATCAAATTTAAGGAAGATTCCTCAGATCCATACTCTCCAAGCCTATGAAGTATGAAGAGGTTATCTGGATCTAATCCAACGAACCATACTAGACGATCAGAATTAAAATCATTGGATGTTTGATCTTGCTCAATATCAATAGATTAAATCTGACGAGAGTGGAGTCGACCAGATGCTGGTGTAGGCTTGTCATCAGAAGCAGCTTGTCGAGCGACCTTCGCCTAAAATACATTATACCCAGGCAATGAGTGGGAACTCGTATTATGGATGGGACATCACGGATGCTTCGTCGAAACCTTGTTGCTTACATGAGTCTGTATTCTCCTTACAAGTGGTTTAGGTATGTAGATCGGTAGCATTAGTGACATAGTTGTCACCAGAACCGTGATGGTTTTGATATGAAGGTAGGCGACTGATGGCTGGGTTGAATCTCCCAAGTCCAAGCTATCGTCAAGACCTTCGCCAAAAGTGTCGCTTCTCGAAGTTATATTGGACAAAAACCTTTGGAATATTAGGCCCCTACCTGGTATGCCAACTGTCAATTGGTGGTATCCGACTACGGTATTTGTAGTCGTAGCGTTTGGTTGATACCAAGATATCCATATAAACAGTAATAAGAAGAAGACATAGAGAGATTTTTATAGAGGTTTGAGCCCTCGATGTGGGTATTAGCTCTACTCCTATTTATATATATTCGAAGATTTGAATCACATAAAGTATAAGGTGGGAGCAATCTACTCTATATAGTCTATCCAACTAGTATGTGGTGACCTACACGGCGATATATAGTCGGTGACCAGCAACAAGACAGCTCCTTGGATCTTAATTCGATGTAGCTTGTGTTTAGCTTAAGATTTGATATTCAATGTCCTCTTCTCCTAGAGGGTTATTGTATTTATATTGGTAGATATTTTCTCTTTAATTAAAACTCGAAAATTTCTTTAGATAATATGATCAAGTAGCATGGTTCGTCACATCTATGATGAGGTTTTAGTGGAGGTGTGTACACAAACAAACATACATGCCAATGAGATCAAACGTCACACTAGTGCGTCATTGTGATATGCAATGCTGTGCATTCTAGTTGCTACCGTATTAATTTTCTCAGTTTGATCCATAATTGAATGTTTTTCTGATAGAAAACTAAATGAATGGTTTTTAATATTCTATAAAGTATAAGAGCTACACGCTTGAAACTATTTAGTGCAATATACAAAACAAAGCATATGAAGAAAAAGGCACTTCATTTTGATCACTTAATCCTGACAATAAACACTTGGCTCAGTAAATATTTATAGCAAGTAACAATTAAGATGGGAAAGGGTGGCTTGTGGCAGCTCATAAGAAAGAGGTAAGGTAGGGTTTTTAAGCAAGTTGTATATGTAGATTGTGACAACTAGACAGTGAAGTAATAGTAGTCAACAGTGGAACCACTTCCTGGGCTTTTGGGGAAGGGCAGGGTGGCTCCACCACTAATAGTAGTGTAGGTGTGAGATGATGATTCGGATGCCGACAACAAGATACTCTTCATTGATAAATATAAAGTGTATTGGTTTTTGACATGGTCACTATTGTTGAACTTCATTAATCTCTCTTATAATATTGTCATCCATAACTATAAAATTAATATTATACAAAGTAATTTTAATTACAAATCCATTGGTACCACTTTTTTTAAGATAATGAATTAATTAAAACATGGCCTCTACATCCAATAAGAGTGAGTTTGAAAGAAAGAAAAATAGATACATAAGATAACGAAGAGATTAGCATATAATTAATTAAATATTAATTAGTTTAAATTTAAAAATAGATTAATATGATTTTTAAAACAATTTTTTTATATTTTTTTAAAAAACTTATCATTTATTAGTTTGGAACACATATACGCGAAAAATGAGAATATTTTCTTTCTTTCACTCGACACTCCCTATAAATATGTACATGGTCGTAAAACTTATGGCGCTAAATATATAATATATTGTTAGCTTAATTATTAGCTAAAAGTTATATATATTTATCTTTTCAAATAAATACGTATCTTATATTTTTCGATGGAGAGCATCCAGAAGGTGTGGCAAGGGAAGATGGTTATCAGAATTTGAGTGCACTGGTTACGTCGCACGGAACAACCGACTGATAGCTAAATGCGGAAGTCTGCACTAGCACTATACTGTCAATCAAATTAATGCATACGATCGATCGATCGATGGGATGGATTGATGAATGCGAATCACAAGGTTATCAGAAGAGCGGCCGGAAAAATGCTGAAAAGCATAACGGGCGCCATGTATATACCTTGTGCACGGGACGACGTCATCTTGACTTGGATGAAGTGAAAGAACGCTCGCGCGCGAAAGCGATCGACGTGCCGATCGCGACGGCCGTTAGCCTGCTGCTCGATCGATTTGACAGTTTCGACTGAACCGGGCGCCACGCCCCCCACCCCGCTTACGATAAAACAACCCACCCAACTTACGATAAAACAACCGGTCACGGCTACGGGATTTGCGAGGAAATCGACCGATTGACCGACAAAAAAAAAAACACCGCTACGAGTGCTCGAACACGTACGCGCGCGCGCGGCCTAAGCACCTAGCGACGCACCGGCCGCGCTCGCTGATCCAACGAAAGCGGAAGGATCGATCAAACGGTCGGACTCCCCATCATGAGCGGCAGCGAGCGCTAGGCCGCGCACGGCCCATTCCTTCAAAGACGGAGTGCGGGATAAGGCCGGGAAGCGACACAAAGCGGCCAGCCAGCCAGCCCAGCGCTACCGATAAAATGCCGAAAAGCCTTCGCCTTCGCCTGCGACCGCGCAGCGACGCCGTCGTGATCGTGGGTCGTCCTGAGTCCTAGCAAGCCTATCTTCCCCCTCGCCGTAGGGGCCGAAGGTGTCGACCGCCCGATAATCCCCTGCATTCTGAGCCTTTTCTCCGGTTCTCGATCGATCCGTGTCGAGACCACAGGACGCGCGTAGACGAGGGGCCCTGCCCTGCGTGCGCCGCGTGGAACAGTGCAGGAACTATATCTCCTGCAGCTGGTGCTGCGCTTAGCGACGTGACGCCATCAGGTTGCATCCATCAGGTGGTGGGCTGAACCCGCCACTCGTCCGGCCGTTGTCCGGCACCTTATCCAAGCCGTGCGCGCTGTCGGCCGGCCGCACGGGAGCCCCACACACCATTGTGGAGACGCTTTCACCCTCAGCTGCCCATCAATTTACACAGGGGCTACTACTAAGCTAGTGTAGCTGCCTGCCTTGCCTGCTTTAGCCCCACGACGAGACTTCGCTTTTGCTGGTGAGCACGCGCGCGATCGACTGCGCGCACGACTACGCGATCACATGAATCAAAGCCGGTATTCTTGGTCTCTGAGCCTCCATCGGATCGGTAGATGAACTGATCGAAGAGTGCACAGCAGCGTCTGCGTCTGCAGCATGAACGGCCAGAAACCGTCGCAGGTCAAAAGGCGCATCTGAGTGTAGTGCGCTGCAAACTACAGGCCTGTGGCAATAATCTGCAAGATTGGCACGTACTACACCGATCGCCGAAGGAGCCGTACCGTCAGCCAGAGCCAGCCGACACGAGGCGCCCTGCGTACTCCTATATGCACATGGAATGCGCAGCTGCTGACGGTAAGTTAGTTCAGGCCTTTGCTTGCTGGGTTGTCTGTGTGTGTGCAGTGTACAGTGCACCTGGCTCTCTGTCACAACAAGCTATGGCTAGGACTGCCATTTTGACCGGGCATGGGCACTACCCCGATCGAACCCATACTACTACTACTACTGCTGCTGAACGTACGTACAGGAGTAGTACAACTAGGCGGCGCCACGAGAAACCAATAATCGTTCGCAACCTCTTGATCTGTGATAGGCTGATGCATGGTAGCGCGATCATACGCTATAGTGGAATGCATGCATGCATGCTTTAGAGACGATTCGCTAATCCGGTGAGGTTTTTGAACCTGGCCTCCTATGACTAATAGGATACCATCTGTCGTCCTTACAAATGACATAAATTAACTGACGGGCGCATCCTTCTCTTTCAGTTGCAAGAAGGTAGGGACTTTATGATGGTTCAAATATTCTTACTTCTGTTTAACAGGATTTGCATTGGCACAATGCGATGACAACTTGACAAGGGGGAAGGATATGCCGCATGGTTTTTTTTACCCGTGTAAGCAGTGGAATGGTCTTGATTACTTATGGACCATCGGCTTGGACAGCATATGCTTCTCAGTCCTTAACAGGGACTGTCAGGAGTGATATGCATAAAAAGCAGATTCGGGTTTGATTGGTCAGATATCATTCGAAGTAGATGCTTAATAAACGATCTTGACCGATGACCAAGGGGAGATGATGCGATGTCTGGATTTTTCTGAGAAACCCTCCGACCGTTCTTTTGCAAAGGGTGAATGGGTTATGTTTTTTCCCCATTGTGAGAGCTCGAAGTATAACGTGAAACTTTTATCACCTAGAAGGTACACATTGTTTCCCGATCTCACGAGACAGTACTGCCGGAGTTTGATATTTTGATATGCTGGTTAATTTGTGAGGACCTGAAAGGCCCCATGGGTTAGCTTAAAATGTATATGTACTATTAAAATTTGAATTTTAATTTTTTTGAGTTTTTATCATAGTTTTTTTTCAATATTAACGTTTAAATCGCTAAGAATATAAATATAAAAATTATAATCATAAATTATTTTTTTCCTGCTAATACGTTGTTTGGTGTATTTTTTGTATTTTGCCAACCAATGGGGCCGAAAGTCTGAACATGATACACAGCCTGGCTTAAACCGTTCAACGTACAGAAAATGTTCATAAAGTTGTACAAGTTAAAACATGATACATGTATTCGTATTTATCATGCCCTGTCGTCACATTAATTTAGTTGAGATGACATAAAAGCTAAAAGGTTCCTAGCATAATGGATTCTGGCCCAACTAGCTAAATGGATCAGCTCCTTTTTATGGGCTATCAAATGCATAGACTAGAAACTAAAGGGCCCACTTTCAACCCTTTTGTGGAACATAAAATGGGCTTGATTTGTGTCTTGGCAATCCCATAGCCACATGTTGGCCCATAAGAAAGATTTGTTCCGAAATGCTTGGGGCAAAATAAATTTCCATTTCCCCCTTTGTTGTTAAATAGAGGAAAATCAATAATCTTGTTGGGACTATCTATACGTTATTCACCAAAATTTCTTGTTCAAAATTACTCAAATCTTTAAACTTCCTGATTACAACAAGTTGCAGCGTTTTTTTTCTTAAGATGAACTAGCAGATTTTTCCTGCACAAAATTGCACGGAACTAGAGGTAGAGTTGGATTTGTATAAAACTTTGCTTCCGTTTCTATAAACACAATTGCATTTTTATATACAGCTATATCAATTAATTTAGACAACCATGAGTAAAGTTGTATTTGTACAAAATTATCTAAACCATAAGCAAAATTATCTTGTATATGTCGCTATTTTTTCTCCGATTAATGGGATAATTTTAGGCCTTCTGAGCAAAGTTTGGTAGCCCATTTTTAAACTATCTTTATAATATAACTAGTGAACTCTTGTGCAAATTGCGTTGAGCTTGATTTTGGAAGTGGAATAGGATTCCTTATACAACTTTTTAAGCTTTTGATTCCATTCATACAATGCAATTGTACTTTATATACAATTATTTCATGGATATAATTGTATTTGGTGTATACTACTCTTAGATTCGGTGCTCTCGTAGATATAGTTGTACTTTGTATACAATGACAGTGATATATGCTATTATATAATCTGACCCACAATGATGATACTTATCTCTTTTTTATATTTATATGGTAATTTCTATGTATATAGAGAGAATGTGATGTTTTCTTAATTTTCGATCTATCTTAATAATATAATAAATAAATAGATGGTGGTTTCTTAATAATATATGTTTTAATTGAAGACTTTTTGTTGCAAAAAGTAACACTAGATTTGTTTGTTCGTTTCACCGATTCTTTGTTCACATGATTATTGTTTGATATATAGTTTGTCCGCACATACGTCACTTTAAGCATTAGCAGCTAGAGTGGCCGTGTAGGATATAAATTTCATGGTCTGAAATGGATGTATTAATAAGCTACGTACAAACTGATGAACACATCATTATCAGTTATTGATCAGGTTTTCATCTGCTGATGATTTCATTTATCTATATATACACACCGTCCTGTTTGGCATTCAATTTTGTATGATTCCAAAGATTTATTTTTTACTAGCATTTCTGGTCCGGGACTCCGGGTGCTTGTTTTAGTCCTTGTCTTCAACTGAACTTCTCTGATTTTGAACTGCTTGAATAGAACCTTATGTGTAGATTATGCCGTTTATTCCACAACATTTAGCTTCCTCCCACGTTTTGGTTAGAACTTTCTGTTACTTAATTATTAGTATTGAGACTTCATTTCATTTAACAAATCGATCATTTCATTTAACAAATCGATTGGTCTTCAGATAGCTATTAGCCATTTTGACTCGTCTGTTGGACAAGATGTGATGGGAATTCAACAGCCTGCATCAGTGTTGATTTAATAATACAACCGATTCTTTTATGTATTGCGATCACACCACTAATTTACAAAGCGGTGGTTGAGCAAACGGTGACTTGTTTGTCTCATGCTATAGTATCTGGTCTCCAGAAAGAGTATTACACTATTACTTAATGCTATAGCATTTGATCTTCAAATTTGTATTTTGCATACGAGAGACCATGTGCCAGTAAGGTCTGGTCACTAGTTCACTCTGGTGTAGCATCAATTTTTTTTTTGAAGCAGGTGTAGCATCAATTTTGGATGCCCATATTCGGCAAGTTGCACGGTATGCTACCAGCAATGGTCTAGGCAACGCATTCCAGCGAGCTTCGGAAGATGTTAACTCGCTTTTGGGATATTGTCGCCTTGTCGGAATGACCCATCAGCATGTGAGAAAGCTTTGCGTGAGAGAAAAAAAATCAATGTTGGAGTTGGAGCTTTAGACGAGCTCCTGAACACGCTACCATCGACCATGCTGGAGCGAGGACCATGCATGGTTTCATTTGATTGCTGAGAAGTTTGCATCCCAGCTATAAAGTGTGTTTTTCGTTCAAATAAGTAAAATTTTGGTTACCATCGTACTGTCACTTTTAAGATTAAGCTAATTTAACAAACTTAATAGCTATTTAGTTGTAACCACAAAATTTCCTTTCGACAAACTAGGGGTTAATAACTTCCTTAGACTTACCGTGGTGTGACTAGAATTTGATAACATCAACTTAAATAAATGTGACAAAGTGAGTCTAGCAAATAAATAACCCGGGATGGCTCAAAACTAGACAACTAACTAAATGATTAGCTTCTTTATGTGGGCTACCAAATGCATTATGCATAGCTTGGAGATTCAATCATCAAACTTTTGATGGGCTTAATTTGCGTTGGTTATCTCGTTCAGTCCTTGCTGGCCTCTCATAGCCACAAGTTGGCCCATATTCCGAAATCAAATTACTTTTTTTTTCTATTTTGTTGTAGAAAAATCAGTACATGTTTTACTTAAGATGAATGGCTTACCTGAAGACTTTCCGTTGAAAAAAGTAACATCAGATTTGTTCTTTGTTCACATGATTATTGTTTCACCTATTCTTTGTTCCCATGATTATTTTTTGATATATATTGTTTGTCCGACATACGTCAACTTTAAGCATCTAGCGCAGCCGCGTAGGATATAAATTTCATGGTCTGAAATGGACGTATTAAGCTAATAATTACAAACTGAGTACATCATTATTAGGTAATCAGGTTTTTCATCTGCTGGTGATTTCATATATCCATGCACTGCTCTGGTCGGGAGTCAATTTTGTACGGTTCCTGGGATTTATTTTTTTACCGGCATTTCTGGGTTCGGTTCCTTGTTTAAGTCACTATCTTAAACTGAATCTCTCAAATTTTGAATTGCTGGAACATAACCTTATGCGTAAATTATCCCGTGTATTCCACAATTATTAGCTTCCTCGCACGTTTTGGTTAGAACTAGCAGTGAGAGTCTGGGAGTTCATTTGATTTAAGAAACCGATCGTTCTTCAGATAGCTTAGCCATACAGCTAGTATTATAGAAATGTTGATTTTAATACAGCTAGCTGCCTCCAAGCAGGGCAAGAATGGGGCTGGAATGTGACCCCATGTCAAATCATCGAAACTTTAAATCTATCTTCTATTATATTATAATTATATTTTATAGCTAGAAAAAAGTTCACCCTAAAAATCTAAAAATTATAATGTTATTTAGAGAAAAAAAGAAAAACATTGACACCTTAACAGATATAGATTTTGACTGATGAGATTTAACATAAGTCCAACATGTCAAATAAGAGAGAAAATAAGTCCGGGCATGCAACCATGCGGAATTAGAGGTCTCTAAAACCCTTAAGTGGCGATGGATGGACTCAAACTGAGTTGTTGTAGGTCTCCTAGAGTTCTAAACGAATCAGGCTTAAGCTATGCATATACTATAAAACAAGCACAAACATACCATAGCGATGCAGGTCTGACTTGAATAGATTGCATCTAGCCGGCAACGGAAATTTGCGGCAGCAGTTCAAGCCGTGCGCACAGCGCCCGTGCGGCCGCGTGCCATGCCGTCGACTGGGGCTGCCGGTCTAGCCGCAGCTGCACGGCAACGCACGCCTGCAACTAGGACTAGGACTGTATGGTGGTATGCTTTTGTGATTAATTTATAGAATTAACATCAACATCAACATCAACAGGGTCTGAAGAGGAGCAGAGGGCAGCGGCACTCCTTTTTTAGAATACAACCAAAGATTCAAATTCTGCATATATCATCTATGACTAAAGTTGTTTGGTCACATGTTTTAGCCAGATATTTTCTATGTTTATTATATTATTACATGAGGTAAAAAAAAGCTATGACTAGAAGACTAATTATCACATTAATTAAAGAAAAAGATAAAATCGTGATGAATCCATCTTATAATGGTGTTGGTGTAGATTGAGCACAAATTGTCGTAGATATTACCTCAATTTATATTTATATTTATGAATGTTTTTTAGATGAAGTATATGCCATCAAAGACTCTTCAAAAATACACATTAGGAACCAGGAATCCAACTCGTCTAGACTTTATTACTTTGATGAGAATTTTGCATTGATTGGTCCCCAATGTGTAGTTGAAACAAAAAAAATATCCTAATTAAACTCTGACTCACACAAAAAAAATACTAGACAAAACAACACGATTTTGATTTGGACTGCTAGCCAAGGCAACTGAAGGCCGGAAAGTTTCTCTACGTAGTAGTTCTATGGCATCAAATTGACACAATAACATACACATGTATATGCATCCATGATATGCAGTTTTCTATTCGCTCTGGAAAATTATCACGTTGATCAACAAAAAATAAAAACACACTATTTTATTAGCCAAACAAATTATAATTCTTTACATTGCCCATAATTAAATCTTAGGTGTCCATCTTTGTCATGGTAGAATTTGTTTGCTTACCGAGGTATAGACAAACCATTG
Organism: Oryza coarctata; assembly: GCA_030770085.1. Lineage (NCBI taxonomy): Eukaryota > Viridiplantae > Streptophyta > Magnoliopsida > Poales > Poaceae > Oryza > Oryza coarctata. The sequence goes on from CM061475.1 coordinate 16,234,520, forward strand.
TGCTTAGTAGTCGCCATCTCTCTAGTGTCCTTTCTTTTAGAGAACAATGCAATGTTCATCTCCAGACCAGCATTTTAAGCCAATCGGCTATATTGTGCATGCGACATACTCACATACACACGCATATTCCAATACAGTACAGCCCAACCACTATGAACAGTCGGTGGGTGCAAATTATAGCACTATATATCGATATATACTTGCATACAAAACACAGTTGTAGATAGCGACAACAAATGTATATGAGGAATAGGGAAAAAAAAGTTTGCATGGTTGACGGATTGCAGTCAAACTAGACTGTAAGCCGACCGGGGCCCTGACAGAAATATTGCTGACCGGAAGGGGAACAAAAGAAAACACAAATTGCAGGGTAGATGGAAGTCATTTGATCTAGACTTCAGGTTCATGCAACCATATATTCCATACGGTCATAAATCGGTCTTCTCTGTGACTATAGATAAAATAGATTGGTACAGGTACCAGCCGTCTGAAGAGGAATTTGTTTCAACTTATTAATTTATTTTAATAAGAAAAAATTGATTATCTATCATGAAAAGATCACAATTTTAGCTATATAGCTCTTAAAGTTTTAGTTCACTTTAGCAACATCAAAAGTTACTATGGTTTTCATCTTTAGCGCTATGTCAAAAAAAAGCACCATTATCTTTTTCCAAGATTACACACCTTCTTCTTCGTCCTCAACTCCTCACCACCTTCTCAAGAGCACATTAGCAGGCCAGGGGGAGAAAACAATGTGAGATATCAATTATATAGTGGAAGTGGATAAGATTGAAGGTGCGGTAGCAACGACAATATTAAGTATGATCGAGGAAGATGGTGACCATAACAATCTTAAAGGCCTAGCCACTGTGAACAAGCTTTAGTGGCAAGCTCGAGAACACGACGGCCATAGCGAGTTAGAGGGTGGCAACAACAGTTGTGGAGTTAGGCAAGATCAAGGAAAGCGGTGACCACAAGTGAGCTCAAGGTAGTGGTAGTAGCAACAGCAATGGTGTCGAGCGAGATTGAGAAAGGCGTTGACCATAAGTGAGCTTGAGAGTAGTGGTGACATCCAGCGAGATCAAGGGAGGCAGCAATTACAAATGAGCCTAAGGACGGTTGTCATGGTGACATCAGGCGATATCAAGGGATGTTTAACCACAAGTGAGCTCACGGAAGGCAACAATTACAAATGAGCCTAAGGACAGTTGTCATGGTGGCATTAGGCGATATCAAGGGATGTTTGACCACAAGTGAGCTTGAGGCATAGTGGCCTTAAAAGAGCTAAAAAAAAACATGACAACATCTGGCTTGCTTGAGGATAGTAATGTCTACAGCGATGACCAAGCTTAAGAGAGACAAGCGATGTAGAATAGTAGGTGATGTAGGATAGTAGGGAAGCAATGCCGATGGTTTAAAGTGAGTTTGAGCATGGTAGTTATCAAGCTCTTATAGAAAACCATGGCTACAAGCTTAGGTCGCACAATGTATAGGAGAGAAAAAGGAGATGAGAGGCTAGATGAAAAAGAAAATGTATTTTATTTATTTAGCATTGTGATTTTTCAAAAGTAAAATAAAAAAGAACTAATAAAAATTTAGATAGAGTGATATAGATAAAAACGGAGATAACTTTCAGCAAACTATATATCAAATTAGAGTAAAGATTCACATGCTTTTAGAGTTTAAAAAGGAGAATAAATTTAAGTAAAACTTAATGATAAATTAAATCTAGCCATGAAAGTATAGGTACCACCTGCTAGTTATATTATAAATTCAGCTTAAAAATAAGTCACCATGTTTTCTCTCAAGCCTAAAAATTATCACATTAATTATAGAAAAAAATATTATTATACCATGATATATCATGTATATAATGGTTGAGATGTAATATCAGATATAGAAAGATATATTGTAAATTAATTTGGAGTTCTAGACTCCAGTAGATCAAATTATCCAACCCCAATTGGCATAAAGCAACACATAATTTGGAGTATTGATACATACCCAGCCCATATATACAAGCCAAAAAGAAAAAGCGTATGTACGCCTGGCGCTGCTGGCCGCGAAAACGAACGAAAGGCGCCAGCTAGCCACAATTGTTGCGGCAGCAGCATGCATGCAAGCGTGGCCAATTGCGCTGGACATTCCAGCCACAACAGGAGGTTATCGATGTGTTTCATTAAAAAAGCTACGAGATAATTTGTTTTATCTAACTTGACATAATCAGACGCCACGTTTACTCTTATATCTGTTAGACAGACTACTAGCCTAGATATATAAACTCGACCTTCCTCTATACGTTTAGGTGTTTATAATCACTGTACATATTCTACATGGTATCAGAGCGAGTTTAGATATTCCGGCGTACTAGCTTCTTCCTCCGGCGAGCCGATCCTTTCCTTCTCATCGTCGACGTTTTCTTCCCGTCACCGACTCTCTTCCCGGTACTCTCCTCGCTCTCTCGCCTCCATTTCTTCTTCTCCCCGTCTCTCCCGCAGTCACCTTCTTTTCTCCATCCCACCTCCGCGCGACTAGGCAACGGTCTCGATCCGCCTCCTCGTCTCGCCTCGCACCCGTCTCCGCTCTTCCTCTTGTTTCGTGCATCTCTCCTTTTCTGACGCCGGCGCACCTCCGCGCTCGTCGTCTCCATCGGCTGGAAACCTCCCTCGGTTCTCGCCCTTTCCGACACGCTCAACAGCTCTCGGACACGAACCTTCTTCCCTCACGTCCGAGCCAGTCCAACATGTCCATAGACACGAATCCCTGCCTCCTGGACGCGAACATATTCTCTTCGCATCCGGCCACTCCCTGCCTTTTTTGCGTCCGCCCCACTCCTTGGCCTCCACGAGTCCACGGACGTGAATCTTCTCTTCACGGACGTGAATCCTCGCACGTCCGTGATCCAACCACTCTCTGACCCACCCATTCTGTCCTCACCTACTCCGCTGCCTACTCCCCATCAGCCAACCACTCCTCATTGGCTGGCCAGCCCACTTCCCATCGGCTTCTCACATCCTTGATCGGCCGATCCGTCCACTCATTGGCTTCCTCCTCCCATCGGCTCTTTGCTCCCGTTCTCCTGTCATGGCCATCGAGTCCGCTCTCAGCTCCGGCACTCTCCCAGTCGCCGAATCTGCTCCGGCCCTAGGTGCCTCAGACCACACCTCGGGCAACACCTCGCCGATCTTCTTCCCTCCCTACGCTGCTGTGAACGTGAAATCTCACGTTCCTATCTCCCTTGACCTTAACGCCAATTATTCCAAGTGGATTTTCTTCTTCAAATCACTCTGTGGAAAATTCGGCCTCCGGTCCCATATTGATGGCTCCGCTCCACCTCGCCCCGATGATCCTCAGTGGGACATCGCCGAGTGCTGCGTGCGCAGCTGGCTGCTCGGCTTGGTCGACGACTTTATCCTCGACCTTGCCATAAACGATACTGACCCCACCGCCCGGGACCTCTAGGTGGCCGTCGAGCGGATCTTCCTGACCAACAAGCAGCCTCGCGCCATCTTTCTCCTCAACAAGTTCCACTCCATGGTAGAAGGCGACTCCTCTGTCTCCTCGTACTGTCAGCGCCTCAAAGTCAAGGCTGCTGCTCTCCGGGACGTCGGCCACCCCGTGGCCGACTCTCAACTCGTCCTCGCCCTTCTGCGAGGCCTCAATCCCCGCTTCTCCAACACCGCCGATGACATCACCAACGCCACACCTATTCCATCGTTCGCCCGGGCTCATGACATGCTAGTTTTTAAAGTACTCCGTCTGGCCAATGATAAGAAGACAGTGGCCCACACCGCTCTTCTTGCCGCAGCCGATAATGGCTGCCGAGCTTCTTACGCTGCCTCTTCCTCCCGCGGTCCTGGTGGCCATGGGTCTGGCCACAGCAACACAACCCGCACCGGGAAAGGCAAGGGCAAAGGCAAAGGCATGACCTAGCAGGGTTCGACGCCACCACAACCTACCTCAGTCCCTACCCACCCTGCCGGCTCCCCGGGTCCGTGGCTCTGCTACAACCCCTGGGCGCCCCAGCCCCAGCCACGCAGCCCCATTGGCTGGCAACCCAGAGTTCTCGGCGCCCATCCCCAGGCTCACCTGGCATCGGCTCCCGTTCTGCCGCCTCAGCCGATGCCACTGACCCCAACCTCCTAGTCGGTTCCCTCTTGGAACCAGGCTGGCCTCGTCGCTGCCCTCAATCAGATGACGCTCCAACCACAGCACCCTTGGGTGTTAGACTCTGGGGCGTCTTCACACATGGCGTCATCGGCCGGTATACTTCGCTCCTGTCACCCCTCCTCCTCCCCTTTTGTCACCATCGGCAATGGTCACTCTCTTCCTGTCCAATGCCGCGGTGACTCCTCTCTGTCTACATCCACCACTAACCTCCCCCTACTCAATGTTCTTATCGTCCCTTCTCTTATTCACAATATTATATCTGTTCGCCAATTCACACGAGACAACCACTACTCCATTGAATTTGACGTGTCTGGTTTCTCTATGAATGATATCCTAACCCGGCGACAGATCCTTCGCTGCAATAGTGGCGGAGACCTCTATACCATTCCCGCTGCGCCGTCCACCCCACACGCCAACGTCGCCCTCTCCACCAACCTTTGGCACCTTCGCCTCGGCCACCCGAGCCCCGATGCTGTCGCCACCCTTCGTTGCGGCGCCTCCATCTGATGTACTCACAGCAGCTCCACAGTTTGCCACTCATGTCAACTTGGCAAACATGTGCGTCTACCCTTTTCTAGTTCTCTCTCCTGTACCTCGCGTCTATTTGAACTTATACATTATGATGTATGGACGTCCCCAGTTAAAAGTATCTCCGGTAATTAGTATTATCTCGCTATACTTGATGATTACACACACTATTGTTGGACCTTCCCGCTCATCCACAAATCCGAGGTCGCCTCTCACCTCACTCACTTCGTCACGTACATATCCACTCAGTTCAACCTCCCCATCAAGGCTTTACAAGCCGATAACGGTACGGAATTCGTCAACCATACTATTACAAACCTCCTTACCTCGCAGGGCATCCATCTCCGGCTCTCCTGCCCCTACACCTCTCCTCAGAACGGCAAAGCCGAGCGCCTCCTTCGCACCCTCAACAACATCAGTCGCATCATGCTACTTCACGTTCACTTACGTGCCACTTATTGGCCCGAAGCTCTGGCTACTGCGACGTACCTTCTCAATCGGCACCATGCTCCTTCGTTCATAACACTGTTCCCTATGCCCTTCTCTACCGCACGGCGCCCGACTACTCCCACCTTCGCGTTTTTGGGTGCCTCTGCTACCCAAATCTCACTGCCACAGCTTCCCACAAACTCGCTCCCCGCTCCACCGCTTGTATTCTCCTCGGCTATCCCACCTCTCACAAGGGATACCGATGTCTCGACCTTTCCACCCGACGGTCCTCGTCTCTCATCACGTCATTTTTGACAAGGCATGTTTTTCCTTTGGTCTCCTTCATCCGAGATCCTCCTCTAGTGATCTCGACTTCCTCCTCACCAACACCGTGCCGACTAGGTCTCCTCCACTGCCCTCTCCATCGGCCCCCTCATCGGCCGTTGCTGAGGATTTACCCATCACATATCCCTCCACTACTCGGTCCGATGTCCCCACCATCGGACCCCCATCGGATCCACCTCCATCGGCCGATACCGATCCTATTTATCCTTCAGCCGATACCGTTCCCTCTCCATCGGACACCCCACTTCCATCGGCACCTCACTTTCCATCAGCTCCCCCACCCTATCGGCTGATCCATCTCTATCGGGCCGATCAGAATACTCGGCCCATCCGACCTCATCGACTTAGGCCGATCTAATTCCTCCTTTTCCTCTTGTCTACAGTCACTGACTCGGAGCCAATGACGCCCCCACCTGACCAGTTCTTCCCATTACTCCCGCACCCCCATCGGCTCTAGTTTCCTCCACCTCTCACATAGTCACCCGCTCCCAGACCGGGTCTCTCCGTCCCACTCAGCGCTACGGTCTCTCCGCTGTCCACAGCTCTATCTCGCCCATCCCGGCGACTACTCGCTCAGCCCTGGTCGACCCTCAGTGGCGCGCGGCCATGGCCGATGAGTACAAGGCCCTAATGGACAACGAGACATGGTGCCTCGTTCCCCGCCCTCCCGGCGCCAATATTGTGACCGGTAAGTGGATTTTCAAACACAAATTCCACGCCGATGGCTCCCTTGCCCGTCACAAGGCTCGCTGGGTAGTCCGGGGTTTCTTCCAACGACCCGGTATCGACTACGATGAGACCTTCAGTCCCATTGTCAAGCCCGCCACCATCCGAGTCGTCCTCACCTTGACTGCCTCTCGCTCCTGGCCGATCCATCAACTAGACGTGAAGAACGCCTTTCTTCACGGCCACCTGACGGAAACAGTCTACTGCCAGCAGCCTCTAGGCTTCGTCGACCCTTCTCGTCCCGATGACGTCTGTCTCCTTCAACGCTCTCTCTACGGCCTCAAACAAGCCCCTCGTGCCTGGTACCAGCGCTTTGCTGCCTATCTTCGGCACATCGGCTTCGTGGCCTCTGCGTCCGATAGTTCCCTGTTCACTTTCCATATCGGCTCCACCATTACCTATCTACTTCTCTATGTCGATGACATTGTCCTCATAGCGTCTTCGACATCTCTCCTCAACCAGATCATGGCCCAACTTCACTCTGAGTTCGCCATGACCGATCTTGGTCCTCTCCACCATTTCCTTGGCATCTCCGTAACCCGTTCCATCTACGGTCTCTTCCTTTCCCAACGCCAGTACGCCATCGACCTCCTCCAGCGTGCGGGCATGGCCGACTGTTATCCCACGGCCACCCCAGTCGACACTCGAGCCAAACTCTCCGCCACCGATGGCGCCCTCATTGCCGATCCCTCTCACTATCGGAGTCTTGCCAGGGCTCTCCAATACCTCACACTAACCCGACCCGATCTCACGTACGCTGTACAGCAAGTGTGCCTCTTAATGCACGCTCTGCGCGAACCTCACCTCGCGCTGCTCAAGCATATCCTACGCTACGTGAAGGGCACCCTCTCCAGCGGGCTGCATCTCAGCTCCAGCCCCATTGACTCCCTCACCGCGTACTCCGACGTGGACTAGGCAGGCTGCCCTGACTCTCGACGCTTTACGTCCAGCTACTACGTTTACTTCGGTGACACTCTTGTATCCTAGTCCTCAAAACGCCAAACTACAGTGTCCCGATCCAGTACTGAAGCCGAGTACCGTGCCGTTGCCCACGCCATCGCCGAGTGCTGCTGATTTCGCCAACTTCTCCAGGAGCTCCGTGCACCCCTCTCCACTATGACCGTTGTCTACTGCGACAATGTCAGTGCCGTCTACATGACCGTCAACCCGGTCCATCACCGACGTACCAAGCACATCGAGATCGACATCTATTTTATCCGTGACAAGGTTACATTAGGATAGGTTCAGGTGCTCTATATACCATCGACACATTAGTTTGCCGATATAATGACCAAAGGCCTGCCCACGCCTTTATTCGCTAGTTTTCGGTCCAGTCTCTACATCCGTTCCCCTCCCGTTATGACTGCGGGGGTGTTAGACAGATCATTGGCCTGGGCTGTATATATATATAGACCCGACCCTCTTTATACGCTCGGTTGTTCATAGTCACTATATACATTCTATAATATCTATAAATTATAATTATAATAATAAAAGAATAAAAATATTTATTCTATTATGTCGTAGTGATCTAGATTATAATAATTGAGATTAATCACAAAGTTGTATAAAGAGATTTTTATTTTAAAAAAAACAAGACTCAGAGTAGAACTCGAACAATAGGTAGCGCGCAATACCGTAAAAAGAATCCTAGCTGGGGGCATGAATCGGCAAGCCAGTGTGATGAAGTTGAAATATATGCAGGTCTTTCCTATCGCATCAATTAATTTCTACTACTCCTACTAGTTTTGAGAGGCCAGAAAATTTTAAAAAAATAAACAGAAGGAAGTTAACGTGATTTGTTTAGGACATAGTCCTCGTAATGAGTGGGAGATAATCTTTTTCAAGCCATAAACATTTTTTATCTTTTATCATATTAATAAAGTAATAGAAAAAAGAGATACATGCTCTCACAGTCTAAAATTTTGTACATTAATCAAAGAAAAATAAAAAAACTGAACCATGTTTAAAGTGTAGATTCAGATTATGACCACCAAAAATAAACAAAAAGTTCGAATAGAAATATAATTTTAATCAAGAATCTAAAATACAGATTAAAATTTAATAAAATAAAAATAAGAGTGTACAAATAAGATTTCAAGTGGAAATATAATTAAAAATGTCTAAATTTGAAAATCGGATTAAAATATAAAGACAATTAAAGGAAGATTCCAAGTAGAAATAGATTTTTTTTAAAAAAATCTGAAACTAGGATAAAAAATCAAGAAAACTAAAATAGTAGTCAAGTAGAATACAATTACTTTTTTAAAAAAAATCTTAAATTTGGATTAAATATAAATAATATTAAATAAGAGTCTATGTAAATATAGAATTTAGAAATATCTCAAATTTGGGCTAAAAATTAAAAAAATTGAAAAAGGAGTCCATGTAAAACACAATGAGATTAATTAAAATTTGAAATTTTAAAAAATTAGCAATTCAATTTCAATACAATTTTCAAAGTATATAAAATAAGAAATACTAAAATTTGTGCAGAAAAAAAATAACAACAGCAATAAATATATAAACGAGCGTCCTTATTAAATATGTATTGGGTAGATCCTAATAAAAGTAGTATAAAATATTTAAAAACCCATGTAAAATGGCATCTATGAATATTTTTAATGCTTTAATAATAAAGAAATAAAATAAAATATATTTGGTTTTGATGAGAATTTCACAATACAATCCCCAAATCACTAAAATTTGAAATAATAATAATAATTTAAGAGTCCAAACTACATATACTATCTAACATTATCTAAAATTTTAAATAATAATATAGTAATTTGATTGCCATGAAAATTTTAAAGTAAAATGAGTAGGTCTATGTTTGGTATAAAATAAAAATGTAAAAAATGCAGGAGATGAATAGTTAGAATCTATAATCAAAATATAATTACTTATTTTACTAGGAAACAAGTTGTAGATTAAAATGAGGATATTATATAGAGAAAATATAATATGGTATACTTCGAGTAAGAACCAACATAACAATCATATGCAACAGATATCTGATAATGTCATGCTAATCATCATACCAATAACAATGACTATCATGATGAAGACAATTGTCAGCAATAATGAAACAAGTCTAAGAAACTCGATAGTCAAGTTCATAAATAAGAGATGGGGATTATTTTTTACTAAAAGTGGGCTATGTATTACTTAGTATGGCATTGTCATTTTTTAAAGTAAACGGAAGAATAATGGTAAATGATAGGGAACACCGAGTTTTGAGTTAGTCAAACTCTAATAAAAGAGTGAAAAAAAAGAAAGAGAAAACATAAAGAATATAACTTCAATAGTGTATAATAATATAATATTTGTGTAAACATACAAGAAACTACTACTATAACTGAATTGGATTAATGAGTATAACGGAAGGGTGTTCATGTGCTTTTTGAAGAGAGAGAAAAAGTGAGAGGAAAATGGAAGAAAGAAGAGGAGCAAATATAGGTTTAAGTTTTTTTATTTTCAATATATTACTTCCTCCATTATAAAATAAAACTATTTCTATTGCTTTACCTTTATCTCAAAATAAAGATATTTTGCCATCTGATTTCTCATCTCAATCAATCACGACTATTATTTATTTAATTTCTTCGTATATTTTTTTCTTCTCAACCAATTATAAACTTTCTATAATCATAGCCAACTACTTTCTTAGTATCTGTCGCTAGCTCTAGAAATAATTATATTTTAGGACGGATATAGTATATTACTAAGAGAATACTGAAATGAACCATGACATTTGCTTTATGGGCATAAAATTCTCTATTTTAGTCTAAGTATCGGCCGTAAACGTTTGATCAAATTATGCTAGAATTCAAAATTATATTGCCACTTCTAATATTTTTCTTTCCCAATAAGTTATATGAGAAATGTTGTAACAAAGCTAGCCAAGCAATTTGTGCAAGCCATCAGAACTAGCAATCGCTCAAATTTCGTCAAATCTTGGGTTTGGAATGCGACAAGGACTGTGTATAGTACATTTGACAGAAAACCTGCCATCAAATCTTGCAAATTCTAGACCATTAGATTAATATCCAATGCTTCATAGCCATTCCCATCTTCTCCTTATCCTCTTTACCTTATCCTCTCCCTTGAGCCACTCGTTCTTATTCTCCCCACGATTTGCACCACTACACGACGCATGTCGCAGCCTCTCTGCTTCTTACTGAGCTCTAGCAAGATGTCCCTGTCCTATGCTCCTGTTCGCATTGAAAAATATCTCGGGCGATCACGCTAACGTCTGGGAGGTCATACTTAGTTCGGTGAAGTTTGGTCGGCTTTTCTCCATGACTCAAGGTATGCGCGCCGAGACCTGTGAGGTTCGCTCGGCTCCAGCGCGACGGTGCGGATGCAGGTGTGCCAATCAATTTGACCCTACAATTGATAAGGAGATGAGACGAATGGGTCAGTCAGACGATAGGCCGATATGAACTCTCGGTATCGGCTGGCCACCGATAGAATTGAAGTGGTCATCGACCACATCTGGATGGCTCCTGCTATCGGCTGGTCGTCGATAGAGATCGGAACGCTCTTCCATCGGCTAGGGAGCCAATGAAGACGTTGACAAATGTTGACGAAGGATATGATAGCTCCGGCTGTGGTGAAAGCGAGATCCTGATCCATCGGTCACAGAGCCGATGGAGGCATCGAAGGGTATTTAAAGCAAAGCGTGCAAGATCTCTCCTAGTAGTCGACGGAAGCTATAGCGGTCGTTCATCGGCTAGAAAGCCGATGAAGGTATATGTAAAGTGGCAAGAAATCATATAAAAGACACACCGGCTGTAAAGCCGATGCCGCTCCAGATATGGCAAGGGCGAAGCGAACCCATCGGCTAGCTGAGCCAATGAGAGAGCGTCTCTCTGAAGATTAGCGTGTATCGGCTAGAAGGCCAATACGCTTGGCGTGGCACTCGAGGGGAGTCTCTGAAGACTGGTGCGTATCGGCCGAGAAGCCGATACACTAGGCGTGGTGCTTGAGGTATAGATAACTCATCGACTAACACTCCGATGAAACATCGTACAGAGACCTATAGGCCTATAGCTCAATCTACCATCGGCAACCTCGTAGGTTGAACCTAACCGATGCAGCACGAGATCGATGACAACAGATAGATCTTGATAGACCGATAAACCTTGTACAGACATGATGCGGTACATCCGATCTACCTAAAAGGTCGAACCTAACCGATGCAGCCTTAGACAAAGCGAGATATACCGGGATAGAAGCAGGACTTACCATTCGCCGAAGATCTAGCTTAGTCGATGCAGTCCCACGTCGAGAGCTAGACCCCATCGGTAAAAACTTAGATAAATCAAAGTGACGATGCGCCAAAATTGTATTGATCGAAGGATATGTTGATACTTTACAAGTATCCAGGGGTCTATATTTATACCCTAGCATTACAGAGTCCGACGCGGTTATAACAACCATCGAACGTTATTTTCTAAAAATATAAAAGAAAAATATCTCTATGAAAGTTAACTAAACTAACTAAATATTTCTATATAAGATATGATTTACATAGATAAAATACCCTATCATAAGTGCCACGGCTCTTCCTCAAACTCGGTCTCATCTAAATAATTTTTTATTCTTGGACCGAATCTCTCATTGCTTCATCCGATTGGCTTCCTCGCTGTAGCAACCGGACTCTTCTTTTACTTCAGCCAATCTTTTTTCCAACCTTTCCATTTCCATAGGCTTTCCAAATTTTAGCGTTAACACCTCCTCCTTCGTATTTGATGGCTCTCATTGCCACCTAATCAGTTTCGGTGAGTTGCCTCTGCCTGGCCTTCCTTCGTTTGAGGCGAATCTCACCACCGGATCCACCAACACCATCCTACGCCTCCTAACTGTCTAGTTCTCCTCGTCCTTGCCTCTGATACCAACTCCTAACACGTAGTCCTCTCTTGAAGTTGGGGCTGCCACCGTTAGCTCTAGAGATCATTGAGTTTCGCCAAAGCTAAAGAAAGAGTTGTTGAGCAAAATAATTTTTAAGAAAATCGGATGGCTATAAGAAACCCTTAATTTCCTATCAAATGACATTTAGAAATCCCATTATTAAACCATTCAAAATTTATGGTTTTTTAATCAAATTCCATTGAATCATGTTGATTCAAGCATTTGTAATTTGTAAACCCTACCTCCAAGGAGAAGAATATTTGGATCATCCAAACAGCATTAGAAACTTGATGAGCCATGCTTGAGTAGTCGATCAAGCAGTACGATGAGCTCTCGAGTGGGAAAGCAACTCAAGATTGGGCCTACTAATTATGTAATTATTGTCCAGCACGTGCCTTTGACTTAGCTTGCGAGCATGCCATGTTGAGCCGTACTCTACAACCCCTCTCTCTCTCTCTCTCTCTCTCTCTCCCAGCGACGACGGGCCAAAAGTATTAGCATGATAGCTCAATTCCGAATCTTGGAACAACCCTTTTTGACCTGAACACGCTGTCACTAGTCATTTAAGCACGGTTGGTTAGCCCTGGCTAGTTTCTTTCAGGGAACCCGATGGCTTTGTTTTTCCACGGTGAACCTTGACTACTGGTTAGTGCCACTACACTCACGCAAGCCAGATCGACATGGTGTCACTGTTGGATTGGCTCGACACGGTATTCTTCATCATTTTCAGACAGCTTACGTACAAAATAGGATGAAAAGGACTAAAATGGCAATTTATTGTCGCGATTATGCGTGAAAATCGAATATACCCGGTTTCTGAGGACATACAAAAGAAACTTACCCATTAATATGTTTTTTTCTTGGATACCAGAGCTCCAAACAAGCAAGACAAATTAAAATGATCTTTCTTTTCTGTGGCCTGAAATAACCTTTCTGTTTCATCCAATGGTTGAGCAGCTGGCATTGCTATCAGTCCATCACAATTCACAACGGTGCCCATCCAACCGAAATTTCGACAAATTAACCATCTTTAAAAAATTATTTTAAAAATAGACTGTATCAAAAAATAATTATAAAAATAAGTCGTTTCGTAGCGCCATAACGTATCACGCCATATGCGCTATGGTCCATCAGATGTCGGAGCAAATTAACAGCGCCACCGCTGAGCTATCAACTAGATAAAAATATTTGCAGAACCGCACGTGTCAAGTGTGTTGCTAGCTAAGTGGCAAAGAACCTTTGGCTCTAACCCAAGCAGCCACGGTTCGAATTCCTGTAATTAGGTTAATTTACTACATATATTTATGTTGCAATTATTTTGTTTTAATAAACAAAATATGAAATGCAAATATCTACTAATTAATCTTTAATTAAAACATTAAATATTTTTTTAAAAGTGTAATTTTCAAAGAAAATACGAAGAGTTATTTACAAGGATAATTAAATATATTTTACAAACAAAAACATGTAATTTTGAAAGAAAATAGGGAGAGTTATTTACAAGGATAGTTTTAAAAAAATCCATCAAATGGGACTCAAAATGTAGTTTAGGTTTAAAAGGTGTATCTCTTATCATCAGGTAGCCGTGCATATGTGAGTATAGCTCTATAATTTTTTTTTAATAGTTAATACCTCAGCCTAAAATAAGTGATACTTCACCTCATATAACTATATTATGTTATAGATGAGCGCTGACGAGATTGGTGCTAAGAAAAAGATTTATTTTTACAATTAATTTTTAATTTGGTCTATTTTTTAAATAAGTTTTTAAGGGTCTTGTCAAAATTTTTGGCCCATCCACGCCCGGCATAATATCAATCAGTTTACACGTGGAATTGCTCTCTTTGTTTGACTTATTGATATACACGTACTATAGTAGCTAGACCTGAAAACGATTTTTTTTCTAAACAAGTTGTAGATTATTCTCTCAATCAAACTACGGACGTATGAAAGTAACATGGAACCTATTTAATGCTGTGTAGCCGACGTAATGCACACATCACGAGCTGTTCGACAGTTTCTTTTGTACATAGTACTACGCCTACTGCGGCCTGCGTAGTTTCTTTGTATCATACCGCATGCGTATCATGTAAGTACAATGTTGTTGCAGCCACCATGCATGATCGTGTAGTACAAATTTGTCGCGTGCCGACAATTTCATCACAGTATGCACGCACTACAGTATAGGTCGCGTAATGGATATGTTCTTGTACAGATACTGCTATACAGAATTTCGGTATGGGCGTATGGCTACTACTGTTGCCATCGACTCGAAAGTGTGAAATGTGACATGCACAGACAGCCCATGCATAGACTTGTCAGCTAGTAGTCTCGTTTTTATTGTATATCTCGGGTCACCGGCGTGCCGTGCGTGCGTACGTACAATCTGCGTGCATGTCGGCCCGACGACCCCTCCCCGTTGAATCTCTAGTCACAAGTCAGAACACGGCAGCAGTGAGCTGCTAGTTTTGATTCGCCGATCTGCCGCGATAAGGAGAGATTTCTTGGCGTTTCTTCTCCCATCAACCGGGGCGACGTACGTACGTATCACCAATGTATACGTACGCGCGTGAGGATACGGCAGTCGGCGGAGGAAGACGAGACGTACGGGACGCCGGACGCCGGCCGGGCGGCCCGTGTGCACCGCGCGGTGGTCTGCGCGTGATCGTTCGGCCGGGCCAGCCGCGGTCAAAGGCCTCGTAGAAAAAACGAGCGAAAAAACGCGAGCAATCAATGCCCCTCTTGCTGGGCAGACAGCGACGTGTGCCGCCTGCACCGAGAGCCCGGGGGCCGGGAGGTCGCAGCAGGTAGTCGTGTTGATTGCTGGAGCAACGGCGGCCAAGCACCGGGGCCGCGAGCGCGACGGGGACCGCGCAGCGCCGAGGGCGACGTTTTTGGGCAAACTCCAGGCGACTCGGCGAGGGAAAGTCTTCGCGCGTCACGGCAACCTGCAGCTGCAGCTAGCCATGCCGGGCAAGGACGCCAGCTTCTGCACGCATCTGCACACTGCTGAAATGGTCTAGCGTTGGCTAGCTCCTGCCTGCTTGTTGCTGTCAGCTGATCCGGCTCTCTCTCTCATCAGTAGCATTCTGGACCACTGCAGCGTGTTCTTGGTCATCGGCAGCAGTCGATTTCCACGGCAGTTTTCGATTCGATTATGAAAAAATCTGCACAAATGACAATTGTTCACCTCGTATTCTCGTGTTCTTTGATTAGTTATCACATAAACATAGCTGAATGGTTGACAGAGAGATTGCCGGTGGCGTGCACGTACGGCCAGGAGGAACGACCGATGCACACGAGCGATCGCTACCTTCTTCTCCAGGGAATGAAGTTCGACGAAACTGACGATTGAGAGTAGTCGATCCATCAACAGAGTAATTAATTTACTGCGCTCTGAGTCATTAAAATTTCGACGAATTCTGCCACATCCTTCTCCGGCTGGTGTAGAAAAAAAATGGACTGATGAAGTGAGAAGTGATAAAGAGTCTTCAGATTGTACATACGCGTGCAGTAAACGATTGCTGCGGTCATTGACCGTCACTTAAAGGAGCAGATCTAGCAGAGCTGATCTGCTTGATTGTATATTCATAAGACACGACTCCAGCTGTATTTTTAAATTGTTTCGATTTCAATAATTAAGAGATTTAGATATTTCCTCGAGGGCAGGTAATAGTTTTGATAAGTCTAATGGTACAAGCAAACTTCATTGTACTGCTTGTTAGGTTTATAGCAGGTCATCAGTTCATCACCCTGTCATGTCTTGCTGCCAGATATGCCAAGTTCATCATAACCTCGAAAAGAATAGCAAGCCAATTTCAGGCGTTGAACTGATTTTCTAAAGAAATCATGCTATCTGAAGTCCTAAAATAATCAGTTAGTATGAAGGTTAATAAATTCAGCGGGTTTTCCGTATTGAAAAATACTCAGTTCAGTTTACCCAAAGCTGGCTGAGTGGCTCATAGGACAATTATTTTAACCCATTTTCAAAGATTCCTTAATCATTCAAAGATATATAGTAGATAAATCTCCACGAGATAACTGTTATTTTCATCACGCTTCAATTATGCAATTCACATATGACGGAGCTGCAGCAGAAAAAAAACAGAAGCCAATTGTGATGATCAAACCATATAAAAGTAAACAAGGGGAGTACTTCAAACAAGATAACAACTCTGTATTCATCCTAGCAATCCAAAACATTCTCAGCAAACCCTCAAAGAGAATAATACTCTCTGTTAATTCCCTTATGTAGTTTTGTGTAGCAGAGTTATTAATTCTATGTGGATTATAGAATAATTAATCACTTCATACCCATTGTCGCAAGTCTTCTGCTTTCCTACTTGCATTCCCCGGCATGGGAACCATTTTCAATCAGCAGGTAGAGAGTTTCAGTTTAATTTAAAAAATAGTAGATCAAATTTCAGTGGTGACCCGGCTAAGATTTTAAATTATCAGGCATTGCTTGTCATGTGGGCATCTGACATGTGAACGTAGTTGCAAGTTGCAATCTCTTGACTAATCTTTCCATCGCAGGGCCGACATGAGAAGCTAGCCACGTATGCAAATGCAGGTACTGTTGCTGTGGGCATCAAGAAATTCAGCTGCAGAGAGCTAGCTTAGCACACGTTATAAGCAGACAAATGACATCCACTGGTACAGTACAACACACACGCGACGAGTTTGTGTTTAAAAGTGCTGGAAGATCATTTAATTTTTTTAGCTATTTAATTATATAAATAATAAAATTAACTATTATAAATTTAAAAAATATTTTAGAAATATAAAATAAGAAACTTCTATATATAATTTTTTTATAAAATAAGAAACGTACAATTTAGTATTTAGTAGTTTAAAATTTTCACATGTAAAAGTCGAAAAAAAAGCTGACAGAAAAGGCGGTTGTGAACGTAGGGTAGGTTTGATAATAGTGAAGGTTATTGGTGAAGGATAAGATTCTTTATGTTAATCCACGCGTGGGCATATAAAGTCTTTGCGTTGTGCACTTTTTGGGGGAGACCTTTTCCCCTCTTCTTGGATGCTAATCCCAATATTGTATACTTACACTAAAAAAAGGCAATCAAATATATCAAACAATGATATAGCTTTATGATTTGTTTATGGTTACTGCATTACCAATCTCAGCTTGTCAAAGAGAGCCGTTGTCCCATTTCAGCCATCTCGGGGCCAGAAGAAGCTGATAATCACACCCACTTGCTCTGAGAAAAATGGGGTCCAGCAACGTATGACCCAATTGGCCATTATATTCAGTAATCAGTAGTACTTTGTTTTGTCTTGGCCTAGGGCTAGGGAGCTTAATCAATCACAGTATTTTTCTAAGACAGGAGACGGCTAAAGAAAGTAACCGTAGTTGCAACACCACCGGTGACTATGCAACGGCAGGAGCAAGCCATACGTAGGCCCACCACAACAGAGGCTGTCAACCTGGGCCCACATGAGCATTCGGGTTGGAACCGGAGGTGATCCGACCCTGCCTCTTTGTGTGCCTATATATGCTTGCTGCTTCCACTGCCTCTTCTGCCACACAGAGACGAGCTCTCGATCGCCACTAGAGTGTACGGCCCAAGAGCAGCCTCCTCGATCCTCTGCACCGGAGAGATGGCTTCCGCCGCGCTGCCGGAGGCCGTCGAGCCGAAGAAGAAGGGCAACGTCAAGTTCGCCTTCGCCTGCGCCATTCTCGCCTCCATGACCTCCATCCTCCTCGGCTACGGTAAATTAATCAAACACGTTCACTTCCCGCGCAGCACGAGCTGCTGCTCCTCTGCATGGGCTCACGTCGATGTCGATGCTTTCATGTGACCTTGCAGATATTGGGGTGATGAGCGGGGCGTCGCTGTACATCAAGAAGGACTTGAATATCTCGGACGTCAAGGTGGAGATCCTGATGGGCATACTGAACCTCTACTCACTCATCGGGTCCTTCGCGGCGGGCCGGACGTCGGACTGGATCGGCCGGCGGTACACCATCGTCTTCGCCGCCGTCATCTTCTTCGTGGGGGCTTTTCTGATGGGGTTCGCTGTCAACTACGGCATGCTCATGTTCGGCCGCTTCGTGGCTGGCATCGGCGTCGGGTACGCGCTCATGATCGCGCCCGTGTACACGGCTGAGGTGTCGCCGGCGTCGGCCCGTGGCTTCCTGACGTCGTTCCCGGAGGTGTTCATCAACTTCGGTATCCTGCTGGGGTACGTCTCGAACTACGCCTTCTCCCGCCTGCCTCTGAACCTTGGGTGGCGCATCATGCTCGGCATCGGCGCGGCGCCGTCCGTGCTGCTCGCGCTCATGGTGCTCGGCATGCCGGAGTCGCCGCGGTGGCTCGTCATGAAGGGACGCCTCGCGGACGCCAAGGTCGTGCTGGAGAAGACGTCTGACACGCCGGAGGAGGCCGCGGAGCGCCTCGCGGACATCAAGGCTGCCGCCGGCATCCCCGCGGAGCTCGACGGCGACGTGGTGACCGTTCCCAAGAGAGGAAGCGGCGAGGAGAAGCGGGTGTGGAAGGAGCTCATCCTGTCCCCGACCCCAGCCATGCGGCGCATCCTACTCTCCGGTCTCGGCATCCACTTCTTCCAGCAGGCATCGGGCATCGACTCCGTCGTGCTCTACAGCCCGCGCGTGTTCAAGAGCGCCGGCATCACCGACGACAACCACCTCCTCGGCACCACCTGCGCCGTGGGAGTCACCAAGACTCTATTCATCCTGGTGGCGACCTTCTTCCTCGACCGCGTCGGTCGGCGCCCGCTGCTGCTGAGCAGCACGGGCGGCATGATCCTCTCCCTCATCGGCCTCGGCGCGGGGCTCACCGTCGTCGGCCAGCACCCCGACGCCAAGATCATTTGGGCCATCGGCCTGAGCATCGCCTCCACCCTCGCCTACGTCGCCTTCTTCTCCATCGGCCTCGGGCCCATCACGTGGGTGTACAGCTCGGAGATCTTCCCGCTCCAGGTGCGCGCTCTGGGCTGCGCGCTCGGCGTGGCCACCAACCGCGTGACCAGCGGCGTCATCTCCATGACCTTCCTGTCGCTCTCCAAAGCCATCACCATCGGCGGCAGCTTCTTCCTCTACTCCGGCATCGCCGCGCTCGCCTGGGTGTTCTTCTACACCTACCTCCCTGAGACCCGCGGCCGGACGCTGGAGGAGATGAGCAAGCTGTTCAGCGCAACAGACGACGCCGGCTCTGAAGTAGACAGCACAGAGAAGGAGAAGAAAGTGGAAATGGCCGCCACTAACTGAGCAACTAAGCGCAAAACTACCAAACCCTAAGGGATTTCTCGCAAAACGTGTGCTGTATTAGGCTAGCTAGCTAGCTGCCACCGTGCAATAGCTAGCAACGTGGGAAGATTCGCTGATCCAGCGTTGCTGAGAGCGACGGCCGGCGACGGCAAGCCGCAAACTGAGCTCCAGCTCGATACTTTGAAGGCGTCTTAAATCATCTTCAAGTACATGGAGTATCTTTTGCTCTTTGATTTGTCCGTAAAAGCTGTACTGTGATCAAAGCGAATATTAGTATGTTGCAAGCTGAGGCTAAGAGTGTAGCTACTAGAACTGTCAGTCACGTTGTTCTTGTAAGAAGTTTTAACTGTTAATTAAGCAGGTATTATTGCAGTAACCAACAACCTTAGCCAGTTAGTCCTCGATCGCTGCAAGGGGTCAAGAGAGAGGTTAGAAAATTGGCGGTGGTTCGATGATTCTGCCGAGTGAGTAAAGCAAGAGACGGAAAAGTGTGGAGAAAAAAGAACTATCTAGTGTGGAGAAAAAAGAACTATCTAGTGTGGAGAAAAAAAGAACTATCTGTCCCTTTTAAAATGGTGGCACGGTTGGTTGGCACGGCGAGACGAAGTTTTAAATTAAGTTGCTCGACTCAATCACGGGACCGGAATCTTGTGATGATACATAAGCAGCCAACAGCCTGATTCGAAGTTTATTATTATCGCTCTCACGGTCTCACTGATTAGACTAATGGTTTACGAATGTGTCATTAATTGTGTAGGTAATGCTTGCACAATGATAATTCCATCTTTGATTTGTTTCATGGAGATGCTGCAAATTAAGAATGTACAATGATAATTCCATCTTTGATTTGTTTCATGGAGAAGTTGCAAATTAAGAATGAACAATGATAATTCCATCTTTGATTTGTTCATGGAGAAGTTGCCAAGAGTCTTTCACTGTAGCCATTGGCAGTAGTGGCGTCCTCTTTCCATGCCGAACACCTTGCCCATCTCCTCCAGCGTCTGAACGCGCGTCTCCGGGAGACGAGTGAAGAAGAACACCCACACGAGCGTCGAGAGGCGGCGTAGTGGAAGAAGCTGCCACCGATGGTGACGGCGTTGGAGAGCGACAGGAAGGTCATGGATGTTAATGTAATTGATGTTGTATGTTCAACGTCAGAATTTGATTCAGACTGTAAATAGGATTGACCGATGAAAATACTAATTGGCTTATGGGATAAAACCGATCGGAACTATAGAGAAGCCTATCAAATTACTAGAAAGTTGGATTGGTTTGAATTATCTGATGGGTTAGGTCCAAGAAGCCTAAGATGAGGTTAGAAAAGAATCGGCTTAAATGAAAAGATGTCCGATTACTACAAGAAGAAAGCCGATCGGGTGGAGCAAGAAAATATTCGGTCTAAAAATAAAAAATTATCGAAATAAGACCGAGTTTGTAGAGGAGCTGTGAGATTCACGGTAGGGTACTATCTTTAGTTAAATTGTATCCTATATGGTTAGAAAGTCTTAGCTAGTTTAGTTAACTGCTTTAGAGATATTTTCTGTTATTTTTGTTAAGAGATAATGTCCGATGGTGGTTATAAACGCGTCGGACTCTGTAAATCCAAGATATAAATATAGACCCCCTGAAAACATGTAATATCTCTCGATCAATATACAACTTCGGCGCATTGGCACCCTAGTTCATCTAGGTATTTATCGGTGGGTTCTGGCTCTCGACGTGGGGCTGCATCGGTTAAGTCCGATCTCTGGTGAAGGGGTAAGTCCCGCCACTATTCTGGTATATTTTGTTTTATCCAAGGCTACATCATTTAAGTTCAAACTCTTAGTTAGATCAGGTATACCGCATCACGTCCGTGCAAGATATATCAGCCTATCAAACTCCCTCCGCCATCGTCAGTCTCGTGCTACATCGGTTAGGTCCGACCTACGGGTCTACCAACGGAGGATTGAGTTTTAGGTCTATAGATCTCTCTACAACGTTTTATCAGAGTGAGTAGCCGATGAGTTATTCTAAACGTAGGTCTCCATCGTTGTGTGGCCGATAGGTTTAGGTACGACCGCGTCAGGCGTTAGGCTTATAGGTAGCCCGATGGCATCTCTCCTATCTCGTCATCATGTTCGGTCCGAGCCCTCACCATCGCGGTGTCATTAACCTCCGGCCTCATACTATCTCGGTTAGGTCCGATCTATTGAGGTTGACCCTAACGGCGCCGTTACTACTGTCGCTCGCCTGAGTGATCTCGTGGAGGATCGGCTCCCGCTCCGCGCATCGGATACGAGTAGCGTCATCGGCTCTTTGGCTGATAGGCCCTCTAGTGCGTTACACGTGTTTATCTCTCGCACTTCAATCGGCTTTTCAGCCGATGCGCTAGCATTCTTAGCTCTATTGGCATCCAGCCGATAGGGAGAGTCGGGCAGGCCTTCTGGCCGATCGGCGTACATATCTTATCCCTTCTTCTTGTTAATTGTAGGGTCAAATTGACTGGCATGCTCACTAACCTCGAGGCTTAAGGACTTACACTGGAGTTAAGCAGACCTCCTAGGCCTTCGCGTGACCAATCCGTCGTCTTTCCTCGATCGTGGGATTTTTAGCGGTGAGCAGCTCTCTATAGGTTATGATCACTCATATATATAGAAGATCGTATATATAGAAGGTTACAGGCGTGACCAATGGTGCACGGCAATTAGGAAACACGGCTCCAAATATAGATGATCTTTTACTAAATATAGATTACACACTTCTATGTTTAACACTCTTCTCAATCTGGATGGAGGTAGACTAGGTTCAGATTGCGCCGTAAATTGCAGTATGGAGTAACTGGGAGCGGCTTAGTCGTAATGTCGGCCACCTGGTCCTTGGATGAGATGAAGCGAACGTTGAGTTGGCGAGAGGCAACACATTGACGAACAAAATGGTAATCAACCTCGACATTCTTCGTGCGACAATGAAATATGGGATTGGCAGAGAGATAAGTGGCACCAATGTTGTTACACCATAGGGACGGTGGCCGAAGCTGAGAGATCCTAAGTTCTCTTAGCAACACTTGTATCCATATTACTTCAGCGGTAGCATTAGCGACGACCTTGTATTTAGCCTCTGTGCTCTAGTGAGAAACAGTTGGTTGTTTGCGAGATTTCCAAGAAATAAGATTGCTACCAAAGAAAATGGCATAGCCACATGTACTGCGCCGATCATCTGGGTTTCCGACCCAATCGACATCAGAGAACGCACTTAGCAATGAAAACCTAGATTTAGGGATACATAGCCCCATATCAGACGTGAAATGAAGATAACGCAGTATGCGTTTTACTGTCGCCCAAGGAGCCATCGTTGGTGCTAATAGAAATTGATATACCCGGTTGACAGAGAAAAGATATCAAGACGAGTGAAAGACAAATATTGAAGAGTCTCAACAACACTGCGATAGCATATAGTATCTTCAGCTGAGAGAGGGTCGCCACTCTTTAAGAGTAACTTATTGTTGAGAAGCATAGGTGTCGGAACACTATTAGAGGAGGCCATATTTATGCGCTGCAGCAGGTCTTGGATGTATTTGTGTTGTGTCAAGATAAGACCAATAGAAGTATGATGTACTTTAATGCCAAGAAAATATCCAAGAGTCCCAAGATCTTTCACCGTAAACTTAGCTTCAAGTTAAATGGGTAGATGATTCATAGCTGATGATGAAGAGCTCATAATAATAATATCATCCACATAGATGAGAATATACATCTAAATGTCAGCTTTGTTGAATATGAAAAGAGAAACATCAGCTTTAGAAGCATGAAATCCCAGTTGTAATAGTTTGTTACTAAGATGAGAAAATGAGGCACGTGTGGCCTTATTGAAGCCATATAATGACTTGTCCAACTTGCAAAGATAAGTAGGATGAGCCGAGTCAACAAAACCAGGTGGTTGTTTCATATAGACATCCTCTTGAAGATAGCCATGTAAGAATGCATTTTGAATATCAATCTGTCGAATAAACCAACCACGAGAGACTGCAATAGACAATAAGACTCGAATAGTGGTAGGTTTTACTATTGGGCTAAATGTATCATCATAATCAACTCCATACTACTGCTTAAAGCCCTTGGCAACCAATCGTGCTTTATAGCAATCAACGGAGCTATCAGCTTTATGCTTCAGTTTGAAAATTCACTTGCAATCAATGACATTAAGACCGGCACGTGAAGGAACCAGATGACAAGTCTTGTTCTTGACAAGGGCTTGAAATTCATCATTCATTGCTGACCTCCAAAGGAGATGTGCCATAGCAGTAACATGCGATGAAGGCTCTACATCTGAAGTCTGTATGGCAAAATAAGTAATCGTGCCGTCGATATGAATCTTGGGCTTCTTGATGTTGTGGCTTAAGCGCGTCTTGTGGGCAGGAGGATCCAGTGCAGGAACCTCTGAGTGGTGCACGGCCTCAGGCTAGACGCTCGGTGATTAAGTTTGCCACGATGCTGGTGATGATGGGCCGACAGATGATAGCCTAGCTTCAGCCTCTGTACTTGCCGTAGAGGACACGGGAGAGGCAGGCGGAGACTTTGATGTAGGCAGGTCAGCGTCAAGCGTTGCATGCGGAGCGCTTGCCTCAGGTGAAGAAGCGGGCACAGAGAATGTCAGCACCAATCCTGATGAGGTTTTTGGTAACCCGGGATCTGCTGCATGCTGAGGGGTTGCATTCACGGGGTTAGCAGGAAACATATGTATATCGTAATTGTTCAAATTAAAACTGCCACTGTCCTGATTAGGTATAACGTTGGATGAAGGATAAGTGGAGAAAGAAAAAATTGTTTCATCAAATATAACGTCACGAAATACATAAACGCGTTTGGAATCCATATCCAAATATTTGTATCCCTTGTGAAAGACCACTATATCCTAAAAACACGTAGACTTTGAATCGAAAGGAAAGTTTATACTGGTTATGGGGTCGCAAATTGGGCCAACATGCGTAACCAAATATACGGAGCATGGAATAATTCGGTGGAGTTTTGAGGAGGCGTTCTAGAGGAAATAAATTATCAAGGACTCGAGTGAGCAATCTATTAATGAGATAAGTGGCTATGAGAAAGGCCTCATCCCAAAATTTAATCGGTATGGAGGCATGAGCTTGTAGAGCAAGACCAGTTTTAACTATATGACGATGTTTGCGTTCAGCCGATCCATTTTGTTGGTGAGTATGTGGGCAGAAAACACGATGAGCTATGCCAAGGGATCAAAAAAAGTGAGTATGAAGATTCTGGTACTCCCCGCCCCAATTGCATTGGACGCATTTAATTTTAGTATTAAAAAGACGTTCTACATGTGCTTGAAATTGTAAGAAAATATGTTGAGCCTCAGTGTGGTCATATATCAAATATATCCAAGTAAATTTACTAAAATCATCGATAAATCTTATATAGTATTTATATCCACCAACATACTTAGGGGCAGGGCCCACACATCTAAAAAAATAAGTTCAAGAGGCGATGTAGAACGATGAATGGCATGAGTATTGGGAAGTTGATGACTCTGGCCTAATTGACATACATGACAAACTGAGAGACTCGACTTCTTGATATATGGGAGATTATTCAAACTTAAAATAGACCGTACGACTGGGGTAGAGGGGTGGCCAAGACGAGCATGCCATTGATCGAGGGATGCCTTGACACTGACAAGTGCTTGTTTGAAGAATTCAACATCGGATGACTTTATGAGATAGAGGTCGGATTCACACCTTCCTTCCAGGAGCACTTGTTTCGTTGCTTAGTCCTTTACAAGAAAATAATATGGATGAAATTTAAAAAATACATTATTATCACATGATAGTTTATGAACTGAAAAAAGGTGTTTAGAGATATCAAGTACATGGAGAATATTATGTAAGTCAAGAGGACATGTAGCCATATTAAGAGAACAAGAATCAATATGTATAATTTGCAAACCTGTTCCGTTGTCAACTTGAACCGTTTCTTCACTATGGTATTGTTCACGCAAGGCTAGGCAATCCAGATCACTGGTTATGTGATCGGTAGCCCTCGTGTCGATGTACCAGTTAGTGTCAATCTTGTAGGATGAAGTAGCAGCCACCGCAGCATAGGGTTGTTCCTAGTGGTAAGACTCATCCATACGATGCTAATATTTAATGGCAATGTGACTTGTACGATCGCAGATCTGACAGGGAGGGGTGTTGCGTCTATGTCTCTGGGACAGAGGACCATCACGGCAACGGCCTCGGGCATGGCTAGGGGGACCACCATGGCCATGACCCCGCTGCTGCCCACCTCGGCCGACGAAGTGGGCCGACGCGCCGATGTTGAGACAAGTATCCATCTGGTACTGCAGTTGGCACGCCTTAAATGCTAGCAAATGTGAGTCGATATCGTCAAGCGTGAGGGGCTCACTCTTTGTCGTCATAGATGTGGCGAATGGATCGTAATATAGGGGAAGACCCTCTAGGAGATAGACAATGATCTCGTCATTACAAAGAGGAGCATCAGCCGTAGCCAGCTCGGAGGCTAGACTCTTGATCTTGCGGAAGGAATCGGTAGCAGAGAGGTCGCGCTTCTTGGTTGTAGCAAGATCGACACACACTTGGACAGCACGCGCACGCGTGGTGGAGGAGAACATGCGCTGAAGAGTGTCCCAGGCTTCTTTGGATGTGGCGATAGACACCACGTCCTGAAGAATGTCTTCAGTCATCGACGAGAGAAGACCACTTAGTAGTTATTGATATTTATCATACCACAGGCAATATTTTGGGTTAGACACGAGCTCGGCGCTATTAGCAGTCGATGAAGGAATCTGCTGGGGAGGCGTAGTCGTAAATCTATTGATGAAGCCCATAAGCTTTGCATTCCATAGATACAGGAGAAGTTAGACGCGCTATAATGTATAGTTTATTTTGTTGAGTCGAATGATGATGGCATGATAAATTGGTATAGGGGCAAAGCTAGTAGCAGAGAAGAGGCTAGAAGTGGAGACGGAGGTGGTGGAGGAGGATATAGAAGATGATGTTGATATTAATTTAGAGAAAAAAATACTGGCTGTGATATCAGGTTAATGTAATTAACGTTGGATGATATCTATAGATCATAATACATAATAATTAAAAAACACAGCTTCAAATATAAATATGTTTAACAATGGAGTTGATGCCGCTGGTGACGCGGTTGCACGCCACTACGACTGTGAAACCCAAGCGCGCGCACCCGCAGCGGGAAGATCTCCGAGGTGTACACGCCGGTCCTGGGCCCGAGGCCTACAGAGAAGAAGGCGACGTAGGACAAGATGGAAGCAACGCACAAGCCGACGGCCCACGGGACCTCGGCGTCCGGGCTGCGGCCCACGACGGCGAACCCCGTCGCGAGGCCAATGAGGGAAACGACTATGCCGCCCGTGCTGCTCAGCAGCAGCGGCCGCCGGCCGAGGCGGTCGAGCAGGAACGCAAAGACCAAGACGAAGAGCATCTTGGTGACACCGACGGCGCAGGTGGAGCCCAGGAGCTGGTCGTCGCTGGTGATGCCCGCGCTCTGGAACACGCGCGGGCTGTAGAGCACGACAGAGTCGACGCCCGACGCCTGCTGGAAGAAGTGGAGGCCGACCGCCGCGAGCAGGATTCGCCGCAAGGGTGGGGTCGGGGACACGACGAGCTCCCTCCAAACCTGCCTCTCCTCCCCGCCTCTCTTCTTGAGCATGGTGACCACGTCGCCGTCGAGGTCGTCTGGGATGCCAGCCGCTGCCTTGTTGTCAGCGAAGCGCTCCGATGCCTCCTCCAGCGTGTCAGCGATCTTCTCCAGCACAGCCCTGGCGTCGACGACACGACCCTTCATGACAAGCCACCGTGGCGACTCCGGCATGGCGAACACCATGAGCGCGAGCAGGACGGACGGCGCCGCGCCGACGCCGAGCATGACGCGCCACCCGAGGTATTGCGGCAGGCGGGAGAAGGCGTAGATGGAGACAGCCGAGGAGAATACCGAGGTTGATGGAGACCTCAGGGAACGAAGCGAGGAAGCCACGTGACGATGCCGGCGAGATCTCGGTGGTGTACACAGGCGCGATCATGATCGCTTACCCCACGCCGATGCCCGCCACGAAGCGGCCGGCCATGAGCGTGGCGTAGTAGCCGGCGAAGCCCATGAGTAGGGAACCCGCAAAGAAGAAGGCGGTCGCGAAGACGACAGCGAACCGCCGGCCGTCCTCCCCGCGGAGAAGGAGCCGGCAAGCGAGTAGATGTTCAGGATGCCCATCAGGATCTCCACCTGCACGTCAGTGATCTTCAGGGCTTTCTTGATGTACAGCGATGCTCCGCTCATCACCCCAATGTCTGCAAAATTTGGAGCGAATTTGAACAGTCAGTGCACGCTGACAATACACAACTCTTCTGAAAAAAATCAGACAGCAAATCTGGAGGAAAAAATAAGAGAAGATGCGAATGCAATTATACGAGTACCATAGCCGAGGATGATGGAGGCCATGGAGACGAGGATTGCGCAGGTGAATGCATACTTGACGTTCTTCTTCTTAGGCTCGACAGCCATGGCCGGGAGCTCGGTGGATGACAATGCCATCGTGTAGTTAGTGCAGCTTTTCAGGGAAACGCTACCATTGTTAATCTGATCGAACAAGCGATTGAAATGTTGTCTGAGCTACGCATTCATGTAGGGGCACGTAACACATTAGATGACGAAACTGCACTTTTAAATTTGTAAGCGTCTGCGTGCAAGCAACTTCAAAAATCCTCAGCTTCTTTGACTTGTGAATTCCACCATATCTGCACTTCTGCAGTCATTTTAAAACCTAGATTAACCAACTGAATGAGCTCAGATTATCCTATCTATGGAACATTGAGCATAGATTATCCTATCTCCATGGAACGTTGATGACTCCACGCATGGAGCAGATTTTCTCATTAGTGTTCAGCCACAACACCTTGCTAATGGGAAAAGGGAGGGTTGAATGTGGGTGCTGTCCGTTATTTTATCCGAGGGATTAGAATTAGCGCTGCCGGACAGTATTTTTCCTAGTTGAAAGAAAAGATAGCAAATCTCTCTTTTAGATATAGTCACAATAAATAAAAAATAAGTTTGATAGACAGTTGGCTCAGTCCAGTTACGTGCAGCCTGGAATCCCAACGCTAAAAGTCCACGTGGCCACGTGGCATAGTCAGTAAACCAAGTGGTTGAGTTGGAGTGTGAAGGATAGGCGCCGAATTGGAACTTGACTCCGTGTACTGAAATTAAAAAAAAATGCCCCGGCTAATCTACCGAAACTAACAAGATTTTTTTTACCAGATGCCATCAGAAATGGCAAAGCAAGCAAGACGCTCACCGGCGATCACCTCCCCTTCCTCCTGCAGCCAAAACCCCCTCTTGCCCATGCTAAGCGAGCACGCCGCGATCCCGGTGGTTCGCCGCCGTTTCCTGACTCCTCTCCCTCACCGTGGCCTGAGTGGTACGTATCTCGTATTCTCGTACCGTCGTCTTGATTTTCATCAAAGTTTTCTTCTCGCTCTTTTTTTCTGAATCTGATCTGTTTTATGTCGAGGAGAACAGAAGAGACTGGTCGAACATTGTGTACGGGCCAGCGTGGCTGATCTCCGAGCGCGCCCTCGCCGACGATGTGGCAGGCTACGTAAGCTTCCGCGCCGTGTGCCGTCCGTGGCGGCATTGGACTACTGACCCTCCTGCGCATGGCCCCCTCGACACACGCTTCCACCCTCGGCATTGGGTCATGCTCCGCGACATGCTCGCCGTCCCCGATCGCCGCCGCTTCCTGAACGTAACCTCCAGCCATTGCATCCAGATGGACCTCCCGGGGCTCCAGGGCCACCGCGTGTTCGGGCCGACCACGGAGGAGCTCCTCGTCCTGCTCGACAAGAGCACCTTCGTCATCCGCATACTGAACCCTCTCACGCGTAAGCTCACCGACCTCCCGCCGGCGAACACGCTGCTGGACCCGAGCAACCTGATGAACCGTTCACAGGAGCGCCTCCTACACGATCTCACCGTGCACGGCGCCGGCCTCGCCGATGGCTCCACGACGGTGGTGGTCTATTTCAAGAATGCACGTATGCTAGCCGCTGCTAAGCCCGGCGACGAGCGGTGGACGATGGTCAAGCATGACAGCCGTAGGAGATAATCTCAAGTCAGTCACGTCACTTGCAGGCCGCTTCTACTGCGCCACCGACAACCGGCCCTGCTACCACGGCTCCGGCAGGATCATGGAGGTGAAGACTAGAGATAACCAACCACCGCAGCTGGTTGAGGTCGCCAAGCTGACCTCCATTTTACTTAAGAGAGGGGATGACCTGCACTTGGTGGGAGTTGGCGAGGACTTGATGCTTGTCCACCATTTCATAATCTCAAGCGGCGGCGGTGGCAACAAGATGAAGTGCTGCATATATCTGGTACATTTCGGTGCAAGAAGGCCCAAGTCTGTGTATTGCCATCGTGAACGAGCACTGTTCGTCGGTATGTACCGTGCAATGGCAGTGTCTCCGGAGGTGTTCCCCACTATCAGCCGAAACATCGTCTACCGAGGCTTCGATTGCGATGGCAAATTGAGTTTACAGAAAATTGATGCCGACGACCATCTCGAAGATGGAGGTATTGAACCATTTGATGTGGCGTGCCCACATACAATTGCTGATTGTTTATCCTTATGTATAAGTGGTTTCTGAACACAGTAACTCCGATTAATCAAGGTCGATATAACGGCGTTAGAAGAATATTTGACAGAAAACACCCTCTAGTTTCAGTCATTTTTTGAACGTTTGAAATTACATCAAGATTCATGCATCAACAATAGCATTATCCTTATCTTTCTTTTTTCCCATCTTCACCATCACGATTCCACAAGGTTACGACCAGCTTGAGCGAGTGCTAGTATTCTCTCCACCCTGCCCCCACACATAGGCCCCCCTTGCCAATGTCGACGAGCACACCTCCCACCCCATGCCCTCGCAACAATCTCCTCCTACTTTCCCCTCTCTTCCTTTCCAAGACAGCAATGGTGAGTGTCACCACCCCACCCTCCTCTTCTATCTATGGTGGTTCCTATCGTCGGATCCGCCAATGCTGCTCTTGCCTTCTAACCCCTTTTGTTCCCCTTGGCTTTGTCTTTAACGTTAGC
The DNA here is from genome assembly GCA_030770085.1 of Oryza coarctata. Lineage (NCBI taxonomy): Eukaryota > Viridiplantae > Streptophyta > Magnoliopsida > Poales > Poaceae > Oryza > Oryza coarctata. Next base: position 16,265,016 of record CM061475.1, read on the forward strand.
CTACTACCCTCCTCTATTTCCGTGGCTTTGGCAGTGCCACTGTCTTGTTGCCCTCTCATATCCACCGCTGATTCAACCATCGCCCATAGGCTTCCTTCTAAGCTCGAAGAAATCACTTTTTTCTTCTCTCTCTCCTAGACCCTCTTTCACCCCTCTTTTAACCCTAAATTCTAATTCATAGGTTCATTACTGGATTTAGGAGTCGTCGACGCCAGACAAGAGGAGGAGCTCACAGGAGGTGGAAGAGAAGAAGCTCGGGTACAAATCTTGGCGCAATCCAATGGTGGAAAATCTGTCAAAAATCTTAATTTTTTGTTGAATGTTATGTAGCAATTCTATATTTTTTATGGTAGAATCCTTGCCTCTTTTGTTTTGTTTGAATCGGAAAGGAATCCTCAACTCTCCAAGTCGCCATGAAGGCAGACACAAAGCCGCGGCGCGCACGAGCGAGTTGCCCGTGAGGCCGTGCCCCTCACGGTGGTAACCTCGTAAACTCATGCAAAGCCATGAACACGGCGGTGACCCTGCACGCCGCCATGAGCGCGTTGGGCGAGACACCAACGTGGTGGAATGGCCGCTGAACGTACTAGAAGAACATGCATGGTACCGCCGGTGAATGCATCCTTACTTGACGTTCTTCTTCTCAGGCGCAACAGCCATGACCGGAGAGTTCCGTGGAAGCCATCGTTTACACTTGCTCTTGTGTTCTCTGCATAGAGAGGGGCAGTAGCCCATGAGTGTAGGGCCAGGAAAATCAACTTACAACCTAACTGTAATATATTAATCGCTTGCGCATCATTCCAACGTGGCATGCCCACATACAATTGCTGATTGTTTATCCCTATGTTTAAGTTGTTGAATAACTGTTTTGGAAAGAAATGGACGAAAGCTAGCTGCTACCAAGAGGTGTCATGCCAGTACACCAAAATACACAAAATAAAGAAACAAACGTAGAGAAAATGCACTTTATTAATCTTAAGGATAACAAATTCAAATTCTCTACGTTTGTTAGCAGGCTATACAATAATACAGTAATTCATAGGCACTGTATAGCCTGCTTACATCGATCTAGGCTTGGCAACGTGGTCTTTTGGTTCTCAGGACTTCAAGGAGCTCCTATTCAATTTTCTCCGCAAGGCTCAGGCCACCGAAGTGCCTTTGGCTAAGCCATTTGTGGTCGTCTTTGTTGTCGTTTCGTGTTTTTTCTTGTATGATTATGAGATGGTGTTGATGAAGATGTTTTAGGTACACTGGCATGCCCTGCACTGACCTCTCCTACACTTATTTCTCTCCAAACCAATAACTAAGATGAATCGAGGTCGATATACCATTATACCTGTCCTGTTTTTTTTTTCTAAACGAGAAGTATACGGAGAACCACACGAACACGAGGACCGCGGAGCACACAAGCAAGTTGACGTGCACGGTGGTAACCTCGTAAACCCACACGAAGCTCGAGAAGACACCGCTCTGGCGGACCGGTTCACGGCGGCCGCCGCAGTCCGCAGCCACTGCGGGAAGCCCCGAGACGACGACGCGCCCGTCCACTGTACGGGCCCAAGCACAAACCACACCAGCGCCGTCAGTGACACCAGCATGGTCGCGGACTGACCCCTCGCCTACTTCATCTGCTCCCTCCGCCGTTTCGTACCGGCGCCACCGCCGCCGCCACGGTAAGTGTGCGACGACGGGGGGTGGGACGGCGCGCGCCTCGGGCAGCAGCCGCCGGCGAGCGCTTTCACAGGCAGCCAGCCGAGCTCGACAAGCACCATGGACATGGAGAAGGAGACGACCACGACGAGGGCGAACGCCACGAGCGCCGTCGTCATGTGCGCGTCGGACGTGACGCCGACGTCGCGCAACGCGCTCTCCACGAACTGGAACGTGGACGTGATGCCGGGCGCCTGCTGGAACACCTTGGTGACTAGCGCGCTGATGACGGTGTGGCGGAGCTGCTCCGTCGGCCTCGCCAGCTGCTCCAGCCATAGCCCGCACTCCTCCCTCCACCAGCTTTGCCTCGCCGGCGTTGCCATTGTGTCATCGAAGCCGTCGTGCTCGTGCGGCGCGCCGAGCTCGGCTTTCATCTCGAGCAGACGGAGCTCGGCCTCCTCCAGCGTCAAGGAAGTCCTGGAGAGCACGCGCCGGGCCTTGGTCACGTGGTCCTTGGCCAAGAGCCACCGTGGCGACTCCGGCATGAGGAGGACGGCGAAGCCGAGCAGCGCCGGAATGGCCGTGCCGGAGGCTACAGTCAGCCTCCAGGGGACGTGCACCGGGAGATTCAGGAATCTCTTGGAGTACAAGAGAGCCCCAGTGATGCAGCCGAGGTACACGAAGCCTTCGGGGTGTGAGGTGAGGCCGCCACTCAGCGAGGACGGGCTGAGATCGCCGGCGTAGGCCGGGACAGTCATGAGCACCAGGCCCATGCCGACGCCGTTGACAAACATACCGACCGTGAACGCCGCGAAGCTGGTGGCGATCCCCCGTGCGAGCGCCCCCGCGCAGAGTGCCGCGACCGACAGGAGCACGGTGTAGCGGTCTCCGATGAGGCACTGGGCTCCCACGGCGGCGACCGCGCCGAGAAGGCAGGACACGACGACGATGAACGCCATGAGCTTCACGTCGGGCACCTCCGCCAGCACGGCCGAGCCGCACACCATGACAAGGTCTGGATCACCAATGTGCTTTGCAAGATCATGCACAGATACATCTGGGCGCGCGTGCATGAATGGGAGCTGGTGCTTACCGTATCCCAACAAGAAAGCCGACAAAGGCGTACTTGTTCAGAGGGCGCCTCATCTCCAGCAGAAACGTCGTCTCCGGTGACATGGGTTGGTGTAATTTCTATTCGCTATCCCTCCCAACAAATTTTGAGAGGAGAATGCTGATTAAATTCTCTGCAAATCTCATAAAAAATTCTGAAACAAAAGAGTGAAGTGATTTGAGTGGATTCGTAAATCATAAGAGCATGAACGATCTCAAGACGAACATGGCTCTGAATCATACCTGTCTTACGCACAACGATCTTCCCAACACAACACCTGATTTTTGTAATGTAAATCTCTTCTCTTCACACTAATCCACCTCCAGAATCGTTCCAAGGTTTCCGTTGTCTCGTTGAACAGCAGTCAGATTTGAGCTTCCTCAATCCTCATCCATGGGTTCTGATCTCCCTCTTGAAATACGCAGCTACTGCTGCAGCCACAACGTAACAAACTCCTGAAACTATGTAGTCCACGCCCAAGAAACTCTCTCTAGGTAGTTGATTAGTAGTAACAGCTCACCTATTTACTCGGGAGCGAGTTGGTAAGCTTGAAAACGTCAATCAAAGCCAGATTTGCTTGGACAATAATAGAAGTAGATACACAACATTTTACAACCTATATTTTTTAGTTAACATTAAGAATGTCATTCAAAATGAAGATACGCCCGGCCTCTACAATTTTACAACCTACATGAGCATAAATTTTGAGTGAACTACCCTTCTCGTAAATCTGAATACCCATCCTAAGAATCCTGTATCCCCACATCATAAAAAATGCTGTACGAGGTTGGATTAAACACAGAAACACAAGGTTTGCTAGTTGGGTAATATTGATCTTGTCACCTTTGGTCTAGACCAGCAGGTTTATCTTTCTTGAAAGGCTAGACTCAGCAGGTAAAATAATCACTGAAGGGACGCAGGACGAAAGGGTAGCGCCTATGGCCCATCTTGTGTTATGAGTCCACAGGTTGCAGACGAGGATCAGAAACACATAGCACGTCAGAACTGGAACTAGCATACTACCTCCGTCCTAAAAATATTTCCTCCTCAAAATATTTCCTTAGACACCAATCTGGACATGATGTCTGTTTAAATTCGTGTCTAAATGTCTATTTAGGACGGAGGTAGTAGAGCAATAGACACATCCAGATAAAGTACCGAGTATAACCGGGTATAAGATGGAACCTATCCAATGGTTTGACTGACGCAGACTGGCAGTATATGCGGTCTGATATCTCTACGACTTAAACTCGACACAGTACAACGACAAAGTAACATATTAGCGAACTAGCTATGCCATAAGTTTCTCCTTTTGGAGTGACAAACAGCTGCATATATCAACCCTGTTCCTGAAGCTATGCCATAAGCAGGCAATTGTTCTTCTCAGAAGTAGCCAGCGTTTTGGGCTGTCCTGATGATCTGGAAGAGAGCTGCACGAAGGAAAACAAAATGACTTAGTAAAAAGTTCATAGAGTTATGACCAGAAGGATGGAAATTACTGTCAATGCTACAATGAAGACTGAAATAGTTGCAGGATTTTTCATTCAAGGAGTTTGATTTTATCAAGACATGGGCGATCTGTATCCATTTGAATCATGCAAATGTATAACTAGGGCAACACCAAACCTTCCTCTTCTATTTTTTTTCTGAGGTCTTAATGAGAAGCATAGATATTTTTAAGAAGTTGATAAGCCCACAAGGACTTATTGCCTGGCAACAGATTACAGTAGCCAACGCCCATGGGTGGTAGCAGCAGCTGTTACCAACCATCTGGAGTAAACCATGAGACTATTTTTCGAATTAATCAGAGCAGGAATCCAGCTTCTCCTCTTCCTTTTTTTTCAGAAAAGGAATAGATTAGTAAATGAATTCAAACAAGGAATACATATGTACTCTCCCACAAAGTGACAACATTCTAAAGTAAAGCTAATGGTGTATGTTACAACTATCCCCCTAAACCAGTACTTATAACAGTACTCTAAGATTAGCACTTCCACAATGTAGTGCAGTTTAGTCTTGGAGAGAGCGTAGTAAGCCAGTGTCCTTTTCGGCTTATTGGAGGGAGCTATTTCCTCGTTTACCGTGAGCACTTTTCCCAAACTTTTTGACAGGATGTTTTTTTGAAAAAAATTTCTATATATAAATTTCTTTAAAAATCAAATAAATCCATTTTCAAGTTTGCAATAGCTAATTACTTAATTAATTATGCGCTAATAACCTCTTCTCATTTTGCATGCAGCTTATAAGCCAAGCCATTAGCCTCTACCAAACACTGCATAAGCACTACCCATAAAATCAAGAACTGAGGGTAAAACCGTTCAAATCTGTCTAGGTTGGTAAATAGGCATTCTAAGTTATAAAGAGTGTGCATGAAGATTAATGACTCAACTATTAACCACAAATATCAAAGATGTAACTTACATGAACCGACGACTACGAAGACGAAGAATCCAAGCACAATAGGTCCAACAGGATAATCATTTCCCTTCTTGACTGTCTCAGGAACAGAACCCCTCTTGGTGATGTTCTTCTCAAATCGTGCCACTTTCCTAGCTGAGAGACGCCTTGAGGCAGTCTGTTTCATTAGCAACAAATAATATCAGAAGAGACAATAAAACAGCGTGTTTGAAGAAAGGTAACAAAAATGTACTGAATTTGGACAGAGTACCAAGGAAATAACATCAATGATGGAATTACACAGTCAAGTCACTGGGGTACAACAATGCTAATAATGGTATGATGGACAATAAGCAAAAATAAGATGTTCAACATACTGTCTTTCTATATTCAGTGCCAGTAATTTCATACATCAAAACTTTCATCTATTCAGAAAAAAATGTTAATCAAGATACAAAGCACAACGGTGCCATCACCAGCTAACTGATGCCTGCTACCAAATATTTCTCTGACAATTAGGGGGGCAATTTTTCCATTACCCCCTAGAACCAGTAAGCAGGGTTTGAAAGTTTAATATCATAATTAAATCCATCAAAATTATAAAATCAAGGTGTACTCGGTGAATTACATGTTTCCATGTCCTTATTCTATCTATTATGATATTAACTAATGGCACATGATAAAAGCTCACAAGAAAAACAGAAAATACTTTACTACATCATAGAAAGAGTAATATTAATATCTAGTTCTCGATTTAGTGGACCCTGATTCCATACTATTCCCTATATTTCACATATTACTTGCAACACATTTTTGAATCAAAATATATTAGTTGTAAACCATACAACAATACATTAAAATATACACAAAAATTGAAGTTATGAAAGATTAGAAGCATTGTAGTGTGCTAGATGACACATACAAATTGCATGGGTCAGTTAATACTCTTCGTCGACATTTCAAAAACGTTATAAAGTAATCAATGTACTACCAAATATAATGGTTAGCCCGCGCAAATGCATAGCAAGATTTTCTAGGTCTTTCATAGACTAATCAGGAATCATGTGGTAGCATGCAGTGATATAATGCAAAACTTATCCAGAATTAGTGAATGTGCACCTACGGCTCAGGAAACCGAAAAAAGGAGATCCCTGAGTCACTATTATCCTAAACCTGACATATTGTTAGTCAGCAATAGAGCTTGAAAAGCTTGTTACCAGATTCTCTAAATCTTGCCAGAAGATAATATTGAAGCATAACATAAAAGGAAACATTTTTTTTACGAAATGAACGGCTTAAACTACAGGTAGCCAGCAGAAACATAGAACTATAGAACACTATCTACAAACACATAGAAACATGAATTCACAAGCAAACACATGTGCACGGATCTTCCTGCGAAGTTCAAAAAAAAAAAAGAGGAACAGAAATAAGCAACCACAAATCAAGAGTATTTCGTTGATCTTATTTCACGAAATCGACGCCAGGAATACAAACATAAACATGAAAATGCAGGAATCGTTGGAAAAGCCGCAGAACAGTATATCCTTTTTTAAAAAGCCAGATTCTTCCAGAACAAATGTTCTTGGATAAAAAAGGACGCTAGAGAATCTAGACATGCATTACAATATTCAGATCAGATACTGTTCACCAAAAGCACACGATAAACCCTCTAATCGCCGGATCAACTAACAAAAAAAAAGCGTCCTCGGCAAACCACGCACGGATCTGCAAGAACACCCTACGAGTGACGGCAAACAACGCACAGATTCCTCGAACCAAACCGAGCAGGCGACGCCAGAGGATAAGAAGGCAGGAGAGGGAGGAGGGGTGGCTCATGGTGATCGCGGTTCGTCGGCGAGTTGCCGCGGGGCAGGGCAGGGACGCGGCGGAAGACGGAGGAGTGGGAGGAATTCCACGGGGAAGTGGAGGGATTGGGAGAAGGGGACGGGGATCGCGAAATGCGCGTGTGAGGTGTGATGAGGTGCCCGAAACCTGTCGGCCATTTATTTGGGTTTGGGGAGAGAGACCGAAGCGGCGAGCTCCTGTCTCGTGCTTCCCGTGGGCTGCCGGCGCGGCGCACCGCACCGGCTCGTGCGAGCGGTGAGCCGGTGACGCGCTTCGGTGCTCGCTAGTCGCTTCTGAGCTTTCATGAATTGAACTGCGCTGTTTGTGGCTGACAGCAAAGGCCACGCCTGATAGCTTTCTTGCTGTTGCTAACTTGCTACTAAGCCGTCTAAAATTCATGGCTGCCTTGTTAAAAAAACACATACAAATATATGGCTGCTTGGTTCAACATAACTTAATAAGCCAGGTCTCAGTATATCCGACGATGATAAAATAGTATATCTTTTTACGCTTACAATGTTATAGCTAGTACGTGATTTATACGAAAGTTATTCCTCTTATTTAACATTTATTTTTTAGCAATTTTTTTATGATGGACCATAGCATGCATACATATCGAGCCAGGTAATGGCCCCTACTAATCCAAGGCGGCGGAGTTACAAAATATAATTTTTAGGTTTACATGGAGAACCTAAAACGTATCATACATCGTGCTACATGTATATAGACTGACGAACATACTGCCAAGTAAGGTAAGATGATGAGCGCCTTCTTAATCACTAGTCTCGTAAACGTTTCATATTGGAATATGGATTAGGTATAATTCATCATGTCAAATGGCCACCTGGCAAATTTGAGATGATGTAATGGTGTTAGTTTTGTATGCCAAATGGCTGCTTGGCAATTTTGAGATGATGTAATGGTGTTAGCTTTGTTGGACGATCTCTCGAGTTGTTACTGACAACTAGGGATTATTGTTGTAGCGACGAGTCAATTGTGTGTGTGGAGTGTTATAATATAATAGGAATTAGGTTTTGAAGCTACTGACTGTGTTTCTCTTTTCTAATCATAAACACATTTTTATTGTATAAAGGGGTAAACCAAAGGGGGAAAAAAGGCCTACATAGAACTAAACTAGTATGGCATCATTATAACCAACAAAGACGCTCAACTTGCATACAAAAAGCACCCACCATAATCATTAGCCTCTTCTTATCTTGGCATCACTGAAAACAAAATGGATAGGATATGGTGATGCAATGCACCATTGGCCTACACCAAAATTCCCGCTTTCAGTACTCCTATTCTCAAATACTATGAAGTTATAGACACATCGTACATTAGAATGCCAGAGATGCAAGCATTGATCAATACCATCAACTTATCATGTCATTAATGTACATGGGCACATGGCACCCTCTTGCCAAGAATCCAATCTCTTGATGACCTTTCACTCAATTCACCATTTTTTTTTTCATTAGCACCTATTATGCTACTGGAAGATTATTGGAGATATCTAAGAGATTGTCCAAATAAGAATACATTTAACGCTATTCCTTCGTAAAGATATATTCTTAAATCCCTACTAAACAAAGATATTTAGTCGTATAACCAAATCCCGTATAAATAATCACCAAGGTAGCATTAACATTTAGGGATTAGACCAGTAGAAAGATGAAGGGTGAGGATAGAGAGATAACAGGATAAGAGTGCTTAGATCACCCAATCCTAGGGGCCGCTCGGGCTTGTTGGCGGATTGCACGTAAGAATGGCTTGTATTCTCGATGTATAGCAACGTTAAAAACCAGTTCACACATGGATCTGTCTAGTCTCGAAGAAATTTGGCTTGGGCTTGTTGCCGGATTGCACCGTTAGAATGGCTTGTATTTTCGGTGTTTAACAACGTTAAAAATCAGTTCACACATGTATCTGTCTAGTCTCGAAGAAATTTCTTAATCCATCACTGCCCAATACTTTTATCCGGTTTGGTTATATTTTCGGCTGTCTTTTCCTTGTTACGTGTGAGTTACTTCCTCCCTTCAAAAAATATAAAGATATAGCTCTGATTCATACCCCACGCCCATGCCATTATATTTTTTGGACGCAAACGTATGACCTTATCCATCACCCAAAACACGACCGACAAATCATATCATAGAGAACCAATATCCTAAGAAAACACGGCCCAAAATGTGGCCCAAGTTACGATGAACCGGTATGTTATGCCCTAATTTGGATAAACCAATCTCATCCCCTACGACGATTTTTTTATATATTTTTATTAAAATACTTAAAAATACATTTTTATTTAAAAATTTATAGATATATATACCTCAAAAGCTCTTTGAGATTTTTTTATAAAATAAGGAGAACATAAAATCTAACATGACAAATACTCGTTGGCTATCGTTAACAGCGAACTAGCAAGGCTAAGAACTTTGCAGGTGACCTTCTTACCGTCGTATCTAAGGGTATTTTTTTCTCACGACAAGGAACCGTCCGTAAAATAATATGTAGGACGCGTAAGGGAGGAGGGAGCTTATTGTTTTTTACAGGAGGTCTCATTGCCGCTCTCTGCTTAGACCTTTTTTTTCTTCTTAAGTGGCTAACTGCAAGGCCCTCCCATGAGAGGGGATGGGACCTGACTTTGCAACCAGCCCCTTAACACCCTCCGTTAGAACATTTTTGTTCCAACTGTACAAACGTCTAAAAAAATTTAAATAAATTTATTTTCATTTAGAGATTTAAATGTAAAGAAAATTTAGGAGTACATAGAAAACATAATTAAGATATCTAAACTCAGCGTAAATCCTAGAAAATCATTACAACATTAATTAGAGGACCACAGTTTAACACGCAAACATTATTTAGATAATAGTAGTAAAAATATTATACATTACAAACAGAATATAGAAATAATATAAATAATACAATATGTAACATGGCATATATACCTATTTAAAGCATGTGGATATCATCATCTATTATCTACTTGTAGTCACTTGTTGTTAGAGTAGATGACTCTTCGCTTGTACTCCAGTTTAGTCTATATATATTGTTTAATTGCTTCAGGTTATATGATCCTCATAGAGTTGTACTATAATTTCTTCGTGTCTATCTATTATTTAAATTCGCACATTCTTAATGGTTCCTATGGGAAAAAAGGGTATATAAAGTTATAGTAGTCATTATGATAACAAATTTTAAGCAAATTAAAGAGATGTATAGCGATCTTATAACAAAATCATCGTTAAGAATGTTTAGACAAATAAAGTACCTTTTACCAAAAGTATCATCACTTATTGATCTCACCACCTAGCAATGATCACCGCAAACACACTTCGGACACTCCCGTCATGAAGATAGTACAAGAGGTTACAGCCTTCAGTCTGACTATTTGGCTTGTCAACATCATTTATAATACTCCTTCCTACTCATGTATTATTTGTTTGATTCTGAGGAGAAAAACCAATGGCCCTTTGAGAACCAATGGTTAGGATCAAAAACTAGATTTTCTCTATTAACCCATTGAATGAAGCTACACATACTTCCGTAGATCTAACAAAGAAAGTATTAGTTTGAAGAAAATATTACAATAACGAACAATTGAAAAAACATGTGCATACAATCCATACTTCATAAGAATAGTTTGGCATTGGAAAAATCTCCTCTCACGAGTGTTGAGGTCCCGAGATATCATAAGTTGACATTAATCATCATATATGCAAACCAAATGGTCACACCAAGGTGGAATTAGCCAAGCCAAAATATCCTTTCTCTAGTCCGGATCCTTAGTGAAAGCATGTTTAGTTGCCATTGTTCTTTAATGCTATAGGTGATAGAGTAAGCGGGTGGTGTGAAATTTGTAAGGGTATCAGTGGGCAGAAAACTTAAGGTTCATTGTGTATACGGAGGTCTTATATAGCGTGGGTTGTGTTAGGTGTGGAAGACAAGACTAAAAGCGTTGAAAACGACGTAACATTTACGTGTGGAAAGTGCCATGCCTGTAAAAATCTTTTGAATACGACGTGATATTAGCATACCGAAAGTTGGCCGTTAGGTTGTGTTGAAAGCGATATAATGGTCGCATGTTGAAAGTTGGCTAGCAACACTGAGCGTTGATTGTGACTCGGCAATCATATGCGCGGTAAGGAGTGAAGGCATCGGAAGTTGATTGTCGTATGCTATCGATAGTCATGCGCGTACAATAAAGAGTGAAAGCAACATGTTATTAATGCATAGTAAATAATATAGATACGTAGAGCTGAAACAGTGAACACAAAGTAGTAGAAACAGTAGGTACAGATGGCACAATGTACTACTGGCCCGGGGTTTTCCCTCTACCCTTCTTCATCCCCTGCCCTATACTTGCATGTGACCCTAGGAGTAGGTGAGGCAGTTGGCCAGGACTCCACAGCTAGTGTGGACCTACTGCACAGAAGTAGCATGCAACTCCTATGTGTGCAGTGGTGGAGCTCCTGCAAGCTGAGAAGAGCCAAGCACATTCTAATTTGCCGTGATATCATGGTCGAAGTTGTTGTGCACCTATCTAGAGGTGACCTACCTAGATCCGCCTACGACTGTGAAAATCTACGGTGTTGTAGCATGTAACCCTATGAGAAAATGGTTAAGCAATGTAAACTGGAATATCGTGGATCGAATAGAAATATACACCATGCGGCAAACCTAAAAACCCTTGTGTAGACGTTCCCGTTCCTTGTGTCCACATCCCCATTCCCTGTGTCAACGTCCCCACTATAAAGGAAGTAAGGTATAGCTTAGCAAAAGCTATAAAAATATGCTTTATTAATAGCAACGTCACACGGCAAGAAGGAAGTAATATATTTGAGAGATGGATAACTAAAGTTTTCTATGGGCTATGTTCTTATAGGGTGGACTCCTACTGCTATCGCTGTTATGGGAGGAATCACATCAGCAACATGATAGGCGAGAGCACGGAGGACAGTACGCATCTTGTCGAAGGTAATCCTCTACTCATACTTTGTCAGCACAACCCTAACCTCCAACAGTCAATGCACAGCCTTAAGCTCACCATCAATTTGCCATGTAGTGTCAACCTATTTAAAATGGCATGTCATATGTAAGAGGCATAGCACATTTAACTGAGATATGGAAGATTGATTGACTCATTGCACGAAAGAAGTTCTGGTCACGATGCCTAGGATACGCATCTCACACACCAGCTACATGTGGTTGTGGAGCATCGGGAGTGAACGTCACGTGCATGTGGGTACGAGGCAAAGAGCCACAGCAAGTATGCCTTGAAGCTCCATTGTACTGAGTAGTTATCGACCTTAGGATGGAGCTAATTGGGTCGTACAGGGATAAAGTTATTTTTATAAGTATTTAATTAGGTTTAAGTACGCATATAACATCATAACAACTGCTTTACTTATATTGAACTTAAGTAACTACGCCTAGGTGGGGACGCCCGTGGTGTAGTGAGGGAGTGTGCCCGGAGCTAGAAGACGAGGAATGCACTGAATGTGAACAAAATGCTCCTAGATGTCATCGTGTTATCCCTGAAGTCCATCAACTAGACTTATTGCGTCCCCTACGAGGGGAAGACCTACAAGGTATGAGATGTTCTAAAGCGTAGGGTCATCTTCCCGCACGACAGGTGGAAAGTGTACGTCTTTGGCCTTTAACGGTCCAGAAGTGTTGCGAGAAGAGACCAGTCTGTGAACCACCACTTCATTGGATCCTTCTCGTGTGCTGTGGCCTCGACTAGCCTTCACAATGGAAAAAGACCAGCCTCACATATCCTGCAAAAAGGGCAATGTATGTATTATCGGTCAAGAATCATATTTAAATTTAAGGTAAACAATAAGGATATTTCTTACCTAGCATAAAAGTGAGGGTCCATAGGAAATAACTATCATGAAGGGCATGGACAAAGAGTGGTCAGCACAACATTCTCAACTGTTGAGAAATAGGAGCAGTGTGATCGATTGAGGCCATGGTTTAGCAACTCTGGTGTTTGGTACGCCATACATGTATTGAAAAAGAAAGTTAGCACGATTATTGAAAATAAAAAATATAATATACAATTCATATAACAAACAACAATTTTTTATCAAAGAAAACAAACAACAGTTGACATTACTATAAGACTGAAACTAAACAACACTATGATATATATTTTTTATACAACATAGAAGAAAAAGGTACATAACTCTCTAAAGTATGCAACTTAAGTTATAAAAACATTCTTAAAATAATACATACACTTGTATTACATAACTGAACCATTAGTTGTATAAAAATGTCTAGGTTGGGTTGGTCTTAAAGTATTGCCTTCCCTCGTGGAGCATCTTCTATTGGCCCCTGCTACTGATGGAGAAGCTTCTGCTTCACTTGGAACCTCCGTATCTTTTGGACATTTCTTGTAAGTATGCCCCTCCCTATCGAACTTGCTACAATGTTTGAACCTTCTACCTTCTTTAGTCTCATCTATGTCATTGCGACTCTGTCTAGTCGTGTAGTGACCTACCTTGTTCTTCATTTCATTGGGTCCGAAATGTATAAAACTTTAGGTTGTTTAGCTATGAAAGATCTCGCAAAACCGAAACCAAATATCTCGCCACTTCAAGTATGCAAGATAGCGTCCTTCCTAAAATAAGGCGACACAAAAATGACGGTCGAGTATTCCACACTCCAAACTCGCGGCAATAACATGAGAACATGGCTTGTGTTATAGCCATGGCTTTTGGTAAGAATATGAGCAGGCTCTATCATCCTTTAGGACACACTCCTACACAAATCTCTTACAGTAGATTTCATGCTTGGTCTTATCAATATATAAGATTTTAAATCTATATTGCTATATATCTTGAGATATAACTCGATACTCTTGAACCTATTATATTTTTTATCTAAATACTTCATCATTATTGTGCCAAAAAATATCATTGTCTGCCATAAAGGGCCTAACTACTTTATACCGATCTCTAAAATACTTACATGTACCATACATGATAAACTCAACAATGACAACAAACGGTAGCCCTCTTTCACTATATATCACCCAATTATAAAATCTTAGCCAAATTGGTAGTTATTATGCTAAATCTAGCGTCACCATCATTATACAAAAAGGTTGATTTCTCCTATGCCTTATTCTCAATACAGTGCAAAAATATTGTAACTTATGATGCCGACCTCCTTATCATAATATAATCATCACTAGGGAGTGGTATTGGAGCTCTAGGAGCCTAGTCACAATATGATCATTACTGCTAATTTATTTATTTCGTTGTCAACTCATCCAACCACTTTCAAAGCTCATTGAATTTTTTTTCTATTGATCCTGGGTATAGATCCTCTTGAAAAGATTCATAAAGTGTTTGTTCTTAAATTACTTGTAGAAATTAACATCCATATAACGCATGCACCATCTGCTGTGAACATCTGAGCACTCTTGTGTATATCCCTTCTCTACATTACTATTCCTTAAATACTCAATAGCCCCTAGAAGACCGGGGTGACGGTTATATATAAGACATACATCTAGCCACATACGCATAACTATATCCTTCACTCACTTAAAAACCAATACTAGCTTTCAATGTTCTTGCTCTTAACGAAAGCGAAAGCCAAGAGTAACACTTAATTGTTCCTATCAACTCCAATTATTGTCAATATCTGCCCACTGTACTTTCTAGTTTGGAATGTTCCATTGATGCAGAATATAGGACGACAATGCACAAACGCATGAATACACGTACTTAATACGAAGAAAGCCCAAAGAAGCATACTCTACTAAGAATGGTCAAGTGATGGAAGTGATTTGAGGTTGTAGTAGCTCCCTGAATTTCTCTGAATAATGCAAGCTAGAAGACGAGATAAATTATCATATAAAGTTTTGAATGTACCAAACCGCATCTCCATAATCTTCTATTTCGCTTTCCATGCCTTCACATAGGTAATTGTGTACTTGAATTTTATCGTCAATGTGCCTAATAATTGACCTTATTTCGTACCCCAAGTTGTGCACAACATCGGAATACATATCTATTACAACAAATGCAGATATCATATTTATGTAGTATTTCTCAGACCCTTGTAAGTGATAATTATGCTCGGTGACGATTGATGCCTTCCAATAATCCTTCTATTTACCCTTGAATGCATGCACTCTTCACAATCTTGTTTTTTTTCTTTTTTTCTTCTCCTTCTGGTTATCCTTCTTTGGTTTCTTTGCCTCACGCGCAAGTGCGCTCCGAGGTAGGCAGCGATGGAGCCTAAAGGCAGCAGTGCCTAGAGCCTTGGATGCACGCAGCAAGCCCAAGAGATGAGCTCAGCTGTGCCAAAGGGCACTACGGCAGCGGCTCAGGTAGAAGAGGTGAGGAGAGTAGAGGTAAGGGGAAGAGAGATGAGGAGCGCCATACGGTTTTGAAGGAGGGGCTCGCTGGTACCTTTTATAGGCAGCCAGGCATGGTGTGGAGGGGACAAGGCAAAGTGGTACCAGACTGGCGAGGACGGATGTGACCACATGAGGAAGTGGGGAAGACACCCATCGAGATTTGCAGTGGTAAGGGGTGAACTTGGTACGGCACGGCACGGTGATCGGATTCAAGCTAGGAGGGGTAGGCTTGGTGCAACGTGATTCACGGAGATAGGGGCCACACTTGGCGTGGTGCGGCGCGGCGATGTGACCACACACGCCCGGTGGGATTCGCAGCGCACTAAAGCGGTGAAGGTCGTAGCAAGGGCGTGTGGTGCATGGGACTAGGTTGGGGTGCATGGAACGGGCAATGGCACGGTGGCTGAGCTTGGCATTTCACCGAACAGGGCATGTGCATGCGACAGGACATGGGGAAGGGGACAAGCGTGTTGGAACGGTGAAGCAGGCACGCGCTGCTTATAGGAGTGGCTAGCAAGTGGGACCCGTGGGGTCGAGCGCAGTGCACGAGCACTCGAGCGTAGCGGTGCAGATGTGTGCTAGGGCTAGGGAAATGGCCCATGAGCCAGCTCGAGCATGGCCTAGGAGATAAAGAGATGAGGGAAGAGGGAGAGGGAGCTAGGCGTACGGGGTGTTGGGCTCGCCAAGAGGAAGGAAGGAGAAGGAAATAGAGAGGAGGGGTTGGGGTGAGGGGAAGGAGGTCTAAATGAATAAGAGGTTTTCTACTTTTTCTAAGGATTTCTATAATTGAGTTTTTAAGGAAATTTTAAAATAAGTTTAAATTTAAACTCAAGATTTTCTTGAAGAATTTGTGGGAGGGACTCAAGAAGATTTATTTGAGAGGATTTTGAAGTGGGATTGATATCTGGAATCAGATTTAATTTGATTGTTGGACTTAGAGAAATTTAGAAGGAATTTTTAGAGAAAGGGTTGATTTAAAAGTCAAATATCAGAATTGAAATTTTGGACAGAGATCACTGGTTTAGGATTTTTGGGGTCTTGAGCGATTATGGAAAATAAGATATTTGGCACATAATATACATAAAGAAAAAAATAAAGCTATGATTTTTATTAAAATAGCTTTTAAACAGCTAAACTAAAACCGAAGTGTTACAGTTGCCCAGCTTATTACGACATACATGATTATTGCATTGACCTGAGGTTTATTTGAAAGTCTCATATTAACCAGTTGTAATATTAACCAGTTATAAGTTGTTGAAAACATTGTCTCAACTAGCCTTTCCATTCCTTTAGAGGTTAAGCCAAGCTCCGACAAATTTATACCATATGAACCGTAACTAACATTCACTCGACCGTAGTATAACCGAAATACCATTTTATTTGACATATTTATTTATAAAAAAATAGAATTAAACTAAGAAATTACTCGTTATATCTAATACCGTGCATTTGATATTTTGACATTGATATATTTTCAAACATTACGAACGAAATTTTAAGAACGAAACTATCAAACTACGAATTTAGAAATAAAACTATTTACGGATTTAAAACAATACTATACATACTATTTCATTTCATTACATAAAAAAATATTACACCTCCATATGAATATACAAGCCAGTAGGTCTTCGCCAATTCGCTTCGCTTCCTCTCAATCCTCTCTTCTCTTTTTCTATTTTTTATTAAAATAGATTTTTGGAGGGGTGGAAAGGGTTTATAGGTAGTAGCTCAAAAATTGTACGGACGGCAAAGAGACCGCCTACAAAATTAACAAGTCATGTCCCTCCCATTTGATAATTTTACAAGCGCTTCATTGAAAAAAAATGCTACAGCAAATCAGTGGCAAGAGGGCCACCCGAGGCAAATCCCCTCCTCTACGTGACATTTTGGATAGTCTTCTGCTGCAGTAAAAAATAAGTGGTAAGAGGTCGTTTAGTCAGACATTTACCACGTTGAATTTAATGTCGAAACCTTTTTTAAAAAAAACATTGCAAAGGGCATTTGGTGTATATATGTGTAAATTGTGCCAATATATATATATTTATTTAATATTTTAATGAAAAATATATAAATAAAAAAATTCCCCTGCGGCAGCCTGTTTCCGCTGCCTCCACCGCTCCACGTATACTCCCGGAAAGATCCTTTCCTCGTCCTCATGCATCCCCCACCGCGGCAGATAAAAATCCAAGGAATCGAAGGCCCCAGCGTAGTACGACGCGCTCCCATGGCGTCGCGGCCGCCGCCGCCGCAGCAGCTCGCCACCCTCCGGCCCTCAGTATTCCCTCTCACGTACCTCCTCCTCTGCCCCGCCGCTGCTGCCCACCGCAGCGCCCGCAGCTGCACCGTCGCCTTCTCGCTGCGGACCAACATGCGCCTCCTCAAGCCCAACCGCCGCTCCCGGCGACCCCGATACCCCTACTACGACCACGACGAGGACGAATACGATGAGGCGGAGGAGTTCGAGTTCGAGGAAGGGGATGAGGACGACGACTACGAGAGCGATGTAAGTTCTAGCACCCTTATTGGCAGTAGCCGCTGTTAGCTTGCTACTATTGTGAGATGTTGCCTGACAGCCTGAGTCCTCAGACAAAATAGCTTGAGTCCCCAGCTCGTTTCGTGGGAGAAATGCAAGGCTTTACAAAGATTGAAGCAACCAAACTGTTGTAAACCGTTCTACATTTGTAATATGTTATCAGTCAAGTGCTTCCATGCTTATCGATTCCTTTGACAAACTTATGCCTCTTTGACTGCCTGCCTCAAAGGACACACTTGTGGTAAATCATTGTTCCTGTATTTAATGGTATAACACCTTAACCACTCATATAATAAAACCGTTTTAAAAGTTTTCTGCCTGGCTGCCAAGATAAATAATTCTTATTCATATGGTTTATTTGTCCCATGCATATTTGTGCATAAATACTCAATGTTATGATCTTGAACTTAGGCTAGGTGGGTAACTGTAGGTAGAAGTGGGTATCTGGGTGAGAGACTAATTTGATTTCTACCTTAGGTAAACCATATCCAACACATGGGGACCAATAGCAATGGCAAAACTCACCTTGCTGCTGACCAGTGAAGACTTAAAAACTACAGAGATAATCGGTTATGTTTCTTTTGCCACTCTGACGATATGGTATATGCTGCGTTGAGTTTCCAGTGTATAATATATTTTATCACTGGGTGTTTAGTCCAAATGCCAAACCATGCAGATTATTGGACTCATAAGGATAAAGTGTTGTAATGCTAACTTCATTCATTTCTCATATAATGAAATGTGAGAAACTCACCATTGGAAATATTCTACATTTCCAGCTTTCTGATATATGCTCTTACTCCTTTCAGGATGATCTATCAGGTTTAGAATATCCGGGTGTACTTTATTCAAACAATCCTCATGCTCCAATCAAGAAACCAGGTAAGAAAGGCTGTGAAAATCCCTGATATTCAGTAGTTACTTTGTATTAATACTTTATTCTCCAGGCCGTGAAAAACCAACGCTAAAACAAAACTGGGAAGGAAGACGACCTAAAACACGTTACAGATATGACACTCCAGAAAAATTTGATGCTCTGCATGCCAAGAGTAAAGCTAGCAGATCAACTGGTCTTGTGGACATTGACAATGAAGTAGAGGTAGACTACTAAGGTTGACTCAGCGTGTCCATGTTCTTGTTTATGTTCAATATTTAGGTTGCAGGCTAACAATGATTTATTTTTGCAGTTGAAAAATGAAAGTATCTCTAGAAGCGTGTTTCAGAAACTTCAAGAATATGACTTTGATGATAAATGGTTACCACTAATTGATTACTTGTGCACATTTGGACTGAAGGAATCTCATTTTACTAACATGCATGAGACACACGTCCTGCTTTCAAATCAGTCAGGCTTCTGCAGAAGAAAGGTTGGAGTTCCTGCTAAGTGTTGGTGTTAAAAGCAAGGATATGAAGAGGTTGATTGTTAGACAACCACAAATTTTGGAATACACTCTCAGCAACCTGAAGTCTCACGTTGCGTTTCTGGTGAGCATAGGTATTCCGAGTCCACGAATAGGTCAAATTATTTCTGCTGCTCCATCATTCTTCTCTTACAGTGTTGAGCAGTCTCTGAAGCCAACCATAAGGTATCTGATTGAGGAAGTGGGCATTGAGGAGAGTGATGTAGGCAAAGTAGTTCAACTAAGCCCACAGATTCTGGTCCAACGAATCGATAGTGCATGGAAATCTCGATTTCTTTTTCTATCAAAAGAATTAGGGGCTCCAAAAGATAAAATTGTTAAGATGGTCACAAAGCATCCACAGCTGCTTCATTACAGCATTGAGGATGGAATATTGCCTCGAATCAATTCCCTTAGAAGCATTGGCATGAGAGACACCGATGATCTCAAGGTATTGACGAGTCTGACTCAGGTATTACCACATTCATGTTCCCCTATCGTTTTTTTTTGTTTGTTTCCATAAGTATCTTTATTGTTCAATGTAGGCAAACGTCCTTATAAATGCACCCTCCAATATTTGTTTTTTTCAGGTGTTATCTTTGTCATTGGAGGAAATTCTCAAACCAAAGTATCTTTACTTGGTCAATGACCTTAGAAATGATGCTCAATCCTTGACAAAGTATCCTATGTATTTGAGCTTGTCCCTTGACCAGAGAATCCGCCCCCGTCACCGTTTTCTTGTTTCAGTGAAGAAAGATCCGAAAGGGTCCGTTCCCTCTTTGTTCCTTTGTGCCTACAGATGAGCGATTTTGCAAGCAGTGGGCTGGGACTAGCTTAGAAAAGTATCATACATTTTGGCAGAGCATGCTGCTCAAAGGTTTTGCAGAGAAGACTGGAAGGAGAACATTAACATCGAGGCAGTAGATACTTGATGATTGAGAAGTATGTGGTTTTTGAACCTAAGCCACACTGTAAGACGATCATTTTACACAGTAATATTTTGATTTTTATTTTCCAGAGATTGCTTTTCATAGTAATGTTGATTGATTTACTGTTTGCATGAAAAAAGGCCTAGGTTGCTGGCCTGGTATTCAATCATCAGCATTCAGCACTCTCATGTATCAATATCACAGATACATCACTAACTACAGCTTATACTTACTTTTTTTTTTTGGCCTCCTTTTACTACAAGGTGTAGATTCTTCATCAGATTCCCCCAATCGAAAAGCAAATGGATGTTCCAGGAGTCCGTCTAAGGATGAAAAGGGATGCACCAGAATGTTTGATATGGCATTTTGTTCTCTACTGACAGACCTTGACCATTAGTTAATGTTAATGTTAACTAGCACCGTTGGAGAAAATACTGTCTAGTAAAACTACAACCCAACCATCTATTAGGGGCATATTAGGCAGCATGCTGTGTTGCCATCCGCATGTAACGTCGTTAAGTTCGATCCTTTATTTTTGGACGGATGTAAATGGTAAATGTTGGAAATTCTATCACCAGTTTGATATGTACTTTCATCGCTTCTCAGGCTTGTTATGGTTTGAAAATGCTTCGTGTTGATGTTGCTTCTATCTGTCTTTGGTTGATCGTCAGCCTGTATCTGTATGAAATATAACAAAAATCATATCTGACGTCCCATATCGTTCTGCTGCAACACAACATTTCCGGTTTCAATGAGCTAGACAAGTCACTAGGTTTATTTCACCGGTAATGATTGGTAGTATTCTGATTCTGGATACACCATTCACGCCAATCTATTGCCCTCCAAAAAAAGAAAAGGGAAAGGAAGAAAGGTAGGGAGGAGCGGAGCGGAGCCATCTAAAAACTGATAAATCTATTTGACTTTTTCAAAACTCAGTGGCTAGTCTTTGCTCTGAAATTGGTGCTGTTCCGGGGAGAAAACCAAAAAAAAAGACGCACCGCAAGTAAAAAAATGATGCTTTGTCAACTTAGCAGGAAATCACGTATTACATGTCTAAGTAGTAAGCAACATGACCAAAAACAAAGACTGGATTTCATAACTATGCTTATGTACACCAAGATGTTTCTGTTTTACTGTTAACAGCAAAATCCTCACTTTATTTTTAATAAATAATACCGTTAACTTTTGATATACATTTAACCATTCTTCATATTCAAAAAATTTATATAATTATCATTTATTTTATTGTGACTTGATTTATTATTAAAGATATTTTAAGCGTAACTTACATTTTTTATATTTATATAAAATTTTTAAATAAGATTAATAGTTAAATATGTGCTCAAAAGTTGACTAGTAACCTACTTCACCATGCTTGTGAATCCTAACAACTTCTGCATGACCCAAAAACCTACTAAGAAAATGCTTCCAGTCCTTTGTACCGAAAGCACCCTTTGGTCCACCTCACTGCATGTATGCACATACATATAATATAATCTATGACAAGTAAATAATAATCTATAACTCTTCAGTAAATGCTTATCGCTTCTGATATGAAGCTATATAATCTACTTGTCAGTTTGCTTGTATTACTGGTGAAGAAAAAGAAATGTTGCTTAGTAAAGACCAAGGCTATCTGGAAGACTGATCTCATCACTGCAAAATAGTTCACATGATTCAGATGTTACAACCAGAAATGCCAGACTAATTATCTTGGAAAACAAAGAAGAACATGAAATAACGATGTTATTGCCACTCTACGTTATAGATGTACAACTATGTAGAAGCATAAATAAGAAGATAGCTAATATAACATAAATAAGAACAGTTACCTATCTTCATATGCCGAAACTTCATCTAAACCATCCAATCTGTCTGAAAAAAATTTCATGTTGTTACCTAGAAGATTTACATGATACAAAATCAGAGATGATAAGGAAAAGGGGCAATTACAGACAACTGAATTGTAATCATTCACTCAGAAGTGACAATACAAAATCAATTGTAAGAATTTACTAACCTATATGATGCTCATTAGTGACATGGAAACCTGATGTCCTGTGTTCACGATAGTCAAAGTGCTTATTTTTCCGAGAAAGTTTTCTGTATTAGCAAATGGGAATAGAATGTTGTTATTCCTGATGTTGTAAATATAAAGAGCAAAAAAATGCACAATCCATAACCTAAAAGGCTAAAAATATTTGTTCACCATTTCTCTAAAAAATAGTTAGTAAAAAATCAACTCAATAAAATCTTTACTGATACACAAAATCCAATCAACAGTTATTGCTAAGCAAGAAAGACTAATGATTTCACAAATGATGGTATGTGCAGAACAGTGATAAAGAAATGCAAATTAAATTCATAATCTAACGTAGTGCTGTCAATATGAAGGACAAGCATGGAATCAAGCTCTGCAAATGATACATGATCTGTCCTGATTGTGAAATCAAATTAGCCCCATTGATTACTGTTATGCAACATGGGACCTTGGTCTTTGCTATACTGTTCTTTCTTTTTTCGAATGGTGCCTCTGCTATAGTGTGACTAATACTAACCTTCAAACAACTCTCAACTTGACTTGCAGAAACATTTCAGCCAATATCTACTACATCATTTGTCAAGTAAAACAGCTATTACAGCACTTAAGGAATTTTCATGTGTGTATGGATGAAGGGGATTGTTCTGTGACATGTAGTTTCTAAGGATCTGGTGTCCTTGATAGTAAAAATTATAGGTGTAAATTGGGTAAACCATACATGGGAAGCAAGATCACTTTTCAACTTGAAAGTCTTAGTCTGCTACACATGAAAGCAAGGAATCATTTGAATGAAACCAATAGTAGGCTTGCAACGCATGGTGATAAAAATGTAAGGAACAATAAACAAGCAATAGAAAACATCTGTACTAAATAGTAGTATTAACCTTAGTTCAGGCTTTTCCATGTAGCGCTTGACAAGAACTCGTGATCCACAGATGAAGTGAGCTGTCCCCTTCGATAAGATAAGCCTCACTGTCTCAATGTATAGGAAGCTCACAAAACCAAACACGCGCTTCTCCTGATAGGGAATTCGCACACCGGAGACAGGCCCATACCGCCTGCCAGATTATCATGATAATATTAATCACTCAACTGTAATAGCATGACAATGTACACCTAGCACAATAAAATTAAGGCCATACCTGAAGTAATTCTCGACATCGTCTTCAGTGAATTTGCTGTGAACAGGGAAGGTCATATAGATCTGGTCAGACCCAGTGCTAGTATCCATCAAGTTGCAACTGTGAACCAAGCCCAAGCAGTCCATGCACTTCTCAGCATCTTCCACCAGGACTACATAATACTGTCCATGTTCTCTGAAGTTGAAATGGCAAGAATAATAATCAGGATTTGAAGAAAAAGAAAAGAATCAAGCACGACAGAAGCATAACACAGATTGATTAGCAAACGTCTAAAACAAACACAGTAGAAATTCATAAAAGAAACCTCTCGATCATTCTGATGGTGTTAAGCCGCGTGAGCAGACTTGTAAGACTGCAACCAGTCCTCCCATGCCGCTGGCTCTCAGTGAGGCATCCTTCAGCTTGCAGGGGCTTCCCATACTTCTGAAAGTACATCGACGGCAAAAGATCAACTGAGACTGGTGGTGGTATTCCAATCAGAAGTTCTCCGATCTCCATATCCAACTTGCTCAGTGACACAAAGGGGTGAACTTGCCTCGAATT
The DNA here is from genome assembly GCA_030770085.1 of Oryza coarctata. Taxonomy (NCBI): domain Eukaryota; kingdom Viridiplantae; phylum Streptophyta; class Magnoliopsida; order Poales; family Poaceae; genus Oryza; species Oryza coarctata. The sequence continues at coordinate 16,288,999 of CM061475.1, forward strand.
ATGCACCTCAGAGAGATGAGACCCGTGGAAGAACTGACAGTTGGCACCTTTCTTGCAGTAGCCCCTGAAGAAATGGAAATGACAAGGCCTGCAACTCGACTTGGAGCTACTGTGAGGATATCCGACAACATTTGGACCAGCATTTAGAGAATTTCTTGCCGTGCTATCACCTGGGATGCTCAAAGACTGCAACTGTTCCTTCAAGCTAATGGATTCAGGAAGTGGTCTGACGACTTTTGGGCCAGCATTTAGAGAATTCATTTCCCTGATATCACCTGTAATGCTCAAAGACTGCAATTGTTCCTCCAAGGAAATGGATTCAGGAAGTGGGCTCTGCAGTGCTCCAGCTTGATCAATGGGGCGACGCTGAGCATGAATTCCACGATAGCTGCCGCTTGACTGAAACTGAGGTTTCCAGTAAGCCAATGGGAGTTCTTGCAACGGTGAAGGAAGCAGTGCTGAGGGCAAGGAGCGTAGTTTCTCATCTGGGCTAAATGTATACCGTCTGACCTGTGGATATGAAATTTCTGAGGGGATATTGCCACCGATTCCGTATGAAAGCGATGGCTCAACTTGCTGAAGTCTATTCAGAAACACTCCACATCCTTTTGCACCCATTTCTTGCTTCCTGCGACACAAACGACATATTGAAATTCACTGCAAAACAAACCTCCAACAAGAAAGGTCGGAGATTGTTTTAAACTAAGTTATAAGGTCAAGGAGTAAATACTGCTACAAACACAGAATAAGTCCAAGCAAGAACATGTGCACATTTCACTGTTACCAAAAAAACAACAGTAGTAACCGAATTCGTGTTCCCCAGTTCCAGCTTCCAAAATCAAACGACAGAATGCAGAATTGATTCTTGCTAACAAAGTGCCAACTTACCTCCACTAAAACCGCCAAAATCTATTCAGAATACAAGAAAAACCATGATCAAAGAAATGCCATTCCCAACGATCAATCTCGATAATCTAACCAAAACCAACCGAAACCTACTCCTCTTATGTTGACAGATATAGATCACAACCCACCGCAAGAACACAACAAAAGAAAAGGACGAAATAAATTAACACATCTGCAACCTAGAATCGTTCTGGCCATGCCCAAGAACCTGTCCCCAGAATATCAACCAAAACCACTCAGATGGTACCAGATAGTCCCCACAAACCCTGCCAAGAACTCACCTAGTCCGACTGTTCTCCTAATGCACAGATCCCTTCTTCGTCCAGGAAGCACGCCACCGTGTGAAACCCAAGAGGCGCGAATGTCGTACGTCGTCGTGTGTGCAGGAGAGGGCTTGCCGCGTAAGCGGGATCTAGCAGATGGGAATCCGTCCGAGGTTGGAAAGATTGTAGCTTTCGCCAGTTGGTGTTCCCTAAATCTTGGGACGAGGGTTTATAATGCCATTTTCGCAGGGGAGAGGGAGCGGTTTGCGGAACCGACTGACGAGTGACGAGCAATGCCCTGCGTCGGGCTGCGGTGGTCTTCGTGTGCCAGGTGCGAACACGAACGAGATCCCCTTTTTTCTTCATTAGATTTTGAGCTGCTAAAACATGTAAATCTTCGGACTCAAATGCTGAAATGATTGCAAAGAGAAAAAAAATAAATTTTACCTTAGTCAGCTATATTCACATCCGTAAAATCAGATATAAAAACCATTTATACAATTGTATAGCTTTATAATTATAAAAAAATAAAAAATATATTAGAGCCACTTACGCTTTCTTTCGAGATGACACAATAGTAACTTACATACGAATCAAACAACGAGACGATAATAGCTTAAGATGTAGCGAAGTGTGTTAAGGCTGGTGAGTGGAAGGTGGATCAAATGAAAAAGGGTGTGACAAGGTCGACGGTGTCGAAGGAGAGTTTTGGCTAAATGTGATAAGGACAAGTCAATGGTGGTGCTTCTTAAAGTCCAATAGGCAACAACGCTCTCATAGACTCGTGAGACAAGCAACAAAGACTAGTGGTAAATAATTAGATTAAGTATGTGGTAAAATAATTAGATTTATATTAAATAGCTACTATCACACAAGGCCTTGAGAAGATGGTTGCCGATAACTTGGCACGACAACCTTAAGTCAAACTAGTGGTGACTTTTTATTATCATCATCGTCACATTCATTATTCTCCAATACATCGTTGCTACCACCATTCTTTTCCCATGTCTCTACCTTGACCACTTTTTTTTTTGCCAAATACGATCGTGGCTGACATTGGGGTACCAAATCTAGATGAAGGTGATGGCGAGACCTTCACAAGATCTCAACCTTGTGAGCTAGTCGTCGATCGAAGTTCCTCCTAGATGACTCTACTATCCTTTTGTTATCATTAGCCACCTGTCACACCTACTGTCACCGCCTAGCTAGAATAGAGGGGAGACTTTTTTTTCATATTTTATTTCTAACTCGGTAAGTGCGGTATCAATATATTACATATACACCGTATATAATACAAACCTCTGCTATCTAAACCATCCAAGCAAAACGAAACAGTTTTGATGATGGAATCCGAAACAGTTTTGATGATCTTAGAAACGAAACAGTTTACGAACTAGGGATACTAATAAGACTAGTTAAGGGTGGAAATAGACCTTTTCAGCTTTCAAAACACGTCACATTTCTTTCAGCCCGTGGGAGGAAGCTTGTGCAGATGCAAATACTGTAGCAGTAGCATAGTAGACAGGCAGGCTGCCGATGGGCTGCGGCCTGCGGAGGTTGAGGCGGCCGCGTTCAAAGTCAAGACTCAAATACTCAAATCAGTGTTGATAAATGCAACAGTGACCGTTCTGTTGTCACGGTCGGACATACAAAACCATACCAATTAAAGTCTTTGCACAGTTCTAGATTCAAGATTTTTTAAAATTGGATATTTATAGCTTTATATCTAAATCTACGATACGTTGTAACATTTAGATAGATCATTGTTTTATTTTATATGAAATATTAATTTTTAAATCGCTATAATTTAATATATAAACTTCAAATTCAGCGTGATCTAGGATTAGAGCTGTATCAAACGGGCCTTAAAAACCACTTGGTAAATCAGTCAAGTTTCAAGAGTTAATTTTTTTGGCAAATTTTGTTTTATACGACTTTTCATGCAAATGAGCAGTAATCACGGTTATCAAAGAAAACATTCAGACCCTGTTTGGGAGTTTTCAACAACAATAGCTTCTCTTAGTCAGCTCTCCTAAACGAGAAATTCAGCTTTTTCATATTTATATTCTCAACAGCTATTTCTCACAATCGTAACTGCCTCCAACATGACCTTAGAGTGCTATTCGGTGACGGAACAATTTTATAAACCCTGTTCAAGCACTTGCAATTGCATCAGAGGATCTGCGTCCCTAGCAAAGGGCATTTAATTGGCTGCATGATGCCATGATCGATCCCTAGCACTGTGTTATAGAATCTAGACATGTTCCTCAGGTGGTGGAGCAGAAGATCAACATTTTCAGCATATGCGGAGATGCAACTATGCATGAAACCAAGATCAGCATTAGAACCAAACAATCATCAGTAGTATTATCACATATAATGTTATCCAGTGAATTCCCAACAAGGACATCTTCCCCTCAAACGAAAAGAACAGGAACACTTTCCATCTTCAGCATACACTACAGAATGACGCCACAAACTAACTAAACCCATTCTCATGTATGGCATGCTGCATCTGGACTCATTCTACCATTCCAGAACAACACTCCAAAGTGCAAATTCAGTTCCTCCGTTCCTATAAAATCTATGTTTAGATGCCTCTACTCTTTTTTTTTCATTTTTTTTGAAACATAGTCCTAGATGCTCTACTCGAAGCACAAAATAAATTCCTGTGTGAAGGAACTGGTCTAAACACTTCTCCAATTGTCAGAACAATTATATGCTACTACTACATAATAGTACAATGCTAAGAAGCAACTGGTCTAACCCACATATCTGAGCAGATCTGTAATCAACAGGCATTCAACCACCTTGTCAAAAGAAATTGGTAATCAATCTCCCAAAAACATAACAGAAAATAGCAACACAGTTTCATTCTTTTCACAGAAAGAGTCATACATGTACGATAGTCATCCAGACTGGATTGCAGTATTAGATCCTAACTGATACTTAACCGAGTTTACGTGTAGTATTAGATCCTAAAGACTTCAGTATGACGCCAAAATCAATCAACTAAGAAAAATGCCTCCAGTCCACTGTACAGAAACTTTTCCTTTTGTTGACTGGCTAGGTTGCTTGGAACTAGCAAAGTCATACAAGCGCTGCTTCACTGCTTCTCACTAAATATGTCATGTGGAAGATTATAGCTCACTGCAAAACAGTTGGCATATACCAGATGTTACAACCAGATTAATTATCTGGGGCAAAACACGACACATATCAAGTGTAATAGGAAATACGCTGGCTTTAGCTATTATACAGTCAAAAGCACAAAGCATCTGAAGTGCACTACCAACATATTTTAATCTCTGTCAAGAATAATAAGACTACATTGTATTGACTTCATTGCATTGACTACAACTGTGCAGCAGCATCAGAAATGCCACTCTACATTACAGACTACATAAAGAATAAAATACCACTCTACATTACAGACTACAACTGTGCAGCAGCATCAGAAGTGCCCCAATTTTCCAATATACTTTGATCTTTCTCAAGAATAATATTATGAAAGTTCTAACTCTTAATTGTATTGACTTGTTTCTATGTTGCATAATGAATAACGTTCCCAGAAGCTCAATAAAGCAACTCTACACATAGAAACAGGAATACTCATTACTCACATATCTTGAAATTCTGAAGATTCACCCACATTTGATACTTTTGTTGCATGGTCACCTAAAATATCACAGAATTAAGTGAGTCCTACTAATATAAAAACTATAACAATTCAATAAAAGAACAAGGATGAATATGAACTAGGGAAATTCCACATGAATACCTTCTGGAGATTCTGTTTCCTTCTCAGAGAGGTTATGTGTTAGCAGTGAATAAATTTCTGGTGCGATAGTATTAGTCATACCGCTTTTCTCACTTAACTGAAGTTTCAGAAATTCCTGGGTTAATTCACCGTAACTCTGCAATTGTTCTCCTATCAGAGATGACAACGGAAATGGCTTGATTCAAAATATTGAATCAAAACTATAGGTATGGAACTTACTCAGGAGTGACACAACACAAAGCCAAGGATAGGCATTTACTCACCAGAGTGACCCTCAATGGCATTGACGCATGATGATGTCCCGTGTGCAACATTATCAAATTGGTCGTCTTTCTGAGCAAGCTTCCTGTATCGGTAACATGTTATCTTTGAACTAGTAAAAACAGAGAGAAAAACGATTGCACAATGTATAAGCTAAAATTATTAATTCAAAGGCAAACTAATTCCCATCCATTAAATCAGTAAACAGCTGTCTCATGGAACTTAAACATACAGTCAAAATAACTATTTACATGTCCCCAAAAGTAAATGGTACCTTGCAAGGACTTGATTAAGATGTACATATAATTACAGGAAAAAATCAATCTGCAACTTAAGTACAGCCAGAAAAGCTAGTGATTATTATTATTTTCACAAAGACAGTACATGTGGAACATAAAGCACAAATTGACAATAAAATTAAAATCGGTAACCAAATGTGCAGAGCTATCGATAGGAAACATGCATGAGTGCAGGATAACAGAAAAGCATGAAACTGATATCCTAAGACTTATAATGATTTCTAAAATCAAAATTAGTCCCCTCCAATCACTGGCATGCAAAAGGAGGCCCTGGTCATAGACCATATTTTGACTAACAACCACCTTTCAAGAACTCTCAAATTGACTGCCAGAAAGAATCTTCAGCTAATTACAAGTTTTAAAATCCTCAAGAGAGCACTTATGGAAGATTCTGTGCAAGCCCTTGGATGAGAGGGATTTGATCTTTTGCCAGCCAGATATATGAAAGATCAGAAAAGGGAGAGTACACTGTGGCAACACTGCCATTTGGACCTCAGAAAAGAGCGATGGGGATTCATACCACGCTGAAGGTGGCTGCAGTGAGGGTAACTGCAGGAGATGTTGTGTGGAGGGGAGCCCGATGTATGACTTCGCCTCATCAATCAGGAACAGTATTTGCTCATCCATGACTGATAATGCATACCACCTGATGTGCAAATTTGACTTTGCTCTGATGGTGAAGTGAATGACATCATTTGCATACCATGGCTCCAATTTCTCAATTTTGTGCCTTAGAGCCTGTGCAACATCTACTTCCTCATTCCTGCAACGCAAGGGACAAAATATAAAAACTCAGTGCAAAGAAGTATTTCTCATTAGAAAAAGTTGGCAGTTCTTTGTAAAAGGTTACAAGGAAAAGAAGTAAAGCAATGTAGCATGAGATAAAATTAGTGCAAGCAAAACCAAAATGCTTGCATCTATCTCTGTTTGCGCCCACAAAAGAGGAAACATTTTCACGAACTAGTATTTTTCCACATTTACCCGAATTCATGTTTTTCTAGTTCCAAATCTGAAGAACAAAATGCAAAATTGTTTGTTGGTAGCAAAACAGAAACTCTACCCCCACCAACCAAACTAAAATCTCCGTAGTAAGCGAACAAGCCCAATTAGCAAGAACTGTTTTTTCCTTTTAACCCTCTCAGAATTCAAACAAAACTAGTAGGTTTTCCTCCTGTAATGCCATATGGATCTGGAGCCTCCACAAGAATACACACACAAAAAAAAAGAAAGAAAAGTCGCATATCTACAAACAAGAACCATTCTAGCCAAGAACAATATAACATCGTCTCATAATTAAACCTAAAACACTCAGATTGTACCAGATACTCCACAAACACCTAGAAGAGCTCACCCCGCAAAGAAACATAAGAGTAAAAGCATCGTTCTGGCCAAGAATTCGTTTCCAGAATTCAACTAAAACCACTCGGATTGTACCAGATAATCCACGAAACCCTACAATAATTCACTGCATAAGCAAAAGACAAGATGTGAAGAATCGTTCTAGCCAAGAACCCACCCGTCTCCAGAATCCAACCAAAACCGCCCAGATTCTACCAGAACCACCGCCAGAATTCTACCCGCGGTTCGAGCAAAAAGGGCAGGCAAGAGTAAACGCAACGCCGTGCTCCCAACGTGACTACATACCACATCGTCGAACTTCCAGGAAGCGAACCACCCTGAATGGCGACTCCGAGCAGCTAGCACAGGGGGGGAGGAGAAGGAAGCCGAGGAAGAAGCGGTGCGGACGGTAACGCCGGCACGCCGCGCGCACGGGCTTGCTTGCTACCGAATCGGACTCCGCGGCGGATGGCAATTCGATCGTCCGAGGTTGCAAAGGCTGTAGCTTTCGATAGTTGGTGTCTCTCTCCTAATTCATGGGAGGAGGGTTTATATGGAGCCATGCGCGCGCGGGAAAGAGGGCAGGTTCGCTGAACCGAGCTCAGCGAGCCGATTCCCGTTTGGATGGAGGGAATCGAAACGCCAGCCGGGAATGGCAAATGCAATTCGATCGTTTGCTGCGCGGGACTAGGGAATGAAGTGGTTTTTAACCCAGTTGGACTGGGATTTGACGAGAAAACTGCACAAATCCCAGCGATTGAAACCCGATGGAGGTGGGATTAGAGGGGGAGCTGTATAAATCCCGGCGATTGAAACGCGGTCAAGGTGGGATTAGAGGGGAAGAGTGTACATAAGAGGCAATTGAAACCCAGCGGAGGTGGGGTTTAGAGAGGGGAATGGGATTGGAGAGGATGAGGATGAGAAGTACCCGTTGCGCCATCGGCCGAAGCCTGGTGCCGAGCGGCGGAGATCCCCGGCCGTCCGCCGGAGACCCGCAGCCGCACATCGAGCCCTAGCCGATCGTCGCCGGCCGAGCGCTTCGTCTACCTTGAACCAGAGAAATTGGGAGCAGAATAGATCAAGAAGAAAAGCTCGTGTGCAATACTGGGCCGAAAGCATAGTTTAGTTGACGAATTTTTTATATATTTTTATTAAATATTTAATATTTTTTAAAAAACTACAGATATATATCAAACATCAGGATTTTTTTTATAAGAAAACACCGAAAGATATTAAATTCGACGTGATAAAACTTATATAAGACATATCTTCTTAACCAATAGCATTTTATCATATGGTAACAATCAATTTTTAAAATATCACAGCAAGACCTATAAGGGAGGAAGGCCTAGTGCAAATTTCCGCTCTGGTCTTCAGAGATTTTTCGCTCTAGGAAGTCGTCTCTAAAATTATCATGCCTATCCCTTACTGTCGCTATTAGGATGTTTTTTATCTACTATATAAATATCCAAAAGAAAAAATATTTTAAATAAATATATTTTTATTTTAAGATTTAATTGTAAATAATATTTGGAAGTATATAGAAAAGATAATTGAGATGATTGAAATACATAAAAACTCAATATTAATATTATTATAAAATCATTATAGTAGAACGTCGAAAGATTAGATTGACACGCAAATATTATTTAGATAATAGTGACAAAAATATTATAAAGTTACTGAGAGATTTACACGATAAAATATAGACAGAATATAAATAATATAATAAGTAACATGGTATAGATGCCAATTTAAAACTTATGTTGATCATCATCTATCGTCTGTTGCTAGAGAAGTTGACTTTTTACTTGTACTTCAATTTATCATGCATATATTATTTAATTGTTTCAGGCTACATGATCCGCGTAGAGTTGAATTCACACCTTCTTGCATATATAACTATTGTAGTCAAGATAATAAAATTGAAACAAATTAGAAATATATATGATACGTGCAGAGTTGTACCATGTTTTTTTATGTATATTCATTGTTTGAATTTATATATTTTTTGCAGTTCATATGGAAAAAATTACATATATAACTATTGTAGTTAAGATGATAATAAAATTAAAGTAAATTAAAGAGATGTATAGAGAATTTACAATGAAATTAAGTTTGTACTAACAAAGTGCCTTCTACTAAAATTATCGTTATTTATTGTTCTCACCACCTTGTAACAATCACCGTAAGCGCAATTAAGATGTTCTCGCTATGGCAGTAATAGAAGAGATTCTAGCCTCCAGCTTAAACATTCGACTCACCAATGTCGTTCATACTCATTCCTCCTTATATATTATTTTTTGATTCTAATGAGAAAAAACCAACGATCCTCAAAAACCCAACGGTTAGAGTCAAATACTAAATTTCTGTATCAACCCACTGAATTAAGTTACACATCATTCCGTGAATCTGACAAAGAAAATATTGGTTCGAAGAAAATATTATGATAAGGAATAATTAAAAAAATAAGAGTATATAATCCATACCTCATGAGAATAGTTTGGGTATTGAAAAAAATCCCCTCCCACAAGTATTAGAGTCCCGAGATATCATAAGCTGGCATTAATCACCACATATTCATAATGGATGGTCACACCAAGGTCAAATTAGCCAAGCTAAAGGATCATTTCTCCGATCTAGATCGTCACTAAAAGCATGTTTAGCAGCTATTGTTTTTTTAATGCTATAGGAGATAGAGCAAATGGGTGATATGGGATTTTCATGGATATTAGCAAGCAAAAACCTTGAGGTTTATCATGCATATGAAGATCGATTGTGTTAGGTATGGAAGATGATATAACATTTACGTACGGAAAGTGCCCTGCTTGTAAAAATCCTTTAAATGCGGCGTGACATTAATGCATTAAAATTAGCCTATCGGGTTGTGTTGAAAGCAACGTGACATTCACACGCGGAAAGTAGGTTATCGGGTTGTGATGAAAACGACGTGACAGTTACGCGTCGAAAGTTAGTTGGCATCACTCAACGTTGATTATGACTCGGCAGTTATGTAAATAGTAAGAAGTGAAGGTACTAAAAGTTGATTGTTGTATACTACCGACAGTCATGCGCACATAAGAAAGAGTGAAAGCAATGTGGTATTAACGTATAGTAAATGATGTAGGTACGTAGAGAAGAAATAATATATACAAATTAGTACAAACATTAAGTACAAATGGTACAACATACTATTGGTCTAGGGCCTGCCTTCTACCCCTCTTCATCGTTCTCCCCTATGCTCGCACATGACCGTATGAGTAGGTCAGGGGGTCAGCCGGGACACCATGGCTAGTATAGATCTGCTATGTAGAAGTTAAAGCTAGCGTTGACCTATTTGAAATGACATGTCATACGTAAGAGGTATAGCACATTTAAATAAGATAAGGAAGATTGATTGACTCACAAAGCAGAAGAAGTCCTAGTTGCAGTGTCTTAGGTACGCACACCAGCTACGTGTGGCTACGGAGCCTCAGGAGTAAACATCACGTGTGTGTGCGTATGAGGTTGGTACCAACTGAGGTACGCTAGATACGACGCCTTAGTGTGCGGGCGCTGCACCTCGATTACTTCCTCAGTTGCTAGCCATTAGTCGCCGACGTAGTTTTGGAGACGTGAAGCCCACATAGTGTCGGCTAGCTATCCCTGCCGATTATACCTAGTTACAAAGACGGTGTTAGGATATGTACGGAGTAGATAATCGTATGTTCGATTTTGTATCAATACTTACCGATGAACGTATGTCAGTACAATCAGCACAATTGATAGAGGATACAATTGACACAAACCAAACTGTCATGACATGCGTTACGGATGAAGCGGCTTGACAAAGATGTTGAACACCATTGACTGGATCATCAACCAGTTGGTCTAGTCATGTGTGCACAGAGTTGAAAGTCTAAGTGGTGCACGAACCTATAGAATTGTCGGGTTGTATGGCTCCTAGACGGCATCGTTCGGTTGCAGATGACAATGTATGTATTATCAGCTAGGAATCATATTTAAAAGGTACAACAAACAACAAGGATATATCTTATCTAGCATGAAAGCGATGGATCACAGGCAGTAGGTGTCGAGAAGGGTGCAGACAAAGGGTGATGAACACGATGTTCTCGATTGCTGATAGGTAGAAGTGGTGTAACTGATCGAGGCCATGGTCTAGCAACTCCAGTGTCTCATACATCATATCTAAATTAAAAAGAAAGTTAGTTCAATTATCAAAAATAAAAAACATAATATACAGTTCATAGAGTTAGCGACATTTTTTTGTCAGAGAATACGAATAACATTTACCATTACTATAAGTCCAATAGTATACAACATTACGATATATATAGTTCATACAATATAGAAGAAAGGTTCATAACTCTTTTAATTATAACAACTTAAGTTACACATCTATTTTTAAAATAATACATAGACTTATGCTACATGACTGAACTACCAGGTGCATGAGAACACCTTAGCCGAGTTGGCATTAAAGTGGTGTTTTCTTCCATGGGGCGTCTTCCATCGGCCCTTACTCTTAATAGAGAAGTTTACGCTCTACTTGGAGCATTCGTATCTTTTGGACACTTTTTATAAGTATATCCCTTCTTATCATGCTCGCTATAATGTTTGAACCTTTTACTTGCTTGGGACTCATTCATATCGTTATGAATATGTCTAGTCTTGTGATGATATATCTTGTCCTTCATTTTTGTTAGGTCGAGAATATAAAAAACCTAAGCTTGTTAAGTTGTAAAAGACCCCACAATACCAAAGTCAAATATCTCGCCATTCTAAGTAAACAAGATAGTTTATTTCCTAAAATAAGGTAGCACAAAATGACGGTCGAGAATTCTACACTCTAAGCTTGTGGCAATAACATGAGAACATAGTTTATAGTACAATCTTAGCTTTTGGCATAAGCACGAGTAGGTTTCGTCGTCCTTCGAGACACACTACTGCACAACTCTTTTACAATAGATTTCGCGCTTGTCGTTGTTAACACACAAGATTTTGAATCATGTTGCTATGTACCTTGAGGTATAACATGATGCACTTGGATCTTTTTACATTTTTTCCAACTACTTCATCATCACTATGCTAAATAAAATATTATTATCTACCATAGACGGCCCAATTGATATACACTAATATCTAAAATACTTGTATGTGTTATGCATGATAAACTTAACAATGACAACAAGCGGTAGTCCTCTTGCACAGCGCGTCACCTAGTTGTAAAACTTAAACAAATTAATGGTCACTATACCAAACCTAGTGTCACCATCATCATATGATGAGGTTCATTTCTCCTTCGGCTCATTCTCAAACCAATGCAAAAATTTTCTAATCTGAGCTATTGACCTCCTTCTCACAATATAATCATCACTATGGAGTTGTCCTAGAGCTTTGGGAGGTTCGTCACTTATAGGTATTGGACTTCTGGACTACTTATCTGTTTGTTTCGTTATCTGCTTATACAACCTACTTTAAAGCTCATTGAATTTTTGTTATTGATTTTGGGCACAAAGCCTCTTAAAAAGATCCATAAGTTATTTGTTCTTGAACTGTTTATAAAAATTAGCATCCATATCACACATGCACCATCTTTTGCAAATATTTGGCCACTCTTATGTATATTCCTTCTCCATGTTACCATCCCTTAAATACTCAATAGCTTGTAGAAGACCGACGTGATGGTCATGTATAAGGCATACACCTAGTCTCATACACACAACTATATTCTTCATCTGCTTCAAAAATCAGTACTAGCTTTCAGTGTTCTTGCTCTTAACGAAGACGAAAGTCACGGGTAACACATGACTGTTCCATCAACTTCAATTACTATCAATATATGCCCTCTGTACTTTTTAGTCAGGAATGTCCCATTGATGTAGAGTATGGAACGATAAGGAATAAATTTGTGAATGCACACTTAATGTGATGAAAGCGATTTGAGATTATAGTAACTCTCTATATTTCTCTAAAGAATATAAGCTAGAAGACACATAAAATTATCATATGAAGCTTTGAATGTGCCAAACCACATCTCTACAATCTTCTATTTTGCCCTATATGCCGTCACATAAATATTTGTGTATTCGAATTTGTCTTCAATGTGTATAATAATTGATCTTGGTTCGTACACCAGATTATGCACAATATCAGAGTATATCTCTATTGTAATAAATAAAAATATCATATTTTTATGATATTTCTTGACCCCTTATTAGTGACAATTATACTCAGCGACAATTGATGTCTTCTAGTAATCCTTCTATTTACTCTTGAATGCATGTACTCGCCATAGACACCTATAACTTAAGTTCACGTACTTTACTTTGTACACCAGCTTGCTCAACTTTATGACCTAAAGCTCTCTCTGAAGTGATACCGCCTAGTTTTTAACTATCTCCATCAATTTCTCTTTGTATGCATACTTAGCCCCCTGAATGACCTCGTTTTCCTTGTACTCCCATGGCACGTGATGCCCCTTAGAGATAATAAGTCCAAAAAAGTTCTCATTGGAACATTATGACGGATTTACATCACCGTCCTTCTTGTCCCATGATTCATCATCCTTCGCATACTCATTATCGAAATCTTTCATACCCATTACATCAAAAATGGTGTTGTTTCTCTCTCCCTCGTCTACCAATCCTCTAGTCTCCCTGTCTCCTCCTTCTTCATGCTCTAACACATTTCCCTCTACTTTATTAGCATCATCTTCCATCATACTTAAACCCTTTTTGTCTTTAACTATTGAAACAGTGTTGTTTTTCTCGTACACTGGCATAAAAATGCTAGGTGGCCAACCTTTTTGCAATGCATTATCCACGTACCATATCCAAGTGGTAGTGGAATCCACCGACATAAATTCTCAGAAGAAAATCTTTGGCTACCCAGCTCACTACAACATACACAGTTATTATGTTGACTAGAGAGTTATTCAGAAGCCTCGTATTAACCAGTTGTACACTGCTAAAAAACTTCTCTCAAATGGACTTTTAATACTATTAAGAGTCTAGCCAAGCTCTGATAAATCTGCCCCATATAGACCATACCTAATATTCTCATGACCGTGATATAACCGAAATATCACTTTATTTGATATATCTCTTCACGAAAAAATAGAGTTCAAAGTGAGAAATTAATCGTCACATTTACTACGGTGCATTCGATATTTTCAAATTGATATGTCTTCGAACATTATGAACGAAATTATCTATGGATTTAGGAATGAAACTAACAAACCACGAATCTAGGAACGAAATTATTCACGATTCTAGAACAATAATACATTTGCTACTTCGTTTCATCACTAATAATGAATTTTACAAAAGGTATAAATCTTTTACCTCTGTATGAATCCACAAGCTAGTAGGGCTTCGCTGCTTCCCTTCGCTTCCCCTCAACCATTTCGCCTCCCCTCAACCATTTTTTCTCTTTTTTTCTGTTTTTTTATTCAACTAGATTTTTGGCGGCTAAGAGGGGTTTTATAGTGTGCCGCCTAAAAAATACCCTAACAAAAGGTGGCAAGCGAGCTGCTTGTAAAATTGTTAGGCCCTTCTCTACCCACAGGCTATCCTGATAATTTTGCAGGCAGCTCCCTAGGGGCGAAAAACACCCAAGTAGAGGACGACAAGAGGGTCGCCTGCAAAAACGGTAGACCCCTTCTTCTCTTGCGCGCCTTACCATGGTATTTTGCAGGCGACTACTGGTCGTAGGATAAAATGCCCTTAACTAGGACTGAAGGGGGCCATCTGTAAATTTTCTAGCCCCCACTGACCCATCGTTAACGGGGGCCAACAGGTATGTACCGCATCAAATTTAACTCTCTTTAGAAATGCACTTTTTTTAAAAAAAAACTCCTAGAGGACATTGGGATATAGATCTGTAAATTTTTCAAACAAAAATATATATTTGTAAATATTTTAATAAAAATATATAAATAAATAAATTCCTTAGTTGACTCAAGTGTGCTCCACTTTCTTCTCTAGCATAATTCTAGCCTCCAGTTCAACCCACCATGATTTTTATATGGGAAAAGTCTATTTTTGTTTTTGTTAACTATGGGTCAAGTTTGATTCACAAACCTTAACAGTAAAATTGGTTATAGAGGCTTCTTCAACTATTAAAATTGGATTTGTTTTGCCACCATAAGCAGTTATATGTGGTTTTATTCTACGTGGTGCTTATGTGGTAATGTAGTCAGCAGTTTTGTCTAATGTGACATGTTGACTTGGTACACCTATATTGATGTGACATTTTCATGGTAATTTGGCTAAGAAAAAATTTAAAAATATATGAGGATCACATATCAGTCACATAAAAAAGAAAAAAATATAAAGAGTAGTGGCCCACATATGATGACGACGGATGGTGAGGCCAAGCTCATGGCGGCTACCGCTGGGAGTAGGAGGCTGGTTGCCACAGCCCCTACCATTACTAATATGAAGATTGAGGAGCAAGAAAGAGAAAGAAAGAGACATGCCAGCATAAGGGAAGGATGACCCATTGCAAATGAGGAATAGCCGACATGGAGGAGGGACGACTAGTGTGGGACTTGTAGTTGTGTAGGTACGAATTGTAGAAGATGAGAAGATCACAAGCTTTGATGCCACCGTCATCAATGTTGACCCCACCCACTTCAACCCCTTCCACCTTCATTCCCAAGCTTTGAGGTTGGCGGCTGCTATAGTCACATGGGAGAGGCGACGGAGGTGCACATCCGATGGATGAGAGAAGGAGTCGGGGAAGGCACCACCATTACGCCATGTAGACGTATGAAGACGAGGTCAACATGTCACATAAGTACCAAGTGAAACAAAACTATCATACGAACTGTTTAGAGAGGCAAAATAAGCTGGATTTGATGGTTAAGGAGTATCTATACCCGGTTTGTGATTGAGGATGCAAATTACACTCGGCACATAGTTGAGGAGGCAAAATATTTTTTTTCTTTTTTTATCCTACCTTAGGCTCAAGTGAGTCTTATCAATCCGACATGTTGAGTAGGACCTAATCATAGAAACTGTCTTTCGTGCTTTTCGCCCACACCCACGTACTTGCATGCACCTCAGCTAGGGCACCATGAAGTGACTCGTTGGTAACGATCTACCTATGGCTTGAGTAGACCTTGGACCAAACCTATCTATGGTTTGGTCTACATAGCACTTGTGCATCATTATAGTTCGTTGTTTTAACTAACGTGATATATTGATTTCATCCACCCATGATGACATGACACGTACATAGTAATTCTATAAAAAAAGAAAATAAAAACTATAGGCCCCACATGTAGAGGACCACAACACATCTCTCTCCGTACTGAGTTGCCTCCGTTAGGCTCACCTTTTCCCATCAAAAATGTGAAATGATAACATTTTCCATCTTCAGCATACATTGCAGAATGACATCCTAAACTAAATCCACTCCCAGATATGGCATGATGCTTCATATGGACTCGTTCTAGCATTCCGGAACAGCACCCCACTGTGCAAGTTCAGTCCCTTCGTTTCTATAAAATTTAAGTTAGATGCCTCTACTATTCCCTTTTTTTAAAAAAAAACTCCTAGATGCTCACTCGAAGCACAAAATAAATTGTTGTCTGAAAGAACTGCTCTAAACACTTGTTCAATTATCAGAACATTTATATACTAATACGATGCTAATAAGAAGCAGCCGGCTTCACCGCGTCTTGTAAAAAAAAAAAAGAGGTAATCAACCCCCAAAAAATAACAGAACATAGCAACACGCTTCCATTCTTGTCACACATAGAGGCATACATGTATGATTGCCATCCTGACTGGATTCCATGGCTACAGCCTACATTCTTATGTCCACTAAGCTGTTTCAGCATTAGTATCAACTGCTACTTAACCATGTTTACGTGTAGAATTAAATCCTAATGACTTCAGTATGACGCCGAAATCAATCAACTAAGAAGCATGCATCCGGTCTACTGTACAGAAACTTCCCCTTTTGTTGACCGGCTAGGTTGCTTGGAACTAGCAGTCATACAAGTGCTACCCACTAAATAGGTCATGAGGAAGAAAGTACTTCCTGCAAAACAATTGGCATATGCCAGATGTTACAACCAGATCAATTAGATAGGGCAAAACACAATATATATCAAGTAAAATAGGAAATACGATGGCTGTTGCTACTTCAAACATATTTCGATCTCCCATAAAAATTGACTTAACTCGACTCAACTTAACATAGCCAGTTCTAAACAAATTATGATACTCTAGAGTTAAAACGTAACAAGAATATTTAAATCACAGTTTAGACATGTCAATAGCTGCTTTCTAAGCATTTATATTCAAGGGCAAATTTTTAGCTATATCCCACTCTTTCAAATCTCTTTTTATTGTCTCTCTTTATGTTAGTTTTGATCTTTCTCTATATATCTTTACCTTATTATCTTAATTTAGAATTTCATAATGTACTGATGTCTCTAAGGGTCTTCTTTAGACATGGCTAAACCATCTCAACCGATATTCGATAAGTTTTTCTTTAATTTATGCTACCCTAGTTAATCGTGTATTTTCTCATTCCGAATTCGATCCATTCTTGTATGACCATAAATTTAACTTAACATATGTATTTTTACAACACTCAGCTGTTGAACATAACGTCTTTTTTAGACCAACATTCTGCTCCATATAGCATAGCAGGTTGACAATTTGTTCAACAGTGGGAAAGAGAACATTATCGTTTAGTTAGACGACTCTTCGGATGACACTAATAAGAGTTTTGTGTGGAGGATCTAAGAATCCGAGGTTAGAGAAGCTTTCAAAAGAATAAAAAAGGGTATTTCAATCAATATGTGAAGATATCTTGGGAATATAGCTATAGTATGGCTAACCAAGTTTGTTCAATAATATTTTTCAATCAAACATGATGCATGAATAGAAGAGGAAAAGTATATTGGTACTAAGAGTAAAAGAGATATCCAAAGTTATACTAATTACCGAGAAATTAAATTAATGAGCTACACTCTGAAGTTATGAGAAAGAGTTATCGAGCACCATTTAAGAAAAACGACACGGATCTTTATAAATCAATTTGGTTTTATGTCCGAAAGATCAACCATAGAAATATTTTTTTTAATAAGATAAGTTATGAAGCGGTTTAGAGAGCAGAAGAAAAATCTACATATGATTTTTATTGACTTAAAAAAGTTTTATAATAACATATGAAGAAATGTTACGTGGTGGGCTTTGGACAAAACAAAATTCCAACAAAATATGTCTCTCACATCAAAGATATATACAACAATAGTATGACTAGTATTCGAATAAATGATGATAACATAGATTACTTTTCAATTAAAATTGGGCTATATCAGATATCAGCATTGAGCCCTTACCTCTTTGTATTGGTAATGGATGAGTTTACAAGAAACATATAACGGGATATCTCTTGGATGAGCTCTATGACTTTTATTAAAAAAATTGGTTCTATGGTTGATCTTCCAGACATAAAACTAAATTGGTTCATAGAGATCCATGCGGTTCCTCTCAAACGGTATTCGATAACTCTTTTAACTAAAAAAGTTTTTATGCTGCATAAATAATAAAATGCCACTTCTATATTACAGATGTACAACTGTGCAGCAGCATCAGAAATGCTCTAATTTTCCATCATATCTTGATCTTTCTCAGGAATAATATTATGAAAATCTTAACTCTTAATTTCATTAACTTGTTTATATGTTGCATAAAGAATAATGTTCCCAGAAGCAATGAAACATCCTACAGGTTGAAATAAGACTGTTGAATCTACAAATAGAAACAGGAAAATTCATTACTCACATAGCTGGCAATTCTGAAGATTCGTCCACAATTGATTCTTTTGTTGCATAATCACCTAAAACATCAGAGAATCAAGTAGGTCTTACTAATATGAAAACTATGACAGTTGAACAAAAAAATGTGAATATGGACAAGGGAAATTCCGCATGAATACCTTCCATAGATTCTGTTTCCATCGCAGGGAGGTTATGTGCTAGCAGTGAATCAATTTCTGGTGCAATAGTATTAGTAATACTGTTTTTCTCACTAAGCTGAAGTTTCAGTAAATCCTGGGACAATTCATCGCAACTCGGCAATTTTTCTCCTATCAGAGATGACAAAGGAAATGACTTAATTCAAAATATAGAATCACAACAGTAGGTGTGGAACTTATTCAGAAGTGACACAAGACAGCCAAGGATGAGCATTTACTCACCAGAGTGACCCTCAATGGCATTGGCACATGATGTCGTGTGTGCAACATTGTCAAAATGGTCGTTTTTCTGAGCAAGCTTCCTGTATCAGTAGCATATTAATGCATCTTTGAACTTGTAAATACACAGAGAAAAACGATTGCATAAAGTATAAGCTAAAAATATTAGTGCATCAAAAGCAATCTAATTCCCATACATAAAATCAGTAAACAACTGTATCGTGGGACTTAAACGTATAGTGAAATAAACTATTTCCATGCCCCCCAAGAGGTAAACGTTTACTTTGCAGGGACTTGTTTAAGATGTACGTATAACTACTGAAAACATTCAATCTGCAACTTAAGTACAGCCAGAAAAGGTAGAAGACAGTACATGTGGAACATAATGCACAAATTGACAATACACTTCAAATCAGTAACAAAATGCATAGAGTTATCAATAGGAAGCACGCATGAGTCCATGATAACAGAAAAGCATGAAACTGATATCCTAGACCAATGATTATTTATAAATATCAAATTAGTCCCCACCAACCACTGTCATGCAAAAGGATGACCCGGTCTTAGACCATATTTTGACTAACAACAGCCTCTCTAGAACTCTGAAATTGACTTCCAGAAAGAATCTTCAGCTAGTAACTAGTTTTAAAATCCTCAAGAAAGCACTTATGGAATTGTAAGATTTCGTGCAAGTCCTTGGATGAGAGGGATTTGTTCTTTTGCCAGCCATAATATATGAAGATCAGAAAAGGGAGAGTACACTGTGGCAAGTTTGGACATCAGAACAAACAAGAACACATCAAACTCTAATCCCACAATTAGCACAACACCTTGACATAATCCCACTAAAAAAGAGGCGCACCAGCTGCTTGCCAGGACACAGAGGGATTGATTTAGGATTTGAGTCCAACTCCCTAATTCAAAGTTCCAAACAGGAGCTTACAGTAAAGTTTGTAAAACATGAATTAGGTTTCGTTTAAACAAAAACAACAGTAGGTTTACAACGGAGGGTAATTCAAATGGACAAGGACAACAGTAAATGTGGAACAGAATGCACAAATTGACAATACACTTCAAATCAGTAACAAAATGCGTATTGTTTGAACGAAAACAACAGTAGGTTTACAACGGAGGGTAATTCAGAAAATGTGAGAAGCAATCAACAAAAGAAAGAGCAAAATTAGATAACTGACCTTTGCTCTAGTTCAGTCCTTCTCAGGCAAGGCTTGACTCTAACTTCTGCTCCATGGATGGAATGACATGTTCCCCTTGATAAGACAAGCCCAACTGTACTGGTATTTTGGAATGTCACAAAACCAAAAAAGCGCTTCTCTGGCGCATAGGGAATGTAGACATTCATCACAGGCCCAAACTTCCTGGAAGAAATACCATCATAATACTATTGAATTAAACATAGTGGTATAATTTGAAACTTCAAACATATTGCACCTAGTCTCATCCTCAAAACAAAGTAATCATATTACTAAAGATAGAAGACAATACTTGAAGTAGTCCCGAACATGTCAGTTAGTTAATCTTCTGTCATAACTGAACTCTTTGATGATAATTTAAATCCTGAACTCGGGACGATATATGTGAGCCAAGAAATCCCTCTGTGAGCCGAGAGGATGAGATTGCCTCTGATTGTGCATCTCAGGGACACCAGACCCGAGGACTTTAACTTGTGGATTTAGATAATCCCTTGGCATGTTATCACTTGGAATGTTCAAAGCCTGCAAATGTGCCAAAAAAATGGGATGTCAAAAGCTCCAGTTTGACCAATGGGGAGAACTGGAAATTGAATTCCATGATGAAGCCAATGATAACATCCGCATACCGTGGCTCCAATTTCACGATTTTGTGCCACAAAGCCTGTGCAAATTCGTTCACATCTACTTCCTCGTTCCTGCAACACAAGGGACAAAATATAAACTCACTGCAAAGCAAATATTTCGCATTAGAAAAAGTTTGCAGTTCTTTCTAAAAGGTTACAAGGACAAGAAGTAAACCAATGTAGCACTAGACAAAATTAGTGCAAGCAAAACTGAAAAGCTTGCATCTATCTCTGTTCGCACCCAGAAATGAGGAAACATTGGCACGGATTAGTATTTTTCCCACATTTGTCCGTATTCATGTTTTTCTGGTTCCAAATCTGAAGAACAAAATGCAAAATTGTTTGTTGGTAGCAAAACAGAAACTCTACCCCCACCAAACCAGCCAAAATCTCCATGGTAAAAGAACGAACTCAATGAGGATGAACTGTTCTTAGTCCAATAACCCTTCTCCAGAATCCAACCAAAACTGACCGAAACCTACTCCTATGATGCCAGATACACCTG
Organism: Oryza coarctata; assembly: GCA_030770085.1. NCBI lineage: Eukaryota > Viridiplantae > Streptophyta > Magnoliopsida > Poales > Poaceae > Oryza > Oryza coarctata. Next base: position 16,310,408 of record CM061475.1, read on the forward strand.
TAGCCTCCACAAGAACACACCAAACTAAAAGATACGTCACATATATATCTACAAACAAGAACTGTTCTAGCCAAGAACTCGTCTCAGAAATAAACCAAAACCACTCAAGTTGTACCAGATACTCCACGAACCCTAGAAGAGTTCACCCTGAAAAGAATCACAAGAGTAAAACCATTGTTCCGGCCAAGAATCGATCTCCAGAATTGAACTAAAACCACTCAGATTCTACCAGACAATCCACGAACCTCTACAAGAATTCACCTCGTAAAGAAAAGACAAGAGACGAAGGATCGTTCTAGCCAAGAACCCACCCATCTCCAAAATTCGACCAAACCCGCTCTTGACTGTACCAGATGCTCCAGAAACCACCGCAAGAACGCACAAGGATTGAGCAAACGAGACAAAAGTAAACGCAACTACATACCTCACCGTCGAACTTCTCGGAAGCGAACCAGCCTGCATTGCGACACCGAGCAGCTAGCACAGTGGGGGAGGAGAAGGAAGCCGAGGAAGAAGCGGCGCGGACACTAACGCCGGCACGCCGCGCGCACGGGCTTGCTTGCTACCGATCGAAACGGATTCCGCCGCGGATGGCAATTCGATCGTCCGAGGTTGCAAAGGCTGTAGCTTTCTCTGGTTGGTGTCTCTCTCCTAATTCTTGGGAAGAAGAGGGGGAGGAGGAGGAGGAGGGTTTATAGAACCATGCGCGCGCGGGGAAGAGGGCAGGTTCGCTGAACCGAGCTCAGCAACGGCAAGTCGATTACCGTTTGGATGGAGGGAATTGAAATGCCAGCCGGGAATGGCATACATGAGTTCATTGCATTGGGAAAGAAGTGGATTTAAACCCAGTTGGGGTGGGATTAGAGAAGAAACTGTATAGATCACAGCGATTGAAGCCCAATGGAGGTGGGATTAGAGGAGAAACTTGTATAAATCCCGATGATTGATACCCAGTGGAGGTGGGATTAGAGGGGAAGAGTGTATATAAGCAGCGACGGAAACCCAGTTGAGGTGGGGTTTAGAGGGGGGGAATGGGGTTGGAGAGCAAGATAATACCCGTTGCGCCATCGGCAGAAGCCTGGTGCCAAGAGGCGGTGACCGCCTGCCGTCCGCCGGAGACCCGCCACCGCACATCGAGCCCTCGCTGGCGCCGCGCTTCGTCTAAATCGAACCAGAGATTTGGGAGCCGTTTTGTTAAAGAAGAAAGAGTTCGTGTGCGATATTGGGCCGAAAGCATAGTTGCCTTGGGTGTGTTTCATCTGCTTGGAAAAAGTTCATTGTCGCTCCCTCAACTATTGCCCGAGTTTAATTTTCATTCCTCAACCTCAACCGTAAAAAGTTGTCTCAACTACAACATATTTTACTTACTGGTTTAAAGAACGATTTAATTCTACATTGCACTTATGCGATAGATTGATATACCTTTTATATCCGACGTATAGGTTATAAGGCGTTTACGTAGCGTTGCACTTAGTAAAACATTAAAAAATAAATTAAACATAAGTAGGACCTACGTAAGTCTCTCAGCAGAAAATTAAAAAATTACAGTGGGACCCATATGTCATTCCCTCCATCTCCTCACTCTTATCTCCCTCCTCCCTCTCTCTCCCCCTTCTTCTCTCCCTGTCGAAGGCGCCGCCCACATGGAGCCCGTGGAGGTCAGGGAAGAGCGGAGCTCAACGAGGCTGCGGTAGCTCAGCCCAAGGAAGATGGGAGCTTGAAAACGCCTCCCCAGCGCCGCCGGCCCTAGTGGATCCCGCCACACGACCGACGCCTCCACCCCCGTATCCACCTCCACCTCTGCCGAAGAACGGCCTCCGTCGCGCTCTGGGAGTTGCCACCACCCAACCCCCGCCGCCGAAATTTTGCATCCCTCGGTGGTGCCTCCCCCTGCCTCGATGCCGCCGACTTCTCCGCATCCTTCCTCTCCGCCTTGCTCTGGAGAACGAGGGCCGAGGGCGCCAGCAGCGCGCGGGAGCTCGAGTAGGCGGATCTCCCAGGAAACGACGACTGCGCGGCGAGGCTGAGCTCTGGTGGAGACCTAACAGCGGCCGGATATGCTTCGGACGAGAGAGAGAGAGAGAGAGGAGCTGGTGGAGGCCCGCCGCCTCTGGAGCACATGCTGCCCGCGTCAGGCGTCCTCGCGCTGGAGCGGTGGCGGACCACGCGGAAATAGTGTTATAAATTAACACGTACGGCGTCCTTGGCTATATCATCTTGCCAAGTGCTTTCGTCATCTGCCCTCTGTATTTTTACATGGTATTAGAGCCTCTCCAATCTCTGATCTAGCCTCGCTGCCGCTCTAGCCTTATTCTCGTCCCAGTCGTCGATTTAGCCTCGCTGTCGCTCTCGTCCATCGGCTCCGCTCGCCGGAGGAATACCAAAGATCCGAGGCTCGACAGTCGTCGTGCTCTTCGCGAGTAGCTGGAGTTTTCACCAAATGAGGCACCTTCCTCTTCTCCTAATAAACACTCAATAGATCCAATTGCCATCCACCATGTCTTCTTCGACCTCCCATCTCAACCCTCTCTCGGCCGGCGCTGTGATAGAGAAACTTACCAGAAGCAATCACTCCATCTAGGAAGCCTAGGTGCTCTCGGCCATGAGTGGTGCTCGCTTGTACGACCATCTCACTGGTGCTTCTAAGCTGCCGATGACGGAGATTGAGGACAAGAATGGCAAGAAGGTCTCCAACCCGGCGTTCGAAGAATGGGAGGCATGGGATCAGCAGATCCTCAGCTTCCTTCTCACTTTCGTCTCTCTGGACATTCTCAGCCACATCGCCAAAACGAAGACGGTGGCTAATGCATGGGCTAAGCTTGAGGCCATGTTTGCCTCACAAACCCATGCACGTGCGCTAAATCTGCGCATCTCTCTCGCTAATACCAAGAAAGTTAACTCATCTGCTACTAATTATTTCACCAAGATGAAAGGTTTCAGCGATGAGATGGCGGCCGCGGGACGATCAATCACTGATGACGAGCTGGTTGAGTACATACTCACCGGCTTGCCCACGGAATATGAGTCACTGGTTACCTCTCTCGTCACAAGGGTGGAATCGGTGACCATCGACGAGCTATATTCACAGCTCCTCAACTTCGAAACCAGGATGGATCTGGTCCAAGGCGGTGACTAGAACTCGGCCAACATGGCCGGCCATAGAGAAGGCCGCGATAATAATCGTGGTCGTGGTGGTCCCTATCGTCAACGTGGGCACGGCCTTCCAAATGGTGGGGGTCGTGGTCGCGGTCAAAGGAGCAACCAGCAAGGTGGCGGCTCCGACAACAACAAGAAGCAGAACAAACCGATATATCAGGTGTGCTTCAAGGAGGGGCACACTGCAGCTCGTTGTTGGCACCACTTCGATGAGGACTTCGTCCCTGAAGAAAGGCCCGCAGCAGCGGCAATCGATTCATACAACATTGACACCAACTGGTACACCGACAACGGCTCTACTGACCACATCATCAGCGAGTTAGAGAAACTCTCCATGCATGAGAAGTACAACGGTGGTGATCAGATCACACCACAAGCGGTGCAGGTATGGCAATTAAACATGTTGGTTAATCTACTATTGTTACCCCTAGCCGCAATCTCCAGTTAAAAAATGTTCTACATGTACCTAAAGCTTCCAAGAATCTTATTTCAGTTCATCGATTTACTTCTGATAACTCTGGCTACATGGAATTTCCCCCCATCTATTTTTTGGTTAAGGATCAGGCAACCAAGAAAACTCTGCTTAAAGGTCGTTGTCATTGGGGCCTATATCCTCTTCCTTCACCACCAAAACAAGTCCTCATGGCATTTCGCCCGTCCCTGTCTCGGTGGCATGAACGACTAGGACATCCAGCCTCCCCGATCGTTTGTCGCATCGTCAGTAATAATAGCCTTTCATTTGCTTCAGAGTCTAATAATAAGCATGTGTGCGATGCTTGTCAATAAGCAAAAGCACAGCAGTTACCTTATCCTAAGTCAGTAAGTCAATCTAGTGCTCCTTTAGAACTTGTGTTCTCTGATGTGTGGGGTCAAGCTATCAAGTCTGTTGGCAAAAAATAGTATTATGTTAGTTTTATCGATGATTATAGCAAGTTTACATGGATCTACCTCATTAAATATAAGTCTGAAGTCTTTCAAAAATTTCATAATTTTCAGAACCTAGTTGAAAGGTTGCTTGATCGAAAAATAAAAGCCATCCAAACTGATTGGGGTGGTGAATATCAAAGGCTTAGCTAGTTTTTTACTAAAATCGGCATCTCGCATCATGTTTCATGTCCTCATACGCACCAACAAAATGGTGCCACCAAGCGCAAACATCGGCACATTGTTGAAGTTGGTCTAGCTCTTCTATCATGCGCCAGTATGCCCCTGAAATTTTAGGACGAAGCGTTCCTCACAGCCACATATCTCATCAATCGCCTTCCTAGTGCAGTCATCAATTTTACTACGCCCCTGGAGCACCTCTTTGGTCAAAAACCAGATTACTCCTCCCTACAAATGTTTGGTTTTACCTGTTGGCCAATCTTCGTCCGTATAATGCCCATAAACTCCAGTTCCGCTCTAAGAGATGCGTCTTTCTGGGTTATACTAATCTTCACAAGGGGTATAAATGTCTGGACATTGCATCTAGGTGTGTCTATATCTCTAGAGACGTCACATTCGATGAAACAATTTTTCCTTTTGCCGAGATGCATCCCAATGCGGGTGCTCGTTTGCGCTCAGAGATCCTCTTGTTTTCTCCTGATTCCGTGGCTATCAAAGGGGACAGTAGTTTAGATGATCAACATGTTAACTTGCCTGTTAATTTGCCTAATAAATTTAACAATCCTGGCGGAGACTCTAGCTTGCCTCAGGTGCCAAATACAGACGATATCACCATTGGAAGCAGTGGCACGGATCACGAAGACGATCCCCGACCGATTTCTATGCCCACGTCGTTAGGCGGGTCTGGCAGCCAGCTGACCGCGCCCATTTCCATCAAGGTGATGTTGCGTGAGGGCCAATCAGTTGCGTACTCGCCCTCACCTATCGCCGAAGTCTCTCCGACATGGCCTACGCCTGCTTCAGGCGCGGGGAACGATGCCACCTCATGCTACGACACGGAGAACGAGGGAAATTTCCACTGATGGATCCTCTGCTAGTACACTAGAAGAGGTTGCAGCTCCTTTGCGGCCGGTAACAAGGCTCCAGCGCGGCATTCAAATGAAGAAAATTTATACTAATGGTACGGTCAGGTATGGGATGTTAGCAAGCACTGGTAAACCGACTGATCTTGCTGATGCACTGCAGAATAAAAATTGAAGACAGGTCATGAACTCTGAATATGAAGCACTGATGAGGAACAAGACATGGCACCTAGTCCCGCCACATAAGGGAACCAATGTTATAGGGTGCAAATAGGTGTATAAAATAAAGAGAAAGTCTAATGGGAGTCTAGATCGTTACAAGGCTCGCCTTGTGACCAAGGGCTTCAAGCAAAGGTATGGAATTGATTACGAAGATACATTCAGTCCAGTAATTAAGGCTGCAACTATTCGAGTTATATTGTCTCTAGCTGTATCTTGTGGATGGTCTCTTCGCCAACTCGATGTGTGGAATGCATTCTTACATGGACTCTTAGAAGAAGATGTATGCATGCATCAACCTGCTGGTTTTGAGGATCCAAACCGGCCTAACTATGTGTGCAAACTTGATAAAGTTTTATATGGGATGAAGCAAGCTCCTCGAGCATGATACTCCAGATTAAGTGAACGATTGATTTAATTGGGGTTTAAAGCATCCAAGGCTGACACATCCTTGTTCTTCTCTAGTATGGGAGGCATCACAATGTTTGTTCTTGTGTATGTCGATGACAGAATTGTGGCGAGTTCCACCAAGCAAGCATCAAGTGCATTACTTTGATATCTTAAAAAACAGTTTGTATTGAAGGACTTGGAAGAGCTTCACTATTTTCTTGGCATTGAGGTACATAAAACAAACGGTGGAATTCTGCTTACACAAGAAAAATATACATCTGATCTACTGAAGAGGGTCGGTATGGCAGATTGTAAGCCAATCAATACACCATTATCCACTAGTGAGAAGCTATCTCTGTATGAAGGAACTCCTCTAGGAGCTCAAGACACCACAAGATAGAGCATTACAGGAGCATTGCAATACCTAACATTAACACGGCCTGATATCTCATTTGCTGTGAATAAGGTTTGTCAGTTTCTTCATGTTCCAACTATAGTACATTGGAAAGCTGTGAAAAGAATATTAAGGTATATAAAGCAGTGCACTAGACTCGGGCTAAAGATTCACAGGTCGGTTTCCACACTAGTAAATGCCTTCTCAGATGCTGACTGGGCAGGCTGTGTGGATGACAGGAAATCCACCAGAGGATTTACAGTTTTTCTAGGAACTAATTTAGTGTTTTGGAGTGCTCACAAGCAATCCACTGTCTCTAGATCTAGTATTGAAGCAGATTATAAAACAATAGCTAATGCTACGGCAGAGGTTATGTGGATACAGACTTTGTTGCATGAGGTAGGCGTGAAGAGTCCTAATACTGTCAAATTATGGTGTGACAATCTAGGCGCCACATACCTTTCAAGCAATCCTGTGTTTCATGCTAGAACAAAACACATTGAGGTAGACTACCATTTTGTGAGAGATCGAGTCAAGCAAAAACGTTTGGAAATTAACTTTGTCTCCTTCAAAGATCAAGTAGCTGATGGATTCACCAAGACTTTGCCTGTGAGGCTAGTTGAGAATTTCAAGATCAATCTCAACTTAACTAAGTTGTGATTGAGGGAGGCTGTTAGAAATAGTTTCCATGGTTGTAGGTTTGTTACTAAAGATAAAATCTATAAAATAAAAACTGTTATATAGAATCCTAGAAACATGATATGTGAGTTACGTAAGAGATTGTTACCTTGTATGGCGTTATAAATTAACACGTACGGCGCCCCTGGCTATCATCTTGCCAAGCGCTTTCGTCATATGCTCTCTGTATTCTTACACGGAAGAGCGAGGTGGCAGCTCCGAATAGGTGGCCACCTTGCTTTCCTCTCTCTCGCGCGTCGCCGATCCGCCGAGCTTGAGCTCCATCGCTGCCGCCTCTTCGAGTTAGAGCTGGAACTTTGGCGATCGCCGCAGCCTCAGAGCTAGAAGTGGAAGAGGATGGTGACAACGGGAGAAGAGGAAGGGGCCGGCGGCGTGGAGCTCTAGCGGAAGGGGTGATGGAGTAAAGAGGAAGGGGAAGGGGCCGACAGCGACAAGGAGAAGACAAAAGGGCCAGGTCGGCGTACAGGGCGAAGTAGTAGGTCGTCGATGACCTCCTCCGCACGCCGCTCCATTACCGCCCGTGTTGGTTGCCTCCCCACCTCGACCACCCCGCAGCAAACCCCTCCCTCTTTCTCCGCCGGCATCCTCCACCGCCATAGCCTTGCTGCCTACCTCGCGCATTCGATGCTTCCTTCTCCACCGCCGACCGCATCCCTGGCTGGCTGCTTCTACATACCGCGAGAGGAGGGGGAGAGACCGAGAGGAAGGAAGGGAGCGAAGGAGGAGAGAGGGACACATGGGTCCCACTGCAAAATTTTAGTTTTCCACTGGTCCCACTTATTTTAAATTCTTTTTATCTTTTTTCTAAATGTAATACCGCCGTCAGATAGAACTAGGTCGATGTGTCATATGAAATCACATTCAAACTGTTTAGGGAGGTAAATTAAGCTAGTTTTAATAGTTGATGAACTTTTATATGATTTTACAGTTGAGAATCGGGCTGAGAGACGTCAAATGACTTTTTTATTACCAGCTTCAGACTCACGGATGTGGTAGCCTCACCGGATGCCTTAGGTTCTTTACGGCCCACACCTAAGTACTGAGTTGTGCCCCTGTTCAGCCCACCATAAAATGGGTCTGTACTTGTGGGCCATCTAATCTAATATAGTAAGTGGTCCAGATCGAAATATGTATCCCGTTTTAGGTAATTTTGCGATGGAGGCCCTCGTTTATTGGCTGTACAGTATTACCGTTAGACGCTTCAGTCTCTGTAATAAGGGGAGTCGGGGAAGCCTCAGACGGACTGCACGGACACGACACGACAACGCGAGACAACTTTGCGGAGTTCAGAGTTCAGACGAAGACCGCCGCCGCCGTCGCCGCCGACCCGCCGTGGCGACGTATATCTGCAGCCATATCTCCGCTGTTATTCGTGCCGCCGGCTGCGCATGCGAATGCCTCAGGATCAGGACGCGAGCTCAGATAGGGCGATGGGCGATGGGCGATGGCCGCTGCGCTGCCACCGATCAAGGGGAGACGTCGCGTCGACAGCAGACAGAGCGCACCGAGCACGACTAACCTTCCAGCGACGGCGGCAACGGGCAAAGCCTCCGGTCGTGCAACCGTGCGCGTCGCGTTTTCGGATCCAAGTCGCAGAAAGCATAGAACACTATTCTCCTCTCTGTCACCTAGCGGGCGCTGCGAGTCGCGCGGAATGCCCCCGCCTATTCCGCCGCTCGCGCGGCGTCGGGGACGGTCGACGAGGCCGCGTGGAAGGAGATCGATGGAGACGCTGTCTCGCCACAAGTAACGATGCGATCCGAGCAACACACGCACGCAGCAGGCAGCTGCCTCGTGCCCGAGCGGCAGCCTGTCGGTTTCGCGGCCCGAAACTGCGTGCGCCGTGCGCGCACGCCTGCTGGGCCAAAACCTCTCCATCCAAAGCCAACAAAAATCAATACTAGCACACCAGCAGTCCTGCACTAGTAGTAGAAGATGTGGATCTTCTCCCTGTCCCAGTCGCACGCAGGCTGGCGTTGGTCGGCGGCGTGCAGCGCCCGGCGAACACGTGTGAAACCCTGGTCGCCGCGGCCGTTTGCCAGACCGAGCGTGGAATCTCTCCAGGAGACAAGCCAATAACACACACAGGCAGCCAGGGCCCGCCCGATCGAAAAACGCGTCGACAGGATGCGATGCGATCATGCGAAGAACAAAAAAAACTTCGCTTGCGTTTCTGAGCCGTCCGGTTCACGACGCTGCCGGAGGTGCAGTACTGCAGTGCCATGGATGGACCTGTGTCCGGACTCCGAGTGTGGATAACAACAGCAGCTACAGTGGAGCTGTGTCGAGTCAGGATGCTGCGTGACTCGTATGGCACTCGCTTTTCGTCACAGCCACCTCAACGTATTCTGTTGTCGAGAAGAAGCTTTTGATTTGATCAGGCCGGAAAGGTCATGGACACGGAAGCGTGCACCATTCAAAGCAACCGAGAGGAATAACACAACATTCATGTTGACACTGACACGGAGAATCGAGAAACGATTACCCTCAATTTTTCTTAGGTTAAAGTCAGTCAAACTCAGAGAAAAGCAATAGGAGTAAGTACTATTATCCGCGTATTAAGAATGCAAGTACTCCCTCCGGTATTAAGATTGTAAATACTCTATTTGTTTTTTAATATATAATACCGTTAATTTTTACGTATATATTTGGCTATTCATTTTATAAAAAGTTAAGTAATTATTATTTATTTTATTGTAAATTAGTTTTTATTATATATATTTACATATTTAAACATTTTTTAATAAAATGAATGATTAAATATATATATTTAAAGTTAACGGTATTATTTATTAAAAAACGAGTTGTGCATTGTAAGGTTTGCGTCATACCGCCCGTCACACACTCATGTTGACCACACAGCATTGGACAAAAAAAGGGTTGACCAATATTATCAGCTCAACAACTAGGCAATTTTTCTCTGCCACACGGTTTCAGCCCCTGTTTTTTGTTTGGTACTGACCTGACTGAGCCATGGCCAATTGGCCAAGTCACTAGTTTTTCTTGAGACGACTACTCCTATTCTGAAGTGGGCCATCAATAATCCATCGTCATATTATATTCAGGTGCTTACGGATTTATGCGCTTCTACGCTACGTAAACAGATAGGTGCATGACGATTCGGTGAGCGTATCTGGATGGCCTTTTTATGAAGGGAAAAGCATGCACCATTTTTAAAATAGGAGAGTCATGTTTTCTTTGAACTGAGCATAAATTATTTCATGATCAATTATTTCTTGACCAAAATGACAGGTTGACAGTTACTGTCATTCTCTGTATAAATGGGATTAGGGTTTCACGCGTACAATGACAAAACCAGGAGTACATATTGTGACAATAGAGTGGGCTGAGTGGGCCGATTCTACTATACCCCCTAGACAAAAATGGAAGCGCAGTGAATATTTAGACTAGACCTAAACTCAAGGAAGACAGACATCAACAAACCCTCGGTGAAGGTGTTGGCGTATTAGGACAAAACAGGAATGTGCAGAACGCAAATTTCACCAAGAACGACACGTTCACAAACGAAGTGTATGTTGATCTCCACATACTTGGTTCACTAATGCTAAACTGGATTGGTGAAGAGGTAGACGGCACTGATGTTGTTACAGTACATGATGGTGGTGTGACGAATAGAGCAGTGAAGTTCCCTGATAAGTTAGTGCAACCAACAGACTTCAATGACACCATTGGTTACAGCATGATATTCGACTTCAGCATTGAATTAGTATACTGTCTCGGCTAGCGCTTGGAGAACCAGAAAATAAGATTGTCCCCGAGAAAAATAGCATAGCTTGAGATGGCTTTCCGAGTGTCAAGGCATCCGGCCAAATAAGCATCAGTGTAAACTGTAAGATCGGTCGGCAAAGTCCGATAGAGGTGTAGGCTAAGGTTCAAAGTGTCCTGTAAATACCATAAGATCTGCTTCATAGCGGTGAGATGAGAATCTCTCGACTCATGCATATGTAGGCAAACTTGTTGGACGGTATAGGCGATGTCCGAACGAGTGAAGGTGAGATATTGCAAAGCACCTGCAATGCTCCTATAGTGAGTGGGATCAGATACCGAAACACCAGTAACAGATAGTTTGGAGTGAGTGTCCACAGGAGTACTGCAGGGGTTGCAATATTGAATACCAGCATGGTCCAGAATATCTAGCATATAGTGTCGTTGTGAGAGAAATAGACCATTATCTCGACGATCAACAGTAATGTCCAGGAAGTGATGAAGAAGACCCATATGTGTCATGGAAAACTCTTGTCGGAGAGCTGATATAATCTGCTGGAGGAACTGCTCTGACGCTTCCGTGAAAACAATTTTATCGATATAGAGGAGCAAGAAAGCCATATCAATGCCATAACAGTGAATAAACAACGAGGTGTCGGACTTAGTTTCAATAAATCTAAGAGATGTAATGTGAGAAGCAAAGAAACTATACCAAGCACAGGGGACTTGCTTCAATCCATATAGAGAACGATTTAAGCGGCAGACATAATCAGATCACGAGGAGTCAACAAACCCAGATGGCTGGACGCAGTACACTGTCTCTATCAATGTGCAATGCAGAAATACATTCTTGACGTCAAGTTGCTGAATAGGCCAAGAGTGCGAGAAAGCCAAACTGAGTACCACAAGGATAGTGGCAAGCTTCACTACCGAACTGAAAGTCTCATCATAGTCGAGTCTAGAACACTGAAAAACCACGTAAGACCCATCATGCTTTGTAGCGAGCAAGAGAGCCATCTGATAGAAACTTGTGACGAAACATCCATTTTCCAGTAACAACATTGACGCCAGGAGGGCGAGGCGCTAATGTCCAACTGTCATTTGCCTGGATAAAATTGAACTCTGACTACATAGCAACACGCCAGTTTGGATCAAACAGGGCCAATTAGAAAGACATCGGGATTAGAGAGAGAGCCACCGTGTTAAGTTTGAGGTGGTCAACCGACTGAATAAATCCGGATTTTGCATGAATGCGCATGCCGTGAATATTGGTGTTGGGCACGACTGCCTACGAGACTATGGCTGTAGTACATCCAGTGGCACATCTGGTGCCATTGGAAGTAACCTGTGATAAGGCGTCCACAGGAGTCATGGCACGAGGCTGTCCGGTGGAGGGTCCAGCAATGCCGCTGGCAAAAGCCTGGGATTGGTGTCCATATGGGCAGCATCATGATGCCGAGATAGAGAGGACAACCCGACGAGTAAAGGCCTAGTAGTAGGAGCGAGCCGCGGCAACCTGATAGCGCTAGGGGCATGCAGCTGTGCCGAGCTGGCTATAGGCGCATGTGTGGTGTTAGCATCCCCATGAGATGTAACTGCAAGCATAGCACTAGGCCTAATGAGTAGAGTGGAATGGTCATCATCGCCCAAAAAATCCAAGGTGGTAGGATCCAAGAGAGAAGTAGACATCTTGAAAAAAAAAGGGAAAAATGACTCATCAAATACAATATGTCGAGAGACAATGATTTTGTTGAAGATCGAGACATCTATACCCCTTGTGATCGGCAGAGTAGCCAATGAAGATGCACAAGGAGGAGCAAGGAGAGAGTTTATGTGGAGCTATGGAGGACAGGTTTGGGTAACAGGCACACCCAAACACGTGGAGATGGGTGTAGGATGGGTGTGTTCGATGAAGAGCATGGAATGGAGTGAGGCCGTCGAGAGTCATAGTAGGATGACAATTGAGGAGATATGTGACGGTGTAGAGAGAATCAGCCCAATAAACCGAGGGAAGACTGGCATAAAAGAGGAGAGTGCGCATAATATTGTTAATGGTGCGAAGAGCATGCTTAGCTCGACCGTTATGTTGGGAGGTATATGGGCATGACATGCAAAGAACGACACCGTTGGTGAGGAAGAAAGAACGTGTGAGCCGAGAAGTAGTTGAATTCGTGACCGTTGTCACACTGGACTGCCTTGATAGGGGAGCTGAACTGTGTGCGCACATACGAGAAAAAATTGGATAGAGCATCAAAGGTATCGAACTTAACGCGGAAGGGGAAAGTCCACGTACAGTGAGTACAATTATCAAGAATGACAAGGTAGTACTTATAGCCTAACAACACTAGCAACTGGGGATGACCAGATATCACAGTGTATTAAATCAAAAGGATGAAGTGTGCAAGTGGTTGACCTGCTGAAAGGAAGGCGCACATGGCAGCCTAACTGACAGGCATGATATATATGGTTAGAAGTACGTTTATTACAAGAAATAGCATTAGAGTTGACAAGTTTTGACAATGCTGCATGGCCAAGATGACCAAAACGACGATGCCAGATAGTGGTGGAGCATGTGGTGGCGGTGAGAGCAGGAGAGTTGGCTACAGACGGAAAGAACAGATAGAGGTCTCCTATGCTATTGCACCTGGCGATCACGCTCCAAGTTTGCAGGTCCTTTATAGAAAGGCCAAAAGAGTCAAACTCAATGGAGCAATTGTTATCAGTTGTAAAGCGATGAACGGAAATTAAGTTCTTGATAATGTTAGGTGTGAGTAAAACATTAGAGAAAATGAGAGATCGCTATAGCATGGCAATGACAGATGATCCGATGGAGGTTACAGGAGTAAGGCCCCGTTTTTGACAAAGATTGATGATGGATTGAGTGGAGAGGGAGAGTAGGAAGAAGTGAGTATACCAGTGCTGTTGGTCATATGGGAGTCGGCCTCGGCGTCAGCATACCACTTGGTCGAGACTAGCGGGGTTAAGGATAAGGTGTTGAAGTTGTTGATTAGAGATGCTAGTCCCAGGAATTGCCTGCCATCGGGGATCATGAATGTTGCGACGGCACAGGCGGCACTAGAGTTACTACGGTGAAAGGAGGCTGCACGGTGGCAACAAAACTAGACGACGAGGAACGCAGACCTCCGTAGGCAAACCCTAGTGGCAAGGCAGGCGTGCCCCCGTATGCAAACCCCGGCGGCGAGGTGGGCATGCCCTCGTAGGCGAATCTAGGGGAGAGCCTAAACCGAACGGCAATGCGTAGTAGAGTGGATACGCCAAGACGATGAGAGCAGCCGGCGGCTCGAACGATGAGAAGGAGTGGTGAGGTGTCAACCCTGCTGTACGGCCGGGGTTGTAGGGGTGCAACCACAGCTGCACAGTCCCCGCCCAAGGATTAGGAAAGGAGGCAACTGGGGATCGGCCACCATGGCATGGGTCGGAGCTAAAGACGCCATTGCCAGGGAAGACAAACGTGTCACTGCGACCACGATGACGGTTGGTAGGTCGCGGGTTGGAGGCATAACTGCCATGGCCGCTACACCTAGGGCCCCCGCCAGCAGACCTGCCTGGAGGGCGCTAAGGAGCAGGGTGCGTGGTGACGAAGGTAGGCGGTGGTGCATCATCAGTGGTGTCGTCGATGTCGATTTCTTCGAGAAGGAGCAGGATGCGCACTTCGTTGAAGGTAGGGAATGGCCACTGCATCTTCAAGTTAGAGACCTTATGGCGAAACTTGCCATTGAGCCCATGGAGGAGTGTCAGCACGAGGGTGTGGTCGCCAACTGGATCCCCAAACTCGGATAGAGCATTGGCCATCGTCTTGAGGCGACAGCAGAAGTCAGTGATTGAAGCTCCCCTTGTTTGACTGTGCGGAACTCAGTTGAGAGGAGAAGCACGCGCGATTTGTGCTGGCCAAGGAACTCTAACTCAAGAACGAATCAAGTGGTGCAAGCGCTCGGGTTGCAAAACATTACCATCTGTTGAAGGTAGGCGGCAATGATTAAATAGATCCAAGTGAGGATGGTGTAGTCCATCTGCACCCACGCCGAGAGGTCGGAATTGTCAATGTCAAAGAGGACGTGGTCCATTAGGGGATACTTGTCCAGAACAACGAGGAAGAGGGTGCGCCATCGACTGTAGTTGTTAATGGTGCTATCTAGTGTCTCGGTGACAAGGATCTTGATGTTAAGGAAGACGAGGGTTTGTGCGTGCACTACAGCGTGCTTGGCCTCATATGCATCGAGGGCGATTTCGTAGTAATCGATGGCCTTCTGGTGAGCGGCTTCGGCCTCACACTGAAGACAAAGTTGCTTTGCGGGTGTGTCGGAAGCCATGGGGTTGGGTGGGTTCTTAGCGGCACAGCAACGCGAGGTCAGCGGTGAGAGCATGGGCTGGTGAGGCTTGGCGAGATCTCAGCAGCAACATCAGCACATGGGTAGAAGCGTGCACAAGTGGCAAGATCGAGCGGCGTTAAGCCTGAGCGAGCGAAGAACGGCGAGGAGACCGAGCGGCGGCAGTGATTCTCTCGATTTGCTCTGATACCATGTGTGAAGGTAAATGGGGATTAGGATTTCACCACCGTGTACAGTGATAAGCTAGGAGTACAACAGTAGAGTGAGCCGACTGAGACGAAACCGAGTGGGCGGATTCTAATACTCTGACCTACTCGTTTTTCCCCTGGTTAATTTATCCTCAGCTTCTTCCAACAGCGTGTACTGTTGGTCCACTGATAACTAGTTTTTAGTTATGATGTACATTACTTCAATCATGATAAATAAAACTGAATTATCACCAAGATTAAGGTATATCTGAATGGATTGAACACTAGTACTACTAATTAAGTTTGCAATCCCCAAGTGTGGGACCAAAATTATGCGTTCAATGATAAGTCCTAATAAAGAGTAACATCTTCCAATTAAATCTCCTATTTATGGCTGCTACTGGTTAGTGTGACCCTCGGAAACGATACAATTCAATCTATAATACGAAAAGGCAAAGAGCTCAACTTTGGCTTCCAGCCCTACCATACAAGTGGTACCCATGACGGAACGGTGGCCTCTCCCAACCTAGCAATGTGATGGCTCCGCAATCCACACTAGGCACTTTTCCCTTAAATTTGAGCAAACTTGTTTGATTGTTTTGTCCAAACTCAAAATATATTTGAATATTTTATTCGAAAATTCGATAAGAATCTACAAATTTGAGATTAATCCCCATGACCCTTTGAAGTTTTTCCGCAGTTAGAACCTGGTAGAATGGTACCACTCTGAGATAAGCCAAAGATACACACATCCGCAATCATGGAGGTTTACACTCCAATCCAGTGAATAGATCAACCATGCATCCATAAATCAACACTCCTATGCCTCCAATCCGGCTTTTCCCATGATGATGAAACGAGATACAAGGCTGTGGTGTCTCATCAAGTTGTGGTCGCCAAGATACGGAAATAGCCATGTCGCTCTCTGAACATAAGTGCACCAGTGTCCTATTATTACTAGGGTCATTATCTTAATCAAAAACCACACTATAGTAGTAGGCCGTACTCCAAGGGCCCCACCATGGGATGGATGCAGGGTGTGTTGAGAGGCAAAAGATTTAAGCCAAAAGGCACTGGGGAATGTGGATGGCATTCCAAGGACGACAGATAAGAAATCAATAGACCATACCACTAGAAAAAAAAGAGTGAGAGAGAGAGAGAGATCCCACCTTTTATCAGTGTAGACGCAAAAAAAATGCTGGTTCTGTGCTGGAAAAACTAGGAGAACGCATAAATCTTCTAAAACAGTGGAATGCTCTTACAGCTGGATGGAATGATAAATCTACTGATCTTATCCTGTCAAGTCTCAACCTAAAGCCTTCTTTCGGAAGATTTTCACAATATTTTCACGCGAACTAATACCCTTTAATATTCTAGAAAAATCCTTTAAAAACATATTTTCAACCTATGGATGGTCATCTAAGATTGCATATTACTAAGCTTAAAATTATAGTTTATGCAATGTGCAATCTTGTTTTAACTGCAATTTTATTACTATATATGATTTTACCTTATTTTTAAATAAGTTTGAACTTTTCTATGTAATTTTATATTTTTATGAGCTGTAAGTTTATTTCACTTAATTTTATTATTTTTAACGTTAGAATAATTTATTGTTTAATCATTAGAAAGTAACACGAGTGATAAGAACTATTAGACTGAAACTTTTAAAATTTTCAGACATCTGAAATAGATGCTTCCTTAAATATATATGAAATCGTGAACATCACTAGCTTTTAAAAACATAAAAGCTATATATGGTATATTTTTCTTTATAACTACCTTTACGGTACTATAAATTTGCTAGATATTATCTTATGTTCTAGAAAAATCAGTGGTTAAATTTATATACCAAAGACCAAATAAAAGTCAAACAATATGATATGTTTAAATACGGATTTACAAAAGAAGTTCAGGTAACCTTAACATGGTGCGCTTGCACTTGTTGTAGAAACCAAACATATATATATATATATATATATATATATATATATATATAATATGCTACTTCTTTCAATTTTGTCTTAAAAATAACTTTAATCACTATTTTCTATTACATTATATATACAAATATTAATAAAATATAGAGTTTATTGAAGTATATTAATTTATAGTAAAGTAAATATTTTAAACATTACTTATAATTTAAAAGTTTGATCTCAGACATGGCCAATGATAGTATAGAATATAAGGAAGAGAGCACATGTTAGTCGATCAGGACTCGTGAATTGTGTATTATGTGATCTCAACCACAGGTCGACAGCAAAATGTCCAGGAAAATCACAAGCACGTGTTTTCTAGTACAGTTTCTCAAGCAAAATGTCCAAGGATAATATCCCAATCTTGATGAACATGAAAATCATCTTATCAGAATTCGGAAGCATCTTCTCTCCTTTTAAGTTCTACACCCATTCTTAAAAAAACCAATTCCTGGAGATGAACCATTCATCCCTAGAAATTTATTTTTTAAACAAATGGTGTAGATCCTATGCCATACATAACATACATATCAAATATTAAAACCTTATTCATCAAGATTTTTCTCTACACGAGTGTGGCACATAAATATTACAAGTCAAAAATTGAGAGTTCCTGCATGTATAGGATGAAAACACCCATTGCCCAATGCCATGAGATATTTATGATCAAGGGCCCCATTTGCTTCTCTTTCAGGGTAGTGTCATTTTTCAACGATATATCCTATTTCAAAGTAAAAAAGTGATAAGTACTATACTTTTGGTCTTGTTAACTTAATAATAAAACTTTAACGTCACGGTAGGAAAAACCAGTAGTCACAACTCACAACAACTGGGATAATAGCCTATAGCCTAATACTAGCAACTAATATCCTAAGTTCCTAACACTAGCAACTGATAGCAAATAATTTTTTTCCTCGTCCTTTGATCTACGATTAAAAGCCATGAAAAAAAAGCTAAGGTCCTATCCTTTTTTTCATTATCGATTTTATCGCAAGCATGCTTTTAATGATTCTAGATGTCACAACTCATTAAAAAATTATATGCAAAAATTTCTCATCTAATATTTCTAAAATAAAATTTTAACGAGTAGTTAATTCAGTCATTTATAATCTAGAATCAAATAATTTAGAAAAACTAAAAAATCTCATGAGAAAATAACACCATTAAGCAAAAAAAATAATTTATAATAATTTATAGTTAAAACTTTATATCTATGTCTATGTATCTAGCAATTTAAAATCAAATATAAAAACAAATTATGATTAAACAACCTTTAAAATAATTTTAAAATTTAAATTTGGCTGCAGCTGATAACAGAATGGGAATTTTTTTTCTTTGATAAGAATTGCAGATCAGCTGATGAGTGGTTTTTTCTTTTTTTTTATTCGAGCTGATGAGTGGTTGGTTAACTGAATGGTCTTATACGTTGCCTTATATGAAATCAATCGCTGCTTAAATTTAAATTTTAAAAATTAATTTTAAAGTTTTTTTATTAAAATTTATTTTTTACATTGGATTTTAAATAGTTAAGAACACATGTGAAAAGTTTTATCTATATATTATTATTTTTTAATTAATAAGTCGTATAGCTTATTTTAATTTTCGGTATACAGTTAACCGATGGAGGCCTAGAGATACCCTTTTCTCCTGGGGCCCACATCCGTTTGAACACGGGGGCACGGCGGGCCCCGCTACGCTTATCCTATCACGTCATGCCGCACGATAAACCGTGGACGACGCGCACGGGCAGCGGGTAGAAATAACCACGCCCACCCCAAAATCCCCCAGCCTCCGATCCCCTCGCCGGAAACATCCCACTCCCAGGGCCACCTCCACCACCTGCTTCCTCCGCCTCCCCCTCCCATCTTCCTCCTCCCGGCCGGTGCTAGCGCAACCCGCCCGGCCTCTCCCCGCCGCCGCTGAGATCCGACGCCGGAGCACGCAGAGCAGAGGTAACGAAGCGCCACCTCCTCCTCGCCTTCCTCCTTGGTAGCAACTAGTAGTGAGCACCTGGATGGATCGGAGCGGGTGCGACATGCGAAGCTGCGCTGTGGAAGCTCGCATGGTTTAAAGTCCAGTAGTTTGCTTGCTTCTTCGGTATCGAAACCTCGCTTGGGGATTCTCCGGTAGTCTCTACGCGCATCGTTGCTCAGTTAGTTCGTCGTGTTAATAACTCGCATCTACGCATTCCTGAGCATGTTTAGGGACACCTGTAGCAGCTAGCTTGTTCCTGTTGATACCGTGCGTGAAGCCGTGGAGTTACGGAGGGATTTTTCACGGAGACCGCGTCTTAGGAGCGCACGAGTGGTAGTTTGAACAAGGTAGATCTTGGAGCTTTTGACCGCTAACTTTCGAGTGAATTTTTTTTAGGGTGGGGGTGTTAATAATCTTGGTGCCGGGAGAGTAGTTGGGCAGACGGGTCAAATTGTCAAACTGCCCGTGCAGCATGCGGTTTGGTGTCGGAGATTTAGCAAACCCGCGGAAATCATGGGAGGGGGATACTTTACGACTTCATCTGCAGCCCTTGTTTTGTTCGCGCATAGATTGGTCAAACTTTGTGATGTACGATGGGTGTACGGTACCAGTCATGACGTTGTTCTATGGTCAGCGTAACGACATGTTGCTTGGTTCACTTGTCGGTAGGACTAGGATGGCAAATGGTGGGTGGTACTGCACAACCTAATTTCTTACTAGTTGTTTCCTCTCGTTTCATCTTTTGTTAGCGGAATTACATTTTTCACTGTGTAACGATGCTTATTTAGAAGGGTTATGTTCCTCTTAGTTTTCTTTGCAGAGGACGTGTGTGACATTTGATCCCAAGTTTAGTTGCCATCCAACATGTACTTAGGTCACTCTGGCATGCAGATCAGACCGGTTGATAGAGTGTATGTGTATTGTTCCAGTATGAATTCACATTGAGATACTCTCTATTTTTGTAGGATAAATCGTATGTATTTTACTGACGACATTCTTTCCTTAGATACCATCGATTATCTCAAGTATCTGAGGTTTGAGAAGCCTTTTTCATGTACATAATAGAATCGCTGGATTTCTCAACATGGAATGGTTGGGAATTCATAGTGAGTGGTTTCTTTATCCTACAAAAATATAGAGTATCTCAATCAGAAAATCCATTTCAGTTACTGGCATCACCATGTTTGGTTCTGATACTACTTAAAACAAATGCTTCCAGTAGTTCAGTGCCAGATTTACTTGAGTTGGTAGCTCTGTATGTTTCTGTTCTGACTTCTGACATCTACTGGTTTGTTGCAGACTTTGTTTGGGTTTCTGAAATTTTACTGGAGGACTGGAGATATCAAGACATCAACAACAAACTACAAAGTTTTCCTTCCAGTTAATCTGTTCCTGGGATCTCCTTGTCATACATGAGCGAAGCACTTGATAATATGCAGTAATTAGTTTCAGTCTTTACTGAACCATAATGGCTGATACTCCAACTTCCCGAATGATTCACCCCTTTAGCAATATACCGAACCAGAACCTGAAGCAATTCCAGTATTCTGATAATCCACAGCATCCTTGCCACCCTTACAGGGCACCTTCAGACACCCATGTTGTACCACATCATTATAGCCTAAAGTTGCATTCACCAGATGCTGGTTGTGAAAGCCAGGCTACTCCTAACAAGTACACATTGGACTCTTCTGAAGGTGCTGGCTGTATGCGACATGATTCTCCCTCCAGTCAAAGTTTCACAACCAGAAGTGGTAGCCCTCTATCTCAGGAAGGCAGTCACTCTGACTCGACAGATGGATCTCCTGTAGGTGCTTCCTGTGTCACTGAGAATCCTAATGATCTGAAGCAAAAACTGAAGGATCTCGAGGCCATTATGCTTGGGCCAGACTCAGAGATAGTCAACAGCCTTGAGAATTCTGTGGCAAACCAACTTTCCTTGGACCCAGAGAAGTGTGTGCGTATGATGGGCATTCCCAGAGGCAACTTGAAAGAGCTACTGATTGCTTGTGCTAGGGCGGTGGAAGAGAAGAATAGCTTTGCGATTGATCTGATTATTCCGGAGCTAAGAAAAATGGTTTCAGTATCTGGCAAACCACTTGAGAGGTTGGGAGCCTACATGGTAGAAGGACTTGTTGCCAGGCTTGCCTCCTCTGGCAATTCAATCTACAAAGCTTTGAAGTGCAAGGAACCAAAGAGCTCCGACCTCCTTTCTTACATGCACTTCCTGTATGAGGCATGCCCCTACTTCAAGTTCGGCTATATGTCGGCAAACGGTGCTATTGCAGAGGCTGTCAAGGGAGAAGACAGGATTCATATCATTGACTTCCATATCTCTCAAGGGGCTCAGTGGATCTCTCTCCTCCAGGCCCTTGCAGCCAGGCCTGGTGGACCACCAACTGTGAGGATCACAGGCATTGATGACTCTGTGTCAGCTTATGCACGAGGTGGTGGGCTAGAGCTGGTTGGAAGGAGGTTGTCGCACATCGCTGGCCTGTGCAAGGTGCCCTTTGAATTTCACCCACTTGCTATCTCCGGCAGCCAGGTGGAAGAGGCGCATCTTGGAGTGATCCCTGGGGAAGCCGTTGCCGTGAACTTCACCCTGGAGCTGCACCACATCCCAGACGAGTCGGTGAGCACTACGAACCGCCGTGACCGCCTCCTGAGGATGGTGAAGGGCCTGTCGCCAAAGGTGCTCACCCTGGTGGAGATGGAGTCCAACACGAACACAGCCCCGTTCCCGCAGAGGTTTGCAGAGACACTCGACTACTACACCGCCATCTTCGAGTCCATCGACCTCACGCTGCCAAGGGACGACAGGGAGAGGATTAACATGGAGCAGCACTGCCTCGCGAGGGAGATCGTTAACCTCATTGCCTGTGAGGGGGAGGAGAGGGTGGAGCGGTACGAGCCATTCGGCAAGTGGAAGGCGCGCCTCACCATGGCGGGTTTCAGCCCGTCCCCGCTCAGCTCGCTGGTGAACTCCACCATCAGGACGCTGCTGCAGAGCTACTCGGACAACTACAAGCTCGCTGAGAGGGATGGGGCGCTCTACCTGGGGTGGAAGAACAGGCCCCTGGTGGTTTCGTCGGCATGGCACTAGGCCTCTACCGCTGTGACTTTCGAGGTGATCTGACGACAAACTTCCCTTGTAAACTCTAGGAAGCTATGGTGATTACGTGCTGGTAACTTGGTAAGGACTAAGGAGGGTAGATTATATAACATGGTGTTGTAATGGCAACGTAGCGTTTAGGGTCAAGCATGAAAATGCTGATGAGTACATGTCTGGGAGTGTATGTTTCAGTTTTTTCAGATGTTCTGTGGTAGTGTTGTATTAGCGCACTAATCTCTATCAGAATTATCTACTGTAGTCCTGTTCATGCGCGGTTTACGGCGGTTTCGCACAAAAATCCAAACGAACCCGCAAAGTCCGGTTTTAGGCGGGTTGGTTTATGCGGTTCGGCGGGTTAGACCGCACGTCGTCATCTTCCTCATCTACTTGTACTAGATAAGAACGAACCGAAGAACATGAAAGAGGTGACGTGGTTCTTGGGAGAAGATCGAAACTGATGCTGATGTGGAGGCGTCCTCCCCGCCGTCTATGCACGGCCGGTGGGCGGGGGGAGGGGAGCACACCTCGGCTGCTCGTTGTCGGCGTCCCATGATGTGGAGCGGCGACAGCGGCACGCGAAGAAGAAGAAGAACGACTTCGGCGGAGGCAGCTCGCCGCCTTGGCCGGCGCGGTATCGCCAATCCACCGCTCTCTCTCCCACGGCCTCCTCTCCCCGCGCGTCGCCCTGCCCGCCCGCGGCGCCTCCGCCCACGGCGGCAAGGGCCCTGCTACCCTCGTCCCTCTGCTCAATTTCTGATGCTAAGACGGGGGGGTTCGTCGGCGCCGGCACCTAGGGCCATGACAGAGTGCTCTCCTTCCTATCGATGAGCACGGCGACAGAGAAGGTGAGACGGGGACGGGCATCACGATCATGGCGACGTGTTGGACGGGTTGCAGAGTAACCCAGCCCAGCCCGTGAAAAACCGGCAATAAGGTTTGGTCCGGGTTGGTTTCACGGTTCGACCGGTTTGTACCCAAACCGTGAACAGCCCTAATCTACTGTAAGCTAAAGATGCATTGGAATGGTGGCAAGTAGGGCTGGAAATGTAGAATCACATGCATCATGTTCAACCGGTATGAATCCAACGGACCGAGCATTAGTAAATGGTACGGGTATCGCATATGCATATCTTACTGCCAACGGCATTTGAACATATGAAGCGAGGATACAAAGCTTTGCCGCAAAAAAGGATGAGGCAAGTTCACAAAACCAAATTAACCATAAAGATGTTTCTATCCACATGAAGAAGATAGTTAAAGGAAAGCAAATTCTCATGATCTAATTAATCTTAACGGGTTCACTGTACAACGAATGTAGGGCCAATGCCACATACAAGTATACAACAAGGCCTTTGCCGCTCCAGAAGACCCATGTGTGTATTTGCTGCAGCCCACAGGCACAGCTCTTGCCTCCTGTTCAACTGATGTGTAAATGATACACAATTGAGCATCTTTCTGAAGAGATTTGTCAAATACAAAGCATTGGTAATATATGATTCTTGGAGCTATAAGCATTAGTACAGACTCACGGACCCATGACTAAATTGCCAGCGGCACTGTAGCATAAGTTAGCTGAATGGTCCATTGGTGTGGCTTTGAAAGTAAAACCTTCACTAGGCTTTTCTTCTCTGGAACCATATATACTGCTAGCTGCATTTCCAGGCATAGTCAGCACTGGCATTGCTTGAAGTCCCATATTACTGTATACAGAAGCCATGGGTTGCATTTGATACTGCATTTGATCAGGAACTGAAGACTGCAATTGGTTTGTGGCATCGCTATGGTTTGGGCTAATTCCAACTCCAAGATCAAGACTGATGGTGTCACTCTCACCTGCTTGAGAATAGTGGTTCGGAAAGGTCCTAGCTTCACATGCTCTCACCATGCCACCAAGGCCCGGCATACTGCTGTTAATTGGATGAACAGGCTTCATGGGGGCAGCGGACATCTCATGGCTTGCATTCCTCGATGCAGGGACTTCATGGTTATGTTTCCCTTCATATGTTGTTATGACTGATTTAGGATCATGTGATGCTCTCTCAACATGCTTCCTGACTGGGCATCCGGTATTTGTGCACTTGTAGTAACTCCTGCAATCATGAAATATAATGAATATACAAGAGCACCTTTGCGTTTCTCATCCCCAATATGATAGAGCTGCATCTTGTGTGTGTGTATATAGATTATGGGCACATCCACCCTTTCAGAAAGTGATGGAAAATATCTTACTATATCGATGACTAATTTGTATGAAAATTAAGAGCCTGAAGAGAAGGTCCAATTTTCAATTAAGTGATACTCAGCATTAACATTAAGCCCCTTAAGGCCTTAAGCCTTACTCCAGCGTTATGGGACACGGGAGTCGTAGTGTCTGACACAATGCAACACGCATCTGACGCGTGTGGCCATGTCCCATGCCTTGCAGGTCCACTTCAACTGCGTCAGCGGTGCCAGAGTTCCAGACATAGGCCCGGTGGCCAATCTACAGCCTTCCTGACCTCGTGGAGGCCAGGACTCAGGTGCTCAGGGCTGGGCTAGGGAGGAGGGAGGTTGCGACGCTGGCCAAGCCAGTGATGTCTGCCGCAGTGCTGCCAGTGTTGATGAAGACAAGACCCGATCTGCTCACTCTGAGGATGCCATCAGTGGGTTGCCTTAAATAGACCACTGGTGGTCGCCGATGGAGAAGGAGAACAGTACTTGCTTGTGGGCGACGGATTTGAATTTTGATGGTACAGGAAAGGGGAGAGAGAGGAAATGTGCATGGGTGTCGATGGGGATTGGGGAATAAAGGTTGCTGCATTGTTGCTGGTGGTGGGGAAAGTTGAGATGAAAGTGGGCCCAGTCTTTGACTTATGCTTTATTTTTCCTTTTGTTTATTACATTTTCAAATCTCAGATTATGTAGTAACAGTATTGTTTTGTTTTGCTGAATATTTAGCTGCTATGCATTTTTAAAGGAAGAGATGGTAGCTTAATGATTGACTTGCATGTATAATGAACTATAAGAGAAAATTTTACAGACAAAACAATATTTAAATGTGCAATGCAGGTAATTCTCTTAAAGAAAACATATCAGTATTTTTTTTATCATTTGTTATAACTTGCAAGTGACTATGGTATATGATTTTCCATAAAAAAACTATGATATATGTTCATATACGGGTTTTACAATAATATTTTACCTTCACCAAATTATAATAAATCATTTGGCCCCATTGAAGATTTTGGGGTTTTAGATTTATTTTTATTTTTATGATAGTTTAAGGATGTAAACAAACTAAATTAACTACTACAATGTGAAAAATCTTGCTTCAGAAAGGTTAGATGGAGAACTTGTGCCTACGAAAAATCTAAAATCTATAGAAGAAAAGAACAGGCCATAGTATTCTTTATTATCTGTCTCTCTAAACTTTTGGTTAAATCCTAAGGAAAATCACCTATGAGGACTACTATTTTACTAGTGTAGTCCATAGGTCACATCAGCACACATGTGCATAGCAAATTAAAAATCCATATAAGGTGAGAATCCATTACAGTTGGTCATGTACTTCAGTGCTTTCTTATTTTTCTTGATCTGAATCTTTAGGAGCTCCTAGCTTTAAAGCCGTTTGTTGCATTTACAATCAAATAAAACTGCAGTGTTTTATTTTGGAAGAGGAATAAAATGAGTATAATATCTAATATGTTTGAACGCTACAAAATATTTAATAATATTTAAGGTGTCACATTATAAATTTGTCATTGAATTTATGTATAAAAACGTATATGCATTATCTTATTTATGTTTATTTCATAAACTACTTCAAACATATGTATTAAGAACTATTTGTGCCTTACATGTGCTATTATTTGTGTTTTAATTTGCTGCCTTACATGTGCTATTATTTGTGTTTTAATTTGCTACTATCATTTTTTTAGAAACATACATGGATATAAATTTTGGTCAAATTATGCCAATTAAATTGCATAATATATAGAATCATATGCACAAAACATAAATTCTAATTCAAAGCCAAGCCATTAGTCAACCATGTAAAGTTGATATCTCTCAACAATGGACATCGAAGGATAATGGTGTCGACTGAGTTCAATGCGAACGAAAGAGTCAATGCAGCAGATAAGTTTTCATGGGAAAGTACTACTTTAGTTGATCCAAGATCGACTCTGAAAATAACATTGTAGGTGATAATCATGGAATGGACAATACAAACACTCTTACAAGTAACTTCTATATGATATTGACGCCGCAATACTATCTTTTCAGGAACTTGAAGAGTCAATGTGTCCGCTGATCCAAGATCACTTATCCTACCAACTTGTAAGAGATAATAAGTTGCAAATTCTTCAACATACTATTATATCAGCATACTGTTATATCTTATCTCCCGAGAGTCTAAGTAGATGTGCCGATGAGTTCCATGGGAGAAGATCCGCATTAGTTGATGAAAGGTAACACACAATTTACAATTTTATTCTTAAGTGCTAGCATCAAAGAAGAATTAATTTTGTATTGTTCATAAGTGCAACTTAACCTTTGTTTTATTGTGTTAAATTGAATTACGGGATTATGAAATTTAATTATGCAAGCTAATAGGAGATAAATGAAAATATAAATCTGGAGGGCAGCTTCTGGATTTGGTGCCCAAACAAGCAAAATGGAGGGAAAGTCCAAGATGCAAAACCCCAAAATACCCTCATGTTTTGTTGGGCACCTTCCAGCCATATAGAAAAGGAGGGTTAGAAAGGGAAATTTCACATCCAATCACCTAGGCCATACCTCTATGAAGCAGGTCTGCTCAAACTCAAAAGGCCCATCTCACCTACTCCTCTGTACACAACACAGCAGCTGCACGCCTCCCTCCACTGCCAAAAAAAATGGTTGCTCCTGGCTTCTTTGTGATTGCTGATTTCCTCCTGGACAGATCTTGAGTTCCATCCACAAATTCGTCTCCTCATAGACATTTGTACTATTGAAAAGGTATGTGTATGTAGGTACATATATTAACAATGATTTTTGCATAAATCAGTACATGCTCTAACTTCTATTTCTTCTACCTTTTGGCAGAGAATCAGCCATGGACAAGGAACCAGATGGGGCAGCCTCCCAGCAAAACAACTGCTTCTGCTCAAAAGGGCTTGTGGAAATACATTAAGAAAGGAGAATCTATATCTAAAGGTGGAGGTAACAAAAAGTTGGAGTGCATTCTATGTCACCATGTTTTTACTGGCAACTACACACGTGTAAAAGCACATCTTTTGCATATCAAGAACTGTGGGATTGGTCCTTGTGTAAAAGTTGATGCTGTAATGTTGGAGAAGTTGACTGCTTTTGAAGAAGCAAGAGATGTTAGAGTTGAGTTAGAGAAAAGAAAACCCACAGTTACACTTCCAAACTGTGATGATTTTGGCTCAAGGAAACGCAAATATGATAGTGCCTTAGCAAAGTCTTTCAACAAATCAGCAAGAGATAAGTTGGATTGTTTGATAGCAAGGTTCATTTATGCTACTGGACTTTTTTTTCAACTTGATAAGATCACCTTTCTTTCATGATATGATCAAGCATGCTTGTGAAAATGCTTTGTCTGGCTATGTGCTTCCACCTTTTGATGATGTGAGGACAAACATGCTTGATGCAGAAAAGGCCAATATTAATGATCTTACAAAATCTTGTAGAATTTCTTGGACAACTACAGGTTTATCGCTTGTTAGTGATGGCTGGACTGATCCAACAAGGAAGCCACTTATCAACTTTGTAGCTTCGTCTCCAACAGGTCCTTTGTTTCTCAAAGCAATTGATGCATTAGGAGGTGAAGAATGTTGAGTACATTGGAAAATTATTTTTGGATGTGGTTGCTGAAGTGGGTCCTCGAAATGTAGTTCAGATCATCACAGATAATGCTTCAGTTTGCAGGTCAGCTGGACTGAAAGTTGAAGCTGCATACCCCAGCATCTTTTGGACCCCATGTGTTGTCCACACATTAAACTTGGCCTTGAAGAATATGTGCTCATCAGAGAAACTAAACAAATCTAAAAAGTATCCACTCTGTAATTGGATACGAGATATTGACAAAGATGTAAAGCTCATCAGGAACTTTGTTGTCAATCATAGTGCTGCAGTAACTATATATAACAAGTATGCAGATTTGAAGCTTCTTAGTGTTGCTGAAACAAGATTTGCATCAACTTTGATTTTGGTTCAGAGGATTCAAGAGGTGAGAGAGGCACTGTCAAATGGTAGTTGAACCTAACTGGAAGTTTTTAAAGGAAGAAAATGCATCCAAGGCAAGGAAGATCAAAGAAATGCTAGTCAATGATCAGTGGTGGGAGAAAATTGACTTTCTTATATCTTTCTCAAATCCTATTGTGGGATTGCTTAGGGAGGCTGACACAGACAATCCAACGCTGCACTTGGTATATGAGAAATGGGACTGTATGATAGAACAAGTTTGTGAAATCATACATAAGAATGGAAACAAAAACCCAATTGATAGTGCAGAAGCCTTTTATATGGAAGTTCATGGGATACTTGTAAAGAGGTGGACAAAGAGCACTACACCTCTTCACTGCTTAGCACATTGCTTGAACCCTACATATTATAGCAATGAATGGCTTCTTCTAGGTGTTGATCGCATCCCACCACATCGTGATTCTGAAATTTCAGATGGTCACAATGCAGCCTTTGCACATTTGTTTCCATCTGAATCTGAACTCAATGAAGTGAGAAGCGAGTATGGTCGGTTTGCAACTCGTGAAGGCTATTTTGGACAACTTCATGTAAAGAAGGATAGGTTTCGCTCAACACCACAATCATGGTGGGCTAACCATGGATCACATGCTCCTAGACTTGCAAAGTTAGCTGATAGGTAAGTTAATAACTGTTGTAATTTATTTTGTCTAATATACAGGACATACTTTGGTTGTATCTATGACCAATTTACAATTATTTTGCAGGTTGCTTTGTCAAGTTACCTCATCATCTTGTTGTGAAAGAAATTGGGGCACATATGGTCAAATAAAGACTGCTAAGCGAAACAAATTAACTGCTCAAAGAGCTGATGATTTAGTTTGCATACATAGCAATCTAAGACTTCTATCAAGGAAAACAAAGGAATACATGGAAGGACCTTGTCAGTACTGGGATATCAATGGGGATGACATTTGCATGGACCAACTACTTGATTTGGAAGTTAAAAATTGTTCACTGAAAAATCCTACTGTTGTGACCGGCAAGCTTTGCAACCAGGGGTGCTTCTCCCACCAACCAGGTGGGGGGAAGCACTAACTGACCAAGTATACTTCTTTTTTGTAGTAACATCATTCAAGGTACGCAAATTACATAATTACTTTTGCATTTCTTTTCCAATTGACTTGCTGTTTCGGTTGCAAAATATTGGGTTTGAGTTTGATTTTTTACTTTGTAGGTTTCTTGCCAGTTCCTTTTGGCTGCTTTTTTTTTGGCTTGGACAGTTCGTTGTGACTACATCAGAAGTTCAGAACTTGAAGGATGGTTGTTGCTAGCTACTTAATTTTGTCCTTCTACTTATTGGTGGTATTTCTCTTTACATTATGCATATGGCATGTCTTATAAATTACAGTTTACAATTACTAGCTCTTTTTAGTTTGGACTTTGAATATTATATATTTACTTAAAGAAAGCAAGAAGCTTGAAAGAATTGAAGTTCTATGGAGTATGGACCATATTTTGTTGTTCTGCTTTCCAGGATGTCAATTCTCAAATTGCTGAAATGAAATCAAATGACATAATCCAAATATCCTATTTAGTATTCACTGTATGTTATTGTTACTACTTTCTGCTTTTCTTGCTCAAACTTCAATTAAATGTTTATTCTTGACCCTTGAATTAATGAATTTACATAATCTTACCTATAAAAATTGTCTTATTTTTTAATTAATGAATTACATATATATATTAGACGAGTCCCCAAATCCTAATTTTTAGAGTTTGCCAAGTCAAACACCCGAGTCTGAGTCGGACTCTGACTCCCGAGCTGAGTCCCGGTAACACTGCCTTACTCCCTAGGTATTACCCTAAGATGCGTTACAAATTTGTGTAAGACAAAATTCTTACTTTCTCATTAAAATATCATTACCTGAAGATTACTGAACATTTTCTTGTTACTGTTAAAAATCTGTTGACATGTCTGAGAGAAACATATGTTACTAGGGTAATAAATGAGGAAAGAAACAACTAACCGTGGATTGGGGTTTCCCTTAACTACTTTCTGACCATATTTGCGCCAGCGGTACCCATCATCCAAGATGTCAACTTCACTAACAGTTTGTACAACAACACGAGGTTCACGGTTCGGTTTACCCATCAAAGCAGCATCAATAGCAGCAGATTCCATTTTCCTGTTTGAACAGTTGTAGACAACACATTCAGCAGTTGAAATGGGTAATTCTTTTAGCGTGAAACAAGTCAAATATGCACCTTCGTTTTGACTCTAAATCATCATCCTCAGTAGCATCATCCCCAGGGTAGGGTCTCCCACCTCCAGCATCAATGTCATCATCACTAGCTGTGCCTGGAACAGGCTCAATCATACCAGCTGAATATACTTGATTGCCAAGGTTGCTAAGAATATTTGAAGATTTGTCTGCATATAAACAATATAACACTTCCGTCTTAAGATTCCCATAAAAGAATATCATAAAAATATTTACAAAACCGTAAATTTCAGAAAACTACAACTGTTTTGTCAAAATTATCAGTTCGCTACAACTTTAGCTACACATTTCAGAAAATTGCAGATTTGTTCGTCTGATAGGTCTGGGCCCATCTGTCAGGCACACGTGCCATACTCAATATTACGAGGGACATGTAAAGCACATAGGGGATAAAGTTGCAGTTTTATGAATTCATAGAGTTTATTATGAAATGTCTGTCTAAAGTTGTAGTGAAGTGATATTTTTGACAAAAATAGTTGTAGCTTTGTGAAATTTATTCTTCTAGAAAAGCATCTTTCTCAGTTCACACGAGTTTTCCTTTGTAATATGTACTGATAAAAATATACCAGCAATGATGTGCAAATACAACTCAGAGAAACTCTATCAAATTGTGTTTTGTATGTTAAATCATTCCTTTTCAAGAATTTGAATAAATCTGAATTATAATTCTGTGAGAAATTTACGAAAAGCAATAAGGAGTTTAGAGATGATAGAAATAGCTAAAGAATTCACAAAAAAGGGAATCAGATCCAAGAAGCAGGAGGCCAAGCTGCCCAACTAGAGGAATGCAGCACCAGTTTTTTTAGATAAAGGATAAACTCCTCACCTTCAGTAGCCACACCATCATATCTTTCTTCACCCTGGCTTGGAAGAACTGCACCAGAAGATAACCTCCTATTGGGTTGGGGCTTAGGGTGATTGTGACGCCCTTTGTAAACCACTTCAGTAATCTGACCATCAAGTGAACGCTCCAGAAGCTTTTTTACTTCACAGTTAGGATGTGTGCACTTGTAATAACTTCTCGGGTTCTCACTTCCCTTAACATGCTTCTGCCCATATTTGCGCCAGTTATAACCATCCTCTGCAGACTTTTCAGCCACACTTTCGGGCTGTGTCTCCTGCATAGCATTTCCAGAGCTACTCATCTGATGCAACTCAGATGCACCAACTTCAGCAGGCACGCTGTCAGTCAAACCAACCATTCCAACAGGTTGGTTTGGGGCACTTGACACATTAACTGTGAGAGTTGACTCACGAGAACATAGAGGTACTTTGTCAATCATCATATCGTTAGATGACGATGCAGTATTTAGGCTTTCATTTTCCATAGAAGGTTCATGCTTTGGGGGATCATTGAGAACAGGAACCTGCAATACAAAAACAAGCACCAAAAAAGTTATACAATGGAGAACTAATAAGTACAAGAGAAAACAGTAAGAAAAAAAACAAGTAGCAATGGATAGATGGATCACACTAAATATGTACTTAAGTTTGTTGTTTTAAAAAAAGGATCTACCATTGCAAGACACATGTGTACTTACGAGAACTAAAGAAGAATGTGGAATTCAGTTGACAACACAATACAGGAGGACCAGGTTTTATCAACATACTTCTATGTTACCATTAATTATTATAAAGCCATACAACTCATTAGATTGATCCTTTCAATTCTTCTCAAGGAAGTTAAGGTTAGTTCTTTATATTCTAACTCACATTTTCATGAAATTCTAACTCCTTGCAATGATGTGCAGCCAGATTAGCACATCTCAAGTTTCACCTAGCAAGGAAATATTGTGTACATCTGTTATATCCTATTCACATCAAAGATCCCACTTCTCTTCTTTCATAATTAATAGCTTGTTTTCAGGTTGAGACCTGCTGTAATCAAATCATACGTTAAAGTTGGTGCAGTTATTCAAAATTAAGTCATAACCAGATCTACTCCATTTTTGGCATTAAAATTTGACAACACCAAACCATGGACTAGTAATAACACAGCCTACAAACAATAATAAAACGAATTTATTATATTCCTAATGAGATTTGAGATTCATCTGAGAATATTTTGAATTAAACCTACACATGAATTTCAATAGCTGGAAGCCCAGATAGATTCACTAATTAAAATGCAATATAGAACCAATAAATAGCATATCAATAAGGTCAGCTTCAGTTATTCGACAACTTTAGGTCATGAAAAAGAAGTAATTAGAACTTTACACTCCCTTTTGTAGATACCCAGTATAAATTTCAGATTGTTTTGGTGGAATCATTTGTAAACAAAATGATTAAATTCAATTCAGACATTGTACAAGATAAAATTATATTATTTTCTAAAGAAAAAAGATCCAGTATACACCAATAGAGAATTACACAACACCGGGTAATCACTCAAAGAAAGGCTTAGTACCACTGATTGAGAAGATGAATTCAGATGAGGCTTGAATTCAAAATCTCGAGAGCCACCATCTTCATGGGCACTACCAGCTGATTTATCCCTAGGAGAAGGCAGTATGTCTGGATTTGCACTCTTGCTCATAATTGCAGCCATGCTCAAAGTACCAGTTGTAGGAGAGGGTTCAACCTAAACAGGAAAGTTTGATGGTTATTTTTCAACTTTTTGAACACTCAACAATGTAAACAGGGTACACGTTGAACAATAACTTGCAGAAAGATGTATGTCATGTTTATTACAATACTTATGCCTTGAGAATGAAAAATTATCCAGAAACATTTGTCAACAAAATGTTACCTTCATAAATTCTCCCTTTAATTAAAACCTGTTTGACAAGCATCCCTATGCTTCGAAAAAGGAAACATCAAGAAGGAGGTCGGAGAAGTAAAGAAGGAACCAAGAGAAAGCAAGCGATAATGAAGCTGTAAACGAACACCCTATGCTCAGCAGGTAAATTTCAATTTGTGGGTTTTCATCGAGAAGAATCAAAACTGTCAACACAACACCTAAGGCCAGACCCAATATACGATAATAGTAAAGCAATCATCGCTAATCCAGCCCTACAAACTAACTCTTTCGCAGTTGCTTGGTGCTTCCTTTCTCCTACCAAAGAGCACCATTCATTAGCAAGCACACCACCAGCACAGTAGCAGCCGAAGGCAAGGGGACGTTTCCTTAAGTAAGCCTTCGAAGCCGCCACAAGAAAAATGCCACATGATGATTTGTTCCCCGAGCCAACAAGTGTGTGCAGCACAGAATAATTCCCCCCAAACGCACAAACAACAGCTCCCACCTCAATCCACAGCAAATTGACGGCGCAGGTGCGCCCCAAAAGGAGAAACAGAGCAAAAACAACTATATCCGCGCGAACCCCGCCAAAAGTCAGTTCCAGAAGCCGCATGGCACCACCAGAAATGCGAAAGCGCGCAGCAAAAGCGCACTATTCCGACGCCACGAGCCAATTCCGCGGTGCAAATGTCTCATAAACTACTAGAGCATAAAGCTAATGCGCATCGGAATCCCTCCTTTCCCCCCGACACAAATTAATCCCCGGCATGATACGGCCGTAGAATTCGTAGATCCCGCAGTAACTACCGCGAGGAGGTGACGGTCACACGGGCAAGCGAGGTAACCAACTCACCTTGAAGTTGGTGAGGAGGACGGGGGACTCGAGGAGCGCCGAGGGGCTGAAGCCCGCGGGGATTGTGAGGCAGGGCTCCCGCGAGATCGGCAGCCGCGCGGGGGACATCGCCTTGTACCTCGCCCCAGCGCCCGCAGCGGCCAGCGCCGCGACGCGCCGATCCGCCGGGGGCTGCTTCTCCGGCGAGCCGCCGACGCCCGCGGGGTGGTCACCGGAGCTAGGGTTTGGCGAATCGGCCATTGCTGCGGTGCGGGGTGGGAGCTGTCTCTGATGAGAGAGTGAAGAGGAAGGAGGAGAAAGAGGTGGTGCTTGTGGTGTGGTGGTGATGGTGGTGGTTTTGGGGGCGATGGTAGGGAGGGGCAGTTTGGGGATAGTGGGGTCGTTCTGTAGCCAAGGTAGGGTGGGGTGGGACTGGCTGCGGCTCGTGTTGACTTAATTAATTGCGACCTGCGAAATGACTATTGTGACCCTGCACAGTACGCGAAATTGCGGGGGGTTGGAAGCGGGGGAAGCCAGGATTTGGTGTGATCCGGTGCTGGGATCCGGGGGCAGGGAGTGACGACAGCGACCCGGGCTGGCTGCGGTGGCTGGGCGTTTCGGGGCACCGAGTGGTTGGCCCCTGTGTCACTGGAGGTGGGACCATGTGATTGTGGTCCCTCTGTCAGAGACTAGAAATATTGTTGGGTAGGAGTGGTGGGTGTAGTAGGGAAATATAGTGAACAAGATAAAGTGTGTTTTTAATTCGGCGTGGGATGCCTGTCAGAGCACCCCATCATTCTTTGAAATTGAATGAGAACCTGAGGAGGAGTGAATCTAAATTGAATGCCAGAGCTCATGTTGCGAATGTTTTTACTTTCTACTACCTGCGGTTAATAAATTGAATTCGGTATAAAAGGATAATAGTATTTGATGTACGCGCCAGTGGCTACAATGAGAGCCGTGCCTAAGCATTGGTAGCGAGGTTGTTTGACGAAGAATTGGGGCTAATTTGGCTCGCTGTCCTATCAGCAAATTTAATTTAATAAGGCTGCAAACCACATATTTACATTAAGTTTTTTTTTTGAAAAAACATGTTGCCCGTACATTTGTTTCTTGTTTGTACATTTTGGCTTCAGTAAAAACCAATATTTTTAAGTCTGCCTTAAATATTAGCACTAGAAAACTTCATGAGGGTGTTCGACTAAAGCATTTTCATACAAATTCCTATGGTTTCTCTTATGAAAGACCATGTCCATTTTAGAGTTGTAAGTGCATAATTTTATTCACCAAAAATTAAATTCTAGTATCTAAAATCATTACATGTGCACGAATACACATGTAATAGGATTTTAATAAGATCAAAAAATTATCATTTATCACTTGACTTTTAAGCATATGTGTAGTGATGTGTATAACTATAATTTGAAAAAAGATTACTAAGGGTAAATGAAACCCAATGGTGAGCAAGCCAAAGAAAAGTAAAATAAATTGATATACTACCTCCATTTTAAATATAAAACATCATTGGCTTTTGGAGATGATGTTGTTAAACTATTCATATTATTAAAAAATTAATAGTTAAAACACTATGTATCATTTATTGTAACTTATTTTATCTTTAAATATATTTTATGCATATATTATATTTTTTATATTTACATTAAAAAATTTAATAATATAAATGACTAAATATCCTGTTTAAAAAATAATAATGTCGTATATTTAAAAACGGAGGATTAGTAAAAGGATAACGGAAAAAGTTAGAAGATTGTAGTATTACGTAATTTAGGCCGTTACTTTACGGTCCATGAAGCTCACGGACCATAACAGTGCCCAGCCCACGATCCACGTCCTTTCCTGCCGTTCTCAGCCCAATCAATTGTTCACTGCGCATTGATCTGCCCGCTGGTCTACAAACAGACAGAAGCCGTTAGAGAATCACATGGGATGACGCAATTCTGAACAGTCGCCATGTTGTTCAGACTGCGAGAAATACGATTAAAAATCACGAGGGAAATAAAACCGAGTGTTGTACAGAATCTCCGTGCGGTAAACATGCCGCTCTGAATTGCACTGGAAACCTGACAATCCTCCCAGAGATAGACAGATATACCTAAGTTTTTTTTAAAGCAAAGATATTCCTCAAGTTGTTGCTGGGTCATACACATCTCCCATAGATACAGACCAAATTTGGTGGTATACTGGCGTGGAGGCTATTTAAAATATAGTCCCCATGTGTTCAAGTACTTGTTGTTGCCTCCTTTATAAATGGTGGAACTCTTGTCACAATATATTTAGCTGTCGCGATATTGATCTTATAAAATGTCCTACATGCATGTCTCTGTGTTCGTCATCCTCATTTACCACTCCTAGTCGGCAGTGGATAGAGAAAATCTATGTGACAATATCGTTTTTCCCTGTTTTAATGAGCAGAGCAAGTTTTTACCACTGTTTTTTTAAATAAAGCAGTTGTTTTCATTAGACCTGAAAGAGTTAAAGTTAAAGAAGCAATAATAATTTTAAAAAAATATTAAATCACTCTTTTACCCCAGTTGATAGAAAAACAATTGATACAGTGGGAGGGACAGAATATTTTCTATGTTTCTCCATCTCCAAACCCTACGACAGCGACGACGTCTAGGCAAACGACGATTGTGATGGTGGAGAGCGCACAGCAAGCAACAACAAGTCAAGTGGTGGGAAGTGCACGATTATGACAAGGGAGGAGGTGGCGGTAGTTCAACCAGCGGGAAGTAGATGGCGATAAATAGAGACGATGGCTAGCAAGTTACCTGCCCAGGCAATAGGAAGTAGGTAGATGTAGGTGGTGGGGGAGTAGGCGACGCAACAGTGAGCATGCCACCCATCCAAGCGGCGGAGAATAGGTGGCGTTGAGCAGGGCGACATGGAGTCGACGCCGTGGCAAGGGAGGAGGCTACGGGGAGATGGGCAATGGCGGCGAGCACAACCTCTGCTTCCATGTCTAGCATTTTGAGCTGCCTAGCTATCAATGTTTTATCAATGTTTTTGTCAAAAGTTCGGTCAAAATTCAATCAATTTTGTAATAAAGATCTGTCAAATTTTCTTTTAAAAATTAGTTCACATTCTCACAAAATTGTCATATTTGTCAAAGTTTGTCAATATTCATGATTTAAATATCTTTTAAAAAATCAGTAGCAACTTGTCTGCACAAAATGGGGCAAAAACACAATTGATGAAAAAAAAGTAGGACAAATGTGCAACTGCAAGTAAGAGTAAAAATGTATTTTCCCCAGTGACTTAACACCGTTGATATTTTAAAAAGTATGGCAAACAATTGCTTAATTTTTTAAAAAAGGTAAAAAATAAAACTAAAAAATAAGGATAAAATTATTATTGGACATTAAAATAGAGAGGTAGTAACAAAATTGTTCCACAATCTATGATCATAAATTACTAGAAAGTTTAAGATAGTTAAAAGCTGACATTGCATAATATGGACATACACTATCCATAATTTTATTCAAATTTTCGTTAGAAAATTGCTACTACACCCTTCCCACACCCTTCCCCAAAAGATTCTTTTTAGCTGATCTCACAAAAAAATTAAGAAAACCTAAGAAATACTATCAACAAACACCTTATTAAAAAAATAATTGACATCACCACTAACTCCGTTATACATGTATAATGTATATGTAAATTGAGAAAATTATATATGAGATGATACGGTAGCTGGTTAATTATGATATTTCCACACAATTATGTTTTTTCTAAAATTAAAAATGAGATTTATTGTGATATTTTCATATTTCACACATAAGTAATATTTTTTTTGAGAGGGTACAAACCGGACACACATGAACTCACACCACACCACACCACACGCACACACACGCGTACGCGTCCAACACATGCTTTTAACTAGAGACCAGAATGACCTAAAGCATTTGGTGTGCGGGAAATGCACAGTTATAATGAACACGCACGTGTGTGTATTTTAATTCTAATGGGAGCCAGCCGAAGTTAGTCCTAGGAAAAGCTAGAAAAAAATCCAGGGTTGAGGCACGTGGGATCGAACCCACGCCAAGCTGCTTCACACCACATAAGTAATATTAACATGATTGAAAACCATGTGAATTTTTTAAGCTACATTTTTGCTTAGTTAATATTTTTCAGGAGAAGTAAATTATTTTAATGTTACTTGTGTGTCATTTAAAAATATCACAATAAGTCTTATTTGAAATTTTTAGAAAAAAATTACTCGTGTGAAAATAAAAAAATTACCAAGCTACTGTACTATCTCAAATACAATTCTTGCAATAATGTCAGTCTGCATATACTATGACAAAATAGTCTTTATATAGTATTTAACAGAATACTACTTAACGATGACATTTAAATGTGACCTTGTACAGTGGCATTTTCTACGTTTATCAATGATATTTCTTGTATTTTCTAAAAAATAGAATGCCTTTTACTTTAGCAAACTCCAAAACATTTGTCATCCAATTTTATATTTATCTCTTACTTTAGCAAAACCCAATATACTATTTGTCTTTCAATTTAGCAAACTCCAATATATTTATTGCTTTAAAGATAAAGTCTTTGTGGATAAAATAAAGAGGACAAAAATAAAATTTGTGGGACGGAAAGAGTGCCATATAACCTATGATAACACGGTCATACAAATCTCTCAAAACAACCAATGAGTACATTGAGGTGTACACGTGTACCTGGTGCTGGTTGGCTAGGTTGTTATTTTGGTTAGACTTATTATTATTCAGTGGATTCTAGTAGGAAAATTATATTAGTTCAAAAACAAGTGTTCATGATTATAAATATAGATAAGTGTATGTCTAAAGTTTTAGCCAAAATT
Organism: Oryza coarctata; assembly: GCA_030770085.1. Lineage (NCBI taxonomy): Eukaryota > Viridiplantae > Streptophyta > Magnoliopsida > Poales > Poaceae > Oryza > Oryza coarctata. Next base: position 16,349,462 of record CM061475.1, read on the forward strand.
ACTATATTTTAAAACGGGGTAGTGCCTTTTTACGATATTGTTTGCTATGTACTTAGTTGTATTAGAATATAATGAAAATACGATTAATTGTGTCAAGTTAATGGAAAATTCTCTCATGCCGCTGCATGTTTTGGACAAAATATGGCCCAAAATACCATACAAGTTGCACTCTCATACAACAAAATACCACTACTAGCTACTGATAATTGGTTATTGTCATTATACACTAGCTTTGTGTCCTTTTGGAACATGCACTTGTCACCTTAGTCACTCTTTTGGCTCCATTCATCTGTGCCTGATATAAGTATAATATATTTTACGGTGAAGTACAAATTTATATGGTGAAGCCATTTAAATGATTTACACAATGTAACTACTATCTAATTAAAATATAAAACAACTATATATAAAAATTATGAATGAATAGAATAAAAAAATGTTAGATTTTAGATAACCAAAACTATAATTTTAGTCCGATGACCGAGCGACAATGTAATAAGGTTTTGGAGTAGGGAATGATAGGAATTATGACGGATAAAAAGGACTGTGAGGATTAGGTGTCTATGGTGACGGTTGAATTAGCAGGGTAAGCATAAATCTTGATGCAATTTCAGCTATGCAAAAAATTGAATGAAATTTATAATACTTTTATATGATTGAAAACTACATAGTCTCATAGAATGATTAGAGGGCGCAAATGAGAAAAATGTCACATGGTGGATTGACAGTGTTACCTTGGTGTAACGGAGCGTATGCTAAATTGGCAATGTACGATGAATCAGTGGTGTCCGGCTGGTACGGGACCAATTTTCCCAAAATTTGGTTGGTTTTCCGCGTATGGCTTTGCCGGTTTTGCCCACTGATCCTCCACACACCCACCCACAAGTCCCAAACCAGCCGACGACGACGAAATGAAAAAGAAAAGAAAACGTCGCGTATCAAGCCAGGCCACATCTACGGTAGATTCGGAGCGGCGAAAAGAGGCGAGCAAGGGAAGAAAAACTGCCCGAAAACAGAAGAAATCGCGATCCCGATCGGAAAGGACAGAGAGGAGGGCCATTTTCTTCCTTCCTCGTCGCCTCCGCTTTCCCAACCCACTACCGCCCTCTCTCCCTCCCACCTCAATCCATCGAGACCTCCGCCCCCGAATCCGCCGGCGAGGCGGCCGATCTCTCGCCGACGCATGGAGATCGGGCCCAATCACCGCCTCCCCCGCCCCTCATTTGGGGTATCTGGGATTTGACGAGGCTGAGTAGCCTCATAGCTCGTGTGGCTTGCTCACTTTGCTGATTCGATCGGGGGACAATTGCGTGCAGCCGGTGGTGGTGGAGGATTGGGTTGTGGGTTGGTTTTTGCGGGAGCGATGGGCTTGCTGTTCGTGGAGTCGCTCCCAGGGCCGAAGGTGTTCAAGTGCAAGTTCTGCGGGGTGGACTCGGCGTCGCCGGACGCCGTCGTGTCGAAGGAGTTCCGCGGCCGCCATGGCCGGGCCTATCTCTTCGACAGCGTGTGAGCTGCTGGGCTATCCCTCTATTCCCCTTTTTGATTGATTGTTGCGTTTCTCTGAATGTCAATGACGCGATCGTGGCAATGTCGCTGTCCTAGAAAGGATTAGCGTCCTGCTAGTACATCAGGGAGAGAATTGTAGAAATGTCTGGTAACAGTGTTATTTACTGCTGGGTTTCGTGTTGTTGGTTTGGGATGGGAGGGAAAATGGTGGTATCTAATATTGCTGAGTGCAATTAAGCTAGATTGCAAGCATGTGGAAGTAGATTTATGATATGGCTGTGCTGGATTTGATCATAATGGGCGGTTGGGGCATAAGAGGCTAAGAGCTATGCAAAATGTTGTAAATGCTAAACTATATCGTTACTAATTTATTTAGTCTGTCAGTCTAGGCAACAATGGAACACGAATTAGAAAGATTTATTTAGTCTGTCAATCTGGGCAAAAATGGAACACGAATTAGAAAGTTTGATGACTGATGATAGGCTACAGAGCTATAGTTTCTGACTTTGGAGATTAATTAGCTACCGTCTCATGTTAGATGATACATGATTGAAAACATCGTGCTTGGTAAAGAATGGAGTATGTTTCAAGGGTGGCTCGTATCTTAAACCTAATAGGACAAGGATTCCATACTAATCCTAATAGAATTTGGATTCCTACTTCAATTTGGAGGATCTATATCAAAATGCCCAATCCAGTCCAGGACTGTTGCTCATAAGGAGGAGTCTCAGAGTATAGCATGATATTATATAGTTTTTCTTAGTCTATTTTTCATTTCTTTGAAAATGACCTACTACTGGATGTTAGAGTGATGTGGTGGTTATGTTTTGTGAAATCAGTTGAATATGTGAAGCAAATGTAATTTTCTGAAATAGGCAAGCAATATGTCGTGCACTTCATTTGCCTAAATGAAGTATTTCTATCTGGCATTTTTTTGTCTGATCCTACAACCAAACATGATAGCTAGGACAATGCTGTTAATGTTACATGAATTTACATCATAGTATTAGTTAAATATCATGCATAATTGGACATTCAAATTGAGAATTTGAACAACCACTCTCAGCCAATTTTTGTTTACATGTTGATCTGGAGTGAATGTGACATCCAGGGTGAACGTGAGCCTTGGTCCCAGGGAGGATCGCCTTCTCATGACTGGATTGCACACAGTGAATGATATCTATTGTAGCTGCTGCCAACGACTCCTTGGCTGGAGATACGTAAGTTGCCAGTTCCCATGCTGTTTAGTGAGAATTCATTTGAAAACTACAGATGTAGGATGATTTAAGCCTTCATGATGGTCAACCTGTTAAATATTCCATGCTTTATCCATATCTAGATGAATTACTGTCCTTACAGAATCCTGTAAAACTATTTTTGACTGACTTTTCATACTGAGCAATTTGATCAGATATCGTTGATGTCTTTTGAAACAATAGGAGGGTAGATTCTGCCACATCATGCATGGGAACCTCCAAGGCATAGCCTCTGCATTTCTGGGGAGAAATAACTTAGAATTCTGTTGGCCATAGATTGCATTGTTTTGAGAGCACATGCATTACCTTGTGACTTATTTGTGGGCATTACGTGGTTGCAGGACTATTTCCTAGAACCTCTTTTGTGTTATCCATTATTTGATGTGTAAAACATCTATGTAATACTGTATGCTTGTCAAGGCATAATGGGCAACAGGATGTAGCTGTGACTTCTGACACAAGACGAACATGATCTGCTTTTGTTTCCTTGTTGCCAAAATTTGATGGGGTCAGTTGAGAAGATGCATGATAAATCCATGCTCCATGGTGTACTACCAGTAGTTGGTAGAAGCCTATCAAGCTATCTCTCTCTACAAATTCATCTATGCTCAGGATTTTGTAGGCTTCTCTGTTGGTTCGTGTTTCATGAGCTTCCATGCAAGTATGCAACATTTTATCATTTGCATGCATTGTGCTGCACTCAAAACAGATGATGTTCAGTGTTCAGGTCATAAGTTAAAGCTGGGATTGTCCAGAGCTTACTTAATATAGACTGAGACTAGTCAATCACTAGTCACTACCCTATACTTCTGAGATTTATAAATTAAGTACATCTCATTTATTTCTAACACCATGTCCTGTGCTATTGCTGGGAACTTCCTCCATTTTCCTTCTCAGTTCCATGGTCCGGCTGTCTTTTCTATGGAATCTTGCAGACTATTAGCTTAATATGAGATTTTATTGTCTGGTTGCATTTCTAGTAATGATTTCTACTAGGAGCATGGGTTGCCTGTTCCTTCATGCATATGACTAATCATACCTCACTTGCCACTGCCACAGACCAAACTTATGTCATACACGCTTGAGCATTTGATCCAAATTTCAGCAAGTGCGTGCACATAAGCATGAAGGAGCGGACATGCTCTTTAATGTTCTTACAGTTTTTCTCATGAATGTTGGGTTGTTTTTTCTGGACCTTGTGATCATCATCATGATAACTCCTGCTCATTGAACAATATGCAGGAGAAGGCTTATAGTGAGGACCAGAAATACAAAGAAGGAAAATATATATTAGAGAAACACATGATGCTGAAAGAAGGATGGTAATTGGAAAACTGCTGAACTATTAAGTCTGTAAATGCAGGCATTTGAACCCGTGTAAAATATTGCTGAATATTGGCTGTCAATTCCCCCTAAAAAATGATTATCTGGCGAGGACCATCGTCATGAAATTGCATTTATGAAATATAATGTTATGTGAAATCCACTGGACCACTGTTGTTTGTTCAGCTGAAACTCTGAAAGCTTATTGACAGTTTGCTTGGTTAACCCCTCACCCCTGAAAGTTTGCGAACGGGCAGTGATCTCTAGCCACTGATATATGTTGATGTCAACTGTCTCTAAATGGCTAAGGATGTGTTTGAGTTGCCTACCTGGGGCCTTTGAGACCTGCGGAAGGTGGAATTTTGCATAGACTTACTGCGAAGATGATTTCTTACATTTCAAACAAAGCCGCGAGCTTGGTCAGATTTGCTTGAGAATTTGAGGTTAAGTTACTGTTTTACTCCTAATCTGTGTTCTCTCTCGTTCTCTGCTCCCTAGGCGTTTATATTCTCTGGGCATGAGCAGATCACTTACTCATTCTGTTTCTGGCGATACAAGAGAAGGATCAGAGTGGAGCGGAGCATTCTACGTTGATGCATGCAAATGGCCGCATTCTCCAAGACGGATCACACCGAAACAGAGATCGCTCAGCGATCGGATCGCGAGCTGCGTCAAGTCAACAGCGCTACCAACTGACTGCACGTTGCAGGTGGACACTGTCACTGCTGGTAGTGAAGGCTGGCGCCTGATAGGCTGCTCGTTAACCAGAATTTCCATTTAGTATGGCTTGTTGATGGCGTAAAGTATTCGAAAGTCTCTGGAGAATGGATGAACATCTGGTAGACAGGTAGAAGTAGACCCAGACAATCGCGCTCTCTGACCTACGCCATACTCGGCCCAAGTACGCCTACCTCACCTACGTCTTGTTCCTAGCAAGCGCTGCCTGTCGGTTTGCTCAACCAATTCGGGATCGAGTTCAATGGCCATCCGTGCCACGTGTCGCTGCTCCTACCGAGAGGTGGGCCCACCAAGCTTGGTCAAATCCCCCAGTACACCGTAGACCGTAGCGGTGTACGGTTGTACGAGTACAAATACGTCACGAAGTCTATTGCTGTACACTGGCTCTTTCTGGTTCAGGCGCGTACCTACGGCCCAACCGTGCCGCACCACGCGTTCAGACAGCCACGTCAGCCTGCCTCGCCTGCCTCCGCATATAAATAGCCGCCGCCGCGCCGATTTCGATTGCTGCCGCTAGCCTTCCCCTTTCCCCGCCTCGGGTCGCGCAGCCGCGTCCTCGCCGCGCCGCAACGCATGCCCCTCAACACTACGCCGCCGCGGCGAGCGACGACGACCAGCGGAATCCGGCGGGAGGAGGAGGGGGGCATGGCGGTGGATGAGGAGGAGGCGTTCGAGGAGGTGGACCCGACGGGGCGGTTCGGGCGGTACGCCGACGTGCTCGGCCTCGGCTCCGTGAAGAAGGTGTACCGCGGGTTCGACCAGGAGGAAGGGATCGAGGTGGCGTGGAATCGCGTGCGGCTGCGGGCGCTGGCGGACCGCGACCCCTGGGTGGTCAACCGCCTCCACGCCGAGGTGCGCCTCCTCCGCTCCCTCCACCACGGGCACATCATCGGGTTCCACAAGGTTTGGCTCGACCGCGACGCCGGCGTGCTCAACTTCATCACCGAGGTCTGTACCTCCGGCAGCCTCCGCGAGTACCGCGACCGCCACCGCCACGTCTCCGTCAAGGCGCTCAAGAAGTGGGCGCGCCAGATCCTCCTCGGCCTCGACCACCTCCACACCCACGACCCCTGCATCATCCACCGCGATCTCAACTGCAGCAACGTCTTCATCAACGGCAACACCGGCCAGGTTCCTACCGCTCCCCTCATTATTGCATCCAGTTTCTTCCTAGATTAGCAGATTTGACAAGTTCACTCGTCCCCAAAATTTAGGGTTAGAGTTAATCACAATCGAATCTCTCAGCGCGTATTCACAAATCATAACGTTCGATCTGTTCGACTATATTAGGAGCAATAGATATTTGAACTGTCGATTTTCAAAAGAAGTATTTGAATTGGTTTCAAATTTTGAATTGGTGGACGGTGGTAAGAAGGGAATAGTAGTTTATAATTTATTGGCTGTTAAAATGTACACCGACCGGAGCATTACGGCATTAGGGGATTAGCGTGCGGCGGGTGTCATTGCCCTTTCCGCCTCTTTTTCGTGATGGCCTGTAGTAGCCTGTAGCTCTCGGTGTGTGCATGAGCTGCACCTTTCGAATAAAGGAGGGAACACAAGTGAGATGCATGCTGATGCGCTCTTTAATTTTATTTTACGCTCTTTAGTTTTCTTCGAATCGCGTGGGCGGTGCGCAATTTCGCACTCGTTGCTCGCTTGTTTGTTTGCCGTTTGCTTTCGCTGTCTCTTGCTCGAATCGAGTTTGGATTGGTCGTTTGGCTGACGACGTGCGGCCGGCCGGTGGCCCGGCGCACGTGTAAATGGATGCAGGTCAAGATCGGGGACCTCGGGCTGGCGGCGATCGTGGACAAGAACCACGTGGCGCACACGATCCTGGGCACGCCGGAGTTCATGGCGCCGGAGCTGTACACGGAGACGTACACGGAGTCGGTGGACATATACTCGTACGGGATGTGCGTCCTGGAGATGGTGACGCGGGAGATGCCCTACGCCGAGTGCGACAGCGTCGTGCAGATCTACCACAGCGTCACCCGCGGCGTGCCACCCGCCGCGCTCAAGCGCATCAGGGACCCCGAGCTGCGCGCCTTCATCGAGCGCTGCATCGGCCAGCCCAGGAACCGGCCGTCGGCGGCCGAGCTCCTCCAGGACCCCTTCTTCACCGGCATCGACTGCGACAGCACCAGCACGCTGGACGTCGCGGCGGTTAACGTCGTCGGCTAGCTCGATCTCCGCGCCTCCGGTGAGTGCCGCCTGTTGGGTGGACTTAACCAGCCGAGAGATGTTAATTAACCGGCTGGGTAGAAATTATTGTATGTGAATTCGATTGGAAACAAATAAATGTTCTAAATGAATTAAACTCCAGGCCTCCAGCGAGCAGCAAATGTTTATAGGTTGATGTCTCGCTGGCGCTTGAGCAGCAGTAGCTTTCGACGTGGTTAATTAGTGTCCAGTATTGTACTGTCTGTTCTTTGGTTTGTACTAATTCGTGGGCTTCAAGAAATGCATGATGCGGAGCTGTATTTGACGCTTTTGGCTTTGCGTGTCATAATCCTTTTAAAGAATGGTTGTAAATTTAAGGTGTGAGATTTCCATGGGCTAGATGCTGGAGCTAATGATTTAAGTACTAAAATCATATAGATGTGGACGTGAGACCCAATCAATATCTGAGGCCCTCTTTTGTGCTGCTCTTTTTTTTTTTTTTTGCTTGAAGCCTTATGAAACACGACGGGGTAGCGTCCGTTGCAAACAGGCTGTCCGACAACCCAGCACAGGGAGGAGACGGCTGGCAAACAGATAGCTGTGAATTCAGTTGAAGGAGGCATTTCCACCAAAAAGCGCGTATGTGTATTCTGCTTGTGGGCTGTGGCCTTTGTAGGTCATCTTGTTGCCGTTAGACATCGAATACAGTGAAATGCCATTGCCGTATCCACAGTCCACAAAAATATATATGGTGCTCTTGGTCAAGTCTGTTAGGTGATGGGTGTTGTGTGTGGGGCATGGCAATTGGCAGCAGCTGGAGAAGTGGAAAATTAACCGAGCTCAGCCTGTTCGCACCTATGGAGGTTGAAGGTCTTATCCTGTATCTTTGTTTGTCCGCAATTTCCTGGAGCTGCATGGTACTGGAGGTCAACTGTAGGGCATTCTAAACGCAAATAGCAAATCAAACGCTAAACTTTGGTAAGCAGACGATCGATTTAGTAAAGAAAAGTCCGATTAACATAGAGAAGAAGCCGATCGAATGAAGCGAGTAAGGATTCGATCTAATTATAGAAGACTATCTAAATGATGAGCAATTTTGGCGTATCGCCACCCTAGTTTATCTAGATTTTTATCGGCGGGTTCTGGCTTTCGACGTGAAACTACATTGATTAAGTTTGATCTCCAGTGAAAGGGTAAGATCGGCTACTATTCTAGTATATCTTGTTCTGTCTAAGATTACATCGGTTAGATTCGACCTTTTAGTCAGATCGAGTATACCGTATCACGTCCGTACAAGATCTATTGGTTTACTAAGCTCTCTCTGTCATCGTCTGTCTAGTGCTGTATTGGTTAGGTTTGATCTATGAGACTACAGACAATAGATTGAGCCGTAAGCCTGTAGGTCTCTGCCCGGTGTTTCATCGGAGTGATTAGCCGATGAGTTATCTATACCTTGAGTAACATGTCTAGCCGATACGCACCCGTCTTCAGAAGATTTCCATCGACTGTTACGCCTAGTGCATCGGCCTTCCGGTCGATGCACGTATATCTTCAGAGATATTTTCTTATCGTACGCTCTACTCCGTCTAAGGATGTTTCGGTTAGGTTCGACCTTTTAGTCGGATCGAGCGTACCTCATCACTAGTCGGATTGAGTGTACCTCATCACGTCCGCGCAAGCCACGTTGGTGCGTCGGTCTCCCTCCTCCGTCCACTGTCTCGTGCTGCATCGGTTAGGTTCGACCTACGAAGTCGGCAGTGGTGGTTTGAGCCAGCGCCCCGATAGGTCTTCGTGCGGTATTTCGTCGAAGTGAGTAGCCGACGAGTTATCCTCAATATAGGCTCCACATCCGTCTCGCGTATCATCTAACGATCGATCCTTTAGAGGTCGATTCGGACACGTTGGACACTTCCTAGTACTATCTCGGTTTAGTTCGATCTTCTAGGGCACACGTCTGACATGGCCGATGTCAAGATCTAGTGGGTCTCGTTCCCTATCAGCTCGAGCGACCAATGGGTTTAGGTGTAGGTCTGCGTCGGACGTTCAATTGTTAGGTAGTTGATGACCTCACCTTTTCCTCTCTCATCGTTATGTTCGATCTAGGCTTCTGTCATTTCCGTGTCGTTAGTCCCCAGCCTCATACTGTCTCGGTTCGGTCCGATCTATCGAGGTTGGTTCTAACGACGCTGTTACCGCGGTCGCTGGCCCTTGTGGCTTCGTAGGGATTAGGCCATGCTCCGCGCTACACTCACGCCTTCGCGGAGTGTCATCGGCTCTTTGGCCGATAGGTTTTCTAATCCATTCCACGCATCTATCTCTCACGTCTCCATCGGCTGTTTAGTCGATGCTCAAGTGCTACAACTTCCGTCGGTAACAAGGAGGAATCCCACGTGCTTTGCTATTCTTTGAATACTTTTTGGTGCCCCTATTGGCTCTGCAGCCAATGGATCAGGATCTCATTTTCGCTACACCCGAAGTCATCACATCCTTCGTCGACATCTGCTTACGTCTTTATTGGCTCCCCAGCCGATGGAAGAACGTCCCAGTCCTTATCGGCAACTAACCGATAGTAGGAGCCATGAGGATATGGCCGATGACCTATTCAATCCTATTGGCGGCTAACCAATAGCGAGAGCTCGTATTGGTTCATCATTCGACTGACCCATTCGTCTCATCTCATTGTCAATTGTAGGGGCAAATTGACTGACACGCCCTCAAACCTCAAAGTTTAAGGAACTGCACTGAAGCTAAGCAGATCTCCTAGGCCTTCGCATGACCAAGCCATCGTCTCTCCCCGGTCAGACCTCCGTTCAGGCCGATCGGACCTTCCCCTGCAAGGTTTGGCGGCGAGCATGCTGTTTGGCATGCCCGATGGGATGAGATTTTATTCATCAGCTGGTGTGACATAATTCCATTCATCGATCAGTGGAACTGTACAATCGCCTGATTAGAAGTCAGAATTTTTCCTCATCAACCCGAGGGCATCTTTTTTGCTAATATGTCTAGAGAAGAGGTTGATGACAACGCACATTCGTCCGAATAAGGAGCCGATGAGGATATTATAATTCCAGTAACCATGAGTGACCTGAATGAAGACCAAACGTGGACAGTTTTTAAAAACTCTGTTTAGAGTCCTTTAGTATGACTAGACAAGGATCGATTCAAAAGTCCCAATTGCCAAAACTTGTTTTGATGAGAGAATCAGGCCATTACCACCTATGAATCCTCCGAAGCCGTTCCAAGAGATGATCAACGAAGTATTTCATCAAGCATTCATCGATCCATCAGGAGTGTGGATGGATACACTACAAAATCTGATCAAGAAGACGATAAAAGAATTATCATCTCAAAGGCTCGATCAGGATCATGTATTTTTGTCGATAGAGACAAAGTTACCTCAGGAAACTTATAAAACCAAGAGGAACCTATCGGCAAATGAATATCCACCAACACAAAACCGATTTGGGGGGCAACAACTTGAGGTACTTCTAGAATACTATCAAGATAATTATTGTGGAAGATATTGACGTGACTATCCAGGTGGCAATCCCGACTTATATGCTTATCATGGAGAGTATCTCGAATAGAATCGGATACCATATCCACCTCCGCAGTATCAGAGAGACATCCTAAGGGAAAAGGATTAGTCAGCCAGAATTGTGGACGTGGTGAAAGAGCGATTTGGTATCTAGCCCAAAGAACAAACATTTATATATCGGCACCCGTATCCAGAATGGTTTGACAGAGTTCTGTTACCTCACCAATATAGGATACCAGACTTTTCTAAGTTCTTAGGACAAGATAGCGTATCTACAGTAGAACATATTAGCCGATTCTTAGCCTAATGTGGGAAAGCATCGGCTGAGGAAGCCCTGAGAGTCCGTTTCTTTCCATTGTCCCTATCTGGATCAGCGTTCATCTAGTTCGTTTCGTTGCCTCCCAACTCAAGGGGATGGGCCGATTTGGAAAAATAATTTTATAAATATTTCTTTGCTGGGATTCAGGAGATGAGATTGTCATATTTAACATTGGTTAGATAGAGGCATGATGAGTTAGTTCCGGAGTACATCAAATGTTTCTGGTATATCAGAAGCTGGTGTTATAGTTTTATACTGAGCGATGAACAATTAAGTTGATTTGGCATTCCAAGGGTTATCGAGTTGCGTCAGGCAAAAGTTTTTCTCCCAAGAGTTCAATAGTTTAGCACATCTGATGCATGTGGTTTTAGCTTACGAAAGCCGATTATTAGAAATGGAGAAGATTTTAGAGTCATGGAAGCCTGAGGAAGAGAATTTTGAAGCATGATTATTCATACTGCGAAATTAGAGAGCATGTATTAATGCCAAAATTTAGTAAGCCCATGGATAAATTAGAAAAACTATCGATTTAGTAAAGAAGAGTTCGATTGCTATAGGGAAGAAGCCGATCGAATGAAGCAAGGAAGGATTTGGTCCAATTATAGAAGACTATCCAAATGAGGCCAAGTCTGAGGAGAAGCCGTGAAAATCACGGAAGGGTAATTTATCTATGTAAATCATATCTTTTATTGATAGGAATGTTTAGTTAGTTCAGTTTACTTTATTAGAGATATTTTCCTTTTATATTTTTAGGAAATAACGTTCGATGGTTGTTGTAACCGCGTCGGACTTTGTAGTGTTAGGATATAAATATAGACCTCCTGAAAGCTTGTAAATCATCTCTCGATCAATACAACTTTGGCTCATCGCTACCCTAGTTTATCTAGGTTTTTACCGGCGGGCTTTGGCTCTCGATGCTGGGCTGCATCGGTTAAGTTCAATCTCCGGTGAAGAGGTAAGACCCGTCACTATCCCGATATATCTTGCTCTGTCTAAGACTGCATCGGTTAGGTTCGACCTTTTAGTCAGATCGAGTATACCGCATCACATCCGTACAAGATCTATTGATTTACCAAGCTCTCTCTGCTGTCGTCCGTCCCGTGCTGCATCGGTTAGGTTCGACCTACGAGGATGCCGACAGTAGATTGAGCTGTAAGCCTGTAGATCTCTGCTCGGCGTTTCATCAGAGTGATTAGTCGATGAGTTATCCATACCTTGAGCAACATGTCCAGCTTATCAGCTCCTCAGCCGATACGCACCTGTCTTCAGAAGACTTATATCGACTGTCACGCCTAGTGCATCGGCCTTCCGGTTGATGCATGCATACCTTCAGAGATGTCTTCTTATCATACACTTTGCTCCGTCTAAGGCTGCATCGGTTAGGTTTGACCTCTTTGTTGGATCGAGCGTATCTCATCACATCCGTGCGAGGCACGCCGGTGCGTTGGTCTCCCTCCTCCGTCCACGGTCTCATGTTGCATCGGTTAGGTTCGACCTACGAGATCGGCGGCGGTGGTTCGAGCCGGCGCCCCGGCAGGTCTTTGCGCGGTGTCTCATCGGAGTGAGTAGCCGATGAGTTATCCTCACCATAGGCCTCGCATCCATCTCACATATCGTCTAACGATTGATTCGCTAGAGATCGATCCGGACACGTTGAACGCTTCCTAGTACTGTCTCGGTTCGATCTGATCTTCTAGGGCTGGCGTCTGACGTGGCCGACGTCAAGATCTAGCGGGTCTCGTTCCTCATTGGCTCGAGTAGCCGATGGGTTTAGGTGTAGGTCTGCGTCGGACGTTCAGCCGTTAGGTAGCCGATGACCTCGCCTTTTCCTCCCTCGTCGTTACATTTGATCTAGGCCTCTGTCGTCTCCGTGTCGTTTGTCCTCGACCTCATATTGTCTCGGTTCGGTCTGATCTATCAAGGCTGATTCTAATGGCACCATTACCGCAGTCGCTGGCCCTCGTGGCTTCGTGGGGATTAGGCCCCGCTCCGCGCTACACTCACGCCTTCGTGGAGCATCATGGGCTCTTTGGTCGATAGGTTTTCTAATCCGTTCCATGCATCTATCTCTCATGTCTCCATCGGCTGTTCAGCCGATGCTTGAGCGCTACAGCTTCCGTTGGTAACAAGGAGAATCCCGCGTGTTTTGCTATTCTTTGAATAACCTTTGGTGCCCTCATTGGCTCTGCGGTCGATAGATCAAGATCTCGCTTTCGCTACGCCTAGAGTCATCACATCCTTCGTCGACATCTGCCTGCGCCTTTATCGGTTCTCCAGCCGATGGAAGAGCGTTCCAAGCCCTATTGGCAACTAGTCGATAGTAGGAGCCATTAGGACACTGCTGATGACCAACTCGATCTTATTGGCAGCCAGCCGATAGCGAGAGCTCGTATCGGCCTATCGTCCGACTGACCAGTTCGCCTCACCTCCTTATCAATTGTAAGGTCAAATTGACTGGTACGCCCTTGGATCTCGAAGTTTAAGGATCTGCACTGGAGCTAAGCAGATTTCCTAGACCTTTGTATGACTGAGCCGCCGTCTCTCCCCGGTCAGACCTTCCCCGCAAGGTTTGGCGGCGAGCACAATCTTAGGCAGAGATTAGTTTTAACGGGCTCGATTGGAAAGCCTAAAATCGTAACCCATCCACAAGGGTCGAGAGCTCCAATATATTTAATTTTGGGCTTCTCAAATATATGAATTTTTGGCTAGTCCTTAGGTGCCTTGATTATCATATGTATATTCTTTAGGTATGATCCATAAAGACATTTGGATTATACAAACTAGGGGACATCATCTTAAGGGATTAAGAGACTTTTAGCCCACTTTCGAACAAAGGATCTACGGAGAAATTTCATAGGATTCAAATCCTATAGAGTTTTTTTTTTCTATTTGGCTATTTGAAATAAATGATTGAAGCTTTCTAAATCCTACGAAGTTTCTAAGATTGGCTCAATACATGTAGATTTTCAAGGAGAGTTAATTAAGAGCTTCAGTCTTTTAAAAAAATTTCTTTGAGTTTATCTCTCACTGTTTATTATGTTTTTTTAAGATCTATTCAAATGATCATTTCTACATTCCTTCTTATTTGTTTCGCTTCTTATCAAAATCTTTCATTTTCTATTCTTCGTTTTCTTAGTCCTTCATTTCAAAGGGATCCTTACCTTGGTGGACAGTTGGAGTAACCAAGACAGTTGCAAGTATTATGTGCATTGGGTGTATTCATAAGAGTGCATTTCTAGACCAAGGCAGCAAAATGACCTAAAACCTTGACCTAGTCATAACTGACTCGGGTTTGACAACACTGTGATAGAAATCTCTAAAGGATTTTGGAAATTTTACATGTCATGTATATGCATGTGCATATACTACGTAATTGTAAAAAATATAATAATTACACAAACAAATACATTTACAATTTTCTAAAGGTGCAGAGTTATGAGAACTTATCTAATGAGTGCAAGAAAGGCATATGATTGTTGACAATATATTGTTATGTCATTGAAGAAATAAAGATAGCCATGTTTCCCTCTTCAGGCTATAAAAAGGTTAAATGCTAGATGAACTAATAAGTGAAATATCCATTCCTGAGAATTTTCTCTTATAGCAGTCACAAGGGATTGACTATACCACACTTACTATAAAACCCTCGCTAAATCTTCTGAATTCTAGAACATTGGATCTTGATCCAACACCCCACAACCCTTTACCTATCCTCATCTTTTCTACCACCTCCTCTCTCCCTCCCAATCTCCCCCAACTTCACAACACACGTCGTTGCTCTTTGCCCCTCATTTCTTACTGAGCTCTGGTGAGCCCTATGTCGGTGAGATGCCCTGGTCTGCCCTCCTCTTCCACCTTTGACGGCTTTCACCACTAGATCCACCATTATTGTCCATTGCCATCTAACTAGTTGACCAAGATTCTCCTGTCCTGCACTTCTTCTCCATGTCTAGTGGTTCTCGTTGCCCGGCACTATCCTCTACTTCCTAACCATAGCACTATGCATTGCCCCACCGCCCAATGCCCACTGCTAGCATGGACAAAAAGTTTAAAGTTCGTAGCTCGGATTGGCTTATATAGAGCTCAACTTAAATCAGTTTGAACTCGTAAGTTAAGCCGAGCTAGACTTGAAGCTCATGAGCTTAACGAGCTAGCTCACAAGCTGAGTTAAGCTAAGCTTTTAGCTTGTTAAGGTTAATGAGCCAAGTTAGCTTGTTATCCGCCCATGACCTCATTACCTCCCTCTAAGCTAAGGAACTTTTTCTACTTCTCCCTTCCACCTTGACCCCAACCCCTGAACCGTAATTGGTTGGGCCTCCACCATGTCACTAAAATTGATGTGACTTGTCGGAGTTAGAGGAGGATGCTGTGCACAAATCGTAGCGGGGTCCAAAACTTGTGAGATTTGGACTTCAATTTTCTATCGAATGCAGGCTAGCAATTCTTTTTTTTTAAAAAAATTGTTTGTCCAAGCGCTTTGCTCTTTTGTCAAGATTGCTATGAATTTTACTAGGAATCCATAGAACAATAGAGAGAAAAGGGAAAAGGTACAAAGATAAGCATACATGTCCTAAGCTGTGATACTCTATCTTCATCTAAGCACCTCAATGGTATAAAACACACAATTCTATCTCTAATATAAACATACAAAGATACACGTCATAAGCATCCGGTCATTCACCATTTGGACAGTAAACTTGTCCAAAATGAAACGATGAAAACAGGGGGCGAAGCGTTTGTCCGATCGATCTTGAGCCAACCTTTCCTTGTTCTTTTCTTTTTACCTCTAACTCTCTGAGATTGACGGTTTGATACGTAACGTATGCTTATTGGAGAATTGGCTCATTTCTCTCTTGTTTCTCCGGTTCAACAACGCCTTGAAGGATTTAATGTGATCAAAATCAAATGTGAGTCACGGGCGTCGAAGCCTTGCAGGACCCGGCGTCTCCTGAATCCCAAGCCGAGTAGTAAAAATTTGTCACCACCGATCTCGATGTAGTCACGAGGCACGAAAAAACTCTGTAGATTTCAAGTTCTCAACGCATCGGTAAGGAGAAGCATGGGGGGTTTTGCTTTCCCGATAACCCCCAAATTCCAGAGCAGAATATTACTGGCATTGACGCCCTTAAATTCCTCAACTCAGTGCCACCTTCTGCAGCGTCCGATGCACGTCAACGATCTGATTAATACCGATGCCCTCCTTTGTCAATGGCGATCGAGTGAAGATCGTAGATTCACAACTGCGCTGACCATGCCAGCAGTGTAATCACACATAAACTACAGCACTAATAAACTTCTTTTATTAATTTTTGTTCTTTCATAATCTGATAGCAACTTCTGAACGCCAGGAGAACACAAAGGTATCAATTTGTCATGGCAAACGTGCATTTTAAAAATCTTTTATCAAAATAAATATCTAGATCTTTTTGAATTAGTGCTTGTTGTCAAAATTTAGATATCCATCCATCCCCTTGATTCTCTCAAAAAAATATCTAAATTATCCTAAATCCAAGTTTAAAATACAAATCCATTTCAAATCCACCAAAATCTCTTAAAAAATCCAAACCTAAAAATCTCTGAAAAAATCGAAAGACTTTCTGTTTATTTGGGCTGTCCTCTCCTACCATTGTTCTCTCTCGGCCTCCTCTCCTTCCTGTGGCCAAACCACCCCAATGGCCCACCTTCACTCCTTCCTCCCTCCTCTCTTTCTCCTCGAGTTGCATTCGAGCCCGAGTTGCATTCGAGCCGGCCCAAGGCCTTTCCTCCTCCTCTCTTCCTTCCTTGGGCCACGTCGGCCATTGTACACACCAGCCCCCTCTCCATCCCCTAAACGCCCGCCCGCGTCGCATCTACCCACATGCCTGCCGCCTACAGCCCCACCTAGGCTTGCTTGTAGCCACTCGGCTAAGCAGCACCCTTATTCTCCTTCCCGTGCCATGCCTACACGCGTGCTAGGTTTTTGATAAAATCCTAAGCGTGTGCGCCGCACCCTCGCTTCGTTCCCATGCATCGTAAACCCATTCCTATGCCCACACGCACATCGCATGCTCGGCAGGATGGCAAGCTGGCCACCGTTTTCGCACACGTGTGCTGTGACCTCACCACACCACGCTGTGTTGCACCATGCCAAAGGCGGATCCACCTCCATGAATCCTGCCTGCTGCCATTGCTCTGCGCATGAATCCTGTTGGCCGCTACCCTATCCTTGACCTCGCTGCTCCATCCCATTCTTTAGGCCCACCTCTCCTTTGAGTTCCGTCATGGGTCCCGCATTGCTACAATGCATCGAACCAGCCACACATTGCATAGAGCAGCACTGTGCCACAACAAGCTGTGGCACCCGTATGCTTGCCATCACTCCACACAGTGTTTCTACGCGCAGTGGTACACTGTGACGCTCATCATTGCTCTATCACCGCCAAGCATCCTGTGCTTCACGTCACCATGGACCTTGCTGTCGACCCCCGCGCCTTGTCGCCACTCAACGGTCATGGCTATATAAGCCAACACACCTTCTCTGCCTTATCTACAAAACCCCTAGCCATCAGGAACGCTTTCACCGCCCTATGCTGCCTCTCCCCTATCTAGGCATCGGCTCCTCCGTGCTACTACCTGTGCCTCCTTCTTTGCTGCCCAGCCGCTGTACTACTTTGCCACAGACGTAGCCATCGGCCTCTGTCCCACCGCCGAGTGCTGCCTTTTTTGTTGCCAGTGTCGCTACCCGTAGCTAGGATCCATCGCCATGGGAGAATGGAAAGAAAGAAAGAACGAGAAAGAAGAAAGGAAGTAGGAAGAAGGAAGAAGAAAGAAGAACCCCTTCGGTGCCGTTAACATGTAGGCCCCACCTCAACCAATGAGATGAGGTCACGTGCCCCTCCTTCCTTCCCCTGACATGCGAATTGGCTCACATCTCTCTCCCTTCCACCGATATGTGGGCCTCGCTTCCTTAAAATCAGATCGGGCTGTCGGCCAAGCCCTATAGGCTGAGGCCTATTCTAGCCCACTAGCTTTCCAAACTCTACTTACCTTTTCAAAATAATCTCTCTTTGACATATGGGTCCCACTCTCGAGAATATTCCATGAGAATATTACTTTCAATTTTCTATTGATTTATTCTTTTAAAAAATTCTAGAAATTTAAACAATATTTTAAAATGCATATCTTTTTGACAGTAACTCCGATCGACTCCATTCAACTTCTAGAATTTTTATAAAAATAAGATATATCCAATGGAAATATTATTTATTTAGTATTTTATTGTCTTTTTAGTGTTTTATTTGTATTCTTCACATTTCGTGTGTGGTTCGCCGCTGGAAAATTCTCGGACGCCGATAACTAAAGAATTTCTCGTTGACCAAGAGTAAGGAAAATTAAATTAACTTTGATTATATTGCTTCTAATTTATAAAATATGATTATTTATAAAGTTATATGTTTAACATATACAATTAAATTGATCGGGCTCGTTTTGAGCACAACCAATGAACCAACTTAGTAGTTGCATTATTTTATGTAAGTTATTATTAAATCCTATCCTTATAACTTCACCAGCTAGAAAATTCTCACTTTTTTGGTGGGAATACCACTATCTTACCTTACACTGTTGTTTATCGTTATGAAAAAAATTAGGTTATGGATTTTTTTGCGAAAACCCAACTTATGAAGTCAGTCAGTGCGTTTGAAAAGAGAGAAGATGTGTGAAAACTCATGATGCAAAATCTCACCTGTGTGAGTTCGTTTACTAATCGCATGTAAGAACCGATTACTTGGGAAATTACATCCAATCATTTTACCGTATGACCACACGAGTATTTATAGGATGCTCTAGGCTATGTAATTAGCTATCATATGAAAAATCTTATATGTCAATAGTTGTGGAACACTAGCGATGAGAAGATAGGATTGTGGATCTTTACTGCCTGACATGTGTGTTATTATAGCCTTGTTTAAGGCAATTGGTTAAGAGTAGGAGAAATCCCCGATGTGTCCTGAGTAGATGAAAGCATGAGAATTATTTAATACTCAGTTTGAGAGATTCAATCCAACTATGTGACATGACATATTTATGGGTTAGCTTTGAAAATGTATTGTCATGAACTTTTGGTGCTGACGGGTATCCGGTGTCAATTTCATATCGTGTGGGTAAAGTGTACAGACCCTATAGAGCTTATGTAGAGCTTAATCTATTTGAATAGTCGTGCCTACGGTTAAGGATAAATGAAAGGTGATCTTCCTAGTATAGATTTGTTTGTCAGTGTTTTATAAAAAAATATTTATAGAGATGGGAACAGTTACTAGAGTCGATCTTGATGACTGATGGATAGAGTTGATCTTGATAACTGATGAATGACCTTAGTGGTCGAGAACATGTCTGTATAACTCGAGATATCGCGATGTTATCATAGAGTAGGCTTATCTAGAGGAAATGAAAACTAAAGTTTCGATGGTCCAAGAAGGAGCCGATGAAAAGAAATATATGGGTTTAGCTCTGGATGGAGCGAGATAAATGTTATATGCATTGCTTTAGGAATGAAACTAAAACTTATTCTTAGGTTTGGGTTGTTACAAAGCAATTAGCATCGGATCGAGACGAAAATTCTCGTTCCAAACGAATTGTGAAACTTACCTTTAGAAATTGCAAAATATTTTCAAACAAAAAATTTGCGAAAATAAACGTAACATTTCTTTAAACCTTGTATATTCACGTTTTCTATGAATATACTTACTCTCTTTATTTTGTTTTTTTCTCTCTGCTTAAGTTTAGGTGAAAGATAGTGAAGAGTTTGATTTTATCTCTAGACCTAAGCCACCGTCTGGAGATTGGTGCACTAGCCATATGTTCCGGTGTTACAATAAGTTGTTATTAACAGTCTAGCCGATATAATAATAAGATATAATATATTTGTTTAGTTTATATAATGATTATTTTATTTTATTATTGTGGTGGCTAGATTGAAATCTATGTATGTATGGTTTAGGATGGTTCATTATTCTTAACGTCTAAGTCTAAACCATTGTGTGGCATTGTGCGGAGAAACTGAGGTTTTTCATGCGGCCATATTGGCATGCTGCCGAAGCTTAAAGAGACCATTTCACAGTTCCGAGCGGCGTGCATGTCTGGTGAATGATGAAACCACCCGTTGAATGAACTGACAGTGACCTGATTGATAGTTTGATAGTACTTCGACTATGATATTCAGAGCTCCGTTCGTCAATTTGCACGCTTGCGTTCTGTAGTGTGTTTACCGGAGGTTGGTGGGATTTTCTATGTAATGTAAGACGAGGTTAGCTAAATTATTAGCATATGATTAATTAGATATTATTTATTATAACTTAGAAAATAAATTATTTGATTTTAAAGAAAATTTTATTATTTATTTATAAAAATATATTTTTTAATAATTTGAAAACATGCTCGTGTAAAACAGAAAATTAATCCAACTAACTTCCTCATTCGAACGGGCCGTAAAAGTTGTGTGGAAGCGTGTCTATCTGCCCCACTTATGCTACCGGATAGTGTACGATTTGGTCATAAGTTTCTTCTGGAAAAAGTCCATCGAGAGATATTTGCACAGGACAGATAGTCTAATCAAAGGAGATGCTTAGTCTCGTTGCAGTTATTATAGTGAGATTGTTACCTCCAAGCAACACTTCAGTCCTACGCTTTGGCAGTGCTAGATTGCTAACCTTGGACTTTTTACGCCTAGGAGTAGCACACAACAATGACCGGCTGTTCAGAGCTCTGAAAGCTTGGTGTGACCCCAGGAGCAAAAGGCTCCAGTTTTCTGCCATTTGGTTGAGAAGAATGAACACCCAACCCAAACCTCAACCGTGCATTGGAACCATCATGTACTAATCACAAAACCAAGAATATATAACAAAAAAACATCATTTCCCACGTGAGAATTTCATACCAAGTGGCAAGTATGGCCACCTTTGTGACACATGAATTTTTCTCCTTTTTACGATAATCAAACTGACTCCTACGAAAATATTGTAAAATTTCGGCGAAACTCCTGCGTAGCAGAGGCCAGAGGCCATTCCAGCTGAATCACCTGTACCCTGGAAACATGAAGCATCATATACTAATCACAAAAACAAGAATATATAGCAAAAAAAACATCCTATCAGAACTTTTTCTGTAGAATATATACAGTGACTAAGACCCCGAGCATATATAAGGGGGTCGGATCTATATATATATACAACCCAGGTCAGTGGTCTATCTAACACCCCCGTAGTCGTAGCGGAAGGGAAACGGACACAGAGACTGGACCGAAAACTAATAAACAAAGGCGTGGGCAGGCCTTTGGTCATTATATCGGCAAACTGATGTGCCGATGGTAGAGCACCCAAACCTGTCCTAATACGACCTTGTCACGGACAAAATGGATATCAATCTCGATGTGCTTGGCGCGTCGGTGATGGACCGGGTTGGCGGTCATGTAGACGGCACTGACATTGTTGCAGTAGACGACGGTCGCGGTGGAGAGGGGTGCACGGAGTTCCTGGAGAAGCTGGCGAAGCCAGTAGCACTTGGCGACGGCATGGGCGACGGCACGGTACTCGACTTCGGCGCTGGACTGGGATACTGTAGTCTAGCGTTTTGAGGACTAAGATATGAGAGTGTCACCGAGGTAAATGCAGTAGCCGGACATAGAGCGTCGAGAGTCGGGACAGCCTGCCCAGTTCGTGTCGGAGTACGCGATGAGAAAGTCGATGGTGCTGGAGCTGAAATGTAGCCCGCTGGAGAGAGTGCCCTTCACGTAGCGTAGGATGTGCTTGAGCAGCGTGAGGTGAGGTTTGCGCGGAGCATGCATAAAGAGACACACTTGCTGGACAGCGTACGTGAGATCGGGCCGGATGAGTGTGAAGTATTGGAGAGTCCCGGTAAGACTCCGATAGTGAGAGGGATCGACAACGAGGGCGCCATCGGCAGCGGAGAGTTTCGCTCGAGTGTCGACCAGGGTGGCCGTGGGGTGACAATCAACCATACCCGTACGCTGGAGGAGATCGATGGCGTACTGGCGTTGGGAAAGAAAGAGCTCGTGGGAGGAACGGGTTACGGAGATGCCAAGGAAATGGTGGAGAGGACTAAGATCGGTCATGGCGAACTCAGAGTGGAGTCGGGCCATGATCTGGTCGAGGAGAGATGTCGAAGACGCTGTAAGGACAATCTCATCGACATAGAGAAGTAGATAGGCAGTGGCGGAGCCAATATGGAAAGTGAACAGGGAACTATCGGACGTAGAGACCACGAAGCCGATGTACCAAATATAGGCAGCAAAGCGCTGGTACCAGGCACGAGGGGCTTGTTTGAGGCCGTAGAGAGAGCGTTGAAGGAGACAGACGTCGTCAGGACGAAAAGGGTCGACGAAGCCTGGGGGCTGCTGGCAGTAGACTGTTTCCGTCAGGTGACCGTAAAGAAAAACGTTCTTTACGTTTAGTTGATGGATCGGTCAGGAGCGAGAGGCAGCCAAGGTGAGGACGACTCGGATGGTGGCGGGTTTGATAACGGGACTGAAGGTCTCATCGTAGTCGACACCGAGTCGTTGGGAGAAACCCTGGACTATCCAGCGAGCCTTGTGACGGGCAAGAGAGCCATTGGCGTGGAATTTGTATTTGAAAATCCACTTACCGGTCACAATGTTGGTGCCGGGAGGTCGAGGAACGAGGCGCTAGGTCTCATTGTCCATTAGGGCCTTGTACTCGTCGGCCATGGTCGCGCGCCACTAAGGGTCGGCCAGGGTTGAGCGAGAAGTCACCGGGATGGACGAGATAGAGTTGTGGATGGCGGAGAGACTGTAGCGCTGAGTGAGGCGGAGAGACCCGGTCTGGAAGCGGGTGACCATGTGAGAGGTGGAGGAAACTAGAGCCGATGGGGGTGCGGGAGTAATGGAAAGAACTGATCGGGTGGGAGCATCATCAGCTCCGAGTCGACGACTGTAGACGAGAGAAAAAGGAGGAATTAGATCGGCCTGAGCCGATGAGATCGGGTGGGCCGAGTATTCCGATCGATCCGATAGAGAGGGATCGGCCGATAGGGTGGGGGGAGCCGATGGAAACTAAGGAGCCGATGGAAGTGGGGTGTCCGATGGAGAGGGAATGGTATCGGCTAAAGGATAAATATGATCGGTATCGGCCGATGGAGGTGGGTCCGATGGTGGGGACATCGGACCGAGTAGTGGTGAGATATGTAAAGGGTAAATCCTCAGCAGCGGCCGATGAGGGGGCCGATGGAGAGGATAGTGGAGGAGACCTGGTCGGCACGATATTGGTGAGGAGGAAGTCGAGATCACTAGAGGAGGATCTCGGATGAAGTAGACCGAAAGGAAAACATGTCTCGTCAAAAATGACGTGATGAGAGACGATGACTCGTCGGGTGAAAAGGTCGAGACATCGGTATCCCTTATGAGAGGTGAGATAGCCGAGGAGAATATAGGCGGTGGAGCGGGGAGCGAGTTTGTGGAAAGCTATGGCGGTGAGATTTGGGTAGCAGAGGCACCCGAAAACGCGAAGGTAGGAGTAGTCGGGCGCCGTGCGGTAGAGAAGGGCATAGGAAACGTTGTTTTGAATGGAGGAGCATGGGCGCCGATTGAGAAGATACGTCACAGTAGCCAGAGCTTCGGCCCAATAAGTGACGGGTAAGTGGGCGTGAAGTAGCATGGTACGACTGATGTTGTTGAGGGTGCAAAGGAGGCGCTCGGTTTTACCGTTCTAAGGAGAGGTGTAGGGGCAGGAGAGCTAGAGATGGATGCCCTGCGAGGTGAGGAGGTTTGTAACGGTATGGTTGACGAATTCCGTACCGTTATCGGCTTGTAAAGCCTTGATGAGGAGGTTGAACTGAGTGGACATGTACGTGACGAAGTGAGTGAGGTGAAAGGCAACCTCGGATTTGTGGATAAGCGGGAAGGTCCAGCAATAGTGTGTGTAATCGTTAAGTATAGTGAGATAATACTAATTACCGGAGATACTTTTAACTGAAAACGTCCATACATCACAATGTATAAGTTCAAATGGACGCGAGGTACATGAGAGAGAACTAGAAAAGGGTAAACACATATGTTTGCTAATTTGACATGAGTGGCAAACTATGGAGCTGCTGTGAGTACATCAGTTGGAGGCGCTGTGATGGAGGGTGGCGACAGCATCGGGGCCAGGGTGGCCAAGGCGAAGGTACCAAAGGTTGGTGGAGAGGGCGACGCTGGCATGTGGAGTGGACGGCGCAGCGGGAATGGTGTAGAGGTCTCTGCCACTATTACAGCGAAGGATCTGTCGTCGGGTTGGGATATCCTTCACAGAGAAACCAGACGCGTCAAATTTAATGGAGCAGTTGTTGTATCTTGTTAATTGGCGAACAAATATAATATTGTGAATAAGAGAAGGGACGATAAGAACATTGCGTATGGGAAGGTTAGGGGTGGATATAGATAGAGAGGAGTTACCTCGGCATTGGATAAAAAGAGAGTGACTATTGCCGATGGTGACAAAAGGGGAGGAAGAGGGGTGACAGGAGCGAAGTATACCGGCCGATGACGCCATGTGTGAAGACGTCCCAGAGTCCAGCACCCAAGGGTGCTGTGGTTAGAGCGTTATTTGATTGAGGACAACGACGAGGCATGTCTCCTTCAACGCTCTCTTTACGACCTCAAACAAACTCCTCATGCCTGTCTATCTTCGACACATCAGTTTTGTGGTCTCTGCGTCTGATAGTTCGCTGTAAATACTATAAAAACTGAACTGATTCATATGAAAATACTGTAAATTTGTTTTTGAGAAAGTTTATGCCTACCAGACGGTGCCGGAAGAGGCGATTTCGGCCATTGGAGGCAGGTTAGCTTGAGGTTAAACTAGTGTTGACCCCCTCGGATCCTTAGAAGGCTGCCTCCTTGGTGGCGAGGAGAGCGGTGCAGTGCAGAGGGGAGAGCAGAGCGCGAGAGCGAGCGAGGCGGCGGCAGCGAGACGAAGCGCGCGCAGCGCAACGCACGCGCGCCCATGGAATAAGGAAACTTGCACGAGGGGGCGATCCGATTTCCCAGCCTTAAATCTGGGGTTCAACGTCCCCCATTCGTGCGCCCTCAGCCATTGTACACTTTTGCACGCCTCCCCATGTTTCTTCCTCCCTCACTCCATCCACCATTGTATAATACTCCTCCTAATCCTGCACTCCTACGTTTGTGGCTGTATGTACTAGCTGGTGCTGCCTAACCTGCGAGGGATGATGGAGCCGGAAATGGAGGTGGAGCTTTCGCCGGCGGCGAAGGCCGGGGTGTTTAGCCCTTATAAGAGCCCGAGCACGGCGTTGCTGCTGCAGAGAAGAGTTGTTGCATGGTACAGAGTTACAGACTGGAGCTGGAAATCATGGAGCTTTTGGTTCTTTGCTTGGTGTTCTGATGATTGATTGATTGGTTGGACTGTGTTGGATTGGATTGCAGGGCCAAGGAGACCGGGTTGCCGGCGACGGTGAGCGTCCGCATCGGCGAGAGGAGCTTCAATCTGCACCAGGTTAGGAGATATGGTGTGAAGCGGAGCGTGTGATTTGATCTTGGTTGGGATGAGGAGGAAGAAGTGGTGACCAGAGTGTGAGCTTGGATGGCTTGTCGTTGCAGGATCCTTTGATGTCGAGATGTGGGTACTTCAGCCAGGCGGTGCTCCGGTCCGGCGACGGCGAAGTCGTCGAGCTGCCGGCGAGCTTTCCCGGCGGCAGCGAGGCGTTCGAGGTGATCGGGCTGTTCTGCTACGGCGACGCGGCGGCGCTCGACCCGTTCAACGTGGCGGCGGTGCGGTGCGCGGCGGAGTTCCTGGACGTGTCCGACCTGGGCGCGCGCTGCGACCTGTACATCAATCAGGTGGTGCTGCAGAGCTGGGACGACGCCCTCATCGTCCTGCAGTGGTGCCAGCTGCTGCTCCCCGTCGCCGAGGAGCTCCTCATCGTCAGCCGCTGCGTGGAGTCGCTGGCGTTCATGGCGTGCATGGAGATGCTCGATCCCGACGAGCAGCGGCGTGACCAGCCGGGCCTCGCCGCCGCGGCGTGCGGTCTCGTCGGACGCCGGTGGGACGCCGAGCTCGTCAAGGAGCTCTCCGCGCGCGACCTCTGGATCAAGGACCTCATCGCCCTCCCCTTCGAGTTCTTCAGGCGGATCGTGCAGGCGCTGCGGCGGCAAGGGATGAAGGAGAAGTACGTGAGCCCCGTGGTGCTCTTCTACGCCAACAAGTGGGTGCTCTCCAAGAAGACGCACAAGTTCATGACGAGCACGGACGACAAGGACGGAGACGGCGAGAGCGGCGCGAACAGGAAGACCTCCACGATCCTGGAGGGCGTGATCGATCTCCTCCCACTCGAGCAATCGGCGGCGGTAGCGGCGACCGGCTGCGCCATCCCGGTGTCGTTCTACTTCGCTCTGCTAGCGCGGTCGATCACACTCGAGCTGAGCGAGGAGAGCCAGACGAGGATGCGCGACTTGGTCGCGTCCAACCTTCAATTCGCCCGCGTGGACGACCTGCCGCTGCCGGAGCAAGACGCCGGCCGTTCCATCGCAGACAGCCCGGAGGTGAGGACGACAGAGAGCATCGTTTCGAACCATGTCTCCATGCAAAGAAGAGGCCCTGAGGCCGTCGCGGAGCTGTGGGATCGGTACCTCGCCCAAATCGTCGGTGACGCGAAGCTCCGGCCGGACCGGCTGGGTGAGCTGATCGGCGTCATTCCGGCCGGCGACCGGAAATCCCATGACCATCTCTACGAAGCAATCGACACATACATAGTGGTAAAGACGAGCACTCGTGAACGAGAATATTAACCCGTTAATTAATTACATGCTTAACTAAACCGTCGCTAACAATGTGAAGCTGGCTGATTCTGCCATTGCAGGAGCATCCAGGTTTATCCGGCGAGGAGAAGGCGTCGCTGTGCGGCCACCTCGACTGCCGGAAGCTGTCGCACGAGGCGTGCATCCAGGCGGTGCAGAACAACCGGATGCCGCTCCGTCTGATCGTGCAGGCGCTGTTCGTACAGCAGCTGCACACGCACCGCGCCTTCACCGATTGCTCCGACTCGTTCCGGTGCATGCACTCGGGTGAGCTCCTCTTCCCCGGCGTCGGCGCCGCCGCAGCCTACACGCCGAGCTCCGGGTGCGCCATCGTCCCCACCAGCCAGCCCCTCTGCACCGGCAGAAAGCTCCGCGCCCGCGCCCGCGCCCGCGCCCGCGCCGGCGGCGACGACGACGATGCGACGTCAGAGTACGAGACGGCGAGCTTCAGGATCCAGGCTCTGGAGCAGGAGATCCTCTCCCTGAAGCAGACGCTGCAGCGGCACAACAATGTGAAGGGCTCGGCCCGCAAGGAGCCGAGCTTCAGGGTGGACGCGATCACTCCGGCGACAGCGGTTAGGCGGCGAGCCCCGGTGCCTTCTAGCAGCTGCATTGGCTCCATGTGGTGGGGCACGCAGCGGCGGTGCGCCCGTAGGATCCTGCGCATATTCGCGAGGCTTGCCGTGTTCGGGAGAGGAGGCAGGTCGTCGCCGTCGAGGGGGAAGCAGAACAAGTCCAGGGAAAGTGCAGCGCAGCTCAGCTCAGTTGCCTGTAGAACCAAGCACGCAGTGAGAGACTGAGTGAGAGGTAAAAGACGAGACATTTTTACCACACGTGGAAAAGAAACTGCAGATCATACTGTAAACCTGGCTACTGGTAGGAGTGTAGCACGGTAGTATGTAAGCACCGTACTGTGTACATATTTCTTGCAATGCTGAAGATTTGAAGAGTAGTCTGTAGTTACTGTCAGGTGGTCAGCAGTTCGGTTAGGTTGAAAAAAAATTCTGAATATCTGTATAGTTCATCGGTATTTTAAGACGGGGATTTTTCCTTGCAGAAAAAGTGGGATTTGCTGCTGGGAGGACTGCAACGAAACATGGGCAGAGCGGAACTAACTTACAGTTAGAAAAGGAATGTGCGTGCAAAAGAAATGACCAGAAACATTGGAAAAGCAAAGTACGCTATCATGAGTCTCTAGGAAAGGTAGTCTGTGTTTGGGCGAAAAACACATAGCACGTTCGCTCTGCTCGTTCAAAAGCAGAGCATAGTTTTAATTAGTTAGATATAATAAGATGGCTTGCAAGCCATATGAGCCAAGGCAACAACAGGCCAGTAGCACGGCCCAAGCACAAGCGCACATTAGCCCAGTCCAGCAATCAACAACTCAACAAGGTTTCATCTACCATCCCTAACTCTAAAATTCCTATCGTTAAGGAGTCTAGGACCCCATCTGCCTAGCTCCATCTTGCACTCTCACGTTGTCTTGCTCTCATCATCTCGCACCACCGCTAGCGAGGTTGTGGCTCATAGCGCCGCTAGCCATTCTACTCCTCGTCTCTACCTTATATTATTAGTCCCTATTCCTTACATTTATTGGTCATCGTAGCACCAGCTATCAGTATCAGTGCCAGCTTAATTGTCAAAGGTCTAAGAGATAGTCTATAGGGGATGAATAGGCATTTACCTAAAATTATAAAAACATATAACAGAATTAAAACTAGTTGTAGTAGCTATGAAACAATCCCGTTAGTGCAATGAATAAAGTACCAGGAGTGTCTGGTTTTGACAAAACAATATGACAAACACAAAGATAAATGAATTATACAAAGAACAAGATATAAATTAAAGGGGCTTATCAAACACACACTTTTAACAATAGTAAGCGATGATATAAAAAGATAATAAGCTAGCATAAAAACATTACAAGCTTAAGATATAAAGCGGTAATGTAAGATAAAACGAATAGAGGAGACACCAACTTATTTACCAAAGTTCAGAACCAACTATTACTATACTCTATTGAGAAAGCTCTTATTAGAACTAGGTCTTTTTTAATCATTTTCCTCTCCAAACAATCACCTCTAGTAAAGCCTTCAAATCCAACCTACCACTAAGACAGTCTACGCTCCAAGGGATCATCAAGACCCAAGTTTGAATGCCACACCACTTTCCTTGATCATTCAAGTTTACTCTACCAAGAAACCACTAAGACGAAGCTGGAAATCCACTCAATTTGTCTCTTCACTTTCGAAGGCGAGGTTGAACATTCACAATGGTTCCTAGACAACCATACTCTTTGGTTGTTTCAAGATTACAATTCTTCTCTTTTACATACTCTCAACTCAATCTATTAATCAACACACAAGTTTTACATTACATAGAGAGATAAAGAGAGTTTAGTATTATAAAGAACAACATAAGAACACTTAAGGCTAAACCATATTACAAAATATTTTTAATTTGCTCTTCAAGACTCTTAGACACTTGCTTAGCTTCTTAGGGTGGAAGGGGCTCAAAAGTATCCAAACAACTTGTAACGCCCTAAACCCTATTAGCCATAAAGCACGGACTAACATAGGCCAGGGATCCACTTAATTATCTATGAATACCGTACTAGTCTCAGAATACACAAACTGATACATACATAATAATAGTAGACTAAAAAATATCTAGTTTTTATTACATCACTAAGAGTAGTTCTTACATAAAATGCCATCATGAACAGACCCCAGATGGACAACACAACATAGGAGATAAAAGCAACAATATCGACTAAGCAGAAGCTAACAATGGAAAGCAACTTAAGCGACTAACATCCAGGGTGAGTACTTTATGTACTCAGCAAGTCGAAGGAAAATATGACATGTTTGGTTTAGTAAGGTAGGCTAGGGTTTTATTTTGCAAAAAAACAACTTTTTTCTTAAAAGAGTTATTTTGTAAAATCCTAGTGAGTCAAATTTTTTCTTAGAAAGATGCTCATACATCAATCTATTTCATAAGTTATTTTATAATAACTTGTTACAGTGATTACATGTGATAGCAAAATTCTTAACATTTCCTCATATTTCTCTTTATTAGTTTCTTTTTGCCTTGTCGACACCGAACAATCAACTAAACATCATATCTTAATTATTTCTCATAGTTAGAAAGCTTTCACAACTCGCACATAACTATTTCTTATAGTTAAGAAGTTTTCATAGCACACACTCGCTTTCTCGGTGCTATGGCACTATAGTGCCACAAGACATCATATGTCACATAGACATATTCTCAACCACGAAGGTCGACTATTTGCTACACAGATAGACTCTGAAAACGATTCTCATCTCAACAATCATATTCACAAACCTTTGGTAAAAACAAAACTATGCTGTGAGAAACACCTCACATTCTCCCATAACCGTTGGCACTATCGTTAAACAATTTAGCTAATCACTATAGAGGATACATGCTTTACCTACAGGTCATAAACTTATCTCTTTACACAAGATGTGCTGATCAAACACGGTTAGCAAAAGAGGGCTCACTATAAGGCTTTTTCAAAACTAACCCATAAATACTTCATGTCATATAGTTGGGTTGAATCTCTCAAAACTAAGTATTAGGCAAGTCACATGCCCTCATCTACTTAGTACACACCGAGGATGTCTCTACACCTATCCAATCACCTTAAAAGAGACTAGAGTAACACCCATCTTAAATAGTACAATCCAAAACATCATCTCTTCATTCCTAGCATTCCACAACTATTGACATACAAAATTTCCATATGATAACTAATTACTTAGCCAGAGGCATCCCATAATACCCATATGGTCATATTGTATTATGCTTAGATGAATTTTCTAAAGGAATCAGTCAATATAAAGCCAAGGCATGAAAGCAATGACTCTGCACCATCCAAGTAATAAAAAAATTTTATTTTACAAACATGCTACAGATTTTCAAGTAAAGTTTGAAAGTCTCATGTTTTCCACATGACATCATAATTGTAAGTGGGCTAAGCAACAATCTCGATAATCACATTCAAGGGATGGCGATACCGGCAAATATTTGGTGGAGTTAATAAGGGTGGAGATCATCAATATCCTACATAATATAAGTGCAATTACTAGGTAAGTCCATAGGTTTCACACGAAACGAGGCCAAGCATGGTTAAAGTGTAACCTAAGAAATGCATTTTCATAAATAAAGTAATTCGTAAATATAGATTCAAGAATGACTTGTCTTGCTTTGGAAGTAGGTGTTCTCGCTTAAAGGCAGCGTTCGGATCTTCCATGAACTAGGGGCCTACGCGCGGAAAGTAAATAAATAAATAAAAAGCAAAATAAAATGTCTGAAACAAAAATACAATTGTGTCAATATGTATATCTTATTTTTTAGAAAATATAGAGACTTAAATTGGGTTAAACGGAGTTACGAATAAAAAGATATAAATTTTTAAGGTTTGAAGGATTTTCTATAAAATTTTAAAAAGAATATTCCCAAGAATATTCATTGGGCTGACATGTGGGGCCTAGATGTTAGTGAGAGCAGAGAGATGGGCCTAGGGTAGACTGGGTCCATGGAGGTGGCTAGAAACGGGTAGGGCCCTCATAGGTCCTATTCCTCTTCTAATTTATTCCTTTTTCTTTTTTTCTTTCTTTCTTCTCCTTCTGGTTCTCTCTCTAGCTTCTCTGCCTTGTGCATGAGCACGCTTGGAGGCGGGAGGCAATGGAGGTTAAAGGCGGCCGACGTGGGCGGTGGTGGTGCCAGGAGGCTTAGACGCGCATGGCAGGGGTAGGAGACGAGCTCGGGTAGTGCTTGCGCGGCTCGACTGGGTGGCCTGCACAGTGGGTGGTGGGGCTACGGAGGTTCGAGGAGCACGACTGTGTCTCGGTGGGTGATCTTCGGTGAAGTATAAGGAGGATATGAAGGGAAAGAGAGGAAGGACGGCTGCTACCTTCAGCCGTGGTGAGAAACTAAGGTAACGATGGTGATGGCGGCTCTGTTCTAGTGGTAGTGGTGGTTTCGGGTAGTTGGCTAGGCTTGTTGAAGCAAAGAAGGTGTTCTAGAGGAAAAGCAGTGGCTCAGAGATTGTGAAGTGATTTTGTGATGGATGGAAGCCATCAATGACGATCGACTGGGTTTTTCAGCCATTTTCACTACCTCATGACAACAGTGCAATGATGAGTCTTCACACGCCACCGTGGATCATGCGATGTAATCTATTGTTCTTCTACGATCATCATGATGGGATGCAACGCTGACCTGCTTTGCCATTATCTTCGCTTGGCTGGCTTCTCATTGTTTCAGGTGCTGCTGGAGTAAGGGCTTCACGTGGAGAGAAAATGATGGTTGAGCTAATGATGGTTTGGGCATAGGAGCTTCATGTGGGAGTTCGAAATGATGGATGAGGCGTGCATGCAATGGTTGTCTTATTGCTTGTCTTGCTCATGTGTTTGGTGGTAGAGAAGGGATTCATGAGTATAGGATTCACATGGGTGAAATGATAATGACATTCATGCTTTGCAAGCTAAAGAATGGATGGGACTACACATGCTATTGTTTTACTTGTACTGCTTGAAGGGATGGAAGAGAGGAGGCTGTGAGAGAATCCTAGCGTTGCCGTTTTTGTTCGCACATGATTAAATTCAACACGGATACCTCGTGCGGTCTATGGAGACATTAAAATAGAAAGAGAAATATTTACCGAGTGCTAGAGGTCTGAAAAGTGAAATTTAAATTTCTCGGATGGAATAGAAATTATTTTCCGGTATAAATTTTCTCGAGTAAAAAAAATGACATCTAGAATTTTTTGAGATTTATGGTTTTGAAAGTCAAAACTTGATTTAATGGCACTGCTAAACAAAATTTTTGAAATTAGTATTTTTAAGAAAAATAGCGAGTGTTACACAACTCTAGGGCATTGCCCATTTATAGCCTCAACTCCTCCAGCTAGTCGTTTGTAGCCATTGTAAGAGTCTATTAGAAATATACTAAGCCAAATAGTCCAATACCGTGCCAGATTGTCCAACACTATACAACTTTTGTAACAGTAACTGACAACTAGCTGTTGAGTCATAAAGAGCCGGATAGTCCAGAACCACTACCAGACTATCCAACCATGCCTCTATCGGACAACCTAGTCACCACCAGATTATCTGGTCTATACCTTCCGAACAATTCGGTACTAGAAGCAATCATTTGGCTTATGTCCAGAGCATATCGGACAGTCTAGTACCGAGCTAGATTGTCATACGTCTTCTAGACAAATCCATCCACTTGCATCCATCTTCTTTTGAATTGTTCAACACCTCTTGGACTTTTCGGCCTCCACCAGACTCAGACTATCTGGTACCACACAGGACAATCCGACTACTCACAATTTTAGTGCAACTTGATCTTCTGTAGCACAAACTTACAAAAGAAGTGCGTTACATCAACAAACCTACACTCATGTACGAGTCCTAGGAATCCAAGCTGGTATACATAGGAGTATGGTAGATCATTATAATCCTCATTTATTACATAATAATTTTAGTACATTATATAAATGGTTTAACGGACATACTTATCATAGCACAATGACACTTACACAAGCAACAACAGAAGAAAATTAAGATGACCATAAACCACACTCTGCTTGGAAAATAGGATAAAACCCTAACCCTTCATAGCTGGCTTGAACTTATAGAAACTCCTCGAGTAAATGATCCTTGGCGGCTCCTTCATCCTCAATAGTCTCATTCTGATCTGCTATGGGGTAGGGGAGTAAGCGTGAATACATCTACTCAACATGTCACATGAAAAATGTAACATGCATTGGCTTCAAAAAATGGCTAGTTTTATTTCACAAACTTATTTAAAATCATTCTTCGAGAGTCATCGGTGTTCATTTTCTTAGACTCAGATTTTGCCCTAATTCTACCATGAAAGAACTCTATTTAGTTTAATTTATTATAAAAAAAGGCATTTGTCTCAAGGTTTGGTTTTTATAGCAATTCTAACACTCTTTAGGCACCTAGAGCCATTTACAATATTTTTCCTAGAGTTGACATCTTACCCTCTCTCTATAAAGCCATTTAACTTTCTAGACCACACAGATCTATTTCTAACTACATATTTCATCCATCTACCACAAAGGCTGACTCTGAAAATGATTCTCATCCCACCAATTTATTTCACAGCTATTTATAAACAAATCTACGTGAGAAGAACTACTTTACATCTACCGATGACCGTGGGTATGACTTTAAACAATTTAGACAAGACTTTTGCAAAAGGTGTACACTTTATCCACAAGACATTTATCCTCATCCGATCACTTAGCATAAATTGATCAGATACTGCTAGTGAAAGGGGGACTAATGATAAGACATTTTAAAAGCAAAACTATGATAACAAGTTGCCAATCAAGAGGATCCTAGACCAAGTCTCGAGCAAATTATAGACTTGTCGTACACATGATCTCACAAGGACCACTTCTCATGGTTGCTCCGCAGATTCCACAACTCCTAGAAAGCAAGTGATCCTAGCCCCACTAGTTACTTAGCTAGGTATGTCACAAACCACCCATGTGATCCCACTATACTATGCTCAGTGCAATTCTTCAAGTAATCGGTCCTTATGTGTGAATATAAAATTGTTCCACATAGGCGACAACTTCGCACCACAAGTTTTCTCTAAAAACAACCACTTTTTATTTTGCAAACCACCGACATCAACATGTCAGGTTTTCATCACATCACACAATCCATTTTTCTCATTTTGATCAATTTAACCAATCACACACAAACATCAATTTATTCGTAAAACTTAATCATTATATGTATGTAAAGAAGTAAATAACAGCAATACTTGTACTGGTGGTATGGACCTTGGAATATAATATGGCTAATAATGACTAGATATAACAATTTCAAAGGTAAGGATATAATGCAGCAATTAGGTCAAGCTTGCCAGATCATCTTGTGATTGCGGCCTTAATATTTCATGTGAACATAATTATGCTACTTTACAAACAAATATTTTATATGTACTAGGATCAACATGGTCAATGGGTGACTTGCCTTGGTATGAAATGGTCGTGGTGCGACAATATCCTATGCAAAAACACCTTCGATCGTGACTTCTACACATGAAGCACTATTAAAATTAACAAAACAAATAAAATAACAGTGTCATTATGTGGAGAATGATTTTAGAAAATTTTTGGGATTGGAATGAGGTCAATCGGAGTTACGGATAAAAAGATATGATTTTTTAAATTTTAAATCAATTTTGTGGAATTAAAAAGGATTATTGAAAATTATCAAGAATATTCCCTCAAAGGGGCTGACGAGTGGGTCCCAGGCATAAGTAACCCATCATATGTGGACCGGATGCACGGTTGATCGGACATGTGGGTCCCACCGATCGGACATCTAAGTCTTTTTTTTCTTTTCTTTTCTTTCATTCCTCGTTCTCTCCTCTTCTTTGCTTCTTGGCTGTGAAATGTCTAAGAGGTAGCCTATAGTGGATGGATAGGCATTTACCTAAAATTATAAAAACTTGAAGTGGAATTAGAATTAGTAGTACAATTCGACAACTGTTGAACAATCCGACAACATAACGAAATAAATGACTCAGATTGTTTGGCTTGAATGGATAATCCAGCCAACATAGAGATAAATGACTTATGCAAATGACAAGATGTAAATTAGAGGGAGCCCTCAAGCACACTTTCAAGAAGCAAGTAATGATAGAAAAAGATAACAAGCTGAATAAGAACACCATAAGCTTAAGATAATTATACCTTCCTTGAAATATGAACCACCACTGTGTGTCTACAAATTCTAGCGATAAGATCTATTTGGGTTCTATTTGTCATTCAAAACTTCAACCCATCGTCTTCCTAGCGCCCAAGTCTCTTAACCAACAAACCCTACATTCCTCATAGCCCTTCCTACCACAATCTCCATGGATCTTCCACATTCGAACATGGATGCGACGGCAATGAAGAAACAACAGCCAGATGGTCAATTCCTTGCCGAGGCACCATGGCTCAGAAAGAAGGAGGTACATGCCCCATACCCATCTCTGGCTTTGTCATGACTCTTGTCAGTTTCTACCGGTGTGGATTTATCCCTCCTCCTTCCAAATTTCTAACAAATGTTCTTGACTTCTTTGGAATTCAACTCCTACATTTGAACCCCAACTCCATAGCCTTTCTTAGCATTTTCGCCCACCTATGCGAAGCGTACATAGGCATCATTCTCTTCTTGGATCTATGGACGTACTTCTATGAACTCTGAGTTATGCAAAGGTCAAGGACGGTAGGTCATTGTGGTTTCCAACTCTGTGATAGACTCAAGGATTCTTATATTCCATTCACTACCCCACACCTCCAAGATAGAGTGGCATCCGAGTTGGTTCTATTTAGAACATATGGCTGAATTTGACAACCTAGATATCCATACCGACGTGCTAGTAAATACAGACGACTATAACAAACCCATAGCCAAATCTGCCTCTCTCCGAACCTTCATCAACAAGATTTATGAGTTTAGAGTTTAGGGCCTGATGGCATATGAGATTGTTGAAGACTTAGTGCATAGTTGGATTTAGCCTCCGCAACTTTATCCTTATCTCTTGTGTTTGTACTCCGGTGATGAGGACACATCCCAGATGTTATGCCACAGTTTGTATGCCTATTTTACTTCAAACTCTGTACTTGCTTATACCAAGAAATAACCCTTTATTTTCAATATTTATGGTGCAAAACTTAATGATGCGATAATCCAAGGTCACATAAAGAAGGTGGTGACAGACTTGACGAGCACCATTGAGAATGCCCCACTCCTATATGTGATCTCCCAGACACTGAGTAGGACAAAATTATTAATGTAAGTCCTCACTTTATTAATTCCTAAGTCATTTTTTACCACTATTGGCAGTATAAAACCTAGGTACTAATATTATTAAGATTTTCCATTGATTGACATTTTTGTCCCATAGGTGGATCACTAGATCTCTACAGAAGATAAAGCACCAGTAGAGCAGACAACAGCCTAGGTGGCTGATCAGGCAAAGTCTACCCTAGGTACTATTGCTGGTAGCAGCAGTTTTTGAAGGAGAAACATATTAGCATTATTCGATAGTACAGCCAAAGCCACTCGCCAGACAATGATATATATTTTCACTACTCTGTAAAATATGTCCCAAGTAGGAATTTTATTTTAAAAGGTCTTTCTTATCAATGTCTTTAGACTTCTGCTCCGACCTAGGGATGCCGTAAGCTACTTTGCATCAAGGGCGAAATCTAGTCCAAGTTAACAAGTAGCCAATCTAGCCAATTTTAGATACTTGTTCATTTAGGGTCTTCTAACATTATTATTTTTATTTCCATAGCTCCACTCGCATTATCTTAGACCAGTAGTCCAAGAAGGAAGAATGGACAGATTCCTAGGCCCTAATCTCCCTGATGACCAAGTCTCCTCCTCCTCTCAACTGATCCTTCTCCTATCACCTACTGCTACCATCGGTCTCTAAATGATCAGGACCAGTGCCATTTTTCTATAGGGATGCATGTCGTCCTAATGCCAAGAACTAGCCATCCAAGCCAGTGCCATCGACAAGGAGATGACCAGGCTTCAAGGCGAGCTCGTTGATGCATAGAAGCATATTGGCTAGCTTGAGGGCGACCTGGCGATGGCAGCCACTGACAACACTACACTCTAACTTCTAGTGCAAGACAACAAAGTTATCTGTAAGGCTGGAGAGAAAGCGCTGGAAGAGGAGAAGGAGAAGAGAGAGAATCTCTGAGAAGGACTCAAGACACACTACTCATCTTTGAGTTACGTGATCCAAAAGTTGAGACATTGAGTTCCACCATCACCATTCAATGATAAGTTCACAGTGATAACTTCACTTGAAGCCCTCGTCGAGAAGCTCCGCCAAGTTCCTACTAAAGTCTTTATGCACCATGTCGAGGAGGATTGTACAATGATGTATACTAACACTAAGCATGCTCTTACCTATGTCTCGCTCCATCACCCCGATGTGAACATGAGCAAGGTAATCGAGAAGGGCTTGCCTCAGGACATGCGGTAGGAACTTATCAAGCAAGTGGACTCTGCAAGCCAAGTGGTGATGGACCTCTACTTGGAACTATAAGATTTATTTTGCTTTTTCGGCCCTTCTTTGTATTAAAACAATATTAGGCCATACTCGGGTAAATGATTATTTTTGTTTTTATGAGTTGATTGTTTTTTCTCCTCCTTTGATATTCATCGTTGTTAGTTTGCTTCAACGTAGTGAGGAAGACGAGATTGCAATGACCAACAAGCAATGTGGTCTAGTCATCACGCACGTAGATGAATCTGCAAACCCTCTAGCCAATCTTTCTCAGGACATTATTACTTTAAACCACGTGAAGAAGCTAGAAGTGTGCATCAAGTTCCTTGAGAAGGAGCTTATCAATACATTTTTACCAACACATGTTTTTCCTTGTTTATCTCATTAGTTGACCAACTTAAGTACTATTTGTGCATGGCAAGTATCAAGAACTTGGAAGGGGGCTCGCAACCGTGAGAACGAGAAGTTAGAGAAGAAACTAAAACTAGAGAAGTCTAATGCAAAACTCCTTATTTTTGCCAAGAACCATGAGACGGGATTATATAAGAATAGAGATATCTGGTTCCATGCCTATTTGGAGAACTTGTACAAGCTTCTTCTCACCGCCTACTAAGAACTTCATATTGATCGTCCGAAGTCAACTGGAAGCCTTCTAGGATATCTTAACTGGATCAAGGAGACTAGTGGCATTCTCATTAGGCTTCCTCATCAAATCAACAAGCATTTGAGAGCTGAGCCCCAGGGTTCAAGTTGGATTGGGGGAGCCCATGTTCTCGCCTACCTTAAGGACCAACGTTCAAATTGGTACATAGAATTACTGAACACGGATTTTATGTGCTCTCGGAGGTGTGCCACCAAGATTGATGCTCTAGCTTAGTCCTTTATTGGCCTCATTAAAAATATATTTAAGATAGTTTAGTGGCAGTGGCCAGCCTACTAGTACATTCTTGCAAAAGGAGAACTTTATGAAAAAAACATTAGTATTTGTAATATATGTAATCCCTATGTTTACTTTGAATTGACAAAGTAATTATAAGGGAAGAAATGTGCATGTTTAGTTTGCCATTTTTATTTTGTTTTGACAAGGTACTCAAAATGTTATTGAGTACCCCCCTAGCCCCCAGTTGATTGGAAATCGTATTTTTGAGAAAGCAGCCACACTTCTTTCCACTATTGTTTGAAACTAAAAAGCCCTTAGCCCTTGGCTATAAGTTTGAACTTTGTTGAGCTTATAGCATATACATACGCTATCATGAGAAGCGAACTCTTCCTATCTTCTAGCTAATTGGAAATATAGGGTACCCCCTATCTATGATTAGCCAAAGAATGTATATAGGGCATAGTAGTTGTATAGCCTGGCTGAAGTTGGAGTGACAATAAGGAACACAATTTTGGAGAGCACCGCATAACTTTAATATATATATATAGGACAAGAAGATAAACACACAAAAACCTTTCATATAAGGATGACTAAACATAGAATTTATGTAGCTAATTGATGTTCCATGAACTGGATAACTCGTGGCCCTCATCGTCTATAATCTTATACACTCTTGGTCAAAGTACACATATAACCTTGTGGGGACCCTTCCACTTTGACGAGAGTTTGTTTTTGCCTGCTTGGCTCTGTACTCTCCTTAGGACAAAGTCACCTACATTAAATTGGCTGAGCTCTATGACCTACTTGGTGATTCATCATGTTACTTCCTTGCTTCGAACCACTTCTTCAAGTGGGAAAGAAAATATGACTGTGACCTTGTGGGTTTAAAAGTAGTGGCACAACTTTTTTAACATCATGAAAACATCGTGGAGCAACTTCTAGATCTAAGGATATGTTGTCTTAGCATCATAGAGTATTTTGCTAACATAGTAGACCGGTCATTATATGCAATCTCGTTCGACAATGAGGACAGTGCTGACTGGGTAGGGTGTAGCTGCAATGTACAGGAACAATACCTCCCACGGTCGGGGGGTGACAAGGATGTGAGGTTTTAAGAGATATCTTTTGAGTTCGAGAAAGGCCTTTTTGGCGTCTTAGGTCTACTCAAATTTGTTGTGCTTCTTCATGCCATTGAAGAAAGGTAGTCATTTTTCTCCCATTCATGCCATGAATCTACTCAAAGCAGACATCCTATCATCTTTTGAACTTCCTTGAGTCTTATCGATGAATTCATTTCCTCAATTGTCTTGATCTTCTCAGGATTCACCTCGATTCCCCTACCAGAGACAATGAAACTGAGTAGTTTCCTTAATAGTACTCCAAACATGCACATCTCCGGGATTAGCTTTAGCCTGTGTTTCTAAAGATTGCAGAACGTTTCCTTGAGTTCTTTAATCAAGCAATTTTGGGTTTTAGTCTTGACCACAACAATGTCTACATATGTTTCAACGTTTCATCCAAGTTGAGATTGAAAAACATTTTCAACTTCCTGTTGATAAGTAGCTCTAGTGTTTTTTAACCCAAAGAGCATTTTGACGTAGCAGAATATACCGTATAGGGTTAAAAATGTTTTTTTTCTTGTCATCCTCGCTAGCCATGCTAATATGATGATAGTCGGAGTAAGCGTCAAAGAAACTCAACAACTTGCACCCGACTATCGAATTGATTAGCTCATCTATCCTAGGGAGTGAGAAGTGATCTTTTGGACATGCCATATTGAAATCAGTGAAATCCATGCACATCCATCATTACTGCTTATCTTCCACACCATGACAAGATTTGTTGGCCACTCGAGATGTGGAACTTTCCTATTGAAGCCAGCCTTCCAGAGTTTGTTGATCTCCTCTTGAATAGCTTCCTTCTGATCCGCATGAAACTTTCTAATTTTTGTTTAACCAGATTTGCATCCAATCGAATTATCAACTTATGCTTAATCACTTCTCTAGGGACCTCGGTCATGTCAGATGGTTGCTAAGCAAAAACATTTGTATTTGCTTAAAGAAAAGAGATGAGCTCGAGTTACTATTTCTCCTCGAGTCCTGCCCTAATTTTGACTCTTTTTTTGAGGTTGAAGTCGAAGAGTGGTATCACCTTGACAGTGCCATCAGACTTCACAAAGACATTTGGTTTACTATGCTTGCGAAAAGGTTCTTATATGGCAGATGGGCATGGAGTTTGATTGATCATATTTAGACTCTTTTTGTCAGACTGCACCATAATTTTAGCATCCATGGGAATAGTAATAACTCTCTTAGGTCCTGAATCTTGACAAGTTGGTACGTGTAGTGAGATATTGCCATGAATTTTGCCAATTGAGTATGTCCAAGGATTGCGTTGTATGTCGTATCAAAGTCAGCAACATCAAATGTAATCTTCTCAGTCCAAAATTTGTCCGGGCCACCAATCATAACTGGTAGAGTTATCTTCCCCAACGGCTTCAAAGGTGACTTTTGGTGTGATCTCGTGGAAGGGTTGATCTAAAGACTTGAGCTCGCTTTGAGCATGCTGATGAAGACCAGATTGATAGAGCTATCCCTATATATCATGACGTGAGCAACCCTAATAATCCTAATAGTGAGCTCAACCCCTATAGGAACTAGGGGTGGCGTAGATGGTAGGGTCGTCATTTGTTGATAACGCTACATGCTGATCTAATCACTGTAGCCTTGTCACATGTCCCTTGGACGTGGAGCATACCTCGCGTTCAATCCTCTTGTACTCTCTTTTGGAAGAATATGAAGTTGAAACTCCAAAGATATGAGCAACCATGAGGTTAGGAAGAGAGTAATCGTCCCCATTAGAAGACTTGGTGATGGAATCTTTTTTTGACCACACGAACTCTCTAGTCCTATAGCAGAGCCATTTGGCGGGTCATCTCTTTCTAGAAGACTTGTTTTATAGATAGTAAAAGAGTGAGAGCTTGTTTTATAGATTATGCAGTACTTTTGATTTGGTCCTTCGTCCTAGGACTTGTAACGCCATGACTGTTGGGGTGCTAGTTCTGCAACGAGTACCTCATCTTCTGCCTTGTGTATTTTGTTCCATTTTTTCTTCTGAGGCTGGACTAGGTCTTTGGCGGTACTTGCATCGTTTTTCTTCACAGAGGTCTTATCATTCATCCACCACCTTCTATTGGTCGCCAAATCTCTCGGGGTTGATTTGACTAGGCGAAGTCGTGAACGAGCCTGCGGAGGTCCAATTGAGAAGGATGACACCTTGGTCACATGAAGGCCTAGGAGTTCTGCTTAGCTTTAGTGCAGGTTCTTAGTCTTCGAGGTTCAAGAGCGTGCCAATCAATTTGACCCTGCAATTGACAAGGAGACAGAGGATCAGATCCACGAGCCAATCGGTCGATGGGTCGATATGGCTCACCCTATCGGCTGGGTGTCGATAGGAAGGTAGCACTCGAGCATCAGCTAAAAAGCCGATGAAGGTGTAAGTGATAAACGTGTGGAATATAATAAAGGACTTATCGACCAAAAAGTCGATGACGATCTGGATAGGGCAGCCGAAGAAAGTACGGAGTGGGACCCAATCCCTCCCAAAGTCACGAGGACTAGCGATCACCATAATGACACCGTTAGAGCCAACCTTGATAGATTGGACCAAACTGAGATAATATAAGGCTAAGGCTAACGATACAGAAATGATGGAGGCTAGATCGAACGTAACAACGGAAAAGGACGGGGCGAGGTCATCGGATACTTATTGGTCGAATGTTTGACGTAGGCCTATATCTAACCTCATTAGCTATCTGAGCTGATGGGAAATAAAACCCTCTAGATCTCAACACCAGCCCTGTTAGGTAGGAACCTAATAGATCGAACCGAACCAAGACAGTTTCAGGCCGAACCCGATGGAACCAGATCGATCACTAGCGAATTAATCGCTGGGCAAAAAATAAGACAGATATACGTATAAATCTATATTGGCCAGACAGCTGATACGGTAGGCATGCGGCCCGCAGTAAGGATAACTCATCGGCTACTCACTTCGACGAAATGCTGCATGAGAACCTACGGGCCGACGGCTCAATTCACCACCACCGATCTCATAGGTCAGACCTAATCGATGCAGCACGAGCCCAAAGACGGCGAAGGGATATCGATGGATCGATAGGCCTCACACGAATGTGATGCAGTATGTCTGATCGGACTAACAGTTTAGACCAAAACGATATAGCCTTAGATAGAACAAATGGACCAGGATAATGGCGGGATTTACCCCTTCGTCGGAGATCGAACTGAACTGATACAGTCTCGTGTTGAGAGCCAGAACCGGCTAGAATAAAACTTAGACAAGCTAGGGTGGTGATGCACTGAAGGTTGTGTTTGTAGAAGATCTGATTGATATCTCAATGAGTTCTAGGGGTCCATATTTATACCCCGAAATTACAAGAGTCCGACACGGTTACAGACAAACCCAAGACAACATTTCCTAATCATATAAGGAAACTAATCTATAAGAAGTTATAAAGCTA
Source organism: Oryza coarctata (assembly GCA_030770085.1). Lineage (NCBI taxonomy): Eukaryota > Viridiplantae > Streptophyta > Magnoliopsida > Poales > Poaceae > Oryza > Oryza coarctata. Next base: position 16,392,624 of record CM061475.1, read on the forward strand.
ACTAAACTCGCATATCTTACATAATATATTCTATATAGATAAAACACCATGCCGTGATTCCCATGACTCCTCCTTAGACTCATTCCCATTTGGATAACCTTCTGTCTTCGATCGGACCGAATCCATCCTCAACCCATCCGATCGGCTCTCTTACTATGTCAATCGGCTTTCTTCTACGAGCTGATCAGTCCTCCCTTTATCAGCCAATCCCATTTGTAGGTTGACCAAATTCTGGCATTAACATATGCCTCTCAATTTCAAAGTTTGTTAACGGACTTCAAAATTTCGAGCCGTTGTAATTCTCCGCAAACTGAGACGCCCATTACAGCCCGCAAACAACACCTACTTAGCCTAGATTCCTGCTAGGTCACCATACCTCTATAAAGTATTATGCCCCTTCATCCTTCTTCTTCATGTCTCCTCCTCACCAGAACCCCTAAAATCTCGATGAGCTCTGACGACCGAAGGCGAATCCCTATAGGTTGCTCCACCGATCATCAATCTTCTTTTCCTTTTACCTTCCATGATGGTGTCAACAACCGTAGTCCTTAAGGTAACCTTCTATCTGCTTATTTGCTCTACATTCTAGATAGATTTGATCCATTCTACCTCTTAATTTGTTCTTTGTTGGGTTCTTGTTTACTGTAGAGCCTTAGGAGTCAGATCACGATCCCAGTTGCTGACCACCTAGATTTCTTCTATCTAGGCCCCATGGGTAGTGAGGATTCAACAAATTTTATCAACTTTGAAACAAAACAGATCCCCTATAAAAACTCACCCACTAACAGTTTTAGATCTTAGTCTAGTAGACTCCCGGGATAGAGGAATTGGTTCCTCAGAGTATTAGCTTACAAAAGATCGTTCTGGGAAGAGATGGAAATCAGTCATTGCATCAACCTCTCCTTAGTTGATATGTAAAAGAATTAACCTCTACTCATATCGGCCTATTATTCTGGTTGAACGCTCTCAACGCTTTCATGTTTGGTTATGGGTTGATGACTATAGTCTTGATGGATGTCGTCTTGTTGACTTGCCTCAACACCACACATTACTTAAATTCGTCCATCCTCTAATTCAAACGCACTAATCGGCTAAACAACAAAAACATCGGAGGGTGGACTAAATACATATCTCTACATAGTAAGACTTCCGAACCAGTTGATGACTGGGAGTATGTTGCGTTCCTAAATTTGTGATTGGAGCGGTTCGTCTTTGGTGGTTCGATCTTTGTCCCGACGACCAACATATAGTGCTTAGCGGAGTGCTTGGCCAATCGATGCCAGATCTCTTTAGGGCAGTATCTTCTTGGAGACACTTATCAACTACTCTATCAAATGGTAAACAAGCTATCGGCTATCCAACCAGTTGGTCACACTGATGGTCCTTGGTGGTTTATATAATTATGGTTGAATATTTATACCTCCAAAGCCATCCCCAGGACCCCCTTATCTTCTCTGACTTTTTTGGTCGATCATCCAAAGGAAAGTAAAGCCAGCCGATGCTAATGTATCTTAATGGATGAAGTCGCATCGGCTCTTTCTGGAAGTAAAATGACCCTCCTCAAACTTAGCCAGTTGTTCAAAAGCTTTTACTATGGCTTTACCAAGAAAGCCAACCTCTGGTTTGCCTATGAGGACAATTTATTATTTGAGATGTTTTCCAGACTTCATCCTCTCAATGCTCTAGCTGATGAAGAATTGAAAACCATATTTCTTTTGGCCATAACTCCCAATCTTCTGCCGATTAGATTCTCATTGGGCCGATCCCAACACCCATCATACGAGTTATATCATCCATCTATCAATGTCCATCAGTTGGGTTTCGGCCAGCTCTCAATCGGGTTATTCTTCATTGGCAAGCTCTAAGTCCGAAGATATGTAAATAGCGGCTTGGAGTATGATCGGCTAAGAATGATAACTGAATCTCTATCCTTGGCCACAATCACCACCTTCGAGCCATGTATATTCAACACCAAACTCTTCGCTCAATGGTGGTTAGAGTGGAGAAGACATTTATTTACTTCATTGGCTAAACAATACTGCTCGTGCCTCAATCTTGACTACGTCGAGTCCAATGAAGAGGTAATCCTTCTCTATACTTTGTTTAATTCTAATTGTATTGCTCAGATTCCATGACCTTGCAGGCCGGCAAAAAAGAAGTGCCTATAACCAATGCAAATGGCCGACGATTATGTATCAACCTCCATCGGCTGAGCCCCATCTTGGACACGGTACTCCCTCTCCATTGGCTCTACTCCGGGTACCGCGACCATCAGGGACCAAACGCAAGAAGCTAGCAACTTGCCCTGTTTCCAAGAAATAAAAATCCAGCGCCGATGTCACGGTCGTGGTATCAATCTCCCAAGAACCTCCTCCCACATCAACATTGGCTCCTTTACCTTTGCTGGTACGTGCCAATTTAATATTTCCTCATCTTCTTGATACTTATGATATTTTTGCCTCGTAGCTTAAACCATAGGCTCCCAAAGTCCAATTACCAAAGACCACTATGAACATCAATCCGATCGTTACTCTAGAAGTCCTGACATCTTCAACAGCAACTAATCCTCAAACAAAAGACACCCAAATAGTCCGCGTCACCTCCACATCACACATCAGCCATATTCTCGAAAATATTCCTCATTAAGTCGATGTCAATGTTGCTCATCACACCACTCCCGTTGTGTCTTAGGTATGTTCACCCCATATTTGTATTTCTGTCTTTACTCATGGTCTTTTATTTACCGATGTTAATGCGCGGTCTCTGGGCGATTTATTCTCCTTCGACATCGGCAAATACCTAGAGACAGATGAAGACATATCCACTAGTACAGCGATTTAACCATTTCTACCAGCCGATGTACTTAAGCAATTATCTGATATCATGCATTGGCTGTATTCCAATCGGCTCACTGGTGGAAGACTGCAGACCAATTCGGGAAAGACTTGCTGAAATTGAACACCTTCTACCTGAAGAACTCACCGACGTACTAATGCTTGCTGCTTACTTAGAATCCCACAAGATCTAGCTGATCATGACCAGGTGACGTATAGCTGATTGCGCCTAATAAAGAGACTTAGCTCAAAATGATTGGCTATCCATCTAGATTGAGAAGAAGAAACTCAATGATATGATAGTTGACTCATAGGATACCCAAACTAAGCTAGGCCAAATGAAGAAACAAGAAGCCAATTTGATGGCGGAGCTCAATAAGGTGTGCCATGATATTGAAGTCACAGAATACCATCTTATCGGCTTATCGCAATCAATCCAAGATCAGAAGGCCTGAGTAGCAACAAAAGTATGTTAAGCACCTCATCACAAGAATTTAAAGACCATCATCAGATCCGATGAAGAAGGTATCCACACTATCAACGAAATAGATAGAATTCGCCTGCGCACGATTGAAGCAATCAAGAAATTCCTGTAAAACTTCAATGCTGAAAATCCACGATGTCACTTCTTCGAAACATTGATTGTCTATAATATAATTTGATTGGATCTATTGTTTTTGTTGCTTGTATTCCTAAAGGCGATATCCATTGATATTGACTATCTGTAACCGATATAACCATATCGGCATTTTGTCTTGATGAAATGTTAGAAATCGGCTGCATTAGCCAATTTATGTAAACAATACTAACTAACATCGGTTACCATCAATCGATAGAACACTATGGCTTCTGTCTTGAAGGGAATGAGAAACCGGCCGCACTTAGCTGATTTAGGCATCAACCCAAATGCTAAGATAATATTTCTTTAGATATTTTCCATTGAATGCTTTGACAAAATTTTCTCCTTCAAGACTTTTCAGTACATAAGCATTACCAGGTACATAGTGATTGATCCAATAAGGCCCCTCCCAGTTAGGTGACTATTTCCCAAATTATTATCTCTCGACCTAATCGACAAAATCAATTTCCATATGAGATCTCCTTCAAAAAAGATTTAGACATCACCTTTTTGTTGTAATGCCTGGCTATCTTGGCTTTGTTTTCTTAAATTATCTCAAGCGCCCTTAGCTGATTCTAAACCAAATCATCAAGTTCATCTGCCATTATGTTGTAATAGTCATCGATTGTCAATTGATCCTGTAAAGATACCATCCTAAAGCTGATATTAACTTTCCATGATAGAAATGCTTTATGCCCATATACTAACTGATATAGTTGTACTCAAGTAGATCTATGGCATGTCATCTGATAGGCCCACAATGAATCGGCTAATGTAACGTCCATCTTTATGACTATTCATCAATCTTGTGATTGATCAGCTTGATTAAACCCTTGTTGGAAGCTTCGGCTTGTCCATTAGCTTGAGTATAATATGGTGACTAATTTAACAACTTAATCCCCATACTGGCAGCAAACTGTTAAAACTCATCGGACATGAAAATAGAACCCTGATCAGTGGTAATTGTCTCTGCAATACCAAACCGATAGATAATATGTTTCTTGATAAACTCAATCGCACTCTTAGAAGTAACTTTCTTCAAAGGGATAACTTCTACCCACTTTGTAAAATAATTTATTGCCATCAATATAAACTTATGCCCTTTACTTGATAAAGGATAAATCTAGCCGATCATGTCAATTCCCCAATCTCTGAATGGCCATGACTTGATGATTGGGTTCATAGCCAATGCTAGAGCTCGCTGCATGTTTCCAAATCTCTAAGTCTTGGCATCCTCCAGTATTGTTGGTAAAAAATACTTAACTCTTCTCATCAACCATCTTATCTTCTGAGCCAATTGATGAGCCTCACAAATACCTTTATGTACTTTGCTCATTACTATCGTAGCTTCTTTTTTACCCAAGCACTTTAACAAAACCCTATCAGTGATCCGATAATACAAGTTTTCATTAAGCAATACGTATTTAGTAGACTTATACCCAAATTTCCTAAAAGCCGATTGTGATGGATTTTACAAATATTGGATAATCTCTCGTCTCCAATTATCGGCTTCAATATGATTATCGATATCGGCTATTTTAGTTTCTATCTTCCTATCCAACTGATATCCCGAAGCAATTTGAACAAGATCATTAGCTTCTAAATTCTGCTATCTAGGAATATGATCCAACAACACCATCTTGAAATTCTTCAATAAATGTTGACCAATGATATTGAGCAGATGTGGCCAGGGTCACAAAGTTAGTCAAGGAGCAGTTCGGTATCAAGCTTAAGGGGCAAACCTTTATGTATCAATACCCCTACCTGAAGTGGTTCGACAGAGTTCCACTATCACGTAGGTAGTGATTTTTCACCAGCTGATGGAGTTTTTTTTGGCTCTTTATCTTTTCAAGATTGGTGATAGAAGACTTTATCTTCTAGAACCATTCTGTGAACTGTGGGTTCGCGGAGAGGTCTGTTGTAGGTTGGTCCAAAAGAGAATGATATGTCACTAGGTGTTGTATAGTAGTGACGTTTTCATCCTCGGAGGGAGTAGATGTAAATGGCGATGTCGATCTGAGTACGTCATTAGCTCTGAGACCTTGCATCGGTTTTGTAGCTCATGGTGAAGTCTTCTCGATCGCCCCGTCAAAAAGATAGGCAATAGTTGGCCGAATTAAATCTCTTTGGCCCAAGCTTTCACCAAGTTCTTCATTGGAAGTGTTGTTTCTCAAGGTCATCTTTGATGGAAAACTTCAAAACACCATCCCCTACCTAGTGCTAACCGTTGATGGTGATAATTGAATATTCATAGGTGTAGGGTTTGGTTGCTACCAAAGTATCTATAAGACAGTAATAAGAAAAAGACATAGAGAGATTTTTATATAGGTTTGTGCCATCGATGTGAGTAATAACTCTAGCCTTGTTTATATATATTGAGTAAATCTAACTACATAGAGTATACAACAATCTAACGACGAGATGTAGTCGGTAGTTAGCAGCGAGATGACTTCACATATATTGGTTCACTGTGGTTTATGGTTTGTGTTTTGCTTAAAATTGGATGTGATTATTTCTCTAAGTATAACTAAAAAACTTTTTAGGTAATACGATTAAGTAGATTGATTCGTTTACATATCGGACTTCATAGCTTTATGTTATGTAGAATCGGTTTTCTTTTTTTGTCGTATATATATGGTATTTCTAAAGATACTTAGTCCAATTATATGAGGTATGCCATATTTAGAAAGCATACAACATGATTAGGAAAGAAACCAATTAGTCCAATTATATGAGGTATGCCATATTTAGAAAACTGACAATATGATTAGGAAAGAAACCAATTAGTCCAATTATATGAGGTATGTCATATTTAGAAAATAACAGTAAAGAAATAAAATTATACTGCATGGTTAAAAAATTTGGTTTATCTCTTCTATTCCTTCCATGACGCTTCGATTAGAACTGGTTTCAGAATTTCGCACAAATTTGGCAGTGTACAGTTTACAACAAAAAATTGCAACGAATGCTATCCCTCTCAAGAAAAGCCCCGCGTTGAATTTTCATACCATTGCGGAATACGTGGTCTCAATCCGAAGAAACGGATGGATAGATGCAAATGCGGAATTCAGCAAACCAACTGTTGCCCTGTTGGTGCCAATAAAAAAACGTAACATCATCAATGCACATCGACGCTTAATTTCTTCTGTTTGGAAATATGCGACTAGGGTTGTTTGCTTTGCTTTGGAAATGGCAATGTGCACACAGATTATCCCCCTTTACCCTCATTTTGCACTTTCAAACGTCTGGAGAAGCTTACCGGTTCCCACACTTCGGTTTACCGTGAATAGCCTCAGGCGCCAAAATGGACGCATTCAATAACATAAATACCTTGTTGCATTGCATAACTCTAACCCCTTCTCATACTACAATCTAACTGTGATGCATCGTGAAGTTAGAGCATCACATGCTTACTCATGTTAATTTGATTGGTTCGACAGACTATAAGTCTCACTAAATAATATGCATTCTATAACCACCAGCATTATTATTTATCGGTAAACAAATAATAGAGTAGAGAGATATATGCGAGAATAATGTAAGGGTGTGGTTTTAATGAAGCATAGGAGAACACATAGTGACACGGGCAAAATAAAATTTTGCCCACTTTCTTTTGCCTCACTCGATTGCTACTTTTTTCTCTAACAGAATTGCTAACTAACATTTGGCAGAGGGGACCATCATGTCATGATTCATATCCGCACTCTTCTCCTTTAGCTCTAGCAAGTCGCAGCAACTCCGGTGAAACTTGGTGATGATCCAACTAGTTAGAATTAGGGGTTGGAGTCAGATGCGAGGGGAGGTGAAAGAGAGAAGGGGCTGGAGTCGGATGCAATGGGAGGTGAAAGAGAAGACAACTTCCCAAGTTTAGAGGGAGGCTGAGAAGGCTCTAGCCCGTGGAGACATGGGCTGGTAAGGCATTACCACAAAAGTTATAGGGTCTACAACGGACGATGGGTAGAGTTGGCAACAGGGGGGTAAAATTGGAATGGAGATATTAGAAGATGGAGGGCAGCACTAGCAGAATCGACGGAGGAAGCAACCAGAGATGAAGGAGGAGGGTATGGTGGGGGGCATGGGAGGTGATGAAGACCATGGAACTAAGAGGTTAGGAGAGGGAAAGGATGGCGGTGTAGGAGGATCTTCTCGGAGCTTGGGTAGATGGTAAGAACAGTGGTAGTGTGGGTGGGAGTGGAGAAAGAGGAGGTGGTGTGTGAAAATGGGTAATTGTGAGAGTGATGGGATCATGAGAGTTTGTATAGGAAATGGCGATGAGATGTAAGATAATTAATTGTGATCCTACGGTTCAAAATTTGACAAATTTGATATCCATTTTTTTAACAGGAATGCTAGGGGATGGTATCCCTCCCCCCATACGCGCGGTATGCTTCTCTCGCGCACATCGCCGAGCCACACTCGACCGAAACTCCAGCTCTTGCCTATGTGCATAGTTAGGAAGGGAGTGTGCACCACTAATGCCTAGCCAATCGGCAAGCCATCGGTTGCTAACACCTCCTCCCATAGGTTGCCAAAATCAATATCGAGCACCGCATTTGTCCCCTTCATCGAGCTTCATGGTCCCTATTGTGACCACTTCGTTGGGCTCCTTCATCGCCGCCGTCACATCATGGAGCTCTAGATTTGCTCTGTCTCCTCAAGCTCTAGATCTTCTCAAGGAGAAGGTAGTGGTTGATGGTGCTAGGTTCAAGCATGAGGTCACTTGGGAAGGTAGATCTCGTCGGAGAGCCTTTGACAAGCTTGGCGGAGACAGCTCAAGGAAGAGGGTGAGGCGGCTAAAGTTGGAGGTGGCCTTGTATCCTCCCCTTACCCATATCCTGTGTGACTGACAAGCATGTGGATGAGGAGGTTCTAGAGATTGTAGAGGAGGAGGTGGTGGTACCCATATATAGCAGGCCTGGTACAGAGGGTGTTCGACAAGGGGGCAAAATAGTGATCGTCTTATCTACCATCAATCTTGTCCTAGCCTCACATCCAATGACATAGGGTGGCAGGCAGCACGTTCGACAGATGTGCTGCCTGCATGGGCTCATCGATTTTTGCCCGCATAAATAGCTCATCGATAGGTGGGCCTAAGGATGATGCATGTAAGGAGAAGCCAGCTATGACATGCCTTTTTTTGTGTCAGTAGGTGAAACAAATGAGGGGAAAAACATAGCTAATTAGACATCACATAATGACTATTATAGATATGGCCTACTAGGTCCCCATCCCTCAAGTCCATGGCCAAAAAGGGTATCGAACCCAAGCTATAAAAAAAAGACTAAGGGTTGTAATTTCCTTAATCACCTAAGAACATACTAAGAATACATATAAGTTTGGTATTACCTCATCACATGATTTGAAATTGCATAATAAATTTCCTATGAGCGCGCGCCCTGACACCTTGCCCGAACTCAAGAAAGGGTTACATCGGATCCATGCTTCTGATGTTTATCCATCGATAGACATTTTCTTCATTTTGTAGCAACTATGGCTTTCTTCATTTTGTAATGACTATCACTGATCTTATTTCTCCTTTGACCATTTATCTTTTTTTAAAAAAAATGTAAATTCTTTGAAAACTACAATGTATCGCATTCTTACCATAAATATGAAACTCTCGTTTATATTTTATAGTTTTGTAATTATTTAAGAGTTATAATAACAAAGTTGAATTGACAATAATTTAAAAAGGATGAGCATATACTTTATGATTATATACATGAGTCTCATGGGCCAAAAGAAAACAAATTATCTTTCACTGATTAATCTCTCTGTTTGTAAACTTCTTTTGAATTCCGATTTAAAGGTTTCAAATGGAACTACACATTTGTGTTTGTCGTTCAAATCCTCCGAAATCCCCTCTCTCTCTCTCTCTCTCTCTCTGCCGTCCCACGCGATTTAAACGTGCCGGTCGTCTTGTCCGCGGGTAACTCGTTCGAGCGGACATCCCTCCACGTCCTCACCTCCTATTCCAGAAAAAAGAAAATCAACCCCCTTCTGTAATTCCCAGCCACTGCTCGGTGGGCTCCACTGCGACTGGACCCCACTTCCGCCGCTGTCGAGCCGCAAACCAACCACAGCCGCGCGCCGCGGCGTCACCTCTCCTTCCCTCGTTTAAAAGGCGCCGCGAGCGAGCTTCACGGCAGCATCAGCTTCGGCGGCGGTGGCGGCGGCGGGAGCAGTGAGCAGCAGTAGGTCGTCTTCTTCCTCCGGCCACGCGGGCGCGCGTCGCGGCCAGCGCGGCAGACCAGTAGGCCGACCTGCCCCCTCCATTATTTGTGCCATTTCCGCGTCGCCCCACCTCCCTCCTCCACTCTCCTAATTGAGCCGAACACCGCAATTGCAGGGTTCCGGAGCCGAATAAAAAAGTTGCCTCCCCCGCAAAAGTAAAAAACAAAACAACCATCCACCAGCGCATCGCGGCACCGAGCAGGCGGGCGGGAGAGCGAGCGGGCGGAGGGAGGGAGAGAGAGGGGAGGGTGGGGGTGGAGGAGCAAAAGTTCGATAAAAGGAGAGGAGACGAAGCGTCCAAGCCCAAGTAACTTGCCCCCAACCTCCGCCTCGACCTCCTCCTCCTCCTCCTCCTCCTCCCATGCCCACATCGAGATCTTAGCTGCGCCGGATATCGAGAGGGAGGAGCGGCGACGCAGCCCTCCCGATCCCTCCTCCTCGCCGCCGACGTCGCCGCCGCCGCCGGAGCCGACGACGACCGCCGATCGGTAAGTGATCCGATCCGCCTGCGTGCCAGGCCCCGGGGGCCGATCGGCCGTGGGGACAGTCGGATCTGGTACGGATCGCGGCGAGGGGCGGCCGGATCTGGTACGGATCTCGCCGGGGCGGGCGTAATTCCGTGACCCTGTGAGAGGGGGGGGGGGGGGGAGCGCTTGGCGTTTTGCTACGTGGGTTGTGGGTGCGGCCCTCGATCGCGGCGTAGCTTTCAGCTCGGATCTAGCTGATGTGCGTCCTGCGCGCGCGGGCGCATGCGTTTCTGTGGTGGCGTTGTGGATAAGTTGGGGTTTTGTCCGCATTTGTGTATGGCTGGCTGGTGTCAATTGGTCTTGCGTTGTGGATTGCAGGGGGAGGAGGGGAGGGGAGGACGCGATGGAGGCGGACTCCGGGAAGCTCTTCGTTGGCGGCATCTCGTGGGAGACGGACGAGGACCGCCTCCGCGAGTACTTCGGCCTGTTCGGGGAGGTCACCGAAGCCATCATCATGCGGGACCGCAACACCGGCCGCGCCCGTGGGTTCGGGTTCGTGGTCTTCTCCGACCCAGGCGCTGCCGAGAGGGCCACGATGGATAAGCACATGATCGACGGGCGCATGGTAATCATGTGCTGACCTCCTTGCTCTTTCCTCTGCTAGTCAAGTAGTGTGCATTTCGGTGGCAATTCTGTCCTAGTGAGGCTGTTCGTTGTCTGAAGTCAATTGTCCATACCGATTCAGGTGGAAGCGAAGAAAGCTGTTCCCAGGGACGACGTGAGCATCACCAGCAAGAACAATGGCAGCAGCATAGGGTCACCTGGACAAGGCCGTACTAGAAAGATCTTTGTTGGAGGCTTGGCCTCTAATGTTACTGACGTTGAATTCAGAAGGTACTTTGAGCAATTCGGTGTGATAACAGATGTGGTTGTCATGTACGACCACAACACGCAGAGGCCTAGGGGCTTTGGTTTCATCACCTATGATTCAGAAGATACGGTGGACAAGGTGCTACACAAGAACTTCCATGAGCTGAACGGTAAGATGGTTGAGGTCAAGAGAGCTGTTCCAAAGGAGCAATCACCTGGACCTGCTGCACGTTCACCTGCAGGAGGGCAGAACTATTCTATGAGCAGGGTCCATAGCTTCTTGAATGGTTTCAACCAGGGATACAACCCAAACCCTATTGGAGGTTATGGCATGAGGGTTGATGGAAGGTATGGTCTGCTTACAGGCGCACGGAATGGATTCTCTTCATTTGGCCCTGGTTATGGAATGGGCATGAATTCCGAATCTGGGATGAATGCAAATTTTAGTGCCAACTCTAGTTTTGTCAATAACTCCAATGGGCGGCAGATAGGTTCATTCTACAATGGTAGCTCAAACAGATTAGGTAGTCCTATTGGTTATGTTGGTCTTAATGATGATTCAGGATCACTATTGAGTTCAATGGCAAGGAATGTTTGGGGTAATGGAAATCTGAACTACCCAAGCAACCCCACAAACATGAGTTCTTTTCCATCTGGAACTGGAGGTCAAATGGGTATTACCGGTGACAGTATTAATTGGGGAGGTCCTACTCCTGGCCATGGAATGGGCAACATTTCAAGCCTTGGGCTGGCTAACCTTGGCCGTGGAGTTGGAGACAACTTTGGGTTGCCTTCTGGCAGCTATGGAAGGAGCAATGCAACTGGTACCATTGGTGAACCCTTTTCTGCACCACCCAATGCATATGAAGTGAACAATGCAGATACATATGCCAGCAGCTCCATTTATGGAGACTCGACTTGGAGGTTCACGTCATCAGAGATTGATATGCCTCCTTTTGGTAATGACCTTGGAAATGTTGATCCAGATATCAAATCAAACATACCAGCAAGTTACATGGGCAGCTATACTGTTAATAATAATCAGACAAGCAGAGGTCAGTAGTCACTTCAACGTTTTGCTATGAGCTAAACACATATTCTCCATTTCTTTAGAACAAAATTGATGCTTTGTCACTTAGTTAGCCATTAATGAAGCAAATAAATTATTTACTCCCTGCCGATGCTGAATGTAGGTCATCTTAGAGTTGTGCACAGGAATTAGAAAATGTTAAAATGGCCTTGCTGCCCTATTGTTATTAGACAGTGGAAATGCTACCTCATCTGTACACGAGACTAATAGCATTCAATTAGCAAGAACATAAGAGGAAAAACTAGGGGACGGATGCCTATAACAACTTACTTTTAATGAAGAGTAAAGAACTCTAATACGACCTATATTTGCAATCGGAGGGAGTATCTTTTTATTCAACAAATAAAAGGGCTTTCATGGCGTATGCTTAAGCAAACTGGTGATACTATATTAAGAAAAAGATATCTTTCTTGGGTGTTTCCAATCCAGTGAAATTAAGCCGTAGGAGTTAGGACGTGATGATGGTTAAATTTTGCATGAGCACAAAAGCAGCCCATATTCCATATCTATGATTCTACTTTCTATATTTAAATCCATGCCTAAAATGTAATCTGATGTCTCAATTCACACGTAGGTGTTTATCTAGATTCTAGATGCCTTCATTTGTTGCCCACACTTAAAATGGAATACTTATGAGTGAGAGTTGAGCACTACACTTGAAAAAAAAATCAATATATCCTATTGCTGGTCTATGTCTACATGTTACATAGAATTTTGAAACATTTGTATTAGCCGAGGACCTAATCTTGTAATAATTTCTCACCACAGCTAATTCGTCTTATGATAATCCTGTTTTGCCTCTGCATGTGTTTAAAGTTCTGGCAATAGGTTAACCATTTGTTGAAATAAAATAATCATGCCTTAGAGGGTTGGGTAAATTTTATGGATGCACTTGGGTTAGCTATTGGCTCATATTGACTTCATTCTGCTGCACATCAAACCTAATAATGGTGTTACATTTGTTAATTTATGCATCTGAATTATTTGTATGCAAATGAACAGAATGGAGGCAATGCTTCCTACATCACTAGGAAAATGGTAGCACCTATGTAGTTAGTCAATTCTGCACTTATTAAAAATGAGCAGTAGATGAAGCATTTGATTGTACACTAGTGTGATACGCTGCCCTTTTCTAACACATGTATTTGATTCTACACGGTCCTTTTCTAGAAAATTGAAAGGAATCTTGGTCCTAGAGTTTAATGAACTTGGACGCTGGTCATCTACCTATATTGCCCAGATACTTTGACGGAGCTATAATGTTTTGGTTGTTAATTCAGACAACTATGCTCACTTGTAGCCCAATTCATCTTCATTGCTAGATCAGTCAGTCAGTCTAAAACTCTAAATTTCAGTATGGCCTAAGGGTCCCTTGCCTCTGTATGCTATGCATAATCTGTAATTAACACCAAATTTAGCTATCTACTGCAAATTCTAGACACTGATAACATGTTTAGACATACATGCAGTCAAAATTTTGAAATTTTGATTATCGCATGGGATGCATGAAATCATTTGTAAGTAATATAAATATACTACAGCTGTCAATAGAAATTAGTGGTACAAATTGTGTTAGGAATTGTTTCTTTGTTTGTAAAGGAATGCATTTGTTAAGCGTAGAGCTGTATGAATATGTTTTGGAATAAATCAAATACTTGATTTTGATAAAATGTTTTATTTTACCAGTAATTTAACACATGATCTGCGACCGGTAAAGTAAATGAGGCTGTTTTTATATCCTCTTTATCATTGAAACCCATGTTGAGGATAGCTACAACATTTCTTTCTTACTATGATTTGTCGAATCTTTTTGCAGGTATCACTTCCTAGTGAGAGTACTATTATATTCATATATGACTTGGGATAGATGAAAGAAGCATTATATCAGGTATTCAGGTGCATGACTATGAATTGGTGATATCAGGTTAATATACGGGTTAGTTAATTGTTTCTAGCTAACCAGAGGTGTGGTTTATGGACACCACCATGCTAGAGGAGCGAATACAAACGTTTTGTGAAGGTTTCAGATTTTAGTTTAATTCCTACATGTATTAGGTCTTGGTTTTTTAATGAGATGTGCAGTGGTGATTGCGGCACATACTTAGAGTGTTCCAACATAAGCTGGAATCCTGTCATATGGACAAAACTTGTATACCAAAGGAATGCTTTATTATCTTGCCCATTTATGGCTACATTAGCTCGCCTGTTTTCATTCCCTTTTTAACCATTCCATTTGTATACTAGAGATCTGCTTGACTTACTAGTGAAACAATTCGGGGACGCCAATCCTATCTTTGCAGCTGGCACCCAGAAATAAAGCCACCAAAAGTACATACTTATTTGTTCTCCCTTGATTTGCCATATGTATGCTTCTGTTCGTTTTAAAATAGAACTTTGGGTTTGATTATGCCAATTTGCGCATTGTATATCATTGCTGTAAAGCTTATATATAGCTGTTCTGCTGTTGCCTGTTGGTTTAGTTAACAGCCTTTCATAGCATGGTAAGTGACTTGTGCCTTTCTGTTCGCTCATCTTTTGGAAAGTAGCTTTGAGTCTCAGTTGGAGGGAGTTCCCATTTAGGTGGTTAATCCTTAAGGACATGGCATATATGTACTTGCTCTAGAAATTAGTTCATAGTCTGCTTCTATAAATCTGCTTCCTGGCCTCATCACGAAAACTTCACCATAACTTTTAGGCTACATTATGACTCTGCTACCTATTATGTGCAAAGCGCTCCACCTAACTATTTTTCATATATGTTGAACTGTTGATATATCAATGCCTTTCCTACGTGTGGAATTAAATATTTTGGTAGTAATATAAGAGTAATTATACTTCTGCAGAAAAAACAGAGATTGTGTTAGCATTTCCCTAAAGGACTAAATGGCACTTTTTTTTGAAGGATTTCAAGGATAAAAATCCTACACCTATCCTGATGACTGATGTGTCCTGTTCTATCCCCCTATTTCAACCATGATTACATAGAACTTAGTCTAGACAACTATCAAAATTTTGTCTGCAAACCAAACGACTCTATCAAATTTTTGGTAATGCTCAAACCGTATCACCTTGAAAGTTTTTGTAAAGATGGTATTGGCAATCATACAAACATATCCGTTTGATCACAAAGGACCAAACAAGTGAGAAACTAGACTGAAATCGCACATACAAATTATAGCGGCTGCATGTCGTTATATTTAAAAAAAAGGATTGTTAGAACGCATTGGAAAGTTAAAGGTGTTTTTATAGAAAGGGAGGGGACTCCCCCGTTTCCATTACCAGAAATGACAGTATCCTACCAGCCCCAAAAACCCAAACAGCCAAACTGCTTCTCTTCTATTCCAGCCTCTTCATGTTGATTCTCCATCCAAACTTGAGCCGTAGACTTCAACTACCACTTGCTTTAGAAGTTGGACCCCCCAGAGCAGCCTACTTGGGTTTTCCTAGCTCAGGAAGTAATTCAGAAACAAAAATAGTGAATTAGTTCAATGGGGGTCCTTAGGAAATTTTTGTTTGAAGTAAGCAACATTTTGTGTTTTCCAAATAGACCAAAAGACTTCTGCAACTCCAACCACAACTAAAAATTTTTATATCCTTAACAAAATTCTGCAGCATTGAAAATACCCAATGCAACATAAGGATTCTGTGATGGCACATAAGGACATACCCAATGCAACAAATAAAGGACACCGATGATCCTAAATATATCAAAACAGAAATGACCCCTATTGCAGCATCCAAGCGATAAATTTCCAACATCCCATTTAGCCTACCGCAACAACAAAATTCTCTTTATGCAAAAATGGAAAATAGAAGAGCTGCAGCAATACCCCCAATAAAAGACCATTGCTGCTTGATAGCTGCATTTTCGCTATTCCAGGGAGCACATGGAGTGCGAATTTCTTCTCATCTGTGATAAGTTAAGGCCTCTTTTGGAACACAAGAATATAAAAACACATGATCTTTATAGGAATTCAGATGGAAAATAAAGGATTGTAAAAACATAAAAACAACGTAGGGATGACCATTTTGATGTGCTACAGGAAAAACATAAAAATCGAATGTGAGATAGATTCAAAGGAAATTTTTAACGAGGTTAGAGCTCATACTAATAACTTCTCTAAAAAATTCTCATGCATATATAGAACCATTTTAAAGGAATTTTATAGGATTCAAACATGTGCGATCCTTTGTTCCAAAGGACTGTATAGGTAAAATTACTATAGAATTCAAATTATGCAAAAATCCTCCATATTTTCTTTGTTCCAAAGGAGATCCAAAGGTGTTGATATATGACAACTGATGTTGTCTACAATATTTTTCATCAGCAACCAGTAGATATAAGTAGATTGCATACTGCATTTTCCATCCCGGAATATCGTCCGAGCAAGCTCAGTTTGACTGCCTAAGCATCTCCAACGGCCTCTAGCTGGAGCCTTTTCCGCCCTTCTTAGATCGAACAGTCAAGGTGAAAACCTCAAGGACGAAGGCAACCATGGCGATGGCCAGAACGACACCTACGTATCCATGCCTGTACTTCTGGTCCTTGCAGGATGTCGATGTCCTTGAAGACATTGACGACGCTCGGAAATGACGACCGTGTTGCCGACGGACCAGTGGAACAGGTTCCAGTAGAAGCGAACTTTGACGGTCTTCTTTGGTCGCATCTGCAGGGCAAAAAACTCACACAGAAATGGCAGAAACAGTTCGTTTTAATTTAGCTCGCAAAAAATCAGTAACGAAGTTTCTGGATTTTAGTGTTCTCAGTTCTCACAGCTTCACAGCATCACTGGACTTTTTCCTTCACCCAATTGCTATCTCAAAATCATTGAGTATTGTGCTGGAGAAGATATATATTGTGGAGTACCTGAAGAGTTGCTAGGGGAAAAGGCTGGCGCGATGCCGAAGTTGCATTCTTGCGGCACAGCGTTGCGTCGTAGACGTTGTCGCCGTTGGTATTGCTGAAGTTGAAATCGCAGCTCTGGGACGACAGGACGCTGTCGTCGTACGTCTGGTGGGTGCCTGGGGCGTCGAGCCGGCCTACCAGACGATGTTCTGCCTGGTGTTGTTCCCGAGAAGCTGGATGGTGGTTTAGATGGCGTACGGGCAGATGGAACGCCGAGAGAAATTTTGTTGTGTCAACGGGAGACTGTGGCGAGCGGTTCGCCGCTGCCCGGAGTAAGCAAAGGTGGGTGCAAAAGTGGGCTTGAATTGCGTGTGCGGCTGTGGACTGGGAGGGTTTAAGCCAATTTGGGATGGAATATTGGAATATCAGTTTGGGCTAAGATAAAAGGCCTAGTATCGGGCTTTAACCTGGCCCGCCATAGAGGTCAGGCGTTTGGGCCTATTAGCTTTCACGGCCTTCGGAAAAGAGGTCAGCTTGGGGTGCGTACGGCTGTCCATCTTCCCAACATTTTTCATTAATTTTTCACACACCACTTTTCAAATTGTAAAAGTTTTATATAAAAATATATGTTTTAAAAAATTATATTAATTTATTTTTTTAAAATTAACTAAAAATTAATTAATCATACGATAATTAGGATTCTCATTTTACGTGCCGAGGGTTCTCTCCATAGTGTAATTCTCAATTTGTTTGGTTCGTTTTTTTTCATAGGAGATGGAAAGAAGTTAGCTTTGTTTTTGCAGCATTTGCTCCAGTAGTACTGTAATACTGGAGCAAGGTTTGTGTGATGTCTCGTTCCTTCCTTAAAAGAATTGAAGTGATTAGTTCAACACCGCCCGGTGTTCACTGATAGGAGAGTGTTAGCTTAAGCTTCAGAGTGTTCCTTCGTTTGTAATAGTGAGGTTCTTCTAGCCCCATGATGTTTGGCCACAGGTGGTAGGCGGTTTGGCAACAACTTTGAATTGTAGTCTTTTTTAATCAACTTCTCCCAATCTTAATATAACCGGCCGGGGCATTTGCCGCCGCCCCTGCGAAAAAAAAAAGTTCAACACAAATATGAGTGATGTCTCGTTCTTTAAAAGAATTCCCTTGTTTAGCAGTAAAGCGTTTTAGTATTAGAAAGGGACAAAAATATTTGCTTACGGAGAGGGACTAATCTTGCTGTTGTAGTGTTGTGCACAGCTTAAACTTGTGAATCTAGGCTTACTCGGCCCATATTAGATTAGGCCCACTCGGTCTCATCAATTTGCTCGGTCTAATGTATTTATACTCCGCGTCCCATACGCTTTGTGCTGTGGCTAAAACCCTAATCACCAAATCGTGTTTGTGTTCAAATGATATCAGAGCCACGGTGGCGATCCGTTCGATCCGATCCTCTCGCCGCTCAGTGTCTCTATCGTTTCTGCTCGCACAAGCTTGCCGCCGCTCGATCTTACTATTCACGCACACCTCTACACTGGTGTTGCTGCTGCTGCCAAAATCTTACCAAGCCCCATCACCACCAGTCCACACTCTCACCACCGACCCCACGTCACTGCTGCCGTTAAGAGTGCACAAATCCATGGCTCCGACACGCTTGCCGAGCAACTTTGTCTATAGCACGAGGTCGTTGAGCTCGAGGCCGACACCGTGCACCAAAGGGTCACCGAGGACCGCGAAATCGCCCTCGCCATGCATGAGGCTAAACATGCGGCTATGCATGCACAAGCCCTTGCCGTCCTCAACATCAAGATCTTTGTCCCCGAGACACTAGATCACACCACCAACAACTATAGCCAATGGCAAATCCTCTTTCTCGTTATCCTGGGCAAGTATGCCCTAACCAACCACGTCCACTCCGACTCGACAACTCCGACCGCTCTGCGTGGGTTCAGATGGATTGCACCATCCTGACTTGGATCTATGGCACAATCGTCATCGACCTCTAGCATATGGTAATGCTCCACAACCCAACTGCTCAAACCGTCTGGTTTGTTTTTGAGTCAGAGTTCCTCGCCCAGCACGAGTCACACACGCTTCTTCTTTCCACCGAGTTTCACACCGTTAGACAAGAGGGACATCCATCACCGACTTCTATCGCCATCTCGAGATGATGGCTAGCACTCTCTCTGAGTTTAGGGATCCAGTCGATGACCGCACCCTTATACTGACTCTCCTCCAGGGACTCAATGACAAGTTCCATCACATGATCTTCAACCTAAAGATGTAGCAGCCGTTCCCCACCTTCAACAAAGAGCGCACCCTACTCCTTCTCGAAAAGATCAACCTTGACGCCACCGCTGAGGATGCTCTACCCCTCATATTCGTCGCCATGCATCACCAGCGCCCTCTAAGCGGGTCCACTGGCGGGGGCTTAGGACAAGGCGGCCATAGGGGCTACAACACCAATCCGCGCCTCCCAACCATTGCCATGGTTGTGGCGGCAAACCTGCCTTCCCATGCGCTAGCACCTTCAACCCCGGTCCTCGCCATGGCGCCCCCTTCCTCAACCCTTAGCCTAGGACTATGCAGCTGTGGCCGCATTCCTACGGCCCTAGCCACATCGTAGGGTCAACACCGTGCCACTCACTGTCGCCGTTCGAGCCACCAGGCGCCCTCACTGCCTCGGCATACCCCCTCTACTACGTCGCACCACCCGGGTCCGGCCCTCCTCCAGGTTTTGCCTACGAGGATGTGCCCACCTCGCCACCGGGGTTCGCCTATGGCGGGCCGTCTACTTCACCACCTAGCTTTGTTGATGCCCCACCGGTCTTTGGTGCCGCCTCGCTCGCTCCGCTTGTGCCGTTGCCGAGCACTTGATCCCCGATGGCAGGCCCTTCCTAGGATCAAACATCTCTCATCAACAACTTCAACACTTTATCTTTGATTCCACCGGCCTCCAACGAGTGGTACGCCAACTCTGAGGTCTGCTCCCATATGGCCAACACCACTGGTATACTCACTTCCTCGCAACTTCTTTTTTCATTCAATCCTTCACTGTTGATTATAGTAAATGGAGCCCTACTCCCTGTCACCTCTGTTGGGTCATCCACTATTTCCACGCCACAGCGATCCCTTATTCTCTCCAATATTTTAGTTGCTCCTAGCATCATCAAAAACTTAATTCTAGTTCAACGTTTCACTATTGATAACAATTACTCCATTGAGTTTGACCTGTTTGGCCTCTTTGTGAAGGACCTGTAAACTTGGAGCGTTATCACCAGGTGCAATAGCATGGGTGACCTCTACCTGTTCTTTTCGTTTGCTGTCAACTCACCTGCCTCATTGCCACTACCTGCTCCACCACCATCTGGCATCGTTGTGTTGGTCATCTTGGTCCTGTAGCTTTATCAAAACTTGTCAACTCTAAAACTATTTCCTGTAATAAACACACTTCTGATCATATATGTCATGCTTGCTAGTTAGGCCGCTATTTGCGCCTCCCCTTCAGCTGGTCCACCACTTGTGCGCTTCACCCCTTCAACCTCATACACTATGATCTCTGGTCATCCCCCGTTGTTAGCGTATCAGCTTATAAGTACTATCTCATCATTCTCGATGATTGCACTCATTTTACGTGGACTTTCCTCCTCCGCGTCAAGTCTGATACCTTTGGCGCTCTATCCAACTTTTTTCGTATGTGCGCACCAGTTCGACACCACCATCAAGCGAGTTCAGTGCGACAACGTCCGTGAATTAGACTATTCCTCAGCTCGCATGTTCTTTCTCACAAACAGAGTCATTCTCCCTCCTCTTTCAAGCAGTCTCCCCTCACTTATTGGGTCGATTCTCTTCATACAGCTACATACCTCCTCAACCTTCATCCCACTACAACCCTCGACAGCCTCACTCCTTTTTTTGCTTTTCATCGCACGTATCCATCTTATATTCATATTCGCGTATTTGGCTACACCCGCGAACCTATCCTCCATAACTCCACATAAACTATCTCCTAACTTCTTTTTGTGTATTTTTCTTGGTTACTCTAACGATCATAAGGGGTATCACTGTCTCGACCTTCACTCCAACAGAATCATCGTCTCTCGACATGTTGTGTTCGACGAGTACTTCTTTCCCTTTTTCAAGATGTCTACATCTCCCTTGGATCCCACCACTCTAGATTTCTTGAGCGATGATGACTGCTCCACCTTGTCCATCGGGCCTTGTACTGTGTTTGTAGGTACACCTTCCAAAAGCGCCATGCCTGGTGCCATCAGGTTGTCGTGGCTCTCCTCTACTACTAGGCCCCCTTTAGCTTGGTCTTGTGCCGCTGCCCCTAGGGACGCCACGCCCTAGGTTGTTGCCAACGACACGATTGGGCCCTTCGCAGCAACTCTTATGGACACCTCGTCCCAGGTTACTTCCAATGGCGCGTGGCATGCCACTAGGCATAATGTTGCCACAATCGTGCCTATCACCAACATGCACGGCATGCACACCCGTGCAAAATTCAGATTCATTCAGCTAGTTGACCGCCTCAACCTTAACATGGTGACTCTCTCTCCGATCCCGACATCTTTTAGATCGGCCATGTCTGATCCAAACTAGTGCACTGCCATGCAGTCCAAGTTCGATGCCATCTAGGTAAATGACACCTGGACACTAGTACCCCGTCCTCCTGGTGTGAATGTGGTCACTGGGAAATGAATTTTTCGCCACAAGTTTCTGTCCGATGGATCTCTTGTTCGGTACAAAGCAAGATGGGTCCTACGGGGTTTCACCCAGCACCCTGGCCTCGATTATGATGAGACTTTCAATCCGGTCGTGAAGCTCGCCACCATTCACATGATACTTAGTTTGGCTCTCTCGCACTCTTGGCCTATTCATCAACTTGACGTCAAGAATACTTTCTTACATGGGATATTGACAGAAACAGTGTACTACGCCCAACCATCAGGGTTTGATGATTCCTCGTGACCTAATTATGTCTGCCGCCTGAACTGTTCTCTCTATGGACTTAAGCAAGCCCCGCGAGCTTGGTACAGTCACTTTGCTGCTCACATCACCTCCCTTGGATTTGTTGAAGCTAAGTCTAACACCTCACTGTTTATTCACTATCGCGGTACTAATGTGGCTTTCTTGCTCCTCTACGTCAATGACATCGTCCTTATGGCCTTGTCCGAGAGACTCCTTCAGCATGTTATATTAGCTCTTAGGCAGGAGTTCTCTATGACAGATATAGGTCTACTTCATCACTTTCTAGGCATCATTGTCGACCGTCGGGACAATAGTCTATTCCTCTCACAACAACAGTATATGCTGGTATACGAGACTGCAAGCCTTATAGTACTCTCGTGGACACTTGCTCCAAACTATCCGCTGTTGGGGCTTCAGTACCTGATTTCACTCACTACGGGAGTATTGCAGGTGCACTACAGTATCTCACTTTCACCTTTCTGGACATCGCATATGCCATCCAGCAGATTTGTCTACACATGCATGACCCAAGAGATCCCCATCTTATCACCATGAAGCGAATTTTACGGTACTTATAAGGCACTCTGGATCTCGGTATTCATCTCTACCGGACTTCACCGACCAATTTTATAGTTTATACTGATGTTGATTGGGTCGGGTGCTCCGACACTCACAAATCTACTTCAAGCTATGATGTTTTCCTCGGAGACAATCTCGTCTCCTGGTCATACAAGCGCCAGTCAACAGTGTTCCGTTCTAGCACCAAAGTTAAGTATCGCGTCGTGGCCAATTGCGTCACTAAAGCTTACTGGTTGCGCCAGCTTCTCAAAAAACTTCACTGCCCTGTTCGCCATGCCACCATCATATATTATGACAACATCAGTACCATCTACCTCTCCACCAACCCCGTTCAGCATCAGCAAACCAAGTATGTGGAGATCGACCTACACTTCATCTATGAACGTGTCACACTTAGTGAAGTTCGTGTCTTACATGTCCCTACTTTTGTCTCAGTACACAGACTGCCGACATCCATCTTTTTTGAGTTTAGGTCCAGAATGTTCGTTGTGTTCTCAGTTTTAATTGCAGAGGCGTGTTAAACTTATGAATCTAGACCTGCTTGACCCATGTTAGATTAGGTCCACTGGACTCGTCGGTTTTCTCGACCTGTTGTATTTATATTCCGTGTCCCGTGCGTCCTTGTTGTAACCAAAACCCTAATCCCCAAATCACGTTAGTGTTCACAGTTTCGGAAGTAAAATGTACACAGATTAACAGCCTGTAATGGCGTTTCCCATCACGCAATACAGTATTAGATTAGTGCTGAACTGAGAAGCTAATGAATCCTAGTTTTACACGGTAATCAGCCAATGTTCTAAAAGGTTTGCTAACGTGCATGTTCAGCCGTATCCCAGCAAAATACTTGTAGTCTAACACCATAACGTGATTTGCGTGTAAAGATTCAAAGAAAATCAGAGTCTTGTGCGGTTAATAACAAAAGTACTCACCTTCCCGCACTGCCATCGTGGGTGGACGCACTCCATTCCCACCTCGTTTTTTCACCGCACGCGCACCTGTAGGAAACGCCTCTGCCCCCGATGCGCGACGGACCGATCCACCCCCCGCTTTTGACCACGCGCGCGCGTGCAAAGCTCCCACCTCCCCCTCCCGTCCCCACTCTCCCGTGCTCCCGCACCCCCGCGCCGCTCTGCCAAATGTACGACCGCGCGGCGTCCCCGGTGGAAAAACCACCGAAACGCTCGCGCTCCACGTCTCCACCTCGCACCTCCAAGTCGGCAACACCCAGCCCACTACTCCGTACTAGCTGCAGCCGGCAGCAACGCAAGTCGCAAGAGGCCGCCGTGGTCACGGAGTGGCACTGGCACGAGTGCTGCTACCACTACCACTACCTGGCACGGGCAGGAACAAACAAACGGAAAGTCATTCCTTGCTTCCACAGCCACCAAAAATAATACCCGGTGCATTGGTGGCCGGCCGGCCAAAGGCCACACCCACACACACTACTCCCCGCCCCCCCCCCCCCCTCCCTGACCTTTCCCGCGGCTCAACTCTCCCATCTCTACACACATCCCCACTGACAACTCTGCACCGGAGAATGCTTGGCCCCAGCTATCATTTGCACGTTGGTGATGAACTGGTTGCCTAGGTTGGTATCAATCGGTAAGAATCCCAACCTGATCGACACCTGTCGTCAATCCCGGATCACATTCTCCTCTCGAGAGACGGAGATATAGCAAAAGCGACTACAAAGATACACACCGCACCACGCACGCCTCTCCCCTTGCGTTCCGTTGCGTTGCGCGCGACGCCGACGCGAGCCATGCTGCGGCGGAGCGCGCTCCGTCGTGTTCGTGTTCGTGTACGTGTGTATATACACCACACCGGGCTTGTAGTGTACTGCAGCGTAGTACCGCATCGCATCGCTCAACCAACCACCCACCACCACCACCCTACTCCTCTCCTCATCACTCGCTCCCTAGCTTGCTCGCTTGCGGCAACTGGCGGTGTCTGCCTGCAATGGTGTCGCTTGCCAGCTCCCAGATCCCGTCGCCCGGGCAGAGCCCGTGCGCGGCGTCGGCGGCGGCGCGGTCGCAGCGCCGGGCGGGGCACTCCATGCGGACCATCCGGTCGGCTCTATTGCAGCCGGACTCCTGCCCGGGGTCACCGCATGCGATGGTGGATGCGGCGGACTCGGACATCGATAACTTGACGGACTCTGTGATTGATTTCCATCTCCGCGAGCTGGCGGCCACCGCGGGGCCCACGCACCCCGCGGCGGTGGCCAAGTCGTCGTCTGCCAACGCCGCGGCCACGGAGATGCTCGAGCTCTCGCGGGACTTCAGTGACTACTTGAGCTTCGACTCTGATATTTCAGGGGAGCTCGAGCGGCTGGCGGCAGCGGCGGCGGCGACCCCCAGATCCGACGCGCCCGAGGTGGGCGCCGTGGATCTGAATGAGCTTGAGTCGATGGATCTGTCCGTCGAGGCGGCGCCGCTGGAGCGCGTGGAGCCGTTCGTTCTGGCGTGCGTGCAGGCCCTGGCGCCGGATGCCGCACCCGACGCGCGGCGCACGGCGGCGGCGAGGATAAGGCTGCTGGCGAAGCACAGGTCTGACATCCGCGAGCTGATCGGCGTGTCCGGTGCCATCCCGGCGCTGGTGCCGCTGCTGCGGAGCACAGACCCGGTGGCGCAGGAGAGCGCGGTGACGGCGCTGCTAAACCTCTCGCTCGAGGAGCGGAACCGGTCGGCCATCACGGCGGCGGGGGCTATCAAGCCGCTCGTGTACGCGCTGCGGACGGGCACCACGTCGGCCAAGCAGAACGCTGCGTGCGCGCTGCTCAGCCTCTCGGGCATCGAGGAGAACCGCGCCACCATCGGCGCGTGCGGCGCCATCCCTCCGCTCGTCGCTCTCCTCTCCGCGGGCTCCACCCGCGGCAAGAAGGACGCGCTCACCACGCTCTACCGGCTCTGCTCGGCGCGCCGGAACAAGGAGCGCGCGGTGACGGCCGGCGCCGTCGTGCCACTCGTGCACCTCATCGGCGAGCGGGGCAGCGGGACGTCGGAGAAGGCAATGGTGGTCCTCGCCAGCCTCGCGGGCATCGTCGAGGGCCGTGACGCCGTGGTGGAGGCTGGCGGGATACCCGCGCTTGTCGAGACCATCGAGGACGGCCCCGCGAGGGAGAGGGAGTTCTCCGTGGTGGCGCTGCTGCAGCTCTGCTCCGAGTGCCCCCGCAACCGTGCGCTTCTTGTCCGTGAGGGCGCTATCCCACCGCTTGTCGCGCTCTCGCAGTCAGGCTCTGCTCGTGCCAAGCACAAGGTATGCGCAACCAAGTCCCTGACTTTTTTTTTCATTTTGTATACTTTACATTGATCCTGTTTGCTAATGGCATATAGGGATTTGGATAATGGGTATGATTTGCAAGATTTTAATTGGGTGATTTCTACGTCAATTTTCGAGTGTTGATATTGGGTTTGAGCTTTTGGTGTGACTGAAGTCATTTCACCTGTCAGTTTATGACTGATTGAACTGAACAGTATCCAACAAATTCACTTGTTATATTTTGATTGAAATCTGATTACCATTATAATAAGTACTGAAAAGTACATTAAACCTAGACGGAGGAAAGGTCACTGTGCACGTACCTTTGTTTAGGTAGATTTCTACCTGTTTATCAAAGCTGTTTAATTCGGCCCTAGAAATACATCGTGCTAGCTAGCACGCATTGCAAATTTTGCAATATATTGATCTAGTCTGGTGTGGACTTGTAGATTCTTTTCACATAGTGCAGATATGCACTGGTTTAATTATACATACATATCTTAGGTACAATTGTGGATTTGCTAAACCTTCGGGGTACAAGAGGATGCACGTTCACTCTTCTGCAAGTCAAAACTACAGTACTTTTGCTGTTAGCTTGGTCCTTATATTTAAGAAACATTGCTTAGTGTTTAAACAAGAAAATATATTATTTAATTATATGATTATCATTTTGCCACCATAGTCTAGTCTGTCATTCTTTTTCTGCCTAGTTAAACAGTCTAGATTGGAACAGAACATCCCCTTCATATGTCTGCCTCACTAGTTAGCTATCCAGTTTTACTGAATCTGAAATCTGCCTTCATATGTTTAGCTGTATGATTTGCAGGCTGAAACTTTGCTTGGGTACCTTCGCGAGCAGCGGCAAGGAGGTGGTGGCTGCAGAGTTGAACCAGTGGCAGCTTCGAGCTTGGTTAGGTAAGGTAATCATGTGGTCACAGTAATGCTTTGCTCTTATTTAACCTCGTCTGCTCTGTTCTTGGTTGGTGTGTCGAGAATGGAGTAGCTGTGTAAGGAGGGGTAGCAATGATCATCTGTAAATAACGGTTGATGGCTTTGGTTTGGTCATGTGAATACAAATGTGGTTTGCGAGTGATGGATGGTTTGTTGGTAACTAACAAAAGTTGAGAGGGGGATCCAGCCATCCAGGGGATGGGGGCAGAGGGTTTGGATTGTTGGTAACTGGTAAGGTGACATTGAATTCTAGCTGTGTACAGGATGCTAGGGTGATATGCTTTCGTGGTTTGGAAAGTTTATAGGAGAATGATGGATCATCAACCATGTCTTTTTCCCTTCTGGTTTGGAGTTCAGATTCCCCTATTCCCATTTATTTAGTGTGGCTTATTTTGCAAATATTTCACGTTTCTCTTTGCTCCAAGTGGTTTCTCCTTTTTTTTTCTTTTCCTGTTGAATTCAAGGTACTCTGAATCATGATGAACATACTCAACTCAAAAACTCATGTCTATGAATTGTGGGACTAGGACCTATGTGTCAGTGAGACATGAGATAAGAAAATTTTGAAATGCCATCTTTGAGGTGTGGCACATCCTGAATTTAACTTGGTTAACATTCATCAAACTATGAATATTCACCTTTTTTTGTAACTCAGGTATGCATGAACTATAGCATTTTAGACCTTCTGATCTCTCTTATCTTTTGGATCAGTTGCTCCCAGCATCTGGGTCACTGACAGCTGCACATAATGTTGAAAATCTGGTATGGTCAGGATAGCAAAAGCCGTGTCAAACATGAATAGTGCCTGGCAGTGTGTTGGCCATGGTGGTAGCATACCACTTTAATGTGATCAATATTAAGCTAGTACTGTTTTTAAACGTATCTCATGAAGCCCTGCCCTCTGTTACTGACGGTGTGTCGAGAGAGAGAAGGCCGTTTGACGAGTATAATTTTAACCGTTAATTTTTACGCCATACAAAGAAAAAACCTCTAAGTGTATAACTAACAATGCTACTTTGATACAATATAATCACATAATCGAAAAACTATTGTTGGTCAAAGCATGATCGGTCTATATTGTTCAGGTATTAGTGGGGAGCATCCAGTACGATCTGGCCGGCCATTTAACTTGCTACTGTTTGTCGTGAACAATGACACTTCTAATGCAGACTGCCCTACGTGTACCATTGGTTTCTATCAATCAGAGAGCTTCAACACATGAACCAAAAATGAGTAAACCTCTAGCTGAATCTTAACAGCAACGGCTGGTGTTCTGCTGCAGATAGTTGTGAGCCGTGTGTGGCTAGAGAGGCATCATCTCTCCAGCTCCTCTGCACAATTTGCACAATCTCGTGTCATTGTCTTGGCTAGCTGGTCTGGTTTAGGATAGCTAGTATCCATGGCTGGTATCCTGTACCTTGCTAAATGATTGGAGGCCCCGTGTTCAGAGAAGTTTTCTCCGTCACCACATTGGCATCAGAATGTGGCCTTTCTGACGAAACGAAACCAGATAGCAAAAATCTGAGGCGGTTTCAGTCTATGGATGCCATCCAGTTTGGAAAGTGCTGGGCTGCGTCCTCCAGTCTCCAGAGCTGACTCGCTCTTGGGAGATATCCCTGTGGCTTTCAGTTTTCTAGTGCATGCCAGGATTGTGACGGTGACGTCGATCCGATCTGTTCGATCCTTCGCTGTCGATACGAGTGTGTAAGCCTGTAAGGATTTTGACCAATCAGATTGAAAGTGTTAATTAAGAGGCCCTTGCCATTAACTCAACAAGCAAGCCAAGTTCGCCTCTGATTTATCAGGTCTCGTCTCTCTCTGCTGTGTACGAACAGCTTGCAACAGCGAGTCCACATAACTTCATCGTTATCTCAAGACTACATATCGCTTGTGTGCCGGTACAGAAAGAAAACGATCAGCATGGGGGTGTGGCTGCCCTACCGCAACCCAGAAACCAGCAGCAGCACTTTGAGATTACTGCTAGCATTTGATCTTTTTTTTTATGCTAGTTGTAGTTCAGCCGTTCATGCAGCCGACCGCAGGCCATAGAGTATGGTTAAGTTGGATTTACTCCCTTAATTATTGAGAAAGTACAAACTATTCTCTTAACTCTAGATATTTTACAGCCCTAATCTTTTAAATCGGACAAAATACCATCATAAGTTGAGCAGAAGTTGGTTTTGATTCTATTTAACGATAACACAGAGTCAAGAAAAAAGAGTAAAAAAGTCCATATGTTATCAAATCTCTCTTTGCTCCTTCTATCCCCTCTCAAGAATCGATTCCCCTGTCTCTTAACATTTTTAATAGAGGTCTGCCACTAGAGAACACAAATGATAGAAAAGCAGCAGGCATTGTGTTGTAGCTAGCACAAGACATGGGTGGTAGAGAGCGACAGCTAGAGGATGGTAACCGTGCCACCCCTCTCCTCCCTTCTTTCTCTCTCTCATGCCATGGAACTCGTCGTCCCCTCTGTTTAGTTCATCCATCCCCTTTATTGTCATCTCAAGCGTTAAAAGCAAGCATGTGCGTGGCGCAGGTCAGACTGTCCTTGAGTAAAGCGGTAGGGGTTGGGGGTTAGTGGCGTGCTAGATAGTGCAAGTCACAGAGCTTAGGCATGTCATGATCGGTAGTGTGTTGGAGAAAGGGGCAGCTAGAATGGAGGGACGATGAGTTTTTTGGAGACGACAGCATGCCCCTTCGCCCTCTTGATGGCTTCTCCAACTTCCACCATGCCACCTGGGGTCAGAGGAGTCACCTAGCTTCCTCCACCTCCGCTAGCCTCCCGTCGCCCTCTACTAGCATTGGTACTCTCTGTCGTAGCTTTTTTTGCGAGCGTTGTCATAGGCTTTTTCCTTCAACGGAGCAGATCTAGGGGTCTGATGTTGCCGTTGCTAGCGGGCTACAGCTAACAAAAGATTACTGCACCATGAAGGAGCCCACAAGGGTGGCACCGTATGTGCACACCGTCGTCTTATCGCCTACTAGCTTCTTTTCCTTCGTATCTAGATCTAAAATGAGAGAGATATAGAAAGAATAATCTAATCAAGAAGAAAGGGTATAAAAACATTTATATTTCTTTTTTGTTTTGTTCCTGAATTTTACTATTGGATTGTTATGTTATAAAAATAAAGCCACGTGTTCACCACGTAATATTAAATCACTCTATTTTTTTATGGAGTTAATTTGTTCGGATTTAATAATTTATGAGTACGAAGTATTCAGTATCATTGTAAATCAGACTTATCCTCAAATATAATGCCTCTGATGTTATCTGGTGACTCGTAAAATATTGGCCTGTGATCTGTAAAATACGCGACACAGCCCCGTACCTTTCCTTTGTTCTCTAGCTCGCGTCTTCCTCGCGTGACAACTGTACATCACTTGGTGAGAGCAACGACACGAAGCCCTTAACCGAGGAGAGTAAACTATCGACCGTGCGTACGGCGACGGGCGTACGTGCAGTGCAGGGCTCGCTCGCCTGGCGAACTACTGCAAATTGGCGCATGCGAGCGAGCGAACAACCAGTAATTGGCGCATGCGAGCGAGCGAGCACCGAGTGCGTCTGCGTTTTTTTCCGGCACGGAGCTACGGAGACGCGACGCGACGGATGCCGCCCGCGATGCGCCTGCAAGATTGCTTGGCCTCGTAACGGCATGGCCATGTGCACCGCGAGAAAATGCAGGTGCGTTGTACCATCAGGGTACTGTGGAGTGTGGTGGGGCGGCAACCGATCTGCTGTTGGGAGCAGAGGCCGGAATTCCCCCCGACTGCCTCGGTGAAACGCTGTAAACGTCAGGCTACTGAATTCTGTGCGACTAAAATTCAAATCTAGAATCTGAGTTTCTTACTGGTAAACAGATAATTAGCCTACATTATTTGACCATAATTAGGTTTACTGTGGTGTAACCTGATCACTAATTTAAATTTTAGATAGTACTCGTATTTATTATTTTTAAAGTAGTAAATGATGTATGAGATAAACAGTTAGTAGGAACTTCGCCAACCTTAAAATATACACATGTTTGTTTTTATACACTCATAGGAGATAGTGTAGGTGGATGGATGTCAATAGCAGAGATCCGATGGTATTCCTTTCGTCAATTCGGTTAGGGGGTTAAAGCGCTCGTGCTTGTGGGAAATCTACATAAGTCATAGAAAGAGGTAATTATACATGTTCGAATCACACAACGATAGTAATACTCTATTCTTAGGTGTTCTTTTCTTGGCTTTGGTAAGTCAAGTTTACAACTTTGTTCTTGTGTGTTCTTTTCTTAGCTTTGGTAAGTCAAGTTTCCAACTTTCTGTTTATTTTTCCTCCTCATACTCATAGCCCCGCTCCTTCCCTTATATACTTAGGGGGTGTCACATGGCCGATCAAAAGGAAATAGAGGTCTGGTGGGCCTCATGTATAGGTGGTTGGTATACCACCTCTAATCGGTCAATCCTTTTCCTCGCCCTCTTCACTCGTATACACGGAAAAAGCACACTAAAACTAGTTTTCTTTCACGTGTGTCATCCCTATGTCCACTTATCGGCAAACCAACGAAGTAGGCAAGCATCGATGGGGCTAGAAGACGGCACGGTCGTGGAACATGCCTCTTGCCACCCTACATGGCATGATATCGGGTCATATAGTGCTAGGATGGCCGGTAGGTGAGCCGATCAACCATCTTTATCCCCTGTTGAATATTTCAAGGGTGGATTTGTATTACATCGCTCTTAATGGAAAGGACATAAGAGGAACGAGGCAGTGTGGTATGCCTCGTACCTCACATTAAATGTGAGGGCAATCGTAACATCTACACTCTGACTTTCAAGCTCAAGTACAAAACATAGCGTGCTCAAGGTCCCTGCACCAGCCATGTATCGGCCTCTCGAGCTCAGGAGCAACCTATCTAGAACTTTCTCATGGAAGAGCCATGTAGTGAGGTGCAGGCTAATATTAACAGGAGCCCCTCAGCTCTAGCTAGACGACAATGAGTCCCTTGCTTCTATTATGGATCTACTGTCTTCCCGAGTCTAAATGCCACGTGTCCCATTCAGAATGACTCATGGTAATCACTGAAGCTCTAGGGTGTGATGACATGGTGCCATCTTATAATTTTGGTGGAGCGAGCCATAGTTCTAATTTCTTTGACATATAGGATATGGCTATGTACGTTTATATATGTGAGTGTGCATGTGCTATGAGCATTTATAATTATATCGTGTTTATAAAAAAATGTTCTAAATTAAAATTTGAAATATAAACTTTTATGTAAGTAAACTGATACTCCTAGCCCGTAGCCGCCTCTACCGGTCCCCGACGTGGGATCAAATCTTTCAAGAGGGACCAACGACCAAGCTCCAGGTCAGACCTAGTCTTGCAGGCATTTAAAACCGGCCCGTGCATGCATATCGAGCTTTGTCGAGTGCTTGGTTAAACACCGACTCCTTGCATAAATATTCATGCGTGTTTCCTCCTCTCGTTTTGTTGTTTTCACTCTTCTCGCATGGCACTTTCTAATTATATGTAGTAGCTCTGGTAGCTGGATTTAGGGCGGAGCCAGCATGGGCCGGGGGCTCGAGTCCTATCCCGCTAGACTTTATGCCGAAAATGAGAGAGGGGAGAGAGAGAAAAAAAGAAGAAAAAAAAGATTAGCCTATTATAATAAAAACCTGGCTCCGCCACTAACTGGATTCTATTCCACAACTTCAGTTCTGAATTAGTACATTTTAATCAAGCAGTTAATAACTTTATTCATTTTGTAACGGCTGAGGACAATCTACACAAGTACACATGCACCATCTCAACGCTTCAATCAATCACCACAAGTCCACAGGCAGCCGAGGAGGAGAACACGCGCTCCATTTTCTTTCGTGCAGTGCAGAGACCGAACTGAGCAAGCAAAGACTAACGACGGTACAAGCCAAGATGTCACTAGCTGACCCACTTGCGGCCTGCAATATCAAGTATTTGTTGTCACTCGACCAGCTGTGACAATCAGGACGACCGGAATGGTTGGCCGAGGATAGCGTACGTATTCAATCCACTCGAAAGCGACCAGCTATTTTTTCTCTAAGACTAACGACCATAGAAGAAAGCTTCAAATGTGGGGAGGTATATATATATGCAGAAAAAGTACTTAATAAGTTTTTAAGAAAAGTAAGTCATATGTACAACATATTTTAACTTTAGTTAAATAAAAACGTCTGTTAAAAAAAGAAGCTTTACTGCTCAGCATTTACTTATAATATATTATAGTATAGGTAAGGACGAACAGAATCTTTTCCTCTGTCTTTTATATATAAAAAAAGAGGACAAATATTAAAGAAGCAACAGCCTCTCAGAGTTTATAACCACCTTGTTAGTAATAGTAACCTATTAAGAAGTCATTATTGTAAAAAAGATGGTAAGTGTAAGTTGACTAAATCTTTATTTGTATTCTGAAAGTAAAAAAATCGTATATGAGCTTATCTGTTTAATATGAAATAAGTTTCTTATCTGTTTATTCTACACAATTGTTTATAATAGAAAATCTACATGAGAAATCTCTCCCATAGTTTTCTTTCATAGCATATATCAGAACATTATATTCGTATAAAAGTATTTCCTTCGGTGGAATTATTTGAGAGACGATAACACTCAGTTAAAATAAATATGACTAGATATTTAATAAAGTTGCCAAGAGAAATATGATAAGCATCGAGTAAAATTACAACTGCTGTCTAGTTTAATTTTGCCATCAAGTGAAGATCTAAAAAAATGAAAATTTAAAATAAGTATGAACAGTAATTTTGAACTGAATAGTAACCATGCTCTGACAGTAACAAGCCGAATAAACAATAATTTTAAATAATTAATAGTGTGAGTGAATAGTAAACACTCGTTGATGTTTCACTCGCGCTATTCAACAATGTAACAAGGTATTCTCATGACCTTTGACCGTTGAATAACAAAAAAAAACTTAAGTTTGTTATTCAAACGATATATATAGTTAATATGTAAGAAACGCGTTTTAGTTATTATAATGTTCTCCGTGGCGTAGCTCGAGCAGTCGACTGGGCCACGCGGCCCATGCTCCAGCTCGTATAAGTTCTCACTAATTAACCATGTGGACGGCACCCCCTTTTTTTTAAAAAAAAACTTGGGTGGTGACCACGAATCCACGATTACCAGTTAAGAAAACAGTAGTCTTTGGCTGGTTACCTTGGAAAAAGTTTAATCCAAACTTTTTAATTTTAAAACCGGTAATCATACACTATCCGACAATGATCGTTCTACAGACGAATACTACTTCGGCTACAGCTATCTGTATTTAGAGGAACTAGAGATCGGCTGATTTGAAAATGTAAACGAATTTGTCGATTATTATATAGGTTTGGACATCTGATATGCGATAATAATTGGGCGGAATCGATGTTATCATTATATTAATTTATCATTAGCACAGTATATTAGAAGAAAACCTAATCTAATTTGTACCTATATCGTCGTAAAGCTTAAGCAATCGGCTAGATATTGTTAGGCTACAATGTAATTTGTATTGTCTAGCTCTCCTCATATCTCTCCTTTTTGAAATCTTTGTATTTGTAAGCTTGGATGTAGAATTAGGGATATAAATATAGATACTATATAAATGGTTTAGAGTCGAGTAAAATTTTATATTTTTGTTTTCTTATCTAAAACTGTTCAAAACTTTATCCAAATATATAGTTTTTTTTCATATCTAATTTGGTACATAGTACTTTTATTGAAGTAGATACATATTTATGGATATCTC
This sequence comes from Oryza coarctata, assembly GCA_030770085.1. NCBI lineage: Eukaryota > Viridiplantae > Streptophyta > Magnoliopsida > Poales > Poaceae > Oryza > Oryza coarctata. The sequence continues at coordinate 16,427,097 of CM061475.1, forward strand.
ATATCTGTTATAACGACAGTAGCCACCGAACTATACTCAAATAGATATATCGGCTAGTTCAACTGTTTTAAAGAGTCAATTAGGCTAATGTAGTCAGCCCTTATCTGATTAGCTTACATCGATATCGTTGATCTTTTTATTCGAGTATATTGTTATTATAATTGATCATTTATTATTTAAGTAGAGTTCAAAACTTTATCGATATAATATGTGCATATAGATAGAGTATCCAATTATTATATTTATTCTTTTTTTCATCTAAAATACTCGAATAAACTTATTGGTAAACATTAAAGCCCACAAATAATACCGGGTAGGTTAATATAGATATTTAAAAATAAGTAATTACATGCATTTGTAAAATATACCTAATAGTTATTTAAATATAAGCAAATATGTGCATTTTTAAAATAGCTAATAAACTATGTGTATTCGTGTGTAATTTGTCAATACTTATAAATTCTCACTTTCTCTTTTACAAGCTACATTAGTTTATCTTCCTTTTATATATATATATATATATATATACCATTCTGACTATAAATACTTTAAACATCCCTAACAGTGTCGGGTTTTTCTTGTAGTTGTATTTTGTATCAATAAGATATTCAAGACCATATTCAATGCTCGTCAAGAATAATAAATTTTAAGTTTGTATATTGCTCAGACGATATATACATATCCTATAATTTTATAATATGAAAGCCACTTGTCTATTCTAACCACTCGATAATTTATAGCGATATCTACTATATATATATAAGTAGTCAAAAGGCATAAGTATAGAGACAAGACATTTGTTGATATAGTAAATAGCAACATACATAATTCAAATGTATATGTCTAGTTAGGAGGTCCTTTTTGCCTAACCTAGTCTCATAAAGACTATCGGTCTAGTTAAATCTTCGACCACTGTCTAGATAGGAGAACGTTTTCATCCGACCTAGTCTCACGAAGACTAGCAGTGTAGTTAGATCTTTAACCATTGTCTAGATGGGAGGCCCTTTTCACCCAACCCGATCTTACAAAGACCAGTAGTGTAGTTGGATCTCGACCATTGTTTAGGTGAGAGAACATTTTTGCTTGACCTAGTTTCACAAAGACTAGCGGCGTAGTTGAATCTTCAACCACTGTCTAGGTGGGAAAATCTTTACTTGACTCAGTCTCACGAAGACCAGCGACATAGCCAGATCTTCAACCACTGCTAGGTGGGAGAACCTTTCTGCCCTGACCCGATCTTCCGAAGACCAGCATCATAATCGGATCTCAGCCACATATATTGGTGCTTGAGTTGATAATCAAATGCGTATTTCATGTAGCCAGCATGATTTTACATTTGTTTTTCCAACTCAAGAGCATACTGAGAGGCTCTGGTTTCCTTCAAGCTTCTTGTCAAAATGTATTTTCAATTGTATCACTTATTTTTCACTTATGGCTTCTTTATTTGGGCAATGACACGCTATGTGTTGTCACCATTCACAGTCTATACCAATATCATCATCTTAAATGTCACAAGCAGTGCCTTAGGCCCTCTTCTTAGTAACAGAGCACCTCCTTCGTTCTTATTTTGACTAAGTCCTTATTCCAACTAATCAAGACAGCTGGTGTGAACATTGTATCAACAATTATACTGGGTGATTAGGCTAGTTATTTTTACGATATATTGTCCAATAGTATGGCAATGAAACAATGTGTCATCACTGTTTGAGATATCTAACTTAATCATTATGATAGATAGCATGAGTGGGGTATTGTGCCCTCCGTTTATGAGCGGAGCACCTCCATTATCTATATCCCAAGTAATTGGGATAGACAATATAGACAAAATCTCAACAAAATGTGTCACATAGTACCGATTATTTTCTAAAGAAATCGTCTTAGCATGGCAACATTTTTCACAAATATTCCGAGCGATACCGCCAATTGTTGTGAAACATTTTGCTATTATTCCTAAAAAGCAATTTCTAATATATATGTATATATATATATATATATAACAGAAAATATCGAGAATGTATTTAGAAATCTTCATAGATTTTTTAGTCATGTTAGGATATATTGAGCATATGTAAATAATACATTTGTCACCATATTTACCATAATTAAGCAAAATTTATACATGCATTAAAAAGTGCAAGCCACTAGGCATGAGATTGTAGTCAGTCTACCATGACATGAGCTCACAAAATAGATATTGTGTATAAAAACACTCTAGGTAAATATAGTAAAATTTTTATCTAAAAAAAGATACGATAAATTGAATAAAAATTTGCATACCTGATAGATAAATGCCGGATGTATCTACAAAATTAGTAGATTATTTTTTTAAAAAATCAATCTACTAATAACTTATTACGTACTCGATAAGGATAATAACCATCATGCCTCCAAGTCCATTCCTTGTGTATATCATAACACATATGCTTGTATCTAAATTAGTTGGTCTATCAACTGTATGGATGCACACAAGATATTGGTAGTCGATGCTAGCTATGCAGGGTGCAAACCCACAAGATGCCTCGGCTCGAGACTAGTTGATTTAATTAGCGTCTTGTTCCTCCAAACGGATTGGAGTTGTAGGCGGCTATGGTGCTTCAATGTTCTCATAGCTTGTGAAAAACAATAATCGAGAAACATGAACACCATACATGAACAATATATGAATTAATCAAATAATTGATAGATTAGGATGAAAAACCTGGTATCTTGTTGAAGATCAACGTTTTTGTCAGTACACAGCCTTGTTGTCAACCGATTGGTGGATATTTGTTCAAGAGTTATTGGCACGGGTTATCAATTGAGGCTTCGAGATCGATAACTTTGAACTACTATTTTGCATGACAGTGATGTCTAAGCCATGTTGATCCTAGTAGATCGAATTATCTAAGATTGAGATGGTGAAGGTTTTGGTTTAGAGACGAGCATATTTTGGTTAGGTTCTATTTCTCGATCCAAAGTAGTCATAGCATCACTCATCAGAAACTTCATTCCTCGATGTCACATCCTTATGTACATGACGTCGAGTTATCAAATTAATAAATGTAGTCATTTTTATGTTAACCATGTGTGTACACATGAAAATCCTTCTTGGATGCACTCTCTTCGATGCGAGACCGATTTATCCATGTGCTTACGTATGGATGTGCACGAGGAGCTCCTCTGTCTGGTATATACAATTTTTTTAGCCACAGGTGTTGACTAAGGACCACCAACTCACGATATTGTTTTTATCTAGCATATCCGAGCAGAAATTAGGCCAGTAGTCATTAGTTGGAGATAGTGCCAAATGCCACCCAAGCTCGGACAAATAATATGCATGTAAAACAGAAAAAGTCACAACCCAGTATGTGATCAGTATTAAAGGTTAAAATTGATCTAAAAATAAGAGATTAGAATGATAAATCTAACATAAATAAAGTCATTTATCATGGAGTTGGTATAAACCCAAATGGTTATGATTCTGATCTAGAGGCAAACTTACTCTGTCTGGGTCGTATCTTCTCATTCAAAGTCGTTGTGACATCCCTGATTGAAAATTCCGTCTTTGGACACCATATCTTCACGAATCCTCTAAATACCATCTTCCTCTACATAGCACGCCAACTATCGATAAATAATTATTCAACTGTAGTATCTGTGTATATACGATGCATTTAAAGAATGTAGGGATTGGCTGATATGAGTATGCAAATGAATATGTTAGGAGAGTAGGGGAGACAAGGATTTTTATATAGTTTTGAACCCCCTGATGTTAGGTAATAGACATACTCCTATTGGCGAGAACCAATGTTATCATTTTATCAATCTCTTATAAGCACAACATATAAGGAGAAAACTCTATAACTAAGGTTAGGTATAGTTGTTGGTAGCTAAGTTATTATTGAGATTCTCAATCATTCACTTGATGGGAGTTATATTGTCTTAGCTATCTTTGATCCTCCCTCTTCTTTTGAGAGATTTTGTATTTATACAAAACTTTTAGATGCTTACTTGTCTAAGTAGAACTAGTAGGAAAAACATAGATAACATCAGAATAGTCTATACAAGTAGAACTCTATATTTATTTATTTATTATCTAAAACTCTTTTCTTATCTGCTCAGAAGTTTATCTAAATGTATATTCTTTCTTTTTGGTACGTAAGTAGATAGAAGTATTTTTTATCTATTACACTTACGCATCCAGTACGAGGTTACCACCGGTAGCAGGCCGCTTATTTGTTCTTAAACCCACCATGCAAAAACAAGTGTATCCATACATGATATTGTAGAAATATGTATAGTTAATAGTAAGCTACATTTCAAATATAGATGATAGATCTTGTTATGCATACTAGCCTCAGATCCTTTGGAAATTTTGAAATATTCATGGTGTGCATGCACAGTATCAATAGTGAACTAGATAAGTCAATATATATATATATATATATATATATATATATATATATAGTTGAGATGGAATACAAATGGAGCTCCGACAATAACAAGGTTACTGAAATTATATATGGACTAACTATGATGAAGATGATAATAGCAAACAGAAATTTTACGGTCCTTATAAAGTACCGGTAGTATCAAATTTTATACTAAATATTTTAATACCTCAAGATACGTAGTATTTAGATGTACTAAATTTTATACTAAACTATAAAAACTCCCATAGCAAAAAGGAGCCAGAATGGAGCTCTGATGAATGATGATGATATTTTTGACATTGAAGACAGTGAGTGCTTGGATGGATATATTTTTCATGCCATGGGTTTCATCCTTTCAATGAAACAATTGCCACAAGAGACAAGATTATGGGGAATCTATAACCTTAAATTCTTATCATGGTCTTAAAAAGTGCAATGGATTTTGCTTTATAATGCTGTATTGTGCAACTACATGGTTATGTGGCCTACGGGCATTGGGCATTTGGATAGGCTTTGGCTTCTAGCTTCAGTAAACGTTGCTGGCTCATAGTGGTAGACAACAAGTTAAAACCATGGGCCTCATTGACAGAGCACCTCTGGGTCAAAGTGCAACTGCTATCATTGGATCTACTAGCAAGATACTACACTCAAGTGGGTAGCAATCAAGTACAACTTGATGCCATCACTTTCTTTCTGGTTATCTATTACATGCACGCATGCAGGCCTTGGAGCAACATGCTGTAAGTTACAGGGCTAGCTTCAAGAATCAGAGGTTTTTTGCTTTTGTGATTCTTTTAGACAGATTCAGCCCCATTTAGCCCTGTTTGGACTTAGTAAGATTGCAAGAATTTATATAATATAATTTTGAGGTTATTGTTTACATGTTTGGCAATCAACTCAATACCAAATAATAATAAAATATAATATCTAAAAGAAAATCTAGCTAAGTACCACCCCATGTATCATCTTTAATAATATTATAGCAGTAACCAACGTGTACATAAATATTTTAAAAATTAGCATAAATTCTCCACACACGGACATTCTTGTGTCATCATGGTCTCTTACATAAAGATGTGTGTATTGTTCATTTAATTCTCGCACTTATGATGTGATGAAGTTAAAAGACAATTGAGGTCACACATTACAAATGTGAAATGTCCATATGCAGAAATTGAAAAAAAAATCCAAAAACTATTGCCACCTCCTCCATCACCATCATCTTGACTTGAGAGATTTTCATGATCCTGCTCCCTCAAATGACAAAAGTTTTTCTATTCTGTAGATTGATCTACCTGAAATAAAACTTCTAGCGTTAATCAAAACATAAAATTAAAACATATAATTTTATTATAAATGCACTCAAATTATCTTCGTGCATCTAAACTTTATATACTATTAATTATTGGTATGGTTTGACTACAGAATCAGTGAAAGTTATTGTTTTTATTTTAGGAAACTGCACTATAATATATAATATCATGTTTGGTGGCTGGAATCAAGCATACAACATGTAGAAATGTGTAAAGTGACTAAGACCCGGAGTGTATACAAAATAGGTCAGGTCTATATATATATATATATATAACCCAGACCAGTGGTCTAACACCCCCGTAGTCGTAGCGGGAGGGGAACGGACGCAGAGACTGAACCGAAAACTGGTGAACAAAGGCGTGATTAGTCTTTTGATCATTATATCGGCAAACTGGTGCGCCGATGATACATGGAGCACCCGAACATATCCTAATACGACTTTGTCACGGACAAAATGGATATCGATGTCGATGTGCTTGATGTGTCAATGATAAACCGGGTTGACGGTCATGTAGATGGCACTGATATTGTTACAGTAGACGACGATCATAGAGAAGAGGGGTGCACAGAGCTCCTGGAAAAGCTGGCGAAGCCAGCAGCACGCGGCGACGGCGTGGTACTCGGCTTCGGTGCTAGACCGGGACACTGTAATCTGGTGTTTTGAGGACCAGGAGACTAGAGTGTCGCCGAGAAAGACACAGTAGCCAGACGTACAGCGTCAAGAGTCGGGAAAGTCTGCCCAGTCCATGTCGGAGTACGTGGTGAGGGAGTCGATGGTGCTGGAGTTAAGATGCAGCCCGCTAGAGAGCGTGCCCTTCACGTAGCGTAGGATGCGCTTGAGCAGCGCGAGGTGAGGTTCGCGCGGAGCGTGCATGAAGAGGCACACTTGCTGGACGGCGTACGTGTGGGTGAGGTATTGGAGAGCCCCGGCAAGGCTCCGATACTAAGAGGGATCGGCAACGAGTGCGCCATCGGCAGCGGAGAGTTTGGCTCAAGTGTCGATCAGGGTGGACGTAGGGCGACAATCGGCCATGCCCGCACGCTAGAGAAGATTGATGGCGTACTAGCGCTAGGAAAGAAAAAGCCCGTGAGAGGAACGGGTGACGGAGATGCCAAGAAAGTGGTGGAGAGGACCAAGATCGATCATGATGAACTTAAAGTGGAGTCGGGCCATGATCTGGTCGAGGAGAGATGTCGAAGACGCTGTAAGGACAATGTCGTCGACATATAGAAGGAGATAGGCAGTAGCGGAGCCAATATGAAGAGTGAATAGGAAGCTATCGGACGCAGAGGCCACGAAGCCGATGTGCCGAAGATAGACAACAAAGCGTTGGTAGCAGGCACGAAGGGCTTGTTTGAGGCCGTAGAGGGAACGTTGAAGAAGGCAGACATCGTTGGGACGAGAGGGGTCGACGAAGTCTGGGGGCTGCTAGTAGTAGACCGTTTTCGTCAGATGACCGTGAAGAAAGGCGTTCTTCACGTCAAGCTAATGGATCGGCTAGGAGTGCGAGGCATCTAAAGTTGGCGGGTTTGACGATGGGACTGAAAGTCTCGTAGTAATCGACACCGAGGCATTGGGAGAAACCCCAGACTGCCCAGCGTGCCTTGTGACGGGCAAGAGAGCTATCGGCGTGGAACTTATGTTTAAAAATCCACTTGCCGGTCACAATGTTGGCGTCAGGAGAACGGGCGACGAGGCGCCAGGTCTCATTGTCCATTAGGGCCTTGTACTCGTCGGCCATGGCCGCGTGCCACTGAGGGTCGGCCAAGACGGAGCGAGAGGTCGCCAGAATGGGCGAGATAGAGCTATAAACGGCGGAGAACCCGCAGCGCTTGGTGGGGCAGAGAGACCCGGTCTGTGAGCGAGTGACCATATGAGAGGTGGAGGGAACTGGAGCCGATGGGAGTGTGGTATAGATGGGAAGAACTGGTTGGGTAGGGGCATCATCGGCTCCGGATCGACGGCTGTAGGTAAGAGGAAAGGAGGGAACTAGATCGGCCTAAGCCGATGGAGTCGGATGGGCCGATTGGTCCGGTCGGTTCGATGGAGATGTAGCAGCCAATAGGGAGGGGGGAGCCGATGGAGGCTGAGGAGCCAATGGAAGTGGGGTGTCCGATGGAAAAAAGACGGGATCGGTTGAAGCCGATGAGAGTGGTGGGGCCGATGGGGGTCTGATGGGTGGGACATCAGACCTAATAGTAGTAGGATAGGTGAAAGGTAAGTCCTCAGCAGCGGCCGATGAGGGGGCCAATGGAGATAACAGTGGAGGAGACCGGGTCAACACGGTGTTGGTGAGGATAAAGTCGATATCGCTAAAGGAGGATCTTGGATGAAGTAGACTGAAGGGAATGCATGTCTCGTCAAAGATAATATGACGAGAGACGATGACCCGTCGGGTGGAAAGGTCGATACATCGGTATCCCTTGTGAGAGGAGGGATAGCCGAGGAGAATGCAGGTGGTGGAGCGGGGAGCGAGTCTGTGGGAAGTAGTGGTGGTGAGGTTTGGGTAGCAGAGGCACCCGAAGATGCGAAGGTGGGAGTAGTCGGGCGTCGTACGGTAAAGAAGGGCATATGGAACGTTGTTTTGAACCGAGGAGCACGGGCGCCGATTGAGGAGATAAGTCACAGTGGCCAGAGCTTCTACCCAGTAAGTGGTAGGTAAGTGGGCGTGAAGTAGCATAGTATGACTTATGTTGTTGAGTGTGTGAAGGAGATGCTTGGCTTTGCCGTTCTAGGGAGAGGTGTAGAGGCAGGAGAGCCGTAGATGGATGCCCTGCGAGGTGAGGAAGGTTGTAACAGTACGGTTAATGAATTTCATACCGTTATCGCCTTGTAAAGCCTTGATGGAGAGGTTGAACTGAGTAGAAACGTATGTGGTGAAGTTAGTGAGGTGAGAGGTGACCTCGGATTTGCTGATGAGCGGAAAAGTCCAGCAATAGTGTGTGTAATCGTCAAGTATGGCAAGATAATACTGATTACCAGAGACACTTTTAACTGGAGATGTCCATACATCACAATGTATAAGTTCAAACGGACCCGAGGTACAAGACAGAGAACTAGAAAAAGGCAGATGCACATGTTTGTCAAGTTGACACGAGTGGCAAACTGTGGAGCTGTTGTGGGTACATCGGATGGAGGCACTGCGCCGAAGGGTGGCGACAGCGTCGAGGCCGGAGTGGCCGAGGTGAAGATGCCAAAGGTTGGTGAAGAGGGCGACGCTGGCGTGTGGAGTGGACGACGCAGCGGGAATGGTGTAGAGGTCTCTGCCACTATTGCAGCGAAGGATCTATCGCCGGGTTGGCATATCCTTCATAGAGAAACCAGAAGCGTCAAATTCGATTGAGCAGTTGTCTCTTGTGAATTAGCGAACAGATACAAGATTGTTAATAAGAGAAGGTATGATAAGAACATTACGAAGGGGGAGGTTAGTGGTGGGTGTAGATAGAGAGGAGTCACCTCGGCATTGGACAGGAAGAGAGTGACCATTGCCGATGGTGACAAAGGGGAGGAAGAGGGGTGACAAGAACGAAGTATACCAGCCAATGACGCCATGTGGGAGGACGCCCAGAGTCCAGCACCCAAGGGTGCTGTGGTTGGAGTGTCATCTTGTTGAGAACGGCGATGAGGCCAGCCTAGTTCCAGGAGGAAACCGACTGGGTGGGTGGTATCGGTAGCATCGGCTGAGGCGGCAGAATGGGAGCCGATGCCAGGTGAGCCTGAGGATGGGCGTCGAGAACCCCAGGTTGCCATCCGATGGGGCTGCATGGTTGGGGCTGTGGTGCCCAAGGGTTGTAGTAGAGCCACAGACCCATGGGACCGGCAAGTTGGGCAAGGACTGAGGTAGGTCGTGATTGCATCGGACAATGCCAGTTCCTGCCTTTGCCTTTGCCCTTGACTTTCCCGGTGCGAGCTGTGTTGCCATGGTTAGTGCCATGGCCGTTAGAGCCGTGGGAGGGAGTGGCAGTGCAGGATGCTCGGCAACCATTATCGGCTGTGGCAAGGAGAGCGATGTGGGCCACTGTCTTCTCGTCGTTGGCCAGACGGAGTTCTTTAAGAACTAACATGTCATGGGCCCGAGCAAACGATGGAAGGAGTGTAGCGTTAGCGATGTCATCAGCGGTGTTTGAGAAGCGGGGGTTAAGGCCTCGCAGAAGGGTGAGAACGAGTTGAGAGTCGGTCACAGGGTGGCCGACATCCCGGAGAGCAGCAGCCTTGACCTTAAGGCGCTGCCAGTACGAGGAGACAGAGGAGTCTCCTTGTACCATGGAATGGAACTCGTTGAGGAGGAAGATGGCGTGGGGCTGCTTGTTCGCGAGGAAGATCCGCTCGATGGCCACCCAAAGATCCCGGGCGGTAGGATCGGTATCGTCCATGGCGAGGTAGAGGACAGAGTCGTCGACCGAGCCGAGCAGCCAGTTGCGCACGCAGCACTCGGTGATGTCCCACTGGGGGTCATTGGGGCGAGGTAGAGCGGAGCCATCGATATGTGACCGTAGGCCGAACTTTCCACAGAGAAATTTAAAGAAGAAAACCCACTTGGAATAGTTGGCGTTAAGGTCAAGAGAGATAGGAACGTGAAATTTCACGTTCACAGTAGTGTAGAGGGGGGAGAAGATCGGCGAGGTGGTGCTCGAAGTGTGGTCTAGGGCACCGAGAGCCGGAGCAGACTCGGCGACTGGGAGAGTGCCAAAGATGAGGGCGGACTCGGTGGCCATGACGACAGAAGAACAGTGACAAATAGCCGATGAGAGGAAGAAGCCGATGGGAGGACGGATCGACCGATTAGAGAGATGAGAAGCTGATAGAGAGTGGGCCGGCCAGCCGATGGGGAGTGGTTGGCCGATGCGGAGTAGGCAGTGGAGTAGGTGAGGAAAAGGTGGTGGCAAAGTAGGTAGCTCAGAGAGTGGTTGGGTCATGGATGTGCGAGAATTCACATCCGTGAAGAAAAGATTCACGTCCGTCGACTCGTGGAGGCCGAGGAGTGGAGCGTACGCGAAAATGCAGAGAGGGGTCAGACGCAAAGAGAAGATGTTCGCGTTCGGGAGGCAGGGATTCGTGTCCGTGGACACGTGGACATGTCAGCTTGGCTTGGACGTGAGGGAAGAAGGCTCGTGTCTGAGAGCCGTTGAGCGTGTCGGAAAAGGCGGGAACCGAGGGAGGGTTCCAGTCGATGGAGGGTGGACAAGTCTAGCCGATGGGAGGGTGGACGAGTTCAGCCGATGGAGACGACGAGCGCAGAGGTACGCCGGCATTAGAGAAGAAAGGATGCACGAAGCAAGAAGAAGGGTGGAAACGGGTGCGAGGCGGGACGAGAAGGCGGATGGAGACCGTCACCTTGTCGCACGGAGGTGAAAACAGAGAAAAGAAAATGATTGCGGGAAAGACGGGGAGAAGAAAGAAACGGAGACGAGAGAGCGAGGAGAGTACTGGAAAGAAGGTCGGCGACGGAAAGAAAATGTTCACGACGAGGAGGAAAAAGATCGGCTCGCCGATGGTAGAAAGCTAGCGCGTCGAGGATGTATAGAATCGCTCTGATACCATATAGAAATATGTACAGTGACTAATAACTCAAGCGTATAAAAGGAGATCGGTCTATATATACATAAAAGTCAGGCCAGTGGTGTAACACAACGACTAACCCAAGAAAAATAAGCATCTGTTTGTTTGAAATAATTGATTTTTGTTTGATTGGTGTATAGCAGAGATCAATATCACATCTAGACCTAGTGGCGCATCCCAGCTAGTAAAACGTGGCGTTGATTCAGTGTGTGTAATTTGGCATCTAATTCAGATGACTTCGTGTGGACGACTAACCACTGTAAGAGGTGCACACAAAGGTTTGAACTTCGAACAGCAGGATGACGCCGACAAGATTCACATGGTGGCACACACGTGATCTATGTGGTGGTTTGATCTGGGAAAATCCCAGGTGGAACCCGATTCCTGGTTGAAAACCGTCCGTGATCTAAGTTGAAAGTATATATTCCAGTAGCTATCTATAGGTTATGGCTGCATTTTTTTTGCAAGTTGCCAAACTCTTTTTAAGCGCACGTTTTCTAAACTGGTATATTTTTTATAAAAAATTTATATAGAAAAATTATTTTAAAAATATATTAATTTATTTTTAAGTTTTTAGCTGATATTTAGTTAATTATATACTAATAAATCGTTCTGTTTTATTTGTGCAAGAAAAATGTCCAAACAGTTCCAAACGAAAGCGGCCAATATTTTCCACACAATTCTCTTTCCAGTCTCGAGCTGATTTTTTTCAACTTGAAAGTTGCGTAACAATTTGTAAGTACCTTCTATTTTCCGTTGAAAGAGCGCAAACCCTAACCAAAATACCAAACTGTTGCAAGTTAGACGGATAAGGTGCACGCTTATAAAAGAAATATATCGGCACGAGATTGCTTTCAAGCTGATCACCCAACCACACTACTACTACCAGAGATGCCAACCACATTACTAGCAAGAGCATGGGACACACACCAGCATCGATCAATAATCCCTATCGTCGCACCGGTCCACGACTCGGTACAGTATGGTCCCGCATGCACTGCACGGCCGGCCGCCTCGCACGTACCAGCAAGCAGCAGCTCAACACGCCAAGTCTCTCCTAGTCCTCGCGCCGCACCGCGCGGTGTAACGAACGGCTCCGGCTGCGCTGTGCGCACCGAGGCGAGTGAGCTACTTAACCGAAGCGGAGGCGGAGCATGATGGCGGCCGCCGAAAGGGCGGCGGTATCCTATCTCCGTTGAAAACTCCGCGCGAGCGTGCGGACGCGCCGGGCTCAGCACGGCACACCCACCCCGCCGGCACTGCGCGGGCAGAGACACGGCCAGAGGCAGACGCGGCCGCGGAGCTGAGCCGAGTCGAGACGGTTCCGATTAGGAAAAAATAAAAATGCGGCGTGCGTGCCCCTCCAAAGGCTGCCGCTGCACCGGTTGCGCAGGTGGAGGCGCCCCATTGGTGCGGCCCGTCACGCGCTGCCGCCACATGGAGCCAGAGCCCAGAGGATACGAGGGGGGACGGGATGCCTTCGCTTGACTTTTCGGGCTATCACTCAAAACCGTGGAAAAAAAGGGAGTAAAATACGATAGAAACAGCGCAAAGTGAGTGCCCCACCCCCGACCCCGTGCTTCTGAGCTCACTGCATGCAGCAGCATGCCCCGGACTTTCTGCGACCCCTTCCCCCGCACTTTCTTCAGGCCATCCCTTCTTTCCCATCCATATATGCTCCTCGTACTAATTTTCTAATCTACAATTCTACTTCACATATCAGTAATGGCGCGTTCTAAACAGCCGATGGTTTTAACTTATTAGCCGTACTTAAAATAAGAAACATAATTAGCATATTATTAATTAAATATTAATTATTAAAAACTTATATATATATTTAATTTTTTAAAGTAACTTCTATATAATTTTTTTTTCACATACAGTTAGTTAGTAGTTTAAAATATGATAAAGAAAAACAAGGAGCGGCTAAACTCAATTAGACTCCATTCAATACCATAGGAGATTAGTTTATCTTGTTTTCTGTCAGCATGCTTACTAAACCAATAAATAATGTGTTTTTTAAAGAAATTACTTTAAAAAACATATTAATTTATTTTCTAAGTTTATAATAGCTAAATTTGAACGAAAGAATTCTTAAGATTATTTTTTTCTTTGGCTGGGACTGTGGCTGCTAAAGCCAAGCAAGGCAATAAAAGCAAGCTTAGTTAGGTACGGGGAAAAAAGGCAAGGGGAGACTAAAAAAAAATCTCCTGCTACTACCCTAATCCCCTTTGGTGTTAAATCCTCGAGCCCCTCAGCGCACGCTGCCTTCTCTCCTCCGCCTCTGATTCCTCCAACCAGTGGTGCTCGCTGCTGCTGCTGCTTCAGTTCTCGAGTAGTACGGCCGAGGTATGAGGCGAAACCGCCGAATCCTCCTCTCGTGCTTTCTGCCTTGAGATTTGCCTTTCCTCCTGCTGCTGCAGCTCTGCTTCTTGGGTTCCCTGGGATTTGTGCTCTTTCTTGCACTTTCCCTTATTGGGATAGAAACCTACGCGGCATCGATCGATCGCCTTTTCCTCCGGGGAGTTATTTATCTCCAGTTCTTGGGGTGGTTATGTGGTTGAATCGAGTTCTTGGGGGTTGTGAGCTTGTAATCCATCTGCCGACAGTTCAACGTTCTCTTCTTCTTCCACCTTGCTCCACCTATCGTCGGATTTTGACTGTACAGCTGCTCTCCCACCGGTTTCGATTTGTTTAGTGGGGAAATTGGCTTAATTTTATGTGGATTTGGATTCGTTGTTATCACTTTGGTTGTGGTGTTGCAGGTTAGTGGTGAAAGTGGTGTCCTGATGGAGTCGCAGCAGGAGAAGGCGATTTCTGCGCCGCCGCCGGCGAACGAGAGCGGCGGGGAGCTGATCGGGTACGTCGACGTGCACGTGCATAGCGCGAGGGATATTCAGAACATCTGCATCTACCACAAGCAGGACGTGTACGCGCGGCTGTCGCTGCCGGGGGAGGGGGCGCCGGCGGCGTCGACGCAGGTCATCAACGGCGGCGGGCGCAACCCCGTGTTCGACCAGTCGCTGCGCCTCGGCGTGCGCGCCGGGGACGTCGATGGCGCGCTCCGGTGCGAGGTGTGGATGCTGAGCCGGGTCAAGAACTACCTGCAGGACCAGTTGCTGGGGTTCGCACTCGTGCCGCTCCCGGACGTCGTCGCCGCCGAGGGCGGCACGCTCGCCCGCGAGTTCCCGCTCTCCACCAACGACATCTTCCACTCCCATGCCGGGTTCCTGCAGCTCGAGCTCTCCTACATCGGGGTCGTGCCTGAGGTCGTGCCCATCTCGCCGACGCCCAAGGCGGCCCTGGCCGACGCGGAGGAGCCCAAAGTGGCCGGCGCCGGCGCCGGCGACGCGAACGGCAAGGAGTACGAGAAGATCGAGTTCCCCGATCTGAATCTCGTGGAGGAGAACCAGATTATGGTGTCGGAGTACATCGGGTTGCCGTGCTCGGCCGTGGAGCCGCAGAGCTCCGAGAGCCTCCTCACCTCGGAGGACGGCGACGGCGCCACCGCGGAGACCCACGTCGCCGGCGTGCGCGTCGTGCAGAGCTTCTCGACTGACAACAGCACCGCCATCTCGGTTGGCACCTTCCGAAGCGACACACCGGTCAGCAGCTTGTCCACCACGTACTCCCCCGCCGCCGTGGCTGTCCCGGCCACCCCGCAGTCCAACTCAGAGCCGTCGTCGGGCAATGCCGTCTCGTCGGCAGAGCAGAAGGAGAAGGCTGCCGACGCGGAGTTGGAGTCGTCCCGCACCGTCCAGAGCAGCCCGGCGGCGGTCAACTCTCCCGGCGCCATGTCGGAGAGCGCGGTGGACAAGCCGCCGGTCATCAGCGTCAACATCGAGCAGGAGGTGAAGGTCGACCAGAAGGAGATCATGGACATGTACATGAAGAGCATGCAGCAGTTCACGGAGTCGCTCGCCAAGATGAAGCTCCCGCTGGACCTGGACAACGGCAACGGCAGCAGCGACAAGAGCTCCGCCGACGCCGGCGCTGGCACCACCGCTTCCGACGCGGACTCCAGCGGCGCCGACTCGGGCGCGGTGGCCAAGAAGCCGACGGCCGGAGGGCCGGAGAAATCTCCCAAGGTGTTCTACGGAAGCCGGGCTTTCTTCTGAAGAAGCGAAGCGAAGTGAAACAAAGCAAACAGATGGGGCATTTGCAGCCGTCGATCTCACCTGAAACTTACTAGTGCTGAGGAATAACACTTTCTCCTGCTGTTGTTGTTCTAGGCTTGTCATCTGATCGCAAGACGAGCAAACTAGCTGCTCTGTTTTAATATATCGGTACTCTAATGAAAAATGGTTTGGTTTCTTCTGGTTTGGTTTCTTCTTTCAAGTTTCAACACTCAATTCCCATTCTTTTTGGTTATATTTCGATCAAAAACAAATTTCATAGGAAACAGTTTAATTTCTCAAAGAAAAATACGGTAAAATTTCCTGTCTTTCTACCATCCTCTCTCTCTCTATATATATAACTAGGTATATACCTCAATTAACACTAGAAGTACATCTGTTTTGGAGGATCATATAAACCCTCCCATTGAAGCATGTCATCTTAGATTGGGTGTACCTCTCACTGGAGGAACGCAACTAACTGCCGCTTCACCTGTTTGTACCTCTAAGCGTGCAGCGTGGAAAGTGCATTGGTGCCACTTCTGCAGTTGTTTGTATGCCATTTGTCGATCTTGTTCATGCCTCATGGTTTCAGGCTTTTTAATAAGAGTCCTGAATACAATCAATAAGCGATACTGATCTTGTCGGATGTATGTCTTCGTATATACTGAATTACTGACGGTTGTGGATGTCGAAAGTAGCACGTCAGTAACCTATGTTGTGATCATGCCGTTCCTTTCTTTCTCAATCCACACTCTTTGCTTATACCTCGTATGCTGTTCTTCAAAACCGAATTTAAATTTTCAAACTAAAATTTGGAATTGATTTAGAACTTTGTATTTTTCTAGTTTCCAGCCTTTGCTTCTGAACTGCTCAAAGTAGAAGTATAATTTTTCCCCACAATTATTTTCGGCTACTTCGGTCATGTATATCAATTTATCTATAACTTCTATATCCCCTAGTAATTATTAGTCATAGTACTATACACAACTTAGTCTAAATTTGTAGTACTAAATTGATTGTTTTTAGACAGAGGAAGTATACAATATATCACCCACTAGCAATTATTATTCTATAGTATATTAAAGCCATATAAATATAGCACATTATCTATAATTTTTTATATTCTAGAGCAAAATATGTAAACATATAAAATCATCATTTTTATATCATTTTCATAATATCAATATATATATCTATTATTTTTATAATATTTAACATACATTCAACCGTATATTCTGTAGCAAATCATAGCACATTATCTAAGAATCACTAAAAAAACTCAATCAATTGGACCAGTCTATCAAATTTCACAATTAGTTACTGTTCTTACAGAAATTTCTCTTTTTTTTAACGAAAGGCAAACAATTATGCCTCTATGTATTGATACAGCAGGAGAAAACAGAGTGAAATGACAAAGTTATTTACACGAGGGTTTGCCCCCTCAAAGCCATAAAGGAGAATTAAGGATTACTCTCCCAAAGGAGCTAATTCAGCTAAGTTGGAGGTTCCCACTAAGGCCCACGGGTGAGCTTTTCTTTGAATTTTGACAAGATGGTTGTGGGGATGTTTGCTAGGCACTTGAAAATCCTGGAATTTTGCTCATTCCATAGTGTCCATACCACCAAGATGATCGACGATTTGAACGGCTTCTTTGCTATATTTAGTGTGGCTAGAACGATCCACCGTTCATGCACCGTTGTCCGGTTCACCCAATCGACCGTTTGCAACCGCGAGTCCGGTTGCTTATCGCATCCTATTTGGAGAGTCGACATGCTGCCAGAAGGTTGAAAGTTGATTCGAGACAGGGTAGGCAATGTTGTTGGTTGGACCTCCCTCGCGGTTGTAAATGATCCTCGTCAACACTCGGTTCTGTATTATGAGCCAAGAGAAAAACTTGCTTTTTGGTGACATCCATGCCTTCTTGAAGAATTTCTTGTGTCCTATGTTGATTGCTCCTTCGAATTGTACCCGATATGTCAATTTTGCTATCCACTATGCTGCGTTTTACCGATGCTGAAAGAGGAGAGAGAGGGTTAGAGCATCGAGGAGAGCCATTGTGCATACCGGTTCTCACTTGAAAAATTCACCACTCGACGAAACTTTATGCCTCGGTGCTCCTAGCCGTTGAGCAATTAAACAAATATTTATTCTGTCGGCCGTTGCTCCCGGCTGTTGCTCCTAGCCGTTGCATGTTTGTTCTATATATACGCATACATGTTTAAGAAGACTACCTACAAAGCAAAGCTATAGACATGAATTCATCATCTAGTTTCACAAATTTTCTCAACTCACATATTAGTTCAGTCCCACAAAATCCAAACACCATAGCACTACCAAAACTTCCATCCGCATAACTACTCTATAAGCTATCCACCCCAAATTTCCATGGTTACTATCCACATAATATCAATAATCTCTTTGGAAGACCGTCAAGCTTCCATCACTCCTCCTTCACACCAACAAGCTACGGTCCAGCATCTCCAATTGGATCAATGGCCTTCTTTGTAGCTAGAGGAGTTAGCAACTCACGAGGTGAGGAGAGCAGCCCCATTGCTTCATCTTCTCCAGCGTCAACCCCTTCAATGGATTCAGCACCTATTCCCATTGCAGAGGATAGTGAGAGCAGCACAGATAATAGTGGAAAGAAAGGAGGGTGCAAACTTTGGAGCGAAAAAGAGAACATACGCCTAGTAAGTGTCTGACTAAAAAATTCAAATGATCCAATTGAAGGCAATGGAAAGCCTCAAGATCGTTAATGGAAGGAAGTTGCAGCAGAATACAGCAAGCATGCACCCAAACAGCCAAGAAGAACAGCAATGCAGTGCAAACGTGAGGGTGTTGCTGTCTAAAGAAGAAATACTTATAGATCCGTATGAAAAAAAAGACTTATGCATCACTGAGATAAAGGATTAGTATTGACTAGTGTCTAGTAGTTGTACATTCTACACATTTGGTTCATCAGGCTGGCACCTCGCCACCAGCGACGTCCAGACGTGAGGGTGCCATGGCCGTAACACTCAGAAACCACCATGGCCAGTTGTGCAGAAGCAACTACTCCTAAACCTTTTCTGGTACAACCGCTTCACGCTAGCGCAGCGCGTCGTCATGGCTGACTTTCTCCTCTCCCTCTCACCCATTGCCTCGGTGGCCTCCTCCGCCGCACCGTCTGTGGCGGCGTGGACGGTACTACCCGGGCATGTCACAGCTCGCACTTGGCCACCAGGTGTTCGACCCGTCGCTCTCCCTCGGCCACCAGCTCTAGCCGTTCTGACTGTGCTTCTCTCCCCGTACAGTGGCTTGCACTTGATCGCCAGGTGCTCAACCCGTCGCTCTCCCTCAGCCACCGGCTCTAGTCGCGCGCCTCTCCTCGCACTGCAGCTTCATTGCCATCGTGATCGTCGGCCTACAGATGACTAACCGATTTTCACTAGATCCACGAAGGAGAAGTGATGGAGAGATTTGGTTTAGATGAATTTTCCTATGACGCTACTTTTGACGGGAAGAGTGACGGGAAGAGAGGAGGGGGGATTTTTCTCGCGTGGGTAGGAAAAGGGTGGTTCTGATCAGTTGGTCACATATGTATTGTAGGCATCTAAATATTATATGACATGGTAGTTTCAGGCATCGAGTACTATATATGGAATTTTTTTTAGTATGGCAACATAGTGGGTAGTCTTATAGCTTAGTCGTGGAGAATTTTCATGTCCACTCCTAAAAATGCTATGGCGAGACAGAGTGATGTAGAGGTAGGTCTGTTGCCTATTTGTTAGCTATGATGGCATCTACCGTTCAATTTTTACTTCTCAAGATTTGATATATGGCTAGAGCAAACATCATCTAGGCTTGATTACAGCCATTTAGAATTCGAGAAGTTTGATGCGGCGCTATCACGTAGTATATCTGTGTTGCCGCATCAGAAGATATCTTGTCTATATCATCGCATGGTACCGACGAACCGATCCGCTTATCTTATGCCATCCATTCATACCACAGCCACCTCCTCAAGCGCTAGGGCTCTTGCAAATCTATGCAGATTGAGGATCCATCTCCTCCTAGATCCTGACAAAAAAATCTTGTCTTATAAATTGAAAATATTTTTCTGGAAAGAATTAAGATTGGAAACTTTGTACTTTTGTCCATCATAAAATCCTCCCAAATGGTTAGCAAAAAAATGCAAATGATTTATTTAAAAAATATATAAAATCCGCGAACACTCCGACTGCATGCTATCCTGAAAACACCTAGTATTAGTACTATCTTGTTGAGAGCCACAAGGGAATACAGGATATCCCCTTCCATCTCGTGTGTGTTTATGCTGCGGTGTAGCAACTGGTCACACTTAAGATTGTACTGTAGGACACCGACGATGGAATTGGTCCCATTCCGTGCAGCTGTGGGAGGCTGGGAGCAGTGCTCGGATTACCCGTGCAACGAGGAAAATGCTGCACAACCAAAGTTTTTTTTTTCGGGTTGTACGCACTTCTAGTGGAATACTGAAACTTTAATCTTTTTAGGAGCATATGAAATTTCAACTCAACCATCTATCTTGTTTTACCAGACTCTTTATACAATTTGGCGTTGTAATTTGCTGAGTTTGTCTAACAAGCAAAGTTCACATTAAACTGTAGAAAGTTTGAAAAATAGTACAAAGTTAGATCTAATGAGAGCGGTATCTATTATCGGCAAAAGGTCCGATCAATAACGGCACATGCTTTTATTGTATTACTTAGATCTCTTGCTTTAAGCTGTTTATTAAGTTTATTTATTAAATTAATTTATTTATTTATATAATTAAAGTAGATGATATTTGTTTAGTATGTTTGTTTTTTCAAAGATATGAATCGTATTCAGACAGTTTAGATAAGAAACAGTACATACCAACTGCAGCAAATAATCCAGGCCATTGAACGCTGATCCGAATGATTTGGCTGGCTTTCAGTTTGGTGCCCCGCTGTGGATTCGTGTCAGGCAGGCCTCTCTGAATCCAAAACGGATCACAGAATTGGTACGCACAGAAAGATATACTACCACGAAGAGAAAAAAGTTGGAGAAAAGCGGAGCAGGGAACGAGACAGCGAGACGCGACAGGGGAGATGCACCACCCCCTGGGGCCCTAGGCTGCCTCCGTCAGCACGGGTGGGTGGGTGGATAGGGCAGCGGGGGATCTCGGCCACCGCCATCGCCACCTCCGCCGTCGCGCGCGCGCGCGCATCACGTCACGATTTCGCGAGCCCCCAGACCCCTCGACTCGTCGCCGGCGTCGCCGTCGCGGAGGAGGAGGAGGAGGAGCGGCAGGGGCAGGCCCTCCGAGTGTAGGGGAGGGTTTTACCGCGGCGGGCCCAGTGGCGTTGTTCCGGGGCTGCTTCTCCTTCGGGTCGGGGGGGCGGAGGAGGCCCGCCGCCTCGCCCTTGCCCTCGCCGCCGCGGGCGCCGCCAGCCTCCTCCGCCGCAGCGCTAGCGGCCGCGGACGACGGCGCCAAGATGAAGGGCTTCTTCAAGTCCAAGCCGCGGACGCCGGCCGACGTCGTACGGCAGACGCGCGAGCTCCTCATCTTCCTCGACCTCCAATCCGGATCGCGCGGCGGCGACGCCAAGCGCGAGGAGAAGGTGAGATCGAATACGCCCTTCCTCGTGTTAGTTGTCACTGTTTTTGCTGCTTCATCCCCCTTGCTTTGCACAGTCGGGCCCGATCGCTTATGACAGTGGATTTTTTTTGCCTAATTAGTCATCATTTGTGCTCTATTCATTCAATTGGATGCAACCTATCATAAATGCAAGAGCTGCGATATGCTGTCATATGAGTTTAGGATGCTTGCTTTTGAGCAGATTTGTTTGCTTTGGACCATTAAGATGGTCATACTCCTCTAGTTAATTACCTTGCATATGAATGCGTAATGTAACAAATAAGGGGTAGTTCATGTGACTCCAGGAGATTCGTTTTTGGCAAGGCCTTTTCTGAACACATGAATTCCAGGAGTTAATAGGAATTTTGTTTTATTTGCACAGGAATCAGATCGTTTTCTGCATGAACAGGAAGTTTCTCTGTTCCAAGTAGACCCATAAGCTACTTAACTACGACTGTTTATCCAATTATGATCATTGAAATAATCAATTAGCAGCCTGTCAACTCGGTGTAAGATTCTCAGTGTGCCAGTGATCATCAAGAAGGATTAAGCTGCAGCACTGATCCGTGGTACTTAAATAATGCCTCAAATAAACTAATGCTGGGAAAATCATAACCTCCTGGTTAGGTGTTCGCCTGCAAAAGCTAGTAGCGGTAGCTAAACACAGAAATGTTCAGAGGTAGTATTTATTGCTCTGTGGAGAAAGCTTATTGATGGAATGTGCACTGGCATAATGCAATGCCGTTCAAAATGATTACTTCAATGCTATTAATTAATATGGATTTTTGGGTCAATTTATTCTGGAAACAATACATATTAACTTGAAAGATATATTCCTATATGCTACATGCAGCTAAGAGCATGGTTATGCAGATGGCAGAATTAAGCAAAAATATCAGGGAGTTGAAGTCTATTCTTTATGGCAATGGCGAATCAGAACCTGTGACTGAGGCTTGTGTGCAATTGACCCAAGAATTCTTCAGAGAGAACACTTTACGACTGCTAATTATCTGTCTTCCAAAGTTGAACTTAGAGGTAGGTAACTTGATTTTGTTTTTGGTGGATTCTGATGATACAGATAGTGTTCTTATCAGTACTGTTTAGATGGCTAATTTATTTCATGGATTTTTCTTGCAGACCAGGAAAGATGCAACTCAAGTTGTTGCAAACTTGCAAAGACAGCAAGTTTCCTCGAAAATAGTTGCATCTGAGTACCTACAAGCAAATAAAGATCTTTTGGACACCTTAATTTCTGGGTGAGTCTAATATGCAAGTAAACAATTACAAATCATTAGTCCATTTCCTTTTAAAAAGTAATTGACCTTGTTTTTTTATATGATGTTTGATTATCTGCTCTTGCTGTTTCTGTTTGTTGATGGCTCGGTGCCACTCAGGCACTTTATTTGGCCTCTGTGTACTGGATTGGCCATGTGTTCTGTATTTAGGTCTAATGCTTAGTAGTTCAAGTAAAACTAGTTGTCCATATGCATATTTCATCTTTAAATTATGAAACTGGATGCACACATGTTTTTTTACAACGTTTCATTCATTAGTTATGCTATATTAGAAAATATTTACCAACCATGTCCCTTGGTTCCTTTGTGGTTGATATCATACATAACTTGAGTCAGTGCATGACAAGTGATAGTTGCTCCAATATTCCAGTAGCACTACTGGGGTAACTATCTATTATGGTGCCTTTTTTAATTTAAAATTGCTTTATATCATGAAATCGCAACATTGTCCAGTTCTTTTATGTCATCTCCAGTGGGATGAAAAAATCAAACCATGAAGGGAATGGTTCGCACCGTGTTCACTGGGGGACTCGAACCATGGCAGTTCAAGAAAAAGTGAACCTAAGTGTTGATTTGAACAAGGCCAAATACAGGACATGGTAATGGGACCCACTGCTCTGATCTTCATGCAAGGGAAGGAGTCACCCCTGCCAGCACCATTGGATACCTGCTGCTGATCATCGGATCCCTGTCAAATTCTGCCCATAGGTCCCACCAATTGAACAAATACAGTACACCAACCAAGCCATCTGATTGTGGGGCCCACCTTTTGCAGGATGGTCCGAGTTAACACTAAGGGTGCCCTTAGAGACTAGATCACTAGACTGTGTTTCATACATTTAACTCAATACAATTCAGTAATAACTGTGTAAAACAGGCAACTTCATGTCTTTAAGGTTTGTCATGGGAGTGCAGCAAATGTGGTTAACATCTACCTTTTTTATCTTACAGTATTGTGTGATATTGCATTCTGAGTATTTCTTGCGTACGTACTGTTATTACTTCAGATTATGTTTGCTTAATTTGCTTGTTATTTTCTTTTCTTTCCAGGTATGAGAATATGGACATTGCTTTGCATTATGGCTCTATGCTGAGGGAATGTATTCGCCACCAAACTATTGCATGGTGACATTACTGAACTCAAATTGAGAATCAATGTTTTTTAAATACATTTCTGTTATAGTCAGTTATTAATATAGTCATCTACCATCAGAAAACATTGTCACAGTAAAAACTATCATGTCTATCAAACGGATATGCAAGCACTAAGTTTGTATTGGAGTGTTGTATCACATTAAAACTATTATTTATTGATGGAAATTTTGAAGTTTATTTTGTGAAAACCTTCACATAACCATCGCATATTTCTAAGGCCATTTTTTGCACTGGAATTTCATGTACTATATCCAAATCTTGATTTAAGATTCATTTCTTCAGTTGATATATGCCTTTTGTACCTATTTGAGTGCAGGATGCATAATTAACAGAGGTCTGTTTAATGTGAATGGTTCTTGTATTGTTGTATACATACCATAGGCCATAGCACTATGATTGATCTGTCAAATGTTTGTACTGTGATATGTTTGATATTTTAAGTTTTTTTTCCATGGGGGTTTGCTGTCAAGCTTTTGATCCTTATTCCTGTTTTAAATATTATTATTGATAGGAAAGTAAGGTAATATCATTATATATGATGTAAGCCCAATCAAGGATTCTGTTTTACAATTAAGCCATGAAATGCTGTAGAAATCGGACATTCCTGTAGGATTGGTGCTTATTTATCTTGGTATTTTTTTTCAATCACAGGTACGTTTTAGAGTCTGACCACATGAAGAAGTTCTTTGACTATATACAACTTCCAAATTTTGACATAGCATCAGATGCTTCTGCGACCTTTAAGGTGATTTACTGAAGCCTGCCTTGCATAAAGTTTGTTGGGCTTTCTTGCTCTTTTCCTAATTTATATATTTGAATTATACTAAGAATATTGCTCCTACATAGGTTCCATATAGTATGTTTACTGCATCACTATATTTTTCTTTTCCAAAAGTTGTGTTGATGATAAAATATGGTAATTCTTTGTTTTATTCCTCTGAAACTTGATTTAGGCCATAATATAAGCACAACTTGTAGTTGTGAGGAAATCACTAAATGCCTTGGATATTTAGTGAAATCTAAGAGCAGGCATGCTTGCTTGGCTAATGTTTTTCATCCCCTTTCTTGTTCCTTTTTCATATCTTCTCTTGTGTGATCATATTGATTTACTCTAAACAGGAACTTCTGACAAGGCATAAAGCAACAGTGGCAGAATTTTTGTCAAAGAACTATGACTGGGTGAGTATTTTTATAGCACATCATTGTTAGTCTATATCACATACAAACGATGTTGTATCCTGCTTTGTGCTAGCATCTTAATGTCTACCTTGGTTTGCTAGTTAAATAGTCACACATCGTTAAATATCCTGGTTTAAATAATGGCACTTAGAATTCAATTACTGTGTTTTTAATTGGCAACATCTTTTTTGCTGTTGTAGTCTCATGTCTCTATCATCTTTCTTTCTTTTGCAGTTCTTTTCAGAATTCAACTCTAGGTTGCTATCATCAACCAACTACCTAACAAAAAGGCAAGCTATCAAGGTATTACTACTCTGTTACATCTAGGTTTATCTGTGATATGTTTGTATGGAGTGTTTATTCTGTTTACTGTGAAATGTATGGATCTAGGCAAATTTAATACATTTTTCTTTTGGAACAAGGAAACTGAGCTGCATAACCTATCATGTTTGACTTGTGTGCATGTAGAAATTTAGGCCAAACAATTCTCTGAATTATCAAGCAGCTTGGAGTTGATGTTTTCCTGTGTCGTTTTGTTCTGATTGTAGAAAGCAACTATTAATTGCTGTTTCACAACTAACACATATTCACTTTAAGTGTCCAAGGATCTTTTTTCTTGCAGAAGTACTGTTTTATTTCGATGTTGTTAGTTTCTTAAAGATCTTGTATACACTTTGTATTGACTAATTTTCTCAAGTTTATATTTACTTTCCCTCTTCAGTTGCTGGGAGACATGCTTCTTGATAGATCAAATTCTGCTGTCATGATGCACTATGTTAGTTCAAAAGATAATCTTATGATTCTCATGAATCTCTTAAGAGTAAGTTTACTCCACTTGACCACATAATTTCACAGTGCAATTTGCAATATTATCCATGCTCAGATAAGGACATTGTAGTTTATGCTTATACTTGCATGCATGATTCGATGTACCTGCAACCTCTAGAAAATATCACAGTTCTCATGTCTTATCAAATCCTAGTATTCTGCAGCTTATGATGATACATAAACATTTCCTTGGACCATAGTTTTTGGATAATTGTTAAGATGAAACCCAGCTGAACAGGTTACATTTGTCACTGTCACACATGTTGGAAAGCTGTGCTAAAGGGATGTTGAAGAACGTTGTCATGGTCACACAAATTTTTAGTGACATTCCAAGCAACACATTGAATCAAAACATTTTTTTCACTATGGAAGATAAGATAAATTAAAAAAAGGAATGTATTGCAACAAGGTTTAAGAACTTTTTTCTTGTTTCTGGAACTAAAGGAATGTATCAACCAGGTTTAGTTGTTCCTGTTTATTGAGCTACCAACACAACACATGTTTCCTTATGAATTCGTTGATTCATAGGGTTTCAAACCAAAATCTGCATTGAACTCTGATCTTGAGTCGGCTAACTTAACATGAAGCTGTCCAAAATCACCAACCTATGGACGTTACTTTTCCCAGGAAAAAAGCCAATACTGATCGTCTTCTTGAAATCATGGTCCCAAGATTATTCAAATCAAAGCATCTCAGATTATCAGTGTTTTTCTTAACTGATATTATCATAGATTGAGCTAACTCTTTTCGTGTACAACCTCAGCTGATATTATTACATCTTGCCAATTTTATGAGTACCTATCTTAAATTTTCAGGATTCAAGCAAGAATATTCAGATTGAAGCATTTCATGTGTTCAAGGTGAGTATTGATACTCTACAGGTTTATTCCCAGTAAAGCATGTGTTGTTTATTTGAACTCTGGTATGATATTGCTTTGCTACATATTGCAGTTATTTGCGGCAAATAAAAACAAGCCAACTGAGGTTGTAAACATACTAGTCACAAACCGAAGCAAGCTTCTTCGATTTTTTGCTGGATTTAAGATTGACAAAGGTGCTTTCCTGCCTACTTTAACACCTTTTGTATCAATTTTTACACTTGTTGTTTTTCTTTTCTTAAGACTTTTCATGCACTTCAATTATTTTTTAAGCTCTTGAGCTGTTATAAATTAGAATAAAATTAATTATATTGATTCAGCTTTTCCACTGTAGCTGTTCATCATTAGGATTTAATATGCCTCTATCAATTACACATGAACTAATAGTAGTGTTATGGTTTATCAGAGGATGAACAGTTCGAGGCAGACAAGGAGCAGGTCATAAAGGAGATATCCGCACTTTAGTATAGTCCTTGTGTTACCTGGCGAGGTTTTGGTCAATGCGTTGCCTACGTGGTTCTCTCGTGGACCACCGCCAACCCCGAGAGGCTCGCATGGATCCATCGCGAGTATATGTACGCGGTGGCCGGTGGCTGGATGGTATTGTTGGGTGATTTGTTAGAAGCTTCTTGTGTAATAATAGAACTCTACAGATACATATTATGTTGGATTCATGCAAATCATATCATATTGATGGTGCTATGAAGATGTGATATGTTTACATATTTTAGCTATCCTTGTCTCTTGGGAACCTCCACAGCTAAAGGCTTAATATGCAGAATGTAGACGGAACATGCTAGGGCTTATCGAAGGAACCAGAAGTTCAGCCCCAGTAGGCCATGTCCAAAGCTGTGATGTGGCTAGTGGCCACGGCTTGCCAGCTTGGAGACGAGCCGATGTGGCGCCCGAGCTCGTGGCTCTGCAGAGCTCCGCGTGAGCTGTAGAGGTCATGGTGACTCAACCGAGCCTCAGGTCCAGGGCCATGGCTCAGCGGCTTGGAGCCGTGCCCACGCGTGTGGCCTCGACGTGGGAAGACTTCCCCATCTCACCCCTCCTCTCTCGCACTCTCCGCTCTCTCCCGTGACTCGCCTTGCCCTTCCTCCCGCAGCAGCTCCACCCTTGCACTTCCTCCGATGGTGCCGTCGCCCGAGCCGAGTCCTTCGCCGCCGGCCACCTCGGGAGCAAGGACCGCGGATTGACCTCGCGAATAGGTACGGTTCTGTTGTAAACCCTAACCCCCGCCAATGCCGTCGTTCTTGAAGCTTGTCTCCATGGATCCCTTTTTCCTTCCACCTATGTGCTCTGAATTGTTGCTACGCCAAGTAGGATTGGATGGATTTCACTCCGCCCGGCGGTTTCACTTCTTGCAAGATCCGGAGGCAGGGAAGAAGACGAAGAGAGCGAGGAAGAGAGGGAAGAGAAAGGGGGGAGGGGGGTTGCACGGGGTACTATGGACTTTTATGGCCTGTGGCTACGTGGGCTGAAGCCACGCGTTATGGGATGCTGTGGCTCCGGATTTGATTGGGCCATCTGAAACCACGGTGGGTTGGGGGACTTGTGGCTTGATAGTGGCCAGGCCTGTTGAGGCCACTAGTTGTCCAGGCCCAGCTCGCGGTGGCACGTATGTGGGCATCGGAAGCCGGCAGATCGGTGGGCATCGGAAGCCGGGAGGTAGGGTGCGCAACGCTGGTCAATCGCCGCCGCCCATCATGGGCGCCTGCACGGCGTGACTGCGATCATGTGGGGGACGTCAATGGCAGACCTCGACGCCAGTAGAAGCGACAATGGATCTTGATGGAATTTTCGGCATAAGGTAGTAGCAGCAATACAGAATTATACTCCACTTGACTTGTACAAAAGATTCCAGAAACAAACAACTCATACTCAAGAGCCAAGACTGTACTAATCAGCAGTTAATCTTGATGACACCTTATAGGCCGTCTGCTCTTACAGCGATCAGTCTGCGTCTGAAAAACAAAAGGTAAAAATGAAATGCCTATTTACAAGACAAGAATTGTCAAGTAAACTAATTTGCAGAAAGAGGGTATCGCCGAATGCGTTACTGAAGGCAGTATTAGCACCGTAGAACTATGGTGGCACTGTTTCCGCTGCGAAATCAAATAGCCAAGCCAATTTTTTTAGTAACACTAAATCCATAAAAATTACGTCCAAACCATCTTTGATCCATGAAAAGAAAACAACGTAATTAAAAGGTTTGACTTACTGTAGCACATGAAAAGCGACTGTGGCGGGAAGGAGCACCATGCGGACTGGATCAATGGGCCTGGAGAGGAGCCTGCTCATGTCGCCATTGATGCCGTGGCAGAGGCAGATGAGCGCGCTGCTAAAGAGCGACCTGAAGCCGGAGCAGCAGGTGCTCGGCGGCGCCGCCGGCGCGGTGGAGTTGGTGAGGTAGTCGACGCATGGCAGCAGCTCTATGAGCGACGTCAGGCACTTCGTCGGCGGTCGCGGCGGCGAAGGCGGCCGCGTCGTCGGCCCTGGTGAAGGGAGCGGCGGCAATGGCGGCAACGGTGGCAACGGCGGTAAGGCAGTCAGTGGTGGAAGAGGTGGCAGAGCGGGGAGTGGCGGCAGGCCAGGGAGAGCCGGCAATGGCGGAAGGTTGGGGAAGAGTGAACCCGCCGTCGTGGGAATGGTCGCTGCTTCCTGCACCTCTCGGTCTCCAGAAATGCCTGTAGGTTCTAATGGTTCTTGGCTTCCAGCCTTTGGTTTGCGCCTAACTTTCGCTGCCCTTTCACCGATCGACCGATGGACTCAGCCATCAGCCGTATTACTAGCCATAGTACGTGACCAGAGATCGCGATCGCGGCCGCGTAATATAGCTAGCATCCGCTTCTGTCTGTCGCTTCCGGTAGATCATTTTTTCCTCTCATTTATTCTCATGGAACCAAGATGAGCGCGTTCTGTCCTGCTTCCCTCCGTGTCCGTGGGGTAATAATCAGAATTCAGTGCGTCGCAGTCGCAGGCGTACGCACGCGGCATGGCGATCGATGACGGACGTGCTGCGGCTGGTACTCGAGACGTTATTAGCAACCGAGCCATCTCATGGGGGCGAGGGCGACGCGGCTAAGGTACAGAAAATTCACGCTTGGCAACATGGCAACATAGCAGGCCTTGACGAGTAGGCCCAATCTGGTCTGGCTGAACTGAGGCAGGCTGTCTCTGGCAGTCTGGCTGTGACTCTGGCTGTTCTTGAGAATTTTTAATACACTTCTTCAAGACCTGCGTTCTTCTTTTTGAACCAAAAGACCTGCGATTCCGGTCAATTTTTTAAACCTGGTTTGATCCTCCCGAATACCAACCGCCCCTTCTCATTAGGCCTGCCATACTCTCAATCAACCCGCCAGTCCACGCCAACGGCCCTGACAAATCCTAATAATTTATAATAATTATCCTAGGTACAAACAAATTAATTTACTATTATAAAATTAAAAAACATAAACACGGTATTTTGAAATAAGAAAGTTTTTTAATGAAAATTACACCGTTTAGAAGTTCTTAAGCTTCGCCCATTAATTCATTTATCCATTGATCAAGAAAAAAAAGAGCAAGTAGCCTGCCTCTCATACCATTCTTGCTGTCATGGCATAATTCATCACTCAATTGGAGATCAGCCTAACTTCGTCAAATTGTTTGAAATCCTTAATACGGAGTACTTGCCTAATTACTCTCAAATACCCACATAAATTGCCCCTGTCCACACGATGCTTTGGCTGCTAAGGCCTAATCTCTTTTGTCGCCGCAGCCACGCAACTAACAAAACACGATTACCCGAGTCAGAGTCCAAGATGAACGCTCGTTCAAGGAAATTACCATATAGCCCACAACCCTGGGCCACTCCCTCGCCCACGTTCGCGACGCGGTTGGCTAAAAGCGAAATATTCCCCAAATAAAGAAATAATAAACCGGTCGCCGATTCGTCCATATAAAAAACCGCACCGTCTCCGCAAGCGATCGTATTCAGATAATCCGATCGCCGCCGGAGACCCGAGGAAGAAGGATAGGATGAGCTACTACGGCCAGCAGCCGCCCGTCGGCGTCCCGCCGCAGCAAGGTTCGAACTCTGGCTTCCCCGTGCTCTTCTTCCTCGTCTTGTTTCGTTTTGTT
This sequence comes from Oryza coarctata, assembly GCA_030770085.1. NCBI lineage: Eukaryota > Viridiplantae > Streptophyta > Magnoliopsida > Poales > Poaceae > Oryza > Oryza coarctata. The sequence goes on from CM061475.1 coordinate 16,457,584, forward strand.
TGTGTGCTCTTGTGTGGTTTCTTGTAGTGGATGGTTTGACTAAATCTTGGCGTTTGGATCTTGTGTTCTTCAGGTTACACCGGGAAGGACGGTTACCCTCCGCCGGGGTACCCACCGGCCGGCTACCCACCGCCTGCGCAGGGGTACCCGCAGGCTGGGTACCCCCCGCAGCAGGGCTACCCGCCGCCGTACGCGCAGCCGCCGCCCCAGCAGCAGCACAGCAGCGGGCCTTCCTTCATGGAGGGATGGTGAGCACTTCGTCTCGTCTCGCCGGTTTTTCTAACCATCATCTTCTTCGTTACTCTGTTGCACTACTAGTAGTAGATTTTTAGAATAGATCACAATTTTAGGGCTTTTTAGGCGGTTATGAGGAACTAGTACGGAACGATGGTCTCAGATCTGCCCGGCGTCGGCGACGCCGCCGGTTGCGGTGGCCTGCGCGGCGGCGGCTGCGGCGCGCACGTTCGCTGGGTGATGGGGCCCACGAATAGACGCGTGAACTACCATAGCGTGGGGTCGTTGACGTGTTGGCCCGTCCACGCAAAGCTCCGATGTATATGCCACGAGGCGACGGCCGCCTGATCTTGGATAGACGGCTCTGATGCTGTAACATTGGTTTTGTGCTTAGCATTTGCTTTCTTTGTGATCGCCTGGCTAAGATCAAAGCTTCTGGGAGAAAAAAAAAATACCTGTGCCTTTCAGGTTCCTTTGGGGAGAGGTCACCTAGGATAAAATATTACTATATCTATGGTTCTTTTTTTAAAAGGATATTATATTTCTGTTGACGCGCTAATACCAAAGAACGGTTATCTTCTTCCCTCGAGATGATTAGGGTAGGTGCTCCAGCACTAAGTGTAATACTAGCTACAATTTGAAAATGCAGTTTGTCAATGGATGGCTGGATATTTACAAGATTTATATTAGACTGAGCATATACTTATGTTCAAATGGCAATACTATACTACTCCTACCTACTGCCTTTGTCACTTTTAATCTTATAGTTATTAGTCTCATGTGACATGTGTGATTTCTCACTTTCAGTCTTATGGTCATAATTCTCATGTGATATATGTGTGTGGTGTAACAGCTTGGCTGCCCTCTGCTGCTGCTGTCTCCTGGACGCTTGCTTCTGAGGAGAGAGGAAGAGAATCTGTTTCATGGAGCTGGAACCGAACTGTTAGAGAAATGCTTCTAGCTTTCTTGTTCGGCATTATTACCTGTTATTCGACTTGTTTATGAACCTATCTGGAACTGAGTTATTCAAGTTGGTGTTGATGGGATGAACGACTAAGTGTTCTACTGTTGATTTCAATGTTGCTGGTGGAATCCAAGTGTCCAACACAGGGGTTGTGGAGTGCAAGTTGATGTATTGTGATATCAGTCCTTTGATTTCTTTACCATTTGCTGAAGTAACACTTACGCCGCTTTGAAATTGCCCCTGTCTATCAGCTCATTAGCCGCCGGGTCTCACTCGGCACTAGCGTATGACTTTCGACTAGTGCGTTTCTTTTGAAAGAATCTTTATTCCAACCTTATAGGCTTCTTGTTTGAACAAACAATTTACCCAGCCCGTAAAACGTTTGTTAATTTCATTTCCCTTGAAATCAAATTAGAACATACTCTCTCCGGTTTCAAATATTTGTTACTGATTACTATTAACTTGCTAAGTTTGACTCTTCTTTTTTTTTTACAAAAAGTTTATATATGTTGAAAAATATGCCATAGCAATGTGTTGTGACGCAAATACAATTATACTAATTATGTTAATTATAAATTAATCGTTTATAATAAAAATTAATGGTCAAGGGAAGGGGAAGTATGTTAACAAGAAGGCGTAAAGTGAACTTAGCGAGTGTGGCAAAGCGTAGAGTGAACTAAGTGTGGCGACATGCTTTTGGATATTTTGTGATAATTCCTTTTCTAGGTTGCGATGTATAGGTATATGTCCTTTTCCAGGTCTGGAGACTGTATGATTGCGCAAAGCACGCGTTAAGAGTAAAAGACAGCAATTTGCAAGTCACGTTTTAAACATCACAACGCAAGCGAAAACAGAAATTACTTTATAGGCACCAGCCATTTAGTGCGGTCCATTGGTTAGTTAAACCGAAGTTTCTTGCCCTGATCATCCAAATCCCAGTCCTATACATTTTGCATCCTAAGTCTGAAGCAGAACAAACGGTCCTTTAGAACACAAGAATTCTATTGGATTTCCACGTCAATCAGTTCAGACCATGTAAAAATTCCACAAGATTCCTTTGTTCCGAAAGAGGAGAAAGCAATCGAGCACGCAGCAAGATTTCGCATGTTCCTCCTAAGAGATTCCGCGTGAGACAACAAACTATTGTTAAATCCCCCACAATAGTTGGTTGTAAGCAATCAAACATCCACATGAACATTCATCATGTCCACAAGTGGACTTGTGGGGCTGCTCCCTTCAGATATCATAGAGATGCAACTCAAACCTTGTGCTGTTTTTTGGGCGTATCTTCTGGACCCTGCTTGACGATAAAATTCTGACGTTTGCTTCTCTCTATTTAAGAATCCACATGTAGACCGTGTCTAGAAGCCAAAATCATTTTTGTGTGTGCAAAGAGTGTACAAATCAGGTTTCCCAATTTGTGATAAACCAGTTGCTAGTCTAACTGGTGAAGATTTTGATCCGTGCATTCCGCCAGCCCAGGGCACCCGCGCCCCAGTCATGTGGTTGCCATGCTTTCATGGAACACAAACCCACGAAGTGTATTAGTCTCAAACTACTTGTCTGGTCGAAAACTAGAGTGTCTGCAAGGGCACGCTATTGACTTGCATGTGGAGCCGATATCAGCATCTCATACATGGGGAACATGACGTAAAATATTCTCTTTTGCCTTGTAATACTACTATGGCATATGATAATCATCACACATCAGCAGTTCCACCTTTTCAAACTTTCGACCTGTTTGTATAGACTTTATCCAGCTATGATCTACTTTGATTCTATTGTGAAACAAATTTCATTTGCAACCATGTAAATAATAAAACACAGTATTTCAAAATCTATATCACTAACAGTTCCAAAGTTTCGCTCCCCAAAATTCTAATTTAGTACAACGTATCTTCAAAATTTGATGTGGCCAGAGCTGATATGATATTGAACTGCACCAATTCCATGTGCGTCCTGTCATCTAGCAATAATATTGTTGGGAGTAACACTAGCATGCTTTGGCTGAAGCTGCTTTATATAATACTTTGATCCTCGTGATAAATTGATGCGTTTTCTCCTCTGTACAGGAATGGATTCGAGTGAACACTCCGAGAAGCCACGCCGCACAAACCTGCATCAGTTTAGAACTAAGCACCGGAGATGTACAGAAGGCCAGATATCATAATCTTGCTATAATCAAAAGAAAATAATCTCGTTATTATCAGAAGATAGCTCCAGTAATTTTCAGTTTATCTCCATGTGTTTACTGTACTTGAAGTACCTTGATATTTTTAGTATGGTACAGGCCCTAACTAAGCCATATGAAAACATACTAAATCGTCAACTAGATTTAAGAACGATATTTTACGCCAACACAGACCAACATACATATTGCACAACACAGACTGTTACATTGTCATCTGAATTTTTTTATTAGCTAAATATTAACAGAACATCTCCATCACTCCATGTTATTCAAAACAGAGCACATAGATAATTCAGTGGGCTATTTAGTCATCAATCATGCATATGAAACGGCCCACATAATGAATCAAGAGAAGGATAAAGATGCACACCAATCAGCTGTCCGTGTCGTGAGCAAGAATAGTTTCTCCAGACCAAGGAACATTGCTGCCTTCTCAATGTAATCTGAAGCATCACCATAATCATGACTATAATAAGATGCATAATAGCATTTCCATAATAAACCAAAACAGGTGCATAAAAGCTCTTGTAGTATTCCATCCGTTTCAAAATATAAGACGTATTTTGTTTCGTGAGAACAAGTCTTTGACCAACAATTACACAAAATTAATGTCATTAGATTCGTGCTCAAAAGTATTTTCTTATAATTATTGGTTAAATCCTTATCAAAATACGTCTTATATTTTAAAATAGAGGGAGTACAAAAGAGTTGTTAACTGGAACAATGTTGAGCAGAAAAGGCGTATTCATGTTTCTGACTTAGTAACAATCAGATAGTTTAGTTACTAGTAGTTACAAGACAATAGCATGAACTCCCACTTTGCAGATAGTTTCTTCCTTCGTTTTTACGCTTACATGTGCATGTGGCAAAATAAGTAGGTAGATAAAGGGATATACACTGGCACATGATGTGTGTGCATGTTTGGGAAAAGGATGGTGGGAGCGTGGTTGCAATAAACAACCAGAAAATGAAATGTTAGATCCATCAAGCTTTTTCAGTTTCGCACCTTATTAAACGACATTAGTTTCTGTTGAAGATAAATCCGTCCATCAAATGTAGAAAAAGAATTAATCTTATCAGTGTAAAATATTACTTTATGAAAAATATGATTGAAAAAGTGGTGAAGATAAAAGCAGTGCAAATTATTGCCTAGTACCAAATAAGAAACAAGGTGTAATCTTAACAGTTATGATGGACAGTGCATTCTTTGTTATGAACTTAAAACCACATGGATGAATTGATAAAAGAATGCTGCAAAAGTTGCCTAACTAGAGCAATCCTAATTCCAATGTTTGGAGAACATTTTTTTTAGAAACAACAGGGCAATTTTTTTCTGTGAAATATTGGTTTTTGAAGTTTGAACCAACTATGAATTTGATGGCTAGTTTAAGAGTACCAAACAGGGATGACATAAAGCAATGAACGTACCAAGCAACTTGTCCCCCTGACCTCTTCCTCGGCATTCTTCAGATACAACAATCGCTGCAACTTCTCCAGATTTATCTTCAGGAAATGGGAACAAAGCAGCACATGCAATGATTGAACCATCCCTTTCAACAACATAGAATGCCTCCAGTGCTTTAAGAAGCTGAAAAGAAGATAAAGCATAATTTGTAACTAAATTGAAGCATAACACAACTGGATTCAACAAAATCATACACTACAAAGATCATTGGGTAAGATTTTAGCATACCTCCTTATCTGTTCTCTTCACCAAAACACCAGATTCTTCCAGCGGTTGAAGAATTTTTCTTACCCCAAGAAGATCCTCTTCTCTAGCTATCCTTGTTCCTTCATACACATCCCTGAAAACCAAGTATTACTGCATAAATAGCCATCTAAATGATAACTTGTAGAGCTAAATTCCTAAATGCATTTAGTTTCATACAGAAAATATCATGCTGAGGATATTTGTGGCACCACATATACTATGATGAAAAGATATAGATAGCCGCAGGCCCGCAGCTAAGAATACAACTTCAGAACTCACATATACTGGGATGAAAAGTTGGCAAAGATATTTGATTTTGTGCACAAATGCCTTCTATAGGAATTAGGGATGATACAAGCTATTAACTGTTCAGGAGATGCATCTAAGTGCACAGAAGGATAATACAAGCGTCAGAGATTTTGTTTGTGCATGGAAACAACAATATTTGATCAAAAACTGATAACACAGAAGTCCAACATACCTAGCTATCATTGTTCCTGTACCATCTCTTGTAAACAATTCTAATAGCAGTGATCCATCAACCGTTCCATTGATGATATGAACTCTTTGAACGCCACCCTAGCATGTAAAAGAAACAAAATATTCAAAAATAAAAATAGACACTGTCCTGAAACTTCAAAGCTTACACTTCACAAACAATGTGGTTTTGACTGGCCATCGCCTCATCGGAGGAAATATTGTTTACTTTTGTTGAAAGAGTAGGTGCAAGGATTATAAGAAATTTCAGGCAGCTATATACTATTGTAATATAGTCCTCACTCCTCAGCAGGCCTGTATTACATCTAAACAAAACACAGTAAATAACAAATTCTAAGACAAGGGGCCCCTTCGTGGTTTGACATACCACCTCTATTAGATATGAAAACACTGTAAGTAATAGGAGCATTCCTCATGAAGACTGCTCCTAGCACTTCAAAAACATGCAGATCAATATGGCACACCACATGATCATGGAACTACATGAAGTTATCGGCAGCCATATTAACCATAAATAACACATAAAAAATGTTTGCTACCTTATATAGAAAACCAATAATAGTTGACCCACTTTTAACAGAATGAAGAATGTCATTTGAAAGAAGAAACACTTACATGGCATACAAATGCTGCTGCTACCAACTCAGAAAGATAGCCATTTGATCTGCTTAACCGCTCTTCACCACCAATAGCAAATCCTTGCTCACCAGAATAAATACCATTTCCATTGTTGAATCCCAAGCCATTATGGAAAGAAGCAGCATACACACTAAGGGGATCGCTTCCATTCAAAGATGGTTCACCATCCTCATGCAAATGAGTGATACCCTCCTCATCCACAACCTTGACATAATTTGCAGCAATATCACTTTGCTTAGCACGCTTTCTGATCAACATATCTGCTTCCTCAAGAGACATGAAATGAATGACACGTCCATGCTCATCAAATATCTGGCCATCGACAATGCAGATGAGCTTATCCGCCTCAATGGCTAAAGCACATGCAGTAGCTACTTCATAAGTGCTGGATGCAGCCAAACAAGATAGAGCAAATTTAGTTTGGTGGGCTAGCTGCAACATATAGAAGCGCAATAGTTCTTTTGAAACTTTGAATACAGAGTTACATACAGGACATTTACATAATTCTTCATAAAATAAAATGAGTCAAAATGCGTGCGTATAGTCACTACAAAAGGCCATGAATAGAGAGGACAAACATACTTGCAGTTTAGCACTTCTCCTGAGCTCGAGTATCCCATATTGCTCACAACAACTATGCTGTCACTATCAAGCCTTTCTTTTATCCGTGAAACATCTATTTTCTTAACTTCACCAGTGAACCCATAATCAATACCATTAATTACTCCTCTTCTCTGCCAAAGGAAGAAAGTTACATAAATTCAGTTTATGATGGACAAAAGGAAATTAAAAAATAAACAAAATAATCTGCAAGTATGCACATTCAAAGGGAAAGAAGCACTGAGCACACACGCACAACATTGCTACCAATGTATTCAAACACGAGGGAGTGGGGACCTTTTCTTCACAGATCATGTCTAAGACCATGACTATTCATCCTTGAGTTGAGTTGTCCATTGTGTTCTTAACTCTTACTCCCCCGTTTCAAAATATAAGCATTTTTAGGTTTAGTTCCAGTGCAGTCATAAAAGAGATTGAAACTTTCGCAATTGTAACCCTTTTCCACCCTTGGGTCGGGGCAAACAGTAACTGCTACAGAGTCAGATACAGGAAAGAACTTGCTGCGTCTTTGGTGAACAGTACCCAGCAAGATCTAGGACGCCACTTTCTAATCCAATGGTGGCTATAGGACTGCTTATGTTGCAGTGGCTATAACCACTGGAGGTGATCCCAATACATTTAGCAAATACTAAGGTTAAACGGAAAGATTCCCTTTCAGTCACATCAGTGATCAAATTTTAAATTTTGAATTGGTTAAATTTCCCTCCCAAGCACTTGATTAGTTGAAAATGTATAGTTTTCTGAGCATTGGAATCTGTGCCCCAGAAATGCTTATATTATGTTACAAGTTTTAAATCCTAGAAATGCTTATAGGAGTATTTTGGAACAGAGGGAGTACTTGAGTGTACAGAAAAAAAAAGGAACTTCACCCAAATGGACAACATTATTGCCAATAGTGGTTTCTCCTATTTACATGGAAGTTGAAGGCTACTTTTCGTGAAATATGGAAAACCAGTTCTTAACTAGGAGATTAGGAAGTTAGACGATATGGCAATTGGGAACAAATTGTGCTATTCAAAGGCAATGCCTCATTCTGCATACATCATCTTAAGAGGAGCAAGACACATAACAGGGTAAACAAAACTCTATAAGAGGTGAACAAGTCATTTAAACATTTTTTAGATAATAGAAGCTTTTATTAAACTCAGCCAATTACATCAAGGAAATACAACTACACTGAGAACACTCTGGGCCACATGCCCTGAGCATATTCTACACAAGATTTGCAAAACAACCAGATTAAGGCCAGATAGTTGGAAGGGGCTTAGTTAGTTATAAATATCACCTTAGCACCAAGGAAGTTGCCACTTGCAACATTGTCCACAAGACCATGCCAACGTCCAATCACACCATGTCTACGAAGATTCAACATTGGAGGACCAGGAGAAAGCTTCGCCTCAATTGTTAACCGTATCCTTCCAGCTGCCTCCATTGCAGCCTCCAATGAATCAGAATCAGTAACTCGGTACTGACCAACATACCTAGGCATCCTCCCTACATGAAACTTCATAAGCTGATCGCATGCAGCAACATGGAAATACTAAAAAGATAGTTGCAACTTGCAAGAAGAATCAAAGCTACTCAAGTTAGCAAAAAGCAAAATAAAGAAATTAGTCATTCCACGTATTATCATCACAGCTCAAAGGACTGATGAAGTTTCAGCTTTCAGTGAATGTGTTTCACCAATTTTTACTAGTAGAAATCACAACCGTGGTCAAGCTAGTCCCCATTCCGAAATCAAATAGAAGATCATGTAGGGTGTTTTCCTGAAGACTTTGCAGCATACGTGGAGTTGTCAATGGCGTGTTATAGAAAATAAATCAAATAGAAGGCTCTGTACTCCCTAAAGAGGTGTAATTCACTAACAAGATCTCCTCACACAAGTGCAGAAGAGTTCAACCATATTCCATGTCATCCAGCACAGCCATAAACTATCCTAAATGATTCTCTTGAGGATTTTTTTAAAAATCTTTTATGTTTATGCTGATTGGTTTTCCTATGTGTTGCTTTGTAAACTTTTGTTGAGTTATCCAGACATAAGGCTTAAAATCAAATTCCAAACTTCGCCAATGGCATAGCCATTGGCATAAATATGTCCAATAAGTACGGGGGGCTATATCCTAGAGTCAGGAGGTAAAGCCATTTGTTGAAGTTTGAGCTCAGCCATTTGTTTCTAATGAAATACTTAGGACTTGTTAGAGGATTTTTAAACCCTATAAAAAAACTATAAGTTTCAGGCAAGAGAACAAAAATGGATGGCAAAGAGAACCTGGCAAGGATGGTTTGCACTGACCTCTTTCTGATAGGAGCTTATCAATTTGGACATGTGTCCCTGAAACAAGAACAAATTGAATACCCAAACCATGAAGAAGTGAAATATCCTGCATATGACATAAAAAATTATAATTCAGTTGTAATTCCGTATTGATAACAAGATAAGAATATATTTTGTGGATTCATTGAAACAAGTGAAGACTCAAAGAATCACAATCATTTCAGAGATCCCTGAAGATTTGAACTCTGTTTTCCATATTAATGCTAACTATATTTAGGGTCATTGAATCAGACTCACGTTCCATGGGAATCAAGGAGACCAGTTCGCCGATGGCCCTACCTAAGACAAACTTGGCTGCTTTTCACGAATGACAACTTAGTTCCAATCCCTATTAATCAAGGACAATGAACAATAGTCTGACCCACTATAAAACCCCTACAATCTCTTGCTGGCTGATGGCTTAATTACTCACACAACATAAGAAAAATCAAACTTAAGCCGTACAATAAGTAATGGGTATCTAAAACAAATTCACCACCAGCGTCTTCCTAGACCTATGTTGCGTGCTCTGCTCATCTGAAAAAAAAAATCAACGTTGTGCATCTAAGTAGTACAAATCGAATAACAGCAGCAACCATCCAAGCACCTGCAGAATGCCGTCGAAGTGCGGCCCTGACACGACCTCGCTGGAGATGACGACAACAAAGGTGCTCCCCCGGTGGCCCCGGATGTATGGCCACGCCTCTCTGAAAAACCCGACGAACTCCTCACGCGCAGACGCCCCGCCACCGCCGGCCCCGGGGTTCCCGGCCGCGCAGCACCGGACACCGCGCCGCCCCACGTTCGCGTGAGGCAGCCGCAGGCTCCGGGCGGGTTCAGCGCCGCCACTCCGAGCAGCCTCCCTCGACAGTCCTCCGGCGGCGACGCGCGTGGAGGCCACCGACGACGAGGCGACCATCGGAATCGAACCCCTAGGGATTGGAGAGGAGAGGAGAGGGGACCGCCGGTGGGGGTGCGGTCCGCGCCGCAGGGCGAGTAGGTGGTTGGTTTTGGGAAGCGGTTTGGCGCGCGCGTAGTTGCAGACCCGCTGCAGCTTGGGCCCCACCTCCAATCTCTCGAGTTCTCGAATCTCAAGTCTCAGCTCGAGTTAAATTAAACGAATAGCTCTGAAGAGGGGTTGACTGATGCCCGTCCTGGCCCAGGGATCATGGTCTACATTTCGGTAGCTTCTCGGCACCAAAAAAATGGCCCAGTATTAACATAGATAGGCTTGTTTGGTCCGGTCCAACCATTTCTGCCAATCACAACGGCAAATTTACGTGCCACAAGCAGTCTCCGTTTCACACAACACAAGTGTACTGATCGGCTCAAAAGGAAAAAGGGAAACTTTACGCTTCACTCCCTACGATGATGTAAGTGCATCACGAGGCGTCGATACTCTGTACAAAAGTTGTGCACGAAGAAAAATATAAAGATGACGATTTACGCGAGGCTGCGAGCAAAATCCTGGGAATTTTTCTCCGTGCATATACATACGCGAGGGCAAACCGGCGAATCTTGCGTTGCGTTGCGTTGCAGCAGTGGAACGGTGAACCATCGACGCACGGCAGCGCGCGTCACTCCACCGCAGCGCATCACACATGCGGCACCAACCGAACCAATAGCACGCACGCATGCAAGCGACTAGCATAGCGTCGCGCGCGGTAGCGAAGCCTTTTCCTCCTGTCCTTCCGCTCCCTGACCCCGCCACTCGCCGAGCGGCAGCGGCGCCTGCCGAGCTCTGCACTGCACTGCGTCTGCCCGCCAATGGCAGCGCGGCCACTCGTCGCGCGGCCTCGCTGCCCGCTCGCCACGGCACGCAGCACATGCCGTGCATGCAGGAAGGGGGTTCGAAAAAAAATGAATTAAACGAAAGCTGTAGCGTCGGTCCAAAAGTTTGTTTCTCGAGCAGGGAGATCGAGCGAAGAGCATTGCGCTGCTCTGCTCAGCTGGCTTAAATTCGTGGTGCGTTCGGCCGGGTAGCTAGCCGGCCCGTGGTTGGGTTCCAGTAGGACACGCGACATGCACGCTCCACGTGTGATGCTTTGCCTGCTGTTTCGTGTATCACTGCTGCATGTATGCGTTTCCTGCATTTTATATTCAGCGTAGCAGTCGTCATAGTAGAGCATTTACCCTTGAGCCGACAATGCTGGGTACTTTTGGAACAGAAGAGTTAGATCTGCAGTGTTTGCATATCCGGATCGATTGCTGTAGGGGCTTGGGAAAATTCACCGGTGTAGAAGCTTTTTCTTGCCATTTCATCGGTCACCAGCTTCTGCAAAATTAAGATTGAGCTGACCGCCCGTTTGGCACAGGTCTTATTTCAAGATATTTATCTTGTGAAGTCTGAATGGTACCAAATAACTTTAAATCCTAAATAATAGAAAGTGAAACTGTCGGATCGCTAAAAAAACATTATAAAAATAAATCGGCATTTTGATAGCTCCTCAGCTTCACTCCACAGGTGAATACGGAGCCCTATAAACTGGGCCTGATTTGTTGCTGATGTTTGTTGAGAGCTTGCTTAAGTTTGCTAGTCTTCCGGGGAAAGAAACTCCAGCTTTGTCTAGGAAACGGACGATGCATGCATCGAGCCCGACGAACGACGTAAGCTAGCGTTCTCCGGGTCTTGCTGTGTGCCACGTGCTGGAGACTGTCGTCACCAGCTTTTAATTCATCGGAAAGATAGCAAAGCGCTTGTCATCGTGGTTGCATCGTCCGGTTTCCCCCGGAGATTTGTATGCACATGTAAAGTCTTGTACACCATATATATACGATCAACAACCACGTGCGGATATATCAACTTTGAGGCGGTTTTGTGTTGGCTTAACATGGTGGCATGGTGGAACAAACAGTATGTATAGCTCAGCTGAGAAGTAACCCCAATGCATGCATGCACGGCAAGGTATGACCCAGAAGCAAATTTGACACAGATCGATCTATAGTCGTGAAAAGAAAAAGGTTCTGTGTCTCGGTGTCTGCCTGTACGCTAAACTTACCGGAGGGCTAGAGTACAAGCGAGACGGGTGTTTAGCAAGGGCAATGCCACACGGCCTTTGCCAATGAGGGCCTCACGCCGTCACGCGGGCACGCCGGCCAGCCAGCCAGTGACCGCGGCGGAACGCGCCACGGGGGACGAGGCGCCCGAGGGGCGGACGGACGCATGGGGCAAGCGAAGCAAGCCGCATGCAACGAACTCAAGGGAGACCTCGCCACACACCTCGCGCTGGAATCGAATTTTTCTATTTATGTTTTTAATTAAAATATTTATTAAAAATTTATTTGTTTAAAAAATTTATAGATTTATACCGCCAACGTTTTCTATGAGGTTTTTTTTAAAAAAAATCTTCTCAGAAAGCATAAAATCCGATATGACCAGTTAACGGCGGGCAACGAAGTATTACAAAATTTGTTGTCAGTCCCTTGGAGTGTTTTTTTCCACAAAAGTGGACCACCTACAAAATGCTAACACAACGCGTGCGAGAAAGAGCCTACCGTTTTAACACGTGACTTTCTAGACGGCCTCTGCTTGGGTTTTTTTTCTAGGAGGATGCCTGTAAAATTGACATCCTTCTTTTAGACCTAACAATTTTACAGGCAATCTCCTTATCGCCCTCTATTATAATGTTTTTTAAGCAGCCAGCTACAAAGATCTACCATCGAAAAATCTAGTTTAATTAAAAAGAAAAAGAGATGGTTGTGGGTACCGCTCCTACCTCAATTAGTCACACCACTCTTAATTCTTAGAGGTCAAGCACGTCATGCTAACCACCCTATGTCCACGTTCTTCATGACACTTACTGTCTAGAGACCCCACTTTCGTGCCAAACAAGAGATATCCATATTGTTTACCGTCTCTTTAAATATAATTCCTGGTTGATAATACATCCACGGCCTTTTTGCAGGCTATGTGAGGCTGGCTCCTTTCGTTATGCAGGCAATTCGAGGCCACGGCACATGAGAAGAACTTAGCGAAGCGATAGTTCGGAGACCGGTCTCTTCTCATAACACTTCTAGACCAGTGGAGGCCAAAGACACGCACGTTTCACCTGCCGTACAGGGAGATGACCCCTACGCTTCAGAACGTCTCTCACATTCTAGGTATTCCCCTTACGAAAGATACAGTAGATCTAGTTGACAGACTTTAGGGATGACACAATAACATCTAGGAGTGTTTCGCTTACGTTCAGCGCCTGCCTGATCTTGTTGTTCCATGCGCACTCCCTTACTACACCACGGACAACCCTACCTAGATGTGATTATTTAAGTTCACTGTAAATAAAACAGTTGCTATGATATTATATACGTACTTAAGATTAATTAATTACTTATAGACATAACATTATCTCTATGAAGGCTGATCAGCTTTATTCTAAGACTGATAACTACTCAATATGATGGAGCTTTAAAACATACGTACTATGACTCTTTGGCTAGATGATGTTCACTAACATAGTGGATTATACCGTGGATAATGGGCTTATCTACTATGCTTGGACGATCACTGATGCTAACGATGGGAGTGTACCTCAGTGGAATTGAGGATCCACTATCCTCGCAACGACATACCAGGGTCTTTTATGACACGTGTAAGAAGACAGACTAAGGTTCATTGACTATGGGTTGCCCATTATTTCTATAGCTCTAAACGGCTAAGCGATTCACGATCGGTCGACTAGTGGTAGACCACAGTGACTACGACAATGATATGTACACATAGAGGCCGTCTAAGAACTTTTCCACAATGGAGACAGTGTGGTATCGTTGTCAGGTATGTAATGTATTAATTTGATGTTCGTATCTAAAAAATGACTAGCTCAGACTTCTTCTTGTGCACTACAACAACGATGATCCCACTTACAGATCACGAGGTCCTACTCGGATTTCATGGTAGAGATTGATTGGCTGCAGCTGAACGACATCGTCTGGGAGCCGTACTGCCCTACAGCCCTACAGGCTCATGCACTACTTAGACTTTCGACTCTATGCACACGTGACCAAGCCTACTAATTGAGGATCCAGTCGATAGTGTTCGACATCTTTGTCAAGTGCGCTATTCGTAACACATGTTGCGACAATTCGATCTCCGTAAGCTATACCCTCTACCAATCTTGCTAACTGTGCCAATCGACGTTCATCGGTAAGTATTGATACAAAATCAAATGTACGATTGTATTCTTTATACATATTCTAACACTGTGTTTGTAACTAGGTATAATCGGTAGGGATAGGTAGTTAGTTCCTTGTGGGTTATATGTCTTTAGAAGTACGTCGATGACTAGTTGTTGGTGACCGAGGAAGTCATCGAGGACTAGTGCTCACATATAGAGGCGACATACCTAGCGTACCTCAAGCCTTGTACCGCACGCACGTCATGTTCACTCCTGACGCTTCGTAGCAACACGTAGCCGATGTATGAGACACATATCCTATACACCGCGTTCAGAACTTTTCCACATTATGAGTCAATCAATCTTTCGAATCTTAGTTGGTTCATATACAGAAAGTTTAGTATTTTACCCCAACCGTTGGTTATCTAAGGGCCATTGGTTTTTACTCTCATAATCAAACAAACAGTACATAACGAGGAATGAGCAATACGAACGATATCGACGAGCCAAATGGTCATACTGAAGACTGCAATCTCTTGTACTATCTCATTAGTAGGAGCATCTATAGGATTAAGAAGGCCAACTAGAGGATGGACGAATAGGCGGTTAAAAAACTTTTGGCTAAAACCCGGTTTTATATACGAAAGAGAATGAAAATAATTTTTGCACAATTCAAGGCATAAATCAACTAGTCTCAACTATATACACGAAGAAGTTTAACCTATATGAGATTTGCATGCTTAGGGTGGCATTAGAACAAATGATCTCTAGTATGTAAACTTGATCAAAGTAAATACAACAAAGTAAATGAGGCATGTGATAAACGATTTCACCCGAGGTTTGAAAACTTGCCAATTTCCTAATCCCCGTTGAGGCGAGCCCAACTTCACTGCTCAAACCACCAACCCTCCGAATCTCTTCATCAAGAGATGGACAAGATGGGAACCGGTCTCGAAGTAGTCTACACAAGCCTCGATCACTAGAGTTTGTTCTTCCCCCACTCTGGAGATGATGAACACTGAGCCACTCACAATTAACCACCAGGCCTCCTCCACAAACTCCTTTGAAAAGGTTACCGGATAAACTCCTCCAAACCATCTAGGAGGTGACAACCTCCAAGAGTAACAAGTCTAGCATGTTTGTTGAGGATGATCAAGTGCCACACTAACTCTAACAATGAAAAATGCACTAGGCTTGGCTCAACTCACTCTCCAACACCTTACTAGATGATCTAAGTGCTTAAGGGTGTGAGAGTTCTTACAATGGCTCAAAATAATACAATGAAGTACCAAAGTCTTATCCTTTCTACTATTAAATACACCCACAAAGCCAAACTAGCCGTTGGAGGCGAGATACTCTAACTTCTAGATATTGCCAGTCTGACCGTCATGAGAGAGTCAGTCCGATTACCTAGCCTATGTAACGGTTAAAAAAATAAGCTGCTACAGCGTATTTAATGTGATCCTGGTCTGACCAATGTTGAGGTCTCGATCTAACTGACATCTCCTTGGTAAGGTTAAAACGTCTCTGGAAGACCCCGGTCGGACCACAAATCATTTTTTCAGCACAACCGACTGACAAAGAAAAAGGGTGATATCTCATGACTCGGGTGTCAAAATTTGACATTTTTGGACTCTATGAAAAGCTTATTCAAAGGTCTATACAACCCATGAACAATCCATCCAAGAATCATAATTTTTCTCGAGGAGAAATAACTCAAACTCTAAAAGACACTTGAGTGGACATAGCCATAAGAGACTATTCATTCCTATCAAATATGTTCATCGCTCTTTGCATGGGACTTAAGAAAAGGCTCACCATGCTTAGTTAGACACTCTCACTATGTGCAAGTGAACTAACATGGCACAAGATCATTCATAGACCCCCTCTTGATAGTACAGCGTCTATCTAGCAATCCGGTCTTTTCACCAAACACTTAAACCGGTAAAAGACTAAAAAAACATTCTTAGTTGCATTATACCTTTGTCTTGTGCCATTCACATCAAAGTTGATGCTTGAGCTAAGATAAACACTTATGATAATCCGATTGAACCATCTTTATGCTGAGTCTTAATCAACATTTATCCAGAGTTACTTCTTGTCATAAGCTTGACTTCACCCTTATCAATGTAACGAGTTCTTAGCTTAATAACCATCAAATCATAGTATCATCCATTAGCCTTATCATGGTAAGACCTATTCCTTTATACACTTATAGAAAAACATTAGTCCTAACAAATTGGTTGTCATCATCCACTTGATGATTAACTAGTTGCATATAAAAGATATGATTTAATTTATTGAGTATCCATTAACACCGAATATCATGTACTCCCATATATGCTTAATTTGAAAAATTTAATATTAAATAGAAGGTGAACAACATGATCTAAAATATGCATAACAAATATATAGGTTTTGCTCACCTAAACACATGCATACAAATATATATATATGAGAAGCAAGTGCATGGTGAACTAATGGGATTTTATCATATATATATATATATAAAGTATGTAATATTGATATAGATAAACATAGACACATACATTCATGATCTCCATGTTCTTAAAGTAATTGAGATTAAAAGGATTTGGCTTAAATAAAATATTAGTCTCATAAAAATATATATTACTAACATGAAATTCACATACATATCAATATATAGATAAAGAGAAAAAAAATATCTCCTTGTATTTCATCATTATGATAAAGATTCATCATCAAAAAATATATCACCATCTCCTCATATTAAGTTTCAAAGAATATATCACCATCTCATTAAGTTTCAGATAAACCTATCCACCAACTTATGAAGAGAGATTAGTCCTATAAAACTGATTTATTACAAACTACTAAAATAATAATTTCATAAATCTCTTAACATTTTTCCTTTTTATACATGATAAGTAAATGATATATCAATACTAATAAATAATGAACTCCTCTAAATATATGCCCATATTTAATGAAAGATAATGGAGAAGTTCACTTTATATTTTTATAAATAGTTTAGTATATATCTTATTTTTATTTTTATATATGCTTAATAATTATATTAGACTCACACAATTAAATTTGTCATTAATCATTAAAACCAAGCTAATGATAGTTGAACTTGCAGCGTAATAAGTGTACTTACGGTGATCGTTATCCGATGCTAAGGTCAATAAGTGACAATAATTTTGGTATAAGTTATTTTGTTTGTATAAATATTTTTTATGATTATTTCATTGTAAATTCACTATAAATCTATTTAATTTGATTTAATTTTGTTATCACTGATGCACTTTTTCCTATAGGGACCGCCAAAAAAAGTATGAATTTAAATAATAGATAGAAATTAAGATATTATCGTACAACTCTATAAGAATTATACATCCTAAAATAATTAAATAATACATATAGGATAAAATAGAGTACGAGCAAAGAGTTAGTTATTCTAATAACAGGTGATTACAAGTAGACTATATATGATGATCTTCATAAGTTTTAAATAGATGTTCTTGCCATATTACCTATTGTATTATTTTTATTATGCCTATATTTTATTCGTAATGTGTAAAACTCTCACTAAGCGTATAATGTTTTTACTACTATTATTTAAATAATGTCCACATATAAACCTATTAATCATACTACCATATTGATTTTTTAACATTAGAGTTGTGCATCTCAATTTATTTTTCAATGTACTCCTTTTTTAAAAAAATAAATCTCTAAATAAAATTAAATTTATTTAAAACCTCTTTTTTTTCTTTTAAACATCTATAGAGTAAAAGACAAAAACCTATGGCAAGGGTGTCGCTTGCAAAATTAAGCCTGATGATTTTACAAACAGACTCTAAGAAGAAAAAACAATAAGCGGAGAGCGTCTTAAAAAAATAGCCCTCTCCTCCATCAGTCGCCATGTTACAATTTTATGGATGACCTCTCTCCTCCATCAGGCGCCATGTTAGGATGACCTCTGCTACAGTATAAAAAGCTCTTAACATGAAGATAGATATCTGTAATTTTTTTATCTTCCGTTCATCTGTCACTTGTTCCATTGGATTTCACGTAGTTTTTTTATTAAAAAACCTCTCAAGAATGTGGGGTTAAATCTATAAATTTAAAATATATTTTTTAAATATGTAATATAAAAAATAATAATTTAAGCTGGAATCCACTAAATCGCAAGCGGAGCGCGCGGCCCGCGACTCCGCTCCGCCTACGTGTCGGGTGCGTCCCCGCGCGCTCGCCCACGTATCCCTCCCCGCCCCCCCACGTGCCCCTCCCCCTGCGCGCATCCGATTGGCTGCCCACGCCTTCTTAACCCCTCCGCCCAGGGCCGTGCTTAGTTCCATCGACCGGCCCCGTCCCGTTCGTCCGTGTCCGTCTCTCGCGATGGCCATGGTGCAGCCGGTGGACATGGCCGTCAAGGCCAACGAGATCCTGGCGAGATTCCGGCCCATCGCGCCCAAGCCCGTACTGCCGGCGGCGGCGGCGACGGGGACTGACGGTGCCGCGGTGGTGGCCACGAGCCACGTGCTCTGCCAGCTGCAGAGCAGGCCGTGCCGAGCAAGGAAGCGGGGGCGCCCGAGTGTAGTGCCGCCGGTGTCCCCGCCGGGGACGGCGGCCAAGCGGAAGAGGGCGCCGGCGTACCCGGTCCCGGTGGCGCCGCTCCGGTGCTCGGCGGCGGCCACCGACGCGGTGGTGGCCACGGCGACGAGGGCGCACGTGTCGGTGGTCGTCCCGGGCAGTGCGGGCGGGGTTAGTCTGTTGGCGCCGGTGTCGCCGGCGAGCGCGAGTGGCGGGGACCCGACGAGGCTCTCGCCGACGGTGGTGGTGGAGGAGGACGAGAGGGGCGTCCTCGTGGAGCGCGACCTGCTACGGAAGCTGCTGGAGCCGAAGGTCATCTCGGCGCGGGCGGTGCGCCCCGTGGGCTCCACCATCCACGTCGAGTCCGTCCACATCGACGTCGGCCGCACCGCCGCCCCGAAGACGGCGGAGGAGGTGGAGGCGGAGCTGGAGTCGGACGCCCTCCCGGCGGTCGTCTCGGACTCCAGCAGCCGTGTCCGGCTCGTGAACGACGCGTACAAGCGAATGGTGGGTCAGCCCGAGTGCCCGTGGCTCGACGCCGTGGCCGCCGCAGCGTCAAGGAGGATCAGCGGCGAGGTGTCGCTGGTGGTGTCCGAGCCGGCGGCGCCGCTGCCGGAGACATGCATGGGGTTCTCGTGCTCGGCCAAGATCGCGTGGGAGCGCGACGGCAAGTGGTCATCCGTCCATGCACCGTGCGACGTCAGCCGACTGCAGTGCGAGTCGAGAGACTACGTCTTCGCCTGGAGGTTTCGCACCGCCGACGACGCATAGTTTCATCCACCTCATCCCGGCGAGCGCGTGATGCTTCAAGCGGAGTCGCAATGTAAGTAAAAGCAAGTGCATAGTGCAACCGTGTGTAAGGAGCGTGCTAGCAAAACTAGATCGGCTGCTTCCTCTTTTGCGAAGCTTATATAGGATGCAAGGCCAGGTTCTGAAGTATACATGATGTTAACCGGAGAATGCTAGGGAAAATTGTACTTTTGCTTTAGCGAAATTTGTTTGTTCTTACGCAGTTTTGCACCTATGATCCATTTGACAACGACAAGTGATTGCGTCTGCATGCATTGACAACCCGTTTAGATACATGCATGGACATCCAGGACAGATACATGCTTGGACAAACTCAGGTTAGACAAATGCGTAGTCGCAGTCGCATTATCTATGTCGCGTTACTAAAAAAGATAAATAAAGCTCGGTCACACTGTCTTTTTTCATGAAACTGAGCTCAAAACCTGGTCACGACATCATCTTAAGTTCTGCTTTAACAACCTAAACAACCAGGAGAACGATCTTTATGAAACAACGTTTCAAGATATTTGTAAACTCAACAATGAATAACATTTTAGTACACGTGAATCATTCTATTTGATCGCAGTGCACGCTTATTACATGTTTGAGTGAGAATTGGTTGAGGAACGGTTTGCCCACACTCGCACAACAGAAATTGGTGAAACAAAAAACAACTCACGGGAGGAAATAGCATCTTGTGAATGCCCTGCTAACAATGTAGCATGCAAGATTAGTGCTCAGGCTTGCTCTGCCTTCGGGGGACCCCTCCACCTGAAGTTCTCTGCGTAGGATTTGGGCTGCATGATAGAAAAGTAACCGGTTAATTACAGGGAAGCTACAAACTTAATGCACAGCGACCTGGACGGTATGCATTAAATTGGTCAAAAATCTGGGAGAAAAGTGATATCCCCTTCGACCCACAGCGTTTGTACTTCAAGTCCATAGCAACAAGGGCAGCAGGGATAGTTAACACCCTTGGCAGGATATATGAAAGAACGCATGCACCCTGAAAAGGCTGCCAAAACAGTAGTCGCATTGCGTTCGTAAGCTGTAGGGACGTAAATTCAACTACTATGGCTGCCAGTAGTGACTAGCCTGTTCTCTTCGACTTGGTACTAACAAAGGATAGGAGTTGATGAGGATGAGGGGACTCTGACTAGATCACATTCGATGTACTCCTACAGTTGATGCAAAATTTGTTTTTTCCCTATCAGCCTCTGACTTCTTGTGATAAATGTGAACACTACTATAACAATATCTATTTTTCTAGAATGAAAGAAGCACCTTTCGTTCAGTCCCGGAGACATAGAAAATTCGAAGGTCAACAAATCAGTCAAGAGCCCGTTCGATCTGGACCTCCTGTCGTCTCCTCCAATTGGTCCTTGGCATTCATTTCACCACCTGCCCAAGCTGGTCCTTAAAACTAATCTCATTAACCCCTTCCCTCACAAATCACACCCAAGCTTAAAGCAGCCTCTCACACGATTCCACGTCCTTTGTTGTCCTACACTTCCAAAATGGCACTCCCAACTTTCCTCCTAGGTAGGCCTGATCCCCCTCCCTCAATCTTCCAAGTATTCCATAGTTTTGTCACCCTGTATGTGCCCCTCCAATCTTCTCATTAAGGGCACATTGTAATGCATTTGACATGATCTACCCAATCTACCATGAGTCATGTTGCATCAGGTATGTGCAGCATGTGAACACATAAATATAACTAAATTTGATTGCGGTAAGCTATAAGGCTTCATTTTGTTCAAAATGAGCTAATATAATTAGTATCGATGAAATCGTCTTAAGTTTTTCATTAACACATTCTTTTTTATTGGAAGGTGTTTTCTATTCACTAGTAGATTTTGCTTCATTTTTGGCACTTGAACTCAATGTTAACTACTTCCTGTGGGGCTGTGACTAGAAAATGATGCAAACCACGTTCAACATGGCATATTCCACCAAACAGACTAATGTGAAAAGAAGGCATAGTTGTACCTTGTAATGCATGGTTGAAAAAATTATAAGGATGCAAGAATCAAAACAACCAACTGGGTAGATATAATTAAATGCATTAACCCAGCAAAATGAAAGATATGTAGGGAAGTGTACAGACCTTCAAAAGGGGTGTATGACGTTTCCTAACCTGCAGGAAATAGACATGGTGTGAGTAGAGAGTTCTAATTTCTTAAGAAATTTAGGAGGCACATTCTAGCAAATTTAAAGGCCCATGGCATGCCAACGAACACTTCACCATAGCGCCCCCCCCCCCCCCCCACCCAAAAAAAAAAACTACTCAAGAATATATTTTACACAAAAAAAATACGGGTTACATATTGTTTGAACAGGTTCAGAAATAAAATCAAAGTTCCATGTGCACTCCTAACTAAAATTACAAGTGCCACAAAATTTGGAAACTACAGAGTGAGTTTTTAGATAGTGACATAGAGTCGGTATAATTTCTCATCATGTCTCTGAGTCATAAGAAGGATTTTCAGAGTTTTTTTTCACAATTTAACATCATGTCTCTGGGTCATACGAAGGATTTTCAGAGTTTAAGGCAAACAGCATTAAATCACATGACACATTGGATGCAAGGCAATTTGCAAGTAAAAGACTATGTATTCATAAATGGACCAAATCTACTTTGGATACTCGAGCATCAGAATTCAGAACACTATAAGACCATCCTGACTTTTAACCTCTAAATTAGAAAGAATCAAGAATCAAATGATCCTGCAAATTCATGAGAGCATGCAATTAAATCCTGCTCCAGTACTAATATTCCATAAATTTAGTTGTAATTTTTCATCCTAATGTTAAGTACCAGAAATGGATAGTAAGACCCACCACATAATCCCATCCATGTTTTTCAGCAAATGCCTTTGCTGACTCTGCACTGTCAAACGTCATCCCTGCTTCACCAACATTAGCATATGGATCCCCAGTAGATGTCCATCCCATTAATGGGTTCTCCCACCTATTACCCACTCAAATGTTAGAGCTAGTTCTTTTTCAAAAGAGGGGGGAAAGAGGCAATGTCTGAATACTATACAATATCTGATTGTGTGCTAGAATACTATACAATATAACAAAAAGTGTGATAAATAAGCTCAATGAAATAATCAGACAAGGCATAAAAGAAATGAAATAGACTAAGTACACACTGTTTGATCTAATCAAGGTAACAACTTCAATGAGAGGTCAAATGCATAAGTTGCAAGGCTTTCATTGTAGAAAGAATAGGTGGAACCTTGAAGCTCACAGCACAAATAATAACCTCATGTTAAAAGAAAAAAAGAAACAACCTTCACTCATAAATCATCAGAGAATTCTTGTGTTATTATTATCTATTTGTCTACAACTATCCAGGTGAGAATGTAATGCAAATCAAGTTTTAATATGAGACATTTGGTTTTCATATGATATATTTTTGAGGCAGTTCACCGAGCAGTAACACAGGCATTGGGGTGAATAATTCATGAAGATGAATAACCGATAGGTAAAACAGGAAGCATACTTTTGGGTTGACACAAAGTTAATTTTCCACCTCCCGACTTTGCCAGAACCCTGCTGAGATGCAGTCCTAGCTGGTGAATATATTACAATCTGCAGATTCACAAGGATAAAGTGATCATATCATCCCAGCTAGCTAGTTAAAACACATATGTTAAGTCTTAAAAGAACAAAAGTGGCAACAGCAAATTCATATTGTGTTTAGTGTTTACTGTACAACTGTTTTAAATTATCTGCATTTTAAATAGCACAACAATGTCGTAGGCCATATAGAAGGCTGCTTACTGTATAAACACTAAAATAAAGGGCAACCAATCTTAACAATTCACTGTTTTTCAGAACATAGATCACAATCAAAATATGTTCTAGGGATTGCTCTATATAATGGATCTGCAAAAATATAAAAACTTAATGACATGTAGGCATCTTCTCTGCAGTTCATCACAGGGCATGATACACCTAAGGCTGAGGAATATATCATGGAAAATGTGACTAAAAGGGTGGAATCAGTGTTGGGCCATGTTATATAAGATGTTTCTAGGCTCTCTGAAGTTAAAACAGATCTTTCAAACAAAGGAAGAATTGATTATCAAACAATAACCATACAAAATAAATTATATTCTTTTGGAAAACACAACCTTCCTTGTAGAGCTAACTATTTCGTGGATGCTTTATTTAACCTCAGAAGTCAGAAAAAGAAACTACCACTCTACCAGCTCTACCAGTAGGCCTCTACATGGATTTGGGAGGTAACTGCAACTATGAAATGGTATGAAAATGACATTGTTTTATAGTCCAACAGGTGTTCTAAATTTCAAAAACCAAGCATTGCTAGCAATTCCATCTTTTTTTACATGCAGTTCATGTTATCAAATGTATTTCTGAATTTTGTGTACACTGAGAAAACTGGATAAAAAAATAAGCATCCTAGTCCTCTAAGCTCTGAAATGCACAATTTTCTAACCACAATACTGTCAACTCTCATCACAAACAATTTGAAAGGTCAGAATATACACCTATGTACATTCAGTCGTTCACTGTACACAAAGCAAATCAGGATCATTTAATCAAAGTCAGTTGCCTCCACAGCACCATTGGGTTGACATAATCTAAAGTGGAAGAGCATAACCTCGAGCAGACCAGCACATTCCTCCCAAGTTCCAAACGCACTTCAAACCACACAAGGGGAAAACATCATCACCAAATTTGCATTTCTATCCACCCCAAGATTCGAACCGAAAATAGCACTAGCGCTGTAGTCTGTATCACATCGGCACTCCAGGCTCCATCCCTAACGAGTAACCACCGAAACCTGGACATCTCGAGCGATTCGCACACGGATCGGCGAGAGCTACTCACCCTATAGCCACTACATCAGCCATATTAAATCCGGAGGAGCGTTACCTTGCGCCTAAGGTGCTCCTCGGGGATACCCGAGACCATGCCGATCTCGCCGGGCTTGATCTCGACGAGGGCATCGGACGTCGCCGCGGAGAGCATCCGCGCCGGCGCGGGAGACGGAGAGAGGAGCGCGCGCCCGAGGGAGGGGAGGCTCCGCCGGAGCGGGGCGGCCATCGCGTGGCAGCCGTACGCCGGAGAGAGGCGGAGGGGACGGGGAGGAGGAGAGGGGACGGGAAGGGGAGAGAGACAGAGAGAGGGTTTCTGGGAGAAGGCCTGCGGCTGCGCGGATGGCTGGACCGACGATATGTTGGAGGCAGCTCGTGTTGGGCTTTTCGGCCCAGCATTGTGGGAATCCGATTGATTTATAGGCCTTCTGGCCCACCATTATTTCAAATTCAATTAGTTTCTGTGGGCTGGGCCCATTTAGGTCGGGTCTTTACGTTTGGTCCAGAACTTCAGATGAACTACTGGCCTATTGTGCTGGGCTGGTGATGTTCCATTGGGTCCATCTGGAATAATTCTTGATGGGCCTTTTGACAAATTATAGAATTGATGATTTTTCAGTTACGCTATTTCCACTACACAAGTTCATCAAGAGCATAATCACCAAGTGTATTGTGCTAATCTAAGAAAAGCTCTTGTATTTTGCCTAAAAACGAAAGGTGATTAATATTATGTGGAACAAATCTGTATGATTGTGTGAACACATGAAGATGCAACAGTACAGCTCTAAATCATTTTCAACGTCGGATCCAATGAAATCAACGGATATAAGGCCACCTGAGTACAGTAATAAGTGGAGTACTGACAGTACATGTTATATTTTTATCTTAGTTCTAGAATAGCGCATTTTTAGCAAGCAAAAGCTGACGTGTGACACTCCACTAGCTATTTGGTCGCGTTAATCAACTCAATTTATTTTTTTTCCACGATCAAGAAGGAAATCGAGTAACAACACCTTAAAATGACAACCCATGTCCTCATTCATATCCACTAAGATCATTTTCCAGAGAATAGAAAATGTCGGTTTTCCTCGCAAAAAAATTGTTGATTTTAACGTACGTCCAGAAAAGTACACAAAAGTCCTTTTTGATTGTTTTATTTGTCAAGAATACATTGCGAAAATGATCTTTTTTATTAGTTACGGTGCATTATGATTATGACACACTGCCATGAACCCATAGCCAATAGTAGCATGGTCGTAATGCAAGTGACAGCAACATCTTGCGTTAATTTTTCTGCACGCATGGTTGACACGGTCCATCCAGAAGGTTTGAAATTAATCGAGAGCTTAATTAGATTCACATGTTAATTTAACTGGCGTGGAAGCTTATCCTTGCCAGGCACCGGCCGGCGGCTAACGCAGTAATACTGATGATTAATCAATCAATCAAGTCGTACATAATTTTTCTTTAAAAAAACAGAGTTCAAGCCATATATAGCTGACGCAAGTACTGTTGATTCGCCGGTGAATTGGTGAATAGAATACTAGAGCTGATCTTGCTAAAAAAATTTAGAAGAAATTTTGAAGAGATTTTATCATAGTAAGTCTGTCTGATAATGTTGAACGAATAATCAATTATTTTGCTTTTAGCCGGGTAACGAGATAATCAATTGCGACATTGCTGGTGAGTATAATAACTGTCGCTGATGTCAGTGATGAACTTGATAGGATTAATAGAAGTAATTAGTCGGAATTGGCGATGAACTTACCTTATCTGCCGTGTTCCCGAGCACTTCCGTCGAACATTCTTCTTCAGACAAAAAGATAGAGATACTAGCATGCCACTGGTCTTTAGCCCGTTGAATCAAGCAAATGGTATGAACTTATCTAACGTAATTAGCTACACGAAAAAACAAGAGCATTAAATTAATTATAGCATAGGCTACCGATTTGATTCAAATATAACGCGCGATTCTACTTCGACCAATAATTAATAAAGTCTGTCTATTTTGAAAAAAAAACAAAAGACACTAAGAGGAACTTAATATAAGAAAAATTATAAAGTTTGACTTACACGTGCACTTGAAACTTGACTTGTTTTCAGATGAACTGATCATGGGTAACGCAGCAAGGAGGGATCGCACAGCCTTTTGATCCATTCAACTATGCAAGGCTGTTTGAGCGGCGCGACGATAAGGCTTTCAGAATTCCGAGTCCACGCCTTGCACAGAAATCAAATATTACCGCGCGTCAGCAGCTTGCGCTCGCGAAAATCAACGCTGCAAAACGCGATGACATCCTCATCATCTGGCAACAAATTCAGGTAATCATCTCCAAAACCACGAGAACAACTGAACAACCATGACGTTGGAAGTACTTGAAACCAATCTCACGCCGCTAAATCGTGAAATCAGCGTAACGAGCCAAAGCCTGCAGCCAAAAATTCGTGTAGAAACACTAATGATTTTTTAAAGTTTAAGGGATATATAAATGCAGAAACGCAATTAATCCCATTTGATATGATCATCAAACGAGCATTTTAGAGCTAATCAGATCAGATCAGAACATTAGCTGGCCGAAGAGTTCGAACTAAATCTGAATGTGCACATGATAATATACGTACGCTGAGCTCGACGGGTAACTGTCACGTCGGTAGCTAGCTTGACGCAGAATCACAAGATTAAATTAATAGATTTAGTTATCACATAAAAGCTACAGGCCACGTTTGCACTCGGCTGATTCCTGCAAATATTGTTTCTTTTGTTGTTAATGCAGACAGATGCACAACTTTACCGGGTCAATCGTGGCAAGCAAGGCACGAAATTTTTCCAAAAAAGAATGATTAGAAGTATCTTTTCTGAACGAAATTGAGTAGTATTTTCAGACATCCATACTTGACCAAGCACACGCATAGCAGTAATCACGCCCAACCCTGCAGCCTCCATCTGAAGATCAAGTCTTTATTCTTAAAAAAAGGGGAAAAAACGCGGATACGTAGCAGAATAAGAGCAGGTCGTCGCGGAAACCTAACAAATAACGAGTCGGGAAGAAATACAACTAATAAGCGGTGGCCTCCTCTTTAAAAGTATCTTGTCCGTGGCGGCAGAAACTCTATCGATCGCACACGGTAATATGCAAGAGATGTTGTTCTGCGGCACGGGCAGTTTCAAGGACGTGGACAAGGACGCCGGCAAGGCGGCGCCGGAGGCGGTGAAGAAGAAGAAGACCGGTGGGAAGAAGGAGAACCCGTACGCGTCGAGGGGGCTTGACAAATTCTCCACCGTGCTGTCCGAGCTCGAGTCGCGGCGGAAGAAGATCCTGCGCAGCGTCGGCGGCGGCGGCGGCGCAGCTGAGGGTGGTGGTGGTGGTGGCGGTGACCATGTGATGGTCAGGTTCGTGCAGACGGAGGGGAAGGGGTGGGTCCCCATCGTCGTCAAGCTCCCGCCGGAGGAGGAGGAGCGGCAGCAGCAGCGGAGGACGGAATGCAAGAAGCGGAAGCAGGTCGCGTCGTCGACGACCTCGTCTCACTCGTCCACGCCACCGACGTCGGAGCCTGCCAGCCCCAGAGAAGACGTGAAGCTCGCCGCCGCGGCGAAGGCACCGGCGGCAGCGGTCGTAGTTCCGGCAAAGAAGGCTGCCGTCCCCGGCAAGAGGTGGTCGTGGTCGTGGGGGAAGAACGTGCGGCCGCGCTACTACATGCCGTTCGTCTCTGTGCTGCTGCTGGCGAGCCTCGTGGTGTTCGGCAAGGTGTTCGCCATCTGCTGCACCTCCGTCTGGTGGTACCTCGTGCCGATTCTGACGGCCAGCGGTAATGGCGGAGGCGGCGAGGCGCTCGGCGTGAGGAGAGCGACGGCGCCGAAGGTCATCAAGATTCTTGGGAAGAAGGAGAGCGACAAGATCACCGGCGAGAAGCCCGTGGCACCATTAGTGGCTCCTTCACACGGCAGGAAGGGTAGCTCCGGTGTCCATGAGTTGATCTCGCCGAGAAGTCATCCACACGGGAAGAATGGTTAGTAATTTGCGTGGATTCATTCACCACGCCGCGAAGAATCAACGTGCGTGTTGTAAATGTTTGTATAGTAGGATGGCCAGAAAGATCATTTTTTTTGTTATCTTTCCTATCGTTTCATCTCAGTTTGGTTGCAATTGCAGCTAGTGTTCATGTAGCATCAGCCCCTTAGTGTGTGGCTACCCAAAATTGTTCATAAAATTTACAGAAATTTGTCCGTCAAACTCGTCCCTGGTTTACCGCGCACGGTTTATTTTCTTCTCTGTTGCTATGTCAATTATGACTTCTGGACATTCGGTTAATCTCTGAGAGAAACATTCGTTTGTACGTCGTGGAAATATGTTGTCTTCTCTATCCGTTGACCTGATTTTTGGTACAACCCATCATTAAAGAACATATAGATTCAGGCATGTGATTGTGTAGCCACGCAAACCACGATGAATAGGAAGTCAGGCATGTGTACTTCTAGAAGTTAGAAAACTTGCTTGTTTGACAATTCGGAAGAAAATGCACTTGTACCAGCCTCTTCGTCAATGTCAATTCACAAAATCTGATTTTTAACCAATATAAACAGTTATATTAGAATTTGCAGGCTTAGCCATTGCATTTTTCTCAATAGGAAAATTGTGAGTTTGTGATTGAACAGTGAATGAATGAGCATACATTGAGATGCCGACAGTGAAAATTCTTTTACAGATCACAAGCAAGACTATCTTGTTATGATCTCTGGGTATTAACCAGGGCATCCGCTAATAGTAATAACTACGAAGTACCTAATTAAGAAAGATCTTACTGTTAGACTAATGAGGATACAGCAGAATGATACAGTACAATCATTTTCTCTCCTTGGAACCAAATAATCTCACCACCATGCCATGCCCTATAGCCATCAATCCTGAATCACAAGTGAAATAATAAATGTTAGAAAAATGTTACAAAGAGAAAGGTAAAAAGAAGTAAGAAACCCAACATTCAGACCCAGAGGAACAAAATATACAATCATCAATATAACTACAGGCAAATCATCCATGATAACTAAACGGGATGCGGTCGATATTGCACCCTTTGCTCCAAGCCGGCCAGCCTTGTTAAATTCCCATCAAGCTGCAAATATGCATCTACTTGGGAGTACATTGTGTAACAAATACATGCATGTACCACGTATATGTATCCAGATTGAAGCGTTCATGTAGAGTTGCAGAGTTTTCAAGAAAAAAACTTCCAACGGTAGATTAGGCAGCATGAAGATGAATGCACATCACATCACAGAATCAACAAATATATTAGAAGATTTGATATGATGGCCTACCCTAAATCTCTTTCTATGATCTGACTCAACTCGCGAAGTGTAATGTTTCTTCCTTCCATGAGCCAATGAATTTCTCTCTTCTAAATTGCTCCGAACAGACTCGTACTGTGCATTACGGAAGAAACCTTCATGGTCCCAAGTTACTTCATAGTCTACCTTCAACCGTGATCCTTCCTTTAAACAAAATAGATGAGTCAGCTTCCATTATGTTTTCTAAAACATAAAATATAAACAATAATCAGACATTAATTGAGGCCCATTCAGGCACAGATAGTATACTTATGTGAACTTATACATTTGTAAACAAATTTCTGCAGCTTAAACTTGAATTGTGTGCCAAGGTAGCGAATATGAGATAGTATGTCTCAGTCATCAGAGCTGTATGTGTAAAGAAATCAACAAATCCTACCAACAATTGTGGCCCCCAATCCTCATAGATGCACTTCTAATAATTTCTAGTACCTGTAATTATCCAAAAACCTTAGTAATTTTGTAGTCCTTGTGTCTAGCTAATTTAGTAATGATCTCTTTACTCCAGTCAGTAAACACTAATGTGGTCACTTTACTCTCAGTTCTGTTCAATAAACATGCCCGTTTGTCTGACCATGAAATGTTTATCGCCAGGGTTCACCAGACAAGGTAACAACCAGATAGCCATATATGTGTAACAAACTAATTCAGGAAGGTACTGTCTCTAATAGATGGTGATGGTTAACTTCAGTGGAAGATAGTGGTATGATATCATGCTAACTTTACTGGAAGACTCAAAACGCTTGGATGTATTAGAAAAGGCCCACAGGGCAAATACATATAGGGTACAAGGAACACAATTCTAGACTACCACAAATACCTCTAGCGTACAAGTTCACACATAAGAAGGGCATGTGAAGGTCTGAAGGATGCGTGCTAAGCAACATAAGTGCATGACAATTGCCAGCAGGCAATACTAAAACAGAGCTGCACAGTTGAAACAGAAAGCCCATATGGAAAGAAACCATAAAGGAAAATTTAGAGGAGATGCAAACAATATCATCTGTATGTTATGTGAACTAATAAAAAGTCAAGGATTAAGAGAGAAATGGTAACAAAATATGAAAATCTTACTTTCTCTAATGAACGTCCACATAATCCCTTCATTGCATTGTTGAAGTCATCGTAGTTCTCAAATTGCACCCACACTTTGCAATTTAGTCCAGAAATAATCTCCTTATTGGCCCCATCTTGTTTTGCTCCCCATTCATCATCACTAGAAATATTTAGGTTCCTGCCAATTGGACAGACGAATGCCAAAGAAAAGGGTACAAAGATTAAGTTCCCCCAAAATGTGAATTGAAGTTCAGAACCTGCTAGCAACAGGGCAGAATTTAGAAGGAACTGGGTGCAGCGTTATTTACACAAGTCGTGTATACATTAGTTCATTATTGTCCTTGATGCACTAGGATTTTGTGGTATGTTGTTTTGTGTGACATGTATTTTGTGCATGCAATATCTACTACAGCTAAAGAAATTTATTTAACACGTTTTACTTCCCAATCTTCTTTCTTATGAATTTTGAACATAGCTAACATAGTCTGTTATGGGCTTTGGGTCAAGAGGTCGAGGCCCCTATGAACAGTACCACGAGATACTGTAGCGGCAGATGGAGTCTCCTAGTAAAGATAAGATTAGATCGGGTTAGTTACTTAGGGGTTAAGTCTCACCACCTATATAAGGATGGATTGTATCCCTATTTAATTAAGTAATAAATAATCATAGTCCCTCAAGTTCTCCTCTTTAATCTATAATCACTCCTCATTCCATTTAAACCAACACCGCTTGGCTATCTTCCTAGCAGTGTTTACCATGAAATCCTGTGCATAACAGTTTAGTACCAGAGCCAACTGCTGCTCCGCCAATCAATGGCTTGCAGCAGGGGTTCTGTTCACAGGGAGACATGAGTCTCCCAATACTACTACCTAGGGCTCCTAACATTCGATGGAACGAAGGATCCTCAACCTTGGTTGGATCGCTTTGAGCGGTTCTTCGAGGAGGAGTGCACCATGGAGGACAAGCGAGAGTACTTGGCGTCAATCTACCTAGTGGGTGAGGCCACCTTGTGGTTTAGGCGCTAGGAAAGAACACATCCCGCGACGATGACTTGGACTGGCTTTGTCGCGTAGATCAAGGCCCGATTTGGTGCACCTCCGGCCATCTTTGATGTCTGGCACAATACTCACGACGGAGGATCCACGCGCCAGGCCAAGTCGGGTGATGGCGCACGGTATACTAACTTCCATAACCCCTTCGGCGTCCACCTTAGCACCCCTTCAGTTAAGGAAGACGCACCAAGGTCGGCCAATCCAGGTGATGGACTCTTTGGCATGGCCCATCACCTATCAAGCCCAAGACAGCTCCGACGTCACTAGCGCCAGTACTAGCTGCCCCCAACGTGGCCTCCTTGCTTCCTCTACCGACCAGTAGCACTGCAATGCCATAGAAAACAAGCACTGAGCAACCCATCGCCATTGCCAAGATCATTGAAGGGCTGCAATCGGATCTAGCCAAGCTAGAGGCCTTGTCATAGTTGAAGCACTTGATGGAGGAGGTGTGTTCGAAGTAGGAGAGGTCAGAGGGCGTGGTGAGAACTCCAGTCACGGTGCCTTCATCCCGGCCGTCGTCACCAAATGACATTGTACCGAAGGCGAAACAAAGTCCGAGAAACGTGGTGTTGCTTCCTCGGGTGGCAACGCAACTTCAGGTGACGGCACAACTTCCAATGGAGGCGGTGCGCACAAAGCTTGGGGCACAACAGTTGCAATGGTTGCACAACCCTCTGGTGACGTGCCGCGATTTGTGGGCGCGACATCCTTAAATGAAATTTGTGGGCGTGATAGGTGGGCGATGTCCTCCATCATGATTTGTGGATGGAGTAGGTCGCACGTTGTGCCCTTTTCCTACATGAGACAAGTTCACTATTCTAGCATGCAGCCGCGCAGCTGGTCTTGGCAATAGCGCCTCTGTCGTTATTTCCCTCATCAGAGATAGAGGCGGAGGAGTTGGCGGCGAGTTCAATTGGCACAAGAGGAAGAAGCAGTGCACTTCTCGCAATCAGTTGCAGCAGCTCGCAAATCAAAATGGTCTTCACAAAAGGCAACACACTTTTTGGGCACTTCGTTGTTTCGCACAGCAGCACAAGGCTCAACAATTCATAGGGGATGCACGAGAAGGCAAGGAACACTAGCAGGACATGCACGGCGAGAAAGGTGGTGCGGCTACCGCATGCACAAGGTCCTTCGGGCAGCGCGTTCCAAATTGTGTGTGGCGCGAAGAGGATGGGATCTAGGCAGCCCACGAGTAGAGGAACTTGTTGTCTCGGCGTGGGAGGCAGCGTATTTGCTAAGAGCTCTGTTGCTTCAGGCAACGGATCTAGCGATGCCTCGTTTGCAGCAACGAGAAACGGTGGATATGGTTTTCCCTGATCCACAATCAGGCCAGTTACTGGGCTGATCTACTAGACCAAGTAGCCCAAGTAGTTGGGTAATTGATCCAGACATTATATCTATAGGAACCCTTCTTAATTACTTCATGATTTTGATTTTCGGCTGCACCCACTAGATCCTGACTTGGAGTGGGACATGGCATGGACTCATCCTTTCGTTTAGAGCTTGCGGACAGCGTCCTCTTGCACGTAAAGACATCGAACATGCGTGGCAATTCACCATAATCTTAGATTTATTTTTCATTCATAATAATGTCATAAGCCGAGATGTAAAAGACTTAAGTCTTATCAGGATTAAGCGTCTTGTTTGGGTGTTTTTAACGAGTCGGTTATGCATACAACCTAAGGTCGTGTTGCAGGTTGAGGACGAACTTCTCAAAAGGAGGGGTGTAATGTTATTGGTTTTAGGCCAAGAGGTTGAGGCTATGAACAGTACCGCATGGTACTATAGTGGCGGATGGAATCTCATAGTTGATAAAGATAAGATTAGATCGAATTAGTTACTTAGGGTTAAGTCTCACCATCTATATAATGATGGATTGTATCCCTATTCAATTAAGTAATGAATAATCAAAGCTAGTCCCCTCAAGTTCTACTCCCCAATCTATAATCTCTCATCATCCCATTTAAGCCGATGCTGCCTTGCTATCTTCCCGACGGTGTTTACCCAATGAAATACTGCGCATAACATAGTCACCTAGGCTACCCCAATAACCACTAACATCAGAAACTATATGAATTGGTTTTTGCTGAGTTTAGGAGAATTATATCGCATGTTTTAAAATATAACAAGCGATATGAGAGAGAAGAAACTTATATGTGGATGAAAACTAACTGGACAGGACATGCCTTTGGGTTTCAAGTGGTCCTAATTTTAATGCGCATATTAAGTTCTCAGAAGGTGCGTATACAGGGAATAGGGAGGCAAGTAACAACAAATTTGAGTCTACAAACAAACGGGGAAACCACCAGGATGGACATTGAACAAAACTGAATCAAACAATTTCCTTATGGATGCTCGTGTCAACTAACTTTAGGGCCCTTTCGCCTTTATTAGCTTTCAAGGGGCACTAGAATTCTGCCTTGTATCCCATATATACAAATGCATTTGCAACATAATGAACCATACAAAAGTTGAGAGCACCAAAATGCACCTTATTTTACCAAGTGCGGAGAAAATAGTGTGTGTGACCAGCGTGGAGGCCTTTGATGATACTCTCGTCTCTGCAAACCACCTAGATGGCACGCCCCGGACAACAATGGTGTCCGGCCTTTTCGCTATCTTCCTCACAGGATTCCCTGAAACCAGCAAACATCAATTCAAACTCCACCTAGCAAAAAAGACAACCAAGAGCAAAAAGTTCAGAAAAAAAATCCGTACTGCTACTGAGGAGCTCAGAGGCGTAGAAATTCTCCCATGACTTCTTCATTGCCCTGAAGTCATCCGAGGGCGGGATCTCGACGCTCATCCGAAACTTAACCCCCTCGAGGTTGAGCTCGATCCCGGCCAGCTTCTCGACCAGGGAGCTCCTCCACTGGAAGTACTTCTCCTCCTCCTGCTCAGGTGTCATCTCCTCGGCGTCGTCATCCCCCTTACGGCCGCGGGGGCGTAGAAAGGAGAGATCGCGGACGTGGAGGACGCCGGAGGCAACGGGTTCGTCGCGGCGGCGCTTGTGCAGGTCGGGGAGGCTACGCACGGAGAGGTCGGATTCGGGGAGGACGGGGAGGGAGAGGGGCGGGTCGCGGAGGAAGGCGAGGATCGCGGACTTGAGCTGCCACTCGTCGACGGGGCGGACGGAGAGGTCGGCGCGGATGAAGGTGAGGAGAAGCTTGAGACGAGGCGCGAGGGAGAGGCCGGTCGGGAGAGAGAGCGGCTCGGTCGGCCGGAGCGTGGCAGCGGCGGACATGGCGGCGCGGTGGTGGAGAGAGAGAGAGACGGCGGGATGGCGGCGGCGGGTTGGACTCGACGGGGAGCAGATGGACCGGGACGATTTTTTTTCATCTAAACACACCCTGTAATTCCAAATCTGAGCATGCAATGTTCGGAATTTTATTTCTAAACAACATGCCCACATGACCACGTTGACCTGATACCCAACGAAATAAAATGGGCTGTCATTCTGAGAGCTTAATGTACTTTTTGCTGCTAACAATTACGTGCACATCTCAGCGCGGCCTAGCAGTGTTAACTCTCTTCTGTCAGCCCTTAGCTTGCAATATTCAGATTACACTAAGAAATACATATGCTATAATGACTTGTAAAATTCTCTGCAAAAAGAAACACAATGATTTGTAAAAAATAAAATAATTTGAACCATACTTAAACTTGCAGGCTTCTAACAAACCCGTAAATATGTCAAACATCATTACAAAGTAACAAAACTAGAATTAATCTGCAAATACATTGCATTGGAGCCTTCAAACCATAGGTTCTTCTAGAAATAACAAGACATGGTATACATCGTAAGCGTAGCCACCGTCCGAAAATTCATACTACCTCAGTTTTTTTATATAAATGACATTGCTTAGCTTATTTTTTAACTAATCAATGTCATTTTAAAAAATAATGGAGGGAGTGCAACTGATCTATCAACATGCATGGCAAGTCTAAAAATTGAGTAGTGCAACACACTGTTGTGTTTTCTTCACCTTGTAAAGCCGATCCACCATTGCTTTGCAAAACAAATGAAGATGTTAGCACATATTATGATTTTGACGATCTAACGGATGAATTAGATTTGAACCGTAGAGAAATAGCACGGCCTACGCTGTTTCAATTTTCCTAACAGAAAGCAACATCTAAAGTTAAGGGCTACTGATTAGAGCAGAGAACGGCGTAAGGAACCATGGAGGACGAGGAAAATTTGAGGCTATCGGCGGGACGACAGATTTTCCCTATTTTGCTTGTCTCTCGTAATGGTGTATCTGTCCAATATGTACATAATTTAGTGGCATGTTAGTTTGTTTGACATCTGCTTCGATGAAACCACTACTGCATGTGAGCATCTTGTCTACATGCTTAAATGTTGGTTTTGCATGTTCAGATTTGGAATTACAATGTTGCATGTGCCTAGATGAAAAAAAATCGGTGGGCCGGATGAATGGAGAGCCGGAGGCGAGACCTGTAGCTTCACGCGTTGAGGGCCGTCCGATGAAAAATCAACGGATAGATCGTGATTCAACCATAGCCCATGGCGCGGATGTTCTTCTCAGGAAAAACAAGGATATTCGGTCGTATGGAAAATCATAGCCTACGGTGGCAATTTCGCGTGAAATTCATACGTCCAAGTAGGGATTCCGAAAATCATAGTTGTAGTGCAAACACGACCGTGCCCGGCGAAAATTCTTTGTAGTGCAAACACAACTCCAATTAAGACGATAATCAGATAATATGAGTATAGTGTATCGAATATAGTAGATCGTGTGAGAATATATTCGATATTTGTGCTTATGTTGCTACTTATACTTTCACTTATGGTATGTTACGACTTATGACTTGCAAGTGAATTTATAACATGTTACGATCTACAATGACAGAGAAACAGAATTCTGGAGAAATGTTAAATAGCCCATAGTCACAAAACCAGACATTGTATTTTTGGATATAAATCCAGTACGCGTACTAATAAACAAGACCAAGCAAATCCAGTATATGGGGAAGGACAATGAAAACCATTGTAAAACCATAGTTCGCTGAAATTTCTCTCTCCCTGTATGCATGTACTGATGTACGTCGCATCTCAACGTTCGATGATATAAGTTCAGCTTATCAGTCCATGCTCTGCCAATCTACACATACTACTTCCAACAAGCCAAGTGACGAAGAGCGCATCAACCTCCGCCCCGGCGGCACGCCAGCCTGAGGGGCACCGGCGGGTCGGAGGGCTTGCCGTCGACGATCTGGTCGAACACGAACTTGTTCGCAGCCTCCGTGAAGTGCACCCCGTCCCAGCTCACACTCCTCGACGGGTCCTCGCACGACTTCCCCACCAGCGCCGACGTGCCGTTCACCTCCACCTTCCCGCTGCACCGGATGTCCCTGTCGAAATTGAACTCGCCGCCGCCGTACCCACAGCACACCAGCAGCGGGTCCCCGAAACTTGCAGCCACCCAATGCACCACCCACCAATTCAATCCTGCGGCGTTTCAAGTTTTTCTTCTCCGGCTCCGGTGAGAGAGGCGGCGAACGTACGTACCGAGCTGCTTGGCTTGGCTGATGAGCCTGTACTTGGCGGTGTACACGTCGACGTAGGTGATCGCGGCGTCGGGGAGCACCGCCCTGAGACAGGCCACGGTCTCCCGCAGCCTCGCGTTGAAGAACTGCCCGGCCGCGTTGTAGGCGACGGAGCAGCCAGCGTCGTCCCTCGGCGCGGCGATGTCCGGCCGGAGCACCAGCGCGTACGTCAGGCAGCCGAGCGGCGCCGTGTTGTGCACCCAGAAGTACCTCCCTCCGAGCCTGTACACTTTCTGCACTCTCGAAACAAGCAGAGCACGGTACTCAGCATTGTCACGCTTGTCACTTTGTCAGTGAATGTAAGTGTACTGCAACTCGGCTGTGATCAAATGATCAATGCATTGAGCTGCACCTTGATTGCTGCAATGAACCTCTCCATGAGATCAGGGGCGTAGGCCTCGACTTGCTCAGTGCTCCTGTTGGTGAAGTAACCCATTGTCAGGTCGTTTTGCCCAATGTCGAACGTGTAAAGCGCCCTGGAGAAGTACTCGCCAGAGACTTGAAAAAACAGTGTATATATCAACAAGAAAGAAAAAATGAAACTTGAATTTTTGAGTTCTGAATGGCGCATATGCAGAGGCTTAATTTCTCTATACTAATCACCTATGTTGTTATAGACGAACTGGCTTCTGTTGATGAAGTGTTCGAATTGGCTGGTCTGCACGTCCAGGGAGATTGGGCTGATGCCAGAGACGAATACCATTGGCTGGTCTGATCGATGCAGCAGCCGTCGCGAAAATGGCACCTTGACTGAAGCTACTCCCTACTGAATCGAGGTACGCACTGAGGTAACGAATCCCCAGGCTCTGAGCTGAAGTTCAAGAATCAGAAATACAATCAATTCATAGTTTGTTTCGAATTAAATTAGACTGAGATGCTCGACACGGCTGTACTACTGACCTATGAAGTCGAAGGGGAGGCGACCGTCGCTGAACCGGCCGGCGGGCATGCCGAAGTACGTCCGGCCGAACGGCGGCCGCACCACGGCGATGAGTGCCGAGAGCCCGCCGGTGTCCGAGTTGGAGTCGCCGAAGTTGAAGATCGCCGGGAAGCCGCATGGAGCGTCGTCGTCGCCGTCGGAGCGTGCCCCCGCGGAGAGTTGCAGCAGGGGGGGCACGAAGAGGAGCGACACGAGCTTGGTCGCCGGAGCGGTGGTGCAGCGGCGACGCCGTGAAGCCATTTTTTTTCCACCTTGCTTCGTGTTGCTGTGACTTGAGCACTTGGCTAGTCGGAGCGCTGATGTTTCATGTTCCGTAGAGACTTTGTACGTGTCGAACCAACGAGTCACACAATAATCCACGAAGCATTTTGAAGTCCTTGTCGATTCTTTTCCAAGATTTTTCTTGGTTGGGCCTTGTTTGTATTCAGTATTCACATCTTGTGGCTTCAAGTCCCAGATTTTCACGGACACGTTCAATACGGACAAGAGTTTGTGGCTTTTGTGCCTTGTCTGATTGGTCGTTGCACGTGGCGTGAGGATGATGGATTTGCTGATGGACATGCATGGTCCACTTTAGAATGTAAAGGCAAATGGCAGTGTATAAGGGTGTGTTTGGCTACCTCCATGATCCCTGGCTCGCATGCGCAGGTGTAGTCGAACGACATTTGGTTGCCTGTACGGCCTTCAGCGTTTGGCTCGGTGCATGCAAAATCGCCTCCCCAACCAGGTTCGTGGGAAATGGCGCGTGCAGGCGTGGCGACGAGCGGGTGCAGCGCAGAGATGCGTGGATGCAGGAGGCGAGAGGGGGTCGCACATCTCAGTCATCCCCTCTTCATCACCGTCTCACACGACACCTCCTAGTCATCACCGTCTTCATTATGTCCATCACTACCGTCTCTTTATCGTCATCATCATCAGATTTGGTAAGAGGTCCACCATGCTTCTACTTCGCTTTTCTACCGTGTCATTGTCTCAATCTAAAGGCTATCATCATCCTCAAGCCCTTTCTCGTCTTAAAAGAGCATTGTTGTCACCCTCTATCTATTTATCATTATCACATCAACACCTTTATCTCTTACTTGTAATCGATCTCTATCCTTTTCTCGTTAGCACCGATAACTCTTAATCTCTTTAAAGCCAAACAGCTAGATCTAATGGCTATGGACTTACAAGACAGCGATGGCAATGGGTGGTGGATGGAGCCCAGCATGAGACAAGCGGTTTTTCTTTTTTTATTTCTTTTTTATAAAGTCCACATTTTTTAACTATAATTTGGTCTAGCATGGTGATTTTAATATAATTTGAATAATTTAGATTTGGACAAAATTTATACATATGTATACATATGAGTCGTGGAGATAATCTTACCAAAATCAAAAAAGAGTTAGTGAACTCATCTCATCCATCTAACCAAACATCTCGACGTACAAGTGTCTACATATAAACAATCAAACAACATCTTATACTAGTTAGGCTAAATCAATGCAAACAACCAAACAACTATACGCGTGTCCTCTGAACCAAGACATGCTTAGCATTGCTAAGAGAAATAAGTTAGACTGGAGGATACCAGCAACCAAACAAAAACTAAATATATACCTGTGTTTAATCCACTCGTCAAAGAACCTTCTAGTAATAATCTTCCAAAAAAAGTTTTTAGTACTCCCACGTTTCAGCCAAATGACAGCAAGAAAAAACTAATACACTATCCATTTCAAAATATAAGTATTTTATATTATTTAGTAAATATTGAGGTTAAGTCAAAATAATTTTTTATTTTAGTGGTTAATTTTTAAAATTTAAATTAATTAA
The DNA here is from genome assembly GCA_030770085.1 of Oryza coarctata. Classification (NCBI taxonomy): domain Eukaryota; kingdom Viridiplantae; phylum Streptophyta; class Magnoliopsida; order Poales; family Poaceae; genus Oryza; species Oryza coarctata. The sequence continues at coordinate 16,497,871 of CM061475.1, forward strand.
ATTATCTTTCCAAACATCTAATTTGTTTTGGAATCATTAAAATAATAAGAATCATAATGTTTCTATTGTGATATAAAATTTAAATACTCAAAATATTTATATTTTATAACTAAGTTAGTAGAAAGCAACCACTGTCCGTTGTAACCTTATTCCCCCACCGGAGAAGACAGTGATGAGCTTGAGGCTTCGTTTCATGGCGCCAAGCCGCCAAACAACACCGTCATTAAACCCAAAAGCATGCGCATAACGCCTGCATTGGCGCAAAGGCATTCAGAATGTATTATTATCTTCCAGATTGAGTAAACAGGCATTTCAGTGCTACGCGTTGTGATTTCCATTTTCCCCTTATTGCAGAAGGAATTACCGAATTAGTATATATCAACCATATGGCGCCTCTCCAATGTAATACACTTACAAAGCGAGAGGCAGCAGCAGCAGCAGTAGCACAGCACAGCCAACCCGACGACGGCTCGATGCACCGGCGATGATTCACTGCCCTCTGATCTGGCAGGCCTGCCTGAGAGGCACGGGCGGGTCGGAGAGCTTGCCGGCGACGATCTGGTCGAACACGAACTTGTTCGCCGCCTCGGTGAAGTGCACGCCGTCCCAGCTCACCCGCTTGAGCGGGTCGTCGCAGGACTTCCCTATCACCACACACGTCCCGTTCACCTCCGCCTTCCCGCCGCACCCAACCTTGTCGTCGAAGTTGTACTTCCCGCCGCCGTAGCCGCAGCATGTCAGCATCGGGTCGTCGAACCCTGCAGTGCAGTCAACACATACGTCAAGCAAAATGTTCAGCCATGGCACACTGGATCGCACGAGCTCGTCAGTGACAGCAATGGCAGGCACTTTACCGAGCTTCTTGGCGTCGCTTATAAGCTTGTACTTGGCGGAGTAGATGTCGACGTAGGTGAACGCGGCGTCGGGGTGGTTCTTCCGGAGACGGGCCACGGTTTCTTTCAGCCTCTGGTTGAAGAGCTGGGCGACCTTGTTGTATGCGACGGAGCAACCGGTTCCGTCCTTGACGGCGGCGAGATCGGGCCGGTGCACCATGGCGTAAGGCAGGCAGCCGATCGGCCCCGTGTTGTGAATCCAGAAGTACCTTCCCCCAAGACCGTAGATATTCTGCAGGTTAATCCCCAATCAGCTCATGTACATGTGTGAGCTGAGAAGTTTTACGATGTTTACGAGGTACATGGAGGTATTGAGAGGTGGAACAATATGAACTATTGATTAAGAGAGAGATAAGTTACGGAATAAAATTACTATAACCCACGGCGATGGAGTAATTAACTAGTATAATATGAACATTTTCTCTTAAGGAAATACTTGGCTTCATCTAATCGGTAGTAAGAGAACGACGTAAATCTCTCAATCGGTGAATTAGATCCGCGGGGAAAAAATGAAACAAAGATCGGAAGCTCCAAGAAGGCGCGGGCGGGCAGCGGCAGCCAGTAGCCCCCTGGGCAGTGGACAGGGCATCTCGGTGGCAGCTGTTGGAGCTAATTTTTAAACTTAATCTTAGGCTATGCATAATCACCAATTTCTTATGCGAAATTGAGGTGATGAATTAACCGGTGTTGGATAAAGAAGCTATAGGTGCCGCTTTAGTTGTGTTGGCGTTGTAGATGTAGAGCTTGACGTCGCAGCGGCACACCAGTGAGGTTGAGGGCGCCAAACAGCACACCGGTGATAGAGATCACCGTGCGGGATTGGAGATCGTCCTTCGAGCTCCCTTTAACGCCTTCAATTAGGATCGGTAGAGTTTGGGGTTTAGAAGAACAAAGACACACGATCATTGGTTCGTCAATCTGCGCGAGTCTCGTTTCTCTGTTCTTATAGCGTTACGGGAGTCGGGGACGATCCCGTTGAGTTAAGTGCGCAATCCAATCTGCGCGCTAAACATGCGTGAGTGAGTCCTGAGGACTTGTTCATCTATGTTTTGGCGTGCGTGAGCGTAGGTGGGCCGAGCCCATTGCACGTCTTTGGCTCGGTGGCCAGAGATCAACCAACAGCAGCAACAGCTGGGTAGAGTAACACTGGCGGTAGGCTCGTATTGCTTGGGCACGACGGTGCCGACAGCAAGTATCAGGGCACCACAGTGGCAGGAAACAGCAGGGCAAGGCAGCGGCAACTAGCAGGCAGCAAGGCAAGGCCTAGCCAAGCAGTAGCAGCCAGCCCCCAATCCCCAGCTCCTTCTTCCTCTTTATAGTTTGGAGAAGATAATCATGTTCTTTTGGGGATAAAATGTAACTGAGAGAAACATAAATCTTAAAACAACCACATAAACAATCGATCATATTTTAACCGATCATGTTCATGAGGATAAAACGTAAATCTCAAAAAACCATGCATATAATGCAATGGATATGAAGATGACTTAACGTGTACTAGAGATAGGGAAGAATTACCGATGTGGTACATATGTACATTCAACTAATATCAAAGATAATCATTCCCTTATCCATCTACTGCAAAATTATTTCTGTACAATTGCTACCTAAGTACCTCTATTAATACTTAAATACCTTTTACATGATGCCTTTATTATGGAGCGTTGGATTTTTACCATTTTTGGTATGCAAACACCATAAAACTTCTCGTGTGAGCTACATGCTACTGCTACACTACCACAATTTGGTTTTCTTTTGAGTTTTGAAGAAAATATTGCTATTGTACAATCTTTACCTGGATTATTGTTGTGAGCCTTTCCATTAGATCAGGGATGTAAGCTATGACTTGTTCAGAGGTCATGTTTATGAAGAAGCCTGTGGTGATGTCGTTTTGGCCGATATCGAATGTGTAGAGCGCCTGAGAGAAGTATTCAGCCTTTGGTAGGAGCTGCCTGTAGATGCCACCTATGTGAAGAAATGGAGAGAAACAGAACATGATCATTGGGTTCCACATGGCACTGAATTATTGATAAGAGATGGATTTTGGTTTTGTTGTCACCTTTGTTGTTATACACGAACTGGCTTCTGTTGATGAATTGTTCAAACTCCCAAGATTGCACGTCCAAGGAAATGGGGCTGAAACCAGAGAGGAACAGAGATGTGTTCTGCCTTCTGATTGACGAACCGGCTGTTGCAAAATTGGCACCTTGCGTGAAGTTACTTCCTATTGAGTTGAGGTACGCACTGAGGTAAGGTATCCCCAAGTTTTCAGCTGCAGCATCAGAGAAAAAGAGAGTCAGACAGTAAGAGTCTGCATTTGATCGTTCAAACAGCAGTAATCTCGTTGCATTTGATGATTTTCTGAAGAGTGTGACTGAAAGTCTGAAGCTTTACAACCAGAACCAATTGTATAGCACTAAACTGCCATGCATCACAACGTAAGGTTACACCTACATGTGAAATGGAAGTGTCTGAAGGTGAATGGTTGCAATAAGGGTCATACACTCATATGCGGTGATGCGAGGACAAGAATCCGAGTTCAGAGCCATGTGGAAATGGTTACTGCACAGTTCACGATTTCTACTCAACTACTCTGTCGTCTGTCTACTCACGCACTCCTCCTTTCCCAAGTAGCTAGGACAACATTATGCTAATGCCCCCACTTTATACCTCAAGGCCTCAACTGCAATCAGAATATGTAAAGCAAAAACTTCCACATTCTGCAATTGCGTCCGCAAATCACCTAAGCGAATATTGCATAGCATATTTCATATATGATACGCTCATCTCTGTTTTGTCTCCCAGTTTTTCTGGCCAATTACCACTAAAACTATCTAAGAGACCCCTAGGCCAACAAACTACTACCATCTTACGGTAATGTTTCTTTCTGTCTCTCATATCAAAATCAGCATCACCAAAAACTAAATAAAGGAGTAGTATCTGATTTTTCCCAGCTGCAATGCAACATCCTCTTAAGAAAATCTCCCCGCGAGGATCGCATGGCAGTGGCTTGACCGTATCTAGACATGCTTTGCCGCAAGTTACTGGCCTTTCGTCGGATCGCGGGGAATATATCGAGATCGTGTCGGCACTCGCCAGCAACTTGTTTGCAGTAATACTGTAGTAAATCTGTAGCCGACCCCATCATTGGCCGGGAGGCACGGCCACACGGGCTACTCGAACGGATGCAGCCGGCCGGCCGGGCGTGGTTCGAGGCCGGCGTTTCGCTGATCAATCGTGGGTTGGGTTGGCGTTGGCTGGTTGTGGTAGCTGGACATCACAGCACTAGCAGTTTAGCAGCAGAAGTACGTGAAAATGGTCTTTGGAGACCTTTTTTTTTCTTTTGAGCTGGAGTTTTTTTTGCAGATATTGTTTATGAAGCAATAGAGCAACCTTGACATTCGTTTTTTACACTTAAGTTTGGGGCTAACCATTCTCAGACACTAACACTCAAGTGGCTACCGCAGTCATGCAGTGTAATTGTCTGCGTCTTTGTTTTTTTTAGATTTTAGAAACACGAACACTGAAATCATCTTCATGACATGGACTGCAACCTACACATGGAACGAATTAAAGCTGACATTTATTGGTTCGAAGTGGTAGGCATCAGTTCTATCAAGGATCAAGGGCCCTCCTACGTGCAGTCGTGCGGAAGAAGAGAGCGGTGAAAAGTTGAAAGAAAGAACGAGAGAAGATTAAACGTGCAGGGAAAAAGGGAAAAAAGGAGAAAAACTCTAGGCTCTGGTTACAGTGAGTGAGAGACGCACGTACCGATGAAGTCGATGACGAGGCGGCCGTCGCAGTAGCGGCCAACGGGCATGCCGAAGAAGGTCCTGCCGTTGGGCGGCGGCGCGGCGCCGAAGGTGGCCGACAGCCCACCCGTGTCCGAGTTGGAGTCGCCGAAGTTGAACACGGCCGGGAAGCGGCAGTCCGCGCCGGCGGACACTGAAACCTGCAGCACCAGCCCCAGCACGACCGCCACCACCGCGGCTGCGTACTGAGGCGCCATTACCCGTCGTGGGTGTGTGCGCGGCGGCACTGCGAGTAGTGTGCGTGGCGCAGGGAGGAAGACGAGGCGGAGGAGCTAGCACCGGTCGGCCGGTGGCAGCGGCAGCGGCAGTGGTGGTGGGGCTTTGAAGCGAGCGGGCGGAATGGCGAATGGATGGATGGGTGGATCTGCGGATAGAGATAGGCGCGGGAGCTTGCGGGACCGGGACCCCGCGCGCGGGTGAACGTACGGGGAACCCGCAGTGCGGCGCGTGGTGCCGTGGACGACAACGATCGATGGGAGAAGCGCGGTGGGATGGGTCGCTGACGACTCGACGAGATGGCGGTGGTGCGCGCGGTGTTCCCCTTGGTTTGGTTGCCATGTACTCATGTGGGCGTGGCGCGCGAGCGGCGCCCTTTTGCGATGGTGGAGCACAGCTCATACGGTGCGGCCGCGCGCGGGGCTGAGCGGGACGTTGGATTTTGCTGCCGGGTTCATCGTGGACTCGTGGCCGTGGCGTCGCAACTCACCGCACGCGGGCACGAGCCGAAACGAAACTACGTGACGCTTTGGAGCAGGTGGAGGGGTGCGCTAGCTAGCCGCTGCTGCACACCTGCACGTCTGTCTGCACGACTGCACCGGACGTTCAGAGCGTAGCGCGACCGTGTGCTACTGGCATATACGCGAGCTAGAGGTGAAGAAAAGTGTTGTTGGCTGGTGGGGGAACAGAATTGGAGCGTCCACTACTAGGCAGGCTGCAACTGCAAGGCTTGGGTGCGCGCGTAGGGACAATGATGATAGTACGTGATGTATAAGACGGGGGAGCATGCCGCACCTACAGAAATAGATGGATTTTTTTGGTGGAGTGGAGTACATCGTTGGGCTCAATTAGTAATGTCATGTATGGGCCTTAATCCATCGGTCTCTTGGATGTCTGGAGAGATTCTGTGTTTAGCCAATCATGACCAATTTTTATGGCTTGCTTGGGATGTACAAATCTCGTGAAAGTTTATAGGACACTCGTTCCATCTCAAAAATAGTTGTCACTTTAGTATTTTAAAATTATCTAAAAATACTTGTCACGTCAATCACTTTTAATTTAATTTTTTTTCTCTATTTTACTCCTAACTACCCTTTCACTCTCATAATTATTTCTTCTCAAATTTTAATCAATACTAAATAATTTGGAATGGTAAATAAATAGGGAGGAAGTATGAGATTTTTCCAAGGAATTGCCATGTTCAAATCAAAGGAGACAATTTCAGCTCTTTGGTAGAGCTGATTGGTGACTAACAACGAATCATTAGTGTATAATTATTTTAAGTTATAAACTTAAGAAATTAATTTATTTAATTTATTAAAAAACAGAAAGGTTTTTTTAAAAATACTAGCATCTTAGAGCGCTCATGGTAAATACGGAGTAGCTTAGCCCAAACATATAATCAAATAAGCGCCGCTTATTTGTATGGCTAGATTTATTTTAAAATATATTAAAATGGTATTGCTTGCGCAACTGAAAATTCTTTTTGGTGCATAGATTTATCCCCCGTCTTCATTTTCTAAGTATGTGTTAAGGGGACATACTTGTCAGTGGGTTGGTATGCATCTTCTATGTTAAAATGTCTATTTACTCTTTCTTCTTTCGCTCATTTTTTTCCTCTTAGCCAAATTACATTGTTGAGGAACTGTTTGGCAAGCCTGTCGGCCAGTGGCTGCTACCAGTGTTCCCCCGCTTTTCTCGGTCACTTGATGGCTAACACGGTTGCTTCAAACAACTTCGCATCACCATTGCTTCTCCATTCTTGCCCTCATCTTCATCCCTTCTTTTGATAGCCATTATTCCACATGACAATCTGCTTGCTAGCATCATACTCTTCTCTGGCACCTGCACACTCACGATAACCATTGTTATTCCTCTAGTGATAACCTGCCTACACAACTCTCCTCTACTCTGCCTGTCTACTTGCAGTCGCACTTGTTTGATGGCCATTGTTGCTGGTGGTTGGTCCGCGTGACTTAGTTATCATTATGGTTGCTATTACAACACCGTTGGCCACACTAGCACATATTAAATTTTATTTAAAATTTGAATTGTGTTATATATGCAACTCTTCCTTACACTTATAAAAATCCGTCCAATTTTGCACATATTTATATTTTAAATAATAGAATTGAATTTTACACACATAGTTACGTTTATATAGACATAATTGTTTTTATACAACTATATTAATATACAGCGCTGTAACAGTGTATATCTTTATTTTTCTTTAATTTAGCACGGTAATTTTCAGACCTCCTGAACAACCTTGCTAGCTCCTTTTCTACCTCTAAAAATAATATAATGGAGATAAAAAAAGATGAAGCGGTGCGATGAATATATATAGGATAGTTCTACCTAGCTTGAAGTGATTGAAATCGGTGAAATTATTGTGAGAAAAAAAATTACGTGTGGTATGTAGCAGCAAGAAATTTGATCATAAGACCGATCAAGGAAATCTATATAGAAAAGAAGAATGTCAGACCATTTTGCAACGGTATTAGTCCATAAAGATCCAATTGCTTGTATTGGTTTTCCATCTCACGTAAGCAAGTTGAGATGAACTCATCGCTGCTATTTGATAGTTGCAAGATTAATTACATACTAGAAAATCTGCACACCTACTATTTTATATATTTTAGTCTTCGATTTATATAATGCTAATGAAAGAAATAGTCGATGGGTTTAACTGTTTAAGCTTATTTGATATCAATGAAGATAATAAACTCGTTTATTGGATTGAAGAGTGAGAAAGTCTGCCGTAGTGGTGCTGCTGCTTCCACGCGGCTACTAGCGACCGTGAGGGGAATTATTATGCATTGTTTTATTTCATGTGCTTGATATATTAAAGGGGCAATTATCTGTGCTGCAGACCAAATTGTCACTTGCGATTTAGGCCTCGTTCTTGAAAAGGAATGTAATAATAGGTTAACGTGTATACTACATAAACCTTTATACAATTTTTATAAAACATATATATATATATATATGTTTTTTATTTTGTTTTAAATCCATTTTTGACTTTATAGCATTTATTTTGTTTATTTATACTCTTAAATAATTATCATAAATCATTTATCCACTAAAAAACGAGGCCATATGTCTAAAAGTGTATATCGACAATCACCATCTTTTTATTGAAAGATCGACATCGTAATAAAAAAAAATTCATGGTAATTTAATAATGTGAGCAGACAACCATATTAATTTTGTACATCCAAAATTGGCACACACTACTTTAAAAATCCATGCTATTTTTCAATGTTATTATAGAATGTTGCAATTTTGTGGATTATATATTTTTTTCATAAACGATTTATAATCATCAAAGTGTACTTCAAGAAATACCGAAGCCCATAGCACAGACTGGCTTACATTAGTTAGCAGTAAATTTGCAAATTGATGGTATAGCTATGAACCGTTCTATAACTAAAGCCATCTACCTTGATCTATTCTCTTTCTTATTTTATTCAACCTGTGCCAGCAAGGTGAGGGGCGCCCAGCGCCCTCTCGAGTCTTCGCGAAGGCGCGCGATCACGGACTGACGGATTCAGCGCGTGCGAAGGCGAGATAGATCGGACATTTATCTCAAATTTTAACATCACCATGTGGACCAATCAGCAAACCGACGAAACCACCGGCATGAGAAGTACTACAAAATATAAATATAAAAATATAGCACTAGATCAAATATTTTATCAGATATATTTTAAATCTAGATACATCTAATCTTACACTAATTTTAAAAAATTAAATAATTTATTATCTTATGTCCTTCGGCTATCTTAAACACAAAGTTAATTACCTACAAAACTTCTGTATGTGTGATGACTTGCCAGCTGCAATCATTGCTTTGATTGCTATAGTGTTTGTCAATCTCCTAGCAACGATCAGCTTCCGGCTTTCCGTTGTCATTGGTTTCTGCTGCTACAGTCCAAGTATAGTACTCTTATATTAAAATCTATGCATACTTATTTGTTTGGAAGCGCAACTCAGGTTTCTAATTGGCTTAAATTTTGTTTGGACAGTTTACACGCTTCCCAAACTATATTTTTTATAAAAAATTTCTATGGGAAAATTATTTTAAAAATTACATTAATATATTTTTAATTTTTTTAAACTAATAATTAATTATATACCAATCAGATATACCGTTTTAAGTGATTGGGTTAGGTGCGAACCCCCCCGCTGAAAGTAGCCTTAGATTATGCTTATATGCAGCCAAAGAAGCATAAAGGACAAGGACTCCTAGTTTGAAATATATTATTATATATGATCTAATCGTTTAGATTTTTTTTCTCAATTTTTATGTTTATAGAGCAAACACGATGGTTTTTTAAATATTTTTATAATATAATAGATGGATGAGGCCTTGTGATGTTACTCCATCTGTCTAAAACAATTGACACTTTATTATTTAAATTTTGTCCCACAAAAATTGTCACTATTTTCTGTCCAATTACCTCTTATTTAAAATTCCTCTATTTTACTCCTTACTACTCTCCCACTCACAAATATTTCTCATTTAATGAGAACAATTGTTTTGGGACAGATGAATAATTAAGTATTTCTTTCATTGTAAAATATAAGCATTAAAATATAAGTATTTTTAGTTTAGCGGACATTAAGATAAGTCAATTTTTTTTCATTTTAGTGATTAATTTTTAAATTTTGAACTGTCTAGATTTTCTTTTTAAGCACCTGATTGGCTTAGGAATGGATGAGAATCAACATGAAAATGTTTATACTGTGGTATAAAATTTAAATTTTAGAAACAACTATACTTTGCAATGTAGGTAGTAATAAATAGGATTAGTATAGAGGTTGGTTTTTAGGGATTTGGGCCCCAAGTTACGCCTTGAAAACAATATGTCCTCGTCTGGATGGGAATTATATACATATATTTAAAAGCTGATAGAAATGTATTTTCGTTTTCAAAATTTGCAAAATATACTTCTTTCGCTATCTAGGACGGGAGGAGTATACTTTTGCTAATTTTGAAAAAAAATATTTTTTATAATTTTTTTAAAAATAAATATATAAATAAAAGATTCGTCTGGATGGGGGCTGGACCATGCACGTTTATTTCTTATGGCCGGAATGTTGGCCCGTCAAAACGTGGCTTCCAGAGGCGTACGCGAGTACGCAACGTGGACGTGTCAATCATCTGGATACAGGTTTCCTGGCGGATCGCTGTGCTGGCGAATCTCCAGCGTCTAGATCAAATTCGAGAGCGACTGCAACCGTTCGATCAAACGATTTCCCTTCATTTGGAGACACCGCAGGACGCAAGTCCCGCAACGGCCGCCTCCGCCACCTCCACCCTCCCTCTCCTCACCCCGGCGTCCTCGCCTCGCCACCCTCTCGTCGCGTCCCCTCGCCCCGCTCCGCCGCCGCGCAGGCGCAGCCATGGCACCCCCGCCGTTCCCGTCGCCTCCACCCAAGCGCATAGAACTACGGTCTATAGAAGATCTGCGAGGAGTTATCGCCAAGTACGCCGACCAACACGTCCGAATCGTCATCCACAGTCTCACTAAGTTTCACGACGCAGCTTCAGTCTCGAGGATGTTGTACGAGAAGAAGAGTGAGTTGGGCTGGATGGTGGAGGACGCGGACATCAACGCCCTCGACGACGCGACATATCTGTGCATGAATCTGATGGTGCTAAGTCGCTCGTTCGGTTCTATCATGTTTCAGATCGAATCGGGGTATCTGCTGAACCTTCACGTCCTTGCGAAGCTAAGGAGAGAATTGAGTAAGGTGTGAGGTCTCTGGAAGTTTGTGGGTGTAGATGATACCATGCGTATCGCACTGGAGGGGCAATCCATTCTTCGAGACCTGGGTCTATCAGATGAAAAACCACTGTCGGATGATGCTGACAATAGTACTATGATTGAAGGGGGATGAAGAAGGGGATGAAAATAATTCACTAGAAGCAAGCGATGAGGATAATGAGGATGAGAGTGCAAGAAATGAGGATATCAGTATGGTGATGAATGAGCAGGCATTTGTATCCAGGCCTTTGACCTTAGAGGAAACACTCCTTATCAACAACAGAATCGGCGCCCTGAGAGTTCTGATCCAAAAAAACGGTGGATGGACCTATCCGTTTTCTCTGATTTCCCTTCTGTGTGGTTCCACATGCTGTGCGAAGATTCAAAACTGCTAGCAGAGTAGTAGCAGGGACAGCTGATTCTCATACAGGATAGAACAGATTTTGGGTTGATTGATCGATTGTGGCCAGTTGATTCTGATAGAGGATAGAACAGATTTTGGGTTGATTGATTGATTGTGACCAGATTTTGGGTTGATTGATTGATTGTGACCAGATTTTGGGTTGATTGATTGATTGTGACCAGATTTTAGGTTGATTGATCGATCGTGACCAGATTTTGGTTTGATTGATCGATTGTGACCAGATTTTGGTTGATTGATTGTGATACGCCAGATGAGTGCATGTAATCCTAAGTGTTTGTACTGTTTTGTTGTGTTCATCTTTTTCAGTGCTCCCATTTTATAACCGTTTTGTCTGTGAGGCTCTGACCTTACTCAAATTCAAGGATGATGCAATGCGATGAGATTATAATGTAACTGGTGTCAAAAAAGAAAAGAAATGGTCACCTATATGGGATAAGAAATGGACGCCTATATGGGATACAAGGTTCTGAACTGAACTGAAGACTCGTTACTAACGTCAATTAATATACTGGTAGTTAAATGTCAGTTATTTTCGTTGCATATTGCTGGCAAACTTCTGAAAAAGTCACCCTGAACCGAGAGACATCAAGTTTCAACCTACCCATTGCAAACATAATTCAATATTAGGCTTTGGTAAAAAGAACCATGCATTCTCATAACATAGTGAAGCCTGGCAACAAATCTTTTTTTTTATTAACAGCTGAACATTTATCACGATGCTTATGTCAGGCCAGACTCTTCTTGTTTAGTAGACATGCCGAATCAACACATAGGATCAGCCTCAACATTTGCCTTGCATTTCCAGAACCCCAAAGTAAGCAACATAAACGGTATAATTATCGGCGTCACCATACCAGATTACATTCATAAACCACCTGAAACTGACCAGACACTTTTGCCAAACTGTTCTAGATACAAATACCCTTGTACTTCCTTTATGCCTAATAATTCCTTCATTCAATGGGTCGCCCTTAGGCATCAATTTATTCTAAGGTAAAAGCTAATGAATTTGAGGTGGCATCACCAGCTGCCAATCTGCATGAGCAAAAACAATACATGCCCCTAAATTCATATTTTCAGTACTGCAAAAGGAGGACAACAGAAAGAAGATAATTTTGTTGGACTTGCATGGTGCCGCATAAGGCGACATCAGTATAGTGTAGTTACTGGAAGCTACCTCAAGGGGAAAAATTAGGACAAAAAGAGGAGAAATTTTGGTACTAACATGAACTTTTTCATATTCTGGTATAATGGAGGGATGTGAATTTGTACAGAATAGTCGTGTAAGTTAATGATACAATGGAATCAAAATTTTACAAAGTACACGTGGCAAGAATAAAATGCAAGAATAAAGTTGGCTAGTGTACGAAATTGAGTTTTTAGATAAGACTAAAATTTGAGCCGGAGTATATAATTTCTCCTTCCGCAGATTGTGGGCTAGCTTATGTAGGATTACCTGTCTAGCTATATACAATACCATCTGAATTCTCAATGGTAATGCAATGAGATTCTTGACCCGTTATAATTAAGCTCAACAAATAACATGCTTGATTGGATGATTCAAACAGTCCAATTGAAAGATCACTTGTAAAACATAGCAACAAAAAGGAACTACTTCTGATGTATGAACGAATACGAAGAGCTCCTGTAAAGAAAACGGCACCAAGTTGGGTCCATCCATTAATTTGTTAGTGTAGAATGTGTATAGTGACTATGAATTCCCCCGAGTGAATATAAAGGGGTTGGGTATATATATATACAGTTCAGGCCAGTGGTCTGTCTAACACCCCCCGCAGTCGCAGCGGGAGGGGAACGGATGCAGACACTGGACTGAAAACTGGTGAACAAAGGCATTGGCAGGCCTTTGGTCATTATATCGGCAAACTGATGCGCCGATGGTACATAGAGCACCCGAACCTGTCTTAATGCAACCTTGTCACGGACAAAATAGATATCAATCTCGATGTGCTTCGTGCGTCGGTGATGGACCGGGTTGGCGGTCATATAGACGGCACTGACATTATCGCAGTAGACGATGGTCGCGGTGGAGAGGGGTGCACGGAGCTCCTGGAGAAGCTGGCGAAGCCAGCAGCACTTGGCGACGGCATGGGCGACGGCGCGGTACTCGGCTTTAGCGCTGGAGCGGGATACTGTAGTCTGGCGTTTTGAGGACCAGGATACGAGAGTGTCACCGAGGTAAACGCAGTAGCCGGATGTAGAGCGTCGAGAGTCGGGGCAGCCTGCCCAGTCCGCGTCGGAGTACGCGGTGAGGGAGTCGATGGGGCTAGAGCTGAGATACAGCTCGCTGGAGAGGGTGCCCTTCACGTAGCGTAGGATGCGCTTGAGCAGCGCGAGGTGAGGTTCGCGCGGAGCGTGCATGAAGAGGCACACTTGCTGGACAGCGTACGTGAGGTCGGGTCGGGTGAGTGTGAGGTATTGGAGAGCCCCGGCAAGACTCCGATAGTGAGAGGGATCGGCAACGAGAGCGCCATCGGCGGCGGAGAGTTTGGCTCGAGTGTCGACTGGGGTGGCCGTGGGGTGACAGTCGACCATGCCTGCACGCTGGAGGAGGTCGATGGCGTACTGGCATTGGGAAAGGAAGAGCCCGTGGATGGAATGGGTTATGGAGATGCCAAGGAAATGGTGGAGAGAACCAAGATCGGTCATGGCGAACTCAGAGTGGAGTCGAGCCATGATCTGGTTGAGGAGAGATGTCGAAGACGCTGTGAGGACAATGTCATCGACATAGAGAAGTAGATAGGCAGTGGCGGAGCCGATATGGAAAGTGAACAGGGAACTATCGGACGTAGAGGCCACGAAGCCGATGTGCCGAAGATAGGCAGCAAAGCGCTGGTACCAGACACGAGGGGCTTGTTTGAGGCCATAGAGAGAGCGTTGAAGGAGACAGACGTCGTCGGAACGAGAAGGGTCGATAAAGCCTAGGGGCTGCTAGCAGTAGACTGTTTCCGTCAGGTGGCCGTGAAGAAAGGCGTTCTTCACGTCTAGTTGATGGATTGGCCAGGAGCGAGAGGCAGCCAAGGTGAGGACGACTCGGATGGTGGCGGGTTTGATAACGGGACTGAAGGTCTCGTCGTAGTCAACACCGAGTCGTTAGGAGAAACCCCGGACTACCCAGTGAGCCTTGTGATGGGCAAAGGAGCCATCGGCGTGAAATTTGTGTTTGAAAATCCACTTACCGGTCACAATGTTGGCGCCGGGAGGTCGGGGAACGAGGCGCCAGGTCTCGTTGTCCATTAGGGCCTTGTACTCGTCGGCCATGGCCGCACGCCACTGAGGGTCGGCCAGGGCTGAGCGAGAAGTCGCTGGGATGGGCGAGATAGAGCTGTGGACGGCGGAGAGACCGTAGCGTAGAGTGGGGCGGAGAGACCCGGTCTAGGAGCGGGTGACCATGTGAGAGATGGAGGGAACTGGAGCCGATGAGGGTGCGGGAGTAATGGGAAGAACTGGTTGGGTGGGGCCGTCATCAGCTTCGAGTCGACGACTTTAGACAAGAGGAAAATGAGGAATTAGATCGGCCTGAGCCAATGAGGTCGGGTGGGCCGAGTATTCCGATCGGTCCGATAGAGATGGATCAATCGATAGGGTGGGGGGAGCCGATGGAGAGTGAGGAGACGATGGAAGTGGGGTGTCCGATGGAGAGGGAACGGTATCGGCTGAAGGATAAATAGGATCGGTATCGGCCGATGGAGGTGGGTTCGATGAGGGTCCGGTGGTAGGGACATCGGACCGAGTAGTGGTGGGATATGTGATGGGTAAATACTCAGCAGCGGCCGATGAGGGGGCCGATGGAGAGGACAGTGGAGGAGACCTGGTCGGCACAGTGTTAGTGAGGAGAAAATCGAGATCACTAGAGAAGGATCTCGGATGAAGGAGACCGAAGGGAAAACATGTCTCGTCAAAAATAACGTGACGAGAGACGAGGACCCATCGGGTGGAAAGGTCGAGGCATCGATATCCCTTGTGAGAGGTGGAATAGCCGAGGAGAATACAGGCGGTGGAGTGGGGAGCGAGTTTGTGGGAAGCTGTGGCGGTGAGATTTGGGTAGCAAAGTCACCCGAAAACGCGAAGGTGGGAGTAGTCGGGCGTCGTGTAGTAGAGAAGGGCATAGGGAACGTTGTTATGAACGAAGGAGCATGGACGCCGATTGAGAAGATACGTCGCAGTAGCCAGAGCTTCGGCCCAATAAGTGGCGGGTAAGTGGGCGTGAAGTAGCATGGTGCGACTGATGTTGTTGAGGGTACGAAGGAGGCGCTCGGCTTTGCCGTTCTGAGGAGAGGTGTAGGGGCTAGAGAGCCGAAGATGGATACCCTACGAGGTGAGGAGGTTTGTAACGGTATGGTTGACGAATTTCGTACCGTTATCGGCTTGTAAAACCTTGATGGGGAGGTTGAACTGAGTGGATACGTACGTGACGAAGTGAGTGAGGTGAGAGGCGACCTCAGATTTGTGGATGAGCGGGAAGGTCCAGCAATAATATGTGTAATCGTCAAGTATAGCGAGATAATACTGATTACCGGAGACACTTTTAACTGGGGACGTCTATACATCATAATGTATAAGTTCAAATGGATGCGAGGTACAGAAGAGAGAAATAGAAAAGGGCAGACGCATATGTTCGCCAAGTTGACATGAGTGACAAACTGTGGAGCTGCTATGAGTACATCGGATGGAGGCGCTGCGACGGAGGGTGGCGACAGCGTCGGAGCCGGGGTGGCCGAGGCGAAGGTACCAAAGGTTGGTGAAGAGGGCGACGCTGGCGTGTATGGTGGATGGCGCAACGGAAATGGTATAGAGGTCTCCGCCACTATTGCAGTGAAGGATCTATCGATGGGTTGGGATATCCTTCCCAGAGAAACCAGATGTGTCAAATTCAATGGAGCAGTGGTTGTCTCGTGTGAATTGGCGAACAGATATAAGATTGTGAATGAGAGAAGGGACGATAAGAACATTGCGTAGGGGGGGTTAGTGGTGGATGTAGACAGAGAGGAGTCACCGCGGCATTGGACAGGAAGAGAGTGACCATTGCCGATGGTGACAAAAGGGGAGGAAGAGGGGTGATAGGAGCGAAGTATACCGGCCGATGATGCCATGTGTGAAGACGCCCTAGAGTCTAGCACCCAAGGGTGTTGTGGTTAGAGTGTCATCTGGTTGAGGGCAGCGATGAGGCCAACCTGGTTCCAGGAGGGAACCGACTGGGTGGTTAGGGTCGGTAGCATCGACTGAGGCGGCAGAACGGGAGCCGATGCCAGGTGAGCCTGGGGATGGGCGCCGAGAAATCTGGGTTGCCAGCCGATGGGGCTGCGTGGCTAGGGCTAGGGGCACCAGGGGTTGTAGCAGTGCCACGGACCCGTGGGACGGGCAGGGTGGGTAGGGACCGAGGTAGGTCGTGGTGGCGTCGGACCCTGCCAGGTCCTACCTTTGCCTTTGCCCTTGCCTTTCCCGGTGCGGGCTGTGTTGCTGTGGCCGGAGCCATGGCCACCAGGACCGCAGGAGGAAGGGGCAGCGCAAGAAGCTCGGCAGCCATTATCGACTGCGGCAAGAAGAATGGTGTGGGCCACTGTCTTCTCATCATTGGTCAGACGGAGTTCTTTAAGAACTAGCATGTCATGAGCCCGGGCGAACGATGGAAGAGATGTGGCGTTGGTGATGTCATCGACGGTGTTGGAGAAGCGGGGATTGAGGCCTCGCAGAAGGGCGAGGACGAGTTGAGAATCGGCCACAGGGTGGCCGACGTTCTGGAGAGCAACAGCCTTGACTTTGAGGCGCTGACAGTACGAGGAGACAGAGGAGTCGCCTTGTACCATGGAGTGGAACTCGTTGAGGAGGAAGATGGCGCGAGACTGCTTGTTGGCCAGGAAGATCCGCTCGATGGCCACCTAGAGGTCCAGAGCGGTGGGGTCGGTATCGTCCATGGCGAGGTCGAGGACAGAGTCGTCGATCGAGCCGAGTAGCCAACTGCGCACGCAACACTCAGTGATGTCCCACTGAGGATCATCGGGGCGAGGTGGAGCGGAGCCATCAATATGGGACCGGAGGCCGAATTTTCCACAGAGGGATTTGAAGAAGAAAACCCACTTGGAATAATTGGCGTTAAGGTCAAGGGAGATAGGAACGTGAGATTTCATGTTCACAGCAGCGTAGGAAGGGGAGAAGATCGGCGAGGTGGAGCCCGAGGTGTGGTCTGAGGCACCGAGAGCCGAAGCAGATTCGGTGACTGAGAGAGTGCCGGAGCTGAGAGCGGACTCGGTGGCCATGACGGGAGAACGGGAGCAAAGAGCCGATGGGAAAAAGAAGCCGATGGGAGGGAGGAGCCGATGAGAGGACGGATCGGCCGATCAAGGATGTGAGAAGCCGATGGGAAGTGGGCCGGCCAGCCGATGAGGAGTGGTTGGCCGATGGGGAGTAGGCAACGGAGTAGGTGAGAAGTGGCCAGCCGATGAGGAGTGGTTGGCCAATGGGGAGTAGACAGCGGAGTATGTGAGGACAGAGTGGGTGGGTCAGAGAGTGGTTGGGTCACGGACGTACGAGCATTCACGTCCGTGAAGAGAAGATTCACGTCCGTGGACTCGTAGAGGCCAAGGAGTGGGGCGGACGCGAAAAAGGCAGGGAGTGGTCGGACGCGAAGAGAATATGTTCGCATCCGGGAGGCAGGGATTCGTGTCCGTGGACACGTGGACACGTTGGACTGGCTCGGACGTGAGGGGAGAAGGTTCGCGTCCAAGAGCCGTTGAGCGTGTCGGAAAGGGCGAGAACCGAGGGAGGTTTTCAGCCGATGGAGGGCTGGACAAGTCCAGCCGATGGAGACGACGAGCGTGGAGGTGCGCCGGCGTCAGAGAAGGAGAGATGCACGAAACAAGAGGAAGAGCAGAGACGGGTGCGAGACGGGATGAGGAGGCGGATCGAGACCGTTGCCTGGTCGCGCGGAGGTGGGACGGACAAAAGAAGGTGACTGCGGTAGAGACGGGTTGAAGAAGAAAAGGAGACGAGAGAGCGAGGAGAGTACCGGGAAGAGAGTCGACGACGGGAAGAAGACGTCGATGAGGAAGAGGAAAGGGTCGGCTCGCCGGAGGGAGAAGCTAGCGCGCCGGGATGTCTAGACTCGCTCTGATACTATGTAGAATGTGCACATTGACTATGAATGCCTCGAGCGTATACAAGGGGGTCAGGTCTATATATATACAGCCTAAACCAGTAGTATTTCTAATAGTTAGTCAACAATCAACTTAAGAATTGAGTAGTCCATACCTTTAAGATCGGTAAAGTGACAAACCAACAATCAATATTCCACAATTTTACTGCAAAACACAAGCCATGTTATAAATTAGTAAGACATGAAAAATCAGATCTGAAATGGATGGAACGAGCAAGGTGAACTTACCATAAATCTAAATTTCAATGTTGAACCCACCACAAATAGAATGTTCTTTTAAAATAGAAGAGTTGACGTCTCAGCCAGATTGTTAGCCATATCAAACATTCAGTACCTAAATTTTGTACTGGGTAAAGTTTATAGAATATAAAAGTATTCCAGTTTAAAAAAACATGTTGTATTCAGATTCCAGTTAAAAAAATCAACCAAGGGTTAACAGATGTACATCAAATCAAAATTTGTTATTGTAGAAATATAAATACCCATACAGAGATGCCAGCAACTAAGCATGACCTTTTGCCCAGCAATACAGAGAGCAATAGAAAAACTCCAGCCGGAGGCCATGGATCCGTTGATGGATCAATGGAATCTTTTCACCCGGCCTACCAACTATTATGAACTATATGTATGTTAGTTGGCGCACCACCTGTATGTAATTTATTCAATTTGAGCCACCAATGTGCTGTCTCCAGCAGTGCGGACGCAACCCCTCTATAGCGTGTTTGTTGAATCAGACAAGGAAAACAAATTGCAAGCCGGTACATCACCCTAGCATGCAAGTCCTATCTGTTTTTATGTGCTGCCAACAATGGACAATGGGTTCAAAAATATATCAGGCATCAAACAAACAACAGCCGGTAGTTGGAATTATCATGCAATCATCATCAGACGGATGCCTCTCGCAATTCAGTAGGTAGTTTTAACTCAGGCTCAAATTCACCCAGGGAAGAATCGACATGTCCGACCACTGGATATATATATATATATATCTGACCCCGCTTATAGAGAACAGAGTCTCAGTCTCACTGTATGCTATACTTCTGCATAGTATCAGAGCAGGTTTAGACATCCTAGAGCGCTAGCAATCCTCTCGTTGGCAAGCCGACATTTCCTCCCCGTCGCAGACCTTCTCCTCTGGTATTCCTCCTCTGTCTTTTTCGCCTCGGTTCTTATCCCCATCGTCTCCTCCGCAGACGATCTTTCTCCTCCTCCACCGCCTACTCGCCTTTTTTTCCACCACGTGACAAGCAGACGGCCTCCATCCGCCTCCTCATCTCGTTCAGACCCACCTTCGGTACACCTTTCCTTCTTCCTACGCCGGCGCACCTTTGCGCTCGTGGTCTCCATCGGCTAGACCCGTCCACCCTCCATCAGCTGGAACACTCTTTCGATTTCCGCTCTTCCGACACACTCATTGACTCCTGGACACAAAACTTCTCCACTCGCATCCGCGCCACTCCGACATGTCCACGTGTCAACGGACGTGAATTCCTGTTTCCTAGACGCGAACTTCTTTTCTTCGTGCCCGTGACTTTTCTCGTTTTTTGGGTCCGCCCCACTCAGTTGCGTCCACGTGTCCACGGACACGAAACCTCACTTCACGGACGCAAACCCCCTCGCGCCCATGACCCACCTACTCTCTCGCGCCCGTGACCTATCTACTCTATCTCCTCGATCTATCTACTCTACCTACTCCACCTACTTTGCCACCCACTCTCATCAGCTACGCATCGGTTCACATCGAACACCCGCCTCTCCCCATTGGCTCAACACTCTCATCGGCATATCACGCTCTGCTACTCTCTCGTCATGACCACCAAATCGGCTCTTGGTTCTAGCACTCTTCTAGTCGCCGGATCCCTTTTGGCTATCGGCGCTCTTGACAATAACTCGGGCACCCCTCCGCCGATGTTCTCACCACCTTACGCCGCCATCAACATGAAATCTCATGTTCCCATTTCCCTCGACCTCAACGCCAACTATTCCAAGTGGGTGTTCTTCTTTAAATCCTTATGTGGAAAGTTCAACCTTTGCTCCCACATTGATGGCTCCGCTCTACCTCGACTCGATGTCTCCCAGTAGGACATCGCCGAGTGCTACGTGCGCAGCTGGCTGCTCGGCCCGATCGATGACTCTGTTCTCGACCTTGCAATGGACGACACCGATCCCACCGCCCGTGATCTCTAGGTGGCCATCGAGCGGTTCTTCTAAGCAAACAAGCAGTCGTGTGCCATCTTCCTTCTTAATAAGTTTCACTCCATGGTACAAGGAGACTTCTCTATCTCCTCATACTGCCAATGCCTTAAGGTCAAGGCCGCTGTCCTTCATGATGTTGGCCACCCTGTGACCGACTCACAACTCGTCCTTGCTCTTTTGCGAGGACTCAGCCCTCGCTTCTCCAATACCACCGATGACATCGCCAACTCCACACCTCTTCCCACGTTCGCCCGGGCCCACGACATGTTAGTTCTCAAGGAACTTCGCTTGGCCAACGATAAGAAGACTGCGGCCCACACCACTCTCCTCGTCGCAGCCGATCATGGCTGCTCCAACTCTATCGGCTACCGCCTACCGTGCGCTGCTACCACTTCTCATGGCTCTGGTAACCATGGCTTCGGCCACGACAACAAAGCCCGTACCGGTGGCAACGGTAAAGGCAAAGAAAAGGGCAAGGGCAAGAGCTGGAGCGGTCCGATACAACCGCACCCTGCTCCTGTCCCTACCCCGTCCGCTAGTACCATTGGTCTGTGGCTTTGCTACAACCCCTTGGCACCTCAACCCCAGCTACACAGCCCCATCGGATGGCAGTCCAGGGTCCTTGGCGCACACCCTCAGGCCCACCTAGTGGCCGCTCCCGTCCAACCGCTTTAGTCGATCACACCCTCGCCAACCACCCAGTCGATTCCCTCGTGGAACTAGGCTGGCCTCATCGCCGTCCTCAA
Source organism: Oryza coarctata (assembly GCA_030770085.1). Classification (NCBI taxonomy): domain Eukaryota; kingdom Viridiplantae; phylum Streptophyta; class Magnoliopsida; order Poales; family Poaceae; genus Oryza; species Oryza coarctata. The sequence continues at coordinate 16,519,103 of CM061475.1, forward strand.
CCAAATGACACTCCAACCCCAGCACCCCTGGGTGCTGGACTCTGGTACATCATCTCATATGGCTTCATTAGATGGTATACTATTCTCTCGCCATCTTTCCTCCTCCCCTTTCATCACCATCGGCAATGGGCAATCTCTCTCTATCACATGCCGCGATGACTCCATCCTGTCTACACCCACATCCAATTTTTCACTCCACAATGTCCTCGTAGTTCCTTCCCTCATCAACAATCTACTTTCTATCCGCCAATTCACCAGAGATAACAATTGCGCAATTGAATTTGACGCATCTAGTTTCTCTGTGAAGGATATCCCAACCCGGCATGAGATGCTTCAATGCAATAGTGGTGGCGACCTCTACACCATCCCACTGCGTCGTCCACTCCCCACACCAGCCTAGCCATCTCCACCAACTTGTGGCATCTTCGCCGTGGTCACCTCAGCCCCGACGCTGTCGCCACTCCCCGTTGCAACGCCTCCATACAGTGCAACCACAACAGCTCCATTGTTTGCCACTCTTGTCAAATTGGCAAACATGTACGACTGTCTTTCTTTCTCTTTATGTCTTGTACCTCTAGACCTTTTGAATTAATTCACTGTGATGTGTGGACTTCTCCAGTTAAAAGTGTCTTGGGTTATCAGTGCTATTTTGCAATACTTGATGATTATACACACTACTACTAGACTTTTCCCCTCACAAGCAGGTTCAAGGTTGCCTCTCACCTCATCAATTTCACTAATTATGTTTCCACCCAATTCAACCTCTCCATCTAAGCCATACAGACCGACAATGGTACGGAGTTTGTAAACCGTACCATCCAACCCTTTCTTACCTTCCGTGCCACCCATCTTCGCCTCTCCTGTCCCTACACCTCTCTCCAAAACGGCAAGGCTGAACGCCTTTTTGAACTCTAAACAACATCAGTCGCACTATGCTTCTTCACGCCCATCTACCTACACCCTATTGGGCTGAAGCACTGACCACTGTGACCTACCTACTAAATCGGCACCCTTACTCTTCTATTCGTCACAACGTTTCCTACACCCTTCTGTACCACAAGACACCCGACTACTCTCACTTACGTGTCTTTGGGTGTCTATGCTACCCCAACCTAATAGTCACCGCTCCTCATAAACTCGCACCACGCTCCACCGACTGTATCTTCCTTAGCTATTCCTCTTCCCACAAGAGATACCGCTATCTTGATCTCTCCACCCGACGGATCATCATCTCTCGCCATGTCGTCTTTGACGAGTCCTGTTTTCTTTTCGGTTTACTTCACTGTAGACCTTTGTTTGGCGACCTCGACTTCCTTCTAACAACACGGTACCATCCCGACATTCTCCACCAACCACACATCCGCACTCCACGTCGGTCATTCCTAAGGACTCTCTAAACGACTATCCCACTCTTCTCTGCTCCGCTGTCACCCAAATCAAACCTCCATCGGCTCCACGATCCTCATCGGCCCTCTACCCTCTATCGGCTTAGGCTGATCTCATCCAGCCCCTATTGACCCTATCAACTTTATCGGCTCACCAACCCCTATCGGTCCCCACCCTCCATTGGCTCAGGCTGACCTCGTCCAGCCCTTTCTCTAAATCTACAGTCGCCGATCCCGAGCCGATGCCACCCTCCCCCCTTCCGACCTTGCCCTACCACCAACGTTACCATCGGACCGTGCGGCCTCTACTGTCTCCATCTCCTCTCATATGATCACCCGACCCCAAACCGGGTCCCTCTGTCCTACCCAGCGCTATGAGTTCTCCGTAGTCCATTGTGTTGTCTCACCCATCCCAGTGACTCACCGTTCTGCCTTGACCGATCCTCAATGGCGCGCGGCTATGGCCGATGAGTAGAAGGTCCTCATGGATAATGAGACCTGGTGCCTCGTCCCTCGTCCTCCTAGTGCCAACGTTGTGACCGGCAAGTGGATGTTTAAACACAAGTTTCATTCTGATGGCTCGCTTGCTCGTCACAAGGCGCACTAGATAGTCCGCGGTTTCTCTCAACGTCCTAGCGTTGACTACGACGCGACCTTCAGTCCCGTCGTTAAGCTCGCTACCATTCGGGTTGTGCTCACTCTCGCTGTCTCGTGTTCTTGGCCGATCCATCAGCTCGACGTGAAGAATGTCTTCCTTCATGACCATCTGACGGAGACAGTCTACTGCCAGCAGCCTCCAGGCTTCGTCGACCCATCTCGTCCCGACGTCTCTTTCAGCGCTCTCTCTATGGCCTCAAACAGGCCCCTCGGGCTTAGTACCAGTGCTTTGCTGCCTATCTTTGGTAACTTGGCTTTATGGCCTCCGTCTCCGATATGTCCCTCTTTGTACTTCACATCGGAGATACCACCGCCTACCTCCTTCTTTATATCGACAACATCATTCTTACGACGTCCTTGACGACCACCCTACATCACATCATGGCCCGACTCCACTCGGAGTTTGCCATGACCGATCTAGGTCCTCTCCATTATTTCCTTGGCACCTTTGTTACGCACTCTTTCCACGGGCTTTTTCTCTCCTAGCTCCAATATGCCATGGATCTTCTCTAGCGTGCGGGCATGGTCGAATGTCACTCCACCGCCACTCCGATCGACACTCGTGCCAAGCTCTCCATCACCGACAGCTCTCTCATCGCCGACCCTCCTAGTACCGGCATCTTGCTAGTGCTCTCCAGTATTTCACACTCACACGGCCTGATCTCACCTATGCCGTACATCAAATGTGCCTCTTTATGCATGCTCTGCGCGAATCTTATCTCGCGTTGCTCAAGCATATCCTTCGCTACATAAAGGGCACACTATCCACCGGTCTACATCTCAGCTCCAGCTCTATCAACTCTTTCACCACGTATTCTGATGCGGATTGGGCGGGTTGCCCCGACTTCCGACGCTCTACTTCTGGCTACTGCGTCTTCCTCGGCGACACTCTAGTCTCTTGGTCTTACAAGCGCCAGACTACAGTGTCTCGGTCTAGCACCGAAGCCGAGTATCACGCCGTTGCCCACGTCGTCGCCGAGTGCTGCTGGATTCGCCAGCTTCTCCAAGAGCTCCGTACACTCATCGCTTCCGCGACCATTATCTACTGCGATAACATTAGTACCGTCTATATGACCGCTAACCCGGTTCATCATCGACGCATGAAGTACATTGATATTTATATTCACTTCGTACGTGACAGGGTTGATCTAAGACACGTTTGGGTGCTCCATGTATCGTCGATGCACCAATTTATCGACATCATGATCAAAGGCTTATCCGCGTCTTTGTTCACCAGTTTTTATTTCAGTCTCTGCGTTCGTTTATCTCCCGCTATGACTGCTGGGGTCGTTTATCTCTCGCTATGACTGCTGGGGTGTTAGACCAAAGAACGGGGTCTCAGTTTTACTGTATACTATACTTCTACATCCACTGATACATACTCGAGTGGAGGAAGATCCCACTGCAAGAAGATACTTTTAGGGGGAAAAACAGAGCGCAGCAGATTTTTTTTCTCTTTTGCAATTAACAGAAGTGTTGATTGTACAACCAGCCAAGTAATTTACCTCTGGTCTCTAGAGCCAAGTCTTCGTCCACGAGCCATGCTCTAATGGCCTGAAAAAGACAAGAAAAGGCAGCATTTTAATAGAAAATGTAGATAACTGTGTACATGATAAAATTACTTAGGCTAAAATTCTATAAATTTTCATGTCACAAACAAATTCCTAATTACTTAGAACTTTGTACAGTAGTTACTTGGTCACTAATATATAGTAACATTCAATAAACTTGTGAGGGCCAAAAAGAGATGCAACATACCTCACGGAATTCATGAGAAAATTGTCCTGAGATTCCATTGATGGACACACGGTATTCACGCACAAGGCCTTCATCACTAAGTGTCTGGTGCCTATCTTCACGAACAGCCATACACAATCTGTTAGCCATCACAAAGGCAGTGTGAGATTTTCAATTTTTTTACTTACCGAACACAGTGAAGCTTCCGATGCAAGTGGAGAGGTCTCTTTCAGTAGTTTCAAGGCCAATATACACCAATCTTGATTTAACCTAGTTCTTCATTTTCTTGGTTACAAGAGCAGACCCTTAAAAATTCTGAAGCATAAGCAAAATTTCCGTAGAAGGAACCAAAACCTTGAAATATAACTAAAAGAGTACAATATCTGATAAGCTAATTCCAAGGGAACAGAACCTACGCCAAAACAGAAATGATAACTACTATATTTGTAAAAATAGTTGAGAATTCCAAAAACATCCACGAGACTTATTTGAGTAAACAATGAGATGGAAACAAACGTAGATGTTGTATCAATCATCAACATTTTCTGCTTGCTCATATTTAATCAATCTTATGATATGGTTGGTCTAGTCTTGATATCTATAGAAATAATGTATATATAGTAGGTATTTATAGGGATGAGTGTGCGCGTATTATGTGCTTGTGTATTTGTATTCGCAAAAAAAATGAAAAGAAAAAAACGCCATTGATTTGGAAGTAAAAGCAACTGAAACATCATCACTCACTAGCATCCACAATCTCCTCGGCTGTTTCAATGCTGAAACATTTACCTATAACCTACAGCCTAGAGTAAGGAACAGTGGTTATTATACAGATATCCACACAAAAAATCATCATTATTTAAGAATAGAAAATAAGCATGCAAGATGACTTCATCCTAAACACATTCAAAATGCAACCATTGCATCATTTATTATTACCAGTCAATTATATTACCAACAGAATGCAGGTCCCAAACAAAGATACAACACAATTCTACAGTTAATGCAAAGATTCACTAACCACAGCAGAATAACACTCCACTTGATTCACGGAATTCAGAATTAACATGCTTTATAAATAAAACAACTGTCTATTCTATGATGCTTTTGCATGTCTTTCTGCGGAGTAATGGCAATACACAGAAATGAATGATGGTATGAATTCTAAAATGCAGGCCAAAACATTTTACCAAGGAAAGCATCTTCTAATTCCCATGCTATGTTTAGAAGAGAACAATATTATTTGGCATTCCAGCAGCTTCTGCATTATGACATGTTAACGATAATTAGCAATATTTATTTTTTGTATTGGCATTGTCAGTTCAGAAATTTATTTATTTATTTATTGTATGTCTTACCTGTGAACAATGCTATTCTTATCTGGATACACAAGATTTCCATGTTGTGCAGTGGAAGAATCAATAACCAAAGGATCATCAATTACCAATGTTACAAGACATCCATCAACCAGATCCAAATGCTGTAAAAGGAAATTGGACTTATAAAGTTGATCCACTAGCTAAACAAGTACCGGGGCAGACCACCAGAAATGCAGAATTTATAGTTCAATTACAAGGATCTTACACTATCAATCTATCTATTATATATAAAGTATATAAAGGTTCATTAAACATCTTCTAAAGTCGCCACATATCACCTCTAATAAATTAGAAAATCTGTTATATAATAAATGTTTCTTAAATATTCTCTAGAGTGTTTTTAAGTCACCATGTATCATCTCTAATAAATTAGAAAAATCCTAGAAAAAAAACAACTTGTTATATAATAAAGGTTCGTCACCTCTAATAAATTAGGAAAATATTAGAAATTCTAAGAAAAATAGTAAAATATTACATCTTTTTCACTTAACTCCGTGTACCCATTATTTTAAACTATATTATAGTTATTAAAAAACCCAACTAATCCCTCCCTGATCTCCCGTGCGTGCGTATGTATGGAGTAACGGCAAATCTTTGCCGTTCGGTGCAGCCCCAATCGAACGGCCAATTATTTTGCCCGCACTCCACATCTTCCTACGCAGAAGAAATATATTGTTCATGTTAACGGGGCATGCTTCTATGCTTTATCTTTTTATCAACCTAGAGTTGTCGCAGCAGTGGCCTTGATCACTGGAGTACTGCGTCTAGTCGGCGAGATGTACAACAGCGGTGAGTCACGATGGACATCTACATAAGAACGCTCGAAGTTCCTACTTCCTAATATCCTCACAGGCAGCCTCCTGCATTGGCAACGAATTTGGTCTTGGCATCTAAAAGAAGAAAGTGTTGGAAGGCTTCACGAAGTAGCAAGGATTTGTTTGTTTGTTGAGAGATAAAACTGGCCGCTTGATTAACTTTCGGCGGTGGATGCACCGAACAGCAAAGATTGCCGTTACTCTGCCAAAGGGTAGTTGAGTATTTAAAAATAAACGATATTCAATAAACCATAACTAAACCATAATTCAATTTCTAATTCTTTTGAACAATTATATTCCTCACAATTAAATCAGCAATTTAAGACATTGTCCTTTGGTTTTTTATATTTGACGTCATTGATATTTGTCTTGTTCAAATGTAAAAAATATAAATCATGCTTAAAATTTCTGTGATAATAAAATAAATCATAAGAAAATAAATAATAATTACGTAATTTTTTAATAAGATAAATAATCAAACATATATTTAAAAGTCAATGATGTCAAATATAAAAAATATATATATTGACTTTAGACAAGTATGTAGACCGAAGTAGGATCGATAGAAGAACTCCAGGAGGTTATCGCCAACCGCGCCGGGAGGCATGAGGTCAGGGTGGTTGTCGATGGACTCATCAGGTTTCTCGACGCTGCGAAGGTTTCGAATCTCTTGTATGAGATGAAGATCAATAAGGGCTGGACGGCAGAGGAATCAATCCTCAAATCACTCGACAATGCGACAGATCATTGCCTGAATCTTATGTGCCTCAGTCGCTCTTTCGGATCCCTCATGTTTCAGATCGAGGCGAGGGATGTCCTCGTCCTCCACGTGCTAGCAGAGGTGCGCAGGGATCTGAGCAAGGTCTCCTGTGTCTGGGACCTTGTGAACGTTGATGATGCTATGAGTATTGTCATTGAGGGGCAATCTATACTTCGGGAGCTGGGGCTTACAAATCAGAAGCCATTATCTGCCGTTGACAACGATGAAGAGATCGGAGAAAGCGATGACGGAGAAGATTATCCATCTGGCTCGAGCTCTGGTTCAAGTGATGACGGTGAAATGGAGCCCTCGGCGTCGAAGCCTTTGTCCCCAGATGAGATTACCCAAATGAAGAACAGGATTTCTGCCCTTAAGGTTCTAATTGATACCATGGTCGAGGGACCTATCAATATTTGATTCGATTCGTGAGTTCGTAGTGTCGTGTGAAAAAGATTTGTTCTGAATGACAGCTGAATTCGAGTCTCTCACCTCCAATGAGAGCAGAGAAATACTGAAATTGTACCAAAGATAGCAGAGAGAAATACTTAACCAGCAGAGCAATACTGTCTGAAATTATAATGTAGCTTTAAGAGCGGTACAGAAACTAGAACATGTTCCTGGATTAAGAAAACATCGACTGGTAACATGGAGATCTGATTGTAGTCCAGGTTAGAATTCAGATTCTTAGTTTTGGTCTGTCTGTGTATGTTGGAACTGTAAGTATGAAATGATGATTTGATGACCTGAAATATGAAATGATGATAATGAGAACTGATATGAAATGATGAATTGATGATACTGAAATATGAACTGATGATATGAGAACTGATGCAATGCGATGAGATGTATAGCGTACCACAACAAGAAATAGTGCTTGGAATAAAAAAACAATAGTTAATGTGTGGCGATTACATTGATTTGAAGCTACAGCATCCAACAAAAGGAGCTGAAGATTGAAGAATTTAGCGGCGATCCTAATTTGATGTCACATGGGTTGAAACCACAATAAAAAAGGTGGAGGGATAGTTGAGGAATGAGAAAGACTCTTGAGATATAATAGATAATCATAGCCAACATCAAAATTTCGGGTTCAAAAATAAAAAAGGAACGCTGACAAAAAAAAGTCACCGGCCCAGCAATAACCTATATCTTGAATTCTAAAATTCATTTTCCTGTTGAATGAAGAAATTAAACGAGCAAAGTTTGAAAAACAGAGAAAACAGAAAACTATTGGGTAGACATTTTTCCTAAACCATGCTTTTGTGCTAAAAAAGAAGCAAGTATATATGGGGTTAAAGAATGACTTACAGGACTGGGGAGGAGCTGTAGATAATCCATCCCCCATGTTCTTGTTCATTGCGAGAATCTCTCCAAAATGTTATTCTAAGGATATGATCAACAATACCACTAGAAGTAGTGATTTAACTGGAGTGTAGAAAGTGTAGAACTGACTACCGGGGGTGCATTTTTTGTTTCAATATTTCTTTTTGGAAGGAATTCCAACATTTCATCAAAGAAGAGATGAGAAAAGAAAGAAATATTATAATTCAAAGCTTTCTACTAGCATCAATGTTGTAGTACCGTCTTATACTAACTCTTTTTTTATTCCACACCATTAATTTTTACTTTCATTTGACTATGCCTTATTCAAAAAATTATATAAATATATAAAAAACTTAAAGTACCTTTAATAAAAAAATCACAACAAAATAATTAATAATTTTATATTTTTTAATAAAACAAAAAGTCAAACATAATTCTAAAAGTTAACGATGTTAAATATTAAAAAAATAGAGTATATAAGACAATCTTTAATATAAAGAAACAAGACGCTTCAAACCAATTGAAGGGAAGATTTTACATGGCAGCTCAGAGATAGTGTTTACTATTTAACACAGCTCATAACATTACAGCACTGGAATAGGGTAAATAATACAACGTCAGCTGTCTAATCTATGGCATTTGCTACATGGCTCGATAACCTTCAAGTTAACAGTTGAGGGCACTCTCCCCTCAATATGTCTTCTAATAGCAAGACAAGCATTTTCAGCCTCCATAAGAGCCTCCTTATTCATTCGCAAACACTTATCAATGTTGGCAAGCCTCTTTTCAAAACCATGGGTGGTGTCCAATGTAAGGCGCTCCAGTGATGTTGTTTTCTCAAGAATATAACATGTAAGCTCAATCATGCTCTTTGCAGAGCAAAAACCAGTTATCATGACGTTCCTAAGGTTCTCATGTTAGTATTCTGAAAGGCACCTTGGATGAAAGGAATCACCGCCTGAAACTTCAATGATTGAATCATGCCTTGTGGTCGGCACCTCTACCTGCAAATAGTTGCATCAATGTCTCTTCTCTAGTATTTAGAACATTTTGAATTAAACTGGCCATAATAATCCTTATCATATATCACAAATGCAGTAACTATAAAATTAGCTACAGCACACGAACCATTGATAAAAAAAACTGCATCCAAGAAAAGTTACTCTTAACCACATGGCTTATAATGCCAGATCCAAAATAGCAAGCCACTAATGTTAAGTTTTCAAGAAAGCACAAAAATCTCATGTATGACAATCCACCAAATAAAGAGCAAAACTAATTAAGCAGGCTATATTTGAGTACATGAGGTTACCAACCATAGCTAATTCCCATTAAAGCAGTCTTGGAGATGAAAACTTACACGCAAAATGAAAGACTTCAATACAGGAGAAGCATCAACAAAAGAAACCAGTGAATAAAAATCAAAGTCACGTGAACGACTTGGTGTCCCAAGCACTATCTCCAAATACTTGAGGTGGATGAATTTTCCAGGAATTATTGGTGTATTGATCGTCTGGGGAAAAAAGAGATGCTACAATGGTTAAGGTATGGGAAATATATGTACATTAAGTTACAGTTTTCCTAACATTAAGAGTAAATAGTAGTTTGCAAAAGGCATTCTAACCTCATAGCGGGATGACAGATAAAGAGTTTGCAGATTTGGCGCAATAGATGGAAGCTTGGTACGGGCATAATAGAGCATATCAGACTCACGGTCACAGAACATTTGTATCACTCTTACCCATGATGAAACACCTAATGAGATATGTATTGGACTCCCCACATAGTAAAAATAGAATAATTTTGGAGCACTGGATTCAACAATCTGCAACATTTTGCATAATTGCACCTGCAGGAAATTAAGCTGCGATAGCAGACAAGGTATCTCCAAGAAAACAAAATCATTGCAGTTTAAAAGGGACAATCGCTCCAAAGCAGAACAGTTGGAAAGAAAGCAATGCAATTCCTCTCCAGTAATGTCGACAGAACTCAGATACACACTTGTCAAGCTTCTCAAGGGACCAACTTCCACCGTAAAATGAAAAGCACAATCAGTGAGGACCAACGACCGAATTGAGCTTCCCTTCTCACTAAATAAAAGTGAACATGGAAAATTGTACTTTGTTTGGCTGCATTGGTTCATTTTTAGCTAAACTTCTTTGATCCCAGGTGAGATTGCAACTTGAAGCCACCAGTCAACATAACTAGAAGGCGGATTGTAACAAGGATATGTTCGGAGTTTAAAGATTTTCACCCCGATGCCAGAGTGAGTCTGCAAAATGTTGTCAATTCTACTGATAAAATCCCAAGTTGCTATATCGCATTTTGATGTATCTTCATTTATGCCCAGTGTTCTAGTATTGAAGATGAGTTTGGGATAGCATCTCCAAGAAGACAGGAATCCAAGAGATAAGCACGCAGCATGAGCAGCATCTCGCATTGGCAAGAGAGCATGTATATGATATTGGATATCCTGCACAACAAGCATACATGAAAAACTAAACATCAGATAATTGCTGTCGTACTGGTGCTTTCTTTAAATGAACAGTATGGTAAAACTACAATCTAATTTTTCTTTGGCAATTGTCGTGTTAACTTAATACAGATTCACCAACAGATCCCTCCTGTCCAAAAGGGGTCTAGTGCTATTAAATCTTTGTTACATTTAATCATTACATACCTCTGGGAGGGCAAGCTCAGACCCAATTATTTCAGCACCTTGAGAATCCTCATCTTGTTCAGAAGATGGTATCTTTATTCCAGCCACTGAAACAGTCAATCCATCATCTGCTATCCAGGAGAGGTCAAGATACAGGATAATAACAGATGTAAAAACATGCAAAGGAATCACACAATTTATTCAGCGCAAACAGTACAGTAGTCATGGCCACAAAAGCCGCACCGGAACAGCAACCCCATGCACTACAAATCTACAATAACCACATACTATAAGCTCTCAAAATCAAACCTTTCTGACAAAATCACAACAAATTTGGTCCTTTACGTGCAAAATTCATCCTTTCGCACATAACCACCACCGAAAAGAAGTCCTTATGCACATCCCAGAGAAATTGAGCCTTAATGCACAAAATTTAGCACTGGATGTAGAAGTGCAATACCCTAAACTAAACAGAGTCAGGCAAATCCAAAGAGAATTGGACCAATTTGGAACAACTTGGGCCATGAGGCAGTTAGCCATGAACATGCTTCAAACAAACTCATATCTAACAGGAGAAAGAAAACAATGGGAAATCGTATCTAACAGGAGAAACAAAACAATTGGCACAGATCAAGAAAATAAGACGGGAACTTGATGCATACCTGCTGCTGCCTGGGGTTGCCGTTCTGGCTACCTCTGGATGGATAGCTCCTTCTCCTGCACTCCCATAATCCAAGGTGGAGGTAGACATCCAAAAAAAAATTGTTCCCCTAGTTTATTTTAGCAACTCGACACAACCCAAAGAACGATCAATGGTGCCTGGATCCCGCCGTCGTAGGTGGCGGCCTTGAAGGTCGAAGTGGAGAGAGGACGGTGGTGCGTTGGTTTTGCTGGGATTTGGACCTGTTTCGTTGCCTGGAGGTTCTCAGTTCGGTTCGCCAGTTTTTATGAAGCCCAGGTACGAAGTTCCTAATTCGAATAGGATGGCAACTCAACCATATCAATTTGACTATACACACGAAATGCCAACTGTATTTAAACACAAATTAGATTAGAATTACTCCTAGATGCATATCGAATAAAAATATGAATCGGTGTGCGGTGAAATATGTATCTCAATATCAATTTGTTTTGGTTGGATTTGGATGTTCACGTGACCTTCCTTTGCAAATCCAGTCCTTGCCTTGGGCCCAACATTTCGTCGCTCTTTTCGCTCAGGCTGACCTGAGCGGCGCCCAGAGAGGGACCGAAGGAGCAGCGGCGGCGGCCGTAGACTGGGACGGGGCCGCCGGGCGCCTACGACGGCTGCGGCCAGAGGCGGGCGGCTGGGACGGTGAGGCGGGAGGCGGGTATCTGGGATGGCCTCGGCGGCGGGCGGCTGTGAGGGGCGGCTGCGGAAGCCTACGCCGGCGACAATCTGGCCATGCGCGAGGAAGGCTGGATGGTTCGGGTGTTTGGTCGTCTTTTCAGTCCTACGAGTAGTAGGAGACTATGTGTACTAGATTATAATACCGATATTTTTTGGAAAAGCATTTTCCGTCGGTATTTCTTAGAAAAATATTAAATCAAGTTATTATCTTTTCTAATATTTAATACATTTAATTGTTTCCTCAAATAACATGTATGTTATAATATGTGATACAGTGTAGGTGTATAAGGACATGGTATTTATAAAAAATTACTAAAATACGTCTAAATATATATAATAAAAAAACTACAGGGGAAAATTATGGTGTAAAATATATGTATAGTAATGCACAAATCTATCACCTAGACAACCATCTATGACCACAAAGTATTCACAACATAAGATTGTTTCGTTATATAGCTAATTAGAATAAATTGTCATCGAAGTGGGTAAGCTTAAGGTCATCATTGATTAAGTCTAATGCATCGAGATCTTTTAAAATTATCTATAGGTCAGGCTTAACACTGCTTACCGCCAAACCTCACAGGGGAGGATTCGACCGGGCCGAACGGAGGACCGACTGGGGAAAGACGACAGCTTGGTCACACGAAGATCTGAGAGATCTGCTTAGCTTCAGTACATGTCCTTAAGCTTTGAAGTTCGAGGGCATGTTAGTTAATTTGACCTGTAATTAACAATAAGAGATAATGAGATCCATGAGCCGGTCGACCGGTGAACCTGCCCGGCTCTCCTTATTGGTTAGGTGCCGGTAGGGAAGACAATGCTCGAGTATTGGTTGAACAGCCGATAAAGACGTGAGAGATAGACGCATGTAATATACTAGAGGACCTATCGGCCAATGAGCCGATGACGCTCCGCGGCATTCGAAGAGTGGAGCGGGGCCCGATCCCCCGTGAAGCCACATGGACTAGCGATCGCGATAACGGTGTCGTTAGGACTAGTCTCGATAGATCGGACCGAACTGAGACAGTATAAGGCTGAGGACTAACAACATGGAGACGACGAATACCTAGACCGAACATGACGACGAAGTAGGAAAAGACGAGATCATTGGCTACCTAAGGGCCGAACGTACGATGTAGACCTACACCTAAACCCATCGGCCGCTCGAGCCGATGGGGAATGAGACCCACTAGATCTCGACGTCGGCTGCGTCTGACATGAGCCCTGGAAGATCGAACCGAACCGAGACAGTACCAAGAAGCGTTTGACGTGTTCGGATCGATCTCTAGTGGATCGATTGTTATATGATACGCGAGACAGATACGAGGCTTGCGGTGAGGATAGCTAATTGGGTAATCACTCCAATGAGAGGTTGCGCGAAGATCTATTGGGGCGTCGGCTCGAACCATCGCTACCAATCTTGTAGGTCAAACCTAACCGATGTAGCACGAGATCATTGACGGAGGAGAGAGCTCGACGCGGCGGTGAGCCTTACGTGGATGTGATATGGTACGTCTGATCGAGCTACAAGAAAACATATAAAAGACACACCGACTGCAAAACCGATATTACTTTGGATATGGTGAGCGATGAACAAGGAGCGGTGCCTGATTCTCTCATAGCACGAGACCCGTCGCCCACTGTGGTGACGCCGCTAGCATCGATCTCGAAGATCAGATCTAACCGATACAATAAGAGACCGATGCCAACGACAATAGGTAGGTGGACACCAGATCGATCATACTGAAGGAAGGGTGGAGGAACCCCATCGGCTAGCTGAGCCAATAAGAGAACCTCTCTGAAGATATGCTTGCATCATCCAGAAGATCGACGTAATAGACGTGACGTTTGATAGAAGTCTCTAAAGATGGATGCGTATCAACTGAGGAGCCAATACGCTAGACGTGCTGCTTAAGATATAGATAACTCATCAGCTAACCACTTTGATAAAACGTCGGGCAGAGACCTATAGGCCTACGGCTCAAATCTACTGTTGGCAGCCTTGTAGGTCGAACCTAACCGATACAGCATGGAACCGACGACGTTAGAGAGAGCTTAGTAAACCGATAGGTCTCGCACGGACGTGATGCGGTACACTTGATCTGACTAAAAGGTTGAACCTAACCGATGTAGTCTTAAACAGAGTAAGATATATCGGGATAATAGCGAGACTTACCCCTTCGCCTGAGATTGAACTTAGCCAATGTAGCCCCGTGTCGAGAACGAGACCCCGTCGGTAAAAAACTAAATAAGGTGACGATGCGCCGAAATTGTATTGATCGATTGATTGATATCTTCTAGGGTCTATATTTATAAACTATGATTACAGAGTCTAACGCGGTTACAACAAGTATCGAATGTTATTTTCTTAATAAATAAATATATCTCTAAGAAAAATACGATTTACATAGATAAATTATTCTACCGTGAGTTTTACGGCTGCTTTTTAGACTCAATTTTATTTAAATAGTCTTTTATAATTGAACCGAATCATTTCTCGCTTCCTTCGATTGGTTTTTTCCCTATAGCAATCCAACTCTTTTTATCAATCGGCTTTATTTTATGAACCGATCGGTATTTTTCATCGACAGATCCTATTTCAGGCTAAATCAAACTAATAAACACTCTTTCCAACTTACCTCATTAGAGAACGACGGAAGCAAGTGCCCAAAAGAGGTGCTAGTCCCGACGGCGGCAAACAATGGCGGTACAAATGTCTTTATTCCCAATGAAGACTATGTTGCGTCCGACAACAACACCGACGGTGTTGCATACAGCGTATGGCACGGCATCGCTTGGTTTGATTTCCTCAACAATTACGCTGATAGCCACAAGTTGTGTGTGGGCATTGAGCGACAAAAACTACAGGCGCCCGCCAGTGCATAAGGTGGGCTAGACTGGTATTCATACGTGACTTAGTTATAAACTCAGGTTATCCAACATTATTTTGTTTTATGTATTCTACCGAGAGCATGGCTTTCACCATGAGGCCGAGTTAATATTTAAAACGGTGAAATGTAAATGTAATAAAACTATGTTTATAGGGATAAATTAAATAATACATTTTATAATAATTCAAAGTAACATTCTAGTAAATAATCTATTTATAACAGGGTCTAAGAGCATTTTGTTCATGCTTATGGGGAGAAACTTTAAAGCGGGCGGATGTGATAGTGGCATAAGGAATAAAAGAGAGATTTTGAGTGGTATTAAAATACAGTGAGATGATAAATCAAAACTTGGGAATTGGATTTCATTGAACCAACTCTACCTCTTTTTTTACAGAGTTAAAAGGATATAGAACGTGTCAATGGTAAAAGATTTAAATTATCCCACCTTTTCTATTTGATTGGGATATTTTAATTCAATCCCAATTAACAAGCGCCCCCTTATATAAAATTATGCCATAATAATGAGATTGATCGGTTTGTTTTTTTGGAAGAGAGGCATCTCCTAACTCTATTAATAAGACGTTATAACAAGAAAAAAGTTAAAGTCCTAAACTCTTTTTTTATACATAAATAAATATAAAGTAAAGTTCCGTCAAAAACTTATAACATTTAAATCCGGTCTAAACTTATTATATAATCATATTTTTTAAATTTTTTTCATCCTGTTTACTCTTACATCCCTATCTATTCCTCATTTATTGAGGGGTATAATATTTTTTATTCTTACTCAAATAATTATTTTTAGAGTATAATATAATATTATAAAATTATAGTATTAGTATAAAAGTGGAGTTGTCTCGTTATTTTGCATATATAATTATAGATAGTATTTTATTCGTAACCTACATACGGACATATACTACAAAACAAATAAACCAAACAGCTATTCAATCAACCTCTAACAATATATAATCATTTTCATAACTATAAATATTCCATACCATTATATTATATACTCTATATTTTTAACATTACAGATATTATTAGAATAAGATAAAAGGCAACGGATAGTCAAGAAACCGCAGAGGCAAGACGTCAAAACAACCGTCGGTTCGCCCAAAACCACGCCACTCCCCAGCAGGTCCCACCATCCATAGACTGTAATCGAGCGAGCACATCCCATCCGCCCGTCTCCATCGCCCGCAACGGCGAGGCTGCAGCCGGTGGGCGTCCCGTCCCCTCCGCTCCGCCTCGCCCAAAGCTGCGCAACCGAGCACACCGACCCCTCAATTTCCACGACGCTTCCTTTCCGGGACGCGACCCGCCCACCCCCCTCCCCTCCTCCCTCTTCAAAGCCGTCACCTCGCGTCGGCGACTCGTGTCGAGTCCCCCCCCCTCCCCCACCCCAGATCGGTTCCCCTCCGAAAAAACAAACCCTACTCCCATCCTCAAAACCCTCGCCTCCGCTCTCTCTCGCCCTACCGGTGCTCGTGCTCTCCCTCCATGGCTTCCTCCGCCGCCGCCTCCTCCTCCTCGGAGGCCGTCAAGGTGAGCGCGCTGCCCGCTGGCCCCCTTCCCCTCCCGCTCCGGCGTGGGGGGTGTGGGGATCTCTCCCCCCCGGGCGAGTTTTTTTGTTGGAGAATTTGGTGGGGTTCGGGGACTGATGCGGGTGGTTTTTGGTGGTGGTGTGCAGGCGGCGAAGGTGCTGATGGTCGGCGCGGGAGGTATAGGGTGCGAGCTGCTCAAGACGCTCGCGCTCTCCGGCTTCCGCGACATCCACATCGTGAGTTTCGATTTCTATATGCTTGCTCCATCCTCTTACTCGCTGTTAATTGAGCTATTCCTAGGGTTTTAGCCATGTCGCATGAATTGAGCTTTGGCATTAGGTCGGTAGATGGCTGCGTGGTGGATGGTTGGGTGGCTACAGTTAGCTGCGGGATCTGTGGTAGGGATTGGAGGATAGTGTTGACCCCAAGCTGACAACTGGGTATGTACTGTGTAGAACATGAGTGGGTTATCCGGTGTCTATCTGCAGTTTTTACTATAGTGCTGGACTGCTGGGGACTTCAGTATTCTTTTGTTTTTTGCGAATCGGGATCTTCATGTCTCATAAATCGTTTCATCAATTAGAATCACGGGATAAGCAACACCTCAGGAACTTTTGTACTTGCAAGTTGCAACTATGTTTTGCAGGGATTGTACTGGTTTTAGGTTGTTCCTTGTTAGAATTACTCCTAGGGTCTTAGTTCTCACTCGTCAGTTGAATTGTTATGCTTCTGCGCTTGTTTTTGTTTGCTGTTGGCAATAAGCATTTCATTTACATGGCTTCCTTTGAGGTTGATTAGTACTTGAACCAGTTTGAAAGTAGGCACTGTTTATTTCTTGTTCAGGTACCCTAAACTACATGAAACGGTGCTTGGAACACCTGTGTTCGTTATCCATACAACATTGACTTAGGCTGCTATTGACTTCTGATGGTTTTCTTTGTTGGATTGATGTTTGTAGTTATGTTTACAAAGAAGAAAATAAAACTTTTTCCCAGACCACATTTTTGGCATGGTATTGGGAGATAAATTAATTCCTCATTTATTATTTTCATTTCTTTTCCATAGTTATCTGCTTTTCATTTTTTCTTATCTGTTTCTTGCTTCTGACATACTAGTTTACATGCCTTTGTCAAGGGTCATTTTCCCTTGGTGTTGATGGAGCTAATGAAAATATGTCGATTTCCTGTCAAGTGTTGTACCCAAGGAATTTGATCTTTTTCTCTACAGATTGATTTGGACACAATTGAGGTGAGCAATCTGAACAGACAGTTTTTATTTCGGCAGAGTCACGTTGGACAGTCAAAAGCCCATGTAAGTAACATTTCTATACATAGATATGATTAACACAGTTATATGGGAGCTTTCTATTGTGTCTATTTGTTTTATCACCTTATTATTGCTGTTGCTTATTTTTTTGTCATTTATCTTGTCAGGTTGCTCGTGACGCTGTTCTGAAATTTAGGCCAAATATCAATATAACATCATATCATGCAAATGTAAAGGATGCTCAGTTTAATGTTGAATTCTTCAAGCAATTTAATGTAGTTATGAATGGCCTTGATAATTTGGACGCTAGACGCCATGTTAATCGCCTCTGCCTTGCCGCTGAAGTTCCATTAGTGGAAAGTGGGACAACTGGGTTTTTGGGACAGGTGAGTTGATAAAGTATCACTGCTCGGGTCCCCGTAACTCTTCTGCCTGTGTGAATAGGGATACAATCCATTGTGGTTTATCTTCTTGGTAATCTATACTGTTAATAAGATTTACCAGATTTGCATCCTTCCAGTCAAGTATCTGTTGTGCACCTGCCATTGTGTTTGCTGTGATCATGTGGGTCCATAGAGGGAAAATGTGGTTGTTCCTTAACCAGGCTATTTTAGTGCAAATAATCTAATGTGGATCATATAGAGTTGATTTTCTCTCTTCTCCACAAAGTTGTTCCTAAAAATAAAATGGTCATCTAGGCATTATCCACTGTGTTTATAATCTGCATACCTGTTTGGTAGTTATGTATATTGCATATAGACAGTGCATAATTTTGAAGTTGTGCACGATACATATCATTTGTTGGCATGTGACGCATGAGACGCTGGTTGGCAAAACTTTAGAGTTCTTTTGTGTACCCTGATTTGAAACACACTACAATTTAGTTGTTAGATTTTTGTGTATGATGGTTTTTTTTTTGTGTGTTCTATCCTGGACTTGCTAACAATGTCATTTCATCGTCGTCTTTATTTTATCACATCTACCAACTTACCAATATAAGCTACCAGTGGGGACTAAACTAATTAATGAATTAATTCTACTATGTTTTCAAGTTAATGATTTTCTGAAATTCTTGACATTTCATATTTTGCAGGTTACTGTTCATGTCAAAGGTAAAACAGAGTGCTATGAATGTCAACCAAAGCCTGTCCCTAAGTCATATCCTGTCTGCACAATTACAAGCACTCCGTCTAAGGTTCCTTTTATCCCACTTCTTCTAATCATACCCCCTACTGTAAAATTATATGCAGTCTGGAATGTTTGTAGTCAAACTTTTTTCAAAAATCTGACCATTTATGTGCACATGTTATTAAAATTTACCACATAGCGATAATGTTTTGATTTTATTAATATCACTATATTTCGTCACCTTTTTCATATTTTTGCTTATGACTCTATCCAATTACAATTAAGTGATAGTATGTGAAGTCAATAAACATAAAAAATTAAATACAATATCTCTGGATTTTTAGATTGGGCTTACAGCTACGGAATGAGTGAATGTCTGAAATCTACTACTGTAACATTAAAATTATATTTATAAATATTATATAATTTATTTGTCAAAGAATCAGTAGTTCTGGAGGATCCCTCCAGTGTCCAAAGGCTACCTATTTGTCACTGGAGGAAGTAAATAGAATAAGTAATTGTGGAGATACGCATTGGAAACTGCATCAATATCCAAAATGGTAGGTAAAAATGAACAGAGGATTATCCATTATGTTTAAAGTAAGAAGGCGTTTTTTCTGTTCCGTTTTCAAAATCTCTAGTTCTCTCATCCAAATTTATGGTCATCTTGCTGTTTAACCGCCCTACACATATCTTGCAATCCTCAAAATGCTAAATGTATTCCTTTAACAAGCATGCACTCACCACTTTTTTGGCAATTTTTTGTAATTAAAAATTTGAACATGACTTGTTATTTTGGGGTAACACTTTGTGAAATCTTGTAAAAAACACTATGTGAAATGACAATATTTGGACCAAGCACTGTACTACCTGATCAATTTTTTGTGTTAGAATTCATGAGTGGCTTCTTCTTTTTTCAGTTTGTTCACTGCATTGTTTGGGCAAAGGACTTGCTTTTTGCAAAGATGTTTGGTGATAAAAATCAGGATAATGAGCTTAACGTCCGTTCAAATGAAAGCAGCACTGTGAAATCGGATGTATTTGAAAGGAATGCAGATGAAGATCTTGAGCAATATGCTAGGAGAATTTATGATCATGTCTTTGGTTACAACATCAAAGTTGTCTTAGAAAATGAGGAAACTTGGAAGAATCGAAGAAGGCCGAGTCCGATATACATCTGTGATACATTACCTGAAGAAGCTATTTGGCAAAATGGTAGTTCACGGGAATGCAATAATGAGCAGGAAGAACCATCTGCTATGGTTTCTTTGGGCCTTAGAAGCCCACAAGAAATATGGAGTCTTGCTGATAATTCAAGGGTGTTTTTGGAGGCATTGAGACTATTTTTTGAAAAAAGGGAGAAGGTTTGTATTTGTTGTGATCTAGCTTAAGCTCTAAAAATCTCTTCACTCTGAGATATTTTGCGTTTCTGGTTCTCAGGAAATAGGGAACTTAATATTTGACAAGGATGATCAGTTGGCTGTTGAGTTTGTTACTGCCGCAGCTAATATCAGAGCCTCCTCTTTTGGAATACCTCTGCATAGCCTTTTCGAAGCCAAAGGTGTTGCTGGGAACATAGTTCATGCTGTGGCAACAACAAATGCAATAATAGCTGGTTTGATTGTTATTGAAGCAATAAAAGTGCTCCAGGGTGATTACAAAAGATATAGGTGACTATACGTTCCTTTTGTTTGTTTCATGTCATTGTCTTTGTGTCTTTTTACTTTAAGATACGTCAGCACAAACACCTGCTTTCTGGTAATCTAGATATGCTAATGTCCACAGAGTCTTTTTATAATGCTGCCAATTTTCTAGAATTTGATGGTACTTCATTGGTTAACAATTTTACAGAATGACATATTGTCTTGAACACCTTTCAAGGAAGATGCTCTTGATTCCTGTAGAGCCATTTGAGCCTAATAAATCATGTTATGTCTGCTCAGAGGTATTTTGCACTTTTGGCAATGATATTCTTATGTTTGATAGCTCTCTTACAAGTCTGACCTAATGCTGAAACTGAATGCATCAGACCCCTCTTCTTCTGGAGGTTAACACAAAGACAACAAAGCTGAGGGACGTTGTTGACAAGATTATAAGAAGCAAACTTGGGATGAACCTCCCATTGGTAATGATTGGCTCCACGCTCGTTTTTGAGGATGGTGATGGCTTAGAGGAAGATGAGGCTGCAAATTATGCTTTAAACCTTGGGAAGGTACTACCTTCCTCTGCTTCAAAGCAGTGCAATTGTACCCCTATGGAATTTATTTCTTTTCTAGCCTATGGCCCTTGCACCTGCAAATTGTTACAATATTATTCATTTATTGCCAGCTGAGTTTTGTCTGGTTATTACAGGTCTTGGCTGAACTTCCAGCTCCAGTTATTAATGGTACAAAGCTTACTGTTGAGGATTTCCGGCAGGAATTGTCATGCAGCATTAACATCAAGCACAGGTAACTTATGTACCGTGCATGTTGATCTGTTTGCATGTGGGATGTCTTTCTAAATGATATATATCTATATGTTTTGCACATAACGTATAATTCAATCAATTTAGTTGGCACCCTTTGCTGTCCAACTATCCACCCAAAAGCTTGGGATCTTGCCAGAGGTAAACTGAAGCAGACAAAGGCTTAGGTGAAAATTAGCTGTTATACATGGAGCAGTAATGTTTCACCTTTTTCACTAAAGTTATCAAATGATGTAACACAAAGTAGTATGATCAGTCAAAACTTCCGTTGTTTCATATACTGTCTACAACATTGCTGGCTCATTCCATTACATGTTATATATAATTGCTTATAATGCTGTGCTATATAGAATTGGAAGCTGTATATTATGATTCTGTCCTAGTGTACACATACGGTTACCTACTCTTTCAAGGGGTAGACTGATTTTTCAGTGATTATTACAGGGACGAGTTCGATGAAGAAAAGGAACCTGATGGAATGGTTTTATCTGGATGGTCTGCTCCAGTGGAAAAGCAAGTTACAAGTAATGGGGGTAACCAGTCTGTTGCATCCTCATCTGTTGCAGATGATGCCCATGGTATTGTTGAGGATATATCTGCTAAACCTGGAATGAAGCGCAAGCTGGATGAGATATTAGAGTTGAAGGAAAATTGTGATGCATCCAGTAGTGCTCAAGTTGTCAAAGATGACGATGACGATGATATTGTTATGCTTGATGAGGACCCAAAGTTAGCCAAGAAAAAGAGATTGCAATAGCAACCTTTTTCGGTCTCTGTTCCAGAGATAACAGCTGTTGACTCACGCTATTATGGCTAACACATTGTTCCAACGTAACATGTTTTGTAACTCTATGATGAAGTGATGTTTAGGACCGATAACGCTGATCTATCAGTAACTGTACTCGGGATCAATTTTTGCTTTAGATTCGGAGCTTTAGGAATGTAATTTGTAGCCCTTAGGCACAGGAGTGACTAATACCCTGCTGACTGTCAGCTGTAAGGTAGCACCTGTGTTTGTCAAGATTGGAGCAATGGTGATGATCTCTTGTCTACTTACAAGTCGTGTTCCACTTTGCTGTGGTCATCTCATCATTTTCACGGTCAGGGGAGTTACCCTGGTATGAGAACAAGATTGGTGATTTGGACTTCCCTGCGTGCTCATAACTAGTACAAAAAGGGCAGTCTTACACATGGACTACGGTGTTCAGCTGGAAACCACTCGGCAACAACATTTTTTTTTGCCTCTTCAGTGATGCAGATCCTTAAGAGTTTATTTGGATTGGAGATTAGTATTTTCATCGGAATTCCAAGGGATTCAATTCCATAGGAAATTTTCCTAACTAGTTGCGTGGAACTAAAATGAAGATTGCTAAATTCCTTTGGGTTGCATTCTTATATCTTAATTTCATAGGAATTAGACATGAGCTTAAACCTCATTTTATTATACCTATACCCCAATTCCATAGGAGATAATGAGCTTCAGAAATCCAATGCATCTTCGCTTTTTTTTTCTCTCTTCTCTAAAATACATTAATATTTCTATGTTATTTTTTCTTATGAGCTATCCAAACACATCAGAATTGCTCACACATAACATCTTAATCATATGTTTTTCCTATCCATATATATTTTCTATGTAGGGGTGATTTAGCAGGGTAAGCATCTCTGTTAAGCTTATATTACTTACCCGACTTATGAGTAATGACAAACGAAGATGAAATCACGTTCAATTTTCTTGTAGGAAATGAATTGACCAAACATCTTAATATAAGAAAACTAGAATACGGTTCAGTTTTCTTGTAGGAAACATGAATATAAAGAAACTGGAATATTTTTCACTTAGAAATTGATCGATTAACCAACAACTATCTCATTGCGATTTCTTTCTTTCTCTCGGCGATTCGATTAAGTCACATCGTCATATCACAATCGAATTTTGAATCAATATACCAAGAACACGACCCATCCGCACGAGGAAACCTACACAACTCTGACGCCGCAATTCCTAACTCAGGGCAAACACTCGTCTCAAGGATTCCAAACAACAAATCAATCAATCAATCCATGCAGGAAAATCCGCGCTAACTTCCGGCCACCTGCCGTCCTCGCGAGGCCGTCCACGAGCGCGGCGCCCCTCAAATGGCAGACAAGGGCGCAGAAGGCGATCCCGAGCAGGAGCGCCGCGAGCCGCCGGAGCCCACCGCCTCGCCTCCTCCCTCCTCCTCTCCTCCACACCGCCGCCCAGACGCCGAGCGCTTGGCCCAGGCCCGACGCGTTCCAGTAGTTGGCGAGGACGGCGAGCCTGTCACCGAGCGCCAGGGTCAGCGCCAGCGCCGCGAGCTCTTCGGCCGGTGTTGTCCTCCTCCTCCTTCCCCCCAGCCCGAACCATCCGCCGCCGCCGCCGCCGCCGCCGCCGAGGAGGACGGTGAGGGGCCGCAGGCGAGGGAGGAGGCGGCGGAGGGAGGATGACACGAGGCGACGGAGCGGCGGTGGCGGGAACGCGACGGGCTTGGGCTTGGGCTTGGCCTTCGATCGGCGGCTGCGGCTGCGGCCGTGTTGGGCGGCGCGGGTGGTGAAGCTAACGGTTGCGGAGGCGGCGCGGGTGGTGGCGAGGGAGAGGTGCGGCGTCGGCGTCCGCGGCGGCTGGCATTGGAGCATCGTGTCGTTGCGTGTGGGGGGAGCGATTGGGTGGAGCGGATCGAGCGCGAGGGGAGGAAGGCGTTCGCGTGCTCTGCTCCCCCGAGCTACAAATTGTGAAATTGACGTGGGATTTGCCCACTCTACTACTTCGCTCTCCCTGTGGACGTGGGATTTGCCTATTGATCTGAT
This sequence comes from Oryza coarctata, assembly GCA_030770085.1. Classification (NCBI taxonomy): domain Eukaryota; kingdom Viridiplantae; phylum Streptophyta; class Magnoliopsida; order Poales; family Poaceae; genus Oryza; species Oryza coarctata. The sequence goes on from CM061475.1 coordinate 16,543,318, forward strand.
AAGGTTCACCCTCTGCTCAAAGAATTCATCTAGGAACACATGAAATTCTTCAGTCTTGCTTGAAGTACAAAATCAAGTATTCGTAAAATTCGTTGGTAGAGTGTATGTGTATCTCATGGAACTTTGAAGGACAAATCTATAACCAATGCCCTATGATCCATTAGATGGCAAATGTGAGATGTTCAGGTAACAGAGGTTGAGTGCACTAAAAAATTTCATCAAGTTACTGAGTTTGTTTGACTGTTTGTTTTGGTTTACAAGCAGCAATGTGTAAAACCAATCAAAACTGCCCAAAAAAACTGCTTTCTTTGTTTTGATTTTTCTTACTATAGTGCTATTACAACAAACGACTGAATGAACGTAAGCAATTAAGCATCATGTCTACTCAATCAGTTGAGGGGCCCGACATGCTCTTTGGTTTTTATGCAATGCACATCTCTTCCTCCCTGCGATTGGCTGATTATTACAAGGAGAACCACCAGATGCTCGAGCACCACAGATTGATGGACATCCTAGCTTCCGGAAAATGGTACAGATGAAGCATCAGTGACCTTTATTCCTTCACGCTCATCGCATCTTTCTCTTCCCGCCATCGGTATTGTTTTGCAGCGTCTTTTGTCCATCAACGCTCCACAGAGAGTTGCTACATCGTCTGTTACCCATCTCTGACATCCCTGGCCTTTTGATGATGGTGCACTGGTAGAATTCTGCAATTTTATCAACTTAAACCACATTCTTCCGGAACTCTGATTCCCCAGGGACTGAGATTTAGCATGAGAATTCTCCTCTCCACGGAGCTTGTCACCTGCCATGCTGCGGACATTTTCTTCATTCTGGAGCAAATCAATTTTTGTAGATGAAACAAACTGTTCTGCTTTGCAACCATTATGCAGCTGACATTTTTTACTTCCTAAAATTACTCTGTTATGGCAGGCGGAGTTGTCACTCTCTTTTGCATCACAGATATCAACGATCTCAGAGGTTTCATGTGTTCCATTTTCTATAGGAGCTTCTCCAGTTTTCATTTGCTTTGCTTCAAAGCTATTCCTTGGCCTTGATGATTCTTTCACAGCTGCAGGCAAAAGTTTGGAGAGGATTTCACTGGTTTGCTGTGCTTGATCTGACTTGCTTTCATTTTCAGTTAGTAGAGGTATGGATTGAACAATTGGAATCTCAACTTGGCAAGAGTAGCTATAAGAGGAGCCTTTAGGATTGACTGTGATTCTTCCTAGTCTTCTACCTTTGTGTAGTTCACACCTTTTCCTTCCTTGAACTGGAGTCTCAAGACAGCATCACTCCACAACCAATGTTAGAATCTCGTTCTGGCATAGTTCTTCGTTTTATAACATCGACCTTTTTGACTTTGTCACCTTCGAGGTGTACCTTCAGATGTATTTTTACAGTGAATACCAATTTCCTTGTCAACATTGTCACCAGAGTTAACTAGCTGAGGTCTGAAGCCAACAAATGTATGAATTCTTGGGAGCATATTTTTCATAATGCCGGATGAGACATCAACAGACCCATTTCTGCTTATCTTTATACCTGCTTTCTCTCTGAACACTTCCTGTCTGAAGTGGCGTACTCTGCTAAGCAGAGATGTTCTCTGATTGACTGCTCCTTGTTCTAACTTTAAGTATTTCTTCACGGCGACAAGCACCATTCTGAAGCTTGTTCCATGCATAATCAAACACTCTCAGCAGCTGAGCCTCAGTCTTCTCAGCTTCTTGTTTTTTACCCATCTGTTTGTTTGGACATTAGCCAAGATACATTAGAAAAGAAAAACGTAATCCAGTGCTAATTGTTTAAAGTGAAAATATGCCATAAGATTCATAACTTTTTTAGGTAACATAAGATTCATAATTGACCCCGTTGCATTTGCAAGAGATATCAAAGATACTAGCTGCCAACCCGTGCTTTGCACGGGGTATTGTAATTATTATTATAAAAATTGAAATTTTAATCATATGGTAAGTTTTAATTCTTGTTTGTATCTGAATTTTGGTGTTTCTACGAATTTGATTGAGAAATTTGGAATTAAGAAGTGTACAGAGTTGTACTCAATTTATAGTCTCGATTATGGATTTATCATGATTTAATAATTTTGAAATCAATAATTAATAATTGTAAGTTGTACTCAAATTGGGGTCTCAGTTATAGCTTTTTCATAATTCACTTAATAATTCCAAAGTTTGGAATCAAATCACTACCAGTTTACATAATTAATAAATACCAAGTTGACTCAGTTATAGCTTTTCTATGATTCAATAGTTTGGAATTTTAAAGCAAATTGCTGTCGGTTTCTTTCTTCTTATAATATAGCAGGGCAACAACTTGATCTTTCCAAAAAAGCAAGTGAAATTATACAGATTGACCAAATAACTATGTTGATTGCATGACGACCACGATAAATCTTCCTAGATTGACCAAATAACTACGTTGATTGCATGACGATCACGATAAATCTTCCTAGGTGCAAGTGAAATTATCCAGATTATATAAATCGACAATATACCTACAGGGATTGCAGATGTGACCACCACAATGTATATGTTTTCCTATAGGTGCAAATGAATTTAGTCAAAGTATACAAATCTACATAATACAGTAGGGGGTGAAATCGGGTCGAGTACAATTAGATCACGCTCTCCTATCCCATATTTTCTATTGAAATCAGAATCAGATATGAATAGTACCAGATAACATAACATTTATCATGTATTCTAACCCATATTTTTCTTATAGAATCAGATTCGAAAATGATAACATAGGATGCAATTAAGGTGTTAAAAAAGGCTTATAAAATAGTGATTAAACAATCTTTTATCATATTTATAAGTTTGACTCATAATAGATTTTTTTATATTTAATAATATGGGATATGAACAGATACGACTCTTTCCATTAGATTCGGATTTAAACACGGGTAGTACCGGATATCTATTTTCTCTTCCCATATCCTTTCCACGACTCTCGAGTCAGGTGGGCGGTTGGAAAACTGTTAGACCACCGAACCACTGGACTATATATATATATAGATCCGACCCTTCTATATAGAGTTGATATCTTAATCTCACTATACACTACATTCCTACATGGTATCAGAGCAGATCTAGATATTTTCGACGCCCTAACATTTTTCCGCCGGCAAGCCAACGCTTTCTTCCCGTCGCAGATCTTTTTCTCGATATTCCTTCTCTGCTTTCTCGTCTCGGCTCTCTTCTCCCTGTCTCCTCCGCAGATGGCCTTCTCCTCCTTCACCGCCCTCTCCCTCCACTTTCCACCACGTGACAAGGCAACGGTCTCCATCCGCCTCGTCGTCTCGTCTCATACCTGCCTTCGCTCCTTCCTTGCCTTGGCGCACTCTTTCTCTTCCGACGCCGGTGCAACTCTGCGTTCGTCGTCTCCATCGGCTAGACCCGTCCGTTCTCCATCGGCTGGAACTCTCTCTCGGTTCCCGCTTTTCTGACACGCTCACTTGCACCCGGACGCGAAACTTCTACACTTGCGTCCGAGCCACTCCGACATGTCCATGTGTCCACGGACACGAATCCCTGCCTCCCAGACGCGAACCTCCTCTCTTCGCGTCCGCGCCTTCTCCGAGTTTTTGCGTTCGCTCCACTCTTTTGCGTCCACGAGTCCACAGATGTAAAACTTCTCTTTACGGACGTGAACCTTCTCACGTCTGTGACCCACCTACTCTTTGACCTACCTACTCTGCCACCTACTTCTCTCTCAACTACTCCGCTGCCTACTCCCATCGGCCAACTACTCTTCTTATCAGCTTACTCCCATCAGCCACCTATTCCTCATCGGTCCTTACCCTCATCGGCTTCTTGCACCCGCTACCCTCTCGTCATGACCACCGAGTCGGTCTTTAGCTTCGGCACTCTCCCAGTCATCGAATCTGTTCCGGCCATCGGCGCTCTTGACCACACCTCGAGCACTACTTCGCTGATCTTCTCACCACCGTATGCCGTTATCAACGTGAAATCTCATGTTCCCACCTCTCTCGACCTCAACGCCAACCCAAGTGGGTATTTTTCTTCAAATCCCTCTATGAAAAGTTCGGCCTCCGGTCTCACATCGATGGCTCCGCTCCACCTCGATCCGTTGATCCCCAGTGGGACATCGCCGAGTACTACGTGCGCAGCTAGTTGCTTAGCTCGGTCGATGACTCTGTCCTCGACCTTACCATGGAGGATACCGACCTTACCATTTGGGATCTCTGGGTGGCTATCGAGCGGATATTTCTTGCCAACAAACAGCTGCGCGCCATCTTCCTACTAAATGAATTCCACTCTATGATATAAGGAGACTCATTTGTCTCCTCGTACTGCCAGCGCCTCAAGGTAAAGGCTGTCGCCCTCCGTGATGTCGGTCACCCTGGGGCCGACTCACAACTTATTCTCGCCCTCCTGTAAGGACTCAACCAACGCTTCTCTAATACCGCCGATGACATTGCCAACTCCACACCCTTTCCGTCGTTCGTCCGGGCCCATGGCATGCTAGTTCTTAAAGAACTACACTTAGCCAACGACGAGAAGACTGTGGCCCACACCGCTCTCCTCACCGTAGCCGACCATGGCTGCCGACCACCGTGCGTTACTGCCACCTCTCGCGCGCTCTGGTAGCCATGGTCTTAACCATGGCAACAAAGTCCGCGGCTGTGGCAACGGCAAAGGCAAGGGCAAGGGCAAGAGCAAGAACTGGAGCGGTCCGATGCAACCACGCTCTGCTCCAGTCTCTGCCTCATCTGCCAGTCCCATGGGTCCGTGGCTATGCTACAACCCCTAGGCACCCTAGCTCTAGCTACGCAGTCCTATCGGCTGGTAACCAGGGGTCCTCGGCGCCCATCCTCAGGCCCACCTAGCATTGGCTTCTACCCTACCGCCTTAGCCGATACTCCCGCCACCACCCACCCAGTCGATTTCCTCATAGAACCAGGCTGGCCTCGTCGCCACCCTCAACTAGATGACGCTCTAACCTCAACACCCTTGGGCGTTAGACTCTGGTGCGTCCTCCCACGTGGCGTCATCGGCCGGTATAATACTCTCGCCATCCCTCCTCCTCCCCCTTCGTCACCATCGGCCACTCTTTCTCTATCCAATGCCGTGGTGACTTCTTTTTGTCTACACCCACCACTAACCTTCCACTTTGCAATGTCCTCATTGTCCCCTCCCTCATCTACAATCTAGTATCTATTCGCCAATTCACACGAGATAACAATTGCTCAATTGAATTTGACGCTTCTGGTTTCTCTGTGAAGGATATCCCGACCCGGCGTCAGATCCCTCAATGCAATAGTGGCGACGATCTCTACACTATCCTCACTGCGCCATCCACTCCACATGCCAGCATTGCTCTCTCCACCAACCTCTGGCATCTTCACCTTGGTCATCCTAGCCCCGACACTGTCGCCAATCTACGTCGCAGCGCCTTCATCAAGTGGAACCACAACAGCTCCACTGTTTGCCACTCTTGTTAACTTGGCAAATACGTGCGACTATCTTTTTCAAATTCTATGTCTTATACCTCGTGACCTTTTGAACTAATACACTGTGATGTATGGACTTCTCCAGTTATGAGTGTTTCTGGTAATCAGTACTATCTTGCAATACTTAATGACTATACACACTATTGCTGAACCTTTCCACTAACCAGCAAGTCCAAGGTCGCCTCCCACCTCATTAACTTTACAAACTATATCTCTAACCAGTTCAACCTCTCCATTAAAGCTTTGCAGGCCGATAACGGTACGGAGTTTGTCAACCATACCGTCCAAAACTTCCTTACCTCCCGTGGCACCCATCTCTACCTCTCCTGTCCTTACACCTCTCCCCAAAACGGCAAGGCCGAACGTCTTCTTTGCACACTTAACAATATGAGTCACACACTATGCTACTTCATGTCCACCTACCCGCAACCTACTGGGCTAAAGCACTAATCACTGCGACCTACCTCCTCAATCGACGCCATTGCTCCTCCGTTCCCCACAATATCCCCTACACCCTTCTGTACTGCAAGGCGCCCGACTACTCTCACCTACGCGTTTTTGGGTGCCTCTGATACCCCAATCTCATTGCCACTGCTGCTCACAAACTTACACCCTGCTCTACCGCCTGTATTTTCCTCAGATATCCCTCATCCCATAAGGGATACGGATGTCTCGATCTTTCCACCCGCCAGGTCATCGTCTCCCGTCATGTCGTCTTTAACGAGAGCTGCTTCCCCTTCGGTCTACTTCATCCCGGCTTCTCGTCTAGCGATCTCGACTTTCTCCTCACCAACACCTTACCCTTCCGGTCCCCTCCATCAATCTCATCTCCGGCCTCCTCATTGGCCGCTCCTGAGGACTTGTTACTCAGCTATCCCACTCCTCTTCGGTCCAATGCTACTCACATCGGACTTCCATCAGCCCCAACACCTTCATCGGCTCCGGCTGATACTGTCTCTCTCTCATCGGACACATCAACCCCATTGGCCCCTCAGCCTCCATCGGCTTGTCCCCACCTATCGGCCCATCCGCCTCCATCGGCTCACCCCTCCCTATCGGCTGCTCGGCCTCTATCAGACCGCCCAAACCAATCGGCTCATACACATCCATCGGCTCAGGCTGACCTCGTTTAGCCCTTTTCTCAAACATACAGTCGCCGATCCCGAGCTGATGCTGTCTTTCCCCAACGAGTCCCCACCCTACCTCCCACGCTCCTATCGGCTCCTGTCCCCTCCACCTCTCATATGATTATCCAATCACAAACCGGGTCCCTCCGCCCTACCAAGCGCTACAGGCTCTCAGCAGTCTATTGTACTATCTCGTCCATCCCGGCAACTCCTCGTTCAGCCCTGGCCGATCCTAAGTGGCGCGCGGCTATGGCCGATGAGTACAATGCTCCCATAGACAATGAGACCTGGCGTCTAATCCCTCATCCTCCCGGTGCCAATGTTGTGACCGGTAAGTGAATCTTTAAACACAAGTTTCACGTCGATGGATCGCTTGCCTATCACAAGGCACGCTGGTTAGTTCGGAGTTTCTCCCAATGTCCCGGTGTTGACTACGATGAGACCTTTAGTCCCGTCATCAAACCCGCTATCATCCGGGTCGTTCTTACTCTGGCTGCCTCGAACTCTTGGCTGATCCACCAGCTCGACGTGAAGAACGTCTTTCTTTACGGTCATCTGACGGAAATAGTTTACTGCCAGCAATCTCTAGGCTTCGTCGATCCCTCTCGTCCCGATGACGTCTGCTGGTGCTCTCCAATATCTCACCCTAACACAGTTCGACCTCACCTACGCCGTCCAGCAAGTGTGCCTCTTCATGCATGCTCCGCGTGAATCTCACCTCACGCTGCTCAAGCGTATCCTTCGCTACATGAAGGACACACTCTCCAGCGCTTACATCTCAGTTCCAGCCCTATCGACTCTCTTATCGCGTACTCTAACGTGGACTGGTCAGGCTGTCCTGACTCTCGACGCTCCACGTCCGGCTACTGTATCTTCCTCGGCGTCACTCTAGTCTTATGGTCCTCAAAACGCCATACTACAGTGTCTCGGTCTAGCGCTGAAGCTGAGTATCGCGCTATTGCCCACGCCATCGCCGAGTGCTGCTGGCTTTGCTAGCTTCTCCAAGAGCTCTGTGCACCTATCTCCTCTACGACCATCGTCTACTGCGACAACGTCAGTGCTATCTATATAACCGTTAACCCGATCCATCATCGACGCACGAAGCATATAAAGATAGATATTTACTTTGTACGTGACAAAGGTCGTATTAGGACAGGTTCAGATGCTTTATGTACCATTGACGTACTTATTCACCGATATTATGACCAAAGGCCTCCCTACGCCTTTGTTTATCAGTTTTCTTTCCAGTCTCTATGTCTGTTCCCCTCCCACTGTGACTGCGAGGGGTGTTAGACCACTGGACCACTGTACTGTATATATTATAGACCTGATCCTCCTGTATGTATAGTTAGGGTCTTAGTCTCACTGTACACCACATTACTATAGAAACAACCGTCCTGTTTTCACTCATCTTTAGGACGATCATATGGATCTTCGTAGTGCAAGCAAACTTGTCAATCCGTGGAGTCTAACGAAATTAATCTGAAGCAAGATATCTGGAGATTGAACTACGTCGAGCGGGAGACGATGCACTAGTTCTGCACAAGCTTGTGGGTCTCGTGATCGACTTCATGTATGATAGATATATCTCTGAAAAAGACTCCATGCACCATGAATGAGATGCATCGTAATCTATGAGAATGGATGACGGACATCGAGAAGGCTGGGCTACGCGTACGTGGATTGCATTTTGTTCTACATGGATGAGAAGGATCTGAATGACTTCTATGCGTCAGTGGAGCTGTCTGTACTCGCGGCCGATCCTCGGGTTGATGGCGAAGGAGGAGGTCGACGTACGTGGATGCCATCAACTAAGATCAATATGCCTACGCAAGATTAGATTGGATTTAAAGAGTTATATGTCGAAAAGTTCTGGAGAGTCCATGGTATCGATCGTTAGAGAGGTCGGTTGTACCTGCACTTGCGGCTGATCCTCGACGCAGGAAAACAGTCTCCCGCCGTGTGCATCGATACGTCGTGCATACATCACCTTACCCGCTCACCCGTTGGCGTCGCTGCATGCGCACGACGGGAGACGGCCGCGAGCGGGACGGGTGCGGGGTGAAGGTAATTTACAGAGATCGTCAGATCGTGCTTGATGGGCTTTAAAGGTACAATTTTCTGAAGTCAAAATAAAAAAAGCCCACACTATTTTAATGAAATCTAATGGTTATTATGATAGGATTTAATCACAATGGTAAATATTTCTGATTAACACGTGTGAGTTCGTAAAAAATACTCAATTAATATAGGTATAGGTAGATATATAATACTTGTTCACTCCATCCACCATGGATCCTGATGGAAGACCAAAGATCTTTACTGGTTAAAAGTGACAAGATGAATCTGGGAGTCCAAACTTTTTCATGGGTAAAGTGTAACAAATTGTATTGCTATTCGTGTATACTACATGATAGACTATGCGGTGCTGAAATAGAAACTGCAGGAAACAATGAAGGTAAGACTGAGACCTCTAGGAGTATCTTAACCATTTATCTGACTTATGAATTATATGCAGAAACTATGATAGTAGCATATATGCAAAAAATGATCCAGCGTGTCAACTATATATAGCACTGGTTACTCGAAAACTAAGAATATTACTAGGATAAAAATAATCAACAATGAAGTTGTCGCGCATAACCATTGTTGTCACTAATAGAACAAAAGAACAGCAAAAAAGAAGTTCTAGACATAATGTCGACAGAACAAATCAGTGAAACACTAAGAACAGCAATTTTTTTTTAAAAAAGGCTTTTGAAAACTGTTGTTGACATCTGAAGTGTAGCATATTTTCAGTGCTGCCGACTTCAGACTTGATTAACATTCTGTAAGAATCCTCTACTATAAGCCATGGTATAACCTCAAAATTTTTGTAGCCACCGACCATCAACTTCATTTTTCACTCTACAATTACTTGGATACGAAGCCATTGTTGATTAACACATGCGCGACACAGTTCAAGGAAAACGAGCCTGGAAAGCAGTTTGCACTTACCAGAGCACATCGAAATACCATGGAGTAGCCTCTGGCGAACACTTCCTGGACAACCCATTCCCCGTCGCCTGAGGATTCGCCTCGGCTTTACCGGCAGAGGGCAGCGAGTTCCCGGCGTCCAGGTGCGATCCTGTCCGGCCGTATTGCTGGAGCCTCGCCCTGACGTTGTCGGCCTGACCGAGGTACACGACGACGACGGCACCGGATCATTTCGCCGAGCCCTGATACCTTCATCGGAAGCCCGAGCGACGCCCAGATCGTAGAGGCCAGGGAAGTTCTCCGGGAGGTTGAGCACCCGATACCTCTGGACCCCTTCCTTGCCGGCGGCGTGGTCTTCCCAGTCCGACGGCCCGACAAGTACCTGCAGGTTGGGGAATTTCGAAGAGCAAATCAGATTCGAATCGAGATCCAGATACTTTCCCCCCGCCAATTCAACCCCGGAATTCCGAATTGGATGTGCTAGATGGAAACCGGGGAGTTGAACCGCACTCCACGGATCAGATCTCGTCAATTCTGCTCCAAATCCAGAAGCTCGCAGTGGCGCCAGTCGCGGATGGCGTGGGATCAGGAGGGAAACGGGTTGGGGGGCCGCACTTACCTTCCATGGGGAGAAGCGGGAATTGTGCTTGGTGCGGGGACAATCCTCCCGCTTCAGCCTGGCGGGGACGGCGGCGGAGGCCGCGGGCATCGTTGGTCTGTCCGCCTGTGGAGTGTCGTGATACACTCTCAGCGCCACCGGAGCCGCCGCCGCCGCCGCCGTATCGCCCGTTTTCAAAATCTCGGGTCCTGGCGCTGTTTGGTTGGGTTGGGAAAGAGGTTCGCCGTGTGTGCTGCCGTTGGATTAGCGTTCCCGATCAAGCGTGGTAGGAAAAACAGGGGGATTTCGTTTTTCAGTTATGGTTTAATGACTTTAATCGAAGAGCGTGACCTAATCTTAAGACGTGAGATGTGACAGTCTAATTTACAAATTGCTTATATAAATAAAGTGTGTATATATTTATAGGGGTATATACGTTGTTAACGTCTGTTATATTAAAAATAGTGTGATATCAATAGTATTAACAATTGCATTGGCCAATGGTCACAATTTCTTGCTTTGACTCAGATTGAGTGAGAAAGACATTAGCACTTTGAAATGACTAGTTTTGTCATCCCTCGTCATTTTGCATGGAACACATGCATGATGTTTACTCTAACCAGCATCTAATTTCCAAAATAAACAACCTATATTTCAAACTTTATCTCATTTCTGCCTTTTTATTTACCCATGGTCTACAAATCAACAAATTTTATTTCTTGGAAACTTCTAACCATCCACCTATCAGGATTACTTTCCTTAATAATGAATATTTTTGTCTTTTCTTCTAATGTATTATTTGGGATACTAGGGATGAATTTATTTTGGGAGTATATAGCTTGTTTGGTTTATGGCTAATTTTGATCAAGCTAAAAATTCATTAACATCAAAATATTAGCCACCTATTTGACGGTGAGGCCTGGCACTGAGTGTGGGCAACCAATGTCATCGGGTCTTAGAGGTCTACTCATGTCCAAAACGGGGTTTTCTCTCTGTGTTACTTCATTTGTGTAATTTAGTATTAGATTAGACAATTTTACTTTATTTAGATTCTTAGTATTAAATTGCATCTAATCCGATTGTTATATTTTAGAATAGAGATAATAGGTCCATCAATTTGCATTGTTTTACCTTGTCGACAAACGTACATGGAAACTGTAAGATGGGGGGCTTGTTTGGTTCAATGATCTTCATAATAATAGTTGCTCCTTGCTAATTTTTTTGGCAAAAATTAGCTAGGTCTTCGTATGGTATGCTACACAAGTTGTACTTTCTTCAGGATACTTTGACATTCAACTAAGCCAAATAATTTGGCAATGCTAATGTTTTTAGCTTGGTTGAATTTGGCTACAAACTAAACATATCCGAGAACTCAATTTTCAATTTTCTGGGAAAAGAAGAGAACCCATTTTTTCATTGTGTGATGCATCAACTTTCCCGTCATTTGATTTTGAGTATACACAAATATACAACCTAATTCTAAAAGCACAATATAAAATCTACAGCTGTACAATTGCTGATACTACGCAACCGTGTCACATCAGCATTTCGTCAACCAGGCAGCAACAACAAAGCGCCATGAAGCTGCATCACATTAGAAACTGACATGAGAATAAATTCTATGCTAATAATTCTTCGTCCCAAAAAAATAATTCGATGTTGTTTTTTTAGATAACGGAATTAAGAATTCGATGTTATAACAGGCGGTATCTTACAATCCTGCCACGAAGCCACATTTGGGCACCGGAGGCTCCGGCGGCTCGACGGGCGCGTACGCCGGCGACGGAGGAGGCGCCATCGGCACTGAAACGCAACCGCGACGAGATCAATCGAACGAATTCTTTCCAATCGCACGTCAATTAATCAATCACATCCCCCTTTTGACACAGCAAACGCAAGCCAATCACGACGCCCAAACCGACAGATCTCGCCGCTGTGGAACGATGGGCGAAACATCATCTGAGATCTGCTGCTAATTAATTTACCTGGTGCTGCGTTCGTCCGGTGCTGCATCTCTGAGAGGCGTCCGTTTGCTTTGCAACGAAGCGACGAACAACGAACGACACCACAAAACGAAACGAGAGAGAGAGAGAGAGAGAGGCTAGAAAAAACTTTCGCTCCACAGCAACGAGCTCCCCAAAAAAGGGCACGTTCTGCTGGTGCAATTAACAGGGCAAGTGAACAGCTGGTTTAAGGTTAGGAGGAATCTGTACAACAAAACAGAGGAAGGGTATCTGCCTTTTTCATCACAGTTATTATGAGCCATTGCCCGTCTCCACCAGCTGTATCTCTCACAGCCTTTTCTTTTCACGGGTTGGATCTAATATTGGCTTTGCGAGACAGAAGGTGGTGAAGTGGCAGTTCGCTTTGCCCTGTAACGTACAGACAGGAGGCATACAATGCATGCATGCACACCCCCAACACAGTGGCTCCTTTGCTGTTAGTGATGACATGCGTTTTTTACCGTCAATTGTGCGTGCGTCCTTGCCGGCAGCGAACACGCGGGTACGGATACAGTTGGGTTAGTGCATGTAGGGCAGTGTGCCAGTGTGATGCTCCTACAGACTTGTAAAATATCTTCTACAAAATTAGTATCCAATAATTAGCCGCAATTATATTTTGGGGCTGATTGTTTGTTAGCTCAAGTTTGTCATGCCAAACTTTAGGTATGCCGCAACTTCTTAATGTAGCATTTGGTTGATTTCTATTATTAAGTCAAGCCACATTATGGGCTATGAGTGTCACACTTGTGACAAATTGCATTGCAACAAAGCTAGCCTACAATTAAACAATTTCTTTATCTTAGGACTGCCTTGATTGATTCTCTTCTATTTCCTTACCCTCAGTCATTGGTCTTGTTTGCGAACTATCATCCACTTCTTACTCATTTGCTGTTACGGGTGGTGCGGTCGCCCTAGTGCCCTTGAGCTTGTTGGTTGATCCATGCTGAGACCCCAAGGGCCTCTAGATGTGATGCTCATGATGTTGCTAGTTGTTAGATCAATTGTAGCTAACCACGCTAGCCTAGGGATATGTGAATCATTGGTCACTATATTTTTAGATCAAAATCAATCACTATATTTAGCGTCCCCAACCTTGTTGGGTAGATTTGGAACCCTTATGATGGTATCTTGTATCTTCGACTTCTCGCCGACACTAGATTAGCTCTGATTTGGACTATACTGTTAGCAAGGGCTTTGTCTAGGTCTACTCTATCTAACATCAAGGACCTGAGGGTGTTTTGATCAAGCCTACACCACCACCTTTTCCCCTCTACTCTAGCTAAGATCAAGGGCCTAAGGGTGATTTGATCAGGCCTACACCACCATCTTTTTCTCTCCCAACTTTCTTGACCAAAATCACTGGTCAACCACAATCCTACCTCTCATATCTCTCCCATTCCCTCCCCCACCTTTGATTTTTTTTCTAAGCTATCATTGTTATGAACCAGTACACTTATATGTGTTTTACCTGTACTTACTTTGATTAATCTCTCTTTCAACTTTCATCTATTTGTAGTCAAATTTATGCATCTATGCACTGTACTAAAAGAAAATGAACTAGCGTGGGTTTGCAACTCGATTTACCTGCCCCACTTTCATACCTACAACATTGCTTATTGGTTACTACTTACTTACCCAAATGCCATGCCGTTTCTGTGTGATTCCATATTCAACTTCATGTGTGAATTGATAGCTGCTCTTATTCCCCTTTTCTTTTGCCGGTAATGGTCAATTTCATCTCTTAATTTTTGTCCAAAATCACTCCATTAGATTTCATTTTGTTCAAATTAGGCTCCATTCATTCGCAAGGGAAATTAGGCTCCATTTTGTTCAACTTTTGTTTTTTACGCGTATGTCTTTCAAATTGCTAAATGACATATTTTTTTAAAAAAAATTATATAGAAAATTTACTTTAAAAAATCATATAAATTTATTTTTAAGTTTAAAATAATTAAACTTAATTAATCATATCCTAATATCTTACCTCATTTGATCTTCTACTTCTTCTTCATTAGCTTTCAAACATCAAACTCACCCTTAGTCCTCTTCCGGTATACACATGCTTGGTGGTGTTTGGTCAGAAGATTGTTAACACAGACATAAGATCAGTTTATGGGGAAACAAAGTTGAAATGGCGATTTGTTTGGTTCTATCGCTGGTAGCCGACGTCGTATCGTCAGCTGGTTACACTCGGCTAAAGATGATTCTCAAACTGTTCATAGAAGCAGTTTATGTGTAACTGGGGCAAGTCCACAAACCATGACAAAACCGTGGTAACTAGATAGTAATTCACAATTAACAGCGCCGATCGAGCGTTTAACATTTACAGAGAAAGCATGCAGGGCAACCTAAGCCGTGCATCCTCATGTCAGATGCTTATTGTTTTTTCCTTGAATTGAATTCCGCGAAGGCGATGGATGGATAGGTACACGTATCGTCGTCGTCGTCGTATCGGATTCGTGGTCTCACAACCTCCTGTTGCTCTCGAGCCTCGTGTAGCCGAGGATGCAGTTGGCGTAGGCCACGTTCTTGAACGCCTTGCCGTGCCACCTGCCGACGGCGGCGACGCCGGTGCGCACCGCCTTGAGCAGGCAGTTGGCCGTCTTGACGACGCTCCTGACGCCCATGGGCAGCGACAGGTAGGGCGCGTTGAAGAGGTGGAACTCGAGCGACGCGGCGGCCGCCTGCTGCGGCTGCTGGTGGTGGTGGCGCGGCGACGACGACGAGGAGAGCATCCTGGCGACCTGGCGCGCGAAGCCGGCGCCGAGGGAGTGGCCGCAGAGGCAGACGTTCTCCGACCCGAACCTCTCGATGGTCGCCCTGAGCGCCTGCAGAGCGCCGGTGAGCCGCGCCGAGCCGCGGAGGCTGTTCCGGGCCAACAAGCGGAGCTCGTCCTCGACGTCGCGGCGGATGGTCGGCCCCCGCAGCAGCGTTCCACGGAACGCGATCACCGCGCGCGGCTGCTCGCCATGGCCATCACCCCCGCCCTCGCCGTCGACAGCCGCCGGCGCCGCCGCCTGGTGCTCCCTCTCGAAGATGGCGCCGAACACGGAGCCGTCCCTCTCGTCCACCAGCTCGTGCGCCAGCCTGTACCTGAACGGCTTCCACCACTGCTGCGCCAGCTCCGCCGCGTCCCTCCTCTCCTGCCTCTCCAGCTCCAGCAGGTACACCGCCTCGATCAGGCACGCCATCACCATCCTCCTGTAGTCATCGTCCCTCCACGCCGACGAGCATCCCGTCGTCAGGTTCGCCTGCGCCGCCATTGCCATGGCAAGCAAGCTGTAACACACTATAGCACTCACTCACTCAGTCGATGCCTCGATGGATGGATGGCGTAGGGAAGGCGGAAATATATACGCGGAGGTGGAGGAGGAGGAGGAGGAGGAGGCAGGAAGACAAGCTGGACCGATCAAGCCGAATTCGCAAGTGGAACGTAGCTCTTTCGCTCGCTCGCTTTTACTAGTTAATGGCGGGAATAAAGCCAAGAGAATCGGAAGGCTAAGCAAAGCTACCGACCGATCGATCTTTTCACGGTTCCTAAGACTTGACTGGATCGACGGATCGCAGCGATCCGCCCGATCGATGAATGGCAACGTGCAGCCCGTGGGTCGCGATTGAAGTGAGAGTGAGGCAGCAAGCAATTATCGCCAACAGCTAGCCGGAGAGGGATAAGTCGAGCTTTCTGGTTTGGTTTGGTTTGATGGATCGATCGGATGGTCTACGTCGATTGCAAGCTTTAGGGGAGCATATATTCGCCATGGCTATGACTGGACCGTACGTAGCTTAGCACGTCCAAGCCGTGGGTTAAATTACGTGGCTAAGGATCGAATCTGACAACCTCTCCTTTGATCACTCTCGGTGTATAGCTGCCGTGTGTAGTGCGTGTGGGTGACAGGCGGGGCACGCGTTTGCGCCTCGGGGTTCGTGCGGGGACAGGTATATGACGGGGAGTGTAGTGAGGTTGCTTTGTCAGGAGCATGGCTGGCTGGCTGGTTCGTCGGTTGATTAGTGGCGAAGGTTGGGTCGTTTTCTTTTTCGTTTTGTATCTGCGTGAACACAAGTAATTCGAATCCTCGCAAAAAAAGATTAATTATAAGGTCATTTACGGCACGTTTAACACTAAACCAAGGGGAATTTGTTCCATCTAACGCTGTTGGTTGGTACTAATTCGGTCGTGCTCCGCGTGGGCCTGCGGGCGGTTTCTCGGTCGCCATGGTGAGTCGGGGGACGCGGAGTTAATATGCGTTTCCTACTTATGATGTTTGTTAAAAAAAAAGCTTTAAGCTTGTTTTCTTCTATTCTTAAGTAAAAAGAAGTTTGGTTTCCTTTGAAAAAAATTACGGGAAAGTGTAAATGTGACGTTCAAAAAGAGAGCGTTTAGTAAATCACATAGCACCTTAAAAAATAGCTTCAGCTTCTTTTATCACTTAACTAATAATAGGATTAAATCATAAGAAAAATGTGAGCCTAATTTTGTGACTCAAATCTGGATGGATAGGTTTCATTATAAGAATCCTACTCTATGAGCACATCTTAATAGCTTTTAATTGTTGGACAATTGATGAAAATTTGTCACATTTCCATGTAGATAAAAATTCTTAGTATTTTTGAAAGTTGGCTCATTCCCTTATTTCTCTTTATTATCTTAATGATATGTGGGCCTAAGGTGTACCTATCAATGAGACATCACAAGCGAATAAGTGATCGCATGAATTTGCCAGTGACAAATAAGGAACCATCTCTTTAACATGTGCAGGGCCGGGCGGCCAGGCCACTTCAAGCTCACTTGGGCTACTTAATTAGAAGCTTGGGGCTACACTTATAGTCCTTTACAGTACACTTGCAAATACTTCAGATTGAGCATAGAAAAGCCATCATTTTTCGTTTCTTTATGATTCCTTCTTTTAAAGTCATTAATCTTTCGTATATTTTGAATAAAAAAACACATGTTACTTTTTTGGGGGTCATTTAGGCTTGGAATGAGCTGAAAAGGGCTCGAGCCTGGCTAATGTTGGTATGGTGCTTCGGTTAAGCCAACGCAGGTTTTTAATCAAAAAGCTTCTGTCTAGAATTTTTTTATCTACAAAACTGTACGTGAGGAACGTAGCTGCGCAAGATAGCGATTCCAAGAGTAAACTGCCCATGAACAGGCCCCGGGTTCGGGCTGCTAAAGATTGCAGAGCCAAGCTGGGCCGAGCCGCACATTAGTGTTTAATTGGGCCACGTGCGATCAAATGAGCTGGCAGTACACAACACATTGGAATTCAATACAAGTCCAGTCGAGCCGAGTCAGCCGGTAGCCAGACCACCAGAATCCAGTAATTAATCAAGGCAGTTTTGTTTCCTGGAATGTGTTTTAACATAATCCAATGAGTTCCATGTTGTTTTTACATTGGAATTGTTACTATACTACTATTTATATATTATATAAAACTTCACATTATTAGCAGCTTTTGTATCTATCAAACAGATCAGCATATTAATCCTGAAGCCCAATGGGAATGAGAATCTTGATAGGCTTTTGTTCTAGCCTACGGTCGATCTGCAGCCCTTAGGCGCTATATATACAAAAAGTACTAATCTATGATTTCTTTTGCATTGCCAGCTTGTGATCACCAGACGGTACAGTGGGCATTAAAAACTGAAAGCATGATCACGAATCATATATGTGTGATTTGGACCCATGAAACTTCAATAGAATACATTATCAACATTATGCTTATCTCTTGCTAGACTCTCTGTGTTCACTACTTCACATCTCCTTAGTGTGTCAGTGGAGTGGTCCTTTGTAGTTGGCATCAGTTTTATTTTCAAGAAAGATGAACCAAAAGTTATTATGCCAAGATCCCATCCGGTGCCTTCGTACAAGTGGTAAGGAAGAATCAGCCTGAAAAATCTGAATTTGTTGGTTGGATGAACCAGATTGTTGGATGGCAGAGAGTAATCTCCGGTAGATAGGAGTGCAACAAGATTGGACTAATCAGGAGCAAGCATAAATCTATGTAGTTTTCTAATGCTGTAAAGATAATATTAAACTAAACTAAAGTGAGATAAAATGAGATGAATGTAAAGTGGTAATAGTTCTTTTGATCTTCAGGTGCAGACTGTCTATGAGAAGAATATTTATCTTGGCGATCGAGGAATATGTTTGGAGAATATTGACGATGACTGATCGATCCAAACTGCAATGGCCTATCTGCAAACTCATCCAAATTGGAGACTTGACCACTGACTCTTAACCTAGCCCTGATCTGACGAGGAGTTTCGCGTGCCTTCGAAGCAGTGTGTTTTCTTGTGCTGGAAAGATAAGATTATTTTTTTATTTGAGACAGTGATGATAAGATTAAATTAAAGGGAGATCAACGTAAAGTATTAAAGTTGTGACAGTTCCTGTTTATCCTTAGGTGCATGCAACTATATAAAAGAAGAATATTTATTTTTGCGAGGAATATGTGTGGAGAATATTGGCGATGCCTGATCGAGTTCGAGACGGCTTATCTGCATAACAATGTGAGTTCAGACTCATGCAACACTCAGGTGCAAAAGTTTGTAGGCTTCTTCAGAGAGAGAGAGAGGGGGGGGGGGGGGGGGGGGGGATGTTGTATGGGTCACAATTCGGCCAGATCAGGCCCATGAATACCGGCCAACTCAACTTGGGCCATGAAGGTGTGAAACCGTAGATGCATCGGACTTATGCATTAAGGCACATTAGAGACCCATAAGAATTTCACACTACTTTTACAGATATTGTACGAAAATCAATTCATTTTTTTATCATAACAATGAAACATTCTAGCGTTTTTTTACAACAAAGACATTCCAGTTAATAGCTAGGAAGAAGTTCTAGTTTCTAAGCTAACCAAGGTAAGCACTATTTCCATGTGGCTACTAAGGTCTATACTAGAACAATGTGTTTTTACTTTTAATGAAACTTACTCTACTAAACAATTTTTTAGTAATAAGTTTAGTCTCCACTAGATTACTTCTTTTCTTAAAAAATAGGAATCCTCCACAAACTTTTTCATATGATTCACATAGTCAAATTCTCACAGGTGACACTTAGCCGTTTAGTAGAAACATTTCTAAGAGTAACAAGCTCGAATTAAGGGTTGGGTGTCGATCCACAAATGCTTAAGCCACTCTACTAGCTTACTTACAAGAAATTTTGGCTCAAAAATCAAGGGAGTGACAATAAACTCTAGAGAGCTATGGGAGTAGGCTTGAAAGATGTGACATCAACTCCTCAAAGTGGAGGTGGTGAAATTAAAAACTCCTTCTCCTAAAACTATCAACTACTCACAAATTCAACCACCAGAGACTTTGGTCCTAGGGACTAGAGAGTTTGGTCAAACTTGGTACTCTATAGCAAAGGCTATCCAGAGTCTTCAGCCAGTGTGCTTTGCTAGATAAAGAAAATTTTCTAGAGAATTTGGTCCATAAGACTAAAAAATCCGATCTATTTTCTCTGTTGGATGGAGAAAATTCTCCGAAGATTCCGATTCACATGACTAGAGCCTCTGTTGTATTTTTCTCTGTTAGATAGAATAATCTGACCTAAAAAAAATCCGATAACTCTAACAAACACCTGGAATCCTTCCTCACACTCACCCTAGCAGCCCAACTGCAAGTGGTGCAAGTGTTTCACTCTAAAGATCAAGGAATGGGCAAACAAGCACTTATTCACAAAGAGTCTTTTATCGAACTTCTCTTAATAGTACGATGTTCCAAGTACTCAAGAAGAATAAATAGTGGGATAGATGCGTCTTTAAGTCCTCTCACCAAAGCTCTTTTAGGAGGTTTCTTTTTATTAATACATTTTCATAGGGACTAAATCCTATACTTTAAACTTATTTGAAGTATTAGTCCCATAAATATCTTGTCATCTATCATCCAAAACTCACAAGAAGACTTAAATACACTTTAAATTTTTTCCTTTTTTGATGATCAATGATAACACACATAGAGCTCATAAAAGATAATATTAAGATAGAGCTTTTGATTGAGAGATGATAGGAATAGCTCCTCCTAAATGTGTGCATATTGTAAGTAAAGTTTACATCGTATGCACATATCAAGGAGAAGCAAAAGGAACTCTCCTTATTTCCTTGCAATCGTGGGATGCAATGTGTACAAGAATATATAATTTGAAGAGCAAGATGCATATGACATGGTATATCACTAAAAAAGATAAAAAGAAAGACATGCACTAATCAAACATGCATCTCAACACATTGTGAATAGGAAATGAGATAAATAAAGGATTAACTAACAATAATTATATCATAGGCAGTTAT
Organism: Oryza coarctata; assembly: GCA_030770085.1. NCBI lineage: Eukaryota > Viridiplantae > Streptophyta > Magnoliopsida > Poales > Poaceae > Oryza > Oryza coarctata. The sequence goes on from CM061475.1 coordinate 16,563,813, forward strand.
AATATTTATTACATGTTTATAGGAATAAAAAAATAGCTAAACAGAATAGGGGATCGGAGTATTCGGTCATAGTTCACTATCTGAGATCACAAAAAGAAGGAATTGACCATTTAGAGCCATGTGCTACTCCCCCTTTGGCATTATAACACTAAAAAGAGAGAGACGACATGAGAGAAGATGGATGGGAATCAATTGGATGTTGTTGATAGCATGACGTGCAATGTTGACGGCTTCCACCCAAAACATGTCAGATGTCTTGTACTCGTCGAACATCCTTGTTACCACTTCAATGAGAGTACGATTCATTCTCTCCATAATTCCATTTTGTGGTGGATCATATAGAGCGAAGAACTCATGCTTGATCCCTTTGTCATCAAGGAAATTTTCCACTTGTGTGTTCTTGAACTCTTCATCATTGTCACTTCCTGATCTCTTGATCTTGAGCTTAAACTCATCTTGGGCTTTGCGGGCAAATATCTTGAAGGTAGCTTGTGTTTCGTGTTTGTCATGGAGAAAGAATACCCAAGAATAATGTAAAAAATAATCAACAATGACAAAACCATACATGTTATTGAAAGTGCATATAAGCCTCTTAGTGTATTTTAGATGATAGATGATAAAAAAATTAGAGAACTAATGTGTTAAGTGAAGAAAAGTACAGGAGTTAGTCCCTGGGAAAATTGAATTGACAAAAAAGAAACCCCTAATACGAAAGAACGACATTGAAGATGACTCGATGTGTGCTCTAAATATATTTTAATTTTCTTGAGTCTTAAGATTGCCGTACTATTAAGAGGGGTACAAATATTAGCCCGAGTTGCTAAGCAAGTGTTCAATTAGATCGCTTTGTTTTTCTTAAGTGAACATTTGTACCACATACATCTTTGGGATTTGGTTTTTCTTTAGAAAGGCTTCTGGATATTTTATCTAAGTCACCGGATATTTTTGGATATGTTTTTGTGACTAACAGTGAAAATGGACTGGACTATCCGGCCTTAAGGGGTGAAGTTTTCAGAGATGTTTCTTTGTTTGATAGTGAAGGTTATCCAGTGTCTTTAGAGGTTTAGACAGGATACTCTGGACTGGATTTGTTGCTTCGAATTCTAGTTTGTCTGGAGTCTTCGGCCCCTAGGGGCGGATACTCTAGAGTGTGAATCTATGAGTAATGGCTAGCTTCGCAGGGGCTTTGTTTTTAACTCCACCAATTCCCACTTTGAGGATAGGGTTGTTCATTCATTTCATCCCTACTTTTCATACCCTTTCTAGGGTTTTACATCTCTCTCTTGATTTCTCCACCAAATCCATCTTCTTGTGAGTGATCTTTTGGCGCTAGTGAGTAGAGATTTGATTGAGTACTTTTGGATCAATGCTTAATGAGGATTTGCATTTGTTACTCTTAGAGGTTCTCCTTTTATACTGCTAGGCGTCGCCTGTGAGGATTCGAGGTTGTGAATCACCCGGGATAGTTTGTGAATGTTTTCCTTACCTCCGAAAGGAAAGAGATAACTATAGTGGATACTGAGCTCGTTCTTAAGGATTGGTTTTGGAAGAGCAAGCTTTATTAGTGATTTTAGCATCGTGTCCTAGTGGAGATCTTGGTGGTTGCCTTAGACTTTGTGATAGTCTTAGTGAGAGCTTAATGACCAGATCTCCTCTTATGATTGTGCTTGGTGAGGCTAGGGATCAAGCATGATCCGACTCTTTGGAGTCGCTCAACGGAGATGTATGATCTTTTGATATGAGTTTCGATGAAAAATCTTGTGTCTCCTTGTGTAGTGCCTTTTACATTTATTTACTATCTTTAGATCATCTATCGTACTCCTTTATCTATTGAGATTGCTTTCTTCACACATCCTTTTTAGAAGCAATCAAGGGTGATCAAAATATCTAGACCCTAGCAGTTAACCTCGATCAGAGTCTCTGACAGTTAGGATCAATGCTCTGGAGGGATTTTTAATTTTCACTACGACTTTCTTATAGGTTTTTATATGTGCACATTCACCATCTTTGTGCAACTCAAGATCCTTTTAATTGAGATCAGAGTCTTATCTTTGGATAGGAGGAACCGCTTGATTAGATGTCACAACTGAGAAAGGAACCTACTAATCCAAGCAAGGATAATGAAAAGAACGAGAATGTCTCTACTTCCAAAAGTGACTCCATGAAGGGGTAACCATTACTCCTGATTACAATAAACTCAATTTACATGATTCTTCTACACACTTAGTCTCCGTGCCTTTCAAGTGTGCTCATCACTTTATTAAGACACATTATGCTATTTAGAAGCACAAGATGAAGTTATATCTAATGTCATTGCATCCTACTATGTGGAAAATTATTTTTACAGATCTTGACATTCCAGATAAGGACACCAAACTCATGCCCACTCAAGAAGCCCTCATACACCTCAACGCTCAAGTCACGAGCGTGATCCTTGGGTCATTGATCCTGGAAGAGTTCAACAAGCTAGACCAACTCGAGGAAGCCAAAAAGATTTAGGATACCCTCCAATTGACACATAAGGGATCTCCTGACGTGAAAGAACCAAGAATCAAGTTGTTGGAAGGACAACTCTAGAGATTTATGATGGAATACAATGAGATGCCACTAGAGATGTATGATTGCATGATGTTCATCATTAACAAATTTTGAGAACTTGGAAGTGAAGACATGACTGATCACGTTATCGTTAAGGAACTCTTTCGTGACTTCGCTCCAAGGAACTATACCTTGGTCACGCTCATCTGGAAGAATAAAAACTTTAAGAGACTCACTCCGAGTGTTGTCCTTTAAAAATTTATCTCCCACAGGCTCTCGAAGGAAGACATCAAGTATGCCAATGTCCTCACCAAGAACAAGGAGATCACTTTGAAGGACAAGGCGAAACCTAAGGAGGACTCAAGAGATAAGGAGAGTGAAGATGAGGACTTCGCTTTTGTCATCAAGAAGTTCAAGAAATTTCTAAGAAATGGTGACTACAATAAGAAGAAGAATGGTGACAAGTCTATGACTTGCCAATCCAAGAGGGCATGCTACGAATGCGACGAATATGGACACTTCATCGCTATTTGCCCCAAGAAGAAGAAGGGGCAAGATGACAAGCATAAATTTCACATGAAGAGGAGTTTGGGACACACTCATATTGGAAAAGAGTAGATCTTAAAGTGAATCCGGCTCCGAAGGAGAGAAGGGTATCGCAACAATTGCCATCAAGTCATCATTACTGAAGGAAAAACTCATCAACTACAAAAGCGGCTATGACTACTATGCTCTTACTTGCCTCATGGTGAAGGGGCATAAGGTATTTCCATATACTAAACATGTGACTAGTGATGACTATGATGTTGAGGATGAATTTAATCTCAAAGGCATCAATAAAAGCACACTTAGTAAGGTGACAAAGCTTATGAAGGTATTAGAGAGTAAGGAGAAGACCCTTAAGATGCAAGATGACTTGCTCATCCTTAAAAAAAAAGAAAAACCTTGCCCTTGAGAAGTCTTTGGCCAAAGAGAAGGTTATGGATTTGACTAACAAGATAAATGCGATCAATGAATCAATTGCTAATCAATTGCACTTGTTAGGTTTGAGAGTTTTGACAAGACCTATAAATCTCTTGAAGTGCAATTTGATGCTCTTTGGTCTAGCACTTCTTCTTCAAATAAAGCCAAAAATGACTATAATATATCCATAAGCAATGGGTGTGCTAGATACTATAATCTTTATGTTAGTGGCTATGCTACTAACATGTAAACACTAGATGAGTTCAAGAAGGAAAATGAGAGACTTGATGTATTGGTGAAATATGGTTGCATGAAGACGTATCGATCCTAAGATGCTCTCTACAAAACTCTCATCAAGCACAACAACAAGCGCAGCTTTGGGCTTGGTTTTTCACCTATGTGAGAACAAGTCACTAAATCACAAGGTGGATATAGTACAACAAGTCCATCAAAGTCGTGAAGAGTGGTGAAGATCTTCAGATTAAAGAGAACAAGAAGCATATACCTCAATCTATATTCTATGCTTATTATGTTTTTAAGAGAAACCATCGTAGTAAAGTATTAACTCAATTTGTGGGGTCTCATGGTGAAAAATGCAAGAGATGCTTGTAGATTCCTATCTTTTGTTACTAACATACAAGGACCCAAACTTCGCTCAAGTTAAGGTACCTAAATCTTAAGCATTACTTTTTTATAGACATACTCCTCTAGCGCATTGAGTTGGGTCATGAATAGTGAATGCACTAATCATATAATTGGTAAGAGGAGTATGTTCACCTCCATTAGAGATGATGGAGGACAACACAATGAGTTTTTGTTTGGAGATAATGGTAAAGGAAAGGTGATGAGTCTCGGTAAAATCACCATCTCAAATGATCTCTCAATCACCAATGTACTTAATATTCGATCTTTGAGTTACAGCTTGCTTTCTGTTTCTCAATTATGTAAAATCAGGTACAATTGTATCTTTATTGATGAGGGTGTGACCATTTTTATAAGTGATGGAGAGATCGTGGCTTTTGTTGGCAAGTTGAAGGGCAATCTCTATCTCGTTGATTTTTTAGGAGATATGGCGAGTTTTGAAGTTTGTTTGATTGCCAAATCTAGCAATGGTTGGTTTTGACAACATTGGCTAGCTCATATTTGAATGCGAAATTTGTCAAAACTTCTAAAAGGAGAGCACATTCTCGGTCTATCTAATGTGATCTTTGAGAATGGTGGAGTGTGTAAGGCTTGCCAAGCGGGAAAATAAGTCGGAGCTCCACATCCAACTAAGAACATCATGGGAATCAAGTATGAGTTCTTCGCTACATATGACCCATCTCAAAATGGGATTGTGGAGAGAACGAACTAAACACTCATTGAGACTGTGAGAATGATACTTGATGAATATAAGACATATAACATCTTTTGGGTGGAGTCCGTCAACATCACGTGCCACACCATTAAACGCCTATATCTCCACAAGCTCTTAAACACAATTGTCTACTAGCTCCTTATCGGTAAAATACCAAATGTCTCATATTTTTATGTTTTTAGGAGCAAGTGCTACATCCTAAGCAAGAGACCTCGCTCATCAAATTCTCCTCAAAAATGAATGAAGAATTCTTGCTTGGATATAAAAGGAATGCTCATGCCTATCGCATCTTCAACAAAGCCTCTGGTATTATTGAGGTCATGAGAGATGTGATGTTCGATGAATCTAATGGCTTCTAAGAGGAGTAAGTTAGTGATTGTGTTACAGATGAAGAGACCCCAAGCCAAGAAATCATAAACAAAATAATTGGAGATGTACGATCTCAACAAGTGCTAAGCGAGCAAGATGGGGTACTTGATCAACCCTTATCTAGACATGAGCAAGATGATGTTGAGCAACATGGTCAAGCACGGGTGGATGGGATCGATGTTTTGGGCACAATGGAGCAAAGAGACACTGAGTACACTCATGTCCCCTCGGTATACCATCCATGAGTCCACTAAAGCATTCAACGTGATTATCCTATCAACAACATCCTCAGTAACATTAGAAAGGGATTAACTACTTGCTCTCAAGTTACTAACTTTTATGGGAGTTACTCTTTTGTGTTCTCTTTGGAGCCTATGAAGATTGAAGCGGCACTCGAGGATGCCGATTGGGTGATAGACATATAAGAGGAGCTTAACAATTTCATTCGTAATAGGGTGGGGACTCTAGTGAAAAGACTGAACACCAATGCCATTGAAACAACATGGGTATTCCGCAACAAGCAATATAAACATGGGGTCATCACTAACAACAAAGCTTGGTTAGTTGTAAAGGGTTTTACCCAAGTTGAAGGACTTGATTTTGGTAAAACCTTTGCACCTGTTGCACACCTTGAATCCATTCGTATTCTATGTCATGTACGGGCGCCCGTATGCAAGGCGCAGGCGCGCCCGCGACGTACGCCGCACGGCTGAGCGCGTTGCCCGCGCGCAGGAGGAGGCTGGCCGTGTGCAGGACGAGCTGGCTTCGAGTGGCTAGGAGGAAGCTTAGCAGTTAGCTATTTTGGTAATGCCTAGAATCAAGGAGAGCCTGCTCCATTTGCTTAGGCCGTTGGCCATATAATCGTGTAAGGAGAACACTTGAGAATGAGGAAAGATCAGCATTCCCTAATCTCTCTCCCTCTCAACTAAGCCTGCGGCCGAGGGGTATAACCTCGTCGGAGAAGACGGACGGTGGCTACGAGCTACGTAGCCGAGGTCCAGCCAGTCAGGGGTTTGACGCCCTTGACAACCTGGTATCACGGTCACGTCGATCCTCACCTTCCCGCTCCGCCGAACCATCCGACGCCACCACGCCATTCCCCGCTGCTGCGCCGCCACCCGACCCTCCACCTTCCCCACCGTCTACAACATCAGCCACCTCCGTAACCTCATCCATAGCCGAGCCATCCAACGCCGACCTCGCAAAGATGATCGAGAGCCTCACTAGCACGATCGCCACCCTGAAGTCAGACGTCGCGACGTTGAAGCAGGACAAGGAGAAGTCCTCCTCCTCGTCGGGCCCGGGCGGTGGCCCCGACAGCCAACATCACAACGACCGACCCCCGAAGTTCCAAAAGATTGATTTCCCCCGCTATGATGGCAAGACCGATCCCCTGCACTTCACCAATAGGTGTGGATCGTATTTTCATCAACAACGTACAATGGCGGAGGAGCAGGTCTAGATGGCGTCCTACCACCTGGAGGACATCGCCCAGCTGTGGTACATGCAGCTCCAGGAGGACGAGGGCACTCCCTGGTGGGGGCGTTTCAAGGAACTCCTCCACCTGCGCTTTGGGCCGTCCTTGCGCTCGGCGCCGTTATTCGAGCTCACCGAGTGTCGGCGCACGGGCACCGTCGAGGAGTACTAGAACCACTTTCAAGTCCTCCTGCCGCGCGCGGGGCCGCTGGAGGAGATCCAGCTCGTGCAGCTGTTCACGGGCGGGCTTTTGTCGCCGCTTAGCCACACGGTGCGCATCCACAACCCGGCATCGCTCGCGGCGGCTATGAGCTTGGTGCAGCAACTGGAACTGATGGAGCTCGACAAGGCCATCCCGGCTCCAGGCCGGCCAGCAACGCGCGGTCTGCTGCCGGCCCCAGCGTCGCGCCTGCCACTGCCGGCGGCCCAACTGCCTTTGGCGCTCCCCACGCCGCCGGCGGGTGCAGCCCAGCCCAGAGGAGAGGGCAAGCGCCTGACGCCGGAGGAACAGGCAGAAAGGCGTTGACTCGGTTTGTGCTTCAATTGTAACGAAAAATATTCGCGTGGCTCTGCCGGCGCATCTTCTTCGTCGACGGGGTGGAGATTTCTGATGCCGACGACACCGAGCGTCCTGAGGAACACAATGGCGAAGCACCCTGCTTCTCTCTGTAGGCCCTGGCCGGAGTACCCGTGGCCGACACCATGCAGGTCGCCGTCGCGCTCGGGTCTGCTTCCCTCATCGCCCTCCTCGACTCTGGCAGCACGCATAACTTCATATCGGAGGCGGCTGCTCGGCGTTCTGGCTTACTGCTGCAACGGCGGCCTCGCCTCATGGCCATGGTCGCCAATGGCGAGCGGATCACCTGCACCGGCGTCATACGCAACGCGCCCCTCATCATCGACGGCGCCGCATTCCCGGCCGACCTCTTCGTCATGCCGTTGGCCGGGTACGATGTCGTCCTCGGCACCAGATGGCTCGGCGCGCTAGGGACCATTGTGTAGGACCTTAGCAGACGGCGCATGACGTTCCAACACCGCGGGCGCGCCGTCTGCTGGTCGGGCGTGCCTACGTCCAGCGCCCCTGCACTGGGCGCCACGACCGCGGGCGATCCACTACTGGAGGCACTCCTTCGGGGCGCTCTTTGGGGAAACCATCGGCCTGCCCCCCAAGCGCGCTCACGACCACCGCATCACCCTCAAGATCGGCACACAGCCGGTGGCAGTCAGACCCTACCGGTACTCGGCGGCGCACAAGGATGAGCTGGAACGCCAGTGCGCCGCCATGATCGAGCAAGGGATCGTCTGCCATAGCGACTCACCGTTCTCGTCGCCGGTCCTCCTTGTCAAGAAGCCCGATGGCTCGTGGCGCTTCTGCGTCGACTACCGTGCCCTGAACCCGCTCACGGTCAAGGACACCTTCCCCATACCTGTGGTCGATGAACTTCTTGATGAACTCCACGGCACGCGTTTCTTCTCAAAGCTGGACTTGAGGTCCGGGTATCACCAAGTACGCATGCGGCCGGAGGACGTGCACAAGACGGCGTTCCGTACCCACGATGGCTTGTACGAGTTTTTGGTGATGGCGTTTGGGCTTTGCAACGCCCCTGCGACATTCCAGGCGCTCATGAATGACGTACTCCGCCCCTTCCTCCGCCGTTTCGTTCTTGTCTTCTTTGACGATATTTTGATATACAACAAGACATGGGCGGATCACCTTCGTCAACTCCGTGCCGTCCTCGACGAGCTGCGACGCCACCACCTCTTCGTCAAGCGCACCAAGTGTGCCTTCGACGCTACGTCCGTCGCCTACCTCGGCCATGTGATCTCGACGGCGGGCGTGGCCATGGATCCGGCCAAGGTGCAGGCCATCCACGACTGGCCAGCGCCCCGTTCGGCTCGGGCGGTCCGCAGCTTCCTCGGCCTGGCGGGCTACTACCGCAAGTTCGTGCATAACTACGGCACGGTCGCCGCCCCGCTGACGACCCTCCTCAAGAAGGACGGTTTCTCGTGGGATGACACGGTGGCAACGGCGTTCACGGCCCTCAAGGCCGCGGTCACCACAGCCCTAGTCCTCGCCATGTCGGACTTCTCGAAGACCTTCGTCGTCGAGTGTGACGCATCGTCGCATGGCTTCGGCGCCGTACTCATCCAGGAGGGCCACCCGGTGGCCTTCTTCAGTCGCCTCATCACCCCGCGCCACCGTGCTCTTGCTGCATACGAGCGCGAGCTAATTGGCCTCGTCCAGGCGGTCAGGCACTGGCGGCCGTATCTCTGGGGGCAGCGCTTCGTCGTCAAAACGGATCACTACAGCCTCAAATACCTCCTTGACCAGCGCCTCGCCACAATCCCGCATCATCACTGGGTCGGGAAGCTTTTGGGCTTTGATTTTTCTGTCGAGTACAGGTCCGGCGCAACGAACGTCGTGGCGGACGCACTCTCCTGTCGTGACACTGACGACGGCGAGCTGTTGGCAATTTCGGCGCCTCGCTTCGACTTCATCACACGTCTTCGACACGCCTAGGCCATGGATCCAGCCCTGGTCGCCATCCATGATGAGGTCTGTGCGGGCGCCCGCGCCGCGCCGTGGGCTGTGACCGACGGCATGGTCACCTTCGACAGGCGACTCTACATCCTGCCCGCCTCTCCACTTCTGCCGGAGATCCTAGCCGCCGTCCATAATGACGGGCACGGGGGTGTCCACCGCACTCTCCATCGCCTGCGCCGCGACTTTCACTTTCCAAACATGAGGCGTTTGGTACAGGACTTCGTGCGGGCGTGCGCGACATGTCAGCGATACAAATCGGAACACATGCACCCAGCCGGCTTGTTGCAGCCGCTGCCGGTTCCCTCCGTCGTCTGGACGGACATCGGCCTCGACTTCGTGGAGGCGCTTCCTTGGGTGCACGGCAAGACGGTCATTCTCTCCGTCGTCGATCGCTTCAGCAAGTACTGCCACTTCATCCCCTTGGCGCATCCGTACACCGCCGAGTCGGTGGCTCAGGCCTTTTTCACCGACATCGTCCGCCTCCACGGGGTGCCACAGTCCATCGTGTCCGACCGCGACCCGGTGTTCACCTCGACGTTCTGGCGTGAACTGATGCGCCTCATGGGCACCAACCTGCACATGTCCTCGGCGTTCCACCCCCAGACGGACGGCCAGACGGAGGCGGCTAATCGTGTCATCGTCATGTACCTGCGCTGCCTCACAGGTGATCGTCCACGGCAGTGGCTTCGTTGGCTCCCGTGGGCCGAGTACATCTACAACACGGCCTACCAGTCCTCCCTCTGCGACACTCCGTTCCGGGTGGTCTACGGCCAGGAGCCGCCTTCCATTCGCTCCTACGAGCCGGGCAAGACGCGGGTTGCAGCGGTCGCCCAGGAGATGGAAGCACACGAGGCCTTCCTCGCCGATGTCCGCTACCGCCTAGAGCAGGCGCAGGTGGTGCAGAAGCAACACTATGACAAGAACCACCGGTTGGTCACCTACCAGGTCGGTGACTGGGCTCTCCTTCGGCTCTGTCAACGCACCGCCACGTCCCTCCCACGCACCACCACAGGGAAGCTCAAACCTCGCTACGTCGGCCCCTACCGCGTCACTGAACTCATCAACGAGGTGGCCGTGCACCAAGAGCTTCCGCCCGGCGCTCGTCTACACGATGTATTCCATATCGGCGTGCTCAAGATGTTCGTCGGCACGCCACCGGCAACGCCACCGGTCCTGCCACCCCTACTCCACGGTGCGGTGGTTCCAGCGCCCGCTCGGGTGATGTGTGCTCGCCTGGCGCGTGGTGTCCGTCAGGTGCTTGTTCACTAGCGCGACGAACCGCCCGAGTCTGCCACTTGGGAAGAGGTCGACGACTTCCGCGCCAGGTTTCCAGACTTTCAGCTTGAGGACGAGCTGGACTTCGACGGAGGGGGAGATGTCATGTACGGGCGCCCGTATACAAGGCGCAGGCGCGCCCGCGACGTACGCCGCGCGGCTGAGCGCTTTGCCCGCGCGCAGGAGGAGGCTGGCCGCGTGCAGGATGAGCTGGCTTCGAGTGGCTAGGAGGAAGCTTAGCAGTTAGCTATTTTGGTAATGCCTAGAATCAAGGAGAGCCTGCTCCATTTGCTTGGGCCATTGGCCATATAATCGTGTAAGGAGAACACTTGAGAATGAGGAAAGATCAGCATTCCCTAATCTCTCTCCCTGTCAACTAAGCCTGCGGCCGAGGGGTATAACCTCGCCGGAGAAGACGGACGGCGGCTACGAGCTACGTAGCCGAGGTCTGGCCAGTCAGGGGTTCGACGCCTTTGACATTCTACTAGCCTTTGTTACTGATCATAATTTCAAGATATATCAAATGGACATCAAAAGCACATTCCTTATTGGACTGATTGATGAATTTGTGTATGTGGAGCAACCCCTAGGCTTCGAGGACTCCGGCATCCACAACACATCTACAATCTCCACAAGGCGCTCTATAGACTCAAATAAGCCCCTAAAGCTTGGTATGAATGCTTCTGTGACTTTCTACTAAAAAATGGCTTTGGGATAAGAAAAGCGGACACTACTCTCTTCACTAAGAAATTCAAAGATGATTTATTTTTATGCCAAATATATATCGATGACATAATATTTGGTTCTATTAAGAAAGAATTTAGTGATAAGTTTAGTAGAATGATGATTAAGCAATTTGAGATGTTGATGATGGGTGAGATCAAGTTCTTTCGTGAGTTTCAAATCAAGCAATTAAAGAAAGGGTTTTTCATCTCACAAACAAAGTATCTCAATAACTTACTCTAGAAGTTCGAGACAAATGAGGTGAAACCCATTAAGACTCCAATGCCAACAAATAGACATCTCGACCTAGATAAGAAAGATAAACCTGTGGATCAAAAGTTTTATCGCTATTTGATATGATCCTTGCTTCATCTTTGTGCATCTAGACTCGATATCGTGCTTAGTATTTATATGTGATCTCATTTTCAAGACTCCCTAAGAGAATGTCATTTGATGGCTATTAAAAGAATCTTGAGATACTTGGTTCACACTTTAAACCTTGGGTTGTGGTACCCAAAAGACTCAAACTTTAACTTGATTGGTTATTCCAATTTGGACTATGCCGGTTACAAAGTGGATCGAAAAAGTATTTTTAGAACTTGTCAATTACTTAGGAGATCTCTAGTCTCTTGGTTCTCTAAGAAACAAAACTTCATAGCTTCATCCACTTCTGAATCCGAATACATAGCCACTAGAAGTTGTTGTGCCTAACTCCTTTGCATGAGACAAACCCTTTACGACTTTGGGTATAGTATGACACACATCTCACTCCTATATGACAACAAGAGTGCTATCAAAATCACCAATAATCTTGTCCAACACTAAAAAACCAAACATATCAATATTCATCTCCATTTCTTGAGAGACCATAAAGTCAAAGATGATATTTATGTAAGCCATGTCTCAACCGACAAATAACTTGTCAACATCTTTATCATGCCTTTAGATGAGCGGGGGTTTGTGGAGTTTAGAAATGAGCTAAATATTATCAATTCTCGAAACATTTCTTGAGAGGCACTATATTTTGAGATAAAGGGTTTGTTTAATCAATAAGCAAGTACAAATCTAAAAAATATACATAAAATATGAGTTCTAGTGTTAAGAGATCTTACTTTACTAAGTGTTGGTCTTGACACAAATTTTGAGCTCAAATATTCCAAAAATTATAAAAAATCCAAAAAAAGATTTTCCAAAACTTTGTGTGCTCATTTTGTTTTTCAAAAAATTTCATCTTAACCTAGTAAAATCTGATGTGATCATTGTTATGTAATATTAGATGTTGGCTAATCACATTGAGGTTCTCATATATTGCAAGTTCATCCTTCCTTTGACTCTGTGGACTAGAGTTTTCGGACCTTATCCATGAAGTCTTCTCTCTATCTTCACTGTCTATCAGTTATCTTGATCTGGAGTCTTCGCTCCTCAAGGCTAAAGTCTTCGCTCAATCTTTGCTGCCTTGGTTTACTTCCATCTGGAGTCTTCGGACCTTCGAGTATAAATACATTGTTATCGTCATTGCCGCCCCCATTCTTTCCCTTTCTTCTCCACTCTACTGCGGCGCTTGATGTCCCCACTGGTGATCTTTGGTTTTCACCAACAGAATTTGATCTTCTTTATCTCCACTCACTTATTGGTGAGTGGAGACTCTAAATCCATCCTGTGATCACCACTTTGGGTTAAGGTATTCTTTAATCTTAGGGTTTTATGATTTTTTTAGTTGATCTCTCAATCCTTAGACCTAGGGTTAAAAACCTTGTGCTAGGATAGTCCTAATACACTCCTAGAAACCTGATCTATACTCTACATTACGTTTCTTTGGCTAGATTTTGCATTGTTCGTGTAGTCCTCTTTGCAGAACCAGAGTCTCTAGCCAAAGTGACTAGACTTTCTTGACTAGCCTTTCTGCTTAGCAGGGAGTGCTAACTAGAGACTTTGAACACTTGGTTTGGATACTCCGACTCTAATTTCATTCTAGCCATTTACTCTATGAGTCTACCTAAATAACTTGGTTCCTATGTTCTTTTTCAGACTTTCTCATTATGGTGCACGTCAAGCGCACTCATGTTCTGAGTGGCTCCTCAAGCGATGAGTATCAAATGGGAGCTCTTCAAGGTGTCACTTTACTCCGCAATCCTCCCCGAGCTTCCTAATCTGACAAGGGCAAGGCCAAGGTTTCTCGTACCAAGAAAGCTACAAAGAAGAACAAGGCAACCCCTAATCAAGATCAAGGCTTTGAGATCTCTTTCGAAGCAAGTGAGATTCCTCAACTATCTTCATTGTCTTGCTTGGTACCCATCCTGCACCTCATCTCCAACCTGGCTCAAACACCGTCATCGACATCCATCTTTTTTGCTAGAAGTCTCCCATATTTTCAAACCAAGATCTAGCGTATGGTTGTGCATGGACTGCCTTTGATTATAATAGGAACATTGCTCAGTGCAAAAAACATAGGCTGAAGGACCCTAAGAGCATTGTCTATCTAGATATCAAGGATCTCCACTTCACTGTATGGTTTCATCAAGACTACTACAATAGTATGATCATGGGATGTCCAAAGCCATATTGATGGAAGAGAAGGACAAACTCGTGTTCAATGATGCCATCTATGTTTGCAAGGCAAATGGCCTCTGCAAGCTCATGGCACTTGAGTATGATTGGTGTGAGAAGATAGTTGATTAGTTTTAGGATACTCTTTTCTTTTAGACTTCAGAGATAGGAGAGCTAGAAATCAAGTGGATGTATAATGGCCAACCCTACAATGCTACCATGCATTGTATTACTCAAGTTTTGGAGCTTTATCCTGTTGATGTTGATCTTCCACGCCTCTACTCTCAGTGTCATACTCAACCTCATGAGTCCACCTTCATGTATGGCCCAAATGGCAAGGTGAAGACTACCCATGACTTCTCTCTCACTATAACATCCTCAACAAACTCTTCCGCCTCACCATCAATCCTAAAGGTAGCGATGCATCAGTTATTCAAGCTATTGCTATTGATCTCATGAACTACTCTTGCCCCAACAAGATCAAGTTCAGTGTGATGAATTTCATTTGTGAAGAGATGTATGATATTGTCATTGATCCCTATCGCTGACCAATCTATGCATCGTACATTATAAAACTAGTGGAAGCCGTCTCAGGTCTTTGCTTCATTAAGGAAGTGAAGCATCATCCTTATTGTCATCGTTCTCCACTGGTCGCTCCTTCCATCGTGGATGCATCCTTTTCTCATGCCTGTGCTTCTCCAAAGCCTGACTTCATCCTTAAGAGAGTCATGAAGTCTATGTTCTCCTTTTGCTTCTACAACCCAGTGAGTGTTCATCTCCTGGAGAAATGCCAAAAGGATTACCTTCGCTCTCAGAACTTTGAAGTGTCTCCTGATCACGAGGCACCAATTATTGTTGATCCTTTATTTGAGAAAGAACTGGAGGCGGCCCAAAGCACTCAAGCTCAATCTTTTGCTAAGACCTCTAACATTAGCATGGATATTCACTCAAGCTTAAGACTCTAATGGTCAAATAATGAAGAAGCCAACAAGGCGATAGCAATAATGGTGATGATCATGATGACAATGCCACCAGATTGAATTGATTTACTTCCTCCTTCCTCTTGTGCTATTTTTGTCTTTTTTTATCTTGATGACAAAGGGGGAGTATTATGGGCTCAAATTTTAAATTTTAAATTATTAGTCCTTTTGATTTCCCACAGCAGACTCTGACTGGATTCTCCGGACCTCAAGGCTGGATACTCCGGACATTCTTTCAATTCCTATGGACATGTAATAACCATTATATGTGCATGTGTTGTAATGACTGTTAGTTTATTCTTTTATCTCATTAATAATCCTGCAATGTGATGAGATGCATGTTTGATTGATGCTTGTTTTATTTTCTATGTTTTAGTGATATGTCATGTCAATGCATCTTTCTTTCATCTTTATATACTCTTATAAACATTGCACCCCACGGTTGCGAGGAAATAGGGGGAGTTTACATGTTTCTCCTTAAGATGTGCATATGCGTAAACTTCACTCATTACTATGCACACATTTAGGGGGCTCATCTATCTACTTTTAACCATAACCTCAATCTGTATACTTACTTTTATGAGCCATATGAGTATTTTCATCAATCATCAAAAATGGGGAGATTGAAAGTACATCTAGGACATTTAATGGGTTTTAGATGATAAATAAAAACAAAATTAGGGGGCTATTGTGTTAAAGTGAAGAAAAGTACAAGAGTTAGACTCCAGAAAAATTAAATTGATAAAAAGAAACCCCATAAAAGAAAGGTATTGAAGAGGATTCAACGTTGTGATTTAAATGCATTTTATTTTTCTTGAGTGCTAGAGTTTAATAAGGGTATAAATATTAGCCCAAATTACTAAGCAAGTGTTCAATTAGATTCCTTAAATTTTTTTGAGTAAACACTTACACCACACGTACTTTTTGGTTTTGGTTTTCTTTAGAAAGGCTTTCAAATATTTTGTGGACATTTTTGATCAAGTTTTCCTATCTAATAGTTAAAGTGGATTGGAGTCTCCGGTATTTAGTGATAGACCCTTCGGAGAATTTTCTCTATTTGACAATAAAGGTTGTCCAGAGTCTTTTAAAGGTTTAGATCGGATACTCCAGACTAGTTTTGTTGCTTCATATTGTGGTCTAGAGTCTTTGGCCCCTAGGGGCGGATACTCCAAAGTGTGAATTTTTGAGTAATGGTTACTTTCGTAGAGACTTTGTTTTTAACCACACCAATTCCCACTTTGTGGGTTGGATTGTTCATTCATTTCATCCCTTCTCTCCATATTATTTCTAGGGTTTCACACATCTCTTGATTTTTCCATGAAATCCATCTCTTTATGAGTTATTTTTTAGAGCTAGTTAGTGAGAGGGTTAAGGATTTGATTAAGCATTATACAACACATTAGGATGAAAAAACATTATATACAAATTCATCTTGTGCTTCCAAGTGTTATAGTGCAATCCATTAAATTGAGGAGCATGTTCGGAAGGCATAGAGATAAAGTGGATAGAAAAAAAATTGAGAATTGAGCTTTTTATAGTCAACAAGAATAGTGACTCTCTTCTTGGAAGCGCTCTTCCTGATGGAGCCATTTTCATTCTCTCCATTCTCTTCATTCACTTTACTTGGATTAATAGGTTTCTCTCTTGATTGCAACATCTTTTCTTAAAGTGGTTAAGCCAATTTAAAGATTAGGCTCTAATACCAATTAAAATGACCTTGTGCTGTACAAAGGGGGAGGGTAAATGCGTAATCCTTAAAACTTGCAGTAGAATTAAATTACCCACCGGACTATCCGTTCCCAACTACAAAAGACTCTGATCGAATTTCTTTGCGCATCTAAAAAGACGTGTGCTAGGGACAATCTTTGCCAAGATGGGGATGAAAAATAGATCAAAGCAACTACAAAGAACTAGAGAACAAGCAATACAAGGAGACACACGATTTTTCACTAAAAGTTCAAATCCAAAGATCTTACTCTCCATTGAGGGACTCTAATGAATTGCATCTCAGTCGACTTCGAGCCTCTCTAAGCTAATAACCAGGAAGATACTTTAGTCTCTAAGCTATTACCAAGACAAGCACCGTTTTCACGTGACCACCAATATCTACACTAGGACAATGTGCTCCTACCTCCAATGAAAGTTACTCTACCAAGCAACTTCCTAGTAATGAGTTTAGTCTAATAGATTATCTCTTTCCTTGTGGAGGTGAGGGAAACCTTCACAAACTTTATCGAGCGATTCACATGGTCGAATTCTTGAGAGCAATGGCTAGCCATCTAGGAGGAACACCTCCAAGAGTAATAAGTTCGAATCAAGGGCTGGATGTTGATCCACAAGTGTTCAATTCACTCCACTAGCTCACTCACTCACAAGATCAAAATCACTCACTCACAAGAAATTTTGGTTGAAGAATCAAGGGAGGAGTGAGAATAAACCCTAGAGAAGCTATGGGAGTAGACTTAAAAGGTGTGACAGCCAACCCCTCAGTGGGGGATGGGTGGAGTTAAAAACTCACTCTCTCCCAAAAGTAATCGTTACTTAGAAATTCAAACACCTAATACTTCGATCCCAGGACTGGAGAGCCCGGCCATGCATGGCACTCTACAGCAAAGGCTATCTGGAGAATTAAGTTAAGTCACTGGAGTTTTCGGTCAGTGTGCTTTGTTAGATAGAAAATTCTCTGGAGACTTCGGTCTATTTTCTCTGTTGGATAGAGAAAATCCTCTAGAGATTTCGGTCCATGTAATCAAAGTCTCTAGTGTATTTTCTCTATTAGATAGAGCAAACTAACTCAGAAAAAAAATCCAATAACTCTGACAAAACACCCTAAAGCCTTCCTCACACTCACCCTAGAACCCAAGTGTAAGTGGTGCAAGTGTCTCACTGTAAAGATCAAGGAATGGGTAAATGAACACTTGTTCACAAAGATGATCTTTTATGGAATCCCTAAATAGTAGGATAAACGCGTCTTCAAGTCCTCTTGCCATTTTTTATACATGTTCATAGGGACTAAATCCTACACTTTAAACTCTTTTAAAGTATTAGTTCCCTAAATATCTTGTCATCTATCATCTATAAAGTCTTAGATGCACTTTCACCGGTATTCCAAACTTATTGGTGAGCCGGTGGGCAATGTTGCACTTAGATGAACTAGTGTCTGCAGAAACTTCAATACACCACATCAATAACCGAAAGAACACGGTACATGAATGGAACACGTTCATTTTGTTTTTATTTACTTCAATGGTTTAAGATCATGTCTGGCTGAAACAGGAATGCATATAAGACTCCCTGCAGGTGGCATCGCAATAAATCAAAGCAAACGAATCTCTCTAATATGTCTGCAATATTTTCCTTTCTGTTCTTTTGCTCTTTCTGTTGGCGTTGGATGGATGGGCCACCGTGCATGTGAGATCTACTACCCAAAAAAGACGAAAAGTTGTAAAGACGTACGTGATGGATTTGAGACCAATTGCTGTTAAGTCAATCAAAGGCTAGTTAGTCATAAATTATGCAGGCATTGTGTATTGTTATCTCCAAAGTTCATGCAAACAAATTCCACTGCTCCAATTAGGCAAATATTGGAGATGTCATTTTGACCATGTAAAACTATTTTACCAGATTACATATGGCTGGCAAACTGAGCTAGGTTCTTTCTGATAAAACTTGTTCATTTGGGTTGCAGTCGCCGACTCAGTGTGGTGCTCAACTCAGCTAATTATTATTTTTTTAACAATAGGCAGCATACTCATCAACATCCAGACACATGCATTATGTGGTAACTTTACCAATTCAAGATATTTTGGCCCAATTTTTAGACGTACATATATATGAGTGTGTTCTATGTTTTTTTTTAAAAAAAGAAAGGAAAAGAAAAGGATTACATATGGTTGGATAAAAAGGTAGATGGCATGTTGGATGCCGATTTTTTTTTCTCGAGCACTGATGAGTGATCATATGATCCAACTGCAAAACCTTACCCCATTTCAGGTTTTTTCCCTCCTCCCCCCTGGGAAAACACAAACCACACCTTTGGACCATCAGTGACCAATAATGCATCATTCCAAATCTCCAGCTAAGCTATGACGCATTGCCTCCCCCCAACAACACCACCACCTTTGCCCCTGACAAGTGAACGGCCAACAATGTGCCATCAACAGTGGCAACAGAATAATTTGGGGGCATTCATGCATTCATGCAGGAACAGGGCATGACACTCAAGATGCTCAGCAAAGCAATCTTCTTGTAGATCTTGGACCATGGCACTAGGAAGAAACTGGTGAGGAGGGGATGAGATTATGTCCCGTTTTGCAAGGACGGTTGGGATCATGGATATCTTTTTCCAGGTGTAGACTGTTTGATTGGACAGTAATTCTACCTTTTTGCTGTTTGTAGGAGGCCAAATGAGTTGACTAATGCATCATGAAGCACCGTCACTGGAATATCTACCATCACAAGTAGTTTACAGCTGCTAAGAAATAACACGGTAGAAATTCTTAAAACACATGATCTTAATTTGTTGGACCTTAGCTGTAAAGGCTTTGATTTGGTGGGTACTCTGTACTTTAGCAGTAAAAAAAGAAAATAAGAATGGGCTGTATAATACCACACGAGCTGAGTAGGACTTGGAACAAAGATACCTGGGATTGTTAGGCCCAGTCGCCTAGCCCCACACCTCCACTTGTAATGAAAATGAAGTAAAAAAGATGGAAATCATGGAGGTTTTAAAATCCAAGAGCACAAACAATGGTTTAGATGATTGCCATCTATGTAATCTTTTTTAGATAAAATTTTTATATACCCATGAAAACTCACTCAATTTTTCTCATATCTTTGAAATTTGCCCATCCTGCTATACTCCTGAAATTTTAATTTACTCCTTTCCATACCCTGCGCACTTAGGTTTCGTTCATTTTACTATTAAGTTTGGTTGTGAATGACTTTAATGCCCTTGAGGAGGATGGAGGAGTGTTAACAAACTTGAAAAATGATCAAAATTTTCTTTGAGTGCACAGTATGTGCATTTTATGATATTAAATAATTAGTGCATAAAAATTTAACATAAATTTTGAAAAACAAACAAATGAAATATATTGAACTTTTTTGAAAATTTAATACCCAATAGTGTAGGAATCAAACCAAATTTTCATTTCTATACCAAACAGTGCTACTGACAAACCAAATTAGCTAGGCAATACCTTAATAGTACATCATGATCATCATGAGCCCATATCATTACATCACCACATCAAACAAGAAATACTTATCGAAGCAAAATATGGCTTATGAATGAAATATCCGTAGAACAACAATGTAAACTAATTAATTGTAAGCTACCTATAACTCACTGTTGCCAAAGGGAGCCGTTGCCAATGAGAGCTTGGGAGTCGGGAATGGGACCTCGGGCATCGACGGTAGTAACTACCGAGGATATGAGCACTAGGGGCTAGGCAGATGGGAGACAGAGCGATCGACGATAACAGGAGCTAGGGCAGCTGCCACCACTAGGAGCCTAAACTGCTGCCACCAAAGAGAGCCGGAGTGGCGACATCGAAGAGAGCTCGTGGCTGATGGAGCGTGTTTAACAGGAGCCAAAACCGTCGTTGTCAATAGGAGCCGAAGCAGGGGCCACTGTTGGGAGCCAGACCATCGTCGCTGAAGGGAACTCATGGTCAAGGAAGCACTGCCTATGGGAGCTCGTGACAAAGAGTGTCATCGATGGGAGCTTGTGGCTAGAAGGCACCACTGACAGCAAAGAAAGTTTGGGACGAGAGGCTGGTGGTGACTCGTAGGCAACGACATGCAGACACCCCACACCAGTGGAGGGGATAGGGGCACGGGATAGGGATTGGATCCTCAACTTGTTCTTAGGGTTTTTTATGAGTATTTTGGTGGTTTTTTGAAAAACCTAACAAGCTAACACATGCACAAACTAGCAAAGCCGATGGAAATGTAACGGTAGAGACATTAAAGGATCATTAAAATTTCGGGAGTATTAGAGAGATTGGATTAGTTTTGATAGGTACACCAGGAATTTTCTCATCTTTCTATGTCATTTGAATATAAAACATATACACAAATCTCACAATAGGTCATCTGTTGAGATAGTTCAGTTAGCTTTAAATAATTAATGATTTGATTCTTCAGACAACACATATTAAGTTGTGTATTAGAACATCTATCAAACAACAATCTTCTCTCTTCCTTTTCTCTCCCCTCACCTTATAAAAAATCCTATGTGGCAGCTACTCCAAACGCTGATATCGGATTATTGTTTATGCCCTAAGGAAAATTACTCCCAAAGACATTGGAACAAAATTTTGCAAAATTTCTAAAATAAAGGAATAGTGGGTTGATTGGTTTATTACCAATGTTAACCTTACAAAAAGATTGGTCATGTCAATCCATTTTGTTTATTGGGAAAAAAAATCAGCACTGCCATTTTTATAGTACTATATTGTATATTGTAGATATATACATGTACACACACCACTACATATACACATCACACTTATATGCATGATTCAAAGAGACAAACGAGAAATTTCTAACTTCATGAAAATCATATTGAAAGTACACTAGCATATGCATAATTTTTATGGGCATTAGGATTTACCAATTTTTTTCAACAAATCCAACTAAAGCTACGCGCACTTCTAAAATTTTGGGAATAAACCAAAATTATACTTTACCAAAATTTTTGTAATATCTAAATTTATCATCATCATGATTTTGGGGTTTTGGTAAGTATTACGACGGTCTCTATCCAAACAAGCTCTAGTTAACCGTGTAGGTCTTTTGCCCACATGACTGCGGATTTACGGCCGGTGGTAGGAAAGGCGATGGATCATGTCGTTGAACATCGAGGAACGGGGAGACGACAAACCAGAGAAAAAGACGCGCGGGCAGCGGCTGTTTTTATATGGGCGGGCATGCGTGATTGCTTTGAGTCCTGAGACAAGTGCAGAATCATGATGTCGCCGTACTTTGGCCTCCTACTCGTTCGATCGATTCAAATGAGGATGAGAGGAAGAAGAAGAGGAAGTTCCCGGCATACATGGCAGCCAAAGCTACTACGTCTGCGTCGAGAAGAGAGTAAAAAGAAGGGCAAATTCTGAACGCCCCGGATGAATCCACTTCAGAGATTCTCTTCATGATTGGGGTTGCAAAGCTGGTTGATTTAGTTTACTGACTTTCTCCAAGAAAGATGCATCTCGTTCATTCTAACATGCTACTCCTACTCTATCTTCTCAGGATGCAATTTTCTGAAACTGGACGAAAAAACAGGGTGTTTAGATAAGAACTACACCTGCTGCAAACAGTGGCAACTCTGAGATGATATGGATGTATTTTCTTCTGCCATTTTTTTCAGTCCAGTTTGTTGGCTTGCGAGATTTTTCAGGCAAACCAAACTGGGCATATATGGATGCTAGCTGGGGCACACCGATCATCATTGGACTGAAAATTCTATTTGTTGGGGGTATATACCTGCTGTATACATGCCATGTGCAGCAGTAGTATCGTGCCATACTGGGGGTGCAAAACGAAATCAGGCCAAATTCATTCACATGGCGTCCATGCTATGCACTGCATATGCTGCTACGGAAGCGTACAAAGTATGAGAATGTTGTCACTTTTGCGTCTCCATCTTCGGCGGCAGTACAGTAGTCGGTACAGGTACACCCCATGTCGACCCCATGCATGATCTGAATATGCATACTGATATATTGCACATTTGCAGCATGAGTGCAATTTAATATTGCTTAATTTCTTGGCCTAAATGATTGAATCTACCATGGTTGCACCCCTTCATTTGTGACACGCCGCCACGCAGAGAGATGCGTGGTCGTTTTGTTTTTCCACACGACACGCGATTGATCATAGTTTCAGTTTCAGAATTTATAAATGTTACAATTAGTTATATATATAGATATATACGACTGCATATACTCAGCTAGAATACGAAATGAAATTTTACGTATTATATATCTGCAATTCTCGAACTACTCAGTCATGCAGCCGTAGTTGCAGTAGCATGCAGAGAAGCTGTATGAAGCTTAGCACGTTTAATTTCAGAGATAACAGTTCGTCAACATCTGTGACTGACAGGACAAGCTGGAACCGTTATACTACAAAATTAAAAAAAAAAGAATACCGTAAGATCGAAGTGAGATGTGACCATGGATTGATATGAAAGAGAGACACTAGTTAGTGTTTTGGAGGTACGTTCTGCAAGAAGGTGCCAAGTTGCCGGGGTTCAGATAATTCTCAGAAGTTTTCCAATCAAAGCTCAGTGAGGAGCTACTAGCTCTAGCTGAATCTAACCAACATACATGCATGTCAACATGATCTATCAATCAAACGGAACCCTTTACTTCTCCCTCTCTTTCAAACCCCTGATCATGGCCAAAACCATCAGCAGCTGCTGCTGCACGCGTACACTGCACAGCTCAACAGTCAAATACCACCAACTAGCAACACAACTTCTCTATCAGTCAGTACAGTGCTCGACCTACCCGGGCGGACAGGTCTCCTGCATTTCCACGACTCCATCACTGCACGATCTAGCGTATGATATTAGGTAGAGAGAGAGAGAGAGCGCGCTAGCTATGGAGAGAGCAGCAGCAGTAGCAACAGCTACTAGCTAAACCTGCATGCAGCTGTGTCCAGCAGCAGCAGAAGCAGCGGTAGCATAGCACGAGTAGACACCAACGTAGGACCGAGAGAAGCGTAAATAGTAAGATTATCAAAAATAATTTTTTATAAAATTAAAATCAAAATCTCATATTTTTTTTGATATAGTCGGTCTCCTGTTGTGGATCCAATTGTACTTAGTCCAACTAATGACTTATTGTTGGTCAACCAACTAGGAAAAATAATCTTAAAGTTAATAAAATTTTAAAAATATATCAACTTTATTATATTAAGATATATTTATAAAGTGTACGTAAAGAATTTATCTCAATAAACTCATAACTAAAGTCTAAATTTTATTTTTTTCTATCTTTCAAAAGTAATATATTGAGGACTAGAGTATCTATCTATTTATACCCATAGATAACTATACAAAGACTCTAAATTCTATTAGAACTAATACTTTTAATCATATAAGAAACTCTCTTGTACAGATGCATAACTTTCTATACGAATTTAAACTCCATCTTTCTAAACTCATACTTTTTTCAAATTTGACTTCAATTTCTATACACATACAATCTCTCTTCTATGCCATATAGAATTTTCACCTCTACATGTATTGATTTCTACCCTTTAGTATCCCACGTGATATCTCGATCATTCAGACATTAACTTCTCCTAAGTCGATTTTTGATCCATCACCGGTAATACTCTCGAGACTTCAAGACTCACCTACACATACAAAAATAAAGAAACTATATCCGAGCACAAGTTTTCTACACAATATTAGCACACAAACAGTATATCATATGCATATAAAACACATAAAAATCTTATTTATCAAATAATCACTTAGAAACATAAAAATAATAAAAAACTGATTTCTCTTCGTAGTCTACAGATTGGACCATCGGGCTAACCAGTCTAACCTCACTCATGGTTGCATCCGAGCAGTCTCTTTGGCCCAATCTGACTGCGTTTATACAAAACTGTTTCTGGCTTTGTCGGACTACGTGTAGACAAAAACACTCCATTTAAAATCAATTCAATCAAATTTTAAGTTAATTGGCCATTATAATTTTTTAAATCAAAAACAATGATTTTACATCGAACACATTTATATTTTCTGAAGCAACAAAGCTATCCTAAACCTAGCTACAGCACCAGCTGGCCGGCTAGCTGGCGTCCATCGATCTCACTACGTGATAATTAATCAAACCATATGTTAGACAGGTTCTTCAGAAAAGAGAAAGGGAAAGGTAGTTGTCACTAGTCATATGTGCAGGCCCTGTCTTTTTGGCCTTCCAAAAGGAGAGAATTGAAACTGGGGCGATAAATTCGTGGCAAAATCCAAAAGAAGGTCTTGTATCGAGGACCTTTCTCTACTATCCAAAAGGAGATCTCAAATAATGTACTAGTAGTTTGCATTTGGCTAAGCTGTGTGGTGGCCGGCCGGGCTTGACGACGACGACGACGAACGATGATGATGGCCACCGCGTGCACGCCGTGCCGCCCTCGGTGCAAGCTCCAGCTTTTGCTTCCTTTTGTGTTTTCTGCCGTGCTAGCTAACTAGCTGTGCTGCACACTGCTGCCGCTGCTGCTGCCTTTGCTTGCTTCGATCTGATCTTCATATTCTTTAGCCTTTCTCTCATGTGTCGCGCGTGTGTACAGCCTACTGATGGGCATTGCCAGTGTACGTAGTACGTACTATGCTGTTGCTTCTGCTGTTGTGTACAGGATGAGCAGGAGAAGAGTATAATTCCTTCACATCCTGGAATTGAGGGCAATGCGATGCAAAGCTAAGGCATGGCATGCAGCAAGGGAAAAATATTTTCCTCACAACTCATATCAGCAGCAGCTGATGATGCCTGACAAAACCTCCAAGGTAGGTTGCTGTCGTCCTGGCACGAACGGTCATTTCAGGCGCGCACTAGCTGGTCTTTGATGTATCCCAGGATTGTTGGGACGACGGGAATCGCTTTTGTCCAGAAATTGAAACGGCCAAAATGTGCTGTGGTAAGGCTCTGATTTGTTAAGCTATGGGCTTAGAAGCCGTGGAAAAAAATCAACTAAAATGAATTTAGAATAAGACTTTTATACTTTTACTTTTAATTAACGATAAAAAAACTAATACTGAAAAATAGAAAATGATATGAAAAAAACACACACGTACATTAATTTCATATTGAGTTTTTAAATTCAAATTTGGTTGTGGCTTATAAGTTGACACAATGTAATTATAGTTTTTAGACGTTGGAATGCTTAAGAGAATATGATTAGTGGCCCTGTTTTGAGTTTGAGTTTGGGGATTGTCACAGGTCTATATCAGACTGTCTCACACAACTTTGCGTCAGCCTATACACAACTGTTAATTAACATTTGACTCTATAAATATAATTGTAATTTATACATAATAGATTTGAAAGGTCAAATTGAATTTGAAATACAACTCATAGCATATATTATCATAAATACATAATTATATTTTCTATACAATAGTTTTAAAAGTATTATTGAATTTCGTATATGACTCTTAGCTTCTGTTTTGATAGATACAATCATATTTTTTATACAACTATATCAACTGATCTACATCGTTATAATTTAAATTTATCATGATGGGATGATCAATATCTCTTTTTTTTTCTTCAAGTAATGTGAGAAATTTAAGCTTCCGAAACAAGCTTGCTGCCTCCTTTCTATCTTGTATAATAGGATAGATTTTGGAGAGTTCGAAATAGAGAGAAGACTTTCTCCAATTCATCCTAAATTCCTACCAAGTCTTCAGAGGATTCTACTAGGATCCGCTAGATAACACCACCATTTGTGGGTCAGCCAACCGAGCTCTAATCATCCCCTTCTTAAATAGTGCATATGGTGCCAACAAATAAGTCAAGTTCCCTTGTACCATCATTTGATGTGGGAATTTAGAATTTGCCACTCCATCAGTAGTAGTTGCATTTTTGATATTTGCAACTCATGTACCACATGCCATAGCACATGAGTAGTAAATCCTGAATTTTGCTTTTTTAAAATAACCTTAATTTCATATGAAATATGTTCCTTAGTAGAAAATCAGCGTGGTGACCCATATAGTTTGTATGGCTAACTTCATTACAAAATTTTCTTATATAATAGAGTAGGGATAAAGAATCGATGTTTTTCCCCTTGCATTTTCAGTGATATTTTTAAGCTTGTTTAGTCCAACTAATATATAATTCATAGTCCACGGATACGACTGCTCTTTGCTAACAAAGGATCCTATAAACCAAGTTGTATTTCTACTTAGATTCTTTGATTTAATCCAGGCCGATATAATTTGAACCCACACTTTAATCAACAGCTTTTTAAACCATTCTAGATAAAATGGATAAACTCTTTGTGTAGTTGCATGGTGCCATATGTTTATTAGGAACATAGCAATTTCTACTATTGTGCGCAATACAAGGTATGGCATATATATTAGGTCCATAGAGGCATAAAGCATAAAAGTTACAAGACTTCTAAACAATCTATTAGGATTTTGATTTGTACTTATTGGAGGACTCTCGCTTGGAGTAAAAATACCCAATGGAAAAACCACAAGCCAAACCTAACCAAAGCAAAGCGAGAGGAGTTAATCCAAAAGAGGCAGCAGAAATTAGGGTACATGACAATATTGGATGCCTGCAATATTTTTTTAGTACACTAGATTCGTATATATGGCAAAAGGCGAAATAGAAGAATCAAAGCCTATCAAGCCTATCAGAGAGAAAGTTGAAGGGTAGGATTATCAAAAACGAATTTTTTTATAAAAGAAATATCTGATCCAAATAAAATTATAATACACTATCATATACCACTGGTCTGATTGCCTATCTATCGCTAATCCGATCACCATGCTATCGGCACTTTGACAACCTTGATGTCGTCGATCCATCTGATATCTTGCCGTTGATTTAACTATTTACAAATAAAGAATATAACTTGATAAAACTATTAAAAATATATTAACTTTATTACATCAAGATATGTCTATAAATTGTATATAAAGCACTCATCTCTTATAAAATTTATACTCATAGAGCATCAATCACTCATCTATTTATATCCAAAATCTTTATCTCCAAGTAGGAGTATAACTCCTACTTCTACTTGTAGTCAAACCCTTAAATTCTAAGTCCAGCTAGGTGTAAAACTCATATTTCTAATAGGACTTAACATCTCATATTTCAAATCTTTTATAATTTTCTAATTTAAATTTTCTTTCTTCTTAGTCCCACTTCAAAGTTATTCATGATTTCTCCAATATTCGTACACATAACTTGTGAAGCCTATTACAAAATCCACTCCACACGATGTCCATCCACTATATGCCATTTTGTGCTTAACTTCGTCACCTAGCATTCTTGACGGTTCTAAACCTCAACTCCTCTTGAACCTAATTCTGGTCCTGCCATTGATAGATATTGGCCTTAAGGCCTACTGACTCTAATCCAACTTCATCACATGACGTTCTGATCATGCTAGACCTCTACTCCTCTAATAGTATAGTCTCGTTCATCACCATTAAATAAGTTTGATCTCCAATCACCTGTACACAAAATAGATAAAACAACTATTTCTAAACATAAATACCGCAACCTGACCCACATTAGTCACATACACTCACATAGCACCATAAATATTTCTAAACTAATTTTTAATAATTAAATCATTTGTAAAGTCAATTGTTTATCATAAAATATCAATCACGGCAATGATTTAACAATCTCCCTCTTCATGAACATATTGACAATATCTCCAAAATACAAATTAGTGTTTGTGAAAAATATAAACCAAAAAGATATCCAAAAAACACAAGCGGCTCAAAAATCACAAAAGTGGAAAAAGAACTCTCCCCCTTTTTCTAAAAAATAATTCTTCCAAATTTTGCAAAATTTCAATAAGATCACAAAATTGACTATTTTTAAGAATCTATCAAAATTGTCAAAACTTTTGTCAATTAATCACAAAAACAAAAAAAAATTCTTCAAATTTCTCTCTCTATCAAATTTCTCCCCCAATCTTTAATCATGCATTTTGTATATATTTCTCTCCCTTTAATAATGATTTCATCAAGAATGTAAAAGAGAGAATAAAGAACCAATTTAAAGTCCAAATGTTATGATTTCACACTTATCAATTGTAGTAAATAGCTATTTGTTTTTTATAAGCTTTGAAGTATACCAAAAGCAATCCAATGACATGTTTTGCAAGATAAAGGAAAAACATTGGTCAACTAGCAAATAACATGGGTTAAAGTCCAAACATAATCAACGATATTAAAATCAAGATCAAATCAACATTAAAAATTTATAATTTTAATAATTTATAATGCAACGCTTCCACTAATATAAAGGTTGAACAAAATAACCCCATATATTAGCAAGTCGAATTAAACACACTTTTTCAAATTTATTTGCTCTTCCATAAATATTGAGAACTTTCAATAAATCATGATCTATGCTTACTTTAAACTTTAATATTATGCATATAAAAGAAAACTCTTAATTACATCGGGTACGTTCTTATCGTGATTATTATTTCTAAGGATTTAGAACCCATTATTTTTCTCATCACAGATACGTCCTTACGATGAATACTGTTTTTAAGGATTTGGAATCCATTTATACCTCTCATAAAGTAAATACAATAAAATTAATTTTATTTGCTCTTGAGACATTTATAGAGCATTTAAGGAATAAAAAACTCAATCAAAATATATGCAAATATAAATTATTCAAACTAGAACTAGTTTCAATGTTGCATATTTCTTTAATTCAAGTAATAGAATTATGTTTCATACATCATATAAAAACTAAACAACATACAAACTATACTAGAGATCAATAAACCTCATTTATATTGCTAACAACCATAAGAATATACAAGAGGTAAAAATCAATTTTTTTAATTTATTTTTAGATTAAGAGTAATGCATAAAAATAAATATAAATACAATGAAAAGCATAAAATCCTCCTCAAATCAATCTCTAATTCTCAAAAAAGTAGCAAAATGAGAAGAACCAAAGATTTTAAAAAGACCACCAACTGCTAATGATATCACCAAGTTTCTCAAAAATTAATATAAATCCACTTACAGTGAGTATCAAAACTACAACTTTCATAACTAGCACAAAACACTAACAAAGGGGATAGTAGTAAATTATATGGCAATTAGAGAGTAAATTGATGTCACCTTCAAAACAATCGTTATCTCCATATTTATGCACATGGGGAGTATGTCGCCAAAAGACCTACAAACAAAAAGATGTCAAGGCCTTCGTGTTGGGATTAGAAAAAAGAAATTTAAGAATCCAACATGGAGTTACACGACCAGTAGAACCAATAGGTACATATGTACAATCAAAATTAAACTTATGTGAAATCTTATCTCAATGTTTCATAAAAGGTCGGTCTGATTGTTGTATCATAATTACACGTGGTCGGTCTAACCACCATTGTCCTCCTAATCTGACTGGGCGCCAGTTTAACCGTGACTTCACTACTAGTCTGATTAGACCTGGCTACCGGTCGGACAGCTAGGATGCATGTGGTCTGACCACCCTTGATTTGTGGTCTGACTACTCTCTAGTCTCTGATCTGATTGAGCCATCAAAAGAAAAGCGTGGTATTTACCATCTCAATATTGCAAGCTCATGTTCTCTATCCATTTTTTGTTTTCTTCCATGTCAAAAGCAAAACTAAATCAAATGTCCATCTTTACCACAATTGGTGCAATTATAATTTACACGTGTTGTTTCTTTTGAAGATAAAGAAGAAGTATTTGCACAAGTTATAGAAAGGTTTTTCAAAATTCCAGCTGTTGGTGGACACAATTTTGACAATACATCACTTCTGGTATCATAAGTTACTTGAGATAGTTCTATTTTCATCGGTAAATACACAGAACCTTGATCAGGCTCTCTAATAATATATCCATCCACCGTCTTCTTGATCAAACTGTGTAAGGTGTTCACCAACACTCCCGATTAGTTGATGAGTGCGTAGTGAACTGCTTTGTTGATCATCTGTTGCATCGGCTTTGGAGGACTCACAGGTGATGACTGGCTCGATTCTCCTATCAAAACAGACTTTGGCAGTTGTGATTTCTAAATCGGCCATTTTCTAGTTATGCCAAAGAACTCCAAACAGAGCTACTGAAAGTTAGCCATGTTTTGCTCTATTTGTTGCATTTGCTCATTAGTTAAATCTTCCATTATCACTAGAATTATGTTGTCCATGTTGATCCCTTTTCCGACCATCGTGCTGAAGTTGAGTTTCCCACTAGGCGTGCCAAACGGTGTGTTTGGCACCAAAGTGCACAGGGGCCAATTGAATCAGGCGGAGATGGGAGTGAGCCGGCGGAGGTTCGATCGAAGGGGCGACGCCTTGGTCACACGAAGGCCTAGAAGTTCTGCTTAGCTCCAGTGTAGGTCCTTATCTTCAAGGTTTAAGAACATACCAGTCAATTTGATCGTACAATTGACAAGGAGATAAAGAGAATAAGATCTGCGAGCCAATCAGCCGATGGACCGATACGGCTCACCCTATCAGTTGGTTGCCGATAGGATGGTAGCACTCGTGCATTTCTAAAAAGCCAATAAAAACGTAGGTAATAAATACGTGGAATGAAATAATGGATTCATCGGCCGAAGAGCCAATGACGCTCCAAACAGAGTAAGCGATAAAAGCAGGGAGCGAGACCCGAATCCCCTCGAAGGCATAAGAACCAGCAACCACCGTGATAGCACCATTAGAGCCAGGCTCGACATATTGAACCAAACCGAGATAGTATGAGGTCAATGCTAATGACATGGAGATGGTACAGGCTAGATCAGACGTAACGACGGAAGGGATGGGGCGAGGCTATTGGATTCTTATCGGTCGAGAGTCTGATGTAGATGTATAATTAACCTTATCGGCTATCTAAGCCGATGGAGAATAAAACCCGCCAGATCCTGACGCTAGCCTAATCAGACACTGACCTAATAGATCGGACCTAACCTAGACGGCATCAAGCTAGATTCGATGGCACCAGATCGATCGCTAGCAGATTAATTATCGTGGGTAAGTTAGATATATGTGTATCTGCCAAACAACCAATACATTAGGTGTGAAGCACGGGATAAAGATAATTCATTGGCTACTCATTCCGATGAAACATCACGCGAGAACTTGCTGGCCTAACAGCTCGACCTATCGCCACCAGTCTCAAAGGACGAACCTAACCAATATAGCACGAGGCCAATAATGGAGAAAAGAAGCTGATGAGTCGATAGGCGTCATGCGAGCGTGATGCAGTACGTCTGATTGGACTAAGAGGTCAAACCTAACTGATATAACCTTAAATAGAATGAACGTGTAACGAACGAACTAGGATAGTGGCGAGACTTTTCCTTTGCCGAAGATCAGATCTAACCGATGCAGCCCAGCGTCGAGAGCTAGAACCTATTTGAATAAACATTGACGAGCTAGGGTGGTGATGCGCCAAAGATTATATTGATCTATGACCAGATTGACTAAAATGTTTTAGGGGGTCTATATTTATACTGTAGAGTTACAAGAGTTCGACGTGGTTACAAACATCCTTTAGATGTTCTTTTCTAATTGAAAAGGGAAACCTTCTCTAAGAAGTTAACAAAATTAACTAGACCTGCCTATCTTACAATATACATCCTATAAAGATACCAGCACCCAGTCGTGGTTTTCGCAGCTCCTGCTTAGACTCAGTTCCATCTGGATAACTTTTCATCTTTGAATGGACCGAATCCATTGTCAATCTGTTCAATCGGCTTTCTCACTATATCAATCGGCTTCCATCAATAGGTCGATCGACTCCTCCTCCATCGGCCGATCCTGTTTGCAGACTTACCAAGTTTTGGCATTAACACTAGCAGATTTAAAAATCATTTTCATTGGTTCAGGTTTTGTCAAAACAATAGGCTGATGAGATGTAAAATAGGCATGTGCATAAAAACCTATAGCTCAATTCTGTGTACTCACTTTTGATTTATCCAAAATCTTGTTAAGTTTCTTTCTTCCATATGAAAATCTTTGCAAAGAACTTTTCACGTAAGAAAATTTTTTGGTCAGATTGCCTAAATTTTCTCAATCAATCAAAACTTCTTTTTGTTTGCGACAATTTGCACAAAAAAACACATCATAATTTTTCACAATATATTTGATATACTCAACACAACCAAAAGCATTTTTTTTCTTCATCTCGTTAGAAAAATATGTTGAGCAATTTTTAGAAACCAAATCAGTTTTTTGTTGTTTTAACCTTTTAATACTTAAAAGATTAAACAACAAACATGTACAAAACGTAACTTGATATTTTTTTCAAAAGCTTTTTGGTTAAAAACAACTCATCAGTAATACGAGTGTGCGAAGCAAATCCAAGAGCAAAAGAAGACTCAAGCCTTTTGTTTTAATCAATCTCATATTCAAATGTCAAACAATTATCAATATTACTATCTTACAAAGCAGAAATTGTAGAAAACAAAACTTCACAAGATGTGCAACTACTATTATCAAAAATTAGATATTTTAATCTAGAAATTTCAGCATTAAGAGATTCAACCATAAAGTCATTTTGTTTTAAAGTTGAGAGAAACAATATCTTTAAAAAAATTACCTCGGTCTTTCAGACTCTCTGATGTTGATCCTCCACGAGCCGTGAGGGATACTCTAGAGTTGTTCTTGCCTTTGTCATTATCTTCATCCTTGCTCCTAAAGTCGATGTCGCTAGCTTGATCAAAGGTTACACATACTTTGTTCAACATCATCTTGTAGCTCTATTGGTTCCTCTTGCTTTTGAATATCTTCTTCTTCTTCTCACCTTTGTTTCTGTCCTCTTTGTCTTCCTTCATTCCTCTCCTGAGCTAAAGGCAATTGAATCGAACGCGGTTATGTTCCCCACCCTCATAGCACTGAATTGGACGTCCACGTTTCCTGTTTCTCACATTTTTAAGGCTTAAGAAAATCTATTAGTTAGCAAAACTAAGTCCTCCTTAGAGATTTACTTGAGTTAGTCATCAAACATAGCATTAAAAGTGGTCAAAGAAAGTGATGAAGAAGCATTACCTGAAAACCAAAAGAAGACACTAAAACAGAAGATTTAGAACCAAATTTTCGTAAAAGAATATTCATCCCATGTGTCTTAAGTTTTGTGTATAAAGATTCCAATGTTAATGTACTTATATTAACATATTCTTGTATAGTTGCAACTTTCATCCCCTAAATAGATATATAAAGACCATTCAAAAGATGTCGAGTAACTCCAGATTGAGTATAATTAGTATTGTAAGAATTATCAACAGAACAAAAATAACACAAAACTTTATTAAAGCGAGCATAATAATCATCAAGAGTTTCTTCAAATTTCATCTCAAATTTATGTACTTTTTATAAAGCATCTTTGCATAGTTCTTTATTGTTAGAAGACTCTTAATGAAAATCACATAGAGTCTTCCACATCTCATGTGTAGTTTCAATATGAGAATTTTGATCAAAATTAGAACGAGAAACTCCATTAAAAATAAAATTGTGAGCTTTACAATTACTTTTAAATTTGGCTTTATTACCAGCAATAATCTCATTAGATATATTATAAGGTTTAGAAATTTTTTGCCAAATATCAAAACTCTAGGACATAATGTAAGATGGCATCTTTTTGCACCAATAAGGGAAATCAACTCAATCAAAAACATGTGCCTCGATCATATATTTATCCGCCATTGCAACTCAAGATTAATTAAAATCAAAAGAGAAGTAAAAACAAGGCTTTGAAACCAATTTTAGTATCATAAAGGGCCTTTTCTACCTTAAAAACTAGCCTATGAGGTGAGAGGCACCTCCACCCATATATTAGGTCTCTTGCCCTTTTACAATCAATGTGGGACTATTCAACAATCGCCTCCTTCACATATTGATATCCCCTCAACCATTCATCGCCCCTTCAGCGTACACCGACGGGCCTACAAACACTCACGATCCATCTAGTCTTCACACTCAGGTGTCCATCTGGGAAAAGATGTTGAACTAGTTGGGCTCTAATACCACTTGTTGGATCAAAACATAAGAACCAAGTCTACCAGAGAGAGTGAATGGTAGGATTATCAAAAACCAAATCTTTTTGTGAAATAAAAAGAAACCTCTGACCTGTATAAAGTTGCGATTGAAAATGCATATATGCCCCCTAATGGATTTTGAGTGATAGATGATAAAAAAATTAGAGAGCTAATGTGTTGTAATTAATAATCCCGTAGCAATTCACCAAAGAGAGAGTGTTTTGTTTAAAAGAAGACACCAAGAAGAAAAGAAGAGAAGGAAAGGAAGAAAAGGTGACTTGAAATGAAGAAAATGTAATTCTTATTTTTCCTTGAGTCCTTAAGGCAGATCGTACTATTAAGAGAAGCTTAAGTTTAACTGGGTCGAGAAGCAGGTGCTTAATAAAACGTTCAAGTTTAGATGAGCGAATACTTGCACAACGTATACCTTGAGATTCTGTTTTTTTCTCTCTCCTAGTGTCTTGGATATTTGTATCTAGGCTTTGTAGAAACTTGTGAATAAGTTTCTCTATCATACAGAGAAATCTGTTCGGAGTCTCCAGATCGTTTGGCTAAAATCTTCACTCTGAGTTCTCTGTTTGGCAGAGAGGCCTATCCGTAGTCTCCGAAAGTTTATATCAGACACTCAGAACTCCTTTCTCTTTTTGAGACTAAGTGTAGCCTAGAATATTTGGACGGTTGGCCAAAGTCTACAGACTAAGGTCTCTATCTAGGCCGAAAGGCCTATCTAAAGTCTTCAGATTGTTTGGCCAAAGTCTTCGGACTGAAGTCTCTATTCAGGCCAAGAGGCCTATCCAGAGTCTCTAGACATTCTGCCTGGATATTCTGGAGCTTGAATTCTATAAGTAACGAGTAGTTTCGAGAGAGATTAGTATTTAATCCCACCAACCTCTTTTGAGAAGGAGGTTGCTCATTTATTATTACCTCACTTCCAAAAGATTTCTAGAGATTCTTCACTCCACTATATTGGATCTTGAGATTAATTCATACTTTAAGAGTGCCTTTTTGGTTAATTTGAGAGAAGTTAGATCTTGTTATTTGTGTGTGTACTTGTGGATCAATGCTAGTGAAGACTCAAGCTTGTTAACCTTGAAGAATCACCTCCTAGACGACTAGGCGTTGTTCATGAGGATTCAATATATGAATCACCTAATAAGTTTGTGAATGTCTACCTCATCTCTACAAGGAAAGAGATATTCTAGTGATTCCCCGAGTTCTACTTCAGAGATTGATTTGGTAGAGCAAACTCTATAGTAAGTGAGAGCACATGTCCTAGTGGAGATCTTGGTGGTCACATTAGACTAAGTGCTATGCTTTAGTGAGAGCTTAAAAGCCAAACTGATTTCTAGTAGTAAACTTGGTGAGGTAAGAGATCGAAAGAGATCTAGCTCTTTAGAGCTCCTTAACGGAGACTTGGGTCGATTGATCCAAACTTCGATGAAAAACTGTCTTCTAGCTTTCTTTTACATTTTATATTCATTGTGATTTTGTTACCTTGCTTCCTTCTTAACTCATATGGTTTTCCTCCTTTAAGTGTCCTTTAGACATTTTAAAGGAGGTCCAAAATCTTCTAAACCATACTACCAGAAAATCCAGACTAGCTTCTCTGTTGGACAAAAAGATTGGTCCAAATACTCTGAACTTTAGAGCTGGAGACTCTAGAAGGAAGACTAATTTCTACTGTCAGTGCATTTCATATTTAAAAATTTGCATTACACATTCACCCTACTCTGTTCGACTCAAGGTCCTTTCAACGATGCACTACCATATACCATCGGTCTAATTGTCTATCTGTCGCTAGTCCGATCGTTGTGCTGTTGGTACTCCGACTGCCTTGATGCTACCGATTTGTCCTTGACGCTGTTTTAAGTGCTCACGAATAAAGAACACAACTCGATAAAACTATTCAAAGTAGATCAATATTATTGTATTAACATATATCTATAAAGTGCAAACAAAGCACTCATCTCTGTCTGAAAGTAAAACCAAACTTTTCTTTCTTATAAAAATTATACTCATAGGGCCTCAACCATATCTATTTGTATCCAAAATCTTCATTTTTAAGTAAGAATAGAACTCCTAGTTTTACTTAGAGTTAAACCCTTAAATTCTAAAATCTACTAGATGTAGAACTCTTATTACTAATAGAACTCAATCTCTTATATTTCAAACCTTTTATAATTTTATAATTTCATTTTTCTCTTTCTTCTGAGTCCTACTTTAAATTTATTCGTGATTTCTCCGATGCTTATACACACAACTTGTGAAGCTTGTTACAAAATATTTCTACATGATATTCATCTACTATGTGTCACCTATGCTCAACTTTGTCACCTATCATTTTTAACCGTTCTGGACCTCAGCTTCGTTTGAACTAGTCCCAGTCCCATAATTGACAAATGTTGGCCTCAATACCTCCTTACTCTAGTCTAATTTTGTCACATGCCGTCTTAACCATGCTAGACCTCCGCTCCTTCCTAAGTATAGTTCCGGTCATCTCCATTGAATAAAGTTAAGTTTAAGTCAATTACATACAAATAGATAAAGCAATTATTTTTAGGCACAGATATCGCAATCTAATTCATATTAGTCACACTCACTCACACAACATCATAAATATTTTTAAACTAATTTTCATTAATTAAATCATTTATAAAGCTAATTATTTATTATAAAATATTAATTATGACAACGATTCAATAATAGTCACTTGCACCTTTTACAAACTCTGTTTCTACGGTTGGCTTCGCCACTTCTAATTGATTATTTCTTCTCTATTGTTTTGGTTCTATACAAGACTTGTCTAGATCATGTACGCTCTTATATATACCTCAGTATCTGAACCGATCCGAAACTATTGTGCCTCTCTCTTTCACCAATGGTGATAAATCGATTTTTTTAGAAAATGGTGATAAATTGAATATAGTTTAGGAAAAAGAAAGGTGGGGATCGAAATAATAACCAGTACTCCCCATCGATCCATCCCTACACTGTCGCAAGCGTAGCACTCCCTTTGAGTTCGTTAGCAAAGACAACTAAAAAAACCTAAAAGTTTCAAGGCAAGGCGAGCTAGCTCGGCAGTGAGATCGAGATGGAGAAAGCAAAAGCAAAGACAGGCAGCAAAAGGCGCCCACACCCACTGCCGCTGCTGCCCCCGGTAAATTTGAAGAAACCCTCCAAACAGAGCGAGGCATCACCCCCCCCCCCCCCCCTCCCCCCCTTCTTGCTCCTCCACTCCCTCTCCCTCCCTCATCGATCCGGCCAAAAGCTACTCAAATGTTATCGATCTCACCAAAAGAGAAGCGAGAGAGAGAGAGAGTAGCATCAAAAGAACAAACACACATCGCCACTCACCTCGCCTTCATCCTTCCCAGCTCGCAATTTTACATGGCTACTAGGTTGTGTAGCTAGCTAGCTGCTACTAGCTCTCAGCTCAGCTCAGCTCGCCATTAAAATCCCTTGTTACAGCGCCTTGCTCGGTCTAACCCTTTGTAGTGCGCCATATGTTGCCGCCTCCTCGTCTCCGTAGCTTAGATGGATACGCTGTTTAGGTTGGTTAGCCTCCAAGCCGCCTCCGAGCAGCAGCAGTCGGCGTCCTACAACTCGAGGAGCACGACGTCGAGCGGCTCCAGGTCGTCGTCGCACCAGACGAACGCGTCGTACAACTACTACCACCACAGCAGCAACAGCGGCGGCGCCGGCGGAGGAGGAGGGGGTGGGCAGTACTACTACGGCCAGCAGCCGCCGCCGCCGCAGTACTACTACCTGGAGCCGTACCAAGAAGAATGCGGCAACGCCCCCAGCCACCACCAGCTTTACATGGATGAAGACTTCTCTTCCTCCTCCTCGTCGAGGCACTTCCACTCCCACGGCGCGCCGGTGCAGCCGCCGGCGTCGTCCACGCCCACGGGGATGGCCCCGACGCCGCCGCTGTCGACTTCGTCCACCGCGGCGGGCGCCGGGCTCGGCCTGTTCGAGGTGGCGGACCTATCGTTCCCGCTGGACTTCAACCTTGACTTCTCGTCCCCGGCCTCGTCGTCCGGCGGGGCGACAGCGTCGTCGGGCGCGGTC
The DNA here is from genome assembly GCA_030770085.1 of Oryza coarctata. NCBI lineage: Eukaryota > Viridiplantae > Streptophyta > Magnoliopsida > Poales > Poaceae > Oryza > Oryza coarctata. The sequence goes on from CM061475.1 coordinate 16,602,393, forward strand.
GGCGGTGGCGGCGGCGGGAGGTGGGCCAAACAGCTGCTGCTGGAGTGCGCGCGCTCGTTGGCCGCGCGCGACAGCCAGCGCGTGCAGCAGCTCATGTGGATGCTCAACGAGCTCGCGTCGCCGTACGGCGACGCGGAGCAGAAGCTGGCCTCCTACTTCCTGCAGGGGCTGTTCGCTCGGCTCACGGCGTCCGGGCCGCGCACGCTGCGCACGCTCGCGGCGGCTTCCGACCGGAACACGTCGTTCGACTCTACGCGGCGCACGGCGCTGCGGTTCCAGGAGCTCAGCCCCTGGTCTTCTTTTGGTCACGTCGCCGCCAATGGCGCCATCCTAGAGTCCTTCCTGGAGGTCGCCGCCGCGGCGTCGTCGGAGACGCAGCGGTTCCACATCCTCGACCTGAGCAACACGTTCTGCACGCAGTGGCCGACGCTGCTGGAGGCTCTGGCCACGCGGTCCGCCGACGAGACGCCCCACCTGTCGATCACCACCGTGGTGTCCGCCGCGCCGGCCGCGCCCACGGCAGCGGTGCAGCGAGTCATGCGGGAGATCGGGCAGCGCATGGAGAAGTTCGCGCGCCTCATGGGCGTGCCCTTCCGCTTCCGCGCTGTGCACCACTCTGGGGACCTCGCGGAGCTCGACCTCGACGCGCTCGACCTCCACGAGGGCGGCGCCACCACCGCGCTCGCCGTCAACTGCGTCAACGCGTTGCGCGGCGTGATCCCTAGCAGAGCCCGGCGGCGCGACGCGTTCGCCGCGTCACTCCGCCGGCTAGACCCGCGGGTCGTCACCGTCGTGGAGGAGGAGGCAGACCTGGTGGCGTCTGATCCCGACGCATCGGAGGAAGGCGGCGACACGGAGGCGGCATTCCTCAAGGTGTTCAGCGAGGGCTTACGCTTCTTCTCGGCCTACATGGATTCGCTCGAGGAGAGCTTTCCCAAGATTAGCAACGAGAGGCTGGCACTGGAGAGGGGAGCAGGGCGTGCCATTGTCGAATTAGTCTCGTGCCCGGCGTCGGAGTCGATGGAGCGGCGGGAGACGGCGGCGGCGTGGGCTCGACGCATGCGGTCTGCCGGGTTCTCTCAGGTGGCATTCAGCGAGGACGTTGCCGACGACGTGCGGTCACTGCTGCGCCGGTACAGGGAAGGCTGGTCGATGCGCGAGGCCGGCACGGACGACTTGGCGGCCGGAGCCGGCGTGTTCCTCGCGTGGAAGGAGAAACCTCTGGTGTGGGCAAGCGCGTGGCGGCCATGATCGGATCGTCGTGATCGATGGATCAAGCTCACCGACGCAAATGCAAAGCTCGATCGGTGAGTGGAATAGCATGGAAGAAAGGGCTCCCTAGCTAGCACGCATGCATCCACCATGCATGGGTAGCTAGCATGTTCTCTCGTGTGTGTCTCGACATTAATGGCGGCTCACACACAGGCATGCATGTGGGGTTTTGAAACAGCGTAGGAAGCTACAGAAATGGCTCACGTAAACATTGGTTGCAGCGAGGTGGTGATCGAGGAGGGAGATGATAGTTTTATTTCCTAGATTTGCATCGATTTTTATTCATCGATCGCCACAAGTTCTTGGCGTGAAGATGATTTCCATTTGCTTGCTTCCATCTTCTTGTTTATTTTCCCTTTCGTTTGTATTTCTTCTTTGTAAGGAGTTAAACAACTTTCTTCATTCTGGAGAAATTTACGTGCATGGTTTTGTCATGCGTACCTGCATCGATCTCGATTGTAGCTATATATTCATCTAGTTCGCTAGCTTGCATCTTGCAAAAATCGATGCTTTCTTTCATGGTTGTTGAGATGTTACTTCTTGTCATCTTGATGAGAGAAAGTTTAGGGCAGACATTTGCACGGCCTAGTACTTCTAGCTATCATCAAGCATAAAAGCACTAAAGCTTGCTACCTTGCTATTGATAGACCATACTTCAATTAATTATATTTCTTTCTGTTCATGCATTGCAGTTAAATTTATTAATTATCCCTTTTGCTCCTCATTCTATCCCACTTGCAACATCACTGCAAACCACACCACTAGGCAGCACGTAGTAGGGCCTTAGTTAATATATGTCACCTTAATATATGTTCTTTGGCCATAAAAGATTAAGGTGTTAATATATGACACCACTAGGCATATGTGTGTATTTAATTAAGTTGTCAAATGACTTGCCCTGTTCAAATTATTATGGTTGGGTCCTTATTTACAGGATATGTGATATATCAGGTTGTTACTAAAATACTAGTAGTAGAAATCAAGTTCTAGCAGAATATATATATTGAATAACCCTGATCCTACAGGCGTTTGATACATCTGACATTCTGACTTATATGCCAAATTAAATATTTGGAGCAAATTGACCTGGCGGCCTGCGGTAACCATTGGTTAAGCTTTGACAAATGACCGGCCTTATGTTGTTTTGGAACACAAACTAAATCTAGGGACAATTTCTTTTCTGCATAATATATAGTGAAAAGATATGCGCAGAGCTGCAGCTAATTAATAGTTCATGTACGTAGTTGGTCGAAGAAACCAGATCAGGTACTTTTGTTGACTATTGCAGGCTAATACCTTTTCTATCTTTTGAAGGAATGACCGGCCGGTCGTTGACAGATGAGTTTTTCTTCTAATTACTTACTACTTAATCAGCTAATTAAATACTGATGCTGTGCTGTATAGGACAACGAGAGTTGTTAAGAGAAGCTAATCGGTGTCGTTATGAAAGCATATACAGGTCGACGAATAGCACAAAAAGAGAAGGATGAGGAACGCCGGGTCTCTCAGAGAGAGGATTAGGTGATGGGGTGATATCATAAGTTTGCGCACTTTCTCCTTGTCCTTTTCACGCAGAGAAGCTGCAGCAGCCGTCCCACTATACCAGATTTCAATCTTATTTTGACAGCGTGCTCCTGCTGCCCCTTTACTTTACTTTGTCCTGATCAGCTTTCCTTCGTATATATATTTAATCTGCTTCAATAATGTCGGACTTAATTACCGGTTAGAGCACGCAGCTTGCTGTAAAAACAAAAGGAAATGGAGTAGTTCATCGTGGAAAATAAAACAAAAACGTTGGTAAATGTAATGCTACGCGCAGGATCACACATGTGTCGCAAACGGCACGTAGACAGGAGCACATCCCTGAAGAAAATGCTAGGCACTGTAGCTCTGACCGAATTCTGATTCAATTCCTTCCGCTGGACATCACACACATCGGTGAGATTTCATGTGCAGCGCGTTTCTCTCGTCCACTAGTTGGTACGTTACGCTATTAGCCGTCACATGTACGTACGCTGCCAAACTGTGACACTGTGTGTCTGTGGTGAGAATGTGATTGTCCTTTTTTTTAACCGAACGGCCGGCAATCGAGGCATGCATGGGTGTACATGCTGCCTGCCTACATGCACGTTAGCATAGCACGTACATACACGGCGAAGAGGATCAAACGGTTCGTCCGATCGACCGCTTCCGCGACGATCGCGCAGGCTAGGCTACAAAAAGGGAGGGGGCGATGGAACATGGAAATGTGGAATTGGAAACGTCGTCATGGGATTGGGGGCGGGGTCGTTATCGCGTGGAGGGGCGACCGCGATCGACGCGACGTACGCGAGAGAACCCGCATCGCGGTCCGGGAGGGGAATCGGATTACGGGGCGCGGCGCGCGTACGTACGTGAGACCCCGTGTTTCTGGCCCGGTTGGGTGGGCCGGGGGGCGCAGCGACCAGTGAGGAGGAGGGTCGACGCGGACGGGGGCGGGAGGGAGGCGAATCTCGTGGCGGGCAGCGGGTGGAGTCTAACAAGAGAAGGTGGTGGTGGACTTGGACTGGACGGGACGGGTGCCCGATGGCTAGCTAGGCTAGTGTGTGTGCCTGCTGCCTCCTGGGCGTACGTACGTACGCGCCGGACCCCCCACGATCCTTCTCCTTTCTCCCCCTTTTCTCCCGCGAAATTATTACGCCCGACCCACCGCGCGCGTCTTCGCCGGGCGCCATCGCGACACGGTCGCTGTCCGCCGCGACTGCACGTACGTACCAGTCCGGGACAGCCTCTTTGCATTGCTCTCTCTGCCCTCCCGCGAACACCCCCCGGTATATGCACGGATCAACGCTGCCCGCAAGCTTATTATAAAGTGCTACTTCGTCTACGTACATGCATGCGTACGTGATCAATGCATTGGCCGATCGATCGTTCGAGATGCAAGCTTGTCTCCTCTTATTGTATGTATGCACCGTCGACCAGGGCACAACCTAGCTAAGAACATACGGGATGAGTTATATGGTTTTCAATATCAAAATTTTAGGCTTCCAGGCGAAAAGTTAAACTACATAGTCGAGTTGAGCGTTACCAACAGAAGACCAATATCGGTTTCAATCTCTAGTTTTAAATTTTTTTCACAGTATCTTACAGTTCACTACCATAAAACAGCACATCAATATCGTCGTCATCAGTGTCGGTTCAATAAAACCCGACACTGATGATGGTTTCCTACCTATAAATATAAGCTTGCACTATACAGAGGCTACACTCGGCACAGATGAGAACACATCAGTATCGAGTCTAAACAATACTCGGTATTGATTGATCAGCGCATAATTAGTGTTAGGTTATGCTACTAACCGGCATAAATGATTAACCCATCAATATCGGATCTAACATATTAGAGTAGGGCGGGCTATCTTTTTTATAGGAAAAAATCATCAGTGTCGGGTTATAAAAATACCCCACACTGATATCGATCATATCAGTGCCAGGTATTCTTATGACTCGGCACTGATGTGATCGACATCAGTGCTAGGTATTTTTATGACCTGGCACTGATAACTTGGCTATATAAGCCCTCATGTTCCCTAATCTCGAGTAGCTCGAAGAGATAAGGCTCTCGATCAATAGCTAAAGAGATAAAGCTCTCGATCCACTTCTCCATTGCCCTATCATTGCACGTCATCCCTTCATTTGGCTCGTTCGCCAACAGATCCCACCATGGCGCTGTCCTCAATGCCCCTCCTTCATCTAGCTCGTGAGCTAGATCCTGTCGCTACCTTCATCCGCTCGTCCACCGCTAGAACCCACCGCGACGCCGTCCTCCCTGTTCAAGCCTCCATCCCATGCTAGAGGAGGAGGAGCGCCGATGAGCGGTCCCCCGCCTAAGGCCAAGGGGCGACAAAAGTGAGTCCTCTCCTTGTTCTTCTTTTGTGCTTATGTAATGTGATAAATTTCTACTCGATGATAAGAAATGGTGATCCTAAGATTGTGTGTGGCAGAATTTTCATCTATATTACTATCTAAAATGCTATGAATTGCTCACAAATGTTGTGGATTGCTCTGAAATTTTGGTCAATTTTTACATCTGAAATTTTATTTGCAATCAAAGATTTTATGTTCTAAATTACATTGAAATGGATACCTTGCTATTAAGGTATCAAGACCTTAAAACAACTCTATTGGAGCTTAGAGTATTTAGATATCAAACTTATTTTTTTCTTACAATTCCGAGTATAAAGTATGATACCCTTGTTTTATATCATACTAGATGTTGCTAGCTCTCTTAGCATCTATGATGCATTACTTTGGTAGAACTGTGACAACTAAAATTAAATTCTAAAACTAAACATTACATTTTTTATTTTTAATAAGACATGTGCTCAGTATTAGCTATAGCTCCATATCATTATCGGTTATAAAAAATACCCGATATAGATGAGCTAATATCATTAGTACTGGGTTTTAAAAAAATCTGATATAGATAAGTCCTATAGAGATGTTTTCAGGCACCATTTGTGCTGGGTCAAGAATCAGCACTTATGAGGGGTTATATATGCCAAAAAAAATTTATCAGGTTTATTTTTGATATTAATGACAGTTACGAATATAATATTATGTGGTAGTGGTTCATTGGTTTTAATCCAATGGCTTTGGTTTTATTATGCTACTAGGTATGTAGTAAATTTGAAAGTAGATAAAAATATTTTTTTAAGAATGTGCGATCTGATAGTTCTTCCCGAGCGGCGGGCGTCGCTGGTTCTTCTCAAGCGCACGCGATGACATCTTCCTTCCCATTAATTTCTCGCAATTCGGTGTGACGCGAATTCATTCTCACAATCCTTGCTTCTAGTGGCTTACTTTGCCTTAGCGAATCATGATTCGCCGCCGGCAGCTTTGTGTTCCTGACCATAAGGAACACCTACCAATTTGTCATCTCGTGTTTCCAAGAAGCCAAGGACATGCCGTACGACAGCTTCACGAACGCCATCACAGGACTTGCAGCTTCGTTTATATGACCAGGCATGAACTTTAATTTTGGGCTCATCCATGACAAATTTCATCAATAGAAAAACCAGTTTCAAGAAAATTGTTCTTTGGATAGCATAAAGATATATCAGAACAAAACGGTACTGGGTGATCATAAGGTTTTAGCTTACAGTTCGTAATCACAGATTAATTGGGTTAGATTATCAACAGAAACAAAAGGAGTCAAGCAGCACATGGAATTGTAGCTGAATTAATTAGCGGTGCCCTTAGTTCGGCCATGTGTTGCCGCCACGACCGTCTTGTTTCATGATCTCATCACCGCCGACGCTAGAGGTAAAGTCTAGGGCAGCGGCCGGTTAGCCACGATAGGCGGCGACGGCGCACGGCATGAACGAGATGACCAATCCCCCTTGTACATGAAACAAAAAGGTCTAAAACGCCCATCAGAATTAATGGTCAGATCTAACACATACTACACTACTGTCATATACAGTGTATTGTACCATAAAAGCATCCCAAAATTTTGGTTTTTCACGTGAAAAGTTGGTTCTAATAGTTGTCCTAAAGAGTTACCAAAAAAATGGAATATATCCCCTCTCTTGTTCTTCTCGCACTTCACTTGTCGCACTTCACTTGTCGAGTAGAGCACTGTTAGCTCCCAATTATTCTACCATCGGAGGAGAGGGAGGAATGATTACACACGCGCCATAAGGGTTGGTTGATAGTTTGAGATGGACCCACTTTTTATTATTGGAAGTTGATTCTTAGTTATTTGCTAGAGTGAGAAATTTATTCACATCTTAAAAATCTAATTGGGGATCCAAGGAGAATTTTGGGAAAGGGTTTTTGGGTTTTGTTTGGTAATGCTTAGTATCATAGCTCAATTTCACCTAAATTTAATGGGCTAGCAACCTTTGGTAAGCAGTTAGATTAGGTTATCGGGTGTTGGAGTTTGGTCTCCGCCCCTTTGATCATTAGAGACACATTCATCCATTGAAGACCCCTTCGATCGGTGAAGACACTTTTCAACCATCACAAAGACTCCTTTAACCATTAAAGGTTCATTTATCCATTGAAGACCCTTTCAACCAACAAAGACACCTTCATCTAGAGAATACCTCTCCAATCGTAGTAGTTAAAGAAGATGCCAACCAGTCAATGGTTAGGGGTCAACTTTCAGGGACCACTCCATAAACATAGTCCACTAGAGTGGTGAGGGTCTATAAAGTCAAGATATGGGGAAATGACATGTTGACCGATCTAACTACTATTCTTTAGGCGAATAGTGTAATTTTCCCTTAAACCAAACTCTAAGACTATAAATAGGCTAATTAAGAAACATTGTAATGAGGTAACTGTGAATCCACTTCATATAGCTCTCCGCTAAAAACATTGGATTCTACGACAAGTTCTCCTTGTCTTTGTTTTATATTTCATCACTCAACATAAAACACTAGGGTAGAGTGGAGGATAGATATTAGAAAAGGAGGAGAGGTCATAAGATCTAGGATATAATTATAGATCAGGATGATGATGGTGGCATCACTTCAAACACAAGAGAAATAGCGATGACACTAGATAAGAAATAAACAAGTGGTTAGGAAGCACAGTTATAGCAAAGAAAAAGATCATCAAAAATAGAGAAGGCACGATGACTTGCTAGAAAAGCACTTTATTAGAGATATGTCACAAGAGTAGTGGGGACGGTGGCGCTACAGAGTGAGGAGGTGATCAGATAAGAGTGGAGGGGGATTATGTGGTTAGAGTTATAATTAGTCATGTGCATGAACTACCAGCAATCACAAGCACCGGCCATTATTTTTCTTAGTTAAGGTGTTATTTGCGAAACTCTTAATTCGAGCTAAGTTTCAACCATTCAGTTTGCCTCTCCCCCCAAAAACATCATGTTTGCTGCGGTAGCACCCCCCTCGTTGTAATTTGCAGTGATACTTACCTGCGTGTTTTCTAATTAGTAGGGTTGCAAGTTTTCAATCAAGAATGGACTGGGTTGATGGATTATATTTATGTAGCAAATTAAGTCTCTGTCTCCTTGATGTATATAGAATTACGTGGAGTACCATCACTTCGACACACCAGAAAGTTTTCGCTTCCTGAGACGTGGGTCAAAATGGGCCACGAGCAGCGCCAATTTTCAACCCAGTTCTGAGCAAATCATGATACCAGCGGTCCTTTTGCAGCTTTTGTAATAGTTGAGCATGCATGCTTTTGGTTTTATCCAATGAGAAAAAAGGAGTAAGCTTTTTGTGCAGTCCAGTGGAGGTTTCTCTTCTTTTCGGTCATATATATTTTGTAATACAAGAAAACATACGTACATACTGCTGAGAACTGACCCTGGTTCGTTCAGAATTAAGTTGCTCATAATTAAGGTGGTGTGCTTTCACAGCCTACGACTGTTTGAACCGCAAAAAAATAAAAATAGGAAAGAAAAGGAAAAGATGTTGCAACCACCCAACTCATAGAACATCCAAATTAAAGCTGGACAGACAACCAATAAAAATGTTTAAACCACACAACGTTTGTGCTATTTTATTTACAACCAAATACTCATAAATCGTGCAGCTATAGTAGGGACTTACCATTTAAATAATAGAAGCACCTTTTAGCTTCTTCGTTAACAATGAATTCACACATAACCATTGCACAATTAATAAAGCTAAGAACTTAGAACCAAATCAGCAAAAGGCCAAACAAAATTTTAAAAATCATGAAAATTAAGAATAGCCTAAACTTTTACGGAAGTACAATTTTCACCCTCAATTACAAAAACTAATTATTTTCACTCTAAACTTTTAAGAATAGACACTTTCAACCCGAGATTAATTTTATGGTATTGTAGATATTAATTGACAGTGACTCACATGCCACATATTTTCCCCTCAGATGAGAGAGGGAGATGCCAGGAAGAAGAAGGATACATAGCCTATGATACATGAGTCAATACTAAGTTAACAAGCAATATGGCATAAAAATAATAATATGATTCTTTTTTTACAATTTGATTCTTAACATGCTAAAAGCACTACTTAAAACAATCGCGAGGTGAAGTTTGTTGTGGTTTTAATAGTTTAGGGTGAAAAATAATCAGTTTTGTTATTCAAAGTAAAAAAGTGAACTTTGATGAAAGTTCGAGGTCCAAGAAAGAAATGACGTTACACCTTATTTAAAAAACAAGTACATGAACTCAACAAATTAAGTGCCATTGAATCTAGTTTGCGAGGAGATAACAAACAATTTATTCAGCAAGTAAAACAAGGGATCAATTGTCTTTTCTTGGTATCCATGGTGGCATGATGTGGTTGGTGGATGCTTTGCTTCTCTTGGCAAGAACTTCCATATCATCCTATGTACTTCACTATATATAATGCACTCAAAATAATATGTTGATTAACAAGTGATCAGCAAATGACACTAATTTCACGTTGCATTGTACTATGCAAGCAATAAGAGAGGGAATTTTTTTTTCTTTCTGAGGTTTAACTTGTAGTAGCAGTAGTCTATCACCTGATTGGTGTTGAGCCGAAGTGAACTGGACAATCATAAGAGCCAGCTAAGCGTTGGGCCAAAAGCAGAGAGTGAGGAGGAAATAGTGGGAGCACCTTTTTAGGGGGTGAGGGTGAAGGTGTGGGCATGGAGACACTGGCCCTTCTTTTTCTGTCCTAACAACAGCCCCTTTGCACAGGCCCTTTTTTAGGGTATGGGGTTAATACTAGTTTCTCCTTCCTTTGTACAGTCGCATGTCTCTCATTGTTATGATATGCAGCATTTGGTTTTTGCTCTTTGCAGGTGCCCCTCTATATGCAAACTCCCTCTCTCCCTCTACATACTTTTTTCCTAGCATGTGTATAATACTTCTCTCCTGTCTTGTTCTTCTACTGTATTTTTTTCTTGAAGGTAGTACTGTTACAAGAAGGCGTGAGAGAAAGACAATCATTCCGAACCTCGGCAATGCTCTCTAGGTTGCCTAGAATTATGTGTTTTTCCTGCATTTTTAGTTCATTCTCCTTGGGAACAACGTTAATCCTCTACTAGCGCCTAGCGGCCAGCGAAAGATTCTCGCGCATGTACTTGTAATCCTTCCCTACCAACTTCTTAATGACAGATTCGAGGCAATGCAGTTCTTCATGAATCCTGAGCTTAATTGCCACTGTCATCTCCTCCATGGCAAATATAGGTTCAGATAATGCAGCTAGCAGTGCAGCTCCATGAGATACAATTGTGCCCATGAACTACAACCTGGCTAGGGAAAAAAAGGCTTTTTTTAATTGTGTGCTCGAGAAACGATGCAAGTAGCTTGTGTCTGAGAGAGCAAAAACTTTTTCCCGTTCGCCCTCACCCGATCATGGTGACCATGGGCATTGGCCCAGTTTTAAAGCCTGGAGTTTTTCGTGGTGTGCATGCATGCATGCGAGCCCTCTTTGTCAGGCGACCTGCCCAAGCTGACCCCAGAAAGACCGACAACCATCCAGGCACGAAAATTCATGCAATGCTCCACATAGCAACCATTGGCAGCTAGCTAAGCGTCTCCCCTGCCACTACTACACATTTCATACATGAGCCAATTGCGTATATACAACTAGAGTTTTGATCGATTATCGATGTCACTGATTTTTATCTAATTACCTAAATATCATTGGTTTTATCTTTATAATTATAAAAATATCATTACACCGTCAAACTAACTTTGACACTATTTAGTCAATAATCTCAACCATTTCATTGACCAAAATACTGTGACGCCCCTTTTTCATTAACGTAATATATATAGGGCAAGAGAAATATAATATTTTTATCTGCATATTAATATTAGTCTCAAAAATTCAGCTAGTACCAATAAAACATAGATAGATTATCACTAAATCTTATTTTATTTATTGATAACTCTAATACATAAGTTGTAGCAGTAGATAGATCTTAGACTTGCAACGTTATACCAAGCAAAAAAAACAACAATAGAAATAAAGTTAGAACTAAACCCACCATTACGATTTGGGTCCTAAATTAAAACTCTAAAAGTCGTTTACACCGCTTGCCCCTAAAGAGACTTCTTTATGGTTGGGTCTTTGTTATATTGTTTTTCTAGGTATGTGGTTGCATTGGATCTCGCACGTGCGGCGCTACCATGCCGATGCTTGGGAGGTCTGCTTAACTCCAATGCAGGCCTGTCAACTTCTCTCTGTGACTCGAGATACGCGCATCGAGACCTAGAATGTCCGCTTAGCTCTGGCGCAGGTCCCTCAACTCGCTCTCTGGTCCCTCCATCACAACGGTGTAGGTACGGACGTGCCAGTCAATTTAACACTGTAATTGACAAGGAGGTGAGGCAAACGGATTAGTCGAACGATGGGTCGATACGAGCTCTCGCTATCGGCTGGCCATCGATAGGATCGAGTTGTTCATCGGCCGCGTTCAGATAGCCCCTGCTATCGGCTGTCACCGATAGGGATTGGGACGCTCTTCCATCGGCTGAGGAGCCAATGAAGACGTAGACGGATGCTGACAAAGAATGTGATGGCTCCGGGTGTAGCAAAAACGAGATCTTAATCCATCAGCTGCAGAACCAATGGATGCACCAAAGGGTATTCAAAGAATAGCAAAGCATGCGGGATCTCTCCTGGTTGCCGACGGAAGTTGTAGCGCTCGTTCATCAACTGGAAAGCCAATGAAGGCATATGTGAACTGGCAAGGAATCGTATAAAAGACACACCGGCTGCACAGCCGATGCCATTCTGGATCTAGTGGGCGATGAACAAGGAGTAGGACATGATCCTCCCACAACATGAGACCTGTCGCCCATCGTGACGACGCCGCTAGCACTGATCTCAAAAAATCTGACCTAATCGAGATAGTAAGAGACCGAGGCCAACAGCAATGGGATGACAGACGCCAAATCAGTCGTGCTGAAGGAAGGGTGGAGCGAACCCATCAGCTAACTGAGCTGATGAGAAGACATCTCTAAAGATATGCATGCATCGGTCGGAAGGCCAATGCACTAGGCATGACGTTCGATGGAAGTCTCTAAAGACGGGTGCGTATCTGCTGAGGAGCCAATACGCTGGGTGTGTTACTCAAGGTATAGATAACACATTGGCTAACCACTCCAATGAAACGATGGGCAGAGACCAACTACGACAGAGAGAGCTTGGTAAACCAATAGATCTCGCATAGATATGATACGGTACGTTTGATCTGACTAAGATGTCAAACCTAATCGATGTAGCCTTTGATAGAGCAAGATATACCAGGATAGTGGCAGGACTTACCCCTTAATCGGATATCGAACTTAATTGATGCAGCCCTGTGTTGAGAGTTAAAACCCGTCGGTAAAAACCTAGATAAACTAGGGTGGTGATGCGCCAAAGCTGTATTGATCGAAGGATGTCTTACAACCTTCCAAGGGGTCTATATTTATACCCCGGCATTACAAAGTCCGACACGGTTACAACAACCATCGGACGTTATGTCCTAAAAAATATATAAAAGGAAAATATCTCTAAGAAAGTTAACCGAACTAACTAAACATTTCTATCAATATAAGATATGATTTACATAGATAAGTTACCCTATCGTGAGTTCCACAGCTCCTCCTCAGACTCGGTCTCATTTGGATAGTCTTCTATAATTGGACCGAATCTTTACTCGCTTCGTTCAATCGACTTCTTCCCTATGGCAATCGGACTTTTCTTTACTAGACCGATTGTCTTTCCAATCTATCCATGGGTTTACCAAATTTTGGTGTTAACAGTATACGATAATAATAGTAAGGGTGAGTACACAAGATACTCGGTAAGTCACGGAAATTAAGGTGGCATATAAAGGTTAACAAGAGGGGTTTGGTTTTGTTTGGCAATCCAGTGTGTTTTTAAATCATCTTTACAAATTCTACATATGATCTTTAAATTATTAGATAGAGGTTCACAACTCAATCCATTTCGTGATTTGCCTGAGAACAACTCACCATATTTACTGGAAAGAGACTCACATCTCAACCCATTACATAAGTAACCTTGCAATGAATTACCTTGATTCTAATTTGAAGCGTAAGGTTCTAAACGGTACCTTCATTTCTGTGCTTTTGATTTCTTTTCTTTTCTCAATCATAGTTTAACTTCATCTTATCCAACTCTATCTCTAGTGCCAAATGACACTTCAGGTCACATAGTCCCATTTTAGACCACTTAGGTCTTCACTGGCCATGTGGCTAGTTTTGGTAACGATTCCCATACTAGAACAATTTTTTCTATAAAACATTTCCAAATACAAGACTGCATTAGAGGGATTACTTCTCATCCACCTATGATCATAGGTACGATTGTTCGAACAAATTATAATCTTTGCAAAGAGTGCACGCTTTATCCACGTGACACAAGCTAACTCCAAACACCCAATACGTATCGACCAGATACGCATGGTGAGGAGAGTTTCACAATAAGGCCTTAGACTTCCCAAACCAAATGGGTCCCAAACCAAGTACCGAGCAAGTCTTAGACTTCTCGTACTCAGGGTTCCATAAATGCATCCTAGATGTTACCTTGGTGACTCCACGTCTATTGACTCCCGTACACATCTAAGGTCTACTAAATACTTGGCTAGGAGCGTCTCATTCCACCCATATGGTCGCACTTTAATATGATTAGTGAAACTCTCTAAGAGATCGGTCGTTATATGCTATGAAGAAGTTAGGCCACACAAACAGCGACTACCCATAACTAGGTTTTATAAAGCCATTTTATTTTACAAAGCTCCCGACTACGAGTGTCGATATTTTAAACTATTTTTAAAATCCATTTTTATCACATCAATAAGTTTTAAGTGATAGGAACGCCGTTGATACTCGTACTTTGAGAGCACGAGTACCAAGATGGCAATAGGGCAACAAGGGTGTGGGGCCATCAACAAATAAGGAGAGTATGTGCAACAAGTAGGTTTAAGGCCTATCAGATCGATTAGCGATTCACATCCGATATCGTATATATAAGCATGCATGGTTCACAAAGAAAATTATTTTTAATTTTAAAAATATACGATCAACATGATCTAGGAGTGAATTGCCTTAGTCTTGGTCTTGGTGTTCTTTGCCGAACTCCTCGACTGACGGCTTCTCGACATCGGCTACTACGCGGTACAAAATAATAACACACAAAAAATAAAAATCAGAACCTAATATATATAACTAATAGTACTGATATCATTTATAGAAAAAAAATAAGAGTTGAACAGCGGTTAAAAATATATAAATTTTAAAAGATTAAATAATTTTTTGGATTATAGAAAAAAATTAAATATTTTCTGAAAAATAAAATATTTGCATTAGAGGTTGAAAAGTTGGGCCAAGGCGAGGGAGGAAAATTAGACTTATATTTCTCTGATAAGTAGGTTAACAGGCTCAGACGGGTGCGGTTGGTCTTACTAGGTGGACCGAGATGGTTTGGGCTAAGTGGGAAAAGGAGGCCAAAGGCTTGTGGGTTTCGCAGGCCCATATACGCGGCCTGGCCTATAAGGCCTATGTGAGGCACAAGCAGCGAACGCAACTACCATGATGCCGAGAGGGATTGACGGCTGCTGGCAGCCGGTGGTGATCCAATGAATACTGGCAGCCGATGGTGACCCGGTGAATACCGGCGAACCAAATCAATTTGGCTATCGAGGTGCTAACGAGAGGTGGAGGACGAAGTGAGTGAACGACTTAGATTGGCTTGGGAAGGCCAGAATGAGGTCGGTGGTGTGCAGTAATAGAGCTCTAGAGAGTGATGCGGTATTTGGTCGCCATCAGTGACCAATTGGGAGACATAGGTGACTAGGCTAAGACTCGGCTAGAGGAGGGGTGAAGTAAGTGAAAGGACCTTGAGTCGCACAGAGGGGGTGAATGTCAAAACTTTTAATTCTAAAATAAACTAGTAGCGGAAATTAGACATCTCTCTGGAGTCTTTGGTCCTAATGTCCGGAATATCCGAACTAGTCTTTCTGTCAGACAGAGAGACTAGTCCGAAGTCTTTAGTTATATAGTCCGGAGATTCTGGACCTCCTCTAAAATATCCAAGAGACACTTAAAGGAAGCAAACCTTAAGGGTTGGAGAGGAAGTAAGAAAACAAAATCACTGAGAATATAATAGATAATAGGATGGTAGGAGACAAGCAATTTTTCACCAAAGTTTGAATCGATCGATCCTACATCTCCATTAAGGAACTCCAAAGAGTTGGATCTCTTTCAATCTCTTGCCTATCAAGTTCAAACCTAGAAACTAGTCTAGTCTCTAAGCTCTCGCCAAAGCATAGTACTTAGTCTAAGACAACCATTAAGCTCTCCACTAGGACCCCATGCTCCCGTTTTCTATGGACCTTACTCTACCAAACTAACCTCCAAAGTATAACTCTCAAATTAACTAATATACATCTTTCTTATAGAGGTGAGGGCAATCTTCACAAACGTCCTGAGTAATTCACACGTTGAATCCTTACAAGCAAAGACTAGTCATCTAGATGGTGGTCCTTCAAGAGTAACAAGTTTGAGTCTTTACCGGCGTGAGGTAGCAGAGCGTGGCGCAAAACCACGATGGTGTTGGCCGGGGCAAGGGAAAGAGAGAATACGGTGACACGGCTGCTTGAGCGAGACAAAACAAAGGAAGGCCGTGCACTCTCGAGGCTTGAACCGAATGCAGTAACAACATGCTAAGGTTTGATGGTGAGGAGCGCGGCACGCCAATTCCTAGGTCGACAATGGTGCATTGTCCACATGTGCGGTACGGGCAAGGGCGACGTATTGGTGGGTGTTGCTGACAATACAGGGAGGCCTAGTCGTGTGCATTATGGAGACAACGTATTTGACCAAGCGCTCAGAACTCGTGGGGTAGCGCTAGAGGTAGGGACCGCCGTGACTCCGTGTGTGTCGGGTGGTTGTTCATGACACTGTCAGTGGGTCTTCGAGCATTTCTTTATGCATTTGCCCCATGTCCATCGCCATGCGTCTTCGAGCTATCTGGTATACCAGGATAATGTAATGCAAGTAGCTTAGGTAGCTAGCGATGGAGACACTCATGTTGCCAGTGAGATATGCTAGTACTACTTGTTGCTTGCATGGATCGATCGGTCACTCGATCATATTCACCCACACACTGTTGAGTGCAACATCGTGATGATGGGGTCACATCCACATCTCTATCTATATCCTCAAATGAGTAGTAGTAGTAGTACTTGCGATGGAATCATGCAAGGGAGGGATGCAACCAACCAACCACGCATAGTCACATACTCCTACTTGGAGAAGAGAAGAAGAGGGCACTGATAGCTGCTGTGCAAAAGCAGTACGTGCACATTGCCAAGCGCGGGGTCGGAATCTGCAGAATTATTCCATGCAAAAGCAGCTAAATTGCTTGCGCCATGGACATGTCGTCCGTCCGCCGTGTGTGCATGCGCCACATTCAGATTTCCATGGAGAAATTCAGAATTTCAACTGTTAAGGGTAGCAGTGCTACACAGAGGACGTCTTATCTGAATGGACAGATATTCTCTCTGTTTATAAATATAAAGATTTTAGCTATGTATTTAGGCAAATAATCTGTTACTGATGGTAGGATCGATGGTGTGCTAATGTATCTGAAATTAATTTTATGTAAGCTACAGTGATTGTGGTGGTAATTTAAGCTATGCTTGCAGTGTGCATCGCTATAATTTTATTGAGAATTTTAGGCGATGAAAAAAACGAGAAGAAAGGAACTGTGATATATATACATTCACATGATCATCGATATGGAGCTTTGGACGGCGAAATGGCGATGGGGAGGTGGCATCGGAATGGAGAGTGGATTCCCTTTTCCTGCAGATTCTCTGTGGTTTTTGATGGGAGAGGAAGATAATGGAACGCACTGTGAGCGCAAACTGTGTGGCAGTTTGTCGTGCCGGCTTGAACGTAGCGGCGAATGGCCAGAAGAAAACATGTCCAAGATGGCAGACAACGACGCTTGCTCGCGACGCACGTGCCGGTGCTGCGTTGCACAGATCGACATTCGCAGAAAGCTACTCGAGCTCCTGCCCTTTTTCTCATCGTCAGATAGTGCAAATTACCATTTTCTCCTAACTAAGATATGCACATTCATCAGGGAGAGGAATTATATATACACACACACACAAGTTTACCACGCATTCACCATCAACTGAACGATCCAAATACTGACGGAGTACTATTACATTGCATGCATCATCTGCAGTGAGCAGTCATCAGATCATCTGCTGCTAATCAACGCATGATCAGCCGGAGTCCGTGCGTATATATAGTACGCGAACGTGACGCCATGACCAGATAGCTAACATCCTAAAACGACATGATTAAGCGTATTCACGTGCTCGACCAAACGGAAACAACGGATGCATATGCATGCATGCAATGCTACAATCGATCGATATAATATCAGCCACGTACGTACTGGGAGTGTCTCGGACCCAACTACTGGCTGCTGGGCTCAGGCTGCAGCGTGTGACATACTCCGGCCCGACCGGCCGGACCCAGCTAGTCGACGACAGCGAGTGAGATGCATCTAGCTTGGTATGCCGTATGCCACTCCCGTTGCCGACCGTTTGGCAAGGGTGAAACATGTGTTGATGACTTGAAAGAAACGACGTCAGAACAGCAGACCTCATCGTCACAGGCTCACAGCTGCTGCTGATGTACTGCTAGCGATCGATGTCTAGCACATGTGTTCAGCAGGCTTGTGTACAAACTAAGCTAGCGGTGCTGTTGTTTCGAGAGCTATCTGCGTGCATTTGGTGGATCGACAAGCACGTACCTAGACCTTGTAGCTGATCATTGCTGCTACGGACGAAGCAAGTGATTCAGTGGATGATTATTAGCTGTTGTCCATACATATATATACATCAGATGCTGAATGTACGTCAATTTTACTGCAGTTTTTTTCTGAAACCCCTACTCAAAACTCCTGACTAACTTTGTCAGGCTGCTTTTGTGGTGCTATATCTAATTATATAACGCCCGAGAGCTGATCTGAGGCGTCCATGATCGATGCACAGTCGTTGTGAATTTGTTATAATGTGATGGACATATGTACTACTCGGGAGGTCCCCCTGCCGGCACATGCGCCGTGCAGGCCGGGAGGTGAGCCGTACGTGTAATAATGCTCATCGCCAATTGAAACCGGCCGGACAATTCACCGTGGCTCACGGCGCCGGCAACGAACCGAGCCATGGGCCAGCACCGCGACCCCTCCCCTGCTCCCCGGCCGGCGCCCTGATGATCATGGAGACGGAGCTACCATAAGTGTGTGTCCAGTGCATGCATAAGTGAGCGACAACTGAGAGGTATGCGTGCATCGCAACGTGGGAAAGGGAGTAATGTCGCTTGTACAATTGATGTGAGCATGCACCGTCCTGACATGGACTGATTAGGCCGCTGTTACTGGTGGAAAGAGAACGGTTACTGTGATGTGTGATTCAGATTATTCCTACGAAATACTACGATGGAACTGCAACACGACAGGGATGTTCGTGCATAGGGTACGTGCAGTTATCCGGCTGCGGCTGGTGCGTGACTGCGTGTCACAGCTCACACCGATGTGACGCCGGTGATAACCCGGGACTATGCACCGACGATCGAGACGGATGGATTGGTGCCTTTTTCCGTGGTGTTTTCGCGTGATCTATACGGATTTTCGGCGCAACTCACAAGGCCACGCGAGGCCCACGGCGCTCGAGCTAGCCCACTACTTCGCATGGGTTTCGTCCCAGGCTGTGTCGTCCGTTGGGCCAAAAATACCAGAAGCTACGTCCGCTATCGCAAGACGGTTCGCGCAACGGCGCCGACACCGAGTCCGGTTTGGTCTCTGCATGCACAGGCACCAAAGGCCAGTATATAAAACTACAGGTGCATCATGCACGCAGCTGTGGTAATCTGCAGATGGTTCCAGAGTTTGGTCAATGGTGTCTTGTGACCGTCTGAGCGCGTTGCCTGACGACATCCTGCTCGCCGTCCTGGGCAACCTCAGCGTCCGCGAGGCCGGGAGGACGGCCTTGCTATCGAGGCGGTGGCGGCGGCTGCCAGGCCTGCTCCCGCGGCTGGACATCGACGCCCGGGAGTTCGAGCCCGCCGGTCTCAGCGATGGCGAGCACGCGAGGACGAAGCAGGCCATGGAGCGCGTCGCCGGCGCGGTGGAGAGCCTTCTCCCGGGAGACCATTGAGCGGCTGCGGCTCTACGTGCACCTTCTCGGGGACGAGGCCTGCATCGTCCGCCTCGTCGTCGAGCGCCTCAACGACGCCGTAGCCAGCGGCAAGGTCCCGGCCGGCGGGCTGGAGCTCGTGTTCAGGGCCACCGGCGAGCCCGAGCAGCCGAGCAAGCGGCAGGCGCGGCAGCTGACGCGGGTCCTGGCCGATACCGCGTCCCCGAACCTGCTGCCCTCCGTCGCCGAGCTCTCCCTCGTCAACCTGCGGTTCACGGCGCCGGCGTTCGCGTCCCTCCTCAGCCGATGCACCTGTCTGGAGTCGCTCGGGATGTACCAGGCCGACGCGGGATTCTGGAAGGTGGTGGAGGTGGAGCACCCGCAGCTGCGGCGCCTCGCCGTGCACGACACCATGTACAGGAGGGTGCGGGTGATATCGGCGCCGAGGCTGGAGCGCGTCGTGCTCGTCGACTGGCACTGTGTTGGGCGCCAAAGTGCCGTGGGAACAGATAGAACCGAGCGGAGCTGGGAGCGAGCTGAAAGGGTCCAATCGGAGGAGCGACGCCTTGTTTACGTAGAAGCTAGTTCTGTTTGACTCTAATACAAGTCTTTTATCTTCTAAGTTGGAGAGTATGACAGTCAATTTAACACAAGGAGATAAAAGAGAATGGCATCTGCGAGTTAATCGGCCGATGGACTGATACGACTCATGCTTGCCGATAAAATGATAGCGCTCATGCATCAACTGAAAAGCTAATGAAGACATAGATAAAAAAGCGTGAAATAAAGTAAAGTACTCATTGGCTAAAAAGCCAATGGCGCTCCGAATATAGTACACGATAAATAGTAAGAAACGAGACATGATTTCTTGAAGATGTGAGACCCAACGACCATCAGTACAGTTAAAACCAGTCTTGATAAATCAGACCAAACTAAAAAAGTATGAGGCTAAGACTAACAGCATAAAGACAGCGGAGGTTAGATCAGACGTAACGATGTCAAGGATAGGGGAGGTCATCAGTTCTTATCAGCCAAAGGTCCGATGCAGGCATATAACTAATCTCATCAGCTATCTGAGCCAATAGAAAATGAAACCTGTTAGATTCCGATGCCAGCCCTATCGGACACGGACATTAGACATAACCGAGACAGTATTAGGCCGGATCCAATAGAATCAAATCGATTTCATATATATATATATGCATATGAGCTAAACAGCCAATACGTTAGACGTAAGGTACGAGGTAAGGGTAACTCATCGGCTAGCCCCTCTAATAAAATGTCACGCGAGAACCTGGTGGGCTAACGGCTCGATCTATCGCTACTAGTTTAGAAGTTCGAACCTAACCGATACAGCATGAAATCTATAATAATGGAGGGAGGCCGATGAGCCGATAGGCCTCACGTGAGCATGATACGATATGTCCAATCAAACTAACAGGTTAGACCTAACCGATATAGCCTTAAATAGAACGAACACATCAGGATAGTAGCGAGACTTACCCTTTTATCGGAGATCGGACTTAACAGCTCAACGTTAAGGGCAGAACCCACCGAAATAAAAATTAAACGAATTAGAATGGTGATGCGCCGAAAATTATATTAATGTGTAACCTGTTGATGATTATTACAAGATTTTAGGGAGACTATATCTATACCCTAAATTTATAAGAGTCTAACACGATTACAAATAACCTACGGACGTTATTTTCTAAATATAAAAATAAACTCTCTAAAAAGTTACAAAACTAATTCAATTTATCTATTATATTATATATAAATAAAGTAATCTATTGTGATTTTTATGGCTACTCCTTAAACTCGGTTTCATGTGGATAATTTTTTATCTTTGACTATACTAAATCTATCTTTAATCCGTCTAATCAGCTTTTTCACTATATGCTTCATTTTATAAGTGGATCGGCTCCTTCTCTATCAGACACAGAATCCGTTTATGAACACATTACCGTTTCGCTCCCGTCTCAGTTTGGCCGCATCCCACGCGCTAAGGGAGCTCCACTTGAACAACAAAGCCGATTACTCTCAACAACCAATAACACTCAGCAAAATTTTGGCCAACACGCCACACCTAGAGTCTCTGGCATTGGGGTTCTCATCTGAGAGGGTAAGTATCAGATGCAAATGTAGCTGTGTAAGTGTGTATGACATGGAGGCAGAGTTTTAATCCATTTTCTTTAAAAAAAACTTATGCAAACTACCCCTCTATCAAGATATGCATTTTACAATAATGCTAAGCCAAACATTTTTAACTTTGGTTATTAATTAAAAATTCATCAATATTGATGATTTTTAAATTATATTACTAGATTTATCGTTAAATAAACTATCATAATATGTAATTATTTTATTTAAAATGGTTTATTTATATATATTATTGGTCAAATAGAACATTAAAAATTGTATCAAGGTCCAAAAGTAATTATATTTGTGGACAAAAGGATTACTACATTTTTCAAGTTATAATTTTAATCATGGTACATTTAATGTCTCAAAATAGCATTTAGCATTTATTGATATATCTAGTAAAAATAACACCAGATAGCGTGATACCTACTTAAGAGCCAACTTTATAGATAAATTTGATTGTTAATCATGCATTTGTCATACTTCTATTTTGTCATTTCTCACATCCACGACGTTTTGTACACTCATGGTAACTAAACATGCATGCTTTCAAATCCCATTTCGATCATATCTCGTCTAAAAACGTAGTTTTTTTTCTGTCTGAAAATCACTCTAATATGAACGTATATAAAATTCTGCACGTGGACAAACATTTAGCGGTCAAGGCACCGAGTGAAATTTATGGCTTAATGCCGAAGAACTACGACGTGCCATGCAGGTGCCGGAGTTCCAGCATCAACACCTCAAACATCTGGACGTCAATGGCTTCCAGGAAGAACTGCACTGGAGTCTGGAGGTTGGTGGAACTTGTCAAGGAAGGAGCTGTGAAACTGCAGAGCATTGCACTGGATGATGGATGCCAAGGCTGCGATATTGTGACCAAAGAGTATGTTTTATCTGGAAGGATGAGAAAAAAGAGCCGGTGTTGTTATCTGTGTCACAGACGACAGGATCCCCTACTATTCTCACCATTGTATAGATGGTGTATCCTGTGAATCATTGTGCTCGCAAGCAAGTATATATGCACTTACTAACTGACAGCACAAACCAAGGTGGAAACAGGAAAGATAAAACGACCGATGTTAACCAACCAGAAAGGAAAAGAAAATATCTACTGGAAAGTAGATGTGATGGAAGAGAACAAAAGAAAAACGTAAAAGTTTCAATAGTTAAATCTTATTGTGATCATTGTTTCATATCTATGTTTAACAGTCAAGTGCAAAATGCAACCGTTTGTTCAAAGAAAAAAAGAAGTGCAAAATGAAAAGTTGTCGCAGTAGAGAAGGTATGGAGGATGGTATTTGTGTCATACAAATACGAACTGTTTAAGTTAGATGCTCAGTGGAAGTCTACAAGTCAAGCCCAATTGTTCCAAATGTGATGAGCTCTTTTATAGAAATTACTAACTTTGTTTTCATTCAGTGTTCCAATAGCAACAGATACAACAAAAAAAAGAGGTCCATTGCCGTGTTGCAACTACAGTTAATCAGTAATCATTCTGATCCATCAGGGAAATGTTCAAGTGCGGTCTGTTTTCCATTGGCATAAAACTCAATCACTGCTTTCATGCGATCCAACTTATCAGGATGATAATTCAAGTGCACAATCACTGGCCTCAGCTTCCGCAGCTGAGCATCTTTCCTCACAGTTTTGAAAAGAACTTTGCTGTTCATAAATTGGTATATATCCATGGTTCTTTTAGATATATGAAGACCTTCATAACCAGGATGTGAGGGGAAGAACAGTTCCTCATTGAAAACTGCTTGGTCCCATGATTTGGGTTCACGAGAAAGGCGACCAGCTACTCTATCCAAAAGCTCAATAGAAGGAATTGTTGGCCTTATGAAGAAAAATCCAGAATTATAAACCCACATGCGCATTGTGTGCGCATATCTTGCCCAGCCCATTGAGGGCTCATCAAATACATCATTGAAACCATAAGCTGTCCTATTGTTGTGCCCATCACTCATTGACTCTATGTCAGAATCTCTGTAAAGATGATTGAAAGGATTCTGGAAGAAAATAGTATCGATATCTGATAGGAGCACACTATATCCAAGCTGCAAGAATTCCCTCAATATGCGAAACTTCAGTCCAGACACAGCATGGTTTCCACCTGCCTTTCCAATGCTGTCAATGCCTTCATCAGGATCCCGCCTATAAAATGGAACATCTTTCAACTTGCAAAAGGCTTCAGTGTTGTCATCCAATGCAACAACTAAATAATTTGAAATCCCAGCACGTTTGATGTTAGTAAACCACATCTCAAGCATCTCTCTCACATTAGAGTTTGCCAATGCAACAATAAGTTCTTTCTTTATAGCAACCAGTTGCAATATCTTGGCCAATCTGGGATTTATGGATTCATCAGGGATAACTGTTGGATTTGTTCTAAGAGCCTTGACAGTACCAAAAGGACCAGCCTTATATGGAACCTCATCTTTTCCTTGCCCAGCTAATTGAAGCTTCGTTGTTACTTCATTAATCTGCTTCCTAAATTCAGTGTTTCTCCTCCTCAACGATGCCAGCTTTGATTTCAGGCTGGTGGTTCCTTCAGAAGTCTCACAAGCAACTGAGTCAGCCTATGAAGATAGAAAAACAATTGTAAAATCATATATCTGATAAGTGACAACAAAAGGAACATCAGTGCATCTAAGGCTCTAACCAAAATTCTAAACAATCAACATGGTGCATTGAATTTTGATGTATGAAGACAGATCATACACATTTAATTTATGGTATATACATGCAGGATACTGAATAAATTGACTAACACATCCTGTAATACTGCATATACAAGCCAAGAGCAAACAAAGAAATGATTGCACTTCACAAGATTGTTTGGAAGACGGGATTATCAAGGATTCATGCAGTATTGAACTGTATTGAGTTAAATTTAAATAATCCAAATGTAGCCAACAAGTTTATGACAACGTAAAACTTGTACAACTATCTCCATAGAAAAAGTTTCATGATCTGGTTTTTCACAGTATTCACATGGCATGGCTTACACATTGATAAATGTACTTTCATCCCTCAGTGTTTCTACTTCAACAGCATTTTATACACATTACAAGCAGTAGTTAAACAGAATGTAGATTGTGATGTATATATTTTTTTCCATTAGACCCCTGGCGGCATCCTATGTACTTATAAAGTTGCTCCCCACTAAGTGTAGTTAATACTAATTCTCTCATCTCTCATGAAGCCACATCACCTCAATTGTTTTTTAGCCTTTGGATGATTGATCAAGGGTGCAAATTGCCCCTCTTCTCCCAAAAGGCCACACCATACATCTCAATTATTTATAGCCCTTGGATATTTGATCAAAGGGGTAAGATATAGAAAGCACATGAAAAGAAATTGTATAGCAACAAGGAAAGTTAATTTTACAGCTCATATCTACCATTTTGCCATGCAATTCTACCGCAGCAACACGCAGGGTTTTCATCTAGTTACAAAAATAATGAAGGACACTACTAACTACTCAGGAAATTAAGATTCACAAAAAAAATCAACAAAAAAACAGCCCACTGGTTTTCATTGAAACATATGTCCAATGCCCAGGACACAAGAAAAACTTGGCCATGGTTCGGTACAAACCCAGCCAAAGACCTTAACAAAGCAGTACAAGATAGTACAGTTATAGAGCCTTGAGTAACATAACAACTGCAGAATTAAGACAGATATCGTATATATCTTAATCAATGAAGGTGGCAATTGAAAATACACGACTGTGATCATGAAGAGTATGCACATGTGATGGTGGGGAAAAAACTTGGCACCTCGACATTGAAGATAAAATTTCATCTTCATACTCATCAGTAATTTGAGCATCCCCCTAGCTAACTTGTTGTTTTCTCTTTCAGCCTAATTAATTGATACAGCTCATTGCTAGTGCCTTGACTATCACATCTATTAGCTATATATAACAACCACTTGAAATCCTGCTGTTCATAGATCATAGATGTGTAAAAACAAATAGATGTGTTGCTACAAGGAATACTGTGACAAGCTACTGGCTGCAAGCGCTGCAAAACATAGTGAACTAGTGACTGGGCAAAACAAATATTTAACATGAAGCGCTCATTATTGTGGCAAAATCTAGCAGTGTCAGTGTGCGCCGTCAACATCGTGAAGACCAAACATTCCACCAACCACTTCAACAGATGTAACAACCAACCCCACTACATCCATGGGCAATTCCAAACCATTGCAGCCTTGCAGCAATAAGGAAAACCTCAATTTTAAGGCTATATGATCCAAGCATTTGATTGACTGATTTGTCCGCTTATCTTAAGACAACTAATTGCCTTCGTATCATTTAAGCATTCCTTAGAGTTCTTTTTTTTACCGAAAAAATGATGCTGATTCTTCCAAGCGAACAAAACGCACAACATCCTTCATCCCACAACATAACTGTTCTCACGCGTGTATGAGGTTTAATCAGGATTCCATGATTCAATCATCGACGAGTGTTACAGTCGCAGTCGTCCAAAATGAATCGCATTCGACTAAAAATGAGTCCCCTAACACTAGAAAACCCCAGCTAAACAGAAGTTCCCCAAACCAACAATCACTCACCCAGTTCAAACTTCAAACCCAACGATCCCAGACTCTCCCCTCCCTCCCACGAGAAGCGGCAGGCAAAGGAAGGAGGGCGGGAGATAGGCGCGAGGCAGTTACCTGGCGAGGCCAATGGAGAGCGGCGTCGGAGGAGCGGGACAGGAGCCCGTCGGGGTAGAGGAACGCGCACACGCAGCCGAGCGCGACGCCGACGGCCGCCGCCGCCGCGATGCGCGACCCGCGCGAGAGCGGCTGCCCTCCTCCTCCCCCTCCCCCTCCCCCGCCGCCGCGCATCAGGGGGCCCTCCCGCCGGCTGGCCATCTACACCCCGCCGCCGCCGAGGAGATCAGAGGAACGGGAGATCTGGAGACGAGTGGGCCCCGATTGGTGGCTCGCTGGCTTGCCCGCCCGAAACGAGACGTGATGCTCGGTTCGCTTTGTTTGCTGGTTGGGTTGACGTCGGACGATCTGTAACGAGTGGATGCACCACTTATCAGCTGGGGCGTACGGCTGAGATTTGACCGGATTTTGCAATTTTCTGAAGTTGACTTTTGGCCCTTGCTATGCAAGCCCCTGTTTTAAATATCCTCCCTATTAAAAAAATGGAAAGATTTTGGAACCTGCAGAAACTACTTAGATGACTCATTCTTAAATACTAGCAGAATTTACGTGAAGTTCTTGTGTATTGGGAAAATCATTGTAACAAATCATTTTTTCCTTGATTCGTGCGAAAGTTACATTTAGTTTTTATGAAAATGCTACAAAATTTGAAATGAAATTTCTGCATTTTAAAGAAGGCATAAATGTAGTGGGGAATAGAGCCAATGGTCTTCTAGGAGTAGCTGATTTTGTTGTTGATTTATACTAGGTAAATGGCGTTGTATTTGTCAACGTACTATGACGAATTTGCTCTCAGAAGTTAAGGCAATAAGGCTCCACTAGGAACCACTATTGGCAAATGTAAAGTACACCAAGAACTTGTCCTTTATCAGCAAGTACACATACAACGGGAGAATTGTTGGATGGATGACCGTGTTCTTCAAGACAAATTTCCAAAGAGTGGCGATCTGCTGTAGCTAAGTACACTAGGGAAGAATTTTGAGATGATGATTGTGAAGGGTTCACATTTTCGTGGAATCTCGCTTGAATTCCACGCATTTTGAGTGTCATGACAGTCATTTAATCTTGACTTAAAGGTGAATTTGGAATTGTTTGGTGTAAACCTTACTCGTGATCAGCAGCAAGTAACAGAATAGTAAGTCCATTTGGAAAAACCCCCCTCCTCCCCTCTCTCAACTATTATGCTTGTGAAGCACACCCTCAACTTCAAAACAAAATATTAAACCACCATCAACTATCAAACCATTCAATTTATCACACTGAAACAAATAAGATGATATGTAGTGCTTACATAACGTCTCGTCAACAAAAAGAAATTAAAATTTTTGTGAGACCCCACCTATCGGAGCCACACTCATTCATCCTCCCTTTTATCTTCTCTTTCTCTCAACCTCTCCTCCGTAAACTTTAACATGGAAACAATGTTGCTCTACAATGAAGGTGGAGGTGGAGCTTGTCGGAGGAGGAGACATTGCTTGGGCAAGACAAAGATAGACAAGGCCAGTGGCATCATAGCTCAATGGAGTTGGAGGTAGAGCTCAAGAGCAAGGCAACAACGAGCTTGCCTTCTCTTTGGCATCATGTCTTCAGGAGGTCCATTGCCATTGTGTAGATATGGTCTAAAATACAGGCATAAACTGGTTCTCCTCAAGTAAACAACGATGGTAGGGAAGACAACGGCTTGTCTCTCTCCTTATCAACCTCATTCTAGATTTAGCATCAAGTTGGTAGCACTTGACCGGTGACCGAACTTTTCCTTCACTGTCATCACACCAAGTGTCGCCCCATAGATCTAGCATCAAGCTAGCGGTGTGGGTGGCGTCGACCTAGCACATTGACGAAGGTGGTGTAGGCGGTTTTGAGCTCATAGAAGTAGCTCAAGCAACAGCATGCTCACCATAGAAGCGGTGTAGGCGGCATCATCCTAGTGGCACAGCCAGCTTCAAGCGAGTGGCGGAGATGGCGCATGTAATAGTGAGCTAGCAACAAAGGAGAAGATGTGGGTGACGATGAGCTAGAAGCGGAGGCAACACTTGTGGAGTGATAGATTGAGAGGCAGGATGAAACGATGAAGAGAGGGAGGGGATAAAAAAATCACCTCAATTTAAACTGAAGGGGGTGAAGTGGATGGTGTTGACAATCCAAGGGATTCTACACCCGATTTTGCAGTTGAGACGTGTGTTGACAAACTTAAAAGTTGAGAGGTTAAATGCTTTTTTTTTTGTTCTTTAGAGGAAGTGGGTGTGTCTGAATCTGATTCAGAACTGTCAGGTTCTTCATATAGGCATCGAAACAGAGAAGAAACTGTCAAGACCGCTGCTCTGCAGTAACCTCTCTAAGCATTCATTGATCAAGGCTGGTTCTTGAGTTGTACAGATGGACCAAATTTTTGCCATAAAAAAAGCAAGAACGAACAAAATAGCATAGAAAATATCTTATGGCCGTGCAAAGATAGTGGCAACATGATGAGATCACTTCTGAAAGATGTATATACCACACAGATCAAGCATGCATGCACTGCATTCGCCATGCACGCGCTGGCTCTGATCACACCATGGACAGGTTCCTCCGGTGAGGCCGCGTCCTCTCCTCCTTGCAAACCAGCTCGTCGGCGTCGGCGTCGGCCTCCAGCTCCGGCGCATCAGCAGACATGGTTTTCTCGTTCAAGCGTCCAGTGGCGCGTTCACCGGACTCAGGCGGCGCGGCGACGGTTGCTGGCCTCCGGCCGAACAGGTTCTTGAACCCGAGCACCAGCCGGGACTTGAGATTGCCATTGTCGTTAGTGCTGTCCTTGGTGGCCGCGGACGGCGCGGCGAGGTCCTCGCCGTCCCAGAGCCGGCGGCGCGGGATCCGGAAGCTGGCAGACTTGGCGGACGCGCGGTCTATCGAGGCCGAGGCCGTGGCCGTGGCGGCCGCGGCCGCCGCCTGTTCGGAGCGGCGCAGGCGCGTGCGGAGCCCAGCGAGCTCGCGCTCGAGGCTGTCGATCCGCTGGCTGGTGGCCTGCATGGACGCCCGAATGTGCACGGACTGGCGCAGCACGGCGTCGCGCTGGAGGATGTCGCCGAGCGTCATGCTGCTGGCGGCGTCCCCAGCGGCGGCAGCGAAGCCACCGCAAGCACCGAAGGCGCCGACGAGGGAGCTCTTGAGGAGAGCAGGTGGTGCGGCGGAGCTCGGTGCGCCGGCGGTGTGGTGGTGGCCGCTGAGCAGCATGGAGTGGTGGGAGTGGAGCTGCTCGACGAGCATGGCCTGCACGACGAAGCGGAGGGGGAGGCGCGGGTTCTGGACGAGGTGCATGAAGAGGTGGTGCGACAGCTTGGTGCAGTTCACGTTGTAGCACACCCGGCTCTTCTCCTCCTCCGTCAGCTTCCCCCTGTGATTCTGCATCCATCCCCAGTGAAATGCAGATCAATACTAGTGATCATAATTTCAGAAATGCTTAGTATCATCATGATCCGTCAATGCTGAATTTCTCTGAACTCCTGCCAGATGTAAACTGTTCTTTTTCAAAATCCAATAAAATTCATCTGAAATTTTTGACTAGCAATATATATGGCCCTGTTAAAGAAGCTTCTGACAACTACATATTCTTCTACTGCTCCACCAGATTTTTATTGAAATTCTGAGAATCGGTAGCTACAAAATCAGAGAGTCTACAGCTCAGCCAAACAGTGTCATACTGTCACCTTGTGACTTGCGGATGCAGGTTGCATGCACAATTCTCAAAGCTGAACTTCCTTTGGCTTGTAGCCTTGTAGGATAACGATATTGCTAACCTATACTATCTCGAGTGACACTCGACTTAGCGCCAAAGCGAAAGGACAATAATCGGATGAATAGTGCCTGGATGATTAATTTTCAGAGCATAGAATCTGATGCATCTCCATCTCGGTTTGCTTGTACATGAAGGTTCTTCAGCTAATTAGCCTGTCCTAGTTGACTTGCAATTAGCCACTGCAAATAGTGCTGCATCTAATCGGGCATGACTTGCATTGGGAGCAAGGAATCTTGATTCTACAGTTGAGCCCTACGGGGGTTGATTGCATTCAGCAACAATATCGCCACAGTGCACTGCTTCCAAAACCTACCGACTCACTACTTCACTAGCAAAATGCTTACATTTTTCAGTCATTGGATCACGTGATGTCTAGCGAATTTAGTTCCTCAGTATATAATTTGACTCAAATGGGCTACCTACGTACCGTTGTGATGACAATTTGGCATAAATTTTAACTGAATTTTTGTGGAAATTTGATCTCTACGTTTTAAACTCTTTTTGTTACTTACCTCGAGGTAGTGATCCACGATGGTGTACATGAGGTCATGGTCGTGCGCGAACCTCGCACGCATGGCCTCCACGGCTACCTCGAACTCCTCCACGGGGAGCGCGGCCACGTCCTCGAGCCACCTGCCGTCGGCGCCGCCGGACGACGCAAGCGTCTCAAGGCACCGGACGAGCAGCGCGGCCCCGGATCCGGCCGCCTCGCCGCTGAGGAACGCCATGCACGACCGCAGCACCGCCGCGGCGCGGCCGTGGTCCGTGGCCACCTCCTGGAAGAAGTAGTCCTCGGCGCGCCGGGCCAGCCCGTCCTCCTCAGCGGGCAGCTCCAGCCAGTCCGCTGCCGCCCACTCCGCCGCGAGGCTCCCCGGCGATAGCGCCACATCGGAGCCGTAGCACGACGCGACGGCGTCGACGAACGCGTCGATGGTAAGGCCTGCCGGCAGGTCCACGGCGATGTCGCTCGACTCCGACAACCGCCGCTTCAGGTAGCTGCTCTGCGACGTGATCGGATCCTACGTAAAAACCAAATTAAAAGTCTTGCCCAAAAAAATCATTTAATCACGCATCAAGAAACGTAAATCATTATCTAAAAAATTAAGAAACATAAATGTTTTAGCTCGTTTAATCATCACTTAGCTTGTCACGTCAACGTTTTGGCAGAGACACAGAAGAACAAGCCACAAGTGTAACTTACTATCAGAAAAAAAAGCATTCACAAACAGGATGGAGCTGGAAGAATCGATCTGGCAAATGATTCCATGACTCGCTGAGCCCACAATGTAGCAAGGCCCACAAATGACAGCAGAGGTTGGCAATGCTGGCACTCTACCAAGAAATGGCCCTAGTCGAACTGCATGCTGCAGCTCTGCTATGCTATCCGTGAGAGGAAAAGAACAGAAGAGAGTTTTTTCCCCTTTGTTTTATGCATCTCGCAGGTGGCACCAGCCTCAGAAGTTCGAACTTTTCAGCCTTTAAACATACTGCTGATGTACGCTGTACTAGCTCTATTAATTATTCACTAAACTGGATTGCACAGTACAGCACAAGAAACATTTCAGTCTACTAGCTCAGCGGCACAGCCGCTTTAGAGTAGTACTGTACTAGAACTCCTAATGAGCAGCAGTTAATTCTGCAATAACTTGCAACTAAAGGTTGCTTAGGAGTATACTACTCCCTCGGTCCCACAATGGCATCATTTTTTATTATTTATATTTGTCTCGCAAAAATTTTATTTTAAGTAATTATTACATTGAAATTTAAAAAATTATTGATATGTATATTTAAGTTTGAGGAAGTAGAGCACAAACATATTAAAGTTTTAAAAAGTAAAAGTATTATAATTTTTAGTTTTGTATTAATATATGTGAGATGGAAAACTGTGTAGAACTGCATCAAATTTAATACGCAATCTGCGTACTGCCTAGCACAAGATATCCGCCTCTTCTGGCTTCTGCTACTACTGTATTCAATTCGGTTGAATCAACTCAATGTTCGAATCATCATTGCAGGTAAACCAATGCAGGAATACAGAAGCAGTACAGTAGTTTACAAAAATGAAAGGAGGGTGAAAGACAGTAACTTCACTGACAGTTACTGAAAGTTTACTCGGTACAAATCCTCTCCTCATTTCAGTGCACAGACCAAGGCAGGGAAGTAAATGTGCTACAGAAATGTCATCAATTATTTGCCTGTTGCAATGCCATTGGGAGCTGTTCCTCGTGGGGGCCGTGAGCCTGTGGCATTGCGGGCTCACTACTCAACTTTCCTGGCCCAAATTTAAGCACAACCAAACTGCTCAGCTACTTGAAAACCTTTTCCAGGATCACTTCATGAAGCTAAATTTAATTAAGTATGCCATTATAATCTCTGGCTTTATGCATGTTGCAACTACATTGATGAAATTGGCAGGCATATAAATTCATTTTTAGCAGGGAGTGGGCATCTGCAAAGCGAATTCTTGTGCAGTGCAGCTAAACCATAACGGATAACCTGAAATGTTGCACCTAAAGAAGGCAGTAACCACACTGCCACAGTGAATCTATGAGCACTGCATTTTTTGGTGCAATGAAAATGCACAGTAACTAATGTGAGTTATTCCTTTTCTTTACCATCACAAGAAACGTATGACCAGATTGATGTGGACTGATCATGCGTTGCCATCCGTCCGTTTCTATCCAGCCGGACCCTTATTAATTTGCCGTGAATAATTTGTTTCTAACGGAAGACATGCAGCTACATGATCATTCAATAAAAAAAACTGCATGACTGCAGGGCATTGCTAATGCAGCAGGTTAGAAATTTCAGCCCCGTTCTGCTAATCGGTAAGATATGTGTAGTAAAAATTCGATGAAAGACGGTGTTCCAAATCAGAAAGAAACACTGAATTTTTTACCAGAAGTGATTGCTCAACTGTTCAAGAAAGGAATGATCTTTCCTACCCTGTGCAGAGCGAAGCAATGTTCTTGGACACGGACGATCACATCTGGTTTGCACGGCCCATTCGCCCGCGACCTTCGCAGATGCATGAGGAGAAAATCATAACCGACCTCCAGTTAGATTGCGAATTTCACCTCCTCCATCGCCAATAAGATTCAAAAACTCAAAAATCACACTGAACCCCAGACTGAAAATACAGCAACGCCGCAACATACCACTCCCGCACCGCATTCCTTAGCGCCGGCGGCATGGCGAACGGCCGCGCCTCCTCCACCGCCGCCGCCGGCGCCGCCGCCACTGGCGGTGAGCACGACCACGACGTGGCCGCCGGAGAGGAAGACATGGTGGGCGAATCGAAGCACTCCTCTTCCTCCTCTTCCTCCTCCTCGTGGTCGTTCTCGTAGATGGTGTCCACGACGCCGAGTTCTTGCCAGCTTCTGCTCATCTCCATAACGCCTTCGAACTCTCTCTCCCTCTCACCTGTGTCCCCCTCTCCTTGTCCTATCTACCGCAGCGCGTCACCGGGGGGAAGCGGCTGCGCTTGTAGTACCCGGCGACGCCATTACAATTACGGGAAGTTAGTGGTGTTAAATCGGGGCGGCAATGAATGCGTGCATGTGGATGATAAATGCTGTGGCACCCACATTGGTGTGGCAGTTTGGTTGGTCTGTTGCATGTTTGGTGATGGTAGAGAGATTTGCGCGGGGGCCGTCGGATTGGGCGATGGATGGGTCAGATTCGGCGACCCCAAGGGCTATCTTGCAACCGAGGTTTCGTAAGGTTTTGATAGTTATGATTGTTTTTTTCTTATAGATATTTGTGGATATTCGTAGTTCTGTATAAATAGGAAAATTACAAAACATAACACACAACAATATAACTGAACCTATAAAAATTTTATGACTTGAGCGTTATTAGGTTATTGAATATGCCTTAATTGCTGATAGATGATATAGATAAAACTAAGTTTATAATAATTATTTATAAGCATAAATAGATAAATTAAATATTAGAAAGTAAATTTATTTTTAAAACTTTTTCTAAATAATACCGATGAAGAATTGTTTTTTTTTAAAAAGTATTGTTTAGGATATTAAAACATATACCCGTGTTAATCTATAATTTATATGGAAAAAGAAAAGTTGTTGTCGAATCTATCTTAAGACAAACTCATCTTAAAACACGACTAAAGGTTCGAAAAAAAGAGAACCGAATTAGTAGATTAATTTATGCGTTTATGCATTATATTTATTTAGTTGCCAACTTGAGTTCATACTTGTCACATTATTGAGATATACGTGGTTTGTTCGTCCATTGCATTTGTCCTATGGATTAAGGACAGATGAAGGCTGTCGGTTTAACAATCACATGGTTATGGTTGGTCAGCATATAACAGAATTAAAAGCTGTAAGAAACTGTTGTTTTTGCCGACCCGGCGCTATAACAAGGGTGCTTACACACAAGAATTGGACGTGCATCGAGATTCGTGCAGAGTTAGCACCATACTGTGATGCCGAGACGATGCGTTGTACGCGACTACCACGTGTTACAGTGATACTCCTTTGTTTGACAATTTTGGGAGACCTAGTAATTCTTCTTCTGTACGTGTTCGTGTTGTTCTCATCTTTTTCTGCTCCTAACTCTGTATTAAGATTATTGAGGAGATTATTATCATCCAATATCGATTTAATTATAAGGAAAAAATAGATATTTAAATAAATAAATTTTATAAATAAATAATTTATTTTAACAATCTGATAAATAAATTGAAAAGAACATGACCTTAATCTTTGTATAGTTATGAAAAAAATTGGTGCGCCGATCTGTCTATTATATTAATAATAAAGGCATCGAAGTCATCACATTTAGCTAGAAATTATCACATTAATAAAAAAAGATCTTAATAGATTATAATGTATACATCCATCAATATATATATATAATTATATCTGTAGAAATACTTCAGCTAAAAGTTGTATATGAAATACTCACAATATATTAACTACTAATTTAACGGAGATGTTATATTTTAAGATGAAGATAGTATATGAAATTTAATTATTTTTTTAGTTTTATGTAGAATAATTATAAGGATAGAAGTTATATATCAAATCTAATTTTATTTTTATGTATATTCTCACAAAAATATACAGGAATCCCCATAGTTTACTTGTAAGACACCGCAAAATCTCAAATCCAAATTAGAGCCACAGATAGATCGTACTCCTATTGTTTTTTTTATGCGTTGGTTAATTAATAAGGGTCAGGGAGCAACTAAGTCAGGCCCATTAAGACCGTGCAGGAAAAGGAACAGTAGGGAGCAGTGTCTTCTGTTAGAGTAGGGTCCTTGCATGCAGCAAGAAACTTTCACAAGGACGTGAAGTTGCAGCCGTGCCAGCCATGTTCATATAACTTTTTGAAACTTTTCCATCTAAGCGAAAATTCTGAAACCTGATCGACGCTGGTGAACGAGATAAGCACAGCAGAGCGCCAGAGGATAGCTCTCTCGTGCAAGATGATTCGTCTCCAGGATTGGGTTCGGCTTCTCGCCGTGTTTTCGCTCTGTTCAACCTGACGCTATCAGTGAAAGATACTTTAAACGTATATTTGATCTTATATATATATAGTCAGAAAGAAACTACAGCTTACAGAATAGAAAAGACAGATTTAATTTTTTTAATTATAAAAAATTTAAATATTAGAAGATGCGTTAAAAGAGATACTATTACGAAAACTGACAGATTTGGCTACCTGTTCTAACGTAGTGACAGCCGTGATGGCCATGGTCCCATGGCCGCAATGTCTTCTGGGCTTGCTAACGTAAGCTACTCATAGATACAAATCGCAAGGCTGGACACAATTCGATTTTTTTCCCCTTCATTTGATGTATATGGTCATGTACATTTTGGAATACAAGTCAAATTAAATTTAGGCGAAATATTTGACAGAACTAATGAGAATGTGAGCGCTCATCACCTTGATCTTACGCTCGTAGTAGAATCGTAGCCTTATTGCTTACATGGCTAAGAACAAATAAAATTAACCAAACCAAAGTACCAAACCTAATAGATTAACAGGGGAATTAGCGTTGCAAAACCATCCTTCAAACTTGATCGTCCCGTGTTGCTCATTTCCGGCGATAAGCTGACCCAGCAACCACGGCGGCCGGTCGGCTGCGCTCATCCTCTGCAGTACGGCGGCCGGCAGCACCGGTCGCCTGGACAGAGCCCGGCCGTGCCCGAGCGATGGATACGTCGTCCTCCGCCGCCGCCCCGGGCAGCTCCCAGTAGTCGATCAGATGCGTCCTGCTCCCGCCGCAGCCGCCGCCGTGGGAGCTCTCGTCTGGCGACAAGCACCGGTAGCCGCTGTGCTCCTGGCTCCTCCTGATCGCGTCGATCACGAACGGGATCAGCCCCTCCATCGCCAATACCCTCTCCCAGCCTTCTCCCCTTCGACTCGCTGCTGCTTGAGTGCGCGCTCTTGTAGCTGCTCGTTACAGTGGTTGGTGTTACGTGTGCATGGGGGCGTGCGTATTTGTAGAGGCCGCGCGTGGCGGCGGCGCGGGGAAGGCGTTGCGGGTCGCGCCTGTAGAGGGTGGTTTTCCGGTGGGCGGTCGTTGGTTGGATGGAGTATGGAAGTTTGCTCGTTCGTGGTCGTCGTGCTCATCTGGATTCCATTTTTGTCACATTCTTTTCTGTAGATGTGGAACTCTGGATGGATGAGAATTGAGAGGGATTTCTTTTTCAGGGGGCGCGTACACACGAAACCGGAGCGCCACTGTGTTTGACCTTGCCAACCTGCTGCAGAAGTAGCTTGCGTTCTGGCTATTTGATTACTTGTCGTTCTGGAAGGCGTGTGCTGAAAAAATATGGAGTAACGGTTGCCTAACCTTGACTTATTATAGGTTGTATTTTTATATATATAACAAGAATTACAGATATAGATAGTTTTAAATTAGGACTCCTAACTTAAGTTCTATTCTATCTATAGCAAATTATAGGAGTCCATTTATCCTTGAGACATGCTCGGTTACAATCCTAGTGTAACACGTTTACAATCTCTAACACCCTCGCTCAATCTAAACTTTCCTAACCACCTTGAAATTTGAGATTGCGAATAAATGTATTCATCTTTGCAACCGGTAAGGTTTTTGTAAATCCATCCGCCAACTGATCTTCAGAAGCGAT
This sequence comes from Oryza coarctata, assembly GCA_030770085.1. NCBI lineage: Eukaryota > Viridiplantae > Streptophyta > Magnoliopsida > Poales > Poaceae > Oryza > Oryza coarctata. The sequence continues at coordinate 16,639,551 of CM061475.1, forward strand.
GAATCGAACGTGTAGCTGTTTTCTCATAACTCTTTCACGCACAAAGTGAAAATCAATTTCAATATGCTTTGCTCTAGCATGAAACACAGGATTAGCTGATAAGTATGTTGCACCAAGATTATCACACCAAAGAACTGAGGTGCGATGCACTTTAACCCCAAGTTCGGTCAACAGTTGCTCAAGCCATATTATTTCTGCAGTAGCATTAGCCATCGCTTTATATTCTGCTTCTGTACTAGATCTTGAAACAGTTGGCTGTTTTCTAGCACTCCATGATATAAGATTACTTCCATAAAATATTGCGAAGCCTTCAGTAGAACGCCTATCATCTGTATCACCTGCCCAATCTGCATCAGAGAAGGCACTGATGAATGACGATAATACCTTTTGAATATGCATCCTGAGTTCAATGGTGTGTTGTACATATCTAAGTATTCTTTTAACTGCAGTCCAATGAACTGAGGTCGGTGCATGAAGAAATTGGCAAACTCTGTTGACAGCAAAGGATAAATCTGGTCATGTATTTGTTAAATACTGAAGAGCACCAACTATGCTTCTGTAGCGAGTAGCATCTTCTGGACTGAGAGGAACACCATTATAGCTCGACAGCTTCTCAGATGCAGATAAAGGAGTCGTGCAGGGTTTGCAGCCGAGCATTCTAACACGCTTCAACAAGTCTTGTGCATACTTAGCTTGAGATAGAGTTATGCCATCTAACTCTTCTTTAACTTCTATACCCAAGAAGTAATGTAACTTGCCAAGATCCTTTAGTGCAAAGTTTTCTTTTAAATCAGCAAGAAGAGTTGTCACCGCTTCAGGTGATGAGCTTGTAACGATAATATCATCAACATAGATAAGCATATAAATAGTTGTACCACCCTATGATATATAAAAAGAGACATGTCTGATTTTGACGGCACAAAACCTAGAGTGATTAATTTGGAGCTTAACCTGGAGTACCACGCCCTGGGCGCCTGCTTCAGCCCATAGATAGCCTTGTCCAACTTACATATATATCCCGGTGTTTTAGTGTCCTCAAAACCCGGAGGCTGCTTCATATAAACTTTCTCTTCCAGAACACCATGCAAGAACGCATTCTGCACATCAAGTTGTCTGAGGCACCATCTCCTTGACACTACAATAGAGAGTACCAATCTAATTGTAGCTATCTTGACAACTGGGCTGAAAGTGTCTTCATAGTCGATGCCATAGCGTTGCTTGAATCCCTTGGCAACTAATCGAGCTTTGTATCTATCAATACTCCCATCGGCTTTTCGTTTGATTTTGAAAACCCATTTGCAATCAATAATATTCTGTCCAGTTTTTCTTGGAACGAGATGCCAAGTTTTATTCTTAGCTAGAGCTTGAAATTCCACTTCTATTGCATCACGCCACTTTAGATCTGAAATAGCTTCATCAACGGAATTAGGTTCACCAGTAGCACTAAACATGCCATATCAAATCATACCATCATATAGTTTCTTTGGTTTGATAATACCGCTTTGCAACCGTGTTTGGTAACGCGGGGGATCAGGTGTGGCTGCTGGAGAACCAGATGTTGTAGAAGATCCGGGTGGCACAAATTCATGTGCACCTGATGCTGTAGCATGCAGCGGTGGTGGAGACTCCTCAGACGCATGCAACGTCCCAGGTGGAGACTCAAGCACCACCTCATTACCCCCACCTGTCGCCGCACTGTTGTCCTCTGGCATAGCAACAGCGGTCGGCAGCGGTACTGATGTTCCCCCAGGCAGTGTAGCAGGCAAAACAGCACCGTTCGACGAGCTGGAAGGAGACAGCGTTTCCACCTGGGAGCTGCAGCCTGGGCTTTGTGCGCAACGTTGTGCCGGTAGCGCTGGGAGCATAGGCATGAGACCTGCAATTTTCTCAGATGATTCACTAGAAACAGCAGGTACGTCAGTAGTATTAGTAATATCAGATGCAGTACAGTCATCATCCCCTGGATTTCGAAGGGAAGAAGGCAGTAGGACAATTTCTTTTCTAAGAGAGGCACCGGCGTTAGGATGGAGCTTTAAAAAGGGAAACATGGCTTCATCAAAAACGACATCACGGGAGATATAAATGCATCCGGTGGAGATGTCAAGGCACTTGAAACCTTTGTGCATGGAACTATAGCCAAGGAAAGCACATTGGGTGGATCAAAAAGATAACTTCCTGGAATTATATGGCCGCAGATTAGGCCAACAAGCACAACCAAAAACACGAAGATTGCTATAATCGAGTGCATCATGAAAAGGTGAGTACTAGTAATTTCAAAATTAATAACCTTGCTGGGAAGAATATTAATGAGATAGGTAGCTGTAAGGAAAGCTTGATCCCAAAATTTTAAAGGCATGAAAGCATAAGCAAGAAGAGCTAAACCAACTTCAAGAATATGTCTATGTTTGCGTTCAGCAGCACCATTTTGTTGATGAGCATGAGGACAGGACACACGATGTGTGATCCCAATTTGCTTGAAGAAAGAATTTAATTTTTCATACTCGCCTCCCCAATCCGATTGAACACAAAGGATCTTCTTAGAGAACTGTCTTTCTACTAAGTTTTGAAAATCTTGGAAAACTCGAAAGACATCAGATTTATACTTCAACAAATATATCCAGGTGTATTTACTATAGTCGTCAATGAAGCTAACATAATAGCTATAACTCCCAACAGAGATGGGTGCAGGCCCCCCACATCAGAATAAATCAGATCAAGAGGAGCACTAGAGATTTTATTAGAAACAGAATAAGGCAGTTGATGGCTCTTGGCCCTTTGACACGAATCACAAATTGACTCAACATTCTTGGAACTAGCACACGGCAACTTATTTGAGCTAGGATCTTCTGAACTATGGGAGTAGCAGGATGACCTAGACGACTATGCCATAACGATGTAGAAGGGACATGGACTCCAAAAAACTTCATGCTTTGACTCTATTTTCTCTTCCGATGGAATGAGAGGATACAGGCCACCTTTGTATCTACTGTGATGTAAAATTCTCTTCGTTTCCTGATCCTTAACGAGAAAGAAATCAAGGTGAAATTCAAGGAAAGCATTGTTATCTTTGGCAAGTTTATGAACTGAAACAAGGCTTTTGGGAGAAGAGGGCACATGAAGAATATTGTTCAAATGAAGTTTACTGAAAGGGGTATGAAAAACTGTATACCCAATATTACTAATACTCATACCTTTGCCGCTGGCGTTATGAACTTGTTCATTGCCACTATATTTATCACGGACGATCATTTTGTCAAGTTCGCTGTTGATATGGTTAGTGGCCCCGCTGTCCGCATACCAATTTGTATCAACACCATAAGCTCCTGCTGGTCGCCCACGGTACTGATTGTCTTCCTCATAGCGAAAATAGCATTGATTGGCTTCATGATTTGTCTTCTTACAGATTTGACAGGGCGTCTTTTTTGTGAGTTGCGAGCTATTGCCTTGATTATTGTTGGTGTAACTCTGATTGTTGTTGCTGTTCTGTCTATTGCGCGATGAATTGAACCGGCCTCCACCACGTCGACCACCAGAACGACCACGGTTTCCACGACCGCGAGATGCCATGTTAGCTGTGACTGGAACTGATCGGTCCCTTGATACATCTCGAGCCGAAGATCGTACTCCATGAGTAGAGAATATAATTCAGAGAGTGAAAGATCTCCTGATCGGCACATCATAGAAGAAACAAAGGGGTGATAATCAAAGTCTAAACCATTAAGTAGATGAGCAACCACCTCATCATCCCCGACGGTGACGCCGGCTGACGCGAGCTCATCCTTGATGTTCTGCATCTTGTTGAAATAGGCTGTCGTAGTAAGGTTGCCCTTCTTGGTGGTGGCCAATTGCATGCGCAGATTTGTAACCCGCGCTCTTGATTGTGCTGCAAACATAGCCCCTAGTGGCTTCCATGCCTGCGCAGAGGTTGTTGCAGTCGTGATCCCGGCGAGGACCTCCTTGGAGACCGAATTCACCAGGTAGCTGAGTAGCTGCTGATCTTTTTTTACCCATGAGTCATGCTCTGGGTTGGGAATCTCCTTCTTCTTGCCGTCGACTTCAGCTTCAAGGACTTGTCGCGGCTCGGGGATGGTTCCATCCAGAAAACCAAGCGCCTTGGCGCCACGGACAGCGGGCAGGAACTGCGTCTTCCATAGAACGAAGTTATCCCGTGTCAGCTTGTCAGACACTGGATGTCCAAAAGGAGAGGACGGGTATCCTTCGCCATGAGCGGAGGACGAAGACATCTTGTCGCGGGAGGAGCGTCACGAGCAGGGGTCGCGGCCCTCTTGTCGCGGGATGTTCAGATCGCGGGGAGGAGCGTCACGAGCAGGTCGCAGCCCCCTTGTCGCGAGAATTTGATGAGACTTTTGTAGATCTATTCTAGGAAGAGGCGGCTCTAATACCATAAAAAAATATGGAGTAACTATGGTTGCCTAATCTTGGCTTACCATAGGTTGCATGTTTATATATAGAACAAGAATTATAGATATAGATAGTTTTAAACTAGGACTCCTAACTTAAGTTATATTCTATCTATAGTAAATTACAGGAGTCCATCTATCCTTGAGACATGCTCGGTTACAATCCTAGTGTAACACGTTTACAATCTCTAACATGTGTAATTATGCATAGCTCGATATTTTTCACATGATAATGTTGTTGGTTGATAAAACACAAATTCACCGTGTTTTAGTTACTCTTTGACTAATGTAGTAATAAGAAAAACAATGGCCAAACACGGTATTGAAGATAGTGTTAAAAAAACCAGAAAAAGAACAGAGCGACTCGAGTATTCCTCTCTTTTTTTTCCCACAAGGTTTCAGAAAAAGAGAGAGGGTGGTTTGTGCTTTTGGCATAACATCATGTTGGTCACGTTTTGCGCAGGAGTATTTCCTCTGATATCCATGTTCCAGGGGCTCGCTGTTATGATTAGTATGTGCAATTTGCCTCGTACTATCATTTCTTTACAAAGACTCAGCCGCCACATTATCAGCATGACTGATGACACGTGACGCTTAACCATCCAAAGCATTGGGGATTGTCACTCCCAGACCTGCCGTCGTCATGCGTCGCGTGTCTTAATTCCTTCTGCTTGGCTGCTTCTTCGCCTGTCAAAATCTGCAGCGCAGTCAGGCCACGGCGCCACGCAAAACCACCCGTACGTTTGCAGTTTGCACAACGCAACATTCCACCAGCGCCCCGCCCCGCGCAGCAGCAGCTAAATTTCGAAACCCCGCGAAAGTGGTGACGAGCGCGGCAAATCACGTGGTTTGCGACCGCTGACGTGGAACGTTCGACGAGTGAACGGCGGTTTTTTGACCGACCTGACGTAGAAGGCTCGACAGCCTGTTACTTTTGACATTCCTTGATTGATTCCTTCTTCTGAGCAGCTACAGAGAAAGCATCGTCCAACTCTGATTTTGCGGAGTCGAACGTGATTTTTTTCGCTGTTTCTGCATTGCCATCAAGCAATTCCCCACGGCAATTGGTGTGCGACTAAGGGTGTATTGCCAGAGAAGCATCGGTTTGATCGAACATTTTTACAAGTACAAACGTACCATGAAGCTTGCTTTACAAGTACAAACGGACGACAAGCTACGGGACATGAGAGAAACGACCGTTCGTTTCGAGCAGCAAGATCCCACCATCTTAGGGCATACCTTCTCTGTAAAAAAAAAAGCCATCCCTAGCATCTCAAGGAGACTCTAAGAAGAGAGACAAAATACCAAAATAACCATTATTAATATAAAAGTAGCATTGATAAATGGTAGGTAAAAAATACTGATGGATCAAATTTCTCAATTTACGAATTGAAGATAGGTAAGAAGGTAAATTTTAATTTATTTTGAAATAAAACTTAAACTCTAGAAGTTGGTTTTTTTAAGATGGAGAAAGTATGAAGACATAACGAGCCTAGCAGTAAAAGGAGTAAACTAGCATAACAGTAACTTCATTGCAAAAACTGCAAGTGGCAGATAGTAAGTACACCGTACAGTTATGACTATGAGAGCGTCCAACGTGCTCAATTTTGAAGCAGACACTAGAATTCAGAACTTGAGAACATAGTTGCAAAAAACTGACAATAGACAAAAAACTTGAGACCATAAGGCAACAGCATGCCTTTAAGTACGACAACTTCTTGACTCATTACTATCATGTTGAAACTCAATCAATTCGCCTTAAACACTTCCAGCATAGGATGAGGCTGGCCCACGCCCATCAATTTCTGAATCTGAAAGAGAGAAGAGAAACAGTCAAATAAAAATATTAGTACGAGAAAGTAATAAATATAATTTGAGAAAGACCAAAGAAATAATGTGCATACAGCTGCTTTTGAAGTGTTCATGCGTAAGAAGAGCAAATCAGAGTTGTTGCAGCTGTGGCGTCCTTCCCTGGGCCAGCACAGTCATGTGATTGGCTGATTGCTAATCAGAGTCTTCATACAATCCCTCATCGTCAGAAAGCTCATCAAAGGACCGGATATCTAGCTGGTAACGCAAGATACCACCAATGCCACCAAATCCTCTACAAAACTGTGACCCCTCTTGAGATTTATTGGTGACAAACTCAAGCGAGCAACCAAACTTCTTGTACTCATTAGCAAACCATTCCAGGAGAGACATTTTTTCCTGAACTTCCAACTCAGCATTAGTTGCTGGATCACGGAAATTGCTTTGGTCAGCTTCCTGCTCTTTGTTCAAATGTTTGATCACAGTTTCACCAGATGTACTGTTCTTAAGCACATATCTATTGGTTTCAAGATTCTCCCACACTATTAGAGTCTCAACAGCGCCCATCTCAAGAGCTTTAAGAGTGTCATCAACACCAAAGACATATTTCCCAGTATCTTGACTGATCTCTTCAAAATATTTGCCAATTAACTTCTTCTCCTGTATGAACTTGACGTTTGCTAGAATCTCAGCTGACAATTCAATAGCTTGGTTGAAACCATTCTCACCGCCATAAGAAACATCGACCACATTAAGTATCTTGGCTTGAAGTCGTTGATCAAACATGTCAGACTGACTCAGCTCTGTCTTAAAATCAGCAGAACCAGCAAGAATTAGACCTGCAACGTTAGGCTGACTGGTAGCAGGATTAATGAAGAACTGAGTAGCAAGCTCAGCTGTTTTCCGGACATAATTATGACGTTTCTCCATCCGAAGACGAGCAAAACGCAAAGCAGATTGTCCTCCTCTACCATGCTTCTTTGGGAGATCAACAGTGAATTTGTGAAGCACCTCACGTGTATTGCCACTTAGTGTACCGAAAAGAGTACCATTACCATCCATAACAATGAACCCAAACTTGTCATCAGATTCCAAGAGCTCATTCAAAGCCTCAGTGTGGAACTTGTTGTCACAAAGATAGAGTGATACATTGATAGGCTTGAATGGTTCAAAATCAATAGTTACTTTCTTTTCCTTCCCATCTTCAGTAACAATGGTTCCAGTGTAAAGAACCAATCCATTTGGAGGAACTTTGTTATAGAGCTTCAGCCTCTGCTGAGCTGAGGTAATGGCAGCCAGAACAGACTGACGATTAACTCTACTCTTGATGTTTGAGGCAGTACCATATTCATCACCCAACATCTTAGCCACTCGTGCAATTTGGTCACGTGGAGGCATAATAAGAGAGATCATGCTTGTGCCATTTCCTCTAGCTGACTCCAGAGCCTTGATAAGCTTCTTAATCTTCCAGATCTCAATATTCCTATCAGTTTCATGGCTGTCAGACATCTTGACAGAGCTTGGATGACTTGTTCACCTGTACAATGCCAAAACATAAAGATATTAGGGATTTGAAGGAAACATTAGCCAGACAGTTTCTCAACTCAACTCAACACAACCTTTCAATTCCAAACAAATTGGGATAGGCAGACAGTTTTCTCAAAGAAAAACTTATAAACAGATTAAAAAGAACAACGCAGAACCAAAACAGGTTTTATTATTAGACGTTGACTAGAGGTGTTATATACTGAACTTTCTTGTTAGCACAAGCTCCGTTCATGATACCCAATTGGACATGCTAAATAAGAAATAATACGTGTCATTTGTACCAATTAAGCGAGAATGAGACAAATTTCTTCGAACTATCACATTTAATTACTTTATGTAACACAAGAAAAACAACCACCGTATATTAATACCCCCCACCCCCGTCCCCCACCCATACACACAAATGTGTGCAACAAATTTTCAGCAGCAAACAACCACAACCCTCAGTAGACAAGATTAATGTTGCTCAGTGGGTAGCAAAATTTGTTTTGGATTAGGAAAAGGTAGGTTATGGGGTGGGAAAAAAGGTTTTCATTTGCATATCCTTAAATAAGTTTTACAGCCAACATGAAACAATCATAAACACATAAGATGTTATCACTAGGCTACAGGTCCGTGATAAAATATTTTTTGATTTGGAAAAAAACACTGAAATAAAATGAGGCATCCAGTTAACCCCCCAAGATAAATGAATGACCTGCATAACCATGTAAAATTTTCAGAATTGGAATGTCCTCCAGATAAAATAATACAGCCAACATAGAATGTAAATCATATCCCAGAAACAGAATTGAGCTTGAAAAATCACAGAACCAAAATAGAGAGTACATTCATGAAACAAACGAGGGTAAGACTAGTACTAGTCAACTAGATATCAACTAGGAAAATCACAGAACAATCAAATATGGAATATAATTAGTCAACAAAGTTAAAACAACAAATCATACATGTGTTTATCTTCATTCAACAATGTAATCAGAATTTAACTAGTAGGCAATCAAATATAATTAAAGCAAGCATTGTAAGAACAAACATGTATCTGCCAACCAAAACTAAATTAGCATATAAGAACTGAACTTGAGGCTAACATTTTAGGATCAAATGGCATAAACTTATAGAAGTTGCAGTGGCATTAGCTTGGTAACTGCTTTGTCTTTATAAACTACAAGAGCCATGCTTAGGTTAGCTCATCGTAGAAGAAATCTTCTTAGCTGCTCATTTGCCATGTTCATTGAGTAAACAGTCCAGCTGTGGCAATCCTTCTAGTTTTTGTTCTACTAGCAGCCTAGCACATACATTTTCAGTTACCAACGTAATAAGGTACACATGTAGCAATCTAAAGACTTCAGAATGTTAAAATCTTTAAAAATCAAGTTCAGAAATAACTAAGAGAGGAATCTCCAGTATAGGCTGCTAAACATAGTTTGCTCAGTACTACTTCCAGTTAAACTAAGCGGTACATCACCAATAAAAAGGAAACTATTAGGTAATAAAACATATAGGAGCAGAATGCAACCAAGGAGAAAACATATTTCAAACCAACCAACACTAAAAAGAGCTAATTATACTCGTTGAGAACATTGTATGGTACCATAGAGGGAAGGCTCGTCTAATATAGTAATATGACAGTAAATCTAAGCATCAAGGAATCAAAACAACCCCAACTAATATGCACAATAAAAAATGACATGTGTGTATTAACACATCCCAGGAACTCTACTTCAGATAGCCAACGAACAAGACCATTTCCTGGGTAAGCAATTACAAACACAGCATGGATCCATATACATCCACCCAAATTAGTGGCCTAAATCAGGAAAATCGCAAGTGACAGCCGCCTAGAGCACTCCCGTACAGATCCCGAAATCGGGAGGCGAAGGATCACTCCATGTCCTAGGAATTTCACCTTAGAACTATGCACAAATCAGTCCAATGCACCTCGAGCTACCAGCACCATCGGATCCAGACTCTACTCGCAACCAAATCTGACGACCACACGGACGAAAACTAACCAAACGCACGACACGATTCGACAGATCCGAGCAGCCCCCGATCCGCGCACCACGCAGCTCCCGACGATCCGGAGAGAAGAGCACGAGACGGAATAGGATCGAGGAGGCGTGGGGGGGGAGAGGGGGGCGCTAGGGTTCCTTACCGAGGTGGAGGAGGAGGGGAGCGCCGACTTCTCACGGGTGGGAAACCCTCGCGCTCGCTGGTGATCGGCTGTTTCTGAGAGAAAAGGCCGGAATTGAACCACGCGCGCTATGAACCTCGGTTCCGTGGGGGGGCACACCTGTAAGCTGGGTGGGAGTGGGGGCCTCGGCAACGCCGGGATCGGAATGGGTCCCATTCTGGCGGCTTTCCCAGGATCTGGACGGACGGCTGGATCGTCACCGTCCGGAGTGAACGGACCGGATTGGGCCGAATTTTTCCACACGAATGATTGACAAAGTGGGCCAAAGGAATTTCTTGTGCACTCTTTTTTCATATTCATACTACTATTCACATGGTTCAAGCATCTTCTTGTTGCATTTTGTTACAAAGAAATTGTGAGCGCGTCGAATCTCAAACACGGTCGTTGGGTGTACATCGGCTAACTGCATTATGTGCAGTTTGTCTTCGTGATGCATCTAACAATTGTATCGGACAGTTTCATTGATGTGTGTTTTATTTTTTATGTTCGGTTTGTGTTGAAAGATTTTATTGTTTGGCTATAACATGAGTATGGATTACCAAAGCTTAGGGTGAAAGTTAAAACAACACAGGAATTGTACCACCCAAAGTGATGTTCTATGGGAAAAAATAAGTCAGTCATGGCAAGATGACTCACGCGGTTCACATAGAGGATAAAACGAGTCGATTACGTGGAAAAGAATAAAATGGCGCGTGCTTTGTCACTTTGTAACATTGACCCTCTTTTACAGGGTCTTTTCCTGCAAATTCCGAATTTGAGCACATGATTTAGGCGTGTAAGAAGATTAGTAGATTCTTAACCCCATCGAAATCAACGTATCAACACTCAAAATCTTACTACGGGACTAATACTCCTACTCGGATAGCTCCGTGGTACAAACGCCCATGCTTGCCATCGCTCGTCCGAGTACGGTTCATTAACTACTCACTCACTCAAGTGAGGTCAAATTACAGAGGCATAGTCAAATGCTAATCTAATCTGCAGATACTGTCACCGGATGGTGCCATTACACCCTCTCGCTCTCACGCAGAAACTGTCCAAAACCCATCAAATCGTCGTGACGGAGCAATGAGCCTCTCGCTACCGGTGCCGGCGCGGCGCGGCGCCCACGCTGACTGGTCCAATCCAACCCTCTCCGGCTCTCCCCCTCCCACGAGAACCGAGTCCACCGCGCGCCTCCCCGACCACGCGTCGCTGACACGTGGGCCCCACGAGACCCCGCGCCTGTCCGGCCCGCACGCGTCCTGCCGCCCTCACGTGCAGCAGCAGCGGTGGCCCGTACGACCGCGCGGGCTCGGCCGCACGTGTCGCGCGTGGAACTCGTCGCGTCGCGCCCACCCAAAACCGGGTTCGGCTCGGCGCTAACGAGATGGGAGCACGTCTCGACCGTCGGATTCGCATCGGGCGAGCGGGGGTTCGCGTCTGTGTGCCCCGTCGCTCCGGACGCGTCCAGGTGGCGGGCGTGTGGACGGCCGTTGGATTGGATCCAGCGGCGGTAGTTGGATAGCGCGGGAAGAGGAAAAAGGGTTGGGAAAAGGTCATTAATTATTTTGATTAATTATTTTTTGCGGTGATTAATACCTCGACCCACCTCTTTGCTTATGTCATTCGCTCGCTCGTCTCGTACCGTCGCTCGCTCGGCTCCAAACGCAAAGCATCCAATTCCATTTCCATCCCCCTCTCTGAGAACAGCCTCTCCCCCTCCTCGCTGCCGCCGCGCCCTCGGCATTTGGTTCGTCGGAGTGGAGCTGTGGGATACGGGCCTGACGGTTAGGATGGAGTCGGACGCCTCGACCTCGCCGCGCCGGCGGAGCAGCAGCTGCTACAGCGACAGCGGCGATTCGTCCTGCTCCGAGCCGTTCAGTGAGTGCGGCAGCGACGACCTCTCGTTCACGCCCGCCGCGGCCGCGGGGATCCACCGGCTTCTGCTATCGTGCGCAGCGGAGGCGTCGGACGGGACGATCTCGTCGCTCGTCGCGGAGCTGGAGTCGCCGTCGTCGTCGCTGGACTCGCTCCGGCGCGCCGCGATGGAGCTCCGGCTGCTGGCGAAGCACAACCCGGACAACCGGATTCGCATCGCGGCGGCCGGGGCGGTGCGGCCGCTCGTCGCGCTGCTGTTGCACGCTGACCCACTCCTGCAGGAGCACGGCGTCACGGCGCTGCTCAATCTGTCGATCTGCGACGAGAACAAGGCGATCATCGTGGAGGCTGGCGCGATACGGCCGCTCGTGCACGCGCTCAAGTCGACCGCGTCGCCCGCCGCGCGGGAGAACGCCGCGTGCGCGCTGCTCCGCCTGTCCCAGCTCGACGGCTCCGCGGCCGCCTCCGTCGGCCGCGCGGGCGCCATCCCGCTGCTGGTCTCCCTCCTCGAGACTGGCGGCGCGCGCGGGAAGAAGGACGCCGCCACGGCCCTCTACGCGCTCTGCGGCGGAGCGCGCGAGAACCGCCTACGCGCCGTGGAGGCCGGGGCCGTGCGCCCCCTGCTCGACCTCATGGCCGACCCGGAGACCGGCATGGTGGACAAGGCCGCCTACGTCCTGCACTCCCTTGTGGGCATCGCCGAGGGGCGTTCCGCCGCCGTCGAGGAGGGCGGTGTCCCCGTCCTCGTAGAGATGGTGGAGGTCGGCACCCCGCGGCAGAGGGAGATCGCCACCCTCTCCCTCCTACAGATCTGCGAGGACAACGCCGCCTACCGCACCATGGTCGCCCGCGAAGGTGCCATCCCTCCCCTCGTCGCCCTCTCCCAATCCTCCTCCGCCCGCCCCAAGCTCAAAACCAAGGTAATCAATCACATTCCCTTATCAAACCACAATCGTTTTTCCATCCCAACCACAAACCACATGTTCTCTCATGTCACAGATTTGGAAAATCATATACTGATCAGTTTACGATTCCACAGGCGGAGGCGCTGATCGAGATGCTACGGCAGCCACGGAGCGCGAGCCTCCGCGCGAGGCCGACGACGGTCGTTGCGGCGGAGTGACCCCGTTCAATTCGAGTGTTGTGCTTTCCCTTCTCCCATTTCCTGCGGCGAGACGGGCCGGCGGCGGCCGATCGGCCAGCGCGCCCGTGTAAATACCAAGCAGCGTGTTTGCGTCCGCGAGCGAGTGTACATTTTCCCTCAAGCGAGATGGCGATGACGATGGTGGAGAGAAGAAAAGTCTCCTGTAAAATTTCTTCCTTCCCCACCACTTATTTTGCTCTTTTTTTTACCCTTCCCTTTTTATTCCCCACCTTGCTTGGTTGGTTCCTCCTCATAAAACGAGAAGTTTGTGCAAAAAAAAGCTACAAAATTCATGTGTGCGCGTGTGGTTTCAAACAGTGAGAATTTGTGCTATGTGACTGTGCGCGCGCTACGTTAGGAATCTCCCTGCAGGTTACTGTGAAATACAACAAAAAAAACCTCTTGTCTCTGAAAGCAGCAGCCAGTCGGAATTTGAGCTGGAAAATGTACACAGCGTTGTTCCATTATGTTCCTACCGTTTCTGCACCGTTTTTACGAGTGGTTACAGTTGAACCACCGTGAGATCAAGGCTATGTCCGTGGTAGGAACGGCGAGTTCGTTGGCCGTGAGTGGGCGCGTGACTTGGTAAACCAGCAACCTTTACTACCGGTTCAAACCAACAGGGAAAGCACAAATATTTTCTCCAGGGATCATCCTTGTCATCTACTACTAATCACTTCTGCATCTTTGGTGCCACCAAAGGCTGGTTCGGTTCCTTGCTTTCTTCTTCTGCTGCTGCCTGTGGTCTAGAAGACGCAGGAGGACGGATTGATGGGGAGTGGCGTGGGGCCCGGGAGCGGCAAAGGTGAGAGAGATCTTGCCCGGTAGTAGGTCGATCATTCGCTCGCCTGCAGCTGAAAACGATCCTGTTCTCTGGCTGAATCTAGCCTCTGCTGGTAGTTTTCGGTTTCTGGAGCTTACGTCTTCCGAGGCATGGAGGAAAAGCATATGCCGTCGCCTACACCAACGTGGCTGCTGTTGTATAAAATAGTGGTATTTGTACGTGTCTGTGTACGTATCCCGATATGGGTAGGGAGCGTAGGAGTTGTATGATGATGAGATCGAGCAGGTCGTTTCATTCACTTGTCGTTTTTCCAATCGGCACTGTCGTTGCCTGTCAATCCTTTGGATGTAGTTGTGCTGTACTCTGCTCCCTTTTGGGGCTGACGTGGATAAGCATACACGGCGAGCGGCAATGAGATGCTGACATGATGAGTAGCAGCATGGGATTTCTCTCTTTTCTACACTGCCTGAATGAACGTGTGGTTTTCTGCTCCAATAACACGACCTTGTTTGTGCACAACGCGGCGCGTGGACAGGTTCTCGGTGGAGCGTTCGTAGCCCTGATGTGACTGTCGTTGGCGTTTTGCTACTTGTGCCAAGTGTAGTGCAGCTAGGAGAAAAGAAAGAGTGTTAACTACTACTAGTGTTAACTAGTACTGCTACTGCTACTACTACGGTGTATATTACTTGTGCATTGACCAAGCTGATCGTCAATGCCCTTACAAAAAATATAGATTTGACTCGGATTGGAGCTATTGACTTTTGCCCTTTTCCCTGTTCAAAGCACAGCAGAATCCTTCAAAACAGAAGGGGGAAGAAGCGGAGCTGATTTTCAACCTCAACAATGAACAATTCTACGGCATCCATACATAGCAATCAAAGACCTAAAAGTTAAAAGTCACCCACAGAAAAGCACACAAAACCCACATCCACACGCACGCAACCATTCTTACATTCCTGCCAAGAAAAGGAAAACGTAATCACCATGCACTAAACTCGCTACTACTATACTATACGCACATATCGGATTTACCAACAGTTTCGCATAACTGCGTTAAGTAATTTAGCCCCGGGCCAATCATCATCACCCGGGTGCGTAGTGGTTGGCCCGCCTCCGGTCCGGTGCGCTGCGCCCCAACACATGCGCTGCCGGCGGCAGCACGAACCGACACGTGAGCTCTCCCCTCCCTCGCGCGCACCAATCGCATCATGCGCCGATCCGCGGGAGCTCTCCCCTCTCGCGCCACGCGTCCGTCCTCCGTCATCGGGCGGATGGCGAGGAGACACCACCTGTGGCGCCGCGGGCAAACGCCGCCTCCTCCTCCCCACGCCCACTTCGCGCGTGCGTGCGCTACGTTGCGTTTGCGTTTGCGTTGCCTTTCCGCCGCGGGAGCCGAACGTGCTGCGGACCTCGCGGTTGATGGCGGACGGCGATGATGATGGGTGGGGCCGGCTGCTGCGGCACACACACATGCAAATAAAACGGGGATCATGTGACGGCACATGAGCGTACTGTGCTGGCTGTTTGATTGATCTGGCTAAAGAAAACGTTTCCTCGCCTGATGTCTCTGATTGAGTGCAGGGGTAGCACTACTATATGATGATGGATCGGCATATGCTTGTTGTGTCCTGCCTGGTTGTTGTAGTTTTGCTGGGATTGGTACGGCACCGCATGTGTGCGTATCGTCGGGAAGCAACATGTCATTTTGTTATCGGTGTAGATTGTACCACGCGCTCGCTAGCAGTGGTGGAAATTAAACCGATGTAGTTGACTACGACTGAGATTTTGTACCAGTACTGTTCGTACAGAGCTGACAATCTACCTTGTGTTTTATCTGAATTGACTTGCCAACGATTTTTCTTCTCCCGTACACGTGTTATCTACGTACGTATCGTCACCAGATATGCGTGTGAGACAGAGGCGCAGCATGGCCGCATGGGCGGAATTACGGAACAGGGTAGGGTGACCGTGACAGCAGCGAGTGTGTGGTGCATGGTGCGTGGAGCTGTACCTGTACGTCCGGGCTTTGTAGTAGCAGTGGTTGAGCCCAGGCTCGAATCCTGACGCGTGGCAGCCGACTAACCGAGCGGGCCCACGCTGGACCGCGACCGGACGCGACCACACGCATCCACCGGCGGATCGTCGGATCGGGTACCACCCGGGCGCACGGATCAGCAGCCGGAGGTGAAAGCGAGACACGGCCACAGCCATCGCCCAGCGCACGCACGACCAACCGCTGCAAAATACTTGCTCGCGTCGCGTCGCGCGCGCCCGGCACGCCGGCGTGGGACGGCGCGCTGTGGCACGGAGACGTGAGCCGTAAGCTCGTCGTAACCCATGCGGTGTCCTCAACGTTCTCGCTCCGGCCGGTGATGCATTGCACTGACAGGTTACGGTATTTGACGGGTCTCTTCCGTAATATTTGCCGGATTTCTTCCGTAATATTCGACTAGTAGATAGATCGATCAGGGCCGGTTCGACCGTACGCAGGAAGGATAACGATAGCTGCTCGATTAATTCGACGGCTTTTTGGGAACTTTGCCTAACCCGATTGTCGCCATCACCAAATGATGCGTGCCCATCCCTAATAATTCCGAGCTAATCAAGCCTTACATTTCCGGAATCGAGGTCCAGGCGGTTGCAGTTAAGCGCTGCATGTACGCAACGATATGTACCAATTCGTACTCCATTCGTTAGTTCGGCGTACGACCACTGATAAATTTGGAGTGTCACATCGGATGATCATTAGCCCTGGAAAATTAAGGGAGTAAATCCAATCCAAAACAGTCATGGGATGGACATTGCTGTTCCTTTTACTAGGCTTTAGCACATAATTGCATCTCGCTACAATAATCAGATTAGAATGGGTCAAATCGATTAATATTCACCTATGGTTTAAAATTCGACTGTTTGAAGCGATACTTGTCTTTGGAATTTTAGACTGGGCACAATTTGACATTTGAACATTTCTTTTTGCTTGTGAGTAAATTTGTCCTCTTATGCATGCTCGAATTGATTGACCAAATGGATTACGATGTAGACTCCCAATAATTCCAAGAAGATATATTCCATTTCGTGTATTTCGTTGAACTTTGACCGTATATATACAGCTTTATTAGGTGAAGAAAACATTAGAGTATGCAACTTGCATTTATATACGGACCCATTCATGCACCGTTCCTATTTTATTTTTTAACATAAAAAGCGTCGGTTTTGAGTACTTGATGCAAACACGTCCTAAAAGGACACGTATATTTCTTAACTTTGGGAGAGTAAAGACATCGTTTATCTTTCCAACACCCTAAACAGGGATTGTACTCCTTTTATATTAGGCAAAATATTTGTCTTCTTTTCAAAAAACACGTTGATATTTTTGACCTTTCATTTAATCTCATAAACAAAATATATATTTTCATAATGCGAACAAGGACACTCATTAGAATATTTTACAACCGCGTGCTAGAATATTTGTAATTTTAGAAATGTTATACCATTTATCTTTTATTATTAGAGAGAGTTAGGGGTTTGTCACACCACCATGTTACTTTTTCTAGCCTGAAGACTTATTGGCTGGAGGCTGGAGATATAAATCATTTTCATTCTCTGAAAAAAAATAGTGGTTGGACAAAACCGAAAGCACATAATAGCTCCATATCTGATAATGTAGAATGAGTACAACTTCTGAATCATTGGAGGAAAAAAGGCAGAACCTATTGAGTTCAGTTTGATCATGCTCTAGTCTCACATAAAAAATCGGATACTGTACCGTGCTGAACATTTTGCCAGGTAGGGAGAACCAGAGTGCGTTCTGACATGCCGTCCGGCAATTTGAATCTAAAATTTGTTCCTCAGTTCAATTGTCTATCTTCCCCAGGTGCTACATCTGTTGGCATGAGAGAAAAAGCTGTACTGCCGTTGTGGTTTGTATGAGGATACTTCTAGGGAGCTGCAGTGGAAAAAAGAAAAAGAATCAAACCCAAGAAGATTCCGATTATTTCAAATTCCTATTCTATTTTTTCTGTTTCCCTAGCTAAGATTTGTGAGCTGTCATTGATGTGCATGTCCCTTGGTAGACCAACAAATGGAGCTGTCATGTCAGCTTAAGAAACTAGCCGGAGAAAATAATATTTGGACAGAATCATATGTTCATGTCATTTGGCCTTGGCCGCGACACCGCATGGTTAAAATATAGAGGATTGGGTTGCCTTTGTAGCTTTCTGAGAAGCTGTTGCATGAGAATGCTTGTATTATTGTTTTTGCCAATGTAAACTGAAGCCAACAATTTGGTTGCATCAGATAAGTCTTTGCAGTAGTTGGGATGACAATATCTCTCAAGATAGTGATCTCTCTCTAAAATACAATGTACTGCTACGAGCTCGTGTTGTAAATAAGACCGTGCAATTCCATTTCCATTTAGCACCAGGATCTCTTCAATTATTTGGTAGGATTTGTTTTGTCGGTGTGAGACTTGAACTGAGACAAGTAGAGTTTTAATAATGTGCTCGTCATGTGTCGATCAATGGTCACCCTGACATCTTCCAATGATGCATCAAATATTCAACCCTGAAGCATTGTTCATTGCTCAGAATGTTATTTTCAGTACAGCAAATTCCTCAAACATTATTGTACTGTATCTGACGCAAGGTGCCTTGGATTATCAAAGATGAATTGATCTAAGAAACTAAATAGATTGACAAACAGAAAGCAAAATGATATAAGAAAGCCGTGAGAAAAGGCAGGATTCTCTTTGTGTCATTGTGTGAACAAGCCTTTCTTTTCTTTTCTTTTCCATTTTCTTGAGAGGATGAACAAAGCCTTTGAGCTGAACAAGATCACGCACCAATTCGAGTGAACCAAAACAATGCTACTCCTACTCAATGATCAATATTCCAAGGCCATTAGCTCCTTTCAGGACAGAAAAATAATAGTGGGCACAGATAGCACCTGCACTTCACTGTTCCTAAACAAATCCACCACAGAATACTTTGAGAGAAGTTGACCAACGCATAGAAACATTAACAACATTAAACACTGCTACTACCTATATTTCGCATCATCATTTGTGCGTTAATTAATCTCCAAGACGCGGCTGAAGAGTAGTGGTCATGATCAAAAACAGCTCGCTAGCGCGTGTGACAGAAATGAGGATACGGATTTGTAGTATCTTTTGGAGAAAGAAAAGAAAAGAAAAGAAAAAGAGCAGCAGATGCAGCCACTCGTGTGACGCACTTTAGTTGTTCGGGAAGGAACATCTCTGCTCCCCCCTCGAGCAGTTGTTGAGCAGTAGCTGCTGCATGTGTCATGAACAAGACACTCCAAACTAATCAGGGAGAGAAAGATGGAGATGGAGATGTGATTAGCTAGGAATTTTTGTAGTGGTGGGAGGAGGAAAGTGACAGTGGAAAGCTCCCCGGCAACAGAGGCGACGGGTCTCTTGCTCTGCAGCATGAGATGCATGCACCGTGCGTTTAACTTCTTTTTAAAAAGATAATAGAAATGTTTTACATCTTCGGCCTCTGCCGTTAAACACACAGCCAAACACCGTGTGTTTAAATGCAACCGCGGAGAGTACTGAGTAGCCATGCATGGTTGGATGATCCATCAGACAATCAGATTCAAGCCTATCTTTCTAGTTTCTACTGATGAGCAGAGCCGCATGGGAAATGTGATACACTGATGCTGATGCTTTCTGATCAGTTTTTGGACTTGAGGAGGTGATGGTGGTGGTAGTCGCCATCGTCCACGACGTAGGATCACAATTTTATGAACAAGTTAAATTTTGTGTGCATGCTGTAAAGCAAAGCAAATGTGGAGAAAGTAGGCCTAGCTTCTGTTCAGGCTGTCTGTCTTTGCTGCCATCGTAGTCGTCGTTTGGCTCTCTCTTTCAGAAAAATTTTCAGGTCGCGCATCACTTCAGCTGCTCCTGCCGACTTCCATTTCCATTTCAGTTTTATGGTTCTTGTTCAGGTACACATTTATTTTGTCCTAGGAGTGTGATTTGATGGCTCATACAAATCCTATCGTCGCCTCTGAAAATGGCACTTGTGCTGTATTGTTCAGCCTATTGCCCAGCCGCCATCCAGAAGGACGAGGAGTCACATCGTTCCATTATCGCTACGAAAAACTACCATGCTAGACTAAGACAGCAGCAGATTGTTATGTGACTGTATCAGACAGCAACTTGAAACTAACCAAATGCTTCCAAATCTTGTTTTGTGGAACGCCGCAAAACCTGTTTTTTCAAGCCTCGTCTGCAACGAGGGAATTTCACACTGAACAGTTCAACTGTACAAGAGAAAAAAGTAGAATTGCCAGCGTAGCTCAGTAAATCTTGGATAGCAAGCAGTAGGCCTAAACGATTTCAGAAACTTCGGTACCTTTGGTCTCCCTGAAGTTGCTGGAAGTCTGAAAAACATATACTACCAACTCGAGTGCATGTATGTCTTGTGCTGAAACAGACGTGATCGGAGAGAGTATAGTTGGGCCTCGATTGGTTTGTGCAAGCACGTGGATTATGTGTTTTTCGAGCCCAGGCCCTATTCTGGAAGCCCATAATCATTGGCCTATCCCCGGCCTTTCCGAGGGGATGGGACAGCAGTTGTTGGCTTACAAATGAGGACTTAAGAGACCAAAAACTAGGCTCAGAGAGAGATAGGCTCGGGTACATGACCTGGAGGCTAGTGTACCAATCTACGACTGGCCCATTTAGAATACAGGGATTTTCCAATTTTCCTTTCTTTTTTGAATTGGGAGATTTCTATTTCACTAACCTGATTGCATGATTAAAAAACGGTCACTCATCCTATATCCTATATATACTTATATATATACTTATAAAGATGCTTGCCATTATTTATAAGTTAATGCTAATTCTCTTTTCTTAGGTTTTTAATCATTAAATAATTGATTAAGGATGTAAATTGTCTCTATTATAAAAAAAACACCATACATCTCAATTATTTATAGCCTTTGGATAATTGATTAGGTTGCAAGTGTCCACGGATGATACTCATCTACGGTATTTATAGGTCTAGAGTTTGACTGATGCCAAAATATCTATAAGACAGTAATGAGAAAACACAAAAATATTTTTATATAGGTTTAGGTTCTCAATGTGAGTAATAGCCTCACTCTTGTTTATATATATTTGGCAAATCGATCACACAGAGTATAAAGCAGAAGCAATCTACTCTATCTAGTCTATCTAACTAGTATACAATAACCTATGTGGCGGGATGTAGTCAGCGATCAGTAGCGAGACAATTTTATGGATCTTAGCTAAATTTGACTTGTGTTTGACTCGAGATTAGATGCTCTTTCCTCCTTGGAGCCCATTATATTTATATCGGTAGATGACTTATTTATCAGTAGAACTCAGATAACTTTTTAGGTAATATGGTCGATTAGTTTGATTCGTTCGTAGATCGGACTTTATAGTCTTGTCTTATCTGGAATCGGTTTTCTTTCTTAGTCATATATACTTTTATCTTTAGGAATACATGTCCATATGTGTATAGGTATGCGGTATTCCTAGAGATATTTAGTCTAGCTATAGAACGCATGATGTATCTAGGATACTTACTATAGTCCCCAATCTCTATGCAAATTCCCTTCTAATATTTTCATCCTGTATACTTCAGAAGCCACGTTATCGATAATGTTGTCGATAATATGAACGTAGTAAAAAAAAGCTCCTGACTAAGTTAAGATTCGAGAATGATGTCCTATACGAAGATGGTGTTAATAGAATTGGAATTTGGATAGGGTCAAAAAAAATATGAATGTGTTCTATAATCCTGTCAGAAATAACACTACTTTTATCAAAATACGAACCAGCATCGTACATCTATAAATTCCAGCGGTAAGATCTGTTTGGTTTTTGTTTGCCATTCCAAATTGTCACGCCTTGATAAATTCACCCCAAGTTAAAAATCAATTTTTAAATGAAATTCTAGAAATTATTAAAAGCTAAAAGGAAAAATCTCAAACACTAAAACATGTTAAAATGATACTTAGAGTATTTTTATTAAATTCTCCATGCGCTAAAATGTTTCCCCAAAATTTTATTTGAATTTTTGAAGTATTCAAAGTAATTTTAATGCTAAAAAATTATCAGAGTTTTCTAAAAAGAAAAAAACCTAAAAAAACCTTCCTCCTTACTTGGGGCATTTTCAGCACAAGTCTTATCTTCTCAGCCCTCTTTCCTTTTCCTCTGACTCACTACCCCTCTCCCTCTCTCTTTCTCTCTCCCTCCTCTCAAGCTGCCATCTCTTTCTTTTGGCCACCAGCGCCCCTTGGCTTGCTCGCCCAAGCATGCAGCCTAACCATGTCCTTCCTCCTTCCACCAACTCACAAAGCCACCTCAACCAGGCTGCCACCACTCGTGCCGTCCAGCCAACCCACTCTTCCCTGCCTCCCTCGTTTGCTAGCCTGCTTGTGAGCATGACAGCCCAACCAGCCCGTAGGAGCGCGCCCATGCCAGCCATTGCTGATGGGTGGGTCTTGCTTGTTGGGCCCGTCTTCCTCCTCTAGCAGTCACCACCCGCAAGCTCTATGTCACTATTGCTCCCGATTTGCCTCCCCGTCCTACTCAATCCCCAAATTGGTTAGGGGCTTTTAATCATGAATTTCTCATCTTTTATACCTCCTTAATCCTACTATAAAATGATCCATCAATCACCATGAATCGGACGCTTTTAATCATGGGAGAAATACCACCATTGATAGCCAGCCACCGAGCTCCCCGACGCCTCTTCCCCTTCTCTAGGCACCTATAAAATGGAGCCATAATCCTCCTCCTCCCCTTGGTACCACTACAAGCTCCCTCACCCTCACATCGCTGCTTCCTCTTGCATCCGCGCTCGATGAACTCCGGTTGTCCCTTTTTCCCTACCGGAAAGTGCCAAGTAGCACTACTATCCTCGTTGGAGTTGCGACATAGAGCTTTCCCTAGGCCGTCCCTATACTCTGCCCAAAGCTCATTGGAACTTTGTCTTCATCGTCAACTTGAGCTTCTCCACCATCTCGAGTTCTCCGGCTGCCTCTCCCGCTTCTTTGGAGCCCCACAAGACCTCACTGTCAACTCATTCCACACCATGACATTAAAATGAAGCTCGACCTCGCCTCCTACTTGCACAAAGACCGTCGGAACATCATAATCCTTATTAACCCGTGAAGCCTCACCATTCGACCTCATCGCCTGCTGCTTTCGACCTCCTCTCGTCGTCGTGATTTCATGGGTGTTCTCACCTTCCTCCGCTTGATCTCCCAGTGCCCTCACTAGTGTCCACTGCTTCCCGCCCGCATGTCGCTCTTGTGGTGACCGCGTGTGCATAACCGTGTATGGGGCCCGCTTGTCAGCCACTTCTTTTGGTTAACACTTGGGGCCTATGCCTAGACCCGTGAATCCCTCTCTATGAGCTGGATTCACTATGGTATGAGGGTATGGATCATGGGGCCATGGGGCCCACCTTTGGTAAACCTGGTCCATACACTCTCTTTGTTAATGTCATAAGTATGATTTTTAATAAAAAATAATTTAACAATTCAAAAATCTCTATTTAAACTGTAGCTAAACTTTAGATAGCCATATCTCGGCTGTACAAACTCCAAATTGACCCGTTCAAGTCTCTAATTTTTTTTGTTAACATGAAGAATCCTTTTCGTGCTTCTTATGTGTATTGTTGTTGCCTTTTCTTAGGGTTTTAGCTTTGTTTTGTCTGTCTCGTGTAGTTTTTAGCAAAGTGGAGAAGATCAAGTTCGTTGCAGTTGTTTGGAAGGTCATTTCATTGAGCAAGACAATTTATATCCTATTTCTTGAACATGTTGAATCCCATTATTTCAAAAACTATGTGGTTTTACTCTTATAAGCATTGCTTTATAAAATTATATGACGTTCATCATTTTTATTTAGTTAATATTCCCATGATCCTTACTTTATGGACATGCTGTTGATTTGCTATCCATGCTCTTGTCAACCCTAGTAAAATTATAAATTAACTAGTATGACACCCTATTTGATGGTTTCACTAGTTGCTCTAGGTTGGTCTTATCCATGCTTACATTCAACATAGATTCTCTTTTATAAATTAGATAGTGGTTAATAACTAAATTTTGGTTTAAATGATGGAATCATGGCTAGTATAGCCGGGACATGATGGAATCTCATTCAAAATTCTCTAAACCTATTTTTGGTAGGGGCACAGGTATGTGATTTTACTAGAAGCACCTCGGCCATTATAAAGATAGGTCTTCGAGTCTTTATGGCGAAGCATAATAGCACAATCATATGTCTAATGGGTAAGGCATGCCTGGAAGTGTAGATCATCTCAAAACAAAGGCCATTGGTATATAAGTTTGGGGCCAGGGGTGGTTGACTTTGACTTGGCGCAAGGGGGGCCTATCTCATCCCAAGGGATCTAGCAACCTTTACCTTGTAAGGGACCAATAGCGGCGAAATCTTAGCGGGTTCTTCTATTTTGGGTTGATCTATATGTAAGGTCTTGTCACGATCTTTACTTTTTGGGTACCTCTAGTATCGCGATGCATGGTTGATATAAAGTCAAGTATTGTGTCTTGTGGGTAAAGATATACACTGCTAGCTAGAGTAAAGCTATTCGAATAGCCGTGCTCACGGTTATGGGCGAGCCAAGCAATGTACCTAAGTTAGTGTTCTTTTTTCTAATAATATGAATGGATGGAATTCTAGGTGGTCTAAACAGGTGGTTAACCTGAGATTAAGGCCGGTATGCGTGGGTTCGCAACTGTGATAATATTGCTTAGAAATAGGACCGTGTTTAAAATGTTTTAATTCTAAAACTTTGCAACTTTAGCTTTACACACAAATAAACCCTATTATACCAACTTGTTTGCATCAAAATTTGGTAAGCCCGTAGATAGATTAGAGAGTCGATCGGTCTATTGAAAAGAGTCCGATTGATACAAGGAAATAGCTGATCGGATGGATCGAGAAATGATTTGGTTCAGTTAAAAGTAGAAGATTGTCTACAGGGGACCGAATCTAAGGAGGAGCCATAGAAATCACGGCAATGTACTTTATCTATATAGGAGATATCCTATAAAGATAGACATGTTTAGTTAGTTTTGTTAACTTTCTTAGAGATATTTTGCTTTTATATTTTTAGGAAATAACATCCGATGGTTGTTGTAACTGCATTGGACTCTTGTAATATCAGAGTATAAATATAGACCCCCTGAAAGTTTGTAATTCACCTATGAGATCAATACATCTTCGGTGCATCGTCACTCTAGTTTATCTAGGTTTTTTACCGGCTGGTTCTGGCTTTCGACGTGGGGCTACATCTGTTAGGTCCGAACTTCGGTGAAGTGGTAAGTTCCACCATTATCCTAGTGTATTCGCTCTGTCTAAGCCTGCATCGGTTAGGTTTACCTCTTAGTCCGATCGAATATATCACATCACGTTCGCGTGGGATCTATCGGTTTATCAAGCTCCTTTTACCGTCATCAGTCTCGTGCTGCATTAGTTAGGTTCGACTTACTACATTACTGATAGTAAATTGAGTCATAAGTCAATGGGTCTTTACTCAATATTTCATTGGAGTAGCTAATTGATGAGTTATCCACATATTGAGCATCATGCCTAGTGTATCAACTCCTTAGCTGTTATACATATGTTTTCAGTGACTTCTCCTGAATTTCATGCCTAGTGTATCGGTCTTTTAGTCAATACACATATATCTTTAGAGATCTTCTCTGATCGGCTCAGCTGGCTGATGGGTTCGCTCTTTCCTTTCGCCCGCTTGTCCGATGTAACGTTCGCCGTCTCGTTGTCGTTAGCCTCAGTCTCATATTATCTCAGTTTAGTCCGATCTATCGAGATTAAATCTAACAATACTGTCATGGTAGTCACTAGGTTTCGTACTTTCGAAGGATAGGGTCTCGCTCCTTATTCATCGCACATTATATTCGAAGCATTATCGGCTTTACAGCCGATGGATCTTTTATATTATTCCTTGCTAATCTATACATGACTTTATCGACTTTCGAGCCGATGAACGAGCGTTATAGGCTCCATTGGCAGCCAGCCGATAGGAGGATCCCGTGTGCTATTCTTTGAATATCTTATTCTAGATGAAATTGTTATTGTATTCTTTGAATAATCTACATATGACTTCATCGGTTTTCTAGCCGATAGACCAGTGTTACACTTTCGTTATATATAGAGAGACATCAGCTCTACAGCCGATGTTTATTCATTCCTTTCGTCGTCATCCGCCTACGTCTTCATCGGCTTCCCAGCTGATGGAAGAGTGCTTCAGTCCTTATCGGCAACTCACCAATAGCAGGAGCACATCTAACGCGGTTAATGACTATCTCAACTCTATCGGTAGCCTGCCGATAGTAAGAGTTCGTATCAGCCCATTGTCTGATTAACCCATTCGTTTATCTTCTTATCAATTGTAGGGTCAAATTGACTGGCACGCCCGTATTTTCATTGTCCTAACGAAGAGACAACAAAGTCAGGAGCGCACGCCATCCAATAAAGCTGAAGGACCTGTACTGGAGCAAAACAGATCTTCTAGGCCTCAGTATATTCTCGCGTTTCAGCACAAGCACAACTCCTTGTTCTCCTTTGCATAATAATTCATTTTTGGGTGTGCTTGCTGAGTCCTGTGGGTGGTACTCAATCTTGTTCAATTTCTCCCTCCTTAGAAAAAAGTTCTAGAGGAGTCCTAAACTTATACCCAGTTAAGCGCTTATGAAGATGGAGCCATAGGCCTACTTTTTCGTTGTTGTTTTACTTTGTAATATTTTTAATATTATCAATGTAATAAAGATGTGCCTTTTATCAAGTTAGTTGTAGTGTACCTCGGCTTTTTCTAGGACGTGGATCAATATATTAGCATTCAAGAAAATAGTATTTTTTTCGGGCGTGACACAAACTTTAACCCTTCATCTTCCTAATGCCTAGGCCTCACAATCGATAAACCCTAAGTTTCTCATAGCTTGCTCCATCACAACCTCCATGGAATTTCCACGCTCGAACATGGATGCTGCTGCGATGAAAGAGCTATCGATGGAGGGATCGATTCTTGGCCAGGGCACCATGGCTCGAAAGGAAGGAGGTACACACCCCGAACCCATTACTGACTTTATCTTTTAACTCTTGCCACTTTTTGTCACTATGGATTCATCCCTCTTTCTTTTGAATTTCTGTCAAACGTTCTCAATTTTTATGGAATCCAGCTCCTACATTTTAACCCCAACTCCATAGCCTTTCTTAGTGTTTTTGCCCACCTAGACGAAGTGTACATAGGTATTATCCCCTTCTTAGATCTATGGAGGCATTTATGTGAATTCCAAGTTATGCAATGATTGAGAACTGCATGTCACTGCGGTTTTCGAATCCACGATGGGCTTAAGGAATCCTACATCCCAATCACACCTATACCTCTAAGAAGGATTAGCATTAGAGTTGGTTCTATTTGGAGCATATAGCTGAATCTGACAACTTGAACATCCCTAGCGAGGAACCAACAAAGATAGTTGTTTGGAATGAGCCCATAGTCAAATCTCTCTCGCTCTAAACCTTTATCAACAAGATCTATACGTTCAGAGTTTAGGGTCTAATAGTATATGAGGTTATCAAAAACTTTGTGCGTCGTCGGATACAACCTTTGCAACGTCGTCCTAACCCACATACTTAAATGGCAAATTTATCCCTCAAGCTATCAATGTACTTGGCATGATTTGATCGAAACTAGATTATATCTACCCTCACTTTACAAAATTTCTAGAGCCATGGTCATGAGCACATTCTACAACTTTTTTAAAATTTTAATTTTTTAAAATTTTAAATGTTTTAAAATTATATATTACACTATTCTCAATCTGATAAATTATATTCTATTTTCACTCTAAGAAACTTATGGTCTGATAGTATTCTTGTTTTTTAAAGCATTTCTCTTTTCTCAATTAGATTTAAAATAATAAAATCATAAATATGGTGTTCTCCAATAAATTAATTTTTTTCCTTCGGTCGTAACATATATTTTTATATCTATTAATAAATTACATGATTTTTAATTGTCCTGTAACAAGATTTGACGAAATAAAAAACACCGGGAGCCTGACGACCGTGACGCGCACCGCCCCACACGCGCGGGGCGCTTGGTGCCCGTCGTCACAGGCTCGCGCGCGGTCACGCGCGTCGCGTCGCGTGGCGAGACGGCGCTGGCTTGAGTGGTCGACTCGCCTGCGACTGGAGCCTACTACACGGTTGGTTCCCGCATCCGGCCCCATCTCTTCGGTAGCCTATGTGCCCCGCAAGGAAAGATGAATCGAACTGAAGCTTGTTGAGAATATCCGGTGCACGATTCGGGTGCGGAGAGGCATCTCTCCCATCGCACATCCAAAAAATTCCTCGTCAGATGCCATTCCTTGCTGCGGCGTCATCTGTAGCCCCAACCTTGCTAATCTGATCGATTGATTAATTAGTTATGCAGTGCTTAGCTGCTAAATATATATGAAGTGGATCGCTTACACGGAAGGGGCGTGCTAAACACACGTTATCTCGAAGCCTTTTTTTTCTTCACACATACATTTGGACACGCCAATGTAGCAAGTTGAATATTGAATAGTAGCTTCGTGTGAAAATGGTCCAGTAAACCGAAGTTGCTATGTCACACAACTCCTCTCTCCTTTTCCAATTTAAGAGATAGGCTTGCACTGAATGGCGTTGGATGTTGGTACCAAGTTGCTGTACAAAACATCAGTGGCATTCTACAGTACTTGATTGCGATTTTGGCACCCATTTCATCGACATAAAATCTGGTATAATGATTTAACGCATATTAGTTCATTTGCTTATCGCTGACGATAGGAGCGCAGCACTAAACAAAATGCAGCTGATTTAAGACCACACATCCTTCTTCGACGCAAAAACATGTTTCTTTTTCTCCAAAGAGAAATAAATGTGGCTGAAAAAATGGCGACATCTCATAGCTTAAATGAGTTCCTATTCTTTTCTTACGAGATTTTTTTATTAAATAGTTTATCTGACTTTGTAACAATTATTTAAGGATATAAATAACTAAATTAATTATTGTAAGTTAAAAATTTAGCCTAAGATAAGAAGCTTTTAGATTTTTTTTAATAAAAAATATATGGTTTAGAAACTTCTCAGAGTAAACATAAAAATCTAAAATCTCTCGTAGAAAAAGAACGGTGCCTAGTTGTTTAACTTTCTAATTGTTCTTGTATCATCGAAAACAAGCTATATTTTCCTGGTAGTCAGCACCATGAAAAGGGCTAAAAAAACTAGAGATCCAAATTCCAAAAGCAAAACGAGCAAGGAAAGAAACGAAAAACAAATGCCAAAAACGAGCACGAAAAAATGACAAAAAAAAGAAAGAAAAAGAAACGGAAATGAAACAGCTAGTAGTACCGTGCCCTAGCTTCCATTCTGGACGCTCCCCTCGCTTCCCGTCCCTTCCACCGCCGCTCGTTTATATTCAAGGAAGCGAAGCGAAGGGAAAGGCCAAGATTGGAGACCAGTCCGCCGCCAGTTCATCGTCCCCTCCCTCTGCCTCGCCTTCCTCTCGCTCCCACGCGCTCTCCCATCCTCACATGGCAGCTCCGCGTCTCCGCGCCCAATCCGAACCCATCAAGAACAACCTCTGCTTCTGCTTCTGCTTCTCCTACCCCGATCCTGACTCCCTCTCCCGTCTCGCTCTCGCCGGTTATTCTTCCTGCCCCGCCTCCTCCCTCCGCGCCCACCGCACCCGCTCCTGATTCGAGCCTCCCCGCGCCTCCTCCTCCTCCGTCTTCTTGCGCGCGCCGCCTCGCCTGTTCTTGCTGTGGTTCTTGGACGGGGCCTTGAGGTTCTGATTCGGGTCTCTCTCGCCATGGGGAAGAGTGAGTTCCTCTCTTGGCGTTGGTTGCTTGGTGGTGGTGGTGTTTTTTCTTGGTTGGTTGTGTGCTGATTTTGGTGGTTTCTTCAGGTAAGAAGAGCAAGGTCCGTGGCGGCGGCGGCGGGGACAACCTGATCGACAGCAGCGACGCCGACAGCGTGGGCTCGTCATCGACTGCGCTGTCGGATCTATCCATCTCTTACGCTACCGAGCACGTCAACTCGCAGGAGTTCGTTCTCGACAAGTACATCGATGCCCTCTATGAGAAGAGGTGAAGTTCTGTCTCCATTTCTAATGCCTGTAGCCATTTCGGTATCGTGTGCGCGGTACCTTGATTTCGTTCGCGTAGAAATGGTGTGATTGGCTTGTTTCTGTAAATTTTGCTTTGATTAATTTGTTGCGTATGCAGTTATGCTGTCAGCATGCATCGTTCTTGGTGTGGCATGATATTACCTTGTTTGAAATATATGAGGGCTTGACACTTGCTCTTAAATTCGCCGAGACATTCGATTCTATAGGCAGCGTTGGATAATATTTATAATCTCTGGAGTGATGCGTTACCATGAACTTTTGGTTTTAGTTTGCAAGTTCTCATCATACCTATAAATTAGTAAGATGGTTGGAACTTTTTGCTGGGGTATTGAATGGTGGATAGTTACTGGATTGCCTTTTTCGTTGATTCATGGGAGGGCTTCTTTATGACGTTCTGTTTCATGTGTACTTTATAACATTACGAGTTCAAATTTCCTATACTGTACTTGTAGGTGACTATGGCCTATTATGGTAATTGGCATATGATAAGCTGAGCTAGACAAATTTATCTTAATATATTGCATTAATTTGTAGTGCAACAAGCCCACCCTGTATTATGTTTTTATGGTGATTCTTTTATTTTCGCCTTAATTGTTGAGAACCTTTGATCTTACATGATGTTGGGAGGAGGGCCATGAGGTCCACACTGTTTTTTGCCTGCCTCTTTTATCCTTTTGAAAAACTTGCTTAACTCCATTGCTGCCATGAATGTTGAATCCTGTTTATCAAACATGGAGCAGACTAATAGTAGCACCATCATGTTGGATGTTGAAATTATCATGCTTGTTCTTTTTTAATGTACTTAATATTTTACATTTTGTGTTGGTGCAGGGGGTCTACCAGGGAGGCCGCACTCTCGAAACTGGTTGATGCTTTTGAAAGCTTCATTCTTCACGGTCTTGTGGAGAACAAGTAAGTTACTACATTCCATTAGTCAAATCTTATAATTGCATGCAAATATAATAGTTATTTAATTGTCAGCAGTAAGATATAACATAGCTGCGATTATTGTAAACATGAAAGACTGCCATTTTTCAAGCACAGAATATGATAATCAAGTTCAACCTTGTCAGATGTTAGGCTAGCCAACTCTTAAGTAAATATGGACTTATATTAATCCATTCTGTTCAATGTTTCCATCTTTTGAAGATATGCCACTGTGCTGAGTCTGTTCAACAGTTCGATAAAGAAGGGATCTACTAAGGAGGCTTGCTTGGCATCCCGTGCCATTGGTATGTGCCCTGTAACATAGAACTTGTATCCGTTAATTGCAACTTTTTTTTACTTTTATTTTTTGGCTATTTTCTGGATTTGCAGGTCTTTTAGCCCTTACACTTGGTGCTGGGAGTAGCTCACATGAAATAATGGAGGAGTCGCATGCACAACTTTCAAGGGTCCTTCAAACTTGGCCAGATGATTTAAAGATGATTTCTGTATGTCAAGCTTTTTCTTGTTTCTTTGGCTTCCAAACTTTATTTGCACTTCTATTCAAGTGAATCTAAATTGAAATGCTGTAGGCACTTGATTGCTTGGCTGTGGTCACATTTGTTGGTGCTGCTGATTTGGCTGAAACAGAGCTGTCTTTGAAAGCTATGTGGGATGTGATTCATCCAAAATCAGGTTCAAATGTATGTATAGGTCCTGTTGATTTGTGAAAAGAACATAAAATATTTGGACAAGGACAAAGAACTTCATCTATTTTCTAGACAAATTAAAATCAAATGTATTTTGGGATTTTTGTAGGTGGGAACTGTCCGTAAACCAAGGCCCCCTGTGTTAGCAGCTGCTATATCTGCCTGGGCATTTCTTCTTACAACTATTGGTTCATGGAGGATAAATGTTGATAGTTGGAAAGAGTAAGTGAAACATCCCACCTCTGTGTGCTTGTGACATACTTCGTTCGTCCCAAATAGTTGTCATCCTAGGTTGTTTAGTATAGATTAAGGTTTGAGAAGAAAATACTATAGTTCCCTTTATTAAATGATGTGTGGTTGGGAGTGGGAGGTTGGTTAGGGTAGAGTGCGGAGAAATTTAAATGGGATGTGATTGATGAGACAAGTAGTACTCTAGAGTGACAACTTTTTTCAGTCAAATTTTGAATCCTAGAAAGTCAAGTATTTTGGGACGGAGTTAGTACTAAGCTATTCATGTTTGTGGGATTATTTACCTTTCCTTCAATTTTCTAGGCCTATTGCATTTCTTTCTACTCTTCTTGGTGTGGAGGATCGTGCTGTTCGAATGGCTGCTGGTGAAGCATTAGCTTTGTGCTTTGAGCTAAATTTGCTTGATGTTTTCTTTGGTGAAGACGACGATGTTGAAAATGGAGGAATCAGTGGTTCTAAGAGTAAACTTTTCCTTGACATGCAAGCTTTGAAAGCCAAAATATCAAGTCTTGCATCTAATCTCTCAATGGAGGCAGGAGGTAAAGGTGCAGACAAGAAAAACCTTACTGACCAAAGAGATTTGTTTCAGCGGATCTTGGATTTTGTTAAGGTCTGGCTTATCTCTGTTCTTGTTTAATTTTGAATGTTTGGTTCCGTTTATTTGCTGTCAACAATGTTGATTTTTTTTTCAAGTATGGTGAGTGCCCTGAAGAATCTGTTAAGATTTCTGGAAAGCGTGATGTTTTAAGGGTGTCATCGTGGTCTGAATTGATTCAGGTGCTTACTTTACCTCTTTCTCTACCAGATCCTAAATTGCATTATTTTTGTCTCTCACTGACTATTTTTTTTTATGATTTAGTTGAATTTCTTGAGGCGTTTTCTTGGGAGAGGCTTCCTGAAGCATGTGCAGGTATATTTTCAGGGTGAACCCATTTCCTGTGCACTAATTTATCTGGTATAATAATATGACAAAAGTTGGTGTTTTTTTAAAATAGGAGAATGCACTTCTTCAAGATGTCTTTGACATTAAGACTGATACAGCTGAAACTTTGTCATCCACTGATAAGGTGAGAAACTGAGATTACCTCGTGTAAAATCTGACGTATTTAATTTGGATTGTGATGGTAGTTATCTCAAAGTGGTCTTGAAATGTTTGACTTGTTACATTATAACCAAAACTCTGATAAAAGGGAATTATGGATATAAAGAGAGCAAAAGAACTTGGGAAGTGAGTATGCGACATAAAATACATTAAACCATGATCGATGGCAACTGCCTTAGGTTTAGAGTTTTGGCTTGCAGATAACCTTTCAGAATAAGCAAATCAGAAAGTAGGGCAAACCATGTTTAACAACATTTGTCAAACCAGCTTCCCTATGGATAAGAGGGGGAGAATGCTTTTAGCGTTCTCATTCATGAGCCTTGACCGCCCATCAAATTTCGGAGTCAATTATGGGTTTTATTTTCTTATCCGCCTGTGTAATAATGTTCCTTTTCTTGAAAATCAATGAGGACCTGTGTGATTTTGTCAGATTATTTGTCTGAAAATATGAACTGTTCAAATATCATAGACTTCATTATGAAATCCTCCATCAACAGTCTGTTTTTTTTTTCACCTGCTTGCTTTCACCATTCCCTGAGTTTATTAAATTCTTGCATGTTTCTCATCTACTTATGGATTGCTGATCACAAAAAACTGCAAAATTCTTGCAGAAAATCTTTAGGTCTGGCGAAGAGAAAGGAAGAGCACTAAAGTTGAACAAGGACCGCCGTTTAGCCCAGGTGAGCTCTCACTTTCTGTTAACACTCGTTCTGTTCTGTGTAGTGTGTGTACCCACTTTGTTACCTTGTTCTTCTTTGGTTTGCGTAAGTACGGGATGATCAAGTATGGTTGTTTAGAAAGTAGCTTGTTTTATCGACATGAGGATGGATGCTATGAACAATGTCTTTTGGGGTCCTTGGAGGTATCAAGAGGGAGAAATATTTCCTAGTGTTGATCATAATGTAGCAAGAGGTATCAAGCGATGTTTTTAGAAAATACGTAAAAGGGATACCTCAGCCTCTGAAGTACAGTAAGAAAATCCCAACTCACTAAACAAATTCTTGCGTTTAGTGCAAACCACAAAAACATTGTTGTTATTGTTACTTGTGCCTGACTAATAGTATATTTGACCTTGTGGACTTCATTTCAGGAGAGGAAGAATGCTGCTATGTTGTTGGACGAGTAGCATGGGGCCCCTGGGAGTGCGAAACTGCAGTCGCTCGTTCTCTTCTCCATTTAGCTGGACTAGATCTAAACCAGTTTAGCCACATAGCAGTGCGCCAGTGCCTTTACATGTCTAAACCAATTTCTGTTGTCAGCTCAGAGTAACTTTACATGTGGAAACAAACTGCTGAAATCTGATCCCTATTGGATGGGGTATATCTAAATCATTTGGTTGATTGTGTTGTTACCTGTGGTTCATAAATGAGTGGAGCGTAAGGCCAGCTGATGTGAGCTGAATGCACGTTCGCCGCCAGTTGCGAGGACCCCTGGGTGCCTCCTACCACGGACCGGCGCACGGCATGGGACAGGTAACGCCGCCGGCGCTCCAGAGGGCATGGCCTTGTGCTCTGTGGGACTCCACGCTGGCCGGCGCAGCGCGTGGCCGCAGCACCGTACTAACGGTGTAACTTGCCAGACCACCGCAACGGCGCACGGAAACATGTTGCTACATGCCTACATGGCAAATTGGCAACATGAAGAAGGTGGCGCCTGCCAATGTGTGTTGTAAAGGGAAGCCTCTTGCTATCGAGTGGCCTTTCTTTCCCAGTGAGCCCGGGACGGCGCCCAACAGCGCGCGCGAGAGTCAGAGATGCTAGCGGCGAGCGAGGCAAGCAGGACGGATCGATCGGTCGTCCCGCGGACTACTGCCAGGCTGGCGGCGGAGCGTGCACGGTCGATTGATAGCAATATATGTACTCTATCTATCTACAAGTCTCCTTGAGTCAAACCATAGTATTTCATCTCTCTACGACAACCATGCATTAATGCATATACATAAGTATATATTATTATTAATCTGTTAATTAACCGAGCTCAGCCCATCAAACCGATCGATCTAGATATACATACATATACACCACGTACGTACTTACGTCCACGCCGTCTTCGACATCGAGCTCCAAGGCGTCGCCCGCGGCGGCGCAGCTACAATTACGACGAGCTGCTGCGCGGTGTGCGCTGAGCCGTTGGAGTGTCTGGTGATCGGGCCGTGTGGCCACCGCAACGTCTGCGCGAGATGCATGGTCCAAGTCCACTTGATCAACAAGGACAGGCTCTGCCGCCGGTGCAGAGACCCCTGCCCCGTCGTCGTCGTCGTCAGGGGAGACTGCCCACGCGGCGCCGACATCCTCGCTGAGCTGCCATCGTCGCCGATGTGTAAGGGCAGAGTGGGCAACTTTTGGTACAACGTCGAGACGGCGGCCTACTTCGCCGACAAGCAGCAATACAAGGCGGAGAGGACCGCTTGCGGGAAAAAAGCCCAGGATTTATCGGCCCATGTTACATTCTTTAAACCGCTGTTCCGTTAATAATAGCCGGAAAAATTGATCACTTTAATTTCTGATCTTGCCTGAACCTTTACGGTAACAATAATAAATGCCATCCCTCCACTCACATGCTTCACAAAATAAATGAAATAAAAATTTCTGAACCTTTACAAATACATACAAAGAAATTCATGAGTGCCAAACTTCATGACATCATTTTTTAAAAACAAATTACACTTTACGCTAGGTAAAACACACCTTGTTTTACTTTTCATTAGGTTTAGTACATATATTTTTATGAGTAAATTTTAGTTCATGCCAGATTTTTTAACCAAAATATTTTGATTACCCCAAATTCAATGTTTTCATATAAAGCCATATATGTTTATCACTTTTTTTACTTTGGACTACCCCTTTCTATCTTTCTTCTCCACCTCCGACTCCCCCAGAAAAGCCATGCTTTGCCACCGAGGAAAAGTTGTCGCCACCATAGGAAGCAGGAGGCTAGTCGCCACTAGGCTTGAACCTCCCGGTGCTCCCCTTTTTCTCTGCTTGACTTGCCTCTCCTCTTTCCGTAGCCCCTAGATCAGATCGGTGTCGTTGGCAGCACTGACGTCGAAGTTGTTGTTGTTGTGCATCATGCTGTCTTGCCCATGATGTTGATGAGAGCAGCAGGCTGCTAGCGAAACGACGTGCGGTGGACCTGGTGTCCTATAGTAGAGCTTAAGAGTGGCCGCCACGAAGGAGAGTTTGAGCTCAAGCTCCTCTAGATCTACCTTTCCTAGCCCTGTCCTGTGTGGATCAACACTCGCAGATTTGGCAGCTGTGGTGGCTTGAGTACGCCGGGAGGAGGAACAAGGAGTCGACACCCACATCACCCCCATCTCCTCCACCCAAGCCTGCTATCATCGAGGCCCTCTAACCTTCCTATCGCCATGCTCGATGACCATAGCATAGGCACAAGGATGCCGGTCACTATTGGAGGTGGAGAAGAAAGAGATGGAGAGCGGGTGATTCAAAGTAAAAGAGGTAAACATACCTTAATTTTATATAAAAATATTGAATTGGGATAGTCCAAAGTGAAACTTTGGTTAAAAAAGTAGCCCAAACTAAAATTTATTTTACACAGAGTATATTGAAATAAGTTTTACTTAACACTGATACATCATCAGACATACAAAAATTTTATAAAATCTAAATGAAACTTCATGAAATATGGTTTAAATTAAAAACGTTTTTAAAAGTTTCATTCATATTTGAAAAGGTTTTCTTTTAATTATATGATACAATCTACTGCAAAGTGAAACCTTTTTTTGATATAACTGGTATAAAGTGAAAATATATAATAAACACGGCTTAAAGTGACACAAGGCAGGCTCTACCTGTTGTAACCATTCATGCCCTTTTTTTCGTTATTTTTCTAGTCATGTATATTCCTTGTATAATTTTCGGAGGACTTACAGGCCAGACGTGGGCAAAACAAACGAGTAATATATGTTCGAAAGTGATAGCCTATGTTGTGTCCAATTGGTGCTGGACTGTTGTTTGCTAGTTATATGTGGTTCATGTCCCGACGTTCAAGTGAAGCTGAATAATGTACATCCAGCTGAAAATAATTACTTTATTATTAGCAATATTGTTAGAGATAAGTTCTTCTTACATGTGCATGTCTTCAGAACTGAATATTTGTTATTGAGAATTGTTTTAGTATGAAATAATGAATAACTAGCATATTTCCATGCCCACTTTTACGTGGAACTAGTAGTTTAAAATCCACTATAAATACAATTGTATTTGATATATAAAAAGTTTTTGTTCTCATAAACACAATTGTCGTTTATATACAATTATATCGATTGATCTGTTATAATATAATATCAACGATGATATAACAATGCAAATCTCTCTTTTTTATTAGACCTTCGTTGCGAACATCTTAATGATACTTTCTCCGGTAAAAATTCTGACCTAAAGACATTATGATACCATCTACGTATACCATTTCTTTTATTTTTAAACTATGCAATTGACAAATTTATTAATGGTCATAATTTTAGAAGTTTAACTAAATGTTATGATAAACATCAAATAGTTTTAATCAGAGAGAGTAATAGATAGAAATAGATAGATTTATTGTTGGATAGTAGTAATAACAAACTCACTAAATCTCCCACACTCTTGCATAGATTATTGTTTGTTAAATAAAGTTGTATTTGTTTGTACAACTCTCACGTTTCTAACATGTATATACACGACTAATTTATATCAAACTTTTAGATTCTTACTAAATTTCTATTGAAAAAGTAATCACGTTATTCATGGATTATAGGATTTGAACAGATAGAGTCACGCTTCCATAATTCTACCACCGTACTACTGTTAATTCCCTTGCATTTTTAGAGATCTGTACATGTGTGGATGGAATTTGATTTAGAAAATAACTCTTTGGGTCACGTGGTCTGATATTGCCCGTTGAAGGGGCGACACCACGACACCGGTATATTTTTTGGGGAAGGTCTTAGCGGTTTATTCTTGAAAAATGGTTTTTAAAAAATAAAACTGTGGATGCTCAAAGCAGAGGGATCCTCCAGCTATGTGGCTATGCCAGCGTTTTGAAAATGACTAAAAACTCACAGACAGATCATGTGACGTGCCCATGTTCCCGAGGCATTCCGCTGCCATCTGTCCCCATTGACCCCTCATCATCTAGGCACTCTATAGAACATCCCTTGGTAGCATGGCACCTGTAATTGTAATGTGGGAAAATTTTAACGAAAGAGAATAATTTGACTCGGTTTGCAGATTCACACTACCTTCAGAAATTTGAGCTGGTGTAAACTGATTATGAAATATCAAAATGCATTAGTATGACATAATGCTACTGGATACCAAAGAAATCACAGCTTGATGCTTACCGAAAAGGACTTGTGGAAGATAACCATTGACAGCACTCTAACCCTGATATCCATAATCCATTGTAGCGTTAAGCACATCAATCAGTTAGCTATTTATGAATGCAATCTTAATAGATCAAACATAAGATCACAGCTGACATGTCCCCCATGAAATGCCAGGTTTCTCCACAACTCTGCCAGCAAACTGAATTAGTCCATTCTCCTGAATTCATATTCAAGCCCTCTGTTTGAGACAGAGACCTCGGGAACATCTGTCAGAACTCAGAAGGCTGCTACTATGACCACAGAAGAAATATTCACCAATAATTACCACACGAACATTCTCCATCCTTGAAATGGTGAAACCTCCTGACATCTCTAACAACAATTTCCCGTCCTACTGCCTTTGACATGAACATCATTGCAGTATGACAGTCACCACATATTCTCAAGTTTTTTAAAACAGTAACTGTAGCTCCAGGAGGCAACTTTAGAAGTCCAAATCCAACTGCCAGCTTCTCACTATGTGCAAACAGTACATATTCCTTTTCATGGGGCTCCATATCATGCAGCACAAACTTTGTATCAGGAACATATCCCAGCTTTCTCATCCTACCACCAATCACTTCAAGGAATTGGTAGACTGCCTGCGCTTCTGGATGTTTTGTATCACCAACAAGAAAAACATGGATTTTACTTCCTACTTCTAACCAGCTGCACCCAGGCTCTTTCTTGACCCCACGATCATGCATTAGCTTTCTAACTCTTGCAGCATCAACCCAACGTCCAGCAGCTGAATATGTGTTAGACAGTAGGATGTATGTTCCATCATGCTGTGGGATCATCCTAAACAGTTGATCTGCTGCATAAGCACCAAATTCCATATCTCCACTGGTGCGACAGCCAGAGAGAATTGCCTCCCAAATGGATGGGGTAGGCTTGAAAGGCATTGTCTTGATCAAATCTCTAGCTTCTCCAACTCTTCCAGCCCGACCAAGCAAATCTATCAGCCGTGTATAGTGATCTTCTCCAGGACTAATGCCAAAGTCCCTCTTCATGGATTCAAAATAATGGAAGCCTTCATCTACCAATCCAGCATGGTTACATGCTGTCAAAATTGTGAGGAAAGAAATTCGATCAGGATCTATGCCTTCAGCGACCATCTTGTCAAAGAGCTCAAGTGCCTCTCTACCGTGTCCATGTTGCCCAAGTGCTGAAATCATGGCATTCCACGAGACGGAATCTACATTGGGCATCACAAGGAACACAAGACGAGCATCCTTAACAGCGCCACACTTGGCGTACATTGTTAGAAGTGCATTTCCAGCAGAATTGCTCGCCTCAAATCCACACTGTACAAGATGTGCATGAAGTTGCCTTCCATGCTTCAATGCTCCAAGTTCACCACAAGCAGCTATTGCACCAGCATAGGTGTAGTCGCATGGCTTGACATCCTCAACTCTCATCTGGTTAAACAATTTCAAAGCACCTTCTGAGAGCCCTCCATGTACATATCCTGAGACCATCACCATCCATGACAAATCATTTTTATATGGCATCGCCTTGAATACCTCAGCTGCTTTGTCCAAACACCCGCTATCAATGTATGCTGACAAAATGGTGTTCCAAGAAACAACATCCTTCAGTTTCAGAGTGTCAAATATCCTTTTTGCAACCACAAACTTTCCGCCCTTTGAGTACAAAGTCACCAACGCATTGTTAACAGGCAATGCTGCCTCAGGAACAAAATTTGGCTGTAACCGAATAATCTGACCATGGACTGACTTCCCATGCACAAAGAATCCAGCATTTGCACACGCACTCAGGACACTAGTAAATGTGAATTCATCAAGCGGAACCTTTTCTGACACCATCCTCCTGAATAGCTCAAACGCGTTCGCACACATTCCTGATTGCACATACCCTGAGATCATTGCATTCCACACGACATCAAACTTTCTATCAACCTCCTCAAAAACTGATCTAGCAGCATTAACATCGCCTCTCCTGACATAGCCGACGACCATAGTGGTCCATGTGAGGTCATCCTTATCCGGCATTTCGTCGAGTACCTTCCGTGCGTCCCACGAGGCCTCAGGCGTGTCACACTTCATATACAGAGCAATGAGCGCATTGGACACAGACAAGGCAGCCACCGCGCCGGACTTGAGCACGGAGCAGTGTAGCTGTGTGCAGTGCGACGCGGCGAGGTTGTGCATCTGGCCGACGGCGCTGAGGAGCGCTGTGAAGGAGTAATCGTCGGGACGAAGGGAACCGGAGCCCAGCAGGGTGCGGAACACGGAGATCGCGGGCGCGGCGAGAGACGCTCGTGCGAACGCGGATATCATGGCGTTGTGGAGCACGGTGTCGCGGCGGGAAGGCGGGACGGCGTCGAAAAAGGCGGCGGCATCCCAGAGGCGGCCAGCGGCGGCGTGCGCGGCGACGAGGGAGGTGGCCGCGACGGGGCCACGGTCAGAGCGGAAGAGGACCGCGGAGGTGGCAAGGTCGGGGGAGAGGGAGTAGAGGTGGATGAGGCGGAGGGTGAGGTGGGGGTGGGTCGGGGCGTGGAGGAGGTTGGCGGTGAGGAGGCGTGCGTGGAGGCAGCGGAGGGCGCGGAGGAAGGGGGAGGGGCAGATCGGAGCAGGGGAGTGGCGCTCGGCGAGGCGGCGGAGGAGGAGGGAGCACTGGTGTGGGATGGAGGCGACGGCGAGCGGCGGCCGCGGCGGCATCGCGTGGTGGTCGGGGGCAGTTTGGAGCGCGCGCCGCGCGGCCCAGTGTTCAATTGAGGTGGGCCACGGGGTTTTGGTGGGGTTCAGGACTTCAGGGCTTAACCGCATCACTGCTTCAGGCGTTCGGTTGGTTCCGGTTTTCAGGTGTTCAATTGTTTCGTGAAGATGTCCGATTGAAGGCTCAGGGTGTGATCGAGTGGAGGATAAAAAAGAAAATATATGTATATTTAGTAATGGAGGGAGTAATTTATTAGCATATAATTAATTAAATATTTAATTATAATAAATAGATTAGTAAAATTTTTAAAGCAACTTTTATATAGTTTTTTTTAAAAAAACGCACTGTTAACAATTCAAGAAGCGAGACATCTACTCTTTCCTTTTAGTTGCAATGAATGCCTCCTAATCATTTCTAGCATTTAATGGTTGTTCGGTTCATTATAGGATTTCCAAATCCTTTCTAATTTAATCAAAAACTCTCACTTCATGAATCCTTTGGAATAAGATCATAATCTTTAGGAATTTGCTAAGTTCTATTCTTGTATAATGAAAAAAATTCTAAGTTTTCCATTCTTACATTAATCCTTTGGAAATCTTATGAACTAAATAAGCCCGTAAACTTTGTATAAAAATATAAGTAACACAACTTTCAAAGCACAAAAATCTATGCAAATTTAGCCGATCAAATGATTGGTAAATACAAACAATTTACAATTCAAAATTCAAAATTAGGTCAATTAGGTGATTGGGGAGAAACTAATAAGAGCATTTAAGTAATGTTTTAATGTTAATCTTTGTTAAATAACCTAAAAATATTTTTAGTAACGGAGGGAGTAAGTGGAACACACAAAAAGTTAAAACTAGCTATGACTTTTAACGAAGAAAAACGACCTGAGGATTGAGGATATTAAGCCTTGAAAAGTTGTGTTATTTAATTTGTGTGTGATATGATAATTGCTTCATTTTTGTTTGGGCGGTGTAATGACAACGTCTCGCATGTGAAACCATTTGTTTTCACTCATCTGATTTTTTTTCTTTTCTAAGTCCTTAGATACTTCTCGCGTGTTTTTGCATGGTTAGGATTGCTTTTTAATTTGGGTAACCTAGGACGCGTTTCAATCCAGAGCAAGAGCACTCCTAGTTCTGTTTTTGTTTTTGCATAGTTAGGATTGCTTTTTAATTTGAGCAACCTAGGATGCGTTTAAATCCAGAGCAAGAGATTGCTTTTTAATTTGAGCAACCTAGGATGCGTTTAAATCCAGAGCAAGAGCACTCCTAGTTCTGTATAGCTTCTGACAACTACGGTTTCTCACAAAATGTTTAGCTCTCCAAACAGTCAAATCTCACTGAAATTCTGAGTATTAGTAGGTACAAAATTTAGAAAATAAACTACTATTTTTATTCTAAAATATAAATATTTCTGAATTGTTTAGCAAAGATTAAGATTGAAAAGAAAATGTACTGATGTTCCTCATTAAATGAGGGATGATTAGGATAAGATAGGAGAAAATTTAAATGATAGGTAATTAATAAGACAAGTAGTCTAAATAATATTAGAAGTGCTTATATTTTGTTATAAATATTGAATGCAATAAGTGCTTATATTTTATAACAGATGGAGTAGAAGTCAGAAGCTAGAAAACTTGTTTTTTTTTATTCTCAACAGTTAAGCTTCAAATTTCTCTCCAAACAAACCCTATTCTTTGCCTAGCAGCTAGCAAGGTTAAGTGTTTGTATAAGTTAATAATTCTAGCTTTTGATGGCAATCTAGCCCATAACTACCTAAAAAACAAGAGGGTCAAACCAGCTCTTCTGCGATGGCAAAATATACTGCATTTGTAAAAATCTTAGACAATTATCTATTAGTCTTAGGTTTTGCTGATGAGAAGCCAACTGATCAGAAGACAGTTGGTGAGAATATGAAAAACTTGGGTTTTTAGCTTACTTCTAATTTATTTTTTGGATTTTATAACTATGGAT
The DNA here is from genome assembly GCA_030770085.1 of Oryza coarctata. Lineage (NCBI taxonomy): Eukaryota > Viridiplantae > Streptophyta > Magnoliopsida > Poales > Poaceae > Oryza > Oryza coarctata. Next base: position 16,682,533 of record CM061475.1, read on the forward strand.
TATCATAATCTAAATTATTCTAGGTAGCTGAAGATTTTAGGAAAAGATACAGTTGCCAGAAACTCCCCACACAAGGCCTAGTCAAAGTAGTATAAACCAGCTAATGGCCTTTGCTTAGGTAAGCTATAGCTCAAATTAGCTAGCTTAACCTAGTAGCCTGGCTTGCTAAGTTGGGAGAAGGATCCAAATGCCCTTCTAATAGTAATCCAATGCTTCTCCAAAGTCATTTTATCTCACGTCTTTGGTGGTATCACCGTTTCCAACTACCTCTGAACTTTCTTTCAACCTCAAAAACCTAATCCAACAAAGCTTGCTAAAATTAGGTAGTTTTTGGTTGAAATTTGTTGCAGTAGGGCTTGTTTGGTTTATGATTAACTGTCACAACCAACCTTAGTTATGTATGATTACAAATTGGCCAATGGAAACGGTTTCCACAAGTTAAGGCAACCATACGGGCATATGGCTAAGGAAGTTAAAGAAGGGTCAATGAACTAAATTACTACCACCTAAAAAAGTGTCAAAGCCACATCATAAAGAAACAAAGTGCAATTGTAATCTTTGGCATGCTAGTTTCGATCGGCGTGTCAGAGCATGTCACTGGTTTTATGTTCTCCTACATGCTCCAAGCTCCAAGCCATGATCCAACGAAGTACATCTTGTTAGGTTGTAAGCTGAACTGCTAAAGCAAGGAATCGATACCAAAGAAGCAGGATCAAACACTACTAAAGAACGTGACTTTAAAAGAGCACCTCTCTCACCACTAAACCATGTCGTCGAGTGCACTCTATCACCAGCCAAATGTAGCCATGATTGATGCCCACAGGATGGAATGTATGTAAAGGCAACGCGTAAAGATGGCATCGCCTGAAGATAGATCTCGCTTATGCTAATGATACCTGAAGATAACATCATTGTTAATGATACTTGAATCACATTGATCAACGGTAGCTGCATTCACTGATTACTGAGAACATCCTTGTTTAAACAGCAGTTTTTTTACCCCCTCCAGTAAAGAAAGAGTTATTTTAGACTTTTCAAAGTCAACGTTATACTATCTAATTAAGTTAGAATAAGCTTAAAAAAGTTGTATAAATATAATATTATAAAAGTTCATATTATTAAAAACTTAAATATATTATTTTCATATATTTAAAACTTATATTTTAAATAATTTTTATGGTCAATGTTAACTCATATTGACTATACTTTTCTCAAAACGATTTTTTTTACTGAAGGGAGTAACTCGGAAGAGCTTAATTATTAAACTCCAGGTTAATCAGATCAACGGATCCTAGCTAACACAAAGAACAAACCTTCAGCAATTCCGGCGGCAGCTAGCTAGAGAGACCAGACGAAGCGGTCGCGATCTCCCAACCGCATCCATCGCGCGAGGGCATGCGCACTAGACGTCGACGTCGGCGTCGGCGACGCAGCTGAGCTGTGGATGACGCTTCAGTCTGCGTGCTGCGACAGCGAGAGGGTAGAAACTCCCAAGCAGCAAGGCTACCACAAAGCTACCCAGCCTACCGCACACTAGCTATACCTTTGAGGCATATATCTCTGTCGCCGGCCGGCTCGCCGCCGCACGATGTCGCGTATCGCCTTTCAGAAATTCAGAGAGTCTCATGATTCCGATGCAACCACCTGCGAGACGTCCCGATCGATCGAGCCGGCCGGTGTAACTAGCAGACATCCCGTTGTCGAGTAGGATCCGCGCACACCGCGACACCGAACGGAAGCTTGATGGATAGCCAGAGCAAAATGTTCTTAGATTTCCAGGCGCCACTATGTAGAGTGCGTGCTATGCGAGCTTCACACAATGGATATACACAATAGATACAGAAGGGTGGTGAGAAGGGGTGAAGCCGACAGAATGGTCTGTGTGTCAAAAGCTGAATGAATGATCCTGGAAAGTTTCAGGTTACACGTGAATCATGAACGGTTTGGCCATTTTCGTATGTCACTGGATCGCAGGCTGGCTCTCTCGTCCAAGTACTACTCCACGGTAACTGATGCTTAGAATTGTCAGTACACGACAAGGCCAGTAGGGAACGTACTACTACTGCTGCTGCTGCTGTCCGTCCATCCCTCGTGGTACACTAGTTTCAGTCAAAAGTTCTATCGTCACGGTGTCTGAAGTCTCCTTGTCCCCTATCTCCGTCACGGTTTAAGTCACGATTGTCATGCCAGCTCAATTCCCATTTCACATAACGTTGGCGATGCCACGTTTATTCCCAGAACCCCCCAGTGCCCCACAATTCCTGTGCACACGGTGGTTGTAATGGAAGCTGAAGGGGAGATCTGCCTTGCACCGACTTCGGCTAATACGATTCGCGAGCTCCCTCAACCCCTACCTGCCACTGTACAGACTCCATTCATGTTACTCCTCCTACTACTACTAGTAGTAGTAGACACAGTACTACTCCTACACTGAGTAGCACACTGTTTCGCCGCTCTGCAGAGTGAACGAGCCACTCCGCCTTCAGACCGCACGTAACATCATCGCGCGTATTTGCCACGTCATCGGAACCCGCTGACACGCACGCAACAACAGTGTGCCAACGCAGACGACAAGACCGTGAGGACAAAGGGGACGCTCCACATCTCACGTCGTTTCAGCCCCCGGGGCAGAAGATACGGTCACTGACATGTGGGACCTATCGTTGCGGGGTAGCTGCTGTCAGTGAAACCGACGCTGGTGGCAGTAGGAGAGAAGCACCCGGCCGCCAGCATGGCGTCACTCCACGTTTGGTTCCTTCGGGAGCCTGGACTTCTCACCACTGATGCTGACGCGTATGGCCCACCTGTGATAGGGGCCCACGTGTCATTGGGTAGGTATTAATGGCCAGGCCTTTCGTGTGTGTGACCGCCACGATTTCAATTCGCCGAAGTGGCGGCTTCCTTCGCTTTCTCGCTCAGTTTTGCTGTTGGTCGCTGACTGGTGGGGGCGTGTGTGATAGTTGGGCCCACGAGTCAGTGAGAGGAAGATATCTGGAAGAGAGGAGCGCTTCGCTTCGCGTGGGGCGAAACGCTCACATTTGCCACTCCTAGCGAGGCAAGCGCCCTTCACCTTTTCCTAACGAAAACCACGCCATGAGAAGGTAGTGAGCTAACGACGCTGAATTTTTTTTGAAAATTTCGGAGAATTTTTACCAGGGGAGTTCGAATTCCTCCGAGCATGAGGAGGAGTGTTGCACTGAGCACGGTGATTGCTCTGTTAGTAGCTGAGCGATTATGGGCGGCGGCGTCGGCGGGGGAGGTGGGCGTGGCCGCCGGCGATGGGGTTGTCCGGCGGCGGTCGCTCCACCAGCCGTTCTTCCCGATCGAGTGGTCTCCTCCGCCTCCGATGTCCGGAAGCGAGGCCGTTCAGCCGCCGCCGACGACCACCGCGGCCGCGGCGTCGACTACCACCGGCGGCGGCGGTCGGTCCTCGACCAGCGTCATGAACACCGTCGCCATCGCGCTCTCGGCGGGCCTCGTGGCGCTCGCGGTAGCGTCATACTCCTGCTGCCTCCTGCTGCGGCAGCGACGCGAGGACGGCGAAGACGACGACGACCGCGCCGTGAAGCGGTCGGTGGGGGCAGTGCCCGCGCGAGTCCCGAGCGATGTTGGGAGCAGCTCCCGTCAGCACCGGTCGCCGCCGCCGAGCTCGACGGTGTCGGACGCGATACACCTCGATCCTCTCACGACGCTGGTGGGGGTGCGCCAGCACCAGCAGAGCCCGGACCTCCGCCCACTCCAGCTGCTCAAGCAGCCGAGCCCTGACCTCCGGCCGTTGCCGCCTCTGAAGCGACCGGAATCGCAGCCCCCGCCCCCGCCGCCGGTCACTCCGCCGTTGACCACCACGGGGTATTCCACCGACGAGGAGGACCAGGCCACGTACTACACCGCTCCAAAGACCGCTATGTCCTCTTTCAGCCGGAGCACGAGCCAGCACAGCACGCTGGAGCAAACAGCCATGCCGCCCATGGCCACGGCCGCGCCGGCACCGACGCAAACCAATCCCCTACGACCTACTCGCCCGCCGCCGCCCCCGCCGCCCCCGAGGCAGAGGTTACTCCGGCCGCTCCCGGCAGAATCGCCGCCCCCCGCCGCGCTGGCCAATCTGGAACTAACCGGTTCACCTGCCAACCACTCTGTTCAAGACAGGGGGGGAGAGAATTCCGGCGGGGGTGCGCGGCCGCCCAAGCCGCCGCACCTGAAGCCGCTGCACTGGGACAAGCTCCGGGCCATCTCCGGCCGCACCACCGTCTGGGACCAGGTCAAGAACTCCGACACATTCCGGTACGCCCCCTCTCCCTGTCTTAGCTTCCACAATATCTCATCTCTCTGTTTCGACTGAGCTCTCATCTATCTATTCAATGGCGCGGCAGCGTCGATGAGGAGGCAATGGAGAGCTTGTTCCTGAACAGCGGAGGCGCGGGTGGCTCCGACCCGGCGGCGAGGCGAGGAGGCTCCGGGAAGCAGGAGAGCCGGTTGCTTGACCCGAAGCGGCTGCAGAACGTCGCGATCATGCTCAAGTCCCTCAACGTGACCGCCGACGAGGTTATTGGTGCACTCGTACGTGGTGAGATTGTGCTCTCATTTTCTTACTTCTATGACGCATGGTGTTTGGTCCCCTACTGTGTCCTGGTGGAATTTATCAATTTCTCTGTGCTACTATGCTCTCTGCAATTCCGGTGGCCACATGCCCTTGCACAGTAGTACAATATAGTCACTGCTAAATTAAGCCCACAAACAAGCTTGGCATTTGATTTTTTTTTTTGGAAGATGAGTAGTACTGTTTGGTTTCTTGGGGAAAATTCTCAGTAGTACCTTATTGCTATTAGAGAAGGAAATGAAAGATAGCTAGAGGGGAAAATTCCAGCTTTTTACTGTACTTAATTTGCTAGATGTTAGGTTAGCATCGAATTGATGACCGTTCTATTCATCAGAAATCGACAACGAAAACCAGTGCGTCTGTATGCCACAAATCATAAATCACACGTCACCAAGACCTCAGTGCCCTCACAAAATCATATTTTTAGTCATCTTGTTGACTGAACGGCAGTTTTTGATACACCAACTCTGTACTCATCACTATAATCAGTAGATACTGATATTTTTAAAAGTGTCACACTGTTCTACAATGACGCACGAATTATACCTGAAGGTTTACAAAATTTCAGGCATGAGCAATTGTCGTATTGCTCACCTAACAAATATACATGCCTAGCGTACCAGGGAATCTATCCCTCTCCAATCCCAACATGACAACTTTTCCTTTAATTTTGATGTGAACTGATAGAGAAGGCTCCTATACTTGTCCTGCCTTTTGACCTCCATTGTCACATTGAATTATTTTTTGGGTGGGGGGTTACTTTCATAATCAAAATTTCTGAATGTAATGCATTCCAACAAGGATAATTCGTGTCCTATAAGTCCGATGATTACATGGAATTGCTGTGTTTGTTCCAATTAAGCTTCTATTGGTTGATAGCTGAGTTTCCAGAGCTGAGATCCTGGGACTGTGGGTGCAAGTGACTGGACTGGACTATCACTATGTGATGAAACGTGGACCATTTCTTTTGTTATATAAGTTTTAATTTGTTGGTACAGATGCTTTTGTGAATAATCAGTGATATTGTATGTTGCAATAAAAAAGAATAAAAATAGTGATGTAGCATCATTGGTCATGTCACCTTAGGCCATGGTGAGATCAGGAGGCAGATTGGGACATGGATAGAATAGGCGAGATGCATCTTTCACAAAGACACAAGTGCTTTACCTTTTTGTCTCTGTTTTGTATTGTGATAATGCTAAATTACAGCTTCTCTTTTGTTTTCTGGTGAACTATGTATGGTTTGATGGGCTTTCTTGCAAAGCTGGGTCGTAATTGATCTGTCTTCTAAAAAAATAATGTTAAATTGCATGTCTGTATTTACTAGTGACATGCATACAAATGATCTGTCAACTGCTTTAGAACTTATGCACTATTAGTTTGTAGAACGAAGATTACGAGGACTGCCTTGTTAATTTTCGTTATCCAAATTAAATTTACATCTCATTTGAAGGTTTGTTTTCTCATTATATTCATCACAAACCATCAACTTCTCTCGTATATTGCCCTACAGATGTGTCACTCATTTATCGTTTGAGCTGGTAATTATTAATGCAGAATCTGTTGGTGATAGAATTTCTATTATTTGTTTTTTTATTGTGAATATAATTAACTAAATATTCTTGAGTTTATCTTTCCAATTTGTGAACCAGGATTCAATAGATTTCATGAGTTACTAATCCATTCTGAAAGTAACTAGACTTTTCTATTGGACAGATTAATTTGGTGGATAGTACATATATCACTCATTGTTAAAAATGGACAGTTCATATTCTTGTACGCCAAAACAAATCCGGTTGAATTATAGAAGTGGTTGCAGTAGGTCTAGTTTCATTAATGCCTTACTGTCATGGGACATCCCTTACCAAACTTGGGTGTTTTATTGCCTGATCTTGAATAGCACCTCATCTTTCAAGTTGTTACTTGACCCTCCTATATTCTAAGCAAATATGTTTCCTTTTGGAGATAAAGGCATATTGCATTCTGCGCTAAAAAATCCATATGTCATCATGATAAGCATGTCACATTCCGTGCTATAAACTCCACCATATATCATGAGTGATAAGTTGTCAGAGATCACGACTGTGTTGGGAGGCTAACTACCAATGAGCTCTATTGTTGTTGGCATACAAATAAAGTTCAGTAGAAAATACATTTTCAAGAGATTATTGCTCCGTTACCCATGCACAGTACCATATTTTGACGTCATGAAACCATAACTGGTTTTGAAGTGACATGTATGACTTATGTCCCCATATTTTTCTATTATTTCTACTGTTAAGCGTCTACATATGTGGTGGTATGCATCAATTAGAATTATGAATGCTGTGAACCTCTGTGGCAATTATTTAATCATTGCTGTTACGAGCATCCATGCTTTTCTTAGGGAATTCCTGTTATAGAAAAGGTTAATGCTGTGTATGCCACAGTAGTGGGCTTATGATGCAGTTGTTTTCTTATGAGGTCACATGGAAACATTCATTAGCTATATCTGTTGGATACTTGGAACCAACAACTTCCATTCCAACGATTTGTTTATCGTGCACAACCAACATATCTCATCAATAATTCAATACATTTGGTGTGGTATTATTTTAAAAAATCATTTACAGTACTCCATATAAACCCTTGTATAACTGCATTACTGTTGGGAGTATCATTATTCATCTTTTGCCTGTTTTAGTTATAACTGTTTTAATCTGTGTTAACAGGAAACCCTGAAGATTTGAGACCTGAGTTTTATGAAACGCTAGCTAAGATGGCACCAACAAAAGAAGAAGAATTGAAACTACAAGGTTATAGTGGTGATTTATCGAAAATTGATCCAGCAGAACGTTTTCTGAAAAGTGTTCTTGGAGTTCCTTTTGCCTTCAAGAGAGTGGATGCAATGCTGTACAAAGCAAATTTTGACAACGAAGTGAGTTATTTAAGGAAATCTTTTGGAACGTTGGAGGTAAATAGCTATGATGACCCTATCACTCTATTTGAAGCTTAAAATACTTCCTCCATTACAAACTTAGCAATTGAATAGCTATTATTTTCTTTCTCAAAAATGTAAAATTATGATAAGTGTTTCCATGCTTCACAAAAGAAATACACTCATTCTAGGTTTCTCACCCTTGTGCTGTCCAAATGAATTCTTGAAATAGGTCACTTATCAAACTTTTCAATTATTTTAGAGTAAATGTAATATTCCTTCACAAAATTTTTAGGCAGCCTGTGCAGAGTTAAGAAGCAGCAAACTCTTTTTGAAGCTGCTAGATGCAGTTCTGAAAACTGGGAACCGCATGAATGATGGTACCAATCGAGGCGAGGCAACGGCTTTCAAACTTGATACTCTTCTGAAGCTTGCTGACATCAAGTCAACAGATGGTAGAACGACATTGCTCCACTTCGTGGTTAAAGAGATCATCCGATCAGAAGGCTTAGATTCTGATCAAAGCGCTGTTAATCCTGGCAGTGGCAGCAAGGAACAATTCAAAAAGGATGGCCTGAAATTACTTGCAGGGCTCAGCAGTGAGCTTTCCAATGTGAAGAGAGCAGTCACACTGGAAATGGACACACTGAGCGGCAACATCTTGAGGCTCGAAACCGATCTCGAGAAGGTGAAGCTTGTCCTACAGCTCAAGGAGACTTGCTCCGATCAAGGTTCAAGCGAGAACTTCTTCCAGTCAATGGAGGTATTCCTCAGAAGAGCAGAGGCAGAGATTGAGAACATGAAAACTGCAGAGAAGAACGCTTTGCTCCTTGTAAAGGAGACAACGGAGTACTTCCATGGCGACGCCACGAAGGAGGAGCCTCATCCTTTGAGGATATTCATGGTGGTGGATGAATTCCTTGTGATACTGGACCGCGTTTGCAGGGACGTCGGCAGAACGCCGGAGAGGGTGATGATGGGCTCCGGTAAGGCGTTCCGCGTCACCGCAGGTACCTCCTTGCCGCCTCATCGGCAAGAGAACCGACGAGTTCTTAGCTCCTCCGATGAGGACAGCTCTTCGTCTTAGGAGCAACAATTTTGATGCATAGGTTAGCTGATAAGATTTGAGAGAGGCGATTCTTCCGGAGCTGAGCATGTATGTAGACTGTAATCACCGTCAGAAATAAGAAGGAATCATCACTGTCTGTCACTGTTTAGTACTAGATGTTTACAAAAGCTAAAAGGTAGCTGTATAAAGGCATTCCGTATTATGATATGTTCTTACTAGTCAGCTCAAATAACATTTGTTTGAGAGTTAGTCATATTAAGAGCAAAATGTATATTTTGTTGCAAGTGTATCATTCACATTTCATTTCACAAGTTGAGTTTCTACTGAACAAACCTGTGCAGCTCTGCATATGTAGTAGTAGCTCCAATGCTCCATCAATAAGTTAACTATACTACTACTTGTGAACGGATTTTGTGGTCAAAAGTGACAATTTGTAAAAACGGCGGCAGTATTCAATTTTCAGTTCATTAGTATTTTTAGAGAAATTTTCAGTTAATTAGTTACTTCTTCCATTTCTAAATATCTTTTTAAAATATATAACGCTGTTAACGTTTAGATATGACGTTCCACTGTTTGTCTTATTCACTATCTATTTATTATGATATTATTAAAGATATTTTAAATATGATTTATATTTTTACAGAACTGAAACTTTTAATAAGACAGAAACACCATATTCAAAATCAACAACATTATATATATATATATTTATATATATGGGGACTGCTACCGTACGGTGCACCGTTGTAGGAACAGAAACGGTACACGTACGGACGCCCCCGACGTGCACGCCCACCGCCTGAGATGAGACAAGCGCCCTCAGCCTCCACGCATCCATGGCGTTGGCGACCTTGGGCCCTTTATAGCTGGGCCGCGACACCAAGGTCCATGCTGCTTGAGCCTCATATCTCGTTGGGCACATTCACCTTCGCTGATTTGCATCGTTTTTTTTTTTAATTTTTTTGTGTCTACAGCTTATGTTTGTTTTGATGGATTATTTTTCATTTTTTTAAAAAATTCTATAGTTTCTCATTCAAATCCCTCATCAAACACTCAAAAACATATAGAAGATCTCATTCATCTATATTCATCGGTATGATACCCCGTTGATACATCTCTAGCACCCTATCGTTGATACCTTGTCGGCACTTACTAGTATCCCATTGATATCATTTGGTACCCTCATTGCTATTGGCTGATACCCTTTCAGTATCAAGCCTTTTAAGTATCAACTTTATAATATTTATAATGTCGAAGGGCTCAAATACAAAAAATATATAGATATTTATTTAGCAATCCTATTCCCTCATCGGTGGAATCCATATTCCATTAGCGGCACCGATATTTCCTTCCTTCCTCAATGCCGATGGCCCCTTCTCCCATGATGCCGACAGTGCTGATGCTCTCTTGTCTTCCCTTAGGGGCGATGGTGGTGGTCTCCACCATACCCCTTGGTGCAACAACAATGTTGCTTCCTTGTTCTCGCTCTGCGCGCTAGCGGCGATGGTGTCCCCTTCTCCTATTTACACACAACCCCCTGTCACACAAGTCTCGATCGGACTTTCCACCTACTTCCGCGCCATCTTGAGTCCTCGCCTCATCCCCATTCATCCATCTATTGCACAAAATCAAACCTAGGTGGCCGACGATGACGTGGAGCTTGGCACAAGGGAGCACATGCAACACGTGGGGATGAGATAGAGTACACGGGATACTATCCACTAGCATTCTGATGTATGTATCACACATACTATAGATACATGGTATCAAGTGATATACTTTATACTTCAGACTAGGGCATCAAAGGAAGAATGTTTTCCCAAACCTGACTAGCTAGAGCCGCATTGGGCAATTAAAGTGTAGCCCAGTTCTGACAAGCACCAAAGTCACGGCCCAAGCCTTCCCAACATAGAGAATAGAATGGATTTCTAGGCCCGTGCATAAAAAGTCCAATCTGACTTCCTCGGATCTAATTTCTATCCCTAAATCACAAAACCGAATATAACTACTCCTCGAATTATTAAAACCAATGCAAAACGACTCACTCGGTAGTTTTAAGTGTAGTTTTCACAGACGTGGTGTCTATGTGGCATGGTTGACCCAGTCTTCGTCTGAAGTAGCACTTACATGGCACTAGAAGTGAAAATAAAAATTGAAAAAGCAATGGACCCATGTGTCAGTGGGACTTAGATTAGAAAAAAGAAATAAAAAATACAGAGGACCCATGTGTAATTGAGGCTCTAGAACAAGAAGGGGTCACCAGGTAAGGACCTTGATGATAGCTCCATTGTGTTGGTAGTGGGGAGGTAGGGAATCTCTCAGCACTGTTGGCGGTGACTAGCGGCAAGCATTCTCCTCTTCTCTCTCCCACCACTGAGGCAGGCAGACAGATAGCGTGGAGCCCATCCCGCTGTAGCCATCGTCAAGGGCCGCTACACGATGATGTGAGGCAGGATAACGAAATCGATGAGGGTTGGCGGTGGTGTGGTGTAGGGTAGGTTGCACTACCATCCATGCTCTCTAGATGCAGTGTCCCTATCCCGCCTGTGCTGCTTAAGGGTAAGATCGAGAAGTAGGCGGCGGCAGCTCGGTGAGGGAAAGGACAAGCTTGAGCGGCGAGGCCAAGTAAGGAGAAGGAGCTCAAGTGTCGACCTCTCCCAAGTTCGACGCGATTGGGTAGTGACGACTTCTCCTTGGCGACTCTGGTGCGACAGTGGTGGTCTATTAGTAGGCTTACCACTACAACTTTGTTATTGGTACGACGAGCGAGTAGCACCCCAGCATGTGAGGGAGGTACAATGGCTAATGCTCCTTTAGCACTCCGTCGGTGAGGTCGGCGTGGATCTAACTGAGCCTAGGAGCTCCACCATCTACTTCCCACACCCTTTTCCTCGCTTCCTCACCCTCATGTCCTCCACCATTCACCATAGTGGCTCGACGATGTAGCAACGGTGGCGATGGATTCTAGCGACGGTGGTCTTTAATCTTTGACTGCTCCGGTGGTCTACGGTTTTGGGTGGAAACCCAAAGGTGACCTCTGGACGATGGCACAACAGAGAGGAGGTCACCGGTCACTCTACCACCTAGAGAGATGGGAAATAGGGTAGGAAAAAGTAACAATGACATGTGGACCCCATGGATTTTTTTAAATTTTTTCCATGATTACTTACATGTAGGCCTCACGTCTATTTTTAATTCCTGAGAACTAGGCTACTACATGGACACCATATCAGCGAAACTGCCCTCAAAACAGTCGAGAAAGTCATTTTGCATGGTTTTAATAGTTGAGAGAGTTGTTTTATGTGGTTTTAATAATTGAAGGATATTCGGTTTTATGATTGAAGGATATAAATCATATCTACCGTACATTTGAGGGAGTCAGGTTGGACTTTTTCTAAGATCTTCGGTTGTGGATTGGGTGGATCGATCGTGCAAGGGAGAAAGGAGAGTTGTCTTTGGTTGTAGATAGGGCAGACAAATCATGGCTACACCTAGTGGGATGGTGGGGCGTTACACTATTCTATAGCTTTTCCTAATATATATTTATAAATAGAGGGAATATAAATTTTCAGTCGGAGCGTTGGACGGTTGGACTGACCACTCTGAACCGTTCGTATCTTGTGGGCCTCGATATTTGGGCTTTGCATTTCAAATGGGCTCAACAAAATTAATAAAAACAAATCTTGATGGGAAGTTTAAACGGCTGAGATTTCCTTCTAACTGCCATTCAAATCCACCAGCGAATCACCCGCCACAAACTCTGCCCCGCTCTCTCCGAACCATCAAACATCTCGCACCATTTCTCGCTCTCATTTCGTGTCACGTCGTCCGAAAATGTCGCCGGTGTCGTCGTCGTCGTCGAGGTCGGCGTCTCTCCCGTCGTCGCCGCACAGGCCGGCGCTCCGGCCGGGCAGCCTGCAGCGGCTGCTCCGCCCGCCGGACCCCTCCGACGACGACGCCCCCACGCCCCGTTCCTCCCGCGGCCACGACCACGGCCGCGTCCTGCTCCAGGTCACCAACATCACCCCGGCGCTCTCCGGCGCCGACCCTTTCTCCGGCCACCACGGCTTCTACCTCCGCCTCTCCGACTCCGCGCGCTCCTGCTACGTCTCCCTCCAGGCCGATCACGACGATCTCATCCTCACCAACGGCCTCCACATAGGCCAGGTCATCGAGGTCGAGCACCTCGTGCCGTCCGTCCCGGCGCCGGTGCTCCGCAAGTTCCGCGTCCTCCCCGGCCGGTACCCCTGCATCCAGCAGGAATCCGCCGATGACGCCTCCACCACTGCTGCCGCGTCCTCTGGCGCGGCCGAGATCAAGGAGGTTGTGTCCGAGCGCCCGCGCCGGCCGTCGCCGACGCCCCCCATCCAGGAGAGGAGGTTGCGTCAGGCGGGTTCCCCCTCCGCGATCAGCCACCGCCACAGGTCACGGTCGATATCGAACTTGTCCGAGGCAGGCGCGGCGGCGAAGAGGAGAGAGGGGGAGAGGAGTAGCGCCGCCGCCCTGGGGAAGCTGAGGAAGATCAGCGTCACGTCCATCGACGGCACCAGCACTGACGACGACGAGGAGGAGGAGTCGGACATGCCATCGTTGTCGTCGGCGAGGAGGAATTGGGATGCCACTGGGAGCATCAAGGACAGGAGACCCGTTGCTCCTCGGAGACGTGGCAACAGTGTGAGTCCATTTCTTGAATCTTTCAAAATTTTGCACCAAAAGACACACAAATTCCAACAAATCAAAGCCAATTCAGTCAGTTTTTGGCTTATCATTTAGGTTTCTCCAAGTAAATCCGGCCCAAACTCCACTGTCACCCAGAGCGACGCGGCGAATGATCCCATGGAGTCAGCGAGGAGGAAAGCCGAGAAGGCATTCAAGGTGCTCTCCAAGAGGGCGTCTGCTAAGATGTCCAGAGAAAGCTCTAATTGCACGGTGGCAAAACCGCAGAGCGCTTCGTCATCGAGTGGCATCAAGTGGTGTGAGAACAATGTGATGTGGAGCTCACTTTCATCAAGCTTGATGAAGTATGGAAAGGTATACTAGTATACTTCCCAAGTTAATTCTGCATACTGTTTTTTTTCTTGATTCTGTTCTTTCAGCAAGTTGATTCTGTTTGATGATAAGACGGTCGGTGATTACTGTTAGCCCCAATGTCAGGAAGCAGTGAAGCAGAGAGACATGGCACTGCAGGCTGTGCTTGAAGGATTGCTAGATGCATCTTCCACTGAGAAATTTATAAAATGCTTAAGGTGAGTGATGTTTAGAGCTTATGTAAAATTGGCGATAATGATTGGGTGAAAGTTGTACATGACATTGGGAAATTTGGGAACACTACAATGTGTTAGAAAACAACAGTAATTTTGATTAACATCTGATTACTCATAAAACCAGGTGTTTATAGACTTGTAGAATCAAGTGTATATACTTCTAATAATATTGCACCATGTAATTAACAGCTCATTTCTCCCTCTTTTCACAGCACATACTCTGAACTACAATCTGACAAGGTAGATGACCCGAAGGAGCTCATCGACAGGTTCTTGAAATTCTCTCAAGAACTGGATCATGCTATCTTCATCGCCCAATCACAGACCAAAATTAGGCAAGCAAAAGCTTGTAGTTCCAATCCAACATCCTCTGTTTCAACCAAAGCTGCTTTGAAGGCTGCAATGGATAGGAAGCAATCTGCCATCTTATGGATCAGAGCAGCCATTGAAGCAGACCTCTCACCTTTTTCTAATCATACAAGACCCACTGAATCGCCAAAGTTATTACTGTCTGATTCAAAGCCTGTGACCCCATTGTTCGGCTGTTCCAAGCCAAAATGCAACTGCAACAAAAGGTCCTCAAGGAAAGCATCTGATGGTTCATCTGAAGGAAGCAACATGAATGCAGCAATGGACCTGGCTATAGCACTGAGATTAGAATGCAGCTGCTGGTTCCTCAAGTACATCGACAAGTTCTTGGATGATATTGAGAGCGAGACCGTATATGCACCATGTGATTCCCAAGTTGCAGGCCTTCTGCAGCAGCTTAAAAGAGTGGATGATTGGCTCAACACTGTTGTGCGGCATGAGAGGATGCTTTCGATCGACCGGAGCAACAAGGATAGCATGTTTTCTGAGGAAGAAGAGAGGGATGCATGCGAGAGGGTACGGAGAAAGATTTATGGAGCCCTTCTAAGGCATGTTCAATATGTTGCAATGGCGCTAGAGGGATTAAATAGTGTAATTGATGAAGAGAAGGATGAGCGAAAGTAGCAGTAACTGCGCAAAGAGCTTTATCAATATATAGAACGAACAAAATAAATTTTTTGTAGTTGAAGATGATATAATTTTATCATCGTCTGAATTCAATTAGCATCTTAGGCACAACTTTCAAATGATGTTTGATATTTTTGTGTTGGATACTTTGATAGTGTAGTTGCAACTATTGCTAATTTTGTCTGTAGTGAGAGACATCCTAAAACTTACAGATGCATCTAGTGTGAGTTTAAGGGCAAGAAATACCTGAAGAACAAGATTAGTGAACCTAAGTAGGAGAATGGAACAAGGCTGAGGACTTCTGGTGCAATTTACACTCTGATAATCTTTTAACACCATATTTTTTGAAGACTTTTAAAATGATATTTATTTATCATCAATAATTTGCTACACGTCTCATTACATATTTACATGTATGACTCATGGTGTTCTTCTGTACATTTCAAATTCTGTTGACGCCAATTGTCAATTTTACTGACTTTTGCAAAGTTACAATTTTTTCAGGGATGAAGCAAATGGTTACCGTGTTTGTCTCTGGGTTAGTATGTGTACAAGAAACTTTGAATTACTCCATATATATATATTAGAAACTAGCCTACCTATTACCTATGTTTTGATGGGGCTAAGCTTGCATTATAATATCGATGTATATTTCTCTCCCATACACACAATAAAAAAGAAGGTATAGAATTAGTAATTGCAAATGCTAACCCTGTGACATGAAAAATGCTCATCTCAAATTTGAAGTCAGTCATATCACTTGATCTTTGATCGTTAATATGATCATGATTACTTCCTTTTATGTCCTTATGGGAAACGCCAACTAGCAGGAAGAAAAATGAATAAAGTTACATTACATGTATGATATTCGGGAGCATATGGGCCAGAACCAATTAATCTCTATGCAACTCAGTGTTAGCTCTGTATATCCGAGGCAATATTTAT
Source organism: Oryza coarctata (assembly GCA_030770085.1). NCBI lineage: Eukaryota > Viridiplantae > Streptophyta > Magnoliopsida > Poales > Poaceae > Oryza > Oryza coarctata. The sequence goes on from CM061475.1 coordinate 16,698,324, forward strand.
TTTTTCAGAGAAGAGATGTTCAGATCTATGTTGCTGATGTTAACTCCATTGTAGGCGATTGGTGCATACATCCACATGTCATCAGAGCTTAGCAACTGCACATGATTGTTTGAATAGTTAGGAAAATACTTCACTTACTGTTTATAGAACAATTATCTGGTTACTAAGACAAATATTCAGTCAGATGACAAGGATATACAAATTAACCCACCTTAATCTGAAGCTGCAAAAATTTGACATACTGCACTGCTTCCTCCAGCATAGTACTTATGTCAACCTGTCAGGTCATACTTATCCAAGTTACACCCAAATTTCTTTGCACCAATTATTGTACTCAAATATATGAGGCAAAAGCTAAGTTATTGCAGGTAAATAAATTTCAGGTTGAACTTACCTTTGTTCCATTGGGAACCAAGTTCTGCAGGATCCTCAATCTTTCATTGATCCTCTCTCTCCTCTTCTGTAAAATGGACAATTACACTCATCCGAATTCCCTGAACCACTTTGTCAATGTTTTAACATCTTTTACTTTTTTTTGTACTTACCCTTGCATAGAGACTCTGAGGATCAGTAGCCACCCCACGGTTGGCCCTAGTGCCCATCTTCTTCGAGATCGACTTCGCATTGCCCTCAAGGTTTCCCTCCTCAGAGGTACAACTGCTGGTACTCTGTGTATCAATATAGGCGTTGCCGCCTTCTTCATTGCCAATAGAATCTTTTTTGCCAGCCTTCTTGCTCTTCTTTGATGCCTGTATCAATTCATCAATGTAATAAGGCAAGGAGTAAAACAACATTGCAACTGAAGAGGATCGCTGTTCTGTTAAGATATGTGCAGGCATACCGTCATGGCAGCACTAGACTTCCTATTGGTAGTCATTGGTGTAACCTTTGTTGCTTCTTCCCCTCTTGCTGATGGATGGTTGTCATGTAGAGGGCTCAGATCCTCACAAAGGTAGGGGATGGCGCAATGCGCGTCGAAATCAGTTGGCGGGAACGGATCCATGACCGGAAACTCAAAGCTTTCATAGCTATGAGTCGGATCAGGGAAACTGGTGACACTACAGCTATGACCATGCTGAGGCCTGCATTGTGGAGGCACATCATAGTTGAGACAGCTAGATGACGAATTGGAGTCCGTGTCAAGGCTAGGCAAGAACATTGCAGCCATGGCTTCCATGGACTCATCCACATGCTCATAGGCGAAGAAGCGATCACCATGAGCTCCAAGGAACTGCTCCATCGCATCAGCTTCCATCAATGGCACGGCTGAAGCATATGATCTCTCCAATTCAGTAAGGTGAAGGACCTCGAGGCAAAGAAGCACTAGCTTAGGAGAGAGATGCTGCTGCTAGCCAGCTACAATGCCTGAGTGCTTCTGCCATGCGTGTGCTGAGAGGGTATATATAGGGGTGGTGCAGCTAGTATGGCCTCCGTTGCTGACCATGAAGGATGGAGACGCCACACACACAATCATCACCAATTGTCTTGTTCTTGGCAAAGAAATGTTTTCTCCATCCTCTGAGTCAACCCCGTGGGGACGGTGCTATGTTTGTTGCGGCCGGATTCTTGATCTATATATCGACAGCATAAACAAAACCTCATGCGCAATTATGTCGCGGCAGTACGGCGATATTATTTTGCTCTCAGGCTAGATTGGTATGATGAAATTGTTTAACCTGGAAGGAAGAGATGCATCGGCCATGGCCAATTTGCGCAATTACTCTCTTGTAGAACGTGGGAAGTGGTGGTCAGCTGAAGTGAGAGGCTGATGCAGGGAAAGATTATTGGAATTCAAGTTCTTGTGGTTGCTCAGTATCTAAAAAATAAACTCTTGTGGTTACTATATTATTGTGACATAAATGATCAGTAGATATACCAGCTCATGCCTTTGTGATCTCGTGCCTGCAATGGAGGTTGCAGAAACTACATTGTTTCCATTTCCTGCAACTTGGAGAGCTGTCAGATCCTCAAGATGGGGGGAAAATAGATTCCATTGCACGGAGCTGATGGTGCAACAAAAGTTTATTGTGTTCATTTGATCTTGGATAACCAATGTGGGTTCAATTATAACCTCAAAGAGTAATTTGAAGATTGCGGCAAATCGTTTATATTTACAATATTTGGTTATCTTCAGAGTTGGTAAGTGGCCACCAATTTTGTACTGTGAATAAACAGCACTAATCAAATATGGATAAAACTATGTAACTGTTCCTTTTTTTCCTGTTGATAAATGCTCACTTTTTTGGGAAGAATATGTCAAGTACAAGCTCCATGTGAAACTTTAAGACTGAAAAAGGGTGCATCCAATCCAGGCAATGTTATTGGAAAAATAGCGCGATAGTATGGGATAGGTGGTTGAATCTGCAAAATTAAAATTAGGCTTCACTTGTCTAAAAACTAATTAGGCATCAAGTTGCATGATCTGCCTTTTGTATTTTCTTATCACTACATATGCACACCTCTTTTTAACTAGAAATCTACAGTTGATTTGTTGCTGTTTGTGACTTATTTCTGACCTGTATCTTTGATATGGTGGTGTTCTTCTGAATGAACTGACAGAGTTCCTACCCTTTTGCTTAAAAGTAACTCTTGCTTTGCAAATGTTTCGCTAAATCAATTTAAATTTATTCTTCAACTTATATGAGATTATGAGCGGCACGGCACATACATTATTATTGGAAGTGTTAAGTACGGTTCAATAAACCTCAAACTACTTTCATTAGGACTAAAAGAATTAGCATTATTTCCATTCCAGGCAATTAAATATGAATAGCCGGTGATTGAATCAATTACTCGAAACATGCGTCGAATTCTTTAGCTTACCATGCATTGTTTTTTAACTAATCTCTGTAAATGATTGCAACAATCAATTTACTTTAGTCATCCACTTATCTAATTTGCATTATATAACGTTATTAATGAAAGTCTAAGTACTTTATTTGTACTTATGTTTCAATTGAACCCTACGACTGGTTTAGTAAAATTATTATCATTAGAGACTAGTAGCTATTCTGAATTTTTTTTGCATGTACTTCTGAAAGACACTTAAGACTAAAATTATATACAGCTCTCCTTAAAATATTAAGGGTGGCACCTAGAAGGCTAGAAGTCAATGGATTTGCACCATCTCTTTCTCCAATGCGTAGCTTTTCAGTCCTTGTTGGATCAATTGAGACCACAACCTACTGTACTATTTCTCAAAATCGACTCACTTGATATTCATTCTGCAGCCAGTCTTAACTGGCAAAAACATTTGTGAGAAAAAAAATTAGAGTATGTTGTCGGCTAGGGGTTAAAGTAGGATATATTTTTGCACCTCGAATATTTGATGTTAGCAGCATCAAATAGGAAAGAGAACAAACCCTGCTGTACAAAAAAAAATTATAGCAAATTGCACACAGCTCTTTTCTCTTACTCCAGACAGATACTTACTGCTAACTCATTGTCAGCTAAGGCAGTTGACATTTGCTTACTATGATATAAGATTATTAGTAATTAACAGAGTTATATGTATACATAAGGGTTGATTTTCTTCACTAATATTGGTTGACTATCGGTGCATAAACAGAGGAGGAAGTTTCCTACGTGACATTAAAGTAGGCAAAAAGATTTCAGACTTCTTAAGAAAATGTACACTTGGATTTAATTATACCGACTTCCTCATGTGTTTTTCCTGTCATTCTGAATGCATTGAACCTACATTTAATTACAAAAACTGAATAAGTCTAACAAGAGAGTTTATGCTAAAATACACTGAACATTCTTAATTTTAGACAACTCTTACAAAAGAGTATTCATAGTTGAGTTAATCCGGGAACAAAAAAGCTTGGCCTTGGCTGTCAGTCTTGTCACCAATCTAGGCAGCAGATCTTGTGTTGGAATAAAACCACACACATGGAATCGGTCAGTGTTTGCCAGCACTCATGGTTCACCGCACTGAACTCTATAATTACTTCAGTGCTTTCACTACTAATTAGCACTAAACTAAACTATTATGTATTTAAGTCTACCAAAGGTTTCCCTACTCCATGGCAATTATCAAAATGATAAACTTGGTGATTTTGATGCTAACATGCAGTACTACTGTACTTCTTAAGAATCAATGGCATGAATTATATTAACATATCAAGAAGATGCACGTACTACCCAGAAGAGAAGGATTATCGAAATTGGGCCCAAGTTGTTTAATAATTATTCGATCCTTGTCATGCTTTGACATGATTAAACTACCTAACTACCAATACCTAACCACCTAGCATCTAATTAACTCCTTGTCTGATGTAACTAACAGGATTACATGAAGTAAGCATTTTTTCATTTCTTGATCCTATCATCATTTGTATAAGCAAGTTCCAGTGATCAAATCTTGGTTCTATTGAAACCACACCAGTTCAGTTCACAACCGTCGAAGGCCTGCTTACAAGCTTCCAGGAACAACAAACTAAACTATGCTTATATATATGAAATTATGAGTCATATGTGCCAGGCAAATACAATGGAATTATGCGAGCTAATTACTCTTAAAAAATGTAGTTGAACAAATGCTGGTTAATACCACTAGAATCCTCGAGATATTTCTTGCTTTTATTTATTAAGACAGCTACTCATGAAGAACTGGTTCTTAATTAAGATTAAATTAGCTAGCTTTCATGGGGAAGAGAGGACTAGCTATGGCCTGTGTGGAGCAAGATTTTCAAGTACTCTACAGCAAGTTGAAGTTGGTGAGATCTTTACTGCATTTTATAGACTCAATGAGATCCTAGTATTAATGAGGTTTTAGATGAAGATACATGTTAAATAAAAATAATAAAAAATTGATTTAGATTAAAATTGGTACAAATGATTTAAATTGAAATCGATAAAATTAGTTTATATTGGCATTGTTTAATTAGTTTATATTAAAATTATTTATAAAAAGTGTGATGAGTGTGTGTACATTGATATATAGTTTATGTTATAAAAATTTATATTGAAGAATTTTTTTACTTATGTACAGTATTAAATGCGAGAAATAGATGAAAAATCTATGAAAAATTTTAGAGAAATTTTGAACGAAAATTGTCAAATTAATTTTTAGAATTTGCTACATTAATAGGCTGAAGATTGCGAACATGCCAAATGAACAGTTCATATGTATCTGAGCTTGAAGTGGGTTGAAGATGACGCGTGAACATACTGACGTGGGCTGAAGGAGGCTGAAAGCAACTAGGCTGGTGAGTGGGCTGACTTGGCAAGCAAGCTGAGGAGTTAGCAAATCGGCGAAATGGGCTGACGATGAGAAAACGACCTAGTAGTGTGAGGACACGTGCGGCGGAAGTGCAGAGACTGGTAGGTGGGCTAGGCATATCAGCTAGCATGGGCGCGTGGTGGATCAACGGTTGACAGGTGGGCTAGGTGTGTCAATGAGCGTGGGTGTGGCCGTGTGGTGGCACAGCGGCTAACAGGTAGGGCTGGACGAGGAGATGTGGCACGTGTGGGCGCAGGAGATCCGGAGGGTGACGTGTCGTAAACGGATTGGTGCGAAGGTGGTGGAATAGTGTTCCAGCGAGATTCTCTGTAGAAACATGTCGGATTCTATGGTCAACCGTGTGTTAGGTGACGTGGTGCAATTTAGAGCGTTGGTTTCGAATTCGATGACCGAGAATAAATAGAGCAGTGGTTACGAAATCTTAAAGGTATTTAGGTATTTTCTTTTGGGATTTTTTTGCTACAAATAGAGAATAAGATGTTAGGGATTTGTATATAGAAAATTGATGGAGTTTTTGTGTGGATTTTATAAGCATAATTTTAATAATAAAGGTAAAGTTTATAGAAAATCGTCACAATAATTAATCTCAGTTTCTTGTGTATGCGTAGCGATTGATTTTAGATTAAGTTATTTTCTGTGTGTTTTGGATTGATTTCTTTTGATCTAAAATTTAAAAGTTGTTTTTCTTAGTATTTTAAAAAGTTTGATTCATTAATTATTTTCAAATCTTGCATTATTAATTAATTTCAGTCAACCTTCTATTTTATTAATTTTATTTTGTCAATATCTCGAGATCCAGAAGTCCGATTGAGGTGATTTTAGTTGGTTTTATTTGAAAATTTGTCTAGTTTATTTTGTATAATTTCTATGTCGATCGAAATTACGTATGTAGTAATAAAACTGTGTTATGTCTAGATTCTAAAAACATAGTTTTTCAGGTTTTGTAATTAGGAGAAAGTGTTAAAATTTATTTTTGACTTCTACAATCATTCACTCTATCTTAAAATGAGTCGATCCTATAAGTGGTATCAGAGCAAAGTTATTTATTTTATTATCTTTTCTAATTGGTCTTGACAAGTGGTTAGAAAATATGTTGACCGATATATATTCACAAAACTCTATGTTTTTGATAGTGTTGATTTTTAGTATTTAAAAGCTAAGATGAAGGCATACATTCAAGTTTAAGGATTTGCAATATGGAAGAAGATCTATATGTTATATCAAGTTTTTGAAAATGATGTGACAACGATGAACCTGTCACAAGTGAAGGCTAACAGTATGGTGAAGAATTTGATTATTTAAGGGCTCGAAAGAAATGACTTTGACCGTGTGGTATATATCAAGTCAGTACATAAGGTATGGAGAGTACTCTGTGATTATCATAAAGAATCAAACATGGTAAAAGAGGTACGTCAGGGTACGCATAAAAAGGAATACATGCGTTTTAAAGATAAAACATGATAAATCTTTTGATGCTTTCTTTGCTTGTTTTAATAAGATTTTTAGTAATTTGTGTTCTATTAATTTTGTATATTCTATGACTAAAAATTTTAGTCAATTGTTAGGAGCTTTAGATATATCTATATAGGAGATGAATGTAATATCAATTAGATAATCTACTACCATGAGTACACTTATATTAGATGTGCTTTATTCTAAATTAAAAACTCTTGAGCTAGATATTTTTGCTAGAAAAAATATGTGTAATAAATTGATAACTTTAGTTTCACAAACTAGCAATTCTATTGGTGATAATTCTTCATCTAGATATACTTTGTCTGCTTTGTTTTCACTAAGTGATGAATAGCTAAAACAACTACCTAAAAATAATTTGACATTCCTCTCCACACACTTCATAAGAGCTTTTACATAATGTTTGATTCAGAAAGAAAGGAAATGGTGGAGATCCTCAGGGATGTTTTAAATGTGTCTCACTTAATCATCTTCATTATAAATGTCTAAAATTTTTAGCAAGACTTTCTAGGGATGAAGATGATGAGGAAGGAAGAGAGTGACAAGAAGCAAACATTCAAGAGTACCAAGAAAAATGTGTATTTGAATAAGAAATTAGTACATCATATTCTGTCTACTCTTAAACAATTAAATATGATGCTACTCCTAAAGACAAGAAAAGTTTGATTAGACTATGTATGATGGTAAGTTATAGAAGCATCATCAATAGTGACATCGATAACGATAATGATAGTGAGGTAGAACCTTCTTACGATAATTTAGCTTGTATTGTTGAAAAACCTGTTGCTTTATTAGATAAGAAATATAAAAAGATTAAGAAATAATATGATTTGGTTGAATAATTAAATAGTGAAATTACAAGACTTAAAACTTTAAGTTATATAGATAATTCTTGTAAATTATGTTATCTAGTCTATGATGAATTTACTTCTCTTAAGGATATGCACGGTTTTACTTTAAATGAACTTAAGCTTGAAAAAGGGTAAAAAATAATAAACATGTTTGTGTATCTGATAAATCTGTTTCTTGTGATAATTGCAATTATCTTAACTTGAAGTTGAAAGATACTAATGTTAAAATTACTCAACTAAAAGATGATCATATTACTCATAAGATTCTTTCATACTTTAATTATGGTAAAAAGATAAATTTTAGCATGTCTCTTGTAAAAATTGCTTCACTCTTTTGAATCATATTGATTACTTACAAAGAAAGATGGAAACTAAGATTTTGAATCAAAACACTAGTTCTCAAAATTTTAAAATACGCTTGAGTTATAATACTTATGATTATTCTAAGAATCATGCTCCAACTATTATTAAATCACTTGGTAGTGACATAATTGAGATTGATAAACCTAAAAAATAATTTTTAAATCTAGTGGTGTCATGTCATTTAATGGTACAACTAGTACAAGTATTGTTCCTACTTCTAAAAGTAAATATAAAGATAAGTATATTTATACTCACTGTGGTAGATATAGACATAAAGTAGAATTTTATTTTAGACTTGCTAAGCAATAAATGAGAGAAAATACTAAGGCATTGTCTAATTCAACATAAGCATGCTCTTTTAGTTGTACTAACATTTGTAATAATATATCTAAACATTTGCATAAAAATACTTATGTTATGTCTTCTCGTGTACGTCATGTGTCTCAATATTGGATATCTAAATATTATATTACTAACCCTAGTACAAAGACATTGACATTCTTCTTCTATCGACACTTTGTGCGAGAAATGATAGCTTTTGGCTATTGAATTCCAGATGCTTACAGCACATGTCTAGTGATAAGATTTGGTTCTCCTACCTCACAAGAGCATCACATGCTGAAAAAGATAATTTTTAGAGATGTTTCTACTTATATGATTGTAGCTATAGGTACAGATGCATATATTCAAGGGGAGAACATATTTGTTGATGAAGATAATGAAGAAGTTTTGGTTCCACCCACACAATCAATTAAATTGGTACAATTTTCGGTATGATTATATACACAATTTTAAGTTTTCCATGTGCTTCATATCTTCAAGCAATTAAGCGGATTATCATGTATGTTTATGGCACTTAAGATTTTAGTATATGGCTATCTACATCCTTATATGTTACTTTAAGAGCTTTTACTGATACTGATTTTGGAGGGTGTAGGCTTGATAGGAAAGTACTTCTGGTAATTGTTTCTTCTTGGATAATTCACTTGTTACTTAGTTCATCTAGAAAACAATCCTTTGTAATATAATCAACTACTAAATCTGAGTATATGGCTACTGCTAGTTGTTCTCAAATTCTTTAGCTACACTTAAAGATATAGTATTACTTTAAAAAAAATGTTTCACTTTTCTATGATAACATAAATGTTATTTGTATTTTAAGAACCCAGTACAACACTCTAGGATAAAATATATTGATATTATATTTCACTTTCTTTAATATCATGTTAAAAACAATAATGTGACACTTCATCATATGTATACTAAATATCAATTGTTAGATATTTTTATAAAACCTTTAAATTCTTCTCGTTTTACTTGTCTTCGGAGAAAACTTAAGGTTATTTATCCTATTGGGTTATTTTAAGGAGGAGTATCAACCTTTTGTAACATATTTTTTTATTCTTTATTTGAAAAGAAAAATTATAAAATAATGAGCAATGATCAAGGAAATATGTGTTATCGTATTTCTTCTTAACGAGATATCTTACTATTGCACTTTGGTATTAATTGAAAATAAGTTGTTTATAATTGAAACCTAATTCTTAAACTTAAAATTGTCAAAAGACATATGCTTGAATTGGTTGAAATGAAAGGTTGATGGTGTATATAATTACTTATAATTTATATCATGATTAAAATCAAGTTCTCAATTTATTAAAAAGGCACCGATGAAGTGCATTACGTTAATACTGACAAGTTCTAAAATAGTTGAGTAAGAAATATCATGTCTTAAAATAAATTATTAATTTCACTTGATTTTTAATTATACTGGATTTATATTTTATATGTATAGATGTACAAGTGTAAATTAATAACATATGCGAGTTTGTTTAATTTGATGATTTGTAGTGCTCATCAAAATAAAAATATAAAATTGATATAAAATTGAAAAACTTTCTTTTTTATTTTTTTTTATAAATCCATTGTCCAAAAGGGGGAGAAAATTTTACACAAAATTTTGGAAGTTAAATGGCAATGTTTTTTTTAAGGTAAACACTAGTATTTAATATTCATGTGTTGTTCCCGATGCTTTCATCAATGGGAATATTGTTAAATAAAAATGATGAAAAATTAGTTTAGATTAAAATTAGTAAAAAGGGTTTATATTGAAATTGGCAAAATTAGTTTATATTGTCATTGTTTAATTAGCTTATATTAAAATTATTTATAAAAAGTATCGTGAGCTTATGTGTGCTTTGACATAGGTCAGGTTATAAAAATCTGTGTCGAAGAATATTTTTATTTGTGAGCAAGTATTAAATTTAGGAAATAGATGAAAAATCACAAAAAAAACTATAGGAATTTTGGACAAAATTTGGTAAATTAATTTTCGGAATTTGCTACAGTAATGTGCTAAAATATGCGAGCATGCTGCATAAACAACCCAGCTGGAATTGGGCTAAAGATGGGACGTGAATGGGTTGGCGTGGCCTAAAAGTTGCTAAAAGTAACTGAATTGACCAGTGGGCTAACTTGATAGGTAGGCCGAGAAGTTAGCAGGCCGATGGGATGGGCAGATGGTAGAAAAGCGACTCAGCAGTGTGGGTACGCGCGTGGCGGAAGCGTAGAGCCTAACATGTGGGCTAGGAATGTCAGTGAGCATTGGTCCGAGGACACACGATGAAATAGCGGCTGATAGGTGGACCAAGTGTGTAGTGAGTATGGGGGAGGGTGCATGGTGGTGTAGTGGCTAACAAGTGGGGTTATATGAAGTGACATGGCACATGCAGGCGTAGGAGATTCGGAGGGTGACATGTCAAAATCGGATTGGCGTGGAGGTAGTGGAATAGTATTCGAGTGGATTCTTTGTGGAAACGCGTCAAACTCTGTGGCCATCTGTGTGTCAGGTTACATGGCGCAATCTGGAGTAGCGGTTTTCAATCCAACGACTGAGAATAAATAGAGTAGTAGTTACAAAATCTCAAAACTATTTAGGTCTTTTCCTCTGTGATTTTTTTCTATAAATAAAGTATAAGATGTTAGGAATTTGTGTATATAATATTGAGAGAGTTTTTGTGTGGATTTTATAAGTATAATTTTGATAATAAAGATAAATTTTATGGAATATTACAGTAATAATTAATCTCTTAGCGGTAGTTAATCTCTTATGCATATCTAGCGATTGATTTTAGATTAATTTATTTTCTCTATATTTTGGATTGATTTTTTATTTAAAATTTAGTTAGGGTGTTTTTCTATTCTGAAAAGTTGGATTGGTTAATTATTTTTACATCAAACATTATTAATTAATTAAAATTTAATTAATTTCAATCAACCTTCTATTTGTTTGTTAATATCTTGAGATACAGAAGTTGAGGTAATTTTAATTGGTTTTATTTGTAAATATTTTCTAATTTATTCTGTAAAATTTTTAGGTCGATCGAGATATATAGCTATAATTTATTTATTAACAAATCTGTGTTCCCTTCAAATTCTGGAAATACTTTTTTTCAGTTTTTTGATTAGGAGAAAGTATTAAATTTTATTTTTAACTTAATACAATCATTGTGTTTTGTTTCCCCAGGTATCATATCACCGTGGAACACATCCTGTATTCAGTTCTGTGGACTAATAGGGCTTCAATGATCTGAATCCCTAATGCAGAATTGCAGTAACAGTCAAATCTTTATCCTCTGAATTTTTTTGAGGGGATCATCCTCAGAAATTTGAATGTCTTATATCCACATGAAGTTTATGAATTAGAAATTTCAAGTTGGTGAACCCAAAAGGCCAAGTTCAACTTGACTAAATCATACGACGCTGAGGCTGACGTACCCATGGGCGTGTTCATGCACGCGGCGCCCGTGCTGGACTGCTGCTTCCGCTACGACCTCTTGGGGTTCAGTGCCGGCGGCGACAACACCGTGCGGAGGTGATGGTGACCTCCTTAATTCTAGTCCTGCTCGATTGGTTTTCCATTGAGGCGATTCAATTGAGATTACATCGATTGCACTCGCTGTTTGGTTTGTACTGTTCTGAATGGAGTTGGGCTCTCTTCAAATTAGTCATCCATTTCACACGCGTATACCGTGATGTTAAATTAGGATGTGAAGACGATTTTACGACATGGTTTTAGTATGTTACGACCCAATGATCAGCATCACACGTATGCTAATTCATTTTTCGCTTTTCTGTTGGTTCAAATCGTTGATGTAAATTGAATCCAAACTGATGGCTTGTGTGTTCCTGGAACTGGGTTTTTTTGCAGATTGTCCTTCAGTTCTGGTGGAACTGATTTCTTGGGACGTCATGATGCCCCAGTTAGTTGTGTGGAGTTTTCGAACCTATAGGTACTTGTCGTCTTTTCATCTGCTTGGAAAGTGTTGTTGACTTCATTCAACTTGAGTTTTTGGTGAAGTCACTAGTTGAATCCATGATTTAGTTTCTAGATGGGATAGATCTATCCCTTGGAATTTGTTAATTTGACCCTAAATTGTAATAGAACATTGGATCATAACATTTGCTACTTGAGTTTATGTTTTTATCTCTCCTAAGAAGGGTAATCTATAATCTTATCCTAATAAGAAGCTGATCTCCGGTTTTAGAATCAAATTCCTTCTTCGTACACATTGCCATCTTTTATCACCATGCTAGAAGAGTTTAAATAGTTTGGCTATGTTCTTTACCATTTTTGGTTGAACATTTTATAAAATATCCATTCCTTGTAGTTGTTTGTAGTGTCCATTTTGTGTGGTGATTGCTTATATTCTTTTATGGTTGATATGATCATTGAATATATCTTATATTGTTCTCTGCGCTCGTTTGATTGTGAATTCTTCAACCGTGTGGTCCACAGTTCGCTAACCAGAAGGATCATCAAAGATATTGATTAATCTTAGCACGATAGATATCTAATAGGCCATATCATTAACTCGTTATAACTACAAATGTTCTATTGATAAAGACCATATTAAATATGGTATGAATTTAGGCTTAAGAATTTTGCTAAGGCTTGCGTACTGCTACAGCAGTTCAGTCACTACTTTGTGATAATTTTGCTAAATTATAGTTCATGTCCTGCACCTATTGAATCTTCCGTAACATTATTAATGTATTTGCAAATTGCCTTTGAAATTTTAAGCATCAATCTAATGTTTAATACTAATATACTATGATGATTTACTATGACACCAAGTTATTACTAGAATAATTTACTTCATGAGTAGTTGCTGAAAATGTCTTCTTACATGTGGTTGTTATTTTCTGTAAAATCTTAATTCAGTTAGTGCTTACAATTTATTGCTTATTGCTTCTTAATGATGACATGGAACATATATACAATGCATCATGTTAGGACAACTTATCACTAGCAGCTGGGATAGGACTATAAAGTGCTGGGATCCAAGAGGTGTCGATTGAAGTTATCATGGAATATATGTGGTTATTATTTTTTGCATGACTTCAGCTGATATATAAGTTGCTTCAAACTCATGAAACCTTGCAATCATTTTTTATTGGTCATTTCAGCTCCGTTGCTTCTTCGCAATATACCTGTTGTGTTTGCTAATCATTTTTTATGTGGAGGCTTCATATTTTTGTTAACTACTTTAGTCCTTATTTTGTTATCTATGCAATTGATGTGGAAATCATTATCCACATCCATGTAGTCTTCATTACTAGAGCATTTGACTGTTTTCCATGTTATCATGGCTAGTTTCTGATTACGTTTGATGATTTGCATGACAGTGGTAATAATTTGATATCAAGCGTTATTTGCTAGTTTTTTCAAGGGCTCTGGACTTAAAATTTTATCTTGCACGTAAAAAATGTTACCCGACAGCGGTCCTGATTCTTGAATGCACAATCTTTCGATACAAAAGGCACAGGATGACACGAGCAATATATATTTTTTTGATTTTAAATATTCAGTTTGTAAAGTAGGTAATGCAAGAATCATTTCTTGAACTAAGTGGCACATATCTTTTGTTTTTGTGCCAGTATTTTGGAAATATTTTTTGTTGCTTCGTAAAATTCCACAAAGTACCATTGAATCATTGAGTAAGGTTTCAAACTTTTACTAGTTTATGCTTTTACTTCTTTAACCTGACTCCGTCCGCAACCAGCTATCGTCACAAACTTTGATACAGGGTTTGCTTTAGGTTCTGTGCAAGGACGAGTTGCTATGGAGTTCTACGATCAATCTGAATCTGCCCCCAATACGAAGTACGCACCTAAGCGTCTAAAGGAAAACTCTTTCCTGATAGCTATTTACTTAAGTTGACATTATTAGCATTGCCGGTGATCACCTTTTTAATCTACATATTCTTCCGTGTTCCATGTATGTACGTAGTTACATGCCTTTATTCTATCTAGCCATTTCAAGTGTCATCGATTGCCTGAGGATGGACGGGACATCGCCTATGGTGTCAATGAAATTTCATTCCACCCAGTGTAATGAAATCACCTTGATCCCTCAGAAGCAACTATTATTTTCCGTTTCTTTAATGGCTTCATCTAACATACTAGAGTATGCAGATACGGCACATTTGCCACTGGTGGGTGTGACGGATTTGTGTGCCTTTGGGATGGCGCTAACATGAGTAAACTATTTCAAGTAAGCCCATGACTTCAGTTCCCCAGATTCGAAAAACTCTATTCTCTATCATGTGTTCGCGACATCAGCATGAATTGCATTCTTTTTCATCTTTTGATTTATAAGTAATAAAAGGGGTAAATAATTATAGAAATCAAAAATAAAATTTAACAATCCCCCGTAATCAACGAACTAGACACAACGTTGTTTTGTCACTAATCAGTTATAACCGTAAATCCGTAACTTCGAGCCAAAAATTTTACACAAAATTTCTTTAAACAAACTTAACTAAAATCAAATCAATCCGACTTAGGTAAAAAAACCAAACGAGAAACAAATTAATCTAAATTTAATTATTAGGCATACATAAGAGAGATTAATTACCATACTAATATTCCATAAACTTTATATTTGTTTTTAAATTTATAACTATAAAATTCATACAAAACTCTTTCAATTTTCTACGTTAAAATCTCTAACAACTTACTCTCTATTTATAAAAAAATCTCAAAAGAAAAAATCTAAATACACTTAAGATTTCGTAACCAATATTCTTAGCCATCGGATTTAAAACCAACACTGCTACAGATTACACAACCTCAACAGTCACTCGGTAAACCATAGAGTTTGACACGTTTCCACGTAGAATATCGCTTGAACACTATTCTCGCGCCTCTGCACTAGTCCAGGTACGACATGTGTCCTTGGGATCATCTGCACTTGCGCGCGCCATGTCTCCTCTGGTCCTATATGTTAGCTGTTGCACCACCATGCGCCCTTGCACATGCACTCATTGACACACCTGGCCCACCTATCAGCCACATGTTTTCGCTCGCGCTGCTGTTAGACTAATTTCCTGCTGTTAGCCGATTCTGCCAACCTGCTAACTTTGGCAAGCCTTTCAAGTTATCCCACTCACTCACTGGTATATTTGCTTTTCGCCTCTTTTAGCCCATGCTAGCCCACTCATGTGCTGTTGCCAACCTATTTCTAGTTGGGCCGTGGTCGTATTATGTTTTCGCCCTATACACAATTTCAGCTTGGACTGTAGTAAATTATAAAAATTAATTTATCAATTTTTCCTAAATTTCTCTAATTTTTTAAACGATTTTCATCTATTTTTTATATTTAATAACTGCATATAAATAAATAAATACATTCTTCTAAGATACATTTTCACAACCTAACCTACAACCTGATCTATACGAGTATATACACACTCACCATATTTTTTATAAATAATTTTAATATAAACTATTTAAACAATGTTAATTTTAATATAAATTAATTTTATAATACTAATTTTAATATAGTATAATTTTACTAACTTTAATCTAAATTAAATTTGCATTGCTTTTAATTTAACACTCTGTCTTTCAGCAGGGATGGCCGTCTGCTTGCTGTCGCATCCAGTTACACGTTCGAAGAGGGCGACATACAGTAGGACCAGAATTTGGCAAAGCCAAGTAGTCTCTGTCAGGATATTAATCGCTGAACGGTGTTCTTATCAGCATCATTTTGCACACTGCAGGCATCCGCCTGACGCAATCTTTATCCGTGACGTCAACGAAGTAGAAGTAGAGCCGAGGCCCAGGACATCGACTGTACGGTCAGCAGGCAGCAGGAGCGTCCCCCCATCAGTTTGAGATGAAGCACTGCATGTAAGGCGCGTTCTTCCCCAATTTGTCTGGCTTCCTTCCTTAGTTCTGACGCTTTCCAAACTTGAGTGCTTAGCGTTAGCCGTTGATAGAAACTGTGGATTATATATTCTTGATAGAAACACTGGCCATGTGACACCTTCCTTGTACAGTAGTATATGTGCATTGCGAAAAGCAGAAGACGGTAGCTTGGGGTTACTAAAACACTGTAATTACCAAAGGTTCAAACCTGGGATTTCTCAACTAATATAGTCTCAGTTCCGTACGTAGTTCCCCTCACCCTGACATGCCGAGTCCAAATCCCTCTTCATCGTCGTTAATAAAGAAGAAAAGGATCAGCTTATTTATGACAGATCCAACTGGATCGAGCAACGAGACCCACAACCTAGTATTATACTGCTAATAACATTATGGAATTCCACCAACACAAGTAGACAGCAACTCGTGGGGATTATTTTCCACGGAGACGATTAGGGAGGCACCGTGCGGATCTGCTCCCCAATCAAGCGCACTTAAGTGTTTTTTTGATTCTGGTACACCGTGTGCTTAACGCGCGAAGCGAGATCATCACTGATCGAGTGATTCAGCTATAGCGCTAAACTGCCATACTGGGGAGCAACTAAGTGAGCTAATGATTGGGCCATGCCACCACATTGCACTACAAAGTATAAACGAGTACGCCGCTGCACGGGCACGCGGTACCAACCGTCCGTTGTGCACACGTTGGCTCACGTTTCATCCCCCAAGTTATGGCCAAGGTGTTTGTACTATTTTTGTAGTCTTATGAGCAGAATTAATAAGGTTATACGACGCCTTAATGCGGCCAAGGTGTTAGTATTTCTGTAGTCTTAGCAGTGGGTTTGTTTATCATCTGCAGCTGTTTCTTGGACGGATAAAAATGATTTGAACGTACTCATATTGTGGATTAGGACTTCCCTACGGGAACTTCAGTCAAAACCAAATCATGCACTTTAGTGTTGCCAGAAAAACAACAATGCAGATATGCACTATCAGCTAGTTAAATAATTGTTGTTCCCGGGCCGGTTTGTGATCGATCACCACCGTATACGTGTGGAGCTCTCTGCCGCGCCGACGGCGCCCGCGAAGGCTCTCGTGGCAGGTGAGGTGTCTCGCCCGCGCGGCACAACACCTGGAGCGCCCAGTAGCTAGCGGCACGCCGCTGTCGCTGTCCTGGCAGCTGATCGCCGGTTTGGTCTATCGGCTGAGTCCTGTGGGCCGTTGGTGGCGCCTGAGTCCGCCGCGTGGCGGGTAACTGCGTCGCATTCGTCTGTCTTGCTACCTGAGTAGTACTAATTCAAGCGTGTTCAGTTCCTACTGGTTTTCTGTGGACTAGTAGCAAAGATGCTAGAGAGGGACCTGGTGTCAGCTATACGGCACACGTGCGTACGCTTTGCATGGATATGCAACGAGAATTTTGTAGCGGCGCCGTGGAGCCATACATGAGAAGTGTGGGGATCTGAATTGGCATGAGGTACGCTAAGCTTCCCTTTGTTAACTCCGGGCTAAGCTTCCCGTTCTTGGTTTTGGGATGGACCTGGCGGGCACGCCGCACACAGAGACGAGATTGACCTGAATCTGATGCATCCGTGCATGCTTTGCACACTCCTTTTCAACTCCCTTAAGTTAGTTTATAACTTTCTCGTAGAAGTAGCAATGTGCATGAACCTTTCTATTTTTTGTCATTTCCATACTTTCGAGGACCTGCAGATGACTCTTGGCGCTCTCGAAGTATCCACCTCTGATATTCCACCACGTACACTTCTAAAGATAAATAGAGCAGACAATTATATTAAGATAATATAATTAATTTAAAGTTAGCCTCGGTTTTATATAGTTAAGATGCACACTGCCTAACATTATTATAAAAGAAAAAAAAGGAAGAGTGAACTACAACCATAAATAATCTCCATCTTTGAACTCCGCCAAAATAATATTAGACTACGATAAAGCTCTTTTAAAACTATGAAAAAAAAGAACGACACACATACATGCCGCATTATCATGTTCCAATCAATAAAAACATATCATAGGTTTTTACCGTAGGAAAGTTGTATAAACACCTGATAATATTGTTAGGCCTAATCAACTAAGACTAGACTTAGAGATTTAATCCCAAGTCAAAAAATTGATAAGCACCACCTAAAATAAAGACTCTAGTATTGCTGCCCCCTCAATTCGAGACATTGACACCAAACCTTATATACTTATCACAATTACAATCGGCCAAAAAGATCATAACTTGTAACCTTCTTTAGATACTATACCTACGAAGATAATGTCACGAACAAGCCAAAAGTCACATGCCCAAAATCCATCACGTCAATTTAAAAATAGATGAGATGTTGATGCAAGCGATACATGGAATCGAAGCCAAGTTGATTTTAGCTTATAGGCAACTCTAGACGTCCCTTCCTAATGATGAAGAAAACATCATTGCAAGAAATATCTAATTATGAAGAAAACATCATTGCGAGAAGTAGCCATTAGATAGACTGCTCCTAGCTAGTCACAACAATCCACCGAGGCCTTATGATGAATGGGTTGAATTTAACTTTGGAAATACCAAATCAGACATCCCCTTGGAGATGTCCCCAGCGATCACGAGCATCACGATGGCGACACGTGAGCGACTTAGCTTGGCCATGCCACCACTGGCCTTGTGGTGACTGAAATTTCGTTTCCACCAACCCAATATACACTAGATCCGGCCATCCTCACCACCACCATTGACTGGCCCCTTGAAGCCACCGTGCATGCCCACAACCACGAGCCTATCGATTTTGGCATAGGGATTGATGGTAGTGACTTGGCGAATGAGTGAGATGTCTTGGCCGCCAGAGCCAAAACCGACGACGAGCACCCACGTGAAGGCGAAGCATTGGCAACGGTGATACAAGGTTGAGTAGCAGGTGGGGGTGAGGCGAGGTCAAGCATAAGATGCCAAGTGTTAGCCACCATCCTTGTCGGCAAGGGAGGAAAGGGGAAAACGGGGGAGGCAGTCGCTAAAAACACCACCGTTCGATTCGTCCCTAGAAAGGCGACACGGAGGTTGAGATTTCTAAGGCCCTCAACGTAGGATGCCAAGAGAAAGCCCCACCATCACTATCCTTGCAGTCGCAAAATTTTTGATGGCCTGCTTTGGCGATGGTGTCACACCCTACCCTAGCACCGCCGTATAGACAGCGCTAAGGAGGGTGCTCCATAGGAAACAATGTATCATCTCCTATAGATTTGCATTGCTAGTACCAGTCATAGGAAATAGATACTGATACCCACAATTAACAAACATGAATCAGTGCAATCCTAATAATAAAGTATACTTTTGTATTACATCTTAGGTAATCCCTGAAACACAACCTTCAATCAAAAGCGGCAGTAGCAGAATTTCAGTGTAGCTAGACACCAATCCATGAGTAGTGGCTAGGGTCTAGGGATAAAACATAACATTCTTCATCTTCGATCTAGACTTAAAAAAGGAAAAAACAACAACAATAGGGTGAGTACTTTTGCACTCCGTAAGCCACTAGGAAAAGTATAAAATGCAAGTTTTAAAGAAAAGTTAGATTTTTTTGTAAATCATTGATTTTAAAATATTTTTTAAAGTTCTAAGTGTGGGTTTGCTTATAAATTCGTTCGAAGGAGAGTCAAAGTTTAGTTTTTATTTATTTTCTTCTCGTTTTATCTATTAGTTTTTTTACTTTCTCAAGTATATGTTTCAATTATCGTCACTTCACATCATATCAAGACTTCTCGTCCAATCATATACCTTATCTCCTTTGAGCTATCAATATCCTATAGCACTTTGTTTCTACTCAGGAAGTCTACTCTATGATGACATTCCGACATCCTGGGTCACACAAACCTGTTTTAAATCAATCAGGTCATCCATTAATCACACAGACCGACTCTACGAATGATTTTCATCTCACAAATCAATTTCACAAAGCATAGGCTAACAAATCTATGCTAATAAAATCACCTCACATTTGCCCTTAACCATATGCATGACTATTCAAACAATTTAACTAAACTCTATAGAGAATATACACTTTATCCACACAACACGGAACTTACACCAAGTATTGGTCAGTACTAGAATTTTGTGACAAGGCCTTTTCAGAGCTAGCTCATGAAATCCCATACCACATAGTTGGTCGAGTCTCATGACAAACATCAGGTAATTCTAGCCATTGTCTACTCAAGGTACACAAGGAATGCTCTTACACCTATTATTACTATAAGCGGCACAATATAGATGAGTGCCATGAAGGGCTAATATCAAAACACAAAACTTCATCTCCTTATCCCCAGTGTCCCACAACCGCTAGCATAAAAGATAATTAGGAGCTAATAATTTGCTTTTTTAGGGGTATCCCACAATACTCGTGTGGTTGCACTGTAAAATGCTCGGATAGAATTTCCAAAGGAAGCAATGCGAAACCAAGCCACATAGGCGAGATTTTGCATCATGAATTTTCACAAAATATCTTTTCCTTTTCAACTCTCCGACACTAAGCGTTGGGTTTTTCCAAAGTAGTTTCTAAACCTATTTTTTCACAAGTCGACATACAATTATGTAGTGTGGGGGTTTGACCAACACCCATGCCTATGGTTACGGATAATGAGTTATCTCTTTGGTGAAGTGACAAGGATTGTGGTTTTACAACAACCTATAGAAAGTAATGCAACTATTAGATAGGTCCGTTGATCACATAAACCGAGGCTAATCAAATTAACGTGTACACTAAATATGCAATTTTACAATTAACACATTTCATAATCTAGGAGAAATATGATCGAAGAGTGGTTTGCCTTGCTTTAGGTCTTCAAGTCTTCATGAAATCCATGTCCGTTGAATCTCCGGAACGTCCACTATGCGATCGGCAAGACAAAACCATCCAAAACCCTATAAAATAAATAATAATTATTATAAACTAATAGTGCTATTAGATACAACTCAATTTTAGAAAAAAAATGGTGAAAGTTTCACTGGATTCTGATTTAAAGCGAGTGAGAAATAAGCTCTCAAAGTTTCAAATTTGAATTAAATCAAATTTATTGAAAATCCTACTGCTGGGCTATTTCCCTTTTTGTGTGAATTATTTTTCTAAAGGGATAGAGTTTGTTTCACTGACCAATGGGTCCAGCACTAATTTATTTACTAAAACTTTTATTTTCCAAAGGAAAAAGGCTAAGAGCCATTGACAGGTAAGCCCGGGTCTACTACAACCGGGTCAAACTTGACCATCAAAAGGCTAGGCCCACACATTAGTGACACATACTTTAATTAGTGTTTTAATCATATTTTCTAAACAAACGGACCCTACTTGTCATTGAGTGATTAGGAGGGGATTTGAGGGGGCCATTAATGTGCAAAAGGGATTAACGAGGTCAGGTCGGCGTGAGACCCACAATCGGGCCCACCTCCTTTTTCTTTCCTTTTTTCTCCTTCCTTTCTTTCTTTCTTTCTATTGCCTACGGTCTAGCCAAGGCTGAGCATGTGGGCGCAGTTGTATGGAGCATTGCAGAGGCGATGACAGGTGAACAGCGATGACCCGGAGGGCTTGTCGGTTTCTTATGCCCTAGTAGGGAGAAGGCGGCAGTCTAGACATGATGGAAAGGCTAGGTGGTGGCTACTATGCCTTAGTGATAGCAGGGCAGTGCACCCAACAGTGGGGGAAGGTGACATTAGTCTAGAAGGAGGGGTCGTTGGGTCTTTCCTAGTTGTGATGTGGGATATGGAGGGTCTGCGAACGTGGGAAGCCAGTTGGTGGTATCGCACACAGCTAAGGGGATGGAAGCCTATAGTAGCCATGGATATTGTAGGGAGAGATCGGTTTTCCATCAACTTCGCTTGCACCGAGGGGAAATCAGCTAACTCATTGCTTTCTACAGCTTCTCTTCGACAAGAGTAGGGATTTCCCCTCACATGGCATGGTCGGAAGAAGCCTCTAGCTGCGTGGTCTACGTCAGCCTCACCTATGGCATGGCGGGGCGAGCAAGGTGCCAACGCTAGGGCACAATAGACATCGCGGGGTGTTGACTTCAGGAGGGTTATGGGAGTTGACCAATGAGGGGATGGCACTCAACCTTCCATAGAGATGGCAGAGTACCTCGCACGACCATAGGAAAGCTGAGTAGAGCTCGGCTTCATGCTCTGGTGTGCATGCCCACGGGTAGGTGTGTGAGGGCACACCTGCTGTGGTGGCGCCAATGGCCTAACATGGTTGCGACATCGCAAGAAAGTGACTAGGGGAAGATGAGAGGGGTAGCGTCCCATTTTCTCACCAAGTGGAAGCCGAGAAGTGGCACACCGAGGTGATGTCGGGGACAAATGATGGGTTGCATACTGGAGGTATAGGTCATCATCACGTAGTTCATCCGGGAGGTCAGTAGTGGTGCGTAGTCATGAGTGTGTGGTACATACTGGAGCTCATGGTTCGTCCGAGTTACTTCATGGCTACGATGTCCTCATACGGCATGGGCGGTGCTCCTTGCTACTGGTTTGGTCGAGGCATGGCCCGACCGTAGGAGCATGTGGGGCCTCTAGCGACTGAGTGAGGCTATGGGTGGTGTTGTGTAGCAAAACAAGGGAGTAGGATGGCTTGCGGTCGCTACGGCAACACAATGGTGAGGCAAGATCAAGGAGATGTGGGTGGTGAGCTCGGTGGCGAGATGGAGGAAAGTGCATGTGTTCAAAGAAGTCGAGTTAGCTCTAACGGCGCATTTTATAGGCGTACCATCTTCTTGTTGGCTTAGTTGAGCAGCAAGGATGTGGTGGCGAGAAAGCGAGGGGACGACAAGGTTGCGAAAGTTGTTGACCTCCAAAAAAGGTGACATGGGCTTCATACTTGGCCTCCTGTGGTTGGCTTATGCATGTACAGTGTGTTGAGACAAGAAGCAGGTTGGGCATGGCTGTGCGTGGAATTCGCGGTTGTGTGGGGTGGACAGTGAGAAAGAGGGAGTTGTCATTAGGTTAAAGGCGGCATAGGCATCATCCTTCATTCTCCTATGGCGCTAGTGTGGTATGGGTAGGAGCGGTTATAACTTGGGCAGCTAGGTGGGCTAGGCGCGGTGAGACGAGCACGATATGTTACGAGTTTGAGACAGCAAGGCAGGCGTGGCCTACGGATAGCGCATGGTGGTAGCGCGTGTAGTTGGCTACTTCAGCGGGGCCAGCTGGGCATGCCACCAAGGCTTCTAGGCTGAGAGGCAAGAAAAGGCAGGGGACGGCTTTACCTTTCTAGGTTGGCTAGACCGATTAGCTTTGATGGTTGGCTAGGTCGCCCACTGGGTCAGCCTAGGCTGAGGCAGCCATTGATAGGTTAGGCTGGTCTGCCTTGTCAGGCTAGAATGAGGGAGAAAGAGATGGGTGGCCTGGGCTAGGCCCATTAAAGAAGTTAAACATTGAAAATAAATTTTCTTTTATTTGTAAAATATCCTTTTAAAGGATATTAATTTATAATCATGGTTCTTAAATCACTTTTTAATTTTTAACTTAGAACTTGGATGAAGTTTTGTATAGCATTGTGATTAAAAGAACGTGACAAGAAATAATTCAAATATTTGAATCTTATAGTTGTATTTACTAAAATTCCAAAAATCTAGAGGAAAGGTGTTTCATTTAGCTTTATTTTATTTGGAAATAATTTTGAGTAATGTATATAATTGGATAAATTTGTGGAGAGGGAGAAAGGATGGTAAAGGAAGAGAAGTTAAGGAAATTTTGGAATCAACTTATAGTATTTAAATTTTACCAAGATTATAGGTTTGGTTATTGGACTAGTGGGAGTAAATTCAATGGAGAGAGATCAAAGGGGTTGTGATTTAGGAAGTAATTTGAATTCCAAAATTCGTATATGGTGACTTTTATTTGGGAGAAGATGTTTGGATAAAAGTTTTTAGAGACATAGGAATGGTTAAATTTGGATATTGGTATTAGATTTTGGGTAGATGAGAATATGGAGATTTGATTAAAATAAGAGTTGCTTCCGAGAAAAAAACAAGGATATAGAAATTGTGTGGATTTGTTCTTTAAAAATTAAGATTTTATTAAAATAGTTTTAACAGACAAAGACGCCATAGGGGCAATCACCGCCTAATCACCCTAACGGGGCGACGCAGGGTGAATCACCCTAACAGGGTGACGCAGGGGCTTCGTTATTTTTCTCCCACCACTTACACTTTCTAAATATAACCGCATTTGCTCATGTGAAAAAGGCAAATAGCTAGAAACATTGGTAGTTATATGTGCTCCATGATCGCCGATGGGAATCATCTATAATTAGCTGATGTAGAGGAGCACAATTCCTCTGGTATAATTCAATCGTCTCTGCAAACTTGACAATCCGGAACCCGTAAATAACCATTAGATAATTCCAAATACCCGTGACTACCGCGTCACAAAACCTGGATGACACGGTGGACTCCTCCCACGATTCGGATTCGGAGTGGTGCTGCTGCCGTGGGTCCCACCGCCACTTACCCTTACCGCCCACCTATCCTGCGAGCGCGTGCCCGCCGCCCGGCCAGTCCGCTGAGGGAAACATTTTAAACTGTTCAGGTATGTTTACTTGTAACTTAGATATTATTTAAATAGTTATAAATTAATTTTTTAAAAAAATTTATAACTATTTAAGGGATATATAAGTAAAAAAACATTCCTTTAAGAGTTAAAATCTATTCCCCGCGTCGAGCACCAGTCGCTCCACCGCGCCCTACTATATATTTCCACCCCAACCCACGCCTCTCCCTCCACCTCGCTCGCGCACGCCCACCACTCTCCCTGCGCTTAGTCTCCGCCGAGAGAGAGAGAGAGAGAGAGACAGAGAGAGAGAGAGCGTTCTTCCGCTATATGGCGCTCGAAGGGAAGCCACCGGTGCCGCCGCCGTCCACACCGCCGATGGATTCGTGGGCCTGTGCGGGACGCCGCTCCCAGCGCCGCGGCGGCGGCGGCTGCAGCGGCAGTGGGAGCAGTGGTAGCTCCGGTGGCGTGATCAGCGGAGGCGGCGAGTCCGAGGAGGAGTATCTGGCGGCATGCCTCCTGATGCTAGCGCGCGGCGTCCGGGACGAGGCGGAGGTCGTCGACGGGTTGGGAGGCGCGAAGGGTGCTGGCGTCGTCGCAGCCGTGGCGGAGGCGGCGAAGCCGAGTCAGCATGGGTATGAGTGCTCGGTGTGCGGCAAGGTGTACGGGTCCTACCAGGCGCTGGGCGGGCACAAGACGAGCCACCGCAAGCCGCCGGCGCATGCGGCGGAGGCGGCGGCCGGCGACGAGCCGTCCTCCGGCGGGACCGTGGAGGCGAAGGTGCACCGGTGTTCCATCTGCCTCCGCACGTTCCCGTCTGGGCAGGCGCTTGGCGGGCACAAGCGGTTGCACTACGAGGGCGGCGCCGCGGGAGACGCCGTGAAGACCAAGGCGGCAGCGGCGGCAGTGACGGCGGTGCTGAAAGACTTCGACTTGAACCTTCCGGCTGCTGCTACGACGGTGGGGGACGAGGCCGAGAGCTCACCACCGGAGGCCAAGAGAGCGCGGATGCTGCTGCTCGCCTAACCCGCGGCATCGCCCGCCGGCGGCGGCGTGTGGTTTTTGATGGTTTAGGTGTTTAGGCGTTCTGGTTTAGGTTCACATTGATACTCGGTTGTTTGATTGATTGATTTAATTTAGTTCACTTCTGGTTGGGCGATGGAGACGGTTGGCATGATAAACATGCCGTGTTTAGACGGTTTACTGTAATTCTAGGGAGATAGAAATTGTCCTGGCTTCAGTTTTTTTTTTACCATGTATATGTATCAGTACACAATTTGCGACTTTGCCAATTCGATTATGACCGAATGCTACTTCGCATGCCAGTGACAATTTTGCTAGTTATCAGGTGATTGCGATTTCTTTGAATCCCAGTCTCCTCTCCTCGTCTCCTGAAGCCGGGACAAGGTGAGCAGGAGCAAGCAAGCGCCCCCCGATCGGCGGCTCGCAGGTCGCAGCGGCTGCTGTTTGTTTGGGAATACGAAACCCTAGCTGTTCGGTTTGGGTTTTTGATGACGACGTGCTCAGGGGGGATGTTCGTGTACACGGCGCCAGTGCTGGACTGCTGCTTCGTGATGGCGATCTCCTTTGTCCTTCCCGTCCTGTTCGATTGGTCTTTCTAAATGATTCGATTGAGAAGACGATTGTACGTGTAGTTTAGTACGGAGTATTGTTTGCGTTGTTCTGAATAGAGTTGGGCTCTCTGAAAATTGTCTTCCATTCTGCAGACGCACATTTGTGATGTGTTAAATGGGATACGAATATGGTTTTAGGGCATTTATGACTTACAACCTGTGATCACTACCGAAAATTCGAAAATTGTGCTAACTCATCATTTGCTTTTCTGTTAGGCGAGATTAGTAACGCAAATTGAAGTGAAACTGATGCTTGTGTGTTCCTGGAACTGTGCTTTTTTCAGGTTGGCCATCAGTTCTGGTAGAAATAATAAATACATTGGGACTCATGATTCCCCAGCTCACTGTGTCGAGTACTCCTACTCTACAGGTACTCGTTATTGCGTTTTCGTGTGGCTACAAAGTGCTGTTGACTTTGAAATTTTCAGTTTTTTTTAGAAGTCGCCAATTGAATTCATAATTTAGTTGCTAGATGGGATACGTCTATCTTTTGAAGTTTGTCAATTCGATCTTAAATCATGCTAGAACATTGGTAGTTGAGTTCAGGTTTAGGGATAAAAAAGTGTAAGAACAAAAAAAAAACATAGAGGAATTGAAGTAACATATTTTTTCAATCCCACAGGAAATGGTAAGAGAAGTTCTTTGATCGCACCAGATGAAAAAATTGAAGCAAAGGATTCTTTCCAAAAGATCTAACATCTTGGTTATTTTCCTATAAAATTATGAATACAATCCTATAGACATTTTTCTATCTTCCTATGAGGTCTATAGAAAAAATCCTAAGAAAATTAAATTCTACAAAAATCTTTTGTCAGTCCTTTAATTCAAAGGGACACTTACTGGTGAGGAGGACAATACTATCCTACTAAGCTATTTTACCTGATCTTATCTTAGAAAGAAGTACCTTCTTGGTTTAAGACACAAACCTTATTTTATCACCGTGCTACAAGAGTTTAAATTGTTTGCTTATCGTCTTTATCATTTTAGGCTGAACATTTGTCCATTCCATGTACTTGCTGATGGTATCCACCTTCTGGCTTCTTTAGCTATTGCTTATATTCTTGTATGCTTTGAATATACTCTCTGTAAGAAGTATGCAACTAAGCTGCAAAAGGAAAACACTTTCCTGAATAGCTACTATTTATTTAAGCTAACATTATTAGCATTGCCATGTTATCATCTTCTTGATTTACATATTTTCATTTTCATTTTCATTCGTAGCTGCATACTTCTATTCTATCCAGCTATGCTTCAAGTGTCATCTGAGGATGAAAGGAACATCGTCTATGCTGTCAACGCAATTTCATTCCACCCACTGGAATGAAATGCCTTGATCTCTCTCGAACTGCTGATTACTTTCGGTTTCTTTAATGGCCTCCCATATCTCAGAAATGCAGATACGGCTGATTTGCTACTTGTGGATGTGATAGATTTGTGAGCCTTTGGGATTGCTCTAACAAAAGGAAGTTGTTTCAGGTAACAGTCACTTGATCTATTTATTGAAGAACTATATATCACGACTTCAGGAACCTCAAAAATTAAAATGCTCATCTTTTAACTCCAGCTCCCCAGTCCCCAGATATTAGAAAACCATCTAGCATCGCTGCTTTATGTTTCAGCGTGATGACCTTCTGCTTGCGGTCGCATCCTGTTACACGTTTGATAAGGGAGATACACAGTAAGATTGACTAGAATTTGGCTAACCCAAGTACTCTCTGTCAGGATATTAACCACAGAACTGTCTTCTCAACAGCATCGTTTGCACACTGCAGCAATGAAGTGGATGTAAGGACCAAAACATCGCCGCAGTAGCGTCTCATCCAATTGAGATGAAGCACTGCAAGTGAGGTGCTTTTCTTCCCCTCAATTTGCCTGCTTATAATTCTTTGGTTCTGACTTCTGACACTACACGAAGACCTGATTTCTTAGCGTTATGTTCAAACTATGAACTCTATTACTCGATAGAGACATGTACAGAACTAGTATATCTGTGCATTAGACAAGTCATAAGACGGTAGGTTGGGGCTACTAAATCACCGTAATCAATCATCTGAGGTGCAAACTATAAACCGAGTTCATTACGTAGTTCACCTCACCTTGTCATGTTGAGTCCAAATCCTCCTTATCTTCTTTAAAAAGGGAGAAATAAATAATCTCATTTATGAAGTTCCAACTGGATCGAGCAATGAGAACACACAATCTACTATTATATTATACTGCTGATAATGTTTTGTAATTCCACCAACATAAGTAGGCATCATCTCGTGGGGATTATTCTCCACGGAGACGATAAGGGAGGCACCGTGCGGATCTGCTCCCCAATCAAACGCACTTAAAGAGTTTGTGAACGAGCATGTGGGAAGCTAGCAATTAATCGAGGCACAGCTAATGCTGCTTCCCATTGAAAAATAAGGACACTGGGTAAAGTATTAGCTCATGATTCTTCACATTTGTGCGTAATACTACCACCACGTCGAGAGTGAGTGGCAGCTGCTGGTAGCTACAGCAGCAGCAGTAGTATATATGCCTTGGTCGATCCGCTTGTGTGGTTTAGATTCTGCTACGCGTGTGCTAACTCGATCGCGAAGCGATATCATCACTGATCAGCTATAGCTATCTAGCTATACTGGGGTGCAACTAAGTAATCTGATGATTGGGCTTGGGCCATACCGCCACATTGTACCGGTTGAGTGCAGTGGTTGAACCCAAAGCGACGGTCAGACGCACTGCAGTTGGACCAGAGGCAGTTCGATCCTACAATTAATATCATTTTTTTTCTATTCAATCTTTACATATTTTAAGATTTAGCCATGGCTTTTCAAGATGCATGTGTTTGATGAGTTGATTTTCAGTACTGATGTAGAAAGAAAAAAAGCTTATATTATGTCTCAAGATAAAAAGTTTTGGAAAAAAAGTTTATGATATTTGATAAAAAAAATTAAAACCCTTATACAATTCCTAATATTATTGTTGCTGCGAACTAAACAAAATTAAAAAATAATTATAAAGCTTTTAAACAGTATTTCTCGCTTAGATTTTGATTATATTTCTTATCTTGAAAATATATATAAGATGTAAAAGGCTATACGTGATTTTTACAAATGATCTTCTAACATCAAGAAAATTCGTAGGTATGTTTTTTTAAAAAAATATATATAATTTGTGATGAAACCTAGAGAAATTTTTGATGATTATTTTGATCCTTTTAATAAAGTTTTAAGTAATCTTAGATCTATTTATAATTCTTTTGCTGCTAATTATCCTTAATTTGAAATTGTAAGACAATTATTGATTGTGTTTAGATATTAAGGTTTAGGATTTCAATATAAGAATATGTTAATATGATAATTTTAACCTTGGAATTTTTATATATAAAGCTGAAAACTCATGAATGCTCTCTTTCGCGAGCCTAATTCGAAAACCATTGTTTTGTTTTCTTTACCTAATTCTTTTTTGGATAACACTTCATCAAGTTCTTTTGCTGCTTTAAATACTATCCCTGATGACCAACTTGATCAATTCTTCGAGGAGGATTTGGCATTGTTAATTAACAACTTTTCTTGAGCTTGGAATAATGTCAAGATTAGGAAAAAAGGAGGTAAATTTGGTGTTTTGGATGTGGTGAGTTGAACCACATTCACTCTCAATGTCCCAAGCTTGAAATATCTATGAAGAAAGAAGAAGAGTAGAAGCCCTTAAACATTAAGAAGAAGTAAGTGTTCAAAGTTAGGACAGACAAGATATCAAGTCTATGTTGCTTTTGAATAAGATTATACAAATGATGTTGATTATGAAAGTGATAATGGAGGCAATAACAAAGGGAAGAACATTTCTAGAATTTGTCTCATGGCTCGTGGAGGATCTAATTCACACAATGATAATAATGATGTAATTAATCATTTCATTGAAATTTGTTAAGAGATGTTTGTCAGTATTAAACATCATAATTGTGAAAGGAAAATTAAGAAACAAAATTTTGTTATTAAGTTACTAAATTCTAATTACAAATTAAAATCTCGAATTCCTGATGATGATGATTGTAAGTCTTGTAAAATTTTGTTTTCTAAAAGTTTTGCTATTAGAGATATAAATACTACTCGTATAAGACTTGATGATATTCTTTTTAAAATCAAAGAATTGAAATCTTGCTTTACTCTTGGAATTGTGATGTATTCTAAAGTTGTTGATGAGTTGTTTTTTTAAAAAAGATTTTTACAAAAGTATTAAGTTATTTTTAATGAAAGTTTGATGTTTAATCTTTTGAGTATTAAAAGATTAGAACAATAAAAAGGTGTTTTGTTTTCTAAAAAAATGCTCAACATGTTTTTCTAATGAGATGAAATTAAAAAATGTTTTAAGTCATGTTGAGTATATGAAAGTTTTTGTAAAAAATCATGAGTTGTTTTCTTGTTCGAATTATCACGAATAAAAAAGAGTTTTTATTGATTGTGAAAATCATGTCAATTTGATAAAAAAAATGCTTCTTGTTTGAAAAGTTCCTTAATAAGAAACTAAATATGATTTTGGATCAATTAAAAATAAAAAATAAGTACATAGAGAACTAATTTCAATACACATGATTATTTTTCATATCATCAACCTAGTAATTTGAGTATGAGTAAAAGGATGAGATTTTGATAAAATCAAAAATTAAGCAAATCGAGTTTAGATGTACTGGAATTATATCTTCTATTTCATAAACATGCAATGAAAGTAAATCTTTTGATTCAAAACTTTTGATTGTAAACTCATCTTCTCATAAGTATACTTGTTCTTTCTTAAAAAAGATAGACGTCTCGTTGGATTTTGTTTTATACTTAGTAGAAAACAGAAAAGTGAAATTGCTTTCACAAAATTAAATAGACAAAAAAAACATATTTTAGGATGAGGAGATCGGTTAGTTGGTTAGAATGGCTAGTGTATAGATGGACTATTTACCGGCGGTCAGACCAGAGCCCGGTCAGAGCGCAAGTACAGCAGCGGTCACATCGATTTTAGTTGAATATTTTTAAACAAAATAAATATGTCTTTACTCGTATTATATGCCTGTTGCTACTTCTGATCATGTATGTGTCTCAATACTAAATTCTTAAATTTTTATTGTCTAACCCTAGTAGTACTAAGGTATCGACGCATGCTTTTGTATAGGCTCTTAAAGCAGGGAAGGAGACCATATGGATTATGGACTCCAGTTGTTTGCAGGATATGATCAGAGATGAAAGTTGGTCCTCATCCCCTAAACCGGCATCTAGGAAAGAATTGATTATCTTTGGAGATGTTTCTACAAGTGTCGTTCTTACTACTGGATCTATCAAGGTGAGTAGTAAATTTATTTTAAACGATGTAGCTAGTGAAAGACTTATAATACAATTTGCTTTTTGTTTCTCAAATTATTGATAAGGATTTTGAGGATATATTTAAAAAAATGGAAGTAAAATTCTTGATTCTTTTGAAGATTTTACTTTAGAGATTTGTCGTTATGGAAGAGTTTTTAAGGCTTATTTTGAAAGTGGTGTTTCATCTGAGATCACATGTCTAGTTACTAAATTTACAAAAGATTTGATGTTTTGCATCGAAGGCTAGGGTATGTTGGTTTTAATCATTTAACTAGAATAAGTGGTTCGGATCTTGTTCATGGATTGACTAAACTTAAGAATGATCTTGATGTAATTTATTCATGTTGTCGTCATGCTAAGATGGTAGTTTCTTCACATACTCTAATTGTTTCTAGACAACTTTTATATATGAACACTGTTAGTCTAGCTATAGTTTAAAGTGTTTGAGGAATGTGGTATGTATTAATTATTGTGAATGATTTTTCTTGATATTTTTGGGTTTTTTATGACATCTAAAAGTGAGGCTTTTGAGCACTTTTGAAATTTGTATCTTTACTTGGTTGTTGAACTTCCTAGTTCTTAGCTATTTAAAGTGATAAGAGTGGTAAATTCAAAAGATGCTTCTCTTGAACAATTTTATAGTAAAAAAGGCTTGAACAATTTTTGTCCCCATAAGTTCCTCATTTTGTTTGAAAAAAAATCATTCTTTGATTGAAGTGACTAAAACTATGCTTGATGAACATCATACATCTAAAAAATTTTGGGTACAAGCTATCAACGCTGCTTGTTATATTAATAATCATATTTTCTTAAGATCTAAACATGGAAAAACTTCTTATGAGCTTCGATTTGGATGTCAACCCAAAGTTCCTCAATTGTGTGTTTTTATATATAAATGGTTTGTTCTTAAATCTAGAAAATTGGAAAAATTTAAAGCGCGTTCTATTGATGGAATATTTCTTGATTAGATATCATGTATTTATTTTAGAGACTAATAAAATTATCAAAACTTATGAAATTACGTCCAGGAACTAAATCGAAAATGGCAAGTATTTTATCACAGGTTTAGTGAGAGGATGAAAGTACTTTTGTAGACGAAAGTAACGATGAAGAAGATGAGATAGTGATCGGTCTGACCGAAAGAGGAGAGCCGATTAGATTGGACTAAACTAGAAAGTTTTGAAACTTCGATAATTCACATGAAACAACTTAAGATGTTACTACTCATTTGCACATTTAACAATGATATCCTCTTGAACAAATAATAGGTAATATTGATGAGTGAACTACAAAGTCAAAAGTAATTCATGGTCATGTGAATTCAGCTTTTATTGCTTCTTTTGAACCCAAAGATGTTACTTAAGTACTAATTGATGAATTGTGGGTTAACGCCATACATAAAGAACTTAAAATGTTTAAGAGAGAAAAGTTTAGAATTTAGTTGAGACACCTAAATGGGGTCTTAAGATAACAAAATGAGGATGGTTTAGTTGTGAGAAATAAGACTAGGCTTGTTGCTCAAGGTTTCACTTAGGTGGAAGGGTTGAATTTTGAAGAAATTTTTGCTCTTATTGCTAGACTTGAAGCTATTAGTCTTTTGTTGGCTTTTGTTGCTTTAAAATATTTTAAACTATATCAAATGGATGTTAAAAATACTTTTTTAAAAGGTTTTATATAGGAAAAGGTTTATTTTAAACAACCACTTGATTTTAAAAATTCTAAGTTTTCTAATCATATTTTGTTTATCCAAAATTTTATATGGTTTGAAACAAACTTTCTAGAGTATGCTATGGCAGATCTAAAATTTTCTTGCTTGTAAAAAGTTTCCGCATGGGAAAAGTGGATAAAACTCTCTTTGTTCTCAAATATGGTGATAATCAACTTTTTGTTTAGATATATATAGATGATATCGTTTTTGGTTGTTCATCTCACACTCTGATTGTAGAGCTTTTTCAAACTATGCACGAAGAATTTGAAATATGTATGATGGGAGAGTTGACATACTTCTTGGGATTACAAATCATGCAGACACTACAAGGTACGTTTATTCATTAAACAAAATACATCAAGAATCTTCTACAACACTTTGAGATAGAGAACTGTAATCCTATTTCTATACCAATGGGGTCTACTACCATTTTAGATCCCAATGAAGACCGTAAAGATGTTAATCAAAATAAATATCAAAGTTTGATTGGTTTTTTGCTTTATCTCACTACTTCGAGGCGAGATATACAATTTGCTATGTGTTTGTGTGCTCAATTTCAAGCTTCTTCACAAGCTTCGCATCATCAAGCCATCAAATAGATTATAAGTTATTTATAGCACACTCTTGAATTTGAAATTTGGTATTTTATATCATCATCTATATGCTTGAGAGGGTATTTAAATGTTGATTTTGGCAGCTATAGAATTGATAGAAAAAAATACTAGTGGAACATGTTATTTTCTTAGTACTTTTGGATTGCTGTTTTATCTTGGAAATAATCAAATAGTGCTCAATGAATTGTTGAATCTGAATATGTTGCTGCTACTAGTATTCTATGACTTATTTTGACTATAAAAGATTAGAATGCTCCTTTCTATTGCGGTAATATTAGTGCTATTAATATTGCTAATAATTATGTACAACATTCATGCACTAAACACATTAATATTCACTTTCACTTTTTTAAGGGATCATGTTGAGAAAGAAGATGTTGAATTGAGTTTGTAGATAGTAAGTTACAATTTGCAGATATTATTACTAAACTTTTAAATTCTTCTTGCTTTGCATTTTTTTAAGAGAGAACTAGGAATTATTCATTCTTTTGGCATACCTTGAGGGGAGGTTTTATGCTTCTTGAACTTACATGTTTTTTTTTCTTATTTTGCTTTGTTTGTATTCATGTTTAGTGTATATGTATTTTAAAAAGAATAATATTAAAAAATGAGAAAAGAAGAGCTTTTATTTTTATTTCTAATATATTATTGTGCTTGCTAGCAATATAAGTGAGGTCATATGTTCACTAGTATAGTTGGTATGAATTTTAGTATTTATATGAACTTTGATATTGATTTTAAGGAAGATGATGCATGAAATTTAATTATTTTATATTAATTAAATAAATATATAATATTTAAACTAATATGTTTATGCTTGCATATATACTTAAATTTTTATTACTCAAATGCCCTAAATAACGTAAGTACAATCAAAGAAAATTACTTGTCTTTAATTTATGAGATGTAAAAATGGATAAGGAATCTTTTAAAACATTGTCCGTATCACAATGAGGAATATAATGGGTATCGAATTTTTGAAAACAATATTTACAATAAGGATGTACTCGAAATGATTTTCTTCTGTAATATTAAAAAGAGCAAAGGCTAAAACCATTAAAGTTAATGAAAGTTTCTCGTTAAAATAGCAAGAAAATTTGAGAAAGAATGTTTAATAAAGTTTTTTTATATATGTAGGGATTTTCTTTTAACCTAGTGAATATATTACATTATAGATCGTTTGAATGCATGAATCTTCAATGCTGAATTAAACTTATTTGTTATATCTTAGTTCATGTTTGTATTACAAATCATGCTTATTAGCTAGTTTTTCGCTTTATTTTCCTAACACATCTTCTTGATTTGCTCTAGGTGCATTTCAAAATTCTCAAAAAAATTGTAATTGTTGATGAAATCATGGTCAAAGGGGAGACAAGACACAAAATATGAAAAAAAAGTTGAAGAGGGAATTTCTTTCTTTCAAAAACAGGGAGAAATTTTCTTTTCTTTTTCAGTTTTGAGATTTTTCATTTTCGAGAGAATTTCGTTCTTTTCAAAATAGGGTAATTTTTTCTTTTTCAATTTTGAGCCTCAAGTTATTTTTATCAAATCCTTTTGATTTTTATTTTTGAAACACCAAATCATATTTTAAAAAGGTTTGTCAATGTGTTTATAAAGAAAGAGATTATGAAATCATTGTCTTTAATTTAAAATTTTGTGATGAACAATTGGTCTAAATTTTAATTAAATTGATTTTGAATGAAGTGATTTTGTCTGCACGCGGTGAAACCGGGCCTAGAGGTCAGTCGGATCATGGGTGCATGTAAAAGTCTGAAACAATTCTGTATGAACATTATTGGACCGGGCCAGGGAAGCCAGTCGGACAGCAAGAATGGATGTGGTTAGACCGGCTAGCCCGACTATCCGACCGGTGATTTTGAGTTGTTTTTATGTTTTTCGGTCATTACTTGAAGTTTTCTATATGTTTCATATGTGTATAATATACTATTTATATGCTAATGTAAGTCAAGTTGGAGAGAATTTATACTCGAATATGGTTTCTTTGTTTTTACATGTGTAGGTGAGTTTTATGGTCTTGGGAGTATTACCGGTGATAGATTAGGAGTCAACTTAGAAAAAGTTGATGTCTATACGATTGAGATATCACATGAGATATTAAAGGCTAGAGATAAATGCACATATAGGTGAAGATACCATATGGCATATATGAGAGATTTTATGAGTATGAAAATTATAGTCAAATTTGAAAAGAGTTTGAGTTTGAAAAGATGGAGTTTGAATTTGTATAGAGATAGTTTGTATACATATACAAGAGAGTTTTCTATGAGATTAGAAGTGCTAGTCCTAGTATAATTCGAATTCTTTTTATATCCATCTATACATATAAATAAAGAGACAGTATAGCTCTCAAAATATTATTTTTGGAAGATAGAAAAATTAGGGTTTAGATTTGAGTTATGAGTTTAGATGAAAGTTGAGATATGAGTGTTGTGTATGTATTTTATAGACATATCTTCATATAATAGAGTTAATATACTTTTAAAAGTTTCGTCAACTTTCTAAGATTTTCGTCGAAATCGTTTTTCTCCAATTACAGATGATCAGATTGGCATATTAGTGGCGATCGGACTAAGTGGAGTATAGTGGTCGGACCAATAACAAAGTAACGGTCCGACTAGATGGTGTGCTACGGTCAGATCAAAGGGAAGAATTTGATCGAACCGGCGATAGAGAGATCTGAGATTTTGACTGAAATAAGACTAATTTTGTTAATTAAAGGTAATTTTTAATTTCGCTAAAAGTTTTTATTTTTAATACAAATATAATTCACCCCTCCTCCTTATGTTCATTGCTACACGAAAAAGCATAAACGATCACGGCACTGCACTGCACGGGCATTTTCGCTGTGTCAACCGTCTCTTGCACAGCACACGTTGGCTCACGTTTCTTCCGAGAGTTTAACGCATGGTGTTTAGTAGTATTTCTGTATCCTAGTACTACTCTAATAGTACTTAGTTTTTTTTAATCAAGACCGGCTCACTCGACACACAAACATTCAATGTTTACAACAATGCATATATCCAAGAACACACTGGCAGAAGGTTAAGTAAACAACACACTCACTTGCCATAGTTAATAGATGAGTCACCTCAATAGCACTATGGCTCACCCTCTGTAAAAAATAGAAATTTTTGTCTAAATCTAGATATAGACGTAGTAACCAGAAATTTGATTTTATATACGTGATAAAAAGAAAGCAGAACAAAGTTTTTTTTAAAAAAAAAGACAAAACGAACAAAGTTGCTTGCTAAAGATTTGATATCAGAAATAATAGGACATATAATACTAGTTAGTTAGAACTTAATGAAAGCTTCAAATCATGCACTACGTGTTGGCAGAATACAACCAATTCAAATGCGTATCAACTAGCTAGATCATTATCCCTGGGCGCGCTTGTGATCACCGTGTACGTGGAGCTCGGCTGCCGGCGGCGCCCTCGCGAAGGCTCTCGTGGCAGGCGAGGTTGTCTCGCCCATGCGGCACACACCTCGCGCGCGCCCAGTAACGCGCTTGCTCTCCGGCTCAGCAACCAGCGGCACACCCGGTCACGAACTGGCGCTGCGTGCCACGCGCATCTCGATCGGCCGGAACGGCACGGCACGGCCACTTTCGTCGCTGTCCCGGCAGTTGATCGCCGGCTAGTCCATCGGCTGAATCATGTTGATCCGTTGGTGGCGCTAGCGCCCACCGCGTGTTGGGTGCCTGACTGACCACACAGCTTCCATTGGCTTGCTTTGCTGCGGTGGTCTAGTGTCGAGGCATGGAGCTAGCTAGAGACGCCCTGGTGTCACGAATACAGCACACGTGTATATGCTTTGCAGCGAGAGTATTGTGACGGCGCCTTTGAGGCATACGTGACGAGAATGTGGGGTCTGAATTGGCGTGAGGCATGCTAGCTTCCTGTTCTTGGTTTAGGGATGGGCCAGGCCAGGACACTGACGCTTTTTTTTTCCTTTTCCTTATTTGAGAGAGGGGAAGGATGTTGAGGCTTTTGGTTGGGAGGAAGGGGAGCAAAAGCCCACGAAAGCAAATTTTAAGGAGATTATTTTTCACAGAGACACGTGATTTCCCTCAAAATCCCGGGGAAATTTCACTCTATTATTTGGAAAACCACGAGCCAAATATCCCTCCATGCCAAAGTACTAACTCCGATTGACTTTTAAGCACACCGTTTGTCTTATTTAAAATTTTTATATAAATATAAAAAATATATAAGTTATACTTAAAAACATTTAATAATAAATTAATTCACAACAAATAATTAAAAATTCTGTAAATTTTTTAAATAAGATGAGTGGTTAAATAAGTATCTAAAAGTAAACGGTGTTATCTATTAAAAACAACCAGAGAGTGAGTATTAGAAAATTTAGAAGAAATTAGCAAAATTTAAAAATCAAAATAATCTAGGACTGCCAACTTTGCATGCCTTTGTTCATCACTGCAAAGAACTCTAACAAGCGCTGGCGAAATTTGCAGGCTGTTTGTACAGGTCAGGCTTCAGGCTGGCCATCTCTGTCACATTGTGGCCTTGCACTTCACCATCACCACCGGGGACAGCCAGGGAGGGGGATGTCGACAAGCCGGTGAAGGAAGGGTACACTAAAATACCCGTCTATATATATGGATGTGTCGGGACTGAGGTCCATACAAACAAGACTCCACTTGTGTCTGGTGTGTAGTGCATGGTTGGCACTCTCCATTATCAACTCTTCTAAGTTAATTTAACCTTTTATTAGAAGTAGCTAGGTGCCTGAATCTTTCTAATTTTTGTCAATTCTATCTTTTACAAGGAGCTGCAGATGCCTCCGGAACTACCAAACCGAAGAATTAATCTATGACATTTTCAACAATTTTATGTAATATTATAGAGTAGCTACTATAGAGGCTCTAGTAATCGGCGTCAGGGACAATCTTGGTCATCTGATAAACAATGTATGTCCTAGGGTTTTAGAGCCTAGCCACTTCGGTAAATTTTAGTTAGCATCCAAAAAAAATCCAGCCATCCACACATCTTCATGAGGTCAATGGCAGCTCCGTAGAAGCTGCTCTCCTTTGTCCATCTTAGGGCAACTCTAGTTCTCCCCCATTCTAACGGATGCAAGGGTACCACCATTGAACTTGATGAGCACCAAGTTAATAACCATGAATCCTCATTGTCCTCTTGCTGCCCGACAAAGTCACCCAATGATGCACAAAAATGCACTAGAAATTTGTTCAAATTTCAAGGTTTGTCAAAAAAATGTCATTCATAACATCAAATATAACTCTGAAATTAATTCAAGAATTTTTCTCATATCAAATGATTAAACACTACTATAGTTCAAGACACACATTAATATTCATACAACAAGCCTTCTCCATTTATTGCAGAAGATATATGTCTTGCCATAAATCAAAGATATTAACTCGTTTTCCTTGGAAAGGAGAAAAGGGATTAAATGTTAGCAGCCCAATATTATATACTATTGATACATATATTGACGTGGCCCAGATAATTGTTTACTCCCGTAAAGCTCATAGATTTATATCATTCCATATGGATCTTTGGGGATATAAATGCATTTCGTTCTCTCACCAGTTTATTAAAGATATCCTTTTAGTACCTTCTTGTAAGGTTCCTTTATTGAAAAATAGAGATTCAATCAACAAAGATATTTTCTTAAAGGCAATATAAGGGCCATTAATGAATACAATCTCCCCAAAAGGCAGAACGTATGTGTCACAAATCTCGAGTATGCACAGACAGAACAAGCATATGTACCATCCTTTTTATCCTATCACACATAACAGACACAGGCTGTCTCATCCCTTACACGGCTAATCAAATGGCCTGGATCTCACAATACAGAACCCGGCAGCCATCAACCATCAGATCACATTCCAAATGCCGGTGACTTTACCACCAAGACACGCAACCCAGACAACATGGCGGACTTTGAACCCATTGCAGATATGTCGCTCCCGGTGGGCCCATCACCACTTACCGCTTGCACCATGCCCGATCACCCACTGCCTGTTTGGCACTCCGCGCTCCGCACTACTCACTCCGTCACGTCCTATATATGGCCACCCCAACCCATGCCTATACCTCACACACGCCTGCCCTCTCCAATTACTGTTCCTCCTGCGCTTAGCGTTTGGTCAACTTTGTGTGAGGTTGATTGTTCTGCTACGGGGGCTCGATGGGAAACCATCGGCACCTCAGTTGTCCCAAAGCTGATGGACCATTGACCTATGGGGGATGTCCATCGATAGTGTTGGTATTGACAGTGGCTCTGAGGGGTGCCTGGCGTTCTGTCTCTTGATGCTCAGCATCCGAGATAAAGTTGAGGATGCCAATGGGTTGGGAGGCGTAAAGGGCGAAGGTGCAATGGTGATACCAAGCCAATAGGGGTACGAGTGCTCAATATGTGGCAAGGTGTATTTGTGTTATCAAGCATTGGGCAGATACATGACAAGACACTGCAAGCTATTAGCACAAGAGGCAGCAGGCGATGAGGCATCTTCCAATAGAAGCAAGGCAGCGAAGGTGCACTGATGCTCTATTTGTTGCCTCACGTTCCCATCTAGGCAAGCACTAGATGGGCACAAGCGAATACACTACGAGGGTGGTGTTTCTAGAGACTATCAAGGAGAAGAACATCATGAAGACTAAGGCCATGAGAGTGCCCAAGGCGGTGTTGAAAGACTTTGACCTGAATCTACCAGCTATGGAAACAACAGTGAGAGATGAGGCCAAGAGCTCACCACCGAAGGCTAAGAGAGCACGGATGTTGTTGCTCCCCTAGTCGGGGCGAAGATTGCTCGTGGTTTTTTATGGTTTAGATCTTTAGCAGCTCTTTTTATATTCAAATTGATATCTGGTTGTTTCAATGCTTGATTTATATCTAGTTAATTTTGTTGGTTTGATGGAGTCAATTAACATTATAAGCAATGGTTTGAGAACTGGAAATTTCCCCCGCTCTATGCATCATGTATCAATTCAAAATTTTTGATTCTTTTAGTTGGATTTTGAATCCAAACACTAGTTGTGATGTATGTGAAAATTTTTCTACTCATCATGGGATTGTGATTTCTTTGAATTTCAATATTCTTTTTCATCCTCCGGATGAACAGAAATGGGACAGCAGATACAAGCAGTGGTGTTTTTCTCGGTTGTGCGATATAAGTGTGCTAAACTCCAACAAGTATGTTGAATTTAGTCATCGTTGTTTGAGACAAACTCATTGGAGGCAAGGAGTTGAAGATGAGAGGAGGAGTTGAAGATGAGAGGAGGAGTGGCGGGGTGAGCAAGCTCACTGGCGTCGAAGAAGATAGGATAGAACAGAGGAGGGTGGTGCTCAATGAAGGAGTGTGGGAGGGATGGCGCTGTCGGTGGATCTTACCAACACTTACATGGCTGGCAAGGCAAATGGCAATGGTGCGCAAGATGTGGTGGGGTAGAAGTGTCAACCTTCAGGAAACTGTACTTTTTTCCCTTTCAACTTCATAATATTTAGGTGTCAAATGCTGTGCTAGCCAAATTATAATCCATACATATTCTAGCTAGGTTAGAGGGCACGAATATGGTAGTTCAATTAACAAATTTAATGTGGCTACGTGATGTTTCCTACGTACCCATCATTTCCGTGACAAACCTCAATTATTCAAAGCATGCCATTTGTGTTATTACTACTAATATTCCATCCTTTCAAATTATAAAACATTTTAATTTTTTTTCTAAAGTCAAACTTTTTAAATTTGACTCGAAAATATAACATCTAGAACATTAAATAGAATAGTGAATATGTTTTTATAGTATATTTGTTTTATGTTGAAAATAATACTACATTTTTATATAAATTTGATCAATATGTTTGATTTTAAAATTTTTAAAATAATTTATAATATAAAAACAACTTATAATATAAAATGGATGGAGTAATATTTTATTTCAGAGTTACGTCATAAATAAAACGGCAGATTTGACAATATGTACTTGCACCTACGACTTAATGAAGAATTTATGGTGATAGATTTAGGTA
Organism: Oryza coarctata; assembly: GCA_030770085.1. Taxonomy (NCBI): domain Eukaryota; kingdom Viridiplantae; phylum Streptophyta; class Magnoliopsida; order Poales; family Poaceae; genus Oryza; species Oryza coarctata. The sequence goes on from CM061475.1 coordinate 16,740,334, forward strand.
TGGTAAGTGGTTAGGTAATCGCCATTCTAGGTAGCACTACTAGAATAGCGAAACAGAGAGGACATCGATGCCTCGCTTCGAATGGTATAGTACTGTCATTGTCGGGAGGGTGCCATGGATGCGTCGTGCTTTTATAATACTACCTCGGCTCTAGAAGAAACCCCACACATGGTCTTCGCTTGTCGAGTGCTACTGTTACATGTAACACGGATTAATTGATTGTTCCTTGTTTGATTGGTGAGGATGACTCTCGGCAGAGCAGATTGGTTTGCGAATTAAAAAAAGGCAGCAGAGCTGTTTTAGTTTAAAAAAATAAAGAGAGATGGTAAAGACAGTATAAAAAATCGAGTTTCAAATTGGTCCTTTTGTACTAAAGAATTTTTAAGAAACAGCCTTATGATATTTCAATTTCTCAAAACCTTGGTATCTAGTGAACCTAGGTAGTTGGGAAAATATAGGAAGATGGAGGACTGTTTGGTTAAGACTTAGGAAAGCAAGAGAGACCGAAGAGGGGATTGAAAGCATTTCTGTTTAGTGTGTAGTTAGGAGAACAGAGGGAGCTACAATAAGCCAAATTAAAAGGGTTGAAAGAAACTTTAGAGCGTTAAATAACTTGCTCGTGTCATATACTAGAAAACATAGTGGCACGTTATGGCGTATGCCTTTTCTCCTCTCACTCAACTGTCCTTTCCAAAAGATACTAATGCTACTACTAATGCATCCGACGTTTTCATTAAAGGTTTGATGTTCTCATTAAACGCTTCTACGTTTTATGAAGTATGATAAATGAGATTGATTCATTAATAGAGACAAAAACGGCACCCTCCTCGTGTGAAGTATATCTTGTTTACATGATTGCTGCATTTGTTAAGAAAAGACTTCCACAACCGCCATAAGACACCACACGTTATTATGCATTGCGTGTGCTGACTTTTGGATGCTATCGATGCTACAGCGATGCAACATGCCAAGTCCAACTATTATATATGGTTTTCTTACCATCGGTTAACTAGGCTTATCACCGGGACACGGTAAAGGTCCGTCAACACCATTACGTTTAGAAAAAACTAAACAAAAATCTAAACTTTCGATAAATTTTGTATGCTTTTTTCACATGTTTACTGGCGTAACCATGTAACTATCAAGCTTATCGTCAGAATGCTATAACACTCCGTAAAAAAAGTAAGGTAAACCTTGATCACTCGTTGGATTGTGCTAGCATCATGGTCAAGATATCTTGACATTATTGCAATAACATGAGTAATCAATAAATCCGGCCCTGCTCAGCTACACTTCTTACGGCTGTGGTGGTGTTCGCGTCGAATCTCGACGTGAGCACGCTAATAAGTTAAAAGATCTGCTTAGTTTTAGTATAGATCAGTTGGCTTTTTTTCGTTGCTCGAGGTACACGCGTCGAGGGCCGTGAGGTTCGATCGGCTCCGACGCGACAGTACGGGTGTGGGCGTGCCAATTAATTTAATCCTGCAATAAATAAGGAGGTGAGACGAACAGGTCAGTCGGACGACGGACCGATACGAGCGCTCGTTATCGGCTGCCTGCCGATATGATCGGGTTGGTCATTGACCACATCCGAAAGACACTTCACTATCGGCTATTTACCGATAGAAATCAGGACGCTCTTTAATTGGCTGGGGAGCCGATGAAGACGTGGACAGGTGCCGATGAGGGATCGGCCGCAGAGCCGATAGAGGAACTGGGTGTTCTCAGATAATAGAAAAGCGCATAGGATCCTTTCTGATAGTCGACGGAAACGGTAACAGTCGTTCATCGGTTGGAAAACCGATGAAGGCACATGTGGAATGGCAAGGAATTGTATTAACTGTACAGGCTGCAAAGCCGATGCCGCTCCGGATATGACAGTACGAGACCCGTCGCCCACCGTGACAATGCCATTAACACCGAATCTCGAAGATCGGACCTAACCAAGACAGTGCGAGGTCGAGGCCAACAGCAATGATATGGAGGACGTCGGATTGGCTGTGCTGAAGTAAAGACAGGAACAAACCCATTGGCTAGCTGAGCCGATGAGAGGATACCTCTCTAAGGGCGGGCGCGCATCAAAGGACACCTCTAAAGGCTGGTGCGTATCAGCCGAGGGGCCAATACGCTGGGCGTGAAACTCAGAGCATGGATAACTCATCGGCTAACACTCCGATGAGATGCCGTACAGAAAACTATAAGCCTAAAGCTCAATCTACTGTCGGCAGTCCCGTAGGTCGAACCTAACCAATGTAGCACGAAATTGACAATGACAGAGGAACCTTGATAGGTTGATAGGCCTTGCACGGATATGATGCGATATATCTGATCGGCCTAAGAGGTCGAATCTAACCAATACAGTCTTAGATAGAGCAAAACATATCGAGATATTGGCGGGACTTACCTCTTCACCGGAGATCGAACCTAACAAATGTAGCCCCGCGTCGAGAGCCAGATCCCACCAGTAAAAACCTAGATGAACTAGGATGGCGATACATCGAGATTGTATTGATCAAGAGATCGCTTTACATGTCTCCAGGGTCTATATTTATACCATGGGTTTATAGAGTCCGACGCGTTTTCAAGCATCGGACGTTATTTCCTAACAAAAATAAAAGAAAATATCTCTAAAGAAGTTAACTAACTAACTAAATATTTCTATATAAGATAAGATTTTAAAAGATAAAATACCCTACCGTGGGTTCCACGGCTCCTCCGCAAACTCGGTCATATCTGAATAATCTTCTATTCCGGGACCGAGTATTCCATTGCTTTAATCTGATCGACTTCTTTCCTGTAGCATTCGGACCTTTTTCACTCAAGTCGATCATTTTCCAACCTCTCCCTAGGCTTGTCTAGATCCTGTCGTTAAAACTCCTCCTTGGACCTGACTCCATCCAGATAGTTTTCTATCCTCAAACCGATCCAATATTTCACTAGGCTCATCGGCTTCTCTACTGATCGGATTTGTCCCACGAGCCGATCAGTATTTCCATCGATCGAGCTGAATTAAATTACAACGTTAACAGGTGGGCTATGCGAATCTAGGATGGGAGTAGTTACAAAAAAAACCCAACTAGCTGTATCAATTAGAGCCTTTGTTGTTGGCACTCCCTAACTTCATTTATCATAATATTTTTAAATATCTAATGACGTAGTGCAACCATACTTGGAGTAATGAACAAATCTGTTGATGGTAATTCACTGAGTTCATTTATCATAATAGATTTTGAATATCTAGTAAGGTAGGGTCATATTAAAATTTCATTTTTCAATTTTATATCATAATAGGTTTCAAATTTCTAGTGATGTTGGACAACCATGAAAGAAGTGTTGAACAAATCTGTTGTTGTCACTTCACTGGCTTCATTTATCATAATAGATTTTGAATATCTAATGACATGGGGTCGTATTAAAATTTCACTTTTCATTTTTTATCATAATAAATTTTGAATATCTAGTGATGTAGGGCAACCATAATAGGAGTAATGAAATCTATTGTTGGTATTGGATCTTCACTGACTTCATTTATCACAATAGATTTTGAATATCTAGTGACGTAGGGTCGTATTAAAATTTCACTTTTCAATTTTTTATCATAATAAATTTTGAATATCTAGTTATGTAGGGCAACCATACTAGGAGTAATTTACAAATCTATTGTTGATATTGGCAATTCACTGACTTCCTTTATCACAATAGATTTTGAATATCTACTGATTGGGCCGTATTATTTTTCAATTTAGCCCTCTTATGCATCAGTCCTTGGTTTGACAGACTCTCTGATTTTTCTCCTTTTATGTGTCGTTCGAACATGATGGAGGTGGATGGTCCTGATAAATCTTTTGGATATGAGAGAGTATGGACGATCATAAGAAAAATACTCGATAGAGCCTGACATCAATTATATTAAGAGATACGAGCATGCTCATCGATTATGTTAAGAAGAAATTTTAGCATGATCTGGAGTTGAACATGGGCAGCAAGGCACTCGACAGTATAGCCCTGTTCCAACTGCGCGAAGGCATGGCCTCGAAGATGGATGATCATGAGCCGAATTAGATTGCTGATAGGCCCAAGGCCAAGTCATAATTAAGCTACATATTTTGGCCCATAACTGCAAAAACTTGTAGGCCCCTTCAGAATGAAAAATTTTACAGGAACAGTACAGTTTCTTTAAAATTTCTGTGAAATTTCTCCAAATCAAATAGATCTTTAAACTAGCACATATTAGCCTATAATCGAAAAACGTGGCTATGACCAGATCGGTGTGATGAGCTCCTCTAACATATGCTACTCCAAATGGATATGTGTCCTTATCTTATGGGTCCACGAGGATATACCCCGCCTCGAAACTTAAATTAGCAGTAGTTCGGTCATTTTGCTGGTGCAGCCATTGGGTCAAACAGCATTAACCGACCGCACCACCACAGCTAAACGATGGTCAAATGGGTGGTCCAGCTTAGCTCAGTATGACACGAGCCAATCGGACATGGCCTGTTAAGGTCCGGTACTTAAAGTAGGCTATACCGGACCAACCCATAGGCTAGGGCAGCGGTTCAAGCATGGCCTGTGAAAGAGATAAATGGGCTGGGCCAGTCCATTGCCCTATTTAACCCGTGAAAACAGAAAAAACACCTAAAAATTAGGAAAAATAACAAAAATAGGGTAAAAGTGTAAAAAATTAAGGAAAATAGGAAAAATGCATAGAAAATTAAGAAAAAAAAAGGGAAAACATAGAAAAATATGGAATAAATGAGAAAATTTCTTTAAAAATAAAATAAACTTTATTGATGTTCTAGTCACCTTATTAAAAACCTTTTTAGATAAAAAATTATTTCAACTACATAAGAAAACATAGAGAGGAAAAAAGAGTGCTATCAAGCTCAAAAATTATACATTGCTACTATTATTTTGATAAAGACACAAATTTTCAAATGATAGTTAAAGTTGTGTGAGAACTTTAGCTTGATTGCAATCTTTGACCACCATGTTATTTATCAAACGTCTTTATCTATTAGTAATTATCCTGGCTGTAAGAATAAAGACAGACTCAGAAGAGATAGTGAAAAGAGAAATTGTTATCACATCCTATACTAATAATGAAATCACAAAATATGTTAATTTGTATTCCTGCCATCATATCATTGTGTTAAAATCTTCGTCTTCGTGGCTAATGGTGTCATTATTGATTAAGAAGTTCAACTTAGATGGAGAAGCGATAGATAAGGATGCAAACTACGTCATTATAGAGGTCGAACCCCAGAGCACCTTGATGAGAAATTACCTGCACTACCAATTTTTTTTTCCATATGGTTTTCTTCTTACCTGCTCCAGCCGAGGTTGATGGTTAATCTCACTGTACCATACTATCTTATTTACTTCTCTTTTTAGATGAGTAAATTGGTTCAGCCCTTTACAGCTACTATCAAACTCGCCCTTAGCCTAATAGGGAAGTTTTCGCTATAGGCAGTCAGGCTAACCGTGTTTAGATTTCCACTGTTCTTTTGATGCCTGTACTGGGTTGTTTCGTTTTGCTATTTTCAATGGACAACCAGTTTCTGTCCAGCAATATGGGTTATTCTAAAATGTAATTTTGGCAGGTTTTCGGGATCATTCACTTTACAAGGGACACCAGGTTTTCTTATACAAGAGAGCTCAGATATTTGTTGCTGATCTGTGGGGTGCCTTCAAGAGACAGAACTATGGCGAGTTCCACGACATCAAGTCCATCACCATAGTTGCAGACTATATTGTTGCTGCTGTCCTGAGGGAGCTTGGCATACTGAAATATGGCTTCAACCTATCTTGCTCAACTGATTCGAACAGTGAGATTGTGCCTGGAAGTGAAGGGGAAGTGGAGATACATGCTTGTTCTGTATATGCCGTGGAAAAAATTGGAGAGCTTATCAGCAAAAAGTTTGGAAAGCAGGTAGGCACATCTGAATCACTATCACCTGATACTTTCATATCATTTCTTGGTTTAGACGTGTGGTAAATAGAAAGATCTTATTACAGCATACTCCACTACAGAGATGAACAATTACCGTAAGTTTTATTTGCCCTTTAGCACTGAAAAAGAGCAAAATTGACCACTGTGCTTTCTTTTACTTTTACAGTCAAAAAATGCGCCCAGGAACTTTCTCACCTTCTTATCCATCTGCTATTTAGCTGTTAAGAACGGGCCCTTAGGCATATAAAGCAGTCAGTGCAGCTATTTAGCTACAGGAACTAACGTTGCTCTTGCTCTTGGTGTTTTTCTTGGTAGCTTCTGAGCATTGACATAGATTATGGCTCTGGTCGTGTGGCGTTCAGAACATGGCGTTGTCACATCACCGCACCCTCTCAATATATTACCGAGGCCAGCAGCAATAGCAACAGCTGCGCCCCCTCCGGCCAGCGTCTTATTCCAGTAGTAAACTGCCTAGTAGCTCGGCTGCTTTAGCTACTGAATTTTTGTCCCTCTTGCTAGCGCACAAAAGCGCACCGCTATTGTAGCCTTGTTGGTTCGGTCGAGATTCTGAGACAAGAAATCTTAGAACAACTCAAAGCTTCCAGTTGACCTGTAGGTGTAGGGTGTGCAGTTGGATGCACTTGGATAAGAATTCAGAAACTCTCTGTAGAGCACTGTATGTTTTTCGTTGAACTGTTCAACCTCTCTTCTGCTACTATGGAACTCAACAGCCAGAAGTAAGAAGAGGCAGTAGTAACAGGTAAGCTTTGTCCAGATTAGATGAGCCTGCAAGCCTATGAATATTCACGTACTCTGCTCCCTGTCAAAGCTGTGTCCAAGTAAAATGATGCACTGGGGTCACTGGGATCCTTTGAAAAGAAGGCGCTTCTTTCGGGCGCCCCAAAGGGTAAAGAACCCTGGACACGTTCGGCTCGTGCAGCCGGTGCTTGGTCCAGGCTTCTCACGAGGTGTCAGCGACTCAGCGGTGTCGCGGCCTCGGGCGCAGCGCTGGCATTCAAAGAGGAGTGAGCGGAGGCATTCAGCGAGCAGTGAGCGTAGCGAGGACGCGCCTGCATGCACGGAGCACCATGCCACGGCTGCCAGATTCTCCATTCTGTAGGTAGATTCTCGCAGATCCTGCCTGGTCGATCCTATTCTGAAACAAATTCCACGTGCATGTCAACCAAAAATCTTGTCCTACAATGCTGCTGAAAATGGTACAGAGAAATTCCCGACGTATCGTTTTCGTTTTATACGTATCATTGTATTGTATTCTGTTTTCACATTGTCTGAAAACTTCGAAGAAATTAACGTATAATACCGACAACTATGAGAATGTAAAAAATTTAACCATAACTCTTATTTTTTTGTCGGCATTGATACTATAATATTGATATTATAAACTACTGAAATTAGAAACTGCTTTGAATTTTCAAATATATGTTTATGATATTGATTTATAACATAAAAATTATTGTAACTTTCTAATTGATATCGTTATCGTTTTTTGCTCTGTATTTAGAAAAAAAAAGTACGGTAACAAAAATGGTTTAAATATCATTAGGACCGTTTTCATTCTTATATCGTAGTATTACACTACCATCCTAGAGTCTAAGTTAAGATCAGGCTACAGTGCAATAAGGCTTTGGTATAAGCGAGCAGGCCATGTCCAAAAAAACTCCCAAATAGCGAATACCACGCTTTTCAAGAAAAGACAACGCATGATATGAGGTGGACAAGTATTTTTGAAAACGCAGACGGCATGACTCCTGCCAATCAAACTTAGCAGCATCGGACGCCCCATTTGCTCGCAAGCACGTCAACCAGCACCGGGCAGGCACGGTGAACCCACGATGCAAACCGGTCCAGAAACGTCACAGAAGATCAGCTCCTCCCCAGCATAAAAAAAGATTTTTTTTCCCACAGGAGTCGCTAAACGGCAGGGCCACCGGAGCAGAGGTAGAAGAAGATTGCGATTCCTCGCGGCCGGTGGAAGGCGACCTGCCACCGACGAGGGGAGGCACAGGGGGCGTTGGGTTGGGGGCCTTTTTGCGGGGAGAGGGAGTGCGGCGGAAACAGAAAGCCAAGATGCCTTTGGCAACTTGTGCTGCTCCTACAGCTGCACTGTGTGATTCAAGGAATTTTTTTTTTCTTATTCCCAAAAGCGACAAGCCCGCGGTGGTGGTAAGAATTAAGGTGTGATGGTAAAGGTATAAAGCTACTCTCTCTTTTCAAAATATGTATATTTTTATGTTGTTTAACAGTATTAAAGCTACATCAAAAGAGAATTTTAGTAGTTGTTTTTAAAATGTTGAATTACTTAAACTCACTTTTTCCAATATCTAATTGGCTTTAGAATCATTGGAACGATAGAAATCAATTTAGAAATAATCATATTCTGATACAAAATTTAAATAATAAAAATGGTTATATTTTAAAATAGGAGTATTTATCAAAATTGAAGTTACAAGGCTTATGTTCAGTTGAGTTACGGCTAATAAACCATGATGTTCTATGCTTTGCTGTGAAATATGTTGATGAATGTATGTTAATACTGTAGAAATAATAGATGGATATATGTTAGAATATGGTGAAAATGATATGTGGATGAGGATTTAATATACTTGTATATTGAGCTCTAGAGTATAATAAATAATAGATTATATAGCATGCTTGCATGAGCTTGTACTAATTACAAGTAGATGATAATGTAATATGCTTATATGTTAAACTTTAAATGTAATAATTACTAGTAGTTTCTAACTATATAAGATGTATATATACAAATGTAGCAAAAAAATGAGTAAAACGTTTATATTTATTTTTTATGGTTTAAATGTCTAGGCTAAAAAATAGACTACGATTAAACAAACCCAAATCAACACTGATTATGTTTTTTTTAAAAAAAATAGAATTTAGCTGCAGCTGAAAACAGCAAGCAAAAATAAGAGATGAGTTACTTGACTAGGCAAGCTGCAGTACGCTTACAGCCAATCAACAGCAAACTGCTTGCCCGTGGCTTTTTGAGACACTAAGCATCCTTTGCAACTCAAAACTTCACGACTTTATCTACCAAGTGGCTCCATAGTCTCTAAAACTTTTGTGAGATTCACGGATTTATGGTCTAATCTCTGTATTTTGAGTGTGTTAAACAGATTTTGGTCGAGGTAGTGAGTGTAGTGCGCACCCACGAATGTGTCTTCCATATAATTGAAAAGGAAATATTTATAACACCATATTTTAAAAAAATTAGTTAGATCGTTTTTACACTATAAATTTCTATAATTATATTGTAATTATACGGTAAATTTTAAAACTTATAATATAATTACATTGTCGGTTTTAATATTTATATTGTAGTTTTTCTAATATAATATATAAGATAACTGTGATTAAATATAATTTATTATCTACTTGGAGGAGGAGGTAGAATAGATAAAAGAATACTAAGAGAGAGAGAGAGCAATCATATGGGAAAAAAGTGACTGGACTTTAGTAAAAATATGGTGATATATTTTTAGTAATCCTGAATCGAAAATAATATAATTAGAGGACTTTTGGGTCTCCATTGAACGAGTATGGACTAGAGTACATGTCATGTATCTCCCAGTATTCCTAAGCTCGTAAATTTTGTAATCTGAACCTGGTGTAGACTTGTAAATACAGAAAATAAAAATGCATGCTTACGTATGTAGTGCACATACCAGCAAGCTGAAAGGGCGCGGTGAATTTCCGAGCCCGTTCAGCACCGACTACCTAGCAGCAGCCACCCGTAACCGCAGCAAAGTCGCCCACAAGGTTCAAATCACTGGCACATGACTTGAAATTGAGTTAGTTAGAGAGCATTAATTACATCACGCATCCCGCGAAAAGCAGAAAAGGCAGTGGCGAAAAACCACTAGATCGCGAAGCCAAAGCACCAGCCGGACGGACGGGGCGAACGCGAGGCGCACCACCCGAGGAGCGCGCGCGTCCGCATCCCGCGCCGACCGTCCGGTCCCGATCCGACGGCCCACGAGCTCCCCGACGGGCCGCGGAGACGCGGTGCCGCACCCCCCGCAACTCAGGAGCCTCGCCCGGGAGGCTGGAGCTTGTTCGCCCACGAGGGAGGCCGCGGTAACCTCACCGGATTAACCTGACCCAGTAGTTAGCCGGTGGTCACCTGACCCGCCCCCTTGGTTACCTTGTCGCTTGGGCTTATATAGTCTGGTGACTCTGGTCCTCTCTGGCTGAGCTCGAGGTCGAGGTTGCCAGTGTGGTGGGTGTGGGTGGGTGACGACGGCGACGGCACGGACGACGGGGATGAGCTGCAACGGTTGCCGCGTGCTGCGGAAGGGGTGCAGCGAGGAGTGCGTGCTGCGGCCGTGCCTGCAGTGGATCGACGGCGCCGAGGCGCAGGGCCACGCCACCGTGTTCGTCGCCAAGTTCTTCGGCCGCGCCGGCCTCATGTCCTTCCTCACCGCCGTCCCCGAGCCGCAGCGCGCAGGTAAGGGCGGAATTCGCACGATGGTTTCTCCGGCCGAGCGCGTGTTCATGGCTGATTTGTGCGTGCCGTTCTTGGCTGCAGCGGTGTTCCAGTCGCTGCTGTACGAGGCGGCGGGGAGGACGATCAACCCGGTGGGCGGCGCGGTGGGGCTGCTCTCGTCGGGGAGCTGGCACCTCTGCCAGGCGGCGGTCGAGACCGTGCTGCGCGGCGGCGGCATCCACCCGCTGCCGGATCAGCTCGACCCCGGCAACCCCTCTGGACACGTCGCCGCCTTGGCGAGGCGCGCTGTGGGGTGCTCCACGTTCTCGACGGCGAAGCGGTCGACGAGCAAGAACCCTGCTGAGCATGACGCCGCGGCGACCCAGCTGGTGGAACCATCTTGCGACCTCGGCCTGTGGCTCAGCCCCGGCTCCCCGCCGGCGCCCGGAGAGCGGCGAGCCGGCGGCAGGAGGGCCGCCACGCCGTCCATGAACTCCGAGGGATCCGTCACGACGGGCGGCGGCGGCGGCGAGAGGGAGCGCGAGCTGCTGAATCTTTTTGTCTAGGCTAGCTATCTAACCTACTGAATCTCATATTCTACCTTTGCTCGGGGTCGGCGTTTGTGCTGCAGCCCGGCGAACTCTTTGCTATTGCCTCTCGCCGGCGAGGTATCCCTAGCCATTTTTTGGCCGTGTAAAAGTCGCCGGTGCGGCTCACTGCCGTCTACTTGACTAGGACTACCTTTTGTTTTCTTCTCTACATTAATTGTTAGTAGTAGCATCAAAACAATCGTCGAATAAAAGCGAACAGATTAACCTCGCGCGCCCTGGTCGATCTTATCCGCAGCTTAATTATCAAAAGCTATGTGGTTAGTGTTTGCCAGCTGCTTCATCCGCATGGTTAAAGACCACAGCTAAACGTGCCATGCTTGTGGCTCTTCACGTGATGGAGCCAAAGGCTGCGTTCGGTTAGAACCGAATCAGCGAGCTCCTAAACGAGACGGCTGATTAGTACGTATTTAATTAAGCGTTAATTTAAAAATATTTAAAACTATATTAATACAATTTTAAAGTATTTTTTATTAAATATTTTTTAAAAATAGGTTACTTAACAGTTTAAAAATATATAAAGTTAAAAGTTGAGGTTGGAAAGCGATGAAAACGAATAGAGACCGAACCAATTTGCGTATGGTTAATCCAAGAGGACGTATTGAAATTGATCTAGTAAGTCGAAAAAAAGGAGAGGAGGGGGGGGTGCTTGGGAGGTGGCGAGTGGGGATGGGGTTGGATGAATAGGGCGGTTCATCTTTGCACAGGGGTGAAGTACCGCAGCCCCGCGTGTCGGCGCGGGCGCGAGGCGACGACTTGATGCGATCCCGCGGCGCGCCCTTTTCTGCCTGCCGCGGTCCCGTCTCGGGAGCACAACCCGTTGGTCTGTACGGCTGCGGGTACGACGCCGGGCAGCGGTAGCCAAGCGCGCTGCATCCGTACGTGCTTGCCTTGGTCGACAAACGAGATGAATAGTTACAGTAATATTCGTTACTTATTTTAAAATATAGAGTATTAGTATTTTTGTTTCATGCTGTAAAAGTTTTAATTTTTTTATAATAACACTTCCATATGTTTAATCAGATTCATAAATGTAAAGTATATTCAATGTTAAATTTAATGAAATCAATTTGGTATTCTATATTTTCTTAGTTAAATATAAAAAAAAATGATTTTAAAAAAATCAAAATATTTTGTAATATGGAATAAATGAGTACTACTATAGTGATCCAATGCCGTGAATCAAGCCAATGTAGCACGTTTTCTTTTCATGTTTCGACGAAACACCTAATGACTCGATCTAACATCGTTGCCATTGTCCATTCATGAATGGATCGAGGAGTACTGCTGCTGCAAGTGACTTGAGCCATTACGTAGGAGTGGATATGTTCACTAAAAAATCCACTAAACAAAATTATTACGGGCCTTGGTTCTGTTGCCGGTGAATTCTCATCACTTATCCCACGTAAAAAAAAGTATTCCCACGGAGAAAACATGTATGGGAACATATCAACATGATCGCGTCGGAATCCCCGTTGATACGATGCTGATTCTTCATTCGCCTGTACTCTGCCCCTATCGTGGATCACCGACGAGCTGAAACGAGACGAGGCGAGGCGACGATCTCTCGTTCGTACGTTCGCCCGCTCGCGCTCCAAATCTCGAACTTGGAAAGCAATTCGACTTTAGATTTCGCTAGATTTATTCATTTATGCTGTCCCTCCGAGTGCTGGCTAGCTAGTGGCCAAATTTCAGAGCCGATTCTTGGCCGGTTGGGCACATGATACACATGCTTTCTTTCTGGTGTTCTTTATTCTGACAACGCCTGTGTGTACATAGTCCACAGTCCACGTAGCAGCAGCTCTGGTGAATTAGAGAAATACTACAAGCCCCTAAACACTTACTCCAAAATATCACATAGGCTTATATGACTAAGTAGTGGAGAGAGAGTAGTAGTCACTCCTCGTACAAGGAGCATTATCCACACAAACTATAAGAGAAAAACAAAGATTAGATAAAAGTAAAATAAAATTATTAGGATTAGTATACTTGAGCTAGTGTAGAGATAATATATTATACATATCTCTTATATGATGAATAGCTTATATAAATAAAATTAGAGACGTCAACTATCTCTCTTATAAGACTTGTCTTAGGGTTTAGGACATGGTGCACCACTATGACAGGTGGCTTCCACTTACCATGCTAGTGTATCAATTCTAGCTTAGCCAAGCTTATGTTCTCATCGGGCTCCTCATTCCATGTAGAAGGTATAGGTGTCACAACAAGAAAAACATAAGACACTCAGAGCCACGTTCTCTAGCCGTGTTGTGGGAAAGGGCAAGTCCCACATGTGATGTATAAGGTCTCCCATCATCATTAGCATGGTTAGTTGGCAAGGCAGCCGGAGAGGGGGAGAGGCAGCAACCGAAGAGGGAAAAAGCAAATCCAAAGTGAGCAAAGGCGATGGTTGGAGTGGATGGAAAAGCCACACCCAACGATCTTTCGGATAGATCTAGGACCACTATCAACCTTTCCAATACCATAATCGTAGCCTATTCGCCTTATTGGTGTTGTCTAGGTGGGTAGACAACACAGCAACGATGATATGAACCTTGGCTACTCTAGATTTGGCGTCTCAAAGCTTGTTATCATCCACTGCTCTGTGTCACTAAGCTCATCATCGTCTTCCTTTCTGCACCACCAAACCCCTCATCATCACCTGATCCGTGCTCCTCCAAGGAGCTCATCGACCCACCACACAATTCTTGCTATTGGGCTTGTTGTTGTGCTCCACTTTATGCCGTCGTTATGGAGTTTATTAGCCATGCCACTCGATCTAGGACTTATGGTTGTTGATGGTGGTGGATAATGGAGAGAAAGGAGACAAGTTGACTTGGAATTTTGTACTAGAGGAAAAGCACATTTTTAATCTATCTATATCTATACTAATTTGACACATTTTAGCGGATCTTATGTTAAACATGATGATCTAGTCATTTATTATACAGATACTACCATCACAACCGTTAATCTGGTAAGCACTTAATGCCATGGGCCACCTACAAACCCATCTACTATAGGTCAATCCCATGATACTTTGCATCCGTATCTCATCCAGATTAAAACGGGAGCCCAAACTGGCTAACGTACCCAATACCCTCTATAGATTGGGATTGTTCTCTAACCATAAAAGTTTTCACGTACTGTAACGTGTACACATGCAGTAAGCTTGTCCTATATCTCATCCTCTCCTCTCGCTGCCCGTGTTAAAGATCTGGTGGATCGTGGTAATAAGACGATCCTATAAAACATACAATATAAATACCATGGACTCTTCACTTCTTCCAAGAATTTAATAATTGTAAAATTCGGAATTAGTCAATATGAAGTTGTACCTCAACAAATCTCAATTTAGTATTTTTTATTTTTTTTAATTTTGAAATTTGAAATTAATAATTAATTAGAAAGTTTTAATTGATGAGTACTTTTTTTACAAGCTGTCAAAAAACAACCAATATTTTTAGCATAAGATTATTTTTTTATTATATAATAACTAGCATGATGGCCTACACAGATTACACGGTTATAAAATTCCCTTAATATATACTTTCATATTTTATTATGAAGAAAATATTAAAAATGATAATATAAATTTAAGCTCCATTGTAACTTGACCACACTTACGTACGATATTTTAATTAATAAAGTAATTCCTATTTTAACCAATATTTTATAAACTTTTATGTATTATATTATGATTAATGTAGTAATTCCTAAGTCAATAAAACAAACGTGACATACCATTTAGTATTCTCTTATTAATTCAATAAACCAAGGATATACAAACTCTATTATATATTTGTCTCTCTTCTTTCTTTCATCTCTATCTTTAGACTAATAGTGGGATTTTTTTCACTATATCTAGTGACATTATATCTCATAACCATGATAGTTTATATCCTGTTTAAAATAAGAAATTATTCGTCATTATCAGCACTTCTTTATTAGGCTTACTATATTTTATTTCATCGTTGTTTCTCACGGTTTAGATGGTAGGAACTCCATCGTCAGGTTAATATAAATTTGAGGATCTAATTTTATCTGTTAGTTATATATTTTTTTAATGTAGATTGGATGATAAATATATTTTTCTTTTTCTTTGATTAATGTGTTAGTTCTAAGAATTTTCAATTAGCATGAGAGAATTCTAGTTATTTTTATCTCGTAGGATTAATGTGGGGCTCTTAGGAGAGTCTCCAATTAGTACCAACAAAGATATAGACTGTTCTCTCAATATTATTTATTTTTAATCTAAATCTAGAATATTTCTAAATCCTACTCCTACCTCAACTCTTTTCTCAGTAATATTTTTAATCCGAATTTAAGATATTTTTAAGTTGTATTTCTACATTGAGTCTTTCTCTCAATATTACTTATTTTTAATCCAAGTTTAAAATATTTCTAAATAGCATTTCAATGTTAAGTCTTTCACTTAATATTATTTATTTTAAATCCAAATTTTAAATATTTCTAAATTATACTCTACATGAACTTTTTCACTATAGTATTTATTTTTTAATCCTTATTTTACATATTTTTAAATTATATTTCCATGTGGACTCTATCTCCTAATATTATTTTTTAATCCAACTTTAGATATTTCTAAATTGTATTTCTATATGCACCCTTCTCTCAATATTAATTATTCTTTAATTTTAAATCCCAATTTTAGATTTTTTTCTAAATTGTATTTCTACACAGACTCTTCTCTAAAAATTAATTATTATTTTTATTTTTTATCCAAATTTCATATTTCTCTAAATTGTATTTCTTGATGGGCTCTTCTTTTAATATTCTTTATTTTGTATTCCGAATTTTGGATATTTTGAATTGCATTTTTACTTGGAATATGATATTTTGTTTATCTAAATTGTATTTCTAAATGGGCTCTTCTCTCAATATTAATTATTTTCAATTTTTAATCTAATTTCATATTTCTCTATGTATTTCTACATGAACTCTTCTTTCCATATTATTTATTTTGTGTACTGAATTTCAGAAATTTTAAATTATACTTATTTTTTTTACAATCAGTGTTGAAAATGTTAGGATATGAGAACGAGTATAGCCCTTGCGCACTACTACGTCCTAGCTCATCGCGCTACGAGAAGTCCTACAACTTGCGTGCACACGTACCAGTCAAGTCGGTTGGTGCACGTACCGTATGACTTACGCCGTCACGTATCGTGGGGCAGTGGGCATAGGACGCAGCCCACGCCACGGTCCACAGCTTTCCGTGGCCGCGGGACCGCGCGCCCTCGAGTAACGTAGCCCCGCACCCGCGGCGCGGCGAACGGCGGCGGAGACGAGCACCCCCCCCCCACCCACGCGTGCTTCCACTGACGCGTGCCGGGACACGGTGCTAGACTGCCAGTGGACCGTCACGTATCGAAGGTGATGGCATGTACGCGCGCCCGCTGCTGCGCTAGCTGGGCTTGCCCACGCCAAGTCGCGGTTGCTCTGATCGCTGCAGCCCATACGAACCATACAATTGCCAGGCCGAATTGAGATGCCCAAGCTGTGAACCTTTATCATGTCAGGGGAAATTGGGCCGTACGTAGCAGCCCATATACTGCCGCTCAAACCAAACTATGCACTGCAGTCTAATCTCATCCTGAAACGAAGTTACGGATTGCTCTGGGATATAATCGGAATGAATTATACCCTAATCCAAACTCCGAAGCGTGTATGTTCAACTGGGTATGTTTCCCGTCCAAATACTACCTTAAACATGGAGCTTTGGATATGGCAGCTATCACTGCATGTATCTGGTGTCTGAAACCCTGAATCCGGAATAAAATGCATTGTACTTGTATCGTCCTTGTCGACACCAATATAGTGCCCAACGGGCGAGTACAATGCACTGGTATTTGTTTAGCCTGCATGCACTCACAGTAGCCTAACTGGCCGAGTATTTCTGATCCCAATTTGGTGTTACAAAAATACAACAGGACTCCAAGGATAAGAAAACAAATTAGCAGTATAAGCCCTCTTTCTCCGAGCAGGACAGCTACGAGCTCATGCACAGGACACATGGATTTTAGTGACGTATACCCTAAACAATGATTGGAATGCAGCCAGTGCAAGTAGTAGCTTCAAACTACCATGCAAGCATCAGAGACAGGAATCAGATCAGTAGTCACTAAGTGTGAGTGCCATCAAATGGAATAATCAGAAAACACACAGCAACTAAACTATGCATCTGCAAAATGCTTTTGTATCAGCTCAGAAACCCAAGCATTTGTCCTGACTCTTTTGGACTCCTCATGTCTGGGGCATATCCACAGATAGGAAAAGTGTCTCTCCAAGCCCTTGAGCACATGCACACTCATTCTTGCATTGCTTTCACAGCACTAGCACATCTTGTTTCTTGTTGTGTCCTCTTGCAAAAATCCATTGGGATTCAGTAGCTAAAGAGAATTTCCCTATATAAGTTCAAATGCCTTAGCCTAGTTGCTTGTCCCCTTGCCCTTTTATCCTCTAGTTGAGACAAAACAATTATGCTAATCCTTCTCTGCCAAATATAAAAGACCTGTTGCCACAGAGGGCCAGTGCCTTTCAGTCTTCTGTAACAGAATGACAAGGAGAAATTGCTCCTTGAGAAAAAGCTGAAATGCCTTAGCCTAGCTACTTGTCATCTTGCCCTTGTAGCCTTAAACAAAAATCCTGTTTAGTTAGTGGCTGATCACAATGGGGACTAGTATAATAGACATGCTTAACCCTACCCTCTTCGCCCTATGTGCTTTCCATCAGATTCTTCTACTGACAAAGTTGGTCACCTTTCCATGCGATAGCCTTTTTCTGGGACTGTGTAGCAGTAGTGGTCATTGCAGCAAAGCATATATACTTGCAGTGGTTAAGTCCAAGAGGGAACAGGCAGTCCACAACTTTTGCCACGTTTGACCGGGACATTTGGGGATGCCATGGATCTCAAGCTGTTTGTTCTGATGTGACCATAATTTTTTGATGTTGTTTAAGTCATCAACAACCTAATCTCTGAATCGATCGATCTGCGTTTTTTGGTTGCTGGATTCTGGTGTTTTGACGATGCATCATACGCAGCTTGATCCTGCCAATGCTTTTTACTTGTTAGGTGTGTGGTATAACCAAAAGCATACGCTTAATTAGCCTAAGGATCGACTCGTGTGAATGCTTATATATATATAACGTAGTTGATGTAGGAAAATTTCGACAAGTAACCAACAACATCACCTTTCCAGACGATCACGACATCAGTAAACTAGTTGTTTCTCTGGGTTGAGCTAGCTAGCGACCTAGCGTTTTCTGGAATTATGTACGTATGCGTTGCTTGCCGATAAACGTCGTTGTTGTCTGCTGAGTAAATTTCAATATCACAATTCTGAACTATTGTGAATGTGTAAGAATATATATGTAAGAAGCAAATATACACGCCGAGATTCTCAATGGATAATCTTCAATTACTTTTGGCGAAACTATGTATAGATGCATGAACAAGTCAAATCATTTTTTAGAAAAAAAATTAACAGCACGTACTTATCTGTTGTTATATATATAATACAAGATGATGACGGTTGCAAATAAAAGAAGAAATGTATTATTCAAACTATGACGGAATTTCTTTAAGAGATATTTACGGTCATATATGGAGAAGTTACTGAACAATACCACATTTTATAATGTTAATTTTGGTACCTTTTCGTTACTTTCCAAGTCAAGAGGTGTTAATTAGGATGTCAAGAAAAAGCTAACACTAAGTTATATCCCTAAGAACTGTAAAATAACTTTTTAATCAAAGGTGATATAATTCAATTTTATAGGAAAGCTAACAAATTAATGTGGCCATGTTCGAAAAAAAAAAGAAATTGTCTTTATCTGAGGCAGAAGAGTAGAAGAAACAACTTATATTGTTGTCGCAACGTACCAGTACGTTCAGCACGACTGTGACATAGTAAAGCCACGAGTTCATACCAAAAGCTAGGCCAAGATACATTAGCTCAAAATAATTGCACGGTATTCCTATTCTAAGGACTTGGCTAAATTAATTATTGCCAAGATTGTGCCCCTAAAGTAGCTATATAGTAAGTGTGTCATGATCCATACAACATACATCCTAGCTATCACAATTCAGCAGGTTAGCAGCAACTACTACTTCTACTAAATATGAAACGGTATGTACCCAATATATCTACGTTTTCTTTATACTTATCTGTATAACTTATTAGTAATTAAAAAATAATTTATGAGTAAAATTTTTATATACATATTTTTACCGATTCAGAAGCAAATGATATAAAATAAATTACGATAAAAAACCATAAAATTAACTTAAAAATTGAGTCTTAATTTAAATTCTAGCTTATAAACATTAGTCTCTAACTGTTCTACAAGAACAGTACTATGAGACAAAGAAATAACAATTACAAACCATTAGAAATTGCCCATTATATAACAAAAGGCTAGTCCGAATCATCACCCCATTAGGTTTTTTTCCATCATCGGGGAAAAAATAACAACATGCATCATATTGATCTATCTATCAATTATCACAAGAATTCATCCCTCACCAGCAAATAAGACCGTAATTATCAACCATACAGATGACCTGACATACTAAATGATGGGTCATTCCTCCAAACTCTATCTATAACGGTCAAACTGATGTTTTCACCTTCAGAATCCCCTTATTTTTTGGGGGCTCTCCATGTCGTCTCCAGGTGACCTAGGGGACGATTCCAACTTAAGCACCAGCAAAGCCCGTCACCTCCTCCGTTATCATTGCCGTCACCGATGACAGCGGGCCACGGCGATGCCTCCTCTGTTCCCAACTCCTGCTCGTATGTTTGTCTGTTCACTCTTCTTCCACTCTCTTCTGGTGCTGTGATAGCCAGATCGGTTCTATTGTTTCTTGCTCGATGCACAGCTTGGTCCTTGGCCACTACTAGTCGTCTAGCTATGGCAAACAAGAAATCATCCGCGACATCCTCCCCTCTCACCCTCCTGGTTTTAGTGTTCGGTTTCTTGCGCCGTATGTCGTTGTGCTACACAATCCGAGGCGTCAGAACCAGTTTCGTCGTTCTTGGCCCTAGAACCATCAACCTCTGCCCTCGATCCGTCAACTCCGAGTATGCCAAAGTCTTGCTTGTCAAGTTCTGTCCCTCTACGTTTTTGGCATGCTTCTTGTTTGATCCGGGCGGCTCTAGCCTCCCCTCACTCAATCTGTCTGTTTTAGAGTTGGTCCAGATGGATTTGGTCTTATCTCCCTTGGTTGTGCTCCCCCCAGATCTGGTTCGAGTTTTCCTTCCTCTTCTATCAATTGAGTGCCTTTGACGTTTGCTCTGCTGGTGCGACTGCCGCCATTTCCAGTTCATTTTTGCCTAGTTCTCTACTTTGTTTTCATCCTTTTTGCTTGGGCGTCTTTGGCCACAACATTCAGCGGCCTTCCGTCCTTTGGGGTTTCCTGTCCCCCAAGGACATTGGAGGGCGTTGAATCAACTGGCAATTTGATAAAAAGCCTGGCACTTGATGGCTCAATGCGGGCGGTCTACGGCTGATTCTTGGCTCTTCATGACTGTCCGCAAAGAAGATGTCTTCGTGTCCAACGAGTTCTGCCTTGTCGGCAAACCTAGAATGCTGGCATTAGCTTTGACCTGGGATTTGGTTGTGTTTTGTTGGTGAAACAAATGTCATGTGCTCCTTTTTTTTCCTAATCCTTTAGTAGGTGTTTGTGTGCTTTTTAGGTGTTGTGATCATCTACGTTTTCTTTTCTCTGTAACACCCCGTAATTATCCTCCAGGGCTCCCTGTGTAAGCTACTTTGAAGTAATATATATTCAGGAGGATAATTCGTCCCCCAGTGACGCTTCAAAAAAAAAAAAAAAAGAAGGTCGAACTAACAACCCGCCACACCTGTCACTGATTGCAAACAATTCTATCTAATCCGTTACAAATGACCCGTTATTAGTAACCAGTTTTATAGCAGTGTGTAGGTATCGGAAATCTGAAATACATAATTAACTAGGGTGATTACAGGCATCGATAATATGATCCACGGTGCACGTCAACATCGTCTATCCTCTTGTCACACAGAGCATCAGATTCCGTCGTCGCTGCATGCACACGTATCATCTTCATCTATATATGTGCTACATGGCTAGCTAATCTACCAACATGCACGCTGATCAGTATTCCGTGAGTCCGTGGTCCATTCATGTCTGATTAACCCGCAAATCATATGGTGTTTACCGCATATATACTATGCCCAACTGCATCAGATAAGCTAGATATTTCAGACAAAGGAATAAAACTCAAGCGCGGCAGCTAGCTTTCGGTTGGTTGCTACTGTATATACTTGTTACACGTACAGTGTGCTCAGCAGTAGTAGCCACCAGTAGCTAGCTCACCAATGGAAATGAACTTAATAATGAAGCTGACATGTGGTCCTGGTCGGCCGCAGCCAGACCACAGCTTGATCGATCGATCGGTCTCTGCTGCATCCGTATCGTACGTCGTCACATCTCGTCCCAAGCACATGCACATGAACAGAGCACTGCAGCAGCAGGCGGCAGGAGGGCTACATAGTCACGAGGAATCTCCGGGTTGTTACTACGCTGAAGCAGATGCAGGCAGCCATGCGTGCGTTGCACGCATGATTTCATTCACTTCGTCACGCAGCAGATGCATCGATCCGTTTGTTCGTGATCGGTGGTACGGTGGGCGAACGTAAGCGGAGATCCGGTGGGGGCTGGGCTTCTCCAACGGCCGGTGAACTGGCGTGCGCAAGAGTACCAGCCCCGCGGTTCACGGGAGATCGTACGTTGCGGCGCGTGCGTGCCGCCGGCTGCGCGGCCGGTCACGGAAACTCCGTGCATTTATCGCTCGCCTCGCGGGCCGACGTGCGGCGTCGGCAGGCAGAAGCCGAACTGAACTCTCTCCCCTCGATACATGGGAGTGGGACAGCACTGTACTATACGCTACTGATGCTGGTGTGCACCGCATCATGTGTGTGACGCATTGAACGCGCCCGTGCTGTACTGATCTGCGATCAGTAGGGCCGGAAATGAATGCTTCGATCTGCTTCTGTTTTGGTGTACACAGCAATGTGTTTTGGGTTTTCTTGGCATCTTTCCTGTTACAGGGAGGCATAAATAATTCACATCATGAATGCAGACATCCGTAGATATATGTTTTTTTTTCAAATAGGCACGAGCAATGTTGGATGAATTTATAACTTGTAAGTCTAAGTAAATTCCACTGGATTTCTACTCCAAGTAATGATAGGCACTTGGAATTGGAATGCCACTGGATGAAATCTACCAAAAACAACCATCTACCAACAACTACATTGGTAAATAATGGCTCGTCCCCACCACTACCAAGTACCGAGATTAATTACTATGGTGTAATATTGAATCGTTATGCTAAATAAATTGTGAATATATGATCCTATCCGAATGAATGTTTTAGGATCTAACTGCAATAAAGTAGTGGCTGAGCCAACGATGCCATCAATGCAGTAAAGACATCTTATGTGGCACCAATGACTACCAGATCGGTTACCAATGACGTGTGCTGTAGTAAGCACCAATGACCACCAGATCGCCCTGGGAGCTGACTACCACGAGGTAATGGCACGACAAACATGCATTTAACTAAAGGCAGATTGAGGATATGATTATATAGAAGAAATAAAAAAAACCAAAACATACAGTAATTAACTAATAAGAGGATTTGCTTGGTTAATCTTAAACAAATGCCCTCTTATTCTATTGCAACGAACAAATGGAATTATTCAAAGTGTAACCCTACTGTTCTATTATAAGCAACTTATATATCACAAGTGCCATCTATCAATCAATTTGGTCGAAATGTTAATGTCTACGCTCTGCAAAGTAGCATACCTAGTCTAAAAAAATCTTCTGCTGAATAGTTTTCAGTGCTTGGACGCGTAAGTTTAGATCCATACAAAGAGTCGTTTTCCGCTTTCAAAAATATTGAGAATATTAAATAGAATGGACCCTCTCTAATTACTAAACTAGTTCTGGCTTTGTTCCATGTAGGACCCAACACGAACTGACCAAATCATTTCACCATGATATGCCCCGTGATCTCTCTCTCTCTCTCTCACTTCTCTCTCTAAAATAATCGTGTTGCAAAATATTAATATCCTCACAAAATTCCTTAGCATATATTTACATGGAAGTGTTCACCCGTTCAACCGTACGTCGATTTGTGCATCTTTCATGAGGTCATGAACTCGTGTTTCGCCTCCACAATTTCATACTACGTGCAACAGTGCAAGCAGACTAGTCGCGCATGTGTGTCTGTTTTGTAGGAACGTGTTTTTATATCTAACTAATTTTCTTAAAGTATTTTTTAAATCATCAAATAAATTATAATGATGATAACTAAAGTTTCCTTTTGTAGTAATGACAAATCTATTTTTTTGGAGCGAGAAACAAAGTTGCTCTCTGTCATATACAGCTCAAATCAGTACTACACAAAAAAATATAGAAAGTTCAGATGAAGCAATAAGAATTATTTGAAGTCCGAATGTGCTACAAGGTTTTAAAAAATGGGGGCTACCAGCTAGATTTCATTTTACCCTTTAATTTGGTGTGTGTTGACAATTATCATTTTATAGGCATTACATTTACCAAGCAGAGTAATTATAAATTATTTTTCATGTGGTGACATGTTAGCGATCTTGATAATTACTAGTTACTATAGACAAATATATAAATAGCTGGCCATCCAGAACTATCCAAGAAACCACTACATAATTCCCTCTATAATTAGCGACTTGTAACCTTCTTCCATTCCCCTAGTATTCCCCATCGTCTCCTCGCTTTCCCAACTGCTCCCTGATCTGCTAGTTCATCCTAAGACAAAATTTCCTTGTAGGCAATCAAGCAGAAATTTCGCCAGGTTGAATCTTGAATCTCGATTGTCTAGTCATTCTTAGCTTCTGGTTAATTACATAGTGTAACAGTGCTCCCAGATCTCGATATATCCTTCTTTGTAGATGGTAAGTAGTACATGGGAGAAGAATTCATTAATTTCTTGCCATTTTCTTCCAGCTACAGATCATTTCTAGCTAGATACAAACCATCTAAAGTTGCATCTCTGCTCGACCCTTCACTGAAATATTCCTTGTACTTGATGATCATCACTGCCCTTCTCCATTGGATCAATGTTGTTCCCAAAGTTCTAATGGAATTGGCTTAGCTTAGCTTAGCTAGCAGCTGCTTGGAGTGAGACCACGTGTGGCTCCAAGCAACAAGTGCACAGCCCTCTACATATGCCTTGCACAAGCACCAAATCCGTGCCACAAACGCTCAAAGTGTACTAGCTCTGCGTCGCTGCCGTTTTCTAATCTTCTCGCTGCTGCGCCGCTGGTGGATTGTAGTTGTAGTAGTAGTAGCTTTGTATTGGCCGTGCCGCCTGTGTCGCGCCACTACATGATGCAGTTTACGCACACCACGCCACCTCCACCGCCTCTGCACCCTAATGGGCATGGAGGACTAGGGTTAGGGTTGTACCTTGACTTCGGTGCGACGAGGGTTGGAGGAGGAGGAGGACGGCCGTGGTTGGGTGGGAGTTTCGCCCCGACGGCGACGACGATGTCGAAGATCTCGTTGGGGAACATCAACAGCACGAGCTGCATTGAGCAGCTGCTGGTGCACTGCGCCAACGCCATCGAGGCCAACGACGCCACGCTGACGCAGCAGATCCTGTGGGTGCTGAACAATATTGCGCCGGCGGACGGGGACTCCAACCAGCGGCTCACGGCGGCGTTCCTGTGCGCGCTCGTGTCGCGGGCGTCAAGGACGGGCGCGTGCAAGGCGGTGACCGCGGCCGTGGCGGATGCGGTCGAGTCGGCGGCGCTCCACGTGCACCGCTTCACGGTCGTCGAGCTCGCCAGCTTCATCGACCTCACGCCGTGGCACAGGTTCGGGTACACGGCGGCCAACGCCGCCATCCTCGAGGCCGTCGAGGGGTTCCCCGTCGTGCACATCATCGATCTCAGCACGACGCACTGCATGCAGATCCCGACGCTCATCGACATGCTCGCCTGCCGCGCCGAGGGGCCGCCGATCCTCCGTCTCACCGTGGCCGACGTCGCTCCCAGCGCTCACCCGCCGGCACTCGACATGTCCTACGAGGAGCTCGGCGCGAAGCTGGTCAACTTCGCGCGATCCCGCAACATGTCCATGGACTTCCGGGTGGAGCCCACCTCGCCGGCCGACGCGCTCATGTCTCTGGTCGACCAGCTCCGGGTGCAGCAGCTCGTCTCCGACGGCGGCGAGGCGCTCGTCGTGAACTGCCACATGCTGCTCCACACCGTCCCGGACGAGACGGCCGGCTCGGTCAGCCTGTCGCAGCCGCCGGTCTCCCTCCGGACCATGCTCATCAAGTCGCTCCGAACGCTCGACCCGACGCTGGTGGTGGTGGTGGACGAGGACGCCGACTTCACGGCGTGCGACGTGGTGGGGAGGCTGCGCGCGGCGTTCAACTTCCTGTGGATCCCGTACGACGCCGTGGACACGTTCCTCCCCAAGGGGAGCGAGCGGCGGCGGTGGTACGAGGCGGAGGTGGGGTGGAAGGTGGAGAACGTGCTGGCGCAGGAGGGGGTGGAGAGGGTGGAGCGGCAGGAGGACAGGGCGAGGTGGGGGCAGCGGATGCGCAGCGCTGGGTTCCGGCCGTCGGCGTTCGGCGAGGAGGCGGCCGGGGAGGTGAAGGCGATGCTGAATGAACACGCGGCCGGGTGGGGGATGAAGCGGGAGGACGACTACCTCGTGCTCACATGGAAGGGGCACAAAGTCGTGTTTGCCTCGGTATGGGCGCCGTCCTGAGCTTGTGGGCGACGGCATGCCTAGTGTACCGACGGCCGGCAACAAGGTGAGTGGGCGTGTAGGTGTGTGCATGCCTGCTTTGCAATGGATATTGGATTTAGGGTTTGTTTGTGTATGTTCATGGTGAAAAGATGGGTCTTGTTAAGTTTGGCTTTACTTGTTGATTTGCTTAGATGATTCGTCGTTTTGATCAATGTAATGAGGATCTCTCTCTAGCTCTTACTCTAATGAATGAATGAAGAAAAAACTTGCATTGCTCCAGAAAATTGAGAAGTATATGTCACAAGTTTCCTTGAAGCACTTGTTACTTTGTTAGTGGATTTTTGCATGCTCTCTTGTTGCAACTGGTGCTTCGATACTCTTTCAAAAACAGGAAAGGAAACAGCTGGATGCTGATACCCCTACGATCTTCTTTGAAGAATATACCCCTAAGCTATTTGCGTAAGCATAGTAATAGTAATAGCAATTAACACAAATTAAAGAGTTGATCAACCAATTCTCGAATTTATGCTCTCGTCTTTTGAGAGAGCACATCATGATGGGAATATATACTCGTCGGACAAGTCGCAACAAAGTGCATGCATCCTCATTCATTTTTACTTGGTTTGGCAAAACTACATATGGATATAATTTGAACAAGTATCCACGAGTTTGGTGCAAAGCAGATATCTACTCATTCTAGCATGAACATAAACGCGTGCCCGGTGTCCTAACAAAACCGCGAGCCATTGCTAAGTGCATCATATTCAATATATATATATTCAATGACCACTGCATTTATTAATACAAATCCCTTACCTTATTATTCCGTAACTTCATTATATATGATTAACAACAAGCTAGCTAGCTAGCTGATGGAGCATATAGTTATGAAGCTATGTTTAGCTAGACTGATTAGCATCCATGCAAGTCAGTGAGACTGGTGATATAAGTTCGTGACGTTTACTTTAATTTGTATTCCTCGTAAAGAAAAGTTTAGAGATATCTTGAATCAACCATCAAAACAGAAGAAGAAAAGGTGTTTCATGAGCTTTCGGAGTTAATTTGTACTTTTTAGATTTTGTATATTTATATTAGATAAATGGCAATCATATATATATGTGTAAATATTCTTCAAAAGTTGTTATAACTAGTGGATTTCCCATGTAGTTTTGCACAGCGCTAGTTAAACCGGATATAATATACAACTATTAGTTCCTATATATATATAAATATAATTTCCTATATATATAATTATATCATGTATACAATATAGATCTTAAAAAATATGAGTGAATTTGATATAGCTCTTTTCTATGCTTCTAAAGATATAATTGTATCTTGTATACAATGTATATAACTCTTGCAATCAATCTAAACCATTATAGTTTGGTATCTAACGGTGCATATTTATTTTTTCTCTAATTAATATGATAATTTCTAAATCTCTAGAACTTATTTTCAAGTCATCTTTATAGATTGATATATTTTATCAAACTTTATAAATGTATTTTGATAGAAAATAGTGGTCAAAGTTTCATCTCGAACACCATGTAGATGTCCAAATTAAACGACAATTTTTCATGACCAATGTAAGTATTAATGACCTAGATCAAATATAAATAATTAGCAATAGTTACTTTGATTTTTCGCAGAAAGTCAGAAACCTTGAAACAAGTACACAGTGCAATCCGGCTCCAAAACTCCAAAGATCTTCACGAGTATTTGATCAGTATTCAGTACGTCCCACATCCAAAGTGCATCAAGAAATATATGCATATAGGTGTTTTTTCTTTCAAGATTTACAAAGTTTTCTGTAGGGAGAAATTGAAGAGAAATACTTAGAGAAAAAACTGAATAAATTACTCTGGTGAAAATAAAGCTATTATTAAACCTTTAGGAGTCATTTGTTTTCGAGCATGCATGGCCATGGATATCGTACAGTTCTCCTGAAATGAGCATCAATGATACACCTATCGGGGGATAGTGAACTAGAGATGCAGCATCCATGCATACCCCAGATTGTCTCTAGTTCTAATTGGGCCCAGCAAATTGATATGTGGCTACGTGGATCAGTGCATGCAATGGTGCAATGGCAATCTAGGTCATTCAATATAAATCCGATTTGTAATTATTAGTACCCCAATTTCAATCCTGGGTGGTGCTAGCAACAACAACGCTCTCAGGTGCCGCTTGCCGCCTCCTTGAAGGTGTTGCTATGGGTTCTTTATCTACCTCCATCTTAGAGGAACTCTCCGAGTGCAAATCTAAATTTGTTTGGATTAGGCAATGTCGTCGTTTCATCGGAATGGCCTTCCTAAAGGCATTATCTTGGAGTTTTTCCCACCCTAGACCACTTGCTTGGGACAATCAATGGTCAGTGCGTTGGAGCAACGATGACATTTCCTGATGGGAGTCGGTGTTTCCATCAAATATTCAGATTGCGTTATGGTGCTGTGACTCTTGGTCTGTGTGGTTAGTCCACAATGACCGTGTTAGAGTTTTTACAGATTACCCTTAATTAATTATGCTGTTTTAAGGTTTTTAGGTCATGTAAAATCATCGGCGATGAAAATTTGATTTATATTAAAATTAGCAAAATTATTCCATATTAAAATTGGTAAAAATAATTTATATTAAAATTAACATTATATAATTGAGTTATATTAAAATTATTGCATATATGTACGTTAATTTGTGGAAATATGTGCCTAAAAATATATTTTTTATTTATATGTGTAGGTATTAAATGTTGAAAATAAATAAAAAAATGTTGAAAAAATTTAGGGAAATTTTGGAAGAAAATTGATAAATTAAATTTTAGAATTTGCTACATTAACAAGCCAAAACGAAGGACAGGCTGGTTGCACAATATAGACGTGGCAGGTAGGCCGAAAGTGAGCTGGCGATGGCGAGTAAGCAGGCTTGTATGGGTTGGAGGAGGCCGAAAGCTAGCAATTCATTGGGTTAGACTGACTTAGTAGGTAGGTTAAAAGTTAGCAGCCTGACGTAATAGGTTGACGACACGACAGCGGCCTAGTAGAGGCGTGGGCACGCACGACAGGATGTGTGGCTGACATATGGGCCTAACGTGGCAGTGAGCGTGAGTATGCGGTGGTGCAGTGGCTGACAGGTGAGCTTGGTGTGATGGAGACGTGGTGCGAGCGAGCGCATGTGCGCGCCAGCATAGGAGATCTAGAGGGATATGTGTCATCGTAGGATTAGATCGATTGGCGTGGCAATAGTAGGATTCTTTGCAGAAACTAATTTTGTGGTCTTTTATGTGTTGGTGATATAACATAATCTTGAGTGCCAACTTTAAATCTGATGGATAAGAAAAAACTGAGCAGTGGTTATTAAATCTCATGGTTATTTAGGTTTTTTCTTTGAGATTTTTTGATTATTTTTTCTATAAATAGAGAGTAAAGTGTTATGGATTTGAGTGAGAGATTTTAGTAGAATTTTTGTAAACATAATTTCGGTAATAAAGATATAGTTTATGTAAGATTAGTACGGTAAATAATCTCTCGTTTATACATTCCTAGCAATTAGTTTTAGATTAATGTATTTTCTCTATGATTTGGATCGGTTTCTTTTATCTAAATTATCTAGGATGTTTTCTAGTGTTATAAAAAGTTTGATTGGTTAATTATTTTCAAATCTCGTATTATTAATTAATTAGGATTTAATTAATTTCGGTCAACCTTCTATTTAATAATTTTGTTTTGTTAATATCTCGAGATTTAGAAGTTTAATTGAGGTCATTTCAATTGAGTTTATTTGCAAATTTTGTATAGTTTGTTTGATAAAATTTTCAGGTCGATCAGGATTATAGATCTATAGCTACAATCTGTCTAGTGATGAAACATTATTCTATCCATATTTAAAAACATAGTTTTTGTAATTAGAGGAAAGTCTTAAATATTTTTTTTGACTTTCGTAATTATTCACCCCCTCTAATTGCTTATCTTAGTGTGAGTTGATACTACAAGTAATCAACGATTAGAAAATATGTCGATACATAGTTGTATTTTAGATGGTGTTGATTTTCAGTTTTGGAAGGCTAAGATGGAGGCATACATTTAAGCTCAAGCCTTTATGATATGTGAGAAGATCTATAAGCCATATCAAGTTTTTAAAAATGATATAGTGATAGTGGTGAACATGTCACATGTAGAGGATAATAGCAAAGCGAAAAATTTGATTATTCCAGGGCTAGGAAGAAGTGACTTTGACAGTGTGGTACATCTCAAATTAGCCAATGAGTTATGGAGAGTACTTTATAATTATCATTAATGGTTAAACACAATAAAAAAGGTACATTACTACATATATCAAAAGGAACACATATATTTTGAGATGAAACCTAGTGAATCTCTTGATGATTTCATTGCTCGCTTCAATAAGATTGTTAGCAACATGTGTTCTGTTAATGTTATATATTCTGAGACTAAAAATTATCGTCAATTGTTAGGAGGTTTAGATATATCTATATAGGAGATGAAGATAACATTAATTAGAGAATCTAATACCATGAGTACGCTTATATTAGATGTGTTTTATTTTAAATTGAAAACTCATGAGCTAGATATTTTTGCTAAAAAAATATACCTAATAAATCAATAGTTATAACTTTACAAACTAGCAACTCTATTGGTGATAACTTTTTATCTAACTATGCCCTTCTTTATCTTCACTAACTGATGAATAGTCAGAACAACTTTGTGAAGATGATTTAATACTCCTCTCCACTCGCTTTATAAGAGCTTTGCAAAATGTTTGATCCAGAAAGAGAGTAAATGGTGGAGAATCTCGAAAATGTTTTGAATGTGGCTTGTTTAATCATCTTCATCCTAAATGAATAAAATTCCTACCAATAATTTATAAGGAGGAAGATAAGGAGGAAGGCGAGATAGAAAGTGACAAAAGCGAACACTCAAGAGTACAAAAAAGAAGGGGTATTTGAACAAGAAGTTAATGTACCATATTATTTCTATTTTTGAACAGGTAAATTTAAGCGATATTGACAGCGAGAGTGATAATGATGCTACTCTCAAAGATAAGAAAAACTTGATTGATTTATATATGATGACAAGTAACAGAAGCGTCACAAGTTGTAACATCGATAATGACAATAATAATGAGGTAGAATATTCTTATAATAATTTAACTTGTATTGTTAAAAACTTAGTAATTTATTAAAGAAGAGAGATAAAAAAAATTAAGAAATAATATGATTTGGTTGAACAATTAAATGTTAAAATTGCAAGATTTAAAACTTTGACTCCTATAGATCATTCTTGTAAATCATGTGACTTAGGAATTTACTTCTCTTAGAAATATTCATGCTTCTACTTTAAAAGAACTTAACCTTCAAAAAGAAGAAAAATAATAAACATATTTGGATAGTTGATAAATCTTCTTATTGTGATAATTATAATTATCTTAAGTTAAACTTGAGGGATGCTGATATTAAAATTGCTCAATTAAAAGATGATCTTACTATTAATAGATTCTTTCATGTTCTAATTATAGTAAAAAAGATAGAACCAAAAGCTTAAATTAAATTTTAAATCAAGAAACTAGTTCTCAAAAATTTAAAATGGGTTTGGTTATAATCCTTATAATTATTCTAAGACTCATACTCTAACTATTGTTAAATCATTTGGTAGAGGCATAATTGAAATAGTTGATAATCTAAAA
Source organism: Oryza coarctata (assembly GCA_030770085.1). Lineage (NCBI taxonomy): Eukaryota > Viridiplantae > Streptophyta > Magnoliopsida > Poales > Poaceae > Oryza > Oryza coarctata. The sequence goes on from CM061475.1 coordinate 16,771,878, forward strand.
GGATATTCTTAGATCCAGTGGTATTATATCATCTACTGACATAACTAGTACAGGTGTTGTTTCTACTCAAATTAAATATAAAATTAAGTACAATTACACTCACTCACTGTGATAGAGATGGATATAAATTAGAATTCTATTTTAGACTTGCTACGCAATAAATGAAAGAAAAGGCTAAGGCATGGTTTAATTTGAGAAAGTCACATTCTTTTGGTTTTATTAACTCCAGTAATAATAGATATAAATCTTTACATAAAAATACTTGGTGATGATAAATACACCGGAAGAACTTCTACACCTTAATACCATTAGACTATCACGAGTTCAATCTTTTGGAGATAAGTGGTACTAGTCCAACTGTTATAGTACATATGCATATATATAGTAGAAGAACATCTTTGTTAATGAAGATGGTGACCCGATTGATCGAAAGGAGTATAGGAATATGATTGGTTCACTTTTGTATCTTATGTTTTAAATCCAGATATACAATGTACAGTATATTTATGTGCAAGATTTTAAACTTCCCCACATACTTCACATCTTTAAGCAACTAAATATATTCTTAGGTATATTGATGGCACTAAAAATTTTGACATATGCATATCTGTATCATCATGTATTAATTTAAGAGCTTTTTATATTAATTTTAGAGGGTGTAGACTTGATTGGAAAGTACTTTTAGTGAAAAAAATAAATGACAAATAACTAAAAAATTAGAAAATTTTGGACGAAAATTGATAAATTAAATTTCAGAACTTGCTACAGTAAACAAGCCGAAATGGCGGATAGACCGGTTGGATAGTACAGTCGTGGCCTAGCTAGAAGTGGGCTGGCTACGATGAGCGAGCAGGCTAGCATGGACTAAAGGAGCCCAAAAGCTAGCAGGCCGACGGGTTGAGCTGATTTGGCACATATGTTAAAAGTTAGCAGGTCGGCGTAACAAGCTGATGATGTGGAAGTGGCCAAGTAGAGGGGCAGGCGCACACGGCAAGATGTACGGCTAACAGATGGGCTTGGTGTGGGCACATGGTGGCATAGCGGCTAACAAGTGGTCCCGATGTGGCGGACACGTGGCGTGAGTAAACACACGTGAGGGGCAAGGTAGACCCAAAGGGACAGGCGTCACCGTCAGATTGGAGCGATCGATGTGACATTAGTGTATGAGCAGGATTCTTTAGGAAAACACATCGGAATCTATGGTTTTTCATGTGTTGGGTGACGTGGCACAATATAGAGTATCGATTTCTAATTCGACGGCTGAGAATAAGTTGGATAGTGGTTACGCAATCTCAAAGTTATTTAGTTCTTTAAGATTTTTTTAACTATTTTTTACCATAAAAAGAGGGTAAGGTGTTTAGGGATTTGAGAAAAAGATTTCGGTAGAATTTTTGTAAGCACAATTTTGATAATAAAGATAAAGTTTATAAAAGATTAACGTGGTAATTAATCTTTCTCGTTCATCTTTGTGCATGCCTAGCTATTGATTTTAGATTAATTTAATTTTCTATGATATTTAGTTAGAGTATTTTTCTAGTGTTCTAAAAAGTTTGATTGGTTTATTATTTTTAGATATCACATTAATAATTAGTATTTAATTAATTTCATTTAACTTTATCTTCTGTCCGTTAATATCGTAAGATTCAGAAGTCCAATTTAAGTGGTTTCAGTTTGTTTGTAAATTTTGTCTATTTTGTTTTATAAAATTTTCAGGTTGATTGAGATTACAGATTTATAGCTACAATTTATCTAGTGACGAAACATTAGGTTTAGGGTTTAGAAAATACAATTTTTAAGAAGGGTTAAATTTTATTTTTGACTTTTGTAATGATTTTCTCTTTGTCTATATTAGTGTGAGTTAATGCTACAGGTCTGGTTTTACTTGCAAGCTGGATTAACTCTACTTTTTTTAACAGTGAATTACAGGAACCCAGTTTTTTCAAGGTTATTAGAAAAAATAGTACTCTACACCAATTTCAATCACCAACTACTAGCACCCTTCGATTTGACAAAAGGAATTCAAACGATCAATCCAAACCACCAGCCACACACACAATTGGATAGAAGGAAATCGTATGAAAGGTATGGAGCAGTACGTACGTATCCCGTGTCGTGAGTCAATGCGGGAGGTGGAGAAGAAGTATCCGTATCTCGCCGCCCCGCTGCAACGAATGGCCGGTGCGCCCGGCCGCCGCCCCAGTCATCTGGTGAATGGCATCCACGACAACGAGCCGACGAGGTGAGGAGGCGGGCTAGCGGAGTAGCCGGAGACTCGAGGCATCAACTGGCGGCTGCTTAGGAATTCCTCGATGCTTCGCTCGTCTCGAGGGACTCGTCGTTGGGGATAATTTTTTATTTATATATTTTTATTAAAATATTTATAGATATATTTTTTTTATTTGAAAAATCTACATATGCTCGTAACACCTTTTAAGTGAGTTTTTTTTTAAAAAAATGTCTCACTATAAGATGTAAAATCCGATGTGATAAATGTATATTGACACATGTTAATAATAGTGGGAGCTAAAAAAAATTTGTAGCCAGCCCCTTTATCGTGTGTGTTTTTTCTCATGACAAAAGGCTACCTATAAAATATCACGCTGGGGTGTGTGAGGGAGAAGGGAGCTTATTGTTTTTGCAGGTAGGTCCCTCACAACCCTTTGCTTATATGTTTAGATTTTGGTTATGTGTTTTTTTCTTGTAGTAGGTTACCTGTAAAATTAATAGGATTATCCGTGGGATGAAAGTGGGTCTAATAATTTTATAGGTGGTCACTTGATGATTTGTGTTATGACTTTTTTCCCTACCATAAGAAAAAAGAAATTTTAAATAAATCTATTTTCATTTAGAGATTTAATTGTAAAGAAAATTTGGGATTTTGTAAAAAAGAAAATTGAGGTGCCAAAATTTTGTAAGAAACTTAGCATTAATACTAGAAAATTATTACACCATTAAATAGAGAGAACAATTTATAGATTCATACGAGTATATTATTTAGATAATAATGGAAAAAACATTACACGGTTATTGATATATTTACACGTTATAGATATAACATAAATATAATATAAATAATACAATGGGTAATCCAATATAGACACCTATTTGGAATTTGTAGATATCTTCTATTGTCCACTTATAGTCATCCGTTTATAGAGAAGTAGACTCTTCTCTCGTATTATACTTTAGCTTATACGTATTATTCAATTGTTTCAGACTGTATGATCTCTGTAGAGAATTATACGGTCGTTTCTTTATGTTCATCCATTGTTTGAATTTGCACATTTTTAATGATTCCTGTGGGAACAAGTGCATAGATAGCTATTATAGTCATGATGATAACAAAATTAAATTAAATTAGAGAGATATATAGCGAACATACAATGAAATCATCGTCAACAATGTTTGAACTCACTAATATCGTTTGTACTACTCCTTCATTATCATGTAATGTTCATTTAATTCTATGGGAAAACCAATGGCCCTCAAATAACCAATGGTTCGAATCAAATACTAGATTTTATGTATGAACCGAATAAAGGAAGCTATACATTCTTCCGAGGATCTAGTAGGAATAATTGAAAAAAATAGGTGCATACAATCTATACTTATAAGAATAGTTTGGGTATTGGAAGAATAGACTTCTATGAGTGTTAGAGTCTCGAGATGTCATAAGTTGGCATCAATCACCATATATGTAGAACGAATAGTCACACCAAGGTGAAATTAGCCAAGCCTATGGATCTCTTCTCCAGTTGGGATTCTCAGTAAAAGTATGTTTAGCAGCCATTGTTCTTTGATGATATAGGAGATAAAGCAAACGGGTGGTGTACGATTTGCAAGGGCATCAGCGGGCAGAAAACTTGACTTCTATCATACATATGAAGATCTTATATAGCATGGGTTATGTTAGGTGTAGAAGACATGAATGAAAGTGTTAAAATTGACGTGACATTCACACTTGGAAAGCGCCGTGCCTATAAAAATTATTTGTATGCAATGTGACATTAACACACCAAAAGTTAGCCGTTAGGTTGTGCTGAAAGTGACGTGACGATCACGCACTAAAAGTTATTGTCGGGTTATGTTGAAAGTGATATCACAATTATGTGCCAAAAGTTGGCTGCCATCGTTGATCATTGAATGTGACTTGGCTGTCATGTGCACAGTAAGTAGTGAAGGCACCGTAAGTTAATTGTCATATGCTATTGGCAGTCATACGCGCACAATAAAGAGTGCAAGGGACGTGGTTTTAATGCATAGTAAGTGATATAGGTACGGCGAGCCAAAACAATGAATATAAAGTAGTATAAATAGTAAATACAATTGGCACAACATACTAGTGGCGTGGGGTCTGCCCTCTACTCTTCTTCATTCTCCTACCATGCACTCGCACATGACCTTAAGAGTAGGTAAGGCTGTCGGCTGGAACACCATGGCTAGCGTAGACTTGCTACATAAGATTCAAAGCATATGACTCATGTGTGTGAGGTAGCAGAGCTCCTACAAGTTCAGAGGAGTCGAGCACGTCCTGATCTGTCATGAGATCATCGCGGTCGAAGAAGTTATGTACCCATCCAAAGGTGCCCTGCCTAGATATGCCTGCACATACAGAGATCTACTATGGTATACCCTAAAATCCTATGAGAAAAATGGTTAATCAATGTAAACTAGAATATTGTGGACCAAATGAAAATATATAACATGCAGCAAACTTGAAAGCCCTTGTGTGGATATTCCCACTCCTTGTGTCTATGTCTCGGCTTCTTGTGTTGATATCCCAGCTCCCTGTATCGACGTCCCCGCTATGGAGGAAGCAAACTATGACATAGCAAAATCTGTAAAAATTACAATTATGAACAGTAATGTCCCATGCCAAATAGGAAGTAATTTATTTAAGAGGTGGATAGGCAAAGTTACCTCTAGATTGCATTCCTATAGGGTGGACTGCTGCTGCTGCCACCGCTACGGGAGGAATTACATTGGTGGTATGATAGGTGAGAGCATGGAGGACAGTACGTGTCGTGTTGCGCATCCTACCAAAGGTAATCCTCTGCTTGTCCTCCGTCAGCACAACCTCGACCTCCAACCATCAACACCCAGCCTCAAGCTCACCATGAACTTACCTCGTAGCGTCAACCTATTTGATATGACATGTTATACGTAAAAGGCATAACACATTTAGCTGAGATACGGAAGATTGATTGACTAACATCGCAGAAGAAGTCCTAGTCATGATGTCCCGGCTACGCGTGGCTACAAAGCGTCGGGAGTAAATGTCATGCTAGTACGGGTATAAGGCTAGTACCAACTGAGGTACGCTATGTACAATGCCTCTGTGTGCGGGCGTTGCTCCTCGATGACTTTTTTGGTCACTAGCAACTAGTTATCAACATACTTCTAGAGACGTGGAACCCATAAAGTGTTAGCTACCTATCCCTACCGATTATACCTAGTTACAACAATTGTATTAGAATATGTACACACCATACAATCGTATGCTTGATTTTATATCAATACTTACCAGTGAACGTCGGCCGGCACAATCGACACGATTGGTAGAGGATACAACTAACACAGACCGAACTATCATGACACACACTACGGATAGTACAGCTCGATAAAGATGTCGAACACCATTGACTGGGTCATCAACTAGTAGGCTTGATCACATATGCACATAGTAAAAAGTTCAAGTGGTGCACAAGCATGCAGGGCTCTATGCTTTAGACGACGTCGTTCGGCTGTAGCCAATCAATTTGTAGCACAAAGTCCAAGTAGGACCTTGTGACCTACAAGTGGGCCCATCATCACTACAGAGCACGATAGAAAGTGTCAACTAGTCATTTTTTTAAGGTACTACAGTATCCCTATCGTGGGGAAGTCCTCGGACGACCTCTATGTTTACATGTTATTATCATAGGTGTTGTGGTCTACCACTGGTCGGCTAATCACGAACCGCTCGGCCGCTTAGAGCTGTAGAAGTAGTGGACAACCGGTGATCAACGAACTCGGGTTGATCTTCATGCACGTGTCATATAGACCCTGGTATATCACTGCAAGGATAGCGGATGCCTAGCTCCACTGAGGTATGCTTCCATCCTTAGCATCGATAATTGCCCAAGAGTAGTAGATAAACCCCTTGTCTATAGCATGATTGGGCGTGCTGATGATTATCACTCAGTCAAAGAGCCACAATAGATATGCCTCAAAACTCCATGGCACCGAGTAGTCGTCGGCCTTATGATGGAGCTGATCGGGCTGTAGAGGGAGAATGTTATTTTTATAAATAATTAATTAGACCTAAGTATGCATATAATAGTATAGGAACTGCTTTGCTTATAGTGAACTTAAGTAGTCATGCTTGGTTGGGGTCACCCGTGGTGTAGTGAAGGAGTGTGCCCGGAGCTACAAGACCAGGCAAGTACAAAACGTGAGTGAAACGCTCCTAGATGTCACCGTGCTATCCCTGAAGTTCATCAACCGGTCCTACTACAGCCCCCGTAAGGGGAAGACCCAAATGGTACAAGACATCCTAAAGCATAGGGGCTATCTCCCTGCATGGCAAGTGAAAAGTGTGCGTCTCCGACCTCTAATGGTCTAGTGCTGCGAGAAGAGACCAGTCCACGAACCACCACTTTGCTGGATACTTCTTGTGTGTTGCGGCCTCAACTAGCTTACACAATGAAAGGAGGCTAGCCTCACGTAACCTGTAAAAAAAGACAATGTATGTATTATCAGCTAGAAATCATATTTAAACTTACGGCAAATAACAATAATATCTCTTACCTGACATGAAAGCGATGGTCCATAGATAGTAGGTGTCCTAAAGGGAGTGGATGGAGGGTGGTCAGTATGGCATTCTCGATCACTGAGATGTACGAGTGGTGTAACCAATCGAGGCCACGGTTGAGCAGCTACGATGTCTGATACGCTATAACTATATTGAAAAAAAAGTTAGCATGATTATCAAAAATAAAAACATAATTTACAGATCATATACTAACAATAAATTTTTGTCAGATAAAATAAACAATAGTAAACAACTTTACAATACATATAGTTCATAAGAAAAGATTTACAACTATCTAAATTACGACAACTTAAGTTATACATATATTTTTAAAATAATACATAGACTTACACTACGTGACTAAACTAACAGGTACACAAGAACATCTAGACTAGTTTAGTCTTAAAGTGGTGCCTTCCTCCGTTGGTCATCTTCCATCGGACCTTGCTCCTAATGGAGGAGTTTCCATTTTATTCGGAATCTCCATATCTTTTGGAGACTTTTTGTAAATATGCCCCTCTTTATCGCACTTGCTACAATGTTTGAACTTTCTACTTTCTTTGGACTCATCCATATCATTATAAATCCATTTAGTCATATGGCGACATGCCTTGTTCCTTATTTTTATTGGGTTTTGAATGTAAAAAATCTGACATTTTTATTCTATGAAACACCCCACAATACCGAAACCAAATACCTCAACATTCTAGGTATGCAAAATAGCTTTCTTCCTAAAATAAAGCGACACAAAATGATGGTCGAGTTTTCTACACTCTGAGCTCGTGATAATAACACGACAACATAACTTATGATACAATCTTGGCTTTTGGCATGAGCATAAGCAAGTCTCGTTGTCTTTCAGGATACACTTTACATAACACTTTTATGGTAGATTTCACTCTTGGACTTGTCACCACATAAGATTTTAAATTTATGTTGCTGTGTACCTTGTGGTATAACTCAATGTTGTTGAGCCTTTTCATGTTTTTTTATTAAAGTACTTCATCATCAATGTACCAAAGAACATGCCATTGTTTGACATAGATGGCACAACTGCTTTGTACCAAACTGTAAAATACTTTCATGTGTCATGCATGATAAACTCGACAATGACAATAAGTAATAACTCTCTTATACCATGTATCACCCAGTTGTAAACCTCAGTCAAATTAATAGTCATTATGACAAACCTAGCGTCACCATCGTCACACAATAAGTCTCATTTCTCTTTTGGCCCATTCTCAATTCAGTGTAAAAATTTTCTAACTTGGGATACCATCTCCTTCTCATAGTATGGTCATCACTGGAGAGTAGTTCTAGAGCTTCAGGAGCCCTGTTACTTATAAGTGTTAGTATTCTTGACTGCTTGTCTGTTTGTTTCGTTGTCAGCTCATCCAAGCTTCTCCAAAGCTCATTGTATTTTTTCTATTGATTCTAGGCGTAGAGTCTCTTGAAAAGATCCATGAGGTGTTAGTTCTTAAACTGCTTATAGAAATTAGCACCTATGTTACACATGCACCATCTACTAGGAACATCTATCTATTCTTGTACATACCCTTTCTCCACATTAGCATCCTTCAAACACTCAATGGCCTACAGAAGACTAGCGTGACGGTCATGTATATGGAATACACCTAGTCTCATATGCACAACTACGTCATTCACTCGCTTCAGAAACTAATACCAACTTTTGATGTTCTTGCTCTTAACGAAAGCGAAAGCTATGGGCAACACTTGATTGTTCCCACTAACTATATTTGTTGTTAATATTTATCCTCTATACTTTTTGGTTAGGAATGTCCTGTTGATATAAAGTATGGAACAACAATGCACAAATACGTTTATACATGCACTTAAGATGAAGAAAGCTTATTAAAGCACACTCTACTGAAGATGGTCAATTGATAGGAGTGATTTGAGGTCATAGTAGCTCTTCAGATTCCTCTGAAAAATGCAAGCTAGAAGACAAGATAAATTATCATATAAAGCTTCAAATGTGCCAAATCTCATCTCCATAATCTTCTATTTCGCCTTCCATGCCTTCGCATAACTAATAGTGTACTTGAATTTGTCCTCAATATGACTTATAATTGAACTTGATTTGTACCTCGGGTTGTGCACAATATCTCTATTGCAATAAATACAGATATCATATTTCTATGGTATTTCTTAACCCTATGTAAGTGATAGTTATGATCAGTTATGATTGACATATTTTAATGCATTTATCTTTAAATGCATGTACCTTCCATGGTCACCCATAACTTCAGTTCACATATTTCACTTCGTACACCGATTTGCTTGACTTCGCAACCTAAAATTCCCACCGAAGTGATACTGCCTAGGGCTTAACTATATCCATCAATTCCTTTTTGTATGCATATTTAGTTTCTTAAATGACCTCGTTCTCGTTCTACTCTCATAGCACGTGATGCCACTCAAAGATAACAAGTCCAAAGAAGTTCTTGCTGGACTATTGTGACATATTTACATTATCACTCTCCTCGTTCGATGTTTCTTTATCCTTTATATGCTTGTTATTAGAATCTTTCCTATCTATTATCTCGATGATGGTGTTGTTTCTCTCTCTCTCGTCTACCAATCCTCTTGGCTCTCTGTCTCCTCAACGTCGTCGTCATCTTCCTTCTCCTCCTCCTTCTTGCTCTTCTTCTTCCTCCTCCTCTTTTTCTTCTGTTACTGCTCTGACTCATTTTCCTCCGTTGTTTTAGCATTACATCCCGTTATACTTGACCCTCTTTATCTTGCATGGCTATTAAAATAGTGTTGTCTTTTTCGTACACTGACACAAAAATGCTAGGTGGTCAATCTTGTTCTAATTTATTCTCCATGTACCATCTCCAAGTAGTAGTAGAATTCATTAGCATCAATTCCTAGAAAAAAACCTTTGGTTGTTTTGCTCATTACGACATACATGGTTATTGCGCTGATATAGGGGTTAATTATGAAGTCTCATATTAACCAGTTGTACACTGTTGAAAATTTTCTCTTAGCTAGCCTTTTAAATACATTTAAGAGTTGAGCCAAGCTCTAATAGATCTACACTATATTGACCCTACCTAATATTCTCTTGACCATGACATCTCTGTTCTAGAAAAAATATAGTTAAACTAAGTAAGAAATTAATCGTCACATTTAGTGTTGTGCAATCGATATTTTAACACTAATATATCTTCAAATATTAGGAATGAAACTATCTACGGATTTTAAAGAGAAACAAAACTATTTATATATCTAGAATAATACTATACATACTATTTTATTTCATCACTAAAAATAAACATTATAAAGTATATGAACCTTTTACCTTCATATAAATCCATAAGCCAATATAAGATTCGACACTTCCCTTCACCTCCCCTTAAGGACCTCTCCTATTTTTTGAATAAAATGGACTTTTAGGCGGGTAGGAGGGGTTTTATAGACAATTGTTTAAAAAAAGGTTCTAACAAAAGGCATCAAGGGGGCGGCTACAAAATTGCCAGCTCCCTCTCCTCTTACGGATGGGCCTGGTAATTTTGTAGGTGACTTTCTAGGAGAAAAAAAACACTCAATCGAAAGGCTATAAGAGAGCTGTTTGCAGCAATGGCAGGGCCCCTCCTTTCTTACACGTCATACATTGTATTTTATAGGCGGACCCCTACCATAGAAAAAAAAACACTCTCAGCTAAGATGACAAGAGAGTCATCTACAAATCTCCAAGCCCTACCGTCCTATCATTAGTGTTGTTAATAGGTATTTGCCACGTTAGATTTCATGCTCTTTGGTGAGTCATTTTAAAAAAAATCTTTTGGAGGATATTGAGAGTATATATCTGTAATTTTTTAAAAAAATATATATTTTAATAAAAATATATAAATAAAAAATTCTCATTGGGTTACACGTGGTCTGGGCTGACACCTGCAGTTTTCTTGGGCCAACATGGGCCGGAGGTGGCCCATGTGACCCACCCAGCAAACTTGGGCCGGCCCATATGCCTTCAGCGTAAATCTCGTAAGGCGCATCGTCCCCGGCGAACTACGCCGATTCGCCGAGGCTGCGTGCGTCGCGGGCGCTACCGACCTTCGCCGTCGCGCCGGTCTCCATCGCCGCGAGCAGCGGCGCCGGCGTCCTGCTGCTTCCGTCGCACGCTCTCGCCTCGGACTCCTTGCGCCCAAGTCAATCTCCCCGTTTTATCCCCCTTGGACTTGACTCCCGTCTCCTCGCGAGTTCGCCCGCCGCGTGCGCCGATCTCCACCCATCCCGGGAGCAGCGGTGGTTGCCGTCGTCCTGATGCTTCCGTATCCGGTGAACAACCGTACCGACGCGTATCCTCAATCTTTCTCATCCCTCTCTACCCACACCTTTTCTCTTTGCTTTAACCTTATCTTCTCTTCTAGATTTGGAAGCTAGGTTTTCTCCTTGTCTTAACCTTAGTACTAATAGCAGCTTTCCCCAAAAAAATCTTGGGGGTTCAACTGATTTTTCTAGGCTGGGAGGGGCAGGAGCGGGTGAAAATGGTGAGCATGGAGGTCACCGATGAGATGTTCAAGTGCATAGAGGTTGGGCTGGCCTTCCGGGACTATGTAAGATTCCGCTGTTCTTCTTTCCTTATACCGACGACTGGAATTGGTGTTCCCCGTTTTGCTTGCTTGTGCCATTTTCTTCTAACTGTGGTGCAGCTTACACGGGTTTTGGTCACCTGATAGCAAATAGAGGTGTTTGGTATGGCTCCTAGGTGATGTATCAATTAATCAAAAGGAGTTGCTTGTCAATTATATTTTAGATTGCTTGGAAATATATCAAGTTTGGTTTAGTGGATGAATTTTAATACAAGGGGCTTAGAGATGCATTTGATAGGGGCTTAGAGATGAATTTTAATACAATGGAAGTATAGATTTGGGATGAACCATTGACGCATCAGCTGCCGTGGTGGCGAAAGTCATGTGTAAATGAATCGGGTTTATGATGATGAAAAGCTTGGGACTGAAAGGCTTGATGATGATGAAATGTATCGGGCTTATTTAGACGGTTTTAGATAGTTCATGGTGTTTTCCATACAGTTTCTCAGTCAAAGGGCTAAGTAGACCAACCCTGACATCCAAGTGTTAGATTAGACTGGAAACATATTTTGCATGTGACCAATCCTGTAAACATTAGCTAACCCATTGAAAAGATATTAGTTTATCTCTTGGTGTACTTAAGATATTTACATTCTGTGTCAATATATTACTAATTCATAAAGTGTGAGTGAAACTAAACAGAGAATGTGAAGAACAAAGAATTCATTTAGTAGAACTGTAGAGCATGCTACCATTGTTTAATTCAGGCCTTTCAACAGTTATGTACAATCACACCTGCAAGTTTCTTGGCTGCTTCTGTTCAACAATTCTTCATGGATATGCTGGTCAGGACGTCAAGTAGCGCTCAGTTTTGCTAGGGTTCAATCTTCTGCACATCTGCTTGCTTGTCTGTCCACCATCCCCAACTTAAGAATCACCGATACTGCCGTGCCCATATCTGATGCTCCGATACACCGATACTTCTATGGGAGCCCATCATTGCTCATTTAAGAACCTAATAAAGTATCAAACTAAAAGGAAAACCCACCACTTTATCCTCATGTCATAGTTTCATATTTTTACTACTGTTCTCATTTTTTTTCGTCAAGGTAATGCCAATGTCTTATCATCTTATAGTCTATATATATTTATTGTTGTGAAATACATGTATAATTATCCATATTTTTGGAAAATTCTATATCCCCGTATTGCTGTACCAGTATGTGTATTCATGATTTTACCTCAGCTCTGTCGCCCCATGTCCTCACTTCCTCGCCAGTTGCCAACACGCGTACACTGCTTTGGTGTCGACATATCCAGCTTTGCAATTAGCACATTTGGTATCAGCATTTCTGGAAGTCATTGCAAATGGAATATAATTGAGCTAATCATTAGTATCTATTAAAATTTGGGTTTGATCAATGTGAATATAAAGGATAGTGGGAGGAATATGTTTGGTTTGTTGTGAAAAAAAGGAGTAGAACAGTCTCTCCATTTTCACTCAGACTCAACAGTCAGACGTGAAATTTTTAGAGCAGTGGGAGCCAACACGGAAGGGAGAGTATAGAGCATGTTGCCACTCACCGCAAGGTTCTTTTATAGTAGTAAAGATCATCTACAAGTAGTCAAATAATCTGTGAGACCCCTAATTCATGTGAAAGGTTAACAAACTTCAGAAGCTACATAACAGATTCAGCAACAGAAGACAAGAAGGCACTGGCTGTGGAACACTCTTCCCAGCAATCTCCCACACTAGGGCATCAAAGTCTCCTATTTGAAATATTATGTTTCAGATAAAAGGAAAGTTTCTTAATGTGTACTTTGACAAATGATGCATATGCAGCACATATTATTGGATAAATCATTTGTACATATTTCACTTTATATTAGAATGTTGCCTAGTATCTAATACAGGCTTTTAGTTCCAAACAAATTGGGATAGGCTAGAGTTGAAATCCAACAAGAGCCTTCAATCACGGTTTAGATACGTCAATAGCTATTTTTTAAGCATTTCTATTTAAGTATATATTTTTAGGTATATCTCACTCTTTAAAGTTTCTTCTTATTGACTCTCTTCATGTTAATTTTAGTATTTCTCTAGCTCTCTTCATATTATTATCTTGACTTAAGATTTTACAATGTACGGACATCTCTGGGAGTCTCTTTTGGATACGATCAAACTATCTGAGCTGATGTTGGATAACCTTTTATTCAATTGATGCTACTCCTAATTGATCGTGTATATCCTCGTTCTGGACTCAATCCATTCTTATATGGCCACATATTTAAAATGTTCTCTCCACTAGTCATTTCATTCTTCTTATGGACTAAATTGTATTTCAGAATGGAAGAATCAGTTCTATGGATTTCCACATAAAGGCTACAAATTACCTTGTGACAGCAAGTGACGATGAATCAATTCCCCTATATAACATTCAAAATGCTGTGTGAGTATAAACAATTACTCAATGTTCTTTTTTTGTTTTTCCAATCATGTAAACAGTCTGAATATTAAGCTCTTTACTTTCTATCCCCTCTGTTGATTTTATAAGGTGTATTTTGATCTCAAAACTCAAACTTTGTCAATTTTGACCAAGGATTAATCAAAATACAAGTACATTTAGTGTTGAAAAATATACCAACATATTTATATTGCAAATCTCTTTTGCACAATATTTTTTGTGGTTCCTTAGAATATATTTTATTAGAAATTAATGGTCAAAGTTTAATCTTGAAGACTCTTTACATAAAATTAAAATAGGCCTTGTAAAGATCAAAGGAGGTAGTAATTGCCCCCTTTCATTTAGTAGTTGTCAGTCTTGACATTTTATATTTTATATTTTTTTGCTATGACAATTCCCAGCTTCTGTTTGACTGTACTGCAGTATTCCATACATTTAATTCCAAAGGCAAGGACATAGTACATATCTAATGATTGTATTTTTTCTGTCAATACTGTATATGTTTTCAAAATGTTTATTTGATTTATATCTCAATTTTGTCAACTAGTGATTTTATTTTTTGGCGGTCAATATTCAGTTATATATATTTGACTTACATACCTACTTTCAGGTGTTTGAAGACGATTAATAGCAAAAAGTATGGGGTTGAACTTGTGTGCTTCACTGAAAACCCAACTTATGTCTTACATTCTTCAAAAAATGGATGGGATGGTAAGTCCTGTTTTGTCATAGCTTCAGAGTGATATATATAAGTCATGTATCCTAATGCTGAAAATAACTGGTAGATTCTCTCTGTCTACTCTCACTGGTCAATAACTGTTTTTTGAGATATTTCAAAGGCCATCTAGACAGGTTTGCCAAACTTACAATAAAATGTCAGTTAGCCAATATCAAGTTACCTACAAAGGATGCTTATGCTATATCTGTCTTAATCATGGTTGTTTCTATCTCATTGTGCTCTGAGAACGGGAACATTCTTTATGGTTCACTTGATCGAACAGTTCTCCTATGGTACAGTTCTCCTAAATAAGTTTACAGACAATTAAGCTTTTACAGATTTGGTTTCTCTTATTTCAAATTCTCGGTTAAAGAGACTGCTTATTGTCCATCAGATGGTTAAAAATAATTCTGAACCCAGATGTATGATTGTTGCAGCTAAGTATAGCCCCTTTAATTGCCTGCATCCTCTTTTTTTACCTGGATAACAGAAATTGGTTTCCTCACAATCCTAAACATCAAGTCATATATGCATGCATTCATTTTATTTCTCTGAGGTTCTATACCTTTATTGACCGATGGGCGTTCTAAGAGTAGAACTGTTGATGTATTGTATGGTTGGTGAGCTTTTACTAGCAAAAGCATCTCTTGGATTTTGCAGGGTTTACTGCGTGTTCAGGGGGAGGCCTGCAGTTTCTTATGATGATCAGGGTTTGATTTTTGCAATTGCATATGGTGGCTACGTAAGGATGTTTGATACTCGAAAATTTGAGAAGGTAATGGGAATGAATATGTTTGTTTGATCTTAATTACACCCAACCCATTTAACTTCTTACATCCACAGGGGCCTTTTGATATTTTCTGTCTGTAATGATGATTCAGAAGCCAATATCATAAAGTTTAGCAGTGATGGCAGGCGGCTTCTTTTAACCACCAAAGCTGGGCATGTTCATGTGCTAGATTCGTTTCATGGCAATAATGTAAGCATCCATACTATCTTTGGTAATTTATGTCTTGCAGACTAAAAATGTTCAGACTTTGATCTTATGATTTTCTTTTGTCAGATAGCGACATACAATATAAAGCCAGTGGTAAGCAATTCAACGCTGGAAGCATCATTCAGACCTGATGGAAACCATATAATATCTGGTGACTAACCATTCTCTAATATCCTTTGTGACTATTGGCACATCCTCTTTCATTACCTATGTAGTGTTTTTTCACTGCAGGCTCTGGTGATGGTAGTGTATATGCTTGGAGTGTTAGGAGTGGAAAGGTACGTTAAGTATAGTTTCCGTAGTTGTTTTTGAGTGAGATGTGTGGTATGATAATTGTCGGATATGAAGGTTGCACGCTGGGGTAGTACAGATAATGAGCCACCACTAATTAGATGGGCTCCAGGATCTTTGATGTTCTTGACTGCATCTTCGGAACTGTCCTGTTGGGTCCCTGATCTATCTAAGCTGGGATCCTCTGCTGTTACTAAGTAACTCGAATGTAGAGGAGTTGTTTGTATGCCCATGCTTTTGTTCTAGCTGTCTGTATAATGATACTCCTAGGCAAAATTCTGGGCCAAAATAGATCAAGGCTCGGGTCAACCGAGCCTGGCCCATTGGCCCACCTGCATATATAGTCATCGTGTTGTGTTGAGATATTATGATGGTGCAAGGCCGAGGGAATGGGCTTTACCCTGTGTATTGGGCTAAATATCCTTTCTAAAATAGGATTATAGAGAGTAAGAACCGAACACTCATCGTCGACGATGATATATACTTAATGAATATAAGGCCTTTGACATCTTTTAAGTAGAAGCCATCGATATCGCGTGTCATGCCATCAATCGTTTTATGTGTGAAAAGTCAAATATCTTATATTTTTGAGTTTTAGGAGCTAAGTGATATATCTTATGCAAGAGACCTCATTTATCAAAATTGTTTCTAAAAATTGATGAAATTTTTTTCTTAGTTATGAGTTAAATGCACACGTCTATCGAGCCTTCAACAATACTTTCGGTATTATTGAGGTTACAAAAGACGTGATGTTTAACAAATCTAATGGCTTTTAAGAATAGAAGACATGATGTTTAACAAATCTAATGGCTTTTAAGAGTAGCAAGCTGATGATTGTATTGTAGACGAAGAAATTCCAAGTCAAACAATTATGAAATGCAGATTAGTGATGTAAGACCTCATGACATGCCAAGTGAATGAAATGGGATACTTGATCAACCTCTCTTGAGTTCCAGAGATATCCTATGGTAATGTTGTATAAGAAGGCCATGTACACTATAGAGTAAAGAGACACTAACCAAGCTCAAGTTTTCCTAGTGTATCATCCACGGGTCTATTAAAGCATATAACAAGATCATCCCATTGATAATGTTCTTGATGACATAAGAAATAGGGTAACAACTTATTCTTGTGTTATTAATTTTTGTGGATATTACTCGTCTGTCTCTTCTTTAAAACCTTTGAAGGTTGAGGAGACACTTACGGACATGCAAGAAAAACTAAATAACTTCACCCGTAACCATGTTTAGACTTTAGTGGAAAGACCTGACATCAACATTATAGGAATAAAATGGGTGTTTCGCAACAAGCAAGACAAACATGGGTTAGTTACTTGAAATAAAGCACGGTTAGTGGCAAATGCATTCATACAAGTTGAAAGTCTTGACTTTGGTGAAACCTTTGCACCAGTCGTATGTCTTGAATCCATTCACATTCTATAGCCTTTTGCTACTAACTATAATTTTAAGCTATATCAAATAGATATCAAGAGTGTTTCACAATAGGCAATTGAGGAGCTTGTATATGTAGAACAACCATCGGGCTTTGAAGACCCAAAGCACCCTCACTATGTGTACAAGGTTCATAAGGTGCTTTATAAGCTCAAACAAGCCCCTAGAGCATAGTATGAATGGCTTTATAATTTTCTTCTCAAAAACAACTTTGATTCTTTTTACTAAGAAATTCAATAATTATTTATTTGTGTGCCAAATATATGTCGATGACATAATATTTGAATATACTAACAAAGAATTAGTGATAAGCTTAGTAGGATAATGACCAAAAGATTCGAGATGTCGACAATGGATGAGATTAAATCCTTACTTGGATTCCAAATCAAGCAACTAAAAAAAGGAAAATTCATTTCTCAAATGAAATATCTCAAAAATGTCTTAAAAGAAGTTTGAAATGGAGGGAGCCAAATCCATCAAGACGTCAAAGCCATCAAAGGGACACCTCTATCTAAGATGAGGAAGTTAAACTCACTAACAAAAACTTTATTGTTCTATGATAGGTTCATTACTTTATCTTTATGTATCTAGACATAATATCATGCTTAGTATGTATGTATACTCGATTTTAAGCCTCTCTAAGAGAATGTCATATAGTAGCTATAAAGTGAATCTTAAAATATCTAGTTCATACGCCAAACCTAGGATTATGGTAACCGAAAGGCTCAAACTTTGATTTAATTGGTTATTCTGACTTTGACTATGCTAGTTACAAAGTGGATAGGAAAAGCATCTCTGGCACTTGCCAATTTCTTGGAAGATCTCTTATCTCTTAGTCATCCAATAAGTAAAACTTTATAGCTCTATCCACGGCTAAAGCTGAATACATAGCCATCGAAAGTTGTTGTGTCTAACTCGTTTCAATGAAACAAACTCTTCATGACTATAGGTACAACATGACATATATTCCACACCTATGTGACAATAAGAGTGCCTTTAAAATAGCAAATAATATCGTCCAATATTCAAGAACCAAACGTATCGATATTCGCTACCACTTTTTGAGAGACCATGAAGCCAAAGAAATATTTATCTATTCCATGTGTCAACCAATAAATAACTTGTTGACATCTTTACTAAATCTTTAGATGAGCAACTATTTGTGGAGTTAAGAAATGAGTTAAATATTCTTGATTCTCGAAACATCTCTTTAGGAGGAGCACATGTAGGAGTTAAATACTTATTTAATTACTAAATAAGTTAAATTCTAAAATGTCTAAAAATTATGAGCTCTTGTGTCTTCATATATTACTTTACTAAGTGTAGGCCTTAATCCATAATTGAGAGCTCAAATATTCTTTTTTTCTCAAATTCAAAATTTGTGAAAATTTTGTGTTCCTATTTTGTGTTTAAAAACTTATGTCTTATCTTATGGAATCTCAGTGTAATTATTGTTTTATATTGTTGTTTGCTTGTTGATTACACTGGGGTTCCTATATATTGATTGCCCAAGCCTTCCCTGATCCAAAAGGCCGGAGTCTCTAGATCCTTATCGTGGAGTTTCTTCTCGGTCTTCTCTATATCCAGCTTAAAGCTATCCGGACGATCGATCCTCCTGCCCCAAGTCCCTGATCTCGCTTCTTTGTCTCGATTTCAACTTTCATCGGAGTCTCTGTTTGAAACCTCCATAATCCAAACTCTAGGGACTTCATAGGCATTCCTGTAGACTATCTAGATCCACATCCACTTCATGGCTTAGGAAAAACCATTCATACGATTCGCCTTTTCGTTCAAACATCTCCTCTTGATCTTCCTTCCAGTGGACTAGGACGTCCGTGGACTACAAGCAACAACTACATTAGTGCATAAAAGATAGAAAAGAGGATCACAACACTATCGGTTGTCCTGTCATATCTGATCCCTAGTTCCAAACCTAGTTTCAATAAGATTACTATAATAGTATTATCTTGGGGAGAGCTAAGCACTTTGTGGACATGCAGTAGATCAATTG
This sequence comes from Oryza coarctata, assembly GCA_030770085.1. NCBI lineage: Eukaryota > Viridiplantae > Streptophyta > Magnoliopsida > Poales > Poaceae > Oryza > Oryza coarctata. The sequence goes on from CM061475.1 coordinate 16,791,160, forward strand.
GGTTGCCATGGAAGAAAAGGATAATCCCGTCTTTAATGATGTGATTCGAATCTGCAACGAGAGAGGGCTCTACAACTTTATGGGACTTGAGCAGAATTGGTATGGGGAAGTAATAGCTCAGTTTTGGGCCACTGTATTTTTTAGCTCTACTGAGGATAGTGAGCATTTGATTAAGTAGATGACTAATGGACGATAGTTTTGGGCCACAATTTATACCTTTGCCAAAGTTCTAGAGCTAGACCCACTTGATCTCACTTATCCAAGTCTTTACCATTATGAAATTCTTATGGGAAGAGATGCATGCTATCTCTATGGATCCACGTCGCTCTCCCACATATTCACCTACATCATGAATCTGATTGAGACAATGTCAGGGCTGTGTTATATCAAGAAGGTTCGACAACTTCCGTATTGTTCTCGTGCTCCTCTTGCTGCTCCTTCAGGGCCCGAGGCCTCCTCACATCGTCGACCTCCTCTATCAACATTGAAGAAGGCTATCAAAGTCATCTTCTTCATCTGCTCCACCATTGCTGATAGCATTTATCGCTTGGAATAACATCAAAAGGCTTATCTTTGGTCTCAGGGTGTTGATGTCTCTCCTGATCGCGAGCCACCTATCTATATCAACCCTTTTGGCGAAGAAGATGATGTTCCAGTAGCCATACAAGGTGCCACGGTACAGCCCTTTACCAAGACTTCCAACATTAGTCGTACTAGTCATCACTCTAGTTCATCTCTTGGGATAACTGATTCTGAGAATGAGGGTGATAATAATGATGGAGACATCAACGACGATGATGAAGATGAGGCATCTAGCTAATCCTTCCCGTAGTTCCTTCCCTTTTGTGTTTTGATGACAAAGGGGGCATAGTACGGGCTCCTATTTAACTTTTTTTAATTTAGCTTCGGAGTTTGCATACTGCATACTCCATTTAGCTTCTTCCACCTTCCTTCAATTAAAGCATCTTCTTTTATATCACTCATATGAGCCCTATGAGTATTATCATCAATCATCAAAATGGGAGAAGATTGAAAGTGCATCTATACTCACTAATGGGTTTTGAGTGATAGATGATAAGAAATTATGGAGCGAATATATTGTGATTAAGAATAGCATAGTAATTCGCTAAAGGAGAGATTGTTTTGTTTAAAAGAAGACCCCTACAAAGAAAGGAAAATAAAAGAAAAAGGGAACTTAAAGCGATAAAAATATATATTTTTTTATTCTGTAGGATAGGTTGTACTATTAAAAGTGGCTCAAGTTTAATCGAGTCGAGAAACAAGTGCTCAATAAAATTTCTATGCCTAGATGAGCGAACACTTACACCATGTATATCTTAGAATTTTAGTTTTTCTCTTCCGATATTTCGGATGTTTATATCTAAACTTTATAAAAATTTATGAACAAGTTTATCTGTCAAACAAAGAAATATGTCTGGAGTCTTCGGACCATTTGGCTGGAGTCTCTGGACTAAGCTCTCTATCTAGCAGAGAAGCATGTCCGAAATCTCTGGAAATTTAGATCGGACACTCTGAATCTCCTCTCATTCTCGAAGCTAAGTGTTGTCCGAAGTTTCTAGACTGAGATCTCTATCTAGGCTGAAAGGCATGTATGGAGTCTTCAAATCGTTTAGCCGGAGTCTTCAGACTAAACTCTCTGTTTATACCGAAAGGCCTGTTCGGAGTTTTTGACATTCTATCTGGATACTTCAGAGTTTAAATTCTGTGAGTAACATCTAGCTTCGAGAGATGTGGGTATTTAATCCCATTAACCCCTATTTTGAGGAGTTGGTTGCTCATTTATTGCTACTTCACTACTAAGAGTTTTCTAAAGATTCTCCACTCTACTCTCTTGGATTTTAAGCTCAATCCACACTTTGAGAGTGGTTTTTTGGTGATTTTTGAGAAATTGGATCTTAAGATTTATATGAGCACTTGTGAATCAACGCCGGTAAAGACTCAGCCTTATTACTCTTGGAGGATCATCTCCTAGACTACTAGGTGTTACCTACGATGATTCAACATTTGAATAGCTCAGAATGTTTATGAAGGTATCCCTCACCTCCGTAAGGAAAGAGGTATACCAATGAATCCTCAAGTCCTATCTTAGAAGTTGATTTGGTAGAGCAAGATTCTTAGAAAGTGGGAACACGGTGTGCTAGTCAAGACCTTGGTAGTTACATTAGACTAAGTACTATGCTTTGGTGAGAACTTGAAGGCCAAACTGATTTGTAGGATTGAACTTGATAAGGCAAGAGATATAAAGATATCCGGCTCTTTTGAGCTCCTCAATGGAGACGTATGATCGTTTAATCCAAATTTAGGTGAAAAATTGCTTTGTCTTCTAGCTCTCTGTTACCTTTTATATTCTATGTGATTTTGTTTCCTTAGCTTTCTCCCCAATCCGTAGAGTTCATCTCCTTTAAGTGTCCCTCGAATATTTTAGAGGAGATTTAGACTCTCTGAACTATATAACCGAAGACTCTAAACTAGTTTCTCTGTCTGACAGATAGACTGGTCCAGATATTTCGGATTGTAGGACCGGAGACTTTAGAGGGAAGACTAATTTTTGTTGCTAGTGCATTTTAGATTTAAAGGTTTGTACATTCATCCTCTCTCTGTGCGACTCAAGATCTTTTCAAAATAGAGCTGGAGGTATGGAAGCAAAGCGACGGTGGCCTAGCATCCTATGCATGCACGTGCTCGAGCTCGCGCTCGTTGCCGTCGCGTTCTCTCTAGAGGTGGTGGCAGCGTAGACACGGGCATAGACATGAGCCACAAAGCTCAAGCTGTGGCCAGCACCGATGGACGAGGAAGCCAACAATGAGCCCTAAATTTGAGACACGCGACACTACAATAGACTCCTCGACGAGCTAGCGACTACTCTGCCGTTGTCCGTTCCACTCACTCCTTTAGCCTCGTTGCCATCACTATCCTTCTCCAGCAACATTTCTCCCATGTTGCCACCGACTAGCTGGTTAACAATAGCTGGTGGCTTACCGTCATGCTCGTTATGGTTGGGGAAAGTAACAGAGAAGAAAGAAAGGGGGTTCTTTATTTTTTTTCTTATCACTTATATGTGGACTTATATATTCAATCAACCTGATTGATTGACTAGATCAACATGCTAAATCAGTTAAAACCGCTCGCAAAACCGTCAAAAAAGTCAATTTGGTTAGTTTTACATTTAAGATATACAAATTAGATGGGAGTCAAATTTTTTTTCCTTTCATATTTGACAGGATATCACTGGAATTTAACAGGTTTTTTTTCATAGTATCGTCTCGGTTCTTACGGAAATCAAAATTTATTATCGCCACAGATTGGCCGTTGCTCTTCAGTGTTCACCGATCGGAACCGTCGGCCCCTGCGCAAGTAACAGCGCGATGCAGCCCATGTAACACGTGTTGGTGAACTTGGTAGGTGTCCAACGTCCAAACAAGCCGGTCCTTTTTTCTTCCACGCTGGCTTGTCACCCCACAGGCTAAACACAGGCTATCGATGCTTGCAGCAAAAGACGTGCACGTCGCAGTACTGCACAGCTACAGCTATGAAGCGTGGTGAATACCGGTGAATCGCACAGCAACTTTTGCTTCCTCATTCTTCAATTTTTAGTGATTCTTTGACAAATTGACAGTGAGGAGAAATACTTGTGGTTCCTTTTATTTTTATTAATAAGTTTTTCTGTTGCTGCGTGTACTGTCGCTGGAAGTACCATGTTGGCTATGGGGACGACGAGATCCAAACATTTCGTGACAGTACATAACCTTGTGTAGTTTGTGAGGCATGCATTGCAGCCCCTGGAAGCACAGAGCATGTATGCATGTCGGCCCCTACTACGTACTATTAGTACTGCACAATTGGATTAGGCTGGATTGGATTAATTAGTTTTGTGTAAACACTTTTAGCGGCCTCGGGAATTGGAACCACCGGCTGCGAACAAAAAAATGGTGCAGCCTTTCTCGCGTAGCGGCCATGATTAACCTCTTTGTTTAAGCAGCAGTGTGCAGCGCACATCATACGGCTCCCAGACCCAGAGACATGCACGCCAATGCTTTCAAAAACTTTCTCCTACACAAACTTCTTTTACAGCAACTAGTATAGCCCTAGCTTTCTTACTTGCTTTAATTTGCTCTTTACCTTTTACTCTGTTAGCAAATATAAGTAATTTTTAAATTTAAATTTTATATACAATATAAGCATTTATAAAAAACTTATTACAATGTAAAAATTCTAGGCATTTTCAGCCAAACGGTTCTTTGAAAGAAAATCCAAATAATTCAAAATTTAAAATCTAACTACTAATTCTTTTTACTTATTCTTAATTTTTACCAATGGCATGTTTGGCGTGACTCTAGCTTCAACTTGAGATGAAGCCTAACCAAACGATTTTAGTTTCATCCAAAATGAGTGGAGCGGGCTAGAGTAACGTAAAAAAAATAAAGTAAAGCAGAGTTTAAGCCACTCCATAACTCCACTCCAGACTCCACTTTTGAAGTTATTTTTAAGAGTTGGAAACTTATCAAATAAGCTCTAAACTAGTAATATGCACTGTATTGCAATGAGCCTATATAAACACTGATAAGTTGTATGTACCTATACGACTAGGGATAGACTGGGAGTTTTTCCTAGCTGACCATGTTTTTTTCTCGTGCTTTCAGGGGAGGCACGATAGTGCGTCCGAGAAAAATAACGGATGACTTCGTTTTTAAATAGTAAAGATAAATTTATGAAAAAAAAAGGTACGGCTTTCCTCACCTCACGCTCTTGTGAATTGATTTTAGTGCGTTTTCACTTTTCATTCGATTGCTCTGTCTATGCACCGCCTTTTCATTAGCCCGGCAAACCAGAGGCACCAAGGTGAGAAACGACGTGCACATTTGAGCATCTCTCTTTCCACTAAAGCTTGAATCTGGCAAGCGAGCAATGACACCAATGAGCTGTATTAGCACCAACTTTGTCAGTTTCTTTCAAAAAACAGCGAACGAACCTCCGTCCCGATCGTCCAAAATGCCGTGTAAAAGAGCCGGGATTAGTTCAGTTTGGATGAGCTAATCGAAAAGCTCACGAACAGCTCCAAGAATCGTTCTTGCTCACCTAATCTGCACGCATAAAGGAACAAAACCACAGATCTGAAGGTGCAAGTGCAACACGAACCCAAGTCCCCAACCAGCGAGACATGCATGCGTTGCACATGAGCTCTAGCTAGCACGAAAGCCAGCCAACACCTGTACGAGAACCAGGTAATTCGTACGGTTTCAAGAGTGTTTAAGAATGTAAAATGTCTTACGGTGTCGTAGTTGATTGGACTTAAGCATAACCTTTTTCAGTTCCATGTGAGAAAGGGATGAAGGCCGTGTGTACGTCGCTGTCAAGGAACGGATTTAACTGCACCGACCGACCGGTCGCCGTCGCGACGGCCGACACGCAAATTCCGGCGATGCGGTGAAACCACGCGTTCGCTAGCTGCCGTGTGCCTGTGTGCTCGGTGCCAGCAGCACCACGTACGACTACGACTCGAAGCTACGAGGGGGTAGCCTACCCTGCGCACACGTCGCTGTCCCCGGTATCCTCTCCTGATACGAGAGGACAAGAACCCGACGACGACGACGCGGTTAATTCGCTTCGACTGATATCTCCCACCGTAGCGACAAGCGACAACACGCGAAAGGTTTGATAATGTCTCAAGATTCTACTACAAAAAATAAAATGAAGACGATATCTGAAACAACAAAATATGTACTCTGGAGTACTTTGCAATTGCGATAACAATTCCGAAGGAACAGGGGAGGAAGATCAGCTACAATCTGTACAAACTAAAGAGTTTTTTTTTTTTTTTGCCATAAGGACAATCAGAGAAAGAAGTTCTAGTGATCGAGCTTAGAATGATGTTAACCTTGATCAGAGAGTACTCAGAGAAAGAGACGATCTTTACACAGAGATTACTTCTTTTCCTTGGTGATGGTTAGCTCCTCGAGCCAGTCCAGGATCCTGCTGCGACGAACGTTGCGACCTTTCTTGACGCCGACCTTGGTCTTGGCCCTCTTCGCCGCCTCCGGCAAGGTGACGGGCTCCACCACGTCGGGTGAGCACTTGCATCCGAAGCTGTCACCGAGCAGGCCCACCACCCCGTGCTTCTTGTCGGCGGCGGCGGTGCTCGGCGGCTCGAACCTTGCGCTCCTGCTGCTGCCGACTTTTGCCGCCGCGGTGACGGCGGCGTTCTTTGACTCCGCCGTGGGCCGCGGCGGGTACACGTCCGGGGCGCCGACGACACCGAGGCGGAAGATGCCCCACGCGGTGGCCGGCGGCGGAGCCGACCCGGTGCTGCGGCGCGGCCTCGTGCGCAGCTGCGGGGACGGGCTCGGGTGCGCGTAGAACAGACTGCTCGACAGAGACCGCCGCGGCGGCGGGGGCGGCGGCTGCGCGGCGCAGTGGTCGGAGGAGGCGCTCTTGGCCGAGTGGCTCCGGCTGACGCAGCCGCTGCTGCTGCCGCTGGAGCTCGCGCTCCGGCTGTCGGACCGCGAGCCGAACCCCACGGTCGACGCGACCGACTCCGACCGCTGCAGCAGACCAAGCCCCGGCGCATCGCCAACCGCCGCCGACGAAAGACGGAGAGGGAGTAGCTTGCCCTGGGAGAACACCTCATCAGCTACGCACATGTCAGGCGCCGCGGCGCCGGCGCCAGCCGGGACAAGCCCACCGGACGACATGACGCAGAACTCGAAATCGTCGACCGGCTCCTTGGGGACATCGCCACCGGCGTCGGCGCGGGGCTCCAGCACGGTGCCGCCCATGGCTTGATTCTTTCCTTGGTCCATGGAGATCGAAGGGGGAGAAAGAAACCAATAAATGGTATCAGGTTTTTTCGTTGTGTTGTGGTCTCCTTTTTGGCTTGTTCGGTTTTAAGTCGGAAGAAATAGAGGGGATTTTGTGGTGGCCGTGCCGCTAGCCCTCACTGATGAGGTGGTCTACGCCGGTCAATTATGTTGTTGGGGCCCTAACAAAATGTCAGTACACAGTACAGTAGTACACTTGGGAAACATCATTGGTCAATGCTACAAACATGGAAGGATATCCTCTGCATTGGAAGCTACTAATGCTTGTCTCATTAGCTCAAAATCGAGATCAAGCTTTTTTTTCTTGTGGTAACAGGTTTACTAGGGGAACGGAACTACCTAGTATATAGAAAATTAAAAGAAATGGTCAAATTTGTTCGTTTTTGTTTGGTAAGCACGTGGTTACCCTGTTATCGTGGGGAGATAACTGTAAGGAAACCTTGATTTAGATCATGCAAGTAGAGTTTACATATTATAAGACGAAGATATTATACCAAATTTTAATAAGAGACTGTTTATCTCAAAAGATAAAATGTATGGGATTTTTTCCATAATATTTTATCAAATGGTGGTAGATTCACAATTTTTCTAAAAGGACGTATATTTTTCCAGCGATGGTATTCCACTTCACTATAGCAAAATGCTGCTAAGTACCAGACTGAACTATTTGCCAGCCTGATTACATCCGTCCACATTTAAAATTCAGATTCTTTCACTGGTCATATTAAAAGGTTCCTGCAATCCATCAATAGGAAAGTCCTCTCCTAGCCTCCTCCATACCTTAACCAATCAGCCGGAAAATTGTCCTGTTTGCTCTGACGTTCCATCTGGCCACAACACGCAATTCCATCTTCGCTTCCTCCGAATCAACAACAATTCAGGATAACCCATGACGCATCTCTGATTCTCCTGGCACAACTCGAATACGTTTCACCGTTTCAGTCCAAGCCCATTGCGTCAGAATTCAGTAAATTTTCACGACGAGAGCTAGCAATTGCGTCCTGTATCTCGTAATTTGCTCGATTAGATGAGCCATGTTTAGATAGAAATCTCGAATCTGTTGCATAACTACACCGAAATCAAAGGCATCAACATCAAACGGCGCAATTTGCATTCACGAAATCAGGGCAAATCTGTCGTTTTTATTTTTACCGTCGTCTGAACGGAACCCTGAATGAATGTCGTCGCTCTGCAATTGTCCGGGAAAGAGGGGAAGCCGGTCAACGTTCACGTCACCTAATTATGCCACGAAGAGACCTGCATGGAAGGGGGATTAGTCGATTATTAATTACAGCAAATCACAATCGGTGCAGATTAGTTGATGGTTAGGAGATGCAAATCAGTTCATTAATCGGGCGGCTGGCCAAGCTGCGGCAGCAGCAGTTACATCTCAAGCTCAAGGGAAAAAGCCGTTGCGATGCGCCCGTGACCTCAGTTCAGCTGTTTAGCTGTATTCATGTCGTCCTTTGGCTGCACTTGTTGCAACTGCAAAGAGCAGTAACCTGGTCTGGTGAGATGCAGTGCAAAGTGTGCAGTTTCACAAGCTGAGTTCATTGCAGGCGGCTGTACTGTACCAACTGCCAACTACCAACGAAGGATTCAGTTTATTTTGTTGCTGTTTTTTATGTGTTGTACAGTAGCACTAACAGTTTGCTGTGTTGCACAATAGCACTAATAGTCTGGGGAAATAATCTGGAATAGGCCTTGTGAATTTGTGATCGGGCATAACCTTCGGTTCTTAGGAAGAAAAAAGTCCACTTCACATCTCTCATCTTGTCATCAAAGTTTAAAAAACATCATAAAACTATAAAACAAAACACAACATATCTCTAATATTATAATAACAGGTTAACTGAGGTCACAAGACACCATTACTCGATTGGTGTGACGTCTATATGACACTCCAATAAAATAATAAAATAATAAGGTGTATGCTACATACCAATAAAACATTTATCATTTCTTTCTTCTATGTACCCTCCCTCTAGCAGCCGCCTGACAAGCTTGAGCTCGCTAGTTCATTGGCGGAAAGGCAACAACGACAGGTGGTGGTGGGTTACCGATGATGAGCTTCTAACCTTAGCAACAATGGGTGAAGAAGAAAACGCTAGCTTGAGCCTCAAGCCATGGTGGGTGGCTAGTGAAGCAACAACAACAGAAGCTTGTGGTTAGGTAGAGCTTAGGGTGCCACTGGTAGCCTTCAACTCTCTCCTAAGCGACATAGGTGGTGGCAGCGTTAGTGAACTAGAGCAGCCGCCATGTCGAGCGGCACAAGTAGCAACGAATCGGGAGCTCAACGATGATAAGGTAGGCAGAATGCTATGGTAGCACAGGAGTCGACAAGGTCGGTGGCAGCAGAGCTCAAGGCTACGACCATAAGGGACTCAAGTTCGATGACATGGTGGCAACTATGGATCTTGAGCTTAAGGTCATGGAAGGAGGCAGGAGATGCCTGATCTCGACGAGTTCACAATCCAACAAGCGTAGGAGCAGCTAGGAGCTTCTTTAGATCTGGTCGCGAGCTCCTCGGTGTCACCGCTACTGCCTCCTTGAGCTCACTAGCTTCTCATTGCATCGATTCACTGCTTTGGCCTCCACCTGCCTTAGTCGACCTCTGCCTCTACCTATCACCTAGTGGTCTCGCTGTGGTCGGCCTCTCGTGGGATGGTGTCGTCGCACCGTCTCCCTTATCAACAAGGACATCATCTCTCTCTTCGTTAGGAGAAATGGAGAGAAAAGAGGAGAGAGAAGACGAGATGAGAGTGAGGATGACATGTGGGCCTCACTTTTATTTTTGTCATACAAGCATCTAGTCGATATGAGTGGACCTGGGTCAACTTATCACGTTAGCAAAACCGGGAGTAATACCTTAGTTAACCCAATATTGGGATATGTTATATCATTTTTTTTAAACTCAACAACAAGACGAGAAACTTAGTGGACGTTTTCTATTAGGAATCACCGGACCTTTCAACCGAGGGCCATTAAGATCAAACAAGGTTCATAGTGAGGGCCACTTGGCTTCTGTTTGCGAAGTGGGCTAGGAATATGTCAGCCCAACTCAAAGGTAGCCATGATGTTGGGTTTGGGAGTTGAAACCATGGGTTATCTTGTTAGGACAAGGAAAATGTAGTGCTCAGGGCCTAAAAATAATTATAGGCCGTTATGCTATACATATACACTGTAATACTTTTGCCCAACTTTTGCCCTTGTGTCATCGGTTCCCGCAAAAGATTCAAAGCGGTGTTACTATTCATCGGTTCTCCGCGTTATAACTACTTAAGTTCTATGTAAACTATCAAGGTGGCAATAAAGCTAGTGTTACTATTGCCATTTACTTTTGCGATTCTACAATGGGCCCAAGGCCACAAGTAGCCCATCTAGCTTGCTCATATTTTTTCCTCTCCTCAATTATTTTAGGTCGCCACAGATAAGAATATTTTGCTCTCCTCAACTTTACCATTTGTTTATTTATGTTTTTTTTTCGATTTTACTTAAAGCATTTCATCTGCCAATACTGTATATGTGAAAACACAGCCTGGATGCGTTGGATCGACCGAGGGCTGTGGTGGCTGATGATGACGAAAGCCAAAATGAGCAATGGACATGTCATATGTGACGTGAAGCGGAGAACCTGTATGTGCTTGGCTACAGCAGCATAAACTCATTACAGCAAGTAGAATTCGTAGACGAAAAGGTTGAATGAATGGCAAAGTAGACGTGCTTATTTAGTCTCGGCGTCGTCAACTCTTCCGGTCAAAACTCAAAAGGTTTGACTGGTTTGGACAAAGAACTTTTGGAAATATGGCATTAGTCACGTAGTCATACGGATCTAATCATCCGAAGTTGAGTGCTTTAAATTGTCGGTCCTTCATATATAGTGCCCGAGTCCGTACGTACGCTGGCAGGTGGGCCAAGCGTATTTGGTTTCTCACATTCGCACAGGCTCCGCCCCGAGGCAGCCTGTCTTCTCCGGGTTTACAAGCAAACAATAGTCTACTGCTGTGCTTTCTTCCCCATTTCCATTTGAAGTTGCTGCTGCTCGCTCATGGGTCGATTGACTTGGTACCTTCGCTTCTTCTCTTTCCATCTTTGCTTTCGATCGACGCGTTTTTTTTTCCACTGCGCGCCATTAACGGCCTTGCTTCTCAGACGCCAGGTGACGGCATTGCCGCGGCTGTGTTACAGTCGTCTGACGCCGCGGAGCCGCTGGCGCCCCAAAGCCAGCTGCCGGTGACCGACGATCCATTCGAGCTACACGCTGTTCGTGCTGGAGGCCGACGATCTGTTCGAGCTAGACGCCATTCGTGCTGCAAGCCGATACCTCTCTGACATTTCCCCCTCGCTGCTTCCTGCGGTACGAAGGTACCTTCCCTTCCTCATCTTGGGTTGTCTGCTTTCTCAGTGCAAGATTCCATACTCTTCTGCCTTGGTTGTCTTACCGGAGGAAGTGTATGGAGAAGGTTCAAGATGGCATTTGCATATCCAAAGGCTGGACAAAATTTCTGTCTTCCAGACAAGTTAGATCTGGAGACTCTATCATGGTAAAGATGATTGGACCATCGACAGCAGAGAACATGGTGTTCGACAAGAATTGTTATCAAAAGCCATGCTACATGGTAACCAAAAAGTGGAGCTTAATCAGCCTAAAAAACAACTACAAAGAGAAGCTAAACAAGCTTTACGGACGTTGGATTCGACCTCGACAACAACGGCCAAGACGGCGGCAGTGGATCCGGCCTCGACGACAGCGGCTGATTTTTTTGCTTTTTTGCTTTGTCGAATTTTTCAACCAGTAACGGCAAGGGGGCCTGATTTGTTTTCCTTTTTTAAGCCTAATTTTCACTCTCATTTCAAACAGTTACAGATTGTAACGGTTGAAGAGTTCCACAACCGTGACTAATTGAATGTGTTAGAATGTAAACCCTCAGCCCATGGGCGTGCCCGACCTATGCTCCCCATCGCAACTATATGTATTCACTGATAGTAGAGTATTCTAAAAACCCTAAGATACTCTCTCATGGTATCAGAGCCCATCGCCGTTGTCGCTGAGTTTTGCTTGCCAGTCCCCGCACGTTTGCCACCGCTCGATCTCACCACCCGTGTGCTCCTTTCTTCTCGCGCCGCCGTTACCGCTAAGATCTCGTCATGCCCCACTCACCGGTCCCCGCATGTTTGCCACCGCTCGATCTCACCACTTGCATGCTCCTCTCTTCCTACGCCGCCGTTGCCATAGAGATCTCGGCAGGGCCCATGGCGCCCGACGCAACTGCCGAGCAGCTTCGCCTCCAGCGCGAGGCCGCTGCACACGAGGCCGAAGGCGACCGAGGATCACGCCGCTGCCCTCGACGCGTATGAGGCCAAACATGTCGTAGTGCACACACAAGCCCTCGCTATTCTCAACATCAAGATTCTTGTCCCCGTGACATTGGATCGTGCCGCCAACAACTACAGCCGGTGGCACACTCTCTTCCTCGTCATCCTGGGCAAGTATGCCCTAACGGATCATATCCTCTTCGATGTGGACAACCCTGACCACTCGACGTCGGTGTAGATGGATTGTACCGTCCTCATCTGGATCTATGGTACCATCATTGGCGATCTTCAATAGACGGTGATGCTTCGCAATCCGAGTGCCTGCATCGCCTGGTTAGTTCTCGAATTTGAGTTCCTCACCCAGTGCGAATCGCGCACTCTCTTCCTCTCCGTCAAGTTCCACACGGTTAAACAAGGGGCAATGTTAATCACTGATTTCTGCCGCTGCCTCGAGACAATGGCCAGTGCCCTCTCCGAGTTTAGGGATCTTGTCAGCGATCGCACCCTCATGTTAACGCTCCTTCGTGGGCTCAATGACAAGTTCCATCATATGGTCTCCAACTTGAAGATGTGGCATCCATTCCAAACCTTCAAGAAGGCACACACCCTGCTCATTCTCAAAGAAATTGACATCGACGACACCATCGAGGATGCTCCACCACCCGCCTTCGTTGCCGCAGCTCCTGCTCCTCAGCGCCCTCTAGGCCGGTCTGCCGGTGGTGGCCCTGTGCGCAACGGCCCCGGTGTCATCCCTAGCGGCTCCTCCACCAACCTGCGCTCCAACAATCGTCGTCGCAGTCGCAGCGGCAAATCTGCCTCCTGTCGAGCAATGGCAGTTTCAGCTCTGGCGGTCCACGCCTCGACGGTCATCCTCTACTCGCCACGTTCCCCAACCTTTGGGCGGGCACCATGCAGCTGTGGCCACATCTGTATGGCCCTGGCACTACACCAGGGTTGACGCCTCGTCCCCTGTTCCTGCCGTTCGAGTCATCGGTAACGTTCACTGTTGTCCCACAGCAATACCCGTACTACTACCCTTCGTTGCCTGGTCTCGGTGTTCCTCGGGCTTTGCCTACGGGGGCGTGCCCACCTTGACGCCTACTTTTGTTGTGCCTACTCCACAACCGCGCAACTCTTCTAGACACCGATGGCGGGTAGGTCTTGGTACTAGGCGTCTCTGATCAATAATTTCAACACCATGTCCTTGACACCGCCGTCCTCGACCAAGTGGTATGCTAATTCTGGGGCTGTCTCCTACATGGCCAACAGCGCTGGTATACTCTCTTCCTCTCACCCTCCTTCGCTTGGTCCTTTATCTATCATTGTTAGAAATAGGGCCTTGCTTCCCATTACCTCTGTTGGGTCATCTTCTTTTTCCACACCACAACGATATCTCGTTCTTTCTAATGTTTTAGTCACAACTAGCATTATTAAGAACTTGATTTCCGTTTGTCACTTCACAACTGATAACAATTATTACATTGAGTTTGACCCATTTAGACTCTTTGTGAATGACCTACAAACTCAGAACGTGATCGCCAAGTGTAATAGTATAGGTGACCTCTACTTGTTCTTTCCACCTACAGCCAGCATCCCTGCCCTCACCACCAATGCATCCTCCACCACTATCTGGCATCATCATCTTAGTCATCTTGGTCATGAAGCATTATCCAAACTTGTCAGCTCAAATGCTATTTCTTGTAATAAGCGTACTTCATATATGTCATGCCTGTTAGTTAGGTCGCTATGTGTGTCTTCCTTTTAGTATGTTAAACACTAGCGCACTTTATCTTTTTGATTTAATACACTGTGATCTTTGAACATCTCTAGTTGCCAGTATATCGGGTTACAAGTACTACCTTGTCATCTTTGATGACTGCACTCACTTATTTGGACTTTTTCCCCTTCGTCTCAAGTCCGAGACCTTCGGTGTTCTGTCTAATTTTTTCTCGTATGTGTGCACGCAACTCGGCTCTCCTATTAATGTAGTCCAGAGCAATAATGACCGTGAATTTGATCACTCCTAGGCCCGCACATTCTTCCTCACCAATGGTGTCGTCTTTCGCTTATCGTGCCCATACACATCCTATTAGAATGGTCGAGCTGAGCGCGCTCTTCACACCATTAATAATATTGTGCGCTCTCTCCTCTTTCAGGCCACTTACTCTAGTCTATTAGGCTGATTCCCTTCACACCACCACATATCTCCTCAATCATCACCCCACTAAGACTCTAGATGGCCTCACTCCGTTCTATGCTCTTCACGGTACACATCCGTCCTACACCCATCTCCGTGTGTTTGGATGTGCTTGTTATCCAAACATGTCCTCCACAGCCCTACATAAACTATCCCCTTGCTTCTCTTTGTACATCTTTCTTGGCTACTCTATCGATCATAAAAGGTATATATGTCTCGACCTTCATTCCAATAAAATTATCGTCTCTCGACACGTCGTGTTTGATGAGTCATTTTTTCCCTTACTTCAAGATGTCTACCTCTCCCTTGGATCCTACAGCCTTAGATTTTTTGAGCGATGATGATTATTCCACTTTGCATTGGGACTAATGCTATGCATGCAAGTACACCTCCTCCCGGCAGCATTAACGCTGTGCATGCGCCTGTAGCCGATTTGGCATGGCAGCATGCCCCTGGTGCTACCGAGCCCCGCGATCTGCTCCTTTAGCTGGGCCTCCGTCTGTTGGGCTATCCTCATCGTCCTAGCCTTGTGCCACTGCCCCTATGGACACCACGTCCCAAGCTGTTGCCAGCGGCGCCGCTAGGCCCTCCGTCGAACCGCCCCATGCCAATGTCCATGTGGACACCACGTCCTAGGTCGTTTCTAGCGGCGCCAGGTGTGCCACCAGGCACACTGTAGCCACGGTCTTGCAAGCTGTTGTGCCCATCACCAATGCGCACAGCATGCACACTCATGCCAAATCCGGCTTCATTCAACCGGTAGATCGCCTCAACCTCAACACAGCGGTCCTCTCCCCAATTCTAACGTCCTTTCGATCGACTCTGTCTGATTCGACTTGGCGCGCTACTATGCAGTCCGAGTTCGATGCGCTCCAAAAAAATGACACTTGGACCTTGGTATCTCATCTACCTAGAGTCAATGTTGTCACTCGCAAATGGGTATATCGCCACAAGTTCCTGTCAGATGATTCTCTTGACCGCTACAAAGCACGATGGGTCTTACGCGGTTTCACTCAACGACCTAAGATTGACTACGATGAGACTTTCAGTTTAGTTGTGAAGCCTACCACCATTCGTGTGGTACTCAGTTTGGCTCTCTCCCGCTCTTGGCTCATTCATCAGTTCGATGTCAAAAATATGTTCTTGCATGGCACTTTGACCGAGACAGTGTACTGTGTTTAGCCATCTAGTTTTGTTGACTCCTCGAGACCTGATCATGTTTGTCGATTGAACCGCTCTCTCTATGGATTGAAACAGGCCCCTTATGCTTGGCACAGTCGCTTCGCTTCTCACATCACATCACATCTCTCAGATTTGTTGAAGCTAAGTCCGACACTTCACTATTTATCCACCGCCATGGTGCTGATATGGTTTTCTTGCTTCTCTATGTTGATAACATTGTTCTCATGGCCTCATTAGAGAGTTTCCTCCAGCAAATCATTTTGGCTCTTCGATGGGAATTCTCCATGATAGATATAAGTACTCTTCATCACTTCCTGGGTATTACTGTTGAGCGTCGAGATGATAGCCTATTTCTCTCACAGCGACAATATTTGTTGGATATTCTAGATCGTGCTAGTATGCGAGATTGCAAGCCTTGCAGTACTCCTATGTACACTCACAACAAATTGTCTATTGTTGGTATTTTGGTGTCTGATCCTACTCACTACCGCAGCATTATAGGTGCTTTGCAGTATCTCACATTTACTCGCCCAGATATCGCCTATGCCATCCAACAAGTTTGCTTGCATATGCACGACCCAAAATATCCTCATTTCGCTAGTATGAAGCGGATTTTGTAATATTTATAGGGCACTCTGGACCTCGGCCTCCACCTTTGCTGGACTTTATTGACCAATCTTATAGTTTATTTTGATGCCGATTGGGCCGGATGTCCTGACACTCGTAAATCCACCTCAGGCTATGCTGTTTTCCTTGAAGACAATCTCATTTCCTGGTTTTTCAAGCACTAGTCGATAGTGTCCTAGTTTAGTGCTGAAGCCGAGTATCGCGCTATGGCCAATGGCGTCACTGAAGCTTGCTGGTTGTGCCAACTTCTCAAGAAATTTTATTGCCCTATTCATCACGTCACTATCGTTTATTGTGACAACATCAGTACCGTTTACCTCTCCACCAACTCCGTTCAGCAACAACGAACTAAGCATATAGAGATTGACTTACACTTCGTCTATGAACACGTCGCTCTTAGTGAAGTCCATGTCCTGTATATTCCTACATTGTGCTAGCACACTGACATCTTCATCAAATATTTACTGACGTCTGTCTTTACGGAGTTTAGGTCTGGTGTCGTGCTCCTAGTTTTGACTGCGGGGTATGTTACAATGTAAACCCTTAGCCCATGGGCCTGTCAACCCAGGCTCCCCTTCGTGCTTATATGTATTCACTGATAAGTATTCAAAAACTCTAATATACTCTCTCGTAATGTAACCGTTATAAATATGGTTTTTAGCCGTTATAAATGAGAAGATATGTGGTAATAAAACATCATGTCAACAATTGATTATATTTAAAAATAAACGGAGTATATGACTAATGTTAGTTTTTATTATAGAGCGGTACGTATATAATTTGTCACCTTTAATTTTCAAGATTGGCGGTCAGTGACATTCAGAAACCATGGTCGTCGATGCGATGTTTATTCTACCTGGTGAAAGCAAAAAATTAGATCGTGCAGGGACCAATAATGATCGTTCTAGAACGCTTTCTCCCTGGCCTCAATTTCAAATTATCCTTAGGAGATGTTTTTGAATTAGTCAATCGCACGCACTACTGTTTGTTGCTAGAGGAGACAGTGATCCATGCATCTATTATTTTCCCTAGAAAAAGACAGAAAAACCTGTTAAAAAGGTATACGTAAATCTGCAAGTTGCATGTAGAAAATTCGCGAGTTGAGATG
Source organism: Oryza coarctata (assembly GCA_030770085.1). NCBI lineage: Eukaryota > Viridiplantae > Streptophyta > Magnoliopsida > Poales > Poaceae > Oryza > Oryza coarctata. The sequence continues at coordinate 16,808,426 of CM061475.1, forward strand.
GAATTCGGATTGGTTATAAACTTATAATGAAATGAAACGGACGTCGAGATCATTATACGCACACAAGTGCACGTGCGGCTTGTGGACATGATTAGGACATATCGCCTTGTATGGTTCAGATCAAATTCCAAGCTTCTTACCTCGCGCGTTCGTTCGCGGCAGCCATCGTGCTAGCACTAGCTTTGACCTGAACGATTTCTTCGTGCCATTTGCGACGTTGATTTTTTTTTACGATGATAAATAAGCATGCACATGCGCTCGCAGAGACGCAATCTCGCATCGCGTGCAACGTATCGCCTTCCTGCGACACGAGCTGTGTTGGATCGATAGATAACGTGATGGACCAAGACGGCAGCGGCGGCGACCTCATCTCCCTGTGCCTCATGGCGCTCGCCGCCGCGGCGCGTGGGGAGAACACCGTTGCGGCTCCGGCGGCACGGCCGCCGGAGCTACACTTTCGGTGCTCGCTCTGCGGCAAGGCGTTCGCGTCGTACCAGGCGCTCGGCGGACACAAGGCGAGCCACCGCAAGCCTGGGGCCACGACGTCGACGGTGGCGGCGGGCACGGCCGCACCACCGCCCTCGAGCAGAAGCGCTGCAGACCCGGAGCCGGAGCTGATGGCGGCATCATCAGGTAGCGGCGCTTACGCCAAGGCGGATGGGCCGCGGCGGCACATCTGTTCGCTGTGCCAGCGGGGGTTCGCCACCGGGCAGGCGCTCGGCGGGCACAAGAGGTTCCATTACTTGCACGGTCCGTCGGTATCGGCGACGGTGTCTTGTGCAGGGACGACGGCGAGCGTGGGCGCTTTCGACCTAAACGTGGCGCCCGTGAAGGAGATTGCCGGCGAGCAACGGTACGGCGGGGAGGCCGATGATGAGGTGGACAGCCCTTCACCGGCCAAGAAGACACGACGCTGGCCATGAGATAATCCTCCATTAGTATGAAGCGTTAACCATCCAATTATAGTTGGGTCTTGAAGGGAGCTCAGCCCGGTGAGCATGGGCGTACTGTAAATATATAGCTCCTCTGATTGTTTTTCATAGATCGGAAAGTTGTAACATTTGTTTGAGCGAAAGCAAGTTCGTAGTAGTTAACATGGATCGTAATTAAGTTAGTTCGTCAACATTTAGCCCTTTATGGTGTGCAATTGTAAATGAGTCAATTTCTTGCCTTATGCATTAATGTGTTTTTTATTTTATAATTATCTGTTTTATATACGCATTACTGACAAAATCCTATGTTTTACTATTCTCATTTTTCAAGAGGGCCTTAATTTGCACCATATTCGTGCTCCTGTCACCTTCGAGGATCTTTTAGGTTTTGCAGCATCTAGTGAAGTTTACGGGAAGTAGTACAGTAGTAAAGCTATAGCTAAAGTATAGTAGTTGCCTACTGACTTTATCTTATTAACGTATGATGAATAATGAATAATAGTGCACGATATATACATTATACACTACTTATATATGGCCTATCTTATAATTTTTTTTATGTTTATGCTATGGTTAGATACATATCTACAATACAATATAGATATAATATAACAACTTATATAATTTACATCACTTAATATAATACTACTTGCTCTATATACACAGGTTCTTAGAAATTACTTTTTAGTTTTAACTTCTATCCCCACTTCACCTCTATCAAAAATACATGGATTTCTAGAAATTATTGTTATTCTTTTTAATTTAACTTCTCTCCCACCTCCCACTCTATCCTCTCTCCATCCCATGGAGGCATTGTGAAACACTGAAGCCTGCAGCAATGTGCCAATGATTATTGAAGGGACTTGCATATGGTATAGATGTCAAGATGACAGCAAAGGTTTTTTCCGCATCATAGCCGGGCGATTGATTAAACGCCAGACTCTCTTTCTTGGTTTTCTCACTCTTCTAACTAGGTTTTTTTTGTCAACATGGATAGACTATATTTTATTTTATTTTATTGCACGTCTTGTTTGGTTGGCAGTGTAAATTTAAATTTTATAGTAAGTATAATAGCAGAATATAAACTAACTATAAAAGATAGAAGAGACAATGAAAAATAATAAGCGTTGACTTTTATAAAAAAATTAGTTTTATACATTCTGATACATTAAATATATAGATAAGAAAAAGAGAAATAAGATAAACTTATAACTAATCTATTACTGTCATAATTTGTTAGGCAATTGTTCGGAAACAGACTCGTAAGAAGATAGAGCAGAACAGTAATGTTGAGTACACGGTTTTAGTAATTCACTGTAGTAATAGTAAACAGCAGCGCATAAGCTGTAGCAGTTCACTGTTCATCGAGTACTGCAGCACTTCTAACTCATCTATTCCACGCGAATTAGACGGCTAAAGACATCCAAAGACGTCATAGGTATCGTACTCCTATTGAGTTTACCATGCAACAACAAAGTTCGAGGATCCCAATCCAAACATTTGAGTAGGCCACGTAAGGCTATAATCTTTTTTTTTAATTTTCTTTGAAACGACGTAAGGCTACACTAGCGATGAAAACTGCTTGGACGGAAACTATCTCCACCTTTTTTTTCATATTTTTTGGGTGTGGGAAATGAATAAGACATCTCGCATACGAAAACAAATATTATGGAATACAGATGCAGAGAGAATACGATCCGAAATGAATATAGTCACAGATATTTATTGTAGATGAAAACCTTTAGACCATGCTTTAATAATTAACAAATGTAAGAATAAGTTATTGCATTAAAAAATAAAATTTTTAATATACTGTTAAATTTTTAATATTTATAATATCAATAATAGTACTGAAAGAAGTAAATATAAGATAGTCATTCTAAAATAAAAATATTAATTTGATAAATGAGTTGGGTGTAACAGCCTAAATAATTTTTTTTAGAAAAACCGCTATCGAGTTCATCGCTTATTTAAATATTACTTTTGGTGTTTTTTATTAGAACGTGCATTTCACCCTTCCAATAATTCCGCCAATCTAATTTAAATCTATACGGGATCTCAAATGAATTAAATTTTGCACAAATTCAAATCCTATCTATTTTATTTTCCCTCCCTCCTTTTCTTTCTTTATCTTTCCTTTTCCTTTCATCCTTTTCTTTCTTTTCTCTGCATGCCCTTCTTCAGCCTCGGCTTCTCCTCAGCCTGTTCAAGCCAGCCCAAAGCTAACTAAAAATTAAGTCTTTTTTTTGTATCCGTCTGGTGTAATTTATTTTTTCTTATATCTGTTGATTTGAATAAACTCTTTCCTAAGTATACTTTTGGACGTAATGATAGAAGATCAAAATATCTACACTCACTATCTAAAGATTTCGGCTAAGTCTTTCTATCTGACGGAGGGGCTTGTCTAGATATTATGTCTATTTTGACCGAATACTCCGAAGAGCTTCGTCCAGATACTCTGGCGAACTTTGTCCGAATACTTCGACCATTTTGATCGGATACTCTAGAGGACTTTGTCCGGATACTCTACTGAAGAATTTTATTCCGTTGTGAATATTTTTAGAACACTTATTCACCCCCGTCTAGGCGATATCAAGATCCTTTCACTAACCCAACTTGCAACGTACCTCACGCGCAACAACATCGTGCCAGCTCGCACAGCACACTTGCTTCGCCCATGACCGCCTGCGCTGTGGCACGTGCCACCTCTCGCTCCACCCACGCCGCCTCGTGACTCTACTTACCCGCCACACGCTACCTTGTACAAGGCCATGTTAGCTTTGTCCCTGTCTCATGCCCACCTACTTTGTCACGAGCCTCACCACGCACTCGCTCGCACAGTCCATGAGCTCGCATGAGGACGGCTGCAGCAACGAATAGACCAACGTCACCTCCTACTTCTCGCCGCCCTATCTCCTCCAACCTTACACTACAAAAGCCAAGACCGGAGGGAAAAGGACTACAATTTCACCCTCTACCACCTCCTCCAATCTACCCTACCCACCACTGTCCCATTTACCATCGTCGGAGAAGAATTCAAATGAACCCTAGTTCGACTGCGGTAACAAAAATGACAAATTTATCATCTCTAATCCTTCATGTCTAAAATTGGAGCTACCACCTTCTTACCCATGTCCCGGTGCCCCCTTTCCCCTCATCTTCCCCAGAGACACCATCACTAAAATGTCGTCGTTGCTGTCGCCAGCAGTGCATCACATCGTCGTTCTCGACCACCTCTGCCTAAGTAGTGCTCACCATTAACTTCACCTATTCTCACTCATTTTCCTAGACCCCCTCGCAACACCAGAAACCCACCAGAGCCACCATCACCATGAGCGCCGCCACCTTGAGCTTCTAACTACCGCCACCAATTTCGCCACCGCTACTCCAACATTGAGCACTTATGGGAATGGGATCATGGCTTTGTGCTAATCATGGAACCAGCATCCTTTCACCGCCTCGCTGTCTTCTTGGCCGCTAGCGACGCCGAACCGACTTCCTGTTCTGGCCCATTCACCCAAATAAACCGGCTCAGCTCTTTTCTATAAAAAAATAATTCTTTTTTCTCTGATAATTCTGGCTCGCCATCAAAAGAGCTCTTTTGACCACACCAAAAATAGTCCATAAATTCCACACATTATTCTAACCCTAACCATGCCACTTTTACAATTATCCCACTATCCAGTGATTAGTTCTATTCAAACCCGTTCAACTGACATCTGACAAAATTCCAAAAATCTCTATAACTATTTCTTTAATTCCTTTTTCTCATCCTTGCACTTTTTGATATTATTTTATTTATTTATTTTTATTTAGCTGTTATTGATTGTTGTGATGTTTGTTGTGTAAATAGAAAACGGCGACGTTGGTCCATAGTAAGAGGGAGCGAAATCTCTGTGCTAGGAGGACGAATTGAATGACTATCGAGCCTGAAGGTTGCAAGACATGCACCCTACTTTGAACAATTTGATCCTAGTAGCCAGAAAATTATTTTGGTTGCATACTCGTCCTTTAGAGTACAATAGACTGCCTGAGTTCTCTTAAATTAAGTATATTATTGTATTTCATGATGTGGTTATAAACACCTTAATGAGTCATAGAGTCTAAAAAATTTAGGATAAAATTTGAAGAGCACCTGAACAACATGTTGAATATTTAGCATTCTCCAATTAATTTAGAATGGGCACCAGTATCACACGTGAACAAATTGGTGCAGAATAGTTTTTGGCTGAATGCGGAGAATGAGTTATAGCTTATGGATACCGCATGTCAGCTGTGACATAAGATGGGTTTCCTATGGTTGGTTTTATGGTCGTGTTTTACATATAGATATATCTATGGTTAATGGTTTATTTAAAATTAATAATAATAATCAACCCCTTATTTTTAATAAGAATGATATAGTTTTGCCCATCTTCAACTTACTAAGTAAGAAGGAGAGACATTTAGAGCAGTATTACACCTTGTTACATTTTCAACCTGTCTAACTGAGGGTATGTCACACCCGATTTGATTAAAAAAAACAATGTTAGATAGGACGTGCCACTGAAAATGGCGAACTATCTCTAACGAAACTACATGTATTAGTGCCAGTGACATGTAGGCTCCATCTCGGCTAATGAGATAAGGCCACGTGTCCCTCCTCCTTTCCCGCTGACATGTGGACTAGCACCATCCCTCTCTTTCTTCCACCGATATGTGGGCCCTGCTTTCCTAATCTCATATTGGCCATTGATCAAGCCATGTAGGCTAAGGCTCATTGTGGCCCACTAGCTTCTCAACATCCATTTTATTTCTTTCAAATAATCTCTCTTTGATATATGGGTCCCAATACTTCTAAAAATGAGATCTATCCAATTGCACTTTTATTTATTTAATATTTTATTGTCTTTTTAGGGTTTTTTAGGGTTTTATTAGGATCTCTCGTTTTGCGTGTAGTTCACCACTAGAAAATTCTCAGACGCTGATTCTAAAGAGTTTCTCGTCGACCAAGAGCAAGGCAAGTCACCCTTGATCATAATTCTCTTAATTTATAAAATATAATTATTTGCAAAGTTGCATTCTTAGCGTACATAGTTAAATTTATCGGCTTTGATTTGTGTGCAACCGATGGACCAACCTATTAGTTGCATTAGTTTCTGTAGGTGGTTGTTAAATCCTATCTTTGTAGCTCCACCATAATGGTGCTTGGAATTTTTCGCCCCTTGAGCAGAAATACATCTGTTCTATCTTACACCGTTATTTATTGTTATGGAAAATTTGGGTTATGAAATCTTTTGCGGAAACCCGACTCATGAAGTTGGTGGGTTTGAAAAGAGAAAAGATGTGCGAAAACTCACGATGCAGAACCTCACCTATGTGGCTTGGTTTGGTAATCGCATATAAGGATTGATTCCTTAAAGAATTATATTAGAGCATCTTACCGTATGACCACATCAATATTTATGGAATACTTCTGGCTAAATAATTAGTTATCAGGTAAAAATCATGTGTGTCAATGGTTGTAAAATGCTGAGGATGAGAAGACAGATCATGAATCTTTGCTACCCTGGATGGTTGTTATTCTAACCTCCCATAAGGCGATTGGATAGAAGTAGGAGACATCCCCGATATTCTGAGTAGATGAAGACATGAGACTTGCTTAATACTCGGTTTTAAGATATTCGACCCAACTATGTGACATGGGATATTTATGGGTTAGCTTTAAAAAGGTCTTGTCACAAACTTTTGGTACTGACGGGTATTCGGTGTTAGTTTCGTGTTATGTAGGTAAGGCATATAAGCTCTATAGAGTTTAAACTATTTAAATAGCCATGCTCATAGTTAAGAGCGAATGTAAGGTGATTCTTCCAGCGTAGTTTTATTTGCCAATGTTTTATAGAAAAATATTTGAGATGAGAACCGTCGATCTTGATGACTGACAAATAACCCTAGTGGTCAAGAACGGGTCTATGTGATCTGAGATGCTGTGATGTCATCGTAAAGTAGGCTTCCTGAGAGGAAGCAAAAACTAAAGAAACTAATGGAAAAAACATGTTGGTTTAGCTCTGGATGGAACGAGATAAAGGTTATATGTATGGCTTAAGAAATAAGGTTTGTTAAAGAGATAGCAAATGAAATGAAACTATTAATGATACTAAAACTTTGTTATTTATGTTTGGGTTGTTGGTGGCAACTCATATTGAATCAAGACAGTAAATATCTTTCTAAATAAATTGTGAAACTCACACTGAGATGTTGCGAAACGTTTTTAAACAAAGATTTACGAAATAAAGCTTACATATTCACGTTTCCTGTGACTTACGAATACGAAAATACTCACCCTCTCTGTTTTATTGTTTTTCCTCATTTCTCCTTAAGTTCAGGTGGAAGATACTGAAGAATTTGGTTTCATCCCTACATCCCAATCAATGCCTATGGATTGTTATGCTAGCTGTGCTAAATTCCACAGTCACAACTTTTTTTAGAAGTTATTGTTAAGGGTCTACCTGACATGGTAAGTATTTATTTAGTTTTTTCAATATTTACTATTTTGTTATCATAGGTTCCAACTTAGAATCCTAAGAGTGGCATCGATACGCGTGGTTTCAGTAGCGATGGTTCGCTGTCCTCGGTGGCACATCCTATCTGGCACTGGCTTTTGGATAGTGTTATATTAGGGTGTGGCAGGGTATTGTGTGGGTAAATAGGAAGACGTTGTATAGTCATAGAGTTTTCAAATATGTCACGCTCCAGATGTCTATGGGTATTTTCAGATTATGGGCACAAGTTAAATTAATTGGCTATAAATTAATTTGGTTAAACTGGTTATTAACGGATGTTTTGTTAGTTATTCCTAAGTAACATCTATATTTTATTTTATGCTCATTAATATTATCTATATTAAATATTTATTAATGTTGTTTAAATTAAATGTTCGATAGACTCTATAAAATAATTAGAGTTTAAACCTTCCAGCTCCTTATACTGCATGTGTTATATTTGTTATTACGAGCATGTCTTACTGATTAACTTCTGTACTCATATATGAGTTTAGATCATAAGGAGGATGCTAAAACCCTATCGATCAGTTAGCATAGGATGATTACGGTTTCTAGGTCACTTTATGCTTAGTTAGTTCCTGTGGTGGAGTTTAGCAGTTTATTTGTTTGTGAAAATAAGGCTTTATAAACCCTATGTGTAATGGTTTGAACTTCACTATGACTCAACGAATAATAATATATAATCAAATAATACGGACAATTACGTATTCGAGTGCCGCTAGGCCTTTGTTTATAGAAACTATTTGGATAGTATCAAAATAGTTTCCGACCATTTTTAGCTTCCACCAAATAATATACTTATCATATTTGTTTCCTTTTTCGGATCCATTTCTATTTCCGATCCTATCTGAAATTATCCGACCAGATAGTTTCCGAAAAAGCATATGGATAGTCGCAAATTATCCTAGCCAATTTCTTCCCTAGCTAGAATTGAGACAAAACGCACTATATTGGCTGGCTTAAAATGCCACGTGCTTATTTTCTAGCCATGATTTGTTACAGTTGTGGATAACAATGTATTAGTCACAAATATGAGTGACATGTTACTTTTTCACAATTGAGACGCTGCAAAGCTAAGACATGTCTGGGTTGAAGCAGAGGCGGAACCAAGAAAAAAAAATCAAAGAGTGGGGGGTAGTTTTAACTATCTTAAAAATTTGTCCAGTAATTTCACATAGTTTTAAGGGGATTATAGACCTAGGCCTAAGGCTAAACCCCAGCTGCCCTAGGTCTGGTTCCGCCCCTGGTTGAAGCCATAGCATGGCCTGAATATCTTTGCCACACCGAAATTTGGTAGCTTCAAAAACTTTTACAGCTAACGCCAGCTAGTAAAAATTTGATGAAGCAACAAATTAAATATACTATCGCCTTCGTTTACCTTTAAATAGGTTGTGTCGCTCTCTCAATCTAAGAATATATCGAGGTGCGTAGATAAGATGAGTATTCGCATATTTGTGAGCGTACCAGAAATAATTAATAATTAATAGGATCGATTTCGGCCTGGAATTGTGGAAGCAAACACAAGCTAGGTCACTAACCAAACAGCCCTACGTCTGCCGAGTTAGGCCTAGGCAGTTAGGCCCAGTAGGCCGTAGTCGCCAACGCGCCATCCAATTCTCTATTAGCCCAAACTTACCTAGCAGTTAAAGCCCACTAAGCAAAAGCCAACCATAATTCAGCACGGTTTCTCAACGGCCCACTTCCACCGCCTGCCATCTCCTCAACGCCAATCCATCCATCCAAAACACGGAGTCCCCCACGTCCACCCAATCCTCCCCATCCACGGCGGTGCACCTCGCCGGGCGGCGATAACCCCTAAACCCCGGTGAATCCCCACCCCACCCGCCATGGCCGACACGCTCGCCTTTCCGTTCCCACTCCGCGCGCCCGCCCCGCCGACTCCCCCCGTCTCCCACCGTCAACCCCCCGCGCACTCCCCACCTCCCCGCGTCTTCTCCCCCACCTCCCTCCTCTCGTCCTCTCACCCCGTGCCGACTTCCCCCTCCCGCAAGCCTCGCCTCGGCCGCCCCCTCGACCACACCCGCCGTGGAGGAGGAGGTCAGCCATGGCACTTGCCGCCGTCCCTCTCCCTCCCAGCGCGCCGCGCGCTCCTCGCCCTCCTCGACGATCCCGACCACGCCTCCCCGCGCGACCTCCTGTCCGGTCTCCCCGCGTCCGACCTCGCCGCCGTGGTAAGCGCCCTCGGCTCCCGCAGCCAGCCCGGCGCGGCGCTCGCAGCCCTCCACGCCGCGCGCGAGCTCCACAGCGAGAGCGTCGTCCACCACCCACGGCTTCTCCCCACCGCCATCCGCGTCCTCGCTCGCGCGGGGCGCCTCTCCGAGGCCTCCGCTCTCCTCGACGGCGCGCCGGCCCCCGACGCCACCGCGTACACGGCCCTCGTCTCCGCATTCTCCCGGGCCGGCCGGTTCCGCGACGCGTTCGCCGTGTTCCGTCGCATGGTGGACAACGGAGTCCAACCCGCCCTCGTCACCTACAATGTCGTGCTCCACGTCTACTCCAAGATGGTCGTTCCATGGAAGGAGGTGGTGGAGCTCGTCGCCTCTATGAAGGAAAACAGCGTTGCGCCGGATAGGTATACATATAACACGCTCATTAGTTGTTGCCGTCGTAGGGCGCTTCACAAGGAGGCAGCACAGGTGTTCAATGAAATGAGGGCTTCTGGACTCGAACCTGATAAGGTCACATTCAATTCGCTGCTCGATGTATATGGCAAGGCACGAAAGCACGATGAGGCAATTGAGGTGATCAAGGAGATGGAGCGTGCGGGCTGCCCACCCAGTGTGGTGACCTACAACTCACTCATTTCGGCATATGTGAAGGATGGGTTGTTGGAACAGGCAGTTGCGCTCAAGCAGGAGATGGAGGTGAAGGGGATCAAGCCAGATGTGGTGACATACACGACGCTGATTTCTGGCCTTGACAGAGCTGGCAAAATTGATGCAGCAATTGTGACGTATGATGAAATTGTGAGGAATGGATGCAAGCCAAACTTGTGCACATACAATGCATTGATCAAGATGCATGGGGTGAGGGGGAAATTCCCAGAGATGATGGGTGTCTTTGATGAGCTCAGGTCTGCTGGTTTTGTGCCAGATGTTGTGACTTGGAACACACTGTTAGCTGTGTTTGGGCAGAATGGTTTGGATTCTGAAGTGTCGGGGGTGTTCAAGGAGATGAAGAAAGCTGGCTACATCCCTGAGAGGGATACATATGTTTCACTCATTAGTTCATATAGTCGATGTGGTTTGTTTGACCTAGCAATGCAGATATACAGGAGGATGATGGAAGCCGGTATATATCCTGACGTCTCAACTTATAATGCTGTTCTATCTGCCCTGGCTCGTGGTGGGCATTGGGAGCAAGCAGAAAAGTTGTTTGCTGAGATGGAGGAGCGAGATTGTAAACCAGATGAGTTCAGTTATTCTTCATTGCTTCATGCGTATGCAAATGCAAAGAGGTTAGACAAAATGAAAGCTTTATCAGATGATATATATTCAGAGAGGATAGAACCACACAATTGGCTAGTGAAAACACTGGTCTTGGTCAACAGCAAAGTTAACAATTTAGCTGAGGCAGAAAAGGCGTTCTTGGAACTGAGACAGAAGCGTTGTTCATTGGATATTAATGTTCTTAACGCCATGGTTTCCATATATGGGAAAAACAGAATGGTCAAGAAGGTGGAGGAGATTCTTTCACTGATGAAAGAAAGTGCTATCAACCTCAGCGCTGCAACTTACAATAGCTTGATGCATATGTATTCTCGTTTAGGTGATTGCGAAAAGTGTGAAAATATTCTAACTGATATCAAGTCAAGTGGTGTGCGCCCTGATAGATATTCTTATAACACTGTGATCTATGCATATGGAAGAAAAGGACAGATGAAAGAGGCCTCAAGATTGTTCTCTGAGATGAAATGCTCAGGTCTGAAACCAGATGTTGTAACATACAATATTTTTGTCAAGAGTTATGTCTCCAACTCAATGTTTGAAGAGGCTATTGACTTAGTACGCTATATGGTTACTCAAGGTTGCAAGCCCAACGAGAGAACTTACAATTCAATACTGCAGGGCTATTGTAGGAATGGAAGGGTAGTAGATGCCAAATTATTTGTTAGCAACCTTCCACAGCATCATCCTGGAATTTCTAAACAAGAGCAACAAGAACTGTTTGAAGTTTTAGCAAAGCACATTCAAAGATAGTTGATAAATAGAAGACGTTCGGTATATTCTTGAGCAGTAGTACAAGACAAAACTACTCTCTTGGTTATCAGTAGTTTCAAAGTAGTAGAAACATACAGATTACATCTTTTCTGAATAATAGAAAGAGAGCACTGACATAAGTACTTTCTCTGCTCAATTTGCTGAGATATTCATGCTTGTAGAACATCCAACCCAGATAGGTGAGCCACCATGTTTTAGTTATAGTGCCTGTAGCATTTTGAATCTGATCAATTGGAAGTTTTGCCTGTAAACAATGTGTTACATGTATATGTTTCTTTTCAGATGTTTGTACATGATACTAGTTGATATTATTAAAGGTGTGGTTCAAACATATACCATTTGGTGCTTATCTTCCAGGAACTATTTTACGTTAACTAATTCATACTTTTGTCTCTTCATCTCTTTTCTAAAAATATGAAAATTTCTTTGTATATTGGCAGAAGAAAGGAGTGGAGAACTGATGTATGTTTTTGTCTCTATCTCTCCATTCCAGTTCGCTTCATTTTAGACGTTTGTAGTCAATGCAGAATTGCAGATACACAGTGCTGCATCGCTTGCTGTGCTCAAGTTGACCAATTAAAATATGCTCCACTCCTACATTATATCTTGATGATGAAAGAAATATTATTATCTTCATCTGCGAGGTGCAGTTCTATTAATAGATTTTATTTGTTGTGTTTCGTATTTTAGTGAAGGCACGTTGATGATTTTCAATGGTATTCAATGTTTGATTTCAAAGGATTGATTTTTTTATGAGGGCTCCATATAAAATATATAAAAACTAACCTGGCAATGCCAAACTCAAGGACATGTAGGCTAATAAGTAATAAGTATCTTTCTTTGTTGTTGGCCCAAAGAAACTAAGAAGCTGCTGCCCTAAACTAAGCAAAGACTTAACAGCCTTGTCTTGTTTTTTTTGTGGGGAGTTGGGACTTAAGCATTATTATTGTTTTCTCGTCAGTTAGATTTACTGAAATTGATACCATTTTAAGCTTCATTCCTCATTTATATCGCAATGAATATAAAATTACCTGAATTCAGCAAAGGTTTCATTGGGATTCTGAAGGTCATGCTGACTGCTGAGAGAACTCTTGAGATGATAGTTGCTACCCGAACCATACGGCCAGGGGATGCTAGTTTGCCTGCTGTACTAGCTAAGTATGGCCACAGCCCACATATGATCTACATTGCATTTGCTGGCATTTGGAAGCAAGCGTTTTGTCTTGAATGTTTCGTATATTTATCTTACTCATGTGGTTAGTCATGTGTTACCAATTTTTAGTGTTCTGACGGGAATATCTTTGGTTTCCCACTTAATTCTTCTGCAGAAATGCCATCCCTGAAGATTGATGCTCCAGCTTACCTTCCCAGGTGAAATGGCTAAGTGTAACCTCAACCGACAGCCGACCATATTATTGAACTCTCAAGCCCTAATGCGGCTGCCCTGCATGTTGGTTTGGCAATTGGCATGGCTCCAGCTAGCTGTAGGCTGTCAAGAGGCATATTTTCATATTTGGTTATTTGCATTTTTGCAGATGACATGGGAAGATGCGATGAGGTGTGGTCTGATGCGCTGAAACTCTCATGATGGTGTTGGGCATCTTGCTCTCTAACTGATGAGATCATGGGATCTATCCGTTCTCTCAAAAAGCGACTTTACACAAGCTGTTAGAAGACCAAAGAAAGAGATTTTACCTCATACTACTGTGCTACATAGGTACTACTATGCATATATTTACCTGCTCCATGCTGAAACTTCTCTAGGCTGTACTACCACCTTTTCTTTTCTTTTCAAGACTTCATTATCAGTATTAGATGTGGATCTACATTTCTATTCCGACAAAAATATTCCTGTCCTGATACCAGAACGTGGCTCCAAGCAACTGCAAAGCTTTGCAAGAAGATGCTGCTGCCGTCGCTGATACAAATCCCTTTTCCTTTGCTCCAATAATAAACATCTCGATGATGTGTTAATTAATGTGGTACCGACACGGACCCTTCAGGTTTATCCATCATTTATGTATTCCTCCCGTGAAAAAGGCCCAACTATCACTCATCGCTCATGATCCACGATAACGTGTGGTACACTCGAGCACAGGTAGACGCAGCCATGCCCGTATGGAAGAGAAACCAGCCTGGAACAATCAATTGCTCTGTGCTGGAGGACAGCAGCAGCAGCAACGGCAACAGCCGTGGCCCAAGGTGCCCCATGTGCAGGGAATAGCGCGTACGTCCGTGCTACGGTCACGGGCAAGTTAACTACAATTTTGCCGTGATTTTTAACTCCACACCATCCGTGACTAGCACTGCTAGGTAAACAGTTAAAATCTCTATTCGAATCTACTATACCGGATAGTCGAAAACTGAAGGTAATTTGTTGGAGTAAGTTTGCACATGCCAATAATCTTTATCGTCAAATTGGAATCATATCTTATGTTATCTGATACCAAGCAGTACATGTATATAGCTGGATGTCAATTATGGTTGCTGCTGCTAATTGATGTCGTTAATTAATCCACGTCGGTGCAAAATGCAAATGCGTTACATCTGCACGGCACACACGCAACTCACCGTAGTACCATCTGTTGGCTTTCCGTTGGTTGCTAACGCGTAGTAGGTGAAATGAAAAATAAAAAAACGTTTGTTTTGACACTCAAGTGGGTAGTCCGCATGTAGCTAGCCATAACGTACACGCGTCGTAGCTGGGCACTCGCAAGTCGCTATGCTGAACCTATCCATGCGTCGGTGACTGTCTTCGATTGGCTACGCATTACGGTCGAAGACTTGGAATCTACGGTTTTCGCCAGCTTCGTTTTTGCACCATATTTTAACATTAATTAATGTTGTTGTAACGAAATTCCAGTACCCAACCATAAATATAGTACTCCAGCATGTAACGTTGCGATGGAGAGAATGCACAGACCGACACACACCAGTGGTGAACCGAAATAATACTATAATAAAACGGTATGCATCAGAAGAAAAGCACTAAGCAGTATGCACCCAAGTCAGAAAATGGGCATTTGGCTAGTATAACATCCATTTTTAGGCGTTGGGAGACGAACTAAGCTGCAGCCGCTCATGATTTTGTCAACTAGTAGTATCCTGAACAAGAAGTCCCGAATCTGTCGGGAAATGAGTATTCTGATCTAGCGTACCTGTGCCCAAATCCCTGAATTGGGCACGCACGATATGCACGTACTGAAAGCTGCTTGAAATTCATGGTTGTAGACCTATGCGAGCCGGCTCGAATCAGTAGAATTCAACGAGATTCAAGCGAAAACCACAAATTTCGAACAGCCTTCGATGATTTCGTCGGTGAATGGCCGGGCATGTAATTAACATTAGAGCATTGTTTTAACATTAACCGGTGATCGATCGCTGTCACTGAGCAGGAACAGTCCAAACAAGCGAGGCAACCGCTGAACACATCATGTACCAAACAGATCGGACAGACCAGACCAGCATGCACGGGACAACACAGACCAGCCGACGCTCTCAACAGTCAACACAGAGACAGGTAACCAGCCACAGCCTGCATGGAGATGGAGAAGAAAAATGACAGATCTATGATCCAGCAAAGATGGAATAATACAATGATGATGATGGTGATGGCAGCAACATAAATTAAAAAGAAATCTCAGCGGTACAGTACTAGGGCAGAAGAGTCATACCGTAGTAGTCGCAGAGAGAGAGAGGGCGAGCAGTAAAGAAACAAAGGAATCCGAGGCTGGCGTTCAATCACCAAACGTGTTTGAGTGGTGGAGCCTCCCATCGCAGCGCCAGACCCCCCCCCCCCCCCCCCTCCTCCCGGCCGGTAAAAGAATCGACGACAAAATGCAGCGCAAAATGTGGTGGCACGCACGCGACGGCCACCGGCTGCTGCATCTGCGTCGTCGTTGTTGTGGCAACGCAACGACGCCATCTAGGCGAGGAGGGCGACGAGGCCGAGCGCCACGGCGCACGCCGACGCGATCGTCTGCACGCTGGTCCTCGCTACAGCTCCCTGCAGTTCGCGACAGCCGGGGCATTGACAGTCAGTAACTGTACAGTAGCAATGGAGTAAAAAAAATTGCACCAGTGCTAAGCTAGAGTGGTCACATGACCTGTATTTGTAGCCTGTAGTACAGTACTGCTAGTATAGTGCATGAGCACGTGGATCTTGTAATGGTGTGGTAAAGTCTACTTGATGATTGTTAATTAGTACAGCTTGGTGGTGTTAGGCAGCAGCAGTCGTATTAATGCAAGAGATGCTTAAAAGAATGGATGGTTGTTTAATTATGGGTGTGGTGCGGCCGTGCAGGTTATAATACTCCCTAGTTGATAAGATGGTAATAATAAGTGCCAGCTAATTCCTAGTGGTGCCAGGGACTCATCTGGACTTTGAAACGCGGAATTAACTACTGTTTTGCCTGTTGTCCGTGTAACGGCAGGACGCACATGCTTGCCTGCCCGACATGCGGGTGCAATTGGATCTACGCTATTTCACCACAGGTTAGGTGCGCAATTTGCAAAACTTTTTTCGTTAGATTAGTACTACAAAACCATACTTAATTAATAAGCACGCCATTAGGTAATTAACCTGCACCGTACTGTGGTTGCTAATTACTCTAGGTCAGTCACTAGGTGCAGTGATAAAAAGTAATTTCTTGGACTAACATTTGTGGTTAAGCTTTGTTTACTATACGCAGTAGCAGTTGTCACGTTGGTTAGTGAAGCAGTAGAGCGGTTGTGGAGCGCCGCCGCGAGCAATGCATTGTGTGGGAAACGTACCACGGTGTCGGCGGCGGTAGAGTCGCCGGCGGGGGCCTTAGCCCAACTTGGAGTGTTTGGGGGACTCGGCGACGGGAGCGGGGGCGAGGGCGGGGGCCTTGGAGCTCTTCTTCTTCTTCTTGGAGGGCGGGGAGGGCTTCTTCTTCTTGGCCGGCGCCGGCGCGGGGGCGTCAGGCTTGGTGGGGATGGTAGCGGGTGCCTCCGCGACGGGGGAAGGAGGCGAGGCTACGGGAGCCTCGGCAGGGGGAGGGAGGCCGGGGGTGGGGTGGCCTTGACCTTGGGCGCCGGGGAGGGAGCCTTGGTAGACTTGGTGGGCGGCGCGGCGGCAGGGGCAGGGGTGGCGGGGGTGGTCGGTGCGGCTGCGGGGGCAGGGGTGGTGGGGGTGGTCGGCGCTGCGGCGGGCGCGGGCGTCTTCTTGGAGGACGGCAGCGTGGTGGTCGGCGCCGCAGCCGGGGCGGTCGACTTCTGCGCGACGGCGGACGCCGCCAGGAGGCATAGCAGCGCGAGGCAGAGTGCGCCGGCGCGCGCCATTGCGGCGGCGGCGGCGGCGGCGGTGGGCTGCGCTCGGCTCGGCTCCGGTAACGGTGGTGGGAGTGGGCAGGAGCGGGGTGCGGAGAGCAACGCTAAATAGCGGGAAAAGCGGAGGAGAGGAGAACAGCCGAAGTGGCGGGGCGGGGAGATGCCACGGCCCAACACAACTGGCAGTGGGCCAGCCAGCGAGGCACGGGCACGTGGGGGTGGGTGGGTGACACTTCTTACCCTAAGGATGCATACGAACTCATTTCGCACTCACATAACACCGAAAAAAACCGCCGGTGAGGCTTGTGAGTCAATCCTAAGGATCAAACTCACGACCGGCCATTCTCTCCATCGAGAACAAGCCAACTGAGCAACGCTCAGTCCTCGGGTGACACGTTGGTTGATAGAAAGGAACGGACTACACACCACGTGGTAGTTCACATGGCTCACTAAGGCATGATACTGTGCGATGCTAAGGGCTAGGTCATGATGGCCCAAAGAGAAAATCGTAGAAGGGTCGGGCTTGGGTCCGTTGGTCCTTTACGTGGTAGGCTGTTGTGTTAGTAGGGACGTCATGTGAACCAAAGAGGGATAAGTCCATTTTATACTCTGAACTCTTTGTTTTATCTAAAACATGCACCCAAAGTTTAAAACCGGGTATTTAACACCCATGAACTTTTCAATACCATGCAGTTTACCCCCTTGAGCAGTTTTTAGCTAGTTTTTTGCTACGTGGCATTGATGTGGCAATCTAGTCAATAAACAAGAATAAAAAACATAGGTCCAAATGTTAATGCTAAGAAGTCTTCGTCTCGCTAGCAACCATCCTAAGCTCGCCTAGGAGAGCAGTGGTGGAGCATAAGGCAGTGGTGGCCTTCCCAGCTTGACTAAGAGAGTGGCATGGTGACCTCCTCAAGCTCCTCAAGGTTACCAGGCGAGGTCAAACTCGAGCTCCACCTTCTTGCCGCCTCTCTAAGCACCTCCCTATCGCCTCATTGAGCATCTCCTCAATGCGTCGGCGAAGTTAAGCTACCCCTCCCCTATTGCTCGTCAACCAGCGGTGATGGTGGTGGTAGCAATAGTGGAGCACACATGACATCGTCATCAGCAGAGCTTAAGTAGTAAGAGATGACCTCGATCAAGGGAAGGAGATCAGAGTTGCATGTGTGGCTCCAACACTCCACCTCTCCTACATGGTCGACGAACCCTCTACCTTCACAGCTAGCCATCTTCTCCTAGATCTGGAGGATGGTGTGGACTGCATCGACGCTTGTCGCAGGCGCTTGCTGCACCTCATTCCTCAAGCCGCCACCTCCTTCCGGTCATGTGACCCATTTCCAAGATCAGGGGCAGCGAGCTCAGGAAGAGGGAGCTTGGCGAAAGCAGTGGTAGAGCTATAACTTGACACAGGTTGGGATATAGGGGGAGGAGGTAGAGCTCAAGCTCATCAACACATCGAGAAGGAGAAGCTCAGCAAGGTGGCGAGTAGTTGGAGCTCAAGCTTGCTGGTTCATAGAGGATGAGACACTTAGGGAAGTGACAAGAAGGCGACATTCGAGGTTCAAGTTTGCTAGGGCCTATGTCACACCCTGATCTAATACCAACGGAAAGCTAGTGCCAGATAAGACATGCTACTGAGGACGGTGAACCATCCCTAGCAGAAACTGCATGTGTCGATGCCAGTCCAAAAATCCCAAGCTAACATTCGCGATAACAAAATAGTAATCATTGTAAAAAATAAATAGATATATTATACCTTATTATCATGTCGGGTAGCACACCAATCAATATGGATGAAACCAATCTATTTGACATCTTCAACTTGAACTTAAGAAAGCAGAAGAAAAATAATAAAATAGAGAGTATGAGTACTTTTGTACTCACAAGGCACGAAAAATGTGAGTATGCAAGCTAAAAAAGGCTAGGTTTATTTTATAAATCTTTTATTTAAAAATGTTTTGTAATTCATTTAGAATGAGACTTACCATCTTGGTCCAATGCGTGTTACTTTGCAACAACCCAACACATGAGAATAAAGTTTTAGTTTCATTAATAGTTTCTTTTTATTTTCCATCTCTTCAACAAACATCATTTCTTAAGCCATACATACAACATTTATCTCACTTTATCCGGAGCTAAACCAATATCTTTCTTTTTATTAGCTCCTTCTCGGAACCACCAACGCTTTAGTTCTCGCTTCCTCTCGGGAAGCCTACTATATGATGCTATCACAGCATTCTGGGTCACATAGACCCGTTACGGACCACCAAGATCATTTGTTAGCCACCAAGACCGACTAGGGTAATGGTTCTCATTCCCTTAAATATTTTCTATAAAACACTGGCAAATATTTGCTTTTGATTATAGGAATACCGTACTATTAAAAGGAATGTAACATTGATGTGTTCGTTTATGTTTTGGTGCTCAAAGTGAACATTCTAAGTGCTCCTTGAGAGAATTCTAAGTCTTAACCTATTCTCTGATAGGTTTTAGAGTTTGTTCTTAGTTGTATTAAGTAGCTCTCTCAATAAGCTTTATATAGAGCCTAAGATCGTCAAAAAGGGACTTTGAATCAAGTAGTTATGACCGTTTTGTGAGGTATTATCAAGGAGTAGCGGATACTCAACATATTTTAGCCGGATACTTTGAACCAAACAAAGAGGCTTGTTCGGAGTCTCCGGTGGTTTTGGTCGGAGACTCCAGACTTTGAATCGATGAGTAACGGCTAGTTTTGGGGGGGCTCGGGTATTTAAACCCCTCCACCCCCTCCATCCTTTGTTACTGTTTTGAAACTAAGTTTTGACAAGAGTAGACCTATCCAAAGCCAAATAGTGCCTCCCAAATCTCCTACCTTGGTGGTAGCTCTTTGTAAGAGTGATTTGAGGAGTCCTATCTTGGTGGTAGCTCTTTGTAAGAGTGATTTAAGGAGAGAAAGAATTGAGTTGAGTGATTGAGAGGTTGAGAGCAAGTGAGGCTTACTCCATTCTTTAAGCACTTGAGTTTATAGTAAACAAATCTTCGATTGTATTTATTACTATTGAATATCAAGGTCTCCTAGATGGCTAAGAGTCATCAATGAGCTTCCAAAGTTATGGTGAGTCATCGGAAGTTTGTGAAGGTCTATCCTCACCTTTGCAAGGAAAGAAGTAATTGAGTGAGAATCAAGCTTGTGCTTAGAGGTTGCTTGGTAGAGCAAGTTTTATCAAAGGTAGTAACTCGTTGCTCAAGTATGTGGACGTTGGTGGTCACTTGGGAACGGAGTTTTGTCTCGGTGGTTGTTTAGAGGCCAAAGCTTCATCCTTGATGCTTGTTTAGTAAGGCTTGGGATCGAGAGAGATCTAACTCCTTGGATTCTCTCGATAGAGATGTAGGATCATTGGGATCCAAGCTTCGGAAAACAAATCTTTTGTATTCGTCTTTCACTTGTACATTTTACTTTCTTGCATCATTTACCGTTGATTTGGTTACCTTCTTTTCTTCGCTACCTTTATGGGTGTATCTTTCAAGTATTCTTTTGGACACAGTGAAAGTGGACCGGAATATCTGGGCTCACTATCTAGAGATTTCGATTGAGACTCTCTGTCTGATAGAGAGACTTGTCCAGATACTCCGACTATTTTGATCAGACACTCCGGAGGACTTCAGCCAGATACTTCGTCCATTTTGACTGGATAACCTAGAGTAACTTTGTCCAGATACTCCGACCATTTTGACTAGACACTTCAAAGGAACTTCATCTGGATACTCCAGTCCTTTTAGTCTAGATACACCGGAGAAGAATTTTATTCTCCTCTAAGTATTTTTCAAGAATACCTATTCACCCTCCCTCTAGGCGACATCAAGATCCTTTTAGGGATTGGAGGTTTGAATTTGAGAGGTAGCTTTGGATTTTGAATGGATTTGAATAAATTTGAATGATGGGATAACGAGGGATTCCAAAGGAGGATTTGACCTAGGGATTCAAGTTTTGAGAGTTTATTCAAAAGGATTGTTTTAGAAGATTTTAGCGCTACAAGAATTGGTTTAAATGAGATCTTTAGCACTAAATCCTTAATACAAACAAAGAACTAAATTTTGAAACTATGGTTTTATTAAATTAGTTTTTACGGCCACATGAAAATCAAGGCTTTACAACCTATCTCATGACTAGGAGGCGGTCGTCAGCAGAGGCGGGTCGAGGAGAGAGATGCGGCTGTCAACAGCACAAGTGATGGCTGTTGCTACCAAAGGGCAATAAGAAGCAAGGATTAGTGGATGAGAGAAGAGATAGGGAGAGAAAAGAGAGAGGTCCCTAGACAAAAATGGTAAGGGAAGAGGAAGAGGGTCTCAATGACATGCGAGGCCTTTTTTTAGTGGAGGGGCCATATCTCATAGTCAAGAGGTGGTCGTCGTAGAGGCGGGTCGAGAAGAGAGATGTGGTGGTCGGTGATAGGAGGTGGCCATTGTGGCTAGAGGATAGCAAGAGGCTGTTAACGCCAAAATTTGAAAAGCCCAGCGATAGATTGGAAAGACGATCGGCTGAAGCACAGAAGTGTCCGATTGCTACAGAGAAGAAGCCGATCGGATTGAAGGAAAGAAAGACTCGGTCCTAGAATAGAAGATTATCCGGATGAGATCGAGTTTGAGGAGGAGCCATAGTTCACGACATGGTAGTCTATCCTATCTTATATGGATAGAAAGATTTAGTTAATTAACTTCTTTAGAGATATTTTTCTTTATTTTTGTTAGGAAATAACGTTCGATGGTTGTTGTAAATACGTTGGACTCTGTAAACCCAGGGTATAAATATAGACCCCCTGGAAATATGTAATCATCATCAATCCTTCGATCAATACAACATCGGCGCATCGCCACCCTAGTTCATCTAGGTTTTTACCGGCGGGATCTGGTTCTCAACGCGGGGCTGCATCAGTTAGGTCCGATCTCCGACGAAGGGATAAGTCCCGCCACTATCTCGATGTCTCGTTCTGTCTAAGGCTGCATCGGTTATATTCGACTTCTTATGCCGATAGGATGTATCGCATCACATCCGTGCAGGGTCTATTGGTCTATCAAGCTCTCTCCGCCATCATCGATCTTATGCTGTATCGGTTAGGTTCGACCTACGAGGCTACTGACGGTGGAATAAGCTTTAGGCCTATAGGTCTCTATACGGCGTTTCATCGGAGTATTAGCCGATGAGTTATCCATATGTTGAGCGTCACGCCTAGTGTATCGGCTCCTCGGGCGATACGCACTAGGTCTTCAGAGACTTTCCTTTGAGCGTCATACCAAGTGCGTCAGCTTTTCAACCGATGTGTGCCTGTCTTCAGAGAGACGTCCACTTATCGGCGCAGCTAGCCGATGGGTTCACTTCACTCTTATTTCAGCACGTCCGATCAGGCGTCCACCTTCCCGTCGCCTTTGGCCCCGTTCTCGTACTGTCTCGGTTAGGTCCGATCTTCGAGATTCGGTGCTGGCGTCGTCGTCATGGTGGGCGACGGGTCTCGTGCTGCCATCTCCATCCTGTGCCTCTATCGGCTCTGCGGCCGATGAATCAGGGCCTCGCGTCCGCTACACCCAGAGACGTCATTTCCTTCGTCGATATCCGCCTACGCCTACATCGGCTCTTCAGCCGATGGAAAGACACCCTGATTCCTATCGGTGACCAGCCGATAGCAAGAGCCATCTAGACGCAGCCGATGACTAACTCGATCCTATTGGCAGCCAGCCGATAGCGAGGGCTCATATCGGCCTATCGTCCGACTGACCCGTTCGCCTCACCTTCTTGTCAATTGCAGGGTTAAATTGACTAACATGCCCGCACCCATACCGTAGCGCCGGAGCCGAGCAAAACCCACGGGCCCGGGCGCACGTACCTCGAGCCATGGAGAGAAGCCGATCAGCCTGCACTGGAGCTAAGCAGACCTTTCAGACGTCGGCGTGCTCGCGTCGGGATCTGGCACGAACAGAGGCGAGGGATCAATGAATGAGAGAAGAGATAGAAAAAGAGAAGAGGGATGTCCCCTGACAAAAATTGTGAGAGAAGAGGAAGAGGGTCTCAATGACATGTGGGGCCATTATTATTATTATTTAAGTGGAGGAGCCATATCTCATGGCTAGGAGGTGGTCGTTGGCAGAGTCAGATCGAGAAGAGAGATGAGGTGGTCACGAGCAGTGGTCATTGTTGCCGAAGGGCAGCAAGAGACTAGGGATCAATAGATGAGAAGAGAGAGAATAGAGATGTCCTGGACAAAAATGATTAGAGAAGATAAAGATGGTCTCAATCATATATTATTTTTTAAGCAATTTTCCTCACTCAGATTGACACATAGATTCCATGAAAAAAAACCACTCTAATTTGGTTTTAGAGGTAAAATGAATGGTTTTAATAGTTAGAGAGTATTGGATACCTGATTTTAAAATTAAGAGGTGAATTTTAAACAAACACCAGGGTTACAAGGTGGACATATCCCAACAAGAGATGCTTTTACCGTTGTTTTACTATACGTTGGTTGGGTTCGATTTGGATTAGCGCCGGAGGAAGAAAGACGTTGGAGGGGTTAATGGGCTTATGGGCTACAAGTTATTGGGCTGAAACTTTTGAGGACAATTTTGAAAGAGAATTGTGGAGTGGGCTCTCCCGAAATAGTTAGCAGTCTGCATTGGTTTGTCGGCAAATCGTAACGAACGCATTTGACAAAAGCAGTTATTTTCTGAAGAATCGAGAAAAAAATCAGAGCTTTTTTTCTGTGTTTGGTTTGAGTTCGTTTGTTTCAAAAGATTCTGGAATTTGCTCGAATTTCAGCTAAGCAGCTCGTCAGAAATTGACTAGTATGGTAATCAAAAGAAACGAGCAGAACAATGTGCCTCACAAGTACAGTATGTCACATTTTCGTCAAATGAACTCAGCTTTGGAATTGAAACAATGGCAAGATCGAACTAATCTTTACTGCTCAGCAGAAATAAAGGGTAAAAACCATGTAGATGGGACAGCAAATTTAACAGATCGGAGTACATACATGGACTGTTGCAGTTCAGTAGCTGGAATGACATGCTCACGATTCACAGGACAAGCTAAAGTTCAGTGCAGTTTTCCAAGACTGAAGCATGCAGTGTATCTTCAGTCTTTGTACGCATGAACCTAGCTATGCTGAAAAATGCACCGTGGGTTCTTCTTCTGTGAGCTTGTTTCCAACAAAGCTGACAGATTTGAAGTTCCATCAGAAGCAACTGGTACACCGTTTCTTTCAAAAAGTGCAGCATATTTGAACAAATGTCTTCACATATTGGCATTATTACCCATGTTTGATTAGAAGACAACTCCTACATGGAGAAGCTTTATTAGAAAGGCTAATGCCAAGCACTAAGCTTGTGGGACTTATACAAAAGCGGCTTTAGATCAAGATGTGCCCGTCCTGAAATCCGGCTTTGGTCTAATCAAAACAAAGATGTAACAATCGGAAAGAACACAAAAGATGATTGGGTGTTATCAGATCAAGTGAAGCTTCCGCTGCTTTTTATGTTCCAAAGATCGCTTTCTTCCAACAGAACAGACATTGGCCAACATCTGAAGCAACGTTTTCAGAGTTCAGATCTACATCTACTACAAGATTTAAAACCGGAGATGCAACATTGCTTGTCATTTGGCCGTTATTATACATATGATAATACAGCACAGGAGAATATATTAGTAGTAACATTTGTATGATCTATGTGTTAGTTCTGCAAACTTCAAACAGTGAATCCACTTGGTATAACAAAGGGAGAAACTAACAAAGAAAAATACACTAGAAAACAATATGCAACAGGAGCAGTATAAGATCTATACTCCTACTCTAGTTACTGGTTAATAAAACTAGTACTAGCTAGTAGCAGCAGAAACAAAGGAACAGCTAATATGTCCAGAAGAAGTAGGGCCAAATCATTTGGTCCTTAGCGCCTTTGTGGCTCATAGAAAGCTGACACAAAAACATTTAGATTCCGCCCATCAAGGTGCATCGGTACAAGTGAAGCAATTTTCTGCGAATTTTGTTTTCATATGCAAATTTGCGATATTCGCTGCTTGGCAAGATTATGTTGGGTACCGGGTTCCCCTGACGCTGATGGATATCTACGCAATGCAAGCATCACGACTGAGTATATAGGAGACATCTGGTGATGCCACACTCTGCAACATTGCCAAAAATGCCAAGATCATCCTGCAAATCCTGCAGCTGTGCTCCAGCATTTGCAGAGGCTGCCCAATATCTGGTGATGAACGCTATACACCAAAATTGGTAGTAATACCAGGATCTTATTGGTTGGGCTGCACCAAATTTTAATTTTAGGACTTAATTGTGTTTTAGGGTTTTCTTTATGTGGCTTTTGGATCACTAAGAATACAAGTAGAAAGGTTTTACCTAATTAGTTTTTGCTTTAATCAGATGTCTAGAATGGAAGATACTCGGCCAATTAGGCCTAAGGGTATCCAAAATGTCAAAATAGAAGTAGTTCATAAGCACCTACTTATACATTATAAGTGTGATAATCAAACATATAGACAGCCTATATAAAATATAATAATAATAATCTCTATCTTCTCTCCTCACTTTCTGTTTCTTTATGTATATAAAATATAATAATAATAATCTCTATCTTCTCTCCTCACTTTCTATTTCTTTATGTATATAACATATTCAATGTACGTATCTTATAGCCTACTCTAAAATTTAATCGTTGTGAAAAATAAAATAACTAAGAACTAATGCTTATGATGTAGAATTGAACACAAGAATTAAGGGTGGAGTGAATGATAAGATAATCAAATACCAATTTTTTATAGAATAAAAAATATCTCTAAACTAGATAAAGTCACAACACACCAATCTCCTTATTTGTCTACCACCGATCTGACTGCTTATCACCGATCTACTGCCGATCCAACCATCTTAATATTGCCATCTTAATATCCCCAGTCCAACTGCCGCACCTTCGTTGGTCCAACCGTTAATGAATAGAAAATCATAACTTAACGAATCTCTTAAAAGTAGATAAAAATATGTCTACAAAGTATAATAATAGCATATCTATCAACTTTTGAATATCTCTCGCAACTTAAATCTAAACTCTATTTTTTTTCTTCCAAAAGTGATATACTAGGGGTCTAGACCGTCTCTCTATTTATATCTATAGATGACTTTACAAAAGACACGAATCCTATAGGAAAAATCACTCCTAATCCCTAAGAAAACCCTCTCATACAGTTACAGAATTTCTCTATACATATTTAAACTCAATCTTCTCAAACTTAAACTCCATCTGAGTTCGACTCCTGTCATACGCATATAACTTCTCTCTATGTCATATGAAATCTTCACATTCACATGTATTATTCTCTGGTTTTAGTATCACGTGTTATTTTCTTGATTGTCTGTACCTCAACTTCTCCTAATCCTAATCCTGATCCACCACTGGAAATACTCTCAAAGTCTTAAAGACACACCTACATATGAACAAACAAACAAACTTTATCCCTATATAAATTCTTATCCAACTTGACTCACATTAGCACACAACAATATATCATATGCATATAAAACACCTAGAAGTATTACCAATCAAGAAACACAAAAATAACCCAAAACTGACTCTCTCTCTTCTGAAGTTTGTTGACCACTCGCATGCCTATAGTCTGACTGTCGTATCCTGGTTGGTCTGATTGCTATTATACAGAACCACTTTACCAAATTTGTAGGACTTCACCAAAACCAATTCAAACACTATATCAATCAACTGTTCATCATAATAACGCAAATCAAATAATAATTTTACACATGTCTCTACCTATAATAACTAGTTGAGCAATATATATTGCTCATGCCCTAAGTGTGTAGACAGGAAGGGATTCATCAAGAAAAGCCTGCCCTTTTACAATATGTGGGAGCTGCAACTGGAGTTGTAGCTTTGCAGTTGATACTAAAATTACTAACCAAAACTTACAATATGCAAATGTGCAATGCAACACGTCCATATGATTTACATTAAACAGGATTAGCATGCGTTGAATGGTAATCATACTAGCAGGGTGCGATGTGTTCATCTTTTCTCCAGGGTATTCGCAATTGATTGGAATCAACACACGAGAGAGTTGTAAGGAGGATGAAATTGAATACAAGAGACAAAAGTTTGAGCTACATTTGCACTAGAATTGGTGACTAAAATGATTCCAAGCTAGGAATGCTACACCAAGTGTTGCTCCTATCACTACGGTAGTGTTTTTGTCTTGAAAATTTTCCAATCCAAGTGTTGAACAGTAGGCATGGGTTCATAAAACAAGTATAGACAGTCCATATATAATATCTACCCCCATATATCAATGCCAACGACTTGCCGTTGTAAATGACTAACCTCACTTGCATATTAACAAAGTCAACTAGAAAGAGGAAGTTCCACACAGGTTTGTACTTGATCATGACATACGCATTGCTTCATCACAGCATGTGTGGTCCTTAGTAACCAATCTAACACTGAATTACACGTAAGTACTAAATCAGCCAATACAACAGTTTTCATGTGCTAATCCAGTCAGCTGTCGCCTATCGTCGACCTCGAATGGTGCAAAGCTGTCAAGATCATCTTGTTTGGACCAGGTGTCGGAAATATGAAGGAAACGGTTTGCTCTTTAGTTTGAGGGTTAGGCCCCTATCTCTCGAAAGGCCATATTCATAAAATACTTCAAAAAGGAAACTATAATTCAGAAAGTACTACTGAAATGTGGGAATGACTAGTAAGGTACCTAAATGCTCCAGCTAAGCTATGCTGAGGTAAAAATTTTCAGATTAATGAATCCATAATTTTCTACAGAAGGAAAATGTAGGATTAACAATTTCCTAAAATTGTTACATAATATTCTGCTTCCTAAAAAGGTCAAGTAGATTTATTTAGTGGCAACAGAATATCTCAAGTAGGAAAATACTTCAAAAGGAACATGAAATAGCCTCGCATTGTCCCGATAGAGGATGGCAAATGAACTTCATATAAAATTCATCTTTTTGTGGACGCCGTAATTTAAAGTGAAGAAAAGGACATCATATTTAAATGGAACACAAGAATTTTATAAGATTTTCACTAAATTAGTTTATTTTCCTTAAAACTTCCCCTCAGATTGCACTCTCTGTCTACGTGACTCCTATACGACACTGGCAGTCCAAAAGGAGCAGAAAATTTGCGAGAAATTCACCGATCCAGGCAAAAGTTGGCGAGACAAGGCATCATCATCATACCAGTCACCAATGGGGCAACGTGCTCGGCTACCGAGGCCACGATAATGTGCCTGCTCAAATGAGCACCGGCCCAGGGCAACCAGCTCCCCAGTGTAGCTGACTTTCTGTAGCATCATTCCCAGTGGCTGCTTCCCGGCTCCTCCCCTTTGCCTCAACACACATGGTCTCCAACGCCAAAGCACCTGAAATTTTCACTGTATCACACACAAAGCTCATATCCTGTCTGGGAGCCGGAGATTGTAACAAACAACGGATGAATCAGGTAGTGACAAAGTAGAAAAACTTTTTTCAGCTTTAGATAATTTCTAATTTTTTAAGGGTTATTTTCTAGATTTTATAGCTATAACTTCTTAAAATTCTTAAAATATTCATGATAATCTTAACTTTTTTGGAGAGCTGAAAATTATGAGGCCATGCCCAACACATGCCACGGGTAGTGGTGGTCTCAACATGCCACGTGAGATCAAGTTTGCGTTTCAGGCTCTGTGTCAACCTTTGTAATATTTTTTATCATAAAATCAATTGAAACATTTATATTTTAAACCCTATAGAAAAAAGAAGTACATCTATACTATGAACATACTAGCGAACCTACATTTCAGCTTCTCTTTCCCTCACTTTTTATTCCCCTCCCCATGTCTCCCTATCCCTAAAATCTTCTTCCCCTCCTCAATCCCATCGCTAGCTCAACGCCACCCAACACTGTCTCATCGCCGATCATCACTCCCCTTTCCGGCTACCGCCACAGTCGCTCCTCTCTTTGATCGACATCTTCATGGTTCATGCTGACGAGCTCGAGCTCTCTCGTCTCTACTAACAAGCTCAACTGCTCTTTAGAGACAAGCTCAAGGTACCCTCCTCGCGATGGTTGAGGGGTCGTGGCAGCTGAGAGGATGGCCTTGAGCTCTCCTTCACACAGCTAAATCTAGCCCTTGAGTTTGATGAATCCATCGGGAGTTTATCAAATTTAGCCTTGAGCTCACTGTAAGCGACGATGACCATAGTAGGAATCCTCCTTGGCAATGGGGAGCGAGGATGATCATGGCCAAGTCCTTGGTTGCAGTGCATCTGCTAACTCTTTTTCTCCTTGTTTGGGACCGAGGCCGTTACGGGGCTTCGGACTCACTCAACACATGGTCCCAAGCCATGATTTGGAGCTGAGGCGTGGTGAGACAACCATATAACCTCTGCAAGTCACATCCAGCCTCATGAGACCACTAGCTCGGCTACCACGCTGGCTTGGCTCCAACGTAAAGACTCGAGACCAGTGTCCACGGTGGAGCGTTGGGTATGATCTAAGATAAACTAAAGCTATTAGAAACTCTCTGAACAGTGCCTCCGGCTGACAGTGAGATGCAGTTGCAATGATGCGTGTAAAACCTTTTTCATTGTTTCTGCCGCAGCCATTGGCACGCTGCTTCAGAGGTGGCAATGCAAAGCCTTATCACTTCACCATGGTCGTCACCCCTGGTCAACAAAAGCGAAAAAAATGGGAGCCCTACAGTTCACTGAGTAGATGACACCAGCTACCACCTTGCCCTGACTGCAAGTGGGTCCCACCTGCCCTCTGTTAATCGGTCAGTGCAAGAGGGCTTTGATGAATCAACTGAAATGGAGGAAGTACGTACGTAGCCAGCCAGTCATCAGTCACCCAGGTGACCGGCTGCCTGTTGGTGAATGGTGACTGATGTGCCACTGATCATCAGCATCCGATGCTACGTGCACTGCAGAAGTACAGCAATCAGTGCGTTCCAAGACCAAAACTGCCAAGATATAGCTTGGTCAACTTGTGCTAAATACAGATCTGAGAGGATTCAGCACGGAGACAAAACAGTGGAGTTTTCAGCTAAGCAAAGCAAACACTCATCAGGCATTAGAGTATGTATTCCTAGTACTAGGTATCAGGCATCATCTGTCAAGTGCCATAACCAAAAAAATGGCAGTAGCTTGTGAGTTGTAGTAACATGTTTCGATCAGGTGATCTCAAATTAGTACAGCGCTGAATTCTGAAGGCCTACAAGAGTAGAGGTTCAGTAAAAAGGTTACACTAAAACTTCTGCATTCAGAGGATAAAGATTCACTTGAGGCCATAAAAGTGAGGAAACACGGGTGGCCTGAGTGAGAACATTTATGCTCCTATTTACAGAGAGGAAAATGGTGAAAATGAAGTAGAGGTAGCTATAGCTAATATTTGCTTGCTCATTTGGAAGAGGAAGATTAAACTCTACTAGTATGAACAATTTGGGCTTTGGTTTAATTTCACTCTAAGCAATGCTTAGCTAACAACACTGACAGCCTCGTCACACTTCCACTCTCCACATGATTTTCTCGCCGCGGCGGCCGACGTTGGCGCTGGCATTGTGGTAGGAGGGAGCGCGGTCCACGGCGGCGACGCGCGCCGGGTGCATGGAACCAGGCCTGGAGCGCTCTCCGTGCGGCTGCGGCGGCGGAAGCTCGCAGGACTCGCCGACGGGGCCGGACCGGATGTCAGCGGGCGGGATGAAGCAGTCGACGGACAGGCCAGGGACGTTGAAGGCCACCTCCTCGATGCTCCAGGCCTCCTCCATACGCGTCTTGGTGTGGCTCATGGCATCCTCGCCGAACCGGAACAGAGTCACGGCGGAGCGGCCGGAGTGCGCAATCATGATGCCCTCCACGGGGCGGTAGTCCTCCAGGGCGGAGCTGATGGTGGTCTCCCAGTAGACGGCGTCGCCGCCTGAGTGCGGCTGGATGCGGGTGAGGTGTGAGTCCTCGATGTGCACGATCAGGCCGGTGCGCTGGCTGAAGTAGCCGAACAGAACGTGCCGGATGATCTCCGCCGGCCCCTCGCTGCGCTGCTTCAGCGTCTGCGGGTTGGCGGACAGCTTGAGGATGAAGCAATCCTCGCCGTTCACCTTCTTCTCGCCGGCGCACCGCGCCTCCGCGAACAGCCCCGCCGTCGTGAGCGGATCGAGACCCTGCATCATTGCAAGCAATGGCGAACACGCCGGTGAGGCGCCGGTCGGCTCGGCAAAAGGGATCAGCTCTAGCGGCTGCGATGTGAGATGTCAGGACCTGGAGGACGCGGCGGAGGGGGCGCACGGGGCCCTTGGCTGCGTGGGCGCCGAGCCACGGCGTGTGGCGCCAGACGAGGCGACCGTTGGAGCCCGCGTGCACCTTGCTTCCGCCGACGGCGAGCTCGACGTACCACATGTCGGGCGCCATCTGCCAGAGGACGAAGCCGCCCTGCTCGACGGAGGCGGCGCCGCGGCCGGTGGGCCCGCGGTTCTTGACGACCCGCGTCGCCGTCTCGAACTCGGACGCCACCATCCGCACCTTGCCCATGGCGTACGCGTTCCGCACCGACTGCAGCAGCCTGTAGCCGCCCGACGCCGCCATGTACTGCTGCAAAATGTACTGCGCCGACGACGACTCCTGCATTTTTCCCAGCCGGTGAGTACCAGATGCACGGCCACGAACCGCATCGATCTCCTAGAAGCGAAGCAAACAAGCAGGTAAGCAAGAACTGGGCCTTACAATGGGGGTTCCCTTGATGGAGAGGAGAGGCAGCGGATCGGCCAGCTTCGAAGGGATGGGGGCCAGCGGCGCGCCCATCACGCCGAGGAGGAGGCGGAGGTCGGAGCGCCGGAACGAGTCGCTCGAACCTCCGGGACCGGCGGAGGCGGAGGACGCCACGGACGGCGTGCGTGCCAGCTGTCCGCGGACCCAGCGCCCGAACCCCTCCCGCCGGGCGGACTCCTCACCGCTGGCGAAGTCCCCGGCGGCGAGGCGTTCCGGGTCGGGCCCCTCAATGAGGGGCGCGAGGGCCTCCCCTCCAGGCCGCAGGCTTCCCGAGCGCGTGATGAGCGGCTCCGTGAAGTACTGCTGCAGCAGCTTCTCCGGCGGCGGCTGCTTCTCCTTGCGGCGGCGCGGGATCAGCATCCTACCCGGCGACGCGCTCCTCGCGGGCGACTTCCCCCTAGACCTCGCCGGCGACAGCCCCCGCACGACCTCCTCCTTCAGCGCCGCGAAGAACCCCTGCTTCCTCTCCTTCTCCATGGCAGAACCAGAATGTGGCCACCAGAACCAAGAAGTGGCCACTGGCCGGACAACGACTGCCACTACGCCCAAAAGAGACCACCAGAAGCTTGCTTCAAGACGAGGGCATGGAGAGTAGGGCGCGCGAGGAGTGGAGTAGAAGGGGAGCTCGCGCGGGGGAGTGAAGCTTGCGCTTTGTGCTAGCTGGAGGGGAAGCGAGAGGTAGAAGGCGATGGGTGGAAATGGAAAAGGAGCCGCACAAAAGAACAAAAGATAAAGAGGAGAGGGGAGGAAACCGTTTGACGTGAGAGCGCAGTGGAGAAAGGGAAAGTGGAGAGGTGGTATGTCGGAAAGACATAGAGAGAGATTCAGAAAAACAGTCAAATATACTTGTGTTCTTTTGAGAAAATAATCAAGCATGTTCTTGCTGTTTTTTTTTTTTTGCTTCATGTAGTAGTAGCAGTCGATGTGTGTCTGAATTTTTCGTCAGGTTCATGGGATGAGGACGATCCGTAGACAACACAGCACGTTTTCGACCAGGATTTGATCATTTGATTTGGGGGGGGGGGCGAAACACGTGGGGTTTGTAGCGTCAGTTGTTGATTTTTGCCTCTTGGAATTCCGATGGTCGATTGATTGCCGCATTGCGTGATTTCGGGCTTCAAATAGGTACACACATATGCCGCCAAGATGACAAGTATTAGTAGGTGTCCTCCAAGTTTCAAATCAGTTTGTAACCTCGTTGGTTTAAGTCCCAACTCCCAAATGTGTCGCTTTATCGAAACTGGATCTGAATTAGGACGCTTTGGAGGCGCAGAGAACGCTGTCAAAAGTTCCTCTCCAGTGTCTTCAGTGCTTGTAACCGTTCTACCTTACCTGATGCCGTACTCAACCGCAACCGATAGGAGCTTCCGTCGTCTCTCCATTCCCCAGTTTCTTAATATGTTCTTCCAACAGTAACATGGACCATGATTTTCATCAGCATGACTGCATCTTAGCAGTATCTTACTCAACCGCGTGACGACACCAGCAATCATGTAATATTCGTGATAATGCAGGTTGCCTTTTTCATGTGTTGAACAGTCGCTGATGGGCGTTCAGCCAGCCGGAAACGGAGCCCCCCGGGCCGGGGGTACGGCCACCCTCCTCACGCCACCCTCCCTCTCTCTCTCTCGCCCCAGCACCGTGCCGCCGAATCATGTAGGAGGAGTCGGGACGCGATGCACGGCTAGCGCGAGGAGACGGGCGGCCGGCGCGGCGGGGGTTGGGTTGTTGGATGCGTGAGGGCTTTGACCGGCCGTTGGGTTGGGGGGCGTGTGGCGCTTGGCGTCGCCGCGGGCGGGAGGGAGCGGCTTGACCGGGTCGGGGTCGGCGGGAGCGCCGCGGGGGGCACGTGAGCGGCATCAGATCGGTGCCCCGGCGATCACGGGAGGCGATGCCACTTTTATTTTTAGTAATCGCTGCCTGCTACTGACTTTAGCCTACTGTGGTGGAGGCGAGTCTCATCAAACAGAGTAGGTTGGCTGGCAAATGGCGCAGCCAAGACTCTCCTCCTGTTTTTGACTTCACAGTTTTCTTCTTCTTCTTCTTCTTTTCACAGGGGATGACGTGGTTGTGTCAGGTTTTTTTTTTGTTTTACCCTTAGGACATGGCATCTTGCCAACTGATTTTGCAACAGAAACTCAACGCAGTGCTAGAAACTGGTTGTGACAGTTTAGCGAGGAACTTTTGCAATTGCATTTCCATCGTAGATTCACGTGTTGCGTTTTCTGCAAGCTATACCGGATTAGTGCGATCCATGAGACCATGACCATGATCTATCTGTAGTTGAATGTTAATTTCTCCTATGACACAGTATCATCCATGAAACTTATCCCTCGGAAAATAAAAGTGGTGGTCATCGGAAATTTTTCAAACGTGAATTTCACCGGATCACTTCACTTTACTATAACCTTATATACAGTTTTGGACTAATCGTCCTTGATAATTGAGAAGTTTGGATATTGATATGTTCGGTCCATTGAGTTTTTCCTTTGGAGGAACCATTGAGGGGAAGTTGAAAGTTGAAACAAGCCGAGAGGGAGGCCCGTCTGCAAGGGAGAAGCCCGGGGCCCAATGAAATGAAGCGCTCGTCCCAATTGGTTCTACCTATCCAGCCCAATGCAAAGCCCATTAAGACAGTCCAACATGGGCCGTCGCCTTCCACGACCGCGACCGCTTCGCAATTCTATGCACCCATCCCGGCGCGCGGTCGATCCATCGAGCCGCTGCATCGTGGCAGAGGCGAACCAGCCGCCGATTTGCGCTGGTGCAGCGAGCGAAACGGCATTACTTGTCGCTGCTCGCCGATTCAAGCCAACCCGTCGTACGAGCTTCGAGCAACCACTGAAAAGCGGAAGGAGTCCTGCCGTTCCCCCCGCGCACGGCCCGCCGTCGCTTCGGCGCCCGCTCCTTCCGCCGGCCTTGACGAGGTAAGCCCGGCGCGTAGTCTCCTCTGCGCCCCGCCGCTGTAGCAGCCACCACGCCTCCGTATTTTGCGACCGCCACTGTGGTGGGGAGGATGAGGTGACCTTGTGAGAGCCAGCAGTGTCGGCACTCGCTGAGGTATCATTGAATCTGATATGCCGCTGGATGTTGTGCTAGAAGAGCGACCCCCGTCGTCCGCCGGCACTGGTGTACTAGGTGGCAGACTAACCTGACCGGTTTACCACAGTACATGCCAGGCTTGATGAATTCATCGTCGATAGGGACGTTGTGCACTCCCGGTTGGTGGCATTTGCGGCGAGGTGAGGTTCTCCTCAGTCCCTTCTATCCAGCCTTACCCAGTCAAATTTGTCGTAGCTTGCAACAACCAATGTCTCCTCGGTTATATTTTGTATATTTACAGTTTGATATGAATTTTTGCAGCGGGAGACTGCATACTGTGTCAGAGGGGGCCTTAAAAAGGAGCAAGAAGCAATGAAGGTTAGGTTCTTATATTCCTTTTGTTTGTAGATTGAAAGAATGTCTAGATTTGTGAAGCTAGAATTATATCGGAAAGTTTATTTTGCAATTCAATATTTGGAAAGAAGAGTGTGAGAATGACCAGAAGATCTCTGCAGATTTCTAAAAGGTATTCATTTTGCATCAGTCAGTATTTTAGGAATCTTTAGAGGTTTAATCAAGTCATGGTAAGGTACATGCCAATTATAAACAAACATGTCTGGCATGAGTACTTAGATCTGTGTCTTTGTAACATTTCTAATCTGTTTACTGTCAGCTGAAAACTTCATGATAGACTTTAAACTATAGTGTGCATAGCTTAGCCCTTTCAAACCTGTTCGTAAGAAATATGCTAATTGTACTCAGGACACTTCATCTATTTCACCCTTGATTTAAAAATCATCTATCAGATTACCAAGACAGTTCTATATCATTGTATGCTCCCTGTTTTCTCTCCACATAAATATATGGAACTGAACAATCGATCAAATTACAGTAGTTGTACTAATCCTACAAATTTGTAATAAGAATTCAGAGGATAAATTACACTAACATAAGAAATATCTAACTCAAAATGGTTTTTGTTTTATAGACACTGTAGATTGCTTATTTCAAGTTCGTTTTTTTAGCAAAATAAGCGACTCACCATAATAGCCAGAACATTTTGTTCTGATTAGGAGTACTACATGTTGCACAACGGAGTAACTATTAGCAATTAGATGTCTAAAATTAGCCTCTTGTACTAAATATTCTGAAATTGTGCAGTGAGACCAACCAGCCAAGAAGTAATTATATTATTCTGCAAGTATTAAGAAGACATCCAAAGTGCAGCTTAGTTCAACCCATCTCAAATCATGGCATTTGGCCATTTGGGCATTGTTGATATGAATTAATAGCAGGTTTGTAAACTGGAAAAAAATGGTAAATAGAATTAAAAGAGAAATGTTGATTCCTGATCAAACCTGCATATAGATGTCCCCCATATACTTCTTTGACACATTCTTTTTGTGGCTAATGAAATGAATCTTTGGGGTAACAGGAAGAGCAAGTGAAGCAGCATATGCAGCAAAGTTCTCCGTGGAGAACCTGCTTAGATCAAACTCCTCTTTGTCGCTCTGGAGGTACACTGACTTGAGATAGGTGACAAAAACCCTTTTACCCAGTTGCTACAGATTGGGATATTGAACCAGCACTGCTGCTATATTCTGAGATATCTGCTGCAGTTGTTCTGTATTTGGCTAGAAAAAGGAAATTTGGACAAGTAATAAAACAGGAAATGAGTACATTAAGTATTTGCTAGCACTAAATGCACAAGTTTATTCAGTTATATGTTTAATCACCTATTAAAACTGTTAGTTTGTCATGCTGCCTTCTCTCTCTCTCTCTCTCTATCTGTTTTTATTTTTGCTAGGTTGTTATACAAACCATTACTTCGTTGAAGAGAACCAGAAGAGTTAGTACAAACAAGTTTGCAAGATTCATGCTGCCCCATTTCTCATATGATCTACATAGTTTATTTCAGCTTTATATAACATGTTGTATTGCAATCTTCTTTATAAACTAATATATCCCTAATGTAGGTTGCACAAGCAAGCAACCACCTGAATTGTGATGAGGTTAACTTGAGGTTGCTGTAGGTCAACAAGAATTCATATGGATCTTTTGAGGAATTTATGGCAATTTTCCCTACTCTTTCTTCTTTTTTTTTGTTCAAAGTTTCCTATTAAAATGCAGTCTTTCACAATTTTACCATGTTTATTTCTATACAGCTAAATGAGAAACTGCAAGGGTAGTTATAAGAATGATTGTTTTAATGTTTTTTCATTGTCCAGTGCACCTATGCAGGTGCCTGTACATTGTTATGAGCAATATTATACAGTTTACATTTTTTTGGTTCGCTTAAGTTATGTCGTTTCAATTACATAGCCACCAAATTACAAAGTTCTAATTATATATAAACTATTTGATTTCATGGCGTTTAACCTGGATGATCCAGTTTCTAATTTGTAAGCCATGTAGATTGGTATGATATGTGCGTATGCTTTTGAAAGCTCTTTTTTTTTGCTAAAGGGAAATAAGGAGAACCGCTCAATCAATAGTATCTAACCATTCTTTTAACAGTTGTTTTGTTTTAACCATGCTTCTTTGTGCGGGGACACGGTATGTCGCCGCGCAACCCCATTCTAGTATAGTTTAAGTTATGTAAAATTATAAGGATTTTGGCAAAAACATACTGCTAACCAATATAATGTGCTACTGTAGCAAATTAAAAAAAAAGGCTTGATGATTAAAACTTTTTCTATGATGGGTCAATAAGTTCATAAATTTTGAGTCTTGATTTTAGAACTGATAGGTAGATGAATAAAAAGAATAAGGGGTTAGTAAAAAAAGAATCTAAAAATTATCAGTTGCGGCGCTTCTTCTTTATGTAGCCTCCCTGATGCTTCTTTCTCTCACTTCCTCTATTCAATTCATTGACCAGCTTTCTCTGTGACGCTGCCATTTCTTCCCCATCTTGGCAGCTAGCGCCAACAGATCCGTTGCCCCTTTCTACCGCTTCCTAACCACTTCAACGAATATTATTTTCTAACCACTGAATCACCTTTCTTCGTCCGTTCGACTCTAGCCTCGGCACTGGTATAAGTACCTCGCCATCTGCTCATAGGGTCTTCCACAATCCTGGTTATCTCTCTAAAGCAACTCTCACCATCCCTTACCCTCTTTCTCTAAACTTAAAACGTTAATCCATAGGTAACTTATCGGAGTTTAGGTGTCACCAATGCCAAAACTATCCAAGAAAGTCGTTTTTGATGTCACGAACCCATCATCTCTCTCCTCTCTTCATGCTCTATTTCAATAAGAAAGTTGAAGTAGTGAGAGGACGTCACACAACAAATAAATCTATAGTTTTATGTGTCAAGGACCATAATACTCGGTATTAGGTGAAATTTACTCTTGAAAAAAGTTTTTGCGTGTACAAGCTCAGAGGTGAAAACTTAAAAGTGAAACTCAAAAGTACTCCTGCAGACTCACCTCCATGCAAAACTTTCGGGAGTATAACCTTATACAGTTTTGGACTAACCAGTTCATCCTCGCAAAAAAAAAAAAAAACCCGATAAGTTCGAATATGCCCATTGAGAGCAAGTTGAAACAACACGAGAGGGAGGCCCGTTTTGCAAGGCCCCTGGAGCCTATGAAACGAAGCGCTCGTCCCAAATCGTTCTATTTATCCAGCCCAGTACAAAGCCCGATTCATTCAGTCTACCATGGGCCGCCTCTAGTACAGTACGACACTGTTGTTAGTGTGTGGATTCTGGGTAGAGGCGCCGGAAGATTTCTGAAAACCACGTCGTGGCGATGATTCCACAGCTCCCCAAAACAGGGGAAGAATGTTCGATAGTGTCCTGCAGGCAACCCTGTCGGCCGGCGAAGCTGCGCCATTTCCGCGGTCTTCGTGATGTTAGAGAGGATCCCAATCCCCGCCCAGAACAGTCGTGCAAATCGACATGCCAGGCTTATTCGTGAGGCTGTTTACTCTTCGTGGCAGATACCACATCTCGACGAGGTCACAATGATCTTCACAAGGTTGTGCTTTGTAGGAAGTCATTCTTTAGCCAGGCAAAGAATTATGCTTTGGGTGGAGCTCGATTCTTCCAAATAAATTCCCAATTACTGCACACCTGTCGCTGTTGTAGTCTTGATTGGTAAATTTGACAAGTTGGTAATTCTGTTAATCGCGGGTCTGCTATATCTGCTCTCACATCGTGTCTGTCTGTCTGTCAGCTCACCCCCCCTGTAGTTCATCTTGCAGCCAGTGCAGCTACTCTTCAGCTGCATTTGATGGTGCTGGACTGCTGGTCCTGCACAGCATCTCAACTCTTCTTCGCGTGTTGCTGGTGGATGCGTGACCCTCGTCTGAAATGTTGAGAACTAATTTCTTCAGTACAACACGCCTTATCCCTTTGAGCTTCCACCTTTGATGCGCTGAATCCTCAGTCCATAATCTTTTGTTCTTATTTTCTTCAGCAGATCCTCAAAACACTCTGGTATACAGTTGTACTCATGAAACATGAGACCTCTTGCCCTACAGTTAGATGGAGAACATAATTAGATCACTAGATTTATCTATTCAGTTATGCAGTGCTAGTGAAGTGATAGGAATCCGAGAAACATGCCACTCACGATGACTGCAATATGTGAGAAGATGATCAGCAATGGTGAATGACCGCACAGATGGGCGAATCCCTCTTCGTTGTGTCATGGACTTGGCACAATGTCGTTGGCCGCTCGAACAATCGGTCGCTTAGAGTGTGTAAAACGACAGGCTTTGGCAGTAACACATAGTAGTAAACTGAATTTCTGCTGATTGAAGGGAGGTCCTTGGCTGAGACTGCCAAGCACCTGTCCCGACAAAGGAACAGGGCCAGGTTGCCAATGCTTCTGACATCCACCTCGAATATTTCTGAGGAACAACGTTGCCATGACTCCTTGGCCTCGCGTCTCACACTAAAATGGTGGACAACGAGGAGCATGCGCCCACAAGAGTCGACTAGGTTGTAGGAGAAGAAGTATGGATCGCCGAACTTGGCAGGGACATGAGCAACGACGGGGCCGAGTGGGTTTGGAGGGTAGACCTGCACAATGTGCCATGTCAATCGCCGGAAGCCATAGAGGCGACCTTTAAAGGGCAATGTGTTCAAGAGCTCCATGTCTTTGTGGATGACCTCCCAGTCTGGGCGGCCAGGCTCACAGCTGAGCACTCCAGGCGTGTAAGGGAACCAGACAACAACGGCAATGGAGGTCATCGGAGACTTGGCACTGGCGCAGACGGCAGCTCTCATGTAGAGCATGGAGTTGCGGTTCTTCACCATCTGGTGGAACACGGGGGCGAGGGGCGGGAGGTCGAGGGCGACGCGGGTGAAGGGGTGGAGCACGCGGACGGCGGTGGTGCACTTGTGGAGGAGGATGATGAGGCCGTCGGTGAAGCCCAAGATCCTGTGGCGACGGAGCTCCGGGAGGCGGAGCCGGAAGCTCCTGGCGGTGCGGGTCTGGAAGAAGGTGATCTCGCAGGCGTCGTCGGGGCAGACGGCGTCGCCGTCGCACAGCGCGACCCACTCGCGCGGGCGGAGCCGGTGGTACCGCAGGGTGGGGTTGCGCGGGGAGGGCGTGCTCGCGGGCCAGCCGGAGCAGACGGCGCGGAAGGCGATGTAGTCCACCACGTCGCCGACGAGCACCTGGCCGCCGACGAGGTGGATTAAATCGGTGGGGAGAGACGCCCAGGCGCTTACCTGCGCCGCCGGAGA
Organism: Oryza coarctata; assembly: GCA_030770085.1. Classification (NCBI taxonomy): domain Eukaryota; kingdom Viridiplantae; phylum Streptophyta; class Magnoliopsida; order Poales; family Poaceae; genus Oryza; species Oryza coarctata. The sequence goes on from CM061475.1 coordinate 16,848,978, forward strand.
AGAGGTCACCAGGCGGCGCTTGCAGGCGGTGGGCTGGGGAAAGGAGGGACCTTTGCGCTTCCGTCCGCCTCTCCCCGGCGCCGCCGCGGCCGCCTGAGCGGAAGGGGCCGCCCTTCTCCCCATCCCGCAGCAGTGACTCAGCACGACGAAATCGTCGGACGCGTCACCCTCTCCTGCCCAGAACTATATAGGCCAGGCCTGCCTCCTCTCCGTCTCCGACTCCGACTCCGACCCCAACGAAGATTGAAGGGAAACCCGAGCACCTGGATGGACGACGGCGAAACCCTTAGACGTTGCAAATCCAAAGAAGTGGAGTGTAAAATGTATGGAGGAAGATCCGGACGAATCACCTGGCACCGCAAGATCGCCGCTGGAGTAGGGATGGTAACGAATGCTCCGCTCCGGCGGGCGGGATTGGAATATCCCAGTCTGTTCTACTTGTCCAGCCCAATGCAGAGCCCATTAATTCGGTTTACCATGGGCCTCCTCTCGTTGCCACACCCGTTGGTAGTAACTCCGTTGCGATTTGTTCCACCCGTCCCGGCGCCGGCGCGCTGCCATGTCCGCCCGCGCGGCGCGGCGCACGCCAACATCACGGTCGATCAATCGAGCGAGCCGTTGCGAACTTACCCACCAATGATGTCTGCATGCGCCTGTGTGTATTCTTGTACAGTGAAGCTGTACGCCGTGGTCGTTCAAACCAGTGTAGCAGCGTCGTTGAGACCTGAGACTCGAGAGTTATTCCCACGAAAAAGAAAAGCTGACATTAAAAAAAAATGATGCTGCGAGTACATGCTCAAAGCTGAAAAACTGATCAAAAGGTGAAAGCATGAAAGGAGCTCTGCAGGCTACCAAGCTCAATCGCATCCTTCCAAAACTAGCCAAAGGAGCACCAGTACTGTCTTGACCAGTATCCAATCGAACGTACGATTTGTTGTTTAAAGCAGCTGGTCTTCGTGATCATGCTGTACGCCTGCACGGTGGTCGGCTCCATCGGGTGCCGGATCATGGGGGCGCGCGTCACCGCCGCGCTGCGCTCCGGCGGCCTTGACGACGCCGTCATCTGCCTGACCCTCGCGCTGCTCACGCTGGCGCTGCAGACCTGCCTCGCGTGCGTCCCGGAGGACCATTAGACCATATATATATATATATATATATATATATATATATATATATATATATATATATATATATATATACTGATTCTTTTTAAAATATTAGTTTTATTATATATATTTATGGTATCAGTCTAAACATCGTGGTGCGTTAGTATTCTTCCACCGACGAACTGACCTTTTCTTCCCGTCGTCGATGTTTTTTCCCCGTCGCCGATCTTCTTGGTACTCCCTTCTTGCTCTCTCGTCTCGGCTCCTTTTTTCTTCCCATCTTCTCCACAGACGCTTTATCTTTCTCCTTTTCCACCACACTCTCCCATCCCTTGCTCCTCCACACGACAAGGCGATGGTCTCCATCTGTCTCCTCGTCTCGCCTCACACCCGTCTTCGCCCTTCTTCTTGCTCCATGCATTCTTTCTCCTCCGACGCCGGCGCACCTCTGCACTCGTCGTCTCCATCAGCTGAACTCGTCCGTCCCCCATCGGCTGGACTTGTCCGCCCTCCATCGGCTGGAACCCTCTCTCGGTTCTCGCTTTTCCGACACGCTCAACGGCTCTCGAACGTAACCTTCTCCACTCACGTCCGAGCCACTCCGACGTGTCCACGGACACGAATCTCTGCCTCCCGAATGCGAACCTCTTTTCTTCGTGTCCGGGCCCTCTCCGAGTTTTTCTCGTCCACTCCACTCCTTGACCTCCACGAGTCCACAGACGTGAATCTTCTCTTCACGGACGTGAATCTTCGCACGTCCGTGACCCAACCACTCTCTGACCTAGCTACTCTGCCAACCACATTTCCCTCATCTACTCCGTTGTCTACTCCTCATCGGCCAACCACTCTCTATCGGCTGGTTGGCCCACCCTTCCCTCTCATCGGCTCATTTCCTATCGACCTATCACTTCTCTTATCGGCCGGTCTCCCTTCTCATCGGCTTCCTCCCACTAGCCTCTTACTCCCATCGACTTTTTGTCCCTGTTCTCCTCTCATCATGGCCACTGAGTCAGCCCTCAGCTCCGGCACTCTCCCAGTCGCCGAATCTGCTCCGGCTCTCGGCGCCCTAGACCATATATTGGGCACCACCTCGTCAATCTTCTCACCCCCCCTATACTGCTATGAACGTGAAATCTCACGTTCCCATCTCTCTTGACCTCAACGTCAACTACTCCAAGTGGATTCTCTTCTTTAAATCTCTTTGTGGAAAGTTTGGTCTACGATCACACATCGATGGCTCTGCTCTACCTCGATCCGATGACCCCTAGTGGGACATCGCTGAGTGCTGCGTGCGTAGCTGGTTGCTCGGCTTGGTCGATGACTCTGTCCTCGACCTCGCCATGGAAGATATCGACACTACCGCCCGGGATCTCTAGGTGGCTCTTAAAGTAAAAGTTGCTGCTCTCCGGGATGTCGACCAACCTATGGCCGACTCTCAACTCGTCCTTATCCTCCTGCGAGGTCTCAACCCCCGCTTCTCTAACACTACCGATGACATTGTCAACGCCACACCCCTTTCGTCGTTTACTCTGCCCCATGACATGCTAGTTCTTAAAGAACTCCATCTGGCCAACGACGAGAAGACCGTAGTTCACACCGCTCCCCTCGCCGCAGCCGATAATGGCTGCCGAGCATCCTGCGCTACCGCTCCCTCCCGTGGCTCTGGTGGCCATGGCCCTAACCATAGCAACGCAGTCCGCACCGGCAAAGGCAAGGGTAAGAACTGGCATGGTCCGATGTAATCGTGACCTGCTTCAGTCCCTGTCTAGCCTATCGGTCCCACGGGTCCGTGGCTCTGCTACAACCCCTGGGCACCATAGCCCCAGCCATGCAACCCATCGGATGGCAGCCAGGAGTCCTCGGCACCCATCCTCAGGTCCAACTGGCATCGGCTCCCATCCTGCCGCCTCAGCCGATGCTACCGATATCACTCACCTAGTTAGTTCTCTCTTAGAACCAAGCTGACCTCGTCGTCGCTCTCAACCAAATAACGCTCCAACTTTAGCATCAAGTGCTGAACTATCTGTAGGAGGGGTGTTAGACCACTGGACTACTGAACTGTATATATGTAAACCTAATCTCTCTGTATAGAGTTAAAGTCTTAGTCTCACTGTACATATTCTTACAATAAAAAGCCCGCTTCAACGCTGAGGTGGCCAGCAGCGGCAGCCAGCTGGTACCCATGGATGCTCGCCGCCATGAGCTGGCTGTCCATCACCAGCTACTTCGTGGTCCACATCACCTACGGTGGCAACATGGCGCCGATTTCGCCGGAGTGGACCATGGCCGGCTTCGCCTCCGCCGCCAACCTCGGCATCGCCGCGCGCACCGTCTAGGTAACGAAAGCTTGCATCTTGTGCCCGTTCACGTATGTCCGCCTCTTGTACGTGCTACTACTACTAACTAGTTTTCGTCGACGTCTGTCATGTCCAGCGTCACGTCGGCGTGAGCACCGCCATCATCAACAACAACTAGCTGTGCCAGGAAGAAGATGGAGTTTTTTTGGAGTTGGGGGTGAATAATTGAAGGGCCATGGTGTTGGGCGGCTTCCTATCCTACATTCCTACCTAGTCGTGTTTATCTATTTAGCTGCATGTCATTTCTGCTGTCTTGTGATCGTGATCTTGCTTTAGTTCTTAATCTGTGAACCATTATTACTTACTTTCCGAACTTACCAACTGTGAACCTGAATGTACCCATGCCAATGTGGTTCTATGTGATGATCTGCTTCCTATCATCCTGTGTCCATATGTTCTTCACCCTTTTTTTTCTCATTATATGAAGAAGCATACGCACACCATACACACCTTCTAGTGCGCCCAATGAGAAGTGATTAGAAGGTTCATCGTGCCCGGTTCACATCGCTTCTGATTGGGGCCAAGATTGGTGCAAATCGTATGATTGGTAGCTACACCAAACGGAGCACTCCTCCAAAATCGTCCTACTTAATCCAGCCCAATGTAAATCCCATTCTGTCAGTTAGTATGTAAATCGTCCTACTTAATCCACCCCATGCTGCACCGCACTGCAGGTGCAGGGGCAGCGAGCGAACTGGCATGTGAAATCAGTTTGCCTCTGACACGAATGCATCTGACACTGGTCTAGAGTAGGCAGCCAATTCTCCCTCGCACTACAACGGTAACAAAAATATATGCTGCATAGGAGTATTACCAGTTTACCACAGATACAGGGAAGCAAGTTTTACCTGGGTTGGTTAACCGTGGTGTTAATCTGATGGCAAGCTTAAGGATGAAATTGAGTTGCAGATCCATGGTAATTAAGCTAGCCAAGGAGGCTGCCGCTGCTGCTGCGAGAGTTGAGAGTTATTCCCAGAAAAAGAAAGTCAGAGAGAGAGAGAAAAAAAAAGAGACGCTAGCTGCGAGTACGATCTCCAGCTGAAAAAGTGAAAGAAAGCTTGAAAAGAGTACGCTGTCTTGCAGGCTCGCCTCCTTCCAGAATTTGCTTAGGGAATTTGAGACCAGTGGCATGACTTGATCATGAATGCCACCAGGCTATATACTATGTGGCCTATATATCAGCAGGCATAAGCAAGTTCCACCTTCCACCAAACACGACATTTACCAGCTAGTTACGTTACGAGGGGAAGTTGAACGTCATCAAGAAGAGTAGCATCTTCCTCCTGTGATTTCTCTGCACTTGTTTGACGATTTCGTCCGTTCTTGTGCTTGACTTCTACTGATCTGTTCGATCTGCTGCTTCCTCTCCTTCCAATCCTCAGGGCGAGCTGATGTTCTTCCTGGTCGTCGTGTACGTCGCGACGTCGGCCGGCTCGCTGTTCTGCAGGAAGGTGACGGCGGTCGTCGATCCCGATGCCGTCGCCGCGCGGCGATCGGGCGGCCCGCACGGCGTCGTCACCTGCCTGGTCTTCGCGGTGCTCACGGCGGCGTCGCAGGCGTTCCTCGCATGCGTCATGGAGGAGGGCGCGTCGGCGCCGAGGGAGAGGGAGAGCTGCTGGTCAGCGTGGGTGGGTGCTCGCCGTCGTCAGCTCGCTGTGCATCTCGGGCTACTTCTTCTATTACATCAGCTACGGCGGGACGGTGGAGCAGACGTCGCTGGACTGGACAGTGGTCTGCGTCGCCTCCGCCGCCAACGTTGTCATCGTCACGCACACCGTCCTGGCATAAAGCTAGTATCTTTGCATGCGCCCGTCGTCTGCTGTTCGCTTCTTGTGTTGTGTGTGCCAGCACTAACTACAGTCCTTCTCGTTGTCATCTTCAACGTTTCGTCAACAGTGCCATGGATGAGTAGCTGTGCCAGGAGGAAGATGAAGGAGTTTTTTTTTAGTTGGGGATGGATCGATCGAGGAGTACGTCTTGTTGCCTGATTCAGAAGAAGAATGGAAGGGGGAATGAATTTTAAACGGATGTCGTCTCGTTGTTTGTATGTTATTTAAATAGTTATAAAATATTTTAAAATTTTTAATAAGATTAATTAATATTATATATTATTCTACAAACATATATTATTTATAGGATTTAACTTGAGTAGCAGATACAGTTAGCCAGATGGGAGGCAATTGAGAGATATGCTGAGAGTACGAGCTCCAAGACTCTAAACTGAAAACTGAAAAGTGGAAAGTTGAGTCTGAAAGGGGTACTGCAGGCTCGCCTCCTTCCAAAACATGCTGCTACTAGCATATTGACCAGTCCAATTGAGACCGGTTTTATGATCGGTTCATGAACACTATATAAGCAGGTTAGAAGCTGCTAGATGTTCTCGTTTGACGGTGATACGGATCGTTTCTTCGGCCGTAAGTTCCAGCGCAGACGATGCTCGGCTTCCACGACAACAGCTTCAACTCCTGACGTGGAAGCGAATCCCCTCAGATCACGTATCGTCTACAAGTAAATTTAGTTTAGGTTGTTAGGATAGTTGGGGCTTATCTCCATTAAGTTTAGTTGGGGCTTATCTCCATGAAGCTTATCTCTTAGAATTGTTAAGTCGGTTGTCCGTAGTTATAAAAGGACGAGGGGATTGTAATCAGTTTCTTAAATCAGAGATTAATCTAAGAAAGTTTAGGCACTATCAGAGCCTCTCGCTGGCCGGGGAAATTCCTCGTCCATCGCCAGAGGGCGACTGAGTATCTTCACTACCCACTTCGCAACTGCCCCACCGCACATTCGCTGCTCCGCCCGCCGTTAGAATGCCACCGCAACCCTGCGCGTATCAGACGGTTCTTGGAAACCTGCTTACATAGTGCTCATGAACCAAAACACTATTGTTTTCTTTTGAAAATCCAAGTTACAGGCTAGGGGAAGATGTAAGTTAAGTCATGGAGAAGTGTCATGGTCGTGGTGACGAAGATAAGGTTAGATTTCTATTTGTAGGGTTACAATTAGGCACGTAACAAAATTTTCTACTTAGAAAAGCATGTGAGTTTAGGAATCAATAGATTGTTACCATGCAATAGCGGTAGAGTATATTGATTCGACTAAGTACGCGCCGATATAGAGGAAGTAATCATTCTCAGTGACCCGATCGTCTTCTTTTGGCATGAGAATATCATCCTTACACGGACGTCTCCTCCTCGCATGAACATACCGATTAGCACTGTAATATAGCAACACCTCTATCACTATCCACATGTTTAGGGGTGAAACATCGAACATGGATTTTCTAGTACCCGCCCATGATTTAGTGTTTGGCTTGTGGAGAGAAGTGTGGCTTGGGTTTTTATGTGTGTCTGTCCTGTCTCTCTCTAAATATATAGATTTTCTAATTAGGTCTTGCGTACCTAATAGAAAATTCACTCGAATCTCTATCTGAATTGAGTCTATATTTGGAGCCCTATTAAATATGTCCTTTTAACCCATTAAGTATGTGAGTTTCATGTAAATTGATTATAACCTAGAAATATATTTTTGATCCATATATCAACAATGGCTTCTAGCAAGACATATTGATTCACCGAACCTATACAAAGATCATTTCGCCTGAACCAATAGTGTATATATGAATCCATTTGCCTCACAATATCAATTAAACTCTAGGCGAGATATGTGCTATCCGCTCAATCGTTCTCTTACTTCTGTATTAGATTACTCAATCTAAAATTGACTTAATCACAAAGTATGGTTATGCGCATCTATAATCTATTACATTGAGAGCTTAGAGATATATCTTATATTAACTAGAAGGGCAAATCTCATCTTAATCATTTATATACTACTTTATGTTTTATGACAAATATAAAAATTACTTTTCTAACTACTCAATTACATAGTATCATTTGGCAATCTCTAAGAGAGCCACTACATACATATTGAGAACCATTCTAATCTTATATTTAAGTAGATTATACTAATCACTACTAAAATCAACTAATGTCACATTATATAATAATATATTCTTCAACATGTGTCCTCATTATCGATATCTCCATACTAGGATACAAGAGAAATGATCATTAATTTTATAATTATATTTATTCATACAATAAAAATCATTTAGGAATAGCATAAAGAATCTCATTAAAAAATTAATTAATAATAAGTTATATTTTAAAGAAGAGAATGAAAGTTTATTTTATAATATTAATATAATATAATTATTTGTATGATTACATATTACTAACATTATTCTCACCTTAATATTTCTCTGCTCTTCGCTTGTCTGACCCAGCGTGTTCTCGTGCTTGATCTGCACCGTTTCTCAGGTCAAGCTGCAGGTCTGCGTGGCGATCCGGCGCCAGCGGCCTCGACGTCGTCACGACCTGCGTCTGCTACCCGCTGCTCACATTGCCGCTGCAGGCCAGCCTCGCGTGCCTGCTGCAGAAGAGGCCCGCTCCGGCTCCGGCGTGGCCCGCGACCGCGCGGCTGGTCGGCTTTTGTTGCTGGCTGTCCATCTCCAGCAACTTCTTCGCCTATATCACCTACGGCGGGAGCGTGTCGCCGACCTCGCTGGAGTGGACGGTGGCCGGCGTCGCCTCCGCCGCTAACCTTGCCATCTCCGTGCGCAACGTCTTGGTGAGCTTCAAAGATCGTGTCTTTTTGCTCTTAGCTCGTTTCTTTCGTTTCTTGCGTGTGTGCTACTACGAACTACTGAATGTACTAGTTGATCTCGTCTTAATTATCAGCGTTACGTGGGTGTACTTTAAAGTGTGCCATGGATATTTAGCTGCGCCAGGAAGATGGAGAAGTTTTTTGGAGTTGGGAAGGCGTACGTCTACATGCTGATTCAGAAGATTAGAATGGTTATTGTGTTTTGGCTGCTACCATGATATGTCTACTACCTTCAAGTTCACTATGTTTTTTCTCTTGCTGGTAATCTTGCCGTGCTCTTGTGTCACCTGTGTCCAACTGCCACGCTACACTGCATGATATCTGTGATGTAGTTCCCTTGTCTGGTATGGTCTAGTACTCTAAAACTTACTGTTAGTTAGAACTTCTATCTAAGGGATGTGATCATCCTGGACTTAAATGTGTGCAGCATGAGGCTCTGTTCGATGAATAACCTGTTTTGTCTTCCAGTGTTCATCTCTTGTTCTTCATTCGTTTTTCCCGAGATGATTGTTTTTCATCTTGGTTCAGATGCCCAGAACATCAATATGCTTGTCCTTGCGAAAATCTATATGCTTGCCCAGAACTTCTATATGCTTGACGTTGCGAAAATCCTAGTTAGCGAACACCTGATCACTTTCCGTTTTTAGCGCAATACGGATTGCATGGCTGCGTTAATCTCGTGCCGCCGTGCATGCAGATAAGTTTTTCCGTTGACTGCACATGCATGCACAAACGGAAAGCCTCTACCTTGCGTGATCTACGTATGCTTATAGGGAAATAAAGAGACCTTCCGTCGAAGATTTAAATTTTCCTTACTTTAAGCACTTGCCACGGACTAACTTATCTTTTTGGCATAATGTGATTTTTTGCCCAAACTTTATGTGTATTAACTTTATATGTATAAACTTTACGTGTATTAATTTTATATGTGTTAACTTTATGTGTATAAAGTTTGTGTATGGCTTTTAACATATAAACTTTATGGAGATGAAATTTTAAACGAATAAAAAAACAATTTCAAAACATAGAATATTTCTACAAACTTTTCGGGCCTATACTATGGCCCAAGAAGAGAGAAAGCCCAAATCACTATGCACGTACTTTTGGGCCAAGAAGAGAGAAAGCACCATCGTTCGCATGCCCCACGACTTGTGGGCTCCACCAGAAATTCACGATACGAACGCCGTTTTTGTCGCGATGTATTCGCGCGTGCGTATTACGATTATAAAACATTAGCGTATAATTAATTACACATTAATTATTTTAAACTCAACAAATGAGTTTATTTATTATTTTTTAAAAAACTTTTCTATAATTTTTTTCATAAAAACGTAATTAATTATATACTAATAATTTAACTCGTTTTAGTGAACAAACTGCCTAATCTCTTATTTCGTTATAGAGAACTCGCCCTTAGCCCATGCATCCACGTCTTTAACCTGAGGTTTACTGCAGAATCCAGCTGGCCCACATGCCGTAGTGGCCATAGTCCTGTAGGGCACTGCCCATTGCAGCAATTGTTTAAGTTTGGTACTCTACTACGGAGTACTAGGTAGTAGAGCCGTAGAGGTACACAACTAGTACACATGTACCGGTTCAAAACATATATGTGCCAGTCCACTGCATAGCAATATGCTCATACATAAGCAGAGAAGCATAAGATCCAAGAGCAAGTAGCCGCCCATGGTATACAGCAGTGAACCGTAGCCAGCCAGCTGCTTAGCACAAGAACATGCCAACATGAATGCATGCATGTACGAGGCCGAGGAAAAGGAAGGCAAGCCGGTGGTGGTGCTGCACATGGCTCTGGGGGCATAGCGACAGGCCACCTGCCTGTCCTACGAACGGCACAGCCGCGCATGCGCCGTCCTCCTGCAAGATTCCAACTCATTTCACTAGCTCCTTTAAACAAGGTTCACAAGCATCAAAGAAGCTACTGGAGCAGTCGTGTACATCGATTGAATTGAAACTTGAATGAATTCACCAGCTAGCTAGCTAGAACCTTCCTTTAAAGTAGTTATAAATCACACCCAGCCTTGCTCCGCTCCATTACCAGTGTAGTACTTACTAGTGTTGCAGTTGCTTTCACCACTCGTCTCCTCACCGTGTGGTTAGCTCAAGAGAAGAAGAAGAGCAGCAAGATCAAGAGAAGATGAGGGCTCTTCCTGTCACCGTAGCTCTCCTGGCCATCCTCCTTGTTGCCGCCTCGTACCAGGATCTCACCGTTGCTGCAGGTAAACTTGCCATCCATTGATCTCTAGTGATGTTGGCATGCAGGAGTTGGGTGACATTGTTGTCCTGGGTGTGCGTTTGTGTGGACGGATGCAGACGGCGGCGGAGGGGTGGTGTCGGACAGCGTGTGCGATGCCAAGTGCCAGAAGCGGTGCTCGATGAAGGTGGCCGGGCGGTGCATGGGGTTGTGCAAGATGTGCTGCGGCAAGTGCAGCGGCTGCGTGCCGTCGGGCCCGTACGCGAGCAAGGACGAGTGCCCCTGTTACCGCGACATGACCTCGCCCAAGAGCGGCCGCCCCAAGTGCCCCTAGGTGTTCGTCCGTGGCTCTTCTCCTCAGCTAGCCTGATCAGGTGCATCCGTGCATGCGTGTGCACTGTCACTGTGGCACTGTGCTGTGCAGGCAAATCTGTGGTAGTAGTGTGATAGCGTTGGAATCTCGAGGTTCTGTGTGGAGACATGCTAATGGAATAAGTAAACAAGAATGTCTAGATCTGGCTTGTCCAAACTGTGCTCTCAAATCTCCAGTTACTTTTGATTTTTTTAACAACAGGATTGAATCTTCTGGCTTTATATGGAAATCAAAGCTGGAAGCGTATGGTCTTTCCTTAGAAAAACTTGGTCCATCCAGGTTAATAACTGGTTCAATGGAGCGACTGAGCAACAGGTAGTGCAGTTAAAAACTTAAAATGAAAATTAAGACTAACCTGTCAGCTGAAACAAATGATAGCTGGTTGCGTGAGAAGTGATCAATTGTTTCGCGACGAAAGCTTACTTTGACCATTGTACCGAAGTAGGCCACCACCCTGATGAACCACTCGTCAGATCCACCTCCACAAATTGGATGGTCTTACACCGAGCGAAGTCGTCGATGTGGACGCTGCCCAGTTCGACGCCCAACCCAATCCACTGGTTGAAATGCTATACAAACAGCTTGGACTTTGGAGTAGGTAGCGCAGACGACGAGCTACAGGAGCCTCATCAATTAGAATAGGGTACTCGTGCCGCGTTAGTTCAGACGAAAGCTGACAATGATGTACTTGTACTGACGTGTAGATAGGCTCCATTGTGAATTGTTTCACGGGTAGTATTTCGGTAGAGAAGAAATGTTCCGATATATGCTCCAGCACAATCACTGATCCAATCGTGCCAAGACCACCAACCTGCATTTCATCACCTAGCTCGGTCACAAGCCCCAGAGAAACTTGCTCAGGCTGAGGCCTGAAGAGTACTGTAGGAGAAGGATGTTCAGAGCAATGCAACTCGTTGTCAGGTGTCTCTTTGCTGATCCTTTTCTACCTTGTTCAGATTCCATGGAGATTGTTTCTTGACAGAGCACGTTCTGTTGAGTGTTGATGCCTGTGATCTGATTGTTTCTTGAGAAGAACAGAAGCTGATCAGCTTTGGTGATGGCTGCTTGTTTGACGTGTGAATGAATCAATGCAGGAGGGAGAAGAGCAGAGCTGCGGGAGCTTTGTGTGGTTTCGCCAGTCACTTCTCGACGGCGTCGGGCTGCCAGAGGTTACCCAGCAAGGTCGCGGTGATCACCGGCGCGGCCAGCGGCATCGGCAAGGCGACAGCCGCTGAGTTCATCCGCAACGGCGCCAAGGTTATACTGGCGGATATACAAGACGACCTCGGCTGCGCCGTGGCGGCCGAGCTGGGCCCGGACGCGGCGTACACACGCTGCGACGTCACCGACGAGGCGCACATCGCCGCGGCGGTGGACCTCGCCGTGGCGCGCCACGGCCGCCTCGACATCTTCTACAGCAACGCCGGCATCTCCGGTTCGTCGGCGCCCGCGCCGCTCGCGTCGCTGGACCTCGCGGACTTCGACCGCGTCATGGCGGCCAACGCGCGGTCCGCGGTGGCGGCCGTCAAGCACGCCGGGCGCGTCATGGTGCCACGGCGGAGCGGCTGCATCCTCTGCACGGGGAGCACGACGGGCATGCTCGGCGGGCTGGCGGCGCTGCCGTACAGCCTCTCGAAGGCGACGGTCGTCGGCGTGGTGCGGCTGGTGGCGACCGAGCTGGCGCGCTCCGGCGTGCGCGTGAACGCCATCTCGCCGCACGCCATCGCGACGCCGCTGCTGCTCCGGTCGCTGGCGAGGATGAACCCCGGCGTCAGCGACGAGCAGCTGAAGCAGATGGTGGAGCGGGGCATGAGCGAGCTCGAGGGCGCGGTGCTGGAGCTGGAAGACGTGGCGAGGGCGGCCGTCTACCTGGCTTCCGACGAGGCCAAGTTCGTCACCGGGCAGAACCACGTCGTCGACGGCGGGTTCACGGTCGGGAAGCCGATCGACATGCGGCTGCCACGTTGAGGAGCCATAGCTGTTGTCTGCAAATTCTTCCAGCAACTGATCAATAATAAAATACGAAAGTTGGAATAAATTTTCCATTTCATTAATGAAATCGGCTCATTGTAAAATGGACACTCAACAACCCAGGAGTAATGAATGGATTATGCGTGTAAAGCAAAAGCCCTTTGTCAGCAAAATGGACACTCAATTACCCATTCTTTTCCTCTTAAAAATTATTGATTATTATTATGGACACACTTTCTAAGCAACTAAACGGTATATTTTTAAAGATTTTCTATACATAAGTTTAATAGAACATCCTTTTTAAAACAACTTTTCAACTCAATTCATTTATTTGTACCCTCATATTATCACAAAAAATAATCCTCGTTCATTCAGCTGAAAATAACACGACGTTACCAGGGAACCAGTAGCATGGAAATGAAACGTGTAATCACTCTAGAAGCCGAATATCCTCAGCACTTATCAGATAAGTTACAACATTCATGGCTGTTTGCTTTTGTGTCTTGCTCTATTCTACTTAATCTACATTACACGAACAAAACCTTCTTCTACTGTAAGCTACAAGAGGAAGCTCTTGATCTGAATCGCTAGACAGTTTATGAACAAAGGCTCTAAAGTTTTGAATCGACAAGTTATGTAAACCTGTGCTTCTTCTGTAAGCTTGTAGCTTGTGTTTACATACAAAGAAAAAGGGCAATTCCAGCAGCAGAAAGTCAATCCGCTGCAATATGGCAGCCCGCACCAACGGTATTTCTACCAAAGAATCGCCTATATGTTGCTCAGCCGAACCACTCCAAATTATAGTGGTTGGAGCTCTTGCTCAGGGACCACTGAATCCACAGGTCTATATGCCGCTTGACCTACAAATCTCTTTCTCCAGACAAGCAGTACTAAAAGGGCCGATAAAGCCAGCAAAACAACTAGCAAAATTCCAATCAGTATAGAGACTACATGATCTTGAAACCATGACCTGTAGAAATAATTTGTCGAATGTAAGTTCTCCAGAAGATGAAAATGCCAAGATGGATGAATTGTTACAGCGGAAGAAATATTCAGGATGGAATGATAAAATGCAGAATAGCTGAATACAGGTACAAACTGATAATTTTATCTTATTTTCTGTGACCGAAGGGAATTGGTGAAAATTACTTTCTTGTTAGATGTACGATGTAGTTTCAAATTTTGAAATATGATACTCCGTATATACATTATCATTAAGTTACTTAGTGTTAACGTCAAAACTTAGCAAGCCCATGGATGGATTGAAAAGACGCTCGGTTTAGTAAAGGAGAGTCCGATTGCTACAGGGAAGAAGCCGATCGAACGAAGCGAGAGAAGAATTCGGTAAGACTATCTAAATAAGACCGAGTCTAAAGAGAAGTCGTGAAAATCATAACAGGGTAATTTATTTATATAAACCGTATTTTATATTGATAGGAAGATTTAATTAGTTCAGTTTACTTCCTTAGAGATATTTTTCTTTTATAATTTTAGTAAATAACATCCGATAATTATTGTAACCGGGTCGGACTCTGTAATGCCAGGGTATAAATATAGACCCCCAGGACGCCTGTAAATCATTTCTCGATCAATACAATTTCGGCTCATCGCCATCCTAGCCTGTCTAGGTTTTTACCGGCGGGGTCTAGCTCTCGACGCGGGGCTGCATCAATTAAGTTCGATCTCGGGTAAGTTTCATCACTATTCCGGTATATCTTACTCTGTCTAAGACTGTATCGGTTAGGTTCGATCTTTTAATCGGATCAATCATACCTCATCACGTCTACACGAGGCACGCTGACGTGTCGGTCTCCCTCTTCCATCCATGGTCTCATGTTGCATCGGTTAGATTCGACCAACGAAATTGGTGGCGGTGGTTTGAGCCGGTACCCCAGCGGGTCTTCACGCGGCGTCTCGTCAGAGTGAGTAGCCGACGAGTTATCCTCAACGCAGGCCCCACATCCGTTTCGTGTATCATCTAATGATCGATCCTCTAGAGGTCAATCCAGACACATCAGACACTTCCTGTTACTGCCTCGGTTCGGTCCGATCTATCGAGGCTGGTTCTAACGGCGCCGTTACCATGGTCGCTGGCCCTTATGGCTTCGCGGGGGATTGGCCCCGCTCCGCGCTTTGGATGCCACGGAGCGTCATCGGCTCTTTGGCCAATAGGTCCTCTAATCCGTTCCACGCGTCTCTCACGCCTCCATCAGCTATTGAGTCGATGCTCGAGTGCTACAGCTTCCGTCGGCAACTAGGAGGGATCACACGTGCTTTGCTATCCTTTGAATACCCTTTTGTGTTCCCATCAGCTCTGCGGCCGATGGATCAGGATCTCGCTTTTGCTACACCCGGAGCCATCACATCTGTCGACATCTGCCTACGTCTTCATCGGCTCCCCAGCCGATGGAAGAGCGTCCCAATCCCTATCGACGACCAGCCGATAGCAGGAGCCATCAGGACGCGGCCGATGATCAATTCAATCCTATCGACGGCCAGCCGATAGTGAGAGCTCGTATCGACTCATCGTCCGACTGACCCGTTCGCCTCACCTCTTTGTCAATTACAAGGTCAAATTGACTGGCACGTCCTCAAACCTCAAAGCTTAAGGACCTGCACTGAAGTTAAGCAGATCTTCCAGGCCTTCACGTGACCGAGCCATTGTCTCTCTCCGGTCGGACCTTCGCTTAGCCTGATCAGACCTTCCCCGCGAGGTTTAGCGGCGAGCACTTAGCTACAGGCCCATCATGTGATTGAAACACAAACAATACAAGAAAAAGAAGATAATATGTTGTTTCATCTATTCGATATGTGTGAACATAAAGATGAATGTTTAGAAAAGTGTTAGTATAAAGCTAAGGATTGCAAACACGCCATTTCAAAGTGAAACTTGTTTGGAAATTATGCCATTTTAAGTAAAAACAGACCTATTTGCCCCTTCCTTCCACATTTTTCTCTGTCTTCACCGACCCACCTCCTCAAGCCACTCCAATGGAAGCCACCATTTCAGGCAACACTCCTACAGCCCCTCCCTCTCCCCTCCTATCCCTGGTGTCCTCGATCACATTC
This sequence comes from Oryza coarctata, assembly GCA_030770085.1. Classification (NCBI taxonomy): domain Eukaryota; kingdom Viridiplantae; phylum Streptophyta; class Magnoliopsida; order Poales; family Poaceae; genus Oryza; species Oryza coarctata. The sequence goes on from CM061475.1 coordinate 16,864,728, forward strand.
CTCACTGCAGGCTCCATCCAACAGGACTGGATTGGATCAGCATGGAGGATGACCTTACCAGCTGCATGCGATGGGCAACAAGGGACATGAACGAATCAAGAGGATATGGGGAACACAACCCAGAAGGGTGGACTAGATTGGGCTGGCATGGAGGCACAAAGAATAAACACGCTGGCCAGATCCGGCATGGGAGCAGCCAAGATCTGGCAGATGTAGGGAGGGAGCAGAGGAGGGAAGAAGGAAGATGACTGGACACAGGGTTTTCGTGTACGACTACGGTGACCCAGAGGAACCCTCACCGCTGCCACTGGTGACAGTGATCGCCCTTCCTGCCCACAGGGAGGGAACCATACCCTCCAGCATTGCCTCCCACGTGCTATTTTGACTTAGCAATAAAAGCGATGTACAAGGGAAGGATGAAGACGGGGATAGTTCAGTCCACATTGGTGCCTAATGGGGTAGTTCAGTTCACATTAGTGCCTAATGGCATATTTATAGACTTTACAGTTTTTGCAGTGGCATGTTTGGGAGAGAACTTTATAAAGGCATATCTCTAAACAAGCAAGGCTAGAGTGGCATGGATTAAAAATTTCCTTGCAAAAAGGATGTAGAAGAGAGATTGCCACGTCATTTTAGATCAGGATGAAAAAAGGGCTTTATAATTAAAAAAAAGCTAAATTCCAATGATAATAGGAGAACTAATCATGATAAATGAACTACAAAGCTAACTTATAATGGCATTTCCTCACCTTCTGGATAAAGGATGCACATTCCACTCAAGTAATTGATAACTGCCAAGATTTTCAGGCAACTGGACGTGATGTTGGGTTAACCGATAAATGATACCCTATCATATATCAATGCAACAAATCAATTATTTGTTATCAAACAGATTCAAGTAGTCCTCTAGGTGCAAGAGTAGGTGCTACCATTGCTGTTGCATTAGACATAGCATTAGAAGATCCAGCTGGAAAAATGCCCCATCTGATAAGAGTAGTGTTCCCTTGGCTTGTAACATTCATCACTCGGACCTGTAAAACTCAAGAGGCAACTTAAGTCAAATCACTGTGCTAGAGGTATTAAGATTTGCACCCCTCTCCTGAGTTCCTGACTGAAAAAGCATCACCTCCCAACAGACTAGCAAAACCACAACCACAGATTATGGCTCACCATTACCTGACGGGAGTCAATGTCCAGCTCTTTAGCTATCAGCTCAACCAACTCATGGAGGTGAGGTTTCAGGTTTGGATAAGTAACATTTATGGACATATCAACAGTGATGAGGCCAACATCAAATTCTGCAAGCAGGAGAAAGAGCATGTTCATCAACACATAAACTGAATGATACTGAGCCAGTCCATTAGACTTCTCCAAAATGCTCAACACATCATTTCATTAAATAATTAAGGTCCAACAAAAGCGAGGCACAATAGCATTGCACAAAGAAAATGAATAGAGTCTGTGTCAGAAAATATTATTGCTTTCTTCATCTCATAACAATCAGACAGGTTGCAGTTGCAGGAAAACTAGCTACAAAGATGAAGCAGAATAACATGACACAAAGAAAATGAACTGGGACCATTTCAAAAAATATGTGTTGCTTTCTTTTTATCTTAAAATAATAGAACAGGTTGCAGAGAAACTTGGTACAAAGATGTGGTATTTAATAGGCAAATATTAGGAAAATTTAGCTTATTAGGCAAGAGCATGCAATCAAAACAAAATAAATTAGCAGTTTCTAGGCAATTTAATTAAGTAGGTAAACAAAATAAAATAGTGCAGATAAGAAACAAGGAAAGATTGAGCTATTTGTGCCATTTCAAAGAAAAGTTAAAGCCATATCAAACTCCTGGTTGGCATCCAAAGAGAGCGTCCCAGTCACCAAGAACATGATCATATTATTAAAAATTAAAAACAGCAAATGCTTGTGATTCATTGTTCATGAAATACAACCTCCAAAATGAAGAAAGAAAAACAAGTAGGGCAATACCTGGCAAACCACTAGGAGAAGGAGCTGGTGCCATATCTCCCTCCGAACCTGAACTACCTGAAGGTGCTGGCGAAGGAACTTCACTAATATGGAGCCTCTCCCACAACTCTGAACAGTTAGTTTTCCAAAAGCCAATCTTTTGATTGTGACGGTCATAAGTTACGAGGGTATTACGGACGATGATTCCTGCCAGTAAGATCAGTTTTATTTAGACGCTCAAAGCAGGAAAAGTTTCAAAGTACATAGAACCATAAAACTATTAGAAACTTCATACCAATTGTAAATAAAATCAAGTAAAAGCTCAAAAGTCATTATATAAGAAAAGTATAATCTCTCTAAAGATTGATTTACTTTACACTTTTTAGGGTCCATAGCACTTCGGTGAAAATGCTGATAGACAAGACAATATATCATTGCATAGAGAAATAAGCAGGCAAGCTCTATTATACTGTTGAGTGTTGAAAGAAACAAAATAAGAATTTTGTCAATACAATACCCTATGCTGGCTTGCAAGCAGCAACTAATTAAAGAGAATGCCTTATTTTACTATTTTAGGCTCAACCACTTAGTTTTGCCTGATTATTCCATAAACATTTGGTTCCAGCCTCAAATTGTCTGGAATCAGGAACAACTCTTAAGGATGTCTTCAACTGTTCACAGATAATTGGATCTTTGTTTTCTTAGAGCAAAAAAGGATTTTATGTATTCTTGTTCATAAAGTGATAAAAAAAAATGCCGATACTTTCACATCCATGGTCTTCAGATTATATGTTATGCATTATGTGTTCACACAAGCAAACTGTTGAATTAAAACATCAAATAAGTGAAGCCAGAAAGGCCATAATGATGAAGGAACAAGGTACAATGACATGCAAGGTAGCTCAGATTATTTTTTAGAAAATAAAGAAGTTCAAACTGATGAACATATATAATGAAAAAGACAGCGGATACCATATGTGCAAATTTGCTACCAATATAATCATTCAGTTTTCTAATGGAGTTTCCAGCAGATGCAAGTGCATTAGCTGGTCAAAGACAGTTGAATATCTTACCCCCTAATAGTGTTGTTGGATCTTTCCCGTTCTGAAACACACCAAAGCAATAAGCCCCTTCAACCTTTGAGTGCTTTATTTTAAAAGCAGAGAGAAGATAAACATTAACAAACAGCATCAACAGGCAGAGTAAAAAAATGGTTATCATAATTCATCAGAACAGGTCTAAGTTCACGATTTCTCATACCCGGAACAAATAATTTTCAGGTGAAAGCGAAAGCTTCTGCCCATTTCCAAATACCATGTCAACCTCTGGAAATACCTCTGATAATTGAGAGACATTCCTGGAGGTAAAGTGATAAATATTGAAGTTCCATATGAATGTTACAGAGAAGATAAGAGGAGCATTAAGAATGAAAACAAAGGGTGGAAAAATTGTTATAATGACACGGGAGTCACCTTCCAGCACCTGCAAAGCAGATGTCCTTATAATTTGGATCAGGGCCATGGATTTTCTTCAGAGAATTTACTTTGCTTGTCACCTATCCATTAAGAACACTATCATTCCAGCATACTATTCCAAGAGCGTCCATTTTCAGAAAAGTTAATAAAGAGCTAAATAAAAACATTTTGCTTCCATGACATGCAGACACAAAATGAAAAGAAAATGCAACGCAACAACCAAGATAACCAAAAAGGTGCCAAATAGATTGAGTCATAAACATGCAAAAGCAGATGGTGCCTGAGTAGGAGTAACATTTTCTGTATTAACATCTGAAGCTAGACAAAATCAATCTTTTCCTACAGATCAAGTGCAAAGTTGGCATCCAAGCAAATATATTAAATATAAAATTACATAGTTAGCAAATGGTAAGAGCAATTCAAAAAAGGTAATGAAGGAGAAATCATTTGACAACTTACAGCATCTTTAAATGCAACAAATGCTTTTTCAGGCAGGTAAGCATATGTAGTTCCACTGTCTAAGACAGTGCCATGTTTGCTGTCAAATATCCTTGAGTCTAACCGCAATGCTTTTCCAGCAACATGTATTTCCTTTAACTCAATGTTGTAATATGGGCTGTTGACAATCCAAAGTTAATTAATAAGGACAAAGAAAAAAATATAAAATCTCCCTGCAGCAGGCCACTAAAAGAAGAGCAAAATCCTCGGTGTTCAAAAAAATGTATAATACCTGCGGACAGGGTCCGAATGAGAGAAAACCATGTCAGGAGGAACAGGCATCCCACCAAGTACCATAGTACCGCCACCAATATCCATTCCACCATAGCACAGAGAGAATGAATCACTTATGACACCCTTATCAACAAGCTGATCCATTATGCTAAGTTGACCACGGCCCAGCCCCATTATACCATCAGCATGTTGACTGAACAAATCTCCTGTTTCAGTGTTTTCACAACCAAAAACAGCACGATGTGGCTTAAGTTCACTTTCTTTGCCAAATGAAACAATATCCTCACCAAGCACACCACTGCTGGAGCTCATTTCAGCATACTGTCTCTCATAAGTGCATTGATTCCTCTCATTATCACAAGTACAATCAACATTGCATTTTACTGGTGAATATGTACTGGAGAGATCAGGTTGAAATCGTGGATCCTACAACATGCCAAACTTCAGTGTATACTAGAGAAAGTTAATCTCTTGGTAGCTAAAAGGAAATTGCATGTGGGGGAAAAAGGCTGATTTTCTCAATGGGTATGACAGAATACACATCTTAACGTATTTTGAGTTACATAAGAAATATGTCAACATGGAGAAATCCATGTCAAAAGATTGTTACGCTGTTTGTACACAAATTAATAGAAATAAAATAATACAAATGCTTAAATTTTACATGTGTCCTCAACAAGGTGATTCATTCTGCAAAACATAACATATAGTAAGTAAAAAAAGATGATACAATAATGGTGCCATCTAGATAAATCACCAGTCATCATTAGATTGATACAATTGTGTCAAGAAGATGCAAGTGACAAGAACAGTTCTTTTTAGAACCAGGTTAGGGGCTTCCAGTCAGTTGGAGACTCCTGTATTACTTACCAGCAATAGTAGCCATCACACAACTGATGGAGGATTTACAAACTACTCTGGTTATACAAGAGAGCAGTCCCCTGACTAGCTATGCAAAGAGTAGGTCAAGAAAAAGCTGAGTATGTAGCAGAAAGAAGTGAAAATACAGTAACCATGTATTCTTTGCACATGGATATATCTTCTATGTGAGATGTCTGAATCTAAGGCCCAAAATTCAGATAGTGATAAGGGTGCATTAAACTCCAATTGCATAGCGCAAATTGGAGTTTCTTGACAATTGCGTAGCACAAATTAAACTCTGGATATGGCAGTGGATTTGCTTGGTGCGCAAATTGGTGTTAATCCAAATTGTTGGCACTGCTAAAACGTTGCAATAACCAATCCAAAACACTTGCAAAATCTTTTGCCTGACAATTGTCAGCAAGAGACATGGGACTCACTTGGCATGGAGAGAAAGCAAAGTAAAAATCAGCTGACAACCAGAAACAAGGCCAATGGTTTCAAAAATAATGATGCAAAATTTGCTAAAATGATGGCTGGCAAACAAATACTACACTTTGTAGGTTGTGATTTGTGACCAAGATTGGCGTGGACCTCATTGGATGTTGACCTCTATTAAATTCAAGACATTCACCATTTAGAAAAGTGGCTATATTATGGTAGCTCAGTTAGTTTTAATATCCTCTGCAGGTTGACAACGTGCTCTTGGTGTACCTTACACTTTATCCACATCGCAAAGCTGCAACTTCCTATCGTATCCAAGGGTAACCTCGTTTTTTCTAAAAATTTGGATTTTGGAACACTACATATCTATGCACACCAATGGCCACAAAAAATGTATCACTTGCGTTGGAGTCAATTGTCCAACCTGAATGGTCAAGCTACAGTTTGACATATGGGAATCGTATATCCATACACGCGACCAATTCTAATTAAACCGGTCATCACGCGCTGTTCAAACCGGTGAGCAGACAATTTGCGGAATCCAGACCAACCTGGTGGTTGCCGCACTGCTCGCACGTGGCGCAGGGAACGTAGGTGACGGTGCTCCCGGAGTCCACGATCAGCGCGAACTCCTGCGACGGCGTCCCGATGTACAGCCTCGTCGTGTAATACCTAACCAGCACGACAACACGCGACGACCTCCAGCCTCAGATCCAACAGAGCACCCCAAAAAAATTAGGGGAAAAATATCTCTCTCGAGAGGGAAATTAAAAAAAAAAAACGAGCTGTACCGACCCGTTGGTGAGGAGATCATCGTGGAGGCGCATGCGGGCGTTGGGGTTGTGCCCATCGCCGAGCCCGCGCCAGGCCGAGGAGAGGAGGCGGCTGGCGTTGGGGTAAGCGAGCGTGAGCGGTAGCACCAGCGGCGGCCGCGCGGGGGCGGGCCGATCGGGGGATCCCGCGGCGGCGCCGGAAGCGAGGAGGAGGAGGAAGACGACAACGACCGCCGCCGCGGCGAAGGGCACGAGCGGGCCGAGCTGACGCGACCGGCGAATCTCCATGGTCGCGCCCCGCGAGAGGAATGGGAGGGAGAGGTCTCGTTCGTCGCGCCGAGACGAGGAGGAAGCAGGAGGGGAAGCTGAGACCGAGAGCGGCGACTTGTTGGAGAGGAGGACGAAGGGTAATACGGTAATTTTCGCCCCCTTCTCGCCGGCCCGTTCATGCAGGCCGGAAGCCGGATTGTATTGGGTCACCGGAGGAGATGCCTCGGAGACCCCACATGTCAGTGGGTGAGGGCCGCTTCGTGGCGCGTTCTGATAGGTGGGAGCTTCGTCGTGTGGGTCCCACCTGTCTGTTGCTCAGATGATCCCTGTATTGTCTTGTGCAAGTGGTGGTTTTGTTTTCCTAGGGAGATTGGAGTGGCGTTGACTAGACGAGCGCGAATGGGAGAGCCGGGAGAGGGGGGTGCGTGTGGGCCCCACATGGAGGCCACCAAACTCTGATAGAGAAGTACTTGTGATTTGCGAAAGAGTTCATCTTCAGCTCATCCTAAACGTGCTTCTGCTGGGAGAGAAACGGCCTGCCCCGTCTCATGGGTTCCATGCTTACATGTAGTCCATCTTGCATCCTAAAAATTGTGTAAGATATACCAGTTGCAAAGTGACGGTTTTAAGAAAATTGGGATTATAAGCTCTAGTGTATTTCTATAAACACACTTATCAAACTGTTAACGGTATGTTTTTTAAAAAAAATATCTAAAAATTACTTTAAAAATTATATTAATTTCTTTTTAAGTTTATGATAACTAATGCTTAATATCTCGTTTTGTATGATCATGACCTTCAAACTAAACCAAAGTGATCAGAAAGGCGTCGCACTAGAGGTGATTTAAAAGCTGTAAAAGTATCGCGGTTTGCTTCAGAAAGTAAGTAAAAAAATATGGACTCAAAAGCGCCAGGGCGAATAAAAACGGTGCCAATCTCAGTTGTTAGTCACATGCTCACTGAGCATATGGAGAATATTCAAACAGGTTAGGTACAAGCAACAGTAAGCACTGGATACATGTAGCAGGACCAAGATGTCTCTAAATTTGACTGGCATCTCTCACACGACCAGCCTTGGAAAAGTTCTACACCAGTTACAGCTACAAAATCCACTACGAAGATATCTAAAGGTTAAATCTGGATCCGAAGGCGATTGGTAGCCAGATTGTGCGTACCATAACCAGCGTAGTATTAGCACAGAAATGCAAGTTACAATCTTGGTTGTGAAGGGTGGTAACCAGAACCTACATAACCCGTATAGCTGCTCGAAGTAGGCTGCCCTGCTGCGTCACTGTAACTTGTGTAGCCGCCTGCCGTTGGCGGGGCACCAGGGCCACCATACGCAACTTTAAACTGATTTGAGCTGTATGATGCAGCTGCTACTGAGCCTGGTGTGTACTGATATGGTTTTGTGGCACTGTACGGTTCGCTGTAAGAAGCATAGGCAGGAGGATCATATGTTGAAGATGGTGCGGTATAATGGTACCGGTCCGCAGGTCCATATCTATCAGCGTAGGAAGGCATTGGTGGAGGGGGCCGCTGCCAGGTACCAGCCAGGCCTGCAGGTCTGCGACCCACTGAACCAACAGAATTGGGTGGCCTGCGAGCAGCTGGATTGCCAAAAGTACGAGGCTTCTTGGCATTATGTCGCCCAGCTTCAACCATTGGCCTTTTCTCACCCTTGGATTTTAGCTCAGCGACACGCTTCTGGAGAGGTCCAAGCGGATAGTCCTTCTGAAGCTTATACTCTTCAATGCATTTTATTACAGCCCTCAATGCATGTAGTTCCCGAGTCTTTGGGTCATCCTGAAAAAGGATACTTACAAACATAAATAGAAAACCAGAAAAGAAGATCGAGAAAAAGACATGAAATTAGTCAAGTACAAAGGAATATACAATAGTCTACAATGTTCAATAGTACTATCAAGTACAAAGCAGTTGACAGGCATAGCTGAAAATGTGCACACAGCATTACAGTCATAAGCACCTAACAGCAGATCTTGAAAGTATATTTCCATCTGCCCAAAAAGGTGACCTCAATCTAACAAACCTTGCAGTAATAACAAACCTTGCAACAATGAGTTCTGAGTTTTAATTGTTTTGTTTGTATGACCACTCACAAATTGCTGGTTTATTTCCATTACACTCAATAATATATAAACATGAGTTATCAAAGAAACCTTTAAAGCCAGAAGGAAAGAAAATTTTCTTCCTCGGTGAATGATAAACAGCCAAAGAAACAGATGCACAGTGGATGAAGTGTGAACTATTTGTAAGCATTGGGAAATTATCTTCATCTCAAACATGGTAGAAATACCATACCTTTAGGGAAGCCGCATTGGCATCTCCATTATTGTCAAGTGAATCTTTTAACTCCTCTACATATGCCTTCAGCAGAGGTGCAGGAGGAAAGCTCTCAGAAAGTCCAAAGGCATGTACAAATTGAACAGCATCAATTTGCCTGTGTCTATTAACCAACTCCTTGATAATATCTGCATAAATAACACGTCAATAGAAGGGTCACGAAATTCCAAACTTATGCAAACATCAAGTTTTCACAGAAAAAAAAGGAAGGTTTCAATTGCCTTGAAAGCTATGGGGCTTAGCAATAAATCATGAATGGCTGTGGTCTGGTTTAAGGGATGATAACGCCTTGAGGCATTCTGAGGGGATACCAACCTGGTATTCTCTCATTAAGACAAAGGGAGCGACAAAGCTCAGCAGTCTGCTTGCGACGAGAGACAGCAACTACAATCTTGCATAGTTCATCCTCGTCAAGCACCGAATCAACATTAAAAGTTGTAAGAAGCTTTAGGAATGCCTGTGCTTCCAATGAATAGCCATCAGAAGCATCAAGGTTAACCTCAGCTAGCTTACTCTTCCACTCTTCAGCAATTGCCTTGGCCAGCTCCTTAATTTCAGAGCTCCAAGAGTGGTTGTCACCTGACCCCTTCATAGCTAGTGCAGGTGTTATAGCTTCCATCAAAATAATGCAACTTCTGCGCTGGCCCTGGAGAGCATTTTGTTTATTCCCAGCTGAACTAGTTTGGTCAGATGGGAAGAAACCCTCCAAGGAACTAAGCACGAAGCGGGCAGGGTCAGTAGCACATCTTAGTGCAGCAGAAAGTTCATCACGAAGGCTAGAAAGTTTTTTCCAATTTTCTGAAAGAAATTTCAGAAGGCCTGCTGTATCCATTTGCTCACATAGTTGCTTCAATACAGGACGTGGCTTAACCTCGGCAGGTGAAGCTTCAGATGGTTCACCCAGCCCACTAGCAGCTGTATTCTCCTCTGAAGCACAAGATGCATTTATGTCGTTGGTTGAGATTCTTACCTTTTTATCTTTGCTTCCATTGGCGTCAAGTATATCAGCAAACTCCACCTTATATTTCTGTCGCACCTCTGCTAAGGCAGAGACAGCAGCATCCCTTAGCTCCTGAAGTTGGTTCAGGAAAGCATGCTCTTTCGCAGAAACATTAGCTTCTTTCTCTGCGAACAGCCTACAGGCTTCAGCTTTCTTTTCTTCTAATGCTCTCTGCTTCTCTTCCAATTCATCACACTTGCTTTTGTACGACTTCTCAAGGTTCAGAAAATGTGCTTTGATATCTTCCCAATTGATGCCATTTTGTAATTGCATGGATGCTTCTGTGTGAGCTTTCAGCTTGCCAAATACTTCAGCAAGCTGTTCTAGCAATGGCATTGTTGTCAACTCAGAACCACCAGAAATCTGAGAAATACCTTCTGTGGCCATTTTTCGACCAATCACCTGAAGAAATGTAGGATTAGAAACCAATGCTAAAAGGGGCTAAGTGTTATGTTCTATTATAGAGGTTACAGTTCACATTATAACTAGCATATGTCTACAGATTTTTTTTATTGCATTGTTATTTTCAAAACACAAAGAGAGAACGAATAAATAAATCACTAATACCATAATAAGGCATAGAACATGACAGCAGTACAGCCCGAAAGTCAAGTAAAGATTGGAAAAGTTGAGAACATATAGGGTACCAAGAAGAAAACATTAAGACCCTATTTAACTTATCTGAGATATTTACTCCACATATGACTCGATTGGTAAAAAAAAGGGTCCATAAATTCTATTTAAGTAAAGGTTGGTAAGATATATATGTGACTGCGGTTACAGTCATGAAAAAAATGAAGGCAAAATCAAACACAGTACGTTCTAATTTTCCATATGATAAACGTGATTTGGCAATGGAAGAAAACAAAGCCAAGTCACCAACCTTATTGGGTTGTTTGGATTTCCTGGACTATGAAATCAGTTTCTGGAGAACCCATTTCAATATAATTTTCATATAATCCTGTTTGATACTTGCAACCAACCTAAGTTTAACTAAAACCAATTTTTGTAGAAAAAGCAGAATATTGTGTTTGAACAAAATTTAGTGCTAGACTCTTTTAACACAAAGTGCAAGTCCTATCCTTGTGTTGGGCTTTTTGCTGGCTAACTATCAGGTCATAAGACCAAGTATTTCAGCATCGCCAACTTCCATCACTACACATACTAGTTTCACATTACATATGCTGATCGTTGAAGAAACAAGCATGGTATTGAAGTTACTGGCCAACGACAACACTGGCTACAGGCCATGGACACCATTGGGTCCACATCTAGTAGACGATGCCAGAATATGGGAACCAAAGCTCTCAATGGAAACTAATGCGTGCCAGCTTGCCTGCTCTGGCTCTGTGCACCCATCCATACTCCCAGTTCCCGCACACATGGAAGCCATCCATTGGTTCTCATTTCTTTGGCAGGGCACACAGGTTTCTTCTTCGTTGCTGGAGGACCTCGTTCAACACGAGTGATGCCAGTTCCTCCTACTCAAGGAGACAAGGAGCAACCAATCTGCAGTCTAAGAATGATCATAATGTTTTCAATTTCATGTATGCTCTTTCCAATTTTCCATCTTTGCTTTAAGTTTATTCTAAACCTTTGCATCAATGATGGCTGCTGCTGCCACCATTTTCTGTGCTATTACCTTCCACTGCAGCTCAGCTGGGTGGTCCAACATTGCATCTGAACGCAGACCACATGATGTAGTTCTAGCGGCCATCCAGTGAGCAGGGTGGAAGGGCTCACCTGATGACACAACGGCCATGTGTTTCCTTGTTTGCCATAATTCCAGTTGTAAAGATTACAGAAGAGGTACGCATTGAGCACTTGAGTGCATGTGCGGACAGATGATGTTAATCCATGTGTTTTCCCATTAATCACAACAAATATTTCTCTCTCCCCATTTTAGTTTCCGCATTCTTCCGTGTTCTTCACAGCTGGGATAGAAGAAATTTGCTTCCTTTCTTGAGACGATAACTGTGGGCCCTATCAAAGAAATGAGAGCTGATGGATGGCTTCCACGTGTGCAGGAGTATGGATGGGAGCACAACGCCGGAGCAGGCAAGCCGCGTCCGTTATTTCTGTGGCAATCGATGGAAACTAATCTAACAATTGCACTTTTGAAGGATTCCAACAAATCATATTGTGAGCATTGATGTGGACTCTGAGCTGCCATCTATTTTTTAGATTCTTTTGGATACAATTTTCGGTACAATCTGGACCAAAACAATTTGAGGTTATGCAAGTCGAACAAAAGGCCTGAGGACCCATGCTAAATAACAGCTCGAACAAACAACCACCATATCTCCCAGGCTGTAGAGGGATCACTGGAAGCATTAGCGGTCGCAAGATTTTGCTACGGGGTATTCGAAATTACACGATAGGATGAGGTCAACAGAAAAATACAGAAGATTGAACAAACGTGGAACCTGGAGGAGGCCAGGCCGCCGAGGCAAAGGCGGTTTCTTCTGGTGGGTGCGCCGAGCGGGACGCCGAGCAGCGGGACTGGCCGACGGAGATGGCGAGGCGCCGAGGGTCGACGGGCGAGGGGGGGACCGCCGAGGACCGCTAGTCCGCGGCGCGGCTGCAGGGGCGCAGGGCGGATGCGCGGAGGCAGCGCGCAACGCCGCGTCGGGGTGGCGAGCGCGTGCGTCGTGCGTACGCGGTGGGCGGCGTCGGGGATTACCGGACTAGGGTTGGGTTCGCCGGAGCCTGCGTCCTGGGAAGCTCGGGATAGGAATGCATCCTGTGGCTAACTAACTTGTTACGGTGGGACCTGCTCCGGCCCAATCAAGGTATAAAGGCCTTACACCATAGGCCCACTCGGCAGCGACTGTGATTTGGTTCGGACTAAGTAAGGCCACCCAACTGTGATTTGGTTCGGCCCAAGTAAGGCCGCCCAACTGTGATTTGATTCGGCCCAAGTATGCCACGGGCCAGGACAGTCAACTGCGAGGTCGGCCATACAGAATCAGCCTAAACATGCGACAGATTGTGAGCAGAGCTGCAATGTAGTTGGGCTAATCCCGTTTGGATATTTTTGAAATTCACATTTGCTCTCAGATGCCTCCCAAATCGCAATGCATTGCACGACGCCAGATGTGCACTTGTGCATGAGCTGATGAGCGTTTATCGCGTCTACAGTGCCAACCACTGAAAGCCCTTGACCCGTGAGATGGCAAACGGGTCCGGCAGTCGCTGCAGAACACGCGCTTGCAGGCTTGAGCTATTCACTTTGGTAATGTTAAAATTTGATAAGGCAACAAAATAAACTTAAAATTGTCAAAACAACCTTAATAATTTTTGACGATCCTATAACATTTTTATCTTAAAACTTTTATCAAAATTTGGTAAGATCTTAAACTAAACACCACCTAACCTTATCTTCCCTTTTAAAAACTTAGCAATGTCCAAATTTCACATTATCAAAGTATGGTAAGAGTTTTTTTTAGCAACGAGGTGAACAAGCCCGAAATTCAGTATGATGCCGTGATTTCCCATTTTCCCGCACTGCCTCTAGCCCTCTCGGGCAACAGTTTACAAGGCTCCGTCATCCTAAAACAGAGCTGGCCCTCTTGAACGGGGCCCGTTGTTGAGTGTGGACTTGGATACCTGTAGTTAAAAATTTTTGGGCCAAAAGCAACCTGAGCCTCCCTGGTTCCAAACAAAGTCCCTCTTCCGCATGCACCAAGTATTCAACTGCTGCAATCTCGGAAAATCGCGGGGCGTCACGAGGACAGGAGCATGGTTTCGTGCAACACCCCGCTGGCAACCGCTGGATCGAGATATTCAAGTTTCCCGTACGAGGGAAACATGGGAGGTGGCGAGCTCAAGACGGGGAGGCAGGCAACGCGACGAGCCGCCTCGCGCTCTCGGATCCCCCGAGCCCACATGTACCACGAGCCGCAGAAGTGAAGCGTTTCTCGACGTCTCCTCGTGCGGACGCGCGGGCGTGTGCCTCGCTCTCTGCTTTGCTTGCCGAGTGGGCACCAGCAACCTGAGCCCCCTTTTGCTCCTCGGGAACAACAGCCCGAGCCACCTTGCACGCATTCCTGTCCAACACCCCTGGCAACCACTCTCGGAGTTCCTAGCGGCTAGCTCCTGGTATCATGCTCAGTTTCACCTTCATCTATGCACCTATGCTGGTTTGGTTAGAAGGCGAACTCGAGGCTTTGCCCCGGCTGTACGAACCAGTCACGTGTTGTAGCAAAACATTCTGAGAGGCTGAAACCCCAGTAGCACACGCGTGGAAAGTGCAGTCAACGACGACCTTATTATCACAGCCTCACCTGAGCAAGCAACTTGTCATGAAGCCCGTACCTCGGTTGACGGCTGAGCTAGTATATCTTCGACGTGTCCGCGAATCCCTGGGGACGAATTCCCCCTTGTCTGCTTCTCCGATTGCAACACCGCACGATTCGTGCTAGTCAACTATCGCATGCCGCGCGCAACAGTGACAGGGCAGGCCCCAGCAACGGCCGGCGGTCAAAGCCAGCGGCCAGCGCGCACCGCACGGGCACGGTCGTCGTACATACGTACGTCGGCACGTCGCGCCCCTCCGGCAAAACCTCGCCGCGGCCGCACGCAATCTCGCTGCCCTGCCTACTAGGTAATCCTAGGTAGCCCGCGCGCGGGACTCCGGCAGGGGAACCCGCCCCCTGTGTCTCGGCCACGGCCACGTTTCCGACGCGCGCGCGTGAACAGCGAGACGGGCGAGCAGCCGTTGAATCCTCGGACCCCGGCCGTACGGAATGCCGCCATCGTGGAAGCCAATCAGCCCACCACCACCGAACGCAAGGTCCAACCGTCGTGGTGCGCGCGGGCGGGGTTGACCCGGGGGCGGGACGGGACGTGCGGCTCGGGCAGGAGACGGGCTGCAGGATCACGGCGCTTTTCACTGTAGCGTCTACGCCGAATCACGAGCGGATCTTACCGGATATCATCTGGTGCGCTCCGCGGGGGTCAAAGATTTCGAAACAGCGGCCGTGATACGTGCGTGCGAACGAGCGGAACGCACCTGATTCGGAGGGTCAAGCTTTGACCCCTTCTTCTTTTTTGTTCTTGGAGCTAAGGGAGAGAGAGAGTCAAAGAGTGCAAAGACTCGAGCATGTTATAAGTGGACGCAAACATATCCTCGCAGTTCTGTGCTCCCGTCCTACTTGGTTGCTTCCTCCTGTGCAACGGAATAGATAGTTTTTTTTTTTGCGATAAGATTTAAAGGTAGGCGGACGGGCCTGCCGCATGCAAGTTTAGTTTGCAGGTCAAATTGTCAGTTCAGTACATCAGCACTACCCTATTTTTTTCGAGACCATAGCTAGCCTAGCTGTCAACTTGTCATGTTGGCTTTGTTACATGCGGATGCATGCTGCATTGCTCCAAGAAACACCGTAGAAATTGCACGCTGGCGATACGGTAAAAGAAACAATCAGATACCTCTGGTTTTTTCTCGGTCTTTGCTCCGCAAAGCTTGAACCAAATGTAGAATTTGAAGCCTCTACGCGACACTGCCACCTGGGCTTACAAGTTATACATCGCGAGCAACGCCGCTCGCTGTTGACATAAGAGGGGAGAAACTGTTTCACTTTTGGACTTGTGGAAAAGGACAGGAAACGAAGAGACGCAAAAGCATGCTGGTACAGTCAGGAAAGTATGTTGGCCCGTTTGCAGCACTCAGCGAAGGACCTGACGACCAAGCCGAGTGCAGGGATCGTGCCTCGGTCTGCCATTATTCAGCAGTTCACTTTTTTTTAAGCTAGCCTGGTTAGTTTAATCAAGTGTCAACATCGCAGAGAAAAGATTGGCTAGTCGAGACTTGCACCAATAATTAAAAAGACTATAATCAAAATGCACTCGAAGCAATTTTTTTTAGATGGAAGCAGTAGCAGTTGAGAGATGACGAGAATCTGAAATCAATCCAGACTCATGATCTCATCTTTGCACGATCATGAGCTAATAATGCGGCAATTTTACCCCCTATTTTGCTGCAATCTCCCAACATGGAAGCTACAACAAACTCCCATGAAAACCTTCAATGAAATGGCTCAACTAAAATGGAAAGGCTACAGGCAAGAGAAAGTGGAAATGCATCTGATCTCTACTCACTAAAAGCTGTCCAGGTCTGGCCAATAATTGGAACAAGATCTTGTGCAGAATTCGTACGGTTTGGGAAGACAAGTTAAATTATAATCACATTACTGATACAGACAAGCAGTACTACTAGTGGTAACCTCTTACATCAAACACTTTCTTCCGTTCGTTCTGCAGTTCTCTCCCTCACAGCAAAGGCACCTCTTGCCACTAACTGGCAGAGTTGACAGCAACCATTAAAATTAATTCCAAAAATAACAGATAAGTGTTTTAGGTGGAGGCATCCCTTCTACTAATTCAATTCTTGGGACATGGTCAAGTAGCCACTTGGACGGAGTGGTCGGTCTCCGGTGAGGGGCTAGTCGGATCGGCGGGACGGAGTCCAGTGAGGGAGCGCCGGGCTGAAGTGGGTGGACACGATGCGGGAGTCGAGCAGCTCGACGATGGGCGGGAACGTGACGCAGCGGGGCACCTTGTACTGGTTGATGGACGCGCCACGGGAGATGGCGTAGTCCATGAGCTCCTCGAAGGTGCCCGGGCGGACGACCCGAATCTCGAGCGGGCCGATCGAGCCGTCCGCGACGCGGCTCTGCCTGTACACCGTGTTCAGGGCCTCCTCCATCTCGAGGCAGCACCTGCCGAGCGTGTCGGCGTCCACCGCCGTGGCGGCGGCGGCGGCGGCGGCGCCCTTGGTCAGCAGCAGCTCCCAGTAGATGACGTAGTGGCCCGGGATGCGCTTGGTGCAGGCGTGGCTAGTGTACTCCACCACGGACGCGCCGTGCGGGCGGAGCAGCGCCGAGGCGCGCTCCACCGCTCGCTGCAGCTCGGCCTCGTCGGTCTTGTCGGACTCGATGGAGAGGAGAACGTTCTTGCGGCGCACGAACCTGAACTGCGGCGCGGCGTTGTGGAACCCCGTCACGCGGAGGACGTCGCCGACGCGGTACCGGTTCAGCCCGGCGTAGGTGGATATCACCAGCTCGTACTCGCGGCCGACCTCCACGCGGGCGAGGTCCACGAGCTGGTTCGCGTCACCCGACGCCACGCCGGTCTCGTCCACGGGGAGGAACTCGAAGTAGCCCATGTTAGGCATGATGGTGTAGGACACCTCGGAGGGGTCGCACATGGGGCGGAGGTTGAGGCCGAAGTAGCACTCGGAGGACGCGTACATGGTGCACGCCATGGGCAGGCCCCCGCTGTAGAACTCCAGGGTCGGGATGTACTGCGCCATCGCGCCGGTGACGATGACGTCCAGGTACTTGGTGTTCGGCCAGATGCGCGTGATGATGCCGGCCCAGTCGCCCTTGGAGCACTCGGCGCGGATGAGCTTGGCGAGCTCGGGGTCCGGCCGGAGGATGGTGGCGACAGCCTCGCGCACCGACGGGTCGGTGACGCGAGGGGTGAGCACGCTGGCCTCGATGTCATCGGCGAGCTGCTCCCAGTTGAGCTGGAGGAATCGGATGGCCCGGAGAAGACCGGAGGCGAAGACGGCGCCGAGGCGCAGCACGTCGTTGCGCTGGCACAGGCCGCATACCATCTGAGCGTACATGCTCTGGAACGCGTCGGCGCAGAGGATGGCCGCCGTCGGGCTGGTGTAGTTATGGTAGGGATCGAACGGCCGGTTCTTGAAGTGGTCGCTCTTGTAGTAGCTCGTCAGGACAGGCCTCGCCGTCAGGCCTCCCGGCGTCTTCGTCTCCGATTTGACGAACAGGAAGTAGAGCCCCTTCCCCTTGTCAAGCCCAGGCACAAACCTATGTAATGAATGATTCATGGCGATTAATTATCATCGCCAAAATGGCCAGAGAGAGAGAGAGAGAGAGAGCCACTGATTGGTATTAACTTACAGGTTCATGACTGGCATGAGGAGGCTGTAGAGCAGCTGACGGCGGTCGAGCTCGTCCACGACGGTGGGCATCAGCTTGCGCTCGCCGGCCGACGTGCCGGAGCTGGTGAGGAACTCGGATACGGGGTGGGTCGACAGGATGGCCGAGCGGTCCCCTTCAGCAATGCGCTGGATATACGGCTGCAGGTCGTCGTACGACACCACTGGCACCTTGGCCCTGAAGGTGGCCCGGTCGGTGGCGCCGTCGAGGCCGCACTTGGTCAGGTACTCCGTGCCGGCGTTGCGGAGGAGGATCTCCACCAGGACGCGCTCCTGCACGGCGTCAACGTTGGAGGTCATCTCCTCGATGAACCGGAGCTTCTCGACGTCGACTTCCTTCACCGCCCCCGCCGCCGCAGCCAGCGACGACGCCGGGCTCCGGAGCGCCGTCCCGGTGGTGGACACATCAGTCATCACCGCCATTGCCTCTCAACCCCGAACAAGAATAGCCGAGGGAATGAATGCTCGTGCTAGCTTGAGCCAGTAGCGAGAGGAGGCGTGCGTGAGGTGAGGGAAGAAAGGACAGGAAATGTTTTGTGTTGGTGGCGGATTGCCTGAGATGGATCGTCCTCGAATGGCCGGCTATTTATAGAGGAGGCGAGCTGCCGATGGTCACGGGCGAGGAGGAGAAAGCTAGTCGAGAAGGACATGGGGTGACGTCAGTGGCTGTCGGTCCAAGGCGAGGCAGCGGCGGGGCCCGGTGTCCCGTCGGAATGGACAGCCACCGGCACAGTGGGGCCTGTCAGGATCGCCACGTCGGATCACTCACTTAAGGCTCGTTTGATACGTATGGTTAAAAAACACTGAAATAAAAATATAATGGTTGAATTTTACATTAAACAAATCTATAGGAATTTATAAAATGTTTTTTATAGAAATTCAATCCTCTAAAATTCCTCTATTTTCCAAAAGGAGCCCTAAACGGGCGAGAGACGTGACAGCTAGCTGGACTAAGCCAAACCGACCCAAGCAGTTCCACTTCACCACGCAGCCGGCGGAGCAGTTTCACCGTCGCTACGCGGTAGCTAAGCTCATTGACAGATGTGTGGACGGCGTAATTCGTGTGCCAGTTGGTCGTCGGGTTGGTGTAAGGTCGGCGAAGCGTAGACTGAATAACTGACGCGATTAACAAATAGATATGGGGCTTGATCACTTTGTTTCGTGTTGCTATCGGCGATAGATTCTGATCGATCACAGAGAGAAGGAGAGAAGCAGAGGCGAGCACGGCAGAAACGCTGCCCGAATTTATCAGAGTCCGCGGCTGTGCGAACTGCTGAATCGAAGGAAAAATCCCTGTCGCCTCTTTGCCTGCCTCTCCTGGAACATGGGCTGTCCTGTTCGTAGCACGGGGGCGCGCTTCGCTTAGCTAGTGACCGAGCCAGCCAGCCAGCCAGCCAGGCCTTATCCCCGACTTTCTCGCGCGAAAGCCTTTGTCGAGCCGCTTTTAGCTCGACATGGAGTTCCGTGCTCCATGGGCACACACGAACGGAGGACGGATCGATCGAACCGAACCGAACCGAACCGATGGATGGATGGATGCAGCGCGCACGCCGCGGGCAGACAGTTTGCACGTACGTAAGCGCCCACGAGCACGTCTGATTCGGGAAAAGCCATACCAAACTTTCGATCGATCGGCCACGCCAGCCGCCGATGGCACAGCGAGCAGCGAGCGGTTACGCGGGTGCCGCTGCAAACCTGGCCGGCGAGAGCGAGCGAGCGAGCGAGGCGCATTCAATGAATCGTTGTGGTTGGGGGAGGATTACACTACAGTTCACCTCAGGTTATGGGCTGACGGCCACGTGAAGCCTTCGCAAGTTGTAACATGGTCAGGGGAGACAAGATTGGTAGATGAGACTAGTCATCCCTGCCTGCCTACCTGTGTTCAAATCTCTTACCGTCTTATCACCATAAAGTGACAGTGACAGTAGTCATTTGTAATCGGTGTTAAGCGTTAACTCTTAAGTAAAAGTTTAGATTAGTTTTACTGATTAGCTTTTTATAAATCATGGCATGTATCTTTTGTTTTAGTTGTTGATCCCCTTCCCTTTAACTCTATCATCACCTTGCGGCGCTAGCAACCCGTGCCGTCCTCCAGCGGCATCCTCGCGCCCTATCCTCCCACACTATCTTCCTGTGCCGTCCTCCAACGGCGTCCTCTCGCGTCGTCCTCTCATGTCGTTCTCCAGTGGCGTCGTCGTCCTCCTACGCCGTCGTCATGCGGTGTCCTTCTCCCATGCCACTCTCTCACAGTGTTCTTCCCCAAAAATTGACACTGGCCTCTCGCCGCGGTGTCCTCTCCTGCCGTTGGACTCTCACTGCGACGTCTTCTTCCACACCATCACCGTTCTTCTCTCGCAACGTTCCCCCCTAAAACCAATGCCGGTCTCTCACCAAGGCGTCTTCTCCCCAAACCATCAATAGTGTCTCGCCACGGCATCCCTCCACGTCATCGCTACTCTTGCCAGCTTTCCCACAAATGTCATCCGATGTCATCTCTGCCCAGGCAGCATAGGATGTTACGCTTAGACAATCTGCAACCGATGTCGTTGTCGTAGCTGAAGCAGCCACCATCGAGGTCAAGGTGGCTTCTGCCAGGACAGATGAGGTTGTTCGTCGTCTTGCCGAGTATGAGAACCTAGGGCAATCTTAACTTCATGCCCAGGCCATCACGGTGTCCAACATCAAGACGATGATTTCCCTCGTCCTCGAGCAGACATCCACGAACTACAGCCGCTAGTGCACGCTCTTCCTCAACATCGTAACCAAATACACCCTCAACTGCCTGGTGCTCTCCGACGATGATTTCTCCACAGATCCTCATTGGCACCGCATGGACTGCACCGTCAAGTCGTGGCTGTTCGGCATGGTGTCGCCCAAGCTCATTGAAGCAGTGTCCACTGCGTTCCCAACCTCACACTCCATTTGGCTCGGCCTTAAAGAACAGTTCATCGGTAACAAAGAGACACATGCCATCATCCTTGATGCTGAGTTGCAAACCATTGTCCAGGGCAACCTCTCCGTCACTGATTACTGCAACAAGATGAAGTGTATGGCGGACGCCCTGGCGACTTTGAGTGAACCGGTCTTGGATCGCACCTTAGTCCTCAACGTTCTTCACGGCCTCAACGAGCAATACTCTCACATGGCGGCGTTGATCAAGCGCACGCGTCCGTTTTCGGCCTTCTCCGGTGTCTGTGCAGATTTGCTCATTGAGGAGGTGACCATCGCCAGCAAATCATTCACTCCGATAGCACTCATGGCCACCACACCTGTGCGTCCTCCGGCATCACTTCCTGGTATTCCCTACCCAGGCGACCGCGTCCTAGGACACGGTGGCACCATCAGCGCTGGCAACTATGGCAGACCGGGTGGCTCCGGGAATAGGGGTAGCTACAACAAAGGTTGTTAGTGTTGGTGTTCCAACCGAAACAAGGGTGAACAGACCACCACACCCAACTAGAACCTGGCCACCGCACTAGAACCAGCTTGTCAGAACTTTCGCCGTCTGGCCAAACCAGCCCGATGCGTGCCTACACCCTCGTCTGCCACCGCTTCCCCGTCGTGCCTAGGCTCTCGTCGCCACAATTTCTCTACAGTAGCAGCAGCTTTGTCTTCAACAGTTGTTGTTCGTCGATTTCGCTAGCAAGAATCTCCAATAGCATCAATTCCCCCTACGTCCTATTATTGCATTTCTCCCATTGCACCGCCCTAGCAACAATCCTGGTCATAGGATCAAAAGGCCTTGGCATAAAACTTCAACACCATGACCCTCACTTCTCCACCGAGTGATAACTGGTATATTGACTCGGGTGTTTCCTCTCACATGGCCTCAAACTCTGATTCTCTATCTCATGTTCAGTCATCCAGTTCTTTTACCCCTTCTAACATTGTTGTCGACAATGGTTCTTTATTACGTGTCTCTGTTGGGTCTACTTTTTTTCCTATGACTGATCGTCCTTTATATTTATATAATATTCTTATCTATCCGTACATCATTAAGAATCTCATATCAATTCGTTGTTTCACCACTGAAAATCATTATTCTGTCGAATTTGACTCTTTTGGTCTCTTTATGAAGGATCTGATAACATGAACGTGATCGTCTGGAGCAATATCTCTGGAGATCTCTACTCCTTTTGACCGCCAACCCACCCTCACATCTTTGCTACCATCACGTCCGTCCCCGACCGTGCTTTGGCACCGTCGGCTGGGTCATCTTGGTCATGAATCTTTATCTCGTTTAGCACCTTCTTTAAATTCTAACTATAATAAAAATGAGTTAGAAACTTTGTGTCATGCTTGTTAGTTAGGTCGTCATGTGCACCTTCCTTTTTCTCAGTCCAATTCTCATGCTCTCAAGAATTTTGACTTAATTTATTGTGATTTGTGGACTTCTGTAATCGCTAGTATCATTGGCTATAAATATTATCTTATAATTCTTAATGATTGCTCTCATTAGTCATGGACTTTTCCTTTATGTATCAAGTACGACACATTTTCTACCCTCTCTCATTTTTTTTCTTCTGTCACCACTCAGTTTAACACTATGATTAAGACTGTCCAGTGTGATAACGGTCGGGAGTTTGATAACTCTACCGCCCGCTCCTTTTTCCTTACTCATGGTGCCACCATTCGCACGTCATGGCCACACACTTTCCCCCAAAACAATTGTGTCGGACGCATCATTTGTTCCACCAACAACATTATGTGTTCCCTCATATTTTAGGCTAGTATTCTGGCACCCTATTGAGTGGAAGCCCTTCACACGGTCACCTATCTCCTCAACCACCACTCAACCAAAACCTTTCACTTCTAGACTCCGTATTTTGCACTGTACAGCGCTCATCCATCCTATGATCATCTTCATATCTTTGGTTGTAAGTACTATCCTAACCTATCTGTCACCACTCCACATAAGCTTACTCCTCGATCTACCCCATGTGTCTTCTTACGATACCCTTGGGACATAAGGGGTATCGCTGCCTTGATCTTGCTACCAACCACTTAATTATTTCTCGTCACGTTACTTTTGATGAATCTTCCTTTCTTTTTGCCGAATTTCCCGCACCTCTCCCTTCCTTCACTCTTGATTTTCTTTCAAAGTTTGACTATATGCCTAGCCTTATTAGTCAAACAGTTGTTGCAGGTCTTGGTGTTGCCAGTCTCAGCCAATCTTCTATAGCCTCCAATGAGTCCGTTTTTCGCACCATTGATAGTAGGGTACTTGAAAATCTGGACTCCATCAGCTCGTCTGCAGCAGCTCTATTTCATGGGCCAACCACAGTGGAGCCTCTTTCCCATGCATCCGCTACTAGGCCTTCGACTGTTTCTAGGCCATTTCCCCACACCGGCCCATGCCCGTCCTCTCTAATGATGGGCGTCTTTTGGCCAGAGTTGTTTTCTTAGAAGCCACCTCTTCTTTGTTGCAACATAACATCACATCTGATTCTGGTGCACCGCTTCCACCTGGTGTGATTCTAGTATCGACTGTCGTTAATGATCATGTTATGGTTACTTGGGGGAAGCATGGTTTTCGTGAGCCCAAAGAAATTCTAGATCTACATGCAACCATATTGTCTCCTCTTCCGAAGACCTATCGTAGTGCTTTGACTAATCCAAACTGGCGGGATGCTATGATCGAGGAATTCACTGCCCTCCAAGCAAACAATACCTAGGATCTTATACCTCTACCACGTGGTATCAACGTTGTTACTAGATTGTTATAAAGTTCGATGGGTACTTCGAGGTTTCACAGAGCGCACAAGTATTGATTTTGGTGAGACTTTTAGTCATATTGTGAAGCCAGCAATCATCCGCACATTTATGTCTCTAGCATTATCTCACATTGGCCTGTTAATCAGTTGGATGTGAAGAATGCTTTTCTCCAAAGCACTTTGAGAGAAGCGGTCTATTGTGCACAACCGTTTGGTTTCATCGATTCCTCCAGCCCAGATCATGTGTGCTGCCTCAATAAGTCTTTTTATGGCTTGAAACAGGCACCCCGAGCCTGGTATAGTAGGTTTACCTCCTTTGTTCAGTCCATTGGTTTTATTGAAGCAAAAACCGATATATCTCTCTTCGTTCTTCGGCGTGGGTCAAACATAGCATACTTACTCTTCTATGTTGATGATATTATTCTGACAGTCTCTTCTGGAGATCTGTTACGCATCATTATAACTTCTCTTATAGTAGAATTCTCTATGAAGGATCTTGGCAGTCTGCATTACTTTCTTGGGATGTCTACTTCTCGGAGTATTGATGCTATGTTCTTATCACAACGCCATTATATGCTTGAGATTTTGGATCGTGCTGGCATGACTGATTGCAAACCTTGTTCTACTCCGGTTGACACAAATGTTAAGCTCTCGGCCTATTACTGACACTACTGATTACCATGCTCTTGCTGGCGCTCTTCAATACCTCACCTTCACTCATCTGGACATCTCTTATGCTGTGTAATAAATCTGTCTTTATATGCATGATCCTCGTGAGCCGCATCTAGCCTTGATCAAACACATTCTACGCTACGTTAAGAGCACCTTGGATTATGGTCTACAGCTGCACTGTTCTTCTAGTGGTGACCTGGTTGTATACTCTGATGCTGACTGGGCTGGCTGTCCGGATACCCGTCGTTCTATCTCGAGATATGCTGTGTTTTTGGATGATAATTTGATCTCCTGGTCCTCAAAACACCAGCAAACGGTGTCTCGTTCTAGTGCTAAGCCAAAATATCGGACAATTGCTAATGCTGTTGTAGAGGTCTCTTGGTTACGACAATTACTTTAGGAACTCCATTTTTGTCCAAGACGTTCCACTGTAGTATTTTGTGATAACATCAGTGCATCTTATCTCTCAACAAACTCAGTACAGCATCAGCGTATCAAATACGTTGAGATCGATCTACACTTTGTTTGAGACAAAGTCGCTACAGGGAAGAAGATCAGGGTTCTTTATGTGCCTACTACTTCATAGTATGTCAACTTCTTTACTAAGAACTTATCTTTCTCTATTTTTATAGTGTTTTGATCTAGTTTGAATATCTTTTAGTCCTAGCTAATGTCGACATTTCAATTACAAGGATGTGTTAATATGTAAAGTATTAGCATGTAAAATCTTAAATCTGATCACGTAGTAACAGTAGCGTCCGTAACCGACACCAACTCTGATTAGTTTGTGTGATTAGATTTCTACAAATCGTATTTTTTTTCTTCGTTAAATCTCTCGTGTACTGTATTTCATGCGTCGTAATTGCTTTGAGCCTGGATGGGATGGCATGGCGGTCACCGATCAGTCATATTCTCTGTGCCAATCCCTCGCCCGCGCGGGCGCTGCGAGAGGTGTGCACGATGATCCAGCCGGGATCCGGTTCGCGTTGAAGGAAACTTCGAATCACCACCCTGCCCGCACATTTTTATTCGCGACATGCGGCGAGGGAGAGATTATGTGGTTCGAGAAGATACCCCCCCCTCCCGTTGGGCGTCGGCTTGCGCGCAGGTGGTCTTGACGTGCACCGCCCACGCGCACGCGGTTGCCGGCCACCCCCCCCCCCCCCCCCCCCCCGCCGCAGCATGATTACGCCGAATAATGCATGCAGCGCGTGGTGTGGCATGGTGCGGTGCGGTGCGGTGCGACGACGTGGTGCGCCGCTCTCCAGACGGTCGATCTCGTCGGTTGCACCGCGCCTGCCTCCACCACCTCCGCTCTCGCGCGTGCAAACCAGTAGAACGCCACACGACGAGACGAGAGGCTGTGTGCTGCGTGCCGGCCGGCCACGGAGCAGGTGCCGGGAAGCTTCCCTTTTCGCTGGACATGGGAGACGCCGGGACGGCTGGTTAGTTTCCGTCACGTGAACCTGAAGGGAACAGACGTTTGTTAGACCATTTTGTCCACGCACGCCCGTGCCGATGCCCGATGCCCAGAATTTCTCGGGGACGACGACCGGCGAGGCGACTCTTGTGATCATGACGGTCGATTTGGCAGCCTCATTGCTTATCGCACTCGCAGTCCTGCTTTGCCGTCCTCTGTAAGACTGTAAAGCGTCGTTTGCTGTAAAAAAAAGAAGGGGAAGAAAGTAAAGAAAAGGAAGTCGTCGTGTGTTGTGTTTTTTGCATGGTGTTAGGTACCGCTGCTCCTGCTGCTAGCCGCTTTGGACTTCGGTCGTGCAGAGTTGTTAAGCTTTTGTTACAGGTAGAATCAATGAATCATTTGGGACCGTGAAAAAAAAAGAATATTATCTACCCCAGCATCAGCAAACGAAGCCTCAGTTATGATGCCTCGGTTGTGATGCGTGATGATTCGCTTCATATGTCCTCAGCATGTGGAAAATATTTTACCGGAGCATCATTAAAACATTAACCCCTGGAGGAATTTGGACTCGACAGCAGAAGTTGTAGCAGGAAGTTACTTCTCGTTTTCCATCATAAGGACTTAGCTAGCCTTTCTATTAAGCTACCCTTACCTGTTCCAAGGGAATATTTGCTGTTGGTATATGGTTGCGATCGAGCATTATATTTGACAAATAAAGGTTAGTCCGCCGAAAGCTGCGTCCAGAAATGCCTCAACGTAATTCCTCTCTCCCATGAGTGCCATCATTTTATTGGCGTCTAAGTCATCCTGATAACGAATAACACAGGAAATTCTGTATACAGATCCTTTTCTTCAGAAAGTTTATTCTGAAGAAGATAGCAGATCTAATCAAACATCTTGAGGAGAATACTTATGCAGATTGAAAAATGCATTCCGGAGTTGTACTACTTGCACTTCATAGCCAAAAGCACATAGCATGATTAGCATTGCATTTCGTGATCAACTCGAGGACAATCTCAGGCTAGAAATATAATCGCGTGGTAACCTTGTTTTGTTTCTTCGAATTCAGAGTAATCGACTCACCAACTACTCTGAGGTGAAGTCCGCTTTGACTGACCAACAAGTCTATGGTTAGGCAATAATAGATCAATAGATTACACAATGACGACAAAAACAGTTTCTTTTTGAAGCGAAAATGTAGACCCAATAGTAACTATATCTAACCTTCTATAATACTACGCTTAACGATGTCATTATCGATCGTGGGCATATATGCATGCAAAATTAGACAAAGACAGCACCGCACGCTCCCTCCACACTTGTAGTTAATTCGAATTTGACAAACGGCGCCGTCGTTCGTCATTTACTTCAGACACTTGTCGTCGCGTCACTGGCTGTCTCATGGGAAAATTCGTCGTCAGAAAGTGATAGAAACTGCCTGGTTACTTGCTACTACATATCTAGACTGTGTACAACGGAAAGCTTTGCTAGTTGTAGACTGTGTACAACGGAAAGTTTGGTATTGGAACAGTCAGACTGATTAATTAGCACTCTTGTTTAATTCATTCCTTGGCAGCTAGCTAAGCACGATCCTTGAGGGTGGGTATCCTGTTCAGATCCACTGGAAGATAGGAGTACTTATTTAGTCGCCTTTTGACGACCTTGCCGTACTGGTTAGTCTACTTGCTGCGACTGTTCACACTGTGTGGCCTATGCAGTACTCCTAGTAAAATATACTAGTACCGTAACCGCGCTAGTCCAAATGAGCATACATATGTATCCAAACTAAGATGAGAGAGACCAAGAGAATATTAATTTGAAGTGTTCGTTTAGTTCTGGATATATATGCACACCATGCTTGAAGCATACATGTATGGGCGAAATGGAGAGCGTGAAATAACTCCCTACTTGTGTCTGTCTCGGTGACTTAACCTGTGGGCCGCGAACACCCAAACAGTAAGCGCATGCGGCAAAAACCTCCCTGGAATGTTCCGCTTGCCACCGAATGCGTCGACACAAAGCATTTGTGCTATCCAATGCACGATTTGGTGGTGAGCCCGGCATGTCTTACGAGTAGATCTCCCTTTTTGGATTTGATTGGGTGAACCGGCCGGACGCTCATTGTCAAAGTGTCTGGTCTATTATTAGTAGTGGATGGATGATTGCACAGATAAACTCAGACAGTGAGATCGATCGATCGATCGGTCGACACAGTCAGTCAGTGCCCATTCCGGCCATGATGCAATCATCTACTTGCTAGCTAGCATCTTCTAGCTCTGCAGTCAATGCAGAAAATCAAAAGGCGAGAGGAAATCAAAAGGAGAGGTGCCATGCATGCATGGATCAGAGTGGTGTTTAGCAGCAGCAGGGGAAGCGACAAACAGGCCGACACGACCTGTGTGTGCATGCATGCATAAAGAGAAGAACCATGACTCGATCGGCGGCAAGGCAAGGAGGTAAGAGACACGGGCACATGCAAACGACGCACTTTCTGCGCGCCCATATTCACTGGTCCAATGTAAAGAGCTCTACCTAACGATTGAACGAACCAGCCAAACCATCATGGCGTCTCGGGGATTCTGAGCATCGGTGTCATGTTGTCCGCTAGACGGAGCAAATAGATGGGTCAAGCCCTGCTGGTCTGCCTGCTGCGCCGTGTACGATCCTATGATGTGTGTCGTTGATCGAGCACGTAATGAGAGAGAGAGAGCAAGCGAGCAATATCGATATGATTAATTGATCTTTGTCTATCAGCGTCACTCTGTGTGCGATACTCGTACCGTTGATGCTGACTCGTTGGCTCGTTCTGCTCGTCGTAACGACGAACGCGTGTGCAACAACACTGTAACGAGAAGCGAGGAGGTTATCGATATGATTAATTGATCTTTGTCTATCAGCGTCACTCTGTGTGCGATACTCGTACCGTTGATGCTGACTCGTTGGCTCGTTCTGCTCGTCGTAAGGACGAACGCGTGTGCAACAACACTGTAACGAGAAGCGAGGAGGTTGCCCGCGCGCAGAAATTTCGGGACGGATCGGCCCATGCGGTGGAACGGCGTAGGCTGCGTGGACGTCGGTAGCGAAGGCTAGGTTTGGGTTCAGGCAGCCCATCTGCGTCGCGAGGCCGCGGAAGCCAACCTGTGCCCACGGCCCAAAGTAGCACGGTTCGGGTGGAATCTGTAACGAGGGCGAAGGCCTGAGGGCCGTCCACTGCAGTATGGCGCTGTGCTTCTACCTCTGCCGTCCGAGCTCACCGGTGGAGTGGTACCGTGCGTTTCCCATACACCGAAGACTTA
This sequence comes from Oryza coarctata, assembly GCA_030770085.1. Classification (NCBI taxonomy): domain Eukaryota; kingdom Viridiplantae; phylum Streptophyta; class Magnoliopsida; order Poales; family Poaceae; genus Oryza; species Oryza coarctata. The sequence goes on from CM061475.1 coordinate 16,893,681, forward strand.
GATCCTCCAATTATCTAGAGAAAAACGTGTGTGTTCGACGTGCACGTGCACGTGTGCGTGAGTGTGTATCTCTTATTAATCTCAAAAAAAAAAACAAAGAAAAAACTCACCGTTGGACGGATTGGATGGTTCACCCGAATGAGTAAGATGGAAGAGCTCTCGCAAAGTAGGTGTAGATGGTATAAATGGTCAAATGATCCGTCCGGTATAGCCCAGCATGGATACGACGAAAGTATGGCCCGATATTACCTGGCTGGGCACAGACGCCGTGTCGTTGGGCCATGCCAAACTGTCGGCCCAAGCATAATACATCGTGCCTAAAATCGAGCCATGCTGACTCGGTTAGCCCGACATAGTTAGTGTGTCAAAATAACAAACCAAATTATCAAAATAAAAAATATATTAAGCTGTGTACGCATAGTGGTGGTTGCCTCATTAAAAATCTTTCTAGTTAAAAACTTATAACTCATGAGAAAACCCTATAAATAAAAAAAAGAATAGAGTCTAGCTCATAATAAGTTTGATATTTTAAATGTCCAATATCTTACAAATTAAATAGTTAAACTCTTGCTCTCACCCACATTCTCTTACTATCATACAATCTAGTTCCAATAGATGCAAAAGTAGCATCATTAATATTAAGTTACAGATTTTTAAATAATTCTTCAAGCTCATTGTTATCAACTGAGTGTTGTGCTTTTGCTTCTCTAAACTTCTAGTTTTTGATGGATGCCAATGCCTTCATCATTTTAGGGGCTAAGTGTCGACGCCGCTTCTCAAGTTAAAATAGGAACTGACATAATATTCTTAGCCAATATGGATATGAAAATGTTAGTTTGTGCTCATGCCGCCAATGAAAGATGTCAAACTTATCATCATATGAAGTGATATTGTCACTATCAAGATAAACTGACAGCTCGGAGGCTAAGGATGAAGATAATGAAGATAAAGTGTTAGTGGTGAGAGAACCATGATGCATTACCACAAAATATTTTACCCTATGTTTGTTTTTTTACCTATAGGTCCTAATGTTTGTGAGACCCTATTTAACCTAGTTGCACCAAACTTATTTTTATATTTATTAAAAAGTTTTTACAATTTAGTTTTAAACTCAACAAAATATTTAGTGTAATCAGTACCAATACATTAAGTAAGTAGTTGAAGCACATTGTATAGACCTGTCATCTTAGCTCTAGGGTTAAGAATGAATGCATATGAATATAACAAAGGTATATGATGCCATACTTGAGGTATTTAAGCTTCATTGGAATAACAATATGACTAAGATTATCATTATTTTTATAGTTATGTAAATGGCTAGTAATTTTTAAAATATGATGTATCATCAAAGGACTTGTAGGATAATAAACACCAGATAGAGCAACTGTAGAATCATATGAACAATTCAAGAAAAGCTAAGAACTTTTCTGCAACATACTAGTATCAATTAAAAGTGATTGACTTTCATACAAATCATAGTGAGATACAATAAACACAAATAAAGTACTTATATATGGTATTAGATGCTTAAGCATTACATATGTTAAGTTCCATTTAATATCTATATCTAAAACAAACTTTCTATGGTGCACATCCTTAATGATGTAAAAGTTTTTGAATAAAACAATACGTTGATTGGAGAAATTCAAGAAAGAAATTGTAGTTGTAAAAGGCTCTGTATAAGGTTTAAACCTCTTTAAACCAGATTTGATAGTAAGATTAATTATATGACAAGCACAACGCTGATGTACAATACTAAAGCTACGAGGTCTAAGAGGATCAATATAAACAGATTTAGGATCAGACCTAAGTAACCAACAAATTTAAGTGACTATATTCATGGCACATATATTAGAAGAAGCATTGTCTAAACTGATAGAGAAAATCTTGTGTACTAAACCATATTCAGCATCTACGACAGTAATATATTCAGCAATGTTTACACAAGAATGAGAGACTGCAATAAGCCTAAGTCCTATTACCCTTTTTTATATTTCCTAATCAACATTAATAAAATGAGCAACAACACTTATATAATCCTCTTTAGCATTAGCAGATCAAATATCAGAGATTAAAGCAACACAAGAAACAACAGACAACACATAGTTCTGAAGGTTATCGCGACATTCGTTAAACAACTTAATCATATATCTAGTCGTAGTTTGTCTAGATACTTTAGCAAAATGAGGATTATAAGCATGGTAGATGTACTCCTCAAATACATCGGTCTCACCTATTACTAAAGGAAGATCAAACCTAGTAATTAAGCGATATAACTCAAAATAAGCAACATCAGGTTTATAATCCCAGGTACGAATAGTACCATTGGAGTTGAATGCAAGCCTAAACTGAACTTTGATAGCTTGGTCTACCTATGTCTAAGCAAATGCCCAATATCAGCAGAAGACCTAGTAGATAATTTATGTTTATAGAACTTGCAGATGGCAGCAGATCAAACATTCTTATCATTCAAAGTCTCAAATACCTTGTCAAAGCTGTTTCAAACACTGTGTTGTTGGAGCCGACCAACGTTCTCGAACCCCCATCACCATCAGCAACACCGCCTACCACATTTAGATTAATCGGAGCAACATTGTTGCCAAATAAGGCAGTAGCGTCCTTTTCTAAGTTATCGTCGTCCTTCGAGAGGTCCACGATGAGGTTTTCATTGTCGGTAACAGGATAGACAACATTGTCATCTGTCATGGCGACCTCGTCAGCTTCTCACCTTCCTTGCAACTCCATTCCTCAACGACGCGTACCATACCTACACAACACACGGGGCGTCGACCAACGACCTGCAATGTCACAAACACACACAAACAAAAAAAAAAGATTAGAGACTTGGGTAAGGGTTTGCATTCATACCTGCGCAACCGGAGCCTAGAACCAAAGAAGAAAGGAGACCCCTCATGACGACAAGCGATGGAGGATGGCTAGACGGGGACAACACCAAGACCGAGAGGAGAATAGCCGTTGGCGTCTATGACTGCGAGAGCCGAGAGGCGAGACCAACTGTAACAGCGCACTGCGCTGAACATAGATGACATAGGAGAGTCGGAGAGATAGCCTCGGCGAGTGGCGAGAGGTGAGAGTTGGAGACGAGAGGTGAGAGTCAGAGAGACGATGAGTGCGAGTGGTGAGAGACGAAGAGTCAGAGACGAGAGGCGAGAGTCAAAGAGATAGAGAGTGCAAGTGGCGAGAGGCGACAGTTGGAGAGACTCAGAGATAGAGAGTGCAAGTGCGATATAGCTCATAGCGCTAACTAGTATCAACTCACAGCGTCGAGACCGAGAGGCGACAACGCTGAGATTGAGTCCTTTATAGCCATTGGCGTTTGTGACTGTGAGAGCCAAGAGATGAGAGTGTGAGACCGACCGTGACAATGCACTACACTGAGGCCGACTGGACAACGCAGCGTCAAGGCCAAGATAGAGGCGAGAGTGCAAGACCGACTTTGACAGCGCACTGCGCCGAGGCCGACTGAACAACGCAGCGCTGAGGCCAAGATCAAGTCTGAGATGAGATCGACTATGACAGCGCACTGTGGCGAGGCTAGCTGGACAGTGCAGCACAAAGGCTGAGACCGAGTCAGAGACGAGACCGACTGTGACAACGCACTGCGCCAATGCGTTGAGGTCGATTAGACAACGTAGCGCCAAGGCTAAGACTGAGTCGACTGATTTGTGATAGGCTGATAGTGCAGTGCACCGCTGCGTCGAGGCCAACTGGACAGCGCAACACTGAGACTGAGAATGACTATGACAGCGGCACAACACATTGCACTGAGCCTCGGGACATAAACATTAGAACAACATTGTACTGAGGTCGAGAAGACCCGTGGCTCTCATTTATAAACCATTGGAGGTTTTAATTTCTCCTATCCACCGGATCAACATTGTGCCACTCGATGTGCCTAGGGAGTAGCATAAGCACGATACTATTTAATGCGTTAGGCTGGCCCATACACAAATCGAACCTACTATGCTCGGGTCGGGCCCAAAAATCGGGCTTTGGACCAAGCCAATAGGCTACATCACTAGTTGGGCAGTGGTGGTGTTGCTGACGCCGGCTGCCAGTGAGGAGTGGGTGACACTGGTGGTTCTGCTCTCCCGCAGAGACGTCTACACGGCTCGTGTGACACCGAGACGGCGGTAGAGGAATGTCTGGATAAAGTTGCAGGGTGCACGTAGATATGGATTATCGGCGACTCCCTCCCCCTTCTTTGGCTTCAATTTTCAACGAGGGAACACATACAGTCATCAACTCACCATTCTTTGTCGATTATCGTCCTTTTCCGTTCGAGATGAAGTCACCAGCCATGCATCATCTCCGTAATAACTAGTGGCTACTACGATAGCGAAGGGGGATATGATGGTTTAATTTATGAGCTCAAAGAGTCCATAAAGAGTCCACAGTAGGAATTTTGCAGCACAAAGGGGTAAAGCTCGATTGGTCGCGACAGCTGACGATATATGCCGAGATGGCGATACGCAAATCCTGACGGGGCCTGCAGCCTGAAGATTTCATCCCCCCCAATTCCAACGTTCAAGGCTACAAACATGATAAGAATTAGTTCCTTGGAAGAAGAATACACCACTCACCAAGACGTATTCTGTGGGAGCAAGCAGTGCTGAACTAATTCTTGGCATGATAGATGCCAACTTGCACGAAGATGACACCAAGACGAGCACATAATGAGCGAACAGAGACGAAAGCTACGTATAACAACGCCGACTTGATAGCCGTCACCTGCCTGCCTACCTGCCTACCTGCGGTTAGAGTTCGACGAACGTTCAGAGTTTGATGAAACGAAAAAGTCGACGGGTTGTCGCTTCAATGCTCGCTCCCTTTCGGATCAGGCTGCCAGAGTACGAGTCACCAATCCACTAGCTGCAATCAGCACCAGAATATCTCTTTTGTTCTCTCTTTCTCTATCGTTGGCCCGGGAGAAAAGGCAGCGGTCTATTTCTGAAGCCCTGCAATGGAACACATAGTTCCAGTTGTCTCCCTCTGAAGCGAGCTGCATGTACAAACAATCAAAAGGGGCTCCAAATCACTGCATAACAATATGCACAATCATTGCGGTTTTGAGTGCATCATCCACTTAAAATTGGTTTTCTGAGCAGTAACCTTCTGTTTTTAGGCTCAGCAATTTGTCCAATGATAATGGCATTATGGCTAAGTAGCTGACAGGAGGAAGTGACAGCTGCACTCACCTGACGTCATCTGAAAGCCACTGATGTAGGCAATGTAGCTTGAGAGTAGGCTTAGCTTTAGTATTAGAAAACGTGAGCCGTCTACGCTTGAGCCTGAGGAGACAACAAGAGAGAATGCTTGAGATAAGTTCAGAAATCAGATATGATTAAAAAAAAAGCACCCATAGGCCATAGAACTCTTCGGTAAGCATTCTGTTTTGCCAATTAAAAGCAAAAGAGGAAGATGACTTTACTTCCAACGCATAACAGATTTGAAGTCAAGGTTTCTTTATGTGACTTTTTTTGAGGGTGTTAGTTAAAGGATGTCCTTCTATACATATATTCTTGTACTTCTATCGACAAGGACATTACAGGCACACAAACAGTAGCTTCCCAGATGATTGGTGCAAAAGAATAGAAAAATGACAAACCATGCAACTGTATCGGATAGAGAAAAGTACAAAACTGTTATCCAAAGCAGGTTCAGACCTGATCAGGATTCAGGAATGAGCTGGACAAGAAACTGAAGTTTGTTGTAGCTGGACAGTGTATATGAAAGGCAAGCGTTATGAAAAATTCAAGAGCCAGCAATTCTGGCCACCAATATAGGAAAATTGATAGCTAAGCAAAAAAATAGAAATAGATAGGTGTGCAATCTAGAATATCCTGGTCCACTTCAAACTGCTGATAACTTGCCTTTTTCCCTTGAATTATTGCCACTTGCAGACCCCTTGCTTCTTTTTATAGCAAAGCAGAGGCTACCACAATAACACAAACCCTGAGCAATCCACTCTTCTGCTACTCCTAACACACACACACACACACACACACACACACACACACACACACAGAGAGAGAGAGAGAGAGAGAGAGAGAGAGAGAGTGAGGAATGGAGAGATCACCTGAAGTGTTGCAACAGAAGGCAGCAGCAGACCAAGCTGCTGAGGCTGTTCTTGCCGATGACAACACCTCGAAACCATGGCTAAAGCTGGGCCTTGATGCACTGCCAAGACAAGAACGTAAGCTTCCAGAGGCCACCAAACCAGTGGCCACACCTCACAGGACTTTCTCCTGCAACTACTGCATGAGGAAGTTCTTCAGCTCACAGGCCCTGGGTGGACACCAGAATGCTCACAAGAGGGAGAGACGCGCGGCGAGGAAGTCACATAGCTTCCAGCAGCTCGTCGTTAGCTTCTCTCCAGCTGCTTCCTTCCTTCAGCACATGAGGGTTAGCCCTCACTCCACAATCCTGAAGGGGCATGGTGATTCCGCAGATGTTGTCGTGGCAAAATTCCATGAGGGACAAATGAGTAGCTGGCTGCCTTTTGAAGTTGAAGAAGGTAGAGGGTCAGTTTGGCCTGGGAGCTTCAAAGCAAGTTCTCAGGAGCGGAAGAAGCACCCAGAGGAAAATATTGACTTGAGCCTGCGCTTATAAATTTGTAGTGTACAGATAGTTCATTATATATAAGCATTTTGTGGCAAATCTAATCTTTTTTTGGCCCTTTTTTTTTCTCTGGTGAGGAAGTTCCAGAAGTGAACAACTCATGCTTGTTGAAGAGGAACAAAGTTTGAACTAGAGTTAATCTTAAATATAATAATTGAGAACCATAATAACAATATTAATATAAAATTGTCGTTTCAAAAATATTAATATATAGTTGAAACGATAAACAGATGCCAACTCGGAGATCAATCTATCATGAAGGAATTCATAATTACGATGATCCATAGGATACCAACGAACGATTCAGAAAATGAAGTTCATCTCATCAATACAAGTTGTTTCACAAAAAAAAAACATGTAAGACACTTGCTCCTGTAGATGGCACAATATCAGTTGAATTGACCATACAATGGCAGATAGCTCTATTATTGTGTATCAGTGTATGTCATATAGTACCACTTTTCGTGAACAATCATATAGTACCACTGTTATTTGTGATTTATGGAGACATTGATTCTAGTGGCACTTTAACAGAGTTCCTTTATTTCTATCTATATTTTTTATCCTTCTTTAACAGGACATGGATTCTAATAAAAATGATGCATTCTTGATTGGTTCATTAGTGAAAGTGCACATGGAAAGATCAAGAATCCATTCCTTTACTGCTGAGAGGCAAATGCATACTGGGCATAGCATTAGAATCCTCTGGTGAAAGCATGAGAACAGCTTAGCCGCAGAGGAACAAACATAAGTGAGAAGTGAGGTTCCCTGAGAAATATCTATCAGGTGTCGATGTTTTATCGTGAAAATGCAAAAATGGCAGATGATGGAGTTGGTTTTTCATCCCTTAAGGGGCATCCCACAAATATGAAAAACAAAATTTGGTAAGACTGATGCAATAGTTGTTAGAAAACCGGTATTGAAATCGTCATTCTTAGTCAAACACAGAATCACATGATTAAAGATCTAAATATAATAATAATTTATTAATAATCTCTAGACACCGATTATGATGCCCCTCTCTGAGTATATTCGGGTATTCACGACTCTCGACTGGTATGCCGTCGATTAGTTGGTCCATATTTATGCTAAATTGTCATGGGTTTATAATATATCCTAACACTTATTACACAACTATTATAACTCTAATTTTTAAATTATAATTGACTATATATATATATTCGATAATCTATCATTGTGCAAAAATTTAATTCTAAACTTGATCTACTAATTGAGAAAAAAAATAACAAACTAAACTCTAAGTATCAGGAGCACCATTAGATTTGTTATTTTGTTGTAACTTAGATCGAATTTAAACTTACATTTTTTTTACGCTGAAAAGATAGAGAGACTCTATCTTGTAACCATTATATTCGATGGCTGACCAAAAAAATACAAGCGAAAGAAAAGAACACCGAAGCGGGCAATGAGAGAAAGACAAGCAGAAAGAATAAAACAAAGAAAGAGAAGACAAAAATAAAATAAACAAGCAAGGAGGAACGTTTCTAGTTATCTAGCTTGAAGGCCCATCTTCTGATCATGAACCGACGAGATGGTTTTTCCCTAAACTCCCAAAGATCCAATGTTTCCCTGATGTTGCGTATAACTGTGTGCAACATCTCTGTTTCCTGCATGAATGATCTATTGTTTCGCGATTTCCATAAAGCATGCACACACGCTGCAAAGCAGATCGGCCAAGCTGCTGTGAGCTGATTCTGTACTGGCTCCATTACACGTTCCACAAATTGCAAGATGTTGTCTTCCTGATCGCAATGCCAAATAGGTTCATCTTTCGCCAGAGCTGTCCAGCAACTTTACATCTGAGGATTATATGATCTATTGTTTCCGCTGCTGGGCAGATATCAGATTGTGGATTGTTGGACCAACCCTTCTTTGTTCTGTTGGCATTTGTGTTCAGTCTATCACGGGACGCCAATCATAAGAAAATTTTGCATGTCTTTGGAATTGCTCTGATCCAGATGAATTCCGCTGGTGTCCACAGCATACCATGAAAATTCATAAGACTGTAAGCAGCTTTTGTAGTTACTTCAGTGGAGGCCAGTAGCATAGTTCTTGAGTCTTTTACACCATATTGGATTTCTTGTCTCCAAGATTGTGTTTAGAACTTGTAGTTCTTCCTGTGCTCGCTGGGATAATACTGGATGTAAATCAATTTTCCATTCATTGTCTTTGATCTGCGAGGAGACTGTGCAATCGAGGTTATTTGCAAATGAGGCCAGAGTAGGGAAAATTAGTGTAATGCGGCCTATCTGTATCCAGTGATCTCGCCAGAACTATACGGATGATCCATCTCCCAGATTAACTTTGGTAGACCAAATAATAGATGGCAGCATCATTGATAGCTTTTTCCAAGTGGGTGTGTGTGACGTCCTGCACTTTTACCTCAGAAGATAAAAGTACAAAACTATAGATTACTATTTAACAAATTATTGTTTTGTTAAATAATAGACCACATCAGATATTACACAGAAAAATAGCTAAAAACTACCTTTAAATCGTAATTGAAGTCTTAAAGTCATCTGCCATCTAAACCTATAGGTGGTATATAGAAGGGTAAATACTTTTATACTCAGCAAGTCAATAATACAAAATATAAATGCATGAATAATAATCCAATACTCCATACTCTACACCTTACATTCTACATTTTTACATTTTACTTTATAAAAGAAGTCTCCAAAATAAAGTTATAAAACTAAATTACACTCGTAATATCTAATAGAGTTTGTAGCAACTTCCTGTCACTTTCAATCTAGGAGACAAGCGTGAATCATGATTTAATTTAGCGGTATCACTTTACCCATAACTAATCTAAACACGTTTAACTATCACGCTTTACGATGTGCGACACCATACTTGAATACAAGACCTTTTCCCTATTTTCGTTTATTACACTTCACGATTATGTTAGGCCTAATAGCCCTCCACACCACTACGCTACTATATGTATCTGAAATACACTTCATCAATATTCAATAAGGTCTATATCATCTTTCATCCTACTACTATATACCCATATAGAACATAATAAAACTTGATGAGGTATTAGGCCTAGCCCATCTTAAAACGAATCTATGATTGACACGATATATATGATTCTCCTATATGAGTAAGATCAGTCTTTATATGCTTATACATAGAGAGCCTGACCTACCATCATCAATCATCACATTTGTGGGCTCCCATACCCACCATATTTATAATTGGTAATCTCCATCATCATCAGTCCATCATTAGTCATCTCATCTATTTTGGAAAATAATATTTTGATGCAATTCTATGAGTAATAGTTTTATAAAATGGATTTTTAATAGAAATAGAATCATCATCGAAAGACTTATCTAAGAGATAAAATTTAATCATCTCTGGTCATCCAAGCGGTGCATTCCATAATGTATATCATGTTATGCAATTTTGACATATGCATTTGCAATTAATTAATTTACAAAGAAATATAATTGACTACATTATATTAGTGATTTATATTTGCTCTTAAATATTTAAATATACTATTTTGTTTTTTTCTCATTGATTGTTTCCTAAAGCATTTATACATATCTATAGAAATTAACAAAAAAGGGTGGGGCCTATTGTCATACTCCTACTCAACTACATGGTCTCATCACCTAGAGCTGCTCTATGCTTCCTCTCCCTGTACTTACACTATAAGCACACACTATACACTACTATCAGCAGTTGCTGCTGCTTGCTCTTTCCCTTTCTCTCAACTCTCTTCTTTCCTGTGAACCACAGCAACCCTTGAGCTTTTCCTCCAAAAGTCAAGCACCATGGTGCAGTCGTATAAGAACGGTCCAAAACTCATATACAATTAACAGGAAATATATAACTCACTAGATTTTTAGATCTGATCCGTTTCAATCCCACAAGCTCATCGCCAGCACTAGAGCAAGTGACGACAAGGTGGAGAAAGGGTTGGAAGACCTTATTCCACACAGGCCACGTTACCTCCACCAAACGAGCATCACCCAAAAACCTACCCCTAAAGGGACCTAATCTACATCGTCGAGTAGATGACCGTTATCCACCATTGGCTTCAATGTTGTTGTTGAGCATGTGAGGGTGGTTTTCTCTAGACGATCTAGATCTCTAGGTCTTTGGAGGATCTGTTCAGCAGTCTCTTGGTCTCTAGAAACGATTCTTACAAGGATGCAGTAGTGGTTGATGGTCCAACTACGAGTGCTCGTGAAGCTAGCGTTCTTCTTCAACCTGCTTCATTGTGGTGTTACCAGTTTAACATTGCAGTAAACTCAAGTGTGACCCAAACCAAAGTGCTAAAAGAGTTTCTTTGTCTCCACCTTCTGAGTTAGGCTTCTTTAGCAGTTTTCAATGCCAATTGTGACAAATGGCTTACTTATATGTAGATTTACAAATCTGAGTGACGGTGTTTGTCCAACGATGAAGCTAGAGGTTTCGGTTTTGGTGGTGCCTATAGAGAAGCCTGAAGGTCTTTCTAGCTTTTTCTGTTGGTTTTGGGTGTTCTCTCCTATTGGCTGGATAGCTGTCCACCTCTATACCGTTTCTATGTCTATATTGTTTTTTTACGTATAATAGATAACGGGTATGTTTCGGCGTACGTAAAAAAAAAAAACTCTAAGCACCACCAATGGTGCCCCAACACCGGTGCCTCAACCAGCCACCTGCGCCGGTGGAGCTCGGTGCCGGGCACCACTAGTTGACGCCACCAGCTACCCCGGTGCAAACCCCTCTGCTTCCCCTCCCAATTTCACCATTTCTCTTCCTGCTCTCATTGGCTCAAGAACTGGCTCTAACCCGCCCTGCTCCTCGCTGCCAGCGAGTTCATGGCGCTCACACGCGTTCTCCAGGACCTCTCTGCTTGCGAATCACGCCTCCCACAACTCCGATGTCTGCCTACGGTCGCCCCACATCTCCTGGTCGCCACTTGCTGACAAGCAGTGGCGCCGGCGCAGCCATGCCACCAGCAAGATACTGCTTCCTCTAACTCTACAACTACTGCAGCTGCGTGCTGGTGCTGCTCTTCCTTAGTTGCTTCAATCCCTCTAGATTGCTATGCTCTGCGCTGTACCTCTATTTGGCTAACTGTCTATACACTAGCTAATTACTATGCCATTGGGTGGACAGGGTGCTCATCTAATGATTTATGCCACTGATTTGTTCCTAGCAAGCAACTAATTTGATTACTCAAGACCCACCCTTGAACCCCAAGATTAATTTTTGAGCATCCTATCAAAGTTACTGGGAACTCCACCTGACTATTACGTTGGACACCCTTGTTCAGTATATGTTGTTCATTTCGATCTTTAAGCATATATTGTCCAGCTTGTCAAATCAGTTTCTTACAGCTAGAGAGTAGTTAAATTACTCAAGTCTCACTTTTAGGTTCACGTTCATCTACTCTTAACAATTCTATTGGGTTGTTTTGCTGTTTTGCATGCTCCAAATATTGTTTCTTCTACCATTTTTCTGCCACTTCAATAACCCACTTATTGGCATTGCTACTAGCAAGTGACTCCAGGTATTTGTGGTGGCAGGGTGTGACAAATTAGTGAGATTAAAATATTTTTGTATGTGTGTGCAGGATCTATGGTGGAGGTGGAAATGTGAAGGTACCTTGCATCTGGTGATGACTTGGCTATGGTCAAGTGCTTGCTTGACGATGATTCAGCCGACATCACGTGGTTGTGCTTGTGCCCCGGTGCTCCTAGTCGGTTCTCCACCCTTGATTAGCTCAGCTCATCACTCATCTACTCTCAATCACAGGTTCTTCTCTGATTCTCCCTCCTCTCTTGACTTGGTGGATATCGATGTGAAGTCTCCCTGGTAGGGAGTTCTTGGATAGGTGGTTTGGAGGAGTTCCTAGTGCTACTGCTATTTTGGTTTCTTTGGTGCTCGGCTCTGATTTTTCTGATGGAATGGTTGCTGGTTCTTTGGTCTCAATTGCCCACTGGCTCAGTGCTTCCCTTCTTCATTTCACTTTTGTTGAGCTCTCACTACTGCTGCAGGGTGCAATTACTAGCTAAATAGTGGTGTTGTGCAATAAATGACTGGGAGAGGTTGCTACTCCTCACTAGTCTCCACTTGTTGTAGCCGTGCCTTGACTGCTTGACTGAGTGTGATGAAGTAGCGCTTCTCTCCTTGTGGTCTTGTGTGTGTGAAACTTCCTACATAGAGCTATGTAATTGGCATGGTGCTCCTGTGTGTATGTTAGTGTTGCTAGTGGTCGATCGGGGTTTAACCATCCCTAGGATTTGTGCCAAAAGATGTTTGTGGCGTTTTTGGTAGTTAATCACCAGATGGTGAACTCCATGGCAAATTTCAGTCTAAATTCTCTTTTGCTTGACTTGTTTAAAATTTCTTGTACCAATAGCAACAGGTGTGTATTCTCATGCACTTATGTTATTACAATTCAACTATCGTATGCTTGTATGTGTGCTAATTATAAATATTGAAGATTTGTTGTAATACCATCATTTGGGTAATTTCGATGCCGATATTATGTTTCAATTTCATATTGCTTCAATTTAAAAGTTTTAGCTCTAAATTTTTACCATGTTTTTTAAACCCCATGTAGCACGTGATTTAGATAATTGATTTTTAATTAGTATTACTTAACTGTGGGCCGTTTCAGTGTGTCATTTGGTTTTGAAGAAAATGGAATTTGTTGTTGCAAGTACGTATCCTAAGCCATTCAAAACATGGTTCATTGCTGCTTGATAGAAGCTTCCCTGCTAATTTCATAAGAAGAGCCTGATTGTGCGCTTTCAGGTTTCTAATACCAAGACCACCTTGAGATTTAGGCATAGTCACGATTTGCCATGACACTAGACACTGCCATAGACCACTGGCCTACCCGACCCCTTTCAGGTTTCTAATACCAAGACCACCTTGAGATTTAGGCATAGTCACGATTTGCCATGACACTAGACACTGCCCTAGATAGACCACTGGCCTACCTGACCCCCTTGTATATGCTCGTGGGATTAATAGTCACTGTACACATTTTACATGGCATCAGAGTAGGTCTAGACATCCCGGTACGCTAGTTTATCTCTCCGGCGAGCCGACCCTTTCCTCCTCGTTGTCGACGTCTTCTTCCCGTCATCGACTCTCTTCACGGTACTCTCCTCGTTCTCTTGTCTCCATTTCTTCTTCTCCCCGTCTCTCCCACAGTCACCTTTTCTCCGTCCCACCTCCGCGCGACCAGGCGACGGTCTCGATCCGCCTCCTCGTCCCGCCTCGCACCCGTCTCCGCTCTTCCTCTTGTTTCGTGCATCTCTCCTTTTCTGACGCCGGCGCACATCCGCGCTCGTCATCTCCATCGGTTGGAAACCTCCCTCGGTTCTCGCCTTTTTCGACACGCTTAACGGCTCTCGGACGCAAACCTTCTCCCCTCACGTCCGAGCTAGTCCAACGTGTCCACGTGTCCACGGACATGAATCCCTGCCTCCCGGACGCGAACATATTCTCTTCGCGTCCGGCCACTCTCTGCCTTTTTCGCGTCCACCCCACTCCTTGGCCTCCATGAATCCACGGACGTGAATCTTCTCTTCACGGACGTGAATCCTCGCACGTCCGTGACCCAACCACTCTCTGACCCACCCACTCTGTCCTTACCTACTTCGCTGCCTACTCCCCATCGGCCAACCACTCCTCATCGGCTGGCCACTCCTCACCTACTCCGCTGCCTACTCTCCATCGGCCAACCACTCCTCATCGGCTTGCCACTCCTCACCTACTCCGCTGCCTACTCCCCATCGGCCAACCACTCCTCATCGGCTGACCGGCCCACTTCCCATCGGCTTCTCACATCCTTGATCGGTCGATCCGTGCTCTCATCGGCTTCTCTCTCCCATCGGCTTCTTTCTCCCATCGGCTCTTTGCTCCCGTTCTCCCGTCATGGCCACCGAGTCCGCTCTCAGCTCCGGCACTCTCTCAGTTGCCGAATCTGCTCTGGCCCTCGGTGCCTCAGACCACACCTTGGGCACTACCTCGCCGATCTTCTCCCCTCCCTACGCTACTGTGAATGTGAAATCTCACATTCCTATCTCCCTTGACCTTAACGCTAATTATTCCAAGTGGGTTTTCTTCTTCAAATCTCTCTGTGGAAAATTCGACCTCCGGTCCCATATTGATGGCTCCGCTCCACCTCGCCCCAATGATTCTCAGTGGGACATCGCCGAGTGCTGCGTGCGCAGCTGGCTGCTCGGCTCGGTCGACGACTCTGTCCTCAACCTCGCCATGGACGATACCGACCCCACCGCCCGGGACCTCTGGGTGGCCATTGAGCGGATCTTCCTGGCCAACAAGCAGCCTCGCGCCATCTTCCTCCTCAACGAGTTCCACTCTATGATACAAGGCGACTCCTCTGTCTCCTCGTACTGTCAGTGCCTCAAAGTCAAGGCTGCTGCTCTCCGGGACGTCGGCCACCCTGTGGTCGACTCTCAACTCGTCCTCGCCCTTCTGCGAGGCCTCAATCCCCGCTTCTCCAACACCGCCGATGACATCGCCAATGCCACACCTCTTCCATCGTTCGCTCGGGCTCATGACATGCTCTGGCCAATGATGAGAAGACAGTGGCCCACACCGCTCTTCTTGTCGCAGCCGATAATGGCTGCCGAGCTTTTTGCGCTGTCCCTTCCTCCCGCGGTCCTGGTGGCCATGGCTACTGCCACAGCAACACAGCCCGCACCGGGAAAGGCAAGGGCAAAGGCAAAGGCAGGACCTGGCAGGGTCCGACGCCACCACGACCTACCTCGGTCCCTACCCACCCTGCCGTTCCCACGGGTTCGTGGCTCTGCTACAACCCCTGGGCGCCCCAGCCCCAGCCACGTAGCCCCATCGGCTGGCAACCCGGAGTTCTTGGCGTCCATCCCCGGGCTCACCTGGCATCGGCTCCCGTTCTGCCGCCTCAGCCGATGCTACCGACCCCAACCACCTAGTCGGTTCCCTCCTGGAACCAGGCTGGCCTCGTCGCTGCCCTCAACCAGATGACGCTCCAACAACAGCACCCTTGGGTGCTAGACTCTAGGGCGTGTTCACACATGGCGTCATCGGCTGGTATACTTCGCTCCTGTCACCCCTCTTCCTCTCCTTTTGTCACCATCGGCAATGATCACTCTCTTCCTGTTCAATGCCACGGTGACTCCTCTCTGTCTACATCCACCACTAACCTCCCCCTACGTAATGTTCTTATCGTCCCTTCTCTTATTCATAGTCTTATATCTGTTCGCCAATTCACACGAGACAACCACTGCTCCATTGAATTTGACGCGTCTGGTTTCTGTGTGAAGGATATCCCAACCCGGCGACAGATCCTTCGCTGCAATAGTGGCGGAGACCTCCACACCATTCCCGCTGCGCCGTCCATCTCACACGCCAGCGTCACCCTCTCCACCAACCTTTGGCTCCTTTGCCTCAGCCACCCCGGCCCCGACGCTGTCGCCACCCTCCGTTGCAGCGCCTCCATCCGATGTACTCACAGCTGCTCCACAGTTTGCCACTCATGTCAACTTGGCAAACATGTGCGTCTGCCCTTTTCTAGTTCTCTCTCCTGTACTTCGCGTCCATTTGAACTTATACATTGTGATGTATGGACGTCCCCAGTTAAAAGTGTCTCCGGTAATCAGTATTATCTCGCTATACTTGATGATTACACACACTATTGTTGGACCTTCCCGCTCATCCACAAATCCGAGGTCGCCTCTCACCTCACTCACTTCGTCACGTACGTATCCACTTAGTTCAACCTCCCCATCAAGGCTTTACAAGCCGATAACGGTACGAAATTCATCAACCATACCGTTACAAACCTCCTCACCTCGTAGGGCATCCATCTCCGGCTCTCCTGCTCCTACACCTCTCCTCAGAACGGCAAACCCGAGCGCCTCCTTCGCACCCTCAACAACATCAGTCGCACCATGCAACTTCACGCCCACTTACCCGTCACTTATTGGGCCGAAGCTCTGGCTACTGCGACGTACCTTCTCAATCGGCGCCCATGCTCCTCCGTTCATAACAACGTTTCCTATGCCCTTCTCTACCACACGGCGTCCAACTACTTCCACCTTCGCGTTTTCGGGTGCCTCTGCTACCCAAATCTCACCGCCACAGCTTCCCACAAACTCGCTCCCCGCTCCACTGCCTGTATTCTCCTCGGCTATTCCACCTCTCACAAGGGATACCGATGCCTCGACCTTTCCACCCGACGGGTCCTCGTCTCTCGTCACGTCATTTTTGACGAGACATGTTTTCCCTTCGGTCTCCTTCATCCGAGATCCTCCTCTAGTGATCTCGACTTCCTCCTCACCGACATCGTGTCGACCAGGTCTCCTCCACTGCCCTCTCCATCGGCCCCCTCATCGGCCGCTACTGAGGATTTACCCATCATATATCCCACCACTACTCGGTCCGATGTCCCCACCATCGGACCCCCATCGGACCCACCTCCATCAGCCGATACCGATCCTATTTATCCTTCAGCCGATACCGTTCCCTCTCTATCGGACACCCTACTTCCATCGGCTCCCCCCACCCTATCGGCTGATCCATCTCTATCGGACCGATCGGAATACTCGGCCCACCTGACCTCATCGGCTCAGGCCGATCTAATTCCTCATTTTCCTCTTGTCTACAGTCGCCGACTCAGAGCCGATGACGCCCCTACCCGACCAGTTTTTCCCATTACTCCCGCACCCCCATCGGCTCCAGTTCCCTCCACCTCTCACATGGTCACCCGCTCCCAGACCGGGTCTCTCCATCCCACTCCACGCTACGGTCTCTCCGTCGTCCACAGCTCTATCTCGCCCATCCCGGCAACTTCTCGCTTAGCCCTGGCCGACCCTCAGTGGCGCGCGGCCATAACCGACGAGTACAAGGCCCTAATGGACAACGAGACCTGGTGCCTCGTTCCCCGACCTCCCGGCGCCAATATTGTTACCGGTAAGTGGATTTTTAAACACAAATTCCACGCCGATGGCTCCCTTGTCCATCACAAGGCTCGCTGGGTAGTCCGGGGTTTCTCCCAACGACCCGGTGTCGACTACGACGAGACCTTCAGTCCCGTTGTCAAACCCGCCACTATCCGAATCGTCCTTACCTTGGCTGCCTCTTGCTCCTGGCCGATCCATCAACTAGACGTGAAGAACGCCTTTCTTCACGGCCACCTGATAGAAACAGTCTACTGCCAGCAGCCCCTAGGCTTCGTCGACCCTTCTCAGCCCGACGACGTCTGTCTCCTTCAACGCTCTCTCTACGGCCTCAAACAAGCTCCTCGTGCCTGGTACCGGCGCTTTGCTGCCTATCTTCGGCACATCGGCTTCGTGGCCTCTGCGTCCGATAGTTCCCTGTTCACTTTTCATATCGGCTCCGCCACTGCCTATCTACTTCTCTATGTCGATGACATTGTCCTCACAGCGTCTTCGATATCTCTCCTCGACCAGATCATGGCCCGACTCCACTCTGAGTTTGTCATGACCGATCTTGGTCCTCTCCACCATTTTCTTGGCATCTCCGTAACCCGTTCCATCCACGGGCTCTTCCTTTCCCAACGCCAGTACGCCATCGATCTCCTCCAGCGTGTGGGCATGGCCGACTGTCACCCCACGGCCACCCCAGTCGACACTTGAGTCAAACTCTCCGCCGCCGATGGCACCCTCGTTGCCAATGCCTCTCACTATCGAAGTCTTGCCGGGGCTCTCCAATACCTCACACTCACCCGACCCGACCTCACGTACGCTGTCCAGCAAGTGTGCCTCTTCATGCTTGCTCAGCGCGAACCTCACCTCGCGCTGCTCAAGCGCATCCTACGCTACGTGAAGGGCACCCTCTCCAGCGGGCTGCATCTCAGCTCCAGCCCCATTGACTCTCTCACCGCGTACTCCGACGCGGACTGAATATGCTGCCCCGACTCTCGACGCTCTACGTCCGGCTACTGCGTTTATCTCGATGATACTCTCGTATCCTCATCCTCAAAATGCCAGACTACAGTGTCCCGCTCTAGCGCTGAAGCCGAGTACCGCGCTGTCGCCCACGCCGTCGCCAAGTGCTTCTCCAGGAGCTCCGTGCACCCCTTTCCACCGCGACCGTCGTCTACTGCGACAATGTCAGTGCCATCTACATGACCAACAACCCGGTCCATCACCGACGCACCAAGCACATTGAGATCGATATCCATTTTGTTGACAAGGTTATATTAGGACAGGTTCGGATGCTCCATGTACCATCGGCACATCAGTTTGCCGATATAATGACCAAAGGCCTGCCCACGTCTTTGTTTACCAGTTTTCGGTCTAGTCTCTGCGTCCGTTCCCCTCCCGCTACGACTGCGGGGGGTGTTAGACAGACCACTGGCCTGGGCTGTATATATATAGACCCGACCCCTTGTATACGTTCGGAGGATTCATAGTCACTGTACATATTCTACACCCACCTTTGGCTTCATTGCTTCCTTTCCATAGAAAACTTATTCTTAATCTATCTATGGCTTCAATGCTTCTATCTGCCCATTTTGAACAACACATATAGTATGTAGGGATTGATGACATCACCGAGTTGATCATATTTAGTCTGCTTGACCATGACAGCAAACCAGGCATCCAACCGGCGAATCTTTTATCTATTCTATCTATTATCGGTGATAACAGCCTGTGTGGGATTTTATTTGTAGATAAAGGCAGACCAAGGTAGCTACAGGGCAAGGGGCTGATAGGGCATCCCAGAAGCATTGAAACCTCATTTGCATCTTGAGCAGTTATGTGAATTGGAATCAAAGTACTTTTATGATAATTTAATTGAAGATCCGTAAAACTTGCAAAAACCTGAAGTATTTCTTTGATGGTTGCCGCCTGATCAATTGATCCTTGGAGGAAAATTAAAGTGAAGTCCGCATATTGCAACATCGGAGGGGCCATATTGACTGACAAGGGATGTGAGAGACGATCATTGCTGTAAGCTTGTAAAATCATTCGTTGCAGGACATCAGCTACTAAAATAGACAGGTAAGGGGATGGGGGGTCTCCTTGACGAACTCCTCTCTTATGTCTGATTTGATCATCCATTATTCCATTGATCAGTATCTTCGCTTTCCCTGACTGAAGCATTTTGCGCATCCATCCTATCCATCTGTCATTGAATCCTCTTGCTGACAGTATAGCTAACAGACGGTCCCAGTTAACCATGTCAAATGCTTTTTGGAGATCTAGCTTGAGCACAATCATTGATCTTTTTTTCTTTATTGCAAACTGGACCATTTCAGATGCAAGCAGGAAGTTTTCTGTAATAGATATCCCTTTAATGAATGCAGAATGCATTTCATCAATCAATGAGGTGATTTCTTTTTGAATCCCGTTTGCAAGAACCTTTCTGATTAGTTTTGGCAGACTATGGAGAAGCGAAATAGGTATGTAGTCTTTCATTTCCAATGGAGTTTCTTTTTTTGGAATTAAGGTTATGTAGGATACGTTGACTCCAGATAAGTCGACCTGGTTATGAAAAAAGTCTTCGAAGATTCTTATGAAACACTTGAAGAATTCATTTATGAAGCCGTTGGGCTCGGACTTTTGTTGTTTGGAGCTTGCATGATGGCTGAGGCGATCTCATTCCAAGTAAAACCTTCAGATAGATGACTTAGATCTCTCTGATTGGGGTATAATTCTGCTAGGTCAATTGAAGTTGCTGGGAACAGAGTTTGGGAGCTGAAAATGTTGGTGAAGTAATTTGTATCAATCTGCAACTTCTGAGCCGTTTCATAGAACTCGATGCCATCATTTACTAAAATTTTAATCTTGTTTCTTTTATGATTGATTGAAACCGCAACATGGAAAATTTTTGCTGTTTTCATCCCCTACTGTACACCATTTTATTTTGGCTCGTCTTTTCCATTTGAGCGCCCAAAACCAGTTTAGCTCCTCCAGATGCTCCTGGCATTTCTTTCTCAGGGCAAACTCCAGGTTTGAAAGCCGCCTCCATTCTTCGGTTTGATATAAGAATTGCATAACGTGCATATTGATTTGAATTTCCTTGCGCAGCCCTTGTTTTCTCATGTTCCATGCACGTATTTTTGCCCTGAGACGACGAGGTTTTAGCTTAGCCACTGTGATACTAGATGTCTGTCGAGTCTCCCTTACTCAATTTGTGTTAAACCAAATGTCTGAATTCTTGCATCCTTAGCCAAAGTTTTCAACGCGAAAAATTTTCGACCGGCTTGAATTTGTAGAGATTTCGGCTAGGATCGGTGTGTGGTCTGAAGTTGTCGCGGGAAGGGCTCTCAGCTCTGTTGTTAGGAAAGTCCGAGACCATTCAGCGTTGATCATAAATCTGTCTAGCTTTTCCAGTGTGGGCTTTCTTCTTTTGTTCGTCCACGTGAATCTCCTGTTGGAAATTTCGATGTCGATTAGTTCTTGCGCATGGATCCAATCATTGAAATTTTGCATCACTGTCCAGTTGATGTTTTCATTGTTCTTTTCATACGGAAATCTGTAGATGTTGAGGTCCCCCATTGTGGCATTCGCCCCGACGATCTCAGCTCGTGCTGTTGAAAGCTCTTCGAAAAAAAGTGCCCTGGGGTTGTCGTCGCAGGGGACATATATATTAGTGACTGTGAATTTGAGATTGTCTGTTGTTGAGGTAAAGGAAACCGAGATGCAGGAGACGGAGCTGTTGATTAGCTGAGCATTGAAAACGTTTCTATTCCATGCCACCACAAGCCCACCAGCTGTTCGAACCGATGGTTAGTAAATGAAGTCTTGTAGAAATACAGGTAAGAATGAGCTTGCTAGAAATCTGTCAGTCTCATAGCTTCGATTCTTGTAGGTATGTCAGGCCTACTGTCACTAAGCATATTTATGGAGTGATATCGCATAATTATCTATGCTGTCAATTTTTATAAGATTATGACTGTTTTAAGTGACATGTAAAGAATAAAGGATATCGTATCTGCATAGAAGGAGGGAATCAGAAAAGTTAATTACCATTGAGCACTGCAAGAACTTGTTGAGGTTAGCAGACAGGGAGTTCCGGAGCATATTTATGGCCTGGCGTAGTCGCCGTCACTGAACAGGACATGCACGAGCTGATAAGAAACGACAAGTCTTCAGCATCGTCGCGGAGACAGGATTAATGGACACAGGAGTTGATTCCTCACCGATTCGACCTACCGAGAATAACACAGTCCAATTTCTCGGTCGCCCGGCAGGATTGATGGCAGGAAGGAGAGGCGGGGCAGGAACACCGGGTGGCGAGATCGTAGGCGTAACTGGCGGAGGAGGAAGTCGATCGGCGATCGCTTCGGCCTCGCCACCGGTACGTTGCGGCGCCGCTCCGTCGAGTCTGGGATTTGGCTGGAGCCTGGGACACTATGCTGCTGGGGTTATATCAGACGCCGCGCACCATGGCGATCCCATCTGAGACGAGGGGGCCGTCGCCGGCCGCCGGCGAGAGAGCTTGATTTGCAACCAAAAAAAAAAGGACCGCTATCAATGATACCGATCGTGTTTTAGGGGCCGATTTGCAAATATTCGGATTGCTACAGTTGGAGCTTTATCATAAATTGGAGCTACCTAAGGGGTTATTTGCAAAATATCCGGACCCTAATCGATGATGGTGGTAACGGTAGTAATAAGAGGGACTAATATGCAAATATTCTGATCGCTGCTAGCAGCGCAAACCAGTGGCGGACGCAGGGATTTATGGCTGGGTATTCACAGTACAAATAATCGCTTCATATAAAACACAAAGTTAAGAAAAATGCGCACTAACTTGCAATAGTAACATAATCTAAATAGGAATACTAGTCATATTACAAAAATTTCAATAATTTGAGCACATTACAAAACAACTAATAAAAAGAAAAATATCTGAATTACCCACGAATTATTACGGTCATGTGAATTAACCCATAAACTCAAAAACGAGATATTTCATACCCTCAATTATTTAAACTGGATGAATTACCCCTCTGAAGTGATTTTCAGCCTACGTACATGTGATAGCCTAGCCAACAAAAAAACAAATAAAAATCGGTGAGCCTTAGCTATCAGTGCTCTGTTTTCCCCTCCTCTCTACTTGACGCCTTGCCAACCATCCACCCATCTACCATTGATAGCTTGTCGAGTCAAGCTCCGCTTCTACCGTCACGAACCATCACCTCCACCAATCTCCCCAAGCCAAGCTCTGCTTTCGTCGTCGCCGACCATCGCCTCCACCAGCCTCCTTGAGCCGAGCGTGTGGTAACGACCTATCAATGGTGATGGCGAGCAGTGCCACCAAATGGAAGAGGGGAAGGTAAACCAAGAGGTGGAGAGAGAGGAGGTGAGGCAGAGCCCCTGCTTCCCTCCACCTCTATTGTTCATCAAGGTCAAACTCGCACCTTGCTAGTTTGTGGAGGAGGTGGAGAGCATCTAGAGCATGATGAGGTGGTGGCGGTGGTGATGGAGAGGGAAAGTGGGAAGCAGACTAGGATCTCTCTTAACCAGCTCATGGAGTCTGCCATTGCCTCGAGCTCCGATTAGATCCATCACCGTCCTAAGCTCCTCTTTGATCTGGTACCATCGTGAGCTCCGCTACTACCAGCCTTGTCCACGTTGCGATAGGTCTCTTCCTCGTGTGGTTGTCCAACTCTGCCACTTCGCATGGGAGTTGGTGCCAATGTCTTCTTTACCTGTCGTGGACTCCACGTCGACCGGCGGGGTAGCAAGTTGGCCACCGGCCCTAGCTCTATCGATCTCTCCTCCAACCCCCACTCTTTCTTTCTTTCCTATCTGCTTGGCTCCATTAAGCTTAAAATTGTTGACTGCCTCCTCAACCTCGGTTTGCAACGAATACCTCGATGATGGTCGAGCACACTCGTGGAGGTCCCTCCTTTCTCTTTCGTTGTAACCACCTTGCCATGGTAGTTGCCTCTACCGCCGTTATAGCCTCCGCTTTACCGTGTGCACGAGCTTCGCCTTTGCCTTTGCTGGTGCCCCGCCACCACCGCCTCCTCCCTACTTGGTTTAGAGTTAGAGAGAGATGGATGGGAAAGATGGTAGAAGAGAAGAGAAGAGATAAGCATTGTGGGCTCATTATTTTTTTTATATTTTTGCCATGCTGGAATGCTACGTCAACTAGTTTAGCCCAAAACCATCCAAAACATTGATTGGTGTTCTTTGTCCGATCTGAATAGTTGAGAGTGTAAAATATTTGGTTTTCAAGTGTAGGGGTAATTTGGTCAACATTGATAATTTAGAGGGGTAATTTAGACTTTTTCCTAATGAAAATTGCAACTTAACTTTTCGATTGGCCATACTTTGAAAACCAGAAATGATGTTATTATTCTATTAGAGTGTATATGTATATGTAATATACCTATGTATACATTTTTTCAAAATTTTTTGGGTATTCCCGGGAATACCCGGGACTTATGATGGAGCTATGGTGTGTCCGCCCCTTGCGCAAACAGGAGCTAAACAGGTCTCCATTTGCAAAATATCAGGACCGCTATCAATATAAGCGGTCGAAAAATGGGGCGATTTGTAAAAAGTCCTGACAGTACAGGCCGATTAACATCGAGGCGAGTGGGCTGGGCTTTAAACTAGGCGGTGATGGGCTGGTGGAGCTGAACGGCTCAAAAGGTCGAGGCCTTAGGGCTCTAGGGGAGACGTCGCCGTTGGTCATGGCCCATGAGAGGAGCAATATCGCCGCCGGCGAGGTGGCTGCGGCGCGAAGTGTTCGTGGAGCTCGCGCCGGGCCAGTTCGTTTCACTGCTGGGTGGCGACAGCCGCGCTGCTGCGGCGTGAGTTGTTCGTGGAGCTTTCACCGGGGCAGCTCGTCTCTCTGCTAGGTGGCTTCTCCTCCTCTAGCCTCGCCGTCTCCGGCCCCGCCTCCTTCATGCAGTTTTTTTTTTGTTTTGTTTTTTGTTTTGAACTGACAAGAAGAATCTGCTAGGAAACATACGTGTTCAGATATAGTCACATAGTCATATAGATGGTTGTAAATAGAGATTCACGAGATTGTCGTGCTAAGATCGAATCCTGTGGCTTGTTTTCATTTTCAGGTGATATGTCTAGTCTGGAGCAGCAAAATAAAATTGCAGATGGACAGGCTATCATGAAAGGCTGCTACTCTTTCAGGTAAAGCCAAATTGTAGCGTGAGTACATTTCTTATATGTACCATCATGCATTACAGTCAATACGTTGTCATCTTTCACAACAAAGCTGCATGCAAGAAGCTTGCTCCTGTTAGCAACTACGCATTTGAGAGTTGAAAACATTTGGCGGCCACCCGTGAATGCTCTAAAGTCTACTAAGGAGCCTATCACACAACACCAGTTGTATGGATCATACAATAGCTGATAGCCTACTCTTGGGTATGTCATAGTACTACTTTTACTTGTATATTAGTGGCACTGGCTGAGCTCCTGCCTTTCTTCCTTCCTTAGTTTTTAGTATATAAACGTACCCATGAAAAGGAATGTGAAAGGACGAATGGTTTTTTCAATGAAAGTAGAGATGAAAGTGTACATAGAAAGTTCAAGAATCCATTCTTTTACTGCTGACAGGCAAATGCATAGTATTAGAATCCTCTGGTGAAAGCATAAGAACAAGCTTCCTTTCAAAAAATAAAAAGGCGTAAGAACAAACATACCAAAATATGTCACATACTCTTTAAAGCTATCTGGTTTGGATGCTTAGATATTATATGATTTTTAAATTGTACTGAATGCAATCAATTAGTAAAATATCAAAAGGTAGAGGATTGCAGTGCGATTGTATTCAGGACTCATAAATCATAGACAAACATCAAAATGTTGTGTACTTTGCGGTTATCATCAGTTTTTTTTTCCAAGGGAGTTATCATCAGTTTTTGTTCTTAAGCTAGTCATAGTTGCTTGCATGAAATATTCAAATCTGAAACTAACTACAATGTTCTTGCTTAAGTGCGTCGCTACATGGTAAAAAAAACTCAAGTACTGTGAAACCTGTGGTGTATGTGTTATGTCTTAGACGATTGGGATACCCTGATTTAGCATCCACATGTTGCATGTTGTTATTATAAAATCTATTCATGAAGGAATATACAGTCAGAAGCCTCAATATCGTGTAATATTGCTGGAAAATCGTGTAATATCGTTTCATATTCCCTATGTTACTGAAGCATCACTACAGAGAAGGAACAATCTGGCTAAACTCTAAAATTAGATGGTAACTAAAAAGGAGGACATAAGGGTAACTCAGTGACAAAGACACAAACAATCCCTTCACAGGAATGAAGGATATCACACATTTCCTTTCATTCTTGAAGTAAACCATTCGATACAACAGCAGCAGCAGCAGCAACAACAACAACAAAATGATAATACCATGATGCCACACATTATACCATGGCAGCATCTATGAGACATACCATTGAAGGCCAAGAGTTCTGAAATCCCACATGAGAACACCTATTCGAGAATAGCTTATCTAGCTGATACTGTAGCAAGCTTCATTCAGTTCTTTGCACTGAATTCAGTCCTTTTGCAGAACAGTACTAGTGTTAGAACTTAGAACCCCATTCCAAAAATCAGTCCATCACAAACTTTATGTGCATTGCTGAAGTACTGAAACCTCTGAAAAACTTTCACAGTTTAGTAAGCATGTGTGCCAGCTCCTCATCGGTTACCTCAATCTCCTGGTGTTTACTGACAGCCTCCGCCAGCCGGGCTGCTAACTGGTGCTTACACTGAAGAAACAAAAAACAACCCATGTAAAACAAAACCAACAAGCATGTCAGTACTAATTTTGGTTTTCAGTAGTGAGGAGCTAATAGTTGCAATTGCAACAGTTCCATGCTTCTTTTGGTTTTCAGGATATCCATTTCTTGTTCAAAAATTCTCGATGTGCATGATCGAAGGATGTAATTCAGTCATTCAGATGTAGTAACAGCAGCAGGTCAGAAGGGCCATTTACGCAGAGCTGCTCGCCGCGGCCGACGATGTCGTAGAAGAAGGAGTAGCAGGTGCAGAGGTACTCCGGGAAGCATATGTACTCCTCCTTCCTCTTCGACTCCCCCATCACCTGAATCACCGACACACAAAACTATGGTCAGGTAAATCTTCAGTCACTTTGGCTGTGACACGAAGAAGACCAGGGGGAAATCGATAGATGGGGAGCCGACCAGGAAGAGCGAGCGGCCGCTGGGCGCGCCGGTGACGCGGCGGACGCCGCCCTCGTCGAGGATCTTGCAGGCGCGCACCATGTTCTTGCCGAACAGGGCCTCGAGGCTGTACGAAGCAACCGGCCATGGAAGAGGTGAGGGAGCGAAGGCGGAACCGAGCGAGACGGGCGGCGGTGGCGGCTTGGTTTTACTCACATGGATAGGTGTTCATCGGAGGCCTGGCCCGCGGACCTGATCTCCGCCCACACGGCGTCGGCGACGGCGAGGGCGACTCCGGCAGTGACGGACATAGCGGCGGCGGCGACGGATTGCTAGACGCGCGCAACGTGTTTGACGTAATTTGCGGGGGGGGGGGGGGGGGGGGGGTTGTGGGGAGGATGGGATACTTACAGGTGGACTCCACCATGAGCTGCACTTCAGGCAGTTCAGTAACTTCAGTTCAATTCTTCAAAAGAAAATTGAACGCCCAAATTCACAAACACGCAAAAATCCCGATTAATTTCTGATTACAAACGCTCGAGGTGGCAATCAACGCTAGATCAAAATCATGTACTTCTATACGCATTTCAATCCTCTGAACAACACAGTGCCATGATCTGCAGCCATGAGCATCGCCATCACAACTGACACAACATGCAGAAGCTCACGCAAGAAAGCTCCAAGAACAGAGTGGCAATCGGCAACGGGCGCCGTAATTACATCAGCGGTTGTGGAGAGGGTCCGACGAGTTGGGCACTCGCCGCGCGCTGCCGCGGACCAGCTGCCCGTCCGTCGCCGGGAACCGCGGCCACCTCCTCGCCCGCACGTCGAGCGTCGCCGCCACCCCGTCGTCCGGCGGCTTCGCTTCTTCATCGCTCCCTCCACCCGCGGCGCCGGTGTCTCCTCCGACAACTGCCGCCGTCGCAGCGAGCAACGTCAGGAGGAGGAGAGCGAGGAGGATTAGGAGCCTTTGGCTGGCCATCTCCTGCATGGAGGTGGGTAGGAGTAGGAGTAGGAGTAGAGAAGCGCAAGGCAAAGTACACTGTATCACTCACTGTGCTGCTACCGCGTGTGCATCAAAGAAGCTAATGAAGAATAATATCAGTCTATCAGAAGTACTACCAATGCAAAGATAGTGTTCATCACTTTGGAAGTTTAACACCTTAACACCTTGGTAAAGTGGTGCTCACTTTGGCACATTGAAGATCATTGGACTAGTAATGGTGATTAGCGCAGTAATCAAAGATGCAAAGGTGAAAAAAGCTCTTTTCTGCCCTAGTGAGGTGTAGGAGATAACGCATAATCATTTGCCACATTGTCTACTTTGCACCGCATGTCCCGAAAAGAAAATGGCATGCTACTCATAGCAGTAGAATGAATCTTTGCAGCATTCAGAAGAAGAGAGAGAGAGAAAGGAAGAAACACAAGGATTCATCATTTTCATCTGCTTCTTCTTTCTACCAAATTCTGAAACACACACAAAACTTTAGAAATTGACTTAGTTGATAACGTTAAAATTTACTAAGTCCAAATTCGGTTAAGAATTAAAAAGTCAACCAACTTATAAAAATATTTGAAAGAATAAAATTTACTCTTTATCACTTATTATCTATTTTATTTAAATTATCATCGATTTTATAGCCGATGTATTTGTGATTTTATTTATCATTATTTATCTATTTCTAACTGAAGTATAAGTGATTTAATTTTTATCGGTAATCTGCTGCCGATAATATTAGTCTGTATCGGTGGTTCGTTGATCTATTTTTTCTCTCCTTATTAATTACATGATTAAATTGATTGAAAAAAATCTTGAATCCGCACTAAAGATCTTCTAAGCCTTCTTATTTAAAACTTTTAAGCGTTCTTATATTTAAACATATTAGACTAAATTTCTATTGATGAACACGTTTTTTGATACGTCTGCTAGGACTGATTTAGCTTCAACACTAGTGACAGATTAACCACACATTAATCTTCAGAAATTGAGGCGTCCAAATCCCAAATGACGCAACCTTTTTGGCATGTCATAGCTTTTAGGTGAGGGGGTTAGTTAGTGCAGAATTGGAGGTTAGCGGGGAGATGATTAATGGGAGCAGGTGAATTGGCCCGGGAAACAGGGGACACGGCTTTCGATGAGAGAGAGGCCTTGAGCTCCAAATCCTATGCCTCTTGCATGCTGCACTGCCATTGCCATGACCTTGCTTTGCCTGCAGCTTCTTTTCTTTTCCCTCTCGCTTTGGCTTTCACCGAACCAAACAACCAGCATGGCAGTGGTGCACACACTGTCTCCGCTGCAGAGCGTGCGAGCTGCGCACCGATGGCTCAGCTTTCCATTTGCATTGGGCAGTTAAAGCTGGGAGTTGTTTTGTGCCTGCTGGATTGTCCAGTGCTGCTTGATAGTGGAGAAGAGGCAGGAACACATGAATCCGGATTGTCTGGTCCTGTCACAAAATTTTGTTTGCTGAATCTGATGCCTCTGAAGTCTGAATGACTAGATCATCGAAAGGATGTCGGACGACTCACCAAAGCACCAAAGCCAGTTCGAAAATGGATTCGAAGAGTGACGGTTTGCACTAATGGCAATGCTACATTGTCTGATCAAGAATACAATATTCCCCTAACACAATTGAAGAAGAAATAAAACTAACGCAATTGAAAAATAGAATAGAAAATAGCAGAACATGATAATGGGCTTCCTTTCTTCCGGTAAGGGATAAAAACAGACGGAAACATTATTGTTTTTATATTATTTTTATAGAAACGGTGAGAATTTTTTTATATTTATAAATTTAATTAGTGATAACTTTAACATTACACTGACAAAAATTACAAAAATTAAATTTTAGAAAACAGAAATGATAAAAAAAATTTATATATTATTTTTATGAAAAACAGTATCGGTACCGTTAGAATTTCTATACCGTTTTCAGCAACTCTGGCCAACTTGCCAAGTTGGGCCACACACTGCTATGGCCCATATACGTCCCAATCTAAGCCCACGAAATGCGTGTTCACCTGAGGTGGCATGGAGGGTGCGGAGATCTTCTAGAAGCGAAGCGACGCGAAGCAAATCAAACCCCACCCTTCAAGTCTCCGACTTCACGCCTCCACGGCACAGTTCTCTCTCGGTCTCCCCCCTCCCAACTCCACGGCGCAGATCTCTCTCGCCCACTTATCCGCACAGCCGAGCCATGGCGGAGGACGCCCCCAGCGCCTGCGCCGAGGGGAGCCAGCCCGCGGCCGCGGAGGGAGCCGCCGCTCCTCCTCCGAAGGCCGCGGAGGCGCTGCTCCCGTCGCTGAGCATCTGGCCGCCGTCTCAGCGCACGCGGGACGCCGTGGTGCGCCGCCTCGTGCAGACGCTGGCGGCCCCCAGCGTGCTCTCCCAGCGCTACGGGGCCGTCCCGGAGGCCGAGGCCGAGCGCGCCGCCGCCGCCGTCGAGGCCGAGGCCTACGCCGCCGTCTCCGACTCGCCCGGCGCCGTCCCGGCCTCCGTCGAGGACGGGATCGAGGTGCTGCAGGCGTACTCCAAGGAGGTCAGCCGCCGCCTCCTCGAGATCGCCAAGTCCCGCGCCGCGGCTCCGACGCCCGCCGAGGGGGGCGCGTCCGAGTCGGAGGCCACGGCTGCTAGTGCTCCGGCTCCAGCGGAGGAGTAAGGTGTTTGGCCCCGCGCTTAGATCCACCAAGAACTGCTGCTATTTTGGCATTTCCTTGGAGATTATTTCTGATTTTCTCCGCTGATGATCACTAGTACCTCTATAAGTATTAGGAATGTGCGCTTGAGATGATGAATTGATGCTTGTTACTTGAACCTGGTACCTTGTTATAAATGTTTAAGCTATATCATAGGTGCATGTTTGCCCTTGCATATGTATAAGGCTCGTGTGTTGCATATGTTTGCTCTTGTTTGCATGGCTCATATGTTGCATATGTTTGCTCTTGTTTGCATGAGCTCATATGTTCTGATTATTTGGCTGTATGCAGTTGAAATGTTATAGTGTTAGTGCTTCCAGAGTTCAAGGAGTATGTACTATTGTCCATTAACCTTGGGGTACTTGAGCTCTGCCAGTTCTTCTTACTACGGATTGGTTTGGTACCTGGATATGTGGTTGTAGACTGGTAGCAGAAAAACGGGAACTACCTAGCTAGTTCAATTGTAATAATCTAAATGGACCTATGAAATCTTCTAATAAGAACATGGAGTACATGGTTTGTCATAAATTGGAGGAAGAGGTGCTTATGGAAGTTGAATTCAACTAGCATTGAATGTTAGGCGATGCAGCAGTTGGCATTTCAATGAAGAATACCATACTGCATGGACATGAGGGCATAGTACATTCATCTCCTCAGGGAATTATTATGCTCATTTGCAAAGTTAGAAGCAGCTGTGGCTTGTCCTGGATGAAAACTACAATTTGCCATCATTTTTTTTGTGCTATTGTTTTCACATATTTTTATGCTCTCTGAAATGTGGAACGTCCCACCAGCAAAATGAATACATGAAATGGACCAAAGTTGCATTACTTAGATTGGCATGGTTCCAATTCTGCGGACCTGACTATCTGTTATGAATTTCAGCAGGAGCGCATAAAGCACAGCGGTATCTATTCTGTTCATATTTACTAATTGGAGAACGGAGTTAAATTACTTGATATTGTTAATTGTTTTCTGTCTGTAGGACTGTAGGGTATACATTTTCTTGACATTCTGATGGGCTTTTCATGCAGTTGCATTGCTTAAAGAATTGTTTGCTGCAACGGGATTAGTTTCAGCACCTGTAAATACTGGTGATGATTTTTACTAGTATTTTGCATGTACTACTAATGTTTACTTGGTGCATCCTTTCATTGTATTACCTTCCTGCCTGTTTCTGTGTCATATTCATGCAGAACATGGTATTAAAAAGCAGAAAGAAAAAGGGTAAGGGAAAATGCCAACAGTCGTGTCGAAGTTGTTGTGACTTCACCTTTTTGGTACACCTCAAATAGCTGTGCGTCACATTGGTTTGGCTATGGTTAGATTTATGCAACTATGAGAAAAACGCTTTTGAGTACATCTGTCCTTGAATCCCCGATCTCTCATCGATCTTTCTGTGTGTTGATCTGTTGCCTGAAATGCCCTCGGTAGGTTCTCAGCTAGCTGTACTGAGCAGACAACACCTGGATCTTCTGTTGTTCTGTATAGTGTTGAATTCCTTAACATCTTGCTTTTGTTTCGGTAGCCAAGGCCGGCAAATCCCTCGTTTTTGCTACCATGGTGACGATGAATTTATTTGTTATTAGCTTATCAGTCATAATTAAAATTTAATTTTAACTTAATTTTAGGAGTTGATTTTAAGATAATTTTTAAGTATATTTTTTAACATTGATTTTAAACCACTAATAATACATATATAAAAGTTTTACTTTTGCTTCGTTTATTCTTCACGGATTATGGACGATCACAGCGAGTTGCCGCTATTACGTCAGGAGATTCATGGACCGTGCGGGTTTGTGAAAGTTTAGTCGTCGCTCCAGACGATCTCCCACATGATAGGGGCGAGCACACGTGAAATAATTTCTCCAAAAAACAATGCATAAAAGTGGTCCACGTGGAGGGAAGCCATTGGTGAGATGCTCTCATCAATCATCATCAGCAGTTCAGCACCATGATGCCTCAGGCCTAAGAAATCTGGTCCTCTTAAGCTTCACGAGCAAGGCACGCGGCGCCCCCATCCGACCCGCGCCCGGCCGCGCCGACCCATCCATCCGGCGCAGTAAGACCCCATCCCCGAGGCGGCGAGCGAGTTCAAAGGCAAGGGCAACCACCATTCGAAAATCTCCTCCTCCTCTTCCTCTCTCTCTCTCTCTCTGCTCACCTTCCTCGTCTCGCTCTCGCCACTCGCCAGTTGCCTCCGCGTCCTCGAGCGATCGCGCGCGGGCGATCCCTCTGCGAGAGAGAGAGAGGTGCCGGTGCGAAACCCTCGTCCTGCTCGCTGTAGTCTGATCGGTTTGGTCGATCTCGATTCGCCGCAGCGGCATTCCGCGCCAGTTTGATTAACATTTTTTTTCTTTGTTCTGCCTTTGCAGAGACGGTTACGGCGCGATTGCGGGAGGGGGGACGGGTTGAACTCAGCGGCGGGTGGTGATGGGTTCCTTCGAGATGAGTGACCTCAAGAGTACGTGACTCAACAACTAACCCTCCTCCTCTTCTCCCTTTGATTTCCGCGCAATTTATGAGCCATTTGGCGTAAGATTTGGCACGACTTTGCGTCGCTTTCCGTTGTTTTCCCGTGCGATTTATGAAACCGTTTGGCAGGAGATGGGAACGTATTTACTTCACGTTTTCGGCGCAGTTTACGAATTGTTTGGTGGAAGACGCCGTGCGTCTGTTTGTAGCATACATGCTCGATCCTGCGCTAATCCGTTCCCTGCCGATCGATAGCCTTACGAATTGCAATTGTTTCATTTGTGCAACATGGATTGCTCGTGTTTGATACTAGCTAACATCGCTACTGGGGAACAAAAAAAATCAAAGTCCAATTGAGTCATGTGTTCAATTTACCGGTGTTTGTTTGGTGATAACTGAGACTAATCTCACCAAATTTCCGGTGTTTCGCGTAAAGTTTTGTTTACCGGCATACTTACTGCCTTTGGATTACTGTTGATTAAGTACAAGTACTCTGTTGTGCTACTATTAGATATCACTAATACTAATTGACATTGCCTCTCTTCACACTGATTCTGAGCAAATAAGTTCGGCTTAGCAACTTGAAATCTATTCAGGTCGGGAAAGTTTCAGGTGTCTATGTTTTCAGAACTATAATTCGGTCATGGTCGCCCATCGCTGAGATAGCAAATTGTCAGTTCGTTAGTTCAATATTGTTCATCTCAAATTCGCAACGCGTCAATGTTTGCTGACCAGGAGGGCCATCTATTAGCTGCTAATAGGACGATATTTAATCTGTAATTTGCCTGCCTTGCTTAAACTTTTTACCTGTACATTTTCCTTGTTTTGTAATTCTGTGGTAATGTACAATGCATATGTATATCACTCGCTCGATCATTTCATCACTTCTTTTTTCAATAGAGATTGGGCTGGGCTTGACCGGGTTTGGAGTTCTGTTCTCGTTTCTTGGGATCATCATGCTGTTTGACAAGGGGTTCCTCGCAATTGGAAACGTAGGATTCACCTTCCTGGATCCCGATTGATCCTTACTTCTAATTCATTGCAACCTCATCCTTACTAATTAGGAGCACATGTCATATTGCCAGATTCTGTTTGTGGCTGGTGTTTCACTGACCATTGGACTGCAGTCAACTGTGCAATTCTTCACCAATCCTAAGAATCACAAGATCCATACCATTGCAAACTCCCTGTTGCAGCTCTAGAATTCCACTTTCATTATGAGCTGAAAATGTACCTCATTGTGCAGGGCTCAATCTCTTTTGGAATTGGCTTCTTCCTGGTCCTTACTGGTTGGCCTTTCTTTGGCATGCTGGCCGAGACATACGGCTTCATCAAGCTGTTCAGGTCAGTAAACCCTATGGTGTTTTCATTTTGAAATACTTCCTTTATTTCATATTATAGGACGATTTATTTTTTATAAAAGTTAAATTTTCTTATGTTTAACCAAATTTAAAAAAATATAGCAATATTTATAAAATTAAAGTACTTTATTAAATCTAACATTGAATATATTTTGATGCTATATTTATTTTATGTTAAAAATATTATTATTATTTTTATAAATTTGATTATATATAAAAAAAATTAATTAAAAAATTCGAAACGTCTCGTGAAAGTATAATCATAATCACCTGGTTCAGGTCATGTGCATTGAGAAATGGAACACCTGGACGTTGTATCTGACTGTGTGCTTATGAACTTTCCTCACAGAGGCTTCTGGCCAATTGCTGCTGTTTACCTGCAAAAGAGCCCCACCTTCGGTTGGATATTCCACCACCCTCTTGTGACTTCGGTATGGCGACAAGTCGCCAGATGAGCTTAAACTGCCCTGATGCCGTAGATTCCTACTCTCTGTTCTTATGGCCGTTCCTGTTCACAATTTTTGCAGCTGCTCACTAGGTTCAGAGGAAGACGAGTCCCGGTGTAATCGTCGCTCTGCTGCTGGATCACTCCAAGGAATGCCGGGTCGCCTGTAAAGAAACTTAGCTCGACACATGCGTTTCTGTTAGCTTGTGATTTGTTGGTGCTGCTGGTATGTGAATCTTGTTGCGCTGCTACCAACACGCTGTCTCAAGACCTCGTTACTACGCTTGCCAGTAGTTATTGGTAGAAACTAGAAAGCCTTTTTTGCTTGCTATGGGTAGAGGTAGACATCGTCCATATGGCTATGTTCGCTGCATGATTGGTTGATTTATTTATTTTGTAGGCCAGTTTTACGGGAATATCAAGTAGCAAAAGCTTTCAGTTCCCATGCACCATGCTACGTTTAATAAAATGAATTTGACTTTCTGTTCGTGCTTTTGAGTTCCTATTTAATACCAAAAAAATTTCCATTTCTTTCCGCATGATTTTTTTTGCGCACAGGTCAACTATAATAATATAGTAATTGAGAAAAAGAGAGTAAAATATCACAAAAATGAACAAGGTGAACTAAGAAATCAAAATCAGGAGTGATTCATCAGCACAACAAAGGATACTGACCTTATCAATTTCAGAAAGACCCGAGTTCCTACATGTTCTGACTTCTGACTGCTAAACCAATCTTCCTCCACCTCCTTGGCCATACCGTGCTGAAACATTTCCTTGGCCATACCAATTTGCTCCGTATTGAAAGTCACAAAATAAACAAGGTAAAATACGAAATCAAGGTCAGCTAATCCATCAGCGTCGCTGGGGAAATTTGAACGCGCATACAGAATTGAGTCCACTCTAGAGTAATCAACATAAACAACGCTTCTGATATATTTATAGTTAGATAAATTATCTACAAACTATATACAAAACATACATATTGAAACCCTTATGGTCAGACCGTCAGGTTGCCTAGTAGGAGGTTTTGCTGTCTAACCGTGTAAACATCAGGCCTATGTGATGCAACTAAACTGTTATCAAGCTACAAGCGATGATCCTGCAGAATTAATTGTGCAACCTTCTGTAACTAAATAACAAATTTGATACAACATTGTAACGGAACCTCTTCAGCAGTGGAAAAATAATTATGAGTTCCTGATAATTTTAACTGCTTCACCTCCACTTCCGATGTCACTCATTAAAGCAATTTGATGCAGAAGTTGCGCTATCCTCTGCAAAAGGCAAAGCAAGGATATAATGAGAGAATATCAGTGTGCACTGTTTTGTGAATATTTACTGTTGTTCAATGCATGTTGGAACCTAACTACACAATACAGAAGTAACATCTACAATGGGACTACAGAGATACATTATACCTTTTCCAATTTATACAAGCTTGTTCTGTCATTGAACAAAATTTCCCAGGTAAAAAACATCAATGCACATTGTAACTTAGAAATGCAAAGAAAGCTAAAGGGCAAAAGAAAATTTATAGCAAGAACCCATCCAATTCTTATTTTAGAATTCAAGAACAACGGGCAGCTTCCAAAGTTTCTAGTTCAACCTTATGCATGAAAGGTACCAAATCGACTGAATTTCAATTCAAGGCTACTTGACATTTGACAATGGTCTGCCATTAGTAACGGATAGATGCTCAGATGGAATGCAGAACTTTTATGGAACCACTAAAATATTCAGAACACTACACTAACAAAGAGTAGCCAACTAAAGTTCACCTCAACAAATAGTATCAATATTTGGAAAAAGAAAACATCAACAGAACTTAGTGATCATCAACGGGTCCTAACATTCTAATGGCCAAACTAGCAAAAGACTATCGGTGTCACAATATGACGGGCTGAACAAAGAATTTCCATAATCTCTCAAATCTTTATATGCCATTACCACAAAAGATATACGCCCTCCATTCAAAAATATAACACGTATTTTGTTTCATTATAACAATGCTTTAACCAACAATTACTTTATTATAATATAATTTTTGTGACACAAAATTGATATTATTAGATCCATATTGAAAATTACTCTCCGGTTTTTTATATTTGATGTTGTTGACTTTTAAATCTACGTTTGACCATTCGTCTTATTTAAAAAAATACGTAATTATTATTTATTTTGTTGTTATTTTTTATCATTAAAATTACTTTAATTATGACTTATATTTTTACATTTTTAAACATAACTTCTTATTGTTCAAAAGTCAATGACTTCTATATGACATAAATGACATCCTTATAAAACAATTGTTGATGAAAACCTTGTTCTAACAAAATAAAATATGCCTGATATTTGGACAGAGGGAGTAATAGCTACTTTCAAAATATCTACTTATCTAGCTCCCTTCTCAATCTGCAGGTTCCAAAACAACCTCTACCATGATAGAACATGTTATGCAATTACTGAACTGTATACCAAATTTCGAGTGATACAACATGTAACTAAACATTTTAGCAAATGAATAAATAAAGCCAGTTACCAATAAAGTTCCCTAAAAAATGATCATTTAACTTCCAGAAAAAAAAACAAAATTCTTGATCACCACACTAACAAGCTCTAAATTTATCACATCATTACTGATAGATATTGCCCATGAATCCATACCTAGAAGATGTAGTTAAACCTCTATGAGACGTCTAAGAAACCTACAGTTCCTCAATAATTATCCAATACTCTAGCGAAATCATTCGTGATACCAAAAATACCAACAATGAAATTAACCACCAGAAAACGCTGTAGAGATAGCACAAGCCGAACGAGCACGACGAGAGCGAGAGGGTCAGCGTCTTGGGCTTGAGGAGGATGTGTGGGTTAGGGGAGGGGAGGAGCAGCGGGTGGAGCGCCGAGTACGGGGACGCCGAGGCGGAGAACGGCGGGGACTGCGGTGGCTGCGGTGGCGGGAGCGCTAGCCTCTCGTCCATGGCTGCGGTTGCCGACCGCAGCTCACCGGCGGATTCCGCTTCGATTTCCAGATGGTTTGTTTGGATCTGGGATGATCTTTCATGTGGCGCTCGAGATCGATGACGACAGCTGCTGGTTTTCACTCCACCTGTACTGAAATTAGAAATTTCTAATTTGTATCCAAATTCCAAACATGAATTTGAGACTAATTTGGATGTGTGTTAAAATTCCAAGCTTGTCTCGCAATTTGATATTAATTTTGTTTCATGATCTGCATAGTTTGGATTTCAAGTGTGATTGGTTTCAATTAGTCATATTTAATATAGCAGAATTACAATTAAAATTCAGTTAATTCACAAGGATATAAATTAAACTTCGATCTTGATATTGTTAGGGTGCGCCAGGCCCGGGCAATAGTGCAACACGCGGGGGCTCTAGTGGCTTGCCATTGCGACGGACCCACCCCCAGAAAAGGTAAATTTAATATCGCAACAGGCACATGGCCCACATATCAGATATTAAACTGATAATAACAGATACTTCACTTATCTTAGCCCAAAGGGCAAGAAGGTCAAGCCGTGCGCCTCGTTATATAGCTCGCGCGACAGCCTCGCCGAGCTGAACCAGCGAGGTGGTACTAACCATCCAAGCAGGAAGCGAGCAACGCGCGAAACGGTTTCCTACCGCTTGGGCCTCGAAAGTTTCGTGTGGCCCAATAACTCACAACAAGTAGCTTCCCCGGCGCAGGGGGCCCAACTTCTCCGTGTGGCGGCGGCGATCGGTTCGGCCACTGGTGGGCCGAACGGCTGCTCGACGACGGCGACTCGCCGGGCCTTCAAGGGTTCGAACACCTCCTCCTGTCCACGCACGCCTCTGCTTGCTCTCTTCCCTAGCTTCCAAGGGCTCCGCCGCACGCTCGCGGCGGCCAGCCGCCTCCCCCTGGGCCGTGCCGCCGTCGCTCTGAATCGTGGCCGTGCTGCTGCTGCAGCTACCGTGCAGCGCCCACACTGCAGCCGTGGCCCTAAGGCGTGGCTGCCGTGCCGCCCGCCACCGCCGCCCTCTGCGTCGTGCGTCGTCGCCGGTCGGCCTGCAGCTGGCCCCAGCGGGTTGATTGCATCACTCTGGGGGATTCGATTAAAGGTTTTTTTTTACTTTTTCTTTGTTCATGATTGTCTGGCACCGTTTCTTGGCTCAGTTGGTGCTGTGGCAAAGAAGGTGTCCGAACTTGTGTTTATGCCAGGCAGCATAGTTCTTTGGCCAGAATGATTTCACCAATTAACACTTATAGTTGCAAAACGAAAAACAGATAGACGTCCTTTTTCTGCTCTATGAAAGTTCTTACATGCTTAAGATTAAGCTATGAAAGACTAAGAAAACAAAAAAAAATCAAGCAAAATCCTAGGTTGATATTGCAGCTACTAATATTACAAAAAGTGGATATTGGAGAAAGAAGTAATGGTCATTAGTTCATTACCTTAGCAGTTTCGATAGAAGTTATGAGGTCGATGATGGAGGGCATGGCATTGTGTACAAAGGAATAATAGAGTTACATGTTGTGACTATTAAGAAATTGACGACAGTAGGCTAGTAGTATTGCGAGAAATCAACCAATTCATAGATGAGATTGTAACTCTTTCCCAATTCAATCATAAAAAAAATGTAATTTCATTGTTGGTTTATGGTCTCTTACTGAAGTGCTGATTTTAGTGGATTTGTGGTGCTATGAGATATTATTCTGCATTTGTGTCATACTTTGAGCAAATTTTTCATATGCAAATTGAGTTTATGGCGTTATGAAATTTTGTAGTGTGAAGTAGGCACACCCAACAAAAAAATTCTGGAGCCACCACTGGGTGGCTAGAGTCTACTCTATTCTCCCTGCAGAGGGCAGACGCGTTGAGGAAGGCGAGGTAGGGTCTCACAACTTGAGAACAGTTCCGAGGGAAATCCAGGTGGGGGCCATAGCCATGGCCGCAGCGGAGGCATGGTTGTGGCAGGAGAAGGTGAAGAAGTTTGAGGACTTCGTTGACCGGAGGCTGAAGCCGGACCTTGTGAACGCCATTGCGCAGCGTGATAAGGTGTTCCAGCAGCAGAAGACCTTGTAAGATTTGCTTCTTCTTGTATGTCTGGCTGAGCTTGTAAGCCTTATTGGTTATTGATTTACTGGGTGATCTTTCGTTGATTTATTTGGATGGTGGCAGCTTGGACTTGAAGAGGAACATTGAAAATTTGGAGAAGAGTGGAGTCACCAGTATGCAATCCATGGTCAATCTTGGCTCTGATGTGTACATGCAGGCAGAAGTGTAAACCCTCGCTAACCAAAAATGTCTTAATTTTTCTTTTACATCCTCAGTTTGGGATAAGACTTCTCTGCATCTGCTAATGAGTTTTGATATAACTTCACTGATGAGTGTGTCATTAGGTATGCACTAACGCACTATGTAGGAACCACTACATACCACATTATTTAACCTAAATTTCTATTGAAGTTCATATGCAGTTGATAGACCATTGGCACTGGTATTTCTACACGACCATGTTGTTTCCATCTAAATTATGGAAACAGGGGTGACACTCATTGTTGGAAAAAAAGTATCCTAGTTATTTGCACCCAACATAACAAGTAAACTTGGAACTTGGTTTATTTTAATATTTAAAGCTGCTAGCTTAACTCTGGAGAGTTTGGATAGTCATAGAAAGTCATTATGAAGTGCCAAAAAAAACTTAACTTTTTTTGGAACTTGGGTGATATCCTGATATATCCTCTTTATTTATTCTTGATCTTTTCAGATATAACTTTATTTCTTTAATGTGTTGTGATTCCTGCAGGCCAGATACAAGGCACATTTTTGTGGATATTGGTCTAGGTTTTCATGTGGAATTTAATTGGCAAGAAGCTTTTCAGTTTATATCTATAAGAGAAGCAAGGCTGGCAAGGTAACTCAATTTGAAGAATTGGGTATCATGCTTTTTTTTGTGTGTGTGTCAAAGGAGCTGTCGAATAGGAATATTGATGGTTGAGAGAAGATTTGATGCTTTATGCTTCTTTTAACAATGTTCACAGTTAGCATAAATTTTGCCTGCCCCATGTTATTTATAGTTGAAAATGTGGATTTTGCTTTTTCTTCTCCTTGATAGAGGACATAATATATAATTTCAGGAAAGGGCTGTATCATTCTTCAGTATTTTGATGGTTATAAGCTTTTTAGAAATTTTGATTCCAAGGGTATCTATATGAATCTAAACAGTTTGTGTGGAGCTTGATGTTTGCCCAGGCATCAAGACAAAAAGGAACATACTTATTTGACATGTTAGTGTGCTGATCCTGGGTGCTACTGGTGTGCATCAGATATTCTGTGCACATACTCCATAGACACCTTCAGAAACTTTTTACTAAGATTGCCTATTTTTGCCATATCATTTAGTAGCATTCTAAACTGCCTCTCTTCATGCTTCAGTCAATTGAATACCCTGTATTTTCTTAGATGTGTCAATTCTCAGGTGAGTTTGTTCTTAGTTCCGTTTCAATGATGTTATGCTAACTTGGCTCCAATTATGTTGTTAATATACTCTGGAAACATTCCCCATCAACTGCTCCTTGGTTGTAGATATATAGGCCCACTCTGTATGTGCAGGTATGTAGGCAGGCAGGCTGGGTCTTGCTCATAATACAGTGGCATCCATTGTTGATGTTGCACAGGATAGAGTCCATTTGCTCCATGGTGGATACATGGATCTAATAATACCAATGCATCAACGTCTATATGTTATGTACTCAAAGATCATAGTCATAGTATATAGTTGCAAACTTGTGTTGTTACCTTTATCTTCTTATTATTACAACCGAAGATTCAGGGACCTTAGCAATTATCATATAATTTTGTGCCTTTCTGCCTTGATATGTAAACTTCCCATTCATACATTCATAAAACAAGTTTTCCATTTGATAGATATTATGTTTTGTTTAGGATTGATTGTGCTATTGTCACTGCAGTATATCAGTATTTGCTTCAGATTTCTTTTGGACATGATCCAAGCTTGTTTCTTTTTTATGCTTTAATGCTCTCCTTTTCTTTTTTGGGTTTTCTGTCGCAACCTTTGTTTGCATGTCAATGTGTTGATGCTGACATGCTATAATTTTCCCTTTTATATTTATGCTTGTTTCGTTTGATGCTCATGACTCTCTCAAGTAGAATTCACATACTAATCTTGTATATTTCCATGTTTGCAGGCAAATAGACGAGTACACACATCTCATCGCAAGCATAAAGGCACAGATCAAGTTGGTATGTACATCAAATTAAACTAGTTGTTCACTATATAGGTCATACTCTGCATTACTCTGGATTGTAAAGCTTATGCAATTACCCATGCAGGTATGTGAAGGTATCCGTGAACTACTCGAGCTACCAGCAGAGTGAGAGGCGAAAGATGGCAATGTAACCTTATGGGGGTGCTTGGTAGAATGACTTCATGCAAGGTTTTACTGTACTGCAGCTCTGTAAAAGGCAGTTTCATCTCTGTAATAGCATTCATCTAATTAGATTAACTACAGATTTCGCTATGGCATATCAACAAACACTGCCCAATTTTTTGGTCGACGCAACGTGAGATCTTCCCTAGGTAGTTTCCCTGCCAAAAAGTCTTGGTGTACATGGCCTGGAAGCTGTGTCTGGCTGGTGGTCTCGCCGAGCTACGTGAGCCTGCATGTTTCATTTCGTCATTTGATCAAAACACGATGAAAGGAAGCTAGCTAGGAACATGCTATTTTGCATGTGGTTGTGTCAGGCAAGACAGCAGGGCAAGGAAAGTATATTGGGCTATTGCACTGTAGGGGTGAAATCTTCCATTGTTTCTAACGAGCATGTTTTTCGAATATATATTTTTTATAAAAATTTTCTATCTAAAAGTTATTTTTAAAAATCATATTAATCTATTTTTAAGTTTACAATATATAATGTTTAATTAATTATTTACTAATAAACCTTTTTATATGATGATTTTTATTATTTTTTTCTTCACTTACCTTTAAACACTAATCTGGTAAAGCTTAAGCTTTGACTTTGCTAAAGCTGCCTTACTGTATTTTCCACTTGGGCCTTTCGTGGAATCAAACAAGATTTTCGTCAGCTTTTTGTTCTCTTGTCTTCATCATACTTTATTTTGCTTTTTTACATAATCAAGTGATTAGGCCTGTAGCTCTCAAAGCTTTTGTTCCCTCTTGGCCGGCGTTGTTTGACTTCTTTTCTTTGCACTGCTGCAACTCGATACTGTCAGATCTGGGCCAGTGTAACTGTGCCTACTTGGAACAACGTCACATTACTGTAGCAACAAAGCTTGTACAGCGAAGCACGTGCTGTACCTATTTGGTCTGACCAATTGGTCATGGCTCATGCTGTTTGTCTCTCTGCCGTAGCAGATGATGATGATACCATACCAATAGTTATTTATATTCGACATTGAGAAGAGTAAACTTATTTATTCCAACATCAATTATATTCTTAGTTTTTCCTACGTTAAATGTATTTAACTTGAGGGAGTATCGCCAACGAAAATGAGTTTCACTCGTCATCCTATGTGGTAATTGTATGCTCTTCGTCGGTCATATCGTCGAGGGATATGAGTAACGTGAGGGTCCTTGCAAAGGGCCTAACAATCGAGTACAAGGACTTGTAACACATGTGATCGGTTTCTTTGTTCCTTTTGTCAACCAAATGGCACATACAAAAACATTAATCACAATATCATATTGTCATTAGTAGGTTGACTAAACTCATTTCAGTGTACCATCAGGTTAAATGAAACCAACGACGAGGAATTCGCAGTCTCAGAAGCACACGAAAAACCGTAGGCAAGCGTGCGCGGAAGCTTCATTGTAACCAAGTCCCCCAGGGGCCCCACATGTCATCCTAACAAACATAAACTACGTCCGGTTGGTGGGTCACACATGTCATACTGACGGCTTAAACTACCTCCATTTTTCGGGTCCCA
Source organism: Oryza coarctata (assembly GCA_030770085.1). Taxonomy (NCBI): domain Eukaryota; kingdom Viridiplantae; phylum Streptophyta; class Magnoliopsida; order Poales; family Poaceae; genus Oryza; species Oryza coarctata. The sequence continues at coordinate 16,937,383 of CM061475.1, forward strand.
CATGTCAGTGACGCGAGTGAACTGTCGGTAGTTAGACCCTCCCCCCACGCGTCGCTCGCGTCGTCGTCTCCCATCACAAAAAAGCCCACCTCGATCTCTGTTCGAAGAAACTTATCTTCCTCCTCCCACGCCATTGCCGCCGCCCACCAAGATCCCGCGTCCCGCAACTGGCTACGGGTGCTCATTGGGATCGACTCGGAGGGCGGGAGCTCGCATTGGACTCGGGGTTTGGTGGCGCTTTGAGGAACTGCCTCGTTTGGCGGCGAAGGCGTGAGTCCAAGAAGTGAGAGGGGGTGGTGGGGAGGATGGCGCGGGGTGGGGGTGGAGGAGGAGGAGGGGTGGTGAGGCTGCCTCCGATGAACTCGCTGGAGATCCTGCGGGAGACGGTGCGCGTGCTGCGGGCGGACCCGCACGTGTTCACGTCCGTGCTCTTCTTCCTGCTCTGCCCGGCTTCGGGGTGCCTCCTGCTGTCCGCAGCGGCGTTGGAAGGCGCGGCCGTGCTTCCGCTCGCGCGGAAGCTGCTCGTCGCCGCCGCGGCGTCGGGGCTCCCGCTCACGCATTTCGTCAGGCAGCTGGCGCACCACCTCGCCGCCACCCTCGTCGCGTCCGTCGTGTCGTTCCCGGCGCTCTTCACCCTCCTCCTCGCCGCTCGCGCGGTCGTCGTCTACTCCATCGCGGCTGTATACGCTGGGAAGTCGCTTGCCGGCGCCGAGCTATCCCTCCTCGCGCGCCGCGCTTGGCCCCGCCTCGCCGCCACGTACGCCCTCACGTGCGCCGCCGTCATCGCCTGCCTCTCCTCCTTCCTCGCCCTCCTCGTCACTGCCTGTTCCACGCTCAAGTCTATGCTCTACATGCCCGACATCGTCGTCTGCGCCGGCCTCGTCACGGTTCTTGCCTTCTCCGTGGCGTACGCGCATACCATCATAGTGTGCAACCTCGGTGGTGTCATCGCCGTTCTTGAGGACATTGCCGGAGTCAATGCACTGCGGCGGTCAGTGCAGCTGATGCGCGGGCAGACGCATGTCGGCCTGCTCATCTTTCTGGGATCCACCATCGGCCTGGCTTTCGTGGAGGGGCTGTTTGAGCACAGGGTGAAGACACTGAGCTATGGTGATGGCTCGTCGAGGCTCTGGGAGGGGCCATTGCTTGTCCTCATGTACTCATTCGTGATGCTCATTGACTCGATGATGATCGCGGTGTTCTACTTCACTTGCCGGTCATCGAGCATGGAAATCTTGGATGAGGAGGGTGGCTCGGTTGAGGAGCTTGAGATGATGGTGGGTGGCCGTTCAGTTGTCAGGTGATGAAGATGATAAGTTTCTTTCTTAAAGTTACAGGTATATTTGTTCATACTGGGGAATAAGTGAAGTGGACAGTGGCTGCTTTCGGCAAGCGGCAAAGCATGATGGTGGTTCATCACAACTAGGTGCCATGACTATACATTGTGCTTGAATGGTTGGTGATGGTGAAAGAAGAACTTCGCAAGCATTTAGAGTCCCCACTTCTCATGATATGGTGGATTCGCAAGAGAAGACAGGAAGGAGATCAATGATGGGTTGTGTTCTTAACCAATCCCAAGTTTTTGGCAGTGACTGGAGAGCTGGCAATGTGTGTAGCATTCATTTGAAATGATGTAGTATAGCAATTCAATTCTTGTGGAATTTTGTAGTCTTCATTCTTCGACTGCCTTTTGGTTATATTGAATGAAACACTGTGTTACTGTGGAAATACTAATGATTCTAACAAATGATTCTTGATGTGTCGTTAAATCCAAAACCATCTTCCGATTACTTCAAGTTTGTGTTCTGGATGATATCTGTTGGCAATCTCATCAGAAGGTACTGCCGACCCATTATATTATATTTGCAATTGGAGTTTCAATCTAATTTACTTGCATTCACTTTGCTTCAAAAGTTTGGTAGATCTACATTTCAGATCACTGTTATATTCAAACCACCTACTCACAGGAAAAAAGGTATTTACAATGAGTGTATTTATATAATGCATGGATGGTTCATTTGCCTTTCACTGCAGCAGATACTAGTTGTCCATTTAGAAGCAATCAATTGATAATGGACCAAAGTAATCTTTGTGGATTCTGGAATACTCTTTCCATGTATTATTAGTGTTGCTTTTGCTGGGAAAAGACTGTCTCAACTCTCAACTCTGAAGCTTAGAATTTTTGCATACGAAGCATCTTTTTTTGTTTCTGATATTCTTTAAGCAGGATGCTTTATCGATGCAGAACTTGAATCTGATAACCCTTACCTTTTTTTATATGACAAATGGATGCTATTCCTTCCTTAGATCATGAATAGCTTGTTGGTTGATCTCTGACCGAACCAGAGAGAAGTGTGTTGGGCTTGGCCACCCTAAGCCTATGAACTCCTAACAACACCGCCAAGTCTTTAGACTTGTGTGCGCATTCCTGACTCGCGCGATGATTAGACGGACAGTCCATGCGGGACTCACCCCTGATCCCCTTAGCATACGCATATATAAAAGACAACCTTGACGTGATGACTCAAGTATAATAAATTACTTCTAAAATCTTAAGAATCTCGATCCTAAGACACGCTAAAGGAGATCGAAGGACGAGCTCCACAGCACGGCAACTTCATCCCTATGCAGTTCTTGGCCTCAAGCTTGTCGGCGTTTTGACATCTACGACACCAACGCAACCAAAAGCAACACATATGGCTTCATCAGGCACTGGCACTGGCACTGGTTAGTATACCACCTTAATTCCGTATAAGTACATAAGGTGATTATAGCCTAAGTTAACTATCAACACAGCTATTTTGACTTCCATTAGGTATTGGCCATGCATTAACCCCAACATGGACCTTGTAATATTCAATGAACCATCTGAGTATTCGCTTTCTCAAGTTTCTGCAGAGAACTGACCGAAGCAAGGTTTAGTTTTGTGCTTGGCACTTGTCTGTTTTGTATCTGTCACCGACAGTTACACTACCGTCCTTTTTTTTCTCTCAAGAATTTTTTTTAACAGAATACCTTTACATTTTGCATCAACATGTCTATAAAGTTTCCAAAAAAAGTTCATAAGAAATTAATTGAATTTATTTCACTGAACTGAAGTAATAATACTCACTTGTCCTGTAAAAACTTATGACAGATTTCTGACATGGAGCCTGAGCTCTGAGCCTATGATACATAGTGATGTCTAACATTTTTCTTTTGTGTAAATGGGTACTCAATCTAACTCCCTCTATATCATCTTAACAATAAACCATAATAAAGAAAAAGTCATCATCCCTAACAGTTCGTGTTAAGCTTGACAAGCAAATATAAAAAAAAACAGGTACTCAAATGAATATGAAACCCAAGAGAAAAACATTGGGGCATAACCCTCTAAACGATGTGCTATATCAGAACCTGGGTTAGTATTAAATCAGTAAGGGCCAGGTCACCACCTCTTTCATGACACGCTGTGTCATAATTTAGACACGATGTCAACTAAGCAAGAATTAGGTCATTGCTTCTTTAGTGGCACGCTGCATCGTCGTCCAAGTGTAGTGAAAAATAAAAAAAGATCTTCACATCTATCTTAACAGGTACAGAGAGTAAGAAAGTTAGTTGAGCTAACATAGTTGAAATATAGGGTCTCTTACAGGTAATTTAAGAGAATTAGTTGATATAACGATTGGGAGACGTGTAAATATTTTATACGTTTAAAAGACTAAATGGAAGGATCACAAGGTAAAGGAGTTAGAAAATACTAGTTTTAAGCTTTGTTACTTAGGATAACTATCAATAAAGATAGAGTAGAGGTTTTATTTGATAAGAGTCTTAAGAATAATATGGTGGAAGTAGAAAGATAAACGGATAGGATCATCTTAGTCAAGTTTGTCTTTTATGATATAGTCTTAAACGTAATTAGCACATATACCTTTAAGTAGACCATGATAAGAGTATTAAGATGTAGTTTTGAGAAGATTTAGATGATATGGTTAGAAGTGTAACTATTAGTAAAAATCGTTTTATATGAGGAGACCTTAATGGTCATGTAGGGTCTGCTAAGTGTAGATTTTGAGGTAACACATATAGCTTTTGGTTTGTTAGAAAGAATCACGAGGGAGATGAGGCCTTGGACTTTGATATAGCTTTTGACTTGTTGTTAGTTAACACTTTTTTTAGAAAAAGATAGCCTCTTTAGTGACCTTTAGTAATGGAACACTTTAGTCAAATTAACTTTATCCTCACAAGATGAGAAGACGAACATGCATATTTAAATTGTAAGATAATAATGGGAGAGTGTAATATTACTCAACATAAACTTGTGGTGTTTGACTTTTGATTTTAGGTACGTGCCCATAAAGATAAACAAGCTAAAATTATAAAGACAAAGTGGTAAAAATTAAAAAAAATAAACGTCAGTTATTTTCATAGAAAGAGTTATCAAAGTGGGCTTTTGGAATGAAAAAGACGACACAAACAGTATGTGAAAAAAGATGGCAATATGCATTCGGAAGGTGATTATTGGTGGTGGAACAAGCTATTAAGGAAAAGAAAGAATGCTATAGACTTTTATACCATGATACTAGTACAAACAACATAAAAAAGTATAAGATAACGAAAAAGTTCATAAAACGAGCTGTGAATAAGGCGAAGGGGCAGGCTTACAAGGATCTTTACCAACAATTGAGTATGCAGGAAGGAGAGAAGATCATCTTTAGAATGGATAGGGTTCATAAGAAAAAGACAAAAGACCCCAACCAAGTTAAGTGCATGAAGAATGAGGGCAGCTCTTGGTGAAGAAAAATGATATTAAATATAGATGTTAAAAATATTTTGACAATTTGTTTAGTAATAACAATGAGAACACAAATTTTCAGTTGGATGACTCTTTTGATAATACCAACATGTGCTTTGTGCAGAGGATCCAATAATTTGATATCAAAGAGGCATTGAAAAGGATGAAGAGGGTAAGACGATAGGCACTGATGGTATCCTAATCGAGGTGTGGAAATACTTTAGAGATTTAGCTATAGTATGGCTGACCAAATTGTTCAATCATTTTTTTTCAAACAAGATGCCTAAAGAGTGAAGGAAAAGTATATATTGGTACCGGTCTATAAGAATAAGGGGGACATTTAAAATTATATAAATTAACAGAAAATTAAGTTGATGAGCTATACTATAAAGCTATGAGAGAGAGAGTTATCAAGCATTATTTGAGAGGAATGACGTGAATCTCTATTAACGAATTTAATTTCATGCTCAGAAGGTCAACCATATAAATAATTTTTTTAATAAGATAAGTTATAAAATAGTATAGGAAGTAGGAGAAGGATTTATGTATGTTTTTTATTGACTTGAAGAAAGATTATGACAAAACATCAAGAATTATTTTGTGGTGAGCTTTGGACAAGTATAAACTTTTGTTGCTCTCATTAAAGATATGTGCAACAATACTGTCACTAGTTTTTGAACAAGTTATAGAGACATAGATGACTTCTTGATTAAAATAGGATTGCATTTAGAGTTTGCTTTGACCCTTATGTTTTTGATATGGTTATGGATAAGGTCATAAGGAAAATATAAGTTTATATCTCTTGGTGTATACTTTTCGTTAATGATGTAGTGTGTTAGTCAATGAAAATCAAGCAAGAGTAAATAGAAAGCTAGAGATGTAGTGGTAGACTCTAAACTCAAATGGTTTTAGTCTCAGCAAAACTAAAACCGAATATATGAAATATAACTTTGGCACTACTATACATAAGACAAAAAATATTAGTTTAAAGGGTTAAGTAGTGTCTAAAAAATATATTTTTTTTGCTATTTAGGATCAATGTTGCATAGAGATAGAGATATTAATAAAGATGTTAGCCATAGAATTAAAACGGGATGGATAAAATAGCAAAAAGGATCGTCTTACAATCCAAACATGTATATTTATCTTTTTTTTTATGATAAAGTCAATTTTGCTAAAGTATTGTTCACTACTAGAGGTCAATAAAGGGGATTGTCTCTTCTTAAAGAAAGTATTGACTAACAATAGATAAAACCTATATTAAAGTCAAAGACCTCCTCTTCCTCTTAAATCCTTCTACCATATCTAAAACATCTATATGTTGCCTCAAAAACTGTACTTATAGACCCTATCATTAATGTCTTCTCTAATAAAAATTTTCTCACTAATAGAAACATATCTAACTATGATATCTAAGTATTTCTAAAACTCTCTTATTACTTTCATTATGGTTTAATTTGGCATGCGTATTAATTTCATTTAAGATTATATCACCAAAGACAAGCTTAGCTAAGATTATCCTTTTTCTTTGCCTTCTCACTTACATCATATTATTTTTGAGACTCTTATCAGTCAAAACTCCTATTCTATTTCTATTGATAGTTATCCTCGAGTACCAAAACTTAAAACTAGCATTTTCTACTTGATTTGACTTGTGACTCTTCCATTTAGTTTCTTAAATACATAAGATATTTACACGTTTTATAATCATTTTATCAATTAACTCTCTTAACTTATCTATAAGGGAGACTATATTTTAACTATCTAAACGGATTCTAGTAGGCTTGAGTAGCTTCCTTATCCTTCGCACTCGTCGAGTCAGATGTGAAGAATATTTCTTATTTTTCACTATACCCAGATGATGATGTAACACTTTACTAAAAAAGCGATGATTTGATTCTTACTCAATTAACACCGTGTCAGATCATAATATGACGTGTTACCAAGAGAATGACGACCTCTATTTAACATCATACTCAAATTTTAATATGATATAGTTACATTTTAACGGTTTTCTCTTGTGTTTTATCTTTATTTTATTTTAGTAGCTAGGTTTTTTTATATTGGCTCGTTAATTTTTTAGATGTGAGACCCCTCCTATTTTATTAGATACTTAACAATGTGTTGCTACTTGTGTTTCAGATAGCGAAGAGATGCAACATATTTAGTCAAAGAGATTTGCTTTCTGAATGTTTCAGATAGCAATATGTATGCAAGCCATTTGTTTTCTTCATGAATTGGTACGAGCTGACAACTACCAGGGCAATTAGGCATTAATCCAGGATAAGGAGACTGAAGATGTCAACCTCTGATGAGTTTCATTGTCATCTGAGAGCAAAATTACAAGCACTTGGAGCACCGCAATGAATCAACTTTCCTTCCCTACCTAGCAATTCAGAATCCACCAAAAGCAACGATTCACGCAGCATCCAACCATCGCTGTGACAAGATTTGAAGGTGATGAGAAGCAAGGTAGGTACTGGAATCTACAAGGACCATTTATAATTTTCAATCTAAAGGAAGCAGATCATGGAGTTTGGGCTAAACTGTGAAGTCAGGACAATCTGTTCTTTGGCACGAGGATGCCAGACGAACCCGCACTTTGATCAGAGATGAGGATGATGCTTGCCCAGTTCAAAGATCGGTGAACTATCCGTGACGGGATACGATCACTGTCTTCACCTCCTGATGCTTCATACCCATCGCTGGTCGATCTTGAAAGCTCGATCCCTTGCTGTGGAGTGCTTCCTGGGGCTGTTCGAGCTGTCAGTTGCAAGTCTTCAGCTGCAGATGAGACAGCTGAGATTCGGTACAGGTGAAGATCAGGCGAGTCCAAGCTGCTGTCTGGAGATGATCCACCAGCATTAGCAGAGGATAAAGCTCTGCTTGGATGAAAAGCGCTTCGTGCCTCAAGCTGCAATGGTGCTAAACTGGATAATGCTTCAGGGTTCATGTCACTGCCATGACTATCAATAGCATCCGCGGAAATCTTTGCAACGGGTTTAAGAGAGAGATCATTGTGGAGCCTTCCTCTTCTGATTGTTCGCCTCTTGTTATCAGGGCCTAGATCAATCCTACTGCTGCTAGTGCCTCCATAGCTACTGTCTGTTTCATTGCCAAGAGTATACTCATCTTTTCTGATGGGTAATAGAACTTTTGACTTCTTTCGTGCCTCCGCAGCAACTCTTGAAACTTCTTCTGCGTTAAGACGAGCCAATGCCCATGGGCTAATTTTTACACTGCCTGAACCCTTCTTCCTCCTTACTTCATCTTCTTTCCTCTTGGAAGTAGAATTATGCGATGAGCCGGCCTCTGATGGAATAACATCGAACTGGAAAAGAGGTTGAGTAGCTTAAGATCAGCTAGTTACAAATAACAAATTGAAAAAAAAGGTCATACAATAGTTTCTTTTATGATTATGCACACGATCCATGATGAGACCTAAATATGCATTTGTTGTCATATAGAAATGCAGATATATAATCAGAGGAAGTTCAACAGACAACAGGTCCAATATAGACTAAACATCAGCATGACTAGCTAAAGAACAAAGTAACTTAACTTCAATTCACAATTCCCAACTAGCCAGGCTAGCAGTAAGATTTTTTTATAAACATACCATCGCTAAGAAAGGTATGCAGCCATTTATCAAGTAAAGTAGTAAACTATATCTCATATGATTCTTCAAGGCTCTTACCTGATCTTCAAGAAATAGTCTTGGAGGAGTACACCACGAACCACGACGTCGTGCACCAAAGGAACTTGCACTGCTAAGTCCAGTGTAGGAGCTTACACGAGACATCTGCAGACTCTGCTGCCCACCAGCCTCTTCTTTCTCTTGCTCTCTTAGGGCGATGATGTAGTCATATGTACTAATTCCCTGTATGAAGTTGAGAACATGATGCTTAGACTTTCAGCATTGTATCACCTCAGAATGCAACAATATGACATACAGCATTTATTTTATAACTCAGTGGAACGTTAACATTTCATTGTGGCTATCCTTATAATCACTTTTTTTTTCTGCAAGTGATACATGAATGGTTTCTAAGTATTCAGAAGTCCAATAAATATTTTTTTATGAGATGGGTATAACAATCTGGTATACAAGCTGCTCTCCAAAATTATCAGGAATAGTAACGTAGAACCTAATCACTCTGTGGCATTACATAAAATGGGAATGGGCTAGAGGTTACCTTCTTGATTAGAAGAATGTGGAAAAAGAGAAGTTGCGCAATTGGCAGTGAAGCAACCATAGCTAGGATGGTACAAGCTGCCTGTATGAACAAAGATTAACATTTTGAGAGCAAGTTCAAGAGAAATGGCAAAAAGAGTTAACTGGCTCTACAAAAAAAGGTGAAAAGGCTAGAAGTTGAAAGTAAGGCAGTCAAACGCACCACCACAATAATGTAAGGCACCACAGAGAAGCTGCTTCCAAGCTTTGACACAATTTGAATGGAGAATTCCTTTCGCTCAACAAAGCAGAACACTAGCACCAATATTCCAATTGCAGATTGTAGGATAAGCTGGCCCAAAGTGCACAAATCATGTAGACCTGTCAATGGTCAACTAGGATGAAAAGGACCAGGAATAAAATGCTCTCTGAGTAACCATGAACAAATTTATATGCATGAAAAAGACTCTACATAGTTGATGCTGGGATTATGGTAAACATAACAGACTAATGACATTAAGATTAGCGCACTATACAGCATCCCTACCCATACAATCTATAAGAGTATTGCGGATGATTGGACAACATGAGCTTACCAATAAAAGGGAAAATGTCATCAGAATAAAAAACCTCATATAGTTCCTTTTTCCAATGCAATTATTGAGCCACTGTTGAGATTGAGAAAAAGAAAGTTACTAAAAACTTGCTAATGGATGAATAAGAAGTAATATGTTTCAAGATAATGTTACCCTGCAGTGATGATCAAAGCCATCAACACATTTGTCGCAAACTCTGCAATGTTTACTATACTTCAACACCTACAAAAAAAAATTAGCAGCCTATTGAAGAGTTGACAGAAGAAAAGCATACCTCAACAACTACAAATACAAGAAGCGTACCTCAACTTCACAGAGGCTGCAGAAAAACATTCCTTCCTCACTGGTTTGCTGCTCAGACCTTTCATGTGGTTGGTAGCAGGAAAAAACAAAATAGAGAGGATAGAAAATAAGGACAAAAGAAGAGAGAGTTGAACTGCAGCAAGATGGATTCTTGTCTTTGTAGTGAGTCATTGACGTTTCACTGGCAGCTGCAAACTCATGTTCTTGCTTTTCTCCAGTTCCCTCAACTTGTAACCCTACATCTGAAATGCCTTGTCTGAATTCTTTCCGATGCTTGTGTTTGCCACTTCCATACAATCTTATATACTTCTTTGATTTGAAGACATCTGGGTCTGCTGGGTCTGTTGCAGCACACCAGATGTAGAGAAAGAAGACGCATGAAACCTGAAAAGGAGCCAGATTACACACTTCTATAATAAAAGTGTTAAGTAAATGCAGAAAAAAACATGACATAATGATATTAAGTAAATTTGTGAAGGGTTTTGCTAGGTGTCATTATTTTCTTTTAAAAGGGCATAAATGCTTAAGGAAACCATTGGTCACAACAGATTGCCTATCATAAACTTGAATTCAGATTAGTAAGATAACTATATTCAGATGATGTTTGACAAATAAATGACCATCACGTGTTAATTCATGCTGCAGTGTGTTCCATTGTCACAACAAATTTATAGTTTTGTGAACTCAATTGTTTGTGATGTTCTGTAGCCGATCATATTTCACTTACAAAATTTTACAATATTTTTTTTTTCAGAATTCTGATGCTGTTTCATACCTATGGAGTTCAGAAAACATAATGGATTAGCAAAACCATCACCTGCTCATCAAAATATAAATAAAACAATTTTCTTAGAAGAAAATAAAGCTCCCAGGAGTTAAGTATGGTCATTGGAATAATCTGTGACAACCAATTTTTCGGGGACAGTATAAGTTATATATTCCACCCCATGGAAATGCCTGTCATTTTGGCACGATTAGGATAACACAAAAATGATGGCATGGTATCAGAAGGATTGGACCAGTATGAAACAACCAATATTGGCATTGTAAATACAACTTATGCCATGCCATCTCCATTAAACATAAGTACAAAATCCTACCAAACATATACACATTCTGTACAACCCAAAGCACTAGTAATGAACCATATTTACTTGAAGAAGCACTTGAGAGTTCAATGTGTACAATGCCTGCTTTCTCTGATTCTACATGTGCCACATCTCTATATATGCACAAAAATATCGCTATACTGTTTTAACCTCGTAAGACAAGCAAAATTCTACCAACCACGAAAGCTGAAGCAAAGCTGTTGAACAAACTGACAATGACTGACAGAGTTAGGCACTTCACATGGTAACACCAGAATTTGTCAGATTAGACTCGATTCTTGGTAGCTTATGCCACCCTCCAACCAACGAAAAGGCACATACATAAACACTGGAACCACTATCTACACATGCAGGAGTGCTAATGGCTAAACAACACATTTGCAGGTAATGCCTACTAAATTTGGCATTTTCCACAAGTTCCAGCAACCCCTAATGGGCCCATCAGACAGCACCAAGATGGGGATCCAAAGGTGCCAAACCACAAGCAAGGCAGCAAAACTCAAGAAAGACAGCAATGGAGGCAAGGCAAGAATCTTACCAGAGGCGTGTAGAGCCCCACGGCCACATCCTGGAACACCTTCTTCCCGACGAAGGGGGCGAAGAACACGTAGAACGCGAAAGCCAACGCCAAGAACACGGACACAGCCACCACCTGCAGCAAGAACAAATTAATTATTCAGTAACCACGAACAGCAAAGAACTCCTGTCCCGCCAGGAAGAAGAAGAACAATTCCATCACCAAGAATACACCTGGAGAGGGTGGTACGGAAGCTGCCACCCATGCCGCCTCATCGCAACGCCTTCCCAAGAACGAAACCCCAACAGAACAAAGAAACCCAGAAAAGAAAGCTTTTTTTCTCCTCTTCTCTTAATCAATGCGAGGAGCACGGGCTGGCTCTCCCAAGAATCAAGAACTCGCGCACAAGGCCGCGCCTTTCGGCTGCCCCCTCCTCCTGATACTGCAACCGCATCCGTGGGCTGCGACTGCGAGAGGGGAAGAAGGGAGAGGAGACCAAAGGAGGAGGGAGCATTAAATGCAGCTCTGCTCAGATTTACTGGAGAAAGGAGGGAGAGCAGCCAATAGCCTAGCCAGTAGCCAGCAGCCAGCGGCCAGCCAGCGAGGGAAGAAAGCAAGCAAGGGCAGGGATTTCGCTCGCGTTTAGCTTCACGTGAAGCTCCTCGCTGCAAGGAGAGAAGGTGGAGGAGAGGACAGTGACTGTGGGCGGTGGCTGTGGCTGCCGGAGCTGGACTGGGGCGCGCCTGCAGCCTGTCAAGGTGGGGACTCCTGTGGCGCGACCGGTTTTAACCTCTTGTCATCTCGTCCATGGGCCTATCACCCATGGAACATGGTCTGGTTCTACACACGAAAAGAAAAGGAAAGCACAGAAAAACAAAAATAAATCATAGTGTTTTCTTTTTATTTTTTAGGAGTGGTTGAATATTTCAATATAGAAGAAGTTATATATTTTTTATTTTATAAATATTTATTGAGAGCATTTGTAGTGTTTTATTATTATATAGATAATAGTTATTGTGAACCATTAATAATATCGGTTATCAATAACTTTTAAAAGAATTCATCAAATTCTATTGAATTATCATCAAGCATTTGTTATCGATGGATGTTGATAAGTTGATTATTAGGATAACTCAGTGGTTATCATCTATAAAGCAAACCCCGTTTAGGAGTTAGGAGTCATGTCATTTTTATAGAAAATATTGTACATTTAAAAAATTATATATAAACTATTGTATATATTGTGGCATTCAACGTCAAAAGATACCACTATCATATGTAATAATGACATCAGTTTAAATAGAGTATACTTACTTGGTGTCCTCATCATAAGATGATGTATGGCATGCATGCACCAAGAAAACATCTATATGATATGGTGTTGAAATTGCTTGTGTACAAAAGCGAGGCAACAATCAATTGCAATAAGCCATCAAACCAAATAAAGAAGGGCTACTGTACAAACAATGGCTCCAAATTCAGTTTCATAACTCTATCAATGCTCAACCATATGAAGAAACACTCAAGCTATGATAGCAAGGAATGCACATGCAGCCCGCAAAGTGTACTAAGATACATATCTTCATTTCAATGTGTGCAAAGACAACCATTTAATCCCCTGTGTACCCTATAAAAATGTACTAGTAGCAAATAAGGGCATCAAGCAAGAGGCAAAATTAGCACTCGCTAATTGGGAATCAATTCTTGAAGTCGGAACTAATGAACGGTAGAGAGAAATATCATGTTCTTCCTTTTGGACCCTTTTCTTCCTTGGCTCCGGTGGCTTAGCCGTCGACGATGGGAGGGATAGGTGTCAAACCTCTTTCCTCCTAGTAAATCCATCGTAAAAATTGGGTTTTCCTGTTAGGATATCTTGTAGTTTCTATTATTTTGGTTCAAGAGAGGAGGTCGTTAATGTTTCCTCTCCTCATCCTAGGATCCATGGAGACTGTCGTTGGAGTTCCTTCCAGTGACATCATTTTATGTCTTGGGCTAGTTTCCATTGCCATCAATTGGGAGCACACCAAATCTAGTCAAGAGAAGGTTGCACCGACCGTTCTCCCCTCCAGCGAGCTTCAAGCAAGGGTGGCGGCAAGTTCACAACAAGCATGTTGAGCTTCTCCACCAACGACTTGGATGCTCTCAACCTCCAAACTGTGGAGACCCCAATCGCTCCAAACTAAATTATAGTAGAAGTTATGACCACTTAGGCTAGGCCAAAATAGCAAGCAGAAGGTCTTCGAAAAGGTAAGCTTCTTGGTGCAATTTTTTACAGCTTGCTATGGAATCCATGTCTCTATCTCCAGTGACATCAGTCTAGCTATCTTCCCAACGTGCTTTTTTAAGGCATGACTAAATTGTTCTTTTTATTGTCAAAGCCTTAACCTCCACTGTGAGGCCCTAGGTTCGTACTACGGCAACATTTCCTATAGCTCGCTGGGTTCACTCTACATCAACTGTCATCAAGCACATTGACCAAGTAACCATCATTATTGGTAGATAGTAGGGAAGGACTTAATTACTTTTTTTTAAATCTTGTTAAGCCCTTCTTTAAATTTGATTTTGTGTAACTTGCGCTTTTATGTAAAATTGGCTATACTCCCTATTCTAATAATAATATATGATGAGGATGTTGACTCCAAATTGTCGTTCACATATATATACACACACATACTAAGCCACAAACAAAAAAACCTGTAACATGCTTGCTTTGTTGTAAATTGCTATGCAGAATTTTCTCTCTTTTTTGTACTCTCAAGAAGTTGCCGAATTTCGGTTTCCAACACAGTGTGGCATCCGTACACGGCAGTTAGCAACCTCGTTTAAAAAAAACTAAACTGATATGATCACATTGTTGATTCCATCAACATAGTTTTTTGTACGATCTGTATGCCATAGTCTTGACCCCAGAGATCTGATGTCTGCCCAACTAAACTAAAGTTAAGCCATTGTTTATTGGGTGATCAAAACAAGACTAGCTGTGTTGTATTGGGTTGTCGTGCTTCTTTGTCCTTTGCTGTTGGTGTCCTCCCTTGGAGCTACTGGCAACCCTTCCATAGGTTCACAGAGATCTACAAATATATAAATTAACAAACAGATTAGCTGCAAATTAGTCAACACTATCTATAGTAGTAGTATGTTATCTCAGAGGATATGATATCTTGTGGGGGCAATCTGAGCTTGTGATAAAAAGAATGCTCCTGAAAAAATGTCAAGATACCATGATTAGAACCATAATGAACTAAAATGATCACAACGGCAGAGGAGAAACAGTGCTACCCAACTCTGAATTTACAAAGGAGAACTTTGGAAAAGCTGCGCGTGACCATGCATATGGATCGCCTCATTTCAGCTACTCATTTTGCCTGCCCTTTTAGCCAGGATCGATCCAAATAGCCCCATGATGCCGTCACCATGAGCAGTTGAATGATCCTTAAGCAAGGAATCACTCTCGCGGTCTAGCTATGATTGTTCATACAATGCTAACAGTAACTTTTGAATATATAAACTTTTAAATCTAATATAAAATAAACGGACAATGAAAATTAAACCCCTTTGAAATCTTCAACCATCCGAACCAATTTTTCTATCAAACAGTGAGACTAGTTGAAGTATCCGATTATATAATCCGAAGATGTCGAACTTTCTTCAAAATATCCAATGAACAATCAAAAGAGATGGACCTGAGTGTTAGGGAGAAAACAACGAAACAAAATAATATAGAATATAATAGGTAATGAGATGTTAGGAGACAAATAATTTTTCACGAAATTCAAATCAACTGATCATACGTCTCTATTAAAAATCTCCAAAGAGTCAAATCTCTTTTAATCCCTTGTCTCAACAAGTTTAAATATAGAAATTAGTTTGGTCTTTAAGTTCTCACTAAAGCATAGTAATTAATCTAAAGGAATTACAAATGTCTTCACTAGGACACCATACTCCTGCTTTTTATAGAGCGCTCTTTAACAGACCAACTTTTAAGGAAGAACTCAAAAATTCACTAATATATCTCTTTCCTTACGGAGATGAGAAAAATCTTCACAAAAGTCCCGAGTGATTCACACGTTGAATCCTTCCGGGCAATGCCTAATTATCTCGAAGGTGGTTCTCCAAGAATAACAAATTTGAGTCTTCACTGATGTTAATGCACAAGTGCTTACTTAAATTTCAAGAACCAATCTCTCATAAATCACCTAAAAAAACATACTTAAAGTGTGGATTAAACTCAAGATTTAAGAGAGTGGAGCGAGAAATTTCTAGAAAGCTCTTAAGAGTGTAAATGAGCGGCCATCCTCTCAAAAGAGGGTTGGTGGGGTTAAATATCCACCCCTCTCGAAGTTAGCCGTTACTCACAGAATTCAAACTTTAGAGTATTCGAATAGAATGTTTGGAGACTCCGAATAGGCTTTTCGGTCTAGACAGATAGCTCAGTCCGAAGACTCCGGGCATATGGTTTGGAGACTCTAAACAATACTTGGCTTCAAGATGGAGAAGAGATTTGGAGTATTCGGTCTAAACTTTCAAAGACTCCGAACAGGCATATCTGCCAGACAGAAAACTCAGTCTAAAGACTCCGGCCAAAATATCTGAATACTCTAAGCTGATTTTTCTATTTGATATAAAAACTTTGTCCATAAATTCTCATAAAGTCTAGACACAAATATACAAAACACTCAAAAAGAAAAACCAAAACCCTAAGTTATACGTGGTGCGAGTATTCGCTTATCTAGACTTAAAAGTTTTATTAAACACTATTTTTTAAACCGGTTAAATTTAAGCCACGTTCAACTTATTCTAAGGAGTTAAGAAATAATAAAAAAATATTTTTCCCTTCAAGTTTCTTTTTTTTCCATATTTCGTGGATTTTTTTTAAACAAAACAATATTTCGCTAGGTGAATTACTGTGATGTTTTTACTCTAGTTTTTTTTTCGTTTATCCCTTAAAATCCATTAAGGTTGTAGATTCACTTTTAACTTTGTGTGTGCCTCGTGAATCGTGGAGTACTTTGTTGTGCAAACAGTTCATGCATGTGGAGTTGTGGGCCTGACCAACGAGATACAACTGCATTACTTCGAGAAATTGATGAACAGCTTTTGCTTCAGGGAGAGGACACATCAACCATGCAGAAATGGTGAAGATCCAAAATGGCAAAAGTAAAAAAGGTCATGAAAGCATACTGATCTTAGCTAAGCCAAACAGGTTGGAAACAAACATAGAAAGCAGCTAGGCCCTTCCTACGTGATTGTGAAAAGAAAAGGGTGAATTAGTTATTGATAAATACTATTGCAAATGGCCCTTGCTGTTTATCAATTGGGAAGCTTGTGCCATGTGGCAAATTTAATATCAACCTACTACTCTCAATCATTTGAGGAGGAAGACTCACATCCTATCCACAAAAGTGCTACTACTGTGCTAGAGTGCTGATAAACTGAAGCAAAATGCCACACTCCCAGTACTAGTAGGCTGGTCATCAACCTAACCATTAATCAACTAGAAATGTTGTATCATGGACACATGTATTATTAACATCTAGTCTCTGTTCTTTTACTGTCCCCCTGGTATCTTTACCTGTCCTTAGGGGTTGGCATTTGGCAAGATACCCCCTTTTGTGATATGATCACTTGTGATGCAGTCAGATCAAGGTGTGCTGTGACATCCATCCAAAGAGCTTTAAAAAGTTGGCTTCTGATTTTTATGGCGAGCAAGTTATTGGTTTACTTTGCTTTGGATGGTTTTCAAATTTTCAGTGGAGAGTTGAGCATGTTATTAGACTTTGATTTGGCAATTGGGAACAATGTACTAGTGATGCATTGTTGCTGTCGATACAGGACAAGGGACTCACCTGTGACCTGCCTGCCGGATTCACCTAAAGCCATTGTCTTCTTGCGGCTTGTCAGTGGAGAGACGAGCAGCTTGCATGCAGATGGCGCCATGGACCCGTTCTGACACCGGCCGTTCGTCTCATCTCCCTAGGGCGCCCTTTTTCTTCTTCTTCTTCTTCTTCTTCTTCTTCTTCTTCTTCTTCTTCTTCTTCTTCTTCTTCTTCTTCTTCTTCTGCTAATCTGCTCTTGTTTAGGGGTTTTAAGAATGAAATTTAGATTAGGTTTAATAACGCAAGCAGTTCATCGAATCATGAGTGATCAGTCTAGCTCGATCTGGAACCATAATGCGGGTGGGCTTATCGGGAAGTGGGTGGAGCTGGTCTCCGATGCGGCGGCGCATGATGGAGTGGTCGAATCCGGCAAGGCGCGGGTCACCGGGATGCTCCTCGCCGCCGCCGCCGCGGGAGGCTCTGCTTCCATGGGGACGACGGTGGAAGGCGGCTTCGACTCTGTGCTAATGTTTTACAGGCCCTTGTACTATGTTGTATTGTCGTTCATGTCCAGTTTAAAAACCGTCTTGGGTTGCCAGCACCGTCGGATCACACATATGCGGTTCAGATGTTGGAACACGGTGCACGTTTTCTAAACGAACACCTTTTTATATGGAACTATTTAAGAAGGACCCCGTAGGATCACTAGCAATGGTAGCCATCTGACCCTACGATAAGATCTGGACGGCCAAATATGCTCAACAAGTGTGAGAATGATCACGGAAATGCATGATTCACATCAAAAGAAACTGTGGTTTCTCTCAGATAAATATGAAGTTTATTGCCACGTGTTCATTCCTACCTGGCCATTTTGCAGTGCTGTGATATTTGTATTTTCTAACGACTCATTTGTAATACAGGATGTTAAAAAATAACAAATGCATGATTGAGACATCGTGTATGAACAAATAAGGTGGGAATGTAAAATGCAGGAATTTAAAATATGTTTTTTTAAAGGAAATGATGGTATGTTTGGATAGTTCATAAGAAAATACCATGGAAATTTGTATAGATTCTATATAGAGAAGATGCATTAGACTTCTCAAAGAAAAATTAGAATGAGATTCAAGCTTATGGAATAAATTCTATAGTAATAGAATGGAAAAGGTCTACTTTCAGTCCCTCAACTATAAACCTGTTATTATTATTCCCTCAATGTGACATCCTATTTATCAATTTAAAACAAACAATATAAGGATTAGAGAGATAAAGAGGGGAAAGAGGCAATGTTGACATATAGGTTGCAGTAGTTTCTTTGTTTTTTTTTTTGTTTTTATTATTGATGTTAATATCACCATTGTTTACCTAAGTGAACTTCATGTAGACACCACATGACTAAAAACACCCTAGTTTAGATCGAGAGATGAAATGCATACGGTTGAAGAGTTAAAAGATAAAAATAAATGATTTTATAGTTACGATAATAAAATTAGACCAAGGCTATAGCTGAGAACTAAAAGTGGCTTATTCCTAATAGAATCCAAAGGAATCTAACAACCTTCGATTCTATGTTCTAAACCAACCTACTAAATTTCCTACGGATTTGAATCATTTAAAATTCTTATGAAAATACTCCGTAACAGTACAATACACCATTTCCATTAGTAGTACTTTTGAAGCTACGGAGTATCTACCAAATGTACCTATCATATTCAACTAAGCCCAAGAATATAATATATGGGAGAGATTTCACTTTAGTTGATTATTACTTTCAATGTTCAACTAACTATTACTGTTTTAAACAGCAGAAATAAATACTTTGTTAAAAAACACAACAGATCCGGAGCTTAACGTTGTGTGTGGTACATGTGTTGATAAAAGAATACAGAATGTTTTGCCTTCATGGGTTCCGTGCCGTAATATGGCCAAAATATATTTTTCGGTTAAAAGAGACAAGCGTTAAGGTCCCATCTCATTGTTATCAGCAGAACAGAATATAAGGTTGCATCCCCGCTTCATTCAACTCTCTTTGCTACTTTCTTCCAGATGTCCATCGATACCGTAATTAGGCAAGCAAAAGCAGCACAAGTGACTGAACCAGCAAGGGTGAAGTTCAGCTCACAAGTCATAATTCACGACACAGTTATGGATCATGGAAAAGCTGCTCCATTCACTAATCATGAAAAACTTGGTACAATCACTGCAAAAATTATTAGTGAAGCACACGATGTTTACATCTCGTATAGATCCCAGCTACACTTTCTCCGCTCCCACATGGTTTCCCCTACCCTTTCCTATTCCTGTTTGTACAATTCTACCTTAGCTACCCGGCTGTACTTCTGAAACATTGGCTGCACTTGGCCACTAGGGGTTAGAAAGGATGAACAACTAAAATATAAAAAACCAAGAGAAAAAACGAATGGAGTTAGCATTGCTGTTAGTGTTAGTTCTTTACAGCAGTCAGAAGTTGGCACTGGGCCCTGCTGGCCGACGTGAAAAAAACCGGCCGTCCCTGGTGCGAACTGCAATAAGAAACTTGTCAGAAGGTCACACGAATCATTTATCAATGTATTGCTAAGCAACAGTGAGATGCCTGTATTACCGTGGAGGGCGTCATGTACAGTTGTTATGGTGCAACCACGGTGTTCCCATTGATGATTGCATCATCCACACAACTTTTCTTGCCCTACCCGTGCATCGAGCAGTTCATGCATTCGCCCAGCATGCAGATCAGAAGCTCAACATCAGAGTTGGTCTTGTGAGATCATCCTACATCTTTTCCTCGTCTGCTTGCAGCTCTTGTTCTATCTGCTGTTTGTTTTGCTTGCCGGCTTGGATTGGATGGTTTAGAGTCCTGTGAGGAGATTTTGAAATTTATAAATACAATGGATATATGAGGTTGGCTAAAGTTGCCAAAGATACAAGTTAAGGATCAATACATTTTTAGTAGCCAACTGTGCTTTAGACATTTCTGCTTCTGCCTCTTTTTCAGCCTTTTTCCTATCAAGCTCAGCTTGCTTGCGGTTCTCTTCATGTGCTTTCCGAAACATTGTTACAAATGTTAAGAGGGTAGAGATAACTGCAACATAATGATCAACATAAGCGTTAAGCAGCATATCATAACAAGCAAACACATATGTTGATGCTAAAAATTGCAGAAATAAGATATGCTCAATCAACTGCAAACCACAAAAAATAATTTATCCTAAATTACATCAAGCATTTGCAAGTATTACATATTTATGAGTTGAAATATTTTAAATAAGAGTGTTTTTTCATGATAATGTGTCTGTGCTTATAGTGGTGGGTGCTCACACGACTGACAGTATCTTGATTCTTCACAAGTACTCAGAAAAAGAAAATGATGAATGCACAACCTTAGTAATACGTCACCTTGTTCATAGAAAATAGGCCAAAAAAAACTATACCTTGCTCAAATGGGCAACGGACAGGATCTTCGCCGAAATATTTAATTAGTGCATCAGCCTTTTGTCCCTGAAAAAATAGTGCAACAAATATTCAAGGCTAGAAGGAATTTAGGGAGAATAGAATGCATGCCTTCATAGAAAAAAAATATACCATACCACTTCAGAAAATAATGATGACAGAGATTGCACACCAGCTCCAGCATTGTCAGTGAATTCTTTCAGTTTCTGAACAGTACAAACAATACCAGTTTAGAACCAACGGGATTTCAAACAGCCTTTACTCTACAGCTTTACAAAAACAGAAAATAACTTTTTAAATCAGGTTCACATGTCAGATTGATTGAAACAATGGTATATCAGTAACAGGTGATGCCCCTCCCTCCCACCCATGTATATGTCAGAGGGGTACATTTGTCTTGAATAACAGGTGTATACAAGAGTTGGTCACCAATAGAGGCACTTTTATTATTGTATGTTATATCTTTTTTATTCTCATTTGGGCATGTCCCAGTAAAATTGATGTAATGCTGTCCGAGAAGCACATCTAGATGACAACCATAAAACAAACGAATGAAAAAACTGTCAACAGGCCTGGAAAACATTCTCAACTGCCAATAGTCAACAGGCCTGGATAACATTCTCATAGAATTTCTGAAGAAATTACTCATTCTAGCCCACATCACAGGTAGTGCAATCCACTAAAAAGTACCAACTAAGTAATATTTAAATGTCAGAAATAAGTTATATGAGGCAGATTGTTGACCTCACGAAAAATCTGTGATACTGGACCATCACTTTCTGAAGCATTATACTCGAGTTGAACCTTTTCCAGCCCTTTACTAACCGCTTGCATTTCTTCTGCCAGCATTTTTAGTTGTATCTGTTAAGGAAAAAAAAACGATTAGAACAACATATACATCTTGAAAGTAAATAAATTATATATGCTACAAGATTGATAGAATAGCAAGAGAACTCAAACCTTTGATGTAGCTTCTAAACTAACAATATCCACATAGAAGTTCAGAAGCTGTGGTGATTTTGCAGCAAGTACCTGATATTACAAAAGAATGTGTTAGCGTGTATGCAAAGATAGATACTTCGTGTAAAATCACTTTAAATCAGGCAACAGTAAACTTAACCAGGACTAAAAAGAAGTTATGGCGAAATACTCAAAACTATAAGTCATCATAGAATATAGCAATATCACCTTGTTATGGTCTTTATTAAGTTGAAGTGCATCATCATACATATATATTTGCTTACAACATAACATGCAAATCACAGGTTCCACCATCAATAAATAAATTGACACTTTCAGGGTCCTGATTTGAATAAAATTATTTGATGCAGTACTTGATTTACAGTTGATTTACTATTGGTTAAAAGCTACCATGTCCACTTTCGACAGCCCAGCAGAACAGGAGTTGTAAAAGGCATACCTTGCAGAGGTAGTGCATAAGTGTCATCTTATTATTTGTTGCTCGGGTATCTGTTAGTTTTAGAAGACTGTCCAACCGGAAGCCAACTGCAGCACCTGTAAGCAAACCAACAAATGTGAACTTATCCAAGAACAGTACTAATAGTTTAATATATATATAACCAAGTAAAGAAAATCAAAAGAATGTTCTAGTGTAAAGAAACAGTTATAACTAACAAACAATTTGAATGTCACTAAATGTGTAACCTATCATTATGAACTCTAGAAGAACGAGCGAAGCCATCGGTAGCCCTACTGATACTCCTGTATCCATGGTGGTGATAACTGATAATTGACTTAAACTAAACACATTGGTGGCATTACAATGGTTTCTTCAGATACTAGTATGTTTCCTATACTCCAAAAGAAAGGGAGGAATGATAGCCTAAACTAATTATTCGTTCCTCCTAGGATGTACAATCTATTTGTTACATCATAATGCTATGTTACTGTTCTTGTGGGTAAGACATGTTACAGGATAACTTCAATGTCAATCTCTTCATTTCTACCTAGCAAGAAGCCAGTAAAATCTAGTAGACATAAATGGAGCTGCATTTCATAAGGCAATGAATAACTACAGATAATGTGACCAACTAAATAGGGTGTAACAAAGAAAATGCAGCTGTTGTACCTCTAGCAGTACCCTGGTTCAACGTATTCCCAAGGAGGAGAATTTTCTTCATGATTTCTTTTAACTTGAGAGAACTTCGAATCTGATAATGCAGATATTTTTGAGGAAAACAAGAATTTGATTTAGTATACATTACATAAGAAGCAAGAGCAATAGCAAAACACTAATCCCGATTCTAAATGGACCTCATCACATGAAGAGTCTATGGTGTTCAAACTTTTTTTAAGATCTGCAACTTGCGAACCAAACTGGATCTTGAAGGAGAACACCCGCAGTTTTGACTCCATTCGTGGCACTTTCATCAATTCTAGGAAGAACTGCACCAGGAAAACAATTGTTTCATGCAAACAGACCTACTCAAATAAGCTGGCATAAATGTATAACACCCAAGACCATTTTACTTTAAAACTCAAAATGTAAAAAGCCCCCATAAATGTTGTTTGTGGATGTGGGTGGGCCAGGCCATCAACCCATCACATACATAGCAGCAGCAAATGCATGGCCAACCCAAAGTTAAACAATGAAAAAATAACTAATTGGTTAATTCGTAGTTAAGTTATTTAATTGTCATTTTATCCATTAGCACTATTTATTAGGTTTATCTATTTAAAAAGTAGGAGATTCGTTCATGACTTTAAACAAGTATTTCATGAATTTAGCCTCTGCTTATTCCATCTCTCTGTAGGTGTTCCACTCTTCCTCTAACTGTGCACCTTTCTACTCCCATGCCAGTTTATCCTTAAGCCGTGCCCATTTTTTATAGAAGACGAGCTAAACAAGGTTTTCCCCACCCTATTTCCTACCCTCTTAACAAGAATTTAGCATCTGCTTACTATTCCATCTATATCTGTTGTGTTCTGCCTTTCTCTAGCTTTGGTGCCCTTTCTCTATTATACCAAATTGCCAGTTTATTCTTGAGCCATACCATATGGCAGCTTCTAAACAGTATTAACCCCGTTTTGAATCCATGTTCACAACACCGATATTGGTGATCAAACAGAGGTACCAGAAGGTTGTTTAATGGACATCTAAACTCTGACCATTGTGTTGCATTCCAAAATTGCCAAAATTTCCCATTAAGACAATAAAAAAGTGCTTTTATGTATGCTGACGGGGCTAATATACATAAAGCACAATGGGCGAACATTCTAATTCCAGTAATCTGGTACCACCCAAGGGAGAGAGAGCCACTAGATGGCAAATAACAATTACCTGTTCACATTTACCCAGATTTTCCTTATCTCCAGTGTAATTCTGACAAAAAAAAAGAGAGAGAATAAGACAACATAGTTTTAAAATGAGATCACAAGAACGCCAAAACATTGTATTACCTTGAGAAGTTCCATTTCTTCTTTTGTAGGACAGAACTTTATGAGGTTCTCCACTTGATCAACATCCAAGGTAGATTGGTCCAAAGCCAAAGCCGCACTCTAGAGAAAATTTTAGCCATTAAGATATCAAAAATCAATCATGGCATAAAAACCATTACCTTCGCTTGTTTTTATAAGATAATTACCACCACGTCTGGCAGTGGCATCTTCACTTTTGTCAGCATGATCTCTGTGTTGTTTGCCCTCCTCAACTCAATCTAATAACATAAAAGTATTAGACTACTGTAACATGGTCATCTACAAAGTCTAATAAGTACAGGAAACTCAACACTTTCTTGAGACTTTGCATAGTTTTGTGCTATGATAATGGGACCATGTAACACATTTGTCATAACTTAAATGTCCCACAAATCTAGTGACTGACTGACCTTGATCACTGTTGCAATTTAGAAAGGAAATTAGTGTTAGCATGTACTTACTAGGTGAACCTTTTCTGGCTTTGAACCAAGAGATTTTCTTCGTGAATCAGATTTAGAGCTGTCATCCGATTTTCGAACAGCTGCTGGGAAAAGACTTTCTAGCTCTGACAAATCGAACTCTGAAACACTGCAGAAAACAAAATCACAGACATTAAGAAGGCAAAACCTAGTAAAAAAAGCATCACAAATATTTAGCCGGTCTTTGTGGACTAGTACTCTATGAGATTATTAGCAAAGAATTGTAGAAAATTCAATGCTACAATCATGGCTGTCAAAGTATTTACAAATCCAGGATTCAGCCTAACAGCAATCACTTCATTGAAATTCATGTACATCTATCGATAAGCATAGTCAAAATGGAAGAAGAATTTAAATCAAAAGGATATACCTCTGTGAGTCATCATTTCGCTGTAATTCTTCCCATAGACTTCCTTGCAAAGCCCTTGTCACTTTGATCCAATGCAATGGCTTTAATGTTGATTTACGTGCAGCTGCAGCCCCAAAACCTGATCCTGAAGAACGTATTGCCCCACGCCCTCTACCTAATAAACTACTAGGATTGCCTCCTGGAGGTGGTGGTGCTCCTGGTCCTCTAGGAGGAGCTCGTGCATGTCCACCTGGAGGAGGAGGTGGAGGAGGACCACCAAGCCTTCCCCCAGGGGCAGGCGGCGGTGGAGGGGCTCTCCCACTAGCTCCAGGTGGAGGTGGGGGAGGTGGAGCTCCTGGACGTGTGCCTGGAGGGGGCGGAGGAGGTGGAGCACTTGCACGACCACCTAGATGAGGTGGAGCACTTGGACGACCACCTAGTGGAGGTGGAGGAGGTGGAGCACTTGGAAGACCACCTAGAGGGGGTGGAGGTGGCGGTGGACCAGGACAGGCACCTGGAGGTGGTGGAGGAGGTGGAGGACCTGGACGTGCACCTAGAGGGGGTGGCAGAGGTGGGGGAGGTGGTGCTCCTAAACGTGTGATAGGCGGTGGTGGCGGTGGAGGAGGGGCATTAGAATGTGTTGTCAGAGGTGTTGGGGGAGACAATGGAGCATTGAAGCGTTCTGCTAGAAGTGGGGGTGGTGGTGGAGCATTAGAACGCAAGATTGGTGGCGGTGGAGGAGGAGCGGTTCGTAATGAGGGTGGAGGTGACAGTGAAGGAGCACTTGAAAATGCTCGAGAGGATGAGGCTAGGGGAGGTGGCAGTGGGGGTGGAGATGGAGCACTTGAAATTGGTTTCAGTGGTGGAGGTGGTGGTGGTGGTGGAGGTGGAGAAATAGTAGAAACATTTGACCTTAGAAGCGGGGGAGAAGGTGCAGGTGGAGCATTTCCACCAACACCTGACCTAGGAGGTAGAGGAGGGGGTGGAGGGGGAGGGGCAAAAGTTCGTGTTTGTGCTCCAAAAGACATAGGTGGAGGTGGAGGGGGAGGGGGAGGAATACTTGACAAGCCTGATGAAGCCGGAGGAGGTGGCGGTGGCTGCTGCTTTGTAGTTGATCTCATGTGCATTGATAGGGAACTTGAAGAAGCAAAGGATGGTAGGGGTGGAGGTGGAGAAAGAGCTGCAGCTTGGATTTTTGATGCAGTTTGTGCACCTGATGATACGGGAGATGCAACTTTTCCAGCATTGAATTTGTTATTTGTATGCATGGAATGGATAGCTAGTGCAGCCGGAGAACTATCATATCTGGATGGAGGATGAGATGGCCTATGCACAGAGGTAGTTTCAGATTCTTTATTGGGTGAAATCCATCTGCGCATTGTCTTAGGTTTGGCGACCTTTGATTGTTCTTTCAACAGTTCACTATTGCCTAGATTTTCTTCCAATAAAACTGGCTCGGGTGCATTGTCTACTGGTATCTTCTTTGAGGGTACAACTTTATCAGGTATTTGCCTTCTGTCATTGCTTATCCGTGGGCTCCTAGCCCTAGCTTCTATTTTAATTCGAGGAAGTGATATGCCCACATCTCGTCTGCCACCAGACTCTTCTCTCTTGGTTTTGATTTTTGTTGCAATTTCAGTGGCTGGCAACACGACAATGCTGCCCTGCACAGTGGTTTTCTTCAGAGATATGGCATCCTCGAGCCCAGATTTCAATTTAGCTTGCTCCATTTTGCTATCAGTTGTATCAGCAGGTTTAGTAACCTCCATCTTCTGATTATTGTTATCTTGCAAGTCCATACTCTCGATAACAGATCTATCTAATTTGGATATAGTGCTCTCTTCGTTTACTACATTTTTCACTTCCTGCATTAGGTTTCCATTATCAACTATAGTTTTCTCTTCATAGATCACCAGCTCATTATCCACGATTATTGTGCTTTTGGTAATAATCTTGGCATCAGCATTCTGCAGTCCTCTGTTTGGTATAGTTCCCAAACGGGTATCCTCATCCACACTAGACAAAGTTCTAGGAGAGCTGAATCCAGAATAGTCCAAATCAGGGTATTTCAAGATTTTTGCAGATTCGTCTGGCTGGCACTGAACTTCATCACTGCAACTTGGATCTATTGCCGTGACCAAAGTTTGTGCAATTACACCTTTCATGTCCTCCTTCTGACAGATGGATTCAAATTTGTTCCCCTCTGAATCTATAGATGCAGCAACCACTTGTATGTCCTGGACAGAATTGTCGTCCTGGTCACTTCCATTGCTTAATTTGGACTTCTCCTGATTCTCACACACCAGCTGCAAACCTCCAGGGTTTCCCAAACTTGCAGCAGGTGCACTTGCTGGTCTATTATTCATGTAACCTAAATTCTGGGAGATAACTATCTTCACATCCTCATCAGCCCGGTGCTTCTCTAGGCTTCCACTTTCTTCACTTGACACTCCACCATCCAATTCTGCATCACTTGTTGATGTTCTACCATCAATTGACTGTGTTTCTGGATCTCTTCTAGCATCATGCCAGTCCTCCTCCGCTTCATAAAACTCCTCTCCCGTATCTACTGAAGCAACATCTGTCTCATCTCCATCATCAGCTACCTCCTCCATGGTAGCAGCAGCAGGCTTGAAAGAACCAGGGTCCGAAAAGACTACCTGGTTCAGAAAAGGTACTCTATTTAGATTCATTGTTCATAGGGGACACTAAAGAAACAAAATAGAAAGAAAAGCGTACATGCCGTAGAATTTATTACCTCAGCTCGGAAATCCCTTGGGAACTGATTATTAGCATTCCATGACACATCAATATCATCACGATTCAGACCAAGGATGTTGGATTGAATGAACGCAGTGTTGAACATGACCCTAAACATTGTCTCTTCATGCTCAAGGTTATCACCAATGTGAATGCACTCAAGAACCACATCTCCTTGAACACGGCAAAAGGCACCAACTTTTACCAGGACTTCCGTCTGCATTGCAACCATTTGTCAAAGACAGTTTGGGATAATGGTACGTTATTCCACAAGTTAGGAGTAAGCATTACCTGCCCATAACGCTGGAGATGTTTCTTGGTCTTTGGCATCTCATAAAGGATCTTTGAACTCTTGTTACCAGGACTTGAGTCTTGCCCATGTACACGTAAATATGGCCTACAACCCCCTTCAGCATCAAACCTCGGAACAACGTGGAGAACTACTGAATCCAAGATGAGGGGTCGACTAATAGGAGGCCATTCTGGACCACTTCCTTGTCTTGTTATATAGTGCAAATATCTCATATGTGAAGATTGAGGATTCAACGGAAAGAATTGTTGTATAAAATCCCTACGGGCCTGTTTATAAACCACCTCTAGAGTCTTCTGCTCACCGGTGTATGTTTTCCTATAAAGCAGCAGTCCAGCCAACATAAATGCAAGTACTGGCCACCCCCCTCTTTCACAGTGCATCAAAAGCATGTTGTGCTGCCCTTCCACTGATAACCAATTTTCGCAAGATTTCAAGAAATGATGGATCATCTCAAGCTGAAGCAGCGGACATCCTTCATATTGCTGTGGGTAGTCCATGACTGTCATGTCATACTCAGACAGGATATCTGAAATCCGGCTCCTCTTGTCCCCAGACCAGAAATTGGACACCATGAATGATGCATCTGGAAAGTAGTCCTGCAGCTGAGCAACAATGCCGCTCAAGTAATCCCTGTACTCGTCCTCACCCATGGCATCAGTCGAGAAGCAGCAGTCGAACACTGAAAATTGTGTTAGTGGAAATCAGCCAAAACTGATATTAAACAGCCTTTCATCTTTCACCTAGAATTAAAAAAATGGAAAGCACATCTAGCACTAAAAGGCTAGCAGCATCCTGATTTTTTACACTGCAAAAGTGCTAAAATTCACAAATCCAGTTGAATTCAAGTATTTGATCCAAGTGGTTTCAATGGATAACTACACCGCTACAATGAATATTAGATTAGAAGTAAGCAGAAATTGACCATATGAACATGCAAGCAGGATATGACTATGGGCCTATGGCCGATTTTAGCCAAATGCAGTTGAACCCAAAGCTTCCTACAGAGCAAAACTCCAACAACCACACCAGATTTATAAAAGGAAACAAATAAAGGAGATTTAAGCGAAAATGCAGCTGAATCTAAGGCTTATTAAACACATACAAACCCAGAGTCAGACCAAATGCATGACCCCAAATCTAACTCAAAATAAACTAAATATAGCGCTTATGCTCTGCGCATGCCCTAAATTCCCGCTTAAATCAACACCCAGTAGGCAAAACCTTCCCAACATGAGAACCCCCAAGCACACCAAAGCCACAAATCCCCCTCGGAACGAGAGGCTCCCCAGCAAATCTCAACCCCCCCCCCCCCCCCCCCGCGGTCCCAATTCCATCCAGAGGCGAGGGCATTGTACCATAGACGCGCTCGGAGATCTCGAGCAGCCGATCCGGCGTTTTCTTCAGGAAGAACTTGCGGAAGAGCGCCATCCTTCCCCTCCTCCTCCTCCGCCAACGCCGCCTCCGCCTCTCCGGCGCCCTCCCCGCCGAGCGAGCTGCTCCGATGCCTCACGCGGCCACCGATCGGGGCGCCAAAGACATGGGGACCCCACCCGCCGCCCGCGCACCCCCCCCCCCCCCCCTCTCCGGGGACCTCGGATCGACGCCTCCCCCCCGCCCGCCTAGGATTCCCCGCGTCCGCGCGCGCTCCCCCGGCAGCAGCGAGGGCGCGGTGGTGGGCGATGGAGAGAGGAGGCACCGTGGGATTGGGACTTCGCTTCCTCTCTACTGCCTTCTCCTGCTCTCTTTGTTTGAACTCCACTTTAGTAAAATCATTTTACGCTTTGCTTCTTTCAGCTCCCCGAGTTTTTACTGCTACGACTTGGTTTTTTTTTTCTAACCCAATTCTCCGCTTTGTTTAGTTTGCTTTTCAATTTCTTTCCGCTGCCGCGGCGAATGTTTTCCGGAGGAGCAGTGACAGCGGTGAAGGCCGCGACTCCAGAGACGCTCGTTGCTACCTCCTATGCCACTGACTCATGGGTCCCACATCACATGGGACCCAGCGTCAGTCACATGGGATGGAGTGGGTCGCGTGGCGGGGGTAAACGAAGGCTGGACCTCTGCGGCTGTATCGGTACGTGCGTGTCCGGATTTTCGTTTTCTTTTCTTCGTTTTTTAATTGATGGAGACGGGATCTCATCCGGTCAGAGAGATTCTTTACCGCGAGCCCCTGAGTTCGCGGGAAATATGAGTAGGTTGCTATTTTTGGGAGTGGTATTTCGTGCCTAATACCTGAGAATTTAGTGTGCCGGATTTTATATTTTACTTATAAATAATCCATGTCCGATCTGGTGAATACGTATTAAGTTGATTTTGACGGATCTATTTTCTCCTTGATGCATTTAAAGTCTTCAATTTATTACTCTTATAATTTTAAAATTTATCAATTATATTATTCATTATTAAATTATCTATCTATTAAAATAAAAATTTTATTTATGTTTATATAAATGTAAATTTTATATGGGTCAGACGGCTAAAGTGGAGCACCAAATTAAATATGGATTTGCTCTCCATATAACCCATTGCCAGCCCTAGTATCACGTGTTGCTGGTCAATTTCTTTATCGTTTGTACTGTCTTAGCGCAGTGCATGTTTGTACGTGGCAGTGATTAGCAGATGATTGAAAAATGGTGCAATGTTTTTTTTTTAAAAAAAAAGATGGTAACAGCGAATGAAGTGGGCCTCATTTATTATGCATTCATAAAAGAATAGAGATAGCATTTTATTACGCCATATTGATGTTTTATTGATTTGGTTGTCAATTTATTAGAGGTTCGAATTTGGAGGTAATAATGGATAATATTAACCTACCAGGAGTGTTGCTACTTGATGTCAAAATATATTGAAATGAAAATAATTGAAATACACTAAACTTGCACTGTTATATCTTCACGCCTTCATTAGAGTAATTCTTCATTGGAAGAGGCATTGTTACACTGCAAGCAGAGTTTTCTAACAAAATTCTAACTAATTCTATTTGTAAAATTGTGCCTTTGTTATCAATGCACTTGTATATAACGTGTCTATTATATTCTATCACATGGCATGTTTTGAAAGACACAATGAAAAAAACAATCTTTTTAGAAAATGTAAATACCATATACCTTATAATTTTTATATGTATTTTCTCTTACATATCCCTCGGTTCTTACTTGTCGTCAGCATATGTATTCTCTCCTCCTATACACAACTATTATCACTCCTCTGATCAGCTATATGGTTGCAACCATCCTCCTCCTTGCACTTCTGTCATACGCATCGGACAACACTTCGATAGGTGCTTAGGATTTGTAGCATGTGGCAGCGCTGGATCACTAATGACCATGTCACCGCATTGACTTTGCCTTTGCTGCATTTGAGTAGCAAAATCCTCAATCAAGCTACAAGCGCCAACGACGACGATTGTAACATTTTGCTACATCTCCTAATGTAGAGTCAGAGCATCAATATGTTAGTATACGATGATGAGAGGAAGAACATACATTTGATTCTATTCAACACCACGTACCAACACGTACGAAAGTAAGGAGAGAATATACATGGATCCTATTCAACACAAAGAAGCCATACGCATGGGCATGCATCTACTGTCTCATGTCCTTTGTGCCGTTTGTACGTTTGGTCCTATATAAGCTAGTACTAAACATGCGTGACATTAATTCATTTATCTTTCCACTCAAACCCGTTGCCACATGCCCGTTACCCAAGCAAATGCACCCAAAAGCAATAAACGAACAAGCTGAAGGACCCATACAAAGAACTCCATCCAAAAAAAAAAAGCCTCATAGTCCAAACCGACGACCACGATCACCCCACCAGTCACCATCCAGCCCAAAACGGACGGCTCCCCTGCCCTCCTGGCACACCCGCATGGCCGAGCGCGTGGGGACAAAACCGTAGCGGAGAACGCGGAAGTGACCGCGGGACGTGGGGAGGAGAGAAGGCAGCAGAGCGGAACGGGATGGAGGCGTGGCCGAAACAGTGGAATCGCGCCGTGTTTTTCACCGCGCGGCGACGGGGTTGGGCGGGCGCTTGGCGTTGGCTCCAGGCAGCGGCGGCACGTACGGCGGCAGCTTGGACGGGAGCTCTGGCGACGGCGACGGCGACGGGGGGCCCGACCGTGTTGGACGGACGACGACGGCGACGCGTTTCGATCGTTCCGTGGATATTGTTCCTGTTCTTCTTCTCTCTTTTTTTTTCCCCTTGCTTTTCGGGGATCTTGGGAGACGGGAGCGACGGCGCTGGTCGCTAGCCGTGGATAGCGAGAAGTGTGGCGTGTGGCGTGCATTTGGTCCGAGAACTACCGAGATATTTCTCACTTTTACGGAAAAAGATACGCGTGAGTGCAATGTAATTGGAGTTTTCCTCTGGAAAAAAGATCTGGATGGGGGCCATTTCTCTCGAGTTTTTTTATTTTATTTTTTAACGGAAACTTCTCTCGGGTTATTGGACCGAGGAGATCGAGGTGTTAGACATTGCTAATTGACGATCTTAACACTAACAACCGTTTAATCTAAAAAACACCAACAACCATTTACGTACAGCTTCTGCGAAAGTTTTCGTCTGCGATGAATTCTCGTGTGAGAGTATTTGCATGGACGCGGAAGTCCACGTCGCGGATGAGTTCAGCCGGGTGGCCGCCTGCCATCATCACACCCATCTGTACGGTCTACGGTGGCACGACGTCGCGACCCACTTGGCAATAACAAAAGCGCGGAAAATATACCCACACGCGGCTCATCGCATCGCGGATTCGCGTCCCATAAAAGCAGCGTCACGCGCGTCTTCGCCGTGCAAATGAACCACACACATTCACAGGTTCCAGCTCTCCCAGTTCACGAGCACATCAGTTTTTACTTAAATTAATCATATCATGTACCAACAAGTTTTTCATAAACGCCAGATAATAAATATCACTGAAATTTTGAAGTATATTATACATCTATCTTTAATAGTGTTATACAATCTCATCTTTAAATTATCCTTGTAACGCCGTGAGAATATAAGTTTTTCATCTTTAAATGAATCGCTAAAATATATTTTGTCTTAAGTTTTTAATTCAGCTGGTTATTAAGTTGGGGATTTATCCTATTACTTTTTTTATTAAATAATTGCAGTTATTGGTTATGCTCCTATCAGTAGTAGTTAGTGACCGAAGATGTAACCAATTTCTATTATCTTGAAAAAAAAAACTCAGACTCTCTGAGCACCCTTACGCGGTAACGCGACTGGTAGCAGTTTTAACTCTGTCCAATTATCCGAGCAGTAGAAAGTTTCGGCATGTACCGCTCGTACCCTGCTTCTGCTGCCTCCTGCTACCGCTGGCCCGCTGCCGGCTGCACGCGTCGTTTCGACGGTGCGGTTAATGATCGCGAGAAGGGCCTTAATCATTCGCTCATCAGCACCAGGACTAGAAACGTGCAACAATAACGACGTTATTGTATTTTTTACGTCAATTAGTAGTAGCACTAATTGATGGAGGAGTATTATTGATGGTGACGGCCAGCGTCCGGCTGTTCGGTCGCGGTCGCGCAGAGGCCACAGCGAGCGGCAGGTCATGTCGCGGGAGAGGCGAGCGTGCGTGCTCGCTAACCTTTTTCGCGGAGCTGAGAACCGAGAGGGCTAGCTCAGGCGACAGGCGGAATATTAGGCCACTGTGCGTGTGCGGTCGCGGCGCTGGACCAGCGGAAGGGCACATGCGCCGCCGAGATCACGCTTGTTAAATTAACTCCATGCGGTGCGTGCAGTGGCTGCGTGCGGCGCAGCCACCGGAGAGATAGATGATCATCGGCTGCACTTGGAAGGGAGGTGATGCCGGATCGGTCGGTCAGGGTCGCGTTTACTGCGGGGTTGGTCCGTTTGTATAGTTGGAGTTTGCTAGTAAAGCTTCGGTCTTGTTAGGTTCTGATCGGGGAGGGCCGTTTCGTCGGCGGATCTGTGTCCAGTTGCGAGGACGGGCGACTGAAGTCCAGCCCACAGCTACTGCCAGTAGCATGCCATCTACTGGTCGAGTCGTACTCTCCTCGGCCGAGCCATTGGAGCTTGCCAGTCCAATCTGGGCCTCTCAGGCCTAAGTTGTGATCCGTTGCGTGCTGTGTTGTTTGCAAATTTCTTCTTTGCAGCCTGAATTTTTATCTCCTACTCGATCAGGATTCACCTGACGATGACGACAACATGTAGAGATGAATCATGAATTTGAGCAAAATTTCATGGCTGCCTGTGTACCTACAAGTTGGGCAGGACATGGTTTGCAATAGACCAATAGTTTATTCAGATATCAACTGCAATATCGGAGGTAAAATGAAGACCGAACCCCATCAGAAGTAGACATAATGCTTCCTTCGTATCTTTTCCATTCATTGGTTGGATCTTCACCAGCGGGAGATACATAGATAGGATGATACTAAGTATTCGGTTCTACTTTTTACAGAGGCTAGCTTTACAAGAACTACACCATTCTGTGGTGGTTATTGGTTCAGCTACACAAATAATTGGTTGGTTCAACTCAATGATCACTCGAATTAACCACACTCGTCAGCTGTTATTCCTAGGCACGAGAGAGAGACACCATTTCTGTGGTGGATGTGACACAGGAGTCTTTGGGGAATCTACAAGTGCCAAGTTATTATCTACTAGAAGCAGTAAGGCACAGTCGAGAGAGAGAGAGAGAGAGACCACTCCATTCTGTGGTGGATGTGACACAGGACTCTTTGGGGAATCTACAACAAGTGCCAAGTTATTATCTACTAGAAGCAGTAAGGCACAGTTTCGATGATTTTCCTGTGATATAAGAATCATATAATGTTTCCAGTTGGGTTTTCATCTTATCAACAATGTTACCACCAAAAGCGAGTTTCTGGTTCTGACAGTAGAAACATCAGAAAACTCACACATCCTCTTTGCTGTTATGTACCTCAGGTGCTGCTTCTCCATTGCAAAAATGGCCAATCTTTTCCTCACTTGTATTATTTTTTCCCTGCTATCATAATAAGGAAAAATCATCAAGTGTAATTCATACATATTTTCAGAGCAACAAACAGAAAAAAAAAGAAATCTCTTCAGTTTATCATCCTAGAACTAGAATGGTTCCAAAACAACTGACGGGCAGTTGCCTTATCTTTCCTTGAATTCATCTATCATTGCAGTGCAGCTCAAATAATGGTCAGACAAACATGAAAATATTTCTAAAACTTTACATTTCCATATATTCCTGATGTGATCAAATTATTGAAACTATTTGCCATGTGTACACAGCATAATCTAAATCGAAACACATGAAAAGGTATAAAAATGAATTTGCATTTGAGTAGCTGAAGTTTAAATAAATGCCAAATCCAAGAGCATTGAGAAAGAAGAGGAAGGAAATACAGTAGATTTTCTTAGGTTCACTAAAGTCAAACATCAATTCAGAAAAGTATGTACTGAATCTGAAGCACAATTACCTCTACTGAACCACGATTTTCGAACTACTTGCCGGATGTGGCGCTCATGTTTCTTTAACAGTTCATCAACCTTGTGTGACTGAGATAACAAAGGGCCAGAATATTCAACCCTCTCTCCTTGATCATGATCACCCTGAAGGTTTAAACAGCACACTGTTTACAACTTTATTAACACCAAAGAAGCAGAAACTATAAAATATGTAAATGCCTCACCTTGATGCTGTTTTTTGACGAGAGGGTATCCCCAAGATACATTGCATTGGAAAAGTTCTGAGAGTGGTAAGTGTCATAAGAATAAAATGAATCTGGACGTTCTAACTGTGACCATTTCTTCAGAACCGCATGCTTTGCTACATCATGAGGTTCTCGAACTTCGGAGTTGACAGGTGCTATATGCGCATCTCTATTAGGTTGTTCCTTCAAGCCAAAGTTCTGGTTCTCTTTAGTTGGCATCTTATTGTCCTGATCTAGCTCAGCAGTAAATTGGCCCCTTGAACTAGATCTGGTCCGAGATCTAGCAAATGAACAATCTTCTGGTGGTTTTTTAGCCCAAGCAAAGCCACTAGATGATGAAACAATCAATGGGCCAGAGAAAGGGATTTCTTCCCGTGAATCATTCTTAACATGGCAGGCCCTTTCTTTAACTTGTGACACTGAAACTGGCTGTATGTCTGCAAATAGACTAGCATCACCATTTACCTTTGTACGATCCAGTATTGAGCTATCCTTGGTTCCATTTGCTTTAGTTTTGGACTCCTGAAGCAAGAAAGTAAACCAGAAGATATTTAATGAGTAATATTGCCAGCATTTAAAAATATTCAAACAGAAAAAAAAACCTCTTTGCCATCAGTTTGCTTATTGAATGTAGTTGTTTCTCTTGCAGCTCTGCTGAGCCTTGATTTCCTTGATGCTTCTGGCCCATGACCTCTGCTAGCCTTTCTTCTGGAACATAAAAGCAAAAATAAGATTGTTATTCAGTGCACAAACAAAACTGAACTTCCCAGCTATCATTGTACTGATAACAACTTAATGATATATTGTTGGGAACTCTCTACAATAAATTCCAATTAGTGAAAATTAGTACTTGAACTAAAGTGATATTTTCTAAGTTTCTAATTTCTTTCCTATTTTAAAAAATGATTCCACATTTAACACACCCACCTGTGTGAATCTTCTCGTAGTTTTGCATCCATCTCCTTGTTGGGTGCATACTTTGGCAGGCTTGAAGGGTCACATGCATAAGGCTTTGTCTTGAAAAACTGTTGCAGTACAAAACAAGGAGAGGCCTTTTTAGCAGTCTGATTCAATATGATCATTTGAACTTTTACAACACAGAGAAAAAATATTAACAAGGGTAAATGACAATGTTTCATTATACAAGTGATGTATAAGTCAATTGGAAGTTTGAAACAAATATGTCAGGCCTCTGCACCGAATTTCTTTGCTAATTCTTTGTGGGGAAACAATGGACAGCAGTGCAACACAGGGGTACTATATGTGAGGGACAAGAGAACTTATTAAAGGCCAATTGAAATTAAGGACTTAAGCCAAAATAAATGCTAGTCATACTGACAATAATAATCAGTGTTGTTTTAGATTGATATAGTAATGCTACAATAGTTTCAACATATTTTCTGCATTTGCAGTTTCATAAAAATAGGAGTGTAGAATAGTATTCCATGGTAACGCATAGGAAAATAAACTGGCAGGATAAGAGTTTCAGAAATAATTTTTCAATGAACCAACAACAGAAAGACTGAGTTCTAAATATATGACTTTTTACCCTTAACATAATGAAATACATACATATGATACAAGATGGTGCAATCTTACCTCAGATGTAAGAGCACCTGATGCAGTACCACGTTTGTAGGGCTCCACTGATAGAAGAGTTTCTAGTAAGATCAATGCATGTTCTGGCATTTCTTTAAAAACATCTTGAAGGGTACTTGGATAAGGACAATGTGGTTTGAATATTGTCACATGAGGCAGCTTTGACTTCTTCCAGTACTCATCAGCAGGGGAGCCACATAGCTTAAAAATCTTATGCAACTGCTCCACCTGTAAAAAGCAAGAGATGTGAGACTATATGCAGTATGTTATTACTCAAGAATTTTGATAGCTAAGTTATGTAGGGTTGCATAATTAAAGCATAAAACAAGATGCACTGACAGAAAAAAAAAACCCATTGACATTACAACCAGAAATACAGTTTTTTTATAGCATCTATGAATGCCAGCAATTGTTAATACATCCCCCTATTTCTCACCGTCTTGTTGAACAGACTAGCCAAAAGATGTCCAGTACACAACACTACATTTTAATTTATTATCTCAATATTCAGTATCTAGCACTTGACATGATCATGAAGCTAAAACATGGTATTGGCAATGGCTTCAACAGGCTGAAAGTCAGCTCCTTGCAAATAAATCAATTCATACATAAAAAAATAAACGAGAGCATGAAGTCTTGAAATCTCAATGGCCTTATAACATAATACATTTTGTTAAGTGTCTAAAACCTATAGACTCATAGTTAACACAACTCAAATAATTACCTCGGTTCTTCCCTGCAGGATAGGTTTCCCACAGAACATTTCAGCAAATACACACCCTACACTCCACAAATCAACAGCTGCATCATAGTGAGTTGAACCTAGTAGCAGTTCAGGTGGTCGATACCACAGTGTAACAACACGGCTGGTCAGAGGATGGTTTCTGTTGGGGTCAAAGTAATTAGCAAGACCAAAATCAGCTATTTTTAGGACCCCTTCATTATTCACAAGGAGATTAGCACCCTTGATGTCACGATGTACAATACGATGTGAATGGCAATGCTCCAGTCCTGACAGTAACTGGTTCATGTAGCACTTGACCTGCAATAGGAAACAATCAGAGAAAAAGTCAAACACAATGAATGCCAATGTTATTATGAAGGGATTCTCAGAAAGCACAATTTAGTCAACAAGGGCATACCTGTGCTTCACTAAACTTGATGTCAGGGGAGGAAGAAAGTCCAGCAAGATCATGCTCCATGTATTCAAATACTAGATAAAGGCTGCATGATAACCGAGAAGTAATCAAGCCTTCTAGCTTCATAACATTTGGATGATCGAGCCTTCTTAATATTTGTATCTCCCTTGCCATGAATCTAACACTCTCCGGCTCAAAATTGTCGAATCGCACTTTCTTCAAGGCGACAATCTTTCCAGTATCAAGATCCCGTGCCCTAAATACACTGCTATAGGTCCCTTGCCCAACCTACACATAAAGTGCAAGAAAGAGTATCACAGTCAAACCCTAAGTGGAGCATACAGCTAAAGAAATTGAATTTGCATAACTACAAGGGAAAAAAATCAACTCCACAAAGTGTGCACCACAAAAGACATACAATATTTTTTGCAAATTCATAGGTGCATACAAGAGTGAATGGTTAGTACAAATTATGCATGTACCCCTCTCATACAGTGGCATTGTAAACATAAACTAGCACACTAGCAATCCTGTTCTTCTCCCAGTTAGACTTGTCCATGATGATGATCAGATAGTAGAAATGGTACAGCTACAGCGAGATTAAATTTCCCAAAAGGAAAGCACGTGAACAAGAGAGACAACTAAAACTTGTGCTGCCTCACAGGAGGAGGCACAAAATCTCTCATTCTCCCCTTTATCCTCTTGATAATTGCATATTAGTACTAGTTTATTCGTCGTGTCATAATCCATCACCAAACACAAAGTACTTCTAACTAATACATAGTATGAGATTCTTGCAAGATGCCAACCAATACAACAGAAATAACAATCTTAACAGTCATCTTCCATCTAAAAATTGACATGCGTGAAAAAGAATTGCAACGGAAAATGATCGACAAGCTATTGAAATTGAATCCCAGTACCTTCTCCAGCTTCTCGAAGGAGTCAGCCTTGAGAGGGATCCACCCCTGGATGGCCTCCCCGGCGACGGCACTGAGCCACGGCGGCCATCCGGCGGCCACCTGCTCCCCCTCCAGGCTCCTCCGGAGGCTCCGCAGCCGGAAGCTACGGGACGCCGTCGCCGCCGAGATGACGGCCTTCTCTGCCGGATCCTCCGCCTCCTCCTTCTTCTCCGACCTCCTCAACGCCGCCGCCGCGGCCGAAGAACAGCGAAGCGAGGACGCGGTGACGGATACCACCGTCGCCACGGACTCCGGCGCGCGCGGCAGGCTCCTCTCCCGGAGCGCCCCGGACGAGTCGACCGCCGGCGTCACGGACACCGTGTTCTTGGACGCGACACAGCCCATAGCGGCGGCGCACCACGCAAACCTCTCACTCCGGCATTGGACTCACTAAGAAGGAGAGCTCTCTCTCCCTCCCCCCTTCGCCGAAAGGGAGTCGTCACGGGGCAAGCACGGCACAGGTCAAGCACCACCAAGTAGTCCTCCGCGAGATTGACCTGAAGACTAATAAATGGCGCGATTTAGACGGGAGCCGCCCTCGGGCAGGAGCCGTAAGGAAGACGGTGAGACCCTGACGCCACCACCACGACCATCGTCGGCAGATCGAGACAGAGATACTCCTGCCCTACCCAGCGAAACGCGGCGGAGCCGTGATCGTGAGAGGGGGTTTTGGGGAGGCACGCGACACCCGTGGTTGACAGGAATGGAAGGAAAGATAGAGAGAGAAACAAAAAGCCACGGCCCTTCCGTCAATTCAGTCAGCGAGGGACCAAGAAACCGACGGAATCAGACGAGCAGCGCCGCCGCCACACCCGCCGGTGGCGACAGATGAAGGAAAAGGCACCAAATTTGGCCGGGGAAACGGCCGGAGAACCGCCGCCGGGGGAAGCGAGGTCGATCAGGAGGAGCGTGGGAGGATTCGCAGGTGGGAATCGCGGCGCTCGCTTTAAAATGGTCCAAAGCTCTGAGATTTTTCGCGCGCCTCCCCGCTTTTTTCTCCCTCTTTTTTTCGTTGCGCGTTTGCTTTTCTGTGCTCGCCGCGGCTCCGCCCCTGCGGGTGCTGTTCTTGTAGCGGGATTAGTGGGGATGAGTTAGGTAGGGCCCAGGGGCCAGGGGACAGCGACTTTTAGTTTTGTGCCACTTTGCGCTTTTAACCTCGTGTTAATCACTAATTCGGTTTGTGGTGGCCACAGCCCTAATTAGAGTGAGTACTTGCTTTTGGTACCTGACTTTTGGTGGATTTTCAGCTCCAAAAGAAACTCTTTTAAAGGAGAATAAATCTTTAGGTACTATTCTTCTTTCATGGTGGATTTTAGATTTTAGTTGGCATATTTTTTAAGCTCTTAAATAATACGTTTTTATATAAAAAAATTAAAATTTTAATTTTATCCTAGTTAATTCAGTCATTTATATCTTTAAGTAGCTATCATTAAATTAAATAATTTAGAAATTTTAAAAATCTTATGAGAAAATATCCATCTTTTTCTCAAAAAATCCGTCTTTTTACGAACTTCGTCTCGCCTGCTTTCTTCTCTCCTTTTTAGTCAGCCCTAATGAGACAGTAAAAAACCATCCTTTTCTCGAAAAAAGTCTTCTTTTTGCCAGCTTCACCTTCTCTCTCCCCGACGCGGGAGGGAGACGACGAGGAGCGTCGAGAGCAACGTGTGAAAGGGACACGAGATCAGCGAGCCACCTCTCGTGAGAGACCGGATCAATGTAAACGGCAGTCAGTTAGTCAAACTCTGCACACTGCAGCAGTGCAGCGTTTGCCGTGGACAGACGCCAACGAATTTCCCAGTTGTTGACGACTTCGGTTCGATTCGATTCGGCGCGACGGACGAATCCAGAGAACGAGAAATCTCGCGCCATCTATCTTTGTCTGAATGTGCTTGCTGTGCTCTGCAATTCTGCCTTGCTTGACTTCTGTTCCTGCTATATTTTTGTTGCATTCTGCCAGCACCATCCATAAGTAGGGTGCATATGAATATGCGTAGCTAAATTTTATAGATTCCTTCTCCCTGATTAGTCTTAATCATTGCCAGTTTTGTCTGAATTTGGGGGCCTGATTGGATTGTTCATATATATATATGAATATCTCGAATCTCTTGCCATCCTGAACAAGCTTTGGAACTCTGGAGCCTTGTTCATACCTAGGCTGTGCTTAACCGGCGTCCTTTCAGGTTAAGAAATGCCAACTTGGTGCTAAATTACACGGGTTTTATGGGGATCCAATTTGCAATCTTGATTGGTTATGTATGTCATCAACTTCAGTAAAGGCATTTATGTTCTTCAAATCCTTGTCTTTTGCAGGGTAATGTCATGGTCTTAGTAATAGTGTCTGGCCTTAAACTGTTAATCATAAAGAGATTGATCGGATCATTTTCTTCCCGTGATATCTACTGTAGGCTGAAGTAAACATGATCAGTCAGATGTCTAGAACACACCAACACCAGGTCATCAGGAGGAAGTAAAACTACTGTTCTTCAGTCATCAGGGCTGCTACTACTTTCAGCACTTTTTTTCAGAGATGATTAATTTATGCATATATTTTTCAGAGAATGCTAAGGTTTCCGCTGTCCAGACTCGAGAGGGTTTGAAACGGATATCACGGAGTGACCGAGTGAGTGCGAGAGCAACGCGGCAACGGGCACATTTGCTTGGTCAAACCACTAGTCCCATGCTCACACACGCAAAGCCAAACCCCACTTGAGCTTGCCGCCTAGCTGCTCCCAGAGTTTCCCTTACCGCTGGGGCTAGGTTACCTCACTCGGCAGTAAACGTGTCTACCATGCCAAACTAAAAAAAACCAGATAAAATTTATTACAATTTAAATTATTTTTAATTTTGTTTGAATTTAATGTGATTATTACAATATTATTGTTACCAACTAGTGATAAATATAGTTAGCGTATGATAACTCGAGTGAAATGCATAATACAAGTACAATCTCTCCCCCTTTCACGGTGTAGCGGAGCTGCAAACGTTTTAGTTGAAGGTATCATGGTCTATTTTACAATCTTGAATATTTATATAAAAATCAACGTAAAATTTAAATCGAGTTGCATACTATTTAATGCTAAACTTTCAACGTCGTGCACCTTTGACTCAGGTTGAGTTAGAGTAGTTTTCATGATGTGGCAATATTCTATGAGTCTAAAAAATTATTATTATAATATTTAAATATTTTAAAAGTTGTCTACTAATTTCCAATATTAAAAAGTTTAGCCACAGTGCCTCACACCACATTATACATGACCAAGGTGCATGCTTTTGAAATTTTAGGCTGAATACTTCTTATAATCTTGTTTTATAGACTTTCGTGCAAGTTCAGTGTAAAGTACCTTTTACATGTATAAAAGGTCACGCTGCATTTTTAATATGTCTATAATTTTAACCATTTCTTATAAAAGTACGATTTAGAGGTTGCGTTCAAGCTCCGGTACTGCACCTATTATTGTCATAATTTCGAACCATTTATTTGAGTCGTTTTTGTACTGCTGGAACTTCGAATTATCTGTGGGCTTCTGATAGTTGGGCACAAACTACCGTATGAAAACAGTGACGGTGGTACGGCCAGTTAACCAATTGGTTGGTGTCATTACTCGTAACTAATTCTTCTGTTTATCCAACCTAACATACCATAATTGACAGCTTCCCTATAAACCAAATTCAGAGCAGCTAACTTAGCTAGCTAGCATCTGGTAGTACCATCACCTCCATTATTCCTCTCATTGCAAAATTTGCTCAGAAAACACTCATATACCCATTACAATCAAGACCATAATTTTGGACAAGGGAATTTAGCAAAAATTCCACAATCAACCTAAGATTCAGCGATTCATGTATCCAAGGACTCAATAAAACTAATTCCTGCATCCCAAAGAAGCCATCAGACTTAGGCGCTGTTCAGAACAGCTACTGCAGCTGAGCTATTTCTTACACGAGAAACGAGGCACAATATTAATATATGATTAATTAAGTAATTAAATTTATTTAATTTTTTTAAATTTCTATATACAAATTTTATACACAAAG
Organism: Oryza coarctata; assembly: GCA_030770085.1. Taxonomy (NCBI): domain Eukaryota; kingdom Viridiplantae; phylum Streptophyta; class Magnoliopsida; order Poales; family Poaceae; genus Oryza; species Oryza coarctata. The sequence goes on from CM061475.1 coordinate 16,980,869, forward strand.
CACACGATTTAAACTATGCTAAACACCGCTTAGCTCTGTTTGAGGGAGCGGTTTGAGCAAAGCTATTTATGGTAGATAAAACGGGATAAATATTAACACATGATTAATTAACTACTACAAATTTAAAAAATAAATTTATTTATATATATATATTTTAATAAAATGTACAATTTAGCGGTTTGAAAAATGCTCATGGTAAACAATAAAAAATCCCAACCGAACATCAGTTTAAAATATAGATATAGATATAACATATATGATATAGGATTATTTGAGGAGTTAGTATAATGATACATGATGGTGTGGTGGCTTTTTATGCTAGAGTTTTGTAGGAGATTTGGACCAGAGGTTGGTGAAGATGGGGCTTCTCATCGAGGGAGAGGAGCGTAGGAGGCAATGTTGAGTCACTCAAGTGTAACAGTGAAATGCAATTTAACAGCTGCTCATCAGCTCGTTTCTGCCCCTGTGGGCTCCCCACCATGAACAGTATTATCAGCTACCTACTTAGCTAGCTCTCCGATTGCTTTGATCGATCTGATCCCCCTATCATGGACTGATCGACTGTTTTATAGGGGCACTGTTAGCTTGTAATTCATGCCAATGTCGATTGAATTGTGCATTGATCATGTAGAATGAGACGTCGAGGACACATCAAATTAATTCCGCTCTCTTGTTATATTTGCACGTTTGGGTTCGAGAGAAGAATAGTTGTTAACTATGTACCGATGCCTATCTTTTTGGAAATACGCAAAAGACCTGCACATATTTCTTTTTAAGAAATACGCAAAAAAAAACAAAGTACATACAGTCCGACCAAGCCTTAAAAAAAGAAAGAAAAGAAGAAACATGAAAGAAGTCTAATTTATATCCTATGACTATGGACTGTTTGAAAGAAGTCTAGTTATATCCTACGACTATGGACTGTTTGAGATAGTTGTAATTAATGGATTATTAGATTTTTATAATAGCTATTTTAATATAAACAGAAGAATTAACTTCAACAAAATTGAAAATTTATTCTAGCAAAGTATTATAAAAAGATTATATATACTTTTTTATAAAACACACTATTTAAAACCATGAAAAGTGTCTAAATGAATATGAATCAGAAAATAACAAGACAAGTGTTTGTGCCGGATCTCACGCACCCAGCACGAACACGTCAACGTCTGGAAGGTCTGCTTAGCTCCAATGTAGGTCGGTCGGCTTCTCTTCGTGGCTCGAGGTACGCGCGTCATGGCCTGTGAGGTCTGCTCGACTCCAGCGCGATAATGCGGGCATGCCAGACCCTGTAATTGATAAGAAGGTGAGCGAATAGGTTAGTCGGATGATAGGCCGATACGAGCTCTCGCTATCGGCTGGCCACCGATAGGATTGAGGTAGTCATCGGCCACGTTCGGATGAATCCTACTATCGGTTGATCACCGATAGGTATTAGGACGCTCTTCCATCGGCTAGAAAGCTGATGAAGACGTGGATAGATGTCGACGAATGATATGATGGTTTTGGTTGTGGTGAAAACGAGATCCTGATCCATTGGTCGCAAAGCCGATAGAGACACCGAAGGGTATTAAAAGCAAAGCGCACAGGATCCCTCCTGGTAGTCGACGGAAGCTATAGCGATCGTTCATCGGCTGGAAAGCCGATGGAGACATGTGAAGTGGCAAAGAATTATATAAAAGATACACCGGCTACAAAGTCGATGCTGCTTCGGATATGGCAAGGGCAAAGCGAATCCATCGGCTAGCTGAGTCGATGAGAGGACATCTCTTTAAAGATAGATGCGTATCGACTAGAAGACTGATGCGCTTGGAGTGGCGTTCGAGAAGAGTTTTTGAAGACTGGTGCATATCAGCCGAGAAGCCAATACGCTGGACGTGTTGCTCAATGTATAGATAATTTATTGGCTACCACTCTGATGAAACACCGTACAAAGACCTATAGGTCTAAAGCTCAATCTACCGTTGGCAGCCTCGTAGATCGAAACTAACCGATACAGCACAAGACCGACGATGGCGGAGAGAGCTTGATAGGCCGATAGGCCCTGCACGGATGTGATGCGATACATCCGATCAACCTAACAGATCGAACCTAACCGATGCAGCCTTAGATAGAGCGAGATATATCGGGATAGTGACGGGACTTACCCCTTTACTGGAGATCGAAGTTAACTGATGCAGACCTGCGTCGAGAGCCAGACCTCGCTGGTAGAAACCTAGATGAACTAGGGTAACGATACGTCAAAATACTTTTGATTGAAAGATGTGTTGATTCCTTTACAGGTTTTTAGGGGGTCTATATTTATACCCTAGTATTACAGAGTCCGACGCAATTATAACAAATATCGGACATTATCTTCTAAAAATATTTAAAAAAATATCTTAAACTAATTAAATCTTACTAAGATACGATTTATATAGAAAAATAACTTGCTATGAGTGTCATGGCTACTCTAAAGCTCGATCTTATCTAGATAATTTTTTATTTTTAGACCGAATCTCTCCTTACTTTATCTTATCGGCTTCCTTTCTATAGCAACCGGACTCTTTTTTTATACTTCAGCATATCTTTTTTTAATTTTTTATTAGATTTTCTAAATTTTAGCGTTAATAACAAGACAACATTGTGTGATTAGAAATGTGAAGCATTCTACAGTCTGAGCTGAACCGATGCCTATTTTAGAAAGCTCTAATACCTGATTGTGACCCGAGATGGTTTTTCATAGGATGCAAACAGAGATAGATAAATGAATAAATGATAGAATTATCAAAAATTAAATTATTTTTAATAAAAAGATATAGATAAAGTTTTAACGATTTCTTTAGATGTCACCGCTCTAACCGCCTCCTTATCACTAATTCGACTGTTATGTTACTTACGCTTCGATCGTCTTGGTACCACTAATCTGACCATAGTCTTATTGTGGGATCGACCTCTTATAAAAAAATAATCACCTTTATTATATTAAGCTATATTTTTAAAGTATATATGAAGCATTTTACTCTATCTTAAAACTAAATTATAACTTTTATCTATATAAAAAAATAATCAAAGTATATGCATTTCACTTTATCTTAAAACTAAATTATAACTTTTATCTCTAGTTATGGATATAGAGCTCAACTCTTTTTCTATTTATACCTTAAAAAAATTTTTAGTTACTTTGGATTCAAACTCTGGACTCTAAATCAAATACAATAACAATATTCTCTCGCAAAACAGGAATTCACCCTCATGCTACAGTATTGTGCGTGAACAGTCCCACACATTTCCCTCTTCCACTCTACCTTTCAATTTCTCTGTAATTTTTTTCGGTGTTTGCACTTTTTAATCTTAAACTATATCCAAAACTAATTCTACTTTTCATATGCATATAGCTCTTCTCTTCTCGTGTACCAAAATTTTCACATCAACATATATTGTTCTATCTCATGTGATCTTTTTAATGGTGTAGAACTTAATTTCTTCCAATTCCAATCCATCCCGACTCTCAAAGACTCAACACACAACTAAACATAAATAAATAAAACAGTCATTTTTTAGCACAAATACCACAAACTGACCTACATAAGTCACATACACTCATATAACAACACAAATATTTTTAAATAATTTTTTATTAATTAAATCATTTATAAAACCAATTACTCATCATGATCATGATTCAATAACCTTTTGCTTTGATATGTATTTACTAAAATAACTTTAGAATTTTGCGCGCACACACAGATGAAACAAGTTAGCAACATACGTACCGATATCTAACGGTGCTAGTGCTACACGGAGATCCGCCTAGGTGCTAGATTTCCTCTCTTTTTTATATTACCCCACATATTTCTTTTTCATCGAAGACTCCAATAATTTTTTTGTTGAGACTATGGCCCCTTCAATTATTCATCAACTTTTTATCGGTGTTAACAGAAATTTCTGCTCACAGTAGGTGCATCCAAATGGAACGGTACTGCTATAATGCTACATACCGGTGCTCCCTGCACTCATGGCTCATCATTCTACATGTCTTATGTATACTCTATATAGTTCATCATGCCACCAGCAGCAACCGTATCCTGGTTGTCAACCACCGGTTGATATTCCGTACAGATTCAGACTGAAGAATGCTGAAATGCAACCACAGAAAAACTTTCACTTGTCTGTAACACAAAATGTATGTAGGACAAAGCTGTAGCAAGTGTACCAATTTTCTGTCCGTAGAGAGATGAATCATGGTGATCCTAAATAACTCGACTGATTAGTCATCAGTTGCAGACTTGAAATTGGCATCAAGCTTTTAGAATCTCGCGCAGAAAGGCTGCAGCTGCATGCATGCAATGCAACGTACTACCAGTACGTTCAATACTAAACTTTTATAGTATTTCAGAAGCAAGACGACAGAGGAAGGTACAGAATGTGGCAGGAGTTTTCCTACCTGTTCATGTGGTCATACACTTGTACAGGACATCTCCAAATGAAGATTTCTTCGTATTTTTGCTCTGGTTCTTCTCTGCCTTTTCTTCTGTGTTTGTCTGGTAATGTTCAGAGTGAATTGAACTCGATGTCTCCAAAAGCTGGAGCAGCAGCTGCACAATTTATATTTTTCAGTTCACCAGAGGGAGAGAGAGAAGAGGAAGAAATGAGGCTGGCAAATGGTGCAGAGAATGGTCCATCCAAGACCAAAAAAATTCAGAGTTCTCACATGGTTGTTAACTGAAAACTCTGGTGAAGTGGGGATGAGGTCCAGCAGTATGTCATGCTTTCCTTCAAGTTCAGGTAAAGCACACTTTCTTTTTCCTTCTCCTTCATAATTATAGATAGTACATGGCTTGCATCATAGTGGTACTGCATGATTATGGGATAATCATTTCTACATTTTTTATGCTAGTGCCTATGAATCCTCAAATGATGTACTAAATTCCATTGTTGAAGGAACATCTATGACAAATTGACAACGACCAAAGCAAAGTCTGAAGATCCATGAAAATTGCAGAGATGACAAGACTTATCATGTTCATGAAGATGATGGTAGGCCCAGATGACAAGATTCCCCCAAAAGAGGCATAATTGACCATCGCTCTACTGATTAATGCCAGTCAAAATGAAGTGGAACATTGTAAGTATATCACTCTAATGATTCATTATCTCTTTTGCATGCCGGTCACGTACGGCAACAAAATGAACAACTATGACAGAGAAGTGCAACAAAGGAGATGACCATGGTCTGATATTAGTCATTTCTGAAAGCACTGGCAGTTACCTGTTATGTGTGCTAATAGGTCATCATTACTTTTCTGTTCTTCAGTGGAAACAATGATGGGAGTTTAACAGGTATGCTATGATGCTACTACTATATGTGCTTCACCTGAAAGACAACCATGTTGATACTTACTAGTACAACAGCATCACCCATTAGATGGTTTGACCAAGAGTAAAGCACCATCAGGTTAAGAAATCACAACTTTTGTACATTCCATTGAAATGGCACTTGCAGAAAACAACATTACAATTTGGGTGTTTCCAAACAGCAGAATGTTACACTTGCAGCAGAAAACAACATTACAATTTGGGTGTTTCCAAACAGCAGAATGTTACACTTGCAGCAAATCAAATTCAGGACACAATGATGCCTGAAATTGCCTCGTTACTGGATGAGCAACCAAAACTAAAATATAAGGCTTCAGAAATACAACATATGAGCAATCAGGTGGATGCGTTGCAGAATCTAGCAAGCAATCGTTCTGTAAGCTTGCTCTGTGCAGTAGGTATTCGACTTTGTGCTCTGCAGTAGAGGGGCATTTGCTACATCATAGCTTTTGTTCCTTGCAGCAGGCACATCATGGATATGCTTCCCTTCGTATGTAGTTATCACAGCATTTGGTTCCTCAACAGATCTCTCAACTTGCTTCTTTACATCGCAGCCTAGGTAGGTGCATTTGTAATAACTCCTGCATGATGCAGACAATGTACAGGAGTACGGTACTAATTCTCAAAAGATTTTAGGTCTCAAAAACACAAAGTTAAATGAAATTTCAGTTCAAGTAAATTGTGCATAAGAGGAATTTCTTTAAAAAAATAATAAGGAGGTACATCACCAACAAACAATGGAGAAGCATGAAAATTACTCGCAATCTCGTGGCAGCAGTAACTATTGCAAAAAGAACGACACGCCTAACGTTGAAGTTCCCTCAGGAGGTACAGACAAAACAATATTGTTGCATGGGAAACTGTATGTACTATGGAGTAGTATGGGGGAAATCATGAGTTATTGTGTTACCAACTTCATAAAGATTCTCAAATATACATGTATATTCATAAGCAATTTGTTCTTATATGACATATATCATGTACCGTCTTGTGAAATTCAACTCCGAAAATTCGGTCCACATATTGAGAAACAAATGGGCAATCACTTTCATGGAAACATGGTCAACTAATTCATTTTGAGGATCAGTAGCATGGTGCTAGCACAGGATATTCTTCTTATGCAATAGTCACATGAAAACTAATTATAGTAAATCAGAGCAGAAACCTTATCTTAGATATTCATGCTGGATACCATTATTTTGTATCAACTAAATATTGCAAGATAAACATAGTTTTAAATTCTTTGCCAAACAGTATCAAAACTAATTCACTCCCATGTACAGATATTGGGTCCCATTAAGAAGCAATATCAGTCTAGCATGCTGGTTATGCTTGTTCAGTAACATTTGCCATGACATGGAAGGGAAAATGTTCTTTTCTGTATTATGGCAAGATGGTTCTGTTTGGGAGTATTGCTGCAAGATGAATGTCCCATGTCTATGCAAGTGTATGGGAGCTGTGGAAAAAATATCAAATTGATGCTACCAAACTGCACCGATGCTGACATTAACTAATAAGTAGTTGAGGCTTGAAACTTTCAACGACCCTATGGTAGTATGTAGTTATTTGCAAGGATGCTACGATCTAATGCATCGTTCTGAAAGGAAATGGAGAATTGAATGTAGGGTTACCTTGGGTAAGGATTTCCTTTCACCACTTTCTGTCCATACTTTCGCCACCTATAACCATCATCCAAAAAATCGACTTCACTGGTTGTGCTCACTATAATCTTTTGACCTGGGGCTGGCACATTCCTGCCCAACAGAAAATAACAATGGTAATTCAAAACATGCTAAAACAGGAACTTTGGAAGAAGTTACAAACCTTTTTAAAAAGGGAAGTTTTGTTTGGTTGCAGTAAATACCTTTCATTTGCACTGGCATCACCAGCAGCTCCATCAGCAGTCTTCACCTCATCATCATGCTCATCCTGATTATCACTTGATCCAGACAATTGGTCATCGCCATCTTCCATCTTTTTCACTAAAGGACCAACCGTGGTGCCATTTGGTATTATAGGCTTTCTGCAGTAATCTTCATAGTCTGATTGTGATCTAACAGAAGTACCCGTGTTGCCACTGAAATCATCTAAATCATCTGATAGACCACCACAATCTTTAAACCTCCTTTTCGAGGGCCGTTCATGAGTGTGTTGTCCTCTGTAAATTATCTGAACAATTCGTCCATCTGCAGAGTGCTCAACATTTTTCCTGACCAAACAGTTCAAATGGGTGCATTTGTAGTAGCTCTTTGGATGCTCCCCACCCTTCACTGCCTTCTGACCATACTTTCGCCAATTGTAGCCATCATCAGCAGGTCTATCCAGAACGATGGACAAAGTTGGGAGTCCTTGTAATACCCCACTAGAATCAGTGTTGACACTGCTTACTTGCGATGGGAAAATCATCACTTCTTGCAATGGCGTCACATTTACAGAAGAACTGGCATGTTGGGAGGCCAGCGCTGACGTCGTCAAATGGACAAAAGATGTGTTCTCTGCTTGACTGAGCGTAATGCATTTGGAATGAGCTTCTTGTGCCGTCAATGGTGCTAGGTCCTGTTCAGGGAAAATCTCGAAGTTGTCCTGCACCAAAAAGAAACACATACCATTTTCAGCGAAATGTAGTGCAATATTAACTGAAGCCATGAAGTACATCGATGCCAAACCGGCTCAATCGTCCCAAGAACACTCATTGCCTCTCCACATGTTCTCAGAAAAGGGAAGAAAGAAAGAAAGAACACTCAGCACAGCACCTGCAGCTGTCTGCGACACACAAGCGCATACAATCCAGACTGGATGCCATGGATGCAGCATACACGGCATTCCTCACGCAAAGCTTCCAACTTTTTCCGGTCCAAAGCCATCATTCTGAGGAGCAACTAGCTACAGTACGCATGCTCCCAGGCGGCAGCGCAAAGTGACACGAAATCCTCACAGCCACTCGATAAAATGCGAACAGGCAAGATCCTAGCAGGAGATGGGACCATGGCCACAACACTCCTATCCACATTTGCTCGAATACCAAACGCGGAGTGGAGAGAGCGCGACCTAAAAATGGCTTCCACCCAACCCGCCCCAATTCGGCAACAACAGAACACGGGAGTACTGTATTCCGAGACGACCAGAGCAACGACAAGCAGCACAGAGCCCACACCACACCTGCGGGCACCCGATGAGGAGGGCGGCGCCGGAGAGCGTCGCCGGCGGCGGAGGCGAGAGCCAGCCGCCGCCGCCGTCGGAGAAGGGGGCGTCGAGGAGGCTCTCCACGGCGGACGGCATCGGAGGCGGGGCCCAGAGGCCGCTCCTGCCACCGCCCGGCACCCGCTGCTCGGCCGCCATGAGGGGGGAGGGGCGCGGCTCGGGGTCGGGGGAGTCGTCGGCGAGAAATCGCGGGGACGCGAGGCGAGGCGAGGGGAGGTTTGGCACCGCGCGAGCGAGCGACTCGGCTTTGCGTTTCGTTCGATCGAGACAGAAGGAGTAACTAACTGCGCGCGATGGCAGGTGGTCCCACAACGGCTACATCTACATGGATCCCGAGGGAAAGTGCCAGGTCACCCAATTCAATAAATTTTTAGAATTTTGTTTATGTAAATCAGCTAAATTTGTGTCCGAAAAGCTCTCTCCAAGTAGGAGTGAGGATAAAAAAAAGGGAGCTGGTGATTGGCTATTATCGGCTTGACTTCAAATCGTACTTACAATGAATTAAACTAAGCTAAACTTTTAGATTGTAAGCTGCTTATTTAGCTTGCTATATACAGTGTTTCTTAACTTACTACTTAATATTTTAATCGCATCTAAACTATTTAGTGTTTATCATTATATTAATAATTAATATAATAAAAAATTTAAAGTTATAAAAATAATATAATTAAAATATAGTATATTAACGAGGCTAATGAATTTAACGAGCTAGCTAAGTAACTTAGGCTCTCAGCTTAGTGCCAACGAGTCGAGTGCACAATTCACCCGGCAGTATAAAGTTTTTTACTCGGAACTCAGAAGGAATTCCAGTGTTACAAAGGGGCTTGGTAGCGTAAAGTTTGAGGACGTGACGAACGACGATAAGATTTTGTGCGGTCTGATCATTAAAAAACGAAGGGATGTAACAAATTAGAGATCAAAAATTTTATGATAGGAGTGACTATAAGTGGTTGTAGCTTCAAGTAAAGACCAGATTCTATGCATTCTCTTGAAAATATGTGAAACAAAACTTGAAGAGAACAAATAATATTATGCATGTGGGATTGAGGTAATGAGGTGTGTTGCCCTGGAGACAGCAACATCGATCGATTTGAAATGGGAGAAGCTAGGGACCAAAAGGACAGGAGTTAATCCACCCAAATTTGCAGATGGAACGGTTGATTGCTGGTGTGCGTCGGCTATCTTAAACATCATTTTTAGCATGGATGGCGTATGTACTAATGACGTACATTGACGTAGCATATGACATATTTAGGTATTGCATGTTCATGACCCATTGTAGGCACGTCGCTCTTAGCTACCCTTTTCTTTTCACAAGTGTTTTCTCTCTCCCGACCAGCCTTTTTAGTTCATGTCCTCAGTATCTTATAGATTATAGATTATGAATTATTAGGCATGGGCATGTTTCCCAAGTTCTAAGTTTTTTTTCAGAAAACTTTCTTTCACGGGTATTTCTTAGAGCAAGTTTAATAATATAGACCAATTATTAGCTTAAAAATTAACATATTATCTATAGACAATAGTTTATTTATATAATAGTATATAAATATATGCTACATTATTAATATATATGATACATCTCTTATACACATAGCGTCGACGCTATAACTGCTTACACATCTTTAGCTTGTTTTTCTTTCCTCTTTTTCATCAAAGCACAAATCTAATATGTTAATTTTTAAACCCTATATATATTACTTATTGTACTCACCCTAAAGCAACTTATCAAATGTCTAATATTTAAATTCTTTGTTTGTGCTTTTAGATAATATGGTCGTAAACTTAGTTTTTTTTATTGCCTATTTTGTAGCTTTATAAGTGTAATGCCGGTGAAAACTAACGCATAATCTATTTTTAAGGATAAATTAAAATTTTATTATATTATAAAGTTAATAAATAAATAGTTTAGAATAAGTGGTATGAATAGTTAAAATAAATTTTCTTTACCAATAATATTTTTAAAAGCGTGGAAGATATAATCTACCGTAATAATCTTACGGATAAGGGCCGCTTGAACCCACCCTAACCCTAAGCAACACTACATATTTCATGATGAATAGTTACCCTCTCCATTTCACACGCGTCATGACTCATGACAAGGCAAAACGACATTCTGTGCCGTTGCAACATGCTACGACGTATGCCAACAGGAAGAGTGCACTAGGGCACATCCTGCACCACTCAGTTCAGGATCAATGGCTCGGATTGGCCTACTACAGTAAAAGTAGTAATTTAGCTTTTGTTGGTCAGGTGCTTTGGCCTCATCCGATGGCCAGTGCCCGTGTGCTTTCGACAAGTGTGACAGCCTGACAAAAATGTTGAAGTCTTTCAAGGCGGGTACGGGTTTTCAGAAAAACTTAAATGAGCAATGCAATGCTGAACCAGATAATGCATTAGCTAACGAGCAATGTGTGCGCATGATTCGGAATTTTGGACATAAAAATTGAAGATATTGATAACAGAAAATCCCTCCCTCCCGGAAAAGTGTGATGTGATAAAATCATATGCGCATGATTTTATCCAGTAAAATTTAAATTTTAATGCTTATAAATATTACGTTTATAAATATCAAGTAAGTACGTTTTAAAATTTTTTTAGTGAAATTAAAGATATACTATTACTTTTCGTTCCTTAGAGAGCATATTCGTGGGTATATTTGAGCGTATGCTGTGTTAGAGGTATCTTTATCCATTTGAGCGTATGTTAAGGACATATTTTTAGTGTTTCTTTAAATATGTAAGAGAGCGTATTCGTGGATATGTATAACCAGTTTCTAGTCTATTTGAGAGCATTTGAGAGCGTATTCGTATGTATCTATCCCTAGTTTATCTATTTGAGCGTATGTTAATGACGTATTTTTAGTGTGAGGATAGTATTACATATAGCGATGTATGGTATAATTGTAACAAAAAAAATCCCTCCCAAAATATGCATAGCCTTAAGTTTAGCAACAAACCAATTACTGCTTAAAAATAGTCATCTGTTGTCTCCTCTCCACGTAATATTAAAAAAACAAACGATTGCTTAACGAAAAACGAAAAACAGTCTCGGAAGCGTTGGAACTTGGAACAGAGAATTCCCTAAAAGTGCATGCATCAGGGATTCGGAGGCTGCTAAACACAACAAATTGGTATCAGATTAAACAGCGACAGGGGAAAACTTTCAGAGGAAACATCCATAGTCACGAAATGACTCAATATAATTCTCAGCTTCGGTACATGGTTTCCATCGTTCCAAATCAATTATTGATACCAAACAGAGGGCATAAATAAAACCATCGAAAATACAGGATCCCAAATGTCATGATGGTGTAGTGGTAATCAGATAATGCTACACCCAGCAATCACTGCACTTGTGTTACAACGGCAAAAGCCAGCTCAAGCTGAGTGGACCGTCTTTCGTAGCATTCCTTCTCAATACATGTCTTTTTTGTAGCTAAGTTTGATACATATGCATCCCTCTGTTTTGTAGCCTTCACTTGTGGAAGTTACTTGGGGCCAATGTCCTTCAGTGCGCAGATCTGCTCCTCCCCCATGGCGGACATGACAGTCACAACAAGATCCTTGCCTTCACCAAATCCAGCCTTGATCTGAATTACATTTACCAAGTGAGAATTATGAACAATCTAATAGCACAGAAAAAAAAGAACTCAAGGCAGATACTTCGCAAGTAAAGTGAATCAGGAATACACAAATGATGAAGCAAAAGTAAACATGACAGATATAAGTGGAAAAAGAACAGCATCGGCACTTCCAATCAAGTAAACTTTTCAAGTATCTGCTTCAGAATTAATATAATGAAGAGAAAAGAAAAGGGCAGCCTTCAACGCAAAAGAAAAGGATAGAGGTTAACACTAAGCATGAGTCCACAGTCCATACCACTCACTATAAACCAGGCATATCAACTGGAATTTTAGTGCACAACTATGTTCTATGTACCTTTATAGAATATATATACAATATCCATGTAGAATAACCAGCTTTGATGATTCCCACAACCAGAAAGAAAGGTATGCTGATGGAAGAATAGACATTGCAAAATGTGTATGCAAAGCAACCATCTAGCTTCCCTCTAGTTTTTGTGCCAATTATTTCAGAAGCACGCACTACAAGTTTGTGCTACTCACATGAACATCAAAATCAAAATAACTGGAGGAAAAGGTGACAATAATAGACTGAAATATACAAGACAACAACCAAAAAGATGTCTTAATGTTGACATGCTGTGCAGAAAAAATAATGTTAAAAAGATATTTAACCTCAGAATCGCTACACCCAGTTGCAATCCTAGAGGGTATAGAAAGAACTAATCAAACATAAGATGGAATAATTCATACAGACCCAACAAATAACCTAATAGATGATTAAGGATACAGCATTATCATGCACACACAGAAATAGAAACAAAGTTCTGTAAAGATTTCTCCAACAAACCTGGCCCAGGAGATTGTCATCAGTTGGGAGTCTAAGATCATCCTTAGTGTTACCATTCTCAGTAAGAAGGCTCACCTGGAAGAAATAACAAATAACATAATAAGTACTGAGATTAAGATTTATTTCACAGGACGAGATATTTTTGGCTCATGATTGAAACATACAAATCCATCCTCTGATATGTCAATCAGCTGATACTCAGTACGATTCACATGTGGAACCTGAAAACAAAAATGAAATCCTGACTTAATTACAAACCGCTTCTATGAAAGGTCTCAATAAACAGTCAGAAAATATGACTTACATCACAGTTGTGGGATGAAGGAACGATATCCTCAAGCTTTTTGCCATTGAATATATCTATGGCAACAAAGTGACACTTGGCATGACCATGCTTACCAGTCTTCGAGGTAGAAACCTCCATCACCTGTAGTTATTCATTTCAACCAGATAAGGAAAAAGAAAGTGACGGGCCTAGTTAGCACAAATACACACACCACATAGCCTCAGACTTCAGCCTGAGAACTGTTTTACTGACACTGCTGCAAAAAGGACATCAGGAGTGACCTTTTGTTTTCTAAAAAAGGCAGAAAGAAACAAAGGAAATACATAAAAAGGTAAAGCACCACTGTCAACTTATGAGTGTGGTAACTCTCTCACGTAGTGAAAGTGCGCAACAGAATAATTAGACAGGGATAAATTTGTAAAAGTGGGCTTTTTTGGTTAGTTATCTAATCCAATTATTTGTTGGAAATTTCTACTCCTTTTGCCAAACAAACAGAAACAAACTATAGCTGAGGCTTTACTTAAAGCGTTTTTTTATATTGCATTGCCAGAGAGCAGCTTTGTTTTGTACAAACCATTTGTTTATCTACAAATAGGAATCTTAACATACCAAACACGTGCAAAGTCTCGTTACACTATTACAGTCAACTGAAATGCCTGTCCAAAACATGTTAGACAAGCTAAGCAGAGGACTACTTTAGAGCAGCAAGATAATTTTTCCTACCTTGCCAAATCCCTAGGAAAACATTGTCTATTAGCAATGAATTCCACTTCTCAACCAGCTTGATTACAGAAATGATGACATATTCTGAACTATTTTGCAGCAGCAAGGTTGTATACTGGAAAAAGCTTGATATGTACAACACATGCTGTTGGCTTGGATCAAAAGCTGAAATCTTCCCCAAAGATTTTAAAAATGTTGACTACGAGGAAAAAAAATACTAGCTCTTCTACTGGCAACCCTTCCACAAGGCAAATAATGAGTTCAGCCTATCCCGAACGAGGAAGCTCACATTCGCGTTACACATATTGACGACACAATTCCCACTACCCTGCACCCCCAAATCAGCAAGAATCTATCATCTAGATACAGAACAACAATCACCAGTCAACCAAATATTACACATAACAACTAGTACGGTAGGACCAGAAACAACTACACCCACGTGCACCGTAATTACAACAATTGCACCTAATCACCGAATCAAATCGAGATCTAAGCATATACCTTGCAGGGGCGGTTCTTGATGACGATGTAGCCGTTCTTGCGGATGGTTCCGGCCTGCTGGGGGTAGGTCTTGGACGCCCCGGCGTCGGCCTTCGACTCGAAGTGGAGCTCCTCGGAGTCCGACATGGTGATCTTGGCGAGCCCCCTGACCAAATCCAACCCCAAACAACAACAAAAAATCAAACCCAAGATTAAACATTCCCCCACCCCGTATTCAGCACCAAAAAAAAACCCAAACCAAGAAACCGAACGAGCGTGCTACTGAAGCGATTGGACTACTAAATTCGGAACCAAATCCGAATGATTTCCCACGAAATTACTTGTTTGGATAGATCGCGAGGATGAAGCGGTGAGCTAGAGGGGCGCGGATAATAAGTGACAAGCTCGCGGCGAATCCTAGGGTTTGGGTATATTTATACTACTAACAACGTCTGCGCCTCTCTCTCCTACTTGCGGAGATTTTACTTCTGAAACTGACACTGGGTCCCAAGATAAGTAGGGCCCACTTGTCTGTGAGGAGGAGGTTGGTGGATATTACTAGCGTCGGAGCCATTGATTCGGCCGGGGGATCGGGACACGTGTACGGCTGCGGAGGCAGGGCATCATCTCGCGTTCGAGCCACGCCATGGGCGGCTTGGAAGCATATTTCTTCTTTTCTTTTCTTTTTTCTTATCTTCAAATTTATTTTTTTCCTTCGCTTTGCTCGCTTATCGCCTCTTCTTTTCTGCTGACTGGTGATAAGTCAATGTCTCTGATTCCAATTGGGTTGGGATTCCTGTGGAGACGTCATTAGCCGCACTGTTATATGATCGAAGAGGAGGCACTAGTTGGATGTTGACTAGGTGATTTTTCTAAACGTTAATATTTGCTCTAAAGTATCCGAGAGTTTATTTGAGCCACTGATATATGGTTAAGTGTGCATGTCTAGATACGGAATATTGTATGGAGCTGAAGAAGGATACCTTTGTGGTGATGGCGCGATGTAAATGTCATCAACGTGTTGTTATATTACAAGAATCTACTTATTATAAATCGTTTGACATTGATTAAACTTAAAATGCTTTAAATTTTAACACAAGACGAATATACTATAAAATATATTTAATTGTGAATTTAATTAAAAATATTAGTGTTTGTTAGCTAGACTTTCTTGTTTGTCGTTTTGTATATTGATGATACTGTTTTATTCGGACCTCACTCTTTTAATATTTTTTATGAGGATTACTCATTTAACTATATGGCAAAATAAGTTTTTAATATATAATGATATAAAGTATGATTACACTTGTACGTATGCTAAAACAAAGTTTACGTCAGAACTAGAGCAAGGAAGAGAAATATAAAAGGGTGTGACAACATTGGAAATGATAGAACAGACATTGGGTTACTTAAGTCTAAATATAGTCTTGGACGACTTTGTGTTAAGTCTTAAATCGCAAATACAAACATGTGCCTATTGTGTTCTGCGCTGCCGGAAACATACAAACAAGTGATTATCGATGAGTTGTGGACTCGGTTGTATCCAAGGGTAGCTAGCATGTAGTAGTCTTTCAGCTCATGTGAGTTGGCCTACACATATTCTATGCAAATAGCTAATTGGCTTGTGGGTGAGTTGGGCCGTGTGGTATGCTAATCGGAGCTCTTTATCAACACCCTTGTTGTTTTACATTGATGTTCTATACAAACCGGCTACTTGATATCTGTGACCTGGGCTATGTGGTATGATGCGTGAGCTCTTTCTCAACACCATTGTTGTTGTACAATGATGTTTTGTGCGTGCCGGTTGCCTGACTTGTGTGTGAGCTAGGCTATGTTGTATAATGGTCTAAGCTCTTTCTCAACGCTGCTATTGTTGATGCTGCTGTTGTTGTACAATGATTTGTAAGCCTCCTAAATCTTTAACAAATTTCGGCCGAGCCTCCTTCATCTCAAATTCACAATTGATATCGTGATACATGTGGTTTCTATATAATAATACTCATAACTTATACTATAACAACAAATATGGTTAGAATTATGCATCCAAGGGATGTACTTATGAAAATACGAGAATATATTACATAACATCACATATGCCACCAAACTAGCATCATATAAAAAAGAGAAAGGGATAACTTCTACGAGAATTCTCAAAGTCAATACTTGAGTCAAGCATGCTACTTATATTATTATGTGCAACTATAATCAGAGAGAGTTAAGTTTTCGTTATCTGCGATTATTCAATCAAGCACTTCTGCCACTTCTGGCCCGTCAGGGATGGAGGCTTTTAAATGATCGTGCCCGTCTTTTAAAAACTAAATATTATCCTAGAGAAAGCCTCCTGATACTTTTTTTTATCGAGAAATGCTTCTCATACCTGGTGAGCCATCGTGTAACGCGTAGATTTTCATATGCCGTTGAAAACTAAAAATCGTACGTTTTAAAATTTTGAATTTTTTGTGTGCAACTAAGGATATAATATGCCAAAAATCTCGATTAATCATTTCTTAACACCCTAAAATTCTCTAAATCCCTCCCTTTAACATCCAATTCTCTAAAAATACCCTCTAAAATTTATGAATCAAATAATAAACTTCAAATCAAATTCTTATCGATTTCTCATATTTCCTCTTCTATATCTGAATCACACTTCTTTTAAAAAATTATGATTAATTCAAAAAATCTTTAAATTCTAGTCTAGACCCATTTGCTTGAATCCCAAATTTTGTCAACTTATAAATTAGTATTTGAATTCAAATAATCCATTTTAAAATACCCAAGTATCCATCAAATAGCTATTTGAAAAATTCCCAAAAGCTGCTATTCCAACGAGGCAATTATTCTCGGCCCATTCTCTCTCTCCCTCGGCCTCCCATCCTCTCTGGCCTAACACTAGTGCCGACCCTCCAACCTCCCCGTTTCCTGTATATCCCTCCACCCCTACCGAGTGGCCCATTCTTTGCGCTCTGCCCCCAACGGCCCAAGACTGCTCGCACACTCAGGGCCACCATGGCCCAGCAACACTCGGCCCATATTTGTGCTAGCACTGTCATCTTCCTCCTCCGTTGTTTTCTCCCTCGCGTCGCACGTGCTCGGCAGAATGCCAAGCCGGCTACCACATTCGCGCACGTGTATCGTGCCTTACTATGCCGCGCCATGCCGCACTATGACAAACATGGACCCACCGTCATGAATCCTATCATCTACAGCCTGAATTCGCACATCGCCGTGCACCCCATCCATCCATGTCTTGTCGCCACCGTCCCATCAAGTCACCATGTCCCCAACCGCTCTATCGTCTCTCTCACTTGTCATTTTGCGCCACCACACGATTATAAAAGATGACAACTCCTCTCCTTTTTCTCCACTTTGGCCGCGCCTCCCGCATGCTCTTGCCATGCCACCATGCCCTGAACCTATCTCAAGTTTAAGCCGGTAGCCACCATTAGCAATCAGCCACCGCCAGTGAGTCCCCTTTCCTCCCTCTACCACCCTAATTCTGAGCACCCAAACCTCTCTCTTGCCCCCTTAATTCCTTCCAAGCCACTGTCGGTGACTTTGTATTGCCCACCGTCGAGTAACGTCGTTTCCTCTTATCGCCGTCCTCAGGATCTTGTCGCCAACCGCTGTCACCCCTTCCCTGGCTCATTAGAGCCACCTAATGGCTCCCTTGCCTCTCCTGCTACCTGGCGACCTAGGTCACCACCTTGGATCGCCGCCGAATGCCGGAGTCATCTATTGCTGCCACCGGGTGCCTTCAGCCATCAATCTCCCCCTTCGATCAACCCTTCTCTAAAGCGGCCATGGGATATCATGGCCGTCCCGTATTAGGATACCCCCTTTCGACCCAGGTCACCTCCGTCCTCCTCCTAGCTTCTTTTACTCTTAGGGCGAAGGTTGTTGACTAGCCCATTAAGCCGACCCAGATGAATCAGTCCATAGCTCTCTTTTCTCACTCCATCTGTGGACATGGTCCACCATAGACCCAAGGCTGAGGCCCTCCCTGTTTTCATTAACACTTGTACCCACTTGATAGCCAGTAATATTCCTTTTCCTCTTTCAGTTAATCCTTTTCTTTTTTCCCCCAAAAATTCAATAAAATTTCAAAAATTAATATCTCTTCAATTGTAAGTCCGATTGACTCCGTTCAACGTCTAGATTTTTTTTCTAAAATTAATATCTATTCAATGGCACTATTTTTTATTTAGTGTTTTATTATGCTTTTAGGGTTTTATTTGGATTTCTCATGTTTCGTGTGTAGTTCACCGTTGGAAAATTCTCGGACGCTGATTCTGAAGAGTTTCTCACCGACCAAGAGTAATGCAAGTCACCCTTAATTATATTACTTCTAATTTATAAAATATGATTATTTACAAAGTTGTATGTTTAGTGTATATAATTAAATCGATTGGCGTCGTTTTATGCGCATCCGACGGACCAACCTAGTAGTTGCTTTATTTTTCGTAGGTTGTTGTTAAATCTTATTATTGTAACTCCACTATAATAGTATTTGGAAATTTCCCTCCTTGAGCACCAATACCAATACCCATTTTATACTGTTGTTTGTCATTATAAAAAAATTAGGTTATGAAACCTTTTACAAAAACTGACTTATGGAGTCGGTAGGTTTGAAAAGAGAAAAGGGTTGAGAAAACCCGCGATATAGAAACTTACCTGTGTGGCTTGGTTTTGTAATCACATGGAAGGACCAATTCTTAAGAAATTGCATCCAAGCATATTAAAGTATGACCACACGAGTATTTATAGGATGTTTTTAGCTAAGTAATTAGTTATCACATGGATATCTTATATGTCAATAGTTGTGGAACGCTGTGGATGAGGAGATGGGATTGTGGATCTTTACTGTTTAGGATAGGTATTATTCTAGCCTCTTTTAAGGTGATTATTTAGGAGTAAGAGATATCACTGGTGTGTCCTGAGTAGATGAAGGTATAAGACTTGTATAATACTCGATTTTGAGAGATTTATCCTAACTATATAACATGAGATATTCATGGGTTAGTTTTGAAAATATCTTGTCACGAACTTCCGATTCTGATGAGTATCCGATGTCAGTCTTATGTTATGTGGTTAAAGTGCACAAACCCTATAAAGTTTGAACTATTCAAATAACCATGTCTATTGTTAAGTACGAATGTGAGATGATTCTCTTAATGTAGATTTGTTTGCTAGTGTTTTATAAAAAATATTTAAGGGAATAGGAGTCGTTATCTAAGTCGGTCTTAGTTACTGATGGATGAGCTTGGTGATCAGGAACAGTCTGTTTGAGCTGGGATTGTATGATAACATCATAAAGTAGGTTTTCCAAGAGGAATATAAAACTAAAGCTTTGATAGTTCTAAAAATGAGCGATGAAAAGAAAGATATTGATTTAGTTCCAAATGAAGTAAGATAAATGTTGTATGCATAGCTTAAGAAATAATGTTTGTTGAAGAGATGAAAAATAAAAAGAAATTTTTAATGAAACCAAAATTTTGTTATCATATTTGGGTTATTGCAAAACAATTTGCATCAGATCGAGACGGTAAGTTTCTTTTTAAATGAATTATGAAACTTACATTTAGAGATTGTGAAACATTTTTAAACGAAAGATTTGTAAAATAAACCTATCTTTCCTTTACAGATTGCATAATGATGTTTCCTATGATCTTCGAGTGCAAAAGTACTCACTCTATCTAATTTATTGTTTCCTTAAGTTCAGGTTGAAGATGCTGAAGAGTTTAGTTTCATTCTTAGACCCAAGCTACTATTTGTGGATATGTGTGTTAGTTGTGCTAAGTGTTGCTATTATAGTTTTTTCTTAGTAGTTTCTGCTAAGTGTCTTCCCGATAGGGCAGAAATGTATACTATATTTATTTAGTTTTTATAATAATTATGGTTTTGTTTTTACGAGTGCTAGCTTGGAATACTAAAACTGACACCGACACACGTGATTCCGTTAGGGATGGTTCACCGTCCTCGGTAGCACGTTCTATCTAGCATTGGCTTTCTGTTTGTGTCAGATCGGGGTATGATACATCGTGTATGAGCTAGAACTTTTGAAGAATAGATTTAATTGGAGGTTAATGAAGGGATTTATTTGGAGGGTGGTTTCTAATAAATTAGTTAAGATTTGGAGAGACAACTGGATTCCTTGTGGTGTGTCTCTAAGTCTTCTTGGGCGATGTCGCATAAAAAAGGTCTCTTTGATGGTTGATACAAAGGAATGGAATGTCCGGTTACTGAATAATGTCTTTCTTCGAGTTGATGTTGAGCAGGTCCTACACATGAAAGTTCTTACTAGAAGTGATGATGATGTGGTGTCATGGCACTATGATATGTCATGAATGTTCTCAGTGCGAAGTGCTTATAAACTCGCTTTGTCCTTTCAAATTGGTGACCAATTAGCATCGTCTAGCATTTCCTCTTATCAAAGGTTTTTGTGGAATAAAATCTGGTCTGCAAAGGTGTCCCCAATGATCATAATGTTTGCTTGACGTCTTGCCTACAATGCTCTGCCAGCAAATGAAAACAAGAGATACCGTCATATCATTTCATCTAATATATGCAACATTTGTGGTATGGAGAGACAGGATCGCACCCACGCAATGTTTAGATGTCCATATTCTCAAAGTCTAGTGGAAGCTATTAGAATAATTGGCCATTGTCATGAGGAATAGTGTTAGAATTCAGGCCTGGATTGGCTTTTATTATTGCTAGCTAAATTAAATATGGAGCATGTTGCTTTCCTGTTGATCTTACTATGAAAAAACTAGAATGAAAGGAATTCCTTGGTGCATGGAGACGGATTTTCTGTGAAAGGATCAATATGTGCACCGTTGGCCTGGTGTCGCTTTCTTGATCTAGCAATTAGTCATATGAGTTGTAGTGGGAAAGTGAAAGAAATAGCAAGACAAAGGGTGTGGAAAAGAGAATGGCAACATCATCTCATCATCGAAGCTTTTTACTCATGATAGACTAGAAATAAAATCTAATAAAAAATACATATTAAGATTTAGACATGAAAATAGCTATTTCTTCTATAGGACAAAATTTTAAAAATATTATATCTCTTTTTATTACCATTTTCCATGTTAATTTTAACCTTCCTCCTGTCTTTTCTTATATTATTGTCACATCTTATTATTTTACTATACATGAAAATCTCTTAAAGTCTTTATTAAATATGTTAAAACCATTTCAGCCGATGTTAGATAAGTTTTTCTTTAATTGTTACTATCCATAAACTATCACGTATATTATCATTTTTAAACCAATATATTTTTATATACATATAAATCTAATATAATATACGTATCTCCGTAACATCTAACTATTAAATATATTGTTTTTTTATAGTTAAATATTTTGTGTCATACAATATTATAAATCTAATCACCATTCTATAAAACATTCTTTTAATTTTTTAATTACCTTCTCATTACAAATACTTTTCGTCATTTCATCCATCATATTTTGATTCTATACCTAATATTTTTTATCAATATCTTTTATCTCTTTATAGCATCGATTCTAAATAGTGAAATGTATTTTTGTTGGTACTACTTTCTTTAAACTAACTCGGAAAGGAAAAATGGCAACATGTGAGAAAATTAAGTCTTAATGGGAAGCTCCAGACAAGATTGAAATTAATGTTGATGGTAGCTTTGTAGAGGCAACTGAACAGGATAGTGCAGGTGTGGTGATTCGCAATGCAGTACGGAAAATACTTTTATCTTTTTGGCATTGCCTATTGAACTGCTCATTTGCTTTTGAGGTAGAGATGACAACCTGCCGTGAGGGCCTTAGCGTAGCTTGCCAACGAGTTCATTCTCGGGACAGATTGCCTTAATTGAGTTGCTGCACTCAGTCAAGAGGAGAATGATCCACTCCTGTGATCAAATAAACCAAAGATTTGATGTCTGTTTTTGGTGCAATTAAAGTTAGCAAAGTAAAAAGAGTGCAATAAAGTAGCTGGTGAGTTATGTCAACATGTTAGACATGTGTTTATATGTTTGGCTAGAAGTCTCTAATTTTATTGAAAATACTGTGAACTCTGATTATAATGGTGTTTTCAGCTAATCCCCGAAAACAAGAAAAAAAACTATACTACCCCTGGAGAATAAGAATGCCATTAAGCAAAATGGAAGTACGCAGCAACTACCCACTTGCTAACCGAACCTCGATATCTAAACATAGTAAACATGGTACGAATACAAATATCAACTCAAACTTACCTGACACCTAGACTTAACCCTAACCTAAAACGCAACCAAAACACACACACCCAAAAAATGAATACTCCTATGCCAGATCGAATCCTCCCCCACGTGACCGCGCCCATCTAGCACGTCAAAAACGCTCGCGACGAGCACCAGAAAGCCACCCCCACCCGGTCGGAAGTCTTACCGCACCGCATCATCGCCGCACCGCTCACGAGCCCAACCCCCTCAGTGCTCTCAGCCGCCGGTGGCGACGCCGCCGCCGGCGGTGCTGGAGGTGTTCGACGTGGTCATCTTCGGCGCGTCGGGGTTCACTGGCAGGTGCGGCATCCGCGAGGCCCTCAAGTTCCTCCCCCCTTGGTCGTCCCCGCTCCGGTCGCTCGCGCTCGCCGTCCGTGCTGGTGAGCGTGCAGGCGTACGTGAGCCTTGAGTCGGACAAGAGGATCGTCAGGAACTTCGGCACGTACGAGTCGGCTGTGCTTGGTGTGGCCAACGCCAGTGAACTGCAGGCGCCGCGCCGGTCGCGGCCAAGGCGACCCAGGCCCAATGTGAGTTACTGACTGATTTCTTTCAGTTTGTGAATTGATTTACTAGTTCTATCAAATGCTAGTTCGATCATCTAAAAATGCTAATTCGATGGCGTGGTAGTTGATAAGGGAATTAAGAGGACCACGCTGGAACAACTTCTCCATAAAGTTAGAAGGATGGATCGTCCCTGATTTACTGTGCTGCTGAGTTTCACGTGGTACATGATGGTGGCTAGTTTTATCGGAGTGTTGTGAAATTTCTTTGTTGTTGGAGTTATTGTCAATTGCTTGTGCTTTCCTGCAATCATCTGCCTGATCAAATAGTTGATGTGTGCTATACTTTTCTAGTTTTCCTGAGGATGAAATTTCCTAGCTTTGAGATAGATTAGAACCTAAGTCACGAGTGCTTCGAACATTATTCGAGAAAATGATGGTCAGTAATGACAATTGCTGTAGAGCAAAATATGTGGATTTTGTCAATCAATGCTAATTTCATGCGTGATAGAAAGTTTGTGTGTGCTAGCATGACGCACTTCAACTTTTTTTATGACTTAATATAAGATGATGGAAGGTTATATAAGAGATACAATGAAGAAAGATGATCCACATATCCAGGCTGTTATTTAGATGATATACACCACTAATGATGTCTAGGGAAACATGTTGGGTGTGCACCTGTTAATTAGCTCTGCACCATTCTTTCCATTTTTCTTTCTCTGAAAAAAATCTATATATAGCCTACTCTGACCATCTCCTTTATTTCAAGACTTTACAAATTGGTTATTATGATCTGTTGGTACAATCGCAAGTAAGCAAATTCCGTGACTTCATACACTATTCAATCAAGGTGTTGCATATTGTGCACCAACTTTGAGCTAATGAACAATCTTTTGGCTTTTTTAGAAAATCTTGGTACATGTATACTAAATGACAAGTACCATGCCTTTTTCTGTGAATGGGATGGTGGTTGTTTTGTTTCTCTGTGTGTAATATTACAATTTTTTAATTTTGATTTGTGGTACATGTCTATATGAGTACTCCAAGTTGTTAGTTGTGTCCTCAGGGCATGTTATCCTTTTGATGAAGATCATATTCTGAAAGGTATATATGCATGTCTGAGGACGGCTGTATTAACTTGCAAACCTAAGTTTAGTTTTACTACAACCAAGGCTCTTAAGTATCATCATGTTCTATTCACGTAGCTACAAATAAATTCCTACTTAATCATGAAAATCTTGTTAAATGGTGATTCATTAGGATAAGTTGATCCATGCTACTGAAAATTGAAGAGAGCAAAAGATGTTAGAAAAGCAGTGACAATATGAATTTATGATGTTAAAATTTATGTAAATGTAGAGTTTAGTTTTTATTTTCATTTTAGTTACTGTAACAGAAGCAAGAGAGTGAGGAAGGAAAAGTTTTCAATGTAGAGGGAGCAAATAAGAGGAATTTGGTTCTGTAATCTGTTCTGAATGAATATCCAACCAACTGTTGCAAGAATTTTCCTCGTTACAACTTTAGGTCTTTAGAGTTTATTGGATTATGTAAGTGTATGTACATGTCTTCTATGCTGCACTTTTTAGAATTGCTAAATTTTCAAAGCACATCAAGAACTCATTTCTTACTACTTAGCCTTATGAGTGATTCAAGATCTGTGCAACTACTATTGAAGGGGCAAGGGCATGGAAACACTTCCCCTGTTGTTATTTGTTGCTGCTGCTGCTGTTTAAATTAAACCCCCTGAATTCATTTGTCTATTGGGTGAAATTATGACAGAAACTAAACTATTTTCTTTGGGGATTATAAATCACATTTGATGCTAAGGTTGCTGCTTTCCACAGATTCCAGGCCCTCCACCTCCCAAAGGATCTCTGGTTGAGCATGACAAAACACTGGGATTTTGGACTGTAAAGTTACCTTCTGCAGACACAGTGGTTGTGAAGAGAACCCTATCAACAGTGACAGAGCATCCTGAGGGCCTTCCTGGGGCAGAAGAATCCGCGGATTTCGCTGAGCATAGGAAAAATTTCTGGTCTTCTGTTAAACAAGCACATTTCGGAGTGAAGCTCACCTCCAAATCCTTGCTGGTCATTGCGCAGTTCATCTTCACTGGACTTTGCATTGGCCTGCTTGGAGGTTTCTCCTTTGGTAGGTCTCTCCTACTAAAATTCCCCTTGTTCTTCTCCACTGGGTGGTTCAGAAAGAGTGGACCGACAGAGGAACAGGTCAGCAGCGCCTTGTTCAAGATGCGGTTCATCAGGCGTGGCTACAGCGACGCGGCTCGTGCATCGGAACGTGGGAGCAAGGCTGACAAGGAGATCATCACAAGGGTTTCAGGTCTAGAGATCGGGTACATCACAACCCTGATTGTCCTGGTCCAATGCGCATCTTGCTGAGCCAGCGTGGCAACCTGCCTAAGGGTGGGGTGTACACACCGGGTGCTGTTTTCGGTCCTACGGATATCCAGCAGCGCCTCCAAAAGAATGGCCTGTCGTTCGACCTTGTCTCAACTAGGACACTCTGATCAGAGTTGAGCTGATCATTCGGTTTGTTCCTGAACCTTTCCTAGATCATAAGAATGGCCTCATGGCAGACGAGGATATGCTCAGCTCCTTCCAGTTTACAGTAGCTTTGCCGTATGTTTTAATTTTTGTGTAGCAGGTCCGTGCTAATTGTGGTGTTTCAGTTGATCGCCTCACATACTTACAGGATCACATACGAGCATAGGAAAAGGGGAATAGTGGGCAAGCCTTAGGCTAGTAAGTATATTGCGCCATTTGTATTTATTATTTATACTAATTTTATATTCACTGTTTATCTTTATATATGTATATCATTTAATATACATTAATACCACGTCGCTTTTACTCTTTGTGTGAGCATAACTGTCGGTAGTATATGATAACTAACTTTCGGTGCCTTCATTCCATACTACGCGTATGACTGCTGAGTCATAATTAACGCCGAGTGATACCACCTAACTCTTGATGTGTGACTGTCATGTTGCTTTTAACACAATCCGATAGCTAATTTTTAGCGTGTCACTATTACGTCGCTTTCAATATAATTCGGTACGTGATATTCATATCACTTTTAACCTAACCTGAGAGCTTACTTTTGGCACGCTAATATCATGTCGTATTTAAATGATTTTTTTAGGCAAGACACTTTGCATGAATATCACGTTGTTTTCAATGCTTTCAGTCCTATCTTTTACACATAATACAATTCACTATATATAAGACCTCTGTATGCATAATGAACCTTAAGGTTTTTGTCTATTAATATCCTTGTAAATTTTACACCATCTATTTACTCTATCTCCTATAGCATCAAAGAACAATAGTCGCTAAACGTGATTTCACTAAGGATTCGGATTGGAGAAAAGATCTTTTGATTTAGCTAATTCCACCTTGGTATAACCGTCTGTGATGATCGATGTCAGTTTATGACATTTCGAGGCTCTAATACTTATAGGAGTAGTTTCTTTTAATGCCAAACTATTTTCAATGAGTATGAATTGTTTGCCATGTTTTTTTAATTATTCCTTATCATAATATTTTCTTTTCTTTGAACTAATGCTTTGTTTGTTAGATTCACGGAAGGATACCTAAATTTGTTCAGTGGGTTGATAAAAAAATCTATTTGATCCTAACTATTGGTTCTTTAATGCCATTGATTTCCCGTCATAATCAAATAAACATTATATAGGGTGGAATGAGGAGTGTGAATGATATTGACGAGTCAAATGGTTAGATTGGGAACTACAAACTATTGTACACTTTTATGATATGAGCGTTATAAGTGCGCTTGTGGTTATCGTTGCTAGGTGGTGAAGTCAATAAGTGATGATACTTTTGGTAAAAGATACTTTGTTTTTCTAAATATTTTTTATGATAATTTTATTGTAAGTTCGCTATGCATATCTCTATTTTACTTTAATTTTATTATCACAACTATAATACTATAATAGCTACGTATGAATTTTTTACCACAAGACATATAAAGAAATTATGAATTTAACAATAGATAGATAGAAAGAATTCACCGTATAACTCTATATGCATCGTATAGCCCAAAATAATTAGACAATATATACATAATAAAGCAGAGTACGAGTGAAGAGTTAACTCTTTTATTAACAGGTGACTACAAGTGGATGATAGATGATGATCCCTATGAGTTTTAAATTAGTGTCCGTATCATGTTATCTATTGTATTATTTATATTACGTGTATATTTTATCTATAACGTATAAACATTTGTATGTAACTGTGTTATATTTTTTAATATTATCTAAATAATATCTACATATAAAACTATTAATCGACTGAACATCTTAATGTAATGATTTTCTAAGTATTAACGTTGAGTTATTGCATTACTTAAGTATCTTAATTATTTTTTTACATACTCTTAAATTCTCTTTACAATTAAATCTATAAATAAAATAAATTTATTTAAAATATCTTTTTTTAATACATTCATACAGTACGGATGGAAACACCTTAATAGAGGGTGGCAGGTGAGCCGTGGCAAGTGAGCTACATGCAAAATTATCATGCTCTCTCCGTTTCTATAGGTAAACCTAATAATTTTTATTATAGTTGGTCCTAAGAGAAAAAACGTGAGAGCGGCAAATAGGCCACCTGTAAAAACTACACAATTTTGTAAGCAGTCCTCACACGATAAAATACCCTCGATTAATATAGTAAATAGCCACCTATAAATTTAGAAGCTAACAGACGTTTAACACGTTAGATTTAATGGTCTCTTCATGTAACGAATATAGATTTGTAATTTTTTTTAAAAAATATTTTTATGAACATTTTAATAAAAAAATATAAATAAAAATGCCTGATGTGCAGTAGAGTGAGAGAAGCTTCCGTGGGCCGTGGCGTTTGGAGGGAGCCAACGACACGCTTGCCACGCAGGCGTGCGAACGCAGCCGCTTCCGCGGGCCGCTCGCGTCCACAGGTTCCTCGTTCAAAGCCACGACTTTTGCTTATTCTCCCCCGCAACGACCGACCGGCCACCGGCGGCCGCTTTCGTGGACCGGAAAAGAAAAGGAAACCAAGCAGTCCAAGCCGAAACGGCAAATCCAATCTCCAGAAAAAAAACTTTAAAATTCCCACCGAATCAAATTCCCACAGAAGAAATTCAAATCAAATCCATATGTTTCAAACAGGATTTAAATCAGCTGTTCCTCCGAGGAGTGCCAATCGGCCAGATTCGACAAGGCGAGTGCGTTTCAAAAGCGAATTCGAGAGGAAATCGGAAGGGAGTAATAATGGATTACGCGTTTATTCTCTCCCATTGGGTCTAGCGTGCACGCCTGCTGCAGATAGACGGAGTAGTGATCCGTACGGATTTCATTCGAGAGCAGCAGCAGCAGCAGCAGCAGCAGCAGCAGAAGCATCTTGCCTGCCTGGATCGTGCTTTCCACGGGAGCTTTTCTGTTCGAACCCCACGTTGCACGGAGACATGGAGTACGAATGTGTGCTTCACAAATTGGATCTGCTCTAGCTCTACTCGATGTGTCATCCAGCAAAGTGGTGATGGCCAAGAACGGTAGATCACTTTTTTGTCCCGTCTTTGACCGTGTCGCTTTCGGAGTGCGATGTATCATGACTAGAGGGGAAGTGTGTGCAGATGCGTCTCGGTCCAAGAAAGCGAGAGTGGAACCAATGTGAAATGACGTAGGAAATGGTGGGAATTGCCTCGCATTTGATATGTGCGAGGTGACGTCCAGAATCCATCTTCAGCGAACGCAACAGAAACAAAAGATTGTTGTTTACAACTTTTGATGCATTTACATGGGGGGAAATGTGGTGGATACAACCAAAAATTTCTCTATTTTGATGATCCTACTTGTGTTATTCACATCAAGAATTGGGGCTAAATGAAAGGAAAAGAAGAGATTTTTGAAGAAAAAAAATTGTAAAGAAAGAAGAAGAATTGGTTTGGTTTGTTTTGTTGGTGAGATTTTACTACCAACTAATGTTGGCTATGTGAGAATGTTGGATCACTCGCCGCCGTCGCTGTGCGATGAGATGCTGCTGCTCGCGCCGCCGTCGGATTCGGCGATGTCGAGCAATGTGGCGAGCACGTCCGGCATGTCTGGCCGCTCCTGCGGCGCGTCGGCGGTGCACCGCATTCCGAGCATGAGCATGTCCCAGATCACCATGCAGCTTGACGCGTCCTCCTTCGCCGGCCATCCCTCCCTGGCCATTCTCCGGCTCCACTCGATCAGGCACTCCTCCTCGCCGCCGTCGACGGCGCGCCGCCCCGTGGCGAGCTCCATGAGCAGCACGCCGTAGCTGTACACGTCGCCCTTGGTCGAGGCGCGCCACGTCTGGCCGTACTCCGGCGCCACGTACCCCACCGTGCCGGCCACCATCGTGCTGACGTGTGTGTCGCCGGGCCGGACCACCCTGGCCAGCCCGAAGTCCGTCACCTTGGCGCCGCCGTCGCGGGCGAGGAGCACGTTGCTGGCCTTCACGTCGCGGTGCACCACGGCGGGGCGGCACTCGTGGTGCAGGAACACGAGCGCGCGCGCCACGCCGATGGCCGAGTCCAGCCGCTGACGGCGCCCGAACGCGGCGTGGTCACCGATGAGCGACTCCAGGTTGCCGCCGTCGAGGTACTCGTAGACCAGGATCTTGGCCGAGCCGGCGAGGCACCAGCCGTAGAGCGTGACGAGGTTCGGGTGCGGCCACGTGAACCCCATCCGGTCGGCGAGCACTTCCATCTCGGCGCGGAACTCGCGCTCGCCGCTGTCGTCGCCGTCGCAGTCGCGGAGCCTGGTGAGCTTCTTGATGGCCACGTCGCGGCCGTCGGGGAGCACGCCGCGATACACCACGCCGTACCCTCCACGCCCGATGACGCGATCGTCGGAGAAGCCGCTGGTGGCCTCTACGATGTCACGGTAGGTGAACGCCGTCTTATCGAGCCGGAACACCTTCACCCCCTCCGACGACGGCGAGCACCCTGTCACGCACGACGACGACCCGGACGGCGGCGACGACGCGGCCGACATCTGGAACGCCCCGCACTTGCCGCCGCCGCCGCCGCACTTGGGGTTCTCGCAGGAGAACGACTCGGGGTCCGGGTCCTGGTCCACCGGGAAGCGCGCGCGCAGGTTGGTCATAATGAACACGACCGTGCCGGCGATGAAGGCGATGATGAGGGAGAAGACGAACCACAGCGCGATGGTTCTCCGTGACATCCCGCGTCCTCTAATGGCGGCCGGTGGCGGCGTCTGCTTGCCAGGGCCTCGATCCTGCAACGTGATGAGGGAGTCGCCGAGGAAGGACTGCTCATCGAAGGTGCCCAACTGGCCGGAGGTGGGGACGACGCCGGAGAGGAGCGGGTTGTACGACACATTGAACTTGTTCAGTCCGGTAAGGCCGCTAAGGCTCTCCGGGAGCTCGCCGGAGAAGTTGTTGTAGGCCAGGTCCAGTATCTCGAGGCACAAAATGCGGCCTATCTCCGCTGGGATCCGGCCGGAGATATCGTTTCTCGAAACGTTCAGCACGACGAGCGGCAGCTTGCTGATCCCCGGCGGCAGGGGGCCTGTGAGATAATTGTTGTCTAGGTGGAGCAAGCTGAAGTTCCGCATTGCACCGATCTGCGGCGGTATCTCGCCGGACAGCATGTTGTTGGACAGCTGCACGTAGCCGGAGATCGTGTTGGACCTCACTGGCGACGACGAGTTGGTGCAGATCGGGATGATTCCGTAGCCCTTGAGAATCCGGTCCCATATGCTTCGGCAATTCTCCCGCGTCATCACCGTGTACACGAAGTTGAACGGCGGGTAGCTCGCCGGAATCCACCGTCTCATGGCCTGGCACTCGCCGGAGCCAGCGATCACGCTGAGATCCTTTCGGTTCTTGTGGAAAGTCGGAGCGGGGTTCCTCCCTATCTCTGCCATCTCCGGCGGGATCTTGCCGCTCAACCGGTTGTCGGCCAGGTTCAGCCAGAGCAAGCTGCTGCAATTGCCGATCTCCGGCGGTATCTCGCCGGAGAGCTGGTTCCCGGCAAGCATCAACCAAAGCAGCGACGTGAGGTTCCCGATGCTCGCCGGTATCCTGCCGGTCAGGTTGTTGTACGACAAGTCCAGCGCCTGGAGCTCGGTAAGACGGCCATACTCCGGCGGTATCCCACCGGAAAAAATATTCCCGGGGAGCATCAAGTACTTGAGGCTCTTCATGTCGGCCACCTCGAGAGGGAGCTCGCCGGAGAACTGGTTGAAACTAAGGTCGAGCCTGGCGAGCAGCGGAAGCCGGAGCACACCGGAGGAGACGATGCCGCCGGTGTAATTATTGTGATGCAACACGAGGTACTTCAACGTCACGAACTTCCCAAGAATCTCTTGCATGTCGCCTCCGAACGAGTTGTTGCTGATGTCCAAGAACTGGAGAGACGTGCAGTTCGTCAGCTCTGGCGGAATCCGCTGGTCGAACTGGTTCTTGCCGAGAATCAGAGACTCGAGTCCGGCGAGCTTCCCGATTCCGGCGGGTATGTTGCCGGCGAAATTGTTCCCCCACAGCGACAGATACGTCAGGTTCAAGCAGTTGGCAATGGAGTCCGGGAATTCTCCGACGAGGTGGTTCGCGGAGAGGTCTAGAGACTGGAGCTTGCAGCCGCCGGGGAACGTGGTCGACGGGATGCCGCCGTTGAGGTTGTTCTCGGCGATGTTGAACTGCGTGAACCTTGAGATGTCCGGCCATAGCTCGCCGGTGAAGTTGTTGGAGCTGAGGTCGATGTACTCGAGCTTGGGGCATCCGTCGAACAGGGCGGTGATGCTGCCGGTGAGCCTGTTGTTGGACACGTCGAGCACGGCGAGGTCGCCGCATATCGCCGGGAAGTTGGCCGCGATCCCGCCCTCGAGCCGGTTCCCGGACACGTCGAGCGTCCGCAGCCTGGTCAGGCCGGCGAGGTCGAGCTGTCCGGCGATGAGGTTGTGCGACAGGTTGAGGTGCACGAGGCCGCGGCATTGGGCGAGGTCGCCGGCGGGGAGCTCGCCGCAGATGCTGTTGTCGGAGAGGTCCAGCCAAGTGAGCGCCGTGAGCCGCGAGAAGTTGCCGAACGCGCTGCCGTTGATGGTCGAGTTCGATAGGTTCAGCTCCGTGACCCGGCCGGCGCCG
The DNA here is from genome assembly GCA_030770085.1 of Oryza coarctata. Taxonomy (NCBI): domain Eukaryota; kingdom Viridiplantae; phylum Streptophyta; class Magnoliopsida; order Poales; family Poaceae; genus Oryza; species Oryza coarctata. The sequence continues at coordinate 17,013,251 of CM061475.1, forward strand.
TCGCAGGTGACGCCGGCCCACCCGCACGACGATGGGTCCGACTCCCGCCATCTGTCATAAGCTCCCCGGTTGAACTTGTTGTTCGCCTGAAGAAACCTCTTCAGCTCGACGAGCACCTCCCTGTCGTCTCCACCGCCGCCGGCGGTCTGCGCCGCTACAACCACCACCTCACCTACAAAAAAAAAAACCCATCAAAATTCCGTCAAATTTCGCGCGCAATTCAGCTCACAAAACAAGAACAGAGCACCGATCGTACCTGCGAAGAAGAGTAAACAGAGTAATCCAAGAAGCACGGGAGACATGGCCCGCCTTGGTGAATCATGGAAGAACAAGGGAAGCTACAACAACGACAACGAACTGCGAAAAGGACGGCTCCTCATGTGCGAGCTGCGTCTCCGCCACTGCAACTACTCTGCCAGTCTGCCTCCTCCACCTCCACCTCTCGCCAATTCCAGATAGAAAGCTAGAGAAAGAGAAAGAGACGAAGTGAGATAAAGTTTTTGGTGCTAAACCAGAGGTCCTTTAAGACTAACCTAAGCAACATGTGAGAGTTGAATTGAACCGGGGTAATGGCAGTCGCTGTTTCAAACTAGTGTTTCTTGGCATGTTAATTAGGGTTTTCAAACTTTGCTACTGCTGCTGCCACTACTAATCGCTGCTGTTGACCACACGGGGGACAGACATGGCGATAGCTTATGGCTGCTTGCTTGCTTCGGTCGTGGTCTCTGAATTTTCTTCTATTGCCTTAACTGCAAGTACATTGGCACTCACGTAATTAATTTCCGATTAATCACAGTTTTAATTCCCCATAGACATTTAATTAGTTTTTTGTTGATATTTTCTATTGTGTGGTCTCCTGGTTGCTTGTTGGGACAGGGAAGGGAGAACCGGAGAGGCGGGGAGCCGCCGTTGTTGACGACGATCGAGGGAGACCGGGGAGTTTCACTTGGCCGGCCGGTCAGCCAGTCCACCACCGTGCCGGAGTTAAGGCGGGAGAGGAGAAGCGCACGAGCACTCGCACGCGCGCGTGATCGCCGGGTGTGGCCGCCAGCCGTGCGCTGACAAGAACCGCAGCAGCAGCATTGTTGCAGATAGCCTCTGGATTTTGGAAGTTTCCAGGCGGGAGCTGCCAGTGGGGGGGAGAAGGGGGCCAGCCGTGTGTTCCGACAGGAGTGAGCGGCGAGCCGGCGGCGATGTCCGATGGGCGCGCGGCGCGCCTGCCTGCTTGTCTCTATCTACGTCGTGGGGGCATGGCCGGCGACCGGATGGGCACGCCGCGCGGTGGTCGGCGCTAGTGATGATATACTTACTGATCACGTTCACTTGGATCATCTGCACAATCATTTTCTTTTCTTTTCTTTTTTTTTTGTGTGGGGGTGGGGGTGTTCGTCCATTCTTCAGTACGCAGTTACGGATTAATTGCTGGTTTATCTGCCACAGCTAAAATTTAAATTTTAAAATAATTTAGTCTTAAATTTTAAATTAAAAATAATATAAACTATTTATATAAAGATAACATTTTTTACTTTTAGTTGTGTTTTTTATATTTTTTAAGCTTATCAGCTGTAGCTTAACCAATACCATAATATCTCATTAACTAATATTTATGTTTATGAAATGTATATTATAGGCGAATGCTAGTTGTTTTGGAAATTTTAAGAGAGTAAGGGGTTTGAACCCAAATCGAACTCCGAGTTAAAATCCGGGCTTGGGAGTGATGCTGTGCAAAGAGTTGCTTTTCTAACATTTTTAAGTGCCATCATTCTTTATCCGAAAAGGAACTTTGCACAAAACGTAAAGCAAAAAATGATAAGATAGAGACCTAGGTACACAACTACTTTAGCAAGACAGATGCTTCTAAGTTCGGACCACATCATTTCAAGATGCGCTCGTGGCATCTTGAAAATTTGTAACTATCCATATATATTATATATGTGCACACAGAATAGAACACACTGTACTTTGGCAAAAGGACTGGGCTATGTTCTCATGAGATTATGGGTTATAGATTGTCGTGTGCACGCTTCGTAAGATCTAAAAAAAACTTTCTTCATCGCTATTTCTTGATATTCTTATATATATCTATCAACTTTTTAATATCTAATTTATTCATTTGTGCTATTGAATAATTATAATAAAGCCAATTTCATTCATCATCTATCTTCCATCAGCTACCTCGTCTGACATGCATGACATACATCCGCACCGACGCATGGACAGAATTCTTCATTTCTTGGCATGCTAAAAGCTTGCGATATCTCAAATCCTTTCCTTTTTCAGGGACGATATCTCGTATATGTTCAAACATATTCTTGAGTACAGACACAATTTGTCTGGTTCAATATACAATATCTCCGAAGATGCCTAGCTGAGTGTGTGGTGGGCTCTGCTTCAATGCGCACCATGTTTGTTGCATTTTAGATGTCCTTGTCAGCCTACACGATCAGGGGTCAAACAAAGCGCGCTAAGAACCTAAGACCCTTCTTTTTCAGACTTTAAAACTGAAGACCGAGACTAAGCAACTCATATAGTTTAACGGATTAAAGTGGATTTTTCATAGATGAAAACAATACTTTATAGTATTCAAATTCAACTGTGACACAAGTTTGATCTTAGCCCGTAATTCTAAAATGGATTACATTTTCACAATCTTTTGTTCCTAGGTTTTTTTCCACTAGCTAGGCCCGCCTTTTCTAGTTGTCTACGTCCCATTTCCCACTATGGCACCATTTTTTTCTCATCCTAAATAACTGTAAACCGTCGTCAAAACATGGAAAACGAAAATAAAAAAAACTAGCCGAATTTGTTGTGCAACTATTGCACAAAACTACCTGATCTATAATTTCTTTTAAAATGGAATTGTATCAGTTGAACAAACTAAGTTTAATCTTACAAATTAATACAATCGTGTAGTTCTTATATAAACAAATAAACACCAGTTTAATCTATCCAATCAATCTACGCCATTACAATTTGTTTCGGTTAAGCCATTTCTCTTCACTTATTTATTCCTTCCTTTGGCTGGGGCATACATTCCTGCACGATAGTTCGTAACCCATGACGTAATAGTCATGTGTTATGCATGATCTCCATTCTCGTAGTAAGAAATTACCTTATAATTGATTCGTGACTTGTATTTGCATGCATGTTTCTTGGAGGCACCTCATACAGATTGAGTCAAAGATATATATCTGGGGCCTATGTCATTAGAGAAAAATGTTGCTTCCTAATGTCGATCTTTGGCTTGCCTCCAAAGTTATTTTAGCAGTTGTGTGTGTAGTGTGTCAAACGAATGGGTCCTGCTCTGGAGATCTTTTCTATCTGAAGGTGTCAAGTTCAATTGGGTGAATTTCACACAATTGCAATCCATTTTCATAGGAAGCATGTTAATGCAAGACATACGTGTCGTGTGTGGTAGCTTCCTCTGACTGATAGGCACTGATTGATTCTTTCGGTGATATAGATGTGTGTGCATGCATTTTCGTTGCATAAATTAAGTCGCATTCGTCTCTGTGGCTTGTTCATTTGGTGCCATTTTCAACATTTTTAAATTTCTATAAGACAATAAACTAAACAAATAATTCAACACAACCATATCAAAATTTTATAATTTCGAGACTTTCTGCTCTCAAAACTTCTACTAGAAGCTGATAGGTCTCAAACCAAACACTATGTAATCTTATCCCATCTTACCAAATATTTAGCAATACCAAAGTTTAAAAGTGATTTTTTTTAATGAAGTGATAAGCCCTTGAGTGGAGTCGTCAGAACTAAATGCCTATGGAGTCGACTCCTCTTACATATTTGAATTTTTACGTTTTCTGTAGAAACATGAATAAATTAGTGATGAATTCTAAAAACCTACAGGATCAGCTCAGGTTAGCATGTGGTTCGATCACTAACTTACTCCCGAAAAATTGCCTTTACGTGATCTTCCACGTCCTCTATGAGCCTATTTGGTTGCCTGCACTACACCTGGACTAGCTCGCATCCCGCGTGCAGCGATAGGGTCGTTTGGTTGCCTCATAAATGTTATTTTGGTTGGTTTTAAATTGAACGAGATTTAAAAATAGTTTTCTTAGATATTGGTTTGAAAATAATGCCTCGTTTGTTAATGATACTAAGTTAGTGATTAGTAAAGTAAGTATGTATATCAAAACCTTGCTCATTTTTAATTGATCTAAAATCATATTAATTTTTTTACCATCAGAAAACCTTTTAAAAAAACTTTTCAAATAAAAAATTTGACAAAGTAGCATAACTTTTTATAATCAATAAAAATCATTTTTGTTTTCTATAATTTTAACAAGAAAATATTTCATAAGTTTTCATATCATCTTTCAAATGCTCAACACGATTGAGAGCAGCTTTTACTTTCACCTTATTAAAAACATATTAAGCAATGTTTAGCAACAAAATACTTCTTTTGTTGTTTTAGCCTTTTAGCATTAATGACATTAAACATAAAATTTGTATAAAAAGCAACTTAATATTTTTTAAAAATCTTTTTTTATTAAAAACAACTCATTTGGAACACGAGAATACAAAGGAACACCAGAGCAAAAGAAAATTTAAGATTTATTGTTTTCTCAATTTTATATTCTAATATCAAACAATTATTAGCATTCAAATCTTATAAAATAGAAATTTTAGAAAACAAAATATTACAAGATGTGCAACTATTATCATAAGTAATTAGAGATTTCAATATAAAAATTTTATCATTAAGAGATTCAATAATAATAAAGTAATATTGTTTCATCTTTTTCTCATATTTTTGAATCTTAAAGCTAAAAGAAATAATAATATATTGAAAATAAGTTATCTCAATGTATTCGTTATTATATTTAGACTCTTTAGATGTTGATTCTCCATAAGCCATAAGACATACTCTAGATATGTTCTTGTATTTAGCATTATCTTCATCCTCGTTCCTAAAGTCGATGTCGCTTGCTTAATTAAAGGCTACACATAATTTGTTCAATGTTTTCTTATAGCTCTCTTGGTTACTCTTGGCTTTGAACATTTTTTTCTTCTTCTTGCCTTTGTTTTTATCCTCTTCATCTTCCTTCATTTTTCTTCCAAGCTTGGGGCATCGTATTGGAACCATATTGGATTTGCTTGTTTCCTATTTTTTACATTATTCAAGGCTCCCCACACTCATAGAACCGTATTGGATCTCCTCGTTTCCTATTTTTTATATTCAAGACTCGAGAAAATATATTAGTTAGCAAAAACAAGTCATTCTTAGATATTTGCTTAAGTTGATTATCGGACATAGCATTTATTTACCATTACAACTCAACATCAATTAAAATCAAAAGAGAAGCATAAACAAGGCTTTGATATCACTCAAAGGATCGTCACACAATAATTAAGCTTATCAGAGGGGGTAAATGATAGGATTATCAAAAATTAAATTTTTTTTAAATAAAAAGATACCTCTGAACCTTAACAAACTTGTAGCAATCTCTTCATATGTCACCGGTCCAACCACCACCTTGTCGTCGGTTCGACCGCTGCCTTATGCTCAATCTAACCGTCCATGAATAAAGAACACGACTCACAGAACTATTAAAAATATATTTGTATCAAAATGTATCTACAAACGTAGAAAACACTACTCTCTTAAAATTAAACCTTAGATTTTCTGTCTTGTATCCAGAATCTCAACCACTTATCTATTTATATATAAAACATTTAATATAAACTAGATATATAACTCCTAGTACTACTTAAAACTTAACCTCTCAATTTCTAAATCTAATACAATTTATCATAATTAAATATTTTTATTTTTTTTAAGGAACCGTAACCGAGTCGGACTCAACAGCAGCTATTGTATCTGTCATACTGTCGACCACCAACCACCGTATGCATATGTGCTGCAGTAGATAGCATGCTATAATAATTATGTATTGTAGCACTGCATAGTATTTTTTTTCAGTTGCACTTCATATTTATTCGTTCGTGAAGTACGTCGCTTCGCTGTTCGCTCTGTGCCGTCCCCAGAACTGAAACCGTCATCGCCCACGCACATCGAAGCTGGAAGCGGATCACGTCAAAAGAAGAGGTTAATCGGAAAGAAGAATAAACAGAAAATGAAACAATGGTCGCTTGATGGAGCATTCAAGCTCGGCGTAGGTGTGGACGTGTGGTTCGCCGGTGATGTACGGGGCGAGGAGCCGAGGACAACCACCTGACGATCGCTTCTCTCCGCCATCGTGGTTGGTACGGCTGCCCTCCTTGAAGATCGATGTCGACGACGGCATGACAGACGACCTCGGTGCTCATGGCATTATTAGGTGGTAGTTGTTCCATGTTAACGTAAGTACGTTATAGATCTGGGAAATATTGAAAAAAAATACAAAAGTCACAATAAGACTTTTTTTAAAATTTTCCCTATAAATCTAGATCATTTTGATGGGCTGAGCTCGATTAACAGATTTAAAACAGTATCCTCTCTTTTTATTTCTAGGAAAATCAACATTTATATTTAGTATTTAGTGACCAGCATGCAGTACTTTTAGTTTTGTATTTAAAATATTTTTATGTAATGTTGATTTCATAGTTATTGGAAATATATTATAAAAGAAATCAATACCATGCATTAAGAAAAACCAACTTCCGAGGATAAATCTGGACGCCCAGTCGTTCATATTTATCTCTAGAAGTTAATTTTTTTTTACAAAGGGAGTAATGTTAGATGATGTTTATTTTATAGTTGTTGAAAATATATAATAAAAGAAATATATGTTTAAAATATAATGTTGAAGGCCAAATAAAAAGTTTATAGCGTTATTGTATATATGCTTCTTTTATATATATATAGAGAGAGGTCTCATTCTTTTCCCTTTTAGATTTTAGATTTTTTGATACACTCACCAAGCTTTTAAACGAGGTATTTTATGTAAAATTTTTCTGTATAAATGTTTCCTATAGGCTTTTTAAGGTAAAATTTTAACATTATAGTAGTTAAATTATTTGTTTATATGTTAAATAACCCTAAAAATTAGACACTACTTCTATATCAAACGGGACATACGGGACATAGATGTAGTATGAAGATAAAAGACTTTCTGATTTGACTCAAAGAAACATATCGATCGATGTTCCCGAGGTCGCTGTCTCAAACAGAGGGCTTGAATATGAATTCAGGAGAATGGACTAATTCAGATTTGCTGGCAGAGCAATGGAGAAACTTGGCATTTCATGGGGGACATGTCAATTGTGATCTTCTGTTTGATCTATTAAGATGATATTCATAAATCTAGCTGACAGATTGATGTGTTTAATGGTACAATGGATATCAGGGTTACAGTGCTGTCAATGATTATCTTCCACAAATCCTTTTTGGTAAGCATCATGCGACGATTTCTTTGGTATCCAGTAGCATTATGTTATACTCATGCATAGTACTCCTATTTGATATTTCATAATCAGTTTACACCAGCTCAACTTTCTGAAGGTAGTGTGTGAATCTGCAAACCAAGTCACAGTACGTCTTCTCTTTGATTAAAATGTTTCCATCATGACAATTTCAGGTGCCATACTGGTATTCTTTTGAGTGACTAAGAGTAAGTATAATAGAGCACGATGAGCAGACTATATGAGTATCTACGTCACCAAAATCCTAGTTGGAGGATAGAGATCTAGAGAGAGCACAGCCGGCGACTACGCAATCGTCGAGGTACAGCACGACATGCAATGCAAATCACGTGAATTAACGCGACTGAGATGCTTTTTGTGGGTCTCGTGTGATCTCTCCTCTCATGCGAGAGAGATGGGAGAGAAGCAAATTAGATTTTTTTTTAAAAAAGTTATTTTCTCTGTTTTTTTTATTTGACGTTGATTAGTTTAATTTTGATCTAACCAACGCAAATTAAATAAATGGGAATGGAGGGACTACTCTCTTAGGAGTATATGGTTTGTTGTTGCTGTCTGTTGCTGATGAATACACTGTGTACACTTTTACAGATATACTATTAAACTTGTTGTAAAGGATCAAGAAGCTCAATCAGCAGTGGGGGGTGGGACTGGGGAGAGATAGCAACGAATGCCTTGGGAACTAGGGGCACGTCACACACGAGCTATCTGTGAGATTTTTGATTGTTTTCACAATGCTGTCGTAGCCGAAGGATCCCTCTGCTTTGAGCATTCGAATAGAACTTTTTGTAAATAACCTTCTTTTCCTCATTTTGCAAGAATAAACCAATGGAACTTTTTATCCCAAAAACATATTCTAAAGTCTGAAACTGCAGTGTCGTCTATTGGATGACCCACATGGATGTCACCCTTTGGATGGATGACACCTACCTTGACAAGTCACTGTGTGGCCGATGGAAAGGCAATGCGGTGGAGTCGTCCACTCCAAAGACGACACACATATATTTTTGAAAATGTCTTGATCATTTATTCCTATAAAATGAAAAAGGATCACTTTCAAATTAAATTCCATCCACACATGTACCAATCTCAACCAATGGTGCGATTGTTGAGTTGTGAATGTATGTAATATTTATCAGTGTTTAAATCATTGTGTCCAAAAATATTACATATATAAGTGGGCTTTTAATATAAATTTAGTAAGCAGCTAAAAATTTATCATAAATCAGATAACAAAATTATAAGATCTGCATACACAATTATGTGGCGGTTGCAGCATATATATTATAAAGATCTAGATTAATTGAGTCTATACATATTAAAAAAGTGAGAGCTGTAATTCATTAAAAAAATCTAAATTACATAAGGGTGTGGGAGATTCGGTTGGTTTATTATTACCATTATCCAACAGTAAGTCTATATATTTCTATTATATTATTATAACAATTGTCACATTAATTAATCAGAGAGAAAAGAGAAAGATTTTTATAGGACTAAGATTATAATAATATAGTGTTAGATATAGCTGTATAATTTATACAAACAGAAAGGAAACAGTTGGATATCAAATATAATTCTGCTTTTAAATTAGAATCTACTTCTATACAAAATTGCATGAGAAATCCACTAGTTGTCCATTATTACATAAGAATCAATTCCCAGTAACAAATAATCAGATATTAGGACGTCCAAAGACACCCCTACACGTGATCAAAACCCATTTCTAACAATATTGCTAATTGTTAGATAATGAGCGACATTGCTAAAAGTAATTATTTTCAGCTGGATATATTAGTTATTCAGCTTCACTTGAAAACTGGAACATGAACCACATATAGCAAGCAACTAATAGTGCAACAATAGTTGACACGACATAGGCTATCACTTTTAACCACGTATGGCTCGTTTGTCCTGAACACGTTTTGTCCATAAGTTCTCCCATAATTATGAGTGGAACGTAAATGATTAGGAACAAGAACCACTCCTGCAAACAAGAACCACTGCGGCAAACAAAAAAACAGGTCCCAAAATGAGAAGAACTCCACAGGTAGGAGGCAAAAGAAAATACACATGTATAGAGGTGACTTGTTGCTTAATTCAACCCGTTCTTCATCTCTGGCTGGCAACATCTGGACTGCATGAATTTGGAAACAACTTCACCGGATGCTTAGGAAATTTTGTACTTCCGATGGTCATTTCGTTTCTAAGGCGCTAGCTTGTCTAATCATTGAAATCAAGCAAAACAAAAGTAAACATTACTCTGATCTGCACGGGAAATGAAATCAGTTTATAACTAGGGTATCCAATCTGGCTGTTTAAACTGGGCCCAAAGCTTAAGCCGATCGTTTCTCGCTATGTAGCCCGTTAAATTGAGCAAACCACGAACATCACCCACGCTGAATTGGAAAACTAATTGGAGCAATTGGGGATTGTCCGACCGTCCTTGATTTCCTCGGGCCTACCTATTTGTGTAGCCTAGCTAGAAATTTTACTCGTGCCTACCTGTGTAGTCTTGCTAGAAATTTTGGGATATATCATTGTCAAGAGCGTCACCAAAATATCATCTCATAAGGCTTCGCTAAAATACTATTCTCAACTGGTGCATCAACGTCAAGGTTTCCTTACCGTTTAGGAGAAGTTTGTAGCCTCTCCCTACAATAACTGCTAAAAACTACATGAATTTTATCTCTAAATATTTGAATTCAAAATTTTTAAATCTTATAGTAAGATCGTGGTTAGCATAGTAGTAAGCCGTGGTAACTATGGTCTTTGATTTAAATAAAGAAAATCACAACCTCATATTTGCCAAAAATATAAATAACATAATATAATTTTCATAAATACAACCATAGTGACCATAATATAATGTAGATAAGCATCAAATGTTGATTTGTAAAAAATGTCGTCTCATACCAAAATATGGATTAACTTACCCTTTTTTCACAAAATTTTAGCACCATATATCATTACAAATCATGTGCTACTTCTAGGATTTTGGGGGGACTTTTCCTTTTTTGTCCAAAATTTGAATTTAAATAAATTTCCTCAAACCAGCCGTAAGCCTTACCATACCCCATGGTTACTAGGGTTTGGAAAACCCTGATTAACGCTGGAATGCCTTTTCCTCCATTTCTAATAAATTAGATATTTTTTTGCCATGTTTTACATTGTCAATATACCAAAATGCCCTGAGGCTCAGATTCAACCACCACGGGGGCATCTTTCCCCTGCCTCTTCAAGCCACCTGCGTGATGCTATCACTTGTGCTTCATCACTAGCCCAACAGTGAGATGCTGCCGCAACCTAGTCACAAGCCTGACCACAAAGGGTGAAGGCTAAAGCTTAGTAGAAGACAAAAATATTTGTTTCTTCTGCCATCTTCTCAAATGCTCGATATTTTCTACCTAGAGTTTCCCAGATTCTTCTGATTCTTAGGCCTGCTTCTACAAGGTCTCCAACTCCTGCTACTGTCAGATTCTTTTGACGCATGCAAAAAGGGTCAAAACAATCCTTTGATGTTTATATGATAGACGCCGGGTTTAAAGTTTTAAGTCACTGAGTTCTGAAATTTCGAGTATAAAAACAGGATGTTTTGAGTGAGTGTTCTGTGTTACAAGTCTTTGTTAATCGGAAGTTCCGGGTTAGGGTGCTCAGGAAATGTTTCTAAGCCCTTTCAGAAATTTGGGTTGCATCGTTGTTCTGAGTATGGGCTCTCCATTTGGCCGAGCACCTTAGGTTGAAAGTTTTGGTTAAGTGTTCTTTGTCTAAGCTGAGGGGGCCTAATCGGAAGTTTTGGTCCTTGAAGCCTAAAGTTGGTTTTTAAATTTATGACTAAGAGCTAGTTTTCTAATGGGTGGAGTATTTAACTTCTCCCACCCTCTTTTGAGGAGTTGACTGTCCTCCAAAGCCAATGGCTTATCCATATCATTCTAGAACTCTCACTTTTCTCTTCCACCTTGGATCAATTACTTCTAGTAGGATTGGTTGAGTGATTCTGAGAACTTGTGCTTGTAGATTTGTCTTTTAACCACTTGAGATCGATGCCAAGCTCATTCATAATCGTATTTATTGTTCTTGGTGGTTCCTCCTAGATAGCTAGGCATCACACGTGAGCATCTGTCAATTGTGGAGTGCACGGGAAGTCTGTTAAGGTTCTACTCACCTCCACAAGGATAAGGGGTAAAAGAGTGAAAACTAGGTTTGACCTTTGTAGTTGCTAGTAAGGATTAAGGTTGAAAGGAAACGGCTCTTTGGAGTCGCTCAACAAAGGAATAGGATATATAGATTCAAACTTTGGTAAACAAATACTCTCTCCTCTGTTTACTTTAGCATTTATCACTTTCTCTCTAATTTTGTCTAATCTATGTGTTTTTCTCTCTTTGTTATCGAAAATTCTGGGTTGAGATTGAAACTTTTGGGCTTAGGTTGTAAGTTTCAGATTCAGATCGAAAGTTCTGGTATTTAATTCATTGCAAAGTTTGATTTTTTCAAGAAATGACTTGTTTCGTGCAAATCAAACTCCCTCATCAAATGATTGCTATACAAATAAGGAGGCTTGGAAATCAATGATTAAAGGAAATCTTCTCATTGGCAACTTGGCACATTTGGAAGCAAAGAAGTAATGGAATATTCAATAATATCAGTCCATCCTCTCAAAGAACCTAGGGAAGTATATCATACTTTTGCTAAATCATGCTAGGAACTACCAAATGCAATTTTATAAATATTTATAAATGTATCAAATATAATAACTTCACATCTAGCATCCTCTTGTCAATCCAAACTTATGAGTACAAATGGTACTCAATAGTATCATATATAATAAATGCAATATAAGGAGTCGGAAGGTTTAAAGCCAAACCTTATATGTTATTTTACAAAGTCTATTTTAATAAATGTTTAACTTAAATATCATTAATAAACATTTAATATAGACATCATTAATAATTAACTTAAATAAATCTACTTACTTCCAACAATATTATTAACCATTTCACCATCATTTTAACCAAATCAATTAATAGCCATTTAATTTAACAGGAGCTCTCCGTTAAAGCAAACCAACATTTCTTTTTAATTGGAGACGACCAGTATTCGATTGACATGTGGCGACAGATGATACGAGCTCCCACTTACTTTTTTTTAATTGGAGACAACCAGTATCTGATTGACACGTGTCGATAATCGACATGTGGCGCGAGATGATACAAGCTCCCACTTATTAGCTGGACCCACGTGTAAGGTGGTTTTCTTTTAGGCGATACACTCCATAGATTATAAGTTTTTTGGCGAGAGACGACTACTAGCTGATGGTTGGGATCACAGAAAGGCTGATCTGCCTCCGCCAGACATCTATCTGCACGTCGAATGAAATCATGCTGATGAAACCAGTATGACCTGGGCTACATATTCAATTAGACCGTTAGTTTCAATGATTTTCCCATTCCATTCCAAAAAAGTAAGCAAATTTTTTTTAACCTCTTGCCTTCTTTAATAGTTTTTTTTTTCTGCACGCCGAATGAAATCACGTTGTTGAAACCAATATGATCTGGGCGACATATTCAATTAGACCGTTAGTTCCCATGATAGAGCTCTCCATAAAATTTTCCCATTCCATTCAAAAAAAAGCAAAACAAACTTTATTTTAACCTCTTGCCTTCTTTAGTAGTTTTTTTGTCTACACCCTCTATGGGAAGCGACCAAGATGGACCCGTGGTTGGACCGCGATGCCACATACACTTACTGCTAGCCCCACGGTTGAACACTTGCGTCTTGCGCTGCAATCACTTGAATGATCTCTCTGTCCTACCTTTGCATTTGTTAATTGATTGACAAATTTTTTATTTCGAAATAGTATATGCATACTATTTAGGTTCAGAAATGATCTTTGTGCAAGTCATTGAACTAGGCGTTCAATTTTTCTACCAAACAACTCGGTTAGAGGAGTTTCCACTCTCACTATTTTTAGGTCACTGAGATTTTCCGCTGTTGGAAAAATACTGCACTCCTCAGCTGGAGCTATCTATTTTTACCCGGTTTTCTTGGTTTTCTCTTAGGAGAGATTTAGTGGTTAGTTAGATGAGAAAATAAAACCAAGTCTTTGAGAAAGTTCTAATACACAAGCGTCTTGCTGCCGAGTACCTAGGCTATTGTACAGTCGTACAAGCGACTGATCATGCCCTTGTTTTCTTAACTATTCTATGTTTTCTTAATTTGCTCTATAATAGATTAAGTATGCATGTGTTTGCTTGTATAAGAGCATCTCCAAGAGGTGTCTAAAATTAGATTCCCAAAAATCCTAGGGACAGAAAAAAAAAAGTTGGGCTTAAAAATCACCTCCTTCTCCGAGAGGTTCCTGAAATTTGGAGTCCCAAAAACATTAAAATATGTCACATCATCAGTATGGGCCCTTGTCAACTATTTTTTTACGGACTCAGTTTATGCCGGGCCGATCGCGCGCTAGCACGGAGACTCCCAGGTTGATCGCGCAAGAGGCGAACGCGGAGGCGAGATCGCAACTCCTAGGCCGATCGCACGCGGAGACGAGATCACGATCTCAGGACGGCAGGATCAACCGCCGTCCACTACCAACCTCCCAGGGCGCCGCCGGCCAACACAACCTCCACGACGGCGGCCGGGCTCGAGTGGCGACACAACGAACAGGCGGGGAAGCTAGGCAGGTGAGGATTGTCATCTTGCTTAATTTCCTTCCAATCACTTCTGTGGGTTGGCTCGCTTGGTTGGTCCCATAATTGAAGCGAAACGAGCGGTGGCGGATTGCAGCTTCAATAACATGATGGTCTGCTGGTTAATTAGTTCATGATCAACCTAAATGAGAAGGAAGATTACGACGTATCATCTTTGAAACAAGTGTAGAGCATAACAGTTGATTTTGTGTAGCCACGTATTGCATCCATGTAGTTCTATCGATTTCTTATCAATGACTTCGTAGGGCGAGCAAATACATCCATTAATGGAATTATATTTGAAGCATTTTAATTCTCAAATGCTTTGCGCAATGTTGGCGTGGAAGTAATCATAAATTCTTTTCCAATATGCAGAACGAGTTTGATTTGCGCCAAACACTGGATCGGTACTTATGTTCAACCATGCTGAGACTAGTAGTTCATCTTCTTTGGTATTGAAATTCTTTGATCTTTTCTGATTTGGTCTTGCTGAGGGAGTACTCTCCACAGGCTGGCTACTCGGACCACGGCCTCGACGTAGAGAGGCCAGCAGAGGAGGCGCCGACGGCTGGAGCGAAGGTGGGGGCGGCGCCGGCAGCCGGAGTGGAGACGAGGCCGGGTGGAGACGCCGACGACGCCCCGCGGACAGAGGGGACGCAGCGCTCGGCGACGGCTGGGTGCCCTACGACGGAAAGACCATGGCGCCCGAGTTCCAGGCAAGGCGCCAAGCCGACGAAGGCGCGCTCAGATTCATTGACGAAGCATTTATTGGCGGGAGCGCAGAAAAAAAAATGGCGCGATCGGAAAAAATTTCGCGCGGGGGCAGAGATTAGGAGTGTAAGATGATTGGAATAATGTATCGCTATTGAGATGTATAAAAGTTAATCAAATAGGTTTTACATAATTAGAATAATATTATATATATATATAAAAACTATTATAATTATATTATATTGGTTAACTATATTTTTATATAATTAAAAAATCTGCTATAATCTATTATAATTATATTATACCGTTACTATGTTGTTGGTTATAAAAAGTCTCACATATTATTGGTTATAAGAGGTTTAGGAATGGGTCACGCATAGATATTGGATACACTGTTGGGTATGTGTTGGAGGCCCTGTTTTCTGGCCTAATTCCCAAAATTAAATTTTAGGAAACTTTTTAGAGCATCTAAGGTGGTAGGAATGGGCGTGACCGTGTGAGGGTGTAAACTGATACAGACAGCCTTGCGAATTTGGGGCTCGCCTGCATGAGTGGCGGTTGCCATGCTAACCACTAACCAGTGCTTTCCGTGCATGTGTGGTTGGCACGCTAACCACTAACCAGTGCTTTCCGTGCATGTGTGGTTGGCACCGAACTGGACCATTTATCATGTTCATTGTTCCGATCCAAAACTGCGGGCCAATGAAATGTGGTATTAAAGCTAGTGTTAAAAGATCCGAAATTGAACCCGAGAAAATAATTGAAATGATTGTATAGTGTCCTTAGGCTACAAATAAATTTGAATGATAGAAATATAAATATCAAGTCTACTATAATGAGATAAATACTAGTATTATTAAAAACCAATTTTTTAATTTGAATAAACTACTGTCATATACCATCCGTCGATCTAATCATTTACAAATAAAAAGAATACGACTTTAAAAAAAATACGACTTATTCCATTAATATATATATGTAAAGTATATAAAAAATTCTATTTCTCAAAACTAAACCCTAATTTTTCTTTCTCACAAAATTTATTCTTTTACCATTTATCTATTTATAACTAAAATCTCATCTGCTAGTATAACTCTTACTCTTACTTAGAGTTAAATACATCAACTAAGTGTAGATTTCATATTTTTAATATGACTCAACTTCTAACCTTTTACCATTTTCTAATTTAATTTTTTTTCTTTCTTTTCAATCACACTCTAAATTTATTCGTGATTTCTCCGATATTTATACACACAATTTATAAAATCCGTTATAAAATCCTTCACATGATATACATTTACCATATGCTATCTTGTGCTTAATTTTATCAATTGACATTCTTAACCGTTTTGGATCTCACCTCCTCTACACCTAGTTCTAATACCACCATTGAAAGATGTTGACTGCAAGATCTCCTATTTTAGTCTAACTTAGTTCCGGTTGTAGATATCTGCTAGTTTATGAGTATAGTTCTAGTCACCGCTGTTAACTAAAGTTGACTTCAAATCAGCTATATACAAATAAGTAATCGTTTCTAGTCACAAATATAAGTAATCGTTTCTAGTCACAAATATATCCACGTTAATCCATACACACTCACACAACACTATAAATATTTTTTAACCAATTTTCATTAATTAAATTATTTATAAAACCAATTATTCAACATAAAATATTAATCATAAAAATGATTCAACAAATTTTAGCGATTGTTTTACATTTGATACCAAACAACCAACTTAATTACCAAGCTGTGTAAAAGGCACGTGAACAGAGCACATACCAGTTGCCCTGTAATCTGCAAGCAACTGGGCCCACCTACTTATTAGTCATACACATGCTGATGCTGATGACTGATGATATGTTATAGCTCTAATATTAATATGTTGTATTACAATAGACTTATACCATTGAGAATAGGCTACACGGCCCTATGACTAGGATGGGCTAAGACTGGTTTGTTTTTTTTTCCTCACGCCACACATGGGTGAGAGGAGATGAAAGGACTCTGCTTCTACAGTAATATAGAGATAGTGTGGATCGTGCAATATGCATGCATTCTTATGGGTCGGAGAAAGAAATTTTGAGGTCTGAGGCCATGTTATTTTCCTCCATAGATAAAATTCTATATAAAAGCTTTCATCTGATCTTTTCATAGTAAAATTTTAATTTTATAGCAATTAAATTTTATACAAAACTATATAGATATTATGATTTTAAAGTTTTATAAAACTACACTTCAAATCATTTTTTTACGTATAAATGTTGCAACCATTTAAATGTGTAAGTAATAATTTTCTTATTTTGATACTTAAATTGGTCAAATATAAGGTTCGATGTTACATATCACGTGTTAAAACCCCTATGATTTTATACAACTTAAATCATAATACTTAAGATTTTATGAAACTCACTCTAATTTATTCGTTTATACACTTAAATAGCTTTTATAAAAATTAGATAATCTAAAAATCCGAAATCTCCGTAGGTTTCAATCGGACAAGTCCTCATAGAGAAGTTTGTGTATGGACCTTCTCCTCGTCGCCGACGAGGTTGGTGGCCGGCGGCCCGTGGCCTGTGCGCTCCATCGTATCAACGTACAGTTATTTATCCAGAGAGTCTGATAAAGCGGTGGGCAGTTGGTGACCTTGGGGCACTGGACGAGGATCATGTCGTCGGCGCCCGAGCTGATCGAAGTGGCGGACGGGCGCGGGCGCCGCCGTTGTCGGAGAGGTTGGGTAGACGGCAGCGCGACGCGGACGGCGCAGCGGGTGACTCCTGCGATCCAGAGCTTAACTAGGCCGTTTGTTCGCAGCGTTCGGCAGGCCACGTACGGTGTGTGACACCATGCATCTGTGTGTTGGTTCCCTGCATAGTAAGTAAGTGGTGCATAGTAAGTGGACTGGCCCGTCCAATTAATTATGGCTCAGATGGACTAGGTTTTGGGCATGTGTGTTCATCTGTTTGGTTTGTCGGGTCTATTGGCATGTCTCCCCGCAGGTTCCATGTAAATGCGAATTTCTCAAGGTATGCCTAGAGAGCATACTGCTTGAGGGTAACTACAAGAAGTTTTACTTCGTTTGTCAACTGTTAATTAAGAGAGGGACGAAATAAAATTATCGTAATTAATGGTAATTAAGTAATTAGCTAGTAAAATATCGTCTTTTTGTGTGAACTGAATGGCTGGTTAGAAAGTGATTGGTAGTGTTTGGTAATAGCAAACAACGTAAATCTTGTCAACGGTGATTTAGTTCAATCGATCTAATCTTTCCGAAAGAAAAAAAAAAGATCGGCCTCCTTTCTTGGTGAGAAGATGAAAATACGAAAAAACCATGTACATTTGCCTATTGAGATAAATAACATACAAAACTACTAATCGGTGATATTTTACCTAGAGTTCATGGTTTTGAGACAAAATGCAAATCTTAAGAAAACGACACAAATATTAGGTGACATTTTAAACAAACATGTTCTTATGAACAAAATATAAATATTAAAAAAACCACGCAAATAACATTGATCACTACAGAATACCAATGTTATAGAGCGGGTATAGAAGATCGCTACTGATGTGGTACTGTAGACAATTATATCTTGAATAAATTTATCTTTTTACCCTTAGTTCCTAAGTACCTATAGCAATAATTAAATACCTTTTATATGATACTTATCACTTTATAGCATTGGTTTTTTAAAAAAACTTCTCATAATATATATTCTTTGGCACACGACAAACAAACTTGAAACTCGTTTCGATAAAGCCTGGTTCCTGCCACCCATTTTCCGTTGCACAGAGACAATTTCCCTTGCATGGAGACAGGCCCACTTGCATGTGTAGGAAATCAAATAGCGAAACTTTTGGACGAACACAGCTAGGACAAGTATCGATGCACGCAAACAGACGCACCCCAAGTGGCGCTAGCTAACTACTTGTAGCTAGCTTGTGCAACTTGGAGAGGATGCAGTCGATCCAGACCCGGGGAGAGGCACAGGACAACAGGATATGAGCCACACCAGCTGGGCAGGATGGATGAACAGTCGATGATAACTTGATCACCATTCGTCCCACTCCCAATATCGTTCTCATTCCAACCAACCTTGAGCTAATAGTGGTTTTCCTAGATTCACAAACATAAAGATGAAAGAAACAAAAAAGAGTGAGAGCACAACTACTCCCTCCAGCCGCATATTAGTCAACGTTTAGAATGAAATTTAATCAAACTTTTAAAACTTTAACCGTTTATAACTTAGTTTAAAAAGAGAAAAAGTGTAGATTTGTCTGTCTTATAAAGTATATCATAATATCATAAATTTATTAAGTTTCATAAGTTTATTTTAATATAACAGCATATATATAATCAAAGTTTAGATTTGATGATTAAATCTTGTTTTAAACTTTAAATATTTATGTCAGTAGGAAAGTAAAAAAAACTGTGCATTAAAAAAGTATTGAAAATTTTAATATTTACAGTGTAAACGTAAGTATACAGTGTAATTTTTTTTACTTTTCTTAAAATGAAAAATGTGACGTCACAAGTAGATAGTCCCTTGGACTATTTAAGCGATAGCAGAGAGGGCAGTGGAAACTGCATATTCCACTTGACTAGACAAGAGCCCTAGAGGAACAGAAGGGAGAGGAGATGATAAGCTGCAGGGTGTGCGTCACCGGGGCCAGCGGCTACATCGCGATCTGCCTCGTCAAGAAGCTGTTGAAACGAGGCTGCGTCGTGCATGGAACCTTGAGAAATCTGGGTACGTATACTCCCCCTCCCACTCTAGCTAGAGACCTCTCCCAGTCTATCTGTTTCCGATTCATGGATGATGATATATCTGACGTCAGGGGATGAGAAGAAGACGGCGCCGTTGAGGCAGCTACCCGGCGAGGCGGAGCGGCTGGTGCTGTTCGAGGCGGACATGTACGACGCCGACACCTTCGAGCCGGCCATCGCCGGCTGCCAGTTCGTCTTCCTCGTAGCTACCCCGTTTCAGCATGACCCCAGCAGCACCAAGGTACGTACCAAGTGGCTAGCTATCATATGTGCGTGAGTTTGTCTTCATCTTAAATTTCGCAGTACAAGAACACCGCCGAAGCGGCCGTGGACGCGATGCGCATCATCCTGCAGCAATGCGAGCGATCAAAGACGGTGCGGCGCGTCATCCACACGGGCTCCGTCACCGCCGCCTCGCCGCTCCGGGAGGACGTCGCCGGCGGCTACAAGGACTTCATCAACGAGTCCTGCTGGTCCCCTCTCAACCTCTCCCACCGCTGCAGCAACGACTTGTCGGCCATAAATCAGGTAATCAAGTATTCCTTATCGACAAGAAAAGAAAATGTTTGGAGGTCTCGATCACACATGTTTTGGTGTAATGGTGCCCTGTAAAAAAATTCGGAATATTTTTTGCTTCATAGGCTTACGCATCATCCAAAACGCTCTCTGAGAAGGAGCTGCTGAGGTACAACGAATCCGAGAGCAGGGCGTTCGACGTGGTCACCCTGGCGTGCGCGCTCGTCGGCGGCGACACCGACACCACCCAGCTCTACCACCTGCTCAGCATCCCGGCGATCGTGGCGCCGCTCATCGGCCAGGAGCTGTACCACAGCGGCCTCAAGTACCTGCAGGCCCTGCTGGGCTCCGTGCCGCTGGCACACATCGAGGACGTCTGCGACGCGCACGTCTTCTCTATGGAGCAGCTCTCCATCGCCGGCCGTTTCCTCTGCGCCGCCGGGTACCCTAACATGCAGGACTACGTCGATCACTTCGCCACTAAGTATCCAGAGATCACGATAAAGCTTAAAGAGTACGTATGTGTGCTGCCCGAGATCAATCGTGCTAGCTCTTGTTTAATTTTATTTTCCAATTTTTTTGTTTGTATATATGGTAGATTAATTAATTATACGTGTGTTTGCTCGTGAACTCGCAGGGTGGTAGGGGAGGGCGTGAGGGTGCAAGCTGATTCAAGCAAGCTTGCGGATTTGGGGTTCAGATACAAGTATGGGGTGGAGGAGACGTTGGACGCCAGTGTGGAATGTGCCAAGAGGATGGGATTGCTCTGATGTGCCTGTTGCGTTGCTTATTAGTAGTGTTTTGTGATGATTTGTGTATGCGGTTGGCAGCGAATCGAACGCAGATGAGTTTGTGCCGTTGAAAATCGACCCAAATCTGTTGGGTCTCGAGTAAGCTAATGTGCTAAATATTCGGAATTGTATCCGAGATAATAAAATGAGAATGATTGTACACTGACCCTGCATAACTAGCTGACCCAAATTTCGCAGAGTTCAAATCCAATTTTAAAATTGCAGAACGGATTTTACAGAAAATGAGGAATAAAGAATCATATGGCCTACTATATTTCCTTTAGTTTGGTATGAATATTTTCTTTAATACGCTTATGCTTGTTCACTAATGTTAAGTTGCTTATATGCGACCTAACATGTTATGTAACTTAATATTTATAGTGAATGACCATAATATTGGCAGTATTTAAGGAAGTACTAACCTAACCATACTAAAGAAAATATAATAAGGATCACAATGATATTTGATCACCTAAATTGGACTTCAAATAAATGTTCTATGAATTTTCTCAGTTTTGGTACATTAAAAATAATAAGGAAAAAGAATTTTCACAGGTAGAGGATGTTCTATGAATGTTCTATGGATTTTCTATGAATAATTTATTTTTAAACAGTGGGTCTACTTATCTGTGAGAGAATATTGCTCCGGATCCATATGCCAGTGAGATGAATCTTTTTAACAGCATAGTAATATATGTGTTAATATTTGTCTTTTCACTCTAAATTACAAATTTAAATATGAATAACTATATTTCTAATCTACAGGTCCACGTATCAGTGAAAAAAAATTGTTCAGGATTCACATATTAGTGACAGCAAATAGTTTTAAACTAGTACCTTTCATTACATCATCATATATAAAAAGTATTTTACACATAAATATCAAACCTAACTAACTACTAAGTACTAATTAACCCTAACTAACTACTAACTAACTTTAATTTACCTACTACTAATTAATTACACCAGCACGAAGGCACGCGCCGTCCACGCACGCTACCCCACCTATATGCTCATCCACCTGGCCACTGATGGCTTCTGCCATCACGCTACCACGCACATGCTCCCCCACAACGGCCATGGGCTCCTCTACACCAACCCTACGCCCACAGCGTGCTCTTGTACACTAGCTGCTGCATCCATATCCATGGTTGTTGCCGTGTTCTCCTTCACACCAGCCCGATCATGCCTCCCACCATTGCTGTCCACCTCGTCATCGGCTTCATCATCATTGGTGTCTGGTGGCAGCCATGGCCCATAGCTAAAGTAGTGTTCATCGTCATTGTTCAACTCTTCGCTAGGCTCTAGTTGTTATCTTAAGTGACCACCTACGATAATGGATTTACACGAGCGGCTGGTAACCCTCTTCCTAATGAAGCTACTATAGGTGGTTGCCCTCTTGCGTTGCCTACGAAATTCGTTTAGCAAGGAAACCGAAAAGAGAAGGCTCTATGTAATGATCGGTCTTCAAATTGGTGAGATCATTATAAGAAAATGAGATTAGGAACTTAAAATAGTTTGTAATTATGATATGCACCAAGAGTGCAGGCTTTCTATGTGGCTTGGTTATCTCATCGACGATCGGTAGACCCTAGGCCTAGGAATGGGTTGGGAGAATCCATGGGCTAACAAGCCAACACTCTGGTGGGCTATAAATTTCTATGCCTTATTTGGGTTGTAAAAAAAGGTTGAGGTTGAATTGGGTTGCGCTAGAAAAGGGTTGACACTAGTTGGGTCATGAGTTTTATAGGAGAGAGCCTTCTCTATTTATGTTTGCTCGTCTTTCACTACAGCGGCGCTATTCTCATCTGCCTTGCCTCTTCCGCTCGTAGGGACATAGGCTCCCCTATAGCACCACTGTCCTCTTCCACTCGCACGTGGGCTGTCGCTTCCCTCTTTAGTACCCATGGTCCTATTTTCTTTAGTACCCACAAGTCGACCCGAGGGTTTCATGTCGGCTAGGATTGGATTAGGAATTTATTGTTTATGTGAGGCATTGGAGACGGTTAACGGATTGTGAAAGGGTTATGGACATTCCCCAAAACACAAGGGTTGGGCTAGGGCTTGGGTTGGGTCCTGGCCTGTTACTAGGCCAGAACTAGACCCAAAAGCTATATTAATGCCAATTAGACCATGAGAATAAGAGAACATTGAATTGGTTTACCATTTTTATCATTGAGTATGGGACCAGCTCTTAATTGGGTCGTGGTCTTGCCCATGTGGCCTATTAAATTCACCTACCCTAGCTAGCACATCCTTTTGCTTGGTAGGCCTGGAACAATAATTGTGATGTATCATTGGTGTAAATTAAATTATGGCCACTACCTGTGCTAACGTAAAAGGTCTATTTTAACCCCCTTGACCAAAGTCTATTTTTCCTCTATCAACCCCAAAACCAAACATAAAGGCTCCCTTAACTATTAATCTAGTGCAAAATAACTCAATCAGTGGTTTGTGTACTGGTTTTGTCCAACATGCTATGCTAACTATGCTCATCATGCAGACTGTCTCCACCCTTACTGAGGGCCCACCTGTTAGTGCATGTTCTCTTCTTATGTCTTCCTCTCTTTTTTTGTCCCATTTCTCTCTTCTTCCTCTCTAACTCGCTGGCAAGTCGGGGACACAAGTAGGCTTGCAGAGTTGGGAGGGCAAGCCACGTGTGGATGACATACTCCATACTGATGGGCCTATGGTCACTGCCGTAGTGCCTACGACGATCAATGAGGCTAACATAGAGCTTGCTGTCTCATCTACTTTCTCCTTGAGCCCTCGACCACCAGCCACATGAATGATAGCTTAGAGGTTGAAAGATAGAACTACCACTGGTGGCATGGAGCATAGCACAACAGAAAGAGGCCATCACCATCCTCTCTTTCAAGGATGCTATAATAGAGAGAGCAAGGGAGGAGTGCGTTGGAGATAGTGTAACATACTCAAAATTTCAAAATTTTCAGGGAATTTTGTTTGCAAAAAGTTTTAATTTTGTTCTTGTTTTAATTGGAGCATTCTTGGTTATTTTATCCCTCTCCTTGAGCCGCATTTTCAAAATTTCAATGTTATATTTAAATCCTTCTTATCCTGTCATCAAAAATATATTCTTTTATTCAAATAATTTCATTCCAAATTTCTATATCCATGAGACCCTTCTACACAAATTAGAACCCTTCTATTCAAATCCTTATCAAACAAAAATTCTTTAAATTCTTGTTCCAAAAATCCCACCAACCATAGTCTTTGAAACCCAATTCAAATTAATCCCTCAAAGCCCAAATACTCCACAAATAAATTCTTTTGAATTTTATCTCCTTTAAATCCTATACCAATTATTCCCTACAAAAAATTCAAAAGATGCACTATTCATTATGGACCAAATTTCTATGGTCCATTCCCTCTTTTCTTTCTTTTCCCTCTGCCTTCCTACCTAGGCCATTTGGCCCATCCCCTGCACATGGCTTAGAAGAAGCTCGGTCCAGCTGACTATAGGCCGCTACCTACCTCTTGAAAAATTTGCGATTATACCACTGCCAACAATAAGCTTCGCCAATATACCATTTGACATGCTAAAATACCATCATAATCACTCTAGACTTGCTTCTTTACCATCGTGACAGTTTTTAGCACAATATCCTCTCTCCAATCACAAGAAAAGATGCATTTACCCATCACACCTCAATCTCCCTTAAGCAGTGTCATTGGTTTGTTTATTTCTAACAACTAGCTGGTGCATCTCATCTCTTTGCACCAAGCTGTTGCTACCACTTAAAAAAAGTACTATGTTCATGAACATGCCTAATCAAATATATTTCACTATAGAATGAGGCATCATAATAATTAAAAAAGCACAAATCAGATGAACAAGTCTAATCCAATTTCCTGTAGAAGCAACATTTTGTGACATAATATAAATTGAGCTTGCAGCACAATAAGCTTACATTGCAGGAGCTTAATTGTGTTCCAACATAACAAGGTTACATAAGACATAACTTAGTTTGTTTTTAAAAAGCAACAGTTGACATGGCAAATAACTCAAGCTTTCTTCATCTTCTTTGGAGTAATATTCTTAACAATCTTCTTTAGAATTGCTTGCTTGGTTAGAGTTGAAGTGGCCATTGTTGGTGGTTGGGATGAAGTGCCCTCTCCCATTAACATAACAAGGCACCTACATATATATGCTATGTTTACGAATTATTCACAATATTATCTACATGTTGCACATAAGTTCAAACGATTACCTTCGTGTTCCCATACCAAGACTATCTCGTACTATTGCTTCACTTGTATTAGCCCTATTTGGTGTTAAAACTTCACTAGGAAACCAAGCTTTGGTTGTATTTTTCCTTGGCTTTCTCTTTAAGATGGAAACAACAATTAAATAGTGAAGTTATTTAACAAGCATCCAAAGGGAAAAATAATTAACACTTTTCTTTGTTCCATTTAGTAGACATTTAGGGTTGTTTTTCCTATGTCCCAATTCTCTAGAATTGGGGCACTTGAATTTGCCTACAATAATTTGCTTTTCTTTTTCAGTCTCCTTTTCACTAGGCTTCTTCCCACTACCACCTTCTAGGCAACCTTTGATTTTTTTTTTCCTTTGTCAACCAACATTCCTTTTAGCAAATGGTGTACTAACCTCAAATGATAAGTCCCCATTTGGCCATTGTGAATTGTCAAGAAGTGGCTCTACTAGTCTCTTGTATGCATTTTATAAATTCTCCACAATTAGTATTCATCAACAAAGTCCTCCATCTTCACATCCCTAATCTGTTGTGCAATTATTAGGGCTAAAGCATGCGGACAAGGCTTACTAATGTGTCGCCACTCTTCACATGAACACTCATCTAAGTATGCCCTAACAACATGTCTAGCATGACAGTTGCTATTGTCACACACCTCTGTAATATAATTGTCACCTTTTACAACTAACAAATGACCAAGTCCCCTAGTTCTTGCCTTCAAGACATGTAGCATAGCCGGTAGTATCTTCCCAATGAGCATATCTCCAATTCTTCTTCTGTTGTGAAACAAAACCATAATCTTCTCTCTCAGCTTGTCAGCAAGCTCACACATAGGTAGGTTCTGGATATCTCTGATCCAATTGTTGAAACTCTCAGCTACATTGTTGATGATATAATCACACTTAATAGCATGAGTGAATGGTACATTTTTATCCAGTGGAACATCTCATCCACTTAAGTGAATGGTACATTTTTATCTAGTGGAACACCTCATCCACACATAGAACATTGGATATGTTCTACTCAAACACTTTTCTCTTGTATGTCCTAGCTGTAGGAAACATATGTTCTCCACCACTGAATTTCTTGATATAGTTCTCCATAAGATGCCTAAAGCATTCTCTCTTTTAAGCATAAGGGAAAACATGCTTCACTGTATTTTCTAACCCTTTACAAGCATGAGTACAAACAACAAGTAAAGGCCCATATTTTGCATCTTCTAACCTCTCTCCAATAGCCTTATGCAATTGTGTCATAAAACAAGTCTAATTTTCTTCTGTTTCAGAGTCAATATAACCAAATGCAATTGGATAAATCTAGTTGTGACCATCCACACTACAAGCTGAAGCTAAATGATCGTTCCATATATTGTTTAGTACATTAGAGTCTATATTGAGATATGGCCTACATTCATCAAGAAACCCCTCACTGTAAGGGTCAAGTGCACAAAAAACCCATAGAAATAAATCCTACCATTTACCTCTTGTGTATCAATCTCAATTACACTATTTGGAGACTTCTTTAAGACCTCTTCCTTCCAATTGTATAGCTGTTGGAAACTCTCCTCCCAACTACCATATAACTCTTTCAAAGCCCTCTCTTTTCCCTTCAAGACTATGTCATAAGCAATGGCACATTTGTGATCATCTTGCAATTTGGTCTGCAACTCTTTAACACCTACTTGGGGAGTCTTCTTAAGGATAGGAAGAGCCTTAGAAGCAACCCATAAACTAGTAGGTGTAGTAGTCTTTCTCTTGCTACTGGATGTACAAGTGTGCACATTAGTGAACACAGCAACATGCAAAAACAATGGAAGTCACATATTTAGTAGCATACAATGCAATGCAAACTCATAAAAAATGATAGGTAACAAGCCAATTACCACAATAGTTTTGAAGTCACATATCTAGTGCACATGTTGTCCACACCCTTACAATATCCTCTGTATCTGGTTGGGTCAGTTGTCTTAATGCCCAACTCAAATTCTTTGTTTATGGCAAATTGTCTTATAGCCAATCTAAACTCCTTCATGGAGGGGTACATGCTACATGCCTTCATTGTTGGTGTATCATTTTGTACACTATCACTCTCTCATCTGGTATATAATCATCCACTGGAATGGTCACACCTTTAGTATCATACATATTTGAATCAACCCCTGATTTAGCAGCAACCTCTCTAGCCCTTTCTACCCTTTCATATTCATCTCTCAACCTCAAGAGCACATATAATCGCCCTTTTCCCTTGCCACTGTCATGCAACTACTGCTTCCATGGGCGTGCTGTGTCACCGGAGAATGATGCTGCCTACTACCTCCGCCATTGCCCACGGTCTCGACACATTCATCGATGCCACCAGCTCCTTGCCACATCAACACTCTTACCCATCCACCGTCCTTACCCAAGAACTGACATTGTCGGCCAATCAAAAGAAGATGTCCATTCTGTCATCCTCATCCCCAAGTTGCCATCATCATCATTCCTCCCTATCCACTACCAAGAAACCGACCTCCTTCCCCTATAAAAGCTAGTGAACCCCTTCTCGTTCGGCATCACCTCTTCCTCCCTCCTTTGCCATAGCTCAAGCTCAAAGCTTGAGCTCTATCATTTTGAGCCACCGGCCATTCTCCTTCTCTAGAGCTCTGTCGTCGGTCCTACTTGTCATCATCACCTCCTCACTCCGACGGGTCCATTGATCACCTTTTTCCCCCTCCGCCCGCTTCTACACCTAGCCACCACCAAAGCACTTTCTCTCCTGTTGGGCTATGCCCTTACCACCGGCGTTCTGATCTCCTCTCTTTCTCTCCTTGCACCAGCCTCTGCCTCCTATGAGTGTGCCGTGTCCAAAAACACCTCCAACCGCCTCCGCCGTCATCGTTTCGCCGTTGGAGCCCGATGCCCTTGCGCTCCCTCCCCTTTGACTGCTCAGCTGGACCAAGGCAGAAGAAAGGGGAACGGTATGGGTACTGTTCCCAACTGGCTGAGCCAAACCATTTCCCTTCGAATCAGTCAAATAGTTAATTTTTGCTTTGATTTGATTTAATTTAAATTTCAAATTTCAAATGCCCATATCTTCCACATCCTAGATCCAAATCCACTCAAACTTGGACCTAAATTCCTTTAAATTCAAACCCTACATTTTGATACATATTTTACTATTTTGATATTTTATTTAAATTTTCTTGATTTCCTTTTAAATTTAAATTTCCTTATTTTATGTAAATACTATTTGAATTTATATTTGGAATTTTTTTAAATAATATCCTTTTATTCCAATTACCTTTTAGCCACCAAAATGCTACTGGTTAGAACTTTACACATTTCATGGGGACGTTTGTGTGGTCCACAAACCCGATGTCAAACCATTGTCTATAAAGTCCGGCATAACCTAATGCTAAGACCGAAGTGTTGTTTCTTATACCCCACGTCTCGATGCATATAGTGGTTAGAGCTTTGCTATTTTCTCGATTTCTATAGCATGCCGCACACTTAGCTCTTAGGCTCTATGCGATCCTAGCCATTATGCTACTACCCACTGTCATGGATTAACATATTAGCCCTACAAAACCCATACCGACCTCCTAGTTTCCTAGCTGTTGTACTACCCAACTCCAGCACTAGCTAGAAGACATAGAAACCTAGCCATTGTGTTGCCCAAACCTAGCACAGGTTAGAAAATAAAAGAAAAACCTAACAAGCGGACCCTATACCACCCAATTTTTCTTTTTCCTAGATTTATCCAAATTTCAAACTTTTGAAACCAATACCTTTGTAGTTAAAATTTAAAATTGATTTTGACCCATTTATTTTCCTTACTTTTGCTCCAATTTTATTTATTACTTGTTTTATTGTTTATTTATAGTATTTTTATTATAGTCTTTATTTGCTACCTTTTTTCTTATGTGTATGTTAAACCATATAAAAAATCATGTCGAAATCGTAGGAGCTAACGTGGACCCAACCAATTATGTTGAAGCTATCATACACCTAGAGACGCAAGGCAAAACACAATTAAAATATTGATCATACAAACACCCTTAGTTTTCATTTTATGCATTAATAATATACACTTCTTGCTATAAAATTAATTATCAACTTTTTAATTAAATATTCATTCAAGTGCAAGGCACATTAAAATAATGATCATATATAAACTCTCAATATTCATGCATTGATTAATAATATGCTTCTTTTTATACATCTTTCATTTATAAAATATTTTTTAGAATAGTTGTAGTTCTAGAATAAATTGTTTTCTATCACATAATAACATGTTAGACCACATGAAATGATAATATAGCTATACCACATAAAATATAACTACATGTATCACTCTTTGAAAATATTTTTTATTATAAGCCTAGAAAATATGATTAAAGTTAGGTATTGTGAGTTGGACATGATGGCAATATGAAGTTTGATATGCCTATAGGATTTTGTCAATTGGAAGTGATGGAAACGTGAAGTTTATTTGTGATAATTTGGGTGGTTTAAATAGATATAAATAGCCCCTTATACCATAGAAGATGATATAGTTTACGCCCATCCACATAACAGGGACTTAGCCTAGTATATTGTCCCATTATATGACCATCTATTGGTGAAGGTTCATGAGATTGGATACAGGTACAAGTCATCAAGATTATATTGTTGTTGTGATCTAGTTGTTCTCTTATCATTTTGTTTGGGCGAGCATGGGTATCTAGCACATACTAGTACTCCTACCATGAATCTAAGCATGTCTTTGACTAGACAAGTGCGCCATCTACTAGGACGGGATAGTTGGGCTATAGAGCAATAACTAGTAGTTGGTGGGACTTTGCCTAGCTAACTGTTGGTATCATGTGGGTAAAGCTAGACAGTCTCTGCAAAATTTAAAAACTTTAAATCATTCAAATGAGTCATACTCCCAATCACAGAGTTATATCATGGGGTGATTCATATTCTTTTGGTATAAGTAGACTTTTCCAATATAAAATATTGACTAGTGATATACATGATTATCATGTATTTACTTCTTTCACTTTTAAATTGCCTTTGCACATGAAATGATAGGAAAGTCTTTCATCTCTAAGGTAACTTTTATATGCATGTCATTTATATACGAATTATATTTTATCTTGCTGAGTATATAAGTACTCGTACTTCCATAATTTAACATATAGAGGACCAATTCTAAAGAGAAGCCCTAGAAGGTGACGAGAGCTTCAACGGCGACGAGTTTTTCTACGCATAGTCTATCGTCAAGCTTTCGTGTATGATGTTTAGTTGGTTTTGTGTTTGGTTCTTTTTCTGTGAAAGTTTGGTATATCGGTTTTAGAAGGTTGTAATAGTCTCTTTTGTATAATATTTATGTAAAAACCAGTTATAATAATTGAAACTTATTTTGTATATCACTCTGTGTGTGATCAAAATTCTCAACAATCACAAGTGGATTTTTAGGATAACGAGCTTAAACCAAGTATCCCCACAGACAGGCTTCTTGATGGCACCATCACCGACACTACAGAGTGGGCAAGCTTCTTACTTACTTGCCTATATTCAGAGAGAGAAGAGAGAGATATATGGCTTGCGATGGTATATCATGCTAGCGATGGGGGCAATTTGTCACGAATTTGGATAGAAGATTGAGCTCGAGCTCTTCTACACCTAGCAGTGTGGTAGTCGACAATAACGCAGTTTTTAGAGAAACTCATAGAGTCTGACAATGCACTCTCCTACCTCGTATGACTCGGCTCCTGTTTCTCAGCCACCATTGTCATTGAGCAATTCGTTGTGGCTAGGGTCTCATAGCTTAGCAGTGACTATACAGTATGGGAAGTAGAGGTGGCCAACAACACCGCTCTTGTGCCACCTAAATCTACTTTCACCATCATGGAGGATCCACCTTGAGTACCAACAAGCCATCTCATCCATCCTTGTTAGCCATATTACACTCTACGAGGCCTCGATCCATCTGAGGTCTCCTGACTCCCTCGTTCAATCTGAAAAGAGGAGATTAATGACAATTAGTCCTGCATATTATTTTTATGACTCAACGTGTTGTCACGCTCAAACCGTTGTGCAAAACATCGAAAAAGTCGCTTCGCACTGATTTTGATAGTTGCAAAACATCGATAGACTATGCACGTAGCTGTCCAAACTAAGGACCCCACTGTGACGACCGTTGGATCCTCTCTCCCGAGCCTATCGAGCGGTCGCTAGCTGCTGGACGGGAGCAGCGGAGCGCCAGCCAAGCTGCGGTGGCGGCAGTTCACTTGCCATCCAAAAAGCAGGCTCCTCTCCAGTTCAGTGCTTGCAGGAGGCAAACGCCGGCGAGCCGCCGCCGCCATGGCTTCCAGGACGTTGTCCGTCTCCTCCCTCGCCTCCGCCTTCGCCTCCATCCCCCGGCCCAGACCCCCTCCTCTGCCTCCTTCCTTCCGCCTCCACGTAGCCCCCGGCCCCGGGTCTCGCATCCGCGCCTCCCCTCTCTCCACCGCCACCGCGGCCGCGGCCGCCGCCGATGGCGACGCCGACGGGGTTGACACCGTGGAGCAGCTCCTCGTCACGAAACCCACCTCATCCGGGATTAGGGGCCGTATCGACCGGCTCATGAAGCTGCAGCGTCGTGCGGACGGGGACTTCCCCGCGGGTGGGACGGGGCGGAGGTGGTTCCCTTACCTGGATGCGTTCCGGACGGCGGAGGGCGTGGAGCTGAGTAGCCGGGAGGTGCTGGAGGTGCTGGAGCCGCACATCCTTGAGGCGCGGCGGGAGCGGATCCGCCGCGCCGTCGAGAACAGGAGCTACTCCGTTTGCCTCGTCGTGGAGGGGCTCTCCGACTTCGGGAACGTCTCCGCGGCGTTCCGATCCGCCGACGCGCTAGGCGTGCAGTCCGTGCACGTCATCTCCTGCGACAACAACAAAAGGTGCAGAGGTGAAACCAAAATGTTGTCTTTGGTTGTTAAGTATCTTAGTTTGTTGAGAGAACTGTGAATAGCTGTAGAGAATTATGTGCTCCCTATTTGGATGGATGGTTTTGGCTTGATCCCGTGAAAAAAAATTTGTGTGTAAATTTTTAACTATCATGGTATCATTTTATTTTTCATTGAGGCACAAAATAAACCATAAATATTTTTTGTGACCTGTGCATTTTATTTGTTCATTCAGTACCTTGACTATATAAATTTCTGAAATACTAGCCGGAAGGAAATTGATGCCTCATGTAATTCTAAAATCCAACATATAAAGAGTGACGGCTCATGCTAAAATTTTGCCTAATTATAGACTACTGGATTGGTACTTCCAGTGGTTAGTGAAGAAAACTGATGAAGAACATGGAACCTTTTCCTTTTTATTAGTTCCCTCGATTTTTATACATAAATTCTGATCTCTGATTATCTGAATGAAATTATATACGTATTGGTATGCCTCTTAACTATTGCAGGTATAGAGACAACAGGCACGTGAGCATGGGTGCTGAGAAATGGCTTGATATCGAACTATGGAACTCAACTGCAGAATGCTTTCATGCTTTGAGATGTCGTGGTTATCGCATTGCAACTACTTATTTGGGAAATGATTCGGTAGTTGTTTTTGTTGCTGCACACCTTTTCAGTTTTATCTCATATTTTTAACAATCTAAAAGCCAAAAAAGGTGATTGAAACCTTTACATGCATTGTCATTTGTTGTCTGCAGACAAAAGCAGCTCTTGTTTTCTTTTCAAGAAAGAAAATTTTCAGTGACTTACATAAACATGGTAGAAACATTTGTTGTAAAATTAGGCTGGAAAAGCCTTGAAAGTTGAAACAGATTGGTGCGTGGTCCATCTTTCCATGGCCACCAATTTTTTTTCGATCATTGGTTGCAGAATGATTATCGTCAGCTCCTATTTGAGACTAGATAAGTGACAGTTTAGGTTAGAATGCAAGATATATTCATCTGCCTCAACTAAACATTCTTTAGTTAATTGGTAACTTCATCCTTTTGTAGGATTGTGTGAGAATGTGATATTACACTGTCCTTTTCTCAATATACATTTTTCTTTCTCTGTTGCAAGAAAAGATGCTTTATCATTTACTGTTTTAAGTAATACAGTTCAAGGCATAACTATGATGTTGATGGATCTGTAGGTCTGTGTGTATGACATGGATTGGTCGCAACCTACAGCTATTGTTGTGGGCAATGAGCTTATGTAGGGCTCTTCCTCTTCTCCAGATACACACCCTCTTACAATCATGTTATAATGATTCTCAAAATTATTTAAACGAAAAGATCAAATACAGTGCCCTACTTTGTACTTGCTTTCTGTGGTACTTTATCATTCCTTTTTCATACAAGCAAACTGTTTATAATATATAGATCTGTTTGATATCCTTGGGGTGGAGAATCTGATTTCTCCTCTTGCAAGAAAATTTGCACATTTTCCTTGGTGAACAGTCTAGCTGTAGTGCCATAAATAAATTACCACTCTCATATCTTGATGTATGTTCTACAAAATGACTTGCTTAGTTGTTTTCATGTTACAAACTAGAAATGCCATGTATGATGTTACTACAGCAGTTTCATATACTCCATTGTGAAATTTCTATGGATTTATGCCTTGTGAAGTTCAGATAGCACTCAGTCTGTCATACTAGCTTAGGCATTTATTTTTCAGCATACTTGTCGGAGCTACTTGTAAGCCATTCTACTTCTGTGACAGGGGTATAAGTGATGATGCTTTAAAGTTGTCAGACTTGCACTGCAGTGTTCCTATGAAAGGCATGGTGGATTCTTTTAATGTATCTGTTGCAGCTGGAATCCTTATGCACCATGCTGTCTGTGATAGAGTTTCCCGCCTTGTAAGTGTCTTAAGCATTGCTACTAAATTTACTAGCAGGAATGATAAACACCAAATTCAGTTTGTGGTAGTGGGTTGACCTTAACTCCAAACTCATATATCAATCATACAAATTTATAACAACCAGTGAAGCATTTGGCCAGTTTACTTATCCTGTCGGTTTACAGTTAATATATCCAAATGGTTTGAATCGTCACTGGTTAGTTTATGTTTCAGCTCACTGATGGATTTTGAAATGGTTGTCTGAACTTACTTTCTTTAAGAAATGTGTCTTCTTACATTCATCTCTGCCATTCTGCCTAAATATTCCTTCAAACGAGGGGACTGCCAAGTGCACGCTGCTTATAAGTTCTTTGTAAAACAGACAGTATCTTACTGGGCGATTTTTTTTCAATGATAGGGTCATCATGGTGACCTCTTGCCTGAAGAAAGTAGAATATTGCTTTCGGAGTTTTATTTGCGCCATAGAGAGAGCACAGCTGGCATAGTTCATGAATATGCCAAAAGAAAGGCAGGAAACTTCATGGCCAAACTGTGAGAACTATCACTATAATTACTGAAGGAGAAATACGCACAACCTAGTTAATCATTCAGAGGGATTTGCTTTGGCAATTGGTGTTTCTGGCATATCATTTTTGATAGGCCATCTGGTATGTTCTTTCATATTCCTTATGGTTTTTGCTTTTGCTGTCATATAGTCATATCATCATTATTATCAAATGCTGGAAGGATGCCACCTATAATTTCTTTTGTTGTTCCAGTGTTTGGTTATTGCAATTCATTAAAGATATTGGCTATTTGCCTACTACTGGCAGTTTTCCCTAAACCAAGTTGATAATGTGGATTATGCATTTCTTGTGGTAGTCTTCCCTTTGAATGCTCAACTTTTCTCTTCAACTCAACTTGCCAGATTGATATATTTAACACATCATGTGTTTGTTAAATCAATTTTCATGGACTCTGAATTTCCTCTTTTTAATTGCTTTTAGGTAGTCATCTTTCTAATGTTTTCACATAGTAAGCTGGGCTGTTTCCCGCCTTTTTTTTAATACTTTGGACGAAGGCTTTTCTGGAGAGGAGCTATCTGGCTGCTTGGCCATCAGGGTGTATCAAGACGATGATTTCAAAACAGAATTTTTGACAGAACTATGATATATCACATAATCTTAACAGCTACGACATTGCTACTTCATGACAACGCTTGCTACCCCAAATTTCGAGTTTTGGTGCAAAAACTAAGATGTTATTTTAGATTCTGATATTAAATGCTAGTTTTAGCAATAAGCTCTTCTTCAAACATGCACTGTCCTAAATTCTTAGAACTTCTTTGTTACTTTATTTATTTTTACGTTTTTTCATCTCTTGCCCTTGCTACATAAACGCTGCTATAGTATTTAATAAATGGTTCCTATTGTTGCCAATGTTAATAATAACAAGAAAAATTGTTCCGTTAATATGGTGGATCAATTTAATCAGTGCATATACATTTCAAATATCCGCTATATTATCGGGCCCACGCACGTACGTGGGCCGGGCAGGCACCTCTGTGTGGGTCCGGATTATGGGCCTGCCTGATGTGGCTTTTGGTTGCATGAAGAGGTAAGTGACAGGACACAGGAGGGCTCCCTCGCAAGTTGCCAAGTTGGCAAGCTGACATGGCCAAGTGGGCAAGTTGCTGCCCGTGGCCGGCGCATCTCCAGATAAAACGGATATACCATGTCACTCACTGTGGACCATGCATGAATTTCTTTATTTGTTTTTAATGGGAGTATGAAAATATAAATTGCTTAATATTTATAATACACATGTAAGCTCATGCAATCAAGGATGTGCTTTATGCCATGTTAATTTCTCTAATCTAAAGTTTTAAACACATTTAAATTTATAATTAGCTATAAATACGAGCATATTTAATTTAGAATTTAATAGGTTTCATCTATACGTCCACTTGGTCGTAACGAGGCTTCATTTGAAATGGAGTAATTCTAAAGTATTTTTTAAAGTAAAACTAACCTATAAAAATCGGACAAAAGTCATATATTCAAGGGAGCTACGAGCCTTTTGAGTTCTACTTTTTCCAAGTACCTAGCGTCTGTACAGAAGGTACAGAATCCATCGACCAAGTTATATTTTTTAATTGTATTTTTACGTATTATAATGCTCAGATTAGGCTACGATTATTTTCTCCTCTTACTAACCTCAACTCTCTTGTTTTCCACATGCCTAATAAAAAAAATCTTTTATAGTAATTTTAAAAATTATATTAATATTTTTTAACCTTATTTATTTAGTATTTAATTCGTCACACTCCACTTTTCCGTTTTACTCGTCGAGAATCTTTTTCCAACGTACCAAAACGAACGCAGGCTTAGTCCATGCCAAAAAAACACCTAGTACACGTCGCTATCGTCATAACCAGGGAGATGGAAGAGACGCGTCATCAATAACTACATTAGGCGGCCCCAGCTCGAGCTCATCTCTCCGACTACTGGCCGAGGGGTAATCTCGTAATTCCTCAAGCATTCTGTCTCGCACTTCCATTCATATCAGTATTTGAAGTTTAATAATTCGTAATATGCCATCTAAAACAATTATATTGTTGGGTGATATACCACTGTGACATTTAAGTTTAACTGGGACAGTAATATCAGAATAACATAACGAATGTTCAGTTTCTAATAATAATATATTTGATAAAGTGCTTCTTGACGAGCAATCCTGACAATGTGTTTTGTTTTCATTATATTTATATATATAGATAATTATTTTTTTCATATAAGATTTAGACGGACGAGTACTTTTGATTCATCTTTATGCAGTTTTATCTTATTTAAAATTGGTTTTCTTTCTCAATTATATACACTTCTATATAAATATATATCATATATTTCGTATTTAGGATACCGATATATTACATTAGTAATATTTACTTCTAACACTGGCTGGACAAAAATTGGATTTAGACATCAATTATGAGTTCGACTAAATATAAAAGAAATAAAGAATATTTACAAACTTTGTTAAAAAATTGACATAGCATGCAACTGTACAACTAACTAAATTAAATATTTGAGATCTTGTTTGTAAAACCCCTTCGATCATAATCATTGACGTTTAAAATGAGATTTAATTAAAAATTTAAAACTCCAACCATTAATTTTACACTAGCATAGATTTATAAGATCTAGTTAATAAGTTTATGATTTTATTACAGTTAAAAAGTGATTGATAATGAAAGTTTTAAAAGTTTAACCTAATATTATCCCAAACATAAAATATTTATAATTAGAGGTAGCAGTATTATAAGTCTTATTAGCAATTAAAAAATAATTTATGGGTATGTTTTTATATATATGCTCGATAAAAAGTAAATATGAAAAATAAACTACCATAAAAAATCAAAATCAACTCTGAAACAAAATTTTAAAATTTAAAATTTCATTCATCCTTATAACTGAAGGGGAATGATGGGACAAAAACAATTTTAAGCACGCGTAGCTATGCTCTAAAGAAAATGAGGAAAAAGGTGATGACCAAAATGCCCCCGCCCCTCTTCCAGCTGTCGTCTCCTTTCCCTCTCCCCTCACCTGGCTTCTCTCTCTGTTCCCGGCGGTGGCACGGCCGCTCATTCTCCCCCGCTTCGCCTCTCCTCCTCGCGCGTGGCCGGCGAGCTGCCCCGGAGGCACGGTTCGGACGGCCTCCGCTCCTTCCGGACTCCGCTTAAGCCTTCTCCCCCTGTGCGTTACCCGCTCTCTCTCGCGCGCGCGCGGCCGGGTGAGCAGGTCTGGAAGGGGGCGACGCCGCCGGCCTCCTAGTTCCGCCGCCCTCCGTGTCGGCTCGAGTGGAGGTGGAGGTATTCCTTCTTCTCTCTTAGCCCTCCCTCCCTCTCCGCTTCACTTCATAGAGCCGGCGTGGCGTGGAGTGGAGATCCACCCGGAACTGGGATAGATTTCTCCCTGACTTTCCCCTTCCATTAATCCATCTAGTTTCTTCCAGATTTCTTTTGATTTGTGGTGCACCACTAAAAGCAGTTGTTTTCCCAAAAAAAAGGGGGGTTCAGCTGAATCCCCTTGCCCCACGTTGGTGCTTTAGGTCCTCAGCCACGGGTTGGAACCGTCCAAAATGATTAGCTGCAGTTCACTGCCTGATCTATCTATGAAAGTCTTGACCTCTTTATTGATTTGTTGCGCTGTTGGTAATTGATTGCTCTGCATGTAACTGAAATGCCATTGTGATGCAGGATTGAAGGGGTGACCGTATGAGTTGAGCATTGTAGCTGGAGTTGATTTGATTGCTGGAGATGGCGCTTGTGGTGAAGCAGCACCGATGCACGCATTCGGCGAGCTGCGTTTGCATCAAGGGACACCTCAGCGAGGACGCGCTGTTCCTTGTCTTCCGCCACATGAACTGGAACCCCAGGCTGATTGCTGTGCTCTCCTGCGTGTGCAAGTGGTTCGACGAGGTCGCGAAGCAGGTGCTATGGAAGGAGTTCTGCCATGCTAGGGCGCCGAAGATGATGCTGGATTTGCATTCGGGTGGCAGCCACATTGTTGATGGGAACTGGAAGGCGCTAGGGAAGCTTCTCATCTACTGCAACGGCTGCACAAAAGGGGGGCTTTTTAACAACATTCATGTCCCTGGGCACTTTGTGTTCAGGACACGCTTTTCGAGGACTGCGGGGAGGAGTTTCCTGCCTCAGCAGTGTAGGAATGATGTCTTGTATGTCTCAGATCCATGCGAGCATCTTGATCAAGGGGAGGAAGGTGACTTGGGTTTCTTCCGAGGTATCTTCAAGTCGTTCGCCACCTCAAGGGTTAAGAAGATGTTGATTGAGAAGCGGGCAAGGTTCCATCCAAGCGAGGTATGCCCCTACTGTAAGGCTAAGCTGTGGAGCATGTTTGAGGCAAATATGTTGCCGAGGAGTTCTTCTGCTAGGCTTGGTGCCTACGAGGATTCGGTGGAGTATTTTGTATGCCTGAATGGACATGTCATTGGAATTGGTACCCTTCTACCTCTCTCTGATTCTGAGGAGGTAGCAGAAGAGTAATAATCAGGAACTTGAATCAGGTGATCATATTTTACGTTTTTAATCTTGTAAAGAGACAAAGTACAACTTATTTGTTATCTTTACTGAATTGAAACTGTAAAGCTAGACTTTTTTATTGACTACTTGTGAAGATAAATATATATCTTCATTATGAATATACAAACCGAAGCACAATTCACTTTTCATGGGTAGAAATGTCATTAATGTGCAACAGTAGGTTGTGTGTGTCAAACTGTGCATGCTTGTATTTAACTCCTGAATACATGTAACATGTGGCTTGCCCTGTATGTGATAACTGATATTTTTTTCTCCTAGTAGCTGCAAAAGAATTAACAAATGCTTGTTGGGAAAACATACTATAGTTAATTTCATGTCTGAAAATATTGTTAGACATTACTAATTATAATTATTCTCATGTGTTTACTTGTCTGTGTTCTGTAGTATACATATGATCACTGGACCAGCTCCACCTAATCAGTCGCCAGTCCTAGTGCCTTTCTAAATGACATTAGAACAATGAATGCCCTTTATTAAACCATAATTTAAGGTACTTCCATATGCAAAGTGATCCATCAAGTAGTGAAGTAATGATTATCTTATCCATGTCAGCAATGGCAGCACATAAGTTTTGAGAGTAAGGCAGAGTGCTTGTGAAATGTTTAAGTTTCCTAATTCTTTGTTTTACAAAGCTGCTAGCTAAGATAAAAAGAAGATGTACAATCTGAAAGTTAAATGCAGAGCTATTTGCTTGAGTGATAGTGGTATTTAGCAGTGACTAGAAGATCAATGTACAACGGCTCTCTCTTTTGGCCTGGTCAGAGTTATTGACAGCAGCTCAACGCAAGAAGTTTTGTCCTTCTGTGACCATAATTTCCCAATAAGTTGAAAATATGTTTCTCTTAATAAAAAACAAGAGATGTTCTGAACAAAGCCTTTGTTGCTGACAGGTTTGCAAGATTGAAGCCCTGGATTTGCTCATGCTGTTCCTTGCTGAATCTTGTTTGCAACTAACAGGGAGAATGCATGGTCACAGCAACCTGCAGGATGACAAGACTGACTTTCCATCTAAAAGTCCGCAGTGGTGTTCTTCCTGGTGCTTAGCATCAGACTAAAAAAAAAGAAAGCCATTTTACACTGTTCTCTCCTTTACCATTGGTGCCTCGTTACTGCTTCCCGTAATTGTAACCGAGACACCAATCTCTTCTGTCCTGTCCGACAAGTTCACAGCATGTAATGAGTTGCTAAGCTTACTTGGACTGCCCAAATGTAAACCCTAATCTCATCACATGCATTACATTTTCCTTCTTGTATGTTCCTTTTTTTAGAGGTTTTCCTATCTGTTCCTACTGCATTACTTTTGAGACTCGCATTGCTGTCTTTTGCAACTTCTCCTATCCTAGTTTGATTTTTTTTTCAATCACATGGAAGATGTTGTACACACATGCAGGTGAGTGCGTCCTTTTTAACACATGTTTGGAGATATGGAGGCCAGTGGTAAATTCGTGCATTTGGTTGGTGGGAGTTTTTAAGGAGGGATTGAGAATTAGGGATGGGGCTTAAATGCATTTTTTGGTTAGGGGGGGATGGGGTTTTCTGTGAGAAATGAATGGGGAATTGAGGGAAGGGTGAGTTGGGACTTTGGGAGAAAATTCCCTATTTATATTGTCTAGACAAATCTTAATTATACATTTCCACTTAAGGTCGAGTCTTCGTTAAAACTCACTAATTTCCACCATCCCTGCCAAACAAAGAGATCGTGCAAATTTCAACAGTAATCCTCTCGTCTCACCTTTTAATCCCCTTATCTAACGTTGCCAAACATGCCGTGACAAAATTCAAAATGTTTCCGTTCATTTTCTTTAGGAGTACTTGATGTCACCACAAATACGTATTGATGAAAACTCACAAAGATTATAATACTCTGTTCTAAAAAAAGAAGATTAAAAATTTTCAAATTTCGTATGAAAATCTCATGCAGATTTGGGCCGGCTCACTACTGTGTTGTGTATTCTCTCCTCGATGGGCTGTGGCTTCTTCCCTCTCCCGCCCTCCTCCGACCAACCGCCCGCCCATTTCCCGAACCCCAACGCGGCCGACGCGCCGAACACTCCCCCCAATGACTCCGCCCTTCCGCACTTCCGCAGACCTAGTGTAGGAGAGCTGTAGTCTATGGGGATCACGGAGGAGCAGCGCCGCCGCATCGAGGCCAACCGCCTCGCCGTCCTCGAGAGGCGCAAGCGCTTTGCGGAGGCTGCCGCCGCCGCCGCTGGCGCTAGCGAGGGTGGCGGCGGGACCGATGCCCCGGTGGCGTGGAGGCTCGCCAAGTGCCCAAGATTCGCTCCGCCTCCGCCAACGCTGCCTCCTCCTCCTCCTCCTCCGCCGCCGCCGCCGCCGCAACCTCCGGTGGGGTTCAAGGTGGTGGTGGAGGTGTGCAGCCCCGAGGATTTCTCGGTGGCGGTGGGGCCCGCCGAGGGCGTGGCCTACCCCGGCGAAGCCGAGTGCCTCGGCGTCGTCCAGGATTGGGACGCTTCGGTACGGTCCACCCGTTCTTCATCTCTTTGTCTAATGGAGTCTACGCATTTTGCTAATCTAGGCTCTGATTGGGAATCGACAAATTCGGTGCTTTCTTGGATGCCTCGAAGCGTTTCCTTTTCAAGATTTTGTTTTTTTAGCGTTTCTTGGCGACAAATTGGAAGTCTGTGGATGTTTGCTAGCGTTTCTTGACAAATATAGGAATGGTTGGCGTTAAGACCAATTTCACAGAAGAGACTACTGGGAAAGCCCTTACAGCTTCCCTTGAGCCTTGAGTTGTGCTACCTGAAAGATAACATCAATCACAGCACAAAAGTATGTTCCTCTTGATTTTTCAGTGATGGATTCGGATATTGGTTTGTTTTCTATGCTTTAATTCCAAATATTGCAGAAAATATGCAAAAGCAATGCTAGTTCCATGATATTATGCATATCTATCTATATCATATGATTTTTTCTGCAGGTTTCTCTTTGTTCTAGAAATTGCTCAAGTTCTATCAAGATTTACTCTAATGGAGGATATTGCAATGTTTGACTTTTAACTCCTTTGGACGTTTTCTTCAGTCAATCAATACTAGTAGCAGGCTACCAAGGGCAAGCCTAGTATAGCTGTTCTGCAGAATCTAAGTTTTTTTCCCTTTTGGTTATAAATAGATGTAGTTAACTAATTGGTGACTTAGCTTATACAAAAAAAATGCAAAATAAAACTGCAGCTTTTTTAAGCCACCAGGCCTGCCTAAGTGCCACACTAGCCCTGAGCATCTCATGGTAGCTAGGGGTATCATATCATTCTGATGTATTGATTTTTCATTTGAAATACAGTCTCAAGGAGTTTATCTATGTTACATGCATCGAATCTGATCTTGTACAGAACTAAGAACATGAAATGAAAAACAAGATATGTCTTGGCATTCCTTGGTCTAATCATGTTTTTTTTTGTCTGTTGTGATCTACTTCTTCATAGGGGTTGCTTAAAGGGGGAAGTAAGAGGCGTGTAACACCATTATGTGATGTTAGTAATCCTTTGCCAGAAAATGCTGAATGGAGAAAGGGGTTTTGCATAATGGCACGACTAGAGAGAGAGTACACTCAAGGCTGGACTGTTCACGATGAACCTCTCTGCAAATTATGTCAAGGACCTTGCAAGTAATATGGCTCATTTGTGCACTTGTTTTCAGTAGCCAGTTGTGTTTTTTTAATAACAATGTTGTAATTTGTGATCAGTGGAAAGCTTGCAAAGTCACCTGAATATTTTGAAGACCTGTTCTGTGGTCTGACTTGCTTCGAGGTGTATAAAT
The DNA here is from genome assembly GCA_030770085.1 of Oryza coarctata. NCBI lineage: Eukaryota > Viridiplantae > Streptophyta > Magnoliopsida > Poales > Poaceae > Oryza > Oryza coarctata. Next base: position 17,056,040 of record CM061475.1, read on the forward strand.
CGAGAACTAGTGGCAGGTTCTGCAGGTGTGAGATTTTCTTTATCTACTGCAATTATCACACCTAAACAAAGTGTGAAGTTGAATTACATATGAATAAAGCTGGTATACCAGCTATCCATGAAAATATGGGAGAGTTATATGTACTAAAGCTTCTGCTTGTCTAATTAATAAGCACTATTTCAAATTGAACATGGTATATGCTCCAAGTGCAAGCCTGACTGCTTCAAGCTTGTCAAGCATATCAAACCCTTATGCAAGGAAATGAGAGAAGAATACATTAGGAATGTTGCTCCAAATATTGCAAGTAGATTGAAATTGTAAGTGTTCTTTGATACTATGCTTTTGCAATGTTTTGTGCTGATGTTAACTTCTCTTCTGCATATCTAGCCAACTTACAGACTATTGTAGTCTGAACTCACTAAATACATTAATGAACATGAGTAGTTCATTCCTTATTTGTGGATTGATGATGACACTCTGTTTTTTGTACTATATTGTACCACAGGCTAGATAAGCTTGTCCATGAGCCAAGTGAGGATAATGCATGGCACGCAGATCATATAGTACCTGTATATAAAGGAGGTAAAGTACGTGCACAAGTTTTGCGTGTTTGACTCTTAACAGCATGATCTAATTTATCTGATCTTTCGCAGGGGAATGCACACTTGAGAATTTGAGAACTCTATGATTACAAGAGGTCACAAGAGCACGGCAAAAGGAGCGAAAAGAATTAACAAAGAAAGCTAAGGAGCTTCTTAAAAACACCGTCAATAATCAGCAGAAGATGAAGTTAGTAGTCCTGTCCCAATTTCAAGAAACTGAGCCCCTTTTTTACGAAAAAAAAAATTTCTGAAGTGACGTATTCTCTGAATTTATTAACATTACAATAACAAAGTGACTCTCTGGTGCTTAACTGTTATATTTTCTCCTATATTAGCTTCTGTTACTATTAACAATTTACTGTCGTGGCACTTCTTAAGTGTGGTGAAGAATGCTATTTTGTGATCATTTTACAAGGCAACCCATCCTACTTCCTCAGTTCAGAAATATAAGGTGTAATTTCACTGCCCAATTTTAAGCTTTGGTCAACTACTATGATTGATATTGTGATCAACTGCTATCCGCCCTACTTCCTCTGTTCAGAGTATTATTTAGATTTTGCCACAAAAATTGGTATTGTAGGATTTATGCACCAAGGTACTTTCTTACAACTGATTTTCTAACGGTAAGTGAAATAGCGTAAGAAAAAATTGTGGTCAAAACTTATTTTTGGATGGTCAAAATACGCCCTATATTTTTAAATATAGTAGTAAACAGCTTGATGTGGATAATGTGTAGTCCTTTATCCTATGTAAAAATGTACTCACTGATATATTTGCTGGACTATAGTTCCAATTATTTATGTTTTCCATTGTAGGCAAGTGAAGTAGCAGAAGAAATGGATGACTAGTCTTCGCTGGTTGCCGTCCCTGACAGTGCTTACCCTTGATTTGGGTGGGGTGGTCCTGACACTAAATCATGCAAACTTGAGATGGCCAATCATGTCCGTGCATATATTTGCTGAATGTGCATATATTTGTGGAATGTGGCCAAGCATGTCCGTGCATGTATATATATTTTTTGATTGTGACGTGCAACGTCTTTTGTTTAGTTAGGCGTCGTTGTGGATTATGAAACGATTGTGAAAGAGAAAGGAAATGACATTTGTGGCCCCATGGGGGTACCGCAAACACACACTGTCGCCCGTCATTCTTCCCAAAAATAGTTGGTGCATGCACTCTTTTAGAAAATACCAACGCAGCAGCGCATAGCTGCATATAGATGCATATATATGCACTATACTAGGATAAAACCGTAGAAAAAAAAGTTAAGAATACCTTAAGGAAGCTATTGGTCAACAAAGAAGAGAAAAAAAAATAGAGGTACATGAACATAGAAACAAGCTCAAACAAGGAGATATAGATAGCTTACATGTTTGTTATTTCTATAATTTGTCTAATGTAGCAAATAGGTACTTTTATTTGCATGCAAAGTTACTTCTATGATTTGTCTAAGTTATTTCTAATATAGTAAATAGTTGCTTTTATTTCTATCTTTTATTATGTCTAAATTATTTCTAACACAGTAAAGTGTTTTCATGTTAAGTTACTTATACAATTTGTCTAAATTATTTCTAATGCAGTAGAGAGTTACTTTTATTTCCGTGTTAAAGTATCTATAGTTTGCTAAAATACTTGTAATACTGCAGCAAAGAATTACTTTTATAAAACAATTAGTGTGTAATGACTTCTATTAACAAGAGATAAAACAAGGGCAATGCCTACATGAAAACATTACGATGCCATCTAAACTTCTAAAAATGATTCATTGATGGCACACAATTAGTGTAGAGTGCATCCGCTTTTAGGTGTACAAAATATGTGATTACTTAAAAATATCCATCGATTTACTTACGAAGCTGCTCTCTATAACTTCGTTTGTGACTATGTCTACTATTATAAAAAAATTGATAGTGTTTCTGCCAAGATTTTCGTCCGTCCTCGCCGTGGTGTATTTTTCGTTCGTCTCCTCGCTTCATATACGGTATGGTATCTATCGGTCCTGTACGTATATCGTACCGCTTCACGCCTTCATCTATCTCCGATCGAAGCTCCGGACGCCACGCGCCCTGCATCCGCGAGCGGGAGTCGCGTCCAGATCTCCCTTCGCCTCGTCTTCCACTAGCCATGAGCCGCACCGCCCTCCGCTGCTTCCATGGCCGTCGCCGGAGCCAAAAGGGATAAGCCCTAGCTTCGGTCGCCGGCGCCCAAACCACAAAATTCGCTGCCGTCAATCCACCTGCCTCAAAATTGAAGGCACCTAAGAATTCACAATGCCTAAATCGTCAAGAGTCCTCTCCTCTGTGGTCGAAATCACCGCCGGAGACCGTCGTCGAGACCCCCGACGGCCCTGCCCTGCTTCTGCTCTGTTTCGGCCATACGCCGCGCCGCCGCTCCCGGTCACCTCCTCTCGATTCAAGGCCAGCAGAAGCTCCACCCTATCTCCACCGGTGCTCCCAAAATTCTCGTGCTTCCGCTGCCCCTAGAGTGCACCTTATGTGTTATGTGTAGAGTACAAGTTGTAGTATCTAAACGTACACGTAAACTCACACACACTAAATCTCTATACGTACACTAACTCACCTCCTTATGTGTACGCTAAAGCTACAACCTATCCTACTAAATTAGTGATAAACAGAGTCCAAAGCTCCCTCCTACAATACAACAAGTACATTTTACTATCTTAACGAAGACTACGGGCTACAGATGTTTTATATAGAAAAGCTAGCAGCTATCTCCTAGCAGGAAAATAAAATTCCCCAGCTGAGGCTCGCTCGTCGATCCGGAGGATCGAACACAGTGATGTTGGCTGAACCAACCGGCGCAGATTCTCCGACTTGCTACGTCAGGAACTAATGTTCCCCTCTTGGATGCCACCTAATTTTGATCTAACACCTATCAGCCCCTCAGCTTTTTACATGTCAACATGACACAGTTCAGTAGCATTTCAAAGCCTAAACAGACCTAGGTCGTAAAAAATGGAGGGGTTGGATATTTCTGTGTCGCGTGAGATGTCATTTTGGTCGTAAGAAATAGATAGAAATATAGATATACTTTATACAGGCACTCTATTTAGTGCAGAATCAAGCAAGCATTTCATTTCAATATTTTGAACACTTCCATGGTCCAAATAACCAAAATAGTGTCCACCAAAAGCTACTATTACAACACATGGATTTGTGTAGCTAACCATATAATTTCCTAATAACTGAATTAACATAGTCAAGCACATGATTTTCAGCAACTGCTCGACGTATTCATCCCAAAAGAACAATATAACCTCTCTAAAGAAGATCTTGAAACGAAATATCATCTATTTCACTAGGACCCTGCAAGGACAAGAAAAGTTAAAACAAAATACTAAAACTACTCCCGAACAAATAAGTGAAAGAAAATAATCTGGACAGTACCATCAGCAAATGTGTAAAGCTAGTGAAGGCTTTGCTGTCCTTATGAGCAGTATCCATTGGCAGTTGATTTTCGACAACACCACCCTCCTCTTGATGATTTGGCACTTCTTTTTTTTGAACTTCCGCGTCTTGTCGAGCCAACTTCTATTCCTCTTTGAATTTTTTTGTTGAACCTCCTTTTTCTTTAGGCGTGCAGCACTAAGCAAATCCTCTTCTTATTGACCATCAGGTTGGGCATTATATGAATCACTCAAAATACTTGTAGATGCATTGATTTTGTCCTCTAGTTGCTTACCAAGGCAATCAAGTGCATTGTCTATCAATATGCAACATTCCAGAGAGCTCGCAGCTTGATATGCCAAATTCAGAAATATGTGAGACAAATACTAATAGCTGAGCATAGAATCTAATTTTGGATTTTCAATGATGCCCCTTCCTTTGTTGTCTTGTATAGTTCCATACCTTGCTTCCCTTGTCCATCGCTTCAGAACATAGTGGTTTAGTAATAGCTTAATATTCATCAAGTCAAGAACTTTCAAAGCATGGCTACACAATACCCCGGTCCTTGTAAACTGCTCACAACTATATAAAGCCGTTTGTTTCAAAGGATCACCAACAACTATGCGCTCTTGTTCAGAACTTAAATCACCATTGGCCCTCACAATTGCAACAGCATATGTGTTTTTTTCATCCAATTCTCTAGTACATGCAGCCATGGATCTTTCATATTCAGTTTGGAATGCTTCAAATATGGGACTAGTGTAAAGTTTGCTTGCTTGCACTAGCATAGGTGTACTCACCCTTATTCTAGGAAGCTTTTTTCTATCTTCAAATTCTTCGTCTAGTTCCTTGTTTCTTTTTCCTTGAACCGTCCTTTCAAAATGCTTTAAGAACCAAACGATGTCAAAATCTGATTTTAGATGTTTTTTCAAGTCACTATTGAAACTCTCACTTAACTGCGTGCTTATCATTCTCAAAGTGAAAACATTTCTCATGTAACATTCAGCCCATTTTTCCTTGAACTTGTAGATGCTTCTCATGATGTCAAATTCTTCTTCAAAGGTTGTCTTGTCCTCAATGTTATCCATGCAAGGGCTAAAATCTGAGAGGATATGATTTTCTTCATCTTCATCATTTTTACTATTGCATAAGTGCTTGACAGCATTTTGCATTATGTGATAGGTGCACAATCCATGCCATGCTGATATGAATATCTCCCGAATAGCATTTCCCATTACAGTGTCCTGGTCAGTAAATATAGTTCTAGGTTGCTTTCCATTGTGTGCAGATAGAAAAGCCTTAAATAGCCATGTGAAAGAAGCACATGTTTCATCAAACAAAAGAGCAGCTCCAAAAATGACGGTCTCTCTAAACTGATCGAATCCAACAAAAACACCGAAAGGCCTATATTCTTTGTTTGTGCCGAAAGTAGTGTCAAAAGTGACAAAATCTTCAAGTGTGCATAATCAATTATCATCTTTGCATCAGCCCAGAATATATTGGTTATCTGTTCTGCACAATCCAACTGCAGAGCATAGTGGAAAGAAGGGTTCTCAGAAATCTTGTCTTGAAAATGCTTAAACATGCTTCCTGCTTGACCATATGCCAACTCTCTTTGGCGCCTGCCTTGCAAGTAATTTTTATGATCACAACAAGTATAGCTGAGATTCATTGGTCCTCCAACTTGGCGACTAGCCAACTGATGTGCAGCTTTTGGCCTAATTCCATAATCATCCGCAGTCTCAATTTCAAAGGCTTGAACTTCTGAAATCTTCCTTTGAGATGACGTTAAATGGAAGGTCTGTGGCAAGTAAAGAACATGATTGTGTGCAAGTATTAGATCAATCACTTCATAACTTCTTGTCACTCGGTCTAATGTAAGACCCATAGAACTGGACAGTCTGTTCTTGTTTCAGCTCAAGGATTCTTTGTGACATGATCCCTCTTATCTCGTGCTCGACGACCCTCCTTGGCACACACATATCTACACGAAGTTGCCTTTCCATCATATTTACTTTCATTTGTGTACCTTTTTCTGACTTCAAAACCTACATGACCTCCGTATGCTACCCAAAACGACCAAGCATCATCCAAGTTTTTAAATTTCTGACCAACTTGAGGTAACCAACTAGGATTCACATTCTCCCTACATGAAAACAAATATAGATTTGTTGCTAAGACATATGGATGCAAACAAAGTAAATGGATTTCAGAATGTAACCTAACTCACCTGTTGGGTTGTGCCATTAAATCGTAACTAGAAGGCACGAACTTAAAGAATACTACACAAATCATAAGCAGAATATGAGTGAATTTTCAGACTTATACGAACAAATACAAGTAAAATTTAGAGAAGATTTCTTAGGAAGCAAGGAAGAGGAAGATGGCATACCGATTGTCACCAGTCTACCGTCAACGGTTGCTGGCAAGTGCATCAACCACAGCTCCGCTACCGTTCCGATTGGGCGGCCGTAGCAATGCAACACGAATCAATCTCTCACTAGCAGTATAGAATAGCAGTGGATTGACCTGAAACTCTGAGGCAGCGGTAGCCACCCGCGATACATACCACCACCCGTCAAAACTCCTATAGCGGCAGCCATTTCGTAGACGTCTCGCGCGGCACGAAAATATCCAATCCTTCTATTTTTTTTACAACCTGGGCCTATTTGAGTTTGAAATGCTATTAGACTGTTGTTGTAGGCAGTGTTGTTGGCATGCGAAAAGTTAGAGAGGGTTGATAGGCCTTAGATTAAAATTAGATGGCATCCAAGAGGGCAACGTTAGCTCCTGCCATAATCTGTGCCATCAACTAACTTGGTTCCCGACCGACGTCATGGCAAAGTGCATTCGGGCCCAGCAAGAACGGTCCCCAAGATTCAGTGGAAAACACGTTTGGGCCCATCTCAACGGCCTGCGTGTTCATCGCCATCAGCCAAATGGTTCCCCCACATGTCACGGGCAGAGCAAAAATTTCAAGGCAATACATACAGTGAAAGACAGATACTGCGGTTAATTGTCAGAACCATCAGCCATTTCATTCCAGTGAATCATCGCGGGAGCAAATAATAAGCTCGCATGTGGTTTGCGCCTTCCAATTAGCGGTATTTCAGCACTCCTTACATTGTGTCCAAGCAAAGTCGTCTAATACTTTTTCTTGCTAGCAAATCATCGTAAAAGCGGTTAGGCATGGCAAGCAATCCATCAGGCTGGCTGGCAAGGCGAATCATATGAACCAGCCTCATCCTGCAATGAATAAGCAGGTCTTTTCGCAGAAACTCCGATTTACATCAGGCCGTGTTCAATTATGTTTTTAGGATTTTTAACATATGATTTCCTTACGTGATTTAGGGTGAAACGATTTCCATGATATGTAAGCGAGCATGGCGTGATAGTTAGCGACACCATCCAACCTCACGATCTAAAACGCCCAAATGCTAGGTGTTACGATCCAAACAATTATTAGACTCGTTACCGTACGGTTACTTTTTATAGTCTATATGAATACTGTATAGTATATTTGAGTTACTCATAGATATTACTATATTTACTTCTATTTTTCGTTATATTATATTGCTGGCTTACGTATTGACTCAGGGTTTTGTTTGTTTGGACGTTTTCCAAATTTCTCCCTACTCTTTTTTTACGCGTATATTTTTTAAAGTATTAAACGATATTTTTAAAAAATATATATATAGCAAAATTACTTTAAAAAACCATATTAATCTATTTTTAATTTTTTTAAACTAAGACTTAATTAATTATATACTAATCGATTATTTTATTTGTGCCGGAGAGTTTCAGAACGGAACACAGCCTCAAACTAGTCCAGATCCAATAATACTGATGGCAGCTCACAGATTAAATCTAGCCCATAGTAGTTATTAATGCTTTATCTTTTCTTAATCATCCTAAATAACCACTATTCGATTAATCACCTTATCCCCTACGTACGTAACGCACCTACTAAAAGGGACACGGCGCACCACTTCGCATAGCATGGCTCGTTACGCCGTCGGTCGGACGGCCGCAACACCCTCGCGCGATAAGGCAGAACAGCGCGCGCACTGACTGACTTTACGATATTATATTATACCTCAAGCAAGGCCTTGAATCCCACCATCTCGTAACGGATAGTTGACGGCGACGACATTTCTTGTATAAAGTCACTCGTAATTAATGGTACACTAATTAGCTAACAAATTAATTAATAGTACGCTCATTTGGACTAAAAAGACGCTTACAAGTGGGACCAATAAACCCACATATTCGTCGATCTTATACATGCATCCAGATTATCCAGTACCACTCTCTCTCTCTCTCCTCCTATTTCTCCGATTGATCTCAATCTCATCGTCTCTTCCTTTGCGCAGCTGCACGGCGAGCGGATAGGTGGATGCAGGGATGGTAGAGCTCCCAAGTCCGATGCAGGGCTATCAAAGATCCAATGCTCGCATATTTTGCTGTACCGTTCTTTTTCCTCTCCTGTTATCTTCTTCCTCCATTTCTTTTCTTGTTCTTCTTGTTTCTTGGCGATTGTTGGATTTCTAGACAAGCGGTTGGTACCAATTAGTTCCAGGCCTCAAGGGTATTCCATTTTTCGTATTTCGTCAAGGATCGTCCACGCCTCCCTCACCAAAATACCACTGGAGTCGCTTCTTCTTTTATCATATTTACTGTTGTGTTCTTCGATGGAGATTGTGTAAATTCATTTTTTTTCATCCAATTTCTTTTGCTCGTTCTTGCAATCATCTATTCCCAGACAGTGAGGGTAACACCTTTTTCGAGCCGCAAGTATGGCGGACGATTTGAGCGCCAAACTTCAGGCAAAAAAAGCTACGGCGAAGCAGTTGAACCATGGCTCACTTTGTGTGGCACGCTAACATTTGGTAAGCAAACAAACACTAGCCTAAGCATGTGTGGGCGACAAATTGGGGAATGAACCAAACAGGCCCTAAAATTGACGCCTCAATGCCCCATGTGTTGATCTACTAGTACAGCTACCTCCCCGATTTGCACATTAACCGCAAACTAACTCGACCGATTTGTATCCTTTTCCCCTTTCGGAATTGAACAAAAATCTGTTTTGCCTTCACTGATCGTGCACTGCAGAATGTGATGCAAAGATCGATGCTTTCACGTTGATCAAACCACAAGCAAAACCGATTTCTCAGAGTCATCCAACGATTAACTCATGATACAATGCAATGCTGTTCATGACTGCATATATATATATATATATATCTACGCGCATGCGGGAGCCTTGAAGTCCGTGAACCTGACGAACGCGATGCCGTGTGGCGCCACGCGCAGCGGCGCGCACCCGTCGGCGACGGCGGCCGGCCGCAGCTCAGGGATTTGCTCGCCCCGGACGAGCGCCAGCGGCTTGCCGTTGAGCAGCACCACCTGGCTCTGGATGTCGCTGCCGCGGGGGCTCAGGTGGTACTCCTCCCTCCGCCCGCCGCACGGCGCCGAGCCGAGCGCCCCTCCGGCCACCGACACGTCGAACGCCGTCGAGTTGGACAGGTTGATCAGGAGCACTGTCACCCCCGGCTTCTCCCTCGAGCAGTGCGCGTACGACCGGAGGTACGGCGAGCTTCCACCGCCTCCGGCGATGGTGGCTGCCTCGAGGACCACCGGGCCCATCAGCCGGTGCCACAGCAGCGCGCCGTAGTAGTCGGGGTTGGGGATGAACGTGGTGGTGTTGAGGAGGCAGTAGTTGCCGCCGACGAGCGCCTGGCGGCAGTACACCCTGGTGCCGTGCGCCGCCGACATGCCGAGCTGGTCCAGGTACCAGAAGCTGTTCACGTACCTGTCCGACACGTCCTTCCCGCCGCTGTTGTACGCGCCGCCGGACTCGCCCACCCACGGCGAGCTCCACGGCCCGGCGTCCCGGACGGTGGCCGCCATGTCGCGGAACGTCTTCTTCACCTGGTCGAGGTAGCCCGGGTCCTGCATCTTCTTGATCAGGTCCCTGTCTTTGCCGGAGCCGAGGTTGTAGATGTGGTGGGTGACGCCGTCGACGGCGCCGGCGCCGGAGAAGCGCAGCATCTCCGAGAACCACGCGCCGTCGTAGAACCCGCCCGGCGCGAGGACCTTCAGCTGCTCGCCGCCGTCGCCGCCGGTGCCGTTGTACACCCGCTCCACCATCCTCTTCAACATCGCCACGTCCCGGCCGTACTGCGCCGCCGTCACCCTCGCCGCCACGCCGCTGCCGCTCAGCTCGTTGCCCAGCTCCCACGACTCGACGCGGTACCCCTTGCCGACGGTGTAGCGCATCAGGTCGCGCGCGTTCCGGCCGTCCCAGTCGCCGGCGTAGAGGGTGTCATTGCCGCCGGTCGCCTTGCTCCGGCCCTTCAGTGCGTTCAGCCCGAACGTCACCGTCGTGCTGATTAATCAAAAACAATTAATCTTTCTTCAAATGATGATTAATTAGCTGATAATTACACTTGTGCGTGGATAATTAATCACTTGGTTTTGCCGAAGAAGATGTTGAGCTCGTCCCATCGGTTCATATGGAGACAGCCGTCGGTGAAGCCGAAGAGGCCGCCGTCGTCTCGCCGGAAGCTCTGGCAATGGCCGCAGTGGCTGCCGACGTTGTAATTCACCTGGTCCTGCAGAGATCCTCCCAGCCTGATCCTAAGCGAGTTGAACGCTGCAGCAGCACATAAGCCTCAGATTAATTTCAGTATAAAAAAATTCAGAACTAACTAAGAATTTGCTAAGCAAGTGTTAATAATCATCATTGCAGATAATTTTGAAAGATCAGTGATCTCTAAATTAGTTACCTTTGATTGCATTGTAGAGAATAGGATTGTTCAGATCCTGCCAAGAGAGAAGGGGTCAGTACTCACTCAGTATCACTGTGTCAGTAGTAGATTGATCCATATGAAAGTTTCTAAGAAGTGATTAAGGTGGATAATCGTGTTAATTACCAGGTTAATGATGGATGAGTTGTACCAGGGGCACATGCCGTAGTTGCACTTGTCGCTGGGCCACCAGTCGAGCGTCGCGCAGACGAAGTTGTCGTCGGTGCGGGAGATGGCCGTCGCCGCCTTGACCATCACGGTCGCCCGCTCGCCGGCGGCGGCCTGCAGGCCGGAGAAGAAGACGAGGAGGGCGGCGAGCAGGTGAAGGACGGCCATTGTTCCACAATGTCACTGAACGTTCGGACTTCAGTGGTGGTTTTGAAGTGGGAACAAAGTATATATAACAGAGTTTTAAAGGGATAAAGATTTCGGGGGCATATGATTTTGATTTGTTACGGAGGCAGAGTTTCCAGGACGAGCTGTTTCTCATGCAATCCATGCAAAACGATTTTTGGATTTGGAATCGGGTAAAGCAAATCAAACGGCTTATCTTACGCAAGAACACCTACGAGTTAGGGAGGAGTGGTTGGATCTTTGATGAATGGATGGATGGATATGGATGGATCGATACATGGATATGCTGTTATCTCTGGCACTTCTAATCTTCAGTGCACACGAAGAGGCCGAACAAGGTTGGCGAAATATCAAGTGAAAATCAACATGAGTTCAGTGAAAGTTTTTTTGCTTCATTTTATGAAGCTTCGGGAAAATCTCAAACCATTATGAGACGACCGTTTGTTATACATCTGCGCAAATTCAGATCAAAATTATATCCGTTTGGGCGATTTTGGCTCTACATGATTATGACTATTGCATAAAATAGAATCCCAGAAAGTGACCAAAAGAATGAGATCAGGCTTACTCAGGTCCAGGCAATGCTACAACTATAATACGTCAGATAATCCTCGTTTCTCCCAAAAAGAAAAAGAAAAGGCAGATCCCTAAAAGAGAAGATGAAATACAGCAAGAACGTTAACAGGGCAAACTAGACAATAGCCTGAAGAGCTCGAGAAACACTATCACTGTTCCTTTGTTGAACCTTAGAGTTTACACTGCATCTTTAACCTTCTTTTCTTCCCTCATTCGGGCCCTTGACAAAGCGTCAGTCATATATGAGTTCATTGGCACAGCAGCTTTCAGCAGGTCAACGAAAGTTTCAACCTCCTTTACATCACCTTCATCTCCAAGATGCTTAAGGATCATCTCAATCATTGTCGGCCTAGGGATCCAACCAGTATGTGGAGCATATACACAGAGGGCATTCTTTGTCAGCTCATATGCTTTCACAACATCACCTTTCTCCGCATAGCCAGCAGCCACAATTGTCCAGCTGGTTGAAGGAGGCATCCTTCCTTTCTTCAAGAATTCATCAAGAAGCATCTCAGCCTTGTCCAGCAAGCCCTTCTGGCGGTATCCAGTGAGCAGGACATTTGGAACTTGGAAGTCAAATGCATTTCTGCTAGACTCCCACTCCTTGAGCAAGGCTTCAGCTTCTCCAATCTCATCAAGCTTCACGAGCACAGCAAGCATTGTAGTGTAATCCTTATTAATATGCCTATTGCAGTTCGACATTTGGAGCGCCCACAGCCTATTGACTTCTGATTTGTCCCCCAGATGTCCATATAAGGAAATCAGGTGGTTATAGGAATCTGAATCTTTTATATTTATTTTTGCTTCTGCTTTCTTTAAGGCAGAAAATGCCTTCTCCCTTTGGTTGCCCTTTATGTAGTTGCTAGCCACGACAGCATAGGTGTTCCAATCAACAACAATTTGAGGTTCACACTCCATCTCTTCGAGGATGTTCTCCATCCCGAAAAAATCTGCCCTTGTGCCATAAGAATTAATGCATATTCTGTAGCTGAAGTTGTCAGGAATGATACCATTGCTTTTCATCTCTGCAATTACGGAAGGAACTTTTTCATGCTGCCCTAGGTTCGTGTAAAGGCCCATGATGTTGTTGTAGGGGAGTGGAGAGAACACAAAACCCAGCTCTTTCATCTTCTGAAAATGAGCCAAGGCTTTGTCAACCAGGAGTTCTCGCGTGTAGCAGTTAAGAAGTGCACCATAGGGTTTCTCCGACTTATCTTTATCTGGCAGGTTATTGAAGTAGGTCTCTGCTGCACTGCTTCCATGGATTTCACCAATCAAATCCAGGTGAACAGCATGATCCTTTGGCATAAATTTTACATGTCCCTTGGCATTCATCCATTCAGAGACCTGTGCAAAAGAACAGTACGAAAAAAAATCTAATGAAACATGCCAGCTTGGAAATGAGTATGATTATTGAAGCAAGCAATAAGCTCTTGAGTCTGGAACGTAAATTATAGATATGAATCAACATTGCAACCATAAATAGGTAAGAATAGAACATAGGTGCTTTTAACTAAAGAGCAGGTTGAACCTGCCATTTCTTGCAAAAACTCGCTACTTCCCGTCACACAAATTAAACTGACAACATTACCGCGATGGACCATACCATTCATTTCTTCATGCACCCTGTATTTACTGATTAGCACTTAGCAGTTAGCATTCAGATCCTCTAACTGGACTTACACTCCTAATTCCACAATACCAACAAGCTTTCATGCAATCCTCTCATGGTGTTCAGAACCACAGGTCTTTCTAGTGAAAATACAGCATGGCATCAGAGTGAAGCAAATCACTGGTTCACAACGCCTTAACTGCAACAACATGACGCTGCACCTCTCTTATTCATGGTCCAGCATTACATCATACACTTAGCATGCATGAGAGCACAACAATTTGACGAGTGAAAATTGCAGGGTGGCTCACGGTTAATTGAAAGCATCCTCGATAAACCAAACAGCGGTTCACAGCGCATCGCATCGAACGCCCCGTGGAGCTTTTTTTTAACAGAAACTCGGAAGCTCACGAGTGAGGAGGGCAGGGCAGGGTAGTACCTCGAGTGCCTGGCGGTGGCGGCGGCGCTTGCGGAGCTCCTTGACGATGCGCTCGAGCTCGACGGGACGGATGCGGTTGCCAGGCTTGGCCGCCCACCGCTCGATCTCCGGCACCAGGAACGTGCCCGGGTGTCCCAGTGGCCACAGCGTGGACTGCAGGCTCGGGGGCCGCGCCGGCGGCCTCCCGGCGCTGTGGCTGCGAGGAGAGGAGGAGGACGACGAGGCAGCAGTGGCGCGCAGGGGGACGGGAGTTGAGCCATGGGATCGCGCGTGGACAGGGAGGAGGAGAAGCCTGCTCCGGCCGAGGCGGATCAGGCGGCGCCCGGCGGCGAAGAGGGAAGAGGCGGCGGCCATGGGTTGGCGCGGCGGAGTGATATATGGGGGTCTCTTGGGTTTAATTAAGGAGGTTGAGGCCTCGTTTGGTATGGAAAATTTTCGTGCTAGTTTTAAGGCCTCTTATAACGCTGAATTTTATAGTATTTTTATATAAAACAGTTTAATTTTTCTAATTTTTATTTGAAAAATCCTCTAAACCGAAGAGGTCCTAAGAATGCGAACTAAATTATGTAAAATTGTCCTAAAAATGTGAACTCAATTCTATAATATTCATGCGATTCAATGAAGCCTTGAGATTGTTTTCTTTTTAGATTGACCATTGAAGAAAACCAAAAGGAATTTTAAGGATTCGGTTGCTATGGAAAAAATTTCAATGATACGGTTTGCCCCGCCAAGGGTTTACAATTTTGGCGATTTCGACGAAAACTGATTGGTTCTCACAAAATTTTGTGATTTCGAGGGGGATTTTGAATGATCTTAGAGGAATTCAAATTTGATGGTAATTTCAACTGAAATTCAATCAAAATTTCCTGATTTTCAAGCACATCTTAGTTTCATGAAAAAAAATGAAGTCCCACATACATTTTTCACTGCTAATTGGAGTTCAATTCCCAGATAAAGGTAGAAAAGTAATCTGGAAATAGAACAGCTAACTAGGATTTACAAATGCAATCGCATTTACAGAACAATATTGGTACAAAGAATTATCTACAACAACTGCACTCATGAGTGCAGATATCTCATTCAATATTCTAGTCGGTTTCACCACCAGCAACTTCATCAGGGCGCCATTCTAATAGCGATTGGTTCTGTGACTTCTCATCGGAAGATCTAACATCAATTGGCCCTTCAATAGAGCAGTTAGACAGCTCTATCAACATTGCACAGAACCCGCAAGAACAAGATCTGCAAACTGTCCTGAGGTTCAACGCAGAGTTGAACCTCTAGAATGGATGCGTAGATCATATCAGTACCATGAAGCTAATTATTCTGAGTAGAAGAATAATGTAAAGACTAAGTAGGGATGATGGGGCACTATGCCACTATCACCGACAAGCACATACCCCTAAAGAATCCTTCAATTTCTTTATCTCCATAGATTGCTTGTGAGCTAGTTCATGTGATTCCTGAAGTCTCCTCAGGGCTACACTCAATTTTCTCTGCTCTTTGGATACCTGTTTAGTACATCAGGAATAAAAATGTAAAATAAACCATATAAGCCACAGACATATCAAATTCATTTCTAGTTATATACTATAATTGTACTCAGTTTTTTTGAAATCATGGGGAAACCATTTCAGCTAGTCTATAACTTGTATTTTTTTTCTAGCTACAGTTACACATTTAGCTTTATTTATTTATTTATCAGTACCTGAGCTTCTAGTTCCTGGATTTGTTGGATGGCTGCCTGCTCAATGCAAGACCGACGCCTGTATTCTTCCTCAAGCATGCCAGTTATTTGGTATCTTAGTTCAGCCATTTCTTGGGTGAGATCCTCTGCATCCTCCTTTGCCTTCAGTTTTTGTTCTCGAAGCTCTTCCTAACATTTTTTTTAAAATGCTTAAATCACACCAAAGTATCAAAGATATTCAAATTAAATAAACAATATATAGATCCTCAAGTTAGCAACTTCGAATACAGTTAAAACACCAAGCAGAATAAGTGCTAGGACATGGACTGATGGATGCGAGAGGAGAGTGAGAGGAAAGGCAAAAGCTGAAGTACATTTAGTAGACAACAACTAACCTTCAGCTGCTGAATCAGTAGTTCAGATTCTTCACTCTGCTTCACCATCTTTTCAAGAATTGCACCATCCTTCTCTTCGTCTTGTCCATCGATCTTCTCAATTGTTTTGTTAAGTTGCTCATCAGATGTCAAAGCAGATTGTTTAGCAGCTCCTCCATGGAACAACTGTTTTAGCTCTTTATTCTCAAGTACAAGATGGTCAATAGTCTTCTGTGCCTCTTGCAGCTGAAGCTCATATTCCCTCAGTTTATTCTCTGCTATTACTTTATCTGCAGAAACATGCTGACCAAAGCTGTCAGCATCAAACAGTCTCTGTTCAAGTGTAGTTAAATCAAGTTTTAAGCTCTCAATCTCGCATTGTGAATCCAAATTTACATTCTCAAGCTTCTCTATTTGTAAGGCTGACTTTTTCAACTTCTCTTCTTGGCATCGGACTTCTTCCATCAGAAGCCAGCATTGAGAATCAGACCGCATCAGCTTATCATCTATAACTCTCACTCTTTCAGGAAACTTTTCAAGTTCGGTTAGTTTTAGTTCAAGACTGTGAATATGCTCTCCCATGATGTTTGCTTCGACATTTCGGATATTTAGCTGATCCTGCAAATAGTCTGCATTTCAAACCAACAAAAACTGTTCAGGTTATTGCGTTACAAATAGCCAGACTAACAAGAAATAGAGCAAGTGGAAACAAATGAACATACCAATTTCCTGATAGCAGTTCCTCAGATCTGTTTCCAATTCCTCAATGTAGTACCTGTCCTTCTGACAGGCCCTAAAAGCTGCATTTTTGTCTAGCAGCATTTTCTGCATTAATAAACAATGAGCTCAATCAAAGTGCTGACAAATCAATAACACAATACTCTCTTATGTTACATTATTATGGAGAACATGTGCAATACTCTCTTATGTCACAATGTTTTGGACAAGAAGTGAAACATCTCAAAATGTCACATGATCTGGAGTATCACCTCAAACTGAGATGAAAACATTGTCACACCAGTACATGGGAAGTTCCACACTTCCATTAAGTAGGTAGCTTACAATTTGTCATATATTTTTTCAATTTACATGCTTTAGAAACATTATATGAGGGTTCTATCAAAAATTATTCACTTTACAGTGATAGATGGATGCATATACCAGGTAGGAATATCCAAGATTCCTCACCTACTTAGCAATAACAAAGAAACAGTTCTCAGAGCACAGGGAACTGATTTCTTGTTTCTAGCTCATGAAGCTACTTGGTTACATCTCATTACGGTGCCAGGAGGAGTACCTAAATCCATATCAATCATATGAACTTACAGCCAAGTGCAAATAACAACCTAATCCTCAATGCATATCAAGAAACGGTTGGGCACTTTGCTATTAATCATGTGACCAAGTGAGTAGACGAAAGAGGCTGAGAAGTAAGTTTTCTGGGAAAGAACAAACAGGTGTAAAGTAGATATGGTATCTCTCGAAATTTGAGAAAATCAACATTTTTTATCAATCACTAATTTGCAGGGCAAGAGAGACAATCTTCTAGTGCAGTATCAGAGTTGTCATTGAATAAAATGAATGTCAGCATCAATATCATCTAGGATCTTACTGTTTTCTCGTAAATTAACAAATATCAACGCTCCTAAAAAAATTAATATTTACTAGGAATAAATCATGCAAAACATGCACCTCTTGCTTGTTCTCTCTTTTTTGAGGAACCTTTGCACCATTAATAGGATAATGCCCATTGCCATTGGAGCTACTAGACATCTGCACAGTAAGCAAAGGATAAGCCCTATCGACAGAAAATGAAGGTAACTCACCAAAATGACATCATCCTGTGATATGATGCACTAAGAAACTAAGAATATAATTACTAGCTACTACAACATGGACTGTCATTGCAAACCAAGTAAGCAAAGTGCGGATCCAATATCTACATAGCATATCCAAGCCATGCCCTGAAATAGTGTACCTCTAAATGTATTCAGCAACGGAAAACAGCACAGCAGGAATTACCACGACCAAGCGCGTTCCCTAGCAACCAGAATCCGCAACCTCTGACTACAGCGACGGCCGCAGTGTGCCGGCAACGGAATCGAGTCAGTTGGGGGCAGGTTTTGGGCTCCACCACTGCCTCCGACCTTAGCTACGGGAAGCAGCCAAGTTCGGCGGCGGACTGCGAGGGCAGTCGCCGGCCGCGGGCATGCCGTCGGGCAGTGATCAGGCCTGTGGGAGACTGATGACAAGCCCTCTGGTTAGGTCGGGCGGCGTGGAGGCGGCAACGGCGGCGGCGGCGGAGGGGGAAAGGGAGCGGAGCGGCGAGGGCGTCGCCGGCGCGCGGGAGGCGGCAGCACGGGGGCAGCCGCGGCGCCGGTGTGGGGCCGGGTGGCTGCGGCGGCGGTCTCGCCGGAGGGGGTGGGACTCGAGGGTGGTGGTGGGGCTTGGGCGCTTGGGAGGGGTGCCTGCGCGCTGCCGCCGCTACGGCGCCCTGTAGAGGCCGTGCCCACCTTTCTGGAGAATTGTTCACAACGGGCACGCCATTTCGCTTCTCTGAATTCTGAAACTCACACATTGACATTGTCTCATGACAAAAAATTGTCAAACCAACTCGCCAAATGCTTCACTCAAACGGTATCCAACTGAGAAAAGTTAGCAAATTTTGGCCAAATTCCTGAACAATTCAGTTCACCATTCCATGAAAAGGGGAAGACTTCAGGGACAGCAGGTGCAAGAAAGACATATCCCAAACTTGTGTTGTGCATCCACTTGTTCCAATGCTAAGCTTGCAAAGAAGGTTTGTCTCGCACATAGAGATCCTCCTCATTATCGAAAGACTAACCCCCAAATATTAGCTTACTACAGACTAATGACTGAGCCGCATGCTTGATGCTTCTATCATGGATCAGACATCAAAGTTCAGACTATAATGCAGCGCTGCACATCAATTCTGAAATTTTCACCATCAAATGAGATGCTGCTGATATGTATAAATCCTCATCTAGGGTACTTACTAACCGTGTATTTATTTATCCTTCGCTACTCGATCTGTCGATGCGACTGCATTGTGCATTGTGCATGTGTGTTCGTTCCTTCATGAATGCAAGCTCATTAGTTAACCTAGTACTACTGCTAGTCCTGTTTCTTGAATGCTCACAAATGCGGGCACACTTGTCCCCACCTGTTTCTTCACTATGACAGTATCACCCATCCGGGAAGATCATTACTCGGCACTGCTGGCCAGCAGGTTTAGTATTAACCAACTAAAGACGGTATAAATACAGTTTGACACCTCTTTGCTCAATAGTTCAACACAAGTAGCGCATAATAAAAATATTTAACTCTAGATTTCGCACCTCTAATCCCAGTGATAAAGTTGCCAATTGCCAACCATGCCAAAAGATAACTAGTGCTACCTTTCTGAATTTCTTTCCAGGTTGAACAGTGTAGCCTCTATGCCTTGGCAGTGATACTTCTCCCTTTGTTTTCTTCAGAAGGAACAGAAAGTCACCTTCTAGAGTTCTGGTTAATGCTCCTTCTAAAAGGATTAATCTTGGAGGAAAAAAATTGGCTAACTTGCAATTATGGAGAATTAATAAATTGTAGTGACGTGCCAAGGGAAAGACGTCCGTATCTATGCAAGATAAGCAACAAGCAAAGCAAAGTTGATGGCAGTAGTAAATTACAGGGAGATTACCAGTACAGAAGATGCAGCAAATGGAGAGCGTAGGAATGTGGTATACAGTGAGACTAAGACCCCAACTCTATATAGGAGGGGTTGGGTTTATATATATACAGTTCAATTGTCTAACACTTCCCGTAGTCACAGTGGAAGGAAAACGAACACAGAGACTGAAGCGAAAACTGGTGAACAAAGGCGCGGGAGGCCTTTGGTTATAATATCGACGAACTAGTACGTCGATGGTACATGAAGCACCCGAACCTGTCCTAGTGCGACCTTGTCACGTACAAAATTATTATCTATCTCTATATGCTTTGTGCGTTGATGATGGACCGGATTGACGATTATGTAGATGGCACTAACGTTGTCGTAGTAGACGATAATCGTAGAAGGGATAGGTGCATGGAGCTCCTGGAGAAGCTGGCGAAACCAACAACACTCGGCGACGACATAGGTAACGGCGCGATACTCGGCTTTGGCGCTGAACCGAGACACTGTAGTCTGACGCTTTGAGGACCAAGAGACTAGAGTGTCATCAAGGAAGATACAGTAGTCGGATGTGAAGCGTCGAGAGTCGGGGCAGTCCGCCCAGTACATATCGGAGTACGTGGTGAGAGAGCCGATAGGGCTGGAGCTGAGATATAAGCGATAGAGAGTGTGCCCTTCATGTAGCAAAGAATACGTTTGAGCAGCACGAGATGAGGTTCGTACAGAGCATGCATGAAGAAGCACACTTGCTGGACGGCGTAGGTGAGGTCGGGCTGTGTTAGAGTGAGGTATTAGAGAGCACTAGTAAGACTCTGGTACTATGAGGGATCGGCGATGAGTGAGCCATCGATAGCGAAGAGCTTGGCGCGAGTGTCGACCGAAGTGGTCGTGGTGTGATATTCGGCCATGCCCTCATGTTGGAGGAGATTGATGGCGTACTGACGCTAGGAAAAGAAGAGTCTAAGAGAAGAGCGGGTGACAGAGATGCCAAGAAAGTGATGGAGAGGACCAAGATCAGTCATGGCAAACTCGGAGTGGAGTTGGGCCATGATCTGGTGTAGGAGGGACGGCAAGGACGCTGTAAAAACAATGTCATCAACGTAGAGGAGAAGATAGGCGGTGGTGTTGCTGATATGAAGAACGAAGAGGGAGGTATCAGAGACGGAGGCCACAAAGCCGATGAATCGAAGATAGGCAGCAAAACACTGGTACCAGGTCCGAGAAGCCTGTTTGAGGCCATAGAGTGAGTGCTGAAGGAGGCAGACGTTGTCAGGACAAGATGGATCGACGAAGCCTGGAGGCAGCTGGCAGTAGACCGTTTTTGTTAAATGATCATGAAGAAAGGCGTTCTTCACGTTGAGCTGGTGGATCGGCCAAGAGTGCGAGGCAGCGAGAGTGAGAACGACCCGAATGGTAGCGGGTTTAACAACGGGACTGAAGGTCTTATCGTAGTCAACACTAAGACGTTAGAAAAAACCCCGAACTACCTAGCGTGCCTTGTGACGAGCAAGTGATCCATCGGCATGAAACATGTGTTTAAAGATCCAATTACCGATCACAACATTGGTACCATGAAGACAAGGGACGAGGCGCCAGGTCTTATTATCCATAAGGGCCTTGTACTTATCGGCCATGGCCGCGGGCCACTGAGGATCGGTCAGGGCTGAACGAGGAGTCACCGGGATGGGCGAGATAGTACAATGGACTGCTAAGAGCCCGTAGCGCTTGGTAGGACGGAGGGACCCTGTTTGTGATCGGGTAATCATATGAGAGGTAGAGGGGACAGGAGCCGATGAGAGCGTGAGAGGTGGGGTGGGGACTGGTTGGGGAAGGGCAGCATCAGCTCGTGATCGGTGACTGTATGTTTAGGGAAAGGACTGAACAAGGTCAGCTTGAGCCGATGGATGTGAATGGGTCGATTAGTTTGGGCAGTCCGTTAAAACGGAGCAACCGATAGGGAGGGGCGAGCTGATGGAGACAGAGAGGCCGATAGATGAGGGCGAGCCGATGGAGTTGATGTGTCCGATGGGAGAGAGACAGTATCAGCCGGAGCCGATAAGGGTGGTGGGGCCGATGGAGATCCAATGTGAGTAGCATCGGACCGGAGAAGAGTGGGATAGCTAAGCAAGAAGTCCTCAGGAGTGGCCGATGAGGGGGGCAAAGGTGAGATTGATGGAGGGGACCAGGAGAGTACGGTGTTGGTAAGGAGGAAGTCGAGATCGCTAGACGAGGATCTGGGATAAAGTAGACTGAAGGGGAAGCGGGTCTCGTTAAAGACGACATGGCGAGAGACGATGACCCGACGGGTGGAGAGATCGAGACATTGGTATCCCTTGTGGGATGAGGGATATCCGAGGAAAATTTAGGTAGTGGAGCAGAGTGCATATTTGTGAGGAGCAGTGGCGATGAGATTAGGGTAGCAGAGACACCCGAAGATGCGTAGGTGAGAGTAGTCGGGCACCTTACGGTAGAGAAGGGCATAGGGGACATTGTGGCGAACGGAGGAGCAAGGACACCGATTGAGAAGGTAAGTCGTGGTGGTTAGTGCTTCAGCCCAGTAGGTTACGGGTAGGTGGGCTAGCATAGTGTGACTCATGTTATTTAATGTGCGAAGAAGGCGTTCGGTCTTGCCGTTTTAGAGAGAGGTGTATGGACAGGAGAGACGAAGATGGGTACCACGGGAGATAAGAAAGTTTTGGACGGTACGGTTGATAAACTCTGTACCGTTATCAGCCTGCATGACTTTAATGGAGAGGTTGAACTAGTTGGAGATATAGTTGGTAAAGTTAATGAGGTGAGAGGCGACCTCAGACTTGCTGGTTAGTGGAAAGATCCAGCAATAGTGTGTATAGTCATCAAGTATTGTGAGATAGTACTAATTACCAGAAACACTCTTAACTAGAGAAGTCTACACATCATAGTGTATTAACTCAAAAGATCACGAGATACAAGACATAGAGTTTGAAAAAAGCAATCACACGTGTTTGTCAAGTTGACAAGAGTGGCAAACAGTGGAGCCGTTGTGGTTACACGTGATGAAGGCACTGCGACGTAGATTGGCGACAGCGTCAGGGCTAGGATGACCAAGGCGAAGATGCCAGAGGTTGGTGGAGAGGGCGATGCTAGAGTGTGGAGTAGACGGCGCAGTAGGGATGGTGTAGAGGTCGCCGCCACTATTGCATCGAAGTATCTGACGCCGGGTCGAGATATCCTTCACAGAGAAACCAGAAGCATCAAATTCAATTGAGCAATTGTTATTTCTTATGAATTAGCGAACAGATACTAGATTATGGATGAGGGAGGGGACAATGAAGACATTTTGAAGTGGAAGATTAGTTATGGATATAGACAGAAAGGAGTCACCACGGCATTGGATAGGGTGAGAGTGGTCATTGTCGATGGTGACATTAGGGGAGGAGGAAGGATGGCGAGAGAGTAGTATACCGGCCGATGACACCATGTGGGATGATGCATCAGAGTCTAGCACCCAAGGGTGCTGAGGTTTTAGCATCATCTGATTGAGGGCGGCGACGAGGCCATCCTGGTTCCATGAGGGAACCGACTAGCTTGGTGGTGGCGGGAGTATCGACTAAGGCAGTAGGGTAGGAGCCGATGCCAGGTGGGCCTAAGGATGGGCGCCGAGAACCGCTGGTTACCAGTCGATGGGACTGCGTAGTTGGGGATAGGGTGCCTAGGGGTTGTAGCATAGCGACGGACCCATGGGACTGGCAGACGGGGTAGGGATTGGAACAGGGTGCGGGTGCATCGGACTACTCCAGATCTTGCTCTTGCCCTTGCCTTTGCCGTTGCCACCGGCGCGGGCTTTGTTGTCATGGTTAAAGTCATGGCTACCAAAGCTGCGAGAGGTGGCAAAACGCACGGTGGTCGACAGCCGATGGGATTGGGGCAGCCATGATTGACTGTGGCAAGGAGAGCAGTGTGGGCTACAGTCTTCTCATCGTTGGCCAGGCGTAGTTCTTTAAAAACTAGCATGTCGTGGTCCCAGGCGAACGACAGAAGGGGTGTGGAGTTGGTGATGTCGTCGGCGGTGTTGGAGAAGCGTGGGTTAAGTCCTCGCAGGAGAGCGAAGACGAGTTGTGAGTCGGCCATAGGGTGACCGACATCACAGAGAGCGGCAACTTTTACCTTAAGGCGCTGGCAGTACGAGGAGACAAAGAAGTCTCCTTGTACCATGGAGTGGAATTCATTTAGTAGGAAGATGGCGCTCGGCTGTTTGTTGGCGAGGAAGATCTGCTCGATGGCACCCAGAGATCCCGAGCAGTATGGTCGGTGTCCTCCATTGCAAGGTCGAGGACGGAGTCATCGATCGAGCCAAGCAGCCAACTACGCATGCAACACTCGGCGATGTCCCACTGGGGATCATCGGGTCGAGGTGGAGTGGAGCCATCGATATAGGAATGGAGGCCGAACTTTCCACAGAGGGATTTGAAGAAAGATAACCACTTGGAGTAGTTGGCATTGAGGTCGAGGGAGATTGGAACGTGAGATTTCACGTTGACGGTGGCGTAAGGTGGTGAAAAGATTAGCGAAGTGGTACCCGAGGTATGGTTAAGAGCGCCGATGGTCAAAACAGATTTGACGACTGGAAAAGTGCTAAAGCTAAGAGCTGACTCGGTGGTTTTGATGAGAGAGTAACGGGCGCAATAAGCCAATGAGGATAAGAGCCGATGAGGAATGGGTGACCGATGGGAGTAAACCGATGAGAAGAGTGGTTGGCCGATGGGAGTAGGTGGCCGATGAGAAGAGTGGTTAGCCGATGGGAGTAGGCAGTGGAGTAGTTAAGAGAGAAGTAGATGGCAGAGTAGGTAGGTCACGGGTGGGAGAGAGTAGATGTGTCACGACCGTGAGAAGGTATGTGTTCGTAAAGAGAAGTTTCATGTTCGTGGACTCGTGGACGCAAGGGAGTGAAGCGAACGTGAAAACTCAGAGAAGGCGCGGACGTAAAGAAAGGAGATTCGCGTTCGGGAGATAGAGATTCATGTCCAGGGACACGTGGACACGTCGGAATGGCTCGGACGTGAGTGGAGAAGTTTCGTGTCCAGGAGCAGGTGAGCATGTTGGAAAAGCGAGAACCGAGAGAGTTTCAGCCGATGGAGGGCGGACGAGTCTAGCCGATGGAGGGTGGATGGGTTCAGCCGATGGAGACGACGAACGCGGAGTTGCGCCGGCGTCGGAGGAGAGAAGGTGCGCCGAAAGAAGGAAAGAGCTAAGGTGGGTCTGAAACAAGATGAGGAGGCGGATGGAAGCCGTCGCCTTGTCACGTGGTGTAAAAGGGAGGGGAGAGGGTGGTGGAGGAGGAGACGGAGAGGAGAGAGCCAAGACAAGAAGGCAGAGGAGGAATACCGAAAAAAAGGTCTACGATGGGAAGAAAGCGTCGGCTCATCGGTGAGAGAATACTAGCGCACTGAAGATGTCTAGACCCACTCTGATACCATATAGAAATGTGGTGTACAGTGAGACTAAGATCTCAACTCTATATAAAATAAAATCGAGTATATATATATATATATATACATCAGCACCTGTAGAAATATACATGTTTGGATGTTCCAACAACTCCATTGAGCTAAGTTTACCAATCACTCAGCTGGTCATCTCAGACTAACTAGTTTTGGCGCCACATAATGCTGGCCATGCAGAGCATGATGATTCACTGGCCAGCAGGCATTTGGGCCTCCGGCAATTCTACTAGTAAGACTAATCAACCTTGTTAATTGGCTTCTGTTGTTTCAGTATTTAAACACAACAACAAAACTTAGTTGCTTATGTGTAAAGGACTGGATGAAGATTTTCTAGGTGAACAAAGGACTTATATCATGTGGTTTATATCATGCAGTTACATACTAACAGTGTATATGCTACTCCCTTGGAAGAGATGCCCAATTATTGGCAAAAGCAGCTTAGGTTAGTTTGTGATGCCCCAAAAAATGCCAACATAAATCACTTTACCTGCCGTCCTGTACGTAGTTCAATTAGTGGTGAATCAATGTTTTCCATGACTGGATAAGTTCCTATATATATTTTGTTGCTTGAATAAATAGCTTATAAGCTTGTAACCATGTTATTCTATCTTCCTTATGCCTAAGTTCGGGAGGAAAACCTATTTACTCCTCAATTAGCTTGGCCTGAACATTGTTTTCTCTAAAGAAATGCTGGACAACCGAAGGACGAACTTAGTGCCGAATACGGGACCGTAAGGTTGAAACCACACCCCTACTACTACACTAGCAAGTGCATCTCAAATTCATAATAGTATTATTTTCTCTCACCTAATGCTTCAATTTGGGTTGCATGCACATCAAAAGTTGTGTTGCTCAAGTCACCTGTGTTTTGGTTCTGAACATCATCATGCATGTTCTCACTTCTCAGTCGCTCAGACAGCCAGACTGGTTGAAGTGTAAAACCTTCCTTCTTGAATATTGTTTTGGTTTAGGTTTCTGCACATCAATATGCAACAACGATAGATGAAATTATGCGTGTTGCCGACCAGACATAAACTTAGGTTTCTGCACATCAATGTGCAACAACGATAGATGCAACTATGCGTGTTGCCGACCAGAAATAAACTTCATTTTCATTGCCGTCTCACAAAAACAGCAGTCCAGCCCTACCTGCTACTGCCTATACGACCTTCTTAAATGCATTTCTCAAACAGAAGTGTTTTCTTATAATAATAATAATAATAATTGATAAGATTAGGACATGTAAACATATTAACTAAAAATAATTTATCGGTGCTACTGGAAAATAGGCTATAATAAAATAACTTTAAAAATAAATCTTAAATTTAATTTAGTTGTGGCAGATAAGCTAATAAGCAGACGATGTGAGATTTAAGTCATCCATACTCTGTGATCAAGCCAATGAAGAAGGGTTTATTGTGCTATTGACTGCGTTGACTCGTGCCAGATTGATAGAAAATGTTGCTAGTACATCGCATTGAGCAGCGAGCACACCATTGAACGGTGGAGAAAATTCCCATTTCTCCTTTCCTTTTCTTTTCCTTTGGGGTCATGGACAAGTGTTCCCTGCCAAATCTGCTGACATCCTCTGAATTAAAAACTGACGGACTTGGTTAAACATCAACAGCTGGGAAACGGCTTTTGGATAATTAAGCAGCTAGAATAATTAAGGAATTAAGAACTATAGTGTAAACAAGCTGCCACCGTCCAACCTATTTCTAATATTAAATATTAATATTAGAATGTGTCTTATTTTAAGATGGAGAAGTATTAAAAATATATGTATAAAAGCATTTACAGCAGGTATAAGGTAGGTATACAAGAAAACATTGGATATATATGCATTCGCTAGAAGCACAGTAGTCCGGTAATATTAACTTATCAAGGGAAAAAATATTTGGTATATCTACCCCACCATTTCTTAATATTGCAACTTCACTTTTTGTATCCAACGTGCAACTACGCCGTATTTTGTATGTCAAAAATTCTAAGACCCCATCTATGAATTTACCATTGTATCCGTCTTTTCTGTTAAGATTATATAGAAGATACGCACATACGCACACTATTTTGAGAGTGGGTTAGAGGCACATTCGCAGATATGCATGTGTACTTGTGTTTTTGAATACATCTTTAGAAGAAAAAAAATACAAGTTGATTGCAATCTACAATACTCATGACATAAATATCTACCTGGATGAGTTTGCTTCCTAGTACTTTATCCTCTGCATACTGAAATTTTTTAAAGTCCATCCTATGATACCATCTATTTACATTAAAATTAAGGATTTACCCTTCTAACCCATATTATGTCAGTGACCGTATATGCCCCCCACATGTCATTGCAATAGGAAGTTAAATTCTTAAGTTTCAATCTAAAGGAAGGTGTATGATCAAATCTCCCCCAGCATAGGAGGTTAAATCCTCAAGTTTCGATCTAAAGGTAAAGGGAAAGCATATGATAAATATCTGATTTTATAGATTGTTACAAGATTTTCTCTATTGGGAGATTATTTTCTCTAAAACAATAATAACAAAATCAATAGATGTTTATCATTTGGCAACAACTATAGTCAGTTATTGACTATATTATTAAGACCATTATTATGACATTCTGTGTCGAGCATCGACTTATTTGCCACAAACAAAAAACTGTATAAACGCACACCACTTTAAATAGGCATTATCTTATCATCATCATAGAGCCCGCTACAATTACACGGGATGATACCTGTATCATACCATTTCATATGGTCCGTGTGGACATGACACGTCATCAAGCACCCTCTACGTCGGAGGCGCTTTCTCTCTCTAAATGAACACCTCTTCCCCTCTCTCTCTCCTCGTCGGCCCATGTGACTCTCTCTCTCCTACCCGTTTTTAACTTTGCTTCCATGCATGGCTTTCTCCTCCTCTCAACCGCACCCGCTACCGTCGCTGCTCGCCATCTGCTTAACCACACCACCCTACCTTTCCTCCCCTCTACTCCTCCACTGCTCTCGCCCTCCTCCTCGAGGTCAGCTTGATCTCTAGCTCCTCCCCAGATCTCTCCCAATGCTCGCCGCCGCCGCAGATCTTCCTCTTGGTTGCCTCGCGATCGCGTCCGGGCCGGTTTCTTGATCGATCGATCCCCGGATCCTGAACTCCAGCTTTCTTGGTCGGCCGGTCGCCATGGATTCTGTGGGAGTGGAGCTCTCTTCTGCTGCGGTGATGCATAGGTGTAAGGTGTGTGGGAAGGGGTTCTCTTGCGGCCGCTCGCTGGGCGGGCACATGCGGTCGCATGTCTCGTTTGGGGAGGCGGTGGCGGAGGTTGATGGAGGTGGTGGTGGAGATAATGAGGTGAGGTGTGGTTCGGTGAACGGTGGGAGGTTCTCCAATGGCGTGTTGGGGTATGGGCTGAGGGAGAATCCCAAGAAGACGCGGCGACTGTCCGAGTTTGCTGTTGATGATGATGAGGAGGAGGGGGTGGAGGAGGGTGGTGGAAATGGCGGCGAGCTCAGGGCGTGCCGGGAGTGCGGGAAACTGTTCTCGTCGTGGCGCTCGCTGTTCGGCCACATGCGGCGCCATGCATCCCGCGGGAGGGATCGCGACGACGAGGACGATGAGTTCGATGGCCCGGAGGAGGCCGAGGCAGAGGGGGAGGAGGAGATTGTGGCGCCGGCGGCGGTGACTGTGATCGCCGCGCCGCCGAGGCGGAGGCGGCGGTCGATGCGCGTGGCGGCGCCGGCCCCCGCGCCGCCACCGGAGCTGTGCGGCGGGTTCGAGAAGGAGCAGGAGGACGTCGCGCTCGGCCTCCTGATGCTCTCGCGCGACACCGGCGTGTGGCGGTCGCCGGTCAAGGCCGAGCCGTTCGAGAAGGTGGAGCAGAAGAAGAAGTCGACGGCGAAGCAGCAGCAGCCGCCGCTCCCAAGAAACGGCTACGGTTACAACTCCGACGAGGATTCAGCTCTGCTCCAGTACGGCGGCGCCAAGACCAATAACAACGGCGGCGGCGGCGACGTCACGAAGAGCAGGAAGCGAAGGGCTAGCTACTACGCTCCCAATTCCATCTCCCCGAAGCATCAGCAGCAGCGCGCGGCCGCGCCGGCGAAGCGGACCCGGTACGAGTGCCCCGGGTGCGGCAAGGTGTTCAGCTCCTACCAGGCGCTCGGCGGCCACCGCGCGAGCCACAAGCGCATCAACACCAGCTGCAGCGCCCCCAAGTCCGCTCCCGCCGCCGTGGCGCCAGCGCCAGAGCCGAGCTCCGAGACGTACGCCTCGCTCAGCACACTCTCCCCCTCGACCTCGCCGGACTCGGTGGCCGTCGGCATTGGCGACAGCAAGACTAACAAGTCAGAGGAGAAGTTCGGCGGACGCAAGCGATCACACGTGACGGCCGGCGCGTGCTCCGACGACGGCGAGCTCTACGCCAGCTCGAGCGGCAACGCGGAGATGGAGCTGGAGCAGCACCCGCCGCCGGCGGCCGCGGGGTTTCTTGATCTCAACTTCCCGCCGGCCTCATCAAAGGTGGCCTGAACCTGAAGCTTGGCCACGTTAGCTTCACTGAAACGAGCTTGATCCGCAAATCGAGGTGATCAATGGAGGACTGTACAGATTCAATTCATTCCATTCTTGATTTCTTTCCAGGCTCCAAGCTCCCAGCTTTCGAAGATCAATGCGGAAAATTAAGAATTGATCAGAGTTTTCTCAGGTTATTCAAAGTTTTCTCTTTTTTTTCCTTTTACATTTCCTTTAGTTTTTTTTTCTTTTTTGAAGGGGCTAAACCAATAAGCCTATGATGATAAGAGCTCACAGTATCTGAATTCTGAACCGATTCAGTTAATAGCTTCTATGATTAGCTCAATGCTAGTACTATTTTTACTTGGTCATTACTGTTATTTTTAACTCTGCTATCAGCTTGCTTTTAGCAACTATCCCTGGTGTCAGTAGTACCTGAATTCCCCGTGAATTTCTGGGTCAATGCTAACCTTTGCTCTGCCCCTACTTTTTTCTGCACTAAGACGAGATCTGCCTTGTGGGAGGCAGCAACAGGCAGCATAAGCTTGGTTGCCTCAAAGTAACCACTTGCTTCAGTTGCTGCATGCTTAGTACATCACATCAGTACTGTCATGCTACTGGTTGGTGGTGGCTGTGACATTGGGCAGTAGAGAAGCAAGCAACAATAGCATTGTACCCCAAAACAAGTACTCTCCCTCTCTCTACATCTCTCTCTATATCTCTGACAAAAAACACAAGAATGTAATGTTGATAAAGAATTAAGAATGCATTGTGCAAGTAGAGAGTAGAGAGGAAGAGTGATGGAAGCAGAGAGGAGCTGCAACCTAGTAATGAAAATGATTGGTGTGTACAGTGGGAACAACAAGTCTATATGAAGAAGCAGGTACTAGTAAAGAGAAAAAAAAAGATTTAGCTAGCATGCATGTGTGTGTGATGGCATGTGGTATCAATGCAGGGGGGGTTGTTCACTTGTCCACCAGAGCACCAGGACAGGTCTTCTCACTCTACCATTCCGGTGTCCTTTTCTCTCTCAACCCCTTGTTATTTTAGCAAGCCTGCAGCTTAAATAGATTATGTTTTCCTCACTAAGGATTAATATTAATGATGCCATATTTCCCTCTCCTCTTCCTCTCTTGAGAAAGGTAGAGACAGGCACAAACAGCTCACACAAACATTGTGTTGTTTATGTCTCTTTCTTGCCTACCTTTGTTGAACTGGTTTGCCTTGGGAGGCACACAGGACACTCGAGGCTGCCTGGCTGGCTTCTTTGTCAGGGAAACCTGCTAATCTGCTGCTATAATAGTTGCTTATAATTCTATCCATCACAAATGGCACAATTTAGCTGGAGCCTGTGGTTAACTGTAGGCCGTCTCACATAGTAGTCTTGACTCCTCTCTTGTTGGAGACTTAGGACCTGTTTTTTTTTCAAGGACTGGATGACTGGATGAATGTGCACACTTTCCCGAGCTTCTAAATGTAGCAATTTTTGTAAAAAGAATTTTCTATATATTAATTTCTCATAATGCTGTTTTAAATTTATTTTACAACTTTATAATAGTTAATTTGTTTGTACCATAAAAAAATTATCACAAATCATTCAACCATTCAACACAAAAGGGCTGCTAGTTACTAGTAAGAGACATTACTCTGCAATATAGTATATTCTTTGCTTCAGTTTCAGATCTTCAGTAAACTGTGCTGCCTGGAAAACAATGTTTTGTAGGTCCATTTATGTTATGGTGTTGGTTATCATGTAGATCTTGTCAAAAACTGAGGAGTCTGAATGCCAAAAGGCGAGCAAAACTGCAATGCTTGATAGTTAAGAATTTTGAGACGGCAGCAGGCTAAGTAGGGTGTGTGATGACCATCTCTAATCCAAGCGCCTCCTTCCTTCCTTTTTATCAATGCCAATCAGATGTGGACCAGTCTTTGTGCTGTTCTTGTGCGGCCCCATCCTATTTGGTGGAGCTCTCGATGTTGGCAATCCACTTGTCAGGCAAAGTCTCTTGTTTCTTTATGGTGCTAAGCTTGGATGTTGGCCTGAATTGACCACAATTATCTTCTAGCATGTCTGATCAGTGATCAATTCGTGGTTTGATACTTGATAGTAATTGAGAAGATCAAATATGCACAATGAAATTGAACTGAATTATACTAGTTGATTTGGTACTGTTCTGCTAAACTTAATTCTCAGTTTAGTGAGATAAGATGTATCATGGAGTGATTAGCTTCCATTTTTCCTGATGTCAGACATGATTAGCTTCCGTTTTGCTTTCAGAAAGAACATAAATTGTGCTACAGTCTTACAGACACTCATCATCACCTAACTTTAAAGTAATTGCCAGTGATACATCCACTTGCAATTTTGCATTGACTTGAACTGAAGGCCCCAATCGACAAAAGCTTTATTTTTTTCCTTTCTGAACCTCCTTCCATGAATGAGTTACTTTACAATTCCAATTTCAATCCAAACCAAACAGCACGATCCTTGACCAGTAACAGAAAGTCGCTAGAATAATGCAGAACGAGCAGTCCACCACCTCCTTGGAATAGCTGACACCACAGGCAAAAAATCTAGAAAAGAAATGAGCTGTCACAAGCTTCTGCATCTAGCCAAAGCCTCGTCAGGTCACACTCCCAACTTGTGAGAAAGATATACACTTGCAGGGAAGAAACAAAGATATCATCTCCGGGTTGATAACCTCATTGCAAGAAAACACAATGAAAAGATACTGCATCAATAAAGCCATGAAGAGGTCAGGTGTGCAGGCCACGTCTGTTTGTGGCTCCCACAAATGTGGGCAGCTTAACCAGAACCATTGCTCTGCTTCATTGCAACCACTTAACCAACCTTTCTTTGATCTCAAAAAAAGAAAAAAATTTCTTTGATCTAAAAAAAAAGAAAAAAAGAGCAACCTTTCTTTAGCAGTCAGCACAGATCCAGTCATCTAGATCTGGCTGCCTGCCTGCTTAAGTGATCAATACAATGTTGCTAAAATTAGCCAAGAGAAAGCTCTGAAAGATAGGAGCTTTAATTGGTTATGTGTGACCAGGTAAGTAGGCAACCACTAACTTAAAACTGCCATTAATTTTAGCTAACCATTTTAGCTTGTTAGTGTTTTTTTTAATCTTGTGGCCTATAAGATACTATGTCCAAATTAGAGGCGTTAATAATTCGGTACTTTTTAGATGATACTATACTGGTCTACCAGAAACAAAGGTAGACTCCATTTGTGAATTCAAGAACGCAATAATTGGGAGGGCTGATAAATTAGTTAATGACCAAGATCACAACAGCCAAACCTTGGGGGTTACTCTTTCATAGAAAAAGCTGAAGCTTTTTACATGCACTGAAATATGTAACAGGTCATAGCTCTATCTCATTAGCAATTAGGACAAATGGGGCTCTAATCAGCTATCATATCATGACATGAACTTTGTTATTAATAGTCAAAGTTTAATTTTTTGACTTTCAGTCACTGAGAACATGGTTAAAGAAACACTAAGAGTTATTTCTGCATACTTAGGGAACATAAACTTTGGATTCTAAGAAGATGTTGTAGACTAAATTTTTTTTTCTCTGTTCTTTTTCAACTTTTGAGATGGCCAGCCATGTTATTATATTACTGAGATGACATCTACTTGGTTCTAACCTGATCTCACCAACTGGTCACCAACAACACAAAATTCCAACAATATTGTAGGAAAAAAGTGCAGAACTTGATGTCGATATCGGTGCATTGTAGTACGTTTGTCACTGTTGCTGTCATTTCTTACTACGTACTGTACTACAAAGTACTCATTTAGTTTCACCTGGAATATTTCAGGCTGCATTCTGATTGTGAATGCTTGCAAATTTTCACAACAATTTATCATCAAACATAATTCCTCGTATTACCGTATCCATAATGTAAATTGCAGATGACAAAAGTATAGATCAAATCAATCTTGTTGTTGCCTTTGATGAGAACGCATCAATTTCCACTATAGAGCAAAAGATCGGTAGTTAAAGAGAATATCATGAAATCTCTGATCGGCAAATAGGATTCGTACAACTCTGATGAAGAAAAGGAGGCAAAGATTGATGTTAGAAGCAAAGTGTTCCCCGCTAGCATCTATAAAGTAAAAAAAATTGACAAATCAAATTCAACTATATATTTCAACTGCTTGGATTTTCTGAACACCCGGATGTAACGAAAAGTGGACATTCTCAAACTGCTTTATCGCTAGTTTTGACTGCACGTACGTCGAATAGTGAATTGAATATATTCCAATCACACACTGCAGCTCAGCACAGCATCCAAATGCATACTCCCTCTGTTACAATATATGATTACTTTTAAAACTTAACACGTTCTTTAAAATGCTACTTTAACAAATAATATTTATAAAAATATATTATTATAAATAAAAAATTTAACATAATAACACGTTCTTCAAGATGCAGCTTTGATAAATAATATTTATAAAAATAAATCATTTTAAATAAAAAGAGTTATATATTATATTAGTTTGTTAAGTGATAAATCTAGTAATATCATTCTTACTTAATCGATCTTTTTAATTTTTTTTATTAATAATCAAAGTTTAAATTATTTGACTTTGTATTATATTTTAGGATGGATGTAGTACAAAATTTACCTCTTTATCTAATGGTCTATTTGGAATCGTATGAATTTAACATAAATTTAGAGGAAACATTTTACTGTTTATCCCTCAAGGAACAGGGACTAAATTTAATTGGAGCCTGATTAAGTAATATTGAGCTATTGATTCTCAAAAGAAAAGAAAAGGTTTGTCTCAGATTTTCACAAACAGTGTGTGCCTGAAAGAGCAGAAACCAAAGCCTACTCGTCATGCTGGGCTTCAGATGATGTGGGCCCAGTGTTAACTAGGAGGATTTTGGGCCACCCTATTGGGCTTTTATGGGCCGTCGGATGTAGATCGGACGACCCCTTTCTCATCTACGGTTCTCTAAACGGCCCAAAACACCTACGCTGTAGTTTCTCGAGCCTTCCCGTTTCCTCGTCTCTCGCCGCCGCCGGCGGCGGCGGCGGCGGCGGCCATGGAGGACGACGACGAGTGCCCTCCCCTCGCCGGAGACTCCGTACAGTCCTCCTCCCCACGGTCCCTCTCCGGCATCGCCTGTCGGGGTCACCGTCATCATCGCTACCTCGGCGCCGGCAAGTCCACGGTGAGGTTTTCTCCGCAGGCTTTGCGCTTACCGCCTCATCACCCACTGCTCCCTCTGCAAAACACGAAACACTGTGCTTGGAGAATTGTGGGTGTCAGCTTACTGGCGCTACTTAGGATCTGAGATTGCTCTATGGAAGATTCCTGGAGGAGTGGAACCTGGGAGCACTTGTGCGTGGAAATTTGATCCGATCTAGTTGCGTGCAGCCATAGCTCTTGATATTTTCTTAAGTTTATCTAGTTTCCTACATGCTTGGTTGGTTGCAACGGTGCCTTTGGTGAGCTGTCTTGCGAGTAGAAGTGTAGAACAGGACCGTGCGCTCTG
Source organism: Oryza coarctata (assembly GCA_030770085.1). NCBI lineage: Eukaryota > Viridiplantae > Streptophyta > Magnoliopsida > Poales > Poaceae > Oryza > Oryza coarctata. The sequence continues at coordinate 17,091,071 of CM061475.1, forward strand.
TTATCCATAGGACCTCATGTTCAACTTAGTTGTTGTAGTAGTGGAAATAAGAGTTACACTTGTTGGCTCACCGATTGACATGTTGAACTAGTTATTTGTTAACTTTTTCCCGCAGTTGAATGTTGTATCCCCAATTGTCGAGTAACTAGTTTTTTGAACAGAACTTAGAATGGTACTGAGTTGCTAATTGATAAACACCTTTTACAGAGTTGACGATGTATTGCAGAAAGAGAATTAATTGCCTATATGCAATCATTTTATCCATGTGTTTAGTGTTTTATCCTGTGCTTTATAGCAGAATAAAGCCATATTATTAGGATATTTCTTATCTCACCATATAAATCCTTGTTTGATATATCTTGGCCTGTATCTTGATCTGAAATTCTAGCATCATACTATTAATCCTTCTGTCAGTTTGTCATTTACAATTTAGCTTATGCTGACTTTGTTTCTACTATATCTCACCTTATCATTCTCCTAGTAGCAATGTGTACTTATTGACCAAGTGTTGTGTGAACTTTCTAATTCAGTTTGTTAGTTCAACTAATTGGTATGTTATGGGATAACTTAATTCCTGCTCTTCACATTTTCAGTTAGCCAACTACATTCTGAGTGCACAACATGGGAAGAGAATTGCAGTGATATTGAATGAGTTCGGAGAGGAAATCGGAGTCGAAAGGGCAATGATCAATGAGGGGCAAGGTGGTGCGCTTGTTGAAGAGTGGGTGGAGCTGGCAAATGGATGCGTTTGTTGCACGGTGAAACACAGCCTGGTTCAAGCACTTGAGCAGCTTGTGCAGATAAAGGAGAGGTAAGTACAGATATTTCTATCTTGCATGGATATGTATCATACAACATATAATCCTATAAGTATGTGTCCTGCTATTATATTTTTTCCCTTTGATTTTCTATAACAAGTCATGTGTTCATGTATAAAGACTAAAGACTAATGATATGTTCTGACTTCTGATTTGCTACTGATATTCTGTTTTTAGCTCAAATACTATGTTTACCCTGCGTCATTTTTTTGGTTAGTCAACATTGTTGCCTGCCTGTTCTAGACTTCTAGTTCTTCTGTAAATACTAGAATTTTGATTCAAAATTTTGTTGCACTTTCCTGTGCGCACTATGTACTGATGCAAAAATATAAACGGGTTATGCTCTTACTTTGATCTTTCATTAAAGAAGATTGATGTTTTTTCCTGATAACATTAGTAGTTTTATTATACTATATAGTGCCTTGTAAATTATGATGATCTGAATTGATGATAATTATCCTTATTTGTTAAGATCGTCCTATGTTCTGCAGAATGGATCACATATTACTAGAGACAACTGGACTGGCTAATCCTTCACCCCTTGTCTCTATTCTTTGGCTAGACGACCAGTTGGAGTCATCAATTAGACTAGACTCTATCATTACGGTTAGTTAGTCTGAGTGTATCTTACAGTTTTGCAAAATGTGCCTGCTTCTTTGCTCCTTACTGTTTCTCTTTAGGTAACAGTTTGAAGGACTGTATTGGACATCTTTTTATTATTATATATTTTTTTACTGGCCAGGTTATTGATGCAAAAAACTTCAGGCTGCAAATTGATGAACACAAAAAGTCTTCATCATTCCCTGAAGCATTTCATTAAATTGCATTTGTGGTAATTTGTCCTCAATGTTATCCAATTTGTACCATTTTGTCTTTGCTACAGAATTTGGATTTTTTTGTGTTGATTCTGCTGTGCTGAAATTTGTCCTGCTTGATGAATTCCAAAATGCAAACAACCGTAACTAATGTGTCAAGCTTTCCTGTAATAGGATGTTGTCATATTGAACAAAATTGACCTAGTAAAAGATAATCTTGAGGATTTGGAAAGGCAGATTCATGAAGTCAGCACTCTTGTTACAGTGGTGCAGTCTTTCTGCTGCCAGGTTGACTAAAATAAAATATTTGATCAGCAAGCATATGGTGCCAAGGTCAGTACCTAGCTCAAAATTTGCATTTTGCTATTTCTTCTTTGTACTTAATGGGGAGGAATTATCTTTGATTTTGTCTTTGGACCAAAAAAAAACTAACTTTGATTAGTTAACGAATGTTTTATTAAGTATGGCATGAATTAGCCATGTCAACATATGAGCACTAAATCTAGTCATGCCAAGACATGGAAACTAAGTTATACTCAGAAGGTCATTGAACTCTATAGCCATAAACTTCTTAATAAAATCTTGACTCATTCAGCATGAAAGATTAGTGTCAGGCAGCTATAGTTTTTGGGCATCTGTTTGCTCATGCCAACTAGCATTACAGAAATTTGCTTGCTGCCTTTTGGTACTTTTGTTGTTATTGCTTTTGTTGGCGACGGCACCTTGTGCCCAACAAAATCTGAGCACCTTATTCAGGGATTTGACTCTGTTTTTGATTTATTTTTCCTAGAATTCATCGCAGCTGCAAGAACTTCTGGAGTACAGTAAATCAGTACCACCTAATCTCCGTCATGATGACAGTATTTCTACCTTGTGCATCTGTAAGCAGGATCCAATTTCCTTGGCTAAGGTATTCCTCCATTAAATGAACTATTCAACTATATGAATAGAGTTTTTACACTTCAGTTAACATTTATAAAACATTTCCCTTATACAAACTTTGAAAGGGTATTTATTCATTAATCTTAAAAGCATATACTTAGGTTGACAACTACTTAACATTGGGATTTGGGAGATTTTGATATGCTTCTGTACACACCTATTGTTCTGTTAGTACTTTGAAGTATGTGCCCTTATGTCTCATTTACTTTTCTAAAATATGTGTCTTTCCGTTCCATACTGCTTAGGTTGATTTGAAAAGTTACAATGAGCAAGTGATTGTAAGCTGTACACTCACTTTTTCCTGGTTGCCGCTACAGCAACAACTGGAAACATTATTTGATTATATATTGTTCCTTTAAATCTTCATGTTGAGATAGATGTGTATTTCATGATTTCAAAGATAATCACTTATTGGATCTGTGAAGGATGCTCCATACTGCCCTACTACAGAGAAGAGCGCACACACTTGCATTTAATATTCAAGCACATACACTTGCATTTCCTTGGTTTCTGCATTCATGTCCAATGAACATCAATATACAGTTGTGAGATATATGCACCTTTGTCTGATGTAATTTGTTTTAAAGGTGGAATCATGGCTCGAGGATCTTCTTTGGGAAAAGAAGTCTGATATGGATATTTATTGTTGTAAAGGAATTTTACATGTCCATAACTCAGATCAAGTTCATACCTTACAGGTTGTTGCATCATAATAAGTATTCTCAAGAACCATACATGATGAGCTGTCAAACAAATTTTATCCCCCTTGTTTGCTCTTATGCAGGCAGTGAGGGAAGTTTAGGCCATCTCAAGAATGGTCCGAGACAGAATCTCGCACAAAGAAGATAGTTGTAATAGGTATATTTCAAAACTCACTAGTTTAGCGTTGACAACTTATGGATTGGTTATTAATCATCATAGAGAAAAGTCCATTTTACTCCCTCAAACTATTCCACGGGAGTACTTAACCCCCTAAACTATTTTTGGTGTCATTTTATACCATGAACTATTGAAAACGATTTACTCTACTCCCTAACGATATTTATCTTTTTTGTTTCTCCCTATATGAGTCGTATTTTTCTCTAAAATTTGGTAGGATCATGATAGATGTATTACAACTTATGTCTTATTTTTTAAAAGATTTTTTCATCACTGTCTACGTAGGTTTGAAGCACCTTCAACTGATTAAACATTGAGATTTTAAAATTCAATCAAATAGTCACGAAAAAAATTGAAAAGATTTTTGAACCTTGATAATTGTGTCATCTATGGCTCTACAAAATTGCAGCTTGAAATACAACTTATATAAAGTGAAATAAAAAAGAGAAATGTTATTAGGGAGTAAAGTGAACCATTTTAAATACTTTAGGGGGTAAAATTTGCCAAAAAATAGTTTAGGGGGTTAAAGATAGTTCAAGGGAGTAAAATAGACTTTTCTCATTATCATATGCCTATTTTGCCCAGGCCGCAACTTGGATATCAATATCCTTCAAGATTCATTTAGTCATTGCAAGCACTGATATTGAAGAGTTTATTCATCCTATACTGGTAAGTTATATTTTCTGTCTTTTGTGGTCGTTTGTGTGTATAAGGTTTTGCAGTCTTGCTGTTTGAGGTTCTGTGCCATCATTATACTTGGTAGTTGCTGCTTGATACATGCAGCTGATAAAAAGGTATTGTTTCTGTCTTTATTATCTCAAGTTCTATCCTATTGGTATTTAGCATTTTGATTTCGTTCATGCACTTACAGGTACACTCCCTGTAATCAAATACTGCAAGGATCCAATATATGGCCTAAACTCTGCTTCGGTGGGTCTCTATGGCTCTCCGAAGTAATTCACAGTGCCGATTGCCGAGATCATTAGATCAAGAGAAGAACAGTGGGATTTTTTGCAGTAAAGTTCTGCACGACGGATGCATTTATCAGGCGCACCATGTTGGACTTAGCAAAACAAACATTGCATCTAGTCTCAAGATGATGTACTCGTTGTGGAAAGATTTTAGTTGAGAGTAACATGCATACTGATGATCGGCAACATCTTTCTTTGTAAGAAACTGACAGGGAACAATCTTTTCGTAAGAAACTGATCGGTAACATTAACATAGTTGGCATGAAGTAGATACTGGGAGCTGCAATCTGATTTTTAAATTCATGCATGTGGGAGCATGCTGCTTGTAATCTCGCCAGAGAGCTGGTTCTGCAAAATGCAACTACTAAAATTTCTTACCAGCCCATCTTCCCCACGCTATTGCCCAAATGATCTCTGTATTTCCATTCCCATCCTTGACATTTAGTAATAGCCAAGCAATGCGATCGCCATTCACACTACTTGAAATCTAGCAAATTTTCATAGTAATTTCACAGAAACAATTTCGAATTTCTTAAATCCCATGTAAATCCCGAGGTTAAGACCAAACCGTTTTATATCTGTTCCCCGGTGATATCGGTCACACAGAAAAACATAATTACAGATACACCCCCGTAAAAGAGCAAAAATTACGAAACCACCCTCCATTCTCCATCTCTGATCTGAGCCGCCGCTTCCTCCCCCCTCCCTCCCTCCGCACTCCACCACTCCTCCCCCGCCTCACTAAAACCCTAGCCCCAGACCCCTCCTCGCCGCGAGCCATGGCTGCGGCGGCGGCTGCCACCACCACCTCGCGCCTCCTCCGCCGCCACCACCCGTCGGTACTCCCGCTCCTATTCCTCCGCTCCTCGATCTCCTCCTCCCGCGCCCTCCTCCAGCAGCCCGAGCTCTCCCCGGCATCATCCCCCGACCCCGCCGCCGCCGCCGTCCAGGATGAATCTGCCTCCGCGCCGCTCCCGCCGAAGCCCAGCTCGGGGAGCCCCTTCTACGGCGAGAACTGGCGCAATCCGGCCGCCGCCAACCCGTCCTCCTCCCTCCTCCCTGCCGTCGTCGCCGGCGGCCCGCTCAGCGCGCATGCCCGCGCGGCGGTGTACTCCGCGTCCCCCGGCGCCGCGGAGCTCAAGGAGACCTTCGCGGAGTGGATGGCGGAGCAGAGGTGGGAGGAGATGAAGCAGCTGTTCGAGTTCTGGGTCAGGTCTCTCGACCCGGCCGCGGGGAAGCCCAACCGCCCCGACGTCGACCTTTACAACCACTACCTCCGTGCGCATCTCATGTCGGGGGCACTGCCGATCGAGATGCTGGATGTCGCCGAGCAGATGCGCGAGTTCGAGATCACGCCCAACACTGCCTCGCACAACCTCGTACTCAAGAGCATGGTCGAAGCCCAGGAGGCTGAGGGCGCTGAGAAGCTCATTGAGCGGTTAGTTTTCTGGATTTTCGTACGAGAGATTGCCATTGCCTGGTTCATTGTCTGAAATGTCATAATGTGCTTGTATAATTGACCGTGGAACTGTAGGTCGTTTGCAGCAAATTTAAGGCCTTAAAATATCAGAATTTGTCACGTATTTAGTGATACAACTACACAAGCATGTCATCGATTCTTCTGATGCGTAGTGGGTTAAATAGGTAGGCTGTAACATTCATTCTAGAAAGGTCATGATCTGTTGTGCTCAATGTCTCTCTGATGCTTAGGATACCTGTATAACACGTCTCTCAGATGCTTGGTCAACATTGCATCAGAACTTAGTAGTTAGTTCACACTGTAAGTTTGTTCATACTGTATAAAGCACATAAGAACTAAGAAATGCCTTGGAGATTTGTGTTAGAACATCCAGGAACTTATATTTTTTGTATGCAGCTGTAAGAACATTACTGTATTCAATAAAATGTGCAGAATATTGTCTAACTGTCAATGTTAATATGCAAATGATCAAATGATATTGTATATGATAGCATTTCATGTGTTATGCATAACTGTTTATGTTTTGTCTTTGCCTATATATTCAGTAGGGAAAAAAATTCATGCTGTCACAATACCCAAAATATGGTGTTTTAAGGGTATAGAATTATGTGACTGTCCCTCACTACTGCTAACATTTCACATTGAAAATGACTGTCTGTTGAAATCAGGATGTTGCAAACAAGAACTTCACCAGATGATGAATCCTACAATTTGGTTGTAAACCTTCTGATTAGACTGAACCGTGTGGACTCAGCTATGAAATATTTGGATTTGATGCTTAAGTCAGGCTACACAATATCTTCCACTGTTTTTGCTGATTATGTCCGAGCATGTGTAAGATCTGGGAGATTGGATACATTGGCATCAGTCATAGAGAAGTGCAAGGTATTTATTCTTTAGAATGACAAGTGTAGTGCTCGGTTATTATTTAGAATTCCTAATTTCCAATACTGGAATTTTTCAATCGTTATAGGTTTGTGGGCTATACCTGTGGGCGTGACATCCTTACTTTTCGAATATACATTTCAATCTGCTCTGTGTATGTATTTTGTCAACTTTAAAAAGTATTCCTGTTTAGATGGTGCATTTACTTTATTTCAGGCAACAGATGAGAACAAAGTCTTGTGTCCACAATGGCCCTGGTGCGTTGAAATAGCAGAAGCTGCTTTTGAAGCTAACAACAGCAAGCTAGGTCTTTTTGCTTTGGAATATCTTGCAAGATGGATTGCTCGTTCTGAGCGTGTTGTTCCTCCTCTTCATCTTTCAGTTGATGAAGGCTTAGTACTCTCAGCTTTAAGTGCTGCTGGCAGAACTTATAGCACTGATCTCTTGAATGCTGCTTGGTCAATATTACGTAAGTCCTTGCACCAGAAAAGGGCACCGACTCCAGAGGCATATCTTGCCAAGATTTATGCTCATTCATCCATTGGTCAACTTCAGCGGGCTTTTGGTACCCTACGTGAATTTGAAAATACCTATGGAAACTTTGAGGATATTGATTCAGAGCTCTTCTCACCATTTACTTCCTTGCGACCACTTGTTGTTGCTTGCTGCAAGGATGGCTACACCACTCTGGACTCGGTATATTCACTTACACTTGAGATGCATAATGCATCAAGTATCAAAATGCTTATTAGGATATCATGTTTAAAATTATCCATGATATGCTAATAATGAAAATTTGTTGTATGTGCATTTTTATGAGTGTCATGAATTCAGCCATACTCTGCTGTGGCACTGATTTAATTATCCTTTGTTGAGATTTTATCTAGTTATTCACTTCCTTTTTTGGTTTAAAACAGCTGCTCTATTTCTTTGCTGTTGATGTTTTGTTTAGTTACCACTGCAGTATTTGAGGTGCATCTTTTTTTTCCTCTAATGACAATAATTCCTCATGGCTATGGTAGCCTTTTGTAGTTTGATTCCTTCCTGCTAGCGTACCATGCATTTCTTTCTAACGGATCGACATTCTTCTTTCTTTGCAACCCAGTTACGTATTGACAATTGAAGATTTTTGTAATATTGAAACATGTTTAAGAAGTGCTCTTTTTTTCTGTGTGATTATGAATTTGCCACAGTATGATCCTTCAGGATTTGACTTGACATTACGGGAGGAATGATTTATTTCCCTGTTGTGCTTTTCTTTCACCAAACATGATGGAATACCATAACACTGTAGGATCCTACCTGCAGGTCTATGTGCAATTGGAGAATTTAAGTTGCGCGGATTCACCATACAAATCTGTTGCTGCTCTTAACTGTGTTATATTAGGCTGTGCAAACATTTGGGATCTTGAGCGAGCATATGAAACTTTTGAGGCAATAAAAGAAAAGTTTGGACTTACACCTGACATACATTCGTACAATGCACTTTTGCATGCATTTGGAAAGCGGAAAAAGGTATTATTATTATCTAATGGATTTACTTTATATTTTCAAAACCTTTATCAGCTTCTGTTTGCCACTTACCCAACAATCCATTCAACCTATGATTCTCATGTGTATTAAACAGACCAATGAAGCTTGCAACGTCTTCCAGCATCTAGTAAGCCTTGGTGTTAAGCCAAATTCAACAACATATTCCCTTCTTGTTGATACACATCTTGTAAATCGAGACCCAAAAGCTGCTCTTGCTGTAATTAATGAGATGGTATGGCCAATTTACTTTTGCTCATTACCTGTCTATCTGTAGTTTCTCAATATGATGTTTCGTTCAGGTTGATGCGGGCTTTACTCCTTCAAAGGAGACACTTAAGAAGGTCCGAAGACGCTGCTCCCGTGAATCAGATTTTGATAGCGATGAGAAAGTGCAATCCCTGGTTAAGCAGTTCAGCTACCGAATGGGTGGTGAAAATCGTAGGGAGATGCTCTATAACATTGATTACAGTCGTGAGTTCGGGAATAGTTGGGAGCAGTAGGTACTGGGTGATCCTTTCCTGAATTCAGCCATTTCTTGATTTCTTAACCCATACAAACAGTGGGTGCTAGTTTCATGCTTTATCTAATGCATTCGCTGATTTGTTTTGCTTGATGGTTTTGTTTTGCAAGTTGATTTTGATGATGCCGGTGTGCTGTAGTAGACAACATGTATTGTCACTCACTTTGCTGGTACTTGAAGAGCACGGATGCTGTAGTCTGTAAATTATACCTCTTTGTACCAATTTTTCTAATTATTTTCAAGCATCGCAAGCTATCATTTTTGTTGGCAGAACCCACAACAGGACTTTGTTAAGATTTCAGAATAACGTCCTAATAGATTTTTTTGCCTGCTCAAAGCACCATGTTCCACAATCAACGGATGCTATTTCGACTTGTCTCAGTTCCAGCCCTTCTTTTGACGGCTCCTGTATTATTTCTCCCTTTTATCATGCATGTCATATCCGTTCTGTATATTCTTGATGAATATTTTTGGTTCAGTGTCTTTAGTTGCTTCTCTTTTACAAGCAAGTATATTGCGTTGGAAATCGATATTGTTTACTCATGGCTCATTGTGTAAATGCATCATTCAAACCCCTACTTACGAAGGTGTAATATGATATTGTTTGTCTTGTCCAATGATCCACTAATTTCTGTTAGTACATGTTCATATGAAATTATAAATAGTAACGCCATATTAGAGTGTTTAGTGGTCAGAGGAAAGTCTTATTTTGGACTGATCTATGGAACGGCAGAATTCTGTCGGAAGCTTACCGAAGACTCTTCTCTCTTGCAACATTCCCAAGGGATTCAATAGCTACAATGCTTGCCAGAACACTACAGGAGGCTTATCATTTACCATTGTCAGAGCAAGCTTATGTTGATCTACAGGAGCTGAATAATCTTACCTCAAACTTTTAGTCCTATCACAGGACCCTGACCATTGGAACTATATATGGGGGAAATGATAAGCATTCTTCTCAGAAATTTTATCGACTCAATTTCAGCTCTATAATTGTTCAAAGGCCAATGCTTTGGATTTGGAAATGCAAGTGTGAGAATAGAGGTTTTTGCCTGGCTATTGTTCATAGACCGGCTCAATACTCTTGTGCGCCAGGCAATGCAATTCTCTTGTGCTCTCTCTAACAGAGTCGAGAGAGACTTCATGCTACACTTACGTTCTTCCAATGACCGTTTAGCCGTGCATGCTGAACAGAATTGGATTACGTTGGAACACCTCTTTGAATTTCTTCCAAATGGTGGCTCTCGGTAGATATAGATTTCAAGGAAAGGCTTCATGGAGATCTTCATTACTGTCTGGTGGAACATTTGGAAATAGCGGGATGCTTTGATCTTTCAGAGTAGCATGCCTACTGTAGCCTCTTGGTTTTTCGCTTTCAAAAGAGAGATTCTCCTGCATAGCTGCATAGCTTATCATCTTCTGTTCTTTCTTGATTACATCTGTTGTAAATCTCTTGTACTACTGTTCTTTTAATCTATAAAAGCTTACTGCTGGGCGTTTGCCTGGCATTTCTCGGGTAAAAAAAAAATACTACCCAAATAGAGAATTTGAACTGGTAAAATACACTATACAACACAGTATTTTAACAAATATGCTATACAGCCCAAGTACAGAAATTGAACTTATAAAATATGCTATACAACCCAAAAACAGAATTTGAACCTATAAGTCGTTTTGACTTTATTCAAAATCAAACTTTAAGTTTCATTAAATTTATAGATAAATATACTAACATCTACGATATTAAATTAGTTTAATTAAATTCACAATTAAATATTTTTTTAATAAACTTGGTCAAACCGAAAGTAGTTTGATTTTAACTAAAGTCAAAACAATTTATAATCTAAAATAGAGGAGTACTGTACAAACCAAATACAAATCTGAACAAATATACTATACAACCCAAATACAGAATTTGAACTGAAAAATATACTGTACAGCCCAAATACAGAATTTGAACTCATAAGAAATTGCATCTAATATAATCTGGTCCGCTAAATCCACACATTACAATACCTTGCCGCCATGCCCTATACTATACTATATCGCAAGACTTGAATACATGTTGCAGCTTCTGACCACCACCGAAGCAGCGTTTGGTTGTTCAGGAGAAACTACATGACCCAAGCAGCAGATGATAAAACTGTGGACATAAGTAGGCAGTAGCTCCCCCCGCCTAGGCATCAGAGACCAGCACTCTTAACAAGTCGTCGTAAGAAGATAGTAGGTTTCCCATGTGATCTAAAGGTGGATCCGTCCTTGACCTCATTGGTACCCACTGTTTCTCCTCGAAAGTGACGATCGGTTTGTTGATGTTCTTCTCAGCATCAACCATCAGAGAGGTAGCGATCCGTTCCGCATTCACGATATTTCTGTGACAAGCATGAATTGAGACTTCCTTCAGACTCGGAAGAAACTCTATGCCAGAGATCTCTTGGATGGAGGCTTCTTCAAACAGAGACAGCTCTAGCTTTTCTAGCTTAGGTAGTGCCCCGTCTTCAAATCTTGCCTTCCAAGCTTCAAACATGGCAAGATGAATGACAAGCAATCTAAGATATGGAAATTCTTGTGCTGAAGCAGCAAATTCTGTTCCTATGTATGCACTATGATGCAACTTAAGGTATAGCAGGTTAGGCAACCTTCCGAGCACCCTCAGGTCTTCCATGGCATTTAGTTCAGTTGCACGAAGGGTTAATTCGGTGATGTTGGAAAGCAAAGGAAACCACCGTGGTAGTTGTCTTAACTGGCCTCGAAGATTCAAACTTTTCATGAATATTGGTGAACTGGATAATGAATTGACAATATCAAAGTTCAGTGCACCATCAGGTCGCCAAAGTAATAATGAGCAAAGGCTGCCGCTTAGCTTCTCAAGAGCAGAGATCAAGGATGTCCAGGCTCTGTCATCATCAACGAACATCAATACTCCAAGTTTCCTCAACTGGGATAGATTTGACAGCTCGCTGATATTGTGGGAAGTAGAGACTCTGAATTCTACCTGTGCAAGTGTTGTAAGTGAATCAAGATTTCCAAGTTTTTTAGGGACATGTAACCCCCAGAACTCAGAAATAGGCCACAGCCCAGTGTGATTATAAGAACTTCTGCCTCCATGTAAGTTTGATAAATGTGGAAGAGTGGTTATGACAGGAGGCAAATGCTTTATGCCCGTGTCCCTTATATCCAGAGTCTTCAACTTCAGCAGGTTTCCTATTTGTGTAGGGAGTTCCGTAATATGTGTTCTTCTCAGATTTAGGTATTCCAATTGAAACAGTCCGCAAAAGTTTTTGAGATCTCTATTTCTCAGGAATTTGTAGCCTTCTAAGTCTAATATTCTCATTAATTTCATCCAACCAAAGTGCAATAATTCTCCATTGGCAAATATGCTTAAGGACCGGACATGGCATAATATTTCTCTTGTGGCAATGTATTTCACACCTCCGCTATGAATAGTTGGCCGCCTTATCTTTTCTTGTGGAAACATAGTATGCTGTTCGCCTACTATAGTGATAAAATTCTCTTCAATTGACTTTGACAGAATGATCTCCAACATCACATCATTAATTCGGAATGTTTTAACCTTCCCTGTAAAGCTTGTGGTCACTGGCTGAATAATGCTCCGGTTAATGAATTCATCAAAGTAGCTTTCTGCCACCTCAAAAACACTCAGTCCACGTCTTTCAGTCACAAAGCATTCTGCTATCCATCGCCTCAGTATAGTTTTCCTTCTGATATTATGGTCCTCAGGGTAAATGCTTAAATATAAGAAGCAAGTCTTCAAGTGGTAAGGGAGATCATTATAGCTAAGCTCAAGAATTCTCTTCAATCTTTCAAGTGATGGACTGGTTTCAAGCTCTGAACCAAGAGAGCTATAAATCTTCTCCCAAAGATCTTTACTGCGGACAGGCTTGCTAGCCAAGGGGCCTGCTATACTGACTATGGATAAAGGTGTGCCATCACATTTTCCCAGAATCTTAGCTGAAATGTCCTTTAATTGTTCAGGGCAAATTGTGCTGCCAAATATTCTTTTGAAGAACAAGTCTCTTGATTTGCAATCAGTGAGAGGTTTGATTTCGTAAACTTGGTCATACTCATGCAAACAACAGGTGTGTGCTACAGCTCTGATTCGTGTAGTAACCACTATTCTGCCACCATTATTTGAGTCTGGCAAAGAAAATCGAATACCTTCCCATGCAGTTATGCTCCAGATATCATCAAGAACAATCAAATATCTCTTATTATCCAATTGCTGCCTGAGGATGCTCGCAAGTTGTCCCACATTCCATGCTTCCATGCCCTTGAGTAGGTCTTCCATGGGACCTTTTCCAGCTCCAGCTTGTTGATTAACTGGTTGAGTGATTTGAAGAAGAATCTCTCTCATCAGAACCTTGACATCAAAACTCTGGGACACAGTAACAAAAGCTTGACATTGAAAAGGTCCATTTCTTGCAGATAGATTTTGATATGTTGTCATAGCAAGTGTTGTCTTGCCCAAACCACCAAAACCGAATATAGACACCACCCGTAATTGTTGCACATGTTCCTCCAATAACCAGTGCACAAGATTTCCCTGACATGGTTCAATGCCTACAAGCTGTCTTCTCTCTGGAAAGAGTGCAGTAATGCGAGTATCGATATTTAAAAGATTAGCTTGGCTATCATATCCAGCCATGCTATTCCTGGCAGCTCCAGAGATGAGATGATTGCCACTATACCTACATGCAACCAGATTTATTACAAAAGGTTATAGCAGTGTACAACTAGTTTGCTGTGGTAGATGAAATCGTACTACCAAAGTAGAAAAGAGGGAAAAAACTATATATGCTGAGAAACTGTACTTTACAGTAATACTACGGAGAAATTGCTAAAAGAAGTGGTCTCTTTTGACGACATGGGTCATTCATGTGCAAATTGAACCATCTCAATGACAGCCAAACCTCAAAACTTTGATATTATTGCACATTAGTGGCATAAAGCTTGATCATACATGCATAAGGACTGGAGGTGTAGGTGAAATGGCCTAGTGATTAACACCTGTTGGAACATTTGGAAGGAGCGGAATAGGTGAACTTTTCAAGACCAGAGCCTTCAGCCACAAGACATCACCTAAAAGAACAGAGAGGATATTGAGCAAAGGGAGAGAGCTTTTCTAGCATAGTTTGTATGAGTTGTTTTGCTTTTGTGTTGCTCCTTTCTTCCCTGCTCCTTGTAAACTTCTATTTTATCCTACTCTAATGCAATAGGCAGAGCTCCTGCCCTTTCGTTTTTTTTTTAAAAAAAGATGACATGGGTCATTCCAAGAGTAGATACTTGAACTCATGATCTCCACCTTCACAACTATGTGCTTTATCACTAGAACAAACTATGCTGGTCTCCCAAAATGTTCTTGGCTTATCAATGCAGCATATCTTCCAACATTTAATTTGCGGAAAGAACAGAAAAGTTCATGATCAATTTTATTTACAGAAGGAACAACCATTGATATGAGATAGATAAATAAGAGGAACTTTAATGTCTTTCATACCAGTTTGTTAATGTGCTTCTAGCACCTAAAACTCTCAAAAAGCAAAACGGAAATAGTCCAGAATTTGAACTAATTATTCGGGAAAGAGGGACATAAATGGAGCAAAAGTTACCTTGGATTTCGGGCACTGATATTCATAGTACGCATTTTTAGTTCTTGAATTTGTTTGGCAATCTGATGCCTCACTCTGGTGGTCTGCAATATGTGAATGGTCTTGCAGAAAAATGCTGCAGGGCCGCTGCCACCACCACTACTGCTGTCACCAAGTTGACGTTTAAACTCATCAACACAATCCTCAACATCATATGCAATCTCACGCACATGCTTCTTCCAAATCTTAACTTGCTTGCTGCATTCATCTCTCTCAGAAAGGTCCTGAAGAAAGGCCATCATGCTCTCCAGTTCGTCTTTCAAATACTGCAGTTCACACCGGACACCTCCTAGAAGCTGGGCTTCTTGGACGATGATTGTGCCAAGCTTTTCCAAGAGAGTGTAGATTGCCCCTTCCGCAGCACTAACAACAGCATGCTCCATCTTTCTAGGAAAGAAGATGAACCAAAAAAAAAAAACAGATAATAAGCTCTTCTGTTCTTCTGACCTCAAATGAAAGCTGGAAGAAAGAAAATACAAGCTTAGAGTCACCAAAATGAGATAATGTTTTTGAATGCCTTTCCGTAGTCCAATGTTAAGTCCATTTCCTATAGCTAACTGTCACTTAAGTCAATAGTGGAGGCTAGAATCTTCCAGATTTCATTTGAAAAGTACTCCTATATAGCCTACATCATAGCCAACCTAATTAGTTGACTTTTTAAGTTTTAGTATTACTATATTGTTTAGGATGGAAGCTTTCCTGACGAAGTTAGCTTATTCATAAACTGTGTATTGTCCACTGCAGATACTATTTTCACTTTTCAATATAACCCGCAAACAAACATATTGGGAGACAGTGCTGTAGTCATTTTTTTGACCAAAAACCACAGAGTAATGCTAATGACTCAAGCTAGAACCTGCAAAACTTCAAGCAACAATAGCATGAACATTCCATCTTAAGGAACCCTCAGTTTCTCACACCATGACAATGCCCAATGGTCATCCATCCAATCCCTTGAATCACATCAAAAACTCAAAACGAATGCAAGATTGGACTATTCACTATATGTCGCTAAAAAAGAACTATTTGCTATTCCTCCCTCAGAATCCTGACTACACGAGCAGGTCAGCTACAATTACCTTGTGGTAAAAAATAACAAGCTCCTGTGATGATTATCATCAAATATAATCTTGAACCTCTGTTAGATGTCCATTCATTGCTCTTCTCCTCCTATCCCTTGTGGCCATCCTCTCACCATAGGTCAAAAAGATGTCCCCAAGATCAACATGCCCCACATCCTTCAACCGCCTTCCAACCTCCTCAAACATCGACACCCCCTCCTCATTTGAAAAGTAGTACAAAAACTTGTTATAGTCAAACCTTGGAACATCCAATCCACCCCACAAAGTCCTCTCCACAAACTTAGTTGCCTCCAATGTCCTCCCGGCCTTCACCAACCCACCAACAAATATGCTCTCAAAATTCACCAAGGGATCCCTCCCCTTCCTGCCTCTCTTCCCCAAGTGTCCCTGAAGCAGCATAATGTAAGTGTGCATGTTCGGCTCGCACCCTTTGGCAACCATCTCCCTGAAAACCACCGTCGCCTCCCTAGCTCGCTTGATCCTGACCAACCCCTTCATCAACCCATGGTACAGTGCAATATCCTTCTCATTAACACCATGAAAAACTATGTACCCTTCCCTCACCCTCCTCCTCACCAGCAGCCCATACACCAAATCCCCCATCACCTCTCCGTCCACCTCCACCCCTCTCTTCACCATTTCGGCGAACACCATGTACGCACCGCACATCCTCCCTTCCTTGCACAGCCACGACACCACTGCCCGGTAGCACCCGCCCTTGCCACCGTCTGACACCCCCCTACTACGCATTCCGTCGAACACCTTCATGGCGTCGAAGACACGGTTATTCTTGAACAGCGTCACCACGATCTCCTCGTACGCCGCGGCGCCCGGTTCTAGCCCGCGCCTCTCCATCCCGTTCCACACCCTGCAAGCGTCAGAGAACATCCCCGCGCGGCAGTACGCGACGACCAGAAGCTCACAGCACCTCCCGGTGCGCGATACGCCGTACCGGTGCTCGGCCTGTTTGATCACCTTCTCGGCGACGTCGGGCAGCTTGCAGACAGAGCAAACGACATCGGTGATGAAGGTGAGCGTGCGGGGGCAGTCTGCCTCCGGGAAGAGGTTGACCAGGGCGGAGACCTTGCCGACCTCGCGGGCGGGGGCGAGGCCACGGATGGCGGCGCGGAGGGCGGCAAGGGAGCGGAGCCCGGGCGGGAGGGAGTGCAGAGTGGAGTGGAGCAGGTCGATGTTGCGGGACTTGGCGAGGACGTCGACGAAGCGCGCGGCGGTGGCGGGGGAGTGCGCGAATCCGTGGGCGGCGGTGAGGTGCTCGAGGAGGCGGTGCACGGGGCGCCAGGAGAAAGGGAACCGCGCGGAGGCCTGGAGGAAGAGCTCGCGGAGGTCGTCGCCCGAGGATGGGAGCGGCAGCGCGGAGAGCCAACGGCACAGCGCGGCGTCCGGGGCATGCTGGTTCTGGTAGAGCACCGTGCAGAGGCGGAGGAGCAGCGCCGGGTCGGTGGGCCGCCGCCCCGTCGCCGCGTCCGCGGAGTGGGGTGCCGGGGAAAGAGCGGGAGCGGCAGTCGCTTCCGCGGCGGCGGTGGAGAGGAGGCGGCGGAAGAGTGGGAGGAGAAGGAAGTGGGGCGGCAGCAACGGCATGGATCAGCGGAGGTGGCCGCCGATTTGGTTGGGATTTTGCCGTCGCGAGTTGGAAACGATGGGTGCGATGCGAGGCGGATGGCGCGAGAAGGGTTTGGAGCTTTGGGCCGTTAGATCGTGCCAAATCATCATCGCAATTTTGCATATTTGAAAAGCCCATGGGCCGTGAGATGGATGAGAAATTGTTTCCTTTCATCTCAGTAACTCAGTATATGTCCAATACTCCTAGAAGTTTTAAAATCTTTTAGGTCTTTTTCAACTGAAGGAATTTAAAATTTCACGAAAATTAAACTAAAATTTAATAAAAATTATATTAAATTCATGCGTTTCAAAGGAGTCCATAGGCCATAGCGTATAGAGGACGGCGCACGCTTCCGTGGTGTATCCATTTGATTTTTTTTTGGGACAGTATCCATTTGATTTTTGTACTAAAGAACCACCTTTCTGGTGCTTATTATTATTGATTTTAGAAAAACTTCCTGATGTTTATAAATTTCTGAAAATGCATATCTTAGCTGTTTATATAGACTACCCAATCTGTAGAAGAAGCAGAGTTTAATTTAACAGATGTGTTGGTAATTAGTAGGTCACCAATCTGCGATTACCTGAGAGGTCAGACCAGAGAAACTGGAAAGCATGCTACTCAGAACTCACATGCCGTTAAATTGATTAACCTGTGCATGCAGTTGCACATCACATTATCAACTGATGTTAGGTCACCTTTGATGGTGATACACCTGCTGACCTGCAGGTTATCATCAGCATGCATGTCATGCATACCTGTGCTGTGTAGGTATTAGACTATTAGCTAGCTGACTGAATTGTGCTACCTTCCCTTCAAACTGTTGGATAGGTTAATTGATTTAAGGTTTTCTTGAAAAAAAATTGATTTAAGGTTACTACCGCTCAGTGGTTAGTAGTAAATTAGTTGGTCAGTGTACGTCAGCATTAATATATATATAGTAGCTTACTACTTCCGTCTAAATATAATATAGATATTAATTTTGATTATAAATCTATACAGAATTATATTTAAGAACAGAAGTAGTATAACATACTACTAGTAGTAGTAAAGTAAAGAATGAAGTGTCGCTAACTTTTCAATGAACAAACAAAAGTAAACAATGCACATATGGTAGATCTGGTTTCTGAAGAAACCACTATTATACCAAGTTACCAACTACCAGATCTCTCCCAAAGGTTTAGTGATAGGTACAACAATTGACAGACAATGCTTTGAGTGACGATGTGAACACTAATAAATCATCAGGACGATCAGGTGCCGTATGGGTGTATGGCCTTTAGGGTTTTTTTAAAAGAACTGCATGGCCATTACTTGGTTTCTCAAGTAAACGATTAAAAAGATATCTTTCATTAGAAGCTTATTAGCTAGCAAATGACTATGCGCTTGCTACGGATAAAAATAAATCATACAGTACATGTGCTAATTGTACCACCTTCATTCTCTTTTATTTGAGTCAAATAAAAAAACAGAGGGAGTAAAATGGTTTGAAACTGGGAATACCTCGAGCGAATGTCACCTTCCCTCTAGGTTTTAGTTAACTTCATTAACTAGAAATAACTTTTAATTTTATTAATTTTTTTTAGTTTATTTGGTTCTATTTTCAATCCTACGACATCATCTTCCCTAAGGCCTGAAGCATATATCTGAGCATGTGAGCATTGTGTCACAATTCCTGTCACTCACGTGCGTGCATATAGCTGAACATATGCCTTTATTTTTTTACTTGGCCCATATGCATTTACTATCCCACTTTCTGGGATAAGACTAGACGTTGGGTGTCCGACGAATTGCAAAAAATCGGACAATCAAACTGTTTCAGTTGATCACCCGTAAAAAATTGGTCTACACGACATGACAAGAAAAGGAGTTGTTCAAATATGAAACATTGCAAAACAAATAGGTAAAATGTTTTTCTATTATGTATGAAACATTACGTTCTTGCTATTAAAACAATATAAAATATTTATTAAAGCATCCAATCCAAATACAAATACATACACAAAGTATAACAAACATCCAAACCTTGGTCGGAGAGAGGTGAAACGTCCAAAAACAGGAAGTGCAACAAAACATGGAAAAACCATCACACATATAGCTCTTCCAAAACCAACGAGCGTAGAACAAGAAGCACACGATGGCCTTTACACGCGCCGTCCGGTTCGTGGCTGTGCGCCATCGCCGTGTAGGCGTGGAGCTTGCATCGAAACGAGCCGCGCGTGTCGTGGGCGAGTAGAGGCACGCCGCCGCCTCTACTCTATATTATCACTTTTTTTTTTCATAATTTTCACAACTATTTGCATTGGTTTTAAGATAAAAAATATATACGAGAGGATATATGTGGCACCCCTCTCTTGTTAAGTCATCAGGAGTGGAATATTTTTAGGTGCATACCGATACTATTGCTCAAGACATCTGGATAGTGAATCATTGTAAAGCATATTTTTATTTACTTGATAAAATCTATTACATAGGTTGTAGCCACGAATTTGAGCATGCAATGCTACCCCTAGTAAAAAATAGCAGCAGAAGCAAAGCTAGATCTAATTCTACAGGTATGGCTTGGGTCCTCTTGAAGAAACTCATTCATAATTAGATCTTCTTTTTCATGCAATTTTAGGTAGGAGATAATAATAGTAAGAGTGAGCACATAAGATACTTAGTAAGTCACAAGAATTATTATACCATGTAAGGACTATCTGATGAGGACATCAACCCCTACACAAGACTTACTACTACAACGGAACCAGCACCGACATCACTCCTCACTACCTTAAATCCAGAAACGTTTTAAGGTCCAATAACGCGAGCCCATGCACGTGACCTGAATTATGTGATCACTCCCCACTACCCCAAATCCAGAACGTTTCAAGGTCCAATAATGCGAGCCCGTGCACGTGACCTGAATTATGTGATCCTTTTAAGGAATGAAGGAGAAGATTCTATCCAAAAATGACACGCCATCTATAAAAGCCAATAAAGGATGCTGCGCCACCTATCTTTTAGAAAGATTGTTTCCATGTAATACGTAGCTAATTTAGGAAAGGTTAGGTGGGGGATTTCAGCCACCCATTCATGCTGTGGATGAAATTCCCTCCCCACCTTTCTCCTATTTAGTCCTGCTCACGCCCCCTTTGTTTGGCGGGTTTTCTTTAATAAGTTTAGCCATTTGCGCAAACATTCTAAGTGTGTTCAGCCTTATCATGCGCACTTCAGCCTTATCACTATCAAGAGGTGTTTGATTTTTATTTTACAATTAAGTGTGTTTTAAATCGTCTTCGTAAATTCTAAGTGTGTTCTTTAAGTTATCGGAAAAAGACTCACACCTCAATCCATTTCATGAGTTGTCTTACAACAACTCACCACAATTAACAAGAAAAGATTCTATAGGTCACTTTGCAACAACTTCTCTCGATTACGATTCGAAGCATACGGTCTCAGATAGTACCTCTATTTTTATGCTTTTACTTTCTTTTCTTTCTCAATCACATCTCAACTTTATTTTATCCAACTCTAAGTCTAGTGTCATGAAACACCCCGGAGTCACATAGCCCTGTTTTTGACTATTCAGATTTTCCATTGGTCACATAGGCTGATTCTAGTATTGATTCTTGAATCGCAACAAATTTTTCATAAAACTTTTTTAAATACAATACAACAGTAAATAAAATCACTTCTCATCCATCTATAACTATGGATATGGATGTTCGAATAGATTATAACCCTTACAAAGGGTGTATACAACGTGAGCTTACTCCAAACACACAATACGTATTGATTAGATATGCACGACAGAGGGAGATTCACAGCAAAACCTTTTCAAAGCATTCCTAAGATAGCAGGTTGTTAACTAAATGAGTCCCAAACCAAGCACCGAGCAATTACTAGATTTTTTATACTCAAGATCCTACAGGTACATATCAGATATCACCTTAGCAACTTCACATCTATTGACATCCACATACATCCAAAATCTACTAATTACTTAGCTAGGAGTGTCCTATTCCACCCACATGGTCACACCTTAATATGATTAGTGAAACTCTTTAAGGAATCGATCCTTATACACCATGCAAAAGTTAGGCCACACAGACGGTGACTACCCATAACCGAGTTTGATAAAGTAATTTTATTTCACAAAGCTTTCAACCACAAGGGTCAGTATTACAAATCATTTTTAAAACCTATTTTATCCCATCGACATGTTTTAAGTGAAATAGGTGTCATCGATATTTGTGCTTGATGAGCACGAGTACCAGGACGATAAAGGTATAGGGTCATTAATAAACAAAAAGGGTAAGTACAACAAATGAATTCATTAGCTATCAGATCGACTAGTAAATCGAGGCCGGTATCGTGTACCTAAACATACATGGTTTACAAACAAAATATTATTTTTAATTTAAATTGGTTCTTCCCTTCTTCGATAAATTCCTCGACTAGTTACTCCTCGGCTACTACGCAGTATAAAAGAATAACACAGAAAATAATAAAATTAAAACCTTATATATATATATATAATAGTAACATTAGATGTATCTTAATTTTAGAAAAAAAAATTAAAAGTTGAATGGGTTCAAATGGAACTACAGTTAAAAAGATATGAATTTAGATATGAATTTTAAAAGATTTATTCATTTATTGGATTATAAAAAAAGAATTAAATATTTTCTAGAAATAAAAAACAGGAATAAAGAGGCTGATAGGTGGGGTCGAAGGGAAGGGATGTAAATCATACTTCTTTTTTTGGCGTTTGATTAATGGGCTTTTGGGGCAAGAGTTGTTTGGTTGAGGAAATGGGCCACAGCCTTTTGGCTACGCAGGCCAGCCAAGGGCCTAGCCTAGCCATGGCAGGTGTGCCGCATAGGCATGGTGGATCAACGATTGTTCAACGTGGATGTCATGTAGTGGCCATGTGGTTGCTGATCGGGAAGGGGAAATCGATGGTTAGTGACACTCGGAAGCGTTTCTCGTCAAACGTGGTCATCGGAGCATCGAATGGAGTACGGAGAAGAATGTGGATGGCTCAAATTTGGACTAGGGGAATGTAAGGTGGCTGGTGATGAGCAGCGTTAGACTTTGGGGAGGGCATGTCATTTGGTCGCTGTCGGTGACCAAATGGGTAGCAAAGAGATTGGGTTTGGGCTTGGTTGGAGGCGGTGTGAATACAGAAAAAGAGTAGGAGAAGGAATTAGGGAGAGCTACCTTGGAGAACGAGAGGAATGGGCAACGGCAATGGCACTCAACAAAGAGAGGGAAAGAGGATAGGCGAGGATGGTCAGGGCTAGAGCGAGCTCAGGGAGTGCAGTGAATCGGAGGGGATCCTCGGTCTATTTATAGGTGAGGGTTAGCATTAAGTGACGGTTCGAAGAGATGGTGACGCGTGGTCTGAGCTCTTTTGGTCGAGGCAGCATGGGTCTCACAGCGTGAGAGTAGCATTGCAATGATTGTGCCGATCGAAGCAGGAGAAGCGGATGCAGGCAACATGATGGTAGGGACAGGACAAGATGAAGAGAGCTCACGAGCTTGCCGAGGCTTGGACAAAGTGGATGCCGCCGCAACATGGCACAGGGCAGCATAGTGCGACATGAGATGGCATTGCATGGCGTGGCACCATGATAGTGCTGACTTGGAGAAGAGAAAGAGAGGTAGACGTGGCTACTAGTGACGTGACGTGACGAATATGATGGCAACGGACTTGGGGTAGCGTGAGGGCAATGTAGCGCGGTCGATGGGGCGCGTGGCTCGACGAGCGTGGCACGTTCTAGGGTGACAGTCTTACCTATCGGGCCTGGGCGCCCGAGTGAGGGCAGTGCGAGGTAGACGATGCCGGCGCGACATGGATTCCTGGTTGCGCGAGGCGATAACCGACACATCCCATGGTGCATTTGACCGAGCACGTTGCGATCATGGGAGTGGCGTCAAAGGTGGGGAACGGTCATGCCTCAACGTGTTAGGTGGCTATTTGCGACGCAGTCGATGAGTAGGCCTAACCTGTCGACCAACGCATTTAAGTTGTAGGCGCGTGCGACAAAGGTGGGTGAGCAGCTATGCATGAAAGAGATGAAACAGGTCGTGGGCTATATGGAGCTAGCCTGTGTAAAAGGGAGAAATAGTGGCTCGATAAACAGTAGTCTTTTCAAATTTCAATGAATATTTTGAAAAGGAAAAAAATAAAATTTTGAATTTGAATTTCAAAGTTGATATTTGCACTTAAGAAATTTTGAGGAATTGTGGAGGTATTCTAGGGTAGGGTGAATTTGAAAAGAATTTCAGATCTATATTTTGGCACGCTTTAAAAAAATCAAAAAATACCAAATTTTGTAATTAGTTTTTTATTTAAATAATTTTTTGATGAAAAACACGGTTATTACAATATCCACCTGAGGGATTAGAATTTATTCCTATTTGAAACCTATTCTTGTCATTGAACATTCTTATCATATTTTTGTTACTCAGGCAATTTTTACATTACTCCAATTATAATATTAACATTTATACTTCATATAGATGAGACAATCACCATATAGTACCCTTTCAAGGACAGACCAGTGGTAGATTTTCAGTGAAGTATACTTAGTAACTTAGATGCAAACTACGAATCAATTCATTATTCATACATACTCAACCAAATAAACAATACACATATAGGTCCCGTACATCTATTAACGAAGAAAGCAGTACAATATACACCATCCATACACCACTGAAAGTCTGAAACATCACACTCTCCTAGCTAGCTAGTAAAATAAAAATTCATGAAAGGTCGCAAGCACATATCATCGATCACATATACCAGTTTATAGAACTGTACATACACGTATGCAGAATTAACTTATGTAGTTTAGATATATAACTGGAATTATACTTACGGGTGTACGTATGTACTACGTATACGTAGATGGCACATCGATCATGGTTGCTTGGCCTCCGGCTCCGGGTAGTGGACCTCTGGCTTGGGCGGCAGCTCGTGCTTTGGGAACTCCGGCACGGCCGGGTGCGGCAGCTCGGGCTTTGGAAGCTCCGGCATCTCCGGCACCTTTGGGATCTCCGGCACGACGGGGTGAGGCAGTTCTGGCTTGGGCAACGGTGGCAGCTCGTGCTTTGGCACCTCGGGCGCGACCGGCTGCGGCAGCTCCGGCAGCTTCGGGACCTCCGGCACGATGGGGTGTGGCAGCTCCGGCACCTTGGGAACCTCCGGCACGACGGGGTGAGGGAGCTCAGTCTTGGGCAGCTCCGGGTGCGGCGGCAGCACGGGCTTGGGTAGCTCCGGCACGGTTGGGTGCGGTGGCAGCTCAGATTTCGGCAGCTCCGGCACGGCGGGGTGCGGCGGGTACTCCTCCTTGGGCGGCGCCTTCTCCTCGAGGTGCCTCGGACAGCAGCAGCGCCATGAGCAGAAGAGCCGAGGACGTCATAGCATTCCTGCAGCCCATACTGGCAGCTGGTCTACTACACTACTGAATTTCTTAGCTAGCTACTAGCTCCTAGTTCTTCCTCGCAGCGATCGATGGCTGGAAGGAGAAGAGAAACCTGGTATTTATAGCATGAAATTACAAAATGACATCAATCTATATATGATCGATTGATGCATGCGTGTGGTTTGGTACATGTCAGGTGACCTGCTGCTGCATCACATCTCTGATGATCTGGTTTCGTGAATGCGTGATCGAACTCTCCTGATCTCACTCTGTTCCTTCGTGTTATGGTTCAGTTAGTTGGGAATTCCGAGGCTTGTTCAGAGACAGATCAGTGACCTAATCGCTAGCTGCATTGCATACATGCACCGGCAAACCAGCAGTGTCATTGTGGGTAACACGTGTTCGATCGCGAGATGTTATGAGTTCTGTTCTGCTGCTGTTTGGCCACCTGAAAATGCCTGAACTCTGAACTATTCCAGTCCATGGTGACGAACTGCTTGACTTGCTGGTTACAAATCTAGTTGAAAACGACCATTGTTGTACAATCCGTACACGGCAACTTGCTTGAAGTTGCAATCTTGATAACTTGATATATATGGCCAATTTTCAAACGTGCTTACGTTAGAGGACCCTTAATTGCTGCAATATAGAATAGACACGACACTGTGAGTACATGACTACGTGGATATTCAGTCGAGCGATCAGGTACAGTGCAGGGAACCAGCAGCTATGTGCAGAGTAGGTAGCACATCTTAGTTATTTATCTTAATTAATTGATTTATGTCGTTCGTATTTTAGAAAATGTGAAATTTTAAAGCAATTTTAACGGGTTTGTTATGGTTTAATAAATAGATGTACTATAGCAGCAGCACCACTGCCATTTTTTAGAAACAAGAATAACCTTGCTGTTATCCTGACTATACTCTGTACTGACCGAATCAGCTGGTTTTGAGGTTCTGGATGTGGTTAAAACTCACGATCCAAATGAACATTTTTGATACATTGAGCATAAAATGGCATGGATCTCTTAAGGTTAGTGAGGAGTTAAAGGCGATTTGCATAAGACCTCTCAAAGTCTCAAGTATAAAATCAATAAGATCAAACTGCTACTTCCGTCCCAATATATTACTACCTTTGTAGTTCAATTTGAAGAACAGAAAAATTTACATGTGTCTAAATTATTTTTACGAATTATACCTTTTCCATCTACTTACAAGTATATGCCTTGTTGGTTCAACTTCTCTTGTGTAGAATCTAGCTTGTAGGAAAATTGGTTGTGGTTAGTAGCTCCTGCTTAATCACTGACCCCCCGTCAGGATGGTAAAATTACACCTCCTTTTCTTTATGATACTTGACAAGGTACCTGAGAGGCTGAGATACATCATTTTGTTGACTTGAAAAGATGGCATTTTTTGGTGCCTTCTCAAGGACAGTAAAACATGCTCTTTACTTATAGTTAAGCTGGTGAAGAATTCAGTTTAATGCCCATCTGTTGCTCCTTTTCTAATAGAGAAGCTAAAGCAGAAATCGTCCCAAACAGAGCTGTAGTACTTAGGCTACACGACGTAGCCAGCATAATCCATTCCTGCACACAAAGACCTGCGGTAACTGGGATTCTTAATCATTTTTTAACAAAGTACTCGAAACAAGCATATTTTTCTGAAGCACATATCAAAAAACCACAAATAAGCATTATAGGAACACTGAAGACAACTATTTATTGATTTATATAAGACTAGCTACAACTATAACTCAAAGATAAAATAATCAAGCATGTATGATAAATGTGAAGATCGTATGTACATACACATAAACCAGCACACAATGTACATCATCAAAGAACAAAGAAAGCTGCAACAAAAACAGATAGCACAACGCTGAAGCATCACACTCTCCTAGCCGATGACAGCTAGCTAGCTACTAGCACAACGGGCAAGATCTCAAAACACCACAGTTTACATGATCATACACACATAGATATATACACATTATAGTTTCAGATAACTAGGGCTTCACGACGATCGGCCGGTCGATCTCTGCATCATGGCTTGGCCTCTGGCACCTCCGGGTAATGGCTCTCAGACTTCGGCGGCTGTTCATGCTTTGGCATGGCGGGGTGTGGCACCTCGGGCTTCGGCAGCTCCGGCACGGGGGGGTGTGGCATCTCAGGCTTCGGCAGATCCGGCACGACGGGGTATGGTGGCTCTTCGTGCTTCGGCAGCTCCGGCACCGCCGGGTGCGGCACCTCTGGCTTCGGCAACTCCGGCACAGCAGGGTGGGGAAACTCTGGCACGACAGGGTGCGGCGGCTCTTCGTGCTTGGGAAGCTCTGTCACGGCTGGGTGCGGCGGTAGCTCAGGCTTGGGCAACTCCGGCACGACGGGGTGAGGTGGTTCTTCGTGCTTGGGCAGTTCCGGCACGACGGGGTGCGGCGGCAGCTCAGGCTTTGGCAACTCCGGCACGACGGGGTGAGGTGGTTCTTCGTGCTTGGGCAGTTCCGGCACGGTGGGTTGAGGCGGGTACTCCTCCAGGCGCCGTGCCGCGTTGCTCATTGAGCTGGACGAGAGAAGCAGCGCCAAGAGGAAGAGAAGCGAGAACGACATGGTGTTCTTGGAGACCATGCTGCCGACTGAGTGACTTTCACTTCTGATCTGTCTGTTTATCTCGGTGTGAGCTAGCTCTCTGTAATGGCTGGGAGAAGGCAAGCAAGCCAGGTAATTATAGTGCTAAACTGAACCTTATAATGCATGATTACTAGTAGGTAGGTGATCTGCACTCCATTGGTTGTTTGACTAGCTTGCTTCGATTTGGTCGGTGTGTGATCTCCCCTGATATTTGTTTGTGTTGGTTTAATTAGTTGGGAAAATTTGAGACCCAAGTGAGTTGGTTGGTGAATGCAGTAGCTAGAATGGTGTCCTACGCTCCTTGTGTGGCCACAGGATAATTGGAAGTAAGTGAAGCCGTGCATGACAAGGACAAACAGAGATGTATATTATCTTTCATAAAAATTTGACAAACAGAGCAGCATATATATTATCTTTCAGAAAAAAAAACTGGCAGAGTAGTATATTAGCAATACATTACAGCCAATGCTGATGAAATGCTTAGCTTTGCTAGTAGTAAGCAGATATATGAATATCAACTGTAACCGGTTGGTTACCACTTCTAAACTGGTGGTGGCCACGGCATAACTGCGAGAACAATTTAGATTTCAATTTGCAACTTAAAACACAAATTCAAAAAAGCATATTAATGTTTTCAATATGCTGGGTCGATGAAAATTTGTGCATTGGTCATGCCAATATTTAAATTTTAAAATTTTAAATTAAAAACATGGCTAAAGTTTTAAAAGTTTAACTAAATCTTATCCTAAATATTAAATATTTATGACCAAATAGAGTATTTGTTTTGTTGGTACAACATTACTTCTCTTGTTTAGAATCTGGCTTGTGCGAAAAACTGGTGTGATTATTAGCCCTGCTTAATTACTCATAAAGTTTTTCTCTGTAATCCCTATGAGGTAGAGAGATACCACATTTTCTACTGTTAACTAAAAACTATGGTATTTCTTTTGAGGCCTTCTCAACGACGGTAAAAAGCACTCTTGGTCATAATTAAACTATTGAAGAATTCAGTTCCACGCACATCTCTTGCTCATTTTCGTATGGCAAAGCTAAAAGAGAAGATATCCCGGATAGTGCTATTGCAGTTAAGCTGATCAAGCATAATCCATTCTTACACATAAAGACCTACTGTAACTGGGAATTCTTATCCATCATTGCTTAAGAAACTAAAAACAAGTATATTTTCTGAAGCATATATAATGCAAACTGCAAAATAATTTAGGCAGATAACTGTTTATTGATTTATCTATATAAGACTACAAACATAACTCAAGATAAATTAATGAAGCATGTATGATACATATGTGCCGTGTGTGCATAAACATAAGGGCAGCACAAACATGTACATCCTCCAAGAACAAGAACAAAGTAAGCTGCAGCACAGTACACCACTGAAACATCAATCACACTCCTAACTGATGACAGCTAACTAGCTCTGCTCATCAGGGAGACAAGATCTCAGGCAAAACACCACAGATCATACACACATACAAACACACGATATAATTTCAGATAATTGCTAGGGTTTAGGATGCGATCGGCCGATCCATCTCTGCATCATGGCTTGGCCTCTGGCTCCTCCGGGTAATGGCTCTCAGGCTTCGGCGGCTGTTCATGCTCTGGCACAGTGGGGTAGTGTGGCGCCTCGGGCTTCGGCATCTCCGGCATGACTGGGTGTGGTGGCTCTTCGTGCTTGGGCAGCTCCGGCACGGCGGGGTGTGGCACCTCAGGCTTCGGCATCTCCGGCATGACTGGGTGTGGTGGCTCTTCGTGCTTGGGCAGCTCCGGCACGGCGGGGTGTGGCACCTCAGGCTTCGGCATCTCCGGCATGACTGGGTGTGGTGGCTCTTCGTGCTTGGGCAGCTCCGGCACGGCGGGGTGTGGCACCTCAGGCTTCGGCATCTCCGGCATGACTGGGTGTGGTGGCTCTTCGTGCTTGGGCAGCTCCGGCACGGCGGGGTGTGGCACCTCAGGCTTCGGCATCTCCGGCATGACTGGGTGTGGTGGCTCTTCGTGCTTGGGCAGCTCCGGCACGGCGGGGTGTGGCACCTCAGGCTTCGGCATCTCCGGCATGACTGGGTGTGGTGGCTCGTCGTGCTTGGGCAGCTCCGGCACGGCGGGGTGTGGCACCTCAGGCTTTGGCATCTCCGGCATGACTGGGTGTGGCGGCTCTTCGTGCTTGGGCAGCTCCGGCACGGCGGGGTGTGGCACCTCAGGCTTTGGCATCTCCGGCATGACTGGGTGTGGCGGCTCTTCGTGCTTGGGCAGCTCCGGCACGGCGGGGTGTGGCACCTCGGTCTTCGGCATCTCCGGCATGACTGGGTGTGGTGGCTCTTCGTGCTTGGGCAGCTCCGGCACGACGGGGTGTGGCGGCTCCTCGTGCTTGGGAAGCTCCGGCACGGCGGGGTGCGGCGGCAGTTCAGGCTTGGGCAACTCCGGCACGACGGGGTGTGGCGGCTCCTCGTGCTTGGGAAGCTCCGGCACGGCGGGGTGCGGCGGCAGTTCAGGCTTGGGCAACTCCGGCACGACGGGGTGTGGCGGCTCCTCGTGCTTGGGAAGCTCCGGCACGGTGGGGTGCGGCGGGTACTCCTCCTCTAGCCACCGAGCCGCGCTGCTCATGGAGCTGCACGAGAGCAGCAGCGCCACGAGGAACAGAACCGAGGAAGACATGGCGTTCTTGGACACCATGCTGTCTCAATGGCTTCCACACTACTGATCAATATGTATCTCGGTGAGAGCTAGTTTGCCGTGATGGGTTGGAGAAGGCAGGCAAGCCTGGTATTTATAGGGTTAAACTGAAGATTAATTAATAAGTAAGATATTGCATGATTAATTACAGGAGCCTGCTGATGTGTTTGATTACTGGTGGTTGGTGATCTGCACTCCTATCCATTGGTTGTTTGACTTGTCTCGATTTGCATGGTCAGTGTTGTGATCTCCCCTGATCTTTGTTTGTGTATGCATGGTTTAATTAGTTGGGAAAAATTGAGACTCAAGTGAGCCGGTTGGTGAAGGCAGTAGCTAGAAACCTAGAATGGTGTCCTTGTTGGTACTTGTGTGGCCACAGGTTAATGCAGAGGAAGTGAAGCCATGCATTACAAAAACAAACCGAGCAGCATATTATCTTTCCAAAAAATCGACAAAGAGTAGTATATACATTGCAGCCAATGCTGGCGAAATGCTTAGCTTTGCCATTTGTAAGCAGAGATATGAATATCGGCGGTAATTAACTGGTTACCGCTCTTAGCCGGTACCGGCTGACATAACAAGCTAGAGCAATCTAGATTTAAATTTGAAATTTAAAACTAAAATTTGAAATTGTATATGTATATATGCATTAATGTGTTTTATATGCTGGATCGATGAAAAATTATGCAGTAACCATGCCAATATTTATTTAAAACCAAAATTTTAAAGCGATCATGTTCTGCCGTAAAATTTGTTCACCGGCACAATGATCCTTTTTCAATATTGTCGGTTAGGCCATTTTCTTAAGCAACTTACGTTGTGCTTACTCTAAGGCCAAACTTTATAATATAGTGACAGGCGGAGATTTTGTGTTCGCGGAAAATGGACAGAGTTAGATGCCAAGCATGGTAGTTGTTGGGTTGTTGGGTTTGCTCTGAATTTCTTCTCTTTTTTCCCTGAAGAGAGCTTTTAAGCAAGAAATACTACGATGCAATCATTTGCACGGCACTTTTATCTGCCACGCATTGCCACTAGAGTTTATCTAGCTTAAAGTATACCATATCCGGTGAAATAATACTTGAAGTTTGATTTTTTTTATGATATTCTTTTGGGAAGATTTCTGTATGATCTTGAAGTATGATTTTGGCCATAATTTTGTATTTGAATCTGTTTTTTCTTATGAGATTATTAAAGTATTTTTCAGGATAAACCTGCATATATCATTTCTGTGTCTTCAAACTAAGTATTTCAAAAATTATTGATGGTCGAACTTCAAAATTTTTGATCAGATCGTGTTCAAAATGACAAGTATTTTCAACTGAACGGAATACCTAATACTAGAACTGTGGATCTCCATATACTAGGTTTGTTTGCTCTTGAAACTGGTAATTTTTAGTTTTGGAAAAAAATTACATTCAATTTCTTTTTGTGTTTTGGGAGATTGTGTTATTGGATTTCATTTACACTGAGTAAACATAATTTGTCACACTTTTTGTAACCGCCGATTTTCAGATAACCGTTAAAAACTATTTTAATAAAATTTAATCGCTACAAGAAAAACTTTTCCAGGCACTTTTCTAAAGGTGGAACTCTTTAGTCTACAGGCACTTTAAAAATTTTCTAAAATATTTTTACTTCAGAGATATTTTTTTATCTTGTAGAGGCATATTTTGTTAAATTTATCTTGTAGAGACATCTTGTTCTCACTTTAAAATTTTCCCCATATGTAAAGTCATTTTCTTTAGGCATTTTAATTATGTACAGGTGCTTTTGAGAATGTTAATATGTGCTAATAACTAAGTAACACAAGGCACATATATTTGAGTAATAATATGAGGTTGAGATGGTTAGTGCATGAAGATAAAAGTGATTTTCTTAAGAGGATTGGTAATAGGATGGGAAAATAATTTTTCTATTTTTTTACATTACTTTGCTATGGTTGTGGTAAATTTAATGTCTTTATAAAATACCTCTATTCTCTTACAGACAAAAAAAATGACTCTACAAAAAGTGCTGCTAGGCATGGAGAAATTTTATAAAATATCTTTTTGTAGAGATAATTCATCAAAAAGCACTTATGAGGCATTTTGAAAAATGTATCTATTATAGAAAAATGCATATGTTTAAAATTTTAGTTCTTTTGTGTATCTATTGAGTCTGTAGCTCAAAAATCTCACCTTAAATTCTCTTCCAAAACAATCTCTTAAAAATTCAAATAACTAAATCAAGTCATCCTTTGAAATCCACCTGGTCATCCTCCACTAGAAATTATTCAAAATTAATTCAAGAACAAAACCTCATATAAAATTCCTAGGTCAAATAGCCATCCTACCATTTTTCGAATCCCAGGAAATTCAAATACCAAACTTGGATCCAAAAACTTCCTTGAAGCTTTTCTTATTCTATCATTTTATCAAATCTACTTAGGATCCAACGACCAGTCCAAAAGTTACACATTCCAGTCAAGTATCTCTTCCTTGACCACCTGAAATTTATGTGAATTCAAATATTAAATATAAATTCAAGTATCCTTTCAAATACCCCATTTGTCTATTTAAACAAATTAAATGAAATAAACAAAAGCTACTATGCTAATCGGCCATCCTTTTCTTCTCCTAGCCTAGCTCCATCCTCTTTATCTCTCTTCCCTCTTTCTTCCCACCCATAGGGCCAAGGCCTCATCAACTCGGATGCCACTTCAACCCTATCGCCACCCTCCTCTTTCCCTAGCAGCAACGATCTATGCCTCCTGGTCCACTTCCTTCATTCTATTTCCCTTCTCTCCTAGGCTAGCCCTTCCGCTTGGCCTAGTGTCACGAGGCCACCTTGAGCCAACTCTGGCCCATGGCTCGCTTCCTTTTTCCCTAAGTCAGTCATGCACACCAATCATTCACTCAACGAAATGCCTAGCTGAGCCTCACCTTTGCCTAATGATGGCACCAACGGCTTGTCGGTCAAGTAGGCCCCGCTCTACAACTTCTATGCCCCGACGCTGCTCTGGCGTTAGCTACTGTAAATCCCATCGGCCAGAACACACACCTTTACCGTCTATGCCGTCCTTCTCCACCGACTTCTACCGCTTGCCCACGTGCATGCACGTTGAGCCCAAACACCTATGTTGGCCATGCCTTTCCATGACGGCCACATTTGCCTCACTATATCCCTCGAATCATGCTGACCAACATCGCCTACCACACGTCCACGCACTGCCTCTCACGTCATCCTCTAACATCCATGTGTTTGCACCAAAATTTGGTAATCCCTGCAGTCAGGATTGGAGAGCCGATTGGCTTATGGGAAGAGTCCGATTGATACAAGGGAAGAGTCGATCAGACAGATTGAGTATGGATTCGATCTAGATAGGACTGAATTTGAGGAGGAGCCATGAAAACCACAACATGTTACTTTTATCTGCATACATAATATATCTTGTAAGATAGGAAAATCTAATTATTTTTGTTAACTTCTATAGTTTGAGACATTTTCCTTCTATCTTTTAGGAAATAACGTCCAGAGATTGCTTGTAACTGCATCAGACTCTTATAATCCTAGGGTATAAATATAGACTCTCTGAAACTTATAAATTATCTCTAGATCAATACAATCTTAGCACATCGCCACCCTAGTTTATGTAGGTTTTTATCAGTAGGTTCTAGCTCTCGACGCAAGCTACATCGATTAAGTCTGAACTTCGGCGAAGGGGTAAGTCCCGCTATTATCCTAATGTATTCGCTCTATCGAAGCCTGCATCGGTTAAGTCTAACCTCTTAGTTTGATAGGATATATCACATCATATTCAAGTGAAATTTATCGGTTTATTGAGCTCTTTTTACCATCATCAACCTCATGCTGCATTGGTTAAGTCCAACCTACTAGAATACTGATAGTAGATTGAACTATAAGCTAATGGGTCTTTACTCAGCGTTTCATTAGAGTAGTTAGCCGATAAGTTATCTACACATCGAGCATCACGCCCAGTGTATCGGCTTTTCGTCTTAAGTGATTTTCTTTGAGCCTCACGCCCAGTATATCAGTCTCAGCCGATATACATATATTTTTAGAGAATTCCTCTCATCGGCTCAGCTAGCCAATGGGTTCGCCCATTCCTTTCGTTTACGTGTTCGATCTAGTATCGGTCGTCTCTGTGCCGTTAGTCTCAGTCTTATACTATTTCGGTTTAGTCCGATCTATCGAGTCTGGCTGTAATAGTATCATCACAGTGGTCATTGGATCTTGTACTTTCGGAAAATCGGGTCTCACTCCTTACTATTCATCATATACTCTATTCAAATCACCATCGACTTTGCAGCCGATAAATCCTTTATCTTACTCAGAGCGCTATCACACATTCTATTTAAAACACCATCGGCTATAAAGCCGATGGGTTATTTATATTATTCCTTGCCAATCCATATATATCTTCATCAGTTTTCTGACCGATGAACGAGTGCTACAGCCTCCATCTGCAACCAGCCAATAGGAAGATTTCACATACATGCTTATTGATCATCTTTCTTAGAGCGTCGTCGGCTCTGCAGCCGATTATCTTTTGTTCCCTTCGTCTTCATCTATTTATGTCTTCATTGACTTCTTAGCCGATGAAAGAGTGATTCTGTCCCTATAGACAACCAGCCAATAACATGAGCACGTCGGATGTAGCTAATGACAATCTCAACTCTATCGATAGCCAGCCGATAGTAAGAGTTCGTATCGATTCATCGTCCAACTAACACATCTATTTATCTACTTATCAATTGCAGAGTTAAATTAACCGATATACCCGTAAACCTAACAACCCCCATAAAAAGACCTCGAAGCCAAAGTATCTATACTGGAGCGAAGTAGACCTCTAGCCCTCGGCGTGTTCACGTCATCGCATTAGACCTCCATCGACGAATACAAGGACTAATTTGATGCAAACACAATGCCATCCTTGCCCCTACTATCACCACAGGCCGTCCTTTTTTCCCTCCTATGGCCACCGTCAGCCATGCCACCCTTGTCCTCCTCCTTTTGTGCTACTATCGTCAACCATCACAAGTCAACCGAGATCACTTGGCCTGACCACGCTGTTGGCGGAGGGAGGGAGGACCAACAAGGGCCATGGCTTCCCCTAATATTTTAAATTTTTTAATCCCTCTAGAATCAGCTTCATATGATGAGAGGTCAGTTGTACTTGGTAATGTTACTCTAAATGCCAAATAATATATCACCTATAATTAAAAAAGAAATTCCACTTATCATAGCTAACAATGTGTAAACTGGAATGTTTTCTTTGATGTCAATGAATCAAAAGATGAATCTTTCTCTGTTTTATTGATAAATATGGTTTCATTCACAAATTATAATCTAGAAAAGAGCAAATAGATATATGAGTTTGCTTGATATTCTACATCGAGTAGAAGATTGCAACGGAATTCACAATTCAATTAATATAACTGTAGATGATTTTTACGCGCTACATTACGAGTGTAATTAGAGTAAAAATTATTTGCTTACCCCATTCATTTTAAGCAGTCTCTAGTTTAAATATATGTATTTTATATTTATTAGAAATGACATTTTATCTGTACCTTCTATATTATTAATATAGTTATATAGATATAAAAAGTTTTTATGTTGCTTAACTTTTTAGCACTATTATGTTTTTCTCCTTGTTCTGCCCCTAGCGCCGCCGGCCCACGCTGCCATGCGCCGCCCCGTGGCTATAAAGGGCGTCGACCCCCTACTTCTTGCTCCCTTCGCGCTCACGACCATCCACAGCCTGGGCCACCTCCGCCTCCCTGCCGCCGCCTTCACCCCGACGCCATCGCCGCCAATCCGCCTCTCCACCGGACAGGACGAGGGGTGAGGCCTCCTTTTCGAGGCCGAACTCCCGCCATCTTCGGCCTCCCCAGGAACCCCATTGGAGTCCCTCAGTGCCACCACACCGCAAGCTCGAGCGGTCGAGCTCCACCGTCACGCTTCCTCGTCTCGCCGCCTCCCCCCAATTCCCGCTCCGCCCAGCCGTCCACTACCGCCAGCCATCTGCATCTCCATGGCCACCGTCTTCACGACCATCTCAACATCCTCCACAAATCCCCATCGGTAAATCCGCCATGTTTCACCTCGCCCGTGCGGCGACTGGCCGAACGCCGCCACCGCTCCGACCGCCACGGTTTCCAGGAAGCTCTCCCCAATCCGCCAATTAATCTCCTCCAGGCTGCACTCCCGCCGCCCTCGCCCTCTCTAGAATGCCACCCGAGCTCCGCCTCGGCCACCTTCCGTCGCCAACGCCGCATCCTTCAACTCGAACAAGGCCGCCACCCAGCCTGACTATACGGCCGTCGCGTGAGCATCCTTGCGCTCGGGAACCCTTGAGACGAGCCCATCCACCCGCCTCCGCCCACTTCTGGCGCCGCGCGCCGTCTTCCTGCCGCACCGGCGCCGCTCGGCGGCGCTCAAGGAGAAAACATGAGACGAAGAAGAGAATTAAAAAAAGAACAAAGGAAGGAGGAAGAAAAGGAAAAGAAAAGCCTGTCACCCTCTCGGAACATCTCCCCTTCAAGTATAATAAATCATTTTCCCTATTCAGAAATTAATTAACCTTTAAAAATTCATATACCACAATCCATAACTCTAATTATCTCAGTTCAACTTTCAGATTTTTTTAAAAAAATTGAGATCTATAGACACTATTAGTTTATAACAAATAATATGTATTTGTAAGGCTTTATTGGGTGTTCTTGTGTTGATCGTATAGCTAACTTATCGGAAAATTCTTACGCGCAAGGATTGTGAAGATTTGAAGACTGAGATCTATGGCACCACTATTCAATCATGTTGCCTCTAGTTTTTAAAATGCGTTGATTACAAAATTATATGTTTAGTGTACACTTTAACTTGACTGGCCTCGATTTACGTTGAACCGATGAACCTATGAGTGTTACTTTCCATAGGATATTATGAACCCCCATTTGTGTCGCTCCACCAATAAGGGACTTCAATATTTGTGCTCTTCGAGCATAGGTATTAGTGAACCCCCATTTTTCACTATATATCGACTTTGAAAAAACAGGTTGAAAACTATTTGAAAAAACTGATAATTGGTATAAGTGGGTTTGAAAAGTAAAATTAATTTGCAAAAGTCAGCTTGGTTTCAAATTCACAATAATTGCCTTATGCCAGTAGTTTATAAATCTTTGTTGTATAAACCCTGATTTTTAGCCTCTATTGTGGCACATGGTAAAGGGTAGGTAGAGGAGACATCACCAATGCTCCTAAGAAGAAGAGGGCATTGCAGTGCCTAAAGCTTGGTTTATGGTTACGGCCTAATTATGTGGCATGAGGTTTTCATGGATTAGCTTAAAAATGCATTGTTATGAATTTCTGGTACCGACCAGCACTAGAAGTCAGTTTCGTATTATATAGGTAAAACATACAACATCTACAGAGTTTACCTAAACTATTCGAACAATCATACCTACAGTTAAGGATGGATATGAGGTCATTCTCTTAGCGTAGATTTATTTGTTTGTACTTTATGAAAACTAGTTTATGAGATGGGAATCGTTACCAGAGTTGATTAGTGAGACTAACAGATGACTTAGGTGGTCTGAAATGAGCCTATATAACCTAGGATTTTGGAAGGGCATTGAAAGTGCATCTAGGCCCCTATGTGGCTAATAGATGTCAAAAGATTAAAGGACTAATACATTTGATTAGTGATGAGGAGGCATTAGGTCGTTTGAAGTTGCAAAATAGGAAAAGATAACCCCAATACAAAAGAGTTAAAATGGAAGCAATTTGAGCAAAGTTTGGAATATATAAAATCAAGTTACACTAAAATTGCAAGAAGTCAGATTGTCCTATGTAGAACCAAATAGTCCAAGACAAGTAAAGGCCGGATTTGTCCGACAAGTGTCGGACAAACCCTGTCGAAAAGTCTGGCGTGGTAATAGATTATCCAACACACTCTAGACACTGGTTGAACATTGAAGAAGATTGTCCGATGGTGATCGGACAATTGCAAGCCAGATAATCTGGTGCGGTGCTAAACTATCTAACACACACTTGGAGTGGTTGAACGATGAAGTTGAACTGATCAGATAGTTCAATTGAGACACGGCTAAACAATCCAACATCAGTACCAAACTGTTCGGCTCTTTTTGGCCCAATGCTAGTTGTCAGTGACTGTTGCAAAAGTTGTATCAGATCAAACAATCTAGTGAGGTACCAGACTGTCTGGCCTAGTGCATTTCTAGCAGATTTTTGCAATGGCTACAAACAGCTAGTTGGAAGAGTTGAGGCTATAAATAGGTGGTGTCATGGAGTTGTTTAAAGACTTTTGGACTCCCTTTCACCCTAAGAAGATAAGCAAGTGTGCAAGAGCCTTGAAGAGCTAATTGAAGATCTTTTGTGATAGGGTTTAGTCTTGAGTGTTCTTGTGATGTTGTTTAGAAAGCAACTACCTCCCAATTCTCTCTCTGTGTGGTCTAAGCCTTGTGTGTTGTTAGTGGGTTGAGTTGAGACTATGTGGAAAAGAACGATTGTAATCTCAGAGCAACTAAAGGGTGTGGTTGTTCGGGAATCCTTGTGAAGGTTCAACCTCGCTTCCGAAATCCGAGCTTCGCCTTGGTGGTTATTTGAAAAAGCAAGCTTGATCGATCAAGGTGAGTCATGTAGCATCCAAGGTTGGGTCTTGGTGATTACTTAGAGCATGGACTTACTCTTGATGGTAGCATAGAGACCAAGGCTTTACCAGAGGTGGTTGTTTAGAGAGGAAAGCAGTTGAGAAAGACCCAGCTCCGATAGGAGCTTTCACAATAGAGAGTAGAAATGATTGGTTTTGAACTTCGATAAACAAATCAGTGTATCCTCTCTCTCTTTCTTTATCTTGCATCTATCGCTTTTTATCTTGAGCTTGTAGTATTCTTGTGCTAGCTTGTTATCTATCTTCATCATCACTTGCTCTTGTTGAAAGTGTGCTTGAGGAGCCCCTCTAGTTTACATATTGCCATTTGTATAAGTCATTTTCTCTATGTAGACTGGATTGTCTTGTTAAAGCCAAACAATCTGAATCACTATTTTTCTCTCTATCGATCAAATTGTCCAATAGCTGCCGGACAGTCTAACTCTTCTATAGTCAGACTATTTATAGTGGTACCAAATTGTCCGACTAGTTCTATTTTCACGATAAGTTTATATAATTTTAGGAAGCACCTATTCACCCCCTAGGCTAACTCTAAGTGCTTTTAGATATCATAAAGTAGGCTTTCCAAATAAAAGTGAAAGGTTATATGATATGGAGTGCTCTAAGAGCCAAGAAATAAGCAGCATGGTGTGAAGATGAGATAGCTGCTAGAAATGTTGTGAGAAAATGAAGGGAAACTAATTATG
Source organism: Oryza coarctata (assembly GCA_030770085.1). NCBI lineage: Eukaryota > Viridiplantae > Streptophyta > Magnoliopsida > Poales > Poaceae > Oryza > Oryza coarctata. The sequence continues at coordinate 17,130,393 of CM061475.1, forward strand.
GGTTGAAGCCCCTAAGAAACTAATAGAGGAAAAGAGGAGAAAATGAAATAAAACTTCAACTAAAGTTTGACTCTTTTCACTTGAGTTGTTGCAAAGTAACTCAAAGACGGATCAAGATGGTGAGTCTCTTTCCAAATGATTTATAAAAACCACACTTAGAGTTTTAAAAAAGTTTTCAAACAAGAGCTTTACAAAATAGCCTAACCTTTTCTTTAAAGCTTGCATGCACACATTTTCCAGTGGCTTGCGGAGTATGAAAGTAATCATCCATCTATTATTGTTTTTTCCTCCTTTTCTAAGTCCAAGTTGAAGATAGTGAAGATTAGGGTTTTGTCTCTAAACCCAAGTCACTACCTATGAATTGGTGTTTTAGCTACGCTAACGTTCCGCTATTGTTATTTTTTGGATGAAAGTTGCTATTCAAAGATTACCGAAGATTGCAATATAAAAGTATAAATTTATTATTAGCACTTGCAATGATTTGTCATGTTACCATGGGTACCAGCTTCATTTTCCTGTGACTGGTACACATCGCGGTTCCACAGGAGACAGTGTGACGCCCCAAACTTTGCTATCTACAAAGCATAGACTAACATAGGCCAATGGTCAACTTAATTATCTGTGAATACTGTACTAGTCTCAAGATATACAAGCTGGTACACGTAATAATAGGAAAATCAGAAATAACTATCTTTTATTACATCACTGGGAGTAGTTGTTACATAAGTTGCCATCCTGAATAGACCTTAAATGGGCAACATAACATAGAGAGCAAAAGCAACAACAGCTACTAAGTAGAAGTTAATAGCGAAAATCAACTTAAGCGACTAAGCACTGAACATGGCACCTAGACAACTAATTTATTCCACAGGCACGGCTTGGTAACTAAGCCTAAAACCCTAGTAGTCTTCATACTCAACCTACTCTTGGAGGAACTCCTCGATGAACGGGTCTACATCATCTTCTCCAAACTCTATATATATATAAGGAAGAGAGAGTACCCAACAAGCCAAAAGAGAAGATGACATGTTTTGGATTAACAAAGGAGGCTAAAGTTTTTATTTTTGAAAATAGCATTTTTTTAAAGGAGTTATTTTACAAAACATAAAATTTTAATTATTGGAAAGAGAATCGCATCTCGATCCATTCTACAAGTTATTTTATAACAACTTGTCACTATGATTACGAGTGATAGCAATATTCAATATTTCCTCATCTTTTCCTTTATTAGCTCATTTTTGCCTTTTTAGAAATTAACACATAATTAAATATCATCTCTTAACTATTTCTCGTAGTTAACAAATTTTCACATCATAAGTTTCGCCTTCTCGATACTACAACACTATGGTGCCAACAAACAAGATTTTTATGTTATAGGTAATTACTTTTTTTCAGTATTCTATAACTATTGATATATAAGATTTTCATGTGATAGCTAATTACTTAGCCTGAGGCATCACATAACGCCCGTATGATCGTACTGTAATATGTTTGGATGAATTTTCTAAAGTAATTGGTTCTTAATAATAATATGTAACCAAGCCACGAATGCACTGACTCCCTAACATCCAAATAATACAAAACATTTTTATTTTACAAATAAACCGACATCACATGAGATTTTCAAGTAAATATTTAGACGTATTAAGTTTTCATACAACATCATAATCGTAAGCGAGCTAAACAACTATCTCAGTAATCGCATCTAAGGGATGATGATACTGGCAAATATTTGGTGGAGTTAACAATGATGAATCATCTATATCCTATATTAAAAAAAGTATAACTACTGGGTAGATCTATCGGTTTCACATAAATCGAGGTCAAACATGATTAAAGTGTAATCTAAGTATTTTCAAAAAAAAGTAAATCATAAATATAGGATCAACAGTGGTCAAAGAATAGCTTGCCTTTCTTCGAAAGCGGGTCTTCTCCCTTAAAGGTAGCATCTAGATCTTCCATAAACTAGGGGCGAACAAAAAAACTATAACGACCACTATTTCATTAAAATCTTGGTTGAAAATTTTTATTTTGTCATGCTATTAAATCATGTTTCGATTCTCCAAATTTCTGAGGTCAAGTTTAGTTTGATTTCGGAAATTATTAGTCCTACCAAATAATCTTTCTTTTCGTAAAGAGATATTAAAAAATACTTGTTTTAGCCTCCAACCACCTGACAAATATTCCCGCTTCCATAATTTATTCAGTAATCCAAAACGACAGCCATTATGCAACTCCCACCCAACCCTCTACCCTAAAACACCATCCTCTTTTCACCATGACACACACGACACAGTCGACGTGTAAACCACAAGCATGCACAAATGCTCCTGTCACCCATGACATTGTACCAAGCGTGCACGCACACATCCCCCATTCCATCTCTCTGCACACTCACTGGCAAGATCAATTGGTGCCCTCCTCGACACATTCACTCCCTCACTTCAAGCAAGAGATAGACAGCGAAGAGAGAGTTGTGGAGGGAAAGGAGGTGATAGTAACAAGCATAGCAACCATTCTCGTCGTTACTCACCACGGTGGTGCATCAAAGAAACTATAACATTTCCAGATACTCGGATAATACCTTAACCTCCCATACACTCCATTTTCGCTACTCTAAGTTGTTGTCATTGCCAAGCCGAACCACTAGGAGGGTCGTCGTCATCGCTATGCCACGAAGGTAGCCACGTACGTCGGCCTTCTTCTCTTCCTCCCCTAGTAGCAGCGCTGACACCGCCTTCCCACGTCGATGTTGCTTCCCGCACCGACGCCACCCCTTTTTCTACGACTGTGCACCTTCTTCCTATGCCGACACTACCCTAGTGTCCTCCTCGCGCCACGTGCACACCAGCGCCCTTCCACACCAACGCCGCCCCTTTCCTGCACTGTCGCTCCCATCCGCTAGCGCCACCACCCCCTTTCCATGATCACGTTGTTGCCTTCTTCCACGACCGTGATGTCGCTCCTTGCGACCGCGCAGTCGCATCCTCCTGCAACCATGCCGCTGCCTTTTCCCATGACCGCGCCACCCCCTTCCCCCAACCACATTGCCACCTCCTCCCACGACTGTGCCACTGCCCCTTCCCTGTGCCCTCCGATCAGGAAGAGAAGACAAGAAGCAAAAAAGGAGAAAAAAAGAAAAGAAAATGAAGTAGGATCCACGTGGGCCCTACTCGCTCTCTCCTAGCCTACCCATGGACTTGGTTCACCATGGACCATCCTTCACTCCTCACTTACAGCAAGATCCCACCCATTAGTCTAGACTATTCCCTAGAATATTCCTTTTGGGTTTTTAATTAATCCTTTTACACATCTGAAAACCCCTTTAAACATTAAAAATTCATATCTTTTTACCCGTAACTCTGTTTGACCATATTCTAATCCCAAAATTTTTCTAAAATCCTTCTCTACGCAACGGCTCTACTTTTTATGTGTTTATTTGCCTCTAGTAGAGGTTTTTATGTTATTTTATTTTCTCACGTATAGAGCCTGAGACCGATGGAGGATTCGCCTAGGAGTTCGACACTCTAGTAACTGCAGCGGACCAAGGAAAGCTCGTCACCATGACCACTTCTTGCATCTATATTTTAATTAAGTATTTTTTTGTAAAATTGTATGTTCGGTCATGATTCGTGTTCAAATCATCAAACCCTCCTAGTGATTGCACTTTATTATATAGGACTCAACCCTCAATCCCACCATATACTCACTGGTACCCACTATACCGGGGTAGCCTATAGCTATGGTTGTAATGTCGAATGAGAAAGAAAACTTAGATATTCACCATCATTCATTTATTTGAAAACTCGGTGGGATGTCGGCTTGGTTACAAAATAAAAAGAAATGTTTTATAAAAACTAGATGATGCGGGAGTTAGTGACTTGGTGGATTAACTATGTACCATCTATAAGGACCGATCCCTTTAAGAAATTCATCCAAGCATAAAACAGTGCGACCACATGGATAGCATGGGATGTCCTTGATAAAGTAAGTAGCTAAGACATAAATGTCTTGCATGTTAACGGTTGAGGAACATCAAGATAGAGAAACAAAGGCATTCTCCTAATACGGAGGTTTGTCTTAACCATAAGATGCGGTTAGTGTTATATGGCGTGTCCTGAGTAGAGGGGGACCTAAGACTAGTCTGATGCTTGGATTCAGAGAGTGGTCCAACTGTGTGATATAGGATATCTGTGGTTTGGTTATGAAAAAACCTTGTAGTGAATTCTCCTTTGTTGGCAATGTCTAATCCGTATGTGCTAAATAAAGTGAGACACTCACGACGTGTGGGTAAAGCATGTAATCTCTATAGAGTTTCTAAATAAATGTTTAAGTTTGTGGGATAGGTCGTCGTTAGCAGAGTTTGCTTTTGTTGCGAACGGTCAGCCTTCATGGCTGGGAACAAGTCTGTGTGACTCAGATTGGTATGCCAAAAAAGCTGTGGGCCGAGATGGCCGGTTATGAGCCGAGATGGCTTGGGAATTAATTTACTTTGAGGGTTGAGATAACCAGTTGCGAGCTGAGATGGCTTGGGTGGATTATCTACAAAGGGGCTTTTCACTCATGATTATTGTGACAGATTGTTACAAAACAACATGTGGAATGGAGCGACATATGAGTCTCGTTTCAAAACTAAAACTTGATTTACTAGTGTTTTACAATCATTTAAAAACCTTTTGGAAACAAATATGTACCCAATCTTGTTTATAAACATGCATGTCATATTTTCTCTCGACTTGCTGAGTACACTAAGTACTCATACTTAGTATTATATATTTATATAGAATTAGAGGAGGAATACATTGACCCATCTACTGAATCCTACTTCCAGGAGCAGATTGAATACGACTTCTATGAGTTTCAGGCCTTGTTCCTAAACAAAGCCTATGGTTTATGTCCGTCATCTTACTCTTAATGTTTTATGTTACATATCTTCCGTCACTGCTCTCCCACTCCTGCTTTAGCTTATCCTGTGTTACTAGTGTTTCTACCAGTCTAGGTAAGTCCTTGACGATAGAATATATGAAACTTCTACTAGTGTTATAATAAAACTTTGTTACTTTTAAATTCCACTATTATTCTTTGAGTACCAACTTATGTTTATACCGGTTAGTATTTACAGATTGGCATAGTTTAGAGCGCCACACAAATAAAAAGCTAAAACAAAATGCCAGAAATAGAAGTATAATTGTGCCAATATGTAGATCTTATTTTTAGAAAAAAATTTAAAACATGAACCAGACCGAACGGAGTTACGATGGATTTTCTATGATTTTTTAAAGATTAGGAGATTTTCTAGAATGGATAGAAATGAAAAAGGGATTATATGCATCCGCGCATATATATATATATATATATATATATATTCTTTTGTCTTTTTTCCAAGGCGGCTTCTTCTCCTTCTTTCTTGGTTGCTCCTAGGGCTCGACTGAGCATAGCAAATGAGCAAGGTCAAGAGGGAAAGAGGCTGGCACAGGGGTACGGTCCGGCGGCAAGGGCAATGCTGGTGGTGGTGAGTTTTGGTGGTGCCACAAGCTCACAAATGCGATGGCGTAGAAAAGGGCCCGAGAGAGAGGAAGGTAGAGGAGAGAGTGAGAGAGATGAGGTACAGGTTGGAGAGAGAGACTCACCGGCGTGTTTAATAGACAGCCAAACGTAGCGTAGAGGGAACAAGGGGAAAGAGTGCAAGACCGACGAATGGATGATACGCTGCTACAAGATTCTGAGGGCAAACAAGGAGAGAGCGGTGAGATTCGCGGCAGGCAAGACCAACCTAAAATTAAGAAAGATTAGCTTGCTGAATGTGCATGCATGGAAGTCTCTTCTGATCTTTGGTACATGGTAGGTCATCTGCATTAGTAATTTGGTGATTAATTGCTTTCCTAATATATATTTGTGGATGGCTTAATTAGCTGGGAATATTCAGAGTTACAGATCTCTGATTGGTGAAATGCACCACCAACTAAATCTAGCATTTTTTTTAAAAAAAAGTCTGTACACGTGTACAGTGTGATATGAGAGGTTAATGCAAAGTAAGATCAGTCGTGCATGTGATGAACAACAGCTAAGAAACAAAGTAAGTGAAACTATGCTTTCGTTGCAGCAACTGCTGACAAAACGTCTAGCTCAAGAGAGTGTCGCGCGGTTTGGTGATCGACTGCATGGTCGTGTATGAGCGTACATAGCACTACTGACCAATTGGTGTTAGGTCACCTGTTCATGACAAAAAAAAATCAGGGATTTGTTGATGAAATCAGTCAAGATCGAACTAGTTGCTAATCAGTTTCAGTGACTGATCTAAGCCTCCAAATCGAGCTGAAAAACAATCAATCTTTGTGTAACAGCCTTCCCGTGGACAGTGAAAGAAGTGGGAAATCTAAACACATCGGCAAAGGAAGCTGTTCTGAAAATGATTGTTCATGTTGAAGGTAGCTCCTCCCTACCTTTGATCTCTTTAATTTGCAGGTTTGGTAATGGTTGATAGGATCATCAGCAATACGAGGCATGGAAAATGGAGCTGCGTTTTGTACCACAATTGTACCTGCAGTCGTGCACTATCTGTACTTCTGTACGTACAACGTACTGCAACCTCTGTTACTCCACGTTAACGTAAGATCTGTTTCCAAGATACTAAATTAAAGAGCAGCTAGCTAATAAGAGCGATTTAAGTATCAGTGTAAATTTTGGTAACTTTCCGTATCTCACGTATCATGATATACCAAAATTTACATAAAAAAATTGGTCCAGCTATAATTAACAACAAGAGACGGTTTGCAATCCTGGAGGCCCTGCTGCATGCCCCCTGCACATTCAGTCAGAAAATGTGGCAGAGCTAAGCCGTTCCATCTTGGTTTCAGGTTTAGCTTACAATTAATTCTGGTCAGATCTGACTAGCGACTACGTCATTAACATTAAACCTATATATATTGAAATATATTTTATCTAATTTCGACTAGCTAGCTTAATTTGCAGAAATGACAACTACTGGTAGCAAATTGAAGTGTGCACGAATTAAACAAATTAGCATCCTGTTGGTCCTTTATACATGCTAATTCAACGATCGAGAAACTTTTTTTCCGAACACATCTAAAAACATGACGACAAATGTAATGTAGTTACAAAGGAAAACCTGAAGACATACAGCTTTTGGACGATAACATAAAATCAAAATAAAGAATAAGTCTAGAGAGAAATAAACGGTAGAAAAATCAATAAACCAATTTTTTAACGAAAATAAAAAATGATGTACTAACTTGTTGATAATGGTCGCTCTCCTATTGCCGATACAACCATCCAAAATAAAAGAACACAATTTAAAAAAACTCTTAAAAATAAATATAATTTTGTTACATTAAAATATATTTATAAATTACATACAAACCACTCCTCTTAAACTCTAATATTTCTCTTCTTATCGTACTATTTTTTTCTTTAGTTCTTAATCCACATCTATTTATATCTAAGTAGAACGAACTCATGAACTCTTAAATTTCAAATCTATTTACAAATTTCCAAAACTCTCTCCCAAACACTGTAGCCACGCCCGGCCATAGAGAATCCAGATCGGACTCGTTCCCAATCCGACATGGACACGTATTGCTCTGCCGTACCCGCACGCGCGCGAATCCAGCCACGCCTGCCTCGCTGCCGCAGCGTACGTCGGCCGCATCCAGCTGCTGCTGCTCGTCATGGGTTTGTCTTCCCACGTGGGCCACGTGAGCTCCTAGCCGCACAGGCCTCCAACTGCTACTCCTTGCCTAGCTTGGGCCAAGCCGCTTGTTTTGCTGTGCACAGCACAACACATGTATCCATACTACAGTCTTCATCCACACATGTTTTTTTTTTCCAACCTTGCCACCCAATATTTTTAACTGTTATGCTCTCCTTAAACCTAATCGTTGACTACTTCAAAATTTCGTGACTTTAATCCATTATAATCATATTAGATCTCGACTTATCTCTGAACGTAGTCGGTCTTTACTATTGGTTAAAATTGACTTTAATTCATCTACACACGTAAATAGACAAAATAATCGTTTCTAAGCATAAATATATAACTTAACTCATATTAGTTACACTAAATCACACTAACACTATAAATATTTTCAAACCATTTTTTATAAAATAAATCATTTATATAACTAATTGTAATATTAATCATGACATTTTACGTATGTTTTTAGTTACTGATGAATGCAAGTGCGTCCTCATATACACACACAATTGAATCCATTCAGTTTTTATCATGCTGTCAATGAATCAATGACAATAATGACTGATGAATGCAAGTGTGTGCTCATATACACACACAATTGAATCCATTCAGTGGCGGAGCCATGGCCCGGCGACCCTGGGCCGGTGCCCAGGCTCCGCCGCATGCTGCAACACAGCTTCAGTACAAAATACTCCTTAATCGCTTACATAATTTCCTTGTCCGCTAGTTCTAATGCGGGCGAGGTCAGCCAGCAAGCAAGCAAAGCACACACCATCGCATGACTACAGCCTGAAGACTAAAATAACATGACTCTCTAGCATCCATCTCATTTATTTTTCTTCAAGATAAATAGCCTCTCGCACTAGTTTTTCTATTGTTTCTAAATCACAATTTTGCTCGTGTCTATGGTACATAGTTTACTTGTTACTTGTTATTAAGCTTGTCCAGGTTCAGAAAATTTTTTAAATCCGCCACTAAATTCATTTATTATAAACATATATAATCTAACACCCTCGAGAATATATGTGCGCTCGTAGCAACAAACTCAGCAAGTACATACATCACACGGATGACAGGCATGGCATGCGCCGTGGATACAGATACAAATACACAAACCAAATCAAATGTAGAATGTAAACGTAACAATCTGAATGGACCCTAGGTAGTCATCAAGGCGTTTTGCTCTCCTGTTTCCAGGAGGTGCAGTGGTGCACCTCAGGAAATGGCTGGCAGCTCCGGTTTTAGTGGCCGGTGCTTCTTCTAGCTATGGTGAAAACGGAATCTCACCATTCAACTCTAGCTTTGGCGATGGAAGCTCACCGTTTGGCGACGTTTGAAAATCTAGCTCTGGTGGAAGCTCACCATTTGGCAATGGTGTTAGAGATTGTAAACGTGTTACACTAGGATTGTAACCGAGTATGTCTCAAGGATAGATGAACTCCTGTAATTTGCTATAGATAGAATAGAACTTAAGTTAGGAGTCCTAGTTTAAAACTATCTATATCTGTGGTGAGCCAAGGTGAGGCAACCATAGTTACTCCATATTTTTTCATGGTATCAGAGCCGTCTCTTCCTAAAATAGATCTACAAAAATCTCGTCAAATTCTCGCGACAAGGGGGCTGCGACCTGCTCGTGACGCTCCTCCCCGCGATCTGAACATCCCACGACAAGAGGGCCGCGACCCTTGCTCGTGACGCTCCTCCCGCGACAAGATGTCTTCGTCCTCCGCTCATGGCGAAGGATACCCGTCCTCTCCTTTTGGACATCCGATGTCTGACAAGCTGACATGGGATAACTTCGTCCTATGGAAGACGCAGTTCCTGCCCGCTGTTCGTGGCGCCAAGGCGCTTGGTTTTCTGGATGGAACCATCCCCGAGCCGCGACAAGTCCTTGAAGCTGAAGTCGACGGCAAGAAGAAGGAGATTCCCAACCCAGAGCATGACTCATGGGTAAAAAAAGATCAGCAGCTACTCAGCTACCTGGTGAATTCGGTCTCCAAGGAGGTCCTCGCCGGGATCACGACTGCAACAACCTCTGCGCAGGCATGGAAGGCGCTAGGGGCTATGTTTGCAGCATAATCAAGAGCGCGGGTTACAAATCTGCGCATGCAATTGGCCACCACCAAGAAGGGCAGCCTCACTACAACAGCCTATTTCAACAAGATGCAGAACATAAAGGATGAGCTCGCGTCAGCCGGCGTCACCGTCGGGGATGATGAGGTGGTTGCTCATCTACTTAATGGTTTAGACTTTGATTATCACCCCTTTGTTTCTTCTATGATGGGCCGATCAGGAGATCTTTCACTCTCTGAATTATATTCTCTACTCATGGAGTACGATCTTCGGCTCGAGATGTATCAAGGGACCGATCAGTTCCAGTCTTCAGCTAACATGGCATCTCGCGGTCGTGGAAACTGTGGTCGTTCTGGTGGTCGACGTGGTGGAGGCCGGTTCAATTCATCGCGCAATGGACAGAACAGCAATAACAATCAGAGTTACACCAACAATAATCAAGGCAATAGCTCGCAAGTCACAAAAAAGGCGCCCTGTCAAATCTGCAAGAAGACAAATCATGAAGCCAATCAATGCTATTTTCGCTATGAGGAAGACAATCAGTACCGTGGGCGACCAGCAGGAGCTTATGGTGTTGATACAAATTGGTATGCGGACAGCGGGGCCACTAACCATATCACCAGCGAACTTGACAAGATGACCGTCCATGATAAATATAGTGGCAATGAACAAGTTCATAACGCCAGCGGCAAAGGTATGAGTATTAGTAATATTGGGCATACAGTTTTTCATACCCCTTTCAGTAAACTTCATTTGAACAATATTCTTCATGTGCCCTCTTCTGCCAAAAGCCTTGTTTCAGTTCATAAACTTACCAAAGATAACAATGCTTTCCTTGAATTTCACCCTGATTCCTTTCTCGTTAAGGATCAGGAAACAAAGAGGATTTTACATCACGGTAGATGCAAAGGTGGCCTGTATCCTCTCATTCCATCGAAAGAGAAAATAGAGTCAAAGCATGAAGTTTTTGGAGTACATGTCCCTTCTACATCGTTATGGCATAGTCGTCTAGGTCATCCTGCTACTCCCATAGTTCAGAAGATCCTTAGCTCAAATAAGTTGCCGTGTGCTAGTTCCAAGAATGTTGAGTCAATTTGTGATTCGTATCAAAGGGCCAAGAGCCATCAACTGCCTTATTCTGTTTCTAATAAAATCTCTAGTGCTCCTCTTGATCTGATTTATTCTGATGTGTGGGGGCCTGCACCCATCTCTGTTGGAAGTTATAGCTATTATGTTAACTTCATTGACGACTATAGCAAATACACTTGGATATATTTGTTGAAGCATAAATCTGATGTCTTTCGAGTTTTCCAAGATTTTCAAAACTTAGTAGAAAGACAGTTCTCTAAGAAGATCCTTTGTATTCAATCGGATTTGGGAGGCGAGTATGAAAAATTAAATTCTTTCTTCAAGCAAATTGGGATCACACACCGTGTGTCCTGTCCTCATGCTCATCAACAAAATGGTGTTGCTGAACGCAAACATAGACATATTGTTGAAGTTGGTTTTGCTCTTCTTGCTCATGCTTCCATGCCTTTAAAATTTTGGGATCAAGCTTTCCTTACAGCTACCTATCTCATTAATATTCTTCCCAGCAAGGTTATTGATTTTGAAATTCCTAGTACTCGCTTTTTCATGATGCACCCGATTATAGCAATCTTCGTGTTTTTGGTTGTGCTTGTTGGCCCAATCTGCGGCCATATAATTCCAGGAAGTTATCTTTTCGATCCACCCAATGTGCTTTCCTTGGCTATAGTTCCATGCACAAAGGTTTCAAGTGCCTTGACATCTCCACCGGACGCATTTACATCTCCCGTGATGTCGTTTTTGATGAAGCCGTGTTTCCCTTTTCAAAGCTCCATCCTAACGCCGGTGCCTCTCTTAGAAAAGAAATTGTCCTACTGCCTTCTTCCCTTCGAAATCCAGGGGATGATGACTGTACTGCATCTGATATTACTAATACTACTGACGTACCTGCTGTTTCTAGTGAATCATCTGAGAAAATTACAGGTCTCATGCCTATGCTCCCAGCGCTACCGACACAACGTTGCGCACATAGCCCAGGCTGCAGCTCCCAGGTGGAAACGCTGTCTCCTTCTAGCTCGTTGAACGGTGCTGTTTTGCCTGCTACACCGCCTAGGGGAACATCAGTACCGCTGCCGACCGCTGTTACTGTGCCAGAGGACAACAGTGCGGCGACAGGTGGGGGTAATGCGGTGGTGCCTGAGTCTCCACCTGGGACGTTGCATGCGTCTGAGGAGTCTCCACCACCGCTGCATGCTACAGCATCAGGTGCACATGAATTTGTGCCACCCGGATCTTCTACAACATCTGGTTCTCCAGCAGCCACATCTGATCCCTCGCGTCACCAAACACGGTTGCAAAGCGGTATTATCAAACCAAAGAAGCTATATGATGATATGATTCGATATGGCATGTTTAGTGCTACTGGTGAACCTAATTCCGTTGATGAAGCTATTTCAGATCCAAAGTGGCGTGATGCAATGGAAGTGGAATTTCAAGCTCTAGCTAAGAATAAAACTTGGCATCTCGTTCCAAGAAAAACTGGACAGAATATTATTGATTGCAAATGGGTTTTCAAAATCAAACGAAAAGCCGATGGGAGTATTGATAGATACAAAGCTCGATTAGTTGCCAAGAGATTCAAGCAACGCTATGGCATCGACTATGAAGACACTTTCAGCCCAGTTGTCAAGATAGCTACAATTAGATTGGTACTCTCTATTGCAGTGTCAAGGGGATGGTGCCTCAGATAACTTGATGTGCAGAATGCGTTCTTGCATGGTGTTCTGGAAGAGGAAGTTTATATGAAGCAGCCTCCGGGTTTTAAGGACACTAAAACACCGGGATATATATGTAAGTTGAACAAGGCTATCTATGGGCTGAAGCAGGCGCCCAGGGCGTGGTACTCCAGGTTAAGCTCCAAATTAATCACTCTAGGTTTTGTGCCGTCAAAATCAGACATGTCTCTTTTTATATATCATAGGGGTGGTACAACTATTTATATGCTTATCTATGTTGATGATATTATCGTTACAAGCTCATCACCTGAAGCGGTGACAACTCTTCTTGCTGATTTAAAAGAAGACTTTGCACTAAAGGATCTTGGCAAGTTACATTACTTCTTGGATATAGAAGTTAAAGAAGAGTTAGATGTCATAACTCTATCTCAAGCTAAGTATGCACAAGAATTATTGAAGCGTGTTGGAATGCTCGGCTGCAAACCCTGCACGACTCCTTTATCTGCATCTGAGAAGCTGTCGAGCTATGATGGTGTTCCTCTCAGTCCAGAAGATGCTACTCGCTACAGAAGCATAGTTGGTGCTCTTCAGTATTTAACAAATACACGACCAGATTTATCCTTTGCTGTCAACAGAGTTTGCCAATTTCTTCATGCACCGATCTCAGTTCATTGGACTGCAGTTAAAAGAATACTTAGATATGTACAACACACCATTGGACTAAGGATGCATATTCAAAGGGTATTGTCGTCATTCATCAGTGCCTTCTCTAATGCAGATTGGGCAGGTGATACAGATGATAAGCGTTCTACTGGAGGCTTCGCAATATTTTATGGAAGTAATCTTATATCATGGAGTGCTAGAAAACAGCCAACTGTTTCAAGATCTAGTACAGAAGCAGAATATAAAGCGATGGCTAATGCTACTGCAGAAATAATATGGCTTGAGCAACTGTTGACCGAACTTGGGGTTAAAGTGCATCGCACCTCAGTTCTTTGGTGTGATAATCTTGGTGCAACATACTTATCAGCTAATCCCATGTTTCATGCTAGAGCAAAGCATATTGAAATTGATTTTCACTTTGTGCGTGAAAGAGTTATGAGAAAACAGCTACACATTCGGTTCATCGCTTCTGGAGATCAGTTGACGGATGGATTTACAAAAGCCTTACCGGTTGCAAAGATGAATACATTTATTCGCAATCTCAAACTTCAAGGTGGTTAGGAAAGTTTAGATTGAGCGGGGGTGTTAGAGATTATAAACGTGTTACACTAGGATTGTAACCGAGCATGTCTCAAGGATAGATGGACTCTTGTAATTTGCTATAGATAGAATAGAACTTAAGTTAGGAGTCCTAGTTTAAAACTATCTATATCTGTAATTCTTGTTCTATATATAAACATGCAACCTATGGTGAGCCAAGGGGAGGCAACCATAGTTACTCCATATTTTTTCAGTGGCATCTGCGAATCATCTGGCTTTGGTTGTAGTTCATGGCATGATGGTTGTGGTGGCTCGTCAGGCTTTGGTGGCCTATTAGGATTAGGCTATGGTGACTGATTAGGTCTTGGTGGTCCATTCAAATTAGGTTGTGGCAGCTGATTAAGCTTTGGTGGCCCATCTGGCTTAGGTGGTGATGATTGGTCAAGATTTATTGGCCCACTAGGACAAGGCTAGGGTGGTTGGTCTGGTTTTGGTGGCATATCGGGATTGGGTTATGGCGGCTAATCTGGTTTTGGTGGTGGCATGTCAGGATTGGGCTATGGAGGTTAGTTAGGCTTTGGTGGTCCATTAGGGTTTGATTGTGCTGGTTGATCAGGCTTTGATGGCTTATAAGGATAAGTCTATGGTAGTTGATTGGGCTTTGGTGGTCTATCAAGTTTGGACATCAGTGGCACATCATCAGGTTTAGGCTGTGGTGGTTGGTTAGGTTCAATGGCACATAAGGATTGGGCATTAGTGGCACATCAAATTTTGGTGCTCCATTAGGATTAGACTATGGCGGCTGGTTAGGCTCCAACAGTCCATCGGATTTGGGCTGTGGTGGTTGCTCGGGATTCAATGGAACATAAGGATTAGGAATTTTTGGAACATCGGGCTTTGGTGGTCCATTAGGACTAGACTGTGGTGGTTGGTTGGGCTTTGGTAATGGTGGCCCATTGGATTTAAGATGTGTTGATTAGTCAAGATTTGATGGTTCGTAACGATAGGGTTGTGATGGCTAGTCTGGTTTTAATGGCTCATACGAATTGGGTGCCCCATTAGGTTTGGGCCTTAGTAGCCCTTTAGGATTGAGTTGTGGTGATTGGTTAGGTTTTGGTGGCATGTCAGGATTTAATAGTGGTGGCCCATTAGGTTTAGGCTATGGCGGCTGATCAGGTTTCGATGGCTCATTGGGATTGGGCGGCCCATCAAGTTTGGGCATCGGAGGCATGTTCGGTTTTGGTGACCCATTAAAATTAGGTTGGGGTGGTTGGTTAGGTTTTCACAATATATCAGGATTAGGCAACGATGGCCCATTGGGCCTAGGCATTGGTGGTACATTAGAATTTGGCAATGATGACAAATATTGCTGCAATGGAACACCGGAAATGGCATGTGGAAACTGATAAGAGCTTGGTAGAACATGAGGTGTGGGTTGCTGTGACGGCTGATTAGGCTTTGGGTAATCATAGGGTGGCCAAGCCGCTTCCTGCACGATTCTCGCCGCATTACCTATGCCGCTGCTCCAGAGCAGCAGGGCGGGAAGCAGTAAGAGCAGGGGAGAGGATATGGCTATCTTGGGAGCAGCCATGGCTCACAAGCTAAGCTCAGGAGAAGATGTGTTTTGAGATAGGTGATGAGAAGCCGTGGCCGGCGAGGAGTATTTATGGCCGCCAAAGGGCTAGCTCACCGGAGGAGTTCGATCTATGGTATGCATGCATGCACGCACTAGCTGCACGGTTGGTCGTTGCGTGGATGCAAGCTCACTCACCTGCGTGTTCCTGTCACACACCCGTTATTACTCTCGGCGCATGTACGTCCGGTTACCTGCCGCCGTGTGATTGCATGGGTTGGGTTGGAAAACCTATCAAGCGATCGATCGATCATGGCGTCGTACGTATGAATAGCGTGCAAACTAGATCCACTGTATGGATATCCCGCCTGTTAACGTTCGTCGACGAGGTTTACCGTCAGGCGTCAGATCGTTGCAAGAACGGAGCAATGGAATGGCGGAGAATCGATGCGTGTGTGCTTCTTCTCCGTTGCTTGCAGCCGTGCTGCCCCGGCGTGAAGACGCGTGCATGCCTGCTTCGTCGTCGGCGCCGTGGCTGAGGTACGGATGCGGTGCCTCGTGCCGGTGAGGCCGTGAGGCAGAAGTGCCGATCAGCCATGCTAGGGGTTTGGGCTGAAAATGGGCTGGGGAAACAACTTTCAGGCACCCCGCAGTGGCCTAATGCGCTTAGTTCAGGCCTAAATTATTAGGACTATCTATATATATCACTCGACGTATGATTTTTTCACAATTATAATATAATTATAAGGTCATTAATATATAAGTTATATAAATATTAGTTACATACGAACTACATTATAATTATGTGCTAGTTATATTATAATTACATTGTAATTATATTGTAATTATATGATAGTTATATTATAATTACACTATAATTATATTCTAAGTTACATTGGTATGATTTTAGTGAAAAAATTATTTGATATATTTTTAGAAAATTGAATTGTTAAAGGTCCACTTGACTGGATGATTGCTTTCCACGAACAAAAATCAATTAACAAGCCATATATTATCTCATTTTTCCAAAAGAAGAGTCATGGATTATCTCGTGTTGTTATTGGCACAAAAATACAAATTACACCATATGGTTGTATTATGATTGGGAAACTATATATATATCATTGGATTTTTTCACTAAAATCACACAATTATAAATATAGTATAATTATAATATAACTAATATAAAATTATAATTTACTATTATATAAGTCTCATATAAATATACAAAATCATTTGTAGCTCAATGCAGGAAGACTTGTACGTGTGATGTAAGGTTCACGGTTTTTTTTCCCCACCTAGTATGAATATTGACGATTATCCAATGGCTAGTATGAAACTTGACGATTATCCAATGGCTAGCTAAATTCTTGGTGCACATCGGATGGAAAAAAAGTCAAAATCACACGAGAGATTTTTAGCAAAACCAATTATGATTTAGCACTTAACACTTTCGATGTTGTTTAGCCCGTTTGCAGTTACCATTTGCGATCAACAAGTTTAGCAGTGCAGGGAATGAACTGCTGGCCAAATTTGCTCGCTGCTCTGGACAATCAGTCTCATAAATCCATGGCTTTTTTTAAGGTACCTTTGGAAAGATATAGACCGTCCATTTGATTTGATCCAACGCGCCATAATTAGTTATACTACTCCCGGTAATATATGTAGTAGAATTGATGAAGGGGTATATTTGGATTTTTTTTTAAGTATAACCAATTGGATTTTAGCGCTACTTCCCGTTTTACTCGGATTGCAGATCGCTACTCCCAACAGTTCCACGCGTAATGCACGCTTCTCACAAGATGCCACCTTTCCTGATTTCTTGGCTTAATTATCGCTTGATTACGGCAGGTAGCCGTAAACAGCTGCTTCTTTATTTCTTCTTCCTCCTTTTTCGATTGAACAAGAAATGCACAATCTATCATCTGTAATCCTCAAATTAAACAACACGGTTGCATGCGTGTTCCTTCTTTCATGCTTGTATAAAAATCCAGTCTGTAAGGATTTTTGAGCGAGCAAGGCAATTACCATCGTTAAATTGAGAGAGGTAGCAGCGACCGGCGAGCCCGCCGGCAGCGCTCGTGAGGTGCGAGCGATGAGAGCCGGCGGGCAGGCGAGACGAGAGAAATTTTCACGGGGTTAGATTTAGAAAACAAGTCAGAATACCTCTATTACTACTTTAAAAAAGTTTAAAGTGCCCATTCAAATCAACGATCTGGATTAATTCTACTACACTACGTACTACCATCATCAGCAGTAAAATGTACCGCAAAAGCACCCAAATCCATATAGCAAAGCTGCTTTATTAATGCACAACTCAAACAACGACAGCGAACTCGCACACATATCACACGGCCACAAACACACACATGCATGATGAAAACTATCCACAAGCCTGACATTGGCAACAGCTCATCTATACTTTTTAATACTGGATTGCATGTAATCCAGCTGATCGATCATGGTTTGGCCTCAGGCTCCGGGAAGTGGAACTCGGGGATGCCGGGGATCTCCGGCTTGGGCGGTAGGTCCACCTCCGGGAACGGCGTCAGCTCGACCATGGGCGGCAGGTGCACCTCCGGGAACGGAGGCAGCTCCATCTTGGGCGGCGGCGGCGGCTCGTGCTCCGGCACCGGCAGCTCCGGAAAAACGGCGGCCGGGTGGCGCTCCTCCTCTTCCTGCTCAGGTGGTGACGTCTCCTCCAACCTCCTCGCCCCGCTGCCCACGGCGGCGCATGCGAGCAACGCCGCGAGCAGGAGGGAGATGGTGATCTTGGAAGCCATTTGTCCAACTGAATTTCCTCTACAATTTCGAGCTCGATCGAATCTTGGGTGTATGAGAAAGTGGCGATGCATGCGTGGTGCAACTTCTGGGCATCAAAACAAGTTGACACGATCCAGTCCCGTGGTTGATCTGCAGGTGTTGTTTGTAGTGGTTGGTTTTCTATGTTTTTCGTCTATGATTTGGTTGAGAAGAAGGCACTCAGGTTGGCGAGAGCGTCGTGCAGGATAGGATCCTGTGCAGAAGAGACAGGTACGAGAACGCATGCATGCCATTGTTTGGTCACCGGTTAAGAGGAAATGCATGTCAGTCAAAAGGGAGCACCAACCGGTGGACGAAGAGCATTACATGCAGCATAGGTATTCTCGTGTTTTATTTCTACACCGTTAGGCATTCACTTTGTTAAGTGGTACCGGTACGACAACCTAGGCTCCAATAGAATATAAGATAAAATTTGAATTTTAAATTTTAATTTTGGAATTAATTTTGTGGTTCTTACTTGGTTGTTTATTTTACATCGTTTGCTTTTAAATCACTAAGAAAAGACATATAAAAAATTTTAAGCCGTACGGTGAGAGCCCTACTAGTTGCCTCAACATAGTTCATGAGCTTGTCAAAATATAATGATTTCTCAGGACGTGAGGCATGCGAGGGGCTTGGGCTGAATATGGACTGGGAAAAAAGATTTTCAGGCGTGGTCTCTGCAGTGGCCTAATGTGCTTAGTTTAGGCCGAAATTAAAGTCTCACCTGACTGCTTGCTTGGCACGAACAAATTAACGAGTCATAGATTATCTCGTGTTGTTTTGGCTACAAAATACAAAAATGCATTGTATGGATGTACCACGATTTAGCACTTGATTACTTTCGATGTTACTTAGCCATCTGCACTTACCATTTTCGATCTATACATGTTTGGAATCTGCCAAACCAAGGAGATGACTTTCTTGTGTCAAACATCACTCACTTTATCTATGTCATTGCCACCAATCTCCACCCCTACGTAGCAGGTGCCAATAAGGTCCATTAAACTGGTCTTCTCATCCTCCCCCAAGCTGTGCAGTGATCAGTTGTCTCTATCTTAACGTCTTCTCTATCTCTGGTGGCTGCCCTACCATTAGATATATCATCATAATTTTTATATCTCTATCTTCTAACTAGTTAAAATCATATACATTATCAACATCAATCCCATCACCTACTGCTAACCCTATGGCTTTGATGACGGTGACGTCACCACTTCAACACCAATCGTCTCCCACAGCTATCTTCCTAGACTTAGCAAAGTTTCTATCTCTTCAATTCTTCAACCTTACTTTTTTTTTTATATTGTGTTTTCAACTCTAAACCTAAAACTCTAACCAATCAAAATGTAATCGGTTAGAGGAGCTATCACGCCTCGTCGGAGTTAAAGAAAAAAAATCTGTATAAATATAATCTATGAGAAATCCCAAAAATCTGTCTAACTGAATGTTAGCGAATCTGATTTTATAACACGAAAGTACATAAAGAAATACTGGTTGCTAAAAAAGAAACAGGCCTAAAAATCTAACTAAATACTCTGTTGCTCACGACCCTTTTCACTGTTGTTCAGATGAAGAGGGGTTTTTTAATCAACCCCCGCCGCCGAATTCGTCAACACTCATTCCCCACCTCGCCACCGGTGATGGACGACGACGATATCTTGGGGGAGATCCTGCTTCGCCTGCCACCTCAGCCCTCCTCCCTCCCCAGCGTCTCCCTCGTTTGCAAGCGCTGGCGCCGCCTCCTCTCACGCCCCCAATTCCTCCGCTGCTTTCGCACCCACCACCACCAACCCCCATTGCTCGGCTTCGTTCGACGCCCCCCGCTTCCACCCCACGCTGGATCCGTCTGACTGCATCCGGAGCAAGCGCCTCTCTCCGCCGGTGCTTAGCCCCTAGGAGTGGATCTTCTTCGGCTGCAGCCACGGCCTCGCCCTCCTCATCAACCGCGAGCAGTTCTTCGCCGCCGTGTGGGACCCCGTCACCGGCCGCAGGTTCTGTGTCCCCTTCAATGCAGGGTTCGACAACGACCGTGGGGATGTATTCGGGACGGTGCTGCGTGATGCCGCCGGCGACGCAGGCCACGCGTACGGCGATTGTCACACGAGCCCTTTCAAGCTGGTGCTGGTGCGCATTGGTTACGTAGGTTCGATCCAAGCTTCCGCCCGCCTCTACGAATCTGAGACCCGTGTTTGGGGCAATCTCACCTCAACACCCATCGCGACTAATGTCAATATGCACAATGGCAACCACAGCGTTCTTGTTGGAAATTCACTTCACTGGCTGCTTTCTGGGGATGACGTCCTTGTGTTTGATGTGGATAGGCAGAGCTTAGCTGTGATCGAGAAACCAGCACCACAAGATTATAATGTTCCTCATTGCCTCTGCCGCATCTCACAGGCACGTGATAGTGGACTTGTGCTTGCCAGCTTTGTTGCATCAGATATCCAATCATGGGAGAGGAAGGCTGATTCTGATGGCGTTATCAGATTGCCACTACGGAAAACTGTTGATGTCCTTTCACTGAGATCAACGACGGAGAGTCTGGATCCATACCGAGCGATACTGCTATCGTCCATATCGGGATATGATGAGGAGAGCGATGTGATTTATCTATGGACCAATTTCGGTATTTTCATGATCCAACTCAGCGAAGCCGGGCCCAATCTCATAGTAAACAAGTCAACGCAGTTCATGATTTTGGGCGCAATCGCATGGTCGACTATTATCCCTACAGAAGTTTTTATACTGCAGGTAATAGCACTTGTTTTTCTTTACATTTTTAGGTGTAACAAACCACACCTACATTTCGTACATGTTTGCTAGAGCATCATTCATTTACATGTGAAGGGTTGACTAGAGATTTTACTGTATTATTTGTTTCATTGTGTTGGTAAAAGCTAGAAGAGAAATAGCATGGTAGCCTATTGCCGTCTGTCTTTTACATGATAAATCTGAACTTGAACCTTCTAATGAAATGTTCAAGTTAGTAACTCATTACATTTGGAGGCTTAAACTGGTTAATTATTTTTTTGAAAGATAGTATGTCTCAATTAACCCTCCTATTAATCATAAATCCATAATGTTAAAATGCATTTGTTTTGGCTTATGAAATAAAAAGAACTGTTTTTTAACCAAAGCATTAGTTCCGCTAGTGTTAAGGTGACTTTGTTGTCTCAATATAGTAGATCCCAAGGTTGTGTTGGCTTAGTGTAACAATATAAAAACTTAGGTGCTCTTATAAAGATGAAACCAAAAACATCTCGTTGGGGTGTAACATCTTATCGACGTGTTGTATCGGAATCTGGGTATGGTGTTTAATATGTAAGGGCCGAGTCGTAAGTCTCGCGATGCGCCATGTCATGATCTGGGCATAGTGTTAAGTGAGCAATGATTAGACCATCACATCATTAGTGGCACGTCACATCAGCGTTCGAGTGTAGTGAAAAATGGGCAAGGGTCTTCACACCTGACTTGATTAGTGCAAAGAGTAAGTAAGCAAGTCGAGCCAACTAGAATCCATTTAGATAGTTGGAATGTAGGGTCTCTTACGGGTAGGTTAAGAAAACTAGTCGAGACAACGGTTAAGAAGCGTGTAAATATCTTATGCATTCAAAAGACTAAATGGAAGGGACGGAAGGCAAAAAAGGTAGACAGTACTGACTTCAAACTCTGGTATATAAAGACAACTTTAAATAAAAATATAATAAAAATTCTAATTAATAAGAGCCTTAAAAATGATGTAGTTGAGATAAGAAGGCAAGGGGATAGGATCATCTTAGTTAAACTTATTATTAGTGATATAGTCTTAAATGTAATTAGTACGTATGTCCTATAAGTAAGTCAGGATGAGATTACTAAGAGAAATATCTAGAAAGACTTAGATGGCTTGTTTAGAGTTATACTTAGTAGACAAAATCTTTTTATAGGAGAGGATCTTAATGGTCATATAGGTGCAACAGGTACAAATTTCGATGTGGCACATGTAGGTTTTGTTTATGGCAGTAGGAATCAGGAGGGAGAGAAAATCTTGGACTTTGATATAGCTTTTGATCTGATGATAGCTAACACTTTCTTTACAAAGAAACAATCTCATTTAGTGACTTTTAGTTGCGGTCAACACTAGCTAGATTGACTTTATTCTTATAAAAAAAGATAAATGAGTATGCGTGAATTGTAAGGTGAAACCTCTAGAATGTGCAGTTTCTCAACATAGGCTAGTGGTGGCTAGCTTTCGCTTTCTGGTGCACACTGGTAGGGATAAACAAACTAAAATTGTAAGAACCAAGTGGTAGAAGTTGAAAGAGCAGACATCAAATGTCTTTAAGAAAAAAGTTATCAAAGTGGGCTCTTGAAGTAAGAATACGATGCAAATACTATGTGGGAGAAGATGACAATATGCATTCGAAAGATTGCTTCATAGGTGTTTAGAGTGACCAAAGTGAGTGGATGTGAAACTAAAGATACTTAGTGGTGAAACGAAGACGTACAAAGAGTTATTAAAGAAAAAAATGTTATAAACGCTTGTATCATGACAAAAGTAAGGACAACATGAAAAAGTATAAGATGACAAAAAAGACTACAAAACGAGCTGTAAATGAGGCAAAGAAGCAGACCTTCAAAGATCTTTATCATCGTCTGAGTATTAAAGAAAGAGATAAAGAACATTTATAGAATAACTAGGGCACGTGATAGGAAGATGAGAGACTTCAACCAAGTGCTCACCGCCAAAAAATCCCGCGACCGGGGAGGGACGGCGGCTCGATCACGCGAAGTCCTGAGAGGTCTGCTTGTCTCCAATGCAGGTCCTTAGGTCTCGAGGTTCGCGGGCGTGCTAGTCAATTTGACCCTGCAATTGACAAGGAGGTGAGATGACCAGGTCCAATATAGACGCTCGCTATCGGCTGGCTGCCGATAGGTTCGGGATGCTGTTTGATCGGCTGGGGAGCCGATGTGGACAGGTGTCGACGAGCGATCGACCGTAGAGCTGATGGAGCAACCAGGGTGTGCTCAGAGGATATCGAGGCGCACGGGATCCCTCTGGACAGCCGAACAGTGATCCATCAGCTGAAAAAAACCGATGAAAGCGGATGCGTCCTAGGCGATGATTAGCGCAAGAAGGCACGGGCTGCAAAGCCGATGCCGCTCCGGATATGACAGCAAGAGACCCATCGCCCGCCGTGGCAGCGCCATCAACACCGAACCTCGAAGATCAGACCTAACCGAGACAGTACGAGGCCGGGGCCAGCGGCGATGATACGGAGGACGCCGGATCGGCTATGCCGTAGCAAGGATAGAAACGAACCCATCGGCTAGCTGAGCCGATGAGGGGACGCCTCTCTGAAGGCGGGTGCGTATCGGCTGGAGGTCCGATACGTTTGGCGTTACGCGTCGTGGGACGCCTCTAAAGGCTGATGCGTATCGGCCGAGGGGCCGATGCGCTGGGCGTGAAGCACAGAGCATGGATAACTCATCGGCTAGCACTCCGATGATACGCCGTGCAGAAGCCTATAGGCCTGAAGCTCGATCTACCGTCAGCAGCCCCGTAGGTGGGCCTAACCGATGCAGCACGAGACTGACGACGGCAGAGGGAGCTTAACGGGCCGATAGGTCCAGCACGGACGTGATGCGATACATCTGATCGGCCTAAGAGATCGGACCTAACCGATGCAGCCTTAGACAGAGCAAGACATAACGGGATGGTGGCGGGACTTACCCCTTCGCCGGAGATCGAACTTAACGGATGCAGCCCCGCGTCGAGAGCCAGAACCCGCCGATAGAACCTAGATGAACTAGGGTGGCGATGCGCCGAATTTGAATATGATCCAGAGATATGCTACATGTTTCCAGGGGGTCTATATTTATACCCTGGATTTACGGACAGAGTCCGACGTGTCTACGACCATCGGACATTATTTCCTAGTAAGAACAAAGGAAAATATTTAACTAACCAGCTAAACCTCCCTAATTGAGTAAGGTTACAATTTACAAAAATAAACATCCTGCCGTGGAGTCCACGGCTCTTCCGCAAACCCGGTTTCATCTGAATAAACTTCCAATTTGCAATCGAGCCTTCCTTTGCTGCAACCTGATCGGCTTCTCCACTGTAGCTATCGGACCTTCTTTAAGTCAAGCCGATCCTTCTCCTTTCTTCCCTCGGGCTTCTCGGACCTGATCCCGATTGGATAATCCCCTGTCTTCAAGCCGATCCAATCTTCTACTAATCTGATCGGCTTTTCTACAGTTCTCCATCGGCTTTGTCTCAGTATATCCATCGGTCGATGGCTGCATCAAACCCTCCAACGGACCTCTCAGCCGATTGGCTTTAGCCCCATCGGATCTTCCAGCCGATCGGCTTTAGCGCCATCGGATCCGCCAGATTTTGGCGTTAACACATGCCCCCCAATTTCGGAGTTTGCCAACAGACTACGAAATTTCGAGCCGTTAGAAACCTCCGCAAACCAGGATGACCCGTTAAAACCCCATTAATCGGCTCAGATCTCTGCCTTGGTCGTTCCACCTCTATAAAATATATCCCCTCCTCAGCCTTCTTCCACATACTTCTTCTCATCAAAAACCCCAAACCTTGACGAGCTCAACAGTCATCCATAAATTTCTGCGAATCTCGACGGGCTCAGAAGACTGAAGGCGAGCTCTCGCAGATTTCTTCATCGGTCGCTACTCCTTCGTTTGCGCAATGGCTTACACACACATAATCCCTAAGGTAACCAGTATCTGCTCTTTCATCCTATGTTTTGCACGATTCTTCCCCATCCCGATTTCTCATCAGTAGTCGGGTTCTGGTTTCTGTAGGATCTTAAGAGTCAGATCACTATTCCAATCTCTGACCGCCCCGGTCACTTCTTTCTTGGCCCTATGGGTAACGAGGATCCGACTGATTTCATCAACTCTAAAACAGAAAGGATCCCGTTCAAGAACTTATCCATGGCCATTACCGATTGGGCTCACAGCTTCAGATTCTGGCCTAGCAAACTCCCTGAATGGAGGAACTGGTACCTTAGGGTTTCTGCCTCCAAAAAGACTTTATGGGAGGATTTGAAAATAGACCATTGCATTAACCTTTCCTTAGCCGATATGGAAAGGAACGGGCCTCTGCTTGCATCAGTTTCTTACTTCTGGTCGGACATCTTGAATGCCTTCATGTTCGGGCATGAGCCGATGACCCCTACCTTGATGGATGTTACTATGTTGACCTGTCTCAACACCACCCACTACATGAACCTTTTCAACCTCAGATTCAAACCTAAGCATCGACTAAACACCAAGAATGTCGGAGGTTGGACTAAGTACATTTCCTTGCATAACAAATCCTCCGGCCCAGTCGATGGACGTGAACATGTAGCGTTCTTGAATCTTTGGCTGGAACGATTCTTCTTTGGTGGTTCGACTCTCGGTCCAACAACGAATATGCAATGTTTGGCAGAGCTCTTGGTCGATCACCGCCAAATTCCCCTGGGGCATTATCTTCTCGGAGCAACTTATCATTTGCTCCATCAAGTTGCGACCAAGCTGTCAACAGGCCATCCAGTCAGACATATCGGTGGACCCTGGTGGTTTATACAACTTTGGCTGAACGGATTTTCAATGGGCCGATCCTAACATCCATCATATGAGTTCTACCATCCTTCGGTTAATGCTCGTCAGTTGGGCTTCGGCCAACTCCCCATCGGCTTGTTCTTCATCGGCAAGCTCCGAGTGCGCGGAGAAGTGAAAAGCGGCTTGGAGTATGATCGACTTAGTTCGATGACATCGAACTTGTCCTTAGGGACTATCTCCACCTTTGAGCCCTGCATATGCAATACCAAAATCTTCGCTCAATGGTGGTCAGAATGGGGAAGGCACTTATATAGTCTATCGGCTGAACATTATTGCCTTCGCCTCAATCCCGACTACGTGGAATCTGATGAAGAGGTAATCCTTCTCTCACTATCATGTCTTCATCGTATTGAATTTCAACTGTATCTTGATTCCTGTGATTCCACAGGCTGGCGATAAAGACACACCTTCGACCAGCGCAAGTGGTCGGCCGATTATCTATCAACCTCCATCGGCCAGATCCCTCCTTGGGCAAAGCGGTCCACCTCCATCGTCTCTCCTCTGAGTGTCACAGGTGTCAGGGTCAAAGCGTAAGAAACCGGCTGCTCGATCGGTTTCTAAGAGACGAAAACCCGACGCCGATGTTGTCATCGTTGCATCGGCTTCGCGAAGCCCTTCTCCTGCGGCAATTCTAACTCCTCCCGCATCTCCGCTGGTAGGTGTCAGCGTCAATTCTCTGTTGCCTTTGTTTTATCCTGACACCTTCGCTTTGCAGCCTGAACCATCAGCTCCCGAGGTCCAAACGTCGGACCCTGTTACTGGGGCTGAGCTGATGGTATCCTCTGAAATTTTAGCATCTACTCACACTGCCCCACATCAAGCTAATACCCGCACAAGAACTGCTCCCACTGTCTCTCAGGTACGTCCATCATACATATCATTTTTCTTGACTTATGATCTCCAAGTTTACTAATGTTGTTATGCAGGCATTAGCCGATCTGTTCTCCTTCGACATCGGCAAATACCTGTAAGCAGAGGAAGACTCAGCCACCAGCACAGCGATCAAAACATTTTTGCCAGCCGATGCACGAGAGCAGTTGTCAGATATTTTGCATCGGCTGGAGGTTCCGATTGACTCGCTGGTGGAAGACTGCGGGACTATCCGGAGAAGACTTGCAGAAATTCAACACCTCCTGCCTGCGGAACTGTCGGATGCACTCACGCCCGCTGCTTACTTGGAATTCCAAAGGACCCAGCTGACTGCATCAAGACGACACATAGCCGATCGCGCTGAGCAAAGCCACCTGGCTCACAACGATCGGCTAACTGCCCTTGATGAAAAGAAGAAACTTGATGAAATGTCAGCTGTCCTTTAACACGTCAACACCAAGCTTGGCCTCTTGAAGAAACGAGAAGCCGATTTGATGGCAGAACTCGATAAGGTTCATGAAGACATTAATTCCACCGAGTCCCATCTCATCGGCCTACCAAAATCGATCCAAAACCAAGAGGCCAAGGTAGCAGACAAATTGTGGCTAGCAGTTCACCGGCATAAGAACTTGAAAACTATCCCTAGATCAGACGAGGATGACATCCGCGCTATCAATGATATAGATCAAATCCGTATGCGCGCGATTGAGGCCATTAAGAAATTCTTGTAAAATTTTAGCCTCAGAGAAATCCAGATGTCATCTTGAATATTAACTTTTTACAGTAAACTTCAATCAGCTTAATCAACAAAAGTTGTGTAAATATATTTTCTGAAGGCGATATCTCCATGATATCGGCTATATGTAACCGATACAAACTATATCGGCTTCCGTATATTGTCCATCGGCTATGCTCCAGCCGATTACACGGATGATACCGTCAGCTGATACTACCTCTGAAACCTTATCCGTCTTGAATCGGCTATGCTCAGCCGATTTAGGTGCCTACCCAAACGCTAGGATAATACTTTTTCAAATATTTGCCATTAAACGCTTTGGTAAACTTCTCTCTTTCAAGACTTTTCAATATGTAAGTATTGCCAGGCACATACCGATTGATCCGATAAGATCCTTTCCAATTCGGTGACCATTTTTCAAACTTATTATCCCTAGATCCAATCGGCAAAATTAACTTCCAAACGAGATCTCCTTCAGAAAAGGATTTGGTCATTACTTTTTTCTTATAATGCCTAGCGAACTTAGCCTTGTTTTTCTTAATCTTCTTAAATGCTTCTAACCGATTCTGAGTCAAATCATCAAGCTCATTGGTCATCAACGTGTAATAATCATTGGCTATCAACTGATCCTGTAAAGACACCCTCCTAGAACCGATGTTAGCTTCCCATGGAAGAAGTGCTTCATGACCGTATACCAACTGATATGGTGGCACTTGGGTAGATCCATGACACGTCATCCGATAAGTCCACAACGCATCGTTCAAAGTGACATGCCACCTCTGTGGTTGTTCATCAGTCTTACGCTTGATCAATTTTATTAAACTCTTGTTAGAAGCTTCCGCCTGTCCATTAGCTTGAGCATAATATGGTGACGAGTTTAGCAACTTAATCCTCATACTGGCAGCAAACCCTTGAAACTCTTCTAACATAAAGATAGAACCCTGATCAGTGGTAATTGTCTGTAAAATTCCAAATCGATATATGATATGTCCCTTGATGAATTCAATCGTGTCCCTAGAAGTAACCTTCTTCAAGGGAATAGCTTCTACCCACTTTATAAAGTAGTCTGTTGCCGCCAATATGAACTTATGCCCTTTACTGGATGAAGGATAAATCTGGCCGATCATGTCAATTCCCCAACCTCTAAACAGCCATGGCTTGACTATCAGATTCATAACCGACGCTGGAGCTCGTTGCACATTCCCAAACTTCTGACAATCTTGGCAGCCCTTGTAGTATTTAAAACAATTCTCCGGCATACTCGGCCAAAAATATCCAGCCCTCCTCATCATCCATCTCATGTTATGAGCCGATTGATGGGCTCCACAGATGCTCTCATGCACCTCGCTCATCACCAACACGGCTTCCTCAGCACCCAAACATCTCAAGAGCACTCCATCGACTGATCGATAATACAACTCTTTATCAAGTAAAATGTACTTAATAGCCTTGTACCGAAGCTTCCTGGAAACCGATCTTGATGGATTCTGCAAATACTGAATGATCTCCCATCTCCAATCATCGGCTTCTATACGTCTCTCAATATCGGCTATCTCAACTTCCACTCTACTGAAGCAGTCTCGCTCATTGGCCTCCGTGTTTTGCTCTCTAGAAATATGATCCAATGTCACTATCTTGAAATCCTTTAACAACATTTCTCATAGTATGACTTCAAAATTTCATCCTTGCATTCATATTCCCTAGATAATTGTTTGATTACCAACAAAGAATCTCCAATGACCTCTATTGTATCGGCTCCAACTTCTCTCAGCAGCTGAAGTCCCTTGAGCACTGCCTCATATTCTGCTTGTTTATTTATACTATACGGTTTGATTGTGAAGGCAAATTCGAAACTTGCCCCCCGAGGTGAAATAATCACCAAACCGATACCACATCCATGTTTGCAAACCGATCCATCAAAGAATAACGTCCACGGGATCGGTTCCACATAATTCTCTTGGACTCCTCTATGCTGTACAATAAAATTGGCTATCGCTTATCCCTTGACTGCCTTAGTCGATTCATACCTTAGATCAAACTCCATCAGAGCGAATATCCATTTACCAACCCGCCTCCTCAATACTGGAGCCGATAGCATGTATTTGATCACATCGGCTTTGCAAAACACTGTACACTCAGCCGATAGAAGATAATGTCTTAACTTTGTAAATGAGAAATACAAACATAGGCATAACTTTTCCACAACAGGATACCTAGTCTCAGCATCCAGAAGTCGTCGGCTTAAGTAGAATACTACTCGTTCTTTTGACTCAAACTCTTGTACAAGCACTGATCCGATTGACTTCTCATCAGCTGACAAATATAATTTGAATGGTATTCCCTTTTGCGGTGAAATCAGCACTGGTGGAGAATTCAAGTATTCCTTGATATGATCAAAGGTTTTTTGCTGGTCATCACCCCACACAAACTCTTGATCGGCTCGTAACCTTAATAAAGAAGTGAACGACTCAATTCTTCCCGATAAGTTCGAAATAAATCTCCTTATAAAATTGAGTTTGCCAATCAAGGACTGCAGCTGTAGTTTGTTGCTAGGTGACTCGGTGGTCTGAATGGCCCTGATGCTTCGTTGACTGACTTCAATTCCTCTCTCATGCACCATGAAACCCAAAAATTGTCCAGCCGATACGCCAAAAGCACACTTGTGAGGATTTATTTTAAGTCCGTATTTCTTCGTCCTCTCAAACACTTTTTGTAGATCAGCTATATGTTCTTCAATACTTTTGGATTTCACCACCACGTCATCAATGTATATCTCCACTAGCTATCCGATAAGATCATGGAACATGTAGTTCATGGATCTTTGATAGGTAGCACCAGCATTCTTCAATCCGAAAGTCATGACTACCTACTCGTATAAACCAATAGCTCCAGGATACCTAAATGCAGTCTTGTGGATATCTTTTTCGGCCATAAAAATTTGATTATAGCCTGCATTTTCATCCATGAAGCTAATAATCTTATGACCAGATGCAGCGTCAATTAATAAATCTGCCATCGGCATCGGGTATTCGTCTTTAGGGGTTGCCTTGTTCAAATCCCGGAAGACGATTCATATTCTTTAACTGGGACAATATTGGATCCTATTCGGCATATCGGCATGGTCTGATGAAATTTGCATCGTATAACTTTGTGATCTCCACCTTGATTTCATCGTGCCATTTTGCTTTGAATCTCCTCTGTGGCTGCCTAAATGGCCGATATCCCGGTCTGATAGGAAGCCAATGTTCCACAATCGATCAGCTTAATTCAGGCATCTCATGCTAGTCCCAAGCAAAGCATTCTCAGAATTCCTTTAATAAATTTATCAGTTTTTCTCGGAATTCAATACATAGATTTTTACTAATGTACGTCGGCCTCGACCTGTCTCCTGGTCCTATGTCTATTTGTTCCAACTCATCGGTCGATGTAAAACCTTGTCTTAACTTCCCTTCGGAGTTTTCTAAAGTTCCCATGGAAACAATGGATCCGAGCCAACTTACTGAATCGGCTTTATTCTTTTATCAGTCACCTCTAGGAAATTTCCCACCCATGTTTGTCCGGATAGACAGTTGAATCCATCAGCTTCCTAGAATGGCACATCAGTTGTTGCTACGCTAATCGACTGATCAGCCGTGATCACTTCAACTATGTCTCCTTGCCATTGTATGAGGCTTTGATGCATTGTTGAAGGAATATAACAGTTGGCATGAATCCAATCCCTACCAAGGAGTAGGCTATACGACCCCTTAGTATCGATGACAAAAAATATGGTAGGCAATGTCTTATTTCTAACCGTTAGCTCCACATTCAGTACTCCTTTGGTTTCTGATGGATTACCTCTGAAGTCTTTCAACACCATATTTGTCTTGACTAAGTCTCCAGCCGTCTTACCCAATTTACGGTATGTAGAATATGGCATCAAATTGACGGCTGTGCCTCCGTCAACTAGCATCTTTGCCATCGGCTTACCATCGACATATCCATTGATATACAATGGCTTTAGGTGCCGATGTTTGGATTCTTCTGGTTTGTCAAATATGGCTTGACTCGGTTCCAATATTAATTGGGCAAAATCCTCTTCTTGACTTTCTTCATCCGATATATATGCTTTATATTCCATTGGAAAAAAGAATACCATGTTAGCCTGAACCGATGTACCAGTCTCTTCCTCTTTTTCTTTACTTTCCATACTTTTTTAATTTTCTGGTTCCGATCGGCTTCTTCATGGTCCTGCCGTTGTCTTTTATGCTGCTCTCTATGTCACAGCCGTTGTGCCCTCCTCTTCTGATTCTTTGTAAAAATCCCGGATAGACATCACTGATCCTTCATGGAGCATAACCCTTTGTTTAACTCCTGGTTCTTAACTGCCTTTTGACCATGCCCTTCGTTGATCGGCCCCAATCGGCTATATGCCGATGCCCTACTGATGGAAGGCCGATCATACAACATTCGGCTCTTGTTACAGTATCGAAATCCTGGTTTATTGCATTCAGTACAGTTCTCGATTGACGGGAACCTCATGTTTTAATCCCAACAGTACTGAAAAAAGGGACAACCCTAGTGTGGATTATACCTTTCTTGTTGTGTTGTGGCTCATCTTTCTTCGTCCTGTAGTCTGGAATATTTTTTGATTAAATCCGATGAAGTAACCTTTGACCTCTTCCAGCACCTTTTTTCATCGGACCGATCTCCTGAGGTTCCTGCAATCACCATATTCACCGAAAAAGGATGTCCGTCAACCTTCATCGGCCTTTTGTCCTCGAACTTGATCCTCCCCTGTTCGACAGCCGATTGTAACTATTGCTGAAAGACCTTGCACTCATTGGTATGATGAGATATTGAATTGTGCCACTTGTAATACTTCTTTTTTCTGAGTTCTTCAACAGCCGGGATTACATGATTCGGTGGAAACTGGATCTGCTTCTCTTGGAGGAGAAGATTAAATATCTTATCAGCTATGTTAACATCAAAATCATATCTTTCTTCTTTATTTGTTTTCTTGATCCATGGACATGATACAGGTTTTTTATTCCTGTTCCATTCTGCCAGTCCCACCTCCGCAACGGATCCCTCATCATCTAAGTCCGATGCGTATACCTGTAGCTAATCGGCTTTCCGATGGAACCTTTCTTTCTTGGCACCTGCAAATCGGTTTTCATGAGCCGATACTCTCTGGAGTAGATGAGACAAACTTTCAAATTCTTGTGAAGAGAAACGCTCCCGAATCGGAGCCAACAATCCTTGGAAAGCCAAATCGGCTAATTGTCCGTCACTTAAAATAAGACTGTAGCATCGGCTTCTAACGTCTCGGAAACGTTGGATGAATTTCGAGACGGATTCATCGTGCCTTTGTCTAACCGATGTTAAGTCTGATAACCTCAACTCTTGAAGTCCGGCAAAGAAATACTTATGAAACTGTTTCTCCAAATCAGCCCATCCCCTGATTGAATTTGGAGGTAACAAAGAAAACCAAGAAAAGGCTGGTCCAGATAAAGACAATGGAAACAATCGAACCCTCAGAGCTTCATCAGCCGATGCCTTCCCGCATTGAGCCAGGAATCGGCTAATATGTTCCATCGTAGATACATTATCTTGCTCTGAGAACTTGGAGAAATCTGGAATTTTGAATCAGTGCGGCAGCGGAATTCTGTCGAACCACTCTGGGTAAGGGTGTCGATACATGAAAGTTTGTTCTTTATGCTTGATACCGAATTGCTCCCTTACAACTTCCGCAATCCTGGCAGTCCAATCTTCTTCCTTTAGATTCTCCTTTTGGTACTGTGGGATTGAAGTTGGTATCTGACATGATCCATAATGATCTCCTTGATAGTTATTACCAGGATATTCTTATTTATATCCCCCGTAATAGGTCGTTCGATGATACCCTGGCATCATGTCTTCATGTTGCCCCCCAATCCGCTCTTGCACTGGCGGAAACATATTTGTCGATATATCCCTTCTGGATCCATAAGTAACTTGCGGTTGTCTTGTTTTCATCAGCAAATATACCGGCCCTTGATCAGGTTCCTTAACAATAGATCCATCCATAGTTTTCTTGATTAAGTTGTGCAAAATATTCACCAGTACACCCGATTGGTTAATAAGCGCATGGTGAACAGCTTCGTCAACTATCTCTTGTAGTGGCTTTTGAGGACTGATGGGCGGCGATCGGCTCGATTCTCCTTCCAAAACTGGCTTTGCCATTTTGGACTTTTGAATCGGCCCTTGTCGAGTCATACTGAAGGACTCCAGACAGAACTTTTGAAAATTAGTTGTGTTCTGCTCCACCTGGTATCTCTGTTCCTCAGTTAAATCCTTCATCGTTGCTGGGATTATATTGCCTGCGTTGATTTCTTTACCCTCCATTTGAGCACCGTTGATTGAAGGACTTTCAACTGATGAAAAAGGTCTTCTGGTCCCATCGGGCGTGCCAAGAAGCGTGCTCGCCGCCAAAAAATCCCGCGACCGGGGAGGGACGGCGGCTCGATCACGCGAAGTCCTGAGAGGTCTGCTTGTCTCCAGTGCAGGTCCTTAGGTCTCGAGGTTCGCGGGCGTGCTAGTCAATTTGACCCTGCAATTGACAAGGAGGTGAGATGACTAGGTCCAATATAGACGCTCGCTATCGGCTGGCTGCCGATAGGTTCGGGATGCTGTTTGATCGGCTGGGGAGCCGATGTGGACAGGTGTCGACGAGCGATCGACCGTAGAGCTGATGGAGCAACCAGGGTGTGCTCAGAGGATATCGAGGCGCACGGGATCCCTCTGGACAGCCGAACAGTGATCCATCAGCTGAAAAAAACCGATGAAAGCGGATGCGTCCTAGGCGATGATTAGCGCAAGAAGGCACGGGCTGCAAAGCCGATGCCGCTCCGGATATGACAGCAAGAGACCCATCGCCCGCCGTGGCAGCGCCATCAACACCGAACCTCGAAGATCAGACCTAACCGAGACAGTACGAGGCCGGGGCCAGCGGCGATGATACGGAGGACGCCGGATCGGCTATGCCGTAGCAAGGATAGAAACGAACCCATCGGCTAGCTGAGCCGATGAGGGGACGCCTCTCTGAAGGCGGGTGCGTATCGGCTGGAGGTCCGATACGTTTGGCGTTACGCGTCGTGGGACGCCTCTAAAGGCTGATGCGTATCGGCCGAGGGGCCGATGCGCTGGGCGTGAAGCACAGAGCATGGATAACTCATCGGCTAGCACTCCGATGATACGCCGTGCAGAAGCCTATAGGCCTGAAGCTCGATCTACCGTCAGCAGCCCCGTAGGTGGGCCTAACCGATGCAGCACGAGACTGACGACGGCAGAGGGAGCTTAACGGGCCGATAGGTCCAGCACGGACGTGATGCGATACATCTGATCGGCCTAAGAGATCGGACCTAACCGATGCAGCCTTAGACAGAGCAAGACATAACGGGATGGTGGCGGGACTTACCCCTTCGCCGGAGATCGAACTTAACGGATGCAGCCCCGCGTCGAGAGCCAGAACCCGCCGATAGAACCTAGATGAACTAGGGTGGCGATGCGCCGAATTTGAATATGATCCAGAGATATGCTACATATTTCCAGGGGGTCTATATTTATACCCTGGATTTACGGACAGAGTCCGACGCGTCTACGACCATCGAAAATTATTTTCTAGTAAGAACAAAGGAAAATATTTAACTAACCAGCTAAACCTCTCTAATTGAGTAAGGTTACAATTTACAAAAATAAACACCCTGCCGTGGAGTCCACGGCTCTTCCGCAAACCCGGTTTCATCTGAATAAACTTTCAATTTGTAACCGAGCCTTCCTTTGCTGCAACCTGATCGGCTTCTCCACTGTAGCTATTGGACCTTCTTAAAGTCAAGCCGATTCTTCTCCTTCCTTCCCTTGGGCTTCTCAAACCTGATCCCGATTGGACAATCCCCTGTCTTCAAGCCGATCCAATCTTCTACTAATCTGATCGGCTTTTCTACAGTTCTCCATCGGCTTTGTCTCAGTATCTCCATTTGCCGATGGCTGCATCAAACCCTCCAACGGACCTCTCAGCCGATCGGCTTTAGTCCCATCGGATCTCCCAGCCGATCGACTTTAGCGCGATATCGGATTCGCCAGATTTTGGCGTTAACACCAAGTTAAGTGTATTAAAAATGAGTGTAAGCAAGTCTTGGTGAATGAGGATGAAATTAGACATAGATGGTAAGAGTGTTTTGACAATTTATTCAATAGTGGGAACGAAGATACCACCGTCCAATTGAATAATTCGTCAGATGACACCAATAGTCACTTTGTACGGAGGATCCAATAATTTGAGGTTAGAAAAGCTTTAAAAAGGATAAAATGAGGTAAAGCGACCCTGATGGTATTCCAATCAAGTTGTAACGATTTCTTGGAGATATAGCTATACTATGGCTAACCAAGTTGTTTAATAATATTTTTTCAATCGAACACGATTGCTGAGGAGTGTAAGAGAAGTATATTGGTAAAAATCTACTAGAATAAAAGAGATATTTAAAGTTGTATTAATTACCAAAAAATTAAGTTGATGAGTTATAATATAAAGCTATGGGAAAGAGTTATCGAGTACCGTTTGAGAGGATTGTCGTAGATCTCTATGAACCAATTTGTTTTTATGCTCAAAAGGTTAATCATAGAAGCAATTTTTTTAATAAAATAAATAATGGAGTGGTTTAGATAACAAAAGAAGAACTTGCAAATGGTGATTAAACATGCTATGTTGTATGAAGCAAAATATTGACCTACAAAAATATGATATGTTCAACAGCTATGTATTGTAAAAATATGTATATTATACTAGATCTGTGATCATATAAGAATGGATCAAATTCGAAACAAGAATATATATAATCGGCTAGATTTAGCACCAATTAAAAAAAATTGGTCTAATATCTGTTGAGTTAATTTGACTATATCTAAAGGAGACCTACGGAGGCACTAGTATATTGTAAAAATATGAGGAGACGTAGAGGAAAATCGAAATTAACATGGAGGAGACAATAAAAAGAAAATTGAAAGATTGGGATAATACTAAAGAGTGCTTAGAACTCTAATCTATCCTAAACTTTGTTATTGATGTTGTAATATAAAGTATTAGTTAAACAGTCCTACTGCAAGGGATGAGTTCATTTTTAACAGATTAGAAATAAATGTTTGCTTATCTTATATAAGGTTACACTTATTTAAATTTAGGAAGTTTTGCTTATTTTTGTCACTTAATTTTCTCAATTTAAGCTGTTGGCTCTATAAAGACACATGTATTTTAAAAGCCAAACATTGTAAATATTGACCAAATTGTTAGATCATTTAGTCTATACAAATTGGACCAACAGATTCATAAGTACTTTAACGTAATATTTGATCTGTATCTAGGCAGTGACCGATTGGTCCAGAATTAGAAGAGCATCCCCTTATTAATTATCATTCCTATCTTAGTATTTACAATAATTGTAGTGTTATTGACAGCATATTCTAGTACCAGGCAAGTGCTAGAATATATCATGGGATCCTTCTTTAATTCATTTATTCCCTCATTCTAACTTATACCTGTATCCATGAGTAGCATTGTAGAACTTTTTACGTTGGGCGCTTGAGTAGGTTTAGCGCCCAGGCGAGCTTTTCCTTTTTTAAGAAGTGTTGTCTCTTGTAAATATTTTGCTCTCTTCTTAATGACATGAAACGCAGTTCTTCTGCATTTTCGAGGAAAAAAACTTATACCTGTAGCTGGCATTAATCGTATATGATATCATGAATTGCCCACTGGAGAAAGTCAAGCTAGTACCTTGAAATAACCTGTGATCATCTTTTGTATGCTGGTTTTATCTAGAGAAAGTCCTTACTTAGGTCTTCACTTATTTGCCATCCAAAAATGCCCCTCCCCTTATTCACCATTGGATTTACTCTTACTGCCCCTTCTTCAGCTCCATAAGTTGTAAGCAGTCTTATTTATCAGTTTTTTTTAAATGGACACTAAGGTACATCTAGCCTACTAAATCATGTTGAACGATAACGGTTAAAGACTAACATATTTATTGAGTTATATGCAAAGATTGGCCTTTATGAAATTAAGTGTGAGCATAATAATCCCTATAAACTCATAATTGATTTATAGCGAGAGGTCTCATAGTTTATTTTTAAATTTTTTTAGTCTAAAAAAGTCGTACTATTAAGAAATGTTGTAAAGTGCTTTAAATCTACTCTTGTACTTAAAATTCTATTTCTTATACTACTATGTCTGTAAGTCAGAGGTTCTGATCTTAAGAGATTGGAGGTTTTGGTACACTACTGTATATCAACGATAAAGTATTGGATTAGAGATTTCAGGACAAGGGTTGAAACTCCATCATTTCTTTCCTTTCTTAAACGGATGGGAATTGCTATTGAATCAGCTTTGGACTCATCTTCTTATAGTCTTAACCAGATAACTAAGAGCTATTTTTCTATCCGTTTTCAATAAATGTTGTAGTAAACTCTCCCTTTCTTTAACGATATAAGCTTTATAATCATGGTTTGGCTACTAGGTACAATTCCTACATCTACCTGTAGGTCGGAGGTTCTGGTCGGATCGAAGGTTCTGGTACAGGGATCTTTTAGGTGTTTAAATCTATAAATAACGATTAGGAGAGTAGATATAACAATCCCAGGGCCGTAGTTCTTTCCACTTTTATTTTACTATCTCTTAACTTTTTTTATGGCTTTATGTATCTCTTCCACTAAGTTTTTGAGATTTTACAAAAATTTAAGTGAGGTTTTAAAGTGGTTCGAATGTTTTTCTTATGAGAAGAGCTAGGAAGATAGAATCAATATGGATCGCTATTTGGATTTTATTACTCTTAGAAGGTGTCTAGAAAGTGGAACTTGGGGATGCTAGCATCTTCAGCTTGGATGGCAGGTCCACCTCCGGGAAAGGAGGCTCCTCCACCTTGGGCGGCAGTGGCAGCTCGTGCTCCGGTGGCACCAGCAGCTCCGGGCCCAGCGGAGCCGTCTCCTCCAGCCTCCTCATCGCGCTGCTCACGGCGCCGCACAACGCCTGCGGGCACGAGGGAGATGGCAATCTTGGAAACCATGTTGCACCTATCAGTTTGCCTCTGCTCTTTGTACATGGGGGAGGCAAGGACTACCTATAGGCTGCGAAATATGCGTTTGATTCACCTGCTTCGCGAGTCCAGTAATTCGGAGCTCGATGGGTGGTTGATCTGCAAGTGTGTTCTTACTTCGTAGCAGTGGTTGATGTCTTATGTTTTTTGTCTACGGTTTGGTTGAGAAGTAGTCAGGTTGGCGAGAGCACCGTGCAGAAGGGACAGGTATGAGAACGTATCGTGCTAGCTATTTTGGTCACCGCCTCACCGGTTAAAGAGGAAACACAATGTCTAACAGGGAGTACCAACAACTGTTGGACGAAAGAGCATTGCAGACTTACAATGTTCGTTCTCTCACTGTAAAAAATATCAGACTACATTTCTAAACCCCTATTTGGGGAGTTTCCGACAGCTATCTTCTCAATCTCCAGCTCCTCAAGCAATTCAGATTCTTAATTCTAAAATAAGTAGCTACAGAATTCAGAAAATAAATTAGTAGGCAAAAACTAGGTATAGGTAACACCATTAGTTATCTCAACTATAATTCATAAGTTTCATAAGCTTGTGAGATTATATTGATTTCAACGAATTTCATTCAATAAACAAACAAGAATGGTAAGTTTCATGAGAAACATTTGTTTTCGCTCGAATGGATCTTATGTATGAATAAACGCATGAGAAAACTCCATCTGCTAACTTGTTTGGCGTATTGATCTGCCAAAGGATTACACATGTTCCGAACCAAAATTGGCATGGCTTGGCTTTTGCGGGTGTAATGACATCCACAACATCTGTTGAGACTGAACAGCAGTCAGCAGTTAGATACAGGGCATCATGGATATCAAATCGGGATATTTGAAACGATTGAAATGAAAAAAAAATGTTAAAACCTTGATTGCGCGAGCACCAGAAACATGAGGGAAATCATCGTCACACTATTTCAATCCCCGATGCTATACACAGCTTGGAATCAGCTCCACCACTGATCACGCTATCCCCCTTCCACCAGTCCACACATAAAACCTATAATCACCAAAAATGAGGACCTCACCTTTTTTTCAAATATGTACAAAAAGAAATATTGTAAATGGCTTATGGCATTCTAATAAATACCTTGTCTTTGTGTGACTCCACAGAAGCCAGTGGCCACTGCAACAGAACAGAACCTTTAATGGTCTGGGGCATTCTAATAAAATAAATTGAAAAGAATGTGTAAATCATGAAGGAAATATATTATTCGAATCTTACTGCTGTCCTTAGATCCCACAACATTACTTTCCCATCAAATGAAGATGATACCAAATGAAACCAAGAACTTGGATGCCATTTGCAAGCACTGATCCAGCTTTTATGGGAGGAGAACTGAAAAATTGGAGCTAGAGTTCCTGTTTGAGGATAAGTGTATTAGCTAATTTGAACTCCGAAAGATAACTAAAGTATGATTTTGCTTCCACATTTACCAGGTTTACGAGGGTCCCATACCCTCAAGACAGGGTCAGAGCCACCAGCAGCAATTAGAGAAGAGTTCTCACCACCACAATCCAAGCAATTCAGGGCCTTCCCACAAACCTATCAAAAATATTTTCAGAGATTAATGAAATCAGAGAATTCATTTATGAAACAAAAACAAGAGAGTTGCAAAAGCTTTACGACTCTCCTAGGCAACAGTGCTTTTTGGACAGTGCATTAATTCAAGGATAGCCAGTGACTTTCTAATTCCAAATGCCAGATTCCACAAAGCATATTTGAGAGAAACTCTGGACCAGAATGCACAGATGCCAATTGATGTCTCTGACGAGCACAAAAAAAATATTTTTCCTTACTGTTGTTATGATGGTAGGAAAATAGCATCATGATGTTCATGCATTCTTTTTTTATTTTTAAATATATAGATATATTTTGTGTACCATATTCCATGTTTCCTTCCCTGTTTGGACATCCCACTGCCGAACAGAATGGTCCCAAGATGCTGAATATATTGTTTGTCGCTCAGGCCAGGCAACAGCAGAAACACACTGTGTATGTCCCAGAAATGTTGAAGCAGCTGAACCCTGAAATGCAACAATCCAAACTGAGATCAGCAGGTGTTTTACCACAAGTTCATGACAGTAAATAATAATAACAGAAGTACTAGAACATCTCCCCCAAATCTTAGCAGGTACATATTAAAAATTATCAAAGCACTGGGATTTCAAAATCAATACCCAGCACGTTACAAAACCAAATAACTGGGCCCAATCAATCAAGAAATGAACATAATTTATTACTTCACATAGTGGCACCATGCATATGACCAAAGAATTTGGACTGGAAAGTAAAATGACCTCAAACTGAGACTCTTCAGGTCCAGATGAATCAGAATTTGTCCTCCTCTTCTTCACGGAGACAGTGTCACCATCTTCTTCAGACCCTTCAACTGACCACAGCTTAATGGAGCTATCCCAGGAGCCAGAACATATCTAGTAACCAAAAAAGATGTTGAAAGGGGCTGAGAATAAAATTATTAACATATAGCACTGATTTGGAAGACCAGAACAAAGGATCATTACCATGTCTGTGGAATGGTCTACTGCAATACTCTGAACAGATAATGTGTGGCCGCGGAGAATTTTGTAAGCTCCAATTTGCTTTGGGATAGTGACTGATGCATCAAACTTGAGATCCAGGAGTAGAGAACAAAATGTAAGAATGGATGAAGAGTATTACTCATGAAGCATGTCTTAGGAAAGAAAAGGCACAATAGAGTATTTTACTATGTTTACCTTGAATAAGCGCAATGACCTATCCTTCGATGCAGTGACTACATGCAGCCTGTCTTCACTTTCACCTGGAATAACATTATTGAAATTAGTAGCTTCAAATACACTCACGTTAGACACTGTTCAGGGAAAACAATTAGCAAAAGGGCAGGAATGAGCAAATATACTTTGTGCAAGATAACCTTTATTAATGAAGCTAGCAGAAGTGATTCCGTCACTATGCCCCTCCAAAATATGTGTACACTCAGCTGCATCTCTCCATATTCTGGGCAAGAAAAGCAGATTGGAAGGTTGAGATTGAAGACATACAGCAGTTGCATGTTGGTCCTACAGTCATTTTATCTAACAGAGTAGAATTAGAAAAACAATAGCATAGACATGGGAGATGAATACCTTGCAAGACCATCATAGCAACCTGTTAAAATGAAACTGCCAAAAGATGAATAATTTAGTAATAATGGAAACCACATGAAAGAAAACATGAAAAAAAAAGATTTAAAAAGAACAGTGCATTTGAACTATCAACCTATGATCTATTGAATATGTATATCTAACAAAGGAAACAATCAATTTCCCACTGCATGCAAGTGTATTATTTGCACAATTACTATGCTGATCAGTTTGGGACAGCAAGGAAGACAATTTGCAAAGATCTTTAGTTGGGCTAGTGGTACTATTATGTGGTAGAATAAGAAAAGTAGGAGATTAGCATCCAGATTTAAATATAGTATTAAGATGCTACATGGGCTTGTTTGGAATTCATCCTTCATTTTGGCTTGTCAAGATAGGTTCATTATGCGCTAGTCAATTTTAGCTTAGCCCATGCAAGGTGGGCATATCTTTGGCTCCGCAGTTTATCATTCAGCCCATTTTAGTTGAATTAAAAAAATCTACTCCCTCCGGTTCCATAATACTTGTCATTTTGAACAAGGTTAAGATCAAATTTTTAAAACATTGACTATGAATAGTTTTTAAAATATTTACTTTAGAAACATGAAGACTATATGTATAAATTAATCTTGAAAGGTACTTCAACAAAATCATATATTTGTTAGTATTTCTATGTATATTGTAATAAAAAATAGTGGTCAAAATTGTTTTTTGGAGATCGTATCCTTGTTCAAAACAACATATATTATAAAACCAGAGGGAGTATGTAATTTGAAAACCTTCATCAGCAAGGTAGGTTAGATCTAAAATCGTTTGGGATCCACATAAGTGATATTGCTGACAAAGCAATCTTCTATAAACTATATTGAACCTTCTAGTAATCTAAGTATAAGACGATATTGACAAAGTGAACAGCCCTGGTATAATTTCGATTTCTTTAAAAAATTCATAACTCACACTCATAGTGCTAAATAAGCATTTACGTTAAGTTGTTTGCTAAAAGCATGTCCTAGGGACGTCTACTTGACCGACCATCTAAATCCTCATAAATCAAAATCATACCTTGGGTTCGATCCATCAACTGCGCTAACCCAATCATCATGCGGCCATGGATCCTCCTGCTTCTTCGGAGCCACGGCTTTCACGTACTCTAGCTCAAGCACCCTCTCCTGAAAAAACGTTCACACGAAATTCCCGTGCAATTTCACAACCAAATCCACAGCAATACAGCACACCAAATTCTCCCAAAAAATCGAACATTGGGTAAAAAAAAATTCGTACCGCTGAGATGCCCTTGGCGTGGAGAAACTCCTGAAGCGGCAGCCGCAAGAGCTCGCCGTCCACGATGAAGTCGAAGGGCTGCGTCTGGTGGCCCGGGGAGGCTGCCAGAAAGAGGAAGCGGTTTAGAGAGATCCTTCATCCATCATAGGGGCGCGGGACTAGGGGTCCGGGGTGCTCACCGGAGAGGAGGAGGCTGTTGACGATCTCGGAGAGGCCCATGCGGGTGAGGTCGGCGGGGACGGCGATGGAGGTGGCCGGCGTGCGCAGCGGAGGCGGGAGCTTCGTCACGAAGCGCACGCGCACCTGGCGCGACGGGTCAGAGGCGCCGCCGGCGTCCATGGCGGCGGCGTCGGCGTGCGGACGGAAGGAGGAGGCGGTGGATGTGGCGGCGGCGGGAAGGGGAAGGAGGGGTTTTGGGGAGTTTCGAACGGTGAATTTATCCGGCTAGGGTTTTGGACGATGTGGGACCCAATGGCAGTGACAATACGTTCGATGCAGACGGCTAGAAGAAGCGGAAGAGAGGAATGCCCATTTTGCAGGAGGCCCCTCCAACTATTTCAGAAAGTGTTTTTGTGTTTTCCCTTTTGGTTATACTACTAGTTCATATGAAATAATCCACTTCAATAATACTCTTTCTGAAATAATTTGTATTATACCCAAGTATCTCATGGTTGTAAATTTGGTAACACCAATTGATTCTTTTTAATACGATTAATTTGCAACTTTAATTTTGAGCAATAGTCGTTTATTACACAAAATTTGAAATGTCTGCAATTTGCAATTCTAACCTTACCTATGCTTTCATTTAAGAATTTCTGTTCTGGTTCATAGTTCATATGTAAAGTCAACCACTTAGAATAATAATTTCATACGTCCATGTACAGATTAACTTACCCCTATGTGCACAAATTTAAAATTTATCTATATTTAAAGCATTCTTACACTACATAAACACTCTCCATTCAATTATCATCCAGTAAATTCTACGAAGCTATAGATATTTTAACTAACTTATTATAAAACTATATCATAAAACTACATATGTAATATTACAGTTATCACACAACTACATATTTAGAGCTTAAATCCCTAGCACTATCATTATATTAGAGCTAGTTTTCTTACTAATCTAAAAGCACAACTGTTTGTCCTATCTCCCCTCCTCCGCATGCAGTGCATCTGTCCACTCCTTTCACACGAGTGTAACCACCGTAATATCCAAATTTATCTCTACACTCCTAATTCATCCCTAATTTTATGGGCTTGACCTATGTGTTTATTAATCCTTCTAGCACATACCTAATCTTATGGAAATATCTCAATTTTATGTTCTTGCCCCGTTGTAACACATGGACATATTGCTAGTGTAATGAAAACAATATTAAATCTATAGTTTTATGATAATTTTGTTATTAAATTTGTAGTTTTATGATAATCTATTTTAAATCTATAATTTTACAATA
The DNA here is from genome assembly GCA_030770085.1 of Oryza coarctata. Lineage (NCBI taxonomy): Eukaryota > Viridiplantae > Streptophyta > Magnoliopsida > Poales > Poaceae > Oryza > Oryza coarctata. Next base: position 17,174,720 of record CM061475.1, read on the forward strand.
GATTTGATGTTAAATTTATAGTTTTATGATATAATAATATAAATATATAGTTTTACAATAGTTTAATCAAAGTATCTATAATTTTATAAAATTTACTCTTTATATTTCTTTCCATCTTATCCTAAACAGCCTCCCACCTATATTCATCCCTCATTTAATGAGAGACTAATTTTTTTCTTCTCGATGTTAATCTTTACTAAACAATTGTTTATGTTTTTGAATGGAGAAAGATTATATTCTTTAGAAAAAGGGACAATTATGTTTTTACCCCTGCTTTCAAGTGGGTTTGTGATTTTACCCTCACCTTTTGGAATCAAAAGTGTAGTTTGCTCTTGTTTTGACATCTCTTAGGTGGGCCCTGAATTAGTGAGTTAAGGAAAATAACAAAATAATTTACAAAATGATTGTTTTGCCCCTAGAGCTTCAGCAATTAATGAGGATCAATCCCAAACCTTTGATCAATGCAGACAATGGCAAGTGAGCGCAAGGCAGTGAGCAAGCGACACACTCTGAGAATCTATTATACTCATAATATCCTTGCTATCAATGTCAATTAGATATCATAAGTAAATGGATCTTGTTGTTCAATTCTATTTGATAACCAATGTCATTCTTTGCTAAAGAGAAACCATCACTATGAGTCAGATGCGGCATGGCACGCAGGCTGCTTCTGTTCTAAAGTTATGTTCATCCTACACTACAAGATCAAATATATGCTCTTGTCTTCTTCCTACACTACAAGATCAAAGATATACTCCTCAGCATTTTCCTCCTCTCATGCATTACTAGATAAGGCTTTATTCCTTGGCATCCTCTTGTACTTGGCAGATCAAGGCGAGCGGACAACAACGAGCAACACAGGGTGCTGTAGACCTGCAGCAAGCAGGCAGCACGTGGGCGTGCATGGAAGGGGAGAGGTGCGAGGCAGCAGGTTGCACAGGAACTAGGAGGTGGTGCAACAGGGTGAGGCAACATACGTATTCAAAAAATTGAATTGGCTCATTTAGATTGGTGAATCAGCAAGACGTAGATGCAAATCGAATTGGTGCCTTCTACAATAGTAGTAAGTTTGCTCGATCAACTTGATGAATACTTGGAGTTCGAGTATCACAGATTCAGAGTTGGTTTTCCATTCAAGTAAAGGTATATGCATCTCTTTATCGTATAGAGAACATTGTTATCATGATTTAAGGACAAACTTAAGCTTCGATTAGAAAAAGTAAGAGCACAATTATAAACCTAAAAAATAGATAAAATCACAATTAAAATTTAAAATGGGAACAATAACACAATTACCTCTTAGAACAAAGTCAAATTTCAAGAAAGAGAGAGAGAGATTTATACCCACGCACCTATTCTGGACCAAGTTAGCCCACAGATATACACATATGCTGGGCCGGTATCCGGCCTGTTAAAGCTAACTAGGCTTACCGTACTACTTCTCCTACTAGTACTACATAAAGCTACTGTCAAAGTACAACTCCAACCTTGGACCCCATATTAACAGCAACTGGTGTAGCGAATAATGAGCAGCAAAACTTCGGTTAGGGTTCATACAAAGCTAGCCTGACAATCCTTGTTCCTCACTTCCTTGTGAGGTACACGGCTGAAGACACAAGGGACCGACCATGTGGTGCACGCTTAGCTTGCATGCATGCATGCAATGATGTTTGAGTTGTAACATGTCAAAGTGCCACCATGTCCCTCTCTGCATCAACCAGAGAATGTACGTTGAGAACAACGAGAAACAATGGTGTGTTTCTGGCCCAGTTTCTTGCTTAAAAATGGTATGCGAATGATATGCGTGAATAGGAAGAAACCCTACCCAAGCATGAATGACTTTTGATAGAATGTTAGTCCGAGGGGTCAAATGGTGTCTAATTGGGCTGATCTTTTAATAGGTTGGAAGGAACTCACACACCTTCATTGCCTTCAAGTTTCATGCAAAATTCTTCCGTGTTTTACAAAATCTCAGTCGATAAACCAAAGGGGACGCGACCTACATCTTTTCTGCTTGCTTGTGCTATACCTCTTGCTAATTATAATGGTTGATGATGAAAATTTTGTAACTTAATGATACTGTTCATGTTACGATATACTTATAAATATTTTAGAAAAGACTCCATTATATACCATTCGTTGACAAATAGTGGAAGCTTAAAGTGGATTGATTGGTCCCATAGTATTGTACTCCTCACGTCCAAGAGGCTTTTCCACTTAAATTATCGTGCCTTGTGTGCAGCGATTATTTCAGTTGCTAATTTACTAGTTGAAACCATTTTCAAAGTTCAGCTCAATGTGTGCAATATGGTTACAAGCTGATGAATTTTTACCTACACGTTGGGGTGGTTAATTCAACCCCAGCATGGTTATACCCTTATTGCTATTTTTAATTGTCTAGCCAAGCTCCTGTCCTTTTCTTTTTACTACTTAAAAAAAAGTCATCTTTCTTCCCCTCTATTATGTTGCGTGAAGCACGCAACCATCACTGTCTCAAATAAGAAAAAACAACAAAAGAAAACTAATATGCTCAATCTATACATCTAACCCATCTAATTTATATTTATATAGAATGCTTAAACATGTTGATTTTTTTTATAGCAAATGAATGTTAAGTTGGCATCGTGACGCTGGCAGGTACAGGAAAGACTCAAAAGCAGAAAGCAAAGATTCCGATGGGTTCTACACTTGTCTGCTACTGTACTACCTAACGTTTTTTTGACCCTTGTCAGTGGCATCTAAGATTTGGCAGTTGTTATTAGCCGTTTAACCACTGGTCCTCCTCCCCAAGCTCCCTCCGGTACATCTCGTTGATCTAAAAGAAGCAAAGAACCAGACCAAATGGTGATTTACTTTAAGCATCACACACACCGCCAACACTCCAACACTGTTGTTGCACGCACTTCTGCACTACTAATAGCACTGATCGTCCCCCAGTTCAATCTCTCTGCGTGCATAAACTGAACACTGCACGATCTACTAACAGATTATTATAACCGCAACTGTCCCAAATATTAAACTGCGTCGGCTCTTGGCAACAGGCTAAAAAAAACCGTTCAAGTTTGGCCAGTGGCGACATCTTCTCCTTGCGATCTCCCTTTTGATATTCGATCGGTGAGGCGCCAAAGATTCGAAAGCTGGAGAGGAGAAAATGGAGCGATAAAATATGGGGGTGAAGGCTTGCATGCAGCTCGGCTGGACCGTGGAACATGCGCGAGAGCGGCCACAGCTGCAATGATTCGGGAGTCCGCTCGCCGCAGCGGCAGCGGCAGCGGCGGCAGCATATATTCCAAGCGCACCAGCTGCCACACCAACCAATCGAGGCCTTGTTGGAACCGGGAGGCCGGAAGAATCTCGCGTCGGGTCAAAAGTGGACGACCAACAGCAAGATCGATCGCGCGCGGCGGCGGTAGGCCGGGGGAGCCTCGTCGTCGTCGTCGTCGTCATTATTCCGGGGGCGGCTTAAGGCCACGCAGGCGAATGAGAGCTCCTGCAATGGCGATCGCGGCGCCCGTACGTCGTCGGGTGATGCGTCGCTGGGCTACCCGTGCGTGCGTGCGGTTGGTTGCGTCGCGTCTGGGCGTGTGTTGCTGTTGTCAGCCAGCGTCGTGGTCCTGATACTCCTAATGGCTGCTGCGTGCTGCCCATTCGGTGGTTTTTAGATATTTGATTTCACAATACTCACTTTATCTAAAAATGCAATGTAAATGCTTTTAAGTTAAGTATGAATATTAAAAAAAGGGGTAAAAGTGATCCATGGGTAGAAAATAGAATGTAAATAAAGAAATTAAATAAAAAATATTTGTGATTGGTTAGTATAAAAAGTTTAGAGTTAAAATTAAATCAACTTACTATAAAATTTAAAAAATTAAAATACTAAACGAGAAATTATATATTTTTTTTAATAAAATACACTGTTTAGTAGCATAGAAATTATATCCGAGATAATCATAATTACATGGTATGATTGTTTGTTGGAACATCGAAGATATGGAATGGCACGTCAAAATCTAATGGAACCACAGACAGTTTAACAGCATGTCTGTTCGAACGACTGAAAAATCCTAGTATCATCTCATTTTGCACGAATTTCAGTAACAGAGACGAAAACAGCAGGAACACTCCTTTATTTAATTCTTTTCTTTTTTGAGACGAACACTTCTTTTAATAGGAGTATTTTGTGTATCCGGCGTGCAGTTACCGCGGGATGTTTTTAGCATGAGAAAGTTATTTGGTCGGATCTGGCAGCTAGGGTAAATGTGGCTATTGCAAAGGGGACCAAGGCGGGCGTGGAGCGGACTGGAGTGGCATGCTTGGCTCTGGCTTGGTAGGTCCTAACATTACCATAACACCAACTGAAAATATTGTACCCGAGGTGCAGCCTCTTCTTGAAATGGAACGGAATTGTTTGGAATTTGTTTGCATCGTTGTCCATAGAAACCATCCTGAAATTTTCGATAGTGGACTTATTTAACAGAATTTTTCTAAGCAAAATTATTACAGAGAATGCTTGAAATCATGTAGGAAATTGTGAAGTCTTACATAGAAATTACATAAGATTGAACTTCATTCGCTCTTTAGCCTTTACCGTCTAACATTTCAGTGTAAAATATCTAGGACTTACTGCAAAATAATTTACATATTGGTTGGATTTGACTGATAAGTCGTAGAAAAATAAGTGAAGAAAAAAAAATAATTTTAGGGCAAAAATTTAATCTTTGCAGTCTAAAGTTAAGACAAAAAATAGAAAACAATAGAAAAACGTATATAATAGTTTAAAACTAACGTTGAAATTTTAAATTTTGGCTACGGCGCTTATAACAACAAGCAGATAATGAGGGTGTTTTTTTTTCTTTAGCTGCTCATGAAAAGCAAAACGATTTAACCAGACGAAAAATAAGCAGGTGGGCAGGAGAACAGAGAAGACAAGCAAAAACTGCAAGCGGCAGCAGAGCAAAAGGTGCTGGGTGCGGCTCAGTCTCCCAGAGGTCGCAACCGTTGATGCAAAAGAAGAAGGAAAAAAAAGGTTAAAATTCCGTACTCTCCGGTGGCAGATCGATCAAACTCCCATGCGCACCCCGCACATCACACACACACACACTCTCTCTCTCTCTCTCCCCGCTTCAGCTGCAGCTGCAGCTACTGCCACTGCCACTGCCACTGCCACTCTTGTCCCCTCTCGTCATCTCCAATCTCCGTCTCTCCAGAGGAGGCGAGGAGCGAAGCACGCACAGTCCAGACGCCCAAGAATCTCCCTTGTTGCCGTGGGATGGTATCTGCCTCCTAGTTCCTACTTGTGGTGGTAGATTTCGTCATGGAGGCGGCGGCGGCGGTGGCGCTGGTGCTTCTCATGTCGTCCAGTCTCGTCGCTTCAGGTGAGCTCTATTGGGGTCTTAAATAATGGCCGCGACCTGCAGTTAAAGGTTGTTCCTTTTTGTTGCTGAAGCTTGATTTCTCTGGAGTTTGGGGGGATTTTGTCCCCATGGGATGTATTCTGGACTTCTGGTGTTGTTCTACTTGTCGGTTGCTCTGTAGGTACCCTAGGATTTTTTATGTGTTCTGCTTGGTTCATCTATTTACTATGAGTATGTTTGGAAGAGAAGAGGTTTCATCTCTGTTTTGTTCTTCCATTTTTCCACTAGGAAAGATAAGCCATTGCATATATGCTCAACTTTTGCTATGATTTGTAGAGCTGCCTTTTCCAGAATCCCTTTCCTACCTTGTTTTTTTTTCAAACAGTGTCATGTACTGCTTAGCTCTTGCTGCTCATCTATTGCTGAGGAAGATTACTCAAGAATAGGGAGCAAGGACAATGAATCTCTTATCCTCCCCTCTTGAAGAGTTGGAGATCTGTTCTTCTCAAATCTCAAGTTGAATTTTTCTTACATTTTTTCTTTCTAAAACGAGCAAAGCCGTTTCTACGTTGGCTTTCTCCTAGTTTTCTGCTCTTTCTTCGCAGATGTTACTATTTTCTTCTTCCTGCTTTCGTCACATTACTTATCCATCCCTTTCGTTCTTTCACTTCGTGGCATGCTCATCAACTGCCTGGCATAAAAGAGGCGCCTTTTCCTGGAAGGCACAAGTTTCTCTCGCATTAAATCTTTGGCCGCTTAATCTTTGTGCTGTTCTTGGTGCAGATTGGTGCGTGTGCAAGTCAGATCAGCCTCAGGCGGCGTTGCAGAAGACAATCGACTATGCGTGCGGGGCAGGGGCAGACTGCAACTCCATCCATGAGCAGGGGCAGTGCTTCAACCCCAACACTGTCGTGGCGCACTGCTCATGGGCGGCCAACAGCTACTTCCAGAGGAACAGGGCGATGGGCGCCACCTGCGACTTCACCGGCACCGCCACCCTCTCCACCAGCGACCCAAGTAAATGACCCCAGTCTCTAGCTTCCATCATATGTGTCCACTGTCTGCTTGGTTTACGCTTGCATTTCGGTTCATGAGCGCGTTTAAGTAATGGTTGTCATAGAGCAATTGCGCAGCATAGTTGCGAGTTTTGCGCCGAGTGCTACTGTCTTGCATGATTATAAATGTTTGGACGACGAGGACTAGAAATGCGAAGAATGGGCTGCACGACTAATGGAATCAAGATTTGCCAAATGTTGCATGATGCGAGCTAGGAATAATGCAACTTGCATTTCAACTGGAAAGAATGTTGAAACTTTTAGACTTGTCTGCTTGTGTCACCTTAACTGGATTATAAGGTCTCTCAATCTGATCCGTTAGCTACCATTTGAGGTTGTGGTCAGTTAGGACAAAGGAAAAGGAAATGTCAATGACATCTTTTTGTCTAAAAAAGTCAACTTGATTAAGCCAGAAGAATTTTGATAGCGCATGGAAGTTCATCTGAGTGTTAAGATATGGGGAAAAGTCAAATTTTGGTGTGGTATGAAATCCATTCTATGCATTTTCAATTTTTCATTATTTTCTCCCATCAATTAGAGACATCTATTCATCACATAATCTCATATTTTTCTTCTATTGCAGGTGTTTCTGGCTGTTCTTTCCCTGCTAGTGCAAGGTACATTGTTAACTTCATTTTAATTGACTATGTATTATAAAGTATCACTAAGGGTGATTGATGTTTCAAACTGGTAACCACCAATGAAACACTTCGCATTGTGTTTGAGCAGAAGGCTCTTTTGAACACACTGTCTGCCTCCGGTTATAAAACATGCTCTGTCTGAACTGCAAAACTAAGTGTAGAAAGTGTACAGTGACTATGAATCTCCCGAGCGTATACGAGAGGTCGGGTCTATATATATACAGCCCAGGTCAGTGGTCTGTCTAACACCCCCCGCAGTCGTAGCGAGAGGGGAACGGACGCAGAGACTGGACCAAAAACTGGTGAACAAAGGCGTGGGCAGGCCTTTGGTCATTATATCGGCAAACTGATGTGTCGATGGTACATGGAGCACCCGAACCTGTCCTAATGCAACCTTGTCACGGATAAAATGAATATCGATCTCGATGTGCTTGGTGCGTCAGTGATGGACCGGGTTGGCGGTCATGTAGACGGCACTGACATTGTCACAGTAGATGACGGTCGCGGTGGAGAGGGGTGCACGGAGCTCTTGGAGAAGCTGGCGAAGCCAGCAGCACTCGGCGACGGCGCGGTACTTGGCTTTAGCGCTGGAGCGGGACACTGTAGTCTGGCGTTTTGAGGACCAGGATACGAGAGTATCACCGAGGTATACGAAGTAGCCGGACGTAGAGCGTCGAGAGTCGGGGCAGCCTGCCCAGTCCACGTCGGAGTACGCGGTGAGGGAGTCGATGGGGCTGGAGCTGAGATGCAGCCCGCTGGAGAGGGTGCCCTTCATGTAGCGTAGGATGCGCTTGAGCAGCGCGAGGTGAGGTTCGCGCGGAGCGTGCATGAAGAGGCACACTTGCTGGACAGCGTACGTGAGGTCGGGTCGGGTGAGTGTGAGGTATTGGAGAGCCCCGGCAAGACTCCGATAGTGAGAGGGATCGGCAACGAGGGCGCCATCGGCGGCGGAGAGTTTGGCTCGAGTGTCGACTGGGGTGGCCGTGGGGTGACAGTCGGCCATGCCCGCACGCTAGAGGAGGTCGATGGCGTACTGGCGTTGGGAAAGGAAGAGCCCGTGGATGGAACGGGTTACGGAGATGCCAAGAAAATGGTGGAGAGGACCAAGATCGGTCATGGCGAACTCAGAGTGGAGTTGGGCCATGATCTGGTCGAGGAGAGATGTCGAAGACGCTGTGAGGACAATGTCATCGACATAGAGAAGTAGATAGGCAGTGACGGAGCCGATATGGAAAGTGAACAGGAAACTATCGGACGCAGAGGCCACGAAGCCGATGTGCCGAAGATAGGCAGCAAAGCGCTGGTACCAGGCACGAGGGGCTTGTTTGAGGCCGTAGAGAGAGCGTTGAAGGAGATAAACATCGTCGGGCCGAAAAGGGTCGACGAAGCCTGGGGGCTGCTGGCAGTAGACTGTTTCCATCAGGTGGCCGTGAAGAAAGGCGTTCTTCACATCTAGTTGATGGATCGGCCAGAAGCGAGAGGCAGCCAAGGTGAGGACGACTCGGATGGTGGCGGGTTTGACAACGGGACTGAAGGTCTCATCGTAGTCGACACCGGGTCGTTGGGAGAAACCTTGGACTACCCAGCGAGCCTTGTGACGGGCAAGGGAGCCATCGGCGTGGAATTTGTGTTTGAAAATCCACTTACCGGTCACAATGTTGGCGCCGGGAGGTCGGGGAACGAGGCGCCAGGTCTCGTCCATTAGGGCCTTGTACTCGTCGGCCATGGCCGCGCGCCACTGAGGGTCGGCCAAGGCTGAGCGAGAAGTCGCCGGGATGGGCGAGATAGAGCTGTGGACGGCGGAGAGCCCGTAGCGCGGAGTGGGTCGGAGAGACCCGGTCTGGGAGCGGGTGACCATGTGAGAGGTGGAGGGAATTGGAGCCGATGGGGGTGCGGGAGTAATAGGAAGAACTGGTCGGGTGGGGGCGTCATCGGCTCCGAGTCAGCGACTGTAGACAAGAGGACAAGGAGGAATTAGAGCGGCCTGAGCCAATGAGGTCGGGTGGGCCGAGTATTCTGATCGGTTCGATAGAGATGGATCAGCCGATAGGGTGGGGGAGCCGATGGAAAGTGAGGAGCCGATGGAAGTGGGGTGTCCGATGGAGAGGGAACGGTATCGGCTGAAAGATAAATAGGATCAGTATCGACCGATAAAGGTGGGTCTGATGGTGGGGACATCGGACCGAGTAGTGGTGGGATATGTGACGGGTAAATCCTCAGCAGCGGCCGATGGAGAGGGCAGTGGGGGAGACCTGGTCGGCACGGTGTTGGTGAGGAGGAAGTCGAGATCACTAGAGGAGGATCTCGGATGAAGGGGACCGAAGGGAAAACATGTCTCGTCAAAAATGACGTGACGAGAGACGAGGACCCGTTGGGTGGAAAGGTCGAGGCATCGGTATCCCTTGTGAGAGGTGGAATAGCCGGGGAGAATACAGGCGGTGGAGCGGGGAGCGAGTTTGTGGGAAGCTGTGGCGGTGAGATTTGGGTAGTAGAGGCACTCGAAAACGTGAAGGTGGGAGTAGTCAGGCGCCGTGCGGTAGAGAAGGGCATAGGGAACGTTGTTATGAACGGAGGAGCATGGGCGCCGATTGAGAATGTACGTCGCAGTAGTTAGAGCTTCGGCCCAATAAGTGGCGGGTAGGTGGGCGTGAAGTAGCATGGTGCGACTGATGTTGTTGAGGGTGCGAACGAGGCGCTCGGCTTTGCCGTTCTGAGGAGAGGTGTAGGGGCAGGAGAGCCGGAGATGGATGCCCTGCGAGGTGAGGAGGTTTGTAACGGTATGGTTGACGAATTCCATACCGTTATCGGCTTGTAAAGCCTTGATGGGGATACGTGACGAAGTGAGTGAGGTGAGAGGCGACCTCGGATTTGTGGATGAGCGGAAAGGTCCAGCAATAGTGTGTGTAATCGTCAAGTATAGCGAGATAATACTGATTACCGGAGACACTTTTAACTGGGGACGTCCATACATCACAATGTATAAGTTCAAATGGACGCGAGGTACAGGAGAGATAACTAGAAAAGGACAGACGCACATGTTTGCCAAGTTGACATGAGTGGCAAACTGTGGAGCTGTTGTGAGTACATCGGATTGGGGCGCTGCAACGGAGGGTGGCGACAGCGTCGGGGCCAGGGTGGCCGAGGCGAAGGTGCCAAAGGTTGGTGGAGAGGACGACGGTTACGGAGGAGAGGGGTGCACGGAGCTCCTGGAGAAGCTGCCGAATCCAGTAGCACTCGGCGACGGCGTGGTACTTGGCTTCGGCGCTAGACCGGGACACTGTAGTCTAGCGTTTTGAGAACTAGGAGACTAGAGTGTCACCGAGAAAAACGCAGTAGCCAGACGTAGAGCATCGAGAGTCGAGGTAGCCTATCCAGTCCGCGTCGGAGTACGCGGTGAGGGAGTCGATGGGGTTGGAGCTGAGATACAGCCTATTGGAGAGCGTACCCTTCACGTAGCATAAGATGCGCTTGAGCAGCGCGAGATGAGGTTTGCGCGAAGCATGCATGTAGCAGAGCCGATATGAAGAGTGAACAGGGGAGCTATCAGACGCAGAGGCCACGAAGCCGATATGCCGAAGATAGGCAGCAAAGCACTAGTACCAGGCACGAGGGGTTTGTTTGAGGCCATAGAGGGAACATTGAAGAAGGCAGGCGTTGTCGGGATGAGAAGGGTCGACGAAGCCTGGGGGCTGCTGGCAGCAGACCGTTTTCGTCAGATGACCGTGAAGAAAGACGTTCTTCACATCAAGCTGATGGATCGGCCAGCAGTGCGAGGTAGCCAAAGTGAGGACGGCCCGGATTGTGGCGGGTTCGACATCGGGTCGTGGGGAGAAACCCCGGACTACCCAGCGAGCCTTGTGACGGGCAAGGGAGCCATCTGCGTGGAATTTGTGTTTAAAAATCCACTTACCGGTCAAATGTTGGTGCTGGGAAGACGGGGGATGAGGCGCTAGGTCTCGTTGTTCATTAGGGCCTTGTACTCGTCGGCCATGGCCACGCGACACTGAGGGTCGGCCAGGATGAAGCAAGATGTCGCCAGGATGGGCAAGATAGAGCCGTGGATGGTGGAGAGCCCGTAGTGCTTGGTGGGCGGAGAGACCCGGTCTGTGAGCGAGTGACCATATAAGAGGTGGAGGGAACTGGAACCGATGGGAGTGCAGGAGAGATAGGAAGAATTGGTCGGGTGGGGGCGTCATCGGCTCCGGATCGACGACTGTAGGTGAGAGGAAAGGAGGGAACTAGATCGGCCTGAGCCGATGGAGTCGGATGGGCCGATTGGTCCGGTCGGTCCGATGGAGATGGAGCAGCCGATGGGGTGGGGGAGCCGATGGAGGCTGAGGAGCCGATGGAAGTGGGGTGTCCGATGGAAAAATGATGGGATCGGTTGAAGCCGATGAGAGGTGGGGCCGATGGGGGTCCGATGGGCCGGGGATGGATGCCCTGCGAGGTGAGGAGGTTTGTAACGGTATGGTTGACAAATTCCGTACCGTTATCGGCTTGTAAAGCCTTGATGGGGAGGTTGAACTGGGTGGATATGTATGTGACGAAGTGAGTGAGGTGAGAGGCGACCTCGGATTTGTGGATGAGCGGGAAGGTCCAGCAATAGTGTGTGTAATCGTCAAGTATAGCGAGATAATACTGATTACCGGAGACACTTTTAACTGGAAACGTCCATACATCACAATGTATAAGTTCAAATGGACGCGAGGTACAGGAGAGAGAACTAGAAAAGGGCAGACACACATGTTTGCCAAGTTGACATGAGTGGCAAACTGTGGAGCTGCTGTGAGTACATCGGATGGAGGCGCTGCGACAGAGGGTGGCGACAGCGTCGGGGCCGGGATGGCCGACGGATGGAAAACATGTCTCGTCAAAAATGACGTGACGAGAGACGAGGACCCGTCGGGTGGAAAGGTCGAGGCATCGGTATCCCTTGTGAGAGGAGGGATAGCCGAGGAGAATGCAGGTGGTGAAGCTAGGAGCGAGTTTGTGGGAAGCAGTGACGGTGAGGTTTGGGTAGCAGAGGCACCCGAAGATGCGAAGGTAGGAGTAGTCGGGCGCCGTGTGGTAAAGAAGGGCATATGGAACGTTGTTTTGAACGGAGGAGCATGGGCGCCGATTGAGGAGATAAGTCGTAGTAGCCAGAGCTTCTACCCAGTAAGTGGGCGTGAAGTAGCATAGTATGACTGATGTTGTTGAGGGTGCAAAGGAGGCGCTCGGCTTTGCCATTCTAAGGAGAGGTGTAGGGGCAGGAGAGCCGTAGATGGATGCCCTGCGAGGTGAGGAGGTTTGTAACGGTATGGTTGACGAATTGCATACCGTTATCGGCTTGTAAAGCCTTGATGGGGATACGTGACGAAGTGAGTGAGGTGAGAGGCGACCTCGGATTTGTGGATGAGCGGAAAGGTCCAGCAATAGTGTGTGTAATCGTCAAGTATAGCGAGATAATACTGATTACCGGAGACACTTTTAACTGGGGACGTCCATACATCACAATGTATAAGTTCAAATGGACGCGAGGTACAGGAGAGATAACTAGAAAAGGACAGACGCACATGTTTGCCAAGTTGACATGAGTGGCAAACTGTGGAGCTGTTGTGAGTACATCGGATGGAGGCGCTGCAACGGAGGGTGGCGACAGCGTCGGGGCCAGGGTGGCCGAGGCGAAGGTGCCAAAGGTTGGTGGAGAGGGCGACGCTGGCGTGTGGGGTGGACGGTGCAGCGGGAATGGTGTAGAGGTCACCGCCACTATTGCAGCGAAGGATCTGTCGCCGAGTTGCGATATCCTTCACAGAGAAACCAGACGCGTCAAATTCAATGGAGCAGTGGTTGTCTCGTGTGAATTGGCGAACAGATATAAGATTGTGAATGAGAGAAGGGACGATAAGAACATTGCGTAGGGGAGGTTTGTGTTGGATGTAGACAGAGAGGAGTCACCGCGGCATTAGACAGGAAGAGAGTGACCATTGCCGATGGTGACAAAATGGGAGGAAGAGGGGTGACAGGAGCAAAGTATACCGGCCGATGACGCCATGTGTGAAGACGCCCCAGAGTCCAGCACCCAAGGGTGTTGTGGTTGGAGCGTCATCTGGTTAAGGGCAGCGACGAGGCCAGCCTGGTTCCAGGAGGGAACCGATTGGGTGGTTGGGGTCGGTAGCATCGGCTGAGGCGGTAGAACGGGAGCCGATGCCAGGTGAGCCTGGGGATGGGCGCCGAGAACTCCGGGTTGCCAGCCGATAGGGCTGCGTGGCTGGGGCTAGGGCGCCCAGGGGTTGTAGCAGAGCCACGGACCCGTGGGACCGGCAGGGTGGGTAGGGACCGAGGTAGGTCGTGGTGGCGTCAGACCCTGCCAGGTCCTGCCTTTGCCTTTGCCCTTGCCTTTCTCGGTGCGGGCTGTGTTGCTGTGGCCGGAGCCATGGCCATCAGGACCGCGGGAGGAAGGGGCAGCGCAAGAAGCTCGGCAGCCATTATCGGCTGTGGCAAGAAGAGCGGTGTGGGCCACTGTCTTCTCATCATTGGCCAGACGGAGTTCTTTAAGAACTAGCATGTCATGAGCCCGGGCGAACGATGGAAGAGGTGTGGCGTTGGCGATGTCATCGGCGGTGTTGGAGAAGCGGGGATTGAGACCTCGCAGAAGGGCGAGGACGAGTTGAGAGTCGGCCACAGGGTGGCCGACGTCCCGGCTAGCAGCAGCCTTGACTTTGAGGCGCTGACAGTACGAGGAGACAGAGGAGTCGCCTTGTACCATGGAGTGGAACTCGTTGAGGAGGAAGATGGCGCGAGGCTGCTTGTTGGCCAGGAAGATCCGCTCGATGGCCACCAAGAGGTCCCGGGCGGTGGGGTCGATGTCGTCCATGGCGAGGTCGAGGATAGAGTCGTCGACCGAGCCGAGCAGCCAGCTGCGCACGCAGCACTCGGCGATGTCCCACTGAGGATCATCGGGGCGAGGTGGAGCGGAGCCATCAATATGGGACCGGAGGCCGAATTTTCCACAGGGATTTGAAGAAGAAAACCCACTTGGAATAATTGGCGTTAAGGTCAAGGGAGATAGGAACGTGAGATTTCACGTTCACAGCAGCGTAGGGAGGGGAGAAGATCGGCGAGGTGGTGCCCGAGGTGTGGTCTGTGGCACCGAGGGCCAGAGCAGATTCGGCGACTGGGAGAGTGCCGGAGCTGAGGGCGGACTCGGTGGCCATGACGGGAGAACGGGAGCAAAGAGCCGATGGGAGAAAGAAGCCGATGGGAGGACGGATCGGCCGATCAAGGATGTGAGAAGCCGATGGGAAGTGGGCAGCGGAGTAGGTGAGGAGTGGCTAGCCGATGAGGAGTGGTTGGCCGATGGGGAGTAGGCAGCGGAGTAGGTAAGGAGTGGCTAGCCGATGAGGAGTAGGTGAGTGGCCAGCCGATGAGGAGTAGGCAGCGGAGTAGGTGAGGAGTGGCCAGCCGATGAGGAGTGGTTGGCCGATGGGGAGTAGGCAGCGGAGTAGGTGAGGACAGAGTGGGTAGGTCAGAGAGTGGTTGGGTCACGGACGTGCGAGGATTCACGTCCGTGAAGAGAAGATTCACGTCCGTGGACTCGTGGAGGCCAAGCAGTAGGGCGGACGCGAAAAAGGCAGGGAGTGGCCGGACGCGAAGAGAATATGTTCGCGTCCGGGAGGCAGGGATTCGTGTCCGTGGACACGTTGGACTGGCTCAGACGTGAGGGGAGAAGGTTCGTGTCCGAGAGCCGTTGAGCGTGTCGAAAAGGGCAAGAACCGAGGGAGGTTTCCAGCCGATGGAGGGCTGGACAAGTCCAGTCGATGGAGACGACGAGCGCGGAGGTGCGCCGGCGTTAGAGAAGGAGAGATGCACGAAACAAGAGGAAGAGCGGAGACGGGTGCAAGGAGGGACGAGGAGGCGGATCGAGACCGTCGCCTGGTCGCGCGGAGGTGGGGCGGAGAAAAGGTGACTGCGGGAGAGACGGGGAGAAGAAGAAATGGAGACGAGAGAGCGAGGGGAGTACCGGGAAGAGAGTCGGTGACGGGAAGAAGACGTCGACGAGGAGGAAAGGGTCGGCTCGCCGGAGGAAGAAACTAGCACGTCGGGATGTCTAGACTCGCTCTGATACCATGTAGAAAGGTGTACAGTGACTATGAATCCTCCGAGCGTATACGAGGGGGTCGGGTCTATATATATACAGCCTAGTCCAGTGGTCTGTCTAACACTAAGGTCTATGAACTGAATATAGCCATCAGTTCAACGTAGCTGACATTGTTATCTTACCAGCTTACAAAGGTTTCTGCTTGCCTTTGTTCGTGTTACAACTTCATTTATCTCTTTTGATTTCTTTTGGAGTCACATATGCTTTGTTTTATTGAAAAATACCAATGAGCCAATAAGTATACATCGCCATTAATAACCTAGTCCATCAATTAATTCAAGTTAGTCTTGTCCCTCAATTGCTCCTCATCCTGACCAAAATGCAGACCTATGACTTTCCGAATCTGCATTTCAGATATGCAGGCAAAAGCAAATATATGACTGGCAACAGTGAAATTATGACCATTTTTGTAGCTTGCCATTGAATTTCAATATATTGGGTTCAGAAATCATGTTGAATTGACGGTTCACTCTCAGTAACAATGCACAGATTGTTGATCTAGTACTAACTTGTCAATCAAAATTGCAATATCCTAAGAGCATTTCCTTGCTTTATGCAGTGCTGCTGGAACATCAACCACTCCGACCACTGGAGGCACAACTGGAACAATGACCCCAGGAACCTTAACACCTGGCACCGGCACCGGCACAACCACCGGCACAACCACCGGCACCGGCACTGGCATAGGAACAGGGACTACCACTGGCACCGGGCTGAGCGGGCTAGGGCCAACAGGCACAGGCAGCATGGACACCGCAGCAGCGGGGTTGCATCTAAGAGCTGGGCTAGCCACCTTGTGTGCCATGCTCCTCTCGCTCATTGCGTTCGCATGAGTTCGTATCATTGAAGCAACACCCCTATTCATCGATAGAAAGAAACCGATTTCGGTCACCCTGTTGCAGAGGAGTAATGTAACATGTGAAAAAAATGAACAGAAAACCTGATCCCTCTGAAGATGTCACCCCATCCGAAAACCCACTATTGCCTGCTTCTTGTTTGGTGTCAATGGGTGTTTGTGTGGGGCGTTCCTTTTTTATTTTGTGTACTGTTTAATTTGGTAGGATGTCTTTCTTTCATGCAAGGACACTCTTTTCTCTCTTTCCCCCTATCTTTATTATCTTGTAAATCTAGGGAAACCAATAGGTTGGTTGGAATGACAATGTTGTTGGGACAATGCCAATTTAGGCTGTTATCAATTTTTCATCAAGTTGCCCATCCCTGATGATGGTGTGGCTCACATCCTTTTGCCCTGGGCCTCTGAAAACCGCAAAAATTCAGTCCTTAAGTTACATTAGATCTAATCTAATCAAATCTAATCAGATGGTGCAGATGTGGCTCCTGCCACAGTGACATTTTAGCTCTTAGTATCTGTTAGGTAATGTGGCGCATCAGTGCTGTGCTACTCTGCATCACTGAAACCATCATCCATTTATTGCCCATGTGGGTTCCATCGACCCGGATGCATTTTCTGATTTTTTTCTCTTGTTCATTTCTTGCCCATGTGGGGTTCCATGGCTACGGATGCATTTTTCTCTTGTTGCCTAGCGCATTGAAAGATTCTCATCGATGTTAAAAATTGTGAAACATGCACTTGCAGAGTTGCAGCATTGCAGGTTAGTACTACTACTCACTGATGATTCATCGGTGTGTTGGTACGAAGGCATACGTCTCCGATGCAGGACACAGTCATACATACTCCAGCTAAGCAAAGCTCAGGTAAAGCTGCCATTTTGCAGCGAAACGGTGATGATGGAGTGAACCTGAGTCTGAGCTACTAGGATGGAGGTTGATGATGGTGTCACGGTGTCACTCATGCGGGGCGGGTGGTCGGCGAGTTAAAGGCGCGGCGGGGTCACGGAGGCTGTAATTGCCACGCAGAAGCTAGCATAGCAGGCTGCGCCGAGCGAGCGATGATGCAGAGGCAGCGAGCGTGGGGCTCCGCTCGAATCATGGCGATGGCGGGCGCGCTGCTCGATCTGCCACGGTGCCACCGCCCGGGTCCCTTGCTAATCTTATTACTAATTTCCCATGCTAATCTTATTACTAATTTCTCTATCTAAACTTCCAATCTTCTATCTCAAAGTTGTCAAACACGCCGTGAAGGATTTGACGATGGCCACTGACAAGAAATTTTTAACTCCTAAGCACCTACTGAAGTAGTTTGCGAATTCATATTCATTATGCAGTCCAGTTGTTGCAAGGACCAAGAACAGGATGAAACCAATTCGGTCTCGCCACTCTAGACTCGTAGCTCAATTGATGATGCAGCAGCAGCAGCCCAATTGCTGGGCCTAACTGGGATCTCGGATCTCGGATCAATCTGCGTTTGCTTGTTACTACGTACTTTATTGCTCGAGTTAAAAGACGAATGATGAAATAGACGCACACGGTACAGCCATGTATAGGTCAAGTATCCACAATTCCACACACTTTGCTATCACATCAGACCTCTCCCAGTCTCTTGGCGCATTCCACGCTGCAGTCCAGCGTCTCCTCCACCCCATACTTGTACTTGAACCCTAATTCCACAAGCTTGTTGGTGTCGGCTTGTACCCTCACGCCCTCCCCGATGATCCTGAGAAGACGAACACAAAAGCAATCACGTCATCATTCAGTACCGGAAGAAATAATTAACATATCAAGATGAAGATGTAGGTATTCAAGAGTTTTGATTGGTCGCACACGTACTCCTTGAGCTTGATCTCGATCTCGGGGTACTTGGCGGCGAAGCGGTCGACGTAGTCCTTCATGTTGGGGTAGCCGGCGCAGCAGAGGAAGCGGCCGGCGATGGACGGCTGATCCATGCAGAAGATGTGCGCGCCGCAGACGTCCTCGATGTGCGCCAAGGGAACGGAGCCCAGCAGCGACTGCATGAACTTGAGCGCGTTGTGGTAGAGCTCGTTGCCGGTGAGCGGCGCCACGACCACCGGGATGCTGCTCCAGAGGTACGGCTGCAGCGTGTCGCCGCCGACGAGCGCGCACGTCAGGGAGACCACCTCGAACGCCCTCGTCTCCGACGACGTGTCGTCGTTGTAGCTCAGGAGCTCCTTCTCGGAGAGCGACTTGGATGACACGTAGCCCTGCAAAATATCCATCAGAAAATGCCATCTGCATGCATGCATGTTAGAATTAATGGAGGACTTGGTTGCTGATTGATCATTACGTCCAGGTGAAAGTTGGTTAAGCCGTAGTTGAGGTTGAGAGGAGACCAGCAGGACTCGTTGATGAAGTCCTTGTAGCCGCCGCCGCCGTCCTCCCGGAGCGGCGACGCGGCGGTGACGGAGCCCGTGTGGATGACGCGGCGCACCGTCTTGGCTCGCTCGCATTGCTTCAGAATGATGCGCATTGCGTCCACGGCCGCTTCGGTGGTGTTCTTGTACTGCAAAGATAGAAACTTCTGCTCAGACCAAGTAAACATTGCAGGTAGCCACTTAGCCAGGTAGCAGGACAAGTATTTTTTATGGTCTGATTCGTGTGGCTAGTTGATCGTGGCAGTCATGAACATGTACAAACTTTACAAGTTTTTGCACAAGTATTTTTCCTACGATATCTTCCGTTTTGGTTGAATATCAATCGTAACAGTGATAGGAGCTAAATTCAATCAACAAAAGATCAGTCGCTAATTTCAAAGATTCTGCTTATCTAATTTGAGGAAGATGCATGCAACTTGTTATTGGAAGAAATAATGGTTATGCATACTCTAATTAACTTCAAATAAAAATCTTTGTCTTAAGATAGTATTTTAAATAATTTTCTTGTCTCTAATTAAATATAATTTTTTAATTCATAATTATTCATCATGCAATCCTTGTAATGTCGTTGTAGATTTTTTGCTTCAAAAGACGAAATAAATTCCATTAACTGAAAAGGTGTTTTCCCAAATTTGCTTGGCATAACATTTTCTGCTCCTTTTAATTTGACTTGTTCATACTGAAATTTCGACCTATGCAGGTGCGTCGATTAAACAAAGCTTGCTTTGTTTCTTGAAGAGAGCATTTTTCTTTCACGACGCATACACACATCACACACATATACAACACACTCTCATGAATACATCTCCTAGCACGTGCTTAAATAGAGACCAATGACAATTATCTGGCCTCGCTAAAATCCTATTGAAATTGCACATTCGCGTGTGTAATATTTGTGTTCTATGATTTGAAACATGGTGGGTGATGTATGCATCCATGACTACGTGACACCGATGCTTTTCTAAAGAGCTCCTTTCATTTTTTACTTCACCCATCCAGAACTGTCGCAACATAGGAGCGTCGTCTGCTTGTTAGCTTCAGCCACAACCAAAATTTAAATTTTTAAACTTAATTATAGAGTTAAAGTTGGGTTTTATAATAGTAGTTTATTTTCTAAAGTAATGGTTTTTACCCAAATTATTTTGGTTGCTTTGTTAATTTTTCCACAGTTTATCATACTTAGCCAAAAGTCTCCACAATGATAAGACTCATCTTTCGGATTCCAAAAAAAAAAGAGATTCAGCAAGATATCTTTGCACGCAAGAGGTGACCAAAGTCGATTAACCGCATGCCATCGACGGTGACAGTTAAAAAACAACATCATAGACAGAAACCCAAACGCAGATCAGAAGCTCCTTTTCTTCTCTGATAAAAACAACCGCATACGTGTACGCACAGCGCAACATATTAGCCACCGGTGGAGCTGTATGGTGTTACCGCCATTTTGTAACAGTGACATGTAGAAATATATACAGTGGCTAAGACCTCGAGAGTATATAAGGAGGGATCAGTTATATATATATATACAACGTAGGCCAGTGGTCTAACACCCCCCACAGTCGTAGTGAGAGGGGAACGGACGCAAAGACTGGACCGAAAATTGTTGAAAAAAGACATGGGTAGGTCTTTGGTTATTATATCGGTGAACTGGTACGTCGATGGTACATGAAACACCCGAATCTGTCCTAATGCGACCTTATCACAGACAAAATGGATATCGATCTCGATGTGCTTGGTGCATCGATAATGAGCCGGGTTGGCGATCATGTAGACAGTATTGATATTGTCGTAGTAGACGACGGTTACGGAGGAGAGGGGTGCACGGAGCTCCTGGAGAAGCTGCCGAATCCAGTAGCACTCGGCGACGGCGTGGTACTTGGCTTCGGCGCTAGACCGGGACACTGTAGTCTAGCGTTTTGAGAACTAGGAGACTAGAGTGTCACCGAGAAAAACGCAGTAGCCAGACGTAGAGCATCGAGAGTCGAGGTAGCCTATCCAGTCCGCGTCGGAGTACGCGGTGAGGGAGTCGATGGGGTTGGAGCTGAGATACAGCCTATTGGAGAGCGTACCCTTCACGTAGCATAAGATGCGCTTGAGCAGCGCGAGATGAGGTTTGCGCGAAGCATGCATGTAGCAGAGCCGATATGAAGAGTGAACAGGGGAGCTATCAGACGCAGAGGCCACGAAGCCGATATGCCGAAGATAGGCAGCAAAGCACTAGTACCAGGCACGAGGGGTTTGTTTGAGGCCATAGAGGGAACATTGAAGAAGGCAGGCGTTGTCGGGATGAGAAGGGTCGACGAAGCCTGGGGGCTGCTGGCAGCAGACCGTTTTCGTCAGATGACCGTGAAGAAAGACGTTCTTCACATCAAGCTGATGGATCGGCCAGCAGTGCGAGGTAGCCAAAGTGAGGACGGCCCGGATTGTGGCGGGTTCGACATCGGGTCGTGGGGAGAAACCCCGGACTACCCAGCGAGCCTTGTGACGGGCAAGGGAGCCATCTGCGTGGAATTTGTGTTTAAAAATCCACTTACCGGTCAAATGTTGGTGCTGGGAAGACGGGGGATGAGGCGCTAGGTCTCGTTGTTCATTAGGGCCTTGTACTCGTCGGCCATGGCCACGCGACACTGAGGGTCGGCCAGGATGAAGCAAGATGTCGCCAGGATGGGCAAGATAGAGCCGTGGATGGTGGAGAGCCCGTAGTGCTTGGTGGGCGGAGAGACCCGGTCTGTGAGCGAGTGACCATATAAGAGGTGGAGGGAACTGGAACCGATGGGAGTGCAGGAGAGATAGGAAGAATTGGTCGGGTGGGGGCGTCATCGGCTCCGGATCGACGACTGTAGGTGAGAGGAAAGGAGGGAACTAGATCGGCCTGAGCCGATGGAGTCGGATGGGCCGATTGGTCCGGTCGGTCCGATGGAGATGGAGCAGCCGATGGGGTGGGGGAGCCGATGGAGGCTGAGGAGCCGATGGAAGTGGGGTGTCCGATGGAAAAATGATGGGATCGGTTGAAGCCGATGAGAGGTGGGGCCGATGGGGGTCCGATGGGCCGGGGATGGATGCCCTGCGAGGTGAGGAGGTTTGTAACGGTATGGTTGACAAATTCCGTACCGTTATCGGCTTGTAAAGCCTTGATGGGGAGGTTGAACTGGGTGGATATGTATGTGACGAAGTGAGTGAGGTGAGAGGCGACCTCGGATTTGTGGATGAGCGGGAAGGTCCAGCAATAGTGTGTGTAATCGTCAAGTATAGCGAGATAATACTGATTACCGGAGACACTTTTAACTGGAAACGTCCATACATCACAATGTATAAGTTCAAATGGACGCGAGGTACAGGAGAGAGAACTAGAAAAGGGCAGACACACATGTTTGCCAAGTTGACATGAGTGGCAAACTGTGGAGCTGCTGTGAGTACATCGGATGGAGGCGCTGCGACAGAGGGTGGCGACAGCGTCGGGGCCGGGATGGCCGACGGATGGAAAACATGTCTCGTCAAAAATGACGTGACGAGAGACGAGGACCCGTCGGGTGGAAAGGTCGAGGCATCGGTATCCCTTGTGAGAGGAGGGATAGCCGAGGAGAATGCAGGTGGTGAAGCTAGGAGCGAGTTTGTGGGAAGCAGTGACGGTGAGGTTTGGGTAGCAGAGGCACCCGAAGATGCGAAGGTAGGAGTAGTCGGGCGCCGTGTGGTAAAGAAGGGCATATGGAACGTTGTTTTGAACGGAGGAGCATGGGCGCCGATTGAGGAGATAAGTCGTAGTAGCCAGAGCTTCTACCCAGTAAGTGGGCGTGAAGTAGCATAGTATGACTGATGTTGTTGAGGGTGCAAAGGAGGCGCTCGGCTTTGCCATTCTAAGGAGAGGTGTAGGGGCAGGAGAGCCGTAGATGGATGCCCTGCGAGGTGAGGAGGTTTGTAACGGTATGGTTGACGAATTGCATACCGTTATCGGCTTGTAAAGCCTTGATGGGGATACGTGACGAAGTGAGTGAGGTGAGAGGCGACCTCGGATTTGTGGATGAGCGGAAAGGTCCAGCAATAGTGTGTGTAATCGTCAAGTATAGCGAGATAATACTGATTACCGGAGACACTTTTAACTGGGGACGTCCATACATCACAATGTATAAGTTCAAATGGACGCGAGGTACAGGAGAGATAACTAGAAAAGGACAGACGCACATGTTTGCCAAGTTGACATGAGTGGCAAACTGTGGAGCTGTTGTGAGTACATCGGATGGAGGCGCTGCAACGGAGGGTGGCGACAGCGTCGGGGCCAGGGTGGCCGAGGCGAAGGTGCCAAAGGTTGGTGGAGAGGGCGACGCTGGCGTGTGGGGTGGACGGTGCAGCGGGAATGGTGTAGAGGTCACCGCCACTATTGCAGCGAAGGATCTGTCGCCGAGTTGCGATATCCTTCACAGAGAAACCAGACGCGTCAAATTCAATGGAGCAGTGGTTGTCTCGTGTGAATTGGCGAACAGATATAAGATTGTGAATGAGAGAAGGGACGATAAGAACATTGCGTAGGGGAGGTTTGTGTTGGATGTAGACAGAGAGGAGTCACCGCGGCATTAGACAGGAAGAGAGTGACCATTGCCGATGGTGACAAAATGGGAGGAAGAGGGGTGACAGGAGCAAAGTATACCGGCCGATGACGCCATGTGTGAAGACGCCCCAGAGTCCAGCACCCAAGGGTGTTGTGGTTGGAGCGTCATCTGGTTAAGGGCAGCGACGAGGCCAGCCTGGTTCCAGGAGGGAACCGATTGGGTGGTTGGGGTCGGTAGCATCGGCTGAGGCGGTAGAACGGGAGCCGATGCCAGGTGAGCCTGGGGATGGGCGCTGAGAACTCCGGGTTGCCAGCCGATAGGGCTGCGTGGCTGGGGCTAGGGCGCCCAGGGGTTGTAGCAGAGCCACGGACCCGTGGGACCGGCAGGGTGGGTAGGGACCGAGGTAGGTCGTGGTGGCGTCAGACCCTGCCAGGTCCTGCCTTTGCCTTTGCCCTTGCCTTTCTCGGTGCGGGCTGTGTTGCTGTGGCCGGAGCCATGGCCATCAGGACCGCGGGAGGAAGGGGCAGCGCAAGAAGCTCGGCAGCCATTATCGGCTGTGGCAAGAAGAGCGGTGTGGGCCACTGTCTTCTCATCATTGGCCAGACGGAGTTCTTTAAGAACTAGCATGTCATGAGCCCGGGCGAACGATGGAAGAGGTGTGGCGTTGGCGATGTCATCGGCGGTGTTGGAGAAGCGGGGATTGAGACCTCGCAGAAGGGCGAGGACGAGTTGAGAGTCGGCCACAGGGTGGCCGACGTCCCGGCTAGCAGCAGCCTTGACTTTGAGGCGCTGACAGTACGAGGAGACAGAGGAGTCGCCTTGTACCATGGAGTGGAACTCGTTGAGGAGGAAGATGGCGCGAGGCTGCTTGTTGGCCAGGAAGATCCGCTCGATGGCCACCAAGAGGTCCCGGGCGGTGGGGTCGATGTCGTCCATGGCGAGGTCGAGGATAGAGTCGTCGACCGAGCCGAGCAGCCAGCTGCGCACGCAGCACTCGGCGATGTCCCACTGAGGATCATCGGGGCGAGGTGGAGCGGAGCCATCAATATGGGACCGGAGGCCGAATTTTCCACAGGGATTTGAAGAAGAAAACCCACTTGGAATAATTGGCGTTAAGGTCAAGGGAGATAGGAACGTGAGATTTCACGTTCACAGCAGCGTAGGGAGGGGAGAAGATCGGCGAGGTGGTGCCCGAGGTGTGGTCTGTGGCACCGAGGGCCAGAGCAGATTCGGCGACTGGGAGAGTGCCGGAGCTGAGGGCGGACTCGGTGGCCATGACGGGAGAACGGGAGCAAAGAGCCGATGGGAGAAAGAAGCCGATGGGAGGACGGATCGGCCGATCAAGGATGTGAGAAGCCGATGGGAAGTGGGCAGCGGAGTAGGTGAGGAGTGGCTAGCCGATGAGGAGTGGTTGGCCGATGGGGAGTAGGCAGCGGAGTAGGTAAGGAGTGGCTAGCCGATGAGGAGTAGGTGAGTGGCCAGCCGATGAGGAGTAGGCAGCGGAGTAGGTGAGGAGTGGCCAGCCGATGAGGAGTGGTTGGCCGATGGGGAGTAGGCAGCGAAGTAGGTGAGGACAGAGTGGGTAGGTCAGAGAGTGGTTGGGTCACGGACGTGCGAGGATTCACGTCCGTGAAGAGAAGATTCACGTCCGTGGACTCGTGGAGGCCAAGCAGTAGGGCGGACGCGAAAAAGGCAGGGAGTGGCCGGACGCGAAGAGAATATGTTCGCGTCCGGGAGGCAGGGATTCGTGTCCGTGGACACGTTGGACTGGCTCAGACGTGAGGGGAGAAGGTTCGTGTCCGAGAGCCGTTGAGCGTGTCGAAAAGGGCAAGAACCGAGGGAGGTTTCCAGCCGATGGAGGGCTGGACAAGTCCAGTCGATGGAGACGACGAGCGCGGAGGTGCGCCGGCGTTAGAGAAGGAGAGATGCACGAAACAAGAGGAAGAGCGGAGACGGGTGCAAGGAGGGACGAGGAGGCGGATCGAGACCGTCGCCTGGTCGCGCGGAGGTGGGGCGGAGAAAAGGTGACTGCGGGAGAGACGGGGAGAAGAAGAAATGGAGACGAGAGAGCGAGGGGAGTACCGGGAAGAGAGTCGGTGACGGGAAGAAGACGTCGACGAGGAGGAAAGGGTCGGCTCGCCGGAGGAAGAAACTAGCACGTCGGGATGTCTAGACTCGCTCTGATACCATGTAGAAAGGTGTACAGTGACTATGAATCCTCCGAGCGTATACGAGGGGGTCGGGTCTATATATATACAGCCTAGGCCAGTGGTCTGTCTAACACTAAGGTCTATGAACTGAATATAGCCATCAGTTCAACGTAGCTGACATTGTTATCTTACCAGCTTACAAAGGTTTCTGCTTGCCTTTGTTCGTGTTACAACTTCATTTATCTCTTTTGATTTCTTTTGGAGTCACATATGCTTTGTTTTATTGAAAAATACCAATGAGCCAATAAGTATACATCGCCATTAATAACCTAGTCCATCAATTAATTCAAGTTAGTCTTGTCCCTCAATTGCTCCTCATCCTGACCAAAATGCAGACCTATGACTTTCCGAATCTGCATTTCAGATATGCAGGCAAAAGCAAATATATGACTGGCAACAGTGAAATTATGACCATTTTTGTAGCTTGCCATTGAATTTCAATATATTGGGTTCAGAAATCATGTTGAATTGACGGTTCACTCTCAGTAACAATGCACAGATTGTTGATCTAGTACTAACTTGTCAATCAAAATTGCAATATCCTAAGAGCATTTCCTTGCTTTATGCAGTGCTGCTGGAACATCAACCACTCCGACCACTGGAGGCACAACTGGAACAATGACCCCAGGAACCTTAACACCTGGCACCGGCACCGGCACAACCACCGGCACAACCACCGGCACCGGCACTGGCATAGGAACAGGGACTACCACTGGCACCGGGCTGAGCGGGCTAGGGCCAACAGGCACAGGCAGCATGGACACCGCAGCAGCGGGGTTGCATCTAAGAGCTGGGCTAGCCACCTTGTGTGCCATGCTCCTCTCGCTCATTGCGTTCGCATGAGTTCGTATCATTGAAGCAACACCCCTATTCATCGATAGAAAGAAACCGATTTCGGTCACCCTGTTGCAGAGGAGTAATGTAACATGTGAAAAAAATGAACAGAAAACCTGATCCCTCTGAAGATGTCACCCCATCCGAAAACCCACTATTGCCTGCTTCTTGTTTGGTGTCAATGGGTGTTTGTGTGGGGCGTTCCTTTTTTATTTTGTGTACTGTTTAATTTGGTAGGATGTCTTTCTTTCATGCAAGGACACTCTTTTCTCTCTTTCCCCCTATCTTTATTATCTTGTAAATCTAGGGAAACCAATAGGTTGGTTGGAATGACAATGTTGTTGGGACAATGCCAATTTAGGCTGTTATCAATTTTTCATCAAGTTGCCCATCCCTGATGATGGTGTGGCTCACATCCTTTTGCCCTGGGCCTCTGAAAACCGCAAAAATTCAGTCCTTAAGTTACATTAGATCTAATCTAATCAAATCTAATCAGATGGTGCAGATGTGGCTCCTGCCACAGTGACATTTTAGCTCTTAGTATCTGTTAGGTAATGTGGCGCATCAGTGCTGTGCTACTCTGCATCACTGAAACCATCATCCATTTATTGCCCATGTGGGTTCCATCGACCCGGATGCATTTTCTGATTTTTTTCTCTTGTTCATTTCTTGCCCATGTGGGGTTCCATGGCTACGGATGCATTTTTCTCTTGTTGCCTAGCGCATTGAAAGATTCTCATCGATGTTAAAAATTGTGAAACATGCACTTGCAGAGTTGCAGCATTGCAGGTTAGTACTACTACTCACTGATGATTCATCGGTGTGTTGGTACGAAGGCATACGTCTCCGATGCAGGACACAGTCATACATACTCCAGCTAAGCAAAGCTCAGGTAAAGCTGCCATTTTGCAGCGAAACGGTGATGATGGAGTGAACCTGAGTCTGAGCTACTAGGATGGAGGTTGATGATGGTGTCACGGTGTCACTCATGCGGGGCGGGTGGTCGGCGAGTTAAAGGCGCGGCGGGGTCACGGAGGCTGTAATTGCCACGCAGAAGCTAGCATAGCAGGCTGCGCCGAGCGAGCGATGATGCAGAGGCAGCGAGCGTGGGGCTCCGCTCGAATCATGGCGATGGCGGGCGCGCTGCTCGATCTGCCACGGTGCCACCGCCCGGGTCCCTTGCTAATCTTATTACTAATTTCCCATGCTAATCTTATTACTAATTTCTCTATCTAAACTTCCAATCTTCTATCTCAAAGTTGTCAAACACGCCGTGAAGGATTTGACGATGGCCACTGACAAGAAATTTTTAACTCCTAAGCACCTACTGAAGTAGTTTGCGAATTCATATTCATTATGCAGTCCAGTTGTTGCAAGGACCAAGAACAGGATGAAACCAATTCGGTCTCGCCACTCTAGACTCGTAGCTCAATTGATGATGCAGCAGCAGCAGCCCAATTGCTGGGCCTAACTGGGATCTCGGATCTCGGATCAATCTGCGTTTGCTTGTTACTACGTACTTTATTGCTCGAGTTAAAAGACGAATGATGAAATAGACGCACACGGTACAGCCATGTATAGGTCAAGTATCCACAATTCCACACACTTTGCTATCACATCAGACCTCTCCCAGTCTCTTGGCGCATTCCACGCTGCAGTCCAGCGTCTCCTCCACCCCATACTTGTACTTGAACCCTAATTCCACAAGCTTGTTGGTGTCGGCTTGTACCCTCACGCCCTCCCCGATGATCCTGAGAAGACGAACACAAAAGCAATCACGTCATCATTCAGTACCGGAAGAAATAATTAACATATCAAGATGAAGATGTAGGTATTCAAGAGTTTTGATTGGTCGCACACGTACTCCTTGAGCTTGATCTCGATCTCGGGGTACTTGGCGGCGAAGCGGTCGACGTAGTCCTTCATGTTGGGGTAGCCGGCGCAGCAGAGGAAGCGGCCGGCGATGGACGGCTGATCCATGCAGAAGATGTGCGCGCCGCAGACGTCCTCGATGTGCGCCAAGGGAACGGAGCCCAGCAGCGACTGCATGAACTTGAGCGCGTTGTGGTAGAGCTCGTTGCCGGTGAGCGGCGCCACGACCACCGGGATGCTGCTCCAGAGGTACGGCTGCAGCGTGTCGCCGCCGACGAGCGCGCACGTCAGGGAGACCACCTCGAACGCCCTCGTCTCCGACGACGTGTCGTCGTTGTAGCTCAGGAGCTCCTTCTCGGAGAGCGACTTGGATGACACGTAGCCCTGCAAAATATCCATCAGAAAATGCCATCTGCATGCATGCATGTTAGAATTAATGGAGGACTTGGTTGCTGATTGATCATTACGTCCAGGTGAAAGTTGGTTAAGCCGTAGTTGAGGTTGAGAGGAGACCAGCAGGACTCGTTGATGAAGTCCTTGTAGCCGCCGCCGCCGTCCTCCCGGAGCGGCGACGCGGCGGTGACGGAGCCCGTGTGGATGACGCGGCGCACCGTCTTGGCTCGCTCGCATTGCTTCAGAATGATGCGCATTGCGTCCACGGCCGCTTCGGTGGTGTTCTTGTACTGCAAAGATAGAAACTTCTGCTCAGACCAAGTAAACATTGCAGGTAGCCACTTAGCCAGGTAGCAGGACAAGTATTTTTTATGGTCTGATTCGTGTGGCTAGTTGATCGTGGCAGTCATGAACATGTACAAACTTTACAAGTTTTTGCACAAGTATTTTTCCTACGATATCTTCCGTTTTGGTTGAATATCAATCGTAACAGTGATAGGAGCTAAATTCAATCAACAAAAGATCAGTCGCTAATTTCAAAGATTCTGCTTATCTAATTTGAGGAAGATGCATGCAACTTGTTATTGGAAGAAATAATGGTTATGCATACTCTAATTAACTTCAAATAAAAATCTTTGTCTTAAGATAGTATTTTAAATAATTTTCTTGTCTCTAATTAAATATAATTTTTTAATTCATAATTATTCATCATGCAATCCTTGTAATGTCGTTGTAGATTTTTTGCTTCAAAAGACGAAATAAATTCCATTAACTGAAAAGGTGTTTTCCCAAATTTGCTTGGCATAACATTTTCTGCTCCTTTTAATTTGACTTGTTCATACTGAAATTTCGACCTATGCAGGTGCGTCGATTAAACAAAGCTTGCTTTGTTTCTTGAAGAGAGCATTTTTCTTTCACGACGCATACACACATCACACACATATACAACACACTCTCATGAATACATCTCCTAGCACGTGCTTAAATAGAGACCAATGACAATTATCTGGCCTCGCTAAAATCCTATTGAAATTGCACATTCGCGTGTGTAATATTTGTGTTCTATGATTTGAAACATGGTGGGTGATGTATGCATCCATGACTACGTGACACCGATGCTTTTCTAAAGAGCTCCTTTCATTTTTTACTTCACCCATCCAGAACTGTCGCAACATAGGAGCGTCGTCTGCTTGTTAGCTTCAGCCACAACCAAAATTTAAATTTTTAAACTTAATTATAGAGTTAAAGTTGGGTTTTATAATAGTAGTTTATTTTCTAAAGTAATGGTTTTTACCCAAATTATTTTGGTTGCTTTGTTAATTTTTCCACAGTTTATCATACTTAGCCAAAAGTCTCCACAATGATAAGACTCATCTTTCGGATTCCAAAAAAAAAAGAGATTCAGCAAGATATCTTTGCACGCAAGAGGTGACCAAAGTCGATTAACCGCATGCCATCGACGGTGACAGTTAAAAAACAACATCATAGACAGAAACCCAAACGCAGATCAGAAGCTCCTTTTCTTCTCTGATAAAAACAACCGCATACGTGTACGCACAGCGCAACATATTAGCCACCGGTGGAGCTGTATGGTGTTACCGCCATTTTGTAACAGTGACATGTAGAAATATATACAGTGGCTAAGACCTCGAGAGTATATAAGGAGGGATCAGTTATATATATATATACAACGTAGGCCAGTGGTCTAACACCCCCCACAGTCGTAGTGAGAGGGGAACGGACGCAAAGACTGGACCGAAAATTGTTGAAAAAAGACATGGGTAGGTCTTTGGTTATTATATCGGTGAACTGGTACGTCGATGGTACATGAAACACCCGAATCTGTCCTAATGCGACCTTATCACAGACAAAATGGATATCGATCTCGATGTGCTTGGTGCATCGATAATGAGCCGGGTTGGCGATCATGTAGACAGTATTGATATTGTCGTAGTAGACGACGGTTACGGAGGAGAGGGGTGCACGGAGCTCCTGGAGAAGCTGCCGAATCCAGTAGCACTCGGCGACGGCGTGGTACTTGGCTTCGGCGCTAGACCGGGACACTGTAGTCTAGCGTTTTGAGAACTAGGAGACTAGAGTGTCACCGAGAAAAACGCAGTAGCCAGACGTAGAGCATCGAGAGTCGAGGTAGCCTATCCAGTCCGCGTCGGAGTACGCGGTGAGGGAGTCGATGGGGTTGGAGCTGAGATACAGCCTATTGGAGAGCGTACCCTTCACGTAGCATAAGATGCGCTTGAGCAGCGCGAGATGAGGTTTGCGCGAAGCATGCATGTAGCAGAGCCGATATGAAGAGTGAACAGGGGAGCTATCAGACGCAGAGGCCACGAAGCCGATATGCCGAAGATAGGCAGCAAAGCACTAGTACCAGGCACGAGGGGTTTGTTTGAGGCCATAGAGGGAACATTGAAGAAGGCAGGCGTTGTCGGGATGAGAAGGGTCGACGAAGCCTGGGGGCTGCTGGCAGCAGACCGTTTTCGTCAGATGACCGTGAAGAAAGACGTTCTTCACATCAAGCTGATGGATCGGCCAGCAGTGCGAGGTAGCCAAAGTGAGGACGGCCCGGATTGTGGCGGGTTCGACATCGGGTCGTGGGGAGAAACCCCGGACTACCCAGCGAGCCTTGTGACGGGCAAGGGAGCCATCTGCGTGGAATTTGTGTTTAAAAATCCACTTACCGGTCAAATGTTGGTGCTGGGAAGACGGGGGATGAGGCGCTAGGTCTCGTTGTTCATTAGGGCCTTGTACTCGTCGGCCATGGCCACGCGACACTGAGGGTCGGCCAGGATGAAGCAAGATGTCGCCAGGATGGGCAAGATAGAGCCGTGGATGGTGGAGAGCCCGTAGTGCTTGGTGGGCGGAGAGACCCGGTCTGTGAGCGAGTGACCATATAAGAGGTGGAGGGAACTGGAACCGATGGGAGTGCAGGAGAGATAGGAAGAATTGGTCGGGTGGGGGCGTCATCGGCTCCGGATCGACGACTGTAGGTGAGAGGAAAGGAGGGAACTAGATCGGCCTGAGCCGATGGAGTCGGATGGGCCGATTGGTCCGGTCGGTCCGATGGAGATGGAGCAGCCGATGGGGTGGGGGAGCCGATGGAGGCTGAGGAGCCGATGGAAGTGGGGTGTCCGATGGAAAAATGATGGGATCGGTTGAAGCCGATGAGAGGTGGGGCCGATGGGGGTCCGATGGGCCGGGGATGGATGCCCTGCGAGGTGAGGAGGTTTGTAACGGTATGGTTGACAAATTCCGTACCGTTATCGGCTTGTAAAGCCTTGATGGGGAGGTTGAACTGGGTGGATATGTATGTGACGAAGTGAGTGAGGTGAGAGGCGACCTCGGATTTGTGGATGAGCGGGAAGGTCCAGCAATAGTGTGTGTAATCGTCAAGTATAGCGAGATAATACTGATTACCGGAGACACTTTTAACTGGAAACGTCCATACATCACAATGTATAAGTTCAAATGGACGCGAGGTACAGGAGAGAGAACTAGAAAAGGGCAGACACACATGTTTGCCAAGTTGACATGAGTGGCAAACTGTGGAGCTGCTGTGAGTACATCGGATGGAGGCGCTGCGACAGAGGGTGGCGACAGCGTCGGGGCCGGGATGGCCGACGGATGGAAAACATGTCTCGTCAAAAATGACGTGACGAGAGACGAGGACCCGTCGGGTGGAAAGGTCGAGGCATCGGTATCCCTTGTGAGAGGAGGGATAGCCGAGGAGAATGCAGGTGGTGAAGCTAGGAGCGAGTTTGTGGGAAGCAGTGACGGTGAGGTTTGGGTAGCAGAGGCACCCGAAGATGCGAAGGTAGGAGTAGTCGGGCGCCGTGTGGTAAAGAAGGGCATATGGAACGTTGTTTTGAACGGAGGAGCATGGGCGCCGATTGAGGAGATAAGTCGTAGTAGCCAGAGCTTCTACCCAGTAAGTGGGCGTGAAGTAGCATAGTATGACTGATGTTGTTGAGGGTGCAAAGGAGGCGCTCGGCTTTGCCATTCTAAGGAGAGGTGTAGGGGCAGGAGAGCCGTAGATGGATGCCCTGCGAGGTGAGGAGGTTTGTAACGGTATGGTTGACGAATTGCATACCGTTATCGGCTTGTAAAGCCTTGATGGGGATACGTGACGAAGTGAGTGAGGTGAGAGGCGACCTCGGATTTGTGGATGAGCGGAAAGGTCCAGCAATAGTGTGTGTAATCGTCAAGTATAGCGAGATAATACTGATTACCGGAGACACTTTTAACTGGGGACGTCCATACATCACAATGTATAAGTTCAAATGGACGCGAGGTACAGGAGAGATAACTAGAAAAGGACAGACGCACATGTTTGCCAAGTTGACATGAGTGGCAAACTGTGGAGCTGTTGTGAGTACATCGGATGGAGGCGCTGCAACGGAGGGTGGCGACAGCGTCGGGGCCAGGGTGGCCGAGGCGAAGGTGCCAAAGGTTGGTGGAGAGGGCGACGCTGGCGTGTGGGGTGGACGGTGCAGCGGGAATGGTGTAGAGGTCACCGCCACTATTGCAGCGAAGGATCTGTCGCCGAGTTGCGATATCCTTCACAGAGAAACCAGACGCGTCAAATTCAATGGAGCAGTGGTTGTCTCGTGTGAATTGGCGAACAGATATAAGATTGTGAATGAGAGAAGGGACGATAAGAACATTGCGTAGGGGAGGTTTGTGTTGGATGTAGACAGAGAGGAGTCACCGCGGCATTAGACAGGAAGAGAGTGACCATTGCCGATGGTGACAAAATGGGAGGAAGAGGGGTGACAGGAGCAAAGTATACCGGCCGATGACGCCATGTGTGAAGACGCCCCAGAGTCCAGCACCCAAGGGTGTTGTGGTTGGAGCGTCATCTGGTTAAGGGCAGCGACGAGGCCAGCCTGGTTCCAGGAGGGAACCGATTGGGTGGTTGGGGTCGGTAGCATCGGCTGAGGCGGTAGAACGGGAGCCGATGCCAGGTGAGCCTGGGGATGGGCGCCGAGAACTCCGGGTTGCCAGCCGATAGGGCTGCGTGGCTGGGGCTAGGGCGCCCAGGGGTTGTAGCAGAGCCACGGACCCGTGGGACCGGCAGGGTGGGTAGGGACCGAGGTAGGTCGTGGTGGCGTCAGACCCTGCCAGGTCCTGCCTTTGCCTTTGCCCTTGCCTTTCTCGGTGCGGGCTGTGTTGCTGTGGCCGGAGCCATGGCCATCAGGACCGCGGGAGGAAGGGGCAGCGCAAGAAGCTCGGCAGCCATTATCGGCTGTGGCAAGAAGAGCGGTGTGGGCCACTGTCTTCTCATCATTGGCCAGACGGAGTTCTTTAAGAACTAGCATGTCATGAGCCCGGGCGAACGATGGAAGAGGTGTGGCGTTGGCGATGTCATCGGCGGTGTTGGAGAAGCGGGGATTGAGACCTCGCAGAAGGGCGAGGACGAGTTGAGAGTCGGCCACAGGGTGGCCGACGTCCCGGCTAGCAGCAGCCTTGACTTTGAGGCGCTGACAGTACGAGGAGACAGAGGAGTCGCCTTGTACCATGGAGTGGAACTCGTTGAGGAGGAAGATGGCGCGAGGCTGCTTGTTGGCCAGGAAGATCCGCTCGATGGCCACCAAGAGGTCCCGGGCGGTGGGGTCGATGTCGTCCATGGCGAGGTCGAGGATAGAGTCGTCGACCGAGCCGAGCAGCCAGCTGCGCACGCAGCACTCGGCGATGTCCCACTGAGGATCATCGGGGCGAGGTGGAGCGGAGCCATCAATATGGGACCGGAGGCCGAATTTTCCACAGGGATTTGAAGAAGAAAACCCACTTGGAATAATTGGCGTTAAGGTCAAGGGAGATAGGAACGTGAGATTTCACGTTCACAGCAGCGTAGGGAGGGGAGAAGATCGGCGAGGTGGTGCCCGAGGTGTGGTCTGTGGCACCGAGGGCCAGAGCAGATTCGGCGACTGGGAGAGTGCCGGAGCTGAGGGCGGACTCGGTGGCCATGACGGGAGAACGGGAGCAAAGAGCCGATGGGAGAAAGAAGCCGATGGGAGGACGGATCGGCCGATCAAGGATGTGAGAAGCCGATGGGAAGTGAGCAGCGGAGTAGGTGAGGAGTGGCTAGCCGATGAGGAGTGGTTGGCCGATGGGGAGTAGGCAGCGGAGTAGGTAAGGAGTGGCTAGCCGATGAGGAGTAGGTGAGTGGCCAGCCGATGAGGAGTAGGCAGCGGAGTAGGTGAGGAGTGGCCAGCCGATGAGGAGTGGTTGGCCGATGGGGAGTAGGCAGCGGAGTAGGTGAGGACAGAGTGGGTAGGTCAGAGAGTGGTTGGGTCACGGACGTGCGAGGATTCACGTCCGTGAAGAGAAGATTCACGTCCGTGGACTCGTGGAGGCCAAGCAGTAGGGCGGACGCGAAAAAGGCAGGGAGTGGCCGGACGCGAAGAGAATATGTTCGCGTCCGGGAGGCAGGGATTCGTGTCCGTGGACACGTTGGACTGGCTCAGACGTGAGGGGAGAAGGTTCGTGTCCGAGAGCCGTTGAGCGTGTCGAAAAGGGCAAGAACCGAGGGAGGTTTCCAGCCGATGGAGGGCTGGACAAGTCCAGTCGATGGAGACGACGAGCGCGGAGGTGCGCCGGCGTTAGAGAAGGAGAGATGCACGAAACAAGAGGAAGAGCGGAGACGGGTGCAAGGAGGGACGAGGAGGCGGATCGAGACCGTCGCCTGGTCGCGCGGAGGTGGGGCGGAGAAAAGGTGACTGCGGGAGAGACGGGGAGAAGAAGAAATGGAGACGAGAGAGCGAGGGGAGTACCGGGAAGAGAGTCGGTGACGGGAAGAAGACGTCGACGAGGAGGAAAGGGTCGGCTCGCCGGAGGAAGAAACTAGCACGTCGGGATGTCTAGACTCGCTCTGATACCATGTAGAAAGGTGTACAGTGACTATGAATCCTCCGAGCGTATACGAGGGGGTCGGGTCTATATATATACAGCCTAGGCCAGTGGTCTGTCTAACACTAAGGTCTATGAACTGAATATAGCCATCAGTTCAACGTAGCTGACATTGTTATCTTACCAGCTTACAAAGGTTTCTGCTTGCCTTTGTTCGTGTTACAACTTCATTTATCTCTTTTGATTTCTTTTGGAGTCACATATGCTTTGTTTTATTGAAAAATACCAATGAGCCAATAAGTATACATCGCCATTAATAACCTAGTCCATCAATTAATTCAAGTTAGTCTTGTCCCTCAATTGCTCCTCATCCTGACCAAAATGCAGACCTATGACTTTCCGAATCTGCATTTCAGATATGCAGGCAAAAGCAAATATATGACTGGCAACAGTGAAATTATGACCATTTTTGTAGCTTGCCATTGAATTTCAATATATTGGGTTCAGAAATCATGTTGAATTGACGGTTCACTCTCAGTAACAATGCACAGATTGTTGATCTAGTACTAACTTGTCAATCAAAATTGCAATATCCTAAGAGCATTTCCTTGCTTTATGCAGTGCTGCTGGAACATCAACCACTCCGACCACTGGAGGCACAACTGGAACAATGACCCCAGGAACCTTAACACCTGGCACCGGCACCGGCACAACCACCGGCACAACCACCGGCACCGGCACTGGCATAGGAACAGGGACTACCACTGGCACCGGGCTGAGCGGGCTAGGGCCAACAGGCACAGGCAGCATGGACACCGCAGCAGCGGGGTTGCATCTAAGAGCTGGGCTAGCCACCTTGTGTGCCATGCTCCTCTCGCTCATTGCGTTCGCATGAGTTCGTATCATTGAAGCAACACCCCTATTCATCGATAGAAAGAAACCGATTTCGGTCACCCTGTTGCAGAGGAGTAATGTAACATGTGAAAAAAATGAACAGAAAACCTGATCCCTCTGAAGATGTCACCCCATCCGAAAACCCACTATTGCCTGCTTCTTGTTTGGTGTCAATGGGTGTTTGTGTGGGGCGTTCCTTTTTTATTTTGTGTACTGTTTAATTTGGTAGGATGTCTTTCTTTCATGCAAGGACACTCTTTTCTCTCTTTCCCCCTATCTTTATTATCTTGTAAATCTAGGGAAACCAATAGGTTGGTTGGAATGACAATGTTGTTGGGACAATGCCAATTTAGGCTGTTATCAATTTTTCATCAAGTTGCCCATCCCTGATGATGGTGTGGCTCACATCCTTTTGCCCTGGGCCTCTGAAAACCGCAAAAATTCAGTCCTTAAGTTACATTAGATCTAATCTAATCAAATCTAATCAGATGGTGCAGATGTGGCTCCTGCCACAGTGACATTTTAGCTCTTAGTATCTGTTAGGTAATGTGGCGCATCAGTGCTGTGCTACTCTGCATCACTGAAACCATCATCCATTTATTGCCCATGTGGGTTCCATCGACCCGGATGCATTTTCTGATTTTTTTCTCTTGTTCATTTCTTGCCCATGTGGGGTTCCATGGCTACGGATGCATTTTTCTCTTGTTGCCTAGCGCATTGAAAGATTCTCATCGATGTTAAAAATTGTGAAACATGCACTTGCAGAGTTGCAGCATTGCAGGTTAGTACTACTACTCACTGATGATTCATCGGTGTGTTGGTACGAAGGCATACGTCTCCGATGCAGGACACAGTCATACATACTCCAGCTAAGCAAAGCTCAGGTAAAGCTGCCATTTTGCAGCGAAACGGTGATGATGGAGTGAACCTGAGTCTGAGCTACTAGGATGGAGGTTGATGATGGTGTCAC
Source organism: Oryza coarctata (assembly GCA_030770085.1). NCBI lineage: Eukaryota > Viridiplantae > Streptophyta > Magnoliopsida > Poales > Poaceae > Oryza > Oryza coarctata. The sequence continues at coordinate 17,211,742 of CM061475.1, forward strand.
GGTGTCACTCATGCGGGGCGGGTGGTCGGCGAGTTAAAGGCGCGGCGGGGTCACGGAGGCTGTAATTGCCACGCAGAAGCTAGCATAGCAGGCTGCGCCGAGCGAGCGATGATGCAGAGGCAGCGAGCGTGGGGCTCCGCTCGAATCATGGCGATGGCGGGCGCGCTGCTCGATCTGCCACGGTGCCACCGCCCGGGTCCCTTGCTAATCTTATTACTAATTTCCCATGCTAATCTTATTACTAATTTCTCTATCTAAACTTCCAATCTTCTATCTCAAAGTTGTCAAACACGCCGTGAAGGATTTGACGATGGCCACTGACAAGAAATTTTTAACTCCTAAGCACCTACTGAAGTAGTTTGCGAATTCATATTCATTATGCAGTCCAGTTGTTGCAAGGACCAAGAACAGGATGAAACCAATTCGGTCTCGCCACTCTAGACTCGTAGCTCAATTGATGATGCAGCAGCAGCAGCCCAATTGCTGGGCCTAACTGGGATCTCGGATCTCGGATCAATCTGCGTTTGCTTGTTACTACGTACTTTATTGCTCGAGTTAAAAGACGAATGATGAAATAGACGCACACGGTACAGCCATGTATAGGTCAAGTATCCACAATTCCACACACTTTGCTATCACATCAGACCTCTCCCAGTCTCTTGGCGCATTCCACGCTGCAGTCCAGCGTCTCCTCCACCCCATACTTGTACTTGAACCCTAATTCCACAAGCTTGTTGGTGTCGGCTTGTACCCTCACGCCCTCCCCGATGATCCTGAGAAGACGAACACAAAAGCAATCACGTCATCATTCAGTACCGGAAGAAATAATTAACATATCAAGATGAAGATGTAGGTATTCAAGAGTTTTGATTGGTCGCACACGTACTCCTTGAGCTTGATCTCGATCTCGGGGTACTTGGCGGCGAAGCGGTCGACGTAGTCCTTCATGTTGGGGTAGCCGGCGCAGCAGAGGAAGCGGCCGGCGATGGACGGCTGATCCATGCAGAAGATGTGCGCGCCGCAGACGTCCTCGATGTGCGCCAAGGGAACGGAGCCCAGCAGCGACTGCATGAACTTGAGCGCGTTGTGGTAGAGCTCGTTGCCGGTGAGCGGCGCCACGACCACCGGGATGCTGCTCCAGAGGTACGGCTGCAGCGTGTCGCCGCCGACGAGCGCGCACGTCAGGGAGACCACCTCGAACGCCCTCGTCTCCGACGACGTGTCGTCGTTGTAGCTCAGGAGCTCCTTCTCGGAGAGCGACTTGGATGACACGTAGCCCTGCAAAATATCCATCAGAAAATGCCATCTGCATGCATGCATGTTAGAATTAATGGAGGACTTGGTTGCTGATTGATCATTACGTCCAGGTGAAAGTTGGTTAAGCCGTAGTTGAGGTTGAGAGGAGACCAGCAGGACTCGTTGATGAAGTCCTTGTAGCCGCCGCCGCCGTCCTCCCGGAGCGGCGACGCGGCGGTGACGGAGCCCGTGTGGATGACGCGGCGCACCGTCTTGGCTCGCTCGCATTGCTTCAGAATGATGCGCATTGCGTCCACGGCCGCTTCGGTGGTGTTCTTGTACTGCAAAGATAGAAACTTCTGCTCAGACCAAGTAAACATTGCAGGTAGCCACTTAGCCAGGTAGCAGGACAAGTATTTTTTATGGTCTGATTCGTGTGGCTAGTTGATCGTGGCAGTCATGAACATGTACAAACTTTACAAGTTTTTGCACAAGTATTTTTCCTACGATATCTTCCGTTTTGGTTGAATATCAATCGTAACAGTGATAGGAGCTAAATTCAATCAACAAAAGATCAGTCGCTAATTTCAAAGATTCTGCTTATCTAATTTGAGGAAGATGCATGCAACTTGTTATTGGAAGAAATAATGGTTATGCATACTCTAATTAACTTCAAATAAAAATCTTTGTCTTAAGATAGTATTTTAAATAATTTTCTTGTCTCTAATTAAATATAATTTTTTAATTCATAATTATTCATCATGCAATCCTTGTAATGTCGTTGTAGATTTTTTGCTTCAAAAGACGAAATAAATTCCATTAACTGAAAAGGTGTTTTCCCAAATTTGCTTGGCATAACATTTTCTGCTCCTTTTAATTTGACTTGTTCATACTGAAATTTCGACCTATGCAGGTGCGTCGATTAAACAAAGCTTGCTTTGTTTCTTGAAGAGAGCATTTTTCTTTCACGACGCATACACACATCACACACATATACAACACACTCTCATGAATACATCTCCTAGCACGTGCTTAAATAGAGACCAATGACAATTATCTGGCCTCGCTAAAATCCTATTGAAATTGCACATTCGCGTGTGTAATATTTGTGTTCTATGATTTGAAACATGGTGGGTGATGTATGCATCCATGACTACGTGACACCGATGCTTTTCTAAAGAGCTCCTTTCATTTTTTACTTCACCCATCCAGAACTGTCGCAACATAGGAGCGTCGTCTGCTTGTTAGCTTCAGCCACAACCAAAATTTAAATTTTTAAACTTAATTATAGAGTTAAAGTTGGGTTTTATAATAGTAGTTTATTTTCTAAAGTAATGGTTTTTACCCAAATTATTTTGGTTGCTTTGTTAATTTTTCCACAGTTTATCATACTTAGCCAAAAGTCTCCACAATGATAAGACTCATCTTTCGGATTCCAAAAAAAAAAGAGATTCAGCAAGATATCTTTGCACGCAAGAGGTGACCAAAGTCGATTAACCGCATGCCATCGACGGTGACAGTTAAAAAACAACATCATAGACAGAAACCCAAACGCAGATCAGAAGCTCCTTTTCTTCTCTGATAAAAACAACCGCATACGTGTACGCACAGCGCAACATATTAGCCACCGGTGGAGCTGTATGGTGTTACCGCCATTTTGTAACAGTGACATGTAGAAATATATACAGTGGCTAAGACCTCGAGAGTATATAAGGAGGGATCAGTTATATATATATATACAACGTAGGCCAGTGGTCTAACACCCCCCACAGTCGTAGTGAGAGGGGAACGGACGCAAAGACTGGACCGAAAATTGTTGAAAAAAGACATGGGTAGGTCTTTGGTTATTATATCGGTGAACTGGTACGTCGATGGTACATGAAACACCCGAATCTGTCCTAATGCGACCTTATCACAGACAAAATGGATATCGATCTCGATGTGCTTGGTGCATCGATAATGAGCCGGGTTGGCGATCATGTAGACAGTATTGATATTGTCGTAGTAGACGACGGTTACGGAGGAGAGGGGTGCACGGAGCTCCTGGAGAAGCTGCCGAATCCAGTAGCACTCGGCGACGGCGTGGTACTTGGCTTCGGCGCTAGACCGGGACACTGTAGTCTAGCGTTTTGAGAACTAGGAGACTAGAGTGTCACCGAGAAAAACGCAGTAGCCAGACGTAGAGCATCGAGAGTCGAGGTAGCCTATCCAGTCCGCGTCGGAGTACGCGGTGAGGGAGTCGATGGGGTTGGAGCTGAGATACAGCCTATTGGAGAGCGTACCCTTCACGTAGCATAAGATGCGCTTGAGCAGCGCGAGATGAGGTTTGCGCGAAGCATGCATGTAGCAGAGCCGATATGAAGAGTGAACAGGGGAGCTATCAGACGCAGAGGCCACGAAGCCGATATGCCGAAGATAGGCAGCAAAGCACTAGTACCAGGCACGAGGGGTTTGTTTGAGGCTATAGAGGGAACATTGAAGAAGGCAGGCGTTGTCGGGATGAGAAGGGTCGACGAAGCCTGGGGGCTGCTGGCAGCAGACCGTTTTCGTCAGATGACCGTGAAGAAAGACGTTCTTCACATCAAGCTGATGGATCGGCCAGCAGTGCGAGGTAGCCAAAGTGAGGACGGCCCGGATTGTGGCGGGTTCGACATCGGGTCGTGGGGAGAAACCCCGGACTACCCAGCGAGCCTTGTGACGGGCAAGGGAGCCATCTGCGTGGAATTTGTGTTTAAAAATCCACTTACCGGTCAAATGTTGGTGCTGGGAAGACGGGGGATGAGGCGCTAGGTCTCGTTGTTCATTAGGGCCTTGTACTCGTCGGCCATGGCCACGCGACACTGAGGGTCGGCCAGGATGAAGCAAGATGTCGCCAGGATGGGCAAGATAGAGCCGTGGATGGTGGAGAGCCCGTAGTGCTTGGTGGGCGGAGAGACCCGGTCCGTGGACTCATGGAGGCCAAGGAGTGGAGCAGACGCGAAAAAGGCAGAGAGTGGCTGGACGTGAAGAGAATATGTTCGCGTCCGGGAGGCAAGTATTTGTGTTCGTGGACACGTTAGATTGGCTCGGACGTGAGAAGAGAAGGTTCGCGTCCAAGAACCGTTGAGTGTGTCGAAAAAGGCGAGAACCGAGGAAGGGTTCCAGCCGATGGAGGGATGGACAAGTCCAACCAATAGGAGAGCGGACGAGTTCAGTCGATTGAGACGACGAACGCGAAGTTGCGCTGGCGTCGGAGAAGAAAGTATGCACGAAGCAAGAAGAAGGGCGGAGATGGGTGTGAGACGAGACGAGGAGACGGATGGAGATAGTCGCCTTGTCGCGCGGAGGTAGAACGGAGAAAAGAAGGTGACTACAGGAGGGATGGGGAGAAGAAAGAAATGGAGATGAGAGAGCGAGGAGAGTATCGGGAAGAGGATCGGCGACGGGAAGAAGATATCGACGACGAGGAGGAAAAATATCGGCTCGCCAGAGGGAGAAATCTATCGTACTGGAGATATCTAGACTCGCTCTAATACCATATAGAAATATGTACAGTGACTAAGACTGAAGTAAGAGTTGAATCTATGCATATATATAATTCAAACCAGTGATCTAACAATTAGAATTAGAGACACGAGGTCGGAGATGGTAAATTTTTTAGAAAAATGGAAGTCGGTAGCCACCAGCCGGCCACGACACGCTAAAAGGATAGATGGGTTAATATCAGCCAGATAGCAGTGATGCCGAGCCTACGAAGCTGACAAACCGTTCAGTGTTGTGGTTGCGCTCGTCCAACGTTGTTATGTCTCGCGTTAATTTGGAACACATATTCAGCAAGATTTCCAGAGAAATTTAACACGAACTGAAACGTACCTTGGTGCTGCGGGGGTCGTGCTGCATCGGGGTGGCAACGAGGAAGACGAACTCGCAGCCGGCGATGGCCGGCTCGAAGGTGTCGGCGTCGTACATGTCCGCCTCGAACAGCACCAGCCGCTCCGCCGCGCCGGGCATCCTCGTCAGCAGCTCCGTCTTCTTCTCATCCCCTTCTCAGATCACGCAACACCCATGTAGCTAGCTATCACCACCATGACTGATCGCTAGCTGTGAGAGAGAGAGAGAGAGAGAGAGTAGGAAGAGTTACCGAGATTTCTCAGGGTGGCATGCACGACGCAGCCTCTGTCGAGGAGCTTATTGATGAGCCAGGTCGCAACGTAGCCGGTGGCTCCGGTGACGCACACCCTGCTCATCGCTTCTTCTGAACTATCCCCTCTCTTGCAGTGTCTTGCTAGAGAGTGGTCTGTGTGGCTCGCCCGCTTTAAATAGAGTCACGAGCAGCCGCTGGCGTCCGGCCTCGCCCACCACACTTAATTATATGCTCACACAACCAACTATTTACCTAGCTATATTTGCATGTATGTGTATTTATATTTATATCTATAGCTAAATTAAATATATATCATCTCTGTCTCTATCTTCATATGTATTTATATCTTTATATATCTTGAGTACTTTGAGACAACTCTCATATTAATTAGAGAGATCTTTTTATGTTAATTAGATGAATCATATTATTATGGCTCTAGGTTATATTGAGAATTGCCATTACCACCTTCAATTTATATTATTTTTTTTAAAAAATATTTATACTGATTCAAATTATAACAATGGAAATGAACCAGTAAAGTTATGGACTAATATAAATTGTATCTTTGAAGCACGGGCTAATAATTATATATCAAATTTAATTATACTTTGTAGACATATATATTCTTAAGCAATACAATTGTATCTAATGGAACACAATTTAAGAGTTGATATCAAATCTAATTCTAATTTTAGTCTAACTCTACGCATAATTAAACAGAGAAATTCTGGCAGACCCACTTGGTTATGATATTTAATCATTTTATCTCTGCATCTTTGGCTCGTTATTAGAGTTTCTTAATCTCCATATATCAGTAGCACAACCATATTTAAAGACTATAACACACCAGAATAAATTTGTTGTTTATGGTAATAAGGGCTGATCGACAGCCCTATTGTCTCACATCAATGTCAAACCATACAAGCCTATCACTGACGCATACTCTTTCCATTCTAAAATTAAATAACTTTAAAAAAAAGTTAAGAAGAAGAAGAAATTAATAAAATATACTTTATTAAGTAAAAAATAGTATTGATGAATAGATATGTATAGGTTATTAAAGAGATAAATTTTCTCGGTTTAGGGATGGAGAGAGAGTACGGCAACAACGGAGACATTCTGCATTTCGAACATTCGAAATTGCCCAGAAAAATAAGTACTCTAATTAATCAGTAGTATTTGCTCGCGCATACAACAGATGTGGTGTTGAGGGTTGGCATGTTAGTTAATGGCATCTCTTAATAAAAGTATGCAGTACAAAGGTTGTGTATTAGTGGGAGCTAGTGGGTACCATGAAAATCTAGGTTCTCAAGCTAGCTAGTGAGCTCGATTTTTTACTGTTGATCCGGCGATTAGTCAAGTAGTCAAAGCACTGGATCCCACGCTACTGTTGGGATTTCAGACGTGAAGCATTAGGCAGAGTAGTTCAAATGCAATTCCTTTATATTAAACTACTGTGGATTATATGGTTTGCATTGTTATATAATTTTTTATATAATAACATTATACACTCATATTTATATTTTATAAATTAAAGATAAAAATATAATTTTAAACCTTGGACTACCTTAACTGTATATTTATATATTCTTATTAATATACTACCTCATATGTCCATAAATAAGCGTGACAACTTCTATAGTATTCTTCATATAACATAATAAATAAATTAAAGATATATAAACTTTATAGTTTATTTGTTTCTATTCTTCTCTCTATCTTTATCTTTAAACTATTATCTCTAATAATATTTTTTCACCTGTTCTAAATAAAAAATATCCATTGATATCAACACATCTTTATTATTACTGAGTTTCTTGTATTTTATTTCATTGTTGGTGCTCACGGTTTAGACTATAAAAACTTTATTGTCACAGTGGTATAAGTTTGAGGACTAATCTATATTTTATTTCTTAATGTAGATGAGAAGATGAGATTTCTTTCTTCTACTAACGTTTGAATTCTAAGAATTTTCAATTAATATGATAACTTAAATTTTGATGCAGCCCTAAACTTTTCACCACTAACAGTAGTATGATAATAACATAATGGGTGTATGATTCTATTTACAAGATTTAAACTTTGATGTGCACAAGTATTATGTATATGCCAGCGCACTTTTAATAAGATTTTTAGGATAGAGAGTTGTTGCTAATTCATCTCTTAAAGTGTGTGTTAAGACGTACTCGTAAATATATGTGTAGTGTGCGCGCGCATTGTGGTGTGTGCATGTACATCATCCATGTAATAAAAAAATAATATAAATAATGTTGTCTTCTTCCATATCAAATATACTGCCATTGGAAAATAGAGATTCATGTTTAAAAATAAGGCGTGGATGTGTCGACGACACCGTCGCTTTCTCCGTTTTGTTCTCTTCCGCGGACCGTTCGTCTCTCGTATCCATTAGTATACGTTGCTGGAAAATCGCGCGCGCGCGCACAGGCAAAACCCCGGTGATTCGCGGCGAAAAGAGACGGAGGCGCACGCAGCAGAGCATGGATGGTTGTACGTCACAAAACACAAATTGTGTACTACTTGCCTCCGTTTATTTTTTAAGTCAATTTTTCAATTTTATAAGTAAATATAACAACATTCATAATATTAAATTAGTTTTATTAAATATATTTTAATACTGTCGAAAATATTACTATGTTTTTTATAAATTTAGTAAAATATAAAAATTTTGGTTCAAAAAAATCAAAATATTTTATAATACGAAAGGAGGGTACCTAAAAACTGCAGTTGTGACATGACACCCTACCTCTTCCCACTACAGTTTTTATTGCTCTATGACATTTCTTAATACTACAGAACGATGAAATACATATAAATGGGTCTGTCACATACATATATGATCCAAGTGAGCAATCGTTCTAGCACAGAAGTAAATGGCATATTTGATGCAAAACTATATTTTATTTTTCTTAGATAATATTATGGTATATTTTTGTTTTATGTATAGCTGAGCATGGGCATTTAGCCAGTAACTATAGTGACAAGTCGATACGCAATTGATCCACATCAAAGCAATCCAAGCCGCTTGGCGCATACCACACTGCCGTCCAACGTCTCATCCACCCCATATTTGTACTTGAATCCTAAATCCACAAGCTTGTTGGTATCCGCTTGCACCCTGACGTTCTCCCCTTCCACCCTAACATATAGATCACAGAAGCAAACGCATGTATGATACACATTTATACAACACATACATTTTGATCTAAAATATGATCAAGAGAGCAAATCAATCGCCAGTCTAGCTAGACACGTACTCTTTGAGCTTTATCTTGATATCTGGGTATTTGGCGGCCAAGTGGTCGACATAATCCTGCATGTTGGGGTACCCGGCGGTGCAGAGGAAGCGGCCGGCGATGGACGGCTGCTCCATGCAGAAGATGTGCGCCTCGCAGATGTCCTCGATGTGTGCCAGCGGCACGGAGCCCAGCATGGCTTGCAAGAACTTGAGGGCGCTGTGGTATAGCTCCTCGCCGGTGAGCGGCGACACGATCGCCGGGATGGTAAGCGAGTGGTAGAGCTGGGTGGTGCGCGCACACCAGGGTGGCCACCTCGAACGCCCTGCTCTCGGACTCGTTGTACCTTAAGCAGCATCTTCTCTGTGAGCGTCTTGGATGAAGAATAAGCCTGTGAAGCACAGTTCATGTCTGAACAACGTAAGGCATGTACCTCGTTTGTTCTATGGCAACGAAAAAATCGCTAAATAAAAGTATGACAAAAGGGGAATTAAGCAAAGGTTAAAGAAATCCTCGCTATGATTGTAAATTTGGTTGTATTGTTCGATTGAATGTATAATGCCATATTATGTTGTCGAATTGTTTTAATATCTTTATACTCCCATTTATTCATAAGTATATTTAGAATAGTGCTAAGTTAAACTTGTTAGTTTTGACTATCGATAAAAAATTGATGATATAAGAATTATTTTTCTAGATTTATCATTAAACAATCGTAATATACAATTTTTTATTTAAAATAATTTATTTGTTAGATATTATTGTTCAAAGTGACACATTGAAAATCGTATATAGATTTAAAAGTGCTTATACGTATGGACAGAGAGAGTAGATGATTCTATGCAAAAGATTAGTGCCCATGCGTTCAAAGTTTTTCCAACAGAAGATGCGTAGTTGATTACGTACATCCGCCGCCTCATTGTCGCACTGGGAGTGATCGAGAGGAGTCCAGCAAGACTTGTTGATGAAGTCCTTGAAGCCGCCGCCTCGCCGCCCAGGGTGGGCGGCGAGGCGGCGGTGACGGAAGCGGTGTGGATGACGTCTTTGACCGCTCGCATTGAAGCAAGATTTGATGTCCATCGCGTCCACAGCCGCCTCGGTGGTGTTCTTGTACTGAAAAAAAGAGAGCAAAATTACACACAAAGCAATCTCTCATCTTAATTATCATGTAGTATTCTAGTGTAAATGTGTAATCTGAAACAGAGCAATGAATCATCGATGATCCATCTAATCACATTCATCGGCCATCGAGATTGCTAAAAATTAATTTCCGACGACAAAAATGGGACAAACTTTATCAAAAATTTAACATTCAGTTTTAATTTTTTTTAACTTAATCGAAAAAAATAAGCGGCTTGTGTTATCGGTCCGGTCCGAGAAGTTTGGATTTCATCGGTTTTATAAATACTGTTGCATGATAATTTTTTTTATGATACCATGCATTGATCATATCGCGAGCAAGCTGTGTGTCCCTTGCTACTGCGAGGGTCATGAAAGATCAGGGTGGCGATGAGAAAGAAGAACTCGCAGCCACCATTGCTCTGTTCCTACAAGATTTTGGAAAGAAATTAAAGAATGTCTTTGCCATTATTAATATTTTATAATAAATAATTGACTTTTCAAATGATTTAATTAATAAATAATAATAATTTATATGGATAAAAAGATTTAATTAGTTAGTTCTCCTTCTTAGAGATATTTTTCTTTATCTTTATTAGGAAATAACGTCTGATGGTTGTTGTAAACGTGTCAGACTCTATAAACGCAGGGTATAAATATAGACCTCCTGAAAATATGTAATGATTAATCATTCGATTAATACAACCTCGATGTATCGTCACCCTAATTTATCTAGGGTTTTACCAACGAGGTCTAGCTCTCGACACGGGACTGCATCGGTTATGTCTGATCTTCAGCAAAGGGGTAAATTCCACCACTATCTCGATATATCTTATTATGTCTAAGGCTGCATCGGTTAGGTTCGATCTCTTAGACCAATAGGATGTATCGCATCACGTCCGTACAAGGTCTATTGATCTATCAAGCTCTCTCTGTTGTCGTCGGTCTCGTGCTGCATCGATTAGGTCCGACCTACGAGGCCACCGACGGTGGAATGAGCTTTAGGCCTATAGGTCTCTGTACGGCGTTTTAACGTATAGATATAAAACGCCGTACAGAGACCTATAGACCTAAAGCTCATTCCACCATCGACGGCCTCATAGATCGGATCTAACCGATATAGCACGAGACCGATGATGACAGAGAGAGCTTGATAGACCGATAGACCCTGTACAAACGTGATGCGATATATCCTATCGGCCTAAGAGGTTGAACCTAACCAATACAGGCTTAGACAGAACAAGACATATAGAGAGAGTGGTGGGACTTACCCTTTCGTCAGAGATCGGACCTAACCGATGTAGCCCCGCGTCGAGAGCCAGATCCCGTCGGTAAAAACCTAGATGAACTAAGGTGACGATGCGCCGAGGTTGTACTGATCGAAAGATTGATCATTATATATTTTCAGAGGGTCTATATTTATACCCTGGGTTAACAGAGTCCGACGCGTTTATAACAACCATCGAACGTTATTTCCTAACAAAGATAAAGGAAAATATCTCTAAGAAAGTTAACTAACTAACTAAATATTTCTATCCATATAAGATAGGATAGAATACCTGTCATAAATCATGGCTGCTCCTTAAACTCGATCTTATCTGGATAATCTTTTATTCTGAGACTGAGTCTTTTCTTGCCTCAATCTAATCGGCTTCTTCTCTATAGCAATCGAACACTTCTGCGCTTCAGCTAATCGTCTTTCCAATCTAGACTTTTAAATTTTAACATTAACAACAGTAAACTATACGATAAAATATAGTCAACGGCTGTAAGTGACACTATAAATCTTGGTTCAAAATAGCTTCTATATGGCTCGAGATTCGATACCTTCTCTCCTAAAAGGCTATTATATTTTTATATTGATAGATGATCAGATAATATGGCTGACTGCGTTAATTCGTTTTTAATTGGACTCTGCAGTGTTGTGTTCGATATTTTTCTCAGTCATGTGTATATATATATAAAAGATATACATATCTAAACACACTGAACAGAAAGACCGACAGATATAGTCAAGCTCCGCCACTGAATTCCATACGGAAGCGAATCCCCTGTCGTTGCAGTAATAACGGTACAGGTGTGCCGTTTGGTAATCTCGGCCGTTCCATTTGTTCTAACGGTTACGATGTTACACTGCAAAAATGGCTCTGATTAGTGATTACCAGCGGCTGGGCTGGGCTGGGCTCCAGGCCGTAGTAGTGGACTAGTGGCGCCGTGCGTTGATGCCGCGACCCGAGGCCTGAGCCGCCGATCCGGGCGGTTGCAGCCGCGGAGTCATGGGCCGGGACGTTTTCTACCCGCTCGGCCGAGGGGAAACGAGACGATGGTACTACTTGGTTGCATGGGACCGCGAATGCCATTTCACGTTTCTTCAAGTTCACCAAGCAGGAAATGCAATTCCTTTTTTTCGCTACTTATAAAAAAACTTGAATGTGATATTCCAGTTCACACATGGCCGGTAGGTCACAAAACAAAGATAGTAGGTCGGTGTGCAGTTTGCACGCATCAAAACAAATCCCCCACCTCTTGGCGCATTCCGCACTGCATTCCAGCGTCTCCTTCACCCCAAACCTTTACTTGAACCCCAAATCCGCGAGCTTGTTTGTATCGGATTGAACCCTCACGCTCTCCCCCGTCACCCTAACAGAGGCCACACATGCAAACACGTTAATCCTTGAAAAAAAGAATAGAGAGAGAACAAATCACCAATCAGAACACGAGCATACTCTTTGAGCTTTATCGCGGTCTCCGGGGTGCTTGGCAGCGAAATGGTCGACGTAGTCCTAAATGTTGGGGTACCCGGCGGCGCAGAGGAAGCGGCCGGCGAATTACGCCTCCTCAGGAGAGCGTCTTGGATGACAAAAACGCCTGCAAATTAAGGCGAAATCCATCACCCATTTTGAGGAAACTATTTTAAATTTTTAAGAGTATATTCTCAGTTTCTTACATATCATTTATTATATTTAGATTAATATGCATGTTATTTGAATAGCTATATTTTTTAAAGAAAAAATAGATTAATATATAATATAACACTTTATAAATATATAAATTTAAATTCGACGAATATAGTTGCGAATATATACATGCTACTTAGATTTTAAACTTGCACTGCATGCGCATTCGGTAGCTTCGTTTGAAGCAGCTGCTAGCCGCGATATCTTGAACACACAACGAAAATTCAGAGATATTGGTGCGAGCTGTGGGGATGGAGAGAGAGATTACGTACCAAGATTCCTCAGGGTTGCATGCACGACGCAGCCTCTTGATGAGACAGGTCGCGATATGGCCGGCGGCTCCGGTGACGCACATCCTGCTGATCTCTTCCTCTCCTCTACAGTTCTCCTCCTCTCCTGTCCTTCAGTCAGTGCAGTGTCTCGGTGGCGTTTTCTTGGTTTTGGCTGAACAAGACAATCACTAGCCGAGTACTCCAAACACAGTTGGAGGTTTTTGATTGCCCAAGACATATGTATTCATGACATCCTGAAAATGAATCATTTCACTGAGAATATATTTCTTGTTGTCCTGGATCTACCACACCTCAGATTGAGGTTCTCCCTGCTTGCCCATTACTGATTCAATATAGAAGGGGGAGTGAGTCTATGCCACGACTGCTATGTACATTTTCGTTGTAGGGTTATGGGTAATGGATTAGTAGCCGATGTTTGCACACATAATTACATGCGTGGGACAGCTACCCACTTGGGTGACATGATACGTCCGTAACTCCACCGTACTACCAATGCTTTCCCTATTAGCGGCTATCAGTATCAAATTCACGTCATATTTACATAATGTATAACTTATACAGTGTTATCTTTTGGTGGATTTATATAATTAATACTGCCTCTAGTTTAGATGACATCGTTAAAAATTTTACGTTTCATCATTTATCTTATTTTAAAATTTTATGTAAATATAAAAAATATAAATTATACTTAAAGTATATTTAATAATAATTAAGTTAAAATAAAATAAATGAAAATACTATAATTTTTTTTAGATGAATGGTTTAAAAACCGAGGGATTAGTTTGATTCTATAAATAGCATAATATGGATTGCTATTTATTAGACTAGCTACGACCACATTCTTCTATCTTCTCCTTTTCTTATCTTCAAACAGTGATATCATGATATTACTTATGTCGTAAAGGCATGCTAGCCACTCATATATGCTTCTTATGTGCCAAAATGTAAAGCGTGGTAGAATTTGGTAAGGTCTCTAAAACTAATTTTTAACTTCTAATTTTTCATATATTATACGGTTGATAGCAACAAAAGAATAACCATAGAAAAGTATATTAAAAATAAAATTTGCATTAGACTAATTGTTGGTCAACTATTATCAATATTGAATCTTAAAATACATGCGCGTCTTATACCGTGCGACATGGGGAATACTAGGGGTGGTATTTAATCATTGGGCTTCCATTTTTGGCTTCACATACTGGTTCCATCTCTCTCCCATGTGTTACAAATTGCTCTCTTATGTCGCTATCAACTAGCCCTAAGTCTTATAGGAATAAAATATTTTTAAGGCTTTTTCTATAATATACATCATCAGAAAATAAATTAGTTTATTGACTCAATAATAATCGTCTAAACCAAAATATCAGCCCGTGATTTCAAAATAGATGGCTTCTTCTTGTGAGTGAACTCAAAAAAAGAGAAGCACTATATATGACACGGACAAAATAAGAGAAAATACTTTTCTAAGACCCTGTTTGTGGGAGCTTCTAGAATGTCTATCTTCTCCAGCTCGCCCCAAAAGCCACATGCTCCCCTAAACACACCGGTATGAAGCAGAGAAAGAAGGCAATAAGCATGGGGGTGAGAGGGACGCGCCAAAGGCCCAAAGCACGACAGACCACAGAGAAGGTCAGGCAAGCGCGATGGTCGCCGGAGGGCACAGTATGTGGCTGCGTGCTAGAGGTGGTTTGTGGGTCGGAGGATATCGGTTGATGGCCCTGGTGCATACGTAAGCATAGATGGGTGTAATGGAAAATTGGCCTAATTCTTATTAAAAATTTGGTTTAGATTATTGTTGGTGTCAGCATAAGTGTGGTTACGATAATTACATCTAAACAATTGTTTATTTATGTATGTGCAAATAATAAAAGTCAATCATGATCAATAACAAAAATCAAGACTATCCTTAAAAAAGAAAAAGAGCATAGGTCTGATACAGTCTGGAGATTAAAGTCAAAAACCTTAAAAATCAAACTTGGTCTCATGGCTAAACTCAAGGAAGAGTGAAAGTCCAAAGCGATGCCGGTTAACAAGTGACACACGGTGAAAACACCCTGTGAAAGATCTTCACAAAGTAAATTGCGTAAGTGTAAAAAATTTAGAAAAAAAAACAAAGAAAAGAAGATAGAGAGGGGTGGCGGCCCAAGGCGAGCTGGCCTAGCCGACTTCTCTCTCCTTCATCCATGTAGGCGCGAGGCACGTGGCACGGCTCGACAGACGCGAGCGGTGCAGGCGGCCCAGGCGCGCGTGGCACCAGCCTACGCGACCACGGCCTGGCAGAGGCTACGACAGCCTGCAAGCGGCGCGTGCAGAGACGGGTCGGCACGGGCGCGCGAACACGCGCACGGAGGCGACCCAGTCGACCCGCTCCGGCGCGCGAGGGACGCGGCTGTCAAGTGGGCCTCGCTCGACAATGAGCGCATGTGCCTTGAGTTTTAGGAAGGCCACCGACCTTGAGTGTCTTGTATCAGATTTCGCCTAAAGATAGACAACTTTCCCATTCCCAGTCTACACAATCTTAAGCACGCTTGGAATTTTTGTCAATATGTTCAGCGAGAATGAACAGACGAAGGAATAATATATCTTTGCAGCACTATCTGACTTACAACCTAAAAAACAGTAGCATCTGATCAGCAGAAATAGCTGGCTCAATATGTTCCTGTGCCAATTCTTCCATCTCCACGGTGCAGCTTCCGCACCATCTCCAACAACAAATTCTAACCTTATTGTGAAGCTTCGTCTGAGTCGAGCAGCATGTACAGAGCATTGCAACTTTGCAAGCATATCGAAGAGCGCACATGTGCAGCAGTGATCCACTGTACATGGTACCATCTACACCCTACCCTAAAGGATCCAATTATGTTTCAGCAGGTCCTGTAGCAGATAGGTTGGGCAACAGGATGAATAAGCCAAATGCAAGGATAGGATGGACATTCATAAGCACACACAGAGTGACATATGCAGCAGGATGGTAACATACCCGGCTGTTGATGGTAAGGAAGAACCCTGCTCTGCCTTTTCAGCTCGCTCAGTTCCAAGGAAATCAAGGACATGTTTGGCCACTTCCATTGGCTTCTCAACATGAGGAATATGACCGCACTCCCGTACCTGCCGTAAAATTGCATCTGGAAGCTCCTGGTGCAACCTCTGCAGCATACACAAACAAAGACAATGGATATATAGTAACAGGCTGGAAATGTACCAATGTCGTTTATACTATCAGCAAATTGACATGGAATTACCTCCATTTGCAGTTTATTTCAATGACAAAACAGATTAAAATGGCATGTTTGTGTACTTGAGCATGGGATTTATATCCATATCTCGAAAAACTAGGTCATGTATAGCGTGTTAAAAAAAACTTACATATGCTTGTTTGTTGCAAATTATTCCATCATCCTCTCCCCATAGGATCAGGCATTTATGCTTTACCTGTAGATGAAACAGAAGTATCATTAAAATCTCCAGTTCTCCACTCTTCTATCCAATAAATATCATTACATTCATGCCCAAATGTGATATACAAAGGTCACAGTATCCTCCCTATCATTATGCTAATGATCTTAAAAAATTACTACGCCACTGACAGTAACTTCTATGAACACGTCGGAAAACAAATGTTGGGTATTTAGATGTTGTCCCCTAGGAAAAGTAGTTCTGATCAATTCTCAAGAGAACTTTTCTGCTGCAAAGGTTGCAGATGTAACAGCATCATGGATCAAAATAAGAAAATGAAATCAGACAGGATGATCAGAAATATTGGGTATCTAGAACAGTGAAAAATAAAAATGTAAGTTCCATATTTAGTAGATAAAAACCTGATTTATTTGGTTTAGGACATTATAACCCCCATTCATCATAAAATCAACAAGTGCATCTTCCCACCAAGGAAGTAGGCAGTGTAGACGGCCAATCTGAGATAGAAAAAGGAAATGGAATAACTTTGCTATCTTCTTGTTGGCAGAATCTATGAATAACTCATGGCAAAGCTTGTGCACGGTTGTAAACAGTATCCTAAAACACAAGCAAAATTCTAGGGGCAGGAATATACGACCATATGGTACAAAGTGAAATATTATAGCATGCCATGAAAAAAATTGGATAATGATTTTTTGCCTTTTTGAAGCGTCAAAATTTTCATATAACCATACCCAATTTAGTTATAATGCCGGTTTATTGATTAAGGATGGCGAAAGCAATTTTATTGGAAGATATGAGTATAACTCCAGTTGAGGAAAATTAGCAGACTAACATTTAAGACATAATTGTTGCCTTTGCACAGTTTTATAAAATCAATAGAGGCTTACTTGCACCCAGTCAAACAATCCAGCTGGACCACCTTTAATTTTATGAAACGCCAAACGAGTAGCAAAATACCGCAATGGGAGACTCTTCAGTAGAAGAACCTGAGGCAAAAAAAAAAAGTTACAGCGTAATAGTAATACAACCAACAAAACACATATACCACTTGATTAGTTCCATGATTTTACTGATAACATGCTAACATGAAGGATTCTCCATCATCAAGAAAAGACAATATACTTGATGCTGTACAGTAATATTGGCATAAGGAAACGAAAAATAAGGATACCACAGCAAAGTCATCAGAAAAAAAATGCCACATGCAAAAGCAGGCTGCATGAAATAAGGCATAGCATGCAGCTTAGTACACAACTCGCTACTCACCCCAGCATATGGAACAAATCTAGGCATTCTGGTCATATCTCTCGTGCCCTCGGCATATACACTTGCACCAATGAAGATCAGTTTTGACACCTGTGGTGGACAAGTTCAGTTTATCTTCTCGTATTACAAAATTCTCAGGTTGTAGGATTTCTTAAAAAGTTTAGTTGCAGAAAAGTAGATGTATTTTGCATCACATAGAGCTATACAGATAACTCTCTCAAGACTTGTGCTATTAATCCTCTCTGCTACAAATAGGTAGAAAATAGTAAGTCTTGTGATGCTTGTACCGCTTCTGGATAGTTGACTGTAAAATCGATGGCAACAGCAGCACCGAGACTTGGTCCAACTAACACCATAGGCCTTCTAATGTAGGATCTCCAGAACTACAAAAGGAGGTTGTTAAGATGTAAGTATCATACCACTGTGACCTTAACATAGCATCATCAATCTGACTCAACAGTTTGCTTTGTCATTACTACCATGTCAAAAGAACAGGCTTTTAAACAACCGAACAAAATATTTACATATTCCTGAAGTAAATGAATTGATTTCTATGAAAAATCATGTAAAATACCCACGTTCCAAACGGACTTTTAAGAAAAGCATAGTAATATCATACTCTGGACAATCCAGTCCTTGTTTTGAGATAGAACATGAGTTTGTGGGCAGTTATGGTTTGGCTGGGACTTCAGGACTTACCAAACATGTTCTGAACTAAAGATTCACATCAGAAGCAACTTATTATGTTGTGATGAAATGTTTAAACAGAGAGTCAGAGGCACTGGTTGTCGTTATAGAGCACAGCAACTAGAAGTTGGAAATGAATTCATGACATGAAACTAAACCACAAGCGCACCAGCAGTAAACTTTCTACATATAACGTACCTGATAAAGATGCTCCCGCTTGGAGGCAACATCACCCGGTGGCCGTTTTTCTACGAGACAAACCAGAAACATTAGAGCGGGTGTTGCAACTCACACCTGTGTTGAGCAAATCCATGAAACCAAATACCATAACATGCAGAGCAGGAGCATACCTAAATCAGAGAAGCCCCACCCAAGAATGTCCACAGCCCAAGCCTCCAATCCAGCCTCCTCCAACAACGGATAGGTGTACCTCCACTCTAAACAAGAACTGTATCTAATACTTTTAAAAGGTCCAGGCTGCTAAATTACATACACTCATGTACATATGTACAATAGCCGAAACCATAGATTTCTTAAGAATTAGACGCTGCATGTTGGAACCATGAAATAAATTCGGCGCACACAGCGAATTCAGGGTTGCAGAGTTAAAATGCACGCACCTGTCGAAGCCATGGAGCAGCACGACCGGGTCACTGTCCTGCTGCTGCTTGAGCGGCCTCACGCAGCTGCTAAGTATCGGGCTCTTGGAGAAGCCAGTCTGAGGAAACGATTGATATCATCAGTTCATCAATGGATAAACTACATGGTGAACACTCTCCCCACGATGAAATTTTCCAAGAGAGCAGAAATTTTGGGGGCGGGTTTGGAGAGAGAACGAGAGATTCAGCTCGCCTGGATGGGCACTCGCTCGATTCGCTTGGCGAGGCGGATGGCGGGGCCGTCGCGGATCCGCTCCACTGCCCTGGGTAGGAACGACGGGAAACCCCCACCCCCACCCCCGGCGCTGCCGTTGACGTCGACGTCCGCCGAGGAGGCCGCGACCCTGACGCGCCCCCTCGACGGGCGCAGCGGCAGCGCCACCGCCGGCGAGGAGGTGAGGAGCAGCGGCATTTGGCAGCCTGGGCTTAACAGCTCGGCGCTCGCCCACACCCTCCCGCTCGTTGCAGCGTGCGTTCCGTTTATAGGGCGGCGACGAGGGCCGGGGCCGCGTGGCTGCGGGCACCGCGCCGCCGTACTGTTATTATCGTTTCAGAGAGCAAATCATCCAAATCAAAGCCACAGGAAATTTTTGGGGAGGGCGAAGATTCAACTGTTCCCCCCTGGATGGTCCCGGATTCGCCTTGCGTGCCTCCACGTGGTGGAACTGGCGTGTTGCCTTTGGAGAGGCGAGCAGTAGGTCACTCCATTGATTGCTATGTAGGCTAGCGATACGTCACAAAATTTATTTCTGGTAGGTACATCCTGTTGCTAGGCCCGCCCGCTAGCTATTCATATGAAGAAGGGCCCGCCATCGCCATGACAAAAACTGCTTGCCGACGCAAGTTTCAGATGTTACCAAAAACCAGTTTTTGGATCCTTCACCCTTGTCCTCTCTCCTGTTTATACACCCCTTCGTAAAATATATATATTGGTAGGACTCTCATCCGACGCTAGTCGAAAGGGGCTCTGTGTTTCGCAAGAAGGAGAAGAAGAAGGCACCATGTGGCTCCCTGCACGATACGTGTCTGCATGAATTTTGGAGCATCCCTTCCACCGGAAGCACTCGGCCTGTGACAGGCGTCTCGGTTACCATTGTTGGGTATTGCAGAGGCCGTTGTCAACCCGTCCAGGTCTTGCCAATCTCTCCCCCACCCTTCCCCTCCTCCATGGTCAAGCACGAGGCCACAAGCTTGCCACCGTGCCAAGCAAAAAGAACCAGAGACGACTGAGCAGAACAGGAAAGAAATTTGTGCTTGTGTATTGAGGAGGAACGGATGGTACGAGATTCGTGCAGACACGTATTGCACGTAGAACCAAAGTCCTTCCGGTGAATAAAAAAACAGAAGTACCAATTTTTCTTCATCTCTCTTTGGTGTCGCCTTACCATTGTGGCATTGAACTTGATGATCACAACCATCACCTTGCACGGTTATAAAAGAGGTTCTTCCTTCGACAGAAGTAGAAGAAGCTATCTTCACATGAATAGCCCAAGTGAAACTTAAAATTAAGATATTGAAATTGGATTGGTCAATCAATTTATAATTGTCTTTTGAGCACAGTCATTTCGAGCGCAACCAATATATACTTAGAACACCTTTACTCATAGTCACACATCTTGTATCTATCAATTTTGTTACGTGGTTGTGTCCAACTTAGAACAATTTGGTTGAATTAGGATATGTCGTAGGTATTATTAAATGTGTCTTTGAGCTTCTCTCCTACTTATTTCCTTAAAATGAGTTTTTTGGTAAGTGGATCGAGCTCAATCATGACAAGGGTAGTTGTTACAATTACTGAACATATCGCTAACATATACACATATGAAACATGTGGTGACCTGATAACACGTGGCAAGTGGCAACTACCAGCTGATAGCTGGGTGGCATAGGGCACCTTTAGCACAAGAAGCAAATATACACCTTCAAAAATACCTATACCTACCGAGTCCAGGATATCTTGTGCTGTGCAAGATGGCTCCAATCATTTTACTTTGCTTAGACTTATAAGCATATATTTAAATTTTAAAATTTAATTTTAAAATTGATTTTATATTTTTTAATAGTTTATTCTATGATAGATAAGGTTAAGGTTTTTGACAGGTTTGACTAATTAGCCGATTACCTTTTAAAAAATACCTACTTACTATATAATTAATATAACTGTTATAAACTTAAAAATAAATTTATTTGTATTTTTTAAAGAAACTTTTTATCTAAAGTTTTTTTTTAAAAAAAATCGTAACGTTTAAAAAAGCGTGTATGTGATAAGCCAGTAGGCATAAGCTAAAAAAAGAACGATGCCTAAGTCTTATATGTAAAAATGCGCTATGTTGATCTTGAACTGTGTAATTAACGACCTCTTGCATGTTAACTAACCCCCTAAACTCCTGAGCTGTTGCTGTTAACGTCCTGTTTACATTGTATCATCGTTGTGAGCAGAAACAAGGATGCGTGCGCCCACTAAATAATAGACGTTACACCCTATATCTAATGTACACTCCTAGTACTTAGAACACCATCCGCATAATTTGAAACTGCTACAGGGAGTACGACTAGTCGACTACAGAAACCAGTAGGGTGCATTCGGAAGCAGCCTTCTCGTCCACACGTAAAACGAATAGATTAGTATATAATTAATTAAATATTAAGTATAAAATTTTAATATATATATATTAAAGTGATTTTTTATAGATTTTTTTAAAAAATATACCAGTTAAAATATATACGCAAAAAATAAGGAGAAGACGTTACCAACACTAGCTGTCAGAATACAGCCGTGTACAAGGCTCCAAAACATAAAAGTTTGTACACTGTTGAAGCTTTTACGCTGTTGCGGCTCCTTGACATCGAGGCTCGCATACATGCGTCGTAAATTTTGAATTCTTATATCATCTAATTTTTATAATAATTATTTAAGGATATAAATAAATTAATTAACTATTATTAAAAAAATTACTTTAGAAAAATCAGAAGAACTTTTTATATAGAAATTTTTTATACATCACGTACTGTTTAGAGTTTAGACACTTAAAAAACATATCCATAAAAATCCAAAATGTACGTAGGAAAATAACAGTGCCTTCGTTACAACTTCGGTTCCTTCCACGGTTCCACCGCGCGGTGCCCGCCGCTACGCGAGTTCAAAGTACGGAACTCCGACGCACAACTTCCAGATGGGACCCACCTGCTGACACGCATGGCAGTTCTAGGAGGGCCCCAACTACTGACACGCACTCCACTCCTTTAGGTGGGCCCCACATACTGACACGCATTCCACTTCCATGTGGGACCTGCCTACAGACACACGCACTCAGCCAGAAGGGCCAATCAGACGAGCGGGGACACGTCTGAGGAGGGTAGCGGAAGTCTCTGCGTTTACCCCGCTCCATTTCCGAGTCGTCTCGCACTCCTGCGACGGCGCGGGATGGCGGCGGCGATGATGACTGCGGCGGCGGCGAGGGGGGTGGGGCTGCTGTACGACGAGAGGATGTGCGCACACGCGACGCCAGACGGGGAGGAGCACCCGGAGAACCCCGAGAGGCTGCGGGCCATCTGGCGCAAGCTCTCCACCGACGGCGTCGCCTCCAGGTACCATCCGCCGCTCACCGCTCGCTGCTGCGGTTTTTTTTATTACCCCTTCTCCGCTAGGACTCGGAGCGGCGTGATTTTGCTTCGGATCGGCGACGCGTGACGGCTTCGTTGCTCACGGTTCGGTCGAATTGCGTGGTAGGGGAGCCGCTGCGTGCGCTCTAGCCATTTCCATTCGGTTCTAGTACGGAACCTAGGGTTTGCGGCGCAATTTTGTCTCGAGAAGGTTGGTAATGGTGACTCTAATTGTTTACTTAGGTCTTAAATAAAATTTTAAAACATCCAAAATGCTAAAACTACCCGAGAAAATGCAGCAAGTTCGAGTGTTGAAGCTATTGCTTGTGTACAGCAACTTGGATGCTACTGAAGTTAAGCTTAAACATTAGCACAACAACTTAGGTCATTCACTTTGCTCATTGTTTTGACCGGCTTAATAGTTTTGCTCCTGGCAAACTTCGTTGGATGTCATGTAGCATAATTTTCTTCCAGGTGCATGGTCATGAAAGCGAAGGAAGCTGAGGACAGGTATGTAGCTTCTGTCCATAGCCAGAACCATATCAAGCTGATAAAGAGTATCAGCTCAAAGGAATATGATTCCCGTCGAAGCAAGATTGCTAGGAAATTCAATTCCATTTACTTCAACAAGGGCTCCTCAGAGTCTGCTTTTCTTGCAGCTGGTTCTGTGATTGAGGTATTTTGAAATTTGGCATATACATTTGTTGCGCAGTATCTTGCTCTTTCTTATTTTGATTATTTCCCAAAAAAATAATCGACTCATTCGGCAATTAGGTAGCTGAGAAGGTGGCCACAGGTGAGTTAAGTTCTGCTATTGCTCTAGTCAGACCTCCAGGTCACCATGCTGAACATAATGAGGCAATGGGTTTTTGCCTGTTCAACAATGTAGCAGTTGCTGCTGATTATCTCTTAAATGAGAGGGTATGTTGTTGAAACTTAACTCTTTTCTCGTTTAGTATCAAAATGTGCTTCTTTTCTTCATCATTTGCTATGTAGGGCCAGCTATGTTTTTATCAGATGTAGTTGAATGAGAAGGCAAACTCATGGTCCTACTTTGGCTTCTTTGTTGTAGGCTGACTTATGTATCAAGAAGATATTGATTGTTGATTGGGATGTTCATCATGGAAATGGCACACAAAAGATGTTTTATAGTGACCCTCGTGTATTGTTCTTTTCAGTTCACAGGTACGACATCCTCTTCACATGGACTTTTTGTTTGGACTTTTCACTAACATCATAACCTTCACGGCACGATAGTACTAAGTCATACCAGTTTTGTTGCCTTCTCTCTGAAGGCTTACTGCACTTTGAATGGCTGTACTAATTTTCCAAACATGTCTTCTCTCGCATGGAAGCATTGGATACTTTTAGTTGACAGAGAAATTTAAGGGCACCGTATGTTATTGCCATGGTCCTAACAAACTAATTTATGATGAGCAGATAGACCAATCATTATTATGTGTTTTAATGATTGGGATTGAATCCCTTATTCAACCAACCCACATTGATTATCACTCAGTTACTATAGTATTTCTCTTAGAATGAAAGAAAATGTTATCACCCAAAGAGTATCTGTTGCTGGATGACACGTTGCTCATCGAATAGCTTAGGCAGCATTACACAAATGTAAATACCTTATCTAGTTTTTCAAGTAATTTCCCAAGGAACCTTTTTGCACAGTTATAAAGATTAATTGTTTTGCTTTGGTTCTATGGCAAAGTTGGAGGAGAGGTACTAGTTCAGCAGGATAATCAATTGTATTTCTGACAAGAATTTATTCATTTTAGTGTATGATTCCTGTTATTCCTATGTTTATTCTGTAGATTTGATTATGGAAGCTTCTATCCTGCTGAAGGGGATGCATCTTACTGTTTCATTGGGGAAGGAGCTGGTAAAGGGTACAACATTAATGTGCCCTGGGAACATGGAAGATGTGGTGACTCAGATTATGTTGCTGCATGGGACCATGTACTGCTTCCTGTTGCTGAAGCATTTGACCCTGATATAATCTTTGTGTCTGCTGGGTTCGATGCAGGTATGTAGCTTACGGTTGCATTCATTGGTGAGGGTTGCCAACTCTCTTCCTTGTTTTCCACGCGCACACTTCCCGAACTGCTAAACGGTGTATTTTTATGAAAATTTTCTATAGAAAAGTTGTTTTAAAAAATCATATTAATCTATTTGTAAAACTTAATTAATCATGTGCTAATCAGCCATCTCGTTTTCTTTGTAGAGGGAAGAGGTTCCCAACCTCTACCAACAAACGCAGCCTAAAAGATGTTAGAAACTCTTTTGTGTCAGCAGCTTACTGACTTTAAAAAGAAATTAATAAAATCAAAATGCAGCTTTTTGGCATGAATGTTACTGTTTATATGCTATCGATTTGTAGTTTCTCAATATTTATTCTATGGGCTAGTGACCTGGTGCACTTGTGCTATGGAATAATAAATGAGACATTTGCTGGAAATATTGAAAAAAATCTGAGAGTTTGTTGTATAAGACTGTTACTACATAATAACAGAACCTAAACTTATATGTACAGTAGATAATGTATGCTTCCATTGCTCGCTAGTTTTGATTTTTTTTCCTCTACTCTGATGGGTAGCACTGGGTGATCCCCTTGGTGGTTGCTGCATCACTCCAAATGGATATGCTCTGCTACTGACAAAGGTAAGCACTTGCAGAAAAATAACATTCCATTAGGCTTCGACCACTTCATGCATTTTCCTGTCTCTCAAAGAATAACATTCAGATCAGCTGGCTTATGCTTATAATGTCAAAGTTTCCCAAGGCAGCAACCAGAAATTTATGTACCTTTTTCTTCAGTAAATTCTTCTTTTGTTATTCTCTACTGTTAGCTGTTAGAATACTTTCGTTTGGTCTCTTCCTGTTACTCCATATCTTTTCATGTTTATTGGGCTTCTCTATTGAGCCGATTAACACTTATTTTTATCTTGTAAAGCATGTGATAAATTTTTTCTTTAAATACAAAAAGGCCTACTTATATTTAATTCTGTATGCAAAACCTCCAGCTGTTAGGTTTTGCCCAAGGGAGGATAGTGATGGCTCTTGAAGGAGGCTATAACCTTAGATCCATAGCAAATTCAGTTAATGCTTGTGCTAAAGTTTTGTTGGGAGACAAGTTCAGATTTGACACTCCAGATATGCTACCGTTTGAATCTTCATGGAGAGTTATACAAGCGGTAATGGTCTGCTTACATTAATTGCGGTCTGATTCCTTACTGTGGATATCTGTAATAGCTTCCTTCCCCCCACACCACTGACCAGGTACGTGATGAATTGAAGATGTTCTGGCCTGTTCTGAGTAGTAGATTGCCAGAGAATGTATCATTGAGGAGTAGGCCCTCACAAATTGAGGTATATTCTTATTTTTCTTATCTTAAAGACTTGAACTTGGGGCATTCTCATTCTATACCCAGATTAATTTGCTCTGACATAAGATACACCATCGCTCAGCTCTGAGTTACTTGTGTTGCTGTTTGCCAGGAATTTGACACCCTCTTCTCGACACTTAATTTACATAGACGTGGTAACAATAGTTGCAGCTTGCACATTATATTATTAATGACTTCTGGTCCATTTTTTACTGTAGCTCAGCTCCAAAGAAAAATGGATGCTGAGCTGTATCAATTCTGTTATGCATTTCTATTGATAGGCTATTTGCTGACAACCTACACTTTGATGAACTGTTTAAAAATGCTGACAAAATGCATCATGTGTATACCCATGTCCTGGAGGTGCCTCTCAACTAGAGTATTAGTCTATCACAAAACACAAAGTTGCACAGGTCAATTTTATCAATATCATGCATCTTAACTTGTATTGACTTAATGATCTCAGTTTTCATTGATTAACATATGTTACCTGCTGCATGGTGGCTTAATGTATAGCTGAGACAAAATTGTAGGGAAATAAACATCAATACTGTGTTGCCCTTGAATAATTGAATTTCTTGTTTCCCCCACTTTGGGAATGATCAGCTGTATGCTTCCTCCGGTTCTGAGTCTGATGTTGAAGAGCTCCCTGATGCTATTGCTTCTGTCAATGTTATTCAAATTACTGATGGTATTATAAGTGAAAGCCTCTCAAAGTTGAACCTTGATGAAGACAAAATCGCAACAAAGGACACCTCAAGTAACATAACAGTTGAACAAAGTCCAACTGATTCAGCTGAACCACAAAATGTTGGATCTGCTGCAGTGTCTAAAGGAATATCATCTCTTTATTTTACTTGGAGATCAGAGCTATCAAAAGTATATGTTTGGTATGCCAGCTTTGGTTCAAACATGTGGACACCAAGGTTTCTGTGCTACATCCAAGGGGGAACGGTAAAGTGAAAACATATTCTTCTTGTTTTCCTATTTTTGATAAGCAGCATGCTCTGCATGATGGATTTGCTATTTATTTTGATGTTTGACAGGCTGAGGGTATGAATATACCATGTTTTGGATCACATGACCCAAGCCCACCAAGTGGTACCATGTGGAAAACTGTGCCTCATAGATTGTTTTTTGGTAGATCCTCTACCCCCTGCTGGGGAATTGGTGGTGTTGCTTTTCTCAACCCTGAGATAAACCACACTGAAAACTCCTATGTCTGCATGTACAAAATAACGTATGTATGTTGTAGCATCTTCCTAGTTCCTACATGTTTTGTGTCCTTCAGTTAGGCATGGTGGGGTATGATCTTCAGTCAATCTTCTACATATCATCATAATTTGCTTCTCTTTTTCTGTACAGGCTTGAGCAGTTCAATGATGTATTGTTTCAAGAGAATTGTTTAGTGAAGGAGAACACTGAAAGCGGAAAAACTGAATCTCCTGACTCTCCTATGATTGGCTTGTCTGAAATAGAGTTTGTTTCCAGAAACAAAGCTGTCCATCTTGCACCTATTAAGGTTTGATTTATTATATTGCACTGATAAAAGGCCTACCAAATACCAATACCTCCTTTATCATGGCAGCATCTGCCACTTGTAACCTGATGACTTTGTTTTGTTTTAAAGTTAGTGGTACACCAACTGTTAATGGTGAATTGGTAATAGCAAGGAAATGCCAATTGCTTCTTAGAGCTGCCAGATTTTTCTGGGCCTAGAATTGTTTATATTTACTGGGAGCTAAAAGCTAGATTATGAAATTTCTGTGGTGTATTTTGGACATCTTAAACAGTAGTGAAACAGTAACTTTAGTACATTTAAAAAACTGAAAAATAAGCAAGAATTTCTTATTTTGGACATATTTGTAATGACATGATATAGCAGTCATGGCCGTATCTTGAAACTAATGTATTTCATTCCCCATTGTCTGTGTTCTGCAATGGAATAGTTTTCATGTCTGATAGTTGAATTTCCTGCAGGATAGCTGGTATTCCAATGTACTTTACCTTGGCGAGGAGGATAACCTTCCAATTCTTACAATGACGTAAGTCTTTCTTTCAGATAATAATTACTTGCAACTCAATGCACCATTTGAAATATACAGGTAAGATAATACCCACAAACCAAACACTTTGCTTGTGTCTAACACGAAGTGCTGCTTTCTCTGCAGGTGCCCCTCATCAGACGTAGAGCGATGCAAATCCGGTGATCTGCCATTGTCTCCTCCATCGAAGATCTACTCCGCCACCCTGATAAAGGGACTCGTGGAAGGGAAGCACCTGGATGCTGACGCCGCTGCTAGTTACATCAACGCTGCAGCTACGAGAGGCCTGTGAAGGCTGCTTCACTATGTTCTGTGTGGTTTGTACAGCCAGTAGGAGTGTAGGACTGTAGGAGAAAAGATGAGTAGGTCTTGCAAAACTATAAAGATAGTGCCGGTTGATTCAGGGCCATGCCCCTACCAATTCGGAGTCTGGACCCGATCCAAGTTCCCTAGGATTGTTTAGCTAGGGCTTATACCTGGATTTGGTCATTGTCTCATTGGTGCTCTCCGGGATCGGTTTGTTGGGTTGTGCGGAGAAACACGTTAGTTGCAACTTGCAAGTTGCAAAGAGATGATATGCGTTGTGCCCGTGCCTGATTTGCACGCTGTTATGCGGCGAGGAATCGCCTGTTTGTGATTTGTTTTTTGGGTGGAAGTGGTTCGTACGGGGTGATGGGGTGCCGTGCTTCTAACTGTGGAACCAGAGCGTGCGGCGGTGTGGCACGATTTGTACAGGACAGCTGAGGTGGGACGTGGGTTGGCGTGCATTGGTGGCAGCGACCGCGAGGAGTGGGCGTGGAAAGGGAAAGAACGCGACCGGCGGGCCGCACAGGCTGTGTTGGTTCGTTGGGTGGAATTGGCGAGTTGGGTACGGGACTACAAGGGGTATTCGGTCCTTTTCTGATAGATTCTACTGGTTGATTGTTGGTGAAAGCGACACCGTATGATTGGGAAGGGTTTCGTTTGCAAAAAAGTTGATTGAGGTACTGGGGAAAAAACTGGTTGAGAAGGGATTCGTTCGAAAAAAAATGACCCGTGTGATTGAGTTAAAAAAAGAGAGGCAATAGATAATAAAAAAAAGCTGATTGAGTGAGGTGATTGAGGTAGTGAAAAAAAAGAAGATTGAGTGAGATAGTGGAAAAAAAGGTAGGTTCCAGTGAGACAGTTTAACAAAAAGGTTGACTGAATGAGGTAGTGAAAAAAAGGTCAGGGCTTTTTAAAAAAGGTTGATTGAATGAGATAGTGAAAAAAGGCCGGGCTTTTTTGGAAAAAAAATCGCTAGAACGAGGGCTCGAACCTCCGACCCTATGGTTACCAACTGAGCTATTCCAGCTTGGTGATGTTGTTGTGTAATCAAACTACATCAACGGAGACCTTAAGCAACGTAAGCCAAGCAACACAAGGATGCCATATGTCATCAACAGACGTAGCTGAAAATCGAAGTCGCCGCTAGCAGTATCAAACTCCCCCAGACACGTGATCTGTCATTTAGTGCCACTATAGAAAGAAAAATAATAAGGATTAATTTTTTTAGTATTTACTTAGAAAAAAGGGCTTTCTATATAGGATCGTAGAAACAACGATTTTACCCTATTAGCTGTATAAAGAAAAGACACTCCATAAGAATCAAGAAAGAAAGAAAGCATGCCCTATACTACTAGATAAAGTTCTCAAATCGATAGAGAAAGCACGTAAAGATCTACCAGCATCCATCCTGCCAATTTCTTCTCGCCCTTCAAACTCAATAGCATAATTAAAGGCACCACACCACAACCTGCTTAAGGACGAGAGGACGAAACCCAAGACGAAAACACACCGAAAAAACGAAACGAAAACGTCGCACGTACGACGTGCATATCTCGACTCCGAATCCCCGATCTCAGGCCACTTCGACACAGTCCAAAACCACTACCCATCACCCATTCACCCTACGGAATAAGCTCGTGTAATCGAAGCATAATATAAATACAATCACAAAGAATTAAAAGCTACTCCTACATGATACTACGTAGTTCCTCCATTTCATTCTTTTATCAGTAACCTGCAACCGTTGCCAACATGTTACTCTACTTCTCTTCACAAGTACTAGCAAGCAAAATGAAACCGGCCAGTATTGCTAGCTTTATAACCTATCCAAAGAGCTTAGCACATGCTCCAAAAATATGTTTTGCATCAAACAATCAAACGATGCCATTTATGCTCGACTGCTTCCGTACCTCTCCTCCTTGTCGAAGAAGTCATCACCCAGCAGGTCGTCTTGGCCACTGTATTGGACCTTGCTAGCTCCGTAGCCCATGGTCCTGCCGCCGCCGCTGCCACCAAACCCTCCGGCAGTGGTCTTGTTGCCAAAGTTGCTGCCAGGGTCGCCACTGTAGCCGCCACCTGTGGCACCAAATTGACCACCACTATTTGCACCAAAGCTGCCACCGCGGCTGAAATTGCTGGAAGAGTTGCCTCCGTTGCTGCCACGTGAGGCACCAAATTGTCCACTGTTTGCACCAAAGCCGCCACTGTGACTGAAATTGCTGGCAGGGTTGCCTCCGTTGCTGCCACCCGTGGCACCAAATTGTCCACTGTTTGCACCAAAGCCACCACCGTAGCTGAAATTGCTGGCAGAGTTGCTGTTGTTGCTGCCACCCACAGAGTGTCCACCGCTAAATCCACCATT
Organism: Oryza coarctata; assembly: GCA_030770085.1. Lineage (NCBI taxonomy): Eukaryota > Viridiplantae > Streptophyta > Magnoliopsida > Poales > Poaceae > Oryza > Oryza coarctata. The sequence goes on from CM061475.1 coordinate 17,242,467, forward strand.
TTTTGCACCAATGCTGCCACCATGGCTGGAGTTGCTGCCCCTGCTGCCACCTGTGGCATGTCCACTGCTAAATCCACCACTGTTTGCACCAAGGCCGCCACGTGTGGCACCAGAATGGCCATTGCTAAATCCACTACTGTTACCACCAAAGGCAGCGCTGGACTCGCCACCGTCGCTGAAGTTGCCAGCACCATAGGTGTTGGACGTATTGTACCCACTGGAGCTGCCATAGCCACCAGCACCAAAATGTCCACTGCTAAATCCACCACTGTTACCACCAAAGCCACCACCGGACTCGCCATCGTGGCTGACATTGGCAGCGCCATAGTTGTTGGAAGTATTGTACCCACTGGAGCTGCCGTAGCCACCAGCATTTCCATGAAGAACACCAGTAGTATTATAGCTTCCACCAGTGCTGTATCCACCAGCACCATAACCACCATATTCAGGAGTTCTGCCACTGTATCCACCATTGCCAGCATATCCACCACCGCTGCCATACTCAACAGTGCCATGTCCACTGCCGTTGCCATATCCACCACCACTGCCATAGCTGGCACTTCCATAACCACCAGCACCAAATAAACCACCTCCACGTATTCCACCAGCATGGTCATTGGCAGTGCTGACCCTTACATTTCGTCCTTGAAGATCCTGAATCAAGGGGGAGTGTTTAATATTTGCAACAAAAAAAAGAATATTATGTTTGAAAACATATACTCTAATAATATCAAGAATCTAGATAGGAATAAACTCTCATCAAAGCAGATCACCAAAACAAGCAAAAATCAATTAGGGCAGTAAGGACATTTATGCAAATATCAGGGTAGATCACATTTCTACAGTTGAGCGAAATATCTTATCAAATAAATTGAACAAATACAAATAAATGGATATGCTGCAATGTGCAGATGCTTTATAGATGACCTATTTTGTAGCTCTGGTACCGCTGTTTCATGGATCATTGCATCCAAGAAATTGTAACAGCTTTAGACTCAGCAATAATGTTTTAATGTCTAAGACTCCTAACTCTATCATATCTTGGTCAAGCCCATTACATATATATCTCATATGTATATAGAACCATTTTAACATGGTATAAACTATTTCTTTCCAATTGAGATAATGGGCAGGATATGACACAGCAGACAGACACAAAGCCATAATATGAAAGATTACCTTGCCATCCATGGCAGTAATGGCAGATGCAGCTTCTTCACTTGATCTGTAAGTTATAAATGCATATCCCTTTGACTTTCCTGTGTCCCTGTCAATGATGACTCTAGCTGGGTCCAATCCAAATGAACAAAAAGAAAGGGTTAACTACTTATCCAACATTGCGTTCAAATAAGTGCAGGCCATACAAATCAGAATGGGTCATATTAGTCAGACAAACAACCTTCAAGAACATCGCCGTAGTGAGAAAACACATCCTTGAGAGTGGTGTCATCTGTGGCATACGAAAGTCCTAACAGCACACATGTAGATCAAAATGACATTAGGCATTTCGATCAGTGGCATCAGAAACGCGCATTCGATTACCATTTTTTTAATCGAAAGGCACTGATTAGGGGAGAGTAATTTAGAACATACCTCCAACGAAAAGCTTCGAAGACCTGCATCTCACTGCCTGGAGTAGCGACGGATTCGAGGAGATTGAAGTCCTCCTCAGCACATTCCCAACTCTGCTGGCGAACGCCATCGCTGGAGAAACCAACCAAGGCGGTGTTTGGTTCAAGCACTGTAAACGCAAATACCATGTGAGAAAGAGTAAAAGAACACAACCCCATTCATCAGATTGGAGAGGAGGAGGAGGAGGAGGAGGAGGAACCGAGAAACCAATCAGGGAGAACGAAGATTGGTCTTCCCCGTGAACCTCCCTCGCGGATCATGTCGCCGGCAACAAGGCCGGCCAACTGTTAGGATGATGGGTGGGGATGGAGATTGGAGACCGGAGAGACGACAGGTAGGTAGTCACCTCGACGGGGAGGATGGGTGGTCGATGATGGCGGCCACCCACCAGCAGGAAGCTGAGGCTGAGGTCGCTTGCGGGATGCCGGGGCGGCGGCGGAGGCGTCAGGGACGACGTGAGCAGCGCCGCGCTGCCGAGAGAAACCCACGCTCCGAGCTTCGGATCGCTAAACCCTTTTACACTGGAGAGAGAGAGGGGGTATGGGCCTTCTTTTTTGTATTGGGCCGGTATTCGATTACGGCCCACGTAAGACGAACATTTGTGTCGTTCACAATATGGCTGCCACTAAATACCTGTTATCCATACTCTGACACCCACGCTATTTGACAGAAATTATCTATTGCGTTTTGGGAGAGGATAATATCTGTTTTATTCACTTTATTCGTACCTATTTAACATGAGTAAACTTCCGAGCTAAAATTTTTAAACTCACCTTCAAACTTAAATTCAATTAAATTCTGTAGAGATGATTTATTATATAAACAACCACATTTGTATAATTTTAAGTCATCTATACTCATTTGGTAATACTCGTAGCCATAAACTAATTTTACCCTCTCCCATAATCTCGACAAATTTCCATCGTCTCCAGCTAGCTTGAAATGTGCATCTCCTTTCAAATTTGTCAAAATTCATTCGACATGCGTTGAAATTTGTCTGAAATTAGCCAAAAATCGACGTCTCGTTTGGGCTTGAATTTCACTGGTCAATCGAGATCGTCAACCTAGCACCATTAACGGGCAACCGAACCAGGCAGCAGATGAGCAACCCATTAGGCATTGTTTCGATGAATTTTGTTTATACGGGTACAAAAACCATAGGGACCAAAGAATATTTTCAAGAATCATATCCCAGCGTTTTGGAATATATATCATCCCATTCATCAAATCAAAACAAAGGCCACCTCAAATCTTGAAATACGGTCGTTCCGTCCATTCTTTGTACTGTACAGTGTACACTTATCCAAAGTTTCAGACAAGCTAACATCTGTCGTCCATTGGCACATGTATTATTGAAAAAAAAGCTTATTATTATTATTAGATTAGAAAATCTTCTCCCTCCATCTCAATATATAAAAAGCTATTATTACTATTAGATTAGATGCATTTTACTACTATAAATTTATATACAAATTTGTAGCAGTAGAATATATACTAGATTTTTACACTTTAAATGGGGAGTATTGAATTTTTATTATCAGACGTACCAGCAATCGGAGGATACCGGTGCGCTCTTTTATCGACATGCTTGGGCACGAGATGTTAGATATGCTCGTAGAAAAGAAAGGAAAAAAAAAAGGCGATTTCTTTCCCTCCCGTTTGTGGCTGCTCACCACCAGTTTGGCTTTGCGCCTCTTCTTTTTCACCCCAAGCCGCCAAGCGAGCAAGCAAACCGATCGGTGCCAAGCCAAGCTCTGTCCAAACGAACGCGCGAGTAGGAGTAGCACGCGACGCCAATCCGTCTTATCCACGTAACTCCCAAGGGTTACCCCCCCCCCCCCCCCCCCGTCGCGGAAAGCAACAGGTCGGAGCGAACGCGGGACCCCCTCGCAGTGGCGTGGGCGCCGCGGGATGGGGAGCGGACGGACGGGATGGCGGGTACGAGGGAGCGGGATCGCGTGGGCTTTCTTGGGCGGGAGGGGACAGCGGAAAGCAGCAGTGGCCGTCGAGGGGAAAGCGAAGGCGCGCGCGCGCGTGTGTGTGTGTGTGGGGGGGGTGGGTTTGCGTTTGGGTTGGGGGGCCCTTTCGCGCTCCACACCCACCTTCCTCGCGGGATTTGCACGCGGGTGGGTTATTTTGCGGCTAGGTGCGTCGCGTTCGCCGTATTTGCGAAACCAGTGCCTCGTTGGGTGCGTTCTCCATGGCTTGCGACTTTGAGCCGTCCGATCGAGCCCGTTGGGAGGCTGTGATGAAGATAGTCCGTTCCGGTGTTAAAAGCAGTTCGTTGTAGGAGTGTTGTATTACCTTTCTTTGACGAATACAAGTATAGCAATAAGCAGGATTGACTATACGAGTAAGTAAGAAAGTGATCTCATGTAGCTACAAATTCTCGTGATATGATAATAATCCACATCGAGGATTCCATCCTCATTTCTTAAACTATTTTGTCGATGGTTTTTTTTATCTCATCTACTTTGTATTCGATACTCATTTAGTTTTGTTTTTTTAAAATATTTGACGCTATTGTTTTTTAATGTATATTTGACCATTTGTTTTATTTAATTTTTTTTAGAAATATATAAAAAATATATAATACATTCTTAAAGTTTCTTTAATGATAAAACAAAACACAACAAAATAAATGAAAACCATATAGTTTTTTTTAATAAAATGAATGGTGTGATGAAGATAGTTCGTTCAGTGTTAAAGCAGTTCGTTGTAGGAGTGTTGTATTGCCGACGAATACAAATATAGCACTATACGAGTAAGTAAGAAAGCGATCTCATGTAGCTGCAAATTCTCATGAAGCGTGTGATAAGGTCCACATTGAGTCTGATTAGGTAGTAAGTGGGTCAAATTGAGTTGTCCCCAAAATGAAAGATATTTAGCCCGGATGATAGACCTTGATAGTGATATATGGTCTGTGCCTAAAGTGCCAAGAGGCCTATTAGTGCATGTTGTTTCGGCAATGTTCGACATGGGCTATTGTACTTCTTAAGATTGACAACCTACTATAATTGTAATTTCTTCAACCAAATGATATTTGTGCAGTGTCATAATAATAATAATTATAATTCCAATAAAAATTTAAAATATTTTGCTTACCGTCCTTCTAAAATTTTGATAGACATCGGACAAGGAATGGAAGGGTGAGGTCATATTAAAGTGTTTATCAATAACCTATCACCATTAGATGACCAATAAAAGTAGTGGCAGCACTAATTGGAGATAGATTTGCTGGGACAATAGAATCCAGTGGGTAACAACAACGGTCAAGAGACAATGCATTTAGAGCACAATGAGGAGGCTTCTGCTGGATGAAACATGACATTGAGGAAGACGGTGCCAAATGGGTTGTATGGTGAAGTAAAGTTTTATCGGTTATAAATGAATGAGCAAACCTGAGTGCCTAGACTTTCATACTATGACGGCAAGATTGAACCTACTTCAATAGCAAAGATATGTGAAATATCTTAATTGGCAAATGAAAAGGCTATCACTCATGTGCATAGCTTTTTTTTAGGAAAGTAAGTAGTTCAATTTCCTACCTTGATTGAAGTCTTGTGCTTTGGATTTTTTAAAATATTATTGCTTTAATAACAAATCATATAAATACCAGTTGCACAAAATTGTCTAGTATGATGTTGACCGTGAAAGGTATGATAAGGATCATGTTGGTCTTAAAGCGTGTTATAAGGTCCACCTTGAGTCTGATTAGGTAGTAAGTGGGTCAAATTGAGTTGTTCCCAAAATGAAAGATATTTAGCCTGGATGATAGACCTTGGTTGTGATATATGGGTCTGTGCTCGAAGTGCCAAGAGGCCTATTAGTGCATGTTGTTTTGGCAATGTTCGATATGGACTATTATACTTCTTAAGATTTAATTTCTTCAATCAAATGATATTTATGCGGTGTCATAATAATAATAATAATTTCAATAAAAATTTAAATATTTTGCTTACCCTTCTTCTAAAATTTTGATAGACATGCCTAGGAATGGAAGGGTGAGGTCATGTGTTCATCAATAATCTATCATCATTAGAAAGCCAATAAAAATAGTGGCTGCACTAATTAGAGATAGATTTGTTGAGACAATAAAATGCAGTGGGTAACAACAGCGGTCAAGAGGCGATGCATTTAGATCACAATGAGGAGGTTTCTGCTGGATGAAACATGACATTGAGAAAGACGGTACCAAATGGATTGTATGGTGGAGTAAAGTTTTGTCGGTTATAAATGAACGCGCAAACCTGAGTGCCTAGACTTTGGCAAGATTGAACCTCCTTCAATAGCAAAGATATGTGAAAGATCTTAATTGGTAAATACTCGTGTGAAAGATCTTAAAAGAAAGAGAAATAAGGTCCTAGCCGTGAATGCCAAATAAGAAAAAAAATCACTAGTTTTGAAAGAACTTTGTATAAGAAACTATATTTTTGAGAAAACCCCGCACTGAAGACCAGTCTAGCGAACTGGGAACAGCAAGCCAGAACCTATGATCCATCGCCGCCGCCGTGCAATTTGACAGTAACCGGAGTCCCACACACTCACCAGTCACCACTGTGCCCCAACCCACAGCCCAACTCGCTTTGCTGGATGCTCTCACATGCCCCAAGCTTCCAAACCAAGCAACGCCACGCCACCACCGCCACCACCTCCGCCTCCTCCGCCCCCCCACCACCACCACCACGCGAGGGTTCAAACCGCAAAACTCCACCCACGCCGAGGTCCCCGCCGCAAAAGCCCACCCTAACACCCCTCCCCACCTCGCCGCCGGCCACCGCCGCGGACATTGGTCCAAGCCCTTCCCCCCCACTGCCCCCACCCCAATGCGACGGCGGCCACCGCCGCCGCCGCTTCTTCCCATGGCCACCCTCGCCACTCAAACCCTACTCACTCTAGTGCTACTGCTGCTGCTGCTCGGCGCTGTTTGGGGTTCAGCGGCGGCGGCCGCCGGTGGTGGCGGCAGCGGAGAGCGGGAGGCGCTGCTCAGGTTCAAGGCGGCCGTCGCCTCCGACTTGGGGGGCCTCCTCCGCGACTGGTCCCCGGCGTCGCACGACCACTGCGTCTGGCCCGGCGTGTCCTGCGGCGTTTCCGGTGAGGTCGTGGCGCTCAACGTGTCGTCCTCCCCCGGCCGCCGACTCGCGGGCGCGCTGTCACCGGCGGTCGCGGCGCTGCGGGGGCTCCGCGTGTTGGCCCTCCCCTCCCACGCGCTCTCTGGCCTGCTCCCCGCCGCGATCTGGTCGCTGCGCCGCCTCCTTGTGCTCGACCTCTCCGGAAACAGTCTCCAGGGTGAGATCCCGGCGACGCTAGTCTGCGCCGGGCTCCAGACGCTGGACCTCTCCTACAACCAGCTCAACGGCTCCGTGCCTGCCTCATTCGGCGCGCTTCCGGGGCTACGGCGCCTGTCTCTCGCCTCCAACCGCCTCGGCGGCGCCATCCCTGACGAGCTCGGTGGCGCTGGGTGCCGCAGCCTACAGTATCTCGACCTCTCCGGCAACCTACTCGTCGGCGGCATCCCGCGGAGCTTGGGGAACTGCAGCAAGCTGGAGGCGCTTTTGTTGTTTTCCAACCTGTTGGATGACGTCATCCCGCCGGAGATTGGCCGCCTAAGGAATTTGCGGGCTTTGGATGTGTCAAGGAACAGTTTGAGCGGGTCTGTGCCAGCAGAACTTGGTGGTTGTGTTGAGCTGTCTGTACTCGTACTGTCCAATCCATATAAGCCGATTGGTGGGCTCAATTCGTCTGATTACGGGGATGTCGATGACTTCAACTATTTCCAAGGAGGGATTCCAGACGCTGTCGTGGCATTGCCGAAGCTGAGGGTGCTGTGGGCGCCGAGAGCTACCCTGGAGGGGGAGTTGCCACGGAATTGGAGTGCATGCCAGAGCTTGGAGATGATGAATTTGGGGGAAAATTTGTTCTCTGGTGGTATTCCTAATGGGCTAGTGGAATGCAGCCATCTAAAGTTCTTGAATTTGAGCTCAAACAAGTTGACCGGTGCTATTGATCCATCACTCCCAGTACCCTGCATGGATGTATTTGATGTCAGTGGAAACCGGTTCTCTGGTGCCATTCCAGTGTTCGAGCAAAAGGGATGCCCTTCATCTCAGCTCCCTTTTGATGACTTGGTTTCAGAGTATTCTTCCTTTGTTTCATATCAGGCACTTGCTGGATTCTGTTCATCCTCATTTGTCTTTGGCACTGATTTGACGAGTTACCATAGTTTTGCTCAGAACAATTTTACTGGAGCAGTGACATCTTTGCCACTTGCTGTGGATAAACTGGCAATGCAAGGGTCTTATGCCTTTCTGGCTGATGGGAACAATATTGCTGGACAGTTGCAACCTGACCTATTCGGCAAGTTCAAAAGTTCAAGAGGTTTCATTGTGGACGTCAGCAACAACTTGATAACTGGAGGGATTCCAGTAGAGATTGGCTCATTGTGCAGCTCTCTAGTTGTTCTTGGTGTTGCTGGTAATCGGCTCTCTGGTTTGATACCAACAAGTATCGGGCAGTTGAATTATCTTATCAGCTTGGATTTGAGTAGGAACCATCTTGGTGGTGAAATTCCTACTTCTGTGAAGAACTTGCCAAACTTAGAGCGCCTCTCTTTGGGCCATAACTTTCTCAATGGTACCATTCCAACTGTGATTAATCAGCTGCACTCTCTGAAGGTTTTGGACCTGTCCTCAAACCTCCTGACAGGAGAGATCCCTGGTGTCCTTGCTGACCTGACAAATCTCACTGCCCTCCTCCTTGACAACAATAAACTTACTGGGAAGATACCTTCTGCATTTGCTAAATTGACATCGCTTACCATGTTTAACTTGTCGTTTAACAATTTGTCTGGTCCGGTGCCAGCAAATAGCAACACAGTTCGGTGTGATAGCGTTATTGGAAATCCTTTATTGCAATCATGTCATATGTATACCCTGGCTGTCCCATCAGCTGCACAGCAGGGCCGTGGATTAAACTCCAATGATTACAATGATACATCACCTGCGGATCCACAGAATCAAGGAGGAAGCAATTCATTCAATGCAATTGAAATTGCTTCGATAACTTCTGCAACAGCCATTGTTTCTGTCCTTCTTGCCCTTATCATGCTCTTTATTTACACAAGGAAGTGTGCTCCCCGAATGTCAGGTTGTTCATCTCGAAGAAGAGAAGTTATAACCTTCCAAGACATTGGAGTGCCAATCACTTATGAGACTGTTGTTCGAGCAACTGGAAGTTTCAACACGAGCAATTGCATTGGAAGTGGGGGCTTTGGAGCCACTTATAAAGCTGAAATTTCGCCTGGAGTGTTGGTAGCTATCAAGAGGCTCTCTGTTGGGAGATTCCAAGGTGTTCAACAGTTTCATGCTGAGATTAAAACTCTGGGGAGATTAAGGCATCCGAACCTGGTTACCTTGGTAGGCTACCATCTTGGTGAGTCTGAAATGTTTCTTATATATAACTACTTGCCTGGAGGAAATCTCGAGAGGTTTATACAGGAGAGGTCAAAGAGACCTGTAGACTGGAAGATGCTCCACAAGATTGCTTTGGACATTGCAAAATCACTTGCATATCTGCATGATACCTGTGTTCCTCGTATCCTTCACCGTGATGTGAAACCAAGCAACATTTTGTTGGACACCGACTATAATGCTTATCTCTCAGACTTTGGACTGGCAAGGCTCTTGGGAAATTCAGAAACCCATGCAACCACTGGTGTAGCTGGAACTTTTGGATATGTTGCTCCAGAATATGCTATGACTTGCCGTGTTTCAGATAAAGCCGATGTGTATAGCTATGGTGTTGTACTGATGGAGTTAATATCAGACAAGAAAGCCTTGGATCCGTCATTTTCTCCTTATGGTAATGGGTTTAACATAGTTGCCTGGGCTTGCATGCTTCTTCGTCAAGGCCGTGCTCGTGAATTCTTTATTGATGGTCTGTGGGATGTGGGTCCACATGATGACTTAGTAGAGACATTGCATTTAGCAGTGATGTGCACTGTTGATTCTCTCTCTGTACGACCAACTATGAAGCAGGTTGTTCAACGGCTAAAGCAACTTCAGCCTCCCATCCGAGAACACCGATGATTACACATTCAACTTGTAGAAGGTAAAGATAGCTGTAACTTGTGGCCCTTGGTTATTTTTTCCTAATCATCTGTTTGACTAGATTTTATCTTGTAGATGCCAGCTCTGTATAATACAGTTTTCACTGAATTGCTCACTAATGTATCTGCAGATAAGAAGAGCAGATGTAAATTAACAACCTTAATTTCAAAGATTTCATTTAAGTTTGCCTGACTCATGCTCCTTTGTTATTCCCCTTTAAAAGAGAATATCTAGTTCATTTAAGTTTGCCTGACGTGTGCTCCTGTTATTTACCTTTTGAAGAATATACAGTATGTGGTAATCTCAGACGTGATGCTCAATGGGCGCCATGATTCCCTGCAGGGCTTGTCATATATCTACTGCTATTTTCCCATTATTTGCTTTGCTGTTTTCTGTTGTGAGTTTGTATGCAGAGTTAAAATTTTCATGCCGGTGATTTGTTGAGCACATAGATAGACATGCATGACCAGCATATATGATCCAGTCATTCTTCAGTCTAACTTTCTTTTTGAGAGAGAGGAAAAGATATTCAGTTCAGATCTTGCTGTAGCGATCTAGTGCAACTATCTGCGTTGTCTCAAAGATTGTACCAAATTTGGCCCAGACAGTACCTCGTTGTTTTTAGTATTACCATAGTTTTGCTGTTGCTAATTTGTACCTCCTCTGGAAAGAAAGATAAATGATTTATCATCATGAAGCTGACACATTAACTTTTGGGCCTTGTTTGGGAATCCTCTCTTTTGGGAAACCCGGCATCTCTTGGAAAGGATTGAAAAATGTACAAGAATATTAGCTTGCACAATTTAGTTTCAGCAAGTGAAACTGAAACAAAGCAGATCATGATACCATCACAGAGACAGGACCATGTGCAGCCTCTCCTGAATTTTCCAGGGTTCTCAATTCTCATCCACTTCTGAGTTTCAGTTCTTGTTTGCACTATATTTTTTTAAGTCTGTATTTGGTACTCGTGCTTTCACTTTCCAGTTCACGATCGTCTGGAATCCTGCAAGTCTTGCCCACTTACGTATATGTTCAGGTTTTGAGGTTGACTTGGCAGGCACCAGCACAAAAGGCTAAGGATAACCATATTCTTCCTGCTTTGAATCGTCTCAACCATAACTAATTCTATCCGGAATCAGTGCATCGTGAACTGAATTTTGTTGCTTTGTTGGAACAAGTAAAATTACTTGGATCCTATCTTTGGATCTGAAAACATCTGAGTTAACCTGTTCTTGATTGGTCGTTAATTTGCATATAAATTCTCATAAACTGCAGCAAAATTGTTCCTGCAATGGAACCATTACTTGCCGATGCAAAACCCTAAACATCTTTCTAATTGTTACGTACCTTCATCTTTGTAATTGTTACGTACCTTTATCAAGAGACAAGTGATAAATTTATTCTTATATGTAAGTCTCTCTAGATAGGATATTTGTTATTATATATATATATATAAATCATTGATAATAAAGAGAAAACTCCATCCACATATTTTATGTTTATTGTCTCGTGAGAAGAAGTATAGGCATTTACATCTTCTAGGCGACTTATCTTCTGTGAAAGGGAAATGAGCTGTTCTGGGTGATCCATCCATGTAGAAGTCCTATAACACGTTATCAATAACTTTATTTATCGCTAGGTCGATGTCATCGGGCTGCTATGACTACATCTACTTTCCCATCGAAGTGATCGACGTGTCATTGCATTGAGTCTTCCCGGGCTGATAAATGGATGGTAAAATTATTTGTTGCAATTAGTAAATTAATTATGTTTTTTTATTTTCTGTCATGTTTTAGATGCCATGTTTATAGTAGATTAATTTTCTGCTGATGATCCAGTAGTAGATTAGCTTCCTGCCTTTTGATCTATATACATGTATTATTGCTTTTAATGAAAAATTAAGAAAATATGTGTATAAACTATTAAAATTGATGGAATGCCTTTATGGGACCGTTCGGCAGGACCAAACCCCTGTCCTCGTGACCTCTCTTTTGTTCGTATCTGTCTCTGTTTCACTCTCTAAGCTAACGCCATGTTAGAATTGCCGTTGTGATGTCTCAGTCTCGTCAGACTTAGAGTATGACGACTGTTGATTGTTGTCGTTGTTAAGAATGCTATTGGCTTTGCGCCAACGCTGTCATGAGAAACCGCTGTTGCCCTAGAGCCCTAAAACCAGATGTGCCGCCGCCGGTGCTAGATGCCATTTGCGAGGTCATTGTTGCCATTGAACCCTATCGATGTCGTTGTAAGGTCGTGGTAGGGGATGATGGGTTGTCAGTGCCTGCGTATTGGATTAGCAACCGCTCGGATGCCTTGGCTAGATGTAGACCAGACACCGTTACTAGGGTGTTAACACCAAAATTTGATAAATCCCATAAATAGGATCGGAGAGCCAATCGATTTATAAAAAGATGATGATTGATATAGAGAAAGAGCCGATCGGACATATGAAAATGTATTCAGGACAGTTTAAAATGGATATTTATCTAGATGAGATCAGATCCAAGGAGAAATTGTGGAAGCCACGATAGGGTAATTTTTATCTTTGTAAAATATGTCTTATATATAGACAAGTTAATTAGTTTTCTTTTTATCTCTAAGATAATTTTTGTTTTAACATTAGGTTGTCCTGTATTTGTATGAGATTTGTGTAACCCTAGGGTACAAATACAAACCCTCTGAAACCTTGTAAATCATATCTATAGATCAATATAATCTCGGCGCATTGTCACCCTAGTTCATCTAGATTTTTTTCTAGCGGGTTCTGGCTCTTGATACGGGGCTACATCGGTTAGGTCTGAACTCCAGCGAAGGGGTAAGTCCCGTCATTGGCAATATACATGTATTGCCCATTAATCCTTTAGCAATCGATATGGTTTTATTAGATCCGGTCTTATACTGCTTTGGTTAAGTCCAATTTATCAAGGATGTGTCTAATAAGTGCTAACATCAAGATCTAGCGGGTTTTGTTCTTCCTATCGGCTCAACTAGCCGATCAGTTTATTCATATGCCTGCATCGGATCCATAGCCGATAGCAGCTAATAGGTTTACTTAGTTGTTCTGTCGGTATGATCTAGTTCCCACCGTTTCAGTGCTATTAATCTTAGTCTTATATTGTCTCGGTTCGATCCGATTTATTAAGTCTAGCTTTAATGGTACTGTCATCGGTGGCTGCTAGGTCTCATCCTTTTGAGAGATTAGACCTCGCTCTCTACCACTTATCGTATATTTTATTCAGAGCGTCAACGGTTCTATAGCCAATATATCTTTTATTTTATTCCTCGTTATTTACCCATTATCATCGATTTTCTAACCGATGTATAAGTGCTATAGCCCTTATTAGCAACCAACCGATAATAGGAGTGTATCGGACTCAGCCGATGGTTATCTAAACTATATTGACACATTTAGCCAATAGCAGAAGTCCGTATCGGCCTATCAATCGATTGGCTCGATGATCTCATTCTATCTGTCTTTCTTATCAATTAGAAGTCAAATTGACTGGCACACCCACATCTCCAACAACCCAAAGATTTCAAAAAACTGAAGTATCTGCATTGGTGCTAAGCAAATTTCCCAGGACTTTGCGTGTTCAGACGCATCGCATCGGACCTCTATCGGTGAACCCGATGAACTGACCGATCCATGCGCAAGAACACGGGTCTAAGCACTTGCTGGTGTAGTTGCCATTGCCATCCTCTCTTTTGGAGGACGCATGGGTCGTCGTGTAGCCTCACCGAGCATAGCTGGGCTGTCGTCTGGCATTGAGCTTCGTCGTTGTTGACCTCCGTTTCAACATGCTAATGGGACGACCGGAGCTCCTTCATCGAGTGCCACCTACCTCTCTCCTATCGTCGATAGCCGCTGACCGTCGCTGCCATCGATGAGCTCGTGAGGCTAGCGTGCTGGGTGTTGTGCACCGCCGTGAATGATGGGAGTGAGAAGGGAAAACTCTAATTCCCCCTCATCCCTCTCTTTCGGTCTCAAGCGGGTCCATCGGCATGCCTACTCTACCTGATCGTTTTTTAATCTAATTGCATGACCTAGCCCACACAATTAAGAAAAATAGTAAAAAAACCCTGTGGGCCTTGTGGATTCGGCCCACTAGGGATGAATAGGTCATGGATGGTGATCTGGGCCAATAAAATCATGGCTAAATGGTTTTTTGGCCTGTTAACCTATTCTACCGATAATATACTTTTAATTCTCTTAGAAGTGATTTTTACGTTGAAAGTTTACTATTTTTATAGTTTGAACCTTTAATTATCTATAGTTACATCAATTTGTGTAAAAAGGTTGTAATGTTGCTATTAGGTCTTGTTCTTGGTTGGTTTCTTGCATGAGAGTCTGTAGACTCAATAATAACCATGTGTTGTTGTATGTTTTAAGCTTTTATTGCTTTTAAATTTGATTCAACTCCAACTAAATAGTCTAGATTATTTCTAGGTCATAGTGCTTGCATAATATTTGTGCTCACATAGTTTAGTGACCAATTCGTTGGAAACATTATTTGGGTTTACTTTCTTGCATGAGGGATGTATTTTGTGGGCATAAAAATCATTATTTTAATGCCATAAGACCAATAATAATCAAAGAAATAATCAATAAACACAAGGAAAATTCCAGAAAAATACTAGTAATTACATATGACTATGTTACATTGTTTTGTGACTTCGTTTTCAATGAAGTTAACCCAACGTTGGTTTTTTTCATGTTAACAGGCCATGTGTGATGCCAATGTCGCCAAGAAAGAGTTTTCCATCCTCCATGTTAACAGGGGGAATTACCTGACCTAGCCTATGGACTATGAAATCTACCTTGCCTTGATGGAGCTGTCTGACACCATCCGTCGATAAGGGGCAGGTGTAGCTCTTCTTCTGGTGCTGAAGCGGGCAAAAGCCTCTTGCGTTCATCATGAAGCACATCCATGAGAATAAGGCTGAGTACCTCGAGCTTTGTGAGCCTCTCCACTTGTGGAAGGCCTTGAGGGAACGATACACCACAAAAAAAGCTACCATTCTCTTGAAGGCTAGAGCAGACTGGGCTCAGCTTCGGTTCTGTGATTTCAAGATCGTGGAGTGATATAATAGTGCCGTTCACTGCATCATAAGCAAACTTTGTTTATGTAACCAGGTGGTGACAGATGAGGATATGATTGAGAAAACTCCTGATACTTTCCATCCCAAGAACTCCATGATGCAAGAGCAGTATCGCTAGGCTAAGTACACGAGGCACTCAAAACTCATTCAATCATTGTTGAATACTTAAATCCACAACAAACTTCTTATGGCCAACTACAACACTCGTCCTATTGGTTCGTAGCTTATTCTAGAGGCTCATGTTGTCCATCCGAAGGGGAATTCTAGATAGGGGTTCTCCAAGAGGAAAGGACCTGAGAGTCACACACTACCAAATGGGGCGAATTTCAAGAGGGCCACAAACTGGGGCAACAAACCCTATAGGCGCAAGGGCTCAAGGCCAAGGCCAACACTGGTGTTGTGTAGCATTTCCTAGGGCCATCGTCCGCTATTGCTGCCACTTTAAGCTTTCATCAGCAAGGAGGTAGCGACCGCCTCTCCATCCTTTTTGTTCCTAAAACCCCATAGTCACCGTCAGCAAACCTGTCGTGCCTAGCGCTGCCGCTGCCACTTCGACTTGGGTGCACCATTGTTGTCGCCGCAAGGACAGAGTAGCGCCACCATCGCCATGTCGCCCCTCCATCCTTGCCATTGGTTGCCGCGTCGGTCGCGCCCCGCTCCCCGCTGCCGTGCCTCTTGGCACCGAATGTTGTCTCCCGCCTCCTGGCACCACCGCCACTATTGAGCCTCCTAACGCCAACCACTGCCAAGCCTCCTAGCACTGGCACCAACTATCGCGCCCTACCTCCAAGTGCTATCATTGCCCTACCTCCAGAGCGCTACCTTCGCCCTCACCAAGCGCACTTGTGTGTTGGGCAAAGGAAGCTCGTAGAATAGCGAGCGAGGATAAGAAAAGAAGAAGATAAAGAAAAAGGAAAATGAGATGGGACCTATGTAGGCCATACCCTTTCTAGCCACCTCCATAGGCCCAGTCTACCATAGACCCCTCTTTCCCCTCCCACTGATGTTCGTGCCTCACATGTCAGCCCAAGAAATATTCTCTACAATATATTTTTGGAATTTCTTTTATTTTTCAAAAAATCATTTAAACTTCAAAAATTCATATATTTTTATCTATAACTTTGATTGACCTCGTTCTAGCCCTAATTTTTTTTCAAAAATCCTTCTCTACATAATGGCACTATTATTTTATATGTTTTGTTACTTTTATTAGTATCCCATGTAATATTTATGTTTCTCATATGTAAAGGTCGTGCCTGAAAGAGAGTTTGCGCTGGATTTCGTCACACTAGGCACCACAACGCACCAAAGCAAGCCATTCTTTAAATATTCTGAACATATATTTATGAATTGTTTTATTTGTGAAATTGCATTGCTTAGATTATACTTTAATCATGCATGGCCTTGATTTATGTGAAACCGATGGATCTACCCATTAGTTGTACTTATATCATATAGGATATTGATGACCCCTATTATTGCTAACTCCACTAAATATTCATCGATATCGTCATCTCTTGGATGTGATTACTGATGTAGTTGCTTAGACCATTTACGATTGTGATGTCGTGTGGGAAACTTGAGACTTCCAAATTTTACCTAAAAATCCGATGCGATGTCAGCATATTTGTAAAATAAAAATGGTTTGTATTACTTAGATGGTATAGAGTTAGTGCATTCATGGCTTCGCTATGTATTATTATTAGGGATCGATTTCTCTAAAAAATTCATCTAAGCATACTATAGTGTGACTACACAGGTGTTATAAGATGCTCCTAACTAAGTAATTAGCTATCACATAGAAATTTTGTATGTCAATTGTTGTGGCATGCTAGGGACGAGAAGACAGTGTTGTGGACCATTACTGCCTAAGATGGGTGCTATTCTAGCATCTTGTAAGGTGATTGTTTAAGTGTATGACACATCTCCAATATGTCCTGAGTAAATGAAGGTATAAGACTTGCCTAATACTCAGTCTTGAGAGTTTTGATCTAACAATGTGACATGAGACATTTATGTATTAGTTTTGCAAAAGCCTTATAGTGAGCTATTCTTTGACAATCATGTTTGATCGGCATGTGTTGTATAAAAGGAGAAGTTCATGATGTGTGCGTAAAGCATGCAATATCTATAGAGTTTAGCTGAACTGTTTAAACAGTCATATCCGTGGTTATAAGCAAATGTAAAATGTTTCTCATATCATAGTTTTGTTTTTACCAAAGGTTGGTGAACATGACTATTGGGATATGAATAGTTTATAGAGTCCACCTGTGTAGCAGATAATTGACCTTTGTGGTTAAGAATAGGTTTGTGTGACCTGGGATGTCTTGTGATTTCATAGTTCTGTAGTGTCGAGAAGATGAACTTGTGCTGTGAAAGTCTATTAACTATGATAAATAGTTAAGAAATGATATTTGACTAATTGTTAAGTGTAAAGAAAGTAAAAAAGGCTAGAGAAGATAAGGAAATGTTAAGAATTTTGCTATCATATATAAGCACGGTGATAAGTTATTGAAAAGCAACTCATGGAATGGATACATGTGCGAGTCTCTTTCTGACAATTGAAAATTTGACTTACTAGTATTTTGTAAAATAACTATTTTAAATAAAAGGTTGTTTCCGCAAATGGAAACCTTAGCCTCCCTAGTTAAGCTAAAACATGTCATATTTCTCTCTAAATTGCTGAATACATAACTTACTCACCATTGCTCTTATATATGTATAGAGTTTGGAGAAGACAATGCAGATCCGTCCATCGGGGAGTCCCTCTAGGAGCAGGCTGAGTATAAAAACTTCTAGAGTTTTAGGCCTAGTTCTCAAGTTGTGCCTGTGGAATAAATTAGTTGTCTATGTGTTGTACCTAGTGCTTAGTCGCTTAAGTTGCTTTCCACTATTAGCTTCCGCTTAGTCGTCGTTCTTGCTTTTGCCTTTTGTGTTGTGCTACCTATATGAGATTTGTCCATGAGGGTAACTTATGTAAGAACTACTCCCAGTGAAGTAATAAAATCTAGTTAGTTTTGAGTCCACTATTATTCTGTGTGTACGAGCTCGTGCATCCTGAGACTGGTGCAGTGTTCATAGGTAATTAAGTTGACCCCCAGCTGATGTTAGCCCGTGCCTTATGGCTAACAGAGTTTGGGATGTTGCAAGGTGGTATCAGAGCATAGGTTTGACCCTAGGGCGAAACCACTTATGACAAAAGCCCTTAAGAACTATATTCTTGAAAACCTCCATATGCACATACACACACACATACTATATATGTGTGTGTGCATATTTGTGAAAACTTAGTTGTATACATCTTTTCTCTTAGAATTTAAAATTTTTAGTTTACTGACAATTTCCTTGTTTTAAAATCTTTTGTAGATGGCAAGCCGAGCATGCTTTGCTACTGGGGAGGAGCACAACGACTACGTTACCCAGCTCAAGGACCTTGCCCACTTCCTTGGTTTCATACCACCAACGTTCGTAGGAGAACTCCTGTAGACCACTCCACCTCCTTATCGCCTTGTTGTCCACCTTGTTCCTCATATCCCCAGACTTCACTGCCATTGCTTCACAACTATCCATCATTGTCCCCATTTGGCCTACTAGAGTGTCTCCTTCACTACCATCCGATGCTTGTGTGACCGTTACTACACCCGCCTTACCACTACATTGTTTTGTTATATTCCCCACCTTCATTGCGATACCTCTGAGAGTGGGTACCCATGCACTTGGCCATCTAGTCGAGTTCATCACTTACATAGACTGATAGTACCACTGGCTCCTACGAGCTTATCGCCAGCTAGAGAGGCACATCACCACCTTTGAGGGTATGCCACTTGTCCACTCTCTACCTGCCAACTCTACCTCGCGTCCTAACAGGACCTTACATACTACGGGTGGCAGTTCGCTGAGCTCTTTACTGTCCTCATCGATGCCTCCACATCACGCTCGTCGCATGATTGCGCGCGAGTACCACTCTCTGTTTAGGCCTACTACTAGTCCAGCCTCTCCAGCGATGCTGCAAACTGTTAGCACCGCTCTTGCTGCTCCGATGCTATCCACCTAGTTTCTGCCTTCCTATGGCATCGTCATTGAAGACGATGAGCTACACACCGATGATTGCTCCTAGTAGAGGATAGCTTGTATCAGAAAGCATTAGTCAACTACCAGTAAGCTAGTGGCTTGAATAAAGTGGTCTCGTAAGATAGTGACTTGTGTAAGATATGAACAAGATTGTGTCTGGCCACCAACTTACTAGGAGTCATGGTAGTGTTTCGGTCTGTAATGCCTTGTGTGTTGTGGT
The DNA here is from genome assembly GCA_030770085.1 of Oryza coarctata. NCBI lineage: Eukaryota > Viridiplantae > Streptophyta > Magnoliopsida > Poales > Poaceae > Oryza > Oryza coarctata. Next base: position 17,261,598 of record CM061475.1, read on the forward strand.
CTATAGTCAAAGACCTAATACATGTCTCCCTTATAATGTGTTGTACTTTACATCATAATGAATGTACCGGGGTTTGTGAAAATATTTTCTTAAAAAGCCCTCATAGTTAAGACATGTTTTCTCTTCTTCCCTTGGGACAGATGACTGATCGTCCATGATGAAACACTCATGCCCCCACTCGTCTTGGGTTTGAGGAAGGAAGCCCTGTTGCCAACCATGCATCCCAAGAGGATCAGGAAGTTGAACAGGCTAACGATCAGATATTCGAGAATTGACAAACTAACTCCCATGGAGCCAACACAACCACCCGAGTCGCCATCTCAGGAGAATTGCCCCAACCACCTCCACTAGATCAATAGCAATACATGGCGCTCTAGACTCAAATTCTACAAAGCATTGCTTAGAACCTCGCTGCTCTGAACCCTCAACATCACCAAACTACATGTGGATGCTAAGCTAACGAACTTTTTGAGAGCCCACCCACCGGAATTCTCGTAGACTGTAGATCCCGTTGAGGCTGGTGATTGGTTAAAGGATGTCAAAATGAAGTTAGACTTAGTGCAGTGCACCCCTAGGGAGAAGGATTGGTATGTTGCATATTAGCCAACCGGTAGGAGAACTATCATGCCGCTCACCGGGATGCCATCAGCATTGTTTGGACTAAGCTTACAGAAGCTTTCAAAGCCACTTAAATTCCAAAGAGTATACTGGATATCAAGAGGGAAAAATTCAACAACCTCAAAAAAGGTAACTCCAGTATCAATAAATACCTAAGCAAGTCCAATCAATTGGCTCGCTATGTCGAAGATTAGAAAGTTCTTGAAGTGTATGAGCGTGGAGATTAAGATCCAGCTTGTCACTCATGACTTCCCCACCTTTCAACATATGATCAGTAGGGCTTTGGTTGTGAAAGATACTCTAAAAGAAGAAGAGGATTCTAGTCTAATGGTGGTTCATGCCCTAGGACCCATCCCCTAGCTCCATACCACCAGCAGCTTCCACAGTAGAACCAAGGGTTCCCTACTCGTCCTTTTCCTCCCCATCCACCTACACCAGCCCAACCAAGAGCCTACACTGACAATACCAGAGGAAGCACAAATTTTGTCTACACATGTCAACATAAATTTTGTCTCTAAGATCGCTAATATAATGGATCATGATCCTGAACCTAAGTCCATGGTTGAGTGCTATAAGCACTCGGATTGGGTCAAATGGAAAGAAACGATTAAGACATAATTATGCTTGCTTGTCAAGAGGCATATTTTTGGGTCGGTAAGCATGGTGCCCCCCACTATGCATCCAGTTGGGTACAAGTGGGTTTTTGTCCAGAAACAAAATGAAAATAATGAGGTGGTGAGATACAAAGCGAGGCTCGTAAAACAAGGGTTCATGCAAATACTTGGCATTAATTATGATGAAACTTGCTCTCTTGTGATGAGTGGTATAAAGTTCTGATACTTAATGTCCATGGCAGTTGGCATGCAATTGAAAATATGGTTGATGGATGTGGTGACTGCATATCTATATGGATCATTGGATTTAGAGATTAACATGCGTGTTTCTAAGGGGTTGAAGGTCCCAAACAAAGCAGATCCTAACATGTATAACATGAAATTGGAAAGATTGTTGTATGGGTTAAAACAATCTGGTCATATATGGTACAACCGGCTAAGCGACTTTGTTTTGGGGAAAGAATATGTCAATAATTAGGATTGTCCCTGCGTGTTCATCAAAAAGTCACAGAGTAGTTTCTGTATCATCTTAGTCTGTATTGATGATTTGAACATCATTGGCTACGCTGAGGACATTGAGGAGGCGACTGCAAGTCTCAAGATAGAGTTTGAGATGAAAGACTTGAGTCAGACCAAGTTTTGCTTAGGCCTACATGTCGAGCATCTCTGCAATGGGATTGTAGCGTACTAGTCGACCTATACAAGAAAGGTACTTAGGATATTTAATATGTCAAAGGCTCATGCTTTGAAAACTCCCATGATAGTGAAAGCTCTTGATGAAGATAAAGATTCATTTCATTCTAGAAGTGGGACTGAAGAAATATTAGAACCAGAAATCCCATACTTAAGTACCATTGGAGCACTGATATATCTTGCGAATTACATCAGGCTTGATATTTTATTCACGGTAAATTTGCTAGTAAGATATAGTGTGTCTCCTACGAGGAGACATTGGGTTGGTGTTAAGATAGTCAGATACTTTTAGGGTACACAAGATCTCGACCTCCTTTTCCAAAGCAACGAGACTTAGCCATGGTAGGCTATGTAAATGCAGGATATTTGTTTGATCCCCATAATGCTTGATCTTAAACTGTTTTTGTGTTTCTCTATGGTGGAACAACCATTTCATGGCGGTCTAACAAACAGACTATGATAGCAACATTTATAAACCACTCTGAGATCATTACACTGAGTATGCATGGCTTAGAAGTATGACTCACCATATTGAATGATCTTGTGGTTTGAGTATCTATGATGCCCCCACTATTATATATGAGGATAATATAGCATGTGTTGCACAGATGTAGCTATGCTATGTTAAGAACAATATGACGAAACATATTGTTCTAAAATTCTTCTATCCTCATGGTATTTAGAAGCAAGGGGAGGTGAAGATCCTATAGTCCAAGTTGTGTAACAACTTAGCGAATTTGTTCACTAAGCCTCTTCCAGCATGTACTTTCCAGAAGTTTATTTGGAAAATTGGAATGAGAAGGCTTAAAAGACTTGTAGGGTTTAGGAGAAGAGAAACCCCTAGATATGGCCTAGCTAGTGGATCGGCGAGTCCATAACGTTATACTCTTTTTCTCTTAGTAGAGTAGAGTTTGTGATTTCCACAAAGGTTTTTAACAAGCTAACGGTGTGTGACGCATGGTGGCAATTACGTACTCTTTCTCCTAGCCTTTTTTCACTAGGTATTTATAGGAGTTTGGGCCAATCCAAATCAGTTTTATAGATAACTATGTTTTTATATCTAGCATTTCTCTATTATAAATAGAGGGGCATGGGTGTCTGTCATTATGCACATAAATCATTGATAATAAAAAGAGATCTTTACCCTTATATCTTATATTTATTATCTTATTTGTGGTGTGATTATTTAAGAAGTGATACGAATATTATATCTTGTTGACGTCTCATCTTCTGTGAGAGAGGTAAGAAAGTGGATTTGGCGATCCGTCAACATAGCCATTCTACCACATTAATGACATAAAAATCATAATTAAACGATAACATATATAGGAGAATTGGAAACCTATCTGGTCTTTTTGGATTTTGAACAAATTTTAACTAAATTAAAAAAATGAAAATTTCGGGAGAAATAGTTCATGCTGAGGGTCTGATTTTGAACCGAAATTTCAAACACTGATCTGAACCATGGAACGTGTGTGTGGATGGTGGGTGCAATCTCTCGTGTCATTCAGCCCTTCCTGCCGGCGGCGGTCCACTCCTGGTAGCGGCGGAGGCTGTTCGGGAAGTCGGTGAAGAGGCCGTCGACGCCGACGTCGTTGAGCCAGTAGTCGTACTCGGCGTAGGGGTCCTGCCGGAAGTTGAAGTGGAGGAGCTGGTTCTCGTTCCGGTACGTGTAGGGGTTCACCTGCAGCCCCCTCGCGTGTGCCCTGGCGACGAGGTCCGTCGGCACCGCCAGCTTGTTGTCCCTCGTCGGCGGCACCACCGTGTCCTTCCACGGCCCGACGCCGACGACGTACTCCCTCATGTAGTCCAGGTACTCGTCGGAGGTGATCTCTTCGTACGACTGGCTCGTGTCCTCGGTCCGGACGCCCACGTCGTCGATGAGGAATACATTGGGGGAGTCGATCGGCTCGGCGGCGTAGATGAGCGACGTCGGCGCGAACGACTGGATGAAGAGTGGCCGAGCCCTCCACGCCGGCGACATGTACCGGCCGCCGTAGCCGCGACGAACTTGTCCTCGTACTTCTTGCCGTCGGACCACCTCACCTGCTTGTTGACGATCACCGGGTTCTTCATCTCCGGGTAGATCCCCACCTCCCTCTCCGCGCTCACGGCGATGTCGATGAACTCGTCGAATGTGATGATCCGCGACTCGCCGTTGTGTGATCTGTCGCGGAATGCGTTTCTCTGCTTGGCTCTCAGAGTCTTGAGCTCGGGCAGTGTGAAATCAGGTACGAACATTCGAGAACATTATTTAGATCAGAGAACGAATCGATCGATCATGGCGGCGAGATCAAGGGAGGGGGGATTACTGATCAAGGGAGATCGCCGTTGGAGCCCCTGTGCGCGATGTTGAACGGCCGCGGAGTCTGCAGCGGCGGGGCCCCCTCCTCCTCCCTCGACCAGTGGCCGCGCCCCCGCGACGCCAATGCCGCTGGCCGCGCACCAGGCAAGCACCAGCAGCGCCTGCGCCGCCTCCACCCCTGCACCCATTCAACCGTAACGCACACAAGTTAGGACACAAAACACACACGCATCGCCGGGGATCGCGAGGCTAGAACGTACACGGAGAGGCCATCTCGTCGCCGGCGAGTGGCTGTGATTTGTGGATCGCTGCGATGACCGCCGGCTGCGACGACCGCCGGCTGCGGCGACGCGGGATGGTATATATATGGAATGATATTGCGGGGAATATTCCAACAGAACGTAGGTTTAATCTCTGTATTTACTCACTCACTCACTATCCCAAAGAGGAGATTTCACTGGAAACTAGCCAAATGGGCTTTACTACAAGTGAATAAATATTTTTGGGCTTTTCTGATGGGCCTTCAAATCAGCCCGTTTGGCACGAACCGGGCCAGCTAGATGAGCCCATGAGTCTGTTGGAGACGCACTGTTTTATGCGTTTTGTTTTGGTCCAATATCACTATCTAGCAGCCGAATTCCGCAAAATACTAGTGACCTTTGGATAGGATTAGTTTTCGTCCTATCTTTTTAAAATTCATTAAGATCAAGGTCAAGAGCATCTACAGAAATATACTTCATTTGAGAACCTAGAGGTCAAATGGGGGCTGTCCCCATTTTACGAGCATCTTAAAACTACCTCCAACAACCTCTTATTTAGCATCCATTTCTCTTAATCTTAAAACTGGAGACCGAAAATAAAACAGATATACCCTCTTTCCAACACAAAAACCCTATCAACCTATTCAACTCCCTAGAACTAGCAAAGCGAAGCAACATCGTTCCATTTTCTACAGTTCCGTTGGTAATCCATAAACTTTTGTTAGCAACTGACGTGAACCCACATCTAACAAACACTTAAGCGAACACTACTGGAGAACCAATCAACATAAGCATAACTTAAAAAATAAAACTGTGATGACGATAAGGTTTAATTTTTAAAGATTTTAGTAACAACAAAGATTGAAGCTGACCAATAGCAAAGATGGGAGACGACGACGCATGTGACGAAGAAAAAGGGGACGCACACTACCAGAAAAGTCCTCTCCTGCGACGAAACCATCGATAACGCGTGTGGCCCGACCGAATCCCTTATTTCCATCCCAAACTGCAGAGCAGCTCGATGTTTGTTTCTTTGGCCTCGACGAATGCTTAGCGCGTAGCACTGCCGCTGATGACATTCCCCACTACAGTCGCTCCTCTGATTCATCTAATTTTTTTAGTGTGGTCCGCCACTGAATAAACACATACATTCGTGTTTGTACAGGTGGTGATGCCTGATTACATGTGAGACATGCATTTGAGTATGTACATTCACATATATTTTTTATTCATATAATCATTCGTAAATACTTCTATTCCTATATACTTTTAACATGTATCGTGTAATAAAGCAACAAAGTGACATGTAAACGAGAATAGAGGAATAATTAATACTGCGACGGCACCGGCACCGGCACCGGTGGCTGGTGTGGCTGTGAGGCGCGCGGGGGGTAGCGTCAGAGTGCACAACACCACACCATAGCGTGATCGCGCTAACACCCACGGCGAGGTGCGTACACGCCTGCAGGCTTCCAGCGAATTCGGCGGAAAATATCGGCCAAAGAGTGAGTAATGTCGCCAACACTTTTCAAGATTTGGTTAGTGAGTAATGTCGCCCAACACTTCTCAAGATTTGGTTGATGCTGCTGATCTGATGCGTCCGGCCGGTAGCGGATGGGTCACGCATGCACGCTGCCGCTCAGATCAACCAGCAATCATTAGGGGCACGTTTTGTTACTACGTAGCACCAGCGTCGGTCTACGGTTGGCTAGCTCTCTTCACTTTCTTTATTCTCTAGACTAACGAAAGAACACGTGAGGTATTATTACCATTATACTCCCTTCTCTACAAACGTACGATGTTTATAATAAAATCTTACGAGGCTTAGATTATCAGTTTTAAAATAGGTATCAAACACTTAAAACTCGTGACTTGTATTAGTAGAAAAAATCACTATATTTTTATATATTTATTGCTTCTTAACTAGTCATATTATAATTACATCTAAACTTTATATTTAATGAGTTTTTTATTAGTGCCTATTCTTACGTTAATATATGATAAATAAGTAAATTATAAATTATAGAGATAATTTAAATAAGATATATACGAGTCTAACAAATTTAACTAGCCAGCCGAACTGGCTCATTAACGCAACTAGCCCAAACAAGTCAAACTTATTTGTTATCCACCCCTAGTAGGGGATCTAAACTAATGATTCATTCAAAACCTATATTCCTGGGCTGGTCACTAGTTGAATGCACCTCCCCAAATAAACACAATTACAACGTGGTGCTTGTCATCCACCCCTAGTAGGGATCTAAACTAATGATTCATTCAAAACCTACATTCCTGGGCTGGGGCACTAGTTGAATGCTCCTCCCCAAATAAAAACAATCACAACGTATCATGTATCAACGACCATAGAATAGAAATTAATCATCATGTTTGAATCTCGTATGATGTTCTAAGTTCTAGCACGTTCAGCTACTAAGGTTAATAACAGTACTGGTTTTTATACGCTCCCTTACCATTATCAGTGACTTCTTAAATGTGTAGTTTAAAAAAAGATATATGTAGATATACTTTGAAAAGTACTAGCATATCATATATGTATTATATTAGATTTTATAATCTTATTCTAGTATAAAATTAACTGTCAAAGTTCCACAAGTTTAACTAAATATTTATGATCAGAGAGTACTAGTCACCAAATATTATTCATATGACCTGTTCGAATTTAACTTTATCCTTTGAAATTAGCTCAGTTCTCATAAAATTCTATCAAAATTACTTGATTCCATAGGAGGCCCAAGTCTATAGGCAAGATGCGATGCCATGTTTGTACAAAACTCGTTCTAAGGTGCTATGAGCTTTGCTCATGTGCAAAGGAGCAGCTAAGTCTCAAGTTGGGTGCCTCAACTGGTGAACCAACATCCATTTTGGATTGAGGACATTGTTGATCTGATGACAAATTCTCTCAAATTTGTTCACTCCCTTAACTTACAGTAAGTAAACAGCTCAGGCCCTGCATTCCTTTCAACTCATGGAAAGACAGGGAATGGCTAATTAACATATCATAAAAAGCTAATAATATTACCAAAAGAAATTCAGAGATGAAAAAAAAGAAAAGAAAAAGGTGAAGAGAAGATCGAAATAGAGTGATCACAACTAGATGCACCTGCGAGAGTACGATCACAAGAACACCGACGGCGAGGGGTTGACGACGATGTGCCTGAGCGGGTTGGTGACGTCCCCGCCACCGGCGTGCTTCACGAACTCCGCCGGCGTCAGGAAGTTGCCGTGGCAGACGCACACGATCCTCACCTCCTCGCCTTTCCTGTACTTGTACAGGAACCCGTCGATCTTCCGGCCGTTGGGGCCGTCCACCCTGGACGACACCATCGGCATGTCGTCCATCATGCTCTTCCTCAGGTCGCCGGTGCTCGTCGTCCGCATCGTCAGCAACCGGAGCATCGGCAGCGGCGGCTTCTCCTTCATGCTGCCATTCGGCGGCCTCGCGCCGCAGGAGCCGCCTGACGCAATCGGAGGAAGGGGTTTATTTTGATAACTAGCATTGTCTGAAGATGATGTGTCCATGGCTTCAGCACCAACACCAACACCTGCGCACCAAGAACATAATTTTTTTTGTCACATTTGTAGATTTAAATGAGACGACCTACAATTGCTGCAATTATAATGGAAATAAATTTCAGTTTTTTAAGGCAAAGTCGATGGTGCAAGCTCGAAAGAAGTCGAAGGCATCACTAATTGAATCATAGTTCATACACACCAGCTTGGACAATGATTAGTCTAGACAATCATTCATTTATATGCTACCTAATGACAATGCTTAGAAGTTAGGACCATCCCAAAAGAGGCATCTCTGCGGACTGTAGTCTCTACTAACAACATCACAGCCTAACGAATTCCATGAACGACATCAATCATAGCAAACTCTAGCAAAAAAAAATCAATCCTATGTGTAAAAGCACCAAGCTTATTTTTTCTCCAAAAAGAACTCCCCATTTTTAGTTATTGAATGCAAAAGCACTCATCAGCTAATCTCTCAACATGCTTCCCAATTCACTGTAAAAGAGCCATCAACAATATAGCAAGGATCCTGATCAATGGAAAACAGCAAAACTCATCAGCTAATTTCTTGTAAATTCCTATGAAATCAAACTGTTTCATGTGAAATTTCTGCGCTAAATTGTGTTTTTTTTTAAAAAAAACAAATGTAGGTTCAAAGGGGGCCCAAACTTTGTACTAGCACAAACAACACATCATGCACACCAACCTGAATGAAACATCAATGGCTAACGACAAACAGAGCTAATGGAATAGTTCAGCTACAATCTTTGGCTCAAAAAAAATTCAGGTAAAAATGAAAATAATAAGAACAGTGGAGATTAAGGCATTAATTCTGCAACAAATGAAGTGTTTTAGCTTAAAAAATTGGAAGGTAACGGTATCACATGCACCTTGTTCTGGCATGCACGGCGAGGTGCTCCCCTGCGAGGCGACGGATCGCCCGAGCTGGAAACCTGTGGGGTACATCGTGTCCTGGCCATCGTCCTGGCCGCCGCCGCCGGCGGCGGACCTGCCGGAGTTCATGGAGTTGCGGCGCTCGAGGCGCTTGCGCTTGGCCTCGAGCCGCTTCAGGCTCTGCATCTCGCGGCGGCGCCACCGCTCCTCCTCGGTCTCGGTGGGGAGCGAGGTGGTGCGCATCAGCGGTGCCGGCGGTGGCGCCGCCGCTGCGATGTCGTCGCCGCCGCCGGGCAGCGAGCAGATTGACGCGATGGAGGACGACCGCACCAGCCGCGGCTTCTTGAACTCCCTCGCCTGGTCGGCGCCGAAGAAGCCGCCCAGTGACAGACCCAGGCTGAGCTCAATCTCGTCCGACTCGCCGCCGGCCACGCTCCCCGCCTTCTCCCCCGCCGCGCCCACCTCCCCGCCGAACCCGCCCAAGAAGTCCCTCGACGCCATGGCAACACCACCAACTTGACAAACACCAGAGCTCTCCACGACTCAGTGCAAGCTATATATCCCTCAAGAACAACCCAAGAATTCAGCTGAAAACCAGCAACAGATGATAATCCTTCGCCTGTCCGAGCTCCAACACCACCAAATCCCTCAAGAATACCTCGCCCATGCCGCGAATTCTCCCAAGAACGTAAGCTCCAAATGCAGAGCACCGGACATTACAGCACCCAAAACCAAGAAACCTCTCGCCACCGCTCCAAATCGCTCAGAAATCGATAGCGACTGCACATAAACACAAGAAAACGACTAGACGAGCAGAATTGGAGCAACCAGATCTCTCTGCGCGCGGCGTGGAAGCGGAGGAGAGACGAGACGAGAGGGGAGAGCAGAGAGAGAGAGTGAAAGAGGAGGAGAGGGAGGCCTTCGTGTCCATCTAATCTCTTTGCTCCTCCTCCTCCGCCATTAACCCGAGAAAAAAAATTCGCGAGGAAATAAAAATTGGAAATGGGAATACGGGGGAACTACTCGTTGGATGGGAGTACGAGCGCATGGCGGATGGACACGTGTTGGAACGCCACGAGCCAAGCCGAGCCGGGGTTGGAAAAGGCACCGCTCGAGTAAACAGTGTGACGTGTCGAAGGCACGAAGGGACCTTTTGCCTGACACGTTCCGGATTATTCTGTGTGTGGATCAGTCAATTTTCTTATATAATCTAGATATTTAAGCCCGGAGCATATTTTGTATATTTATTTGACATACTAATATGATATTACTGATAGATCTAATGTTGTATCTAAAACGGCATACAAATACAGAGTTTCATTTATTTGCGACAAGTTATCAAGACATAACACGTGTAACATGAATTATTTACATAAATGTTATATACAAAATATTCTTTTCCGCCTAGGGTGTTACCATAATAAAATCAAGAGCAAGTAGTCTCGCATGTATAGTCAAATTAACTCGCTTTTCTTTTTTTAGGACGGGTTGATAATTGGTCATTTATAAGAACATTTAATTAATGATGTACATATATGCACGTAACGGCTATAGAGATGATAGTTCTGTAAAAAAGAAGAAGGACGGTGTCTGTTCTTGAACAGTTTTCAGGAAAAGGAAAAGGCGAAAAGCATATAAGAAACCATCAAACCCGGCATTGTTATGGATGTGTACTACTCCGTTGTACCAAGCCGAGCCAGAACCCAGAGAAGCTAGCTGCTCGGGTGGGGTCGGCTCGCCCACAGGAAAAACAGCGACTAGCCCTTGGAGACCCCGTAGGGGCAGGCAGGCGGGGCCTACCCTAGCATAGGCGCCGCCGAGAGGGGGGTACGTGTGCTCAGGTCGTGTGCCCTCGTGGGCTCCACGACAGCTCACGTCTCCTCCCCCCTACTAGTGGGCCCACTTGCCCACCACGCGTCGCCGCCGCTAGTTGATGACTTGTGGGGCCGCATGCTAGCTTGGTCTCACTCGTCGGTAAGTGGGTGCCTGCGTGCGGCCGCGCGGGTGGTTTCTGGTGGTGATGTAAGCGAGGGGCGGAGGTGGGGTTTGGGTTGTCGCGACGTCTGCGGTGTGAGGACACGTCATCCCCCGCTGCGGGGCTCGACGGCGACGTACTGGCGCGAGATCCACGTGTCGGGCGGCGGCGGGGGCGCGGGCGAACGGACGGCCGGGATGGAGCCTAGGTGTCCGCTGGGTGTGGGGCCCACGTACAAGTGGGTGGCGGATAGAGTTGGCTTGTGGTCCCACGCCGGATCCTCTGTGGACTGTGGATGTTGTTGCAAGGGGGTTTTTACCAACAGATTACGATGAAAGATGTGATGTGACTGTCTCAAATATAGGAGTAGTATTTCACTATTTCAGTAACAATTTCTTATGAATAGAAGAAAGCACTATGCGCTTGATGGATTGTCCAAGCAGAACGAAGCACGTCATGGACATGACTATTCCAGAACATACAACTAGAATGTCTCCTTGAAGGAAGTTTGGTTAATTTCCTTTGATGAATTACAAAATTCATCATCAAATTGATGTATAGTTTTTTTTCAAGAACAACCAATGGGTCTCATTTATAAAATTAGACTGTTAAGCAATATATTTTATTAAAAATTTTATATAATAAAATTACTTTTAAAAATTATATTAATTTTTTATATTTTTAGCTAATATTTAATTAATTATACGCTAATTTATTTATTGCTTCGTTTTATGTGTCTAAGGGAACGGATCTATTTCCGTCCACTAAATCATGCGTAACAAAAACATAGACTTAGATTGAGCATCTGCATAGTAAAAAGTCAAATCGATGAGTAATCCATCAGTCCAACCGATAGAGCAGATATTATATAAGTAAAAGCCTATATATATCAACCCTGAAATAAGATGGTATCAACCCTGAAATAAGATGGTAACAAGATAGATAGTGAGGTGAGTAGTAGAAGTGGGCGTGTTCGGTAGAGCTGGGCTGGGCTGCACAGCCGCTGCAGCGAACGTGTTTTGTTTTGCGTTGCTGTACTGTACTGTAGCAGCCGCCGCCGCCGCAGCAATCTGAACCGAACACGCCCACTGTGGATAAGGGTAGCTAGAAGGTCTTGTGTCTCTCGTAGTGGCGCGCACAAGAGATCCAGCAAATTCGGGAGGCGGGGAACAGAATCTTGGGGATATCGATTTTGTAGGATGTTCGCCACATATAAAAAAAAACCAGGGGTCGGCGATTTGACGCTGCCAGATTCAAACCCCAATTATTACTATTGCTCCTTTCTCCTTTTCTTTTTAATCTCTCTTTCTTTTCGTCTCCTCCTTTCTCATCTCCTCCGTCCGTTTCACCCGTGGCGTCCTCCCGTTGGACGGCGTCCATTTGCCCGGCGCCAACTTGCAACACATTGTCTATCGGTGATTAGACTAATGGCAATTGTCAGTACTATCATTAGCACTAATCTAGTTTACTTTGGTCGTAGTTAGTTCCTGTTTAAAGAGCTTTGACAGATATAGCTTCTCTAGCTGCCAGAAGCACCTTTAAATACCATTCAACATTATGAGAATATATAGCCATAGAATTTAAAAAATAAACCAGAAGCAGAGAAACTCATATTTTCAGATCCTTAACAACTGTGAAGCTAACTGCTTCTTAAATTCTTAAAATCTTAAGATGTTCCAAACATAACCTAGTTTTGTTACATGAGGAGGGGATAATTTGATGTATTGTATATACAGTGGCATGGTCTTTGATACATGGGTTGAAAGGAATTAAGACTGAGAGGGACTAAACAGACGATTTAAAATAGAAGCTAAAGACTATATCAGAATATCCGATGCATTGGATATTATGAAGCGGTTGGATATTTTGATAGTTTATATTGGATATTTCAATATGCACAGTAACAATAGGCTACTCAAGCAACAAAAGAAGCTATATATAACACTATCACAAAATAATAAGCTCAAACAATAATTAAATACTTGTAGCAATAAGAAGCTAGGCAAACCAAAGATATAATGCAATAGTTAGATAAAATATCATTGAGATTAACTCTACTCTGTTGAGGAGCTTATAAAGAGCCGATTCTTTTTCAACTCTTTCCTTTTGAGATTACACAAATGCACTCATCTTGAGAAGTTTGTGAATACCGGATCTTACAACCGTAAGGAAAGGGAACCGATGGCATTCACAATGGAAATTTCGATAAGTCCAAATGAAAATTCTATTATTTTCTCAACAGCGCCATTATAACTCGTATCGAAAATTTCGATGACACATATAACAAAAATTCCATTATTTTTCTTAATGGAATCATCTTCGATCATTTTGGAAATTCCAATACAACAGTAGAAATTTCTATCGGTTGAAAACTCCAAGACTTCAAAAGAGAATTTGAAGAAACTTTTTGCGAGAAGATTTAAACATTAAGTTTTCAACCATAGGTTTCAAAGTAGTATCACTTTACGTCTTTCCCTACGACTCTAAGGAAATTTTATTTTACTATAGTTTTACCGTCAATTATTCTTCAATATAGAGGCATCGCTGAAAACCGATCATCCTACATATCGAAGGACTAATTTCTCTATAATGTAATCTCAAATAACATGATTATCATTAATCAATAAAATAATTAAAGGCCTAAATATACTTTTAGGGTCAGTCGCTTATTGGTTCACATGTAAGTCATCACATTACTCTAACTTTTTATGCCCTTTTGTTTGTGCTTATGAGTCGATTTATAAGCCAAAAAGTTTAAGGGTGTGTTCTTTTTAGGAGTTGGAATTGGTTTGTTAGCGGCACACAAAACAAGGGAAGCCATTTATATGTAATTAATTAAGTATTAATTATTATAAGCTTTAGAAGTATATTTATTTGATTTTTTAAAGTAATTCTATATAGAAATTTTTCACATGAAATATACCGTTTAAAAGTTTAAAAAAATGTGTTAACAGAAAACGAGAAGTAACTAAGCTCAATTAACTGTTATGAACAAGTCCTAACTATCAACAAACTAGCTTATTCATTGAGCTTTTATCAAGAACTATAAGCTATTGTTACATTGTTAAGTTAAAGTAGAGGTATGACTTCACCATTAAACTTGTGACTTAAAATCCATCAGCTTATAAATCATATAAGCCAAAAAATTAGCTTAAAAGGCTAAGCTAATAGCCTAAACCGAAAGAAAGGTGGCCATACATAAGAAAAATCTTGATCCCATACATGGACAACTTAGGCCATTTGAAGGATTTCAATTATATGGGAATAATTCGTATGAAAACCTTTGAAATAAATGACTGAATCATACTATTTTCTTTGAAATTCTTATGAATTGAGTAATCCCATAGATATTTTAGAAGAAAATAAACATAAAGTCATATCTCATATTTTCTTCTTCCTATGACTATCAAGTTTTGCATTTCTCCTTTGTATAAATCAAACATCAGTTTTAAAACTTTCTTGTGTTTTCAATTTCTGTAGGAATTCAATAAATATGGTATTTTATTCATATTTTTTTCTATTTCTGTGCTTTCCTAATCCTGAGTTTCAAAGGATTTTTTGTGAGTCTAGCAGTGTTTAATTTGGCTTGAACACAAAAGTAGCACATTCTGATCCTCTAAATGGGTCTTGAATTGGTGTGAAAACATTGAAGGTGTGGTAATGATTGATAAGCAACCGATTAATTGAATAAAATAAATAGAGGGATTCAATCAGGTTGAGCTCTTTCTTAAAAAACACTAAGAATAAGTAGTAGCTTTCTTTGTTAGCTTAAATTTTAACAATACATGCATAGCTACGTTTTTCTTGCAAACACGCAAACTATATATTTGCCCCGTCAGTGTACGTATTGCTAGAGAACATAATGACAGCAACGAGGTTTTATCCGATTCACTAAAACACAAACACAAACTACAATGATGCATGATCTGATCTGTGATTGATCACCCATTAGTTTAGGTCTTGCCATGGCAATCACAATGATGCATATAAACACCAGTTGGCTCCTCCAGCTACTTAATCGGAAAAGGCTCGGATCCGACAACGCCATTGGCCACAATTGTTGGACACCTTTGCTCTTTTTCCCCAGCCATTTCTTTTTTTTTTATAAAAAAATGGCAAGTTGCTTACTGCATGATCCTTGTTGCATCTACTAGTACTCATAGGGATAGGAGGTAATAATTAACAGGTGTTATCCGAAAGCTTTTCTCTCAACTTTTTATCGATTCTTATGTATATATTTTTTTATAAAAAAATATTTTTAAAATACAGTTAATTTTATCCTTTATACCATTAAATATCTATCATAAACAGCATTTTTAAATACAAACTGAAAACGTAAGACGATAAAAGATTATTTTTTGAACAGTTAGACTATATATATATTATAAAATATATATATACATAGAAGTTCCACACTCTTTATTTTTTTAATTTTATATCTGTTAATTCTATCGCTTATACTATCATAAAAATTAAATAATTTTTTATCTGGTATCACCGAATACTTTCATACACAATACAGCATCGATCGCGGCTCAGTACAGTATAGTACAGTACGTAACGTTGGCTGCAGCAGTGCCACTGGGAGCTGTTGACCGACCAGATTCTAGGCCTATCGATCTGTGGGCTCTCGCAGCTGCAAACAGTGGTTGATCCCCACTTGGGACACGTACGCAGAGGAACAGAAGCCGTCATGTTTAGGAGTATGCAACGGCTGTAGTTTCTTTAACAATCTTCAGCTCTTTCTAAACAATACATCTTAATTTTTAGTTATATAATTTAGAAAATGAATTAGAAGCCAGGAGTTTAAGAAGCAAGAACCTCCATCCTCGACCACCTGCTGTCGTGATCTTCGGCCCTCGTCCGTCGGACGCCGCAGCCTCTATCCCTGATCATTAGTCACCGGATTCAACCTCCACAAGATCAGGGATGCATGATCTAACCACATCCATCCGCCAAGTGTCTCGGCCTCCATCCCTGATCGCTGGCCGCTGGATCCGGTCTCCATTTTTTATTTTTTTCTGGGTTATTCACGTCATAAGTTTTTTTTTATCTTTTTCTAAGTTATTAACATCAGTAACGGATGATATCTTTCAAACTATTTAAGATATCCATTATCAATGACGAGTTTCAGTTATCACCCTTCGTACAGTGCATAAACGTGTAATTAAGCACTACACTTTTAATTGGCATGTGTGCACGCAGATATATATCGGCGTTGCACGAGGGGGATTTGATTTGTGGCTCCGGTCGGGGACAAAAAAAAAATTGTGGCTCCGGTTGACCACCAATCTGTTGGACCTGATGAACTAGCTGTTAACCTTGACAAGATATTATCAGAAACGGAACTGTATGATGCGCAAACCAAACCAAACCGATTGATCTGATCAAATATCAATCGTACGTTTCCAACAACGCAACAAAGTCGAGAATCACCTATGCTTGTATGTTTGTCGGTCAATCCATATCACATGCATTATCCGTGATTGATTTTTTTTAATACACAACAATACTCCTTTGTTCTAGACATGCCTTCTAAGTGGCAATATCTCTCATTCCATCCGTATTAATTTCTAGGTATGAATATATAGACGTATGTATCAAGTTGGTACGCATGTATCTATATATATATTTAGAAGTTGATTTTTTAAGGACGGATGGGATAAGTAGTTAGACGGGCCGGCACATGGAAATCATGCACATAGATTTGTCTTGATAAGTGATTTTATATTATTTGTTATTAAATTTTCTGGGTTAGCTCAGCATTTTGTTGGCCGAAGCTTATAAGATGAGTCGCGTGGATGAAGAAAAAAATAATTTTGGAGTAAAAATATTTATGATTTTATTCTTAACGGTCCAAAATTAAAGGCTGAAAAATAAAAAGCGATCTTCTAAAGAATAGATTTAAAATTAAGTTTATAATAGATCATGCACTAATACAATAACAGTAAATACATTCTGACATTTCATATGTACCAGCTTTGGAAGGAAATGAAAACTCATCATCAAATCTCTCCGCAGGTTCTCTTATAGAAGCTTGCATAGAAGTCAGCAGAAAGAACCCAGATATAGTAATTGCAGTAATGGTTGGATAACCTGATAGTATTACTTGTCAATTGAGTTTGATGGCTGTTTCTGTATTTCGTCAGATTTGTTTTATTATCTGATAAAACAAATGCACATGCTACTATAAGAGGCTACACATGGAACCCTACTCACAAGACATTCATTTATTTCCTAAGTTTTTTAATGGTAACCATACACAACTCTCCTGCATATTCAAGAAAAAAGCAACCAAACATTTCATTCTCTCCTGCATATTTGAGAAAAAAAAACAACCAAACATTTCATTTGGAAGATGCAATACTTTAAAACATCAGTTGCAATAATAATATACTTTAATCAACCGTAGAAAATGACAAGTACAGGAATGCTTACATTTTTCATCTTGGCTTCCATGATATATATCCTAGAACTCAACTCATCTATATTAGCTTTGACCTGTACTAACTGCACAAACAATCAGACAGCATATAAGCAAACCACTTACTCTACAGGAATGAAACGTAGGTGGTCAACAATTAACATTACTTGCCTTTTTACTGTAATTCTCTTTTAAAGCCTCTGATTCATTGATGACTAAATTCATATGTTTTGTCTCAGAAAGCAACTTGTCACGTTCTTCTGTGATCATCAATAGTTAGCGCAGCTCCTGCTAAAAAAAGTCAACAGAAAAACTGGGCGACAAGTTTCTACTCAATTCAGTCAAGAGTGATTTGGTAAAATGATGTAAGTATAGTGTTGATGATTTGCTAAATATTTTATGAATTTTGTATGATGGAAAAATAACGATGATTTTACCTGATTTGAAATGAGAGTAAAATATTTACTAGCTGTTATGTAGGACAAAGGGTCTAGATGACACCTCAAATGACTGCCATCTAGATTCTAAAATCATACTACAAACAATTACGATATTTAAACGATATGTTCTCAGTGACCAAAGGAAAAAAAAAACAGAAAGGAGGACACTAGAGAGTGATAGCGGAAGCAACAATCGAACAAGCACAGAGACGTGTGAAAGGCAGGGTAAGGTCGACGGTGCACATTCTTGACCACCACAGCACAAGGCACGGCCGGCCGTCGGTCGATCGGTCATAAGCCAACTTGTCCAAGTTGCACAATAAATATCGCCACAAAACCCAACACGTTCTTATTGCATCTCGCCTTCTCCCTCTCTCATCAGTCATCACACCACCATATCATGTCCAAGATCCGTATGATCACTATAGCTGATGCCTCTATGTAGCTCAAGCTGCACCAGTAGATGCATGCATCGGCGAGAGAGAGTGGTAGTTTATGTTATCCAACGAACCACTATTCAATTGCCAAATTGGCGTCGAATTGGTTGGCCTCTCCGTGCAGTGCATGCCCCTGGAGCGACTATTATATGTGCAACTTGGGCTATTTTGTGTTGTGTTTTTTTTGTTTATTGTATGCCAGTAGTAACGTGTCTGTGGTTTGTACTACTTTTGTAGATTAATTGAGAAAGGAAAGGGTCACATGGAAACGGGTACTGTGTAGTAGTTTTTTTTTTGTGCCTACGGGTTAAATAGTTACACTAGCATCGTAGGATTCCAAATGAAAGATATGACAGGATCAACAGAGGAACCATGAGAAGATGCAATTTGAAACATTGGGCTAATGGAGTATTTCTAGCTGAGGTTTATAATTAAGGCAAAGACATGTGAGAGAAAAAATAGGATAATACTTAGCCTTTTACTTTTAGCCATCCAAAAGTTAAGGCTGAGTAATGAAAGTGCTGATAAAAAACTCCTAAATTAATTATAAAATTAAATTCTAAAATTTAAAACAGGCAACGGATTGCTGTTTACAAACATTAATATTTCGAAGAAAATAGTTTGTTCTCAGCAATTTCAATCAGGCTTGTTTCGATCCAATATTGTTTTAGAAAATTTGGAGTTTGATCTCCTTTGCATTTTTTTCTGCGAGTAGTCCTCTTTAGTACAAGGGAAAGGTTCATGTTGGAAAGATAGAAGACATATGCACTTCAAAAAAGAACAAAAAAGTGGGGGAAAGAGCAGACATGAGCTCTGTCCTGAAATGTTTTCTGAATACTATGCTTTTGCACGCACCAAGATTTGAAGGGTTTCTTTCTGAAAACCCTTTCTGAAGGTTCGGCAGGCGTCAAGTTTTGTTACTCCATCGCTCAGTGTCTTCTTGGTGTTGGTAGTGTGTACAATATCCGTGCATACGTTCATATATGCATGCACCACGAATAAGTCCTATATAAGCTTGTGCGAATTGTGACATGGAGCAGCAGAGTAAAAAGCTTGACAATGCTTGTACAGATGCGTAGCTAGATATTCTTAGTATACTCTTTCCATAATAACTGACAACTTCAACTTTACTAGTTAAACTTTGAGCACTAATTACTCTTAAATGGTTAACCGAAAGTAAAAAAAAAAGTTTCATCTTTTTTAATGTTTGTAAATTTTTTTTAAAAAAGAGAGTATTCAAAGTTAAAAAAATAGTGCTTTCTGTCAACTACTTAAAAACGGAGGAAATACTGTTTTTTAAACGAACCAGAAAATTCATTACTCGTGATCCGAGATATCCTCGGCCACCAAACGACTGATACAAACTGGAATATCAACCAGTACTGGTTCAGACTCTACCGAGCAAACAAACCCATGCTGAGCTAACACTTGAGCTACTCTATTACATTCTCTAGGCATATGACTAACCTGAAAATTGACAAAGTTTGTCGCCAACAGCTTTTTCAGTTCGAGTGCCAGGCCGCCCCAGTTGGAGAGATCGTAGAAATCACTGCTTGTTTCATCATTGCCGTATCAGTTTCCAGGGAAATTCTCCCAATGCCCAGCTAGGAACATGCCGGAGACATCCTCTGGCTGCTTGTACGATGTCTCTATCCGAATCCCGGATGACATAGCACCATCACAGTTTAACTTCGAAGTACCAACTGCTGGTCTCTCCCATCGAGCAACGGCTCGTTTCTGCTTGTTGTTCTCGTTTCTCAGGACATTGCTAACCTCCGTTGAAAATTTCTCGACAGAGCATGCCAGTACTTCGGCTTACCTCCTCTTCTTCCCTTCGCTCATTCCATTTCTTTCATTCCACCACATCCATAGGATGGTGGTTACTTCAATTGTTTCTCATGGTCGAGCTTCAGAATGAGCCGAACCACTTCTGTCGCCGACCCTGCCATCATCTTCAGCACGGACCAGACCTCCTTCACATACTTGCATTTGAAGAACAAACGTCCTCCATCCTCGTCCAGCCTGTTACACACGGGACATTTTGTATCCAGTGTCATCCTTCTCCTCCTCAAATTTATCCGCAAGGCCAAACTGTCATGAGCTAACCTTGAAATAAAGTGCTTCATTTTATTTAGGCACGGCAGATGCCAATTTTTCTTCCATATCATTTCGTTCTCCCGCTGGTTAGCCACTGTTGACGCACTGCCTCTCCTGCTTGTCCTGTCCCAGTCATCACGGCACACCCTGTATGCCGATTTCACCGAGAACAGACCACGTGCATCAAAATGCCATGCTATTGCATCCTCCAGCTCGATGTGTACATTAAGGACAGAATTGTCTGAACATTTTCCTCTTAGAAAATCTATTTAACCAAATCTTGGTCCTAGGAACCCGTTACCGGATTGATCATCTCCGATACGCGGTGCTGGGGAGTGATCGGCTTCCTCGTCCAGCTCCTCGGCAGCCATGGATCCCGCCAGATGTGATTGCTTTCTCCACCACCAACTCTCCATACAGTTCCTTTCTTTAGCAAATCAATGCCTCTCAGTATGCTTCTCCAAGTGTACGACATATTATGTTTTGGTCTTGCTTTCAGACAGGATGTGGTGGGGAAATATTTTGCACACACAGAGAGTCGGCCTGTTGAAGCAATCACCAACCTTGCTTTTCCAACATTGCAAGATTGAAAGCATAAATATCTCTGAACCCTAGACATCCTGAGCATTTAGGCTGTGACAACTTCTCCCACCTAATCCAATGCATTTTATTGTACATTTCCTGCTGGCTCCACCAATATCGGCATATCATTGTGCTAATCTGATGACAAATGCTCTTAGTGAGATCAAAGCGTCCCATAGCAAATGTCGGTATGGCTTGGGCCACCGCCTTGATCATAACTTCCTTCCCGGCTCTTGATAGAAGTCTCTCCTTCCACCCCTGAATTCTCTGCCAGATTCTTTCCTTCAAGTATACAAAGGTCTTCGTCTTTGATACACCCACATACACAGGCTGGCCGAGGTATTTCTCATTTGTCGTCACCCGCTCAAAATTAAGTGTTTCTCTCACTTCTCTTCTAGCCGCGGCCTCTGCATTTTTACTGAAAAGCACCACTGACTTCGCTTTGTTTATCGTCTGGCCCGAGCATTGCTCATATAGATCGACTATACCTTGTAGCTATAAAGCGTTCCCTCTGTTTGCACGAATAAGAATCAAAGAATCATCGGCAAATAGAAGATGAGAAACACTTGGCGCGCTTGGGCAGATTTTCACTCCCGTGATCCGACCTTCCTCCTCTGCGCTTGGCAGTAATGCTGAAAAACCTTTTGCGCATAGCAAAAAAAGGTATGGGGACAATGGATCACCTTGGCGCAGCCCCTCTCTCTGGGAAGAACTTCTCTAAGATAGCTCCGTTAACTTTAACTCTATAAGAGACAGATGTTACACATCTCATTATCAAATCAATCCAACCTGCTGTAACTCCCAGCTTACACATCATTTCTCTGTCATACGCCTTACTCATATCCAACTTAATTGCAGCCTAGCCATTATTCCCATCCCTTTTGTTCTTCAGGTAGTGTGTCATCTCATATGCGATTAAAATATTATCTGAGATTAGCCGTATAATATCACGCAAAATTTTCTTCAACCTATTTGCAAGCATCTTGGACACTATCTTATATAGCATATTACAAAGACAGATAGGTCGTAGTTCAGTCACCTTGTCAGGCTCTTTCACTTTTGGAATAAGAGATATGACCGTCTCATTCCACTCAGCCGGCATACCACTACCTTGCAAAAAGTGTAGGACCTTGCTAGTAACCTTATTCCCAACAACATCACAATATTTCTTATAAAACAGGAAGGCATACCATCAGGACCAGGGGCCTTTAGGTCCCCGATAACATCTAATGCCTTCTTGATCTCCTCCACCGAGAAATCCCAAGACAACCATTCGTTCATGCCTGCATCCAACAATTGTTGGATGTTTCTATTGTTATTGGATCTGAAAAGCTGCACAAAGTAGCTAGAAATAAGCTCCTGCTTCTCTACTTCCCTCTCCACCCAACCTCCATCATCCTTCCTCAATCTCCGTATTCTATAATGTTTTCTCCTCTCCAAACAGGCAGCATGGAAGAAGTCTGTGTTCCTATCACCTTTTCCAGCCAATTAACATGAGCTCTGTGCTTCCAATATGGATCTATTTGCTCCTCCAATCTTTCCAACTTGAACATCAGTACCTGCTCTTTCGCCACATTATTTTTATTTATTCCACTCCTCTTACACATCTTCAAGTCTCTCTTCAGCTTATTCACCCTCTTTTACAAATCACCGAAAACATTTGTGCTCTAGGATTGTAACACAGCAGCCACTCCTTTAATCTCTTCATACACCTATGTGTCAGATCTTAACAAAGGTTCCTCCCATGCTTTCTTCACTACTACATCACATCCTTCCTCCTCCAACCAGTTCGCCTCAAACATGAAAAGTTTTTCCCCAACTCGCTCCCTCATCCCATCCTGTAAATCGGTGGTGGTGATCAATGGTCTATGGTCTGAGTGGCGAGGATCAAAGGAAACCGCCTCCTCCACTCAATATTTGCCACTGCTCTATCTAGCCTCTCTCTGATATAATCATCACTCCTGAACAGGCTATTCCTCCACGTGAAAACATCACCAGAAAAACCCCCAAGTCACGTAGACCACAATACTCCGAAGATTACTGAAATCGATCCATCTTAGATTGAGGCCTATCCCTTCCACCTTCCTTCTCATGTGCAAACAAGATTTCATTAAAGTCACCTACACACAGCCAGGGCGTTGTGCTCCGACCATGTGTCCCTGGCCGGTCATGGAGTTCTCGTAAAACAGACCGCGGGCAATGCTTCCTCTCCTCACGTGCTTCCCCGTAAATCCCTGTAAACCTCCACACAAACCCATCCGATTCTGTAACATCCATGTCAATGTGATTCTTCCAAAAAGTGCAAAGGGACGCACCGACTCCTCTCCTCCACAACACTGCAATCCCTCCTCTCTTCCTTCACAGTCCTAGACCACCAGATTTGTTAACCCCAGCATCCATTTGAACTTCTCCATCCGCCTCTTATCCAGCTTTGTCTCTAACAAGAAAAGAAAGTCTGCACTCTCTAACTTCTGAATATTCAGAAGCCCCGAACTCCTGGGTGATTGCCCAAGCCCCAGCAGTTCCACCCCATCACCTTCATTGCTCCTGCAACTGGACCGCCAGCCCTGCTTCAGTGATCTCCTTCTCAACCACTCCTATCTCCACATCTTCCCCTTTCTTTAATTTCTTGCATTCTTCGCTGCATACCTCTATTAACACTGACATTTGGTAAATCTCAGAATCGAAGAGTCGTTCGATTTATGAAAAAAAGACTAATTGATACAGGGAGAATCGATAAAATCGGATCTGATTAGAAATCATAAAAATCACAATAAAGCATTTGTATTTTTATAAAATATATATTATAAAATATACAAGTTTACTTAGTTTTATTAATTTCTTAGAGAGATTTTTCTTTTCTATTTAGAAAATAACGTTTATAACCATATTGAATGTAACTCCAAAATAAAAGTCTCGTAATCCTGTTGTATCCGCTCTGTATAATGCTGTATCGGTTAGATTTAATCTTTTAGTCCAATCGAATATCACATCACATTCGCGTGGGTTCTATCGGCTTATCGAACTCTTTCTACCATCATCGGTCTCATGCTGCATCGGTTAGGTTCAACATACTAGACTGTTAGTAGCAGATTGAGTCATAACCTAATAGATCTTTACTCGACATTTCATCAAAGTAGCCAGCTGACGAGTTATCCATACATTGAGCTTCACACCTAGTATATCGGCTTCTCAGTCGATATACATATATCTTGTCTAACGATTAATCCGCTAGCGATCGATTTGGTTCTTTTAGATCTAGTATCAAGACCTAGCATGTTTCGTTCCCCCATCGGTTCAGCTAGACGATGAGTTTACTTATATGACTGTATTGGACTCGTAGCTGATAGTAGCCGATGGGTTCACCCGTTCCTTCCGTCCACACGTCTAATCTATCATTCGTCGTCTCAGTGCCTTTAGCCTTAGTTTTATACTGTCTTAGTTTGATCTAATTTATCAAGACTGAATCTAATGGTACCGTCACGGTAGTCGTTGGGTCTCGTATCTTGGAGAGACTGGGTCTCACTCTGTGCTACCTATCGTATATTCTATTTGGAGCATCATCAGCTCTACAACCGATGAGTTTTTTACTTTACTCCTCATCATTCGCCTATGCCATCATCGACTTTCTAGTTGATATATGAGTGCTACAATTTCTATCAGTAATCAACTGATAGTAGGGGTGCATTAGACTTACAGTCGATGGCCTTAACCATATCGACACATCTAGCTGATAGTAGGAGTTCGTATCAGCCTATCGGTCAATTGGCTCTGTGATCTAACTCTATATGTCTTTCTTGTCAATTAAAGATCAAATTGATTGGTACGTCTGCAACTCTAGCATCTAAATACTTCAACAAGCCAAAGGACCTCAATTAAAGTTAAGCAGATCTCCTAGACCTTTGCGTGTTCGCGCGATCATATCGGACCTCCAT
Organism: Oryza coarctata; assembly: GCA_030770085.1. NCBI lineage: Eukaryota > Viridiplantae > Streptophyta > Magnoliopsida > Poales > Poaceae > Oryza > Oryza coarctata. The sequence continues at coordinate 17,286,406 of CM061475.1, forward strand.
CGGCTCATTCTTGCTCGCCCTCTTGGCGCTCCCCTCCCTATGGTCCAATCACCTCACACGTCAACAACCCCCTCTCCATCAAAACCCTTTTTCTTAGGCATCGGCATTGTTAGTCTCTCCCTATCCTTCTTCCCATCATCCTTCCTACTCTGTCTCTTAAAGGTGTGTGCCTCATTCCTTGTATCACTATCTTCCCCACTCCTGACCTTCGTGCTTGTTCCCATAATTTAATCAACGTGCATGGCACTGTGCTTAGCTTGCATGGCACTATGATCTTCAATCGAGCCGACCTTCTCCAACTTTTCCATCTCCTCATTCACTTCCTCGACCACTACAGTTTCCTCCTTATCTTGCATGACTTCCATAGACACCAACACACCTGCTCCCTCATTCTTAGGCTCTAGGAACAACACTTTCCATGTGCGAGCCTCCACCCTAGCTTCATTCTGAATTTTTATTGTGCTTGTTGCCTCCTCCTCACTATCTTTGTTCTTTTGACTAGTCATGCTCTGCCCTTTGGGTTGCCTCCAAGATGGAGCGTCACTCCTTGAGATCTCACCTGAGTACTAGGAGCTCCCCCCACTGCCACAACCCCTTCTTCTCCATCCATTTCTACTTTCAACCTGGTTATTTTCATCACGACCAGCACGTTCCTCATCCAACATTTTCCTTTCAGGTATGAACTGAAGGTTCTTGGTAAACATAGGGTTCTCACCCTTCCCCAGCTTAACCTTGCACTCCTTATCAATGTGTCCAATAATACCACTTATGTAGCAGAATTCCAATAGAAATTCATACACCAATGGGCACCATCCTACCTTTGCTTCTTTCTCTACTTCCACGATGACTCCTCTCATTAAAGACTTTCTAATGTCTCATCTAACTTTTACCCTTAGGAACCTTCCCACTACACCCATCCTCACCTGCATCAACCTCCATCAGTTTGCCAATTTCTTTCCCAATCTCCTTGCATGTCTCTTCAGTCATACCAAGAGGTAACTATGTGATACAAACCTAGATTGGGATATAGACAAATTCTAGTTATTCTATTGATTTTGATCCATCAAAATCTACCATCACCACTAGATCTCTTTAAAAATGCCAAGGCCCTTCCTCCAAGGCACATCGTTTGCCCAATACTCGGGAGAAGGTAAACAGAAAATGATTCTCACCCAAGTCCTTGCATTCCACCCCCTTGATTGGGCACCAGACCTTACCTAGGGCATATTCCAACACATCTGCATGCACCAACTCTCCAGAGAACACCTTCCAATCACCTAAGGAACCCCAAACGACCTTTTCTCCTTTCCCATTGCACCAATCTTGATGCCTTTCCTCTCTACTTCGAACAGTTTCATACTCCTCATCATCCTCTCTACCAACTCCATCACGCCACGGATCTCCTTGATTACATGAAACCTCGCCTGGTGACTAGGATTTGGCTAGCAAAGTTAGGCTCAACCCTGTAATAGAGAGATTTAATGTGGACGCAAACACTGGATGGGATGTGGGATCCGATTTGCAAATCATGAAGGAACAGGGAAGAACACAAGAGGGAAAATTAGAAACCCTAACCGAGTGCACCCAAAAAACTCAAGTCACCTAGGAAAACCCTAGGTGCTGAGACCTCAACCCTGAGGAGATATTGTTGATGACTGGAGCTAGTATAGTTTACATACACAACGTGGACCATGAGTTGGAGGAAAAGCAGAAGCAAGTGCCTGCATGTGTACGTGTTCACGCCGGATCTCACGCATGTGAGGTGACCACGCTGAAGACTGGGAGGTCTGCTCAGCTCCAGTGTAGGTCTGTCGGCTTCTCTCTATGGCTCGAGGTACGCGCATCGAGGCCTAAGAGGTCTGTTTAGATCTGACGTGGATACCTCGGTTCGCTCTTTGTCGTGATGGTGTAGGTGCAGGCGTGCTAGTCAATTTAACACTGCAATTGACAAAGAGGTGAGGCGAACGAGTCAGTTGGACGATGGGCCGATACGAGCTCTTACTATCGGCTGGCCATCGATATGGTTTAGTTGGTCATCGGCTGCGTCCGAATGGCTCCTGCTATCGACTGGTCGCCGATAGAAATTGAGATGCTCTTCCATTGGCTAGGGAGCTGATGAAGGCGTGGACAGATATCGACGAAGGACGTGATGACTCTACGGCCGATGAAGGCAACAAAGGGTATTCAGAGAAAAGCAAAAGCCCACGGGATCTCTCCTGGTTGCCGATAGAAGCTGTACCGCTCGTTCATTGGCTGGAAAGCCAATGAAGGCATATACGAATTAGTAAGGAAACGTATAAAAGATACTGATTGTAAAGCCGATGCCGCTTCCGATATGGTGGGCGATGAACAAAGAGCGAGGCCCGCTTGTCCCACAGCATAGGACTCATCACCCATCGTGGTACCGCCGCTAGCACCGATCTTAAAGATCGGACCTAACCGAGACAGTAAGAGACTGAGGCCAATAGCAACGGGATGGTAGACGCCAGATCGGTCGTGCTGAAGGAAGGACAGAGCGAACCCATCAGCTAGTTAAGCCGACGAGATGACATTTCTGAAGATATGCGTGCATCGACCGAAAAGGCCGATGCACTAGGCATAATGTTCGATGGAAGTCTCTGAAGACGGGTGCGTATTGGCTCTTCAGTTAATACGCTAGGTGTGTTGCTCAAGGTATAGATAACTCATCGGCTAACCATTCCGGTGAAACGCTGGGCAGAGACCTACAGGCCTACGGCTCAATCTACTGTCAGCAGCCTCGTAGGTTGAACCTAACCGATACAGTACAGAACCAACGACGGTAGAGAAAGCTTAGTAAACTAATAGATCTCATACGGACGTGATGCGGTATATTTGATCTAACTAAGATGTCGAAACTAACCGATGCAGCTTTAGACAGAGCAAGATATACTGGGATAGTGGCGGGACTTATCCCTTCACCGAAGATCGAACTTAACCGATACAGTCCTACGTTGAGAGCTAGAATCCGTCGATAAAAACCTAGATAAACTAGGGTGGCGATACGTTAAAGTTGTATTGATCGAAGGATGATTTACAGGCTTCCAAGGGTCTATATTTTTATCCTGATATTATAAAGTTCGATGTGATTATAACAACCATTGGACGTTACTTACTTAAAAAATATAATAGGAAAATATCTCTAAGAAAGTTAACTGAACTAATTAAAACTTTTTATTATAAGATAGAATTTATATAGATAAGTCATCCAGCCGTGAGTTCTACGGCTCGTCCTTAGACTCAGCCTCATTTGGATAGTTTTCTATAGTTAGACCGAATCCTTTCTCGTTTTCTTCAATCGACTTCTTTTTGGTAGCAATCACACTCTTTTTTACTAAACCGATCGTCTTTCCAAATTTTTCCTGGCTTACCAAATTTTGAACATGCATGCCAATAGATAGAATACGAGATAGATGACCAAAAGGTTAGACACATAGTTATCATGATGGGGCATGATGGAATAAAATGTGGCTATGAAACTGGAACATGTGTTGCCCTAGGGGCCTAAGGAACTGAAGGGGAGGGCACTTAATTCCTCTCCTCTTTCTTCTTTATGTGATGTTACTGATCTATGGTGTAAGTGTGTGTAACGTGTTGTGCCATGGATGGAAGATGAAAGTGATAAGAGGTCCATATGGACCAAGCATGAGCTATTTTGCAAAGGGTAAAAAAGTGTAACTGATGCAATAATGCTAATGCTAGATGTTTTGTCATGTTTGAGGTCTACAAAATCGACAAAATCCGATCCAATTTTGGTGAAAATCAGACTTTCAGTACCAACTCGCTAATACTACGTCAACGGTTTTCGCAAAAAACCGATGACCCCGGTTTTTGTGTCGATAAAGGTTAGGTAAACCATGTTCATGTTAACTGATGGACACATCGAGCTTACTGCATTTGATGTGATTAATTACTAACAGCAGTATGTGTTAGCTGGGATTAGGAAATGGGATTGTGGTTTGGTGATCAGTTGCATTATTGCTTGTACGGACTAGTACAGAAGTTTTTCGCGGCCAGTATCAAGTAAAATCGGCCACGAGTACGAGTGATTCGCGTCGTGGTTGGGCCGTTTCTAATTGTGAAGTCCAGACCGAGACAACAACACGGTCCGCCTCGGGATTCACATTAGACTTTTTCCACGGCCCAGTATCAATCCCGGCCTTGTTGGGAGGTGCAATTTAAAATTCATCATTTCAAGCATAAATGTTTTCCAAATTCAGAATTAATGAGTTTCCTGATAGAATATTTCAGGTAATTTGCTTGGGGATCAGCCATAGGTACAAGCTTGAAGAAACAAATAAATTGCACCTTGATTTACTTCTCATTGGAATTTATCAAGAACAAAATTCGGATCTCGATTGTATGAACACACCAGACCTAGCCATTGCGTGACGGCCGAACGAAATTCGGTACTCCATTCTCATTCAGTTTTCCAACGAAATTTGGCCTGTTTTTCACTGAAACCGTTCAGTTTTCATCAACTTGCTCAAAATCAACCAGATTTAAATTTTGGCTTGCAAATATTCTATGGTTGCAGTCGAACACGTTGTGGTCGCTGTTCCGAATCGTTCTTAACCTTTTCTTCCAATGCACTGAACTTCTGTTGATATTGTGCCGGTGAGGAGGGTTATAGCACCAGCAAACCAAGGAACCGAAGCTAGTTCAGACGAAACGTACGCTACAGGATCAACCAGACATGCAATATCTCATACATGTTCAGAGGCTAACCATCACACAATGACTGGCAAGTGGCAACGGCCATAAATACTGAAGCATATATAGATAGATGTCTCCAGTCTCCACATGAACCTAGCAGGTTAGCTCCAACCTTCCCAAAATTACACTTCCTGGTGTCACCAAGTATATCTTGAACATGACAGCTAGTCATGAAAAGCATCGAGGCAAAACGGAGACTGAATAGGGTGCAAAACAAAACAGATGATTAAGCTGTTCCTAGATGGATTGAGAAAAAAAAGGATTTCCTTTTTTCTTTTTTTTTGGAGGGGGAGGGGCATAACTAATTTTCTACTTTGCTGGATTCAGAAAAAAAAACACCCCTATGCTTATGCTTGAACTGGTGTTTGCCTGGGTCCATTGATGCGGCCAGCCCGCCCATTTCCATTCCCATCGTGGAAGGCCCGCTCCTGACGATAGCCACCATTCCCATTCTGATGATAGTATCCAGTGCCATTCTGCCGGTATCCATTGCTGTTCTGGTAGTAGTCATCTTCCTTCTGGTGGTATCCATTCCTGTTCTTATTGTATCTGTTCCCATTCAGATGGTATCCATTACCATTCTGATGGTAACCATTCCCCTGTGGTCCTCGACCACGCCCTGAGTACTCGTTCTGATTTCTGAATCTGTTCCTCATGCTATCACCATCACGGTAGTTACCATTGTTCATGAAACCTGCTTCTCGTCCCCTGAAGTCCCCACGGTATCCACCCCTGTCTTGCTGGAACCGACCACCCTGAGCAATGCCATTGTTTTCAGCATGGGTGATACCATTCACAACTGAAAGAGAGAAGACACAAGGGAAAATTGCACATCAATTTATGCATGCGAGGTGAAAAATAAACCAATAGCCAGCAGCAAAAGATGTTTAACTTTGAACTTAGTTTCCATGAAATGTAAAGTGCAATAACAACAAAAAGGGCGCTCATGATGATTCTAAAAGAAATGCGTAGGGAAGCAACAATATTGGAAGAGTCAAGCAGCCAATAGCAACATAACTAAACTAAATTACAAATTGATAGGATCTGTACCATTCACATATAAGATTATCTCTAAATGCATCTTATGTCTTTTTTTTGGGTGGGGGGTAAAATGCAATTGTGAACCTGTCCTAGACTGAATAGAACAGAACATGCCAACGGTGTCTTTGCTGTGAAGATCAGGGCTCACCTCGTGTTGTGGTCCGTTTCTCCTCAACAATAGATTCTTTTGAACCAATAGTAATTGGAGATGCCTACAATTTTTTGAAAACTAGTTAAAATAACAGATATTCAAATGTTTACAACATGCTATAAAAGTAGGGGGAAAATCTAAATTGGCTCCCTCTTGTAACTACATGAATCAATGCACTTCAACTAAATGAAATTCTAATAAAACCCAGCCCACCATGACTGGATAGAATTCTAGCATAATGAAGCCAAAATTAGTGACAACTAAGTAATTAACTTATGAAGTATACAATGAACTGAGGTCAACCCTCCAAGCCAACAAACCTCAATTGCTTCTAACATGGATTGCCGAGACTCAAATTCAACGAAGCCAAAGCAGAAACCATCAGGCTGCATGGTGGAAATGTCAACACAAATGATAAGAGGCTTAGATGAACCAAACCTACAAGCTTGAACTAACCTGACGGTTTCGAACTTGAATACCACCAGGCCTGATAGCACCAAATTTCCTGAACTTCTCCTCAACTTCTTTTGCAGAAGAATTATAGGGCAAGTTTTTCACAAAAACAGAATGCCCATGCTCTACAAAATAATGTTTTTGTTATAGTTCACTTAAGTATAAAAAACATGGATGCTTCTTTCTTAAATAAACATGAAACAAAGGATAAACTAACCAACAAGAACATTTTTGTCATTTGAAGACGTGGTATCAGCTGCATGAGTAGGTTTCACAGGCGACACAGATTTCTCTGCGTTGTCAGCCAACTTTGCAGTTGGCTTTGGTTTGGGTTTGGGCTTGGGCTTTGCAACAGGTGGAGTTGGTGTGCCCTCCTTTGTGACCTTAACCTGTAGTGCAAATTACCAAAGGAACAGTGTAAGCATGGATGCAAAAAGGGCATTATTGTTGTGTACTCATAATTCAGGCAGTACTGTGCAGAAAAAAAAAGAGAGAACTCACAACTGATGCATATGACTGTTTAGTAACATCTTTCTGAGCTGAAGCATGAGGAGCAGGTGAAGCCTCAGGAATATTCTCGGCACTCTGACTAAGCACTTCCGTGCATGCCTCAACAACATCTTTGGGAGAACTGTCTTTGGCAGGCGGATTTTTGACTTTGTCATTGACATTCTCTGCAGATGGAAGCTCCAAGTCTGCAATCTCATTAACATCTGGCAAAAAAAGGAGAAATATTAGCAAACATATTGATGGGAAAATGGTTAGCAAAAGGTGAAGTAATGAAATTCAATCACCTGGCTCAGATGTAAAGGTGACACTGTGAGTGTTATCATCAACATGGTTAGCCAAAGAATCATTTATCTCAGTTGATGATGTTTCTGGTACATATCTTAGCATATCATTCAGAACAAAATAGCCTCCGCTTTCTTGTGGAGCAAGGAAGAATGACTGGCTAAATTTATGGTTCATAGTGCCATGATGATTAAAAGATCCAGTGACCAAAATGAGAACACCACCATTGAAGGATGACTGGGCATCCACATTCTCTAACTTTATCAAACAGCTACTGAAGTCTGTAGAGAGAATTTCATCATTGATACCCTGGTCAAGCACAACGAACAAATCAATTACACTTGATCAAAGTGTATGCTCCTCCATTCAATTTAATTTTATAAGGCATATTTTGATTTCAAAAGGTCACCACGACTAAATTTTGACCATTAATTTCTCATAAAATATATTCTTAATAGCTATAACACCAATATTCTGTGAAAGCACTTTAAAGTATGAAAACACACTAAATGTACTTGTAAGTTAACTAATTGTCGGTCCGAATCTTTAAAAAAGACCTTTTGGAATCAGAATGCCTTATAAAAGTGAACAGAGGCAGTACCTAATAAGTGAGTTGTAGGAACAAAGTAAAATGGCTTGCTTGATACTTGTTGTAATTAGACACATAAAATGAGAAAAGTGCTAGAATTTCTACTAAACTGTTGTCACATTACATCCTACGATCCTATAAAATGACGTTACATGATTGACGGTTTATACATGAATGTTCCATAATGTCAACATGCGTACTGCAACCGTTGCACAAACACGAAACTACTGATATTAGATGCCTGATTTGCAGTCCAAAGTCACCCTAAGAAGCCACATCACATGGTATACAGATCACATAAACTACTGATAATTTGGCAGCGCATTTCTCTGAACTTAATCATGCAAATGGAACCATAACTGCTGACAGAACATACATCATCGTTGATACAAGTAAACATGTACTACCATACTCCTAATTCCAAATTACCCAGCCTAAGAGTGTCCATTCATCTCTTATAGTTGAAAGAGTATACAATACTGTTGCAGAGAACCTACAGTTACTGTGGTTACAGATGTCATGGCTCCATTAGAATCTGGTCGCCCGAGGGTACTTGAATCAAGATAGAACTTATGGACTTGACCCGGTGAACTATGGAGAACGTTGTAGTACTGTTGAACGAACGCATTTCCAATCTGTAAAGAAATGACAAAATCATGTTGAATACAGTTATTTGGGAGTAGATCGATAGAAAAGGGAAAAAATCACTACCGTTTGTGGACTTAAAGGAGCAACAGCATCCCCAACTTGCATATCCATTGCTGTGGAAAGTATAGCACTGATTAGTATCTGAAAGCTTTGAGGCACATACATTACTAGTAGCATCATAAAAAAATGGAAGGTTTTAAAGTTATTAATAAGGGTCCAGCATAAACGGAAAATGTGAATTAGTTGAAAGATCAGAGAATGCCTCGGTGTGAGCTCCTAACTTTCCAGGAGCAAAAACCAATGTTAACAACATCATATAAGCAGCTGACAACAAGGATTCCAACAAAAATAAGACAACAATCGAAGCAGATTAATTGACTTTCCACTTTAAAAATGGTTTCCACTTCCACAAAGAATTCTAGCAAAATTTTCCCTAGAATCAGAGTCTTGGCTTATTTGACATTATCCATAATAAAAAAAACCTGAAAGTTTATTTGACATAAAGGAGTATCAAACCACGTTCCTTAGAACCACTGCATATACCTATGATAACCAGTAACTCATACAACAAAAAAACCTACCATAACCAGTAACTCATACAACAAAAAAACCTACCATAACCAGTAATTCATACACCAAAAAAGAGTTTTTTTATGGCATAAATTTATAAATCCTGACGAGGACCTAGCAGGAATTTTGTGACATCCCGCATAAACTATCGCCGACCAAAAAACGTAACGTAATATATATAGAACCAACTCGATCCCAACCTAAATCTCCCCAAAGCTCCCTCCAAGCATAAAGCCCAATCACCACATCACATCAACCAAACGAAACCTTAACTACGAGTAGAGATCGAGACAAGACAAGATAAGAGTGCGCCGCCCAAATCATACAAGCGCGATCATCGGGTCGCGCGCACGCACGCACCACAGCCTAAACAGTTTAGAGATCGAAATGCCCAAGATGGGGAACAGGAGTTGAACCTTGTGCAGAAGCGGGGGAGGGGCTCCCGGTGGCGGCGAGTCGGAAGGAGGAGATCACCGCCGAATGCCGGCGGAAAACCTAGCCCTAGCGGAGCCGGCGGCTCGTGAGGTCGGGGGAACGAGTTCGACTCGAGAAGACGAAGCGAGAGAGAAGAGGAAACGAGAGGGTTTATAGACGAAAAGGTTAGGGGTTTTTGGTGCGTAGAGCAGCAAACGGTCCCACCTTGTGACACTGCCATGTGGGCCATGCCAGCGGTGGGTCCATGCGTCAGTGTGATGGGTGCGAATACGTGCCCTTCTCGTGTGCGACGCGACACGGCCCCGGCCCATATAGGCCTGGTTAAACCACGGTGATTCGTAGGCCGAGAGGGCCAGCTAATCTTGACGAGTTCCGGCCCACAATACACTGCCATGTGGTCCCAGCCAGTGGTGGGCCCACGCGTCAGTGTGATGGTGCGATGCGAGTAACGAGTCCTTGTGATTTGTGGGCCTGAATAATCTAGGGTGATTTGTGGGTCGAGAGGGCCCACTAGAGTCTCCACGATTTCCGGCCCATATTTGCGTGGGGGGGCGAGCTCTAAACAAAACCCTAGAGGAGCCGCCGCGTCGCCCGTTCCCCTCCCGCCTCCCCCACGAGCTGCCTCGCCGCGCGGCCGCTGACCCTGCTTCCCGCCGCCGTCTAGGCCCCCGGAGCTTCGCCGTCGTTCGTGTATTCCGGTACGCCCCGAATAATTTCAAAACTCGTCGTTGATGCGCCCGTCCATGCTTGGCTAGAATGGTTGCCATTACTTTGACGCATTGCACCAAGCAGCCGCCGCCTCTCGCCGCCCGGAGTTCGCTGCTTGCGCGGTGCTGCAATCCTGTATGAGCGATGCATGGTAGCTTCAGTATCTTAGCTTTCAACCAGTAGAAATTAAGGCTCTTTATTTTTACGGGATTGTTCTTGTCTGATTAACCAGTAGACATAGAGCTCTTTACGTTTACGGGATTTTCTTGTCTGATTTGCTGGTTTTACTATTTTTTTTCTAATTTATTGGGATTTTTTTGGTCTAATTTGATGAGTGTTTTTAGCAGTCCATTTCTCCGGGCAAGATGAGTTTGATATCTCAGAATCCCCTTGAGAAGCGCCGTCTGGAGAGAAGTGAAGCCGATGATGATAGTGATGAGGGATTAGGTTCTCCCATTGCTATCGAAGCTGAGGATGGGAATGAAACCAAGTCAGAGAATCGCAAAAAGGAGAAGAAGAAGAAGAAGGCCAAGGCGCTGGAGGGGAAGGAGGCAAAGGAGAACAAGGAGAGGGAGGAGATGAAGAAGCTGGAGAGCTCCCTGTTTGGTGCCCTCTATGCGCCTCCTCAGTTTGGCACTGAGGTTGAGGCTGCGGATCCTGACAAGGACGCCCCTTCATTCTTCATGGATAGGTCTACCGGTGATGGCGAAGATGACTTGCCTGTGTATGAGGAGGGCTTGTCCAGTGAAGATGAGGGGGATGACATGGATAGCAGGGAGAGGAAGCCTGCATGGGTTGATGAGGAGGAGATGGCTGAGGTGGACATTTCCAAGGTTGCAAGGTTGAGGAAGTTGAGAAAGGAGGCTGATGAGCATGTGATCTCAGGCAGGGAGTACGAGGCTAGGTTGCGTGGTCAACATGCCAAGTTGAACCCCTTTGCTGGTTGGGCTGATATGAACCGTAAAGGTCCTCTTCCTGGGTTGTCAGACGATGAATCTGATGAAGAGGGTGGAGTTGATGATATTCTTCGAAGTAATGATGAGCTTATTGTCAAGGATAATGCTAAGCTCTTACCTTACATGCTAGATTTCTCAAGACTTGTAGATGCAAATGCCCAGGAGCCATCTAGTGGCCCTATCAATTCAGTGCAGTTTCATAGGAATGGGCAACTTATGCTTGTTGCTGGTTTGGACAAGCATATGAGATTTTTCCAGATTGATGGGAAGAGAAACCCCAAGATCCAGAGTATATTTATTGAGGACTGCCCTGTTCACAAGGCCGCATTTCTGCCTGATGGTTCTGAGGTTATCCTTTCAGGCAGGAGGAAGTTCTTCTACTCATTTGATCTGGTGAATGCTGCTGTTAGTAAGATTGGACCCTTAACAGGACGCGAGGAGAAAAGCCTAGAACACTTTGAGATATCACCTGATTCAAAGATCATTGCATTCATTGGTAATGAGGGGTACATTCTTTTGATTTCTTCCAAAACAAAGCAGCTCATTGGAACCCTCAAGATGAATGGAAATGTCCGTTCATTGGCTTTTGCTGATGGTGGGAATCAGTTACTAAGCAGTGGTGGGGATGGCCATGTTTACCACTGGGATCTTAGGACAAGGAAGTGTATCCACAAGGGAACCGATGAGGGCTCCCTGGCTGGCATTTCTCTTTGCACTTCGCACAATAGCTCTCTGTTTGCCACAGGCTCCACCAGTGGCATCGTGAATGTGTACAAGAGGGATGATTTTCTTGGTGGGAAGAGGAAGCCACTGAAGACGATAGAGAACCTCACAACTGAGATCGGTGAAATGAAATTCAACCATGACGCCCAGGTTCTGGCGATAAGCTCGAGAAAGGAGAGGAACGGGATGAGGCTTGTGCATGTCCCATCCCTCACTGTGTTCCAAAACTGGCCAGGCCCTCGGTTCAGCCTCCACTACCCACGGTGCATGGACTTCAGCCCAGGCAGCGGGTTTTTGTCTGTTGGACATGCTGGCGGAAAGGTTTTGCTGTATAAGCTGCACCACTACCAAAATGCTTAGGGCTTGAGAATGTTACATCCCCCCTATGGGCTGAAATGTGACCTGGAAAAAATCAACTTTCAACACTGTATTTCAATTTTGAAAGATATCGATGGTATCTATAGCCTATTTCTTCTGAATTATCCCTTTTCTCATTTCTTTGGGTGCTGTACTACCTTACTCTGGTGCTTAAAGCAAGGCTGGGAATTTGCCCATGTTGTTGCCTTTCTTTTGCCATGCAAATTGCTATCTTATGTTAGTACGGGTGAATGCTGCATCGTTCATTTGGTATGCAGACTAGATGAATTAGCTTTGGAATGCAGTCTTCCCAGCTCCATCTGTTGTTGGTTATGGACTATGGAGACATGTCAGACGGGCAGTTCCTCAACAATTATACCTGTGTTGCGTTTTTCTTTTCCCCTGCAACTATTGCTCGTTTGAGCCATTTTCCATTGCAAGTCATAATGTTATTATGGTTCGTAGTGGCACATTGCCAACAGATGTCTCTTAAAATGGAAGAATTTTGTGAAAATTTCATGGGAATTAAACTAATTCCTATGAAATTCATGTGAAACTCTTGCGTTCTAAAGGAGCCCATTTGACAGGCTTTGGCCTATATCCACCGCCAAAGACGGTGGGCGTCGTCCGATCAGGTGGTGCGGTTAGCTGCCGCTGCCCCTACACGCGCGCCCACCAGGTGCTCGACGGAATGCTTGGAACAGGGAGCGCGCGCGGCGGGGCACGCACCGGAGCTCGCCCTGAACCTACGCCATGGCAATAAGCTGACGAGCAGCATCTGGCTATCCGGTTCGCAAGGCGCACGCAAGCGGAGCTCTCCAGTCCTGGACCTACGCCATGGCAAGCCGACGAGCGGAGCAGAGCAGCATCTGGCAGTCCAGTACGCAAGGTGCCGAGAACCTAGGATCTCCTGCCGGCTGCCATGCCAGTGCCAGGATGGCGCGCCCGCCGATGCCGATGCCCACCGGATGCGGATTCAGTGTGCGGTCCCCTGTTCCCGACGACTCGCCGATGACGCTCGGGGCGTTGGCGCCGGCATCCCTATGTACCCAGGTCTGTTGTCCTTCCTTCTCCTTCCCCAATGATACACCCTCCCACGGCAAAATGCCTGCTCCACTTCACCACCATGTCGATGAAACCTCTGAATGGCTACAGTCGCGTTGAAGTTCCAACAGTGCATGCAGAATCAGTGGCGCTCGGTGTCTGCGGTGGAGCCGCCTGGGGGTTTCTTGGCTCTGCTCACTTCACTACTGTTCCCACATTTGGGGACGTGTTACATACGGATGAACATGCGTGCAGCCGGGTGATTTGGAGGACATGGATGGATGGCTTCTCTTGGTTAATTTGGAGGTATGTCTTGCCTGCCATGCTCTGCTCTGTCACTTTCATGAAAACGCATGCCCTCTCCTTTTTTATTTCTCCGTGGCCAATTTGAATCCTGTGTTAGAGATCTGGTGTCCTCTGACACTGACTCTTGCACAGTTATCTCGTTGAGAACTTCAACAAGTTGCTATGCTGGATACAGAGAAGTGTTTGCTTATGTTTGTACAATGCGCTTATCCGAATCACTGAGTCGATGATTGATTTTGGTGACAATATCCTCGTGCGAATGTCGGGCTATTGCTGCTGTGGCTTTTCTTTTTAAAAGAAAGATATAGAAAACAGTTTGAGAACTACAGGGTTGAAACTTCAAGTGGATGTTATCACCAATCTGGCAATCTTGTTTTATATAGCAGTGTAAAATATTCCTGGCAAGCAGATGCAGAATGGCCACTTCCTATCCCTAACAGATGCATATTGGGTAAATTTATTGCTTCAAGCGAGCTTATTTCATGAGAAAAATAGTACACTGTTATATCGAAAGCAAGAGCATGTTCTGATTAGAAGGCATCTAGAGAAGAATGTTGTGGACACTAAATTGGTTGCTTCTTCTAGGGTCAGTTGCAGTGAGACACTGATACCAGTGTTGAGGAACATTTATATTTCATCTATAGTTTAATCTTTAGCAAAAATACAAAATGTTACATTCACTAGTGTAGTGCAGTGCTAAGTTTCCTGAGGGAAACATCTACTGCCAAGCATATTCAGCTTGTACTACTAAATGACAGCTGCCTCCTTAGCTTCCACTGTCCACCTTGCATCCTCCCTGTAGCCTCACCCCCTATGACCTCGTCAATGAGGTCCTTGTAGATTAATCTTTCGATCTCCAAAACCACACTTGATGACACACTGTCAAAGTTCCAATCTTCTATTCCATTCAGTGGATCCTCAACTAATAGCATTCTTTCATCCCCATCCTCTTCAGAGCATTTTATTGCCGAGCTCTCAGATTGCAGCCTGTCAACCTCTGTGCACAGGTCCTTGAAAAGTCGCCATCCATTATACTTCCTTGGTCGAAGCAACTTGGCTGACTGACTTGCAGAGCAATAAATGCCCATTTTCTGAGCTGCAGTTTCGTTTACCAGATCAAATACAAGTCTTTGATGAAGCTTTTCTGTGTAAGCATTGGAGCTTTTGATAACAGTTTGGGTTGCTGAAGCAAAATATGGTTTTGTTTGTTCAAGAATGAGGAAGAGTTCTGGATTGATCAGGCAGCTTGATGGCCATGCTTGATCAGGCATGATTACGAAGCTAAGTTCTTTGTGCAGGAGGCCGGATGCTAAGAGTATCTCGTAAATGTACTGATGATCTTTCGTGTTTTCAGTTTCATCATTCATTGACTGCAATTGCTCAAGCTTCTGGATGAGGGCCTCAAAATTTTCTGGTTTGATCCGGCTGACTTCGCTGCTCGTCTTGGACTGCGGTGTGTCAGGCAGGCTATTTGGGTTCCAGCACTCCTCTGAAGAATGTATCTCACCATCTGAACAGGCAGAAAAGGATATGCATATATTCAGAAACCAGTGCTCAATACAACTGCAGAAGATAGTAATGTGCCAGACAGAAATATGGTATTCATTATCAGACCTCACAACTGCAGAAAAACATGTACTGGACAGGAGATCTGATATCACTATCTGTCTACCGGATCAACTGAATCATACTCATGCTAGGTGTATTTGTAGAGGGGGACAATGGTGGGCACGTCTACACTAGCAATGCATGTACACCAGAAGACACACATCATGCTCCTGCTGCCCAGCATAAGCAAATGCAACATGTGGGCCTTGCTAAACCTAACAATGTTCTGGTCATCTAGCTGCAACAGTCCTTCTTTGTGGTTCCTCCCAATGTCAGGACCACAAGCTACCTGGCTGTAGCTTTTATTGAAGATTATCTGTCACTAGCGTCATTGCCATGCTTACAGCTAACTATGCTTGTCCTTTGAATGACACTACGGGCTTCTGGATTGAATGAGACTAAACAGTAGAATCCATCATGTTACTGTTCTTGCAGCTGGTTATCTTAATGCAGAAAAACTAGTGGATCAACTTCTCACCTATGAATGAATATGATAGTCTCGTATGGTAATATGATGTGTCAAGGACAGAGACAGGGCTAGGGGCGTTCTCCAGTGAATTAATCTTCTGATCTGAAGCAAGAACTGAAGAAGTTCCCTGTAAAAAAGGAGATTATTTACTAGTTAGTGATATACAAGATAAAAAATTATTGAACTGGAGGTTTCCTTATATATGGTTTTATTTATGTATACCTTGTGACTCAGCATCGATGCAGTGTTGCTTGGCTGAACGAAGGATGAACTGATAACTAGGGGCTTTTGAAAATCCATGACACTAATGTCAACCTCCTTCGCCAAGCTGATTCTGCTTCTCAGACTCTTTGAGACCTCATTATCACGGTGGTTCTTCCCTTGAGAAGGCTTTGTTCTTGTTCTTCCTCCTGGAGAGGCTGCTTCGCTGGACTTCTTGCTTGGGGACTTCGGTGAGACTGGTGGATGAGACTGCCTTTCAGACTCTGCCTTCCGCTGCACTGGCCTGGGGCTTGATGATCCTGTAGACCTTGTCCAGCTTGCACGGCTAACAGGTTCGTCAGACTTGGATTGTGCCCTTGAAATGCGAGAATGGACCTTCTCATTTGTGCTGGTCTCATACTCGCCTATGCAAGGTGCGTCTCTGGTCTGCAGCTTCCTGAGGCTTCTGAACCCTGCAAGGGGATCAACTGAAGCAAGTGAAACTGCTGGCTGCTTCTCAGTGCTTCTTGCCGACTTCATGACTACAATGGGAGGCTGGAAGTGTCTGGAACTGATGTTCAGAGAATATCCTGCCTGCTGAGTAGCCACTGTTAATGCGCCATTGCCATCACTCTGGCGCTTGGCATCCTTTGCGTGCAGCGCTTCCAGTATCCTGAGAGCCCTGAAGTCTTTGTTGCACTCCAAGAACTCGGGCCCCCTTCCCCTTATCTCAATGTAGGTGTTGAGAGATGCAGTCCTTGGCCGCACTTCAGCATCTCGACATTGTAAAGCCTTGCTACCAGTGGCAACCTTCTCCTGCTGCCTCCAAGGAGCGGCTTCAGTAAGAATTCTTGGAGAAGGCTTAGTTTTCATTGATGAAGACTCATCTTTTGGCAGTGACTCACAGGGATCCTGGCAAGATCTTCTACGAGAAGGCACTGGATGCTCCTTCCGCGTGTCTTCTGCTGGTCTTGGTGATCTTGCAGACTCGTGGCTATCTGCAGCTAGCACCCCTGTCGCATTGGGTGCTTCTTCCAACCCCATCAACTTGGCAATGACACTACTGGCACGCCTGTGGCCTGGGGAATCTTGAGGCTTAAGAGCATCCATGAGACTGTCATCGGTTCTCCTGTAACTGAAGTTCTTCTGGCAAGAACTCGAGTTTAGAGATTCTTTCCTACTGTCCAAGGACAGTCTAGGAAGCTCTTTGAGCCTTGTGGAAGGCTTCTTGTTCTCTTGAGCTTCAACTGGCCTCAGGAGCCGCCGATCATCACATGAGAAGCGTGACTGCTCCGGGAATCGCCTGCTGGATTCAACAGCATTCGCAGGGACCTTGGTGCTCCTATCGATCCCAATGACATAGGTCCCATCCATTGATTTGGAGAGCAGCAAGGGCCTTGGTGAGTCTTTGTACTGCCCATTTCTTCTTGTCTCCTTCACCAAGGTCTTGACAGTAAGGCCTCTGGTGTCCCGGTTGATGGAATCCTTCACAATGTCTCTGAAGCCAATGTTTGGCTGCCCAGACCTGGTGTCCGTGACTGGGTCCTTCAGACCTGGTGAGCTCTTCAGTGGCTCATTGATATACGGAAGCTCCTGTTGGATTGATTTGTTGCCATCAAGTGATGAAAAGGATGAGCATGAAGAGGAAGAACAGGAAGCCCTTGATGACTCTATCGAAAAGCTACTGTTATCGGTCATGCTTTTGCTGAATGTTTTTTCCTGCAAAGGTAATTAACATGTTAGAGCGCTTAGCCAAAGTATATGGATGGAATGGTTTTTCTGGCAAGTAGTAACAAACAAAAGTTGAGCTAGTCCTAGTAGGAAAAATTACCGGAACGATCTTAGAGGTACTTGAACTTTGCCCTGGAACATTGCTGCTGCTTCTTGGAAGATTATGGCCTGGAGAAAATAAGAAATTATAATTGTAGCCTAAATTGTGAATTGAGGAAATAGAGCTATTTATCATGATACTCTGGTACGAGCAAAATGGATGGATTTGATGGTTGAAAAGGTGTTTTTTTAATTATTGTTCAATAATATAATCATATACATGAATTGAAGTTTTATAACCAATTGTTAAACTGTCTTCTTCAGTTAATTTATCATGACGAGAATGGAAATTTTAAAATCAAATGTTAAGCTGTCCTCTTCAGTTTCATTATATTAATGAAATTTTTAGTAACTAACTGTTCATATGTCCTTTTCAGTCAGTGCAAAAAGTTATCCCTCATGCTACTTGCCTACTTCTGGACGCCCAAATCCACGTCAGTGCCTGTCCTCATGTCAATGTGTGCTGCCATATTACATTCTTAAAGAAATGCCTTTATAATCACAATTACTGTAAACAATCTGTTTTTGTACTGTTCTCTTTTATTTTTGGGTGAGGGCTACTTGTTTTCAGTAAAAGAAAGCTCAAATAAAATTAAGATTCTGCAGTTGTGAAGAACTGAAGATAACTCCCATTTCCTAATGAAGATTCATCTAGAATTTTGCAACAAAAAAAAACCGCAGAGCTTTTTTAAAAAAAAACTTTATCCTACTAATAAACTATTTTACCAACCAAGGCATGTTTTACTGAAACTGAACATTCCAACTGTATCTCTTACCAAACTTTGAATAATAGTCTGAAAGGACTTGCTTCTCAAGTTTCTAACAAACACATGAAATTCGTTTTCTGTCACAGAAAAGAACCACCCAACTTTCTAATCTCCAGTCAACATTAGCATAACCAGTTGCAGCTAATAATTCAGAGAGTGTGTCATTAAAAAAACTATTTTTTACAAACTGGAAAAAAAAGTAGTAGTAATACTCAAAACCAGTAACCGCGGGGGAAAAAAAAGAACATCTTGCAAACGCTTGACACACAGCTACATGATCGTCTTGGTTGTCTATGGTGTGAAGCTGTGAACGCAGCAGAGCAGAGCAGAGGAGCACAACAGCAGGAAGGAAGAAATGTGCAGAGCGTGGAGAGGGCAAACGAGCACGACGGCGTCGCTTACCTGAACCCGGAGGCAGCATCTTCCTCGCGGGCTGGTGGCCGCCGCCGCGGCGCGCGGTGAGCAGCCGCTGGGTGTCGAAAATCTGGAAGATGCCAGCCATGCACCCCATCTGCCGCTCCAACTCCGGCGCGTCTTCGCCGAAGCCGCCGCCGCCGCCGCCCCCAAGCACCCTCGCCGGAGGCATCTCTCGCTCTCTTCACTGACTGATCACCAGCCCACACACATCCAGGTACAGCAAAACTGAAGCTTCCAGCCCCCAACAAAGCAGAGCAGAGCCGCCTTGTCAGCTCAGCTCTGAAAGCAAGAAGCACGCTCCAACGCACGCAGTGACGTAGGTACAGATATGGAAGCTGCACACTTTCTTTGGGATGTGTGAGAGGAGAGGAGAGGAGGTATGATGCGTCATCAAATGCAGGCTGTCGTGAGGAGGGAGAAGGTGGAGGGTCGGGGGTTGAAATAAGGAGCGGGAAGGCAGCGATGGATGGGGAGGCGTTTGGGTGGGGGTGGGTCAAGGCGTGTCGCTGCCCGGAGCGCGCCACGCATGTGAGGCTCGATCATTGCGGGTGGGCATGTGACCGCCCCTGGGTCACCCAGGTCCCCCGGCGAGAGTCACCGAGTCGAAGCCCCGGGACACGTCGAAACCCGCTGCGGTTATGTTGTTCCGACTTCGGAGTGACCTGACCACGGCATCGTCACTAACATATACGTGTAGGCTCTATCGGCTCCACGTGTCAGTTGCAGGCATGACTATAAAGTAAAAGGATCCTGATCTTCAAAGTCACAGTAGCTTTTGTCATCAACATGTGTGTCCGGTCGGTCCCACACACGCCAGTTACAGCTATGAATTCAAAGTCAGAGGATCCTGATCCGTGTGGTTGCTGCGCGACCGACGCGTTATGTTATAGAGGTTGCTGGTCGTGTGGCTGGCGTACGTTTTGCCAGGAGGACTGACGCGTGCGTGCACGATGTTACCTTCTGCCACTATACGTACACTAGCTTACGCACGCTCACTGTCTCTCGTGAAAATGCCAAGCCATTTACCCCCACAGGCACAACATCTGATCTGACGGATAGACTGATTAGATTCCCCGTGCAGGGCAGTAAAATCCTCGCCATGATGGAGTTCATGCCTCTGCAGTGTACATGCGGGCTCCTCCCGCTCACGGTCACAATCCTTGGTATCTTTTACTGCCATCTGCAGCTGATCACAATGAAATGCAGCCACTGTGAAGGTGTGATCTCTTTTACTGCTTCATCAGCCGCTAGCTAGTAGCTTGGGGATCCTGCAGAGTTGCAGGTCTGGTTCTAGCTGAATTAAGGCTCGATCTGCTGCTGTTACTGGTTAGCCGAAAAGAGAACGGATCTGGGTTCCAAAGCGTGTACGTTGGACAGCACACTTATGAGGCACAGCTAGCTATGTGTGCGTAAACATGAACGTACGGCCATTGGACGTTAGTGCACGTGAAGGAGGAAAATTAAGCTCTCAGCTCGTTGCCGGTGTTAACAATGTGATATGACGGTCGATCTCCGGTGCTTAATGGATGGAGTGTGACACAAGGGAGGTTAATCAACAGGGAATGCAATGGATATGTTACCTGCTGCTTGAATATATAAAAAAACAATTCACTGTCTTAATCCTTGTGTACGGCACCTGCCCAAATAAAGGCGTACCTTTAAGTTTCCCCATTAATTGGTGTTGCATTCTATGATAGCAGTTTTTTTAAACACTACATTAGCAGGTGAATTTGATGCACCGCCGAGCTGTTCAGCTGAAATCTCAAACGGGTGTGATTGATAGATTATGGACGGAGAAAATTTGCTTATATGGATAAATTAAATATTGTAAAGCTGACCAACAACTTAGAAAAATTTGTATATTGATGTACTGTAAAAAATTTTATAAAGAAATCGTGAAATGTGACACAATAACCCATATCTGAATTGGTTGTTTGTAGCGCGCCCAGTATGCTATCAAATACAGCTCTTGTTTCGCTTATGTTTTTTTTTGTTTTTTATTTCTCCTTGTGTCTTGCCTTTTTTTTCTGCAATTTTCTGCTTCTTGCACCAACCAGTTCATCAAAATTAAGTTGTTTCACAGATGTGGGTGATACACTTCAACGCTCGTCATGACTAGCCCTCTCTGGCCAATGGTTAATTATAACTAAGTAAGAAAATGGTTTGCCAGTAAAAAAAAATTGACCAAATTAAGTGGAACGACTATCTGGTGACGCCATTTTCCCAACGACTAACGAATTACCGTACCTGCATTCAGTGACCACATGCTGCTCACCACCTGTCACCAGCATCGACTCCCCAGTTCCTACTCTCCTACCGCTGCGACCATGGCTGGCTGCGGCCATGGCTGCAACACACACCGTGGTCCACGCGTGCATGCTGTTGTCACAAGTCCGCAGATGCAGATGCAGGGGGAGGCAGGGCAAGACGACGACGGACAATTTCAGTCAGTAGGGCACACAGTGTACTACTGTATACTCTACCTGCAAGAAGATTGAAGAGCAGGGAGAGGGGGTTCAGACAAAAGCACAAGCTAGAAAACATGCCGCATTAAGGAGCCTGTCCGGTGGGGCCCCGGGACCAGTGTAGGTGGATCTGGAGGCAACCATACATGGCTGCTCACCCAGCAGCTGTGCTAGCTAGCTGCCTAGCTTAGTTATTAAGTGGCCTTGGACAATTGGACCAGTAGGACCCCAATATGTATATATCTTGTTAGTAGTAAATAAATCATCGTCATCGCGTATGTACGTCGAGGTTATGAGCTATTTTACTGTTCTTGAGGAGGTAACGTGCTGTCTGAAAATACCGTCCTGTTCTTGCATGGTTGTTCGATTGAACCTAAGGCCTCTTATTTTCAGCTTAGGTAGCATTCGAATCAGTTTTGTACTGAAGTTTTTTACACGTAAACAAGTAAGATTATTAATGTATGATTAGTTAAGTAATAACATTATAAACTTAGAAGATTTATTTGATTTTTTTAAAAAAGCCTTATATATATATAAAGTTTATATAAAAACGTATCATTTAGCAGTTTAAAAAACATATTTACCATAAGCAAATTATAATTATAATTTTAGCCAACTAGCTGTCTTGAATGATCCACTGAATTGTCAAAAGAGATTATTTGATTTATGCTTTAGAAATCATGTTTTTTTGAAAAACATTTTTCTACTTAAAATATACACCACTTGTTTTATGCTATCAGTGAAGTTTATTTTTAAAAATATTTAATTGCATAGATAGTTCTTACCAATAATTCAAAATAATGCGGCCCAAGATTTTGCAGTTCCCTTCTCTCGATTGGGATGGGGTACAATAGGAACAACCGGTTGCCAAATTTGGAGAGATTCCGACCACAGTGGTTTATAGAAATTGTTGCTGAATTACATTGCTTAAACTAGGTTGAAGAATCTGTGCGTATTAAAATGGAAAGAATCTGGGGGAGTACTAAAATGGCAAGAATCTGTGGCGTATTGTAAGGTGTTTGTTAGATTTGCCGGCAGTTGGCTGGATTTTTTTGGGGGGTAATTTAGTCTCAGAAAGTCTCAATCTCTCTCGAAATGTTTGCCTTTTGTATTAATGGAGTTTCTAAAGCATTTCCCTTTCTACTTTGGTTGATAAACAGGAGCTATCCAGGGCTACCTCAAAATTATGACCTATGAGAAACTATGATTAGTAGTTGTGCTACCTGTGGTTTCATCGACAAAATTGCAATCCAAACAACAGCTAATCCTAAGAAATATTCTTCAAGGATAAGTGCAAAACTTTTTTCCTGATATTTTCCCCCTGTTTTCTTGGAGGAATATATGCTATTTCTCTTAATCATGTGACAGGGAGATGTGTACAAGGAACGACGACGGGCTACTACCATACTGCATTCTACGTACGAGCACTAATGAACACTAAACAGGTCTTAATGCCGGTCAACGGCAGGTACGCCAAGAACATCAATCTGATGGTGCTCTTCCATCTCCTCTCGGCCTCCCGGCTTGTCACACTTCATCTTCCATCAAAGGAACAATGAATTGGACCGATCCAAACAAAAGCGGCAGCTGATCTCTCGACACAGTAATATAGAAATTGTAACATGCTAACAAAAATGATTTTTTACAGTGCTCAAGAAGACATTATTCCAATATAAGGCGGCAGTGTTAAAAGATATATTTTTATAAGACATTTTAATTGCAGAAAGTTTAAGACCGGACTTTGATCATAAATTTCTCATAAAATTTATTTCTAATAGCTATAAAACAAAAAAAATTAAGACACAGTAATACAGCATGAGTCCAACAGTATAAGTTTTATTATACTTGTATTGTATCTTAACTAGTTATTGATAAAAAAATCTTTCAGGTTTGATTTGTAGAATCAAAACACACCTTGTAAAAGGGAACTGAGGGAGTACATGACTAGTGCAGCCTTGTCAAGAATCGTAAAATTCCAAAATAATCTCTCCCTCCCAAAAATACATCTTTTCCCTATCTCATGCGTATCAATACAGTCTAAAGTCCATAATATAGTTCACTTGTTATTGTAGTTTGTTTTTACTTTTCCAAACTCTAATACATTTACTGCTATTTTTTTAACTTCAACGTATTGATTACTCTAAAAATAATTTTTTTATGGGATAAACTTAAATAAAAAGTAAAGTGACGGAGGTAGTAGTATGTCATTTTTTTTTCGACAGAGCAGAAGAGTGGGGTGCCACTCGATCAACAGTCTGACAGACAGTTCTGAGAAACTAACAAACGACACGAAAACTAAATCTTCTCCTCCCAGATTGGTCTCGTGTCGATCCATTGTAGGCTAGTCTGCAGGCACCGAACAACCGGGCGAGAGCGACGTGGATGCAACTCGCTCGCTACCTCGCATTGCAAGGATCAGTTAATGGAAGCCTCTTTCCTGCCGTGTCTGCGTCAACGGCTTCGGGCCAGGTTGCCATCGCCATAGCTGTTCGTGCAAGGAGGCTGTCGCACGTACAGGTACACTGCTCATCATGCACGCCATACTCCTCCCACTGTACTTGTGTTAGCTAGCTGTAAATGCATGCACAATGCACAACGCAACATGCAGTGCATGCGTAGCTATGGCTCGTAGTCTCGGTCACTTTCTTGGTCTCTGAAAAAATTCTGCATTGATTGTTCAGAGTTCAGACAAAGCAACACATTGTTCGCGCATACATGGATCGATGGATGGATGGACAAGCTAGAGACTAGATTAGCTGAAGCAGTGATTAGTGGCTTCTCTCGCCGTCGTCTCTGTAGAAAAACAGGGACCCAACCGAGCCTCTCTGGTCTCTGGATAGTGGCTAAGACGTACTCTCTATTCTCTGTCTCTCTGAAGAAGAGGTAGATTCTACATATATTGCTTGGAAACAGCTGGAATGAAAACCTCTCAAAGGTCTTAGAAGGATGTGCAAAGTGAAAGTGCAAATTGTAGGAGTGATGCTAGGTAGGTACTAGCGGTTTTCTGACAAATTTCTCTTCATTTTACTCCTTTTAGCATTCTTGGATAAAAGTGATTTCTTTCGCTGCATGTATATTGCTTAAGAGAAAAGAAAAGAGATGGCAGATTGGCAGCCATGGCACATGATCTCCTACTACTCCCAACTCTTCTTGCCTTCTTGACACCAACCCCTGCTTCTTCTGCAATCTGAACTGAGCATGTGCATGGTTAAAATTGACACCAACCGTCTCTAGAATAACACTTTGTTCTTCAGCACAAGATTGATTCCCTCTGATTTTGACAGCAATTATTACTGATTAGCTAGTGATTAACTTATCTTTCCATGTCAGTAGTGGGTGTACCGACATGGAAAATGCAGGCTGTTGAAGTAAGCAATCTGCCCTGAGATTGCAAACTGGAGTACTAACAAACAAACCTGACATAAATACTCTTTTCAGGTACAAGTTGCAATATCCTGGAGATGACATTTCTTTTTTTTTCTTACAGAATCTTGCTGATGACAAGTACAGCCGTAGCTTATAGCTCTGAAGTAATACCTGAGGATAATAATTTAGAAATGAGAACTTATATTAATATTGTTTCTTATTATATTTGATACATGGAGGAAGGAATCTATCTAGATGTAAGCCTGTACATTTTGGATTAATCGATCGATCGATTAAACACATCATGTGTTAACCCCTCCGTGTGCATGCATTTCGATGATTAATTTGACACAGAAAATTTGTATTATTATGTTGCAGAGTTGCAGTTTGCATCAGGGTCACATGATAGATCATGTGGCTCATCTTGAAACCATAATTCTGGGGAAAGGCAGAAGAAACCGTTCTGAGAATAATTGAGAAGCCAGCACATGTACTTGCAAGTACCATCATGAAAATATTAAGTAGAAAAATGTTGGTTTAATCAGTTTCTTCTCTCTTAATTGTTCATTTCATGGTTTAATTTGTACAAATAACAGTATTTTTACTCTGCTTTTAAGTACTAATGTATTATTGCTGAGACAGCCTGAGATGTTCCAAACACACAAGGGCACGAAGGCCTTTGATTAATGCCAGCAGTATCTACATCCAAACGATGCAAACTAAGCAAGTTTTATTGTCATAAGTTAAAATGATTAAATGAGACAGAAAGTACACGGTATATTACTGTACACCTCAGGATTGTACAACAAGTAGCATGCATAATTGATGTGTTATACACTGTATAACTAGGTAGGTATGCATAGAATGAAGTCTTTATACAAGATAGATAAAAAAAAACCTTGCAAAAGGACCAATTTTGTCGTGCAATCCCTTGAGCACATCCACGACTCGCCAGGAATAATTATCCGCTGGAAATGCGATAGGACATTTGGGACAGATAACAGCCGGAATACCCATTCCTGACAGGACTTTACTGGGTGGTTATTAAGTGCCGAGAATACCTTGCAGCAGCAGATGAACTGTTAGCTAAATTACTTTTTCGGGACAGTTGTGCCAGATTCTAAGTCCTGGTGTAGTGACCGCAAAAATTTATCGTAGCTAAAGACATCGATAGTTTTAGTAAAGAGAAGATACATAAAATAATACGAGCGCGTAAAATCGATATAAATGAAAACCATTGTCACCAGACAAATGTGACCATTGATCCATGTTCATAACTTTGCCCCCAATTAATTAACCTGCAGAACATTTTGCTGGCCTGTTGGGTGAAATAACCAGGCAAGCAGTAGCTGAGTTGATCAGCCACCGGCCGTCCGTTGCCGGGAAAGCTAGAGGATAAGATTGGGGGAGCAAGAGAGCGGTTCCACGTGTGCAGCCTCTTGCTGAGGTGTGCGTGTGACATGGTGCGTGCGTGTGCGCCACCATGGCTTCCGGGCACATTAATCCTTAAGAACATGGCCCCAAATATACGGTGATATATCTTTCTATCCATCGCCGGTTTCCTCCACCTCCAGCTTGGATTCTCTGCTGCTGCTGCTGCGTCAGAGTTAAATCTGCAAGCAGTATATATACTGCCTCAGATTCAGAAATACTCATTTTTCTACACGAATTTATACAAATAGAAACTTATATAGATTTGTGTAGAAAAATAAAATGCTTTTAGAACGGAGGTGGTAGAGTTACTGTATTTTTCATATATATGAAATTTGGTGATTTTTTGTTAGTGCCTAAAATTTACACGCATATTTTTAACACATCTTAATACCTCTTAATTACCGTAAAATGTTTTTATAATGAAAACTTATTGGGGCTCGAGACTGTAAAAAAAAAATTCTAAAATACATCAGACAATACAAAACCAATAATAATATATCTCGTCAATGAACCTAGTATGTGATTCCACTGAAAATGCAAGGGGAGGAGGAGATCAGAATAATGGGGAGCAAAAAAAAAACATATCTTTTTGCACAACTGATCATCATCCGAGTTGGCACATCACATGGCATATGCTGTGCTATCTGCTAAGCCCATGAAGCTGGTCGGCTACTCCATTGGCGGCTTGGGTTGGCCGGCCATAGCAGCCAAGCTAGCCAAGCCGATGATGAGCGTAGCTAAGGCTAGAGCTGGGACAGCAGGTGGTCCGGCGTGCCGGTCCCCCGGACATGGTCGGCCACTGGACGGTTGGTAGCTACCAGGCTCGTCGTCGTAAACTCGCCGTTCTGATCACGACGACTCAATGCATGGTACTAACACGTGCTTCCTTCCTCCGTTCCACTGCCATCTCGCATCTATCTAGCCTGCAGTGTCGTCCAGACCCATGTCGTTTGTGCGGTTAAACGAGCCACAACAAAGTTGTGTCTAGCTAGCTTGGCCATGTGAGGTGATTGGTTCATGGATTGCAGGCTTGCAGGTCGGGAGCTAATTAATCTTGACAAATTAATTAGGAGCATAGACAGAGAGTAGTAGACTCATAAGTATGACAGGATTAATTGGGCAAACATGGATTTGATGTGAAAAAACCTTACATGAAAACATCACTAATGTATTTTTAAGTTGATCATCATATATGAAAAGAGTTACAAAGCATTATAGTTAGAATGTTTGGCTTGCGAAATAATCACAGCTTATATGGTTAGATTATTTATGGTAGAATTTACCCATTAAGTTTAAATTCGAAATTTAACATGCTTGCATTTTTGGCAAATTTTTGTAGATGGCATACCTGTTAAATATATTGGCTCAATCGTTAGAGATACTTATAAAAGAATACAATTTTTACATATGTGTTCTTTCTAATTTAAAAGCCAAATAAAAAAGTATGATAAAAAATAAAAATTAATTCTAAATTAACTTCTAAAATAGACGACAAGAGAAGCACGACAAGCTCGATCATACGTGCAGACAGTCAGAGTGACATGCAGGAAGCAGGAAAACAGATGACAAAGATGTACGCATTATACCGTGCATATCAACATATCTAAAAAAATGCAGTACATCTCAAAACATCAGAATTTGGTTCACAGATCGATCATGCATGATGGTGCATGACAATGTTCATAGCATGCAGGCTGGTGGTTGTTCATTGGGTGCTCTTCATTCACTTTGCTGAAGCTAGCAACGTACGTCTTGTCACGCATGGCTCATCACACACTGCCTACTGTAGCTTAAGTAAGCTACCTATACATGGACACGCCTCAACACTAGACAGAAACACACACGACGTCTGAGGCTGTCAGTGAAGTGGTGAAGCTACAGAACCATTGCCCTTATATGATCGTGTGTTGGCTGTTACTTCAGAGTCACTATAATAAAATAATATAAATATAGTATAAAAATTGATATGTTATATTTATATTAAGAGAATATAAGAAAAATATGTTTATATAGCTAGCTGCACAGACTCTAAGATGATGGAATAGTATAGTATATATCTCAGGTTAACTATTATATAAATAAACTATTAAATTAATTATAAATGATATGATATTTTATTTCTATTCACTTCTGCTGTGTGTGTTGGCTGCTCTCTCCATGCCGGGCACGGTGATGGCTGCTAGCTGCTGATAGGTGGATGAGCTGAAAAGAGCTAGTATAGCTAGGCTAAATAATTTGAGACCACGTGCTTGCTAACATAGTATGGGAAAACTACAACACAGTACCTGACATGAGTAATGTAGTTACTGTTCATATAGCCTGAACTAAAATATGTTGACAGTTCAAATACTTTCTTTTTTTTTCAAATCATTTTTAAGTATAAAATAAATACAATTAGATATAAGCATGTAAAGCTTGAGGTGTATTTCTGGTTGCGGTGATGTAGAGCTTCTTTTGAAACTAGAAATTTTGCAAGAATTTCATATGAGTTAGTTCAACTAATTATAGCTATAGTATTCCCGTATTTTTAAATCATTTTCAAGTATGCAATAAATATAATTATAGTATTCCCACGTTATTTTTATAAAATTTTACAAGGAATTTCACAGGAGTTAGTTTAATTAATTCCATGTTATTTTCATAAAATTCATCCTTTTCAAATGACATCTTGATGGGGAAACATCTGATCCAAACATTCATAGATCATCTCAGAGAGATTGGACAGCTATGGGTGAAGAGCTGAGGCCAAAACATCCTCCATTCCTAGGCATTGCAGGACAGGAGAGGCCCCATGTCCTCCCTGTGGGGCACAGACAGATGGACCCGCCCGAGCGAGAGGCAGATTGGAGTGGATGGAATGTGGGCCCACATTCCATGGGTGGACCACAGCTTGGAGGGTACATGGAAATGAATTTAGTGTGCTTAAACCAGCAGAGAGAGCTTAGGTAGCACTAGGTAGCACAGCTGGAGTATTGTTGAGCTGCCTCTGTTCGTGCCAGCAATAGATCACAAAGTTATCATGGGTTCATGGTGGTGTTTCTTAATTTTCTACTCTTCAGCAGTTAATCATAGCTTAAGTGCTCCGTAAATCCTCTGCAAATACACACAGCATAATCTGTAGTCTTGACAGTTAAAGCGTAGCTGTGTCAATTGGAAACATTTCAGCCATTTTAGTTAGTTAATCAGAATGGTAAATCAATACTCAAAGTCAAGCACGTTAGCGGTTCTTAGTAAGTGTCCATTGAATTAGTATATCAACTGGCCTGGTTGCAGATCTGAAGATGTAGGACACGCTTTAGGGACAAGCAATTAAATCCAGAGTCAAGATGAACAATGATTCTTCTGATCTACTTCTCCAGGAAAAAAAAAGGCTTCTTCCAGAGTTCTTTCAATAGAGTGAACATGTCAATTATATGAATGAAGTGACAGCAAAAAAAAAACTACCAATCAAATCGATTAAATCATGTGGACTTGCTCTAAGTTAAAAATCTGCAATGGCAAATAAGACATTCATTATATTATGGGTAGATCGATCTCGGTGGATAGATAGATGGATCGAGTTAGACCGAGTGAGATGAGATGAGATGAGATGAGATCCACCGTAAATTAGTCATTAACTAGCAAATTAATCTCCTCATTCAGTGTACTGTTTGTATCGACCAGGTTATATATATATATAAATTGGCAGCAAGAGGGCAAGGCGCATGCATGTCATGTGGTGTAAAGGCAGTGCTACGACTTATGTAGCCTGTACATGGCCGTGCATCAGTTCATGTATGTGTGTGTGTGCAAGCACAGCACAGAAACGCACGGCCGGCTGGCCTCAAATTGACGAAATCTTGCGTTCTAAGCTAACTAACTAAGCATATAATAATACTGGTAGTTTTATAGTATTTATCTAGGAATATGAATGTATATGTGGTTAATGATTGGGAGTTTACTAAGCAATTAATGGCTTTAATTAAGTGATGGGGTCATGTATGCATCTGGTGTTTGGTTTAGGCACTGTGAGTGAAGCTGCAAGGTGCAAGCAAAGTAGGAGTATGATAAATCTGACAGTCTGAATGTTGTTTAGTTGTTGTTGGCAAGTTGTATATGAAGCTGACTTCTCTGAATGATCAGCAATCAGAGCTTATAATTACTTTCTGAACATGCGATGCAGCCGGTGGTTTCAGGTTGCAGAATGTGTAGTCAGATTCATGCATGATCCGTGTCAATGACGCGTTGGTTGTTAGTACTTGTTACCCATCAGGAACACGGCATTTTTTTTCTGTATTTTTATAGGGCTTACACAAATGTTGACAGAAAATGAGTTCAGGTCGGCTGGCCTTTCAATCTAAGTACTACGAATGTATGATTGATTCCTTAGAGAAGGAAAAAAAACAGAACTGACAAATAAAATCCTTCTTTCAAAACATATGTAAACGGAATAAAATCCTTCTTTCAAAACATATGTAAACGGCGAGAAGGGTTTATAGTTTCTACAACGGAGAGAATCAGAATGTCATCTTCATTTCATCATTAGCTGAGCTTATCAGTGATGACTGAACCTGACCCTCTGAACCTGAAGTAGAACTCTGAAAGCGTTCCAGGGATAGATAACGGCCGAGTGGGAGGAGGAGGCCCATTAATCCATTAGGTTGTCGGCTCCGTTTTATATTATTAGGCTTAAACCCACGCTAGAAATTGTTATTGGGATACCCGCTGTCATACTAATAAACATTAGAGAAAGTCCACTTCACATCCCTCAACTTCGAGTGTCATTCACATTCCAACCACAAACCGGGTATCCACCGTCCCCAACTATTAAAACTATCCAAATCAAGTTTTTTGTGGTTCTTTGGTAGACAATTTCATCATATGTAACATATGTGAGTATTGATTTAGTCTTCATTATATTTGGTACACATGTGAGTATTGAATTAGTCTTCTTTCTTAGATGGCGTCTATATAAAGTTTTATTGTAATTAAAAAATAGATGAAAACTCCATAGACCCATGTCTATCCCATGTCCTATCATTCCTCTCTCCTTCTCCTCTGCCCTCTCTCTCCCTATATCATGAGGGCGTATGAATAGTAGTATCTCTAAGCTCAAGCCGTGTGGAGAGAGAGGTCGAGCCACCTTAAGCTTGCTTTCTTCTCTCCTGAGAGGCGCTGACAACAGCGTTGCCAAGCTCAAGTAGCTTCGTCTTATCATCTTATCGTTGAGCTTAAGCTACATTGAGAAGACAAGCCCAGAGAGCCTCCTCGACCTTGCCCTCATCTATATACATGGCCAAATGTCTTGTCCCACGGTACGGCTAGATACAGCCTATTACGGCATGGCTCGATAAGGTACAACACCTATAGTGGGCCATGCATGTCAAGCCACATGTCGATGCCACGGCTCAGGCATGGTCCAATAAGAAGTTAAGCTGTGTTGGGTCGGAGCACGATCGAGATCTATGGGCTAGTTGTGGTCCACTAGCATGACTGGCTCATAAAAATTGAAATTTGTGACAAAAAATAAAGAAAAATATGAAAAAGGGATAGAAAAGGAAAAAAACGAAATATTTTTTTAGAAAAATATAAAAACAAAGGGAAAATAAAAAAAAGGAAGAATAAAAAAAATATGGAGGAAAATTAGGAAAATAGAAAAAAATTATGAGGAAAATACGTGAGCTACCTAGGCCGTGTTCATGCTTGTGCCATGCCAGCCTGCTATAGCAATTGAGACGTGCCGTGCTGGCCCATCAGGCCATGTCCCTAGCCTAAGCACAGCATACACAGAATAGCCTATCGAGCCATGCCAACACAGCCCACAACCAAACGGGCCATGCCTCTCATGGGTCACACATAGTTCCACCATACTTAGGTCCGTTGGCTTTAGTACGACTCATTTGGCCATGTATACTCATCTCTCCCTGCAACACATGATAAGTGTCACGAGCTCAAGCTGCGTCGCCCTGATGGAACAATAGCACCAAAGTAGAGACGTCAATTAGGTGGCGGGATACAGTAGAGCCGTCTTCTCCATGTGTTGCACCTGGCAAGCTCCCACCTCTGACTCTACCACGTTGCTCGAGAGAAAGGGGAATGGATGGAAGAGGGAGCGAGGGAGGGTGGATCCCTGGTGGTTGCCGCACATGTTATCTTGGTAGGAGGTGACACTAGAACAGGGGACAACGATGGAGCTCACCGGCCACGGCTATCATGATCTCCCTTCGCATGCTCATGCTAGGCTCACCGGCTATAGCCACCACTGCTTCCCTTCGCTTGCTCGCATCGAAAGGGAGAGAAGAGGCCAATATGCCGTTTTGTTTGCTGACTTAGAGAAAAAAAAAGCGATGAGAGAAGAATGGATAAGAGAATATTACACATGGCCTACAGTTTTTTCTTTAAGAGCCCTACACATGCGTCCATCTATTTTTAATTATTTTTTATTTTTTAACTACAATAACACATAAGCACTACGTAGACATAACGTCACAAATAACGTGGGTGTCACATAGGAAAACTATTATGCAAACCACTAAGGAACCCGATATTTTGATAGTTGAGAATTACTGTTTTTAAGGTTGAGAAGTATGATTGAAACTTGACCATAATTGAGAATGTAAAATGGACTTTTTCCATAAACTTTCCACGGAGAGATTTGTATGGGCTCGTTTCGGATGACAGCCCATCCAGGGCCCGGTTGATCACTCAGTTTTCCTTTACTTCCAGTATCTACTCCCTATTTTTCCTTTTCATTTGCGATCCCATGAAACCTAAGTTAATCATTTCAAAATTCATCAAATTTGTGAAGAAATAATCTACCTTGCTAACGTCAACGCTGCTGCTGATGTCCCAGATTAATTAGCGCCCATCTGGTTGATCGATTTAGAGGCGTTTAATTGTTTTACAACGCAGAAAGGAAGAGCTTTCCGCGCCACATTACATGCACGCGCGCCGTCGCCGTCGCCGTCGCGTCGCGCGCACGCATGCATATATGCAGCTCAGCAGCTGTGCAGCATGGCGCAGCTGCTCCTTCAGCTTCAGTTGGCCGGCCACATGCTTGCAGAATTGTTTATTTTCAGTGCTACTAGGACGCATATATATGGACGACTATATGCATCTGGAGTGTTTAGTATAGTTGCCAATTGCCAACATCACATGCATATGCATGCAGATACAGGCATGCGCTCGATCGCCGCTGCCTTCCTCTTCGCTTTTCCCTTTCCCATTTCTAAACAAAGCAGAAAGAAGAATGTTAGGAGGTAGCAGATGAACCAGGCTGCAACGCATGCATGTATCAGCTAGAGCTCATTATACCAATAACAGAGAACGGGGCAATTCACATGAACTGTACTATACTGATGAATTGCACTGCATCGCAAGATACCTGCAGATAAATATTTTACAGCTAGCTAGCTATAGCTTCAACCACCAGGTCCACCACCACATGATCAATCGTTTTATCGGTTGCTTTCAGATCCGTGCATTCTGTTCTCGATCGACGCCGAGTCCGCCAGGCAAGCTATATGCTTCAGCTGACGATCGACGATGTCAAGTACTACGTACCGTTGGTGGTCCTGGAT
This sequence comes from Oryza coarctata, assembly GCA_030770085.1. NCBI lineage: Eukaryota > Viridiplantae > Streptophyta > Magnoliopsida > Poales > Poaceae > Oryza > Oryza coarctata. Next base: position 17,320,029 of record CM061475.1, read on the forward strand.
GAACGGCCGTACTCGCCAATTAGCTAGACTTTGTCAATCCCGATGATAAACTTGGCTTAAATCACCTCAAGGTACTACGACTTTCAGTCATCTTCAGATATAAGCTGTGGTCTGAATTCTGAAGAACTCTGAAACTCCTGTAAGGCCGGCAGGGCAAAGGAATTCTCTTCAGACAGCCAATCTACCTGCTGCTATCTTGATCCTTCAGTATAACGTTAACTAATTAATTATCAGTACTTGGTTTTATTATACCCGAAAACTATATCAATGTACCACGGCAGAATCTTCAAAAGCCGATGACGATCGTGCGCCCTCGCCTCCTGCAGGCCTCCCCTCACGTTGTCTGATGATTCTGAACATCTGATCGGATGCTGACATGTTGTTCTATGATTAGCTATAATTAGCATCACAAATATATGTTTGTTACTTTTGGTATCAAAGGAAAAGAAAGAGAGCTAAAGGAAGATATACCAGTATATCAAGTCTCATGGGACTCATGATAATGTAGTACACTACACTAGTACCCTGGTGCCATGGAACGGAGGCAATGATGCTTCTCATCTCCCTTCTCTCTGCTGGACTTAATTTTTCTGCTAAAAGTATGGCCCTGAAGAAACTTGCAGTTCAGCTTTTCTGGTGGTGAACATGTGAGCAACTTTCAGTTGGAAGATCATCAAACTGAATGCAATGCAATCAAATGAAATGTATCTTTACTCTTTCTGCACCGCTACTGGTGTTGTAAACATAGCTGGAAAGGAAGAGGTCGAAACAAAATGGGAGTTGGTAACTGTGGGTGGTAGAACCTAAGAATTGGCTGTGTGAGTACAAGATGGCTTTTGACATTCCTTGTTTGACTATACCGTAAAGGAGTGTAAAACCATGTGTTGCTCTACATGTTGTGATTAAAAATTGATCCAAGAAATTGGAACCATCGGTACGAGAGTATATGACTATTATCGATCAGGTTGTAATATCTGTATAAAAACGAGTTGTTTGATCTATTTGTATGTAGTTAATGAAAGAGAATCTTAACCATGACGAGTATCAGGACTATGCTCTAGAAAGAGCATACGTATGACATGATTGTAATGCCATCTAATAAGATGAGATTGAAGTTAAGATTTTTAAATGTCAATCTTAGTCAACGATAGATTGCAATTAAACTTAGAAAGAAGTTAAGATCTAGAGCGATCAAAACTATTGGGTGAGATTGGATATAAGGTGGCACACTGTGAACTAGCATTGTGTGGGGAGCACTTCACAACGAGTTTTACAAGGTTGTATACAAGTGCTAAAAAATTATGAAGAAATTGAAAGAGAAAAACAGAAGAGAGAGAAGAAAGAGGAGGAGGCCATGCCGGTCTCTCCCTCCCTCTCATCCATGTGGCCTAGGCGGCAGCTTGGTGGGCGAGCGAGGCGTATGTGGGCCACGACATCAGCCCTCAAGGGATTGCGACCAAGGAGTGTCAATGGGCTGGCAACACATGTGGGCAAAGAAGGCGACATGTGTGTGGCGAGGCTATGGCCTAGCTCGGTGTGTGTGGGCAAGCAAACGCGAGCGTCGACCTATGGAGGTGGTCCAGCCGGGGCTAGGCGCGGTGTGCACGGCTCAGCTCAGCAAAGATGTAGTGACCCGAAGTGCAAAGGGGAGCTCACAAGGCACACACAGCGCAGCCCTACAGTGGGACGGCTCGAGCACGCGATGCGGTAGCCCACGAGTGATAGCAATGGCGGTAGGATGGCGCATGCATGGGCGGCATATCCGATAGGTGGGTCTCATAGGCGTACGTGAGCACGCACGAAGGAGGGAGCGTGTAGCCGTATTTAGATTCTATGATAGCCATATATGACTCGTGATGGGGTTTAAAAACCCTTAATCGAGTAATAAATTCACGGTGTACATATAGTTTTCTTGTAATTATATTATTTAAGTTGACCATCAATTATTATCTTAATCTAAATTTTTAATAGGTAAGATTTTAATAATTGAGATAGGTTTTATAGGTATCTTAGTAGCAAAATGCATTGCTCTATATTCACTTTGTCTATAGCGTGACAAGAGCAGGAAACACTTGTGCTTATGCAGTAGATGAAAAATTTGACAATAACTATAATCATGGGAGTTTGATTGATAGCTAGTTATTTGATAGAGTTGGTTAAGCTTGACAGTCTTTTATAAGTTGCAAATGTTAATATACTCTCACGAGGAGTTACTTATATGCGCATGTTTTGTTGCTTAGTCTTTCCAACTTTGGACCGGGCACACGTAGTTCGGTTTGCACAAGCAGCTCAAAAGTAATTAATATAACCGTTCTTTGATTCCCATGTACATGTGAACCAATCATTTTCATCATTTCCAATTAGCAATCCAACAACCATGATTTTGGGTGAGTCATGCAAATGTACACCTACAACACTACAATGTTGATTCTATCTCATCTTCAGGTAACCTACCCTTCCATGTAATTTTGAGAATTTTTATGGTACCATTGGACAATGAAAACAAAGAAATTTAATTTTGGCACCAATTAAAATCGATTCTGATCATGAAAACAAAGAAATTAATCATACCATATCCCAGTCGTCCACACTAGTTTATCCAAAGAATCATACATAAGAAGAATTCAGTAGAGATCTGAACCCTTTTCTTTTCTTGAGATGGGATCTGAATCATCCTTAATGCACACATGCATGATGAGTGTAATCTCGATGAGATGTTCATAATCCAATTGTTTTTCTGCTTTGGCACGTAGGTGTGCGTGCCATGTACGGCGCCAAAAAGAATTGACAAAGATTACCTTGAAGTCTGAACTTAACACAGTAACCACGCGAGAGCTTGCGAGTTCGTGGAGCCGGCTGAATGCAAGCTTCGAGTTAGTTTATCTGATCCTTCCCAAGATCAGGATCCCAACAACCGACCAGACCGAGAGCTGTTTAAAAACCGGTCACATTGGTAATCAAACTTGATATAAAATTTAAACTTAATGATAATATTAATACCAACATATGATATTTGTTAATGAGATTTAGGCATAGGCTAGTCCTGAGTCACTGATTATCGACACCCCTTTCTGATCTAATATAATTTCAATATATCAGGATTACACGACCCGGTTAGACCGTCGGCCAGTCAATCCGTCACTTATATCAAATTACCAACAGGTCTGCCTCCTATTTAAGAAAGAGCCTAGGAGAGAATTCAACTCTAACTATACCCTACATCTATTACAACTCTTAGTCCTAAACTGTAACTGATTATGTACGTATATTCGACACAAACTCTAACAAACTCTATCTTAGTGAATATGCCATATCAACCTGAATCTGTTATTTACACGAACCTCTATGTACATAGACTTGAGTTGGTTCCACCTTCGCAGCTCACGCCGAGCCACCCGACTAGCTAGGCCCATTGCCTTCAGGAATGTGCACTGTAACACCAGTATATTTGGCTTTTATGACTCCACGTATAATAGAACTCCCTTATAACTTATATAAATATGAGCTCATTCTCTTACCAGTTATAACAATCCTTCCATCCTTTATGATATTTATGGTTTTTCCATCAAAATCATCCTGATACAACCATCCTTACTCATGTAAGCTCCTAAGAGAAATTATATTTCTCTTTAACCCTAGCACATGTTTCACATCTTGAAGTAGCATTTCGTTGCCATCATACATCTTGAATTTGATATTATCTATTTCAATAACACAGTAACTTGTGTCATTAAACAACACCAAACTTACCAGATTTATATAAAGAGAACCATTCCCATTTCGATGTCACATGATAGAAATTATTGGAATCCCACATCCATGCTTCACCAGACTTCTTGTTAGACATTATGAGTAGCTCATAACTGCTGCTAAACTTGCACTTACACTTCTTCTCTTCTTTAGTAATGGACAATCCTACCTCATATACTCAATGTCATGACACTTACAGTAATGTACCTCCTTCTTCTCTTTGTTTTTCATTCTCGCCTCCTTATCATGCTTTGCCTTGACCAGCAAACATTCATCCTAAGAAGTCTCTATTGCATTGTTACTCTTTGATATTCTCAAATCTCGTGCAATCAATGCCGCAACTATACCCTTAATCTTGATGGTATCCTTGCCATACGTCAGAGTAATCACTACATGCTCATAAGTCAGTGGAAGTGAGCATAGAAAAATTATAGCATTGTTTTCATCCTCCAGTTTAACCTCTAATTTGCTTAGATCTGTGACCAACTAATTAAAGATGTTCACATGCTTACTAAGATATGACTCCTCTTATATCTATAAACTATACAACTGTTGTCAACTTACTCGTTAATGATTTAGATATACACTATGTTGTTAATTTGCCCCAAAATTTTTTCGATGAATCTTTCTCCATGACATGGTACATGATTGAATCCAAGAGAGATGAATCATTGCAGCTACCTCCACCTTCATATACTCCTATTTATCATCCTCCACCTTCGTCGGTTTTGTCTCAGTAAAAGCCTTGGATATTCCATGTTACGCTAGAGATACTTCACCCTTAACTGTTAGAGAACAAAATTCATGATGCCATCAGATTTCACCACCTTAAATTTGGAAGTCATCACCGTCACCATCGACGATATCAACTCAACTAGTTGTCACCCTGATTAAATTGATTTGCCCCGATTAATTGACCCACCGACTAATGCCAGCTGGATTGAACTATGTGTTTTTTAACAAAACACTAATCTGATTTTTTTTCAAAACCAGTCAACTTGGGTGGTCAAGGAATAAGATCGATCATCTTTTTCTTGCCTTCTCTCCCTCCTTCTACACCCATGTTGCCATTGCCCACACGCTGCCTACTCTCACCAGTGCACCGCCCATGTGTCGAGAACCAGAGCCAGCGCTTCCCAAGGAAGCCCCTTTGACGCCTGCTTCAGCCATCATCGTCCCTTTGAGCTTCGCCTCCACCTTCTATCAGAGGCTGCCATGCCCCCTGTCCATTTCACCATGGAGTCACTACCACTCATGCACTGTCCCCAACGGTGGGGAGACGTCGCTGCCATGGGCTTCTACTGGCCTGCTATTGACACTCATGAGAGATTCACCCCAAAGGTCGCTGACCTGCTAAGCTCATCCCAAACTCCGACGAACACGCCGAGCACCACACCGCCCGCACACTGATGTGTGCCGCCGCCCTATGCTTGCCTCCCAAACCACTGTCGCCTCGGTTGAAAGCAGGCAAATTTCGCCCCTTTGCTTTGGTGATTTGTTTTTAATTGTATTGCAATCCATGGAGTCCTTTACTGTATTTATTGGGAATTTTGTGAAGTCTGATTTTGAGTCCAAATCGTAGCCACATCAATTTCCCTTTTGTGTTAAACTCAGTGTCTGATTGCCTATCTTTATGTTGATGCCGTGACAATGACCGACCCAAAGTAGACTCTGAGTCCTGGTCTTTGAATCACGTAATCTACAGAAAAAACGCCCCGTACGAATCAGCTATCCTTAGCCACTGATTCTTCTTGACACTGCACTAGTCTCCATCGTCAGCTTGGCTTTGACACAAGAACACGCATACCGCCATTGCTCATGACTGCCCAAGCCTCCAAGCACACTTGTGAGCTCCTGCATAGCTACCCGGCACCTTTGGCCAACTAGGCTGATGATGAACGCCATCAATTTGTTATGACTAGTGTTTGATAGTTGTGCTATCACATGTCACACATACACCGCTGCTGTAGCAATCCATCACACACCACCTCGTCAACACCTCATAAAACAGCCTTAGGATCTACTTGCTCTGACTTTTGATTAACCGTCCATCAATCTAGTCACGAGCCTAAAGCCGACAAATAACCACGCCATCTTCCCATCCACCGAACGACCTAAGCGCTATGTCTAGCTATCTCCCTGTCGAACGCAACACACCGAAAGGCCCGGGCCACCCTACCCTGAATGTTCGACTACACCGATAAAAAACGCCGATCGCCTCTAGCTTCAATCAACCATGAGCATCATGTCTGACCATCTCTCTATTGAAAGTAGCTCATCAAATGGTTTAGACCATCACTTGAAGTGTTCGACACCACCGATCAAATCCCGTTGATCGCTGCCATGCTCCACTTTGCGCCAATGCCCCTCCCTAGACATTACATACAGAATGCGTGGTGTATGGCACCACCATCGCACCTCTATCCTTAGATCTCCTTTATCCTTAGATCTCCTTTTATCGCCAAACTCTGATATCACTTGTTAGAAAATCGGCTCCGATATAGATAAATCCAAACTTAATGACGACATTGATATACGATATTTATTAACAAGGTTCAGTCGTAGCCTAGTCTTCGAAACACTGATTACGAGCGCTCCTCCCCAATCCAACATAATTAAAACGTATCAGGATTATACGATGAGAGAGTGTAGGCGAAAGTTTGATTCTAATTCTATCTTATACTTATTATAACTCTTTACACTGTAAATATATATTCAACACAAAATATGTATATATATTCAACACAAACAACATCATATCTGTATAGACTACAAAATCAGTTGGCCATAATGCGTAAATTGTACATGATGGATTGATGGGATGCTTGCTAGCTGCTCACTAGCAGAGGATTAATACAACTGTCATGTGCAACTAGCTAATAAAACTCCAGGGTTTTTCTGTAACTATAAATTACGAGTTGATGTTTTGTTAAAACATTGATAATTTCCTACCAACTTTTATATTGTTAAGAAAACATGCTATCGTGCACATGCCTCAAAAGTCAAAATTTCAAAACTTCAAGTTTTAACATATTTTTAATGTTGGTCATGAAAAGTAATTTCATAATATTATGATCTATATTTGATGTTTAAAATAAGATTCGGTTAAACTTTAAAAAATCAATTTTGTGTTAGATTAAATTTATAAAATCTAAAAAATTTATGATGTGATGATAGTAATTTTGAAAACAAATCCACTAATACCATTTTTTGTGTTTTTAAACTACACATTTAAAAACTATTGATACGTAGTAGTTTTATTAGTTTATGGACATATATGAAAAACAAATTAGCTGTGAAAGTTTTATTATGGAAGCATTTCAGTTTTAAGGCCACATGTTTTTTTTAATAAAAACACTATAATAGCAGTGTAGTATATCACATGGTTTTGAATGTTAACTTTGAGAAAAACTCAGAAAGACGTGAGACAGTGAGATCTCGCAATATGCTGTCTCCCACAAAATATCACCGATATTAATTTGAATTCCGAACTGAACAAAACTTCAACAAACATAAACAAATTTGAGCATAATTTGAACAAACCTGGATAGATTCAAAATTAACGGCCACTACGGGAAAAAAAAAGAAATCCGTAGAAAGTCTCTTCATTTGTGGTCCATTCTGTCACTTTGGAGTTCAAAGGACACGCTAAAATTAAAATCGTCCTAGCCAATCACTCCCACGCCCTAGCCAGTAGCCAGTCGACTTTCTGACGAAAACTGCATTTCCGTTCAATTGTTGTTTGCATCGCTGGCAAATGCAGTTGCAGGCAAATGCAGGAAAGGTTCTCCCAAGAGCAACCATAAACATATATAGGAGTAAAAACAGAGGTTTGGGTAATACTCAGAAGTCATTGATCTGACTTCACATTTTTTTCTAAATAATTCACCCGTTTTGATTGAAGGAAAGATATATGAATTTTGGAAGATTCTAATCTTACAGGAATTTTCCAATCCTTCAAAACAAAGGTCCCATAACATTGCTTTGGAATGTATCGTCAAATGCAAGTTTTGAATAAATTTTAATATGGGTTTAAGCTCATGAATTTTTTTAAGTCTCTCATCTTAAATTCCTATATTTTTCTTATTGTCCACTATTCTTATATTTTTTAATCCTCTATTTTATATTTATATTTCTATTAAAATCTTATGTTTTTTCTATTCCTATATCTTTTCAATCCTACGATACTATAAATGGATTTCCTACGCTACTCCCTCCATCCCAAAAGATAGCATTGAATGCAAATTAGTTACATATGAATGACAAACTACTAGATTATGTCCAATTGAGTGTGAGACGTAGAGGGTATTATAAGCCTGATTTAAGAGAGGTTTTAATAGCAGTAGCTTCTCAAATAATTTTCCACTGTCAAAAGCTCCTTTAAATAGCGCTTAAATTCTGACCATTCATCTATAAAAAGTAAATTATAAATCAGAATAAAAAATCAAGCTTTTTTATATTCTTATCGGCTAATTCTTACAATCGTAACCTATTTTCATAGTATTATTCGCAGCCACTGCACTACGGTGGCAACAGTGCTCATGTACTGTTCTTCTTCACTCTGCAGCATTTGCTGATCGTTTGGCAGTCAGATTCATTCAAGTCTGATCCATCATCCATCGAAAAACATTATCTGCTGGGCATGCACGATTCCCTTTTTGCTGACCATTTCGTCCTCAGAAAATTCGGCACAATTATATTGAATTTCATGTGATGTTTTTTCAAGCTGATAAAAATAGAAGATCCGGTGAAGCTTCCTCCATCCCTAACAGAATTTTTTTTCTCCAACTTCAATTTTTTGGGTGCTTTTGGATGATCTTCTCAACTAACGTGCCACATTATCGCAGGGCGAAGAATTTTTGTCAATGGTCAATACGAACCACCAGCAACTCGCAGTATAATTTCGTCAAAAGGCGAGGCCTTTTTTTGCAAAGATGGCGCTAGCACCAGAAGTATAAATTTTCGTATGCTTTTCCTGCCATTTCTGCCGCGCCCCCGCCTCTCTCCCCTTCTCCGCCTCCCTCTCCGGTGAAGTCTCCGGCGAGGCCTGGGCGCTTGGCCTTGATGGGATCGATGCTGTCCTGCCTCTCCAACCCGGCCCCATCGGCCTCGCCGCCTCCACCGGTGGCGAAGCGGCGGTCGTCCGCGTCGTCCCGCGGCTGCGGTGGCGCCAAGGCCGTGACCATCGATGAGGAGGCGCTGGCCGCCGCGGCGGCGCTCGTGGGGGAAGAGGAGATCCTTCTGCGGCGGGAGAGGTGGCGAGTTCGAGCGGTCGGCGTCGGTGCGGTATGCGGCGAAGCGGCAGCAGCAGGGCCCGCCGCTGCCGAGGAGCTCCAGCACGCGGCCGCGCTCGCTCGCCGACCCCGAGCTCCACCCGCAGCAGCTTCTCGCCAAGGTATCTCCCCTCTCCTTCTCCTCCTCCTCCTCCTCCTCGTTTGCGTCGCCGGCTCGCATTGCGTAGCTTGTGCGCGTGGAATTTTCGGCGCTATACTCTTTTGACTTCTCCCCTCATCTCATCGTCGGGCGTACGGGAGCTTCATGGTTGAAATCTTGCTCCTTTCTCGTGGGTTGCGTGGTCTAAGTCGTAGAAAGGCGCGACCTTTGGGTTGCTCCTCGCTTTCCACCTCCCCGATTTGCCGTATTGACATGGCTAGCTAATTCGCGGTGTGCTTCTTCCTCGACGAATTCCTACGATTCGGATTGCGTTTAGCTGAATCGAATCCGTTGCGTCCTTCGATCTGTCCAGCGTCTATGGCGATTGGCAGTTCGGAGTACCGACTGCCAGGTAGCAGTTGCGCTTCGGTGTCCACTGAAATGGTAATCTTTCGTCCATTTGTGACACTGGCAAGTGGGGCCACAAGATGTGGGCCCCACGCGCCATAGTCTGCGGTTGTCAAGCTGAACAAGCATGCAGCTTCGGGCCGGTGCCACTCCATGACGGCACTGTGAAATGATTCATTCGATCAATTTTGCAGAATGTGAAATGATTCAGATAGTTACCTTTCTTTGACTGAGAGTTTCAGTTCTACTCTAGTTGGTGCTGACCTGCTGTACCATCTAGAGAATCGCCTAATTCTTGTGTTGTAACGTAATGTGCATGCGGATCAAGAGAAGTTCAATTATAATTTTCTATCTAGAAGAAAGATCTTAAAGTATTTTGGGACCTGGTGAATCATCATTAGTCATGTGAACAGGTCTAGGACAGCGACCGGGGCATTGATTTGGTAAAAGATTTAGAGCAAGTAGGAAGGGTGATACTACACAATTACATATCTGGGTCTGTTTCAGAAGCTCTTTCATGGATAGAGGGCAGTTGAAATCGATTGTTTATTGCTTCGAGGGAAATATTATTGTCATTTGCGCTTGTTTTTCTGCAGTGTGGACAAAGGATCAGCAGAGCACCCAACCTGTGCAATGGTGGGGGATCAGTTCAAGTTGTTGTCAGTCCTGATGCATTCGTGTTGTTCATTCAGTTCAGTTGTTACCATTTACCAGGGTTGGCTTTGTCATTTCTGGAAATGGTTTCCGGCGTGGCAAACTACGCTATGGCGACTTATGTACCTTCATTAGTGACTAACAAGAAAAATAAATTCCAAAGCCAATCTTGACTAGCAACTAGTAGTATAACTAGTAAGAAGATACCAGCCAGCTAGGAAAGCACGGTTGACTGGGAAGTTTTTGTTTGACATTTTAAGTGTCACTGGTCAGTTGATGAAGGCATATGCTGGTACAAACAACGAATTAGCACCCTATTTGACTGTTGATTGGTCTTTTTTTAACACTTTTGAGCAAAAAATCAGACTTGCAGTTGTGACCTAAGAAAACTGGAATTACACGTATGCATTATCATGAGTTTTTTTCACCTCTTGAACTTTGTGTTTGATAATTCTACTATTCTTTTTAATCACAGTTGCTGCTTGAGCAATACTGATGTCTCAATTGTGTTTGTCTTGTTGAGTAATGCTTATATTAACTGCCGCTGTTGCGTGCATATAGCCACTACCATATTAATCGAAGGAATGCTTCTGAAACAGGATTTGAACACAAAAGATCTTGAAACCAACATCATTGTTCTTGTTCATGGAGGTGGTTTTGGTGCTTGGTGTTGGTACAAGACTATAGCACTTCTTGAGGATAGTGGGTTCAGAGTCAATGCTATTGACTTAACAGGTTCCGGGATTCATTCGTATGATACAAACAAGATTGGCAGTCTTACGCAGTATGCTGATCCACTTACATCTTACCTGAAAAGCCTAGGTGACACCGAAAAGGTTTTCTCTCTTTCATATATTGATTCACGACGAGTTTGCACTATTCAAATAAGTGAGCTTCCATTTTTTAGTATTTTAGTAGGCTGCTATTGAGTGCTGTAATATCTGGTAACTGTTCTAAATACTCTTTACGTCCTAAGTTTCTGACATTGTACTACAGCTTAGATAGTCAATATACAAATTGGGGTCATAGTTACTAAATTTTTTGGAGTAATCTTGGAGAGAACCCTATTGAAATTGTTGCTCATTTCTTTTATCTTTGAACTTTACACATAATGGTAACATTAATTTCTCTAGAAGCTCATAATTTATATAACAATGTTTGAACATGCTAGCTCAAGGACTTGGGTGTTTCTACAGGTCTCCTTACCACCCTTTAGCCTGTAATGGTATACACTACGCTGTGGGAATCATAATTCATAACAAAAGTTTTCTGACACTGATGTAATTAGTTTCATGGCTATGATTCAGAACTTTAGCATCACCAAGTAGGCCCATTTGTAGTAATTTGAAGCTGTCTACTGCCTCACTATTACTTCAATGTTCTTCTCAAATTTGATGATGGATAGGACATTTATCATTTCTAATGGCTGCCAGAATATTCCTTTTGCTATTTTGTGCATTGGCCTCACATTTTCTTGGAATCGTTTGAAATATTTTTGGTGGCACTGATGCTGATATTCTAAAGCAGCATAGGATTAGTCTTAGAGATTTTTAATATAGAGATCAGTAAAAATCAGAGTCCCTGTAATAATATGCATTTTGATGCTTTTGTTATTACACAGGTGATTTTGGTTGGACATGATTTTGGTGGTGCTTGTGTATCCTACGCAATGGAGATGTTTCCATTAAAAGTTGCGAAAGCTGTTTTCCTTTGTGCAGCAATGCTGAAAAATGGTCACAGTGTTCTTGACATGTTTCAACAGCAGGTTGATTTCAATCACAACATCAATAGAATTTTAAAGATTTGGAGAAACAAAACCAGAATCTTCCCTTGCATTCAAATATCTTTCATTGACAATACACTGATTCCTGTTCATTCTACCCCATATAACACAGATGGATATAAATAGTACTTTCCAAAGGGCGCAGGAATTTGTATATTCCAATGGCAAGGACCAGCCTCCCACTGCTATTAACATTGACAAGTCTTTACTAAGAGATTTGTTGTTCAACCAAAGCCCCTCCAAGGTAGGTTTCATTCAGCCATATTCAATCATATCGCCAAATCCTAGTTTTCAGAATTGAGTTCTGACAGTACATCCATTTGTTCTTGATTCTTGAAGGATGTATCTTTGGCTTCAGTATCCATGAGACCTATCCCCTTTGCTCCGGTGCTGGAGAAGCTGGTCCTAACAGAAGAGAAGTACGGATCGGTAAGGAGATTTTATGTGGAAACCACAGAAGATAATGCAATACCACTTCATCTTCAGCAGGGTATGTGTGAATCTAACCCGCCCGAGAAGGTTCTGCGGTTGAAAAGCTCTGATCATGCCCCATTCTTCTCTAAGCCACAAGCTCTGCACAAGACCTTGGTAGAGATAGCAACCATGCCAGTAGTCCAAACATCATGAGAGCTGGTTTTGCCTTCAGGTTTTGGCGCCGGTGACTGGGCGATTGCCATGATTGTCCAGTGTCTTCTGTATATTGCCATGATCTGTTGACTGTTGTTGATCTTGCAATGGAATGAAAAAAAGTGAAAAAAAAATAGAGTACGTTTGAATATTACTACGTTTTTTTGACTAGTTTATCTATTCATCTATCACCTGACTAAAATATCAGTCAGTCACATATTTTCATTATACCTTGTTTGATGGTTCGACAAATTAGCACCAGTTTGACTGTTCATTGGTCTGAACCTCGCAGTCACATATATGGACTGTTGGATCAAGATCCAACAATCCTCCTCACTTGTCTCGGTATAAGCCTCTTAAACTTAGCTTGTCAGCAGCTCATTACCCTGCAGAATTAAACCGAACCAGCACTGTTGCTGGCTTGCCTGGCTAGCTAGTATTGAGGAGAAGTACGAGGAGACGAAGAAACCGATGCATATGCTCTTCCTACGTTGGACTGAAATGATCTTCCCGACGGGAAGGTTGATGATGAAGCCGACAATGCCATCCCAAATTCCCAATGACGATTCAGAAGGTTCACTTGAGCACCACATACTGCACCTTGGTCGGCTTCGCCCTGTGCCATCCTGGTTCCTGGAACGCAAGCCAAACCCCACAAAATGGAGAGTGGATTGACATTTTCACTCACCGGTGAACAGATCGGGTTCGGTCACCGTGCGAGCGGAGGGAGACAGAGAGAGGACGAGGAGGGGCCGCGTTGAGATGGTCTGGGACTTGCGGAAGAGGCGCGTCGTGGCATCGGTCTCGGCGCCGGAGCGGACGAGGGCGGCGCGGAGGCCTTGCAGGCGTAGGAAGGACCGAAGGAGAGACCCGCGGCGACCGCCTCCTGCCCGCCGATTCCTCTTCACGGCGCCGCGCTCCTCCCATCCTATCATCAACCATGGCGACTGGCACCGGCGAGGAAGGAGGTAGGAGCAAGTGGGAAAAATGGCGGCGATGCGTGCGAGGAGGAGATTCACCACCGCCATTGGGATCCGGGAGCGCCGCGGCGACAGATACGGAACCATTTCCTCTCCTGCCCTCCGACGTTCGACCGTCATATTTTCACATGTTGCTGCCGCAGCTTATGGTAAGTTTAGTTGAGCATGTTACTTCTTTACGTTTGCTCTTCTCATATTCTTTTGAAGAATCAGTTTTAACTCATAGTGATTTCTGTGGTTCTATGTGCTAGAAACACCGCCAGATTAAAAAGTATAATTTAGGAAGCTAACATCTTCTCCTCTTTTCAGGAATAAAGGACTCATGATGGTCTCACCAGTAAAACATGATTTGTCTGAATTGTGAAACAGGTCATTCCTGTTTTAAATCCGCCCTGTGTTGATTATCGACTACTCACAAGTATTTCAATTGTTTTCATGTAATGTGGCGCGACCTGTCTTTTCTTCTCTCATTCTTGATCATATTGATTTACTTAGTGCATTGGTTATTATTGACATACCTTCTCTGTTTTACTTATACTGCTATGGTTCTCTTAATGAATAGGCAGTTCTTCTGCCTTTTATTGACAGACAGCCTTGACTTGGTGTTTTTCTTATTTCCAGGGCTCATGAATGGATGTTCTCTCATGTATTTTGGATTAGCAATTATGTTTAGATTAATCTGTCCGTGTTTTAGGCAATCAATAGAACTACTATGTGACAAATATCGTAACATATAGTTTAGGTGGACAAATGAAATGCACGCCAATACTTCGTTCTAACAAATACTATTTGTATAGAAAAAATCATTCAAGATTACTCACCCGTGTGGATGCATGGGTTGATGACTCTGCTTCTGGTTCTAGCAAAGCCAACTAACTATCATGATAATATAGCATTTTTTCCATAAAAAACCATGGTTGCAGAAGTCATTTTTCCAAGTTTACTCTTTTCTTTCATTCTTGAACATATTGCTTACTTAGGGCATTGGCTATTATGGGCATCTCCTCTCTGTTTTGCCTCTGTTATACTTACTTCATTGGCTGTCTTAATGAATAGACAGTTCTTCTGCCTTTTATTGACTGACATCCTTGTCTTGGCATTTTTATTATTTTGCAGGGTTCCTGAGTGCATGTGCTCTCATGTTATATGTGAGGCTGAATTTTGAAGGACTTATTGACGAAAGTGTTGGGCACACTTCTGCAAAACAATGTGCTCTTATAACTGCACGCCTGCAGCTGTAGCTATATGTTCACTCAAGTGGTCATGTACTCCATCTGGCCATAGAAAATTTTTGTTTTGGGACATCGACAGTCTTCTAGATGTTACTTTGCCCCATAACGTATAATTTATGTATATTTTTTCGAGGCTGTAGCTATGTGTAAATATTTTTTTCGAGGCAGTACTACACATACAATTTTCATGTATCCAATCGAAATATTTGTACAGATTAATACTTAGAGTTCTTAAGTTTGACCGAGTGTTGTACAATATTGTGAGTTTGTGACTACTCCCTTTGGCTAGCCATATGTCTGCATGAATCTAGAATCATTGAACCATGACTTTCTGTATCTTATGGAGGTATACACTGATTACATAAGGTGTTTAGATTAAACTAATAAGCACACTGGCAATGGAAGAGCTTGAACAGAAAGTAGCAGGGGCTCAATCTGACGGGCTATGTGCCAATATGGTGGGGTTGCAAATTGAAGCATTGTTTCAGAAGTCTGATGAGAAAAACTGCAGTGCTTTGCCTCTCAACCGATTATATCTCCCACCCTTTTCAAACTCGTAGTTTTACTAGGCTCGTGGTTGAACTCTGAATTTTCGATGTCTCTTTTCTATATGTGATCTAAGTTCTTGTGTCAAATGTGTGGTGAGTAACGTAATTAAGAAAATAGTTCTTTAAGTTTGGCATTATAGTTGTCTTTCTTTCCTCAGTGTATGATCTTGCAGCAACAAGTTGAGAAAGATTTGGAAGCTAATTTTAATTCAGTTGCTAAAAAAAGCTGAACATATGAACACTTACTGCTGTGCTAGTTCACGATATATACCAGCTATGACTTCGACTCAGGCAGTTTAAAAGATACTATTTATCGGATTATTGTCACGGTTATCTAATTGATTATAGGGATAAAGTAAATATTTTGAGAAACAAATTAACTAATATTTTAAAATTTGTGGTTTAAACAATGTAGTAAAAGAATTTTTTTAAAGAATTTTAAAGACGTGAATGTATAAAAGTGTATAGTGACTATGAATCCCGAACGTATATGAGGGGGTCGGGTCTATATATATATAGCCTAGTCTAGTGGTCTATCTAACACCCCTGCAGTCGCAGCGGGAGGAGAACAGACGCAGAGGCTAGACCGAAAACTGGTGAACAAAGGCGTGGGCAGGCCTTTGGTCATTATATCGGTAAACTGATGTGCCGATGGTACATGGAGCACCCAAACCTATCCTAATGCAACCTTGTCACGGACAAAATGAATATCGATCTCGATGTGCTTCGTGCGTCGGTGATGGACCGGGTTGGCGGTCATGTAGACGGCACTAACATTGTCACAGTAGACGACGGTCGCGGTGGAGAGGGGTGCACGGAGCTCCTGGAGAAGCTGGCGAAGCCAGCAGTACTCGGCGACGGCGCGGTACTCGGCTTCAGCGCTGGAGCGGGACACTGTAGTCGGCGTTTTGAGGGCCAGGATATGAGAGTGTCACCGAGGTAGACGCAGTAGCCGGACGTAGAGTGTCGAGAGTCGGGGCAGCCTGCCCAGTCCGCGTCGGAGTACGTGGTGAGGGAGTCGATGGGGCTGGAGCTGAGATGCAGCCCACTGGAGAGGGTGCCCTTCACGTAGCGTAGGATGCGCTTGAGCAGGACGAGGTGAGGTTCGCGCGGAGCGTGCATAAAGAGGCACACTTGCTGGACAGCGTACGTGAGGTCGGGTCGGGTGAGTGTGAGGTATTGGAGAGCCCCGACAAGACTCCGATAGTGAGAGGGATCGGCAACGAGGGTGCCATCGGCGGTGGAGAGTTTGGCTCGAGTGTCGACTGGGGTGGCCGTGGGGTGACAGTCAGCCATGCCCGCACGCTGGAGGAGGTCGATGGCGTACTGGCGTTGGAAAAGGAAGAGCCCGTGGATGGAACGGGTTACGGAGATGCCAAGGAAATGGTGGAGACGACCAAGATCGGTCATGGCGAACTCGGAGTGGAGTCGGGCCATAATCTGGTCGAGGAGAGATGTCAAAGACGCTGTGAGGACAACGTTATCGACATAGAGAAGTAGATAGGCAGTGGCGGAGCCAATATGGAAAGTGAACAGGGAACTATCGGACGTAGAGGCCACGAAGCCGATGTGCCGAAGATAAACAGCAAAGCGCTGTTACCAGACACGAGGGGCTTGTTTGAGGCCGTAGAGAGAGCGTTGAAGGAGACAGACGTCGTTGGGCCGAGAAGGGTCGACGAAGCCTGTAGGCTGCTGACAGTAGACTGTTTCTGTCAGGTGACCGTGAAGAAAGGCATTCTTCACGTCTAATTGATGGATCGGCCAGGAGCGAGAGGCAGCCAAGGTGAGGACGACTTGGATGGTGGCGGGTTTGACAACGAGACTAAAGGTCTCGTCGTAGTCGACACCGGGTCGTTGGGAGAAACCCCGGACCACCCAACGAGCCTTGTGACGGGCAAGGGAGCCATCGGCGTGGAATTTGTGTTTGAAAATCCACTTACCGGTCACAATGTTGGCGCCGGGAGGTCGGGGAACGAGGCGCCAAGTCTCGTTGTCCATTAGGGCCTTGTACTCGTCGGCCATGGCCGCGCGCCGCTGAGGGTCGACCAAGGCTGAGCGAGAAGTCACCGGGATGGGTGAGATAGAGTTGTGGACGGCGGAGAGACCGTAGCGCGGATTGGGTCGGAGAGACCCGGTCTAGGAGTGGGTGACAATGTGAGAGGTGGAGGGAACTGGAGCCGATGGGGGTGCGGGAGTAATGGGAAGAACTAGTCAGGTGGGGGCGTCATCGGCTTCGAGTCGGCGACTGTTGACAAGAGGAAAAGGAGAAATTAGATCGGCCTGAGCCGATGAGGTCGGGTAGGCCGAGTATTCCGATCGGTCCGATAGAGATGGATCAGCCGATAGGGTGGGAGGAGCCGATAGGGTGGGGGAGATGATGGAAAGTGAGGAGCTGATGGAAGTGGGGTGTCCGATGGAAAGGGAACGGTATCGGCTGAAGGATAAATAAAATCGGTATCAGCCGATAAAGGTGGGTCCGATAGGGGTCCGATGGTGGGGACATCGGACCGAGTAGTGGTAGGAGATGTGACGGGTAAATCCTCAGCAGCGGCCGATGAGGGGACCGATGGAGAGGGCAGTGGGGAAAACCTGGTTGGCATGGTGTTGGTGAGGAGGAAGTTGAGATCACTAGAGGAGGATCTCGGATGAAGGAGACCGAAGGGAAAACATGTCTTGTCAAAAATGACGTGACGAGAGACGAGGACCCGTCGGGTGGAAAGGTCGAGGCATCGGTATCCCTTGTGAGAGGTGGAATAGCCGAGGAGAATACAGGCGGTGGAGCGGGGAGCGAGTTTGTGGGAAGCTGTGGCGGTGAGATTTGGGTAGCAGAGGCACCCGAAAACACGAAGGTGGGAGTAGTCGGGCGCCGTACGGTAGAGAAGGGCATAGGGAACATTGTTATGAATGGAGGAGCATGGGCGCCGATTGAGAAGGTATGTCGCAGTAGCTAGAGCTTCGGCCCAATAAGTGGCGGGTAGGTGGGCGTGAAGTAGCATGGTGCGACTGATGTTGTTGAGGGTGCGAAGGAGACGCTCGGCTTTGCCATTCTGAGGAGGTGTAGGGGCAGGAGAGCCGGAGATAGATGCCCTGCGAGGTGAGGAGGTTTGTAACGGTATGGTTGACGAATTCCGTACCGTTATCGGCTTGTAAAGCCTTGATGGGGAGGTTGAACTGAGTGGATACGTACGTGATGAAGTGAGTGAGGTGAGAGGCAACCTCGGATTTGTGGATGAGCGGGAAGGTCCAGCAATAGTGTGTGTAATCATCAAGTATAGCAAGATAATACTGATTACCGGAGACACTTTTAACTGGAGACGTCCATACATCACAATGTATAAGGTCAAATGGACGCGAGGTACAGGAGAGAGAACTAGAAAAGGGCAGACGCACATGCTTGCCAAGTTGACATGAGTGGCAAACTGTGGAGCTGCTGTGAGTACATCGGATGGAGGCGCTGCGACGGAGGATGGCGACAGCGTCGAGGACGGGGTGGCCGAGGCGAAGGTGTCAAAGGTTGGTGGAGAGGGCGACGCTGGCGTGTGGGGTGGATGGCGCAGCGGGAATGGTGTAGAGGTCGCCGCCACTATTGCAGCGGAGGATCTGTCGCCGGATTGGGATATCCTTCACAGAGAAACCAGACGCGTCAAATTCAATAGAGCAGTGGTTGTCTCGTGTGAATTGATGAACAGATATAAGATTGTGAATGAGAGAAGGGACAATAAGAACATTGCGTAGGGGGAGGTTAGTGGTGGATGTAGACAGAGAGGAGTCACCGCGGCATTGGACAGGAAGAGAGTGACCATTGCCAATAGTGACAAAAGGGGAGGAAGAGGGGTGACAGGAGCGAAGTATGCCGGCCGATGACGCCATGTGTGAAGACGCCCTAGAGTCCAGCACCCAAGGGTGCTGTGGTTGGAGCGTCATCTGGTTGAGGGCAGCGACGAGGCCAGCCTGGTTCCAGGAGGGAACCAACTGGGTGGTTGGGGTCGGTAGCATCGGCTGAGGCGGTAGAACGGGAGCTGATGCCAGGTGAGCCTGGGGATGGGCGCCGAGAACTCTGGGTTGCCAGCCGATGGGGCTGCGTGGCTGGGGCGCCCAGGGGTTGTAGCAGAGCCACGGACCCGTGGGACCGGCAGGATGGGTAGGGACCGAGATAGGTCGTGGTTGTGTTGCTGTGGCCGGAGCCATGGCCACCAGGACCGCGGGAGGAAGGGGCAGCGCAAGAAGCTCGGCAGCCATTATCGGCTGCGGCAAGAAGAGCGGTATGGGCCACTGTCTTCTCATTATTGGCCAGACGGAGTTCTTTAAGAACTAGCATGTCATGATCCCGGACGAACAATGGAAGAGATGTGGTGTTGGCGATGTCATCGGCGGTGTTGGAGAAGCGGGGATTGAGGCCTCGCAGAAGGGCGAGGACGAGTTGAGAGTCGGCCACAGGGTGGCCGACGTCCCGGAGAGCAGCAGCTTTGACTTTGAGGCGCTGACAGTACGAGGAGACAGAGAAGTCGCCTTATACCATGAAGTGGAACTCGTTGAGGAGGAAGATGGCGCGAGACTGCTTGTTGGCCAGGAAGATCCGCTCGATGGCCACCCAGAGGTCCCGGACGGTGGGGTCGGTATCGTCCATGGCGAGGTCGAGGACAGAGTCGTCGACCGAGCCGAGCAGCCAGCTGCGCATGCAGCACTCGGCGATGTCCCACTGAGGATCATCGGGGCGAGGTGGAGCGGAGCCATCAATATGGGACCAGAGGCTGAATTTTCCACAGAGAGATTTGAAGAAGAAAACCCACTTGGAATAATTGGCGTTAAGGTCAAGAGAGATAGGAACGTGAGATTTCACGTTCACAGCAGCGTAGGGAGGAGAGAAGATCGGCAAGGTGGTGCCTGAGGTGTGGTCTGTGGCACCGAGGGCCAGAGCAGATTCGGCGACTGAGAGAGTGCCGGAGCTGAGGGCGGACTCGGTGGCCATGACAGGAGAACGGGAGCAAAGAGCCGATGGGAGAGAGAAGCCGATGGGAGGGGGAAGCCGATGAGAGGACGGATCGGCCTATCAAGGACGTGAGAAGCCGATGGGAAGTGGGCAGCGGAGTAGGTGAGGAGTGGCCAGCCGATGAGGAGTGGTTGGCCGATGGGGAGTAGGCAGCGGAGTAGGTGAGGAGTGGCCAGCCGATGAGGAGTAGGCAGTGGAGTAGGTGAGGAGTGGCCAGTCGATGAGGAGTGGTTGGCCGATAGGGGGTAGGCAGCGGAGTAGGTGAGGACAGAGTGGATGGGTCAGAGAGTGGTTGGGTCACGGACGTGCGAGGATTCACGTCCGTGGACTCATGGAGGCCAAGGAGTGGGGTGGACGTGAAAAAGGCAGGGAGTGGCCGGACGTGAAGAGAAAATGTTCGCGTCCGGGAGGCAGGGATTCGTGTCCGTGGACACGTGGACACGTTGGACTAGCTCGGACGTGAAGGGAGAAGGTTCGCATCCGAGAGCCGTTGAGCGTGTCGGAAAGGGCAAGAACCGAGGGATGTTTCCAGCCGATGGAGACGACGAGCGCGGAGGTGTGCCGGCGTCAGAGAAGGAGAGATGCACGAAACAAGAGGAAGAGTGGAGACGGGTGCGAGGAGGGATGAGGAGGCGGATCGAGACTGTCGCCTGGTCGCGCGGAGGTGGGGCGGAGAAAAGGTGACTGCGGGAGAGACGGGGAGAAGAAGAAATGGAGACCAGAGAGCGAGGGGAGTACCAGGAAGAGAGTCGGCGACGAGAAGAAGACGTCGACGATGAGGAGAAAAGGGTCGGCTCGTCGGAGGAAGAAGCTAGCGCGCCGGGATGTCTAGATTCGCTCTGATACTATATAGAAAGTGTACAGTGACTATGAATCCCCCGAGCGTATACGAGGGGGTCGGGTCTATATATGCCAGTGGTCTGTCTAACGGAATGAAATAATTTATAATACTAATTCGGTGAAATAGCTGACAAGAATAGCGTAAGATTCTATTTACAAATCTCCAGTTAATTAAACTTCTTAATATACCATTAATTATTTACTTAGGCCAACTCAGATCTGGTAGGTATAGGTTGCATCCTATCGAGCTAGTATTCCAGCCACAGCTCATAACGAGGTTGTCCTAGCTAAGATTATACGCGTCGATGGATCATTCCCACACGTGTAAGAATTGATTGAACAAAAGAAAGGACGTATATATGTATTTGCTAGTGCAGCTAGCTACGAATTGAATATGATATCGATATTGTGTAGACTATGGACGATATATGGAATCCCATATCTCATCTCATCGATCTCCTCGCTGAAAATATACTGTATATGAACTGAGCTTGTGGGAGGAGAAATGGAGCATCTTATTCCTTGACATTTGAGCCCCGTAATGTTGAAGGCCTTGACAATATTTGAGACTGGAAGAAATTGATTAATTGTGTTACAAAAGAAAGGAAAAGATGGAACCATTATTTTTCCATGATGATGGCCAGATGGAATAATTGTTAGCAGTTTAAAAAACCACAAAAGAAATTTTCAGGATGATGGAAAATAGTAATAAATAATATATGGTCACAACATTTTTATGTAAGTAGGGAGAGCTACCGTGGCATGATAGGATCTCGGAAAAATACGCAAGAGGAATTCACAGTGGTTAGCTTTTCTTTTCTAGATATTTGATTCCCCGATTCTTGTTTTTAAGTCTAGGAGCAAGCAAAACAATAAAGCTAACTGCTGGTCATAGCGAAAGTTCATATCACCTATAGCTTTTACAATAGTCATTTGTTATAATTTTCTAGGTCGACAGTTATCTTATCTTCCGACCAATAAAAACCCATAAAATATTGAATCTTCTCTTTTTACATACTAGCTTGGTTGTCAGAGGCGGAGACAGGGGGACAGCTAGAGGTCATGCTCCCTCCAACATTTTTTTATAAATAGGATCATCTAGTTAATTAGATAATTAAGCTAAATAATACTGTATTAAGCTTTCTCTTATGTCTAAATTCTGGCTCCGTCACTGACAACTGGCTATACTTTCTCTCTTACTTTCTCCCTACTCCATGTGGGAATGTACTGACGTGGATCCCTTCATAGCTAACTGAGACATATTTATTGTATTTGCTATAATATTGTTTGTAAATTTAAAATCAGGTACAACCTCTGGTACATTTCTTAAAACTAGGCTAATATGGTCTGCGTATTTAAATGCACCCTGTTTTAGCTAGCCTGGAATTTTTTTGGTGATGTTACCAACTTATGTATTGAGCAAAAAAAATTCCACTGTAAAGGACGTAACTACGACTTGAAGCTGGAGTTGACCTAAGGGTTTGCCCATTAGTGTCACGTGAAATTCTTGATGACATGGCAAGTAATTAAAGAGTATAGAGAGAAAACAATGCGTGGTACCACCAAGCTGTATATGTTAACCAACTCATTAGAAACAACCAAAATAGCATTGGATCAAGATGATATTTAAGGCCAAAATTAGAGGCATATCAACAAATGTATGAGGATTGCATTGGGTAAATAGTTTCTAAAATAGTGTCAATACGAGATTAAATATAATAGGGAATGCTCTAAGGTTGTGCAACTAGAAAATGTGCAACGGTGTCTCGAAACAGTCGTACTAAAGTGGCAGAGAGTCAAAGCTAGGTTGAGAGTGTATGCTAAGCATATGGAGGAGGATGTGATCGAGAATTTGCAGTGCGGATGCTAGGCACGATGACATCCTTTCTCTAGGTTAAGAGACGAGTAGTAACAGTACTAGAACCTTCATTACATACACCAAGGCTAATTTCATTACAAGAGGGAAAATTAAAGCTATTAAAGTCACATGATCACACAAATGCACAATATTGACGGTATGTTACCCCCCTTCTCCGGCGAATGCATCCGTTGCTTCTCTGCCGTTACGCCGATCGAGATAGTTAGGACGAAATGAAGGCCAAATATAACGCGTGCAGCTGGCCTGTCTGGCTACCACAGCTAAGCCACCGGCGAACCGGGAAGGTTAACCGTCGGCCGGCGTCAGCGGCGGAGCCAACTACCGGGCTGGTCCGGTGGCCACCGCTGCTGACCTTTTTACCGTGCTTTTATCGGTAACACACACACACACACAAAATTGATGCTTGCTAGCAAACGCTCTTCATTGTCTGGGCTGAACAACGCCGCCGGCTCCTCCACTGGATGATGTGTCCGGTCTCGCCATGCCGCTGAGAACGTGGAGAAACCGATGTAATTTGGCCATCATTTCGTGTTCGGCTCTTCGACATTTGCCGCACAGAAGTTAATAGTTTCGGTTTTATTCCAGCTTTAGTTTGTACTGGTACGAGACTTTTGCAAGACTGCTGTAATTGTTGCATTTCTGTTTTCAGTTTTTAGCACACATTTTGTTTCTTTTTCTTGCCAAAGCTGGATACAGTTTTTCTTTTTTATTTGAAGTCTAAAGCTGGATACAGTTAACATATAGCCTGGTGGTAACGGAAAAAATTCCGTTTCAGAAAAAGAAAAATTAAAGCAGGTACCTGAAAAAAAAGGCCTGGATATATGGTTTTAACTTACTACTAGCTGTGACTGACTCGATACACCAAAGAATGAACTGTCGGTCTGCCAGGTAGTATTGAATTGTCTATTGTGGACAACTGGACATATATATAATTGTATTTCTTTCTTAATTCAACAATTGCTTGAAGCCATTGATTAATCGTAAAAGGTTTACGGTGAAATAGAGGAACATACATTTTATATTTTTCTTGGTTTAAAGAAAAATAATTTATATTTTCTTGCTTATTAAATCACGGAACATTCCTCATGAAGAAGGTGAAACATATAGATCTAATTAATTATACAATTAAAATGAACTTATTTATCTTGAATATGGAGTCACATATGTATTTAAACTGACCTCTTCATGAACACACGTGAGTATAATGATATATACTAAACTTAACGTCATTTCTTACATTTATCCTTCCTTTCGTACAAACTGTACGTGTGTTTTCGTGCCTTACGAGGTACTTCATGTTTGGCTTCCACGTGAAGGAATACATGATGTTATCGTGCAGGTTGCATGTTCGAAGCATTTAATGTTTTTAATTAAGGTGGTTAAATTAACCACATAACGACTAAGATTGAGTTGCAGGACTAAGCCTCACATATGCTATGCACCATTTTCCCTATTTATTTAATGGTAATACTAATGATTTTAAAAAAATATTGATCAACTGCCTAAGAAGGGTGTACTGATCGGACTATGACTACCTCCTTATAAGTTATCATGGTAGTAAGATGGTCTCAAATTAGATAATGGTATAGAGGTAAGAAGAGTGGAGAGAGTTGGAAAAGTTAGTAAACAATAAACTTATAGGAAGGTCGAGGAGGTCACGGACTGGCGGTAAGTGAGAAGAGATTCTTCCTTCCACAGTTGTC
The DNA here is from genome assembly GCA_030770085.1 of Oryza coarctata. Classification (NCBI taxonomy): domain Eukaryota; kingdom Viridiplantae; phylum Streptophyta; class Magnoliopsida; order Poales; family Poaceae; genus Oryza; species Oryza coarctata. The sequence continues at coordinate 17,344,796 of CM061475.1, forward strand.
TTACTCCTATTCTAAACAATAAAAACATCCATTTTAAGGAATTGAAGGGTTGTTCTCTTAACCTTTTTACTCGATTACAGTAGCCTTACCCTTGTTCTAAATAGCGTAATTTGATCTACATATATATACTAATTTCATATTGGTGCCTAAATCAACCGCAATTAATTTGTACCCTAAATGCCCTTATGTAGTTTACTCCCCCTATTTAAGCACCCAACTCTTAGCTCTACACGTCTTCTTCCTCCAAGAAACGCCTCAGTCCTCAAGCCCCCCCCCCCACTGCAAACACTTCCCATGGTTCTCTCCATGGCCGCTGCCCAAGAGAGCTCCCTACTCCTATTCCTCTTTCCCTCAGCCACCTCCGTGTTCCCACCGCTCATCTCCGTGATCATCCTCGCCACCTTCCTCCTGTGGCTCTCCCCGGGCGGCCCTGCATGGGCGCTCTCACGTTGCCGTCGCCCGCCGCCGGGCCCGCCGGGCGTGATCACCGTGCTCTCCAGCCCCGTCGCGCACCGCGTGCTCTCTGGGATGTCACGCGCCGTCGAAGGAGGTGCGGCGCTGATGTCTTTTTCCGTCGGCGTCACCCGCCTTGTCGTGGCGAGCCGTCCCGACACGGCGAGGGAGATCCTGGTTAGCCCGGCGTTCGGCGACCGCCCCGTGAAGGACGCGGCGCGGCACTTGCTTTTCCACCGCGCCATGGGGTTCGCCCCGTCCGGGGACGCGCACTGGCGCGGGCTCCGGCGCGCCTCCGCCGCCCACCTCTTCGGTCCGCGCCGCGTGGCCGGCTACGCGCCCGAGCGGGCCGCCATCGGCGCTCGCATGCTCCGCGACGTCGCCTCCCTCATGGGACGCCACGGAGGGGTCCGCCTGCGCCGCGTCCTGCACGCCGCGTCCCTCGACCACGTTATGGCCACCGTCTTCGGCAAGCGGTACGGAGATCTCTCGAGCCAGGAGGGCGCGCTGCTGGAGGAGATGGTGAGCGAAGGGTACGACCTCCTCGGCAAGTTCAACTGGACCGACCACCTGCCATTGCTCAGGTGGCTCGACCTCCAGGGCGTCCGCCGACGGTGCAACAGGTTAGTCCAGAAGGTGGAGGTGTTCGTCGGCAAGATCATACAGGAGCTCAAGGCAAAGCGATCCACCGGAGGCATGGTTGATGGCACCTTGGGCGACTTCGTCGACGTTCTGCTCGACCTCGAGGGAGAGGAGAAGATGTCAGACTCCGACATGATGGCTGTTCTTTGGGTAAGAGCCGTCGGGTCGTCGTCGCAAAACTTGAAAATAAAATGTTCATGGCGTTTTCATGGAGAAGATTACATTTTTGGGTTTCTTGTGTGCAGGAGATGATCTTTAGAGGGACGGACACAGTGGCTCTTCTTATGGAATGGGTGATGGCCAGGATGGTGATGCACCCGGAGATCCAGGCGAAGGCGCAGGCGGAGCTGGACGCCGTCGTGGGTCGCCGCCGCGCAGTGACCGACGACGACGTGGCCAGCCTCCCCTACATCCAGAGCATCGTCAAGGAGACGCTGCGCATGCACCCGCCGGGCCCGCTCCTGTCGTGGGCGAGGCTCGCAGTGCACGACGCGCGCGTCGGCGGCCACCACGTCCCCGCCGGCACGACGGCGATGGTGAACATGTGGGCGATCGCCCACGACGCCTCCGTCTGGCCCGAGCCGGAGGTGTTCCGCCCGGAGCGCTTCATGGCCGAGGACGTCAGCGTCCTCGGCAGCGACCTCCGCCTCGCCCCGTTCGGCGCCGGCCGCCGCGTCTGCCCCGGCAGGATGCTGGCGCTCGCCACCGCCCACCTCTGGCTCGCCCAGCTACTGCACCACTTCCAGTGGTCCCCCTCCGCCGCCGGCGTCGACCTGTCCGAGCGCCTCAGCATGTCGCTGGAGATGGCGGCGCCGCTCGTGTGCAAGGCCGTCGCTAGGCTCTGAGCCCTAGCCGCCGCCGCCATCTATGTGCCCTAGTCGCCGCAAGGCATTATTGCCATTGCTGGCTAGCTACGTTGTCGTGTTTGCAACCATACTCCATAGTAGGCAACTCGTCTAGCCAATGAAGAAAGCTACTACCAAAGCTACTGTCACAACCGCATATCGGCATCTTAATTAGTAGATCTTAGGGGTGTAGGCTATTTTGGTTTTCCCCCCAAAAATTGCTCTGTCAGTCTTTGGTTTCAATTTTGTCGGTCGTTCTGTAATCGATCGAGGCAGAGTTATGAATTATGAAACATTAGAGAGTTTGTTTAAATTTGAAGGAATTTCGTTTGAACTTTTCTGGTATGATTTAACGGATTGTACTTTGAGTATCCAAGGACGAACACTTCCATTCGTACTTGCTCTCCCATTCTGAATATGTTATATAGTGTAGATCGACTCAGATGAGGATAAATGATTATGAGAGTAAAATAAATAAATTTTAACCCTTCTCTTTAATCACAAAACCTAAAAAATCACGTTTTTAGAATTTAAATAAAATAATGTTTCATCACTAAACAGATGATCTGTAACTCCGATTGATCTAAAATTTTATTAGAAAAAAATTACAAATAAACCCAACTAAAATCATATCAATCATATTTTTGTCTTAAGATATTAATGAAATAAAATTATTGACTTAAATTAATTAAACACTAATTAATTAATAATATGAGATATAGAAATAATTAACCCGAACAACAGAAAAAAACAGAAACCAGAGGAAAATAAATTAATCTAAAATCAATCGTTATGTATATATAAAAATAAACGAGAAAGAGATTAATTACCGTATTAATCTTTCATAAATTTTATCTTTTATTAGCAAGATTTTACTTATACAAATTATATTGAAATCTCCTGAATAATCTCTAAAACTTTAATTAAAAAATCTCAAAGAAAAAAACCTCAATCCCCTTGATAATTTATAGTCACCACTCAGCTTATTTTTAGTTGCTAGATTCGAAATCAACGCTTGTGTCACATCACCTGACACATTGAGGGTCACAGAGTTCGACACGTTTTTATAGAGAATTCCGCTTGCTCCTACTAGCCACGTCACCTACACCAATCACATGTTGACACTTGTCCTGAGTGGATCGTCTACACCGTGCGCTCCAGTCACACCACCATGCTAGGCTCATCTATCAGCTACAGTTTTTTTTCACTCTTATGTGCACCCGCATTCGCGCACTACTGTCACGCCAAATCTGTTAGTCAGCTACACAGCACCCCCATAGGCCTCGCACTTGCTAGGTTGCTTTCACGCCGTCGACCCGTTATGTCATGCTGTTAGCTTTTAGCCTTTGTCAGCCCACGTCAGCCCACACCGCCCCAACTCGTCGACCTGCTGGTTCGTCATCGTTAGCCTACTCACAGCTAGGTTGCGTCTGTACTGTGCAAATGACATGCTCGTACATTTGGCTTGTACATTTGGCATGCTACTGTAGCACTTTAAAATTGTATTATTTCAAAATTTCTCTAGTTTTTTAGCAATTTTTTATTTATTTTCAGCATTATATACCTACACATATATAAAAAAACATCACAAACTTACCTATATGAGTGTATACTCTGCCATGAACAATTTTAACATAACTCAATTATACAATGTTAATTTTAATATAAATTAATTTTATCAATTTTAATATAAATTAATTTTTCATCCCTTTTATTTAACTCTCAATCATGTATTAACTATGCAATATTCTTCAGTTGCTTTATCAGTTTATCAGCGTCTTACGAATGCTGTTCATGAGAAATCTGTGCATCTTCCAAATTGTTTCATCAGTTTGTTGTGATAATTAGGTTCTGTTTCATGTTAGTGTTATCTTAGCTGGAGACTGTATTGTATTTCTTTTATCTAAGTACACTGTAACTCAACCTTTCTAGACCATTCGAATACTGTGATATTTTCAGGCTGCATTTCTTCCTGTAAGGCTATGACAAATTAAGTCAATGAACTTCCACTAAGCATATGGATAACTTATCTTCGGAGATTAGTCTGCATGCATGTTTGCAAAGGTTGAGACTTGTCTAACCACGTTGCTAATGCCTTATCATCAATCTGTTTGTCAAGTTGATATCCTTTTCTTTTCTGAAAGAAATCAAGTTGATGTCCTTGGAACTGCATTTCGATGCTGATCTGCATTAGGCTCAATCTTTGAATCTACTAGAGTCAATGGACACGCTCTAACCTGTGTGCTTAATTGTAGTGCTCCGAGCATCAGATTCATGTCAGCATCAAATTTGCCCTATTGCTGCCTTATTTCGTATCATCGACTCATCCTTGATCAATGTGGCCAACAAAAGATTTGTGAGTGCTAAGTTGCATCCACGTTGATCATGCATATGGACACAATGGGTCATTTTCTGGAATCAAGAAGATTTGGCCAACTCCCTTTTTGTTATCACAATGCAAGATCTACTACTAGGTCTCGCCAAAAGATTCAACCTAAGAAGATTTGGTGGCAACGTATGGTTGCTGTTAAGATTGTTAGGATCACAATCTGTTTACAGCATTACATCCTGACAGCCATTCTGAATAGTACTGTAAATACACAACGATGGTGTTCAGAACAGTAATTTTTCAAGGTAGATATTCCTTCTATGAGCATAATGTCTGACCGTATGATATTAATCTTACTACCACAAGATTTGTACCTTAATCTTCATTGATTTTTCTTGGCCATTGGCTCATGCTAGTCATGATTAAATGAGCATGCAAGGAGTACAGTCTTCAGGCTGTTACTGTCAGACAAGCCCAGGCATCTGAAGACTGTCTGTCTAGCAGGCAAAAATACAGAAAGTCTTCAGGCTTCAGACAGCAGTCAAGATTCACTTAGAAGTTAAGATGACCTCTGGGGCTCTAGGTAGTCAACCAAATTTGATCATGTTTTTCTTTTCCTTCCTAACTACACTAACATCCAAACAGTCATGCATCGTTCTCTCTACACTAACTGTTTCTAGAAGGTGTGAATCACTCACCAAATGACTGAAGAATTCAGAAGAAATGGCAGAAGTGATCATGTGCATGATGAATTGATGATAATATCAGGGCCCCTCATCCATCTCACCTGCCTCTCTTTTCTCTTTTTCTGAGACCCAAATCTGGCACAGAACTTCTGTGATCAGACTGGAATCTTTCGTCCTTTCCCTCAACGGAAAGAAGCCTCCATTTTCTGATATGATGCTCACGTTGATATCCTGATCAGGGGCAAGATCACAAAAGTTGTTTCACTGTTGCCCCCATCACTACCACTTTTGTAGATTTGCTTGAAGTCGTGATGCATAATTTCTCTATAATTAAATATCGAACATCTAGAAATTAAGCTTTTTGACGGTCCTTGAGAAGTACTGCAAGGTAATATGGATTTATATATCGAAATATTTTAATGTATCACACAACAAAGCTAAAAAAAACAATACCTTCTTAACGACGGTAAAAGAAAACTGAAAAAAAATTGCAAGCATGCTAGTTGAGGGTTCATATATCATCACACCATCGCTGCTGATCGTCAGGTGTAGGCGACAGTGAGAGTGATGGCCTCCAAAGATCTCCAAAAATCTCAAAATCCTCCTCAATGCATGAGTGTGGAGTGTGACTTGAACAAAAATGGAGAAAAAAAAGAGAAAAGATGGGAGCTGGGTTGTTTTGTCCTAGCTTTTTATCCCCTGGAGAGAAACGGAATTGGTGGTAGCTGCCGTAGATGTTTTCATGGCACGATTTACACGTGCTCGATCTTTTCTGAAGTGAAGCTTCTACTAGTACTTGTGACCAGCAGTCTGAGTATAATTACGTGCTCGGATAAATTGCGTGGAGCCATATACAACTGCAGCGATGGAATAAAAGAAGATCAAGTGATTGGTGCTGTATAACATTTGCTATATCAACTTGTATTTTGTTTTTCCTTTTTTAAGATGGATAGACATGTAATATATGCTACTATCCCTAGTTGTCAAGTGGATTCCTTTGATGATTGGAAGACAATGTAACTCAATTATCTAGGGTGGTGGTTTTCCTTTCTTGAAGGGAATGTTACCTTATTTTTTTATGTCAACTAAATAATTATATATATATATTGCAAAGATTGATAATATATATTAATATATAGATTGATAATATAGATGAATATATGATATATCACTCTTTTAAATTTGGTCTATACAAATTAAACAAAAAATAATAAATCAAACTCGTACTCATATGTGTTATATTCGTTGTTTTATTTTAATCAAATCTAAACTTATATATTTATATTCCATTCTAAATTATAGTATTATTTTTTAAAAAATATAACTGTTAAATCTAGATATAACTTATAATCAGGAATTTTTTTATGGATAAAAGGTGTAGGTAGAAAAACATCCCTTTACCAAACACTATTCATATTTAAATTTTAACCATTTATTTTTTAAAATAAGTTCTAACTACTTAAAAAATGTAATATTATCAAAGTGTATTACACACTAAATAAAACTATTAAAAAATTGTCCATCATAATTTAATTATTTAAAAATAATAAGTGGTCAATGGTAATAACGTAACTATATAAAGGAATGAGGAATGGTGGAGTAGTACTCTACATCCGACTATTTATAAAGTTGTAAATATTCCCGTTTCTAGCATATTGTTTTATATAAGCTACTGTAACATCAATTAATCTTAATTAACGCTCTAAATGTATCCTTTTACACTCTAAATATGTTCTTTTCAATCATAAACTGAAAAAAAAAACTGTTTTTATCTTAACGTTTTGTTTTTCACGAGGGGCCGGCTGAGTTATTAGTTATTACTCCGTAGAGCTTTCAGAGCTTCACATCAGTCATCAGTCGTCACCAACCTCCCGTTTCCGCGGCCTGCAAGCGCGGCGGGTTGATGTCTTCATCCACAGCCATCGGCCCCATCGCCATCCGCGTGCTTGCTTGCTTGACTCGCCTGCAGTGAGCTCCGGATCTCTGCACCTGCCCTACTTACTTCTTTGCGTAGGAACTAACTAGGAGTACCAGAGGCTCGGATCAGATCAGGGGAGGGATTAGCCATGGACGACGGCGGCGGCCGGCACGCGAGTCTTCTCGTCAAGGTACGGCGAACTGCTACTTTTTCCGAGCTCTCCTCTTGTGTATATTTCTTTCGCGGGGTTCTTGGGGGAGCAAAATAGGGGCAATAGGGTGCAAAGACTGTGTCTTTATCAATCAAGATTTGGTTTTTATTACAAGGAGGTTGGAATTTAGGGGCAATAGTGGGGTGGGGGGAGTGAAGCGAGCATGAGGTACAAGAGGCTGAGCGTTCCCTGTTGGATTGCTGATGAGAACTAGAGTAAATGTTGTAATCGTGTTAGAAATGTGGGAATGGACGCCGTGTTTTGGGGAGGGAATTAGAGATGCAGTTATGTTCATTCTTATATATATATATATATATGCAAATTGTGTTAGACTCGCTCCACCAGTAGCATCAATGTGCAAACGGCTTATCTGAAATTAAAAACTGCGATGACTTGGAGACAGATAGGTGATGTTGATAAAGATTATAAAACCCCAAAGACAATTAGCGTGAATTTCGTTCCTTCCGCTGGTGTATTTGGTCAAAGAATATTGAGTTTTAGATGATTGTACTTTGCTTTGGAATGCCATCAAATTAGCTATCTTCGATTTACTCAATCACATCATGGTGCTTATGATGATATGCGGCCTTCGAGCAGAATGATGCATCATGCTATGGTGAAGAATCACAGAGTCTATTGGAAGCACGGGAGTCACGGCTTAAAGCTAAACAATCCGACCAGAGAGCACCGTCAATCATTCTGGGTGAGCCTTGTTGTAGAAGCATACCCTTTTTCTCTTTAAATCAAAACCTTCTCCATTGAGAATTGTGTAAAAAAGAGCACCCATCGGTCCATCACTCTACAATGTTCCCTATCATGATGCTACCCTACGTAAATTGCTTTTATACACTAATATACTATTCTATAGAATAAAGCAACTTCTTACTCAATTTTGAATTTTACTTTCTTATCAGGATGGCTTTTTTTTTGGCCTTCATGCAACAATATCAGCATCAAAGTCTTTTAGGTAAATTAGGGTAGCCTAAAAATTAAAATATTTTAACATTTCAAGTATATTTTTATTACAATGTTAATTTCGTCATTTCACTATCTCTTCTTAAATTATTATTGTGTCTTAAGATTGCACGTGCTTTTGAAAATCTCCGTTAGATATATCCAAACAATCTCAACTAATGTTAGATAAGTTTTTCTTCAATTAATACTACTATTAGCCTATTATGTATATTATTGTTTCGGACCTGATCTATTCTTATATGCCTACGAATTCAACACAACATACGTATCTTCGTAACATTTAATTGTTAAATATGTCGACTTTTTATATGTCAACATTATGTACCATATAACATAGTAGGTTTAATCGTTATTTTATAAAGCTTAACTTTTAACTTTTAAGATACTTTTTTATCACATAGAATATTCAATATTTTTTGCCATTTCATCCATCCCGTTTTAATTTTATAGCTAATATCTTCATCAATATCTCTATCTTTCGATAGTATTGATCTTGAATAGTGAAAGTTATCCTTCTTAGTTACTATTTGACCTTTTAAACTAATATTTCTCGTCTCATGTGTAATAGTGCTAAAGTCATATATAATATATTCAGTTTTAGTTGTGCTAAGCTTAAAACCTTTTGACTCTAGAATCTACAGCCATAACTCTAGCTTACTATTTACTCTCGATCGGCTTTATACCAAGAGATATCTTCTTGTATGTCTCTTGTGACATCATCTATGACTAAATAAGGGCTCAAAGACAACCCTTCATACAGTCATATTTTAATCGGAAAGTCATCTGTATCCCTATCACTTATTCGAACCATAGTCACAACATTTTTGTATATATTCAAAAATTTGTTAGAACTTTATACTTGTTTAAATCCCATCATATAATATTTCTTGATATTTTGTTATAAGTCTTCTCTAAGTAATGAAAACTATTATAGATCATTCTTCTGCTCCCTATACAGCTCTATAACTTGTCTTATTAAAAAATTATTTATATGGTTGATCTTTTGGGTATAAAATCAAATTGGTTCATGTAGATCCGCGTTATTACTCTCAAATGATTCTCGATAAGTCTTTCCCATAGTTTTATAGTATAGCTCATCAACTTAATTCTCCGGTAGTTAGTACAATTTTGAATATTTCTTATTCTTATAGACTGTTACCAATATATTTCTTTTTTACTCTTCAGACATCTTGTTTGACTAAAAAATATGGTTGAATACCTTGGTCAGCCATATTATAGCTAAATCTCCGAGGTATTTTTACACATCAATTGAGATATCATCACGGTCCATCGTCTTACTTCTCTTCATCATTTTCAATGCATTTTTAACCTTAGATCTTAGATCCTCCGTACAAAGCACCTGTTGGTGTCATCAAAAGAATCATCCAACTAAAAGTTTGTATTCCCATTGGTACCATTAAATAAATTATCAAAATACTCTTACCATCTATGTTTGATATCATTATTTTTTACTAAAAGTTGTTTTCTCTCATTCTTAATGAACTTAACTTGTTTGAGTTCTCTTGTCTTTCTCTCACAAACCCTAGCTATTTTATCGATGTCTTCTCTCTTTCCTTTGTACTTAATCGTCGGTAAAAATCCTCATAAGCCTATCCCTTTGTCTCACTCACAACTCATTTTGCGAACTTTTTCGTTACTTTGTACTTTTTTATGTTGCCCATAGTTTTGTTATAGTACAAGAGGCTATAGCATTCTTTCTCTTTTTAATAGTCTTTTGAACTTTCTCGTTACACCACTAGTTATCTTTAAGTTCACATCTACTCTCTTTGGTCACTCCAAACATCTCTAAAACCACCTTCTAAATGTAAATTGTTATTTTTTTTCACATGTTGTTTGCGTCGTATTCTTCATTTCAAGAGTCATTTTTCATAACTTTTTTCTTAAAGACAACTAACAGTCCTCTTTTTAATTTTTATCACTTTTTGCTTACAATCTTGGTTTGTTTATCTCTATGGACATGCACCTGAAATCGAAACACAAAAACTTATGTTGAAAAACAACACTCTCCTAAAATTACCTTACAATCTAAATATGCATGTTTGTCTTCTCTTCTATGCTTCATAAATCACAAATGTATTTGATCTTTTCAGTGTTATCTAATTATCTTCCTAGGTGATATTCTCATATTCCTATTAGTTGTGTGGCTACTGGCTAGGGATATAAACAAGATACCATATCACAGTGTCTAGTTAAATAGTAAACAGGTACTGTGTAGAAGCTCTGTTCATTTTCATCTGCCAGGATGGTACTAATATAGTAACAAATTATGCAGGGCTTGAATGCTTGGAGAGCATGGCTTTTAATGGCATTGCCACAAACCTAGTTGTGTACATCCACTCAGTTCTCCATGGTAGCATTGCTTCCAGTGCTTCAACTTCTTCTCTTTGGTACGTGACTAGTTTCTTTGTGCCTATACTTGGAGCAACCATCGCAGACACATACTGGGGAAACTATAAGGCTGTCTTGATCTCCTTTATCTTGTATTTACTGGTAAGATCAGAGGATTCCTGCTCAGCTCCTCAATCTTATTAATGTTTCATTCTTCTTTGTTATGTACACTTTTTTTTGAATAATCGAACTACTCAAGATGGTGCATTGTTGCTGTAAAGGTCATAATGAAATACTAATGCACATTGCAGGGTACGGTACTAATTACTGTTGGAGCATTTATGCCTGTTGCTCCAGCCTTATGCAACATGGAATCATGCTCGTCATTGAATGGGGCTCAAAATCTGGAATACTTCTCAGGTCTGTATCTCACTGCCATTGGCTGTGGAGGAGTAAGATCTGCATTACTTCCACTTGGTGCAGATCAATTCAACAGTGATAGCAGTTTAGATGTGCAAAAGAGAAGGAATTTCTTCAGTTTTTTCTACATTTGTGTCATCTTTGGTGTGATTACCTCTGGCACCATCGTAGTTTGGATTCAGGAAAATGTGAGCTGGGCTATAGGATATGGTATTGCCACTGCATGCATAGCTCTTGCTCTGATAGGCTTTTTGGTGGGAACTCCAATATTCCGGCGACATGTGCCCCATGGTTCCCCAGTAAAGAGTGTTTTCCAGGTCATTATCGCCTCTTTAAGGAACATGACCTTGAAGCTTCCTGCTAATAGCTCTCTTCTTTATGAGGTCAGGAGCAAGAACACACAGAAGAGTGAACCAAGACTGGCTCACACTGATGATTTCAGGTAATTCTCTTTCTATATATATAGTTAATTCTGAGAAACATATGACATTTCCCCCTTTTTTATCATGTTCAGCACCAGATGATGTTATCATGTGATGTCCATGTTTGTTCAGCTATTAATTACTTAATGATTTCTGAATGAAAGGCCTGACATAGGAACTCATTGGTGATCAATCCTCAGGCTGTGTAGCTCGTGCAGCTTATGAAGTGAAGATAGAAACATTAAATGATTATAAACAGTAGTAGTAATTATTTGTTAGGGATTGAATGCAATTTACAGGTGTCCCTTTCCGTCCTTTACTTTTATATGAAGTTGATATAATTGCTTAGATAATCAGCTTGTTGTCTCAGATTCTTAGACAAGGCTGCCATTATGTCTGATCTGAACTTGGACCAAGGCAATTGTAGAAGTCCATGGAGGACCTGTACTATAACTTAAGTCGAGGAATTGAAAATACTAATCTGCTTACTTCCAATATGGGCAACCGGAATATTCTTTGGTGCTGCAATCTCTCAAATGCACAGCACCTTCATTCAGCAGGGAACTGTGATGAACACAAAGATTGGCTCATTTTCAATTCCACCAGCTTCTTTGTGTTCGTTTGAAGTTATATGTGTGACGCTTTGGGTTTTTATTGTGAACAAAGTCATTATACCAGTGACCAGAACATGCTTTGCAAATGGGACGGAAATGACACAGTTGCAGAGGATCGGTATTGGGCGATTCCTGATGATACTGGTCATGTCAATTGCTGCATTTCTAGAAACGAAGAGGCTAGAGAGCGTCCAAGAGGGCGAGCCACTGAGCATTGCATGGCAGCTTCCACAGTACTTTGTCATAGCTGGGGCGGAGTGCTTCACTATTATCACTCAGGGAGTTCTTCCACGGTCAGGCGCCAGACTCCATGAAGAGCATGCTGATGGCATTCTCACTGCTCACCACAGCTCTTGGCAACTACATGAGCTCGGCTATCATCACCCTTATTGCCAGGGTGACCAGGACATGGCATAGCCCTTGATGGATACCAGATAATCTGAATAAAGGACACCTTGACTACTACTACTGGTGTCTTGCAGCCATCTCATTTGTAAATTTCATTGTTTATATCTATTTTGCCAGTAAATACAAGTTAAAGAAGGCTGTCATCCAAGTCTGAAGTTCTTTGTAAAGCTACCAGTTTGTACCACATGAAGTGTTTATGCACGTGTAGATTATATATGTTAAATTCTTTGTAAATAACTTCAATTTATGTTTTAGGAATAAAATAGCTTCATGTTGATCTGAGGATTCTATCCGAATCGGCAACGTACTTAATTCCATTATCCAAAAAATTCTGTATAGGTAATGTTGTAATTTCTGAATGAATGGTTCTACTAGTGCAGGGAAGTGAGTTTGAAATGGAAAATGTTGAATATTTATCTTTTTAGATCTGTTGTATTTAGAAGATTTCAATGTACATGGCAGTATATTTGCATGATGAATCTGGTCTGCCTGGCAATAGTCGATGAGAAAATCACCAATTTGATAGGCCTTTTTTTATTTTTATTTTTCTGAAACAGTTTGATAGATATTCCCATGGACATAAGCTTTATAGCTATTTCTGATTTTCTGTGTGGTCATGCATTTCTTTAACATTTGAGTTTTTAGCAGCCTTCAGGTGCAAGAGTACATAGAAATTGCATCAATTCATCTCAAAAACAAAAAAACAAAAAGAAAGAAGAAAAAGGAGAAAGGGATTGCAAAAGGGAGAGAGATTGCAGGCTTGCGGTGGCTGTTCACAGAAATGAATAGGGTTAAACTGCAAGTCTCCGCACTCCATCTTGGCCGTCCGATCTCAATCTGGCGGTTAGAACCGCCCTCTTCGCCGATTAGGCCTAAACACCAGACCACTCAGGCCAAAACCCTCCACCCCCTCGATCTCCTCCGCTCCAAAATGTGGCGCCGCCACCTCGTCCGCCGCCTCCTGCCGCCTCCGGCCACCACCGTCGCCGCCACCTCCCCCTCCCCCTCGCCCGTGATCCGCCGCCTATCCATCACCCCGGATCCCAGCCCGACGTCGTCGCTCGCCTCGTCCCTCGCCGGTGCGCTCGCTACGCTCTCCTCCACCCCGCCCCAGGCCACTTCCCCCGACGCCTACTTCTCCCTCCACTTCTCCGACGTCCGCCCCACCAACGCGCTGCTCGCCGAGGCGCTCTCCCTCTCCCCTCCCGCCACGTCACGTGCTGCTGCGGACCTCTTCCGCTTCCTCGTCCGCCGCCGCTCGCTCCACCCCTCTGACTCGGCCCTCGCGCTCGTCGTCCGCCACCTTGCCCGCCGCCGCGACTTCTCGGCAGTGCGCTCGCTCATCCAGGAGTTCCCCTCCGCACTCGGGCCCGCCACGCTCGACGCCTACCTCCTACACCTTGCTAGCGCCGGTCGCCACACGGACGCTGTCAAGGTGTTCGACGAATTGCCCGAGCAGCTCCGCACGCGTGAGGCGCTCACTTCTCTGGTCTCCTCGCTCTCAGCTGAGGGATGGCCCTCGCACGCGGAACGCGTTGTCAAGAAGGTCGCTAATGAGATCTTCCCAGATGACAATATCTGCACTTTGTTGGTATCTGGTTATGCCAATGCTGGGAAGCTTGACCATGCTCTAAGGTTGATCGGTGAGACGCGCCGTGGTGGGTTTCAGCCAGGATTGGACGCCTACAACGCGGTTCTTGATTGTGTCTGCCGCCTATGTCGCAAGAAGGATCCGTTGAGGATGCCTGCGGAGGCAGAGAAGTTCTTAGTTGACATGGAGGCCAATGGGATTCCCCGCAATGCAGGTACCTTCCGGGTGCTGATCACTAATCTTTGCAAGATTCGCAAGACTGAGGATGCAATGAATCTGTTCCGGCGAATGGGTGAGTGGGGATGCTCACCAGATGCTGACACCTACTTGGTGATTATCAAGAGCTTGTACCAGGCTGCCCGGATTTCCGAAGGGGATGAGATGATGACATGGATGCGGTCTGCAGGGTTTGGTGATAAGCTCGATAGAAAGACATATTATGGGTTCATCAAGATTTTATGTGGAATTGAAAGGGTTGAGCATTCTGTCAAGGTGTTCCGGATGATGAAAGGATATGGGCATGCACCTGGGACAAAGTCATATAGCTTGCTGATCGAGAAGCTGGCTAGGCATAACTTAGGAGATCGTGCAAATGCACTGTTCAGTGAAGCAGTGGCACGAGGTGTGACTGTGACGCCAGGAGCGTATAAGATTGATAAGAAGTATGTGAAGGAGAAGGAGAAGAAGGAGAAGAAGGAGAAGAAGAGGCTAACTTTACCAGAGAAGATGAGATTGAAGAGCAAGAGGCTGTACAAACTAAGAATGAGCTTTGTTAAGAAGCCTAGGCGTCGAATGCTCCGTGTTTGAGCTGACGTAATTTTCATACTCCTTCCCCTTTTTGTCTCTTTACGCAATACTTTATTTGCTTGAGTATCTGCTGTTGGATACTCCTGTGGTCCTGCTGGAGATTAGTTCAACGTTCTGTTTAGGTATTTTACCAGATATAAGCGTACTGAAAACTAACTTGTTTCAAGGGAGTTGATGTACAGAGATAAAAAAAAACTTTGTTTAGTGCTGACTGCTGAGTTCTCCACGCCATTCTATTTAAGATGTGTTAAAAGTTAAATGTCCTCACAAATGTATAGAAGACAAGTTGGAGTTTAGAATATTTCATACAATGGAACATTACAGTGCTGAATAGGCTTTAAATTTTAAGTGGAGAAATCGCACTTTCATATAGATGAAGTTTTGGAATGGTTGATTTTGGCAAGGATTAACCAACAAAAGGCAGGTTACTATGCTTGAGTGAGATTGTTAATTTCGACTGAAAGTTAGTAATACTTATTAATCAGCAGATTACCCATGGATTCTCATTAGCTGATAACGAGTTGGAGTTGCACTGATAGAAATGATGGAATCATATTTTTGCCTCTTTCTGCAATTATGTTGTCTGAGGTGTTGACTTTAGCCTTAAAATGAAAAGCACAAAATTGAAAGCACATAAAATCATTGATGGCCTGATATGCAACCTCCTACTACTCTGTTAGCAACTATATGCTTCAAGTTAAGTGAAAATTAGTTTAGGGAGTGGTGGAGGGTATATAAGCACTAGTTGGTATTCCTTTACTTCATTGAGGCAGTCACATTCCATGCAGTTATAGAGATAATATACTTCATATATGTTTAAAATTCTTTGCGGTTAAAATCAGATACTGAGTAGCAAGGTTAGGTTTAACCCATTCATGTAGTGAAAAAAAAGACTACTAATATATTCTGTATGGTGTCGTATCATTAGCTTGCTGTTTCAAACTTTGCTTCTCACTGTCCAAGCTAGTGCTTCTCACTCTTAATATATTTTTTGTTCTTATTCCTTAATAGTGAGTATGCTGTGCAAATTTAACATCAAACATAATTCTCATATTTTTGTAAAGTTGCAAATGCTCAAAGCTTATGCTTGGTTATACTTGATGGAAACAGCAGTGTCAGAAACCCAAGTTTAAACAAGATAAGTGGGATATACACCACTGAATGGTGTGTTTTCCCCATAACAAAGGTTGCAGTTGTTCTTGTAATGTTTTGTCCATGTCTAGATCTATTGAACGCTATCCTTACCCCTTTTGTTTCCTAACCAGATTGTTTAGCCAGTGTAGGAATGATGCTATAATCAAGCGCTCAAAATTCAGATGTCCTGGTATCTGCCTTTCTGTATATGCGATAGTGAATAAACATTTGTACCTGAAATTCGTTTCAACTTTTATGCAATAGTTCTCCCCACATGGTGCAGCATGCTCTCCCAGGATCTTCTAGGTGTTTTTTGAGTTCGTTATGTTCTGTTTCTCGCTTTCTCTCCTTGTATGCAATTTTTCATGCCTGCTGCTTTATCGTCTGTTTAATTCCAGTCTAAACTGATTTCATTATTCAAGCAAAACAGTGAAGTTTTGTGTAGTGAAATTAGATTGGTGCTTAACTTGAAATTTTGTTTTAAAACTATGTGCACATCTTTTTGATACACTTCTAAACGGTTGTTTTAATTACCTAATTGTTCAGTTGGAGCAGATGATCATGGGAAAGGAGAATCAGAAAGAGTCCACTTATAATTTTGAAGAGCAGAGAATTGGCGTCCTTCAATTTGCCTACCATTTTGAGCAGTTAACGGACAGCAACATTTTTCTGATCGGAGGAGGCTTCATGTGGTTTCTATCTCTTGGATGATGGATTGCTGACTCCTTGGTTATGTTCTGTGCAATTCCTTGTGGTTCATCAACACAAATAATGTATCGTTTTACTTAAACTTTTGTTCACCACATTGTTGAGAGGAAGCTTCTGGGATGTGATGAAGCAGCTAGCTGCAAATTTGTAGTCGATATTGTTTGAGCAATGTTATGTACACTCTAGTTTTTCATGAAAGATTTTACACACCACTCTACTGAAACCTACTTCCTGGACCAACTCTTCAAGAATGTTTGAACATCATTTAACCTTTTCCCCTATGTAAGAATGTGATCCAAAGAAAGGTTGAATGCATGAACTTGATCAGGATCAACAATTCCAACTCCACTAATTGGGAAATGATATTGCTGTGGGGTCATCTGTTTATCTGCTTGTTTGATTGATTGATGGCTTGATGCTGAGTCACGTAAGAATTTAGGTCTCAGCAATTGGGTTCTGCCGGGATGAGCAGAAACAGTCGAGGAGATCACGGTGCACACTTGGCTTCCTTTCTCAGATTTCCATCAGGGCGAAGGCCATTCATCTACCTGACTTTTGTTCCAGGAGTTGGACACTTGGTCTGTGTGCACTGGTGCTGCTTTTTTTTTTCTGGAGGAGAAAAAGTTAAAATCTCACAGGCCAATCTTGGATCGAGTGATACCATCCACATCATGATACAAGGGACCCTTGCTGTTGCTCCCTTCGTCCGTATTGGCATAGTTTGATGCATCGACAAGTGTTTTGATGAGAAGCAACTGGAAAAGAAGAGGGCAAAAGACAGGCAAATCGAAAAAAAAAAGGTTTTGATCTGAATTGATAGCTTCCAAGTAAATAAATAACCTCTGCTGGGCATTCTGAGGTAAGAAGCACATCATTGTTTGCGTGATATGGTTTAAATATTGAATTCCTAGCGCACTTGTATGTGTCTACATGAGATGTACGTATTTGTCTTCTGTGTAATTAAAAAAAATCAAAATTAAGGCCCTTTGTACAACACAGAATTTTTTACCGATCCTAATGAAAATTAAACTACTCCCCCTGAAATTATCCCTGCGTCTTATAGGCGGGGATTTCTTACTGAATGTATTATGGCTTTTTATAGGCTAAGCTTTAGCATTCCAACAAACAAATTAGTGAATTGCAACAGTAATAAATCCCTGTAAATTTCTTTTCACCCTTGTGGTATACTAGTTCAACTGCAAAGAAAGATGATAAAGTAGGGAACCCTATTTGCCTATGTGCAAGTCTGGGGGAAGACATGATGAGTTCTTGGTTTGTCCTAATTTATGGATTGACAGCTCACCAACCTTGGACCCTGTCCATTGTTTCCCCATAGCACTTTCTCTCTATCCCAATATCAGCATATATTTTTTGCACAGTAGGACAAACAGTATGTTGATAGGGATTGATTTGGCCCTTAAATAATTGAGGAAACAAAAACTCACATCCCTACAAAAGCAGTCTCTCTCAAAAAAGGATTTTGTATGCACCCAGCAAAATGTTTGGTTGTTGAGCTTCCAAAGCTGGGGGCCTCTTGGCACTTGCATGATGCTGGGACATTGCTAGAAAATTGCCATCTTAACCATGGTGCTTACCAATAAACCAACCAGATGGTTCTGAAGAAAACTCTGCAATTAGTCCAATCAAATCAGCTGGATATGAGGATGGGACTCAGCTGCCTCCATTTGATGCAGCAATCATTCCATGTTCTGAACTTAAGCCGTGGAGGCACATAAGCTTGAGAATGACATGTCTGTCCATGTCATCATCTCAAAGCTTTGTATGGCTGCAAATGTAAAGAATCCAGGAAAATTCAAGTAAGTTATCCAGTGGCTTAAGGCAATGATTTATCAAAGTATACCAAATCCAACTTGTAAAAGTATGTGTCTGTATCTAGGTAAGAAGAGTGAAATGAATTATTTTTATCTCAAAAAAATATTATTTGGATTTGAGTTGAGAAATACTGACTGCTGAGTGTGTCTGCTCCAAGGTAAGAACAGTTTAGTCGTGATCAAAATTGAGAAAACGTTTCAGAGGTTATGAATTGTTTGGTATTGCAAGCTTCTTAGATGAAATTATAAGATTTGCATAATATTAGGGTTGTTGTTTTATGGTACACCATACTAATGATAGGTGGGCACTAGTATGGATAAAATCTAACCGTTCAATCGTATGGATGTTTTTGTAAATGACAAGATAATTTCGGAAATTTGAGACTGGGGCTAATCTTTCGCACAAATTTTGTGTATATAACAAATTACATATATTACCCATACTACTAGAGGGGTCTTACTAGTACAGAGTGGATCTCAACTATTGGATCACTAGTACAACCTTCAAACTATTGGAACACTAGTACGACCTATTGGTATATGATAACGTGGAAGAAAAGAACTCTGCAAACACGTAAGAATGCACACAATTGGCGTGATTCCTACCAGTTTCAACTCAACTTTGTTACAATCCCAGATAAGTTAAAGTAGCCTAGAGTTGAAACGAATCTCTAAATCACGGTTTAATTACGTTAATAACTGCTTTTCAAGCATTATATCTCACTCTTTTAAAACCCTCCTATCTATTATCTCTTTCTATGATAGTTTTGGTATCTCTCTTTATTAGCTAAATACTAATCCGTGATGTAGTCTTATTTTAATCCGGAAGTAACCTGTGTGACTATTATTTATTTAAACAATAACATGAGAGATACATATTTTTTTAAGATTTTATGTTTGTCCAAAACCCACTACATAATTTTTCTTGATATCTTATCATAAACTTTTTTCAAGTTAATAAAACCATATGTAGATCCTTTTTCTACTCTCTAAACTATTTTATAACTTGTTTTATTAAGAAAATTATTTCTATGGTTGATCTTTTAGATATGAAACTAAATTGGTTCATAAAGATTCGTATCGTTCCTCTCAAACGTTGTTCGATAACTCTCTCCCATAACTTTATAGTATGGCTCATTAACTTAATTCCCCGATAATTAGTACAACTTTGAATCTCTCTCTTATTCTTATATATTGGTACCAATATACTTCTCCTTCATTCCTTAGACATCATATTCGATTAAAAAATATTGTTGAACAACTTGGTTAGTTATACTATAGCTATATCCTCGAGATAACTCTACACCTTGATTAGAATACCATTAGGCCTATTGTCTTATCTCTTTCATTCTTTTTAAGGCTTCTCTAACCTCGGGTTCTTGGATCCTCCGCACAAAACTCCTATTAGTGTCATCCGAAGAGTCGTCCAACTGAACGGTAATGTCTTTCCTTCCACCATTAAACAAATTATTAAAATACTCTTGCCATCTATGTCTAATCTCATACTTATTCACCCAGAGCTGCTCCCTCTTCTCCTTAATACACTTAACTTGATTGAAGTCTCTCATCTTACTATTATGAGCCCTAGCTATTCTATAGATGTCCTTTTCTCCTTCTTTCGTACTCAGACATTGGTATAAATCCACGAAAGCCTGCCCATTTGCCTCACTCACATCTCATTTTGTGGTCTTCTTTGCCACCTTATACTTCTCCATATTATCCTCACTCCTATCATGCTCAAGCGTTTATAGCATTCTTTTTTCTCTTTAATAGCTTTTTGCACATCTTCATTCCACCACCAAGTGTCTTTAATTTCGTGTCCATTCTCTTTGGTCACTCCAAACAACTTTAAAGCAATCTTTTATATGTATGTTGTTATCTTCTCTCACATGTTATTTGTATCGTCTTTCTCCTTTCAAGAGCCCTCTTCGATAACCTTTTTCTTAAAGACATTTAATGTCTCCTCTTCTAACTTACACCACTTGGTTCTTGCAAATTTAACTTGTTTATCTCTACGAGCATACACTAAAAAGCGAAAGTCGGACACAACCAGCTTATATTGAAAAACCACACATTCTCTAGGTATCACTTTACAATCCACACAAGCTCGTTTATCCCCTCTTCTTATAAGGAAAAAGTCAATCTAGCTAGAGCATTGACCGCTGCTAAAAGTTACTAAATGAGATTGTTGCTTCCTAAAGAAAGTGTGACTATCATCAAATCAAAAGCTATAGCAAAGTCTAAGATTTCCTCTCCCTCCTGATTTCTACCACCATACCCAAAACATCCATTTACGGCCTTGAAACATATACCTATTGCACCTATATAACCATTAAGATCTCCTATAAAATATTTCTCGCTACTAAGTGCAGCTTTAACCAAGCTATCTAAATTTTCCTAGGAATGTCTCTTAACATTCTCATCCTGAGCTACTTAGAGGGCATATGCACTAATTATGTTTAAGACTACATCACTAATGATAAGTTTAACTAAGATGTTTCTATCTCTTTGTCTTCTCACCTTCACCACATCATCTTTAAGGCTCTTATTCCTACTTCATTTATGTTTGAAGTTGTCCCTATGTATCATAGCTTGAAGTCGGTATTGTCCATCTCCTTCGCCTTCTGATCCTTCCATTTAGTCTCTTGAACGCACAAGATATTTACACGCCTTCTAACCGTTGTCTTGACTAGCTATTTTAACTTATCCGTAAGAGACTCTACATTATCATCTAAAAATTAAAAAAAATGTCTGTCTACATGAACAGATCTAATTTGATAGGAGTGGATCAACATCAATAATAGACAATTTGAAGCAACAGTGAAACTTATCAAGTAAAAGAAATTATAGTTATACTTGGGAGGGGGGACATTCCTTCTATTTGTTCTAGCTCCTTAATTATAATTATACTTGGGAGGGGGCTGGACATTCCTTCGAGCTCCTTTTTAGCAACGATCCTTTGCAATATTTGGATGTAAATTTGGTGCAAGGGAGCCAAAACTTTCCCTTAAATTGACTACTGATCACACTGGGAATGACCGGATAATAGCTTGTTTTCAGGCACGTTGGAAACATGAACTTGGTTTGGCCAAACGTTCAAGTCTTAGGTAACCTTACATGAGAAGACATTACTGTGTTATGCAAATTTCGCACAAGCAATTTTGTGTTGAAGCTATGAGATGTTCAGATAGGACTGACAAACTACAACTTCGATCTTTGTCGTCAGAGATTGAAACTGATTTTGGAACATTTTTACTACTCTTCACATAGATTGAATTTTATTTGGAATCTTATACATAGACAGAATACTATGAAGTACATCAGAAACTTTTTTCTTAATAACTTTTCAGGTTTCTTGAAAAAAAATTCATACCCATTTTGTGGCCTAACCGAAAAGGTTTTCATGCTGTCTCTGTATTTGGGCTTTTGCAATTGATATGTTGCCAAAATGAAAATTGTCTGTAGTCCAACAGATGCATCTCTATCCTCATGTAGCTCATGCCTCATAATTCATCTTGTTCGGTAGTAGTAGAAAATAAGTAGGCTTGAATTCCATGTTTTTTAAGAGAAAAATCTGAGGCAGGATAAGCATCGTATGCATGGAACTTGTACTTTTGTGATCAGGAACACTGAGTAACATAGCGAAAATAAAGAAGTAAAGAAGAAAAAAAACAAATGGATTTTAGGGTGTCAACAGAATGGACCATGGACCCTCCATGCTTATTACAAATGCTTGACATCCATCCCCTCTGTCGTTTGCAAATGCAGACAGGAGCTCCATCGTTTTCTGAAAAAAGATGAGGACTGCAAGCGCCCCTGCCAATTGTACCAGCAACATGGCAGATGAGAAAATTCTTCAATCTCTTTCAGATGCCTTAGCAAAACTCACACAAAAAGAAAACAAAAAGGGAGATAAAAACTGACTTTGAAAGCAAAGAAAAAATTACAACAAAAATGTATATATGTTCTAAAATATAAACATTTATCACAATATGACTAGACATCCCTATGACTAGGTACATACCCAAAATGCATAATCAAAAATGTTTGTATTTTTTTGGAATACGTAAAAGAGTTGTGTATCATTATATTAAGATAGAGTTTTGTAAAGAGCTAACAAAAGGGGAACAAAGTTAGGAAAACTAAATCTCCTGGTTATCTATTGCCACCTAAAACAAACGGCTACGACAATAGGCCCATCGCACACCAAAGCACTGCCTCTTTTACAACCACTTGCGCCAGTTCACACCATGACTACTGTTCATGATTGAACACCCGATTGTTCCTTTCTTTCCAAACTGTCCAAGCGACGAGAGTTACCACTGTGTTGAGGCCTCGTCACCTTAGGGATGCACTTCCTATTTTCGCACCACCACGAGAGGAAAGACAAATGCCCATTGGGGAAGCAATGGGGTTGTCCAATGGCATTGAGGACCATCCACTAGAATTGATTGGATTCTGGACAAGCCACAAGGATGTGATCAATTGTTTCCTCTCATTGGTCACAGAAAATGCATCGACCATGGTTGGACAAGTCTCTTTTGCTCAACCTGTTTGCTATCTAGCAGGAGCGATGTGCAGTGAGCCAAGAAAAGTACTCGCATTTGTGAGGTGCAAGGTAGTGCCAGATTGGCGCTGCTGAGAAACCTTCATGTCCTAGGAAAAATGCCTAGTAAGCTGATCGAGTTGAGTAGTTGCTCGAGGCCTCCCAACGCCAAAGAAGTGTCGGGATGATCGTGCTTAGGACCACATTGTTGATTCACATCCATAGGTTTAGGTACTCGATGATCTCGCCTCAACACCAAGGGAGCCATGCACATCCCTGATCTAGCGGCACTCATGAAGGGCTTCTGTGACCATCCTTCTATAGCAAGTCAAGTTAGTCACTTGCCTATAGATTGTTGGGGCAAGGATTTTGATACTCAAATCATTAAGCTAGGCATCCTCCCAAAACAACAAGGTTCTGCTATCCTAAAGCTGACATAATGTGGATGCCGCAACAAAATCTCGTTCCTAGATGGAGATAGGGATAGGCAGCCCTTGCTATGGCTTGCTAGGGTTGGTGCAGAGAGACCACTGTTTGTGTGTGGAGATCGGTCCACCGTGTTCGTCGATGGAGGTCCGACACGATGCGCCTATACACGCGAAGGCTTAGGAGATCTACTTAGCTTTAGTGCAGGTTTTTCAGCTCGTTGGAGTTTTCTGGTTGTTGGGGTTACGAGCGTGCTAGTCAATTTAACCTATAATTGATAAGGAAGACAAAGAATTAGATCATCAAGCCAATTGGCCGATAGGTCGATACGGACTCCTGATATCGACTGGAAGTGTCGATAGAGTTGAGATAGACATTGGCTGTGAGTCTAATGCACTCTTGCTATTGGCTAGTTATCGATAAGGACTATAGCGCTTATACATCAGCTAGAAAGCCGATGACAGCATAGACAAATAGCGAGGAATAAAATAAAAAACTCATCGGCTATAAAGCTGATGACGCTCTGAATAGAATATGTGATAAGTAGTAGAGAGCGAGATCTGATTTCCCAAAGTGAGGAGACTTAGCGACTACCGATGATGGTACTATTAGAGCTAACCTTGATAGATCGAACCGAACCGAAATAGTATAAGGCTGAGACTAATGACACCAAAACGGCGGGAGTTAGATTGGACGTACCGACGGAGGGAACGGATGAACCCATCGGTTGTTAATAGCTGCTAATCCAATGCAGACATATAAGTAAACTCATTTGCTAGCTGAGCTAATAGGATGAACGAAACCTGCTAGATCTTGATACCAGCCCTATTAGACACAACCTTAATAGATCAGACCTAACTAAGACAATATAAGGCCGGATCTAATATAACTAGATCAATCATTAGCGGATTAATCACTAGACAAGATATGTATATTGGCTGAAAAGCCGATACACTAGGCGTGAAACTCAGTGTAAAGATAACTTATCAGCTAACTGCTCTGATGAAATGTCGTATAAAGACCCACCGATTTATGACTCAATCTACTATCAATAGTTTGAAAAGTCAGACTTAACTGATGCAACTTGAGACTGATGACGGTAAAAGAATCTCGATAAGCCAATAGATCCCACACGAATGTGATGTGATATATCCGATCGGACTAAGAGGTCGGATCTAACCGATGTAACCTTAGACAGAGCAGATACACCAAGATAGTGGTGGGACTTACCTCTTCGTTGGAGTTCGGAACTAATTGATGTAACCCCACGTTGAGAGTCAAAACCCACCGGGAAAAACTTAGATGAACTAGGGTGGCGATGCACCAAAATTATATTGATCTATGGAGATTATTTACAAGCCTCCAGGAGGTCTATATTTATAAGATATATCTTATATGATATATTTTATAAAGATACAACTATCATTCCGTGACTTTTATGGCTCCTTAGATCTGGTCTTATCTAGATAAATTTCTATCTTTGACTAAACTGAATCCATCTTTATCCATCCGATCAGCTTTTTCCCTGTATCAATTGGCCTCTTTTCATAAGCAAATCGGCTTTTCGATCTTGTCTGCATAAGCTTACTAAATTTTGGTGTTAACAACCACAACCATCTTGCACGCAAGGCTAGGCCCATGAGCTATAGATTGTAGATCCCTAAACCACCAAATTGCTTTGGCACACAGACTTTCGACCATTCTAGAAGACAATGGCTATCTTTGGCTTCCGCACGACCTTTCCAAAGGAAGCCATGCCAGATTTTGTCAATACCTTTGATGACCCACTTTGGTGGATCGATGTCTATCAGTAAATAGATTGGGATGGCACTTAGGATTGATTTAACCAAGGCAAGCCTATTGACGGCAGCCATTTGCTTAGCCTTCCATGACAGTAGTTGGGCAGCCACCTTGTCGACAAGTAGTTGCAAATCAGCCTTTGAAAGCTTACTAGTTGACAATGGTAGCCCAAGATAGTTGCACAGGAAACCAACAACTAGGTAGGGCAATAAGGCTGTGATGTGTGCCATGTCGTCTTCTTGGCAACTGATGGGGATCGCCAAGCACTTGTTGTAGTTGGTTCTTACCCTGGACGCTTTCCTAAACAAGGATCTCTTGGATCACTTGCATCTCAACTTCCATTGGTCGTACAAAAAGAACCACATCATCCGTATATAGGAAGATACGATGGGGGATCGGCAGGGGTTGGAGAAGGCCGGACACTTCGGCCTTCAAGAGCATGGAGTTCAGCACATCCATGATGATGACAAAAATCATAAGGGAGAGGGGGTCCCCCTATCAAACTCCATAGGCATTCCAGATACATTCGTCGAGGCAACCGTTCAAAAGTACTCTAGTACTAGTTGTGCGATAGAGAATGGAGATATGGGATCTCCAATGCCGACTAAAACCTTTGTGGCAGAGCACCTCTAGGATGAATTGCCAGGAAACCGAGTTGAAGGCATGAGTAATGTTGAGCTTAAGTAACCCGCCGGTATGTTTGCATTCGATAGCTTCTTTGTCAATTGCCACACGAGCATAAAGTTGTCATGTATGCATTGGCCTTTCACAAATGTGCTCTGATTCGTTGCAACTAGGGAGTCTAGCTTCGACGCTAGTCTTCTTGACAAGATTATGGCAAACAACTAGGCAAAGTTGTGGAGAAGGTTGATAGGTCAATAGTTGCGCAAGCTAGCATCATTAGCTTTCGTGGGAAGGAGGGTGATGAAAGCATCTTAGCCTCCATGTGTTGTGGTTTTGGTGATTAATGACGATATAATCATTGGACTAATCAATTTCTCTAAGTGCGATTGAAAAATGCTTAGGGTTCCAATGATGATCCATCAAATATACTACGGTCAAAGACCGATTAAAATAGAATGATGGATTCATAAGGAACATTGGTATGTCGAAGTGTATTCAAGGTGTTGAGTGAATGCGATAGAAATAGGTTTCCTTTATATTCTAAAGACCGTACTATGAAGAGGGGAGTTTGTTTTAGTAGCTTAAGGTTATAAGTGCTAGAGTCTAGATGTGGTGCACACTAAGTTTCTAGTCTCTCTAAAACAAGTACAAAATCCCCTAAAAGTTTTGAGCAAAAAATCCTTGTTTGTGTATCCATGTTTGCTCTGAAACAAGTGTGGGTCAGACAATTCAGGTGGTTTTAGACAATCTGACCCAGCATGTGGTTTGGCTAGTGATCACAGCTAGACCAGATAATTTAGGTCAATGTCAGACTGTCCAGCTAAATAGTGATCATGTGATCATGTGTTGATTGTGTGGGATCAAGTGCCAAGTCAGACAATCTAGTGTTGATCAACATGTCTGGCTAGTTTAATATCTGAAGTGGTCATGTGTTGACTGGATAAAGGAATTAAATTGACCAGACAATCCTACATTGATAAGACACTCCGATCTTATTGTGGTCGGCTTGAGCCAGACAATCTGAAACAATGCTAGATAGTTTAACCCATGCTTTGTTCGGTGGATGCCGAAAAAAGTGTGACAATTACTTTGTCTAGTAGCGGTGCTAGACAATGTGTAATGGATAATCTAGCTTGAGTCAAATTATCCAGCTCTTTATAGGATAACAACTAATTGGTTAACGACCGATGGAAAAGTGTAAAGAGTCAGATAGTCTAACACGGTATTGAATTGTCTGACTCTATACAGTTTTGGCTGGTTTTGCACAACAATTATAAACGGCTAATTGGCTCTATTTTGCCTATAATACCTAATCTCTTGGACCCCTGGTATCTTTTGAAACTTATTCTAGCTAGTGCAACCTTGTGCAAGTCAAAGAGTCAATTTGTGCTAATTGTCTTTATTCTTTCTAAAGCTTAGTGCTTACCCTTAAGTCTCTAGTAGCTAAGTGTGCACTCACCAAGAGTCTTGTGCTTCAAGTGACGAGTATCTCTTGTTACTCTTGGCATCTCAGCGTGCTTAGACAGCTTTCGAGGTGTCTCTTGTTACTCTTGGCATCTCGACGTGCTTAGATAGCTTTCGAGGTGTTCCTGGTGATCTCTCGGAAGATTGTGAGAGACCCGATGGTGTAGTGAAAGGTTTTGGGATTCACCTTCCAGAGTAGAAAAGAATTACCCATATGAGTGTGTTTTTAGACTTTGTGACCAAAGGAGGGAACGACATTCTTGTGTAGAGTGATCCGACAAGAATTAGTGGAGATAGCCAATCTTCGATACCTTGGAAAAACTCGCTTGCATCTTCTCTCTTCGCTTTATTTTCCTTACAATTTATTTTGAGTTCTTTCTTGTGTTTTCTTTGTAGAGATGGTAGAATCGCTAGGAATGGCTATAGGTTGCAAAACTTGGGTTCATACATAACCTAGGCACTTAGGCTAGATTAAGTTTTATAAGATTTTATTTTGACCTTTGTTAACTAGGAGTCCTATTCACCCTCCTCTAGGACATCTTTGATCCTTAAGGTGATGAAAGTTGTGTTAGTTCCGTTGAAGCTAGAGCCATCCATGCGATGAAGTTGTGAGAGCACTTCTAGGATGTCCTCCTTAATGATATCCAAACAGAGTTTGTAGAACGTGCCATTGAACCTATCCGATTCTAGCACTCTATCACTTGGGTTGTCTTTGATCGCCTCCCAAACCTCCCCCTCGGAGAATGGGTCGTCTAACTCGATCATGGGGCTTTGGGGTTGGCTAAAGAAGGAGAGGTTTAGCGAATGCGACTGGTGTGCAACCGTTCCCAGGATTTCAGTGTAGAAATCCTTGACAATGCCCTCCTTTCCCACATGCGAAGTGCTAGTTTCTCCACCAT
Organism: Oryza coarctata; assembly: GCA_030770085.1. NCBI lineage: Eukaryota > Viridiplantae > Streptophyta > Magnoliopsida > Poales > Poaceae > Oryza > Oryza coarctata. The sequence goes on from CM061475.1 coordinate 17,372,899, forward strand.
TGGTGAGCTGCTAGATGAAGTTTTTCCTTTGATGATACGAAACTTGATGGTGAAAGAATCTGGTATTTGAATCCCCTTCCTTGACCTAGGTTATCTACGACAATTGCCTTGCCATAGCATACTCAAGAGAGGTAAGGGCAAGAATCCTTTGTTTCAGCACCCTGAATAAGGCTTGTTCCTGCTAGCTTAGGGGGCACCACTCCTTGGCGACGTCAAAGAGTTCAAAGAGCTCCTTTGCCATAGCAAGCTGAAGTTTGATGTTACCAAATTTCTTATCACTCCAACTTTGCAAGGCTTTAGCCGTTGCCTTGAGCTTGTAATATAAGCGGCTTGCACAACGTCATGGAACCCATCTTGTCTGACCTAGTAGATTTCGAAGAGAAAGCACCATTTCCTTTAGTCCATGGGTACAAACACGAAAAGTAGAGGGCAGTGATCCAAAACCATGGTGGGTAGTGCTTTCAAAAAACAAATGGGTAAGGCAACCAATCTTCTAATGCAAACATCCTATCAAGCCATTCAAGGGTCGGGCTATTCCAACTGTTTGACCATATGAAATTTTGTCTATTGAGGTGTATTTCTTGAAGCTCTAGGTCTTCAATCACCCTTTGGAAGCAACCCATCATACATCGGTGAAGGTTGTTGCTGTTATTTTTGTTGGCGTCTTGGTATATGAGGTTGAAATCTCCTACTAGTAACCATGGCTCTATCAAGGAAATTTTTATATCCCTTAGCTCTTGCAAGAAGCAGATCTTGTTAGGGTCATCTTGTGGCCCATAAACAATTGTGATATGATGCACGACCCTATCTACCAATTTCAATCATGTCGTTAGGAAGAATTTGTTAAGAGCAAGATCGTTGCAGTCAACCATACTAGGATCCCACCCTAGGAGCACACCACCTCTAATCTAATCAGCCAAGAGATAGTGGAACCTCAATACATTGGGGCCTAGGAATTACAATGCCAAACCATTAGAGATTACAATGAGTTTGGTTTCTTGAAGGCAGACCACGGCTGGCTTGGCATCCATGACCACGAAACAAACAACATCGCGGTGAGCTTTGGTGTTGAGCCTGCACACGTTCTACACCAGGCAGTTAACATTCATGATCGACATTAGAAGGATTTTGTGACCAGACAACCTTGGCCCCTTTCACTCCCCGACGATGACCAATAGGCTTGCCTCGACCTATGTCACAGGGAGCTTGATGTTGAAGAGGTTAGCGAGAGCATGAACATGCTCCTAACTGAGGGGCCACGAGAAGATGTCCTAGTATTCCTTGATGGCATGCATGTTCTGATGTTTGTCATCAGTTGTTGGCACATCGATTCCAAGCTTCTTGGTGAGGACGAACTAGGTGTGAGCTAGCATTGGCGTCCTACAGAACGCCTGCACTATCTTCCACCCGCCGTGGTGCAGTGTGGATTCCGTTGGCTATTTGAAGAGTTGGTGCAAAGCTTGCACATTAGGCAACTGGAGGATGGGCTAGAGCAGATGTTTTCTAACTCTCCTAGAGAAGGTGATGAGGATGTCATGATTTGTAGGTGGCTTAAGGCCTACAACTTGTTGGGTCGAAGGGAGCACCCCTTGACTCTGGGCCAAGCTGGCCTGTTGTCTCTAGGCTAGCGGCTCAGGGGTGACCAGTAGGGCAACAACTCAATCTATCCCAACAGTTGTTGTCGACCCTGGTTTTAGAAACCAGAAACCTAGTGTGTCTCTCGTACCATTCCCTGGATCTATAGATGATACACACATATACATAGCTGATAATATATTATTTAACAATATTACAATACATTAATATTATAAAGGTTGCCTGAGTGGGACCCAAATAGACCAAGCATGGCCATCTACAAAACCAAATAACAAAAGAAGTAGATGAGATAGCTAAAGCAAAGCTGCGGCGATCCAAAACTACTCCACAGGCATTAGATGGGGATCCTAAGTCCCTATGGCACCTCCTCCGTCTCCTCAACCCTAGGAAGATCGTTGTGAAGGTCAACTCTTGTCTCCATCTCTTAAAGAGGGAAAATAGCAATGGTGAGTACATAAAGTACATGCAAGCCACCATTACAATATGCAATGATGCACACAAGGATCAATGAACGCTAGGGTTTGTTTGCGTAATGCAAGTTTTCATAAACATTTCACAAAACTATGACAGTATTTTTAACTGAAAATAACATTAAGTTCAAGTTGTGTAATCAATCCCTAGTGTTCATCTTCCCAAGCTCCTCTTTGGGTTTGTTTACCTCTAGGCTCAATTTATCCACTTTAAATCCACTAGAAACCTACCCTGACCCTAGATAGTTCCCTAATCATCCATCCAATCCATAGTCCTAATTCAATTTTAAAAGATTATAAGTCTAGTCAAGAGCAGTACAAGTCTTGGCACTCAATATCCATGAGTATGGCTATTCGAATAGATTGATTTACTCACACTATAGTAGATGTACGCTATACCCGTACTCCACGACTTTGCCCAACACATGAGCTTAGTCCCAACACATGGACCCATCATGGCCTAGTATTTTAGGTCCCATTCAACGGTGGTACCTACCCTATGAACTTATGCCCCCATCATACTACCAGGTTTCGTAAACCAATAGTGAGATAAGTTCTGGCATTTTTGGGGAATCAAAGGAAAGGAGTATATAGCACAATTGGTTAGGTTTTAGTTCAATTAACCACATCGCGCGTGGGTGTCACGTCACATGTTACTATGGTTTGAACCTCAGCATGCCTGCTTCTTTGTAGTGGCCCTAATCCTCTAGGTCTAGTGAGAAGTTGTGGCCATAACTCAATTCATTTTCTGCATTGATTTCTAACTCGATCCTTAACCGACCAAGGTTGGCACTAGACGGAAACCACCGAAGTCTTCTAGCCACCCCAGTCTAATTTATCTTTGTTGTAATTAGGGTTTTTGGTTTTCACAAATATTTTCCATAATCTCCGTGGAACGTCAATACATGTCATCTTCCGCTTTTCAATAACCACCACTACCTTAGCAATTATTCCTCAACATAAATATATCATATGACAAACATCTAACAAAAAATTGCTAAGTATGTGTCAATAAATGACTAAGGACTTACGTATAAATACGGTTAAATATGACACAGGTAATCAATATCAAGATATGCATAGCAACAATTAGGTACGTGATTAAAATATAGCAAGCAATTTATTTGTAAACAAAACATTTACAATAATAGATACAATGTGATAATGGAGAGGTTCATGATGACTTGTCTTACCTAATTAGAACATCCTCAAGGTCACAAAAAGGTGACACCTCTTCATATACGTAACCAATCACAAACAGTGTCTTAATACTATAGCTAATGCAAAATAAATAAAGCTATGAATATAAATAAAATTTCTAAAATAGGCAAAAAAAAACCAATGCCATTAGGTAAATCTTAATTTTTGATGAATGTTGGTAAAAAGTTTCAATGTATTTTGATTTAAAATGAGTGAGCTATTATATTTCAAAGATTCAAATTTGAATTAAATCATATTAAATGCAAAACCTCATGTTTAGCTATTTTCCATTTTTGCGTGAATTCTTTCAATAAAGGAAAACCTTTCTTTTACTGACAGGTTGGTCCACATCATCTTAATTACGAAGGCCTTTATTTTTCAAAGGAAAAAGTCTAGAGCTAATGACAGGTGGGGTCATGGTCAACCTTGACCGGGTCAAAAATGACCATCTATGGCCATGGGCCCACATGTCAGTGTGATAGACTTTAAACAAGATTTAAACATGTTTTATTAATGGATGGGGCCCATTCGTTAGCCTAACATGTTAATCTCATTATTAACTTAACTTCCCTCATTAGCTTTAATTTGATTTTAACCAAAATCAACCCGGATGGGGCCCAGAGGTCAGTCCCTCTTCTCTCGTATTCCTCTCTTTTTTTCTCTCCTTCTCTCCTACTCTCTCGTTCTCTCTCCTCTCGCTCACACACTAGCAGGACGATCGAGCTAGGGCACGAGCGCGCCGGCGCTTGGCCAACCGGAGCCTAGGGCGGCTAGCGATGGAAGGTCGATGAGGTCCTCGGCTACCACTTGAATGCGGTAGAGCGACTGCGGCAGCTCGGGGGTGGCCTCACGGCTGGGTGCGGCGGCACGGTGTTTCGGGCAGAGAGGGGCGCCGACGAAGCGGCGAGGAGTCCGGGCGGCGGCGGCAGGAGAAGCATCCGTGGATGGCACCTAGCGGGTTCGGGGAGGCTGGCGGCGATGGGAAAGGCAGGGCGCAGGCCGTGCGGTCAAAGCATGGCGGAGCTCGGTCGCCGGCGAAATTCGTCGGCACCGAGGGGCAATCGGTCGGCTCGTCGCTTGCTATGGCTTTCTCTCGACTTAGGCAAGGTTGTTCCCTACTTGGCCTGGCCGGGAAAGCTCTCTCACGGCGCGGCCTACGGCGGTCCTTTCCCGGCACAGCGGTGAATGCACGGCGTTGGCGCCAGGGCCTAATCGACAGCGTATGGAGTGTGGCTGGCTATGGGACTGCTAGGGCTATTGGCCAGTGACGAGGCCGCGACGGTCGTCAACCTCAATTACTGGCGGCGTGGGCGTCGTCCTTCTCTCCTGTGGATGACGACACGCGAGGCCGGGACACACGGATGGGGCAAGGACGCGTGAGACCTGAGCGAGAATGCGAGGGTGGCGCAGCGAGCAAGGTTGGCCAGTGCAGGGATGCATCGTCAACAAGTCGTGTGGACCCCTCAACATGATGGTCGGCAGCCGTTTGCACTGTGGCTCGGCAGGCAGCGGCGACACACGGTACTACAGCGGCAGCACTCTGCGGGCGAGCATGCGGCGGCCGCGGGCAGAGGCTGCTCCGCCGGTTGGCCGGGCAGCGCCGCGGTAGCACCCGACAGGCGACGATGATGGAGCACCGGCACGGGCTAGGCAGTGCCGCGGGCAACGGTGGACAATGGTTTGCCCTAGCTCGGCGGATTGCTGGGCCAGGACGAGTAGTGGGCCAGCTTGGCCTCGGTTGGCTGGACTAGCCGAATAGGGGGTTGCGTTAGACTTCGGCTTAACCGGGCCAAAGAGTTAGCAGGCCGGATAGATGGCTACCACCACAGGTGGACTTTAGGGTTGAGCACGTTAACTAGACTTGGGCTAGCAGTTGGCCCATTTAGCTTTAGGGTTTCGAAAGAGATTTGCAATTAACTTTTGAGTATAGATTTTGAGTGTGATTTGTTTTAATTTTTGGACAATAAATGCCAACATGATGCACAGTTTACAAAACGTTTTTGAAAGTTGTGATTTTTAATTCCTGAATTTTAAATTCGAATTTTTAAACTCGTGGGGCCCATCCCGTGAAGGCCCAATGTTGCTTGTGAGCCTGTGAAAGGCCGGCAATCAGGGTGGAAAAGGCGACCAGCGATAGACAGCAGCATTGTCGGGGTGTGGTCAAGGACCACCTTGCTGTGTCCGCCTTGGAGGCCGGGTCGCCGGAAGAGACAAGGCTAGCAGCGCTTTGGCCCAGGAGGTAGACAGCCTCTTTATCAGGAGGAAATTCTCAGGGTGAAGTGGCCTCACCGAGACGCTATCCAGCGGCACGCGAGCTGCTCGTGGACGAGAGGCCGGCGCGGGAGAGCACACCAGACAACCGACCAGGGCGTGCTCCAAGAGAGCGGCACGGGCGCGCATGCCCCAAGAGAAGGGGAACACGTAAACCTCCTTGTGGGGTCGAAACAAGGAAGACGCCGTCGGGGTGCGATCGGTGAGCGCCGACGGGGCTCGGTTGGTGAGCGCCGCCTGCGTCCCTCAGATGCCTGGCGGGCCTCGAGAGGCCTCGCCGCGATGCGGTCTGCCACACGACGACGACGAGGCCATGGGGCACGGGGTGACTGGGCACCGCGACGAGGTTGGCGGCGGGCTGGACATTGCTCGAGGCAATGGCCCAGCTCCCCGCAGTTGAATCAGGTTGTGGGTGCCCTGCACTCAGCACGAACGTGACTTCTGCTGAAGCAATCGAAGCACTTTCCTGCGAGGCCCTCGGGGACCGTCTTGGCGGGCCGCGGCGGCGACGGGGGGCGCGTCCGAACTTCTTGGAGCAAGCCGTCCGCCAGCCGCCCGTGGTCTCGACCTCTCTGTTCTGCAGGTGGAAGCGACCGGAGGAGGAGGGGCCCACATGGGGTGGCGGCGACTAGCGAGAGGCCCCCGCCTCTTCCCGGGCCGCCCCCTTGCCCTTGTCCGTGGCCTGCTGGGGGACGACGAGCACGGAGCGGAGAGGGCCAGCTGGAGCGCGACCCGCTGGCGCCGCCACGAGCGAACCCAATCGCCCACCGGCAGCCGCGGCTACGGGTGGCGGGGGCACCGGAGCTCTGGAGGCGGCCGATTCTTCACTCGACACGGAGTCTTCTCTCCAACGCTTCTCCTTGGCCGTCGGCTTGGACAGCAGCGCCGCACGGAGGTCGAGGCAGCCGGGAGAGAAGGAGCCGGACTCCTCCGCCATGGCGGGGCAGGAGGGAACGGGGGTGAAGCGGGGTGGTCGCCGGGGCCGGAGTGACCATCGGCGAGAAGGGATCTGTCCGCCGGGACTGGAGTGAGCAGAAGGACTAGGCGCAAATCTTACAGTTAAGTGGTGCCCTCAAAATGTTTATATTTTAGAACCGAGGCGAGCGCGGGGGTATATGCTAACCCTATTACTGTGGTAAAAGGAAACAATGAGAAAATTAGACGTTTGCCACAGCTAAGTTAGATGCACGTCCTTTTGTCACATAGTTCATTGGTTTCATCGAGAGAATCGTTAATTAACTGCATGGCAAATGAGTAATTTTTTTGAGAAACATTGAATCTCTGATTAGCTGAATGATCATGAAAACAATTTGTAGATAATATATATATATTATTTATATTATAAAAACTAATGTTCCACAGTGAAGAAAAATCTTAAAATCAATTTTAAAATTAAAATTAAATTTTAGTTATAACTAATAAGCCAATAAATAAACAGTAAAAAACAAGCAAAACAGTAAGAGAATGGGTCTTTAAAGGATGATATTAAGAGTTAATCGGTTAGGAGGATAGAGGACAAGCCAGAGTTGTGATAATGATGAGGGCATCCGCACGTGCATTGCAGCTCGGCAAACGGACGCAATAAACAAAAGATAAAGCCATAAAGGTAGTTGAAGACTATAAGATAGTTGTTAAGAGACCTAGAAGAAAAACAGAATAAATAAAGCCATAAAAGAAAGAAGAAAATCAGCAGCAGCACATAGTGAGAATTCAGATCAAAACAAGTTTTTTTTTTCTAACCCTCCCTCCTCGTCTTTCAGATGCAGACATCCACCATCTTCTTTAATTATTCCCTCTTAATCAGTTTCTTTAATTAACAAACAAATTTAACAAGTACTGTTGAAATTTAAAAAAAAGAAAGAAATCATGTGCATGTACTGTGTGCTGTGCGTGTATACAGGCGTGTTTAGCTTCCTGCATCCTCTCGCTTCCTTTATACCCTTCCCTTGTTCGCTTGTGGCTTGGGAACATAGAGACGGGGGCGGCAGCAGGAGGAGGAGGGGGGCAAGCAAATGCTCGGCACCGCTCCGGTGAGTTCATGGGATCTGGGTCTCTTCTTGATTTTGGTTCTGGTCCTGCGATCTTGGGGTCAGTTCTTGGTTCTTGGTTTGGTATCTTGGGGGAGATGACGAGATGATGCGGCGCGGCGCCCAAACCGCGCGCTATGGACTGCAATTCTACTCATGGCCGTGGCGATTAATCGTATCTTAGAATTCTTGATTAGGTGTTAGAACATTGGCGTGCGGATAATGCGGAAGATTGGTTTGTTGATTGGTGTGGCGAGGTGAGATTGTCGCCATGGGGTTTTAGTCTTTTAGGTGATGTGGTCAGGTGCATGTGTTCGTCAATCAAAGATTTGATTTTTGGGGTGGAATTGTGGGGATTGTGTGTGGTGACGCGTTCTTGATCCATCTGGGGATAAGGCGACCGAGTTCTTTTTCAGTTTCTTTCCTCTAGAAAAAAAAAGTATGCAAGGAATGGGGCCAAAGGTAGCAGCTTTTCAGTTTTCAGCATCTGCAATGGATTGTCTCCTGCTGTGTTTACCTTCCACTGGCAGTAAAATAATATTTTTGAGTGTTTTTTTTTTTGTGATTCTAAGACGAAAAAAAAGCTTGGAATCTTTGAACTGGTCTCAACTCAAATGATGGCTGCTAGAGCTCGCAGTTTCAACTGCCCTCTTCCTTATTTTTCTTTCCCCAGTTCTGGTCCAGAGTAGTTCATCTTTCCTTCATCCTAACCTTGAGTAAAAACAAGAAAGGCGGTCTGTTTTCTTTATTTGCGCCTTCGTATTTTTTCAACTAGTTTTATTAACTCTGTAAACGAACTTAGTTTTATTAACTGTTTGCAATTCTTTGTAATGCTGAGTTCATTTTCTTTCTGTTATGCTCTAGAAAGGAACACCCCTGCTGTAATATTCTACTGCAGGGTAATTTTGTTACTTAGGAGTTGTAGTTTTGTTTTGCAAATGTTTAATATTCAACAAAAAAAGATTAGTAAAAGACCCGCAAATGTTTAATATTCAACAAAAAAAGACTAGTGAAAGACCCTTGCTATTACCAGTTCTAGGATTGTTAGATGGAGGCTATGTGACTTGCAATAGTTTTTTCTCAACTAATGGGAAAGCTCGTCTATGATGGAATCATAGAATAAAGAGGATGGATGAGATTAGGTAATGATACAGTGCACTGGATATAATAGGATGGTTGAGATTAGGTAATAATACGGTGCACAGGATAGATTTTCTCTGCTCTACCAAATCAGTGTATTTATAGCAAGAGAGAAAGAGTAAAAATGCTCTTTTCTTGAGTAGGATATGTTTAAAATTTGTATTTCTAATGTTGTGTTGATGAATTGTATCACTTCTTCTGAATCTGCTTTTTGGTAATGTATCACTTCTTTTCTGTGCAGGAGTATTTTGGTGGAATAGTAACTTAATATAGAGTTCTGGGCCAAAGAAAACAATGGAGAGGGAAATTTCTGCCTTATATGAACCAAAAAGAAACAATGAAATAAGGATTTTTGAGAGTTCAGATGAGATGTCAACAGATCTGGCTGAGTATATCTCGCAAGTTTCAGAAATTTCTGTCAAAGAAAGGGGATTCTTTTCTATTGCCCTTTCTGGAGGTCCCCTTGTCAGCCTTTTGGGGTAATGTTATCTCCTCATCATAACTATATAGCATTCTTTGGTTTGCAAGAATTTCAACACATTGCACATTTTTATCTGAACTGTTATTTTTTTATTTTTAAAAAGGAAACTTTGTGAAGCACCATACAATAAGACCCTCGATTGGTCTAAATGGTGCATCTTCTGGTCTGATGAGCGTGCTGTAGCAAAGAATCATGCAGAGAGTAATTATAAGTTAACAAAAGAAGGATTCCTGTCCAAGGTATGTGAATTTAGGAAATTTCTTTCAAGTTTCTTTTTTTTCAAATTGAATTGATTTTGCTTCTGTGTTTATTTATTATTTGAGTGTACTGAGTACTGATCAGACGGTAGCTATGCCTTGGATGATATCCACTATACTGTTGTGCTTATGCATCTTTGTGTTTTTTCATCAATATTTGTTTGGTGAAGTGAGTAGATTTTGCAAGTGTACATATCAGATATCTCAGGATAATTAAAAAACCTTGGATGCTGTACCGGTTTGTAGGATGGACTCATGTCCTGTTACTGTTCTTTGGTGCTTCTTGTTTCCTCAGAATGTTCCAAGTATTTGGTGCTTGATTTATTTCAAGCCTGGGATCCTCAAGAATTTCATTTCAGTAGTTAAACGGACCAACCAGCACATTGCAATTATAACCAAGAAGTAATTCCCCCTTTTACAAGGTCAGGTTGAGAATTTAGAATATAATTTGGCTTTGCTCAAAGTTGTATTGCTGACATCCAAACTCAGATCTTTATTTTGGTGCAACGTATCCATTTTACTTTCCTTGACACCTCTGATATTAACACAAGATAGCAAGTTGTTTGATCTAGTTCTTCAATCCTGGGTAATGGGGCCTGTTAAAAGAAAAGTGGGGTCAGTTGGAATGTACCTTTGAGGTGCTTTTTACACCTTAGGCCCTGACTGTTGATCTGGATAGGTACTGCATCAAGGAGACTAATTTGTCTTTTTGCAGAACCCTTTTTCTGGTATGGCTGAACATGCTGAGTTGCTGACTATTATGTTCAGATTGTGCATTATCCTTTGCCAACTGCAGGAACAGATTAAGGCTGCCTAACTACTGCTTTTATTGTTCTAACTACTCTTGAATCTCCCACCATTCACACCTTTCCATATCTTGTCAGGATCACCCCTGGCTAATTTTGTCATAGTAAATGGCTTATCCAAATGGGTGACTTTAGTGGAACAGGATGATAGGCTATGAGAGGCACCTTTATTAATTGGCACCAATCAAGCAATCACATGATTTATGTAGCATTCTCTTCCATTGCTCTACACTAGTTTGGCTAAAAACCCAAGGATTACAGAAAATTCTGGATATCCAGCTAGTTTTCAGAAGGATGGTGATTTTTAGTAGCATCTAAAAGTTTTATTAAAGTTAGTCCATTTCCTATTGCTGCTAGCGTTCATGTTGTATGATATTATTGCAAGCATTCGTTGTGGTGCACAGCTTTGGGCCTTTGGTTATAGAATATGTTGTACTGTATGCCTATGCCATTGCCATTTCATACTACACAGGTTTCCATGCCCGATTTGTCCTGCATCATATAAGCAAATAGCATGCGGTAATTGTTGTTTGTTATAAGTTGATCCATGATGATGCTGAAAGATTTATTTAACATAACTGTATTATGGTTCAGACTTCAGATAACTCTTTCACTTGTTTTGCTAAGATAATAATATGATGCATTTGCATGGTTTTTTTCTAGGTACCTATTCTCAATGGCCATGTCTACTCTATAAATGACAACGCTATGGTGGGGGATGCAGCAACCGATTACGAATTTGTCATCAGGCAGCTGGTCAAGGTTCGCACAATTGGAGTTTCAGAAAGCAATGATTGCCCCAAGTTTGATCTGATCCTCCTTGGCATGGGCTCTGATGGACATGTTGCCTCGTTGTTCCCCAACCATCCAGCCCTTGAGCTGAAAGACGACTGGGTCACCTACATCACTGACTCTCCTCAGCCTCCACCTGAGCGAATCACCTTCACTCTCCCGGTGATAAACTCTGCTTCAAACATCGTAATAGTGGCTACCGGTGACGACAAATCAGAGGCCATCCATCTGGCGGTTTCTGACAATGCTGATGGTCCAGACGCCCCCTCCTCACTGCCGGCAAGAATGGTTTGGCCAACAGACGGCAAGCTGGTGTGGTTCTTGGACAAGGCAGCTGCGTCTTCTCTGGAGGCTGAGAACAACGTTGCCTTTGAGCAGCATCGGAGTACTAACTCCAATTATCGAAAGAACATTCCTTTTGCTGTGGGTGAAGGTGTGTAAGTAGGCTGGTTTGGTATGATCGAGTTCAGGATGCTTGCCTTCCGGTTTAGAAGAATGCTTGTGGCATTAGTTTTTGTGGAGGATTTTGTCCAGGGAAAGGCTCGAGTGTGCTTTGGTCTCTTTTTGGCAAATTGGAGATGATTTTAGAGCGAAGAGGATTAGAGGATGTGTGTCTGGTGTTGAGACTTGAGACCTCAGAACTGAGAACACCAAATTTGATTAGTGGTGGTATGACATTATTTGTTACATTATATTTAGTTCAATCAAGTTTAGCTTGGTTAATTTGATATTAAATTGCATATCATGCATAGCACTTTTTTTGTAGACACAATGCTCCAAATGCACTGGTAGCAGATAGATGCCTTTTTTTTTGCTTCCTAACAAAAAGGAGTTTTTCAAAAAAAAAATTGCTTCCTAACAAAAAGGAGTAGAATTATTAATAATATCACTAATCTCTACCATACAATCAGCACATTGTTTTTTAGAATAAAGGCCGGAGCCCAGCATTTTATAGATACCAGCTGCCGTTGCAAACCATCGGCAATCAGCATATCTTCGAAGTCGACTGCGGCGGGACCTGGACCTCTGCAGCAGCAGCAGCAACGAACTCGGCGATGGGGCTCGGCTGCGGCGGTGGGTCGACGGAGCTCGTCGGGACGGCATCTGGCTCAGCGCTGGGTCCGGCCCCCGCCGGCTCAAGGCGACAGCGGAGGTGCAAGAAACGCCAGGTCGTTGTTGGGGCGACTGGCCACAACCGCAACGCTGGTGCCATCTCCTATAGGGGCGGGTGGCGGCGGCGGTGGTGGTAGTGGTGGCCGATCTACCGGTAAGAGAGGCAGCTCCTGCGCGGCTAGAGGGTTTTGGAATTTTGGCCGGCGTTTGTCAGTGTGCTGGTGTTAGATATGGTGGGCCATGGAAAGAGGGTCGAAGAAGGACTGACTAACAGCATACACAGAGTTTTTCCTCCTGTAGCTCTAATGGAGGTGTGTTTTCTGGGATGAATAGCTGGTGTAGGATAATTGGGATTTGCTCTACTCCTAGGCTAGCATGTCTGTAGAAAAGGTGGTATTAATAAGAGCGAATTCTTTTAATCAAAACGGACTGAACTAATTTACTCACCTAAAACAAAATGATTAACATATGATTAATTATGTTTTTTAAAAAAATTTCCATAAAACTTACTTTAAAATAACAAATAAACACATTTTTTAAATTTAAAATAATTAATATGTAATTAATCATACGCTTCCATTAAACTCGCCCTAAGTCATAGGGGTTAATAAACCTAGAACGGCCATACACACAATGATACTTTATCTGGTTCATGCCTATAATTAATTAAACATGCTCAATTAGTTATTGCAAAAATAAATAAATAGTACAATCCTGTTCTCAAATCATTATCAGTGTTAACTACAACCGCACATCTCACTTTGTACTAACGCCAGAATTATCGGCCGATAGAGAGTTATAGAGAAGCCAATTATCACTGTAGAATAACGGATTATATGGGTCTGTATAAAGACAAAGAATATCCAGATGAGATAAAAGAGTCCTGACAAGGTGCTTATCTATATAAAATATATTACGTAAACTAGCCAAGTTTAGTTATCTTTACATCTTCTTAGATATTAGTTTTCTTTTTATATTTTTAGAAAATAACGTCCGACGGTTGTTATAATCACGTTAAAATCTTCTAATCTCAGGATATAAATATAGACCACTTAAAAGCTTATAAGATATCAACATATCAACCAAATACAACTTTGGCATATCATCACCTTAGTACATCTAGTTTTTTTTCTAACGAGTTATGCCTCTTGAAGCGGGGTTGCATCGGTTAAATTCAATTTCCGGTGAAGAGATAAGTCCCATCATTATTATGGTTTATTTTGCCCTAAGACTATATCGGTTAGGTCCGACTTCTTAATCTGATCAGGCGTAGCGTATCACGTCTGTGTGAGGCTCGTTAGTATATTGGTCTCTCTCCTCTGCCTTCGGTATCGTGTTGCATCGGTTAGGTTCGACCTTCAAGATCGGTGGTGATGGTTCAAGCCATTACTTTGGTGAGTGTTCACGCGGTGTTTTATTAGAGTGAGTAGCCAACGAGTTATACTTAATGCTAGCCTCGTATTTAGTTCGCATATCACTCAACGATTAATCCGCTGACGATTGATCCGATCACGTCGGATTCAACCTGATATTGTCTCGGTTAGGTCCAATCTCTCTAGCTCGCGTTTGATGGGACTAGCATTGAGATTTGGAAGGTTTTGTTTCCTATTGGCTCAAATAGCTGAGGAGTTTAGATATAGGCTTGCGTCAGACATTCGCCCAATAGCTAGTCGATGACCTCGCCATTTCTCCCTCGTCACTATGTTTGATCTAGTCTCCGTCGCCTCTACGCCGTTAGTCCTAGTCTCATACTGTCTCGGTTTGATTCGATCTATCGGAGATGATCCTAACGGTACCATTATGGTGGTTGCTAGTCCTTGTGACTTCATGGGGGATCGGATCCTACTCTATGCTTTAGTCATTTTTATCCTATCGAGCGTCATCAGCTCTTTGACCAATAAATCATCTATTTAAATACACGTGTCTATTCTCTACACCTTCATCGGCTTTTTTAGCTGATGCTTGAGCATTACCTTTCCTATCAGCATCCAACCGGTAGGGTAAGCCAGATTGGCCCACTGGTTGACTGGTTCGTGGATCTCATCCTCTATTTCTTTGTCAATTGTAGGGTCAAATTAACTGGCACATCCTCAAATCTCAAATATTAAGGACATGCAATATAGCTAAGTAAATCTACCAGACCTTCGTGTGACCAGGTACCGTTTTTCCCGATTGGACCTCCGTTCGGCCCGATCAGACTCCCCGTGAGATTCGACGACTAGCACTTTGACTTAAAAAATATTTCTAAATGATTACTCAACATGTTCCAAAATATAAGCATTACTTGTATCAAATATAAGCTTTTGTATGTAACTAATTCCAATGTATGAAAATTCATATATTTTCAACTAATCAGGTTCTTTGATAAATATCTAAATAATTTAAAATTCAAAATATAGTCACTGAGGTAACTAAAAGTAAGTCTTTTTTTTCTTAGGCTAAACAAACTAAAAGTATTTATATTTTAAAATGGTGGCAGTATATTATAATGAATGAGAGTTGCATGGTTATGTTTATAACACCACATGCTTCGATAATATAACATATATTTATATATTTTTGAAAAAATAGGTTAAACTTGAACAGTGTTAATGTGAATTATTCGAGAATTGAGGGAGTAAAAAGGAAGCAGGACGTACTGCAGCTTTTCTTTTTCCGCAGGGACTTCGAAGACTATTTTTTTCACAGTGACCCGAAGAAAGAAGACATTCTACGATTAATCGTAAAAAAGAAAAAAATCATGATCATCCAACCTATGTAAAGATGTAATGAACGGCTGAGATTATTTTAGCAAATAGTTTCCGGCATCAACTCATGGAACGTGCAATCTACCAAATTAAGTTACTAATAGACTCCAACTCCTGGAAAAGTTTGCGGCAAAGTATAATACGCAATGCAAGCTGCAAACTAACCAAAAAACCAAAAAAAAAAAATTGTTTCGTGCCTCTGTAAAGATAGTTGTAGTCCGGATCTCCTCCTCAGCAGCAGCAGGTCATCCACCAAGAACAGCAACCAGGAT
This sequence comes from Oryza coarctata, assembly GCA_030770085.1. NCBI lineage: Eukaryota > Viridiplantae > Streptophyta > Magnoliopsida > Poales > Poaceae > Oryza > Oryza coarctata. The sequence goes on from CM061475.1 coordinate 17,388,071, forward strand.
TGCCCGCAGCTACAGACTCGATCACCTGGCAATCATGCATGAATTTCATGGTCTTGGCATTTGTGATAGGATTTTTTTTCCGAGGGTGAACTAGCTAGTGTTAGGATTTTCGAAGTCCTTTTATTCAAAAACTTGAATATATTCTACCATTCGGGTGTCTAAGCCCACGCACCTGTCTAGCCTTAGTTCTGGCAGCGATGTCTGATTGCACTGACCATGCATCAAAGATTCGACCTCCTCCTCATCTTCCTCCTTTCCTTTCCTTTTTTCTCTCCATGGAGATCCAGCGTGGAGGGAGACTGGAGCCCTCACGCTGGATCCGCCCTGGTTTTGAGTGTGTTTTGATCTTTTTGGTAAATTAGAGATGGTTTTAGAGCAAAGAGGATGTTGAGACTTGAGACCTCAGAACTGAGAACACCAAATTTGATTAGTGGTCGTATGGTATTATTTGTTACATTACATTTAGTTCAATTAAGTTCAGATTAGTTAATTTAGTGTTTTTCCTTCATATTATGCATAGCACCCTTTTTACAATATGTAGAAAGTGTACAGTGACTATGAATCATCCGAGCGTATACGAGGGGGTCAGGTCTATATATATACACAGCCTAGGCCAGTAGTCTGTCTAACACCTCCGCAGTCACAGCGGGAGGGAAACAGACGCAGAGACTGGACCGAAAACTGGTGAACAAAGGCGTGGGCAGGCCTTTAGTCATTATATCGACAAACTGATGTGCCGATGGTATATGGAGCACCCGAACATGTCCTAATGCAACCTTGTCACGGACAAAATGAATATCGATCTCGATGTACTTGGTGCGTCAGTGATGGACCGGGTTGGCGGTCATGTAGACGGCACTGACATTGTCACAGTAGACGACGGTCGCGGTAAAGAGGGGTGCACGGAGCTCCTGGAGAAGCTGGCGAAGCCAGCAGCACTCGACGACGGCGTGGGCGACGGCACGGTACTCGGCTTTAGCGCTAGAGTGGGACACTGTAGTCTGACGTTTTGAGGACCAGGATACGAGAGTGTCACCGAGGTAGACGCAGTAGCCGAACGTAGAGCGTCGAGAGTCGGGGCAGCCTGCCCAGTCCGCGTCGGAGTACGCGGTGAGGGAGTCGATGGGGCTGGAGCTGAGATGCAGCCCGCTGTTGAGGGTGCCCTTCACGTAGCATAGGATGCGCTTGAGCAGTACGAGGTGAGGTTCGCACGGAGCATGCATGAAGAGGCACACTTGCTGGACAGCATACGTGAGGTCGGGTCGGGTAAGTGTGAGGTATTGGAGAGCCCCGGCAAGACTCCGATAGTGAGAGGGATCGGCAAAGAGGGCACCATCGGCGGTGGAGAGTTTGGCTCAAGTGTCGACTGGGGTGGCCGCGGGGTGACAGTCGGCCATGCCGCACGCTGGAGGAGGTCGATAGCGTACTGGCGTTGGGAAAGAAAGAGCCCGTGGATGGAACGGGTTACGGAGATGCCAAGGAAATGGTGGAGAGGACCAAGATCGGTCATGGTGAACTCAGAGTGGAGTTGGGCCATGATCTGGTCGAGAAAAGATGTCGAAGACGCTGTGAGGACAATGTCATCGACATAGAGAAGTAGATAGGCAGTGGCGGAGCCGATATGGAAAGTGAACAGGAAACTATCGGACGCAGAGGCCACGAAGCCGATGTGCCAAAGATAGGCAACAAAGCGCTGGTACCAGGCACGAGGGGCTTGTTTGAGGCCGTAGAGAGAGCGTTGAAGGAGACAGACGTCGTCGGGCCGAGAAGGGTCGACGAAGCCTGGGGGCTGCTAGCAGTAGACTGTTTCCGTCAGGTGGCCGTGAAGAAAGGCGTTCTTCATGTCTAGTTGATGGATCGGCCAGGAGCGAGAGACAACCAAGGTGAGAACGACTCGAATGGTGGCGGGTTTGACAACGGGACTAAAGGTCTCGTCGTAGTCGACACCAGGTAGTTGGGAGAAACCCCGGACTACCTAGCGAGCCTTGTGACGGGCAAGAAAGCCATCGGCGTGGAATTTATGTTTGAAAATCCACTTACCGGTCACAATATTGACGCCAGGAGGTCGGGGAACGAGGCGCCAGGTCTCGTTGTCCATTAGGGACTTGTACTCGTCGGCCATGGCCGCGCGCCACTGAGGGTCGGCCAAGGCTGAGCAAGAAGTCGCCGGGATGGGCGAGATAGAGCTATGGACGGCGGAGAGACCGTAGCGCGGATTGGGTTGGAGAGACCCGGTCTGGGAGCGGGTGAAAGGTGGAGGGAACTAGAGCCGATGGGAAGAACTGGTCGGGTGGGGGCGTCATCGGCTCCGAGTCAGCGACTGTAGACAAGAGGAAAAGGAGGAATTAGATCGGCCTGAACCGATGAGGTCGGGTGGGCCGAGTATTCCGATCGGTCCGATAGAGATGGATCAGCTGATAGGGGGGGAGCCGATGGAAAGTGAGGAGCCGATGGAAGTGGGGTGTCCGATGGAGAGGGAACGGTATTGGCTGAAGGATAAATAGGATCGGTATCGGCCGATAAAGGTGGATCCGATGGGGGTCCAATGGTGGGGACATCGGACCGAGTAGTGGTGGGAGATGTGACGGGTAAATCCTCAGCAGCGACCGATGAGAGGGCCGATGGAAAGGGTAGTGGGGAAGACCTGGTCGGCACGGTGTTGGTGAGGAGGAAGTCAAGATCACTAGAGGAGGATCTCGGATGAAGGAGACCGAAGGAAAAACATGTCTCGTCAAAAATGACGTGACGAGAGATGAGGACCCGTCGGGTGGAAAGGTCGAGGCATCGGTATTCCTTGTGAGAGGTGGATCGGAGAAAAGATGACTGCATGAGAGACGGGGAGAAGAAGAAATGGAGACGAGAGAGCGAGGGGAGTACCGGAAAGAGAGTCGGCGACAGGAAGAAGATGTCGACGATGAGGAGGAAAGGGTCGACTCGCCGGAGGGAGAAGCTAGCGCGCCGGAATGTTTAGACTCGCTCTGATACCATGTAGAAAGTGTACAATGACTATAAATCCCCCGAGCGTATAGGAGGGAGTCGGATCTATATATATACAGCTCAGGCCAGTGGTCTGTCTAACACAATTTATTACCAAATCCTAGAGATACCAATTCTCCAAATGCACTAGTAGCAGCAAAATGCCAGTTTTATTTATTTTTTGCTTCCTAACAAGAAGGAATAGAATTATTAATTGGTAACTGTTGAGGATAGTTAGGTAGCCCGGCGCTTGCCATACAACCAGCATTTTTTTTTGAGAAAAAAAAGGCAGGAACCCAACTTTTTATAGAAAGCATAGTTAGATATATGAGTTTTGTTGGGGATACCAGCTACCAATTAGCTTGCTTCGGAATACAAGAATTTTACATAAATTTTATAAGAAATAGCTCAATTCCTCAAAAATTATTGTAAATTTAGCCTATTACAAACCGTCGACAATCAGCATATTTTTTGAAGGAATTGACCTGTCCCTCAAGTCATAGCCTCCGTTACGCTTGACCAGCCCAGAGAGGAAGGTCCTATGGCAGCCAGATCTGTGTTGTCGAAGTCGATTGGGGCGGCAGCGCGACCTGGTCCTCCTCCATGTTGCTCTCTGCAGATGGCGTAGCAATGAGCTCGGCGATGAGTAATGATATATTTGAGTATAACATGGTGATATATTGATATTAGAAAATTAGCATGTTAAAAAAACGATTTTGGAAAAATATCAACGTTTATCCTAGACAGAATCACTGATCTCTTGGCTTTGTGCAGTGTGTCATGAACTCATGACCCTGCAACCTAGATTTTAATATGGCTTCCTCAATACCTATCACTCAGTATCACATCCAGTATAATGCAATTTTGTTTTCTACTTTGGATATTCAGATGAATGCAGTTGCTGCTAGAGCTAGCTAATTGATTGATGGGTGAATTAGCCATCGCAACATATGTTGTAATTAGAAGGCTAACAACGTTTACCTCAAAAAAAATTATTGCAACCGGGCAGCTGCTGAAGACCGCTTCTTGCTGGCGCTTGCTCTTGGACCTTCAAGCCAATCGAACCGGCACTCCGCCGGCGTCGCACGCGGTGGCTACTCTAACTTGCCCTGCTAGCTCACCACCATCAGCCAGGGCTACACAATGTTCGATCTGTCATGCACTCGGCGTGGCGCTCGACTATATATGTATCGGAGATATACCATGCAATAAACAATAGATACAGTGGTATTTTATTTGGTTCATGCCTACAATAAATGACAGCTAGAACTTAAAGATGCTGGAATTAATAGTTGCAAAAAAAAGGAAGAGAAGAACGTAGTGCTCACTGTTGATCGCCTGAGAAGGGCGATGCTTTTTTTTTTCGCTGAGACTTGCGAAGATTAGCCTTTTCTTTCTTGGTGACATAAAATGATCACTATACATCCTTTCGCATTTTAAATTTGGTAAGTGCAAGGAAGGGCCGAATCGTTGTTGGGGTGATTGGCCATAGCCGCTAAGGGGCATGTGGGCATGTACCCACTCTGACTCTTGCAATGCGTTGCGTGGGCACGCCACCTCTGAAATCATAAACAGTATCGTTCCAAGACTACATGATTTGAAGTACATAATCACTCTCCTTTTTTTCTATTCTAGCTAAGTGCCTATGTGCTATAACGAAAATCCAAACTTTGAACCAATTGTTATTTATCAATGGTGCACAATACAATCTGACCATTGATCCCACATTCCAGTTATTCATGAAGTTTGTATTATTTGTAACTATATTTTATCATTCATTGAAAAATAACTTCATTATCCTACAGAGAGATATAACAGTTAAGTTCTCTAAAGATTATTTCGGTAGAGATATCCTTATTAAATTCATCAAGTAGCATATCAAACTCATGTCTGACGTAACATCCTAAAGTCAGCTGGTACTCCCTCTGTCCCAATAAGGTTTTTAGACCTCACTTTTTGTTTTCAAAAGACTTTATTTTTCTATTCTTATCTACCATTCATTTATAAATCGAGAATTTTTATTTCTTTAATATCTCTTATATGCTATTTCACAGTATTAATTTTTTTATTTATGATGGGTATTTCGATTTTTTACTATCATCACCAAGTTATCAGTTTTACTTTAAAATTAGAGTTTTTATATGACGAAGGGAGTAGAACTTTAGAAGAAGCTTGTCTATAATGTGGGGGCCATGGATAGACGGAAGCATGCTGCCATAGGTCAAGGAGGGCGCATGGCACCACATGCACAGTTTATCGTCTTGCATCTCTAGTGCAAGTGTATTTTCTAAAAGAAGTAACTAGTGTAGGATGACGGGTATCTGTTCTACTTGTATCTAGCATATCGGAAACACGGATGGAATACTAAATCATGAGGTTTGAAGAACTTAGTTACTCCCACCATCCCACAATGATCTTGCAATTCTACAAATTAATAGTGGTGAGTATCTATCATTAATACTCTTTTTTCTAGGCTTCAATTAAATGTGCATGTATTCGTCTGATTGATTATAAACCCTAAAAGTAAAAATAAAGTCTATGTGTAACAAGATTTGAAGCTAGAAATAAAGTTTAGGTACGGAGGGAGTAAGCAGTAAACACAATGGTATCTAACTTGGTTCATGTCTACAATAAAGGCACCTAGAAATTAAATAAGCTTGAGAATCGAAGAGTTCTGAAATTAGTTGGATAAACTATTACGTCCTCTGAAGATTATGCTTGCGGTGGATCAACATGAGAATTTGGATCACAACATGCACACCGTCATGCACTCATACATACTGGGTTAGCAACACTGAACCGTCATTGACAATGGATGCGCTGCGGCACATGCATAGTTTCTCGTCCTGCAGAATGCAGATGCATCTTCAGACAGAAGCAACTGATGCAGGATAATGAGTATTTGCTCTACTTACAGGCTAGCATGTCTGAAACAGAGATGGAGAATCAAATCATGCAGATTGAAGAATCTAGTTAAGCAGTCAGCCTGTGAACGCGAGGATATATATCGAGCTGTCTCCGTGTCTAAATTCAAGGTAGCTAGAAAATAAGCTCTTGAGAAGAGCTTTGAGTTCTATATATGAACTGTTGAGAAGAACTTGGGCGCTAGACTATTAAGAAGATCGTGCTTGAGTGTGTACATTGGTTACCCTAGTATTTATAGTTGTAATGTGATCTAAAGAGTGGTTGTTAGATGCAAACAACATGCTTAATTTACTGTTAGGTGGTCATCACTCTTGTCAAAACTGATTAAAGGTCGACCACATGCATGCTGGCCAGTCTGCCGGCCATACTACGTCCATGGCACAGCTTTTCTGATCTGGAGTAGTCTTTTTTTAATCAATAATCTAATGCATTATTCTGTGTACATAGTAGTTATCCCTTGCCGCTCATGCAAATGTGTGATAATGACTCATGGCAGTGTTTTCCCCCCAAGATTTGGGTAAGCTAATTAATAAGATATGCTGCAAAATGGACAGACATATGCTGCATGATTTGGGTAAGCTAATAAGTTGTGTTGAGTACAGTCAGCATCAGATTATTCAGTTACAATGGTGATTTGTTCTATCTTGCATTAATTGCCGCTCTCTTGGATTACAGCGGAGTTGAAACAGACAAGCTTGAATAGCTTTTTTGGCTTTTATTGCTTGATGGATGATGTTTGAGTATTCTGCCTTCAATAGAAAACTGATGTTTGAGTAGATGGTATTTGGTTGGACTGCTTATTGTTAAATTTGGCCAACATGTCTGGTTATCCATTTGAGACGGCAGCATCAGTAGGCCCTTGGAACGAATCGCGATGCAGGAGACGTTTTTTCTTTGGATAATGGATAAAAATCCGTTCGCTAAGGATACATATAGTTAGTTAGAATCAGAAACAGTTTGACGTGGAAGCATCTTAATTACTACTACAAACTGTATCTTGATCATAAGTTGTCGTTGTTTTGAATTTGCGTTGTGGCATGCATGTATGTACAGGTCAAGGCGTTCCTGCGCAAGCTGGTGAAGTCTTCTACTAATCTAAACAATGGGGACAGTGGCCAGGTTGATTGTTGGCAACAACAAAGCTAGCTCAAACTCGACATGGGCGCCCATGGGCCTAGTAGTTCTGTTTCTCAGCATTTGTTATATTGGACATGTCTTTTCTTTCTTTGACTGCCTTTTAGCTATCGATGTTACGGCATGCACAGCGGGATCAGTATTAATACAGTAGTTCAACTTTCTATTTATACTAATTAGGCACTTAGAGAAAATTTCAATGTTGCCCGGGTCAAAATGATTATATCTTTCCTTTTTCAATTAAACCGCTGGTATAATACGATCTCATTTTTCAACTATGCTTTAATTAAACCAATATTTTTTAAGACAATCAAAACAATATCCACTAGTTTTTTTTTGGCGATTACATAGGAGAAATAAACACACACTCACACTACTATCACACAGGCTTGCAAGTGTGCCCCCTTAATATCCTAACCTTATAAAATTCCTGTTGAAAGTTTGCTCTAGGGTGTATAATATTTATAAACCCCAAAATATAAACTCTAATGAATGGAGTCATGCATCCTACACCACCAGACCTTTGGTGTTTCCAGAAATTAGTGGATTAGAGCTCCAAGGAATGTAAAGTTAAAAAATAAAACCACCAACCTTTAGTATGTGGCTTACAAATTAAATGTTTGCTTCATGGCAAATTGAGCATTTACGCAAAAGGTAGTATATATAATGTTCCTCACAAAAAATACATTTAATGTGTACCATATGGTTTCAAAGAAATAAATGAATACATAGTATATTTAGCGTGTAGTAAATGGTTCTGAAATAAATGTTTGCTTTGTCACAAATTGAGAATTTATGTAAGGTGTGATATATTTAATATGTATACTATATGGTTCAAAGAAATAAATGTTAGGATCATTGCATATTGAGCATTTATGTAACATGTAATAAATTTAATGTGGAAAATTATTTATTTATTCAAGAGTTATATGTTCAGCCTGTATTTAAGCGGAGGACGACTGAGAACTGCAACCATACTTAGCCTGGGAACATTAAGAGAAATCAAAGTGATAGCTAGTCTGGACTGCACATGGCACTCTTGAAATATAATGGTGTAAGGTCTTCGTTCCTGGTGACTCTCGTGCTGATTGCAGCTTTGCTCTTTCCAACTGTTTGTTACGCACGTAATTAAGCACTTTCTTGTGTTCTGTACATTGATGTGTTCTTCTCGTCTCATCATCGAAATTAACCTACCCAATTTGTTGCACAGATGTTCAGGCCAAAACAGTGTGCACCGAAATGAACAACTGCTCGTCGGAGAAATGCCAAGCTAAGTGCCTGGGTGATGGTCGGGAGGTAGCATCGGAATACTGCAGAGAGTGGAAGAGTGAATGTTGTTGCACTTATGCGCTTTATACAAATAATAACGACAAGAGGGATGGGCTTCATGCTTAAACGATGTATCGCCACTTGCTCTTGCATGTTTTACTATGCGTAGATCTACATGATGAAGATCCAATAAACTTGGTATCGTTAATTAATTGCAAAAGATGAAGTTTACATTGTTGTCAAGAAGTTAATTTCATGTTCCATGTACAACTGGTAGCTCGTGCATTGGCACTCTTGTAATCGGATTAATTAGAGTATCAATTTTACGTTTTTTTAAAAAAAACATAGTTTGGATTAGTTTTCGATGATTACATAGATACAAACATGCACACTTAGGGTGGGTTTAATAGGAAGAGAAAGAAGAAGATAAGCAAAATGAGGTTAGTCGTTAGCATATAATTAATTGAGTATTAATTATCTGACTTAAAAATATATTAACATGATTTTAAAGCATTTTTTATAAAAATTTTTAAAAAACGTATAGTTTAGCTGTTCAGAAAACTCATAGAAAATAAGATGATTTTTTTCTCTTTTCTCCTTCTGCCAAACATAGCCTTACACTACTCATGCACACATTTACAGATACATTCTCTAACACATGTTCAATGAGAAAAGCAAGCATTAAATCTCTAATCTTACTAAAATCCGATATATGTATAATATTCATTAGCATAAGAATTTAAGTCACACATCTATACCACAGTGCCTCTGTTGCTTCCCCTATCAAGAAATTAGTGGAGCAACAAGGACATCTAAAGCTGTAAAATAAATCCACCGACTTCTAGCTTAAAAATTAAAATATGCTTCATCGCAAATTGAGCACTTATGCAATATATAATATATATATAATAATGTTTCTCACAAAAAGAAAATTAATGTGCACGTATGGTTTGAAAGAAATTAATGAAGATACTTTCTCTAGTCCATAATTACTGCCATTTTGAAAAAGATTGAGGTCAAACTTTTAAACCTTTTAATATTAATAATTTTTAAAATATTTAGTTCAAAGACATTAGAATAACATGTCTAAGTTTTAAAAAATAATTTAATAAAAGTAAGTATTTATTTATTTATTATATATTATAGTATATTTTAAAAGACCGTATTATTCTCCAAAATGACAGGAGTACACATAGTATATTTTGTGTAGTATATGGTTCAGAAATAAATGCTTGCTTCAATTCGTTGTAAATTGAGAATTTATGCAAGGTGTGATGCATTTAATGTGTACTAAATGGTTCAAAGAAATAAATGTTAGCATCATTGCTGATTGAGCATTTATGTAACATAGGTAATATATTTAATGTGGAGAGTTATTTAATTATTCAAGATTTGAATGTTCAGCCTCTATTATTTAAGCAGATAGCTGAGAACTGCAACAATACCTAGCTTGGAAACATTAAGAGAAACCGAAGTGGTAGCTAAATAGTTTAGTCTTCTCATGGCACGTTTGAACTGCAATGGCTCAAGGGCTTTGTTTCTAGTGACTCTCGTGCTGATTGCAGCTATGCTCTTTCCAACTGTTTCTTACGCACGTAATTAATCACTTTCTTGTATTCTGTACCTTGATGTGTTCTCATCTCAGATGCCAAGCCAAATGCAAGGGCGATGGCCGGGAGATAGCTTCTGAATATTGAAGAGATTGTAATACTGAATGTTGTTGCACTTATGTGCTTCGTTCAAATGACAACGACAAGAGGGATGAACTTCATGCTTAAACGATCCAATAAACTTGGTCGCAAATAATAAAAATAATAAATAAAGGAGTAAAATACATTGATGGTGGTTAAACTTGTAACTTGATATCATTTCGATCTCTAAACTTTAAAAATGCAGACTAAACCACTAATCTTGTTAAATGTACAAGTAATTTAAAAGGGCGATTTCTTTTATATAAGAGGGGATAGTATGGATGAAATCCGAGCCTACATTTGTATGGATATTTTTGTAACTAATGTAGTAATTTAAGAAATTACCCACCAAACCACTGTGATAACAAGGTCCAAATCCAATAGTTTTTTTTAGCGTCGTTGTTTGTCGCTGTGAGAAGCGCCACCGTTAGCCCGCCCGCACGAGAGCACACTGGATCACACGGTCACCGCGTCGTGCTCGACTGCTCGTGCCCTGCCGCCGCCGCGTTCACGTCGGCCATGCCAGAAATCGATCGGAAACGAGGTGTGTTTCCAGCTGGGCAATGGCTACACGCACCTTCTCATCAGACTACGACATAGGAGTGCTCGTCCTGTTCAGGTTACACAGATATATAACTGAATTATACACCAAATTGTCTAGAGATTATGACAACTTTGTTTCTGCCAAGCTTATGCTGCCACCGTGAGCTGCAGTGCGGCGTCAGATCGTGGAGATCTCCTATCGATTGCGTGAAACTAATCATCGTGCAAGCGAGAGAATTTTCTTATTTTAGACGGGTCACCGGAGCGAAATGAATATATTGCTTCAAAGGTTACAAGCTTCACCTGTGCACACGCAGGAGCCCTGGAGGATAGAGACATACACGGGAGAAAGAACAGAGAAGAGAAAACAAAGGCAACCCAACCTCCCAACAGAGCACATAGAGACATACAAAAGATTCAAGGGAACTGGGAGGAGCTTTGTCGTCTACTACCTGCAAAATCACCCAAGCAAGTGAGAGAATTGTAGCTAGATTCAGAATTACTTGATCGATCAATCGATATGCTGGTGCTCACGGAGGAGCTCAGCTCCCTCACGTTAATGAAACCATTCAATAACAATGAAACACGGCAGTTAATTAATCGCTGTGTGATATCGTTGTCATGAAAAAAAAAGGAGTGATATTAGTTCAGGATGCGATTGAGCTGTTCTTGTCTTCTCAAGCCCTTCCGCGGGCGCGGAGCACGACTGGCTCAGCGGCAGCATATCTGGAAGACGGAGCCCTTCCACCGGAGACGACCTGGAAGGCGTTGCTAGAGGTCGAGGACCTCATCGTCCGCATGGAAGAATTGCGCTGTTGGGCTGTGAAGTGGATGGCTGCCTATTGGGCCAAGGGATTAGGGCTAGGCCATGAGAGGTTGAGAAAATCTAAAAACAGAAATATCGGTAGTGTGTTTGATTGGGGATAAGATAGGATAGGTCAGACTTCTCTATATTTTTAAAATGAGATGGTTTTAGCCATCTGTTTGTCACGAGGGATGTGATGGCCTTAGTTTTTGAAAGGATTGCTCACGTGTTAATACGAGAGGAAAAGTAGATTAGATTGGCTCACCAGTTTTGAAGAAACAAGGTTAACCTGGATAAGAGTTTTCCCCACGCATGGATAGGATCCTGCTCCCACTCCGGCGAGACTTGAGCCCTCGACGAGTTGCCGCCTCTTTCGCCGTCACCCACGTATTCCTCGGCGCTCGCGCGTGTTCTAGACAAGGCCAGAGAGGACAAGTGTCTGTAGCGATCAGTTGCCGTTCCCTCTCTGCTGACTGCCGGCTTGCTGTACTGGACGACTGGACGAATTGAAAGTGTGTAGGCGAAGGATCCAGCCAGCCAGTGGAGGCCGGAGCGGAAGACGGATGTTGACTTGACTCGTGGATGAAACGAAATCGTTGCTTCACCGAGTAGAATGCTGCAGCTAGGCTAGCTGCTGCTGCCCTCCCAGCCAAAAACGTTTTTTTTTTTGCTTCAAAACCTATGGCCCTATTCCAAAACCGTCCCTCCATACTGCTGTGCTCTACTTTTGTCTTCCCAAACCCACGTACTAGTACAGTACCTGTATTGTTTTGTGGCTGTCTGCCTGTGACACTTGCGTCTGAAATCTCTGGATCCATCGGCGGATTACAGTGCGCAACTGCACTGCTGGATCCTAGCTGTCCACCTTCATGAGACCAGCATGATCGTAGCTATCCCAGATTAACTCAGGTTTAACTGCTCCTGCTAACACACTTGCACCGGACTGGTTCCAGGCACACATGTATGAGTGATGACTGATGAGTTGCTTACCACACGCTGCACTGACGAAACCCCATGGCTAGCTGTTTCTTTCAATGGCCAAAAGCAGGCGAGTCTTCGTGCATAAGGAATGGCGGTAGTAACGCAGTTGATCGTAGAATATTCGAGCTGCTCTATCCAAGCATCGAGTGGCGCGTGTGATGACCATTCACTACTGATCTTTTTTTTCCCTTGTAAATGATTGCGCACATCGAGCTCAAAAGTGACTTTACTTTTTTTTTAAGCTGTGTTTGAGGGAACGAGGGAAAGAACGTAAAATAAGACAATTAATTAACTACTAATTATTTTAAGCTTAAAAATTAATTTACATGGTTTTTGAAGTAATTTCTTGTAATTTTTTATTAAAAAATATATCATTTAATCATTTGAGAAATATGCTGTAAAAATGAGATAGCTGTCTGTGGACCGAACGAACGGACCCAAAGGCAAGATCAGGCGTTCGCGTGGGAGGTGATATCTAGTGTTGATGAGGGTGAGCAACTGAGCACTAGTGTAGTGAGGACCAACCAAATTGATAGAGATACGTAGGTCAGTCAAGTCAGGGGTCCTTTATGGAATGGATTGTGTGCCAGATTCTGAAGACTGCATTAATGGTGATTTTCTGAAAGTCCGGCACAGATTCAACTGAATTTCTTTTCATATTTTCAACTGAATTTCTTATCATATTTGGGTGTGTTCTTCTTGTGTCAAATGGCAACTGATTTGTAAAAATGATTTGTGGACCTACTATTAAGTTGAAAACTGATTTAAAATAGTATTCTAGGAAATTTAGATTCTCTGTTCATAATATAAGGAATTTTAGGTTTTTTTGAAAAACTTGAGGAAGAAAAAACAATAATACATTTATTAAATGAGGGGTATGTGAGAAGCAAGAAAATGATCGGAAGAAAGAGAAATTTAAATGAGTTGATTAATTGGACTACTATTACTATAAATCCCTCATGTATCCAATATACTAATTTAGTTAGATTTAATGTTGTAATACGGAGTAAGGGTGAAGTTAGCTTTTGATTATGTATCCAATATACTAATTTTATAGTTAGATTTAAAAAGGGTGAAGTTAGTGATTATGTAACCTAACAATCATTTAAATAGAAATGATTACATTACAATATAACCATGCTGCATATAGAGTAGAGAGAGAATGATGACAAGAGCATATACTGAGCTGAGGAGAAGTGTCTTTAGATTAGGTTTTGACTAAATTTTATTAATAAATATTGTATGTTTCTTGATGTAAGATCAGCAAGATTCATTCCGCTCTATCGGCTAATTTTTTTTATAGTATCCATTGTAGGAAAATTTGAATGTTTAGATATCTTATATATAGAAAGAACGGGATAGTATATGGAAAGATTTTGCCCGTTAATCAATTCATCATTCATCGAGAAATAAGAGAGAGTGGCCGAACATTTTAAGTTCAGTTTCAGCCATTCAGGTAATTACTAGATGGTTTTTCTCATGAAATCAATCGACCGAGATTATTTCGGGGCAATTTCCATTCGAGCCAGATTTTCAAATACTGTGCTACAACCGATTTACTAGCTAACGCCAATATTAAAAAAAGAGCTTTTTTTTTATTTCTGACTTTCTGAACCAGAAACAATAAGAGAAACGGTAGTAAAATAAGACAGTGCACCTGTGCTGGACGGCTGGCATTGGCAGTGATGGCAATCTAGGAGCAGTGGCTTGCAGTTTTGCATTTCCCCTGAAAAGAAAAGGGAAAAAAAAGGGAAGAGTTCTCCCACAAGAATAGCTCAAACCTGTCTGCCTGCATGTCTGTCTGTGTCCCCGGCCAGACACGGACTTGCAGACGCGCAAGAAATCTCGCTTTACATATTCCCACCAATCTCTCTCTCTCTCTCGTGTGTCCGCTTGTGAGTTCTTGTTGCCTGCTTCTTCCGCGCGAAGTACAGGCGAAGAGAGTGATCAAGTGGCAGCTGGGTTTATCGATCTCGAGCTCTGAGGTCTGAGCCATGGCGCGGCCGGTGCCCCTGCTGCCTATGGGCGTCTCCGTCGTGCTGCTCGTCGCCTTCTCCTGTCTGATTCCTTCGTCAGGTCGGTGTCTCAAGCCTCTGCATTTCCCATTGGTTCTTGCAGGATTTGGTGCTGCGATTCTTGGTTCTGAGGTTGTTCTTTTCCTCGGGGTGTTCTTTGATTCACGTCTGACTCTGGCCAAATTTTGCGTCTTTTTTGGGTGTGGTGTATGATTTTCCTCAAGATGCACAGAGATTTTTTGGGGTTTGTTTTTCCTCTTCTTTTACTGTATTCGGACAAAATTTTCTCTTTGATTCCATAGTGCAATCATCGTGATCAAAATGGCTGTGATTCTCGGTTGATTTATCAGGTAGTAAAGGAATGAGCTGTTATCCATATCTCATTAAAAAAGAGTTTAATATGGTATTTATGACCCTTCCAAAACGGACCAATTAGCCCTTAATACACGGATTGCAGTTCAGACCGAATAACCAGCCTGATGTGTAGCATCATGCTAAAATTGTGATCTTTTCTTGGTACGTATGCTGTTAACACAAATATTATAATCACTGAATTTCTTGTTAGTTTAGTTCTTACGGTTCAGTTTGTTGCAAGTATAACCATAAATCATTACTCGTATTATGTTTAGATGTGTCCTACCAAAACGTTCTTCAATTTGGAGGTATATCATTTTCTGAAAATTTTCCTTGGTATTATGCAGAGGCATACGATCCGCATGATCCAAATGGGAACATAACAATCAAATGGGATGTGCTTCAATGGACTCCAGATGGATATGTTGTGAGTAAACCATTACTGTGTGTCTGTCACTACTTTATTACCATTATCCTTTATCAACTAACTCAATGCATGATGCATGTCGCTATTGTCACAGAAGTCCTCATTTTCTTTCATCAATCTTTGAAAAGCAAAAACAACATTCCACAAGAATTTTAGTTTGCTCCAATCTCTGCACATAAGTGCTGCTTCACTGTCACTCTTTTGCAACTGAAACACTGAAAGTAGTGGCCTTTGGTTATATTTTAATACCTGCCACTTCTTCGGCTTTTGACTTTCTTGATAAACATACAACTGGCGTGGTCAAGGACATGACAACACAAATCTAATTCCTTGTATCTTTGTATTTTATATGTTAATAGGTAGCTCTAAATTAGTATCAATTTTCAGAAGTCATAACACAATGTCTTCAAGACCTTATCTTTACACAATGTCGTCAAGACCATATCTTTGCATTGTCTCTATCTTCAGATGCATTTTACGCGATTTAGAAACTGATAGCCTGCGCAAAATTCTTTATCCGGTTCTCAGGATTCAGGACTTGCCAGTTGCTGACATAATGTAAAATCCCTTTTATCCAGGCTGTTGTTTCACTATACAATTATCAACAATATCGTCATATTCAAGCACCTGGATGGAAACTCGGATGGGTATGGGCAAAGAAGGAGATAATCTGGGCAATGAACGGCGGCCAAGCCACGGAGCAAGGCGATTGCTCCAAATTTAAATCAAACATCCCACATTGCTGCAAGAAGAACCCTGAGATTGTGGACCTGCTTCCTGGGACTCCTTACAACATGCAGATTGCCAACTGCTGCAAGGGAGGAGTCCTCAACTCATGGGCACAAGACCCTGTCAATGCTGTGGGATCATTTCAGGTTAGTGTTGGCCAAGCAGGAACGACGAACAAGACGGTGCGGGTGCCGAGAAATTTCACCCTGAAATCTCCAGGTCCAGGGTATACTTGTGGACGTGCCAAGCTTGTGAGACCCACTAAGTTCTTCTCACAGGATGGAAGGAGAACAACTCAAGCACACAGTAAGATTTTCTTTCCGTAATCTAGTACTTGATGTGCAAAGAATTTCAAGAATAAGCTTACAATCTATTGCAACAGATTCAAAATATTCTTGTTACAATACCCGCTTTTCGTGCATTGTTGACCACTTGATTTCTTTGTCCAGTGACATGGAATGTGACATGCACATACTCACAAATTGTGGCACAAAGATCTCCATCATGCTGCGTTTCGCTCTCGTCGTTTTACAATGATACCATAGTTAACTGCCCAACATGCTCCTGTGGCTGCCAGAATAATAAACCCGGAAGCTGCGTAGAGTAAGCGACATTGATATAACAAAACTACTCAAATCAGTTTTATGTTCAGTTAACATGACGGTTGCATGTACTATTTGACAGGGGTAATTCTCCATATTTGGCTTCTGTTGTGAACGCCCATAACAAGGACAGCTTGGTACCTCTAGTCCAATGCACTTCTCATATGTGCCCAATAAGAGTTCATTGGCATGTGAAAGTTAACTACAAGGAGTACTGGAGGGTCAAGATCACAGTGACAAACTTCAATTGCAGAATGAACTACTCTCAGTGGAATCTGGTCACTCAGCACCCCAGCTTCGACAATCTGACAACTATTTTCAGCTTCAACTACAAATCTTTGAACCCATATGGAGTAATAAGTAAGCACATCATCCCTAGAAAACAATTCTACTCTCTTGCTAACTTCTTTTTTTCAGATACTTACATTTCCCCTTTTTTTTCCCAGATGATACTGCAATGTTATGGGGCATCAAGTACTACAATGACCTGCTCATGACGGCGGGTCCGGATGGAAATGTGCAGTCTGAACTTCTGTTCAGGAAGGACCCCAATACTTTCACCTTCCAGAAAGGCTGGGCCTTCCCAAGACGCATATACTTCAATGGTGACAACTGTGTGATGCCACCACCAGATGCATATCCATGGTTGCCAAATGCTTCCTCAAGAGTGATGTCTTCTTTTCTCCTTCCATTCATTGCCATTTGGACAATATTGACATTCTTGATGGTTTATGCGTAGTTCAAGGGGAATCGAAATTTTACGTATTCAGTATTCAGCAAAGTTTTGACCTTGTTGTGCATTACCTGCTGAAATTCTTACAAATTTTTAGATGATCTTTGCATGAATAGAAGATTCAGTGCCGATACCTAGCCAAACCCTCGTTGATCATTGTATAATTTTACTTGTACATTTCATCTCAGACAAGATAAGGTGTATACACTGTACTTATTCAGAAAATTTTATCCTCTGCCTATGTGAACCTCCACACACTTGATTGTGTTGTACAAATTTGATATGCAAAGCGTCATTGTCGCCTCATTCCATCTTGATTTTGTTGTACAAATTTCTTCCCAAAATTATGCTCATATCCCCTCCTCTTACAGAAATTTTGTTACCATTCAAAAAAAGATTTAAGAAAAACATTTTTTCAGTATGTTCAAAACATCAAACCCAACCATTCAGACCAAAACATCCTATCTGCTGCAGGTTCTAGCACTACACCGATCCCTTCAATCCTCTCATCATGCCCAAGCCATGAGGAACAACACCAACGACGCGACGGCCGCCGCCGCAGAGCCAACCAGGGACGGCGAGGCGGCGTTGGGCAGGTAGGGGTAGGAGTCCGGCGGCGGCATCTGGCACTCGTCGCCGTTGAAGTATACCTTGCGCGGGAACGCCCACCCCTGCTTGAACGTGAACGTCCTTGCGTCCTTCCGCATCAGCACCTCCGACTGCACGTTCCCGTGCGGCCCGGCCTCCATCAGCTGGTCGTTGAAGTACTTGAGCCCGTAGAACATCGCCGTGTCATCTGCAAGCGATCGAATTCAACCTCCATTTTCATCATGCAAGATCACGGCAAATTCACATGAAAATTAAAGAGAATTCTTACTGATGGAGCCGTAGGAGACGACGGGCTTGTAGTCGAAGCTGAAGACCTCGGTGATATTGTCGAGGTTGGGGTGCTGGGCGACGAGGGTCCAGCCGGTGTAGTTCATGCGGTAGTTGAAGTTGGCGATGGTGATCTTGGCGCGCCAGTACTCCTTGTAGTTGAGCTTCACGTGCCAGTGCACCCGCACCGGGCACATGTGCGTCGTGCACTGCAGCAGCGCCGCCGCCGCCCCGCCGCCGCCGGCGTGCGTCTTCGCGTGTGAGTGCTTCCCCGTCACCGCCAGCCTCTTCGTGTCCCTCTCGCTCCTGCATGCATACAGAAAGCGAGGTCAGTCGTCGTCGTGCTCGTCGACGGCGGCGACGGATGATGACGTACCGGACGCAGGGCTTGTGGCTGTCGCAGCCGCAGGCGCACTTGGCGCAGGGGACGATGGTCTCGTTGTAGAAGGAGGAGAAGGAGACGCAGCACGACGGGTACTTGGACGCCAGGTGCTGCGAGTAGGTGCATGTCACGTTCCACGTCACTGCATGCATGCATGGCACATGATCATCACGTCGTCGGCATCAATGGCGGCCGGTGGTCGAGCCGGTGAAGAAGAAGATGTATCTTTATCTTACTGAGGGCTTGGGTCTTGCGGCGGCGGTCGGGGGTGAGGAAGACGGTGGAAGGGACGACCTTGGCGGGGCCACAGGTGTAACCCTGGCCGGGGCCGAGGAGGGTGAAGTTCTTGGGGAGCTTGACGGTGCGGTTGGTGGTGCCGGCCTGGCCGACGCTGACCTGGAAGGCGGCGACTGCGGCGGCGGGGTCCTGGCCGTAGGCGGGGACGACGCCGCCGCGGCAGCAGTTGGCGATCTGCTGGTTGTAGGGGACGCCGGGGAGGAGGTCGACGACGGCGGGGGTCCTCTTGCAGCAGTGCGGGATGTTGCCCTTGAAGCGGGAGCAGTCGCCCTGCTCCGTCGCCTGCGCCCCCACCATGGACCAGATCACCTCCCTCCTCGCCCACGTCCACCCCACCGTCCACCCCGGCGCCATGATGTGCCTATACATCTGATAGTTGTTGATCGTCACCATCGCCTGCAAATATCCATGCATCACTCCATCAGTGACGAGCTTGACACGTTGATCGATTAATCGTGAGAGATCAAATGGTTTACTCACGACGTATCCATCGGGTGTCCATGACATGACGTCCCATTTGATGGTAATGTTGCCGTTCGGATCGAGCGGATCGTAAGCAGCTGCAGAAACGCACAAACAGAATCAAAGAATCATCAAGAACGGTTATAACGACGAACTCGAAAGCAGATACTAGCAATCGACACGATCGATCGAGGAGGTGCAGCACGCAGCAGCTGGAAGGATGTACGTACCTGCGACAGAGAGCGTGGCGGCGAGGATGAAGAGCAGCACGGAGCTGGGCACCGCCATTGCTGCCTGCTTCCAAGAAACACTACGTGCACTAACTAGACCTGCACTGAGGTGAGGCAAGCACTCGCAATGCTAGGCTTTAAGGCAAAGGTAGGGGAGGTGGCTATGCATAATGCAAGTAGGCAGATGGCGTGTGCAGCCACCGGCGACGAGCGGTCGAGATGGCAAAGCTTCACCAACCGGTGCTGTTCGTTGGGCTCTCCTTTAGTTTCCTTGGCGATGACTCGACCACCGGCCGGCACGGCTAGCGACGGCCGCCGCGAGATGTACGTGGCTTGCCTGAGCTTTTTCTACCGGTGAGTGCGTGCGTGGTTACTGCACTTGCCTCAGCTCGTGCACGCCTCGGGTTGCTTGCGGTTGAGTTCCTCTCAGCTCAAGCAAGCGCGGTTGGTGGTGATCACCTGGCCGGGGGAGTGGGAGTAGAAAGAGGGAGCTGAGCTGAAGATCAGAGATGGAAAGGGACGCGCCGTGGGAGAGTTGATCATGCTGGGATCGCTGGCTCCTGCCTCTGATCGCGACGGTTAAACGCCTCGCCGTCTTTGAGCGCTTCGATTTGTGCAGATAATCTTGGTCCCTATGAACAAGTTTCATTAAACTAAAGAGAGAGAAAACTCGAGTTGTTGTCTGATAGCCTGATTTGGAACTAAAAACCTCGGAAGTTGCTGTTTCATGCCATCTAATTGACAGGTTCTGATCCTGGTTTCTCTGCTGAGACATGTCCATCAGTACGTGTCATACTTTCAGTTCTGAAAACTGACCGGAACAAATTTATTGAAATCGGGTTCATCGTCTCGATTATGGAAAAATAACAGGGTTAATTCCAGGAAGAGTTTTCGCCCTTACTAGAAAGCTTAATGCTGTCAACTTCGCTAAGGAATTCTAGAATGTTTACTATAGCTTGTTCAAGCTGCATTTGTCAACTTGGGGCAGTCAAGAACTCTCTTACACGGCACGACGGCTGGCAATCTGAGCAGAAAGACCACTAACAAAATGTAAACATCAACCAGTAGTTGCAATGTTACATACTAGTACCTGACTACCTCACCTATACAAAGCTGACGGTACGCAGCACCAGACAACATACCCCGGCCAGTTGTTGAACAAAAGCATCAGGTACACAACATATTCATGTAATGATAATCTATACTACTTCGTGTACAGAACGAAAAAGACCAAAGGATAGCAGAAATGTGTCTTAATCTTGCAAGAAGCTTGCATGAAACACTTGTTTTTGCACCTGCTACATCTTTAGAAGCTCAACAGGATATAGGGGAGGTTCCATGGCAACATCCACTCAAAGTGTCAAAACTTTTGAAGCCAGCCTGAGGCACAAGTTAAGGCTTTTTTCAATGCCCAGTACATTGCACGACAAGAATGCTACAGGTATTACTACTGCTGCTACAAGAACATCATTTGCAAAATTGCAAAACCTGCCATGGTAAATTAAAACGGCTCACAGCCTCACATACATTATAACATTATTAATACATATAAGAGCCAGGGGCCAAGACCTTCCTGAGTGGGAAGGTTTTGCCCTAGCAACGAGTCATGCGCCCGCATGAGTTCAACTAAGCATTCCACCTTCATATAGCGAATTCTTTCAGACTACCACATCCCGAGTCCACCTAAGCATCAGTTCCATCAGCCCACCTGTGATTCTGTGAAGTAGACAGAGATCAGCACGTGGTTCATTTGATTACTGGATGCTAGTGTAAAATTTAAGAGGAAGCATGCATGAACAACGTATGCATAATCACTGCAGAAAATGCCCAAAGCGAATATTTTGCAGCACAAAAATGAACCATATACCCAATCTTGTCTAACACAGCATTTCAATAATCCATCCTTCTTCAAAAGAGAGTAGTGGTGATGGTGGTTCTGCCACCACCCTCACCACCAACTCCCTATTTTTTTAAGGAAAAAGAACAGGTGGGGCTAGAGAGCCCATATATCAATTGAGCCAATGGATTCACATGTCCGTAACAAATATATGTAGCAATTAAGAGATGATATATAAAAAAATAATAGTAATAACAGTTTAATGATAATTTTGTTTAATTAAAATCCTGTTGCAACACACGGGCAATATGCTAGTATAGAGAGAAGATGCCATACATCTACTGTGGCTATCAAGATCATAGTTAGAAGCTGGCCAGATTATTTCTGATTCTATGCTTTCAAATTGGGATTGTAACTCGCGCATAGCACATTTGATTTCAAAAGTAACATAAACCCACCCACTGAGAAGAACAGAAACAGTAAATATCAATCAACGACAGTTATTCTGGCATGATTGTCTCAATGGCTGGTACATTGGAAGAACATAACAAATTCCCTAGCTTTTGAGCACAGAAAAGAGATCAATTTAAAATTCCAGTATCTACCATTGATCATGCACCAGGTTTGCTATTGAGTGAAGATTTCCAAGGTAGATATGAAATTTATGAACAGGGACCATGGATATAGAAGAGTGAATAAAAATTTAATGAACTGGAACAGGTAGGTCTAAATAACCAAAATATTCAGCTATATTAGTATATTATGTACTTGATACTTCATTATGTGCAAAATGTTAAAATGAAAACAGATGAGAACTGAAAAATAATCCACAAGTTCATACATTCGCATCCATGTGAAGATGGCTTGACTGCTAAGTTTGAATAGGATTTCACAACATGGGCAGGACGCACTGCGTAGCACCTGTTTCTGCCTTGCAGAAAACACCGTATCAAAGAAAAGGACAAAGGAAAAGAAGAATAGAAAGAGGTAGCAGAAGCCTTTAGCTCCATGACTGGGAGCAACAGCAAGAGGATGAGCTGCAGGGATGACAAAGAGTGGTGATAGCTTAGAAGCCTTGGAGGACAGGAGAACGGTCCTACCTCTAGTAGGTTGTTTGGGCCTTGGAGGCTGCCTTCCACCAGTTGTTATCTTTCCTTTTCTTTTTCACCTTACCTCTTATCTTCCTCGGTTGTGACACATGAGGTCGCATCCTCCTCACGTTGATTTTACTAGAAGCTGGCTTAGCTTTTGACTTTTGAGACAGGTGTACCTGACTCTGATTTGGTATAATGGTTCTAAAATGCTCCTAAAGAAACTAGAACTCAGCCCAACTTACAAATGAACATATAAAATAACTCATCACTACTTGTTTGCACCAAAATTTGATAAGCCACATGGATAGATTGGAAAGCCGAACGGCCTAGTGAAAAGAGTCCGATTAATATAGGGAAAGAGCCGATCGGACGGATTAATAAAGGATTCGGTTTAGAGGATTATCCAAATGAGACCAAATCTGAGAAGCCAAAGCTTGTAATTCATCTCTCGATCAAATATATTTTCGACGCATCGCCACCATAGTTTATCTAGGATTTTTACCATCGAGTTCTGACTCTCGACGTGGGACTGTATTGATTAGGTCCAACCTCTTAGTTCAATCAAATATATCACATCACATCCGCGTGGGATCTATCGACTTATCAAGCTTTTTTTACCGTCATCAATCTTATGCTATATCAGTTAGATTCAACCTACTAAACTACTGATAGTAGATTTAGCCATAAACCAATGGGTCTTTACTCAGCGTTTCATCGGAGTGGCTAACCGATGAGTTATCCACACATCGAGCATCACGCCTGGTGTATCGGCTGGAGCCGATACACATACGTCTTCAATGACTTTTTCTGAATCTTACGCCCAATGTATCGGCCTCTTAATCAATATACGCATATCTTCAGATATGTTCTCTCATCGGCTCAGCTAGCCAATGAGTTCGCCCTTTCCTTCCACCCGCACGTCCGATCTAGCATCCGCCGTCTTGTTGCCGTTAGCCTCAGTCTTATACTGTCTCGGTTCAGTCTAATCTATCGAGGCCGACTCTAACGATACCATCATAGTGGTCACTGAGTTTCGTACTTTCGGAGGATCGGGTCTCGCTCCTTATTCATCGCACATTATATTCGAAGCGTTATCAGCTTTACGGCCGATGAATCTTTTATATTATTCCTCGCCAATCTACATATGCCTTCATCGGTTTTTTAGCCGATAAAC
The DNA here is from genome assembly GCA_030770085.1 of Oryza coarctata. Taxonomy (NCBI): domain Eukaryota; kingdom Viridiplantae; phylum Streptophyta; class Magnoliopsida; order Poales; family Poaceae; genus Oryza; species Oryza coarctata. Next base: position 17,411,607 of record CM061475.1, read on the forward strand.
GAGCGCTATAGCATCCATCAGCAACCAACCGATAGGAGGATCCCACGTGCTATGCTTTTAATACCCTATTTCAGAGTACCATCGGCCTTGCATCCGATGGAATCGTTATCGTATTCTTTGAATATACTTTTATACCTTCATCGGCTTTACAGCCGATGGACCGGTGTTATGTCTTCATTATATCCGGAGCGTCATTGGCTCTATAGCCGATGTATCCTTCATTCCCTTCGTCACCATCTGCTTACGTCTTCATTGGCTTCTAAGCCAAAGGAAAAGTGTTCCAATCCTTATCGACAACCAATCAATAGCCGATGACTATCTTAACCCTATCAACAGCCAGCCGATAGTAAGAATTTGAATCGGCCCATCATCCGACTGACCCATTCTCTTTATCAATTACAGGGTCAAATTGACTGGCATGCCCGCATCTCCATCGTCCTGACCAAGGGACAATGAAGCCAAAGGACCTCGGCGCGCTCTCGACCCAATCAACGAGGCCGAAAGGCAATCAAGAGTGCACGTCATCCAACAAAACTGAATGACCTACACTAGAGCGAAGCAGATCTCCCAGGCCTTGGCATGTTCACGAGTTTTAGCACGAACACTACTACAAACCAGCCCAACTTACAGATGGACATGGGCCTGCAACACATGCTACCTTCAAGAAGTAAAACCTACTACAACAAACTATAGCTTCAAGCAACCAAGATATTTGCATTGCACAACAAAAGGCAGCCTTCCTTCTAACTTTTAGAAATTTGTAGACCATCAGTAACAGAAGACAAGCAATTGCACTTTTGTGTAGCCACAAGTCATATAAAGAAAGAAGCTAGGGACCGGTATACTGCCAAGAAACGGTATAGCCCCTACTCAAATACGCAATATGCGCAACTCCACCCAAGGAGGAAGGTGTGTGGTGATTAGCATGTTGTGCATGCAGATCGCACAGCGTACATGTAGTAGTATACCTATACCATTTGGAAAACAATATACTGTGTCCTAGTAGCTCTCTAACATAAAACTCCATTCATAACTATCGAGCTTCCAGACAAATTGCGGCCATTAAAAATTCACTTGGCCTCATGGTACACTAAGAACTTTGTTAAAACATCAACAAAAAACGCAAGCTATAACTAATGAGCTGAAATAACACGTTGAATGCATCATTATATCCAACTCAGGAGAAAGGAGAAAAGGTGAAAACTGGAAACTTAGATCATGTGTACATCACAAAACAAACCTCTAGCACAGTTCAGCATAGACAATTTGTTTTGCATCTGCCTTACTGTGTCCTAAATTTCAAGTTTGGGCAGCCACCGCCCAAAAGGCAGTTAAATAAAAAGGAGATATGCCTGAACAGAGGACTAGAGGAGCATCAACAGAAGTAAAATAAACCCCATCAGTTGAGAGATCTCCTTACAAGTCTCTACTTATACTCAAACGATGGTGTTGGCGAGCTAGGCATATCAAGACTCTCTAAAGTCTCAGTATTGTTGCAGATATTGTGGCTCTTCCTTCCATCTTTCTTCTGAGATAATCCACCAAACAGTCCTCCAACATGTGATTCTTCCACGTAGGGAATAAAGGGATCGTCAACTGGCATTGATCCAGTATCAGGTACAGGCAACTTACTCAATATGATCCCAATGCCACTAACAAACGCTAAGATAACTCCACCTTGCACAGATGCACTAAGAACCGCACGGAGGCCCTGGCGAGCAGCAAGCATGCCGCTGGTGGCCGCACCAGCCATGATGGAATTATAGGGGTCTTCCTTCTGACGCGCAAACGCCATGGCACAATCACAGGTTGAGAAAAGCGTACACCAAACACCCCAGCTACCGGCAATGCGTGGCGCATTCATATGCACTGCCTGCATGCCGCCAACAATCCGTGCACCATTGGGCGAGTTGTGGAAGCCCTTGGCAAAGTGGAAGGCAGAACCTCCCAATGCACCCATGCAAAAACCCCCACCAGCATCATCAATGATGCGATCTGGGCATGGATCCCTTTCCATAAAAGGACGAGGCTGCTGTGTTAACCCGGGTAGCTCCATCGGAGGATTTGGTGCTTTGTCGTCGACTTGTCGTGGACAGAGGAGCAATGGGAGATCGCGAGCGAACAAGAACTCTCTAGGGCTCAGACCTACGCGCCGAAACACCAGAGGAGAAGATATATAGCGCGACCAAATCGCTTCCTCGGATAGGAAACTACGAACCTTCTTGCAGGACACGGTACAAACTACTACTACCGAAAATCTCGTGGTATAATAACAAACCAGAGACGGAATACGCATCCTTCCGCGGCACGAACACAAACTCCTAAATCCGGGCTGAATCGAACAAAATAAAGGAAATAACAGCATGCAAGGATCGAATAGAATTTAAAGATCGAAACTTTCGTATGTCCATTGTCCAAGGCAGGCACAGATTGAATCGAATAAGAAACAAGATAAAAATTGCACCTTTTTTTTCTCACTTGTACTCGAACGATGGGATGGGAGTGCTGGGCGTGTCGAAGCTCTCCAAGATCTCCGACTTACCGCCGCTGGGGCTCGCCTTCTTCTCCTCCTCTTTCTTGCCGAAGAGGCTCCCGAGCCATCCACCTCTGGCGCTGGAGCTCGCGACCTCGGGAGGCGCCACGGGCGCCTGAGCTATTCCCGGGATTCCACCGCCGGCCATGGCGGCGGCCAGGCTGGGGTCATCTGCGGGGAGCGGCGGCGGCGTGGCGAGGACGCGGTTGAGCATGAGGCCCGCGCCCTCGATGAGCGCGAGAAGCATCCCGCCCATGAGGGCCGAGCGGCCGGCGGCGCCGGGGCCCTGGCGCATGGAGAGGAACCCGCCGGTGGCGGCCCCGGCGATGATGGAGTTCCAGGGGTCCTCCTTCTGTCGCATGAACACCATGGTGCAGTCGAAGGCGGAGAAGAGGCCGCCCCACACCGCGAAGCTGCCGCCCACCCGTGGCGCGTTCATCCGCACCGCCTGCGCGCCGCCGACGAGGCGCTCGCCGTTGGGGGAGTTGTAGGTGCCCTTGAGGAAATGGAAGATGGATCCCCCCACCGCGCCCATCCCGAATGCCCCGCCCACGTCGTCCAGGATGCGGTCCGGGCACGGCTCCCTCGACGTCTCCGGCGTCCCCATGTTGCCTCCTACGGCTAGCCGGCGGCAGCGGCGGCGGAGGGGGAGAAACCCTAGCTCGGGGAGGAGAGAGAGGAGGCGTCGTCAATGCGAGCTTGGCTTTCTCCCTTGGTGCTCGTGTCTTTTATTCGGTTCGTGTCAGAGCCGCTTCACTCACTGCAGTTGGGCCCCTTTGACAGGTGGGGCCCGCTGTCATTGGATCTTCTCCGGAACGGGGCGACGTGGTCGAGCGGCTCGGCGAGGTGAGGTTCGAGGCGGTGCGGCGGACGGTGGAGATATTTTTGGCGCCGACGCGTTCGGGAACTTTGAAGAGGCCTCTAGTGTAGGCCCAGCTACAGGGATTCAACCCAAATTCAGAGAGAGGATCGATTTCAGCCCAAATTCAGAGTGAGAACGTCGGTTTCAGCTCAAATTCAGAGTAAGACCTTCGATTTCAGCCCAAACTTAGAGTGACAGCATCAATTTCAGCCCAACTTCTCCAAAAAGAAATCAGCCCGCTATACAGTCACGCAAGATTGCCCGTGAAACCTATTGGAAATTTCTGAACAGTTTTGCTCAAACGTGCCACGTTCGACTTGATTTTATTCTATTTTTGTCCTGATTGTTACCCTCTCTCTCTCGTCTTAATAAGAGAGAGGGTTTACCTACCATTTCCGTGGAGTTATCGCCCTATGGTAAGATAGTTACCATGCTAATCGTATAGTAACCACTAAAAACCACATGATTTTTATCTTTTAAATTTTGAGTTTTTAAATCTCATGATAAGCTTGTGTCAACCATGGAGTGTGAATTGAAAACAGGAGAATATTACAGAAAAAAAGGAAATAACACTAAAAATAACCTTATTAAGTAGCATGTTAGCAATTAAGGCATATTTCTTATTCTTTAGTACCTTAAAGGAATTTTTCACCAATTTCTTCACCATACTTCTTTTTTTAGTACTAAAATTTTGAAAATATGAAGTTAAATTAGTTTTTTAACCAAATATCTTCACCACATAGCACTAGGTACTACTTAGATGATTCTTTTTGATTTTTTTCCTTTTTTCCAAAAATTGAATCCGAACAAATTTTCTTAAACCAAATAGCTAGTAAGCTTTACCATACCCTCCACGGTGTTACCAGCTGTTTTGGAAACCGTTTTGACCCAATTATTTTGTATTGAATAGCTAAATAATTTACGATAAAATTGATAATTGGATTTAAAGCAGTTTTCTAAGGAGTTTATATATAGAATTTTTTTTTTTGCAAAATCCATACCATTTATAAGCTCAGAAAGGGTGTGTGTCGATCCATTCTTTCAAAAAAAAAAAAGAGAGAACATGGTCAATTGAGTAAATAATCAATTATTTCTATCATAATTCTCTTACACAGTGTGTACTATAAAAGTTACAATATAAGTATTGAAATTTACAATGTAATTGTGGTATAAATAAATGTAGTTTACAATGTATAACAAAATCAACTGTTTTTGTTAAAATTTGTGGCGTTATAAATATAGTTAGTATCATTTCCAAATCATGTTTTATATCATAAAAGCATGTAGTTTATGGTGTAACAATAATTTAACTGCTTGTTACCGAAAAGTGTGGCCACGTAAAAATTGCTAGTCACATTTCTTACTACCTAAAAAAAGCTGTCCGTCCTCTCCCTCCATTCCCCCACACATCGCCCAACACTGACCAAAAAAACAGAAAAAAGAAAAAAGGTTAAAAAAATTCTATAGCCTATTCTTAGTTATGTGTTCATTTATGTAGCTCATTTAGTTATACGAGCTCGTTACAAATGCACGGATGTATCATATCATTGTTGAACTTTTAATCTGTCTGAATGCCGCCATATGCTCAATTAACTCGTGCACATGGCTGTCCACCGATATACATCTAAGATGTCTTGCCGTATCATACCATTTGATCACCCTATATATATGTCTGGCGAAATTTTGCGTGCATGGGATTACAGAAAGCGACAAAAAATTCTTTGATGGAGTATGTGATCTAAAGTTTACGTAGTTTTTTTTTTCTTGCACATGTTCTTTGTAGTTATCGTCACGTATCCCAGGTATGGACGATCGATCATTCCATCACAGCGAGCTGGGAATGACCTGCCATATGATCAGCAAACTTATCAAGTTATCGTTCCATATCAGAATGTTCAAAACCGGATTCATTCCCACAGATTCAAAAATCTAACATCGGAATCATCTCCTTCGAGAAAGAGAGGGGGGGAAATCAAAGTCAAGTCTCTGGAAAGGAACCGACAAGTAGCGTCCCAAAATAACAGTTTTTGCGACGATCCAAACGTCATAATCCTGCATCATCTGAATCTAAACCAAGCCATGGAGAAGTGCAAGATGACGCCAACTCTCTCTCTTTCTCTTCTAACGGAACGAAGCATCCTTAAATTAGCCAGAGTTGACCGGGCTGGGTTGGCGGTCAGAAGCCGGATGGATGGAAAACCGGGTTGACCTGGAAAAAATTAAACTAGACTTTGACAACGATGGATGGATTAATGGAAGCTGCAAAAACAGCAGGCAGCTCATGGTTTTCGAGCTCGAACACCTCGAGCTATGGAAGAGCAGAGGGAAAACCTGTCAGCCCACTGTTGCCATCTCGATCGGCGTGTGTGTTCCATGGCGTGCGTATATATATCGTACGTAGGCTGGTTTGCATGACATTGTGCTGTGAACAAATTAAGCCGTCAGCACGAGAGAGAAGAAGGCTTTCAGTTTCAGGCTTAATTAGCACAGCATCAGTTACAGCAGCGTCAGGGAGACGATCGACTGATCTCGATCGAGATGGGCCGCTGGTTGAAGCCAGATGTACGCGCTGATATGATGATTCTGCTTGATCATTGTTTCGTCGATCGATATATGTATATATATATATTGAAATGCTCAGTTCAGGTTGCGGCTTGCAGTTCAGAGTTAATTGATGTTTGCTATCTGGGTTGTTTGTTTCTGCAGGTTTACCCGCTGATCGCCGCCATGTCGTTCGTGACGGGGTTGTGCACCTTCCAGCTGACAAGGAACGTGTTCATGAACCCGGACGTCAGGTATACCCATCTGCCACACTTCCTTCTTTCTTCCTCTTCCTGTTGCATGCGTGTTTAGCTAGCGTTTTCTTAATTTTTATATACTCCTATAATATATAATATAATGAATGTGAAACTTTCAACCTCTATATCAACTAGCGTTATATATATATATATATATTATCTCTTTCGTCTCAAAATATATTTTAAAAATTAATACTAGCTTAGGTAAAATGATTAGGTTTTTTATATTTTTAAAAGAGAGAGAAATATTATGCGCTGAATCCATTAAAAAAAGTGTCATTTGATAATGTTCAGGGTTAACAAGAACAACCGTAAGAGCGCGGTGCTGGAGAACGCGGAGGAGGGCGAGAAGTACAGCCAGCACGCGTTCCGGCGTTTCCTCGCCACGCAGCGCCCGGAGGTCTTCCCGGCGATCAACCGCTTCTTCGCCGGTCCGGCGACGGTGGCGAGGAGTGATCGTCACGATTGATCAACCGATCGGTCACAGGCACGACACTACGACGACAATCGCCTACTTTGGCCAATTAATATCCCTTTTCAGCGTGTATTAGGGGTGTATTAGAGAGCGTATTTATGAGTGTATGACTGTGCTGTATGTGCGCATTAGTGTCTGTACGTGTGTGTATCTTTGACGTAATTGAAAAAAAAAAGGCAAATGAGAAGTAATTTCAGTGTCGCGTGCGTGCGTAGCTGCGTACTGGACAAGATGGTACTGAATGTTGTCCGGACCACGATCGCATTTTGGGCCGGGCGACATGGTTTTGGCATCGCACAGTTAGGCCTTTGGTTAACATTACATCGGTGATGCCAATTTCAGCCCAAATTATCGTAATTTTTTTTTGAAAATGCAGGTGCAGCATATTGGAAATCTCTGAATCCTGTAAAAAAAAAGTTGTCTGCCACTCACATCATGTCGTATTCGTCATACTCTATTTATCGGCCTACATGTCTGGCGCTTGCACATGAAATTTTGCATGCATATTCATGGGATTAAAGCAGGGCAACGACAAAAAAAAAGAACATTTTCTTTGATGAAGTATGTGGTCCAAGTTTTTTTTCTCTTTAAAACATTACAATGTGCACTTGTCGTTTGCTGTTATTGTCACGTATGACGTATCGAAGGCGATCGAGCTGGGATGATCTGCGGGCCTGCGGCACGCTCATCAGCTAGCTTATCATTCCATATTCATCATCAGAATGTTCAGAACCAGACTCACTCCCACTGATTCAGAAATCTACCATCTCAGTCGGTCAGTACTCAGTATACTATCTCCTCCCTGAAAGAAATGAATAAGGAAAGAAGAAAACAAAATCAAGTATATGGTAAGGAACAGGTAGCGTCCAACAATTACCGTCTCTGACGCTATGGGGCTATAAAAATAATAAATAAAACAAATAAAAATGATTTTTATATATGTTTTATTAGCGATTTAAAAGCTAAATCTGAAAAATAATCTACGATGAAATATTTTTTAGGAAAAACTAAAATGTGATCCATGAGCTAACTAGCCGACGATAAAAGTCAAAACGTCTTCCATCTTCCTAGCCAGCGTTTAAGGGTTGACCACTGCAAGGATAGATAGAAGATCGGAAATGATAGATAGGCTGCGAAAACAGCAGGCGGCTCATGGTTTTGGAGCTTGAACAGCTCGAGCTAAGCAGAGGACAGGGAAAGAAACCTGTCAGCCCACAGGAAATTTCGTGCCATTTTCGCGGCTTTTGGTGTGTGTGGTACATGATGCTGACTGATGCTAATAGCATATTCCTATGTTATCTGAAATCTAAATCTCAATGTAGCTCGCCAGCTCCCTTGTGCGGTCAAAACACATCTGTAAACAAAAGGGAAGCCATGGTATGCCATTGCGTAGGAGAAGTAAGTTCAAGAACCCCATGAATGAATAAAAGATGAAAAACCTGTACCATGCCGATATGCCATCGGCAACAATACGAGTCTGTTCTTTGAAATTAGGGCAGAACTTAAGATGCCAAAATGATACAAAACTATTGGTAAATCAAGCTTATGCTTCTACATCTTATCACCATAGAACTAAACACGAGAATTAAATCTACCATATAAGTGAATAGTAAAATTACTTTAAAAATTAAATCTTTTCATGAAACAAAATACATCTAAATTAGCTGAAGTCGCAACGTGCTTTCTAGATGCCACCAGTTCGATCGCTTTATTGTCACCGATCCGACCTCTATGCTCTTACCGATTCAACCGCCGCTTAATCTTTAGTATAATCACCGGTTTGACCACTAGAAAACAGAAAACGGATGGATATATATAAAATAGATCAAATTTATTACATTAAGATGTTTTATAAAGTGTAACTACAATACTCCTCTCTCAACTTATCTCTACATATATTCAAACTCAATTTTCTTAAACTTGAAATATATCTAAATTCGACTTCTCCTTCCATACATATATAATTCTTATTATATATCATATGAAATCTTCATTTTTATATATATTATTTTTTAGTTTTAGTATCCGCATGTTCTCCTTTATCGTCTAAACATCAACTTATCTCAAGTTGACTTCTAATTTATTACTGATAATACTCCCAAATAAACACATACATATAGATATACAAAGAAATCATATTTGAGCATAATTTATTTTTTAACTTAATTTATATGAGCACACAAATATCGTATCATACGCACATAAAACATAGATAAGAATTTAGGATTAAGAATTTAGGGTTGGTCGTTGAGCTCACCGATCTGAGCACTATTTATCCGGCCGGACAAGAGTTACTATTCATCGGCAAATTCAAACCATCCATTTATCACGCTAATTGTTCATAAAAAGCGTAAATGAAAACAATGATTTTACATTCGCAATTCAGTACAGCTTGCAAGCTGCTTTATTTCGTAGTTGCAGAGATGTATAAACAACTCAATAAGCAAAGTCTGATACCCTGTGCAATGTTTTGGCCTGCAGCATCTTGTTCAACTGGGTAATACAGGTTACTCTCTGACCATCCATCACCATTAACTTTGATGTGATTGTGAAAATCTTTGCTTGAAGTTGCGCTTCAATCTGATGTTGAGTTTTGCAGCTCGCTAGGTGATCCATATTTGTCATTTGGAATGACGAATGATATTAAGTTCAGTTCGTTCCATTGCATCATATACCAGCATCACTATAACTGTTCAGTTTCAGCAGCCATTTTCTGATCCTTCTCCATTCCTCAGGACACAGTGTCATTTCTATTCAACACACACGCATTCCTGACAAAGCACAACAGATTGTCCACAATGTACAACTATCACCGATCAACTGAATGTTGCAAACATCACAGTTGTTATCTGAAGTCCAAACCGCTTCGACCGACTTCGTTCACTGAGTTCGGCAGTGAACGAAATTCATTGGCATGCATGTTTCATGGCATCGGCATCGGCATCGTCTCTTTCAGAAGTCGGAACAAAACTGTAGCCGCCGGCGACTCTCTCAGATCCTCCTCCAGCCAGAAACTTCCCCCAGCACGCCGATTCCACTAGCATCCACCTCATGAACAGGACGCCCGATTTGCTGGCAGGCATACACACTTGCAGGGTGAGAAACTGAGAATGAGATCACCGTCTGGTTTCACAATCTTGTGAATATTGGTGCAGCATTTGAGGATTACATTCCAGGGTTGCCATCGCTCATCTGGGAGTCTGACAACAAACAGATACTCAGTACAAACGCTGTTGCGATGCAAACTGCCAAACTGACGACTGTTACTACTATGTACTACTATAGGTAGATGATTGATTGATTGCCATTACTCCAGACAAATCCTTTATGCGTGTAAGCTGCTATATCAGTTTGTACCGATCACCAAATCACAATTCTAACTTCCATTTATCTCGTTTGGTCCCCTGCAAGCATTACCACCGAGTAGGCGTGTGAAAAGCACTTCAATTATTCATCGTCTTAATATCAAAGCTCGAAGCTTTTGTGTGTTCAAAAACAATTATATACCAGTATGAGCTTTTGTCGGTGTAACCATGCAAGTACAGTGCGAAGCTGGCAAAGAGATGACAGCTGATCGATGAGTATCTCAAGATAGATCACAGAACAAAGTCTAGAACTCATCTCATTATTGTATTTGTATATACCAAAAAAAAGTCTCCTGTGTATATATACTACACCTGGGATCTCTCAAAGTCCAGATACGTTTTCCTTTTTTTCACTCCTTGGGATGAAGAAATGGCAGCTACTACTGAAAATGAAAGATGCTCATTGCTCACCACCCTGCATATAATAGAACTAATAAAACTTACCTATTTCATCGAGTACTATGTCTGCATTGATCTTTTTTTTCCAAAAAAAACGATCTTTTTCAAAAAAGGATATTAATTGCTATGCTTAGTGCGTACGTTCGAGAAGTCATCGTTTTCTGCTAGCCATTGACAGGTGATCCATTTTGGTTTTCCTTGGAGTTCATATGCAGAGAGGACAATGGCATGCCCAACAGGCGGTCTAACCTGGCTATTAAATGGGTCGTGCCGGGCTAACCCATATACCGGGCTAGCCCGCGTGCTGAGGTGGCCTAGGTCTAACTCAGTCGAGGCTTAGATGGATCGGACTAGCTCAACAGTCCCATGAAAAAAATTAAAAAGGTATGTGAAAATTTAAAAAAGAAAAATAGAAAAAATACATAAAATTAAGAAATTTTTTAAAGAAAAATATAGAATAAATGAGAAAAAATATTTAAAATTTTTTAAAATTACTAAATGGGCTAGGCTGGGCTAGCCTGACAGGCCGCACCGCCGGCCTAAACACAATCTGGCCTATCTAGCGGCATGGACCGTCTCGTGTGACCCCAGTAACAGGCCTCAGATTGACCCAATTAAACTTGCCCATTCAGAAATCCATATGAGCTGAAACGTACGACGTCCATTTATTTTCGTTCGAGCTTGGCATATCATCACACCTTGCGGGCACCAGCAATGCATGATTTGCCTGCATGGTTTAATCTAATTAAGTATGGTGATGTGATGTACGTGTAGGTCCATGGCGTACGATGTGGAAAGGCGTATGTGCGTGTGTGTAATCTTCAAGTAATCGCAGCTCGCACTCAAAGACGCTTTTCTGACAGGTTTTGGTGTCTCTAGCACGCCTCCGATGGTGGTAAATGGTCATTAGAACTTCCTTTTCCGTCCGAGTGAGTAAAAGTCAAAAGAAATGCAAAAGTGGATGGGATAGTATATTCCTCGTCTGTTTGTTGCGGCAACTAAAATTTAAAATTTTAGAAGTTAATTTTGAGGTTCTAATTTTTAACATAGATGGTAACACAGTAAATAATATAAATATAAATGTTTTATCAATATATTACTTTATTGTTTTTTGTTTTGTTCACATTTGTATGACTTGTCAGCCGCCGTAGCACAACCAATCTGAGGATGCATTTCAATTTTGTAGCCGTTTTGTTAGGAGATGAAATTATGGTTGGGCTTGATTGATGTCCCCTTCCGGTTCATTTGGTTAAATTAGGTTGGATCAACTTATACCGATACATGGAATAAATATATGCGCCTGTCTAGTGAGGCGTTTCATTTATTATCTTGCGCCAAGAATGTTATTGTGACTGTTGTTTCTAGTCGTGGTGGACACGTATAGAACCATCTATTACCCGAAGTAACGCATTTACCGTCATGACAATACGTCTTGGGTTGCGGTGTTAGTTAGCCCTCCCATGCTCGTGTGAAAGTTGCCTTTCCATTACTAGTTACCTAAAGTTTCCCCTTGAGGCATTGTTGTTGGTGTGAATCTCTGCATCCATTTCAACTTCCAAGCAGGAAGTCAACACTACTACTCCAGTACTCAAGCAAGGACCAGCCACACATAACCCCACACGGAAACAAAACCTCTAACATATTGTTCTCTAATTTTAAATGGCTAATATATAACCCCACTACTAAATAGGCGTATATGTCAACGATTCAGAGTGCAGTACGTCGGAGAACTGCTTACACCCCACACAGTATTCCCTTCGTGCACAAGTAAAGCCCAAGAAAAAAAAAGTCAGCCCACCTTCCCTCCCTCCGGCCACCGCCGGCCCATCCGCACAACCCCCCCTCTCCGCCCTCGCACGTGCCGGCCGTCCCCCACCTCCTCCCTCCTTTTATACCCGCCTGGTTTCCCTCCCCTCTCCCCGCCCCCCGAGAGCCCGATCTCCACTGCCTCCACTCATCTCCTCCACCGCCAGAAGCAATGGCCGCCTCCGCAGCCGTGCCGTCGACGCCGCTGCTGAAGGATGAGCTGGACATAGTGATCCCGACGATCCGGAACCTGGACTTCCTGGAGATGTGGAGGCCATTCTTCGAGCCGTACCACCTCATCATCGTGCAGGACGGCGACCCAAAGAAGACGATCCGCGTCCCGGAGGGGTTCGACTACGAGCTCTACAACCGCGACGACATCAACCGGATCCTCGGGCCCAAGGCCTCCTGCATCTCCTTCAAGGACTCGGCGTGCCGCTGCTTCGGATACATGGTCTCCAAGAAGAAGTACATCTACACCATCGACGACGACTGCTTCGTGAGTTGCCCTCCTCTATCCTCCCCTGTGACTTGAGAGTGAGATCTGTATGTGTTTCGGTGTGATCTGTTGCGGGGCGCGCTGGATCTTAGTCTAATTTTGGTCGGGGCGATCTCCTGTAACGGCGTGATTCGTGCGGGGATTTGGGATCTTGGTTTGGTGGGGATCGGATCTGTCTATGTAGTTCAGGGGGAAAGGGAAAGGTGAGATCTTTGGTTCGTTTCTTCGTCGGCATTGCTCCGTAGAAAGATTAGAGTTTTGCATCATCAGGTTTTGCGAGATTAGGATTAGGAATGTAAAATCCGTGTCTTTTTTGTTACTCCTCTTATGAGTATTGGTTAGGATCGTTCAGTTTAGTAGTGCGTAAATCGTTAATTTTCTCTACATCATACTACACAGTGCTGTGATCTGGGTAGGTTGAATGCAAACTTCACGTGTTGCAGATGACCGATTGATCTGCCTAGCTGAAAACTAACTTCTTTGGAGTCATGCATGTAGTCACAATTATCAGATCTGACAATGTGTGCTCAGTCTTGGATTGAACGTTTGACTTGGCCCGCTGCTGACAAGCATCAAGCATTGGATCTACCTACACTTCCTTGGTCCTGTATTGGTTGCGGTTGGAGGGGATATGAGATGGAATAGATTATGTGTATGTGGTACCCCATAGGTTTGTAGTATTAGAAATTGTTACTCTCACCGTTTCATATTACAAGTGACTTTAGGTTTGTTCTAAGCCAAATCTCTTCAAGTTTAATTAATCATTTCCAACACAATTTTTTATATTGAATGATGAATTTAATAAAACTAATTTAATGTTATAAATACTACTATATTTTTAATAAATTTGATTAACCTTGATAAGATTTGATTTAGGATAAACCTAAAATGACTTATAAGTAAACGGAAGCTCCTTGCCGCCGTGCTTTGTCGGTTGTGTTAATGCATATGTATGCTTATTACTTTATTATGCTTCGAGGTCGCGATTGGTAGTCAGTCATACAGAGCATAGCAATGTTTTTTTTGGTTAGAAACTGTAGGAATGTCAGGAACTTATATTGTAGTGTCTTCGGACTGAATGGTATATCCGCTTTGGTTTGGGGCCATCCTACCTTTGTTATTGGCTACACATCATTTTCCGGATTTCTATTTAATTAAGAATGATGCCTTTACACAAAACGTTAAGATGAAGTCAAGCTGAAGTTAGGAGCAACCATCCATCTAAATCACATGCGATGGAATATGACATCATTAAGCCCCGATCATTAGTCATCAGTTGAGACTTGAGAGGCAGCGGGAACAAAAATATTGTATTAATTAACATAAAGGCACATGGCAGTTTTCATATTTGGACACATTCAGTGGTTGTGTTCCAGTTTCTTCTCCAAAAGCAGATAACATGTGTATTCACATAAGGCACACGAGTCATGAGGGTTCCACCTGGTTGCTAAATAATTTGAATACCGTAGAAACATCCTTAACTATATCAATGGGCTCAATTGTTTGCAGTAAAAGAATATAGTGCCATGTTCGCTTTCGTGTCCTTAGTTTTATTCAAGGATGATTTTTGTTTGCCATGTTCGCTTTCGTGTCCTTAGTTTCATTCAAGGATGATTTTTATTTGCAGTAAAAGAATATTGTGCCATGTTCTCTTTCATGTGCTTAGTTGCATTAAGGATGATTTGTACAATAGTCTTCTAGGTTAGTTTACAGTTGACATAGGCACTTGCACATGCCTTGCAGAATAAAATTTCTACCTCGGAATGGATGCCATTATTTTAGTTCTCCGACCCGACCCTCCTGTATAATAAACTGAGTCTCACACTTCTGTTGTATCAGAGCTTAGATTCAGACATCCCTTGAGCGCGCTAGCAACCTTCTTGTCGACGAGCTAATGCCTCCTCTCTGTCACAGGTGTCTCCTTCTTCTTCGACAGGCGAGTTAATGCCTCCGAGACCCCCATCATCTCCTCCACACGTTTTCTCTTTCATTCCTTCTCTGCTGTGTTATCCCTTTTGCTTCCTTTTCGCCTTGGCTTTCATCCTCATCGTCTCCTTCATAGTCAGTTTTACTCCTCCCCACCTCCATCGTGTGATGAGGAGACGGTCTTCATCCGCCTCCTGATCTTGTCCACCTTCACCTACCCCTGCATTCTCACCTCATCCTCCCTCCGAAATTGTGTTGGTGCTCCTTCGCGCTCGCGCTCTCTATCGGCTGAAACACTCTTCCAGCTTCCCTTTATCCGACACACTTAACTGTCCGCGGACGTGAAACCTGCTTCCCGGACGCGAACCTTCTCCTTTCGCGTTCGCAGCATGTCTCGTCTCTGGGTCCGCGCCACTCCGACGTATCCACGTGTCTACGAACGCGAACCCTTGTCTCCCGGATGCAAACTTCTCCTTTTTTGTGTCCGCGGTTTTTCTCGCTTTCGAGTCCGCGCGAACTCGACATGTCCACGTGTCCACGGACGCGAAACTCTATCTCCCAGACACGAACTTTTTTTCTTCTCGCGCCCATGACCTCATTGTTGCTTCATCGGCTCCACACACGCGTCCATTGGCTTTGCCCTCCCCTCATTAGCCTCGCGTCTCCTCATCGGCTTGTTACTTCATCCGACGCGTACGCGTGTCCACCATAGCAACACCCTATCTCCCGGTCGCGCATTGGCTTCTCATCCACTTCTCATCGACTTCCCCCTCTCTCCCATCCTCATTGGCTTTTACCCATCCTCATCGGCTATTCTCCCATTGGCCCATCCGCACGTGATTCCCTCACGCTGCGTCTACCCTCACCATGACCACCGAGTCGGCTCTTGGTTTAGACACTCTCCCAGTCGCCAGGTCCGATTCTCTTTCGACCATCAGTGCCCTCGACACTGTTTTGACCATGCCAATGTTCTTGCCACCCTACACCGCAATCAACGTGAAAGCTCACGTCCCTATTTCATTTGACTTGAACGCCAACTACTTAAAGTGGGTCTTCTTTTTTAAATCTTTGTGCGGCAAGTTTGGCCTTCGTTCCCACATCGATGGCTTCGCCCCCCCCTCGCCCTGACGAACCTCAGTGGGACATCATCGAGTGCTGCGTCCGCAGCTGGCTGCTCGGTTCGGATTACCAATATTACCTTGCATTACTTGACGATTACACGCATTACTACTGGACCTTCCCTCTCTCTCGTAGGTCCGAGGTCACTACTCATCTAATCAACTTCTCCAACTATGTTTTCACTTAGTTTAACCTCACTATCTAAACCATATAGGCCGACAATAGCACGGAGTTTGTCAACCATACCATCCAAGCCTTCCTCACCTCTCGTGGCATCCACCTTCGCCTTTCCTGTCCATACACCTCCCCTCAAAATGGCAAGACCGAACGCCTCCTCCCTCAATAATATCAGTTGAACCATGCTTCTCCACGCCCACCTACCTGCAACCTACTGGGCTAAAGCACTTAACACCGTAACCTATCTGCTCAATCAGCGCCTATGCTCCTCCATCCACCACAATATTCCCTACACTCTTTTGTATCACACAACTCTCGACTACTCTCACTTACGTGTTTTTGGGTGCCTTTGCTACCCCAATTTATTAGCAACTACCCCCCACAAGCTCACCCCATGCTCTACCGCCTGTATTTTTCTTGGCAATTCCTCCTTCCACAAGGGATATCGTTGTCTTGATCTCTCCACTCGTTGCATCATCATTTTTTGACATGTTGTCTTTGTCGAGTCTTGTTTTTTCTTCAGGTTAATCAACCCTGGACCCTCTTCTGGTGAGTTCGACTTCCTTCTCACCAACACTGTACCCTCCCGCCTCTCCCCATCCATCACACCTTCGCAGCCCATTCCAGTGGTTCTCGAGGATCCACTCAACGACTCCATCCTTTTATGTGCCCTCATCGTGCCGATCGGACCTCCATCGGCTCACTCACCTTCTACTATTCCTTTATGTGCCCCTGCCATACCGATCGGACCCCCATCAGTTCACTCACCTTCCACCACTCCTTTACGTGCCCCTACAGTGCCGATCAGACCTCTATCGGCTCCATCACCTCCCAACACCCTAGCGCCAGTCGTCGCCTCGGCTAACCAAGTACAGCCCCCCCTCCGGACCTACAGCTGTCAACCTCGTCCTGCTCTCCCCTCCGCCCCTGTCCACTCCACCACACAGCCAATGTTGCCATCGAATCGTGCGACCACTCCTGTCCCAACCACTTCTCACATGGTCACCCGTTCTCAGACCGGGTCCCTTCGTCCTACTAAATGCTATGGGTTCTCCGCAGTCCACTGTGTCGTCTCGTCTATTTTGACGAATCCCCATTCTGCTCTAGCCGACCCTCAATAGCGCGCAGCCATGACTAACGAGTACAAGGCACTTATGGACAACGAGACCTAGCGCCTCGTCTCTCGTCCTCCCGGCGCCAACATTGTCACCAGCAAGTGGATATTCAAATACAAATTCTACTCCAATAGATCTCTTGCTCGTCACAAGGCGCATTGGGTCATTCGAGACTTCTCCCAACATCCTGGCATAGAGTATGACGAGACTTTCTATCCTGTCGTTAAGCCCGCCACTATCCGGGTCGTCCTTACTCTCGCTGCATCACGCTCCTGGTCGATCCACCAACTTGACGTGAAGAACGTCTTTCTTCACGGGCATCTAGCTGAGATCATTTATTGCCAGCAGCCTCTAGGCTTCGTCGACCCAGCTCGTCCCGACGATGTCTGTCTTCTCCAGTGCTCTCTTTATGGCCTCAAACAGGCCTCTTGGGTCTGGTACTAGTGTTTTGCTGTCTATCTTCGGCAACTCAGATTTGTGGCCTCTACTTTCGATACATCCCTTTTCGTTCTTCATACCAGGAATGCCACCGCCTACCTCCTTCTTTATGTCGACGACATCATTCTCACGGCCTCGCCTGCCATCCTACAACGCATCATGGCACGACTCTACTCGGAGTTTACCATGACCGATCTCGGTCCTCTGCACCATTTCTTTGGCATCTCCGTCACGTGCTCTCTCTATGGATTATTCCTATACCAGCTCCAATATGCCATCGATCTCTTCCAGCGTGCGGGTATGGCCGAGTGTCACCCCACCACAACTCCCGTTGACACTCGTGCTAAGCTCTTCGCCACCGACGGCTCTCTCGTCGCTGACCCCTCCTAGTACCGGAGCCTTGCTGGCGCTCTACAGTACTTGACTCTCACATGATCTGACCTCACTTATGCAGTTCAACAAGTGTGTCTCTTCAAGTATGCTCCCCGCGAACCTCATCTTGCGCTACTCAAGCGTATCCTTCGCTACGTGAAGGGCACACTGTCCACTGGTCTTCATCTCAGCTCCAGCCCCATCGACTTTCTCACCGCGTACTCTGAAGTAGACTGGACGGGTTGTCTAGACTCCTGATGCTCCACATCCGGTTACTGCATTTTCCTTGGTGACACCTTGGTATCTTGGTTCTCCAAGCGTTAAACCACAGTGTCCCAGTCGAGCGTAGAAGCCGAGTACCGCGCCATTGCTCATGCCATCGCCGAGTGCTGTTAGATCCGCCAGTTTCTACAGGAACTTCATACACCCATCGTCTCCGCGACAATTGTCTACTGCGACAATGTGAGTACCGTCTACATGACCGTCAACCCGGTTAATCATCGTTGCACGAAGCATATCGAGATCGACATCCATTTTGTTTGTGACAAGGTCGCTTTCGGACTCGTTCGGATGCTCCACGTACCTTTGGCACATCAATTCGCCGACATCATGATCAAAAGCCTGCTCGCACCTTTGTTACACAGTTTTCGTTCTAGTCTATGTATCCGTGATCCTCCCGCTATGACTGCAAGGAGTGTTATACCGTTATACTTATATATATAGACCTGACCCTCTGTACAGTAAACGGGATCTCACACTTCTGTTGTACACTTTATTTCTACACTAGTACTTGTCTGATTTGGTCCTAGTGGAGCATTTGTTATTGGCTCATTGCTAACCTATTTAGCCTTTGCAAAATCTTAGGTTGCTAAGGACCCATCAGGAAAGGACATCAATGCACTTGAGCAGCACATCAAGAACCTTCTGAGCCCTTCCACTCCATTTTTCTTCAACACTTTGTATGACCCTTACAGTGATGGTGCTGATTTTGTCCGTGGGTATCCCTTCAGCCTTCGTGAGGGTGCCCCAACTGCTGTTTCTCATGGGCTTTGGCTCAACATTCCAGACTATGATGCCCCTACCCAGCTTGTCAAGCCTCTTGAGAGAAACACTAGGTATTGATGGTTCATTTTTTGCTGTTTTACATCCTTTAGCGATCTCTTCTTGCCAACCTGATGTTCTGTTTATTGAAATCAGGTATGTGGATGCTATTCTGACAATCCCAAGGGGCACTTTATTCCCGATGTGTGGAATGAACCTTGCCTTTGACCGTGAGCTCATTGGTCCTGCGATGTACTTTGGTCTTATGGGTGATGGCCAGCCTATTGGTCGTTACGACGATATGTGGGCAGGATGGTGCACCAAGGTTTGTTCTTTTCGTCTCCTGTAGAAGCGCACTGTGCACTGTGCAAGCTTGATTATCATCACCAATTCAATCCATGCTAATGTCTGCTACGTTGGAGAACAGGTGATTACAGATCACTTGGGTTTGGGTGTGAAGACTGGTCTGCCCTACATCTGGCACAGCAAAGCGAGCAACCCGTTTGTGAACCTTAAGAAGGAATACAACGGCATCTTCTGGCAGGAGGAGCTGATCCCCTTCTTCCAGTCTGTAGCCCTCCCAAAGGAGGCCACCACTGTCCAGAACTGCTACCTTGAGCTGGCCAAGCAAGTGAGGGCAAAGCTTGGCAAGGTCGACGGCTACTTCAACAAGCTTTCTGACTCCATGGTCACATGGATTGAGGCTTGGGATGAGCTGAACCCACCAAAGGGCGCTGTTGCCACCACAAATGGCCCTTCCAAGAGCAAGTGAGAGGCGGTAGTATAAACTTCTTTTGTTCATGTGAACTACTTGTACTTAAATACTGAATATTGTTGGTTTTGTTAGTGCTGATGGAACTGAGATCACTTCGTTGTAACTTCAAATTTGTCACATCCTTGGACAACTGTCCTGGCTGTTCTAGGGTATTTACAATTTTTTTTGTGTGATGGAACAGTTGTAATGTCAGAATCGAATCACCTTCAAATTAGAATAAAGTTATTAGAAGAAAGTTATTGGTTATGTTCTTGATCTTTGCCTTGCAATTACATGCTTTCACATACTGCATCGCGTGTGTTGGCATCCTGCAATTATGCTACCTTTTGTAGCTCTTGATAAGACTTGTATTAAAAGTTTTAAACGATAACTAGATGTACAATTTAGTTGGTGTCAATTTAAAATTACAAGCAACGTGCTTGGAATTGGTGACATAACAGTAATAATTTTATCAAAGAAATTAGAGGATTTACACATGCATGACCCCATTGTTAAACTGCCTTCAGCTACGACTGCATTTCTGAAGTTTCACTGGATGTATATGGTCGATCAGACTTGCATATCTGAACAAACAATAAAGAACACACCGTTTTTGAAGTCTCGAGTTCAAACCACCTACTGTAGATTAGAGCTGCGGAGGAAACATTTACCTGACCTTTTCAGTTTGGAAATTGTCGGCTAATTCAAAACTAATGATCAGTTGCAACCTGCATTTGAAATGCAAAAAAAGCTACCAAAAATTACGACGCCGTTGCCGGGGATCGAACCCGGGTCGCCCGCGTGACAGGCGGGAATACTCACCACTATACTACAACGACCTCTTGTTGGCAGGTGCAAAGAAAATTAATATCAAGATTAGTAATTTAATTACTTCGAGAAGCTCGAGGTACAACTTCGCATGAAAGTGGAGTACGGCATGATGGATCACAGATGGCCTCTTTTTTTACATAAAATGTTGGATGGCCCTTTCACTTTTCTACTCTCCCGTTTTAATTTACTTATCCTTCTAACAAATCTCACTAAATTAAAGGGTGATAAATTACATTGTTATCCTTATTAAATATATTCTAATCAATATTTTTGTGAGGAGTAATAGTATTAATATAAGGGTAGGAAGAGAAACACTTCTAAAAATATGTTAGAATATGAGAACGATAAATAATTTGATTATAAATTTAAAATAATAAGTAATGTTACTTGTGAGACTCTTATTGATTTATGGTCGGTCATACCTAAAATTAAAATATAAAAAAAATTAGTTGTTTTTCAATCATATTTATTTTTAGTGAAAGCTTTTAAACTTATAATGTTATATATATAAAAGTTTTACATGTAACTTTTTTTATTTTGTCTTTGTTTTTTACTTATTGGCTCGACCAATCAGAGCCTATTGGCTCACTGGCTGTGGTCCCTGGTCCAGAAGACCCCACCTGAAAAGTTTCCCATTCATCGATGGGATGAACAAAAGCGCTAAGAGGTCGGTGCCATGGAGAATCAGAAAAAAGCCTGCCAATCCAATGTTTACAAGGACCGCTTGGGTACAAGAGCGGTCGAATCATATGCAGATTACTATAGCTTCCTATAGATATGCATCCTTGGCAAGAGAAAGTGCTATTCTTCGAACTTTTTAAAATTTTATGTAATACTGGTACTTTTATTCATCTATTATTAACCATGGTATTTTAGGTCCCGTTTGATATAGAGTTTGGCTTGAGGCTATTGACAGTGCTCCTACGTGGCGCGTGGCTCTGGGTCGCCACGTAGGAGCAGCACCTCCAGCTAAGCCCAGATCGTGTCCTCGCGAGGATTCCGCCACGCGCTGCGCGGTTCTCTCCCACTCGCCGCCGCCTATTTCGATGAGGACACCGCCGTCGCAGCCAGGAAGACGATGACCAGACCCGGCGAAGGAGATGACGGCATCGGTGGCTGGATCCGGGCGAGGAATGCCGAGCCCGGTCTGATCCGAGGCCTAGCGGCAGCGGAGGCGAAGATGACGGCTAGATCCGGGCCAAGGAGGCGTCGACGGCCAGATCCAAGCACATGCAGCTGCCGGAGCTCCTCGTCGCCCGATCTGCGCTGCTGCGCCGGAGAGGGGAGAGCCGAAGAGGTTGAGAGGCGGTAGCCACGGAGCCTATCGCCTCAGCACCGGAGAGGGAAAAGGAGGCGGCCATGGGAGCTTCCGTCACTGGTTGGCGCAGTGATCTACCTCCTCCTCAACCACCGCGGCCGGCGCCCTCGCCGCCTACCTCTTCTTGCTTTGCTCAGCCGCCAGCAGCGCCCTCACCGGGCCGCTTCGCCTTCTCTGCCGTAGGGCTCTCCAAGCCGCCTCCGAACCGGCGAGGCGAGTTCGTGGGGAGAGGGGAGAGGCCGGCGGCAACAGGGGAAGGGGAAATAGGGGATAGGTCGGCGGTGGGAGGGGAGGACGGCGCAACAGCGACGGAGTAAGAGAAAATAGCGGCGTTCGCTTTCAGATCTGGAGGATTGGATTGTATATTACTTTTTGTTTTTTAGGGTCCTTAATGTAAAACATTGTATTTATATGTAAAATCATCGAAATAGGCTACTTGTAGTGTGGAAAATCATCGAAAGGGCTAAAGTAGAAAAAAAAATCATGGGCTGCCATAAAAAGTTCAAACACCACTTCAGGCTACCTGTAGCGTGGAAGAGAATTTCTAGGCACGTGGTTTCAACCTACGTGGAGTCTTGTGGACACTCGTGTGTGGTCTCTGTAAGCAATTAAATATTGCTATTATAATTTTTAAAGCAATATAACTATTTATTTTTTAAAATAAATTTTTATATATAAAGTTTTTAAAAAATATGTAATTTTTAAAAAATTTATGTATATAATTTAAATAAATTTGTTTTTAAAATTTTTAAAAGTTAATATTTAATTAATTACACACTAATTAGTAAACTTATTTGATAAGATATATGATTGTTTGGCTTCCCAGCTCTTTCGAACGCAACCCATGTATTTAATGAGTTTACCAAGGCCATAAGCCCCAAAACCCTCAATACTGATAATTGATTGCTCTAGCACTTCGGTTGGCTTAAAATTTGTTCATGCGGATAAGATATGCAAAACTGAGGAAATAATACTCCTTGATTAGCTTCATATATTAGTTGAATAAAGTTAAATGTGATAAACTGAGCTCAGATAGTTAGGTTGTTTATGGTAAATTTTATATATTTAGATTTAAATCTTTAGACTTAATATATGTGCTTATATAAATAATTAATTATTTTTAGTGATAGACGACATATCTATAATAAATTTGTTAATATCAAAATTTTTGATATTAGGTTAGTCCGGTCACTCAATATATTTATAAATGTCTACATTTGTATTGTATTTCGTAAAGTTTATATTGTATTTCACAAAGTGGTAATGCTAGATTTTTGAACATTCAGTTTGCAACAAACATACTACTTATTTCTGGTTATCAACCTACAAAAGATAATTTCTGACTATGCACGTGGATAATAATATAATAAATTTTAGCTAGGCTATTTTATGCAGTTTTTACACTGTTGCTACAGAATGTTTACACTGTAGCAACGCAAATTATTGTAGCGCTAGGCTCATTATGCCTTTCTGCCTGAGGAACAGCATTTTTCAGCTGTGGCAGAACTTTGCAGAATATCCCAGAAAAAACATCCAATTTTATCGGCTGGCCACTTTTTATGCAGTAGTAGCTCTCGAGTTGCTGTCTACGAAAACGAGTCGTACGCCACTCCAAACTAATTAAAGAGGCAAAGCAAGACACCGAGACAACGAGCAATTATCGAACTAGGTATTTGTTTCCTGTTCGACCCAAACATGAACTTGAGTCTGATCCTTCGACCAACAGCGGTTCAGCTTCAGGACCGACGCATAAGCCACAGCGACAGATCAACCTCTGAACCATCGAATTAATTTACGTACCCCTAACTTTAAACTTTGATTCTTTTTTTAAAAAAATATAAATACTCAAAAACATGTTATATTAGCATTATATATAACATCATTATCATTGATTATAATATAATTATTTAAAAATAACTTATGATTGGAGAGCTCTGCAGCAAAACACGAGCGATGAATCCCAGTGCTCGGAGCAATCCTATCCTCCTCGTAGCGCGATGTGTCCTGCTCCCAGCCGCTTGTTACAGCAGCCGCATCGATGATTCGCCTCGATCGGGCCAGAGACGACTACCACGACGACGAGGACGACTTTATTGCGGGCGTCCGATGATTCGCCGCCGCTGGGAGTAGTAGTAGCAGCTTGCAAGGACGGCAGCAAGCAGGGGTCGTCGTCCCTTCCATGGGCGCGGGCGTTGGTTGCTACCCCTAGTGTCGGCCATGGCCCATGGGCCATGGGAGTGTGACTGATTGATCGATTGAGGTGATGGTATGGGTGAGCGAGTGATTGGTGGTCACTGGCGTTGGCGCCTCCGCGTCGACGGGGAGGATGGATTAATTAATTTCTGCCAAATGTAATCCGATGACGGCGTCCGTGACTGCTTGTGTGGCCGAGGAAGGAAGATGCTGTGTTCTTCCCACATGCCCGTGGCTATTTTTCATCTCCTCTTTTTTCTTGGTTTTTCAGACAAGAAATGGCGGTGGTTAGCTGGTAGGAGTACTAGTAGTATGATGTCGAGTAATTTTGACCAAGTGAATCTTGATGCATGCGATGCAATGCACTAGGTCAGAGATGGATGGATCATTCGGATCATCTCGGAAGAACATGATTGGCTGAGACTTGGCGTTCCACGGTATTTCCACCACGGAGGACTGTAATTACTCCGTCACGGCGTTTTTGAGTCAAACTCTAAAAACTCTAGACATCAATGTATTTTTTACAATTTAGATTGTTTACGTGAAATTTCTACTTTTATATAATATATGGTTTTATTAAGTTTTTAAAATATTTTGCAATACCAAGTAGTTGTGAAAGCAGTATTTTTTAAGACCGCCTCAAAGACAACTTTTTATTTGAATGGAGGGAATAATTGATCTTAGGCCGTTTCCAATAATCGTTTTATCCTGCCATGTAGGATACTAAGGGTGCTAATCCTGAAGCATTAATTGGTGCTTGATGAAGCAAGGATGCTTTGAAGATGCTTACATTAATATATTGTACCTATTGCTCCATCTAATCCCCTAAGAGGAGGTGCTTGGCTTGGAAGATAGACTTTGAAAGCGTTCAAACGCTCTGTTGTGTGGACATCTAAAGCATCTTGGAGATGCTCTATGTATTTTTCTTTTCAATTAAAATCATCCACTAATACAATTTTTTTAAGATAAAGAGAAACTTGTTAATCTTAAATAATCATATCAAAATAATACATCTAAAACCACTCCAACCTCTACATAACTATAATGTATATAACTTATAATTATTAAAAAAGAAAAGACACAAAGAAACGACATAATAACAAAAACCATGCCACAACAAACTACACCCATAATTGATATTACTTCTCAAACTCCATCGAAGCAAACTTAGACTAAATAAAAGAATGCCTTCGAAAAGAGAATGACGCATATACAAGCTGCCATTGCCACGACCCAATTAATAAAGAACAGTCCATCAAGAGAGAAATTTAGAATTAGATAATACCGAAAGCTAAACACCGGCTAGGTATAACCGGATAATACTACACATAAGCAGACCTACCAATACAACTAGTCATCAATTTTATTTAAAATCATGCAAAATCAAGTATATTAGTTTGTCATTATATTTTGCTCTCTTTGATACAAGGTGCGTATGTTAAAGGCATCACTATTGTTTTTCATTCCTACCACATCATCTTAATTGAAAAATCCCAATAACATATATCCATGAGATAGTCCACTGTGTCGTAAAACACTAATCTCTACATATTTTTCAGTAAAAATGGTTCCACCATGAGATTTTTACTCCCTATCATCTATCATCCACTTGCTTTAGTTCGATCATTATATCCTCTAAAAGTATGGTCGATTACCTAGAGATACCTCTCTTTACTCTTTACTGCTGTAAAAGCAGGGTTGTTCCCTTTTCATCCTCTCCTTCTATTGTTTGCTCGTAGCGCGGCCATCCCATATTACGTACACAACCAGTGTCTTGTCTAACAAAAATCAGATCTGAACCGATGTTTTATTCTTGATCCACCCTTCTAGCTCATCTTCAATTATATGGTATGGGTATGTCCTATTATATGTTATAGACATGTTACTTAGTAAATTTAACGTAACAATCTTCTTTTTATTAGATATGACTAAGCTGAATCAATATATATATATATATATATACTTATATAGGAATATAGCCTACCTGTTATACTTTATATTTTTTTAATCAAATGTCTCACGCTGGTTTGTGTAGCCGGAACGTCGATATTTTGGTTCGCAGTTTGCACTCAACCATGGATAATGGCAACACAAGCCACAAACCACTCAAGCTGCCTTTTTCCAACTTTGTCATCGACACGCTCTTGCAACATGCTTAAAAAAAAGAGAGAAAAAAAAATCTTGCAACACGAACAAACGCTCTACCACGCACTTTGCGTACCAAACGGATTGCAGGCTACGGAGTTTCTGTCCAGTATACAGCTCTCTTACTGGCAGGTGGGCCCCGCCACACCCCGCCTGCCTCGACGACCTCATCCCGTGGTGAACACACGTGGGAGAGCCACGTGTCACCCCGCGTCTCGCTCCCTTGTACCCGACAGGCACGGGCCGTCCAAACCCCCAAATGTAAGGGGCGCCCAAAAAAAAACATTTCTCACCGCGTGTCACCCCATCCGCAGACACACCCACCTGGGCCCCACACGATCCACCGACCAATCTCGAGCGCGCTCTCCCGCACCCGCGCACGAGAGCCGTGCGCGCGCGCCAGGGCCCATGGGCCCCACCGTGCCTGGGCCACGGTAACGACCTCTCTCCTGATCCGATGGTCCGGATCGCTCCACGTCGCCTAGAAACCCTGTGGGCCAATCATAAATCGACAACGAGGCACCCGAAACCGCCCTGGTATGGCCACACCGCATCTGTCCCCCATCTAAAACCGCCTTGTCGCCTCCTCCAGCTCCTCCCCGAGCTCTCTCTCCTCTCCTTCTCCACTACCACCGCCGCTCCGCTTGCTTCCCTTCCCCCACACGTCAAGCCGTCGCCGCCGCCGCCGCGAGGAGGGCGATACGGGAGGAGATGGGGCGAGGGCCGGTGCAGCTGCGGCGGATCGAGAACAAGATAAACCGGCAGGTGACGTTCTCCAAGCGGAGGAACGGGCTGCTGAAGAAGGCGCGCGAGATCTCCGTGCTCTGTGACGCCGACGTCGCGCTCATCGTCTTCTCCACCAAGGGGAAGCTCTACGAGTTCTCCAGCCACTCCAGGTACGCACCCACGCACTCCCTCCGCCTACCTACGTACGGCCTCTGTGCAGCTAGCTTCCCGGCCCGCGTGCGCCCTACCCCGTCGCCGGCCGTGAGCTCGGATCTCCCACTTTGTGTTTGTTCATATGGATGCTTGATTTTTGCATAGCTGGTTCGTACAGTTGATGGTTTGTGTTCAATCGTCTCGGTGCTGGGAATGGGGTGTTGGTGCGTGTACGATTGTTATTTCGTGCTTGTTTCATGGTTGCATCGGTGATCTGTTACATCAAAGCTTGCTTGTTTCGGTCGTGGAACCGATTTCTGCTTTGCTCTCGATGTGGTTGGGTCGTAGACTCGATGGTTGATCTGCTAGTTCCAGGTTGCTGGTGTTTCCTGGATAATAACTCTCTATATGATGCTGCCATGCATACGAAATTAGTACTGCTAGTACAGTAGTGATTAGTACATGCACTGTAGGTTTAACTTTAAGCTGTTCAGTTTGTTTTCGAGAGTCATCATAGCAATGGTGAACAAGTTCACTTCCATTATCTAAAAAGCAATGGAATTATTAGTGTGCGGAAAGGAAGATCGTGTTTAAATTTTGATTAGTGTGCTTATGTAGGTTTATCATATGATTATGCTCTTCTGTACTATATAGCCTATAGGAGTGTTCTATATTACCAAAGCCTCTCTAGTCCGGTGAACCTGTATTATTTGTGTCGTTATTTCTGAATATTATTGAAGCAGCATTTCAGTCGACATGCATGGACGCCTATGCTATTCGTCTTCTCTAGCCATGCCTGTAAGGCCTTAATTACTGGTAACTCCCGGAGTGGTATCCATGGCGGCAGGCTTTACTTGGAATATGGTCTGATACTTTTGTTTGGGTTCTAAGTGGAATGCAAGGCGACCAGCTTTTACCAAGGATAGATTATAGATTTGCGATTACTATGTTTTCTTGCTTTCACAAACAGGGGCGTTTTATTTTTAAAATGGATTTTGTAGGAGTACAATAAACTGATTGAAGTAGCAATACGGTTTGAGTATAACCATATTTATGGTTTTCAATTAGGCAAAAACGTGTTACTATCTTTTGTTTAATGGGAGAAAAAAATTAGTATTGATTATGATGAACAAGATTTATATCTTTATATTTATCATTTAATATACTTTAGTAATTGTTAACGTCAAAATTTGGATAGACTAACGATGGATGGGACAAACCGACCGGCTTAAGAGGTGTCCGATCGCTATAGAGAAGAAGCCGATCGGATTGAAACAAGGAAAGATTCAGTTATGGAATAGAAGACTATCTAGACAAGACCGAGTTTGCGGAGGAGCCGTAGAACTCACGGCAGGGTATTATATCTCTTTAAATCGTATCTTATATAATTAGACAGGTTTAGTTAGTTTAGTTAACTATCTTAGAGATATTTTCCTTTATCTGTGTGAAAAGATAACGTCCGATGGTTGTTGTAAATGCGTCGGACTCTGTAAACCCGGGGTATAAATATAGACCCCTAGAGACATATAATACATCTCTCGATCAATATACTTCTCGGCGCATCGCCACTCTAGTTCATCTAGGTTTTTACCGACGGAGTCTGGCTCTCGACGCGGGGCTGCATCGGTTAACTTCGATCTCCGGCAAATGGGTAAGTCCCGTCACTATCCCGATATGTCCTATTTTGTCTAAGGCTGTATCGGTTAGGTTTGACTTCTTAGGCCGATCGGATGTATCGCATCACATCCGTGTAGAGTCTATCGGCCTATCAAGCTCTCTCCGTCGTTGTCGGTCTTGTGCTGCATTAATTAGGTTTGACCTATAAGACTGCCGATGGTAGAATGAGTTTTAGGTCTATAGGTATCTGCACGGCGTTTCATCAGTGTTAGCCGATGAGTTATCTATACATTGAGCAACACGCCCAACGTATCGGCTCCTCGGCCGATACGCACCAGTCTTCAGAGACTTCCCTTGAGCGCCAAGCCAAGCGCCCTCTCCATCTTTAGAGAGGCGTCCTCTCATCGGCTCAGCTAGCCGATGGTTTCGCTCCGCCCTTCCTTCAGCACGATCAATCTGGCGTCTACCGTCGCGTTGCTGTTGGCCTCGGTCTTGTATTGTCTCGGTTAGGTCCAATCTTTGAGATTTGGTGTTAGCAGCGTCGTCACGGCGAGCGATAAGTCTCGTGTTGCCATCTCCGGAGCGGCATCGGCTTTGCAGCCGGTGACTTTTATGCGATTCCTTGCTAGTTCGTATATGTCTTCATCGGCTTTTCAGCCCATCGACTACCAGGAGGGATCTCGTGCGCTTTGCTATTCTCTAAATACACTCCAGTGCCTCCATCAGCTTTGTGGCCGATGGATCAGGATATCACTTTCACTACACCCGGAGCCATCATATCCTTCGTTGACATCTATCCACGTCTTCATCGGCTCCCCAACCGATGGAAGAGTGTCCTGATTTCTATCGACGACCAGCCAATAGTAAGAGCCTTCCGGACGCGGCCGATAACCAACCCGGTCATATCGGCAGTCAGCCGATAGTGAGGACTCGTATCGGTCCATCGTCCGACTGACCTGTTTGTCTCACCTCCTTGTCAATTGCAGGGTCAAATTGACTGGCACGTCCACACCCTCACTGTCGCGCCGAAGCCGAGTGAACCCCACGGGTTCCGATGCGCGTACCTCGAGCCACGGAGAGAAGTTGATCGGCCTGCACCGGAGTTAAGCAGACCTCCCAGGCGTTGGCGTGTTCGCGCCAGACGTGTGGGATCCGGTGTGAACAGTAATATGCTACCACCTCCACGATTTTGGCTATGTATCTGGACAATAGTATATTCACGGGCATAACCAAAATCTTTTATATTTTAGGATGAATGTGGTATATATTTTAATATTTGTAAGTTTATTTATAAAATAGGAGTGGCCAAACTAAAATAATGCAAAGTTAAAATTGCCAAGCATTATGAAACGGAGGGAGTATATATCTGTAGCTCACAAGATAAAAATCAGACCTATATCAGATCCTCATAAGAAAGCATAACTGCGCATTTGTTTGATATTGTTCTAAGACAATGTATCGCTGTGCTTGGCATCATCATATGACGCATTGGTCAAAACAAAAGCATAATTATTTGATATTTCTTCTGTAGTATGGAAGGGATCCTTGAACGTTACCAGCGTTACTCGTTTGATGAAAAAGCCGTACTGGATCCAAATACTGAAGACCAGGTAAAAAACATCCCTGACTGTTGGAGAACTTCCTACGGTTGTTTATTTAACTGGCTGGTTAGTTATCTGATCTTGATATTCATTTTCTCCTAGGAAAACTTGGGTAATGAATATGGAATTTTAAAGTCCAAACTGGATGCACTTCAGAAGAGTCAAAGGTATTGAAGACTTAAGAAATATTCTCGCTTTGGTAATAAGAGGATGCTAACTTGAGTTGGTCTGTCTACTGCTCAAGGCAACTCTTAGGTGAACAATTGGACACACTAACAACAAAAGAACTCCAGCAATTGGAACATCAACTAGAACATTCTTTGAAGCATATAAGATCAAAAAAGGTGAAATTTGTATTTATTATGCACTGTTGACTGAGATCAAGTTTGCTTGATTTAATTATTTCCAATTAAATTATCTTATAACATCATTACTTTCCTTTTTTTTCCTTTTGCAGAACCAGCTTCTGTTTGAGTCAATTTCTGAGCTTCAGAAGAAGGTAGGTTACCCTCATTGTGGCTCCTTAAAAATAGCCATGTAGCAATCTGTTGATACTATATTGTTTGGTGTATTAAAGTTGCATTTAAACAATTTTCAGACAACTAGCTCTTCTCGCCTCCTACCAGAATATATTCAAATAAAGCATGCTTTTGGCAATTCTAGAAATTCCATTGAAAGAAGAAATCATTATGCAAATTTAATCACCTTGTGAATTAACGAGATGTACAATGTTGTCAATATTAAAGATTGTGTAAATATATATATATATAGTCAGTTATAGTTTAGGACTTAGAGTTGTAATAGGTGTAGAATGAAGAACTCTCTCCTAAGCTCTATTTTAAATAAAGGGATGGATCTGTTGTAACCATAGGACGACTTAGTATAAGCGAGGGATTGACTGGCTGACGGCCTAGCTAGTCGATGATTGTATAATACTGATACACTGTAATTATGCTGGATTGGGGAGGAGCGTATGTAATCAGTGCCACGGGGATTAGGCTACGACTGAACCTCGTTAAAAAATATTGTCTCTGTGTCGTTATCAAGTTTGGATCTTCTATCAAATACTTCCACATTTGGTTACCTATGTTAATTTTGGGGCCGCTTTTTTTAACAAGTGATATCATCAAATAGTAACAATACAACAGAGACTTTTCAGGATGAAGGTGCCCTAGTCAGGTCAAAGCATGACAAGGAGGCAGGGGCGAAGAGCAAAGGGAAAAAGAATGTACGTTGCTATAAGAGTAATGACGTTGGGTATATAAGGCGGGATTGTCTGTTACTGAAGAAGAGGAGAAGTGCAAGTGCAAGTTTAGCAGTAGCCGATGATAACTCAGATAGCAACATTTATGAGCTACTCACAGTGTTTAACAAGAAATATGGTAAAGCGTGGATGTTGGACTCTAGTAGTTCCTATGACGTGACATCGAAGCGGGAGTGGTTCTCTTTCATATAATTTTGGTGAGTTTGGTGTTGTTCACTTGGACGATGGCATAAGTTATTGTGTTGTTAGAGTGGATGACGTTAAGTTTAAGATATATGAAGGCAATGAGATGTTACTTCAAGATGTAAAACATGTGTCTGAGACTAAAGAGGAGTCTAATTTCGTTTGGGAGTCTTATTAGTGAGGATGGTTGTATCAGGGTGATTCTAATGTGAAGACCATAAATATCATCAAGGACAAGAAGACTGTTATGATCGGTGAGAGGATGGGCTCATGTTTGTATAAGTTATAAGAAAGTGCTGTTACAGGTGGAGTTATGGAAGCTGGATATGCTAGTGTTGCAGTGCACATTCCTGAGGGCGGCGGGCTAGCTCATTGGGTGGCTCAATATTAGCTGCGAGGGTGTAACCAACTTAAGTCTGGGTACACAGAGGTTTGCGCACCTAATAGATTTAGGTTGGTGTGGCATATTCATCAAGGTAGAGTTTGTTAGAGTTTATGTTAAATATGTATAGATAGTTGGTTACAGTTTAGGACTTAGAGTAGTAATAGATGTAAAATAGAGTTAGAGTCGAACTCTTTTCTAGCAGATCTGTTATAACCGTATGACGACTTAACATAAATAAGTGATCGACTGGCCGGCGGTCTAGCTGGTCGAGAATCGTGTAACCCTAATACGTTATAATTATACTGGATCAGAGATGGGCGTCCGTAATTAGTACCCCGGGGTTTAGGCTATGACTAAATCTCGTTAACAAATATTATGTCTTAGTGTCATCATTAATTTTGAATCTTTTATCGAGTGCTTTCGTATTTGGCTACCGATGCCTATATCAGGACCGGTTTTTTAACAATTAAAGAGGTAGCATGAGAGTTCCATCAATACATTCAATGAGAAAAGAGTAAATTGGATAAGAAATTAGACTAGGCTGTAAAATTGATCCTTCCATGCATACGGCAAGGACATAGCTGTTAGCCTTTTACACAATAACGTACAAATAAACATTGGAAAAAAAGACCTCTACTGGTTGTTACTGTATCGGATATGTTAAGTGGCAACATAACTGTGTTAATATTGTGCCGAGAAATGGACGAAGTTGATATAGATTGGTGCTGACGAATATTCTTACAATCTGTTATCTTCCTGTCTACAGGAGAAGTCACTCAAAAATCAGAATAATGTCCTGCAGAAGGTAAATTTTTCTTATTGTTTTAATGCGATGTTTGTTTTATATCAGTTTACTACAAAATTTGTATGGGAGGTTAATCCCTTTTTTCTATGTTTTTCGAAACAGCTCATAGAGGCAGAAAGGGAGAAAAACAATGCTGCAGTAAACACTAATTCCCCGGAGGAGGAAAATGGAGCAACAGCAAGCACATCATCACCAACACCAGTAACGGCCCCAGATTCCACCCCAACAATAAATACCGGGTATTGTGCTTTTACTACTATAAAAGCCCCTGTACTCACCACAAATAACATAAAACTCTGTTTCATCCGTCGGCATTTTTTTATTATTTATTTTACCAGAGTTTCATTATCTATCACAATACAGTAGTTTGTGATGGGCTACAATCTAGGAAACTTAATCTGGTGAAATTTGTTCAATCAAATGCTGGTGGTCTATTGCATATGGTCATTGGAATAAATAAGGTCTGAAAGCACCGGAACTAAATGGTAAAAAGGCAGGCAAATGATTTGGTCTCAGCTTAATATATTATGATTGGACAATAACTGGACGTTAGTATTAGGAATCATCTAGCATGTTACTATTTCATGAAGGCCATTATCTGTTTTAGTTACGCCGTTTGTCCTCATCTTAAATCAGTCAAAACCCTAGAGGATCAGGGGATTCAGAAGCTCAACCGTCTCCAGCACAAGCATGCAGCAGCAAGCTTCCACCATGGATGCTCCGGACTGTAAGTAACACATGAAGGCATCTGATGATCTTACGTCACTCCACTCAATGGCCAACATCAACATGCTTCCACTAAGCCACCACTGTTCAATCAAACTCCAGCGATCGATATCTCGGCATAGCAAATATTAATGTAATGTATTTTTGTCAAAGCTTCACAGGGTGAATCATGCCTTGAACTTCTCTGTTCTATAGTGTCTTGTAACGATCTTTCGTCCACTGCATTTTTTTTCTCTGATCGATGAACAGTCTTGGTCCGAGATTCTAATGCTGTGCATGCTCCCTCTGTGCTTTGTATGCATTGACGGAGATGTGGTTTAATCTTGTCTTACCTACTGTGATTTTATTATCCTTTTGTTCAGATGTAAGAAGAAAAACAGCTCTACAGCCTTTTCAAGGCTTAAAAGAGCAGGGTCCAGAACCCCTTTTAGAGAGGGGATTCAGAACATTTGGCAAACGCTTGCCTGGTTTTCTGAAGTCAGATGCCTTGAGCCCTTAACTACAAGGGAAGAAGACTATTTCTGGAAGATCACTGTCATCTTGACTGAAACTTCAAATTTTTTAAGATAAATGAAGCTTTTTATTTAACTCAAAATTACATTAAGATGATAGAAGGAGAAGCAGACCAGGCAATTTTGCTCATACACATATTAGACTCGTTTGCGCAGTTCTCAGGGCTCAAAATCAATTATCATAAAAGCACTCTTGTCCAATTCACACGGCTCAGACATACTCAGAGCGGGGTTGCACAAATCCTCCAATGCCCTACAAGTTCGCTGCCTGGTAATTTCCTGCAAAAATGGCAAGGTGGTCTTGTAAAAGATTTGCTCATACCACTTCACTCCTAAAGCTGGGAAGCAAACTACTTTCAGGGGCAGCAGAACCAGTTTACTACTGGTTCGGACAGAGGTATCTTCAAAACAATCTGCAATTCACACCTAGGACAAATGATACACCAGTGTGGAAGCACATCTCAGCCAGCCTGCAGCTATTAGTAACAGTAACAAGGGTTATTCTTGGCAACGGGCACACAACACTTTTCTGGAATTATAAATGGGCAACAAGTCAACTTTCTGCAGAGTTTTCCACCCTCTACTCCTTTGCCTTGGATAAGAACTGCTCTGTCTCCTCACAATTTGTCAATCAGTCTTGGCACATACAGCCGCATTCAAACATTTGCCACCAAGCACAGATAGAGCTACAGGAGATATATATGATTGAAGGTAACGATCAAGCCTATTGGAAGATTAATAATAGGATTATTACAAACAAGAACTTTTAGTGGAATTAAAAGTTATCTATAATTGATGAATTTAATTATACTATAATCAAAATTTTATAACTCTCTAGATGTCATCGGTCCGACCGCCGTATACCTTTATTTCAGTCCGACAGTCGCTTTGCCATCAGTCTAATTGCTGCACTGTCACCGGTCCGACCGTCTTGATCTAGCCGGTCCGACCGGCGACAAACAGAAACAATCACGACAAAAATCTTGATAGCCTACAAATTTTTTTGAAAGCATATTAATTTTATTTCATCAATATATGTCTATAAAGTGTATATAAAGCACTTATATCTTAACTCATGATCTACAATCGAAAATATCAAAACAAACCTTAACTTTTTTCTTTAAAAGTTGTATTTTTTTAGTCTCAATCCACCATCTATTTATACCAATAGATAGCTGTATAAAACCAACAAATTCAACTAGAACTAACACTAGAAAACTCTTCTATACAAGTATTCAACTTATCTATACCAAATACGAACTTTAATCTTTTTAAATTTAGGCTCCTTCCAAATTTAACTCTGTTTTCTATACGCTCACAATCCATCTTATATACAATATAAAAACTTCACCTCCACATACATGGTTCTTTAGTCTTACTATTTTGTATGATCTGTCTAGACTTTAACTTTTTTTTAAGCCTTAGTCCTAATTCATCACTGGCAATCTAAGCCCTCGAGTAACACCTATACATAAACAATCAAAGAAAATATATCCAAACATAAATTCTTATCTAACTTAATTCACAATAGCATACAACAGGACATCTCACATATGTAAATCATCTATAAGTCATAAATATGAAGGAAACATTGTAAATCTAGAAATTAATCCGAAATTGACTCTTTTCGAAATTTCATTGGTCCGACCGTTAGACTTCTCGGTCTGACCGCTCTCTTGCTTGTGGTTAGACCGAAACTGTTCATCAGTCTGACCATTACCTTTCACAGTTGATCGATAATATTCAACAAATTTATAAATCCAATTCAAACATAACCCTTTTACTTTAATCTCAATAAAACACCTCATAATAATTATCACAAAATCAAAATCATCACCATAATTTGACAAGATACAACTGATCCTGAATGAATTCTCCACCAATTCCAGTCACCTGACCAACGAGAGCTCTTGTCCCCTGGCAAACAATGCTCCACCTCGAATGCATATCAGTTGTTAACACATTATGGAAGGCAGCTGAGTATATCTGGATCAACACCATCCCAAACACCTGCAAGATATTTCTGTGGTTAGCTTTCAGAAACAGATTGAATACTAAAGCCAACATGACAAAGAAAAAATGGAATGACAGTCCCCACTGTGACCTATGCCCTGCCCTTGAAACAGCAGATCACATTCTACTCAGATGTCAACCGGTCACAGACTTACGGAAGAAATTAGAACTGAGCGACCTCGCTAACAGTTCAGAATCAATACAGTGTTGCCTACAAGATATCATCAGCAATGATCGCAATAACTGTCAGATATGGCCAATCTGGTTTGCAGGGTGTGCTCACACGCTATGGAAAACAAGGATCAACCGCATCTTTGAGAGGCAAAACTACAGACTACCAAGTATAATACAACAAATTTCAGAGATTCTTGATCTTTGGAGTCACCGTGCCAGTGACAACATCAGAATGAAGATTAATCTTTTGAGCCAACAGATGAGAGAAACTTAAATTTGTGTGCGCAGTTTTCTTTTTTCTTTTTTGTACATTCCCTCGCCCTGTTCTTTCTACCTTTTTTTTGTACTTTGTAAACTTCATCATCGCTCAATGAAAATGGCTACAAGATAGAGCTGGCTTTACCTTTTTCCATCAAAAAATTACATTACGATAACAGAATGTACTGAGATCACTTCCGGCCTAAATCTATTTTTCTACTTCCCACCATACTTGCATGTAACCAGGCATGCCTCCCAAATGACCAAACTAGAGTACGTAAAAGATGACCATTGCTGGACGAATTAAATCAAGTGATGATGTCTGTATTAATCATACCGTTTCCATAGCAAGCTACCACTAGCTTAATGGTTAAGTACGGCCGTACCTAGGAATTAGAGGCACCGGTGCAAAACATATAATGAGACCTTAAAGTTTAAAAACGCAGCATAAACGAAGCAGTGAATTGTGATGGCACGATGAACTCATGGACAACGACGCACCTTAAGTTGCTGTGATCAGAAATCCTCGATTGATTCTAGCGTTGCGGCGAATGGCGCACTTGCAGGACTGAACACTTAGGGGATCAGGAAGGGGGATTAGGGCGTTGGCGAGTTGTGGCTGGCCGGCATCGACCGGGACGGACCTACGAGTTGGCGGTCGATGGAAAAAAAGAAGCGTCAAATCGAATAAGCGATTAGGGATACGAGAGACAGGGAGTTACTACGACCATGAATCTGTGATTAGTGGGAGTTCACGTACGGGAGAAGCAGGCTTCAGGCCCTTTGCCCTTCTTCTTTTGGGCTTTTTCCCTTTTCTGTTTATTTGGCCTTATAATGCTGTTAATTAAGCATAGATAATTAGTACTAAGGATGATTTGGGGGCCCCTAATATTTTGGGCCCTGAACAATAAAATAGCACACTCTGCACCGGTCACTATACGGCCCTGGTTAAGTACGTAATACTAATACTACGAGTATTCTTTTCTGACAGAGTTAAAACCTTTTCTCTGAATAAATGGCTTTACTGCAATTGGTTGCTTTAGTGCTTTTGCATAGTACTCTCGAGAATTTTATCCTTTATAGGAGTAATGTGCAGCTTGTCTATATATTTTTCCTCTTGCGATCGAGTGGTCTCAGTCTCAGTGTGTCTCTACTCTCTACCCAGAGCAATCAGCAATGGCTTTCCCGGAGGCTGCGGCGAGGAAGCTCCTACCTGGCGGCGCTGCAGCCGTGGCCCGGGCAGTTGCCGTCGGCGGCGGCAACAGCTTCGGCCTGTGGGAGCTCGTCAAGGCGAAGGCCGCCGAGCTCGTCGTCTTCCTGGTCGGCCTACTCTCCGCGGTCGCCGAGAAGGCCGAAACGCTCTTATTCCCGCCGGAAGGAGCAGCGCTCGGAGTCGGACCCGGAGACGACGCACCGGCGGTGGCTTCACGTTGCCGTCATGGTCGTGCTCCCCGCCGCCCTCGTTGCCCTCGCGCTCCACTGCCTCGCCTGCTGCTGCTTCTCCGGTGGGCGACGCCGGCGCATGATGGTGACCCCCGGCCGCGGCGGCGCGCGCATGCCGCGGGACGTGTTCGAGGACGATCCCCGTGGCTACTTCCGCGCCCTTCGCGACAGGCAGCCCCACGTGTTCTAACGTACTGTGCACGTGTACATCCTTACGTACTACTGTATGCATACGGTCATTTCATAGTCTATGTCTGGCGTAGAATATACGTACGCCATGGATGGAACTTGTTGGATGTGTGTGATAATTTCTCTAAAAA
Organism: Oryza coarctata; assembly: GCA_030770085.1. NCBI lineage: Eukaryota > Viridiplantae > Streptophyta > Magnoliopsida > Poales > Poaceae > Oryza > Oryza coarctata. The sequence continues at coordinate 17,449,953 of CM061475.1, forward strand.
AAGCCCACGTGTAATATTTATATAAATTGGAATTTCAAAAATGATATGTGGAGGAGACATATAACCATGACTATAGGAGCGCACTACTATTATTTAGTTAACGTGTCTTGTACACAAGGACGGAGAGGCAATGATGTGGTGATCATCATTGGCGGCATGTCCAAGTGACATTGGGAGTGTCCAAGTGACATTGGGAGCGTGGGGAGTACTCTAGAACTTAAGAATGATTTAAAAACCACAACAAGACTTCTGGCTCCACTTGGCCCAACAAGGTCACCTATGGTGAGAGGCCCAACTCACTAGCCTAGGCTAGCCCATTTTCTCGATTGATTAGAGAGTGATAGCTCATTATTTGGATCACCATCTCCACCCTTTGCAAGGGCAAAACCTGAGAAATCTATGGTTACGAGGTGGTTGGAGGCAGGAGCAACCAGAGGCAACCTCAAGTAAGAAGGAAGGGGAGAGCGAGGGGTGGCCACTGGTGAGGTTTGACCTTGTAGAGTCCTGTAGACTATTATTTTCCTACAGCCATGCATGTATGTGGGTGTTTATTTTCTTCTCTTCCATCATGAGCTGAACCAATAGAATAGAAGTAGATATTTTGTAAAGAGAGTCAGTAAGGAGAGCAGACATGAAGAAGAGAAGCTCACAAGCAAGCTAATACATAGATGTCTCGTCGTGATGAACTTGGTAAAAGTCGATAGGGGCTTTGCGCGATTTGCAGCACCGCACAGGCTTTTGTGATCTCGTGACTTATCGCAAAATGCTAACCACGAATACAAAAACATCTGACCTCTTTCCTCCCCACCTCCAAGCCATCATGCCTTTTTCTCCCTTCGTCCTTTCCACATCCACCACCACTTGAGTTGTCAGCCTCCGAGCCGCTCTCTTCTGCTCTGGCTAGCCACTAACCTCACCGTTGTTCCATTTTCCCACATCGAGCTTGGTCTTCCATGGTGACGATCACCTCAGGATGCTGCCGTGACCCACATCGCTAGGTCGTCGGCTCCTCCATCCTCTTTCTCCATGCCACCACCTGCGCTCCTGCCTTATCGCCTTGCGAAAACCCTACTTGTGAAGTTGGTGGGTTTGAAAAGAGAAAATATTTACGAAAACACACAATGCAGAACCCCACCTTTGTAGCTTGGTTTTGTAATAGCATGTAAGAACTAATTTTTTAGTGAATTGTATTTTAGCATCTTACAATATGACCACATGAGTGCTTATGGGATGTTTCTAGCTAAGTACTAAAAATATTATATGTTAATAGTTGTGGAACGCTACGGATGAGGAGACGGATTGTGAATCTTTACTACTTGGGATGTGTGTTATTCTAGCTTCTTTTAAGTCAATTAGTTTGGTATATGAAACATCCCCGGTGTGTTTTAAGTAGATAAAAATATGAGACTTGACTAATACTCGATTTTGAAAGATTCGACCTAACTATGTAACATAGAATATTAATGAGTTAGGTTTAAAAAGGTTTTGTCATGAACTTTTGGTACCGACAGATATTCAATGTCAGTTTTGCGTTGTGTGGGTAAATCTTATAAACTTTGTAGAGCTTCAATTATTTGAATAGTTATACCTATAGTTAAGTATGAATGTAAGATAATTCTAGCGTAAATTTATTTGTTAATATTTTATAAAATATATTTACGGAGATAGGAACCATGGCAAATGACCTTAGTAATTGGGAACTGGTATGTGTGACCTAGCATATCATGATATCATCATAGAGTAGACTTTTCGAGAGAAAGTGAAAACTAAAGTTTTGGTGGTATTGATGAGCCAATAAAAAATATTGGTTTAGCTTCAGATAAATCAAGATAAATATTATATACATGCCTTAAAGAATGACGTTGGTTGAAAAGATAAAAGATGAAAAAAAACTATTAATAAAACTAAAACTTTATTTTTGGGTTTGGATTTAATCAAAGCAAATCGCATCAGATCAAGATGATAAGTTTTTTTCTGAATAAATCGTAAAACTTACACTTAAAGATTGTAAAATATTTTCAACAAAAGATTTAGGAAATAAATCATAGCATTCTTTTGCATCTTATATACTCATATTTTTTATAACTTATGATTATAAAAGTACCAATCTTCTCTATTTTATTATTTTTTCTCATCCGTCCTTAATTTCAAGTAGAAGATACCAAAAAGTTTAGTTTTATCTCTAAATCCAAACCATCGTCTATGGATTGTTATGCTAGCTATGCTAAGTTTTAGCACTAAGAGTTTAACTGATATGATAATATGATAATAAGGTATAATATATTTATTTAATTTTTATATATCGACACACGCTTTCATTAGGGTTAGTTTGTCATCATTGACAGTATGTCCTATTAGCTGATGGTGTTAGATCAGAATATAATAACAAGAAGGAGGCAGGTGGCATCCACCGCTGCTGCCTCCTGTTCGCCCAAATATGCAGGGAGCAGGGAGTCAGTCAATCAGAAGGCTCAGGAGGAGGAGCAGCGAGCTCTCGTTCATCGTCATCCGAAGCCAAGGGGGTGACGCTGACACAGCAGTACAGGCCTGTACAATCACAGGAGGTTGCGGTGGCTTCCCAAGCTTAGGACAAGGTTGCGCCCATGACCCAGGCAACTGGAGAAGAAGCAATCAGGGGAATCTGGTCTGCCTCCTAATCTCCAGAAGATTTCATGTGCTAGATGCAAAGGGTATGGGCATTTGGCTAGAGATTGTGTAACTGCTGTTTACTGCATCAACTGTGCAAAGGCATCGCATAGGACGGAAGACTGCTTGTTTGACAAACAACCTAAACCCGTTGCTAAACTTGTGGGATATGGAGTTCCGGGTTGGGATGTATCATCATAAAGAACACCACGCCAATCCCTAGCAATGAACAATTCAACCCAATGGCTATGATTTCAGTGGTGAAGGGTGGAAATCTATCGAAGAACAATTGGAAGATGGTTTTGCATAGCAATTCAACTGGAATTTGATTTGGAAGGCACAAGCACTCCCAAATATAACATTCCAAATGAGATTCCCAAATAGAATGAGATTTGAAGAATCGTCCAACTTCAACTACCTCAATGTCGAAGAGACTGATGTCCAAGTAAATGTTAGGGCATGGACTTAGGAATCAGAAGTTGTGGGTAAATTTCACATTGTGTGGGTCAATGTTGGGGGAATACCAGATGAAATGAAGGGATATCAGTTACTGTATGAGGTTGGATCCAATCTAGGCCCTGTTTTGGAAGTAGATATGCCCACATTAAGAGCGAGAAATCTAGTGAGAATCAAGGTTGGCATGATGGATACAGAAGTGCTCCCATTTAAGCTGACACTAACCACACCAAAAGCTCTACTTATGAGGCTCATTTCACATTGGAGGAGATTGTAATTGTTGGATGGTTTAGAGATCAGCATCAGGGGGCAATGGTAGAGGCTGCTTTTAAAGAGGAAAACAAGGCAAAGAATGGAATGCACAGAAGGGGAAAAGAGACTGGAACTGGAAGATACCAAATAGGCAGGAAGTTCTAAGGGAGACTGGCAGTTGGAACCTATTCTTGAGCAGCTAATGATGGGGGGCAGGCAGAGAAAGGTGCACACAGATCTTACAAGATAGAGAACTGGCTCTGAGAATTCAAGGAGACAAGCAATCTCAACAGGCAGATGGAGGTGTTGAAAGCTCAAACTTAAGCAAAGAGGTTGGACAAGACACTAAAGTGGATGACTCACAGGGGCAACTCACACATCAAGACCTAGCTGCGTAGAATATCAGTGCAGTGGACTTTAGTGATGAAGTGGATATGCTGGAAGATGAAGGAGAGAAAGTAGAATTGGTGGGCAATGAGGAACTTTTTGATTCACAATAGTCAGATGACAATTTTGCTAGGAAGCTTGGAGTGGTGATACCTGCAGATGACCAGGATAGCCAAGAAGAAGAAATAGGGAGGAGCAAAAGACTGAGCGACAAAGAAGACGAAAAACCCCTAGAGATGACAACAGACAGGAAGGAGGCCCAAAATGATAATCCCTTACACAATGGATGAGTCTAATGCTTCTTTAGTAAACATGGAAAGCTTATTAGGGGTTCATCTAGGTTGTGCTTTGGATGTTGTTGATGCTAATCAAGATTTGATTAAAGTTTTTGAAAAACGCTAGAATCAATCAACCATACCGTACGGAATTCATCTAGGTTGTGCTTCGTCACGTACGTGTCCACTCAGTTTAACCTCCCCATCAAGGCTTTACAAGCCGATAACGGTACGGAATTCATCAACCATACCGTTACAAACCTCCTCACTTCGCAGAGCATCCATCTCCGGCTCTCCTGCCCCTACACCTCTCCTCAGAACGGTAAAGCCGAGCGCCTCCTTCGTACCCTCAACAACATCAGTCGCACCATGCTACTTCACGTCTACTTATCTGCCACTTATTGGGCCAAAGCTCTGGCTACTGCGACGTATCTTCTCAATCGGCGCCCATGCTTCTCCATTCAAAACAACGTTCCCTATGCCCTTCTCTACCGCACGGCGCCCAACTACTCCCACCTTTGCGTTTTTGAGTGCCTCTGCTATTCAAACCTCACCGCCACAGCTTCCCACAAACTCGTTTCCCTCTCCATCGACTGTATTCTCCTCAGCTATCCCACCTCTCACAAGGGATACCGATGTCTCGACCTTTCCACCCGACGGGTCATCGTCTCTCGTCACGTCATTTTTGACGAGACATGTTTTCCTTCCGGTCTACTTCATCCGAGATCCTTCTCTAGTGATCTCGACTTCCTCCTCACTAACACCGTGCCGACCAGGTTTCCTCCACTATCCTCTCCATCGGCCCCCTCCTTGGCTGCTGCTGAGAATTTATCCTTCACATATCCCACCACTACTCGGTCCGATGTCCCAACCATCGAACCCCCATCGGCCTCACCTCCATCGGCCGATACCGATCCTATTTATCCTTCATCCGATATCGTCCCCTCTCCATCGGACATCCTACTTCTATCGGCTCCTCAGCTTCTATCGGCTCTCCCTACCCTATCGGCTGATCCATCTCTATCGGACCGATCGGAATACTCGGCCCACCCGACCTCATCGGCTCAGACCGATCTAATTCCTCATTTTCCTCTCGTCTACAGTCGTCGACTCGGAGCCAATGACGCCCTCACCCGACCAGTTCTTTCCATTACTTCCGTACCCTCATCGACTCCAGTTCCCTCCACCTCTCACATGGTCACCTGCTCCCAGACCAGGTTTCTCCGCCCCACTCAGCGCTACGGTCTCTCTGCCGTCCACAGCTCTATCTCGCCCATCCCGGCGACATCTCGCTCAGCCTTGGCTGACCCTCAGTGGCGTGCGGCCATGGCCGACGAGTACAAGGCCCTAATGGACAATGAGACCTGGCGTCTCGTTCCCTGACCTCCCGGCGCCAACATTGTGACCGGTAAGTGGATTTTCAAACATAAATTCCACGCCGATGGTTCCCTTGCCCGTCACAAGGCTCGCTAAGTAGTCTGGGGTTTCTCCCAACGACCCGGTGTCAACTACGACGAGACCTTCAGTCCCGTCGTCAAACCCGCCACCATCCGAGTCGTCTTTACCTTGGCTGTCTCTCGCTCCTGGCCGATTCATCAGCTAGATGTGAAGAACGCTTTTCTTCATGGCCACCTGACGGAAACAGTTTACTGCCAGCAGCCCCCAGGCTTCGTCGACCCTTCTCGTCCCGACGACGTCTGTCTCCTTCAACGCTCTCTCTACGGTCTCAAACAAGTCACTCGTGCCTGGTACCAGCGCTTTGCTGCCTATCTTCGGTACATCGGCTTCGTGGCATCTGCACCCGATAGTTTCCTGTTCACTTTCCATATCGGCTTCGCCACTGCCTATCTACTTCTATATGTCGATGATATTATCCTTATAGCGTCTTTGATATCTCTCCTCGACCAGATTATGGCTCGACTTCACTCTAAGTTTGCCATGACCGATCTTGGTCCTCTACACCATTTTCTTGGTATCTCCGTAACCCGTTCCTCCCACGGGCTCTTTCTTTTCCAATGCCAGTACGCCATCGACCTCCTCCAGCATGCGAGCATGGCCGATTGTCACTCCACGGTCACCCCGGTCGACACTTGAGCCAAACTCTCCACTATCGATGGCGCACTCGTTGCCGATCCCTCTCACTATCGGAGTCTTGCCAGGGCTCTCCAATACCTCACCCTCACCCGGCCCGACCTCACGTACGCTGTCCAGCAAGTGTGCCTCTTCATGCACGCTCCGCGTAAACCTCACCTCACGCTGCTCAAGCGAATCCTACGCTACGTGAAGAACACCCTCTCTAGCGAGCTGCATCTTAGCTCCAGCCCCATCGACTCCCTCACCGCGCACTCCGACACGGACTGGGCAGGCTGCCCCGACTCTTGACGCTCTACATCCGGTTACTGCGTTTACCTCGGTGACACTCTCGTATCCTAGTCCTCAAAACGCCAGACTACAGTGTCCCGGTCCAGCGCCGAAGCCAAGTACCGCGCCATCGTCCACGCCGTCGCCGAGTGCTGCTGGCTACGCCAGCTTCTCTAGGAGCTCCGTGCACCCCTCTCTACTGCGACCGTCGTCTACTACGACAATGTCAGTGCCGTCTACATGACCGCCAACCCGGTCCATCACCGACGCACCAAGCACATCGAGATCGATATCCATTTTGTCCGTGACAAGTTTGCATTAGGACAGGTTCGGATGCTCCATGTACCATCAGTACATCAATTTGTCGATATAATGACCAAAGGCCTGTCCACGCCTTTGTTTACCAGTTTTCGGTTCAGTCTCTGTGTCCGTTCCCTTCCCGTTATGACTGCGGGGGGTGTTAGACAGACCACTGGTCTAGTTTGTATATATATAGATTCGACTCCACTTTATACTCTCGGGGTTTTAGTCACAGTACACATTTCTACACATGTAACAAAAGAGAATGGGACTTGATTATTGTATATGGTGCTGCACAAGTAGAGCAACAAGAATAATTCCTACGAGAATTGGTTCAAGAAATATATTCAGAAAACATATCAGGGGAGATTTTAACATAATTAGAAAAGAAAGTGAGAAAAATAAAGCAGGAGAATACACTAAATGGAGTTTTCTTTTACATTGTAATCGTAGAACAAGCAAATTTGAGAGAGATAGACATGGGGGAAGGAAATATACATCGGGTAATAATTAGGAAAATTCCACTTTTGAGAAAATTGATAGTCTTCACAAATGATGAATGTAAAACTCTCTATCCTCTGACATTTGTCAGGTATTTAGAGACTGTCAGACCATAACTGGTTCTTAAGAGTAGACTTAGGGCTTATTTGGCTAATGGGATTGGGAAATCTTGAGGATAAAACCACAGAAGTATGGAACACTTTTGTGGCAAATGGATCAAAATTAGACAAATGGAAAAACAAAATGAAATTGCTAAGGAAAACATTGAAATGTTGGAATAAAAATTGGAAAGGTCTATATAAAAGAGAAAGAAAAGAGCATTCTCCAAAAATCAGACGAACTTGACATGAGAACTGAAAATCTTGGCATGAGCTACACAGATAGAGAGGAAAGAAGAATTTTAGAGCAAAAGCTAATATATGTTATTAGCGAAGAAAGAATTAAATGGTTTCAAAGAAGCAAGGAAAGAGAGGTGCTAGAAGGAGATAATAATACCAAATACTATCATCCTGAGGCTAATAAAAGAAAAAGGAAAAGCAAGATATAGACTCTTGAGCAAAATGAGGCGGAAATAAAAGGACAAAAAACCTTCTGCAATACATAACAAACTTTTATAAAGAGTTGTTTGGACACTCAAAAGAAATCATAGTAGCCTTAGAAACGGAAGGGATATAAAAGTTTCAAATGAGGATAAAGAAGAGTTAATTAAACCTTTCACCATTGAGGAGGTGAAGAAGGTGGTGTTTGAGGTGAAAAAGAACAATGCCCCAGTCCTGCTGAATTTTATATGAAATTCTGGGAATTAATAAAATGTGATCTGCTAGATATTATAAATGACTTCCGCATAGGCCTAATCAATGTTGAAAGATTAAATTATGGAGTCATTTCTCTGATTCCAAAATTCAAAGATGCTACGAAAATTTGGAAATTTAGACCTATATGTTTGATTAATGTCAGCTTCAATATCATAACAAAGGTTCCGGTGAATAGATTAACTAAAGTGATGGAATACATAATTTCCAAAAATCATAGAGCTTTTCTGAAAAAGAGAAACATAATGGAGGGAGTAGTGAATTTGCATGAAGTGCTTAACTTTTTACACACTAAAAAATAAAGCGGCATTCTTTTGGAAGTGGATTTTGAAAAAAGCATATGCCAAAGTGAGTTGGTTTTTTATTTATAGAATGTTGAAGGCCAAAGATTTCCCAGATTAATGGTGTGATTGGGTGATGAATGTGACTAGAGGAGAAAAGGTAGCGGTTAATGTGAATGATCAAATTGGACCCTACTTTAATCCACATAAAGGAGATTCTCTATCTTCCCTGCTGTTTAATTTGGCAGCAGAAGCACTCACATTGTTGGTGCAAAGGGCTGAACAATGCTCCTTACTGGAGGGTTTGGGAGTAGATGACAATCACAAAATTTCAATATTATAGTATGCTGAAGATACGATGTTCTTGTTGTCAGATAATCTAGAGTATGCAAGAAATCTGAAATATGTGCCGTCTTTTTGAACAAATGTTTGGGTTAAAGATTAATTTCAATAAAGTGAGGTCTGCTGTAAAGGGGAGTATAAAGAAAGACAATCTGCCTAAAGCCAAAATTTCACATGTAACATAGGTGATTTACCTATGAATATTTAGGCATACCAATTGATCAAAAAAGAATACTAAAAAACGATTGGAAAAATGCTGAAATAAGGTACAGCACAGAATGGGTTGTTGGCAAGGCAAACTCCAGTGCATTGGAGGGAGATTGACTTTGATCAATTCAAGCCTGAGCAACATCCTTCTCTACATGCTGTCCTCTTACAGAGTCCCTCAAGGAGTAAAACAAAGGATGGACTTCTTCAAAAGAAGATACTTGTGGCAGGAGGACAAGGGTATTAAGAAATGTCAGCTGATCCAATGGCCAATTGTTTGTTTATCCAAACACCAAGGTGGTCCAGGTATTCTTAGATCTTGAAACGATGAATAAAACTTTGTTGGGGACACCAGGCCTTGCAACGTTTGTAAATAAATTTTGGACTGTATATTAATCTAAACGACCAAAATATTTTGGTCTTTTTTAATATGGCTGAAATTAATTAAGGACAAGCCTTCATCAACTAAGACAAGTGGGAGTGAGATTTGCATGCTCACCATGGAGGATCTAATCGAGGAGGAGTGGCACAAGGTTGAGGTGTAGAAGACGATGATTAAGAAGGCAATGCTTATGCGCTACATCAAGACCTTAGAGATGTCTTGTTTCACATGAGATAACCTCTAATTCTACCGATATATCCTTTGCTATTCGAGAAATTATTACCCGTTGTGTAGATACATCTATTAGCATGATGCTTTTGATAATGTTTTTAAGCCAATTGGCTACATAATGGCTAGAGTCAATTATCAACTATCCCTAATTATGCTACTGTATAACACATCTATAGCGCCAAAAGAAGCAACGGGTAATCACACGACAAATTACGTAGGAATTGGTTTGGTCAAAACTTTGATTGACAGTTAGACTAGGTATTACATCGATCAGATTGCCCCGTATTCGGTCAAATCGTGTCCACTATGGTCGATCAGACTGAGCCATACGTTAATTAGACCGTGATCTCTACGACCGGTCTAACTATATCATTGACCACTGGTTAGACTGGGCTCCCTATAGCTTGCTAGACCTATGCCCTGATGCTTTTTTCAGAATTTTGATCCTATGATTAACGATACAGATTTTACTAATTATATCCATTCTATTAGTATTGTTAAACTTGCTATTCCACCTACATATTCAATAGGCACCGATTTTTATGATGAGCCAATCTGAAATCATGGTTTCGATAGATTGGCACAAGACGCACGCTATGGTCAACAGTTGTGCCTTCACCCTTTAGGCTATAATACAAATTTTACTAATTATATGCATTCTATTAGTATTATAAAACTTGCTATTCCACCTACATATTCAATGGGTATCGATTTTTATGATGAGCCAATTTGAAATCATGGTTTCAATGGATTGGCGCAAGACGCACGCTATGGCCAACAGGAGGTTTATGCTTAAGACCCTATTGTGCCTTCACCCTTTAGGCCATAAGTACAAGAGATTAATCAACTAAGACCTGTAGCTTATGAGGATTTACGTGAAAGATTACATGCTATTGTTAGAGAGTGCTTTGGAATTTACCTAAAGAATAAGGCTACTCATATGCTTTATCATGATTATTTTAATATAATTCCATATCCTTGTGATTTTGAAGTGACAAAATTTATGAAATTCAACGGTGAAGATGATAGAACTCCTTAGGAACATGTAGATCAATTTCTAGCACAATGTGAAGATGAAAGTAGTTCCAATGCTATTAAATTGTGTTTATTTTGTTTATTATTATCTGAAACTATTTTTATTTGGTTTACTTTATTGCTTGTAAATTCTATACATACTTGGGCACAATTATAGTAGAAGTTCCTTGAGAGAAACTGAACTTCGGCTATTTAACCTGACATTGGTTCAGCAACAATTTGATGATGGTGGATTACATTAAGAGGTTTATGGACATTAAAAACTGATGTTTTGGTTGAGTGCTTACCAATAAATATTTAGCAAATATTGCTTTTGATGGATTACTTCATCCTATTAAAGAAAAAATATTAATAGCCATGTGTTCTTTGATGTCAATTAAATAGTAAAAGAAGCTCTGGCTCAACAAAGCCAAGTTCATTCATGATGATAGTGCAAGTATTAATTTGAAAAATGATACAATAGCAAATATAGCCAAACCAAAAGATGGTTTGGATTGTATTAGAAGTACGGTGAAATATCTATGTTATCCAGGACCAAATCACATATTAGTCATACGAGCATTTAGGAAGAGATTGACAATGTCTAGTGGGGTGGTGACAAAATAGAGTAAAAAATAGCCATGCATACATGTGAAAGGTTGTATACTGAGCATATAGATTTAGTCTCATATCTGTAAGAATTTAAGGTACCTGAATTCATAAAATTTACAAATAGTAAAACTACATATCAGACAATTTATTGATCAAAGTGAAGTGACTGATGTTGATGACATATTGAAATTAAAGCTGTTTCCACTTTTTTTATCAAGCCTTGCATCCAAGTGTTTTAGCTTACTTGCTTTAAATTTAATTTCTACTTTGTCGCAAATAGAGCATAAGTTCCAAGATTATTTTATAGATACAAGTTAATAGAGTAAAGACCCATTGTTGATTTATCGGTCAAGAGTATTTTAGTTACTAACCAGATCTAGCTCTTGCCTGTATGCTCTCTCTGTTATCTACAACTTCTAGGCATTATTGCTATTAGTTACAAAATTGATTGCAAATCAGAGAACATAAGTTATTGCTTGCTACTATCCGAGACTACTATGTTACCTCATAGATAAACTCCCTTAGCTGATCTCTGCAAATTAAGTGGTTGTCTATTCTTAAAATGAGCAGTCAATATAAATGTTAAACTTGAGACTACAGTTTTAATTCACATTATGAAAATGCTATTTACCCAATGCAATGATTTTGCTATAAATATGTCCAGTTAGTGTGGTGTAGGCTATCAACTTATTTTGATTGTAAGGATAAAGGAATGACTAAAAACAATATATTCACATACTCATATTATTACAGAGGTCCTCCAATACCAGAAGTAGCAGGATTATTCAATATTCTTTTTTTCTAAAGAACTTGAATGAACATAATTATTTCTCTTCCTGCATATAGCTTTGGAATATTGTTTTTGCCTTACTACAGTGGAGCTAGGCTAGAGACTTATTGGTGCTAAAGATTTTCACTTGTTTATTTTATTATTTAGGATATGGTCATGTTTGTTTTCGTCAAATGAACAACATATGGCTAGATTTGGCTGTAAATTGGGCTATAAGTTTTTCACTTCATTGGGTTGTATTGAATGTTAATTGGATATATATAATCTTTGTGTTATATAGGTTTCTTTTGGGTATGCTTGAGCCTGTATGGGCTTTTAAAATAGGCTTGGCCATTTGTTATTTGATACTAATACAAATTGATATAATATAATTGGGTTAAAAATAGTGTGTAAGTTGTTAAAAATAGTGTGTAAGTTACTTACGTATCATGCCTAAATCTAACTGGAATTAGTCTATAAATAAGTTGCTTACTCATGGGCTTTGATGGGGCACAAGATATTTCATGATGAATGTTACACAGTATGATGTTTTGTTATCATATATGATAACGACTTATAAAGCATAATGATTTGTGATATTTTGTGGGCTTAATAATAACACAAATAAATGTCATAACAAGAGAAGTATCCTGACTAGATCAATAAAAAATCATTTTCATAGAATAGAATATATTTAGAGATGCATAGGTGATAAATAATTTTTTTATTAGTAAATGTTACATATTTTAAAATATAGTATAATTTTTAGTGACGTAAATGAAACATCATGTATTATAAACTTTCTTCTTGTGAATCACAACACTGATGAAAATCATACAAGGCACGTGAAATGAGGATCGGTAGATATGGAGTATATCCATCTCTCCGACATCGAGAGATAGTTAAGAGATAATTAGAGAGGTGATCATAAAGCAGCAGTATACGTGCACCAATAGGGAATTGGGAATTAGGATGAATTTGATCCGAAACACAAATACACACTAAAGAACAGAAAAAGGGGGTTAGGGCAAATCGGCTCGGAATCTGGCACTAGATGTCGTCAAGAACAAATAATGATTGTGTTATTTTCTATTTCTAATCTGCCCTTTATGAATTAACGGTGGATGTTCATTGATTTAAAAGTACCTCAAGTATCTTTCAAGCACTATAAAAGATCACATTTGGTAGAGTCTATCTTTTATCTATTCCTGGAGGAGAAAAATCGAAGGGACCACGGGAGGGGCAACGCGCAGGCCGACCCACAGACGGCGTAAGGTGGTTTTACAACATATATACCACGCGATGATGACAGTACTAATCATGAAATTGTTCACATAGCAGGTCACCACTAGCTTAATGGTTAAGTACGTGTTATTCTTTTCTGACAGAGAGTTGTAGAACTTTTCTCTGACTAAATGTCATTACTTAAAGCGGTTGCTTTAATGCTCTTGCATAGTACGCTTGCGAATCTTATCCTTTAGGAGAAACTGCAACTTATCTATACATTTTGTTCCTCTCACGAATAAGTGGTCTCAGTCTCACTCGGAAGACGTGTTCTAACAAGATTATTGGATATATTATAGACAGAAAAATAGTTTATATAAATAAATTAAATATTGTAAATCTACTAAAATAGTTTAAAAAAACTTGTCTAAACAATAGTGATGTAAAAAGTTTTTTTAAAATTATATTTTTAAAAGTATGACATCAACCATTCATACTTTCGTTAGATGTTTAGAACGCGTCTTCAACCTATAAGCTCTGCGAGCAGCGGTGAGGAAGCTCGTGGCGTGGCAGCCATGGCCTGGGCCGTCGCCGTCGAAGGCAGTGCCTTCGACGGCGACGAGATGAAGGCTGTTAGCCATTAATCTTATCTTTAGTGTATATGCGTGTTTTTTTTTTCATAAGCATTTAGCCAATGCTCGTATATGCTTTGCGCAAGACAGTAGCGTGTGGCACCTAAGGAACTCCACGGCAATACGTGTGATACGAGCATGCCGAGAGCTGTGCGATACGGCCGGAGGAAAGTGCCAATATCTATGATGATGTGCAACGGGACACTGCATTAGCATGTCGAGCTTCAACTCGGTTCAAAAGGCCATGAAGTGATTTCTTGGCAAGAAAATAGATTCTACTTGTTAGCATGGTGTGAGTCACGGCGAAGAGAGTTGGTTGTTTTCGTTAGCATGGCGTGAGTCTCGGCCAAGTGAATTAACTGGTTGTTAGCGTATGTTAGTTATCCTATGCATGTACTTGAGTCTGTGTATATGATAATAATAAAATGATGTGAGCCGTATGGGCTACAATATTGCTTCTCGGGCTGCTTTGTTCTTTATTTTGAAAGGGGGCGGCTTTGTTCTTTGTGTGTGTGAGCGATTATCACTCGACAGAAAGAGGGAGAGAATCCCATTAATTGGTATCAGGGCTAGTGCCAAGATTTTCGTAAGATTATTCGCTTCAACAAGATGTCTATCGTCAAGCACTCGGCCTCGTGATCGATGAGGAAGCGTGCAGTGTTGCCCCATACCCGATGCTTACTTCCATCAACTACTACACCTGAACGGTCAAGATGAACGCACGAGGTATTTGGGATGCCATAGGGCCTGTAGCTAATGAGGCCGTAAAAAGAAGAATGACAAGTGGCATTGCCATATCTATTCGAGACTTTTTTCTAATGAGGTGATGCGGCAGATTGTCAAAAAGAAGACAGCTAAAGAGGCTGGGGAGAGTCTCAAGGGGAGGTTAATTACATGATCGCACTTGTTCGTGGATTCTTATTTTTCCTTTTTCCCATGAGTTAAATATTTTCAACTTGTTTGCGCATGTAGCCCTTGCTCATGAGTTATGCCTTAAGCAGTAAGCAATGGTGATATATACGAATAAGGTATAGGCATCTCTTCTTTCTCCCATCCAATCATATTCTTTGTTGACGAGAGAAGCTTATCGCTGCTGAAGGATCAGTCCATCATTCGTGTTCTCACCAATCTAGAGTGTTGCATGTGCTCAGCACAAATTCCAATAATTTCCTTGATAACCTGTTAGACTGCTAATCACTCCCGTAGTATCTATCTGATGTTTAGATAAGATTCGGTCAAATAGTAAATCTTTGATATCAATAATTTCTCAAATATATATGTAGTTAGAAAATAGATTTGTTCCAAAAAGCACCATGGATGATGTTCGTTGTATGCATGTACAATATTTCTGCGATCACAATGTTTATTCCAAACGACGTCACTTTGTTGCTACTAACTCCATGTTGTTTCAAAACCACTTTGCGTACTACCTTTTCCGGTTGGGTGATTAGTTGCTAGCTTTGTACAACAATCTAAAAGTTCATGCTACAAATACAAGGCATAAAAAATTGGATAGAAGCTTCCTCATGATAATAGTCGGATGTAAAATCATTGTCTTGATTTATAAATTTACAATGAATAATTATATTATAATTTAATTAAATTGAATTTAAATAAAGTATTTTTCCTTTGTCCCATTAAATATTTTCAACTTTTCAATTTTTGGTCTCGTAGTTCACCCACTGCAGATCCACCAATCATTCAATCTCAATCTACGCACGGAAGTGTACATTAGAGACTCCTTCTAGAACTAAGAGTCTTTAGAGAAATTCTACAGATATTAAATTAATTTACATGAAAATCATATAAAATTTCTGCAATCCAAATGAATTCTAAGTGTTTCTTGAAATGCTCTAAAATAATATTTTCACCTGATTAACTCAAATGCTCTAACAATACTTCGAAATTCCTCCGTCCAAAAAAAAACACACACACACACACAAAGCAGAGGTCGTAACATAACTATACAAAGGCAAGTCAATGGAGCTGTATGGTGTCCTTTCGATGCCGGTGAGCTGAAGTCCTGGCATAACGTGGGTGACTGCGTGACATCAACCAGGGAATCCCATCTCGCGTCACCCTTCCATTAGTCCTTCTGCTTTCCGCAGCTTTAATTTGTTCCCCCTTTTCAATTTCGCCGTCACTGTTGTTAGTCACGGTGACCTTTCACTGTTGCTTTGCATCAGATTCGTCGTAGTATTTGTTAGTGCTGGTAGTACATGTCCTCCTATTTTTAGGCTTTTAGTTATCACTACTAACCACTTTGGGACCGTCCATGCAATCAATCTATGCTTTATTATTTATCAATGCCGGATGCTTTTTATTTCAGCCCTAAACAAAAACGAACGCTTTCCATTTTTTTTCTGTTCATTTGTTTTTTTTTGGAAATTGCAACTTCATAGGAGTTTACTTAACCATTGTAGCCATGGCCACCTACATATGCAACCGGCTGGCTCCACTCCTCATCTCCGCATCCGTCGGATTTTTGCAGTTCCATATCTAAATCTAAATCTGCACCATGCTATTTGTATCCACGTCTGAATCTATTGGATTTCAAAAATCATAAACCATATCCTCGCACTGACAGAATTTGAGGCGGAGCATATTTTCACACCTACTTTTAGTTAGCACTAGTAACTACTCTGGGGCCGTCCATGCAATCAATCAATGCAGGATGCTTTCATTTCAGCAATAAACAAAAAAGACGTTTTCACTACGAAGTAACAACATTATCTGTATCTGTTCCCTTTTTTTTTTGTTTGCGGGAAATTGCAACTTCATAGAAGTTTACTTAACCACTGTAGCCATGACCTTCTACATAAGCAACCGGCCTGCTCCACTACTCATCTTCATCGCTAACACTACTTGAGAGGTAGAGTTCGCTTCAGCCTCCCTCACTAGCTAGCTAGATCTTGGCAAAGTTCAATTAGCAGAAAATAACGAGCGAACAGCTCAACCTCGCCAAGAACATGGTGGCGGACATGGCCTTCACCGTCACGGCGGCAACCAAGCCATTCCTCGCAGCGGGGCTCGGTTTCATCAAAGGCCATGCGGCGGCCGTGGCCTCCACCATCACGGCTACAGCTAAGCCAGGACTCACCGTGGGGCTCGGTTTCGTCAAGGGCCACGCGGCGGCCCTGGCCTCCACCATGACGACAGCCAAGCCAGGCCTCGCCGCGGGGTGTGGTTTCGTCAAGGAACAGGCGGCAGCCGTGGTCGGCGTCGGCGTGGGTTCGGCGGCACTGGCCATCGGGGGAGCGGCCGTGGCGGCCTGCTTCCTCTGGCCAGCGGTGGTCGCCGCCGGCGCTACCATGAACGCTCCCGGCGCCGCAGGCTACGTCATCTCCCGCGCAGCGTTCCTGGCGAACCCGAAACTCTACTTCCACCTCCTGCGCACGGTGGGCGCCAAGGCGGCCGCCGCCGCTTTCGTCTAAGAAGAAGCTAGCAACCGCCGCCGCGCGCTTCCTTGTTTCGCTCGTGTGTGCCGTTTGCTTGAGTAATCGCCTGCCTAATTAAGAAGGATTTGTGATGGTGTATATTGTGCTTAGATTACTATTGTTTAGCTGTGAATCTACGTGGAGTAGTAGTTAACAGTGTGGCTAAGATGTGTAATAGTTGTGGCCCATCATTAGTATGTAACGGGTGATAATTACCACCCTTCACAAATGAACCCATATATGTGGCAGGTCTTGTTAACTCATCACAGTTAACACCTATTTAAAATAAATTATAATCTCTAATGGTTTAATTTTTTAACCTGTCGGAGACAACTCTACCGGGGTAACTCCCCGTGGGTGTCTCTCTCACTTCCTTATCTCTTGCTGACATTATTTGTCTTATGCGCGGCGTGCTCTCTCTTTCTCTCTCTCACTCCTGTCCTAGCACCCGCTGCAACCCTTGAATGCTCGCCATCCACCGCCTTAGGGACGCTAGATCTAACGCTTCTTAGCCACCTCAAGGTTGTCACAGCCACTTCCATTACAATAGGAAGGGAGGTTGTGCTAGTAGTGCGATAGGGAAGCAAGAAATGTAGTGCGGTGCTAGTGGTGTGATGGAGAGGAAGATTGAAGGAGTTGAAGGAGTTAGGTGTAGAAGATGAGCTTGGGACTAAGGAACTCGACTACTTTTAGAAGGAGGGAAATGGAAAGAGAAGGAGCTTGAGTTGATGGCTTCGACGTCTTTAGGTGAGGTGAAAGGGAGCCATGTAGAGCTCTAGTGTGAGGATAGCGTCGCGTTGGTCAGCGATGGCTTAGTTGCAAGCAAGCGGGTGCGGTCAATGAAGGCAGATGTGTGTGGCAAAGCGGCGGCCATCGCTATCCCCTTCTCTGAACTCTCCTCGGTGTTTAGCTTTGTCACTTCGTGGATCTAGTGGCCACCTAGATGTGGTCTCTCTTGACTACTCCAACAATATCAATCAGAGCTTCGATCCCTGTGGTGTCAAAAATGGGCATTTGAGGGGTATGACAACAATGATAGATCTGGTTAGTCCCCTTCCTCTTCTCAGTCTTCCTTGCTGCACGACGATAGCAAACAGAATGTCCAAGAGGATGATGGTGGCAGCATCATCTGTTTTAGACATGACAACGACATCATCTCTCTTGAGCAGCCGGGCACGTCAATGACGGCTAGAGGGGCATTTTTCATTGCATTTTTCTTTATTTTTTTGATAGTACCCATCAATAACGGATAAAAATGTTTTTTTCTTTTTTTTAGTACCCCATTAGTGACGGTCGCAATAGTGAACCGTTCAAGGTCAGTGGCTTGATGGGTATTCACCCATCACAAATGATTCTTGTTATTATTGACCACTAATATGTGATGAGACCAATGCTCATCACAGGTGCGGTTCATGACCTGTTATTGAGTAGTAGTTCTCTAGTAGTGATTAATATGTTCATGGTGGTTAGAATGTCAAGTAAAAACATATCACATAGAATTTTTTTTAAATGATGTCTTTGGATGGCTCACAAAAGGATGTAGAGAAAGAAGAGGGACAAAGAGGTTGCATTGGACTTATCAAAAAGAGAAATAAAATGTGGTTTGAGCACATGTGCTAATTTCCAATAGAAATGAGATGAGGTATAGCAATGCAAACCAAAGGAATTTAACAACTTCCAATCCTACATTCTAAACAACCTAACTAGGAAAAAAATCTTTAGGATTTGAATTCTCCAAAATTCACATAAAAATCTTTTAATCCAAAGGAGCCCTGAGCTTGTGATAACAATAGACTACGATGTTGACGATCCCCTGCAAGTACAGCTATTGAAATATATATATATATATATATACATATGATTAAGATCTATTGAAAATTCAATAATATGTAGTAAACTTTATTTTTAATTACTGAAAACATAATTTAATTTTATTTCTCATTTATAAGGCATATTTTGATTTTAGAAATTCAAGCTTGAACGATTTTGTTCAATAATTAATTAACAATAAGGCCACACGTAGTGCCTTTTGTATATAGAACGCCCTAGCATTTTTAATTGTTGTGTATCTGTGTACTGGGTTTAATCGCAACTAAAATTTTACTCAGGTGTTTGATTATATTATAGCACGCTGCTGTACGAGTTTTAGCGCTTTTAGTGTATAAGACATAAACCATAGATTAATAATTCAAAATAATTCATTATAATATTGGTTTTATAGCTATTAGAAATATATTTTATGAAAAATTAATGGTTAAAGTTTAGTTCTAAAGATTTTCTAAACTTAAAATATGACATAAAAAATAGAAAATATTTAATACTCTCCCCGTCTCCATCTAAAATAAGCTTAAGTTAGTGCCCACAATAATAAAGTACTAGTTTTTCCTCCAATCACCCATATTCAAATTCCTCTCTATCTTACTCCTAATTAACATCATATTCTAAATCCCTCTTATTTAACGAGGAATATAGGTCATTATCTTTCTCTACTAATTTATCGTTTATGACAGGTACGGAGGTTGTGGCAAAAAGTAGAGCCTCTAGCTAAAGTCCTAACATATGATGAGTGCGTAACACGAGTACATGACATCAACGAGGGAAGCCCACCATCTCGCGTGACCCTTCCATTTATGCTTTCCGCAGCTTTGATTTCTTTTCCTTTTTCAATTTGGCCGTCACGGTTGTTAGTCCCGAGTTGTAGTAAATGATCCTCCTATTTTGGCATTTCCAACCTATGTTTCAAAATAAATTCATTTGTATAGTTCAAATTTATTCTAAAATAAATTGATTTTTAGCATCTTACCTATCATCCGTCTACAAATCAAAGTTTATCCTTTTAATACCCCTACTTACCTCTAACATGCTATTTTTCTTTCAATAAGGGATGTTTTGGCGTTTTTCCCTCGTAACTAAATTTTCTAGGAATGAATAGAAATTAAATTATTTTAGGACCAAGAGTATTACTTAGCCCACCTTGACGTGCGAGCAGACAGACATCTCTTACCTCGCGTGACACGCCACGTCTCCTTACTACACCGCCGTCGCCATCTATGCCACAGTCATTACACTTATGGTGTTTTTCTGTCTTCTGTGCAACAGTGTTTGATGCTTGTACCTAAAGCTTAGGGCAAGTACGATAAGATAATTTATTAGCGTATAATTAATTGAATATTAACTATTATAATATTAAAAATAAATTTATTTAATTTTTTAAAGAAAGTTTTTATACAGAATATAAGTTTGAAAAACGTGGTAATAAAAAATGAGCCATAAGCCACGTGCAAAAACTCATAATCAAACACTGCCTTACGTTACGTTCTTTTCTCTCATTTTCAAACTTCTAAACATTATATTTTTTTTAAAAAAAATCTAAAAACATTATTTTAAAAATCATATTAATTGATTTTTTTAAAAATTAACTAATAGTTAATTAATATAATGTTAATAGGATACACCATTTTTTTAATCGGAGAACGGTTCCGAATCCCTCCCCAATCGATTGCACCCTTATCCAATCGTCAATTCACCACAGGTGTGTCCTGGAGCCCATGGATATGCACATACGCCGCTTTTCCCTCGGTCACCTTGACAAAGGGGTCCTTGTCGAGGTTGTCGTGTGAGCGGACAGCACAGACACCCTCGCGCGACACACCACGTCCCCTTGCCACATACACTTTTGGTGTTTTTCTATCTTTCTGTGTATATACTTTCTATTATGATTTTTATCATTTTTATAACTATTTATATTAAATTTGAGAAGCAAAATACACGAGTACACTTTTTGCATACGTGAGCATTGCTCACAAGTTAGGGATGCCTTAAGCGGTAAGCAATGTTGATACCAATAAGGTATCTCTTTTTTTTTTGATAAGACGTTAAGCATCTCTCTACCGATCAATCACCTCTCATCCTTTGTGCTCCGCAAGGGACCAAGAGCACAAATTGTTAGTAAGTGAAGGAGAGGCAGCTGCAGCTGTGGTGACCGGAGAGGGGACAGGAGGCGGAGAAGGCTGGAGTACCGAGGAGAGAGAGACGTGGAAGAATGTATTGGATTTGCTCGGTAGTGATTTTATATTAATTTATGGTTTTTGAGGTCTTTAAACTTATATGTAAATTAAAAGAATACAATGGCTAAAGTAGATATTTTAAGGGGCTAATATAAAAAATTAAAGCAACGCTTTGAAGTTACTGTGCACTACAGAAGAAGAATGGTTCAAACAAATTAACAGAGTCTCTGGCACCCGAGTCCATTCTATGAAGCTATTTTGTATTACAATGAATGTCCCAGCTAGGTGAAGACAAGTGGATGGAGCTATTTGGTGTCTTTTTAATGCCACTAAGAGCAGTATAATAGTAAGCTATAAACTAGATATAATTATTATTGTATACATACATAGAAAATAGATAAGAAAACGAGAGAAATGTTTGGCAAGTTAGCGTTGCATGTGCCCTAGATATGAAATTAATGTAGAAGTGAGAGAAAGAGAAAAGTTTAAAGTTAATTATTTTAAAAGATAACCTTCAAGTTAAATTATTGTAATTGCTAAATATAGTGCTATTTAAGATGACATGATATAACTTATAGTAGTAGTTGGTTCGTGCGCTAACAGTACTTCTAAATGAGCTAGCACGTAGAATAAAAAATGACACGGCATGTAACTTAATAAGGTGAGAGACGATGATTGTCTCATGCAAGAGATAAGAAATCTAATCTATGAGGAATAATAACCTCGGAAGTTGTACTAGAAACTAGGTAAAAAATACTTTCCGTTAAGAATGTTGTTTTTTTCACACCAATTTATTGCTTCTCTCTTCATAGAAACCATATCCACATTAGACATTTGTCATTGAGAGTGCTCTAAGCTTCGTAGCATAACGTGAGTCCACTGGTGACACAAGTACATGACATAAACAAGGGAATCCCATCTCGCGTCACCCTTCCATTAGACCCATGCTTTCCGCAGCTTTAATTTCTTTTCCTTTTTCAATTTCGCAGGCCGTCACTTTAGTCATGGTGACCTTTCATTGTTGCTTTGCATCAGATTTGTCGTACTACTAGCGATAGAGTAGTACAATTATTTAGAATGTTAGTGCTGGTAGTACATGATCCTCCTATTTTTAGGCATTTAGTTAGCCCTACCGATCACTTTGGAATCTTGCATGCAAGCCGTCAGTACGAAATGAAATGGATAATCGGCTTATTTATAGAGATAAATTAATTTATTTTTTCGTCATAAAAAATATAATTCTAACAATAGCCCTATAAAATTAGTAATTCTTATGAAATTACCTAGGTATCCCTATTTAAAACTGACTTTGTGGAATAAATTTTAAGCTTAGCTAGTACTTAGTACTCTACATAAGCTAAAATTGCACTATTTGTGGAATAAATTTTAAATGCTAAAATTATACTTTTTTGAAACGAAGGAAGTTTATATTATAGATTTAAACAGATAATTTAGAACACAAGTAGTCTAAGAGCACTCTCAATGATGCACTTCATCTTATGTCCATACTAATAATTAATAACTTGTCACGTATGATCAAATATGACGTGACAAGGGGGTTAATGAGGTGAGAGAGAAACCATGTCTTACATAAGACACTACTAAGACATAAGCCAACGTATCAATAAACAAACAAAATAGCAGTAGGGGTTAAGGTAGCGTGTATGGCACAAAAGGAGAAGCAAATCAGCAAATAAGAAGAGAGAATGATAAAATAAATTATTATTTGGTACCCTACGTACAAATTATGTATTCGGTAAATAGTTTCTACAGTAGTATCATATGACATAAAGAGTGGCCATATAGTAGTGAATTTACACAGACGGCCTCTTTAGGAGGGCTGCGTGTGATAAGCTTTTACAGAGGCGGGAGTGGACTGCCTCTGGAGAAAATTTCTGTAGGGGGTTAATTTAAGCTTGTAGCAACCTGTGCAAATTAATTGCCAGTTTGTCCCGCTATATTTAAAAATTGGTGAGAGCTGTTTTCTAAATACAATATTATTATCCACAATATGCACACAGAATACATACATAGCATTGGCGGTAGTACACATAATAAAAACAAGTGTTACAAATATATTATGTCCAACACTATTAATAAGATAGTGTATCATGACAAAATTTAAATGATAAATAATTAATCCACTTACATCTTCAGGGTTTGTTGTTTACCTTCAGTTCACCTTATGTATATTGCACATGTAATAACCACATAGAACAGACATTAGGGGTTGCTTATAGCACTTCGTAAAATATAAATATAATATAAATTAGATATATATGCACACTCACATATACATATATAAATACAATGGAAAGGCTGTGTGTGCAATGTATTACCGGAAACTGTGTGCAGATGATCAACTTCTTCTTTTCCTTATGTAACTGTATCCTGCCTTTTTTTTTTCTTGTAGATGTTGCTAAGCTGTTGCTGACGGCGGAGCTGATGGCAAAGCTACTTGTGGCAAAGACGAACACGGAGCTGGAGATGAAGCTGACTGTTGCTGAATTTGTGGAAAACGTAGCCTCGGATCAGCAGATGCAATTGATGACAAAGGCTGCGTATGGAAGATATCTCTTTGGTATAAAGTATAATCTAGTTGACGATATCATCAAGATATATCCCGAATATCAATCTCGTACATCATATACTTTGCCTTGGTATGGGTTGTTGAAAATATTAGTATTTTTTATAAGATTTAATTAAGAAAATCATAAGGATGATATAAACAGTAGAAAACTAAATAGACATGCACCATTTTAAAATAAAAAAACAAACTTGTGTATCTCATTTATGTGTAGAAGTAAAATAATCTAAACTTTAATTGAGAAAATAAAGAAGACATACGTTGCAGTCGTAGCAGATGTAGAACCAAAACCATCATTGCCGTTGCAATTTCCGTTTCCATAGTCACTATCATTGTTGTTGTCGCTCCTGCCTCTAGAGTCGTTGTCACTCCCATTATCGATGTTAATGTTGCTATTGTCGCTAGCAGCCATGATAATGTAGTTAAAGTTGTCGCTCACACGAATCAGCGAACAGTAGCGCATTGCGCTTCCCATAAACCTAATTCACTTTCTCTTCTCGATGTAAGATTAGAAAGGCGAAGGTTTCGGAGGCCTGCTCTCCCAGTGCATGTACACGCAGACATCGGGATGTGAAAACCAAGTAACAACTAAAACCGAGTTGATTCACGGTGAAACTCTCAACTCAGTATTGCCCTACCTATGGCAACTTCTATGGATCTACCGGTACTTTCGATAGGGATATCCAGTGGGCAAGGTGTATCATCGATAATATCATCCATTTGGTATTTCATTGATGATGTAGATCTGACACTACTCGGCATTACACTCGGACCCATTGTTAGCATATATGGAATCTGCTTCAAAATAGTCTCCACAGATCGTGGCACCAATTGTCCACTCTCACGCATGTACCGGTCAAAATGTTCTTACACCTATTCTCTGATCTCTTCTATAAGGGCGTCCTTGTATCGGCCACATCTCTTGTAGCTGGCTGCATCCTTTGGGAACCCTTCTTTCTAGTTAAGCTTTGAGATGTCTCGAGTGTGACCAAAGAGCTTCAGGTTGTCCAATGCTACAACGACCTATTCCTTTTCTTTATTAGGCTCATGTTTTCTCCTTATTAGCAAGGTCGTTCAAATTAGTGGCTATTTATTGGATCTTGGGGTCTTTGAATACTAACTGGCTATCAGTAATCTTCAGGGCTTCGACGCCTGGTTCTTGCTTCTATCATTTAAGCCTTCTACTGGTAGTGGTTTTTCTACCAACCTCATATCTTCTTGTTGCTTTCTTCTTTCTTTATTTTGGGGCCATGCCCATCTGATCCTAGGTGATGCGGATATAAGTTTTTTCTTTCAAGTTTAGACATCCATTTGCTATTTTCTAGTGCTTCCTTTGAAATCTTCTTCCAAACAAACTTGTCCAACTAGGCTAGTGAAATCTTGCCAAATACTTTAAAGGTGATTAGGCCCTTATGTATGGACTTTTTATTCAAATTGCTCCTCCATCCCTGCCATAATTTTCCCATTGCCTAGAGTGCATTGTCCTTTGCGATTTCCTTAGTTCCTTTTAGGAATCTGAACCTTTTCTTCAACTCTGACCATAGGAATTCCTTTAGCCCTATCGAAACATTATCCCTTCATCTATTGTGATGGGAACGTAATCCCTTCCAAGGGCTCTACATGAATTGCGGAATTTAGGTTTTACAACTTCAGGCTCAGTAGGCTCTACCTTTGGCCCGACCTCCATGACGACGTAAGTCTCATTCATCAGCTTATTTCTACTTCATTCCCCACTCTTCTATTTCCCTAACTCCTAGCAATCATAGTCATAGCAGTTAGTTCCAGCGCAAAAGATAGCCGTGTCATTTTATACTACAGTGGCTTTTCGATGAGAGCATCATGGGGCAATCTGGATAGTACAAAAGGGAATCAATTAAGAAATTCCATATATCATCTAAATAACTATGCCAATACAGCAATTTACAAAACATACTACGTGTGACTCCAAAAAGGGTCATCGTCAACGGCATCGCGTCCCCTATCTATGCTTGGGCAAGGATTATTTGTGGTACTCCATGATAATGGACTATCTTCACCAAATGATTCTTGTTGCGTGCCCGTGCTCGTAGGCACCATTTATCCAGTCCTTTGAGTTTCAGCAGTCTTGTCCATCGAAAATATTTAATATGCTAACTGGATTGTATGATGGAAAACAATTCAAGTTTTGACTAAACTTTATATAACATCCAGACAATCAACGTCTATTCATATTTAGAAAAAAATAATTCATGAATAATAATTAATCATAGCAATACATATTTCTTGCTACTTAACAAACAAATTCACAAATTACTTTTGCATCACATCAAAAATATAAATTTCATATCACAACTTCTAGTTTGAGAAAAAACATATAACACAAATTTAACTAAATAAAGAATACAAGAGGTGGCAGCAGGTGGAGAAGTTGTGTGCGTGGTCGACCGAGGTTGAGAACAAGAGGAGGTGGCTAGCAAAGATGTCGTCGCATGGGGCTAACTGGGGTTAGGGACAAGTGGCAATAGCTGGAGAATGGGTCGTTAGGGCCAGCCAAGGTTGAAGACGATTGAGAGGCATCAGCCAGCACGAGAGGTCGCCAGGGCTAGCAAGCTAGGGTTAGGTGGGACGAGAGGTAGTGTCCTATTGGTGGATAGGTAACTGGAAGCAGGGAACGGTGGCTGAGAGGTGGAGAGGCAACGGGCGGCAAGGGTGGGAGGGGGCGCTCAATGGCCAAGAGGTGTAGGGGGGTCATGATGACTGAGGGGTGATGGGTGGTGGTGGTCGATGGCACAGTGGTGGGTGGTGACTACAACAGTGTGGAGGTTAAGAGATGGGAGAAATAGGAATTGAAAATTTTGGCAACCTGCTGGTGCCAAAAAGACTAGGGTTTGCACACTATGGGATTAGAAAATTTTCTAAGTCCCAGGTGCGCTTTGCATATGGGCATTTTCGCAGGTGGACCACGTAGGCCCCTACATGCGAAAATGGTTTTCATAAGCTAATGTGTTACATGGCTTGCCAATGGAAATAGATTTTCACATGCAGGTGGCATAGGTGTCAAATTTATGTTTGGGACCACCTACTAGTGTGCATATTTTATATATAGTGTTTACCCTTTACAAATTCATGACAAATTCAAATAGAATCAAAATTTATTGAATGTAGTCTCCAAAATTTTGTAAATTCAAGCTCTACATGTTGGGACATAAAATGGAAGATCTCAAATGTACTATTTATCCATAATTTGTACATGGATGCAATATAACTAATCAAAACCTATAATAAAATTGTTGTTTTTGCAAGTAATAACTACAACAATATAAGGTTTAAAATATCTTTAAAATGTAAACACCATTGTTTACAAATTCACCCAAGATTTTCCAAAATTCCTCACATTCATAACATTCATGACATATATAATTATCACAGATAATTATGGAACAAGATCCACATGTGTAAAGTAGCTAAGATTACATAAAAATATATAACTAAATGCTCTGCTGACATGGTACTAATATATATATATATATATATATATATATATATATATTAGACTTTCACTGTATTCTCTATGCCATCATTGCGCATGTAGGGCATCGGAGATTTACCGATAGTTTCTTCTACAAGCTAATCATGGATACAAGATTTGTGAAGAGCGACATATTATCATACTAATTATACTCTTCAACATCTTCCAACTCCTAAGATTCCTTTTTTTGTAGACAAAGCTATGTCCTTATTCTTATCCATAGGGTTAGTTACATAGAAAACATGTGTGACACAATCTGTAAATACCCATATGTCATCCTTATAGCCTATATTGCATAGATCAATGGTTATCGACCCATAGTTGTCTACGGCCATGCCTTTTGGGTGTTTGACCCATTGACACCAAAATAAGGGGATCTGCATGTTCAATCCATATTCGAGTTCCCATATTACATCTATAAACCTATATGTCCTCTTTTGCCCCATTGTATCAATTGCCTCTACATGAACACCAATGTTTTGGGCTGCGCTATTCTTATTCTTGGCTTTGGTATAAAACATGTACTCATTAATATCATACGCTTACCATGAAGTGAGTAAACATGATGGGCCACATACCAACCTCTTTATAGTTATTTCCTCCTCTGATTCTCCATCTAGTAGGTTTTGCTCCTGTAACCATGTGGTGAAATGACACTTATGCTCCTTCATGATCTAACCATCTGAGTGTCCGACACTTTGAGCAATATCAGGTTCAGGTGTTGCTCAATGTAGGGCTCCACTCCTAGAAATCTCCCCTCATGACGAGGTATTGGTAAATCAATTGTCTTCGTATCTTTTAGGCCATCTATATAACACTCAATGACTTCTTTAGTAGTGTACCCTTCTATCATCAATCCTTCAAGGTGTACACGATTTCATACATACCCCTTCAGAACGGACATAAACTGTTCATATGTCCATATTTAATAAGTACGAAGGCCTAAGAGTAATTATTTGAGACATGATATAAACCATGAGGTATACCGTCATATGAAAAATAATGGAGGAAAACACATCTCAAGTTGGCATAGAGTCTTTGTCATGAAGATTTGAAGAGTACCCAACTTTCAAGATCAATCACCTTCTAGGAAATTACATTAAAAAAATAACGTATCTTTGTGATGACCACTTTTACATATGTTGATTTGATCGCCTTGGTTGCAATAGGGAGAATATTGTAAGTATAACATGGCAGACATGGGAATTATAGCCTAACATTGACAAATTTTTCATCGAGAGTAGATTCTTGATGTTTGATAAGAAAACAGTAGGTACTTTTACCCCATGTAAGCCCTTGCACACTACCTTTTTCTCTTCAGGTGTCAAGGTGTACCTAGATGATGGAAGGTGGATTTTTCCATTATTTTCGTCCATGAGGTGAAGCTCTGGCCTAATATTGAAATTTTCTAAATCATTCCTAGAGTTTAGTCCATGATTTGTCTTGCTTGGTATATCAGGAAGGTACTGATTGTAGTGTCACACATTTTTCTTGAGATGCAAGACATTGATGGCATGACAGATCTCCAAGTCCTTCCAGTAGGGTGCCTAATTATTTTTCTTGAATGGACTACCGTGCACTTTATTATTTTTCTTCTGCTTTATTACATTCTTAGTTCACTTCCTATAAACTACCTTGATATTCTCCACCATTTTAAACACTACCTTCCCGCTATAGACATCAAGTGTAGTATCATTCTCTTATGTCTTGTCAAAATGTATCCCCATCATGCGATATCTATGTTCTCTTGATAAAAACTGTCTATGCCGCATGTACACCATCTTCTTCGAGGATGGGGGATCCTTATATGCGGTTCCATCCAAACATATTATGCATCCCCTCTTCCCTTTGATCTACTCAGATAGGGAAAACATTATAGGAGTTGATGGTAATAAAAATAATGGCTCTTAGGGTGAAGTGCTCCCATCGGTAATCATCCTACATCCAAGCCCCTTCATTCCATATATTTGCCATATATTCCATCAAGAATTCAAGAAACACATCTATATCTATACTAGGTCTTCATGGGCCTTATATAATGATGGTGAGCAAAGTATACTTTCGTTTATGACATAACCATGTTGGAAGGTTGTATAAGGTCAAGATTATTGGCCAAGTATTGTGTGAGTTGCTTAAGTCAAAAAAAGATTCATTCCATCAGTACTCAATGCAAACGTTATATTTCTCAAATCCGAAGCAAATTCTAGATATATTTCATCAAAGTTCTTCCACTATCGAGCATTAGCAAGATGTCAAAGATTCCTATCCCTCTTATGCTTGTCATAATGCAAGAGCATCAGTTTAACATCTCTAGGATTAGAGAACAAATGCTTCAATCGATTGATCACTAGTAAGTACTACATCACCATGGCAAAAATTTCCCACCTTTTGTACGTGTTCGAAGCATTGTCTTCTTGGTCATGATCATCACCAGTAGTACTCTTCTTGTTCTTGTCCTTCACATTTGTCAAAATATCATCGTCCTCACAAAACTCACTATCCACTTTTTACCAACTAGTGACACATGTTGGGCATCTGTCCAAGGATTAATAGTCCTTGCGATATAGTATATAGTAGTTTACACAAGCATGTATCTTTTGCACATCTAGCAACAATAGGACAAATGAGTTTCTTCACTTGATATGTGAACTGGTGAGGAGTTAGGCTTTCAAAGTAAGTCGGCTAAGACACCCAGCAAATCATTGAAATTATTATTGAACCAACCATTCCAAGCCTTCAATCTCAACAATTCAAGAACTGAATGTAACACTGTAAACTCCTTTTTATATCCCTTTGATTTCTGCCTTCTATAGCATCTCAATTATCTAAACTTCTCACCAACCACATAAGAAATTTCAGTTCAGCATGGTGCAACATCTCCTCTAAATCAAAATCATCAACATTATCCATCGAAACATGACCAGCATCATCTAGCAAAACATGATAGCATCATCAAGCGAAACATGATCAACATCATCCATCGTAACATGACGAGCATCCTCCATCATGTAATCATAATATATATCCATTATAATATATTCACCATCATCTTCTATATCATGAATACCGTCCCCTTGGCAAGACGCACCTGTTTCACCGTGGTATGACCTAGTATATTTTTTAACAAATGCACGTTTTACTAAGTGTAAGCTAATTACATCTAGATTGCCGCATAATTTCTTGTGTCTTAGCAGCTTCGTAAACTTGGATACTTTGTTCATGTACGATGTTATATATCTTAGCGTATTATACATCCATGCCATGCCATGTCATCCATCTATAAATTTGATTGAGACTTAACTATATATATAACTAAATAAAATGGTCATTTGAAAGCAACATTTGTAAATTAATTAAATTCTTATATTTGATTGAAACTTAATTAACATATGTAGGTTAATTAAATTCTTAATTAATTAAGAACAATATTTACTATACATCAGAAAATTTTCAAAAATACATGATTAATTAAAAGGTTAACATGGTACTAGTTAATATTATCTATTACTATATATCTCAATTTAAATGTAAATCTATGCCATAAAAAAATTATCTCCAAAAGTAGATCTTAAGAAAACCTAGATAAAAAAACAACCCTTATAGCCTAAAAATCATGAAATTAAGGCTATGTAATGGAAGATCTACACTACTCAAGCAGGATTAGATACTAACTATTAGCAAACTTGAGCTTTAAGTAAAAAACAACGTGTGTATTCAAACCTTAAATAACAAATTAGGACATAGATGTAGGTGGAAACTTAAAACAAATGCTAGGAAGGTCATTCTCGTCACATACACCAATAGAATCAAGATCAAACCCCTCCAACCCCCCCCCCCCCCCCCTCCTACAGCTGCTCCAACTCATGCTAATCTCGGTCTGAATGGAGTAGCTCAAGCAAGAAGATAATACATAGGTGAGGAATTTTCATAGGTGAAGACAGTACATAGTCTTAGATAGTAGACTGGCTAAAAAAATCATACTTACATGCAGGGTTTTAAGATGCCTGCCTACAGCCCTTAAGGCGGCCGTATTAAGGTGAACCCCTATAAAAAATCGGTCTTCACAACCGGTCTCTAAAGCATCACCCATCTATTTACTATGCAGGCTGTTCTCTGTACGGACCTATACGAACCACCTGTGCAATGCAAAGGAGATGCCTGTAAAACTCCCCTTTTTTATTAGTAATACTTTCTTTCTTTCATGAATTAAATTTTGAAATATATTGTTTTTTCTATTTTACACAAATATATCAGATTTCAAAATATTTAAAAATATGGCTGATTCACCAAACGGTAAGGCAAGACCACACATGTGTCAACCAACCACTAGTGACACCACCGTGTTCCATCCACGTTACACACATACATCAACACATTGTCACCGTACCATTTAGCGACACCAATATGGTGTTACCACTATACGGTGTCGTCTAGTAGCGTTACGATACATTATTTATATCATCTTGTGGTGAATCGGATATATTTTTAAATTTAGTATATTACTGTAAAATCGTGTAAAAAAGGTATAATTCAAAATTTAATTCTTCTTTTCTTGCGCACGCTAATCTGATTGTAACGATAATGAAAACCGCCAAACAAAAGCAATAACTGTACACCCTTGCCGAGATGGCTTTCTTGGCTATTTACATGGCTTAAAAAGTCTTATGTGATATATCTTTTATCCAAACTGCATGTGCTAGCCAAATTGTTAAACCTATATGTCTATCTTTAAGTTCTCTTATATTAGATCGTATCTTAAAAGTTATACTTATTGAATTGTAGGCACAATTTAATCAGTTAAAAGTATAGAGTAAATAATTCGTGAAGATTATTTCGGTGGATAAGCCAAAAGTTTGGGACCGTAAGCCGTAGCAGCTTTTTATTTTTTTATTCTTTGGAAATTGCAACTTGTACCGGCCGACTCCAATCCTCTTCATCTCGGTAGCTAATCCCTACTACTTCAGGAGTTTCATAGTTCACCTCGGCCTCCCTCAGTACTAGCGCCTAGCGAGCTAGATCTTGGCAAATTTATTTAGCAGAAAATGGCGAGCGAAAAGCCCAGCCTCGTCAAGGACCTGGTGACGGCTGTGGCCACCACCGTCTCGGAGACAGCCAAGCCAGGCCTCGCCGCGGGGCTCAGTTTCGTCAAGGACCAGGCAGCGGCCGTGGTATCCATGCGGGACGGCGTCGGCTTGGGCACGGCGGCGCTGGCCGTCGGGGGAGCGACCCTGGCGGCCTACTTCCTCTGGCCAGCGGCGGCTGCAGCTGGCGGCGTCATCATGAACGCTCCCGGCGCCGCCGGCTACGTCATCTCCCGCGTGGCGTTCCTGGCGAACCCGAGGCTCTACTTCCACCTCCTGCGCACGGCGGGCGCCAGGGCGGCCGCCGCCGCCTTCGCCTAGGGAGAAGAAGGACAAAAGGTAGCAACCGCCGCAAGCGCCTCCTTCGATGGCTTGCTCGTGTGTATCGTCTGCTAATTGAGTAATCGCCTGCCAAATTAAGTGCTTGATCATGGATTATGTTGTGCTTAGATTACTCTTGCTTATAGCTGTGAATCGATGTGGTGTACTACTTAACGGTGTTTAGGCGCGTGGCTTAGAGCCTTAGACTAAATATATGCATGCATGAGCAGGTGTGCAATGAGTTTCATGCTCTCTGTTCCTACAATTATTATATTTTCAAAGCAACTACTGCATTCTGGGGAATACATATATACACGTTGCGTGTTGGTGTGATAAGATTGTGCTGCAAAATCTCCATGCTTGCGTCTGTTGTTTTCCGCTTGCTGGCATTCATGTATAAGGTGGTATGTGTTGTTCTTTCTCCGCTGTTGTCCACGGATTTCTCTAACTCTGCATAAGCGAGGAAAGTGTTTTCCTGCTTTTGAAGGATATTCTGAGAAGCAAACAATGAATACCCAGCTATTAAGAAACTTCTTTCTACTATTTATATTTAAAGAAGCTTCTGAGAGCTGTAACTTCTCACACAATCTCTAATTATCCTATGTTCCTAAATAATCTAGATTATTATTTAGATTGTAATAATGTGTAGTTATATAATTTAAAAAATAAACTAGAAAATTAAAAACCAAAAAACCCAGCTTTTCAGATTCTCCCTAACTACTACTTAAAATTAAGTATTCCAAACAGATCCTCAAAATCTAGATTATAATATAGACTTTTTAGAAAGCTGAATGTTCTGATAATAGCTGTAACTTGCTAGGCTCTTTCAAATAATCACGGAACTACGTATTTACGTGCCTAGATTCATATTTTTAAAATTTGATAAAAATGTTCCTACTCTGTTATCCTTAAAAAAATCTTACATCTTTATTTCTAAGCTATCGTAGACATTATAAATGTTAACACAATCTTTAAAAAAAACCTAGATGAGGGGGTCTAATTAATCTGTTTTCAAATTCTAATAAAAAAAGCACCAATCGGCAAATGCACGAGTATATATGTATGTAGGGACCTGCCATTTGATCTTTGTGTGCATAGCGTCATGCAAGCCAGTAGGAAGATTCAAGGATTTGCTAGCCAGCTCTTGTTCTTCGTGCACTCAAGTCGCAAATGTGCTTTCGAAATCGTGCTTTGTAGCTCTTTTTGCACAATTGCACCGGAGTGACTGAGCCATTGGTCATCCGTAACGGCAGAACAATGGAATCAATTGATTGGCTTCTGTGATGTACCGCTAAGACCGAGGCGTTAGGATTTCCTGCCCAACGGCTTGGCTTTTAGCTCGAATGTATTGTATGCGGATTATTACATCCATACTGTACGTCTCCTTTTAAAAAAAATAATCCCTTCTATGCAAGTGTTGTATATGAAATTGTATAATCGTTAACGCCAAAATCTGGCGGATCCGATGGCGCTAAAGTCGATCGACTGAGAGGTCCGTTGGAGGGTTTGATATAGCCATCGGCCGATGGAGATACTGAGACAAAGTCGATAGAGAAATGTAAAAAAGCTGATCAGATTAGTAGAAGATTGGATCGGCTTGAAGATAGCGGATTGTCTAATCGGGATCAGGTCCGAGAAGCCCGAGGGAAGGAAGAAGAAGGATCGGCTTGACTTAAAGAAGGTCCGATAGCTACAGTGGAGAAGCCGATCAGGTTGCAGCAAAGGAAGACTCGGTTACAAATTAGAAGATTATTCAGATGAAACCGGGTTTGCGAAAGAGCCGTGGACTCCACGGCAGGGTGTTTATTTTTGTAAATTATAACCTTACTCAATTAGAAAGGTCAAGCTGGTTAGTTAACTCCTTTAGAAATATTTTCCTTTGTTATTACTAGGAAATAATGTCCGGTGGTCGTAGACGCGTCGGACTCTATCTGTAAATCCAGGGTATAAATATAGACCCCCTAGAAACATGTAAAATATCTCTCGATCATATTCAAACTCTGCGCATCGCCACCCTAGTTCATCTAGGTTCTACCGACGGGTTCTGGCTCTCGACGCGGGGCTACATCGGTTAAGTCTGATCTCCGGCAAAGGGGTAAGTTCCGCCACCATCCCGATATGTCCTGCTCTGTCTGAGGCTCCATCGGTTAGGTCTGACCTCTTAGGCCGATCGGATGTATCGCATCACGTCCGTGCTGGACCTATCGGCCTGTTAAGCTCTCTCTGCCGTCGTCGGTCTCGTGCTGCATCGGTTAGGTCCGACCTACGGGGCTGCCGACGGTAGATCGAGCTTCAGGCCTATAGTCTCCTGCACGGCGTATCATCGGAGTGCTAGCCGATGAGTTATCCATACTCTGTGCTTCACGCCCAGCGTATCGGCCCATCGGCCGATACGCATCAGCCTTTAGAGACGTCCCACGACACGTAACGTCAAATGTATCGGACCTCCAGCCGATACGCACCCGTCTTCAAAGAGGCGTCCCCTCATCGACTCAGCTAGCCGATGGGTTCATTCCTATCCTTGCTACGGCATAGCCGATCCGGCGTCCTCCGTATCATCGCCGCTGGCCCCAGCCTCGTACTGTCTCGGTTAGGTCCGATCTTCGAGGTTCGGTGTTGATGGCGATGCCACGGTGGGCGACAGGTCTCTTGCTGTCATATCCGGAGCGGCATCGGCTTTGCAGCCCGTGCCTTCTTGCGCTAATCATCGCCTAGGCCGCATCCGCTTTCATCAGTTTTTCCAGCCGATGGATCACTGTTCGGTTGTCCGGAGGGATCCCGTGCGCCTCGATATCCTCTGAGCACACCCTGGTTCCTCCATCAGCTCTACGATCGACCGCTCGTCGACACCTGTCCACATCGGCTCCCC
Organism: Oryza coarctata; assembly: GCA_030770085.1. Taxonomy (NCBI): domain Eukaryota; kingdom Viridiplantae; phylum Streptophyta; class Magnoliopsida; order Poales; family Poaceae; genus Oryza; species Oryza coarctata. Next base: position 17,485,447 of record CM061475.1, read on the forward strand.
AGCCGATCAAACAACATCCCGAACCTATCGGCAGCCAGCCGATAGCGAGCGTCTGTATCGGACCCGCTTGTCTCACCTCCTTATCAATTGCAAGGTCAAATTAGCTGGCACGCCCGCGAACCTCGAGACCTAAGGACATGCACTAGAGACAAGCAGACCTCCTAGGCCTTTGCGTGATCGAGCCGCCGTCCCTTCCCGGTCGCGGGATTTTTTGGCGGCGAGCACGCCTCTTGGCATGCCCGGTGGGACAAGAAGACCTTTTTCATCAGTTGAAAGCCCTTCAATCAACAGTGCTCGAATGGAGGGTAAAGAAATCAACGCAGACAATATAATCCCAATAACGATGAAGGATTTAACTGAGGAGCAGAGATACCAGGTGGAGCAGAACATAGCTAATTTTCAAAAGCTCTGTCTGGAGTCCTTCAGTATGACTCGACAAGGGCCGATTCAGAAATCTAAAATGCCAAAGCCAGTTTTGGAAGGAGAATCGAGCCGATCGCCGCCCATCAGTCCTCAAAAGCCACTGCAGGATATAGTTGACGAAGCTGTTCACCATGCGCTTATTAACCAATCAGTTGTACTAGTGAATACTTTGCACAACTTAATCAAGAAAACTATGGATGGATCTATTGTTAAGGAACCTGATCAAGGGCCGGTATATTTGCCAATGAAAACAGGACAACCACAAGTTACTTATGGATCCAGAAGGGATATATCGGTAAATATGTTTCCGCCAGTGCAAGAGTGGATTGGGGGGCAACATGAAGACATGATACCAGGGTATCATCGGACGGCCTATTACGGGGGATATAAACAAGAATATCCTGGTAATAACTATCAAGAAGATCATTATGGATCATGTCAGATACCAACTTCGATCCCACAGTACCAAAAGGAGAACCTAAAGGAAGAAGATTGGACTGCCAAGATTGCAGAAGTTGTAAGGGAGCAATTCGGTATCAAGCCTAAAGAACAAACTTTTATGTATCGACATCCTTACCCAGAGTGGTTCGACAGAATTCTGCTGCCGCATCGATTCAAAATTCTAGATTTCTCCAAGTTCTGAGGGCAAGATAATGTATCTACGATGGAACATATTAGCCGATTCCTGGCTCAATGCAGGGAGGCATCGGCTGATGAAGCTCTGAGGGTCCGATTGTTTCCATTGTCTTTGTCTGGACCAGCCTTCGCATGGTTTTCTTCGTTACCATCGAACTCGATTGAAGGATGGGCCGATCTGGAACAACGGTTCCATGGATATTTCTGTACTGGGATTCAAGAAACGAGACTGTTAGATTTGACATCGGTTAAACAGAGGCATAATGAGTCAGTTCTGGAATACATCCAATGTTTTCAGGACATCAGAAGCCGATGTTATAGTCTTGTTCTGAGCGATAAACAATCAGCCGATTTGGCCTTCCAGGGGTTATCAAGTCGCATCAGGTGGAAATTTTCTGCCTAGGAGTTCAATGGTTTAACACATCTGATGCATGTGGTATCGGCTTACGAGAGACGATTATCAAGAAAAGAGGAGATGTCGACACATCAGAAGTTACCGATTGGGTCTTGGGATGATAAGTCTAGAGAACGGCCACCCAATCGGGAAGACATCTAAATCGGCTGAGCATAGCCAATTTCTCCTTTTCAAGACGGACGGGTTCTCAGAATTGGTATCGGCTAGTGATACTGTTTAAATCGGCTGAGGCGTAGTCGATTCTTAATATACGAAAGCCGATATGATTATATCGGTTATAGATGGCCGATACAGTTTAAGATGTCGTCATTAGAGAATATATATACACAACTTTTGTTGATCAAGCTGATTGAAGTTTACTGCAAAAAGTTAATGTTCAAGATGACATCTGGATTTCTCCGAGGCTAAAGTTTTACAAGAATTTCTTAATGGCCTTGATCGCGCGCAGACGGATTTGATCTATATCATTGATAGCGCGGATGTCATCCTCGTCCGATCCGGGGATAGTTTTCAAGTTCTTGTGCCGGCGAACTGCTAGCCACACTTTGTCTGCTACCTTAGCCTCTTGGTTTTGGATCGACTTTGGTAGGCCGATGAGATGAGACTCGGTGGAATTGATGTCTTCACGAACTTTGTCGAGTTCCGCCATCAAATCGGCTTCTCGTTTCTTCAAGAAGCCAAGCTTGGTGTTGGCGTGTTGAAGGTTAGCTAACATTTTATCAAGTTTCTTCTTTTCATCAAGGGTAGTCAGTCGATCGTTGTGAGCCAGGTGGCTTTGCTCAGCGCGATCGGCTATGCGTCGTCTTGATGCAGTCAGCTGGGTCCTTTGGAATTCCAAGTAAGCAGCAGGCATGAGTGCATCCGACAGTTTCGCAGGTAGGAGGTGTTGAATTTCTGCAAGTCTTCCCCGGATCGACCCGCTGTCTTCTACCAGCGAGTCAATCAGAACCTCCAGCCGATGCATAATATCTGACAACTGCTCACGTGCATCAGCTGGCAAAAATGTTTTGATCGCTGTGCTGGTGGCTGAGTCTTCCTCTGCTTCCAAGTATTTGCCAATGTCGAAGGAGAACAGATCGGCTAATAACTGCATAACAACATTAGTAAACTTGGAGATCATAAGTCAAGAAAAATGACATGTATGATGGACGTACTTGAGAAACAATGGGAGCAGTTCTTGTACGGGTATCAACTTGATATGGGGCAGTGTGAGTAGATGCTAAAACTTCAGAGGATACCATCGGCTCAGCCCCAGTAACAGGGTCCGACGTTTGGACCTCGGGAGCCGATGGTTCAGGCTGCAAAGCGAAGGTGTCAGGATAAAACAAAGGCCACAGAGAATTGACGCTGACACCTACCAACGGAGATGCGGGAGGAGTTAGAACTGCCGCAGGAGAAGGGCTTCGCGAAGCCGATGCAACGATGACAACATCGGCATCGGGTTTCCGTCTCTTAGAAACCGATCGAGCAGACGGTTTTTTGCGCTTTGACCCTGACACCTACAACACTTGGAGGAGAGCCGATGGAGGTGGACCACTTTGTCCAAGGAGGGATCTGGCCGATAGAGGTTGATAGATAATCGGCCGACCACTTGCGCTGGTCGAAGGTGCGTCTTTGTCGCTAGCCTGTGGAATCACGTGAATCAAGATACGGTTGAAATTCAATACGATGAAGACATGATAGTGAGAAAAGGATTACCTCTTCATTGGATTCCACGTAGTCGGGATTGAGGCGAAGGCAATAATGTTCAGCCGATAGACTATACAAGTGCCTTCCCCATTCTGACCACCATCGAGCGAAGATTTTGGTATTGGATATGCAGGGCTCGAAGGTGGAGATAGTCCCTAAGGACAAGTTCGATGTCATCAAACTAAGTCGGTCATACTCTAAGCCACTTTTTACTTCTCCGCGCGCTCGGAGCTTGCCGATGGGGAGTTGGCCAAAGCCCAACTAACGAGCACTAACCGAAGGATGGTAAAACTCGTATGATGGATGTTGGGATCGACCCATTGAAAATCCGATCGGCAGAAGACAAGGAGTTATGGAGGATAAAAAGATGGTCTTCAATTCTTCATCGGCTAAGGCATTCATCGGATGAAACCTGGAAGGCATTTCAAAGGACGAGTCATCCTCGTACGCGAACCAGATGGTGACATCTTTGGTAAAGCCATAGTAGAAACACTTAAACCATCGGCTGAGTCCGAGGGGGGTCATTTTGCTTCCAGGAAGAGCTGATGAAGCTTCACCCAGCGAAATGCATCGGCGTCGGCTGGCCTCGTTTTCTTCTGGGTAATCAGTCAGGAACATCATGGAAGAGAAAGGGGGCCTGGCAATGACTTTGGAGGTGTAGACGTTCAACCAAAGTTGTATAAACCACCAAGGTTCGCCGATATATCCGACTGGATGGCCTGTTGATAGCTTGGTCACAACTTGATGGAGCAGATGATAAGTTGCTCCAAGAAGATAATGCCCCGAGGAATTTGGCGGTGATTGGCCAGGAGCTCTGCCAAACATTGCATGTTCGTTGTTGGACCGAGAGTCGAACCACCAAAGAAGAATCGTTCCAGCCAAAGATTCAAGAACGCTACATGTTCACGTCCATCGACTGGGCCGGAGGATTTGTTATGCAAGGAAATGTACTTAGTCCAACCTCCGACATTCTTGGTGTTTAGTCGATGCTTAGGTTTGAATCTGAGGCTGAAAAGGTTCATGTAGTGGGTGGTGTTGAGGCAGGTCAACATAGTAACATCCATCAAGGTGGGAGTCATCGACCCATGTCCGAACATGAAGGCATTCAAGATGTCCGACCAGAAGTAAGAAGCCGATGCAAGCAGAGGTTCGTTCCTTTCCATATCGGCTAAGGAAAGGTTAATGCAATGGTCTATTTCCAGATCCTCCCATAAAGTCTTTTTGGAGGCAGAAACCCTAAGGTGCCAGTTCCTCCATTCAGAGAGTTTGCTAAGCCAGGATCTGAGACTGTGAGCCCAATCGGTAATGGCCATGGATGAGTTCTTGAACGGGATCCTTTCTGTTTTGGAGTTGATGAAATCAGTTGGATCCTCGTTACCCATAGGGCCAAGAAAGAAGTGACCGGGGCGGTCAGAGATTAGAATAGTGATCTAACCCTTAAGATCCTATAGAAACCAGAATCCGACTACTGATAAGAAATCGGGATGGGGAAGAATCGTGCAAAACATAGGATAAAAGAGTAGATAATGGTTACCTCGGGGATTATGTGTGTGGAAGCCATTGCGCAAACGAAGGAGTAGCGGCCGATGAAGAAATCTGTGAGAGCTCGCCTTCAGTCTTCTGAGCCCGTCGAGATTCGCAGAAATTTGCGGATGCCTGTGGAGCTCGTCGAGGTTTGGGGTTTTTGATGAGAAGAAGTGTGTGGAAGAAGGCTGAGGAAGGGATATATTTTATAGTGGCGGAATGACCTAGGCAGAGATCTGAGCCGATTAATGGGGTTTTAACGGGTCATCCTGGTTTGCGGAGGTTTCTAACGGCTCAGAATTTCGTAGTCTGTTGGCAAACTCCGAAATTGGGGGGCATGTGTTAATGCCAAAATCTGGCGGATCCGATGGCGATAAAGCCGATCGGCTGGGAGATCCGATGGGGCTAAATCCGATCGGCTGAGAGGTCCGTTGGAGGGTTTGATGTAGCCATCGGCCGATGGAGATACTGAGACAAAGCCGATGGAGAACTGTAGAAAAGCCGATCAGATTAGTAGAAGATTGGATCGGCTTGAAGACAGCGGATTGTCCAATCGGGATCAGGTCCGAGAAGCCCGAGGGAAGAAAGGAGAAGGATCGGCTTGACTTAAAGAAGGTCCGATAGCTACAGTGGAGAAGCCGATCAGGTTGCAGCAAAGGAAGACTCGGTTACAAATTAGAAGATTATTCAGATGAAACCGGGTTTGCGGAGGAGCCGTGGACTCCACGGCAGGGTGCTTATTTTTGTAAATTATAACCTTACTCAATTAAGGAGGTCTAGCTGGTTAGTTAACTCCTTTAGGAATATTTTCCTTTGTTATTACTAGGAAATAATGTTCGGTGGTCATAGACGCGTCGGACTCTATCTGTAAATCCAGGGTATAAATATAGACCCCCTGGAAACATGTAAAATATCTCTCGATTATATTCAAACTCGGCACATCGTCACGCTAGTTCTTCTAGGTTCTACCGGCGGGTTCTGGCTCTTGACGCGGGGCTGCATCGGTTAAGTCCGATCTCCGGCGAAGGGGTAAGTCCCGCCACCATCCCGATATGTCCTGCTCTGTCTGAGGCTCCATCGGTTAGGTCCGACTTCTTAGGCCGATCGGATGTATCGCATCACGTCCGTGCTGGACCTATCGGCCTGTTAAGCTCCCTCTGCCGTCGTCGGTCTCGTGCTGCATCGGTTACGTCCGACCTACGGGGCTGCCGACGGTAGATCGAGCTTCAGGCCTATAATCTCCTGCACGGCGTATCATCGGAGTGCTAGCCGATGAGTTATCCATGCTCTGTGCTTCACGCCCAGCGCATCGGCCTATCGGCCGATACACATCAGCCTTTAGAGGCATCCCACGACGCATAACGCCAAATGTATCGGACCTCCAGCCGATACGCACCCGCCTTCAGAGAGACGTCCCCTCATCGGCTCAGCTAGCCGATGGGTTCGTTCCTATCCTTGCTACGGCATAGCCAATCCGACGTCCTCCGTATCATCGCCGCTGGCCCCGGCCTCGTACTGTCTCGGTTAGGTCCGATCTTAGAGGTTCGGTGTTGATGGCGCTGCCACGGCGGGCGACAGGTCTCTTGCTGTCATATCCAGAGCGGCATCGGCTTTACAGCCCGTGCCTTCTTGCGCTAATCATCGCCTAGGCCACATCCGCTTTCATCGGTTTTTTCCAGCCGATGGATCACTGTTCGGCTGTCCGGAGGGATCCCGTGCGTCTCGATATCCTCTGAGCACACCCTGGTTCCTCCATCGGTTCTACGGTCGACCGCTCGTCGACACCTGTCCACATCGGCTCCCCAGCCGATCAAACAGCATCCCGAACCTATCGGCAGCCAGCCGATAGCGAGCGTCTGTATCGGACCCGCTCGTGTCACCTCCTTGTCAATTGCAGGGTCAAATTGACTGACGCGTCCGCAAACCTCGAGACCTAAGGACCTGCACTGGAGACAAGCAGACCTCCCAGGCCTTCGTGTGACCGAGCCACTGTCACTCCCCGATCGCGGGATTTTTTGGCGATGCGTGCGCACTGTATTGTCTTAACGCTAGATATGCTGGAGGCCGTCCGATCGTGGAGGGCGAGCTTTAGACCTATATTACTTTTCAGATGCGACAAAAATATCATACTCTGCTCAAAATATATAATAGAACGAGTCTAATATTAAATATTTGACATTATACTCAATATGGCTGCGTGACCATAATGGCGTGGCTACAAATTATCTCAGAAATTCATGAATATAATACATGAGCTATTGTTTATATATATATATAAGTAACTACACAAGCACTAGAACAACCATATAGTACACAAATAAAAGTACTAGGAGAGTTAAAATGTGAAGCTATGGGAAATAAACTTAATAAAGTTTAAAAGTAATTTATACAAATTGTAGAAGTAACTAAATATAGGAATAGAATTATTAGAAGTAACTTAACAAGAAGCTAAGGAAGTAAATTCAATGAAGACTAAAAGTAATTTACAGAAATTATAAAAGTAACTTTACAAAAGATGAACATAAGTTATCATGGTATTAAAAGTAAATCTATAGTGGGGGAGTAAAAACATGAATCTGTCTAGAAAGTAAATTTAATCAACATAAATTATGTAACTAACGAAGTACAACAACGAAAGTAAACTAACATTACAGGTAACTACATAGGGTGACTTAAATTATATTATAAATGTCTAAGAAGTAATTTAATCAAATCTAAAAGTAATTTACATAGATGACAAAAGTAACTATGATATTATTTCCTTGATTGAGTTTTAGTGTTTGTTTATAATTACTTTTTCCTCTTAGGTGTTGATCAATGGTTTCCGGACATTTTTTTTATGGAACAACTAGGTATCGAGCATCCGATCTAGGGCAAAACATTAGGCGGTCAAAATTTTGCACTTGGCCATCAATAAAACATCAAGTTATACGTTGTAAAACAAAAGTTTTAGTTATTAAAACAATTTTTTTAGTAGAAGTAACTATACACGACGATGAAAGTAACTTTTTATAGCATTAAAAGTAACTATGCAGGAGGAGGAAGTTAAAACTTATGGTTAAGGAAGTAATAAAGTAATTTGATTCTAGAAATCCATTAACAGTATCCATGCGATGGAACTGAATCCATTGTTTAACTTTTCTTATTTTTTGTAGGATCAACAGAAGGCAGATCCAGCCGTTTATGTGTTTTTTCGTCACTAGTTTCTCTCGTGCGCCACGGGAGAAGAGGCTATTAGTTGACACATTTCATGTTTCAGTGGAAGAGAGTTGCAATATTTCTCAAAATGGTTGGACAGAATCATTCCAATTCATCCGTAGGATTTTCATTTTGGCGATCAGGTGCAACAGTTAGTACGTATTTTAATATAGTGCTAGGTGCCGTGTGTGAGTTAGCCTGTGAAGTCATTTGTGTGAGATCTACTGACACAAATGCTAACATCACCAACGTCCCAAACAGATTGTATCCCTACTTTGAGGTAAACCCCACCGGTACAGTATGGTAAAATAATTTCCATTGAGTTTAGTATACTTAAGTGTGACATTTCTTTTCTTCTCTATTTAGGGATGTATAGGGGCTCTAATGGCACCCACATCAGGGCATGTGTGCCGGCTAAAATGGTGAATAGGTTTCAAGGCCGCAAATCATACCTCACACAAAATGTACTTTCGGTTGTTGACTTCAAACTTCGATTCAATTATGTGCTAGCAGGTTGTGAGGGATCTGCTCATGATTCACTTGTGTTGCATTGCAAGATGCCCTCTCTCGTCCTAGTGGCCTTATAATAATAAAAGGCAATTAGACATCTATCTACAATTGATAGTTGGCATTTCTTCAACAAGTTCACAATAGGTTGTATTTGACATTGTTGTAGGAAAATTTTATTTAGCTGATGCTGGGTATGCTGCTAGACCTAGCATATTGCCTCCAGATCGTGGTGTTCGCTACCACCTACAAGATTTCCATGGACATCGAGAACCAAAATGCCCAAAAGAGCTATTCAACTGTCACCATTCTTCACTTAGAACAATAGTCAATCGAGCATTTGGTATTCTCAAGAATGGTTTCAAGATTCTTAGTAATAAGCCATTCATTCCCCTCAAATCACAAGTCGTTATTGCTAGTTACGCCCTTCATAATTGGATATTGGATAATGGTCCTGATGAATTCGTAATTGATGAGGACAGATGGTATTCTAAACTACCAAGGAGCTGTAATCGTGTTTGACCACGAGGACATACAAGAGTGATAACCTTGCCCTACAGATGTGGAATGATAGACAGTAGCTACCACGTCCTATAAATGACCTTAAACTGAAATGGCTGTCATAACCATCCATATGCACTATGATTATTATTGTATTGTAGTTTATGTATATCAGTGCACTATTTGTGGAATTTTTATTATTGACCTTAATATTGTGTGTTGTCTATGTTATAGGGTTTGTTCTTTCGCCAGAATTTTTGTGCGTTTATATGCACCAATTGATTATTATTTGGTCTATGTATTTTTTTCCATTGTGTCTAGAGCATGGGAAAGCAAAAGGAAGTAGTTAAGAGCGAGGAGGCAGGACCTCGCGAGTACATAACTTGGACTGATGACGCCACCAAGTTCATGCTTGAGTGGTATTTTGCGGTCCGTAATGATAAACCTAGCACGTTAGAGTGGAAGAACCTACACCATCTTCAGTGTGCTGATGCTTTGAATGAGAATTTGGGCTTGGTGCCACCAAAAACCAAGTCGACTGACATTTTAGGCAATGCAAGGAAAAATGGAGCTGGATACATGCAGCTTTAGCGAGAAGTGGCTACTGTTTTGATGCAACAACATGCAAATTTAACATTGATCCATCAGAGAAAGATCCAAAAAAGCTTGGTATAAGTACTTCTATACCATTGCATTACTTCATTTGTTATATAATATGTATATATATTGTATTGTGCTAATTAGTTTCTCTCTCTCTCTCTCTCTCTCTCTACAACAGAGAACAAAATACAGCTACTTGACAAAGCCTATTAAATTCTTTCATCTCTTGGAAGAATTATTTGGGGACTGCTCCAAGGCTGATGGTTCCTTTGCTCTTGATCGGTGCGCTGTTAATGCTCTAACTGAGAGTGATGGTTGTGGTAGCATCAAGGAACTGGAGGGCTATGCAATGACAGAAGATATTGGCAATGATTCTGACACGATCCCTCGCGATAGTCCACCAACCGAAGGCATTACTAGTTCAAGTGAGAAGCGGAAGCATATCAAATCGCTTGCCAAGAACATATCAAAGGAGAAAACATGCTGTAGCAATGAAGGAAACAGTAAGATGTCTACCAGTATCAATAGGCTTGCTGACTCTATTGCAGCAGCAAATACACAACCAGACCCTAATGCCAGTCTTTGGAAGCGCATAGAAGACCTCACCATTACAGCAGACGACAAGGTGGAAATTGCAACCTCTCTCCAAACCTGACAAAGAAGATTTCCGTGGTTATCTTCGCGTTGCGGGTGATCAGAGTTTCCATGCCTGGGTCCTGAAATTCTTGGGTGGTGTTTGTGGCATTGTCTGACTGAATGTACACGTGTTAGATGGAGCCCTTTTGGTTAAGTGATGCATGGTAATGAACTCTTCCAGTGATAGATGACGTGTTTTGGCTGCAATATGTAGCATGGGCTGGTATTATGAAGTAGGCTGTATTGTATCAACTTATGATGTGATATATATGTTAGCTAGTGAGTCCTGGTTATTTATCCTGTAGTATATAATATGGGCTAAGTAGGAAATATTGCAAGGAACTCGTACTGTCGTATATATGCTACCTAGTGTGGACCTTGTTATATGTTGTATTTTGTGGTGCAATGGACACCGTAAAATGCACCCTGTGCTCATGATTAATACTGGGAGTATGAGACAATGCATGTGTTGTTGTTGTTAGCATTGTATGTTAAGCAGAGCAGACAAGCGCACACGCCTTTGCTGGAGACAACAGAGGATAGGGCGCAACGGCAGAGAAAAAACTTTCGATGCAATCTAAACGCTGCCAAAAACTGGCAAAATTTGGTAGAGTTTATGTGGGCAACAAACTAAACATAGCCAATATAACTTCACCCTCCCAAAACTTGACAATGCCATCAAATTACCAAAGTTTGGCATTGCCAAATGTTGGAATGGTTTATTTTGGCTCCAATCTTAACAGGCCCTTAATCTAGGACAATAAGCAACCACATAACAGCAATTCAAACTTTTTAGAAGGATAATCACTTGCTTGTTGATTAAAGAAGCAGGGCAAAAAATTACCGTGTACTTCAAGCTGCGGTACTTAAGTTGGGACTTAGGATAGGGTTTTTTTTTTTTTTTTGGAAAGGGACTTAGGATAGTTCAGCTGGTAGCCTGGTGCTACAGTAAGCACAGGTCTCATACATCTCCATGTTTAGCCCATTCACAGGGGGAGAGGACCCTCCTTTGCTTTGAGCTGAGCCTCTCCGAATTTCTACCCATCTTCTAAGACTCAAATCTATTTGGTATGGATTGTACTGATGATGATGACGACATAGCCTATCCTATATTTATTTCAAAGAATTTTTTCTTATGAAGGTGTATGTTACTTATTTTATATTTAATGAACTAAGCCTGTGAGATGTGAATGAGGGTGAGTATGTGAAACCGTGACTATGCTAGTTGATGACGACATAGCCTATCCTATATTTATTTCGAAGAATTTTTTCTTATGAAAGTGTATGTTACTTATTTTATATTTAATGAACTAAGCCGCCTGCGAGATGTGAATGAGGGTGAGTATGTGACACCGTGACTATGCTAGTTGTTGATGAAGTGGAAACCAAAAATCTCACCTTAAAGGTCTTAAGGCGTTTAGGTGGCATCCATGAATTTCTTAGGGTTTCACCTTAAAGTTCATGATACGAAGCCCCGGCTTCATGTCCATCTTAGGGTTTGAGTTGAATAGCTTAGGCTAAAATGTCTAAGCTAAACAACCCGAGATACCTAGCTTGGACCGATTTGTCCAGGCCTTTACTTCGAGGTGGCGCTGATCTCCATGGGAGAACGATCTCATGTAAGTTAGTTGAACTCGCGTGCTCCTCTCGCAATCTTAGTGGTAAGAGTTTAAAGACTAACCGTGTCGAACTATATCAACTACCATATTCACTACGGTAGGCTTATTTAGTTCTACTAGTACAACACGTGTGCGCCCATGACAGCTAAAATGACAAGACAGATATCTGCGCTGATAGACGGGCCACGTATGACAAGACAGATGCTACCTCCCACGCACGTTGTAGCAGAGGGTTATGTTGAACCACGCCACGTCACCCTCCATATGTTCAACCGACTCATTGCACAGTAGGCCCTATCAGGTGAGTGCAACGTGCGCCGCTATACAGTGGAGTGAGGACTATGGAGTGTGATTCTGACAAGATTAGACCGATCATATCTAAAATTTATATATATGACTCACAAATCTTGGGGCATAAGTATTTCCCTCTATCTATTGTGATACCCCCGATAATATATAGCAAGATGACTATAGACAGAGAAATAGCGCCACTTTGAAATGCTTAGTCATCGTAATCCACTAATAACATAGAAATATGGTGTTACGCCACTGAGTGGCCCGAACCTGTCTAAACGTATCCGTGTTTATCTTTCTCCTAACGATTGGAGCGACTCAACGATCTAGCTGCGCGATTGAGACCTACCCCTTAATTTGAACTTAGGGAGAGGACCTATGTAGGTCCCCGCTCTCGGTATCTATCTACCAACACCAATATTAGTGTTTATTCTATGTTTGTGTGTTGATATTACTACTGTTAAAAGTCCATGCTATCAATCTAATTGATTGCTAAAATCTAGAAATGTTGATATATTCTTTTATAAGGAAAGAGTTATATCAAATCTAATTGGTTTGAGGGGTTTTCATGGTTTAATAAATTTTCCTTATTGTATTTGTTTTATTTCTATCTGCATTGTCTCTATATTCAATTATTTTTTTTATCCAAGGTATTTCTATAGTCAATTTTGTTTCTGTATCCAAGGTATTCAATTTCATTTGTTACAGATTGTAGTGCCAAAAAGTATGAAAACAAAACAATAGAGCTAGTTTCCATCTATATTTAAGACATGGTTTGGTAAGGGCGCGCCAAAGCTTAGGCTATAGTGCAACGCCAAAGCAACGATTGTGAGCTCTACCCACAAAAAATAAATTTAATATCAAAGCGGATACATAAGCCACGTATCAGATATTAAACTGATAAGAACAACAGATACAACACTTGATCTTAGCCAAAAGGCCGAGAAAGGTATGAGTTGGACGTCGTAACAGCACCTTGTTATGTAGGTCCATCCGCCCTGTCCGCGGCTTGTTTGGGCCGAACTACGGAGCCCGCAGCTAAGCTAATGAACCAAGGGAGGCAGCAGCACGTCGGTGCATACAGGCACAGTGCGCGCCCGACTGACGGCGACGAGTAATCCTCACCACTAGCTTTGCCCGTGCTGTGCACGCATCTAGGCTCTAGCTGGTGCGTGAGCTAGCTGCACGCTCAGCTTTTCGCGGCGCGTTGACCTCGATCGATGGATCGGCGGGCGACGGGGGATCAATCAGTCGGCCACCCGGAGACGTGGTATGCGTGTTGCATGCGTCCATCCAAGTTTGCTCCATGCGCTCACTTATTCGCCCGTGCAACTATGTACCATCCGTGCACGATCTGGTGCGTGCGCCGGGCATTTCTCCGTGGGCGAGCATGCACTCGCGTGGGGCTCCCACCATCCCGGCCGTGAGTGATACGATCGAGCGCAAGCTGGCTACCGTTATCGTGGCTTCGATCGATCGCGTGGCTGCGTTCGTGAGGGTTGACCGCTAGTGTTTTTTCTGCGCTGGATCGGGGGCCGTGGTCAACCACTCGATAGGCCCCTAAACTCGTTGCTCCTGCACTTATCTGATAGTATCTGCACTGCTGACGACGCGGCTAGCTACCTCTTCTCTTTCTCTTGAATATTCCTTCAAATTACACTATTAATACTGGAGGCTGAACATGATAATCAACGTCGCTATCAAATGGTATGTGGTATACATAGTGCTTGCCTGTCCATTTTCTTATATGTTTAAACCCCCTTAATTTTACGGAAAAGATACCCGTAAAAAATACATATGTTTTACAAACGCTCATGTATCGCACTACGACTGAATCTTGGTCTTTTATAACTTCCAGCTAACCAAATCAAACGGTTGCAATCTTTGTTAGTAAGAATTTTTTTTTAACACATATCACTTCTCTTAATTGTTTTTCCCTGATCAACTCATGCCTAGCTTGCTTGTAATTGCATAATGTCTCAGCTTTTCCATTGCTTGCATGTGTGCAACAGTGCAAGCAAAGAATATGGCTCTTGCCAGGGCAACGGCAAAAGGCAGGGTGGTGGCAGGCAGGCAGGCCATCCTCTCTCCCTGCTCACATCTCACTCAAAACAAGGCCCAGATGCTGCAAGGACAAGCAAGCATACAGTACCTGTCATCCAGTTAGACGGGGGAGATCTTTCCCTGGCCAATGGAATCCAGCCTCACTTGGCCCTGTCTCCAAAAAGCCATTGGAAACTTCCACAGTATATCTCACACACTAGTACACTAGTGATCAATTCAGGCTAATCCATCCTTATCCTCCCTGCCTTTTTGTCTGGCCCTTTCCTGTTGCCTACTTGCCTGTGACTGAAAGCTAAGTGCAACTAACTTCTTACTTAGTAATTAATTACTTGCTGATTCATGCCATGACATGCCATGCCATGGAGGATACATAACAACAACAGAGGAAACACTACATGGTGACACCTAGCTTGAGCATATATATATATATAAGTGCTTAATTAAGCCTCACAAACTTTAGGTTAGCACTGCATAAAGTATATTAGGGTCTGGTGGCGACTGATCACAGATCAGCAATATGGACGTCATGTCATTGCTCGCACATTAAGGATGTGCATGCAGCCTCTCTGGATATTTTATTCTATGCTGTTTATATATGCCTTTGATACAGTGTCCACGTGTCAACACTTCAGGTATCAGGGAAAGAAAACAAGGGGAGTCATCTAGATGACTAGATCATGTGGAGTAGAATGGATGGTCCTATGCTCTGAATATGTTCCATTAATGGAATATTATTGTCTTTTCTCCATCAGCATGTATTAGCTTTATGTTTTACTAGTACGTTTTTTTCAATTTTTTCCCTGTATTATCTTATCTTCTTATTGAAGTATCATTATTTAATTGACAGAAGCAATCACGAAAACTAGTAAACTATCGTCTTAGGTACACTTTAAAACAGATTATTCACTATATTGTTGTTACGGATTATATACTTAATTACGAGAATAAATTAAATATTTTGGGAGGTCTAAACAATTAATGAAGTATTAAAAAAGTTTGAGAAATCGTATTTTTGAAGCATGAAGTAAATAATCCGATAAATAAGATGAAAAGAACGAGGGCCTACTTCTTAAATTATCTACTCTGAACAAAATTGGAGGCAGCAAATCTGCAAAGTAAATATGAACTTTTTTTTTTGAAAAAATCGCTTAATATCCTCTTTGAAGATAAGTTTCATGTGTTTATGCTCATGATTAATTAGGAACCACCCAAGCGATTCCTTACATAAGACTAAGGCATGCAGATACCTCGGAGAGTGACTTTTGCAAACTGTAATATAATAGCTAGCCTGGCGAGTCAACAAATTAAACTGAGCTCTCGCTAATACAGTATATTAGCAGTAGAAGATACTAGAATTTATAAGAGTTGATGTAACATTTCACATACATAATGATTTGTTTATTTTTCAAAGGTTATCCATGCCGACACCTGAGATCACACAACCGACACTCTAAATTCCAAAAGTATCTGCACAGCATATATAACACCAATCAAGCACTTCTAGTATTATAAATTTATAATCAATCCAAAACAAAATTGGGAGAATAAATGATAGAAAGAAAAAAAAGCATGTCTATTTGGTCACCAGAGAACATCATGGATACCTACCTCATCAGTGCCACCATTATGTAGAAAAGTCACCCAAATTAAGCTCGTTTAGTCATTATTAGCAGCAGAAACCAATGAATCATGGAGATATCAAGAGGTCAATGGCAGCTAAATAGAAGGAGATTTTTACCATATAATTGACTCATCTTAGCACATTGAGAAAAATAAGATAAAAGAGATAGAAAAAGAAGTGAAAAAAGATTAAGATTAATTAACCCTGACACAACCTCCGATTACCAAAACACCAACCTAGAAGGCCTCTTCATGCAGGGTAAGCTCATCATACCCTGTCTTGCCGGCCGAATCCCGACGACGGTGAGGGCCCGCCGGCGCCGCTGCCGCCGTGGCCATACCCGCCTTTCCCTCCCATTATCATCTGGTGGTGGTGCGGCGGCTGTGGGTACCCGGACGTGGTCGGCGGCGAACCGTACATAGGCTGACCCATCATCATGATCATGCCGCTGCCGCCGGCGCCTGTCCCGGCGCCGCCGTAGGTGCTGTATCCCCCTGAACCGCCATTGTTCCGGGAGATATCCTGCTGCTGCGAGCCGGAGGAGGCGGCGACGACGGCCTTCTCGCCCTCGAGCTCGCGGAACTTGTGGAGGTAGAGCTTGAGCGGTTCGATGTAGTCCTCGAACCCCAGCGTGGTCATCGCCCAGAGGAGGTCGTCGCCGTTGATGGTCTTCCGCTTCTCGCGCTGGCACTTGTCGGAGGCCTCGCCAGTGATGAAGGAAATGAACTCGGAGACGCACTCCTGCACCGTCTCCTTCGCATCCTTGGAGATCTTGGCGTTCGCCGGCAGCGCCTTCTTCATGATCCTGCTCACGTTCGCGATCGGCAGGAACCTGTCCTGCTCCCTCGGAGACGAGAACTCCGCGTTGCTCGGCCCCCCGGACTCGTTGTCGGAGTCCGGCATCCCCTCCGCCGCCGCCGCGCCGCCCCAACCCAAGAAACAGAGCAACCTCCTCTCCCCACCTCCCTCTCCTCCCTCCCTCTCTCCCCTCTCGATCAAGCTCTAACCAACTCTCTCTCTTCCTCGACAGCCAAGAACAGCAGCATGGGAAGAGGGATCTGCGGCTTCGAGGAGGAGGACGAGGAGTCGAGCAGAGGAAGGAGACGAGACGAGGAGGGTTTGCGAGGAGGATGGGCCGGGTCTGTCTGATGGATCGTGGGGATAAGAACGCATCCGGAGGGCGACGTGGCGCGACGTGGACCGTTTGTTTTGTCGATAAGCGTGTGGGCCACCCGGGCGCTGTGATCCCCGCCACGCTGGCGCGATTGCCGCCGTCCGGTGCAGGGTGGCGGTGTCGGGAGGCCCGCCACGTAGGACGGCCTAAGTGGGGGCGTGGCGCTGACGTGGCGTGGGCTCATCTCATAGGGTAGCCCTGGGCCATGGAGAGCACTGTGGCCTTTTGTTGTGGTGTTAGGAGATCATTGTCGTGTTTGGTTGTGTGATTTTGGTGCCTGCACACACCTTTTCAGTCACATCTCAATCAGAATTAATGAAGGGCAATATATTGGGTTAGTGTGATTATGTGTCACAGCATTTGGTTTGTTTTTGTTAGGATAAAAAATCATATATGCGAATACCTTTTAATTTGTTAATTAGTACAAAGGTCTTATAATTTTCAAAAAAAAAAGGGCAAGAACAGTGTACATTGCCCTAGTAAAAAAAGTGGTGAACATCTCATATTGTCTTACTAATTTAATTGTAGGTGAAATTCCAAAGGACTTGTGGATGATTTCATTCTTTTTCTGTGTATTTTTTCAAGCTTAATAATTTATAGAATAGGAGAGAATATGCATACCGCTGTTCTCAAACTACAATATCTCTAAAATATTTCTAAATCAATATTACTTAGATAATTTGTTCATTTATTTTAAGTTTACAATTCTATAAACAGTTATCTACATAATTTGTCCAATAATCCATAAAGAACGTGCCTTTCCCTATGAGACGATTATGGGTGTTGAACAAACACGTTCTGTCCCTGTTCTGTCCCTATTTGTCACTTTTATTTAATGAAAAAAAAATGAAATTCTTACATTCCAACTAGCTATCGTAGTTATATTAACAATTCACTAAATACATAAAATTATGATTGGTGACACTAAGTTAAGCACATGCACGGCGCAATCGACCAGCGAGGCTCACTGATATTGGCGAATTCGGCGTCTCCATCGAAGCCCTTCAGACGTCACCCGGGTCTCAGGCCACTGAGCAAGCCTAGATCCAAAAATAATAACCCTGCTGGCCTTTCGCCACTAAGTTCCAACCACTCTGAAAAGAGGCCTTCTCGAGTGATGCAAAAGAAGAAATCACGTTGCCAAAGCACAAGGTCAATTAAGCTCGCATAGCTACTGAGTATTGACAAGTGGCATCGAGTCAAGTGCCCAAGTGCCCTCCCCTTTTCTACTACTTTTATTCTTAGTATCTAGCTTTTTTTAGAGAAAAAAGTAGTATCTGTAGTTGTAGAAAAATCTAAGTAATATATACTCTTTGATTTGTTTTCCTCCTCTTTTAAGGTGCTTTCTCCACTAGACCTTATGGTATGGCATATATACCTAGCAGCTTCATCAGACTTGAACTCTGTTTGGTTGTTTGCTTATTAGATAAGGAAGACGATTGCGTCCATATGATTGGATCCTCAATAGAGTTTTTTTTTTATTTCCATATGAAAAACATGGATGCATAAATTGCCGAAATTTGTGGCCTCAGATAACTGAATATGTCATGAAGCAAAATTAGGTTACATTGCAGTGATGTTGATGCCCATGATCTCCTAGTTAATGAGGGGGGAAATGGGATTAAGAGATGCCTGCCTTGTGTATAGGTTACACTTAACAACGGCGCGTCCTTGATATATATTGGAGCTGATTGGGATGTGAAATATATAGACACTGTTCTATTCGTTACTTGTCTCCATCTTTGCTCTGAAAATATTCAGGTTCAAGATCTCTAACGGTGTTTTTTTCTTTGTAGTTTACAGTGCCATTTCAAAGCTCATGCACATGTTAATTGCTGTTGTTGAGCTAGCATGCAGATGACGAGCGGTCAAGATGTGATGCTGCCGTCTGTGCAAGAAGAACTTATGCGGCACCAAATTGCAATCGATCTGTCAGTTCTCCAAATCTTGGGAACCATTCATGCTTAGCCACATTTGAGTCAATGGAGAAGTCGTTTAGGTAGAATCTGTTCTTTGTTTCTGCAAAATGGATTCCATAAAGATTAATGCTATAAATGGGCCCACATGACAGTAGCTACGTGACTACGTGTCCAAAGGTGACATAGGTGGCAGGCATCAGGAATCTCCTCCTATGATTGCACCTATGTCCTGAGGATTAGAAACAGAGTATTAAGTGGCTATGGGTTAAGCTCTAGCTAGTAACCCTAAAACTCCTTTTCAATAATTCAGTTGTTGTTCTACTTCTTAATAGTCTAAAGGCTCATCCATTCTATGCTCTGTAGATCATCTATGTCATTCAATAGTACCTTAATCAGTCAATAGCTAACTGAAAAATCAGAATCTTTTTCACCCTCGGAAAGAGGAGAAACATTCAGTTAAGAGTCAGGTTCAGCTAGCATTGTTAGCACACATGGTTGTGGACGACCTTTGTGGTGAACACAGGTTAATTTCCCTATCAAACAGGCTGTTTTTGCTGGCTGATATTTTTCTCAAGACTCACCATGGACTGACAGACTGATTGACTGATTGATTAGGTAGTGCGTTAATTAGGGCTTGGATTTAGTATTGCATGTGTGAAGTGACTGTGCCAATTTGACAATTTGAGATACGGCGACCGACGTCGTCGAGTGAGTGACGGGGGGGGGGCCGGCTGCCGGCCGTCCGATGTGAGGTCGTGCGTGGCTGGCCGGCGCCGGTGGATTAATGGCGATGCTGTACCTGAGGGAGATGAAGCCGGCCGGCCGGGTGGGCATGCGGCTGACCGGTGCAACCAAGTTGTCACTGTGTTATCTGCAAGAAAACGACTTGCATTACGGCTTGATGTTTGGGGTTTTCGGTAGGGTTGACTTACTTTTCGATGGATGTGATAATATAGTTTTTAGGAATTGACGAGGTAGTGCGATAGCTTCAACCTTAAATATCTCAAAAAAGAAGTCAACTTTCTCGTGAAAAAAAAATGCAATTCACATGAGAAATTTCAGAGTACTAGCTACAGTCATCACCTCCATATTTAGCATTGACCTGAAAGAGGATGAAACTCTGATAGGTATACACATCATCCTAAGTACTTTCCCATCCCATTGGGAAGGCTATCTAATGGTGCTATATTCGGTAGTTTAAAACATAGGAGTGTCATATAAATTTATATTTTGTGGGGATATAGGAGTTCAAAGAGTAGATAACATATGTGTTTTAGGAAAAAAATATTTTTTCTCTTATATATGTTTGCTTCTGGTAATCGAAATATGGCATAAGATTGTCTGTGAAAAGTAGTTAAATGTTTCTTCTTTGAAAACATGTCATCTATAAAGTTTTTTT
Organism: Oryza coarctata; assembly: GCA_030770085.1. Classification (NCBI taxonomy): domain Eukaryota; kingdom Viridiplantae; phylum Streptophyta; class Magnoliopsida; order Poales; family Poaceae; genus Oryza; species Oryza coarctata. The sequence continues at coordinate 17,505,666 of CM061475.1, forward strand.
TTACATAAATAGGAAGTGGAAGGTTTCATAATTACTAGTAAGTTTAAAATTATATATATATATATATATATATATGTAGGGTGGACATATAGTATAATTGCGTTAGTAAAAAGATATTAGATATTGGACTCGTTTAGTTGCTCTCTTCACATAGAACATGTCATAATAGATAGTTGAGACATTCTTTGATGGTTTTGTGAGTTATAACCATTTGAAATTATTAGGCTATAATCAAAGAATATCATTATATAATTAACAAAAAGTAAATGGGTTATGTTGCAAATTTGCTGCGTGCCTTCCACCGTTGCAAGTATCAGGCTCGTGACCGGTGGTCCAGTGGCAAAGTTGCATAGTGGGAGACATGTGGACGAACAGGATGCAAAGGGCAGTATATCGGATGGACGTGGTTGCTATTGTAGTTTGTACAGTAATCTAAGTGAGGAAGCAGGTGCTACGTAGCAGCAAGGGGCACGCCGTGCCGTACTTCACCAGAAATAAAGACTTATTTAGAAGGGATCATCTTGCTTGTACATATCTTATCAATAATAATAAATAATTTATATGTAAATATATATATATTCTTAGTTATTTAAACTCTAATAGATATACACAACTTCCTATATAATATTTTTTATGTGATTGTGATCGCTCATCTGATGAACACCTCGCGACAACCACCTCATAAAAGATTTTTTTTTCCAATATCCTGGTTCATGCCACGTTTAGAAAGGAAGAATTTTATAGGAACTTAACTAGCATCTACAGTGATCCAATAAAATTCCTCCGTTGCAAAAGAAGCCCTTAAACTGTCCATCTCTCTATTTCTCCCGGATCAGCATAGTATGTATCTTTCCTACTGCCATGGATGCAGTGATGTTCTGATGTACATCTCTGCTCACCTTGCTGAACAATAGAGGCGTCATGTCCTACCCAGTTCGAACGCTGTAATAGTCTGAGCTATGATTGATAAGATATAGAAATTGAATAAAGCATCGAAAAAAGTTATAGGTAAAACTTTTTTTATTATTTTGTTATTGGTTTAAAAACCAGAGTTGAAAAAACAGACTATGACAAAAAAACCTTGAATTCAAAATTGAATTTCGAAATTCAAATTTTGGTTGGGCTAACAAGTACTTGATAAAGTTTGAAGTAGACCATAAGAGACTTAAGAAAACAGAGAGCTCGAAGATGGCTTAATGATAAGTAACGGAGCCCAATGGGCACTGGACCGACCAAAATAGCGATGCTCACACGACCCATTGCCGTCGCCAATCATTATAACAGTGACACGGGCACTTCCATCGACCTCATATGTTTTGCAGACGATGATCTGAGTGCAATCACTGCTCCGCCATTGGAGTAGTGCACATCAGCGATTCAGAGCTAAGCTCATCATTGCCTTTTGTTCGACTGCCATTAGCCTATTGGTGTGTGATAAAAAAAAGAAGAAGAAGAAAAAACAAAGTCAATTAATTTGGCTGTCTTTGCTGTACCAGACGATTTCACGTAAAAGCTTAAGCTAGCGAGAAAATACAGACGACTATCGTGCTTTGTGAACGCATGGGTTAGGCCATGTGGAAATCATCATGCCTTATGGCGTGTGCATCGATCGTTGCTAGCTAGTGCATAAATTGGCGCCCTGTCGGCTACCACGTAAAGAGATATATAGGTGACGGTTGACTTGCGATAGGTCCTGGCACTTGCAAGCCACCAAGCTTGGTTGGAACACCATTTGTTTGTTAGTAATAGTTAGGATTAGGTACCTAAATGGTACAATACTGAAGAAATCATTTTAGTCAAGTGTCGGATCATCAGTGGAGACGATGCGGCCAGTGGACCACCTTTTATCAAAATGTAGAATTAGTTAGCAATTAAGATTAGTATCGAAGCGGCTGCTTCATCTGCTAATATTTTCAGATTAGTTCATGTGAACTATGTTTTGATGAGAGCTAATAGTACAGGTAAGTACTGTATTTCAGTGGATGTAAAATGTTGATTTTTTTTAATAATAAAATTCATTAGGTCCTTTACTTAAAAAAAACTATAACCAATTATTACAAGAGTTACAAGTCAAACAACTATGAATTATAAAATCATGTATTGATTATAAAAAAAAAACTACTTGAAAACATAGCTTGCAAGTTATATGTAATCCATATCTTTTTTAAAAAAACAAAATCTTTGAAATCAGCACCAATCATTGCGCCAAACGAATTTTACTTATATCAAAACATCGACTCATGGTGAAAGATAACGTAAAGAATAACTAAGTTATAAATCAATCATCCATCTTATTACACCACCATACCATCCAATCCAATCCAATGGAGACGGCAACTTGATGTCGCAGCAACAAGAGATCTTTAATAGAACAACTTCAAATAGATAATGACATGTAGTATATTGATGTCATTATTTTGGATATTCGGAACAGAGAATCCACTTAAGATGCGAAAATGACGTAGGGTGTTAAAACATCGTCTATAAAAAGATGTGTGCCGTCTATAGACATTACCGATGTCAGTCGGACATTATTATCGTCGTCAAATCTAAACCATGTGACGTTTATAGATATTACCGATGTCAATCGGACATTATTATCGTCGTCGAGTCTAGTTATCATTATTCATACCGTCGTTAAAGATGGCAATTGTGCCACAGAGGGTCGACCGAAGAGGTTATGCAGCCGACGACAACAGCCAGCATGTCTCGAAGGCGAAATCAACAGCGAAGGTACGGCCCCATGCCTCCAGCTGCTCCAACCCAGCCGGCTGGCCGATGAACTGCACCGGCATCGTCAACCGGCCTTGCCCCTAACCACTACTCCGTGTCATGCTCCTCTTCGTCGTCACGGGGACAGCTACATCGATGGCCCAACTCGTCGTACATCTGGGCCGCTCTTCTCGTGCCGGTTCCTTGATACTAGGGGAATATTCTCGTGCGTTCGCTAAGATCACAAGCAGGCTAAGGGAGTTTTTGTGCATGGCGCCTTTATCGATGCATGCATTGTCCTTTAAATTATCCTTGGCCTTAGTGCATAAACCTTATATGAAGATTAATTATGGACGGAGGGAGTATTTAGGATCCAAAAGTTGAGGAATCTTTTAGACATTTGTATATTGGGCTAATACACAAATACTCCATCCAGCAGCGGCTAGCCAGCTACGGGCTAGGGCTTCCCCAAGCGATTCAGATCAAAGGCCACTGTGGCTCTCGCCCTTAGCTGATGCATGCACCAACGGTATTATTCATAAATCCGAGGGCTCTTCCAAAAAGCTACCACGCTGTCGCCGCCAAAAAATCTCACGACCGAGGAGGGATGATGGCTCGGTCACGTGAAGGCCTGGAAGGTCTGCTTATCTCCAGTGCAGGTCATTAAGCCTCAAGATTCGTGAACGTACCAATCAATTTAACCCTGCAATTCATAAGTAAATGAGACGAGCGAATCTGATGCAGACGCTCGCTATCGGCTGGCTACCGATAGGATCGGGATGCTTCTCGATCGGCTGGGGAGCCGATATGGACAGGTGTCGATAAGGGGTCGACCACAGAGTCAATGGAGGAACTAGGGTGTGCTCAGGGGATGGTAAGACTCACGGGATCTCTCCGGACAGCCGAACAGTGATTCATCGGCTAGAAAAACCGATGAATGCGCATGCGGCCTAGGCAAGGATTAGCACAAAAAAGCACGGGCTGTAAAACTGATGCTGCTCCGGGTATGACAGCAAGAGACCCATCGCCCGCTGAGGCAGCGCCATTAACACCGAAAATCGAAGATCGGACCTAACCGAGATAGTACGAGTCCGGGGCCATCGGCAATGATACGGAAGATGCCGGATCGGCTATGCCGTAGCAAGGATAGGAGCGAACCCATCAACTAGCTGAGCCGATGAGGGGACGCCTCTCTGAAGGCGTGTGTGTATCGGCTGGGAGACCGATACGTTTGGCGTTACGCATCGTGGGACGCCTCTAAAGGCTGATGCGTATCGGCCGAGGGGCCGATGCGCTGGGCATGAAGCTCAGAGCATAGATAACTCATCGACTAATACTCCGATGATACGCCGTGCAAAAGATTATAGCCCTGAAGCTCGATCTACCGTCGGCAGGCCCGTAGGTCGGACCTAACCAATGCAGCACGAAACTGACGACGGCAGAAGGAGCTTAACAGGCCGATAGGTCCAGCACGGACGTGATGCGATACATCCGATTGGCCTAAGAGGTTAGACCTAACCGATGTAGCCTCAGACAGAGCAAGATATATCGAGATGGTGACGGGACTTACCCCTTCACCGGAGATCGGACTTAACCGATGCAGCCCCGGGTCGAGAGCCAGAACCCATCGGTAAAATCTAGATGAATTAGGGTGGCGATACGCTGAATTTGTATATGATCGAGAGATATCTTACATGTTTCCAGGGGGTCTATATTTATACCCTGAATTTACAGATAGAGTCCGATGCGTCTACGACCATCGGACATTATTTCTTAGTAATAACAAAGAAAAATATTTCTAAAGAAGTTAACTAACCAGCTAAACCTTTCTAATTAAGTAAGGTTATAATTTACAAAAACAAACATCCTGCCGTGGAGTCTACAGCTCTTTCGTAAACCCGGTTTCATCTGAATAATCTTTCAACTTGTAACCGAGTCTTCCTTTGCTGCAATTTGATCGGCTTCTCCACTGTAACTATCAGACCTTCTTTTAATCAAGCCGATCATTTTTTTTTCTTCCCTCGGACTTCTCGGACCTGATCCCGATTAGACAATCTTCTGTCTTCAAGCCGATCCAATCTTTTACTAATCTGATGGGCTTTTCTACAACTCTCCATCGGCTTTATCTCAGTATCTCTATTGGCCGATGACTGCATTAAACCCTCCATCGAACCTCTCAGCCGATCGGTTTTAGAACCATCAGATCTCTCAACCGATTGTTTTTAGCACCATCGAATCATCTAGATTTTAACATTAACACACGCCTATCTACTTCTGCTCTCCTCGACGTGAGCCGTCAAATCCAGATCGATCCAAAGGTAACCGTAGGGTTCCGATGCCCTAAACCCCCAAAGATGCAATGAATAATTGAAGAGAGAACACTCTAGCGTCGCCGGCTAAGGCGGCGGAGAAGGCGAAGGAATTTGCAGCGGAGTCAGGTGATGAAATTGGCAATGGATCCATCGCGCTGGGAGCCTGGGACAGATGAATCTATATCACCATGATCACCGCATTCTTTCTCTCCATCTGATAATGTTTTCTTTCTTCTCCTGCTGTGCGACGGCCGGCTGCCGGGTAGATCAGCTGCCGATCATCGTGCATGAATTGTCTAAGAAGCAGCCTGCAGCTGTCGCCGGAGAACACCAAGTCCGTCCAGGTCACTGTGGTCTCAACAATGGGGACAATGCATGAGACATCACTATGGCGAGCAAGAAATTCAGTGTGGCAAAGGGACGCAAGATTCAGAACCAAGCAAAGGGGAAATGGCATGTAAAACAAAGATAAGGGGAAAAATTTAGATAATAAAAATAGGTTACACCTCTGGCCTAGCAAGTAATTCTATAGGTACTATGCCATCTTAAGCGAGCGTTTGAACAACTCTGCCTGGAATCTGTAGTCTGGACTAAGGGGTTGGACTATAAATCAATCAATCTAATGAAAGAGAGAAGCCCAACAATTCGAAGTGGAAACATCACTTCTGGATCAAATTTGTTCCAACCTCGTTTGGACAAGACACGGCCTAAGCCCAGCTCCTTGTGCAAACATCTCCACAGCCTTTTGGCCCATAACTCAGAGCACACCTCAAAAAATAAAAAGAATGCAAAATACTACTTTACGAAGAAACCTGTAATTTTCTCGAAATTTGACCATATTTCATGTGGTTAATTAAAATTTACTCATGATGTTACCATTTTTAAGATTGATCAGCACATGTTGTTCTCGCTGGGGCGACCTGATAATCTCTAAAATTACAACGCTGCGGTTAAACGTCGCGCTCACACGATAGGCCACGACAGGCACTTGCCACCCGCTCTGTAGCCTTATCCCTCGCCTCGCCTCGCCGTGGCGCGCCCCGGAAGGCGAGAGACATGGCGGCATCAGAGGCGGCGGCTGCGGCGGCCGAGAAACCGCCGTTGCCGTGGCGCGCGCGGCTGCTCGTGGGTGCCGTCTCCGTTCTGCACTCGGCGTCCCTCCACCGCGACGGTACCGTCAACCGCTTCCACCTGTCGCTGTTCGACCGCGTCGTGGCGCCAAACCCGGCACCCGACGCCGCCGGCGTGTCCTCCTCGGACCATGCCGTGTCAGACTGTTCGTTCCGGCTGGCGACACGGCTGACGGCAGCAGTCTGCAGGTGATAGTGTATTTCCATGGCGGTGGCTTTGTCTTCCACTCCGTGGCGTCCGCGCAGTTCGATGCGCTGTGCCGTCGCTTCGCCTCGGCCATCCCGGCGGTCGTCGCCTCCGTCGACTACCGCCTCGCGCCCGAGCACGGTTTCCCGTCTCCCTACGACGACGGCGAGGCGGCGCTCCGCTGGGTCCTCGCCGGCGCCGGGGGCTCCCTCCCGTCACCCCCGCCACCGTCTTCGTGACGGGCGACAGCGCGGGCGAGAACGTCGCCCACCACGTCGTCGCCCGTCAGCCGAGCAGCGTGGCCGGACTCATCGCGTTGTAGCCATTCTTCGGTGGCGAAACGCCGACCGCCTCCGAGCAGCGGCTCCGCAACGCGCCGTTCGGGCCGCCGGAGCGGATAGCGTTGCTGTGGTGCGGGTTCCTGCCCCCCGGCGCCACGCGTGACCACGACACGGCCAACGTGCCTGCCGCGATCCGGCGCGACGCCGAGCTGGGAGGCGCCTCTCGTTCCCGCCGACCATGGTCTGCGTCGGTGGGTGAGACTGTTAGATAGTCCTATGTGGTATAGATAGGCAGCATGTTTATTTTTCACTCGTTCATGCATGCGCACAGACACTGGCTTGTGGTGATCGTGCGCTAGGAGTAGAAGTAGTTAGACATGCCGCCATGGCCGGACGTCGTGCGTGCGTGAGGATGGACGCGCACCTCTCTCCGTCATGCGCGACATGGGCGGCATGATCAGTTTGTTTCCTATTTATATCAAATATATGCATCAGAAAACGTGGCAATTCGCAACACAAAAAAACTCAGGTGTCCAGTTCGTTTTCTCTCCAGTTTTCTCACCTCGCCGCCGACGTATACCGCCGTCCGATGACTGACAAGTGGTATCAAAGCGATAGAGAGGGACCTGCGACGTCATGTCGACGAAGCCGAGCGAACACACGCCGCCGTCGACGGACAAGAAGGAGAAGGGGAGCGGTTCCGGCAGCAAGCCTCCGCGTCGCTCTTCATCTCCGGCTCGCTCTCCACGCCGCTCACTGCGCCGTTCGCCGCGCCGCTCCCCGAGTCGCTCCCGGGGTCCACACCGTTCGCGCACCCGACATCCACGCGAGGTCGTTGTCGAGCGCGTCGTCCGGGAAAGCAGCGGCGGTGGCAACTGGCCGCAGCTGACCAAGAACAACTACCACGAGAGTATGACGACGTCGACTACGACGACGACCGTGCCGCACTGGACGCCATCTGCAGCAGCGTTCCGGGGGAACTGATCCCCATCCTGACGGCCAAACCTTCCGCCAAGGAAGCCTGGGAGGCCATCAAGACCTTCCGCATCGGCGACGACCGGGTGCGGAAGACGACCTCCCAGAACCTGCGCGCCGAGTACGAGAACATCTCCCTTCGTGCCGACGAGCCCATCGAAGACTTCACGCTGCGCCTGTCCGAAATCGTGCAGCGCATGGCGACCCTGGGCAATCCGGAGTCCGACGAGAAGGTGGTGGCTAAGTACCTCCGCGTCGTCCGGCCGTGCTACAAGCAGCTGGTAATCTCTATCGAAACCCTACTCAACATCTCTAAACTGTCCATTGAGGAGGTGACGGGGAGACTCAAGGCGGCCGACGACGTCGAGCCCGCTCCGGCGCACACCACGAGCGGGAAACTACTGCTCACCGAGGATTAGTGGGTGGAGAAGTACAAGAAGAGGTCCGGCGAGTTGGGGCGTGGCGGCTCTGGCTCCGGCGGTCACGGGAGAGGGCGTGGCAAAGGCCGTGGGCGCGGTGCCGGCGGCAACGGCGGCTCCAGCTCATCGCGCCCGCCGTCGGATGATCCATGTCCCCGGTGTGGCAAGAAAGGCCATTGGGCCAGTGATTGCCGGACTAAGAAGAAGGAGGAGCCGGCCCATCAGGCCCACATGGCCCAAGAGGAGGAGCAGGGCACACTCATGATGGCGATCGCTTCGGCCCAGGAGGGCCAGAAGCAGTCAACTCCACCACCGGCCTTCTCCAACCAGACACCGCCGCCGTCGCCCACGTCCTCGACGACCTCCGAGGTCCACTTCACCGAGCGCAAGGTCTTCGCCGCGCTCGATGGCGAACCTGACCCGGACCCAAGCAGATGGATCCTGGACACCGGTGCCTCAAATCACATGTGCGGGTCCAGATCCGCCTTCGCCCACCTTGACTCCGGCATCCACGGCACCGTCAAGTTCAGGGACGGCTCCATCGCGTAGATCGAAGGCAGCGGCACCATCCTCTTCACCTGCAAGAACGGGGAGCACCAGAAGCTCTCCAACGTGTACTTTCTGCCGTGTCTCACCGCCAACATAATCTCCGTCGGGCAACTCGATGAAGGCGGGTACCAGATACTCGTGGAGGACGGCACGATGCGCGTTCGGGACGAGGAGCGTCGTCTACTCGCGAGGATTCCTCGGAGCCCCGGGCGCCTGTACGTGCTGGAGGTCACCATCGCGCGTCCGGTGTGCCTGGCGGCGCACGCCGACGAGGAAGCGTGGACCTGGCACACCCGATTCGGCCACATCAACTTCACCGCACTTCGGAAGATGGGGCACGAAGGGCTGGTCCGTGGCCTCCCCCTGCTCAAGCAAGTGGAGCAGGTCTGCAAGGCTTGCCTCACCGACAAGCAGCGCCGAGCACCCTTTCCATAGAAGGCGCTCCGGCGTTCCACCGAGGCGCTGCAGCTCCTCCACGGCGTCCTCTGCGGCCCTATCACGCCTCCAACCTCGAGCGGCAATTGGTACTTCCTCCTACTAGTTGATGATTATTCACGTTACATGTGGATCGCTCTGTTACCGAGCAAGGACGCCGCTGCCGCCGCCATCAAGAACATCTAGGCCGCAGCGGAATGCAAGTCCGGCAAGAAGCTACTTGCCCTGCGTACCGATCGCGGGGGCGAGTTCGCAGCAACAGACTTCACCAACTACTGCGCTCAGCTGGGGGTCCGTCGCGAGCTCACGGCACTGTTTAGTCCCCCACAGAACGGCGTCGTGGAGCGGCGCAACCAGTCCATCGTGGACACGGCGCGCAGCATTATGAAGGCCAAGGCACTCCCTGGCGTGTTCTGGGGGGAGGCCGTGGTGACAGCCGTCTACCTCCAGAACCGGTCCTCATGCAAGGGGATTGGGGGAAAGACGACGTATGAGCTCTGGACGAGGAGCGCGCCGACAGTGCACCATCTCCGCACGTTCGGGTGCATCGCCCACGTCAAGGTGACCGCGCCCAACCAGAAGAAGCTGGCCGACCGCAGCCGGCGCATGATCTTCGTCGGCTACGAGCCCGGCTCCAAGGCGTACCGCGTGTATGACCCCCTGACACAGCGCGTCCACATTAGCCGCGACATCATCTTCGACAAGGCAACGCAGTGGGCATGGACCGCCGATCACGACGTCGATCCCGGCGACTTCATCATCGAAGAAGCCAAGCCCGGGGGGCCTGCAGTCATCACCACCACTACAACAATAGCAGTTGTGCCCTTCAGATCTGCCTCACCTTCTTCCCCTGCATCGACATCAGCACCGCCCGGGGACATGGCCACGACATCTCCCCCACCGAGTACCACTACTACCACGACGTCGAGCTCGGTACTCCACCAGGACTTTGAGTTCGCGTCACCACCAGGGACCGGCTACAACGAACAGCTCAAAGCCGACCACGACGATGAGGCTCCACTCCGGTTCTGGCGCATCGACAACATCCTCGGCCCGTCCACTCCACCCGGCTTCATCGATCGGGACCTGGAGAAACACCTCATGCTGGCAAGCGATGCAGAGCCCTCAACTTTCGACGAGGCGTTGAAGCACAAACACTGGCGTCATGCGATGCTGGATGAGATGACCTCCATCGAGGCCAGCGGCACCTGGGAGCTCGTCGACGCTCCCCCACGTATGAAGTCGATCGGCCTGAAGTGGGTCTACAAGACCAAGAAGGACGCCACTGGAGTGATCACCAAGTACAAGGCCCGACTCGTCGCGAAGGGGTACGTGCGGCAGCAGGGGATCGATTTTGAAGAAGTCTTCGCTCCGGTGGCCCGGCTTGAATCCGTGCGGCTGTTACTAGCTCATGCCGTCTCACAAGGCTGGGCAGTTCACCACATGGACGTCAAGTCCGTGTTCCTGAATGGAGTGCTCCAGGAATAAGTCTACGTCGAGCAGCCGCCAGGTTTCGTGCTGCGTGGCCATGAGAACAGAGTGTTGCATCTGGTGAAGGCGCTCTACGGCCTACGTCAAGCCCCGCGCGCCTAGTATGCCAAGCTCGACTCCTCCTGATCGAGTTAGGCTTCCAGAGAAGCACCTCCGAGCACGTCGTGTACCTGTGCGGCTCCGGGAATCGTCGCCTGGTCGTCGGGGTCTATGTTGATGACCTGGTGATCACGGGGGGCAACAACGACGACATCAACGCATTCAAGGAGGAGATGAAGGCGAAGTTTCAGATGAGTGATCTCGGCCTCCTCCCCTACTACCTGGGGCTCGAAGTCACTCAGAGCGAGGGCGGCATCACAATGTGCCAAAGTGCTTACGCAGCAAAGATCCTGGAGTCCGCAGGGCTAGTTGGCTGCAACCCCAGCTACACGCCTATGGAGCCCCGCCTGAAGCTCAGCAAGCAGAGTACAGCTCCACTGGTTGACCCAACCATGTACCGCATCGTGGGCTCTCTCCGCTACCTGGTGAACTCCAGACCCGACCTTGCCTACTCGGTGGGGTACATCAACCGATTCATGGAGGCTCCCACCACCGAGCATCTGGCCGCCGTCAAAAGGGTGCTCAGGTACGTAGCAGGGACATTGCAGTTCGGGTGTTGTTACAGAAGGAAGCAGGGCGCTCAGCTCGTCGGCTACAGCGACAATGATTTGGCCGGCGACCTCGACACCCGCAAGAGCACCACTGGAGTCGTCTTCTTCCTCGGCGGCAATATGATCACCTGGCAATCACAGAAGCAGCGGGTGGTGGCCCTGTCTTCGTACGAGGCGGAGTACATCGTCGGGGCCACTGTCGCATGCCAAGGTGTCTGGCTCGCCCGCCTCCTGGCCGAGCTCAAGGGAGAAGAAGCAGCCACCTTCTCTCTGAAGATCGACAACCAATCCGCCATCGCGCTCAGCAAGAATCCCGTGTTCCACGACCGAAGTAAGTATATTGATGTAAAATTTCATTACATTCGTGAGTGTGTCGAAGAGAACAGGGTTCAAGTTCAGTCCATTGGGACAGTGGAACAGCTGGCGGACATCTGCACCAAGGCTCTTGGACGTGAGCGCTTCTGTGAGCTGCGCTCCAAACTTGGTGTTCTTTATGTGAAGCAGGCACACTAGGAGTAGGAGGAGAATTGTTAGATACTCCTATGTGCTATATATAGGCAGCATGTTTATTTTTTACTCGTTCATGCATGCGCGGCTTGTGGTGATCGTGCGCTAGGAGTAGAAGTAGTTAGACATGTCGCCATGGCCGGACGTCGTGCGTGCGTGAGGATGGACGCGCACCTCTCTCCGTCATGCGCGACATGGGCGGCATGATCAGTTTGTTTCCCTATTTATATCAAATATATGCATCAGAAAACGTGGCAATTCGTAACAAAAAAACTCAGGTGTGTTCGTTTTCTCTCCAGTTTTCTCACCTCGCCGCCGGCGTATACCGCCGTCCGGTGACTGACAGGGACGCGCAGGACAGGCAGAGCGCGTACGCCGACGCCCTCCGCGACGCCGGCGCCGAGATCCCCGACGCCTTCGACATCTTGGACGACCTCGCCGACAGCAAGAAGCTGCTCGCCGAAGTGGCCGCCTTCGTCAACCGCCGCCGCGCCGCCGCTAGCTCCGCCTCCTAGTACAAGCTTTGCAGCAGCCGACATTACAGTCCACCTCACTGTATCGCTAGCTCTGGTGGTCACTTCCCTCCTACTATCTCCACTCGCACAATTTTCTCATTTGATTTGATTTGATTCATACGATGAATTCAACGAGACGAGCTGTTCATGATCGATTCTGTCCGTGAGACGAGTTCAGGTGGCCACGTGACGACGTGAAGCAAAAAAAGGAAAAAAAAGCTTTTGATTTTTCTGCCCGGCTTGATTGATTACAAGCATCATGTGAACGATTTTTCTCCCTCGTTAAACCAACTAACCAAGCAACATGTAGTGACGACAACGCAATGAATTTCTTGAACAGATACGAGATGGCGACTTGGGGAGAGCCCAGCTGAACCAGACCAATCGTAGTTCTACACTCTCTAGTCTAGTATTTGGATGGAATTGGGCTGAATGATCGGACCGTGTAGTGAGTTCCACACTGTGAGGGGCCATGGTTTTGCAGATGGTCAGCAATCCAGCATGGTTCTAACTTGCAAGTGCAATGAATAATTGTTCATCTATATTGCTACTCTACGCAATTAAACAGTTTAGACTTGTCCAATTGTCCTTTGATTGCTGTTGGCTTATCCTTCTTCTCTATGAATGTGGTCCAGATATATTAGGTCATACGTAATCTTTCTTATTAATTCGGTTGTCTGTCTGGCATGGCATCAGTCTGACTGGACACAGTAGTAAGCTTGCAGTGTTGCAGGCTTGCAGCATCAAACACTAGAAAAGAAGGCAACCTTTATTCACAACAGAAAAGCATCTTTAGCTTCTAAACATTGGTAAAGGGGACCCAAAACATCGCAGTATTTCATTTCATTTCCATAGGAATGTTCAGCTTTACGCTTCCATAAAGCCGCCTCTCTAATTGGAGCCGATAGACAGTAATGTTTTGCCAAAGATTATGGTTTTTGATTCAGCTTTCTGGCTGTACCAGGCTGTGAGCTTGATTAAGCTAATGCAATATTGCAAATGCGTGTGAATAATTGGGCATGAGTTCTTGTTCCCGGGAGAGCAATTGCAAAGTTTGCGTTCTCCTCTGTACTGATAGATTGGCCCTTTGATTGGACGCATATGATCCATCGACAAACGAATCTGGCCGACCAAAGCACATTGCACGGACGGCCTCATCCATTCACGTACTATTACTGTATCTTACTGTAATCTCGAGCCATCTCTTCTCTTCCAACACCGGTCGGAAATATGAGTCCCCATATTTCTATACAGTGAAACCAATCAGGACATAACTGAAAAATCAGAACATGCTGACAACTGACGAGCTGTTCTATGTACTAGGACTTGTTGCGCGGATACTCGATATGGATATGGATATGATACGTGGTACCATGACATGTTATATTTCCACAAAAACACGGATAGTGGGATTATATATATATATAAGGTTTTAAATATAAAAGAAGCAGCTATTCAATTTAATCAATACACTACAATAACATATTTTCTTGGTTCCAAAACTATGAAGCGAATTAGTTTTTGCACGGTCTTTAACGCTTACCATTATTTTTTTCATAATCCAATATTAACCACTATGAAATTAACATGAAAATTTTTTAAATATGAATTTAATGGCATTACTTGTGTTACTAAACAAATATATTAATAGCTTAATTATTAGTTAAAAGTTATAAATATTAATTTATCTAAATACGTGCACATCGTATATTTTAGACATTGAGTAGTTAATTAATAATTATAACTTTAAATATATGATAATATCTAGGCTGAAAGTATCGATTTAGTATCGGCAAAGTATCTAGAAGTAACGAGAATTAATTTATTTTCTTAAAAAAATATAAAAATCACTAGATATATATCCGAGAGTATCCATATATATATACATCCGATATGAAATAGGCTAGTTTTTAGAAGGATAACATAGACTACCACTACCTATAGTGCTTGCATTTTATTTTTTACTACTCTCTCCGTCTCAAAATTGTTTATTCCAAAATAAGTTCTTCTTTGTATTAGATATGTAAGTAGAAAAAATACATTGTAACTGGATAAAAGTGAGGGACAATTGTATTGTAATTTAATAAAATAGATAGTATTATAGTTTTTTTATTGGTATGTGTGGAATGGATGAAAAATGAAGTTATTTTGGAGTTTTCAGCTAGAGATGTAGGGCTTTTCCACTTTTTTTTGCTTAGGTATCGAATTATTGCTATGATTTAGACGCTTTTAACAATATATTTTTTAAAAAAACTCTCTCATGCTATTAGACCTATTATTATTTGTATCTATTTAATTCTTTTAATAATCAATTAGATAATTCACCAGTTTTTATCGGTGAATAATCTAGTTAGAACACAACCAAAGCTCAAACCCAACTTTCGTGCTCATCTTTAGTACTCCCTCTGTCCTTATATATATAATAAGACGTTTTAAAAAGTTTAAAAATCAAATATACTTATGTTTAACTAAGTTTATAAAAAATCAAAATATATTTAATGTTAGATTTAATATTGATATATTTTTTATAAACTTAATTAAACATAAATAAATAAGTTTGACTATTAAAAAATTGAAAATGTAATCATTAGTCAACTTGCTCTAACTAAACATACAATTACTACTAACATATTCTGGTTCTCATTGTCATTTATCACATACTCGTAAAGGGAAGATCCAACGAGACACCAGCAACATCACAACTCAATTGTTCACATGCACAACTCAACCCCCTAAATAAACAAAAAAAAACGCATATGCATGAACAAGAAGAAGACGACACAAAAAAAAGATTTTTTTTAACACTGGCCATGAGCTAGCGAGCGTGAGAGACTGAGTGAGAGTGACCACACGCACTGGTTGCTCTGTCTGTCCCCGTCCATGGCGATGTCGCCAGCCGGCATGCATCACATGACGCTGCACCCGGCGTTGGGGTCCTCGTAGCATTGCTGTTGCTGGTAGTACGGGTGCCGGTTGCCGTAGTACCATCCCTGGTGGTCGTACGACGCCGGCGCCGGCGCTACGCCGTAGTACCCGCCGGGCGCTGGCTTGTTGCCGGCGCACGAGCCGCACCGGCACGAGCTGCCGCAACCGTAACCGTAGCTGTAGCCGCCGCCGTAGTATGAGGACTGGTCGTACGCCGGGTTGTAGCTGTAGCATGAGACGGAGCCGGCCGGCGCCGGCCAGATGGACGGCACGGCCACGCCCTGCGCCGCGGGCACCGGCTGGACCATCATCATCGGCGGGGCGATCGGCTCGACGCGCGGCGGCTCGGGGCCCTGCTTGGAAACCTTCATCTTCTCGAGGAGCGGCGCGAGGTCGGCCATGGTCATGCCGGCCGGCAAGGGCACCTTGCCGGGCTTCGCCGCCGGCACCGGCGCTTCCTCAAGAACGAACCTGACCTTCTTCTCCGGCTTCGCGTCCTTGCCACCACCCTTCTCTGCCTTGTCCGGCTTCGCGTCCTTGGCACCCTTCTCTGCCTTCGCCTCCTTATCCCCCTTACCAACGTCCTCATCCGCCTTGCCGCTGGCGTCCTTCTTGTCCGCCTTGCTGCCGCCGGCCTCTTCCTTAGCCGGTTTCTCCGCCTTCGCCTTGTCGCCGGCGTCCTTCTCCTTGTTCTCCTTGCCTTTGATCTGCATCTCCTTGATGACCCTGCCGGCCCTGCAGCACAGAGTCTTGCAGACCTTCTCGGCGTCGAACGGCCCCGACACCATCACAGCATTGTTCTTCTCGTCGTAGGAGATCGTCTTGATGTTCGTCTTGTCTGCTCAACACAAATCATCCAAGAACCATCAGCCATGCACGGTCGTCGTCAACCTCAGGTCACCATTTTCTTTACTCTCGCTCGCACGAGCTCACAGTAACACTACCCCTGACATGTGGGCCCACATGTCAGGGGGTTACTGAGGACGAAACAGCGACGGGTCCCATTGCAGCTTTGTATTTGTTGACTGGTGATAGAGATTGATGATACGAATACGATAAGAACCTTAAGATGGAGAGTACCTTGGATCTTGCAAAGGACTCTTCTGATCTTCTTGTAGCATCGATCGCACTCGAGGTCAACGTTGAGCACAACCGTGGAGATCTGCGATGTGATCGAGGGATCGATTAAATGATTAAGTAAATGCAACACTAATGTAGTGCTAGTACAGTGTTATTGACAGCAGATCCGAAAGGCGTTGGTACTTGCGGTATACTGTGTGGTTCACGTGGCAATTCTTAATTGGGAGTTAACTGAAGAGTTGCAGATAACAGAATAAATTAATCCTAATTCTTCAACCTGGGTTCAGAAAAGATTTAATATTCTACACTCTACGTAGTTTTAGTTCTGTTCTAGTAGAAAAAATTAGGAGCATAAAAATGTATCTTGGAGTTTCTCACTAGATGAAACCAGTTTCTGAAGAACAAATTCAGTGGGCGAACTTGAAAATAAAGAATGTGAAGAAGTGAAATAAAAAAACTGAGTGTTTCTTTCGAGAGCATTAAAAGAAATATGAAAAGGACACTGGAGCCATGTATCTTTGTTCAAAAGATTGTTTGAAAACGAAATCACGGGCTGAAAAAAAAACGAATGTGTGCCTTGATCTTCGCATGAAAGTGGCTGGCGACAAGGAAAGGAGTTTGGGTTAGAGATAGAGATATTTGCTTGCTCTGCACTTCATTTCTGCTATACCACCATGCTTCTGTTTTGCGTGCCTCACACTTTGTTTACCTATACAAGTTAACGCTATCAGATTGTCATATAATCTACCTGAAGTGCTTCTCTACCAAACTGTTGACTAAGGTTTTCAAGAAAATGTTTTCTTTCACAAGAAAGAGAAAAGAAATGATTCTTTCACTTTTTTTTTGGTTAAACACACCAACTTTGTTCGACCGTACAGGAGGCAGGTATGCACCCAGCTGAAGAAGTGAAGAAAGATGCAAGGCAAGAATCAATACTGAAGTACTACTGAAGACAGATCAACCCCTCTGAAGGAAGAGAAGCTTCAGACCAGCTCTTGAAACTTCAGGTCAGCTCATGAAAAGACACCATGCAAGAACAGCAAACCAGGAGAAAATTGAAGCTCTTACCTTGTCTGCCATGAGAAATGGCGGCGCTTTCTCCGGCCGGCTTCGTCGCCTCCGCTGTGGCCTAGCGGAACGCCGGAGCAGGAGCCTCCGAGGAGGAGGTGGCGGCGGCCTGAGAGGGCAGAGAGCGCGTGAAGAGGGAGGGGAGAGGGGTGGTGTACTCTAGTGGGTTGGTGGTGGGTGCGTGGCTTTAAACCTGATCTCTCACGCACTGACGCGCAAGCAGGTGTTGGTATAGATCCTCGCTAATTGTACTATTATCAGGCTAAGACTCTACTAAGCACCAACTACGGCCCACCGACAGGTGGGGCCTCGGTCCTCGCGGACCTTTTGGCCCCTATTAGCTGTGCATCATGTGCAAATACTGTCAGTGGTTGGACCTCTCCATGCGTTGGGCACGGCCGTTTCAGAGAAAAGAAAACAATAATCATACTAGTAGTACTAGTAGTGTGGTAGTAATGTCCTACTGCTCACTTGTAGAATTCAGATAGGAGGTTGAGATATAGGAGTATATAATGTTTCTCTTCATTTGCAATGGCGCGCACAATTTTTTTCCTTAAACCAGATGATGATGAAGAATAGGGAGGAATAGGAATGACACATACAGTAGTACTCCACGTCTGCATGGCTGTGAAAAAGGTAGAGAGAGAGAGAGAGAGAGCAAGCATGACTTTGTGGGTGATGTAATGTTAGCAGCACTGATGTGTGCTATAGTCTTTGGCTTTTGTGTTTTTCTGTCATGGAAAGGAGGGCCATTTGTGTCCAAGCGCCGAGCGTGCCATCCATGCATGCAGCCCCAGCCTGGGGATGGCATCCAGCGATTTCGACACCTCACTTGGCGGCGTCTCCATGACCATAGCTTTGGACTTTCCATGGTAGCAACCGGGCAGGCGAAATGCCGCCAAATTTGCCAATAAGGCAATACATGGAGTTGAAATGCGAGTGCCTTTTGATCCTGAAGGTGCATAGCTATCTGGAACAGGGGCCACGGGGGGTGAAGGTCCTTTTTCTCTCCCCAAGCTTCCAAAGCGTTGCACAGCTCATTATCCATTCCTCGTAGCGATCTCACCAAAGAGAAGAAAAAATGTCGGAACCTTCCTCTGCCCCAGCTGCTCGCTTGCTACTACCACCTTTCGCCAAGGTGGTCACTCACTCACAACGCCAATCCACTCCACTTGCAGCTTCCTCCGCTCCGTCTCCGTGCCTCCCCCCCATCACATGACAAGAATCCCCGCCCAATGATCGCCCGAGAAGAACACGCAGAGCTGGCGAGGCGAACGCGAGATCGCGGGGATTTACTGCATGTTGATGGCGAGGCGCGCGCGGGGGGGCTTTTTGTGTCGGTGCTTCCTCGCACGTTCGCGATCGTCAATGGGAGATGCTCCTTGCTCACCGCTTTTTTTATTTCCTTCTGCGATGCGTGCGACCTGCTGACTGCCGTTGCGCTTTCGTTCTCACGAGCACAGTACACGCCGGTTTTTTCTGCAATTCGTGTGGTGTTTTTGTACATGCCCGTGAGTTTGTCCCATCCACTGAACAAACAAGAAAACATTTCTCCACTCGTACGCAAGGAGGGCTGCGACACCCTGTGTTTTGCTTTATGTTTATTTGATTGTATTTGGATTGGCTTAATCCATAGGATTTTAGTGCCGGTTGTTTTTTGATTCATTCATGCTGGAACAAGAGAGCATAATAATGTTCTCAAATGGTGACTTTAGTTGATGTAAGTCTACATCTCATGGCTCTAGGATACCTCTTGAAATTGTTCTTCTATTGGATTGGTTACAAGACCAGCAAGCATAATCTTGGGTGATGATTGGCTCTATTTGATTAAACAACGGAGAAATTTCCAATTGGTTGTACCCACTCAAGTATCAAAGAGAAATTTTGGGGCGGAGTGAGCACTATTTCCCCTGTGAAACAACAGACAAGGAATTAGCGCCTTAATGATTTAATGACCATATCGCGAAGACGAAACTTCTCTTTCAGATGAACAATGTGGTATTTACGCATTACAATTTTCTGTACCTATCTCATAGAAGTAGGACCTAATGCTGAGCAGGTAGATGTACTATGTACTATGTAGTGTAGTATGCTACAAGATGGTACAGTAAAAGCAAGCAAATTCTTGATGAACTATCCATCTGTACAAGTACTTGACAATCTCAATACTTTACCACACAGAGTAGATGTACCAGTACTACCATCTTACCAAGAAGCAGATAGCAAGATCAAGGAAAATCAATCAATGTGCCGGTGGCTAGCCCTCTCGGGAAGAGGAAGGAGTTTACAGCTACATGACGAGGAAGAAGACCCCTCAAACACATCGGAATTGCCTCCTTCGACCCCATTATCGCCACCTGTGACCTCGAATAGGGTCACCTCATCTCCTCGCCACCACACATGCCATCCATCCATAGAGAGAAGAGGAAAAGGGCAGCAGGAGAGGGCTCACTGGAAAAAGAGAAGGATAGGTGGGGGAGGTGGTATTGCTACGTCGTTTTAGGCTAGTGGCGACGTGAGGCTGTAAGCAAGGGGAACGAGAAAAGTGACAAGAGCAAGAGGAACGGTAGGGAGGAAGGGATAAGATACAAATGGATAAGGTGCTCTCTTTGCCCGTGCGCTAATGTTTGCAAAATAGCCCCATTGATCCCTCTCTCTTTCGGGTCCTTGACCCCTCCGAACTGGCACTAAGAGATAAGTGTCTTAATTGCTTTAGGGAATATCCACTCATTTCTTACATATCATCTTAATAATTTTAAAAAATAAAACATTATAAGATTTAATATGTGATATATCCCTTCACAAACATATAAGCTTAAATTTAATTTATATAAGTTATAAAAAAACAAATATGACTACAATTATACATATACTACTTAGAGTTTAATTTGTTTCTTTCATTGGAACTGAATATAGAAATATACCTTATAATTTTTTTAAAAAAAATATAAACATGTAAAAACGTGGAAAGATTAACCTATGTCCTGACACCAAGAGATTTGTTGCGTGGAGGAGTGGAGAAAAAGAGCTAGCGAGGGGATGGGGATCAGTCTTGGAGAATGGGGATTGACTAGCACCTGCTTGAGGAAGGTTTTTAAATAGATTATTGTTATATATTATCAATTTAATTATAGAAATAAATTAAAATAAAAAAGAAACATAATAAATAGTTTAAAATAAGTTGTTTAAGTTTTTTGAGAATACTTATTTTTTATTTAAAGTGTATAGCAAATAATATATTTTAACAATTCGACGAATAAACTGAAAAGAACAGGCCCTGTTTGCTTCGCTGCTTCTTTTTATTCATCTTAAGAGAGAGTTTCGTTTCGCTTCTAGGAGAGTGGACAAGCGTTTGGGCCAGTTATTGGACACAGCCTACAAAACCAGCAACGCCTGGCCAGTTATGTCTTTTCACAATAATTGCAGGCCGCATGTCGGCTTGGTCCTCATACTACGTTGCACTGTTATTTTTCCTTGAGAAAGTCCTTTTACCTCAACTACGCTCCGGCTGATGAGATCGAAGTATTCAAGAATTTTCCGATTTCTGTTATAGTTATTTAAAGATATAAATACATAATTAACTGTTAAAATTTACTTAAAAAGATAATATGAGAAATTTATATATACATATAACATAAAATGCATCGTTTAGAAATTTAATAAGTGTAACTACGAAAACCCAAAATCCATAGTAGATCTCAAAAGGATATAAATGCCGAGTTTAATTTACAACACTCAACTACAAAACCACATATGAAGGTTGCTATCTGTTAAAACCAGGTCAATTGACCTCCTCGAGTGGTTTTATCCTACGTGATACTTCTGTAACAGTCCCATCAGCAAAAATAACATAAAAAGTTTGGTGGGTCCTACTTGTCAATTAACACTTCACCTTCCTCTCCACACACACACTCCCTCTCTCTCGTCTCCTCTATTCTTGTCTAGCTATTGCTAACCACCATCGCCCTCTCCCCTCGTCGAACTTATCACCATCTACCTTAATGCTATCAATGAGTGCAGCTCGTCCATGCCTACACTAAGATCCGTCGTGCCACCTCATTTCTCTCACCACTACCATTGAGCTTGACATCGGCTTTCTCTCACCACCACGATGGCCACACGTCGCTCTGCCACCTTTGGCTTTCTCAGGACAAGATGAAGCCACCTAGGGCTTGCCTCCTTTTCCCTGAGTTCACAAACCCCAGCATCGACAACCCTAAGCTCTCCCAACCTTCGACGCCCTAAGCTCAGCCAACGCGTGGAGGCATCACTCTGCATCACCTTAAGCCAAGCCACCACTACCATTGGCTTCCTTAGGCTCCTTTGATACACCCTGTACCTTGCGTCCCGCTGGAACACTACCACCACACATGTCGCTATTGTTCTGCTTTTGCTCCTTGCCACCAATGTCACTATAGCAAGTGACCTCTGAGATGGGTGCTTCTCCTTCAATATCCTAAAGTCACAAGCTTGCTACTGGTCTCTAACCTTCTCTGCAATGAGCTCGGAGAGGAAGGACCATGGCAGGCCGGCCTCCTCTCTAGCTCTTTCATGTCAACAGTGAAGATTGTTGTGTGGGTCATCATAGAGGACAACAGGGTTGATTAGCTCTGGATGCTGCTCTGGCCAATGGTGGTGTCTTTGTTGATGATGCGGCTGAGGTCAACAAGATAAGACGAACAGAGAGGAGGAAATAGAGAGGTCCACACCGTGGGTCCTACTATAATTTTTATTTTAGTGGCACCTAATATGTAAGTCCCATATATTTTTTTCATCCACTGACGTATGGGTCTCATTGGTGTTTTTATTTTTTATTTGCTTCTAGCACCACATGGTCATCATGTGGGGATAAATGTTAGTTTAACAAGCTAGATAGACGTCACATCAGCCAAAACCCCTCACAAAATTGTCAAGGATGTTAATTGACCTAGTTTTAACAGTTTTTATAACTGGTTTTGTAGTTGATGGATGCGAATTAAACTTAGCCCATATTTAAGGGAGGGAAAATATATTTTTTTTCTTTTGCCTTTCCTTTTTTATTATTAGGTCTAGATAACTTTTCATGTGCATCATGCCATCACCCCAACGGCCCAACCACGTAGCGCTTCCTGAGCACATCTTGTAATGGGACAAAGCGTCCAGCCGTCCTGGCTTGCTGAATTTTAAGAAAATGGAAATAATTTCTGTAAAATAATCATGCAAATTTGCATCTTCCAAATAAGGCCTTAAACAGCAGGGCATAAATTAGCCTTGGGCTTTGGCGCGCCCATTTTTTAGCAGTAGTACTATAAGGAGATTTTTTTTAATCAAGATACAGCCTGCAAAATGAAGGGATTAAGATAAAGCAGTACTACAGACACCGAAGGCATAACCCAAATGGACTTCCCGATTACTCCCTCCATAAAAAAACCAATTTCTTCATAGCTAAAATTATTTTTTTACGGAGGATGTACTGCAGTAGTATTTTCTACTATTTCATAGAATCAGTGTGTGATAGAGCTCATATGTCCAATCATGGGGTCAATCAATATACTGAAGGAGAATTATCGGGAAAAAACATACTGAAGCAGATACTCCAACTGTTGCGGAATTGGCTGGCTTCCCGAAACAGTCAGTTGCATTATCAAACAAAGAAAAAAAATAAAAAACATGCTTTTTATTTGCATCACCAAAATGCTGATAAAAACAGCAAACACTCAGTTGCATTACCAAACAAGAACTATGCCGATAAAAAAAAGAGAAACCAGTGCAAACATTAAAAATGATTAAAAATGGTTTAAATTAAAATTACTAAAAATAGTTTATATTTAAATTGATAAAATTAGTTTATATGAATAAGTATTGTTTAATTGGTTATTATATATCATGATGAGCGTGTGTATTGATATAGGAGGTTGTAAAAATCTATGTTGGGAGAATATTTTTTTATTTGTGTGTAATTATTAAATGCGGGATATCGATGAAAATTTACTGAAAAAATTTAGAGTAATTTTGGGCGAAAATCAAGAAATTAATTTTTGTAATTTGCTACTGTAATAGCTAAAATTACGAGCATGCTAAATTAACAGTATGATGCATAGCCAGTTGAAAATGGGCTGAAGATGCCGCGTGAGGGGGTTGGTGTGAGTTGAAGGAGGCCAAAAGCAAGTGGATTAATGAGTAGCTTGATTTGGCACGCAAGCAAGTAGAGTGGCCTGACGGCGAAAAAATGATCTAGCAGCAGCGCGGGCACACGTGACGAAGCATGAGGCTGATAGGTGGGCTAAATGTGTTAGCGAATACAAGGATGAGGGTGCGTGGTGTCACAGTGGCTAATAGGTGGGGCCAGACGAGAAAACATGGCCCACACGAGGGGGCACGCGTGTAGGTGTAGGAGATCCAGAGGCATGTGTGATGTAACTGGACTGGTGTGGAAATACGGGAATAGTGTTCGAGCGGGATTCTCTACGAAAACACATCAGACTCTGCATGTAGTAGTGATGTAGCGCAATCTGAAGCATATGTTTTTAATCCGACGATTGAGAATAAATAGAGTAATGGGTATAAAATCTCAAGGATAGTTTGATTTTTTTTCTTTGAAATTTTTTTAATAAATACAAAGTTTATGAAAGATATGGTAATTAATCTCTTTTCCTGTATATGTTTGATTTTTGATTGATTAATTATTTTTAGATATCGTATTATTAATTAATTAGAATTTAATTAATTTTGGTTAATTTAGTAATTTTGTTTCATTAATAGTTTGAGAACGAGAAGTTTGATTGAGATGATTCTAGTTGGATTTGTTTATAAATTTCAAGTAGTTTATTATATAAAATTTTTAAATCAATTGGATTTACGGATATATGTTTATAATCTATTTAATAATAAAACAATGCTATATATATATATTTAAAACGTAATTTGTTCATATTTTATAATTAGAAGAAAGCATTAATTTTTATCTTTGACTACCGCAATCATTCAACTAGCCTAATCATTCACCCTACGTAAACTCATATACTGAAAGTTGATGCATCCATAGAAATTAAAGCAAGTTTCATCCATCAACAGTACATAATCAAATCTGACAAGATACGTATGGCTGCATGATTGGATACCACAGATCGAAACTGAGCCTAGACAGACAAAATTTCCTAGTGCTCCACTACTCCTCATCACAATGACAGTAGAGTACTCCTCATCACATCTCACATGCCGGATACCATTGACTCGGCATCCTCCTTGACTGTTTCGAAAACAGACTTCAGGATCCTGATCACAATGTCCTGCGGCAAATGAAACAAGCTATCAGAAACTTTTTTTTTCAGATGATACAAATTGCACAGGCAGAGGACAGAGAGCTAGTAACAATAATGAACCAATTACAAGAAGTAAAGAACAATAGGAGATTGAGGAAGAGAACTCAGCTTAATCGGAATGTCAACGTTGCAGAGGAGCTCAAACTCTGGCAGGGAGGCCACGGGTGGGAGAGCAGATCCTCGAACGATCGACACTTACCTGCAAAGGGCATCCCAAGTCACACACACACTATGGGGATGGGATTAAGATCCTCGAACAATCGACACTTGCCTGCGAAGGGTATCCAGGTCACTGATGATAGAAAGGACGCACCCTACAGGAGCATGCCCGACCTGCAGGTCTTATCCATTCTGACAAGACCAGAAGTCAACTTAAGCAGCTCCTGTATGATGTCAGTAACACGCCCAAATCTCATTCAGAATCACGATGGTCATTGGATTAGCACGAACAAGCTTAAATGCAAGCATGAGGAATTGAGGATAGAAACAGAGTGAACAAAGTGGAAGCCAATGCGGCTGCAGCTACAGCACCACCGTGTAAAGAATACGCCTTCGTTCTCTTTCTGCGACAAAAGTTGACATCCGATAATTTAAACGTTGGTGATTTACTGGCAGATTAATTGGCTTAGTGATTAAAGTTTTTACTTAATTGAATTCAGCTATTTGCTGGTTAATTGGGTTATTAACGAGTTATCTGAACTGAAAAGATACTATATGCCTGTACGAGATGCATTGGATTTGTTTTGGTTGCTTCGGTGGTGTGTGTGGAGCAGCACATGCAGGAGTAGATTAATCTAATTTTCTTTACCGATTTGCCTGAAAATCAGTTGCTGGTCACCATGAAAATGTAATAGCTATCATTTTTATCGATTTGTTCTTAGAACACCTAAAAGTGCTAATTTAATTGTTACTACCCAATAGCAATTTAGTCATTTAGACGACCCAACCGCAACATAACTTTGACAGTAAAAACTTTAAAATTATAATGTTTCGATAGACGCAACTAGTTTACTATTGGTCGATATGGTGCGGTAATGTAATTTATGATGAACCGGGAAATCTCTCGTGTCGCTCTTCGAGGTAGAATGGAAACTCTCGCGGTCAATCTAGCCAATGTAAGTCCCGTACGTGAAAAAAGAAAAAGAAAAGCTGCTTGGAGCGTGTAGCTGGCCCGCATAGCCCTACTTGGGCCTGCCCGCCTGGCTAAATAGGCAGATATAAGTGGGTGCGTGAAGGGATACATGTGGGCCGGGCTGGGTCGGCCCGACCCATGAAATCAGCGATGCTTCGCTGACCCACCGACCCTCTGTGGGTCCACCCATGAGCTGCTTGCTGTATGCTCGTACATGCACGGCTCGCCCCGTCGGCAGTCTACAGCACTATTGTAATCTATGTGTGTATTTACATCACAACAGCAGATTAGCAGATTTCTACATGAAATAAGTTTATTTGTTAAGGGCAGGTGTTAGTATATCTTTCTATAAACTCTCAGTTAAGATTAGAGAACTTTAACTTACAATAAAAACTAAAATGATTTAGAATATGGAACGGAGTGCGTATGTTTGAGACTGCTGCAATTTTGAGAAAACATATCCCTTTTTCATGTTTTACCTAATCGCACGTGTAATCTAGCTCAACCCAACAAAACTATTAATCAGCATATATTACTATTCTAATTGGATTCATCTCAATCTTCGACAAACACAAAAATAAAATCCACTAACATGTCCTTTTGAAAGTCCAATGTCTATAAGGATTGTATAAGATTTAACTAACTTATGTGAAATTATGCAACTTTTCTATGTTTGAGATGAACATAAAACTGTACACGGGCTATAAGCTAGCCGGCGCCCACGCTAATTTTCTAGTATAGTTATATTTACCATGCAAAGCACTTTAATAATACGGCATCTTTTAATATTTATAATTTATTGAAAAAAAAATGGTTAAAGTTTGTATATAAATAGTATCGGATCTCAAATAAAAAGAAACATAATAAGAGTAATAACTTAGACCAATACTCTTGACTCTTAAAAAAAAGACACTCTCTTATAAGCCTTAATGATGTGCTTGTTAGACAGACCACTGGCCTATATATAGACCCGACCCCTTTTATACGCTTAGAGAGTCATAGTCACTGTACACATTCTATATGGTATCAGAGCGAGTCTAGATATCCCGGCGCGCTAGCTTCTCTCTCTGGCGAGCCAATCCTTTCCTCCTCCTCGTCTACGTCTTCTTCCCGTCGCCGACCCTCTTTCTGGTACTCTCCTCGCTCTCTCGCCTCCATTTCTTCTTCTCCCCGTCTCTCCCACAGTCACCTTCTTTTCTCCGTCCCACCTCCACGCGATCAGGCGACGGTCTCGATCCGCCTCCTCGTCTCGCCTCGCACCCGTCTCCGCTCTTCCTCTTGTTTCGTTCATCTCTCCTTCTCTAACGCCGGCGCACCTCCGCGCTCGTCGTCTCCATCGGCTGGACACCTTCCTCGGTTCTGGCCCTTTCCAACACGCTCAACGGCTCTCGGACGCGAATCTTCTCCCCTCACGTTTGAGCCAGTCCAACGTGTCCACGGACACGAATCCCTGCCTCCCGAACGCGAACATATTCTCTTCGCGTCCGACCACTCCCTGCCTTTTTCGCGTCCGCCCCACTCCTTGGCCTCCACGAGTCCACGGACCTGAATCTTCTCTTCACGGACGTGAATCCTCGCATGTACGTGACCTAACTACTCTCTGACCCACCTACTCTGTCCTCACCTACTCCGTTGCCTACTTCCCATCGGCCAACCACTCCTCATCGGCTGGCCGGCCCACTTCCCATCGGGTTCTCACATCCTTAATCGGCCAATCCGTCCTTTCATCGGCTTCCCCCTCCCATCGGCTTCTTTCTCCCATCGGCTCTTTGCTCCCGTTCTCCCGTCATGGCCACCGAGTCTGCTCTCAGCTCCGGTACTCTCCCAGTCGTCGAATCTGCTCTGGCCCTCGGTGCCTCAGACCACACCTCGGGCACAACCTCGCCGATCTTCTCCCCTCCCTACGCTGCTGTGAACGTGAAATCTCATGTTCCTATCTCCCTTGACATTAACGTTAATTATTCTAAGTGGGTTTTCTTCTTCAAATCCCTCTGTAGAAAATTTGGCCTCCGGTCCCATATTGATGTCACCAACGCCACACATCTTCCATCGTTCGCCCGGGCTCATGACATGCTAGTTCTTAAAGAACTCCGTCTGGCCAACGATGAGAAGACAGTGGCCCACACCGCTCTTCTTGCCGCAGCCGATAATGGCTGCCGAGTTTCTTGCGCTGCCACTTCCTCCCGCGGTCGTGGTGGCCATGGCTCCGGCCATAGCAACACAGCCCGCACTGGGAAAGGCAAGGGCAAAGGCAAAGGCAGGACCTAGCAGGGTCCGACGCCATCACGACCTACCTCGGTCCCTACCCACCCTACCAGTCCCACGGGTCCGTGGCTCTGCTACAACCCCTAGGCGCCTCAGCCCCAGCCACGCAGCCCTATCGGCTGGCAACCCGGAGTTCTCAGCGCCCATCCTCAGGCTCACCTGGCATCGGCTCCCGTTCTGCCGCCTCAGCCGATGCTACCGACCCCAATCACCCAGTCGGTTCCCTCCTGGAACCAGGCTAGCCTCGTCGCTGCTCTCAACCAGATGACGCTCCAACCACAGCATCCTTGGGTGCTAGACTCTGGGGCGTCTTCACACATGGCGTCATCGCCCGGTATACTTCGCTCCTGTTACCCCTCTTCCTCCCCTTTTGTCACCATCGGCAATGGTTACTCTCTTCCTGTCCAATGCTGAGGTGACTCTTCTCTATCTACATTCACCACTAACCTCCCCCTACGCAATGTTCTTATCGTCCCTTCTCTTATTCACAATCTTATATCTGTTCGCCAATTCACACAAGACAACAACTGCTCCATTCTCTCCTCGACCCTTTTCTTATTCACAATCTTATATCTCTTCGACATCTCTCCTCGACTAGATCATGGCCCGACTCCATTCTGAGTTCGCCATGACCGATCTTGGTCCTCTCCACCATTTCCTTGGCATCTTTGTAACTCGTTCCATCCACGTGCTGTTTCTTTCCCAACGCCTGTACGCCATCGACCTCCTCCAGCGTGCGGGCATAGCCGACTGTCACCCCACGGCTACCCCCGTCGACACTCGAGCCAAACTCTCTGCTGCCGATGGCGCCCTCGTTGTCGATCCCTCTCACTATCGGAGTCTTATCGGGGCTCTCTACCTCACACTCACCCGACCCGACCTCACGTACGCTATCCAGCAAGTGTGCCTCTTCATGCACGCTCCGCGCGAACCTCACCTCACGCTGCTCAAGCGCATCCTACGCTACGTGAAGGGCATCCTCTCCAACGGGCTGCATCTCAGCTCTAGCCCCATCGACTCCCTCACCGCGTACTTCAACGCGGACTGGGTAGGCTGCCCCGACTCTCGACGCTCTACGTCGGGCTACTGCGTTTAACTCGGTGACACTCTTGTATCCAGGTCCTCAAAACGCTAGACTACAGTGTCCCGATCCAGCGCTGAACCGAGTACCACGCCGTCGCCGAGTGCTGCTGGCTTTGCCAGCTTCTCCAAGAGCTCCGTGCACCCCTCTCCACCGCAACCGTCGTCGACTGCAACAATGTCAGTGCCGTCTACATGATCGCCAACCCGGTCCATCACCGACGCACCAAACACATCGAGATCGATATCCACTTTATTCGTGACAAGGTTGCATTAAGACAGGTTCGGGTGCTCCATGTACCATCGGCACATCAATTTGCCGATATAATGACCAAAGGCCTGCCCACGTTTTTGTTCACTAGTTTTCGGTCCAGTCTCTATATCTACAGACCATTGGGTTAGGCTGTATATATATAGACCTGACCCCTTGTATACGTTTGGGGGGTCATAGTCATTGTACACATTCTACAGTGCTGAACACAAATATAGGATAATCTTTTACACTTGTACTCTTAATTTAAAAAACCAAGGCTAACAAATAGAAAGTGACAAAAAAAACTCCTAAATTAATTCTAGACTTAACTTCTAAAATTCAAAACTGACTTCGTGGGACCTTAACTTTGTGCAGGCAGCTATGCGTACACAGCTTACACTCCTCTTAACTTGCCTCCAGAAGAACAATCTGTGGAGCAACGCAGAAAACACAGCAACCATACATGTTAGCCTTGGTCTTCAGAAGTACCCAAGAATTCTATGGTATTTCAGGTATCGACGATTTCACGTTAATTAGATGCAGGCTTCTCACGGATGACTTCCTGCACATATAGATACAACGATGACAACTATTATTACGTTGATGATCAATTGTTCCTCAAAGATTGCAAACCGTGTGAAGAGAATCATTTAATTTACCGAGGAATGAGACATGAGGTAATGCAGCCCTGCGACATTTAACCAGTCCAGAAACATATGAATCCGTATGAACCCAACCATGCGAGAGTATCTCATCCACAGTATGATCCACTATCTGCTTAACAATAAAGAGGAGTGAATTTCAGAACACTCCCAAATTTTTATGGTTGAAGAAAAAACAACCAGGATAACTTATCATACAACCTCACTGTTAGACAGACTACTGGCCTGGGCTGTATATATATAGACCCGACCCCCTCGTATACGCTCGGGGGATTGATAGTTACTGTACACTTTCTACATGGTATCAGAGCGAGTCTAGACATCTCGGCACGCTAGCTTCTCCCCCTGGCGAGCCGACCCTTTCCTCCTCGTCGTCGACGTCTTCTTCCCGTCGCCGACTCTCTTCCCGGTACTCCCCTCGCTCTCTCGTCTTCATTTCTTCTTCTCCCCGTCTCTCCCGCAGTCACCTTTTCTCCGCCCCATCTCTGCGCGACCAGGCAACGGTCTCGATCCGCCTCCTCGTCCCTCCTCGCACCCGTATCCGCTCTTCCTCTTGTTTCGTGTATCTCTCCTTCTCTGACGCCGGCGCACCTCCGCGCTCGTCGTCTCCATCGGCTAGACTTGTCCAGCCCTCCATCGGCTGGAAACCTCCCTCGGTTCTTGCTCTTTCCGACACACTCAACGGCTCTCGGACGCGAACCTTCTCCCCTCACGTCCGAGCCAGTCCAACGTGTCCACGTGTCCACGGACACGAATCCCTGCCTCCCGGACGCGAACATATTCTCTTCGCGTCCGGCCACTCCCTGGCTTTTTTGCATCCGCCCCACTCCTTGGCCTCCACGAGTCCATGGACGTGAATCTTCTCTTCACGGACGTGAATCCTCGTACGTCCGTGACCCAACTACTCTCTGACCTACCCACTCTGTCCTCACCTACTTCGCTGCCTACTCCCCATCGGCCAACCACTCCTCATCAGCTGGCCACTCCTCACCTACTCCGCTGCCTACTCATCATCGGCTGGCTACTCCTCACCTACTCCGCTGCCTACTCCCCATCGGCCAACCATGCCTCATCGGCTGGCCACTCCTCACCTACTCCGTTGCCCACTTCCCATCGACTTCTCACGTCCTATTTATCCTTCGGCCGATACCGTTCCCTCTCCATCGGACACCCCACTTCCATCGGCTCCTCACTTTCCATCGGCTCTCCCCACCCTATCAGCTAATCCATCTCTATCGGACCGATTGGAATACTCGGCCCACCCGACCTCATCGGCTCAGGCCGATCTAATTCCTCCTTTTCCTCTTGTCTACAGTCGTCGACTCGGAGCTGATGATGTCCTCACCCGACCAGTTCTTCCCATTACTCCCGCACCCCCATCGGCTCCAGTTCCCTCCACCTCTCACATTGTCACCCGCTCCCAGACCGGGTCTCTCCGACCCAATCCGCGCTACGGTCTCTCCGCTGTCCACAGCTCTATCTCACCTATCCCGGTGACTTCTCGCTCAGCCTTGGCCGACCCTCAGTGGCGCGCGGCTATGGCCGACGAGTACAAGGCTCTAATGGACAACGAGACCTGACGCCTCGTTCCTCGACCTCCCGGCGCTAACATTGTGACCGGTAAGTGGATTTTTAAACACAAATTTCACGCCGATGGCTCCCTTGCCCGTCACAAGGCTCGCTGGGTAGTCCGGGGTTTCTCCCAACGACCCGGTGTCGACTACGACGAGACCTTCAGTCCCGTTGTCAAACCCGCCACCATCCGAGTCGTCCTCACCTTGGCTGCCTCTCGCTCCTGGTCGATCCATCAACTAGACGTGAAGAACGCCTTTCTTCACGGCCACCTGACGGAAACAGTCTACTATCAGCAGCCCCTAGGCTTCGTCGACCCTTCTCGGCCCGACGACGTCTATCTCCTTCAACGCTCTCTTTACGGCCTCAAACAAGCCCCTCGTGCCTGGTACCAGCGCTTTGCTACCTATCTTCGGCACATCGGTTTCGTGATCTCTGCGTCCGATAGTTCCCTGTTCACTTTTCATATCGGCTCCACCACTGCCTATCTACTTCTCTATATCGATGACATTGTCCTCACAGCGTCTTTGACATCTCTCCTCGACCAGATCATGGCCCGACTCCACTCTGAGTTCGCCATGATCGATCTTGGTCCTCTTCACCATTTCCTTGGCATCTCCGTAACCCGTTCCATCCACGGGCTCTTCCTTTCCCAACGCCAGTACGCCATCGACCTCCTCCAGCGTGCGGGCATGGCCGACTGTCACCCCACGACCATCCCAGGCGACACTCGAGCCAAACTCTCCACCGCCGATGGCGGCCTCGTTGCCGATCCCTCTCACTATCGGAGTCTTGCCGGGGCTCTCCAATGCCTCACACTCACCCGACTCGACCTCACGTACGCTGTCCAGCAAGTGTGCCTCTTCATGCACGCTCCGCGCGAACCTCACCTCGCGCTGCTCAAGCGCATCCTACGCTACGTGAAGGGCACCCTCTCCAGCGGGCTGCATCTCAGCTCCAGCCCCATCGACTCCCTCACCGCGTACTCTGACGCGGACTGGGCAGGCTGCCCCGACTCTCGATGCTCTACGTCCGGCTACTGCGTCTATCTCGGTGACACTCTTGTATCCTGGTCCTCAAAACGCCAGACTACAGTGTCCCGCTCCAGCGCTGAAGCCGAGTACCGCGCCGTCGCCCACGCCATCGCCGAGTGCTGCTGGCTTCGCCAGCTTCTCCAGGAGCTCCGTGCACCCCTCTCCATCGCGACCGTCGTCTACCGTGACAATGTCAGTGCCGTCTACATAACCGCCAACCCGGTCCATCACCGACGCACCAAACACATCGAGATCGATATTCATTTTGTTCGTGATAAGGTTGCATTAGGACAGGTTCGGGTGCTCCATATACCATCGGCACATCAATTTGCCGATATAATGACCAAAGGCCTGCCCACACCTTTGTTCACCAGTTTTCGGTCCAGTCTCTGCGTCCGTTCCCCTTCCGCTACGACTGCGGGGGGTGTTAGACAGACCACTGGCCTAGGTTGTATATATATAGACCCGACCCCTTCGTATACGCTCGGGGGATTTATAGCCACTGTACACTTTCTACACTCACCACTATTCAAATTGTAGTTAATTTGACCATATTCTCAGCAATATTGTCCAAAAAATACAGAGAATAATTAAATTAGTTATCTTAGTCAACTACTAA
The DNA here is from genome assembly GCA_030770085.1 of Oryza coarctata. Taxonomy (NCBI): domain Eukaryota; kingdom Viridiplantae; phylum Streptophyta; class Magnoliopsida; order Poales; family Poaceae; genus Oryza; species Oryza coarctata. Next base: position 17,538,820 of record CM061475.1, read on the forward strand.
ACTATTCAACGGAGACTTCCTTATACATGAGAATACAGCATACATGTGCACAACATTTCATTTGGGATTTACATAAGTGTCGGATTTTGTGAAATCTGAGGACCATAAGACGTAGAAAGGGTGACGTTAGAATATGTGGACCAAAAAGGTGTACCTTGTATCCATCAATTCTTGTTGCCTTTATAAAATCTTCTGTCAAAATTTTCATTTCTTATCGAAATCATGGGAAAGTGCATGCAGATCACGGGTGATTTCGTCTTTGAAAGGACCATTGTGGAGCTTATCCACGGTATCTTGAACAAGGATATGTGTTATTGCCCCTAAGCCTCCAAAAGGATCAAGAAAGGATAGAATAGTTTCCATTTTGACCCTATTATGATATGCATCCTTGGCAACCTCACAAAAGATAGCTGTGTACGTCCTCACCATCTACATTTCAGAAAGGATAAGTACGTCCATTGCAATTTAAAAGTGCTATAGAAAGAAACTTTAGAACTTACCTGATCTGATGTACATTGAGAAATTTCGGTTGTACCAAGCCCGAAGGCCGCAACATCCTATAATGTTTCAATACAATTGGTTCATTAATTTTAGAAATACCAAATATATTATACTTCATATAACAAATGGAAAATGCACACGTGACAACATAATTTACCATGACCTCCGAAGCTAAATCTAGAGCTAGTTCTACTTTTCCGCAAACAGTTAACGCCATCGCCTTCGCATCTGAATTCTGTCATATCACCAAATGAATAGAGAATGAAATGTATCAACTATACACTCATTAGTGCTGCAACAGATTTATTCCTGTAGCTATTTTTTTCATCTACCAAAAGCATTCTTGTTAAAATTTAACCATGTGAATTAGTCTTTCTAAGAAAGAGAAGGGCTATTAATTTTAGCACATTTGCCTTTTAACACTGATTTTGGTGTATTAGCAAAAGAAGTAAACTTCATATAACCGCCCAAAGCTTTGGTCAGTTGGTGCAAATACATATCAATAGCAACGTCATTATTGTGGATTCTTTTAAGTAAAAGCTTTTCCCAATTGTTTCATGGACAGAGTATATATAAACAAAACTAACCAGAATGTCAGAACTGCAAGAACATATCTTCTGCGCGATGACTGAAATTTGGTCCTTCTCCTTACGAAACATATCAGGGGGAGTACGCTTTAAAATAAAATTAGAGGCATTAGGAACAACAAATATAAATCTAACAGCAGGAAGTTTGTTAATAATCGCTGACTCGCCTTATAAAGAAAAATAATCTTGATTACCTCTGTCCCTAGAGTAGTAAAAGTAACATAGATTGTTTTCAAATATACATTGGAACCTCTGTTTTTTCGGAATTAGGTCCAGGATAACATGTTGCCTTTGATAAATAAGGTCACACAATTTTGCAACACTCTTGTTTACATGAAGAAATTTAAACAACGGCAAATGCCAAAACATCTATAATTAGTTACCAACATTGGCAAATGCCAAAGCATCTATCATTAGTTACCAGATTAGTCCTATGTTTGCTTAATTCCCATTTATCATCTATGTCTCGAGGGACTAGTATTAAAAAAATCAACCAGATTAACATCTGAAATCGAAACTTTACCAGGCCCAAGGCGGCTCTGAATTCCTCCCAGAACTTGTCTAATTTCTCCTGGAAGATGATTGCTGGATTCTTTGAGCTTGCAGTTGCATCCTGATTCGAGGAAGCACAAAAGCCTAGATTAGATATTTAGATTCGATGCGCGAGAAGGCTCGGAAGAGCTGATGACGCTGCGTCGGCCGTTTAAAGTACCTCGTCGGCACCGTCGTCCTCATGCTCCCGCTCCGGCTCCGGCTCAGGTTCCGCAGGCCTCTTCAGACAAAGGGAAAGGACTGTATCCTCCTCACCGGCGCTGGCGAGGCGCGGCCGAGGTGGCTAGTCAGAGGGAGGAAGGCCGGGGTACCCGCGCGCCGCGACGACGACGCAGCGGCCACGGCGAGGTGGGGCGGCAACCAGACGGGGCGGAGCGCCGCCATGTGTACCGGAGTTTAGCGAGGAGAGGAAGAGGTCGAGCTAGGCGATCGATACGGCGAGGCCAAGCTGGTTAATGAATCGCTCAGTTTATTTTCTGTTCGTTGCAGCCGCGCAACGTATCGCGCACAATTAGTTACCATAATATCTCGCAGAATTCTACCAAATCATAATTTAAATTTTAAGTTCAGAGATTTCTGATCAAAAATCTAATTAAATTATCCAATTTCGCTCGAAATTTACACCAGACACGCGAAACACGACCACATTTGACAAGCAAACGTGTATTGATTTCTAGCTGAAAAATATAGGCATCGTCTGGTTACAAGGGATTGGTATGTTTCTACTGGGCGTAGTCGTAGATGAAGTCGGAGTTGCCGACCATGGCGTTGAGCACCTGGGAGACGAGGAAGCCGCTGCCGGCGACGACGGCGATGATGAGCAGCGCCGTGACGGGGTTCTTGAGCAGCTCCACGATGGGCTGCAGCAGCGTGTACGCCACCCCGGTGCTCACCGTCACCACGTACAGCGCGTACCGCCGCATGTTGTCCCAGAACTCCTCCACCAGCGGTCCCTCCGGCCCCAGCGCCGCCGCGGGGCCGGCCCCCGCCGACAGCGCCAGCGCCGCGGCCACCCCCGCCGTGATGCCGCCGATCAGCGCCCACGTCGGGAGCCCGCACGTCATGCCTCCTCCGCCAACGCCGGCTTCTCCCTCCTGCGCGGGTTCTTGAAGGAGGAACTGCTGCTCCGTCTTCCTGGGCGACGGCGGTACGGTCACCGCGAGGCGTCGCTGGTTGGTTGGGGTGGGTTCCGGGGAATGGAGGCGAGCTTGGACGAAGGCGGTGCGGCCATGGCGGAGGCGGTGTGAGGGAGAGAGGCGAGGCAGGTGGAGGTGGGTGCAGTGGTGGTGGAGGAGCGAGAGATTGTTCATCTTGCGCGGCGGCGGCTTGGCCGGCGGTGAGGACGCCGCTGCGATGAGGGAGGAGGAGTGTGTGGTGACGAATTGCGGTTGCAGCGATCGGCATTGTGGTGGGACTCCGTCAAATATAAGTAAGATATAATTCGTATCGTTTAATCGAAAAATTAGATATAACGTTTTTGAGTGGTTTTAGTTAACGTGGTGCAGCACTTTGACCTGTGTGTTTTTAGATGATGTGACGTTTAGTGACATTTGAGTATAAATAAATAAATAAAATATGTGCTTATATGTTATTCATATGAAAAATAAAAATAAAAATAAAAATATAGTAAGTTCTATTCTCCACTCACTCTATACTTTAACTATCTCGCCTCTCTTTTCGACAACGAGATATGTAGACTCTAGCTCAAGCTGTCACTATTGCCGTGTTTCCCTCTACGAGCCAGTCTCTCTCCTCTCTTCCCTCTTCCTTTAGATTGAGTGCTAGTGATAGGACGACATCAAACCATACGGACTCCATGTCCGTTGAGGCTAGCATCGTCTCCACCTCCTCGACGGTAGGCTGTTTTTGTAAGCTTGAGCTTGTTGAGAGCTCACTAGGAATAGAGAGAGAGTGAGGGGATAGGTGAGGATTGATCCCATTGACATAATGAATGTAGTGATGATAGCACTTATAAGGATGCTAGTGGAGAGGATGAATGATAATTACAATGAGGATGTCAAGCTTGAGCTGCCAACTCCCGATGCCATACCTTGCACTCGTCGCTAACTTCGCAATAGCATCCCCATCAATTCCTTCCTCTCACCGCCTCTTCCCCGAGTTGATTAGATTTGGTCATGGTTGCCGGTGATGGTTCCTCAAGAACTTAGGTGGTGGCTCTCATGCGAAGGGCCAGCAGTTACTTGTTGGTTGGGACTCACTATGACATCGAGATAGCAACGCACTACTTTACACCAACGCTCAATGAAAACCTAGGTTCTAGAGGATCTAGATGTTGGTGGTGAGGTCCTGTAGGTGCCCGCACAAGTTTCCTCATCGCTGTGGTGGAGGGAGGTGTTGGAGGGGCAGCGAGCTTGGAGAGCTAGCTGTTTTCTCCACAACGATCGTCAAAGATGGACATCGACGCTGCTGATGAGATAGGATCCTCATCCTCCTTCTCTGACGAGGTGGGATATCCATCCTTCGATGCCAACCTCCATAAGTTCATTGTCCTCCGACCACTAGCCTTATCAGCGGCGAAGGCAATTGCAGAGAGAGACCGGAAAGATTAGAAGAGAGGATGGGGGGAAAATTAGTGATTCCAATAAGCCTATGAATAACTAGGTCAACGTGCCACGTTAGTAAAAACCACTGTCAAAACATCTCATTTTTAACGGTTTTAATAGTGGAATGGAAACATACCTGTTTTGCGGTTAAGTGATAAGAATCATACTTGTACTCGAGGGAGTCCAAGTTGACTTATTCCTTGTGTTGGATGCGTGCGGGTGGTGTGGTTTTTTGTTGGGCCGATGGGAATGTTGTTGGGCTGATGCAATTGTTGTTGCTAGTTGGGCCGGTACAGATGTATAGTGGGGCAGGGATGCTTCGTGTTTATGGGCTTTGGCTTTGTGCTTTTTACGCCTTCGGTTAGCCAAGGGTTGATGCTTTTTATCTGTTCAACGATTTAGCAAATCGTTTGCTTCTCTCTGCTAGAAAGAGGGTCACCTCGTGATTAGTGTTTGCTTTAGTAAATATATAGATAGACCATATATTTACGTAAGTAACCATACGTATTAAACATTTTGTCATAAGCGTTGATAATAATTAGTTTTGGCTATATTTATTTCACTTGATCTAAATTCTATTATTGTCCATATCTACTTATTACACATTCTTACTATTATGCATAGTAGATTTAGGGCCTACTCTACTGCCCTGGCAGTGATAGTTATGCAACTATATAGCAATAGCATTTGCAGCTAAGCAGCCCTTTTTATTTAAACAAGCTATTTTTTAAAAGAAAATGAAGCGTCGGTGCTCATTTTAATTTTTAAAATATAGAGGGATACAGTAATAGAATTAACTTCGCGCTATCATCTTTACGCTTGGTTTTCAGTGATACGACGGTCCTCTTAAAAGCTATCGATAATAAAAAAGAATATTTGTTAACTGGATTTGACGATATTACGAAATTACGTATACATATGGTAATTTTATCGATCCAGATTTTAACTTTTGCGCAACATAGTTTTACTGAACTGAAGGCGCAAGCCGAAATCCAAGGGCAGCAAAAGGTGAAAACCACACCCCTCTGTCAGCACTGCCGGTTACCGCTAAATCTGCCCGCCCGCCACAACACCAGGGGACGAAACGGAGTGAGATTCATTCGGACGCGGATCCTCCAACTTGACCTGGTAAAGCCACGCCGTGACTTTGGCCTCAATCCAGCCGTCCATTTCATCTAACGGAGCATGTTTGTCTGAGTTGGCTGCTTGGTTTATCATCTACATTTGCTTGCTAAGCTAAGCTAGTAAGCTATTTGAGGCCTTGGAATAAGAACAACACATGCAATCAATTTTGGCAGCATAGTGATCACTCTGCACCGGCAAAACAAATTAAATGACACCCAAATGACCGATGTGCAAAAGTGATAAAGATCTCTACTCGAATGATATGGCGTAACTCATTTGAAAAAGTCTTTGAATTAAAACTTGGCCCATTTAATCTCCAAATATATATACTACTTCCTCTGTGCCAAAATAAAATAACTATAGCTCTAACATTCAAAAGATAAATTAAGTAGGGATGGAAAAAATCATAAACGCCTCTTGTTATTTATTTTGGAATAAATTTTGAACCCAAAATTTTAGTTATTTTAGAAGGGAGGTACGTGTCAAATCACAAATACATTTAGGGCATAATAAAAATGTTGCCACTAATATATTCATATTTCAAAGTGTGTTTATAGAGTGTTTTTATATTTTCAAGCCTCTACTTTTGTGCATGAATATCGGTACTGTCATTATTTTAACTTGGATTATTGTTTTAATTGTCTTTAGCTAATAAACTTAAACGTAGCACAAAGAGAGACAGACAGTGCATTCAGATGTTAATGAGCCAAGTAATAATGGGCTGATCTGTTTGGATAAACATATGTACTCAGTAACAGAGTGACTTTACTAGCTTCTCCTAACAAAGTAATAACAGAGAGAAATGATGGCAAAGTAATTTACTCCGTTGGATGAAATGAACGGCTGAAAGGGGCAAAAGTCTGAGGATCCTTGTCCGATTCATTCCACCCTTGGCGCATTTAACTTTTTATGGCCCCTAAAGCAGAGTAAACTAGAGGGTGTTTAATTGGTTTTTTATTTCACTCATATATATGTATATGTGAGACCAGATCTACATGTCATAAAAAAGTCAAATATCCCCACACCCTCCTCCGCCTCCTCGCCGTCCCACCTCTCTCCTCCGCCGCCGCAGCTCGCGCCCTCCCTTCTCCTCGCCTTCCAGGAGAGGAGAGTGAGAGGAGGCGCGGGCGCAGGGAGTCCGTCCTGGGAGGCGACGAGATTCTCGCCCGGTCCTTCCGCCGCCCGCCGGTCTGGTTGTTTCCGCCGACAACGCCGCCGCCGCCGTTCGGCCGGAGGAATTTTTGAGGAGGAGGAGGAGTTTCTTTGGCGCGAATCAGCCGGAGAGAGCGCCTGCCTGCCGCCGCCGTTGGTGGCTGCTTCATGGAGTGTTTCCTGCTCAGCCTGAACCCGTTCCTGTTCAAGCCGATTTGGCCGGCGAGGGCCGCCCCCAAATCTCCCTGAAGCCCTAGGAGTCATCCTCCTCCTGCCCAGGGATTGCAAGAAATCCCCGGCGGCCCTTCTCCACCCCCTCGTTTTCTTGGTTAATCTCGAGTGTCCCGTGAAATTCGCCTCTTCTCGGAGGATTCTGAGAGAGGCGGCGCGGCTGACCGCCGACCCTTCGTTCGCCGAGAGCCCTAAATGCGTCGTCTTCTCCGGATAACCTCCTGAAAGGGCATGTGCTCGCCGCAAGAGGCCCCTCGTTTCGTTTAGTGCTTTCGGGCTGGGAATCCTTCTTGTTCTTGGTGGTGGTGCTGCAAGGATGGCGAAGGAGGAGGACGGCCCGGAGTTCGTGAGGTGGAGGGAGGATTTCGTGTCTCAGGAGAGGGGCAGCCGCGTCGTGCATTACTACCTCGAGGACGCGGCGGGGGTGTCTCACCTCGCCGTCGTCGGCACGGAGCGGAGCCTGCGCCACATGCTCTACATCGTCTCGGAGGACTTCCGCGAGGCGCAGGGATGCGGCGTTGTTGATGGCGGGTCAGGGGTGTTTGCGCGCAAGTGGCGGTCACGCCGTGAGGTGGTGGATTGGCTCGCCTCCTTCCTTCCGGCGAAATCCCTCGCCTCGAGTAATTCTCGCCTCCTTTGTTTATAATGCTCATACATGAGTTCGTCTGATACTGAATATACCAATAGCTGTTTTATATGTTGTGTAGCGACTTAAGACTTTGTAACCTAATGAAGTAATGATGGTTTGGGGTATGTCTGATGTTCACAGTAGGCTCATAACAATGAATGTAGGCTGTAGCTTAGACCTTAGTAGTAATATTTTGAATATCTAGAAGATCATGTGCAACTTTCTGTGTATTTCCCTAGTGCATACTCTTTTTTTTTTCTGCAATGGTTAGAATACAGCAAATTTAAATCTTCAAGGGCCTTTCAAACTAAAAAGTTTTACCTGAAAGACTTATAGCCATGTGGAGGCTGTTGGTTTGTTTCCACCTGTTAGATTAGACATGGTAACACCCACTATGTGCTAGCTGGTAACATATGTTACTGTAATCACAACATTTGGGACTTGGGAGTGCTTATGCTTTGTTCAAGTTTAAACAGAAGCCCGTTCGAACAGGGAAATTCCATGTTCAACTTTTTATGGTAGCTTGTTAGTGACAGTTTGTCCTTAGCAGTGTTTTAAAAATAAGGTGTACAAGGCTGCAAACAAGGAATGGGTGCCCCAACCTTGTACCACTTAAGCCGCATAAGCTCTACAAGGTGGGGTAACCACATAGAACTGCGTACTGCTTTTTAAATTGGTCCTTAGTAATCATTTTTTTCTTGGTTCCTTTTCTTACCACATAATGGTCTGATTACCAGTTTTTTCATCCCGTTCAGCATATAACTTGTTTGATCAACATATGAATCATTTCTTTTAATTGCTTTTTCACCTCAGAACTTTCAAAGTTCGGACCACATATGGGTAATGGCATTGGATTGGATGGATACAGTGAACCTGATAGCTTTATGTGTCACAATCTGGTATGCAATCACTTGTAACTTTGCATATGGTTTGTTTTCATCTTTTTTAGCGTATTGATAATTTTTTTACTACATTGTTAGGGGAAAGCCTGTAGCTCGGACATTGTGTGGTCTGGTTCATCCTGGACTTGTGGCAAGCAGCTTTACCACTATAAAGCTTTTTGTCGTAATGGTACCACAATATCTGTAAGTATTTTGTTATGGTCATGTGTGTGTACCCATTTACCATATTGTTTTCTGAGCTTCATATGGCATCTTCTTTGCAGACCCACTCTTTTGTGCTTGTCATGTCTGAGGAGGACAGTCGCTATCTTGCATACTTGGAAGATATGTATGAAGATAAGAAGGGGCAGAAGAAGGTTAAAGTGCGATGGTTTCATCAAAACCAGGAATTTGCTTGCGCTATACCTCCTCCCCCTCCTCATCCTTGCGAAGTTTTCATCACTCCTTATTCTCAAGTAATCAGTGTGGAGTGTGTCGATGATATTGCAACTGTGTTAACTCCTGAGCATTACGAAAAATGTGCCAATGCATTGCCAAATTCTTCTATGGTGGGAATCTGTTTCTGCTTTCGCCAATTCAGTAAAAATAAGTTTAAACGTTTTGACCTGAGATCATTGCGTGGATATTTTAGTCAAGATGTTGTTTTGGTCTTAAAAATTCCTCATGAACAAGAAAAGGATGATGGTTCTGATATCATAAAAACAGTTGAGCATTGGGCACCTGGTAAGACAGAGTTTCCAAAGCAGTTTGAGAGGCTTTATTCGAAATGTTTGGGTTCTAAAATCTGCCGAGGCCCACAAGAAGACTCCATAGCATCTTATCAGAATCCAAGTAGTAAGCAGTCTCCCAGAAAACATCTCTTGGTCAAGTTTATCAGGCCCCAGAATCAGCATATGCCAACCTACAATGTTGGTGACAGAATAGAGGTCTTGTCTCAGGACAGTGGGATTGTAGGCTGCTGGTTCAGGTGTACAGTTCTCAAGTCATGTACTAATCATAACAAATTGAAGGTTCAATATGATGATCTCCAGAATGCTGATGACAGTGGGAGATTGGAGGTATGACTACTGATCTTATTTTGCAATTGAAGTTGTATATGTATTTTTGAAAGGCAAAATACATCATAATATTTTGCATTTTGTTACTCCCATTCTTTTTCCTAATGCCATGATTTATTTGATCAAGTCTGTATAAAATGTATCCTTTGATAAGAGGATGAGATTGTTTTTTTTTTTTTTGTAAACCAAGCTCTCTATGCTTCTGTTCAGGAGTGGGTACCTGCATCAACATTGGCTCATCCTGATAAACTGGGATTGAGGTGCCTGGAGCGACTCAGAGTTAGGCCATGCCTTCAACAAAATAGTTTGGCTGATGGCACTAATCTTTTACCTGGAACTGCTGTTGATATATGGCAATTTAGTGGCTGGTGGGAAGGAATTCTAGTCAGTGCAGAAAACATTTCAGCTGATAGCGTACAAATATATTTTCCAGGTAAATTTCATTTTTGAAATTATTTTTTTCTGATTGTGTCTTCCATATGAAAAACAATAAGTTGTCTTGATAAAATGGTTGTCTCTAGACATGTTGAGAGTAAAATCATGATTTTACGTGCACCAGGCATCATTTTTGCTCTGGCTTAACCTGAAATCTGCATGATGTATCTGTTTTTGACCTTTGAAACTACACCTTTTTGAAAATGGTGAATTCCTAGAAGTCATATCTTAGTAAACCTCATCATCAACCAACAGTTCATATGTTCTTTCATTCTGTATTTCATCTGCAACATGATGATATTTCTATTGTTTTTACAGGCGAGAACTTTTTTAGTGTATGCCAGCTAAAAAATTTAAGAATTTCGAAAGATTGGGTTAAGAACCATTGGGTAGACATCGCAATGAAGCCAGACGTGTTGTCGAAAATACCTTCAGTTGGTGTTCAAACAAGGCAAGCTGATAATCTGACATCTGTTGGGAGGACAGACTCCGGAAGTTCTGCAATCTCTAGCCAAGAGCTTGCAGCCGTACAAACAAACTCCAGTGAAGATAAACAAACAGGAGCTGATCAGCCAACAGAAATTAGTTTGACTGATATGGCCTCTGCTTTTGAAGAGGGTGAGAAACAAACAGTTCTAGGTAAGCGACCTAGAGAGGATGATGCTGAACAAGATTGCAATGGGGAAGTAGGAATAGATGTTGGCAAATTGTGAAGTTTGGGCAGCTCAACCTCATTAGAAGTATGTACATAGCTAAAGATATGGTAATTGGACCCCAGTGGAAGTGGGGTTTTACTAGGTTGCTGATAGCAGCGCATCGACATCTCTTTTCATATGTGTCTTTCCTTGTTTCCTTGTTTTGCTGCTAGCTACCCTGTTTCTGTCATCAGATACAGAGATTACGAACTAAATATTACCCTAACCAGTCATATTGTATAGCAGTCTGATTTATCATTGCTTCTGTTATGTTTTCGTCTGGACTATTGTTCAAGTTTTTTTTTCTCAATTGTTCATATCGTTTTAAGTTCATATGTTTGAGAATAGCATGGTCGTCCTATTTTGCTTGTGTGCTGCAAGAGTATGACTGCATTTAAACTCTCTGAAAATGATATCACACATTGTGATTGGTATGGTGCGCAATTATGCATCTTATGAAGTATGAACTGCACTTGCGCATGTTGATCTGAAGAAGTTGCAAAATGAGTGTTTTTTTCCTGATCCTCAATTTTTGTATCATCTATTTATGGCATCCTGGGATCTGAAGTCAATTCTACTGGATGCCAATGCCATCCCATGATCTCATCATCATCTTCTGTTATGTTAGGCCTGATGTCCCTGGCATGAGCACGTCACATTCACATGATGCATTCCCTTGTTCCTTCACACATGCGAACTCTCATCTGCTATGATTGGCTGGTCTAACATATCTCATTTCACTACATATGGACGGTGTATCGAAGTTTGTTACATGGTACATCGTTACATGTCAGCTGTTATCTGCTAGGTGCATTTATCTATGTGCAACAATGGAGGATGCAGCAGCAATCTGAACTTCTGAAGAATCGCCATGATCTACAGCCGGAGCCACTGCTCGCCGCTGATGAAGCTCCGGCCGATGAACGACCGCGCCTCCTCGTAGGTGAGCGTCCGCGACCACGGCACCCTCTGCTTCGTGCTCGCCCCTGGCCCTTTGCAACTGTACTCCCCGAACAGCACCGTCCTGTCAGAAAATTCAGACAAATTTACTGCCATTTTCTAACGGATCATATGGCAGTATCCTCTCTAGGATTTCAGAAAATTTCGTTGGTAACAGCCTTGTCACATGTGGTAACTGAAATTCCCCTATCAAGACGGTTTGGTGAACCTGCCAAGCAACTACCTGCCCAGTTCCTATACCATTTGATCACGAAGGAAAACCAGTGGTAACTAGTAAAAATCAGCTAAAATCCGGATCGAACAAAGGGACCAGATCTAATCTCTCCGATAATTAATATGCCAGGTGAGTGTCAATCCTGACGGACAGGAGCTGCAATTGTAATTCTAATCAAGAATAAATTAAGTGTGATCAAATGGCAGCCAGTTGCTTACTTTGTTCTTGATTGATCACCCCAGTCGCTCCATCCCTGTGGGACGACGATGCCACTGAGGTCGCAGTAGGAGTAGACCACTCTGGAGTACTTGCCCCATGCTCTGCCCAGGTACAGCATGCCGGAGCCGGTGAGCCTGCAGCCGACGAAGCTGAACCCCGACTCCTCCGACGGCGAGCTCCGCTGTGACGCCGCGATCGCGCCATAGCTCGTCGCCACAGCGTGCAGCGTGCAACCCTGCCAAAAAAAAAATCAGATCGCCAATGAGCTTGTCAATGTGATCTGTCGCTCTCATTAACACTCACTCTGGCTTAGATAATTCTTTTTCGTTTAGTGACAGTTGTGCCAAGGTACCAAAAGAATGTGATCACTAATTCTGAACACCGATTTGTGTAAGAGCGCTGGTGTCATTGGTGAGCGCTAAGTGCCTAGCTACCTTATCCCACTTAGCTATATCGCTAGGCTAAGCCAAGTGCTCATCTAGGTGCCTCACTAGAGTGCCTACATGTTAGACACATAGCGCTAGTTCTTCGCTGTCAGGAATAAAACGGAAGAGTTAGCGAATGCCTGAATTGTGAGTTTGTGACAGATCTGTTGAAACCAACAGGAGACATGAATATGGTAACCTGATAATATCGACATAAAAAGTACCAATTGTCTTGAGCAAAGAGTAGGGGACAGTGTCCAAAGAATTTATCATGCTAATATAAGTTATGTTTGGGGAGCCTCTGGTGAGCTATAGAATCTGGAAAATAAACCAGTAATCAGAAGTTTAGTTTCTCAGCTTCTCACCGGCTAGATACTTACCAACTGTTTTTTATAATCTCCAGCTACACCAAACAGGACCATAAATAGGGATTATATATATTCTCACGCACAATGAAATAACAAAGCAAAACAAATTATGTATAATATCTTTCATGGTAGCAGTAGTCCTTGAATAGAATATAACAAAATCTTGTGGTTAATTTGGGCATCATGGCATAATGAAACACTTAATTAGTAGTAGTAACAGCTAGCTTAATTTACCTGGTACAAGGACCTTGCGTTGCCAAAGATGAAATCGATGGAGCCCTGGATGTCGCAGTGGTAGAGGAAGTGCCTCCCGATGTTGTCGAACAGCGTGTCCTGCGTCCCCAGTATCCTGCACCTGTACAGCATCGTCTTGTCGCCGGACAGCCGCAGCGCCACCGCTTGCTGCCCCACCGCCCCGGGCGGCGCCGCCGGCGCCGAGTTCTGCACACATCACAACCACCACAACGCGGTACGTGTTACATGCAAGAACACCTAGCCGACGTACGGCTCGTTTCGCCGGCGGCAACGTATGGTGTGTGCGTACCTCGAAGGTGATGTGGCTGGCGCAGAAGTAGTCGGCCTCGACGGCGACGGAGGCGGAGTAGAAGGTGCCGACCTGGTGCCCCGACGAGTCGACGTCCGACGCACGCGAGTGCCACGTGATCACCGTGTGGCCGGTGCCCATGCCGATCAGCGACACGAACGGCTTCGTGATCGGCACCGTCACCTTCTCCCTGCACGCACCAACAAGCCGGCGGCCGCCATTACAGCTTCCAGTCTCAAAAGCTTCGCGATAGCGAGCGGTCATGGCCATTAACTCCTCTCGAGGCGGTTATGAGAGGGAGCAGTAGTAGTGGAGGCGACGATCGAACGAACACCTACCTGTAGACGCCTGGCCGGATGAGGATCTTGATCCTCCTCGTGTTGCCGGCGGGGACCATGTCGACGGCGCCCTGCACGGTCCGGGAGTGCCCCGTCCCGTCCGGCGACACCACGATCGTCGTCATCGCCCGCTGATCGCCACCTTTTCTCTTGCCGCCACCGCCGGCCGTGTCGTCCCACGTGCTGCTCCGCGCGACTCCTACCCCGGCCGGTATGCTCAGGTCGTCCCACGTGATGAACCCGTCGCCTCCAACTCCGACGGCACCGCCCGCCACCGTCACGACGAAGACGGCCGCGACGACGACGAGCAGGCCCGCGGCCATGGCCACTGCCTTAGTCGAGAGCTCTCTAGCTAGGCAAGCTAGCTAGCTAACCACGTGGATTTGGAACACACGAGCGATCGATCAGCTTAGCTTAGTGGAGAATATATAGAGATAGCTGATTTCACATTACACACGCCATGGGTGATGATGATTACTACGACGACGAAGACGACGACGATGTGAGGTGGAAGAATGAAGAAGGGATGGAATGCAAGAAGACGTTGGAGGCGTGAGGAAGTGATGATGCCATTAAATATAGGAAGCGCCACAAAGCCATGGATGGATGTTTGGTGTGCCCATGGAGATCAAATATTTTTAGATTTTAGGGCACAAAAGTGGTGTCATGGACGGTTTCGTCGACCACGAAACCATTTCTCATGAGACTATTTCGTCCACGAAAACTTTAGCAGTTGTCACATAAAAAACCGCTTTCAGAAAGCTGGTCGCGTGAAGGAGGGGTTTGCTTGTCAGTGACTGTTTGGTGACGATTTCATAGAGTGGATTGTTGGTAGAGCTAGCATGATGGTGTTCCATGAACTTGTTTTATGGGCAGGGAATTCATAAGGGTGATAGTTATGACACACTTTTTGTGAGTAATTAAGTAGTGTGTCATGGCCTAATGGTTGGTGTTTTGTTTTATTAATTACAATAGGATGAGAATTGGAAAGGTTGGTCATGAATTGTGCACGAGAGAGACCAAGATTTGTTTGGGGAGTTTTTGTGGTGGAATTTGGACAAAGTAGCTGATCAATGGGGTAGTTAGTAATAAGTTGTTAGTGCAGAACGGTTGAGTCTAGCATGCACGTCCCACTTTCTCCCTTTTTACCTAGTTCTTGTGAATTGTGATGGTCAATAGTGAACTGCTTTTCTTGACCTAAATGGAGGAAAAAATAGATTGGCAAAATGTGTTCTAAAACAGAGCGCCGGTGCTTCAGATGAGAAGAACGGCATGAGATCAATAAGTCAATGACAATTTATTTTCTCTTGCTAGTTAATGGATTAGGCGAAGAAGCATTATGCAAGTGCGAGCCTAACACTGCTGAAGTCTATCAAATGGTCAATGCACTAGAGCTATTTTTGACGATTAGGTAATCATCTTCATTTGGTGAAACCTGCAGTTCAAACACGTTTACTGTGCAATCAGATCTACAGGACCTGTGCCTAAATTGCTCCAAAACTCAGTGAATCCGTGCTTATTCGCGACAATTTTTGTGAGATTTCATTTCCAAATAAGCACGATGAAAGCAGCTTTTAAGAATGCACTCTGTCGTTCAACTTAAACCCAAAATCAGCCTGTAAAGTCAGACAACTTTGTACAAGTGTAGAACTTAAAACGAATTCATGTCCTTGGTCATGCCTAAAATATGGACTAATGGTCCGTATTGGTATGAGGAATTGATGAATTCAATACAAGCTCTAGTACTTGCAGTTGTGCCATCGTGTAGCTGCCAATAGAAATTATTCAGCCATCCAAGAATGAAATGGCCCTATGGTTTCAGCTCATGGGCTGGTTAAAGATTTCGTAGTTGTCATGCTGTTCTGTGGAAATATCCAGAAGCTTCTAGAATCACCACAAGCGCAAACAGATATAGCATAATGTACGCATACAAATTGTTCTTGTTCAAGAGCGATCATAACATGGATACAAGTGATTCCTGACTTCCAAATATTTTATGAAATGATCCTTCACAATATGTTCAGGAGATTACCGAATTTTGGAATATTTTCATTTGGGTTACTCAGAATCCCAAAACACTCAACAAGAGAGGTGGGGTTTTGCTGTATCAACTATCAAGCACTGCAGAGAAGTTCAATTTTTGCATTCGGTGACAAACCAAGTGAACTACGATCATACTTACAAAGTGACCTTCAAGTGGGGCATTAAACTTTACATAATCCTAATACTTCACCAAACATTTGACACGTTTATTTCTGCAAAAAGAAAAAAGTATATATTAGGACCAAATAAATTCAGCATAGACAGCTCAACCAGATTGCTATAGGTTGGCAGTTTTTGGCAAGTGATTGAGTGGTGCACTAATGCAAGGCAGCATAAAAATGATGCTCTATCCCATTAGCCCAAGTGATTGAGTGATATACTGAGGTAAGTAAGGTTTGGAAACTGAAATGGAACGCCAATAGCCCACTACACCAATACAACATGGTATTCTAGATAAAATCTGCAATGATGACCACAAGTTTCATCCTTCACTCGTTACGCCATAGCCCACAATATTGTATATTAACCAGAATTTATGTTAAGACCCTCAAAAAAATTATGTTAAAACATCTACAGCTAGAAATAGTACAAAAATGGAAGCACAGATGACCAAAAGATGCCATGGATGATGTTATAGTTTATTAAATCGAAATTATCATGTGGCATCTTGTTTTACACACATCCCTCCTATCCATAAACACAGGCACAGCATTTTTCGTAGGAACTTATCATTCCTGAACTTGTAGTCAATTGAGAAAATGCAGTACCAACCGCGAAGCACACCAATGGGAACTAGGTATAATGAAGGAAGGCAAACCCTTAACAGTAATGAGATCCCTCTGGCAAAAAAGAAAAAGAAAAAGAAGACTACGCAGTGGGATCCATGTTCAATGAGGGAGGATTCACAGTCCTGATTTTGTGGTGTCCATACTTGGAATAAATCTCAGAATTTGGACTTACTTAAGTATCAGGAAAGTTAGAAAATTTTGCATAAGCTAGGAACTCTAACTAACTTATCTTCATCAAGCTACACATAGTTGGTAGACATTTCATAGCTGATAATCACACTTATGACATGCATAATTCTCACTGGGAAAAGGAAACAAAAAAATTTATTGCATATATAAGAAGGAAAAAGGTATCTCCATGCAGTAACATGATCAGGGATAATTTGTTCGTACCTAATACCTGTTCAACGATTGCTCAAGCTAAGGCCTGTTGACTGACATGCGAGCAATCTCAGATACGGCAGTCTCACTCGCCTGCATATCATCACCAGCAAGCTCCTCATATGCAGCCTCAAATGCTTCTTGCCAGAACCGTGGAAGCCGTACCCGATCACCGGTGCGTTTGTACACATCCCACATCTGGCGCGCTAGCTTCTCTTTTTCCTCCATCTCCTGCTCAGTTAATAGTTAGGCGAAACTTTAGTGGAAGTATTTCATTTGCAACTAATAATTGTCTCTACTTTTTGTTCATCTGTGTTTTGAGCTTACTGTAATTCTGCTGGAATTATGGACTAGACAACTATCTAGATGAAGCTTGGACAATTAACAGTTAACGCAACATAGCATATGTTGCTGACGCCAAAATCAAGAAGAGGCGAATGCTATCTCGTCCGCGTAATTGAACAGCTTAAAAATACCATCGGATAATAAGATATTATGTTTCCAACAGTGTGTGCCACTCCTTAGCATTTTTAGATAATGAACATTTTCTTAGCACAGAACTAAACCTCTTAGAAGAAGAGAATACGCAGTGTATGTTCAGGTGAACCCCTACATACACAAAAATTACTTGATTGCACAATGTTTGGTCTACCATTTACATTTCTAGTAAAATCGTCTGTTTGTGACTTTGTTCAAGGAAGTAGCCATTTCATCCCCACTCTGACATCTGGAACCAACCAATGCGTCTCCTGTTTTTGCAAGGTCAGACCGATCAGAGAATGCATTTACACATCGGAGTTCAGGAACAGATCAGGCAGCCACCGAGTGGCGGCTAAGATCTGGGAAGGAGGAAAGGGAGGGGAGGGCCTAGGGGAGACGTAGGAGGGGATCGAGGTCGTCGATAAGCGGATCGGGCAGGTCCCCGAACGTGGCGGCGAGGTCGCCGGAGGACCAGCGGATGGAGACGGAGGCGGCGAACATGGACCGGAGCGCGAGAAGGGCGATGGCGGCGAGCGCCCACGCCTTGTACCGGCCCTTCCCGAGCAGCAGCGCCGCCTCCGCCGGCGGAGGCAGGGATGGAGATCTTGGTCGCCGGCGGCGCCGTGGTAGTGGTGGTCGGCGCCCGCCTTCATGGCTGCCTCCGCTCCGGTCCAGCCGGTCCCGTCGGTGGCAATCACTGTGGCAGCTGGGAGTGGGCGATGCGTCTCGCTTGTTTCGTTTAAGGCGTGTCAGGGACTTTGATGGAATCAATCGGACCACTCAGGGTCTTTTATGGAAAAAATCTGTAGAGCTACGAATGGTAGAGATGCATATCAGGGGTTCCTGAACACACGCCGGATCGCTATGAATGGTATAGCCATCCAAGCTAGTGGGTTTCTGCAATATGAAAAAGAATAATGGATTCTCCCTAATTCAAATTCGCTAAAAAATAGAGGTTAAAAATACGGGAAGAATAGTATCCATCCATATGTTACGTATTATTAAACATCTACTTATAAACATAATAAAAATTAATTAATCACTATTTCACAAGCTCACAAATAATATTGTATATTTTTCTTTGAATGTTTTTTTAACAACTTAGTTACATCCTGTGTTTAATTTATATGAATCGGAGATACACATAGATATATATATACCTAAATCTAATTCTATAAGAAAAATACGGGTTAGGAAAAAAGTGTATATTATCCGGTACTATTTGTAATTGGTTTTGATTTTGATGGAAAATATAAAATAGGTACAGAAATAGCGTGACATAGTAATTGGTTTTTATTAAATAGGATATCCATCAATCTTAGGGGTTCCTTGCAAAATACATGGTTGCTACCAATGGTAATATTCGAAAAATGCTACTAGTAGTATATTGTATCACAAGGTTTCCCCAAAAAATACCAATTGGATTGTGGATTTTATTGTAAAAGGAGACATTCTCGAACCATGGCAGTGGCAGTGACAATGGCAACGAAGGCCACCTCCTCTCAATCACCACCATGCCCCTACCTCTCTCCTACGACACATCCTCGAGTGTACACAGTTCGTCTGCAGTATTGTATAGTAGGAGCTAATGACTTGTGGGTCCCAAAACAAGTGGGGCCAGATATCAGTGTGCAAATACCGCGGAGGATCTCATATCTCCTCGACCACCGTCCGAGATGAACACCACACCGCACGCCACCGCTCTGATCTTCTTCGACGAATATGTAGGAGTAAAATCGGTCGGGTAAAGTTGGATCATGTTAAATTTTATTTTATTCTATTTTTTTAATTTGTAAAATAGTGTCAGATAATTTATAATTTATCATATGTTTTATATCCTAAACCATATTTTTCTCTAGAAATCAAATTCGAGAACGGATATACATGTTAGAAAGGTAATTAAAGTTTTAGGAGGAAGAAATATCAAGCAATAATTTGCAATATTTCTTATAAGCACATAGTAATTAACTAATTTTTTATAGTCGTAATATATGTTATTATATATTTGATAATACAGGATATACGGGTGAATACAACTATTTCTATATCCTAACACATATTTTTAGCGGATATAGATTTCAACTCAAAAAGTATCGATATCTTATATTCTTTCCACCAGCCTTGATGGAGCTGACGTGCGAGAAATAACATTACCGTTTTCAGCCTTAGTTGAATGGCTAAATAGCCAAATGATTATGTAATGATAATTAGAGGATACAAACGAATAGATTAATTATTACAAAATTGATAAATAAATTTAAAATAATTTTCTAAAAAAATCATAGAAAGTTTTTTTTAAAAAAACCATCACTCTGGTCTTCTTCAATGAATAACTGAATGGTTAAATAGCTAAATATTTTGTAATACTATTTAATGGTATAAATGAATGGATTATATTGTAAAGTTGGCAAATAGATTTTAAATAGTTTTGTAAAAAAATTATGTATAGAAAGTTTTTGAAAAGAACATCGCTATGGTCTTCTTCAATGAATAGAATGGTTAAATAGCTAAATAATTTTATAATACAAATAAATGTATTACCTATTATAAATTTAGAAAATAGATTTATAATAGTTTTCTAATAAATTCATATTAAAAAGTTTTTTAAAAACACGCTATTTAATAAATAGTCCGGTAAGCAATGGAGGCCTTCTGCACTCTTCAGGCCGCTGAACTGAAGAACGTCCCTGGCTGCAGTTCGCAGGTTGGCATGGCAGTTCACGAACTTGCTTGGGTTCAGGACAACAACTGACTTCAAGGCCTCAGGGCGAGTTTTTTTAATCGGTTTGAGCTGAATTAATTTATTTTAAAAACAGGTAAGTTATTAATGTGTAATTAATTATACTTTTTAAAGGTCTTTTATAAAAAAATTTGATTTAAAATAACAAAATAAACATATTTTTAAGTTTAAAATAATTAATAGATAGTTAATTATATGTTAATGATTTATATCGTTTTACAAGAGAAAATTAATTTTACGATAGTATCGGGCTCACCTTAACTTTGGTTTTCTGCATATAACACATGCTAAAATAAAATTGCAAATTGGGTGGTTCGTGTCAAATCTTTATTAGAGGGGCGTCGGCTTGCTAGTAAAAAATCCATGATATAATCTAATTCAGCGTGAGAGTGTTGGAGGAGTAAGAAATTTGCTTCATCAGAAGGTCCAGAAGACCAGAACAAATTACTCTGTAGACTCTGTGCGTCTTTTGTCCACTGCTGCATCATAAATTCCTAACCTGTAAGGCTGTGACTTGAAGTTGCACAAGGGCTGAGCAGTGAAGCCAGTAACAGATGTGTTTAGCCACGTAACCATGTTCCGCTTCTACCCGGATGTGGTGTTATTTAAATCTAAAATTTAAATTTTAAAACTTAAGTTAAAGTTATTTTAGGGTTTTTTAATCATAGTCTATTTTCTATTTTTAAGTTTTAAAAAATAACATAGATATAAAAGTTTTAGTCATAAATTATTTTTAATTGTTTTTATTATTTTTTACTCATCAGCCAAGCCTAACCAATTAGAGCCAACCCTTTCATCTTCCCTCAAATATTCAGGCTTCTCAATCTGGAGACAAGCAGAATCTTGTGGTTGTCATTCATCTACTCAATCCACTAAAGAGGAAATTGTAATGCATTAGGTTTAACATCCGCTAAGGCTCTGCACTATTCCGCTTTTGAATTTTGGATTCTTATTTGTACGCTTTAAAAACTTCTAAACTGTTTTTCGTGAAAAAAATATATAAAATGTTCATGAAATACTTTCATTGAACAACTTTCTAATTTATAGAAGTTAATTTATTTATTTCTACTCTTGAATAACTATCACAAAAATAAGATAATCTACCTATTCATAAATTTTAGTTATCTTAAAAGGCCTAAATACAAGGAAAAATTATAAAAACCACCCAAATATCATCCTAAGTTTGAAATTCTTATCCATAGAATGATTTGTTGTAAATATCACTATCCTAATTCAACTTGATATTCCCCTATTATTGTTTCACGCATTCTCATGACTTTTTTTCATATGCTATGCAACCTGCAGTATCTCTTTGTCAATATGGTTTTAAAGCTTATCACATCAGCCGAATTCAGGCTGATAGAAAGCATGAGATAGTTTATTAAGGCGTGCCCATCTTTTTACACATAGCCTCAAACGCATATTATTCCTCGACGATACAGTGTCACATCGAGCTCGTCTTTTCTATCTATAAAAAAAACTAGCTACCGCAAGATAGACATCGTAGCCCATCTCCCCGTGATCTTAATTGGGTCTAGCCGACATAAAAAACAACATAGCTCCTTACGGTTTACTTGTATATTAGGTATGTAGAGACATATAGCTACATGATTGCGTAAGTAGCGTAACACGAGGAATATCAAACCGAATTGAATTAGAATAGGTATTTACAACAAATTATTTTATAGATAAGAAATTTAAACTTATGATAACATTTGAATGGTTTTCGCTATTTTTTCTTAAATACAGTGGAAAAGGCACACGTGAAAAGAGAACAAAGTCAATTTGCCAGCAACACGATGTTGCCATCAAACACCATAAAGCTAAACAGGATTGGCGCTGGTTGACTAGCAGCAGGAGCATAAAGTACGTTCGTTTTGTGGCGACGGAGAGGCGTGAGTGAAATCTCGCTTATTGGTGGTACTGGTAGAGGGCGACCGCCGGCGGCCGGCGAGAACGGAGGCGCGCCGTGCGTGGTCAGGAGGCGACGAGGAGAGGCCGCCTTGATCGGTGGGTGCCCTAGGATGCGGCCGCGCTGTTGGGGTCGTAAGATTTGAGCCCAAGCTGGCTGGGTCGTTCCATCTGCCGGAGTGATGGGCTCGTCTCGTCCATCGTCCCGTCGTCCGTGCATGCTTACACGTCCTCACGTGACTGATGTGGAGTTTTTTTAATTATATATTTTTATTAAAATATTTATAAAAAATATTTTTGTTTGTAAATTTATAAATATATATAAAAAAACATACTTATTAAATCCAATGTAATAAACGACCGTTGAACTAGCTAACGGCAGGCCGACAGACACTAAGAAAATTTGTAGACAGTTCTTTTTATCATCTAAGTTGAGAGTTTTTTTTCTAAAGATAGAGCGTTTGCATGTAAAATACCGTGGTAAGATGTGCGAGGGAGGGCATGCTGTTTTTTCAGTCAGGTATTATGACTCCCTTTGTTGGGGCGTTTTTCTCGAGGAAGTGATAGAAGGCCTGATAATTTTATAGTCAACCCTTTAGCCTTTTTTTGTTAGGGCCTTTTTTTTTGTGCGGTGGACTATAAGACCCCTTACAGCCACCCAAAAAATCTAGTTTAATAAAAAATAGAAAAAAGAAAAAACATGGTTGAGGGGAGGCGAAGAGAAGCGGTGAAGCCTTGCTAACTTGTATATTTGTACGGAGGTAAAGATTTATAACTTTTATAATATTTATTCTTAGTGATAAAACATAGTAGTATGTGTAATACTATTTTAGATTCGTGAATAATTTTGTTCCTAAATTTGTTGTTTGTTAGTTTTGCTTGTAGATCCGTAGACTCGTTCGTAATATTTAAAGACATATCGATGTTGAAATAACGAATGTAAAGAAATAGATGTGACGATTAATTTTTTAGTTAGTTCAACTCTATTTTCCTATGAACAAATATGTCAAATAAACAAAGTGTTCTTTCGGTTATATCACGGTCGAGAGAATATTAGGTATATTCTATATGATATAAATCTGTTGGAGTTTGGCTTAACCCTTAAATGCATTGAAAGATCATTTAAAAGAAGTTTTATAATAGTGTACAACTAGTTAATGTGAGACTTTTGAATCAAACTTTAGGTTAACGCAATAAACATGTATAACATAGTGCGCCAAGCAACCGAATGTTTTTTCTGGAAATTGATACTGGTGGATTCTACCGGTACTTAGAGACGGTACATGAAGAAGGCATTACAATGATATTAGCCACTAGTATTCTTATGTTAGTATATGAGAAAGATAACACTGTTCCAATAGCCATACAAGACAAAAAGAGTCAAAGTATGACGGGAGATAATGCTCAAGTAGTAGAAGGAAATGAGTTAGAACATCTAGAAGAAGGAGGAGGAGGAGGAGGAGGAGGAAGAAGCAAGGAGCCTAAAGGATTGGCAGATGAGGGAAAGAAAAATAGAGCCATCATTGAGGCAATGGATAGGAAAAATTCAATTAACGAGTATACAGAGGATGATTAATCGTCAAAAGAGGAGGGTGGTGATGTAAATCCCTCACAATGATTTAATGAAGGATTTCTTTAGACTTGTCATCTATGAGGAACATCACGTGCCATGAGAGTACAAGCAAAATAATGTCATTTAAGGGGTTAAGTATACATACAAAGATAAATTGATAGAGGCAGTTAAGCACTAGATGGTATCACTTCGGAGTCAGTTTTGGATCGTAGAGTCAAACAAGTCGATGCACGAAATAATGTGCATGAACTTAAGTTATGAGTATCCATAAATGCTGCATGCATTCAAGGGTAAATGGATTGATTACTAGAATGTGTCGATCATCATCAAGCATAATTATCACTTACAATGGGTTAAGAAATACTATAAAAATATGACATTTGCATTTATTGCAAGAGAGAAGGGATACACATAAGAGTGACCAGATGTTCACAGAAGATGATGTATACGCCATATGGGTGCTAATATCTATAAGTAGTTCAAGAATAAAAATCTTTTGGACTTTTCAAGAGACTCTGTGCTCAGAATGAACATAAATAATACAATGAGCTTTGGAAGAGGTTGGACGAGTTGATAATAAAACAAACAGATGAGCGGTCTAGAAGCCCAACAGCTATATGTGATGAGGCTCCAAAAGCTCTAGTACCACACTCTAGTGATGATCATATTATGAGAATAAGGTCAACATACTAGGTTAGAAAATTTTTACACTGAATTGATAATGAACCGAAGGAGAAATATGACCTATTGTTGACGATGGTGGCTCTTATAACTATATGATACATGGTATAAGAGGGCTATTGCTTGTTTCTATTATTAAGTTTACCATGTATGGCATATGTAAGTATTTTAGAGATTAGTACAAAGTAGTTGGACCATCTATGGCAGACAATGTTATTTTCTTCAGCACATTTATGACAAAGTACTTAGGAAAAAATATGTAAAAAGGTTTAAGATCATCGAGTTATACCTCAAGATATACAACATTACAGATTTGAAATTTTATGAGCTGACAAAACCAAGCGTAGAATAAGAGAGTTGTGCAGGAGTGTGTCCAAAAGGATGATGGGACCTGCTTGTGCTCATGCTAAAAACCAAGGCTATATCACAAGCCATGTTCTTATGTTATTACCACGAGCTCGAAGTGTGGAATACTGTACTGTCATTTTGTGTCGTCTTATTTTTTTAAAAAAGCTATCTTGCATACATAAAGTTACGAGGTATTTGATTTCGGTATTGCAGGGTCTTTTATAGCTTAACGATATCAGGTTTTTTACATTTCGAACCCAATAAAAATAAGAGACAAGGCAGGTCATCGCACGACTAGACGGAATCATAATGACATGGACAAGTTTAAAGTAGGTGAAAGCTTAAACATTGTAGCAAGTGTGACTAGGAAGGGCATACTTATAAGAAATGTCTAAAAGATACAGAAGTTTCGAATGAAGTGGAAGCACCTCCAGCAGGAGCAGAGGCCAATGGAAGATGCTCCATGGGGGAAGGCACCACTTTAAAGTCAACCTAGTCTAGGCATTATTGTGCACCTAGTGGTTTTGTTGTGTAGTGAAAGTCAATATATTATTGTAAGAGTGAATGTGTAGATTAAGTTATCGTAATTTAGAGAGTCATAAATATTTTCTTTTAAGTTATATGAACTATATGTATTATAATGTTATTTACTTTGGGATTTATAGTAATTGTTTGTTTTTTATAGAAAATTATAGTCAATTGTATGAATTGTATATTATGTTTTCTATTTTCTATAATTATGCTAATTTTATTTTTCAATGTAGGTACGGTGTACCAGACACCGGAGCTGTTATACCATGGCCTCAATTGATCACACCGCTCCTAACTCTCAACGATCGAGAACGCCGTGCCGACCACCCTCTCTGTTCATGCCTTTTGCGACACTTAATGGCTATGTACGCTCGCTTTCGTGCCATTTACGATATATCCACGTTGTTAGCTTTACCTTTAAATATGATTCTAGGTCGATAATACATACATTGCCATTTTTTTGAGGTTACGTGAGGCTAGCCTCCTTCCATTGTACAGGTTAATCGAGGTCGTAGCATACGAGAAGTACCTGGCAAAGCGGTGGTTCATAAACTAGTCTCTTCTCACAACACTTCTGGACCGTTAGAGGCCGAAGACGGATATGTTCCACCTGTCGTGCGAGGAGATTGCCTCTACATTTCAGGACGTCTCGTACCTTCTGGGTTTTCCCCTCATGTGGGACGCAGTAGGTCCGATTGACGGACTTCAAGGATTGCAGGATGACATCTAGGAGCGGTTCGCTCATGTTTAGTGCCTTCTTGGTCTTGCTGCTCTGGGCGCACTTCCTCACTACATCACGGACGACCCCACCTAGGCGTAACTACTTAAGTTCACTATAAGTAAAGCAGTTGCTATAATGCTATGTGTGTACTTAAGCCTATTTAATTATTTAAGGAAGTAATCTTTTTCCTGTGAAGGTTAATCAGCTTTACCCTGAGCCTAACGACTACTCGGTGTAATGGAGCTTTAAGGCGTACCTATTGTGGTTCTCTGGCTGAGTGATGTTTACCAGCACATCGGCCACACTTTGGATAAGGAGCTTATCCACTACACTCGGGTGATCCCTGATGCTAAAAATGGGAGCGTACCTCAGTGCAGCTGGGGATCCGATGTCCACGAGGTGATATACCGGGGTTTTTGTGACGTGTGCACAAATACCGACCTAGGTTTGCTAATTATCAGTTATTCACTACTTCTGTAGCTCTGAGTAGCCGAGCGGTTAGCAATCGAATGACCAGTGGTGGACCAGAGGCCGCCTGAGGACTTCTCTATGACAGAGACAGTGTGGTGTCATCGTTAGGTACACATATTGTTAATTCAATGTACGTACCTAAAAATGATTTGTTGACATTTCCTATTGTGATATGCAAAGACTATGGGCCTACTTGTAGGTCACGGGGTCCTACTTGAACTTTGTGCTAGAGATTGATCGGCTGCAGTCGAACGATGTTGTCTAAGAGCCATATAGCTCTGCAGGCACATGCATCACTTGGACTTTTGACTATACACACATGACCAAGCCTACTAATTGATGACTTAACCAATGGTGTTTAACATCATTCTTGAGCCACACTATCCGCAGCGTGTATTGCAACAATTTGGTTTGCATCAGTTGTACCCTCTATCGATCATGCCAACTGTGTTGACCATGGAAATTATCGAGGAGCAGCACCCACACACAGAAGTGTTGTACCTAGCATACCTCAGTTTGTACCAGCCTCATACCTGCACGCATGTGATATTTACTCTTAACGCTCCATAGCCACATGTAGTCGTGTCCTAGACACATACCTTAGGCACTGTGACCAGGACTTCTTCGCACCATAAGCCAATCAATCTTCCGTATCTTAGTCAAATGTATTATGCCTTTTACGTATGGCATGTCATTTCAAATAGGTCGATGCTACGCGATAGGTTAATGGTGAGCTTGAGGCTATGTGTCGATGGTTGGAGGTCGGGGCTGTTCTAACGGAGGACGGGCAAAGAATTACTTTCGGTAGGATGTGCAATATGATGCATACTGTTCTCCATGCTCTTATCTATCATACCATCGATGTGGTTTCTCCTGTAGCAGCGGTTGCAATAGGAGTCTGTCGTTTAGCAACGTAGCCCAAAGGTAACTTCGGTTATACATTGCTTAAAAACATTGTTTCCTTCTTGTCGTACAATGCTGCTGCTCCTTATAGCTTTTGCTATGACGTACCTTGCTTCTTACGTAGCGGGGACGTCGACACAAAGAGCCGATATGTCAGCACAAGGACCGTATGCTCCTCACTTCATCCTAGGAGAGTTTTTAGATTTATTGTATACTACATATTTCCATTCGGTCCATGAAATTTCAATTGGCATTGTTCAATCTTTTTTCTTAGATGGTTCTAGGCTACACCACCGCATATGTTTGTAGTGATGGGCAGATCTAGGCAGGGCACCTCTATATGGGCACACGACTTTTTTGGCCACGATAACCTCATGGCAGATCAGGACGTGCTCAGCTCCTCCTAGCTTGCAGGAGCTTCGCCACCACACATACATGAGCCACCCATTTTGACAACTATGCAGCAGGCCTATACTAGCCGTGGCATCCTAGTCGACTGCCTCATCTATTCTCAGAGTCACATATGAGCATAGGAGAGGAGGACGAAGAGGAGCAGAGGTCAGACCCCGAGGCAGTAGTACATTGTGCCAATTATACTTACTATTTATACTACTTTTTATTAACTATTTTGACTTTAAGTACATATATTATTTACTATGTGTTAATGATACGCCACTTTCACTATTTATTGTGCGCGCATTACTACTGGTAGCATACGACAACTAGCTTTTGGTGCATTTACTCTTTACTGTGCATGCATGATTTTCGAGCCACAATCAACACTAAGTGATGACATCCAACTGTTAACGCGTGACCGTCACATCACTTTCAACACAACTCAATAGCTAATTTTTGGCGCATTAATGTCATGTCACGTTCAAATGATTTTTGCAGGCCAGGGCACTTTCCACGCTTGAATGTTACGTCGTTTTTAACTCTTTTAGTCTTGTCTTCCACACCTAACACAACTCATGCTATATAAGACCTCCGTATAATGATGAACCTTAAGTTTTTCGCCCGCTGATACTCTTGTAAATCCCACACCAACCGTTTGCTCTATCTCCTATAGCATCAAAGAATAATGGCTACTAAACGTGCTTTCATTAAGGATCTGAATTGGAGAAGAGATTATTTAGCTTAGCTAATTATATTTTGGTGTGAACGTCTGTTCTATATGTGGTGGTCGATGTCATCTTATGACATCTTGAGACCATAACACTCGTGGAAGGAGATTCTTTCAATACCTAAACTATTCCAATGAGGTATGAATTGCATGACCTATTTTTTTAATTAATTCTTATCATAACATATTCTTTGAACTAATACTTTTTTTGCGAAATCCACAAAAGGATGTGTAGCTTTATTTAGTGGGTGATATAGAAATTCTAGTATTTGACACCAACTGTTGATTCTTCGAGGTTCATTGGTTTTTCACTCAGAATCAAACAAACAATACACGAGGAAAAATAAGGAGTACAAACAAAATTGGTGAGCCAAATGATTAGACTAGAGCCTATAACCTTTTGTAATACCTTTATGATGGGAGTGTCCTAAGTGCATTTATGGTGATCGTTGCGAGATGTCGAGATCAATAAGTGATGATAATTTTGGAAGGTATTTTGTTTGTTCAGACATTCTTGATGACAATTTAATTGTGTGTTCGATATACATTTATCTAATTTGTTTCAATTTTGTTATCACATTTACTATAGCAGCCATGTATGCATTTTTTCCCATAGAAACAACAAGAATGTACGAATTCAAGCAACTAATAGAAATGAAGAAATCATCATATAACCTTACGGGGATTATACATTCTAAAATAATTGAATAATATATACAGACTAAAATAGAGTACGAGTGAATAGTCGACTACTCTAGCAATGAGTGACTATAAATGAAGAATAGATGATGATCTCCATAAATTTCAAATAGGTATTCGTACCATATTACCTATTGCATTGGTTGTATTATATCTGTGTTTACCTGTAACGTGTAAATCTCTTAGTAAATATGTAATGTTTTACCACTATTATATAAATAATGTTTATGTGTGAACATATGATTTTCTATTATTAACGTTGAGTTGTCACATAATTCTTTTTTAAATAAATCTCTATATGATAATTCAAGTATCTCAATTATCTCTTATATATTTCCAAATTTTCTTTATAATTAAATCTCTGAATGAAAATAAATTTATTTAAAATCTCTTTTTTTTCTTTTGGACATATGTTCCATAAGAAAAAAACACTAAAATAGAGGATGACAAGGGGGCCGGTTGTAAAATTGCCAGGTCCCCTCCTCTTCCACGTGTGAGTCTGACAATTTTACAAAAAAACCCTGAAAAAAATGGTTAAGCAATGTTGACAAGTGAGTCATCTATAAAAACGACAGGCCTACCACCAGAAAAATACTCTTAGCTAGGGCAGTAAGGGGTTATCGAAAAATTTCTTAGCTCTCGTGGCTCACCATTAAGGTGGGTCAACAAATTTTTGCTATGTAAGATTTGATGTCGTAGAGAACTTTTTATTATTAAAAAAAACCCTCTTAAGAGCATTGGGTTACATATCTATAATTTTTTTAAAAAATATATTTTTTAAACATTTTAATAAAAATATATAAATAAAAATTCAATGATGTGTCATCCTGAGGAAAAGATCACTCAACATCATGGATTTCTCACACACGGTATAAGATTTCTCAGATAAAAAATTATTCGGTAGGGATTTATTCACTCAATTAAAATAGGAGAAAGTTTAGAAAAAGAGAAGATGCTGAAAGAGATGTGTTTTATGATTTCTAAGGGCGTATTTGAGAGAAGAAGAAATGAGAAAATTGAAAAGCATATGATTGAATAAATATTAATTATTTTAAAATTAATATAATTTTTAAACAACTTTTTTATAGAAAATTTTTATAAAAAACATACATTTACTTTTCCACCGGACGTGGAGCTGTCCAAAGCGGCCTAAGAGGGGAAATCTTTAAGTATATGAAAAAAAAATGAAAGGACAGTTAGTCTGTTAGTGCTCTCTCTTTGGTTGTCACGAACGCTCTAATCATCGTTGTTAGCACTAACAGAGAGCAAAATAAGCATGGCATTTAGCTGTCCCCGGGGTCCATTTCCCATATTGAAAAAAGGGAAATTTAACGAAGGGAAGAAAGATGGGATCAGGAATTCCTGACTCAAGCGACTAGAGATTCCTGCATCCATCTATAATGGATTAATATTGCTACTGCACAACACAGGAGCACCATAGCATAGAAAACAATTTTTCACGAATCACAATATTTGTGTAGTGTATTTTTCTTATTGATAGTCTTTAATTTATTCGAAGATATCTATTAGAGTACAAAACATACGTATAACTATAAAACATTAATAAACATTTAACACGGTCTTCAACCTGCCAATCCATATTGTTATACGATTTACCTTTGCCTAATAGTCATACATTTTCATGTGATAATATTTTTTCAATAAAATTGAAATGAACATGCAACGATGAGTTTCTATTTTGAGATGTCATCTCCCCCATGTACAACATCTTAGATTGTAAGATGATCACCTTCTTGTTTTCATGCGCATGCTTTTATTATTTAAAAAAATTATAGAAAATTTTCTTTAAAAATCATATTAATCTATTTTTTATTTTTTAGCTAATCCTTAATTAATTATACGATAATCCACTGCTTCGTTTAGTTCTGTAGGGTTAGAAAGAACAGCTAGGGGGAGAACTCACCTAGGCCTAGATAAAAGTTGACACAGCAATTGGATTAGGGGTGGGCGATGGTAGTGACAACAAAGGTGAGTCAATAGCGCCATTATATGTTATATAATTAATAGATAGATTTGATAGTTAAGTCAACAAGATTAGGCTAGAGAAGTATATAGAAATAGGGCATAGAGAAGCAAGTGGACTATTAATCATATGTGGGTGACTGAGACTACAAGAAAATACTATGTTTCATAAAATTATAGACAAGATGCTATAATAAGGTTAGAGAAGACGGGGATATATAGCAGTTAAGATGGGTATAACTTGGAATAAGCATCTGGACATCTCCTTATTGTACATTTTCACTATTTTTATCTCACAAATCTAACTACCAATTGTCTTGATTCTACTTGTATTCATGTATGCATTTGGATACATGACTGCCAAACTAAGCTGCATCTTCTCCTCCCAATGAACCTTCTCTATTTGTTTATCTCTCATGCATATTCTGTGAGCCTACTCAAGGACATGAATAGTAGAACAAACTAATATGTACTCCACAAATATTCTACATATAATGATTTTTCTTCAAAAAAAAATATAGACAGTTTTATGTGTCTTTACCCTACATACATATACAACCTACTCTAGAGCACCTTTGAATAAAATGATTTGTGTAGGAATTTTGTAGACTTCAAAACCTAAAGAAAATTTTCCTATATAGCCATTTGAAACAAATGATTGGAGTTTCCCAAACGCTATAAAATTCCTAAAGAAAATAGCTCCAACATTTTAAGAATTTTCTTTTGAGTCTATCTCTTTTATCCTATTCATGCGTTGTTCCTATAGTCTATTCAAACTACCATTTTTTTAATTTTTCTTATGTGTTTATAGTTATCTATTTTTACACTTACATTCATATTAAAATACTATGTTTTTTATTTCTCTATTTTTTAATCCCACAAATCATGTCAAAGAAGCCCTTATTCTTTCTCGAACATTTTTTCTGGACAACCATTACTAACATGCTACATACATGTCACTATTTAGTGAGCCCACATAAAATTATGATGGCAGAATTTTAATCACCATCTCAAACATGAAATAAAGTATACTGAATTGCTAACCAAACTATTGTTGTGTTAAGTATGATTTAAGTTATATTACAACATTAGTACATGACTCCAAAGTGAGACTGACTATAGACGATCAAATAGACCTTGCTGACAAAGGTCGTCGGCTCGAGCACCAATATTGTATAAGACCCAGGATACTATAGCACGCTGGCCGAAGCCTGACCATGACCGGCTCACTAATTTTTCTTTTTTCCTTTACTGTCTAATATATATATATATATTTATTATTATATGGGTCGTAATTAGACCGATCTGAGACGGTTCGAGTTCTTAATAACTTATATCTGAACCGTGCGTCGACACGATACAATTCGATATAGTAGTCGTACCAACCAGATCGTAGGCCGTGCCAGCCCGATCGGTCCGTTTGGGCGGTATAAGGCCGGGTCCAAATCAAACCCGTGCGTGCCAGCCGACAACGACCCCATTGCCAGTCTGCGCCCAACTGGGACGCCTATCCCCTCGCAGATCCGACGGTCCTCCTCTCCCCACCCCAAAACGGACGGTCACAAATCCACAGCACGAGCAGATAAACCCACCCAAATCAACTTCCACGTGGGTCCCACCGTACCACGGCTCCACACTGTCAGTCATCACCCACGCGAACCCACCCGTGAGAAAGCGATTCCCTACATTAACTAATAATATCTTGCCCTTAAAAGAAAACGATACGAAAAAAAACCAGGGAACGAAAAGAGGGAAAAAAAACACAGAGACGAGAAAAAGATGCTTTTGGCATCATCCAGCCTACCACGCCGCTTCTCCTCCTCTCAAAAGAAACACACGACTCTCGGATTCCGCCACGTCAGCGATCCACGCCTCCCGATCCGAGCGCTACCATTGGCTGCGTAGGCAACCCCCGATCCACACCCCTCTGAGCCGAGTCCACGGTGCACCCCGTGAACCGCCCCTCCTCTTCCTCCAATGGGGAGGTAAACGCCATCCCCGTATATATCACACCGTTTCAAATCACCTCGCAGCCAAACACCCCGGAAAAAATATTTATTTTTTTATAAGAGAAATTGACGTTAAAAAAAGAGGAGGGAGGAGATGGACAAGGCGTGGGAGAGGGCGGTGGAGGCGGCGCTGCAGGCCGCTGGGGAGGGGAGTTCATCTCCGGCGAGGAGCCTGACGCTGGATGGCGCCGTGAAGTGCCTGCACGGGCGGCTTCCCGCGGCGGAGATTCTGGAGCGGTACCAGAGCCTGGAGCATCTGTCGATCGCCGGCGTCGGGGTCGCGTCGCTCGCCGGGTTCCCCCGGCTGCGGAACCTGACGCGCCTGACGCTCTCCGACAACCGCATCGCCGGCGGGCTCGACCACCTCGTCGCCGCGGGGCTGGGCTCACTGCGCGACCTCGACCTCAGCAACAATCGAATCCAGGACGTTGGCGACCTCGCGCCGCTCGCCAACCTCCGCCTCGTCTCGCTCGACCTCTACGAGTGCCCCGTCACCCGTGTCAAGGATTACAGATCCAAGGTGTTCGGCATGATCCAGACGCTCAAGTACCTTGATAAGATGGACGCTGACGAGAACGAGCGCCCGGAGTCGGACGACGACGAAGACGATGGGGACGGAGATGGCGACGGCGAGGAGGATGACGACGACGACGACGACGACGACGAGGGTGAGGATCCTGGCAGCGTGGAGGTGGCCAATGGAGGCAACTCCCACCCGCGCGGTGCCGTGGCGGCGCACCCGGTCGAGGTGAATGGGGTGATCGATGTGGATGAGGACGAGAGTGACGCCGACGAGGTCGTTCCGAACGGGGGAGCCGAACACCATGGGGCGAATGGGTTTCGGGTCGCGGCGGTTGGGGAAGCCCCCGATGAAGATGAATATGTAGATGACGAAGACGATGATGAGGAGGAAGACTACGAGGGGGAGGATGATTTGGGGGAGGAGATCGACGAGGATGCTGATGTCCAAGAGGTGCATGATGTGCCAAGTAGTAATGAGGAGGAAGATGGCATCGAGGAAGAGGATGAGGAGGACGATGAGGATGAAGAGGAGATTGAGGATGATGGTGAGGAGGCTGAGCCAGAGAGCAGTGGGAGGGTTGCTGTGGCGGTGGGGGATGGCGTTGGAGAAGAGATTGATGGGCATGAGCATGGAGAGGGGGAAGATGAAGATGAGAACGGTGAGATTGGAGAGGAGGATGAGGAGAGATTGGAGGATGATATGGGTTATGAGGAGGGGAATGACGACGACGACGAGGATGTGGATGATGAGGTATAACACAATCCGCATTAATTTCTTACAAGCGTTTCAAGATCTTTGCTATTCATTGCAATGTTCGTTGCTATCAGTAGCAGTTGTTTGCAACTATTCTCTAGTAAATTTGATATTAACCAGTGCTCAGTTGCAGGTTGCATTTTTTTCAGGGGATTTACTAGTTCATGCATTAGTTATGTGTGTGTTTGTTTAGTAGCGCAGAATATTTCTTGGGCATGCTGAAGTAGATAACTTCAAATGTTAGGTTTCCTTTCCAAAGTCACATTTTTTTCGGATTTTTTAAACTCTGGTATTGCAGGGATAATCATTTTTACTGCAAGTTATCTTAGTATGATAGCATGTGATACATAGGAGCACTTCAGAGACTTATACTAAATAATTATTAGCTAATGGATCTGTGTGATCTATGAATTTGTTTAAGTACTTTGTTTGCAATGCTGCAGCTATGTGCACAATCTTTTTGAAAATTCTATTTGTACCCTAAAATGATAAGGAATGTGAGGAATTATTGTTTCAGACGTGATTAGGTAGATATTGTACAGCAACAGAGTTTAATTTCTTCGTACAGACAAATAAAAGGTTTCAGTTATCTCTTTGAGGTCCTATTTTTGTATATATTGAAAGATTGTTTCTTCAGAAGTTTTTTAATTTGGCAATTGCCTAAAAGAAAAAAAGAATTATGCATCTATTAACCTGGGATTTTTATATGGTTTTTGTACCTTATTTGATGTCCACAGCCATGTTATCTGCTTAGTAAATTGTTAGTGTTTGTACATCAATTTTGATGATATTTCTGTATTATTGGTGCTCGATTGTTTTGCATGCATGCTTTTCTTTGTCTGGGCTATCTTTATGCCCATGTTTCATTATATATCTGTGATTGTGTAAGAGTTTTGCAGACTTGTAGTTCTTTATCCTTTTCTCCATGAGAAGTCGCTTTAGATTTTGCCTACAAGATCTGGCTGGTAGAAGCTCTTGTATCAATCTGTTAGGGTGAACTGTGCAATTTATTCACTGCTAGATATCTTTGTAGGTAGATCTTCTCCTGTCATGGTTGTTATTGACCATTATTTTGTTCATTGTGTAATGTGAAGGCCTTTCTTTCTAAGTTTCTTGTTTTTAAATCCTTGAGAGGTGGTTGAAACTGTTTTTTTTTCCTTTTCACTTCTGTTTTATTCTGTTAATTCTGCTTATAGGGTGTTTAATTCCTTGGGGAATTAATTCTTTTATATGTGAAGATTGCTGATGTTTTCTATGGTTTTGACAGCACAAACCTATTTCTTTCACTGTTAGGAAAGTTTATTGTATTTCAGCAATCGCATGTTACTTTGCCTATGTTTTTCTGTGCTCCTTTGTTGCTGCATGTTAAAACCTTAAATCATGGAGTAATTTATTTGACTGAATGCATTTCACTTAATGAACTGTCTATGATACACGTGATATTTATGTTTGAGATTTTTTAAACTCTGTTTCAGTATTTGATATTCCTCCTGATAATGAAAATCTCTAAAAGCAGAATACTAGAAATACAGTTCTAATGAGAATTCATCCAATTCTACATTTCCTCAGGATGAAGACACAGAATATCTTGTTCAACCAATTGCTCAGCCTCAGGCCATGGCCATTGGAGGTGACTTTGATGCAGCTGAGGCAGACGATGCTGATGAAGACAGAGACGAGGTTGATGATGATGATGGTGGTGGCATGGACCTGCCCTTGTCGTCGCAGGCTGCCAAGAGGAAGAGAGGTGATGACCCATCAGGCAGTGGGGATGACGATGAGGACAATGACGGTGTTGAGGACCTGAGGCCCTTCAAGCATCACTGACCAAGCAGCAATGTACATGGATCCCTCCCTCCCCCTCTTCTCAGCTAGAAAGAAGCAAGCAAGCAGCAGCAAACAGAAATGGTGGGTTTCCTCCAGTTTTCTTAGCGTTTTTCTTGTAAAGCCTTTGGATTGAGAGAGCTTCTTCATCCATCCTCCTCTGCAAACATCAGATTTTAGGAGGGAAAATGGAGATACCTGTGTAGCAACTTAGCAAGTAGCCATGGCAGCTCAGTTCAGTTCAGTTCATTGCCTCTCTACCCTGCACCACCTCTTCGATTGTTTTCCCTCCATAATTTCAAATGGTAGTTACAAGACCCAGGTTTCCCTCCCTCATTTCAAATTACTGTTACATTGGCAATGCTCAAACTGTAGTTTCCCTCCAAAGGAAAAGCCCGGGAAATGGCCCCCTTTCAAACGCTTCCTCAGTAGCCGTTGCCTCGCCATTTGAAAATTTTGTACTTTGCCCTAGTTGAACTGTGTTGCAGCTGTGTGTTCTTTACTGGTGGGTAGGCAGTGTGGACGACGCTGCCTTCCCCGGGCGGGCTTCTCTACGTGGGCACGGCGTGCTTTGAGATAGGTGAAATGGCTGTGGTTGCAGCGATGCGCGCCGCTCGCTGCATCCTCGGCCTCCTCCCACCCAGCCAACTGGGCGCCCGGTGCTTGCAGCAGTAAGCGTTCTTCAACAATTTTTGGACCCGAGCAGCCGCCGCAGCAGCGCCGTGTCCACGGGCTCACGGCTGGTCCAGTGGTCCTTCCTCACCCGCGCGCCCACTGCCCACCGGGGCCCACTTGCAGACATGCTCCGGTGGTACGCGGTGAACTCACGCGCAGCCATTTTTTTAAACCGGGGGTGGAAGCAAGCGGTTGTGGTGGGGGGCGGGTGGTAACTGGACCGGTGGTGATGCGAACCTCCCCAGCGCGGGGTGGGTGGGTGCGTGGGGAGCGCGTTGTCGGTGAGCGGCTCGAGGGGAGGAGATTCGGCCGGATTTGGATGGATGCCTCTTTTCATTGGATGCTTCTCGCTCTTTAATTCCGCCTCGGGTTGAATTGACGGTATTGCCCCTCCCGTTGCTGGGGCCCACCAGCTTGAATTAGCCACGCACAGCTGGCTCCCCAACTTTGACACGCCTCCGTGCCGGGATCCAAATTAAAGAAACGGTGACGTGCCTAGAGGCTAGAACGAACGACGCAGACTTTGTTGCGCCGTGGTGTGTGGGGGCCCGCAAGTCAGTAAGATGTGGTGGACAGTTAGTGGGTGACTGAGCTCGCCGCAGCGGTGAATCAAGTGCACCGGGTCCATATCGCGTACGGTGACTGGGAGGTGGGGCCCTGGCTGGGGTGGCTTGGCTCGTCTGACCATGTGGTCCGTGTCTAGGGATCGCCTGGCGCGGCGCAGGCTGGCGCACGCTATGCCCATGATGCACTGATGCGTAGGGACGGAGGCAATAGAGATCGGACGGCGTGGATCGGACGGCGCGTGTGAGAGCGATGACGTGTGAGAATCCGCCTAGAGGAGGGGTCGGTCTCTCTCTCGGTGCAACATGCCGCGTTGCCTGCGCGTATTGCGCACGGCGCCTACGTGGACCGGGCCCACGGGGGTGCCGCCACCGAGAGCGGAGGGCAAAGGGTGGACGTGGTTGGTGGGGCCTCTTGGTTGGGTGGAGTCAAAAGCAGTGGTGGTGCGGGTGGCGAGATGGTCCTCTGGGACCACTTGTCAGTTGTATTGGAGGGAGGAGATGGGTAGGAAATGACGCGCGGGTGGCGTGTTCGGCTTCGGGCCTTCGGCTACGCACCTCTGCCTTTTCCGACGGCGCAGTTGCCTCTCCGCCTCTCGCCCGTAACCGCCCCCCCCCCACTTCGCTGGGTGCAGTAATAAACTTGGAACCAAGAAAAAAAACCTGGCAGGTTTTTTCGCGAGTAAAAATAGTAGTACAGGGTTCGTTGTGCTTAAAAAACGGAGTTTGTTTGTAATTTAGAAGTTTCGACAAATCTAGTCTATTTTTTTTTCTTACTGTCTATTTGGAACCCATATATTAGATATTTTTTTCTAACTGAGTTATTATAAGGTTTTGGGACGTAGGAAATTTACCAAATTCTCATGTTGAATTGAATAAACAAAAATGCTGCAATTTGAAAGGAAACACCATCATTAAATAACTCGAATTTGATTCTGTTAGTTTTTTTTCCTGTTGCTGCACAAAGTCTCTCTCTTTTTATTTTTCTGTCGCAACAAAGTTATTCACGGTCCATATCACCGGGCACGTCTCTCTAGTATGTTCCTCCAGCTCTCGCGACTAATCTCAACCGTTGGTTTCTGATTGTACGGTCCAGTGATAATGAACCGAATGGCTGGCTCGGAGGCAAAGCGTGCAGCTCCTGCCGCGATGGCGAGGCCGCCACTGATCGAGCTGCAGTTTCCGAACAGATAGAGAATAGTAGTGGCGGGAAACCAATGCCATCCAACTGAACCAGTGGACGTGAAGCAAGCACCACCACCACGGCGGCCATCGCCAGCCAAGAACGAGGTTTAGAGGGTCACCTCATCGGCGCCATCGCCCACGGGCCAATTTTACCATGGCGTCCCAGCCTCTCCGCCTCGTGAGGCCAAGCCTGCTCGCCGGCCGGCACGCGGCGTGCAAATGCTCCGCTGCCGTCCCGCTCGTCTTCGGGCGGCAGCGGCTGCCGCTCCTCGTCGCCTTCCCTCGCGGCTCCGGCTCTGGCGCCTCCTGCTCCGCCGTGCAGGAGTCGTCCGCCGCCGCGACCGGTGCGCCCCGCAATTGCTTGGTTACTGTACACCCTTTAGGAAAGAAACGAATCAGTGTTGATTTGATCAGTGATTTGCCGGGAGAAAAGTGCTTTTTTTTGTTGATCTTTTGGTTGCTGTGGATTTTTGTGACGTGCAGTTAGTGAGAAGAAGGATGCGGCCGATGACAAGAAGGAAGCAACCGCAGAGGCCAAGCCCGCAGCCAAGAAGCCGTCCGCGAAGCCGAAGAAGCCTCCGGTGAAGCCGCTGCCGGAGATGATGCAGGAGGAGATCATCCCCCCGCTGAAGGCAGCTCTGGAGGCGGAGGACGACGTGTCCCAAGTGGAGCTCTCCTTTCAAGACAACAGGGTGAGTGCCGACTACATTGCTGGAAAGTAATTATTTTATATTAGCATTCGTAATTGTTTTATAGTACAGGAGTCTGAAACTTGTTGATGTGTGATTCGTACTGAATCGTGCAAACTAGCAACTTGATATAAGTTACAGAGTTACAGATGGTATAAAGCAATTCAGCAGAGCTAGTCAATAACTCCATGAATGTTAAACCAGTCAAGTAACGGTCAATGTTGCCTGCTATGTAAGTTAAATGGGGTAGGTTTTTTTATTGCATACTTATCTATCAGATTCAGCCCAGTTCTGAATACAAGCATCGCTGATGATCTAGATCCCCTGAAGAATAACATGACATGTCCAAACAAGAATTGTATCCTGTTGTGCGTTGTTGAACGTTTGCATTATGATGTGAGAGTTTTGCACAAAAGTTTCTCCTATAAGGCTACAGCCTATAAGGAATGATAATGACCAACATTTCTTCTATTTTTCCTTACTACATAAACCGTCATTATTAATCCTTGTGTTGGGGAATTGCAGTTGGAGGGTTCCTTCGTAAAGGATGAAGTGCCCTACTTCTTTTGGGCCTTCTTTCCAAATGGAGACCTCACAGGTACAAGCTGCCGTTGTACACTTCTCTCATTTCTTCATCTGTGATACTGCTGGGAGGCATGTGCACGACGACGCCTCAATGCGTTCACATAACCTACATTTCATGTCTTCTGAATTTCCAACTGTAAACTACCGGGCTTGATCTCTTGATATTCCGCATTCTGAAGACTGTTATATAGTGTATTGGTGTGAATCCGCATTTCAAAAAACTGTTACATAGTTCATTTAGGTGTAAAAGATAGTTATGCCAACTACTAAGCAAGAGCATGTTATGCAGCTTATTGAATACTAGATTTTAATGTTTTTTTAGAGGAAGGACCTAGGCTTATAATGTTTACACTAGCCTCATCTCAACGATTAACGCAGGACCGAAGGGCTTCGCACTGTCGTCGTATGGCACAGAAGTAAGCACCATCGAGCCCTTCCTGATCGACGAGAAGAGGGCAAATGCCAAGTATGTGGTGTTCTGGGTTTACAAGAGGCTGGCTGGCCAAGGGATCCTCCCTGTCTGGAAGGAAGAGGATGGTGAAGGCGAGGGGGAGTCTGCAGAGTAGCTACTCAAAAACACACATGGACCAGGGTGACATGGACACAGATTGCTCTGAAATATACATTGTTCGTGCCTAAATGTGAATGTTGTAAAGATGTAAAGTTCATCTGCTAATATATCACAGATAATCTTGATGTTCTTTTGGAGGGAAGATAATGGTTGCCTTCGGCGTTAGTGGTTCAATTCTACGCCTCTACGCACGTAAAACGGTGTGATTGATTAGTAGATAACTAATTAATTATTAGTTAAAAAACTTGAATATGGATTAATATAAAATTTTAAAACAACTTTTTTATAGAGTTTTTTTTATAAAAAAATATACTGTTTAGCAGTTTAGAAAGTGTGCGTACAAAAAATGTGAGAAAACTGTCTTGCAAAACTCAGTCAATGTTGATGTTTGAACCTTTGCATCTTTCTCTTTTTCCATGTCAAAGTATCAGTCTATCAGCAGCTGAAAAATGCTCCCTTGCTGATGTTGTCAGTGCCAATAATGTTTTGTGTTCGGTTGGGCCATCTCTGGGCCGGGTCGGGCCTCCCATGTTCTCTTGAAATGTTTGTCACGATCATCGAGTGACTGTAGAAGATCGAATACGGCCATGTGTCATCTGAAAGGTATGGTATGCGGAGATTATTATCCCTTAGTACTAGCTGTCGCACTCCATCTCCTTCAGTCTTTGCAATTATATGATCCTGAGATGACCATATGCATGGTTCCTCCACAGAGAAAAAAAGGGAAATTAACATGCTAGAACATAGTACTTAGTACTGTAAATGTAGAGAGTAGTAGTTTATATCTAATACAACCTATCTAAATTTATAATACTATATCTAATTTAATATTATATTATTATATTTTAGGACATAAATTATTATATTCATCCTTTGCAAACTAAGGTTCCTAAAGTGCAATGTACAAAGTAACTATGGCATTTTAAGACCCTACTTAAGCACCTTTTTTGAGTGGAAAACACCTCTTAAATTTACATTTGCGATAATTCTGTGACCTATGAATTTATATTAGGCCACAATCTTTTTAGCTAATAGATGTATTGATTATTGTGTCATGCTTTCAAATTTTATTTAAAAAAAACTTTCTACATCAATACTGGTTAGACAACCTTTCCTAAGCTATGTGTTAACATTATAGTCTATAATATTTATTTAATTAATGTATTAGTTTATTGGCTAATAAGCTTATTCGAACGGGATGTTAGTCTCTGTCTCTTACAGGCATGTGCGTGAATCTTCCGTGTAATAAATAAATAATGTTTAAAGGGATGCTTGCATGTATTTTGCATTTTTCCTTCGAGTTTATTAAAATTTGTACCACAGAAATTCTTGGAGAAACAAAAATATTTTTCTTCTTCCACACTAAAGCTGACTCCCACTTTAAAACCCCAAGCAAACTGAAGTAACTGAACACTGAACGCACGCACGCCCGCACGCAGCGCAGTTAGCCACATCGCCGCCAAGGTCGCCATGCTCGCCTACCTCCTCCACGCCACCGCCGCCGTGGCGCCCGGCCCGCTCTCCCTCCGCTCGCCGCCGCCGCCTTCGAAGACGCCCTTCCTCCCGTCGCCCCCCATCCGCGGGCCCCCGCCGCCGAGGAGGGGGCGCGCCGCCGCGTTCTCCGCGGCCGCCGTGGTGCCCATCGCGGCGTCGCTGCTCGAGGGCCCCGTGCTGGTATGGGCCGGGAGGCTCTGCCTCTACTACGCGCTCCTCCACATCGGGCTCGCCGGCTCCCCCCGCAGCCCTTTCCTCTCCCACGGTAATTATCGCAATCGCATTAGCAGCTCCCCGCGGCGGGTTCGATTCGGAAATGGCGGGGTTTTGATGCCCCATGTCGTGTTTTACTGTGTAGAGATTGGCGAGGACGGCGCCGGGGACAGTGACCTAGGGTTCTCCAAGTGGGCGGAGAAGCTGCGTGGCGGCGCACCAGGTTTTGTGTAGTTTCATTCAAAAATCTATTTACTGTAGAGGCTATGCTATTTTCTCATTATCAATTATGGATTATTGCTGGCACGCTTTCCAAGCTCCTAAATAGTGTGTTTCGTGCAAAATTTTCTATATAAAAGTTCCACATATGACATTTCTCAAACAATTTTTGCACTCTGTAGTAGTTAATTCGGTCGTTTATACCCTCAAATAGCTATCACAAAATCAGATAATGCAGAAGATCTAAAAATCTCATGAGAAAAGAACACCACCTCAGTTAGTTGTTTGTGTTTTGTCAAAACATGCAAGGTGTGGTGATTCTGTAATTGGTAGGAGAATGTGGATGTGGATAGGAAGATATTCCTCTTTACCATCTGGTGGATAGCAAGCTTTCTGCTAGTAGTAGTGGTGAGAGTGCATACAATTGCATCTTTGGATGGGTTTTTTCGATTTGGGACAAAAAGGGTGGAAAAGATACATTTCATATTGTGTGAAAAAGCAAGGTTTTCGTCTTCGTTTATAGAGAAGTAATTTTTTGGATGTAGAAAAGGCAAAAAGTGACGACTTGGTGGATTGATACCGTTAGGGAACAGAAACATATAGAAGATTTGTTTGCTGTGGATATGGGAATCAGATTCTTTGATGTTTTATGTATTAATCACAGAACATATAGGAGGTTTTGAATGGATCTGGAGGTTTCTCTAGACTTATTTAGTTATTATGTTATGCAAGAAAAACATTTCTCAAACTAGAATAGTTTAGCATGGATGTGTAAAGTCTGACACTTTGGTTACCTATTCTTTGGTGGGGTTAATCCAAGTTTTCTACTTCTGATTTGTAACACCTTTGGTTTTATTAACAAAGAATCCATTTACTATGTTGAATCTCATCATGCCAGGATCAACCTTTTTTTTTCTTTTTGATATGATCAGACAACATGATTAAGCTCACCAGCTGCATTTGATGATTTTAGCGCCAAATTTCTGTAATATTGTGTCTAGGAGGTAAGAGACAGAACATAACTGAAGTGGTATGGCTTAAGCAGTTCGTGTGGGGAACCATCATCATTTTGGTAAACAGAGCGATTTTGGATCCAATGTTGTAGATATTATCATTGATGTCCTGATGAGGACATCACCCATGGATATATTTTGGCTAAACATTGGTGGTTCTAGAGTTATATTCCATTGCTTCGTGATGTATTGGACTATGGTTCTGATCAAATGTACTTCCATTTTCATACATGAGGTGGATAAACGAAGTGCATGTTCTTATTCAGGAGAAAACGAAGTCCAGGATAAGAGGAAACTAGTTAGCAAATGGAAACCAACAACTAAAGGCACGCTAAAGAGGACTTACCGAGTTCGTTCAAAAGAAGAAGGCCACCGGATTCTTAAAGAAATTGCTTTGGTTCTCTCTGAAGATGACCACTTTGTGGACGCTTCCAGTCACAAGGTGAATGTGTTTCTTGATCCACTGCAAATACACTTTTTAGCCTTTTTATTCAACAATTTATTAATAATGTGCTTCAAATAAAAAGAACTGAGATATTTAG
The DNA here is from genome assembly GCA_030770085.1 of Oryza coarctata. NCBI lineage: Eukaryota > Viridiplantae > Streptophyta > Magnoliopsida > Poales > Poaceae > Oryza > Oryza coarctata. The sequence goes on from CM061475.1 coordinate 17,582,552, forward strand.
GCATGTTTCTTGCGCTTATTGTAAAAATAGCGCTCTCCTAACTGAATGTTGTTGCATACACTCAGGGCTGTCAAATAAGGAGGGAAAGTGCACACGGAGAGAGTGTGTGCTGCTATAATGTGAGAGCTTTGTTTGATGAGCTTCCTACCCCTCACCTTGTTCTGGAGATTACAGCTTTCCCTGCTGGACCTCTTACCGATATTGACTACCGCAAGGCCGAGAGGCTCGAAATGGTGCTGAGGATGAGTGCTTCCATTTAAATCAGAATACCATTTTCCATTTCAACTTACTTTTGCCCAAGTTGTAAATTTTCTACCAATGGGCCTGTAAATTGATTCAGTGTTGCTAAGAACTACTTGTAAAACCTGAGTTCTGCCTAGCCTCTTTAGATTCTCATTTTAATGGAAAATTGCTTCGCTGCTAACGGTTGGCAAGTGGCTAATTCATGGACCATCATCTGTTGTGTCTTATCATCTATATACTGCTGCAGGTATAATTGTTCACATATTAATCGGTACTAAATTTTAGAACGTGCCCTATGACTCCAATATGGGACCTAATTTCAGAACGTGTTCTACGACTCCAATATGGGACCATCCTGACGTATGATGCCAGTGTGTTTATTTGTTACGTTGTCACATCGAATGCAGAAGCTAATAGGAGCCAGTATGCAGCAAGGCACTTGAAATCAGATAATGCAAACTGCACTATCCACAGGACCATCAGTCCAGGCTTTCACCTTAGACTTCAGTATTTAGATTCAGCAGGTACAGACACAGGTGTTCACAAACAGAACCAAACAGTCAGTCGATCAGTGCAGTGCTTTTACAGGAAACTTCAGAAGGAGCCACACATGTTTGGTCCATTTGAGTATGGAACTACATTTTCCATTAGGTATTTTCATAAGCCAATGATGAATTGCCACCAGCATGGAGCCGAAGTGATGGTGCTGAGCCTGAGCTGAACCCACTTCACCTCACCTCATCATGGAGACATGCTGGTGCATGGCGTTCGTGACCAGCTTACCATCTCCGCCATTTTGCGCTCTGAAGCTCATTGCGGGAAGGAAGCCAGCTGAGGGGAAGTGGTTCTGCCCATGGTTACCATGCATTTCTTGGTTCTGCTCATGGTTACCATGCATTTCTCTGCTGGTTGATACGCTTGCAATTTCAGAGGGAGCGGATGCTGAAGGTGCGCAAACCCGGGCCACTCTGAAGGCATGTTCCATTGCCAGGGGCCTTTGTGCAGCTTGCACCACCGGATGCCTCATGTTGCTGCTTCTGCTCCTCAAGCTGCTTCGTGTTGAGGAACCGCCCTCCTGATCCACGAGCTCGCTTCATTGCATGACGATGCCGAGATTCATGGAGGTATGGCTGAGAAGGCAGGACAAATGTTTTAACTTATAACAGATAATTGCCAGGTAAAATGTGTAGCTCTAAGTAGCTGTTTTTTTTTTGCCTTGAGATATGAATCGCCTTTTCAAATTTAAGGGAAAAGGAGACCTACAAGAACAAGCAGAGTAATAGCATATACTTGAAATATTAGATAGTGATAGCAAAATAAACTAAATGTTGTGCGCCCACATGATTAATGAGGATGGTTTGCACTTCAAATATACTCAGTCTAGATATTTTGATCAATGAATAACATTAAAATGTACTCCAGGCACAGATAACTGCCCAAGTAATACACAAGGCAGGACAATGAATTTGTAGCCAAAAGATATGTATGGGTGCAGCGCAGCAGTCAGCATGTATCTAAGACAACTTAGGGAAGTACTAAGAGAAGCATCTCTTTTACAGTTCTACAGCAAAAATAGGTACCACTAAAGAATGCAAGACCCTCAGTATTACCTTCCGACCTGTCACCAGTTTATTTTGAGCCTCCAATTTAGCTCGTATCTGTCTCCTTCTAAGAATTGCATGGTACTGCTTTGCATTAACAAATATTGGCTCTTCTGCTGCCGGCTCAACAGGCAATGACACCCTGGAGTTTGCTGTACCATTTTGCCGGGGATGAACCTGGGTAAATAATACACAAATGAAAAATTGTTGATGCAGTGCCATTAGAAAATAAAAGAAATTTTGCGAATATGCAGGAAATAAGTGTTCTACAGTACATCATCTAGTTTCTCAGGAAGACAGTTTTGACTGGGTGACATCTTTTAGCTGATAAGCTTGGAAATGGCTTTTACGAAGTCCAAAATTCACTGATGAAGCTGTGATCTTTAATCTAAAAAATATGCATGAATCACCTGCAAACTTCTCCCTTGTATTTACAAGGACTCCTTTTTTTACATTTTTGTTTTGCTTCTAAATATTAACAAAGTTCACCAAAAAAGATGAACGAATCCCCTGCAAATTCCTCTCTTTTATTCTAAAGCGCATATTTACTCTTTTATTTTGCTTCTCAACAATACTCAAATGCAAAAACTGCTAAACTAATGGAATGAAAAAGATCTCCAATACTCAACAAATTGTAAATTTATGAAAAGGAAAAAAAAAGTTTGATCTTATTACCTTGAACCGTCAAAGATTATACAAATTTGATGTGAGAACTGAAATGGTAGAGTGAACTCACAATGGCATGTGATGCATATCCAGTCAAGACCCCACCATAATATGCATCAGCTGTATAGGGAATACAAGCCTAGAACGCAATATAGCTGATCAACTGAAAGTAACACTTAATTTAAAGAGGACGACAATGCTCACAATTGCATGAACTTACAAAGGATTGGTTATAGTTGAGCTTTGGAGGCAAAAAAGCAGCTCCTGGATTCCCCAAGGATGATACTGACTTTGTCTTGTCCTGATCTTGCTTCTGATTACCATCATCATTGTCTGAGGGGGAAAAAGGGGCAAACCAGCTGTTAGGTTGACCACTGGAATGATTAATAGAGAAAATCAATGTAATGAGGCATGGGCACTAGAAGGATTAATAGGAAAAATTACTAATAAAACGACAGACTCATCAAAACTATGACACTTCAGATTTTGCAAAAGATGAGTCAAAAGGTTTGGTGAGAAACATAGTAACAACAGTAAACGAAATTTTGAAATGTGAGCATTACATACAAAACGGATGACATGATTTTTAGTTTTCATGCATATGAACATACGGGTTTCATGTGGAAACACCAACGAAAAGTTCACATAATCCAGAAAGAAGGTTGCCTAAGACCACAGTAGCTCTTGTCACAACTTACATCTACCATAAAGTTACTGGCACCATAACATAGATGAGCTTGCAAATAATCACTGAACACATCATAAATACATTCAACTTGGGACTACATCCCTAGATAAACGATTGCAAAACAAGAAGCAGCATCCAAAAATGTGTTTTAAAGAGACATAATTGAAGAGGAGAATATGCTGCAAGGAGCTGAAACTACACTAAGACTGGATTACTATTGTGACAATGTTGTTAAATATATGCATTACCAGATTGTGTTGAGGTGTGTTGCTCATTTGGACTGCTATCATTCATGGCAGATTCTTGGTGAGACTGGCCAGAATTGCTCGACAGGGAATCTTGATCATACATCTTATGACCTAACTGCTTCATCTGATAATCTCCAGAGAAAAAATCCTACACATGCAGTCTAGCTGGTAAATTTGTTCTTCATAGGTGTAGCAAGCAAGCAATTTCTAGGTTGCACCATAAATAACTACTACTCCCTCCATCCCAAAATATAACTACTTCTAGTGTTCAAATTTTGTTCTAAAATATAGCTACTTCTCCACCTATTCTTCATCTCAACCAATCATAACCAGATTTCATTTAATTTTTTCACATACTTTCTCATCTCAACTAATCACAGCCATCTCTCATTTAATTTTATCTCTCCTTAATCTCTGTAAAAAATTTCAGAATACTTACATAGTTGGGCATAGTATGGACTCAACGATCTTCCATTTCTCACAGAAGCATTAGCATTATGAGGTGGTCTCACTTTAGTCCAAGCACTATTATGTGTACTTCCAAGTAGTCCAATGAATTGACACCTCAAACAGCCTACAAGATAAGTTGCCAACGTTAACTTACACAAAACTGATGGCATGGTAACAAACAAATCAAGAAGTCAATGGCAGCCCCTGTTTGAGTTTGCTAGGATAGGGTAGGGTTTTTAATCCAATCACTTCAAATTGGTGGGGATTTTGTTGCCCATCAAAGGATTCGCTCTAATCCTCTCTATCAAAAGATGCCCTTACTTTGGATTGTACTTATTAACTGGAAATATGACTATGCATAGTAGCTTTCGGTGCACTCGAGTACTAGACAATAGATGTTGCACTAAAACTAGAAAGAGAACCACTACAAAGAGCACACAGTATCCTGGACAGACAGAAAGTCGTGATTTATGAAACAACCTGATCCAGGGAGACAAAGAACAAAATTGCCCCCTAGGTAGCCTACTTGTTAGATAGACCACTAGCCTGGGCTGTATATATATAGACCCGACCCCCTCGTATACGCTCGGGGGATTCATAGTCACTGTACACTTTTTACATGGTATCAGAGCGAGTCTAGACATCCTGGCGCGCTAGCTTCTTCCTCCGGCGAGCCGATCCTTTCCTTCTCCTCGTCGACGTCTTCTTCCCGTCACCGACTCTCTTCCCGGTACTCCCCTCGCTCTCTCGTCTCCATTTCTTCTTCTCCCCGTCTCTCCCGCAGTCACCTTTTCTCCGCCCCACCTTCGCGCGACCAGGCGACGGTCTCGATCCGCCTCCTCGTCCCTCCTCGCACCCATCTCCACTCTTCCTCTTGTTTCGTGCATCTCTCCTCTGACGCCGGCGCACCTCCGCGCTCGTCGTCTCCATCGGCTGGAAACCTCCCTCGGTTCTTGCCCTTTCCGACACGCTCAACGGCTCTCGGACGCGAACCTTCTCCCCTCACATCCGAGCCAGTCCAACGTGTCCACGAACACGAATCCCTGCCTCTCGGACATGAACATATTCTCTTCGCGTCCGGCCACTCCCTGCCTTTTTCGCGTCCGCCCTACTCCTTGGCCTCCACGAGTCCACGGACGTGAATCTTCTCTTCACGGACGTGAATCCTCGCACGTCCGTGACCCAACCACTCTCTGACCCACCTACTCTGTCCTCACCTATTCCGCTGCCTACTCTCCATCGGCCAACCACTCCTCATCGGCTGGCCACTCCTCACCTACTCCGCTGCCTACTCCCCATCGGCCAACCACTCCTCATCGGCTGGTCACTCCTCACCTACTCCGCTGCCCACTTCCTATCGGCTTCTCACGTCCTTGATCGGCCGATCCGTCCTCTCATCGGCTTCCCCCTCCCATCGGCTTCTCTCTCCCATCGGCTCTTTGCTCCCGTTCTCCCGTCATGGCCACCGAGTCCGCCCTCAGCTCCGGCACTCTCCCAGTCGCTGAATCTGCTCCGGCCCTCGGTGCCACAGACCACACCTCGGGCACCACCTCGCCGATCTTCTCCCCTCTCTACGCTGCTGTGAACATGAAATCTCACGTTCCTATCTCCCTTGACCTTAACGCCAATTATTCCAAGTGGGTTTTCTTCTTCAAATCCCTCTGTGGAAAATTCGGCCTCCGGTCCCATATTGATGGCTCCGCTCCACCTCGCCCTGATAATCCTCAGTGGGACATCGCCGAGTGCTGCGTGCGCAGCTGGCTACTCGGCTCGGTCGACGACTCTGTCCTCGACCTCGCCATGGACGATATCGACCCCACCACCCGGGACCTCTGGGTGGCCATCGAGCGGATCTTCCTGGCCAACAAGCAGCCTCGCGCCATCTTGTAAATCTGACAAAGGCAAAGGCAGGACCTGGCAGGGTCCGACGCCACCACGACCTACCTCGGTCCCTACCCACCCTACCGGTCCCACGGGTCCGTGGCTCTGCTACAACCTCTGGGCGCCCCAGCCCTAGCTACGCAGCCCCATCGGCTGGCAACCCGGAGTTCTCGGCACCCATCCCCAGGCTCACCTGGCATCGGCTCCCGTTCTGCCGCCTCAGCCGATGCTACCGACCCCAACCACCCAGTCGGTTCCCTCCTGGAACCAGGCTGGCCTCGTCGCTGCCCTCAACCAGATGACGCTCCAACCACAGCACCCTTGGGTGCCGGACTCTAGGGCGTCTTCACACATGGCGTCATCGGCCGGTATACTTCGCTCCTGTCACCCCTCTTCCTCCCCTTTTGTCACTATCGGCAATGGTCACTCTCTCTCTGTCCAATACCGTGGTGACTCCTCTCTGTCTACATCCACCACTAACCTCCTCCTACGCAATGTTCTTATTGTCCCTTCTCTCATTCACAATCTTATATCTGTTCGTCAATTCACACGAGACAACCACTGCTCCATTGATTTGACGCGTCTGGTTTCTCTATGAAGGATATCCCAACCCGGCAACAGATTCTTCGCTGCAATAATTGTGGCGACCTCTACACCATTCCCGCTGCGCCGTCCACCCCACACGCCAGTGTCGCCCTCTCCACCAACCTTTGGCACCTTCGCCTCGGCCACCCCGGCCCCGAAGCTGTCGTCACCCTCCGTCGCAGCGCCTCCATTCGATGTACTCACAGCAGCTCCACAGTTTGCCACTCATGTCAACTTGACAAACATGTGCGTCTCCTCTTTTTCTAGTTCTCTCTCCTGTACCTCGCGTCCATTTGAACTTATACATTGTGATGTATGGACGTCCCTAGTTAAAAGTGTCTCCGGTAATCAGTATTATCTCGCTATACTTGACGATTACACACACTATTGCTGGACCTTCCCGCTCATCCACAAATCCGAGGTCGCCTCTCACCTCACTCATTTCGTCACGTACGTATCCACTCAGTTCAACCTCCCCATCAAGGCTTTACAAGCCGATAACGGTACGGAATTCGTCAACCATACCGTTACAAACCTCCTCACCTCGTAGGGCATCCACCTCCGGCTCTCCTGCCCCTACACCTCTTCTCAGAACGGCAAAGCCGAGCGCCTCCTTCGCACCCTCAACAACATCAGTCGCACCATGCTACTTCACGCCCACCTACCCGCCACTTATTGGACCGAAGCTCTGGCTACTGCGACGTACCTTCTCAATCGGCGCCCATGCTCCTCCGTTCATAACAACGTTCCCTATGCCCTTCTCTACCGCACGGCGCCCGACTACTCCCACCTTCGCGTTTTCGGATGCCTCTGCTACCCAAATCTCACCGCCACAGCTTCCCACAAACTCGCTCCCCGCTCCACCGCCTGTATTCTCCTCGGCTATTCCACCTCTCACAAGGGATACCGATGCCTCGACCTTTTCACCCGACGGGTTCTTGTCTCTCGTCACGTCATTTTTGACGAGACATGTTTTCCCTTTGGTCTCCTTCATCCGAGATCCTCCTCTAGTGATCTCGACTTCCTCCTCACCAACACCGTGCCGACCAGGTCTCCCCCACTGCCCTCTCCATCGGCCCTCTCATCGGTCGCTACTGAGGATTTACCCGTCACATCTCTCACCACTACTCGGTCCGTTGTCCCCACCATCGGACCCCTATCGGACCCACCTTTATCGGCCGATACCGATCCTATTTATCCTTCAGCCGATACCGTTCCCTCTCTATCGGACACCCCACTTCCATCGGCTCCTCACTTTCCATCGGCTCCCCCCACCCTATCGGCTGATCCATCTCTATCGGACCGATCGGAATACTCGGCTCACCCGACCTCATCGGCTCAGGCCGATCTAATTCCTCCTTTTCCTCTTGTCTACGGTCGCCGACTCGGAGCCGATGACGCCCCCACCCGACCAGTTCTTCCCATTACTCCCGCACCCCCATCGGCTCCAGTTCCCTCCATCTCTCACATTGTCACCCGCTCCCAGACCGGGTCTCTCCGACCCAATCCGCGCTACGGTCTCTCCACCGTCCACAGCTCTATCTCGCCTATCCTGGCGACTTCTCGCTCAGCCTTGGCCGACCCTCAGTGGCGCGCGGCCATGGCCGACGAGTACAAGGCCCTAATGGACAACGAGACCTGGCGCCTCGTTCCCCGACCTCCCGGCGCCAACATTGTGACCGGTAAGTGGATTTTCAAACACAAATTCCACGCCGATGGCTCCCTTGCCCGTCACAAGGCTCGCTGGGTAGTCCGGGGTTTCTCCCAACGACCTGGTGTCGACTACGACGAGACCTTCAGTTCCGTTATCAAACCCGCCACCATCCGAGTCGCCCTCACCTTGGCTGCCTCTTGCTCCCTGGCTGATCCATCAACTAGACGTGAAGAACGCCTTTCTTCACGGCCACCTGACGGAAACAGTCTACTGCCAGCAGCCCCCAGGCTTCGTCGACCCTTCTCGGCCCGACAACGTCTGTCTCCTTCAACGCTCTCTCTATGGCCTCAAACAAGCCCCTCGTGCCTGGTACTAGCGCTTTGCTGCCTATCTTCGGCACATCGGCTTCGTGGCCTCTGCGTCCGATAGTTCCCTGTTCACTTTCCATATCGGCTCCGCCACTGCCTATCTACTTCTCTATGTCGATGACATTGTCCTCATATCGTCTTCGACATCTCTCCTCGACCAGATCATGGCCCGACTCTACTCTGAGTTCGCCATGACCGATCTTGATCCTCTCCATCATTTCCTTGGCATCTCCGTAACCCGTTCCATCCACGGGCTCTTCCTTTCCCAACGCCAGTACGCCATCGACCTCCTCCAGCGTGCGGGCATGGCCGACTGTCACCCCACGGCCACCCCAGTCGACACTCGAGCCAAACTCTCCTCCGCCGATGGCGCCCTCGTTGCCGATCCCTCTCACTATCGGAGTCTTGCCGGGGCTCTCCAATACCTCACACTCACCCGACTCGACCTCACGTACACTGTCCAGCAAGTGTGCCTTTTCATGCACGCTCCACGCGAACCTCAACTCACGCTGCTCAAGCGCATCCTACGCTACGTGAAGGGCACCCTCTCCAGCGGGCTGCATCTCAGCTCCAGCCCCATCGACTCCCTCACCGCGTACTCCGACGCAGACTGGGCAAGCTGTCCCGACTCTCGACGCTCTACGTCCGGCTATTGCGTCTACCTCGGTGACACTCTCGTATCCTGGTCCTCAAAACGCCAGACTACAGTGTCCCGTTCCAGCGCTGAAGCCGAGTACCGCGCCGTCGCCCACGCCGTCGTCGAGTGCTACTGGCTTCGCCAGCTTTTCTAGGAGCTCCGTGCACCCCTCTCCACCGCGACCGTCGTCTACTGTGACAATGTCAGTGTCGTCTACATGACCGCCAATCCAGTCCATCACCGACGCACCAAGCACATCGAGATCGATATTCATTTTGTCCGTGACAAGGTTGCATTAGGACAGGTTCGGGTGCTCTATGTACCATCGGCACATCAGTTTGCCAATATAATAACCAAAGGCCTGCCCACGCCTTTGTTCACCAGTTTTCGATCCAGTCTCTGCGTCCGTTCCTCTCCCGCTGCGACTGCGGGGGTGTTAGACAGACCACTGGCCTAGACTGTATATATATATAGACCCGACCCTCTCGTATACGCTCGGGGGATTCATAGTCCCTGTACACTTTCTACACTACTCCTACATCAATCTCAGATTTATATTTACTGCATGCAGATCATGAATTGAAATCCTACATTACTTTTAATTAGTGGATCGTTATGAGTCTGAATTACCAGTCCACATGCTCAAAAGAAGCCTCTGCACCAGCAATTCCTTATAAGCTTTGTCTTTATCAAACCAAATAAGCAGAATAATGATTACAAAGCTAAACCAGTACTAAATCAAACATATCACAGAAAGCCCCCACATTTACAAGCTTATCCAATATAATCACTAGAAACCGTCACAATTCACACGAAATTTAGCTTAAAGATACCAAATCCCGCAAAATCCACGGCCTAAAACACCACTCAAAATGCATTTGATATACAGTAGCCAACAAACAACAGGGGAGCTTTGACTTCCTCGAAAGCACTCATCTTGCGATGTCTAACCGGACTAAAGCACCACTCCGAAGCAAGCGTGGCAAAGAACCAAGATTATGCAACACCGACCAAGAATCAGATTAAACAAGAACCCAAATTTCCGAGGTGGAACAAGAAAAAAATGGGGCACAGGGGATAAGAACTGGACCTAACAAGCCACCGAATACAGCATGTCGTAATCAAGAACCAAGAATCCACTCCACGAAAGGAAAACCGAAGGGACAGTTGACGACGCATGCAAGAACACATTTTGGGGATTTCTCAGAGGATTGAGCAGGATTGCAAGCACGCATAGGTGTACCTCTCTCCTGTCTCGCTTCAAAGCTCCTCTGTTCCTGTCTCCTCCCTGGCGAATCCTTTTCGAGACCGATAAAAATGGAAAATTTGTGGGCGAAGAGGCAGAGATGGGAAGCACGGGGAAGAGGACTGTGCTTTGTGCTCTTGCTGCCAAATATGCGACCTGCTATTAAACTTCTTACGGCAACCACAATGCACTGCAAAAGCAGGTTGTGAAGAATCAAATTAATCCTTCTAAGCTATTAGGTGCAAACAAGAAGTAACAAATACTAGACAATAACTTTATGGCTGGACAGTAAGAAATAAAAAAACATTGATTCTCTCTTCTCTTCCTATCGTATAGAAAGGACCCAACTTATTACCTACTTAGCCACTGTGAAGTTTTCAACAATATATACCTATTTTTAATAAACTAAATCTTATTTACTAGTTGGTTAGTTGGTAAAGATACATCGTGATTACTTCTTATTGTTTTGGTATAAAACAAAGAAAAAAATATTTGGCCATTCTTTCCGCGCTCACACGTCACCGCTTCACAAAATTGATAGGTGCACCAAGAATCAGATGATCATGCCTTCAGAAGGGTCACTAAGGTGGATGGCCATGTCTAAAATTCTAGACATGATCATGGACAGGTTGCTCTATTTCCCAAGGCCAATGGAGATTTAGTGGGATAAAGTTAAATAAAGAAGTAAAAACATTATACCATTTTCTTTCTTAGAGTACTATTTGCAATGTGTTTCCAAAATGATAAGACATGAATGCCATGATTTTCTTTTAGTTTGGTCAACACTAGTTCTTAAGTAAGACCAACCATTTTTCATAAGAAAACCTTTGCGTGGAATATTTGTCTACACCTCAAACACTGAACAGGGGTTCTAAATGGGTTGATTGTTCTTTTTTTAACTTAGATGTTGACACATATGCGCACTCCCTATAAATCAGAGACGAGTGGCCTATATGGCAGGGTGGGTTGGCTAACCCAGCTTGCTGTTAGGCAACCAATGCAAAACAACCTCTCGGTTCCCTTGATCTGTTCCAAGAGTCACTGTCACGCCATCGAGAGGAGGGCTCCTTCATGCGTATGCCTATTATTAATCTGTTGCTTAGTGGGCCTTAGGCCATATATCGTTCAATCAAGATATCAAGACCCAATTCTGTTATCAGTGAAGAAGGGATAGACGTCCTACACCAACAGCTAGGAGCCGAGCACGTGGTTCTTAGGTGTTGTAGCATTTTGAGGAGTCCTAGAGTACAGATGATCATGGCTCGGTGTCGATCATCCTAGACCAATCAACCTAAGCAGGTCAACCTAAGCTAACTGCCCCTGAGCTAACCACACCGAGCTGGCTAGTTCAGGTTGACTGTCTCAAGCCAACTGTCTCGGGCATATGGCCTTGGGCAGACAATCCCAAGCTCGCTTGCCCCCTAATGACTGAATCTAGAGGCACTCGGGTGCAAGACGATCCCAACTACTCCAACCACTGCATTCAATGTGGTGGGATGGAACGTCTCACTCTATTCGGCGCTCATGTGTCTACACTAGTTAGAGTGATGAAATGACTATCTATTCCTATGGTGAGTGATGTGGGGCAAGATGTATGCCGTTCCCTATCACCGTTAGGCGGCCAGACTATAGTCGTCCTACTTTGTTGCCCATGCTTTTTACCCACTACGCTGCAGAACTGACTAGTGGGCCCTAGGTTGCTAGCATCGACGAAAGGCAGACACTGTTGTGGCATTGTATGCTTGGGCTCTGACGGCGATTAGACTGGTTGTACCTAATTTCTAATTGTTGGGGCCTACAGGTCCCCTCATTGTACGTCTTCTTGAAGGACTATGTGGTGCCTCTCAAAAGATATATAAGGGGAGGACCATCACCGAGGAAGAGGCGCCAGAGAGAGAAAAAATAGATGTAGCACGTTAAAAGCAAGCAAGAACACACTAGTATGGTAATATACTTTCAGCGGTTCGAACTTGTCAAAATCTTTCACGTTTGCCCTCTATCATTGGTAGGCACGAGTGATCATCCCCTAGGCCAAACACACAAAAAGGGCTAGCTCGGGTCCTCACTCTTGGCCTACATCCATCAACAACTAGCGCACTAAGTAGGGGTTTCTCTAACTTGCAATTTGATTTCCTCATTTTCCCACCAAGAGAAGGAGTTGATGGCAGGCAGTGTCATCACTGCCACTCTAACTCTAATTAGTCGGATGCCATCGCCGTAGTAGCAACATTCGGCGCATCGCACCTGCTCTCACCTTGCTCTAGCACACTCTGCTCTTCCTAGAGCTGAGGGGGGCAGCGACGGCTCAAGTAAGGCCATGACCATACAATAGGACCACCCATGGCGGCTCAAGTGGGGCTTATCGCCGCCACATCATCTGGCACGCAATGCCCTCCTATCAGGCGTTACCTAGACATGGACACCATCAGCCTAGGGAGTGCCTTGTTCGTGGTGCAAGCGCTTCTCGAGCATGTGCCCCTTTAGGTAGCCGACAAGACACTCGAAGGATGTTGGTTGCGGTAGGTCGTCGACCTTGTTGGCGCAACACACTGGTAGGTGGTCGCCAACAACACGTGTAGCGTGTCAGGGATCACCTCATCGTCCGTGATGCTGACGTAGTGAGCCTCGCGTGCCTCTAAATCATGCAAATAACACGTGACCGCTAGCTGCCCTTAACCAACGAGTAGGGGCATAGGACCTCTGACATTGCTTGATGAGCGAAGGGCCAACGAAGATGCGTGAGTCATGCATGAGCATGCTTAGGAGAGGCATCGGGATAGCATGGTTTTTGAGAACTAGGCATCCCCTAGCCAACCCTAGGAGGAATGTCACTACCCAGACCAAGAACACCTATGCTCTACTTCGCGTGTTGGCATCGTGCCGTTTGGTGCCGATTGTCAAGCATTCACCAAAGAGCTCCGACAAGTGTGTTGGCTGGCCAAGTTTTGGCTAGTGCTCCCAGAGAAGTACGATGACTCTATCAACCCCGTGGAGATTTTGCAGATCTACACCACTATGATCTAGGTGGCAAGAGGCTCTAAGTCTGCCATGGCCAACTACTTTCATGTGGTCTTGGAGAAATCAGCTCACTCTTGGCTCATGAACCTCCCCACGAGCTCCATCAATTTGTGAGATGAGTTATTCCACCAGTTTGTGGCCAACTTCTAGGGCATATATAAGCACACCTGGCATGGAGTCTGGCCTCTACGCCATTCAGTAGCAGGATGATGAGATTTTAAGGCATTTTATACAGCGTTTCAGCCAGGTCTGCAACACCATCCCACATATCCCCTTCAATCAGTGGTCACGTTATTCCAACATGACATCCACGATGAGCGGATGTGGGAGAAGTTAGCCACCCACAAGATCGAGACCACCACGAAACTTTTCGCGTTGGCCTACAAGTGTGCCAAGATGGCAAAGGCCCAAGTGTGGCAACCGCCTTGCACCTAGCAACACTCCAACAACGGTGCAGGTCCTTCCTGCTCCATTGGTGGGCAAGAGAAGAAAAGAAGAGGACGAAGAAGTTGAGCTACTTTGAGGACTTAGTCCTCATGACAGACAATAAGGCATGAATACCACCACTCGCCGATGGCAGCAAGAAGGTCACATCCCCATCCAGTTTGAAGACCAGCAAGTGGTGTAACATCTATTAGATGGAGAGGCATGACCGAACAGAGTGTCGCATGGTCAAGGCACTCATAGAGTACCATAAGGAGCAAGAGAAGCGCCGCGCTGAGGGTGGCAATGCTGACATTGCGCCAACCCCCGACCTTGGGTTCTAGGAACCCAAGCACATCGTTATGACCCTTGACAGTGGTGCCTTTACTTAGCTCTCTCGCTGCAACATCTAGGCCTTGTGAAGCAAGGTGTGCTTGGCCACCCCAAGCTTGAAGTCCACCTAGCGGTTGAAGTGATCAGATACCTTGATCAACTTTGACTAGTTAGACCACCCCAAGAACACCTCAGGGCTGGTCGACTCATGCTAGTGGTCTTCCCTGCCATCAGCAATGTCAAAGTGACCTGTGTTCTCATTAATGGAAGTACAAGCCTTAATCTCATGTCCTCACAAGTGTTCGAGTAGCTCTAGATCCCTCTGAGCCACCTCAAGCTATCGATGTCATGCCACGGTATCATCCCATGCCACGCCTTCCCCCTTGGCCACCTCAAGTTGCCCGTGATATTCGGCTCTTGGGGTAACTTTAAGATTGATAGCATTGACTTTGACATCGCTAGCCACAGGCTCCTATACAATGCCATCCTTGGGTGCTCCACTCTTGCCATGTTTATGGCTGTTACACGCTATGTGTACTTAGCCATGAAGCTTTATGGGCCAGTAGGCCCCATCAAGGTACTCGGCGACATCCAGGGTGTGATCACATGCACTAAACAATGCTACTCTGACCTAAACATGATTGGCCTAGGCAAACCGAGCCAACCCAAGAGCTCAGGTCCCCTACTTCCAAGCCGTTACTTGCCACCGATGATATGGTCCCTATCAAGGTGACTGTGATCGATGAGGATGAGTCCATGACCATAAAGATTGGTGATGGCCTAGACCATAAATAGGAAAATGTGCGCGTTACTTTCCTTTGGACCAACGTTGATGTGTTTATTTGGTAGTCGTCGGATATGCCCAAGGTCCCTAGGGAGATGATTAAGCATTGTCTTGCTGTGCATTCAAACGCGTGGTTCATCAGGCAGAAAGTGTGTTGGTAGGTGTTCGAACACCAAGTGTTCATTCATGAAGAGGTCGATATGCTGCTCGCCGTCGGCTTCATCCACAAGGTCATTCACCCTGAGTCGTTCCCAAGGCGAATGGCAAGTTGAGGATGTGTGCCGTCTACATCGACCTCAATAAAGCATATCCAAAAGATCATTTTTCTCTCCTCGCGTAGACTAGATAGTCAACTCTACCACAAGGTGTGACTTTTTGTGTTTAATCACTAAATTCATATGGCTAGGGTGGATGAGGATAAAATTGCATTTATCACCCCTGTGGGAAGCTATATGTGCATGCCTTTTGGGATGAAAAATGCTAGCACTTCATATCAGCGAGTGATGTGCAACACTCTCAAGTTGTAGATAGGCTACAATGTCGAGGTCTACGTCGATGACTTGGTCATCAAGTCCTGAGATTGGGCCATGCTCCTCGAAGATTTGACAGTCTTCATACAACACGCATGAAACTTAATCTTAAGAAGTGCATCTTCGGGGTCCTCGTTGGTAAGCTCCTCAGGTTCCTAGTGTGGATCCAGGGGATCGAGGCCAACCCCGAGGAGATGTACACCATCAAATAGATGCGCCCCTCGATGCATCTCAAGGACATACAATTCCTAGCAGGTTGCATGGTTGCCTTAGGATGTTTCATTTCAAAGCTTGGAGAGTCTACTCAAAATTTGGTCGTGTTGTGTGAACTCCAAAGGCAAAACAAGCCCCGCAAAGCTTGAAGCAATACCTCCCTTCTCTGCTAGTCATCATTGCACCATGAGAGAGGGAACCACTTCTCCTTTACATTGAGGCCACCCCTCAGGTGGTGAGCGCAGCCCTAGTTGTTCAGCGTGAAGCTACAGTGACCCCCGAGCAACCTACAGTTCCAAACTCCTAGCGTAGCCTAGACAGGTGGTTGAGCGCAACCTCTCAACCAGCCTCGAGCAACATGTTGGGTCTGAGCTCTTAGCGGATCCCAGGCAAGTGGCTAAGCCTAACCCCTTAGCTAGCCTCGGGCAACATTATGGGTTCGAGCTCCCATTTGAGCTAGGGCTATCCGTTGGGTCTAAACTCTCAAGGGACCTCGAGCACATAATGTGACCTAAGCTCTCATCAAGACCTATGCAAGAGGCCTATCCTAGGGCTTATTACTGAATTAGTTGATCTCGGAGCATGGCCAGTTAGCATCGAGCAATGCCTAGTCTACTTCGTCAGGAAAGTCCTCCGAGATACCAAGACTAGGTATAAGTAGACACAGAAGATGCACACCATCCTCATCGCATTAAGGAAGTTGCAACACTATTTTTAAGCTCACAAGATCTCGGTCGTGACCTCATATCCTCTTGGGTAAATCTTGGGTAACCACAAGGGCACATGACATGTTGTCAAGTGGCAATCAAGCTCGCTGATCTTGATTTGCACTTCATCAGCCACCATGCTATAAAGAGCCAAGTTTTGGCCAACTTCATGGCAAAGTGGACCTTGGTAACTTAGCTCGAGGAAGTGCTACTGTCTGCTAACCCCAGTGAAGGGGAGCCTGGACAATAGAACTTACATTAGGTTATGTACTTTGATAGTTTTCTCACGCTCTAGGACATGAGGGTTGGAGTGATACTCACTTTCCCAACCAGTGAAGTATTCTAGTACGTTGTGCAACTTTATTTCTGTGCCACCAACAATATAGCGGAATATGATAGGTTGCTTACTAACCACAGGGTTGTGTCGAGCCTCGAAATTCGATGCCTGTTGGTAAATGGCGATTCACAGTTTGTCATCAACCAGGTGTCGAAGGTGTATCAATGTTTGGACCCTCAAATGGTATCGTACGTGGATGAGGTGAGGAAGATGGAGTGACACTTTGATGGTTTGGAGTTACGGTGCATCCCTGTTAGGACAACATGCTCGTTAACAAGCTATCCTGTGTTGCTTCATCCCGCGCACCTGTTCTGCCTAGAATCTTTGAGGAAAAATATAGTCAACCTTCCATTTTGGCAACCAATTGAGATGAAGGGAAACCTCGTGTCGAGACAAGGGGAACTAGGTTACAATTTCAGTTGGAGATCTTGTTAAGGGGTTGCCACCTAGTGAGCATGTCATGCTCACTGGTTGTCATCAAGAGACCTTATGGATGGACGAGATCTATGGGTAGCTAAAAGAAAATATCCTTTTAGATGATGATGTCGTCGCAAAGTGAATCACATGCTAAGTGAAGCGCTACGTCTTGGTATATGGGAACCTCTACCGGTGTGGGGTGAATGACATACTTCTAAAGAAAGGCAACAAAGTGCTCGCTGATATCCATAAGGGTGAGTGTGGTAGCCATGCATTGTTCCATGCAATGGTTGAGAAGGCCTTTTGGCATGACTTTTACTAGTCGACAACCCTCTTGGATGCCACCGAGCTGGTATGTCGCTGTAGGGTGTGCCAGTTTCATGCTAAATAGATCCATCAACTTTCTTAGGCCCTGGAGACAATTCCTTTGTCATAGCCATTCATGGTCTGGGAGCTAGACATTCTCAAGCCTTTTCTCTAAGCTGTCGGCGGTTATGAATACCTATATGCCACCATTGACAAGTTCACCAAGTGGCTCGAGGCATTTTTATCGATCAAGGTCGATCAACATTCGGCCCTCAAGGCATCACCTACTACTTTGGCATCTCCAACAAAATCATCACCGACAACGGGGTGCAATTCACCAATTGCACTGTTTGGTGATTACTACAAAGACCTCGAATCAAATTATGCTTTGTCTTGGTCATGCTCCCTGTAGGTTGGCTACAGATGCTACCCGAGCCACCATCGGTGTTGGCACTCACGCCTGTTGTTCACAGTAGGAACGAAAGTGAGTCTGAAGAGGAGTCTAGGTAGGCCAAGCACTTTCCTTTCCCCTTCTTATTGCTAGCATTTTGAGCCCCACTGGTGCCACTGCCACCTAGGTCGGTGTCCATACCTTGCGGTATTACTCCGCCTTGCTTGGTGCCTGCGCCTTGTGGCACCATGCCTTCGCCCTCAGCGCCTACATCAAGCAATGCCATGTTGTCGTTGTCCCATATGCGAATTCCCCTGATAGGCTAGGATGCCCCCCTTCTTTGATGCCCTATGCATCGAATATCAGGAGACTGGCCTAGATCACAGAGCGCTTGGAGTTGCTGTAGAGCGCCAGGTCTTCCTAGGGGAGATACATATCGATGTCAACACCAAGGGGGACCAGCCCTCTCACCCAGGTCACCACCGTGTCGTGGTCTAGGTTCCTCATCATCCTAACATATGTCTAGGTGATGTCCATTGAGCCAGTGTACATCCACGCCACCCGTGCTCTCTCTCGGAGTAGGGCAATTTGGTGGCACAGGAAATCAATGACCACCATCATCAATGTCAACCTTGTTGCGTATAGGCCGGTGATGTGCGCCAACATGAGATCCATCCAGATGTTGGGTTTGGGGGCTTCCTCCTAGACCTCCTTCCATGGTGTCACGACCAACCTCGGGAGAAGAAGGCAGTCATTCATCGGGATGCTGACGTACACCTAGTCATGTTGCTAGTTTTCCTACTTATTGGGCAATGTCTATGGGATGTAGAGGCCACTGGTGCCCTCCTATGGGTGGAAGCCATAGTAGCTCGATAACTCATGCTCGTTGAAGCCGGGTTTTTTTTTTCTCGGCCACTCTCAACACAAAGAAGGGTTGAAAGGGGTCCACCGATGGCATGATGTCGATGAACATTTCGCATAAGTATGTGAAGATGACCAACGTCACCACCGAGTTGGGGGTGAGATGGATTAGATGGATTTTGAAGGTCTTCAGCGCTTGGATGAAGAAGGAGAATTGTGGCACCAGACCTGCCGTGATGAAGAAAGAAAAAAACCATAATATTTGTGGGCTCCTTTGGTTGCAGCACAAAGGTTGCCAATCTCACCATTGACACCCTCCTTTGCCCAATGGGAACCATCATCTTCTTCACTTTCATCGCCTTCACCTCAATCTTGAGACAAGAAGGTGGAAGCACGGAACTCCCTCGCACTGTGTTGCTTTGAGCGAATCTACTCATGGGTCGTGTGGAAGAGAGCGAGGAGAGTAAAGTTAGGCCAGTGATGGTGAGCTCAAGGAGAGACAATGAATGAAAGTGATGGCATTGCATACTGAAAGGAAGCAGATCAACAAAAAAGGGGCGGTGCTACGTTACGCCTCTTTCTTTATGGGAAAACCCCTAGTGTTTTGTCCTTGGCGTGAATATCAAGGCAATGCCCCTTCTGCTTTGGTAGGAATCATTACTCCCTGGAGCAGAAGATGTGTGTGCATGGGTGAGGGGAGTAGGTAGAGCAGCGTTCATCATTTTATCTCCCCACATCGAACACAATTAATACAGAGTCGGGGCATATCCCCCACTACCCAACCTATGAAGAAGCGAAAGAAGGCCTACCTGGTATGGCAGAGATGGGTTGTGGAAGAGAAGAGCCAGTGGATGCGTTCTTATCGTCTCCAGGCCACTGAGGAGGTAGGCCCTACCCCCAGTTACAGGACAATCACCTAGAGTTGGGGCCAAGGGATACTATTAGTGACGTAGGGACTAGGGGTCCCACACTGGCAGCCAGGAAGTGAGCACATAGTACTTAGGTGTTATAGTATTCTGAGGAGTCTTAGAGTGTGGATGATCGTGGCTCGGTGTCAGCCATCTCGGGATGGTTGACCTGAGCAAGATAGCCCAAGCTAGCTAGCTTGGGGCAACTGTCTTAAGCAAACTGTCCTAGGCATGCGGTCTCGGGTAGACGACCCCGAGCTCATTTATCCCCCTGATGGCCAAATCTAGGGGCGCTTAGGAGCATGGCAATCTTAACTACCCTAGCCACCATATTGAATGTGGTAGGATGGAATGCCTTACTCTATTCGGTGCTCACATGACTACGCTGGTCAGAGTAATGAGATATATATCTACCCTTGTGGTGGGCGACGTAGGATAAGACATATACTGCTCACCATCACCGCTAGGCGGTTAGGCTATAGTTGCCTTACTTTGTAGCCCACGCTTTTTATCCACTTCTCTATGGAGTTGATTGGTGAGCCCCTGGTTGCTAGCATCGGTAGAAGGCAAACGTTGATGTGGTGTCATATGCCCGTGCTCTGACGATGATTAGACTAGCCATTCCTAATCCCTAACTATTGGGGCCATGGGTACCCTCATTGTACGCTCCTTGCTTTTCGGTCAATGTGGTGCCCCTTGGAAGATATATAAGAGGGAGGCCATCACTGAGGGAGGGAGGCCAGAGGGAGAAAGAAAACCACTGTAGTACGTTAAAAGGAAGCAAGAATACAGGATTAGGCTATTACGTTCTCAGCAGCCCGAACATATCTAAATCTTTCGTGTTTATCCTCTATCATTGGTAGGCATGAGTAATCATCTCCTGGGCCGAACACATAAAGGAGGCTAGCTAGGGTCCTAGCTCTCGGCATCCATATGTCGATACCTGTCAAGCTGTGGTCTATAATGCTTATCACCCATCACTCCAGTGTCCATGAAGTCACAGAACAAAGCCATGAACCCTAGTGTTGTAGTGTCGCCACCGCATTATGCCACGTCACCTATTCTGATCCACCTAAAACTTTTAGGTGTGCTCCTCTACTGCTACAAATGCTTAAAACTTTTTCGGTGAAACCAAGGTTGCCTAAGCCCAAGATGACTACTTGAATTAGGCTAGATAAAAAATTGTCAAGCAATGGCTTGCACTTAGGGCAAGAGTTTGTGAAAGGGTCAACACTAGTACAACTCCATAGAGCTCGAGTTCAAGGAGAAGCTACATAGGTGGAAGATTATAAACATACTGGCTATAGATAAGTGAGGCATAGAGGGGTGAGGGCTGAAAGGGAATCATATATGCTGAGATGCACAACGTCGCCCTCTCGTTCTCTCCATGACATGGAGTGCGAGGAATTGCGTGTCCCTTCCATCTTAGTAGCATTGGCTGCTACATGAAATAAGATGCAGGGGACTTAAACAGCGTGCACGGTCGTTGTTTGAACAACTTTGGAAAAACATGAACAATGCAAGAGTATTTTGTCACGAGCTAGCTTCCTTTCATTATTTATTTTTTTTATCATATATATTTATAAAATACAAATAAATTTGCAATATAAAAACATTTTTATGTAAAGTTTATAAGTATAAATCTTAACATTTAAAAAGATATCAGTAGTTACTTTTTTTTTCATTTGCCTCTTCCATCATACTCACGTACCATACCATAGTGAGGCTAGAAGAATTATAGTCGCCCTATAGGAAAAGGAGACTTCAGGCTAATTAAAATATCTGGCTGGCCTCATGCTGGTGATAAAACGGTCATGAGTTTTGGTTTCATTATGAGAGCTACCAACACCTCATTGTCCTCGGCTGCCACGTAATGGTGGCGAGGCTGACTCCTTCCTATTGTTTTGTTTGACTGACATGTATACCCCACCTCAATACTAAGTGCCTTTCTAGACAGGACTCTCCAGTGGAGGTGTTTTCTGTGATGACTCCTAGGCTCCTGCAGCCAGTGAAGTAGATTGGCCGGTCACTCCATAATTTTCGCAAATAATGTAAAGTAGAAGTATCTTTAATGCATCAACTCTTATATTCGATGTATTTAATACTACCTACGGTTTAATAGTTCTGATTGTTTTGGACAACAAAATGTCCTTATAATTTTCTATTATAATATATATAAATTAAATAAATGTTTATTTTATTAAAGTATTTTTAAGACTCATCTAGTGTCTTTAAATTAAATATTTTAAAAGTTATTAATAGTTAAAGTTTTAAAAGTTTGATTTTAATATTATCTAAAATAATTAGAATTATAAAACTAGAGGGAGTATCACAATATTCTTCACGACAGTGTTGCTATCTAAACATATGAATAATATTTATGTTTCTTCTCGATGAAAAATCATAGAACTATGAAGCCAAAAGATAACAGAGATGGTATATTTCTTCGTCTATTGGCTATTATTTTGATAGTGAATCATGGCAAAAATAAGGCAGTCGTTCAGAACAGGAGGTGGCTGTGGGTACTTCTCACTTTTATTCCTTTTTCTTAGTCACTTCTTTTAAATAGTATGTTTTTATAAAAAATATGTAACTTCCTTTAAAAAATAATATATATATATATATTCAAGTTTTAATAAGTAATATTTAATTAATCATATGCTCGTAACCTATCTTATTTTTAATGCTATAAAAATCCAACTGGTAAAGAATACTGCCTATAACTACTTAAAAAAAATACTGCTTACAACTACTTACAACTGATAACTCCTTGTGTGTACTATGTTTAACTTCTTCATGCCATCATATGGATGAAGTTAGTAAGGTTCTGGTCCTTGATTTGGTTATACAACCATTCCGTTTGATTAGCGAGTTCCAACGACCTAGTCTAGCCAATGGTTCTATATATCAACACGAAAGCACAGAAGGAAAATTTCCTTTTGCTTTATTTTTTCCCATGTGCAGAAGGTGCCAAAAGCTTACTTCCTTAATCAACTTCGTATCCTTTAGGAAATATAAACATCCTTTTCCATAATGTTTTGTCCTTGTTATGTTGCACATTATGATTATAGTGATTCATGACATCACTTATGTAATTATTTATCACACCACATCTCGCTAGATACATCATTGAAGAAAAGGATCTCCATAGTTTATTGTTATTTGAGTTAGTTCTATTTTGCCACTGCCCTTCAACATTGATTCGGTGCTAAAGTGAAAGTTCATTGAAGAGTAGTGCAAATAATTGAAAATAAAAAATAATAATGCAAGCACGCTCGGCCTGCAAATCCAGATGCAGGTGTAATGCATTTTTATTTTACTACGTGCAATACATATTATTTTCTTAAATGACGCATTACACTAGAAAGAATCTACCTGTGTAAACTATGCCTTTTTATATGTTTTTTACCCCTTCAGATATCATTTTTTTTAAAAAAAATAGGCAGAAGATTGAAATGCAAGAGACAGTAGGAAATATTAAAATGTGCCACCATTAACCCAAAAACCTTACCGTGCTATTTCCAAACAACTAAGAAGTTCCTTTTAATCAATTTCTTATAGTTGTGGCGTCCATTGTCAACTACATATATTTATTTTTATGAGGCACAAACATACTGTAAGATTGAAACTCTATGATATTTTAATACAATTTGTCGTGAAATTTAGGTAACAAAAAGTAGAATTAAAATTGCTCTCATGATTGACTGCTGTTATCACAGGAGAAACCAAAGGTCGAAGTTAATCTTTGACACCACACCGAAGAATCAATCACTTCCTAAAAAAATTAACAATCAAATTATAGTGTGATTTTAGATTTTAAAATATGGCTGATGTAAATTTACAAAATCAGAAACCAGGAGTTCATCACTTCGCTGGTTAAAAAAGTTACTTTGCCAGGTGATAACACTGATATAATAATTTTTATTGTTCTCCACTATAATTTTTTATTATAATATATAAAACATAAATAAATGTTTGTTTTTATTAAAATATTTTTTAAAACTCATCTATTGTTGTAGTATTTAAATTAAATATTTAAAATGGTAAAGTTTTAAAAATTTAAGTGTAACCTCGTACAAAACGAGTTATATAACTGACTCTAGAGAGAGTGGGTTGCACATTGCCACATTGCACATGTTGACCACACGGACACGGACTCTAGTTCGAATCAGACCCGGTGCATCTGGACTAACCCAAACCCGACCACACGACGAGTGGAACTCAGAAGAGTAGCGGCAAGCATCTCGCCTCGCCCCCGTCGCCGCCGCCGCGCCCACCCCTTGCCCGACGGAATCGCTCTCCCACCGGCGGGCGAGCGAGCGAGCGACGGCGACGGCGGCGGGGATGGTGGGGTGGCTGAAGGCGCTGGCTTACGGCGCGGGGGGCATGGCGGTGGTGGGCCTCGCGGCGCTCGTGGCGCTGCAGGAGCGGCTCGTCTACGTGCCCGTGCTCCCGGGGATCGCGCGGGCGTACCACATCACCCCCGACCGCCTCCGCCTCCTCTACGAGGACGTCTGGCTCCGCGCCGCCGACGGCGTGCGCCTCCACTCCTGGTTCATCCGCCGCTCGCCCACCTGCCGAGGCAAGCCGCTCCCCCCTCCCCTCCTCCTTGTTCCCGGATGCTTACCTCTCCTTGCTTGTTTTGGCTTCCTTTCCTCCCCATGTACAGTGCTATCCAGGTTTGGTTTAACTGTTGGTGGTTCTACTTTGTTGGGTCTCGATTGGTGGTGGATCTCTGTGAGAGCTTGGTTGGAAAGCCTCGTTTTGATCCGATTTGTTTGGCTAGAGCCTAGATGCAGCAGCTTCGCCTATCTCTTAGCTCGAATTAGATTGGTGGGTCTCGGTAGGAAATTAGGAGTTGGGTTTCACTAGAAGAAAAAGGCGTAATGGTGATGAATTTTGTAGCGAAATGATTTAGTTTGTTCCATGGAGTTTTCTGCAGTCAATTTCTAGGGTTTCTATGTTTGGTTACACAGTTCTCTCTTGTCCTGTGTATGAACTGATTGACTGAAATTATAATGTTGCCGAGTGGGAATTGAGTTAACAGGTTCCGGTTTTATGGTAGTTTTGTAGTTGATACTCTTTGTTGTATGTAATGCCATGTGTTGGTGCTTAGGATCTCTCAATTGTTTCATCAGTTTGATGTCATGTAGTGTGTAAGCCCCATAAATGTTCAATATACGATAGATTTAAACTTTCATATTCTGAAGAGTTGATGCTTAGAATTGATCGTGCTTTGTTGTTTCCTTGTCGTAGCCAATCCATTGCACCATAAGGTTTAGTTTATGAACTTAATTTTGGAAGACATGTAGTTTATAAAGTATACTCATTCTTCATTATAAGCTTTCGAACGATAGATAACAGCATGCATGGTTACCGAAATAGTTCATGTGAGCTGAGTCGATTGAAGAAGACGGAGGTGAGACAATATATTGGCGTAACTTGTGGATGAGAACAATATGGAAAATACTACATGTACATCCAAAATACACATCAGCGCCCTTGGCTCTTGGTCCCAAGAAATGTGCCATGCTACTGAAGCTATCTTCTCCTGATCAGCTGACCTCAGTTGTTGACTCCTCAGGCCCACACCTACAACCAAAACAGCTAGCTTTAAGATTAATGTTTACACATATGCATGTTATAATTATTCAAGCCGTCAATGCTAGCTGTCTAGTGGCATGGTTATCATCTAACTAGTGGCATCTACTAGATTGCACTGCTACATGCTCACCTGAACCAGCTAATATTGTCTGTGCATCAAATGAGTCATGCAGTTTGTGTTCTTCTATTTTGTTGGTTGACAGCATCGTCTCTTGGTGATTTAAGTTGTTATGTTAGGTTAGAAGAGAATTAATTATGTTCTTTGTTTCCAATTAAATTTTGTATGCTTAATTATATGAGATTGCAAGAATTTTAACCTTTATGAGAGCATTTGAATAATTGGTTTTGTTTGCCCTGTGCAACTGCCCTCCCTGATATCCAGCATTATTATGATAACATGAACTGAACCTGGTACTGTGTATAAGTGTATATGCTTACACACTATTCTTCTCATTCTTCAGTACTCCACAAATTTCACATATTTTTTTATTGCTTGCATATGTGTTTTTCTGATGCAGGTCCAACTATTCTGTTCTTCCAAGAAAATGCAGGCAGTATCCTGAATTTTTTTTCTATATAGACATTGAAAGTTATACCTCATTTTACAGGCTTATATACGATGTATATATTCTTTTGAATACCTTTACTCTAAATAGATATTGCACATCGTTTGGACTTTGTTCGACTAATGATGCAACGGCTACAGTGCAATGTATTTATGCTTTCTTACAGAGGGTATGGGTCTCACTCTCACCAATATTAACTACTGTTATCTTTGTTTCATCCTTCTTGCTCGAAGCTCTTCATATGTTGTGGGTCCAAACATGGTTCTTTCATTTATTAATGCATCTAAATCTTGAATTGTTTTTGTAGGTATGGTGAGAGTGATGGTTATCCTTCTCAGAAAGGCATCACAGATGATGCACAGGTTTGCTGATTCCTTCACTCAGTTTTATGCTTACTTTTCTGGTTTGTCTATTCTCTTACTCACTGCTTCTTTTTTTAATAGGCTGCACTTGATCATCTAGTTCAGAGGAAGGATATTGACACATCCAGGATAGTTGTTTTTGGGAGATCGTTAGGAGGTGCTGTTGGAGCAGTGCTTGCGAAAAATAATTCTGGCAAGGTACTCATGATAGAAAACTTGTTTACTCATGTTTTTTTCATAAAAGTTAGAGAGGCTCCTCTGTTCTCTTTGCTGTTGAATGGATGGCACTAGTTTCCTCCACTGCATTTCATACTTAAGTAATCTGAGTCAACATGCACATGTACATGAATTAGTGATAGATTCCAATGTTGTTCTGATACGATCTAGTCAAAAAATTTTAGTTTTAATATGGTGTGGTGATTTATGTAGCCATAACAGACTTAAATGGAATGATAGCCTGCTCTGCCACATTATGTGAGTAGCTGAGATGATTTAATCAAGGCATCATGTAACTTGTCTTGACAAGTCATCGAGCCCAATCAGGCATGGGTGTTAAGTATCAGCTTATTATTGCAAAAAAGGGAAAGCATGAAACGACATCTAATCACGGTCATTACTGCACCAGCAAATTTTGAATTCACGGATTATTCCCATCTATTGAAAAGGGAAAGCATGAAATGACATTTAATCACGGTCATTTCTGCACTAGCAAATTTTGAATCCATGGAATATTCCCATCTATTGAAATAACTACTCCTCATAGAAATTTGAAGAACTCATTTTCTTTGGAAGTGTGAAGCTCAGGATACCTTCTCCAAACATAGTTTCACAAAATAAAACCAACCTTTTATGTGCAATCCGCTATGTTTTAAGTTAAATCATAAATTTTTTTAATGTGAATATTAAGGATTGAAGGGAAAAGGCGTGCTGATCTATGTGATGAAGAGTAATGTCAGCAACAACTGTGTTTTACACTGTGACCCCAAGATAGAAAGATTATAAGTTCCCATTGGCAATGAACTGCTTTCCACTTGCTACATTCTTTTCTAGCCATACTAAAAATGGCCCTTCTTTTCAAGTGCTAGCTGCCAGTTCTAGTGTCTGACAGCGATGCACAATCTTGACTATAATTCTGTACATCATATGATGGCACACATGTTTAACAACAGAATGTGTTGTAAGGCAGCCTGGGACATAATCTCACATCGGGAAAAAGTTTCTCCTAGGTCTATTTTCCCACTTAAAACTTAGACTGGGTACATGCGGCTAACTAGGATGCCTCAAAACAATTCCTAATTCTCTCTCAGTGTTTCGATGAGAGAATCTTCTTGAACTAAATCTCAATGTCTTGAAAATGCGTAAAATTCTGACTTTTGAAATTGAGTAAAAGTCATTATATTTGCCATATGTTGCAGGTGTCTGCTCTAATACTGGAAAACACCTTTACATCCGTATTGGATATGGCTGGTATCATGCTACCCTTCTTACGATGGTTCATAGGTGGCAGTTCTTCAAAAGGTCCAAAACTTCTGAACTGTGTTGTCCGCTCTCCATGGAGTACACTTGATATCATTGCAGAGGTGAGCTGTGGGTGGTTATATCAACATCCAGATCTATTTGTTTTCATGCTTTGATTACCGCTCTCGTTTTCTTCTTTTTATTTTGAAAAATCATATTGTAGGTTCCAAATCTTGAGAGAACGCTGTATATCAATTTATTATGTGATTCAAATATTCTAATTTTGCTTTTTTGGCATGCATATTTGAAATTTAAGCTAACTTCCTGTCTATATTATTTGGCTACATTATTTCAGCTACTTTTTATATATTTTTTATAAGAGTTAGAACTTAGAATCATTAAACCTATAAGGCCTCAGATCTTTACTGAGACCTGATTCTGTGTGTTATCTGTTGCCTGAGTAAGTGTGCCTGTCTCATGCTTGCTTAACCTTTTCTTCGCAGGTCAAACAACCCATTCTTTTTATTTCTGGATTGCAAGATGAATTAGTTCCCCCCTCACACATGAGGTTGCTATATGACAAAGCTTTTGAGCATAACAGGAATTGTAGATTTGTTGATTTTCCCAGTGGCATGCATATGGATACCTGGGTTTCTGGAGGGGACCGTTACTGGAGGACAATCCAATTGCTTCTGAACCAATATGCTCCAGAAGTACAGAGTTGTAATACTAGCTGCAAAAGTGAAATTGCTGATGACGGTAATTTTCTATCTTGTCTATCAAAAGTCTCAGAGAGTATTCTGTTATCATGTTATCCTTTTGCTTTGTAAACAGGAATAAACTTATTCTGAAGTTCCCTATCGTGTTTACTGCATTAGACTTTTCAGATACTGACAAATATACTTTTGCTAACAAATCGAATGCACTTCTTTTGGATTACCCAATTACCCATAGTGTATTTATGTTGTCTGCTTGCCTTTATTTCTGCTTTACGCCCTGCATTGAGTGACTGGATTTAAATTCAGCTGTTTGGATTAGGGGATCAGGTAAAAGAAGATTAAAATTAACATGAAGAGAGATAATAAAAATAAACTTAAAAGATTAGAAATTTCCTAAAGATTCCTATTTAAATAGGAGTACTTGAAAAAAAACAGTTATTGATGTAACTAAACCGTGATTTAAGACTTTTGTTGGGTTTTAGCTCTAATCTATCCTAACTTACTAAAAGGTTTTGTTGCTGTTATTGTTATTGGATTGAAGGGTCAGGCCCTATTCATTGGATGGACATTTTTCTCTGCCTGTCTGAAGGGGTTTAGTATTTGTTTGCTTGAATGAATCTTTCTGTGATGATTAGTGATTATGGGTAATTCCTTATTGCTATGCATGTAGGGATGTGTTTTGCTGTCATAATTGTGTGCTCATGTTTTGTCTATCTGTATGCACCATTCAGTTTTAGCAGTGTTTATATCTGGCTATAACACTGGCAAATATTTTACTCATTTCCTTCAAATCTAGGAACCATGCATTTTTTATGCTGCTGACTGCAGATGTTCTTAGTTTGTTTTGACGAATTTAATCTCTTTTTAGATGAAGCTGAGGAATGACCATAACATCTGGAGCAGCCTTCTTTTTTTCCAAGCTCCAGTTTTCTGATGTGATGCAATTTAAATCCTGATGAACTGAAGTTCACTGCAAACAATTAATTCAGGCAATTATTCTCCTCCATTCAACCTAAAGAAGACGAAGTTGTGAATACCTTGAAGTTGTTCTCCATCCTGGGCTCTGCTTCTACAACGCTACATTTGTCTCTGGTGCTATATATAGATTTCTTACAAGACCTGGCCTTGAACTGATTATTATTTTTTTCAATTTAATGTGTTATGTGGCTTTATTGAACTTTTTTAGAATATACTGTAGCTGGTATTACCATGTCAGAATCTGGCCTTGGTGTATAACAGTGTAATACATAGGTTTTAAGCTCCGGTTCAGCCATTTGATTTTATGATTTTGATTATTTTTTTGAATGTGTGGTTTTGATTATTGGTGTTATAGATGTGGTTCTCTTGCTTCTTTTGCCTATAACACAAGAAATGGCAATATTAGTACAAAATGGTTTTCCTTCTGACATGCAAGGCGAGCGTTTAGGCCATGTTTGGAAGGTAGTAATTTTAGTGGAGAATGCTCCATGTCGTGCGTCCAACGAAAGCCAAAATATCGGGCGCTTCTTAGCCACTCTTCCTACCTGCAAGACTGCAACCCACCGAGAAAATTTTGACCTCTCCATCTCCCACCTGTCTCCTCTTCCTCGCCCCACTCCCTTAGGATGACCACCAGATTCTGTGACGCATGAGAGGTGGGTGGGGGAGAGGCGCACGATGACATCGTGGTGACCAACGACGGGGAAGATGATGTGGAGGTGGCGCCACGTGGTGATCTTTGCCTCAACCTCATTGTGATTTTTTCAATGTTTCATGCACTATATCTCGATATTTCAACGGTTGTATTCTGGATATTTCTTGCGTTAGATAGTTGAGATTTTTATATTTTAATCTTTAATGCATGTGAATCTGTCGAAACTTAATGTTTCTTATATTACCGCAAAATATTTTAATTATAATTTAAATATGTTTCACCATTTTAATATAATAGTTTGAAACATTAAACTAACAGCGAAACATTTTTCTACAACCGAAACCGATAAAATAAGACCCAAATTTTAGGAAAAAAACCGGGCATCCAAGTAGTTGTGTCCAATTTTAGAATTATACGACCTAGTTGAATTCTTGCTTAACTAGCAAAATGCACATAGAGAAAATCTATTTTAAATTTTAGAGTTTAATTTTTAAAATTAATTAGAGGTTTTTGTTTGTCAAGTTTTTATTTTCATATAAAAAGGCTCTATTTATTATTACCATGCAAAAAGATGATTATTTTGCATGATTATGGTTGACAGCTTTAAATCCTGTTCGTGACTTGTACTACGAGAAGGGATGAATGGTGGTCCCACATATTAGAAATTTAACGAGTTGGTAGCGGCACGTTTATCACTCAATATCACCGCTAGTGGGGTAGCTTATGAAATTATAAATTTATATTGTAAAAAGGATAATTATATCATTACCACGTTTTATAATAGTTAATTTATGCCAATGCCTCTACTATGAAACTTCATAGCCCGCAAAAAAAAATCGAACTGACATGATTAATTCAGTCCTCAGATCGAATTTAGGTGCATATTTTTTTCTTAACCAAATGCACCAAGTTTTTTTTAAAAAGTTCTTTCTTTCCTCTAAAATCGGAGGATTGTGGACACAATTTGGAATGGAAGGTTAACAAACGTTTTCTTCCAAACAAGATATATACATTCCTAAGAAATACCCAACTAAGTGCTCCCAGTGTCAAATAAACTTGGTTGAAGGGAGTACTAACCTTTCAGTTCAAATCTCACATGAATATGAAAAAAATTTAACCGCAGAAAAAATATGAACCAATTTGGCCCAAAGGAAGCCTTTAAAACGTTCAAATTCCTCCCATGTACCCCATAACTGAAGGCCAGTACGGCAATACTTCACTTCGCTATATCGGGCTGACCAGTGGGCCCCACCGCCCGTAAAATCTGGAAAGGAGAAAATACGCCTAGTCTAGCCAAGCACGGGCGAAATTTCGTCGCTATGGGGCGGGGTCCACCAAGTGGCCACCACGGCGCGGCGCGAACACGCTGCGCCTCCCCCCACGTCGCGTCCGCCTTCCTCCTCTTTTAAACCCCTCCCCTCCAAAAGAACCCCCCCCCCCCCCCAAAAAAAAAAAAGAATAAAACGCGGCGCACATAGCCCCTCCGGCGGCGACGACGACGACGACGAATGGACGCGCGATACAACCCGCGCACGGTGGAGGAGGTCTTCTGCGACTTCAAGGGCCGCCGCGCCGGCCTCGTCCGAGCGCTCACCACAGGTACGCACGCGCCGCCACCGTCGCCGCCGCAGCGGCCGGAGTTTGGAGTTTTCTAGATGCGAACTGTTCCCGATTTTTTTCTCTCTGTCATTTATGCTTCTGTGGTTCGTTTTGTCGTTCTCGGATGGTTGGCTGATTGGTTTCGTGCGGTTGTGTCTGCAGATGTGGAGGATTTCTTCCGGCAATGCAACCCGGGTGAGTGGGATTCCCCGCTTCTAATTTTACTGCCTTTTCTCTTTCGATGCGCGTCGAGATTTCTACAGGAAATGCGTTGTTTTCATCCAGGAATACGCTTAGCTCGCTGCTGATTTATGCACCTCAGTAGAATTCTGCGCACATCTCTGGGTTTTTTTTGAATCCGACGGTTTGAATCTCTGTTTCGTTTTGAATGACACGAGCGCATCCATATATACCAGTAGTAATTACGCAGGATACGAGTCGTACGTGAAGCGCTCAGAAGTCAGAATTCGAAGCGCATGCCCTAATCATGTGGTTTAGTGAGTAATGGACGGTTCAGATTAACCTAATTGACTATTCCAGTGGCTTACATGTATCGGAGGGCTAGTGAGACCTTCACTTCACACCCATGAAAGCTAGCAGGTAGCAGTAGATTAGTAGCTTGGCAGTGAGAGAGAGGGAAGGGAAGCAGTAGTAGTGTAGCAACTGGCCTGGAAGACGCCACATCTGTGGAGGCTGCTGCTACATTTGAATTTGGGTTGTTGGGTTCAGCAGCATTAGTGGGTCCTGTTTGGTTGGTGGGGTTTGATTCTTGTGGCCTAATAATGGGGTTGATGTGTTTTCTGGCTTCTTTGGGAGCACGTGTCACAATCTACAACGGTAGAAGGAGGTCAACCTTGCTGCGAGGCTGCTGCTTGGTGTGTTGTAGTAGTACAGCAGCAAGCCGGTGACAGTTGTGTTGTGACCAGCGTGTTGTTATCACAATGGTTCTTGGATAAACATGGGGTACAGGCGTACAGCTCCACCTCCACTGTTGCTTACAGCAAAGATCGGTGCTGTGACCTGTGGGAATCCACTGGATTGTGGTGCGATTGATTTTGATCCCAGAAAAGGACCCAACATTTGATCCTATAACCGGCAGTATCACCCATCCAATCCTCAATTTAGCCTCTGTTGAAATGTTGTGTTGCTGACAACATGGGGGCCTCATGTCAGGCTCCCTCCCGTTTTTTCTTCCATCAGACTATCACACCACCACTCTCTACACACTATCCTGTACTGCTTGCTCCACTGAAGCCTGTAAGACTCATCAATGCTCTGATCACCTTACTGTGGAACGTGAAAGAGGCCAGGGGAAGGTATTGTGCAGTGAAGATCCTCAGTCGTTCCCAAATAATGAAAGTTGTCCTCGTGGATTGGAAGTGAAATTTGTTTGGTGAATTACATTAAACTACAACTTGCCCTTTAATGACTAATGTCCAATGTCCATGAGCTGGCTAGTGGAAACACTGGCTTTTGTTTAGGCATTAGGATCTTGTGTTCGAGAGTCCATTCTCCTCACCAAAATGAAGTACCGAATGCTAATTTCGGTAAGCTTGAACCTTTTGATTTCGTATACATGCCTTGAAGGGGTGGAACCAGAAATCCACTGCAGTGATCTTCACTTGCGACTATTTGTCTCTGGTGGACTAAATTTCTTGACAATTTGAGCTCTACCTTTCTTTTATGAATGTGCTACACTTCTCTTCCTAAGCCATAGCTGTTGGTACCAGCTTGATCTACATATTTTCGTATAGTAAATTGTAGCAAATGCCTTTAACTTGATAATCTTCTCATATATTTTGGTTTGCTAGCGATTGGGGTTGCAAGACCATCCTTTTCTCCTAAGCTGCATCCGTTGTTAGGAACTTAAACATACATTAACTCTGAGGATTATTTGATTATACTTCGA
Organism: Oryza coarctata; assembly: GCA_030770085.1. NCBI lineage: Eukaryota > Viridiplantae > Streptophyta > Magnoliopsida > Poales > Poaceae > Oryza > Oryza coarctata. Next base: position 17,615,897 of record CM061475.1, read on the forward strand.
AGATAACCTGTAGTGTTGACCTTATTTGAACAAGATTAGATGCATATTTCAGCTTGTTTTAGCTAAGTCATACTCGGTTCTGAGTAGCGAGCATCCATTTTCTCTTATTACACCTTTGCTGAACAGATATTTGAACACTCAGAAGTTTAACCAATATATTTGTCCAGAGAGACATGACCATGCGCTTCTCTTCTGCAGAAAAGGATAATTTGTGCCTTTATGGGTTTCCCAATGAGCATTGGGAAGTAAATTTGCCGGCAGAAGAGGTGCCACCCGAACTCCCAGAGCCAGCATTGGGCATTAACTTTGCACGAGATGGAATGCAGGAAAAAGATTGGCTGTCCATGGTTGCAGTACACAGTGACGCATGGTTACTTTCTGTTGCATTTTACTTTGGTGCTCGATTTGGATTTGATAAAAATGACAGGTTTACTTCCTATTCCATCTTTCTGGAATCATACTTCTGTTTATTACCTACTTTTGGTGCTTCCTTTGCCTTTGATTTGTTTAGTTCCTACTCACAAATCTTTCACAACCACATGGCATATGCAACAATATTTAGGCCAAAAACAGATAGACTCAGTTTTATTATCATAGCATTAGGTAAAAATTTTCGTGCTTAAATAAACCCAGAATGTTAGGTGTCCATCTTCTGGGAATCTGTAAGTTCACTGAAAGAGCGGCCCAATGTTAGTTTGAAGTAAAATTTTATATTGCAGAACTTAAAATTAGTCTTGCTGACATTTTAATATGGTTCAGTGGTACTTGCGAAATTATGGATGCTTAATTTCATTCTGCAACTTTTGGTCGTCATTTGCAAGATCTAGGGTTACCAAAAGGAGCCAGGTGTTCTGCTTGGTCCTTATTCTGCTTTGTCGTGTTTTCTAGTTGGTAATCTTCTGGTTGTGTTTGTGGTGTTAGTATCTTGGAGAGTTTTGGTACTAATGGCAATGCCACACATGATTATGTAGTTAATGTTTATGGCATGCCTATACAATTTCTGAGTTCTGACAAATGAATGTTCTTGGGTATTTGCTACTCTTTTACCAATGCTTGACCTATTTATGTTACTGACACGACCATTATTACGCAGGAAGCGCCTGTTTAGTATGATTAATGATCTTCCTACGATTTTTGAAGCTGTTAGTGGGAAGAGTAAAGTCAAGCCACCGAGTGCTAATAACTACAGCAATAGTAAATCCAAATCCAACAATAAAACGGTATGGCTCATTCTCCTTAGTAGTACTCGTACCGTGATATATCATCTCTCTGCTTGTGTAACCAATCTCAGACACCAAGCAAATTTTCATAAAGCTCAGCAGTTTGTCATTGCCCCAATAGTTCGTTGTTTTTCCCTCACCAAATCAGTCCTTTTCACAATGTTTGATCTTGTTTTAACTACATAAACTGCACTGTATTTCGCTTAATCCTATTTGCCATCCGTTCTGAAAGCAGAAGTCTTCTGAACCTCGGGCGAAGCAGCCGAAGCCCCAGCCCCAGCTCCAGGTGAAGAACGAAGGCCGGGAGGAGGAAGGCGGTCCGGACGGTGACGAGGAAGGCGGCGGCGGCGGTGGCAGGGAGGAAGAGCACGGGGAGACGCTGTGCGGCGCGTGCGGGGAGAGCTACGGCGCCGACGAGTTCTGGATCTGCTGCGATATCTGCGAGAAGTGGTTCCACGGCAAGTGCGTCAAGATCACCCCGGCCAAGGCGGAGCTCATCAAGCAGTATAAGTGCCCCTCCTGCAGCAGCAGCAACGGCGGCAACGGTAAGCGCGCGCGCCCGTCCTAAGGTGGGCGTGGCGAGCCCATCCAAGATAAAGATGGGCTTGCCGTGTAGTAGGAGCAGTTTGCAGCGTATTCTTTTTGCAATGGCTGTAACTTGACGCCTTAACTTCATCGCCTATGGCAGTGGCTGTATAATGTAAGGGTGTTTTTAACTTGTTAGGCATGCAGCTGTGCTGCCCTTCAGGGGGTTAGACTGCTTATGTGGTGTACTCCTAACTTAATTTGGTTTTTAAGTAGATGTTTGTATTTAGCTGGGCAACCAGAATGAGACATCTGGATATCTATCTGGCCTTAGTAATATTATCGCTTATTGCGTCCTGTGGTGGTGACAAGGGATATTCTAAGTGAATTGTTTTTGTTCGAGTAGGATTGGATCTTAGCGTCAACATTCTATGATATTTTTTTTGTTTAACTTAATATTTGTATCAATGAGATATAGCTATTTTATACGAAAATAGAGTAATAATAATATATGACATAAATATAAAAATAGGTTATACCACAGAGATAAATAATGTATCATTTGGCGTTTTGGCTTAGGTAGTATTGTAGTATCCTCCGATACCACAGCAAGTATCCTAATACCGGCAACCCTAATGGTGACCGCCTTTATGGTGACTACTTATGTAGTGTACTCCAAACTTAATTTGGTTGTTTTCAAGTAGATGTGTGTATTTAGCTGGGCAGCCAGAATTGCGTCGCGTGGATGGAGTCTGCTATGTTATTTTTGGTAGTGTTGCCCGTTCGCGGTGCAGCGATCACCAACAAAATGGCGTCCTCCACATGGGGCATGGCACAGAAATTTTGAGAACATAGCTACGGAGAGTGGAGCCCATGGATTATGTAATTAATATTGATAATAACGACACTTCATCTTATAAGCACCGGGGACAGAAAATGGTCTACGTCTACCAGTAGCTATGAATTGGCAATCACTGCTGGTCAACAAGGGTGTCCCTGTATACGATGATGAAACCAAGCGCGCCAGAAAAAAAAACTGGACAAAGCTCATACTGAGATCAATCCGTCTTTACATTCCTTATGAAAAATGAAGCGAGATAATAATCACTCATCTGTTATTCAAAATGGAAATTAAAATATGAAACAAGAAACCATCATGAACCAGTCCCTCACAAACGATAGGTGCAACAACCTTATAACGATGCCTCTGACGAAAACGGAACACTCCCTACGAAATGATATTGGCGACGCTGCTGAAATAGCCTGATGCCTGATATTCACCGCATCATGATTCTGAATTAGAACACTATACACTACTTGTGCACTGCACAGTTCAAAAGTTCGAAAAATCATAAGAAATGCCGACGAGTTTGGAACCAAAAAAAAAAGTACACCTCAGGCGAGGCAAACGGTGGCCTGGGGGGAGGGGGGGGGTATAAACAAAGAATCGGATAGTTTACAATCCAGAATCAAACTTTTGTTGTATACAGAAGATGGATTTTGCATACCACCATATGGAGAGCAAGAGGATATCCATTCTCCATTGAAATAAATTTCGCAGGACCATCGCAGAACCATTCGGTAGCAAAGCACAAATTGAAGCATTCGGCCGATACAAAAATCCTGCTGTTCAGAAGAAAGCAAGGGCATGCAAAAAGGAGGGACCAAGGGTACATCAATATTGATAGTATGTGGGAAAAATGATTGTTAAGGAAACCACAGATAAATTGACCAAACTCAACTGCCCATTTTTTGGTAAACTGCTTTAGCAGGGAACAAGTTTAGGCAGCATGTACAATGAAATTGTATGTGCAGCCCTATTTACACTAGTCCTGCATACAAGATGAGTTGGCAATCAAAGTTAATAAAGCTTTCATAAAAACCAATTAAGAAAACTATTTCAAGTCTAATGAGAGGAAAATGATTGTTGGAGAAAACAAGAATAATAAGCTTAACCCAACTGCCCACTTTCCTCTAATCAATATAGCAGAAAACACTTTCAGCAGAAATGCATAGACTAAGGCATTAGGCCGATACACACTATCCTGCAGGGTGACAACACAAAAAAGAAAAGAAAAGTAAATGTATACGCAAAAAAAGAAATAAATAAAGCAAGAATGCAATTTTAGATCACCAAAACCAACATAATGGCATGATGTACAAATACATAGAAGGATAAATGAGAGGAAAATGATTGTTGATGAAAGCACAAAAACTTAACCCAACTGCCCACTTTCCCCAGATCAGTATAGCAGGAAACACTTTCGGCACAGGACGCACAAAAAAGCGTTAAGCCGATACACACTATCCTGCAGGACAAAGAATACACGCTGGCCACTATGATACCTATACTAATCATATGCCAAAAATAATAACGATGAAAATTGTATTAGTTGCTGATGTTTGCAACTTAAAAACTAGAACTCCTTACTACCAACAAAGTTAATAATGAACATTACATAGCGGCAAAAAAACATGAAGCGCATGCATCAGATCACCTAAACTTGTTCACTTTAAGCAACCGGAATCTCAGCTGGAAGCGGCTTCAAATACTCATCCTCGTCCTTAGGGGCATGGATGGTAACAAGATCTGGTAGAGGTGTAGTTGGTCCTTAGTTGGTCCTTAGTTGGTCCTTAGTTGTAGCCGTCCTCCGCGAGCTCGCGGGTCAACATCTCGTTCAGCTCCGCGAAGAAGACACCATCCGCCACGAACTGCGAGCAGAGGGAGCAAACGGCATATAAGATCAATAGGTCACGCGATCCAGAATCACACTAAAATGGATAGGTTGCAACCTGAGACTTACCTTGCGCTTCTTACTGATCTGCGCGTGAGTCGCCATTGGAGTGGAGTGGAGTGGGGAGGAGGGCGGCGGCGGCGGCGGAGGGAAACCCTAGATTTGGATAGGAGGTGTGGGGTGGGGGAGCGAGTGGGAATATATATATGGGAGTCGGATCGGACGGTAGGGGTTCGTCGAAAGTTTTTCATCTCAGTCCCTAAGTTCCTTCTAATGTTGTCAAAGACTCGAGGTTACAACACAGTAACATACTCTTTTTATACTCAAAATCTGTTATTTACTTGCAATCATTATTGATTACTACTATTATAACATTGATCACTAATAAAATGGTTACACTATACTATGAACGAACTTGTTAGGTTTTCCAAAATCAAAAAAAAAAACTACAAAGGTTTTAGACCATCTTGTTATAACCACTTGATAAATCGGTCAAGCTAAAAAATCAAATCAAATTTTAATTTTTAATAAAATTTGATCAAAATCGAATGATAGTAGATAGTTTTTGGACGGGTTTGGTGAAAACTAGGTAACATATGGTTTTTTTCTAAAAAATGTTTACATCATCGGAATTTCTCGTAGTGTTTATATTACGAGAATTCAGTGGTAATGTTTTCTCCTAGGTCCCATTATGTGATATGCGAAGGCTTTATTTAAAGATGAGGAAAGAAGAAGATGAAAATGATTAAAAACAGAAACGATTAATTAAATATTAGTTATTGTAAATTAAAAAATATTAATATAATTTTAAAGTAACTTTTAAAATAGATTTTTTTTAAAACACACCATTTAGTAATTTTGTTTGAAAAAGTAGTTGAAGTTTTCCTTTTCCTTCGAAAGCACTCTAAAGCTTTCTCGGTCTATCAATGGTAGTAACATAATCAATCTTCAAAACAAGCTCAGCCTACCCATAGAAAATTTCAGTCCGTCAATGCGTAAGAACATAATCAATTTTGTTAAAAACAAGCGCAAGCTATCTGATTTTGAATTAATACCTGCGTTCTTGGTAATATAAATCTCAAAGGGAATGTTATTTTCTATGAAACATAACCATTCCATTTAATGGCACACTTTCCGGCAATCGACATGATTTTCATTAAAAACTTTATATATATGAATTTATTAGAAAACTATTTTAAATCTATTTTTAACTTATAATAGTAATTCATTAAAAAAATCATTTCTACCTTGAATAAGATCCGATATAAAACATGGATGGCCTTGGTTCTCAAAAACAAAATTTGCTAAACGTATGTTCTTCCACGAAAAGCACGAAGATTCACAATCCGTGACCTCAAAATGCTCCAGAAAATCGTGGAATCACAGCAATATAACATTCATGCTAGAGTGCATAAATCGAAACGCAGGCTAGACTATACAAAGGTGCACAAGTTCGCATATAAACCAGGTCAGGATACAAAATGCTCGCTGGCATAAACATCTGGAATAACAATTAGTTTTGACATGGCACTACCAGATCAAGTACTGAAGCAAACTAGGCGAGCTCAAAGTTCACTGAGGTTTGGCAACAGGTTCAAGGGCTTCGATCATCACAACACTGTTTCCCCTGATAACCTGCAGAAGTTATTGCATTATCAGTACTTGGAGTACATACACCTAATTGGAACAGATGTGAGATCTTCTCTAGACAAAACATGGAGTCCATGAAACACTAATGCCAAGAAAGCTTTTCATCCCAAAGAATTTACTTACCACCATCCCTATGTCATTCTTCTCGTTTACATTAACCTCCACTGCGTTGTCCATGACCAAATTCATGAACTGATCAAATCCTCGAAGAGTGCCAATGACAACACGGTTTGCATTCAGCTTGACTGGCAAAATTGAGAAGAGAGTTAGTGGATGAGTAGACCATCAGAGCTGAGCAAGATAACAAAGATTACAACCATAGTTCAACACAAGACAACAATCAAAAAGCTATTTAATTAGTGCAATAGCCTTTTTCATGTATAAACCTGGTGCTTCTAACCAACCAAAAGTCCAGGCAAACCAAATGTGCGTGTAACCAAACCATTTAATTAGCTTAGTCCAAACAACAAATACATGGCCACAACCCAGACAAATATACCAGGTACTGGTACCAATAACAAGCATGCTTCCACTATAATGCAATATTCTGATCAAGGAGATTAACCGGTAGCAACTGAAACTTTAAGGATCTGATTTGGTCCTTGATGAAGGGGTGGTAGAGTTGTTTTCCTCCCTCAAAGAGTTGAGAGTGAACCAAGTATTAAAGGGCAGCCAACATTGAAGGCAGCCTATCAGTGTAACTATGACAAAAGGCTTCACATGGAAAAGAATCCATAGCTTTTCAAAGAATGTCATCATTTAGGGCAGCCTACCAATGTTGATTACTGAGAACCATGAAAAAAGCCATGGTCAAGAAACAAATTCTAATCAACAACATCAAAGCCTTTCAATCTTAAGCAAATTAGTGTAGACTAAACAAATTCTAATCAACTGAACAAATATAACACTTGAAATTATAATTTTTTAAAGAACGACAGAAAGTATGAAAGAAAAAAAAAAGTTCCAACTAGTACAAAGGATTGGACATGGCACAATATGCACAAGTATCTGAACATGCCACTTGATAAAATTATATGTAGGAAATGAACAGAAGAATAAATGCCCTATCAGAGTAGCTATTACAAAGAAGCTTCATTTGGACAATAAATCCATAGCTTTGATAAGATATCATCATTTAGGGCATTCACAAATCACAAGCACCGGTGCAAAAAACTGCAAAGCTATTACAGAACATGTCATCTGCAAACTACTAACATATTTGTGCTTACAGATAACTAGACCTTCCGTATTCACATATTAGAGCTGGTTTGAACGAACTTCCAAGTTTCTAACCAGGCTTAACATTTACTCCCTCCATCTCAAAATATAGACTTATGCCATTTTTTAAAGAAATTAAGGAATGATTGTGATTGGTTGGGAGAAAAAAGTAGGTGTAAAAATTAAATATGGGAATGTTATGATTGGTTAAGTAGGTGGAGAAATAGTTATATTTTGAGATAAATTTGAATTTTAGAAGTAATTATATTTTGATACGGAGGGAGTACTTAGATGACCATACCAAATCATTTACTAATACCTAGTCACATGCTTCGTAATATCCATATCTTGCAATTTGCAACATAGAGCACCACACAGCTAAGGTAATTATTAAGACGATGAAACGAATTCTATAGTCATAGAATCTAAAAATAACTCGCGCTTAGCGATATAGAATTAACGAGGCAGCTAAAAATTTCGGGTCGGGTAAGTGCACTTACTTTGGAGCTTCTTGTCCATGTACCTGCAACCCAGCAGAACAAAAGCTAGATCAAAATTCAAACCGAAGTAAAAAAAAAAGAAGCAAAAAAATAGAACTCAAGATAAAAAGTATAAATAAATTACTTCTTCAGGTCCGGAGGCTGCCCCGATCGGCTCATGGCGACTCCCTGACGAAAGACCTAAACCTTCTCCGCTCAACCAAAGCCAAATCTTCGGAATAGGCGAGAGAAAGCGCCGCCGCCGCCGCCGAGACGAGAACCCTGAACCCTAAATACCCACCGACAGGTCGCTCGCCTCAGGACTACCGTAATGCTACGTCCACACGATAAAAAAAGGCGCACAGACAGAACATACCTGACATGTGGGCCCCATGCTCCACAACTCCACAAGCACACGGAGAGGAGTAAATATAGGAAATAATACTTATCACAGAGGGTGTATATGCAAAGCCGCCAGCCCCCTGCAGCCTGGAGCAGAACGGAGCGCGGACGAGACGAGAAGACGAGAACTCCTCGGAGCTCTGAACTCTCTCCACCGCGTGAGCAGGACGACGACGAGAGAGATGCCAGCCGCCGGCGGCGGCGGCGGTGCGGGCCCGAGATCCAGGGGCGGCGGTTCCGGTGGGGCCCCCGCGCGTCCGCGGCGGTTCCCGGGGGCGGCGCAGCCGGAGATCATGCGGGCGGCGGAGAAGGACGATGGCTACGCCGCCCACGTCACCGAGGCCTGCCGCGACGCCTTCCGCCACCTCTTCGGTCTGCGAGTTGCCCTATGCTTTTGCTCCCCCATATAGTCGTAAGATTAATTTTGCGTTCCCGCGATTTGATGGTGGTTTGGCTTTTGGTGATGTTGCAGGTACCAGGGTCGCCGTTGCTTATCAGAACGAGGTGAGAGCTGAGTTGGCTATGTTGGCTTGTGGTTTTACTTAGTTTGTGGATAGTTATCGGATTCTTCCTGAAATCTAACTTTGGTTGCCCGCCTAGTTAGATTGTATGCTTTCGAAGTATACAATTTAGGTTGCTTTTACTGTACTTGGTACTAAACTTCAAATGTCTTGGGAGTCTAGGGCTTTTTGATTTCTTCGGTGTTCTAACTGATATGGCTATTTTGCATTAAAATTCAAATAGCTAATTTGTTCAATTCAAGGCAGTATGACCTCACAGGTTATGTAGTTATGCACTATACCTGATTTCCATGTTTGATGGTGAAATTAGTTTATTTATCAAATAATATGAAGATGAATTGCATTGTGTTGTGTCTCAGTCATCATATTCTCAATAGTGTAGAATGTGTTGTGCTGTGTGAGCAGAAGCACAGCCTTTTATGTTTATATAAACTGCATCAAATTGTTCTGTAGGTCTGCAACACAGATAAATAATATAAATTTTGTTTTTTTGCATTTGTTTAGGCTCTAATATTCTTATCAATTGTCATAAATTACATTTCTGTTGAACATTTGCAGATAAAATTGCTTGGTCAGTCCCTTTACTACTTGCTAACAACTGGTTCAGGCCAGCAAACACTTGGAGAGGAATATTGTGATATATCTCAGGTCATGCTACCTTTTCTTTTTCTATTTTGTGCACATTTTCTGCTTGCAGCTATTTGGTTTGTTACTTGGTAGTATATTGTTAGCTTGTTGCTCACCTGTTGCTTTATACTTTTGAGCCCTAGTACGTGTTGAAAATTTTTCTCAGTAATTTTAGCTTTCTAGTATATGCTCATTGGACATGTGCTGTTATTTCAGTTTTATTTAGTAAACACAAGGAATCTTTGCTGGAGTAAATGTGAGACCTTTTTTTTTGTTTAACCAAGGGGTTTCTTTGCATCTGAAGTAAAACATAAAACTGAATTTTTCTTAAACTGGCAAATTATTAACAATTAAGTAAGTGGCAGATCCTATTAAGGAAAGGTCAAGGGAAATGTGTTGGTTAGTGAGATAGTCAAATTTCTTACTCTATACAATGTCATGAGATGACACAGAAAGTAGTTATTAGCAGAAGAATCTTCAATGAATAATATTAATCTCTAACGTGCAACCAAATTGTATGCTTGAAGCTTCCATTCAAAGAAAAAAGGAATCAAAATTCACTCTATTATGCTGATGCTGTCTGTATTGTAATTGAACTGAACAGGTTGCAACCTCGCATGGACTTCCACCTACACCTGCTAGACGGATCGTTTTCATTTTGTACCAAACTACCGTTCCCTATCTTGCTGAACGTATCAGGTTTGGCAGTGATAACTTTGGCCATTCATTCCTTCTGAGGTTGGTTCTTTTGCCGAACAAAACTGATTGCATAATTTCTGCTCATTGTGATTTTGACAGCTCTAGAATTGTCGCACGTGGTATTGCCCTCAATAACTCTCAGCTTGATGACCATCCTGAAAGTGATAGTTCTAGTAGAAGCACTGAAGCACAATCATCCCAAATTAGGAGTAATCCTTCAAGAAGCTTGAGTTTTTCTTATTTGTCGAGGTTGAGAGGCAGAGTCCATACCATGTGGCAATGGGTTCTCCAGAAATGGCCTTCGGTATGAAATCATTCTAATTTGTATGTGCATTGTTTTTTAGAAGAAAACCTTTCTTGATTTATGGGAAATGTTTCTGAGGTCTTAAGGTTGTATAAACACTATGGAAATGCATTTCTGGCCTAACACCTGTATGTTGTTGCCTGTCTATAATATGTATGCAGATGCTTCCATTTGCTCAAGATTTCATACAGTTAGCTATCCGGACAAACCTGATGTTCTTCTATTTTGAAGGTATCTTATGTTCGACAGTGTTAAATCCTTCTCTCTCTCTCTCTCTCTCATTTTGAAATGAGTTTGGGAACCACTAAATTTTGATAGATAGGATGACAAGTAGCACATGATGAGTTTAGTTTTCTTAATACTGCTCAGTTACTGCCTTAAAGTCATGGAACCTGAACTTACAGTTAGGAAAATGAAAGTACCCAGGATGCAACTTTTTGGTAAATACAACTCATTCAGTTTGTCATAAGCATCTAACAGAACATCTCCAATGAATTGTGCAAATTTAATGTCAAGTTCTGCTGCATATGGGAACACTATCATAGTCTGCTTTCCTGGACACTGCTGCATGATTTCAATCATTTAGTTTATTTATGGTAGGATGCAACACCATGGTAATAGTGTGCAAGCCTTGGTTAAGGGACTAGCACTGGCTCAATAAGAATTGATCTTATAATCTTTTTGATCACCTTAATTGGATCTGTAGCAACCGTTTGGTGTTGATTACACTTGCATCTTTCCAATTTGCTGTAGGATTGTATTATCATTTACCAAAGCGAGCAACTGGCATTCGTTATGTATTCATTGGGAAACCAATGAATCAGAGGCCCAGGTACTCTCTTTTCTTTGCTCATCTACTTTCTATACTACATGAAACAAATAATACAGACATTGGGCTACGAAAAACCTGCATATGATATGTGCTTTCATAATATGTTGTCTTTTGGACTATCTTCACATGGACTACTTCCTTTTGAGAGCTTGAAATTCTTCAGCACATCAAATTTAACTCATTGGATTTTGCAGGTACCAAATCTTGGGCATTTTTCTGTTAATTCAGTTATGTATTCTTGGTGCTGAAAGACTTCGAAGAAGTAATTTATCAACAATAGCTAGTTCGATTAACCAAATCTCATCTGGAAGCTATCCTTCATCTACAGGCGTGGTCTCTTTTGCTGAATTTATCAAACCAGTTTTGGTTTTATGTCGAATCTTTGCGTTACTTGCATGGATATAAAAATGTTCTAATATTATCGTTGTGAATGACAAAACAGGTCGAGGTGTCCCTGTTCTAAACGAAGATGGACATATCATCAGTGATATCCACCATGGGAAAACTACAGATTTGACTTCTGGTTCAGAGGTATTATTTGTCTTTTCTAGATAAATTCATTGAGACCTTTTTGTAGCACAGAACCTTTAGAAAATCAGCTTTAGTGTTGAACAGAATGTTAAGCTTTGTGTTGGATGCCAACAACCTTTAAGATCATGGGATATTAGCTGTTCTTCATGTCATAATACACTTTCTTTTTCAAAATGTTTAGCTTTTCTGTACAACTTAAGATTATGGATTAAATTGAAAATGCTTTTTATGACTATTCTTATAATGCTATCTGGTGTATTTTGTGCACGAATGTAGTGCTTACACCTCTTTCATATTGTTTGTGTAATGTTAAGGTGTCCAGTGGCAAGAGCAAATGCACCCTTTGTCTCAGTACCCGGCAGAATCCCACTGCCACAACCTGTGGCCATGTATTCTGCTGGTAAGACTTGCCTTTTGATTATTTTGTCTTCACAGATGCAATCTGATATCTGTATCTCCCACACACTCTTGAATGGTATGGTAATTCATCACATAACATGCAGGAGTTGCATTATGGAGTGGTGTAATGAGAAGCCTGAATGTCCCCTATGCAGAACTCCTATTACCCATTCGAGTTTGATTTGTATATATCATTCAGATTTCTAGCAAATCATTTCTCTGAGTTGCAAGGGACCATATCATCCTCCAGTGGATTCATCAAAATGATATACTGAATCCAACCATATTTTGGCGGGAACTCCGCATTCTGAAGTGTTAGCGTCCAAACGTGGTGGAAGGAGGACAGAACCATTCGAAGAAGACCATTGTTACCATTCAACTGTATTGTAGTGCTCAAATAGCACCAACCACCAAACAGAAAACAGAAGTTCCTTCCTAGCGCAAACGGATACACAAGTATATGTACATTTTGGACACAAAATTGGAGTTTTGTAGTGTAGAACAGTGCCTGACTGGAATCATAGAGCAAGATTTATCGATCTGAAATTCTGAATACTTCGGTATTGCTCTCCGTACACCAATACCACGTTCTTTGATTGCGTTGCGTGACTGTCATACGAGACATAATGTGAGTTCTGCCCACACGCTGCATCAACGCAAAGTCTGGCCTGGTTTGCATATTCCTGCTATCTCTTTGAGCTCAGCTGTGGCAAAAGACCAACCTGTGTTTGGCACAAGTGCCACCTACCTGCTCTGATCCGGCGGCTGCCCAAGAAATCCACCCTGGTTTCCCCGCTTTTTCTATGCAAATCCACCTCAAATTTCAATCGTAACGTAATCTGTGACGCGGGCAATGCGCTCTACTCGTGTAGTAGTAGTATTAGTCGCACATACCAGCGTACGCCAACTGCTACAAAGGCTCACCTCACCAGGTCGCTGTCTGCGAATATCATCTCGTTTTTTAATTATCTTTTTCCTCCTCTTGCGAAGCAACATGATTTGCCTTAGAGCCGCCCTCCCCTTCGCCGCCGCCTCCTCCTCCCCTCTCCGCCTCGCCCTCAAGCCCTCCTCGTCCCGCGCCGCCGCCCTCCGCATCGCCGCCATGTCGTCCTCCGCTGTCGCTACGCCGGTCGAGCACATCGTGCTCATCAAGGTCCGCCCGGAGGCCGCGGCGTCGGGCGCCGCCTCCGCGATGGTCTCCTCGCTGCAGGCGCTGTCCACGGTGATCCCTGGCCTGTCGTACATCCACGTCGGCCCCGTGCTCCGCCTCCGGTCGCCGGCCGCTGAGGCGCTGGGGCCGACCCACGTTCTCCACTCCCGCTACGCCACCAAGCCCGACCTGGCGGCGTACGCGGTCCACCCGGCGCACGTCGCCGCCGTGCAGGGGCACGTGCTCCCCAGCGCGCTCGACACCACGGCCATCGACTGGGTTAACGCCGCGCCGGTGCCGTCTCCCGTCTCCCCCGGCAACGCCGTGCGGCTCACCCTGGCGAAGGTCAAGGAAGGTGTGGAGGTGCCCCAGCTCGTGGAGAAGGTGGCCGCGGCGACGGCGTCGGCCGGGGAGGCGGAGGGCTCCAGGGTGAGCTTCGGGGAGAACTTCTCCCCAGTGCGGGCCAAGGGGTACCAGTTCGGGATGGTGGCGGTGTTCGACAGCCTGGAGGAGCTGGACGCGGTGGAGGGGGACGGCAAGGTGGAGGAGGCCAAGGCGGCTGTCAGGCCGCTGCTCGACGAGGTGCTGGTGCTCGACTTCGTCGTCGGACCTGCTGCTGCGGAGGCTCCGGCGCCGGCCAACCTCTGAGAGGTTTGCCTTCGGTTTGAAAAACTCTAGTTGTTGCTTTGTTCGATCGATTGAGAATAATGCAATCCTTGTGATTGGGTGTGCTGATTGGCAATGGCAATTGATTTTGGAATGAATAAGAATTGTACCTTACTACCTGAACTAGGAATTAGAACGGTTGCTCTTGCTTGTAGAATCCTCAAAAGCATAATTTATGGTACATGTGCCTTTGTGATTGTAGAGTTCTATAGGCCATAATTGTTGTTTTCGGATGATTGGCTTACTACATTTTGAGCAGTTTGATGACTTTGGACATGTTAAAGTTGAGGGGGTCACTCCATTAATAGCTGTTGTGACCTTAAGTCACAGACAGAATAAGGATAGGTGGAAAAATGTTTTCCTCCACCTATCCTTATTGAATTTGGAGAACATGGCACACTAAGATGGAGAAAATGGGGAAATGCGTCCAGCCTTCATGTGTAAGAATGAGAGAGTGAATGCCTTCTCTTGGGCTCACTCATAAATATATATATAGATGGGGAAGGGGAAATTCTTTCATATGACCCACCTAAGGGGTATTTAGGTAAACTATATCGAATATTCTTGGGTATATTCTTTCATATATATATTTCTTAGTGGTATTCGCCTATTCCCAACACCCTAAGGGATAATGGTAACTATGCTCAAACAATAATAGCCAGGACCTTTTTTAGCAGTAATAGTGATCTCGATTATCGACTTGGAAGTGACCTGGTGGACATGCAAACATGGACTTTGATCCATACTTTCTTAAAAGTTAAAATACATGTACCCTTTACATTGGACACTGTTTCAGTCCTTGAGCCCTTTCAGACAAGGTATATATGTTCTCATGGAAAGCATCCACCCTACTGGTTGTTGGTCTCTTTGACAATGTTGGATTGAACAGAACAGATGTACCTTTCACAAAGCAAGAGATACCGCACAGTTTGAAAGAGCCAGAGTCATACCAATCTCCATAGTTTTGATTGCTTCAAACTACAGTTTGTTCTTCATTCTGCTGCCCTTCAGCCAATAACTCTACAATTAACTTTAACATGGACCTTCTATTTTTTTCTTGCTTCAATATAATTACCTGGGAGTTTGCTGGAGAGTGTTTTTACAAACAGCATTAGCATACAAACACCATTTTAATTTTTAACTAAGTTGCACCAAGTATTGTGTGATAGAGCTGACCAAGTTCAGATTCCAGGTCTACTATTTGATTCAGATTGAATTTATATATGCTAATGTGCTCATCAAGAAACCTAGCATATAACAAAAGACCAGTCACATCCTTTTAAGAGTTCGTGACAGCCTGCTTAAAGATAGAAAGTCAGACACTTAATCAATTATTAGGCCTGACTATGCTTTAATAAATTCACTGTGAAGTTCTATATTGTGCCCATTTGATTAGTTTTTGGGCTTGACAAAGTATCAGTAGCGTGTGGACTATTAGGCATGTACCATTTCACCTAGGTTGTATGATAAGTTTTATTAATTTTCAAAATTATTTCCCTGATACTTCCTTTTTAACTTTTAAGTGTGCAATTGTGCATAATACTCTGTTCTCTGTTGCAACTAATATATTTTGACAAAGGGAAATTACGGTGATAGCTATACTCAAATTCCTTAAACTAAGAGAAAACGGTTTTTTACCATTGTATTTTTCTATTTTATACGAATTATATTTTATTTCCTTGTATTTTGCAACAGAAAGACTGAGTATAAATTGATAAACTGGAAATAAGTTTAGGAAGGGATACAGTTTAGGAAAAATGGCTCCCCATAAAGGGAAGGGGTGATTTGGTTGCCTCTGATACAATTATTTGAAGCTCTGAACAACCAAATCCTACATTATATAAATTTCTCAACAACCAAATCCTACATCTTAGTAGGCAGATACAGCTAAGATGTTTGCATCCAAGCAAGACACTATCTTAGTTTCGAGGATTGGAATATGTATTCAAAACAAGGTACTAACTGAATTTGCAATATGCTTAGTTCGTTGAGAAGAATAAATAGTTACAACTTACAGAAACCTTATAAAATCATGAAGAGATTTGTTTTAATAATGCCATCATGGATTTGAAAATTGATAAGCACAAAGCCATTTCCTCACTAAGAGTAAGTCTACTCCTCTAAGGGCATCTAATCTTATGCAGGAAAAACAATTGACTAACTATGGGAATCAATCCATCAAATTACATCCTGGGTTATACCATTTCTTACAGAAATACCTTTTCACTTATATCCACATCCAACTAATACACATGCTAACCAAGTCTCTGAGCATCTATACTTATCCATATTAAGGCTAAGGCCTCCCTTGTCTAGAGCTGACATTGAGAGGCCAAGACATTGGCACAGAAGCAATTCCAGGATGTACTACAAATTACAGGACTCACTGCTCCCACCCGCAGCACGTCCTCGTGAGGTGCCAGTACAGCAGCAACTCCGGCCATGTCTGCAACCTCTGAGACGCCAGCTTCCGCTGCAAGGCCTGCGACTTCGACATCCACGTGGCCTGCGCCGACTACTTCCGGCCGGCGATCTCCTTCTTCGCGCACCCCGTGGCACGGCCTCGCCCTCGGCCGCGTCGCCACCGACGAGACCGCCTGCAACGTGTGCGCCGAGGGGTGCCCCCGCGGGAGCTTCGTCTACCGCCGCGTGCCGTGCGGCTTCGACGTGCACCCTCTGTGCACCATGTTCCCAGCGGCGGTCCAGAGCTCGCTGCATCCAGAGCACGAGCTCGCCATGGTACCGGCGGCCTCGTTGGCGTCCTCGCCGACACCGGGGCAGTACTGCCTCTGCTCTGGCTGCGCGAGCCTTGCGGCGGCTGGTTCTACCGGTGCGGCGCTTGCGGTGTGTGCCTCCACGTCGAGTGTCTCAGTGGCGCCCGTGTCAAACCAAGAGCCGGCGGTGGAGAACAGAGCGCCGGCGGTGGCCACAGCACTGGTGCCCTGGAGCCGAGCCGCAGTTCCCGTGTTCGCAAGTTCCTTCTCAAGGCTGCGGCCCGAGTCGCCGTCGATGCGGCGACGAACGGCCTGGCATCGGCGGTGCTCGACAGCGTCGGCGCCGACGACACGTCTTCCTTACGACAATAACGTGGATGTGTGTCCCATCCATCAGTTTAAGCCCAGTATAGAAAGCACACAATGCATGAGCACAGGTATCTCTCTCGTTTTTTAGATTGACGAAGTGTATCACATACGTTTTGCTCTTAATGGATATACTGGCTATCAGTTTTTGAGATATTTATAGAGATAAAATGTACGTGTGTTGTAGGGGTGAGTGCGTACGCGTTATGATCGTATAAATTTGTACTGTGTTTTCTTAAAAAGAGATATCTCTCTTGTTTTCCCTTGAAAATCCATTCTTATTATTCACATGGTGAAGTTTACGTTTTCCCTCAAATTCTCCTCTTGAAGCCCGTTGCGTAGTTCGTGTCGAGTTGTCCAATCCTTTATCAATAAGTACAATGGTAATCAGTGTCCTTCAATTCTTCAATTCATTCTAGTCGTTGAGAACTCAACATATCATCGTATTCTGGCGAACTTCGAACGGTGGTTCTGAGTCAAGTAGCAAAGCTAAGTGTAGGACGAATTATCAAAAAAATGGAGCATTGCCCTGCTTTCGTGTTGAGAAGCAGAGTAGCAGATGACTTTCCCCAGGTCACAGACGTCACACAAAAAACTCATTTCTTTTAAATAAATTAAGAATAGTTCTTATCTTTGAACCACCTAAGTATCAACAATGCGCGAGACCTTACAAACAATTTGGTAAGCTTGAGTGGACCGACTGATATCTAAAATACTATTATGGTTAGGAACATCTTGACTTATCTCAATAAGTGCAAAGTCTAATTTTTCAGATTACATTAAAAAAATGGTTATTCTTACCCTGAAAATTTTAAACTAAAGCCAAGCGGACAAGAGCATCTATCCTATTCTGTTGTGGTGGTTTTGGTTGTTATCTTGGCGGTTTTTGCTACTCTAGACTTATTATGTATGTTTTCTTTGACATGGATATATGAGTCTACATTAGCAACAAACCACAAAGAAAAGGTTACATGACGTTATTTATCTGGTTTTAGAATTTAGGGTGAAATTAAGTTGTTTTTAGTTTATGTTGAAAATTAAAAGAAGAGTTCGAGGACAAAAGTAGATTTTACCCTTCTCTATAATAATATATAGAGGTGGCCACTTTGTATGCACCTCTTGAAACATGCCAAAGTCAATTAAAACTGTGTTTTGTGCAACATCACATAGAACTAGTATCCTATATGCAAAGTTTACTTATAAAATGTGTCTCGTATAATTCAAGGAAAAAAAGTGATGCAATGTGTAATTTACTAGTCCCTCCATTTTTTTTATATTACGTCGTGTTTTCAGTTAAACTAACCAACGTCATATGAAAAATGGAGGAAGTATTTCCCTGCATTGCACCATATTAGATTAGATTGCGTGAAGAATTTGTTGATAACGTTGCCCTTTCTGTACATCAGTAGATTACAAATGGCTATCTAATATTTTGAATTCCTCTCGGTGAGATATCTGCTTTTTTTTATAGTAAACTAGCTGAATTGTATATGTAATTATGCAGATCTAGATTATGGTATTTCTGAAAATATAATTTCAGATATGCAGCTTGATAGAAAAGTAGCCCTAAAATCATAGTCGGTAGCAAAAACACAGAAACACATGATATAAGATCTAAATTTAATGATGACATTAAAACACGATATTTATTAACGAGTTTTAGCCAAAGACTAATTCTTGAAACATTAATTATAAACACTCATCCCTGATTTAGCATAGTTACAATATATCAGGGTATCCATGACTATCGACTAGTACACCGTCGATCAATTCCTCACCTATGCTAAGTTGTTATGTGGTTACATCATGTCTATCTTTCTATTTAAGAGAAATACTAGGACAAAGTTTAACTCTAACTCTATTCTAACTTCAACTTCAAGTCCTAAACTGTAACCGATTACATACATGTATTTGACATAAACTCTAACAAACTTCACATTAATAAATATGCCATGCTAACTTGAATTTGCTTCTTGTGCGAACCTCTATGTGCCTAGACTTGAGTTGGTTCCGTTTTGTAGCTCATGTTAAGCCGCCCAACAAGCTTATATCAGGCTCACCACTATTAAGAGACTCCGTTTTCTATGTAATATTTTCTAGATTCCTCCCTAGAGCTCCTCCACAGCCTTCTCGCCGAAGGCCCATTGAGCCCCTCGCCTTGCCCATGAAGCCGTGCCACCTACGTCGGCCCCAACGGTGGGAAAGATGATGCTGCTACCCTAAACCAGGAAGCCGTCAACCTTGGACGAAGGAGTCATCACCATATTCTCTCTCAAAGGACTGTCGAGCTCCTCCGCTTTCCCCATGAAGCCACCATCACCTGCGCCGGCCTTGACGGTAGGGAAGACGATGTCACCTCTTGGAGGGTTGTCATTGCCTCTAGCATTGACACCCATGGGAATTGTTGCTGGCCCTCGATGTGTCGCTTTTGGACGTCGCCACCATCCACTGGAGTCGGCCCACGTCGAGCCCTACCGACACCTACATGCAACCGCACCAAGACCGTGCTCTTACTGCCTGAAGTTCATCGCCACCGTTGCTGCTCTACCTTAAGTCTGCAACTTGCTTTGACTTCTGATTGATTAACTATTAATCTAGCCACGACCCAAAGACGATAAATCGCCATGCCATCTTCCCAGCCACCATATGACCCGAGCACTACGTCTAGCCATCTTCTTGTTGAATGCAGCTCACCAAAAAGCCCAAACCACCCTATCTAGAGTGTTCGACTCCACCGATCAAGAATGTCGATTGCCTCCAGCTTTAATCAATTCTGAGCATCATGTCAGATTGTCTCCCCGTTAAAAGTATATCATCAAAAAGTTAGGGCCACCCGTCCGAAGTGTCTAACACCATCGATTGGCTCACTAATCACTTCCACCACCATCAACCCGAGTAGCACATCTAGCCATATCTTTGTTGATTATAGCACATCAAACAGTTTAGGCTACCTTGCCTAAAATGTCCAAAACCACCGATCAAATTCCATTGATCACCATCGTACTCCACCTTGCATATATGTCCTTCCCTAGACATCCTGTACAGCTGTTGTGGTGTAGAGCACCTCAATCACACCTCTATCCATGAATCTCCCTTCATCGCTAAGCTCTAATACCATTTGATAGAAAATCGGCCTCGAAATCATCATCGGTAGCCAAACACGGAAGCACAAGATAGAAGATCTAAACTTATGATGACACTAAAGCACGATATTTGTTAATGAGCTTTAGCCAAAGCCTAATCCTTAAGACACTGATTACATGTGCTCCTCCCTGATCTAGCATAGTTACAAAACTTACAAAAAGCCATAGCACTGCATAATGGATTGAAATAGACATATTTGTTGATAGAAATTAAAGAAATTAACACAACCAAGCTTCCATCCAAAAGATGTACATCTTCATTGTAATTGTTGAATGTTCGCACTGCAAAAATAGAAAAGGTATGTAAGCTTAGTAAAAACTAGTATAACATAAATCGGATGTATATGAAAACTGCTACATAGTAGCACATACTACATTTTCTTTCTGAGATAATAGAGGGTGATCATTTTGCTCCAAAGACGCATAGTTTAGTATGATTATGGTATACTCACTCATTCCCCACATTTTCCTTCTTTATTGTCTTCTCCACAATCCTCCTCATCCATCTCCAGATCTTTGTCATCTTTATCCTGCACTTGCTCTCCTTCATTTTCCTCATCCTTCACGCCCTGTTTTATAAGCTAGCATCTATATCCAACAATTAACTCTTGTCATCTTCATCATCCCCTTCATCATAAACATTTTCTTCAAACTCATCACCCTCACCCCCTCCTCCTCTTCATTTTTGTCTTCCCCACAATCCTCCTCATTCATCTTTGGATTTTTGTTGTCTTCATCCTCCTGCACCTGCTCTCCTTCATTTTCCTCATCCTCCATGTCCCGTCTTCTTATAAGCCAACATCTACATCCAACAATTGATCCTCATCATCTTCATCATCCCCTTCATCGTAACCATTTCCTTCAAACTCATCCTCCTCTTCATTCTTCTCTGTTTCATCATTGCCTAGTCCTTCTGTCTCCATTGATCATTTCCCTCTCATCCTCCTCCTAATTCTTCTCCTTTTCATCCACGTCTGCTCCTCCTGTCTCTGTTGATGCTTCTTTCGTCATTGACTCTTTGCTTCTCCATTCTCTAGCTTTGTTTTGAACTTTGTTTACTAGTGTTGCCCCTGTTTTGTTATATTGCTCTACCACCAAAATGTTCCAACAGTCTTGCTCCAAGCATCTTCCTACCTAATATTCTTGCCTTCCCTGTTGGCCCTCCTAGCTAATAACATTAGATGTCCCAATGCCTAGTTTTTTCCTATGCTCCTCCTAACTGCCTAGGAACAGTCATTTTAAAATTTGTTGCCTTGGATCTTTAAGTTGTGTCTTTAGTCACTGTAACATTTGTTGCTACCGATCCTTTAATTTGTGAGCCTCCTTTTGTTAGGTCACCTGGAACTTCCATATTCTTTTTTTTGGAGGCGCGAGGGGGGGGGGGGGACATAGAACACCTGCTTTTTTCTTCAAGGGACTTGCAACTCTCACCTTTTTTTTGAGGGGACATTGAACTCCCACTTGCTTGCTATTTTTGCCTAGTTCTCTAAGCTCTCCTAGCTATCCACACCTAGACATCTCTATAGGTGCTCCTCCTTGTAATTTTGGATCCCCTCGTACCCCAGCGCAACTCTCATGGATACTGAATTTGCATCGCTTGCAATGGTAGCAAGTTATAGTCCTAGATTGGGAACATATGTTGCATGTAAATGGACATTCGAGCTAGGTCCTTCTTAGTGCATGATGATGATTGCATCCTAGTTTGGAGGTACAAAATAGATGTTAAAGACATGAGTAGTATTAGTTTTTATCTAGTGTATTTAATAAAACCAGAAAGATCTATAAGTGCTCTTCGAGATGTAAAGTAATAATGTTTAAAAAGCTCATCGATGTCCTATTTGCATCCACCACCACCCTGACTAGTGACTAATAACAGTGATGCTTTATTACATATGAAAGTAATTTATAACCAAGCATAAGTTCACTCTTACTATGTTAATCGAAAAAAAACCCATAATGTTGATTGTGTGCCAGATTGATGAGTTCATACTACAGTGGTCTAGATCAAAACGAAGAGTTCATGCAACAAAATGCAATTTAGAAACATCCCCAATTTGGGATTTGAATTATTAAAAATAAAAGATAAAAGTCCATGTGAAATACAAGATCCGAATAGGTGAAATTCAGATTTAAAAAAATAAAATCAAGCAGTCAATTCAAAGTAAAATCCCTACATAGTTATAATTGGAATAAAAAATAAATTTATTATAAAATTTAAATATAGCGAAAAGTTGAAAAGACTATAATTAATAATAGAAAAGTCAGAAAAAAATCATTTTTAATTAAGTCCTAGAAATCACTACGTTAATTAGAGAAACACAAAAATATATATACCATAATTGTGTGATGTGCATCCAAATTATAACGGTTTTGGTTTAAACAAGACATCCATGTCAAAATAAACTTTAGGAAAAAGTATTTTGATGATAAGAGTTTATGTCAATGAAATTTAGGAATGAGAGCAGCAATCAAGTATAAAGTATACTGTGAATGTTCATCGTCACTTCATTCTACTTAAGTGATGTGAACATGTTTACTTTATGCCCATATGCTGGCAACTGTTAAGAACTCCTATATGGATTCTACTATCACGACATTAGCTAGCTGACTTATCAACCGAAAATCCAAAATTTTACATTTGAAACCGAAAAACGTCCCAGAAAGAGAATTTGTAGGAGGAAGGCGCTAACTTTATATAAAAAAGCTCGCGTCCACTGCATAGCCAATGATCAATTTTATTGTCTAAAGTACTCCTAGCATAAAGGACATGTGTACTATATAGGTCAAAATATGGAGATATTAACTCGTGCTTTCAAACATTATTAAACGAAATAATTCACACTGCTAGAAAAACTTACCTAATTTTGCCCAACAGGGAACCAACAAAAAGAGCTTTTAAGATTATTCCAGCTTGGGATTAGCCTTCGTACTTGGGACTGCAGAATAATAGCACACAGCGTCTATGCTAGTAGGAAGAGAAACTTTTATAGATCTATATACTATTGAACAAGTCTATAATTGTTAGTCAATTAACGCTATATTCCTTGTCAGCCAAAGGCTAGCTTGCCCTTACAGCAAGAAAATCTTAACAGAGAGACATGAGTTCGAAGACTAGCTACAAATTAAGGTCAACAGCTAAAGGGGAAATTTTTTTCCAGTTTTCAGACACATACTAGTTTTAGTTAAGGTTAGTGTTAATGATCCTATGGTTCACAAAGCATCAAATGACATGTGTGCCTCAGGGGAGCATGATGGTGTAGTGGTAGAGTTATGAATTCACTTATCAAGGTTCAAATCCTGGTGCTCATGAATTTTATGCGCACACGAGTAGCATGTATTGGGGACAAATCTGAAGTGAGCTATTTCATCGGTCTCTGTCTTTTGAGCATGTGTCAGGACAAACCTAAAGTGAGTTGTTTGTCGACATACTTTGGTTTAAGTGAGTTAAGTCAAACATGAAATCCTTGCCATCACATGTTAATGTTGCTTAGCTATTGTGTACTATAGACTCTACTAACAATGCTTCCTCAAACTCATAGGCACCCATGGTCACCGAACATTTACACGGTGTTTCTTGGGACAAATATGTTGGTTTAGACTTAATACAAATGCATCCATGGTTATCCGACATTCACATAGTGTTTCTTGGCAGTTAGGACAAACATGTTGGGTAACTTGGGTTATTTACAAGGTGTTTCTTGGGACAAATATGTTGGGTAAGACTTAATGCAAAGGCATCCATGGTCATCTGACATTCACACAGTGTATCTTGGAAGATAGCCCATGCTGAAACATCAAATTAACATTTTTCCCCCTGAAATTAGGATCGTCATCATTATCATATTCATACCATAGCCTATATCATACCCCATAGGGAAAGTTATACATCGATCACTGTATTATTGTACTCCCACTGGCCAATGATATTTTAAGTTTGGAGTACTAAATTTAATACTCCCATAGTCAAATATTATTGGCTGGATTCAGGATCAAAGTTTACTTGGGCTAGGTTGGGCGCCCCAATCAATTAAGTGATTGGTTGACTCAAAAATTGATGTGTGTGCCTCAAGAAAGCACCGGTGGTGTAGTGGATGGAGTAGCCCGTGCATGTAATATCAGCGTAAGATTTTTTCCCCTGAAGTTAGGGTCATCATCGCTATCATACCATAGTCTATGAAACAAGTTGTATGTTGATCTTTGTATTATTGTACTCCCACTAGTCAATAATATTTGACACCATTGATGTTGGGAGTACTAAATTTGATACTCTCCACGTCAAATATTGTCGGTTGGAGGGAGTATTATTCCTTGACACAATCAATTAAGCTGTCAATGTATGCACGCAGATATCTGGATAAACTGGCTGGTGTGAATAAAGCTACAGCTGCATGAGTTTGTTATTCTTAAATCATGTTCATACAATGAACAGCAGGGTTATGCATCCCGATGCATTATGGAGATATCTATTGTTCCAAATGAAAGTGAAACTGTGTAGAAGATAATAACTCACAAGTTTGAAAAAAGAGGGACTGTCTACCATGTTTTGTTTATGGAAAATCAAACAATTTTCGATGGTTAAGATCAATCTCATCCTCTCGTGACCTTCCTCTCTTCATTCCCACACCCTGCCTCGTCAATACATGTGCCACCATCATGCTTTTCAGTGATGCCACCGACCCTATTGATCACCTCCTCTCTTTTTGCTGCCTCCCCCTGGCCCTCACTCTGCTTTATCAATTTATTCACTATTCCAAATGTGTTGTTTTCTTATTCAACTCCAGTGGGAGGTGCCCTTATGCTATCGAGTCTACCCTGTCTCTGTCTACTAGTGTGCCGAAGTGTTGATCAGAGTTTCTAATGCTCTTGTCGAAATATTTGATGTTCCAAAATGTCCAAAATTTAAGTGGACTCAACTCTCGGGCTGAGGGCATAAATATCATCGAAACATCTGACCTAAGTAGATGGAATATCCAATCTGCCGGAATGTTCCATATTTGAATAAACTTGGTGCTTGATTTGATTTGAAATTTATTATCAAAGTTTCCAATGGTAACATCACATTTTTTGATTAGTTGTTTTTGCCGAGAGCTAGGATTATGTTCTAGCTATTGGGGACTTACATTTGATCGGATATACAATCTTAAGTAGAAATATCTAAGGTGGACTAAAATTTTATCACCAATAGGCAGATTTGGGGTTGTCTATTTAAACCCCCGCTAGTCGTTCAATTCATTCAAATTTTTGTTTTGGCTTAAGCTTTATGTAAAAGTGCTTTCAATCTTCAAGCTCTTCCTCCCTCTGTCTCAAATCCTCATTGGCTTTTGTGCTTTGATCCTTTGTGGTTGCATTTGGAGATTTGGGACCTACTTTCTTGTTCACTTAGATCTTGAGTGCTAGGGTTTGTGTTAACGCCAAAATCTAGACAGACCCGATGGCGCTAAATCCGATCGGCTGAGAGGTGTCCGATGACTATAGTGAGGAAGCCGATCGAATGGTAGCGAAGGAAGACTCGGTTTCAGATTAGAAGACTATCCAGATAAAACCAAGTTTGCGGAGGAGTCGTGGAATCTACGGCAAGGTATTTTATCTTTATAAATTGTAACCTTATTAAAAAGGTTTAGTTAGTTAGTTAACTTCTTTAGAGATATTTTTCTTTGTTTGTGTTAGGAAATAACGTCCGATGGTTGTAAACACGTCGGACTCTGTCTATAAATCCAGGGTATAAATATAGACTCCCTAGAGACATGTAATATATCTCTCGATCAATACAATCTCGGTGTATCGCCATCCTAGTTTATCTAGGTTTCTACCGGCGGGTTCTGGTTCTCGACGCGGGGCTGCATCGGTTAAGTTCGATCTTCGGTGAAGGGGTAAGTCCCGCCACTATCTCGATATGTTCTGCTCTGTCTAAGGCTGCATCGGTTAGGTTCGACCTCTTAGACTGATCAGACGTATCGCATCACGTCCGTGCAGGGCCTATCGGCCTGTTAAGCTCCCTCTGTCATCGTCAATTTCGTGCTACATCGGTTAGGTTCGACCTATAGGGCTGCCGATGGTAGATTAAGCTTCAGGTTTATAGTTTTCTGTACGACGTATCATCGGAGTGCTAGCTGATGAGTTATCCATGCTCTGAGCTTTACGTCCAGCGCATCGGTCCCTCGGCTGATACGCATCAGCCTTTAGAGATGTCCCTTGACACATAACGCTAAGCGCATCGGTCTCCCAGACGATACGCACCCGTCTTCAGAGAGGCGTCCCCACATCGGCTCATCTAGTTGATGGGTTTGTTCCTATCTTTCCTTCAGCACAGCCGATCCGACGTCCTCTGTATCATCGCTATTGGCCTCGGCCTCGTACTGTCTCGGTTAGATCCGATCTTCGAGGTTCAGTGTTAATGGCGCTGTCACGGCGAGCGACGGGTCTCGTGCTATCATATCCGAAGCGGCATCGACTTTGCAGCCCATGCCTTTTAATACTATTCCTTGCTAGTCCGTATGTGCCGTCATCGGTTTTTTCAGCCGATGAATGACTGTTACGGCTTCCGTCGGCTATCCGGAGGGATCTTGTGCGCTTTGCTATCCTCTGAGTACACCCCAGTTCCTCTATCGGCTCTGCGGCCGATCCCTCATCGATACCTGTCCATATCAGCTCCCCAGTCGATCGAAGAGCTTTCCGATTCCTATCGGCAAATAGCCGATAGCGCAGGGCCTTCCGGGCGCGGCCGATGGCCATCCCGAGACTATCGGCAGCTAACCGATAGCGAGCGCCTGTGTCGGCCCACCGTCCGACGGACTTGTTCGTCTAACTTTCTTATCAATTGCAGGGTCAAATTGACTGGCACGCCCGCACCCGTATCGACACGCCGGAGCCGATCGAACCCCACGGCCCCTGGCGCGCATACCTCGAGCCACGGAGAGAAGCCGACCGGCCTGCATTGGATCTAAGCAGACCTCCCAGACGTTCGGCGTGTTCGCGCTGGGGCGCGCGAGGGATCTCGGTGCGAACATATATTTTTTGGCACGTCTGGTGAGACCAAAGGTTTCATTCATCGACTAATAAGAACCATACTATATTCATCGGCCGATAGGATAGAAATCTTCATTCATTAGCCGATTGGACTAGATTTCATTCATCGGCTGAAGAAACCTGAAGACCGTCCATCGGCTCAAGATCCTTCATCGGCTGGTGGTATAATTCCATTCATCAACCAGCGGGACTCTACAAGTGCCTAATTAGAAGTCAGATTTTTACTCATCAACCCGGGGGGCATCTTGTTGTCAATATGCCTAAAGAAAAAGTTGATTCCAAGACATATTCGTCTGAAGATGAAGCCGATGAGGAGATTATAGTTCAAGTTACCATGGAGGATTTGAATGAAGACCAAAGGCGGCATATAGAGTAAAACATGGATAACTTTCAGAAGCTCTGTTTTGAATCCTTCAGTATAACTAAACAAGGGCCAATTCAAAAGGCACATTTACCAAAATATATTTTGATGAAGGAATCAGGCTATTCAGCATCTATGAATTCTTCCAAGCCGTTGCAAGAGATGTTCAACAAATTATTTTATCAAGCATTCAGTAATCTATCGGGAGTATGGATGGATACACTACAAGATCTGATTAAGAAAACGATACAAGAATCATCGGCTCAAGAGCTTAATTAAGATCATGTGTCTTTGCCGATAGAGACGGAGAAAACTTGACAAAATAAGGACCTATCGGTAAATATGTATCCACCAATACAAGATCGATTCGAGGGGCAACAACAGGAGGTACCTCCAGAATTCTTTCAGAGAAATTATTATGGAGAATATCACAGGCAGAATCGGGTGTCACATCTACCTCCACATAATCAGGAAGATACTCTAAGAGAGAATGATTGGTTAACCAGAATTGTGGATACGGTGGAAGAACAATTTGGTATCAAGCCCAAACATCAAATAGTTATGTATCAGCACCCATATCCAGAATGGTTTGATAGAGTTCCATTACCTCGCCGATATACGATACCAGATTTCTCAAAATTTTTAGGACAAGACAACGTATCTATAATAGAGCACATTAGCCGATTCTTAGCACAGTGTGGAGAAGCATCGGCCGAGAAAGCTCTCAGAGTCCGTCTATTTTCATTATCCCTCTCTGGATCGGTTTTTGTATGGTTTTATTTGTTACCATCGAACTCGATTGAAGGATGGGTCGATCTAGAGCAGAAATTTCATAGATATTTCTTTACTGGGATTCAAGAAATGACACTGTCAGATTTGACATCGGTTAGACAGATGCCTAATGAGTTCGTTCTAGAATACATCCAACGTTTTCAGGGCATCAGAAACCGATTTTGTAGTCTTGTTCTGAGTGATGAATAATTAGCCGATTTGGCCTTCCAGGGGTTGTCAAGTCGCAGCAGGTGAAAATTTTCTGCCTAAGAGTTCAACAGTTTAACACATCTGATACATGTGGTATCGGCTTACGAGAGTCAATTATCAGGAAAAGAGGAGACGTCGAAGCATTGGAGATTTGAGGAAGATAATTTCGAAGCATGAGTCTTCATACTTCGAAATTAGAAGACATGTGTTAATGCTAAAATCTAGATAGACCCGATGGCGCTAAAGTCGATCGGCTGAGAGGTGTCCGATGACTACAGTGAGAAAGCCGATCGGATGGTAGTGAAGGAAGACTCGGTTTCAGATTGAAAGACTATTTAGATAAGATCGAGTTTGTGAAGAAGTCGTAAAATTCACGGTAGGATATTTTATCTTTATAAATTGTAACCTTGTTAGAAAGGTATTTTCTTGTACGCTCCGCTGATGATCGATGCGGCATGGCCGATCCCAAGGAATCCTAGGGGAATCTCCTCTCTGCATCTTCAAATCCTGGCTTCGCCGCGGCGGCGGCTAGTGTACCGTTACTTCTCTTTGCTTCAGCCAGGCCGTGGTCGGGAGCCTACGGAAAGCCCATTCCGCGGACGGCCCAAGGTAATTAATTGGCCTGTGAGTCTCTGACTCCCCTAGTCGATCTCCCCGTCCCCTCGGCTGCCGTCTCCTCGCGAGTTCGCCCGCCGCCTGCGCCGATCTCCACCCCGCGAGCAGCTGCGCCAGCGTCCTGCTGCACCCGTACGCACATCGTCTCTCGTTACCCACTCCTTGTCTTCTAGATCTGGAAGCTTTTCTCTTTGTTCTTAACCTTTAGTACTGATAGCAATTTGTTCGCGAAATATTTGGGGGTTCAGCTGAAACCCCCCACCATGTCCCAGAGGTCGGCCCCTGCGGGCAAGTCTGGTGGGAGCGGCGGCTCCACGCCGGCGAAGCGCGGGCGCCCGTTCGGAAGCACCACCGGCAGCGGAGCAGCGGCCTCGGCGGCTGCGGTCGGCGACGCGGCGGCGCCGGCCGCCTTGGTTGGGCCATCCCTCCAAGTCCTTACAGCCCTCTCCGGTGAGTGCGCTTTTTCTTCGCCTTCGACGAGCTTGTGAGGATTTCTAGGGCACAGTTTTGGGTTCAGTCTGCGTGTTGGGCAGGTGAAGTGCTCCTTGTAGACAGACTTGTTGCGGGAAGGCGGATTAGGGTTTTTGGACTCTACTATGTGAGTAGGTCTCTTTTAGCTTAGGCTGCAGTACTATGTGCCTGGTGTTGAAATTGAAATTAGGACTCTGAATAGGCCTTGATCGAGAATTTGCTTATTGAAGTGCAGGTCTATCATGGAAATGAAGGGACATTTTTTTAGTTTTGAATCTTTGCTTCAATTTTGTCTTATGAGGAGCTAGATGGGACTGGTAGTCAAATTGGCCGTTAAGAACTGTGCTTATGTAGTACACTAGTAATCCAATGGTCTTCATTGGAAACAATGAAAGACAAACAATCATGGTGTAGTTGTCTTTATCGTTTCTGATGCATAAGACATAGCCTGTTTAGTTTCTTTACCTATGTTTTCCCTGTTCATATTGGTCCATTCGATAGAGATGCTACCTCACATTGTGTCATGAGATTGAAATGCATGGGCACTCCTTTAGTTGGCACACTTAACAGTTACTACCAGCATGGCTCCTCAGCAGGAGAGTTTATGTTTGCTTTGTGGACTTTTCAGATCAGAACAATAAAAGAATTGTCCTTGCATTGCAAAGTGGGTTGAAGAGTGAGATACTATGGGCATTGAATGCCCTTACAGTACTCTCATTTAAGGACAAGGATGATCTCCGGCGGGATACAACACCTCTTGCTAAAGTTCCTGGGCTCTTGGATGCTCTCCTTCAAGTTGTAGGTTCTTGACGTTAACTTTTCCCCTTCCAACTTGATTTATCTGTTATGGAACAATGTGTTTCTTCTGAACCATAAATCATGTTTCCCAATTCCTTTAGCATGCACTAATTGATCAATTTGCATCAGAGCTTATTTTAGAAAATGATTAATCAAGCAATCATCACCTTATTCATTTGTTATGGTGGACCTCCAATATTGTTGACGCCACCAGCAGCCGCAGCCAGGATCAGGAAATGAATTAGGAGGCCAATTTATCTTTCCATTTTGTTAGCAAAATATCCTTTACTTTAATTAGCACAGGTATTTAGGCAGCACTCCCACTTAAGGATGTGATTGTCGTTAATTGGAAGCAAATTAGAATAGTTGCCCTATCCCCTGCTTCTCTGCACGCTTGCATGTGCCTCCTGCACAATGGTGCCCAAGTGTCATTGTCCAGGACCCTGGCCTCCCACCTCGCACTCCTATTCCCTTCACCACCAGAACCTTGCCCACAACATTCGTAGGCGCTGATGAACATGTGATGATCTCGTGCAAGATCCAGGACTGGCATTGTTGTCGTAGCCATAGAACCGTAAAGAAAGGTTCTGTTATTTGCACTTACAATTAATTGGTTGGTGACCAAAGCATTGCTTTATGTAATTTGATTACTGTGATTTTTTGATAGGACTAAATTTACTAAATATTGCAAGGTCAGTTTTCACCCATAAAAGAAATTATGTGTTGATCAAGTATGATTATTAAGACTTTTTGTCTGCATTCTGTTTGATGCGTTCCCATTTTGTACAGATAGATGAATGGCGAGATATTGCAATGCCTAAGGATCATACAAAACCACCAAGAGTAAGAATTTTGGGTGTCAATACAACACTGTCTGGCTTTGGTCATGAGAACGTTGAAAAAGTCTACTCAGACACCACCACGTATGTTGTTATTAACCTCATCAACATCCTGATTACTCACCTCATATTAATGAGTTGTGCTGCAATACTTTTTTTTTTCTCTAAAATATGGTATCTCAGTCCTTCAGATGACCAAACAAAGACAGTTTACTCAACTGCCACAAAGAAGCGATCTGCAGGATTTTGGTTTGATGAAGAAGGCCTGTTTAATGTTGATGATGAAGGTCGGATGGAAAGGCAGCAGTGTGCTGTTGCAGCCTCCAATATAATTCGCAATTTCTCTTTCATGCCAGAAAATGAGACTGTCATGGTTCAACATAGACATTGCTTGGAGACTGTATTTCAGTGCTTAGAAGACCAAAATACAGGTACAGCTTCAAATTCAATTATCTTTTATTGTAAAAATTACAAATTAGTATAGAAATGAATGAATACTTCTTTTGGTTGTTTTGTGCCATATTTTACAGGAAATGGTAGAGGATAGTCCAACCAAAATGTATTAAAATAAGTTGAAAAAAATAGCTTAGATCTAAAGGATCAGAAAATTCAAACCATAGACTATATAAAAAATACCAATAAGAATAACCTTATAGATAACAAGTATGTTCAAGTGTATTGCAAATTATTCTATCCAATTGTCCAGGGCAATATTGTTTCAAATGTGATTTAATTATGTGATAAATCAAATTAATTATTTATCCTAGGACCATGTTTTGATAACATGAAATCTAACCTTTTATGCATTTTTATCATGTAACAGAAGATGACGAGCTCATAACAAACATGCTTGAGACCCTTGTTAATCTAGCACCTGTTCTGGACCTGAGAATCTTCAGCTCATCAAAGCCATCATTTATTAAAATAACGTGAGATGAAAATTTATAACAAGTTGTTTACATCTTCTTTTTATAGTGATGCTTAATGCTTTACTCTGTTTTGACCAATAATACAGTGAGAAACGTGCAGTTCAAGCCATAATGGGCATGCTTTTATCTTCAATTAGGGTGTGGCACTGTGCTGCTGCTGAATTAGTTGGGCGGCTGATAATCAATCCAGACAATGAACAATTTCTTCTTCTAGTCATTCCACAGGTAAATGATTTTTAACTTTGTTATTCAGTTGTGAATGATAGAATTGTATGCTTTACATTGCTGAACTTTGATACAGATATACAAGAGACTAGTTGACCTCTTGAGTTTGCCTGCGTTCGATGCACAAGCAGCTGCTATTAGTGCGCTGTACAATGTAGCAGAAGTGAATATGGACTGCAGGCTAAAGCTTGCCAGCGAGCGATGGTAATATCTCCTTCATTCTATTAGATATAGCACACTGATGTAGGAGCTTGCATTGGAAACCTTACATTCGTTTCTTTCATATTATTTGAACCAGGGCTGTCGACAGACTCCTAAAGGTTGTGAAGGCACCACATCCTGTGCCTGAAGTTTGTAGGAAAGCGTCAATGATAGTGGAGAGCCTAGTCTCTGAGCCTCAAAACAGGATGCATCTCCTCGTCCATGAGAATACTTTTGCTGAGATACTCACGTCGGAAGGGAAATACTCTGACACATTTGCAAGGATTCTGTATGAGCTGACTGCAAGACCGAGCAACAAAGTGACAGCGGGGCAAGCTATCTGGGGAAACATAAACTGATGCATGGGCTGGCCTTCATTATGTTGTTGAAATCACAAGACGTAACTTGGGTGCCTGTGTTGAAAATGCCTAGAGTTTCTGACTATATGTAACAAGCTTTTAGCTGTATTTAGCTGCAGCCTTGCAGGCTTACATTGTAACGCCTTGACCTTCCTTGTCTGAACACTTGCTTCCAGAGTTTCAGAGTACTACATGATTTGCCTGTGTTATTTTTTCTGTTAAGCCTGGAATGGCTGCTATATCGTAGCATGTGCCTGTTATGAATGTTGCTGGAATTTCAGCAAATTTGGTTTGGCTGTGCCTAGAATGAGCAATTGTCCGGTCTTTCAGTTAGGGCGATGGCCTGATGGGTTTGATTTGTTCGGCTTTCGTGGGTGTTCATCTGGCTCGGGGACGAGAAGAGGCCGTTCCTGTACAATGGATGTTGGTACGAACAGCCTTAATCTTAATTTTATCTAATTTCATTGTAGTATTGTAGCTGTGAACTGTTTGACCAGGTCATATACTCTCGTACCTTCGAGCGTCAAGTTGAAAGGTTTCGTTTTCTGCAGCTGAGGCTAAGAGGGTTGCAACTTGCAGGAAATTGGGTATCCTTAACATCTTAATTTATATTACTCATTAACTTGGGATTTTAAGATAAAATAGAAAGTTTGTTTTCTGCCGCCGAAGCCAAGGGTTGCAACTTGCAAGGAATCGGGATCCTTCTTATTGACATCTTAATTTATATTACTTATTAACTTGGGATTCAAAGATAAAATAGAATTTTTTTGTTTTCTGCCGCCGATGCCAGGAGGGTTGCAACTTCCAAGAAATTAATTTATAATGTATGTCACTCATTAACTTAGGATTTTAAGATAAAATAGAAAGTTTTTGTTTTCTGCCGCCGAGGCCATGAAGGTTGTAACTTGTAAGGAATCGGGGATTTATGTTACTCATGAACTTAAAATTTTAAGATAAAATAAGCATACATGCTCTACTAACCGATTCAACATTCTCACTCGGTAATCACTTATTGTTTGGGTCAAGCCTCAATAGATACATGATACATATCTTACCGGAGTATATCTCAGCGAAACAGTAGATATCTCAGGATTCTCAGCATGGTAAAAAAAAGTATATCTCAGCGATGCATTAAGAATTACTACAACTAATTATAAAAATTGAAAAAAAAAGGTAACACAGAGTTTTACCTAATTTGCTCTGCTTGGCTTACCTTGCCTTTTCTTAAAACCCCAAGGTAATTGTGAATTTTAATTTTCTAGAATGGTTTTAGTTAGAGTTTGTTTACTGATCAATGATGAAAAGAGAGCTGGATAACCAAGGTGGTGAAGTAAATCACTAAAATTAATGTAAAACCAAATTCTAAAATTCAAAATAAACTATTTGTGGCTCTCCCATGATCTATCATCTATCACATTTTTCAACATTAGATCGATATGAGACAACACTCAATATGGATTTTTTTTTCTTTTTATGAAATACACAGTACCGTAGCTTAACATAGAAAATTTATACTATAGTATGTATTCTTGCCGATTTAAAAAAAAATTATACGCTTAGCATAAACTATTTTTTCAACTTCCTTAGAATACACCCACAGGACAGGCTAGGGACTTGGGGAGTCGCACTAGACACTAGTGTTGGGCTCTCGGGTTGGTCCCGTACTCCCGACCCACGGACTACAAAAAGGAATATATCCACTCAAACGCACGGTACTGCAGTATACTCTATGCGCCCCAACTCCCGTAATCCAAGCGAGGTTAGCGAAACCAGTCAACTGTAAACCACGCGCCGGCATCTGCTACCAGTAGTAGTACCCCCATCACAACTCACACCTTCTTTCTTCCGCCCAAACCATGCTCCATGCACTACGTGCCGCGACCGATCGTTGCATCCAACTTTCCCTACGCCGCGCGCCGGCGCCCTCGCGCGGGCGCATGCATGGTTACTGCCGGATCGCCCGAAAGTTGATCGATCGCTATGAAATTTCATCGTGGTTATAGGAGAGACATGACATAAAACTCATTTCGTGATTTGCTTTTATTTCTAGGACGTTAATTACAGAATATGAACTAAAATAAACCGTGCGAGATTATAAAATTGCTGGAAATCCATAGCACTGTATAATATACTGAAATGTAGTTGCTGTGAGAAATTGAAGGAAGTAACACAAACAGACTCCATCTAAAACTGGATAACACAGTACTATATATGACGGCGTCAAATGTTATTATTGCTAACTTCACTTGACGTCTTGATTGTAAATGCCGAATATTCGTGCTGCACAAATAGAGAACAGAAAATACGTCACCTTATTATGTAAAGCTTAGCAAAAATCGGTACAATGCAAACAGTAATGGAAGTACTGTGAAAAGTTACAAGACCCTCCTTTTTTATTCAATTAATTTTTTTTGCATGTTTAATAGTACCATATACTTCTTTTTCCCCTAAGGTAATAGAGGGTGATTATTTAATTTGCTCTAAAGTTAAAATTAAGAAAATACTCACTTAAGAAAATCCATGTGGGCATGGTACTTACTCAGCACTCATCCCCAACAAATGCATTTGTTGCAATTTCAACCAATGAAGAAGCCACCCTCAGTAGGCCTAGTATCATCTATAGTAAAAGTTGATGCCTCCTTCGTATTCCTCATCCTGTTCTTTTTCGTATCCCTCCTTTGTCTCTTTCTCATTTATGCCAGCATTTTCAGCGCCTTGTTCATCATAACCATTTCCTTCACGTTTACCTTTAGTAGGCTCGGTATCTACTTCACAAAAGTTGGCACCACCTACTTTTCTTCTCTGTGTCCCTCCTATATCAGCATTTTCAGTTTCATGTTCATTATAACCATTTCCTTCACATTCACCCTTAGTATGCTCAATATTTTCCTCCTGTTCTTCTTTGTATTCCTCATCCACCTATTCTTTGTATCTATACTATCATCTTTAGCACCCTAGTCATCATAGTCTCCATCGATCTCCTCCCTATCTTTTGTGTCATCAAATCCCATCATCTCATCTTAGTCGTTAAATCAGGCAACTTGGAGGAGAGACACCTATTCAGGGGTAGTCAATAAGGGAATTCGTGGAATTTCTTCAACACCTTCGGCCTCATCCCTTCCCTATCTAGTGCTAGGGTTTGGCTCAAAGGATGGGCACACGTCGGCTCGATTGGGGCTATAGCAACTAGCAGTCTTAGCTGTGGTCTTGATTGCCTCTGTAGTACTTGGCTCTTCTGTGATGTTTGGCTCTTCGATTGTAGTCGGTGCTTCCATAGTAGTTGGCTCACTCACAGAGCTCGACTTGACATGTCGACTTGGGCTCAACATGGACTCAACCCCTTGATCGGCACCCAAGTGTATGGTGGGTTCCGTCGCTACGATTGTGGTCACTTAGTTAGGTGCAGCTTTGTCCCCTTGCCCCCTGCGGAAGTTGGTTCGTCCTACGTGGCGATGAGGATATTCGTGGATGGCTATCTACAGAGAACCACCGGTCTCAACCAGAGCTCAAAGCATGAAAGGCGATGTACACAAAGAAGAAGAATTTACCTAGAGGATTTCTAAATCTTAAAGGCCGAAGCCCCAGAGGACTTAGTGCTCCCACTCTACTAGCCGTTACAAGGGGAAGGCGTGGGGGCCTTGGCACCTTGGCCAGGATCAAAGAAGGCGGTCGACCCGCCCAATTGCCTTTACGTGACTCTAGCTCAAGTGGTTCGTTCCACTTGAGGAGACAAAGAAGGAACACATAGCCCAGCAGTCGAGTCCTTGATCTTTGGACCACCCGACACTGGCATTCGAGTGGTGCTTGCCAGCGAATCGTCACTGATAGGTTTCTTCTTGGATCTATTGAAGTTGGGCGACCTGGCTGGCTCATTCGTTGCCCTTTTCCATTTATTCTTGGCAAGTGGGACGAGCTGGTTGGACAAGAAGACCTCACAACCATGTTATAATATGGGTTAGCCTATAGACTTGGAGTCAAAGTTAGACACAACAAACACGAATTTCAAACCTTTGGTTGGGGATGCTTCGTGCTATAAGGAGATGGGCAACGCTTGCTGGAGACGTGTGAGCTTGGCTTAAAGAAAGTGTTGAGCCTTGTAACGGATTCCTGGTCTTTGTTCCTCTCAGATGATTCCTATGTGGGATCCTCGGGGCCACTATACTCAAACATCAAGTGCACCCAATTCTTGATTGGCTGGATATGTCGATTGATGAAACACATTACAGGGGCTATGCCATTCAGCTCTATATTATTCGTTGTGTTGATGTGGTCCAAGATCTACTTAACCTGGACCATGTTTGACTAGCTCAGGAGTTAAGACTAGTTGGTATTTATCACTAGAGCATGCCTAACAAAAGGAGACAGCAAAGGCTTGGGGTTTGAATGGTAGAACTATGCCAAGTGCCACTAGTTCAAATAAGATAGAAGAAGAAGGTCAAAGTAGTCTTTCTTTGTAATGTATGTTATTTTACTAAAATTTTAATTTTAAAATTTTGTTTAGCAATGCCATTAAATCCCATTTTCATCTTCAAAATATTAAATCTCTAAAATTCCATAGATTAATTTTTTCGTTTTCAAAAAATTTCAACTGTATCGGTAAAAGTTCCTTTCTGTACGAGAAATTTAAATTTTATTTTCAAACCTCAACTGTTCCTATTTTAATATTCCCCTAGACTAGTACATTTTTTTTCCTTCACTTGTACACTTGGGTTAGACTATCCATCGTATCCATGTTAAATTTAATCACGTGCGGACAAAAATAACGAAAGCCAAGATTCTCTCCCAACCTTTTCTCTTTTATCTCTTTAAACAGCAAGATCACATTTTGGTCCCTTCTCTTTTTTCAAGCAACCAATGCTTATCTTTTCTGGTCAAATTGAACCATCCCACGCTTGTGCAACTCTCCTCTATCCTTTTATTTTGTCTCTAACCAAAGCAATGTATCATTATGTTCATCCCTTTTTTCACCAAGAAGCCTTACATATGTATGTGAATCTTCTGCTCGCTAACGAGACAAACCACCTAGCAGTCATGTGGGTGCAGCCTCTATTTTTTTTATTGTGTCTCAAGTCTAAAAAGAGCTGCATGCACACATATGGTCAAAGAGACGAAGCTGCACACATATGGTCAATAGACGAAGCGGCTTACCGGCCTTTCTTTTCCTCTCATGCATTAAAATAGAACGGACAACCGAAGACGACAACAAACGCATAGCAGCATCCTGGCTTGTCACAACAAACGTGGAAAGATATTTTCTCCGTTCCATAGTAGCAGGTATGAACGGGGTACACGCCAAATTCCTGTGCAATTCATGGATGCATAACTACATAAGATAGCTACTGAAATTGTAATCTCCACCATCTACATTTTCGCCTTCAAAAACGTACGTATTTAAACATTCGGGATATTGTTAATCCTACATTCTGAAACTTTCAATGTAACATGTGTACCTTTAGAACTAATTGCGATAGTTAATGTATTGTAAATGTTCCAGTTATGTTCCCTAAAAAAATGTTCCAGTTATGATCGAATTTGTTCGGCCTAGATCAGTCTGCTGGGCTGCGTACTACGGTATAATGGGCCGAACGTCTCGGCCCATGACAAGGAGAACATCTCGGCCCAATATCATTTAGTTGGTAGCCGAAAGGTGGAAGCCCAAATTGGCCCATAAAATTTTGC
Source organism: Oryza coarctata (assembly GCA_030770085.1). Lineage (NCBI taxonomy): Eukaryota > Viridiplantae > Streptophyta > Magnoliopsida > Poales > Poaceae > Oryza > Oryza coarctata. The sequence goes on from CM061475.1 coordinate 17,654,562, forward strand.
GCGTGCGCAAGGCGGCAAGGCCATGCGATCTCTTCGATGGTCTTTTGATCCCTTCATTGCGCAGCCGCAGAGAAGTCCGTGAAAACCCTAGAAATCGAGGCGAGGCGAGCGGGGAGGCGGAGGCAGTGACAGCAGAGGAGAGCGATCGATCAATCGATCGAGGCCATGTCCCTCCGGGCCCTTGCTTCCCTCCTCACCCGGAGGTTCTCGTCACGCGGCGCGCAGGCGCAGCGATCGGCGGCGGTGGCGGGGAGGCCAGCGCTATGCTCTCTCCGCATCCTTGTGAGTTCCCGTTTCCCCCAAAATCTCTCAGATCGCAAATTAATTTCTTCACTCGCAGCGGCTCGCGTTTCCGTCCCGTCCGTAAAGAGGAATCTCGACGTTGGTATTGGTGCTTTCGCCTTGAGTTCGGTGGCTGGATTGCTCAGATTTCTGTATTTCAAGCAAGATTGGGATGACTCAGGTATGCGTTATTGAAAGCGCCATTAGATTCCTCTCGTCGTAGCCATGAACCACCACCTACCTACTTGTTTGTTACTGTGGAAGCCGTGGAGGAGACCAGGAAGGAGAAGGAGAAGGCCGTCGTCGATGATGCCGCCGGCACAGACGAGGACAATGTGGTGGACGACGAGGCAGCCATGAAGGCAATATTTGAAGACTGGATGAACGAGCATGGCCGGAGATACAGAACCGAGGAGGAGAAAGCTCATCGGTATGAGAATTTCAAGAAGGCTGTCAAGGACATCAACAAGCTCAACGCCAAGCGCGGAATGCGAAGCACTTTACTTGCCCCTAACGAACTCGCGGACTACGGCGACGAAGAGATAGGCAAACTGGGTACCCCGGCTGATGAATCATACTTGGAGGGGTACCTTGATCACGCCCACACTATCATTGCTCGGGGTGACGTTATTGGCCCTAAAGAGGATGCTAGCGAGGCCATGAAGAAGGTATATGTCTATCCCTAATTATCTGCACAAGTACGGCCACTGTAAGGAGGATCAGGTCTTGTTTTGGAAGTCAGCAATCATATTTTTATCTATGTGTTCCCATAATAGATGCTGCTTTAGAATTAGCGAATTAGCCCTTCGATTTCCAACTGGTGATGGCTGTTCTATCTATTGGTCATTATGTTCGCGAAGCATATACCAACTAGTTTGATCTGATCTCCTGGCTAGTCGTATGTCATTGCAGAGCAGTCTTAGGAAAGTAGAAAGTGGAAACTGCACCGTAGGAGCCCTGAAGGCAGATCTATCTGCTCTTTTCTTCAGTCTAATTAGTTACTAGTTGCTGTATTAGCCGTTTGGGAAACAACTCCTTCCTTGCACATCATTGCTCTTTGCATTTTATTTCTAGCTGTCCTCATTATTTGAGCAATCCTTTTTTCATAGAAATATATATGCACTGACTCTTTGGTTTAAAAAAAAAAGAAATACACAGTGATTCAAGAATTGTGCATTGCAATACAGTGTGACACTTTCTGTTCTTGTTAGTTATTAATTGCTGCTCTTGTTTAATATTAATTGCACATGATAACAAAAAAAATCTGTCACATGCATGAACCTTAAAAGGATGAGTAACAATGTTTTAATATTAGCTCCAGGATCATTTGTTCCGATGTAGTTAGGTTGCATTTTTCCTCTAACTGGTATATATAAAAAAAACACGTGTAATCTGTTTGGATTTTGCCTCCTTTTTTGTAGTTCCATAGTCTAATCCTAAAGTGCGCTAGCTGAAGCTTAGCTCCAATGCAAGTGGTCATGTTTTAGTGTGAATGACTGCTTAGCTTCATGCATATATCTTTCCAACCAGCTGCACCATATTTCTTTTTGGAATATCGTGTAATTTCCATCATTCTTTGGATGAGAACAGAGGAAAAGGGAATAGCAATGCATGACAAAGGAACGCGTCAAGCATTTGAGGTGTGCTTTTGTCTTCATTCCTTAATAATCACTGATACAATTTTGCTTCTTTTAAAGATCATGTCAGCAACTTCGTTTAGAGTCTATGGAACAGGTAGAGACGGACGCACGGTAAAACAAGCTCATCGAGTCGAGACCGGCGTTTCTCATGACAAGGGCGCTAACCATGCTGTGCGGCCATGTGGGTGCAAAGGAGTTCCTCGCCGCGCCCACCGTTGCAGTTCACGGCGGCGCCGCGAGCTCCAGCACTCTCCCGGCCGCTACCGCTGCCGGCGGCTTACCAGACGTGGAAGGTCCACGTTGCACGGCTCGCAGCGGTAGGAACCACGCGGCAAAGCGTCGACCGTCGGCCGCCGCCCCGCCGACGAGCGCGAGGTCGTGCACCTGGTGCGCCGAGCTGCGCACGGACCGCCACGGCAACCACGCTCAGCGCGGGTGCACGCCGAACCCGCACGGTGGGCAGCGGTAGACGTAGCAGCCGGGGGCGCCGGCGCGACGTGTAGCAGCATCGGTCGGACGAGCGCAAGCGGGTGCGGGTGGTGAGCCGGCGAGGAGTGCGTTTGCGAGTGGGCGGCGCACGCGTCGTGGATGGAGAAGCCGCCGGCCGCCCGGCAGCCGTGGCCGGAGCAGCACATGTCGCACCGGAACGAGCCGGTGTAGTGGATGGAATTGGATGGGAGAAGTGGCTTATGCATTCTTCCGCCATCTCGATCTCTTTCACAATTAAACACAACGAATCAAATTAAACTGTGGTTTTGGACGTCGGGGCCGCATGGATACATATAGCTACCCAAATAGTCTTTAAAAATCCGAAAATTTTGGCCATGAAATAGCGACCGGTGGTGCCGACTGCTTTGCTGAAATAGTGACCGCGTATCCGGGTACTTAAAATGGTGTACTGATCCCAGTTTAAGAAAGTGCATGTAAGCATAACTAAAAGTCAAATTTTGTTCCTTTGCATGGCATGGTTTAAATTGACAAGTCTTCAGAATTAGATTTTAACCTCCAATTTTCCGTACAACTATATTGTCAAAAGCTACAAATCAAATGCTTTATGAAACCACTTCTGGAATTTAACTCTATTAGACCTTTTTTTATATAAAAATACATGTTAACTGAATAATCATTGCTCAATATTTAGAAAGTTTGAATTTTGAAATAGATCTGCGCACCTTATATAACTGGATGGATAGAGACACATGAAGTGATTCAAGTAGTGCACTATATATATACTGCTCTGTGACTTAGTCTTGAGTTTGAGAGTAAGAAAAATAAGAATAAGATGCGTAAAATAAAGTAAACCATTAATTAAGTATTAATTATTTCTAAACTTAAGATTTATATGATTTTTAAAGTAATTTATCTATTAAAAATTATAAAAAATATATACGTTTTATCAGTTTAAAAAACATAGTTTTTCTCTCTTTCATCCTCTCTCTAACGCACCCTAAGACTAGCAACAACTGTTGTGCTATCTCTAAATAGCATAGGGGATCAATGTAATTGGCATTTTCACCCTCTAATTGTCTCAGTTCCTTCTCTTATTTTGTTGTTGTCCTTGCCTTAATTTTATTAATGCTGCTTATGATGAAGAATTTAGTGTGTGTTTACATCCAAAGCATCTAATGAACCAAGTGCCCCTTTTTTTTAATGAGTTGTGCTTGCTTTCTTTGATGAGGATTGTGCACCCACATGCTTCCTGTTGATTCGTTTACGTTAAAGTGATGGTCTAAATCTTGAATTCAGTGACTAAAAAATTTTTGGTCATCAATATTGGAGGGTTCCAATCGGGTATGACCGCTTTTATTTATAGTGGCAACTAGACTTAGTCGTAGGACTTCCAACTCGGCAACCTCCATCATGGAAACCTCATCATACTCATAGTATATTACTTTTAGGAAAAATATAGGATCATTCAGTAGATAATACGAATGCCAATAAATAATTGTAGTCTATGAGATATTTTTATATTTCAGAAAATTATATGTCACTAGTAAATAGAGTCCAGTTATCCACTACATTAATCCTTGAAAAAGAGTTATTGTATTTGCCGACAATCTCTTCACTTTAACAAAAGTAATTTAAATTTGAAAAAGAATGAGTAATACTAACAAGTAACACTGTGTACACAAAAAAATAGTGTTAGGTATCACAATATAGAATATAGATGTTGTCGTTTTACAAAATAGAAGATAGAAGAGAAGATAAGGAATAACACGATATAACAAATATAAATTCCAGTTTACTCTATATATTATGTGTACATCAACCATCAGCTGACAAATAAGTGCAAAACAAAATCTGATAAATAAGTACAATACAAGATAGAAGATAAGATAGGGGATAACACCATAGAACAAAGATAAATTCCAGTTTACTCCATCTACCAGGTGTGCATCATACCAAATATCATTTTTATCTCATTGAATTCTTTCAAGAAGTTCATATTGCGAGTATATGATCAGATATTTTTATAAAAATAGATATTTAAAGTGAAATGTTTAATACTAATCCATTTACGATTTGATGTTCTAGTACATATAAATAATACAATGCATTACATATATATTCTAATTTTTACTACCCAAGCTCATAATATTTATGACTATAAAGTACCCAAGTGCATCAAATAAGAGTCTAGTGGAGCAATAAATTCATATCCCATAGGATTAGGAAGATTTATTCAGTTAGACACATAAAGTGGTTTGAACAAAGATTGGAATGAGTTAAATTATTAAACGAAAAGGGGAGGACTATTGGTTGAATTATTAAACAAAAAGGGAATGCAGATTTATTCAGTTGGACCCCATTGAGTGGTTCAATCGAAGTTATCCATTAAGTGGAATGAGTTGTATAGCCTATTAATTAAGAAATTATTAAACGAAAAGGAAAAGTTTATCATGAAGTTTAGTTATATAAGACATGAAGATTTGTTGTAGCCAGACCAAGGTATCATTGCAAACAAATCTTATCCTTTTTATAGCTATTATTGCAAACAAATCTTATCCCCTTTGTTAAATTAAAAAAGGTAGTATCCTAAACTGTTCAAAGAGAGATTTGATGATAGCGGTTTCCAAGTAATATTTGTTTGTTTTATTCAACAATTAATCGTTAGCTTTTAGATTGAGTAATGAAATTTTGATGGGAAGAACTAATAAGTAGGCATGTAATTCCATAATTATGACATAAAATAAAACCTATTAATAAGGGCATAATCCTTAATTATCTAAACGAATGTATACCATGTCTAATAGTGGGACAGTGATATTTTAATTAACTTTTTTATTAACTTTCCATTTAGCTGAGACTACTAGTGTGATAGGCATGCTATTTTCATACTTGATTAACTATAATTTTCTTTGTTTGTTGAATGAGGGTTTGAGTTACATATTATAGCATTATAGAGGCTCTCAATTACTCGATGTTGCCTAGTTACTATTGTTTCTATTTCTTTTGATTCTGTTTTTTTTCTTTTGAAATTTTAGTGCCCCTAAATACATGTTGATATCTAAATATTGAAAGAGTAGAAAAAGAGTGGTTTCTATATAAGTTACAATAAATACAGAATTACAGACCTATACACAACACAAACTATAGACTAACTGGTAATTTGCTGCAGTTGAGCTGCTCATATAGAGGTTATCTAAAGTTGGCAGCGGCACCGGGCAACTAAGCCGCAATGATTCTTAGTTATTGAGCCACTCACTTTGATTAACAATAGAATTACTCGAGCAGTAAAAGTTACGTGGTCTAATTCGAAATAATATAAGGAATTTTCTCCTAAGACAAGAACAATATTACAAAGAGTACATACTTCTTTAGTTCTTTAGAGGTGACTGCCTAGCTCTAATATAATGCTCACGTTCCACACTTTCTCGTACCACCGTGGGACCTCCTATATTTACAGGATTACATAGGAAACCTGATTACATAGCAATTGGATATTTGAAAAGTTTCACAGAAGACCCAATTACATTGGATCTTTGAAAGTTTCAACATACTGGCACTCAATCCGGAGTGGCACATTCTTCCTAATATACTATGTGTGCTTACACACTCTTCTTAAAAATATATATGGGGAAATATTTGGTGAAAACCATTAAATAAGTAAAAACTCATAAAAACTGAATCTAAAAATTTTCTAAATTTATTTAAAAAATTAATAAAGATAAATATATACATGAAATACATTTCCACTAAATCTCATGGCTAGACAACTTCATTTGGTCTTTTTTTTCCTTCCAAATGAAGTTGTTTTATTTGTTCCTCCCAAACGGCGGCATGGAGGTTGTGAAGATATGAAATACATTCCCACCAAATCTTATGGACAAACACAAGTCTTTTTTGTTCCTCCTAAATGAAGTTATCTTTTTTATTACTCCCAAACGAAGTTGTGTCTGGTCATGAAATTTGATGGAAATGTATTTTATATCTTCACAACCTCCACGCTGCCATCCTCCAACTGTCCTACATCTTCTTCAGTTACAGTGCCTTTGCACTATCCTCCCCTTCATTTCTCCCCTCCATTTCTAGTGGCTTCGTACCCGCCACCACCTCCCACTATTTATTAAACAATTCAATGGTAAGCTTTTCTCACTACCAATACCAGCCCCTGCTCTCCTCTTTGCGGTTGTCATGGCACCTCACCATCTTGCCATGACCATTAGCCCAATGCTAGGTCGTTGTCACCTTAACCATTCTTTTAAATCAGGAAATATCTCCCACTTCTCCACCCTCAACCCCTCTCTTTCCTCACCCCAACCTCGAAACTCTAATTACCTAGGAGCTCGTTGGAGTTGAAGAAGGGGGTTGTGGAGTATGAATCTTGAAGTGGATTTTACAATCATAATTTCATGTAACTTCTCCCTAAATCACATGTGTAATCTATAGCAATTCCATTAGCAAATGAAAGATAGAAGACATTATTGGCCCACAAAAGGTGGAAGACAATATCAGCCCATGGTATTTAGATTGTTACTATCCAATTGGAAAAAATCCATATTAGCTCCCTTAGTTATAGTGCGAGTTTAATTCTACTCTCTCAATAGCAAAAACAGGTATAAAGACTCCCTCAATTGTTAATACATGTTCATTTTACCTTCTCCAATGGTTTTGAGCACGGTTCCATCCTATGTGGTATCACAGTGAAAAATAATTTAAAAAAATACAACAGGCGCATATGTAAATACCTATTCATCTTCTTCCTCTCCTCTCTTCCCTCTTCCTCTAGATCAAGACAACTAGTGCACTCAGTTACATGGATGCAGGGGCACCACAGAAATGATAAACCTTACCGGCACTCTCAGCCAGATCTTGTTGTCGTAGGGAAGGAGACCAAGGCCTAGCGCGGTCCTTGTCCTCAACAACTAGCAGCAACCATCTGTTCTTAGGTCATCGCCAACCATGCTAGATTGGTCCAGCATGTCACAATGAGCTCAGGGGTAGGGAGAGAAAATGAGAGAGGTAGGAGGAGGCTAGGTCTTACTTTTTTTTCTAACTATAATATCAAGGAAGCGTCATGTAGGTGCCACATTGGATAAAGATCAGATCATTGTATCATGTAGGCGCCAAGTAAAACAAAACCGTCCTCAACAACCACTTAAGAAGGTAAAATAAACTCTTATTTTGTAGATACAGGAGTGAAATCTAACTCGGATTATAGTTAAAGAAGATCATGTAGATTTTTTTCCTATTTAAATTGCCGCTCTACTATACAGAGAGGAATGTCGGCGGTGGCCTACTATTGGCCCAAACTTGCTTATTATTAGAATGAAAGTTATGGCCCATTTAAGTTTACTAAATTTGAATGGCTAAACGACATGGGGTAGAGAAATTTAATTATTTGTCATTCAATTCGTAGCGCGTTCGGGATTTGCAGCTCAATTCGCAAACCTTTCATTTTTTATCATCATGACTATGAATTTATTTCATGCCATTTTCATCATGTTCCATGCCACTAGCGCCATGAGTCTGTCCACAATGCTGCCTCAGCTCCAAATCTCCAGTAGCGGTAGCATCCCTAACATCCGTCAGAGCAGGGAGCAAGAAGCCTAGGAAACAACTACGATAATAGAAAAGAGTAAGCACGTGAAGGGAATAAGGAGCATGAGAAATGGCCCTGCCACCAAAAAGGCGCAAGAGGTGGTTGAGAGAGAAAGAGCATTGAGAGTAGGGTGAGAGCATGTAGGCTAGAGCGAAGGTCACCACCAAGCCTAGAGAGTGTGGAGACAATGACCAGCATCGCTGAGACTAGAGAACACAGTGACAATAACCATTGGTGGACGAATGAATGCACTAGCAACGAAAGATGATGGATGAGGTTGCCGATGTTAAGCTGGCAAGCACAACCACACAGAGCGGGTGTGGTGGCACAAACAAAGCAGCGACACTGTCAAATAAAAGAGAGAAAATCACCATTATACCATCATCGAAAGTGGGCTTCACCTAAATGTCATTCTGGTAGAATGCCATTTCTCGTCTTAAAACCCTTTTTTTGCCTTTTTTACATTGTTAAGGGACGAAAAAGCCCATGGTTCTGTTCAACTAGAGACAGGGAGGGATCGTTCGAATCGAGCTTGCCGGGAGGTCGCACCACCATCCGCCGCGGTCGCTGCCGTCGACCATGCCCACCCATTCCCCCACCCCCACGTCGGTCGTGGCCCACCACATCGCCACACCGAGACCATCATGTGCGTGGCGGAAGAGGAAGAGGCGGCCAGGAAGGGGAAGAGAGGTTGCTGACGAAGGCGAGGAAGCCGCCCGAGCCGACAGCGTCGCCCTCAGCGACTAAGATGCGGACGACGACGATCCGCAGATGGTTCCACTACTCGGCTGAAGGGCCAGCGCGCTCGTCGTCGTTGGCCACCGCAACATCACTGACCCCTCCCCCGATGGGTCCGCACGCTTGTCCGCCGTCGGTTGCCAGATCTGCGCATGGGCCATGTGTGAAAGGGGAACATGCCGACAGAGATTACAGCGGCGGCGCAATGGTGCAGTCGGGCTGGTGGCCAGGTTGCTAGCTCCGGACACTGCAAACACCAGGAAGGATGGGACCGACGCCGCACGCGTTCTTCGGCAACGAGGCGGGACGGGGCTCGACGAGGCCGGTAGCCTGCCGCCCACCGCACTCCGCCGCCGCAAGCCCAACGAGGACAGTCGATGTCAGAGCTCCGTGAGGACGATCGGCGTAGGAGCTCGACGAGGTTGGTGGCGGACTGCGGCTACTTGGAGCTCGACCAGGCTAGTTAATAGGCATAACGAGCATCTTGTGCTTCATTGGCCAGGGGCAATTTCGTCCGTTCAAGTTACAAAAGAGGACAAAATTAAGCAAATGAATTAAAAAGGGAGGAAATGGCATTGTATCGTGAAGGCACCATTTGATAATGGCATTTGGCAAAACTTATTTGGAGAATAGCATTTGGATGAAGCACGCTTTTAATAATGACGTAATATCAATTTCCTCGACGGAAGAGGCGTAAGGCAAACGGAGGATGGCAATTGAGTGACAAATACTAAAAACCTTGTGAATTAGATAATAAATAGTGAAATTGGATGGCAGTTCTATGTTATTTTGTTTTCTGTGAATGTACCATTTTTTTTATCCAATGTCATAATGGAAAAACAAGAATTCTTATCTAATTTTGTCCTTTTATAGGTAAAGGATTCAACATAATTTTATACTCCGTCCTTATATGTAAGAGATTTTAATGTTTAAATTTTATCCATCAATACAATCCGATAATCTCAATAGCGGCCAAATAAGAAGCAAGCGCCACAAAATCAATCGAAAAAATCTTCACTTCAGTGATCCTAATGTACACGTGCCCAGCAAAGAGGAGCAACAAATCTAGAAGCATCCTTTCTAGCGAACGGATTCAGGATTCAACCATGGCAATTTTGTATGACAGCACGTGAAAGAGTTCGCAGTTCTATGTTATTTAGTTTTCACTGAAGGTACCATTTTTTTTATCGAAAGTCTTAATGAAAAAACACCGAATTCATCCTTTTTACAGGGAAAGTATTCAACGTATTTTTGTAAGAGATTTTAAAGTTTGAATTGTCGATTAAGGAATTATACACTACTACTACATGTCGTATCAATTATCTCATATTCAAATTTCTTTTTATTTTATTCTTAATTATCCTCCACTCCCTATTTAGGAGTAGTATTTTTCTAGTTCTCCAAACAACCTAAAATCTCTTTGAAGATGAATATAAGTATATTATCAGCATAAGAAATAGTGCATGTACTTTATATTATTTCTCCATTTTTTTCATATCTTAAAGCTTACCTCTTCTGTTTTTTTATATTTAACACTGTTAACTTTTGTACATATATTTGATCATTCATCTTATTTAAAATTTTTATATAAATATAAAAAATATAACTCATATTTAAAATATCTTTAATAATAAAGTAAATCATAATAAATAAATTATTATTATTATTAAAATAAAACGAAAAAAAATCAGAGAGAATACTTTTTACCGAGTGTCATAAAGCAATGTACAAACTTAGATCAACTGCTCTTAACCGACAGTAGCGGCATTGATACATCACAACGACGAATTTGGAGTTGGTAGTAGGAAGTTCAGGAGGGCCTCATTGAACTGTTTCGCGTCCTCCTCCTGTGGCATATGACCAGAGTTCTTCAGGATTTCCAACCTAGCATTTGCACCAAGTTGTCTGCATTTGCATTCATCTTGTATAAGCGTCATTACAAGGTGCAACCTCAACATGTTATTCTGCTGTAATTAGATTAGAAGGAACAAGTACTAACCTTGCTACTTTGAATGCCTTCTCTATGGGAAAAATCTGATCGTGTTCTCCCCACAATACAAGAACTTCCTGAAAGATGAGAGTGAAATTAGGTTAAGGTAAATTTGACAAGATAACGAACTCCTGAACTTAATTATCTGCTGCTCTGCATACCTGGGGAAGTGGAGTGAGCTGGAATTTATCTTTATCTCCAAGGGTTATCCCCTTGATCAGCTCTTTCTTCTCTTCTATTTTATCGGTATAGAGATACTGCAACACAGTGTACCTTGTTAGTGTTCCTCATTCTTTTAGAGAATAAGTTACTGATAATAAAGTCAAGAGGTTGTCAGCGAAGATAATGACTCTCAAGAACAATTAATGCAGTGAATTACTGGATTCTACTCATCACTGCAAGAAAACTTTCATTTAATGTCTAAATAATATCCAAAAGGGTTAAACAGTATTCAATGAAATAGTATTCAATGTGTAATCTACTGAATTATCCTAGTTCTTTTCCTGAAATAGTATTCAGTGAGTATAAGGAGGAAACAACAGGTAAATACCACGACTTTTTTTTATCTCGGAAATATAACCATGCTTTGTTGGGAGTATGAATCTTTTTTTTTCAGAGTAGCAACCATGTTGTAGATGAAAATTGACCTTGATTTTGTACAAGTCTAAAGAGGCATTAGTCATAGAATGCATCTTTGTTTACATTATCAGAAAAATATAGTCTACCAAGCAAACAAAAACACTCCTTGGAACGAAGTACGAACAAGGACAGTGAGTTAATTTGAGACAACTGCTCAAGTAGGTTGGGGAAAGGTGACAGGTAGGCCTGTCGTTTGTTGAAGGCAAATGCAGTCTCCATATTGAACTGCACTGCAGATCTGCTTACTCTTCAGTCTTCACCTCACACCTCGATTGGAACTTTATTAATTAGTATGACAAAGATGGCAATTAGTGTGAGTGCCTGGGTGGCTGGGTGGCGACTAAACAGATAGGAAGATGTCTGTAACTGGAAAAGCATAGGCTGGAATGGCCGGTCTGAATTGATTCGAAAAACGGTGAAACGGTTGGGAAATTGAGGGAGCATCTCCATCCAGAGTTGATTGGTTAGTGACAGGTGACTGCTAGTGCTAGCTAGCTAGCAAGGCGGTTGGGAAATCGGGACCCCTCTCTTTCGACGATTCGCCCTGAATCTTGCAAGCGTAAGCTGATCAATCTGTTACCATACATGCAGAGATCACGATACAGAGTTATGATACAACGGTACTGTGCTACGCGACACTCATGCGGTTAGTGACATCATGGATCATCCAGCCCAGATGGTCCAAGAACTTGATCTCGATGTGAGATGGCATGATGGCAAGGGCAATCACAAGAACTTGTGGAAGATTGATTGTGTTGTGTTCGATTGCATCTATTAGGACGAGAGCAAAACTACAAATGCAGGCAGGCATGGTGGATTGATGGCCAGAGAACGCGGAGTGGTGGTGTTTACCTGGGCGAGGTCCCGAAGCACGAAGGCCGGGCTGAAGGAGAAGCGGCGGGGACGGTGGTACGCCAGGTCGAGCAGCCGGAGCATCCGCTCCGGGGTGCGGGGAAGCATCACGTCCTCGACGCGCTCGGCGCCCCCGCGGCGGAGCAGGGCGCGGTCGTCGGCCTCGGCCTTGAGAAGGTCGGAGCTGGCGATCACCACCCGCTCCACGGCGGCCGGGCCGAGCAACCTCGCCACGTGGTACGCGACGAAACCGCCGTAGCTGGTGCCGGCGACGGACACGCGCGTCCCCGCGGGGACGACCGCGGCGACGAGCTTCGCCACCGCCTCGGCCTGGTGCGCCTCCGAGCGCGCGTCCGCGGCCGCCGTGCTGGAGCCGCCGAAGAAGAGGAGGTCCGGCACGACGAGGCGGAACCGGCGGGAGAGCGGGCCCACCTGCCGCCGCCACTGCCACGTCGCCGGGGGCCCGAAGCCGTGGAGGAGGACGAGCACGGGAAGCTCCTCGTTCGCCCCCGGCGGGAACCTCCAGCACTGGACCGTCGTGGCGCCGCCGTCCAGCGGGACGGACGCCTGGATAAGGCCCGCCGAGGCGAAGCGGCGGCGGAAGTATGCGTCGAGTAGCGGCGCGATGCCAAGCGACGGCATGGCGCCGGCGGCGCCGGTGGAGGGGGGCGGGGGGGGGGGGGGGGGTGCAGTGCGGCTTGTGGTTGTCACGTCGTTTTAAGGAGGGGAGTTTGGTAGCTGTATGGTCCTACGCGCGCACGAGTCGTTGGGAAGAGATTCACGGGATGTACGAACGCGTCTTTTTCTTCTGAGGAAATGCATGCTGTGATCCTTGAAAAAAAAGGCGTAACAGTGTTGGTTAATTAGGGATAAACAAGGGAAAACAAGATTCTAGAGTTTTTTATTTATAAAAAGTGAACGGTTTTGATGTGAAACATTAATTAATAGAGAGACTAGCCAATAGGATCTTATCCATGCACAGAATAGTTTAATGACATCAATATATTTCCATGAGCGCTTCTGATTGCTCCTCTCTGCTTTTCTGACCTCTTTTTCTTCCTTTGCTCCCTTCAAGCCAACATCCGCTATGTCCTTTTTATTTCTCTCTAGCCTCTTTTTTCTCATCCGCTCTCTTCAAGTCAATACCTGCCATGTATTATTAGCTTCTATGGCCTCTTCTTCCTTATCCGCTCCCTCTAAACCAATAACCACCGTGTGTGCCTCTAGTTTTTAGCAAGCTCGCCCATGTCGCACACCCTTCTATCATTGCTGATCGTGTTGACATCAAGATTTTAGGTCTGTTAGCTATCAGTTATGCTGGGCCACCGTAAGCCATTGAAGGGCAACCCCAGTAGTAGAGTGAAGCCGAATGGAGCTAAGGGCTTGAGGTAAAGCCGATCAATGAAGATCCTAGGAGAGGAGATAGGAGATGGTAGGGAAGATCCAATTGCGATGGAGGGGCTATAGATCTGTGTGCTAGGTGGCAGCGACCCGACGAAGATGTGGTCGAGCGAAGGAAGCCATAGGCAACCACTATGTCGGCAGGAGCACGCTGCTCAATGGCATGGTGGGCACTTCTTTGTGCTCCAAAATAACCCTTTCGTGCTCAATGTTATGGTGCACCTTATCTGCTAGTACGAGGCCTAATACCTATAGGTATCAGCTACCTATGGATATCAGATACCCATAGGTATCAATTGATACCAGGTACCCGGTACCCTAGGCATTAGGTTTGATACCTTGTTGGCAACAGCAGAGTAGTGGTGGCTCCATCCATCCGCTATCCTCGAGCACATGGTAGGAGCATGACATTGTTGCACCAGCAACCATGCACTAGTGCCACTTTTCCTATTCTCCCTTCCCCCCTCCTTCCTTGCTGCTATCAATGTGGCCTTGCTGCTGATGTAGCCTACATCGCTTTCTCTTAGCCTCCCTTCACAGCCATGTGCATGGAGTAGAGAGAGCCGAAGTGCTGCTACATTGGGAGCTCGAGTGCTAGCTACAGTGCTCATGCTTTTCTCCTTCACGCATAGGGAGCTCAGGATGCACTTGTGGTGAGGATAAGATTCACTTAACTATTCCATTATTGTACTTCGGTATAGAGTGTCCATCATGTTAGAGCCAATTAAGCATGTCCCTTTGCTTTGGAGTACCCATCTTGTTGGTGTGGAGTACCCATCATGTCTCTTTGCTTTGATACTCCAATATGATGGGTACTCCACACCAACACATCTATTTTGCACCCAAAAACAATATTTTAGGCTATGAAGAGTACATTAAATTTTAAATAAGGCACGTCTTATGTTTAATAGAAGGAATGACAAAAGAAAGATAAAAAAATGTGCATGTTTCCACAAGAAAATAGAATAGTCCATTCATCGAACAACCATCTAAGAAAGTTCAGTTGTGCAATCTACTTTATCCTTAGCTGCATCATCCAAAGCATTGAGTTGAGAAACCCTCTTAGAAAACTTCTATTTGTTACTATCGTTGTTCTCTTGGTCATAATTGGAATCAAGAGAGGGAACATTAACATTGGAACAATTATCTCCTTAAAGTTATCTTTGATTTCCTCAACTTGATCAAGTGTCACCTCTACTCGAGAGACCGATCGAGAAATATCTTGGTCATAATTGAAATTAGAAGATGCAACATTGTCATTTGAACCATCATCTTGAGTTTCCTTAAATTGATCAACTGTCTGCTCTACTCGATGACCAAATATTTAGTTTTCATTCAATAACATGTCTTGATAATGAGGAACAGAGATCGATTCAAAAGGATTTTGGTCATAATTGGAATCATAATGTGCAACATTGGCATTGGAACCATCAGCTTTGATTCCCTCAACTTGATCAAGTGTCGGCTCTATTTGATGAACAGATAGGTGATTTTGGTATAATAACATGTCTCGATAATATGGAAGAGTGGTCAATTTTAAGGATCTTTGTCATAATTGGGATCAGAAGAGGCAATATTGGCATTGGAACCATCATCATTATTAGCATCTTTGATTTCCTCAACTTAATAAACTGTTGGCTCTACTATAGTAACAAACAAGTGGTTTTTATTCAATAACATGTCCCAATAATGTGGAAGAGAGACCAATCCAGAAGGAACTCAAGGCTTGGGTATAGGAACTTCATTGTAATTATGTGCTATATTAAGCATCACCTATCCAAAGTAAACATATTTGTCTTGTTACAACAAAATTGTAACAAAATTGTCATGTACATATGTATATTGTAGTGACCAATTAGATAATGATTCAACATATAATCTTATAAACTTTCTTAAGATTAGACCTAAGAAATGCCCTAAATGGGTTGGCTTAGCAAAAAATAAGTCATCTTGAGATGTCTTTTGTTGCCCATCCTATAGTGCAAATGTCATGATGGCTAGTTTAGGTCACTCTTCTCGACTTTGTATAGGCCCAATCAAACATTTCTACATTGAAAAAATAATTCAATTTGACAAGAATAGATAAGAGACTTCACGAATGACATTGACATGACCATGTATGGTTGGCTATAAATCATTGTATCTAAGCCCCAAAATGTGTTTGGCTAGGCCAATGATTGAATATTTTTAGGTCTAGTTAAGACATTTACGAAGAAAGAAAACTACCACCAATAGAGTTAATATTTTTCCCTTAAGTCAACCATGCCCCTTATTTTCCCTTGTAAATTTGTCTTGCCTCTATTTAACAACTTTCACCCCTATTTTGCCTCTTCCTCATGCTTTTCCATCATTTTTCCGTTGATTGATGCATCAAAACACCTCTTAGTCCTTGTGATTGAGGTTTTGAGCTAGCTCAAATTAACAAAATCACTAAATAAACCGTCAAATTGAAAAATAATCAAATTACATTTTAAATTTTGGATAAAATTGTCCTAAATTTCTTTGGTTTTCAAAAGTTTTTGAACAGGTCTCACAAAGATCGAGAAAACCTCTAAGAAGAGTTTTTGATCCGATAATAGCTTTGTGAGCTTTGAGGAGCAATGAGCAATTGAGTATGTTTAGAAACACAAGCATTTAAATCAAAAAAAAATCTTGCCAGCATTAATTTGGTTACATCATCCTACATTACCCAAATATGGGTGGCGTATGCGTGTCAGATACACTATCAAATATGGATACGTATACGATATGTCTAGATACGTATCTCATACATATCTAGCATTTTTACATTTTTTTAAAAAAATAAAATAATTCACGATACTCTTCCAATATGTCGTAGATATGCACAAACCCTAAATCCCCCACTGGCCCACCTAAGCACCCAGCTCACAAACAAAACCCCGACCCCTCACTCCACTACATCCACACTACCTCCGTCAGACCACCTCACTCCAACGTGCCATTGCAGCGCCACCGTCTTTGCCCGACACACCCTCCTCCGCCCGACGCAATCGCCGCCTCTACCCATCGCAACTGTCGCCACCGGCGTCCCAACCTATGACGGTGAGGTAAATTCCCTCTTCTTCGGACCTCTATTTTGATATACAACAGTGAACTTCCCCTTTTCTTAGTACAAGTTCTATTAGATCCAATGGATTTTAGAAGTGGAAACTCGAATGCTAGTGGTAGTGCTAGCAATCCTAGTGGTAATGTTGTTGCTGATGTATCAAGAACAACTAGTGGTAGTGGGTCAGTAAAGGTAGGGCAGGCAGGCAACATCTTGAATGCTGCTCATGTGATTCCACTCAATGATGACGAAAAGAAGCATGAGCATGCAAGGTTCAAATGCAGGCTTTATGATCAAATTATCCATATGAGCTACTCAAGAGTTAGAACACGTCTCTTAAAGATAAGAACTAATTGTGTGGCCACCTGCAAAAAGATGAAAATGGATTTACTTGGTCAACTTCATAATGACATGGCAAGAGTTGTAGTAATCTCTGTAAGGAATTTACCTAGAGACATCCCACTACCAATAGAGGGTGTGAGTAGGAGGAAGAGAAAGGTTGTTTCAGCTATTGACTTAGCTTCAATTTAGATGTTTGTGCCAAGCTTAATGCTTTGATTGCAAGGATGTTATGTGTATTTGGTTGGTCCTTAGGTCTTCCTTTCAATGTTGGAAGAAATCCGTATTTCAGAAAGGCTTTTTATTTTTGCTTGCTATTTTCAGTCCACACTCTATACTTCAATTTTCTATATTTTTAATTATATATATATATGTATATGTATATATATGTATCCGCATAACCTTATTTTTTGGAAGATGGCATATCGCGGTATCGTCGTATCACGTATTTATATCCGTATCGCCGTATCTAGGTAATGTAGACATCATCCACACCTATTAGTTTATTTGACCTATCAATATACTGATCGGAAGGCAAAAAGATTCAATTTTTTTGTGGAAATTCATCAACTCCGATTTGGGCACAAACACGCAAGATCCAACCCCAACAAAACCGCGCAATCCTGACGATTTGGCAACCGCCGATGCAAAATTAGATGTGCTCCCGAAAATCCCTCAGAAGGGAACAGGCGTTTTGGGCTCTTACCTCGCGGCTTGGCGGCTCGGAGGAGAACATGGCCTTGCCCTCGATGGCGAGGCGGACGTCGTCGGCCTGGAGCGACTCCCTGCCGGTGTGGTCGGCGTAGACCTTCGCCTCGTTGAGCACGTCGCCGGAGTAGCGGTAGGCGAGGAGCAGGAGCTTCTAAACGGCCCCCTCTTCGTAGTCCCCGTCCTGGAGCCCCAGCGAATGCAGGATCTCCCGCACCACACGTAGGTCCCGTGGCTCGTCGGCGGAGACGGCGGCGGTGGCAGCCGCCGCCGCAGGGGGAGGGGGAGGGGCCTGCTCTGCGCCGGTTTCCATTAGGGCAGAGTAGCAGATCAAACTGGGCGGGAGAGATCGAAATGAAATTCGCGTTTAAGCATTGGTTACATGGTTAAAACTATTTTGTTCCCTACTTTTTAACGATGACGCTTTGGCCGAGTGGTTAAGGCGTGTGCCTGCTAAGTACATGGGGTTTCCCCGCGAGAGTTCGAATCTCTCAGGCGTCGTATATACTTTTTATTCTCTCTTTTGTTTTTGTGGCAGCTTATGGATTCTATTTATTTTCTGCTCTTTATTTTTTAAAAAAAATTGGCAGCTTGTGGATTTTGAGAGGAAAATTCCATCTATACCACAAACATTCTGGTAATACCAAATAATACCACAAAATTTGTCCACCTCCATATAATACCACAGTGTGAAAATGTTTATTCCAAAAATACCATAAAAACGGACTGACAAATGGGCCTGCATTATTTCGTGGACAAAATTGCCCCTTCCATGCTCCACTAAACCGTCGCCAGGCTTCTGCCGGCCTGCGCGCGTCGCCGCAACCACCACCTAGGCAGCGAGGCGACCACGAGGCAATTCCGCATTATTTCAACTCTCCAAGGCCCCACCTCTTTTCCGATGTCAAGAATGCAAGTCTCATCTGCTATGGCGTTTCCGTCGCCGCCGGTGCGCTCGAGTTCTCGCTACAGGCCCGCCTCATCCTCGTCTCTGCTCCTCGTCATGCTGCTCCGCAAGAAGATACAGGAGATCTGCAACACACGTGCACCATCGACCCCGCCGCGTCGGCCGCGTTCTAGTGTACGAGCAAGGGAGAGAATTGGGCGTCTTCATGCTGCTCCAACTGGTTGATGGTGTTACTGCTGCACGAGTGCATGGCCTCACGTTCAGCTGGGCAAATGGAAATACGACACATCGTGTGGCCGCAGAGCAACATTCTGAGCATTCCAGCAAGTCCTCGACGGGACAGACGGATTGAAGAGAGCACGGCAGTATTGGCAGCGGCAAGAAGGAATGACGCTCGACGGCCGGATGCTAGCGCCACAGCTTGTCGTCCACGAGCTTGAGGAACAAAACAGGAAGGATTGCGCTAGGGAAGGGAAATGGAGGCGGCTGGTGCGTGGATTCGCCATCACCTTGGTCGGGGGAGGACGGCGAGCTTCGTGTCGAGTTGGGAATTTTGGAGCTGATTGAGAGGGGATACAGCAAGGGTAATTTTGTCCACAAAATAAAGTTGGTTATATTTGTGGTATTCTTAGAAGAAGGAAAAATCTTGTGGTATTATTACTTGGCACTAGCAAAATGTTTATGGTACAAATGAAATTTTCTCAATTTTGAGAGGCTAATGTTCATCTATATTGCCGTCAGATGGTCATAGTAGAGATCCCAATAGGATTAACAAATTACTCACAGCCTTTGAACTGAAGACAGTTGATTTCAGGAACTGTGTAACAGTGCGCTTTTTCTCCGTGAAGTGCACACTGCTCACCCACACATGAAGTTACAATGAGCGATAGATAAATTATGTACGGCTGCTTAGAGAACCAAGCCTGCGTTCGACTCTGCTTTTTTTTTCAGCTTTTTCTTCGGATTTATATATACGTTTTTTATATATTTTTTTAAAAAAAAGTTTCTATAAAAAATTCTTTATATCATCTTTCTAAAATATATTTTAACTTTATAGTAGTTAATTTTATTGTTTATACCATTAAATAGTTATAAAAAATTAAATAATTTTTGACCTACTTTCAAACACAATAAAACACATCATCCATTTATCAACTCAAATTGTAAGCTCTAGATCGCATAAAGAACAAAGCAACATCCTCCATGCATTCAGTTGTGCACCCAGCCATGGCCTCTATGGCCTTAGAGGTTTCTGCTCTTTTCCTTGCTACGATTAACTCCTAAAATTTTATCAAAAATTCTCAATTTCTCTCTCTCTCTTTTGCTATATATATACATGAGTGGGATATAGGCCTAATGGGCCTAGGCACACACATACGCAGCACAACACTCCCCCTTAACAATAGACGACAGATATCTATCATATCCATCATGTTATATGCCGCTAATATCTAGAGACTTTGTTAGACAATTAGCTATTTTTCTCTAGTTATAACAAATCTTAGTCTTAGAATTTCTCTATCTAACATTCCTTAATAAAGAAACGATCTATGTTGAACTGGATTGAACAATATCAATAGTTGACTTATTGTCATACCACAACTTCATGAAGGTATTCATTGACAACGTCAACTCGAAAGAAGGTTTCTTAGCCATAACTTCCAATGGAGGTATTCATTGACATTGCCATGTATTCTGACAAGCAGTTGAGCAAAACACCACTAGTTACTTCTTTCTCCTACAAGATACTAACTTACCACCAACAAAAATATAATAGCCTAAAGTTGACCTTCTATCATTAAGACAACTAGCCCAATCTACATCATGATAACCTTTCACCTCAATATGTCCATTTATCTTAAACTATAAGCCTTTATCTGTACTTCCCTTTAAATATCTCAAAATTTTATATACAACATCCATGTGACCACTCCTTGGGTCATGCATGTATCAACTCACCACACTAACAATATATGTTATGTCATGCTTTGTGTGACACAAATATATTAATCTTCCCACTAACCTTTAACATACTTTTGTTCTAAAAGAATTATTCCTTTAGGAGATCTTGTAATTTCAATGCCAAAAGAAATATTTTAACTAGCCCAAATCCTTAAACTCAGATTCCTTGCTTAGATTTTGTTTTAACCTAGCTATCTTCAAGCAATTATCTCTAGTGATAATTATGTCATCAACACACACATCAAGTATAGCTATAAGACCTCCACTATGATAATAGAAAACTTTGTGACCCATACCACATATCATACACCTAAAGTGATCAAACAATATCATTAGCGATTGTTTGACCCATATAAGGACTTTCTCAGTCTCAACACTATTCCTTTAGTTTGTGAAGTGGCAAATCCAAGTGGAATTTCTATATACACTTCCTCTTGGAGGTCTTCATGTAGAAAAGTATTCTTTGCATCCATTTGATGCAAAGGCCAATCATAGTTGGCTGCACAAGAGATGAGTGTTCTTATTGTGCTCATTTTTGTAATTGGTGCAAAAGTTTCATCATAATCAATTCCATATGTCTAGCTATATCTCTTAGCCATAAGTTTTGCTTTATATCTTTCCACTCTTCCATTAGAATTTTACTTTACCATATATACCCACTTGCAATTGACTATCTTCTTCTCTTTAGGAAAGGATATAGGTCTCATGTTTTATTTTTTTTCAAGAGCCACTAGTTCATCAAGTATTATTTGATGTCATCTTAGGTCTTGCTTTGTTTTCCACCAATCCTTTGGAATTGCCACAAGATTTAGATATGATACAAAGGCCTTGTAGGTAGATGATAAAGAACTATAAGAGATATAATTAGCAATGTCATTCTCATCACCACTATTATCTTCATCTTCAAATCCATACTTTTGTGACGATTTACCTACCTTGTTTCTTATCCCCTTTCTTATGGAAATGGGTAAGTCAGATCTTTCTTCTCTAACTTGTTCCTCTTCTCCCCTTGACTTCAAAGCCACTTGCATATGACTTGATTATTCAATACTTGATTATCAACTTCAATTTTATGTGGATTTCTTCTTATATAAACTTGAAGATTCTTCTCTTTATGTGGATTTCTTCTCCTTATATAAACTTGAAGATTCTTCTCTTTATGTGGATTTCTTCATTCTTGCTCTTGGATATGATCACCCATAGGACATGGAATTGAACCAACTACCATATTTTCCTTCTTTAATTGGTCATCCTCCCTAAGACCTAACATTCCATCTTCCCTTTGTTGATCATGATCATCATTAGTTAGATTATCAAGATCAATGAATAAAGAACTTAAATTTGTCTTCTCACCATAAAATAGGATAGATTCTGTAAAAGTAACATCCATACTCACAAAGGTTCGTCGTTCTGATGAACTCTAACACTTATATCCCTTCTAGCTACATGAATAATCTATAAAGATACATTTGACAGTATGAGGATCCAATTTCCAATTGATGGTCTATGATCTCTAGCAAAACAAGTGCAACCAAACACCTTTGCTAGAAAAATAAATTTATTGTTTCCAAATATCATTTCATACTATGTTTTCATCCCAAGAACTCTTGAAGGCGTGTGATTTATAAATTTTGTACATTCATGGTATACATTAATGATCGAGCTATCTCTAAGAAGTGACATTTTTTTCCTTTTAGCCACTCTATTTTGGGGAGTACCAGGATAGGAAGTTTGACGTAATATCCCTTCTACTGAAAGAAAACTACTAAATTTACTATTCACATACTCCCCTCCATTATCAGTTCTAATAAACTAAACCCAAGCATTAAAATGATTTCTAACATGCTCATAAAAATCCTTGAAGCATTTGAGCACATCATCTTTATGTTTCAAAAGATATAATTATGTTATGCGAGAGTAGCAATCAATAAAGGTAACAAGATACTTAATTCCACTCATGAAGATCACAGGTGAGGTCCACACATCTGAGTGAATTATTCAGAGTCCCCTACTCACATATGGCGTTCTTATATGTTTTCCATACTCACATGCATCACATACTATCTTATGTTTATCCACTCCACTAAACTCAGTTGGGGACATCTTACTCATAGTTTTAAAAGATATATGTTTTAGTCGACAGTGTAAAAGTAATACCTTAGCCTCTTCTTCACTTGTATAGACCATCAACACATAGCAGACATCTTAATTTGTTCCTTGTCAATCTAGATACCAAAATTCATCATGCCTGATGCCAATCCTAAGTTTCTTCCCTATTTGTCTCTCCTGAATTAAACAATTCTCATGATCAAGGGAGACCCAACAATCCATATGATTAATAAGAGAGCTTATTGAAATAAAATTCACCGAAAAAGAAGGAACATATAAAACCGATGATAAATTAATTAAGGGAGTACATTGTACTGTACTCTCTCCCTTAAAAATTCACGATTTTCCATTAGCAGTTTGAATTATCTTTTTACGTGTAAATGGTATGGTTTATATGATATAAACTCCCCATACATGCATGTAACATGCCTAGATGCACCCTTATACTTATGATCACCTCTACTTTGATAGCATCTTCCTCTATTGCCTCTACCTGCGTAGCCTCTTCCTCTTGCATCTCCCTTGTCTCTGCCTCTCCTATAGTTATATTTGTGTGGAGCACGGCAATCACGAATAAAGTGTCCCATCTCACCACAATTAAAGCACTCTCTTGTCTCAATGTCTTGTGTAGCTGCATAAGTGGGACATGATGAAGATGACATGGCACTAGGCAACACCTTCCTCCTAAACTCATCTTGTGCCATAGCAGCTATAACATCATGTAAAGTAGAAAGTGTGGACTGATGGAACATAGAAGCTCTTCTATTTTTAAATTCTGGATTTAGGCCCTTTAGGAACTCAATAACCCTTCTGCACTCAATCCACTTCTTCATTTTGGCAATGTAATCGAAGTGCTCTTGCCCAATAGGATCATAGTGATCCAGATCATACCACAAATATTTCAATTCTGCCACAGAACGCTCCCCATGCTTCAAACCACTTATCCCCTCTTGTGTATCCACCATTAGCATTACATTTCCTTCTCCTGAGTAGAGTTGTGTAAGAGTTTTTCACACCTTTCTTGCATTTGAGATAGTCTCAAGAGATGCAATAATCGTAGGAGATAGTAAAGTTAGCAACCATGCCACCACAAGGGAGTTGGTAGTACTCCAAGTCTTCCATTAGACACTTGATTTGTCCTCATGTTACTTTGTTCCTCTTGTTGCATATCCCTGTAACCCCTTTGTCTTTAAAATCAATAATGCTCGCCTTGACCAACTCAAATATTTTTTTTATGCCCTCCAACTTAATTTCATTTTGCATCAACTCAATTTTCTGTACTAATTCAGTTTGAGGGACAGTTGAATTGCTTGTAGTTGGAGCTCACTAAGTTTCTTTGCAAGCATGTCCACCAGTTTACTCATCATCTGTTCAATTCCTTGATTTTCTCATATTTTGAATCAAGCAGCACCCAACTAGCTCAGACTATCCTTGTCAAAACACCCACCACTAGTACTAGCAATAATTCCTTCCCAGCAAGCCAATAGCAGCAGCAAGGATAGCCTAATAACCTGAATTTTGAAGAAGAAGAGCAACGGCGACAGTCACCTAGTTCTTTTTCACTTGGCCACAAGCCACAGTACATACCACACCTCCTTCTATACAGGCACCCAATCCATCACAGCAGCAAACACGGCCTCAGTCACCAAAGTCCACGGCACGCACCTGCACCAAAACCCCCACAAGCCACAGCCGTCGGGCGCCTACCTGCCACCGGCTCCTTCCTTCAGCTGAGCACCTACCTGCGTACTGCCTTCCTTCAGCAATAACAGCACCCCAACCGGCCGCTACAGCCACAAGCATCACCACCTCCGACTATCACGGCCGCCCAGCCGAGGAGAAGCGCCCCTGGGAAACCACCTCTCACCGCCCTCCTAGTTGCTGCACGCACCACTACACCCCTGCTCAGCTAGAGTTCATCGTCGCCGTCGCCGTCGCCGTCATCGGCTCTGATACCACGAAGTTTTTAATGGAAACTTCTCGATTTTTCTTACTCTCTCTCTCTCTCTCTTTTGCTATATACATGTACATAAGTGGTACATAGGCCTAATGGGCCTGCACCTTGACACACACATACACAGCCCAACATCTCCGTCCCAACCTCTGAATCCAAACCGATAGGTTCAAATGGGAGAAGAAACGCCTTGTCTTCAACTGTTATCGTCGTCAACTTACGCTCTTCTCCGCCTGATGCTTATGGACCATGTTCTGTCGTTCTGAGATTTCAAGGTCGCCTTACTCAAAGAAATGGTTTGCAAACTGCTAATGAATTGTAAAACAAACAACCAGAATTAAACTGCTGCATATTTGTGACTAACTGGGGAGCAACGTTGTAATAGAGATTTATTAAAGATGGTATAAGTTATTTTGCAAACATCAGCAACAACGACGCTTTGGCCGAGTGGTTAAGGCGTGTGCCTGCTAAGTAGATGGGGTTTCCCCGCGAGAGTTCGAATCTCTCAGGCGTCGTATTTTTTTTTCTTCTCCGCGTTATCCATTCTCCTTCCGTTGCTTTTTGTCCCTGTGAATAACCAGTCAAGTTTAAATCTGGGTTCATGTGTTTATCAGTCTGGGTTTGACGTGCTTATAAGTCAGAGCAGGCGGGAAAACAAAGTTTTCATATATTGCAGAAGTAAATAGCATTTTCAACAGCAAGCGTCACACAGTTCATAGCCATAGGAGCGTACATGAAGGCATTACAATGATACACTGTCTCAAACAGGGATCATTTCCTGGTCTAAAACTCCAGAAATGTTTCACGTATTAACACTCTACCCCTCTTAAGTTGGTAAACATATCAACAAATACAAATGTAGATATGTCACAAATTTGGCACAGGGAAACGATCCCTTTGACCTTTTTTCAGATGATTCCCGTGTAGTGCTTCTATTTTGTCAGTAAAGTGAAACCTAAATTTCTGACGATCTTGATGAGCCGTTTCGTATATATATGTACATGGTTTGGTATCCTAGAGTTGTCAGGACTGCGAAACCGTGAGACGGTGGTCATACATTCGGTGGAACTCCCTCGCATAACCTCCAGGTTTGCACGGAGTCAAAGGGATCAGTTCAACGTCACCCATTTTCAGCTCTTGGTTCAAGTAGTGCACGACATGGCAGTTCAGTCTTAGCCTCAACTGCATGTCATAGCTAGAAGGCCTCTTCAGTAGGTCCAGTACTGTTGAATTCTGAGGGAGTTCATGCACTGACATCTGAAAGCTCCATTTAAAAATTAGTTTCCTTGCTCAACAGATCAAATGAACAAGTTGGAACTTAAATAAACTAAAGTCTCCAGTAATATTACTAGGATTGGTCCACTATGGTCACATCGTTTTGAATAGGCAAAAGGACAGCCATCAAAGTGAGAAGGGAAAGTGCATATTGCCCTTGGTGGAGTTCCGTCTGCAAGAGAGGAAGGGTGATCTATGTGCAGAGTTTCGCACTGCCAAGTAAAAACCCATCTAACCCAGTCCACCATTTCAGGAACAGATGAACAACAATTTCAAACACCTTCCTTGTATCTCCAATGTGCAGCAATTCCAAATTCTGCGTAAATGCATGTCCCTAGTACGAATTTGGATCTCTAATGGCAGCGTTTCTTCACTGAGAACAACCATGTGCAGGGATTGATACCTACAAGTTAGCAAGCATATAGTTACCATGGTGACTTGCATTTTTTCTTTTGCATAACAGTATAGTTTTGCAGAGTCTTACCCATTGGGTTTGGAGCTGTTGATGTAGTCTTTGAATTTGCCAGGAATTCTAGGCCACACGTGATGGACAATCTCTAATGTGGTAAAACAATCAGCTTTGTTATCGAGTATAACACGCACCCCATGTATATCATAGATTTCATCCATGGCCAGTTTCCTCCTATAATCAAGTAAATCACATCAGCATGTACGTTGATATATATTAATGTCAGGCTAACAAGCTTTCTTCTAGGTGTGCTGTTGAATTTCATGCTTGACTCGATCGAAATGGAAGGTAGTTTGTCTAACATAATTAATAATATAACTAAAAATAAGTGCAATTATTCGATTTATTCTAGTCATGCCTATAAAAGGAGCATAATGCACAAGATTGCCTTGCCATCTTGCTGTATATACTGTACATGCTGTTGTTCCTCCCTGATATGGTATGATAGAATAATCCCCTCACCTGAAGGGCTTGTTCAAGTCGCCTTATGGCAGCTGCAATCATATCTTGGTTGTAGAACTCAAGAAGGTTGGATGACAGTTCCTCATATAGCTCAGGATAAAGATACTTGAAGCACAGATTTTCAAGCTGTTCCTTCCAATTCAAGATCCCCAGCTGATTTGCCAAGGGGGCAAATACCTCCAGTATTTCCTTTGCAAAGCACTGCTGTTTGACCTTAGGCAAAGAATCCAACGTCCTCATGTTGTGTAGTCTGTCAGCAAGTTTGATGAGAACCGCTCTCGCATCTTCCATTGCAAGGAAAACCATACACAATTTGTCAGCTTCATCTACTCTGCTGGCTGTATCATTTCTACGAGCCAGTTTGCTCAAATGACTTAGATTTGAAACCTACAGAAAAGGCAGCAGAACATAAATGCAGTCAGTTCACAATGTCCTCAGACAATAGCCAGGCTTACTAAACATATTTAAGTGTCCCAAGTTACAACTAAATAGTACGAACAACATCATAAATTTAACACTCCATTCACAAATAGGGAAAATTAAAAGAGCAGGCAACAAAAATCACCAAACTGTACCATGACGATCGGATCTGATAACCAACCAGGAACAGGTTGAGATTCTACAATACTGAAGCATAAGTCAATACAAGCAGGTCCCTCTTCCCAATATAATATAAATATGACGTAAACTCAGCACCCACTTCAGAAAGGCATAGAAAAATCTATTCTAGAAGCCTTAAGAACAAAGTAACAATCAGAAAGTTCTATCAGTCACAATCAATGATCCAGCAGCGGCCACTTCCTAGTCAGGAAAATGACAAGTCCAATAAATATCAAAATGGAGGAAAAGGGGCCCATACAATGACTTATCATAGAAGTTCATCAGTTTGTCATCCAATCGTGCACTTCAGCTCAGATTATACTGTGCTAACATGTAGTGGATTTTATCCAGATTACAATGATACAAAAATAGTCGAGCAAGGAAAAATCTGATCTGCTAATTACTATGTTGTTCATATGCTGGAATCAAGGCGCAGAATGAATGGTGTCTCAATTTGGTAAATTCAGGCAAATACTACATTCAGTAAGTTTTACTAGAGGAAATACTTGCTCCCAAATCCCAATAAAGAATTTTGATTAAGCGCGCTCATCTCATCAAAATGACAGTTAGCTAAGGAGATCGAAATCATTACCCCCTTCACAAGGTCGGCGACACCAGCACCAAGTTGGACGGAGAGGGATTCCTAGCCCAGGCCAGCGTCGTCGACCGTGTCGTGCAGCAGCCCTGCGGCGACAACAGCTGGGCCGGCGCCGAGCTCCGCGAGCAGCGCCGCCGTCTCCACGCAGCGCTGCAGGTAGGGGTCACCGCTCGCAAGCATATGGAGAAATCAAACGCCCACCCAAACAAGCAGCTCGGTCACTTCGCTACAGCATGAACAAGACGGGATGAGCGAGAGGGAGGGAGGGGCACGGTCGAACACCTAGCCACGGTGAGCCGCCTCGGGGGCGTAGAAGGCCCTCCTCACGAGTTCGTCCCGGAATATCGCGTGCCTCAACTGCGCCCCGGAGAGAAGCACGGCCGCGGCCGCCGCGGGAGGGGCGACCTCCCTCGCCACGGCGTCGCCCGGGGCTCCGCCGGTTCCGCGGCGGCACGCGCGAAGGACAGCGACGGCGGACTGCGGCACCTCGCTCCCCGCGACTCCCCGCGAGCAGCGAGGAGCTCCAGCGCCTGCTGCGGCGGGGAGATGCGGGGGTGGGGGTGGTGGCTTGGCCCGCCGCATTTGACCGCGCAGGATATCGCCGGCGCCGGCGCCATAGCCTCCCTCGCGCGCGGCGCGGAGGTGGGATGGAATCAGGGGGGAGCTGGCCGGGGCGGGATGGCGAATGAAGGGGAAGAGAGGAGAGGTGGAGGAGACATGGGAGAGAAGAAATAGTCGAGGTGGTTTGGTTTCGCGCGTGGTGGTGCGGTTATGAATAGTACTCCAGCCCCTAGCCTAGCTGTGGATGTTCTGAGTGGTCATTTGCGTTTTACACCTTGTATTATTGATTTTTAGATTTGAACATTTTTTACTAATCCTACATTTTCAATTGTTTGTATCATTCCATCAGTTGAAGGTCAATTAAATCTGATCTATGGCTAATAAGTCATAGAAAAATAAAAAACAATAAAAATATTTTTGTAAAATTTTTATATCTCTTTTCTTAACAATTTAAAAGACAAAGCTGAAAAATACACTACAATAAATAAACCTCAAAATCAATTTAAAATTAAATTTTAAAATTTAAACTTTAGGCACGATAAGCTAATAAGAAAATAATGAGAGACCAAGTGGTTACTGGTTACGGCTCATGTAAATATCAAACCTTGAGACATGACACTTCTAAGCACATGAAATTAGAGTTAGGTGTCTCATGGTTAGCATGTTCATCATGGACCTCACATGCTAGTCCAGAAGGGAAGGGAGCCTACGCATAGACATAGACATCGTTTAGAACAAAAAGAAAATTAAGTAAATGTTAAAGATTCGATTAGACATATTAAGCAATCATAAGTACTCTACCGTTCGAGAGGCGTGTGACCTTGCATGATTAATGCTGAGTTGATGGTGCCTTTGCGGAAGTTTCGATCTGATACGAACGCACGAATACACCGATATCTAGAAGATCTATTTTATTTTAGTACAGATACGGTTTCGATTGTATTTCAGCTTCATTGATTGGTTCGAGAGCACGTCGAGATCCTTTAGCTTCAAGGTCTTTTCATTGGGTTTGATGAAATTACGAGTATACCAGTCAATTTAACCTTATAATTGATAGAGAAATAAAGAAAATGGGTCAATCGAGCAATGAGCCGATACGAACTCTTACTATAGGCTGGTTACCAATAGGATTAAGATAGTCATCAGTTGCGTCCGATGTATTCTTGCTTCGACTAGTTGTCAATAATGACTGGAACACTTTTCCATCGGCTAGGAAGCCATTGGCTATAAAGCCAATAACGTTTCGGATATAATAAAAGTGTAACATTGGTCAATCGACTGCAAAACCGACGAAGACATAAAAGGATATTCAAATAATACAATAACGATTTCATCGACTACAAAACTGATTGTGCTCTATAATAAGGTGTTTAAAGAATAGCATGTGTGATCCTTATATCGGCTGGTTACTGATAAAGGCTATAGTACTCATTCATCGGCTGAAAAACCGATGAAGCCATATGTAGATTGGTAAGGAATAATATAAAAAGATCCATTGGCTGTAAAACCGATGGCGCTCTGAATATAATGTGTAATTAATAAGAAGGAGCGATACCCGATCATCTGAAAGTACGAGACCCAGTGACCACTAGTACCGTTAGAGTCAGTTTCGATAGATCGGACCGAACCAAGACAGTATGAGACTGAGGCTAACGGCAACAAGACGGTAAACACTAGATCGGATGTGCAGGTGGAAGGAAAGGACGAACCCATCGGCTAGCTGAGCCGATGAGAGAATATCTCTAAAGATATGTGTATATTGACTAAGAGTCCGATACACTAGGCGTGAGATTTAGGAGAAGTCACTAAAGACGTATGTATATCAACTGAGGAGCCAATACACTAGATGTGATGCTCGATATATGGATAACTCATCGTCTAGCTACTTCAATAAAACGCCGAGTAAATACCCATTAGCTTATGGCTTAATTTATTATTAGCAGTCAAACCTAACCAATGTAGCATGAGACTGATAACAGTAAAAGAAACTTGATAAGCCAATAGATCCCACGCAGACATGATGTGGTATATTCGTTCCGACTAAAAGGTTGTACTTATAGGCTTAGACAAAGCGAATGTATTAAGATAAGGACGGGACTTATTCCTTTGTTGGAGTTTGGACCTGACCGATGCAATTTCACGTCGAGAGTCAGAACCCGCTATTAAAAAACCTAAATAAACTATGGTGACGATCCACCGAAAATGTATTTGATCAAGATATCAATTACAAGTTTCCAAGAGTCTGTATTTATACCCTAAAGTTACAAGAATCTGACACGGTTATAATAATTATCGAACGTTATTTTCTAAAAATATATATAAAAGTTAACAAAACTAAACCTATCTTTATAAGATATAAAATATATTATCGTGGCTTTTACAGTTTCTACATTCTTCAATCCATTCTATTCACTCTTTCGCTCAGACTTTTTCGGCTCCTGCTCCATCAGTCAATTTCATTTGTGGGGTAATTTAACGTTAACACTGGCGTAAACACCGCGTGAGAGAAGAGAAGGGAGCCAGCATGCCCGCTCCTCTCTGTCACGTGGGTCCCGCGCACGAGGGGCCCCGCGCGTCACAGACCGAGAGGACGGAGGAGGCGGCCGTTTCGGCGGGAGAGACGGACGGGACGGGACGGCGCCTCGTCGCCTTGTTTGCTTGTGCGTGCGGACGACGTGTTGCTTGCCGGCTTGGCAAAGGCAGCACGAGATGTAAAAGCTACTGTAGAAAGATTGGAAATGGGTGGCTATTTCCTTTTGCTATTTTGTTTACCGTTCCGTACAGGGTCAGGATCAGATCGGTGCGCCATGTTTCTTCCACGACGACCCGAGAAAACGACCCGCGATGTATACTGCTTCATGCTATGAGATCTAACGTGCGTGCGTGCGTTTGAGCAAGAAGTGAGGTGGACGAGTACATGTGAATCGGATGCGATCCAGTATCGGTCTGCCTCCTCCATCGGCCAACCGTGCGTACACTGATGGCAGCGTGATTGTGAGTGATTATCCAGTGTCGGCGATGGTGGTCCAAACCGGCCGACAGCCCCGCCAACGAAGGCTGCCGGCCATCGTCGACGGCCCGGCCAGGGAGGTCAGCGATCCAGCGGTTCCATGGTGGCTCGCACGTATACGGATGGCACACGTCCTTAAGCACCGGGCGTTAAGGATTGGACAAATAACTCGTAGCTTCGTTAGCTCGTTCGGCTCGTGGTCAGCTCCACTTAACTCGACTTGTTTAAAATTACTGACGCTGACCGCTTGTCAGAGGTTTAGCTCGTCATCCTCAACAAGCCAGCTCAAGCTGGCTGATGAGCAGCTCACGAGCCATTGGAAACCAGCGGCCCAAAACTTTAGGAGACCTCATTGGCTTTATTGCATTCCAACAAGCGTTTAGATAACGAGCCGAGCCGGCACACCCCAATCCATGGCCATGCGGCCCGTGCCACAAGCCAGAAACAACCGTACTTCCGGTCCAAACACAAGCATACTTCCGGTTCTGTTTGGAGTAAGAAGTCGGCTGATGATGAGAGATTTTTGGAAACAGCCAGTAAGAAGCCAGCTGATGAAAATCTAAAAAAATTAGGTTTTTCAACTTCCGATTTTTAATTTATTTTCTAAATTCTACGAGGAAGAATCTGAGGACTGTTTAAAAAAGCTTCTGGATTCTTAACCTCTCCAGCCACGATGACAAAACACTAGTTGGACTACACTGATTCACGGATAACCATTGCGTGTGTTGCCCAACAGAAGCCATTTCACGATCGGGCATCACGGTTCGCAAGCCATTTCATGACAACAATTCATGCGTCATGTTCAGTCAGTGACCGGTTCGACAGTTCGATAGCACAATGAGACCAATTCCAATTTCAAAGTTAAGCACTATATTATCCCAAATCTGAAAATGCACGTGCCAAGATTGGTACCAATATGCCATGGATACATCACAGTTCATTAAAAAAAGGATGCAGTAAATCACAGTTCAAGAAAGACTATACAACAGTACCTCAAATAATAGTCATGGAACAGTGCAATATTTGTTAAATCAACGACTTCGTGATGCAGCTTGCGGAGATCCAAACATGCAATGTGGTTTATCTAATTTCAATTCTGCTATGCTACCTCCTATTTCCATATCTACCCGAACTTCACATTGTACAGCAAAGCTGCTACTGAAACACGGCTAAAGGGTAAGCAACATTACCCATCCACAATTACTCAACACTCAAAATGGGCAGAACTAATACTTCACATCAAAAACTCACACTACAT
The DNA here is from genome assembly GCA_030770085.1 of Oryza coarctata. Classification (NCBI taxonomy): domain Eukaryota; kingdom Viridiplantae; phylum Streptophyta; class Magnoliopsida; order Poales; family Poaceae; genus Oryza; species Oryza coarctata. Next base: position 17,687,426 of record CM061475.1, read on the forward strand.
TACTAAAACATCAAACAGCCCTCGCTCTGTTACATTTCCACAACATATATGTTGCAAGTATGTACTTCACCAATAAAATTGAATTACAAGCAAGATTGTTGTGTTTGACCCTGCGTTGGATGAACACATTAGACAACAGAATACCAAACATGATCCTCTCATACCACCGCTAGACCCCTAGAACAAATCCACAACATAGCACAGACCAGACATTGTTGATGAGTACGACGAATGACCACAGCATCTATGATTCATCAAACAAAACAGAGCAGACATGAATATTTTTCAGAATGGACACAGACACGGTTAATCCTACCCAGAACTTTGTGAGTGAAGAAAATTAATTAGTGCGTTGTGTTACAGCTCTTTAACAGACATAATGCTACATGAACCAAGAATTTACATATAACACACAGAAATTTCATTCTATCATGAATACTGAGAAATTGTTCCTGTGGCAATAGAACCAAAGTATTCGACATGCTTTCTACAGTTTTACTGCTAGGAAAATGACTATGAGGTTATCCAGAACATCACACACTTCACAACATAATTCACGGAACTAGAATCTAGTATAATGAAGGCAAGATCAAAACTCAATGTTAACCATAACCATACACACTACAATACGCAAAATAATTGGCAGACAAATACACACTACGACTCTACGAGACCAGACGATCTAGTATAACGCTGGTTGACCATACAGATAGAACGCATTTTAATTGGCAGATTGATGTATTTGAAGTATCTGATATGAACTTGCATCACTTAGTGCAAAAATTCTCACAAGACACAGTCTTAACATGCAGGAAGTACAGTAGAAAACAAATAATCAAGTCTTTTTTTTAAGACAAATAGATGAGACAAGAAACAGCTACTATTTCAGATTTAGATCACAAAACCAAGAGGAAGAGAAAAGGCAGGACCAGGACCAAACCCTAGGCAGTGAGCACGACGGCGCCGCCGGCGGCCTTGATCTTCTTCTCGGCCACCTTGGAGATGAGCTTGGCCTTGACGACGATGGGCTTCTCCGGCAGCACCCCCTTACCGAGCACCTTGAAGTAGCCGAACTGCGTCACGTCCAGCATGGGGGCCTTGTCGGCGCCGCTGCCCGCAGCCTCGGCGGGCACCATCGACCAGAGCCGCTCCACGTTCACCGCCGGGCAGTAGAACTTGTTGCGGAGCTTGTGGAAGTAGCGCATGCCGACCTTCCCGAAGTATCCGGGGTGGTACTTGTCGAAGAGGATGCGGTGGTGGTGCATGCCTCCGGCGTTGCCCCGGCCTCCCGGGTGCTTCCGGTGCTTGCCGATGCGGCCGTGCCCGGCGGACACGTGGCCGCGCTTCTTGCGGTTCTTCTTCAGGCGCGTCGTCATCACCGCGGCCGCCGCCGACTTACCTCGGAGACGGTTTGGGAATGGGAGGTGTGGATAGGAGGAAACCCTAGAGGCGAGGAGATGAGATGAGAGGCGAGGGAATTGGCTTGGCGCCGTTGGATGTGGGCTCCTAGGGTTTTGCTTCGGTGCGGTCGAGATTGATGGCCTATTAGGCTGGGCCGTAGTTTCCTTCGTCTTGTTTCTAGTTCGGTTGGTTTATTTGGAATGTTGGGCTGTGGTTTGGAGTTTCACCTACATTTTGGCCCAAGAAGAAAACATGTTTTGTTTTCTTGATATCTTTTTGTCCTGGTGTTTTTGTTGTGGAATAACGCATAAGGGGATTTTAGGAGTGCCATGACACACTGGATAAAAAGTTGGATTATTGAAGGAAACACAAGAAGGGAGATGGAGGAGGAGAGTCGTCTTTCAAACCACTGTCGGAAGCAAGACACGTGTCCATGATCACCAAAATGATTTTTGTGTTATAGATAAATGCTGTATGATAATTATTCAATAGTACAAATGAATGAATTAGTTATTATAAAGTTTAAAAATAATTTAAAATGGTATTATGAGAACTTCTTATCTAAAAAATTTTCATAAAAATTGTAAGCTCTGAAAGTGTGCCCGTTTATCCATAGTGCATAAAAGAAACATCAATATTTTTTAATTTATCTTCAGACCATCGGCCATTGATGGGTTGTTTTGATTGAGGAACGGTCAATTGACTACTTGATAGTTTGTTTTGTTTGTGAAAGTCCGTCCATCATCACCTCGTTTCTCACAAGTCCTCCGTTCAAAAAAACCAAAAATACAAAAACTTCTACTATTTAAATATTGTTTTAAAACATAAGTAGTTCTCGCACACTATTTGTCCCATTAATCACAACATATTAAAATTATTTTCATCTTACTCTCACATACGCTCTCGTCTCCATCCATCCATTTGTATTTAAGACAGAGGAAGTATAAAACTAAGGGAAGAATAAGAAATGGAATCATTCCACCAATTTTGTGAAATGACCTCATGATGATGGATTACCCCATCCTAGATTATTTGATTTCTCAAATTAAACATCCCATAAGAGTGCCATAAAAAATTGGTGGAGAGAGAACAAAAGATGAAGATTATACAAAATATGATTAATTAAGTATTAGATATTGAAAACTTAAAAATTATATTAATATAGTTTTTGAAAAAACTTTTAGATATGATTTTTTTAGTAGTTCGGGAAACTTACTTACGTGCTATCTGAAGTAGCTTGAACTATGTTGGAAGTGGGACTTGTTGATCACCAAACATTTTTTTTCTATCTTTGAATGACGTGAGTATTCTTATTTCAACATGTAGGATGATAACATGTGTGTAGATAGTTGATATATAAACAAGAAATCTCAGACCAATATAAAAGCATGATTTAGCCACATATTCAGATAAATATATATGACAAATTCAAGTGTATATAGAAGTAATAGGTTTGGTAAGTTGTAATTATAAAAACCATGAGTTATAATTATTGATACTAACACAATAATTTTAAAACTCATACGTACACTGTATATAAAAATATTTGGACAATAATATTTAGGAACGGTAAATAATCGATGTATCTATATATATTATTATCATTATTGCACCATTTTTTAAAAAAACTAAATACTTTTTTTTTGCAAAATGATAAAAAATCCAAAGTTAGAAGACCATTATCTCTTACTCTAACCTAAAATTAGAGTAAGTTTTAAATCTAAACCCAAATCCAAAATTATCTATAAACTCATCAAATCTGATAAAACCGAAAATTAGACAAGAAGGATGAGATAAAACCATCAAGGGAGCAAACCCTCTCCTTTCCTATATTAACTTTTCGAAAACTAAATAGGGTTCCATAAACCCATCAAATCCGGTGAAAAACCACCCAGCGGAGGAGCAAACCCTCTCCTCTCCTATATTAACCCCAACTCCGCCTCCCTTCCTCTTCCTTTCCTCGTCCCCTCCGCCCCAGATTCCTCCGTCACCGCCATGGACGACCTCGAACAGGCCATCCTGCTCGCGTCGGACTCCCCCGCCGCGGCCGCCTCCTCCCCGGCCGTGCGGGCGGAGGCGCTCGCCTACTGCTCCCGCGCCCGCGACGAGACCCCGCCGTCGTCGCTCCTCCACCTCTGCCTCTACGGCCTCACCTCGTCCTCGCACGCGCACGTCCACTTCTGGTGCCTCCAGACCATCCACGATGCGATCCTCCTCCGCCGCCGCCTCGTCCTCCCCGACGACCTCGCCCTCCTCCGCTCCTCCCTGCTTTCCCTCGCCGTCTCCTCCAACGCCGCCTCGCCGCCGTTTTTGCGGAACAAGCTCGCCCAGCTCATCGCCCTTCTCGTTCGCCTCGAGTACCCCCATGTGTACCCTTCCTACTTCCTCGCTCTCGTCCCGCCCTCGCCGCCGCAGCCGGGCCCTACGGACATGTTCGCGCGGGTCCTCGTCTCCCTTGACGACGACCTGCTCTCCCAGGAGTTCCCTCGCAACACTGAGGAGGCCTCCGACGCCGGGAGGGTCAAGGACGCCATGCGTTCCCCAGATCGCCCGCCACTGGCACGAAGCCGCCGTGTCCCTCCGCGCCGCCGAACCCACCGTTGCGTCCGTAACCCTCGATGCGGCGCGAAGGTGCATCTCCTGGATCGATGTTTCCCTGGTCGCGAATGACGTGTTTGTTCCTCTGCTCTTTGACATTGCGCTGTCCCCTGGGAGTGTGGCTCCGCTTGCTGCAGCAGCAGTGGGTTGTCTTTCTGCTGTGGCAGCGAAGAGGATGGACGCAAGGGCAAAGGTGGCGTTGCTGAGGTCGCTCCTGGTTGCCCAGCAGAGGTTTGGTAGCCCTGACAGTGGGTTAAAAATGTTACCGTTGGTGACGGCATATGCTTTTGAGGCTCTTGAGTGTTATCGCAAGCTTGGCTCTAGTGATGCCGATGGAGCTGCGGCATTGGAAATGCTGGAAGAGGTGCTGCCTGCTGTATTTGCGGCCGCAGAGAGCTGTGATGACGATGAGGTTGATTCAGGCTCAGTGCTCGAGTTTTTATCTCGGTATGTGAGTACGATGAAGGCACCATCAGAGAAGCAACTTGGACACTTGGGACGGATACTGGAGGTGGTGCGGATGCAGATGTCATATGATCCAGTTTACAGGGGGCATCTTGATGTGCTTGACAAGATAGGGAAGGAGGAGGAGGACCTGATGGCAGATCAGCGAAAGGATTTAGTTGCATTGTTTCGGAGCATTTGTCATGTGGCACCAGGTGCCACTCAGCTGTTCATAAGAGGGTCGCTTGTGACGGCACTCTCGTCTGCAGAAGTTAGTGTTGAGGATGTTGAGGTCATGCTCACTCTGTTCTACCGGCTTGGGGAAACAGTGGCTGAGGAAGAGATCCGGAATGGAACTGGGTTACTTAGTGAGCTTGTGCCAATGCTCCTTTCAGCGAGATTATCATGCCACACACACCGCCTAGTTGCATTGGTGTACCTAGACACAATAAACCGCTTTATCAAGTTCATGCAAGAGAATGAGCAATATGTGCCGCATCTGCTTACTGTGTTCTTGGACGAGCGTGGCATACACCATCAGAATGCCCACGTGAGCTGCCATGCGGTATACTTGCTCATGAGAGCTGTCAAGCTGTTGAAGGCTAAACTAGTGCCTTACTTGGATACCATTTTGCAGGTCTTTCCTTTATCTTTTTGATAGATTAATCCATTCTAGTTTTCTATTATAGATCTGAGTTTATGTGTGTCTATGAGTTAACAGAGCTTGCAAGATGCCCTAGGGCAATTCACTGCTACGGATTGGGCAGGCAAAGATATTAAGTTCTCCATCTCAGAGGATGGCAGCCAAAGTTTTGAGGTACAATGTTCTCGCTTTGGACATGGCTGGTGTTTTACATTGAGAATACTAATCTTCGATCAGTGATGCGTTTTATGATTTGAGGCTGTGGGACTATTGATTGGCATTGAAGAGGTGTCACCAGATAAGCAGGTTCAATGCTTGACGGCTTTACTTAATCCGCTGTGTCAACAGGTGATCATTGATCTCTCCCTCACCCTGTTTATGTTGGCCTTAGGTCATACAGGGTAAAGAGTCTTACATGTGTTGGTGAAAATCAATCCAGATTGAGTCACTTGTTATGGATGCGAAAGCGCAAGGACTTGAAGAGTCATCTCCAAGAGCTATTGGCCTTCAACAGATTATTGTTGCATTGACTATGACCAGCAAGGTATGCTTTTCATCCTCAAATCATGAGTGAGCGATATCACATTCTCTGAATATAGTATAGCATTATTTTTCTAAAACTATTATGATTTACTCATATGCTAAACTTTGGTTCTATACATGGCAAGTGTCTCAAATATTAATGCCTCATCTTACTGTGTATGGGTGCTGTCCTTTTTTAGGGTTTTAATGAACGCCTTGTGATGGGAAGCAGGCCAACACTTGGGGTTATGTTCAAGAAGGTACATTCTGTCATCCTCCATGCCTTTTGTGTAGTCATGTATATATATATATGCTTTTTAATTATCATATATGTGTTCATCGTTTCCTATTTTTCTTATGCCGTTTTTTCTTTTCATCTTGTTCTCAGACCCTTGATGTTGTTTTGCAAGTCCTTGTCTCATTTCCTAATGTGAAGCCCCTGCGATCTAAGGTAAGTAACTGTTATCAACATCTTCCGTAGTTTACTGCTTGGATGATTAACCAATCTCTAATTTACGCAATGCTCAATTACAGATCATGTCCTTTCTGCACCGTATGGTTGAGATATTAGGCATTTCGGTGCTTCCATGTATTCCAATTGCACTGCGACAGTTGCTCGTTGATAATGAGGTATTTCATTTTCTAGTTATAGCAAATTCTGTTTTCCTGGCTATTGGCTCTGCTGACTTTTGTGATTTCTAATAGTACCTGTCGCACTTATGATCCCTTTTTCAATAATTGTCCTGTCTTACCTGTATTTCTCTGAGGAATAATTGTGACAGGACTTAGAAGAGGATCTTACTTTCTATATTTTTAAAATAGCAATATACTCGTACAAAGGACAAGATTGTGCAGACTGCCAATCCAAACAGCAATGGAAAGCAATGAATATGATTGCCCACAGACATCCATTAAATATTCCTGTGAAATTTGCGTTAATTTCTTGTCTCTTAGCCTGAATATATTTCTAGTACCTGTTGAACTGCATATTGCTATTTCACACAACATCACAATAGTAGTTTGCTCTTTCTCTAAAAACAATATTGTCCTACATATAATTCTATTTTGCGGCCTTTGCTCACATCATTTTTTACAGGCAAAAGACATGGTGGAATTTCTCTACTTAATAAACCAAATAATATGCAAGTTTAATTCTTCAGCAAATGCCTTACTGGAGGATGTGTTTCCTTCTATCGCAAGTCATTTATCTGTGATGCTGTCACAAGATGTCTTTTCACATTGTCTTGCAAGCAATACTGAGGTACATTGCATTGGTAAATAAGACCTAGTATATTACCGCATTAATATGTGTTTTATTAGTAGAACGCTTATGGTCCAAACATATAATGTCCAACACCCCCTCCCCCTCCTCGTGGGCAGGTGGGATGAGCGAACTAATTAATTTATGCTAAACATTTTGACTTGTTGTTACTAAACATAAAGTGAACCAAGAGGCTTATTGTATAGTCACACTCTTATCATTTTTAGCTGGTTTGGTTCTTCATCAGCTAGTAGCTCCCATCTGAATTGTTACATTGTTGCCTTTTTTTTCATGCCAGTTTGGCTAGTCTATGTGGCCAGGCTTTTACAGGTACTTCATGGATTGCATAGTTTCCTTGTATACTGTACTCATGCCTTACCATTGCAGGAAATGCGTGAGCTGCAAGAGCTGGAAAAGACATTTTACAGTTTCTTCCTTGCTATAGCAACACATGATCTGTTTACAGTTCTCCTCACTCCTAGTTGTAGGAATTATTTGGAGAACATGATGCAGTTGCTTTTGATTATTTCGTGCAGTCATAAAGAAATATCACATCGGAAGGCGAGTTTAATTGATCTTGAATTCCTTATTTCCACTTCAGTTGAGTTACATTCTCCATCAACTTCAATAGAATTGTTTGTTTAAAACTTGGTTATTGTTTTGTAGACATGTGTACAGATTTTTGTCAACCTTATGAAAGACTGGTGTAGTAGCTCTGAAGTTGAAGATAAGGTATTGTTGTGTTTAGTTCTTATATCATGTTTTGACCTTTTGAAGTGTCTATCTAGTACTTGGACAGTTGCATTACTCATAATGTCATATATTTCTTGTTTTCCTCAGCTTCCTGGCTTCCGAGTATTTATGGTTGAGAAGTTTGCTGCTGGTTGCTGTTTGCACAGTGTCCTTGACAAGTCATTTAACTTTCATGATGGAAATTCAGTAGGACTTGTCAATCATACAATCTTGCTATCCTACATTTTGCAGTACCTGTTTTACTGTGTTAAAAGTGTATCATCACATAGTTATTATGCTCTTTGTCTATCACTTCATTCAATACTCAGTTATTTTATTAATGGCCATGCTGGTGGGGTTTATAGGCATTTGATTGTGACTTAGCCTAGAGGCATCCAATTGGAGGTGAAACTGAAGTTTGTAGTTCACATCTGAAGTTTGTAATTTAATATGTGAGATGTCTGATCACTTCCTAAATACCAAGTTTACTAGGATAAAATGGCAATCTAAATCTCAGCATGTATAAACTTTTCAGGTGATTATGTAGCTTGTTGGGCATACTGATTTCTTAATCTTTGAATTTCTAATTTGAGAGATAAAGTTGTTTGTACTTTGACAATGTATATGTTTTCTATAAACCTTTCATATTTTATTCTTGTGATGTTTAAAGTGCCACTAGGTTGTGTTTGATATTCCAAATTTTGTAATCAAAATTATGCTTAGAGATCACTTTCTTTCTCAGAAGAGATGAATTATATAGAGGTGTGGAAGAATGAATCGCCAGTGAGAGTGATAAGTTCCAGAAAAGCTAAGGGGATGTACCCTGATGTACTAATTCAATTCAATTTAAACTCAATTGCACACAGTCGCACATTGTTTCATGTTAGTCTATAGCAGAAGCACGCTGTACTCTTCTCTTAAATTTGAATACAAACTGTGAATATTGCTATATGCCCCGCTACTACGTAAGTGAGTGTTCCCTTTGCTGATAGAATGTTAATATGACAACTGAAAATTCAGTTGGCCAGTGGGATGAAGTGGGCTACATCTTGGTGTTTTCATTACTTCTTTAAGAGCGCATAGATGATTAGAGGCTTGGTGGCCAAAGTAGGCATGTAGTAATGCAATTCTCAGTGACAGTCTGGCTGGGTTCTTATTTATCATCTACTTAATTTACTAATCTAGAAGCAAAAAAGAACATTAGTTATGTTCTTCCTTTAAATGATTGTTGTTTCATAACCTATTATCTTGTCATTTTACTACATTACTATAGTTGAAATGGACATGACTTTTTCATGGTTATGGATGCATTTCTCTGTTCGTTTTACTTAAATATGGATGCATTTGTTTATATTCAAGAGCTTAGTCTAATCTGCTTCTTTCTTAGGTTGCTTTGTTTGGTGAAATTGTGATGGTTCAAAAGGTTATGTATGAAAAATTTGGTGAGAACTTCATTGTAAATTTTGTAGCAAAACTTCAAGAAGCACAATGTCCACCAGACCTTGCTGAACAGTACTACCAAAAATTACAGGTATGCTAGTTCTCTTGATTTCATTGTGTTCGAGGTTGCTCAAAAGCTAGAACATAATCATCCTGGGCAAATTCAATAAGTTGAATCATTTCCTTAATTTATTGACCTTAAATGTGAGTACATTGTGTTGCTGTCTTGTTGATAACTGGTTGACTTGCCATCAAAACGCCCTTGAGGTTTTGGAAGTTGTTAGTACCATGATGCAGTTCTACTCTATTTGTTGTAGCTTATAATGACATAGAAGTATTTAGCACTTTCCTTCAGACTTGAGTAATTGAGATGAGTCAATGGGTAGTCATCTTTTTTTTGTCGTGTTACTAAAGGAATGGCATTTCTTCTGCGGTTTTATTACAAACAGTATTTACAAGATGCTGACATAATTCAGGAATTTCTGATCTAATCTCTTATCTGCTATATCAAATTTAAATTGTCACTTTTACTTTTCTCCATCCACAGGGAAATGATATCAAAGCATTCAAGTCATTTTATCAATCACTTATTGAGAAAATAAGACAACAGCAGAATGGGAATCTTGTCTTCAGATAGCGCCCTTCAATTATTTTACATCTGTTTGCCAGTGGAAGATTCCTCGCAATTTGAGTATAGGTTTTTATTTCATTCTTTTCCTGCCTTGTCAACAATATGTTTATTCGTGCATGGTTTGCTTATATTACTTTGTTCTTTGATATCTTACTTGCTCTAATTTGCAGGGTAGTTATATCATCTATGTATATAAAGCTACCATTTCTGAGATCAGAAGGTGAGCCTTGATTTTGATATGCTTCGATCTTTTTTTTTTGCCTCTTTTATGCTTTTGTTATTAAAATATATAGCTTCCCATGATGTTGTTGTATATGTGGTGTGCATCTTTGTTGGGCACTTCTCCTGTTGCCGTCACCACTATTAATGGTAATGTAGGTTGATGTAAGCTTCTGGTTTAGCCTATAAAGATTCTGTAATGATGGAACGTCCCAAGCTCCATTCATGCACCTTTCAATTTCAGTAAAACATACCTCACATCATTGTGAAATCAGACCTCACTGTATGTTTCAACATAGTTTTTGCCAGTGACACATAACTTATCAAAATTACCATTGTGCAGGAATATTTTTACCGAGTCTGGCTACCGTGGCAAAGTTCCTTGATCAAGGCATGTTAGAGAGATGCAGGGGATACATGCCAGGAAATTCTGCTGAGAACCTAAAGGGTTTCATTACGTTCGTTTTGATATTTCTCCGGAAGTGATCATTGTTCTGCTCCGAGCTTGCAATTTTTTGTAAGGCAATTCGGGTGAAGCTAAACAGATGGGATAGGGAAAAAGAGTGATGTGTGGGCTGTGTTTTTCCTGACAGAAACTGTCACACTGCCTGTTGTCGTGTTACCAAATTTTGCCAGTGGGTTTTCACCCCTTTGTTAGCCTGGGGTGCTGGACAGATTCTTTAATATAGTTGCGTCGTTCGCATTAATAAGTTTATGTGGTCACCCTTCCGTTACCCTGATGGTCCAGTGACGGCAGAAGCATGCTATGCTGACGCCATGTAAGTTCAACTTTGATCTCTTCCGCTAAATTGTTTGCTCGTGGATAGATTGGAGAGTGGATCGGTCGATCAAATACATTTTTAGTGTTTTGCTACCATAGTTTATTTATTTTTTTATCAGTAGGTTCTTACTCTCGACGTGGGGCTGTATCGGCTAGATTCGTCCTCTCCGTATGAGATGTATCGGCTTATTAAGCTTATTTTTATCGTTATTAGTTTCGTGTTGTATTGGTTAGGTTAGTAGATTGAGCCATAAGTCAATGTGTCTTTACTTGTATTTTATCGGATTATCTAGCTGATGAGTTATCTATATATTGAGCATCATGTTTAGTATATCGGCTACTCAGTCAACACATAAAGTCACATAGGTTAGGTTCGATCTAGATTTAATCATAAGCTAATGGGTTTTTTCTCGGTGTTTCATTAGAGTAGTTAGTTGATGAGTTATTCATATATCGAGCATTATATCGGTTTTAATGATTTATCCTAAATCTCATGTTTAATGTATCGACCTCTCAGTCAATATATCTTTAGAGATCTTCTCTCATCGGCTCAACTAACTAATGGATGTCATTTTCTTCTATCCACATATCCAATTTAGTGTCTACCATCTCGTTACCATTAGTCTTAGTCTTAAACTGTCTCGGTTTGGTCCGATCTATTGAGGCTAGCTTTAACAGTATCGTCACGGTGGTCGTGGGGTCTTGTACTTTTGGATGATAGAGTCTCACTCCTTCTTATTCATTGCACACTATATCCAGAGTGTCATCGACTTTGCAGCTGATGGATCTTTTATATTATTTTTTGCTAATCTATATATGCCTTCATCAGCTTTTCAGCTGATGAACCAGCGCTATAGCCTCTATCGGTAACCAGCCAATAGGAGGATTCTACGTGCTATTCTTCGAATACCTTACTCTAGAGTACCATCGGTTTTGCAGCTGATGAAATTGTCATTGTATTATTTAAATATCCTTTTATGCTCTCATTGGCTTTGCAACCAATAGACCAATATTACCCCTTCGTTATATTCGGAGCAATATCGGCTCTACAATCGATATATCTTTTATTCCTTTCATCGTCATCCGTTACGCCTTCATTAGCTTCCTAGCTAATGAAAAATTATTCCAGTCTTTATAACCAGTCGATAGCAGGAGCGCGTCGGATACGGTCGATGACTATCTCAATCCTATCGGTAGTTGACCGATAATAAGAGTTCGTATCGACCCATCATCCGACTGACCCATTCTCTTTATCCCCTTATTAATTACATGATTAAATTGACTGGTACACCCGCATCTCTATCGTCCCAACAAGGGGACAATGAAACCGAAGGATCTCGACGCATTCCTGATCCAATCAATGAAGCTGAAGGATAATTGGGAGCACACACCATCCAACGAAGCCGAAAGACTTGCACTAGAGCGAAGCAGATTTTTTAGGTCTCGGTGTGTTCGTGATATTCGGCGTGAACATATTTTTGGCATGCCTGGTTGGACATAAGTCTTCATTCATTGGCCGATTGGACTCGTATTTCATTCATTGGTCGATTGGACAAAATTTTATTCATCGGCCGATGGAATCGTACTTCATTCATCGGCTAGTGGGACTTGAATTTCTATCATCAGCCGGTGGAACTTGAAGATCATTCATCGGCTGGTGTGATAGAATTCCACTCATTGACCAGCGGGACTTTATAATCGCTTGATTAGAAGTCAGAATTTTATTCATCGACCCAGGAGGCATAATTTTTATCAACATGTTTGAAGAAGAGGTCGATGCCAAGGCACGTTCGTCCGAAGAAGAAGCCGATGAAGATATTGTGATTTCAGTGACAATGGAAAATTTAAATAAAGAGCAGCAGCAAATAGAATAGAACATGGATAACTTTCAGAAACTCTGTTTAAAATCCTTTAGTATGACTGAACAAGGGTTAATTCAAAAATCACAGTTTTCAAAACTTATTTTGATGAAACAATCGAGCTAATCACCACCTGTGAGTCCTCTGAAACCGTTGCAAGAGATGATCAACGAAGCAGTTCATCAAGCACTCATCAACCCATCAGAAGTATTAGTGGATACACTATAGAATCTGATCAAGAAGATGATGGATAAATTATCGACTTAAGAGCCTAATCAAGATCCTGTATATTTGTCGATAGAAACAGAGCTATCTTAGTAAACTTATGGAACCGGGAGGGATTTATTAGCGAATATGTATCTATCAACACAGAACTGATTCGGGGGGCAATGGCATGACGTACTTCCAGAGTATTATCAAACTACTTATTATGGAAGATATCGACATGACTATCCAGGTGATAATCCTAATTTATATAATTATTATGAAGAATATCTTAGGCAGAATCAGGTACTAGCTCCATCTCTGCAATATCGGAGAGATATCTCAAGGGAGGAGAATTGGTCAGCTAAAGTTGTAGAGGTGGTGAAGGAGCAATTTGGTACCAAAGCCTAAGGATCAAAGCCTTATATATCAGCACCTATATCCAGAGTGGTTCGACAGAGTTCCATTATCACGCTGATACAGAATACTAGATTTCTCTAAATTCTTAGGGCAAGACAATATATCTATAATAGAGCACATTAGCCGATTCGTAGTCTAGTATGGAGGTGTATCGACTGAGGAAGCCCTAAGAGTTAGATTTTTTCTACTGTCTTTATCTAAATTGGATTTTACATGGTTTCTTCATTACCACCAAATTCAATTGGGCAATTTGAAGAAGCAGTTTCATATATACTTCTTTAGTGAGGTTTTTGAGATGCAACTCACGGATTTAATATCGGTAAAGCAGAAGCCAGAAGAATCGGTTTCATAATTTATTCGAAGATTTTATAATATAAAAAGCTAATGCCACAGCTAGGATTTAAGCAAGTAATAGTTAGTAGAGCTGGTCTTCCAAGGATTGTCGAGTCGTATCAGGAGGAAGTTTCTTTTCCAAGAGTTTAACAGTTTAGCACATTTGATGCATGAAGTTTCGGCTCATAAAAGCTGATTACAAGAAATGGAGGAAATTTCTGAGCCATGGGAGCCTGAGGAAGATACTTTCGAAGCATGAGTCTTCATGCTTTGAAATTGGAGGTATGTGTTTGCACCAAAATTTAGTAAGCTCCATAGATAGATTGGAGAGCTGATCAGCCTAGTGGAAGAGTCCAATTGATATAGGGAAAGAGCCGATTGGACGGATTGAGGAATGATTTAGTTCAGTTAAAAATAGAAGATTATCTAGATAGGAATGAATCTGAGGAGGAACCGTAGGAGCCATGGCATAGTACTTTATCTATATAGGAGATATCTTATAAAGATAAGCATGTTTAGTTAGTTTTGTTAACTCTCTTAAAGATATTTTCCTTTTATATTTTTAGGAAATAATATCCGATGATTGTTGTAACCGTATCGGACTCTTATAATCTCAGGGTATAAATATATACTCTTAGAAAGCTTATAAATCATCTCTCGATCAAATATATCTTCGGTGCATCACCATCCTAGTTTATCTAGTTTTTTTACCAGCGGGTTCTGGCTCTTGACGCGGGGCTACATCGGTTAGATCTGAATTTCGGTGAAGGGGTAAGTCCTACCATTATCCTAGTGTATTCGCTCTATCTAAGATTACAACTGTTAGGTTCGATCTCTTAGTCTGATCGAATATACCACATCACATCCGCGTAGGATATATCATCTTATCAAGCTCATTTTTACCGTCATCAGCCTCGTGCTGCATCGATTAGGTTTGATCTACTAGACTGCTGATAGTATATTTAACTATAAGTCAATAGGTATTTACTTAGCGTTTTATCGAAGTAACTAGCTGATGAGTTATCCACACATCAAGCATCACATACGTTTTCAGTGACTTCTCCTGAATCTTACGCCTAGTGTATCGACCTCTTAGTCAATACACACATATCTTTAGAAATCTTCTCTCATTGTCTCAGTTAGCCGATGGGTTCGCCCTTTCCTTCCGCTCGTATGTCCGATCTAGCGTCCGCCATCTTGTTGCTGTTAGCCACAGTCTTATACTATCTCGATTCGGTCTGATCTATCGAGGCTACTTTTAACGGTATCATTACGATGGTCACAGGGTCTCGTACTTTCGAAGAATCGGGTCTCGCTCCTTATTCATTGCATATTATATTCGTAGCACCATTGACTTTACAGCCAATAAATCTTTTATATTATTTCTTGCCAATCTACATATGTATTTATTGGCTTTCTAGAAGATGAACGAGCGTTATAGCCTTCATCGGCAATCAGCCGAAAGGAGGATCCTACATGCTATTATTTGAATACCCTATTTGAATACCCTACTCCAGAGTACCATCGGCTTTGTAGCTTCGATGAAATCGTTGGAATCATTATTGTATTATTTAAATATCTTTTTATGGCCTTGTTGACTTTGTCATGATAGACTAGTGTTACCCTTTTATTATATCCGGAGCGACATCAGCTTTACAATCGATATATCTTTCATTCCCTTCGTTGCCATCTGTTTACGTCTTTATCGGCTTTCCAGCCGATGGAAAAATGTTTCAGTTCTTATTAATAATCAGTCAATAGCAGAAGCGTATCGGACACAGTCGATGATTATCTCAACTCTATCGGTAGTCAGCCGATAGTAAGAGTTCGTATCGTCCTATCATCCGACTAACTCATTCTCTTTATCTCTTTGTCAATTATAAAGTTCAATTATAGAGTCAAATAACGAGGGGACAATGAACCCAAAGTATCTCGACGCGCTGTTGATTCAATCAATGAAGCCGAAGGATAATAAAAAATGCACGGCATTTAGTAAAGCCGAATGACTTATACTGTAGATCTTATAGGTTCGTGAAATTCGGCGTGAACACAAAGTTAGTGGAAACTTTCTTTTATCCATGCTGTCGTTATTTTCGAGCAGCCGAAATCTTTCATCCTTGTTTTTGCCCATCCTGTTGAACTTTGTTTTTCCTCCTTGTTTGGCTTCCTTAAAGGGTTCGGATAAATTTGCTTTGGATTTGCAAGCCACTGTTACTTGTTAGGCAGGATGGATATGGCTGTGAAGGTCGGGCCGACGAAGTTGGGTTTGATCATATCTTCTCTTCCTTGTCGTTCTAGTGATCCAAAGACTTGGCCAGGAACACATCTGCGTACTAGAGACGGCTGTACTTTGCCATGGAAATCTGCGTTACACTGTACATGATAGGCACATATATGTGGTTGGCAAGAGGTTTATGGCTTTATGACCATGCTGACATGCGTGTTTCTTGAATATTTGTGTATTTGCTGTTAGTGCATATTCTAATTGTCGCAATTATCGTCGAATTTTTTTCACACGTCACCGGATTCATCTACAAGATGTTGCCCGGAACACTTCCAAAATGCTCTCTACTTCCAATATCGAGTCATTTTTTTATCAGCTAAAGTCAATACTAATCCAATCATGCACATTCCGCACCGCACGAGGAAACAAGGCTCGTTTCCTCATCTGACTTCATGTTTCTCAAAAGCACTAGAAAACTCAGGATTTGGATTTTTCAAGCTGTTAGCATGAACTTCTAAAACTTTAAAGACTACTTTAAAATACGGAATTATAAAAATATAAGAATTAAATATTATGTTGAATTTACGTAAACTAGAAATACGGTAAAATTATAAAACTGATGTTTGATTGATATAAAAGAGAAACACATGAATTTAATTTATAGGAAGAAAAAACATGAGGTAAAATCTCTTTTTTATTTTTCTTCAAAATCTCTATATAGTATTATTCAATTCATAAAAAATTTAAAGAAAAAGATATGATTCAATAGTTTGTTTAAAAACCTTATAGGAATTGAAGTCCACTAAACTTACTATGTCTTATTACATATCAAAGGGGGCTAACACATTGAAGCACTAAATTTGTAGTGAAAGGGAAGCACTCGATGATTCATGTGCACTGCACAGCTAGAAAGGGATCCTGACGGAGGAAAATGCCAAACAAAAGAATAGGACAGTTGCAAAGTGCAATAGAGAATGTAGCAAAACAAAGCACACCAATGCCAAAGAGTTGAAAAAAAGAATGCATCATACAAATTACACAAGAGACAAAAGCAGCACCCACCAAGATGAACTAGCCATGCTCATCAACTTTTTTCATACCACTTTAGCTGTTTTTCTTGGAGGGAGCACTTGTTCACCAAAGAGTAGTAAAATATAGCCAGCTAATCAGTGTGAGTAGACTGGAGTTTTGGGGACAGATAACTTTCTTATTTAATTGGACAGTAGGTTTGTGAACCATGAACACTGTAATCACACCTACCATGAGAGTTTGTTGATCAGCAATGCTGTATGGCCACATATACTGCTGATCCAATGTACATTGAAAATGTAGGAAGACAGATTATTTATGTAGAAAGTTAATAATGCTAGTTAAAATAATTACTACATGTATACTATTTGATGTTGCTATTGGAGCAAGGTTGATTAAAGTGCCAATATTAAAAGAAAAGTTATCTGCTTTTGACAAAGAGAGTAAATTTGATTGTATTATCAAGTATAAAATAGTTAATTAGGACTAGCCTGGTGAACTATTTTTTTCTGTAGGGGCGTAGACTTGTTTTTCTTCAATCCACCACTGACCTGGGTTGTATATATATATATATATAGACCTGACCCCCTCGTATACGCTCAGGGGATTCATAGTCACTGTACACTTTCTACATGGTATCAGAGCGAGTCTAGACACCCCGGCGCGCTAGCTTTTCCCTCCGGCGAGCCAATCCTTTTCTCCTCGTCATCGACATCTTCTTTCCATCGCCGACTCTCTTTCCGGTATTCCCCTCGCTCTCTCGTCTCCATTTCTTCTTCTCCTCGTCTCTCCCGCAGTCACCTTTTCTCTGCCCCACCTCCGCGCGACCAGGCGACGGTCTCGATCCGCCTCCTCATCCCTCCTCATACCCGTCTCCGCTCTACCTCTTGTTTTGTGCATCTCTCCTTCTCTGACGCCGGCGCACCTCCGCGCTCATCGTCTCCATCGGCTGGACTTGTCCAGCCCTCCATCGGCTGGAAACCTCCCTCAGTTCTTGCCCTTTCTGACACGCTCAACGGCTCTCGGACGCGAACCTTCTCCCCTCACGTCCGAGCCAGTCCAACGTGTCCACGTGTCTACGGACACGAATCCCTGCCTCCCGGACGTGAACATATTCTCTTCGCGTCCGGCAACTCCCTGCTTTTTTCGTGTCCGCCCCACTCCTTGGCCTCCACGAGTCCACGGACGTGAATCTTCTCTTCACGGACGTGAATCCTCGCACGTCCGTGACCCAACCACTCTCTGACCCACCCACTCTGTCCTCACCTACTCCGCTGCCTACTCCCCATCGGTAAACCACTCCTCATCGGCTGGCCACTCCTCACCTACTCTGCTACCTACTCCCCATCGGCCAACCACTCCTCATCGACTGGCCACTCCTCACCTACTCCGCTGCCCACTTCCCATCGGCTTCTCACGTCCTTGATCGGCCGATCCGTCCTTTCATCGGCTTCCCCCTTCCATCGGCTTCTCTCTCCCATTGGCTCTTTGCTCCCGTTCTCCCGTCATGGCCACCAAGTCCGCCCTCAGCTCCGGCACTCTCTCAGTCACCGAATCTGCTCCGGCTCTCGGTGCCACAGACCACACCTCGGGCACCACCTCGCCGATCTTCTCCCCTCCCTACGCTGCTGTGAACGTGAAATCTCACGTTCCTATCTCCCTTGACCTTAACGCCAATTATTCCAAGTTGGTTTTCTTCTTCAAATCCCTCTGTGGAAAATTCGGCCTCCGGTCCCATATTGATGGCTCCGCTCCACCTCGCCCCGATGATCCTCAGTGGGACATCGTCGAGTGCTGCGTGCGCAGCTGGCTGCTCGGCTCGGTCGACGACTCTGTCCTCGACCTCGCCATGGACGATACCGACCCCACCGCTCAGGACCTCTGGGTGGCCATCGAGCGGATCTTCCTGGCCAACAAGCAGCCTCGCGCCATCTTCCTCCTCAACGAGTTCCACTCCATGGTACAAGGCGACTCCTCTGTCTCCTCGTACTGTCAGCGCCTCAAAGTCAAGGCTGCTGCTCTCCGGGACGTCGGCCACCCTGTGGCCAACTCTCAACTCGTCCTCGCCCTTCTGCGAGGCCTCAATCCCCGCTACTCCAACACCGCCGATGACATCGCCAACGACACACCTCTTTCATCGTTCGCCCGGGCTCATGACATGCTAGTTCTTAAAGAACTCCGTCTGGCCAATGATGAGAAGACAGTGGCCCACACCGCTTTTCTTGCCGCAGCCGATAATGGCTACCGAGCTTCTTGCGCTGCCCCTTCCTCTCGCGGTCCTGGTGGCCATGGCTCCGGTCACAGCAACACAACCCGCACCAGAAAAGGCAAGGGCAAAGGCAAAGGCAGGACCTGGCAGGATTCGACGCCACCACGGCCTACCTCGGTCCCTACCCACCCTGCTGGTCCCACGGGTTCGTGGCTCTGCTACAACCCCTGGGCGCCCCAGCCCCAGCCACGCAGCCCCATTGGCTGGCAACCCGGAGTTCTCGGCGCCCATCCCTAGGCTCACCTGGCATCGGCTCCAGTTCTGCCGCCTCAGCCGATGCTACCGACCCCAACCACCCAGTCGGTTCCCTTCTGGAACTAGGCTAGCCTCGTCGCTGCCCTCAACCAGATGACGCTCCAACCACAGCACCCTTGGGTGCTGGACTCTGGGGCGTCTTCACACATGACGTCATCGGTCGGTATACTTCGCTCCTGTCACCCCTCTTTCTCCCCTTTTGTCACTATCGGCAATGGTCACTCTCTTCCTGTCCAATGCCGCGGTGACTCCTCTCTGTCTACATCCACCACTAACCTCCCGCTACGCAATGTTCTTATTGTCCCTTCTCTCATTCACAATCTTATATCTGTTCGTCAATTCACACGAGACAACCACTGCTCCATTGAATTTGACGCGTCTGGTTTCTCTGTGAAGGATATTCCAACCCGACGACAGATCCTTCGCTGCAATAGTGGCGGCGACCTCTACACCATTCCTACTGCGTCGTCCACCCCACACGCCAGCGTCGCCCTCTCCACCAACCTTTGGCACCTTCGCCTCGGCCACCCCGGCCCCGACACTGTCGCCACCTTCCGTCGTAGCGCCTCCATCCGATGTACTCACAACAGCTCCACAGTTTGCTACTCATATCAACTTGGCAAACATGTGCGTCTGCCCTTTTCTAGTTCTCTCTCCTGTACCTCGCGTCACTTTGAACTTATACATTGTGATGTATGGATGTCCCTAGTTAAAAGTGTCTCCGGTAATTAGTATTATCTCGCTATACTTGACGATTACAAACACTATTGCTGGACCTTCCCGCTCATCCACAAATCCGAGGTCACCTCTCACCTCACTCACTTCGTCACGTACGTATCCACTCAGTTCAACCTCCCCATCAAGGCTTTACAAGCCGATAATGGTACGAAATTCGTCAACCATACCGTTACAAACCTTCTCACCTCGTTGGGCATCCATCTTCGGCTCTCCTGCCCCTACACCTCTGCTCAGAACGGCAAAGCCGAGTGCCTCCTTCGCACCCTCAACAACATCAGTCGCACCATGCTACTTCATGCCCACCTACCCGTCACTTATTGGGCCGAAGCTCTGGCTACTGCGACGTACCTTCTCAATCGGCGCCCATGCTCCTCCGTTCATAACAACGTTCCCTATGCCCTTCTCTACCGCACGGCGCCCGACTACTCCCACCTTCGCGTTTTCGGGTGCCTCTGCTACCCAAATCTCACCGCCACAGCTTCCCACAAACTCGTTCCCCGCTCCACTGCCTGTATTCTCCTCGGCTACTCCACCTCTCACAAGGGATACTGATGCCTCGACCTTTCCACCCGACGGGTCCTCGTCTCTTATCACGTCATTTTTGACGAGACATGTTTTCCCTTTGGTCTCCTTCATCCGAGATCCTCCTCTAGTGATCTCGACTTCCTCCTCACCAACACCGTGCCGACCAGGTCTTCCCCACTGCCCTCTCCATCGGCCCCCTCATCGGCCTCTGCTGAGGATTTACCCGTCACATCTCTCACCACTACTCGGTCCGATGTTCCCACCATCGGACCCCCATCGGACCCACCTTTTTTGGCCGATACCGATCCTATTTATCCTTCAGCCGATACCGTTCCCTCTCCATCGGACACCCCACTTCCATCGGCTCCTCACTTTCCATCGGCTCTCCCTACCCTATCGGCTCCCCCCACCCTATTGGCTGATCCATCTCTATCGGACCAATCGGAATACTCGGCCTACCCGACCTCATCAGCTCAGGCCGATCTAATTCATCCTTTTCCTCTTGTCTACAATCACCGACTCGGAGCCGATGACGCCCCCACCCGACCAGTTCTTCCCATTACTCCCGCACCCCCATCGGCTCCAGTTCCCTCCACCTCTCACATGGTCACCCGCTCCTAGACCAGGTCTCTCCGACCCAATCCACGCTACGGTCTCTCCGCCGTCCACAGCTCTATCTCGCCTATCCCGGTGACTTCTCGCTCAGCCTTGGCCGACCCTCAGTGGCACGCGGCCATGCCCGACGAGTACAAGGCCCTAATGGACAACGAGACCTGGCGTCTCGTTTCCCGACCTCCCGGCACCAATATTGTGACCGGTAAGTGGATTTTCAAACACAAATTCCACGCTGATGGCTCCCTTGCCCGTCACAAGGCTCGCTGGGTAGTCCGTGGTTTCTCCCAATGACCCGGTGTCGACTACGACGAGACCTTCAGTCCCGTTGTCAAACCCGCCACTATCCGAGTCGTCCTCACCTTGGCTGCCTCTCGCTCCTGGCCGACCCATCAACTAGATGTGAAGAATGCCTTTCTTCACGGCCACCTGACGGAAACAGTCTACTGCCAGCAGCTCCCAGGCTTCGTCGACCCTTCTCGGCCCGACGACGTCTGTCTCCTTCAATGCTCTCTCTACGGCCTCAAACAAGCCCCTCGTGCCTGGTACCAGCGCTTTGCTGCCTATCTTCGGCACATCGGCTTCGTGGCCTCTGCGTCCAATAGTTCTCTGTTCACTTTCCATATCGGCTCCGCCACTGCCTATCTATTTTTCTATGTCGATGACATTGTCCTCACAGCGTCTTCTACATCTCTCCTCGACCAGATCATGGCTCGACTCCACTCTGAGTTCGCCATGACCGATCTTGGTCCTCTCCACCATTTTCTTGGCATCTCCGTAACCCGTTCCATCCACGGACTCTTCCTTTCCCAACACCAGTACGCCATCGACCTCCTCCAGCGTGCGGGCATGGCCGACTGTCACCCCACGGCCACCCCAGTCGACACTCGAGTCAAACTCTCCGCCGTCGATGGTGCCCTCGTTGCCGATCCCTCTCACTATCGGAGTCTTGCCGGAGCTCTCCAATACCTCACACTCACCCAACCCGACCTCACGTACACTGTCCAGCAAGTGTGCCTCTTCATGCACGCTCCGCGCGAACCTCACCTTGCGCTGCTCGAGCGCATCCTACGCTACGTGAAGGGCACCCTCTCCAGCGGGCTACATCTCAGCTCCAACCCCATCGACTCCCTCACTGCGTACTCCGACGCGGACTGGGCAGGCTGCCCCGACTCTCGACGCTCTACGTCCAGCTACTGCATCTACCTCGGTGACACTCTCGTATCCTGGTCCTCAAAACGCCAGACTACAGTGTCCCGCTCTAGCGCTGAAGCCGAGTACCGCGCCGTCGCCGAGTGCTGCTGGCTTCGCCAGCTTCTCTAGGAGCTCTGTGCACCCCTCTCCACCGCGACTGTCGTCTACTGTGACAATGTCAGTGCCGTCTACATGACCACCAACCCGGTCTATCACCGACGCACCAAGCACATCGAGATCGATATTCATTTTATCCATGACAAGATTGCATTAGGATAGGTTCGGGTGCTCAATATACCATCGGCATATCAGTTTGCCGATATAATAACTAAAGGCCTGTCCACGCCTTTGTTCACCAGTTTTTGGTCCAGTCTCTGCGTTCGTTCTCCTCTCGCTGCGACTGCGGGGGTGTTAGACAGACCACTGGCTTGGGCTGTATATATATAGACCCGACTCCCTCGTATACGCTCGAGGGATTTATAGTGACTGTACACTTTCCACACAAACGTCAGCTAATGTATCCATCGAGCAAGGCCGCATTCCCTATTCAAAAGGCAGGGTTAGTATTCAGTTCAGTGTATACAACAGGTTGACTAAATCAAGCTAAAGATAGCCTCTAATTAAAAAGTAATCAAGTTAGATGGTCTCTAATTAAAAAGTGATCAAGCTAGCTATTGTTGAACATTGCTTGCTTGGAACCGACAAATTGAGATTACTTAACTAAATCCTGCACCAATAAACAGTCATCTGCAGAGAATTCATTACTCCAACTAAGATTGATGTGCGTGCCAACATCCCTGCAAATCCATATGGATACTGCAGAAACATCAGCAAACATTATTCTAGCCTCACTCCTCATCTTCAAGAATTCTGCCTGAGAATATGTGCTCACGTAGGGGAGCAAGAATGAACAAAACCAGTAGCTATTAGCTACTGCTATTTTGAATCAAATCAAGAACCCCTGACACTGATTTTTTTTCCTCTTCTTATTGCTCTGATCAAACCAAGAGACCATGCATGCGTGTATCTAGAGTATTAGCTTGTTTAGTAGATGATAATGATAGATGCTTTAAGAGTCAAAATCATATCTTAAGGCTGTGGTTGTACCTGCCGAAGTGTTTATCTTCAGATACAGAGAAAAAACTGGTAACAGTCAGGAAGCAGCACATACTACATAGGAAAGTTCAGAAAAAAGGTGCATATGACGTAGAGGTCGATGCTTAGCAGTTGGTGAGGAGTCTCGTGACATTTGATCTCTTCATGAAAAAGAGATTGCAAACCTACTCCGTATCTCACGAAGTTAACCTGTCCTTCACAAGTGTTTCTAGAACGTGTCAATTCATTCAAGTTGATTAATTTCAGGTTTATTATCATTTGGGAGAAGACTGAATCGTCTTAAGTTCTACTGAAGAACGTGTACGGACTAATCACATTTTCTTGCCGAGTAAACAATCTTACTGATTCATTACAAGTTAACTAATGTGTATCCTTCTTCTAGTCTAACACTCCATAAAAAAATTAAATGTATTTAACCTACGATTAAAATTTTAATATTTATAATATTAGAAATAATAACCCGCGATAATTCGTGTCACCAGCAAAGTGTCTCAATTAATTGATCACGTGGTTAGATAGCCTGGTTGTTTTGTGATTATCATAGCTGATAGAGATCAACATCCAATGCAAAAGTCAAGTGAACGGAGAAGGATTGTATTGTCTCTCTGAACACGCATTTCAAGCATGCATGAAATGAAACAGGTTGACTGTCACTTCCTGCTAGATACTTGCTTCACCAGCTACCGGAGAAAAACAAGAAAGTAACACTTACAAATCTATAGACAAAAAATGGCTTTTTAATCGTATGGCTAATCACTCTGATCATGTTGTGTACTACTTGTGTACAATAGCCTCCATTAATGAGACGTCAAAACAGAGTTTTTTTTTTCTAATTTACTACATGAGATTTAGAAGGTCGTCACTGCAGAGTTGGTGCAGACGATTGACTTCAGAAACAATAAACATATCTGCCTTCGAATGTCTGCAGTTCTTTTTTTTTGTTCTTCCTGGCAAAGCACGTAGGCACTGAATGGTTTCGAGGTGATGTTTCTTGGAAGCAAGTTAGCCATTGGCAAATAATCTGTTATTATCATCACTGCAGATTACATGATTACCCCTAACCTAACCCCCAGTTTTGACTTAATCAGTTCCTACTCCTAGCGTTTGACAACCTACTGCAGCAAAGATGACACTATTTAAACATTTGATCCTTGCCTGAATTCATGCAGCATGAATGCTTGCTCGGGCGTCTCATCATCATCTCATACTAATTAACATCCACTGTTCATATAGCTAACCAAGTAGTAGTAATTAATTTCATGATTAGTTCTTGATTGGGCACCAAGGATTAGCTAACCTAGAACCATGAAAAATACGAATTCTTTTTCTCATGAGATGCACTACGACATGGTAGAGTGTCTCTGTCTTTTCCATGGCCATTATTCACAATAGCAACTCGTTATACATGCATGTTGGCTAATTGGCGATTCCTGAACCACACGATGATCATCAGCTTGCACGAGTAGTGAATCATACAGACATCGATGCATACAAGAGAAGCCTCTTTCTCTGTCAACAACTGAGCACACGTACTTTACAATACTTTCCCTCTAGAAGGAAAAGGAAATGAGCTGAAAATGAAGTGAGCTTGGCTATGTTCTCTCGTATTTTTCTTTCTGTGTGAGCACATTTGGGCACACATTCATTCGATGACACACTCATACATGCCAACAGGAACGAGCTAGGGCTCTCTATGGTTTGAAATTTTGCAATGTTTTTACTGCATCTTCAGTAAAATTTTGACAAAAAGGTTTTGTGTTGACCTTCTTTGACGAATGAATTTTAGTGTACACGTGTGTTATCTACCTATGCTTGAAGGTTATTGAGACGTACACATATCCATCAAAACATGCGCACCCAATTCTGATTATTTGAGCTACGGCTGATAAATCGTAAAAAAAATGAATAAAGGAGCAAAAAAATAATTAGTGTTTATATCTATATTGTTAACAGTAAAGTAGTGAAAAAACAGACTACTATGTAAAAATCTTAGAATTAACTCTAAAATGTCAAAATTCGAATTTCGGCCGTGGCTCGGACTGATAAGCCAACAAGCTCCTCAAATTGAAGGACACCAACTTAAACTCTGCATTTGGAACTTCACAACCCATGTTGTCGTCTCAGATTCGAGCTAGGTGTTTCTCATCTGGATGGTGTGCATGCAGATGTAGCAGCAGCAGCTGGATGCCCCGAATTCCGATGGTGGCTACGACGAATCGACAACGACCTGTACATGCACAACGTCGTTTTGGCCGCCGCTGCCACCACCACATCACGACGATGCTGGGCAGCTTGCACGCACTGATATATACGCGATGAGAATATTCAATCAGAGGAGGAAAACTCCAACCGACGAGAATATTGGCATCACTTTGTCGTCGCGATTGGGACTCGTACACCTCTCGATCCATCCATTGGCTGCTCTGCTCTGCACTCTGCTCGCTTCTTCTTTGTTCGTTCCAGTCAAAACGCGTCTACATGGATTGGAATCAAGCGACCTGCTTTACAGCGCAGTGCTTGCTGCCTTTCGGTTTTCTTCTCTCAATGCCTCTTGCGTTGCTTGCATTGCAACAGACGGTGCTGCTGCTGCTTTTATTTTGGGGGCAGTTAAGTTGGTGATCACTGAATTTTTCCTCTGAATTGGTCATGATTTGCCGGCATGCATGCAGCTGGTTCATGCGTTCCTTTGTTGGCGTTGGCCGGCTGCGTGTACGTACGCATTACTGCCTCTATTTTTTTGCCCGGAGGTAGATATAGAAAAATGGTTCACCGGTGTCATCATACGCTAATCTTGCTTGAGACATGAAAACGTATTACTACCTCTATTTTTTTACTTGATGTTTTGAGCATCCTTTAAGATACGGGTTGTATCGTTACTTTTTAACGATATATTTATATATTTATGGATAGTATTAAAACATATAACCATATGAAAGTATTTTTTATGTTGAAATTAGGAATGTTGTTTTCGCATATCGAATCCTAATATTTATATATATGTAAACGATTTAAGATTTTAAGGATTGGCTGTATGTATTTGAGGACGTCATCTATTTAAAAAACAGAGTCAGCACTTGAATTTGTTTTGGTCGATTTTTCTCATCATCCAAAAAAAACTCGGTAGAACTAAAACACATTGGAGTGTATGACCATGCTTCCGTTCTATCCATTGCCACAATACAAAATGAGCTTCAAAAAAAGACACAATTAATTAACACCTAGTCTTGCTTGCATGTCGCAATACAAAGTAGGTAAAGGCGGGGAAGCACATTACACCATCACCGCATATAAAATCATCACATCAACGTCTCCAAAGTTGCATCATCACAAAAATAAATCCTCCAAATTAACCCCATTAAAATCAAATACCCCAGGTCAACACACACACACACACACACACACACACAAACAACATCATCATCATCATCAAAGGCCATTCCATCCCATCCTGACACCTGGGCCCCACCTGCAGGCGGCCAAGCCTCTCTCTCTCTCTCCTCTCGTCTCGCCTTCGCCTATATATCCACTCGTCGCACATCCCTTGCTTGCCACGCACACAAAATCGCCAAGCAAAACCGCCCGCCTCCGTCACACGGCGTTGTTCTCGAGGCCTTCTCCGATCAGCTCGCCGCGACGGCTCATGCTAGCTAGGGCACGGCGGCGATGAGGTCCTCCAGTGATTGTAAGGTTGTCGCGGCGGCGGCGAGGAAGAAGGAGAAGGAGACGGCGGCGTGGCCGTGGTCGTTGTGGGGGTTTCTCCTAGTCGGCGGCTGCTTCGGCGGCGGCGGAGGGAAGAAGAGCAGGGGGAAGAAGGTCCGGCCGCGTGGGGGAGGAGGGGGGCAGCTGCGGCGGTTGTCGTTCACGGATCTGACCGGTGCGGCGGACCAGGACCTGTCGGTGTCGCTGGTTGGCTCCAACCTCCACGTGTTCACCGTCGCCGAGCTCCGCGACGCCACCCGCGGGTTCGTCTCCGGCAACTTCCTGGGCGAGGGCGGGTTCGGCCCCGTCTACAAGGGGCTCGTCGGCGATGGCGTCAAGCCGGGGCTGAAGCCGCAGGCCATCGCCGTCAAGCTCTGGGACCCCGAGGGCGCTCAGGGCCACAAGGAATGGCTGGTACGTGACCTCCACGTGTCCTTTCTTAATCAAATTAATTAAAGGCGATTTCATTTTAATTAATTAACCCTGAACGCCTTAATTACTTTTAATTAATTAATTAATACTTAATCAGATTCTTGAATTGTATGTGTGATATTAACAATCTAACATGTAATTAAATCTGAGACAGTGTAGTGCCAGCTTCCTTGGAAGAGTCCCTAAATCTAATGCTTGGGGAAACAACATTTCTATCTCACCTGGTTTCTTATAGTAAAAGAGTGGCCTTGTAGCCAACAAAGCTACTACTAGCTAGCTTAATTGGTAGTAGTTGCCTTACAAGGATCACTCAAATGTCCAATATATTCTAGGGCATTAAGTAACCCTCTAGATAACTGAATTTTGCAAGTGAGGAACAATTTCCTTCTTTTTTGAGAGAGAGATTTATCATCAATTTTGTTTATAGTTTGATCTGTTTTTTTTGGGAAGTGTACAGTTCCCTTTTATTAATGCACGGAAGCAAAGCCATGTCATTTCTCCTGTAGCAACAGGGAATGTTCAGTCAAATTACCAATCTTTTTCTTTCCTAATTATAGCTAGTTTCCCATCAAACAATGACAAATCAGCAGTAACTAATTGGTTATCGGTCAGAAGCTAGGAGCTGACTGGAGGTTACCACCTAAAAGAATATAATTCAAATTTTATATTTGAAAATTTAAAATTTTACGAATTATGACTAGTTAACTACCAGTTTTTTTTAAAAAAAATGAATCTGAACTTTTATCTGCTAAAATTCGGTAACTGGCAAGACCGGTAACTGTGGAAAACCCGGTTTCTGAAACGCTTGGAACAATTACAGATTGTTTAATTTCAGATCAACTAATAATGCTTACATGATCATCTAGAAGTTAATCAAACAGGCTTTAAAATATCTTAAGCACCGTGATTAGGACATGCGAGGCAAAGAACAAGGGAGGGTAGTTGGGTGATGTGACGGTTCCGGCGGCGGTCGATAAGTTTCCAGTGATCTAATCATGCTGCCGAACGCGACAGTGCCCGTAAAATAGATGTTCATGCTGATTACTGCTAGCTCAAGTTGTTTTTAATCTAGACCTGATTCTGATGATTCTGTCGTCGCTGAATATATGCAGGCGGAGGTGATCTTCCTCGGCCAGCTCCGGCATCCCAACCTGGTGAAGCTGGTTGGCTACTGCTGCGAGGACGAGAACCGCCTCCTCGTCTACGAGTACATGGAACATGGCAGCCTCGAGAACCACCTCTTCAAACGTAAGCACCTCATCTGAACTAACCCCTTGCTAATGAACTTTCAGCTTAATTATGCACCCCATTATACTATATTGTTGTGTTGTTATTGTTACATTGATCTAGCATTAGTTGACGTTGTGTTGATTTTAATCGTGTGATCAACAAGATGTCTCTTAAGTCATGGGGTGTGTCAGCTGAGGTTTTAGTTCGAGTAGGACTACCTAATTAACTAAAGGTTAATGAGTGGATTGGTACGGTCGTGATGTGGTGAGATTAAAAAAGATGTTGGCTAGACCAGTCTCACACGAACACGTTGACCTGGCATGGCATGGTGCCATGGTCTGATGGCCATTGAGAAAATTAGGTTATTTTACAACCTAACAATAGAGATCATAAAATGAGAGAGAGAGAGAAGCAAGCTATTTTTCAGAAGTCTGTTTCAAATGGGTAACTTGCTACTAAAAATTTGTGTTGCGTGTTTGAGGCTTTCAGTCTTGAATGATGGATAAATTTTCCTTTATTTGGTTAGCCACCTTCCTAGCTTATTAGAGTTCAGAGTTCTGACCAAACTGAATTTGACTGTAACTTCTCTGCTCATATATCAGCATGCAGAACCTATAGAAAATATTGCATTACGTAAAGGTCAATTGAACATTCACTCACCCTTGCGAAACAAACTAGATTATGCTACTACTAGACGTTTTCTAATGCTAGATTACAGACGTCAGATGAAAGTGAGGTCACCTGTAGTTGTTGGATCAATGTCAGTTTGACATAGTGTATTACTACTAGAGTATTAGTAATCCGTGTGCTGCGTCTTCCCAGCTGCCTCACTGGCTCAACTGATTGATCTGTTCTTGGTCATAACGAAATCTCCTAACTCGTTGGCTGCATCAATCCCTCCAAAATACAATCACACGTTTCTTGAGAATTCAGAGGATGCAGAGAGAACAAGAAACCAAAATTCCACAAAGGCGACAACACGCATGGTCGGCTAGCAAGTACTGTTCATCGTCCTTTTTTTCCCACTGAAACTCTGCTGCAACAATACGCATAAACTACTTTTTCAGTTTTCCTGTTCGATTGACGTGTACATAGCATGGCTATCGATTAATTAATTAATAATAATGATTCAGCTTTAGCTGACGTTGATCCTGCTGAGATTTCTGAAGATATTTTTGTTCTTGTTTGCAGAGATTCCTGCCGTGCTGCCGTGGTCGACCCGATTAAACATCGCGGTTGGCGCGGCTAAGGGATTGGCGTTCCTCCACGACGCAGAGAAGCCGGTCATCTACCGTGACTTCAAGGCCTCCAACATCCTGCTCGATTCGGTGAGTGCCTGCCCTGCCCTTTCCTCGCAGCTTGCCACCTCTCATGCATGCATCTCAGTTAGCTAGGAGTCTGTTTTTTTTAATGCACGTCACATATCTATCCTACTCATGACCTTTCAGTACTGAAAAAAAAACAGAGTTGTGAGTGGAAATTTGAAGTTGGCACAGTTTGGATTTTGAAGAATTTTGTGACATGATTATATCAAAAAAAAATCATACTGTACTTATGCGGTTATGCGTCACTTCATTCTTAACTATTAGTTAATGGTTATTATCATACCGTAGCTCTCTAACTATGAAAAGAAAAGGAAAGTTTAGTGATGTGGACTATGGTTAATTTATTGGGCCCTAAACTCCTAATGAGCTATTAGTACTCAAGATGGGCTAAAAGGAGGGCCAAAATTTAGTTTCACCGCTGAAAAGACTCACTGTAATAATATAATATAATTTTATCGGGTTATATAATCAAGCCTGTATTTTTTCCGACCCTGTCAATATTCATTTTTTTTTAAGATTGCTTCTCTAGCTAAGCAAAGAAACAAAGGGAAAAAAAACAAAAAAGTAAAGCTTAGTGCTGTGGGCTACGGTTGATAGATTGAGCCGTAAGTGAACTATAGAGTGCTACTATTGATGGACCAAAATCATACCCAACTTGAATTTCTCCATTTGAAAGCCCATTTAGAAATAATCCCAAAGTAAGAGGATGAAAGAATTGATGATGATTTGGGCTCTGAATTTGTCCAGGACTACAAGGCGAAGCTGTCGGACTTCGGGCTGGCCAAGGACGGGCCAGAGGGAGACGACACCCACGTGTCCACCCGCGTCATGGGCACCCACGGCTACGCCGCGCCGGAGTACATCATGACCGGCCACCTCACGGCGAAGAGCGACGTCTACAGCTTCGGTGTGGTGCTCCTGGAGATCCTGACGGGGCGGCGCGCCGTCGACAAGACGCGGCCGAACCGGGAGCAGAGCCTCGTGGAGTACGCGCGGCCGTGCCTGCGCGACCCGCTCCGGCTGGCCCGCATCATGGACCCGGCGCTGGAGGGGCGGTACTCGCCGGCGGCGGCGCGGGAGGCCGCGGCTGTGGCGTACCGGTGCCTCAGCGGCAGCCCCAAGAACCGGCCCGACATTTCCGCCGTCGTGGACGCGCTCGAGCCGCTGCTCGCCGCCATCGACGACGTGCCAGTCGGCCCCGTGGTGCTGTTCGTCGCGCCGGAGGCCGACGACGACGACGACGACAAGGTTCGGCAGCAGCGGCGGGCGCGGAAGGACGAGCATCATCATCACCACCACCACCGCCGCCGCCGCAGCCGCCTCCGGACGTCGCCCAAGGGCAGCCCGAGGAAGCCCGCCGCCGCCGTTGCTTGCCGGAACGAGGAATTCTGGGTGTGGCACCTCCCCGCTGACCACAAGGCGTGAGTGACGCGTGTGCGTGCCATGTCAGCTGCGCTTGCTTTGATCCATGTGTGCGTACAGTGTGATGAGGTGTCATTGGTTTTTAGGATTTGCAAGCATCCCTGAGCTCTGTTTGTTTCAGTGAGATGCAGAGTGTGTAACCCATCAGCAGAGAGAGCAATTCACAACACAACGGAGATCAGATCAGATCAAATCATACCATATCAAGTCTCATCTTCCATAATCCAATCCTTTGTTTGATTTGATCCCTTCAAAAGTCAATTTGCCTTTGACAATGGCAGATACGGATGAGCAGATCGATCATGATGGTTACATCAACCTGTGGTTTCTTATTGCCGGCAGTTGACAAGGCATGGTATCTGACGAGGTATCGCAGTGTAGTTTGCACCTTACTGTCATGAAGGCAACACGTTGCTCTAGTGCCCTCGTGACACGACCCGGCACGGCAGCGCCGACGTCCGGTCGTCTGGACGCCGTTGGTCAGCGCCGTGCATGTGTCTCCCCGCTTGCGAACGCCACGCTGTCTTTGACCGGCTCCGGCGAGCGCCTGTCGTATAAAGAAAGCCGGGTGCTTTCCCGCAGCTGATAAAGCAGAGTTTAGGGTGGTGTCGATCGGTGACTAGATCGTCGTCGTCTTCTTGTAGCAGAGAGATGGAGCTCCCTCTCCCGTGTTTTCATGGCGCCAAGGTGGCGGCGGGTGATGGCGAAGATGTCCGTGTTGCCGTTCCGGCAGGGAAGAAACGGCGTCCGGGGAAGGGTGGAGCCGGCGTTGCGCGGGGGCTGAAGGTGGTGGTGAGAGGGCTGGTCGGCAAGGCATTCTGGCAGTCTATCCCGGCGGCGAGGTTCGGCCACCTCGCCTACATAAGGTGAAGGCGCAGCCGCCGCGGCGCGCTGCGTGTCTCCCTCTCTGTAACCTGAACATGCCTCGCCGCCGTCTGCGTCTTAACTCTTGAAACGTCATTGATCTTTCTCATTTTTGCCAAGGATGCATACTTTGATTGTACTGATACTAGACGAAAATGCGTCCTAGATGCTTTGGTGATTGTCATTAGATCTGTCATACGACTTGTAAATAGTAGAACATCCTACGCAGAAGGTACTGTTCATCAGTTTTTTTCCCCTGTATGGAGTGTGCTTGTAATAACATCGATCTTATCGGAAACCTTGCGCCATCAGTACAAGGTTGTTAACTTTTGATCTTCTGTTAGATCTGCTCATATGCAGTTCTTTTTATGAACAATTTTGTTCTGGAAATCTGACGCTAAGATGCACTGACGGCATGTACCGAACTGTTCTGAACTTCTGATGCTAGATCTATACGAAGGTTAGGTACTTAGGTTGGATGCTCACCAGCAGCCTGGATGGATGCATAGCTGCTGGTTTCTAGAAACATCAATACATCATACTACTCCGTTGCGTGGCTGGCATTAATCTTCTATTATTTTAAAAAGAAGCGGATTAGAATGTTCGATACAGTTATGTATCATTGCTTTGCTTCTGCATTCATGCATGCAGATGCAGACATACAGCTCAACTATTTCGTTTCTTTCTCTAATACGAGTACTCTGTATCTGGGTTTCTTTTGTTGACCAGTAGTGGCACGTACATCTGGTATACTTGTTGCTTCCATCTTCTCTAAACAGAGAGGGAAAATTATCTTTGGCTTGCAATACTAACTCACTGCATACTACTGAATTCCCCTTTGGTGTTCTAAACTCTTATGTGAAAGTATAGGACTGTTTTCTCGTAGTAGAAAACAAGGATAAAACCCCTTCCTTCAGAAAATAAAGAGGGAACAACATGTTGTATCTGAAATTGTGAATCATACATAACCATAATGGATTCAGAATTATCGATTTAATATTGCAATCGCAGTTCAAAAGGAATCATAATCAAGATGTCCTCGTAGGTTAGAATCCTGTCTTTTCTCTCTTTGTTGGTAACTATTTCGTTCATAAGATTCTTGACAAAAGATTTACGAAGGCTTTGTCTGTCGGGTTATCGACAATTAAATCGACAACTCTTGCTTTAAGATCTGAGTGACTGACTTGTTTGAATGTTTGGTGGCATTGGGTTGCTATTCTATCAAAGGAATTAAGATAGTGACCGATACTCATTTATATTTTTTTTGCCTCCGTCGGGGTTTGTCAGCATTGCGACTATACTCGTGTGCGTGCATATCTTACTGTGTTTTAAGATGTGGGGGCCTCTTTGTTTTATTTTGATAGATCTTTCCTTTGTGTTTATGGTGATAATATAGTTGAAATCTCTTGTATTATTTAATACAATCTACCGTATTAAAAAAAGAATCAACATGTCCAAGGTGTGATCTGATTTGGCTCCCGAGGACATATACATTTAATTGAATCTTACCTATAGATTGCGTTGCCTTCAAAAGCTTTTTTAAACTCAAAGTTGGGCTACATTTGAATGGGAGAGGAGTGATTAGCATATAATTAATTAAGTATTAACTATTATAAATTTTAAAAATAGACTTATTTGATTTTAAAAAGTTAAAAAAATTTATAAAAGAATTAGAAAATATGCTCACGATAAACGAGAAATTAGCTTCCCTATTAGCCAAATCCAACGCAACCTTATTATACATTGATTCCACGTCTTGGCGCTCCATGTGGAGTATAGTTCTTAAAGACTTACTTGATTGATTGTAGTCTGCCAGAGTTGAGTTAGACATGTTTGACCATCCATAACTAGTGTCTGATTTATTGCTAAAACTGAAGCGTGTGGCAGTTTATTATCCCATAATCCCACATATTATAGCCAAAACTTAGTCCCAAAATCTATGTTCACCATCTAGGTCCATTCATTTTAGCTTACGGGCTATGGATTATTACGGTATGCATTTCAAGCTTCTAGAACCCTCCGAAAGCTTTCTTTATCGATTCTTCTTGGAAAGTTTCATCTATTTCGAAGGGGACCTAGAGCTGTATTCTCTGCCCTGCCAGAGTAGTTCCGGTAGTCTCGGCTGGAAAAGGCATCTAGCGGCATGGTCCCCACCCAGAAGCAGCGCGTGCACTTCCTTCCCCGGACAGGAGAGAGGGGATCGGACGAATGTATCGGGAGCCTCAACCCGCGTCGCCGCGGAGCTCGCCAAACCACGCTGCTACAATTTGCACCGCCGAAGAGCTCGCCGGACCATGCGGCAACGATCTGCACTGCCAGAGAGCTCATCGGCCGATCTGATCCGCTCACCCCTATCCGGCCTCGCGACGCGGCTGCTGAGGCTGCCGCCGAGCTCGTCGTCGTCCTCGTTGCTTGATCTACGTGCGTCGTCCCGCCAAGGTAGCAGCCTCACCGGAGACGGAAAAGGCGTGCTGCTGTGGTTGCCGCCAAGCATGTCATCGTCCTCGTTGCTTCGTCCATACGCGCCATCCTATCTCAAGACTAGAAGACCAGAGCCTCTGAGATGTTAAGAAAAACACTTTTGAAAGGGAATAAGGGAAGAATTCTGCTTAACTAAAAGAAGAGAAAGAGCAACACGTATAGTTGACAATTATATTACAAATAGATTAAACAATGTTAAGCACAACAATGATAAAAACATAAGAGTCAAAGACAAACAATTTGTTTTTCTAAAGTTTAAATTCTCCATTAAGAATTCTACTTTTTTATTGGGAAAGCTCATAAGAAAGACAGTTCTTTTTTAACCATTTTTCTCTCTCACTTTCTTGCTTCTTTTCTTGTGAAAGCGAAATCAGGCCTTCACAAACTTTCTAAAACACACCACAAGTTTGGGTGTTTACCGGCAACTCCTAGCTATTTAAGTAGATCTTGACCTCCAAGAGTAAATCGATGATTTATTTGTTATAAACTTAAGTGCTAAAAAAATAGAGTAAAGTGCTAAAACCCTAAAGTTCACTAGCTCTCAACTTCTCTTTTCAAACTTTATCTCAAGACCCCATACCCATCTCTTTTTAAATGAAGACCGTTGAATGGACACCACTAAAGAAACAACTTACGAGAGGACATGTAAAAGTTTCAAGTGTACTAGTAACATCACGCAAAAAATGAAGCCATTTGAAAATCGGGAGACAGTTTGCAAGCCAATCCCTTAGCACCGAAATCTCAGGGTTGACATTTTTTTAACGGGTAGGTTTGTACCACCCGGATTTTAGCTTGCCCATTAAAAGCTATTTTTTAAAAAATCATAGTTTTAAAAACTTTATTTCTTTATATGTATTATGTGGCAAAGATCTCTGTCTAAAATTTAAATACTAAGAATCAACATTTAAATCAACAACTACTCTAAAATTTTCTTCAAAATTTCTCTCAGTCCGACAATCAAATTTGAATCTGATCCAGATATCAACTCCACTTCTGAATTCCTCTTACAAACTCTCCAAGAAAATCTTGAGTTCAAATTCAAACTCATTTTATTTTTATTTCCAAAATTCAATAATAAAAATCCTTAGAAAAAGTAGAAAATCGCCTGTTCATTTGGGCCGCCTCCTCCCCGGCCCATTCTTTTTGTCCTTCTTTTCTTCTCTCCCTCAGCCTCCTCTACTCCTAACAGCCACCTCGACAACCTAGCTCCTCTCCCGTCTTTCTTCTTCTTTCCCCCTCCTAGACCACACATGAGACCGGCCCAATGCCACCCTCCTCTCCTTTTCCCTTAGGCCACACTTGCCGACCCATCTTTCCTCCTCCGCACATGGCCACCCTTGCACTTGCGCCCCAGTGCTTGCTCGCCGCTCACCCTTCGCCTGGGCCCGCTTGTCAGCCACCACTTCTCTGTCATGCGCACCCACTTGCCCGCATCTGTGTGCTCATCCCCTCCCCGTATCACGCATTAGCTATTTGGCAAAATGTTGAACCATTAGCCGATGCGCTAATGTTTGTCCCCATACATCCTTGCTCTATTCTAGTGCGCCACAAATCTGTTTCTATGCCCACATACACATCACATGCTAGGCAGGATGCCAAGCTAGCCACCGTCTTGGCACATTCGTGCCACGACCCTACCGCTCCACATCACATCGCGCTAAGCCAAACGC
This sequence comes from Oryza coarctata, assembly GCA_030770085.1. Taxonomy (NCBI): domain Eukaryota; kingdom Viridiplantae; phylum Streptophyta; class Magnoliopsida; order Poales; family Poaceae; genus Oryza; species Oryza coarctata. The sequence goes on from CM061475.1 coordinate 17,723,999, forward strand.
TGACCCGCAGCCGTAAATCCCACCTACCACCACTACTCCACATGTGAACCCCACCGACCGCTACCCTATCCATGACCTCATTGTTCCATCCCATTCTTCGGCATTGCCTTCCGTCGAGTTCTGTCACAACTCTCGCACCCCTACACTGCGTAGAACCAGCCACACTGTGCATCGAGAAGCTTTGCGCCATGACAAGCAGTGGCACCCGCCTGTTGCCACTACTCTGTGCGTGATCCTGCCTACCCACCACCACTCTACACAGTGCTGACGCACGCAGTGGTGCACTGTGGTGTGCATCATTGCCCAGTCACCACCAAGCGTCATGTGCTTCATGTCACCATAGACCCCATCGACGACCCTCACACCTCACTGCCTTGTCACCACTTGATGACCGTGGCTATATAATCCAGCACACCTTCACTGCCTTTCTGTACAAAATCCCTCGCCACCAGGCATGCTTTCACCGCCCTATGTTGCATCTTCCCTAGTTAGGTGTCGCCTCCTCCACGCCGATGCCTGTGTATCCTTCTCTGCCGCCTAGCCGCCACTATGCTCTGCCGTAGATGCCACCATCGACCTCTACCCCACTGCCAAGTGTCACCTTCCCTATCGCCAACGTCGCTACCCACCACCGAGACCCGTCACCATGCCTCCATCCCACGCTAGAAAGGGAAGAGCGGAGAGGAGGAAAGAACGAGGGAGAAGGAAGAAGAACCCCTAGTGCCTCTGACATGTGGGCCCTACCTCGACCAATGAGGTGACGTCATGTGCCCCTCCTTGCCCCCCTAATATGTAGACTAGCTTCCATCTCTCTCTCCCTCCTACCAACGTGTGAGTCTCACTTCCTTAACCCCATATCGGGCTATCAGATAAGCCCTATACGTCGAGGCCCATTTCAGTCCACCCATTTCCCAAGGTCCACTTATCTTCTAAAATAATCTCTCTCTCATATGTAGATCCTACTTTAGAGAATATTCTAGGAGAATAATCCTCCCAATTTTGTAATGATTTATTATTTTTCAAAAATTCCAAAAATTTAAATAATCTTCTAAAATTCATATCTTTTCAACTGTAATTTCGATTGACTCTGTCAATTTTTGGATTTTTTTCTAAAAATGAGATATATCCAATGGCACTATTATTTATTTAGTATTTTATTATTTTTTGGGTTTATTGGGATCTCTCTTGTTTCGCGCGTAGTTAATTGCCGAAAAATTCTCGGACACCGATTTTAAAGAATTTCTCGTTGACCAAGAGCAAGATAAGTCACCCTTGATCATATTACTCTTAATTTATAAAATATGATTGTTTATAAAGTTACATGCTTAGCGTACATAGTTAAATTAATTGGCCTCGATTTATGCGCGACTGATATATCAAGCTAGTAATTGCATTACTTTTCATAGGTTATTGTTAAATCCTATTCTTATAACTCCACCGTAACGGTGCTTAGAAGTTCTCGCTCCTTCAGTGGGAATATCACTGCCCCATCTTACACTGTTGTTTGTTGTTATTAAAAAAAATTGAGTTGTGAGACCTTTTGGGAAAACCTTACTCATGGAGTCTAGTGGGTTTGAAAAGAGAAAAGATGTGTGAAAAATCATGATGCGGAATCTCGCCTATGTGGCTTAGTTTGACAATCGCATGTAAGAATTGATTTCTTGGAAAATTACATTTGAGCATCTTACCATATAACCACACGATTATTTATAGGATGCTCCTGGTTAATTAATTAGTTATCATATGAAAATCTTGTATGTCAATAGTTATAGAACACTAGAAATGAGGAGATAGGATTATGGGTCTTTACTGCCTGTGATGTATGTTATTCTATTATCTTTTAAGATGATCGGTTAGGAGTAGGCAATATCTTCGGTGTGCTCTGAGTAGATGAAGGCATGATACTTGTCTAATAATTTATTTAAGAGATTTGACCTAACTATGTGATATAAGATATTTATGGGTTAGCTTTACAAATGCCTTGTCACGAACTTTCGGTACTAACGGGTATCTGGTGTCAGTTTTGTATCATATAGATAAAGCATATAGATTCTGCAAAGCTTAATCTATTCGAATAAATGTGCTTACGGTTAAGAACGGATGTAAGGTGATTCTCCTAGCATAGTTTTATTTGCTAGTGTTTTACAAAAAATGTTTGAGAGAATGATAACCGTTACTAGAGTCGGTCTTGGTGACTGATGGATGACTTTGGTGGTCAAAACAGGTCTGTGTAACCCGAGATACCATGAGGGCATCATATAGTAAGCTTTCCAAGAGGGGACGAGAACTAAAGCTTTGGTGGTTTCGAGAAAGAGCCAATAGAAAAAAAGATGTTGGTTTAGCTTCGGATAGAGTAAGATAAAAATTGTATACATGGCTTAATAAATGAGGTTTGTTAAAGAGATAGAAAATAAAATGAAACTAAAATTTTGATATCATATTTGGGCTATTTCAAACAACTTGCATCGGATTGAGATGGTGAGTCTCTTTCCAAATAAATTGTGAAAGTCACATTTAGATGTTGCGAAACATTTTCAAACAAAAGATTTGCGAAATAAACCTAGTCTTCCTTTTCAACCCTTATACTCACGTTTCTGGTGACTTGTGAGTACAAAAGTACTCACCCTCTCTATTTTATTATTTTTTCTCCTCTCTTCTTAAGTTCAGGTGGAAAATGCTAAAGAATTTGATTTTGTCCCTAAACCTAAGTCACATTCTATGGATTGGCATGCTAGACACGCTAAGTTTCATTGTCACCATTTTTATTTGATGTTGCTACCAAGGGGGTGTCTGGCATAGTAACAAGATATAATGTATAATTTAGTTTTTGCAATGATTATTGTTTTGTTACCATATGTATTAGTTTGGAATCCTAGGATTGGCACCAACACGTGCGGTTCTGCTAGGGATGGTTTGTCGTCCTTAGCGGTATGCTCTATTTGACATTGGTTTTCCAGTGGTATCAAATTGGGGTGTGATATCCTAGGTCCATAGTCTCCGGGGGACCTAGGGCTGGACCCACCGGGGGACCTAGGGTCGGGCCCTCCGGGACACTTGACAACATCTGAGTAAAATGCTGTAACTTCTTGCTTCAGAGTTTGTTTTTGACGATTTTGAGCTATATGGAAAGATTATTGAAAGGGATACTCAACCCAACGAAGAACAAGATCTAAAATTACTCATAGGATATACTAAAACTTAGATTTCTCCAAAGATAGCACTTGGATAGGTTACTTTGAGCACTGAGATACAAATAAACATATTAATATTGCATCCTTCTTAATAGTATGTTATTCCTATACTCAAAAGCAAATAGAAAAGTTATACCAATAGAAATGCCTCATACCATTTTCTTTCTTTACTTTGAGGGTTGCTAACATCAAAGTTATTTCACCATCAAGACTATTCTCCTAAAACTTAGTAAATACATTAGTTCTAAATCAATTATTCATTTATATTTATCAACGCCTTTTTTGATTATCAACCAATCACACCCCTTGATATTTGTATTAGATTAATCATTTTTCAAATGATTAATGCAGATAGTCCATAGCTTCAAACGGCCTTATACTGTCCATCACGACAAAGTCTTCACTTACCCTTCACCAATGCATCTGGTTCCTTGGCACTAAGTCCCTGGCTTGCCCTTCACCATTGTATGGTATATTGTAGTTGAGCTTGGCTTACACTTCATCATCTTGTCATAGGTAGTCACTTCATACCTTGTATTTTTAATCTCTTCTCTTTGATTCTTATCAACCGATAAAGTCCATCTTCTAACTTCTCACACCATCTTCATTTTTATCAATTTTCAACCATGGTGTTTATATCATTCAACATATCCGTCAACTTATGATGGGGTCTCATCAAGCATTTTTATCATCAACATTTGATTCTTGATGATTCTCAATATATAAGGTATAATCTTTTTGTCATTAATCCATAATCATATCACTTAATCCTCACATATGAGCTATCAATCTTTTTGCTCGATATCAAAATATAACATAACATCACAAACTCATAACAAAGGTTAGTTTTAACAATCGTTGTTATTAATCACCAAAACTCCTCCTATCATGAGGCTAGGAGACTTGATCTTTCACCACTGAGCTAGTCGACTTGCCAGAGAGGAGATAGGTGGCGCCGATCGAAGAGGTCATAGGCGTCATCCCGCTAAGTTGAGGTCCGTGTGTGCCGCCCCATCGAGCATCCTCCAATAGACACAACATAGAGGTCGTTCGTCAAAAAGGGGAGAGGCTCGGATGGTGGTTGAAGGGAAGAAGCCAACGGCTATGGGAGAAGGGGAAAGGCCCGGATGGTAGTGGAAGGAAAGAAGCCAATGACGACAATGACGGTGGTGGCAGGGTTGGCCGATGGTGAGAGAGGGGCAGGCGGTGATGGGAATGAGAACGCTGAGCAGTCAGCTGTCTGGTGAGGCTTCAAATCTGATTGAGGTGGGAAATGATTATAGTTAGGCTTGATCTTATAGTGCCTTTTGATTTCTAGGTTGTTTAGTGTAAAATTTTGGATCTATATGTAAATTAAAAAGGTACAAGGACTAAAGTAGAAAACTTTAAAGACTGACATGCAAAGTAAGTCACCACTTGAGGCCACTGACATTGTGGGAGAGAACTTTTTAGAAAAATGGTATTATTCTACTTAACACCACTCAAATAAGTGGCTTGCTCTGTAAATGCTCGACTAGCAGAGCATAGCCTCATCCTCACACGTGTGCTGTCATATTGTTCTGTAGTCCCTCTTTTGCCATGCATGCGGCTGTTGCTTTTCCAGTTTTCCATGATCCATCGAGTCAAAGGAATACGTAGAGCATGATAGGAATAGGATTCCTCCCTTTCGTTCTTTACTTGATTGGTCCGTATTACTACTAGCAAGAGAGAAAGAAGCCATTCACAAACTCTAGTGACTGATTGTGATGCCCATTTTACTTTTCTTGCATAAAAAAAAGGCTCTGATTCCAACGGCCTCCTATAATTACTGGTCACTCTCTCCATCTTTCACACATAGAGCTACTATATCGGTCCTCTCATCACTTCTAGGTCTTTATGGCACATGAGTTCAATCGATATTTTCGTTAATAAGATTAGCGTCCTCTCGTTATGAGCTTCCATCATTTGATTTATATCTGACCGATGTTTATTTTAACCCTTATCGATAATCCAGCTAATAGTAAGAGTTTATATTAACTAATCAACCGATTAACTCGTTGATCTAATTCTTTCTATCTTTCTTGTTAATTAAAAGTTTAAATTGACTGGCACACTACACCTCATCAAGATAAGGGCGATAAAGAACTTAAAGACCTGTAGTAGAGTTAAGTAGATATCTCAGGTCTTCATGTGTGCCAACGTGAGCCATCAATAGATTTCACGTCAACACACTTTTGTCATGCCCAATGGGATACATTTTTACCAAATCCTAGTGGGACACATTTTTGACCAAATCCTGATGGGACCAAATCCAAGTGGGACCAAATAATAAAAATCAATATATCTAATAAAGAAGTCGATAAAAAGATTGTAATTACAGTCACATTAGAGGAGTTAGTAGAGAAACAAAGGCAACAAGTGGAGCAATCCATAGCTGATTTTCAAAAACTTTGCTTGGAATCCTTTAGTATTATACGACAAGGACCAATTTAGAAGACATAATTTTCAAAACCAACTCTGATCGTTGAACCAACTCAACCTATATCTTTAATTCTACATAAATCCATCTAATAATTAGTTGATGAAGTTATATGTCACGTACTAATCGATCAATCTGGAAGGTTAATGAATATGCTTTTGAACTTAGATTATGAAAAGAGTGGATGGATTAATTACTTAAGAGCCACCAGTTTATACATCGACAAGCATTTGTCCACAAATGTTGATGTTTAATTGGCTCGATGAATATGTTCAGCTCGGAGGAGTTGTACAATGGAGACAATGAGTGGTCTATAAAGATAGTCAAAGTGATAAAAGAACAGTTTGGCTTGAAACTGAAGGAGAAAAAATTTATGTATCGGCAGCTATACCCTGAGTGGTTTGATAGAGTTTCGTTGCCATGTCAATACAAGATCAGATTTCTCCAATTTCTTAGGGCAAGAAAAGACTTCCATTGTGGAACATATCAACCAATTCTTAGCTCAATGTGAAGAAGTATCGGCTGAGGAGGCTTTGCTAGTGAGATTTTTTCCTTTGTCTCTATCGGGATTGGTCTTCAGATGGTTCTCATCTTTGCTACCAAATTCCATCAGAAGGTGAGCCAATTTAGAAAAACAATTTCATAAATACTTCTTTACTAAGATTCACGAGATGTGGCTCACATATTTGATATCGGTGAAGCAGGTGGTGGAGGAATCGGTTCCGAAATATATTCATCAATTCTGTGACATTTGGAGTTGATCCTATAGCTTGAATTTGAGTGATGAACAATTGGCATAGCAGACTTTCCAAGGATTATTGAGTTGTATCAAAAAGAAGCTTTTCTTCTAAGAGTTTAAGAGCTTAGCGCATCTGATGCAAATAGTATCAGCTCATACAAGTCAATTGCAAGAATCGAGAGAGGAGATCTAGGAATCATGGGATCTTGAAGAAGATAATTTCGAAGCATGAATTCTCATACTCTGAAATTGACGAGCATGTGTTAACGTCAAAAATTAGTATGGACTAATGCATCAGCATGACAGCTTTGGTGGGTTTGATGAAAACCGATGGTCCTTGACAAAGGCCGATGGTGATGGTGATGGATCTGCTGGAGCCGATGGTTGATAGATCGGCTGGCATGCCTGAGTTTGGATCCGGACAAATCGAATAGCTCACAAATGATTGAGTCCAAGCCGGTTCGTGGATAGAAAAGAAATGAGTTATCTTATTATAATTAGGTAAGATTGTATCATAATTAGGAATGTTTGTTAGTTTCTATTTTATCTGTAAGGGTTTTAGTTATTTTTCTTTCTTGATTAGGAAGTAATATCCTAGCGGATTGCTTGTAACCGCCTATGAGTCATGTAATTCTAGGGTATAAATATAAATACCCCGGGGTCTTGTAATATATCTCTAGATCAATACAATATAATTTCGGTGCATCGTCACCCTAGTTCTCTAGGTTTTTTCCCAGTGGGTTTGGGCTCTCGATGTAAGACTACATCGGTTAAGTTCGATCTCTAGCAAATGGGTAAGTCCCGTTATTCGGCAATGGTATCAACTAGATTAGTCTCGTCTAAGGCTGTATTATTTTGATCTCTTAGATTTTTCTAGTTCGGCTACGGTTACCGATTTATCATGATTCATTAGCTTGATCTAAGGCTGTATCATCTCGATCTCTTAGATCAATCTAGTGTATCCATTACGTTTGAGTAAGATTCATTGGCTAAATATGTCTTTTTCTTATTATCTGCAATTTGATACTATCTCGGTTAGATTCGATCTATTATATTACTGCTAATAGGTTAAATCGATAGATTTTATACAACATTTCATCAGAGTGTTAACCGATAAGTTATCTTTTATTAGCCGATGAATATTCATGCTATGATTAATCTAACTTTATTAGTTTTAATCTTGTACTGTCTCGGTTTAGTCCGATTTATTAAGATTATTGTTAATAAGGTTAGCGTTATGAGTTAAGTAGATCTTGTTCTCTTTCTATCGCATCAGATTACATTAGACCTTTCATTGACGTCAAGAAGCTTAAAAAATCTATAATAAAGCTAAATAAATCTCACATGTGTTCGTATACGTCGACATGAGCCATCAAGAGATTTTGAGTTAACAGTAGAGAACAGGAGTGTACTCCCCGTTTGTATCAGAAGTTCGGAGCAATAGAAAGTTCAGAGTGATAGTATATTCCTGTGGCTGCAATTCTGCGACAGCTACTCCATCAGGGAGTATCTCACTGATGAGAAGTGGCTGGCTGTTTGGTCCATAGACAAGTCTAGAAGAGGCCCCACCAATAATTGGTGTGGCTCATTTAACTCAGAAGGGAATGAACTCAGCTGGTTCAGATGATCAGAATCAGATGTGCACAAGACTGCATTTACGCCAGGTTACTGCCAGATGACAGTACTGATAAGTGTCTAACTGAAGAGCCACATGTGGCTTTCAGATGGTCACTGCCACCAAAATCAGCGACCAATAACCACACACGGGACAAAGATGGGTGCCCATTTTCCTCGACATGTTCATGCATCCATGCTCTGGCGCTCTTCTGTCACATCAATACATCATACAGAACATCATATCTGTCGTGTAAAACTCTCGACCATCAATTATCAAGAAAAATGACCTTGGTACTCCTTAACCCGTTCTAGTCAAAACTTAACTTCTAATTAAAACTTAACTAGAGTAGATAAAAAGTACTCGTGAATTGGTCTATAGCAATGCCTGCTTACGAGTACTAGTTCAAACATCATGTTAAAAATAAACAAAAAAAAACGAAGATAGTGTCAGTTTTAGGAATGGTAAACACTGGACAGTAGTGTCAGGTCCAGAAAGTTCAGAAAGACAAGTGCAACAAGGTGCGGTTAGAACTAGCTTAGTTACTGTTGACACGTTGTTCTGCAGTGCATGTTTTTCTTCAAAGCGTAACTCATTCTTGACACGTCGACTTGTAACTCGACCGGTAACGAATATTCGGCTGCAAGAGAGCATGTCGCCATGTATACATGAGAGTTGCAGCCTGTAAATTATTAAGCTGGCCGGGCTCTGACGTCTGCGTGTTAATTGTGTTGACTGGTTAATCAGCAGCTAAAGTAAAGAAAGATTTGTTAATGTGAAATGAAAGGAAAACGAACGATCGAGATGGCACTGATTGGATAGATAATTACGTAGTGATGGCGAGGTTTGTTAATGTGTAATGCCGAAGATTGGCAGAGAATGAGACGTGTGTCACGCGTTGCAGAAACCGAGTAATTAATTTGTTCTGCCGATCTAAAATCAGGTTTATGGCATGGGCTAGAAATGTACTAGACATGATTAAAAAGAGATCCATATATGTGTCTTTCTCAATCATCTCATAATGCAAATACAAAGAAACATAAGCATTCATTTCGATTGACAGATCATGTTCTATTCAAATAGGATTTGTCTGCTGTCTCCAAATATCTAGTGAGGTCAGAGGGACAGAGGCATATGGTTAGTATTAACATTTATCAATAGAAACTGTCATGTATGCAACATAAAATTGATGATCAACTTGAATTCTATGACAAAAAGAGAAGTGATGTAACCTAAAAAACAGATTACTATGCATAAAACATCAGATAGAACTCTGGATTGATTGGAATTTATCATACGCATTGCAGGAGTAGAGACTAGAGAGAACTTCTCTGATCCAGAATGATCAACTTATTTATGCACAAATGCATATCTCAAGGAAAAACAAATTATGCACAAACACAATTACACAAACCACACCATAGGAACAAGAAACAAATGGAATTACTTCCATTTTTCATGTAGTTCTTCGCGCTGATCTGTACACATTTTATTATTGCTCTTACATTCTCACTAACAAAATCAAAATCAATGAAACGAAAAAAGGTTGCAAATTTATTTACATTGCAAAAGCTAAAGCTGAGGCTAGAAAGAAGACTACCGTTTCTTTGCATTCTACTCGACGAGCGCGGCGAAGCAGCTCTCCGTCCGCGCGAGCGAGCCGCCAGCGCCGCCGCCGGTGTCGACGGAGACGATGTCGGCGGCGGCGGCGGTCGGCACGTCGCCCCTCGGGCTGCTCGGCGTGGACCGAACCCTCCTCGGCGGCCGCGGCGGCGAGCCCAGCAGCCTGCGGCGGAGGAGGAGGCGCACCGCGGCGATGAGCCCGTCGGTGCTCTCGGCAGGCGAGGGCGGCGCGGTGGAGCGGCGCCCAGCGCCGCAGACGAAGGCGTGGCGGTCGAGCGCCTCAGCCGGCGAGATGGGCGGCGAGGCCCTGCCCAGCTCCTCCCCGACGGCGTCCCCGCAGAGGCCGCAGATCCATCTCCCCTCGTACCGCGCCCGCACGCCGGCGATGTACGGCGCCGTGCACTCCTCCGTGAACCCGCAGCAGTCACACGCCACCTCCTCCTCCGTTTCCTCCCTCGCCTCCACCTCCATACCTTCAACCTTCACAACCTCCCAATCTCACACAGCTCTAGCTCCACCTACGCGCCCCCTCCTCCGCTCCGGCGACTTCTTCTGCTGCTGCTGCTCCGGCGACGACGACGGCGTGCTCCTCTCCTCGTGGCCGCAGCCTCCTCTCTTCTCCTCTTCGTGCGCGCGTGATCGTTTCGGACTTGGCTTATATCGGCGGGAGGTGGGGCCCACGCGCGAGGGAATCATGGAGGGTGGGGTCCCCCAGTAAGTGGGCGGGGACGCCACGTCAGACGGGGGCAACGGGTGGTGCCAGCTGTCGCCAAGTGGGCGGATGGCTTCAGGTCGGTCGGTTCCTTGCTGTTGCTAACTTGCTCCGGTTGTTTGCTTTTTTCGTTTGCTTGATTGAGAAAACCACGGTATATTTGTTTGTTTTATTGAGTTGATTAAGGGTGTACTAGTCACGTAGTGCCTGTTCAAAGTACGGCACTGGTGTGATATTTTAGGAGAACTAAGCAGAGTCCTCTAAATAATGACAATATAGGTGTATGCTATTTAGTATATAGACATGGTAGGCATGGTGTGATAATTGCTGTTGTTGTTTATGTATGTCCAAAACAGTCAATTTGGCTTGACGAGAGGTGAAGCACCATTGCGTTTACGTCTAGGGGCGTCGTCAGCTCTGCTTTGTGCATTCATGGCTGGCGATTTGAGCGATCTTATGGTGCGACATGAAATGGATTTCTTCAAGGAAGAAACTTGCTCAAACGTATTAGCATAAAAAAAAATCAGTACAAGAGACTCCGGTTTTATCCACCGTTACACTGCTTCCAACCGCCGCCAGTAACGCGGCCGGCAGACGGCGATCGAAGCACGCCAGCGCGCGAGGCGCTTACTTGCAAGGAAGGAACGAAGGAGGGAGGCGTCGGAGTCGCCACGCACAGCTCCGCCCGGGCGCGTCGCCGTCGTTCACATTCGCACGCATCGCATTGACTTTCGCCGCCGGCGGCACGCGGCATGCCACGCCACCCCCGGGCACGTCGCCGTCGTTCACATTCCCCGTGCGCGGCTGCACGCCGCGCGCGCGCGCGCGCACGAGCAACACGCAAGGAAAAAAAAAAGGATCGCTTTCACGCGCGCGCGCCCGCAAGCGCAGGGCCACGTGCGCGCGTCGATGATGTAGATTGACACAGCGGCCAAGCGTTTCTTTTCTTTTTTATCGGCCGGCGACGCAGCGCGCGCGTCTCCCGGCAAGCGGGGCGCGGGCGGACGCGGGGGCGCCAACCAATGGACGACGTCGTGGGAGGTGGACGCGTCGCGTCGCGCCGCGCCGCGCGCGGCCGACCGGGGCGAGCTGGTCGGCGTGGGGAGGCAGCGCGCGACCGCGTCTCGCGCTCGTTGCTCACGCCGTAGTACCAAGCAAAGCTCGCGCACACAGGCCAAACGAAGCCGAAACAGAGGATGCTACGATTTTAATTTGTCCCACCTCGTGCGCTAGCCCGGACTGGAGAAGGAGACATCGGTATACAACGTGACCCAGGCTTTCTTTTTAAAACTACCTTTCTCCACGTTTTAGCTAACATTATGTGTAATATCTATTCATATCAGTTTGATTTAATATCTGATATGCGAGGTATAACCTTGCAGATATTAATTTTTTTTTGTGAGGAGGGTCTGTCACAATGGCTTGTCATTGAGACTCTCATGAGCCGTCCTAGCGTTTCACTACTGTTAGGGCTGGCACACCATAACAAATGGAAGTTTCTAAACTTTTAGCACGTGAAGAAAATTTTCTATGGCCAATTTTTAGCCCTTGAAACAATTTATTACGCTAAGCTTATATTTCTCTCTTTTCTCCTTTTTTTTTCAAGGAGGCAAAGGCTCAGGGAATCCCTAGCACGTAGCAAAACGCTTGAAACCGTTTTACACATTTCGATATCCACATGTTTTCTGTTGTTGCAGTGCACAATCTGATCTGTCCATTCGTAACCTCACGTTCTAATCGTTGTAATAAATTCAGAGGATCACCTACGTACGGAACTATGACAGATCGAAAGGAAAATGCCGCCGAACACAATGCTCGTGCTCGGCTTAGATTTATTGTTGCATGTTTTTGAGCTATTTTTTTTTTGCTTTTGACTCGCAAGTCCAAGAGTGTAGTCATAACTCTAGTACGCAAAGTGGATTTTCACTTACCACTCCCCTAAGGTGTTTTAGTTTTATTATAAATCAAACTTTATTAATTTTAATTAGATTTATAAGAAGATATACTAATATCTATAACATTAAATTAGTTTTTATTAAATCTACCATAAAACAAATCTTGATAGTTTATTTATTTGTTATTATAGATGTTAATATATTTTATATAAGCTTAGTCAATTTTTTTAAAAAAATAACTTTGAATAAAGCTAAAACAACCTACACTATATGGAACAGAGGGAATAGAAGATAGTGGCGTGGGGCTTTAAAATTTTCTAATGCAATAGAGAATTGGTTGTTTGGATTAGTTAGGCTTGTATTAGAGCGAGGAAGTGATATAAGATGACTTCAAAAATTAACATATATCATATGTGTATTTAAGTAAAGGAGAGAAGATAGGAAAGAGAAGAAAAACTGGCTATAGATTTATATTTATAGCTAGCTCTAGCAATACGTTATACATATGTATAAGTTTATATTAATAATGTATTTCTTCTGTCTAAAAATATAATATCTTATAGTGTTTAAAATTTGTTTTAAAATATAACAACTTCTATAACTAACCGATCATAAACTTTTACCACTAAAATTTCTCATATACGTGTTAATTTTTCGTTTAAACTTGCTATAAGGCCATCACCATCAGCCGGTGCATGGTTATAGGTGGTTACTTCGTAAATCGATGTAACTACTGGAGGAGTCAGAACATAGCTAAGAAAAATCAACTCGTTGGGAGTCGACTCCTACGTAATAAAAAATGAGCAGGACCCATCTGCTGGTAAGGGAAGTAGAGAGCAAAAGTAAGAAAGAAATTGATTTCTTTTTTATTTTGTAATGTGTCCCTAGTTGATGAATTGCTTGTGTGGAGCTCATGAATCGATTCATTCCAGGAAGCCACCGCGGATGCTCTAAATTGCAGCTGACAGTGGTTAAATATGGCCAAACAAAACGAGATTGGGGCCTGGTTAGAAAGTATGCCATTCATCCCATATAATTCGTCCGTCTCAAAATAGTAATTTTTGCTATGAATTTAGACTAATTATCTACAGGGCGAATCAGCCATACTGGGTAGATGCTTTGCTAGCAACTCCTAGCACGCCAATTGAGTTTAGCACGACTAGCACGTCAATCTACTAACAGTGGCTTAGGTTTTAGGATGGGACCAAATTCTTTAACATTTTTTGAGAAAAAATAATAAAATAGAAAGGATAATTACTTTCGTACTCGCAAATGCAAGCTACAAATAAATGCTATGTTTGTTTTATAAATTTCAAAAAAATTTCTCAATCTCTAAATGTGAATTTTATGATTTATTTGAAAAGAGACTTAATATCTTGATCCGATGCAATTTGCTTTGTAATAACTTAAACATGAGAGCAAAGTTTCAATATTATTAATATTTTCTTTTTCTTTTCTATATTTTTAACAAACCAGCATATAATTTTTATGTTCGCTCCATCTGAAGCTAACAACATCTTTCCATCCACTGTCGTATTCTCGAAGCCACACAAGCTTTAGTTTTCGCTTAGAAGCCTACTCTATGATGCTATCATAGCATCATGGGTCACACAAACTCGTTCCCGACTACTAAGGTCATCCGTCAATCACCAAGATCAACCCTGGTAACTGTTCTCATTCCTTTAAATATTTTCTATAAACCACTGGAAAAAAACTATGCTGCGAGAATCACCTTACATTTGCCCTTAACCGTGGACATGGCTATTTGAATAGTTTAAACTCTACAGAGTGTATACGCTTTACCCATACAACACAAAAATGACATCGGATACCCATCGACACCGAAAGTTCATGACAAGCCCTTTCTAAAGCTCACCCATGACTATCCCATGTCACATAGTTGGGTTAAGTCTCACAAAATCAAGTATTAGGCAAATCTCATGCATTCATCTACTCAGGACATATCGGAGATGTCTCCTCCTCCTATCCATTCACGTTAAAGGAGGTTAGAATAACACCCATCCCAAAAAGTAAAAATTAACAATTCATCTCCTCATCCCTAATGTTTCACTACTATTAACATACAAGATTTCCATGTGCTAGTTAATTACTCAATCATGAGTTGTCTATAAATACACGTGTGGTCATATTGTAATATGCTCGGATACAATTCCTTAAGAAATTGGTCATTATATGCGATTACAAAACCAAGCCACATAGGTGAGGTTCCACATCACGGGTTTTCTCAAACTTTTTTTCTTTTCAAACCCACCGACTCCACGAGTCGAGTTTTTGTAAAAGGTTTCACAACCCAATTTTTCCAAAAAGACAAACAATAGTGTAAAATGGGGCAGAGGTATTCCCGCTCAAGGAACAAGAACTTTTATGCACCGTTATGGTGAAGCTATAAGGATAGGATTTAATAACAACATATGGAATATAATGCAACTCATATGTTGGTCCATCGATTGCGCACAAACCGATGCTCATAAATTTAACTGAGTATGCTAAGTATACAACTTTGTAAATAATAATATTTTATAAATTAGAAGTAATATGATTAAGGGTGACTTATCTTGCTCTTGGTCGATGACAGATTCTTTAGAATCGACGTCCGAGAATTTTTCGATGGTGAATTATACGTGAAACAAGAGAGATCCCAATAAAACCTAAAAAGACAATAAAATACTAAATAAATAATAGTGCTATTAGATAGATCTTATTTTTATAAAAATTCTATAAGTTGAATGGAGTTAATCGAAGTTACGGTTGGAAAGATAAAAATTTTGGAAGATCATTTGAATTTCTAGAATTTTTGGAAAACAAATAAGTCACTCAAAAATTGAGAGGAATATTCCACTAAAATATTCTCTAGAGTGGGACTCATATGTCAGAGAGAGATTATTTATGGAGGTAAAAAGAACTTAGGAAATTGGTAGTCTGGTGGCTCAGCCAGTAGCCCAATATGAGATTAGAGAAGTAGGGCCACATATCGGTGGGAGGAAGAGATGGATGGAACTAGTACACACGTCAAGGAGAAGGGAGGAGGGGAATGTTGCCTCACCTGATTTGCCAAGGTAGGGCCCACATGTCAGTGGCACCGAGGCCCTTCTTCCTTTTCCCTTGTTCTCTTCCTCCTCTTCGCGCTCCCCTCTCTGGCGTGGGACAAAGACGTGGCAATGGATCATGGTTGTGGGTGGTAGCACTAGCGACGGGAAAGACAGCACCTAGCGGTGGGGCAGAGGCTGGTGGCAGCGTCTGTGGCAGAGCAGAGCGACGGCTGGGCAACAGAGAAGGATGCATATGGTGATGGTACAGAGGAGGCGACGCATGGCTGGGGAAGAGACGGTGTAGGGTGGTGAAGGTGTTCCTAGTGGTGAGGGGTTTCCTAGGATGGACAAAGGGGGACGTGCTAGCTTATATAGCCACGACCGTCAGGTGGTGACAAAGCGACAAAGCTTGAGGATAGTCGGCACGAAGCACAGGCACTTGGCAGCCATAGGGCAATGATGCGCACCATAGTGGACCACTGCGTGCAGCAGCACTATGTAGAGCAGCGGCATATAGAAGGATGCTACGGCTTGTCATAGCGTGAGTGGCTTAGTGCACAGTGCGGCTAGTTTGGCATAGCGTAGGGGTATGAGAGGCGGGGCCGAAGGATATGATGGAGCGAAGGGGTCAAGGATAGGGCAATGCTTGGTAGGATTAGAGCGTGGAGTAGTGGCGGTAGGCGGGGAAATGGGCCAGTAGGCGTGGCCCATGAGGAGGAAAGGAGAAGAGAGGAGGGGAAGAAGCTAGGCCAGCGGGATGGTTGGGCCATGAGATGAAGTTGAGGCCGAGAGAAAGAAGAAAGAGAGGGAGAGGTAGAATAGGCCGGGGAGAAGGTGGACCAAATGACTAGAAGAATTTTCACTTTTTTGGGGAATTTTTCTTGGAGATTTTTCTTGGAGAGTTTATGAGAGGGATTCAAGGAGATTTATTTGAAAGGATTCTTAAGCAGAGTTGATATTTGTATCAAATTCAAATCTGATGGTCAAACTCAGAAAGATCGGAAGAAATTTTTAGAGGAGAAGTTGATTTAAAAGTCAAATATGATAATTAAATTTTGGACAGAGATCTTTTACATATAATATGCATAAAGAATCATTTTTTTAAAATTATAATTTTTATTAATATAACTTTTAACACTAAACTGGGATGTTACAGTTACTTAGTGTCACACAAACAACTATTTTTTTATTAAAATAGTTTTTAATGTCTCAAAAAATGAGACGTTATACTACCCACATAGGCCACAGAGCTCTTAGAAAAAAGATATGACAATCGGATATTCTGAAATTTTTCGGTAGCAATCACCTACAAAATGACAGCAACTTTTTTATAGGCTTTAAAATATATACATGTGCAATTTTTTTAAAATAAATCCATTGCAATGCATAGGCATTATACTGGTACAGAAAAATATACCAACATTTACATCATCGAATTATTTTTTATTAAATCCACTATAAAATATATATTGATATTATATTTGTTTGTTATTAAAAATTTTAATATATTTTATATAATCTTAGTTAAAGTTAAAATAATTAGAAAAAAGCTAAAATAACTTACACTATGGAACAGAGGAATAGAAAAATTGTGGCGTGGGGCTTTAAAAAGTTCAAATGCAATGGAGAACTAGTTGTTTGTTTGGATTAAACACTTTCGTTTGGCTTACAAGGTGCAGTTGACAGTGGTTAAATAGGCGAAACAAACGAAGCTGGGGCTTGACTAGCAAGTGTGCCACTCGCCACATATACGCCACGCCTTCAACTTACCTACAGGGCGAACCAGCCACATATATTTCACGCAGTACGTAGGACTTCAACCAGATTATTTTTGTTTCTTCCGGTTCCGGTGCGGATTAAATTTGTAATAAATCACGTAGTGCCTGTTCAAAGTACGGCACTGGTGTGATATTTTAGCAGAACTTAGCAGAATTCATTAAATAATGACAATATATACTCCTATATAGACATGGTGTGATAACTGCTGCTGTTGTTTATGTATATCCAAAAGGGACTGGGTACTGTTCAGGCAGCTGGAAAAAAAACCAGCCAAATTTGAACTTAGGATATCCTTGAAATTTGGCACCACCCAATCCTATCCACTGTCTTCCCCTCGCCCGCCATAGATGCCGAAGCAATCTTCTGATTCATCCGTCACCACTGGAGCCACCCCTTTCCCCGTGTGCTATGTCACACCCAAAAATTCACTACAAATTTCTAAACAAATTTATATATTTAATTCTCATTTAGTAATCAGTTAAAGATACACAAACTAATAATTTAAATATGTAATACCAACAAAAATTAAAACAATAAAGAGGCACTTACTATAAAAAAAACTAATGTAGAAAAGAAAAACTAGGCTTCTGCTCCATATCTACAATCAGCTCAACTGATGTATAAACCGAGAGTCTTCTTATTCGAAATCCTTTTTCAATTGAGATTGATAATTACAAGTTGAGTGTATGAAATAATTAGCAAGCCACAAAGCAAATAGAGACACGGGATATGACAAACGATAGCATAATATGTCTCATTTCCAAAAGCGGCAATTACCAAATATTTGAGAGTAGTAAAACACTAAAGTAATTAATCCATATTAAATCAATACTAAGCAGCACACCGGTGCTACATAGGTCCAAGCCAACTCTAAATAATCACTTCGATTACACAGATCCAATATCTCCATACAATGAGATAACCAGTTATCATCAATTACCAAATTATTATTATTATTTAGTAGCGTGGGATTAATCATAAAACATATTATTAGACTTGCCTATAACCACGAGCACAGCTATTTAAATAGTTTTATTATGTTCAAAAGTGTACAAATTTACCCACGAGACATAAGCCCATAACATATTGCCATGCGCCTGAATACTACTATGGTACATCACAAAGAAATTGTGAAGGGCCCTTCGCATAACATAACTAGCAGAATGGTCTCTAGCCAAGTTCCTAGTAGAGGTGGCCTAACTTTTAGTCTAAAGAAACTCTTGACTCTTTAATGGACTTAATAGTATCATTTAGAATTTATGTATGTCATTATGAATTTATTAACACTACCACCAACAAAATACATCGTGGTGTTTCCTACTCAGACATGCTATACTACAAGTCTAGCAATTGACCATATGCTTCATAACAGTAGCTCACGAATCGATTCTTAATTGTTATAAGCATGACCTTCATTAGTCATGTTTTAGTTGACAAATTATTAATTAACCAAACACAATCAATAGTCATGAGTTATCATTAATTAATCATAATTAAGCATAAGTGAGTCATTAGTTATCCCATGATTGATTCTAGAGTTTTAAAGTATGACTAAGCAACTACATTAAATATTTAGCTAAATCATTGTATATATTTTAAGCTAGTCAAACTATAATACAAGCTATAAAGGTATAATATAATCAATATAAATTAAGTTCACACCACCTAATGGCATTCGAAAATAAATACATATTTGAAATAAAGCGATGGTTTAAATATATGATCAATATATTTAAAGGGATTTAGGATTTTCATGACTTGCAATAAAAAGTCTTTAATTAGTCTTCTAGAACTCTTTCACTTGCGATCCTCTGAAACAATCTAAACTACACACTAACACGCAAAATGAGAAAAAATAATAATAATAACCAAATAAATAGTACAAATAAAGTTCGTAAATAGGTAGTTATTAAATTTAAATGAATTATAAGACTTAAATGGCTCATTTGTATGAATTAGTTATAAATTAATGAAGTTTTAATTCAATTACTATAAAAAAACCTAAATAATTTATTGCATATGCTTTAATTATTTTAGAACTGGAAAAGAAAATTAATGACGTTAGCCAGGAGAGATGAGAGGCTGAAGTCACTGACACATGAAACCTACATGTCATTGAGAGGATTGAAATCAGTCTATCATGGACACGGTACACCGAGAGAGTCGGTTCACAAATTTTGGACGGCTCAGATGGGATCTGAGAAGATCGATTGATGCCACGCAGGACGCCATGGGATGGCCATATAGGACGGAGGGGCAAGGTGATAACTAGACAGCTACGTCTGTAGATGGCCGATCGGCAAATGACAGTCTCCAATGAACGGCAGCATAACCGCTGAAGGCGAAGGCAGTGGGAGATATAGGATGGCGAGGTGAGGCTCACTAGCAAGAACTTGACAAGAAACAATGACAAGAAGAAGCCGACAACATGCTCCCAAGCAACGGCATCTTCATGACCACAACGATGATGACTTTCCAACAATGACCAGGCGAAAAGGAGATGCAGCCGAGCTTCGCCTTAATGCTGCGGTGTTGATGGTGGTGGCTGCAAAGCTTGGCGATGGCTAGAACAATGATGCATTGTGGCTGGAGCAGTGGCTGATGGTGAAGAGACAGGGAACGCGTTGGGAGGTGGCTAGGGTATGAGACGAACTTGGGCTAGAGTTGTAAACAAGAGAGGAGAGGGCATCTGACCTATTTATAGGCTCGAGAGGGAGAATCCGAGCTGAGAATGACAGGATTAGGCAGTGAAAGAACTAGAGTTTATCTTGAGTTCATCAAGAATAGATAGGGCTCGATTCCACATTGAATCCATATGGTTTGGCTATGAAACTTAGGGGAAAGGAACAACAGATTGAGGGGATCAAAACCCCTCAATCCTAACAATTGCCGCCCTCTAGCCCATGGCTCTGATGGCGTCGCCACCGCCTCGCCGCCCGCCCTTGTCCGATGTCCACTGCTAATCCGCCTATTCCTCTAAGTCTAGGGAAACCCCCCTTCCCCTCACCCAAACCTCCCTCCCATCCTAACTCATACCCCGAAACCTATATTCTAAGCCTAGTATAGTAGTCGTCGTTACTGCCGCCGCCACGCCATCGCTAGTAAATCCTGGCTGCTGCCTTTTCGTTTATCTTCTTCCCTTGTCTCTCTCTCCCTCTTACTCGATCGGCTGAAGATTAAAGACAAATCTAGTGCCCAAGGAGCATGTGACTGAAATTTAGAGAGATTTTAGTCACCTGAAATCTAAGCAAATACCTATCCAAAATAAGTAATCAATTTTGACTTCAGTTCTAACAATCAATTTGACTTGGGGAAATGCTCAAGCACTCTACTTTACTGTGCATTTCTCGTGGAACGTAAAATGAATTTCTTCAAGTAAGAAACTTGATGAAACGTACTCTACATTAAGAAAATTAGTAGTACAAGCGAAGACAGCAAGTGAAGAGGTTTATCCACCGCTACACTGCTTCCAGGCAGCCGCGCTCCATAGTCCCTACCCCGGCCGGCAGACGAAGCACGAGCACGTATGACAGCGTGAGGCGTTTACTCGCAAGGAACGAGGAGTCGCCACGCACAGCGCCGGCCGAGCCGCCGCCGCACGAGCGCTGCCCATGCATCGCATTGACTTTCGCCGGTGCCGCACGCGGGCGACGCGACGCGCGCGCGCACGGGCAACACGCAAGGAAAAGAGATCCGCTTTCTCGCGCGCGCGCGCTGGGCCACGTGCGCGTCGGTGTAGGCAGACGGACACAGCGGCCAGCCACGAATGAGTTCTTTTGCATGGTCCGGCGACGCGGCGCGCGCGCGTGCGTAGCGGCAAGCTTGGCGAAGCCAAAATCTCAGTCGCTCCAGGGTGAAACCGGTGTGGTGTTCATGACCAGATCGGTCGCTCAGATCAGAGAGGCTGAATTTCTTGGTTGGTCCAGCAACCAACCTTCGCGCTTCCATTACAAAATTCACAAACAAAACAGAGAGACTTGGCAGGAGAAGGGCGGAAAACACCGTGACAACACTCGTGGTTGAAGTCGAGCACCGTCTCGGTCTTGGACCTTGCACGGTCCTTGCACAACATGGGGCAAGCCCACGTACGAATTATACGGTACGATTCTTTTGGGCCGTCAAATCTCCACCCCAACCAGAGCCGAAACAGAGTATGATACTTTTTTTTTTTGTTAGTCCCACCTCGCGCGCTAGACCAAACTGGAGACACCTCAGGCCGGCGTTCGGGGCGGTTGAAACCCTTCTCTTCTCCGAGTAAAACGAAAACCTAGATTATCGTATAATTAATTAATATTAGCTAAAAAACTTTTAAAAGATTAATATAATTTTTAACGCAACTTTTCTAAAAAAAGTTTTAGAAAAAACATATTATTTAGCGGTTTGCGAAACGTGCGTGTAAAAACTACGTTCAAAACCTAACTCGGCATGTACCACAATGCGTCCTAATTAATTAATTATTAACTAAAATTTTAAATAATAGATTAATATGATTTTTAACTTTAACTTTATTATTGAAAATTCTTAAAAAATACAGTTTAGAAAACATATATACGAAAAAAAATAAGTTTGTAACCTATCTAAACGAAAGCTGCCTAATGGCTACGTCCTAAAGTGTACCTTTCTCAGCCTTTTAACTAAGATCAACTGTATTATATGTTCTTATCGGTGTAATATCTGATATGCGAGATATAATCTGGTGGTATCAAAATTAATCTTTTGTAGGAGAGGGTTTACCACAATTGCTTGCCGTTGAGACCGTCATGTGTCACCCAAGCATTGCTGGGCTGGCGCATCCCGACCAAAACAAAACTTCAAACTTTTTTCTGCAAGAAATAAAAAATTGGATGGCTTCAGTTTCACAATTGTCCTGCAAAAATTAAATGAGCCTTGAAGCAGCTTGCTGATATTAGTCAGCTCAGCCCTCAGCGTCACGCATTTACGCCATCCGAAGAAACTGCTAACGTTTGACAAAAGCTAGAGATGTCCATTTCCATATCTACACATTCTGTGTTGCTGCGATGCACAATCTGCCGAGCAAACCATGCCCACCGTACATGTCCTGGTCTATGGATTCCTCGTAATTAATTTACAGAGAAGGCCACCTACGTACGGTACTAGGACAGATCGAAAGGAACGCCTGTGTGCGTAAATTTGCGTAGAATAGATAGGCAGTGAAAATTCTGCTGGCTAATACGATGCTCGTGCCTTATCGGCTTAGATTTATTTTTACATATCGATTTATTTTTTTTCTTTTGTAGTTTATACTTTAGAACATTGTACGCACATATAAGTTTAAGAGCGGATTCATAAGTAGTCCACAAGTGGATTTTTTTTTTCGCTTATTTGAAAATAATGACTTTTAGCTTTAAAAAGTTCGCTGCAGCAGAAAACCGGTTGTCGGGTGTACTCAACCTTTTTTTTTTACCTTATAAGAGGTGCAGCGGACGGTGGTTAATTTAGCCAAATAAACGGGGTCTGGGCCTGGGCTATAACGAGTGGTGCCGCTCGTGACATATATGCCAATCCTTCGGCTTATCTACAGGATCACTACAGGCCGAGCCAGCCACATATACTTCATTCACGCAGCAAGAACATATCTTCACCGGTCTCTTTTTTTGTTGCTCCTGTCCGTTCCATCTGTGTCTCGCGTGTCAGATCGTGTATGATAGGAGCACGCGCCCTACCACTCTCGTCGGCGCCGACAGAGTGACCGATCGATCGAGCTTGTCGCCGTCTGTTGCATTATTGGTAAGGTCGGCACTGCATGGCGCAGGGCCTCCTCGACGCCGCTTGCACCGCCGCGCTGGCCATCGCCGTGTCGCTCGCGGTGCACGTCACGCTCCACTGCCCCATCCAGCCGGAAGGCCCGCCGCCAGCGCGGCCCAGCGCGGCTCGCTTCCCTCCCAACAACCTCCTCCAGGTACGCATGTCAACTGTGTCATGCATGTCGTCGTAGGTGGTTTGTTGCATGGCTGATGGCTTCCTGCTTGCTCCCTTGCCATGGCAGAATATGGAGAAGCTGGGGAAAGGGCGGCTGAGCGCGCCGGAGGACGTGTACGTGGACGCCGGCGGCGCGGTGTTCACGGCGACGAGGGACGGGTGGGTGCGGAGGATGCGGGCGAACGGGTCGTGGGAGCGGTGGGGGCTCGTCGGCGGCACCGGGCTGCTCGGCATCGGGCCGTCCGCCGACGGCGCCATGTTCGTCTGCGACGCCGAAAAGGTTCGATGTACGGAACTAGTTTTTTCCCTTAAGGCTTTTGTACCCTCGTTTTTATTTGTAAGTCTCAAATACCAGTCAAATTATTATAAAAGAAAACTTTAAAAATGACGGTATTGATACAGTACTCATATATCATCCTGCAAAAAATCAATTTAAAATTTGATCGGCACAAGTATTGTCTACAGTCAGATTTGATTTTTTTTTGTTTCAACTAACTTTACGTTGATGTAGTGACATATCACCCGATTTTCTATGTTACCAATTTTTTTAAACATGCAAAGAATGAGTTTATATACCGTTGAGAGGTAAAATGACTTTCCCAGGACATTCTTAAAAAATAGCATTTGTAGGATGATACATAAATTGCAGATAGATTTTTTTAATATAAGTAATTCATTGAAAAAAGCTATGTTTTAATCAAACGATGGCAAATTATAAATCATTGTTGAATTAAAAATAATAAATTATAGATGTTTTAATAAACGATTGCGAATTATAAATCATTGTTGAATTAAAAACAATAAAATTACTTATGACACCAGTGTAAAGACGAGATGACACTATCAATGATTTGCGAAAATCTATAAAACCGTTATTTTTATGTAGTGGCTTGCATGTTTTATGTACTTACTGCTCTATCATTACACCAATCAAATTTTGTGTACAACTGGGAATCGAAGTGGAATACGACGCCGAAGAGTGATTGAGGTGTAATTCAGTCGATGTCCAGATCTTGCCATCCGTACGGCCATCGAAGCCGATCTGATAAGGACAATGTCACGAAAGACGCCGCACCGTCGCCGACCATGCTGATCGAGGAGGCTGATCTGATGGATCGGCTATTCTCCCGGAACGACGAGCAGCCTAGTCGGCGGAAGCCGGAAGCCACGGTAGTCACCGAGAACAACGTGGACGAGGAGGCCGACACCGGTCCTCCGTCGTGGACCGCGGTAGCAGTGACCAAGCGAACTACTCCGTGCGATAGATAAAAACCAGTACATTTTTATTCGATGGCATGCATGACACACTTGAAAAGTTCTATGTTCGTGTAATCTTGGTGATGTAAAATCTGCAGGGATTGTTGAAAGTAGAGGAGGATGGACGTGTGACGCTTCTTGCTTCGACGGTTGAAGGCTCCACCATCAGGTTTGGCTTCGTTTGCACTTTGCACCGTGCAATTCTCCGAGGTTCATGGCCTCCCGATGATATATGGAAACTGCATCTGCAAATTCTGTGTCTCCGTGTTCAGGTTTGCGGACGCGGCGATCGAGGCCTCCGACGGCACGGTCTACTTCAGCGACGCCAGCACCAGGTTCAACTTCGACAATTGGTTCCTCGACTTCCTCGAGTATCGCTTCACCGGCCGCCTCCTCAAGTACGACCCGCGCACCGGCAAGGCGTCCGTCGTGCTCGACGGCCTCGGCTTCGCCAACGGCGTCGCCCTACCGCCCGACGAGGCCTTCGTCGTCGTTTGCGAGACGATGCGGTAGCACCTCAAACTTCTCTCAGTCTCTCTCTCTCTCTCTCTCTCTCTCTCTGTGTGTGCTTGCCTGCCTTCATGCTGCGGCATGACCATGAAGTTTTGTCAAGTGCAGATTCAGATGCTTGAAAGTGTGGCTGAAAGGGGACAAGGCTGGGCAGGCAGAGATCTTCGTGGATAACCTGCCGGGGAATCCAGATAACATTCGGCTGGGCTCAGATGGTCACTTCTGGATTGCCCTTATCCAGGTTTTACCTTTTATTTCTGCCATGAATGCCATCAGCTTCAAGGAGATCGAAATGAATCACCTTACAAGTTTCAGTGCTCAAACTGCAGGTGAGGTCTCCATGTCTGGACCTCGTCTCCCGTTGGAGCTTGACCAGGAGGGTTATCGCTTCGTTCCCTTCACTCGTAGAGAGGACCAAGGCGACGTTGAAGGGAGCAATGGTGGCTCAGGTGTCGAAGAACGGCGAGATTTTGAGGGTACTTGATGACTCTGAAGGGAAGGTGATCAACCTAGTCACTTCGGTGACAGAGTTCAACGGAGATCTCTTCTTCGGCAGCCTGGCGACCAACTTCATAGGAAAATTATCTCTGTCTAAGGTTACCCGAGAGCAGGAGGATGCAGTTCCTTCGTAAACAGTTACAGTTAGTAAGTGTCAATGTATGATCCGTTTAAAATATAAGCACATGATTAATTTATTACATAAATAAAACGCCGCGGTGTTGACCTAGTTTGCTAGGAGCTAGCACGCACCCAACCAACGCCGATGGAGTGGTTGATCGAGCTCGCCGTCGGTTGCATTACATTGGCAAGGTCGGCATGGCGCGGGGCTTCCTCGACGCCGCCGGCACCACCGCGCTTCGCTGGCCGTCGTCGTGTCGCTTGCATGCGGTGCACGTCGCGCTTCGCTGCCCCCGTTCAGCCGGTCGTCCCGGCGGTGGCGGCCGACGGGGCGCGCCTGTGGTGCGTTGCGTGCGTCCCGGCAAGACGCCGACCAACGGACGACGTCGGGGGGCGGTGGGCGATCGGTCGGTCGGCCGTGTGCGACGCGCCACCACAAAATACTGATCTGATCATATTTCCATCCAAAAGCCCATATCCTTCCGTTGTGTCTCCATCACTGATTCTCTTGGGCCGTCAATCGCCAGGCCAACCAAATCCGAACAGATCATGCTGCGACTTCTATTAGTCCCACCTCGCGCGCTAGACAATAATTTTTTATGCATATATTTTTTATTAAAATATTTTTATATATTTATATATATTTAAAAAAATTACAAATCTATACCCCAACGTCCTCTAGAGGACGTGAAATCTAACGTGACAAACGTCCGTTAGCCTCTGTTAACGGCGAGCTGACGTAGGCTAAAACTTTGTATACGACCTCCTTATTACTCTATCTAAGTGTGTTTTTTCCTATGGTAGGGACAGCATACAAAATATTGCGCGGGGTGTAGACTTGTTATTTTTTGCAAACGGCTCTCTTGCTACTTTCTGATTGAACGTTTTTTCGCTCATGCACCCTATTGGGCATTTTGCAGGCAGTCTCTGTTATGAGAAAAAATACGTTTAGATAGGATGGCAATAGTGCTATATGTAAATTTACTACCACCTGCCGATTCGTTGTTAATAAGAATCAACGGGTATTTAACACATCGAATTTTATAACTTTTGAAAAATTATTTAAAAAAAGACTTAAGCTATACATCTGTAAATTTTTTAAATAAAATATAATTTTATAAATATTTTAAAAATATATACATGAAAAATTCGCTATTTTATTACGTCACCGATGGAGCAGCTACAACGTTTGACACGTTTAGATATCCACATATTCTGTGTTGCTACAATGCACCCACACCTACTTACGGGTTTGAGGACAGATCGAAAGGTACGTATACCAGCACATAATAGATAGGCAATGAATATTCTGCCGAACACAATTCTCATGCCTTATCGGGTTATACATAAAGTACTTTCTAAGCTGTTTTTTTATTAAAAAAATTTACTGTGCAATATGCTGGCAGTATACTGCTACCTTTACTTTACTTTAGTTAATTGAATTACTAATATTTGTCTGAAATTTTATAAAATTATAACATGTTATTGCAGTCCATTCTTCCTCTACTCAATTTACGGCCTGTGCCTCGTCAACCTTCTCGACTTCTCTAACTCTACCATCAGCGCTGAACAGCAACAGCAGCACTGCCCACACCTGTTCGTTGTTAAGGACATGCCCAATAGCACGCCCTACAAGCTGCTCCACTTCAACCCACACTAGCCTAGGTGGTCGTGCCGCATCCACCTTGCGCTCTAGACGGCACATGCACTCCGTGCACTCCACGACACCAACCACGACCACCGGTGGTAACCACCACCTATCCCCTCCGTTTTCCTGCTTCTTTGCCACCGGATCTGCTTGCATCACCCATCGTCGCTACCAGTGACCTCCTTAACGAAGCGGATGAGAAGCCTCCTCCACCAGACCTCACTCTATTGCCCTAACCTCGTCGCCATGCTGTTCCTCCATGCCGATCGTGCACTGCCGCTGGCCAACAACCCCACCGATGGCCCCATCATGTTGGACAGGGCATTGCACCATGTAGATGTGCAACACACCAGCCTCTCCAGAGCTCGACGACCAACATCCGCATGGTAATGGGGAGAAGAAGAAAAGGAAAGAAGGAAGAAAGAAAATGTGACGGAAAACATGATGGCTATAGTATGGTTGTAATTTTATAAAATTTAAGTGGCACGCAGTAGCTATTATGGAAAGTATTATCATTTTTTCAATATGACAAATTTACAATGACATTGATCCAATTAACCCTATTTTAAATGATCAAACGCTATAGATTGATTTGTCTATCCTCATAGGTAGATTGCAGTATAACAGTAGTCTTTCTATATTATTGCATGGGGTTAAATTGGTAAATTAGTATTTCTAGGTTATAGTATAGGAGCACGCAACACACCACTGTCGTTCGTCGACGTACGCCGATAGATCAATGACGATCGAGAGCCCGTCGTCATCGGCTACATTATTGGAAGCTAGGTTTATCGGCACATGGCGCAGGGCTTCCTCCACGCCGCCGGCACCGCCGCGCTGACCGTCGCCGTGTGGCTCGTGGTGCACGTCGCGCTCCGCTGCCCCATCCAGCCGGCCGGCCCGTCACCACCGCGTCCCAGCGCTCGCTTCCCTCCCAACAACCTCCTCCAGGTACGTACACTAGCAAGCTAGTCGTCGATGGATTCTAGGCTCTAGCTCGCCGCGCCATGCCATGCATCTCGTCGATGGTGGTCACATACTTGCATTAATGGATGATTGTCAATTGTCATATCGCAGAATATGGAGAAGCTGGGGGAAGGGCGGCTGAGCGCGCCGGAGGACGTGTACGTGGACGCCGGCGGCGCGGTGGTCACGGCGACGAGGGACGGGTGGGTGCAGAGGATGCGCTCCAACCGGGCTGCTCGGCGTCGCGCCGTCCGCCGACGGCGCCATGCTCGTTTGCGAGCCAACAAGCTAAACATTTCTAGGATGATACATGCGCACAACATTTGTATTCGAGGGCATTCTTGACAGCATGAGACACTTCAAAAGTTCTCTGCCGGTGTAAAATCTGCAGGGATTGTTGAAGGTAGAGGATGGACGTGTGACACTCCTTGCTTTAACGGTCAAGGCTCCACGATCAGGTTGGCTTCGCCGAATCGCCGTGTATTCTGGACCAAACTCGGCACGTTGCAACGTGCGGTTCTCCAAGGTTCACGTCGATTGAGTTATCCCAAAGGTCATATAGGCTTACATCACTCATCTAAAAATTTCTTTAATAGTGCAAGAGGTTCTAAAATATTTTATGTCAACTCTTAATATTTTATATTTGAGATCTCATATATTTTTCAATTTACGTAGAAGTCTAATATTTTACACTAAACACTCAAAAAAACACAAAGAAATATATCACCGGCTAATCCTCACTCTATCCTCTCCCTCTCCACAGGCGTCACCCTACTTCTTATCGCCTCTTCACCTCTCTTGGCCCCCTCCCGTCCCCCTCCCCTCCGACGACGGCATGGTTCAAGCTCGGTGTGATGATGAATCGAGCTTAGGCGGCCGGCTCCTCACCGGAGTGCCCTACGACGGCATCCACAATCGTGGCCATCGTCGTCGATAGACCCATCTTCTCCCCGACACGCTCGTTCTCCCTTCCGCAACTCCATCCGTCGTTCTTGCTGTCACCGTCACTTGGAGCTCCGTGGCAGGGGTGGGTTGGGATGAAGGAAGGAGGGAGAACCACGTCGCGGGGCTAAGGGCCAGAGGCGCGACCTCCCCAACGCTGTTGCGCGAGCCGTTCCCTACGCCAAGTGCCCTCGCAGGGGCACGATAGAAACCGAGCCGGAAGGGAATATCTAGCTGGACACTAGGGGTCATATGCCATGTCACCGCATCGTTCGTGAATGGCCTAAATGGAAACTCTATCTCTCTATGGTCAGGTTCGCGGACGCGGCGATCGAGACCTCCGACAGAACGGTCTACTTCAGCGACGCCAGCACCAGGCTCAACTTCGACAGCTGGTTACTCGACTTCCTCGAGTACGGCTCCACCGGCCGCCTCCTCAAGTACGGCCCGCGCCCCGGCAGGGCGTCCGTCGTGCTCGACGACCTCGGCTTCGCCAACGGCGTCGCCCTGCCGCCCGACGAGGCCTTCGTCGTCGTCTGCGAGACGATGTGGTAGCAGCTTGGTCAAATTCTCGTCTGCCTGCCACCCTGCTGCAGCAGCACCAAATTCGATCCTCCTCAAGTGAAGTGACCATCAAGTTTTGTTAAGTTCAGGTTCAGATGCTTGAAAGTGTGGCTGGGAGGGGACAAAGCTGGGCAGGCAGAGATCTTCGTGGACAACCTGCTGGGCCACCCAGACAACATTCGGCTTGGATCAGATGGTTACTTCTGGATTGCCCTCGTCCAGGTAACACTTTCTGCCATCAGCTGATCACATGAAAACAAAAATCGAATAGAATTAATCACCTTACAAATTTCAGCGCTCAAACTGCAGGCGAGGTCTCCATGGCTGGACCTCATCGCCCGCTGGAGCTTGACCAAAAGAGTTATCGCTTCGTTCCCTTCGCTCGTCGAGAGGACCAAAGGCGATGTTCAGGCAGCTATAGTGGCTCAGTTGTCGGAGAACGGCGAGATCATGAGGAAGCTTGATGACCTTGAAGCACGGGGCGGAGCCAAGGAAAAAAATAAATATAGAGGACATCGGAAAGACAAGCAAATATTAATATTGTAGAATGTGTTAAATCCGAGCGTATACAAAAGGGTTGGATGCCCAAGCCAGTGGTATGTCTAACACCTCCACAGTCACAGCGAGAGGAGAACGGACGCAGAGACTAGACCAAAAACTAGTGAATAAAGACGTGGGCAGGCCTTTGGTCGTTATATCGGCAAACTGATGTGCCGATGGTACATAGAGCACTTAAACCTGTCCTAATACGATCTTATCACGGACAAAATAGATATCGATCTCGATGTGCTTGGTATGTCGGTGATGGACCGGGTTGACGGTCATGTAGACGGCACTGACATTGTCGCAGTAGACAACGGTCGTGGTGAAGAGGGGTGCACGGAGCTCCTGGAGAAGCTGGCGAAGCCAGCAGCACTCGGCGACGACGCGGTACTTGGCTTCGGCGCTGGACCGGACACTGTAGTCTGGTATTTTGAGAACCAGGATATGAGAGTGTCACCGAGGTAAACGCAGTAGCCGGACGTAGAGCATCGAGAGTCGGGGCAGCCTGCCCAGTCCGCGTCGGAGTACGCGGTGAGGGAGTCGATGGGGCTGAAGCTGAGATGCAGCCCGCTGGAGAGGGTGTCCTTCACGTAGCGTAGGATGTGCTTGAGCAGCGCAAGGTGAGGTTCGCGCGGAGTGTGCATGAAGAGGCACACTTGCTGGACAGCGTATGTGAGGTCGGGTCGGGTGAGTGTGAGGTATTGGAGAGCCCCGGCAAGACTCCGATAGTGAGAGGGATCGGCAACGAGGGCGCCATCAGCAGCGGAGAGTTTGGCTCGAGTGTCGACCAGGGTGGCCATGGGATGACAGTCGGCCATGCCCGCACGCTGGAGGAGGTCGATGGCGTACTAGCGTTGGAAAAGAAAGAGTCTGTGGGTGGAATAGGTTACGGAGATGCCAAGAAAATGATAGAGAGGACCAAGATCGGTCATGGCAAACTCAGAGTGGAGTCAGGCCATGATCTGGTCGAGGAGAGATGTCAAAGACGCTGTGAGGATAATGTCAACGACATAGAGAAGTAGATAGGCAGTGGCAAAACCGATATGGAAAGTGAAGAGCCGATGAAAGTGGGGTGTCTGATGGAGAGAGAACGGTATCGGCTGAAGGATAAATAGGATCGGTATTGGCCGATGGAGGTGGGTCCGATGGTAGGGACATCGGATCGAGTATTGGTGGATATGTGATGGGTAAATCCTCAGCAGCGTCCGATGAGGGGGCCAATGGAGAGGACAGTGGAGGAGACCTGGTCGGCACGGTGTTGGTGAGAAGGAAGTCGAGATCACTAGAGGAGGACCTCGGATGAAGTAGACCGAAGGGAAAACATGTCTCGTCAAAAATGACGTGACGAGAGACGAGGACCCATCGGGTGAAAAGGTTGAGGCATTGGTATCCCTTGTGAGAGGTGGGATAGTCGAGGAGAATACAGGCGGTGGAGCGGGGAGCAAGTTTGTGGGAAGCTGTGGCGGTGAGATTTGGGTAGCAGAGGCACCCAAAAATGTGAAGGTGGGAGTAGTTCGGCGCTGTACGGTAGAGAAGTGCATGGGGAACGTTGTTTTGAATGGAGGAGCATGGGCGCCGATTGAGAAGGTACGTCGCAGTACCCAGAGCTTCAGCCCAATAAGTGGCGAGTAAGTGGGCGTAAAGTAGCATGGTGCGACTGATGTTGTTGAGGGTGCGAAGCAGGCGCTCGGCTTTGCCGTTCTGAGGAGAGGTGTAGGGGCAGAAGAGCCGGAGATGAATGCCCTGCGAGGTGAGGAGCTTTGTAACGGTATGGTTGACGAATTCCGTACCGTTATCGGCTTGTAAAGCCTTGATGGGGAGGTTGAACTGAGTGGATACGTATGTGACGAAGTGAGTGAGGTGAGAGGTGATCTCGGATTTATGGATGAGCGGGAAGGTCTAGCAATAGTGTGTGTAATCGTCAAGTATAGCGAGATAATACTGATTACCGGAGACACTTTTAACTGAAGACGTCTATACATCACAACGTATAAATTCAAATGGACGCGAGGTACAGGAGAGAGAACTAGAAAAGGGCAGACGCACATGTTTGCCAAGTTGACATGAGTGGCAAACTGTAGAGCTGCTATGAGTATATCGGATGGAGGCGCTGCGACGGAGGGTGGTGACAGCGTCGGGGCCGGGGTGGCCGAGGCAAAGGTGCCAAAGGTTGGTAGAGAGGGCGACACTGGCATGTGGAGTGGACAGCGCAGCGGGAATGGTGTAGAGATCTCCGCCACTATTGCAGCGAAGGATCTATCGCCGGGTTGGGATATCCTTCACAGAGAAACTAGACACGTCAAATTCAATGGAGCAGTTGTTGTCTCGTGTGAATTGGCGAACAGATATATGATTATGAATAAGAGAAGAGACGATAAGAACATTGCATAGGAGGAGGTTAGTGGTGGATGTAGACAGAGAGGAGTCACCTCGGCATTGGACAGGAAGAAAGTGACCATTGCCGATGGTGACAAAAGGGGAGGAAGAGGGGTGACAGGAGCGAAGTATACCGGCCGATGACGCCATGTGTGAAGACGCCCCAGAATCCAGCACCCAAGGGTGATGTGGTTGGAACGTCATCTGGTTGAGGGCAGCGACGAGGCTAGCTTGGTTCCAGGAGGGAACCAATTGGGTGGTTGGGGTTGGTAGCATCGGCTGAGGCGGCAGAACGGGAGCCGATGCTAGGTGAACCTAGGGATGGGCACCGAGAACTCCGGGTTGCCAGCCGATGGGGCTGCGTGGCTGGGGCTGGGGCGTCTAGGGGTTGTAGCAAAGCCACGGAACTGTGGGACCAGATGGGTGGGCAGGGACCGAGGTAGGTCGTGATGGCGTTGGACCCTGCCAGGTCCTGCCTTTGCCTTTGCCCTTGCCTTTCCGTGGGCTGTGTTGCTGTGGCCAGAGCCATGGCCACTAGGACCGCGGGAGGAAGGGGCAGCGCACGAAGCTCGGCAGCCATTATCGGCTGCGGCAAGAAGAGCGGTGTGGGCCACTGTCTTCTCATCGTTGGCCAGACGGAGTTCTTTAAGAACTAGCATGTCATGAGCCCGAGCGAACGATAGAAGAGGTGTGACGTTTTAGCGATGTCATCAGCGGTGTTGGAGAAACGGGGATTGAGGTCTCGCAGAAGGGCGAGGACGAGTTGAGAGTCGGCCACAGGGTGGCTGACGTCCCGGAGAGCAGCAGCCTTGACTTTGAGGTGCTAACGGTACGAGAAGACAGAGGAGTCGTCTTGTACCATAGAGTGGAACTCGTTGAGGAGAAAAATGGTGCGAGGCTGCTTGTTGGCCGGCAAGATCCGCTCGATGGCCACCCAGAGATCCCGGGCGGTGGGGTCGGTATCGTCCATGGCGAGGTCGAGAACAGAGTCGTCGAACGAGCTGAGCAGCCAACTGCGCACGCAGCACTCAGTGATGTCCCACTGAGGATCGTCAAGGCGAGGTGGAGCGGAGCCATCAATATGGGACCAAAGGCCGAATTTTCCACAGAGGGATTTGAAGAAGAAAACCCACTTGGAATAATTTACGTTAAGGTCAAGGGAGATAGAAACGAGAGATTTCACGTTCACAGCAGCGTAAGAAAGGGAGAAGATCAGCGAGGTGGTGCCCGAGGTGTGGTCTGAGGCACCGAGGGCCAGAGCAGACTCGGCGACTAGGAGAGTGCCGGAGCTGAGAGCGGACTCGGTGGCCATGACGGGAGAACGGGAGCAAAGAGCCGATGGGAGAAAGAAGCCGATGGGAGGGAGAAGTCGATGAGAGGACGGATCAGCCGATCAAGGATGTGAGAAGCCGATAGTAAGTGAGCCGGTCAGCCGATGAGGAGTGGTTGGCCGATGGGGGGTAGGCAGCGGAGTAGGTGAGGAAAAGGTGGTGACAGAGTCGGTGGGTCAGAGAGTAGTTGGGTCATGGACATATGAAGATTCACGTCCGTGAAGAGAAGATTCACGTCCGTGGACTCGTGGAGGCCAAGGAGTGGGGCGGACGCGAAGAAAATATGTTCGCGTCTGGGAGGCAGGGATTTGTGTCCATGGACACGTTTGACTGGCTCGGACGTGAGGGGAGAAGGTTCGCGTCCGAGAGCCGTGGAGCATGTCGAAAAAAGGCGAGAACCGAGAGAGGGTTCCAGCCGATGGGAGGGCGAACGAGTTCAGCCGATGGAGACGACGAGCGCGGAGATGCGCCGGCATCAGAGAAGGAGAGATGCACGAAGCAAGAAGAAGAGTGGAGACGGGTGCGAGGCGAGACGAGGAGGCGGATCGAGACCGTCGACTGGTCATGCGGAGGTGGGACGGAGAAAAGAAGGTGATTGCGAGAGAAACGGGGAGAAGAAGAAACGGAGGCGAGAGAGCGAGGAGAGTACCGGGAAGAGGATCGGTGACGGGAAGAAGACGTCGACGACGAGGAGAAAAGGGTCGGCTCGCCGGAGAGAGAAGCTAGTACGCCAAGATGTCTAGACTCGCTCTGATACCATATAGAATGTGTATAGTAACTAGGACTCCGAGCGTATACAAGTGGATCAGGTCTATATATATACAGCCCAAACCAGTGGTCTGTCTAACAAATATAAATTTTTTTATACCATATAACTATTTTAATAGAAAATACTGATAAAATATTATTTAATAGATATAAAATGCAAAGAAACCAAAAGTAGATAATTCGGCCAAAGAAAGTTTTAGGATAAGTATATTAGTATATTTACTTTAATTTTTTACTTTGGTCGTGCTCATCAAAAACCTAAATCTATTGTATAAAAATCATCTACAATTATATTCGTTGTAAATTTCACTATATTCTCCTTCTTAATATATAGGTTATCAAGCAATCTTTTAGATCCCTCCGGTTTCATTACTGTTGTTGAAATTAGAAGAGTAAGGAATAGTTAAAATTTTGATTAATACTTGTTGCAGTGACCAAAGACCCCGATGTTTTAAAGCGGGTGAAAGAGATTAGCTTATTAATTAAATAATAATGACATGATGTTTCGGTCTCCACTAGTCGATGACAAAGATCAGCGACACTTACAGAATCTAAAACCATCCATTGTTCTATACATCAAGCTTATAATTTTATAGCTGATGTCTCAAATTAATTCGTTTTTATTATAAAAATCAGGGTTGTTAAAAAAAATTTGCATGTTGGGGTAGCCATGGCCCCTGCTGGTCCCCCCCTCCCTCTGCCACTGCTCTGAAGGGAAGGTGATCAGCTTAGTCACACCGGTGACAGAATTCCATGGAGATCTCTTCTTCGGCAGCCTTGAGACCAACTTCATAGGAAATTATCTCTGGCTAAGGTTCCACGAGAACAGGATGCAGTTTCTTCGTAGACATGTGTCGATGTCACAATGTATGATCATCAGTTGAGATACCGTAAATTCGCAATAAACAAGGGGGCAACTCATAGTTGACAGCTTCAGCAGTGTCATACATAGCTCTGGCGTACAGTAATCAGTTAGCAGCTATACATAGCTCTGGCGTACAGTAATCAGTTAGCAGCTATGGTTTTCAGAACTTCCGGGCTGTAAAAGATTGGAAAGACTGGTGATCGACCCCTCCAGGAATTTGTTTTTCTCGTCTTTCAGCTCTGCCTGCGTACGAATTTCGCTGAGAACAGACGTACAGTTGGATGCTCTTTGCTGACAAATCCAATCTGGCAAGTTAGTTTAACTTGCATTGTTCAGCGTAAAGTGAGCGCAAATTTTTTTGAACGTTTTTTTTTAAATATAACAGCATATCCACAGTAGGGGGTAAGAATGAGCTAATATTACCTCATATTCATGGGTATAGAAATCCCCCCTCATATTACCTAATATTACCTCATATTGATGGCATCCCATAGTTTTTTTTTATTTTAGTAAGCATATCTTCCTTGAGTGAGATATCTGCAGTTGAAAAGATTTTTGTATTAAGACAAGGACCTCTAGTAGAAACCTTCCTGATGAAGCTAATGCATAATTATTTATTCATTGGAACCATTCTAAACTGCCATGCAGTTACCTGACTCTAGTGAAATTCCACTAATCATGTACTACAACCTACTGTCTGGATATTTTGTCACTGTATATCATTGTAATTATAGTTCATAAGGATGTTACTGAAGTAGCTTTTGTCATCTCGCTTTTGGTTTACTGACTCAGAAGAAGCACATTCCTTTTTGCCTTCTTCCATGCTTCACAAAATATTTATCCTTGTTCCTATATCTCACCTGAGCTGTTCAATAGGTCTTCAGAAAAGCAGTGGTGTTTGTCCTCGATACAAGTGGAAGCATGCAAGGACATCCGCTTGAGAATGTTAAGAATGCAATGTCTACTGCTCTTTCAGAACTCACAGAGGGAGATTACTTCAACATTATAACATTTAATGATGAGCTTCACTCATTCTCATCATGTTTGGAGCAAGTAAACGAGAAATCAATAGCAAGTGCAGTTGACTGGATGAACTTAAACTTCGTCGCTGAGGGTGGTACAGATATTATGCATCCTTTGAATGAGGTTTTATTAGATATAGTCTCAAATGGGAATATGCATATCTAGTATTCTTGTTTCTTTTCTTCTGTTGTGAATACTCTCCCTTTGTTTCTTGAAAGGGGATGGCATTATTGTCAAGTGCTCATGATTTGCTTCCACAAATCTTTCTTGTAACTGATGGAGCAGTTGACGGTTAACAAAATATATGCCAAACTGTGAAAACGGAGCTCATCAGCAGAGGATCTAAATCTCCTCGGATTTCTACTTTTGGACTAGGTAGTGTTAAGAAGAGCTTCAAATATGCAATTATTTTAGTATCCAAAACTCTAATTAGTCTCCTGGATAACATGAAGGTTCTCCTGTCCACTTTTGCCACCTACACTTGTATCTTTCCATCTGCAAAAAACAGTTTTTGTGTAAAAGAAAAATGCCTACACGGTTGCACCTGAAGTCAAAGAGCAGTTTTATGATTGCCAATTTGTGATGAGGCAAACCATATTTTAATTACTACACTCTTTTTTTTACTTACTCATTGCTTACTGTTAGACAAATGGGTTATATATATATATATATATATATATATATATATATATATATATATATATAACCCGTTTATACGTTTTGGGTCTTAGTCACTGTACGCATTCTACATGGTATCAGAGCAAGTCTAGACATTTCCGGCGCGCTAGCTTCTCCCTCCGACGAGCCGACTCTTTCCTCCTCATCGTCGACGTCTTCTTCCCGTCGCCGACCCTCTTCCCAGTACTCTCCTCGCTCTCTCGCCCCCGTTTTCCTCTTCCGCAGTCACCTTCTCTTCTCCGTTCCACCTTCGCGCGACCAGGCTACGGTCTCAATCCGCTTCCTCGTCTTGCCTTGCACCCCTATCCGCTCTTCTTCTTGCTTCGTGCATCTCTCCTTCTTTGACACCGGCGCACCTCCACGCTCGTCGTCTCCATCGGCTGAACTCGTCTGCCCTCCCATCGGCTGGAACCCTTCCTTGGTTCTCGCCTTTTCTGACACGCTCAACGGCTCTCGGACGTGAACCTTCTCCCCTCACGTCCGAGCCAGTCAAACGTGTCCACCTGTCCACGGACACGAATCCTTGTCTCCCGGACGCGAACATATTCTCTTCGCGTCTGGCCACTCCCTGCCTTTTTCGCGTCCGCCCCACTCCTTGGCCTCCACGAGTCCACGGACGTGAATCTTCGCATGTCCGTGACCCACCAACTCTCTGACCCACCCACTCTGTCACCACCTTTTTTGCTCACCTACTCCGTTGCCTACTCCCCATCAGTCAACCACTTCTCATCAGCTGGCCGGCCCACTTTTCATCAGCTTCTCACATCATTGATCAGACGATCCGTTCTCTCATCGGCTTCCCCCACCCTATCAGTTGATCCATCTCTATCGGACCGATCGGAATACTCGGCCCACCCGACCTCATCGGCTCAAGCCAATCTAATTTCTCCTTTTCCTCTCGTCTACAGTCGTCGATTTGGAGCCGATGACGCCCCCACCCGACCAGTTCTTCACATTACTCCCGCACCCCCATCGACTCCAGTTTCCTCCACCTCTCACATGGTCACCCGCTCCCAGACCAGGTCTCCACCCCACTCAGCGCTACGGTCTCTCCGTCGTCCACAGCTCTATCTCGCCCATCCCGGTGACTTCTCGCTCAGCCCTGGCCGACCCTCAGTGGCGCGTGGCCATGCCCAACGAGTACAAGGCCCTAATGGACAACGAGACCTGGCGCCTCGTTCCTCGACCTCCCAGCGCCAACATTGTGACCGGTAAGTGGATTTTCAAACACAAATTCCACGCCGATGGCTCCCTTGCCCGTCACAAGGCTCGCTAGGTAGTCCGAGGTTTCTCTCAACGACCCGGTATCGACTACGATGAGACCCTCAGTCCCGTTGACAGACCCGCCACCATCCGAGTCGTCCTCACCTTGGCTGCCTCTCGCTCCTGGCCGATCCATCAACTAGACGTGAAGAACGCCTTTCTTCACGGCCACCTGACGGAAACAGTCTACTGCCAATAGCCCCCAGGTTTCGTTGACTCTTCTCATCCCGACGACGTCTGTCTCCTTCAACGCTCTCTACGACCTCAAACAAGTCCCTCGTGACTGGTACCAGCGCTTTACTACCTATCTTCGACACATCGGCTTCGTGGCCTCTGCGTCCGATAGTTCCCTGTTCACTTTTTATATCGGCTCCGCCACTGCCTATCTACTTCTCTATGTTGATGACATTATCCTTACAGCATCTTCAACATTTCTCCTCAACCAGATCATGGCCCGACTCCACTCTAAGTTTGTCATGACCGATCTTGGTCCTCTCCATCATTTTCTTGGCATCTCCGTAACCCGCTCCACCCACGGGCTCTTTCTTTCCCAACGCCAGTACACCATCGACCTCCTCCAGTGTGCAGACATGGCCGATTGTCACCCCACGGCCACCCCGGTTGACACTCGAGCCAAACTCTCCGCTGCCGATGGCGCCCTCGTTGCCGATCCCTCTCACTATTAGAGTCTTGCCGGAGCTCTCCAATACCTCACACTCACCCGACCCGACCTCACGTACACTATCCAGTAAGTGTGCCTCTTCATGCACGCTCCGCGTGAACCTCACCTCGCGTTGCTCAAGCGCATCTTACACTACGTGAAGGGCACCCTCTCCAGCGGGCTGCATCTCAGATCTAACCCCATCGACTCCCTCACCGCGTACTCCGACGTGGACTGGGCAGGCTGCCCTAACTCTCGTCGCTCTACGTCCGACTACTGTGTTTACCTCGGTGACACTCTCGTATCCTGGTCCTCAAAACGCCAGACTACAATGT
The DNA here is from genome assembly GCA_030770085.1 of Oryza coarctata. Taxonomy (NCBI): domain Eukaryota; kingdom Viridiplantae; phylum Streptophyta; class Magnoliopsida; order Poales; family Poaceae; genus Oryza; species Oryza coarctata. The sequence goes on from CM061475.1 coordinate 17,763,349, forward strand.
CCCGGTCCAGCACCGAAGCCGAGTACCACGCCGTCGCCGAGTGCTGCTGGCTTCGCCAGCTTCTCCAGGAGCTCCGTGCACCCCTCTCCACCACGACCGTCGTCTACTGCGACAATGTCAGTGCCGTCTACATGACCGCCAACCCGGTCTATCACCGACGCATCAAGCACATCGAGATCGATATCCATTTTGTCCGTGACAAAGTCGCATTAGGATAGGTTCGGGTACTCCATGTTCCATCGGCACATCAGTTTGTCGATATAATGACCAAAGGCCTGCCCACGCCTTTGTTCACTAGTTTTCGGTCCAGTTTCTGCGTCCGTTCCTCTCCCGCTGCGACTGTGGGGGTATTAAACAGATCACTAGTCTAGATTGTATATATATAGACCCGACCTCCCTTATATATGCTTTGGGTGTTAATCATTGTATACATTCTACACTTACCTGATATATTCTTTTTAGTTGTTTTTGTTTTGTCACTGTTGAATTACAGGTTTGTATTGCAACCACTATTTTTTGCGCATGCTGGCATCAAGTGGCAAGGGGCATTATGATGCTGCACACGAGACTGTACCAAGCCCCTAACCTTTTTCTTGTCTTAGCAAACAGTATGCTGTACCTTTATATCCTGACCTTTAAACTGAGGTTAGAACTATGATCTACACTGTCTGTATTGCCTTTCTCCTGGATTATATTTTTTTAGCTTTTCTTGAGACAACCACAATATGTATTATTATTTCAAAAAATATTATAATAGAAAAACAAACAGTGATCAGTTCATATTGTTATGAGGTGGCAATAACGTATTCTATGAAGGGGTCCTCTTGTTCTGCAATCTAACAGCTGGAAACTCAAGCTTTTGGTTTGCAGTTTTTCCACATAACACTGTTTCTTTGTGATCCCTACATGCTGTTTAAATTGACACTCCATCTCCCAGCCTCTGCTGAACGATAAGTTTTCATGGGCATTCTACCAATACATTATTATTATTGATCTAGATCGACCTAAAAGGCTTGATGATGATTGATGATAAAGTTCATATCTGATTAGTAATGTTCTGCTATATGCATTAATTGGACAAATATATGATTTTTTATTCTCTCAGGCCATTATTAGTCCCTACGTATGATCTTGGATGAATACTAATGTTCCAACAAAATGTAGTTTGGAAGAAATGGATCTCACGACAAACATGCTAACCCGTAACTTCCTAGTAAAATCTGTGTACTAGAGCAGGTCAAGCCGAAACTAAAAGGTCACAAAGGCCCCGACAAACCACAACGAATGCCCCTCCATGGCCTAAAGCTCGGGTTCGGCAGCAAGGCCGCCACCAGGGAGAACCTCACCGCGGGATTGGGCGACGTGAAACCGCCGGAGATGTTCGACATACTCAACAAGGCGGCCGTCTGCTGCATCAAGGCGTGCGACAAGATGAACGACCGGTGCGCCATCCCGATGGCGCAGATCTGCGCCGCGCTCGCCTGCCTCGGCTGCTACGAGTGCTGTGCCGAGGTTTGCTGTGGAGGATCCGATTCATAGTGGTCAGCATCACCGCAAACCAGGCCTCTGGTTGTGTTTGTAATGGGGAGATTATTCGAGTGTACATAATAGAGTTTGCGAAAAGCCCGTACTGTACAGCTTGATCAAGTATGGTCAGGTCGGTCGTTGGTTGTACAATTTGCCCTTGATAAACCCATCAGAATTTGGACCTCTCCAAAGTCCAAAACGTTCTGGCGTTATTTTACTGTGCGAAGTAGATTCGCAAAGGTTAGATTCTGAGAGCATTCAAACATGTATGGGCTGTTTGGTTAGAGGAATCAAACCGTTTTTGTGGGATGATGAACCAACTTGTTCTGTTACTCGGACCTAACAAACCGATAGGATCGAGTGGTCAATTGATTTTCAAGCTTGTCGATGAGTTGACCTCCAAATGGGAGAGTATTTCATCATGATCAGTTGTTCTGGAATTTGCATTTGGGTAGTCTCACGCATGAGCCTCAACCCAGCTAGAGCTACTTCCCAAGACGCGAAGGGAAAATAAAAGATGGTATTGACAAGTAACGTGTTTCCCCACAAAGGATCTAATGAGCTCGGTAATACGGCCATTTAGAGCCCATCCAAATGGGCCAACATGTGCATATATAAGCAATTTTATGCGATAAACAATGTATGTTGGTTTGACAAAATGATTATAATACAACCTACAATTATGTCATTGTTTCTCTCACCCATTAAAAACTAAATAGCGTCCACTGTTCCACACCTCTATCACCATTATTGTGTTGCATATTTCAGGCCGTTTTTTTTTCAATCACTTAGAAGGTGCGCGCACACCACTATCACGTACGTTGCAAGTACACACCCACATCCCTTTAAAACATGTAAAAAAACAGAGATCAACGATAAATCGATAACATCGGTAAATTTTTAGAGAAAAGCTGAAAGCTCACACGCACGTGCATTATTGCGGACGGAGGTAATAGTACATTGTTGTGATAGCGTCAAGACCCTACTGCCGCTATCGCAGCTGCTACAGAGTACTATCATGGTGTCATGCATGACCCTAGCTAGAGCTACAATAGTGAGAAAATATCAAAAAAAAATGAAGTCCTACAAGTAGTAGTCTAGTTTTTAATAGACAACGTCTTTTAATCACATATTTAACTATTCATCTTATTAAAAGATTTATATAATTATAATTTATTTTATTATGATTTAATTTATTATTAAAGATATTTTTAGTAATACTTATATTTGTTACAAGCGAATTAATCAGCTTGGCAGTTTTGACCAATCAGAGTCGATCCATATGGACCATATGGGCCAACATGGATCCTGGGGAGGACAAGTGCCACGACCAGACTCCTCCGTGTCGGGCTGACACCTGTTTGTTAATGACCACTCATCGATCTAATTAACTCATTAGCTCCACTATTAATTACCCTCCACGAGGTCCGCAGGCCTCGTTAATCCCCCTCCCCTCCGCCTAAATATCGAGAGATCGTTCCTGCCTGGGCTGGTTAGTGGCGCTTAATTAAGTAATTAGGCTCGTGCCCCGTCGGGTTAAACTAGGGCTCGAATGGATGGGTGGGTCAGAGCCCACGTATGCGCGAGCGGATCGGGTAGATTGGTCCTGCGCCGTTGGATCGGCGCGAGGCGGCGGCTGGCGTTGCGCCACGTGTCCACGCTTGGGTTCCAGGGCTCTTTGGGCTCTGGCTATTGGCTACCGCACCGGACACCTGGTACGGACGGGTTGGATAAATTCTACCGGTTTAAATGGCTCCAGAGCTTGCAGCTCATCTCTCATGAGCGCTTAGTTTCTAGGATACTTCTGTCTGGGTGGTGCTATCTTTTGCCATGCAAAATTTTGAAGAAATTCGGAATGCGGGGGTGGTGATTTTAAATAGGAACGATAGAATTGAAAAAGATTAGGTAGAAAAAAGAAAATATAGGCTGAGATTTTTCTTTTACCATGATTTTTAGGTTTGATTCTATAGGAGAATTGGTGAGCCTCTTAAGATGATTATATTATACAATTGTCACGGTAAAAAAAACAATCAAGTCATTATAATGTTTTAAATGATGCTAAAATGGTAGATCTGTATATACTAGCTAGTCATACATTAAAATCCAGTGGCCGCCTTATAAACGGATACAACAAGTACGCAATTTGGCCACTAAACTCGATCGAGATTAGCCAATGGGTCGCTGACTTAATGTGTGTAGCACTCACTTGCAACCCCCTATATAATTCCAGGGGGGTAGGGGAGCCTGAACCTGAAGGCCACTTCCCATTTCTTTTACTCCCAGCTCTCCCCTCCCTCTCAAGCTCTATCTCTAACTCTGAACACCTCGCAATGGGTTGGCACGTCATGGTAGTACTGTAGTAGCAGCAGCATCCAAGCCCAATCAAAGCAGGCGCCAGGTTGAAACTGGCCAATCAGAGGGCTCCTGCAAAACCCTGAAACTGGTATCATCAGCTAGATTCTTTTGCCTCCCTGCTGCAACTCTCTCCGACGTGCACATCGTCGTTTCGCCGCCGCCATCTCATTGCTCGAATCATCATCGGAATTCTAGCTAGGCTAAGCTAGCTGCTACCTATGGGGGTAAGCTCAAGTGCATGCTAGCTAGGTTTTAATCCATGTTGCTATCACCGTTCGAGTAAATTCTGTTCTCCTGTGATATGCCTGTTGATTATGTCTTGTGATTTATGTGTTTTTTTTTGTTGATTATTATTCCGTTTTGCAGATCATTAATTGGGTGCAGAATCGACTCAATGCTAAACAAGACCAGAGACGAACTGAGTCTGCTGCTGCAGTGAGCTCATCAGCTCGCAGTGAGCTCACTGGTTTTAACTCAATTGTTTCATGTGAAATTCCTACGATGATCTAGACACACATCCTGTTAATTAGTACGTAAGTAGAGGTGATGCATGCATGCGCTTGACGTTTTGTCGACGTCGATGGATGCTACAGGCCGAGGGGAGATCGGTTGCCGCCAAGAAGCTCGCGATGAGAAGATCGCCGGTGATCACTGGCCGGCGCCGGGAGCCCATGGCCACGGCGGCCTCCTCTCCATCGGGACGCTCGGGAACGAGTCGCCGCCTCCGCCGGTGCAGCCAGAGGCAGCGGAGGGATCGGCGCAGGACGTGGCGGACTTCACCATCGAGGAGGTGAAGAAGCTGCAGGAGGCGCTCAACAAGCTGCTCCGGCGAGCCAAGTCCAAGTCCAGCAGCCGCGGCTCGACGGCGGACCACAACGAAGAGCAGCGAGGGGACCTGCCGCTCGACAGGAGCAACCTGCTGCCGCTCGACAGGTTCCTCAACTGCCCCTCCAGCCTCGAGGTCGACCGGAGGATCTCCCTCCGGCACGCGGCGGCCGACGGCGGACAGAACGGCGAGTTCTCGCCGGACACGCAGATCATACTCAGCAAGGCACGCGACCTCCTCGTCAACACCAACAGCAGCGCCATCAAGCAGAAGTCCTTCAAGTTCCTCCTCAAGAAGATGTTCGTCTGCCGCGGCGGCTTCTCGCCGTCGTCGACATTGAAGGATCCAGTGGAATCAAGAATCGAAAAGGTCTTAAACACAATAAATTACGATTCAACTATATATAGTTAATACGATCACTGATGAAACAATGCAAATTAATACGATGTTTATTTCACGTTTGTGTTCATATGCAGTTGTTCAGGACGATGCTCCACAAGAGGATGAACACTCGTCCGAGCAATGCGGCGTCGTCGAGGAAGTACTATCTGGAGGATAAACCCAGGGGGAAGATGCAAAGGGAACATCTCCATGATGATGAAGACGATGAGAATGGAGAAGATATCTTTAAGTGGGACAAAACAGATTCAGATTGTAAGTGACAACGAGTAATTTTATTTTCTGCTGTATTTGTGTGCACTCTTGCATATATATTTCAGACACATGGATGGGAAGATTATTGCAGTAGTTTGTGTAGAAATAATTAAGCATGAACTGATGAGTGGAGCTTCCTACTGTTTTGCAGTCATTGTTCTAGAAATGTAAAACGAGATGCACGATTCAATGAGATCATTATTGTTTGCACAATGGTAGGTTACCGTGTGGAATGTGAACCCTACACTCTGCTATGTAAGAATTATACAAGTCAATTCACCACTGAATTTTGGATGCCATTTTTTTCAGACTACATAGGCATGATGGTGGCCTTGTGTCCTGATTTACGCGACAGAAAATTCCCATTGTTTTGATGCCATAGTAATCCCCATATATTGAGGTTCGCTTGAAAGGCGAAACGATCAGACGAAACATAGAAATCGAGATGCACCACGGTGTAATTCTGAATGAAGATCAAGCATCGATCGGGATTGGCTAGTTCAAGAATTGGAGTTGAGCTGAAAACAAGAGTAATTTTCATACTTCAGCTTATGTTTCACTATCTTTTTTTCCTTTTCAGATGTCAGATAGTACAATTGGTGTACGTTTCACCATATAGTACTCCTCCCATGTATACTTTCATTTTCATTAATTTTGTGGGATACAACAAGTTTCATCAGCTAGTGAACCCTCGTGCTCTTATTCTACTTTCTATGTGATCATCTCAAGAACATGGTGCATGATAAATATATACCCGGATGTCCCCAAACAGAAGTGCAACTAGGGTTCTTGGGACATGCCCATGGCCGAAATCGGTAAGCCAACCTAGAGCAGAGGGTACAAAATTCCCAAATCTCCATTGGCATCCTGAATATTTTTCTGATCAGGGGTAGCTCCCCGGCACATTTGTGTATGTGTGTACCCAACTTTAGGAAAAAAAGGTGCCAAGGAGTGGCTCCCAAGCAACATTCTACACCTTTGGCAAATGCCGATGTGCCATTGAATAATGAATCTGTGCTCTAGTCTCTTCTAGTGCTCACTACTTAGTGTTTATATGTGTATATGTGTATTGTATCCTATGCTCACTACTCAGTGTTTATATGTGTATAATGTATTGTATCTTATGTTCAGATATACTCTGCTAGTATCACATACATTGGTACTTGTTTTGGGATGATTGGTGAAGAGATCTTTTCCTTCATGAGACATTTGATCTTTGTTAGATAAGAAAGGATCCTAGAGATCCACGAGAGTAGAGAGATAAACTAAAATAGGAGCTATACATGATATGCTGGGGTAGAGTTTGTTATCTGAAGCTATATAAATACAGATTTTTTTAGTAGGAATTTTGATGCTATTCTGGTCTGACTGGTGCAAGAATGTCTGGACAGAGAAGAGACACCCATCATTCACCGTTGGATCGATGCATATATATAGAGAGAGACACACACACGTGTGTGGGGAGTTCTAGAAGGAAGAAAGCTAGAAGAAGCGAGAAGATGTGGTCCTGAATCCCGTGTCGCTTTTCGGCGGAAAAAAGAATGCGTCTGAACATGCGGCTTCTGAATCTTACACCGAGCAAGATATATCGCGTTGCGTGTATAACAGTATAAATATCCAAGTAGTAGTGTAACTAAGTGATGACGCGTCAACTCTGATCGGTGCCATATCGGCGGTGAATCACTCAGATATTAGAAAAGGATCGCATCTAGTATAACTATTTTCTCAGCCCGTAAATATAAGATGTTATTTTTATATAAAAATTAAGAAAGAAGTGGAAAGATAAATCATAATATAAAAGATAATAATCAAGAGAATAAATAAGTACAAAAGATAATGGTTGAAAGAATAAACTAGTAAAAAATATTAGATGTTAGGTGAGGAATAAACTAGCACATAAGTTGATAGACAGAGAAGAAAGAACTGTTTAAAGATCTTTTTTTTTACAAATAAAAGGGACAAAATCCCTTAATTTTTGGATGAAGAGAGTAGGAGTTGATTAGCCATTACTTGTAGACAGTAGACACTAGCGGGGGATTTTCAGGTGTTGACTGACAAAGAATGGCAAGAGTGAAGGTTACTAGGTGAAGCAGGACGCTTTACTGCTCAGGACCATGTTGCCTATGTAGGTGAAAGAAAGATCATACCTGTGGGTACAGTAAGCTAAGCTGCAGCTTTCGAGGGGATTGTGAATAGCACTTCACTGCTCAGGATCAGGTTGCCTCGAGTATTTCTGAACTGCACCCACGCGACGCGTCTGGTAAGTGAGCTTGGGCTGCAGCAGTGGAACCCTGTTCACCGATACCGAGCTGTGAATTCACCCATTTGGACCTGATAACTGTGTACTCTTTCGGTCCCCGAATAAATAATTATTTTGGGTTTAATTATTTTAGAGTATTATTTTTTTCACTCATCATCTCTCCTTTAAATGTCTCTCATCTTATCCCAACTATTTTTCCATTCATAAACATCGCTGATTTAATAAAAGATATATTAGTTGTTTTTCTTTTGAGACAGGTAGTGTTTTTTTAAGGAGATAATTGTGTACCTTGATCACTAGGCCTGATAATTGTGTACTTCGCTTTTTTAGGGAGATAATTGTGTACTTCGATCACTAGGCCTGATAATTGTGTTCTTTTTTTAGGGAGTGCTTTTTTTTAAGAAGATAATTGTGTACTTTAACCACTAGGCCTGATAATTGTGTACTTTGCTTTTTTTTAGGGAGATAATTGTGTACTTTAATCACTAGGCCTGATAATTGTGTACTTCGATCACTAGCAAAGAGACCGCTGCTCACACAGGAGAGGAATCAAGAGATGTCGAGGCTAGGCGAAAACAAGCAAACGACACCACGACTCCACGAGCAAATGCCAGGGAGGGACGGACACAGGTCGGTCCACGAATAATCCGTAACTAGAGCTAACTCAACAAAATAGACAAAGATTTATTTTTGATATTAAATAAACCTTAGTGTATTAAGTTAAACTAGAGCTAGGCATGGATTACCAAGGGCCACCCATGCCCATCTCTAATCGGGAGAGCAAAAAATAGTAGCAGCCAAGGTAAAGCAAAGCGGAAATTGAAGAACGCGACAAAACAAAACTGCAGCGAAACAATGCCGCTATGGAGACACAAACTGAAATACAACCTGAATGGTCTTTAAACATTATAAGGAGTAAGAACGAGCTCAGTGGTAGAGTGCTCCAATTTGGACACCAACGACTAAGGTTCAAAACTGCTCAAGAACTAGTTGACACCATGACGACGATGACATACAACGGTAATTCAAACTCCGGGATTTGTTCTGTGCACCGACCGCCATCACCTGACTCAAGGAAGATCATCTCTGCAAGAAAACATAATCAAATTGTTAGTTCGGAACAAGGATGGCTCAAAGGCAGGTGAAATTTGCAATGCAGGTGATATTTGTCACCATATGAAATCAAATTGATGTGCAGCAAATGAGCTATCTAGATACGAGCAACCTCCTGAACATATAGAGAATATTGTATCGTAGCTTCTTTAACAGTTCATGCACCATCATACAGAGAATATATGATGGATTCCTTGCAAACTAATAGAGAAATATAGGATAGATTCCTTGAAAACAGTAGCTAGTCAGGTGATTACTCCACTATAATTATAAGCACCAGTAACCAATAAAATGTTAGGCTTTTAAACTTTTGGGACAACTTACAGATCTTGTTGAACGCAACAATGTCGCAGCTCTGGATGTACTCATTCGCTGGCTCAGTGTAGAAGTGGTCCTCGATGAGACTGTCAACCGAGACAAGATCATCGACGATTGTCATCATGATTTGCAATTTCTTGATGCCGTAACCAACCGGGACAAGTTTGGCTGCAAGCAGTGGTATATATTCATGTTACAATCTAACAAAACCAGCATACAAGACAGCATGTGCAAAACTAAATTTCATAAGTAGGAAAACGTTAGTGTAGTAACATACATGCACCCCAAAGGAGGCCTTCCATCTTCACATTCCTTACAGCTTCTTCCAACTTGGTCATGTCAGTCTCATCATCCCATGGTTTGACGTCAAGCAACACTGAGGACTTCCCAGCTGAAAAAAAGTATGACAATTTAGCAGTAGCACTCTATTGAATTTATAAGGATAAAACATAGCAGCAATGCAATACTAGGAATAGTGACTGTTTAGTTTTTCCTGGAACCACAGATGAGAATAAAATAAACAATTGTACTCTTCATTGTTACATGAGAATAATATAGTAATAATGTAGCACAACATACATTCCTTCTTCTTGCCAGAAGCCTTGACTGCAGCAGCACGCTCTTCAGCTGCCTTCTTCTCCTCTTCAGTCTCCTCCCCAAAAAGATCAACATCATCATCGTCATTATCGTCAGCTGCAGGAGCCTGGAATTAGAAGATATGATGATAAAATTGAGATAGTAACAGGCATTATTAAAATGTAAAAATGTAATTTGCGAACAGCACCAAATTACAAGCATATAGACCACTTCGTAGATTTCAGGCAAACAAGATGCAAGGCTAGGGCTGTGACCTTTGTGTCAGCAACATCAGGAGTTGCAGCTGCAGGAACAACTGATGACTCAACCTTTACACCTTGACCATCAGCAGTAACATCGCTGAACATGGATACAACATTCAGCAAATTCAGAACACTGTACATGAGATGTTAAAAAAAGTTGAAAAGAAGAGCTAAAATGCATACCTCAGCAGTAGGAGCGCATCAATGTGAGTGTACCACCTTGCAACATTGGTATAGCTCGAAGAGGGCGCAGTTGAGAATGCAGAGTACACAGCCAGGTCATCCTTGGAAGCTTGATAACTGAAAGCAGATAATTGCAGGGTTAAAGACCAGTGAACATAAATGGCCATTCAGGAAATACGGTGGGCACTCATCACATACCCAGTGATGTAGCTGCGACTGAGAAGGTAGTCATCAAGCTTTTTGAGGCCTGCCTCAGAGCTAACGTTGGAGAAAGAAACTGCCATCTACCCTCAAGAAAAAATCACTAGTGGTCTGTTGCCACAGAGAGAGAATTGTTCGATCAACTAGAAGAGCCAATTCACAATAACCAATGCATGATACAATTAGCAGCCATACGTGTTACTTACAATGTAGATTACGGCAACTATAAAAATAACAATACCCCTCTGTACTGAACCTAAACCTTTTCTTTGTTTCTGAATTTTCATAGCTTAACTAAACATTGAAAGATGGCAACTTTTAGCACATTGGACTACAGAACCAACTAAATTTTCATTCGAAAATAACAGCTTCTAGCACATTGGATGACAGAATCAACTACACAATTAAACATCGCATCCGAATGCTAAGGAAAAGCACCAGCAGATCCAAAAATAATAATCATATCACTGCGGGTATGCAGCTCTTCACTTACTAGCATACAATGATACGAATCTAAGAATGTCTAGAAACAGGGGCCGCCAAAAACTAGTCAGGTTTACTTGTACTGTGATTTACCGCGACGATATACAGAACCAACTCATCCTAATCCTAATGGTTTTAAGAACCAACAGACCCAACAGCATGTATCCTCTAAGGCCAATCAGCTTTTCCCTCATCACTACTCTAGATACAACAAATATACAAACAGGTAGTAGAAGATATGGAACAAGACTCACAGAGGAGCCAAGCATCCAAAACCTAATCGCCGGTGCCGCTGCATGACTACCGCAAAATCTAACCGCGCAATCCCGACAAAGCTAAACGGATCAGGTAAACACACTCAAATCTTACGCACGGTTTGACCAACAGAACACCAAAACCTCGCCAAATCAGCGAGATGCCCGAACCTAAGGTCGGTAATCGGCCGCGAACTAGCCAGCGAGAGACGAACGGGCCTGCGAGCCTTACCGGATCGGATCGGCGGCGAGGAGGAGAGGCCCTGGATGCGGCTGCGGCTGCTGGCGACGGCGCGGTGCAGGAGAGAGGCCGCGGGCTAGGGGATTGGCGTATATATATCGAGGGTTTGTGGGCTGGTCCCAGCCGTCGGATCCGATCCAGCGGTGAGGGAATCCATCACGGGATATACCCCGGATCCCGACGCGGTGGACCGTCGAATTGGATCTGAATTAATGGGCCGCGGAGTCCTTTTCACAGATTTTTTTAGCCCATATTGTTTCAAATTTAAGCCCACCTGAAAGCGAAATGGCTTTTTTTTTCTTCTGTCGACGCCGCGAACGGCAAGAGCTCCGGGTAAGACGGCGGTGAGCCAGTCGCTGCACTCATTGACCGATGGCTTTAAAGGGAAAAGAAATGCTACGCTAGAGGCCCAGATTGTTTCTCATTATCATGGTCACGCTTTTCAAATTTTAATAGTGTGTTTTCTATTAAAAAAATTATATAAAGTTACTTATCTTATATTTTTAAATTTGAAAGACCACTTCAGTTTTTTTATATTTGACATTATTAGTTTTTAAATCTATATTTAAACATTCATTTTATTAAAAATAATTATTATTTATTTTGTTGTAATTTGTTTTATTATCAAAAAAAATTAAGTATGACTTATATTTTTGTATATTTGTATAAAAAAATAAATAAGGCAAATGATTAAATGTATGTTTAGAATTCAATGACATAGAACCAAAAAAATTAGTTAATTTAGTCATTTATATATAGTAGCACAAAACCAAACAATAGAAAATCTAAAAACATCATGAGAAAAGAATACCACCAAAGCATGCCTAATTATTTTTCTTTGAACGACAGAGTCAGACTAATTATAATACTAATGCTAATTTAGCTGCTCTAATTGATCTCTTGCCATTCGATCGATCGCGTGAAGGTCATGAAATTTAGACGAGATGATCACTCGATTCTGAAAGCAAAAACAAGGTAAGTTAATTAAATTAAGCGTGTGGTGGTGGTTAGGTCGTGAACCAAACGACGCATGCAGTACGCATATGCAGTCATGTGGTTTCCTGCCCAACTGATGTAGTGGGTTTCTTCTTCCTTGTTCGCGACCTATTGCAGCTAGCGAAGAGTACTCTTTGAGCTTTTTGTTTACGACTTTTTGGTTGATTAGGATTAGGATGATTTGGCCGCAGATATTTGCTAGTGGAGGGGTGCATGTCAAATGCATGCAAGTCACTAACTACACATGGTCTATGTCTGAATGTCTGATTCTTCGCTCAACGATCACCTCTGCAACATTAATCCTCTTCCTTTTTCTTCTTCTTATGTTTTCTCTTCGCGTCCTAAAGAAAACAACAGTGTAACTCATGATACAAATCAGTTTACTACCCGTCCCAAGATACAAGGAAGACGGAGGTACTCTCTTTATTTTATTTTATTTTATAAATTATTTTATTTTATTTTATAAAACGTTTTGATTTTTTAAAATTTAAACTTTTTTATATTTGATTAATTTTGAAAAAAATATATAAATATTTTAAACACAAAATAAATATAGTATCAAAATATATTTAATGTTATATAGAATGAAATTATTTTGGTGTTATAAATATTATTATACTTTTTATAAAAAATTAAACTTTTAAAAAAATCAAAACGTATCGTGTAATATGTTTAATATAGAACGGAGGGATTAGGAAGCAACGATTACAGCGAGACCGGTAACAATTTAACAATACAGTAGTTACAAAACGTTAGAGTAGGAAGCAACGATTACCGTGGTGATTAGATCGTCATTGACTTGACTGGGACCAAGAAAGGTGTGGAGTAAAATGAGTAAATGACGACACACACACGTGGCTTTCAAACCGCTAAAACCCCAATGGCACGTTAGTACGTCACAAAAACCTCAACATCAGGCACTGCACTTGCAGTAGTCTGGAATTACACGCTCACGGTCACCCCAGTCCAGAAGTAAAAAAAAACGCCATTAAACAAAGCAAAGAGGAAGTAAGGAAACTTGTCACAGTATCACTGCTCTTCCCAAACCCTAGTCTTCTTCTCCCACCCAAGAGTGATGTTTGTCTGCTCAAGGCACCAAACATTTTGCTCACATAACCGTAGTGATATTTAGCTAGAACACATTTTACCATTTTGGCTTTTAGAGAGAAAATTATTATAAGAATCTCATAAAAATATATTGTATCCTCAATTTATCTATATCAAAATTATGCGTAGATCAATTGTTTTTCTTGACTATAGGTTATAATAAGTATTACTTATATTACTGTAGATTAAAACGCATGATTAAACATATCCGTGCACTTCATATGGCATAGTGTTCAACGAAATGGAGCCTATCATGTAGCGAGATAATCTCAATGTCAAATCTTGCTCGGCCTTGGTTCCAAGTTTTGTCATGCATGTCTGCCAAATTCCATCTCTCAGTTTTGTTACTGTTCGTGGACTCCCTGGTTTTTCTCTGCGGTTTAATTAGGGGGTGGACCTAACAATTCATGGCGTCTCCAGGTAAAAGTCGTCTCTTCCGTTCTCCCTCCACTTCTTGGGATCCCACCACCTCTCGTATTTCTACGCCACGCGACGCTCCCGTGGTAGTAGCAGTAGCACTAGTGTACTCAAACCAACACGGTGGAGGAGAAGTCTCTCTCCCTCCTCCGGCGATGCCAATGACGCCTTCCATGAGACTCCTCCTCCTCCACGTCGTGGCGGCGGTGGCCGTGGCCGTTTCCTGCGCCGTCCTTTGTGCGGAAGCGTCGGTGCATGAGTACACAGGCGATAGGTTCGCCGGCGTTGGCAATGGCTTTGTACTGCACGGCGGTAGCGAGGGAGTTTACGCATCGGCGACAGCGGAGTCGTTCGTCCGGTATGTGCTTGAGCTCTTACCAGCGGAGTGGATGTTGTGGGTGTCATTTCTTCGTCGTTTGAAATTGGTTCTTGGAAGCAGCTTCGAGAAGGTCGCGTTCAGTAGGACGCCGGTGGCCGCGTCCGTGGCGGAGGAGGATGGCAACCGGACGGTCAAGGTGACGGCGGTCATCTTCGAGGCCGGAGACCGCGACGCCGTCGGGGGGTCGGACGTCGGCGGCGAGCGTGCGCTCTGCTGCACGCCGGCCATGGCGAGGCTTGGCGGGTGCACCGAGGGAGCGGTCTTGTACCGCGCGTCGTCGTCGAACGGCACCGCGGCGCCGGCGGCGGGCTCCGGCTCTGTCTGGCCCAAGGTGCTCACCGCGTCGTTCCTCCCCGGAAGCCTCACAGCGGCGTTCCCCGACGAGACCGTCGCTGTGGCTCGCACCGGGATGTACAGCCTCCAGTTCGTCCACTGCGACCCCTCGCTCGCCGCCGGGCAGGTGGCCGCGGAGGGGAAGACCATCTGGAAGAACAACCGCGGCTACCTCCCCGGTAGGATGGCGCCGCTCAAGCCGTTCTACGGAAGCATGTCGCTGGCGTTCGCCGCGCTCGCCGCGTCCTGGTTCGCCCGGTACGCGAGGTTCTGGCGGGAGGTGTCGCCGCTGCAGAACTTCGCGACGGCAGCCATCGCGCTGGGCATGGTGGAGGTGACGACGTGGTACTTCGACCTCGCCGAGTTCGACGAGTCGGGCGTCCGGCCGGCGGGGACGACGTTCTGGGCGGCGACGTCGGGCGCCGTGCGCGGCGCGGCGTCGCGCCTGCTGGTGCTGCTCGTTTCCATGGGGTACGGCGTGACGAGGCCGGCGCTGGGGTGCACCAGCGCCAGGGTGGCCGGCCTCGGCGCCGCGTACCTCTGCGCGGCGGAAGTGCTCGATGTCCGCGAGAACGTCGGCATCGTCAGCGACCACTCGCCGGCGAGGAGGCTCTTCTTCATACTCCCCGTTGCCATCCTCAACACGGTGTTCATCTACTGGATCTTCAGCTCGCTATCAAGAACTCTCACCAAGCTCAAGGTGCGCCGCGTAATTCAGCATCATTTGATCCTCTCTCTTGCAAAATACTGCTAGTATCAATTTCTATTACACCGAAAATGCACATCATACCACACACGGCACATCAGAATCACACACCCGCAAAGACGCCTGCAAAATTCTATCAATTATTTAGAATCATCAAGGATTCTGCAGTTAATTCCGATTGTTACAGGCGAGGCGGATGACAGCGAAGCTGGAAATGTATCGGAAATTCACCAGTTCTCTCATCATCACCGTCGCCCTGTCCCTCGGCTGGATCACATTTGAGGTAACACCTACACTACAGTCCTAGCTGTTTTCTGATGGCTCGGCAACTTCACAAACGAACATTTCAGCATTTGTTTTTGCTCTCATAAAAAACTCTTTTTTCCCGTTGTTTTTGTCGGCTCTACTGGTGACTTTTATCATCACGATACTAATTGTTTACGTAGTACTGCATTAGTACAAGCTCATAATAATTAATTCACATAAGAAAGATTTTTAGAACTTCAAAATGATGTTCCAAAAATCCAAATGCAGGTCCACTTCAAGTCGACGGACAAGAACAACGAGCGGTGGCGGGTGGCGTGGGTGATCCCGGCAATGTGGCAGCTCATCTCCTTCGCCCTCCTCTGCGCCATTTGCCTCCTATGGGCGCCCTCCCAAAATTCAATGAGGTACACATGCTGCTGATCACCGTTATTTCAGCCCATCGACATGGACCATCATCCCATCAAGATCGACATTTACGTGCTCGCGTGTGTGTGCGTGTGTTGTTGCAGGTTTGCCTATTCGGGAGAGGAGTGTGACGAGGACGCGGAGGACAGTGATGATGACACGGAGGACACGCGGCGGCTGATCAGGCCGGGGCCGCTGTCCTACGTGGACAACTGGGCGTGCTACGTCACGCAGGACGCCAAGATCATACTTAGGACGGACTCCGGCGTGTACGCCAAAGCCGGCGAGGAGTACAAACGGGTGTGAGGAGCGTGCTACAGGTAGCAGATGGGACAGAAAATGAGCAACGGATTAAGGAGGTGTTGATTAGTTTAAACACGATTGGTACACTGTCAACTGGTTCGAAATCTGTCTAGGTAGCTTAATTAGGGGAGCGTTGTTTTAAAAAAAGTTTAATTAGGGCAAGAGGGGCAATGTGGAACAGCGTTAGTCCCCACCTGTTTGTATGGATCCATGAGCTCGTCATCTTGACGATCTGGAGGATAGAATGATAGATATATAGGAAGATACACACAGTTAAGTTCTTTAATTAATAAAACCATCGGTGACTAGTTTTTCCTATGTTTTCATTTGTGGTATAGGAAGAGATTTTTAGAATACCAGTGATAATATTTCAGCTTATGCATTGGGGCACGCTCAGCCTCCTTTGCACAATAGCTGAAATCTGAAACTTACCCTTGCCCGCCAATGTAGTAAAATTGATGATAACGCATTACTTTTGCTTATGCACGATCACTAAAATAGTGAAATTGATAACACTTCAAATTCACTACAAAGTGAAATCAATAACACTTTGAAATAATATTTAGTTGGGTGATACTTGTCCAGTTTCACATTATTTATTGTTTTAAATAAGGTTGGGTTTAAATTTTTTAAAACTTTGACTATAAATAATTTTTAAAATATGTTCTTTAATCAATAAAATCATATAATCATATTTTATTGATATATATATTATAATAAAAACAGTATGTTCTTTAATCAATAAAACCATATATTTATTTGTATTTATATATATTATAATAAAAATAGGAAGTAGTTAATAATTTAAAACACTATATTTTGGTTGGTTGGGTGATACTTAAAAAATTAAAACAATTTGAATTAAGATTTAATTGGGTGAACCAAACTAAACTTAGTTAACAATTCGAATTAAGAATTGGTTGGGGGTGCGCTAGGCTCAAGCAGCAGTGCAACGCCTAAGCAACGCTCGAGGGCCCTAGTGGCAAGCCACTATTACGAGCCCTCTCCCACGAAAAATAAATTTAATATCAAAAACGGACACGTAGCCCACATATCAGATATTAAACTGATAAGAACAGATACTACACTTGATCTTAGCCAAAAGGCCGAGAAAGGTATGAGTTGTCAGGTGATACTACCCCTGGTTTTATAGCTCTCCTGCTCCTCCTTCCTCTCAGAACTGGAGATATGGTACTAAACAGAGCACTGCACCTGGTTCGTTACTTTGGGATAATTGTCTTGTATCACAACTCTCCAGGCCTAAAAACACTGGAGGGCCCAATAGATGCCCATCCTAGCCCAAACCACGTGAAGGCCCAGCTATGTGTTCTCTAGGCTAAATGTAGTGTAAGGTTGTGATTGGCTTAACTTTTTTTTTTAAAAAAAAAGCCGAAGTAATTTTGGATTTTGAGAACAAATTTCGGTCTACTTGGCAGACAGGATTCTAACTCCTAAAAATAATAAATCCATTATAGAGTCCGGAGTGAAGTTGTGGAATGGCTCGCACATCACTCCTAGTTCATTTTTTTAATCACTCCAGTCCACTCTGGTCTGTAGCTAAAATTGTTCGGTTGGGATTTACCACCAGGAGAGATGGAGTTGGAATCTTGCTAAACAAACCATTAGTTGAATTTTTTAATATCCTTTTAGCAATGTTTCCTTTGCGCCAATGACAGTGACAAGAAAACCTATAAAATGAATACCAAAATAAAATTCAAAATCAGTTGCAACTTCCCTGCCTAATTCATATGTCCCTTTTTCTAAAAACCTATGGCTCAGCCTGTAAAAACCAGTTTTTGCCTGCATCCATGAAGCAGGGAGATATTTCAGTTGCTACACCTAGCTGGGAACGAGGCACCGGCCAACTCTATTTCTTCTGTAATAAAAAAATATCCATCTCTTTCTTTCATAGTGTGTGTGGTCTTGCAGAAACAACTTGGCATCAACGGATCAACCAGTTCTGGAGGGCTTGGCATTTTTTGAGGAATATCCTGTGTGTTAATTCTTTGATAAATACGTCGGCTTTTCGTTGGAGCTATCTGTTCATGCCTTAACGTCTCAGCTCTGCCAAGAATATTCCTGCCATCTTCCGGCAATCCTGAGAAGAGGGGAGAATGGGAAGCGTGGACTTTATTTTTGTCAATGAAGTTCGGTGGCAGTTTTGATCATAATTCATAGAATATGTACATGGAGAATTTACAACGTTTTAAATCATCCACTTGACATCTCAACAAGTTTTTTTTTTAAAATATATGTTGTATTTTAAAAGTAGTAATAAAATATATTCCTTGTGAATAAAGTAGTGCCTTGGGTGCTAGACGACAACAAGAAACAACCTAAGTTAGTGGACCATAGTTTGCAATCTCGTTTTGGGTTAAAATGCTAGACCCAATGGTACAACAACTTCTGTGAAACTTTGTGAGGTTTCACAAAAATCAGTGAATTCCGATGAAATTCGACACAATCCGCGTGATATGGGGAGCTCTCAATTTTGGGCTGACTAAATTTGATGAGGGTACACGTTTGTTGACTTTGTTCTTGTTTTTCTAACGAAAACTATTGCCGTCTTTCGATGTCATCTTTGTACCCACTTCGCAGCTACATCCAAGTATATTCGCCCAAGCCAAAAGAATCATCCTACATCATGTTTGACAACTGAATTTGCCTGCCTATTATTGCAACCGTTTTTAACCTGAAGAATTCTACACTGAACCGTTTCACCAAGCATCATCCTGCAGGTGAAGACCGCTGTGAACAGTTGGGTTTGACTCGTGCATGATCAGAAGATTCTGAAAATTATCACGACCACTCCAGCGTATCACATCACCAAATGATTTCGTTCAGCGCTTCACCGCCGCAGCGGCCTCGTCCACGTGTTTTTCTTATATTTTTTTAATTCTCATTTCAACGATCTCCTTTTGACGCATGACTCTGTCACTAGCCAATGAAGATTCGCAAAGAAGAGGGAAATTCGTAATACATTTGAATGTTTTCAAGCCAAACACGTATGGATTTGTTTGTATGTTAACTCGTATCTTACATTATTTAGCCGCTTCTAATTGGGAAGCGGCAAAAAAAGGAAGGGAAAAAAAGAGGATCAAATGATCATCAATAACAGCAAGAAAAAGAAGATAGTTGATCAAATTTACATGGCAGAGCACCGCAGAATTTCCCGGCAAAATAGAAGCCGACGACGACGACGAGGAGGTCATTGGATAGGGATCGGAGACGGCGGCTGGAAGGAGCGGAGCCATTCGTACTCCGGCAGGGTGAGCGGCGGCAACGAGTGGCGCCCGTGGGTGGAGCTGCCGCTGCGGACGTCCTGCATGGTGAGCAGCGCCGCCACGGTGTTGCGGAAGATGCCCAGCTCGGCGGCGGCGAGCTGCTCGAGGTCACGTCGCGCGGCGGCCTGCCCCTCGGGAGCCGTCGGGAACACGGCCCCCATCATCGCCTCGCACTCCCGCACCATCCGCGACACAGTCTCCGTCTTGAAGAAGTGCCGGCGCTCCCGCACCGCCTGCGTCACCGGCGCCGCGAGCGCGCCACCGGTGCGCTTGTCGTGCTTCTTCAGGATCTTGGCCACGCCGATGTAGTTGATGCTGCTGTAGTTGAGCAGCAGCACCATCTCCCCGTGGAAGTCGACGATCTCCCGCCGGATCCCGGCCACCTCCGCCTCGTGCTGCGCCTCCCCCACCGCCGCCGCCTTCCTCTCCAGCGCCGCCTTGATCGCCTCCTGCAGCTCCTGCACCAAGAACACATAGCCACCAATTCGTCAGAAAACCATCCAAATTTGATTTTAACCTATGGCTTTGTTGATTGCTGTACCCTGTGGCGGATGACGAACTCCTCCTCCTGCTCGAGGAAGAAGGAGTCGATCTTGTCGACGTCGGCGTCGAGGGCGGCGACGAACAGGGCCTCCTCGGCCGGGGACGGCGGGCATCCGGAGATGGAGCTCACGATGCGCTTCAGCTCCTTGTAGCTCACGAACTTATCCCTCCACTCCGGGAGGCTCTGCTCGATCTGCCTCTTGAGCAGCTTGCCAAACTTCATTTCTGCAACTGATTAACCGACCAATTAAACTAGCTACCTACAAACTTCTACTAATTAATCTCGTCGCCTCGATCGCTTGCAGCAAGAACAGCATTAGTTAGCTAATGTGTGTTGGTGGATTTGTGTGCGATGAGTGGTGGTAATATAAGAGGAGAGTGTGAATGTGGGTGGTGAACTGCTGGGGAAGAAGAGTGCCGTTCATGGAATATTTACTGGCATATGCTAGGCGTGCTGACAGGGTGGGGTGGGGGTGCCGAAAACGTGCTATGGACACCCCGAGGATTTATTTGGGCGTTGGGTGCCACGTTTAAGTGCTTGCTTTTTTTATATATGTACGATTTGTAACACTGAGATATGTAAATATTTCAAAAGACCATTAAGAGTTGTTTGTCTTCACAACATTTTGTATTTCTAAGAAAAAAATATAGTTTCATACGGAATTTATTTTTTAACAATATTTTGTATGAAATTTATAAAAACTTCTTATATATCCTTTACAAATTGTTGCATAGCAATATAACGTGTATAGAGTTAATGAATTTCCTCCTTATAAAAAAATCAAATAAACTATCACGAGTTGTTTGTCCTCATAGCATTTTGTAGTTCTAAGAAAAAAATATAGTTTCATACGAAATTTGTTTTTTATATTTTGTATGAAATTTATAAAAACTTCTTATTTATCCTTTACAAATTGTTGACAACAAGATATTTAATGAATTTTCTCCTTATAAAAAATCAAATAAACTGCCTGTAATGTACCAAAATTTGTGGTTTGAATTTAAAATTTTCTTGAAGTAAAATTTAAGATTCTAGTAAAACTAGTTACGAATTATCATGTTTTGGTGTATGGTTTATTTGGTGTGTTTCAGCTTAAGTGGCACCTCTGCATCAGAGTTTCTCGCACCATCTAAGCATCG
The DNA here is from genome assembly GCA_030770085.1 of Oryza coarctata. Classification (NCBI taxonomy): domain Eukaryota; kingdom Viridiplantae; phylum Streptophyta; class Magnoliopsida; order Poales; family Poaceae; genus Oryza; species Oryza coarctata. The sequence continues at coordinate 17,784,483 of CM061475.1, forward strand.
CATGGTGGGAACGTTAAGGATGACAAAAAAAACTTTGATCTGCCTGACTTCGTCCAATGTTGAACCATATATACTTGCGTAACTACATATATAATTCTGAACCTGCACACTTGGGATAATGACTAGTGGATGTAGCGATTTTGGTAAAAGGTGTGACATGGGTCCTTGAAGCACGGATAGAGAAAGAGTGGTGACTAAAATTCTAAGCATACAACAAGCATATTCCAGTCTTGGAGGTATAGCCAAAACCATGGGTGGCTTGTGCCTTTTGCTCCCTAGCAAGACACTGCTCCTAGGCTATGTAAGCAAGAGTTGAAAGGGATATGATTCCACGGGATCTTCTTGAAGTTACACCGCTAGAAGCTTTCTAAAGTTCAGCATGTTTGAAGGCATGGCTACCCCACATGTTCACTCTCATTTTTGGTGAAGCTACCCTCTCCGTAGAAATTATTTTGTACATCCGAGTTGTCATTTGTAGTATTATGTAATCATTTTGGATTTATAGCGTCACTCCGAGAGAAAGAAAGAATACTCAAGACACAAGATTAAGGAATATATATTGCAGGTTTCATGCCTTTTTCAAGAATTACAATAACGGTGCACACATGTGCAGATGGTTCAAAACCGTAGGTGACAAAGACTAAAGGTTGTTCCAAGAAAAGGAACAAGTATAGGATATTTTGTGGGAATTATGCTTTTGTTGTAGAAGTAAAGTAAGTAATTTCATTATGTTGGTCATGAATTATATTTGCCTATTTGGGGATTTTTTTTCTCTCTCTGAGACAAATGTCATTTTTTTATAGAAACTTTGGCGTTGGAAAAAGAAACAAAAACTGCCCAAGAATACCATTGTAGTATTGCTATGACCTCTCAGGACACAAATGGCAATTAGTGGCCAGGGAAGAAGAGATACATAATTGCACAATTATATCGTGGAATCATGAATCAGCAAATCCTCCCGAAAAGGAGCACTGCATACAAACATGCAGAACCATTATTTTGACATTAATATTTCTTTTTTGGCTATATTCTCCCCCCATATAAAGGATGGCTGTTAGGGCTAATGAGTTCTCAGTTCATGGTTTATTCAGAGCATATCCACAAAAAAAACCTTGCTTTTGATGTATAGTGATGTTCTCCTGTTTGCCTTTTTTTTACGTCGTTGCTTTTTGGTGAGCTGCATGGATGAGTTCACATCCAGTTAACTCAGTTAGGATGCTTCTACCCTTGATTAGGATCATTTTTTCTGAAAAAAAAGGAGAGCAGATGATAAGACCAGAATAATTTTAAGATAATAGCTAGTATGACATTTATTAATGCAACCTGTGAATAACTCAATATTACAATACACCTTAAGACATTTTTTATAGTCCTTACATATATGGGCAGTGCTACGTGTACTTAAATTTTTTTACTAAGATTAAAATCTCAATCGTTTAATTTAACCGATTGAAAGACAGACAATAAATATTCAATCACAATGTGACACATCGGCGTTTGTAAAATATTTGTAAAAACAATTCAGTGGTATGTGTATCTTTCCCTAACATGATATATTTTCCCAAGCAATGTCACGAGGATCAAATTTGGAGCTCCATTGAGTCGTTTTCCGTTAATTTCGAATGATTTTTGACAAATTTAAAATAAAATTTTAAATATTTCGAATAAAACTGCGCAAGGAGCACATTCGAGCCGGCCCGAGATGCTCGAAATTCGCAAAATTCGTTCGAAATTTGTGAACCCTGATGAGACAACGTTGTTGACTTGGCTGATAGTAGATGGGCTTCGACGAAGGCCTAGCTAGAGATGGGTCGGATATTTCGCAAATTGAAGCCCATATATGAGGCCAATGGAAAACGGCCCACCAACGGAGTGCACACGAAGCAGATATGCATTAATTGGACAAATATATGATTTTTTATTCTCTCAGGCCATTATTAGTCCCTACGTATGATCTTGGATGAATACTAATGTTCCAACAAAATGTAGTTTGGAAGAAATGGATCTCACGACAAACATGCTAACCCGTAACTTCCTAGTAAAATCTGTGTACTAGAGCAGGTCAAGCCGAAACTAAAAGGTCACAAAGGCCCCGACAAACCACAACGAATGCCCCTCCATGGCCTAAAGCTCGGGTTCGGCAGCAAGGCCGCCACCAGGGAGAACCTCACCGCGGGATTGGGCGACGTGAAACCGCCGGAGATGTTCGACATACTCAACAAGGCGGCCGTCTGCTGCATCAAGGCGTGCGACAAGATGAACGACCGGTGCGGCCGCGGCGGGGCGGGGGTGACCTCGTGCCGTCGTGTGGATGGCGGTGGCGGCGTCCGGCCTACTCGGCCGGGCCGCGGCAAGGCGCCCCGCCGCGCATTCCGGCCCACCCAAACAAAGCGGAGAGGGCCCAACGCTTTCCTTAAACCCCGGCAGCCTGCACCGAACCTCCACCTCCGCTCTCATTCATCCCCGCCTCTCTTCCGCAGCCGCCGCCACCGTGGAACCCTCAACCCCACCGCCGGCGAGCCCTTTCGCGCCGCTTCACGCGTAGAAGCCGCCCTAGCGCTGCTCCCTGGGGGCATACTGCGGTCTTCCGCTTCCTCGGCGCGCTCCTCCACGGCAGTGTTTCTGCTCGGTAAGCTTCCTGGCTTCGCCGCTGTGCCGCCGAACTCCTGCTCCTTTTCATCCAATACGCGGCCCGCCGGAGCAAGCCGAGCGGTCGGAGGCTTCGTTCGTGAGCGGTGACAGGCTCTCTCACTGACCAGGGGATTCCTTGGAACAAAATTCTTTTTTGTTTTTTTTTGTTTTTGTTTTTTGCTTCAAGCGAGAGCTGAGGTTGATTGACTGGTTGTTATAGCGATATGATTTTGTATTCGTGTTCTCTTGGCAGGATATTTTATGTAAAATTGGAATCCTGAGCGTGTTCTTTCTCAATCCCGTCCATTCTAATCAAGGAGGCCTGGTCCATGAGGTGTAATTTCTGTGTAGGTTCTTCTTGCTTCTGCCGGTCATGTCAATGTAAGGAGGGGATTAACGTCCCTTGTCTATGCACAAGGCAGTGCCAGGGTTCCTGCGTCAAGCCCTTGTAACCAGAAACCGCCTGCAGGCGTCGCGCTTTACTTCTCTGGCTTGTTGCTTGAACAACCTGGATCATCAAGAGCCCACTAAAAGCACCATTTCCAGCGAATATAGAAGTCAGTGCCTTCTTCCCTTGATCACAGTAGTAGTGCGGACTTCAAACTGGGACGTTGCCAGAAACATAAGCTTCAGGGAGTGTGAGAGGTTATATGGTCTTTCCCAGTCAATTGGGTTTTTTGCTTTGCTTATACAGTCATTCTTGCCGCAGAGGATAATAGAGGTTCGGTGCTTGATTCAGAGCATTGTTGATTACTGTGGAAATGCTGGTCCGGTGTTGTTTGAGTTGGCACCTATGCTGGTGAACAATTTGGTTGGATCGATAACCTTGCTTCAAGTTAATGCTGCATTCATTTGGGTTTTTATAGAGTTGTCAATGTTTGAGGATGCTCTTGTCACCTACATTGAGGCCAAGAAGATTGGAGTTGAGCTGCAGCTTTTCAACTTCTTGCTAATGTCCTTAGTCAAGAGGAATCAGGTCATGTATGCGAGGAGTTTGTTTGATGATATGAAGAGCACTGGTCTCTCACGAAATGTCTACTTTTATTCAATTTTGATGAGTATGTATACGCATGGTGATAAACTATGCTTGGAGGAAGCTTTTGATCTTCTTTGTGAAATGAAAATCAGAGGTGTGGAGCCAACTGTGGCAACCTACGGAACCTACCTGTATGGACTTTGCCATGCCAGCAGGTTGAATCTGCATGGGACTTTCTTCAAGTGCTTAGACAGAGAGGTTGCCCTTGCAACAGCTATTGTTTTAATGCAGTGATTCGTGGTTTCTGTAACGAGAATCAGGTTCACAAAGCCATGAAGGTATTTGATGAGATGAAGAAAGGTGGGTTTGTCCTAGATGTCCATAGCTACAGCATACTGGTTGATGGGTTATTCAAACAATGTGATCTAATGTCAGGTTGTGTATTGCTTGATGAAATGGCAAGAACTGGAGTCAGTCCTACTCTGGCTTGTTACAGTTCACTTTTGCATGGTCTTTGCAAAGCTGGAAAGGTTGAGGAGGCCCTTGAGCTTTTTGAACATCTCAAATATCAAGGTTTCAAGCATGACCAAATTATGTACAGCATTGTTCTTCATGGTTGTTGCCGACATTTGGATCTAAAGGTTGCCTATGGTCGTTGGATTGACATGGTTAATCATAATTTTGTTCCGTATGTTTACAATTACACTAGTCTTATATATTCATTTTGTAGCCATAGATACCTTAAAGAATCATTTGGGTTATTTGAACTCATGCTTGACAGCAGGATAAACCCTAACATTGTTACATGCACTATTCTAGCTGACGGCTTCATGAAAGAAGGGCTGATTTGTGAAGCCTTTCTTTTCCTAGATGAAGTATGCCGGTTTGACATTGTCCCCAACCTTTACACATACAAAGTTATCATCAATTGCCTCTTCAAGGGTAACGAATCTGATGATGTGTGGGTATTCTTTGGGGACATGATAAAAAGGGGATATATTCCCGACGTTGTCCTTTACAGTATTATTATTGATGGCTTTGTGAAAGCTTTGAAGTTGCAGGAGGCTTTTAGGTTGTATCGTAAAATGTTGGATGAGGGGACAATGCCAAATATCTTTACATATACTAGCCTCATAAATGGGTTGTGCCATGATGATAGACTCCCTGAAATCATGCCACTGTGCAAGGATATGGTTTTGGAGGGGCTGACACCTGACAGGATTCTGTTCACTTCTCTCATTATATACTATTGTAAGTGTTTAAACATGGAGGCAGCTCTGGGTACTTTCAGAGAGATGGAAAAATGGAATATATCACCAGATACTTTTGTTTATATATGTTTAATTGGTGGATACACTAAAGTCCGTGCTATGGATGCTGCATGCCGGTATATGGAAGAAATGGAAAAGAAGGGTCTTGCACCTACCGTAGTAACTTATACAGACCTCATAATTGGATACTTGAAAACAGGAGATGAAGAAAGTGCTATTAGGACATATCGTAATATGATCCGTTCAGGTATTACACCAGATACCAAGCTGAGCTGTATATTGGACCTTGGCAATGATGTAGATGATTCTGATAAATCTCAAAAAGAGAAGGACGAATCGTAGCTTTTGCATGGAGCTCTACAAATTGTTCAAGTGAATGTATCTTTTAAAGGGATTAACCCACATCCTGTGGCACTGATTATTAGATCTATTTTTTCCCCATACTATGGACAGTGGAGATAAGAAATGGGCAAGGCATGATGGTTTTATCGGTGTACAACACCTGGGGAGCTCAGGTGAGCTCAGTCAGGGATTTTAGGCGGATTTGGCCTGGCTGCCTGTACTCTTCACCACATGCAGTCTACAGTTGCTGCTGGGTGACCAGATGGGTGGTTCTTCGAGAAAGATTCTTTGGATGCCTAAAAATGTAAAATCCCCAAAGAAAATTTCTTCGGATGCCTAAAGAGGAAGATGATTTGGATTAGACAAAAAATAAACAAGTAGGTGTGACTTCAAACAAAAAGTTCCTCAGTCACATTTACCCGTTTTGTGTTGTGCCAATTCTTCTTCTTGATTGGTCAGACAATGTTGGGGCTTGGGAATTGTCAGATTTATTCAGATTTTAGTGTTCTAGTCCTTGGGTGACATTGCAATACTGTAGTTTTTGTGCAGATGATGCATATCTTTTATTCCCTTGGCATGTTAATTGACGTTATGGGGGTCTTAATTAGTTGTCACCAACTTACAGTTCATCGACTATTTGAATGACTGGAACAATGTTCCTGTGGAAGTGTTTAGCTGTCTTATTTTGTCATATACTAGGTATAAATCTTTTTTCAACTTACAACTGAATGCTTGTTTGGTGCTTATCTCACTGTCAACAAGTTGAATCCTGGAAAGCATCAGAAAGAAAATTTTTACCTCCATTCAGAAGTATCCATAGATTAACCATTCATGATGTTCCTTTTTTTCCATCTAATGAAGTGGACCTTAATCTCTAAACTTAGTCTAACTCATTTCAGTACATCTCTATTATGTATATTGACTTTACCTCACACTTTCTTATTGCAGATCCAGTGTTCTTTTCTCATTGGCGATGATTTCCTGATCAATACCATTGGACCAGCTGGTAAAGAGAAGGTACTGGGCAATCTCTACAACGGCACACCAGTATGAATGGTTTCATATTGCAGTTTCTATTTGTAGATTTTTCCGATCTATCTGCTTGATGTACTCGGAAAACTTATCGGCTTTCTTTTATTTTGTTATGCAGGTCATGATCTTGACTAACCTATTGCTATTCTTCTACCTGATCATCCAATTAGATGTTCATAGATCATATCCAACTGAGATGGTAAGTTTGCACGTGAACACTCACTCAAAACCAGCCATTTGTGATTTCTTTTGCCAGTACATGCTAGATAATGTGTATAATTTAAGCTTGCCAAAGGAATATTAAGCCAACCTGATTATGGACGCAAGATGCTTTCTAGTGTCATGCCTGCTAGTGTTTCTTGTGTATTGTGTGTATCTGCCCCTGCGTCGCATGGCCGAGCTTTGAGGCTCATGAAGCTGTGTCAAAATGTGTTATGATCTACAGTGATTCAGCTTTCGTGAACTATTGGCTACTGCTTTACAAGTTGAAGAGAACCAGCGGCAACGTCGAGGCTTTGACAGGATTGCCGAGGCTTCAATGCGAGGCTGTGCTCCGGCAAACAGTACAAACTCCCAAGATCGTCATGCACCGGCATCGTCGCCTTGTCGACGTGCACGGATCGATCAATCGTCCGTTGTATGTAGCAGCAGTAGCAGTGAAGCAGCTCGAGGCAAAGCAGGATTCCATTTCCACGACGTGTAGTAGCAGTAATAGACGAAACATCCTTGTTGCTGTACTGCTTTTTTTTTCTTTCGATTTTCTTGTAAGTACAAAACTCTTGGAACAGCATCAGCCGGTGTTGCGATATTATTATTGCAGACATGATCACTTGCAAAGATCAGTCAAGTTGTTGAACCTGAACAATTACCCTGAACTAGTAATAGTTGGGCACGCACGCAACGCAGGATGCCTCTGTCGGTCAGCTGCTCTCTCCCTCTGAGCTCAGAAGAAGCCGAAACGGCAACTGAAAAATTGCTTCATCTGAACGAATTATACTACTTGTTTTAAATAAATCTTCCTTTTTTGAAGTAAAGTCCCAAAAGTCAAACATATATTCAATTTATTGCATAAAATCAAATCCATAATCAATTTTTAAACAAGTTCATCATTTAAAATTGAAATAACAAATATAACCATCCATTCAACTTTTTTTTATTCTTTAAAATTGGAAAGTGATTAAAAAAAGGTTAATTCAAATGTACGATTTTATCATATATTTTATAAACCCGGTAAAATCTTGCAAAGAGAATGCATTCTAAATGAAGACTAAAGGTTATAGACAGGATATAAACTAGCCAGCGCGATAATTTACTACTGACTCTGTCCTAAAAAATATATATCTTTCTTCATCTAACACATATTAATGACCTTTACTTTTATAAACCTTGGTCCTACCCTTTAACAAATTGTAATGCTTTTGTCCTCCACTTAGCTGTTTCAAAAATAATATTTTTGTGGGACAAATAATATGGTGAAAGATAAAGTTTTTTTTTGGGACGGATGGAGTAGTTGCAAATATTTTCAGTTGGTCCGGCTAGTCTAGATGAGTCAAATTATCCAGGTCTGGTAATATTTTAGTCACCTTCCACTTCTGGCCCAAGCCTAAACACAGTAATCCGAAACAGGGGTCAAAATGCAGGATCTCAAACAATGGTAGCAAATCGAAGTATGGGCTCAGCCGCAAAATTCAGGATCGCTGCCAGGGCCCAAGTTGTAAAAAAAAATTTGTTCGACTGGGCTGCATTATCTCAGGCCCAGTAATGTTTAGGCCCAAAATATTAGTTGCCTTCCACTTCCAGCCCAATCCAATATTTCAATAAGAAAAAAAAAGTTTATTTTACTTCTTCAACTATTACAATTTGTGTCAGTAAAACCGGATAAAGAAACTTCCTCCATTGTTGAAATTGGATCCGTCTAACTTCCTAAACGGTTTTAATGGTGGTTTCGTCCTACGAGTGCCTATGTAGCACTTTGATCCGGCACCCGACGTGGCATCTACGTGATGCTTACCTAGCGTTATCATTAGCAAATAATAAAAAACTAATTAAAAACAGATAAGGGTCCACATGTCAGTGCCCATTTCTCTTTTTTCTTCCCTCTCTCTTTCACTCTCTCTCCTTCCTATCTGACTCTTTTATCCTTATGTCCCTTAATCTCCTTGAAGACATCAACAATGAGCGTTCCATACCTCCTTAGGCTCTTGGCTTTATATGGCTTGTGAAAAGGAAAGGAGGGGTGGAGTTCCCTTTTAGCTTGGTAGTGGCTGAGAGGGATTTGGCGGTTGGAAAAGGTATGATGGAAGGGAATCTAGCGATGGTCGATAGCAGTGGCCACATCACTAGCCATCACGGTGCGTGCTCTAGAGGGAGCGGCGGGAGGGCATGAATGGCATCAGCGAAGAAGTAGAAAATGGATGCCAAGAGGTCAACAGGGTAAAGGACGAGCATCCACCCATGTTTTGTAGGGACGTGTAGAGGTAATGGTGCTAGTGATAGGCCTTCACCGTCAGGACAAAGCATTCATAGGTCTGGTATAGGCAGTCATCTTGTAGGCAAAAGAAGAGCTTCAAGGGTCCAAGTCGTTAGCTGACGATGACCTCGCGTGTTGCCTTACCGCTTTTGTCCTCTCCATCAGCTCTACCTTCCTTCCTATCATCTACCCGCTTAATTTTTTCCTCGCGCTCTCCCCTGCATGCCTCACTCCCCATCATCCTCTTGCCACTCCTCCTCATCCCCTTCGGACCTCATCCCAATTGGTGGCGCTCAAGTCCCTCTCTGCAAAGCTCGAGAAGACGAGACGATGATGATGAGCTAGCATCTAGATCTGGAGAAGTTCCTAGGTGAGGACCATATCGACTGCATCAGCAGTGACAACTCCCACCATTGCGTGTGGCCACTTGATGCTCGATGATAGAAGCGATGAGAAGCAAGCACTGCTGGAGCTCAAGAAGGCAACAACTCAAGCTCGCTGTCTCGACGATACCATCCCCATAGTCCTACATCCCTCAGGGAAGAAGAAGAGAATGACAAAAAAGATGGGTGTCTCGATAGGTGGGTACCATGTATATTTTATAATTTTTTAACTACAATTACACATAAGTAACATGTAGATACCACGTCAAATGAAGACCGGGTCAATGTGGCATGTACCTTGTCAATTGAAACCATTTTAAAAACAGCCGATGGAGTCAAATTTGATCCGGTTTCAATACTTTAGAGATGTCTTATACTCAGTTTTACGGTTGAGGAATACAAATCAAACTCGGCACATGGTTGACGGATTTCAAATGGACTTATTTCTTTTCAATAATAATTCGAAACAGGGCCCAACTGAATCCACAGCCTAAGCCCAAACATTTCGCGGGCCTCCCACTGTCTCCTCCCTTCCCGATGCCCCCATCTCTCTCTCTCTCTCTCTTCGCCATGAAGACGCCGGCGGCCGGCGAAGAGGATTCCCCGTCCTCCTTTGCACAGCGCTGCTCCTTTTCTACTCCTCCCTGACCCACCGCCTTCGAGTCTGACCCGTCGAGTACGGTCTTCGACCGGCAGGCGGCGGGCGCGGGCGAGATTCGAGCGGCGCTGCCGGAGAGCGGATAAGCAGGGGAGGAACGGAAAATTGAGTGGTGATTCGACTGGTTCAGTGGCACAAAAGGGCCATGTACCGCGGCGCCGCTCCAGTGGAGGAAGAGGATGAACATCGTCGTCTTCTCCCTGCAAGGTAGTAATCGTTGTGCACAGATTTTTTTTTCATGACATCTACATGATCTGCACCTGATCGAATTATGATGGAGTAGTAATCTTCTTCTCGTTTCTATTCTATAGCAGAGTAGCAGCCTGACTGAATAACCTCAAATCAATGGAGCAACCCAACAACTTCAAGTATGAGGGATATGAACTCTCAAACAACATTTCAGAGATTCATCATGATAATAGTAAGACTTCTTCATTTCTGTTTCTTGCCGTTGCAACAAGCGAAATAAATCATGCAATCTAATGTGCAACAGGGTGCATACAAACCAGGTAGTTGCAAAGAGTGAGTTAGTGTAGGCATAGAGGAAATGGAGGAAAAGAAACTCTTCCTGATGGAGACTGTAGTGCAGCGTGCAGTCCAGACACGTTCCCTGAAAGTTCTATGCCTCCCTTGCGGCAACTAAACTCTGAAAAGTCTAGTCAGCTGTGGCGTGCAGCTGAGCTGAGTATAGCACAAGAACTTCCTTATCATAACCCTCTCTGACACTGACCTGGAGTTCACTATGCCTCACAATTAAGCTGGCAATGCGGTCCATAGGAGTAGATCCACATCAAAGAGAAATAAACTTGCACCCATTTCAATGAGTTCACTGCATTGTACTACTGCTTCAAAAAATTACAACTGCTCATGTTCCCATATCTTCAGTAAGCTCCTTTTTTCTGAAGACTCTTGATAATCTCCTGACACAGTCCTGGTCGAAGTTTGGCTCATTTTGTCACCAGAAATTTCAGTTTTGCTCCAATGTTATATCCACCAATTGCCAGTAAACATTTGTTTTTACAATTTTGGTGCAACTCAAGTATCAAAATAGCTAATTTATGATTCTTCAAAAGTGTGTTGTTCTATTGGGTACTTGGGCTCCCTTGTGTTTTGGTTCACGTTCTGTCACTGCCATGATAATAGGCCAGACCAATCATTCAGTCTGCATCTTGCATAGAACAACCAGCTAAGATAATCGATTGGGTTTGGATAAACAGATTTAACACGTGTTGTGGCTAGCTACAAGAGTGTACTTATCGTTGGTACCATTCATTATTCAATATAAAAGCAATTGGGATCTGTGCGGCTGCTTTCGGAAGCTCTCAAGCTGTTTTCCTGCAGTACTTGGCCAGTGGAAGAAATTCCCTTGTACATCAAGTGGGTACCTGGCACGTTGCACACTTTGCACAAATATCCATTGTAAGTATGTACTCTGCATGGCAGGCACACACCCAAATGATTGTACACCACTATCTTTAAATACTTCTTACAGTTTCCCAAATGGAAATGATACCAGTAATTTTTCGTCACTACCATTGTACATCAAAAGATAGCATCACATGATCTGAGTTTACAAAAATAATTGTACTCTAAGTAAAAAAATCGCATAAGTATAATAACATCATCAGCCGACAACCACAGATGCCCTAATACACATATCCAAACAATACAACATTTTGTAATATAAAATACGTCAGACACATGTCTGAAACATCCAACTACAGAAGATCTATATTGAGGATGCATACAGCACCCCAACACGAATATAGAGAAGTATATCAGTCTGTTCATATTCTTATATATTTATTAACAGATTAATGCCAGTCAAAATTTGGTTGTTAGTTCCATCCAAAATATCATCTTTTCTGAAACTGAACTGAGTTTTTCTTTTCTTTTCCTTTTCCGAGATGGTACGCACGTCTCGAAGCTAATGGTGCCATGCTGCCCTCGTGCCCGAGAAACATCTGCTAGTGGGAGGCAAGGAAGGTGATGGCCGATGTAAGAGCACTCATTGTCTCAATTGTTTCCATCGCAGCAAATGACACTGTAAGTCATCCAACTTGTTGCAGTGTACTTGCCATCTCAAGAACTATCTAACTTCAACATGTCACCTAAAAATCAAGACCATTTCTCGACCTCTCTAAATCAAACCGGATGGTGTAACTACTGACCTGGTCCAGTCAAATCTTACATAATCACTGTTGAAATTTGATTAAGTTCAGGACATGTGTTGATTTTTTTTCCGTCAATTATTTGATGGGGCAGGGAAGAATCAAAGGTGAGGGAAAAAAGAACAGTAAGGGTCTTAGTCAAGATCGATTCCTATCGATTCTAAAAAAGGAAAAGAAAAGGAGTCAACTAAGCAAACAGCATTTCAAGGAGAGATTGATTAATTTTGCACACCAGTATTTGAGCTCATTTACGAGGTATCTTGTTAAACCACTAGACCACTGGACTGTATATATATATATATTAGACCCTTATACAGTTAGGGTCGTAGTTTTACTATACACCACATTCTTATATGGTATCAGAGCAGATCTAGATATTTTTGGCACGCTAATATCCTCCCGTCAGTGAGTCGATGCTTCCTTTCTGTTGCAGACCTTCTTTCGGTATTACTTCTCTCCTTTCTCGTCTCGTCTCAGCTCTCTCTTCTCCCCGTCTCCTCTGTAGACAGCCTTCTCCTTCTCCACCACTCTCTCCCCTCCCTTGTTTCCACCACGTGACAAGGCGATGGTCTCTATCCGCCTCCTCGTCTCGTCTTACACCCGTCTTCGCTCTTTTCTTGCCTCGGCTCACCTTTTCTCCTCCGACGCCGGCACACCTCTGCGTTCGTCGTCTCTATCTGCTGGACCCGTCTGCCCTCTATCGGCTGGAACTCTCTCTCGATTCCCACTTTTCCGACACGCTCACCTGCTCCCAGACGCAAAACTTCTTCACTTGTGTCCGAGCCACTCCGACATGTCCACGTGTCCACGGCCACGAATCTCTGCCTCCCGGAAACGAACCTCCTCTCTTCGCGTCCGCGGCTTCTCCGAGTTTTCGCATCCGCTCCACTCCTTTGCCTCCACGAGTCCAAGGACGTGAAACTTCTCTTCACGGACGCGAATCTTCTCACGTCTATGACCCACCTACTCTCTAACCTATCTACTCTACCACCCACTTCTTCACCAACTACTCCACTGTCTACTCCCATTGGCCAACCACTCCCCTCATTAGCCAACCACTTTTCTCATCGGCTTACTCCAATTAGTCACCTACCCCTCATCAGACCTTACCCTCATTGGCTTTTTGCGTCCATTACCCTCTTGTAATGGCCATTGAGTCAGCACTTAGCTTCGGCACCCTTCCAATCGCCGAATATGTTCCGGCCATCGGTATCCCTGACCACACCTCGGGCACTACCTCGTTGATCTTCTCACCACCGTACGCCGCTATCAACGTGAAATCTCATGTTCCTATCTCTCTCAACCTTAACGCCAACTACTCTAAATGGGTATTTTTCTTTAAATCACTATATGAAAAGTTCGGCCTCCGGTCTCACATCGATGACTCCGCTCCACCTCGACCCGATAATCCCTAGTGGGACATCGCCAAGTGCTGCGTGCGTAGCTGGTTACTTGGCTCGGTCGATGACTCTACCCTCGACTTTACCATGGAGGACACCGACCGCACCGCCCGGGATCTCTAGGTGGCTTTCAAGCGGCTCTTCCTTACCAACAAACAGCCATGCGCCATCTTCCTACTAAACGAATTCCACTCCATGGTACAAGGAGACTCTTCTGTCTCCTCATACTACCAGCGCTTCAAGGTAAAAGCTGTCGCCCTCTGCAATGTCGGTCACCCTGTGGTCGATTCATAACTCGTCCTCGCCCTCCTCTGAGAACTTAACCCACGCTTCTCTAACACTGCCGACAACATCGTCAACTCCACATCCCTTTCGTCGTTCGCCTGGGCCCATGACATGCTAGTTCTCAAAGAACTACGCCTGGCCAATGACAAGAAGACCGTAGTCCACACCGCTCTTCTCACCGCAGCCGACCATGATTGTCGATCACTGTGTGCTGTTGCCACTTCTCGCGGCTCTGGTAGCCATGGCCCTAACCATGGCAACACAGCCTGCATTGGTGGCACCGGCAAAGGCAAGGGCAAGGATAAGGACAAGAACTGGCACGGTCCGATGCAACCGCGACCTGCTCTAGTCCCTGTTCCATCTGCCGGTCCCATGGGTCTGTGGCTATGCTACAACCCCTGGGCACCCCAGCCCTAGCCACGCAATCCCATCGGTTGGCAACCAGGGGTTCTTAGCCCACCTGGCATTGGCTCCCACCCTACCGCCTCAGCCGATACTCCTGCCACCACCCACCCAGTCAGTTCCCTCTTGGAACCAGGCTGGCCTCGTCGCCGCCCTCAACCAGACGACGCTTCACCTCAGCACCCTTGGGTGCTGGACTCTGGTGTATTCTTTCACATGGCGTCATCAACTGGTATACTACGCTCTCGCCATCCCTCCTCCTCCCCCTTTATCACCATCTGCAGTGGCCACTCTCTTCCTGTCTAATGCCGTGGTGACTCCTTTCTATCTACACCCACAACTAACCTTCCACTTCACAATGTCCTCGTTGTTCCCTCTCTTATTCACAATCTAGTATTTGTTCGCCAATTCACACGAGATAACAATTGCTCAATTGAATTTGACGCTTCTCGTTTCTCTGTGAAGGATATCCCAACCCAGCATCAGATCCTTCGCTATAATAGTGGCGGTGACCTCTACACTATCCCCACTGCGTCGTCCACTCCACATGCCAGCATCGACCTCTCCACCACCCTCTGGTATCTTCACCTTGATCATCCCAGCCTCAACGCTATTGCCAATCTACGTCGCAGCGTCTCCATCAAGTGTACCCATAGCAACTTCACTGTTTGCCTCTCGGGTTAATTTGGCAAACACGTGGGACTATCTTTTTCAAATTCTATGTCTTATACCTCACGACCTTTTGAGCTAATACACTGTGATGTATAGACTTCTCCGGTCAAGAGTGTTTCTGGTAATTACTATTATCTTGCAATATTTGATGGTTACATATACTATTGCTGGACTTTTCCACCCACCAGCAAGTCCGAGGTCGCCTCCCACCTAATTAACTTTACAAACTATATCTCCAAACAGTTCAATCTCTCAATTAAAGCTCTATAGGCTGATAACGGTACGGAGTTTGTCAACCGTACCATTCAAAACTTCCTTACCTCACATAGCATCCATCTCTGCCTCTCATGTCCCTACACCTCTCCCTAGAACGGCAAGGCCGAACGTCTACTTCGCACACTTAACAACATGAGTCGCACAATGCTACTTTATGCCCACCTATCTGCAACCTACTAGGCTGAAACACTAACCACTACGACTTACCTCCTCAATCGGTGTCCTTGCTCCTCTGTTCGCCACAATGTCTCATACACCCTTCTGTACCGCACGACGCCCGACTACTCTCACCTACGTGTCTTCGGGTGTCTCTGCTACCCCAATCTCATCGTCACTGCTCCTCACAAACTTGCCCCCTGCTCCACCGTCTGTATTCTCCTCGGATATCCCTCATCCCACATGGGATACCGATGTCTCGATCTCTCCACCCGTCGGGTCATCGTCTCTCTCCATGTCGTCTTTGATGATACCTGCTTCCCCTTCGGAATACTTCATCCCAGATCCTTCTCTAGCGATCTCAACTTCCTTCTTACCAACACCGTGCCCTCTCGATCTCCTCCATCAATCTCACCTTCGGCCCCCTTATCGGCTGCTCCTGAGGATTTGTTTCTCAGCTATCCCACTCCTCTTTGGTCCGATGCTACTCACATCAGACCTCCATCGGCCCCACTACTCTCATCGGCTCCGGCTGATCCTGTCTCCCTTTCATCGGACACCTCAACCCTATTGGCTCCTCAACCTTCATCGGCTCATACCCACCTATTGGCCCATCCGTCTCCATCGGCTCCCTCCTCCCTATCGGCTGCTCCACCTTCATCGGACCGCCCAAACCAATCGGCCCATACATCCCATCGGCTCAGGCCGACCTAGTTCAGCCCTTTCCTCTCACATACAATTGCCGATCTCGAGCCGATGTCGCCCCTTCCCAATCAGTCCCTACCCTACCTCCCACGCTCCCATTGGCTCCTGTCCCCTCTACATCTCATATGATTACTCGATCATAAACTGGGTCCCTCCGCCCTAGCAAGCACTACGGGCTCTCAACAGTCCATTGTACTATCTCGTTTATCCTGGTGACTCATCGTTTAGCCCTGGCCAATACTCAGTGGCGCGCAGCCATGGCCAACGAGTATAAGGCTCTCATGGACAATGAGACCTGGTGCCTCGTCCCTCGTCCTCTCGGTGCTAATGTTGTGACTGGTAAGTGGATCTTTAAATACAAGTTCCACGCCGATGGATCACTTATCCATCATAAGGTACGCTGGGTAGTTCGGGGTTTCTCCCAACGTCTCGGTGTCGACTACGACGAGACCTTCAGTCTCATCGTCAAACCCGTCACCATCCGGGTCGTTCTCATCCTGGCTGTCTCGCACTCTTAGCCGATCCACCAGCTCGACGTGAAGAACATCTTTCTTCACGGTCATCTGATTGAAACGGTCTACTATCAGCAGCCTCCAGGCTTCGTCGATCCCTCTCGTCCCGACGACGTCTATTTCCTTCAGCGCTCCCTCTATGGTCTCAAACAAGCTCCTCGGACCTAGTACCAGCGCTTTGCTACCTACCTTCGGCACATCGGCTTTGTGACCTCCGTGTTCGATAGCTCTCTCTTCGTTCTTCACATCGGCACCACTATCGCCTATCTTCTCTTCTACATCGACGACATTGTTCTTACAGCATCCTCGCCGTCCCTCCTGCACCAGATCATGGCTCGACTCTACTCCGAGTTCGCCATGATCGATCTCGGTCCTCTCCATCACTTCCTTGGTATCTCTGTCATCCGCTCTTCTCACGAGCTCTTTCTTTCCCAGCATCAGTACACCATCGATCTTCTTCAGCATGCGGGTATGGCCAAGTGTCACCCCACGGTCACTCCGATCGACACTCACCTACGTCACCGATCCCTCCCAGTACCGGAGTCTTACTGGTGCTCTCCAATACCTCACCCTAACACGACCTGACCTCACCTACGTCGTCCAGCAAGTATGCCTCTTCATACATGCTTCGCGCGAACCTCACTTCACGCCGCTCAAGCGTATCCTTCGCTACGTGAAGGGCACACTCTCCAGCGGCTTGCATCTCAGCTCTAGCCCCATCGACTCTCTCCCCGCGTACTCCGACATGGACTGGGCGGGCTGCCCCGACTCTTGACGCTCCACGTCCGGCTATTGCGTCTTTCTTAGTGACACTCTAGTCTCCTGGTCCTCAAAACGTCAGACTACAGTGTCTCGGTCCAGCGCCGAAGCCGAGTACGGTGCCGTTGCCAATGCCGTCACCGAGTGTTGCTGGCTTCGCCAGCTTCTCTAGGAGCTCCGTACACCTATCTCCTCTGCGACCATCGTCTACTGCGACAACATCAGTGCCATCTATATGACTGTCAACCCGGTCTATCATCGACGCACGAAACATATAGAGATAGATATTTATTTTGTCTGTGACAAGGTCGCACTAGGACAGGTTTGGATGCTTCATATATCATCAGTGTACCAGTTTGCCAATATTATGACCAAAGGCCTCCCCGCGTCTTTGTTTAGCAGTTTTCGATCTAGTCTCTACGTCCGTTCTCCTCCCGTTGTGACTGTGGGAGGGATTAGAACACTGAACCACTGAACTGTAGATATATATAGACCCAACCCCCTTATAGAGCTAGGGATCTTAGTTTTACTGTACACCATATTCTTATATTCTAAACTAGTCCAGGGATGCAACCATAGGTCAATGTCATTGTATTATTACCACACACTTTTTTTTGATTTTTTTCTTTCTTTCTTTTTCTTTTTTTTGTGTGAAAGCACCTTGCATGTGCTTTGGGGTTGAATACCGACTAGTCGAGCACCCACTTCGAAAGAAGCAACCCTCCAACTTCCATACAAGAAATGGCACAGCCATTAGAAAATTTGATGACAATTGTCAAAATAGAGCATATGGTATTATCGTAATTAGAGAAACATGTGAATAATTCCAAATTAATAGTGGGCTAATCCCTCTCAGACCTTGAGACCCTAGCATGTACACTCATATTTTCTTTTTTTTTTCTAAATAGATTTCACTGTTCATTCAAATGTATTACCCATTGTGCTGAAGACTAGACATAGCTGACATTATTTAAAATGGTTGTATGTGAACAAGACAGCCTTAAAGGGATTAGGTAAGTGTGAAGAACACTGATCACTACAACGAAATTGTTAGTTGGAATTTCATGTAAACTACCAAGACCAAGGTTAAAGGTCAGTTTCTTTACCTCAACTTGTGCATGACTAATGACAAAATATGGAAATAAAAAAAAATAGTGGGAATAATTGCTCTGCTCGGTGCACGTACTATTCGAGATAAAGAAGATGATTTGGTCCAACAAATCCATCTGTTATTTACTCCTTTTGCGAAAGCTAGTGTGCTCTCCCTTTGCTTCATGTAATTAATAATAGTATCAGTGATCTGAAGATACCGCAATTTGTCAGATATAACTGTTCTTGCATTGGTTTCACCTCAGTCGAATCACCACAAGACAAGTGGCTCCATTTTAAAACTCGTTACACGAGAAACACTGCCATTACAAAGTTTACAAAAACAGAAACACAGGGGATTGGAATTTTTCTTCTGGCTTGACTGAACTAGTGTTCGTGCAACACGAGTTCTATTCCTTTTTTTTTGTCAGACAACAGCAAAAGGTTGAATTTTCTTTTCTGTTAATTCTAGAACATCTAATTTGATCAGTTCTAACTGGTTTTATGTTCCATGCATTTGCATTACTACGGCGTTGGAAAATCTTGAAGTCAGAATTAGTCCAAAATTTTTCCAGGGAGATGATTGAAATGGGGTCGACTGCTCATCAAGGCCAAAATGAGTTGTCACTGATTGGACAGTCGTCGTCTCGTCGAGCACTGATGTCCACGAATGATTGCCCTCGCTCTGTGCTCGTCAACACTCAACGTATTGTGAAGAAATGTAAAACCTTTTTCGTAGTATCTCTCAGCTGTTATTGAGAATATAATATTGAAATTAATATTTCTTCAACACGACCTCCCCTACATCACATATTCTTTTTGAAGAATTTTCAACAAAAATAACAGGTTAAGTTTGTGTTTCATTTTTTTTTCAAATTCACATATTGATTTAATATATTCAGTTTCAAATAAACTTTAGTTGACTCAGATGCCATATAAATAGTTGCGAATTTTTGGTAGGAAAAAACCGACAATGTTTGTACAAAATTCATCTGAAAATTCCAGCTCCAAATTCTTCTATTCTCAATGTTGACATGTATACTTGTGCAGTTTCAAACCTTATGCTTTACTCCCTCACTTAATTCTACACTTGCACAGTTACACCATCCAAATAACATAGACCTCTAATTGGTCTCCTATTCTAATTGAGTGAATAAATCGCTATACAAAATAGATCTGATCTACACCGACAGATTGATTGATCCTATTAGCCATGTGTAAGCACTCCTTTGAAAAAAAAATATATCAAGGACTTGAAACTGTAGCTAGGCAGGGGAATCCGACATGAAAGCGATGCTAATTGTAATTTCCATGACGTAGGAAGAGAGCTGGAAGTTTCAGCTTGATAGGCACCCCCTACATCCCTCCAAAAGGTGGTTTAGGCCTCAATCACGTTCCTGCTCTTCACTAATCACTTACTCCAAGGTAATTAAGGACACAACTTATTGACTAATCAACTCTTATGTATGCATATGTCTTGGCTTGGTGTTCTTTTCGTAGAAAGTACAATGGGATGGACATGGTACACACTCACACGCCACATTCACCAACACATAAAATTGGTGAACGTACACCAAGGACAAATCTATAATTATAATCCTCGCAGACTGGGTACACAACTGCAATATTGGCTATAACGTAGATTCCATATATATCCTGGTATTTGATCCCATACTGTTAACTATTGTTATTCAGGACCTTTAATAATCACATATGTGAAATCGTAAAGCTCCATTCCATTTAGGTTTGTCTAGTCCAGATTTAAGGGTAGGCACGCAGAAGACTACTTAGTCCTCATTTAGATCATCCACAGGCGGCTAATCTGGATCAAAAAAATTTGGCAGAAAGCAAGCGAAAATTGTTTCGGCATATAAATTTTTTCCACACCTTTACAACGAATGATATCAAATCAGTTCCACCCTACCTAACCTTTTCTTGTACCCTACCTACCATGAGAGGCTATCGAGATGGATGGATTCTCCCAGCCAACCCAACAAGCCAGGTGGCAGTGGAACCGGGTCCGGTCAAACCCAACCCGACCCGGACCGGACCCGACACGTCTCACACCGCCTCGCGCTGTACCGACCGATCGGCCGCGCGAGCGCACATGGGGGACGTGGGCCCCACCACCCTGGTCCAAGGCGCAACGCCCCGATTAAGGAAAAGGAGAAAAAAGTTATTTCCTTTAAATAAATCCGGAGAATATTAAAAGAGGAGAGAGAGGTAGCGTGTAGCGGGGCCCTCCTCCTCACACGCACACGAACTGCGTGCGGAATCCGCGCATTTATTAATGATACGGAATTAAGGATTTGTTTTGTCAGTGCTTCAACTGTTACAAATAATTTTAGGAGGAGAGAGAGAGAGCGCGCAGTAGAGTTATGGGGTGGTTTAAACCCACTCCACCTTCTTGGTTATTTTTCTAGATCACTTTTAACACACTCTACTCTTTTTTTTTCTGAGTTCAAACTGTTTATTTGGACTCTAAAGCGAGATAGTGCTTAGCTAAAATCTTGTCAAACAATAGTTTAAAAAAGGAATTTAATGGGATGAAAAGAAATGAAAAAATATTCTCTCTGCTACCGTTAGTTTCTGTCTAATTGATATTATATTTTAAGATTATAATATTAAATTATCACATTCAATACTAATTTTTTATATTTTAGAATAGAGAGAATTATCTCATAAGGTTAAAGCGATTCTGAGAAATCTAATAACAATCTTAAAAAAAGCTAGATTTTTTATTTTCTGGTTTATTTTATAATTTACCTAAAAAGGGACTAAGTTAAACCCGGGAGGGGAATCATCAATCGAATTGAGGCTGTGTTGATAGTTTTCCTAGCTTTTTTTCTCGTCTTTTACGCGTGCTCAAAATTTTTTCTATACTTTTAATTTTAAACTTTATATTAATTAATTTTATTATTTATATTATTAAATAGCTATCCCATCAATATTTCTAATATTTCTTTGTTGCATCTTTGAATGGTGACCGAGAAAGTAAACCGCACCTGCGTCATCCTTCGCTTATAAACGTACGCGCACGAGGTCGCCGCTCTCGCTCGTTCGTGCACAGCCCAACCGACCACTTGCGGTAGTAGAGGAGGAGGAGGTGAGGTGGACGACGACGAGGGGTCCAAGAACGGCGCGGCGAGGTGTGGGGAGGGGAGATTGGATCGACGCGGGGTAGGGGGAGAATTCCAGGGGGGGGGGGGGGGAGATGGCCGCTTCCGCGAGGCCCGGCGGCGGGGAGAGGGCGACGAGCTTCACCATGGCGTGTAGCCTCCTCAGCCGCTACGTCCGCCAGAACGCAGCCGCCGCCGCCGAGCTCGGCCTCGGCATCCGAGGAGGTGAGCCCCCCCCCCCCCCCCCCCCCCACTTTGGTTTCTTGGTTCGTTTTGGAATGGTTGTTGCGGGAGTTTCGGGCTTGAAGATCCCTGCGAGAGAAAAAAAGCTCCGGTTTTGTGGCGGTTTTGTGCGAGATCTGTGGCGGGTTTGGGATTTTCGGGGCAAAGATCGCGCCTTGCGCGTGCGTGGGCGTCGTCGGTTTGGTCTGGAATTTCCGAGCGGGTGGCTGATCCGGGCTTGGTTTGGTTCGGTTCCAGGTGAGGCTGAGCCGCAGAGGGCGCCGGCGACGATGAGCTTGCTGCCCGGAGCGGAAGCCGACGGGGCAGAGAGGAAGAAGGAGACCATGAAGCTATTCCCGCAGAGCGCCGGGTTCGGCCAGCAGGATGCCGCCGCCGCCGCCGCTGATGCTACCGCTAGGTATGGGGACCATGCTGCCACTTGTGCTCTGCTTCATTTTACCCTAGCGCAAACAAATGACAAATTTTTAGTCTAGAAACCTTATCCATATTAGCTGAACTTAAATAGGTTATTCTGGATCAGAGATTGATGTTGTTGAAGCCACTGTTTTGGTCTGACATCTGGTTGAGGGAGAGGGTTAAAGAAAAACTGAAACTGTGTAGTTTTTGCTTGGGTTCAGATTCTAATTGAAATAAAGTAGCCAGCCATGGTTGGAGACTAGAGTTTCTAGGTCGTTCAGACTTCAGGGAGGTGTTAATGGATCTTAAAAACTGTACTTTATCTTTGTTGATAGAAAGCGTTGATCTGAACCTATTAGTTTCATCTGAGCACTGAAAACGTAGTTTAAAATAGAACTCTTTTTTTTGCTTGCTGGTGAAAATAGATTTGTCAGATGGTGCAGAATTGGAGTGGTGATAGATGTACTGGTATGCAAGTGTTCATAGGGCTTTCTTTGAAAATGAATTTCAGGGAGCAAGAGCCAGAGAAGCGTCAGCTGACTATCTTCTATGGTGGGAAGGTGCTCGTGTTCAACGACTTCCCAGCCGACAAGGCAAAGGGCTTGATGCAGATGGCTAGCAAGGGCAGCCCGGTGGCTCAGAACGTCACCGCACCTGCACCCACTACTGTTACAGACAACACAAAGGTCCATGCCCCAGTCAGTACCTTGCCTACTGTGCAGGTTGATGCTCAGAAGCCTTCTCGGGCGAATGCTTCTGGTAATTACTCCGCCCTTTCTTGATTTTCATATCTGTCAGGGTATTGAACGCATAACTCGTCAAAATTGTTTGTACCAATTATCCAATAAACCCTTTTCTCTGTGTAGATCTGCCTATTGCTAGGAAGGCATCACTTCACCGATTCCTTGAGAAGAGAAAGGATCGGTAAGTTGTTTTACTGTGATTAGTTGCATTACGGTATGTTCAGTATTTTGATCACTGCAGTTCATGGTTCTAACATGCGTCTTTTGTTCTCACAGTCTTAACGCAAAGACACCATACCAGTCTTCTCCTTCAGATGCAACCCCAGTCAAGAAGGAGCCTGAGAGCCAGCCATGGCTCGGACTAGGGTCGAACGCCATGAAGCCCATAGAACACAGTCAATGAGGTTGCATGGAATCTTCACCAAAACTTTTCAAATATATCTGAAAATGTGCTTGCCGTTAGAGTACCAAATCATATATGTTCTCTCATACCATGGTTTAGTGTTTTATTTAGTTCGTGGGTTCTATGTTGTTCACTTGTCACATAGTTTCTGGATGTAAAGAAAAATGTAGTATTGACGACCGGTGCCGAGAGCCTGAGAGAAGTTTTGGCATGTTAATACATGGTGACTCTGAAAATGACCATGCTAAGGAAAAGTTATTGCAAAGAAACATATATATGTTTCTTCTGAAATTCTGATCATTTGGCTTTGTCCTTGGCTCTAGCCTTGCTGTATGCGAAGCAAAGTGATTGTAATGAATTCAGAATATATTCATATTCCTATCGTTGATTTCTGTTACATGGATTGGTCCTCCTCCAGAGTTGTCTGCATTCTTTGGTCCCCATTATATGTGCCTGCAGAGTCAATATGATGTCTTGAGTTTTCCTTTTTTTTATGCGTTTTCAATTTTTTAGTGCAAATTTCATTATACCCAAAGATAATAACTAGATCCAAAAATTACGAGCTAGTGGTATATCTGACGTTCTGCAAACACAATTATTAGTGATCCATTTGATTTGATTGCCTGTGAAGCTTTTTTCTGTTCTCTAGCTATATTATCGTCTTGGAGAGGGGATACAGGGCAGCACAGGATGCAGCCTGTGGTAGGTTGGATGGCCCTGTCTAGCTGAAGATGGGGTTTTTTGAAGGAAGGTGCACAAGGCAAGACTTGTCACCTCGTGCACAATTCTTTAATCAAAAGATATGAGCACATGTGAGAAATGGGGGAGATGATAGGATTCTTGTTTGACAGCTAAAGCAAAGCAAAATGCAGAGCAAAACAACAGGAAGGTGTTTGGAAATTGCAACGGGGGAGGAAAGGAAGGGTGCACAGATACCGGACACGCAACCTCTATGGTACTGTCCCTTAGTGGTGATGACTGATAGGTGGGCCTGGGCCCATATGTTAGTGGCAGCTACTGGAGGGGCCGTTTTGCAAAGAATCCCCATTGATATATACCATAGACATTTGCAGAGAGAGAAGTTGGAGGCATAGGAGCCCACACTGAGCCAAGTTGCTTGCTTTTCTCCTTTCTCAACTTGTTTGTATTATACTCCTAACCAAAAGACTTGATGAACTAGTGCTCACGTTCCTGCAACTTGCTGTCTACCATTGACAAGTCTTTTGATTAGTTTTTCTTAGAGAAGATTTGCCATCCTTGATCATTCCTTTGTGCCATCATTTTGTCAGAGAGCTTGTGTAACTACCTTTCCAAGATCTCTCTCTCTTCACTGAATCATTTTCAAATTCAGGAATTCAGCCAATCTGAGAAGATTACTTCTGGTCCATAAAATGATGAAAATAATTCATCTTGGTGCATAAGAACATTTTTTTGGGGCAGGCTTATGCCTTGTAGGTTACTCATTAATCTACCCGGTTGATGCATCCATGTATGTATTACCTATCGTCCTTGTGTAGAATGATCAAAGAGAAAGATAACAAAAAGGCACACCATGTGCTTAAGTTGTTCATGGTCACAACTAACAAAATCCGTTTGCCGTCCTTCTGGTCCAGGAGACATGCTGCCCTTGTTTCTAGGATGCAATTGATGTTTAATCTGAAGCACTAATGATGGTACTTGGGTCCAGTAATCCATCCAGGTCAAAATTCAGAGCCTCAGACCACACACACGAGCAAATGGGGGCAAGCAGGCGCTTGAAGTGGACTGCAAAATGTCATGGACCATTTGATTTTTGAGCTTAGCTGTTCATCGATCTGATGGTCCCCTGTGTGACCGATGGATGAACCAAACCTACTGATGATGATTCAGTAGCTGTAGCTACCAAACAGTGGGAAAACGGATTGGTTGGGTGTGCGCGCCTTGCAACAGAAAGAATCCTTGCAAGAAAGAGACTGTCTCACCGCGTGTCAAGTTTCTGGTGGTGTTCTTTAATTTCTTCTCACGCAATGACCTGTGATAATATCCATGCTTGCATTAGGCCATTTCAGTAACTGTACTAGTGGGTTTAGAGATTGGGTTTACGATATTGCACAGCTACCCCTCAGTTACTATGGTAAATCTCTCATCTTTTGTCAGTAATCTCTCGGTTTTTGAGGTAACCGCGTAGTTAGCGCTATAATCGCGATACCGCTGCGCCGGATAACCTTTTCGGTAAGGAAAACCCTGATTTAGACTAATACTAGCATGCAAGCTTAAAAAAAAAAAGGAAAACTGCAGTCTATTGTGTGGAATTGGTTTTGGGGAAACTTGGAAAGAGTGAAAGAGATCGATTCATTCTGAAGTTGAAGCCATTATTTTCAGTCAGAAAAACAGGGGGAGCACGGCAGCATTCCGGAGGCAGGGGAGGAATCTGTCCATTACTTGGTGCCCCCTTTTTTCAGTAACTTTGGGTCAGGTCCATTTCATCACATGCTGATTCTTTAAACCTTCAAGAATATAATATGTGCGATACAGTACGCCGACTCTCATTGTTTGTGTCTGCAACTCTGCATGCACACGGTTCTGTAGACCCGACTGACTCTGGTGGTATATGTATCAGGATTCAGCGGTAGTTGTCCAGTCCCTCTGAATGACTGGATCATCATCTCAATCACGTACTACTGCTCATCCACATGCTTTGCTATGGAGTACTCCGTTTATTGAATATTATATTGTATTGGAGAAATATTATTAGGTATCTACTAGGTACTATATATTTTAAAAGTGTAGTCTTATCGACCCTTACATCGTTAATTTATTTGACTTGTTAGTTAGCTAGAGCCAAAATTTAAAACTTTTAATTTAGAGATTCTTCATTGCAGTTTTTTTATTGTCTTCAAATTAAGTATACGAGTTTATTAATAAATTATTTTTTTCATTAGTCTGTTTTCTATGGCCTAGCCCAATCAATTAGAGTACCAATTTTTTTTAATGGTATTATGTTTTACACTTAAAACCTTCTAGCACTCACCACGCGCGTAGTCTTTTATTATTTTCTTAATAGCTTATTAGCCACGATTGGAATTTTAATTTTGAAATTTAAATTTGAAATTGATTTTAGATTTTTTTTTCTCCATCAGGACCTATTTCTCAGCAGTAACGACACGTGTATAAAAAGTTTAGCCGCAAATTATTTTTCTTGTTTCGTTTTTTTCGCCGGCGTATCTGCCATACTCCATTCTGTACTCCTCTCTCGCTCTTACTGCCGCTAGGAGGGGAGCCACCTGAGTTGGCATGTGAACTAGTGAAAATCTGAACCCAAGCCAGCGGAGCGACGGGGGAGGAGCCGCGGCGAGGGGCAGCCGGCGCAATTGCACGTGGTGCGGCGCCGGGACGGCCGCCCACGGTGGATTTTCGCCTGGTGCCCCGTGCGTCAGTCTGTGCGTTCGCCTCCTGCGGGCGCGGCCGCGCGGGGTTACACGGGCTTGTATGGGCCTTTTTTTTTGGGTGGGTTCGAACAGGGGAGGCATACGCGGGCCCTGAGCCCAACACGTAAGGAAGAACTTTTGGGCCGAGGCTTTTACTCGTGGAGGAGCTACCGAGCTAGTGCTAGTATTGAGTAGACCGTCCCTCTCTCCCCCCCTCCCCAAAAAAAAAAAAGAAAAGAAAAGAGAGTATGGGTAGACCGTACGTTGCACTGTGCTGAATTTGTTCCTTGCCGAAGTATTCTGTGCTCTCGACGAATGTGTTTGTCAGCTTGCCATTTTTCAAAGTTGTCAGTGGTTGCAATTTTCCATAACGCGATAGGCTTTGATCCAAAACCACCCCAACGTCAAAAGCCAACGGTGGAGCAACCACGTTGCAGCTCGCCAACCAAAAGGAACACTAATATAATAAAAATGATTTTAAAAGTAGAAGAAACAATCGAGGCCCACAAATCTAGTGACACCCCACCATAAAAAAATCGAGAAACTATGTATACTTTTCTTCATCAAATTCATTATAAAACTATATATAATATTTAAGACCGATTATTACAAATAAGTTATCATACGCAATTTTGTAATTTTTAAATGTGTAGTTTGTGAGAAATTTGTTGTTAAATTTTTAGCATACATCACTTTAAATCTATAATATAATTTTACATCACTTTAAGATAATTTAAATTTACTTGACTACCTAAATGCTCGGGCTTTTGATATGGATTAAAAATATTATAATATTACCTAAAATAAATATAACTATTTTTTCCATAAAATGTGTTATTGAAAACATTCACTTAATTTAATTTTATCTATGAATATTTATTTAGATTTATTTATTAAAATTAAAAGAAGTTTAAAGTAGCAACTTGCAAATTTCATAATATGAATATATAGGGGGTGATAGGCTGCCATCTTTACATCTTCTTTGAGTACCAATCAGGATTTATAAAATTACTAAAAACCACAAAATTCGGACTTTTCAGACTGGACCGACAACATAAACCACTTGGTTTTTCAATCAAGTTTAAAAACATTTAAACTAAAATTTATTTTTGGCTGGATTTTATCAATTTTCGTCGGTTTATGGAAGGTTTTCGGTGCGATATGGGAAAAAATATTATATCCATCTCTCACTGCTGCAACGCAACAAATTTCTCTCACCAACTTTAATCACCCCCTTCTTCTCTTTCTCTCTCCTCTGCAGTCCACTCCACATCTTCAGTCTCCCAAAACCTTCTCGACCCTTCTCCCATCCCCTCCCGTCTCCGTCGCCTACCTCCTTCGCCTCCGCCGCGCCAGCGCCCTACTAGGCCAGTGCCCGGGGGAGGGGGGTGGGGCGAGGCGCGATGCTGCCGCAGCAGCAGCAGGCCGCGGCGCTGATGCAGCAGGCGGCCGCGCTGCAGTCCTCCATGTACGCGATGCCGCCACCGCCGCCGCTCCACCACCACCACCACCCGCTCCTCGCCGCCCCGCCGCCCCAGCAGGTCCGTCCCTACCTACATGCCCGTAAACCTACTACCATCAGCGGCCTGCGAAAGCCTGCGGGCTTCCCGGAATTTGGTCGGGTAAAGCGGGCGCCTAGTCCCGCTGATTGATCGGGGTGGTTCGGGGATCGTGTCGCTTCTTTTCCTGTGCTTAGCTGTAGAATGGTTTGGAACCGCTGGGTTCCTAGATTTCGATTTGCTTACGGTTTCATGTGCACGGGTGTTTGGGGTGAAAGCATTGGTTGTCTCTGACTCTCTGTGATTCGCGGCTGCTGTTTGTGTTATGGAAAATGACGGTCTTTTCATCGATACTGAGGTGATTTGCACGAAATTGAGGGACTCCCCAGTGGTGTTTTCATTCATGAATGCTTGCCCATTGTGGAGAGGGTAGTGCAATTCAGGATTAGGTCCTGCGGGGCACATTTATTTTCTCTTGTTTGGAGAGTACATGTCTGAGACTTTGAGTGACTCAAATTTCTCGTCAAAAATTTAGGGGTATATGCATTGTTCTGATACTTGATGATCTTCACGTGATTTGGAGGTTTTGTGGTCCTGATTGTAGCAAGCAAGCAGTGAGTAATCAGTAGATAAAATCTTCAGGGACTTAGGGCATTTTTCATTTTTTTAAAATTTTTGGGCAAAGGTGTATCTTTCGGACTTTGGGTGATTTAGATTCGTTTGGTTTGAATCCTTGGGCTTAGGTGCCCACTTTTTGGTGCTTGTTGTTGTCTTGGTTAGGAGTGCTTTGATTCCTTTTGGTTGGTTAAGTTAGTTCAACCTTATCTAGTTGGGAATCGCATTACTCTTGTTTCCGTGTTGCATGGATGACATAATTGTGATGTCTAAGTAAAACATGCATCATTGTTGAGTTCTGATTGCCTTTCATTCGAGTTAGGATTTTTAGGGCTTGGCTTATAGATCTCATTTGTTAGGTGCTTATTTTGTTACTGGCTGACATTTTTCTATATTTGACATATGTATGTCTACTTTGTACCCCGATTGATTAGGAGTGTTGTTTTCCCCCTTTTGATGGTGAATAAAGCATGCAGATGTCACCCTTTCTCTGTTATATTTATCTTATTGGAACATCCTGACAGTATATGCTGGATATCTTGTGTAGCTGTATATACCGGCTTTCGTTTTGCTAAGGTTTTTCTATCATCTGTAGATTTTTATTTCTTCTTTTCTTGTTTTTTTTACATTTTTATTTTTGCAGATAGAGCCAATCCTTACTGGAAATCTGCCTCCTGGCTTTGATACGAGTACATGCCGCAGTGTGTGAGTCCCATTAGGGATTCCTTTTTATTTTTTATTTTATTTTCTTTGCATGCTTGAAAATGCATAAGTTCATACTTTGGACTTTAGGGCTTCTTTTCCTGTTCACATGTAATATAATTTGACATATCTAGCAAGAATCTTCCATTAGCTGTGTACATAATCAAATATATTTTGTTAGTGAAGCTTTTACAAGTCTATCTGGCTGCCACTGTTTTCTAAAATGTATGTTGGTCATGCTACATACATCAACACTTTGACACAATGATATTTATAACATGAAAATTTCCATAATAGATGCCCTTCACAGTTCAATGTATGATGGAAAAAGTATCATGAATATGAGTAAAAGATTTATATGCACTAATCCTTACTGAAAATTCAGGCACATCTAATGTTTTCTGTTCACAAAATAATGATACTAATTTATTAGTCTTTATATCACTTATCTAGGAGCACAATTTGCATTGCAAGCATGGTCCAATGTTTTCTGATTTGCTCTATTTTCATAAATTATAGATATGTTGGCAATGTTCATGTTCAAGTCACAGAGGCACTCCTCCGAGAGGTTTTTCAGAGTACTGGTTTAGTTGAGGGATGCAAGCTTATAAGAAAAGAAAAGGTTTGTTTTCATTACCTGATTTTTCTTTTCAGTGCAGTTATGTTTTTGAAAGCATGTCCTTTGGATGTGATTCAGTTTGAGACAGTAATCGTCATGAGGGTCGCATGATTTACTTTTGAACATACGTCTCTGCAGTCATCTTATGGCTTTGTTGACTACTATGACCGCAGATCAGCTGCCTTAGCAATTTTGACACTTAACGGAAGGCAAATGTAAGAGAAAAAACTATCAGTCTCTGAAATTTTCCTGAAGTTTAATTATGTCTGTCCCCCCCCCCCCCCCCCCCCCCCAAAAAAAAAAATCTCATCTTGGAAAAATACTACAGCTTTGGGCAGCTTATCAGAGTTAATTGGGCATATGCTAGTGGGCAGAGAGAGGACACAACAGGTTAATACTATGCTTGCATTTATACCAGTATTCTCGAATCTTTTGATATAGATTTTGGCAATACATAGTAAATCATATTACTTTGCAGACCATTTCAATATTTTTGTTGGTGATCTTAGCCCAGAGGTTACTGATTCCACATTATTTGCATTCTTCTCAGGATATTCAAGTTGCTCGTAAGTATTTCTTGTCTTTATCCACCAGTACCTTCTGCCATTGGCCTAATTTGGCTTTTCATACCCCAGCTGTATAATATTTTATGAGAGAGTTATGCATTGTCAGCTGTCCTCTTTTGATTGTGCTGTTTTCGCGGTTGTGTAATAATCATCAGTTGTCAGTATGCCTTTACCGCCACTAGAATATCTTTCTTGTTCACTTTTCATTTCATCTAGTATTTATCCTACCAATTAAATTAAGGTTTTTGTGGATCTTAAATTGCACTTCTTTCTGGTATCTAGTGATGCCCGAGTTATGTGGGATCAAAAGACTGGAAGATCTAGAGGTTATGGCTTTGTTTCCTTCAGAAATCAACATGTATGATAATTCTAAAAGCACGGGCATTTGTATTAGTTCTTTGTCTACTCCTGTGACTTACTAATAAAAATGTTTTATTGAGCTTACAGGATGCACAAAGTGCCATAAATGACCTAAATGGTATGTAAAACTTCATACATTTCTCATTCAGGAATGTACACCCTCCGTTACTTTTTACTTGACACCAGATACTATTCATATACAAACTTTGACTGCTTGTCTTTTTTGCAAAAGTTTTATCCATATTTCAAAAGACATCATATTATCAAAGTACTTTGCATGCTAAATATATCTATACTACTTGCATTCATCAAAACATCATAATTTAAAAGTTTTTATTAGTCAAAGATAAGATCAGACTTGTCAACGGTGTCAGTTAAAAAGGAACTGAGGTAGTAATGTTTTTTTGGGTTGTGAGGTTTTGGATTTGGTTGGTTGGGTACCTTATTCATTTGACCTTATTCATAGGACAATGGCTTGGAAGTCGGCAGATACGCTGCAACTGGGCAACAAAGGGTGCCAGCAACGGCGAGCAACCTTCAGATTCAAAAAATGTAGCTGATCTAACTAACAATTTGACAGGTAATCTTTATGGATATGTGACATGTTTGTATAATTGAGATTTTAATATTTTCAATTCCTTCAATTTGCTAGGCTGTAGTTTCAGAAGACAGAATAAATACAAATATATAATATTTGCTGTGCACTGTTATCCTTCTCAAATGATCTTCTATTGTTTTAAAATAATATATACAGTGCCTTCAAACATATTGTTTCCTGCAAATGCTGAGGTTTGTTAATTAAAAAACACTTCCTCTTTGAGTTCTTCTAATAACTCAGTCAGTAACATTACGAAACATTGCCTGGTTTAACCAGAAGATTTTATGTTCTAATGGATCTCTTGTATTTTCGTAATGATTTTGTTGTGTGCATCTGCTTTTGTTGTTGTGCTGCGCACTTGCATGATGCTCTTATCCCTTACCTGTTGGAACAAAGTTTTGCAGCTCATTGTTCATGCTTAATCCAAATGGTTTCAATATGATGGGTTGTGCTGTTTATTTTTTTTTATCTTGTTCAGAAGATGGGAAGGAGAAATCAAATGAAGATGCCCCAGAGAACAATCCACAGTACAGAACTGTTTATGTTGGAAACCTTGCTCATGAGGTAATTATGTTGCAGCATGCTCCTGTCTTTAAATTCCCAACTTTAATTGACACTGTAAATTTCATTTCTATGCATGACATTGAGTCAGACAAACTTTCTATGTTATGGATGTTACTTGGTTTTCTGAATTAGATCCTGTATGTCCCAGCTGTTTTTTACTGATAAATTGACTTGTTTGATTTCAGGTTACTCAAGTTGTGCTCCATCGTCTTTTCCACGCACTTGGTGCTGGGGCCATCGAGGAGGTACGAATCCAGCTTGGCAAAGGATTTGGTTTTGTAAGGTACAGCGACCACGCTGAAGCTGCCCTTGCGATCCAGATGGGCAACGGTCGTATTCTGGGTGGTAAACCAATCAGGGTGAGTACCTTTCCTGCCCACCGTTTTTCGCGCGCGAATCATTCGTTTAGCTCCGTTGAACCCTTGGATACAGCTCTCACTTGGTTACTCTTGTGTCCCCAGTGTTCCTGGGGCAACAAGCTGACGCCCCCCGGCACCACATCTGCGCCTCTACCCCCTCCCGCCGCTCCCAGTCTCTCGGCCGCTGATCTCCTCGAGTACCAACGCACTCTCGCCTTGAGCAAGATGGCCTCAAGCCAGGCCCTATTGCAGGCTCAGGCACAGCAGCATCTGAAGCAGGCAATGGGGATGGGTGCAGGCGCGAGCCAGGCCATGTATGATGGCAGCTTCCCCAGTGTTGGCGCGTCGCAGCAGCAGCTCATGTACTATTAAATAATCCCAGTGGCCTAGATCGTCGTTGTAACTTGTGAGTTGTTACTCGTTTTTTTTTTTTACTATGTTTCAGCTAATGTTCCTTTCGTCTACATGTGTTTAGTGTGACCGTTGCTATGATTTCTGGTGGTATTTTCGTTGTTTGGTGGATGATATGTTTGGTTGGAGAATATGTTGTAGTATACGTGTTTGTGAAGGAAGTAAGATGAGACTTAATCGATTTACTCGTTTCGTTTTTGTATTAGAACTTTGGTGAAAGACGAGATTCTTGGAAGAGAGTGCACCGTACAGATTTCACTTGGTGATTCGCGTCGCTGTTGGGTATCGGCTACTGCTCATCGCCGGCGTCTTGAGGCATGGACGGGGCTTCCTGCTGGCCTACTATTCTTGGGCCAGGACAGGGTTGAGGAGGACGTGAGGCCCAATAAATTTGGGCCGGATCTGGATTCTGTCTGACGTGGGCCGGGGCTCTGTGATCAGATCAGGAGCGGCTCGTACTGAACGTGTAGTTAGAGGTAAAAACGGTCGAAAACTGTCGGAATCAATAGCAATTCTACAGAAACTATGTTTGGTTGGTCAAAAATCAATCATATTTATTAATTTAAGTATTTAGTGGTGAGTGCAATAAGATGTTGAATTCTATATATGGCTAGAAATAAAAACGGCTAGATCTATTGGGGTTTGGAATTTCCATAACCACTTTCACCTAGCTTGTAGTAACGCCCGGCAAGCTGTTTCACTGGTTTGGATTCTACTCTGCAGCACATATATATCGTGTGTATAACACTGCCGTCTCTCTAGTCGATCGATTGATCCCAGGACAGGAGGATTATTGTCCCTAGCGTCATTTTACAGTCAGATAGTCACGCACACACTGACGCAGTAGTGGAACACACACAGCTAAAAAGATGAGCAAACAACACTCAGATCGACCCATGGTGGCCTCGATCGATCTCTTTTATTCATTATATTCTCACACTCCTACACTACTAATTAAGTTTATTATTACGGGGGATTTCAGGCCGCAGCTCCAGCATGCAATGCATGCGTGCAAGGTAGCTAGCTACTACATTATGCACTTGTCACGGGTCCAGGGGGCAGATGAAGAAGATGCTCCCCACCTTGCACTCCTCTCCACCCTTACTCGCCGTCGTCTTCTTCAGCTCCGGCGAGGAGGCGCGGCGCTTCTCCTCCCTTGCCCTGTGCAGCTCCTCCGCCAGGTACCTGGACCTGCACTCCGCCTTGCAGAACGCCTTCTCACTACTGCAAAACGCACACAAACAATCAAATTAGCTAGTAACTTCACTTCACGTGTGCCATGCCATTTGCACCATGCAAACGTTGTCTGATCGTTTGCAGCTTACAACGTTTTTATTTCTGCTGTTTTTCTTTTTCGTTTTGTTTTCGTTTTGCACAGGTCGTCCGATTGTTTGAACTACGGCTAATAAGCCATGAAAAAAAAACAAAACCGATAAACAAACTTATATATATATATATATGTTGCTAGCGGTTTAAAAACCAAACGTTGAAAAATAATCCACGGTTAAAAATATCTCAAAATGAACTTTAAAATTAATTTTTAACATTTAAATTTTAGCTACACCTAATAAGGCTAACAAATAGACGATGAGTGGTTGTTCAGATGCTGTGCAATCTTACTTATACATGAAGGTGGGGCGGCTGGCGAGCGGAACGCCGCAGAGGTTGCAAGACATCAAGAACTTCGCAATGCCGTACGGGTTGCTGGTGCAGCTGCTGCACCGGGGCACGGTGCAGTAGCTGCCCGAGCTCTGCCTGTGCGTCCCCTCCATGATGGAGCGGGCGCTAGGGCGTGCAGGCTGGGCGACGCGGCGGACGATGTCCGCGCCGGCGGCGGCTGGAGCTGGAACGTCGACGCCGACGGTGCCGCGGTCTAGGAAGTAGTAGCGGCTCGCCGGAACGGGCGGTGGTGGTTTGGCTACGACGGTGGCGGCTCCGACGAGAGCTGCAGGGAGGGGGAGCAGTGATGATGTTCTGGCCATGGAGTTCAGCACTCTGCAGGTGGTGTACTTTCACAAGTGTGTGTTTACAAGTGAGTAGACTTGTGTGCGTGTGGAGCTGGAGCTGGAGGTGGTGCCTTATATAGCTGGGGGAAGGGTTGCTTGATCAGGAATGCATGCCTTTATTTGTTTCCTCTTTTTGTTTGTATTTTGATGTAGCTAAAGCAACATCTAGAGTGTACACAAGTTATTATCTGTATGGGCTTCAGACGTCGCTGTAATTTCCGTTTTAACTTACTAAACATTGAAATCCAACCCAATCTTCACCTTAGTTAAAGGCAGCCCATATTTTCGGCCTCCATCACATTTGCAATTTTCTAAGTTGGAGAAAGCTACAGTACAAACTCACAAACTTAGTATGTGATAAGAGGAGAAATAGTGCTAGAAATTTACTGATTCAAGTAATTTAGTTAAACTTTTTTTAATCATTTGGGGAGGGAGCTAAACCCTTGATCATGCCGTCCCTCTTTCCCTACCATAGTTAGTTACTGAAATCAACATGTCAAACTGTGCATACACCCATCTCTCTTCTCAAGTAAACCAGTGAAAAAAAATAGATTTTTGCACATCTCTTCTATGCAATGAAACAAAAAATAAATATTTGGCAAATAAATTCCTTCTCAATTCCTTTCTTTTTGTCCATGTTATTTGCACTTGTGTGAATGAGCACCTTAAACTTGATTCATGATTATCGAACTCATACGTATATATAGAGAGAAAACACTTTACTTTAACACCTAAATACCGATAAAAATTTCTCCATAAATTATTAAACTTGTAAAATTTCTACATCAACTAAGAAGACTCGTAAAGGGAGATGATGACTTTTTACGCCTAACAACCAAAATTTAAAACAATCTAAAAATATAATTATACCTCATCATTTTTTCTTATCAAGATAAGAAGATACAAATTGATCAATGTACATGCTTGTTCCGTCATCTTTACGCATCCATAGAATCGAATCGAGCCCCTTAGCTAATCAAAATTTACAACCGCGAAAAACCATCCTTGCCACGTGTAGGGGTGGATAAAAATGCGGGTAGCCGAGTTGGGTGCGCATACCACCTTAGGTTTCCAAAAAGGCATTCGCTAGCTCGCTCCAGGCCGAACTGCAAAGCCAGAGTGTGACGTGGACGACAGAGGGGAGAACGAGACAGCGTGCCACTCGCGGCCTGGTGGTCCGTCGGACTGCCGACTCCACCGCGGCCGCCGCGCCCCCACTCCGCAACAAACCTCGCCTCTACCTCCCGGACCACCTGTCACCGCCGCACGCCGTACGCTCGCGCGGACGGCGGACGCATTCGGCCAGCCACGCACCGCACCGACCGCGTTTCAGCCCGGCGCGGCAAGTGAGCTCGCCGTGCACGCATGCGCGCGCGCGCACTCACTCTACCAGTCGAGCTAGAGCGCGCGCGCGCGGGGCAACGCGACAGGACGCGGCTCTGTACGTGCGAGCATCCATGCGCGCCTGCGTGCGTAACTAGTCAAAAACCCAGCCCAAACTTATTTTTTTATAGAAGGGCTAGACAAATCGTCTGTGATTAAACGCCTATCCTCGTCTGAAATTTTTTTTACGGAGTCGTTAAAAAAATATGTTTTCCCAAGGTGCTCAACCAACATCAGCCATCTATAAAAATATTTTCAGCACATTATTTTATATAATTTTAAATAGTATTATAAATAAAAAAAGAAATTGTTTGATGAATCAACTCGAATCGAGCCAAGCAATCCTACCTCCACTCCTAACCGAGTAGCCTATTAGAGAATTAACATTTACATATAAAAATATTAATCGAACATTCAGATCTAAAAATATCGATCCAAAAGCACAAATGAAGAACATTGAAAATTACATCGTAAAATCACATAATTAACAACATGAAAAAAAACATCTCCACTAAGGTGTTTTGTCTCCTCCCACTAACCTCTTTTTCTCCGACCGTTGAGAAGGGGGAGGAAGCTACCACCACTATTGAGTGGGCATCCTTTGAGCCATTACATTAGAAAGAGGAGAGGGAGTTACCGCCATCGTTGAGCAGTCCGCCCCCAAGCTTGTGGCGGTCAGATCTGATTGCCACCAAGCTCAGGACGGCTAGATCTAGCCGCCATCAAAGCCACTGAACTGGGGAGAAGGGAGGGAGCTGCTGAACTGGAGAGAAGGGACGGCCAGGTCGTTGACAAGGTCATGGCAATTGGATCGGGCGGCTACCACGATCTATGCTATTGGATTTGTTGGCTGGCCATGAAGGAGACTAAAAGGACCATGAGTTACATAGGAGAGGGTGAATGTGCACGCTTTTAATACTGAAATAAACTAGCAGCAGAAATTATAATTTCCTCTAGACTCTCCGATCCTAATGTTCGGAGTATCTAGACTGCTTTTCTGTCAGACAGAGACTAGTCCTAAGTCTTCGGATATATAGTCTGGAGATTCCGGACCTCTTTTAAAATGTCCAAGGCATACTTGAAGGACACGAACCCTGAGGTTTAGGGAGGATGCAAGAAAATAAAATAATAGAGAATAAGATATGTTTCGGAATTTTAGGAGACAAGTAATTTTCACCAAATTTTGGATCAACCGATTTTACGTCTTTGTTGAGGAGCTCCAAAGAGCCAAATTGTGCTTGATCTCTTGCCTCGCCAAGTTCAACTCGAGACTAGTTTAGCCTCTAAGCTCTCACCAAAGCGTATCACCTAGTTCAAGATGACTACCAAGGTTTCTAATAGGATACCATGCTTCTGCTTTCTATAAAACTTGCTCTACTAAACCAACCTCTAAAGAAGAACTCATAAATTTACTAATATACATCTTTCTTTACAGAGGTGAGAAAGATCTTCACAAACATCTTAGGTGATTCACATGTTGAATTCTTGCGGATAACGCCTAGTCGTCTAGAATATGACCCTCCAAGAATAACAAGCTTGAGTCTTTACCAGCGTTGATCCATAAGTGCTCACCCAAATCACAAGTTTCTCTATCGTAAATCACCTAAAAAGCACAATTAGAAGATGGATTAAACTTAATATCCAAAAGAGTGAAGCGAGAAACTTCTAATAAAACTCTTAGAAGTTGTGTAGAAATGAATGAGCATGCACCAACTCAAAAGGGGTTGATAGCGTTAAATACATACATTTCTTACAACTAGCCATTACTTACATAATTTCAAATTCTGGAGTATTCTCTCCAAAAATCCAAAGACTTCAAATAGTCCTTTTAGACTAAACAGAGAGTTCAGTTCGACGACTTCGGTCAAATGGTTCGGTGATTTTAGACACCACTTAGTTTTGAGAGAGAGATGAGGTTTGGAGTATCTGGTTTAAACTTTCGAAGACTTCGGACAAACCTCTTTGTCCGACAGAGAGCTTAGTCTAGAGACTCTGACCAAAGGGTTTGAAGACTCTGAATTGATTTATCCATTTGATAGAAACTTATCTACAAGTGTCCACAAAGGCTAGACATAAATATCTGAAACACTAAGAGAGCAAAAACTAAAACAACAAAGTATACGTTGTGTGAGTATTCGTTTATCTAGACTTAAAAGTTTGATTGAACACTTATTTTTTAAACCAGTTAAACTTGAGTCTCTTTTAATAGTTTGATCTATCTAATAACTTAAAAAATAATAAAATTATATTTTCATCGCTTCAAATTATTTCTTTGATCTTTTTTAACTAAAACAATATTTCATTAGATAAATTACTATAAAATTCTCAATCATTACATATTAGTTTTCTAATTTCTTATCATCTATCACTCCAAACACATTAGAGAGCCTAGATGCACTTTCAGAGACAAGGAGGAGGCCAGGCAACGGAGGTGAGCAAGAGAGTAGGGGCAGAGGCAGAGAGAAGAGGGCGACGCCGCTGTAGAGGAGATGAGAAGGGGAGTGACGACGAAGAGGAGGAGAGGGCTAGGCGGTAAAGGCAAGCAAGAGAGGAGGAGGCAAAGGCGAAGAGGAGGGGGCAAGACCACCACGAAGAAGAGGAGGGGAGCGGCGGTGGAGAGGAGGAGGGGGTCAGGTGATGGAGGCGAGTAGGAGAGAGAGGGGCAGAGAGAGAGAGGAGGGGCGAGGCCACCACGAAGTAGAGAAGGAGGGGAGCGACGATGGAGAGGAGGAAGGGGCCAGGCAACGAAGGCGAAGAGGGAAGGGGACGAAGGTGGAGAGGAGGGGGGTGAGGCCGCCATAGAGAAGAGGAGAAAGGTAGTGGCGGTAGAGGTAGAGAGAAGGAGAAAAGTGCGAGGAGAAGAAAGAGTGCTCGATGGGGTTAATAAATATTCTAAAAGAGTTCGGAAGCGGGCGAGAGAGAGCTTTGTGCCGTGGCTGCATGCGGCGATCGTCGTCGCCTAGCTTAGTTAACTTTGGACCTGATGAACAAAAAAAATAAGTTCATGTCTTCGCTTAGTATACGCACATGACAAATGTTGTTGAAAAGAGATCAGGAATTAAACAACTAGTGTGTGCAGCTTGCAGTAACGTACGGCAACGCAAGGTGTCAACGCTTTGGAACTTTCGATTTTATCCTGCATATAGCATGCAATGCATGCAGGGTACTATATATATCGTGTGACACAGTTGTCTTGTGTATATATATACGGATGCATTTGGAGTCACTGAATCGATAGAATTACAATGATTGTACGTAGCAGATGAAGATACAAACAGCTACTCTCTCTCATAAAAAAAAATAAATTCCTAACTATAAATTTAGACATAGCCTATATCTAGATTTATAGCCAATTAGGAATCCGTTTTGAGTAGGTTGGTTCATTAATTACCTTTTGAGTAGGTAGTTTGGAGCTATTTCGTGTAAAGCCGTAAAATTCCAAGGACTTCAGTTCAAGCGTACGACGAGATGATCTGTCAGTGACTCAAGTGTGTAGCTACTGATTAGCACCGTCCAAAAAAGTTATTGGTGCATTGCAAGCACGGCCGATTGTCACGCCAACTTGGATCTATAACAACAGTTTTTTGTACTGTGTTCATGCTTCGTGGTCGAGGCATGTGAATTCTATCAACAAAGAGAGATATCGTATGAGTGTCACATACAAGCAAAATATATACGAACAAACCAGCACTGCACTGAATGACCGCATATTCTAGAACATAATCTATCTATTTAAGAACAAAGAACAGAGGTAATAGTAGCTACCATGATCATCCATCCATCTTGAGAACGAGTAAAACGCAGTAGACCATGGGCTCGGACGCAGCGGGAGCTAATGTAGGTAGACAGACGCAAAACAGCAGAGGCCGCTCACCACCTCGCCGCAGCCGGCAACGATCCCCGCCGGCGGCAGCGCACTACTCATCCCCTAGCGGCCTCCCCCATCTTCTTCTTCCTTCCCCCCCGGGTTTTCCCCCTCCTTTTGTCTAGATCTGGCAGCTTCCCCTCCTCTTTGCTCCCAGATCCAGTCAGCTCCAGCTTAGGCTGGCTCCTTGGTCTAGCGCCGTCATGGCCAGATACGGTGCCCTCGAGTCCAGATATGTGGCTTCCTTGGGCGGAGCTAGTGTGGCTCGGCTCGAGCGGTTCAGCGGCGACCCCGCTCGATGGCATAGGCGATGCAAGCGCTCGGCGACGGCATCACGGAGGTGCTGACACTTGTACGTGAGCCGGAGAAATCGAGGAGGTAGGGAGGCACGATGGGCTAGTCCCGTTCATCGTCTCGCCATGTCCATAGGACGACGTGATGGCACGGATGTTTCTTCAGCCAGAGCACCGGATCCATGGCCACGAGAATGGTCCAGGCGGATCCGCCGCGGCGCCCTGGATTTAGTCGTGGTAAGCGCGACGAGGTGAAGCTTGGCGGCGGTTTGAAGGTAGGAAGGGCTATTCCCGTTTCATTCCCTCTTCGTGTTTACATGACAACGTAGTTGTGCTGAGCGGCAGGGCTGGTTAGTCCCGCTCCTTCCCTCTCCGCGTTCATAGCCAAATGCGGAGACGGCATGGCATGCCTGGTTCACTGGTTGTGCTACGCTATTACGTGAGATTGAGCTGATTCTCAAAACCGACTCAGCGTGGTTATCTCGACAGGTAACATGTTTTTTATGACAGGACGATTCGGACATAAAAAAATTTCTAAGTAAACGATCCATGCGATGGGTTATTGTTGCACAAGTACAAAGCGAGTTTAAAGCAAAAAAATATAGAAGAAATGAAACTAAGTCCTCTAGCTTCTTCTTTATTTTATATTAGTTATGTTTGTGTTTTTGGTATGTATATCTAATCATCAAATGTAAAAAGTTAGATCTCTATCCTTATCTTAAAAAAAATTAACTCAAAGCATCAACAAACAAGCATGAAGAAACCCATGTAGACCAATAATACGGGCTTTAAAAGCTCATAGTAAAGTGGGCCGGGACAGTATGATACAGCATTATTTTTTTATTTTTTAAACTTTTTTATTTTAAAAATATACTATATCAAAACTTATTTATAAATTTAAACATTTTACGACTGACTCTTTCTGCCACGTCAGCCAAGTAACCCTATCACGTCAACTTATCATGTGCCAAGTAACCCCATCACGTCGACTTGTCACGTGACGTGATAGCGTTGTTTTATCATACTAGAAGAACTGGCATGCTACAAGATTCAGATTCAGATTCTGATTTTAAAAAGAGGGTCTATTTTTAAAATAAAAAAAAATCACAACAGTTTAGCTTCTGGCCAAATTGGACCAAAGTGACACCTGGGCCCAGGGCACCCTCTTCAATAATAAATCCTGGAAAATGCATAGAACCCCGGACACATTGACTTCACAGCAGTTAAATGACTTCGGAGCTACTTCAGTCACAATTCAAATCTACGTTACTAGCAGAACAACCCCGGACAAATTGACTTCACAGCAGTTAAAGTGACTTTGGAGCTACTTCAGTCACAATTCACAAACTACATTACTAGCTGAAATTCCAGCCTTTCAGATAGCACTGGGTATGAGCATGAACAACGGAACAACGACCAAGATTCAGTGCCGTGAACCTTGCCGTCAGTCCCTCCCACCTGTGACCACAGCTTGGGTTGCAGCAGATGAAGTACAGCGTCAGGCCTCTCTCTCCCTTAGTTGGAGCCTGCAAGTTCAAGGAAAAAAGAGTGATTGATTGCATCAACAGCTTGTGGCAGGTAGTAGGATTCTGAACAGAGTTGTAATATATCGGCAATCGCCATCACTACGACAGAAGGCAATTATATAATGTGACAGTTTCCTGAACCCTTGAGTATGAAGGGCTATATGCTATACCAAACTACAATATGCTGACAGAAATGTAGATTTGTATGTTCATGCTTTCATATTGCTATTCTATTCTTGTATCTGTGACTGTATAGAACTATAGATGGTACAGTAGCCATATATACCAAGAACTGCGTAAGGAACAATAAGTAAACAACACACATAGACAGACCTGGAAAAAAGCAGCCTCTGGATGGCCGCAGTTGTAACATCTAATACTTCTGGTGCGAGGCAGAGTGGGATCAGTTGCTGCATCTTTTAGAATATCTTTAGGTTCCCCAGCAGGTTTACGGATAACCCTTTTGTACACAAGTGTCAGTGGCAAGCTCCTGCTTACATCAACGATTCAAATAAATGGAAATAATTAGTCAACCTACAAGAAAACTTATGCGCAAATAAAAAAATGTTAGAAATACAGAAAACTATAAATGAAATATAGCTTCAAAGTATGTAAGCATTGAGAAAAGCTCAGCAATCACTTCAAGAAACAGGAAAAAAGACATTTTGTGGAAGAATGCCTAGAACACCAAGGAAAGCTGTCCTTTCTATCCTGATTACATTGGCTCTTAATGAAGTTATATGCTTCCAAAACTTCAGAGGCAACAGCAAGGGAAGGACACTTAGTTGTGATTTGTTACATTGATCCCTCAGGTAGGTTGTTGCAGTGTACGTAAGCTCCTTCCGTCTTTGTATTCTGGCATATGTATTTCTTCCAAGGAGCAACATCTTAAGCATGATTTGTGCTCATAAGTTAAGTTCCTGATTTTATGAGGGCATTGTACGCCAAATAAGCTAGAAACACTTCTCATGGAAAGACAGCTAATAAGCCCTTATAGAGGCTCTACGTGTGAGTATGACTTACTTTCCACAGTTCTCTGACCCAGATTTTCAGCAGAAAGTTCATCTGATAAGGCTAGTGGGGCACACTTAAAAGGGGGAACTTGGTTTTATACCACCCGAAATATTGCCATTTTAGTTTTATAACACCAAAATTTGGGGCACACTTTGATGCAACCTAATAAAATTCCGTTTCTTTTTATTTTTACCACCACTGCCCATTGCCATTTTTTTTTGACCTCTCCCGCTCCTTGTCGCCCATTGCATCCTCACGTCCCATGCCCCCTATCATCCACATCACCTCCACCTCCCGTGCTCCTGGTACTCCCAACGCCAACTCACCACCTACCAATAATTGAAGGAGGCAACTGAGTTCGGGAAAAAACATTGCTAATTTGCCAAGGATATCTCCTTGTATATTTCCATGTATATCTAATGTTCTGTTTTCTGTTCTGCTGATTACAGCCGTCCAAAAAATCCATATAAGCAATGGAATATACCCCCAATGTGTGCAGCAAAAACTCCTTCCTCTCTCCTATTTGATTTCAGTGGGCACCACCCATGCTCCATGTCACCCAAGTCACTATTGGCTCAGTTTCCTGTATATCAACAGGAAATTGGAGATGGCTTTGTTGCCATCCATATCATCCTAGGGGTGGTGAGGGCGTTTTGGCGCTCAATAGCAAGGAGGAGCCAATTCATGTATGATGTAGGGAGTCAGGGAGAGAGGAATCAACTGCAACTATGTGTCCGCAGCTAAGACAAAGAGATTCTTACCCAACCTTGATGTCTGAGAACAAAGCATGATAAGCTGATTACTACCTACAAAGGTATACTAGTCCACCATAAACTCACCAAGTCCCAATCAGAACCCTCTACTCTACCAATCAAATAAAGCAAACATCACGAAGATTATGGGACATCAAATTCTTTCCTCAGCCAAACTCAAGTATCTGGCATCATGAAAACGTGCACGCAAAACAAGCATGAGCCATCCCAAATCATCCACCCCATGAATAACGAAACTTACGACCTCAACAATGCACCATTAAACCTAAACACTTATTTACAGACACCACCATCACTAAACCCAGCCTAAACCCTAGATTACCCAGTTTACAACAGGTCCCCAATCCAACCTAGGGTTCCAGGAGTTTATCTACCGCCCAATCCAAAATAGATTAATCTGAACCAAGGAACAAGTAAACCCAACTGGTGCTCGCAGGAATTGCAGGCGTAGAGCAGGGTGTGCG
The DNA here is from genome assembly GCA_030770085.1 of Oryza coarctata. NCBI lineage: Eukaryota > Viridiplantae > Streptophyta > Magnoliopsida > Poales > Poaceae > Oryza > Oryza coarctata. Next base: position 17,828,601 of record CM061475.1, read on the forward strand.
TCTCCTTGTCCTCCCGCGGGTAGAGCATGTTGTTGCTGCATCAAACAAAAAACCCGAAACGAAAAAAAACCACGGATCCGACCACTACCCTACCAAGCCAAATCTCGGAGACGAACGCAAGCAAAAGATCCGAGTTTCTCCGCCTCACCATTCGCCGCAGAACTTGAGGGTGCTCATGGCGATGGCGATGGCGATCGCTTTCTCCACCCCTCGCCGCCTCTCTCCTATTCCTTCTCCCTGTGTCGCCACCGCTCTCAATCCTCTCGGCTACTTGTATTCCCGATGTTACTATTCCTGACAGGTGGGCCTCACTTTGGAGAGGCCCCACATGTCAGTTACACATGGGGTACAAGACACAGTAGAGCGAAGACGATAAGTGTACACGTGGCAGATGCTGGTTGCAACCACACAACAGTTACTTGATCCACGGCCGCATCGGATCCGAGCACCCTCTCCTCTCCACTCCCAGCGTCCGCTCCACTCCCCCGCGGAAACCCAAACCCTAGCTCCTAATCACAACCAGCCGAACCATTTCCGCGAGATTTCTCCCAAAGCCCCTCTAGGGCTACTCGTCGGGCTCAAATCCATCTCGAATTTGTCGAGTTTTGGGGTGTTTTGTGTTTTTTTGGGGGGATTTTTGTTTGTTGGATGCGAGTGTGGCTTGGCAGGGTGGTGATGCCATGATGCACATGCTGGTGGCCCCCGATGGGGGCGGCGGAGGGGAGATTCAGCTGTATGGGGGCGCGGCGGCGGTGCCGATGGAGCAGGAGCTGGAGCTCCACCGCGACAACGCCGACGACGGCCTCGAAGGCCACGTGCGGTAAGAGCTTTTCTCTGTTCTCCATCACGGTGAAGAGCTGGGCGAGGGAATGGCCTCGCCTTTGCTTGGTACTCGTGGTTCATTTTGGCGTGCTCTAGTTTAAGCTCAAAAGTTTTTGTTTGTCCTGTTGCATAAGTGAATTGCAGTCAAAATCATGAACTTTCATTTGCTATGTTGATAGTTTACTACATTTGACCAGGTGCTTGAGGTGTGGTATATCCGGCAATGCGACGCCCCATATGCGCCGCGGGCCTGATGGCCCAAGAACTCTCTGTAATGCGTGCGGCATTGCGTACAGAAAGGTAAGGCTCTGCTCTAATTTTCGACATGGTATGTCATGAGCCTACTTGATTAGGTTGTGTCTGCTACCGTGTTCAGTTCTAATTTATTTTTGAGGCAATTTTGATCCGTCATGTCGATAATCCTAGAAACACCAAAGAAGTGTTTTGAGTTTTCTGTATAGGTCTTTTGAATCTCTAGGTGTCTTTGTCTTGTAGAGGATACTTTGCCCTTTGCCCTGGTAACAGAGAAAATTAAGCCCTGCTCCCTGTTTATGGGATTTTGACTGATGTTTTGTGATTCTCAATTTTATAACACAGTTTGTTTTTTTGATTTTATATCTATATTAAGTAAGGCTCAACTGTGCTCCTATCTTGGCCATTGCTCTCCTGTTTTGGCGGTTTGATAATAATCAAATAAAATTAAATGTGCCTTTTCATTTCTTTCCTTGAAAATGCCTTTCCATTCGTTTACTCAAATTATAATACAATTGGTTTTCTAGGGGAAAATGAGAAGAATGATAGAAGCTGAACCACCTATAGATGAAGCTGCACTTGCTAAGCTGGTTCCTGAGGTAGGCATGGAATTTGAGAGTGAGGAAAAGGCCTATGAATTCTACAACAAATATGCCGGACATGTTGGTTTTAGTGTTCGGAAAAGCACGTCACATAAATCTTCTGAAAACATTACCAAAGTAAGGACTTTTGTTTGCTCAAGGGAAGGATACAACAGGGACAAAAAATCATTGGAAGCAAAGAAGCCAAGGTTGGATACAAGAATTGGTTGTCCAGCACGGTTGATTATTAAAGTCACACCAGAGTGTAAATACAGAGTCACAGACTTCAAAGCAGACCACAACCATCAGTTGGCCCCTCCTTCGACGATGCATATGTTAAGGTCACAGAGGATATTGACAGAACTTCAGTCTGGGGAAGCAGAACTGTCAGATGATTCTGTTGTGACACCTACAACAAAAGCAACTGGTGATCTTGTTGTGAGACAAATTGGTTTCCTTCGAAGTATTTCTCTCCTCCCAGCAGATTATAAGAATTATCTCCGCTCAAAGCGTATGAAGGCTATGCAACTTGGTGATGGTGGCACAATATTGAAATATTTGCAGACGATGCAAATGGAAAATCCCTCTTTCTTTTACACCATGCAGATTGATGAAGACGACAAACTAACCAACTTCTTTTGGGCAGACCCAAAATCTAGAGAAGACTTCAACTACTTCAGTGATGCCCTCTGTCTAGACACAACATACAAAATAAATGGATATGGCAGACCATTGTCATTATTCCTTGGAGTGAATCATCACAAACAAACAATTATTTTTGGTGCAGCTATGCTTTATGATGAATCATTTGAGTCATATAGGTGGCTGTTTGAGAGTTTTAAGATCGCTATGCATGGAAAACAACCAGCGGTAGCTTTAGTAGATCAATCTATTCCACTTACTAGTGCAATGGCAGCAGCATGGCCAAGTACTACTCAGAGAATTTGTGCTTGGCATGTATATCAGAACTCTCTTAAGTACCTTAATCATGTTTTCCAAGGTTCAAAAACATTTGCAAAGGATTTTAGCAGATGTGTCTTTGGCTATGAGGAAGAGGAAGAATTCATGTTTGCCTGGAGAAGCATGCTAGAAAAGTATGATCTTAGGCATAATGAATGGCTGTCCAAATTGTTTGATGAGAGGGAAAGATGGGCCGTGGCATATGATAGGCATATATTTTGTGCTGATATAATAAGTGCACTTCAAGCTGAAAGCTTCAGTAGTGTTCTGAAGAAGTTCTTGAGCCCTCAACTGGATTTGTTGTCCTTCTTCAAGCATTATGAAAGAGCAGTAGATGAGCACCGCTATGCTGAGCTCCAAGCTGACTTCCAAGCTAGTCAAAGTTATCCAAGAATACCTCCAGCCAAGATGTTAAAGCTAGCTGCCCATACATATACACCAGTGGTGTTTGAGATCTTCCGTAAAGAGTTTGAGTTGTTCATGGACTCTGTGTTATTCAGTTGTGGGGAAGCTGGGACAACCTCTGAGTACAAAGTTGCTCCCTCTGAAAAAACCAAGGAACACTTCGTTAGATTTGACTCAAGTGACTGCTCCTGTATCTGCACTTGTAGGAAGTTTGAGTTTATGGGTATTCCATGTTGTCATATGTTGAAGGTGCTTGACTACAGAAATATAAAAGAGTTACCTCAGAGATATCTGTTGAAGCGATGGAGAAGGACTGCCAAGTCTACAGATGAAGAAAACCAAAGGTATGCGGCAAATGGGAATGGATCATCATTAAATTCCATTGTACCTCCTGCAAATCATCATGGGCTCCAAGGCTTCAGTGCAATGATTCAGGTAACCAACCCTCAAGATTCATTTATTCTGTTTTTCCCTGTATATGCTGTGCCTGATTTTTTTTTTGGGTGGGGACAGGACACTCCTGTTAATATGCATGAGAATTCATTTCATAGAAGCTCATGATACAGGTAATTATATGCCAAGTTGATCTCTTATTTTGTTTGGATTATTATTGGGTCTATCTGGTTCTATCCATTGCACCAAAACCTAGGGCATTGATGATTTCACAACTAAAGTTTTCCCTCTTCCGAGAAATTCATTTTCTTACTTGAACCTGGGCTGTCCATCCATTTGAATGGCCCTACTCTTAGTCTTTCCCTTGATTACCCACAGGGTGGCTAGGACCTGATTGTTTCGTGAGCTCTTCTGTTAGGTCTCCCAGTTGGGTTGTGGATTTTTTGTACTGCCTGTTTCCTTTGTAAAAAAAAATGCATGACAATATTAGGAAGATTTAGATAGGGTATTTTGTTTGTTGAATGCTGCTCACTAGACTGTGGAGTTATCTCCATCGAGGTACAATTATTAATAGCAGTTTGTGATGACACATGGACAGCCTTAGGCCTTAGCTCTATTGGATCAAACATATGATTATGTACTCAAGTTATCATGCAGGTGACTTGAATTCAAAGATTATATGTACCTTCTGCATGGTGCCAGATCCACGACACTGGTGTTGAACTTGAATTCAAAGATTATACCTTCTGCACTGTGCCAGCTCCACAAGACTGGCGTTGAAGGCTTGAAGCAGTGAGAACAGTCCACTGCGGAGCTCCCCTGAATAAGCTACCAACTTGTAAATTATGCAGCTGTAGAAAATCTCAGCTATTGAGGTGCCCCATCCTTAGCATAGGTTCTTAGACTAGATGCTGGTATGAAATCATATTATTGTGCTGCGCCTGCACCCATGGAAATTTTGTGCATTCTGTAAAGTCTATTTATCCTAGCCAATTTATAAAAGATTATAAAAAAAGTGATCAGATGCCAATACAGAGACTGCTATTATGGGTTGTGCCTCTTTTTGCAGGGCAAGTAGACCCCTCATGATCATCCTAAGAGGTTTCAGTTAGATTCAGATCTTGGGTGGTTTCATTTCTTTTCATTTCACCTCCAGGTGAGGCTGGAAAGCTCATGCAATAAAACGTTGGAAGCAAGACAAACCAGCTTGGCAGTGTGGATCTCAGCCAGAGAGCTACCGGCCGGAGCTGCCTTTGACGCTACAGTGGACAGCTGTGCTTCAAGCCTGGCTTTGGGTGCATTTGTCCCATACGCACAGTTGCATAATGCGTGCAAATGTTGCTCATGTCCTGAATGAATCGTATATCTTGGGAGCTTCGATAATGGTGCTGCTACCATGTGTCCTTGAAAACTTTCGAGGTGCTTTCGTGCTCTTCCTTTCTTCCAGCTCTCTCAGGCTCCTTTGAAATGTAAGACTCAGAAATTTTTTGTAAAAATTCTCTGTTGCAGAGGAGGCATGAGTATGAAGTTCTTGCGAAGGTATCGTACTTCTAGGATGTGTTTGGCGCTCTCTTTTTCCATCTTCTACTCTGTTACTCTTCACGAGCATATTTCTATAACTATATTAAACTATGTTTTTTATGTTTAAAAAATTATATTAAATTTTTTAAGTTTTTAAGCTAATACTTAACTAATAACTAATAATGAGTCGTCCCGTTTTACCTATGGGAAACAGATCTAAATCCTCAAACCTACACGGTCTTAGTCTTCTTTTAGCATGGGGATTTTTTTATACGTTTTTCAAACTAAAATTACTTTAATAAATTATATTAATATATTTTTAATTTTTTAAGTTAATACTTAATTAATCATATACTCCATTTTTAATCTTTTTAAGCTGAGGCCTACAAACGAATTGGGGCCGCCAAACGCAGCGTTAAAATTATTTCGCACTACCTCTCCACTAAAATCCCGTATCTCCTTTAACGCTAATAAACAAAGCTCTGTCAGTAAACAGTACTACCACGGCTCTCAAAATAATGACAGGCTTAAATAGATCCAGTCAAATCTCAAAATCTTAAACCCATTAACAGATGCGAAAATATATGCATTTAAAATGACTATATCAGTACTAGTAAAATATCGTTGTATGTTCAATATTTTTTTATAAATATATAGTTTAACAAGTAATAATAAAACATATATATTAGAGACTGTGTCAATGTAACGTCAAGTAAAAAAAAACAGAGATACTAGTAAAAAATTTTACCGGACAACTGTCCTTCGATAATACTCCTACAATGGTGCAATTGGTTGCTCTGCCGTAGGCAATGTGCCGTTCCGTTCGCCGGTGTTGCTCTGCCGTCACGCGACGCATCTAAAGCAGCTCACCGTGCATGTTACCCTCTGCCTTTTCCTTTCCCCCCCTGCTGCTTGTGCAGTGACTGTACTGATCGACTACTCTGCTTTTCTTTGCGTGCTTTCTCCGTTGTAGACTTCACTAACAATGCCAAAAAAAATTTCTTCCTCGGTTTGAAAAACACACAAGAGATACTAAGCTTTGAGAAAGATTTGTCCATAAGTGCATTGCTCGAATGTAATTTGTCCATAAGTGCATTGCTCGAATGTAAAATTGACGAGGCATTAATGCTGATTTTGTGTTTGTTCAGACACTGTTCAGCTCACAATCTGAACGTGTGATCAAAATTCAGAAGCCGTCAGATTCGATCCCGGTCGCTGGCCAATCTTCATCACGGTCACGGCGATTCGAAACAAGCAAAATTCTGTGGCATGATACGATGTGATCATTTCTGCAACGGTTAGTGAGCTAATTGGGCATCGAATTCTAGCTTAATTTGGATGTGTCTCTCATGAGAAGCTTCCAGAGCCAAAGGAAACAAAGCTGATTGGATGCTCACTGCTTACTCATTAGCCTTGGTTGCGTTCTCTGAAGACAAAAAGGACAAGAAAAAATTTTGAGTCCAGGTGCTAGCTCCACTATTCCCTACCTAGCTACAAAGCAATCGTCATGTGAAGAGTGAGTCTAATAAGTGATTATTTCGCAAATTAACCTCAAGCTAACCATTCCTCTCGCCGTAATCACTACATGCAGAAAATCGGCGTCCTTTCTTCATTGATGGAATGATGTATACATCACATGAATCGGATCCTTTCTTTGTTCAAGAGAAACTCTACATGGCATGTCGTTTTCTTTTTCTGATTTAGATCACTGTCAATTGTTGATTGGTTAGTGAAGAATTTGAGGGTAACAAGGGAAATGATTGCTGAATTTATACAACAAAATGACTTGCTGACAACTTGTCATTGCTTGTACTCGAATTTCAGCAAGATTGTGTATTTTTGTGTTTGTCAGTAATTGATTTGGGTTGTTATATGTGCAATTTTTTTCTTAAATAGTAGTGTTACTAGTCCTCCGGTTGTTCATCATTGCTTTATCATTACTTCATCAGTATTATGAAGAACCCTGAATAGGAGCACCTGATAAGTATGCCACCCGTTCTGTTTTTCTGAAACTCATGATTGCAACTACCCTTAACTCAGAATTTTCTTTTAGACCGAAGGTCAAACTAAATCAGAATTTAATCATGATGTTTAAGAAATTATTTGTTTTATTAGTATGTCCTAACTCGAGATTATCCAAACAGAACAGGTTAAGCAACTAAGGAGGAGAGATGGCCCCAAGATCCCAGCCAAGTGAAACGTTTTCAGCTTTGCTAATCACTTCTGAATTCTTACAGGGAACCAACTAATATAATCTGATGGAGATGGACCCGAATCTTAAAGCTCGACCTGAGCGGATTAATCGATCAAATCTCAGAAGGAAAAAAAAGGTGACCAGACAAATGGCGGCAACGCAGGATTTGTCCAAATCCCACAACATGCTAGCAAGAGTACAAAGCAAGACACTTCCTAATCAGAGCATCAACAACTTTCCATTAAATAAATGTCAGACATAACACCTTGGTCGCTCTCCATATTGTCTTTGGTGTCGGCTAGTTAATTGCTTGTGGGGGGCAAAATGGAATAATCACAAATTTTGTTTAAGTACCACATGGAGCACAAGGGTACACATTTTCAAATATATAATTTAGAGGGACCTAGTTGTAAGTATGCATTAGGTATTATTCTTTTTTTATACTTCACAAAAGTCAAATACCCGAAGTATGCAGTACTTGTATTATGCAGGGATATGGGACAGACAGGAGATGGTACTAATTAAGAAGCTCAGAATCACAAAGGCCAGGCTGACTTGGCAGAGGGGAGCATACAAGCAGAAGACTGTACTGAAGATTGTCTTAATGTGCCATGAACAAGTGCAGCATGTTCAGATTAGCAGTATATATTTGTTCTTTTTCCTTCTTTTCTTGTCTCTTTGACCATTACTGTGTGCTGTGTCCTATGCTAATCTCAACTCCAACCAATGGTGTATGTTTGTTTAATTAATCAATCAGTTTCTTGGAATCATCAGCCAGTGTTTCATTGAGAGATGCACCCCCAACGTTTTTAATGGTAGAGATGTACCCTTTTCTTCTTGAGAAACTGAATCTTGTGAAGAAGTGTGACCCTTGTTTTAACCAAGTAACAATTGGTTAAATACTTGAAATTAGTATATATTTCTGCGTAAGTTTCTACATGCATGTTCAGAACTTCAGGTTGGATTGAAGGATTTCATGGGGAAATTTTTCACCGGGTATTATTTTCTAGACACAAATATAATCGACAAGCTCCAAAATTTTCTGTTTACAATTGCCTAGCTATATGTCTGGCAAAATGAGCTCAGAATTGATGATCAACAATGCCACCAACAAACCATGACTACTCAACATCTACAGTACCATGGGCTGGTGATCAACCCCAGTCATGGAGTTGACCTACTTTAAGAAAAGCTAAATAGGAGGTGATACATTGCCATCCCACAAACACAATTAGCAGTAAATTTAACTATTTAACCATACACCTGTACTGTTTTGTGGTGCAATGCTAAAGCTTATGTTCCTGCAGCAACAGTATCTATGATAAAAAATTATGGACCTTGTATCTATCAAGTCAAGGTTGCATCTTATCACTGTTTGTTTGAACTGAATACATCATATCACCCAACTAGGGCTTGACTTCAGTTTGTTACGGCACCAACAACGAAAACAATTGAAATTTTGAGTAAGCATTCAATAGATCATAGAAATATGTGGTACTGTTTTATTTTCCTTAAAATTAAAGAATGTTTCCAATGTTACATCAAAGGAACCTATAAACAAAACCAAAGTAATGGATAAATCAATGTTAGTTAGAAATCTTGAGCCAAAATCCAATGACATCATAAGAAAGGGACTGTGTGGGGTAATACATGAGCTTAATGTGCCAACCACTCACTCTCCCTCAGCTATTGTACCATTACTCTGCCCCACTATCTTTTTTTTTTTATCCCAGTCCCTTCATATGATTTCCAAACAGTACTAATGTAAAGACATTTTCATTCTTGAAAGATGTTACGTATTCTGCTAATGGAGGTTAAGATGTTGACTTTCTATAATTACCTAGAAACAAGTTTGTCGGTTTGATCTAATAAGAGACATGATTATGCTATAATTAATCTGATTATTTGATTCTGAATCTTGTTGTCAGGGACAAGCCCCTTGGTTGCAATTCTCAATTCCTAAGTTGTTTTCACCGACAAGAGGTGGAAAATTAGCATCAGGCTGCATCACGGTTATGTGAGTTTCTGTTTTTCTCATGTTGTTTTTGTACCTCTGTACGAGTTGCACGTTGGATTCCTTTTTTCCTTTTCTTTGGTCTGCTCGTTTTCTCAAAATCAAGGAACACCAAATGTTGGTCAACAGCAAGACCTAGATTTTGGGGAATTAGTTCTACAAAATATTGCCAAGAGAAACTATGAAGGCTGATCCTCCATATATTTGTTCGGTACTATATATACATTATGAATGATTAGGCTAATTTAAAAAAACATAGATCGCTTTTTAGTCACAAGTAAAATGTTAAAAATCTTTATAATACAAGGGCTTGCTGTCACTGTTTAGCCCTTTGGACCCCTGTTAATTGTCTAGAACAATCGGTGCATGATGCTAACTCCAGGTCAGATGACCTGATGTTTTGTGCAGAAAACATGAGGTGCTGAATTTGGACCACCGTTCATCGTACCACTACTCTCATTTGCCTGTTGGAAAGAAGATAATTGTAGTTGACACAACAGGGATTTTTTGGTTGAGCAAATCAGTGTACAAGTTAGACTGATTTTCATGTTTTTCTTGTAAGATTTGTTGCTAGGTGAATAAGTACATAAATTTTCTATCTATTCCTTATCAAATTTCATGTGTTATTTTTATATTTTAGCTATAATTCGATATATAATATAGAATGTTAAAAGATATAATATCAATTTTAGTGATTAAGTTATTGTCGAGAGATTTATAGAAAAATTGTAAAATAATTAATACTAATTAATCATACACTAATAACTTATTTCATTATATATATATTCTTCTTTTTTTTCTTTTTCTCCCTAAAACTCAGACTAAATAGATTGACTAACGATTCCCTCAAACCGAAAAAAAACCCTCCATTAAAATTCAAAAACAACCTCTAGTTCTTCTCTTAGGGGTAGAATGGTAAATCCCTGCTCCACAGTCCACCCAAAGCCGTTGCTGTTACCCAGAAAAGCTAACAGAGCCAAATGCAAATAAAAAGGAAAAACCAACGAAAGTAGCCACCCTTCGAACTCCTTTTCTGCCGTATTACAACTTAAAAAAAGAGAATACCCTCCCATAATCTCACCTAAGCAGCTAATCTTCACATAACCTCCAAGCTTAAGCCACTAATCTCTCCTAATTAGCAGTAAAAACCACAAAAAACTCTAATTTTTAGCTTCTTTTTTCCTCCATGTCTCACAGTCACAGAGCACCACCAAACCAAGGCGGCTCTCATCTTCCAGTCTTCAACTCTTCCTACTCTCTTTCTCTCTCTCGTCCTCTCCTCTCTCTACTATACTACACTCCGCTCTCTCTCTCTCTCTCCTCGCGCAGGCGCACGCTTATCGGAATCGGGGCGAGCGGCGGCGAGATCCGGGCAGCCGCAGCGGGGCTCCGGCGGCCGTCGCACCGCGCGATCTCGTCGCCGTGGAAGCTGCATTGCCGCGCCTCGCCTCGCCTCGCCTCGCCGCTTTTCCGGCGTTTCTTGGGCGGTTGTGAAGGAGGAAGGAGCTTCTTGGGGCAGGGATCCACCAGATCCGACCTTGCCGGCGGCGGTGGTGGCGGTTGCCGCCATGGAGCCCGACGCTCCGCTCGACTTCGCGCTCTTCCAGCTCTCCCCGCGCCGCTCCCGGTGAGAATTCTCGCCTTCTTGATGGGGTTCGTCTCGGGGATGTTGCTGTTGTGGTGGGCTAAAGGTGGGAGCTTTTGGGGTGTTCGCTGCAGGTGCGAGCTGGTGGTGTCCGGCAATGGGCGGACGGAGAAGATCGCGTCGGGGTCGGTGAAGCCATTCGTGGTGCACCTGCGCGCGGCGGAGGAGCAGGCGGCGGCCCAGCCGCCGCCGCCGGCCATCCGGCTGCAACTGGAGCGGCGCGCTGCGTGGTTCAGCAAGGGCACGCTCGAGAGGTTCGTTGCTGCCGTGGCTGACGTGGCAGTGCTCATCGGGTTGGTGGTGTTGGAATTCGGAAAAAAATATCGGATTTTTGAGATGTTCTGGTTGGCTTGTGCTTGAAGGTTCGTGCGCTTCGTGAGCACTCCGGAGGTGCTGGAGATGGCTAACACCTTCGATGCGGAGATGTCGCAGCTTGAAGGGGCTAGGAAGATTTATGCACTGGGAGTAAGTGCCAAGCTTCTTTGAGTTGCTGAATGTGATTAGGTTGTATGGTTTATGGTGGCATGATCTTGCAGTTGTCTAAAAATGGTAAACCGTATGCAGGTTGCCGGAGGCGCTACCTCGAATGGAGCTGGTATGCATGACGATGTTTATAGAGTTCTTTTGTTTACTATATAGGGTTTTGGATCTTGTTAGATTAGTTTTGTGTTTGTTCTGTTCATTCCTCCTTTGGTTCATCCACACTGAAATTGAGTGAGTCAAATCTTGACTTGAGTTCCTTCACAAGTTATTTGTGGTAACATCCAGGTAGAACTTTTATTATTGATTGGCTTGATTACTGAGATGATGCATTCAATGCCATTATCCATATTATTCATGCCGTGGGCCTTTGTTAATAGGGAGTACAAGAAAACACTCAATTTCCAATTTTAGAAAGAAATGATTAACTTAATTAATTGTTACATATGTTAATCTGCAATGTTAGGGTACATGTTTAATTGTTTTAACTTGTGTTCATTAAGGCAACATATTCTTCTTCTGAACACAATAATTTGCTTACTGTCTTACAATGTTTTTTGTTTTTGTCGGCCGAAAATGTTGCAGAATCAGCAGCAGCTGCAGATATTACGAAGTATGCTTCGATGCCATTTCTGTGTCATTATCCATTTACTTCTTCATTGTCAGATAAACTTGATTTAACTGAGTTGAACACGGTTAACCCTTAGTCCTGAGAAGCATGAAACGCATTTCATGCAGTTCCTGCTAGGCCTTACCTAATTTTGGATAATTTTTTGCATACTCTCGTCTATTGTAAAGTCCGCCATTTTGGGGATTCCTAATATTTCTTTACTAATTTGTGAATATATTGATTCCACTCAATGATCTACAATTTGTTAGGACTGTATTTAGTAGGATCTTTTTTTTCCTGCTTACAATGTTGTTTAGTAGGATCTTTTTTTTTTCCTGCTTACAACTTTATAAAAAGCTCAATATTCTTCAATGAATTAGTAAAATTATTGCAGTCATGTAGCAACGTGATGTGCTGCAAATTTTGGTAAACAAACACATTGCTTGAATATGTAGATTGTAAAATACTGTGATGATTAGATAAAGCTTAAATGCTTGATCTCTTTTCGATATGTGGGCCTGTGCTGTTAAGAGCCCTAGACATATAGCTCAGCACTTACATCCACGCATGCACCAAAACCTTATTTTATTACCGTTGTGTATTTCTACATCTTTAATTCAGTGTCTCTTGCTTATGCTTTACTAATGAAAGTTGTTGCTAAAGCATCGCTATCAGTAGTATAGCACCTTACACAGAATAGTTGGCAGAATATAAATGATTGTATTGTTTCGTCTTTACTCAGTCTTACAAATGGCACTGTGTAAGTCATATAAAATATAGTTGTCTGTGCTGCTGCTTCATCACAGATAACTTGAAGCTTACCATGATTTACATATAAAGTTAGCCATATGTTTGTTTTCTCTCAGTATCAAAAGTTGATGCCCTAGCTTTTTTCTATGCAGGAAGGAACTTCTTAGAGCGATTGATGTTCGTCTAAGTGCTCTTAAACAAGATCTTGTCATGGCTTGTGCTCGAGCATCATCTGCAGGGTTTCACCATGATAGCATTTCTGAGCTTGTTCTTTTTGCTGATCATTTTGGTGCCAACCGGCTGAGGTATGATTGGAACTTACCAAGCACATAACTTAGGTTCTAGGTGTCATCATTTATAGTTACTTAAGGAATACATTTCGCAGAACTACAGATACTTCAATTCAACAAATACAAACTATAGATTTAGAACAAAATTGATCACAAAACTACAGGTATCTGTAGAAAGTTTATCATTAACTTTTGCAAATGCCATTATATTGCACAGTAAACTGTACCTAGCTCATCTCAAACCAGTACAGTATGATTTATGAAATTAAGATGCTAGATGGGAAAACTATGAACTTACAAACATCAGAATTGAAGTTTGGGACACACACTTCAAACACCCTAGGGTTATTACTATGGGAAAGTGGGAAAGTTTGCATGAGAAGATTCTTCGATCTATTAGGAGGGAAGATCATTTGAAGTGGAATCTGATGTCAGATTCAGTTGTGCACACCTGTATGTTCCCAATTTATCGATATGCTGGGTTGCTATGATAGAATTCAAGCATTGAGACATTGAGTTACTCTCTGTCTCACTCTTTTTGTTTTCGGGAGGATCCTTTGTGACCTTTTGCTGATGATTTTTCAGCACACATGACAACTTTTTTTTTGTATCCAGTGAAGCATGCAACAAATTCATGTCACTTTGCCAACGGCGCCCAGACATCTGTCCTTGTTACTCACTGCCATCAACTTCGTCACAATGGAAGAGCTTTGATGATGGAAATGTTCGTGGCTCCTCCAGTTCAGACATGTCATTAGATGAGACACAAACTGATCAAGGTGCATCCAGCAACAAATCTTTAACTGGTGGTAATATCTCTCATATCCACAGAAGCAACGGCCAACACTCGATAGATGTTCCACCAGAACCCAGCACAGTACAACACCCTAAACCAACCATACAGCAGACAGTAGAGAAACAAGAAAAGGAAACAGATGCTTCTCCTGCCCTGTCTGTAGGGGGTTCAAGGCGGTTGAGTGTGCAAGACAGGATAAACATGTTTGAGAATAAGCAGAAGGAACAAACTTCAAGTTCTGGTAATAGTTCTGCATGTACTGGTAAGGTGGTTCCAGCGAAAGGTGAGCACCGCAGGGTGCCTTCTGGTGCATCCATGGACAAGTTGGTAAGAAGGTGGAGCAATGTAAGTGATATGAGTATTGATCTAAGCAACAACGATAGTAGCAGCTTAAATGAAAAGAGGGAAAATGGAACTCCTGCTGGAACTCCAACATCTGCCAATTTGGAGGCTAATTCTAAGGCAAGAGCTAACCAGGACTCTAGTGGGCTGAAGCATGCAGTTACATCATGCCAAAAGGATACCTCTGATGCCTTACCTATGGATTCTACTGCTACAGATGTTTTCTCACCCTCAACTTTGAATACTACCTCACCATCCACCTTATCAGCCATTGCTTCATCTCTTCAGAAACAGACCACATCTTGTTTGGAAGATGACATGGTTATAACCTCTAGCATTGAGAGTGAGTCATCCTTCAGAAAGGAGGTGGGAGCTAATCAAGGACAAGGTGATGTGACGATGCTAGACCACACTGTTTCGAGTGTTTCCACTCGAGCCCGATTAAAAAAATCTCCAAGGCCTGCGTTGCCAGAAAATAATGATACTTCAAGTAGCCCACCATTATTAGAGGAGCATGCACGGATGATGGACGAGGAAACTATTCCCGTTGCTCATGAAGTAGCAGCTACAAGGGAGCAGTTTGTACATAAAGATAATAGAGGTTCTCGTCTCCGTTCAAAACAGATTCACGCTGAAGCTGATGTGATTGGAAGGAAGGACCGCCCCTCTCGAAAAATTGGAAAGACATCCAGTGGTGAACCCAAAACAAGAACCACTTCCAATCCACGTGTTAATTTTAGGGTTTCATCTGTTAGAGTTGAAGCTGCCTCTACAGAAACTGAAGTTCATGATAACTTGCAACGGAAAAGTCTACCACGGAAGTTAGAGGATGCAGGGAGAAAGGTTGCAGCTGGTTCTGAAATACTGCCTCAATCAGATTGTTCTGGTTGTCAAGGAACTAATTTGAGCAGGCAATCATCCAATGCTGAACAGGAGTTGAGTTTGCATGGAGGAAAAGTCAAATTATTTAGTGATGGAAATGCTGTTCCTTTGGAGCAGACTAGGGTTATGAGGTCGACAAAAGGCAGTCAAGATCGGCATGATGAACTGCAAAAGAAAGCCAATGAATTGGAGAAGTTATTTGCTGCACAGAAGCTAACTTCTTCTCGGAGAGGCAAGTCAACTGATGTGCAGGCTGAGAACACACCCAAGGTAAGTGAGGTAAAGCCTACACCGGTTCTTCCAGAGAAGGTTTATACAAAGCAAATTGTAAAGGAGAGTATAACCAATGAGTTTGATGCCAATGAGCTTTTAAAGATGGTGGACACTGAAGGGTATAGCAATAACATACCACAAAGCATTATTAGCTCAGAAGAGTCAAGAGGAAAGTTCTATGATCAATATATGCAGAAGAGGGATGCAAAACTAAAGGAAGATTGGAAGCTGCAAAGAGAACAGAAGGAAGCAACAATAAAGGCGATGCGTGACAGCCTAGAACGAAACAATGCTGAGATGCGAGCCAAATTCTCTCGGTCTTCAAGTGTTCCTGATTCAACATATGTTTCTCATTGTGCTCATAAGTTTCCTCTTCAATCAGTTATAAAAGATAAGGATCAGGTATTAAATTCTACTTATAGCAGTTTTTAAGCATAAAACAGTAGTTCAGAAAATTTCTTTACTACACCCTTAGTGCATTCATGTGATTTACACTGAAGATTGATTTTTTAAATAAAAAATCATTTAATACTAGACAATCATGTCTCAGTAAGTATAGATGTAAATGCTAGAATGACGTATGCATCTTTGAGGAGCCCATAAGGCTATAATTTTATGCGGTTATGTGAAATGTTGCAAGAATGCACAGTTGTAGATTTTGCTTGTTTATATTTTTGTTGCCTTTTCCAGGGGATAGATTCCTTCTTGGTAGAAGAAGAAATGAATAGTGACTATCTATCTGGTGATGGTTCATCCAGGAGTGTTGATTCCATGAAGCATTTTTCAAATAAAGTTGCTAGAAATCAAAAGACATCTATTTCTCCTGTTCATAAGCATTCATCGAGGACCATAAGCTCTGGTTACGCAAACCGTAGGAATCTATCAGATAATCCTCTTGCACAGTATGTCCCCAATTTTGCGGACTTAAGAAAAGAAAATACAAAGCCTTCAGCTGGTCTCAGCAGAGCTGCTGCAAGGACACAGCCAAAAAAAATTTCCCCTAGTAAGGGCATCATTGAAGAGAGTAAGAGTATATCAAAAGATCAATCGAGGAGATCTCCGTCCATGAGGAAGAACTTGAGTCCTGATGAATTAACGGACACTACATCGGTGAATGATGTTATATACAATTGGGCTCCCTCAAGAATTTCCAAGGATCAAGTTGAGGGAACTTTTGCTTATAGCACCCATACAGCTGGTGCAACCCAGTCTTTTCTCAGGAAAGGCAATGAGACTCATCCCGCTGTCGGTATAGCAGGATTTGCTCCTCCTATGTTTGCAGATACCTATAATAATGGAGAGGATGACGATTTTCTAGATCAGGAAGAAGACTCCCCAGATGAGACCAAAGATGAAGAATATGAAAGCATTGAGGAGAATCTTAGAGAGAATGATTTTCCTGCTGATTCAGACAGTGAGAATCCAGAAATAAATCATGAATTTGGAAATTCAGATGACCCAGGATCAGAAAATGGTGATGCTTCTTTTCCAAGTGAAACACCCACTCTTGGTGGTACCAAGTTCAATGCTTTTGCAGGAAACATGCATGATACACCTGGTGAGGTACCAGCGTCTTGGAGCTCACGCCCACACCTATTTGCTTATGCAAATGATAACTCAGATGGTGATGCTTTTGCTGATTCACCAAATGGAAATCCATCACCATGGAATTCTCATTCAATAGATCAAATAACAAATGCTGATGTTTCCCAGATGAGGAAAAAGTGGGGCAGTGCTCATATGCCTTTCGTTGGTCCCAATGCATCTCAACAGCCACGGAAAGATGTTACAAAAGGATTTAAGAAGCTATTGAAATTTGGGAGGAAGAATCGAGGTGGTGATGGTTTAAATGATTGGGTATCTGCTTCAACTGCCTCAGAATGTGATGATGATATGGAAGATGGACGAGATTTGGCCATGGGATCTTCTGATGATTTCAGGAAGTCAAGAATGGGTTATCCTTCTTCATACGATGGTTTTGTTGATAATGACGTTTTTGCTGAACAAGGTATTTTTCTTGCCGATTTATCTACACTCTGTTTCCATTGTCTGACTTAAGATTGTGTGAGCATGTTTCTCAACTCATTTAAGACTATTTCCAGCATATTTGGTTATTGCAATGTCTACTTTCCAACATATCATACATATTTGATATATAATAAAGACTAGTAGGCTTCATTTTTACTACACATATTTTAGCAGAGTCCTTTTTTCCGGAAGAGAAAGCAGACACTTTATCTGTTGCTTGTTTAAAGACTTCAGTAATTCAACCACCCAAAGAAAAACAAAGATCAGACTGGCCCTTCTGGATTTTGTTCAAGAATCCATAGCCTTCTTGCTGAGGCACATCAGAGATAAGCCAATTTTTTTCTCAGAATCTCAGTGCATGATACGTAAAATTATTGAAGACTATTTTACCAGTTGGCTGAGATCAATTACAAAGTCCTCCATTTACCCCACTGCTTGCACTAGTTTTATAGTTCTCCCAGTCCCTTATATTTTCTTTGACACTGTATCACTGACATATGGGACAAAAGTCCTACTTGTTGATCACATTTGAGGAGCCCCCTTCTAAAGGACCAGACCCAAAACTTGAATAAAGAAACATGGCTTCCTAGATCGTCATGTTCATGTGATCTTGAAAAGTTTTTTTTTTCTCATTCATGTGTATGCCTTGCCTGTTTCATTTAGCTCTTTTGGTACACATTTGTCTAGTTATTTTAGCACACTCGATTAGTTAAGATTTTAATTTGCAGATCAATCACTTCGCACCTCCATTCCAAATCCCCCTGCAAATTTCAGATTGAGGGAGGATCAACTCACTGGAAGCTCACTTAAAGGTACAGTTACAGATATCTACATTTTTTTATGTCACTTGCTAATTTACCACATAACAAATGAAATTTTGCCTCTTATTGCCTTCAAACATTATAAATATGTCTTCCCCAAAAAATGCAGCACCGCGATCATTTTTCTCCCTCTCAACATTCCGGAGCAAGGGAGGCGATGCAAGGCTCAGGTGACAATGTGACATACCCTTAAGCACCAGAGCTGGAGTATATAAAATATCTCCCAAAATTAGGTACAGGTATCAATTTTCATGGATGGTACGTGGACACTGCTAGCTTGTCTTATATAAATACATATTATGTATCTATAGTATTCATATAAGCTGCCAGTTGAGCGTTTCCACTGTTGTTTGATTATTCTTTTTCCTACTAGTGTAGAATTGGACCTCTAGATTATTTTTTTTTGCGTTATTTGACTTCAATTGGCCCAGAAACACTGTGTTCTTTTAATCTTATTAGTTGTTTTTGTGATATGCTTGTATCTTCCACCCCCATTTGTTCATTCACATATATCACAAAATTCACGGTATATGACAAATCTTGCTAATATGAGCCTGGAAATATCTCAAGGGCATTCGCAAGTCACTTCTACCTTCAAGTATATTCAACCGTCTTCATGTTTCTTACATTTTATCTTTTATTCTCAAACTTTGTTGAGCTTCGTAACCAGTCTCATACTCTAATCTACCCTGCATTAAACATTTGTTTTGGTATAAACACATACAAGGTCAGCTGAGTTTTTTTAGCAGATTGGTACCGGTTTATTGCTGTACATATGTTTTTGCAAACTTCTGGAGCGTGATAATGTATCTCTAATTTAGTAATGTGGCCTGCTCGTCTGTTGCCTGTATAACCACTCTTTAGCCCTTCTAAACAGAAAATTCTGTCCCACAGGAATTGAACAGTTCCAATTAAACTCCTGCAGAAATTATGTAAAACTTCATGCGTTCTAAACAGGCATAACATCCTAACCTTGATATTGATGTTTGTACTTGTACATCTGTTTTAGTTCTCAAATGCTTTCCACGCGTGTCCTGAGGCATGCCATAGCTGTATGTGTATTGTGACTGCTCCTCCTCTTCCTATTTTAAGGTCTCCTTTGAACACATGATTTTTTATAGGAATTACTACCGCCATCCTAAAAATGCATTGTTAAAATCCTTCATATTTTAGGACGGTGATAGTTCAATTCCTCTGAAATTCCTGTTATCAATTCCTTCGAAATTCCTGTTAAAATTCCTCTGTTCCAAACAAGGAACAAGGCCTGAAGATGTAGCATACATACTCGAAAGCGCTAACTAGCACCATCTTGCCCAGCAGATCTCTGCCCACATGTATCTTGCGAATATGAAGAGCACACTTTGTTTCTATTTCGTGATTGTAAATACATATTCCCGAAGCCGCGAAATGTTTGTACTTTCTCTGAATGCGTCATGTGCCATGCGGTGTGCGACGGCCGCACTGCCGCAACAAGGCAAAGGAACCTTTCTTTTGCCCGCCGGTAATCTCACCGTAAATTTTACCGTCTAGTGTTTTATCTTGTGGAGAGATGAAAACGGTGATAAAAATTCCTACCGAGTATCGTTTCTGTATAACTAATTATAGCTATATAAAAAATTTGATTTTTTAAAATTTCCTTTCAACACTGAGTTGTGGTTAACACTAAGTGGTTAAAATGGTAAATATGGAAATTTTATAACCGACCGAAAACCATTTCCAACTGTTCCCCACTATTTTCAGAAAAAAAATCCAGCTTTTCACAGCTGACAAGAAACTAGCATTTTTCACGGCTAATATGAATAGCCAGAGTTACTAGTAAACATCAATACAACATCAAATTCACAGCACCTCTGTACTGCTAAGGATCCTCACTCTCACCAACTATGCGACTGCCAAATCTAGAGAAGGATTCTGAAACGGCTGAGGCGGAAAAAAAAAACCGGCCCAGGTAGGATACAAAGTCCTGTATGAGATAAACAAAGTAATAACATGCGCCATAGGCTACATCAGATTCTTGTTCACTTGAGAAAGGCAAACCAGGCCTTTGCTAGGGATGTATTTGCAATGGTGATACAAAATGAACTTAGCGGTGGTCATGGACATGGCCTCTATGGTTTCTTCACACTGTTGTGTGGCACAATGCTCGTCTTAGCTTGGACCTTCATGTTCACAGCATGGGCAAGCCATGAATGATGACTCCACGTGCTTGCTAGTCTTCTATACGCAGTTCCGGTTCCATGGCGCAGTTGGAGGTTTGAGGGAGCAAGCAATCGTAGGCTGAGTTCACTTAAAGGGTGCAAACAGGATTGATGAGTTATGCCCACCAAATCCAAATGAGTTTGATAGTGCCACATTCACTTCGCATCTCTCCTTCTGCGGTCCAACCAGCACGCCCACATCCTGTGTCAAGATTGAAATTAGAGCATTCATTGGATGAGATCAGCTCTAACTGAAGTTACTCTTGATCCATTCAATTCTATCCTGTATATTTCAAACTTTGTTATTTCATATCTAGATTAGTACAACCAAGTCTGGCAGGACGCACACTAAATCTTGCATTAGTACTCAACAAGGCATACCAGATTCTATGTAAGACATTCCCATAAAAACACCCTTTGGGTGTATCTATAGTTGAAGTCTGTAGTTTTCAAGCAAAGAACTTACCACTGTTTTCTCTGGGTTCTCCAAATTCAGATTCGGATGGACCCAGCCAGTTCTTATAGCCTGCAACGAACACCACAGGAAAAACAACATATAGAGCCATGCTAAGTTCAACATATTCACATTGAAAGAGATGATACTATGCAAAGGCATTGGAAAACACCCTAACAGAAGTACAATAAGGAATTGAAAGACTAATGATTGGCTATACTATCTGGAAATGAAATCCAAGCAGACATGTCCATAGTCAATAAGAGGTCATGGATGACGGATTCCTATAAGAAAGCAGAAGTGTAGAACATTTCTAGTGTTACCCAAATTGATGACTACTTTTTCTTGAAATAAAGCACGAGAAGGTCCTTCCATTAAGTGAAAGCCATTGCCTCACCAAAATGAACCAGACAGATGAAGTTTTAAAGTACTCCACTAAGAACATTTTTTAAAAAATAATAACAATAAAGGGGATATGGTGGATAATGATGCACCACCTGCTTGGGCATCAGCTGGAAGCACTAAAATCGTAAAAGATTTGAAGTTGAGTTTTATAGTGAAGTTTCAGTAAAGTGCACTTAATCATGACTTAAAACAGCACTGGACTTGGTCGGTACTGAACTCATGTAGAATCCAAATTTCTCACACACTCAACTAGATGAAATTATTTGGAATTCGTGCTAAGAAAATGATTAAATTGCCAGAAATGCACCTGTATAAGGTGGTCTAGATAGTGAATAGCCGTGAGATACTGTTCAATGGTTTTTTATGTTGCTTGATACTTTCTTTTTTACAGTCCGTCAGTCCCTAATTTGGAAATTGATATCTCATATAGAACTCCAAATAAACTATCAATGGTACTGCGATATACGAATTGGCCATGTAAATGTGCAGTAGATCATTTAACCTGGTTGACACTGGTCATATACTTCCATGTGCTCCCAGTTTTCAAAATTATAACATATATTAAATCAATTGGACAATTACAAAGCCTTTTCCCTTACTGCTATTGCCAACTGCTAGAAATTACCATACCATATCAATATTTTGAAAGATATAATGATCATAGAGAAAAAAAATCAGGAAAACCACAAAGGAATAGCCAATAGTCCAGAAGATAAAATTTTACTGGAGTAATAGAATAATATGCTTGGGCATAAAAAAACTGTAAAAATGAATAAACTTCCTTACTTGGATGGCAGCAACAGCTTCTATTCCACCAGCTGCTCCTATTAGATGTCCAGTCATTGATTTCGTCGAGTTCACCCTGAGCTGCACCCACAAAAAAAATTTACTTAGTTTAGTTCATAAAATCACTACAACCATTATAATATCACGCGAACCTGAGGGTTCAGGCCAAAGCAGCAGACAATAGCTTCATATTCCTTCATATCACCCAATTGTGTAGATGTTGCATGAGCATTGACATAGTTGATTTCTTCCTTTGCTACTCCTGAATCAGCCAGCGCCTTTTCTATACAAAGAGTAATCCCTCTTCCTGATATTGCATGTGATCAAATTGGTATCAGAAGGTCTAAGATTTAGGTCAGTAAGAGGATAACCACAACAAAGCCAGGATACACATTTTACCTTCAGGATGTGGCTCAGTCATATGGTATGCATCACATGTGAAGCTTCCACCTAGAAATTCAGCATATATTTTTGCACCTCTTTGCTGCAGAAAAATGCACCCATATCAGAAGCCTTGCCATTTGAACATAATTGTAAGGCACTTAACTGAGAAAAAGGGCAACAAACAGGTCTGCATGAAAAGGACTAAAACAGATTGCATGCAATGAACCTTGGCATGCTCAAGTTCTTCCAACAAAAGCACACATGCCCCTTCTCCCATAACAAAACCATCGCGGTCCTGCAACAAAGAAGGCATATCACTTTCTTGAACAGTCATACATCTGCAAGGTGCTGCTATGTTGGGGTGTTATGACAATAGAAAAATAAGTAATAAATCAGTGACATTTTGTCAAGAAGCTTGTCGCTCGCAATAAATGAGCATAGTGCATGTGTGTGAAGTAAATTATTTGGCTACAATGATGAGACCAAAATCTGCACATCAAAGTGTACTAACCACATCCCATGGTCGGGAAGCTTTAGTTGGGTCACTGTTTTTCTGCGAAAGTGCTCTGCAAGCCACAAATCCTCCTAATCCTGCATGCAATAATTTATATACTTGAAACAGCAAAGATTGACAAGCAGTGGAAAACTAGAGGAGAAAAAATGACGGTGGGAATTGAAAATAATGTAGCTAGTTTCAACAATGATCAGGATTCATACCAATTGGGATGAGCGGTGCATCAGAACCACCACAGAGCATAACATCCTGTAATTTTAGGAATAAGATCAAACATGATTTTTTCTCACTTATTGAAGAGATCATGCAAATTCGAAATCACTTACAGCTTCCCCTCTTCTGATATGGTTTGCTGCATTGAGGATACAGAAATTACTGGTAGCACAGGCGGTGGAAATAGAGTAGTTCGGCCCCATCCAGCCCTATGAAACACAGAAATATGAGACATCAAGAACCATGCTCAATGTTAACCACTTACAAAATTATGCAAAAGAATATCACACCAGATCCATTGCAAGTATTGCAGAGCCCATATTTGTTGTTGCAAATGGGACACAGAATGGGTTCATTTTCTTGTAGGAGACCCTCAATGCTTCAATTGCATCATTAAAGACCTGCTCAACATTGCAAATTGGTTGTATGAAATTAAGGAAAACGGGTTTATATCAAATGTGAAACTTTGTTAGGAATAAAATTAATAGTACAAGAGACCAAACCTTCATGCCACCCATTGCAGAACCAATAAGAACACCACATCTGGTTTTATCCAGCTCATTCCTGAGTTCTTCAGTGAGTCCACCATGTTCCAACGCCTTCTTTCCAGCAGTTATCAAATATAGCATGAACTTGTCCATTCGCTTAGCTAGCTTAGGAGCAACCCAACTATCTGTAGAAAAGGCTTTTATCTCTCCTGCAATTCTCTGTAAAAAAGTCAGCATGTCAACTGCTGCATGGAAATATTCATACCCCATATCTATGACAGGAAGAAAACCATCTGTATTACCGTCAGAAACTTGGAGCAGTCGAACCTTTCTATCTCACTTATTCCACTAACACCATCCAGAAGGTTGTTGTAAAACACATCAGGATCATGGCCCAACGGTGTTACTACACCCATGCCAGTGACAACCACCCTTCTTTGTTGAACATCAGGTTTCTTTTCAACAGTTTTCCTTTCAGGCTGCAGGGCAACAGCCATGGCCATTTCTGCAAGTGGTAATGAATTTCCTTTAGACTCTTGTCGGCTCGAGTCAGCACATATGACAAACCAGTGGCGAACAAAACAAGCAGGCAGAGACATTCTCCAAAAACATGCACATGTCTTTTCAAGCATCAACTTAACAAGTTACGGTTTTTTGTTGATTCAAGAAACATGTATTAAAATTCAAACCGAATCCAGCACTGGCAGTTCAAACTTATAGAGTTAAAAGTTGTGTTTCTTACTACAATATTTTTCAGCCTTTTTGGAGCCTTTAACGCCATTAGCTTTACAAGTCACCTTATACTTTATACCGAATTACTAATGAAAGCTCATTCTGTTTCAATCCTCTAGTCAAATCTCTGTGCTATCAAGACATGGAGTACAAACAAGCTAAGCCAGCTAAGCTAAACGAAAGCGATGATGAACAAGCTAATTCGGCATAAACGTATGCATCCCATGAAGCAGCACGGAACCTGACGACGAGACTACTAAAACCCACACGAATAAAACTATCACTCGCTACACCAAAGATCCTTGGCACAAACCAGGGAATAATTCCCCTCTTCTCCACTCGCACCACGCTTGCACATGCACAATGTGACGCCAAACACGGGGATAAAAATCACATCTTTACCCCCCGGGCGATACTACCGAGGCTCGCGAATTGCGCCGTGATTCGCACGTACGGTCGTGAAATGATCCAACGAGATCAAACGGAAGACAAATGCGAGAGTAAAATGGGGGGGGGGGGGGGGCTGAACATCGTCACGCCTGATCCGCCGATGCAGCCCTGCTGCTCGTCGGCGCCGCATTCCGCCTGCGGTGAGCACGCGGCGACGAGCCACGTGGAGAGCGGGGGCGCCGCCACGGCCGCCATTGCCGGCGCCCACCCCGGAGATTCCCGCCTCTCCTCGCCGCCCGGATTCGGCGCGGCGCGCGGGCAGCAAAGCCTGCGTCCAAGAACCGCGGGGGAGGGGGCCAAGATGCGGGCGGGCGGGCGCGCGGGCGCGCAAGGGCTCTGGAGAGACGCGGGGGGGGGGGGGGGGGGGGGGGGTGGCAGTGCCAGTTGCTCGACACGAAGTGTTGTGCAGTGGGAGTGGAAGGTTGGGTAGTTTAGTATTGGAGGAGAAAAAATGAGAGATTTTTGGGTGTTTTTTCTTCTTTCTTTCATTACTTTTTTTTTCATTTCCAAGGGTTTAAAGCTTATTTTGCCTACTTGGAACATTACAAATTATTTATGTTTCCTGCTTAAATTGCTCTATTATGAATTATTGGTATTGGTATAGAACTATGCTGTTCCGAGCAGAACTTGGGATGGAAATGGGGGAGGCAAGAAAGAGACAAAACAAAACATGTTTTCTAGATCTCTTAGTATTAAAAAATAAAAAACAAATCTAGATGTGACTTAAGTTTAGATATGGATACTTAGGCATTAGGACAACCCTAACGTGGCATAATAATACCATGACGTGACACGTCATGATGGGGCATAAGGAGGGTGGCTACTGATCACGAAGTGGGAACACTTTCTGCTCATAATTTACGTTTATAATAAGGTTTGATCAAATATTTAAAATGTTGATTATTAATAACTTTTCAAATATATAATTTTTAAAAACAATGATATGTATAGATTTACCTTTTAAAAAGTAGTATCATAAAATATTATAAGCTCGTTACGTAAATTTATTTAAAACAAAATTAATTATTAAAGTTTTAAAATTTTGATTGAATTTTGTTCTAAACGTGACCTAGGTGTGCATCACAAAGTCATTGGAAAAGAATTATTTAAACATATTTTCTTATAGTCTAATTTTCAATTTTTATTAGCAAGTGCTTGAAAAATAATCTCCCCGGTGGTCATAAAATAATTGAGAGAGATTTAGGCGGTCTGGGAATTCTTTTTCTTAAACAAAAAATTTGTTTTGTCCTCGTTAGTTGGTGAGACTTATGAGCTGAGAGACAAGGAGAGTGGGTGTATGTGCCACACACAATTCAGTGGGCTTAATGGCTAGCCATGTGTGCGTTTGTCTCCTTTCGATTTTATTAAGCTCCAACCATAGTCCAGAGGTTGTCGTCTGCTCTTCTGAAATCCGATGCCAATTAGTACTAGTAGATCGTTTGCACGGCTCTCAATTCCGACAAAGAAACTTTGGGCCACTCTCTAAGGGTGAGCGTTCAGTCGAACCGAGATTTTTGGTCTGGTTTATTCGGTCTATCAGAAATTTGGTCTTTGCAAATCAACAACCGAATTTAGACAGAAAATTTGGCAGACCGAGAGAAGAGCAGAGAAACTTTAGAAGAAAAAAAAGAACAAACAAATCGAGAGAAGAACACCAGTACACTACAGATCGACTTACACATCAAACGGGTTAGAGAGAAATCAGATCAACTCTTTCCCCAGGAGGCTGGGACAAAGTCTCGCGCGAGGAGGCCAGGGAGGCTGGGGAGCCGCTTGCCGCCACGGAGGACGGTCGTATGATCGGACTAGACCTCGCGATGGCAGCGCTGACGATAAGGGTGAGGAAGATGGCGAGTGGCTGGATGAAGACGGAGAGGGTGCTGGCTGTACATCTCCGGTACGCGTGGTGGCCCCGTCGGCCATGGTGCCTCGACGGCCGACGGGAGCCCCGGGTCCTGACGGCGGACACCGCACGGAGACGCACGATGCATCGAGGTCGTGCCATTTTTTTTATTTTCTTATCTGGTCGCTCAATCACACTTGTGATGGGGAATCGTGGTGATGCGGGCCCACTCATTGATGGGAGACCGTGGGTGGAATTTGGGCTAGTTCGGTCTCTCCGGTTACTTCGGTCCGCTAGTCCTTTGCGACCGAACTCACCAAACCTAAACCTAAACCTAGTTCAGTCTCTTACATCTCAACGCTCGAAGTACTGATCCAAGTCCTCAGTTTTTATGCCCACCCCTTCGTCTATCTACAGATCAAAGGCTTTAGAGCTCACTCACGGTCATGGCCGAGCTGGACACCGATGGAGGCCCACGCCATGCATAGCTCTTCGTCAATGATGATTTAATTATATATATATATATATATATATATTAAAAATGAATAGATCTTTACCTTCAATGTTCCCTGGATGTTTTTTTTATAAAAAAACGTTTTAGAGGTATGAAATCCGGCGTGATAAACACTCGTTAGCCCCATTAACGATGAGTCAACGGAGAGTATGTATTAGAAAATATATAGTGGCTCGAATGTTTTTTTAATGTTAGGGGCTACCTGTAAAATAACATGAGAGAGGAGTGAGATCTACTTTTTTTTGCAAATAGCCCCCTTGCCGCTTTGTATTAGGGTGTTTTTTTTCTAGGAGAGTATGTGCAAAATTGACAGGCTCTCTCGTGATTGAGGAGGCCTAGCAATTTTTCAGGTGATTTCATTGTCTCTCTTTGTTATGGTGTTTTTTTTGCTTGCTATAATATCCGCCCAAAATCTATTTTAGTCAAAAAATATAAAAAAAGAGAAATAGGGGTTGAGGGGAGGCGAAGGAAAGTGGTGAAGCCGGCTTGTGTATTCGTACGGACGTAAAACATTTATTTCTTTTATAATATTTATTCATAATGATGAAATAAATGTGTACTATTGTTTTAGATTTATAGATAGTTTCGTTTTTAGATCCATTCATTCGTAATATTTAAAAACATATCAGTATTGAAATAGTTAATGCATGGTATTAAATCTGACGATTAATTTCTTACTTAATAAACTTTATTTTTTCGTAAACAATTATGCCAAA
Organism: Oryza coarctata; assembly: GCA_030770085.1. Lineage (NCBI taxonomy): Eukaryota > Viridiplantae > Streptophyta > Magnoliopsida > Poales > Poaceae > Oryza > Oryza coarctata. The sequence goes on from CM061475.1 coordinate 17,856,357, forward strand.
TGATATAATATTTCAGTTATATCACGATCGAGAAAATGTTATGTATGGTATATATGATATAGATCTGTTTAAGCTTGGCTCAATTCTTAAGGGTATTAAAAAGCCAAATGAGAGGAGTTTTCTAGCAGTATATAACTAGTTAATACGAGACTTCTGAGTTAATCTCTAGGTCAACGTAATAACCATGTATGTCATAGCGAGTTGGGCAACTGAAGGCTTTATGCCGGTGAATTTCAGTGCTACTTAGAGATGGTATATAAAGAATGTATTACAACAAGTTTGGCTACCTAGCATTAGTGTACGTAAAAAACAACATTATTCTAATAGTCATGTAAGATAAAAGAGGGTTTAAGTATAATGGGATGTAATGCTAAAATAATAGTGAGAAATGAGTCAGATCACCAAGAAGAAGGAGGAGAAGACATAGAGAAAGAAAATTGACAGACAAGGGAAAGAGAAAAAATATCATCGTTGAGGTAATTGATAGGAAAGATTTTAATAACGAGCATGCAGAGAGTGATAAATCATCAGACGAGGAGAATGTTAATGTAAATATCTCATAATGGTCCAATGAGCACTTCTCTGGACTTTATTTTTAAGAGACATTAAGTGCCATAGGAGTACAAGAAAAATAAGGTTATTTTAGAGAGCTAAGTATGCATACAAAGTGGTTCAAGTCGGTACCACTGGCGGGGCGTCAGCTCACACTGTGACGATGGCAGCGGCAGTGGTGTAGGGTGTTGCGTGTCCTTTCCCAACTCCTATGAGTTAGTGCAATCACGACAGCGTCTACCCATCATCTTTTAACCCTTCTGGCCAGAATGGCTAAAGATTCAAATGCGCGTGAAAGAGGACAACAACTCTTCTACCTAGTGTGTCGGCTATTGGTAGATAGGCATCTACAGTGAGGCTCTATGTATGCCCTCTACTGATTTCAGACCAGAGAGTAGAGCTCAATCATACGGGTAGGTCATGAAGTCAATACAGCTTTAATCGTTAGGAGGAAAATGAACGAAGATCCACTTAGACAGGTTTGGATCGCTCAGTGATGTAACACCATACTCCTGTATTCTTGTTTTTCTTAGATGTGGATTACGATGGCTTTCTCTCCTTTTTTCCTTTCTCCTCCTCCTCTCTTTGTCCACAGTTCTCCCCATATATATTATCGGAGGTATCACAATAGACATAGTGAAAAGCTCATGACTCAAGGTTTATGGATGCTACACACAGAGTTTAGATATAATTAATCTAATCTTATCAAAAGCACGCTCCATGACCTCTACTCCACTATGTGGCGGCATGCACTGCACTTACCTAGTGGGGCTCGTTGTATCACGAGTCAGTTGGACACGTGGAGGATGAAGAATGTGACATAGTTCAATAAGTCCCCCCTACTACAATAGGCATGGAGGGCAGTATTTGTCTTATTGCATGTAGTTTGTCTATTAGGGTAAATATTTATCTTGTCGTTTTAACTGTTACAGGCATGCATGCATCGTACTAGTGGAGATAAGTAAATCTACCACATTGAATACGGTAGTTGGATTAGTTTGACACGCTTAGCCCCTAGACTCTTGCCACTAAGACTATGAGAAGATCGCATAGGTTCAACTAGCGGTCATCGCCTATAGAGATCAACTCGAGATGATAGGACTAGACTAACTAATTTGGAGTGAATGACCTAGTCAGACTGGCTTAGGCTAGGTAGCTCGAACTGATTAGCTCGGCCACTCACCCCAAGCTATTCAACTTAGAGTTTGAGATGGATATAAGCACCGTCACGAGAACCCTAGGGATTTACTAACATCACCTACATGCTTTTAGACCTCTAGGGTGTAACTGTAGGTCTATTAGGGAAAAAATGTAGAAAAAATATATTAGTAATTTAGTCAGTACAGAAGGACCAAACCACAGGATGTGATGCCCAAAATCAATGGAGCTACTCCTCTACTAGTTGCGTCACTATGTCAGTGTGCCACTTTAGAACCCTGAAAAGAAAGTCATGTTTTCAAACAGCATTTAAGTTGAATTAAATTTGGCAGAGGTACTAAAACACAGATTAATAAGCCAGTACCATGATGTGTGTTTTTCAGGGCACAGAGCCTGTGTCTTTCTCTGATAGAAGAGTACAAGCCTGACGTAGGAGTTTGCACTTCATTTATACCGAAAGATTACTTTTGGCCTATGTATCAAACAGAGATGCACACATATATATTTATGGATATCACAATTTAAACTCCCAGGCATGGAGTTATTAGGGCTGAACACTACGTAGCTGCATATATGCAGCATGAGTGCATGACCATGATTCTCTCATGATGCAATGTCCCAGCAACCTCACATGTGCCCCCACGATCTCGGCAAATAATGCAAATGCTGCTACTGCCGCCTTCAATGCGAGTGATCGCCATGCAGGTTGATGGGAAAAGCTTGTTCTGCATTTCTCCACTGGTTCAGTGGTACTTTGCAGGAACCTTGCTTCAGTTCTACTTTCCAGAGAAAAAAAAGTTCTCAAATTTTGAAAGCGAAGTGGTTAAATTGACCTTGGATTTGTCTTGCAACTTCCATACTAGCAAATATATTTAAAGCGATTTACTTCACAAGAAATTTGCCATGATCATTCCCTAAAAAGAAAGAGAGAAATTGTCATGAAAAAAAGATGAAATTTAATCATGAACTATTTTTAGGCCTGTTTATATAAGATGCGGTTCTCCCAATTTATTTAAAACTAAAAGAATTTAATATTATTATTGTTATTTATATAAGATACGATCATCATAGCCGAAGGCCAATAGGTGAGTGAAACATGTCAATCATTGCTGATTTCTGACTTTATGACGTGGAATCTCTCGTCATCTACTCTTAATAAGGAGTGAGCTTTCCTCTCCTTCACTCATACTGTTTCTGATGATTGCTGTCCGGCTCCTTCGTCCCCTAAATCTCTAGAGGTATGATGCTTCTCATGATCCCTCTTCAAGTCACTCTTACATGTGATTTGCAATTCATCTTGATTTCTGTGAAAACTTGGTAGATGGTAATGTTACTGAAGATTGAAGAGGTGTCCATCCTTCCTAATTATCTCAGTTTGTTCAGTCTTAATTTGAACCAGAATTAAACTGCTGTTTCTTTCCCTTTTTGTGTGTGTGGATTGTCCCAACTTATCTAAATGAACTCTCTTTGTTTGATGTTTTAATGAAAGTATCTATTAGTACGCAAGTAGCATGCCAGATTTGTTAGTGAACTGGTCTGAAGTAAGAAGCATGCTAAAGATTAAAGAGCCAATTGTTCAGGCTGAGTTTCAGTTGAGGTTGACTCAACATTGAATTGAGTAGCTTGATTGTGGGGTGATTTTGCTTTGCTCTCCATTGCCTGCCTTCTTTTGCATCTATGCAGAGCCCTAACGGCTTGAATTTCTGAAGAAGTATAGTTAAATGCAGATATTCAATCCGAAATAAACACAGAAATTTGGCAACAGTTAAATGTCAATGACTTTATAACAATTATGTGCGGCAGAAATGGAGGACAATCTACCAGTCAATGTCTGAATATCAAGAACTTGCCCAGAAAACACTGCCAAAGACGGTTTATGATTACATCAGTAGGGGAGCAGAGGATGAGCACACCCTGAGGGAGAACATTGCAGCATATGGAAGAGTTACGTAATGTTTATGCTGAATCCTTAAGCCATGTCAGCAATATTAACAAGTCAACAACCTTACTAGGATACACCATGCCTTCACCCATAATTGTCGCGTCAATGGGATGCAGAAATTAGCAGATCCAGAAGGTCCTAAAACTAAAACCTTTTTTTAAGTTTAAAATGAGATTGATATGTGTAGAAATAAAGCGTACAATAGAAAAACTCGTTTGGGTCGAATCTATATAGACAAATCTAATGGTCTAACATACCTGCAGTCGTAGCGAGAGGGTCACGAACACATAGACTGGAACAAAAACTATGAAACAAAGATGTAAATAGGCCTTTGGTCATAATGTCAGCGAATTGATGTGCTGACAGTACGTGGAGCACCCGAATGAGTCTGAGAACGACCTTGTCACGAACGAAATGGATGTCGATCTCGATGTGCTTCGTGCGACGATGATGAACCGGGTTGGCGGTCATGTAGACGACACTCACATTGTCACAGTAGACAACTGTCGTAGAGACGATGCGTGTATGAAGTTCCTATAGAAGTTGGTGGATCCAACAGCACTCGGCGACGGCATAAGCAATGACGCTGTACTCGGTTTCTGCGCTCGACCGGGGCACCATAGTTTGGCGCTTGAAGGACCAAGATACCAAGGTGTCACCGAGGAAAACGCAGTAACCAGATGTGGAGTGTCGGGAGTCTGGACAACCCGCCTAGTCTGCGTCACAGTACGCGGTGAGAGAGTTAATGGGGCTGAAGCTGAGGTGGAGGCCAGTGGACAGTGTGTACTTCACGTAGCGAAGGATATGCTTGAGTAGCGTAAGATGAGGTTCGCGGAGGCATGTATGAAGAGACACACTTACTGAACCACATAAGTGAGGTCAGGTCATGTGAGAGTCAAGTACTGTAGAGCGCCAGCAAAGCTCCGGTATTGGGAGGGGTCAGCGATGAGAGAGCCATCAGTGACGGAGAGCTTAGCACGAGTGTCGACGGGAGTTGCGGTGGGGTAACACTCAGCCATTCCCGCACGCTGGAGGAGATCAATGGTATACTGGCGCTGGCATAGAAATAATCCGTGGGGAGAGCGCGTGATGAAGATGCCAAGAAAATGGTACAAGGGACCGAGATCAGTCATGGCAAACTCCGAGTGGAGTCGTGCTATGACGCGCTATAGGATGATGGGCGAGGAGGATGTGAGAATGATGTCATCGACATAAATGAGGTAGGTGGTGGCATCCCTGGTATGAAGAATGAAAAGGGATGTATCGGAAGTGGAGGCCACAAAGCCGAGTTATTGAAGATAGGTGGCAAAACGCTCGTACCAGGACCGAGGGGCCTGTTTGAGGCCATAGAGAGGGCGCTGGAGGAGACAGACATCGTTGAGGCGAGCTGGGTCGACGAAGCTTAGAGGCTGCTGTCAATAGACGGTCTCAACTAGATGCCTGTGAAGAAAGACGTTCTTCACGTCAAGCTGGTGGATCAGACAGGAGCGTGATGCAGCGAGGGTAAGGACGACCCAGATAGTGGTGGGCTTGACGACAGTACTGAAAGTCTTATCGTAGTCTATACCGGGGTGTTGGGAGAAGCCTCGAACGACCTAGCGCCTTGTGACGAGCAAGAGATCAATCGGAGTGAAATTTGTGTTTAAAGATCCACTTGCCAGTGACAATGTTGGCGTCGGGAGGATGAGGAACGAGACGCTAGGTCTCGTTATCCATGAGTGTCTTGTACTCGTCAGCCATGGCCGCGTGCCACTAAGGGTTGGCCACAGTAGAACGGTGATTCGTCGGAATGTGCAAGATGACACAGTGGACTGCGGAGAACCCATAGCACTGTGTGGGGCGAAGGGACCCGGTCTGAGAATGGGTGACCATGTGAGAGTGGTTGGGATAGGAGTGGTCGCGCGGTCCGATGGCAACATCAGCCATGTGGTGGAGTGGACAGGGGTGGAAGGGAGAGCGGGACGAGGTTGACGGCTGTAGGTCTGGAGGGGGGGCTGTACTTGGTCAGCTAGGGCGACGACTGGTGCTAGGGTGTTGGGAGGTGATGGAGCCGACGGAGGTTCGATCGGCACTATAGGGACACGTAAAGGAGTGGTGGAATGTGAGTGAGCCAATAGGGGTCCGATCGGCATGGCAGGGGCACGTAAAGGAATGGTGGAAGGTGAGTGAGCCAATGGAGGTCCGATCGGCACAGTGGGGGCACGTAGAAGGATGGAGTCGTTGAGTGGATCCTCGAGAACCACTGGAATGGGCTACGAAGATGTGGTGGATAGGGAGAGGCGGGAAGGTATAGTGTTGGTGAGAAGAAAGTTGAGCTCACCAGACGAAAGTCCAGGGTCGATTAACCTAAAAGGAAAGCAGAACTCATGAAAGACAACATGTCGGGAAATGATGATGCGGCAAGTGAAGAGATCAAGACAGCAATATCCCTTGTGGGAGGAGGGATAACCAAGAAAGATGCAGGCGGTGGAGCGTGGGGCGAGTTTGTGAGGGGTAGTTGCTGTCAGATTGAAGTAGCAAAGGCACCCGAAAACAAGTAAGTGAGAGTAGTCGAGAGTTGTGTAATACAGAAGAGTGTAGGGGATGTTGTGACGGATGGATGAGCATGGGCGTCGATTAAGTAGGTAGGTTGCGGTGTTGAGTGCTTCAGCCCAGTAGGTTGCGGGTAGGTGGGTGTGGAGAAGCATGGTGTGACTGATTTTATTGAGAGTGTGGAGGAGGCATTCGGCCTTGCCATTTTGAGGAGAGGTGTATGAACAGGAAAGGCGAAGGTGGATGCCATAGGAGGTGAGGAAGGCTTGGATGGTACGGTTGACAAACTCCGTACCATTGTTGGCTTGTATGGCTTGAATAGTAAGGCTAAACTGAGTGGAAACGTAGTTGGAGAAGTTGATTAGATGAGTAGTGACCTTAGACCTACGAGAGAGAGGGAAGGTCCAACAGTAATGCATGTAATTGTCAAGTAAAACAAGGTAATATTAGTAACCCAAAATGTTTTTAACTGGAGATGTCCATACATCACAATGAATAATTTCAAAAGATCTAGAGGTACAAGAGGTAGTGGGGCAGAATGGCAGCCGCACATGTTTGCCAAGTTGACATGGATGATATACAGTGGGGTTGGTGCTGGTGTAGGGGATGGAGGTGCTACGACGAAGAGTGGAGACAGCGTCAGGATTGAGGTGGCTGAGGTGGAGATGCCAAAGGTTGGTGGAGATGGCGATATTTGTGTGAGGAGTAGATGGCGTAGCAGGAATGGTGTATAGATCGCTACCACTATTGCATCGAAGCATCTCACGCCGGGTCTGGATATCCTTCACAGAGAAACCGGATGCGTCAAATTCAATGGAGCAATTGTTATCTTTGGTGAATTGACGAACAGAGAGGAGGTTGTGGACGAGAAAGGGAACAATTAAGACGTTGTATAGTAGGAAGTTTGATGTGGGTGTGGGTAGGATGGAGTCACCGCGACATGTGATTGGGAGAGATTGCCCATTGCCGACAGTGATGAAAGGAGAGGAGGAAGGGCGGTGGGAAAGAATTATACCGTCCGGTGAAGCCATGTGTGATGACGCACCAGAGTCTAACACCTAGGGGTGCTGAGACTGGAGTATCATCTGGTTGAGGGCGACGATGAGGCTAGCCTAGTTCCACAGAGGAGCCGGTTGGGAGGCTTACGAGGGTGCAGGCGGCAGGAGCGGTTGCACCGGGGCGGACACCAGGTGGGCCTGGTGATGAGCGCCGAGGACCTCAGGTTGCCAGCCAGTGTGGTTGTGCGGCTGGGGCTGAGGTGCCCAGGGGTTGTAGTAGAGCCACGGACCCATTTGGCCAGCTGGTAGGGTAGTGGCAGTAGCGGGGCGCTGCTGCATAGGGTCACTTCAGTTTTTGTCCTTGTCCTTTGGGCCGCTCCAACTTTTGCCCTTGTCCTTTTCTTTTCCTTTGCCGCTGTCGCCGGCTAGAGCCCTGTTGCCGTGGCCGAACCCATGGCCACCAGAGGAACTGCCGAGGACGCGAGAGGAGGCAGCAGCACACGTGGGGCGCAGCCGCTGGGGTTGTTGCAGCCAGAACCGGCTGCGGCGATGAGAGCGGTGTAGACGATAGTCTTTTCATCGTTCGCCAGGCGAAGCTCCTTGAGAACCAGCATGTCATGAGCCTGGGCGAGTGTGGGAAGAGAGGTGGAGTTGATGATGTCATCAGCAGTGTTTGAGAAGCGAGGGTTGAGTCCGCGCAAGAGAGCGAGGACGAGTTAGGAGTTCGCCACAGGATGGTCAACATCACGGAGAGCGGCGGTCTTAACCTTGAGACGTTGGCAGTATGAGAAGACAGAGAAGTCCCCTTGTACCATGGAATGAAACTCGTTTAGAAGAAAGATGGTGTGAGGCTCCTTATTGACTTGGAAGAGCCACTCATAAGTCACGGGCGGTAGGATCGGTGTCTTCCATGATAAGGTCGAGAACAGAGTCGTCGATCGAGCTGAGCAACTAGCTATGGACGCAATACTCGGCGATGTCCTACTGGGGGTCATCGGGGTGAGGGGGAGCAGAGCCATCAATGTGGGAGCGAAGGCCAAATTTGCCACACAAAGATTTGAAGAAAAAGATCCCACTTGGAGTAGTTGGCATTTAAGTCAAGTGAAATCAAGACGTGGGATTTCATGTTGACTGCGACGTAGGGTGGGGAGAACATCGGCGTAGTCGAGACAGTGTCGAGAGCGCCGATGATCAGAAGAGAATCGAACCTGGCAACAGAGAGAGTGCCGGAACCAAGAGCCGACTCGGTAGTCATGGTGAGGGTGGACGCAACGTGAGGGAATCACGTGCGGGTGGGCTGGAGTGCGTGAGAGGTCGATGGGAGAACAACCGATAGAACGGGTAAAAGCCGATGAGAATGGGAGAGAGGGAGAAGCCGATGAGAAAAAGGGGGAGAAGCCGATGAGAGGGACGCGGGCGCAAGAGAAATGATGCACGCCCGGGAGATAGGATGTTGCTTCGGTGAACACGCGTACACGTCGGATGAATTTGCTAGCCGATGGAGGCGGGCGTGAGGTCGATGAGGGGAGGGCGAAGCTGATGGACGCATGTGTGGAGCCAATGAAGGCAACGATGAGAGGCACGAGTGTGAGAAGAAAAAAATTGCGTCCGGGAAGCAGAGTTTTGCGTCCGCGAACACGTGGGTGCGTCGGGTTCGCGTGGACTCAAAAATAAGAAAAACCGCGGACGTGAAAAGGAAAGGTTCGTGTCTGAGAGACAAGGGTTCACGTCTGTGGACACGCGGACGCAATGAAGTGGCACGGACCCAGAAACGAGATAGGTCACGGACGCAAGAGGAGAAAGTTCGCGTCTGAGAGGTAGGTTTCGCGTCTGCGGACAGGTGAGCATGTCAGAATGGGAGTTAGAAGAGTGTTCCAGCCAATGGAGAGCACGAGCGTGGAGGAGTGCCGATGTAACTTCAGAGAGAGGATGAGGTGAGAATGCAAGGGTAGGTGAAGATGGACGAGACCAGGAGGCGGATGAAGACCGTCTCCTCGTTATGCGATGGAGGTGGCGAGCAAGGATAAGCCCGTAGTTAGGAGTAAACCGCCTATGGAGGAGATGATGAGGATAAAAAACCGAGACAAAAAAGAAGCAAAAGAAAAAACCATCAGAGGAAGAGGTGGGAGAGAAGCGTGTGTGGAATGGGGGGGTCTCGGAGGAGAAGGAGACATATACGATGGAGAAAAAGCATTAGCTTTCCGGCGAGAAAGTTGCTAGCGCGCGAGGATGCCTAAAAGTCACTCTAATACTATATAGAAATAAAGTACACAAACAGTAAGAGTGAGACTCTATTTACTGTAAAAGGGTTAGGACTATATATACAACTCTAACCGTCTATCTAACAGTACTAATCAGGACTGTAGAAAAAAATCATGTTTTCAAACAACATTACGTTAAATTAAATTTGGCAGGTGTACTAAAACATAGATGAATAAACCAGTACCATGACGTGTGTTTTCCAGGGCACAAAGGCTGTGTCTTTCTCTGCAAGAATTGCACTTGACTACTTGCTGGTCGTATTGCTGAGCCCTACATTGACTGCACACATGCAGCATGACTATGATTCTCTCATGATACAATATAATGTCCCAGCAGGCCAGCACCACACATGTGCCCCCACAAGCTCCACAGATAATGCAATGCTCCTCCTGCTGCTGCTGCCTTCAATGCGAGTGGAGTGATCAGCAAGTCGCCATGAAGGTCGATTATTTCTCCATTGGTTCAGTTCTACTTTTCAGAAAAAAAAAATCTCAAATTTCGAAAGCAAAGTGGTTAAATTGACCAGTGGATATGTCTTGCAACTCTCACACCAGAAGACCAAGAGGTGATTCACAGCAAGTACATGAAACGACTTAATTCAATATAAATTATTAGCCATACAAAGGATGGATATTCAATTAAAAACTATTTCTTGGTCCCTTAATTATACAAGATGAAGTGGTCATCACTAGCAGTCCAGTTGTAGTCCAAGGCCGGGTAGGTGAGTGAGAAAAACATGTCAATCAGAAAGATTTGTTTTCTGACTTTATGATCTGGAAAGATACCCTAGATATGTCCAGTATCTCTTGTCCTCTACCTGGCAACTGACATCACACGCGAAAGGTTGTTAAGGAGTGAGGACTGAGCTTACCTCTCCTTCACTCATACTGTTTCTGATATCATTGATTGGTATCCGGTCCCCTTCTCCTTCCTCCCCTAAATCTCTAACTTCTCTAGAGGTATGGTGCTATCTATGATCCTTCTTCAATTCACTCTTACATGTGAAATGTTTTGCCTTTTTTTTTCCAATTCATCTTGATTTTCTGAGAAAACTTGGGTAGATGATCATGCTATTGTGAATCTTGAATGCTCCCCAAATTATTGCAATAAAGGCTTGCTATTGTTCATCAGAGGGACACTTGTTAGACAGACCACTGGTCTGGACTGTATGTATATAGACCTGACCCCCTCGTATACGCTCGGGGATTCATAGTCACTATACACTTTCTACATGGTATCAGAGCAAGTCTAGACATCCCGGAGCGCTAGCTTCTCTCTCCGGCGAGCCGACCATTTCCTCCTCGTCGTCGACGTCTTCTTCTCGTCGTCGACTCTCTTTCCTGTACTCCCCTCGCTCTCTCATCTTCATTTTTTCTTCTCCCCGTCTCTCCCACAGTCACCTTTTCTCCGCCCCACCTCCACGCGACTAGGCGACGGTCTCGATCCGCCTCCTCGTCCCTCCTCGCACCCGTCTCCGTTCTTCCTCTTGTTTCGTGCATCTCTCCTTCTCTGACGCCAGCGCACCTCCGCACTCGTCATCTCCATCGGTTGGACTTATCCAGCCCTCCATCGGCTGGAAAGCTCCCTCGGTTCTTGCCCCTTCCGACACGCTCAACGGCTCTCGGACGCGAACCTTCTCCCCTCATGTCCGAGTCAGTCTAACGTGTCCACGTGTCCACGGACACGAATCCCTGCCTCCCGGACGCGAACATATTTTCTTCGCGTCCGCCCCACTCCTTGGCCTCCACGAGTCCACGGACGTGAATCTTCTCTTCACGGACGTGAATCCTCGCACGTCCGTGACCCAACCACTCTCTGACCCACCTACTCTATCCTCACCTTCTCCGCTGCCTACTCCCCATCGGCCAACCACTCCTCATCGCCTGGCCACTCCTCACCTACTCCGCTGCCTACTCCCTATCGACCAACCACTCCTCATCGGCTGGCCACTCCTCACCTACTCCGCTGCCCACTTCCCATCGGCTTCTCACGTCCTTGATCGGCCGATCCGTTCTCTCATCGGCATCCCCCTCTCATCGGCTTCTCTCTCCCATCGGCTCTTTGCTCCCATTCTCCCGTCATGGCCTCCGAGTCCGCCCTCAGCTCCAGCACTCTCCTAGTCGCCGAATCTGCTCCGGCCCTCGGTGCCACAGACCACACCTCGGGCACCACCTCGCCGATCTTCTACCCTCCCTACGCTGCTGTGAACGTGAAATCTCACGTTCCTATCTCACTTGACCTTAACGCCAATTATTCCAAGTGGGTTTTCTTCTTCAAATCCCTCTGTGGAAAATTCGGCCTCCAATCCCATATTGATGGCTCCGCTCCACCTCGCCCCGATGATCCTCAGTGGGACATCGCCGAGTGCTGCGTGGGCAGCTGGCTGCTCGGCTCGATCGACGACTCTGTCCTCGACCTCGCCATGGACGATACCGACCCACCGCTCGGGACCTCTAGGTGGCCATCAAGCGGATCTTCCTGGCCAACAAGCAGCCTCGCGCCATCTTCCTCCTCAACGAGTTTCATTCCATGGTACAAGGCGACTCCTCTGTCTCCTCGTACTGTCAGCGCCTCAAAGTTAAGGTTGTTGCTCTCCGAGACGTCGGCCACCCTGTGGCCGACTCTCAACTCGTCCTCGCCCTTCTGCGAGGCCTCAATCCCCGCTTCTCCAACACCGCCGATGACATCGCCAACGCCACACCTCTTCCATCGTTCGCCCGGGCTCATGGCATGCTAGTTCTTAAAGAACTCCGTCTGGTCAATGATGAGAAGACAGTGGCCCACACCGCTCTTCTTGCCGCAGCCGATAATGGCTGCTGAGCTTCTTGCGCTGCCCTTTCCTCCCGCGGTCCTGGTGGCCATGGCTCCGGCCACAGCAACACAGCCCGCACCGGGAAAGGTAAGGGCAAAGGCAAAGGCAGGACCTGGCAGGGTCCGACGCCACCACGACCTACCTCGGTCCCTACCCACCCTACCGGTCCCACGGGTCCGTGGCTCTGCTACAACCCCTGGGCGCCCCAGCCCTAGCCACGCAGCCTCATCGGCTGGCAACCCGGAGTTCTCAGCGCCCATCCCCGGGCTCACCTGGCATCGGCTCCCGTTCTGCCGCCTCAGCCGATGCTACCGACCCCAACCACCCAGTCGGTTCCCTCCTAGAACCAGGCTGGCCTCGTCGCTGCCCTTAACCAGATGACGCTCCAACCACAACACCCTTGGGTGCTAGACTCTGGGGCGTCTTCACACATGGCGTCATCGGCCGGTATACTTCGCTCCTGTCACCCCTCTTCCTCCCCTTTTGTCACTATCGGCAATGGTCACTCTCTTCCTGTCCAATGCCGTGGTGACTCCTCTCTGTCTACATCCACCACTAACCTCCCTCTACGCAATGTTCTTATTGTCCCTTCTCTCATTCACAATCTTATATCTGTTCGTCAATTCACACAAGATAACCACTGCTCTATTGAATTTGACGCGTCTGGTTTCTCTGTGAAGGATATCCCAACCTGACGACAGATCCTTCGCTGCAATAGTGGCGGTGACCTCTACACCATTCCCACTGCGCCGTCCACCCCACACGCCAGCGTCGCCCTCTCCACCAACCTTTGGCACCTTCGCCTCGGCCACCCCGGCCCCGACGCTGTCGCCACCCTCCGTCGCAGCGCCTCCATCCGATGTACTCACAGCAGCTCCACAGTTTGCCACTCATGTCAACTTGGCAAATATGTGCGTCTGTCCTTTTCTAGTTCTATCTCATGTACCTCGCGTCCATTTGAACTTATATATTGTGATGTATGGACATCCCCAGTTAAAAGTGTCTCCGGTAATCAATATTATCTCGCTATACTTGACGATTACACACACTATTGCTGGACCTTCCCACTCATCCACAAATCCGAGGTCGCCTCTCACCTCGCTCACTTCATCACGTACGTATCCACTCAGTTCAACCTCCCCATCGAGGCTTTACAAGCCGATAACGGTACGGAATTCGTCAACCATACCGTTACAAACCTCCTCACCTCGCAGGGCATCCATCTCCGGCTCTCCTGCCCCTACACCTCTCATCAGAACGGCAAAGCCGAGCGCCTCCTTCGCACCTTCAACAACACCAGTCGCACCATGCTACTTCAAGCCCACCTACCCATCACTTATTGGGCCGAAGCTCTGGCTACTACGGCGTACCTTCTCAATCGGCACCCATGCTCCTCCGTTCATAACAACATTCCCTATGCCCTTCTCTACCGCACGACGCCCGACTACTCCCACCTTTGCATTTTCAGTTGCCTCTGCTACCCACAAACTCGCTCCCCGCTCCACCGCCTGTATTCTCCTCGGCTATTCCAACTCTCACAAGGGATACCGATGTCTCGACCTTTCCACCCGATGGGTACTCGTCTCTCGTCACGTCATTTTTGATGAGACATATTTTCCCTTCGGTCTCCTTCATCCGAGATCCTCCTCTAGTTATCTCGACTTCCTCCTCACCAACACCGTGCCGACCAAGTCTCCCCCACTGCCCTCTCCATCGGCCCCCTCATCGGCCGCTGCTGAGGATTTACCCGTCACATCTCCCACCACTACTCGGTCCGATGTCCCCACTATCGGACCCCCATCGGACCCACCTTTATCGGCTGATATCGATCCTATTTATCCTTCAGCCGATACTGTTCCCTCTCCATCGGACACCCCACTTCCATCGGCTCCCCCCACCCTATCGGCTGATCCATCTCTATCGGACCGATCGGAATACTCGGCCCACCCGACCTCATCGGCTCAGGCCGATCTAATTCCTCCTTTTCCTTTTGTCTACAGTCGCCGACTCGGAGCCGATGACGTCCCCACCCGACCAGTTCTTCCCATTGCTCCCGCACCCCCATCGGCTTCAGTTCCCTCCACCTCTCACATTGTCACCCGCTCCCAGACCGGGTCTCTCCAACCCAATCCGCGCTACGGTCTCTCCGCCGTCCACAGATCTATCTCGCCCATCCCGGCGACTTCTCGCTCAGCCTTGGCCGACCCTCAGTGGCGCGCGGCCATGGCCGACGAGTACAAGGCCCTAATGGACAACGAGACTTGGCGCCTCGTTCCCCGACCTCCCGACGCCAACATTATGACCGGTAAGTGGATTTTCAAACACAAATTTCACGCCGATGGCTCGCTTGCCCGTCACAAGGCTCGCTGGGTAGTCCGATAGTTCCCTGTTCACTTTCCATATCGGCTCTGCCACTGCCTATCTATTTCTCTATGTCAATGACATTGTCCTCATAGCGTCTTCGACATCTCTCCTCGACCAGATCATGGCCTGACTCCACTCTGAGTTTGCCATGACCGATCTTGGTCCTCTCCACCATTTCCTTGGCATCTCCGTAACCCGTTCCATCCACGGGCTCTTCCTTTCCCAACGCCAGTACGCCATCGACCTCCTCTAGCGTGCGGGCATGGCCGACTGTCATCCCACGGCCACCCCAGTCGACACTCGAGCCAAACTCTCCGCCGCCGATGGCGCCCTCGTTGCCAATCCCTCTCACTATCGGAGTCTTGTCGGGGCTCTCCAATACCTCACACTCACCCGACCCGACCTCACGTACGCTGTCCAGCAAGTGTGCCTCTTCATGCACGCTCTGCGCGAACCTCACCTCGCGCTGCTCAAGCGCATCCTACGCTACGTGAAGGGCACCCTCTCCAGCAGGCTGCATCTCAGCTCCAGCCCTATCGACTCCCTCACCGCATACTCCAACGCGGACTGGGCAGGCTGCTCCGACTCTCGACACTCTACGTCCGGCTACTGCGTCTACCTCGGTGACACTCTCGTATCCTGGTCCTCAAAATGCCAGACTACAGTGTCCCGCTCCAGCGCTAAAGCCGAGTACCGCGCCGTCGCCGAGTGCTGCTGGCTTCGCCAGCTTCTCCAGGAGCTCCGTGCACCCCTCTCCACCGCGACCATCGTCTACTGTGACAATGTCAGTGCCGTCTACATGACCACCAACCCGGTCCATCACCGACGCACCAAACACATCGAGATCGATATTCATTTTTTCCATGATAAGGTTGCATTAGGACAGGTTCGGGTGCTCCATGTACCATCGGCATATCAGTTTGCTGATATAATGACCAAAGGCGTACCTGCCCACGCCTTTGTTCACCAGTTTTCGGTACAGTCTCTGCGTCCGTTCCCCTCCCGCTGTGACTGCAGGGGGTGTTAGACAGACCACTGGCCTGGGTTGTATATATATAGACCCGACCCCCTCGTATACGATCGGGGGATTCATAGTCACTGTACACTTTCTACAGCACTGCTGACTATGTACGGATTTCTTCCGTATCCGTTGTTTCGACAGATTTGGGGTTTGGTTTTTAACTCCGTGGGGCATTTTCTTTCAGTTATGCTACGAATTTTGGTCGCTTACTGCTCCAATTATGATCTATTTTAATTTGGCCACTTTGGACATTACTAATTTAGTAGTTATTTACCACGAGTGATCAAAATGAACTATCCCAAATATTCTTCAATCGTGATGGAGAGTTCAGTTTGGTTGCATCCAGTTCTTGCTAAACCTGAAGACAGAAGTTGCCTATCCTTACTAATTATCTCAGTTGTTCAGCGTTAATTTGAAGAGAAATTGAGCTAATGGTTCATGCTTTTTAAGGATTATCCCAACTTACATAAATAAACCCTCTTCATTTTGAAATTGTAGTATTAGTATATATCAGAGTAGTTTGTAACTAGCATGCCAGACTTGTCGGTGAGCCGACCTGAAGAAAGAAGTACTCTGAAAAAACAATTGTTCAGGATCAGTTTGAGATGAGGTATGCAGGTCAGGTACTCAATATTGAATTGAGTAGTTTGATTGTGGGGTCGATTTTGCCTTGTTCTCCCTATATTCCCAATTGCACTCACTGATTGAGGGTAGAAGTCTACTGTTTGCCAGCTTCCATTGCCCGCCCTCCTTTGCGTCTAGGCAGAGTTCTTTATTTCAGATAATGATCTATGCAGAGTCTTAACAGCTTGATCCATTAATTGGCTAGGAGATCTAAGAATTCATTGTAGAAAGAGATGGGTGCCCAACAGTCTGAATTGATCCCAGGACAAGTTTGAGTAATGAAGTAATGATATTTTTTGCAATAAAAACTTTTCGGACTACTACCTTCAAAATCGATAAGCACGTCGACAGCGAAAATATATATGTACTGTAATAAAATATTCTGGGATGTCATTGTATTGTCTGATAAACTGCTGCTGTTCTTATGGTTCGTGTAATCTGAATACGTATGGTTGAAGACATTTTTCAATCTGAATAAACACAAAATTTGGCAACGATTAAATATCAGTGATTCTGTAACAATTTTGTGTGGCAGAAATGGAGGACAACCTACCAGTCAATGTCCACGAGTATCAAGAACTCGCCAAGAAAGCACTGCCAATGATGGCTTATGATTACATCAATGGGGGAGCAGAGGATGAGCACACCGTGAGGGAGAACATTGCAGCATATGGAAGAATTACGTAATGTTTATACTAAATTCTTAAGCCAGAGCTTCACTATTATTATTTCTTTTCAATGAAGCCAGAGCTTTATTATTCAACAATGAACTAGGACATAAATTTTCTTGGTGTCAATTTTGCAGATTACGACCTCGCGTTCTTGTGGATGTCAGCAAGATAGATATGTCAACAACCTTATTGGGATACAACATGCCTTCACCCATAATTGTCGCTCCAACAGCGGGGCACAAACTAGCAAATCCAGAAGGTCAAACTGAAACCTTCTTTCAAGTTTAAAATGGTGAATAAAGGGATGTAATTATGTACATATCTAAGCACTGAAGTACCTCTATTTCTCTTGGTTAAATGCTTACTTCAGGGGAGAAGGCTACAGCAAGAGCTGCAGCATCATGTAACGCCATAATGGTTGGTAACAATTGACACTGTTCATGATCATTTGGTCACCTTTCACTTTCTCCATGAATTGTTGTCACAAATGTTCATATGATTCTCATTTACAGGTGCTTTCCTTCGCACCCAGTTGCAAGATTGAGGAGGTTGCCTCCAGTTGCAAGGCCATTCGCTTTTATCAGTTATATGTATGTCATCTACACTTAAGAATCACAGAGATTTTCCCCCCTCTGACAGTTTGATCACTGAAATTTCTCATAAATACTGCAGGTGTATAAGAGGAGAGAGATTACAGAAACATTAGTACGGCGGGCGGAGAGTTGTGGATTCAAGGCACTTGTTTTGACAGTCGACACTCCTATGCTCGGTCGGCGTGAAGCAGATATCAGAAACAAGTAAAGCTATATTGCTATCCCCATTGTTCCAAAGATTTTTCAGATAACGGAAATTTCATTAAGAAAGTATTTCTCTGAGGATTTAGTCAATTACATATCTTCTGGAAGGTTAAAACTTGGAAAGCATGCATAATGCAAGATATTATAAGTAAATACATTCACTGATGGTTTTTTAGGATATTGTACAGTCACCATGGCACAAAATTCTGATTACTGATTTCGATTGTTCATGCAGGATGGTTTTCCCACGGAGCGGTAATCTTGAAGGTTTACTGACAATGGATCATCATAATACTGTGAGTGAAAATTTTCCTTGATAGAATATCTTATATGTACCTTAATCAATCAGTAAGAACTACTTGTCTGTGGCGAATAAGATGAACAAGACTAACCGTTTTCAGATGAACCCATTTTCTTTCTTCTGAAAGACTCAAGCACAAGATCCTCTTTTCGGTTTCGCAGGCAGGCGGTTTTCAGCTGGAACGATTTTCACGCGAGACGTTAGATCCATCGTTATTGTGGAAGGTAACAGAGACAGCACAATTGATAGTTCCATACATACCCACATTCTGCAATGAAGTTTCAGATTCTGCACCATGTGCTCCAACGCTCCAGTACTTTTCAGCATCTTCAGAACAGCACGAACACATCATGTCTGAAGAAACCATCCATGATCCATCTCTTAGTACATCTACACTAGACGTATTCAGAGCCCTCTCCTGTAGGAACAGCGTATGCTAATCAGTCACTAGAGCATGCAGGGTAGAATGCTGAAATGGTGGCAGAAACCGGCATGAGGACACTGGCCTTAAATTTCTTCAGTACTTGCCATGTGTGTTCTCACTAGGCAGTAGCTGCACTGAAGTGTCTGAATTCTGAAACTGAAAAATAGTTGGCCACGGAGCCAGTTCATTGTTGTTGGCTTGTAGTAATTAATTAACTCTGCCTGCCAATTGCCAAACATTTCCTGATGACATAATAAACTCTGTGTACTGAACTACTGAATTTTTCTGCAGGACATAGAATGGCTGAAGTCCATAACCAGCCTGCCGATCCTGCTCAAGGGCATCGTCACTGCCGAGGACGGTAATAACTTCAGTTGATCGGTAGCGTTTGAAACAGATTATTCACCAGATTATTGCGATAGATTATCTACTTGATTTTCTGTTAATAACCAAGAGCTCACCGGTGAAAACGAAAATGGGTGCAGCTAGGAAAGCAGTGGAGGCCGGGGTGAGCGGAGTGATCGTCTCCAACCACGGCGCGCGGCAGCTGGACTACACGCCGGCCACCATCTCCGCCCTCGAAGAAGTTGTCAAGGCAGTGGTCGGCGCTGTGCCGGTGCTGGTGGACGGCGGAGTCCGGCGAGGCACGGACGTGTTCAAGGCGCTGGCGCTCGGCGCACGAGCTGTCATGGTAGGGCACTCACATATTCAAACCAGCAAATTAAGTCATACGTTTGAACAAATCTATGAGAAAATTATCCAAAATTCTTGTGTCCCTAAAAAATTTCACGAAACTTGGGGCGTGCAGGTTGGGAGGCCGGTTTTCTTTGGGTTGGCAGCGAGGGGGGAGGCCGGCGCGAGGCACGTGATAGAGATGCTCAACGGCGAGCTGAAGGTGGCCATGGCGCTCTGCGGCTGCCCGAGCGTGGGGGAGATCACCCGGAGCCACGTCCTCACCGAAGGTGACAGGATAAGGTCCCTGCTCTGATGAAACATTTCTCATCGGATTGTCGTCATGCATCCATGCCTGCCGCTTCAGGCATCGATGTGGTGAGAGGATATGCAATCTTATATATATTGCGTTATCGCTCATGGACTTATGGATACTGCGTAACATGGTGGATGAAAATAATGAATAAATGAGCCCTTCGATTAGCGGATTACCAGTACTACATGATAAACTACAGAAGTGAAGAATTGGCTTTAAAAACCTGTAGTTACGTACTTTTTTTGAGAGAAACCTGCAGTTACATACTTGTCAGTGCTTATGGTATTCAATAATTTTAATCTCAAGAGAATTATCTCAGGATATGGATTTCAGCCTCTCAGACATCTTGTTTTAGTACTGTATTTCGCAAATAATAGAGCAAGAAAGGGCAGCATTCATCTGGTAGGAGAAAATCCCATCACTTTGTTGCCAAATGCCAACACATCCACTTTGTTCGCAAAGCAGAATGCTCTTGAAATAAAGCTACCATGAGGTGTACCAAAAAAGGCTGGCTAGTTAGAAGTCCCAGCATGGTCAAGAACACAAAATTTGATTTGCATCTAACATAACTCAGTACTGTAAAAAAAAATTGAAGCTACTTAAACAGTGTCTACCAGCTGCTCTCCATAACAAATAAACTCAGCCTTTCGACCCATGAACTGGATCAGTTTACTCTTTTACTCCCCCCAGTTAGGGGTGGGTGCTGCAGCAGGGACAGGTGCACTGCTTTGTTCCCAGCCAGGGGCAGGGGCAGCAACCGCGTCCCATCCACCAGCTGCAGGAGCTGCAATTGAGAATAGCAATGTCAGAACTTAAGAACATCAGGCAGCAACCTAAAAAGAATGTCAAAGGAGCAGATGCTGCATTGGATTGTATTATGCTAAGTAAATAAGAGAACTTCCTAGGAGATAAGATACTACGTAGGCTTTTTCTATGGCACAAACATATTTTGACTGTGATCATGTACACCAAGTAAAAGTAATCCGACCTGGAGCAGCACTCCAGTCGGCACCAGCTTGTGCTGGAATGACAGCAGGTGGAGCTGTGGCATCACCGCCCCATTCTCCACCCCAGGTATCGGCTGCCGGGGCAGCATATTCTGCAACTGCACCATAGTCGGGAGCTACCAGAGCTGCTTCTTCTTCTGCTTGCTCCTTTGCTTCCTCTGGGTCCCTGTAGAAGAACAGGTCAACCTACAAAAGAGAAAAACAGCACACGGAGGTGATTAGACAGAAAGAAAATGTTGTGTTAGTTCCAGAATCCAAAAATTACAGGCAAGATAATAGTTTAGATTGTGAAGAGTATACCATGATATCCCACTTGTGTCCTGGGAGAATTGTACCACGCATCTGGAGAACCATCCTGGCAAGAAGCCAGAATAAGCAACCAATGCTCTGCTTCCCCTTGTTGTTAGCAGGAATACCAATATCAACATAACGCATTGGAGAGTCAGTGTCGCAGAAGGCAATGGTAGGAATGTTTCCAAGTGCAGACTCCTTAATTGGCTGTACATATTACAACAGGAAGATTTGAGAGTGCACTCAATTGGCAGATAGAATTACAAAAAAAAAGCAGATAAATCAATACTTTACCTGATGATCAGTCCTGGGGTCAGTCAGGATAAGAAGGCGTGGCTCACTGAATGAGGTCTGCAACTGGTTGGTAAATGTACCAGGAGTGTGCCTACCAGCAATAGCGTGAGCACCAGTGTACTGAGCAAACTTGAGAACAGCCCTCTGGCCATAGGGCCTCGCAGACTGCACAATGATGTCCTGAGGGTTTTCAATTGCAACGATGACCCTCGCAGCCAACTGGAGCTTCTCCCAGGTCTTGCCAAGGTTAATAATGTAAATACCTGAAACAACACACAGAAAGGGCAACTCATTTACAACAGTTCACTGAGAGCAGTAATTGTCCGATTGAATGTAAAGAAATTTAGCTTTGACATAATTTGATTCTACCGATGTCAAGCAAAGAAATTTAGCCCTTGAAATAATTTGATTCTACCAAATGTCCACAGTCATTGCCACATATCACGCTTACAAGAACACACTCTACCAAGCCACATTTTAGATGTTTTGGTCAAACTAATCACCCCACTAATACTCACATTACAAGCACCTACAGACATCTTACCACTATAAACGAAATAAAGTTAATACCGCTAGGGCAACAAAGAACTTCGCAAAACAATCTATTCATAGCATTCAGCAAAGCATTTCTACATCATGTAATATTATCAACTCAAGCAGACCAACATTTATACATATCAGCAATCCTCATCTAACCAGTGTCCAGCATTCTAATAACCATACGCGCGTATGTCGCGGTTTAAAGACAGCATTTTTTCCGCGCAGTCAAATCAGCAACATGAACAGATCTACGGTAGCCAATACTACACAGATGGCAACAAGACTGAGGTGGCATCGAGGGGATCAGATCGATACCGTCAGTGCGGCGCTTGTAGACGTAGCGCTCCATCTGGAAGTCGCAGTTCTTGGTGCCGAGGTGGACATCGGCGGCGAGCATCATCTGGACGTCCTGCTCCCGCTGGGACAGCGCCCGAGCGGCGGCACCGCCTTCCGTCGCCATCGTTGCCGCCGGGAGTTTAGGGTTTCGTGCCGTGCGCGAGAGAGTGGAAGTGGAGGAAGACGAAGGCGGCGGCGGGATCCTGGGGAAGACAGAATTTCTATGGGTCGGGCTCACTCGTTTGGGATAAAAAAAAAAACCTAGCTCGGGATCTTCTGCGGGTCTTGCATGAGCTTTCCTGAGAAGGAGAAGGGCCTATCTGGGTTCCTGCTAACTAAGAAGGTCTAATGTGAAAATAATATTTTTCTAACTTTTGCGAAAATCAAGACTTTTCACGTATTTCTATGATTTTTTTCAGTTTGGAAGCTGTGTTTTTACCATGGTTTTATTTTTTTTCTACAACAAGAAAACACACAACAAATATAAATATACATTACAGGCTGTTTGGTTGGCGACTTAAATAACATGCCTAAGAATATTATGTGCTTGTGTGGAAGGAAAGCTAGTGTTAAGTTTTGCCTAGCCAGGCATGATGTTTTGTTGTTTGGTTAAAAGCTTAGCCTCGGTGAATACATTAAACATTGGGTTAGATGGCAACATATGAGATTTTTTATTAAAATACTATTTGTTTTAATGGAAAATTAAAAACAGAGATCGGTCTACTGAAATCATAATTTTAACATCTGTCAAACATCCAAAGTTGGATACAGCACTTATCAATTGCCTCAAATACGATTAGGTGGCTGGTTGAACCATTGTTTGATAATTACCCAATCAAATTTTATTTGTTTGATAGGGTACTAAACTTGCAATTTCAGCCACCAATCTCTATTTTTACAATTTTCTATTAAAACAGTAAAAAGATTCAACAAATGTTGTTAGTAGTCACAAGATCCCTAATGGGAGAACGTTTGCTCGGTCCACGCTCGCGCGGACGCGAGCACGTGCGCCTGTGCCGATCTTTTCATTCTCCGCGTGTTCACCGGCCCACGTACTTCCCCTTTTGGCGTGCTTCGTGCAAGCCCACGTATGTTTTTCTCTTCCACCTTTTCAGCCCATCTTAACAAACCACAAAGTAAGCTACTCTGCACCTTCTTGCATTTCTAAAAATAAGTTTTTGTTAACATAAACTTTGTGCACAAAACAAAAACTATGTTTACGCACAGAAACTTTGTACATGAAAATATATAGACAAAAACTTTGCACCAAAAATATATCTATCCTCACGAAAACTTTATACACCAATAGAACTATGTTTATGCATACAAACTTTTCTGCATGAAAATATATAGGCAAAGACTTTGATCACAAAAAAAAATCTATGCCCACTAAAATTTCGTACACTAATAAAAATATATTTTATGCACACAAACTTTGTGCATGAAAAAAAAACTCAAAACAGATTTGCTCTCAACAAACTTTGTACATAGAAATTTGGGTGCATACAGAGAACTTTCCTGCCAACAAACCAAATGCATAAACAACCTATCTGTGTTAATGCTAACAGAAACTTTATAACTATATATCAGTGTATGCACATCAATATACTTAAAAATCAGATTTCATTGCTTTTCCATCCCTGTCTGTGAAAATAGATTAAATAAACTACACCAGATAAAATCAAATAATACATGGCTAGGGAAAAATACCAGTGTGTGTGTGAGTGTATCAGCACATGGTTGGCTTCGTATAGAAAAAGGGAACCTGCATGCAAAAGGCCCACACGCCTGAACAGCCCACGTCCCACACGACTCGGTCGACCAAAAAAAATGAGGAAACGACAAGGACGTGAAACGTCGCGTGACCCGTTCGCGCAGGTGGGAGACGCTCAGACGCGCGAGCGTTCGCGTGTTAGGAGTTTCTGGGCAGAGTTCGCCAACTTTGCCTGTGCCTGGAAACACTCCATGGAAGCAATAAACATTGCTTGGCTGCCCACCCGGAGGCAACAAGCCAACAACCAAAATCTCTCTCTAAAGATCAACCTGCTGTATTCTTTTTTTTTTTCCAACCGGTAACCTTGTTGTCATCTTTCATGGAATATTGAATCCTCTGTAGTATTGCTCATGCAGTATTAGCCACGCTGACTGTCAATGTGTGTGGACAGTAACAAGAGTCAAGGCTCTGGCTACATAAGACATAGTCTCTCAACATTAAATCATAATTTTACCATTGTATCCTCGATATATAAGCCATCAACCTTCGTTCTTGATGCTAAACATAACCTACTAAGTAAACTCATAATAAAGGTTAATTACAATAATTATTATCATTAATCACTAAAACTTCTCGATTTTAGATTTTAAGTACAAAGTATAAGAATAAAAATCTCATCAATTATGTTGGTATATAGCTCGAGTACGATGATCGGTGGCTAGTTGTTTTTAGGCTCCTCTAATACCGACTCGATGAAATTAGATGTGTGGATTGTATTATATCTCTTTGAGTTGGAGGATTATATTTGTACTTTTGGTTGCTCTTTTGTTTAATTATAATTAGGGAGACAAGTTAGAAATTAATTTAGACAACTGAGGTATGTGTACGTCTATGAGATATTTTATATTTAGCACACTAACAGTAATCCTCTAAATTCTATTCAAATGTATATGTTAGACCAAGTTAGTGAGTTTACCTAAGGAGGTGAGTTATCAAAATATAGAACTTAATCATTAGGGTAACCGATGAAGTTAGGGCTGACAACTCAATCCTTTTGTCTAGCAATAAAAATATCGTGGTCATTTTTTGAAATTTAAGTAGAGTTTAGAACTTTTATCTATTTAAGTGTGTGTATGGGAGAATCTATTTATTCCATCTATTTTTTCTTACACCTGAAATACTCAAATAAACTTGTCAGAAACATTTAAACCTTCGAGCAATATTGATAAATGCAGATATAATTTGTCTATGACCGCAAACATGTAGTTCTGAACATCATTAGGTTGTTTTCATTGTATGACTTATTCTAACCATAAATTATTTGAGCATACTAAGTGGTACTGGATTATATCTCGTGTTTTGTTTTACTCAGAACGAGTGAGTTGAGACTATATCCTTTGCTGACTCAAGAAGAAAATTTTCAATAGTATTTGGTCAATATGCACATTTTCTTTAATTTTTCAACATGAAAGCCCTTGAGCTTTGACTACTCAGTTAATTTTAAAACAATATCTAACATATGAGTAGTTAAAAAACACGAATATGTAAAAAAGCTATTTGGCATACTATTAGAAATAGCAATGCACACTAGGCCCAAAAATTTGACGCCCATGCCACTCTTGTGATTGACTCGCTATACGATCCTTATCTCAACCATCTGTCTAAGTCGATTTCTCTATTCTCTCTCCTACGTTAGAATTAGACGTTTGTTAATAATATTTCTTAGAATTTGAGACTCAATTTTAGGCTCTCACTTGCAGAGAATAATATTTTCATGCCTTATATCTTCATTAGAGATTTCTAAAAAGAGAATTAGGGATTAAATTTTGGGTAAAAAGCTAATTTCCCCGCTCTCGTTTGCAACAAGCGCTTCACACGCGTCTTCCGTTTTCTCTGTGACAGAGATTTTTTTTAGTGTTTTCCGTTTTGCTGCTAGTGCGAATGCTACCCCTTCCCGCGCGTGCAGCGCGTGGGCCTTAGAGCAAAATGGGAGTTTGGGGATTTTTGTTGTTCGATTGAATGATTTTTGAATGGGTTTGAAAGTTCTTCAAAAGAAATATGTTAGTTTATGAAAATTTTCTAAGTGTCTTTTGAAATTCGAGTAAGATTTTGTAACAGACTTTTGCAACATAAATTTAAACTCAAATTTTAAAAATTCGAGCAAAGTATGTACCAAAATTTTGAAACTTTCAACTTAAAATTTAAAACTTTTTAACTAAAAATCAAAAAAAATCTACTAACAATTTGAAAAAGTCTAGCCAGATTTTGAGGCTTTCAATTTAAATTTTAAAACTTTCAACTCAATTTTTTTAAAAAAAAAACTCGCACGTGCTAGGATCCCCCTTCTAATGCACGAAAAACAATCGATAGCTAGACGCGCAGACGGTAGCGTGCGTGTGCATGCACAGATGCACGGCCGAGATGTACGCAGCACGCGGGTGCACTTCCGTTTGGGGACTTGGCGCCCAAGACGTACCCGTGTACATACAAGGACCGAACTTATCCTCTAACATATTATTTTTGACTTTTGAGTGGTTGATATGTATGTGGGCTTCATTACTAGGCCTATATGACAATGATTCACATCAGAGGAAGGTACGTAGGAAACTCGTGCTTTGAGATACACGCAGGCTTGAATTGTCCCTACAGCTACGACTAACCAAACGAGCCATCAGGATGGCCTTGTACGGCTGATTTTCCTGAGCCGTTATCATACAAGGAATATATATACTCTATAAAAATGTATCTGACCATCCTAAATCATCTCATCGCATCTCATTCATTTATCCGAACGCAGGGGTCATTCTAAAAGCTGAATAATGAGGTGATCCTATCTACATTTATCTCTCCAACCAAACACACCCTTATATACTTTAAATTAAATAGCCCCTGATCTCTTTTAGTAGAGCATTGAGCCTGTGAATCGATCGATCTAAATATCCGGCACATACGTCCATGCATGGATCACCCACCAAAGAGCAGCGATGTGATGTGCCACGCCGTGTCGTCGACATCCAGCTTCAAGGCGGCATCTACTGCGTCGGAGCGCGCGACGATCATCGGGTCGCCGTGCGGCCACCGCGTCGTCGTCTGCTCCGCTTGCGTGATCCGCGTCCGCTACTTCGGGAAAGATAGGCGCCTCCGCAGACAGTGCGGAGCCCCCTGCCCCACGACCGTCTCGTCGTCAAGGCCGCCGGCGACTGCACGTACGAGCGACGACGTCCTCGCCGAGCTGGCGGCGTCGGCGCCGACGACCACAGAGGGGCGTGTTGGCAGGTTTCTGGTACCACGTCTGGTCGGCGACCTTCTTCGCCGACAAGCAGCAGTAAGGCCATGAGGGCCGAATCCGGACGAGAGCAATCCAAATTACCTTAACGCCAAAATTTAGACGATCCGATGGCGCTAAAGTCGATCGGCTGAAAGATTTGATGGGGCTAAAGCCGATCGGCTAAAAGATCCGATGAAGGGTTTAATGCAGTTATCGACCGATGGAGATACTGAGATAAAGCCGATAAAGAACTGTAGAAAAGCCGATCAGATTAGTAGAAGATCGGCTTGAAGACAGAGGATTGTCCAATCGGGATCATGTCCGAGAAGCCTAAGGAAAGGAATGAGAAGGATCGACTTGACTGAGGTCCGATATCTATAGTGGAGAAGCCGATCAAGTTATAGCAAAGTAAGATTCGGTTATAAATTAAAAGATTATTTAGATGAAACCGGGTTTGTGGAAGAGCCGTAGACTCCATGGCAGGGTGCTTATTTTTATAAATTGTAACCTTACTCAATTAGAGAGGTTTATTTTCTTTAGGAATATTTTCCTTTGTTCTTACTAGAAAATAATGTCCGATGGTCGTAGATACGTCGGACTCTGTCTGTAAATTCAGGGTATAAATATAGACCCCTGAAAACATGTAAGATATCTCTCGATCATATACAAATTTAACGCATCACCATCTTAGTTTATCTAGGTTTTACTGGTGGGTTCTAGCTCTCGACACGGGGTTGTATTGGTTAAATTCGATCTTCGGCGAAGGGGTAAGTTCCGCCACCATCTCGATATGTCCTGCTCTGTATAAGGCTGTATCAGTTAGATCCGACCTCTTAGGCCGATCGAATATATCGCATCACGTTCGTGCTGAATCTATCGGTCCGTTAAGCTCTCTCTGCCGTCGTCAATTTCGTGCTGCATCGGCTAGGTCCGACCTATGGGGATGCCGACGGTAGATCGAGCTTTAGGCCTATAGCTTTCTGCACGACGTATTATCGGAGTGCTAGCTGATAAGTTATCTATTCTTTGTGCTTCACGCCCAGCATATCGGCCCTTCGCCCAATACGTATCAGCCTTTAGAGGCGTCCCATGATGCGTAACGCTAAACGTATCGGTCTCTCAGCCAATACGCAACCGCCTTCAGAGAGGCGTCCCCTCATCGGCTCAGCTAGCCGATGAGTTCGTTCCTATCCTTCTACGACATAGTCGATCCGGCGTCCTCCGTATCATCGCCGTTGGCCCCGGCCTCGTACTGTCTCGGTTAGGTCCGATCTTTGAGGTTCGGTGTTGATGGCGCTGCCACGGCGGGCGACGGGTCTCATGCTGTCATATCTAAAACAACATCGGCTTTGCAGCCCGTGCTTTCTTATGCTAATCCTTACCTAGGCTGCATGCGCACTCATCGGTTTTTTCAGCCAATGAATCACTGTTCGGCTGTCCGGAGGGATCTCGTGCGTCTTGATATCCTCTGAGCACACCCTGGTTCCTCTATCGGCTCCCTAGCCGATTGAGGAACATCCCGATCCTATTGGAAGCCAGCCGATATTGAGCGCCTGTATTGGATTTGCTCGTCTCACTTTCTTGCTTAAGGAACTGCACTGAAGATATACAGACCTCTCACGTCTTCGCGTGACCGAGCCATCCGGTCGCGGGATTATTTGGCGGTGAGCAGTAAGGTCATTTCAACTTGTTTTTGTTGAGTTAACGGTGGCTGATTAATTTAACCATGGAGAAAAAATGAGTAGATTTGAAAAACCTACGTATATTTTGATTAAACTGTCACAAATTCTTCATTTAAGCCTCAAGTTATTGTCAGTGGAAGTTTAGTTTGTTCCCTTCAAATTAACTAAGAGTTATTTTGAGGTAAACTTATGTAAAAATTGACGATAAAGTTTAGAATTTTGATGGTGAAGGTTAAAAAATATGACTTATTATAAAACCCCACCTTATGGGAATCTCAAGTAAATTTTACATTTATAAAATATTATTATTTAAAATATTGAAAAGTTAAACCAACTACATATATTAAGAAATCAACAGTTAAAAATTTTATAAGATGAAAACTTTGAGTTTTTGTAAAATATTAGATCATAATATTCAAAATTATATGTCAGTGTGTGTGTGTGTATATATATATATATATATATATAACTTTGAGCTTTATAATAGTTTGTCAAGATCTATAGTCAAGTGAAATTACAAGGAAAAAACAACACTTTGGCATCTTGTTGTCATTTACTCCCTCCCATTTCGTTGTTTAGATTCATACTTATATTCCCTTCTAGACGGACGGAAGGTGTATTTCGCATCCTTTATATAAAGATATATAATAATAATTGTCATCAGTTCACTCACATCTTTAGAAAATAAATAAAATATTTTTTCTGAACCTTTACAAAAATGTCCAACAATTCATAAATAAAACTTTTATGTCATCATTATTTTTTCAGGTCTGCTAGCTGTCCATTTATTTATTTTATATTTTTTGGAGCACCTATGGGAAGCACTGTTGCAGTAAACACGAGCGTAAGGTTGAAAGTGACAGCTTACGCCATCGCAATTGGTGTCGGACTGTCGGTCGCTCGCTTGATGTTGTGCCTTAGGACTTGTTTGGTAGATATGTAACTTCTAAATCTAACTTTAAAAGCTTGAGTCTGAAATAGAGATGTGAAGGGGCTCAAACCTCGCTCCACTAATCCACTTCGCTTGGAGCTGAAACTATTTGATTAGGCTTTAGCTTGAAATAGAGAGCTAGAACCCGTCGAACATGTCTTTAACCTAATGTGAACAGGAAACACTTGTTGTTAGTGTGTGTGCGCACGCAACTGCACAACTGAAAATAGTTTATGTAGTCTTACTAGCTTAATATATTGTTCGAGGTGAGTTTGTCGTCCAACGCGCATGCGCATGGTATCCTGTTACAGTTTGTGTTGTCTATACATACTGATGATCTATTTATCGTGAAAGAATTGATATTGTTGAGTAATATTTGTACGATTTGCTATACGTACGTACAGCATATATATGTGCATGTTAACAAAACGAATACTTACTTCGAACATGGTAGTAACTGAACATTTGGACCTGTGATAGTTGGACCTGACAGATGAGTGCACTGTCTTTATAGGAGCGTGATATATAAAGAGCAATCTCAATGTTAGAAACCATGAGTAGTATGTGCGAAGGCCATGGCCATGTCAATACCCCACGGCTGAACTGAAAATACACAGGGTATATTTGTACTTTTCGTATGTGGTACTTGTTTGCACTGAAGCAGCTGGCTGGACATCTTCAGTGAGAGCTAGCTATATGTTCTGCATTTGCAGGCAGCAGCTAGCAACAGCTTGCAGAAACAATATCGATAACCCGTTGTGTCAGGGAAGAACATGGAGAAACCGGGGACGGAGACGAACGACAGCAGCTGTGCCGTACGTTTCTGAAGTCTGAACCCGTCGACCAAATCCACAGATTGGCTGTTCCAACTTGAAGAGTTGCAGTCCTTCAGATTGGCTGGTTGCATCTTCCAACTTACAGTACATCTGAAAAATGAAATGGTAAAATACCTCGAAAAGACCTGCATGGAAACATATGCCTGCATGCGATTAATTGTTATATTAGTAAAAAATAAATTTTAGTTTTGAAATTTGGTGTTGATTTTGATTTTTTTATTATAGTCTATTTTTTATATTGACTTTTAAACTAATATAGATATAAAAGTTTTACCTATATATTGTTTTTAGTTGGTTTATTGGTTACATACAACGGGTGGCTCTCGAGCACGAGTTCGGCACTCGAGCGACATGCGAGCGATAACACACGTTCAGTGCCGTGCATGCGTGTGACCACATGTAATGACGCGCCATGCAAATTAGCTGTTCGTTCATGACGCTTCCAACGGCACAGAGAGCAGCTGCAGCATGGCTCTTGTGACAAAAAGGTTGTTAGATAAAAAAGTTAGATGCATATGTATTTAGATCTAAATTAAATTGTATATGTATACGAATAGATTATCGAAGGTTTATATTTAGAAAAGATCTCTTGGCTTAACCCTTAAGTTGTAACGCCTATATGTAACTGCCACATGCGGGATTATTCTGCATCCAATCAACACGCAACCATCGCACGACCCAGATAGAGCGTCGGTGTTCTCCTCCGCTTCTCTGAACTTTCACATGGTATCAGAGACATCGCTTTTGAGTAGATTACATCTCCTCTTCGCAACTACAATGGCGTCATCATCTGCTTTCTCCAATCCTCTCCTCGCCCAGCCCGTCACAGAAAAGCTTAGCAAGAACAATCACACCCTGTGAAAGGCACAGGTGCGTACTGCGATCCGTGGTGCTCGTCTTCAGGGTACCTCACGGGTGCCACCCCTATACCTGCGACGGAGCTTGTGCAGAAGGGCGCTGATGGAAAGAAAGTGAGGGTTCCCAATCCGGTGCGCGAAGACTGGGAGGCCACAGACCAACACGTCCTTAGCTACCTCCTCGCGTCGGTCACCAAGGATGTCCTCACGCAGGTGGCCACCAGCGCCACCGTGGCGGACGCCTGGAAGATCATTGAAGACATGTTCGCATCACAGACGCGAGCGCGATCCGTCAACATGCGGATTGCTCTGGCAACGACCAAGAAGGAGAATTCATCCGTTGCTGAGTACTTTGCCAAGATGAAGGCTCTTGGCGACGACATGGCGGCTGCAGGACAGCCCCTAGAAGATGAAGAACTGGTGGAGTACATCATCACCGGCTTGGGCGAAGATTTCTCGCCCATCGTCTCTGCTCTATGCGCTAGAGTGGAACCCATCTCCGTTGGTGAGCTTTATTAAAAAAGGAATTAAGTGTCTGATATTTGCCTCCCCAGTCAGTTTGCATGGCAAGAATCTTACGATCAAACAAGTGTTCAACAAGAGCTTGAAACTCTTGAAATTTTTGAAATACTTCAGACTTGTGCTTAAGAAAGTAAATCCAAATAAACTTGCTAAAATCATCAATGAAACTTACATAATATCGTTTTCGACCAACTGATTCTAGTGCATGACCCCAGACATCAGAGAACACAAGTTCTAAAGGAGACTTGTAAATACTAGAAAACTTGGGATAGGGCAACTGATGGCTCTTCCCTTGCTGACAAGCATTAAAAACTGATTGACTCAACGACTCATCGATATATGGGAGACTATTATTACTGACAACTTGTTTAACAATTAACAAAGATGGATATATGGGTCAGCTGAGAGAAAACACCGTCACATAGTTGAAGTCGGTCTCTCTCTTATCTCATGCGGCTATGCCCCTAAAATTTTAGGATGAAGCCTTCCAAATAGCAGTTTATCTCATCAATCGTGTACCCAGCAAAACGATTGGTCATGCTACGCCTCTAGAGCGTCTCTTTAATCAAAAACCAGATTACTCCTCGATGAAAGTTTTTGGATGTGCTTGTTGGCCTCATCTTCGCCCCTATAATAAGCACAAACTAGAATTTTGATCTAAAAGATGTGTCTTTCTTGGTTATAGCACCTTGCACAAAGGCTACAAGTGCCTTGATGTCTCCACTGGCCATGTTTATATCTCCAAGGATGTGATTTTTGATGAAAATATTTTTTCCTTCACCGAGTTGCATTCCAATGCCGGTGCCCGTCTTCGCTCCAAGATCTTATGTCTTCCTTCTGATCTTATTTATCCGTATGTAGGGGGCGAACATGCAGTAGATCAATGTGCTAATGGTTCATCTAATTCTTCTAATGTTTCCTCTGAGTTGCATGATGAGAATCAGGGAGAAGCTGGTGAAAATTCGGAAGGAACCGGTGTACACGGAGCAAACCAGACAGGCGCAAACTCTAGAGGCGATTCGCATGCGGGCTCGGGATCGGAGTCTGATTCGGGCGCGTCCATTGGCCAATCGCCGGACGCCACGCTATCTCCGGTTTCCCCTCTCACAACGGCGCCCAATCCGGACAACGCGCCGCACCAGCCAGGCGCGGCCACGTCTTCTTTCCTGCGCGCGGGAGATTCGCTAGGCCAGGTAGGCCAGACTGCTGCTGCGCCAACAGATCCGCATGCGAGATCGTCTGTAGCACCTCCAGCTGCAACCCGACCTATAACCAGACTTCAAAGTGGCATACGCAAGGAGAAAATATACACAGATGGTACTGTCAGGTATGGATTTTTGACAACTACAAGGGAACCTAGTAGTACTGATGAGGCTCTAGCTGATAGTAATTGGAAAAATACAATGGATCTTGAGTACAATGCCTTAATGAAGAATAAAACTTGGCACCTTGTTCCACCTCAAAAGGGTAGAAATATTATTGGTTGAAAATGTGTATACAAAATAAAGAGAAAATCTGATGGTAGCTTGGATAGATATAAAGCTCAATTGGTAGCAAAGGGTTTTAAGCAGAGATATGAAATAGATTATGAGGAAACTTTCAGTCCTGCTGTTAAAGCTGCTACTATTCGTATTATTCTGTCTCTTGTTGTTTCTCGAGGATGGACTCTCAGACAACTTGATGTACAAAATGATTTTCTCCATGCCAATCTTGAAGAAGAGGTATATATGCAATAGCCACCTGGTTTTGAAGATCCTTCAAGACCAAACTTTGTTTGTCGTCTAGATAAAGCCTTATATGGTCTGAAATAGGCGCCCAGAGCATGATACTCTAGACTAAGTGCTAAATTGATATCACTTGGTTTCAATCTTCAAAGGCTGATACCTCTTTATTCTTTTATCGCAAGAATGATGTTAGCATGTATCTCCTTATTTATGTTGATGATATTATTGTAGCCAGCTCTACACCACATGCTACCACAGTGTTACTTCAAGATTTGTAGAAGGAATTTGCTCTAAAGGATCTGGGAGATCTGCATTATTTTCTCGGTATAGAAGTTGCCAAGGTGCAAGATGGCATTGTTCTCACTCAAAGCAAATATGTTTCTGATCTTCTAAAAATAGTTGGTATGTCAGATTGCAAGCCTGTTAATACTCCATTATCCACAAGTGAAAAATTATAATTACATAAAGGATCATTGTTGAGACCAGATGATACATCACGGTATAGAAGCATTGTTGGTGCTCTTCAATATCTAACCCTCACTAGACCTGATATAGACTTTTCTATTAATAAAGTCTGTCAATTTCTTCATGCACCTACCACAGTACATTGAGCAGCAGTTAAAAAAATATTACGGTACTTGAAGCAATGCACAGAATTGAGCTTGAAAATACAGAAGTCTCCTTCGACTTTGGTGAGTGCATTTTTAGATGCAGACTGGGCTAACAGTGTTGATGACAGATGGTCTACAGGAGGGTTTGCTGTGTTCTTGGTTCTAATCTTATATCATGGAGTGCAAGAAAACAGGCTACTGTCTTAAGATCTAGTACAGAATCAGAATATAAAGCAATTGCTAATGCTACTGTAGAAGTTATATGGATACAAACTTTACTGCGTGAATTAGGTATTCCTAGTCCAAAGGCAGTAAGACTTTGGTGTGATAATATTGGTGCAAAGTACTTATCTGCTAATCTTGTTTTCTATGCCAGAACAAAACATATTGAAGTTGACTATTATTTTGTCAGAGAAAGAGTTGCTCGAAAATTACTAGAAATTGAATTTGTTTCATCAGGAGATCAAATTGCAGATGGCTTTACAAAGGCCTTGTCTGTTCGGTTGTTAGAAAATTTCAAAGTCAATCTGAACCTAGAGTGGTTAAGATTAAGGGAGGCTGTTAGATAGAAAAGTTAGATGCATGTATATTTACCTTACCATATTATGCTAAAAGACAAGATATCTAGATTATCTATGTATATGAATAGATCATCTATGTATAGAAGGTTTATATTTAGAAAAGATCTCTTGGCTTAGCCCTTAAGTTATAACGTCTATATATAACTGTCACATGTGGGGCTATTCTGTATCCAATCAACACGTAACTATCGCACGATCCAAATAGGGCGTCAGTGTTCTCCTCCGCTCCTCTGAACTTTTTTACTGTTAATTGGTAAATGACATGCTAGCTAGCTAGCTAGCAGAGAATGCAAGGCCCATGCATGCAATGCTATGCGACTGGTACCAGCATGTATGGTAGCCAGCTAACTGATCTGTCTGCAGAGGTAGCAGCTCGTGCATGATGTAATGCACTTCTCTACAGTTATCTAGTGGTAATTTTCACTCACAAGCTTGCTAATATGGAAAGTAAATAGTTACTGCACTTCATTTCTGAACAGATATTACTGCAACAGACAAATACCAATGCAGTTTTTTTTTTACCTCCAAGCTGAGGCTTTTACGATCCCCATACAGCCGTTGCTGCAAACCTGCCAAGAAAGAGCAGCAGAAACAAGTGTCATTTTGTGGTGAAAAGCCAGTAAAGTACACAAAAGATTGAAGGTAGTGAGGACCAGGGAGTGAGGTAGGGGACACATGGCCAACACCTCCCTGAGCAATTTTGTGTACAAATACTGGTCTCTCCAGCATCCATCGAGTTATCTGCTCTGTTCACCCAGAGTTTCCTCTTCTTCTCCAGAGCAAGCTAGAGAAGAGCATTTGTGTGTCAAGTGCAGAGTGTTTGTGTGTTATGTTCATAGTAATCTTGTTAGGATTGTTGCCATGGATGCATGATGCTATAGTTGATCTCTGAATGTTAGTAGTACAGTAGGGACTTCTGTGAAATCTCTGGATTAGTCGAGCCATCTTGGAGAAGGGCTGGCAAATATTTTTCTGGTTGATTTTGCTTGGATTTCTGGGTATAATTCGGTTTCTTGATCTGAATTTTGTTTCTGAATGTCGATTTATTTGTGTGTTCTGAAGTAGGGGTGAAAGTTTTGGTTTACATTCTGGACTAGTACCTATGATCCAGCACATAACCGCAGGCCCTGATCCTGCCAGCCTATGCAAGACTATTGACATGCCTTCAGGGATGCTGGGTTTTGCAAGCTCTGGGGTTTATGGTTTTTTTTACTGGAGTCCTTTTTTTTCTGAAAACGTATTCAAAGTATCTGGAATGCATGATCTGTGTTCTCTAACAAAGGAAAGCAAGATTTAACAACTTTGTTCAGTGAAAAGAAAAAGATCTGGCAACCTTTTGTTTCTGTTTTATCCTACTCGTAAAGGCTGTTGTTTAAGCAAAACTTTCCCGGAAGTTTTTAATGTAATTTCCATGCATGTGCCTCTCTAATGTTATTGAACCCGACATTCATTCTGGGATCCTCAAAAGTGCTGTAGATAATGCCACTAATCCTTTGTATCTTAGTATCCCTGTTCATTGCCTTGTATTTCTTGATGTTTATCGCTTCATGCTTTTCATCTTAATTTGATGTTTAAATTTCATGGCAAGATAAGCTCTGTTTTTTATTTCTAGTAGGAGTTTAGGGTTTATCGCTTCATGCTTTTAGTACCGCTTTGTTAGATGAGTGCATCCAAATTCTTTTTATCTATTCACAAAACATTCTGTTTATTCATTGAAAAAACTTGTTCATTCAAGGGACTCACAAACTCTGTGTTTTTTAGGCTCGAGGATCCAGCTAGAAGATAGCAATGGGGGAAGCAACTGGAGAACGCGCCTTGAGCCGTATCCACAGCATGAGGGAGCGCATTGGCGATTCCCTCTCTGTGCACACCAATAAGCTTGTGGCTGTCTTCTCAAGGTTTGCACTTAATACTTTTCATTTTACTTTGTATTGATCTACAGGTACAAGATCTGCTCCAAGTGGTTTGCATTGTGATTGCTTTGTTTATCTTTAAATTAAGCTGATGCAAGCTGGATATAGTGTATCTTTGCTACATGCTCAATACAACCATGATCTTTGCTGTACATTGTTAAGTCTGACCACCCTGAATACATCTGCTATTATCCATTCTTTAATTTGTTAGGATCCTTTTATAACCATCAGGAGAAATACTTTCAATTTTGTAGATGGACTAAAATCTATGTTGGTCTAAGATATAGTGCTTCTTAAGTTCCAACATATCAATGGTTTAAGATATGTTACAACATTTAGTTCAAGTTGGTTCCGTTTGTTTCAAAAAAGGAAAAAAATTAAGTTTTATTTGCATAAAACAATACTCTTTTGAAGTCCCAAGTAATATAAAGTTGATAGATCTAAATTTCTGTTGTTGCGATAACCTCTTCAGGCTTGTGAACCAAGGACAGGGAATGCTACAGCCCCACCAGATCATTGCTGAGTACAATGCCACGATCTTTGAGGGCGAGCGTGAGAAGCTGAAGGACACTGCCTTTGAGGATGTGCAGAGGGGAGCACAGGTTGGCACCAACAGAATTCACTGCATTATCATGCTGAATGGTACTCCCAAATTTTCAGCTCTGATGTAAACAATGATGCTAGTTTCTTAAGCAGGAGGCAATTGTCCTCCCCCCATGGGTTGCCCTTGCCATTCGGCCAGGCCTGGTGTCTGGGAGTATGTGAGGATCAATGTAAGCTAGCTTGGTGTTGAGGAGCTGAGTGTCCCTGAATACCTCCAGTTCAAGGAACAGCTTGTGGATGCAAGGTATCTTTAGTTTGTGATTTTAACCTGCCCTGCTTAAAGTCATAACTTAGATTCCTGATTTGACAATCATGCGATTATTTTTCAGCACCCAGAACAATTTTGTGCTTGAGCTGGACTTCGAGCCATTCAATGCCTCCTTCCCTCGCCCATCGCTATCCAAGTCCATTGGCAACGGTGTGCAATTCTTGGATAGGCACCTGTCGTCAAAGCTGTTTCATGACAAGGAGAGCATGTACCCCTTGCTCGACTTTCTCCGTGCGCACAACTACAAAGGGATGGTAGGCTACATTTTTCAGTTACTTGATTTGATTAATTGGTTCATATATTTACTATAACTTATAAACTAAAGATCTTGTAATTGTTGCACTTGCCATGGCAACTGAAACTGGCAGTCATTGCTGAATCAAGCAGAGTTTGCAATAACTTATGTCTCTTTTTTCAGATCATGATGTTGAATGACAGGATTCGCAATCTCAATGCTCTCCAAGGTGCATTGAGGAAAGCAGAAAAACATCTTGCAGGCATTCCAGCTGACACCCCATACTCAGAATTTCACCACAGGTACTGCAAAATTGTCATACAATATCTTCTGACAGAAAAAAGTTTATCAATCTTTCATCAAATAAATGTAGGTTCCAAGAGCTTGGTTTGGAGAAGGGTTGGGGAGACTGCGCTCAGCCAGTGGGGGAGACTATTCACCTTCTCTTGGACCTTCTTGAGGCCCCTGACCAATCCGCCTTGGAGAAGTTCCTTAGAACAATCCCAATGGTTTCAATGTAGTTATCCTATCCCCACACGGTTACTTTGCCCAGGCCAATGTCTTGGGGTACCCTGACACTGGTGGGCAGGTAATATCCTATCTACTACTAGGAGCTGACATGTTAATTCTTCATATACTCGAAACCACCAAGATTGTTGTACCAGTTTTCTCATGTGTTGGTAACTTTCAGGTTGTCTACATTTTGGATCAAGTCCATGCTATGGAGAATGAGATGCTGTTGAGGATCAAGCAACAAGGTCTCAACATCAATCCAATACCCAATGAGGTCAATTACAACCTTGAAGTTTAACTGACTCCAAATAATGAGGCCTACTTGGTATTCGCATAGGTCACCAGGTTGCTCCCTGATGCACATGGCACCACATGTGGCCAGCGCCTTGAGAAGGTCCTAGGAACTGAGCACACTCATATACTACGTGTACCATTCCAAACCGAAAATGGGACTGTTCGCAAATGGATCTCACGTTTTGAAGTCTGGCCTTACCTGGAAACTTACACCGATTTATGTCTCATCTTCCAGCAAGTTTATTGTCATCATTTCATTAAAATGGTCAACTTATAATTTTTTCTGTTGCTTTTAGCATGTGGCACATGAGATTGCTGGAGAGCTGCAGGCCAACCCTGACCTGATCATTGGGAACTACAGCGATGGTAACCTTGTTGCATGTTTGCTGGCACATAAGTTGGGTATTACTCATGTAAGCATTTAGCTCCTTATTCAATACATTTTTTCAGATAAGCATAGCATTTTAATCATTCACTGTATTCTTGTTCCATCATGTGCAGTGTACAATTGCCCGCTTGAGAAAACCAAGTACCCCAACTCTGACCTTTACTGGAAGAAGTTTGAGGATCACTATCACTTCTCCTGCCAGTTCACAGCTGACCTGATTGCAATGAATCATGCTGATTTCATCATCACCAGTACCTTCCAAGAGATTGCTGGAAAGTAAGATTTTACTTATACACTACACTTTGCAGTCATTTACAAATGTCATTAGCTGACCTTACATCATCGTCCAATTTTCAGCAAGGAAACTGTGGGGCAGTATGAGTCTCACATGGCATTCACAATGCCTGGCCTTTATCGTGTTGTCCACGGTATCGATGTCTTTGACCCAAAGTTCAACATCGTCTCCCCTGGTGCTGACATGTCCATCTACTTCCCATTCACTGAATCACATAAGAGGCTCACCTCTCTCCATCCAGAGATAAAAGAGCTACTCTTCAGTGATGTTGAGAACACTGAGCACAAGTGAGTACTGCATAATCTTTTACCAGTTTGAGTTGTAATTCAACATATGCATATCATGCCTGTTATCTTACTGGACTACCGCTGTAGGTTTATTCTGAAGGACAAGAAGAAGCCAATCATCTTCTCAATGGCTAGGCTAGACCATGTCAAGAATTTGACCGGTCTGGTTGAGCTGTATGGTCGGAAACTTCGCCTGCAGGAGCTAGTAAACCTTGTGGTTGTTTGTGGTGATAATGGACAGGAGTCCAAGGACAAGGAGGAGCAGGCAGAGTTCAAGAAGATGTTTGATCTGATCGAGAAGTACAACTTGAATGGCCACATCCATTGGATCTCCGCTCAGATGAACCATGTTCGCAACGGTGAGCTTTATCGCTACATCTGAGACATGAAGGGAGTCTTTGTGTAGGAGATGAACAATATCAAGCTATGAACTCTCTTCAACAAAATTTGCAGTGTTAGCTAGTTCTGATTCTCTCTTTTCTTTTTGCACCAGCCTGCTCTCTATGAGGCCTGGACTAACTGTGATTGAGGCCATGACTTGTGGTCTTCCAACATTTGCAACTGCCTATGGTGGTCCAGCTGAGATCATTGTGAATGGCGTGTCTGGCTACCATATTGATCCTTACCAGAATGACAAGGCCTCGGCACTGCTCGTGGAATTCTTCGTGAAGTGTCAGGAAGACCCGAACCACTAGATCAAGATCTCACAGGGTGGACTTCAGCGCATTGAGGAGAAGTACGCAAAATTCTCAACTTCCAGTGCTACTATACGATGAGCACTTAGCATTTAACTGAGATGTTTCCACATGATATTGATGCAGGTACACATGGAAGCTCTACTCTGAGAGACTGATGACCCTCTCCGGTGTCTACGGTTTCTAGAAGTACGTCACCAACCCTGACAGGCGTGAGACGCGCCGCTACCTTGAGATGTTGTACGCCCTCAAGTACCGCAAGATGGTATGCACAACATCACACTTTCCTCAATTCATTTCATCTCAGCTCATGGCCTTTGTGCTTATTCTTGTGCCATGGCTTTGTTCTTGTGCAAGCTACCACCATTCCATTGGCTATTGAGGGAGAGGCCTCAACCAAGTGATGATCTGGCCTACTCGGTGGAAAGAATGAACAATGGGTGCTCCATTGTTGCATTGCTGATTCAGGGGTGAAGGAATTAGATATTGAGGAATGAAGCAAAGCATTGAGTTTATGAGGTTTTAGTTGATTTCAAGGCAATTCTTGTGAGGTTTTCCATGATGTCATGAGGAGGGTTACTAGGAAGAATTTGTTGTAATGCTGTGGCCTTTTCATGGATGCTATGAATGAAATAAATAAATGAATAATAAGATAGTCTATGACTATATGCCGATGGAATTGTCATCTCTTCGTTCCTTTAAAAAGCCACACCAAATAATTTTTAGTTGTTTG
Source organism: Oryza coarctata (assembly GCA_030770085.1). Lineage (NCBI taxonomy): Eukaryota > Viridiplantae > Streptophyta > Magnoliopsida > Poales > Poaceae > Oryza > Oryza coarctata. Next base: position 17,897,221 of record CM061475.1, read on the forward strand.
GTGTTCTACCCTTTTCAACTGGTAGTGTCAATGGCCCATCACCCATTTCCCCGCAAAGAATTCATCCATCAGGGGAAGAGGATGATAGCAATTAAGCACCCATGGAGATATGTTTGGGGGAAAATTCCTCCCCATCGGGTATGGCAAGGGCGGGGATGTTCCCTCAACCCCCGTCTCCGCTCTCTGCGGGGCCATATAACTAGTGTAATGCAAGTCCAATAGCAATTGTGGCATACATAAGATCTGGCCAGTCCATCAAAACAAGGCCAAAAGCCAAAGTATATTAAGAAATTTTATAAATCATAACCTAACCTCAACTCATCGGCTCATCCACAGGAGAACCATAGCCACTAGTCCACCGTGAGTCCACACTACACACTTCATCCACATCCACTAGAGGCGACATGGTCTAGGGGACTAGGGCTAAGGTGGGAAAGATTCTAGAGCCCACAGGCGGCTTGGGAAGCCACCGGCAGGGGCTGTTGACACCACCCAACGTATCATAGGGCGACACATGGTGCAGCCTGTGTTGGGGAGGCCACCTCGACGTGCCCACACGCCATACCCCTCCACCCCTCCTCCTCCACCACCAGTCAAAGCCAATGTGCCGCTAGCCTCTTGGTCGCTAGGGGTTCACCATCCATCACCAGAGATGTGCTACACTTGACCGTCGTCCCTACCACCTCGTGCTATCGTCGGACGGCCAAAGCTCTAGATTGGTAGCCACTACCACCAGCCTACCACCATGGATTCATCCTCCCCGCCCCTAAGCTCTGATGGTGATGAAGGAAGGTAAGCACACCAAACAATCCCTACTCCCTACTCTATACTCCATAGGAGATGTCCTCTAGTCCTTCATCGAGTTGATTGTCTTTCATGGTTGGGTTGTTGAATCACTGACCCACGTCCAGATATCCACGCAAAGGGTTGTCACCATGGACTTCAACCAGCCACCACATGTTATGAGCATTGCAATAACTGTAGCTGCACCCGCCGTTGTGCCTGCTATTGGATCTGGCATCATGCGAAGTGTTGCGCCTGCCTACACTTTTGGTGCCAACATGTCATCCGGCTCCGATGCAAAGGCAAGCCGTCAACCCCTACAGCCACCTCTAAAAAGGACCATCACCAATAAGAGAAGTTGTCTCACAATTGCAAGAGCTCCTTTTGCTCTGGCTACTCTAGAAGCGTCACCTTCTAGCGCTAGCCTCGAATTGTTTAAATCCATGGGGTATGATTTCAATAACACCCTTCTTAAATATTTTAGCTCTATTTTCTTACTAATTTAGTCATCTAAATGGAATCTTGCTGCTATGCTCTAAAGGTATAGGTTCATATATGTGCTCACTCCACACATAGCTGAAGTTATTTGTGAACAACTTTACGAAGTGTTGGTGGAATAGAATCTTGATGAGAATATCTCAACTTTGACTCTTGACAATTGTACCACAAATGATAAGGTAATTGTTGAACTTGTTAAGAAGATTGGGAAACCTAAGCTGATGTTGGAGGGAAAATTGTTGCATATGCATTGTAATGCCCATATTCTTAACTTGATTGTGAAGGATGGTTTAGATGTGATAAAATATGCTATTGGAAAAGTTCATGAAAGTGTTGCCTTTTGGACAGCCACACCTAAAAGAGTAGAGAAATTTAAAGAAATTGCTAAGATATCAAAGTTAAATTGGACCACATGATAGGCCTTTATTGTAAAACTAGGTGGAATTCTACTTACAAGATACTTAGCATTACTTTACCTTATGTACATGTTTTTAACCGTGCAACATGTGTTGAGAAGCTATTTGATTGTGCTCCTAGTGAAAAAGAATGGGATTTTGCTAGACATGTAGTTGATAGGCTCAAGTTGTTTAATGATATCACTGTAGTATTTTCTCGAACAAATTATGTGGCTGCTAATGTTTAACTCATTAAAAATTGTGAGGCTAAAGAGCAAATTAGACAGTGGCTGCATGTGGCAATTCTATTATAGAGGATATGTCAAAAGAAATTATTGAGAAGTTTGGTAAGTATTGAAAAGAGATACAAGGACCAATGGGATTGGCCACCATTCTTGATCCTTGGTTTAAGATTGATTACCTCCTTAGGTTTATTAAGACCCCTACTAGTCAATCAAGTGAAGAGTATGTATAGAAAGTCGATAAGGTTAAAAACACTATATGATATCATGAAAGAGTATGAAGTAGAAGAGGATGAAGATAATATAGAATCATGAAGTAGAAGAGGATGAAGATAATACAGAATCATCGACTACTCTGCTTGCTAATTCAGGCGTGTTATTTTCAATCAACGCATGTGTTGCTAGTAGGAGGCCAACAACAATAAGATTCAAATCTGAATTAGACGGGTGCTTAGAGGATGAGTTGGTCCCAATCAATATAGAAAAATTCAAGATTCTTGATTGGTGGAAAGTGGCCGGGAAACATCATCCTACAATAAGGAAGGTAGCATAGACATATTTACCATTCCAGTTAACACAGTTGCATCAGAATCTGCCTTTAACACTAGTGAGAGGGTTCTTAGTAAGCACCGCAGCTGACTCACTCTAGATCTCTTGGAGGCATTAATGTATTCCCAAGATTGGCAATGAAACAAGTATCAAGATGTATATGATGTATTCATGAAAATTTTCCACTGTCATGGTTCCACAATGATTCTTGCAATTGTTTGTTTTTGTAAATGATGATAATAAAGAAATTGTAAGGTTTGGGAGTTACCTTTAAAAGATTCAAGATGGGATTGAGGTATTACTTATAAAATTGAACATTGAGAATGTATTTCACTCGTTTCCTTGCTCTCAAATAATTGACTAATTTGTATATATTTTATTGGTTCTTGCATGTAGGGACTTGCATTAGTTTGAAGACATAATTACATATGAACTTGTGAGCTTTTGGCAGCATTCTAAGCATTTTTTTTAGTCTAGTACTTCTATATTTATATGTCATGTCATTAACTCATTATCCTCAGTGAACATGTGAGCTTTTGGAAGTCTTTTGGTTTTTTTGGATGTTTGGCATATTCTGTAAAGACAACTTTAGCGGATGGATACATTATATTAACTCGTGTTTTATGTATATTGTGGAATGTATTGATCAACTAGATGCTTGGACTCATGTTGGTGTTGTATTGTTGTTGCCTTGTGTATGGAAGACTGCTAAGTGTGACACTATGTGTCTATGTCTAATATGGACTATAGTGCGTGAACTGATTATGTGAAACTATGTGTAATATGTATGTATGTCTCTAATTATCTATAGACTATGATGAATCTCTGTCAACTATGTTTTTATGTGATTATATGAAATTTCAAAATATAGTTCCTGTGAACTTGGATGGATCATGGTTTATAGAATCATGGATAGCGATATTTTGTTGTTGTAAAGTGGATTAGTAGTTCTTATGTTGATATATTGATATGATGTATGGATGATTTGTATTGCATTATATATGATTTGAGATGTTTGATATAGAAACTATGTTTCTTTGATACAATTTTATATGAAATTAATATTTGATATCCTATAAAACTATTATATATTTGTATGTCTAAGTAGAGATGGAGTCTTCGTGGGATAGGAATGAGAAAAAATAATACCCAGGGGACGAGGTCGGGGAATTTAAACCCCATCGGATCAGAGACGCGGATTTAACCCTAACAGAGAATTCCCCATTGACATCTATAATAATGTTAAAAAAATCGTAGAAAATTGATAGTTTTTTACCAAGACTAAACCATTCGTGTGACCGAATGCTTAGAGTTGATTTGCAACCACTTAAAAAAACAACACTCACAAACATAGACAACAGATATCTGAACAACAGAAGAAGAAGCCAGCTGATGACAAACCAAAATAACAACGAAGTAGTACAAGCCCTAGCGTCTGATGAGTGAGACGACACACAGCAAGACTAGGGGCTTATAAACACTGTGGCACTCCAGAGGATCCTGTCTACGCCACCGCCGACGAGGCTAGTGGCTCAGCCTCTCGTCCTCAGCCAATCAGAGCACGACACGATGGTTAACCGGCCTAAGAAATCTCCCAAAGCTGGATGGGCGAGTTGTGAAGACCCGGCCCGTCACTGTGACACGTGTCCCGGTCGGTCGAGTCGGATCCTTGCGCCGTCCGCAAACCGCAACCCATGACCTGACAAGGCGAACGCGGTCAACCCGAAACCCGATAACGTAGAGATGAGGAGCACGCGGTAACCTAGCTTCTCTCCCCAACGTCTCGCCTCTTCGCCGCGGAAGAAACCCCAATCGATCCCCAACTCCGACGCCTCCTCCAGCCGCCGGCGATCGGCGCCCCCGAAGCCCCTCGCGAGCGACCACATACGATTCGATCCGGTACGAGATGATCTCTTCCTCTGCTGGATTCGCCTTAGGTTCTGCTCTCCGTGTTGATGTGGCTGTGGTGCGCCACGAATTAGGATGGATTGGGACAAGCAGCGAGATAGCGTGCTCTGCGGCCCGTGATCCGATTACTTTGGTTTTAGGGTTGGATCTTTCGCGGTTGATCTCGTATGGTGTTAATTTTTTGCTGGCGAATTGACTGTCGGTCCATCTATCCCCATGTAGGGTTTCGTTATCCTTGTGCTAGCTGATTGCTCATGCAGGCTAGGTGTAACATGGTTCATATTATCCCTTTTGGGGAATTATTTCAAGCGTATATGTAACAGTGCAGCGCACCCCTTCAGCTTCATGGCACTTAGAATGGCATGAATCGTAATTTTTTGCATTGGTTATTGCTGGAGGTGTAGAAGTAGAAAGCTAGTCCTACTTAGAACTGCGTATGGGCCATAGTCAGCACATAAAAGCTTTGGTCTGTTAAGTTTATCATTGTAATGTTTGTTTGATTACTATAAGTAATGTGCAATCACTTGCAGGTGATCTTGTGTTATTAACACATGATTGTTGTCTCTAAATGATTCTATGGGTTCCCCAAATGAAGTGACATCATACTCTTCTCTCTCCAAAATTGATAGCAGCAGCCAGGGAGGTCATCTGTCTAGTCTAGTTGCAGCAAACAATTACCCAGTGCACGATTATCTCTATATGCCATCCCTGGAGCCAGACTTCCCATCAGAGTATGATTCTAGAGAAGATCCATTCGTTCCAACACGAGCTAGTTCAAATATCAATTTGAAGACTGTCCTAACTGGGCTGGCTGCTATTGTTTCCGGCACAAATAAGAGCCAATATAATACATTGCCGCAGCAAAGTTTCAGCACGGATGTTTCATTTCTAGGATTTGACAAGGATGGTGATGTTAACGTGCATCCATCTGTATGCGTTCCTAGTGCGCCACCACTACTTGAAACAAATGCTTTACAGTACAGTGCATACAGGGAGGTGTTACTGGCAGATCCTCCAGAATGGTTACCAGATAGCTCTACCAATGCATGCCTGCAATGCAATTCTCCTTTCACAGCACTGACTCGTGGAAGGCACCATTGCCGGTTCTGTGGAGGTATATTCTGCCAACATTGTTCCAAGGGAAGATGCTTGATGCCCATGAAGTTCAGGCAGCGTGATCCTCAGAGAGTGTGTGATGCTTGCTACGATAGGCTCGATCCACTTCAGGGCATATTGATCAACTACAATAGCAATGCCATGCAACCAGCAAAACATGATGTTATGGATTGGACAAGCACGAGAAGCTGGTTGAACTTGCCTGTTGGTTTATCAATGGAGTATGAGATATACAAGGCAACAAATACAATAAATAAATATTGCCAGGTATGTATGAATTATGATGTTTTGCAGTTTGCACAGAGATTTACCCTTGTCATCCTTAGCTGAGGACAGTCTGTTTTGGAATGTGTAGGTTGCTAGATTAAACCCTGAGAAGTCCATCCCATCATCTATTCTTAAGGGAGCTAAGGGGCTTGCTGTGCTAACAGTTGCCAAGGCGGGTGCAGTTCTTACATACAAAGTTGGCACTGGCCTTGTAGTTGCCCGCAGATCAGATGGATCATGGTCTGCCCCGTCAGCAATTGCATCCGTTGGCCTGGGATGGGGAGTTCAGGTTTTTGTCCAATAAAATCTTCTCTATCTCAAATCTCAATTTCTCAATGCACATTAGTGATGCCTCATCTATGCTTTATGAACTTATTAGATATTAATTATTGTGGCCTTCACCAAGAACAAGAACCTTTATTTTAATCATTAAGTAGGCTGAGCACACCAGATTTTTCTTTCCTGATTTGCTATATGGAATGGCATGAATCGAGGCATGAATCTTTTGTCTAATGTGATACTGCTATTCTTTGCTTTGCTCTAGTATATTTAATATGCTGCATCTGCAAACCAATGTGTACATTCTACTGTAACAGAAAGACCAAATTTGATATCGAGGCAGTGATGATTTCAGTGAGCTACACTGTATTGTTGTTATAAAAGTATCTCCCTCTTATGGTGGTCCTTTTGTTTTTCCAGTTTGGTGGCGAACTGACAGACTTCATAATTGTACTTCATGATCATAAAGCTGTCAAGGCATTCAGTAGCCGCATGCATCTTTCTCTTGGGGCAGGAATGAGTGCAGCGGCAGGACCAATTGGCAGGGCCTTGGAAGCAGATGTTAGGGCCAGTGAAAAAGGTTCTGGGATTTGCTACACTTACAGCTGTAGCAAAGGTAATAATACGAAAACCACCTCTTGACATTATTATTCTTTTCAGCTCATGCTTAAACATTAGAAATAGAAGATTTAAAAGCAAGGGTAGAAATTATCGGCATATTCTAGGATTATTGCCAACTAGAAATTCCATTTCTTTAAAATATGGTCTGAACTTTTTTTGTATCAAAATTTGCCTGCTTGCATGGTAATATCTTTTTTTGTCAAAGAACTAGTTAGTGTCCACACCTTGCTACAGAAAACAAATTGTGCAATGTTAACCAAGCTTGGCATCAAAATAATATTCATTACTTTGTGCTTTCATGGTATTTTCCTTGAGAAAGTAAATGCAATACTTGCTCTGGTAATAGGGTGACAAAAAAATGTGTGACATGCACATAGCTCAGAGTAAAATCAACTTCAAAACCACATTGAATATGTTAAGGTTAGTGTTTCTTTTTTGGAGGGGGTAGGTTTGTTTTACCTTGCTTTATTTTGAAAGTGACTCTAGCTACGTTGGTAAAGTGCATATATAAACCAAAAGATAAACCACACTACACAGATGAAAAGCGAAGTTCCAGGTCGTTGAAGCACACACCCTCTTTGAGAACCTAAACTTTGATAAGATTGTTAAGACTGTTGCGATTTCCTTCCAAAGATTATATTATTACAATGCACCAGATGGGTGATTGATTGACTTGTTTATTTTGAAACTTCAAACAGGTGCTTTCGTGGGTGTCTCACTGGAAGGAAATGTCGTGACAACCAGATCAGAGACCAATCTACGCTTCTACGGTGATGCTTACTTGACCACAACCGATATCCTGTTTGGGAAGGTGGAGAATCCCAGAGCCGCCCAGCCCCTGTACTCAGCTCTAGATGATCTATTCTCTAAAATGGTTTGCTAGCTCTTCTACCTGTTCCCTTCAAAAAAAGAAAAGAAAAGAAAAAAGCTATCCTGCATGTGATACGCAGCTCTCACTGATGTACATATATGTGAAAAAGTTAGGAAAATGTACAAGCTTTTAAGGCCTGTTCGGATGGGTGGATTTGGATAAGACTCCTTACGACTTGTGTTCAAAATGTGGACAAGGTCCCAAAGTAGTTTAAATCCAAGCACCCAAATCTGAACAGGCCTACTGGATTGTGTTCCACTGATAATGTCACATCACATGTAAATATTGGCAAAAATATTTATTACGTTGAGCATTGAAAAACATCCAACGCATTGCAACTTTTTCTGGCTGTTCTTAGCACGTGTCGAGCTCGCCAGTTTACATGCAGTAACTCTGCAATAGGAGGATTGATCGTATACCCACCATTTGAATGGAAAACGGAGGGTATGGGGTGTTTGATTAGGCACCTTAGCTTGCTACATCAGCCGTGCTATAGTTTCTTAGAGCACTAATAATGTTACATTTGAAGAGGTATAGATGAGAGAGGTATCATAATTTCTTAGAATATCAACACTTAAAGAGGCACCATTGTTTTTTAGAGCATCAATTTGCATTTGAGTAGGTACTAAGGAGAGAAAAGACCATGTACTTATTGGCTGCATACGATGTGGCTCTCAACCGGTCTCATCCTAAAACCGAGCACTCATAATACCCGGTTTGAGTATAGAGAGAACGTGGTAGGATGCTCATGTTAGACTCATTGGTCTTGTTGCCTACATGTTATGCTTGGTTTGAGTGGAGAGAGAGCGTGATTGGGCCCACGTGTCAGACCCATTGTGCCTATCACCTGCATGCTGTATCCGATTCGAGTGGGAAGAGCGTGACAGATATAACTTCCATGTTGTGAAGCGATTATGACTTTTCTTTATTTTATTTTATTTTACGTAGGTAGACCCTATAATAATTTCTATGTTTGATTTATACATTATAGGTGGCTATAGCTGATATGGGCCCACCTCTAATACCCCACATGAATTATATACTACTCATCATTTAGTTCAGTGCTGTAGTTGTAGCTAGCCATACTTTCTACTTGTACGGTCTCCAACTGTCAAGACAGCCAATCAGCCGCGAGCGGTCGACCTGCCTCCGCTATCTCATTCTCGTGCGGTCTCCCTGCCTCGCCGCCGACAGCCAATCAGCCACGAGCGCGGCGACGACGGAGATCAGCAGATCGCGCCTCGCCGCGGCCGCCCACGTGTGGCCCCGGTCAACGTCCGGCGTGGAAAGCGATCTATCTGGAGGAACGGGTGAGGTGAGACCCTCGTGCGCTCGTGCTCGATCAAACCACCGCGGCGACGCCTTCTCCTTCTCCCTCTCCATCCAATGTCTCCTTCCTAGGAAAGGAGAAACATACGTATAGTGGTATAAACAATTACTCAAGTATTACTCGTAGCTAACGTCTCTTCGTGCGCGAATGGCACTAAGTCTGGTAGGTCAGGTCATCTCCTCTCGTCAATTACAGGTTAACGTGTCAGCCTTTGCTTCTTCTGGAGCCGTCTCTCTCTGATCTTCTGTACAAAGCTGACTCGGCTAGAGTTATCTTCTTTGTTACACTTCAGGAAACTTCTTTAGAGGATTGGAACACTGTCATGTTCATTCCGATATGTTGATTGAATTCAACAGCAGCTTCTTGGTTAAAAGTTATCTCAACAGTGAACAAGTGCATACATGGCAAAAAGTTTGGGGAGAAAATGTGTCAAAATAGGAGGAAAAGGAGCAGCAACGCAATGCCATTGCATCTTTTCCACGTACAAATATTGACACTTATCAACTTTAGGAACAGGGCAGGAATCATCTTTGGAGTAGAGTACCAACGTGACACCAAAAGATGCTATCTTTCTCTCGTCCAATCTTAAGTCATAACAAAGCCTGAGCCAATCCCTGAAGAAGGCACAGATCATAATATATCAGAAAGAATTCATATTTACAAACAAACCGCATTCATCATCAAAATTATCAGATTGATCATGTACAGAGATCATCAGCGATCTTACATGTTACAATTTACAATTAATTCATCCACCGCCTCGATCAATAAGCTCTGAACTCCATTGGCATGTCGTCGAAGCTCCAGAGACCACCAATGTTGACTCCATCCTGAGCAACTTCGCTACTGAAGAGAGCATCGATGTTATCGTACGTGTTCCCTTCGAGGTAACCCAGCTGCATGTAGCTCGGATACGGATCGTAGTAGGCGAAATCATCAGCAACAGCCGCTTCTGCCTTCTGAATCTGGTGATTAAATGCTCCGTTTGTGTCTTTGCATCTTGATCCATCAAGATCGTTCAGCTCGAACGCGTCAAACCATGTGACTGCCATTGGTAGAGGATCTGTCTCTGAGAGTAGCTCGAGCTTGACGTCGTCAATGGCGGCGGCGTCGTCGGTGCTGCTGCCAGCAGAGCTGACGCGGTTAGACTTGGACCCACCGTCGCTGACGTTCAGGCTCTCCGGCGGCGGCGACGACGATGACTTGGACTTCTGCTGCCGCGGCTGCGGTTGCGACGACGGTGAAGGCTTAGCCGCCGCACGGCGTGGCCGCTTCGGGGCGGCGGAGGCGGCGTCGGGGAAGTTCACCTTGGCTTTCTTGCCGCGGATGCGGCGGGCCTCGACGTCGTACGCCATGGCGGCCTCCTCGGCGGTGCCGAACGTGCCGAGCCAGACGCGGACGCCCTTGCGCGGGTCCCTGATCTCCGCCGCCCATTTCCCCCACGGCCGCTGCCGGATCCCTCGGTAACGCGTCTTCCTCTTCCTGCTGCCGACGCCGAGCTTGGAGGCACCGAATCCGGCGAGCTTGAGACTGTTCATGTCGGATTCTGCATCAAGCAGAAGATGAATAAAAAAAATCAGAATTTGAGAGGATACTTGCTGAATCTGACAACCTTGTGATATTCAGAATTTCAGGTGCTGATAAAGCCAGCAAGAACATCAAAACTTATTTGGAATCTGTGTAACAAATACTATAATAAGTTTATAACAACGAGATCAAGAACTAAGAACAAAGTAACAAATTGTAAGAAAAAAATGGTAGGAAAATTAGTGCCTTATTATCTAAAAAAATTGTAGGAAAATGAAAATTTGTTAAGCAATACCAACCTTGATCGCCGTGGCCGAAAACCACATCATCGTCATCATCAATGTAGTCATCCTCAAACTCCTCAAAATCAGCCTCAAAATCATCCTCATCGCCATCGATATTGAAATCCGAAGAACAATCCTTCCTCTTCAAGCTATCTCCACCATTCTTGCCCTTTCCATCGTCTGCCCACAGGTCACCGGCGTGCACCGTCCGCCGCACCGGCGAGTATTGGTCGCCGAGGATGGCTCCTCCACACATCGCAGAAGAACAAAACTTTCACACCAATTGTGTTAGATCAAACAATGGAGCTGGACAGCAGAATTGGGAAGTAGTACAAGAGGGCTGGTTGGTCGTCTCTCTTTATGGTTGTACTCTGAAGGAGACTTGAAGCTTGTGCTTTCTCGTATTTGTACCGAAGATGGATTGTTCTTGGAGAGCTAATAAACTATGAGACATTAGATATAAGACAGCATTAGTATAATGGTTGGTATAATAGTGCTAGTTGAGTTGGCAAGTGGCCTAGTTGGTCTTGGTGTGCCAGGATGCTAATTTTCTGCCTTGGAATGGGGAAGAGCGTGGGTGCATGAACCCGAATCAAACCTCTCAACAACTCGGCCGGAGATATTTTTCAAACAAGTTGGCAGCTTGTGAAAAAATGCACCCTTTGCAGAAGTACAAATGTACTACAAGGTATCAATCTGATTTAATCTAGAATTACATGACTAGGAACAGTAAAATTTGTTGGCGAACTTCCGAAGGGTTCGACGAAATGCCGATCAAGAACAGAAAGCCAGAGCGAGTTTTTTGGTACGATGAACTTGGCAGCGATTTTTTGATGCATTAAAAAACTTAAATAACAAATACACACGTTCTAGACCGTGCATCCCATAACCGAGGTGTGCACCATGTGCTCCTATCAACCCGGTGACCCAGCTATATCTCCCGAGGTGATCACGCCATCCCACGATTGAAGAACATGCAGGGCACACGCACTCCCTAAAAAGGAAAAAACGAAACAACCTCCCGCATGAACACAGCATGTGTCAGAGCTATACATGTGCCATGATCCAATAAAACCGGAATCACACGCTTAGTGGATAACTAAAGCAGCAAGTAGCCGATGACGCCATGGATTACTTCAACATTCTCCCCCTAATTCTTGCCGTCATCGCCATCAAGCTCAACGATGCCGATCCCATTGCACAGCTCCTGAAACTGAACACGGTCGAGCGGCTTTGTCAGTACGTCCGCCAGCTGCTCCTCCGTGCGAATGTAGTTGATGACAATCTTTCCGTTCTCCACGTATTCCCGAATAAAATGGTATCGAGTGTCGATATGTTTGCTTCGGTCATGGAAAACGGGGTGCTTGTTCATTGCAATGGCAGACTTGTTGTCCACCTTGATCTTCGACGCTCCAAGCTCTGAGTCGAGCAAGTCACTCAGGAGCCAAGCTAGCCAGATCGCTTGGCAGGCGGCGGCTGTGGCGGTGATGTACTCTACCTCGCACGACGACAGCGCGACCACCTTCTGCTTCGCCGATTGCCACGAGACGAGACTGGAGCCAAGGAAGAAGAGGACGCCGCTCATGCTCCGGCGCGTGTCCAGATCGCTGGCCATGTCGCTGTCGCTGAAGCCATGCAGCGCCAGCTGCCTGTCTTGCTTCCTTGCATAGTGAACACCGTGGTGCCGCGTCTCGGCGATATATCGGAGCACGTGCTTGACCGCCGCTTGATGATCCTCGTGCGGTTCCTCCATGAATCGGCTCAGGTAGCCGACGGCGTGAGCGATGTCTGGCCGCGTGTTCACCAGGTAGCGCAGCCCGCCGATGATGCTGTGGTAGTTCGTCGCGTTCACCAGCGGACTCGTGCTCGTTTTCCTCAGCTTCAAGCGTGTCTCCATCGGCGTGGCGCACGCGTTGCAGTCGCCCATGCCGCTCTTGTCGAGCAGCTTGCTGGCATATGCCGACTGACAGAGTGAGATCCCCGTCTCACTCTGTTTCACCTCGAGCCCAAGGTAGTAAGACAAGAGCCCGAGGTCGCTCATCTTGAAGATGTTGCACATCTCCCTCTTGAATTTGCCAATGTTGGCTTGATCTGTGCCGGTGATGATCAGATCATCCACGTACACACCGACGATCAGCTTTGCATCGCCCTAGCCGCACATGTACACGGCGTGCTCGTTGGCGCTCTTCTGGAAACCAAGCGACAGGAGGTTGTCATCGAGCTTAGCGTTCCAGGCGTGGGGCGCTTGCTGAAGTCCGTACAACGCCTTGTGCAACCGGTAGACCTTGTGTTCTTGTCCTTTGACGGCAAAACCTGGCGGCTGTTGCACATACACCTCCTCAGTGAGCTCTTCGTTCAGGAAAGCGCTCTTGACGTCGATGTGATGGACGCCCCAGCCGGCATGCGCCGCGACGGCGAGCAAGAGCCGCATGGACTCCATGCGCGCCACCGGCGTGAACACCTCCTCAAAGTCGATGCCGGCCTACTGGACGTAGCCCTACTTGACGATGGCGCCGCGCTCATCCCTCTTCACCTTGTACACCCATTTTAACCCGATCGGGCCGTGCGACAGCGGTGGGTCGACGAGAACCCATGTCTTGTTGTCGGTGATGGAGTCCATCTCCTCCATCATGGCACGCCGCCAGCTCTGGTGCTACTCCGCCTCCTTGAATAAAGCGGGCTCCTCTGCCGACACGAAGAACCGCTCACCGGTGTCCAGCTCGCGGTGTGTGAGGCCCAGCGTTGCTGTGTATCCGAGGATGTTCTCGATGGTGCGGTACTGAAGAGGGACGTCGTCATCATGATCGGCGTCAGTGAGGTTGCTCGAGGGCGACACGAACTCGAGTGATGCCGCGTCCGTTTTGGCTTTCGACGTCGGTGCACCCCCCAAGCTTGCCGACGGTGAACCTGAGCTCGGTGTCGATGCGCCGGCCTGCTCCTGGTCTAGAGCGTTGATGTTGATCGGCGCCACGGTGTACTCGATGGTGAAATCGGTGGCACCGTCCGTGTTGCCGCCGCCGCCACGAGCCGCCTAGTCCCAGCTGGCCGCCTCGTCGAACACGGCGTCGCGCGTGACCTGCACACGGTTAGACACCGGGCCGAACACCCAGTACGCCTTGGACCCAGCTTCATAGCCCAAGAAAATCATCGGCGAGCTGCGGTCATCGAGCTTCTTCAGATTGGGCTTCGTGTTCTTCACGTGCGCCACACAGCCAAACGTGCGCAGGAAGTGGACGACTGGCTTGGCGCCGTGCCATGCCTCATACGGCGTCTTGCCGGACAGAGCTCGCGTGGGAGCGCGGTTGAGAAGGAACACCGCCGTCGAAACCGCCTCACCCCAGAAGTGAGTAGGGAGCCCCTTGGCCTTTATCATGGAGCGCGCTATGGCGACCACGGTTTGATTTCACCGCTCGACTACTCCGTTCTGTTGCGGGGAGTAGGGCGCGGTGAGTTGTCGTTGTCCGCGCAGTAGGCACCGAACTTGACGGAGCCAGTCACCGCCGTGTCAAGCTCGGAGAAGACGGAGCGAACTCCGGTCATATGGTTCGTGGCACCGGTGTCGAGGTACCACAAATCCAGGGGATCGGGGTCACCATCGAGATGCGCCAGCACCTTCACCTCCTCCAGGACCATTAGTGAGGACGCCGGTGTGATTGCCGGCATGGGTTCGGCCGGCGATCGCCATCGCTCAACCAAACACGCGCGCCCCATGAGCAACGTCGGCTCGTCGTCATCCTCGGCCACGATGTGGGTCTTGGCCTTTTTGGACTTAGAGCGGCAATCCTTGGCCCAGTGGCCTATTTTGCCGCAATTGCGACACTTGTCACCAGGGTGCTCCTGGCCGCGCCCGCGCCAATTCCCGCGTTTCTTGCTGCCGTTGTTCGTGGCCACGTCGGGCGAGGTGCCGCTGCTCTCACCGCTCTGCTCGTGGTTCTTGAGCCATGCCAGCCACTGCTCTTCCATGAGCATGAGACGGCCGCCGCTATCGATGACCTCCTTTGGCTTGGCCTTGCGTTTCTCGGCGGTGCGGAGTCGGCCGGTGACCTCCTCGATGGACAGGTCGCGGACATCGAGGAGCGTCTCGATCGAGATGGCTATCTGCGAGAGATGCCCAGAGACAACGTTTAGCAGCTTGTTAACAACATCTTCCTCGGGGAGATCGCCTCCGAGAGTGCGAATACTGTTTGCGATGCCGGTGAGGCGCATGGAGAAGTCGTCGACGTTCTCGCCATCCTTGAGCCGTGCATCGGCAAACTCCCGGCGAAGTAGGTGCTCGTTCGCCTCATGCACGCGCCGAGTGTCGATGCGGACTGTCTTGATCGCCTCCCACGCAGACTGCGCCGTGTGCTTGGTGGAGAGGGAGCGGAGCATCTCCGGCGGCACCGCATGCAAGATTGCGGCCAGCGCCAGCCGATCGTCACGGTACTCAATCTCCTCATCCTCGTATGGCTCCATGGCATGCCAGAGCCCCTGAGCCTGCAAATTCATGGTCATGAGGAGCGCCCATTCCTCGTAGTTGGTCCTCGTCAGAACCGGGTAGTGGACGGCGGCACTCGACTCCTTGACGATGCGCGGTTGAAAAGCCAAGGGCTGTCGCTCACCACATGTGCGCCCACGGCACAGCGGGGACTCAGCAGGACGGCGGCATGGCGGGGTACGCGACGGGCAAGAAAGAGGAGAACGCGAGCGTGGTGGCGTGGGAACATACGGCGGTGTGTGAGAATGACGCGGTGACGTGCGCTCTGCCATGGCACCAGTGAGCCAACGAGGCTCTGATACCAATTGTTGGCGAACTCCCGAAGGTGTTCGACGAAATGCCGATCAAGAACAGAGAAAGCGAGAGCTAGTTTTTGTGCTGCGATGAACTTGGCAGCGATTTTTTGATGCATTAGGGAACTTAAATAACAAACACACACGTCTTCCACCTCTGACTGGATCGTGCCATCCCACGACCAAGACCGAGGTATGCGCCATGTGCTCCTACCAAGACGACGCCCCAGCCATGTCTCCCGAGGTGATCGTGCTATATATGCGCCATGATCCAATAAAATCGGAATCACAAGCTTAGTGGAGCGCCATGGATTACTTCAACAAAATTCAAGCTTTTTTTTTGTCTTTCTTCATCTGCAGATCAACAGGGACATGTTTGGTAAGTACTATTATTTCTGATTTTTTAGTCCATGAAACATAATGAAAGGCAATGATAAGTGCATCCTGGCATTACTTAACTAATAATTAGTAGTGAAAAATATCTCGTACGATGGTCTCTGCATTGAAATATTGAATAACAGGGAGCCAACATAGATCTGAGTTCAAATCTTTCATTTCACTATTTATGTATTTGTATAAGATTATATCAGTCAGTCGAGCACATCGATAAAAGTCTAGGGTTAAGGTGGAAGAAACCAAATTGAATATTGTCATAGCTGCTTGTTGACTATACATGTCGATGTAAACAGTTCTTTGAATAGAAGGTACGCATAACACAGACAATATATGCTTCTTTTGTTTTAGCATTTCTTTGTCTGGTCGTCGGCCAATAGAATGGCTAACTGGCTACGCTTTTGTTTATTTTTCCTGTGTCAAATATTTTTAACAAGTACAAGAATACATTGCTTTTGTGCCCTTGAATGCTGTCCAACCCTTCTTCGCAAATTGACAATATTAATTAGCATTCGATGATGCCCACCCACGTTTCTTTTCTACAGTATTTTCTTTTCTGTAAGTCTGAAAGACGTAAATTGGCAATTAGTCATCACGGACACTGCAAGCTGCATTGTTTTTTTGCCATGGTCACAAAGATTGCTTCTCAATTAGATCTAGTCACGTTTGCACTAATGTCAGAAAATGTCTTGAATAGCACAAATGGCCGAGAGGATTCAGCCGTCATGGTGAAGGAAGAACGGGACTGATATTTATATAAGAGTGCATCTAGAGTTTGGACAGGAAATCTGACCAACAGAGAGCAAAAGATTCGGTTGGGCATAGATATAGATACCTTTCTGACTTAAATCACGGTCTGAGTCGATTGCCACAACCACTGAATCTAACCACAACTACCAGACATACATCTGTGGTCGTCCCCGACCACGCACGCTTCGCAAAGCTGAAAATGATTGCATCATGTGTCAAGAACACGCATGACATCACAGTGTGATCTATTGCATGCAACAGTGAGGAGCACATATTTGTGTCAAGGAGAAATCATCATGATGATGAGGGAGGAGGGCTCAGTGTAAGCTAAAATCGAGCTGGAGAACATGAAAACCTCAAGGAGATCGGAGCATATGCTTACTACAGAGTGGAAATGGATCCAAATTTGCACGTTTGTGCCTCTGGCTCTCTGCAGAAGGCCGAAGACACTGCAGGATCCATGGTTCTTTGCCTGTCAGGATGCGGCGGCCCGTGCCATCCAATAACCGTGAGATGAGTTTCGGCGCAACATCGCCATCGGCGTGTTGGATCCTAACAAAGGCCTCACCGTCTCACTCATTCTCGTTTGGGTGGCGGCGCGACTCCGGAGGGTATCGCTGGCGGCAGCGGGGTAGGAGGTTTCTCTATTTACATATTTTTAAAAACTAAAATATTTAAAATATATATATTTATTGAAAATTTTATAGATTATACCCAACGTCATTTAGATTGATTTTTTTAATCTGTTAATGGTGGGTTGGTGAGAGCTAATAAATTTACGGGCGGCTAATTATAACCCAAGCCAAATGCTTTTTGTATAGTATGGGGCTCCCTTAGAATATTACGGTAGTCGCATGAGGCAGGATACAGTTTTTGCAATTAGCCCCTAACGCCCTCTGCTTAGACTTTTTTTTGTTTTTAGTGATCCGCATATCTGATGTCTGATAGTTTTACCTACGATCCTCTCGTCCTTTTGTCCTCTTGTTGTCCCCTGTTATTAAATTTTTAATGTAAAAAAATTTAAATAATCTATTTTATTTAGATATTTAATTTTTAAATAAATTAGAAGTACAAGATGACTGAATTATATGACAACTCAACTTTAATACTAGAAAATTATTACTCCATTAATTAGAGGGTCAGACGATTAATATATTCACATACGGATATTATTTAGATAATAATAGTAAAAATATTATAGATAAAATATAGACACAATATAAATAATATAATAGGTAACACGATAAGCACGTCTATTTAAAACTTATGAAGATCATCATCTTCGTCCACTTATAGTCATCCATTGATAGAGTAGCCAACTTTTCACTCATACTTCTATATATTATTATATAATCTTTAAAAATTTGTACGATGATTTCTTCGTATCTATGTATTGTTTAAATTCGTACATTTTCAACAATTTGTATGAGAAAAAAAGTACATATATATAGCTATTGTAATCAACGTGATAAAAAAATTAAAATAAATTAGATAGATGTATAACTAACTTATAATGAAACCGTCGTCTTTGGATAAGCATATATTATATTAAAAGTATCGTCACTTATTTACCTTACTACCTAGCAACGATCACTTGAAATGCTTCCGCTATGAAGGCAGTATAGGAGATTAAGCCTCTAGTCTAATTATTCAGCTCACTGATGTCGTTCATACTCCTTATATATCCTTATGTACTGTTTGTTTGATTCTAGGGGATAAACCAATGGTCCTTGAATAACTAACGGTTAGAGTCAAATACTAGATTTTTTTTATCAATCCACTGAATGAAGATACAAATTATTTTACGAATTTAGTAAAAAAGTATTAGTTGAAAGAAAATATTGTGATAAGAAACAATTTAAAAAATAGAGACATATAATTCATACCTCATAAAATAATTTAGGTACTGGAAGAATCTCCTTCCATAAGTGTTAAGGCGCAGATATATCATAAACTAACATCAATCACCACAATTACAGAATGAACGGTCATACCAAGATGAATTTAGCCAAGCCAAAGAATTTCTTCTCTAGTTTGGATCTTCAGTAAAAGCATGTTTAATAACTATTATTCTTTGATGCTATAGTAAATAGAGAAAACTAGTGGTGCGGGAATTGCAAGAGTATTAATGGAAGGTAAACTTGATGTTCATCATGCATATTGAGGTCTTATAAAATGTGGGTTGTGTTAGTTGTAGAAGTGCTCACGCCGAAACTCACGAACACGCCGAGGTATAGGAGATCTGTTTCACTCCAATGCAGGTCCTTCAGCTTTGTTGGATAGCGTGTGCTCCCGATTGTTCTTCAGCTTCGTTGGTTGGTTAGAGAGCGCGCTGAGGTCCTTCGGCTTCGTTGTCCCCTCATCAGGAAGATGGAGATACAAGCGTACCAGTCAATTTGACTCTACAATTGGCAAGGGGATAAAGAGAATAGGTCAATCGAACAATATGCCAATATAAACTCTTGCTATCGGCTGGCTGCCGATAGGGTTGAGATAGTCCTTGGCTACGTCCAACGTGCTTCTACTATCGACTGATTTTCGATAAGGACTAGAATACTCTTCCATCGGCTGAAAGCCAATGAAGACGTAAGCAGATGAATATGAAGGGAATGAAAGATACATTGATTGTAGAGCCAATGTCACTTCGGATGTAATAAAGGCATAACATTGATCTATCAACTGCAAAGCTAACAAATGCATAGAAGGATATTTAAGGAATACAATAATAATTTCATCGGTTGTAAAGCCAATGGTACTCTAAAATAGGGTATTCAAATAATAGCACGTGGGATCCTTCTATTGGCTGGTTGTCGATGGAGGCTATAGCGATCATTCATCGACTGGAAAGCCAATGAAGTTATATGTAGATTGGTAAGAAATAATATAAAAGATTCATCGACCAGAAAGCCGATGACTCTCCGAATATAATGTGCGATGAATAAGAAAAAGCGAGACCCAATCCACCGAAAGTACAAGATCCAATGACTATCATAATGGTACCGTTAGAGTCAGCCTTGATAGATCAGACCGAACCGAGAAAGTATGAGACTGAACCTAACGGCAACGAGACGACGGACACTAGATCGGACATATAGGTGGAAGGAAATGGCGAACCCATCAGCTAGCTAAGCCGACGAGAGAAGATCTCTAAAGATATATGTGTATTGACTGAGAGATCGATGCACTGGGCGTGAGATTCGGGAGAAGTTACTAAAAACATATGTGTATCGGCTGAGGATCCAATACACTGGGCGTGATGCTCGATGTATGGATAACTCATCGGCTAGCTACTTCGATAAAACACCGAATAAAGACCTATTGGTTTATGGCTCAATATACTATCAGCAGTCTAGTAGGTCAAATCTAACCGATGTAGTACGATACTAATAATGATAAAAAGAGCTTGATATGCCGATAGATCTCACGTAAAAGTGATGTGATATATTTGATCGGACTAAGAGGTCAAACTTAGCCGATACAGTTTTAGACAGAGCGAATATAATAGGATAATGGTGAGACTTACCCCTTTGTCGGAGTTCGGACCTAACGGATACAGTCCTGCCCTGCATCGAGAGCCAGAACCCGTCAGTAAAAATCTAGATAAAGTAGGCTGGTGATGCGATGTATTGATCTAAAAGATGATTTATAAGTTTATAAAAGGTCTATATTTATACACTAAGATTATAAAAGTCCGACACGGTTACAATATTATAGGACGTTATTTCTTAAAAATATAAAATAAAAATATTAGCAAAACTAACTCTATCTTTATATGATATCTAATATATAGATAAAGTACACTATCGTGGTTTCTACGGCTTCTTCTCAGGTTCAGTTCTATCTAGATAATCTTATATTTTTAAATAATTTCTTAATCCATTCGATCGGCTTTTTTTTATATTAATTGGATTCTTTTCACTAAGCTAATCGGCTCTTTAATCTACTACGGCGCTTACTAAATTATAATGTAAATAAGAAGATATAATTAAAAGCATTAAAATGACGTGATATTTAAATATAAAAAGTGCTATAAAAATTATTTGAACATAATATGAGATTAACACATTAAAAGGTAACTATCCAGTACGTTAAATGCGACGCAACCGGTCACGTATCAACTTAGTTGGCTAGATTACTTAGGGCAGTTATATATTCGTAATAAGAATAAAGGCAACGAAATTTAATTGTTGTGTGCTACTAACAGCCATGCGTATATATTAAAGAGTGAACGGTATGATATTAATATATATAGTAAATAACACAGGTAAGTAGAGATATAAAATATAAAGTAATATGAATAGTAAAATAATTGTCATAACGTACTATTTGTCCGGCGCTTGGCATCTATATCTCTATGTCCTGTCATGCACTCACATGTGACTGAACAGGTGAAATGATCGGTTGGGACGTCATAAGTTAGCAGGGACCTGCTGTACGGAAGTCGAAAGGGACGGCTCTTGTTCGTGCGGTGGCAGATTATGTCTCCGCTAACTAATAGTATTATCATATTTACATATGATTTTGGCGATGTGATGGTTTCGTATGAGCTATGAAGATGCTGCAGCTGGAGTGGCTTTATTAGGTCTTCGGTTTACATGCTTTAAGGTGCCTTCTCAGTTCCTCACGTTCTGAGCTCAAAAAAACACTGTTAAATCCAATCACACATAATCATGTCGCGGATCGAGCTGCTCTTCGTGGTCCTAGCCTCGTCGGCGGCCGCTGTTGCGGCCACCGCCGGTGGAGGCGGCGAGCTAAAACACATCCACCTGTACATGCACGAGACGTTCTCGGGGCCGAACGCCACCGAAGGCGCCATCGTGGCGTCGCCGTTCAACACGACGTTCGGGCAGGTGGCCGTGTTCGACAACGAGCTCCGCGCCGGCAAGGACAGGGCATCGCCGCTGGTGGGCCGGTACCAGGGCTTCATCGTCGGCACGGGGCAGAGCTCGCCGGGGTACCTGACGTCGGCCACCGTGGCGTTCACCGCCGGCGAGTTCAACGGGAGCACGCTGTCAGTGGAGGGCCCCTTTTTCAGCTTCGCCGACACCGCCGAGCGCAGCATCGTGGGCGGCACCGGCAAGCTCCGGCTGGCGCGAGGGTACTACCTGCTCAAGCTCCTCGGCAAGAACTCGCCGGAGACCGCCGTCTCCGAGTTCGAGCTCTTCGTCCTCATGTACAGCAGCACCCACTAGCTTTAAGCAATAGGCTTTCGTGAACTCTTGTGCAATAACTGCGAGGTGATTAAGTGTTCATCACCAATTCACCGTTACATCGGTCCATCACTGCGTCGATAATATTACTCCGATAATTTACTTGGAGGATTGAGAAATGCTGGCTCATCGGAAAATTTTACCAGATTATATTGGTTGAGCTGAATGGTTTATTACATGACGACATGTAAGCTATCGTGGTGGACAGCGCTAGTCACGAGTCAAATCCTACTAAAATACAGGGTTCGCAATCTCAGCCTGGAGAATCTGAAAAGAGAAAAACCAAAAGATATTCCAGCCTTTGATTGCAAAAATTAAAGAGGAGGCCATGAGCAAAATGGCTCTTCGATCTTATACCTAAACTTTTTTGCTTACTTGTACATTCTCCCCATAAACCTCACATGAAAAAGTTTAATGTACATCTTAAGCTTCATCCGTGTCCATTAGTTATCAAAATCAATATAAATTGAATTACTCATTAGTTTAAATAACAATTTCATCCTATTTAGTACGTACCTATTTAGTACGTTGATCTAAGTATTAATGTAGCACTTATAATATAATTGCACTCAGCAAAAAAAATTAAAAACAATATAATGAGACCATATGTCATGATAATTGTATCATAAAAATTAATATATATATATATATGAAGCACCTATCCGTCCCACGATTTTTTTTAAAAAAAAACATCTCTCCTCCCTCTCCTGCAGTGGCTGCAGGCCGGCGCCCCCCCGATGGCGAGCTACCCGGCGAGAGAGGGAAGGAGGAGAGGGTGATGGCCCCCGCCGAGGAGGAGAGCGTGAGCGCGGCGGCGAGGAGGATTCGGACGGCGTGGAAAGCGCCACCATCACTGCGAGCTCGAGCTCGACGGTCACCTCCCCTTCACGCGGCGGCTGTGGAAACGGAGGGGGATGGGGACGGGGCAGCTCGACCCAGACCGCGGAGGCGGCGAAGCGAAAGGGGCTGCGGCGACCCGCTCGTCATCGTCGCGGGGGCCGCCATGGCGCGCGACGAGGTAGGGGCGCCGGTAGATCTGAGGAGGGCGTCGACTTCGTCGGTGGCGCAACGACCCCGTCTGAAATCCGCGGCGGCGACTGCGGATGAAATCACAGCGGTGGACGAACTTGATCGCCTGCTCGCCCGCTGCCATCTTCGGCGGCCGGAGCAGATCTGGAGGCCGCCGGCCGGCCCCTCCCTCGTCGCGCGGCGGCGGCGGTGAGAAGCCTTCCATGGGCTCGCACGAACGCCGCCGCGGCGGGTCGTCCTCGCCCGCCCGCCACCGTCTCGGCCTGGCGAATCACGGAGCTCAAGTCCGAGCTCGGTCTGGAGCAGGACGAAGGGAACTCGCCGGTAACTCCGCCACGTTTAACTCCACCGCTCCTCCTCCTCCTCCTTCTCCTCCATCGCTGTCACCTCGCCACCGATCCCTTCCTCTCCTCCCTGTCGCCGTCTTCCCTCTCCTCCCCCCTCTGCTCTCCTTGCGGCGACAGTAGCAGCGGCATCCTCCTACCGATGGGGGGAGAGAGATCGGAGACGAGGCGGTGGGCGCAGGACGACATCCTCTCGTCACGGCTTGCGCATGGCTCGCCAGCCGCCGCCGCCTCACCGGTGAGCAGCTGCAATCGCAGGTTTAGCAGAAAAAAGTGGAGAGAGAGGGAGAGGAGGGAGGTAGACAGAAGAGGGGAGGAGAGAAGTGATAAAATATTTTTTAACTGTAATTATACGTAAGCACCATATAAATTCAGCGGAAGCAGCAAAATATTTGGGTGAAAAGAAATATTAGCATACTCACATGCTTGGGAATTAGTTCGACAATCGTTATCAAAGTTAAAAGATTGTCCCTACTCCCCCATCTTTGTCTACACCATAATGTGATTAGCATAATGGGAACGCTGACTATACGCCAAATCAGCAAAAGCGAAAAGGCGCGCACTCCGCACTCACACTCCCACTGCTCTCCTCCCCATCCTGTCCGTAAGCTTATATTTCTTTTCACCCAAATATTAGATGATGAAAAATATATTTGAAACAGTTTTTTTAATAAAAAAAACTGTAATTCCATATTGACGCCATTTATGAACTTGAAAGTAGGATTATTTTGCATGAATTTCATTGAGAAACATCCAAAACAAGGCATATTGTTTTGAAAATCATTTGGACTGAAATTGTCTGAAAGAATCAGTGAGCGAAATTCTCCGATACTCCGACTACTGCTAACCATGCCAAAATCATCAGTCGTTTTCCTCACCCTTAACCCTTCATGCACCCCAAGAGTCCTATGCCCTGTGCCTGGTAGGGACGGTGCAGTGCATGTACCGGTGAGCGGGGGTGGATGAGATGGGAACTTCTTTTTTTTTTTGTTTTCTTGCTCCGCGTTCTTTGTGACTTAGCCTTCTTTTTATCAACTTCTTCCTTGTGTAAAGGGTGAAAAAAAAGTGAAAGTTAATCTATCTCAAAATAAGATTATCTTTGTTCACGAGGATGTAGGTTCAAGATAAGATATGAACCAGTTGGCCTGCAGGTTCCTGTTGTGCGCCAGGTCCACGATGGCCGCGGCCCCTGCCGTCAGCAGCGCAGCCATAATCTGCACGTACGCATCAATCCATAAGCCTCTAGTGAAAGAGAACAGGTTTGCTAGTTGCAAACCTACATCCTCGTGTACAAGTACAAAACCATATGTTCATGTTTGATGATATGAACATAAATTCAACAAAAAAAAATAAAAAGATACATCCGAAAAGGATGACTTGTGGTAGGAAAACAAGTTTAATAGTATAGTTAGCTACTAGCTTGAAAAGCATTCGCATGAGCAAAAGATGCATGAGAAGAATATGTAAGTTTAATAGTTACGATTTATCATAACCATGGCTCAAAACCGTCAAAAGCTTTTATACAAAATGATGAGCTATCATAGAGAAAATTTATGCTGCCATATACGAAATTATGCTGATTCTTTGTTCTAGTTAGCCATTTTTTTTCTACCAAATCCGTTACTACCATATTAGCTGTTGTTCTTTTACGGTAATAACCTTTTTTAATCATTATGGATCTGATTTATATTAGTTTTGATAGCTAGAAACGCTCTATATTTGGTTTTATAGTTAAAAGATGTGATTTTGACTCAACCCATAGTTGATGAACCTAACTCATGTAAAATGAACATTTTCCAACTTTGTACCATTTAACTTTTTTAGAAAGTGGCATAACAGTATATTGGGCCGGCACGTACGTGACCTTCCCGTTTCGGCCCAGGCTGTCACGTACGTGGCAGTCTCGCTCCGACGCAAATGGGCTTCGGCTTCGTCTTGATACACGGGCGCGCGGCGCAGGCCGGCGGAGGCGACGGCGAGGGGTGAGAGACCAAAGCAAGATGCGTATCTTTGCAGCGCGCCAAATCGAGACACAACAAAGCTGCCGCAGCGAGGCGTCGTCGTCTTCCTCCGGCAATGGCGTCTTCTTTAGTTAGTTGACCCAACCGCCGAGCTCTCCCAGCCTGCATACGGAAATGGAAGAGCAAGTCTTGATTCAGAAAAGCATTGCGTTCTGGGCGGATTAATCGGCATGGAAAGCCGGAGAAGATTGTTGTTTTCACGTACTCATCACTACCATGAACACATCGATCACTGCTATTTATGCTCATGCCTCGCACAGTTGCACTCCATCGATCTCAAGGTACACTGCAAGAGCTAGCTAGCACTCGATCGAGCTTCCGTCACTTCCATGGCTGCCTCCTCGTCGCCGACGTCGCTGCTGCAGATGGTGCTGCTGCTCGCCGTTGTTGTCATGGCCACCTCGACCTCGTGGTCGTCCGCCGCCGTTGCCGCGGCGCAACGCACATCCGCCTCTACATCCACGAGACGTTCTCCGGCGCGAACGCGACCGTGGCGTCGCCGGTGGTATCGTCCCCGCACGGCGCGAACTCCACGTTCGGGGAGGTCGGGGTGCTCGACGACGAGCTGCGCGCCGGCGAGGACCCGGCGTCCGAGCTGGTCGGTCGGTTCCAGGGGTTCTTCGTCCGCACCGACCTGGGGTCCCCGAGCTGCATGTCTGCCGTCAGCCTAGTGTTCACCGCCGGCGAGTATAACGGGAGCACCATCACCGTGCAGGGCCAGTTCAGCTTCGCCGACGGCGGCACCGGAAGGTTCAGGATGGCGCGCGGGTACTCCCGTCATGGAGGTGGTGAGCACCCCGACGGCGGAGTCGGCCGTCTTCAAGATCTACGTGTTCGTGATCATGTCTCGCTATGGCTACTAGCCAGCTCGTTGGTCGTGCTGGATCACCAACAAATCTGCTAAAATTACTTTTGCGATGTGAATGTTTTCGTCTTGTTTTGTTCGTCGTCATTGGTATCTGCCACGGCAAGTTCAGCACTGACAAACCACATATTCGTGGAAGTGCTTGCAGCTGATAATTTCGAATGTACCGGCGTCCAAATAAAGAGGTGCTAGCTAGGCAGCACGAAAAGTGTTTTAGAACTTAAATTAATGGCATTGATTCGTACTTTTACCATATCACGTTGTTATAAATATATTTTAAAAAATTTCAAAATTTAAATTTAAATTTATATCCTTCCATTCCAACTGGTAAGCACTGGCAAGATTGGTTACCATCAGTTAGCTAGCTATGAATACTTACCCAGGTGTCCTATACTATCACACATGTAATATTGCAATTTATTAGTTAAGTCGTTAGCTAAAACAACTTAAAAACAGAAACCTGTCCGGTATCCTGTGCACTGGGGTAGAACTTCATAGATCAGCCCTACCGCCTACCAGTGGGGCGGCGGTTTTTTTACACTCCTGAGCCTCTGGTAGGTAACAGGGAGTAATTAATGATTTAATGTACTGTGTTTGAAACAATTGAACTGCTAAACAATTTTGTAATCTTGTAACACGTACATACAGGCTCGCATCTCATCTGTGCTAATAATCATGGGCTAATCGAAGTCAACCAAGTGAACAATATATATTGACCTAGAGGCTAGAGCTTTGTGCTGCTGCAGCGCGCGCGTTGACATCTCGCCGCGATCGCCATGGCCTCCTCCTCCTCGCCGCTGCTGCTGTTCATCCTCCTGGCCTCATCGGCGGCCGTCCTAGCGGCGGCGGGCGATGACAAGCTCACCCGCATCCGAGTGTACATGCACGAGACGTTCGCGGGCGCGAAGACGACGGCGCTGGCCGTGGTGCAGCGCCGCTGGGCGCGAACGAGACGTTCGGACGCGTCGGCGTGCTCGACGACGAGCTGCGCGACGGCGCGGACCCGCACAGCTCCGCGCTCATCGGCCGGTTCCAGGGGATCTTCGCCGGGACGGCGCTGCCCGCCACGCGGCCAGGGTCGTTCCAGTCGGCGATCGCCTTCGTGTTCACCGCCGGCGACTAGGCGGGAGCACGCTGACCATGGTGGGCCCCGTGCTCGGCTTCACGGGCGGCATCGAGCGCGCCCTGGTGGGCGTCACCGGCGCGTTCCGACTGGCGTGCGGGCACTGCGTCATGACGGCGGTGGCCACGACGGCGGAGTCGGTCGTGTTCGAGTTCGATCTCTTCGTGCTCATGTATGCTGCGTGAGCATGCTGTGATCTGAGTAGCTCAGCTCGCCTTCTGGTTAACTGTTTGCATTGCGAATATGTAACAATAATTTAAGGTGTCTTTTCTGATGTCAATCTCTCGTTAATTTTTCAGTTTGACCATTGTGAACATCATTCATCAACTGCTGTCTCGGTAATGCCAAGTAAAGCAAAAACATTCTGTAGTTGGATAGTGTCAAGGTGAGTTCCATTCAGAAATCAGAATTGACAGTGTCAAACTTTTGAGTTACAGGCCTGCAAAAGAATCCATACCGAATGGGCCTGCCAGTTCTCTTCAGAGATCATTGCTTTCATCTTGCGCTGCTACTAGCAGGATCTCCAGAATTAAGTAGCCATATGAAATGCAGGGGAAAAAAATCCATGTTGTATGAGAACTAATGCCTACATCGAAATTAAGGAATTTTGGAACTATTCTTTATGAAAATTCTATAAATTTTGTTTCAAAGGAATTATGAACCAGTTCTTAGTGAAAGACCAGTATTTCAAACAAAGCCTAGAATGCTAGTAAATCCTGGCTGACCAAATTAACTGAGCGTAGTTGATTAGAATCCTGGTAATGAAATCTAGCATCCGATTCAAGTCTTAGACTTACATAAAATCTAAAATCTGAATTACTTGATCCGGATGCTTTTATATTTACGATTAATTATTTTTCTAATGTTAGACGATATATCTATGGTAAGATGGCAAAGATAACTTTATTTATCTTAGGATATATCGATCGGGTATTCGAAAATACTCGTATAGCTAATATGTATGTGTGTGCTTTAGCCTATATGCGTTAGGAGTGCCCGCTTATGTTTTGAAAAAAAATTATCTCCCCAGAAATACCTCGAAATTCTTTGGAGGTTCTCTGAAATCTAAACTCGTTCTGATGTCGGAACAAACTAATTGGCCAAACTCTGGTTCCGTTGGGCGAGACAGCAGCCCCAGTTCGGCAGGTCAAAAGCACACACGGACGCCAAAGAAAAACAATCCAAAAAGCAAGCCGAAAAACATGGCGACGCAGCCATCCGACCAACCGGGGTTGTGCGTGCAAGGCTGACCGGCCAGCCAGTCTGAAACACAGCCGCCCCCAGCAGTCTCCTCTCCTCTCCTCTCCTCGGGGGAGGAGAAAGCCAAAAGACGATCCGGCCTCACTCACGACACACATCTCTCTCTTGCTTCTTCTCCTCCTCCGCGACCACCTCATCGTCTTCCTCCTCTCGACTACTCCAAGCTCACGTCCTTTCCAACCCCATCGGATAGCTTGATCAGTCGAAAATTGCAGCAGCCGGCAGCGATCCATCCACTCCAACTGCTCAACCCGTCTGCTTTCTGTCCCCTCGTTGCATGAACAACCATAGCTTCTTGCTTGCATTGCTGAGTTGCTGCCGCGAAAAAACGGAGCCTTGGTAAAGGCTTTTGTACACGGGGTTGTAGATGCTATAATTGTGGTTTCTTTTCGTGATAAAACTCTACCACACCCTGCTCGTACGGCTTCATCATATACTCTACTCCTACTTGCCTTGCATTACAATTATGGCCTTGTCTACATGACAAAAGCGTACTCCTCCTAGCTGCTGCTGCTGCTGTGTTCTACACAAAACCAGTGTAACTTTCTCAAAAGAGATGGATGAACATGTACATACAAAAATTGTGCATTAATCTTGGAGTAGAGCTAGTGGTGTGATAATTGCACTCAGGCAGCCTTATGCATGCTGATGCAGTGGTGCACTGTTTGTGTGTATTTGAACTTGTTTTTTACTCCTAATCAGATGCAATTAGTGAAAGTGCATACGCATGCTAGCTGACCTAGCTCGATCTCTGTCTCATCCTGTCCCGGAAGAAAGCGTATGTTTTTACTAATTAATTAGGTCGTTGATTGGGGTACTAGCAAAGCTGGTTAGTAAGCTGTACGAACAGACGTAAGTGTGATGGGTGAGCCAAGTTGGGGGGCGGCTGATTTCAGCTAAGAACAGGGCCTGATTAAGGCTGCGTTTTGGGGGGCTTGGCTTTAACAGTATCCAAGGCAGGAGGAGACGCTTATGCCCTGAGTCACATTTGGCTCTCTTGCTTGATGCTTTGCCTTTTGAGAGTACCAAGGAGGAGAAGCTGTGCTCCGTGTTTGTCTCACGTGTGACGCCAATTATATATTTGTCCATGCACGAGCACAAGTCAAAAACATGGGAGCTGATCTAGTATCGGTGATAACCATCTCATTCAGAAACATGGAGCAGGGGATTATTTTATCATCTTTAAATGGTATCTTTAGTTATTAAAATTTATATTTAACAATTTAATATCTTGAGATACATAGTATCTTAATATAGTATGTTAAGATACCAAATTCTACATTAGATAAAAAAGGTACCTCTTGATACCTTCTTAAGCATTGTAAAATTGTCGAGTAGGAGTAGTACTATTCTTCAAATTGTTTAAACTTGTTTTGAAATACTAGAAAAAATGCAACTTAATTTGTGGGTATGAATATCTTTGGCAAAAAAACACCTTTTCGCTTTCATCGGTTGCTTGTAGTTTTCTCAAACTTCCTCAAGGGGACTCGATGTTGGTGATATCCAAACACAGGTTTTAAGGTTGAGGGCAGGGGATGATGCCAGACCTTGAGATGATGGCAACGATGGCGGATCAAGGGAAGAGATAACATGAGTCACAATATGTTGGATAGGGAAGCGACAGTAGTGGTCTGGTAGAGAGAGTGAGAGGACGGGGCATAAGGATAGCACAAATCTTATAGCAATCTCAATTGTCAAAAAAATGTTTTTTTTGTGTGGGAGAGGGGGGTTTTCAGGAGAGGGAATCAATTGCAAGCCAAAAAAGGGGACAGTTTTGTCACACCAAGGAAAAACACAATGGTTTTGGCCAATGGTTTATATGTCAACCTCCAATGTGTATGGCGTGCTAAAAGATTTACTTATGGAGAAAAATACAAGAATTTTTACTTAAAAAGCTCAATAAAAACCATACTCCCTCCTGTCGAAAACATAGTAGTTTTTTGTTACAAATCTAGATAGCGAGTTTCTGTCTAGCTGCTAGCAAAGAGTACAATGTTCTCATAAAAAGAACAGATTGAACGATGTTGAGAAAGTGTATGCATGAAGAGTAGTACCTGGAGTATATATGTGTATGCATGATCACAGACTGCATGTAGAAGAAGCCTAGAAAGCACAAAAATTGCTATTACTACATAATTAGTAGCTGCACTTTAAGCTCTAATAGCTGAAACACTTTCAGATCATAGGGCAAATGCTTTAGGTTAATCCGTACACATGTTGGATTTAGCTTTTCCGTTTGTCGGTTAACCAAAAATTAAGCGGCTCGATTGCATTGCGTTGCGCATGATTTGCATCTTGTTCCCCTTCCTTTGCTTGCAAATTCAGCATGCATGCACTGTCATGGCGTGCAGGAACATGTACTTACGAACATGGATGCTTTATATTGACAGCATTTTAACGCGAGATTATGATGAGGTTAACTGATTAAGCTGGGTCTCCACGCCTGAATGATGAGAGAAGGTTGCCTCCGGCCATATGGGGCAGTGCGTGCGCTTGACCGTTGTTAATTTTAACTTCCACTGTGTTCTTGTTGTACTGTTTGGAGCTTTATCTGCTTCCATCCGGTTGGAACCTGGAACCCAAGTCGATTTTTACTAGGGATTTTTACTCCGAACATTGGAAACCCATTTTTAGATTGTTGAGAGGCAGCATATTTTCTAGGGGTTTGCTATATTTCAATTGCCTAAAAACTTTTAAAAAAATAAGTTGAATTTTACTAATCGTGTGATGGACTTGTGCATCATCTCTAGCAAGCTACTCTTCTTCCTGGCGATGGTAGCAGCAGCACCAACAATTTTTTTTAGGTTATTGGGATGGAGGGTGGAAGGAAGGTTAAAGAGAAGAGGAAGAGGGGGGGGCATCTTGGTGTAGATAGATGGCTAGAGAAGTGGTAGACTGACAGTGAGCCATAGATATAGGTGGACGGGGAGGCAATGACACCATCACTGAAGTTTTGGATTGTAAGAGAGAAATGGGCGGGACTGATGGTAGGAGCAACTCTAACTTGCTTAGCTAATGGAGAGTGGGAAAAGAAGGGAAAGGAAGAGATGGGTGGGTTTAGCCAAAGACCATAAATAACAAGAATTTATGAGTATTGTTAGGTGACTGAAAAATAAATCATATCTATTTTTTAATATAAATCTAATGCTCTAATATCTATTAAAGCTAACGGATTATCAGGTTACCAAATCCATTTTAATTTATCTCACCCAAACTTCCGAGCTCTCATAAACTGATCGGTTTGTGTCGAACTTTAAACATAATTCACCGGAAAGAAGATTGCAAATGTTGCTAGCAGTATATCCCTATGTACATAGATTCATTGTCAGAAAACGATTCTTTTTAACACGGAGGGTGTACCCCCACAACGGCCGGTTATTTCCACTGAAAATAAATCCTACGCTTCAGCACGGGCGAGCAGCTAGCTACAGTGTCTATACGCACTGTACGTAGAACCGGGACAGCAACACGGCAGCATACGACCGATCGATCTGCATCCATCGGTCTCAGTCTCAGATGATGAACCAGGTCAGGTCAACCAAAGCAGCAACAGCAACCAGCCATGCGCTGCCGCAGCGTCACCAGCCGCTGCAGACCAAAGGACGAGATGCCATTCGCGCGCAGCTCGTGCACGGAAAAATTTAACCGGCCGCCGCACGTACTCCTTCCTCCTCCATCTCCATGGCGCCACCGCTGACAGCAGCTACCCCACGCCGTCCAGTCACGTCCTCCCGTGTCTTTAGCCTCTGTACTAGTGCTGTTTGCACTGCTGCCTGCAATGCAGCAAACCTGCAAGCCATACTACGCACGCAAGCTTGCAATGCAGTGCAGCTTGCAATGCATGTACTTCTCGCTCTCATCAGCAGCAGGAGGCCAGCAGCGAAGAGGGGTAGCAAATCTATGCGTCTACTACTTGTCGCCAGAGCCTGCCTGCCTGCTGCCTGATGCTGCTGCAGCAGCATTGCGTTGGTTGCTTTTGTCAGTGATTGTACAAGATTCACTCAGACCATTTCCTCTTTTTTTTTCTCTTTCTTGTTCACCTCCGTCCTCATCGGTCACCTCTTTTACTTAACTCCGTCTTGATTTGTACTACGTACGGTGCCGCAGCATCATTCTTGGTTCCCAGGAACTCTTGGCTGCTTCCTTCTAATCCTAATCCTAATCCTTCTCTCGTTTTACAACTGGTACTACTACTACTAGTGTTAAGTACAGTACTTGCTTGGCTTTGATCAAGTACAGTCCCGGTGACCACTCGAGTTACACCAACAAAGAAAATGATCTGAAACCACACCATAAGCCCACACAAGGAAGATTGAACCAAAAAGAAGGCAGCAGCATTGAGTGAGTTACTACTCCAGTTACTATAGCATAATCTTGTTGTAAATGTCTCTCTAAAAAAACTGAAAACATTGCAGTAATGTTGCTGCAGCCGCCGCTGCTGCCACTGAGAGGGTCCAAGCGAAACATGATACAGGCGTTGAAAACTTTAGTCGGCTCTCAGGCTGGCAGGCATGGCGATGAGTGAGTAGAGGAGTATCTGGGCGACGGTGGCTTAGGCTGGTCGCAATTGTACGCACCGTCAAAGCGGCAGAGGGTTGAGCACAACACACGCACAGAGAGCAGGAACGCCGCAGTGACACAGGCCTGCCTCTGCCTCTGCCTGCTGTCTCTGAATCTGAACATGGGGCTTGCGTTTATGTTCCCCTGCTCATCACAGCATCGAGATCTCTGCACCCTCCTTCTCTTAATCGATTAATTACTCTTCCTCTCTCCTTATTACTGTTAGCAACAGTAATCCTAGATTTGCAGTGTGCTGTACCAGTAGTGTACTACTGTTGCGTTTTAGTTTGTTATTGTAGGTTTGGTTTCAGAATTAAGACACTGGTTGCACAGTTCGTTGCTCACTCTTATTCCATGCTTCCAGTCTTTCAGATACTGTACTTGTACTATGTGTACTCTCTCCATGTCCTGGGTTGCAGCATTTTGATGCCTGAATCCTGATGTTCACATCACTACAACATAGTTTCTGTATACTTCAACTGTACAGTACAGTACTTCATCTGCTTAACCCAAGTTAAAAAAAGGGGTAAAAATAATCGTGGAGAGAGAGAGAGGGGTGGAGAAAGAACATGGAGGCCCCACCCGGTAGTATTCTGCTGCTGCTCCGGCGAGGTCCCCATCCATTTGACTTGTGTAAAGAAAAAGAAGGGAGAGGGAGAAGGTAAGGAGACAGATGCAGCATGAAAAGAAGAGACTCCCCCTACGAGGAGCCGAGCAGATGAGCTAGTAGTAGATAGCTCGCTCGATGCACGCAGCACAGCTCACAGAGCAAGACCGTGCAGCGTGGCCGTGCCTGCTTGTTGCGTTGCGGTGCGGTCGCTTCTGCCCGGCCGTCGGCGAAGGTCAAGCCGGCCAGCCGCCGCGGATACCCCCTAGCTAGCTCGTCACCGGCGGTCAGTTTGACACGGAGCATGCAACGCAACGCTGTGTGTGCTTTGTGTCTTTGTGGCTGTGACTGTGTGTGCTTTTGTGTCTTTGTGACTGTGACTGTGTGTGCGTGTCTGAAAATCTGCATGCGTGCGTGCGCGTCAGGACGACGTTGTCGCACAACCTGTTTACACGCATCCATAGTGTTAATCTGGTTGCCGTTGCATGCTTTGATTACTGTTAACGAGTACTTTCTCGCGCCTACTGCTGCGACTATAGTGGAATGTTTGGCAGCGTATTGTTGGAAGCTTTGAACCGTTTGGGTGATTGGGTGGATCCCTTTGTCACCTCTGCTGGATCGACGCTGCCACAGTAAAAATTCGGTGAACAAAATCAGGATTTTTCTTTGAGAGGAAGAGAAATTCAGGATTTGATCATCATAGCCATGGACATGTGGTGATCCACGTTTTACTATGAGGCATTGTTTATCCTGAATAGCCAAATGATTTTATGATAACTAATTAAGGTACAAATAAGTTAGTTAACTGTTGTAAAGTTAAAAATAGATTTAAAATAATTTTATACAAAATTCAAATATAGAATTTTTTTTAAATTATATCATTTAGAAGCCTGAAAAGCTTACCGATGAATAAAATGATTATACTCTATATAAATCTATAAAAAAAGAAAAGTCATTGATTACTATAACATATATTTTACAGGCTATTTTCAAAATTAGAGAAATTGTAAAAAAGAGAGAAAACCAACTAATCTCTCTAAAAAAAATTGATAAATTTCTTTCATTTGTAATTACACTAATTTTTTCACTTATCAATCGAGATATATACATTGTCTTTTATTGGTAATTAAAATAACTACTTAATAACTTCAAATAAATAAACTGTACTTAAAAGTCAATTTGATTCAACTTAATTAATTTTGTAAACCATTTTATTATAAAAACATTTTTGAGATGTCCAGTAACCGTGAAAACCACATTCGGTTTAGCCGGAGCACGGTGAGACAACCGGTGTCAAATCTATAAAAACGCAGTAACCAATACTAGATCGGCGTCGTCGTCTCCGTTGGTTTTGCCGCCTATATATACACACACCGGCGACTACGACTCTATTCCAGCCAAGCAGTGAGACCGTGGTGGTGGTGGTGGTGGCGGCTACCCGCGCGCACCACGCACGCTCGCCCCACGTCCGCACGCTTCTCCCTCTTCTCCTCCGCCTCCCAAAGTTGCATCTTTCCCTTTCGCTTTGCGGTGTCAACGCGAACAAAAAGAGCCACGACTCCACCTCCTCCTCCACCATCTGCTTCCTTCTCCCTCACGAAGCTTCCTCCGCTCTGCGCTTCGGTTCCACTCGCTCGCGCGGGTATAAAGCCGGCGACATCAGCGGCGCCATTGTGCTCTTGTTGGCGTTTGGGTTTGCGGGGTGCTCTCCTTTTCGTCCGGTTGATTCCAGTTCTTGGAACGGCGCAGGCATGGCGGCGGTAGTGGCGAGGAGTGGTGGTGGCAAGAAGCGCAAGTGTGAGCGGGAGGGTGAAGGGGGACTCGGGGAGTTGCATGACGACGTGCTCGAGCGCGTCCTGGCGCGGCTCCCGCCGGCGAGCTTCTTCCGCCTCCGCGGCGTGTGCCGGCGCTGGAGCAAGGCCGCGGCGTCGCCCACCTTCCTCGCCGCGTGCGGGCACGTCCCCGCGCGCGACCCTTGGTTCCTCATGCTGTCGGAGGGCCAGGAGCAGCAGGAATGTCCCGCCTTGGCGTTCGACGCCGGCGAGGAGGCCTGGACTCGGTGCCGCCCCGCGCCGGGGCCCATGCTGCCGGTGGCCGCGGCTTGGGGTCGCGTGCTGTACCGCGCGGAGGACACGGGCGCGCTCACCGTCGCCAATCCGCTGACCGGCGCGTCACGCGTGCTGCCCGCGCCGCCAGCCGCGCCCGACGCGCTCCACGCCGTGGCCATGTACGGTTCGCCCTACCGCGTCTTGCTCATCATGGGCGAGCTCCCGCACCTTTGCATGGTGGTGTTCGACTCGTCCAAGGACGCGTGGGAGGACGCGGTGGCGCTGACCCGGAAGCCAGAGGCCTCGTCGCCCGAGCGCGACGCGGAAGGCGGCATCGGCGGCGGCGGCGGCGGCGACGAGACGGTCTACTTCCTGAGCAAGTCCGGCGACGTAATGGCGACCAACATGCAGAGGAGCCCGTCGAGGCAGTACTCGTCCGTCGTCACGTGCGGTGGAGACGGCGGCGAGGCCGTGGTCTACTTCCTGAGCCACTCCGGCGCGGTCGTTGCCTGCGACCTGGCGCACCGCGTCTTCTCGGAGCTCCCGAGGATCCTGCCGGTGTACTTCGAGTACTCCATCGACGTCGTGGCGTGCGGCGGCCGCGCCTACGTGGTCGTCCTCTCGGAGCTCCTCGACACCGCCAGCCTCCGCGTGTGGGAGTTCGTCAGCGGCGCGTGGCAGCAGGTTGCCGCGATGCCGCCGGCCATGTCACACGCCTTCTACGGCAAGAAGGCGGACGTCAACTGTGTCGGGCACGGCGACCGCCTCATGGTCTGCGTCAGCTCCGGCGAGGCCGCCAACGGCTGCTTCATGTGCGACGTGCCTAACAACCGCTGGGAAGAACTTCCCCGCTGCGCCGGCGGCGACGGCGTGGCCATGGACTTCGTGGCCGCATTCTCCTTCGATCCAAGAATGGAGGTCTCCATTTGATGTGTAACTTCTGCAGTGAGATTGTTGTTTGTCTGGTGCATGATTTTGTTGGTGATTTGAGATTGTTTCATGAGAATCAAGTCACCTGTCTGTGTCTCATCAATGTGTTATGTGTTCTCTCATCACGAGAGCTTCACACAAGCTTCTGTTCTTTCTCGATTGTTGTGCCAACGGCAGAGCTCAGCTCAGTGCAACTATCCCCATCTCACTGTCACATTGTTCTTTCCCTAACTAGGCTCTTGCAATTTGTAACACACACTAGTGTACTTGCAAATCGCAATACAACTTCACTTACAAAGTCGCAACAATGTGCATTCCATTACAGACGCAGAATTCAGTTATCAGTTTATCACCACCATCAGTTAAAAACCAAGAAACCATCAAGAAGATACACACTTCACAGTAACTGAAAAAGACGTGAATTCTTGCAAGATTGATCGATCTGGTCCAAGAAACATGCACAGTAGAACTGGTGATGCTTTTTTCTCTCCCTTTGAGCACAAGTGCGTGCAGGGTGCAGTGCAAATGTGTGCATAGCACATACAACACACACATGCGATGCAAACAGCGAAAGCGAGACGGCGAGGGGGTGCCTTTGGCTTTGGAAGGGGGCAGTGTGGCTTCCACTGACGCAGAGGCAGAGCCTCGCCGTGGGAGAGACGCACGGCGAGGCCGGCCGGCCGGCTGCCAAAGTCGTGGGCAGAATCCTTGTGGGGGATATCATCGTCGTCCTCTGCTCATTCCTCCTCTCGTTTTCAGTCTCTACCCCTCCGAAGTGTGAAGACAACACTACTCTATGGCTAGGCTGCTCATGCTTTGTCACTGAAAAATTCCACTGCATTATTGTTGTTAGAGTCTGCAAATAATGAGCAACACTTTGAATCTGATACCGTAATAGAAAACTGATCTAAAATAGGTTGAGTAGTGTT
The DNA here is from genome assembly GCA_030770085.1 of Oryza coarctata. Classification (NCBI taxonomy): domain Eukaryota; kingdom Viridiplantae; phylum Streptophyta; class Magnoliopsida; order Poales; family Poaceae; genus Oryza; species Oryza coarctata. Next base: position 17,934,730 of record CM061475.1, read on the forward strand.
CGGTTTTCAAGATTATGCTTTTTTTTTTTCGCGAAAGTTCAGGTTGAAAAATGGAATGCCAAATAATGTCTGCTAATGCATTGTCACTGAAAATTTCCGCTGCATTATTGCTAGAATCTACGAATAATGGTAACACGATTGGATCTGATACCGTAATTTAGAAGTACCCTAAATTAGGGCCAATTCGTAGTTAAGGTCGGGTGATTTTGAAGTTTATTGCTTTTTTTTTCTTTCTTTCTTGAAAGTTCAGGGTGTAAAATGGACCTTCCAACTTTAAAACATTCATTCATATGCTACAACCATAGTATGGTTAAATAGTTGGCGCATTTTGAAGAGTGAGTTTAGATAGGAAGTACACATCACTATCACCACCAATTTAGATTGAGTTGCATTGCCTATTTGCACTGCCTCGTACTATTAGGTTAGTGTAAGCAGAATGTTTGTGTTAACTGTATGCAAGCGTGCGTGCAGATGCTGGTTGCTTTGTGTGTGTGTGTGTGTTTTGGCTGCCGTTGCTTTGAGCTGTTGATGCAATGGCTTTATCAGCAAGTGCAAACAAAGCTCTCTCCCAAAGCCTGCTTACAGCTTTAGCAGTACTAGTTAACAGCCTCTACACAGAGGCTTTTCCATGTGCTCACTTTAACCTAACATTACTCACTGCAGTAATCAACTCTTTTCAGTGGCCAGGAAACCGTTACTGTGACTGATCTGCCAGTCACTAGCCTAGCCTAACATCAGCAGCTGCATTTTGAGTAAAATGTTTCGTTCATACACCTGCAATCAGGGTTTACCTTACCGTTTTCGAGGTGAAAACCGAGCGAAAACCAGTGAAACCGATGACTTCCATACGGAAACCAGCTAAAACCGTTCGGGTTTCACAAACCGATCCCTAGCAATTTCACCAAAACCAAGCAGTTTTCATGGAAACCAATCGGTAAGGTAAACCCTGCCTGTAATTCAATTAGCCTGAATTCAGTAAAGATCCAGAAGAATGAGGATCATGTAACTTTACACCATTTTTGTTGTTAGAGAAAAATTTTACATGGTTTTCTGAACTTGTTGAGGTAGGCAAGACTTCGCTTTCTGGATGAACACGGTAGGGGACCGGGAATCATGAACTGGGAAGAATGATGGAATGGTTGACAATGTGGCAGGAGAATTGTTTACTATCATTACGGTTTTATCTTGCAGCCACCCATCCAGGGACATCCCAGCAACACAAAAGGGCAGCATGCCATTTGCCTTTTTAGATTGGCACGAAAATGGTGGTCTACACTGAAGATGCAAAACCTGCAATCACAGCTTGGTTGATTACAGTCTCACCTACTGTAAAAACCTTTTTCAGTAATTTGTAAGGATATTAGTACAGTGTTTGATGATCAAACAAGATTTACTGACAAACTGCAACAGAAGCACATACATGCAATCTGACTGTGTGAGTGATCAGCTGCTACTGTGGTGATTAATTTACAAGGATTTGTAGAAACCAGGTGAGTTTTACTGAAGAAACAGGCATCTGAATCTACTACTGGTTGGTAGCATGCTTCATGGAGCATTGAGATTTGAGGCAAGGGCAGGTAAGGCTGGTTGAGAGACACTTTTGGGTCCATTGGTTTTAGGTGGACCACCTCTCTGCACAGGCCGACACTTGAGCCCCGAGGAGCATGGTCTACTCTTAAGAACAAAAGATATATATATATATATATATAAAGAAGCTCTAATTTCATGGCTCCTTTCCGCAGCTGAAGGTGCATTTGAAAAGTTTTATAGAGTTTCATCAATAAAAAGGCTTAATTTTGGAGAAAGTTTGCCCACAGTTGTTGATTCAGTTCAGAACGTAGGGGGTATCTGGCAGCAGGTAGCAGTGTGTCTTTACATGTAGCAATGTAGCATCGTCAAAGGAGCAGAAGAAAACTGGAACATCTGGACAGTAAGATTCCCCCGTAGCATTAGCCAAAATTTCGGGGATGTGCTGGGGGCATTTCGGTAGGCCTCAAAGTTCGAGTAATTTGTTACATCTCTTAGACAGTCAGGGCTTTCTCACATGCCAAACAGAAGGCAAAGTTTGTTTTTTCTAGTAGGAAATTCTACAGCATTTTGTAACTTTTCAGCTTGTCATTCGACTGTAACGAGAGATGAGGCAAGTTACGTTGACCAATCCACTGAATGGGGTGGCACGAATGGATGACCTTATTATATTGATTGGAAGTTGATGGCATTGCCTTTGGAAGAAAAGCCAGGTTTGAGGACATCCAATGCCACCATTTTCTAGTTTACAAGATGCTTAATCCTGGTATTCGTCCATGAACTTCTCATGGAACTCCTTGAACTTGGATATGATTGCTGGTATTTTGTCCTCCTGTGGCAAAATTGTGCATCTAAAATGCCATGTTCCAGGAACCTTCACATCACAAGATCAAAAATCCAACATAATATGTTAGTGTGGACTCTTGTTTGGAACAAACAAGAGACTAATAATTTCGAAGAGGCATAGAGATGAACCTACCTGCCCAAATCCAGAGCCAGGAACAACTACAATTCCAGTAGCTTCAAGAAGGCAGCGGGCATAATACGCATCTGGGGCAGTACCAGCTGCTTGGGCAGCTCCAATTGCCTTCTGGGGCAAATGGATGCGAGGGAAGAGGTACATTGCACCCTCGGCCTTGTTGCATGTGATGCCTTCTAAGCTATTGAAGGCTTCTTCCAAAGACTGCAAAATGGAGAGGGGCAACAATGAGCAGGTGCTTAACACTTTAACCAGTACCTTAGAAGAAAGTTATCCCCACGAGCTAAATTTGTCTATGTGAGTGCTACTTCTTTAGTACTAAAAGTCAGTAACAGTTATTTGGATCTTTTCATGTTTTGGCATAATGCACAGGTGAAGCAGCAGTAGTTCCAAATTTACAGTTCCAGCAGCGAATATTGTTTGCCATCAACCAGGCTTACAACAAGCAGACAAACCTTTGCACGTCGAGCCAGTGATGAGAGGATCCCACCTTTCTCTACCATGAACGATTCATAGGATTCATCCCCGGCCTGTGGAAGAAGAAACCTTTAAATTACTGCCATCATTATTCAACTTAACTTAATAATTGTTTTGTGCACATGCTATATTGACCTTTGGTGGGTTCATTATGAGGCTAGCGAGTATTTGGCCAGAGATGTTGGAACACAGGTTTACTGATGCCACCTTGTAAATTTGTTCCCTTACATCAGCACTAAATCCAGTTACTTCCATATAGCCTCCACGTTTTCCGCATTCTCCATAGTAACCTAATTGTACAAACAGTCTGTTTTATGACATGCCCGGAGATGTACAAAAAATAACTGAAGAATATAATTACCTTTAGAAACTGATTGGAATGATACCAAGGGAAGATCATCATCAGAGTATCCCATTGATCGTGCAATCTTTTTGAAAGAATGGAATTGCTTGTCTTCAACATATATGTTTTCTTGGTACACCTGCCAGGGAACGAATCAGCAAGTGAGCTTACAAGACCTACCACATACACAGAAAGTGTTCAGATAGCTCACTAAAACTCAAATGTTCAAGCCCTTGAATACAAAAGGTTCTGGACTCACCTCATCCGCAAGAAGAACAAGTCCTTCATTTTTGCAGAATTCGACAATTTTCTTTTGATTTTCCTCAGCAAGAACCTGATGAAAGTAGAAGAGTGATAAGTAACCACTCCAAGACCATGATTCTTGAGGGGAAAAAGGAAGAGAAGATTGCTTCATAAGTATCTATTGATTGTACTCCAAAAGACAGAACTGATATCTTATGAAGTAGAAATTTTTTTCACAGATCATTATACAAGATATTAGCCTTCTGTAAATGCATGATAACTTAATAACATAGCCACCTGTCCAGTTGGGTTTCCTGGATTTATAACAACAAGAGCTCTAACAGTGATACCCTTAGACTGAGCCTCCTCCAATTGTTTCTTAAGCTCGTCAACCTCCAGTCCCCAACCTGTCTCTTCATCAAGGAAATAAGGAACCTGAAATTGGATATCTTCTGCATATTAGGTCTTTAGACATGGACACACATCTCTGCAAGTTAGAAAGATTCATAACAATATAATGCCAAAATCATGTTATGTACAAAGAAAAACCAATCAGTGTCGGTGATGATCACTTCATTATAAATTTAAATTGAGTTGAACCCAAAATTTGACAAAGGATCTAATTCAAAGTGATAAAGCATTGCCTGCAGGCTGATGGATTTGTTGCTCTAAACAAGAAACATGTAATCATATAGTGTTATAAGCATTGACGTAGTACATACAAGAGAACCACCATGGAGAGCAATTGACGCGGAGTAGAGTGGGTATTGTGGAATAGGGCAGAGAATGCCATCCTGCTCAGATCTTATCAATAATTGCATCATCATGTGCACCTAGGTGAAAAAGAAAATTCACTGGTTCAGTAATGACATATTATGTAGAGATGGGCAATTAAGGGTGCCTGGCAAAAAAATTATTATAATTGATCATAAATTACTGATTAATGCTAATGTTGATTATAGATTATCTATTCAACATACCGCTGGGCTTGCTCCATCTGTTAGGAATATGTTATCTCCACTAGCATGAAAACCATCACGGGCAGAAATTCCAGCAGCAATTTCATCACGCAAACCTTTTATACCCTGAAATAGAGGACCGCATGAATGACCAAGATCATGAAATCATGACAGCTTTCATTGAACAGTAAATGAATACCTGACTAGGGCTATAGGCTCCTGTCGCCCTTCCTGGGATCTTGTCTAGAATTTGCCATGCTCTCTCTATAGCATCTGAACTGTATCCAAACATAAATCAGCATACTAAAATCATACTAAAATTTGAAAAATACTGAGTAGTCAGCGACTCAGTGTACTACTTGTTGGCAAATGGTCCACAAGCTGTTTAGAATTAAATAAGCACATAAGCTATTAGCATGCAACAATGGTCAAACAATTTATAGCAAATAATTCTATTGATTAAAAAAACACAAAATGACCAAGTTATTGCCGGCACAACAGATTGTAAGAATCTTCGTAGCAACCTTAACATGACTAGAGATTGAATTCTCATTTCACACCCCTCAATGTATGCACTAGAATAAAGTGTAAACGAATAACACTAAGAGCATGAAACAGGATTCTCCCCAGCCCCAACCAGTGAAGAGCATGCTACATTATAGGTTATGCAGGGCAATCAATTTAACGCTAATAGTCTAATACACTTGTAGTCATCTAAGATTAAACAGTTTGATATACCTGTACAGAGCATGAGTTTCACTTTTATCCAGCAGAGCTGGATGATCACATAATGACAAGACCTGGAAAAAGCAACACAGGCTAGTAAGAAGCCATGGAGCTTACTGTCATTCAGCCAAAATAGAATCCAAGGAATACAAACTCACCTCTCTGAAAAATGTAACCGGCTGCTGACCAAGAGATTGGGGATTTCCAATGTTGCAATAAAGTATCTGAAAACAAATATATGGGTGCAGGTAAATATATTGATAGTAGAGTATTAGTTTTTTTACCAGAAACAGTACTTCATGTAATCAAAATACAAACCTCATCAAAAGGAAGTGATTCTGGGTTTTTCTGTAATTCTTGCTGTAAATCCTGCAGAATAAAAACTAGATCATAATCCAAGTTCCAAAGAAAGTCCTAAAACTAAAAGGATGGGCATTAAGAACTAATAACAGATTTTGAACTTTGCAGAATTCAGTAAGGCAATAGAATACTAGCAAAAGAACTAATCAGTGTTGGAGTACAGTTGGATTACCACAACCAAAACAAATAAAATGATGAAGAAATTCAGGACAGCAAACTATATTGTTCGAGACCATATTGGATCAGCTACAGTCACTCCCACTCCCATTGAAACATTAGAGCACTTTGCAAAGCATCAACCACCACCACCACCAACAACAACAATAACAAAGTTTTTCAGTCCAAGCAAGTTGGGCAAAGCATCAACCACCACATTGGATAATTAGATCCCTATTTCTCACATCATGAACCAAGACACGACATTTTCGACTAATTGGTAATGACTTCTATAAAACTACTCTCAGCTATGACACTAAAACCCCTACTGAAATTCTGCATCTCGTGGTTATGTAATATGCGTTGATGTAACAGAAAAATATTCCACGCACCTGAGCATGTGTAACAATCTCTCCACGGACAGCATATTCACACTTCAATACCTAAAGCAACAGAACAAGCCAGATCAGACAGGATGATGCATTTTGAACCTTCAAGCACAAGCTGCTGATATTTAGCATCCCATTCCTGTTACAAAGCATACTTAAAATTCTCTAGTTATTCGAACCCCAGTACCATGCAAATAAACCCAAACAAACCGAATGGAATGATCCAAACCGAAGGTACGAGCAAAGATCGAAACTTTCACCACCCTTCAGCGACAGGCCGACAGGCTAGAGGAACCCAATCGAAGAAGAGGGGCAGCTAAAAGGGGGAAGATCACCTTAGGATTGATGGTGTCGAGTGACACTGGCGCCGCGCCGGCGGCCGCGGTTGACATGGCCCTCACCATGGCGGAAGCCATGGCCGCTGCCGCTGCAGCCAGGGGAGGCGGCGACGGCGCCGAGGGGGTGGCTGATCTGGTGGTGGCCGCGCGCAGCGAGGCGGCCACCGCGCGGCGCGCCCGGTCGGCGGCGAAGCGGCGCATGGCGGATGGGATGGAGGACGGGACGCGGCGGCGGATAAGGCGGCGGCGATGGGCTCCGAGCGATGCAGAGATCGCGACCGGGGGGAGCACGAGGTGGAGGCTTGATTTACTGTTTTTTTTAAAAAAAAACAGAAGATTTTTTATTCAAGCGAGTTTTGCGTCCCCTGCAAGAAAGAAAAGAGACGAGACGACGGCGAATTTTACTTACCAAAAAGACAGGGCGATTAAATTTGTTCTGTCGTTTAGTCTACATTTTGTTTTTAAAGCAGTCATCTAGTTTCCATTTAATTCCAATTCAAATTTTGCAGCAACACAAAGATAGACAAAAATAGAGAACCCATGTACTAGTCATGCTTCTTTTTGACTGCAAGTATATTACTTTTGCCTTTTTGCCGCACAATTTTATGTGGATGTAGATAATTCACATATCTAAAATTTTATTTTTATAGAATTATATTTGAATTTCATATACAACTTTTAATTTATTTTTTTAAAGCATTTAGATTTCATATACAACTTCTATATTGTATATGTTACATTCCATATATAACTCTTGTTTTTTAGTTTTTTTAAGGAGTCTTTATAATTTTTATACATGTGTTCTTAGTTATTTATAAGCAAACGCTAAAAAATAAACTATAATAAAAAACTCTAAAAAATAAGTTTTAAAATTTAAATTTTCGTAAAGGTTTATAAGCTGATGGGTGAACGCTAGAGGTCCTAAAATCCAGACTAATATACCCTATATGATTTTTGAAAAAAAAGATTGGGCATTGCTCCTCAGGTGCAAACACGAAGTAAAATCTCAACTCAAACCTAAAAGTTTTAGAAAAAAGTTTATTTACGTTACTCAACTTTTATGAAAGTATAAAATTTATCCCTCAACTCTAGGCCATATAGGCCAAAACCGAGATGGTTTTGATAGAGAGATAAAGATAACTTTTGAAGAGTTGAGAGACAAACAGTGTTTGATTTAGAAGTTGAGGGATGAATGCTAGACTTTTATAAAAGTCGAGGGGATGTAAAAATAAACTTTTTCCAAAGTTTTAAGATCTAAGCTTTGTTTATAAAATTAATTAATTTTTCCTTTGCTTTATTTTACTAGCAGTATTGCGTTTTGAAAGTTTTTCCCAAGATTGGCTGCCCATGCGATAGGTTGTGGGTGTAGTTGGGCTAGGTATGAAAACGGTATTGTTTTTATGGTATGGTCAGGATTTTTTTTATATTTATGAATTTACATTTAATTCAAATTCAAATTTTGCAGCAACACAAAGATAGACAAAAACTGAGAACACATATACTCCCCATGCGTCTTTTTTGCTTGCAACTTGCCTTAGCAGAAATAGGGGTTTGCCCGGATAGTTTTGCATGTAAATAATTTACGTAGAGTTAAATTTAATATAAAACTGTAAAATTTTATACCTTAAGTATATTTGGATTCTATATACCACCCTTAGTTTTATTTATTTTATATATAACTTTAGCTTCTATTTCTATATATATATATAATTGTATTTTGTATATAAATATTTGATTAATTTATACCATTAAAATTTATAACCACCACAATCTAACGGTAATCCATTTTTGGACCTACACCGAACATGGTAGTTTTTTTTAAGTTGTCTGAATATAATAGATAGATATAAATGGGCAAATGATAGCACTTATTGTTTCGCTTATGTTGATTGTAAGCCACAACAGCTTATCAGCCACCTTAAAAATAATTTGTATATATAACTTTTTATATATGCGTTTTTAACCATTTTAAATAAATGCAAAAAAATAAATTAGGATAAAAAACCTTAAAATTAACTATAAAAATTATGTTTTAAAATTTAAAATTTTGCAAAGGGTTATAAGCTGAAGGGTATGTCCCTAAAATCTAGACTAATATATCCTATATGATTTTTTTAAAAAAAAAAAGACTGGGCATTCCTCCTCAGGTGCAAACAACATGTAAAATCTCAACTCAAACATAAAAGTTTTAGAAAAAAAAATTCATTTTACATCCCTCAATTTCTAAACTGGGCACTGTTTGTCCCTCGTCTCTTCAAAAAATTTACTTTACGTCCCAAAACCACCCCGGTTTTAACCTGTGTGGCCTTTAGATGACGTCCTAGTTAGAAAAAAAATATTTTTTAAAGTGGACCCCATATGTCATTCTCACATGACAGAATGAGGAGGAAAGAAAAGAGAGAATAATATGTGAGCCACACTTTTAAAATTTTTATTTTGCTGATTGGGATTGATGGGGAGATATGTAAAGAGAACTTTTGAAGAGTAGTGAGGCAAACTGTGTTCGGTTTAGAAGTTGAGGGACAAATGCTAGACTTTCATAAAGGTTGAGAGACATAAAAATAAACTTTTTCCAAAGTTTTAATATCTTTGTTTATAAAATTAATTGATTTTTCTTTATTTTAGAATATTTTTTCCAAAGACTGAACTGACCGCCGGTGCGATGGTTGTGGGACTAGTTGGGCCTAGGGATGAGAACAGTATTATTTTTATGGTATGGTTGGGATTTTTTTATATTTATGAATTTGACTTTTTATTATCGATTTTAATACAAAGCTGACATAAATTAGAAAAATTAAATTTTAGAAACTGAAACAATCAGAAAAGATACTATCATTTTTATATTATTTTTAGTGAAACGGTATTTCACCCCTAGTTGGGCCTAATACCCGGCGGATGCACATGCACCCAGCCCACGTCACCACGAAAACCAAACGGGCCCATGACGAACCGCCCAAAAGCTAGCGGCCCAGAGCCCACGGCGCCTCCCCCCATCCCCTCGGGTGGGCCGTGTCTTTTGATCCGATACATCGCCAGCGCGACGCGGTGAAGGCCTCGTGGCTGGCCGGCCCGCCGTTCGTTCGGTCCTCCGTATCCCCACCACAGGCTCACTTTTCTCTCTACCCTAAAAAATTTTAAGCACAGCCATGTCGTCCATCCTCCCTATCCCCACCACCTACCCTAAAAAAATAATAAAAAAACAATCTGTTATTTAAAACAATCCTCTGTGCGTCTATTCTTGGACCAGTTATAATATACCATATATTCCATCTTTAAAATTATATAGACCCGTTAAAAAAGAGATTTTCAAGGCAGCAGCCATCACCAATCTCTGCTTGCGACAGTGCGTGTGTGTTTCTTCTCTGCTACAGCTCGGATATGAGAGGCACCACTTGACACACTCAACCCCAATGAACTTGCATCGTTCAGTTGTTATTACCAACGACAGCTCGACCGGGCATCCAGCAGTTGATAACACTCCAATGTCTGTGAGGATTACGTACGTTTTCGTTGGACTTGGGACGGAGTACTCCACAAGCATTTTTTTTTCACCGGTGCACGGCATTCTGATGCTCACTTAAAATAGCCTTTCAAAGTAGGAGCAGCATCCATCAGCAATCTTTTTCTTGCGCAGCTCGGAAATGAGAGGCACCACCCATGTCATGTAACTTGGAAAATGCTTCGACTCGGGCGATCTCCTGCATGTAACGCTCCACCAAGATTTAAATGATTTTTTTCTCCTAAACAATTTTATCTAATCTACGATCCATCTCAGATGATTATATTCTATTGAAAAAAATATATGCTCCAATTGTTAAAAACCGATGCTTTATACATGAAAACGAAATGTTTCAACAAATATTTTACTGTGTTGTACGTATCTTTTAAATATTTTCAATGTTTGTTTTATAATGTACAATCTAACGTTTCACTAACGATCAACTGCAACGATTTGAACGTCCGATTTTTTTACACCAAACCAGACGCTTGATGCCATGTCATCCCCATGTAACTTGCATCGTGCGGTTAGTACCAACGAAAGCTCTTGACGCTAATCGATCGAGCAGTTGATTACACTCCAATCTCTGCGAGGATTACGTACTTCTTCGTTGAACAGAGTAGTACTCCACAAGCATTTTTTTTCACCAGTGCACGGCATTCTGATGCTAGCTGCGCATCGCATCTCAGCGTATCCACACTAAGCACCAGCGGGCAAGTATTTGTTGTCCTCTTAACGCAAAAAGATTAGCATATGTAATCACAAAAAGAAAAAAAGATTAGCATATGATAATACTGTACTAGTAGTACTTATCTGAGATGATGTCATGCCAAGCAAAGCCTAATCGACCAAAAAGGCTTTGTGGCTTTGACCCATCATTGGCGTTAGCTGCTCTAATTATTAGCTGTAATTCCAGAACAAAAAAGGCTGCGGTCTGGGACGGACATCCTCGCTGGAATTCAGCCTTGTGCTTCCCATTTCAGAATTCAGAGGCGGCTGCTGTACTGTACTGTTGATTATCTGCACATGCCTGCAACTTAATTTGCATCCTGCTTAGTTTCAGGGTAAACTAAACTCAAGGAAATCTCTCGAAGTTAGTAGCATGTGTACAGGGTGTGCGTACCTTAAGATTCACTTGCAAGTCTCTGAATATTTCCAATGAATGCGTACTGCAAGAATCTCAAGTACAAATGAGTCCAGTTTTGATTAATTCCTCATGGTGGTGGTATTATTATATCTCGAAGGATTGGCTTCAATGCTTCATCTCCATTAAAGTTTTCAAGGATTAATTGAAGCCATATCTCATGTTTCTAGTTGCTTTCTGAATTTCTATCATATCCTTCTGAAACCGTAGCCAATGTCAGTTTCAAACCCATATCGCGCGGATCATTCTTTCTGTGTCTTTGTGTGTCAGGATGCGACTGAAATGGAACCGTGTATAGATTGCCCATACATCTGCAGTATGATTACAAATCGCCGAAGAAATGTTTTTTTGAAGAAGAAATTAATAAAAGCCTGAAAATTAAATTCAATCAGCTTCATATTATTTCTCAATCATTATTTCTTCAGGCTTACTTGTGTCCACATTAATAATCGAGATACTTAGCCTCCAGTCTCCAGCGTGTAAGCAAGTCTAACCTTCTAAAAGTGACCAGTTTGGATAAGGATTATCGCAATTCTTAGCCTCTTCGAGATAGTATTGAACGGCATATTCAGAATCTCAACTTAATTTTGCCTGTCGACACATCTTTAGAATCTTCTTTAATTAGAGGGCAATATCTGATTATGAAACATGTAGAAAGCTCTCCCTTTTAATCTTCTTTTCAGATTGAATGAAAGCTCATCAGATGAAAAGTCTGGTAAAAGAGGAAACATATACCATTTCCTTGTAACAATTAAGTTTCATATCAACAAAAGTAAAGAATTTTGTGTATGTGAACACGGTGTAGCCTGAAAAAAATCCATCAAAAGATGAACAAAGCAAGCAAATAAGAAATAGGAAAGAACTTTGTGGATGATGTAAAAGTAGTCGAAAGAAAGCGAGTTTTTTTATTCATCGACGCTGATGTGTTTGTCCTTGTGGTCTGAATTCTGACGAAGAGCTTTGAGCCTACGAACGCGACCCCTCTGATATCTATCCATTGCTGCAGTGCTGCTGATGCCATGCCACTTGAGCAAACCGAACTTTTCTTCTTGCGTCGTGCATGCAAGCGTCACATATATTTTTTTTTCAAAACAAAAAAGAAAGATTTTTTTGTGGCGTCACACAACAAATTACTACAAATTTGCAAGTGATTAGCTGGACTATATCCATTCTCAAATCCATTGAAGTTGCTGGCTTGCTGCTGCTACTTGTTTTTCCAACTGCCAGGCAAAACCATATGCTTGCTACTAACTCAACTATCTTCCCAGGTCAACTAATTTCTTTTCAATTCGGAAGCAATTGAAAAGCGAGAGAGAGAGAGTTATCCAGAGACAAACCCCTGGCTCGATTATACGAGGCTGCACTGGATTTTTCTGAGTGGTTGTTCAGACTGATTAGTCGTTTGGAACTGAAAAATGGAAGGAATGTTTAGTGAGTGTATCAGGTGGGACTATGGTGGTTGGTGATGATCTAATGGTGTACTTGTTCGCCTAGTTGTAGAATAGGACGCACACATGCTGTTCTCAGCTCATGATCCTTTCAAATCTGCAATTTTGGCATGTACAGTTCAGGTCCATAGCTCCTGTGCAGATGCTGCATTTCTGAGGCAGGGGTGCTTCTGATGTGACAATTTTGACACTGGGCAGTGGTCAAATGTCAGAAAAGTGCAAGACAAAAAGTTAGGCAAGGTGATTGTACTGTACTATAGTTGTAGCAGTTGCTCCTCTACTTACAATTACAGTTACGGGTAGTCTGCAACAGAACGGAAAAGTAACTGAATAGCGGCCAAGAAGTCCTAGGCTTGTTGAATGTGATACCATGGGTTAACTACTGAATTGAATTAATTGCTTGAAAGAAAATACTGCGTGTATATGTGCAGGTAAGAACAACAAAATGAATCCAATCTGTAATTTTTCTCCTTTTTTGTTTCTTTGCCATGTCTCTCCAGTCCATGTTCTTTCTATCCACATATACAAGTCATGTACAATTGTAAATTGTACATTGGATATCTATAAGAATCTGTACATATTTTTTTGTTATCTCTACTAGTAAAATACCTGTGTGCTACAACGGATTATTCAATATGAAACAGAACTACAAGTTATCTCGATTGGAAAAAAAAATCTTGCTTCTACTGGGTTGAATTGAGGTTTTGGTGAAAGGTAAAAAATAAAATGTCTAAAAAATCAAGATAAAAATAAAAGTAAAGCTTGTTATTTTCTTCAATGATCCCAATCAGCAATGAGTTTAAGTAAAATATTTTTCTATTCAACAAATATGCACTGTAACCCTAGAATCATTAAAATAGTTATATTCATAACCACTGGCCTACTTATCATATTCTTTGTCTCTCTCTTTTTTTAAAAAAGTAATGGTAACGACAGTGAATCTATCACCACTCTACTCTATGGTAAATTTTATAAATTGCTACTTGAATAATATTAAGAAAGATAGCCATACATAAAATAAAATTATGGTAAATAATAGAGACAGTATGTAACACATTCCATAAAAAAAATATTTATTTTAAGCAATAATCTAACATAATTTATTTTATCAACAATAAGAACGGGCATTTAGCTAGTTGTATAAAAAGATAATGCAATGTAAAAATCAATATTTTTATGATGTAGGAAGTAGCAATAGCATGTCCAACGGTGCTGCCAGAGAGAAAGACAACAGAACAACAACACCTAGTTGTTAGGCATTATTAATGGAGGCCATGCTCCACATAGGCGAAAAAAAACATATGAAACAATTACGGTTCACCAATACATGTGGCTTAAAATAAGCCACACCTAAATGTTCTATGTGAGCCCTTCTATTTTTTAATTGTAGCCTATAAAATTGTATCATATTAGTACTAAATTTGCATGAAGCCCTTTAAAAACATAAAAGAATTTACAAATTAACATAGGACCCACTACCAATACATAATTTTCCTTCTTCACAATCATTATCCGATCCCCCACATATTTTCCCATCGCACAAGTCATTACCCTCCAAATCAACTGAGCAACGATCACCACCAGCATCCCTCCCTTCCCTAGCTCCCACCACTAGTGCCCCTTCCTTCCCTATTTTGGCCACCACCGTTCCTCTCCTGCTACCCTGGCCACCACTGGCCCTCCCTCCCCCGAGGTTGTTATCACCTAGATGTGATTGATGAGCTCCATGATGACTCGCCCTTACCGGTGGTCGACGAAGCAACGATGGCAGTTGAGGAGGCCCCTGTATCATCACTTCAGATCCAATAGTGGATGTGGAGGCCCGTCGCTGCTTTAGATCTAAATCGGGTGCACATCGGGTAGGTGAGTCAATGAGCTTCATGGTGACGGTGTAGAGAGGGGAAAATGACAAGCTCAATGTCGACGATAAGACGAACACAATCCACCATAGCTATGGCCAGTGAGCTTTGAGGTCCTTCCCCTATCCTCCTCATCGGTCGAAGTGGTCTCCATGGCCTCCTCCTCCTTGTTGCTTCGAGCCACCTGATAGGAGTATCTCGGGCCGACGAGCTCCATGGCGTTCTTGAGGGCAGATCTGCTTAGAGTGGCTTGGGTTGGCGAGCTCTGTGGCGGCATGAAGTGCTCGCCAAAGCACTCCACTAGCTCAATTTGCTTGGACTCGCCATCACTCCTTCTTCCAACGCTTGGGTCACCGAGAACTCGCCATTGCTGTTGTCATCTCCGTCAGGGGTATTGCCGCTATCTGCTTCTTCTCCATCCCTCATCTCTGTCCTTCGATGAGCTGCCTGGTAGGTCATTCTCCCCGTTCGACCGCTCTCCTCTTTCATAGTTGGAGCTCCAAGGGTAAGAGAAAAGTAGGAGGAGGACCACCACTAGAGCTCACTGGTCAGTTAGTAGTGGTGAAAGCAAACTCACCGTCACCGCTGCTGGCTTTTAAAATAGTAACATATCTGAAAATTACAGATGTGATGATGAACCGGAGCAACCGGGACAGTGGCAAAACTTGTGATGACGGCACAAAAGTTGGAAAAAAAAGGGAGCTACATGATGCAGCGTCAAGAAATTGGATGCGGCGACTTCGCCGGCGAGCTGGTCTCGCCGCTGCCGGCCAGGCTCATCTCGATGTCCCTGTCCGCGTTGTCACGGTGGTGGTGCTGCGGTGGGGGCGGCGATGCGCCGCCACACCCGAGAAGCCGCCGCAGCCCGCGCACCCTCGCCGCGTCCACGACCCCGGCGGCCGGTGGCGGCGATGGAGGTGTCATCATGGCGGGCGAGCGGTGCTGCGCCTGCGCCTGCGCACCGCCGGTGCTCACCTCGTCCTGGGAGCCGAAGAAGAGCACGTTGGTGGGGAAGTTGGGGGACTCCGGGTCGGCCTCCGGCGCCTGCACTGGCAGCGGCGCGGGGGGCGAGGCGGGCGGCTCGTCGACGGCCGGGCAGCGGCAGAGCGGGCAGGTGGAGTGTGACTTGAGCCACATGTCGACGCACACGACGTGGAACCCGTGGCCGCACCGGGGCAGCACGCGCGCCGTCTCCCCCGCGGCGAGCTCCGTGATGCACACCGCGCAGTCCAGCGCCTCCTCCCCCTTTCCCACCTCCCTGCACGGCAGCTTCGCCATGGACGCCTCGTCGAGCCCGCCCTCGTAGCACCACGCGCCGGCGCCGTCCCCTGATCCCCCTCCTCCACCTCCCCCACCACCAAACAAGAACCACAGCCTCGCCGCCACCCCGCCCTCCGCCGGCGGCGCGCCGCCCCTGTAACGCTTGGCGCAGATGAAGATATAAAAGGAGAGCACGAACGCTAGGAACACGACCGCCACCGCCGCCATCATCGTTGTCGCCGCCGCCACAGTCGTCGCCGTCACCGCCATCAACCACCACCACCACCTCCTCAAACAATTCCTTCCCTCAAATGCAGACACAGCAACCGTTCTTGGCACCCACGTCTCCTTCTCCTTCCCTCTCCCTGTTCTCGCAAGCTTCTTGGTTGGCGCGAGATACGATATTTTTAAGTGGGTGATTTGGAGTTTGGGTTAAGGTAATGCACCTCGTGCTCGCTACTTATACGGAAGCGAAGCGGAGGATTGGAGAGGATAAGAGGAGCGCGCGGGCGTTTGGAGGAGAAGGTGAGCGAGCTGTGGAGGGAAAGCGAGGATGGCGACCGGTTTTGAAAATGTTGACGCGAGCGAGACCCATCCCGGCCGCTCGCCGGGTTCGTTGGACCTCGCTCCCACGGCCATCTCCGTCGTCTAATCTCCCGGTGATGGCGCCGCCTCTGTTCACTTCCGGCCTGCCTCACAGCTTCACAATTGCACCAAAGTTACAACCGTACACCGCAGGTTGGTAACCCGGGAAAGCGACCTAGGCGTATACCAAACTGTCACTGCCAAACAGATCCTATCGTCAACGGTCAACTCTAATACCATAAAAACGTGAAAAACTCCCTGCACAGTAATTTTCTGGTAATTGAATTACCATGGTTCATATTGCTTCATCCTGCTTTGGTTCCTGGGTTTGTGCAGGACACGATGCCAGATCAGGGGAAGCACATTTGGACGTTCTCAATTGCCTCCAGGAAACGTGGACCGTATGCCGTGAGCGTGTCAAGCTTCTTCCTGGACCCAGCCGATGGATGGATAACTTGGTACTGATTTGATCAATCAATCTTTCTTTTTTTTTTTGCAAAATCTGATGGAATGATCTGCTCGCCAAGGCAAAGCCACGGGCCGGCAAATTGCTGAAAAATGTGTGGACCACTGCTGGGTTCAGGTTCAGGTTCAGGTTCGGTATAGCGGTTTTGTGCTGTTCAACGGCGTTCCTCTTGCCTGCAGGTCTCTTTCGGCCTTTCGCTTGCATTGGATTGGCATTATTACATGCGTTTTTGGGAGCAAGCTGAGTAGATGGCCCAGTTGGCCAGCAGCCTCGACGTTTCCGGGAATCGACATGGATGGGAATTCTAAGCAAGCGTTCCTGCCTGCCTTATCTAACTTGATTGGAAAGTCAAGGAAGGTTGAACTACTAATCCAAAATCCAAATTGGCTGTGGATGGTTGACTACTGATATGATTACAACATACCCAGACATTAGAGGGTCCTAAAACATTATTAAGCTTAATTTAAAGCTGAAAACAAAAAAAAGGTCCATGTAGACTCAAAGCCTTGGAACTTTGGAAGAAAAGTCAATCTACCTTCAAACAATTTAGGGATATTTTAGAGGGCTATACTCGGGGAAAAAACGCTGGTGGAAATTCCCCACCAACTTACTATCTTTTTATAAAAGTGGTAATCGTTTCTAATTTTAGCCATATATAAAATTTAATTATTCTAATTTATATTAGAATTGTATTAAAGTTGATACTAAGCAGGTAAATGGATGAATATGAAAAATTCCTAACTAGCTAAGAATTAGAAGTGATACAGTTCCCGACTGTTTTCATCCTTCAGCGGTGAAACCTGTAACTGTAACTGGTACCAATACCATTTTGTTAAAAAAAATAAAGAACAAGTAAAATTGAATGGTATTAAAAAAAGATATGGGGTTAGCTGACACCACACCTAACATGTAGCTCCACCATTGCCTAAAGGGCAAGATTGCAATTTTGAAGGGTCGATTTTGAAGTTTAAGAAATTTATTCAAAGCCTGGGAAGCACGGACTTTTTTCCTTTAAATTCAAGTAGCAGCAGGAGCAGCCAACAGGTAAGTTAGTTGTAACTTCACGTGACTCATCTCAACCGAAAAAAATTCATGAGATTAGCCAGGCTAGCCACGCTCACAATGGTAGTTACACGTACTACTCTACCCCACACGAAACACAGAAACACACAGAAGCACTGTACGGAGAAATTAATGCCCAGCCGGTAGTCGAGTGTACGTGTACCACCGCATCACGTTTTTTTTAAAAAAATTATAGAAATATTATTTTAAAAGATCATATTGATTTTTAAAATTATTTTAGTTATTATTTAATTAATTATACGCTAATAAATATACATAGCATTTTTTTCTCAACACTAAAAAAGCGAACAGTTCCACATGCCAAGTCGGCAATTCCGTGTCATCGCTGCCGTCCCGTCCCGATCCGAGTCCAGGACGATCGTGTGTCCGCTCCTCCGTGGATTGCTGCTGCTTTTGACCGGCTCGGCTGGCGGCTTCAAAAGTTCGAGGTGGTGTTTTTTTTTTTTTTGGTTTTGTTGCGGTCGTTAGATCCCGTGTTTCTAGACGCCGATAAGAAGATCCGGGCCTTTATCTTCTCTTTGTTGGATCTTAGTTTCGCTCGTGTGACGTGTCCGCCGGGCACTGAGTTCGTTGGCAGCGACAGTATGATATCATACTATACTAGCGATGGTAGTGGTGCATGATTTGGAGTTTGAGACCTGGACTGACATGAATGGAGCACACGTACACGTTTGGTTCTGCTGCCTCGTAGGTGTCAAGAGTTGTTCAAGCCTTTTGATTCTGACTTGGAACCATATGTAGTCGATGAAGACTAGCACTAATTTAATTCGGTTGCGGTGATCATCTCGTTCAATCTTTCCTTCACCCCAAACAAGATGATCACGGATTACGTTTTCGCCGAGCAATCAGGAGTACTCGCTAACAGCAGTTAGGTCCGAGCTAAGCCGGCCACTTGGCGGCATGTATGTTTTGCACACCAGCGAGTGCGGGTTCTTCTCTACCTACTGATTGGGGGAAAAAACGGAGAATCGGATGATGATGCCTCTAATTACCACACTAATATCAGAAAGATGCGTCTCCACATCATCTAAAAGATTTCTTCACGAAGTCTCTTTCTCTAATATATTATCTAATTCATTCATCTCTTAAAATCTCACGAAAAAAAGCCTTTTCCTTTTACAGTGAACAGCAGGGAGGCTGTAGCCTACTTTGGCCACGCCCGCAATGCGCAACCGGGCCATATCTGCGCCGCTGGTCCAGCTCGTTTCCATTTTC
This sequence comes from Oryza coarctata, assembly GCA_030770085.1. Classification (NCBI taxonomy): domain Eukaryota; kingdom Viridiplantae; phylum Streptophyta; class Magnoliopsida; order Poales; family Poaceae; genus Oryza; species Oryza coarctata. The sequence goes on from CM061475.1 coordinate 17,953,786, forward strand.
GGCCTACTACCATCCCGCTGCATTCCGACCTGCCCGCGTCGTCGGCATGCTCGCATTAGCCCGCTGCGTCAGCTCAAAACAATGATCTGTATAAAATAAAAACAATCCTCTAGATATAAATTCTCACAAACCGATACAAATCAGTATACACAGCGCTGGTTATACTTTCTAATAACAATTTTAATATAAATTAATTATACAATATTACTTTTAATATATACTTAATTTTATTACTTTTATTTCACAGTAACATTTCTTGATAAGCTAAGGCAGATTATTGTCGTTAGACACACCTAGCCATAATATATTGTTTTTGCAATCAAGCACTTTCTTCAGTAGTTGCACCGGGCCGTCTTTGCTTGAAGAATCACACAAACACTGAACGAAGCCGGGGCCTCCCGTTCCAACATATCGGCTCAGTTTCTCTGTTCATATTGAGGTGTTCCAACTGTTCTATCTATTTCACGGCCTTGCCCGGTAATTTTTTTCTGCGAAGGGAATTGGGCCATACAAGGTTGGGTTAGGCACTCAGGCCCATGAAAGGGGAATTGGGCCTAGGAGAGGATTAGGCGTGTCGCTTTCTCTGTGCGATTACTGATGAAGCATTCTGCTCGACAAGCTCTGGAAACATTAGCATATGGCAATCAACTAGGCAAGCAAGCAACAAGCCAAGAAGAAAAAATAGACAGTACACATCGGTGGTGGAGCTTGAGGGAAATCTAAGAGGGGGCCAAATACTCTACAGTATAACGCTATAAAGTATATATGTGAAAGAAATAGAAGTATTGTTTTTGATGGTAGAGATTTAAGTTCGTTGTTTATACTAGAGACAATATATTGAATTTTTTTTGGGGGAAAAGTAGGTTAGTGAGAGTTATTTTATCAAGTATTACATGGTATATCTTAAAAGCAATGTACTAGAGTTTGAGAAAATCAATAGATTTATAAGAGCTATTTTATTAAGAAACAAATATTGTATGATATCTAATATTGAGTACAAACCACTAGATGAAGGAAAATCATCGCAAATAGAATAAATATATGAACTGAATATCCACTCAACTCGTCAAATATGTGAGCGAAAGATTCACTCAAGTCATCAAGAAAAAAAAGAAAATAAATAAATGAGTGAGCTAGGTTAACCTATAGGAAGAGGAGTGCACCGGCTAAGCAACTCACCAAAACATGTTTTGCGATTTATGGGCGTCTTAGTTCAGTATACATATGTTGATACCATGCTTGGGGGGACCACAACCCAGTTTGGCCTCCACTAAGCTCCGCCCCTGGTACACGTTAACGTTGGTGACAAACTTCAGAAGCTCAGACATGTGCATAAGACTATTCTAAAAGGAATTCTTGTCACTTCATGAAGAAATGAGAAAGTTGTCAAAGGTGAGGGGCTTAACAATTCCCACGTCGATGAACAGAATTACAATGTTGATTAGATTCCTACAGAGCATATAGTAAAACAGTAGTAAGTAAAAGGTAGTGACCAGAATCTCCGAACATGACATGCATGCATGCAGGTTCAGTGAAAACTTTAAACTTGGAACTTGAAAGCAGTGGGCCTTGACCTGTTTGGTCTTTGACCTCTTGACCCCCCCTGGTCTGGAGTTGGCTAACCAAATTAACAGTTCTTGCCTGCTTCTGCTTTAGACATTGCCAGGATCATCAGAGACTTGCCTCTTTCCCTTTTCTTTCCATGTTCATGTTGTCAGCAGAGTTCAGTAGGTAATCTAACTTTGTAATCGACACCATCAGTCCATCACGTCCAATTAGCTACCCACAACTAACTGAATTTCACATCCTTCAAAACGTCTGAACTGCAACTCTCCAAACAGTCACTGTTCATGTCGTCAAGTATGGTCCAGTAGGTAGTCTAACTTCGTTATGGACCCCATCACATCACATCTAGTTATCTACCCACAACTAACTAAGCTGACGTCCTTAAAACGTCCAAAATTCTCCAAACACAAACTGTTCATGGGCACAAGAATGCCCTGCTTAATCTAGATTGGCTTTGCTAAATACTATAAGAATGGTTAGGTGCATAAGCATTTTTTAAACTGGCATTCTATTGGTCATCATCAGCAGCAGAAGCAGAGTGCACGGATTGTCATCTTGCCCAACGTAGGCTATGTACTGCAACTACTACTTTGATGGTGAGCATGTATATATTATTGTCATATTTTTCAGTGAAGTGTTCTGAACATTTCTGAATTAACATTTTGCAACCAAATCGTGATGCAGGCGAGGTTAGCAACTGATTCCAACTATCCGATTAAAGAAGCTGCTCTTGATGACGAAAACGAAAGCTAAGCGCCATCCTTAATCACTGAATCAAGGACGTTGCGATGTAAACGGTTTGGCAGGATGTTGCTAGAATTTGATTATTGCATCTGGGGCTTGCCCATTGTGCAAGGCTATCTCCTAGTTGCGCCTATGCCACAGCATTGGCAAGAATGGAAGAAGGTGAAAGTAACTCGTCTGAATTCTGAAGTCGAGAAGAGCTCATGAGAGTGACAAAAATTGATGGATGAGTGCGATGTAAACGGTTAATTTTTTCGCCATTTTCTCCTTAGAAAGCATGAATCATCTTAATTATCTAGAAGATTTGCTATAACAACTCCAGGAAACAATGTTGTTAGTCTCTTCAAGGGACAAGGGTTTATGGGTGGGTGAACAGGTGAGCAGACATGTTGATGTCCACTTCTTTAATAACCCTCCTTCCCCTCCCCTAAATCCCCCTGATTCTAGCTTGCTGACAAACACAATCCACTGAAAAGAAAAGAGCACTGCATCATCAGAGAGAGAGAAGCTACTACTATATAGAGTTGGGGGAAAAGAGGAGATTTTTTGTCTTTATAATTTGAGCACAAAGTTAGTTCTTTTCTTGGAGGAGTCTCCAGAGCAATGTTGCAGTGGCCAAGGTAGGAATGAAGAGGAGGACGAGAGGAGGAGCTGCCGCCATGGCCGTGGGCACCGGAGCTGTGTTGCTGTTCTTGGCTGCTACTCTCTTGGGGGTTAGTGCCAATACAGACTCAGATGATGGTAAGTGGTCTTTACTTCTTGTAAGCTGTAGCTAATGTATGATGTATCTTATTTGGTGCGTTTTCACTTCGGAAAATTAATCAAGTACCAGTGCATTGTTCTGGGAGATTTGGCTTGTTTCATTTGCAAGAGATGGGGAAGTAGTTGTTATTGATTCTTCAGTTTATTTTTTTGGTCAGTTCATTGCAGCATTTCACCTGCTGCTCTAAGGTGTAATTGTTTTTCCAGATTCCCTAGTGTGATAAAATGCTAGAGTTTGAACAGTTAGGGGTATAGAATAACACAAAGAACTAGTACGAAAATTTGACAAGAAGCTGAATATCATACACCCTCCTTGAAATTAAGATCGAAAGTCTTACCATTACTAAATTCAGAAGTTGCAACATCCATTTCTATGACAACCTTGCCACACATAAATAAAAAATCAATCAAAAGAAGGATCAAGTTAAGGGCTTCATTATGAACTGAACAAAAAGAACAAATTCGGGCAGAGGTTGGAAGCTACACCTAGCAGCGGATCGCAACCACGCGTTGGCATCAGGCAGCGTCGAAGCCGGCGGCAAGCTAGAGCAGAGCACCCACGGCATGCTAGGTCGGCGGGGCATGGTAGATGCAAAGGCGTCAATGTATCAGTTCCGACGACGACGAGGCGGTTGCCGCCGGCGGCGGCGGCGGCGTGGTGGACAGGCGCGCGGAAGAGCCGCCCATCTAATCTAACGGAGGGCTAAAATGCGAAAACTATCCGTATATAGGGAATAATATGAAAATAATGGATTGCTAGTAATGAAAGCGGTCTGAAACAGGGGCTTATTTGCATAACATTTGATCGATAGGAACCTATTTGCAATTTCCTTCTCTTCCACGGTTCCACCACTCCCCCGTCTCTCCTCTCTCTCTCACTTCCGGCGCCGGCGCCGCCGCGCTGCCGCCGGCCTGGCATAACCTCGCCAGTGTTCATACATCACAAGTATACCTTCCGGTCTCCTTTCCAGCTCGCCAGTCGCCACCCAGTAGCTCCACGCCTCAACCCACATGATGGGCACCGCCAAATTCCGCACCACCACCGGCATCGTCGATCCGCACCGTCGGCGCCGCCGCCCCAATTCTCTGCACCCCCCCTCTCCATCGCCTGCTACCACCCCCATGTAAACGCCGGAAGCCCCTCCATTCTCCACCTCCGTCAAGATCTCCCGCAATCTCCTCCCCAATTAAGTGGGATGCTGCTTAATTGGTGAGGGCAAGGCAAGGTGCTAGCTGATGCACAGCAGCAGAGGCATTGCGTTCCACTTTCAATTCTGAGAACCAACCATAGCATTTAACTTGCAGTACTGAGCATGAAGCACAGGTCCAGAACACAACCAGTGCTACTTGTAAAAGCATGAGCATTTAACTATCCGAATTCCTCTTGGAATTGTTTTCTTGTGAAAAGCTTTCTTGGAGAGCACCAAAGTAAGAACAAGACACTGTTATGGTCAATTGCTTGCAATTTTTATCATCCAACATTACTGATCATCCTAATCTTGTTTTTCACCTATGCAGTGGATGCTCTCAATGTCTTGTACACAAGCATGAATTCTCCACCACTGCTGACAAATTGGGTGTCACAAAATGGAGATCCCTGTGGACAGTCGTGGCTTGGGATCACTTGCTCAGGTTCCAGGGTGACAACAATGTGAGTTGAGCCTCTAAAAGGGGTTCTTTGTGGCAAACTACTTAAACTTTTTTATGTAACATTGTTTCTGCTGAATCCTCAACAGAAAATTATCTGGCATGGGGCTCAACGGGACTTTGGGCTACAACATGAATCTACTGACTGCACTAATTGAGCTGTTAGTGTGATCTCTCAGACATTCTAGTCTCAATGCCTTGGTAGTTACAGTCTACATGTTGAGAGTGGTTTTGATCTATTTTTACCTTTCTGCAGTGATACGAGCAAGAATAATCTTGGAGGCAGTGACATTCCTTATAACCTTCCTCCAAATCTTGAGAGATTGTAAGTTGCATGGTCATGCAACTCAAGCTCCTGTTGTCTTCATGTTCAATTATGTTAAGTTCTCATAAAGAACTTTATGTGCAGAAACCTTGCGGAAAACAACTTCACTGGAAGCATACCATACTCTATATCCCAAATGATTGCGCTTAGGATTTTGTAAGTTGCAGTTATTGTGCTTCATTTCTCGGGAGCTTTTGGTAAACTCTGACCAAATTTTGTAATTATGTTTGATACAGAAATCTTGGACATAATTATCTATCAACCACCAATGATATGTTCAACCAGCTAACTAACCTAACAACATTGTGAGTGGTTACCTTTATTTCTGACTGCCCATACTCACCTTGTTATCTTATGTTCAGTAATCTGTCATGTTAAGGGAAAAACTAATCCAGTTGTCCATTTCTCTCAGGGATCTCTCATACAACACACTTTCTGGAAATATTCCACAAAGCTTCAATTCCTTGACAAGTTTGAGAAAACTGTGAGTACAAATGTGTTCATAGACTTCAGTCTGTTCTGTTGACAAGAACAAAATTAATATGTTTACAAATGCAATATTTTCTCCTGTCAGTTATCTGCAGAACAACAGATTCAATGGCACAATAGATATCCTTGCTGATCTTCCCCTTACTGACTTGTGAGTTGACATGCATTTGCTTACCAACCTATTCTAATTCCTAGTTGAATTCTAATATAACATTCGATCCTACTTCAGAAATGTTGCAAATAACCAATTCACCGGATGGATACCTGATAAGCTAAAGAAAATAAGGAATCTCCAGTAAGTACTTTTATCACCAATGTAACAGTTTTTGCAGTTATAGGCATAGAGGGTGGATACCACAATTTTTCTCCTTTTGTAGGACAAATGGAAACTCGTTTGGCAGTGGTCCTTCTCCACCACCTCCACCATATCAATCTCCACCATATAAATCACCTCCATATAAACCTCCACAATCTCAACAACCTGCTGCTCCAACTACTACCGTTAACAGTAGCCCATCTGATGATGGTGGCAAACACTCTAAACTAAGTGGTGGTGACGTAGCAGGAATTGTAGTATGTTTGGTGGTTGTGGGTGCAATAGTTGCATTCTTTGTGATCAAGAGGAAATATTGGGCATTGCCATGGGGAGGAGATCCTGAACAGAAGGAACCTCTCAGCCCTATTGCTTCAGGATTTAAAGAGAGTCTTAAACGTAAGTTTCATGCTAAATGTCAGTTTAGGAATGAACTGCAAACAGTTGTGCAGTACTGTGTTGTGTTTCTGTCTCAAAACTACTCTTTTCAGAGATGAAGTCAATCAAGATCATCTCAACAATTGGCAAGGAAGAATTGCAGAAGACTGTTTCAATGAATTTAAAACCTCCAACAAAAATTGACTTGCATAAGTCCTTTGATGAAAATGATGTCACAAACAAGTCTGTCACAAGGAAAATAAGTTTGGGTTCCATCAGAACACATGCATACACAGTGGCAGACCTGCAGGTGGCAACAGGTAGCTTCAGTCCTGACAATTTAATTGGAGAGGGGTCATTTGGTCGTGTTTACAAGGCAAAATTCAATGATCATAAGGTGCTTCCACAATGATATCTTTTCCTTTCTTCAGAATCTTTTCTTTGCACCAAACATCCACTGTATTGGCTTTTTTACTGCCATAGAATCTGCAATTAAGTGGATGTGCTAAACTTACATGTTAAATCTATATTGTCCTAGACAGTAGTCAAAGGTGATATGCACCAGTTGATCTATATCTGCTTGGAAATTTCTAACTGTGGTAGCATGAAAGTGTTCTGTTTACACTGCTTTTTATGTCTTCATGCAATTTATGCTTGTATTATACTGTCATGTTGTCTTTCCTTTATTAAATAAAACATATGCAGGTACTCAATACTCTTAATATATGGAGTCACGGCAATTATTTAGTACCATCTCAGGAGCATTGATTATATTGTGCTAATAGGATGCAGTGTTCTCATTCCCCCCCCCCCCCCCCCCAAAAAAAAAAAACTCTGCACTTCTTTTTTCTGATTTTTAAAGTTTTAAAGACTATATAAGATTCAAGACATAATTGTGTGGTACTTTCAAATCATCATCCCAGCTATTGCATATTTCCGTTATCACCATTTCTTGTTACTTTCAGGTCCTTGCCGTGAAGAAGATTAATTTCTCTGCACTCCCGAGCCATCCTTCAGATTTGTTCATTGAGTTAGTTGCAAATATTTCAAGGTTTAATCATCCAAACCTTGCTGAGTTAGTTAGCTACTGCTCAGAGCATGGGCAGTGCTTACTGGCATATGAATACTACCGAAATGGTTCTCTCAATGACTTCCTTCATCTAGTGGATGATCAAAGCCAACCACTATCTTGGAATAGCCGTGTGAAGATTTCCCTTGGATCTGCGAGGGCATTAGAGTAAGTGAAAGAAATATGTAATCCTTCCTTAAGTTTTAGAACTGAAAATTCATGTCAATCATGTGAAACTTTCAGATATCTACATGAAACTTGCTCACCGTCTGTGATACACAAGAATTTCAAGTCATCCAACATTTTTCTGGATAATGAGCTAAATCCTCATCTTTCAGATTCTGGGTTTGCGGGCCTTATTCCTAACCAGGAATCCCAGGTAATATATAGTAGGCAGTATATCTTCCAACTGTCTTACCACTATATGACATGAATTTAATTGATAGCACAATTTAATTGCCTGCAGAAATGCTTTACACTTTTTTTGTTCATTGAAGTTTCTAGCTTTGACTTAAAAAAAACTTCATGTGATATACTGAAAATATCAAATATGATTATTGAAATAACATGATAAAGAGATGCAGGACCGGCATATTCTGTAGTCTGTACTCTACAGTCCATGGTTACATGTTATCACTATGTTTTGCCAAATTTTGTTACTGAAATGCTTATAAACAAATTTGGGGTACCAAGATTTCTATCCAGACATACTTACAAAGTGATAATTTCAGGCATCAGACAAGAACTCAGGATACAGGGCTCCTGAGGTGACCATGTCTGGCCAGTACTCCCTGAAGAGTGATGTCTACAGCTTCGGCGTTGTAATGCTAGAGCTCCTGACTGGCCGGAAACCTTTTGACAGGTGAACACACGGATTATTGCACCATCACCATTCCTCCTCAAACCTTCTCAAGTTCCCGACATTGCACGGTCCTCTGAAGTCTGAACTGAACTGCCACTCTCTGTCTGAACATTTGTAGATCCCGACCACGGTCCGAGCAGTCACTGGTCCGGTGGGCAATTCCCCAGCTGCACGACATCGACGCGCTGGACCGGATGGTCGATCCAGCACTCCAGGGACTGTACCCTTCGAAATCCCTCTCCCGCTTCGCTGACGCGATCGCGCTCTGCATTCAGGTCAGACAACCATGATGATCAGTGATCACCCTCGGCATTGGCTTCTCCTTTGCTCTCCAAATGATTCTGTTTTTTCTTTTGCACAATGCCGATCCTGTTTGCTCCTCAACTGACAGCCTGAGCCAGAGTTCAGGCCGCCAATGTCGGAGGTCGTCCAGTTGCTGGTCCGCCTCGTGCAGAGAGCGAACATGACGAGGATGTGCGGCACCGACGATCACTCGTGGCGGCGCGACGGCGGGTCTGGCGACTGCGAACCATAATAAAGGGAAAGAAAATGATGCTGTATATACACGCGAGTGATGTGCTGTTCAAAGATGTTTCTTTGCTAGGTGGGTAGTAAAAATAAGCTTTGCAGTTTAATGATTTGCTAGGTGGATAAGTACAAAAAAAGTTTGCAGTTTGCTGATTTGGGCGTAAGTAAGCTAGCAGCACCCTGTGGCCTGTCACCTGTAAGTGCACCAGTGCCAAACCAAGAAATGGATGATGATTTTCCATGCACTTTTAATGTGTAATGTGCAATGCTCAAAGCTGTTGAGAGTCTCCTGCAAAACCTGGTCTGATTTGCAAATGCGATATTGCAGGACCTTTTATGAAAAAAAAGACACTCATTGATAAATTTTCTTCTAAATAAAAATTTATCAAAGTACAATATAATTAAAGTGCAATTATTATAACTTATATATAACTACAATATAAACTCCATGGTAGCACGTTGCTTCCACAAAGCAGATGCCACATGTATTTACATTTGATAAGATTTAATATAGATACTCGTATTTATAGTTAGTTATTATTTCCGTCTGGTAGTCTAGTCTTCAAAAGTAATTATATAGATAGATATGTGTTTATAGGAATGAGTGAGCGCCGCATTTGTAATGTGTTTAAAAAAAAAGGGAAAACGTAATCCAAACTAGTTGTATTTGTGCAAAAAGGGAGCGTCAGTTGTGTAAGACTTGTCACCATCAGGGCTTGTGTGAATGTGTGTGGACGGATCGGCCCAATGTATTCGCGGCCCGTTAAGGTTTTGGGCCGAAGGCCCATCTTTGCCACGCCAGCACATCCGCGCGGGCGTTCGTCGTTTCTCTAGCCGGTGCGGCGGCCGCCACTCCACTCCACCCACCGCCCTCGCCCCCGCCGCGCATCCCACCCACACCGACGGACCGACCGCAACGACGCACATCTCCCTTCCCTAATCCGCTCCACCGCTCCGCTCGCCTCGTCGTCGCCGGCGACTCCTGGTACGCCCGTCTCTCTCTCTCTCTCTCTTTCTCCCCTACTCTCCCTGTCTCCATCCTCTTAGCTAGCTGCGCAGCGAATTGCTTGGACATAGCGTCGGATTGCGGCCGCTTTTTGCTGTGTAGATTTGCGGTGTCTGCTTTGGTAGGGAGTTAGCTCGATCCGCGGCGCATCACGCCAAGGAACTAGATGTGATAGTAGGATTTAAGCAGCAACTGATTTTCCCGGCAGGGGCTCCCTGATGCTTGCGTGAGGGATCCTGCCTAGTACATAGGAGGAGGAAGTGGCAATTAGGTTCACAATTCTCCAGTTTCATATGGTCGACGATGCTGCATGCTAAGGAGGCATTCAAGAAGATGCACTCGGTTGCCAAGAATTACTGTGGAGGAGGGTTAGCTGCTTCAGATGCATTTTCAGGTACTGTCCTAACTCCTGACGTTTGTTATCCAGTTCCTATGTTTTTCAACCAAGGAAAGGTGCTAACTGCTAATTCATTTCTTTGCATTTCATCAGTATCTGATCTTGGGCGTTCTCTGAAATCCTCGCGCAAAGCATCGAGGCATGTTGTTTCGTGCAAGGCGCGCTCATTTACGCAGTGTTCCCTAGGTGGTGGTTCTGCAGACCAAGAGATTGTGATTGCTCTGGGTAGCAATGTGGGGGATAGAATCAGCACGTTTGACAGGGCATTGCGTATGTTGAAGAACTCAGGCGTAAACATCACCAGGCACGCCTGCTTGTATGAGACCGCTCCTGCTTATGTGATTGATCAGCCACGGTTCCTGAACTCTGCTGTTAGGGGTACAACTAAGCTGGTACCTCATGAATTGCTCAAGAGGCTAAAGGAAATTGAGAAGGATATAGGTCGCACTGATGGGATAAGGTATGGTCCCAGACCGATTGATCTAGACATTCTTCTGTATGGCAACTCCCAGATTAGGACTGAGAATCTAATTGTGCCACATGAACGCATCCATGAGAGGCCATTCGTTTTAGCACCTCTTGTGGACCTTCTAGGTTCATCCACTAATGATGGTGTGGAAAAAAGTTGGCATTCTCTTGCAAAGTGCACCGGTGGGTTCTTTGGATTATGGAATAAACTTGGGGGCGAATCTATAATTGGAACAGAAGGAATTAAAAGGGTATTGCCTGTGGGAAATCGTCTGTTGGATTGGTCTGAGAGGACCCTTGTCATGGGGGTGCTTAATCTGGCACCAGACAGCTTCAGCGATGGTGGTAAGTTCCAGGAAGTGGAAGCTGCCATTTCGCAGGCCAAGTTGTTGATATCAGAAGGTGCAGACATCATTGATATTGGTGCTCAATCCACCAGGCCTTTTGCAAGAAGATTATCTGCAGATGAAGAGCTTGAGAGGTTGGTTCCTGTCCTAGATGCAATTAGGGAAGTTTCTGAGATGGAAGGCAAGCTGCTCTCAGTGGATACGTTCTATGCAGAAGTCGCTGCTGAAGCTGTGAAAAGAGGAGTTCACATTGTTAATGATGTATCCAGTGGACAGATTGACCCAAAAATTCTTGAAGTTGTAGCTGAACTTGGAGTTCCTTATGTTACTATGCACACGAGAGGAGATCCATCTACTATGCAAAGTGAACAGAATCTACTGTACGGTGATGTCTGTAATGAAGTTGCTTCTGAGCTATATACAAGTGTGAGAGAAGCAGAGTTGTCTGGGATTCCTTTGTGGAGGATTGTTCTTGATCCTGGCATCGGATTCTCCAAGAAATCCAAACATAACCTTGAAGTGATTATGGGCTTGGAATCCATTAGAGAAGAGATGGGTAAAATGAGTTTAGGTGCTTCACGTGTGCCAATTTTGCTTGGACCTTCAAGGAAAAGATTTTTGGGTGAAATATGCAATCGTGCTAATCCAGTTGAGAGAGACGTAGCCACTGTTGCAGCTGCTACAGCTGGGATGTTGAATGGTGCTAATATAGTTAGGGTCCATAATGTTGGATATGGTGTAGATGCTGCAAAGGTCTGTGATGCATTGAGCAAGGGCAGATGATTATGCTACATTAATGGAATATAGATTATACTACAGTTTTGTACTAGAAATAGTGACCAAGAATAATAACTCTGCCACAATGTTGGCTTCTCAGATAATACCATAGGGCATCATCACAGAAAGCATGAACACAAAACTATTATGTGAGCCAGAGATGGAGCTTTTCCCTTTGTCACATCGTTTCAATAATCTTCTTTGAGGTGATGGTTACACAATTCCCTAAAGTTTTGACCTTTCAGGATTTCCAATTGTCTACATATCTGATTTGTTTGGATCACTGAAGTTATTCCAGCTTGCCTGCAATTTCATTTCTTTTTCTTTGGATTGTGTTATGCTCAAGTTGGGCATACAGGTCTCTACACTTGGTCTATGATTTAACCATGTTTCTGAGGTTTTTTATTACTTAATTTTGGAAACTATTTGCAAAGCATCTGTTGCTGGTACAGAATTGCTTGCCACCTCCCATACAGATTTGGATTTTCAGTCTGAACTTCTTTGAAGTGCTGTTTTTAGGTGGGTGTGTGGGTACCTGATATCCTTAAGATTGATAGTTTGACAAAGAATCACGGGTACACGATACGGGTATGGCGATATAGGTACGGTGATACGCAATTTTATGAAAACAAGGATACTTCGATATGATGAGTATATATATAATATATATTAAAATGTGTGTAATTTAAAAATTGAGACAGCTAGATACTGAGGTTACCTTAGAATGAATTGCTTGACTCCTTGTAAGGACAGGGACAAGCGGACAGCATCACATTCACAGCAGCAAGCCAGCAAGTGCATGTAAATATGTAGTCACAAGGACAGTTAGAATTCAGAAACTCATATTTCATAAGAAATAGAAAATAATAGGTTAGTAGCAGTAGCTTACCTAGCAAACCAGGAGCAAAAACTTCCATGCTCGATTAGAAAATAAGTAAATAACCTCCAATGAAACACAGGAACAGAAATTCTAAAGCAAGTGTTTAGGGCATAAGTGCGTTACATACACATTACAAATCAAGTTCTAAAGCAATTGTTTAGGGCAGTGCACTACACAACATGACAAGTTGACAACAATAAAACATAGGGATACAAGGCAAGGCAGTAGAGCACAAACCAAATATGGGAGAATGTGAGAGACAGTTTAGCACTCCATATCTTCATACTCTTCATCTTCATCTTCCTCGTCTTCACCTTCAGGTTTAGCTTCATTGTTGTGACTTGAAATTTCTCCTCCATCATCATATATTATCGCCTTAAATTCAGGCTCATCAAGTATGAGGTTAACTCCTTCAAGGATTTCAACACCATCAAATGTCTCAGCCATCTCCCCCAACATCCCACATTTGGGTTGGTGCCAATTAATAATCCTCAGAGTTCCTTGAAAGAAGACGCAAATTGTTATGAACAAACACTAAATCCTTAATAAGTTCAGGTGTTAGCTTGTTTCTTCTTAAGCTATGGATAAAATCATAGGTACTCCAATTTCTTTCACAACAACAAGAAGAAGCTGGCTGGCCAAGTAACTTGAAAGCTAATGCTTTAGCTCAGGTGTCCTAGACCCATAAGTGCCCTACCATTGCTTTGGGTCAAAATGAGCTATCTCGTTTTTTTAGCTTTACCAGTAGCATCTTCCTTCTTCAGTTGCTCCAGGAGAGGAACTGTCACCTTTGGACATGTTTTAACACATTTCCCTTCAATCTTCAGCAAATGTACTCGGACTCTAAAATAGTTTCCAGGTATAATATAACCACAAATTTGACATTCTGATTTGGCATTTCCTTTCTAACGACCACTAGTTTTTTCAAGTTTTTTTAACATGGTGCCATAGAAGATACTTATCATTTATACTATCATTAACATTGGCACTAGCTGTAGCATCTTCATTACTAGGAGTAGCCCGAGTAGAAGGAGAGCTTGCACTTTGAGCAGAAGTACCATCAGCCATTTCTAAAACAAATGTACTACAACATGACTGCACACAAGAGGACTAGAGGAGAGAAGAGACCTGGACCTGGAAGAGGAGTAGAGCAGAGCAGAGAAGATAGAGAACTAACCTCGATCTGGAGGTTGAAGGGGAGCTCATGCTCTAGGCAGTGACGCCAGGTCGCGAGTGATGGTGTATCGGCGAGATGGGTGACGGTGCATCAACGGCGCGTTGGGTGATGACTCGGCTATGCGATAGAAGACAGTGTCACGTTTGAAATTTTCATCCAAAATTCTAAATACATGTGTATTTAACCAGCATCTATAAATCAACCGAGATATATAATAACAATATTGGTGCAAGTATTTAAACTAATAATAAAACAAGTATATTATTTTAACAGACGTAGATATAATCTTTCAAACAATTAAATGATCTAAGCAAAAAAAAAAACTACTAACAACGAGACTCTAACACCATAGGCAGGTTGATCAGAACTTAGCCTAATCCTCTAGATCAATTTTTTCACTATAAAACTCATCCTCTAATAATGAATTATTGTAAGGTATGTAAATAAAATACTCAACAAGCAACATAGCAAATATGTGCACATGATATAATAAAGTAGGACATAATAAGGCTAATTTACATAAACAACATTTAATAAATATTTAAGAATAGTGAAATAGTTAGATAATTAAACAATGTTAAATCATCATTGTATAACCTATCCTAATTGCACATGGTCAAACCACTCCACACCCAAAATTACCATAATTCTCTCAATCAGCACAATAGTTAGCATTAATGAAAAGTGTGAGACTAATGACAAAAAATATTATTAAGATTTCTCATAACCATGGGTACGTCTATTCGAATAGTTTTATTTTAATCAGAGATATATAATTTTTATTACAAGACACAATTTCACAACATATTATCATACGTCTAAATACCACTATGATACCTTAAAAAAAGACTTATGACAAGATCCTTCACATAATACTCCTAACATAATGGTCACTGCCAAGTAGTCTTTAGTAGAGGTGGTTTAAACTCTAGACGAAAGAAACTCTTGCCTCCAAAATTGGACTTATTAGCAATACCACTATTGATTTATTGGCATTACTACCTATAAATTAAACACACCATAGTGTCTCTTGTTGGGATATGATACACTACAAATCTAGTTATTATCTATTCTAGATTGTGGTTAGTACGATCAATGCTTACAACAGTAATTCACGAACCGGTTCTTAATTGTCATGAGCACAACATCACAACCATATACTCACAACCCACCATTAGTTAGATTTTAATTGAACAATTATTAATTATTAATTAACCAAACACAACCATCCATTGTGAGCTATCATTAATTACTTATAATTAAGAATAAGTGATGCATTAATTATCCTATAAGTAAATCTAGTATTTCTAAGTATGGATAAGCAATTATACTAAACATCTAGCTAAATTAAGCTAGTCAAATTATAGTCAAGATAATAAGGGATAAGGTAATGTAAATTGACCATATCAAAGAAACATAGATTCACATCATCCAATGACATTCAAAAATCAATATATATTTGAAGTAAAATGGGAATTTAAATCTAGAATCAATATGTTTAAAGGATGTTTGGATTTATGTAACTTGCCTTACTACTCTGTAAATACTTCTGAACCTTCTTCATCGAAGATAGACTCTCAGAAACATCGAAAGCTAAAGTCAAATAAAAAAACTAACAAAAATAGTATATAAGAATAAAGAAACAATACATGTGAATATTTTTAATGGATACATCTTGATTTTTAGAGAATTTAGTAACTTAAACCAACTGATTTGGACTTAGGAAAAATTAGTTATGATTTTTCTAAAATTAAACTAATTTAAAACATATACAGAAAATTGATGAAGAAATTATGACATCATAAAAATTATTTTTAAATAGGAAAATTGATTTATTATGTCATATAGACTTGGTTCAACATATACAAGGTTCATAGAGACATTCTACAGGAATCAACGTTCAAGATCTAGTTGACCTAGGGTTGACTAGGATTGATAGCTAAGATCGATCCCAATCTAGGGTTTAAGGTGGAGGCCACATGGGCATCTAGCTAGCCACCATGCAGGACAAGAAGGATGATATGGCGCTGACATGGATCAACTAGCGACAAGTGGCACGAGAACCTATAGTCACTGGCGTTCCACGGCACAGCAACGTGAACCAAGGGCACCAAGATAATGAGTAAGACGAGACAAACTCTATGAGCTACTATATGGTGAAGAAGGACAACGGATGATGACTAGCAACGAGTTGGAAGTAGCTGCGACTTTGGGTTAATGACGAGGATGATGTTTTGATGACAAACGATGAAGGCGAGGTGGTGGTCAGGGTGCTCCTCCTTGCGAATCCGACGATGGTGATGGTGTGCTCCAATGATGGATGAAATGGCAACACGGCTCGATTGGAGTCGACAGGCGGTGGTGGTGCTTAAGCTCGCGACACGGCTAGGGTTAGGTGGCACAGCGGGCTAAAACGAAAGTGGTGGTAGAAAGAGGAGAACATGTGGGTTCTATTTATAGCATGGGATAAGTGAGTTTGGGGCGAAAATGACAGTTAGGGTGATGAAAAAAGCTAGGGTTTTCATCGGTTGGATAAGCTCGAGTCCGAGCTTGATACAAAGTGAAACAAACGTGTTTTTGCTTTGAATCTTGAGGGAAAAGATGGAGTAAGATAAGGAGAATAAAACCCTAACCTAATTTGACGTGGGAACAAATAGGGAGGCCGGATGTCAAAAGCGGTAGCAGCGGAGTCCGGCTCTGACTCAAGGTAAAAGAAGGCCTTGACAGTTAAGGACCACCTATTGGCAGCAGAGAGAGGAGAGGGGCATAGGCTGGTTGGCCTACCTTAGGCTAGTGTGGGAGGAAGGCAATATAGGCCGAAGGCCATGTGTGCGCGGGAAGGAAGGAAGAAGGTGAGTCGAATTTGGTCAAGTGGCATAAGGAAAATTTTAAAATAAATTTTGGTTTAAATTATTCACTGAAATATTATATCATTTTAAAAAAAATACTACTCTTGTTTAAATAATTTCAAAAAAATACAGGGGCTTTAATAAAATTTTATCTAGCCTATTTTTATGTTAAAATCTGTTAAGGTTTTTATTAAGGTTCTATTTTAGAATTTTAAATAATTTTTAAAAATATATTAAGAAGTATATTATTAAATTAAACGATTTTTAGCATATGAGAACGATTTTACACTTGCAGGATGCCATCGTTAAGGATAATGAAGTAGTGTTGAATTAGGTTTTTATAGGAGGTGTAACATGTATTGAGCCATAGAGATCGTGGACGTATCGGTCGCGTATCGACCACGTATCATCAATTTTTTTAAAAAATGGAAAATCACCTGATACTTCGGTGATACACATATCACCATACCATACGCGTATCGCATTATCACACATGTATCGATATGCATACGGCAGCTGGCTATCGGTGATACATAGTAGTTTGATACTGTGTCCAGGTGATACATAGTAGTTTGATACTGTGTCCAGTGTTGAAACTGTCAGAATGCAAGTGCCGGATGATTAAACTGTCATCCAGAATGGCTGTTCCATGATATCGATTCAGGTTTCTGAGGACATTTCTTTTTTCTAGTTATTGGATTTTTCTATCATTAAGATTACATTCATTCAGTTCCATAAAGTTGCATGTAACAACAGCTTTTGGCAACATGTTGTGTTGGTCATATGTATCTCCTCCTGTTTGGTTCTACATTGTGTTTATCTTACGTCACTTATTTAACTATTGTTAAAAGATGGCATTTTTTGTGTTATCCCAAACAAATGTTCCACAACTGGATGATGGTTCGTTGATGGATTCCTATTGTTGAGTCCTAATATTGCAAGTGCCGCATGAACCTTTGGCAAATTATCCCTGAGGGCATTGCTATCTCCAACTTCCATGCAAAGTTAGATGTTTATCACATTCTCTGTGCCCCTATTTTGAGTCATGGGCATTCACTCACATTTCTCTTCGTAGTATGGGCAATTTGTAGGGAAAGTTTTGTTCTACATTTCTGATGTGCAGCAGTAGTCAAGGATGAACAGCCATAACTGCATTGTGATGTGGATCTGCCAAATGTGAAAGAGATCAAGCAAGGAATAGTCCAACAAACTAATATGATATTCGGAATAAATGAGCTTGAAAGCCAAGCAGGGAAATTGAGATGGATTTTGGTACAGGAGGAAGACAAATCCTTGACTGTTCTCTGAATGAACTGTCACAGTGGCTTACTTTTCTACACTTTATTCTCTGTAAATGTAAAAGGGTGTAATAATCTGAAACACAATTAAAACTAGTATTAATTTGATTTGATGATGATCCAAACTTTTGTTCACCTTCGTGTACCTGTGTGATGACTGATGATTCATAAATTTCTTGTCTGCTCGCTGAATTGAGAAGAACTGAATTTGCTCATCAACTTGCCCTTATCTTCAGTATTAGTGAACAACGGTCTGAATTGTATATATATAGACCTGACTCTCTTTATACTCTTAGCGTCTTAGTCACTGTACATAATTGCCAGTCTAGATATCCTCGGCGCGCTAGCTTTTCTCTCCGGCGAGCCGACCCTTTCCTCCTCATCGTCGACGTCTTCTTCCCGCCACCGACCCTTCTCTCGGCACTCTCCTTGCTCTCTCGCCTCCGTTTCTTCTTCTCCCCGTCTCTCCCGCAGTCATTTTCTTTTCTCCGTCCCACCTCCACGCGACCAAGCGACGGTCTTGATCCGCCCCCTCGTTTTGCCTTGCACCCGACCAGTTCTTCCTATTACTCCCGTACCCCCATCAGCTTCAGTTCCCTCTATCTCTCATATGGTCACCCACTCAGCACTACGGGCTCTCCGCCGTCCACATCTCTATCTCGCCCATTCCGGCGATATCTCGCTCCACCCTGGCCGACCCTTAGTGGCGCGCGGCCATGGTCGATGAGTACAAGGCCCTAATGGACAACGAGACCTGGCGCCTCGTCCCCCGTCCTCCCGGCACCAACATTGTGACCGGTAAGTGGATTTTCAAACATAAATTCCACGCCGATGGCTCTCTTGCCCGTCACAAGGTTCGCTGGGTAGTCCAGGGTTTCTCCCAACTACCCGGTGTCGATTACGACGAGACTTTCAGTCCCGTCGTCAAACCCGCCATCATTCGGGTCGTCCTCACTTTGGTTGCCTCGCGCTCCTGGCCGATCCATCAGCTAGACGTGAAGAACGCTTTACTTTACGGCCACCTGATGGAAATGGTCTACTGCCAGCAGCCCCTAGGCTTCGTCGACCCTTCTCGTCCCGACGACGTTTGTCTTCTTCAACGTTCTCTCTATGGCCTCAAACAAGTCTCTCGTACCTGATATCAGCGCTTTGCTGTCTATCTTCGGCACATCGGCTTCGTGGCCTCTGCGTCCGATAGTTTCCTGTTCACTTTCTATATCGGCTTCGCTACTGCCTATCTACTTCTATATGTCGACGACATTGTCCTTATAGCGTCTTTGACATCTCTTCTCGACCAGATCATGGCCCGACTCCATTCTAAGTTCGCCATGACCGATCTTGGTCCTTTCCACCATTTCCTTGGTATCTTCGTCACCCGTTCCTCCCACGGGCTCTTTCTTTCCCAACGCCAGTACGCCATCGACCTACTCCAGCATGCGGGCATGGCCGATTATCACCCCACGGCCACCCCAGTTGACACTCGAGCCAAACTCTCCGCTGCCGATGGCGCACTCGTTGCCGATCCCTCTCACTATCGGAGTCTTGCCGAGGCTCTCCAATACCTCATCCTCACCCTGCCCGACCTCACGTATGCTGTTCAGCAAGTGTGCTTCTTCATACACACTCCGCGCGAACCTCACCTCGCGCTGTTCAAGCGAATCCTACACTACGTGAAGGGCACCCTCTCCAGCGGGCTGCATCTCAGCTCCAGCCCCATCAACTCCCTTACCACGTACTCTGACGCGGACTAGGCAGGCTGCCCCGACTCTCGATGCTCTACATCCGGCTACTGTGTTTACCTCGGTGACACTCTCGTATCCTAGTCCTCAAAACGCCAGACTACAGTATCCCGGTCCAGCGCCGAAGCTAAGTACCGCGCCGTCGCCGAATGCTGCTGGTTTCACCAGCTTCTCCAGAAGCTCCGTGCACCCTTCCGTTGCGACTGCACGAATGTTAGACAGACCACTGACCTGGATTGTATATATATGTACCGACCTTCGACACTGTACACAATTCTACATCAACACAACACGAGGAGGAGCAATCTCAGCCGTACACAATCCATCGACGGCCCAGAATCACCCGCCGCGACCCTTCTCCCGGTCTACCCCGGCACCGCGGCTCGCCCCCAATCCGCCACCTAGCCCCGTCGATTCCGCCTCAGATCGGCGAGGCGAGGCGCGGAACCGCCGCGAGATCGGCCGGCCGATCCGATCCGCTCACGTGGTCTCGCCGGATCAGGTTGGTTCGCCGCCGCCGCCGCCGCCGATGGCCATGGAGACGCCGCCGCCGTTCCAGGAGTCCGCCCACTGCGACGTCTGCCGTTGCACCTTCACCACCTTCCGCCGCCGCGTACGAATCCTCTCCCTGTCCCTGTCCCTCACCCTCTCTCAGTATGTTGGTCCATGGGTGGGATGGTCTGTGCTGTGAATCGAATCTTTGATCGCTAGCAGTAGAGGGAGTACCGTATATTCCTGACGGATTTACGCTCTTGCAGCATCACTGCCGCAGCTGCGGGAGGACGCTCTGCTACGAGCACTCTTCGTACCACATGGTAAGAGTTCGTAAATTGAGGTTGTTCTTGTGTGATTTCGTGAGAAATTGTGCTTGATCCAGCAGTGTAAATGCTCGGGGAGTTGGGTTGCAAGCTTGATCTCTTTTGCTTCAATTGGTTGCAGGCTCTGCCGCAGTACGGGATATACACGGACGTGAGAGTCTGTTACGATTGCTTCAACAAATCCTCCAGGTAGCCAGCCCTCGTATGAGCTATTTGATTGCTACAATCAAACTGTCTACTCGCTTATGTTTGGTCTAGGAATAAGCTGCTTTCCTTGACTATATAATTACTGATGTCCTGTATAATGTTGCAGTCATGGGGTTGTTGGCAATGCCAGTTCACCTAGGAGTGTATTTAGTGCAGCCAACTCCTTTTCCGGGTTAAACTTGGGTAAGGATGATGCTTCATCACCTACGAAAAATTCCGCGACTCACAGTGTCGCTCCTGTTATTGAGTGCAAATGTGGAATGCCTTTGTGCATATGTGAGGCACCGAAACCGGAACCTGCACCTGTAAAGGTAGATGACAGTCCATTTTATTTTATCAACACCTCAGTTTTTTGTGCCTCTGCCTGATGATCATTAATATGAAGGAGAGTATCAGCACAACTTCCTCAAGCGCACAGTCGAATCCTAGGCCAAAAAAATCTTCTAGCAACCAACAATCAGCTGAATCAAGTGCCAAGAAGGCTTCGGCCACTTCAAGCAGCAACTCAAGGTTCGTTAGAATTCACTTTCTTCCATTCTGAAGTGGAATGCTTGACTTACCCTTTTGTCATTTATCTCTACAAATCTTTGTATTATACTACGCCTGTATATACTTAGCTTTATTTATCAAGATCTAAAAGCATATTTTGGTCATTATCTTACTGTCACTTCTTCTGCATGTTTGTAATTGAAACATTGACATCTGCATTAGGCACAGATGTTCAAACTGATCCTCTGATCTCTTTGTAACTAGCTCATTATTGTTTTTGTTTCAGCTCATTCTTAAATCTTGGCCTGATGAGCAACGATACCAGTGATAAGGGTCTTTCTGAATATGATGTTACTGGGGAGGTCAGTTTGTTTAAAAAATATCTCAGCATCTCTCTTTCTGTTCCATTTTTCACCATACAGTACAAGTGGCATTTCTGGCCCGGCAAAGTTGAAGTCTGTCTAACCCAGTTATTACCCCTTTTAGGGACTGAGGGAAGCAATTAAGACTGGGGATATTAAAGCTGTCAAGAAACTTCTGAGCCAGGTAATTTTTTTGTCTTGTCTACTTTTTTAAACTTGATTCTTACATCGAACACTGGGCAGGGAGTGGATTCTAACTACTGCGACAAGCAAGGATTTACTTTGCTACATTTGGTATGTGCTATCTTATTATCTCCCTTTTGGCTGACTTTTATTCGGATACCATTTTATCATTTTCTTAAATACCTCCATAAACATCTGATCAAACAAGATAACAAGAGTAACCGAATTTGCTGTGTAAAGACAAAAACACATCCATGCATCAGGATAACATATAACGATAATGGATTGGTTATTTGGTTCTGAAAATACCAATCAATGAAATATCCAAGAAACACTCTAAATCATTTTGTTTTTTATCAACTAGTTGCTTTCTTATGCGTGGGTTGCAAATCTATGTACATTTTTTGTACAATTGACGAACCCTCATCCCAGGATAAGCACTTATCCCAGTTCACTTGTAAATAATCTACTTGTGTTTGATATATACATCTCAAATTCATATGGGGAAATCACACTCTGATGTACATCCTTTTATGGAAAATTGCAGGCTGCACTATTTAACCAGACAGAGATTGCTCTTATTCTTATGGATAATGGAGCAAATGTTCAGAGCAAAAATGGACAAGGTTGCTTCTTTTTACTATTTGAACCCATTTTCATAGGCACAAAAATTCACTTGAATATGTTCTCTCCCATCATCTGTTCCGCTCCTGTTTTTCAAATTTTGCTTGATTTGCATGATAACTTCTCTGTTCTAAAGGAAAATACATGTTTGTTAATATGACATAATGGAGCTAATATGACCTCAGGAGCCTTTTATCTTTTCATTTATATTGTCAAGGTCAGGCTGGGTAGAATATAAGCAGTACCATGTATCTGGGCTTTTCGGGGCTTCTTGCCCTGTTTAGCTGATGTAGTCATTGGTTTCCTTGTGGTCAGCACACCGTAGGAAATGTTTCTTTTCGATCGGATTGTCAGCGGCGTGACAGGTTTAGCTTGCGGAAGCACCTTTTTTGGTTTAATTAACTCGAGCCATTTTGGGTCGGGACTATTTGTCCCAAACCCTAGTGTTGGGGCCAATGCTCATTTCAGTTCGTCTATAGATATGTTTGCTGGTGCTGGAGTTGTTAACAATCATCATGAGTTTTTTTTTTTTTGTGCAGGGGAAACTCCATTGGATTGTGCTCCAGCCATGCTGCAATACAAAATGCGACAAAAGATGGAAGAACTTGCGGCATCACAACGACCTGAGTGACTGTTTCTCCTCTTGTTCATGTACCAAAGATATTGTCCCCCACCGCATGGCCCCGAATAAAACCATTCTTGACATCCGACCGAGGCCCTCTTTGCTGTGGCCTGTGGGTATAATAGTAATTCGGTTGGCACATCACCTGCAAAAAAAAAGGTGAAATGATACCAATTAATAAGATGCTGTTTTGCCTGCCAAAAATAATTTACCCTGTTCAACCTTACCATTTCATCGTGTATCGATATGAACGTGTATTTGTCCTGTCTAATACTGTAGCATGGATCAGAAGAAAATACTTCTATGTATACAGTGGTATTTGCTCGCCGGCAGAAGGATGAAGCAGCGTTTGGCTTGGCACAGCCTCGTCAGAGCCGCCGCGGCACAGATCATTTTTTCTTGGGGACGCCTACGGAAAAATCTGGCGAGCTATTCGCCAAGATCTTCTGCTTCTCATAAAATATTCAAACCTACCTACATTCTGCCGCTCTGCTCGGGACAGCGACTAAAATGAGCCCTAAATTCATTGGGCGCAAGATCTTTTAATAACTGATGACTCCGATGACGGATGCTTCTGTGTGTAAAATAGTCCTTGTAACGAGTTAGTGGCAATTTTTTTTAGAAATATTGGATGGAACTTGTTGGCCATTTTTAAGACCAGTGTGCAATTGTAACTCATGATGAGTTGATCAACCACAACCAAATTTAAATTTTAAAACATACATTTAAATGATTTTAGATTTTTATTTATTGTAATTTATTTTTCTAGCACTAGCTTTATCATGAATAATAAAAAATAAAAGTATTGCTCATAAATTATTTTTTTCTTCATCTGAAATTTATTTCTAGATTTATCCGTCTTAGTCGTATTATATTATGTTTCGTAAACATGAGATATATAACTAATTATATTTTTTTAAGTGGTAGACAAAAGTATTTATTAACGATGAGATGTCCATGAAAATTTTATCAATTTAAAAATATATCCAATCTAATAAAAACTCGTTTATAATTGTATTGTGTTTTTTAAAAAAACATATCATACAACGTATGCCATACCTATTCATCTAACTTTATTATCCAACAAATATCGTTATCTTACTCAATATAAAAAATATCTCTCAACCACCATCCACCAACAACCAGTCGACGAGTAAATCATCCAATCGGAGGAGAACCGCGTGAAAGAAAGCCACGCGCTGGGCGTGCAGAGAGGATCCCCGCCTGCTGCGCGCCACTCTCCGAGAGAGAGATTTAGCCCCAAGCGTCGACCGGGAACTGTGGCCCCGCGTGGCCACGTGGAAAAGAGACGCCACGGCGGATTGATAAAGAGCGCCTTCCCCTCTTCCCCGTCGCCGGCCGGACACGACCGCCACGCGCATTCCAGCGACGCGGACGAGGCGGCAGAGCTAGGGTTTGCGATTTTTCTCTCCTTCGCTTCTCTCTCGTCTCTCGGTAGGGTGCTGCCGCGCTTGTTGGCTCGTGTTGTTCTCTTGTGCGCCGCGCTGTGCGGGTGCTGATGTGGTTGGTGGTGGGGCGATTTTTTTTTCTTTTTGCAGGTGAATTTGTGTGTTTTGGCGGAGGAGGGAGGGAGGGAGGGAGGGAGATGATGGAGGAGGGGCTGCCGGTGGTGGGTCTGCCGGTATTTTTTCTCTCTTCGTACAATTTTCGTTGTTGTTGTGATGTTAATTTAGGTTGTTTGAGCGGTTAGTTTTGGTGATGTGAATGAATGAGCTAGGGGATTGTGCTAGTAGTGTAGGTTTTGGGTTTATATCTGTAAGGAGAGCCGTTACCTGTAGGAGCTGCTTCGTTAGATGTTAATAGCTGGGTCATTTCGTCAGTGGCGGAGCTTGAGGGAAATCTAAGAGGGGGCCAACTACTCTACAGTAAAACGTTGTAAAGTATATATGTGAAATAAATAGAAATATTGTTTTTGATGGTAGAGATTTAAGTACGTTGTTTATACTAGAGGCAATATATTGAATTTTTTTGGGGGAAAAGTAGGTTTGTGAGAGTTATTTTATCAAGTATTGCATGGTATATCTTAGCAATGTATTAGAGTTTGAGAAAATCAGTAGATTTATAAGAGCTATTTTATTAAGAAAAAATATTATATAATATCTAGTATTAGTACAAACCACTAGATCGAGGAAAATAATCATAAATAGAATAAATATGTGAGCTGAAAATCCACTCAAGTCATCAAATATGTGAGCTGAAGATTCACTCAAGTCATCAAGGAAAAAAGAATGCATATGAGTGAGCTAGGTTGGGCGCGAACCCTTGACCTCTAGGAAGAGGAGTGCACTTGCTAACCAACTCACCAAAACATGCTTTGCGATTTATGGGCATCTAGTTCAGTATGCATATGTTGATACCAAGCTTGGGGGGGGGGGGGGTGTGCACAACCCAGTTTGGCCTCCACTAAGCTCTGCCCTTGCATTTCATCATCGTGAGCATCATCTGCGAAGAAATGAAGAACTTTTGTCAGAAGAACGGGGAAAAGGTGGAAATTGAGGGTGGGCTGATTGTGAAACGGAAGGATTTAAAGCATATAATAATTTTTGGATGCAAAAAAAAGAGTGCCTGACAGCTGTGAGTTTATATACAATAACGTACAGGTCAGTGCTTGAGCATTCAAGTTAACTCGTGTCTCTTAGCTGGTGGAATGACTAGCTGGAGCATTTGTCCTAAAAATCTATATTTAGAAGGTTTATATGGGATGGAACTGGGGGATTTTATCATTTCTAAACCTCATTACTGTTTTACCAATAAATAAATAACGTGAAACTTTGACCACTGTAGAAGAATTGTGCTATTATGGATGTTTATCTATTTTTATGAACATTTTGCATCAGATTGGTCTGTAGTTTTTCTGGAAGGACTACTGTACTAGATTGTGCTATATTATGCACAATGCGTGTTAATATAATCATTCCAAGAGATAATGCATGTTTAATTATTATTGTAGTATTTATTCGAGAAGATGATTCGCTGGGAAATGACCAGAGAAAAGCTATTTATATCCACCGATGCATTGCATTTGCATAAATAGGAAAATCTTGATGCGCTTAAGTCTTTTTGTTCATCCCAGTTACTGAATAAGAAAAATTGAATTACAATTCCCCTTCCTTAGGTTATTCGTTATTACTACTGATGGCTGATTATTTTGGTGCATCTTCTACTGTCATAATTCCTTGTGAATGTATACTTAACTGAGTGATCATATCATGTTCTTCAACTGTCTATAAACGGACCTGATTTTGGATGGTGTTTTGCATTATTAATTTATATGGAGTGCCTATCATGATTCATGATGTTATTTCTTCCATTTGCCAGGATGTTCTGGTGGTATGCACTTCTGTTGGATGGACAAATGAAAAACACATGCTCTATCTTAGCTTATTGGAAGAATCATTTGTAAGCCAATTACATGACAGTAAATACAGTTTCAAGGAACTGTTCCATCACTCTCCAGTTGCTTGTATACATAAACTATCGTCCAAGGGACATATTAAAAACATGGAGGCTGAACAGGTAGAGGCAAAATGGCAAATACTATGTTCCCTCATTTCTTCAAATGTAAGGAAGCGTCCAGTTGTAACATATCAAATTGGCTTCTTGAATTCAAATGATATGGCAGGAATAGATGGATATCGATGAAGTTGACAGAGCCAAATCCTGGATAAAGATTGAACATGTCAGACCACCTTCTGAAAATCAAGATGATGTAAAAGTGTGTTCTTCAGATGATAATGCATCAAGTACCAGACCAATTCAAGTGTCCTATGCAAGGGCAACAAGCTTTGGACAATTTTCCATATGCCATTTAGGCAAGAAGAGACATTCTCCTCCTAGGAGTGTAGGTAGGTGATACCTGCAGGACGTCTGTTTCCTTTTTCATAAAGCGTAGGAAAAATGTCCACCAAAATTTTCACAAAAACAGCAGTGCCCATTTCATCAAATATATATTTCACTGAGGAGAAATGGCATGTTTGTCTAATTTGTATTATTTAAAACAATGAACTGGGAGGAAATCTTCTTTATTGAATGCACATCTTTTGTTTTCATGTCCTCCCTACCATTATCATACATTATAGCACACCTACGGGATTTGTTCATCAAAAGAACGTCATGTTTTAGATTTTTCTGTGTATGGCCAGATTTTTACAAGAGAATTACTCATGCATTTCCATAGAGGGTTCAGATCAAAACTTCGTTGATGAGGAGACAAAAGGAAGTGGAGAACCAAGTAGCCGATGCAGCAAAAAGCGACTGAAGCCAACTGCCATTACGATGGATGATCAAGTAATGGAAGGATCTCTCTTTTAACTTTTGAGGGCCTGTATGGATAAGGGGAATTTCTTGAATTTTTTTGGGTTTAGCTCGAATTTGAACTAAATCCAAAAATTCCCAAGATCCCCTTATTCAAACACCCCATAATTGTTTTCTGTTTTCTTTTTCATATTCTGTCTGTTTCTAGCTTTTTGACATTGCATGGCCTAGTAGGTGGTTCCATTTGTGAAGGCAGAGCTAAAGGAAGCAAGAGAAAAGGATGGAGATACCCATGAGAACTCATCAGAAGCGGATGCTAGGTTACTAGATGTTGAAGATGGGTCATCTTCCTGCAAAGGTCACAGAAAAAAAGGATAATTGCCGACCCCGAAGTACTCTTCAATCCTGACTAACACACTCACCTAGTAACTAAATCGCCATGAGATCTTGATGATCATAGAGAACTCACGTAGTGCAAGCTTGTTTAAACTACCCAAGTTTGTAAGATAAAGTGGTTTTTGGCAGTGTAGCTTTTGCAACTCTTGACCATGGTTAGTAGGGGACCAAAGTGTTATGTTTGGATCCTAGAAAAGTTTTTGTTTGCTGTAAGTGTAACCAGCATAAACCAGCTTGTTTGGTGTACCCAATCAGTACATGTGACCGTTAGCCTCCTAGACTTCAGAAAGATGCACCATTGTCTGATTAACAGGAGATTTGCATGGTTTTTGCAATTACTGGAGAACCGTATCTGCATTTGTCATGAGACACTGATGAAATCCCCAAGGTTCCTGCTGGAGCATGAATCAGGGGGCTTTCCAGGAATAATAAGGGCTCTTTTCTAAAATTTAGGATCGCTTCCAATAGTAGCGTCGATCCAGGGGCCGTTTTGCGAAATCTTTTAGCGCGCGAGGGAGAAATTCTCCAATCCATTTCGCCGTCGCCGGAGATCCATCGACGCGCCGCGCCGCCGCCTCCCTCTCCTCTTCTCCTCGTCGGAGCAGCATCCTCCCCATCCTTGACCACCTCCGGACCTGCGCCGTTGCGTCTTCTGCCGGAGACTTCTGGTGCCTCCTCGCCTCCCTGCACGCCGCGCGCCCTCGTCCCCCCCTCTTCCTCGCCGCCACGCCGTGTGGTGTTGGGCACGTGCGAGGATGCCACTGGTGGGTAGGCAGCACCGACCCCACGCCGCCGGCGAGAACTTGGAGCACGCATCGCATCGGTGGGATTGACGCATCGCATTGGAGCATGATATGGCTCCAGGTTCTCGGTGTACATTGAAATTCTTTTTCACATGGTTTGGTTGTGTGTTTGTGAAGCTGCGCCCTGCCTGCGATCTAAGGATTCTTTGAAACGATAAATTTTATAGAACGATAAATTGTTTTATTTCTATAAAAAAACCATTTGAAATTCCTTTCCAAGTGAGGCCTTATTTGGCAAAGCTCTATTCTAGACCCATACTAGATTTGTAGTTTATAAGGTAAATTAAATTGGCTTAAAATTTTACATTTCATATAAAATAGAAATTAAATGATTCTTCACAATATTATCAATGTAGACCTGTTTGGTAGGGTTCCTGATCCACCCTTTGGAGTGAGTGGAGCGAAAAGCGATGGAAATGATGCTCTATAAATAGAGTGTTTGGTACAGGGTTATAAGTACAGCTTTAGCTCAATATCAGAGCAGCAGCTGTACCAAACAGATTGTCGATCTATATAGAGTAGAGTAGGAATATCTAACTTAAAAAAAAATCTTAAATCTAGAGCACATGGCGTGAAGGAGACCTAAAATTTTGGCCCGTTTGTGGGTCCGGCCCAGCCCGAACATTTTTTCTTTTCTTTTTGTTATATTTTTTGTACTCGGTAGTTGTGTTTCCACGCGCTCTGCAACGACTGCAAACCACCGCTCCGCTCTCCCCCGCTCGTCGCCTTGCCGCCCGGAGGAGGAGCCGACGAGATCGGAGGCGCACGCAAGCATCCCCGCCGATCTCCTGAGACCCGGTTCTCTCGAACATGGTAGATCACTCCCCTCTCTCTTTTCTCCCCAACGCGACCGCGTTTTCCAGGATCTGTCGGCGTAGGGTTCGTCACTGGTCTCTTTGGGTGGCGGGGGGGATGGACACCGAGGGGAAAGGTGAATCTCTGTGCTTTCGTGCCGTGGGGTGGTGAGGATTCGGGGTTAGGGATCTGATTTTGTGGAGGGTGGAGGCGTGCCTTGGCGAGGGGGAAGCCCTAGCTAGGTAGATCTGTCGCGGCAATCGGTGGATGGTGGTAGGGCGGTGAAATTTGTGGGCTTTCTTAGGGGTGGACAGCTCCTGATGGAGCTAGAACAGAGAGGTGAGAGGACCTTAGTGATGGAATTCGACATACTTCGGCGACATTTTGCTGTCTGAAATTTCATGTGCTGCAGGTCTCTGTAGATTCGTCAATTTTCGTTCTGATGCAGTGGATGGAAGGTGCTTTTGTGTTCAGCGGTCATGTAAAGCAGTGATTTTTTAGGGTCGTGTCATCATCTGTCTAGCTGCCGTTTTGTTTTACTGGGATGGTTATTATTTGAAACTAATGATGCACGGCACTGATTCGCTAATGCAATGTGGCTTTGTAGTCTACTGTCAAGGGACAGACCAGGCGAGAGAGGCCTAGAGGAGCTCGCCCTCATGGCTTGACGAAACAGAAGAGGCAGGAAATAAAGGAGGCGTTTGATCTGTTTGACACAGACAACTCTGGTACTGGCATTTGCTTGTCTGTGTTTTTTCTTATTTTTGTTACCGTATTGTTAGCTCATGCTGATCAGTTGATGTCTTAATTGTGCTTATCTCCCAGGAACCATTGATGCCAAAGAGTTGAATGTTGCCATGAGGTAAAAATTCCATAGGCATTGTTATTTCAACCTTGTTTTCTTGTGTTTGTGATTGGTGATTATGCCTCTGAAATTATTGTTTCTATTTACAGAGCCTTGGGATTTGAGATGACAGAAGAGGTATAATCCCTTGTTCCCCTGATTGGTACTGTCCTGCAGTTGCTATTTTCCTGTAGATCTTAGAAACTACTATCACAGCTATTGGGTTAAGAGTGCTATTGCTCATGCATTTGTGCTGATTGAATAATTATGCAATCTTGTATAAGTAGACTAGAAATGAGCCTAACTGCAATTAGGCAAAGAAGAAATTCTTACCGATTGAACTCTTCCACTGAGAATTTCCGTTTAGCTATCTTTACATTAGTTGGTTGATAAATTTCCTGTTCATAATATGTACCACATCGTTTGTGCTGAGTCTGGACACACTATCTCATATTTCTAATCTAGTTTGATTACTGGTGTATGGACCCTGTGCCCATATACAGTGGAAATCCCTCTGACTGACCCTCTGCCCTCTTTCTTTCTGGATAATGCAGCAAATCAACCAGATGATTGCTGATGTGGACAAAGATGGTAGTGGATCCATAGATTACGAGGAGTTTGAGCACATGATGACTGCAAAGATCGGGGAGAGAGACAGTAAAGAAGAGCTTACGAAAGCATTCAGTATTATTGACCAAGATAAAAATGTAAAGCCTTCACTCTTTTCACCCATCAGTACAGCATCTCTTTTGTTGTTACTGTGCTAGAATATCAATCGATTGAATGCAACCTTTTATGTCATCAAAAGATCAGTTTCATATTAGTAGACAATCAACCAGGTGGCTTTTTGTGTTATTGGACAGCCAACCAATCACCCTTTTTTTGTGTCTGGATAAAATCAACCATGTGTTTATAATATAATTAGACTGATCAGCATCGTGCACCTGTTGTCTTAGTTTTAGACATTGAAGTTCCACGTAATATATTCTCTCAATTTGTAATGGAGTTAACTGTATGAAAGGAACGACACACTTGTATTATAACATTGCCATGGTCTGACGAAGTATCGTTCTGAATAATGTTGTCGTAACTCAAATATATTGCGGTACTCATGCAGGGAAAGATCTCAGATGTTGATATTCAGCGAATTGCCAAGGAATTAGGCGAAAACTTCACTTATCAAGAGATTCAAGAAATGGTGCAGGAGGCAGATCGAAACGGTTAGCTGTTTCTGTGAGCTTGAAAGAACTTAATTTTTGTGCTCTTTGTACAACTGAAGTATTAAGCTATTTAACTTCATTTGTGTTTTTTGTCACAGGTGACGGTGAGATAGATTTTGATGAGTTTATTAGGATGATGAGGAGGACTGGCTACGGTTACTAGATGGATGCAGCGAGTGTCTGATTTGTAACCACCACCGTGTCTCTGCCTAATGTATTTACTGCTGTAGTGTACTTTGAACAACAATGCTGTACTGTGTGTACTTTATGTATGGTAACAAATTTATTCACATGTTTTTATGCGACGACGCTATCATCTACTATATCGCGATTGTGATTGCGAGCATGAGATTTTTTCCGGGTACTCAAATGGTTCAGATTTGTCGGGCGATAACATGTGGGATAGCACGTGGGAATGGACTGAAATTTGGCATTGGCAGCGTACTTTCTGGCGTCTGGCGGCCAAAACCTAGTGTTGCTTCTCAAGCAAGCACATCACATGATGGCCATCTTGGTACCAAAAGAGAAGAAGAGAAGATTATGATTTCAAAGTTAGAAAATAAGATTATTGCTCGTTGGAAGCACTCTTTCCGTTTCGATGTACTTTCATTCTCATATTTTAAAGCATTTTTAGATATGACCTTTTATCTTTATCCTTCAATACTTTATAGTTAATGTTGGTTTAGACTGTTAGGATTAGTGGGTGGGGGTAGATGAGTAGTAGCGACATCCCCAGTGCGCTAAGGTAAAAACCAGTGGCGATTACTGGCGTGGGTGTGTTTGGTTGTCAGCCGTTGTTCCCCTAGACTGTCTGTCTCCCATAGTTACATTGTTTCGCTTATTAAAAAAATAATTTATGAATATTTATAATAAAAAATAATTTATGAATAAAAATTTATATATGTGTCTTTAACGATTAAAATGCTATAGAATAAACTATGATAAATATATTATAAAATTAACTTTAAAATTTAGTTTATATGTATAAGTAGAAGCAAAACAACCATATGAGGCTTGATCATTTTGTCGTAGGTGGCTGGGCCATGAGCATTTATGAGAAAGGCTACCCCGACTCTTCTGCCATTGCAGCCTCTGCTGTCTCTTTTGGCCGTTTTACCTGCCTGTCTACTGCAACAACACGGTCGTACAACCACCCGACAGTAGAAGAGACCACGGGACAGGCACTCCCATTTTATTCTGCAGCTCCTTTTCAGCCAGGCTCAGGGAGGCCACGGTTCACAGTACTCCTCTTCCTCTTTTTTTCTCCTGGACCACCATGCAGCGCAGCAGCAGCAACGCCACTGCCTTTCTGCCCGCATGCACTCGCCACATCCACCCACCCATCGATTCCGAAACGCCTTTTCCAGTTTCTACTCGCACCGAGCGCGCGCGCACGGGGCCGCTCGTGCCGGGCCGCGCCTCACACGGGGACCGCGGCGGTGGCCACACCGCCGCCCACACCGGAGCCGAGGCGCTCGCTGCTCGCCGTGTTCCGCTTTACGTCCACGCGCGCCCGCCCGCGTCGCCGTTGCCACGGGATTTTGCTTAACTGCATCTGCTTGCCCTGTTTCGTCCAGGGTCCCAGCTGAAACGGCCCCCACGACTGACGTGGAGTTGGAGAGTGGGCTCACCTGAGAGCGGCTCATCCTGTGTGAAGACAAAAACGTGCTCATCAGACTGTATTGACAAATAATACCCAAAGTCATATTTGTGTCTCTCCAAACAACCTACAAGTAATTCTTTAAAAGTATAATGATTCATGACCATGCACATATTTAAAGGTCACATTTTCATAGAGTTGTCATATGCCCGGGTCCCTTTTTTTTTAAAAAAAATATTAAGCCAGATACATCAGCTAGACAGCTACTAGATGAGCACCAGTGGTGTGTTTTTGCATCTAGCTGGAGTATTCTGTTATCTTTATATGCAGAGGTCAAAAATGTACTCTTTTATCGTCTGAAAAATCTAGCTGGAGTATTACAATATACTGATATAGAAGTACTCAGTAGTAGTGATATGTGCTTGTGTACAACTGTCGCCTGGTCCAGGGGCTCGCGCCCAAAACCGTCACTCTCGCCTCCCAGGTCCCCGGCCCGCCGGCGAAATCGAGCCGTCCGTTGCGTGATCTTAGCCGGAACGGACGGCGGATGCGGCGGCGTCCTGCACATGAGCGTGTCTGCTGCAGGTCGCTGTTTGGGTGGCCTAGTTATTGGAATCTTTTTCTCCTTTCTTGTTCCACTCCGGATCCCTCTACTTAAGGAAAATTAAGCGGTAATCAATGTGCTCACGTACTTATGTAAATTAACTGACTGTCACCATGGACCATTAGTAGGCATGCATTTCCATTTCAAACCCTGTGCTTCTTTTTATTGCGATTTACAACCTTATCTGCTTGGATGATCAGCGTTTGGTGATGCTTGTCGGAGCTATTGCGATTGATTTTAAGTTTTGAAACTGTTTAAGGTCTTTTTTATCTAACACCTAGAGATATACATATCTAACAGAAACTTAATTTTAGAATTAATTTAGAGTTTAAAAATTAATTTAGAGTTCATTTTGTCACAAGCCTCAGCATTTGAGCCACTAAAAGTATACATACAAAAATACAAAAGTGTTATCTAATTAGAATGCATCTTTTTAGCTCATAAACATATGGATTGTGCATTCCACGGTTTTCTCTTAGTACGATTTTTCTAAAAATTTTCTTACATCAATACTTAGATAATTTTTAATTTTATTTTTAAGTTTATATTATTTAATATTTAATCTATCTCTATAAGAGACTATCTACGATTCGTTCAATCATCTGCGAAGAATAGAACCAGATGCCTATGGCTTGTAACCCGCAGCCATAAAAATGTCTTGCAAACGTGACAAAAGTTGGAGGTGTTTTATACAAAAAGTAGTGCAATCCACTCTCTTTACCTCGCATGTGTCCCGGCCGACCAAGTGGAGTCCCGATCCAGACAAACTGCAGCATATACACACACGTACGCACCCGCATCTCCTCACAATTAATTAACGACGCGAAGAAGAAGAAGAAAAAAGGGCAAAGCGAAGCGAAGGGAAAGGGAATCGTGAGCAACCAAGAGTGGAGATCCAAATCACCGCAAAACAAGGCCACCGCCTCGCCCGCGAGGAATCCTCCTCACTTGACTCGAGTAAGTTCCCCCGTACCTATCTGCTGCAATCCATCCGCCATTGATTGATTCCGTGCTGCTTCCTCAGCTGATGAGTTCGTGGTTCTTGCTCTGACTGAACCTGGCTGTTGATTAGGTGATTGATTCGTTGATTTGTAGGATTTTTTTTCTTTCCTCTTTGGTTTTGTTTCGTTGGTTTGGCCACTTTTCATTCTCTGTAATGCAAGCAATTTGCAGAGGTGAATCTGTTATTGGTTTGAACCAGAGGTTTAGCTGCTGAAGACTGGGAATTTTTTAATTTCTCCCACTAGAGTTCACTTGATGGATTAGTGGAATTAGTTTGATAGTGCGATGCGATCATTTATGGCCATGGGGAGGGAAGGATTTTTGTCCATCTTTTCTTATATTTTCATGGAATTGGAGAAGAAGAAGAGGAGGATCTCTCTGCCGTAAAAAACATTTCTTTTTGTTTAGCTAGTTATGTAAACAGTAGTGAGTTGTATATTTCGCATTTCAGAAAAAAAAATAGCTCTGTAATTTCGGAATTAATTTCACCTGAACCCATTAGGATGATTGGGTAATAACGCTGCGAGATGATTATTGTGGATCTGTACGGACGAGCAAATCTTCAAAGTGGGATATTCAAGTCTGAAGAACCGCCTGAACATGATTAAGGGGACTTAGGGACTTAGCTCATAATTGCTGATATGGTCAAGCAGGCCATTTATTTAGTTTTTAGAAGCAATATAAAAATGGCTTGCTATATTTTGTTGTTCGCCTTTTTTGTTTTTTGTTTAGAGAAAAAAAGTGGTTCAGGACAGGCACATAAAGGTTGGGTGCAATTTCAGCTAAATTATTGCAGGCAGAAAGAAGGTTCCATGTCAGGTGGTGGCAATGATTAGTCCATCTAGGACTGTGTTCGCTTAAGTCCTTTTGGTGATTGCATATTTCAATTAACGCACAAGAGCCATGCATTACTCTGTAATACAATTCAGTTTGTTCTAGTACTTTGGTTTGCAGTATTGATAGAATGAGCAGTACCGAGTAATGTAAGTTCGGGATAATCTATGACAGATTGGCTATTGTTCTATTTTCTACTGCTTGATAATTGTCCTGAGATTCATTTACCTGTGGTATACTCTTCCTACTTGCTGTCGTTGGATTTTGTGATATAATTCATGTTTTTGTAACCTGATAGTTCTTTTCGTTACAGAATAATCTTTGGGAGCAAACCAGCTGCAAAAGGCTTGGGGGAATGGAATTAACTTATTCCTCTGAAGAAAGTAATTCAAAAGAGTCTTCTGTAAATCCGTCTTCATCTCCAATAGAAAGTTCAGGAACTTTTGTGGACTACCCAACTCCTCCTGCCACCAAGGAAGTTGATGACAGTAGTGATCATGAAAAACCAAACGCACAAATGGAAAAATCAGCCCAAGCAGCCATTTTGGAATTCTCTAACGGACTGACAGATCCTATTGGTTTCGTGGATGCACCTTCACAGGTCATAGAAAGGTCTCTTCCTGATTCAACAGAGCACCACATGGAATCGAACTCCCCAACAGAAGAAATTCTCTCTAATTCAGGACCAAGTGAGGCATCCAAGCACTCGGTAGAGGATGAAGATAGTTCTTCTGCAGATGCCATTGAGGTGAACCATCAGTCTGACAATGTCTCAGCTGGTGCTGAGACTATGTTGACAGATGAAATGAATTCTAAAGAAGACAGGATAGATCAAACAAATGTCGCTGTAAAGCCAAAAACAATAGAAGAACAGGGAGCAACACCTGAAAGTCCATATAAAGACCTTATTGACACCGCTGCACCTTTTGAGTCTGTTAGAGAAGCTGTCACCAAGTTTGGAGGCATTGTTGACTGGAAAGCCCACAAAGCTCAAATGATGGAGGTAATTCTTGTCACTCTTGAAACTGTAATGGATAGTACGCATTGTTGAAGAACTCAAACAGAGATGTTGTATAATTGAATTTGAATCATGCACAGTAGTCTAAATATATGTTTTTATGCAGAGACGCAAGTTCATACAACTTGAACTTGAAAAGGTTCAAAAGGAAATTCCACTCTATAAGGAGGAACTAGAAGCTTCTGAGATGGCTAAATCAAACGTAGTCAATGAACTAGAGGACACTAGGAGAATTATTGAGGAACTGAAGCATAATCTTGAGAAAGCACTAATTGAAGAAGTTCAGGCAAAACAGGATTCCGAGCTTGCACTACTTAGAGCACAAGAAATCGAGCAAGGAGTAGCTGATGAAGCTAGTGTGATAGCCAGGACTCAAATTGAAGTTGCCAAAGAAAGACATGAAAAGGCTATTGCTGAACTAAACTCAGTGAAAGAGGAGCTCAAAAAAGTACATGAACAGTATGTTACCTTAATGAATGAAAGAGACAGAGCTATCAGAAGGTCAGAAGAAGTTATTTCTGCTGGGAAGGACATTGAGAAGCGAGTGGAGGAACTGACTTTAGAACTGATTGCATCCAAAGGTTCTCTTGAGTTGGCGCATGCTGCACATCATGAAGCAGAAGAACGTAGAATCGGTGCAGCATTGGCAAAGGAACAAGATTGTGTTGCTTGGGATAGAGAGTTGCAACAGGCCCAAGAGGAGCTTCAACAACTCAATAATAAGCTTCTGTCCAAAAGTGATGTGAAGCTGAATCTAGATGCAAATTTGCACAAGTTGTGTAGCCTAAAGTTGGAGCTGGCAGATTATGTACAAAATGTACTAAGTGAAGAAGCTGAAGGACTTGCAAAAGAACATGGGTCTGGTGATGCTAGACAAATTAGTGGTCTAGTTAAGGAAGCTCTAGCTTCAACGCAGAAGGAGCTTGAGGAGGTTAGAGCAAACATAGAAAAGGCAAAAAATGAGGCCAAATTGTTCAGACTTGCAGCGACAACCCTCAGATCAGAAATGGAGAATGAGAAATCTTCACTTGTTGCATTACAGGAGAGGGAAGGTATGGCATCTATTGCAATTGCTGCACTAGAAGCTGAGCTCACCAGGACGAAACAAGAGATAGAAGATGTAAGGTCTAAAGAAGCAGA
This sequence comes from Oryza coarctata, assembly GCA_030770085.1. Taxonomy (NCBI): domain Eukaryota; kingdom Viridiplantae; phylum Streptophyta; class Magnoliopsida; order Poales; family Poaceae; genus Oryza; species Oryza coarctata. The sequence goes on from CM061475.1 coordinate 17,991,243, forward strand.
TACTCAAGAGAGGATGGTAGAACTTCTTAGGATCTTACAGGAGGCAGCTCAGGAGGCTGAAGACGCGAAGATGGTAGCTTTCTCAGTACAAGAGCAAGTGAGAAAGGCCAGGGAAGAATCTGAGAAAACCAAAACAGCTGCAGCCACAGTAAATACCAGGTTAAGTGCTGTTCTGAAAGAAATTGATGCATCCAAAGCATCTGAGAAGCTAGCTCTTGCGGCCGTTCAAGCATTGCAAGAAAGTGAAGAGGCAAGAGATGATGAGGATTCTCTCAGAGTGACGCTTCCTCTGAGTGAGTATTATGCCCTTAGCAAGAAAGCACATGAAGCTGAACAGCTGACACATGAGAGTGTGACAGTGGCACTGGCACAGGTGGAGTCCACAAAGGCATCTGAATCAAATAGCCTAGAGAGACTATGTAAAGCATCCAAGAAGATGAATGAGAAGAAGGAAGCTCTTGAAAGAGCATTGCAGAGAGCCGAGAGGGCAAACAGAGGGAAGCTAAATGCTGAGCAGGAACTGAGGAAATGGAGAGCTGATCATGAGCAGCGTCGAAAAGCTCATGAAGCTGCTAAACACGCAGTTAACCCTTTGAGTAGCTCACCTAGGAGATTTGCTGAACAGAAGGATCCTTTCCACAAAGAACCCTCAGTTAATAGTTACGAGGACCTTGTTCCAAATGGGAAGCTGCGGAGGAAAAAATCTTTCTTCCCACTAACGGGCTCTCTTTTATCCAGACAAACTCAGGCATAAACATAAGAGAAGATAATAACAAGGTCCAAGGTTTTGTGCAACTTATTGCTGTACATTGCTGTGACAGGTGAATTTAATTTGTCATGAAAGTTTGGTTCTGGTATAAAGTTTGATTTGTTGGTGTAAACAATCAGATGCGTATAGTAATGTGTTTGTCTATAACATTTTTTGGGGTTACTTTGGACAAATTCTGCAACAAAATGTGCATTGTAGCTATGTTCTGTAATCTCCTGAAACTGGAAAGTATCAGGCTAGTTCTTATTTCTGTTGGGTAGAATATTGTTTTGTGTAATCTTCCTCTCTTTTTTTACCACACTGTGTGATCTTTCTTCAACTGTGTATCTCAATTATCTTGTGTGAAGGTCTTAATATTTTGTTCCAATGGAACCTAATAGAGCATCAGCCAGACATTATGTTCTCAAAGTAATGTTGGTTCATGCAGGTACAGATTTGAATATACACTAAGATTCAGGTATGAACAACCACCATGTGTTAAGACGGAAGAAAAGATGGTTTCAAAAAAAACTGAAGGAACGATTCGGCAAAATGGTTTTCTAATCTTAGCTTGTTTTTCTGAACACGGACAGTAACACCACCTCTTCCTGAACTGAAGTAACAGCAAAGCAACAAAAGCATGGCACAACCAAATCACACATGAACACACAAACAAAGGCGAAAGCTCCATGTATACAGTTTTTGTCACCGAAATAATATCAAAAAGAGTAAATTGCAGTTTGGATCATCTTTTATTACTAAATTTTCACTTTGGTTCACCCTTTAAAATTTCACTTTAGATCACCCTTTACCTAATCTTTTTACTTTGGATTAGTTAAATGTATTTATTGCACTTTGGACTACCCAACTCTCTCTAGAACCTCTCCTCTTATGGAGTTCGCTAATATGCCATAGCCGAGGTGCTTAACATTGTTGATGAGCTAAAGAAGTGGTTTGGGTAATCCAATAAGACAAAATTACCAGTCAAAAGTGAAAAAATTATGTAAAAGGTGGTTCAAAGGGAAACATTGGCATTCAGTCTTAAAAAAATGATGAAGAACATTGGTTATTCTTAGTCAGTAACAGAAGAATATGCCTTATGCTGACCCTACTAATCTTGTTCATCCCCAGTTCAAAGTTTACCCGTCCCACAAGCATTGCCAAGTGCCAACCTTTCCAAGATCCAGTTCTTCTCTTCTCATAGACCCACAGAGAACATCCAATCGTTGCAAAAAGAAAAGGCATAATAACCTTGTGCTGTTCTGAACTAGATAAGAATCTTGAGATGGCACACGGGTTATCGCTATAAAGAACAGAAACTTTCTGCCATATATTCTTCACAGCGAACCACCAGAAATACAATGGCAAGCATAAAACAAATGCAGAAGCAGTGGTCTAGAACAACTGAAACTGAACTGGCTCAGATATTTCGCGAAGGAAGAACTACTTGACACTTTGCCAGCAGCTCACACAATCAAGAATCAGTAGAACTTCACATAAAAAAGCAGTCGGATTTATATACCAAAAACTAAGCTACTAACTTATATTACGTATCATAGATTCATGGTTAAATCAAGGCATCAAGAATGCGATCGCAACACTCCAAATTAACAAGATGCAAACGATTAGTGCTCTCCTATAGTTTGGACAGTAACATGTACCCGAGGAAATGGCGGTCGATGGCTTGAAGAAGATGGTGGCTGTATTCAGTAGGTTCGACACCGGCGGCGGGGCCTCCGATACGCCGCCTTCAGTGCCTGGCTCTGCTCTTCTGCCGCGCGCGCCGACAAGAGCCACGATGGCTTCGTACTTCATCGTACGCCGGTGCAATCGGTGTCGGGGAAGTGGTTGGTGGGTGGGAAGAGGGCGGGGAGTAGGGGAGATCCCCGGGCGCCGGCTGCGGCGGGATATCGGCGTCGAGGCGGAAGGGGACGGATGGCGGCGCGGTCGAGGAATAAAGCGAGGTTTGGTGCAAAAACCAGATCGTCATAGGGGCTTTTATTAAAAAAAACCATGGCTGCTATCATCGGTAGCGGTCCGAATCAGGGGGCTTTCCAGGAATAATAAGGGCTCTTTTCTAAAATTTAGGATCGCTTCCAATAGTAGCGTCGATCCAGGGGCCGTTTTGCGAAATCTTTTAGCGCGCGAGGGAGAAATTCTCCAATCCATTTCGCCGTCGCCGGAGATCCATCGACGCGCCGCGCCGCCGCCTCCCTCTCCTCTTCTCCTCGTCGGAGCAGCATCCTCCCCATCCTTGACCACCTCCGGACCTGCGCCGTTGCGTCTTCTGCCGGAGACTTCTGGTGCCTCCTCGCCTCCCTGCACGCCGCGCGCCCTCGTCCCCCCCTCTTCCTCGCCGCCACGCCGTGTGGTGTTGGGCACGTGCGAGGATGCCACTGGTGGGTAGGCAGCACCGACCCCACGCCGCCGGCGAGAACTTGGAGCACGCATCGCATCGGTGGGATTGACGCCGCTCCGATCTGATCTGCTCGCATCGTTCGTGCCGTGCAGTGAGGGATTCATCGCAAGCTGTGGCGGTTTTGGATTGGAAGGGGATCAGCCCAGCGGGTGAATGGTTCTTGGACTATTTGCCACTCTCTTACCATCTTTTCAAGAGACTTGTATTATTTATCATCTGAGTTTATTAGATTTTTTTCTGATTTATCATTTTCACTTGCCAACTAAGCAAACTGAGGGAACAATAATGTCTCTACCCTTATCCTCTTCCCATGTTATCTTCTTCTCCGATCAGCCGCCCGTCGTCCCTGCCTTCTCTGGTCCTGTTTATTTTCATCTGGTAGGTAGCCGCACCAGGGCTGCTCGCGCGCACTGTACCCGTCATGGAGGTTAAATCGACGTTGATTAGCCTAGGCCATATCGACCTTGTCCTCCTCTCCATCGTTGCCCATCTTTTTCTCTTCTCGCCGACGTCCCTACGCTGTGTCTTCCCGTTACCTCGTTGGCAACTATCGATGTAGTGGCCACGGACGATGAGCACGTCGAGATGACACACCTTACTTCTATATATCCTTCGCGTCACTGCCGCCGTGTTATGTCCCATCTCTCCTTCCCCGTTAATGAGAATGGGGTCGAGCCGCCACAGGTGAGGTAGGGCTTCAATTGCCATCGAAGAACCAGACACGTGAGAGAGGAGAGGTAATAGGATAACTTTATTTTCTAGCGATGGTTAGGTCAGTTTATTGAGTTGGTAAGTAAAAATTGTAAATTAGGAAAAATTTAGTGGGCTCGAATGGCAAATAATATCTTAGATTTCTATGGTAAATGGAATTCCAATCAACTCGTATCAATCAATCTGATTTTTTAAATAATTAGACATAGAGTCTTGGACACATATAATAATAAAATGAAATATTAAGATGAATAGAAATAAGTCTCCTGAAAATATGGCATTTAAGAGTACAATGTTGAAGAGGGTGGCAAGTAGCCAAAAACCCGCAGGTGAACCCATGCAGCGCACGCAAGGTAATTAATTAATTAGTATTGTTTATGCCTCTGTGAGTATATAGCCATGCTGTTTGGATTGTTTTGCCTATTTACTAGTATAGCATTAACAGATTAATCAACTCCTGTATAAGGAATCTGTCCACTGTTTGAATAAGAATCCAGAAATAATTTTGTGTAGGGAAGATTGAGATGTAAAAGTGTCAAACTAACACAAACCTTACAGCCAGCAGATAAATTATTAGCTTTTTTTTCCCCTCTGAAACCTGAAGGTTGTAAGATGGTGGCTTCCTGCAAAGTTCCAGACAAAAAAAAAAGCGAGAAGTGTGTGTACTTGTGCTGCTCGATTGCTCAAAGTAGCCAGTGTGGTAGAATATCACCCTGTTTCCTCTGTGGGCTGGTCAGTCAATGAAGAATGAAGAATCTGCTTCATGCATACCGAATACTAACCTCCGCACGTGCGTTCCAAACTTTCTGAGATTCTATTATTCCCAAGGACCCATAGGCTACAGAGAGTCACATTGGAGTAGTACAGTTTAGAATTTGGGTTAAATGGGTACACCTAATAAGACTTCGACAAAGTAGCAACTTTATATTACCGTCATATTTTTCAGAAGGAAACACTCATGGTTCTTTGTGTCATAGTTCTGGTAGTAAAATATTTCAGAGAACACATATCCTGCTAATTTTTCTGGTCCTGACTCCTATCTACATATTTGAAAACGAGTTGGCAAAGCAATTTAAGAACTCTTATCTCTAAAAAAAGGAACTCTTCCAGTTTCCATTCCCTTGAAACCAAATCATATGGCTGTGCTCCTCGATCATCAAGTTCAGAGTCCTGACGATGCCAATTATCAAAGGCTCAAACCAGCCTGGGAGCTAGGACTGATCCATGGATGAAACAATAATATGATGAGTACTCTGTTTTTTAGGAAGGGGCAGCACAGCGCGATTGAGGAAGATGACAGTGGCTCAAGATCTAGTGCGGCGTGGCGCGATTGAGGAAGCAATAATGGTTGGATACGGGCTGCATATGGGCTAACCCCTTTTAGGTCGAAATTACCCCTCCTAAATGAGTTTAGGCTGTTAAGTATCTTTAATCTGGACTTTCGATCTATTTTTAAAATTTGTGCAGTTTTTTTCCCCGGAGAGAATTGAAGCGCATGTTATTTTACAAACTTATCTAATACATAATTGATGGTTAAAATTTTAAAAATTTAATAAAATCTCGTCATACGTCAAATATGTATTTATCTGTATCAGTATAGCCTTGAGAGATTAATCAACTCCTGTATAAAGAATTTGTCTACTTTTTGAATGAAAACCCAGAAATAATTCTGTGAAGGGAAGATTGAGATGTAAAGGTGTCAAACTCAAAGCTTAGTCAAGGAGCCTCAAGAATAAACACAAGCTTACAGCCAGCAGATAGAATATTAGCATTTTTATCCCTCTGAAACCTTAAGTTTGTAAGATGGTGGCTTCCTGACAAAGATCCAGAAAAAAACGAGAACTTTGTGTACTTGTGCTGCTCGATTGCTCGAAGTAGCCAAGTGTGGTAGAATCTCCTCGTGCTTCCTCTGTGGGCTGGTCAGTCAATGAAGAATGAAGAATCAGCTTCATGCCTACCGAATAATAACCTTGCCCGTGCATTCCAAACTTTCTGAGATTCCGTTCTTCCCAAGGAAATCCACAGGCATACAGAGAATCACATTGGAGTAGTACAGTTCAGAATTGGGTTTGATGGGTCATTGGTACACCTAATAAGACAAACTAGAAAACTTTGTGCGACCACTATACTTTTCAGAAGGAAACATGGATGGTTCTTTGTGTTATAGTTCTGGTAGTAAAATATTTCAGATAACTTATATACAGAGAGAATAAATCCGTTTGATCAAGCTTAAACTTCGTCAAAATAAAATATATAAAGTAAGTCCACCGGAGAGATTTGCAAAACAATCTACGGTTAGAAAACACCATAAAGAATCAGGTGTCTCAGAAATTTTAACAAATCCGAACAAAACCTAAAACTTGAGCAATTTTAAATTTAGCAAAAACCAATCAACAGATCTAATCTATAAAGTATTAAAAATATTTTAGATAGATTAACTTGAACAAATCACGCTTAAACGAAGAATCAAGTTAATGCCAAAACTGAAAAAAAAGGCAAAAATTACAAAACTGGAAAAAATTGTTGTTGTCTTAATGATTAAATATAATCTTTATTGCTCAATTATTATTCATAAGGTGCAACCACAATACCCCTAATAAGTTTCTCATAAACCCTAATACAAAGAGCTCTCAACTCTCAAATATCTCAATTGCAGATTTTTCAACTTATCGGTTTATCTCAGGGCCTAGCCTTCTTCTCTATTTATATATGTGGCTTCCCATAACCATGAATCCAATTAAAACAAAGAGTTGTGATCACATAAAAAACTCTTCTGTACAAGCGTCCAACTCATACATGTCAAATATGAACTTAAATCTTACTAAATTTGAATTTCTTCCAAATTTGATTCCATTTTCTATACGTACATAATATCTTTTATACCATATAAAAACTTCATCTCTATGTGTATTTTTCTAGTCTTAGTACCTCACATAATCTTTTTGACCATCTAGACATTAACTTCTTTTATGTCTAGTCCCAATTCATCACTAACAATACTCTCGAAGCCTTAAGTAACACCTGCACATAAACAACCAGAGAAACCATATCCGAGCATAAATTCTTACCTAACTTGATTCACATTAGCATACAATAGAATATCTCACATATAGAAACCATTTAGAAACCATAAATATAAAGCAATATCTTGCTAATCTTGAAAACTTAAATCATGAAAACTTAAATCATCACATGATTTCACAATATCTTGCTAATCTTTTTTTTTCATAACTCCTATATGTCACAAAATAGAGACAATTTAGAGATTGAACTTGTTACTTTGAGATGGCTCAAAGAGCAAAATAATTTGTCTACAATGGATAAAAAATTACCACAATACCCCTAAACACACAGTATTACAATATTCTTAACACCCTTACTTGTATATAATAACATTACGTTTAGAGCTAAATACTATGTTAACACATACTATGATAAATCCAAAGTCTCTGTTTGAAGATATCGTCAAAATGTGCAACTCTTGAAATAAAGAAGATCATACCCTTCTTAATGAATTAGGCCATAGAGTCTTTACAAATTATTCTTGACTCTTAGTATTAGAAGTCATATACTGTTCTTCGACTCTTCATAGATTTGGAGACATTGAGACAATCCAGCTCCAATGAAAAGTTGTGATGATTACAAAGACCGGCTCTGATAAGGAGCTGGTGATGAAGATAAAAGCCAGCTTCAACAAGGAGTTGGTGATGACGATAATTTTAATAGGAATTGATAATAAAAAGGCTAGCTCCGATGTGGAGCGGGTGAAGATAGAGATAGATCGGATGAATTAGCATTTCTTTGACAAATCGAATGGATGAAACGAATTTTGGTAGACTTGATATAAAAACAACAGAAAAATTAGTAGAGGATATTAATATGCTTGAAGAAGACACTAGGGATGTTAGCACACATGTTGATGGCAGCTAGCAGCAGGATAGCCATGTTAATGAAAGTATAGGTAGACTCTATACACAAAGACCACCATCCTCGCTGCCTAGAAGGGAATCAACACAGCAACCACATAGCACCATCCGACAAGAACCAGCTCCAAGAAGGCTATCCAAAATCATAGTGCTGAGATGGCAGATTCAACAATTGACCACAGCAATTTGGACAACTAAGGACCGGAGTAGAGCAGCAGAACCAGCACAAGAAATGACTAACTGAGGTGGCTCCTGCACAGAGCGAAGCAGCAGGAAGCCAGGAACAAGGGGAGTGGCGCTGGCAGTAGTGCACCTGACCAGCACGCGATTGGCTGCGTGGAAGAGCGGTGCGACAGGCGACGGGCGGCAGAGACGAGAGTCGACGGACGGCGAGGACGGAGCCGCGGCAGGCGACCGAGACGGACAGGCGGATCCAGGCTCTGGCGACCTGATCTGATGCTGAGGACATTGACGACGCCACGGAGCCGTGTGCTGCTGGAGCTTGAGCTCGTTCAACTGCTACCGCTGCTTGAAGATGGGATTGGCTTGAGTGGCTGCTAACAGCCTGGATCTTGCTGTTGCTGCTTGAAGAACCAGGGAAGTGGACAATGACTAGCCACTGCTGCTGCTGCTACCTGACACAGGAGGAGTAATAGACTGCTGCTTCTTGCAGATCGACGAAACTGTGGACAGTGGACTGGTTGGATGGGCTCGCCGGCGTGGAAATCGGATCGACGGCTAGAGTTGTCAATCTTGCTCTGATACCATGTCACAAATAGAGACGATTTAGAGATTGAACTTGTTACTTTGAGATGGCTCAAAGAGCAAAATATATTGTCTACAAGGGATGGAAACTTACCATACTACCTCTGGACTCACACTATTACAATACCCTTAACACTATCTACATATTTGAAAATGAGTTGGGAAGGCAATTTAAGAACCCTTCCAGTTTATCTCTCAAAGAAAAAGGAACTCTTCTAGTGTCCATTCACTTGAAACCAAATCATACGGCTGTGCTCGATCCACAAGTTCAGAGTTCAGACAGTGCCAATTATCAAAGGCTCAAACCAGCCTGGAAGCTAGGACTGATCCATGGATGAAAACACTAACATGATAAGTACTCTTCTTTTTAGAGGATATGATAAGTAGTCTTCATCGTACATATGAATATATGTTAAACCAAAGTTAAAACTAGTCCATGATTTCAGGTTGAATGTATGAACAACATCATCTCAGAAATAGAGATTGGTGTTCCGATAAAGAAATAGATCATCTTCATATATACGCTGGAGTCTGATGTTGCTCCTACATTAGCAGCTGGCTGGTCATCACAGTGAGAATTCGAATCAAATAATTGAATGCCGACACATCAGAGCAAAAGAGATGCCCATTCTCCCTCGCCCCATCATGTAAAAGCTGGGATGTAACAGTATGATTTTTTTTTCTGCAGTTCGTCCAAATAACCGAACAATGTGATACACAGAAGTGGAAGGTTTTTTCTTATCTAAAAAGCACACAAATGGGAGATGCGATGCTAGAGTGAAGAGAGCAAGTGGTGTGTCTTCCACTAAGAGAAGAGAATCCTCGCAACCTGCAGATAGAACCGAATAAAGCTAGTATGATATGAATATCCAAGGGCAGTACAAAAGGAGGTGCAGCTGCGAGGCATCGACCTGCGCTCCTAGCTAGAAGAGGGCATCAGAGCAGTGAGCATCAGTCACTCTTGAGCTTTGCAGACGCCGGCCATGGCGATCAAAGCCATCCCGTCCTCCTGCGAGATGACCGTGGACGACTTCAAGGAGTGGCTGATGCAATTCGACACCGACAAGGACGGCCGGATAAGCCGGAGCGAGCTCCAGGAGGCCATCCGCCGCCGTGGCGGCTGGTTCTCCGGCCTGAGAGCCTGCCGCGCCGTCCGCCACGCCAATAGGGACAACAGTGGCTTCGTGGACGATTCCGAGATCGAGAACCTCGTCGCCTTCGCCCAGAAAATCCTGGGCATGAAGATTACTGCCTGGCACAACAATACTGGCGGCAATAAGCTAAGCTAGCTCCATGGATTTTCATGTGCTTGACCTGATGAGTAGAGAGCACTGTGGCAGTAATGCCTAGCTTTTAAGCAAAACATTGCCTTCTATGTTGTTTTCCTTTGTGTGGTGACTGGTAAGCTTTAACTTATATGCCAGCTGTCCTGAATAATTTGTGTGAAAGCAGGAGAAATGTTTGCCATGCAGTGTTATGATAGTTTTGAGTGATCATCTGTTGGTTTGAAGCTGGTAAAGATGAACATGAGTGGTGATTAGTATCACCATTTTAATAATACAATGACCATATATTCTCAGAGGATCTCAAGGGATGACATGTCTGATAATACACATTATTAAAACAAAGAAGCAAAACAGTAAAGAGTGTCTGAGTACTTCAAGTTAAGGTTGGAGTGTCAGATGACAGGCCCAAACCTTCATGTAACTTTAATCAACAGAAGTGTTACAGACAACATGTTACTGAAGGAGTGAGGACGTACAGAAAAATACTCGCAAAGTTCATCTCTGCTTCTTGCAGTTCCTTACGGGGAAGAATACGTTGGCCTAATCAATTTAGTTCGCACAATCTACCAAAAATGTAAGTTTGAATCTGAAAACAGTGTAAGTTTGGCAATAGCAAAAGCAATAGCACGTACATGGAAGAGCTAACGTACCAGGAATGAGAATTTTCGAGCCCAATCCTCAGTTGTGTTACATGTTGATAGCAGAAGGATACATGTTCAGTCGTTATTGTCTGTCTCCCTTAGGGCTTGTTTGGATAAGTAGAAGTATGTACAATCCTTTCGGATTGGATGAAAAATTAACTAAAATATCCATCAATCTGAATCAATTTGAAGGAACTCTAGGGGTTCCTTTGGTTTGCCAAATAAGCCTTAGGTATGTATTTATACCCTTACGCTTACTCTACAAACAATCCTTTCAGCATTTCACTCCTGAGAAAACTCCTTGTGTGTCACTGAAAAAAAAAATCTCTTCACTCCTAGTTTGTTTTTATTGCCAGAAAAAAATTCTAGGTTGAATCATGAGCTAAAAATCTGGAAGAACTAAAGCACGAAGCAAGCACGGCTTACGGGCTTAGGTTAATATCTGCACGATTGCACCGTACCAAACGGTGTTGTGCAATTCTCAAAGTATAATTAATTACAGAAATTACGCACAACGATATATCATTAGAGGTTGACGTTAGCATAAACCTTAGATACCAACCTGGTATCTATGCTACCATGAATGTCTGGGACTACAGTACCAAGTTGCCTGTGGTAAATACTTGGATGCATAGGTTTCGTGCCGATGTCAACATGACGTCGGCATATAAATTATGTCGTGCTTTAATGGTATACCGTGCGCTGGTAGTCCTCAATTAATTAACATCATCAGTTTGTTGCAGATCCATCAGAAGTTACGAAACAAACATGCATGATTTGGCACGACGATACATGGAAATTAAACAGCATTGATTCCCCAGCCATGTGATCGAATTTCCTTTCTGTTTCCTTTCGATTAGCAAGTCAACAGGGGAGCCTTGAGCACTCTGCTGCTGGCCGGCCTACGCCCCCACTAGTTGGGATATGATTCATCATTTCATCCATCCAAATCCCAAATGCATGCATCTATACTCTATAGTCTACACCAAACTTTCGGAGATTCTATTCTTTTTAAGGGCCCATGTACACCCCCCAATCGTTGCTAAGGGAGCATAATTTAAGAAGTAGGAGTATATAGCATATGAATGAGGTATATCGTTTCAGAAACTTTGCTAGGAGACAGCTACTGTACTTTCTGTTGATTGGTCCCTGCATAAAGAAGTTAGAATTTGCAGAGCTGGGTCCAAGATTCCAAGTTAGCTTGAAGAAACGGTTCGGTTTTATTAAGTTTTCACCACACATTGTCATTGTGTGTAACAATCCGTATGCAACTTTTGTATACTTCACACCTAGATAAGATATATTCTATTCGTCTCGCTTATGGATTGAATTTTCTACTAAAATATAGTGAATATAGTGGTTTTTACTACTCCTTAACTTAATAAATCATAATCATCTCTTATTTAATTTCTCAATATACTTTTCCGTCTCAACCACAGCTCATTTAATTTTACATCTCTCTTTAATATACGTGAAAAATTTTAAAAGTGCTTCTAAAGGACGGAGGGAATACTTATGTTAAATTGCAAGAGCTTCACAGAGGGAAAAGAGATGCCAATAGACCATATGTCGTTGTACGTTCCATCAGAGAGGTATGTAAGAGGAGCAATAATGCAACTCAAACGTGATGCACACATGCTGACGCACAAACTGATGAAAGATTTAGGAGTGTATATATGACGCTGAAGCGAACAGCAATGCACATATGTACAGCAAATGCAGCCTGCAGATAGAAACGAATAAAGCTGTACGATGGATAGATACATCGATCGATATATCCAAGCCGGGCTGCGTGTATAAAAGGAGGAGGCAGTTGCACTGCGAGCTGCAGGGACATGCAATAGTCGAGGCAGCAGCAGCAGAGCACAGAGCTAGCTCGCCTTCCGGCTAATTGACAGCAAGGTGAGCCGTTGCCTGCAGGCGGAGAGCGACGCCGGCGATGGGGAAGAAGGCGGAGAAGATCATCAGGAAGCCCAAGCTGGCGCCACACGGCGGCGAGGAGGATGCAGAAGCGATCAAGGTGAGGCTGGAGCACTTCAAGAAGTGGCTGATGCAGTTCGACACCGACCACGACGGCCGGATCAACTGGAGGGAGCTCCGGGAGGCCATCCGCCGCCGCGGCGCCTGGTTCGCCGGCCTCAAGGCGTGGTTCGCGCTCCAACTCGCCGATAAGGACGGCAACGGCCTCATCGACGACGACGAGATCAAGCACCTCATGGACCTGGCCGAGAAGGACCTGGCCTTTAACAAGACGTGCTGCTACAAGATCAATACTCCCCTCTAGATCTACTAAGTAATTCATCTACCATTCTACTCTACTTAGAACTACCATGTATTGTACTCTTAGTTGTTGCGCGTAAGCAGCACAAGGCGTGCGTATACTTCTTACATGTAAGGTTTGCTCGAGGGATTGCGTGATGCTATATTGTGTGTACGTCCCAGCTATGTTAATTCCATGCACGTATGCTCGTCCCAGTTGTCGCAGTACATCATACATGCAGATGGTTTGGTTTTGGTGGTGCTTAATTGCTATGGACGGAAAACGTGTCTCCCGCCAAGACACACCGTGGAGCGGAAAAAAGGCCGGTGGCTCCAATCTGCTCGTATCGAGCTCGAGTCGAATTTACTCGAACTTTAGTGTAAATATATTGAGCTGAGTTGAGCCTTAGCTCGTGAGCTTAATAACCTACACACAAGCTACTCATTTAGCTCGTTAATATAAAAAATTACTATATCTTTATAACTTCTTAACTAATTTTTAATCTTATAACTATATTTAAACTAGCTATACTTAAAAATTATAAAAATAATTTAAATAAGTTATAGATTGTTAATAAGTTTATAGATCTTAAATTATAGAGGCTTTTAGCTAATTAAGCTTAATAAGCCGAGTTAAGCTAGCTAACAAGCCAAAGCCAAAGCTTGTTATCCACCCCTCCACACACGGAGCACCTCTCATGTGCAAGTCACGGAAGTAGCAAGAAATCACCTCTCCTATAAATAAAATTTAAAAAACCTTGGCCTTCAAACAAGAAAACACGAAAAAAAATTAAATTAGACTCAGACTGAGTATCTACCGATCATACCACTCAAACAATTATGGTCAAACCCGTTGTCTGGTTAGACTGCTCGGACACTTTCTTTTTTTCAAATCATACTTCATTGTTCAGTCTAATTGTCTAAACAGTTGTGATCAAAACGCCATTTGCATAAATGTTCTAATCTTTCTCTAATTTTAATCTAAATTTGACATAATGTTAAATTTAGCTGCCAACACTTACTTCGAAGTTGTCATGGCACGGTATGTGTTGCACCAGCCAGTACGTTTGGTCAGGTGGTGGTTGCCTTGTCGTCGATTATAGTAATGTTTGGTTTGTTATCATTTTTAACCTAAATATATTTTAAACGATATGAGAATTTAGAAACTGACTTAAATACGATTCCTTTTTATCAAAATTTAGTAACTTTGGAGAAACACCTATCGTGTGATAGTAAAATGGTGGGCGCATGTATGACTTTCTACTAACCAAGCTTTAAATTTACGGTGTCTACAGATATTTAATTACACATGGATATGATTTCAATAGTAACTTAGTAAAACTAAGGATTTTTTGAAATTTTTATATAGAATAAAACCCCTCTACCTTAACAGAAATTGATAATACTTGGAGTAACTCTATTTTAACCCCACATAAATTTAAATTTTTATATAGCATCAAACCCTTCTTTAACTTAACAGCATCCAACCGATGCTGTGATGATAAAATCATAGGTGCATGGGCCATGGCTCCACCCACCAAGATTTAATCTCTAATATCCACGAATATTATACTCCATCTGGTTAAAGTCTTATGGTTGTATATGTGCATACTTAATGGGCTGTGTATATATGTTCTATGTAATTGAAAAACCGGCAATCATAAAATTTAATAATATACTTTGTCTGTTCCAAAATAGTCCCTCCCAATTTTTTGTTTGACATACTGTTATACATTTGCACATGGAGGGAGTATAAACATTCCTAAGAATCATAATATAAGTTTTTTTTCTGATTTCTATGATTCTCATCATCATTTTAACAATTTCAAAGCCAATTAGATGCTTGGAAAGAGAACCTAAGTAATTCAAAATTCAGAACTTGACTACTGAAGTGACTAAAAGAAAATTATTTAATCTAACTTTAATATATTTACTAAACAACCTAAAAATACTTACATTACATTATAACAACAGAGATAGTAATAACTAATTTTGGTTTCAAACCAAATCACAAACACCATAGACTACACCTGCAGGTTGCTTGAGACCGTAACCCGTACCTAGGGTTGTTTCATTAGGGGAAAAAGTCCAACGAGTTTGATTCGTGCCCCTCATCTGTAAAACCGGATATAATGATTCCTTCAACTATTAAAACTAGTGCAAAATAATTCATTGATGGTGGTTTTCGCTGACATGGTATTTATGTGACACATTAACCTAATCTTTGTCCTACATAGCTGCTACATGATCCTTACATGGAATCATAGTTAGCAAAATAATTAAAAAACTAAATGAAACCCACATGTCAATGGCATTTTTAAAAAAAATCAAAAAAATCTATAGAGCCCACATGTCATCCTCTCTCTTCCTCCCTTCTTCCTTCTTCCTCTCTCCCCCTTATCTCTTCCTAACCGGTGAGGTTGGGAGCCTCTTGCTCGGCAATGTAGCGGAGCTCCATTGCTGGCTCAATGCAACCCTTGTCGGCCCACCTCTCTAGTGTCGCAGGATGAGGAGGAGGAGAAGAAGGAAAGAGGGCTCAGGCTTTCTAGGAGGGCATGGACAAGGGCGAAAGACCTCATGGTCGACAGCATGAGGGAGGCATGTGTGGCCACTGCTAGACACATCGAGGAGGTAGTTGCTAGCCCCTTCCTTCCTATCTCCTCCTCATCTTCCTCCACCACAACCAGAGACGTCGAGGAGGTTGCTGCCATTGTCCATGAATTTCCATCTGTGTCGAGCTTGCTCGTTCCTATTCCTCGAGACTGAGCTCCCTAGTCCCCCAACCCTCTCTGATGCACCATCACCGCTATTGTAGTTGAGCTTCTCTTTCCCTATCCCTCCTTCGCTCCGCCGCCATCACAAGAAAGGGAGGTGGTCGTCGTCACCACCGGACGGCAGCATGAGGTGGTGAAGGGAAGAGGAAAAGAGGAGGAGAGGTGAGTCCTACTTTTCTTTATTTTTTTTCTTAATAGGTCTCACTATTTTTAAATTATTTTTTTTACTGAAACCATAAGTCCTTTGCTAACTAGCATCACTGAGACGGCACATCAGATAAAACCGTCTTATAAATCGCTGAGAGAGGCAAAAATGACTTGGTATGTATAGTTCAGGAGCCTTCATATCCGGTCTGTGATTGAAGGTCATGAATTGAACTCAGCCGATGGTTAAGGGAGTCAAGGTAGAAAATTTTCCTTGATGAGGCCATCTGGGGCATTTGATGATGGGACATTTAAAGGCCTGGCCGTGTACTGCAAAGGCCTCTCTCTCTCTCACACACACACAAAAGCAGTGCACGGCCCACCATGCAGCAGGCAGCAGCTTATCCCGAACTGATTCTCTCCTAACAATAGCACACAAATCTACTACTCCTATGTATTACCATGTTTTAAAATATAATTAAAATTTTACACCACAATAGAAGTATTGTTGCACTGATTTTCATGATCTTCGTTATTTTAAGCTAATTAAGTGTTTGAAAAAGAGAATCCAAGCAAGTTCAAATTCAAAAATTAATTACTAAAGTGATTAAAAAAATCTTTTAAACTAACCTTAGCATTTGCTAGATATCCTAAAAATATTTATATTTTAAAAAGAAGAGCGCATTATCTTTGTAGAAGATAGTATTATTTCCGGGCGGAGTTAGTAGATGAAAAGGAGGGGGGAATCTAGCCTTAATCAAAACTCCAACTGAAATCTGACATCTGGTTCATTCCCGTGCTCCATTCCCTATCTTTTTTTTTCCTATCTGAAAAAACGTGCAGATCGATCGACAGGAATTTCAATTCTCGGCAACAATCGTTCAGTAATTTCCGTGCCGCTCTGTCAGCCTCTTCCCTTCGAGCTACATGACTGCCGTTTTGTCTTTTCGTGCGACAAACAGAGAAAATTTTCCCATCAAGCAGGACCCCTACGCCGCTCACCGGATGGCCGGAAGTGGAGACAAGAGGCGTCGTACGTGCAGCGGCGGCCAGCTGCGTGCATGGGCGCGATCGAGAAGCTAAAGCCGCCGTCTCATCGGATCAAATCGCCCGATCGCTTCGGCTCGCAGCAGCGGGGCCGGCAAGGGAGAGAAATTGCGATGGATGGATCTGCCTGTTATTAGCCTTAACTGCGTCCGAGAAGGCTGCTAGATAGATATTATCAGAATATAATTAATTGAATATTAATTATTATAAAATTAAAAATAAATTTATTTGGTTTTTAAAAACTCCTAGATATATAATTTTTTAAAAAACACATGTTATTTAATAGTTTAAAAAGCCTTGAATCAGGAAGGAAGGCAGCCTTAGGACCTGCCTATTATCAGAAGTCAATTTCAGGTAGAAAATAAAAATGATGTTTGAGGTGATTTCAGTTCTGTTTTGGAGAAGTTTTCATGAAGAAAAAAAAGAGAGAACTTTAGTGCACACGTCCCACGTCGCGTTCTTTGTTTAACTACTTTAGCAGAACTTTAGGAGTAACTAGGTATATGTGCACACATCACGTAAAAGTTGTCAAAAGTTTAAACTTGTTACTTATAGACTAATTGGAAAGCAGTAATTTGACATGTACTAATTCAGTGTCTACATCAGAGCTAGCTTTAGTACAGTTTCCAGAAAACGGGTTTCAGTTTTTTTAAAAAAATCAGGTCATTGACAATTCTTCTTCTAGAAACACACAAGCAGATTAATTTAAGGGAGACTTACACATACAAGCCACTTAAAACGGCATGCTGAAACTGCAGTTGGTGAACTCAGAAACGGCGATATTTACGCAAAATTGCAGATTCAGAGCCCCAAATCACCATCAGAAACTTGTGCGTTGAGGATGCGTTTAAAAATGATCGTTGATAGATAATAAAATATTATCTGATTTTTTAATATTTATTTAATGTATAAGCGATGAATTAATTATTACAAAGATAAAAATCTAAAAATATCTTTTTCATAAAATGCAGTAATTTGAAAAACATGGGTGCAAGAAAAAAAATCAATCTCTAACACTTGCAAAGAAAATAGTTTTTTGTTTTTTTGTCCAACATTGCAGGCTAGTTTGCAGCAACAACCTTCAGCGATCGCCATCGCCGTAAATCCACCCACCCCTGTTAAACGTAGGCGATCGAATATACTTTTCAGCCACGTGATGCTCGCAATTGTCGTTTGATCTGATCTTCTAGTAGCTGTAGCTCGTTGCTTGGCTCGTCAGTCATCAAATCCGTCATTAATTAATCGCCGGCGCCGTGATTGACATAGCCTTGCAAACCAGGATTTGTTGATGCTGATGATAGGTTGATTGATTGTCAGGTTGTCTCGTGCATATCGCAATAATCGCCTTATGCTTGTTCGCACATACAAAATTGTTTTAGAAACTGAATTCAAGCTTTCTCTGTAACTAGCTCAATTGACGTAATAATGGAGAAAATATTCATGTTTTAGAAATTGAATTTAAGCATGCTTTGTAACTAGTAGCTCGTTCCCTGCAAATAATCGAGAATTTTTTTGCATTTCAAGTTCATGTTTCTTAGGCCATCGGTTTATTTTCTCAAGGATGAACGTATTTCCTTGGCTTCTTATGTTACATTTCTTCAGAAAAGTATCGCCACCTTCTTAGAATTCCACACCAATATGTCATATATCCTAATATCCAAGTTCAGTCTAAAAACAAATGTCATATGCATTCGTTTACCTGCCTCCTACAGTATCCTACTATTTTTTGCACTATTTTGAAAAAAAATGGTCTTACATTAGTTTGCACACAAATGAATGTTTTTGAAATTGAATTTAAGCTTTGCTTTTATAACTACTCCATCCATTGCATATATGTTTTATATGTTTTTATCAACCTGGACAAAGAGATAACTAAATTAATTGGGAAAAATTCCGCATTTAAAGTTCATGTTTTTTTAAGTCACTGATTTATTTTCTCAAAATTGAACATATTTTCTTAACTTCTTATATCACTTTTCTCCAGAAAAGTATCACCATAAGTTTCCTAAATTTTCACATCAATATGTCACATATCCAGATATCCAAATCCAGTTTTTTTTTTAAAAAAAAGTCATATGCATGCGTTTACCTACAGCCTCCTACAGTATCATACTATGGCAAAGATCGACCTTCCTGGATGACAACAAATTGTGTGCTGTTTTTCAAACCCAAAACTAAAATTTTCCTGACGAAATGTTAAGTGTCAAATTAAAACAAATACAAGTTGCGTATAAGACCACATGGTTGATGTCTTGTAATAACGTCAATCTCACTCCATTCCTCCCTCGCCGTCGTGCTTAGCTTCCTCCTACCTTCCTCTTCGGTTTCCTCCTCTGCATCCCAAGCCAAGAAAATCTCGCCACCACTACATAAGGGAGAAGCTGGAAGAGAGAGAGAAGAGTGAGTGTGAGAGAGAGGTAGCTCGAAATGGAGGTGATGGTGCCTGTGATGGCGCCGAGCGCGCCGTGCAGCCCAAGAACGGCGGCGGTGATGGCGGGGGAGCACCTGCCGAGCTACTGCTACATCTTCTCCAGCGCGCCGACGAGCCCGACCAGGGCGAGCTATTCTGGGGCGGAGGCAGCGGCGGTGGTGGGGGGTGAGGGGGACACGACGTTCGACTTCGCGTTTGGGTTCAGTGGCCAGCTGTGGGAGTCGACGCCGATCCTCGCCGCCGCCGATGAGCTCTTCGAGGGCGGGAGGATCCGGCCGCTGAACACCCCGCACCAGAGCATTCGGCTAGTGGATGAGAACATGTATACGTCGATTTCTCCTCGGTCGCCGGGGAGGAGGAGGATCGCCGGCGGGGAAGCGGAGGTGTCGTTGTCGTCGACGCAGAGAGGGAGGTTGAGCCGGGCTGCACCGGAGTCATCGAGGGCCTCGTCCCGGAGCCGGCGAGCTACGCGGTCTCTCTCACCGTTCAGGGGAGGAGGTGGAGGCGCCACCGCCGATGAGTACCCTTCCTCGCCGCCGTCGTCGAGAACCTCCATGATGCGAGGCTGCAGGAGCGGCAGCCGGAAGTGGAGGCTCAAGGACTTATTCCTCTTCCGGAGCGCGTCGGAGGGCCGCGCCACCGGCGCCGGAAGCAAGGACCCACTCCTCAAGTACACCATGCTCTCCTCCTCGTCGTCGGCAGCGACGTTGCACCACAGCTCGCAGAAGCTGCGGGGCGGCGACGGCAGCGCGTCGATGCGGAAGGGCCGTGGGTCGACGGCGTCGGCCAGCGACATGCCGTACACGGTCAGCAGGGCGGCCGCCGAGGAGATGCGGCGGAGGACGACGACGCCGCTGCCGTTCCACCGCAACAGCCTCTTCGGCTACCTCCGCTCCAACCCGGCCATCCACAGCATCAGCCGCAAGCTCAGCGGCTCCAATCGCGGCAAGCCTTCTGCTTGAGCGAGACCACGCCGCCGCGCCATGGCGGCGCCATGCATGCACGAAGTTGTCTCGAATCCAAGCTTTGATGGATCACCGCACTGCAAACTCTGCAGATAGAGATGGTCAGAAAAATTTGCCCGGTTAAAATTATTTCCTTTTTTTTGCTTGAGATTATTTCGTTTCCATGTGAAACCACAAGGTTTTCATACTAGTGTACATACGTACGTAGTACATGGGATTCGCAAGGAATTTGGAAATCCAAAGTATAATATACTCTGTCTCAACTCTGAAACTCTGTTAATTTTGTTTTAAAAAAATCATTTTCATCCTTACAAATATATATTTATACTTCAAAATTCCAAGTGCGGCTCGGATCGTGGTGTCGGTACTCGGGATTAGCTAACCAAGAACCACTCCACTAGTTCATGTTTTAAATCGGGGAGATGCAGCTCATGAACATGGGAATACTGTTCTGTGATTCCATCGGCTGTGTAATACACTTGATGCTGCAAGATCGGTTTTGTAGCAAGCAGCTCGTGCTTCTGAGCAGGTGCCTGAATTACTATAATGTTTTACAGTACTGCAAACTGTCACAACTGTTTCATTAGGTTACTGCAGGGATGGAATAATTTGGGTTAAGATAAGCTGGAGGATCTGACATTCTTGAGTTTAAAAAATGCTTGGATGATGGTGTGCTAATTGGCATGAATAGGGGTGCAAATGTTTAGTGACACTACATGTGTAGATGTGGTTTGTGATGGAAGCAGCTGCATCATCATCCATGCATGCATTTTCCTCTTCTTGGATTCTCATCTGAAATTTCTCCTGACTGCTTTACATTTGTTAACATTATCTTGCACTATACCCACTTCTGGTTCAGAAAAGTCAGTAGTGTTCTTTCCCAATGAGTGAGTCATCTGATTTTTTAAAAAATGTAAGAACGTTTTTTCATGTGAGAGGTGTTCAATACATATAATTGGACAGTGACACAACTGAATTCCATATAAGAAATTGTCTTTTAAAATGTATTAATAACAAACCTTTATATAAAAAAAATAGTAAATGTGTGTATAGACATGGAGCATACCTCCTCTATTTTAAAAATATAAGCATTTTTGTCTATATATCTTAATAGTATATATTTTTCTGAAGAGTGACATGGGACACCATGAGGGGCGATCTTGATTCTACAGAGGCGTAACAGGCTTGAGAGAAACATATGAACAGAACCGGAGAGAACAAAATAATGATGCTTATTGTTACAGTAGAAACCCTAATCAACTTGCCAGTCGTGAATGTTCTCCAGGTCAACATCTACCAGCAGCTCCTGCCCCAACTTTTTGACACAAATTTGTGCATGTTATCATTATGAATGGGCAACCTGTGTTCATGCAAGAACAGTCAACAACAAAAACGGCCCCCTCCAACCACATACCACCCAAACTAAAAGTCTTCAAAAATCGATTGCAACGTTTTGGACACAATTGCAATGAACTTCCCGGCATAAATATACAATTGACCTCTCTCTCTCTCTCTCCTACAGCAACTGTCCGGCAATGTCATTTTTTTCAGTAGGCAGTTAGCCTGGACACTTTCCCCTTCGCCGTCAGCTAAATGACACCAGCTTGTGGCTGTGTACATCCACGTAGATAGATATAGATGCCGGGTTTTTAACTATTTTCTAAAAAAGTAACACCAGATTGAGCTGAATACGAGGTTTTTGACAGATTGATCGCAGGAGTGGATAACAAGGCATCTTAGTTTGGCTTGTTAATCTTAATCATTAACCTTAGCTAGTTAAAAATCTAACTTGGTTGAGCTCATGAGCTAGTTGTTAAACTCGTTAGTTAATTCTATCTTATTTATAATTTTAAATTTATCATTTCATCATATATTAACATAATAATAAGCAATAACTAGTAAAGAACTTACTAAATACAATTAAAAGACTAAGCGCTATGTGACTACAAGTTCAAACTGATCCAAACCAAGCTTGAGACGAGCTAATTTGAGCCATGATCTTTGAACTTTTTTTTACCCCTAATTGATCAAGCCTTGTGTTGCTCTATTGGACTCGGAATAATCCGTGGAATTCTTGTGTTCCAAACACCATCAAGAGAAAAATACTTGGGAATTTCCCTTGTGAAGTCTGAACTTGTTATATACTCCCTCCATTTTAATATATAAGCATGTTTATATTTCGGAATGAATTGAGTACTTGTATTTAAAGTGAAGATACAAAAACGCCTTTAATTTCGATTTGAATCCAACCTTTTGGCCATATTATACGAGCTAGAGAGAGATCTACAAAAGCAAACAAAACTCAAATCCAATCGCATGCATCTCGTAGTAGCATCAAAGGAATGGGAAGTAGTACTTCTGAATGCATGCATGCGTGGTGGGGGAGGACTGTCGTTGGGTCCAATGCGGTCGGGCGCGGCAAACAGTTTTTGACATGATGTGTTGCTGCCAAAATTTTGATGTAGCAGCAAAGGCCAACCCTTCTTCTTCGCAGGAAATCGCACCTGTTACTGTACCAAGCGATTCTCCTTGCTGGCCCTAGTACACTACTACCAGTACATTAAATGAATATGAAAGCGTGGTGAGAGGCCAGATTGGCCTATGTGTGGTAGGAGCATGGAGGAGGGTCTAGCAGTTCATGTTCAGACGATCCTTCATGTGAGTGTGTTTGGTTTTGCATCTCAATTATGTATGGAGATAGGCAGCAAAGTACTTCAGCTAAGCACCAATGCAGCACTGTGGCACATGGTGCAGAGAACCTGAGGCTAGTGGGAGTGGATCAAATTAGTTGGTTGACACCCTCTCTGCTTGGAGTATGAGAATTTGGCCTAATGTTAAGTTTAAGAGCTGAATTGTTTATAGAGAAGTTTTCGTGAAGTTGCTATTGAGGCGTTGTCTACTGCTATCTTAAGAAATACTTGATTTCTGGCTACACATCCTCGGTGTAGAAGCTTTGCTAGATAGCGACCGGTAGAATTTTTTTTGTCGGGTCTGTATTTTAAATCACGGTTCTGTATAAGATTTCAAGTAACACTGACCATCGAAGGACACTCGATTGACGGTTCAGATTAACCTGCATGACCATCATTTTCGTTTTGAAAGGCTTTGCTTGGCTGCTGTAATCATCAACCAGGTCAGTTGGTTATGCTGCAAAAGGAGGGTCGTTGGTTATGAAATCCACTTACTCCCCCCTTAAACAAAAAGAGAAAAAAAGATCCTCTCGATCTCACCTTCACACAAACTATAGCTTATAAAATATATACACTTAGTTAAGGCCATAAGGGAGCCCTGATACAGAGAGACAGGATATGACACGTTCCAACCACGATCTAAGACCGAGCATCTAATGATGGTGGTTAATTTAACAGTGCGAAAGCACACACATGGAGTGCACGGATTAGTCAGACTTGTCAGTGTC
The DNA here is from genome assembly GCA_030770085.1 of Oryza coarctata. Classification (NCBI taxonomy): domain Eukaryota; kingdom Viridiplantae; phylum Streptophyta; class Magnoliopsida; order Poales; family Poaceae; genus Oryza; species Oryza coarctata. The sequence goes on from CM061475.1 coordinate 18,014,777, forward strand.
CGAAACATTGACCAGTAGCAGATGCGCACGCTTGACTCGCTCGTTCCGCCGACGACTCGGCTACAGTCGGGGCTCCGGTTCCCAAGGCATGCAGCGATGCATCGCGGCCTGGCTGCCTACGACCATCCGCAAAGCTTCGTGCTCCACAAAAGAAACGTTCTCGGACGCACGCATGATGACTTCGCTTGTAGGAGGAGTACTACATGTACCAGCTCACTCGATGTCGCTGTGCGCGCGACGTGCGTACTTGCCTGGTGTTTGATCAGTCGATTGGATAGAAAATACCCGCTTCGTCCCAAAATATTACTACTTTTAAATTAACAAAAATTAAAAAAAAATCGAGACTTATCATTCAACAACTACCATACTATCCGCTCATTTTACTGGTGTCGTGTAGATTATTCATCAAGTTTAAATAAAAACCGCGAATTAAACGTGCCTCATCTGGTTAGTTTTTCATATGGGTTTAGGTTTTAGTGCTCGCATATCTCTTGATAATAAAACAATCACGATGAATTCGTTAATCTAAGATATACCGGTGAGGTAGGATGGGTATATATATATGTATTTATAAAATAAGTGCACGTGTATGTATATCAACGTGTGCCAAGGGTTTCAATAAAAATCCAAACCACCCAATGCAAAACTTCCATCCATCAGCCCACGTAAACTGTATGGGTCGAAAAAAAAAAGGGTTTCAATGAACGTCTGCGACAGTATCCTGCCAATCCAAATCTTGTCCTGCAAGGCAAGCCAACTCAGCCAACGTGAACTTCCATCCAATCCATTTCAGCCCACGTATCCCATCCATCAGCAGAAGCAACACCCCAGCCCGCTACCTCGAGCGCCTCCCAGGCCCGGCCGACTAAAACATTGGGCCCAAACGGTCCGCATTTCCATTCCGTCCACTTTAGATGGGCCGAAATGGCCCGAAAGCATTCGGCCCATAGACGAAGCGTTTTTATCCAAATCCTACACCATTCGAGGACTGATCTGCAAAAAAGCCACATAGATATTTCCCCCAATCCCTAATCCTCCTCGCCTGCGCGCACGCACTCCCCCGCGAGGGTTTAAGGGGGGGCCGGAAAAACGGCGGCAGGAATGGCCGCTCGCTCGCTGTAGGGTTTTGGCCTCGCCGCCTCCGCCTCCGCGCCGACGCCCGAATCGACTCAACCGCCCGCTGCGGAGGGTTCGCCCGAGCAGCAGCTGAGCCTCTCCTCGCCTCGCCTGGCCGCGGATGGCCGCCTGCTAAACCCGTGTGCTCCTCGTGTGCTCGCGGCAAGCGCCATGGCGGCGGTCGCGCAGGTACTGGCGCTCTGACCTGGGGTGTGTCTTGGGGGGATTGGTCTCGGGTGGTGCTGTTTTTTGGTGGGGGTCGCGGTTTGGTTGCGGGATTGGGAGTGTAATCGGTACTGCTTGGGGTGACGGGGATGGGGGGTGGAGATTTCTGTGCGTGTTGTGCACTTGTGCTATGGGGGTGTCGTTTTCGGTTCGGTTGGTTGGTTAGTGAGCTCATCGTTGCGGGTGTTTTGGGGATTTGAGTGCGGCGGGGGTCTGGAATCGTGGTGCTGTGTGTTCTGGGCTGTTTTGATTGTGTTCTCGCGGTGCTACTTTTTTCACAGTAGAAATTGAAGGGCAAATCAGTACCGGACTTGAATTGGTTTGGTTTGTTGTAACGAATGGAACGATTAGCGAATGAGGTTTGCCTCTAAGTCAAACAGTTGTGCAACAACTGAGTGGTGGTCAAGCTAGATTTCACACTGTCAGTTAGGTTTTAGTGGATCGTTGAAGTATAACTAAGCTAACCAAATGGGTTTGAGGAATGACTCATTGATAGCGACAAGCGCCATGAATTGTTGATCTGATCACTGTAGAAAGAAATTTCACATGGAAATGGACTTTTGTAGATATTGTCTGCTCTAACAACACCAATCATAAGCTTAGCAGCTCTTCCTGACCGTACACGCTAGATTTCAGTTTTGTCTAATCTCCTAAACAGATGTTTACTGTTAACCTGGTAACTAATTATAGCTTTGCTCAGATGATGGCCAATGGCCTCGAAGCAAAAAGGGGGAATACAGGGACGAAGAAATCTCCCCTGCAAATCCAGATGCTGGAGAGATTCTATTCTGGTAAGTATATGCTAATGTTTCAAGCTCTGCTTCTGATCATTATGTTATAATTTATATATGCCACTGTTGGTGTTGACAAATATCTCTTGATCCAGAGGTACAATATCCTAAGTCGGAGGACATTGCAGAGTATGCAACATCTGTTGGTTTGACTTACAGTCAGGTCAGAATATGGTTTAAGGAGCGGAGGAGGAAAGAGAGGAGAGAAATGGAATCTTTAGGGGCTCATATGGAAAAGCTAATTAATGGAAGATCAAATGGGTTCAGATGCAGCAGCAGCAGCAGGTCTTCCTCTTTGAGCCGGTCTACCATATACTGTACTGCGAGTTTACAGCCAGAGGATGACCATTATGTTGACAAGGGTAAGAGCTTCATAGGAGAGAAGCACACACTCCGATCACAAGGTCTGTTTCCCAAGGATTATATCCTGAGGAAAGTCTTCCGCAAGGACGGTCCACCTCTTGGAAGCGAATTTGATCCCCTTCCCCAAAGTGCACCTCGCCATCTCAGAGGTATGTTTCCTGTAAGAACTGAAGGTTATTGAAAAATTACTACCCATCACCCATCATAAATACACTTCTAATTTTCTAGTATGTTCACCAATGGGTCAACAAAATACCTAACTTGGAGGTTTAATTTACCACACAGTCCTATCAACAACTCTTGTTTCTTTATGTGCTATTGTTTGTGTGCTACGGGAAAACGTTATTTTATTTGGGACATCCGGTTAGTCACTGTGGCATTATATCTGAGATCATACCGAACAACTTGTGCTTGATTATGTTCACTGCTCACTTTATATCACATTGTGGTTGCTTGTGTTATGGTGCAAGGCTTCTCCTAAACTTCTTGGTGAACAAGGGCAGCAAAATGATCAGCAAGAACTTTCAAAGCTCATTAAATGCTTACTTCTGGAGTTCTGGTCTACAGCTGATATTTCTAATGCTAACACTGCTATCATATTTCCAAACTTTGCATCTTGCAGATGTATTGAGTACCCAAACAAATAGTGTTCAACTAATCTAAGTGCTATTCTTAATATTTGCAGATACTACAGATTATCATTTCGACCAGAACCAAAGAGTTATAAAGAAGAGAAAGGTATCATAAGAATTGTTTAGGTTGATTAAATTCTATTCATTTCCCATTTCTGGCACTATGCTGATTATGGTTGGTTGCATTTCGTTTTGTGTTGGTACTACCTAACGATGAGCTAGTGTCCTGTCCTGTGTTGATGGTCAACCTGATCAAGTAAAATGTTTGTTTGCAATACCAGAGCCCCTCTTGATAGCTAAAAGGTAGTCACTTATGTGATTAGAACTACAACTTGTGAAAATCAACCATTCTGTCTTAGTTCTTTGCCATACCTTATGAAGGGCAAGAATTTGTCAATTCAATCAGTACAACTAAATAAACATACTTATTTCGTTCTGGGTCAGGCAACGATACCCACAGTTGAACTGGAATATAAGATCTGCAGTACCTTCTTTATGGGCTTCTGGCTATCGTTTTTATGCAGACGTTGCTGTGACATTCTTTCTGAGGGTCTTAAGGTCACATCCTTCATTTTTTATTTGCTCAGATGTATGATCATAGCTCCATCAGGTTGTCTCTTGAAAATTCTATGTTTCTTGCCTCTGGTTTCAGTTTTACAATTTATTTTAGTGCCTCAGATGAAAGTTGTGCTACTAAACGAACAAGTGCATTTCTTGCTTTTTTACATAGTTAATTTATTTTCATCTGTCATGTTGAGACCTTTAATGTTTGCACTGCAATGTAGATTGTGGAGCCTACCACTCAGAGATCTTCCCTGCCATGTGGGGACAATGGTCCTGTGAGGAAACATGGAGTTGGCAAAGGTCTAATGACAGTGTGGCATGCAATATATTCCCATAGTGGCAAAATTCAAGATGCCTCTAATTTTATTGATGAAACTGGTTGCTTGAGGTCCTTGAGACCATTAGATGATTCTGACAGAATAGAGAATTGCAATGATGGAAAGCTGATTCAGGTAAGGTCTCTTATTTGATTGGACCTGATTGAGCCCATTTTACATCAAATGTCTTTTAATTTCATTCAGAGTTAGTTGCTCACCACTTTTTTTGTACCTCCTTGTATGAAGAAAAAAGTATTGGCACGGAAAAAGGTGGATAAAAGGAGCAGGCTTCCATCCAATAAAAGAAAGGTAACTTTTCTTTGCAAAGAAAATATGGGGAAAGGGAGCAATATCTTGACTAGCAGGGCCCATATAAACAGGGGAATTCAAAGGAAAAGAAAAAAAACAACTCTCTTTACTTCTATTTCTGTTTTAGCCAGAGAAAACATAAACCTGCTTTTCTGCTGGGGAATAATGGTGATTCCCCTTATTTTAGGTACCATGTAGCAGAGTTACTTCTCTGAAGAAGCATCCTCCCATGGAATGCCATCTTTCGGTTGATGAATCACAATCCTCAGAGCTACAGACCAACCAAATGACTTTAGTTGATGATGAGGAGCTTGAACTCAGTGAATTACAAGCAGGTCCTAATCCATTAAGATGCTCAGCTCATCTTTCTTCAAGTGGGAGACATGGCTGCCCTCTTTGTAAAGGTTTGCAATGCTATTCTATACCTTTCTATCATGTTCTGTAATAAATAGTTTACTTAAGTAGTAGCACCTTTTGTCATGCAGATTTACTTGCCAGGTTTCCTCCACCAAGTGTGAAGATGAAACAACCATTCTCCACAAGACCTTGGGAGTCGTCACCAGAAATGGTGAAAAAGCTTTTCCAGGTAGTATGAAAACTCTACCTTTTGACTGACTTAGGAGCATTAGCATCATCATGGAATTTGTGTACATGAAATTATGAAAAGCAGTTTGGTTTCCAATATATATCCAATTTTATTTTGGTATCTTCATTTATATTGCTACATTGTCTATAAAACTATGTAATGTGTTGGTCTGGAAACAAGGCTGACCAAAAGGTTAAAATTGAATCTCTCTGTGCTGCGGTCAATTCTTGTTAATGAGGCCAACCAACTGCCACATGGATTATTACTGTTACATTAGGGAATGCGGATATTTTTATTCATGTTTTCACACTGATCTTTTGTCATAGATATGTGGTACTTTTGTTTACTTTTCATTAGAACACTAATGACCTGGGCATGTAATTAAAAAAGTTAATAGACACTGTGTGTCCTCACCTATACTTTATTAACTGTTAACCAACAGATTCTTTCATTCTTTTTTCTGTACTTCTGTGTCTGTTACTGTCTTGCATCTGATCAGTAATGTAACTAACTTCCATCTTTACTAATTTTTATGTTGAAACTTGATGCACATCCATTAATTGGAAAAAAAATCCTTGACAGGTTATCCGGTTTATCTACAATCGTTTTGGTTATATGGATATCCATCCCTTCACATTTGATGAGTTTGCACAGGCATTTCATGACAAGGTCTAATTTTCTATTGAATTTCCTTTGAATTGCCATGATTCCTGGTATTATTTTCTCATGGTGCAACATGACTTCCAGGATTCAATGTTTTTGGGGGAAGTACATGTCAGTCTTCTCAAGCTACTTTTGTTAAACACAGAAAGGCACAACAGTGATGTGTTTGTTCCACGATCTTCTAAAGACTGCAGATTTTTAAGTTTTCTGAACTTTGTGAGTCTCGAAAGTACTGTTGTAGGCTTCAGTTAATTTCAATTCTCAAGTATTGATTTATATGCCGAACTTTGGATGAAGCAAACACATTTTATAGCTTGGCTGAATATGTAAATTGATACATTGATAGTTTCATATACAATTCTGCATTGGAAAGTTGATTTTGTTTGGTGATTTCATAATCATTTAATCTTTGTTGTTATTTTCCTGTTCCAGTCTTCTCTGAAACATGAAGTTGATTTTGCTGATAGGAAATAAAGATTGATAGGGTCTAATAGTCCATATACTATTGTTTAGTACCATGATTACACTATCAAAGTTCTGTTTCAGTTGAGGCATTTGTTCATCTTATAAAATGAAGAGTAGTGCATGAATTTTGCGAAGCTTCCTGCATATTTTGTAATTGGCTTGACCTTTTCTTATGGATATGTTGCAAGGTAACTAGACTGTCAGTTGCCTGGGATGAATCTATTATATAGCCATTAGAGCTGATTCTTTGACTGGATACACCATTCATGCAGACTAGCGAAACCTTTCAGCAAACAAAAATTGCTAAAGCAATATTATTGTAAGAAAAAATAATCTCCGAATGATCGACTTTCCTGGATATTGAATTGATAATATGATCTGTTAGGTCACTGTTCTTATCATTATGCACATTTTGTTGAAGATATTTCTCTTTCAGGTTAGGGAACAGGAATTCGATCTGAATTTTTGGATCAAGTCTCTGAATTCTCTTACTTGGGTTGAAATACTACGTCAAGTTTTGGTTGCTTCTGGTTTTGGTTCTAAACATCATTTGCTGAATCGGGATTTTTTTAATAAGGTACTTGTTTGATACCACATTATTCTAGTTTATTCCATGCCTGCAAGTGCCAGGTGCTAATACTTGTATATATGCTCTAGCTGTAGATTCCTCTACTAGTGTTTGCTCTATAGGTAATTCAAGTATGGTTAGAAGTAATATAAATCACCTGTCTTGTTACAGGAGAAAAATCAAATGGTTAAATATGGTTTACGTTCTCGTACACTGAAGGGAGAATTGTTTGCACTATTGTCTAAGAAAGGAAGTGGTGGGTTAAAGGTATCAGAACTTGCCAAATCGCCAGAGGTATTACCTGTATAAAGTGGATATAAACGTCGGTATTGATAATGAATAGTTTTCTTTTTAATTTGGTGTATCTCCATAAAATTTCTTTGGTTGTTCTTTCTTCAGATTGTTGATCTTAATATCTCCAGCACAGAAGTAGAGCAGCTGATATATTCAACTCTTTCTAGTGATATAACATTATTTGAGAAGATTGCGCCTTCTGCATATCGTCTCCGTGTTGATCCTCGAATTAAAGGAAAGGAAGACTCTGGATCAGATACTGAGGATTCTGGAAGTGTTGACAATGACAGCGATGCTAGCAGTGGTGCTGATGAATCTGATGGTTCACATGAGATGAGTTTTTCTGAGCATGAACATAGAATCCTTATAAGGAAGCGGAACAATGGTCATGAAAATGTGAATAGATGTAGTGAAATTGATGAAAGTTATTCTGGGGAACGATGGCTTCTAGGGTTGATGGAAGGCGAGTACTCAGACCTAAGCATTGATGAGAAGTTGGATTGCTTGGTTGCTTTAATGGATGTTGTTTCTGGTGCTGATTCTGTTCCAAGACTTGAGGTAATTTTGACTCAATGTTTTTGCTATTTTGAATTGCATCATGTCATCTTTGATCTAGAAAAGGTTGCTATACCTTTTACTATGGCACCTGCAAATTGACCACGTTTATATATTTTCCACCCATAGCTACAGCTTAATGGCATGGGCGCATGGCTTATTTATGAGAAGTGGATACATTCGTTAGAAAATGCTTTCTTGACTACTGTATAACTGTCAATTGAAATCTACATATTTTTTCTGTACTTGTTTCTCAATAACAGAACACTTAACTTTGTGTGCCCTTCTCTTAATCTTTTCTTAACAACAACAACAACAACAACAAAGCCTTTTTAGTCCCAAGCAAGTTGGGGTAGGCTATCTCTTAATCTTTTCTTACACTGTTCTAATTGTATTCAATGTGCCAAATTCAAGCTCAGCCTCCTGAAAATATTCTTGACATTGTGTGCCCTACTTGAAAATTACAGAAGCTTCATTATTTTTCTATCTTTTATAGGAACCACCAAGAGTTGTGCCTAGCATACTAAGAGCACAACCGCGCATGTCAGGTGGGAAAATAAAGAAATCAACAAGAAACATTTGTCAATCTAGTGATGAGTGCTTTAATACATCAGGAAGCATGTATAGCATGTATGGTTTGGACTCTTCTATGCATGAGCAGGCAGGAAGCCTGAGAAGTCATGATTATGTTGCTTACTCTGGAAGGAATGATTCGTCTACAGGAGATGCTCATCAACCACAAGTTGTTCTCTTAGGATCTGACCGTAGGTATAATAATTATTGGCTCTTCCTTGGACCTTGTAGAGCAGATGATCCAGGACATCGTAGGGTCTACTTCGAGTCATCAGAAGATGGTCACTGGGAGGTTATTGATTCACCACAGGTTGTCGACCTGCTAAATCTGCTTAGATACATAATTATGCCTCTTATTTATTCACTTGAGTTTAACTACCATTGGAACTTTACCATTTTATCTATTTGATTGCAGGAATTACTTTCCATGCTAGCTTCACTAGACAGCAGAGGCATTAGGGAAGCTTATCTTCTTGCATCAATGAAAAAGAGACAGACATGCCTTTTTGAAGCCATGAAAAAGCATTACAAAGACAGAAATGTAGTTGGATCTGCAATACCATCTGATACGTCACTCTCTGAGACAAGTAGTGGGGATGGAGCTTCATCCAAACTAAGTAGTGGAGATGGAGCTTCGCCAACATCAGACATTGACAATGCTTCTGTCCCCATAAATCTAGCTGATAATATTTCAAATGCATCATCTGCAATAGCAATTGAAGTTGGGAGAAGAGGTGATGAGAAAATATTGAAGTGGGAAAGATGTCAAGCATTTGATAAATGGATCTGGACTAATTTCTATTCTTGCTTAACTGCTGTTAAGTGTGGCAAGAAATCATTCAAGGAATCACTAGTTCGCTGTGAAAGTTGTCATGATTTGTATTGGAGAGATGAAAAGCATTGCAGAATATGTCACTCTACTTTTGAAGTCAGCTTTGATCTTGAAGAACGATATGCTATACATGTGGCCACATGCAGGGCTCCTGAAGATATGTATGATGCGCCAAATCATAAAGTTCTGCCTTCACAGCTACAAGCACTTAAGGCAGCCATTCATGCTATTGAGGTTAGTATTCAAAAAGTGTAGTATTCAGATTTATTGTTTGGATCAACTTTGTTTAAAAGCTGATGATATAGCCATGTTAGATCGTCATTCACTTGTTTGCTAAGTGTGCCCAGAACCATACGTATTTCACACCAGCTGTCTAGCTTGAATTTCTTTTCTTATATTCTGTTTTGATGCAGGCACGCATGCCTGAAGCAGCGTTTTCTGGTTTGTGGATGAAGTCTTCACACAAGCTGTGGGTTAAGCGGCTACGAAGAACATCATCTTTGGCAGAGCTTTTACAGGTGTGTTATATTTCTTATTTTTAGTTTAGATGATTTAATATTAGAATGTTTTACTTCAGTTTGAAGTAAATTACTCAGTATTTTCTGCCTTTTTATTGTCATGCTGCTTGTCCCTTCAGGTTCTTGTTGATTTTGTGGGGGCAATGGATGAGGATTGGCTGTACAAAAGTTCATCATCTGTAAGCTTTAGTTCGTATTTGGATGACATTGTCATATACTTCCAAACAATGCCACAAACAATGTCAGCAGTTGCACTATGGGTTGTCAAATTGGATGCCCTCATCACACCCTATTTGGAAAGAGCTGATTCTGACAGAGCATTTGGCAAAGAGTCTGTGCAAACAAGTATGTTTTTCCCAGTAAACCAATATTTTGGATGCTCGCAGTTTTAACTCTGCAGTATATACCGTGACTTATGTGACTGCTATAATGTTCTGCCTAAACATTTGCATATCCCAGAATGCCTTAAATAGTTCCTTTGCATCTGTGCATGTTCACTATATTAGTTTTTTATTTTTTATTTTTTATTTTTTAGAAAAACCACTACTGAGTATTTGACACTTCGTAATTGTTTGAGATTTTGAGACCATCAGCCTGGAAGGGACATAACTGTATGCTCTTTATCACTACATTAGGACCTCTTCTGTATTATTGATGTAAGAGAATAACACCATGCATAGGAAATTATGGTATTTTCCAAATGGATGGAGGCTCCGCTACTAGGAACAACATGATTATTGAAACCTTTGGACTATATGCGATGAGTCATGACTAATTGACTGCATTCTAGGCTTTTAGCTTCTCCTTTCCAATTTTGATGTAATGTTTCTCATTGTTCTGCCATTTGTAAAATAACATGGTGCCCATTGTACATTGCAGGAACGCGAGCATGCGGTGAAATAGCTAGGAATCGATGATGGAATCTTTAGTGGTACTCCAGCAAGCACCCAGCTGGCACGTTCTTTCATCAATTGCAAGTTTTTTTGTTTGATTGTTTAGCCTTTTTTGTCAAGACTGAGACAACCATGATGTCTCTTCCTTGATCTTCAGGCCTTAGCGACCGAGACCTTACGCATTGCAGAAGCCATGGCTTGTAGTCCTACTGGATACCTGGAGAACATCATTCCCACCCGGCAGGAAATCGTGCCTTATGTACAATAGTGGAACAGGAAAAAGGTTTTTTTTTTGTTAATAATCATTGCTTACGCCATGCGAATTGTTTTTTTTTGCCCACCCCATTAGTATCAGGAGGAAAGCATAACTGCTATATAGGTCATTTCTGGATGGCTGCTGTATGTTTCATGAACTGATGGCGGCCCCTTTTGGTGCAATAAGAGGGTCACATATCTCCTTTTTGATCGGTTAGTCTGCTGTGCTGCTCATTTCTCTACCAGCAGTGTGCTAGCAGGATTGGTGTCACCACTTTAGGGCTCTTTACAGTGTAACATGGAGTTATCTTTTCTTTGGCAGTTAGTCCTAGGAACTTGCCACTACGATTTTGTACTTTTTAAACCCCATGTCCATGCTGTTCTAGACGATGTTCTTTCTTGTCTGGTTGTCGTCAACAATATTTAGCTATTTCAAATTTCATATTTCAATCTTCAGTGCAAAATAGCAGTTAATATTACGTACGGGTAGTGGTAGTACCCCGCTACCAACCTACCACTATTGTGGAGAGGGGAATGAATGACAAGTGAAAATCCTACAGGCTATTCGGATGGTAGAAATGAAGTACAGGAAAATGAGTTGCAGGAAAATTAAAGGATGATTATTTTAAATTTCCATCTAGTTAGACTGCGATAATTTGAAATGGAACGGATCTGTTCTCTCCGACATGTAAAATATGGCTTGTTCTCTAGCATGTAAAAAAATTGGATTACGGCAAGTAAAAGAGCTGAATTAGCTCACGACTAATTAATTATTATCTAAAAAGTTTGAAAATTAGATTAATATATATATTTTTTAAAAATATACAGTTCGAAAAATATGCCCATGAAAAACACAAGGTGGAGAGAGAGACATTCAAACGCAACCTTAAACCTAAAATAAAACTCTGATAGATTAATATATGCAACTTTCTTATTTCTATGGGATAAAATTTTTTCAAACCAAACAAGCTTGTACATGGTGAACCATGGAGGAAGGATCATGATCATTTTACGTGCTTTTCAAGGGAGAGGTTTAGAAAGTTGAGAGGGCCAACTTTTAACATAGTCAAAGTTTGAGAGATAAATAAATATAATATTCTTTTTAAAATTCTATTAGAAAAGGTTTAAAATCGAGCCTTTGAGATTGTTCCTTACCCATCCTATGCGTATTTTGTTACGTGTTTATACTTCCATTAAATGGCAATCACAGTAGCATTCAACAATATCGATGCCTTGTTTCCAACAGAATCTGCGAGATCGCAACCAAATCCTTCAGTTGGTCTACACATTTTACCAAACTGGTCAGATCTGCTGCTCACAATTTAACTGACATTCACGAAACTGCAGACCATATCACGCTTTCGATGCTTCCGGCCACCAGTGCGATCTGCAAGCTTCAAGGATGCAGCTGGCATCTACAAAATCTGTCTTACCGAGGAAAACCATAGCTACCACCAGAATATCTGAACTGTGGCATCACATACGCTCCTTCTGGATGAAGCCGGTATACAGTTTGTGGCTCATTGAATGATGCAAATGATGCTCCAGGTTGATTCAGAGGACGATGTACAGTTTGTGGCACATTGATTGATGCAAATGATGCTGCAAGTTGATTCGGTGTGGTTCCCATAGAATAGGCAGGTGGATGCCAACCAGCCAATGCTGCATTTGGATGCTGGAAACCCATCCTAGGGTGTGGACATGCTGTTGATCTGCCATCTATCTGAGATTGCCAGGCATTGCCAACTTCACGGAATGGAGGTGGCCGCTGGGGCCTCATGATCTCCAAGGGAGGCTGCTGCATTCCAACCATAGATCCACGACTTGCCTGCATATCAGAACCTGAAGTTGTGTACCCTTCTTCAAATTGAGCATGGCTGTCACCAGTGGGACTTTGCTGGGAACCAGTTTCCCTTTCTCTCATCCTAAATCTGGTGGTGCAAACATTTTTGTACAGATGGGCACCATTTGTCTTCGCCTTCCAACCGCCAGTGCATTGTTTTGCGGAAGACACTTGGTTCTCTTCATTCCTTGATCTTTTGGTAGGCAGATCAGGATTGGACTGCATAACACGTTTCTTGCCTTTCTTGATACTGGTTCCACTATCACCTCGTCCTGGTTGAGATTGGTGTTTTCCCTTTTGCATTGATTTCTTGCCTATATGCCACCAGAAGGATATATAAAGTGAAGCTGAAAGTCAATTAGTTTGGTAAATGATGCATACAGCTGCAAGATCATGGACTTGAAAAGTGAAAAGGGAAAATGCAAAAGAGACAACACACATCTTAATTGAAAATTTACTCAAACAAAATGATGCGAGAAAGGATTCCATGAAACAGAAGCGTATACATGCATTTATCTTAGTTTAACTACAGCTCATAATTAGGTTGTATTACTCTTTTATAATGGCTAGTATGAAACTATACTGATCTCCATGTAAAGGTTATTAAAACAGGCTTTCAAATGATTCCCTCTGAGAAATAGCTCGCTCTACCATGCAATACTATAGCTTCCAGTTTTTTTGATAAAGGAAGCTTTTATTTAACTCAATCAATTAAATCAAGGTGATAAAACCAAACTATAGCTCCCAACGCTAATTAATTAGAGTAACTCAGTTTGGAGTTTTCAGTGTACCAGATATCAATACAAAATGCCCCAGAACTTTTGGTTTCCATATTATGTTATAATACACGTCACTATCAAACCAAAGGTCAATCAAACATTTTTCTAATGTACTTTCTGCATCTGGTGTATGCGATTGATATGAACCTACATATGCAATAGCATTCTGCAAATTCAGAAATGAGGCACATGCAATTAGAAAGATTATCTCAATTGTCAGCAGGTTAAGGGAAACAAGTAGTAGCTTAGCTTTATTTGACAAGGTTCTTAAGTATAGAAATTACTGTTTCCTGCAGCATCAGGTCTACTCAACACCCGAACACGCCTTGCAGCATCTCCCCTGCTGTGCTTCTCATCTAGAGCCTTCAATCTATCTATTTCATTTAGCCAAGGCTAGATAATAAAAGAAGAATTTCAATGTGAAGTTGAAAAGTACACAAGCCCATTTTGACAAACGTATAGCTACATTCAGTGCTATATATAAATAATCCATCCACAGACAATGAATAGATCAAAAAGATTTTCTGAATACCCCAGAGAATGACAGCTAATCTGTTAAATCATCTAGAGAGTACAATGTCTTACAGGCAACATAAACTTGATATGTATAAATCAGTGCATGTTCCTTGAACAATATTTATTCTTTGTTAATTATCAAATGCTGAAGTTGCAGGAAAAGGTGAACATCTTGCTTAAGACAATTCAGGTAAAGAACTCTCCTACCTGACGGAAAGCCATCATTCTGTAGAGATTGCGCCCCTTGACAAGTAGCAGATACAAAGGTGGTAATTTGCCTACCCCTTTGCTCCAGAAAACTTGGATCTAATAAATTCAAAAGCTAAAGGAGTCTTTAATAGCTCAACAATTCCATTGCTACAGAAGTAATATAGTATTGTTTTTTAAGAATCCTTACACTAAAAGTGTTGTTTTTAATAGCAGTAATATATTATTGAATGAATCCTTACACTAAAAGTGTGCTGTTGCTTTTCTTTTCCATAACTTTCCTTAATAACTCTCCCAGCTACAATTCGCTTTCCTATACATTTCGAATACCGTTTTCCACTGAAAAAATCAACAAAGAGAAGTTCTCATTATTATTCTATACAAACGCTAGGTAGTACAGAAATGCAGATTGCCACCTTTTCTCATGGACCTTCTGCTTGAACAAAACTGCATCACCTCTACAGACATCACCTGAATTGACAGACTATGGTCATTAACCTGGATAATTTTACATGCACATGGACAAATGCATGTTTCCAAGTTTGATGGCACCTTTACAGTTAATACAAAAGGATGAACGTGGATAAATTTTCTCTGGATCCCCATCTTTGAAACTATCAGAAAAACAAAATAGAATGTTACATGTGTATTGCCAGAACTCTTAAATGCATAACAATATTACATAACAAATAATAAAGAATCAGGATGAATGAAAACATGCAAATGGAAGAAGAGAAGTGACGTTCTCTACATTTGTATGGCTGCTTCTCCAGATCACTGAGTAGATAAGCATCAAATTACTGAATAATTCGACTGAGAATCATCTAACCAACCTCCAATGCAGCACTATTCTTTCTACACAAGTAGCCAAGTCACCAGTTTGACTAAGACCATTCTTCTTTAAATATGCTTTGCACTCAACCAGCTTAATCCCATCCAGATTTCTCCCCGCTACAAGAAAACCTGCTCATTAGCCTATATAGGAACAAGGTACTATTGAACAAGTAGACCATGTCAGCATTTTTTTCACTCTGGAAAAATAAAGAGGGAAAATATCAAAGGTAAAAATATCACATAGCACTGTTCTATATATCTTAAATGACGACACAGCCACACATGTTACACCAATTCAATCACCAGTTCCGATTGGAGCATTCTTCGCCCAGTTGCTCTTCACATCCATCCATATCCATACACTGCCCAAATATCGCTAGGGGAATGTAAGCCTCAGAAGTCGATTCTATTTTCTTTTTCATAACCAGCAAGCGCTCAGACTGAGTTGCCACCAGATGGAATTCATACAAGTGACGCTACTTCCCAATTTCCAACAGGGCCCTGGCTCCAGCTCTTATCTACGCGTTACAACTTGGTTCTAGGCGAAGCTCCTGCGTCTTCTTCTTCGTTAACAGCACGGTGGCCGCGGTGGAGCCACCATCCACCGGAAATCAACGCCTACCTTCGTTCGATTGCGAGGCCCACGACTGACCCAGGGCATTGAAGTACATTTTGCAAAATAGCCCCTTGTAGGATCGCCGCCATTTAATACCGTTGGTAAAGATCGAGATTTTGACAAATAAACCCATTTCTACCTGAAATTTACAAAATAACCCCTAATTTGGACCCTTTGGGAATTATGTTTTGCAAAATAACCCTCCATCGGCTAAGGCGGATTCCCTGCACAAACAGTAAATGCCACCGCGCGAAGCCGCCGCTCTCCGCGTCGTCTCTTCCTCCGGCACGTCGGCATCCATGGTGAAGCGGTAGCTCTCCTTCGACGCTAATCCCTAATTGACGAACCAGGCACTCCCCATTTCGCACCTCCTCTCCTGATCTCCTCTCGTACCCAGTTCGTCTGAGTAGGGTTCGTCTGAGTAGCATTCGTGCCCAAATGGTGCGAGCACGCACACGCAGCGAGAAGGGGATTGAGGAGGTGATTACCACGGAGGAGATTGGCGATTTTTCTGCAGCCAGCCTCGCCTCGATCCACGCCTGATTGCTCCGCCTCCGCTTCCGATTCCTCATCGCTCCCCGCTCGGCCTCCTTCCTCGCCATCGCCGTCGCTGTCGCTGATGTCGATGTAGTCCTCGTCATCCTCCTCCGACCCCGACTCAGATCCGGCATCAGAATCCGAGATGTCGATCGCCGCGGCGCGCTCCACCACTTCCTCCTCTACCGGCGACGCCACAGCTGCCGCCGCGGCGCGCCTCGTCGTTACCGGCATCGCAGTAAGAGCGGCGATTGAGACGCTCGCCGCCGGGGTGCCGGCTCGCCTTCCGATTGCCCTCCCCACGCCTCGAAATGGAACGGCACCTCAGATTGCCGTGTAGTCTAGGCTTGTGGTAATGACGCTTTGCCTCCTCGCCAGAATAGATTCAAATTTCAAATCACAAATTTGAACGCACGACCGTTTGGCTCACTGGAATGTGTTTTTTTTTTCAAATAAAGAGCAAATCAGCGGTTGGGATCAAAGCATCCATCATAATTAACCCTAGAAAATAAGGATGCCTGAACATTGTAGCCTCTCATCTTCAGACATTCAGGTAACAAATAGGAAAAACTGAAGATGGAACACCACAAAAATACCACATTTTTTCTTCTGAATCAGTATAACATCACGCTGAAAATGGCAGTATTACACCACCCTCTTGGGCATCAGGATCCTTAGTTCCTAACAGCATGCGACTCGGCCCCAGTTCCAGAGGAACCACAGAATATTAGTATTTTACAATGTTTGTTCACAGCACACAACTGGGACAGTCACAAACTGAACAGGATGGCTATCCTAAAGACTGTTAGAGACATCACAATTTGCAGACATGGGTGAGGTTTTCTGTTTTCCTATCAATTAAAATGATGATGATCAGTAGGCAGGCGACAACAAACTGAACTCTATACTCAAATTAGTGACAAACTAAGCACTGCTAAGCACATGCTGTTATCTTTGGTTGGTGGACTCCGACTGATGTTTCCTACGCCTTGTAAACTTGTCTGAACCGATTCAGCAGGTGCTAGGCAGCATAAATTTGTGCTGTCGTTATAGATTATCAACAGCTATCTCATCTTTGACAGGGACCTGCTGGACCGATTCAGCAGGTGCTAGGCAGCATAAATTTGTGCTGTCGTTATAGATTATCAACAGCTATCTCATCTTTGACAGGGACCTGCTGGACATGCCATGCAATAGCTTTACAAATCCAAGGAAACTCAACTTCCCATCGGTGTGTCTGATCCAATCTTGCAGAACAACATGCAACGGCACTGAAGGACTGAGACCCAATTCCTGAGAAAGAACAAGGTATAAGGAAACAAAGACAGACCAAATTGATCGATGAGAGAGAACATAGGAAGAAAGGCATCACATACAGAAGCTAGCTCATCAATTACAATAGCTCGATTGCCATCCTTCTCGAAAAAATCATATGCGGATCGGGCATGTTGCTCCCATCTATCTAATGCTTCAAGCTGGTGCACATTAACTGCCGCTGCACAGAACTCTTGAAAGTCCATTCTTCTGTACTGAAGAGCGCTCAACTGAAATGAAGATCCAATTATAAAGAATTTACAACCTATGCATGAGTGGAAAGTCTGTCGTAAGATTAAAAAAAAATTCAGACATACCGAGACAAGAATCTCCTGAACTCGCGATTCCTTCATAACATCAGTGGCTTCTCTTGTTAAGGCCTAAAGAGGATGAGAACAATAGTCAGGAAGTAGCTTAAAAATGAACAGAAGAGAGAATGTCAGGGCTCAGGTGAGCCAACCATTCTGATATTATCTAGAGTGATGCATCCATTTCTGTCTGGTTCCAACAGAGAAAATTGTCCCTTCAGATAGAAAAGCTCATCGACAGTCAAAGTCTTGGATATAGCCTGTAACAGATAAAGAAAGAACATACATTAATTAATGCAGATTCCAGACAAAGTAAAGTGAGAGTCATGAGATAATATCATAAATGCAAGTGTAGTGAAAAAAGATTCTGAATTTCTTGGAAGTTGGAACTATAAAATCATGGCCACAAAATACAACGAATGATCTAGACCAATAATTTATAGGATATAACAGCAGAAAAAAATAATAAGGTTTACTAAACATACTAATTACTGAATGGTCATTAAAAGATTCCAGCAGAAAATTTTGTCGTCAAAGAAAAGCAACTAAGCAGGTGCAAAACTGAAGAAACAGCAGCAATTATCTATGTAAAACAACAGGAGAAAAACAGAGCAGATTTTATACTAGTTCAGTACTGACCCTCAGAGCAGCTTTTCGTAATGATGAGGAACAGGTATAAGCTTTGATAAGTCGGAATATAAGGATGTCCAATGGCAGCTTAATATCAATGTAATTTCTAATCCACGGGTGACCTGGAAATCAAAATATAAGGAATAAGAACAATGCACTATTCAATTGGAATCCATATGGATAGATTGGAATTTACTTAAAGCCTGTACAGCAGTCATCCTTCTACGTGGATCCTTGCAAAGCAAGCGCTTAACAAAATCCATTGCTTCTGGAGTCAGGGAAGGCCAAGGCGCCTCATTATAACTGGGGTCAGCTTTGAGAACGGAACAGAATATGCCAGATTCAGTGCGTGCCCAAAATGGACGACTGCCACAAAGGAGAATATATGCAATTACACCTATACTCCAGACATCAGCTTCTGTGCTATAGCATCTGTGCAGAACTTCTGGAGCAACATAATAAGCACTTCCAACAATATCATTTAGCCTCTCATCTGCATAAATATTAGAAAAGCATAAGGTATACCTGTGAATACTAACATATTCACTTACGGCTATACTAATCAACAAATTAATCATGGCTGATCGAGCAGTAAGAAACTAACCTGGTTTTACAAAATCTGATAACCCAAAATCAATAGCCTTAAGTTGAGAGTTCTCATCTTTTGAAGTAAATAGAAAATTCTGAAAAAGGATCATCTCTTGTTAGTCATGACAAGTCAAACGTGAAAATAATTGCACAGAAAAAAGAGCGGTAATGCAATAAATAGACCATGTGAGGAATGTTATGAACAAAGTAGCTAAATGACCGTGTGTTGCAAGGGAATTTAAAGAAGAATAACTTAATCATACATTGTAAAGCTTATATACACAGAATGGATCTAAACTATCCATATTCTATAACTATCATATTTGATTAATGCAGATGTTTTTTTCCATCCGTTGGTTCAACGAAGTACTCTCCTTATTATTTTTCTAATTTGTTACACCGACATATATTGTATTAAAAAATATAATTTAAGCCCTGCGATATCATGTGACACAACAAATCCATCTCGAAACCACGGAAAAAAGAGTAAGTTAGATGGGCCACTTTGGCCTATGTTCTGGCTGCATACACTAAGTCTGACCAGCCATCCGACCCACACCACTTTGATCTAGTAGACTTCTCCCTCAAGGCACTCAGAGTGGAGGCCAGTCCATCAAATGGCCTCAACATGCCACCGATTATAAAAAATATGTTCCCTTTACGATGCAAGTGGCTTTATTTTTTCTATTTCAGCCCCTAACATTTTTTATTTTAGTGCTCACGTTTTTTTTTCCAATTTATATAGAAAACCAATATTTTACATCAAACATCCCAAAAAATTAGAAACATATAAAATCAACCCCACTTCTACATATCTCCGTCAATCCTTTCTTACCGCCGGCGCCCCTATCCCCTCCCCTCCCCTCCCCTCCCTTCCCCATCAGCGCTGCTCTCTTCCCTCCTTGCTCGCCGCCACTCTTGATCCCTTCACTGGCAAACCACTCTTCCTCTCCTCTCCCGGTCGCCACCCATCCTCTTTCCCCCGACTGACGCTCCTCTCCTCAGCAACTAACGACAATGGCCAACGAGCTCCTGACGGCCGCGTGGAGTAGGGGTCAAAGATGAGATCAACAGCGCATATCGGGCTGATGGGTCGACGAGCTCCATGGTAGCGGTGCAGAGAGGTGAAAGACGACAAGCTCGATGGCGGTGGCGGTAGGGTGAACACGGTGCACCACCACCATGGTTGGTGAGCCCCAAGATCCTCCCCCCGCCCTCCTTGGCCGAAGTGGTCTTCATGGCTGTCCTCTGTGAGCTCCGCAACGCTCCGCGGCAGCACGAGGTGCTCGCCGGAGCACTCCACCAGCTCAATCTGCTCGAACTCACCATCACTACTTCCTCCAACGCTCAGGTCACCAAGAGCTTGCCACCGCCATCGCCGTCTCTGTCGGGGGCGTCTCTGCCATCTACTTCTTCTCCATCCCTCACTTCCATCCTCCGATGAGCCGCCTGGTAGGTTTTTCTCTCCATCCAGCCGCTCTACTCTTCCACGGTTAGAGCTCCAAGGGAGGGAAAAGGGGGAGGAGGGACCGCCACTATTCCTAGGGCCCACTTGTCAGTTGATGGTGGTGGAGGTGGACTCACTGCCACCACCACTATTGGCTTATAAAGTAGTAAGATAATAAGGTAAATGAATAGTTCAATGCTCAAGAATCATGGATATGACATAGAATGGAAGAAGAAACAGGAAAACATTGCATTTTTTCATAGAAGACATGACTAGTTACCATCATCATGAAATCCAGCACTTCAAAACATCAAACGTGAAAAAGATGACAGGTTAGCAATGGTTGAGGTGTAGAAAATTCACATCACCTCTGGTTTAAGATCCCGATGAACCACTCCTTGAATGTGGCAAAATGAAACAACATTTAATATTTGCACCAGGACAGCTTTTGCATCATCCTCAGAGTACTTCCCACCTCTGATTACAGCAAATGAAAAACAGATGCATTAAAGCACATTTTGTTATGAATTATAGTGTTGTACTTGTAACCACTACTAAAGTTTGCATTTAACATACCTGGAAAGTATTCTATCTAGAAGCTCTCCTCCTTCACACAACCTAAATAAACAGGACTTGGTTCGATCAATAGGAACTTTGAACATCAACAGAACATGGTGTAGGACATGTTAAAAATAGATACTGAAAAGGTCATACACATATCAAGGGATCACCATTGGGCAAAGTTATAAAATCAAAATATAAATGTATTGACAATATTTGATAGAAATTGCTTTAAGGCCCATAGGGGTGAAATTTGTCTGGGCGTAAGCAATTTTGGAAACTTATATCATTTTGTAGAGTATTCATGATCAGGGTTGAGAAGGAAAAGAAGATAGTCTTACATAGCACTAAAATACTCCATGTAAGACCTAAGAGTACACCACCCACCAAGGACAAGATAAATAATAAATACCATATATCTAAACTATCAAAGCTACCCTGGTGGAAAGTTATGAGTTGTGGTTGCCGCTCAGAACCAGAATATACAATAGAAAGGAAAGGACAATTAATAATTGGGGTGAGTGGACAGAACATAGTATATTTGTGACAGCTGAAAAGTGAATATTATGTAAACTCAGTTAGCGTAAGAAACCGAGATATTTTCCATGAGTACCATATGAAATATGAAGTCAAAGCATATTGCAACTTCGCAGGTATTGGAAGCTTACTCCATTACTATATACACATTATCATCGTCCTCATAGGCATCATAAAATTGAACCAAGTTCTTGTGCCCTGCCAAAGCTTTCAATATTTTCACCTCCCTCCGGACATCCTCAATAGCAATGGATGTTGTCATCTGACAAAATCAGAACAACCCCATACAATGTCAGAAAACAGTGCATTGTACATATCAGGAACTAAGTTCATGCTAAGTGGTTAACTGCAAGTAATTGAGAATTTATTCCCTCCTAAGAGATGATAAATAAAGGTAGCACCAAAATAAAACATGTTAGAACTACAAAAGCTTAAAGTATGTATGTTGGTACAACAATAACAGAATGATATTGCCAATTGCCAAGGAGCTACGGTACATCAAACGCAATTTCGAAGTAAATAGCACCCAAGCTTACTCGAATCTCATCATTCAAGCAGGCACATCTACATTAGAAAATATCATTCGATATGCAAGAAAGCAGAAAGTATAGAACATGAAATACTTATTCTACAATAATCATCAAGGGCATGCAATGAACAGATGAAGTTTGGTCACATTCTTGCAGTGCACAACAAACTGTGCCAAGTTGTTAGTACGCAAAACATACTGTCTGAAGACAGCATTGATCTCGCAATATCTGTGGAAATTGGAAACAGCAATCCTACTCCTTTAGGTGAATGCTGTTCTTCTATTACATGAAGGGGGCCGCATTACTTACGAAATCAGCTATGCACCCTTGCCACGTCCAAAACTGTTTACTATCGATCAGAATGGTCATCGATTGCTTTCGCAGAAACATGGTTCGAGTTTTCACTATTCTACAAAACAGGGACGCAGACAAAAACACACGATTATATGATGATTTTGTGCAAAAGCAGCACGTGGTAGCCAATTGCAAATCAACAAATCTACACCACCTTCAGGAAATCTAAATTTCCACGGCGTCATTTTCAAGAAAATTAGCATGCAGATGCACATCCAGTTTCTCCAAATTCAAACCAGCACACAGCTACACACTAAACAAGGACTTGATTTAACGCATTTGCAAAAAAACAGCACATCACCTTGGCCTTGGGGATGACCTTGACGGCGACCGCCTCCTCCTTGCGCGCCCCCTTCTTGATCTTCGCGGAGCAGGTGTAGCCGAAGTGGCCTCTCCCCACCTCGTCTCCCATGTCGTACTTCGCCGCGAACCCATTGTTGAACCCGAACCCCTTGTCAAGCCCCCGCCCGCTCTCCCCCTCCCCGTCGCCGACCTCCTCGGGAATCGACGGGCGCGGGGGCCCATGCCGCCGGGCGAGCGCCTGCCGGATGTGCTTGGCGGGCGACGGCGGCGGGAACGGCAGACGCAGCAGCCGCCTCGCCGGCGTGGTGGGAGCGGAGCCCGGGGCGGGTGACCTCCTCGGGGAGGCCTTGGACGAGAAGAGGTGGTGCGCTGGGCTGGGGCTCGGCGTCGAGAACCCGAAGAAGGGCGACCCCCACGGCTTCTTCACGGCCGGGGTGCCGACGGCCGACCCCGGATGCGGCGGCGTGGCCGGCAGCTCGTGCGGCGGCGAGCCGTCGACCTCGTCGTGCGTGAGCGGCTTCGTGTGGCAGCCCCCCATGGCCTCGGGCCTCGGCTCCCCGCAAGCTCAGCCCACCTCCTGCTCCCCCGCGGGATCTGGCCTCTAGCTATAGCTACCACGAGGCGCGACCGGTGGCCATGGCGGAAGGGAAGGAGAGAGAGAGAGAGAGAGAGGAGCAGCAGCAGGCGAGAGCTTTGCTTTGGAGGGGAGCCGAATTGAAACGCGAGGGTTGGAAAGGGAGTAAAGGCCGAGCTGAGCTCAGAGTGACACTGAGGCCCGGTCTGGAACTTCTCCTAGAATCCGTGTCTTCTCAAATCGTCATATTCGCTTAAAAATATATAGCCATAGTCTTATTGGATCTACAAAATAAACTAGAAAATACAGCTGGCTATATTAGAATCTCCATCTCTCTGGAACAGAACTAAAATAATGAGGCTGGTAGCATACTGGCTGGAGGTTAGTTAAGTCTTTTTTTTTCTTTTGTTGCTCTGTTATGGGTTTAGATGGGGTCCATGGCTTTGATGCTAGTGATTAACAAGTGGATGGTTTTGGTTTAGGATGTTCTGATTTTGGATGGGCTTGGAGGGGTTCTTTTCGAGCTGATGGATTAGTCGCTGTCAGCTGGTGTTGATTGAGTCTTTTTGGTGGATGTGAGAGCTTTGAGCATGTGATTTTTTGAAATGGCATACGGGCATGTGAGAATGTTCTTCTCAAGGGGGAGACGGGGGCACAGCATGGAGATAAGGGGAGACTGGGCAACAATACGTAGGATTTAGGTTTGTTTTGCTGAGACAAGACTATAAAACCCATTGCTTATCAATATATGTGGTTAGAATAAAAGTGTGGTGTGTGCCAAAAAAATGGGTTGTGCAGCTATATTATCTAAAGTTTTATTACAAAAATTACATCTATGATTCGATGATTTGGAGCTACCTCTGTTTCAAAATATATAGGTAATATTTTTAACATATTATATATAGATTGAGAGATGATATTATCAATGTAAATCAACCAAATATATAGAAAACCAAATGCCTTCAGGAGTTGAATTGCCTACACATGGGTCTCCATATGTAGTCTACTATCAAAGTATTCTCTTTACCCTTCAAATCTGAAATACCGTATGCATTTTGAAGTTAACTTCAAAAATATCGTCTTACAAAAGATCACGCTGAAAACGAGATACGAGATACAGATGAACTTCTAGATATTTACGTTATGATATTTGCCGCGTGATAGCGAATTTTGTGTTGTGACCAGTAGGATTTGTTTTTTGGATTAATAGCCCTATAAGATTCTTAAGGGAGAAATAAAACAAGTCAATTGTTCCCATCTGATGCACCACTCGTTTTCTTTTCGTTTTGTTCCCCCGAGATTCAATTGTGTAGCTTTGTGTCCCTTGAGAGTGGCGTCATTAGTCAGTTATAATAGGCTAGTTTAGCATTAGCTTGTTGTTAGCACCAGTGTGACCTCTATCTAATGGCCATCCTTCCTATTTAATTGGATAGTACTGTGGTGCCAAAAATTAGCTTTGTGTCCACTTACAAATAAATGGAATGGGGTCCAAGCATTTCCCCAACATGTGTTTGTTTTTTGGTATCATGTTTAATATTTTCAACATTCTTTGATAGTGTAAGCTGTCTGCAACCAATCACATATAATGCTAGTACTAGACAAGAAAACTAAGGATGTTCCTCTTCACCAATTTACTCATCCAAATTATGGATGGCCCACTAGGCCACTAAGTGTGTGTTCGGCATATAAGGTTGTAAACTTCGCGTGTACGTTTTTTAACATACTAATCGAGCTTCTCGTTTTACGTACAAAGAGAAGGAGAAGGAGAAGAGAAGTTCCAACACCCCGGCGGAACTCACCCTAAATCATTACACTTAGCACGTAAATAAATATTGTTCAACAAATAACTACAACCGCATCATCGTGGCCACCTTCTCCATTCACGCAATGTACTATCTGTCACTAGTCTTATTTCCACTTTTCAACTTAGGAACAGTCAGATACATCACATTTTGTAATTCTTTTTTTTTAAGCATACCGACACTCAAGTTTTTCCGCTTATAATCGAACCGTAGACATAAAACGCTAGCCCCACCATTATTATATCCCACTGTGAGGCAATAGATAGCAAATCTAGAGTAGAGTAGTAGTCTAACGGTATACCATAATTTGTTAGCATCCAAATTTTATAAGCCCGTAGCCAGATTTAATTTATAATTGGAGAGTCCACCGAATTATAAAAAAATGTAAAAATAGACTATCAGATAAAAATGGATTCGATTTAATTAAATATGAAAAATTGATTGAATTTAAGGAGAAATTATGAAAAATACAGTAGCGTGGTTTTTACTTTATATAATATGCAATAGATAGTCAGGTTAATTAATTTTTCTTTTATCTCTAAGATAAATTCTGTTTTTATCATTGATAAAGTTTATCCTGTATTTATATAGAATTAGTGTAACCCCATGACATAAATATAGACTCTTTGTAGCCTAATAAATTATCTTCATAAATCAGTATAATCTCGATGCATCACTACACTAGTTTATGTAGTTTTTTTTTCTAATAGGTTCTGCTCTCGACATGGGGCTATATTGGTTAGGTACAAACTCCGATAAAAGAGTAAGTCTTACCATTATTCTAGTGTATTCACTCTGTTAGTCCGATTGGATATATCACATCACGTTCGTATAGGATCTATCGGTTTATCAAGCTCTTCGAGCTATATTGGTTAGGTTCAACCTTCTAAACTACTAAAATTAGATAAGCCTTAAATCGATAGGTTTTTACACAACATTTTATCGGAGCAATCAACCGATAAGTTATCTTTACACTAAACTTTACATCTAACGTATCGACTTTTTTAGCCGATATACATATATCTTCAACGATTAATTTACTAGCGATCGATCTAATTTCGTTAGATTTAGCCTTATATTGTCTCGGTTAGGTCCAATCTATCAAGGCTATGTCTAATAGGCCTGGAATCGAGATTTAGTGGGTTTCTTTCCTCCCATTGGTTTAGCTAGCCAATAAGTTTATTTATATACTTATATCGGACTCACAGCCAATCGCAACCGATGGGTTTATCGGTTTTTTCCATCAGCACGATCAATTTAGCTTACATCGTTTTAGTACCGTTAACATCAACTTTATAATATCTCGGTTTTGTTCGATCTATCAAGACTGATTTTAATGGTACAAATATCGGTGATCACTAGATCTCATCTCTTCGAAAGACCAAACTTCACTCTTTACTGGTTGTCGTATATTTTATTCAGACCATCATTAACTCTAAAATTGATGTGTTCTTTATTTTATTCATCATTATTTGTCTATGTCATTATTAACTTTTTAGTCGATGTATGAGTACCATAGCCTCTATTAACAATTAGTTGATAATAGGAGTGCATTGAACTTATAGTCAATGACTATCTTAATTCTATCAACATATTTAGCTGATAGCAGTAGTCTATATCGGTCTATCGACCGATTGACTCAATAATATAACTCTATCTATATTTCTTATCAATTAGAGATTAAATTGATTGACATGTTCTAAATCCTAATAATCTGAAGATACTAGAGAGTTCAAGAAACTGTATTAGAATTAGAGCTAAATAGATCTTTAGACATATCAATCGAATATCTATCGATCAATCTGATATACCGATTTCCGCGCAAACACCGTTACAGTCCATTACTTTAAAAAAGCTAACTAATCCTCTCCTGGGTGGCTCCCTCTCTGTTAATTGCCGGTGGTTGACACAGATGCGCTTGGAGGTTATTACGACCAACAACCAATCTTTAAAAGACTTAACGGAATAACACCTTTTTTTTTTCTGGATGAAGGCAACCAAAACCAGCTAGCAAACGCAAATGCAACACGTCCACCTCACTGTGTATCCATCCATCCAACCATCCAAAGGGGGTTGGTTAGCTCAGCTCAAGAAACGCCTTTAAAATCCCTCAGCGACAAGGGTCCACACGCGAACCGATAAAATTCAAGCGGACGAATGCAAAGAATGCCTCTCACGCAACAAAACACCAAAAAGCGAAAAGGAGCGAGAAGGGATCGAGAAGAGAGGAGTAGAGTTAAAGTGAGAGCGGTATAGTGGTAGGCAGCAGTAGTACTGTTGGTGTGTGCATTGGGCGAGCTGAGCTCACGTGTGCTGCCATGTCTAGGCCGCTTGTCGGAGGAGGAGGAGGGCTCCGCAACGCGACGCGGGAGAAGAAGCGAAGAACTGAACGAATTTGCAGGTGAGTGGCTGCTGCTGCAAGCGTATGGGCCTCGTCTGGAGTTGTGGATGGATGGCTCTGTTGCAGTGTTGTTGCCGGTTAGTATGGACGATGCTTTGCCGGCCAACTGAATTGTCGGAGAAGTGTTTGCCGTTGCTTCTCCGAAGACAGGACTGGCCCACCAGGTTTGTGGGAGAGCCACACAGAATGCACGGGCAGTTGCTGTCAAGAGGTTCCAATAACGGTATATGACGATGATGGAACCATGAATCAGTAGGAGTACTTTAGTATGCTTTAACTGTAATCTCTCATGTTTATTAGTGATAACTTTATTTAGAGTTATGGAGCAGCAGTATATGAGAATAGTGAGAAAGAGTAATATTTATTTGGCAAGAGTAAAATAAGAAAAAAGATTAAAAGAATATTCGCTACGAATAATAGAAACGAATATCTCTATTATTATTATTGTAGAAACAAGTCATCTTCTCTTTTTTTCACCATACAAAATGGTATGCCTTAAAAAAAACCATTCTACCAAAGAAACCCAGTGTCTCATATGAAAATAAACTAAAAAACCAATCTCTTTGTATTCCTTTAAATCCTATTACAACACATATATTATACTAGTATTTTAGAAAAGATAGTTAAGAACGCTAGAATAACTTACACAAATATTAAAGAAATTAATTAGGCGAATGGTTTTTAATTTCCAGATTTCAAGCAATTGAGCTTATGACAAAACATACCAATTTAGATTTGGAAGGATGACGTACTATCATTTAAGAGGTCCTTAAACAAGAAGGCCATCAGGTCATGAAGTTTCAACGCCCACAGTATAGGCGTAGCTTGCACATTACTCTTTCTATCCTCAAATAGATTTTAGTTTGTTTTAGAAAAATTAAGGATAGGTAAAAAACTAAGAGAAATTTAAATAGGATATAATTAATAGGACATAATAGCATAGGATAACTTATATTATTAAATAGAAGTTAAATCTTACAATCAAAATTCAAGAACAGAGGGAGTAACACCGAGGCGGCGGCTTTCACTGCAGCTGCATGCATCGGGTGATCCATCCATCCATGAACCATGATCCATCGATGCATCCATCGACCAGATCGACTTGATTGCAAACCGCCAAGTGCTACTCCTACTCGGTCCATCCGTCCGACTGGATCATTGGGCCTTGCAGCAGATGAGAGCAGCAAATGCGTACCTCGCCGATCCATCCATCCATCATCCCCGGCAGCTAGCTAGTAGTGGAGCAGCTTTGCAGCATTAACTCTCCACGTGAAGGAGAATAATTTGCTTGCGCCATTGATTACTCCGATCCATTTACATAGTGCCCTTACTACAACCGTTCGTCTCCTTTGACATTTTTCGGGTACGTTTGTTCATGCGAGCCTCCATTGATTGGCCTGCCAGGACAGTTCGTAGACATGGCCACATGGGCCGTTTATTACCTGAAATTTGATAGGCCTTCAGCCCAGGATGCAATCCCAACCCAATTTATTTTATTCCATCGCAGAGGTAGACTCATATTCATACAGTACAGATATATAGCTAGAGCAATAAGTAGGCTACAATTTCATGTACTAGTTATTGAGTTTTATTTTATTTTATTTTCGTCGATCCGGCTGGGCGGCGGATGGTAATACTAATTAAGGAGTTGATGCCTGGACGGCTGAGAGGCGGCGCTGAGCTCCTCCGCGAGCCTGGTGAGCGCCTCCTTGTTGGCCCCTGCGCCATCCACCGGCTTGTACCTCCTCGCCTCCAAGTCCGTCGTGTGCATGTTCTTGTCAGGGAGATCCTCGCAGATCTTGGTAAACGCATCCATGTTTTTTGGTGTCGCGTCGTCCATTGTTTCAACAGACCAGTAGCAAAGCAGCGATTTAACATTTGCTCGTATTGTCTAGGTTTTTTTTTCTGGTAGGAGCGCTGAAGCCAGAGGTTTTTTTAGGATTTGTATATGAACCTTATATCCCTCTGTATATATAAGACGTGATTAAACTTGATATGATCTCTAAAAGAATCATAACAATACGAAAGCGAATTCAAGGGTTAAACTTTAAAATATGAGACAACCTGTACATGCATATGTACGTATATACTCCCGCTAAAATATGTACGTATATACGTGTGTACGTGTACTCTTATATATATACCTGAATACGCAAGTAGTTGTCCTCCCGGCCGTGCGACTTGAAGAAGAGGGCGACGTCGTATTCCAGCAAGGATCCGCAGCGGCATGCTCCCGTCGGAGAGATTGTACATCCATTGGAGGATCCCACATTTCTGGGCTTGCTTCGTGGTGTAGGAGTGGCTGCCCACGCCGGTGCCGAGTGAGAGGATGCGGAACACGTAGAGCGACGACGACGACGACGCACCAGCTTCTCTATTGGGAACATGGCTTTGGCCAGGCAGAGCTTTTCCGGTGAAGCCGGCCGTCATCAAGGACGATGTCATCCCCGCCGGCAAGTACTCCTCTTGCTGCACTATCGTCCTCTTCCATATCTCCATCGTCAGCATAGTCTGTTGTTTGAGATCATCAGCTAATAATATATTAGTAGATATGCATATATGGTATATATGTAGCTTAATTAACTGAAGGATATATATATATATAACACTCGTGCTGATAAATATGTACAGTAGTTTATGAGTGCTAGTTACTGTTTACTACTATTTAGTTATTATTGGTGCTCATTGTGGGTACTGACTGGTTAACTAAACCTACAAAATAGAGTGCTTTAAATATTAAATGTTGTACTTGTTACTTACCATATCTCTCACTTATTTATTTTTTAAAGAAAAATTTTAATTATCCTTAGACAAAATTTATTCAGTTAAGAGTTTATTTTCTTCCAAGTAGTTCCATCCGAAGGTAATACTTTCCAAGTTCTCCTAATGCTTATACAAAATGTAGGCTATAAACAAGAATTATTGAAGATGTTTTTCTACATAGTCCCTAGCATAAACACTTATTTAGAACAAACAAATAAGCGTTCTCAAAGAAAATTAATTCATAACAAACAATCAAGCTTACATATGATTTTCTCTTTTAGAAGCTTTGAAAGAAGATACAAATAAAATTTGTTCATCTCACAGTTTATATTATAATCATTGCTCAGTATATTAGTAAGGAGAACTTTTGCTACACTAAAGCTAAATGATGATTATGAACTAGGTGTCGCCTTAGTTTGGCAACTCATAGAGGGAAGGACTCACAGAAGATTCTTTTCTTCCTCATGGGCATCCTTGATTTAACTAAAATTAAGACACATGTTACTTATGTCTTACTTTTCCATTAAAATTTATATTCTTCATAGCATTTTTAATACTTGTAACTAAGATATATTAGGTTTATAATTTGAGAGTATTATTTTGAAGATAAATTAAGGTAAATTACTTAGGGTTACCACCAATACCTATCAATTTAATTTCTCTTATATGTTATATTTTAGCTATTTTGCTTATTGGTCTGGCGGTGGATGACCATCGATATCCATAGTATCTACATCAGAAAAAGATATATTAATTTTTTTATCCTATGTTTTTTTATTTCTTTAATTTTTATTTATTTCTTACTTTAATTCTTTAAATAATTCTTTCTTTAGTTATTTCTTTCATTGTGGGGGTATTTCCTTCAAATTTTTGTATTATCTTCTAATTAGTGTATTTACCATCTAAGAGATCCACCTACTTGGTTAAACATTCTTTATATGTGGATTTTTGATATCCCTTATTTCTTTATATTTGCATAATACAGAGATTTTGGAGCTTTTCTTGCATTTTTTATATATTCCTTTGCAGTCGGCTCCAAATAGTAATTTATTCCTAATATTTTTCTGGCTTTGCTTAATACCACATTAATATCTTTATATTTTTTCTATGATATGCTGCTTATTAACTTTCAATCTATTTTTTAGGTTTTTATTTCTTCAAATGATATATAGACTCTAGGAGCTTTCCGTCAAACACAACACATATAGCCTTTTATTATGTCCTTATGCAACCGTCATTAATTCATTAAGTAGATGAAAATATACAACAAGACTATTTAATATTAATAAAACATATCCATTTTCTTCTCTTTTATTGTTATATTGATAAAAAAATTTATCTAACATACATTTCTACACTTCATTATGTGATTTTTTAGTTTAAATTTATAGGTATTTGGTGGAAATATTTTAAGCTCATTGTCATATTCAAAAGTGAAGAATTTAACTTCAATATAATTCATTGATTTCTTCATAACTGCAAAATAGTAAACAAAAGAATATATCGATTATTTTTCCCTTAATATATTTAAATATAACTTTGTGTCCATTTATAGTAATAATATTTTTAAATAACATCCATCTCTCAGTAGAACTTTTCTAACTATTAATCTGATTATAATACTGTAAATTCTTTAAAACCTAAATAAAGTCTAAAATTATTTATCATATTAATTAGTGTATTGTAAGTATCTATCTGTCTATATTATTTATAGTTTTTAATTTATAGTTTCTAGAGACATATTTATTTTTTTTATGGATGAATATTTAGGCTGAGTTTGGTTGCGTGAGTTGGGAACCTACATATGTTCGGAACCTATGATGGTCACAACACGGACTTTCGAACACACATGTAGTTAATATGAAGTTGCATTTATTGTGCCCAACTGCAAGAGACAACGATGATCGAGCGTTACTTTCCATCGCGACATACCATCGTCCCTTCTATCGTGTCTAGCCCATCCGAAATGTGTCAATCCTGTTTCCCTCATTCTCTCTCTGGATCCCCTTTCTTCCCCCTCCTCCACAATGCCATAGCACATGTACATCCTCGGTCATCAAGGCGTAGGAGACAAATCTAGGCTGCCCTCCTGCATGCAGTTCTTTTTGGTTGTTGTTGCCTTCCTCATGTTGTTGTCATGTTGTGGTGGTGAGTAGACAGGTGGTAGGGACAGATCAGAGCTAGGTCCGCGTGAAATGTGTCTGGCCAGGTGTGAGCATGAGTCAAGTGCATGCGGCCTCATAGGGGGCCAAGAAAGTTGGTTGGTGTGCTCACTATGTGCATCATCAGCAGCGTCTGTCCGGGTAGAGTAGCCTTCTCCGCGTGGCCTTGTCCCAGCTATACACTCTCGTGCAGCATAGAAGGCCTAGGCTTCCCCATGACAAAGTGTTCTAACATGGTGGCATATGTGACGCTGTTCCTAGCCACCTTCTGTTTTAGGCCGAGATGTCATTCCCTCTATGGAGATGAGAGGGAAGAGGCGAAAGCGAGAGGAGGAGTAATTGCTTACCACATCTAGGGCGATGGGGCTAGATTCACCCCCTTCAGTACATAGTCCATGTGCTGAACTCGCCAAGCTAGAGTTGGGTAAGGGGTCTTGCGACTCTTACACCTTCAACGCTAGCTCTGTCAAGGCTGGCAACGACAATGTCATGGTTGTAGCCAACGCACTGAGCAAGACCTATGCTAAATCTTCTAAAGTCGTCCGCGTATTCATTCGATGACTTACCTCTATAGCCATCCTCTGTTCAATTGACTAGGACGTCATCTACGATGTCGAATCCAGCAAGGTAATGCACTCGATGTCGTTATCTTTGTGTTCCACGATTTTTGGTTGACTTAGGTTGGTAGGTGTCAAAGGGACAAACCCGCTAGACCGATATGGAGCTCCACGCATTTCTTGAGAGCTATGTGAAGGAGATCGATGCACACAACATCACCACCAACAACCCCAAAGCTCATGCTCTCAATAACTTGTCCAGGAAGATGCTATTGAAGTATCGAAAGAGGGTAAATAGGCCACATGTGAAGTACTATTGGGATACATATTGCAAACGGTTAACCTTGTGGAGGTGGCTAGAATCGTAAGCTACCGGCCTCGGTTATGAGCTCCGAAGTATGGCTATTGTCACCGAGAATGAATGGTGGGACAGAATGGAGGGGTATGTCACTATCTCTATACAACATTTACATTTTGCATAATTGATACACATGGTTCTTTGCAATTCAAGCATATTATTAACCCAGCTAATTGCTACTAGTGCTGCTAGCAAGTAGATATTTTTGATATTTGAGCATGTCATTGTACTTAAGTGGTGTAGGATGGGATAAAATCCAATATATAGGCTTCCTTATGCATCATGATTTAGGCTGCAGAAACATAGCTCATATTTATTCAATTGCATTTCGAAATGAACTCTTGTGAAAATTGTCTTTATAGAAATATGTGCCATAGCATGTGGGAGCTCATATTTATCCTCCTTTTGTATCTGTGGTTTTTTATCACTAGTGACCAATCATCAGGTGATAAAACCTATATGCTTTTATGCCATACTCTAATAGTAGCAGTAGGAGTGGTAGTGATGGAGTGAGCCAAGTGTGTATGGGCATCAAAACCTAGTCATTGCCACTATGCCTCCTGACTAGGGTCCATTGTTTCTTTCATATCCTCTCTTCCAATGCCAAAATTTTTTCTAACCTAAGAGTGTCAAGATCAGTGAGAGCTGCTCCCCTGCTGGTCTTGATGTTTGCATGGTTTTTTTTCCTACCCTTTTTTCTTTTGGTGGTCAATAGGCCTACCTGATGCTACCAGTGAGTGATAAGCTGTAAACACTTTCCCTGCACCAATTGTTTTGTTGTTTATGGTAGAAGTAGAAACTAAACATGAATATATATAGAAGCCATTGTGTTGAATATTCTTGTTACCTCAAAAACCATTTTATCAAGTCCTTATAGGAAAAGTAAATGGAAGAGTTTAGTTACAGGAAGTAAATTGGTTAGTTAGAAAAAAACCAATGAAATGTTTAATATACCTGTAGCAACCATGTAGGGAAAAAGGCTACAGTATACCTATAGCCCCCATATAGGGAAAAAGGATGTGGTATTTATATACTTGCATTATATACTCTTGCCTGCAAGATGATTATACTGGCACCTATACAAAGAAATCAATGTAATCATGTTCACTTCATTTCATTGATTTTTTTTTTGCTTGTGTAACTAAAAAGTTTAGTTACAGGAATAGCATATCCGAGTAAGTGTTACTGGTGACTGGTGTGTTGGTTACATGGTTGACATGCCTATATGTTTTGACTAACCGTCTATGTTTTTAATTTCAGATGAAGAAAGGTGTGATTACTTTCAAGAATGACCACATCGATTTACACCATCGTGTTTTTAGCGGTCGCATGGTTGTCGGGAACCACTCCAATGTCATTGGCGTAGAACTAGGACGACAACAGCAACCATCAGAGCAACAAATCATTGACATAAATTTGTTGAGAGCCGTATATAATCAATCAAGGCAAGCTACTGAAAGCAATGGTAAAAGAAATATGGGTGCTCATAGTGGCAAGTCAGGGGTGTTCCAAGAAGGGAAAGAGGCCTGCTCACAATGACAATTTAGGGGAGACTTTTAAGAGACTCGAAGTGACTCCATCGGCTCACTACAAGCAAGTCTAGTGTGACAACGGCTATGAGTTCAACCCTTCCTCGGCCCGTACGTTCTTTCTCACAAATAGAGTTATTTTTCGTATGTTCTATCCATATACCTCACAGCAAAACAGTCGAGCTGAACATACTCTTCGCACTGTCAACAATATCATACACTCCCTCCTCTTTCAGGCCAGTCTTCTAGGTCGATTCTCTCCATATAGCCACATACCTCCTCAACCTTTATCCCACTATAACCCTCAACGGTCTTACTCCTTTCCTTAGCTCTTCATTACACACATCCTTCCTACACTCATCTCCGTGTTTTTAGTTGCGCCTGCTACCTGAACCTGTCCTCAATCACTCCACATAAACTCTCTCCGCACTTCTCTTTGTGCATCTTTCTTGGTTACTCCACTGATCATAAGGGATATCGTTGTCTCGACCTCTACTCTAACAGGATTATCGTCTCTTGACACGTCGTGTTCGATGAGTCCTTCTTTCCCTTTTTCGAGACGTCTACATCCTTCCTGGATTCCACCACTCTAGATTTCTTAGGCGATGATGACTACTCCACCTAGCCCATCGGGCCTTGTATTGTGTCTGTAGGTACACCTCCTGGGAGCGCCTCGCCTGGCGTCATTAGGTCATCGCGTCCCTCCTCTGCTATGGGGTCCCCTTCACCTCGGCCTTGTGTCGATGCCCCTGGGGATGCTACACCCCAGGTTGTTGCCAGCGACACGGCTAGGCCCTTCACAGTGCCTCCTGTGGACACCTCCAGTGGCACAAGACATACCACTAGATGTATTGCTGCCATAGCTCCGCAGACAGTTGTGGCCATCACTATCATGCACAGCATGCACACTCACGTGAAATCCGGATTCATTTATCCATTTGACTGTCTCAACCTTAACACGGCGGCTCTCTTTCTGATCTCGATGTCCTTCAGATCGGTGTTGTCTGATCCAAACTGGCGTGCTACCATGCAGTCCGAGTTCAATGCCATTTAGACAAATGACACCTGGACATTGGTACCCTAACCTCCTAGTGTGAATGTGGTCACTAGAAAATAGATTTTTTACCATAAGTTTCTATCCGATGGTTCTCTTGCTTGCTATAAAACAAGATGGGTCCTCCGGGATTTCACCCAACGCCTTGGTCTCGACTAGATGAGAATTTCAGTTCGGTTGTGAAGCCTACCACTATTCACGTGGTACTCAGTTTGGCTCTCTCGCACTTTTGGCATATTCATCAACTCGACATCAAGAATGCTTTCTTA
Organism: Oryza coarctata; assembly: GCA_030770085.1. Classification (NCBI taxonomy): domain Eukaryota; kingdom Viridiplantae; phylum Streptophyta; class Magnoliopsida; order Poales; family Poaceae; genus Oryza; species Oryza coarctata. The sequence continues at coordinate 18,050,669 of CM061475.1, forward strand.
CATGGAACATTGATAGAGACGATGTCCTACGCCCAGCTATTAGGGTTTGTTAATCCCTCATGATCCAATTATGCCTATCGCCTAAACTGCCCTTTCTATGGACTCAAGTAGGCCCCACGAGCTTGGTACAGTCGCTTTGCTTCTCACATCACCTCTCTTGGATTTGTTGAAGCCAAGTCTAACACCTCACTATTCATTCATCGCCGTGGTACTGATATGGTCTACTCGCTCCTCTACGTTGATGACATCGTTCTCAAGGCCTCGTCAGAGTAGTTTCTTTAGCAAGTTATCTCAGCTCTTAGGCAGGAGTTCTCCATAATAGATATGGGTTCACTCCATCACTTTCTAGGCATCACTATTGACTGTCGGGACAACGATTTGTTCCTCTCACAACGACAGTACATGCTAGATATTCTAGACCGTGCTAGTATGTGAGACTGCAAGCCATGCAATACCCCCGTGAACATTCGTTCCAAACTATCTGCTAATAAAGCTTCAGTACCTGATCCAACTCACTACATAAGCATTATAGGTGCACTATAGTATCTTACTTTTACCTAACCGAATATTGCATATACCGTTCAGAAGATGTGTCTACATATGCACGATCCTCGAGATCCCTATCTTACCACTATAAAGTGGATATTGTGATACCTACGAGGCATCCTAGATCTCAAGCTTCATCTTCACCGGACTTCACCGACCGATCTTATAGTCTATATTGACGTTGATTGGGTCAGGTGCCTCAACACTCGCAAATCCACCTCAGACTACGCTGTCTTTCTTGGGGACAACCTAGTCTCCTGATCTTTCAAGCGCCAGCCGACAGTGTCCCGTTCTAACGCTGAAGCCGAGTACCATGTCGTGGCCAATGGCGTCGCTGAAGCTTGCTGGTTATGTCAGCTCCTACAGAACTTCACTGCCCGATTCGCTGTGCTACCATCGTATACTACGACAACATCAGTGTTGTCTATCTCTCCACCAACACCGTTCAGCATCAGCGAACTAAGCATGTGGAGATCAATCTACACTTCGTTCATGAACATGTCGCTTTTGGTGAAGTTCGCGTTCTACACGTTCCTATTTCATCCCAGTACGCCGATATCTTCACCAAGAGTCTGCCGACGTCCGTCTTCTCCGAGTTTAGGTCTAGTCTAAATGTTCGCTGTGCTCCTAGTTCTGACTGTGGGAGCGTGTTAGACTTGTGATTCTAGACCGCACGACCTATGTTAGATTCGGCCCCACGGTCTTATCGGCATGTTCAGCCTAATGTATTTATACTCTGCCTCTATAGTATTAAAACCCTAATTCTCAAATCGCGTTCGCGTTCACATCTAGCAATACCAACTAATTATTGTCCGGCCGGCCGGTGTGCGTGCTTGACATTTTTCATGTCGTGTCTTTGTTCATGAACCCTCTCGTAGATCTCCTCTGGGATGTGTTTCAGTTAACAACTGCGGACACTCTATCTTGTAATGCTTATGCGGTATAATCGACCGTTTATATAGTATAATTGGCTATTTATACGGCTTAAGCGGTATAAGTTTGGAGCACATATTCCTTATATGCGATCTTGTAAGCGGTCTTGTAGACCTTTCCTTTAAACACTGGCTAACAACACATGGAGAGAGACAAAAGTTGAGCAGCACAGTTACACAGCAAGCAAATGGGATTTACTGGCACAAACAAATTAAGGCCAAGTCATCACCAACTGCTCGTTATTTTTCAAGCGAGAACGATCTATCTCGGGTGTCTGTCGTGGGAACAAAAATCGGACACCCCTAGATCTCAGCATGTCCCGCCTCTTGCAATGCCTTGACTTCTCCTACAAATGGGATCACGTCTGGTGCGAACAGGTCGCGTCCGTGGATCAATGGCGGACCCAGGATTTTCATCCTGGGTGTGCCCCACAGCCAGCCAAATCAAAATCCCCAAGCAGAAAATTGCAATTAAGTATTAGATTATGAAAATACAATACAAATAGTTCAAATTAAGTCTTGAATTATCAAAACACAGTATGCCTAGGAGATGCGTGATCCGAGATTTTAGGTGCCTTGCTAAAGAAATAAAGGTATGCATATGTTCCAGGTCCTCGTTATATCTGAATAAATTAATTCAACTTGATGTCTTCAAAAAATATACCTTCAATTTTTGGACTGTAATTGATTTCCCTCATTTCAGTTTTCAACTTTTCAATGATTCAATCAAAGACATACAAAAACTCAATGTCAGAATGTCTCAAACTCAAAGTGAAATGGCATACCTGTAGCTAGGTCCTGTCGCCTGCTCCCTGCTGTAGGCCTGCAGCCGATGCACTGCCATCGGCCGTCGCCTCCCCAACGACGTAAGGCCCTGTTTCTACCGATCGGCGCACAGCCGGCCAAGCGGGCCGACGTGCCCACGCGCTCGCGCTGCCACCTGCCTCGCGCCGACGTGCCCCCGCCGCACGAGAAAGGAGAAAGAAAACCCTAGAGCAGTAGAGCAGCAGTGAGTACAGAGAGGAGCAGGAAGCCAGCAACGATGCACGCACACATCTGCGCGTTGGGTTTAGATGGGTGCCTCGTTGAGCGAAGACCAAGGCCCAAAACTCATCGCACTACCCAGGGAGACCACCACCAAACCAAGGCCCAACGCGCAGATGTGTGAGTGCATCGTTGCTGGCTTCCTGCTCCTCTCTGTACTCACCGCTGCTCTACTGCTCTAGGGTTTTCTTTCTCCTTTCTTGTAAGGACGAGCGGCGGCGGCCGGCGGCTGACTCGTCAATCACGCAACAGGAGCACGTCGGCGCGGGGCGGGTGGCAGCGCGAGCGCGTGGGCCTGGTGCACTGGGCGCTTGGCCGGTTGGGCGCTGGTCGGTAGAAACAGGGCCTTGCGTCAGTGGCGAGGCGACGGCCGACGACATTGCGTCGGCTGCAGGCCTGCAGCAGGGAGTAGGCGACATGACCTAGCTCCAGATACGCCATTTCACTTTGAGTTTGAGACATTCTGACATTGAGTCTTTGTATGTCTTTAATTGAATCATTGAAAAGTTGAAACCTGAAATGAGGGAACTCAATTACAGTCCAAAAATTAAAGGTATATTTTTGTGAAGACATCAAGTTGAATTAATTTAATCAGATATAAAGAGGACCCAGAGCATACTTTTCTTTCTTTAGCAAGGCACCTAAGATCTCGGATCATGCATCTCCTAGGACATGGGCATACTGTGTTTTGATAATTCAAGACTTAATTTGTACTATTTGTTTCGTATTTTCATAATTTAATATTTAATTGCATTTTTATGGTTGAGGTTTTTGATTTGACTGGCTGTGGGGCACACCCAGGAAGAAAATCCTGGGTTCACCGCTGCCTATCGACGACCTCCATTGGGCCCCGACTCAAGATGACACCGGCCACAGTTGCCAAACACCTGGGCCACTTTTACAAGCATGGGAGGCTACATCCGTCCACCAAAAAAGAAGAAAACAATAGATCTGGCCACCATTGTGGATGAAGGAGGATCTAGTAATCGGAGTAGAGGATGAAGGCAAATCCAACCGGTGGAATAGAGGAAGAAGACCGATGGTAGGGTTGTTGCAACTTATTGTTCTATCTTGTTGTACTTTGTTGTATCTATGCCCCTCTTTAATCGTTGCACATGATATATAATATTTTCTTGGCTGTTGTAGATATCAGGATCTTGGTGTTGCAATCAATTTGTTTTTCAATGTTGTATCTGGTTAAAACATTTTTTTACTAAGTGATGAAGCATTTTTAAACATCGTCCGATTATTTATTAGGGATTAGACGTCAAATTACTAATCAAATTGTTTTTCAAGCGGAAGTAGGAATTATATAGGTGGCGCCAGACTGAGTAAACTTAAGAAAGTGATCAGCTCTCCGGAACAGCCAGACATACATGTTCTTTTTAGTTTGTGGAATTATGGATTATAGATACCATGGTTTCAGGACTTTGATTTATCCATAAACTTTCTATGACAGCATTGCTTATATAACTTGTTCTAAACTATTTTTTATTCATAACATATAATATCTATTCTTATAAACAATCGTCAATAATCTGTTAATCATCCAAAAAAACACAGCCGCCCTCAAACCAACATCTTCAGACGCCGCTAAAGCCTCCAGTACTGCACTGGAAAAGTCTTGATTATGTCCCTCATTATTATTTATATTATTTATAAAAATAATTTAAGATAAATTAATATATCATATATCACTCTATAAATATAAAATATATAAGTTTAAATTTGACGTGAAACAAAAATAACACTATATGCGGGTTGGGCCACCGAGGTAAATTCACTTGGCATATTTGATTATTAGACAAGGTCTTTTTCGTTGCTTAATTTCCCAACAACGGTATCACGTATATATGGGGGTCATTTGTGCCACGGATGAAAATTATGTGACCTTGTATGCACGCACAAAGACAAATAGACAATATTTTTAATATAGATTCACGCCTCCCAAGATGGAATGGCATACATTCTTGGTTGGAGACCGGTGTATAACATACATGAATGTGTATAAGGTAAAACCCAGGAGACAAGTTAGAATACGCCAGGAGCAATTTCTGTCTTTATGTAATCAAGGAATGCTTCCTTATGTACACAAGATCCTTCTTTTGGTATAAAATATGGTATGTGTTATTTTTATTTAGTATGTTCTGTACTAATAGCCTTATCTTTTTATCTCTTATGAAGCTGATAAAGTACTCTGCCTATTTGATTAAACAAAATAATTATTTAGTTTTAAAATATAAATATTTCTAGTTTATTTAGTAAATATTAAGGTTAATTCAAAATATTTTCTTTTAATCACTAGAATGATTAAATTTTAAATTGCTTAAATTTTATTTGGCTTCAGAATTATTAAAATGATGAGAACTATAAGAATCAACATAAAAATGCCTAAAATATGATATACTCGACTTTCGGCTCGATCTTCTAACCAAAGTTTCGTTCCAGGTTTCTCTCTAAGCTGGAAGATCAATCATACAAAACTACAAAACCCCAAGGATACATCAAGACGAACACCTTGAATATATCAATCAACGGCGGATGCTGAGATGCATAGCACTATTCCAGTCCAGACAAGAGGAATCTCTGCACCTGCAGATCGAACTCATCGTCATGGTGAGCAAAGAAGCAGATGAGCCTGTCACTGTGAATGCAACCGCTAGTGTACTGAGCGAGCTGGCGGGGACAAGAGAGGAGGTGGCCCGCGCCCGCGAGGCGGCGGTGAAGGCGTGGCTCTCCTCCATGCCGCTCGATGAGGAGCTCGAGAGGCTCCGGGCCGAGCTGGCCTCGGCCAAGAACAGCCTCGCCGCGACGGCGGCCGAGATAGGACTTCTCAAGTCTGCCGTCGAGTCGACGAACGACGCCATCGTCGCGAAGAAGGAGGAGGCGGGCAGGAAGAGGGAAGCGGTGGAGGAGCTCCGGCGGCGTGTAGGCCACCGGCGTGCCGAGATCAGGCGGCTGCGGTCGGAGGTCGCCGCAGCGAGGGGGGAGAAGGACGCACTGGAGCAGCGGGTGCTCGTCCGGCGCCAGGCCGTGCTCGCGCTGCAGCTGGCGGAGCGCACCGTGGAGGCGGAGGCCCACGCGCTGGCGTGGACCTCCGCCGCGGCCGCCGGCGACGTCGACGTCGACGCCGCCCACCACGAGGTCGTGGCGCTACCGGCGAGGAGGCTCGAGGAGCTGCGCAGGGGTGTGGAGGCCGAGGCGCGCGTCGAGGAGGTCCAGACGTTTCGCCGTGCGAAGAAGGCGCGCCGGGCCGCGGCCTCGGCGAGGCTGGTCGAGACGCGCGCCAGGAAGCGGGAGGCCGCCGACCAGGGCCGCCGCCGTGACGATGCGGAAAACGGGCACGGCGGTAACGAGGGGAAGAGGAGCAGGAGCGGACGGACTTGCCTCGCCGTGAGGAGGCTACGCAGTTTGCCGTGCACCCGGACTTCGGGCCATGGCACATGAGGATATGGATAGGCGCGGGTTGGACTGCATGTAATTTGTAGCCGACTTTGCTCAATTAAATAAATTAAGTAAAAAATAGTTTATTTAGTTACCCATATGCATTCCTATAACGTACTCCATACTAGAATACGTGCTAGCTTGTTTTATTGCTCGTTGTTTTGACGAGGAAAAGCAAGCTGATGATCCGAACATGAATACATTGTCAATCTGAGGTCACTGGAAGTTTTCGTGTTCGAGTCCAAAAGGTCAATTGCTATGTACAGTGTGGATTTCTCAGTGATATCAAGCGTGCAAGTTTTTTTCTGGGCGTTTTCAGTGAATTTGTCCCTTTTCAAATGATTGTTTGAATTTAAAAAATGCAACAGTGGGCCAAACGGACTTGCCATAGCTTACTGGGCTGGATAGTTTTGCGTCTTTCAAATATAGCCTGTGGCGAGGTAGTAACAGCTTACAGCCAAAGAATGGCAAGATGTAGATTTAGCATCAGCTGTCGAGATTTGCTCTCAATAGCAGCGATTAACTGTAATTAATCATCGACGCCACTAATCTCGTAATCCAGCTCGCCAACCCCCAAGTAGGTCGCCGTAAGCAGACTGACAGGTGAGCCCCACAAAGCAGTCAAGCACCAGCTGCTGCCTCTCTCCCCCTCGCACACCCAGCCGAGGCGAGATGGATTTCTCCGGCGGCCGCGGCGACCCGGCCCGGTGGCTGGAGATCGCCGGGAAGCTTCTCTCGGCGCGCGACCTGGTGGGATGCAAGCGGCTGGCCGAGCGCGCGGTGGACTCAGAGCCCCTCCTCCCGGGCGCCGACGAGCTCCTCGCGGTGGCTGACGTCCTCCTCGCGTCCCAGCGCCTACTCCCCTCCGGCCTCCCCGATCCCATCGCTGTGCTCCAGCTCCAGCCAAACCCCGACCCCGCCGAGGTCAAGCGGTCCTACCGCCGCCTCACCAACCTGCTCTCCTCCAACCCCCGCCCCGGCGCCGACGCCGCCCTCCGCTGTGTACAGGAGGCCTTCGCTCACCTCTCCGACTCCTCGGCTAATCCCGCCCCCGCTCCTGCTCCTGTACCTGCTCCTGCTTCCGGCGGCGACGCCTCGGCCGCAGCCGATGCGTTCTGGACGGCGTGTCCTTACTGCTGCCATGTGTACCAGTACCTGCGTGCTCTGATGGGGCGCGCTCTCAGGTGTCCAGGCGCCGGCTGCAGGCGCGCGTTCGTGGCCACTGAGATCCCGGCCGCGCCGCCTATTGTGCCGGGCACCGACATGTACTACTGCGCTTGGGGGTTCTATCCGATGGGCTTCCCGAAGGCTGCTGATGTGAGCACCAACTGGAAGCCATTTTGCCCCATGTATCCATGGAATTCGTCATCTTCACAGCAAGCACCTGCTGGCGCTGGTAAAGCTAGTAACAAGCAAAGTGTTGAGAATAATGGTGGAAATATTCATGTCAATACACCGCCATCGAATGCACAGCCAGCAACTAAGAGCGGCGGTAGCGGTGTTGGGGTTGGGCCATTTAGAGGTAGGATCAAGAAGACAACAGCCCGCAAGAAGGTTGGTGGTGGCTCCAAGAAGAATGCTTCTGGAGGTGTAGAAAATGGCATTGAGCCATCGTTGCTTGGACTGGATTCATGGAATGGTATCGCGGAGGGTGGATCTACAATAGGTGCAAGAGGAATTAACATAAATGAGGTGGCAAAGGCACCTGATGGCAGCGGCATGATGCATTTTGGTGTGGATGAGGAAATTGGTTTTGATTTGGATGTTGATGCAACAGATGCTATATTGGGGAATTTGCAGCATCTGCCATTCTTGAGGGACGATGACAATGCTAGACGGTTATTTTAGTTATTTCTGTGGTTGGTGTAGGCATTCCAGAGAAATGGTGTATGGTAGCCTGGTTCAAGGAATTCCTGCATAGACCAATCATTTGCTGTCGCTTTGCTTTTATCGTCATCATGTCTCACTTTGCTCTTATGTTTCTTGGAAATGTACCTTTTATGTCTGTAGTTAGCTGTTGATGTCTTGTACCATCTGGCTTAGTACTCTTTAGTCTTTACTAGTTTTTAGACTGTAGATTATCCCCAAAATAGTTGGGGGATGTGTAGTATTTATCATCTGCAAATGAACTGAAGGAGTTTACTGGCGAAGGAAATAATGCACTCTGCATGCCCACATGGATGATCAGCAAGGCTTGAAGTAGAGTTTATCATGCAACTGAATTCCCATGGAGCACTGGTACAGAAAGTTAGTGAGACAAGTTAGTTTCAAAGTTCTTCTCAATTTATATAAAGCTCTTCCCTATTTAGAAGTCATGTTTTATTTATGTGATGACTTGTAGCCTGAGTGCCTGATGGAATATGGATTGTTTAGGAGTACTACACAAATTATTAGAGTGTAATGCTTTTGATCTGCTGACATGAATACTGTTGGATATTATATTGAATGATGATCTTTATATTCAATAATTCATCTGCCTTGTATAGTTGTTATGATCATCCTACTGTAGGTTGTACCCATTCATCTGGTCAACGTTCCATTTTATTACCTGTTTATAAAAAATATATATTAAACTCTCATGCATGGGGTTGCATTCCTCTTCATTTAGATTGCACCAGATACATCTAATACAAGTGGTGTTACTCTTTACTTTACTTTTTCACTATGAAGCATATATGAACACTACCCTGGTCATGTAAGAAAGTCATGAATTGCATTTGTGTTCTTTAATGCAATGATACACGCTCCTGCGTGTTTGATAAAAAGGGGCAAAGAGCTCACAATTGGCAATAACCAACACACTGTAATAATAGAAGTGTGGATTTTGTGGCTATCTGGTCACTGGTGTTAGGGTATGGTTAATTACTTGGTAGTTGTGAATTTTAACACTCAGTGGGCTTAGAACATATGTTCTCTATTGAGCTTGCCTGCCTGCTTTGCTAGTGGAGTTCCAACAACTGTACTATTGTAGCGCGTACTGCGTACTGGGTTCCAAAAATTGCTTTCTAGTGTATGAAGAGTTCATTATGCAAATATTTCTTACCTCACTCAAGCAGAATGCTGAAGATGGAACTCTGCACACCGCCCCATAAAACCATGCCATAACCATCAGTAGATGTATTGCATCATAACTTATAGCATACTTGGTAGCAACTGGCATCTCTCTATAAAAAAACTGACAAGGGAGCTTTCCTTCTTGTTGTTTGCACTGTTCATGAGTTCATATCCCAAAATTGTATGTACCATGTGTTTACTTTTGCAGTTCTGCTCGATAGAATCTAAATGTGAATTTAAACTGATGGTTATGTTCTTTTTTTTTCCAGATGTCTGGATCATCACCGAAGCGCTCTGTTTTTTGTGACGTCAGTTGATTTGCCTTGACTATTTATCAAAGCAGCTGGATAAGAGAATTGACATGGCCTAGTTTACAGGATATTGGTAGCTTGTAGTACTTGTTAGTTAGGCCGTGAACCCTAGCTGAAAATAAGAACGGGCTATGTATGTGTGTGCGCGCGCATCCTGTTTCCGTCATGAGCGATGAAGCAGAAAATACTACTAATCACTGTTATGTTTATGTTACTTCGCCAAGTTATACCAGGCTCCAGTAACTGCTCTGAATTTCTGTCTCTTTGTTATGATTAGTTAGCTCCATCTTTTGCTACTGATATTGTGGGGGTTTATGCTCCAGATTGCTGAAGTTGTGGAGCAGCAATTCACCCTCCAAATCTGCAATGCTATTTTCCCAGTTTCCCTGAAACCTGCATGTGTGCCTGGAGGTCGAAATGAACACGCTGTGCTGAAATTGTGAGCTACATTACACATTTTATCCTTATGTAAATTGTAATATCTGATTCACCATGACTCACTGCTCTGTGCAATGTCATGCATAGCATTTTCAGATGTGATTATTCAGCGGTTGCCAAGATGGTCTTGTTTGACAGAGTTTCTAGCAGTTACTGCTTCTCTTAAAATCTTCAGCTTTTCTAAACAATCCATATTTTTACCCAGATTATAATAATCAGTAGCCACAGAATCTAAAAACCGGCTGCATCTCGTAATATTCAGTTCTCCCTGGTTTGGTCTGAATCTTGAGTGATTCGGTTTAATGTTAACCGTCAGATTATATATCTACGGCTCAGATCTCATCATCAACCGGATCGAGAAGTCGGCGCGTGCCGCAAAGGCGTCGCAGACTACTCCCGCACGTCATCCTCCCACCTGGCGCGGTGGCCCCCACCACCTTGTCCGACGTCGTCGTCTTCTCACCTCATCCGCCTCCGCCTCGCGCTTCCTCCCTCACTTGCTCTCCTGCTCGTCGCCGCAGCGGTTGCTTCACAGCCGGGGCACAGCGCGCGAGGGCCTGAGGCGGGGAGCATCGAGGGGGACGTCAGATGATCTCCCAGTTCTTCGTGCTGTCGCAGCGCGGCGACCACATCGTCTTCCGCGACTGTAAGATCTGGATCCCGCCCGTCCCCGTCCGATATAGCGAGTTTTTCTTCCCGCGGTTTTGGGTGATCTGGTGCTGATCTAGTTGGGGATTTTGGTGCGTGGTGGACACGCAGATCGCGGTGAGGTGCCCAAGGGCAGCGCCGAGATCTTCTTCCGGAAGGTGAAGTTCTGGAACGACGACGAGGCCGAGGAGGCGCCGCCGGTCTTCGTATGCATCTATTCCCTTCTGTTGTCCTCTTGTTCGCACTCTATGATAAACTATGGTAGAAATTTTGCTGTTTTAAGCGGTGATTTTGAGGTTTTTCCTAGTCTAAGCTATGGATTGTTTGGGATTAGACTGAACCACTATGATTATGTGAACAATTAGCATTAACTTAGCAGTTAGGATGAATTACCTCGCGAAGTTAAATTGTGTTTGGGATTGTTGTGTCATTCATGTTTGATTCGTGACGTTAGTGTTGTTTCCTCAGCATTGTGCTGCCGTTTGATGGTGGACAATTTAGCTTATGTTAATGCATGATTGGTTAAGCACAAACCTAAGACATACTTGTGTGATTTATTTCAGTAGCACTGAAACTATTGAGTACTAGTGGTAACCAAACTCCTTCAGAGATGGAACTTTGGTTCTTGCGCTGCATAATAATTCTCTGGATTGTGAGTGGTGTTATGACTTGCAGTTGGTTCATGCTAGTTTTCTGTGATGCCTACATTGGAGAGCCCTATAGCTATAACCTATAGAATGCATTGGTCCTGGATTAAATTGAAAACATAGCGTCATCTACATGTATGGTGGGAATGTGGGATCATGATGATCCTACTTCTTGCTCTGTTTATTAATTCATCTCTTTCCCACCTGGTCTCTCACATGCCTTTTTCATTTTGTAATGGCAGAATATTGATGGCGTTAATTATATTCATGTGAAAGTCGTGGGACTATTTTTTGTGGTAACCACAATGGTTAATGTCTCTCCGTCACTTCTGTTGGAACTTCTGCAGAGAATTGCACGTGTTACCAAAGATTACCTTGGCATCCTAAATGAAGATTCACTGCGGAAGAATTTCATTTTAGTGTATGAATTGCTTGATGAAGTCATTGTAAGCACTATGCACTATTTCTTCAGATGATATCAATTCCATCCTCTTATGACCTGATCTTTTAGGTCACTAGCAAAGTTTAGTGTGTGCTTATCAGGAAAGTAGTGTGGTTTTGCAGTGACTAATAAGGTTCATCTGTTTTTGAGAGTAACCACTATCATCTTTTGGTAGCATTATATGCCAATATTTATAGATTGATCTGTGTAATTTAGGACTTTGGATACCCACAAACAACATCTACTGAGGTTCTGAAGTCATACATATTCAATGAACCAATAATGGTTGATGCTGGACGGCTGCCTCCACTTGGTCCTGCTGCTATGTTCATGGTAACTCCCCTGGTTATTATCTCATGAAAACATGAATTTTGGGCTACTTCACCAGTTGTGTAAGTTTCCGTGCTACCTTGTCAATTTTATGGTTTGATTGAACTTCTGTCTTTTGCAGCAAGGTAGCAAGCGTATGCCTGGCACAGCTGTTACAAAATCTGTTGTTGCTACAGAACCTGGGGGGAAGAAGAGGGAGGAAATTTTTGTTGATATCATTGAGAGAATAAGTGTGACATTCAGTTCAAGTGTAAGTTCTGATATATGCCATGCTGCTATTCTATATTTTCTCTTCAATGAACATTTCAAGCTGTTTTTGCTATTCTTCTTACATACCTGAAATCCTAAATATGTTTGTGTTTGTATATGTGGCTATGCCTAAGTGCTTCAATTTGGTGGTATATTGGTTATGCACATTTCTTATTTTAAAGGAATCATGCAGATTGGAATTTTAATTTCTAATACCATACTTATTGCTGGAACTGATTGTCCGTACTGTCAAAAACTTCAACAACTAAAAGGAAGCATATTGTTATATTCTTCATTCTTCTGTAGCTATTATGGCTATGTTTCTCTAATAGTACTTGGTGTAATGTGTAACTAATGCTTTTGTGGGCTCCTATTTTCTGTCTAATTCATTTTGCAGGGTTACATACTTACATCTGAGATTGATGGAACCATCCAAATGAAAAGTTACCTTAGTGGAAATCCAGAAATTCGTTTGGCTCTAAATGAGGATTTGAGCGTTGGAAGAACTGGCTCTTCTACATATGGTATGATCCTTGGTATATCTGACTTTATCAGCCAAGTTGGGAAAATGGAGTGCTATTTTCTCAACTTATGGTTGTATTAGGAAACATGATATGACATTCATCTATATTTGTACATTGTTCTTGATCCTGTGTTTTGGGCGTGACATTCAAAACCTGCCATTGTGACACTTATCGTGAAACTTGAAATCTGATGAGTTATTCAATGCACACATCTATATGTTGCTACATCTTAGTTCACTTATGTGCATTTTAAAAATCTTACTGTGGATTTTTTCCTTACTGAAATTATAGTGTTTACTGCTCTGTTCCTTTTTTTTAGCAACATGAACTTCATGTACTCTGTTCAGTCATGAAAAACTGGTTGCACATGTTATCTCCGTATTTGTTTACATGGTATGGATATTACTGATCACAAAACATTACAAATGCTTGATACAGATTACAGAAGTTCTTCTGGAGGAGGAACAGTCATTCTTGATGATTGCAATTTCCACGAATCAGTACATCTGGACAGTTTTGACATTGACAGAACTCTACATTTAGTAAGTACTGATATAATCTTTCATTTCTTTTTATTATTTTTGCTGCAGATACCACTAATGTGACATTTGTACTTACTGTTTAATAGATACCACCGGATGGAGAATTTGCTGTAATGAACTACCGGATTACTCAAGAATTTAAACCCCCTTTCTGTGTGACTGCACTAATTGAAGAAGCCGGGCCATCTAGGGTATGGCATGCTTGTACTGTTATTAAGTGCCAATAAAATTAGTTTTCAATTTTCATGAATTTGAACTCAAGATCTTGGTATATATACCCAGGCTGAAGTTCTATTGAAAATACGAGCAGACTTCTCTGCAAACGTCACTGCTAACACAATTATAGTACAGATGCCAGTTCCTTCTTACACAATGAGGTGAGCTGAGTTTTTTATTTGGTTCCTTTCGTGTTTGTAATTTTAATACTAAATGCTGTACTTGTTATTGTTAGTTAAAGAGTTACATCATGGATTACTTTGCAGGGCAAGTTTTGAGATGCAAGCTGGAGCTGTTGGACAGACTACTGATTTTAAAGAAGGATCTAGGAGAATTGAGTGGAATCTAAAGAAGGCAAGTATCAACAAACGATCTTTGCTTTCTTTCCTGTATTCTCCCTTACTCCCTATCTCCCAAAATAAACCCATTCCTAGCATCCCAATGTATCTTTAGTAGTAGGGAGAAAAGACCAAAATGGCCCTCGTTAATAGGGAGATAGAAATTGGTTTATTTTGGTATAAAGTTTAAACTGTAGGAGTTGATTTATTTTGGGAGGGAGGGAGTACATGTTTGAACTCTATTATAAGCACATCCTACTACATGTTTATTACTCCTAACTAGTTTGCTGTGCATTGCTCAACAATCTTAACTTTGCACAGATTGTTGGTGGTTCTGAGCACACTCTTCGGGCAAAGCTCACATTTTCCCAGGAGTCACATGGTATAATTTCGATTTGAAGCATTGCTTGTCTATGCTCCAAGTGACATCTCTGTTATAAAACTTATGTCATGCTTCTTTTGGAATGCAGGAAATCTCACCAAGGAAGCTGGACCAGTAAACATGAATTTCACTATACCGATGTACAATACTTCAAAGTTGCAGGTAAGGCCATCTGCTACAGAACACTACCTGTAACTCGTCAATTACCCAGGATGTGCTCAGATAAGAAAAAAAATGAGACTCTTTTTCTTTGCTATTGTTCTACCATATGTTGGACAGCTAGTATCTGTATGTGGCTCATATTCTCAACACCTTTAGTATCAAATGTTTTTGTTGCAGAATGTTTTGGGGCACACCAATGAACATTTCCATTTTTTCCCCTGCAGGTTAGATATCTTCAGATAGCAAAGAAATCCAAGACATACAACCCCTATAGGTGGGTGAGATATGTAACGCAGGCTAACTCATATGTGGCTCGTTTATGAGGTAGCAGTGCTTGTATACCTCTCCCCGTGGCCAACTTTTTCTTGTTCCTTGTGCAATTATCTTAGAGGGACTTCAAGCTTGGACAGAGTGACATGCATTGTAAGCTTTATAGAGGAATCTCGAACATAAATGTTCTCCTGCAGTTAATACTTAACTAGGTCCATTCTTTTTCCGTCTTGTGTAATATGCAGGAGATAAGTGATCATATTTTGTATGCTGTGAAAATGAATGAAGTTTTTGTTCATCACATTTATGATGCTATATCTATGTGACCATGTCTAGCCAGTTTTTCGTCATGCAAGACTAATTCTTCTGCAGTCTCCCATTATATGCCTTTTTCTTTTGTGAATTCATTACTGATGAACACAAACGCAGTAGCTGATTAGCAGAGAATAATAGGTGGCACGTTAATAGCAGAACAGAACAGTTAGTTTGGAAGTCGTTGTCACGCCCTGCCATATCTTTGCAAGTTTCAACTATTGCAACTAACTCCAAATGAATGGTGAAATAAATGTTATAGTACACATGCACTTTTTTCCTGATTGAAGTCGGTACGGCGCATCTTTTTTCTTTTGCTTTCGACGACGAACTTGACAGATGTACAAAACTGTGTTCTACATTGTCTCGTTGAACAGAGAAAGCATGACTTCCAGTATGCTGATATGTGCTATGAGCCTATGAGAATCAATAAACCAAGAAATAGCAGCCTCTGCCATTACAACAGCAGGCTTCCTGCCCAAGTGTACAGCTGAAGTCTGCAAGAACAGCACAACCAAACCAAGACAATTTTCTTCGGTTGGGGTTAGCCTGGAGAAGACAAGAGGATGATGAGCTTCAACTGATCATGAAATGATCCACCAATGTGTATATTCACGAGATTAATAGGAACCATCCTCCTCAAACGCCTTTATGCTTCTGAAAATCACATTTGACAGGGGCCTGGCTCATGTCGTTAAATCTTCTCAGCTGTTTCTGTACGCGCCCTCAGCACCTCCGTGCGTTTACTCCTTTCCATTTCTTCCACCAACTAGTCAATACCGGCTTTGATTCCCGTCCTGCAACGAAAGATCATATCTGTCAAAAATATGCCTCCTACGTGTAATTTTGTATTCGAGCGACAAGTTCAGTGACACCCTCAAGTAATTTTGTATTACCGGTGCAAAGACAAGAGTTAAGTGATAGTGGCTGAGCTAACATACGTACCACAGTGACTGATCGAAAAACTTAGCATGCATACTTCAAATTTAGGCACATATGTTTGGGGATTAGAGGGGGTTGCTTTACTCACCCATCATATGCAGATCCAGCCTGGAACATATATGGCCTCTCGTCTAACTCTTTGTGGTGAACATGCCTAGCCAATTCTTCCTCTGTCCCAGCTGCTGGTAACTCCTGTTGGCATGTGAAGATAAGCCTCCAAACATGAGAATATATGGGGGCATGAGAATATCCGTAATAATGAAATGAGCTGAAAGTGCACTCTAAAATGAATAATTAAACAGTTCTTTGCCTTTAAAGGAGTTAAAGTTCCAACACTGAGGATGCAAAGAACAGATAAAATTTTTAGGGCATTTAATCAACATTGACAATGAAAAGAAAACGTGGTTAAGGACCTCAGAAGATAGAGGACAACGCCAGGTGCATATTGGTGGACTGTACAAGTTAATTATCAACATACATACAACTAAGACTAATGTCTATATCTAGTCCTGAGTTTCTCACTGTCTCACATCATTATGTGTCTGAAATCAAGTCCTCCATACAAGTTGAGTTTGTCTCAGACTATTAATACGGTATGGTGTGGTTTAAATTCACTGCCAACTGTGCATGGTAACTAGTGTTCCCACAAATGGCAATTTTCATCCAGGAGGTTCATGTTTTTAACCAAGTGGGTTCAGGGAATTTTAGAAGGTAATTTAGATAAGTCAAAGGTAAACCCCAACTTGCTTGTTTGAAAATATGAGTAGTGGCGCCCCTTGCAGATCCTTGTGATGAAGAACTTTCTCTGCAATAAAAAATGGTAAATTATCATCTACTTTACTAATGGAACTAATTTGATAGTCCTAACTTACTGTCTATTGTAACACACAGTACAGTTAACAGCAAAGTGCACAAATGTTTTGTGATCAAACAAATGGAACCAACTTACCCAGAGTAGATTTGGCATCTTCAAATGATGATGCAGCAGCAGAGTCAATGACATATATTACAGCATGAGCTTCTTCATAATATTTCTGCCAGATTGTTCGTAGACCAGGCTACCAAAATATGTTACTCATGTTAGAATTTGCAAATGCATAGTTCATCTCACGAAATGAAATTGACCCATGATGTTGAATGGTGAAGTTTCAACGAACAGCTCACTAATCAGAAATTTTTGGCCTATTACTCTGCATAAGAATCCATACCTGACCTCCTAGATCCCAGAAAACAAGTTTTATATTGGCATCTTCAAAACGTCCGATATTAAGCCCAACTGTTGGAACAATACGATCATGTGGAAGGCCTTCCCCTTTCAAATAGATTGATTTGACCTTTTCTAGCAAGGTCTACATAGTCAATTTTAGCATGTCAAGTTTTGGTATAACTGTTCAGAAAAATACAAAAAAAAGGGCTAAATATAAAAGATTTTTGAAGACTCAGAAAATACAACACGAAGTGATGAACAAAACCTTAGGTTACCACACAGGACATGTGGTAAAACAAGATAGGGGCATAGAAACTGATTGAACATTATGAGCACTTTAAGAGATTGTGCATTGTGTTGACAGCATTCAGCTTACAAATAGAGGGGCAAACGGATAGGAGGATGCTGGCACGAAAATAAACGTAAATATAAGTTTCAGGAGGATTACCGTCTTCCCAGCCTTGTGAACTCCAAGGATAAGTACATGGAACTCTGTCCTGCTGAAGACATGCTGCCACAGACCATAGAACAAGGAGAACATTGCTGTAGGATTTTCCTCTCAGCTCTCTACTAATGTCCACTATCAACACAGTAAGTCCTGAAAAAAATTAATCTCTTGTCATGCATCTTCCTTTTATGATCAACAACATATCAAACTAAAAGCAGAAGGCCCAGCAGTAGCAAGTGCTATCAGTTAAACAGTTAATCACATGATAATACGAGGGCTTATGCTTGGCAATGACCATCCAGACACAACATCATCAGCACACTTCCCAATCCTGCCATTTCCAAACATTGGCTCAACCAAAGCTGCATCCATCAGCTCAAACCGGTGAAGCTGGACAAATTCGGCCAAAGCGCAATCGATTAGGCATGATCCACCCACCCCCCCTCCCCCTTCCCCGGTCAGATTTCAACCTCGTTCGGGATCCCACTTGGTTTCAGAGTTCCATAAAGCCAACCCAAATCACAAGGCGAGGAGAATTCAAGTAAAAAGCCAATACTCCGTAGTATCACATCGCACAGCTCAACCAATTTACAATGAAGAGCAAATTATTCGGTGGGAGACGATCAGAAGCGGAGCGGGCGCGTCATCAAATCCGGGCCAAATCGAGTGGAGAAATAAAAATCATGTGGAAGGAAAGGCTAGCGACGTGCAAATGGAGGCGAGGAAGCGAGGATCTGGATCGCTCGCCGGAGAAGTATGGTGTTCGCGGCGATGGATGGCGTATCGCTTCGGGCCCTCGTCGGCGGCGGCGGCGGTTGCCGTCGCGTGCGTTCACCTCGTCGTCTCCGGCACGCACAACAAGAAGGAGACGCCACCGTAACACGCGAAAAAGATTTTATACGAATGCCCCCCTCAAAAGAAGAAAAAATAATAAAAAGGGACACCACGGAGAACGACTTGGTCATGGAGCTTGAGACTGACATGTAGAGATCCAACTGTAGAGGGCCCACTTGTCATAGAAAGTTCAGACCACGGAGGCTGCTGATACGGGCAGCGGGGTCCATTGACCGTATCGTACGGGCAACTTGTCGCCATCGTCTCGCTGGCTTAGAAACTGACAGATGGGACCGGATCCTGAGGATGTGAGTAGGTACCACGTATGAGTGACCAATTCTTAGCAAGCTCACAGATTTTGAGAAGCAGTCAATTAAAAGATAGCTAGTAAGAATTTTAAAAAGTTAGTTTTTTAACCTTTGATTTATAATTTATTTTTTAATTATATAAATATAAATTCTCAGAATCTAAGAATATAGACAATTTAGTAAAGATAAAGATTCTAAGAGAACGTAGATGACTGTAGATGCCAAGCTCACCGGTACTTCTTTTATCCTAAGATATGAAAGAAACTGAGGATATGGGATGATGAATAATTATAATTGGTTAAGAAGATAAAGTATATAGATAAATTCAATGAAAAAAAGATAAATTTAAATCATAAAATAATTGTATTTTAAGGTGGATTAAGTATGTGTAGACCATTGCAATGACTAGACTTGCCTTAAGAGTTGGCAAAACTTATTCCCTTCATTCATTTTTATTTGTCAGTAATCACTATTTATATTTAAACTTTGCTCATTTATCTTTTTTACAAAATTTTTCTAAATACCTAATGTTATATTAATATTATTGAAGTATATTACATACTAAAACAATTAAATTTTTATTTATTCAATTAAAAATTAGTGGTTAAAATTACTATATGACCCATTACTGGTGATAATTAAAAAGGAGCGGAGGTGGGCCAATGATTTCTTTCTGACTTGGCGCGTTGACATCACCTGCTCCATTCCCAATGATAAGTGGGCCAACCAAGTGCCGGACAATGGGTACACGAAGCATGCCATATAATTTAGGCCGAACAAAGGCCCGTATAAATTGGCCCATAATACGAACACATTAGGCCCAATAGAGCCCAAACTCCCACCGAAGGCAGAACCGTAAAAAGACCAACTCCGGCCCACATCTTCTTCCTGCTGTTCTTCTTCAACGAGACTACTAGTCTCTCAAGAGTGTAGACCCTGCGACGGCTCGGGAACAATCGGGATCGTGGAGGCGAGCTTGACTCTCCCAGGCGGCGGCCAAGGTGTGCTTGCTTCTCTCTGCCTCTCCCCATAAATTTCTGTCCCCGTCGAACCCGATCCGTTCTCGCGAAGAATTCTTGCTCCGCTGTACCTGCTTGGTTCCTTGTGTCCCGGTAGATGTATGCTGTTCTTGCGTTGAATCGGTGGAGGGATGCACGCCGGCACGAGGGTGTAGGATGCTAGTCAGCTAGTGTTTGAGGGTACGGAGATCTCGAGTCCGGATCGGTTGTTTTTGCATCTGCTCAGACGAGATCTTGTGCGATCCGGTTCTGGGAATTCTGGTTTGTGGATTGTGGGAACGCACTATAAGAGATGATTCTGGCTAATTTTATCTCTTTTCTTTCTCTATATGTGTGTTGGTGTATGCCTGTTACTAGTATCTTGTTTTTAGTTTTTAGCCATATGTTTCACATGATTTCCACTCCCCTAATCTCAGATCCACTTAATCAGTTGAGCTCTGGTATACCTTTTGAGGTTGAGTTATACTGATTGGATTAGCTTGTATAGCTGAATCTGGCACCGGGAAAATTAAGGAAAAAGTGAAGTAGTATCAGAACGATTTTGTTTTTTCGGACTAGTATAACAAAGAAAGGTTTGAAAGACTAAAACGTGTATTGGTATTAATAACACATAGAATGATGCAAGAAAATTCTTGTAGTTCACTTGCATTGTTGCGTACATGCTTATGAAGTCATGGGATGTTTTTACGGGTAGTACTTGTTCTGTCAATTATAGCAGCAGACCTGCTCATGCTGTCTTGCATACTGTTTTAAATTTTGGCAATATTAGTAGTCTTTACTCTTTGACTATGAATCATTTCACTTCATACTATGCCCAGTGGTACTCTGGCGTAGGTTGATTGGCACTGTCTTGACTCCTATTTAACCTGTCATTAGGCTGTTCATTGAAGTATTTAACTGCTCTATGTGTTTGTCCATCAATGAATAGGCATTCAACACCCTTCCTATCTCTGTCCCGCACAACATGGCTGAATTAAAATTGTGTTTTGAAATTGTTGCAGTTAAACCTGTTTGGGGTTTCTTCCTACTACTCGTGTTGGAGCAAGTATTAGTGTTTGGGATGTGTTTGCTTCACAGCTTAGAAACAGGGGACTAGAGCATCTTGTGTCGATAAGTCTACAGAGTTACCTCATTGTCTTGTAGTAATATTTAATGTTCTTTTTTGAAACTACTCATTATAATGTCTTGGTATGACCTCTCAAGTCACAAGCAACAACCAGTCCATTTACTGCTGACAAAGTTTATTAATTTTTTTATATTGTCTTCAGATGTGACTGACATATGCTTTCTGCCCTTGTTGCAGATGTTCGACGATCAAGACTTGGGTTTCTTTGCCAATTTCCTGGGCATCTTCATATTTATCTTGGTCATTGCTTACCACTTTGTGATGGCAGACCCGAAGTATGAGGGAAACTGATATCATTTTTGTTGAGTAAGATCACATTACGTGAGATCAAAATAGAGTGATATATGCCGGTTAACGCTAGCAAGAGTACATGCCTGTTCTTGTAAGTTCGTATGTGAATTCTGGACATGCAATCTGGCCTTGACTTTACCCATGTTTAGTCAGTTGAAAAAGTGAACTCAGGAGACTCCAGGAATACGATTAAACTCTTCCTAGTGTTTGCATATGTTAGTACGTTCTCTGCTGGGTGCTGGCTTATGCTGTGATTTTTTTTGAACTGTCTATTGGATGTGCTAAAATCATATCATTACAGCTTGCCCTCGAGCATGAGCTGTTGTTTTGTAGTTCTGAATGAATCCTTCGATACCAGATACATTGTGCAGCTTACATATCCAAGTTATCCAACATATTGCCATGTTCAAATGCTCAAATACCATAATCTGTTCTTCTGCTCAAGTAGCTTTTGCACCTGCATGATTAAAACATGGACGATTCCAACTTCAAAACGCTTGGCTTATCACCATTCACGGAAAACACCACAAAAATAGCTTAGCTAAGCTTATCCCGAACCAATCCTCGCGCCCTACACTTATAAGTCTATACCAACACAAGAACCATCTCACCCCTATATAATTTTTTCTCTCCTTTCTCCCATCTTGAAGCTCAAAAATCAAATCTTTTCTGTGAGAGATCAAAAGAAAGGAGAGAGAAAGCGACAGATAGATACCTAACCTAGCTGTTTGATTTGTTAATTTCATGGGCATTGCTGTGATCCTTTGTGTGATGAGACCCTGATCGATCCACGACGTCGTCGGAGTTGGCGCCAGCGAGCCGGCGAAGATGGATCCCCGCCGCGCGGCGGAGCTGATGCTGCTGTGCCTTGCCTCCCAGAGCACAGGCGTGGCCCTCGTGGGTGGCAACCACACCGCCGCCCGCTTCTGCACCCGCTAATCTCGCCACCGCCTCCCCCTTCTCTCTCACCTCTCTCGATCGTCTTCCCCGTTCAGCTCTGCTCTGTTTGATCCTCTTCTTGGCGATCTTTGTTGTGGGATAATTGGCAACGATGAAGAAAGCAGCGAGGGAATGGAGGGCCAGCAACGGCAGGCCTCTCCGGTTGGTTGCACGGACTGCGCTCCTCGCCGTCGTCATGCTCTCTTTTGCATCGCTCAGGTTGGCGCTCTCGCCGGCTCCGGCGGCGGGCGACGGCGGGGAGCTCTACCTGCCGGTGCTACTCGCCGAGCTAAGTGATCGTGGGTACCTCCGCCACGGCACCCGCGCGGTGTTCGTCGGGGACGCCGGGTGATGGGCCCCGTTTCTCGAGCGGCACCACGTCGCCGCTGTCGGCGCCGGCCAGCTCCGAGAGGTCGAGGACGATTCCATCGACGTCGTCCTCTTCGACGGCGATGCGATTGGGCTCGGTCTTGTCAACCGCATCCTCAAGGCGCCGGTTTCGCCACGTCGGAGTCGACGTTGCAGCTGCCTGACAACTACAAGGCAGTGTTCGCTCACAGGTCGGAGTCGGCCATCGCCTTCGCCGTGGAGAAGACCGGCGGGTCCACGAGCGCCGCCGTGACTGCGCCGGCAGGGCCTCACCGGAAGCTCCATGCCTTGCCAGGGAGCAAGAAGGACGCTCTGGCATGTCTGGGGAACGTGCTCCTCGAGCCGCCGCAGAAGCAGCACCGGCGAATCATCCGGCGGCTGCGGCCGAGGTACCTTCCGGAGCTGACCGGCGACTCGCTGGAAGGCTACCGCCAACGGACGTTCATCGACGTGACCCCCTCTCGCGCCGGCGCCGGTGCGGCGTCGTGGTTCAAGAAGCACTACCCGAGAGGGAAGCACGAGTTCGACATCGTGCGCCTCAACGCTGCCTCTGCGGCTAGCGCGCACGAGGCGGCGGAGGGGATCGCCGAGTGGCTGGAAGGGAACGTTGGGGAGGAGGACTACGTGGTGGTGACGGCCACGTTGACAATTTCTTAAATAGGTACATCACCATCTCTTGCTCCTGAATTACCTATAAAAATTTACACCCAAATTTGAACATGAGAACTGCTATGTTACATCTTGCTAAAGAGTCTTTATCACCGATAAAAGACCAGCATTTAGCATGTTTCGAACAATAGCAATCTTTAAGTGTCCTAGAAACCACAACCAACTTATATATTCTTACTTTCAACAATTGTAAATGCTACAGGGACCAAATGCTTATCAGCGTCAACACCAATCGCTATTAGAATAGTCCCTCTATACTTGGTAGTAAGGAACAGACCATCAACACATAGTAGATATATTGAGTTTCAAAAAGCCTCTATCATGACACCAAATAACTAGAAAGCACAGTGAAAGACATTTTCGCCTTTCTCCTTGATAAAATCATCGATGGCAACGTACCTGTCTAGATTCCTTCCCTGCATCACCTCAAGTATGCCAGGAATATTATGATAGGAATCCTTGTAATTCTCAAACATCAATTCTATAGCTTTCTACTTTGCTCTTGAGGCCTTGTCATATGATACCTCATAGCCATACCCTTTCTTCATATTGTGTATTATTATGAAAGGTGACAAGGAAGTTTTCCTCACAACCTTTGTATAAACCATCTTTGCGACTAATTACACACTCATATTCCTATGCACCAAAGGGGTATTTTCTAATGGATATTTATGTTGCTCAACTATTGAAGCCACCCATATATTATCATACTGCGGCAGATAATCATATACTTGCCATGGACATCCCGGCCTAGGACACTTCACGTCGTAGGTCATCTTGTTTGAAATCTTGAGCCTAAACTCGCACCGCTATAGAAATGCCCATTTCTTCACCGCATCTTGCAGTTGGCTTTTCTCATGAAATATTTGGCCAACCTAGACCTGCTTAGAATCATATTGCCAGTTGGCATCGAGTCTATCATTTACCGTCAAATGACTCAAAGCAATGTTTGTTCACTCATTCGGCAAGTCATTTTTGTTGTCCTAGTCTGTTGAATCGTGCCTTTCCATTACAAGAACTAATAATTCTCATTATCCATTTGCATTTGCTCCACAGTCATCTCATTCTCCTCCATTACATCAATAGCAAACCGGGATCTAGGCTCATCATTGTCGGAATGGCCCATCAAGTTTTCATCCCCGGATGCAACAACCGGTTGTTGTTCATCAATGTCACCTAAACCAGAACAAGGGATGGTCACCTCCTCCATTGGTTCAATGATTGGTTGTTCAGCCTCCATGTTACTTGGCTCATCTATTTTCCTATCGGTTGTTTTCTTTTGTACTAGTATCCTCATATTATACCCTCTTTTTGTTGTCGTACTAACAAACTTTCTCCATCTTTTAGTTGATGCAATCTCCAATACTTTCCAATTCCATCCATATTAACCCCTAAATGGCCAAACTACCTTCACAGTAAATTGTTCAACTATTGGATTGACACCAAACATATATGTTTGTATCCATCCAATCACATTGTACATAGTCACTGCTCTAGTGCATTCAAGGTAGTGCCCATAAAGGCATACACAATTAAATCTACTCCACTATCACAGTATTGAACAGAAGTATCATCGTAATAAACCCGAATAGACACATTGGTTGACATCCTGATAATACATGCAACTCAAATTACTACGGTGCTACTTGTCAAAAATATTGAACAAATATTTTTATATTATTAAAATTAATAATTCCACCAGCTGTCATATGGTTTACATATTAAAAACTTAGTTAAAATATAAAACAAATAGATTAAATATGTACCATTAACAACAACTAAAATAAGTCAAATGCTACCGTGTTACATTCACCTTAATAATTTACTAATATTAAGTTGTCATATGGTTTACCTAGGGATTCAAAGTTAGCTACTCTAACCTAAACAATAATATCACCAAGTATAACATCGAACGCTAATTAATAAATTAACTAGCAAGACACTTAGGGATTAGAAAAATTTTGACATTCTAATTTGTTGGTCAGCCTCAAGCTTGACCTACCTCCACTAGCAATTGCCCTACTGCCGCCTTCCATTGTCACCACTGATGCTGGTCGATGCTGCTGGCACTTGGTACCTTCCCACACCGAGCTATCGATTCACAACGGGCTAGGGAGGAACCATTTAAAGAGGCGTGTCAAACCTTCATTAGTCAACAGGTCTGATGGAGCACGACCTGTTAAACTTGGAAAGTTTGACATGCCCCTAACCGCAACAACTATGGGCTCTATTGAACACTCCAGATTCGACAGGTCCTTGTTGACCAGTTTGCATATGACAGCCCTATAGATGTGACAGCGCATCGGCCAAACAAAGCTCGGGCATTTGATATGCCCCTATCGAACATCCATATTTCAACATGACCCCACTTTCACAATTTTCCCCACCCAACATCTATTTATGTAATTTTTCATTAAAATATTATTATTTTAAAAAAGTCCTGGATTGGTTGGGAATGGCAGCCTACTCTTGCTGTGCATGGTTTGACTGGATGGGAGCTCTAATGTGAGCTCTCTTCATTGTAGCTAAGGTGTGGTTTTTGTGTAGCGAAATTTGATTGCTCAACTTGTAAATTGTAATTTAGATCATATGTCTATAAAGAGCATTGTTAATTTTTTTAGTTGATTATTGGTTGGTAGAAAAAATTAGTGGTTGTTTAACCATACCTTAATATACCTTGGATGTATTTGTATTTGTATATAACTTTTTATTAATATGTGAAATTTGAATATTTATTCATTACAATGGTATGTATGATGTTGGAACCCCAAAAAAATATATGTATGTGTTTGCACTTGTATGATCAAATGTTTGACCGCAAATTTATGTTGATTACTAAATTACGTCATTTACTTCAGCCTCTTAATTGCTATTTTGATATGAATTAAAATCTAAGTCGTTTTATTGGAGCTCATGGAAAAGATCACTAGATCTCATAGAGAGGATGCTGAAGATGGAACCGAATGTCACAGCGCACTAATCATAAAGCAAATTAGAGAGTTGCAAGTTTGTAATATTTACCTTAAGTTTTTCTTTTCGAATGGAAAGTAGCAAATCAGTTTTAAAAATAAGAAAAATAAAACCAAACTCTTCCTCCTCCCCACATTCATCAACATGAATATACACCTCTTACACATACACGCCAACAATCATTTCCACATCCCGAGCGTCTTTCTCCTCTCGAGCAGAGTTTACGCACACTCATGCCAGTACAGCAGACTCGCCTGTGTCCCTGTGTCGTGACTCTGCATCAAAAGTCAGGCAGGATTAACCAAAGTAACGAAAAAAAGAAGGGCACGGAAAACTACTACTACTACTTGTCACTGCCAGTAGTCTGCCACCGTATACATAAAACCACCGGAAGGCCTGCCCAAAGACTGAGGAGCTAGCAGCCCAGCCCGTCTTTCTTCATTTCCCAAGGCAAATTTACGACGAGCAACCTGCGACAGATTAGCCTTAACTCGCGTACTACCTCCATCGTGAAGAGACTTTATTTTTATTATTTAAATTTATTAATATATGTAGGATAGAAGAAAGATAAATTCTTTCATATGGAGGGATTAGTTAACATACCTCTTGCTGCTTTCGCACTGCAAATACCGTAGTACTTGGATCTCTGTACCTGTATAAAGTCAATAAGCGTATAGATGATGCCACGGCGGCACAGGCTTTTTTCGCTTGGACGCTCTCGCCTTGGCACTCGCAGGCATTGCACCACACATCACACACACGGCCCCATCTGTACCGTGCGTCCGTGCGTTCGCGCCCCCCGTCGCGTACAACGCGATGCATGCATGCGGCCAAACGGCGTCGTGGCAGGCCACAGGATCACGCCGCGCAGCGCGCTGCCACGCTAACCCTCGCGTCCTCGCCGATGCCCCGCCCTCGCCAACGACACCGTGCCATAGACAGACCAACCGCGGTGGCGCCTCGCTCGCTTGGGCCCGCCGGTGCGCGGGTACGCGACGACGGCTTCCATAGTTTCGTTTATGGAAAGAATGAGTTGTACGCCTTATTAGTAATTAAATAGTTTATAGATAAAAGTTTTATACACGTATTCTTAATGATTTAAAAGCAATTGAGGTATTTTAAAATAAATTTAAAAAACTACAAAATCTAAACTCTAAAATTAAATTTGCTGAAATTGTGTACCTTTTACATTAGCCAGAACACAAAAGAAGCCAATCAACAATCCAAAAGGCACCCGTCGACAACCAATTAAGATTTCAGAGCAGGCGGTGACGCGGCACACTCACGTGATCAACAGATGAACAAAATGGGTTACGTTACTACGATTTCGCTAACACTAGCTGGCTCGCGAGTCGCTATGCATATGTAATTAAGCAGGGGTGTGTGCCAGCCGTGCCCGTGCTTACGTGGTGTGCTGCATTGGCACGTTACACGGTAGGGACTCGATCCACAGTGGTCCAACGCTCCAGCCTGCTAGCCTACTTGAGCCTGGACGTACGTGGCATATTCTGGATGCGGCACTGCTAGCCGCATCACGCGTTTTGGATGCCAGAGTTGAAATCTTAGCTATATGCATGCAGTTAGGAGTGTTGGGACTGCACGTCCAAACGTACAAAAGTGCAACACGTGAGATGGACACGACGACGATACATATACACACGATTAATGGAGACTTAGAGAGATGCATTAATTGGGAATCAATTGAAATGAAAACATTTCTCTTGAAGGACGGAGTCTACGAACACCGGCGTTCTGACAAAAGATTCTTCCAAGGAAACCCACGAGGCCACGATCATACGATCAAATCTCAAATTGCCCGATTAGTGGCGCACGGATTGGTCCAGCTGGCTCGAACCTGTTGGGATTGCTGACCAGCTGAAGCCCTGATCTGCCGTGTCAAATATTGTCAAAAATTCAAAATTCTGTTTGATTTTTTTTTAACTTGATTGGGAAATCAAGCAATTTGTGTCTCGAGCCAGCCCAGTTTTTACTGGTTTTGTAAATCCTGGCCGAACCATATGTGCAATTTAATGGGATTTTTTAATAATTTAATGTGATATATTGGCTCAGTTGGATCTGGCCAATGCCAGGAGCCCAGGACTTGGACCCTTGTGACAAGCATGAATCCATATTTATCACGGGTCCACAGTACATAGACCATAGCAGGTGTGAGGACTCACAAGTCTTCGACACCCTTGCACTACATGAGGAAAAAAAGCGGTTGGCATGGTTTGGCAGCCATGGCCTGCAGCCTCCCCTTGACCCATTTCCTAGAACAGGCTACCTCTCAGGGGTTGTCTTCTCGGACACTGTCCCTCGCAATATGAAAAGAACTGCAGGCACCAATAAATTTTCATTGCAATCTTTTTACCAGTCTTTGTAGGTGAATTTATTGAGCCATTCATTCAATCAGTTTCACCACTACTACTGCCGTAGAGAAAAGGGGCAAAATTAGGTCAGATTGTCACTGGCAGATCCTACGTGTTTGTCCATGAACAGAAGTTCAGATACTCAGATGACACGTTTTATAAATCACCTGGTGAGACTCCATGGTAGGTTTGGGTCTCATAAATCATGAGGCATGTATGCTTTCCTCCTGTCTTATTATCTCTTCAAACTGTTTGATTAGGATTTTTTTATGGAAAATAAGAATTTCACTAGAATCAGCTTATTTCACGTAAAAATCGGAAAAAGCTCCCATGTTACAAATGGGCAATAAGAGCCAAAATGCAGCGACAAGATCATTGAAAGGTATGATTCCATCATTAGTTTAGGGGTTTAAATAAATTGGTAAAATGACATGTACTTCTTTTTTTAATATAATAAATATTTTATTTTATTAAAATAAGACTTTGATATATCACATGACAAAAATATAATCATATAAAAGTAATTTCGAATATAAATCTAATAATTTTAATTTTGTCATAAAAATTCTATTAGTATTAACAATAGCTATCAATGCAAATGTAAGTTTAGACAAGTGATCCATTTGTTTGTAACTACTTTTTATAGGAATTGCATGGGCTATGATAATATAAAATAAACTGTTACCACAAGACATGCAATACAGTGAAAATAGAGTTGAAGAAACTGATCTAACCACACGCACATAAGATAGTAGATGAAGTAGTCGATCACTATGATCTTAATACTAATTAACATCATAACAAATAGCGCCTCCACCACTATCTACACATTTAGGATTGAAACGCCAATTACGAGTGCTAGTGGCTCAAGAGGTGGTGGCTAGGGTTTCCTGTTCAAGGTTAACAAAGATCTTTGTCCTCAACCTCCCCATCTCTATGTATATAAATTTCTCTACTTGGGTCAATCGTGGCCTAATAAAAGTCTATTCAGATCTTTATCCAAACTAAGCTCTTATCTAAATCACATTCGGATAATTATTCTAACCCGTTAAACGTATAACCCTATAGTTTCACATATATTTGGTCACGATCTAAAAACGTCTTTCCAGTCACTCTATTAATAGCGGTATCTAGCAAGTCATATTAACCCTAAAGTATATATAAAGATTATATCGATTAAATATGTAATATTCTCATATACAAATTTATTTGCCTTACGATATCAATCGAGTTGATGAAACTTATGTCATTCTCTTAATAGCTAAATCACTCTTTCGATCTATATGATGGTGTACTTCTATAATATCGAGAGATCTAGAGATATCTCTCATAGAAAAAGTAAATTCTATCATGATCACTAATATTCCACTATATATTTCATAGCAAATTTAAAAACTATTTTTATAACTTTCTTGTTATGAAGAAGTGTTTAGTAGTATTAAAATAAACTACTACGTATGTTACAACTATGATAATCTCAAATTTAAGAACTCAACATAAAAAATTAACTGATAACACATAAAATATGTACAATATCTTACAACGGATCTAACATATATTCACTAACATATATCCATATCATCGATTTAGCATAATATGATCTATGAGATATCATCAATCCTTACAATTATACTTATCCTCGTATGATATATAATCAGGAATCATTTAGAAATAGCACCATCGAACATTAGTAGTCTCATGAGCAAGTAACATACCCATTGATAAATAATGATAATATATATTTCAAAGAACTATGTGATATATATAACATCTCAATATTACCTTTAGCCATATCACTAACACTTTCCAACATCTCACTATCAATCAACATTGTTTGTTTGTCATGTGCAAAGCCATACCAAGATTTGTACTTATGATTGGTTTCTCTTCAATAAAAAAATGAATTATGAGAAAATCTTGCAGAGAACTTTAAGAAAAAAAAAGAGAAAAATGCAGGTCTCACAGACAAGCAGTCAACTCATTGATGAATCAGAAGCACACCTTTATCAGAACTCAGGTGAAAAAAATAATGACAGAATTTCTCACACCATCAATCCTTTTTATATGGTGAAAGAATAAACGAACAAAACGAAATTCTTTTTGTTGATTTTCTCTCACATCCTGACATCTCCAGTCTCATATCCACAAAGGTCTTCCTGCTTAGAGAAGGGGAAAAAAGATTAATAGGAGGATGAGGAAAAGGAACAAAACTGCAAGATGAAGAAGATTCGCTCCTCTCCTCAAAACACACCCTTCGCTCTTCATTCAGAGTTCGAAAGGCTGATACTAACTTATTACTGCTCATTTCCATCTGGTTGTAATGATGATGCTCGCTATGCACCACTACTTGTCACCCTGCTGAGTTGCTCACTGAATGAACAAGCGCAAAGCAATGCCAAGTTAATATATGTAGTGTATCAGATTGATGTGCTAAATCTTCTCCGCTTGGAAGCAGAAGAGTCCTGATTGATGTAGTTGTTGTTGTTTGACTGTGATGATCCTAGTTGTGTGTTATCACTCCTAAAACTGAAGAATGCTGCATCCAACACAGTGACCGGGCTGTGTGGAACTGAAGAGCTTGCATTGCCGTTCCCTATCTTCTTCACTAATGCCTTCTCTAGCATTAGCTCATAGCATCTCATAATCATCTCCTGTGGATGCACAAACATAACACATTCAGAAACAGTGTAAATACAATGGTGCATCAGGATGCGATTTCCACAGCACAAGAAAAGGCTCACCTTATTTACAGGGATTTCAGATGTTGCAAGGGCACTACTGAAGACAACAAACCGATACTCAGCAAGCACTGCTAACACCACCGCGGCAGCGATCTCAGAAGGCCGGAATGGCAAGAACCTAGAGTCTATAAAACCATTGAACATACATTTCAGTAAGTACAACTCCATCAGATGTTGCAATTGGCAATGCAGGTAAACCTTGTCGATTAACTCATCAAGCAACATGGTCAAACCTTTCAGAGTGCCAACTGTGAGCTCAGCGCACCATGAGACTAGTGTGTAGTTTGGCGGCTTCCCTTCATTGAACTTGTCTAGGAAGTAGCTAATGAACGAGAATGGGGTCACAGCTTGCATCCTCCATTTCATGGTCTCCATCACAATGAGCTCCATCCTCTTAATATTCCTTGCTTCAAACACATACTTTGCATCACAAACCTATCATGCATCAATTCCAATTCAGCAACAAAAACATCAAGCGATCACTGAACAATAATAAGTAATGATTTCAACAACTGTGACTCTTCCTTCACCTGAAGGTCCATGGGAAGAAGGGCCACAGTCTCCTCCATCTTCATAGCAAGAGATAGACAACTAACTGCCAGCAACTGTTGCATCCAAGATTTGTCATGCTACAAGAAGAAACAGAAACAATGTAATGATTCACTGCCGGATTCACTATACAGTAAGTAGCAATGTACACATTTCAGATTCTTACAGGGACATTAAACGAGGAGAGGAACCTATCCAGGTAGTTCACCGAGAGGTAAAGACTAACTGGTCCAAAGTTGTAGAAGGAATGGACCTGCAGCCACATGAGAGAAGACAAGATCAGCGCCTCGTCAGTTTCTACTCAAAACAAATTTGTGGTAACGCATAGAGCCAAAGCAAGATCGAAACTGGAGCCAAAGATGTAACGTAAGCATGCAACAGCCTACCTAAACCCAATTAATCCATCAAAGTGAAAGAAATCGCGAAAACCAATAAATCCTAGAGCTTATATATATATATAATCTTCACCTTGCAAATCCAATCAATGGCATCCTTCCTCCAAGAGGACTCCAATCCTCCAAGCTCCAGCTTCTCCACATAGCCCCTCTGTGGAAGATGATACATCTCCTTCTCCACCAACAACGCCACAAACTCATCGGAGTCGAAGGGAAACACAGCACCACCGTAGTCCAGGAAATCAAGCCCACTCCCCACCTCCGCCACCACCTCGTCGTCGCCGCCGCCGCCGCCGCACCCGCCCAGCCCAAGGAAGCTCTTGCTGTCCTCCGCGCAGAGGAGGATGGAGGAAGCACCAAAGCAAAGAACACCCATATCAATCAAGATCGCAAGAAACAACAGCGGCCTTCCTCCTCCTTGCACCTCCTCTCCTGCTCCTATTTGAGTAGTAGTAGCACAAGTAGTAGTAGTAGTAGTAGTAGTAGTAGGACTATCTGGATCAAGAACAGGTTGCTGCTCTTTTCCTCTGCTGCGGATGTCTCTCTGTCTCGGCGTGTCCTGGTTCCAAAAGGAAAGGCGAGATGGGAGAGAGGTCTCCTGGGGAAGAGGTGGGGTTTTGGCGTGGCTGTTTTATAATTATAGGGCGTGCGTTAGTGCGAGGTGGGAGACAGGGCTCGAGTCATGTGCGTGCACCGGTACGCGCACAGCACGGAGCGTGCCAACTGCCAAGCAGTAGGCAAAGAGAGCGAAATATTCCCTCGGTCATAAAATATAAAACCATTTTAACTTTAACTGATAATAGCCAAAATATTCATAAAAATTGACAACGTAAAAATAACGTTACTAGATTCATCGTAAAACCAACTCTTTTTATTTAAAATAACATATTTTTATAGATATTATTAGTCAAAGTTAAAAGTTTGACTTTAAACAAACCTAAAAATGCTTATATTTTACACTGGAGAGTAAATACAAAGTGTCCTTATTTTTTAAAAAAACATTTAAAATTTTTGACTAATAATTAACTAGCAATATATGTGTTTAGAGTTATGCATGTAATGTCATTAGATTTTTTAAAAATATATTTTTATATGATGTTAATGTCATATTTGTTGATAATATATTATAAAATAAATTAATGCTTAAAGTATAAAGACCGTGTAAAAAACATATACACTCGACAAGAAGAGGCAACATAACCCGAGAGACTCAGCGTTCGGTCAAGATATCCTCCGAACTTGATTATGTAGCCTGTCTAGACATGTTTGAACACTGGAAAAATGAATAAATGTCCCATAGTTAGTTTGGCGTTGGGTAAAATTGGGTGAATTGTTGTTTCGTTTGAATTATTAGTTGAACACAGTAAGTTGTGGTTTAGTTTTGTGATAATACAAAATTAACCATTTCAAAAATATGCAGCACAATGTCTATTGTGTGACAAATCACAAGCAAATCAACTTGCAGGTGTTATGTTAGTTCTAACACTCTCTATATAGTCATGTACTCCCCCTGTCGAGTCATCCTAAGAGGAAGTGTGTGAAATAAATAGGAAAGAGAAATGACATAAATGTCTTTTTAGGCTAGGCCTATGGCATAGGAAAAGATACCCTTGGTTAGTGGTAACAGAGGGGGTGTGGGGGAAGAATCATATTAGGACATAAAATGAATTCAGATAAGTCACTAATGACTCGTATACAATTATATACTTCATTACTAGAAACTGATTCTTTTAAGACGGAGGGAATACAAATCAAAGGTAGAAGTGTGCGATCACAAGGAACTGATTTGCACTAGAATAATCTCTCTTTTTTTGGGAGTGAAGAGAGAGTAGTTCTTTTACACTTGGAACCAAGGGAGTCATTTAGACAATTACGCTACACATCACTCCATGACTATACCACTATGCCGTAATACAATTCTTCATGTGCTTACGGCTTTATGCTATATATATATTTAGTGATAGAATTGCGAGAACAAGCTAGTTAACCTGGTGTTTAACTGGTTAATGCTAGTTTAAGATGCTACAACTAACTACAGTTTTTGTTTCTGCGAGGAGCTAGGTTTTTTTTTTTAACTAACAATAGTTAAACGACCATGCAAACCCGGCAAGTTTTATTTATTCTAGTAGATGCAATTGATCACAATTGTATAGTCAACACAACCTGATAGTATACTTCAGTCAACACTTGCATCAGGTTTTCTTTTATTGCGCACTTGCTTGCATTACCACATCAATTACTATATGGGTTTGTACGTTTGCCTCTGTAAATTTTCACAATATATATTATCTGTCAGGTAATCGGGATTGATGCGTTCAGGAAAAAGAACTAATTATTCAGTGTGTTCGTTCTAGACTGTTGATCAGAAAGAATTTCATCGCTTACAGCTTCGTTGACAACACTGAAAATTTGCAAATGTAGTACATTAAAAAGACCCATAATGCAGTAGATAAGTAAGTACACGGCATTATCTGAACTTGCTTCGCAAGTGCTATAAGATCCAAAATGAATTCGTGGTTCCTAATTCATGTTGTCGACGAGTTCTTTTTAATATCTTTCAAGGCGGCAATCCATTTGGATAGAGTTAAGAATAACTGTAGTTCCATGGGCAAAGCATCAAAGACTATTCAATCGTTGGTTATGCTTGACTAATCAATTTGACCCTAGGATTCTTCTCCATCCATGGATGGACAGAAGAGATCAGGTAAAGAAAGAGCAAACGCTGCATCTATATAACCCTGGCGTTTGGTTGCATGCGGACGAGTGGTCTCTGATGAATAATCCCAATATATCATCTCTTTTTTTCCTATACAGATTCACAATATCAACATTGTTTTTCTTTTATCTCGGTGCCCCTCTCATGATGGAAATTGTTATCACAAATACAAATGCTAAACGTGATGCTGCTCTGAAACATTGCTCCTGAATATATCTGTGTAGCATAGTAGTAAAACGGTTCAGGCAATTTAACCTAAGCCTCCCAGACGGCAAAGCAGGCAGGGCAGCTGTCACGCGCTAAAAATCATTTAATTTAATAATACAATTAATAATATATTTTTAGAAATCATCTAAAAGCCTAAAGAAAAACCTTTATTAAATCCTTAATAAATTTCACATATATAAAATTTTATTAAATACTTTACTCGTTCCTTAAGCCCTTGATTTTTCAAAGTATTTTTTAATAACTAAAATAGTATTTTAGCAATTAAATTAATTGATGATCCTTTTAAAAAAATTTCCAAGACCTCTGGGCCAAATTTGACCCAGCATCTCTCCCCTTTCTTGCTCGAGTGAGACCACGGCCCACGTCACCTCCATCCTACGATGGCCCAAGACGACCTAGCCAGCCTAGCCAGCCTACCAATACCTTCCCTCTCCTTTCCACCGACAAGTGGGGTCCACCTATTGGATTTAACTCCTAGCTCGGGTTGGAGCCGGAGTCCGACACCACCGCCACTTCCTCACTAAATCTAGCCGCTTCATTGGCTCCTGCATCAAATTAGTTGAGCGAAAATATTCCCCTTAACATTCCCCTTATTCTCCTCTATCTTTTCTCTATCTTTTCTCTTAAGAACATAGAAAATCTCAAAAGAAACACTTTGTATCGAGCTTGGACTCGAGCTTATCCAATTGATGAAAACCCTAGCTATCATTTTAACCATGGACTCACCCATCCCATGCTATAAATAAGACCCCCGTCTCCTCCACTTTCCACCACAACTCTCGCTTTAGCCCACCATACCGCCCAACCCTAGCCACGTCACAGGCTTGAGCGCCACCACCTCCCATTGCCTCCAACCAAGCTACACCGCCATTTCATCCATTGTCGAAGTACGTTGTCACTACCGTTAGGTTCACAAGGAGGAGCACCCAGGTTACTCTCTCACCTTCGCCGCTCCTCATTAGAACGCCATTCTCGCCATCAACCCAAATCTGCCACCGCTTCTACCTCATTATTGGCCATCATCCATCCAGTCCCGGTTAACCCTTCAAATCAATCTCGACCATCAATTCACGTAGACCATCTTGCTGAACTTGGTCTACAGTAGGCTGAATCCATGTGACGCAATAAATCATTTTCTTATTCAAAATCATTTTTTATTGCATCATAATCCTTTAATAAATATTATATATGCTTTAAATTGATTTAATATTAGAAAATTCATAACTAATTCACCCTAACTCCAAATCAGTTGGTTTTGAAAAGTTTTGATGATTAATAATAACATATATTGGGATTACCTATTTCCATAAGTTGAAGTGACTATGTTAAGTTCTGACATCAAGATAAGGATATTGATAGATATATTGGTAAAAAGAAGATACTAAAGATATGAAGAGTAAAGTGGCTTTGTATGATAAGACAGCAAATGGCAAATAATGCTCAGCCACGATGGACTATGCGGTGGTGAAGGGCAAGCGAAGGGTTTTGACGCCAACAGGCCAACACAGTGGTGAAGGACGAGTGAAGGCTTCGTGTCGATAGACTATGCAATGCTATACGAAGTCACAGAAGATCCACATCAATCATTTGAAGAGTGCAAAATGGAGTGACAAAAATCAAGACAATGTGAGGCATTGATATAATTGATTTGGGACTAATATAATTATTGAGATGTAGGTGAATAGTCTCGACGGTGAAATGAAGTTGACATTAGTAACCCTTAAAGTAAACTAAGAAGATGGTACGAAGATGCTCCTAAAAGTATAACTTTTCTATTTGTTTTTGAATATAAGAATGACATACTATTAAGAGAGATGTAATATTGATATATTTGTTTATGTCTCGGTGCTCAAAGTAAAACATCTAAATGCTTTCTTGAGATAAATCTAAGCATTAACCTATTCTCTAAGAGGATTGAGAGTTTGTTCTTGATTAGGTTGGGTAGCCATATTAATAAGCTTTCTATAGAGCCTAAGATTGTTAAAAACGAACTCTGAAGTAAGAAGTTATAACCGTTTTTGTGGGGTGCTGTTAGAGAGTAGGGGATACTCCGGACCAGATAGAGAAGTTTGTTCAGAGTCTCCAGAGGTTTTGGCTAGATACTCCAGACTTTGAATATATGAATAACGACTAGTTTTTAGGGGCTAGGGTATTTTAAACCCCTCCACTCCCTCCATCCTTTGTTGTTATTTTGACGATAAGTTTTGGCAAGAGTAAACATATTCAAAACTAAATAGCCTCTCCTAAATCCTCTATTTTAGTGGTAGCTCTTTGTGAGAGTGATTTGAGAAGAGAAAGATTGAGAGGTTGAGAGCAAGTGAGATTTACTCTATTCTTTAAGCACATGAGTTTATAGCAAGTAAATCTTCGATTGTGTTTGTTACTCTTGAAGATCAAAGGTCACCTAGATGGTTAGGATTTGCCGATGAACTCTTAAGGTTGTGATGAGTAACTGGAAGTTTGTGAAGATTCATCCTTACCTCCGCAAGAGAAGAGGCAATTGAGTAGAAACCGGGCTTGTGCTTGGAGATTGTTTGGTAGAGCAAGTTTCACCAGAGGTAATAGCTCGTTGCTCAAGTGTGTGGACTTTAGTGGGCACTTGGGAATGAAGTTTTACCTCGGTGATTACTTGAAGGCCAAAGCTTTATTCTTGGTGTTTGTTTAGTGAGGCTTAGGATTGAGAGAGATTTAGCTTTTTAGAGTTTCTTAACAAAGACAT
Organism: Oryza coarctata; assembly: GCA_030770085.1. NCBI lineage: Eukaryota > Viridiplantae > Streptophyta > Magnoliopsida > Poales > Poaceae > Oryza > Oryza coarctata. The sequence continues at coordinate 18,088,339 of CM061475.1, forward strand.
AGGATCTTTAGAATTCAAACTTTAGGTAACAAATATTTTGTCTCCATCTCTCACTTATATACTTTACCTTCTTGCATCATTTAATATTGATTTAGATCACCTTTCTCCTCCGCTACTTTTAAAGGTGTCTCTTTCAAGTATCATTTTGGACACAGTGAAAGATGATCAGAATATTTAGACTCACTATCCCGTGACTTCAGCTGAGGCTCTCTGTTTGATAGAGAGGCTCATCCGAATACTTCGGGCATTTTGATCGGATACTCCAACCATTTTGACTAGACACTCCGAAGCAACTTTGTCCGGATACTTCGGCTATTTTGACCAGACACTCCAAAGGAACTTCGTCCGAATACTCCAGCCCTTTGGTCCAGATACTCCAAAGAAGAATTTTATTCCGCTGTAAATGTTTTTCAGGAACACCTATTCACCCTCTCTGGGAGACATCAAGGTCCTTTTAGGTTTAGGTTGCTAAATTCTCTAAAGATTAAGATCTATCCATTAAAAATGTCCACATGTGTCTACGGTCGAAGCACGCTACTGCCACCGCCGGGCTTGCAAGGAAGAGGAGTACCTAGGCCACCACCTCACCTTTAGCGCTTGTCACCGAAACACTGTCCTTGCCATCAACCCGAAGCCACCATCGCTTCCACCTTATCTCCGGCCATCGCCTGTTGTCCTTCTTCGCTAAGTAGTAGCTTGGTTACTTCATCTCGTCGCACTCATCATCCTAGTGCCTTTGGTTCATGCCGCCGTGCTGTGTAACGCTGGCGACCATAGGTCCTCGTGCCGCTCGCCACCAGTCGGTCCATGTTAGCGCCACATCATCTTTCTCATCCTACATGGTCACCAAATGTGTGTCATGTGGCAGTCATCCTAGAGCTCACTTCAGGATCGATCTTAGCCATCCGGTTCCGATCAACCCTTGGTCAAATCAATCTCAACTATGGATTCATGTAATCTGTCTCAGTGAACCCGGTCTACAGTGGGCTGAATTTATGTAACACAATAAATCATTTTTTCTTATTCAAGATTAATTCTTTATTACGTCACAATCCTTTAATAAATTTATGTATATGCTTTAAATCAGTTTAAGAAAATTTATGATTAATTTACCCTAACTTCAAATCGATCGGTTCAAATTGCTAAATTCTCTAAAAATTAAGGTCATCCATTAAAAATATCTATTTCTCTATTCTTATGTACTGTTTTTGTCATTTGACTTTAGTTTCTGACATTCCAAAAAGGCTCCTCTTTATCAAGGAAGGTCCGGAAGTATTTGTAGAGCAACAAGGCAATTCACACAGTTTCAAAACATCTTTTGAGTACGCTTGTCTCAGATTTAAATTCTCGTTTTACTTTAAATTTGTATTTATTTTTTGAATATCATTAGGTGGTAGTGACCAATTTATATTGATTCTCGTATTCCGACTAGCTGGTCAGCTAGATATTTAGTATAATTATTTAATCATGCTTAGAAACATTAGTATTATTAATGTTTCGCTCATGATTAATGATGATTAATTAATAATATATCATAATGGTTGTTTATGGTTAGTTAATTAATATTTTAACTAAAATTTAACTAAAGGTGGGTTATGATTATATAGTTGTGATGGTTGTGCTCGTGACAAAGACCATTTCATAAGCATAACAATATTTTTGTAATTAATCTTACTTATCATTTAAAAATTAATAATATGGTAATTAATGATGATTCAAGGACTCTAGTATAAAATGGTCTACGCCTGTGCAATCATGTATATTAGTATACAGGGATGATTTAATTACTCGATTGTTTTACTATTTTTAAATATGCTCTAATTTTATATCATGTATACTTGTATATTTGTTGTGTGATTTATTAAGTAATTTAGGTACTTAGTGAGAGGGTTCTGTAGTGAAAAAGTTGATTATGATGCTTGTAGAGTTGGAGTTGTCACCATTAACAGCTAATTTTTCGTCGTTGCCTATATAATAATTATACACTTTTTATTATTATTAATTAAAAACTTATATTTTATTATTATTGTTGTTATTACATGACTCATCTGATTTTTAGATGAGAATTAAATCCACGTACCGTCACATGCGGCGTATCCTCCGTGATTGGCGCGAGGCATCAGCAGCAGCGAGCGCGCGATGCGAAACAGCGAAGACGCCGTACGCGTTTGGCTCCATCGCCTCAACGCGCGCCATCGCTGCGAGCGCGCGCGCGTACGTGAAGGCCAGCGCGAGAGCTTCCAAGCGGAAAAAGCCTGTGCCGCCGTGGCGCGCCCCGCACCCCACCCCCTGCACAGTAGTAGACCAATCGTCCGTGCTTGCTGCCGCTGGTCGATGGATGATGGGTATAATTCCTAGTGCCGCGCGGTAGCTAGCTCGTCACAGTTCCACACTTTCACTAGCCTGGTCCTCCTCGCAAGCGACAACCTCTTGCTTGCTAGTACTATGCAGGCTAATTGCATGATTTGTAGAGTTAATTAACCTTGTGAGCCGAGATGATCATGTACGCTGAATGTTGTTTTGGGGTGGCTGTGGTGGTCAGTTTATTGCTCGTGATGTGGTTAATATGATGCAACCACCAAAGTGACGGTTTGCCGGGTTTAGCTATAGCTAGCCGCCTAGCCCAGCCATTGATCTCGCGGCAATTGGGCCACCATTATTGTCTTTGACACTCGTGAGGAGCGTAACGTGATGCAACTACCAGCCAAGAAGGACTTCGGGCTTGCAACGTGATGCGTGTACAGCCGTACCAAGAAAAGGCTCCACATTCCCTTTGAAGATGACCACATGGCATGTGTACTGTTGTGTTCCCATGCAGTTTTGAGGGCAGGTATATTTGTAGAAGTACGCGTGCATTATTGCTCGTGAGAAGCTTCAAGCGATTCAACTACCAAGAGGACTCCAAACAAACAAAAAAGATCCGGTTTGGATTAACGAATTGCATTCCTGGGAGCAATAGTTCGTAGCATGCGCTGGCCCATTTTACAATCAAGATACATGGGAATGCCTGGGCCTTCATGCCATGTGCTTGTTTGCAAAGATGGCTTGACTACTACTGGAGTTATTTCTCGTGAGGAACGTTATATGGTGTAACCACCAAACGAGCTAGCTGGTTGGATGATTGGAAATAACCAAGTATACACTGGTTGTAGTAATATTTAACCCATTTGTCTATCTACTTGCAGTGGCCCGTGATGTTGCTTTTGCTTTTGACCTTCACGTTTATTTTCTTCAGTGTAAACTGCAAGTGTTACCTGATGCAGTAATTAACAGGCATGCATCCTACAGTATAGTCCTGACATTTCTCCTCCGCACAAATACTACTCTGCATCCAATTGGGAAGAGCTGCAATGCCCTGCAAGAAGAGCTACCTCGGTTCAATCAGATCATCAGCAGCAAACGTAGGCAGTCTCCCACCCATGACGACAACAATGCGGTGTAGCTACCAGTATATTATCTACTTGGATTGGCTCGGCTTCCACATTGATTCAGGCGCAGGCAGCCACATCCGTACGCACACACCACGCTTGAAGCCTTGAACACACACTGAACGTGCACGTAGGTGGAATGGGGGCAACATTTAGTGCTCGTGACGGGCGTAACGCGGCGCAGCAACCCGTCGATCTGGTCATCAGACTGAGAATGATTTTAGCCGGCGAAAGTGGAGTGGTGCTTGCCCTTGATTGACAGCGAGGCCCGCGGCCGCGATGCGTTGGTGAAAAACACGAGGGATTCCTCGGGGTTTCGGCGATTCGGCCCGCGCGCGCGCGGAGCGTCGTCTCACGCATCGGTGACGGTGTCTCTCTCTCTCGGTGACTTCTCTCTTGCGCCGCCTGCCTCTGCCTGCGTTTGACGCGGTGCGAGCCTCCGCCATGGGGAAGCACGCGAGGCTCCGGCTCGTCCGCGCCCTAGCCACCGCCACCGCGTCCGCCTCCAGACCGTCTTCGGCGTCGCGGCCCCTGAGGCAGGCGGCGCCCTACCTCGCCGTACTCGTCCGCCGCGGGAGGGCGGAGGCGGCGGCATGACTGAACCGGCACCTCCGCCTGCTCCCGCTCGAGGAGGCGTCCTCGCTCCTCGACGCGCTCCCGTCCGTCCGTGACGCCGTCTCCTACAACACCGTGCTCACCGCACTTTGTCGCCGTGGCCACCACGGCCGCGCCGCCGCGCTTCTCCGTGCCATGTCTCGCAAGCCCCACCCGGCCTGCCGCCCCAACGCCGTCTCCTATACCGTCCTCACGCGCGCGCTCTGCGCCGACCGCTGCGCGGACGAGGCCGTCGGGCTGCTACGGTCGATGCAGTCCGCCGGTGTCCGCGCCGACGTGGTCACCTACGGCACTCTCGTCCATGGGCTGTGCGATGCAGTGGACGTTGACAAGGCCGTGGAGCTGATGGGTGAAATGTGTGAAAGTGGCATCGAGCCTAACGTGGTTGTGTACAGTTCTTTGCTCCAAGAGTATTGCTAATCTGGGCGGTGGGATGATGTAGACAAGGTGTTTGAGAGTATGTCCGAGAAGGGCATAGAGCCAGATGTGGTGATGTTCACTGGCTTGATCGATAACCTTTGTAAAGAGGGAAAGGAAAAGAAGGCGCACGGGGTAGTGGACATGATGGTAAAGAGGGGGTTGGAGCCTAATGTAGCGACATACAATGTGCTGATCAATTGCATGTGCAAGGAAGGGTTAGTGAAGGAGGCGGTCAGTGTGCTGAAGAAGATGACGGAGAAGGGAGTGGCACCGGATGTGGTGACATATAACACGCTGATCAAAGGTCTCTTGGATGTGCTCGAGATGGATAAAGCAATGGGGTTGCTTGACGAGATGATTCAAGGTGAAAATATGGTTGAGCCTGATGTGGTAACATTCAACTCGGTTATACAGGGGCTTTGTAATATTGGTAGGATGAAACAAACGTTCTAAGTCCGTGCGATGATGGAAGAGAGTGGGTGTATGGTTAACTTGGTAACATACAATCTGCTGATTGGTGGGCTCCTTAGAGTCCACAAGATAAAGAAGGCTATGGAGCTGATTGATGAGATGTCTAGTCTTGGGCTGGAGCCTGATTCGTTCACCTATAGTATATTGATAAAGGGTTTCTGCAAAATGTGGCAAGTTGACCGCGCAGAAGGATTTTTGTCTGCATGAGAGTTCATGGGATAGAGCCCGAGCTATTGCACTATATTCCTTTGCTTGTAGCTATGTATGAACAGGGCATGTGGAGCGAGCTAGGATTTTTTTCGATGAAATGGACAAGAACTTCGCACTAGATGTTGTTGCATATAGCACTATGATCCATGGTGCTTGCAAAACAGGAGACTTAAAAACTGCGAAAGAGTTGCTTTAGAGAATGGTTGATGAGAGGCTGATTCCTGATGCTGTTACATATTCTATACTAATCAATATGTTTGCGAAATCTGGAGACATGGAGGAAGCAAATGGTGTGTTTAAACAGATGACTGCAAGTGTCTTTGTGCCTGATGTTGCCGTATTTGATTCACTGATCCAAGGTTATAGCACAGAAGGAGAGATGAACAAGGTTCTCGAGTTAATTCATAAAATGATAGCAAAGAATATAGTTCTTGATTCAAAAATTATTTCGACCATTACCACTTCTCTGGTTGCAAGCAAAGGCAAAGTGTTGTTGCAGGGCATGCCTGATTTCGGTGCAGAAATATCAAAAGACAGCATCATATCACCCCAAGAGTTAATGAAAATGTTGCATAATGCGTGCCCCCAAACAACTTGAACCTGGAGTTGCTCTGTGAGCGTCTTTCAGGTGCTTATGCGCATGTAGCCTTCATTCCTTCATATTTGAGATCTAATATATGTTCCTTTGTTTTAGATCAGCCTATAGTTTGTACATTGTTTTGTCCATTCCCAGAGCATAGGTGTTATATTGCTTTCGGCTGTACATATTAAATTTGGCAAATATTATACGTAGTTACTGCATGTCATGAGTACATTTTCCTCGTGGTTATTTCAGTAGGTTCTTAATTTAGTCTTTGCTTCTGTGTATCAATGCAGGCTACATCATTCAAAACTGTCAGCATTCAGCAATTACACATGAGAGAAACTAAATTTGGGTACATTTGTCAGATCATTGTCTAGCTGGAGTCTTCGAAATTCACTTAAAGGAAAATTTGATGGTTTGCCACTCTTGAGATTGCCACCTGCCACCCTGTGACAATGACACATGGAACCCTCTGAGTTAATGACATGTGGCTTAGGATGTCAAATCAGCAAAGTCTGAATCTAAAGAGTGGCAAATCATCAAATTTGGGATGAGGATATAACTATATAGCAAACTTGCAAGTATTTATGGTGAAGGAAATGAAACTTAAAACACTGCATTCATTCATTTCAAGCATTACCTCGTTTCAAACCTGCAATAAGCAATGCATTGCATTTGGGATGAGGGCATAATGATGACATGCGATTTTCGTCTATCCAGGAGACAGGAAGTCCATGTCCAGCAAGTATAAGATGGTCATGATCACGACAATATTGGTGACCATTCAAGGGCTAACATGATAGCATCAAGGCCAGGAAGCAACAAACTTGACAGCTGCAATTCAAACTCGATAACGACATGCTACTGACATCTACAGCCGACATCTCCAAGGTCTTGGTGTCAGAGCTAGACTTCACCTGCTCAGGTCCTGAAGAGGTGGTATCTGTGCTTCCAAGGCATGTTGTGGCAAATGCTTGTCTCTTTTGGCCCCTATAGTTCTCCATTATTTTTTTGCGAGGATATAGTTCTCCATTAATTGATCTAGCGTGTATCCGGATGAAGAGTTGAGTTTGTTTTTTTGTCCTGATATTGTTAATTTGATACACAGGTTATTTTGATGGTGTAGTGGTATGGCACGTTCACAATTTTTCTCAAGAGGCCGACATGCTCAAAACTAGGTCAATCGCGTCCTTGTTACAGTATTTCACTACTCAATGATGCCAAATGGTCTTTCTTGTTGCTATTGCTGAAAGAGTTGCAATGGCAACCTTTATGTCCAAATGCCGACCTAAACAATTGAAAGAAAAGGAGAAAGACAGTGCGAGATAGTGCGTTGCAGATTGTAAGGCGATGTATGCTCCATTACAGTACATCTGATCGATTTCACCCTACGAGAAGAAGCACAAGTTTCACAAAACCAACAAAAACCACTTGGTTTCTTAAAATTCAAAGGTTTTGAGCCGGCTCAAGTTGACAAACAACTCATTAAACCAATCAAACTAGAATAAATTAAATTAAGCGTTAAATTTTTGATAAAATTGTTCGAATTTCATAAGTTTTTCGCTCATGCCAGCTTCTGCTCGTGTCGTCGTAGATGACGAGACAGTTGCGGCGATCCTCGCGAGTTTTCGCCCACTTTAAAACATCAGGTCAAAGCCGACACGTGTCACACGCTGGCCAGTTGCTAGTTATTCTTCCCAATAATCTCACGCGCTCTCGCAACCGACACGCCTGATCGCCTCTGTGAATTGTTCCTCCATTTGTCTCTCGATTCTCTCTCCATCTCCGCTCCTGCCGATCGATCGGGGAAGCAGCAGCCATGGATCCCAAGCCGGACGCCGAGGCGGCAGCAACGGCCAGGACCACCACGGAGGCGGCGCCGTCGGAGCACGCGGCGTACCCGCGGCTGTCCCCGGAGGACGTCGCGCCGCCGCCGCCCGTCGTGTCGCCCGCCGTCTCCGCCAACCCCTACGTGCTCTCCGCCCCGTCCGCGCAGCCGCCCGCCAAGAGTCAGTACCACCAACCCCTCCTCCTCTTCGCCGCCGCCGCCGCTGCTGCTCCTATTCTTGAGACGATCCAGGCCGCCGTGCTGACCGTCTCGGGTTTTGTTTGCCTCCTCGGCTCGATCGCAGCAGGCACCAGGGAGAATCTCCGGGAGAAGTTCGACGAGGTGGGGAAGAGGTTCGGGGAGACCGCGCGCAAGACCGAGGGGATCGTCGGCGACATCTGGCAGCACCGTGAGTGAACCAAATTTCCCAGCACAAGACCAAATCAAACACCAATACTCCATAGCATCCAATCTTTCACTTTCCAGTGTCAAAACAATAATTCTGCTACTAATTTGTTTCAAAAGTACTAATTCTACTACTAATTTGGTCATCTTTAGTTTTCTTGTCTCCTTTGTGAATTGTGGTTGCAGCTTTTTTTTATTCTAAATTCTATAATAATTAACTGTAGCTTCTTTGAAGTAAAGACAGGATGCCATTCAATTATTTTAAAAAAATCTGCTACTAATTTGTTTCACAAATGCTCTGCAATTCATCTCTGTTTCACAACACCACTTGGATTGGAAATTCTGCGTTGCTGTAGTGAAAACCGGGCCAAGCATTGCTGATACTGCAATGGGGAGGATTGCTCAGATATCAAAGGTGATAGCTGAAGGTGGATATGATAAGGTGTTCCACCAGACGTTCGAGTGCCCGCCAGATGAGAAGCTCAAGAAGGCGCATGCATGTTACCTGTCAACCTCTCATGGCCCGATCATGGGCGTCTTGTACATCTCCACTGCCAAGCTTGCATTTTGTAGTGACAGTCCTGTGGCATATGTTACTGAGGATAATAATACCCAATCTTCCATTTACAAGGTATGGTCATTTCTGATTTCTTTTGTTATATGCTCTATGAACAGTATGATTTATAGATCATCTGTTAATATTCAAGTTCTTGATTCCACATAAATTATTTACGATCAAAGTTCACAACCTGGTTTGTATCATGTATGCTAGCAAATTGGTATTTTGTAAGTTTTCAACTTTGCGAAAACATATTAATATAAAAAAAGGCATGGAAGACAAGAATTCCATGCGGTTTGTATCATTTATGCTACCAAATTGCTATTTCAAGCTTGCAACAGGTTTTGGATGATTTGTAAGAGATCTTACATAAACACAACACACCTGATCATATATGCATGTGTTTAACAGGTGGTTGTACCCGTTGCTCAGCTAAGATCAGTCACTCCTACAGCAAGCCAGCAGAACCCTGCAGAGAGGTACATCCAGGTGGTTTCTGTCGACAACCATGAGTTCTGGTTCATGGGCCTCGTCAACTACGACGGTGCTGTGAAGAGCCTCCAGGAGGCCATTCATGCTACCTAGGCTTCACTTCACCATTACATGTATTTTTGTGAAAGAACATCACCATCACTTGTATTGATGCATCCATCGTCGTCTTCGAATCACCGGGAATTCACCTGTGCCTGTGTGTTAAATTGTCTACAGATTGCTCCTCTCCTGTGTATATTGGCTGAAATTTGTTAGTTGTATTGTAGCATGTGGATCGGCTGTGTAAATATTGGATTGGTTGTTGGCTCGATGCTCCACTGAAGCATTTCCGTTCGTTGCTCACATTATGATCACTACTGTTGAATATTTTTCAGAATTATTAGTTCATGATGAGAAGAGCTTATGTTCAGTTTATGTTAAAGTGCTGGAACGGCAATAGGCAGAACAATATTTAACAAATTATGCCAAAATCCTAGCAACGCAAATTTAGCCCCCAAAAAGGAATGTTATTTGAATTGTGACTGAACCAAAATTTGGAACCGAAGTTCTCACCTTTCGATTACCACAAGCGACGATAAACTTCTGTTGCGGTCATATCAGTATCAAGTAAGAATATGTTGCGCTGCCAATATTTGGTTTGGGTCGAGACACAAACATCACCTTACACATTTCTGATAGGCCAAAGACAACACAAACCAAACGGGGATCACTAAAAAAAAAGGATAAGCGACCAAATCTTGATGCTGAGGAAAGGCATTTCTTTTCTTCTGGTCCGTCGCTTGGTAAAAGGAGGGTAATTTAACCTGCTGAACAAACTTAAACAAGTTTCCCAGGTAGGGAAAAATATATCCGAATGGTAGTGCAAATCAAGCTAGAACAGCGGTGCTGCTCTTTGAGTGAAATAATAGCACGATGATCATGATATTGTTTTAAGATTGGTATCAAAATACCCTGTGCATCAAAAGGGTGTAGCATTATATAACACTAAAGAGAGAAATTGAACAACAATATCCAACTCAGATTACGTGCAGTGAACTGAGAAATGTACCGCACAAAACCATTTCTTTTTGGGCAAAATAATGTATAGCTTACATAAATGTTCATAACAGGAGTGAAGGCTAACCACATAAGGAACCAATCGTTTATTCGACAAAACCAGCATAACTGGCTCTTTTAACTTGCAGCTAGTACATAGTAATAAACTGTCGCAAATATCCTACCTGACCCTTAGAAGATTATTCCATTCTTCAACCTATTAAGATGCTTATGGAGCCTCATATTTTTTTTACAGCTTCAAATTTTATTTATTTGCCTAGTGCCACAATGCTCCAGACAGGTATTTTGGAAATACATGGCATTCTTGAGATATTACAACATAACAAATACTGACTTAAGCAACAAATGGCAATAAAACACTAAGTAATCTGCACAATAAATTTTAAGCTTCAAAAGGAAACTAAAATAACGATACCATATGATGGATTCCATGAAGTTAACCAGTGCTGAACATTGCAAATTGTATTTTATGCTTCAAATTAGGGATACCAGAATTAATAGAAAATTGAATAAACTACAAATAATCATGATGAACAAAATAAAGAAATCAAGATGGCCTTCGAGGCCTCAGCCTAAAACATAATGTTTAGATCTCTATAATAACAAATGGAAAGAGGCATGCCTTGGAACATAATTGCCTGCAGACTCTCTGGGAATCCATTATTGTTTATAGATAAAACTAGACAAGGCACATTTTCCATGTCTTGCATAGATCAATTTCTAGGGACAATATACTATTGTGTTAGATTAAGACTGCCATCTTATAAAAGAAAATGCCATTTATCACTAAATTCGCTAAAATATTCTTAATGGGATTTTTAGTACTTTACCAAATAAAATGCTACAATATTCTGAATCTGAACATCAGAAAATTATTAGTGGTAATGAAGTTACCTGCCTATATTATACACAAATATAATTATTTGTACCAATTTATAGAAATTTACATGATAAACTAATAGGATAGGTGCACAGACCTGAGATGGCCATAACACTCATCACTGCTTCTGAAGTTCTCCATGCATGCCCAACAAATGTGACTGCCACATTTACACTCAACATGGTTGCAGCCATCAGCTTTCTCGATTGTAAAGCCACAAGACGGGCATATCTTCACATTATCCTTCCCCTTACGCCATTCAAGCAGAGTTGCATCAGGGTCTTCCTTATATTCTTTGTATGCCTCGCAGGATATGTAAGGATGATATTCGAGATGACACTTGTTGCAGATCTCCACAAAGCAAGCCCCACAGACAAAAGGTTTGCTTTCAGCATCTGCAGCAGCCACTTGGTAAATGGTTGGGCAATCAGGAGTAGAACAGAAACGGTATTTTCCTGCATTAGAAGCAACAAACGCTCTCAAGGAGGCTCTGAATAGCTCTTCCAGCTTCTCACTCGGTAAGAGAGATCTCAAATCAACAAGGAGGAGCTGCTTCTTGCACCCATTTTTGAGGCAACATAGAGGGAACCCATCATGCGATTTCATAGCAGATTCGCACTGATCCACCAAGCAAGTCAGACAAAATACATGCCCACAAGATTCAAGCTTAAAGGGATCTTCTACCTCACACAAGCAAATAGGACATGCATTCTCTAATGGAAGTTGAACCAAGCCATTGTGCTTACTAGAGGTTACCAGCTCAGAAATCATTTTTTCCACCCTTTGCTTGTCTTCTTTACTACCTCGAACATAAAGTGTATGGTGACGCAAATTTAATCGAAGCTCTGCTGCAGGTACCTCTCTCTTGAATCCTTCCAGATCAGCCCCAAACTTTTTCAACATTTCCTTCATCAAGTTTGGAGGTAAGTTACTGCCACGAAGACGAATATCCAGAGGCTTCTTTTCAAGGAGTTGTAGAACTGCACGGACCAATGTCTCCTCCGCTGCAGCCACCTGATCTTGAAGTCCAAAGACTTTAATATTTAGACTTTGTCTGTCATACAGAATGTAAGTGCCAGTCTCTTGCTCAACAGATTTCAAATCTGCTACACCATCACGGGACATGAGCAACTGAACTGCACTTAGTGGCAGATCAGGATGGCTTATGGTTTTGCCTTTCATTAAAATCTCAAGAGGCCTCCTCAAGTCTGCTATTGTTTTTGTGGCATTTGCGGTAAGCTTAACGCGGAATATACCATATTCATTCTTCTCTAAATTGTAGGACACGCCTACATGAAGCAGAACATTGATTAAGGCTTGAAGACGCCAGCACATATAAATATTTTTGCAGTCTAAAACAACCAAACAACATTTAAGGCTGTCTAAGAAAGGTATCACTGCTAGTTACCACATAGTGACCAAACGACTCCCAGTTATCAAATGTAAAAACTGTGGATACAAAAGATCTGGATAATTTTGGATTTACTGAAATAAAATAGAAATGCAACTTATAGAACTTATTTTTTTAATGAGAAGCTTTATTGGATTTAAGTATCTTCATATTCAACATAAAAAAAACGCCATCTTTAAGCTTCCAAACAGCATCAGTTTGCATCATTGGTATCCACATTAAATGGTTACGGATTTGCCCTTGTCAAAGACAAGATATTTGTTTGATGATCTGTTAGGTTCACCATCAAGGCCCACACACATGGATGAGCCAAGATTGAGGCCCATCCAAACAAGGACTTATTGTGTTTAATTTTCTATCCTTCTACCAAATAGAAGAAAGGAAAGTAAATCCTTCACATCAATAAAACTATAATTTTAGGGAATATATGCCTCAAACATACCATGTAAATCATATAAAACTGAAGTATAGGAAAATATATAGATAACATTCATGCAATCAAGAAAATGAGTATCATTCAACCAAATAGTATGAAAAATTAGAAGCAGCCAAGTTTAAGAGGTAATGAGGAATGAGAACTACCTTGTTGGCTTCGGAAGCTCTCAAGAAGAGAAGTGACTGCTTGGCTGATAACATTATACACACGTACTGGACAGGACACGGTACTATGAAACACATGCTGACATTGTATTGTCTGCCAAGGAAAACAACATGGAAGAGCACTTCCTTGAATATGGTCCAATGCTTTTGCAGCCTCTCGATGAAGACTTCCATCAAATGTAACAGTGGCTCTCATCACTGAATCATTCTCCCCTGGAGGGAACACCTCAACACGGAAATTTTGGGCAGGAAAATTTTTCTTTGGCATGAAGGAAGAAATTTCTCTATTCAGTGCTTCTGCACATGAAGAAGCAGAGGGTGGAACTATGGGCGTTCCCCTGAGCAAATGTACATCAACAATTTTCCTTCTTGTTGTGCTACAAAAAGCATCATACAATTCTTGCTCCGTTACATTCATTGGAATTCCTGCGACAAAAACACAGTTCTCATGCCTAGTACTAACCTCACAGTTGATATACGTTCCACCAACTGCCAGAGCAAAGCAGTCCTTTACAACAAATTCAGCTTCCCCACTGGCACATGTTACCAGCGCAAGTCCCCGACTTCGCTTAAGTGGCCAAGATACTTTAGCTCTTACTGCTGGAAATGGTAATCCTCGATTATTGGAAGAGCATACTGGAACCACTTTCAATGGAGAACCATGAAATTCCATCCCATTCAATTTTGAAACAGCTTCTTCAGCATATTCAGGATTGAGGAATGTAAACTTCCCCCACTTTGTTTCATCTGAGGCCACCTGAAGATTTCCATAAAGTTTATAAAAATTAGCAACACCAGAGATAAGAGTATCCACCAAGCAAATAAGCTCCTTGTCATTTAACTCATGAGCATTTTGATGCAAAACCTCTACCGTCAGATACCTCTTCGCAAGTTCCAAATGCTTGATTTCAGCACCAGAGCCAAATAGGGCAAGAGAACAATCGCCAGGTTTTCCGGAAAATAAACTTTTCTCAAGGCACTCATTCCTCAACATCCTAGCTTCAAACTCCAATGCATTGTTAACAATGCCAAACACCTTTTCTATGTCTTGCTCTTTGGCAAATAGCACCACCTCATTATTTCTGAAGTCAACTTCAACAGTCACACGGTCATCCCTGAATTCTTCCTGGAGAAGTGAGATTATCATTTGCTGATTTTGGCCAGATTTTCCGCAAAATCTTCTCAACAAGTTATTTCCAAGCCCACCAATAACCTTCACCTGCAATTTATGCTTCTCCAGTCGCTGAATCAAAGGCATGGGGTGAATCGTACACAAAGCATCAGGATCAACAGCAGTTACACATACCAAATATTGATTTGGTACTGATAATATTTCCATAAACACTACCCACTCAGGCTTGCTGTCATAAATGAGCAATGAACAAGAGGGATGAAGTTTCACAGCCTGATCCGTCGAAATCACCTGGTAACCAAACCTTTCATGGCCAGAAAACATAGCAAGATTACTAGAAAGAGATGTGAGAATAGTTCTTTTTAGCAATTTATCATGCACAGTAGACTCGTCAGGGTTCCAACACCAGTAACTTGGGACAATGATGTTTAGCTCATGTTTTAAACAATTCTCAAGGTCTGATATTGTATCCTGGCACCTCCTCATGGTCTTGGCATTGATGCTATTCTGCCAACACCACATATTCCTGTTTTCATGCTCATCCTCCCACTCCTTATATACAGCTAGTAAAGTGAACAGATCTCCATCCTGATGGCAGAATGGGACCTTTAGACGGTCAGCTTTGTATTTCTCCTCATCTGTGCCCACCCTACAAAATATGCTGCTAGAATTTGCCATAACAGCAGCCAAAACTACACCTTCCTTCCTCAAACCAAAACCAAAGCAATCAAGCATGATTTTCCCAAGCCTCGGCTCAATTCCCAATTTAAGCAGGTGGCGACCAGTATCAGTCAGCTCAAAGCCATCACATTTATATTCCACAGCACCCAGTTGTTCAAGATTCTTCACAGCCATATTAATAGCTTCTGGGTTTGGGGCATCAACAAATTCAAACTTCTGTACATCCCTAATATCCAGCGCAAGTATTCTCAGAACAGCAGTGCCAAGATGAACTTTGCGAATTTCAGGTTCTTGATGCACTTCCATCATACTGAAGACAGATTCAGAGTAAAGCCTGTAACACCTCCCTGCTCCAGTTCGACCTGCTCGGCCAGCACGCTGATTAGCAGAACTTTGGGAGATCCAATTGACTTTCAGTACATTGAGACCACTGCTAGGCACAAATCTGCTCTCCTTAGCTAGTCCAGAATCAACAACATACTTCACTTCTTTTATGGTCAATGATGTTTCAGCTATATTTGTGCAGAAGATTATTTTTCTCTTCCCAGGATAGCTCTTGAAAACGAGACTTTGCTCTACATGGGAAAGCTTTCCATGCATCGGAAGTACCACAGCATCTGCATCGCTGAAGTTTTCGCATGCCCATTCAACTTCGAGTTGAGAAGTCAAGAAAGCAAGGATAGCACCCTCTTCTTCATTCTTGTGAATGATGCTTACCATTCTCACAACATCATAAACATACAAAGCAGTAGCACAAGAACCACGCAGATGGTTTGGCACGGTACTGAAGGAAGCCTCTTCTGATACATCTGGGACATATTTGATTTCAACAGGAAAACTTCGCCCTTTAACATGAAATGTTTGGCAGCCATAGAAATATTCAGCAAGTCTATTAGCATCGCAAGTAGCAGACATTATAATAAGTCTCAAATCCAGCCTATCAAGCAGTTTCTTCTTAATCAAAGCTAACAGAAGGTCAGTGTTCAAGCTTCGTTCATGAGCTTCATCAACAATAATATATGAAATGCCATCGAGTCCCATATCATTCATGCAGTAATGCAAAAGGAAATTATCTGTGGTATATATAATCTTTGTACTGAAATCTTGATAATTTAAAAAGGTTGAATATGACAGCACAAAGTTGCCCCCATAGCAGCCAGTGCTTTCTTCATCTACTCTATGTGCCAATGATATAGCAGCAATTTTTCGAGGTTGAGTACAGACGATTGAGCCATTAGCAGCGAGACCTGAGTCAGCAAGATACTGAACCAATTGTGTGCTCTTCCCAGAACCAGTTTCCCCAATCAAGATCATTACCTATGGAAAACAAAGCTCCGACAACTTAGAGAGTGATTTTTTTTTGCATCAGAATGATTTACAAATTTAATTAAATGAGTGAAAGTAAATACAGAAAGGTATGGGTGAGACAAAATAGGTACTGGAAGGCTTGGACAAGCTATACAATCAAAACTCATGTGCCTCATAAGCAAAAAATGCATCTTATTTATATGTTCTGCCTATAAGCATAGAGGCCATCAATAACACTATGTGCAATTCTATTGAAAAACCATGAGCAAGAATATTCTGCCAATGAGCATCAAAATTCAAAAAAAAAATCAAATGTGGCATGTGTTGATTTAGAATGCAGGAGCACCTATCAAAAATCTGAAAACGTGCACAAAACCAAACTCCGAACTCAACTCTTTTTCCAGAGTTCCAAGCATAGGAACAATCAAATGGTTCTTGCTGCATTGCAAACTTCCAAGTTCCAACCTACTACAAATGAAACTGCATAGAGAACTCCAGTTCTCACCTGGTTAGCGAAAATGTGATCTAGAATGTTCCTGCGGTAAGCATAGATGGGTAGCCCCTCCTTAAGCCTTCTGCATTCCCGCAGCATTATCATGTGCAGCCTAGCAAAGTTCATCTCACCACCTCCCCCAATCCCAAACACCTCCAACCCTTCCTCCCCCTCCTCATCCTCCGTCCCACGCAACAATGCACGACGTATTGATCTCATTGCGGCTTTGTACTCGGCAATTTTGGCATCTACCAAGTCCTTCTCAGCCTCGAGTGATCTCTTCTGGACCTGGAGCTGCTCGAAGTCACGAATGCGGTTGTGTGCTGCCAAGCGGCGTTTCACCGTCTGGATGGAGGCCGCGAGCTCCGAGGAGCTGGCGGCCGTGAGGGAGACAAGGTCAGAGTCGATGAGGCGGGAGGCGTGGGCGGCGAAGAGAGTGGCGATGAGGGGAGCGGCGTGGGAGGCGAGGGCGGGGTCGGAGACGTCCGGGGTGAGGAGGTGGAGGCCCTCCAGGCGGAGCGACCAGAGCTCGCGCGCGGCGGCGGTGGCGGCCGGCAGGGAGCGGAAGAGTAGGCGAGCGGCCTGGCGACCCGACGAGTAGACCGACAGGTTGTCCGGGGGAGGGGACGGGAGGCCGGCCACGAGGTCCTCGACCTCTGTGGCGGTTGGCATCGACAGATTGGACCCCCCGCGGAGGAGAATCACGGCGAACTGACGCGGGGCCGGCTGCGCCGGGCGGTACCGCTGCTGGTACTGGTAGTGCTGGTGGTGTTGCTGGCGGTGCGGGGGCGGCAGGCCCCAGTCCGGCGGGCGGAGAGGGCGGCCGTCGTTAGATCGGCGCATGGCGGCGGAGGCGTAGGCGGATGAGGAGGAGGAAGCGGCGGCGAGGTGGGGGTCCGAGGGTTTGGGGAGGTTTTGGCGAGGCGAGCGGTGGGTTGGAATCGACGGGAGGAGAGGGAAAGGTGGGAGACGAAGACCTTTCTCGCGGTTTTATTTCCGTTTCCGTTTCTTTTCTTCTTCTTTTATTTTTTCAGATAGCGTCCGTTTCAGTGGGATGATGAACACATGAACGCCTGAACGGACGGTTGTGCATAATGCGTTGGTGTTAGGTTTGTTCCGTACTTTATACCATCTATTTTGGATTTGGATTCCTATAGCTACTGCTCACTTGCACACAAGGTCGAGAGGTATTTATGATTTTTTTTGTTAGAAAAAACAAAAAAGATTTCGCGCCAAAAACTACAAAATAGAAACTGAACAAAAACTATATACGATAAGGTATATCGAACAAGTTATTTATCTATTTACATTGAAGTTACAGTGTGCATGTATTGTTTTTAACATAATAGTCAATATGAACATCTAGTTATAGTTTATTTGGTCATTCATTGAACTTCTTCTCACCCATTGAACTTTTACTCACCCGTATCTAGTTTCTAGTTTTGTTTTGTTTAGGCAACAGACTACTTCTCATAAAAGATTTATTTTTAGCATGATCAGTTGCACGTGTATGCTTTTATCGTAAAATTTCATATCATGATTTGTTTTCCTTAGCCTCATCTTCTATTCCGTGCTAGTTTAATCTATACCAGAGTTTCATTTCATATTACATGTTGTTTTAGTTTTATCCTAAATTAAATTTATAGTTTATAGAAAAGTATGTCAACGAAATCAAATTAATTTCATTAAATCCATCCTAAAACATTAAATATTTGTATATGCTGGTATAATTTTTTTAATAAATTCGATTAAAATTAGAAAAGTTTAAATTATGACAAAACTAAAAAAGCTTAAAGCATGGACATTAGATAGTAGCCGACGTTATGCGCTACATAAATGAAAAAAAAATCAGCGACGTTGTTTCGAATTACACATTGACACCAGCAACAACAGCGGATGCTTTCCCTCCCGTTACCATCGGAATTCCGTGGCTGGTAGCTTTGTTGGTGGCACTACCAGCAGTGCATGCAATCAAGTGGGTGCCTCTTTTCCAATCCAGTGTAAGCACACTACTTATGAAATATGATCACATAGTGCTTGACGCGGCAACAATCATTTTTCGTGTAAGCACATTTACCTCACTAACCTGCTTTCTGCGAGACTAAGACCGAATATCAGTTTCTGTGCCTGCTTTCTCCTCTTACCTTTTGGCCTTTTGCTTTGCTTTAACCCTCTCCTCCTTTGTCGATGGCACAGGCCATCAGACTTCAGCGCTGGTTAAAGCGGCCACACTACTGCTATCTCTCAAAATTTCTAGTATTCGAGACGAAACACGGTGCTTTAGTGATTTAGATATTCGCAGCACCACACCAGTGACACCGCTGAGTCATGCCCCCTGTAAAAAAAATGAGTAGGATGGACAAGGGATGAAGCCGTTAACATTCTGCTCAAACTTAAGCCAGAGATGTGAAGCTGGAATATTTGAGCATCCAATCCACATGGTTCCAAACTTTCCTAATTCCTATGCAACCAACACAATCATATGAACATTACACGGTGGAACAGCGAGTTGGGGACATTCCAGCGAATTATTTGAGCAATTTTGTAACAACTGAATTATCGAAACACAGAAGAGCCTTCTTCGACTTAAAACAAGTCAGAACTTTTATTTGTGAGAACTCTTTAGTGGAAAGGGATTCACAGCTTCTCAGCTCATGGTTACTTTGTCTGGTTATTTACGAAAGATCGGCTGGGAATTTGTGGGATGATTTCTTTGTTACGGTCTACAAGGGTCCAGGGAATGTGCCATTTGCACGCTGTTCATTCCAACGCTCAATCTGCACAAAAGATAAACACACCCGTGTCATCAAGGAGGAGCTCAGATAACAGTGATGCTTTACTAGAACAAAGATTTATGGCTAAAGCATCATAGAAGCAAATAATATTGAAAACACAAAGTTTTAGGCTTTTAGAAGGTAACAATTGAATTACCAGGGAGGTGTACTTTAGAATGTAATAAAAATCTCAGATAAAAAACTTGATAGGCATGTCAGTGAGGAAAGTGTAACAGAAACTTCATACTTCATATGCCGTAGGAACACCTATATCAGCATAACAAAGCGAACTGGAGAAGTATTACTGAAACAAAAATAGATATCAAGAATGCATACCCATTCGCTTGGGCAAAGTGATCAACAATATTTTGCAAACTTTTCACACTCAGGAGCATCCTCTCCTTTTGCAGCTACACACCTGTTATATGAGCACGTTCAACGTAAATGGTTTAACTAACACTAATGTTTCAGGTTTCTGAAACTGGAAGATCTCGATCATGCCTATGATATTCAATATAGCGCGTGAAGCAATGCCTTGTTTGATTTGTTGTTGGGAAACAAAAATCAGCAGGAGCCGTCTCAATCTGTATATAATATATGGTCAGTGCTGAGTACTGAATTACAAGTGTGATTACTTTCCACTGATAGGTGGTATTGTACCTTAATTTCTAGTTTCTCATCAATTGTTTCCTCTTCAGCCTCATTGCTTTCCTCTGTAGCAGCATTGTTTCCCTCTTCTTCTGGCTTCTCAGAGGATTCTTCCGTCACCTCAGGAGTTTCACTTTTGTCCTCAACAACAGAAGTGGTGTTATCAGCTGTAGGGGTTTCAGCATCTTTCTCGGATACAACTTCAGCCAGTGTTATAAGAAGATTTCTCAGCGGATGAATTTTCCACAGGGACCTCCTGGGGTGGGAGTGAGTATTCCTTAAAAAAGAAGATGGAGTTCAGCATTGTTTCTAGACCATGGAACAGATGGAACAGCAAGACACAGAAGTTAGTTGGGTACTTGGGTTCAAGGGCCAAGTGTCAAAAGTTTGGCTAGCCACAGGATCCTCAGTGTTAGACCACTAAACTTGTATATATATATAGACCCAATCCCCCTGTATAGAAAACATGGTCTCAATCTCACTGTATAATACACTTCTGCACTCAGGCTAACAGTGTTCTAGGCTTAAGTTTGGCAATATTTTTTCACATATATCAGCCTCTGAAATTTGGGGAATTATCTCGTATTATTCAGGACCTTCATATCCTTTATCACAGTGCTTAGATTACCTTTTCTTTTTTCGAGGACAGTGCTAAGATTACAATCAGACCAAACGACGTATTCATACAAGATTATGGGCTCGGTCTTAATATATCCTAATAGCAACTCTTCAACACTGAGGCTACAAGCCTAAGCAAGCAAATGCTCAACAGAAACATAAAAAGAGAAGACATGGACTAAGCTCTGAGCAACATTTTATAAATTTAGCATCATATCAGCTTGTCCTAACACAGCAAAAGCATCTAATTTTACAAGCAAAATGTTTATTCTCTAGTTCAGACAATAAGGTTTAACTTCAATCGCAATGGTCATTCATAATTTCATTAAAGCAATATCACACAACCACACGGCAAGTTTGTGAGCAGGGAAATGATGGCCACCAAATCTTTTTTAGCCGTGCAGGAGTCTGTGCAGCACCAAAGTTGCACGGTACACAACGATTCGGACCAAGGCAACCGAGGGGAAAATTGACATGTACTAACGGCGACAGTAGCAAACAGCAATCACAACCGAACCAATTCAGAAGACCGAACGAGTACACTGATTCCTCCGCACATCAACCCAACTAAGCAAGCACATGCCCATCCACCTCCGAACCTACTCGCACGAAGAGAAATCACACCCCTCCGCGTGAACCCATCCACTAGGCGATAAAAAATGGCTGGATCTGCGCGCGCGCGACTGCCGCTGCACCAGTCCACCGGAGCCGACCGCCGCGTAACCACCTCGAGAAGCAAACCAACAACTAACAAGGCAGCAATCTGGGAAGCGATAGAGCTACGGAAACGGATTCCCATACCTCTGCGAGCATCGGGGCCTTGCTTTCCCCCGCCATGGACGCCCCGCGCGAGAGAGCTTCCGGAAGCGCGGCAGCGGCGAGCTCGTGGAAGAGAGAGAAGCGTCTGGACCGAGGAGTTGGTGGCGTCGTCGAGAATGTAAAAGAAGAGCGGCGTGTGACTTTTACGAGAAGAGCTTGCTGGGCCGGGCTACGACAAATTAGACTATTGAAGGCCCAGAAAGCTCGGTTGCATCTGTGCTCAATCTGAGGCCTTCTGTTTCGTCCAATTATTTTCGCCAAACTCTCTTGTAGGACGGTGTGAGTACGGCATGATCGTGGAGCGTATGGTTACGTGCGTCCACCAAGTACCCTTAAAAAAGTATCTTTTAGCACTTGAAATAGAAATCTAAAGCCACAAGTAAATTACAGATAGTAATTATTCTATAAAAAATATAAGTTTACTGCCATTCTATAAAAATTATAAGTTTACTACGCTAATGTATATTAATGTGATTTTATCAGAAAGCTATAGCTTTATTTATATGATTAGTTTTGGACATATCTGTTGTAAACAATGATGTGATAAATCAAGCATACATACATACGTGAAGGTATAAAGTTATGATAAAATTGTTCTTTGCAAGATATCATCTAAAATAGTAGAAAAATGATAATTTTGATAAAATAATTATAGTTTCGTGAAATTTAATCTAAAATCAATCATGGACGTTAATGCTAACATAGTGACCTAAATGGTTACTAACTCCTACTACCTCTTTGTTGCTAAAATCATACGAATCCGAATTGACTGCGAATTTTATAGTGTTTTGTCTACTGATATGATATCCTTTCATGCTTCGTACAACTCGTATATGAATGTACGTGTGCGCTTTTCGACCATGCATGTGTGTGAGCCTGTATACCTCACCAGCGTTTCTTCCTAACCAACATTACCGAATTATTATGTACTACTGTATACGGTCCAGTGACCTAATACATCTGAAAAAAAATCAAGATAATTTAATCAAGGAGACAAGGACATGAACCGTCGCTATCAAATGCATTTTTCACGCAGAGAACAGACAAAGCCTTCGTATAACGTCCAAATCAAACACGACAGTAGATCGACACGTCGCGCTCGATCAACTGTTCCCCACGATATCCACGAGACTACGATGGACGAACAGCACGCTGTTCTTAGGTAGCAGTTGGCGCCACGATCCGGCGACCGCGACGACACGACATATGTCACTTCCAGTTCTCCCTCGCGCCGCCATCCATCCAGCTGATGCACCGGAGGTTCTTCCCCTGCGTGAGCAGCTCGAACGCCCTGTTGATCTCCTCGAACCCCATCTGGTGCGTGATGAACTCCTCTCCTGCGTGCATATATACACAACCGATTAATCAAAGGTGAAGATTAAAAGATAAGAAAAAAAAAGCTTGTATCATTCGTTTCTGCTTATGCTTATAAACCAAAATATTAAATTTTAAAACTTTAAATTTATGGCTTTTTATTATAATTTATTTTATTATTTTTGCTTTTGAGACGACACACGTATATAAAAGTTTTTCATATAAATTATTCTTTTACTAATAAACCGTTTTATTTAATCTTCTAAACAGCGTGAAACGATACGATCATCACCTTGTCTAGATACTTCTGTGCCAGCATGGGGATGTCGTTCTTGCTTGATCCCGCCGAAGAGCGAGCAGATGACCGATCTTCCCCGGAGGATTTCGTGAGACGGTATGCCGATCGGCGCCGCGTTGCCCACGACGCCGAGCAGGACCGTCTTCCCCCACCCCTGGAGCACAAAAATTCCGATCAGTCCACTACGACTCCCCACGCTGCACGATCGAGATAGTTTCGCCATGATCTGTCGCCGTAGTTACCATTTGCGAGCTTTGGAAGGCTTTCGCCATGGCCGATGTCGAGCAGATGCACTCGAAGCAGTAGTCGGGGCCGCCGCCGCCGGTCATCTCCTTGATGACCTGAGATCAATCATATCAATGAGCATGACAATGCAACGAACTAACCATCACTTCATCAGCATTCAGTAATGGAGACAAGAAACGGCGACAGTTGATCGCATCACTGAAGATTCATACCTCGCTCACGGTCTTCCCGCCGGTATCATTCGGGTTGACGAAGTCGGTGATGCCCAGGCTCATGCCTGTAACGCCAACACAACGAGACGAGTAAAACCGATGCCAATTCCCAATTCAACCAAGTTATGGTTTCTTTGGAACGCAAAATTTTCATGTGATTTTTACGGCGAAGTCGGAATTTTCACAAAACAACAAAATTCTTCGCATTCCAATCCAAACGAAACACTGAACATTTCCCTGGATCTTATCGTGAACATACCAATCTCGAACTTGTCTGGGTTCAGGTCCACACCAATAATCCTCTTAGCCCCACGCATCCTCACCCCTTGAGCAACCTGCAGCAGACGGTAGTACAGTTGAAACGTCATCGACGTTGCACGAACATGCATCAGATCATTACATGAATGATGTATGCATGCGTCAACTGCAGCTGTGCACGACAGCTCTGATAGAAACCAAACACGGACCACTAACTGATCAAGTGCCAAAACGTCTCAGTTAGGTGGTCGATCAGACTATCAGAGTTAAAAGCACTGTCAATTACCGCTAAGCCCACGGCGCCCAGTCCGAACACGGCGACACTCGAGCCGGGCTCCACCGCCGCCACCTTGCACGCCGCGCCAACACCTGCAACGATCCAATCCAATCGCAATCAGATTAAATCAGTACGAGCACGTGTGTGCCCTGCAGCCACTACTGTAGCAGCAGAGCTACAGACCAAGAATCATCTTTGTTTACTGTAGCAGCAGAGCTACAGGCCATCGCCGGCGGGAAGGCGGCGTGGAGCTTGACGACGTGGGTGACGTCGACGACGGTGTACTCGGTGAAGCTGGAGACGGAGATGAAGTGGCGGACGGGCTCGCCGGTGGCGGCGGAGGAGAAGCGCGTCATGCTGCCGGGGATGTTGGGCAGCTTGGAGCAGAGGCTGCTGCGGTCGGAGAGGCGGTCGGGGTACTCGCTGCCCTGCGCCGTGAACACCGGCACCACCATGTCCCCACGCCCACCTCCTGCACGAGCTCCCCAACGCTCTCCACGCACTGTAGAAAAGAGAAAAAAAAAGCATCACAATGCAAAGGTATAATAGCACTCTCCCGTTTTCATAGGTCTGATGTTTATATATATATAATCATTCGTTTTTTTAATTATTTATTTTATTTTATATTTTGTTTCATTTTGTACAGATAATTTAAATAAAATAAATAATTACAAATCAACAGCGTCAAATATAAAATCTTTTACCAATGAAAATATTATAATGATTAATAATACAATAAAGGTTTGTAATAGAAGTGAGAAATAATTAAACTAAAAAACCCATGAAAATAAATCATAACTCACACGTGGAGTTCAAGAGGATTCAGACAGCGATTGAGATATGCCCCACAACGCTAACACTACTCTTGATAGGTGGTTACATAACTAATCATAATTATGCGCCTAAATTAAGCTATATTTTTTATTGTATATATCATTTTTTAGAAAATGATTGTACATATCAAATTGTCGATACTCCATTAGTCTTTTTTTAAGGCTGATACTCCATTAGTCAGACGATCTCTTCACAATCTAGCCAGTCACAACAAAAGTAATGCAGTTGTGTGCGTTGCTGCATTGATAGGACGTCCGGGAATCAAAATAAAGCCATTTCTGATTTGTCATCACTAACTAGTTACATGATTTAATTTTATATTATATTGCCTTTCTTTGTCACGAAGGACGTCATCGGTGTGATTTTCTCTCCTAAATTAATAAAGTCCAACTACTTCTCCGTCCACAGCAAATATAAGTATTTTTGATCTACACACGGTGTTCAACTTGCTACTTTAACCAATAATATATATATAATTTCAAATAAAAATAATTATATATTATGATAATTTGTTTAACAATAAATCTAGTAAATTCATCTTTATATCATCAATATTTATAATTTTTATATTGATAGTTAAAGTTAATAAAGTTTATGATTTTAAAAATGCTTAGAGAGAAGGAGTAGCTACGATCCTACAAGTAGGCAAATTAGATTAGCGTGCGTATGGTTCATCCAAAACATGGTAGGCAGAAGATACAAAATAACATGCTTATGTTTTCTATTCCATCTTTTAATATCACCTGTTTGCAGAGTTTGTCTGTGGTAGACTATTGATCTTTATGATCGTGGCACCGTAGTAACGTTATATCGAAAAGGGAAGTGTATGTGGAGAAAACCTAGAGTTGTGAAAACTTATTAACTTATAGATATGATGTTTGGTTAAATATTAAGTACCGAAAAGATAAAAATAAACTAATAAAGTGCTAACGCGCGTGTCAGAAAGATCGGACTGGGCAAAAAGGTACACCGAGAGGGAGCACGAACGTGAGCTGATGAAGGTCCAATGCGATGGCGCAGGAACACGTCGAGACCTAAGAGGTCTGTTGAACCAGGTCCTTCGGGTCGTTAGAGTGCATTCCCGATGGTTTCACCGGATGTGCCAAAAGAATGTTTGCGTACACGCAGGGAAGATCGGACTGGGTGGAGAGGCGCGCTGAGAGGGCGAGCGAGCGTGAGCCGATAGAAGTCTGATGGAGACGCGCACAGACACGTTGAGACTTAAGAGGTCTGCTTAGCTCCAGCGTAGGTCCTTTGGCTTCGAGATTCCTTCGTCGAGGTTGCTAGAGTTAAGAGCGTGCCAGTCAATTTAACCCTGCAATTGATAAGAAGATGAACCGATGAGTTAGTCAGCTGATGGGCCAATACAAACTTCTACTATTGGCCAGTCACCGATAGTGTTGAGATAGTCATCGATTGCGTCTGATACACTTTTGTTATTGGCTAGTTGCCGATAGGGGCTAAAGCACTCATCGATCGACTGGAAAAATTGATGAAGGCGTAGACAAATGGCGGTGAAGCGAATGAAAAAACACATCAGCTATAAAGCCGATGACACTCTAGAATAAAGTGGTCGATAGGCACTATGTAGACTTTTGCTATCAACCGGTTGCCAATATAGGCTATAGAACTCTCTCATCGGTTAGAAAACTGATAAAGATATAAACAGATAACGAGGAATAAGATAACGGATCCATCCGCTCTAGAGCCGATGGCTCTCTAGAATACAGTGGTTGATGAGCAGTATGTGTAATCTTCCTATTGATTGGTTACCGATAGAGGCTATAGCGCTCGTTCATCAGCTATAAAATCGATAAAGACATATACGGATAACAAGGAATAAGATAAATAACCCATCGGCTGCAAAGTCGATGACGTTCTGAATAAAATATGTGATAAATAGTAAGAAGCGAGACCCGATCTTCTAAAGATACGAGAGGCTAAATCGAACGTATAGATAGAAGGAACGGGTGAACCCATCGGCTCGCTGAGCCAATAAGAGAAATTCTCTGAAGATATATATATATCGGCTGAGAAGCCGATACACTACACGTGGGCTCAATGTGTGGATAACCCATCGGTTGGCTGCTCCGATGAAACGTTTATATAAAGACCTATCGAACTATAACTCGATCTACTATCAACGACCTAGTATGTCGGATCTAACCGATGTAGCACGAGACCGATGGTAGTAGAGGGAGCTCAATAAACCGATAGAAACACGCGAACGTGATGTGATGTACCCGATTGGATCTAACCAATGCAGTTCTAGGCAAAACAGATACACCAAGATAATGGTGGGACTTATCTCTTTGCTGGAGATCGGATTTATCCGATGTAGCCCCACATCGAGAGCCATAACTCATTAGTAAAAACCTAGATGAACTAGGGTGGCGATGCGCCGAGATTATATTTTATTTATGTAGATATCTTACAAGATTCCAGAGGGTCTATATTTATACCCTAGAGTTACAAACAATCTCCAAACGTTATTTTCTAAACATAAAAGGAAACTATATCTAAGAAGTTAATAAAATTAATTAAATTTGCTTATCTTATAAGATATATTTTATAAAAATAAAGTACCCTACCATTGTTTCCATAGCTCCTTTTTAGACTCGGTTTCATATGGATAACTTTTTGTCTTTGATTGGACCGAATACATACTCAATCCATCCAATAGACTAATGTCACACTTATGCTTAATTATGACTAATTAATAGTATTTCACGACAGTTGGCCATATCTTGTTAATTAATAAATTGATAACTAAAACTAGACTAATGGTGGGTTGTGAGCACATGTTTGTGATAGTCCTGCTCATGACAATTAAGGATTGGTTCGCAAGCTACTATAGTGAAACATTTGTTGTACTAACCACAAACCAAAATGTGTAATGGCTAGATCTGTAGTGTAGTATGTTCTAGCAGGAGCCTAAGGGTGTTTAGTTTATAGGTGTTAGTGTCAATAAATTCACAATGGCAAGCGTAAGTCCTACATGGTAGTATTAAGTCTACATTAAGAAGTCAAGAGTTTCTTTAGGGACTTCGCTAGTAACCATTATGTCAAACGTGTTGAAAGTTCTTGTCACAATTTCTTTCTGAGGTACCATGGTGGTATTAAGACATATAGTAATATGCTGTGAGGTTGTCTCTTGTGGATAAATTTATACACCTTTAATTAAAGTAAAAATATTTGAATAACTATGCCCGTAGTTATGGACGAGACTAACAATATTTTTTATGATTAGTCTCACGTTTTTTTATTAATGTTAAATATTGAACTAATTGAGATATTTATAGCAACTCTAGTTGTGGAGTAGTTAGGCCTATACAACCAGGATAGTTTGTACAATGATAAGTTAATATTGATTAATTATCTAAATATTTTACTGTTATCAAAAGTTTATTAAATACTATTATACAAAATAGTCATATTATACTATTTTTTGTTATATCATGTGCACTTATATATTTATTGAGTGGGTTGTTGAGTATTTTACGTACTCAACTTGTAATAATCAATCATCAAAGGAAGAGTTCTACAGTGAAAAAGGTGATTTGAAAAATTAGGTTGAGTCCTGGTCAAGCTACTTATGGAGTTGGAGTTATCACAGGCGCTATTTTCTTTTTCGTTGCTTATATCTTTAATTGTTTGAGAGTTTCATTTGCCTCTATAATAATTATACACTCATTTAAATATTAGTTTAAAGATTTCATTATCAATATTATTATTATGTATCTCGGCTAATTTCTGGATGATGGTTAAATATACATGTAAGCGTTTAGAATTTTGGATAGAAATTCCAGACGTGACATGGGACTAGCGGCCCTTATCTGCAAGGGCACTTCTGTCTATGTATCAAGAGATGGTTGTGCACCCTACTGCCATCAACAACAAGATAGCAAAGCTCCTAGAGACCTAAAGACGACAACCCTAATATCACCATGAGATAGCGAGTTGCTCGGTTCTCGAGAAAGCCAACGTCGACCATTACAATCTTCTCATTGAGGTGGTGTTCGAGAATGTCGCCGACTACACCCGCCACTTCACCAATCATCCTCCCATCGACGGCGGTTTGGAGAATGGATATGATCTTCGTGTCGATCTTGGTGATTATTGTGGTTGTCATTTTGTTCATGATCCCTTCTGCATCTTTACATGTCTTCACACAAGTTGTGATCCTAGGGAAGGTGGTGTCATGATGAAGAATCCCGTCGTTGAGAGGAACCCCACGCGTTTTTTTGAGCACGATGACTATTTCCATTGGTCCAAAGATCAGCGACTGTGTCACCGTTGTTCAAATTATGTGGAGGTAGAGTTTATCATTATTTGATGGGGTTTTTTCCGGTTCTTCTCCCACTACTTCAACAAAGGCAACATCGTGATTTATGCTAGAAGACGCCATTCTCTTGAACCACTCTATAAACTGTGAGTTAGCGGTGAGGTCTGCTAGAGGACAGCCCAACAGAGAATGTACTGTCACCAGGTGCTACATTGGAGTGACCCCTTCATTCTCGGGAGAGTTGACGTAGACAATGATATCGATCTGTGGTCCTTCTCCATCTCGAGATCTTGGGTCAACCTCCAAGATTCTAGTCATCTTTTCTCTATCGCCCCAACATCACTATCGAATATTAAATCTGGCAATGATCCATCAGATCCATATTCTCTAAACTCATGAAGTAGATAGGATCCATCGAGGTCGAGCCCAACAAACCCTACTAGACGATCAGTATTATAGTCGATAGCCAACTGATCCTTCTTTATATCACCAGATCGAATCTAACGAGAGTAAACAAATAAGTTGTTGGTGTAGGCCTATCATTGGAAGTGGCTTGTCGAGCGATCTCCATCTGAAACACCCTACACCTTGTCAATGAGTAAAAACTCATCTTATAGATAGGACACCATGCATGCTTCATTGAAGTTCTCTTACTTGAATGAATCTGATTTCTCCTTACAATTGCCTTCGAGATGTAGATTGGTAGCTCCAATGGTTTAATTGTCACCAGGATGATGATGGTTCCAATCTGAAGATAGATAATTGTTAATTGGGTTGAATTTCCTAGGTTCAACCTATCACCATAATCTTCGCCAGAATTGTCGCTTATCTAAGTCATCTTTGACAAAAACATTTGAAACATCATATCCCCTACCTAGCATGCTAATTATTATTGGTGATAACTGATTACGGTATTTATAGGCATATAATTCAACCAGTGTCAAGATATTTGCGAGATAATAGCAAAGAGAAAGACATGTGAATTTTTATACAGGTTTAGGTCTCCTGAAGATGAGTAATAGTCATACCCCTGTTTATATGTATTTGGCGAGAACCACATAGAGGTCACAGCTGAAACAGTCTACTCTTCTAGCATATCCAATTAATATATAGCAGCCCTAAGCGATATAGTCGGCGGCTAGCAGTGAAGCGGCTCTTTAGATTTTAGCTCAATATGATTTGTGTTTGTCTTCTAATTCAATACACTTTTCTCTAAGTAAAACTCAAAGAACTTTTTAAGTAACAGACTTTACAATCTTGTTTAACCGTATGTGTTTTCATTTGTAAAGATAAATGTATATGTATTCTTAGAGATATCTTAGTCCATATATACAAGATGTGTCATATCTAGAACATTAATACCTTTCTACATTCATGGATTATCCACGCCCCTTTTGAATCAAAGTATTTGTGAAAAAAAATTGTAGGATTCAATTCCTATAGGATTTTTTTTCTATACGATACTTTGAAACCAAGGATTGAAGTTTTGAAATCCTATATAATTCTTAAAAAAATTACTTTGAGTCTATGAAATTCCTGTGTTTTAGTATTAAAATCTTATGTTTTTTCTATTCTTGTGTTTTATCAATCATGCATTTTAAATGAGCCTTAATTATATATATGTTGTACTCTTCAGTGATTTCAATAAATTTTTTTCCTGAAAATCTCCACGGCCCTACCATGCTCAAAAAATGTTATCCTGCAGCTGTCGATGCTATCTGTCTCAGCCCAAAGTCAACACCGACGCAGGATCAACACATCAGAAAGAACATAAGGACGAATAATGCTACAGAAGTGCAGTGGATCGGATCAAGTATGTGTAGAAGTGTTAACAAGTGCTAATTAGTTTGTTTGACTACCCAACTGCTTCATGACCAAAGATCGACGGATGAATGCCTTCCTGCAAAAGAGGGGAGAGATACGAATATCATGTCTTGCTTTTCACCTCATCGTATCGTTATCATGCACAGTACAGAGATTATCGTATCGTTATCATGCTCAATATAGAGATTAGAGAAGTGATTCTTGGGTCAGGTGCTCTCAATTCTACGCGAAATATGAAATTAGACAGTGATAATCATCATGTGATGCTAGCTGAATTAAGCAAGAAGAGCAATCAACAAATTCATACCATACGTCAGAAGGTGATGTCCGTGTGGCAGATGGAGGTGCAGATGATCTTGATACGGACCTCGTGCGCCAGCGGCGGCGCCACCTCCTCCTCCATCACCAGCGGCTGCCCGGCCACCCAGCTCACCGCCGCTGCACGACGGGCGACGGCACAAAACGTCTCATCACATAATCAACCAAGCAACGACGACGACGCCATTGAAAACTCCGATGCTAGCAGCAGTGTTCATCTGCTCCATTTCCAGGAAGCACGCGTTCTCCCTGTCTCTCTGCCTCTACCTCTCTCTCTTTCGCCTGCTTGGTGTTGGCTTGTATTCTGTTGCTACCCCAGCTTCGTGGTTGTCGTATTTAAAGATCTCGTTGGAAAGAAAACGAAAAGCAGTTTGTGCTTCAGCTATCTAGTATATCACACTACCTGCTATCTCATGAAAGCGAGTGGTCCTGAAACGAAGCAGGTTTATCGCCGTCGTTGCCGACCCTGTGCCTCTCTGTATTCGACACCGATCGACTTTGAGATGTCATGTGACTCAACATGTCCACGCGATACATCATCCACCGTTGGTACTGCAGCAACTGAGCTGGAGGCTAGCCAGGGAGTCCAAGAAATGTTTGTTCAGAGTTTCTTTTGGAGGATTTTCATTGTTGGGAGGAACCTAGCTTTTCTACACTCTTGGAACAGCATCATTTGGTGGTGTACTGATGGTGATGTGGAAGGGAGGTTAAGGTTTGCCATGGCGAAGTCGGAGCCGTGGCGTCAGCTTAATGAGACAAGCTTATAGCAGCGATAAAGCATGATCATGATCGGGTCGTCGACTGGTTGTCATCTGTAGTAGCTTGTGGTATCTTCTCACCCGCCTTGTGGTGGTGTTGTTTAGTGTGTCTTCTTCTGGTGTTGGTGTCTTCAGGACCGTCGATCAATCGATGTCATCTTGTCTTCTGCTCCCTTTGAGGTTCACTTTATTTCTCCTCTACTAGAAATGATTGGTAATAGAGCCGTAGAACTCCCGTCCCTGTGTCTTTCTAAAAGAATCATGACTTAGTGCTTGAGTTACACTTAAGGCCCATTAAGCTTTGTGAAGAATGTTCAGCGTACAGGTCCCCCGCCCCATTTGTTCATCTTACATGGGCTAGGCTTTCTACTTAGTAGCTCTTGCGATTTGGCTAAAGATCTGTTATGTGATTTTTTTACTAAAATCATATAAATGTAACTATAATATAATTATAATATAACTAGTATATAATTAGCATGTAATTCTAACGAAACTAACGCTAAGCTATGGGTTTTTTATTTATATAAAACTTATATGCCAGTTATATACTATTTTAGTAAAGTGATATATAGATAATCTCAGATCCTTGTCCAATGTGAGGTTGCATTTCAGTTCCGATCCATGGTGCACCAGGTTTCATTGGGCCAAATTTGAGAGGGTTCTCTTTTGAAGTGGGAGTCCATGTTTGCGACTGAACCTGGGCCGGATGGCGCCTAAACTCGTGGACTCGTGGCAAATAAAAGGGCCATCCGGGACCGGTGCAATACCAAGCAGTAACAGAGAATGATGCAACACCACACTAGTTACACACCTGCATGCTGTCCTCAGAAGTCGCTATACGATTAGAGTTTGTCCATATCTTCTTTGGTTCTCTATTTATCCTTCCTTCCACCGATGACAGTATCAGTGAGAACGTAGAACAACATAGAGTGAATGTGAGAGTAGAGTTTATCCAGATTTTGTTTTGTTCTCTGGTGGTCCTCTCTCCCACCGATGGCAGGATCAGCGGGAATGTAACACATAGAGTGAATGAATGCGTTGGAGAGGAGGATTTTATAAATTTGATTGTTTTTTTAACATGGTTTTTTTATTGGTTTTTATTTTTCTTACTATAAATCAAGCATAGCATGTCATAGGGAGTCTTTATTTAAACAGAAAGAGAGACAAAATTCAGAAGCAAATCAATAAACCTAAAAAAACTCCACTGAATCATACGCATGTTTATGCAGTTGTGTCAATACCAAATTTTACACACGGTCTATATCCTAGAATAAAAGTGTTTCATGATATACATTGTATTAGACCACGGTCTATATCATTCTCCACAAAAATATCCAATGTTCGGAACCACCGCCACCAGCAAGCACACCGGGCAAAATATATCGTACCCCGGTCCGCCGCCCCCCGCGGTACTTTCCTCCGTCGCCTTTCCGGTCCTCACCAAAAACACGGTTTCCTTTTGCTGCCGACGTCCGTAGAAACAAAACAGTTGATAACCCACTCGATCGCATCGCCTCGTTGGATAGAAAGCCACTGGCACAGCGAGCGCGCCGCGACCGCGTCCCCTGCGCACGGCGCGCCGCCGGTAGACCGGTGGTTGGCCGCTCGCTCGGGCGGCGATGCGACGCAATCCCTGCACGCGCGCGGGCCGCGGCCGGCCGGCCGGATGGTCGGTTCGCGAGTCGCTTTCTCTCTTTGCTTTCCGCGGCGCGTGGGATAGTACTACGGGCGTGCAGCGATAGCCGTGCCACCGCTCGCCGCCCGTGTCTCGCCTTCTTGGCTTTGAATTGGATGAGGATCCCCCGCTTACTGGTCGGTTTTATCCTTCTAGCTAGGTGCGTGCCTGCCGCGATCGCTCAGGGGAAAGGCAAGAGAGTGTGAGCCACAGGTTAGAAATCTTCGGTGTCACGCTCTCGTCACTCACTTGGCGCTTTGGCAGTACCGGGCCGGGATATTTCGGTACTTGGCTGGCGATGCTGACAGACGGTCGCCGGCCGGCTCATGTGCTGCCTGGAGGACTATCGATATCCGAAATGGACCTCGGGCTCAGCGTACGTCCCTTTCGTCCCCCAGCTTCCACGTTTTCACGGTGGCCGGTTCAAACTTACGTTGCGAGTAGCCGCGTTGACGCACGCAGGCACGCACGTACTACGCACGCGCCCGTGAAGCAAAGGCAGGGTATTGGTGCGTCTATCTACCTAGCTGGCGCTCCACGGGACGGACGGTGCCACGCATGCAAAGCCGTCGCTTTTCTCCCCCCGCGTTTTTTTACTGTCAAGCCGAGGTTGGCCGGCGGGGTAAGTAGTCACGGTCACGAAAATCACATAGGAGTGGTCGTTGACAGATGGGGGCACGATCGCAACGACCGGCTCAACGAAGCCATCATGTCACCGCTCGCTAGCCGCTCACCAGCAACGGAACGAGCAAAACTCTTTCCTTGCCCTTGCAGACGGAGCTAGCAGACACGTGGCGACCTATAGCAACAACAAATGTACGCTATTTTTTTTTCTTCCTCTTCTTCTCTCCCTATCTATGTGCCTTTGTCTCTGCGTAGATAATTAAAGAGGCAAAAAAAAAAAGGAGGAGAAAGGCATTTTGTTTGATGCTACCTGAACGCGTGCCTGCCGATTGCGGGCCGGTAGCCAACGTACGACCACCGGTGCAGCGAATGAGCGAAGGAACGCGAGCAAAGAAACAAAACGGTCGAGGAGATGAAGATACAGCGTCGACTTCAGATGAAGAGAAATCCCAATGCATGTCGTCGTTTATCCGGTGGACTGCAGCAGGTCGACCCAATTGGACGAGACACTGAAGTATGGCTATCAAAATCTCCATTGCCAGAGAAGATACTATAACATCAGCTGCAGCGTCGTTTCCATGACAGAGTATGTACGAGTACTGTACTCGTATACATACTACAGTTCAGTTTTTTTTTTGTCTCTTGAAGCTGGTGCAAAAGCCAGGCGCTTGGGAGAAGCCACGCAGTGCTCCGGTAGAACTGTGGCGCCCTGCGCTCGTGTTGCCGTGGCGGCCGGGGGAGCGGCATGCCTGCGGCGACGAATTAACTACCGGACCACGTGGAGGGCCACCCGTCGGCCACTTGATGTGGGGCCCAGTGGTCAAGTTATGGCGGGACGGCGCGCGCGAAGACACAGAGTTCTCGCTCTTCTCACTCTCCCGCGGCTTTGCGCGGCTTCTCCCATCGGATAATGATGATACACATTTCTATCTGTCCACGTTGCTATTGATCTGATCACATAGAACGTGCAGAGGTTGTCGAGCCCAGGATTGCAGCAAAATGCCCCAGCAGGAAGCAGGGTGACAATACCACGTGGATACCGTGCTAACCGGGCTTAGCGGTAATGATAACCACGGTATCCTCATTAAATTTAAATTAATTTAAATTTTTATATATTTTGTTTGGTTTTTCACCGTTTACTGTATTTATCGTCGAGGTACCATAATGTAATCTAGCTCTCGGCAGCAAGTTAAACCCCAGCAGGAAGAAATGCTATGCACCAAATCATTAATGTTTTGTATGGTACGGCATTATTACTCCAACGGCTATAATATTCAGCTTGTCCGTGATTGATTAGGAGTATGGGATATTTCAAGCCGAAAAAATCAACGGGCAGACAGACAGTTCTAGCAGGGGCCACTTAGAAAAAGAAAGAGAAAAGAAAAAGAAAGAGAGAAAAAAAACCGTCTCATTCCTAACATAAAAAACTGTATACTGTATATATATACATCCAACCCCCTCGTATATATTCGGAGGATTTATAGTCACTATACACTTTTTACATGGTATCAGAGCAAGTCTAGATATCTCGGCGCGCTAGCTTCTCTCTTCGACGAGCTGACCCTTTCCTCCTCATCGTCGACGTCTTCTTCCCATCGCCGACTCTCTTCCCGATATTCTTCTCGCTCTCTCGTCTCTATTTCTTCTTCTTCCCGCCTCTCCCGCAGTCACCTTTTCTCCGCCCCACCTCCGCGCGACCAGGCGATGGTCTCGATCGGTCTCCTCATCCCTCCTCGCACCTGTCTCCGCTCTTCCTCTTGTTTCGTGCATCTCTCTTTCTCTGACGCCGGCGCACCTCCGCGCTCGTCGTCTCCATCGGCTGGAAACCTCCCTCGGTTCTCGCCCTTTCCGACACGCTCAACGGCTCTCGGACGCGAACCTTCTCCCCTCACGTCCGAGCCAGTACAACGTGTCCACGTGTCCACGGACACGAATCCCTGCCTCCCGGACGCGAACGTATTCTCTTCGTGTCCGCCCCACTCCTTGGCCTCCACGAGTCCACGGACGTGAATCTTCTCTTCACGGACGTGAATCCTCGCACGTCCGTGACCCAACCACTCTCTGACCCACCCACTCTGTCCTCACCTACTCCGCTGCCTACTCCCCATCGGCCAACCACTCCTCATCGGCTGGCCACTCCTCACCTACTCCGCTGCCTACTCCCCATCGGCCAACCACTCCTCATCGGCTGGCCACTCCTCACCTACTCCGCTGCCTACTCCCCATCAGCCAACCACTCCTCATCGGCTTCTCACATCCTTGATCGGCCGATCCGTCCTCTCATCGGCTTCCCCCTCTCATCGGCTTCTTTCTCCCATCGGCTCTTTGCTCCCGTTCTCCCGTCATGGCCACCGAGTCCGCCCTCAGCTTCGGCACTCTTCCAGTCGCCGAATCTGCTCCGGCCCTCGGTGCCTCAGACCACACCTCGAGCACCACCTCGCCGATCTTCTTTCCTCCCTACGCTGCTGTGAACGTGAAATCTCACGTTCCTATCTCCCTTAACCTTAACGCCAATTATTCCAAGTGGGTTTTCTTCTTTAAATCCCTCTGTGGAAAATTCGGCCTTCGGTCCCATATTGATGGCTCCACTCCACCTCGCCCCGATGATCCTCAGTGGGACATCGCTGAGTGCTGCATGCCCATCGCCCGGGACTCTGTCCTCGACCTCGCCATGGACGATACCGACCCCACCACCCGGGACCTCTGGGTGGCCATCGAGCGGATCTTCCTAGCCAACAAGCAGCCTCGCGCCATCTTTCTCCTCAACGAGTTCACCCTGTGTCCGACTCTTAACTCGTCCTCGCCCTTCTGCGAGGCCTCAATCCCCGCTTCTCCAACACCGCCGATGATATCGCCAACGCTACACCTCTTTCATCGTTCGCCCGGCTCATGACATGTTGGTTCTTAAAGAACTCCGTCTGGCCAATGATGAGAAGGCAGTGGCCCATACCACTCTTCTTGCTGCAGCTGATAATGGCTGCCAAGCTTCTTGCGCTGCCTCTTCCTCCCGCGGTCCTGGTAGCCATGGCTCCGGCCACAGCAACACAGCCCGCACCGGGAAAGGCAAGGACAAAGGCAAAGGCAGGACCTAGCAGGGTCCGACGCCACCACGGCCTACCTCGGTCCCTACCCACCCTACCGGTCCCACGGGTCCGTGGCTCTGCTACAACCCCTGGGCGCCCCAGCCCCAGCCACGCAGCCCCATCAGCTGGCAACCCGGAGTTCTCGGCGCCTATCCTTAGGCTCACCTGGCATCGGCTTCCGTTCTGCCGCCTCAACAGATGCTACCGATCCTAACCACCCAGTCGATTCCCTCCTAGAACCAGGCTGGCCTCGTCGCTGCCCTCAACCAGATGACGCTCCAACCACAGCACCCTTGGGTGCTAGACTCTGGGGCGTCTTCACACATGGTGTCATCGCCCGGTATACTTCGCTCCTATCACCCCTCTTTCTCTCCTTTTGTCACCATCGGCAATGGTCACTCTCTTCCTGTCCAATGCCACGGTGACTCCTCTCTGTCTACATCCACCACTAACCTCCCCCTACGCAATGTTCTTATCGTCCCTTCTCTTATTCACAATCTTATATCTGTTCGCCAATTCACACGAGACAACCACTGCTCCATTGAATTTGACGTGTCTGGTTTCTCTATGAAGGATATCCCAACCCGGCGACAGATCCTTCGCTGTAATAGTGGCGGAGACCTCTACACCATTCCCGCTGCGCCGTCCACCCCACATGCCAGCGTCGCCCTCTAC
Source organism: Oryza coarctata (assembly GCA_030770085.1). NCBI lineage: Eukaryota > Viridiplantae > Streptophyta > Magnoliopsida > Poales > Poaceae > Oryza > Oryza coarctata. Next base: position 18,126,451 of record CM061475.1, read on the forward strand.
ACTAATCTTTGGCACCTTCGCCTCGGCCACCCCGGCCCCGACGCTGTCGCCACCCTCCGTCGCAGCGCCTCCATCCGATGTACTCACAGCAGCTTCACAGTTTGCCACTCATATCAACTTGGCAAATATGTGCGTCTGCCCTTTTCTAGTTCTCTCTCCTGTACCTCGCATCCATTTGAACTTATACATTGTGATGTATGGACGTCCCTAGTTAAAAGTGTCTCCAGTAATCAGTATTATCTCGCTATACTTGACGATTACATACACTATTGCTGGACCTTCCCGCTCATCCATAAATCCGAGGTCGCCTCTCACCTCACTCACTTCGTCACGTATGTATCCACTCAGTTCAACCTCCCCATCAAGGCTTTACAAGCCGATAACGGTACGGAATTCGTCAACCATACCGTTACAAACCTCCTCACCTCATATGGCATCCATCTCCGGCTCTCCTGCCCCTACACCTCTCCTCAGAACGGTAAAGCCGAGCGCCTCCTTCGCACCCTCAACAACATCAGTCGCACTATGCTACTTCACGCCCACCTACCCGCCACTTATTGGGCCAAAGCTCTGACTACTGCGACGTACCTTCTCAATCGGCGCCCATGCTCCTCCGTTCATAACAACGTTCCCTGTGCCCTTCTCTACCGCACGGCGCTCGACTTCCTCCTCACCAACACCGTGCCGACCAGGTCTCCCCCACTGCCCTCTCCATCGGCCCCCTCATCGGCCGCTGCTGAGGATTTACCCGTCACATATCCCACTATTACTCGGTCCAATGTCCCCACCATCGGACCCCCATCGGACCCACCTTTATCGGCCGATACCGATCCTATTTATCCTTCAGCCGATACCGTTCCCTCTCCATCGGACACCCCACTTCCATCGGCTCCTCACTTTCCATCGACTCCTCACTTTCCATCGGCTCCCCCCACCCTATCGGCTGATCCATCTCTATCAGACCGATCGGAATACTTGACCCACCCGACCTCATCAGCTCAGACTGATCTAATTCCTCCTTTTCCTCTTGTCTACAGTCGTCGACTCGGAGCCGATGACGCCCTTACCCGACCAGTTCTTCCCATTACTCCCGCACCCCCATCGGCTCCAGTTCCCTCCACCTCTCACATGGTCACCCGCTCCCAGATCGGGTCTCTCTGACCCACTCCGCGCTACGGTCTCTCAGCCGTCCACAGCTCTATCTCGCCCATCCCGGTGACTTCTCGCTCAGCCTTGTCCGACCCTTAGTGGCGCGCGGCCATGGCCGACGAGTACAAGGCCCTAATGGACAACGAGACCTGGCGCCTCGTTCCCCGACCTCCCGACGCCAACATTGTGACCGGTAAGTGGATTTTCAAACACAAATTCCACGCCGATGGCTCTCTTGCCCGTCACAAGGCTCGCTGGGTAGTCCGGGGTTTCTCACAACGATCCGGTGTCGACTACGACGAGACCTTCAGTCCCGTTGTCAAACCCGCCACCGTCCGAGTCGTCCTCACCTTGGCTGCCTCTCGCTCCTGGCCGATCCATCAACTAGACATTAAGAACGCCTTTCTTCACGGTCACCTGACGAAAACAGTCTACTGCCAGCAGCCCCCAGGCTTCGTCGACCCTTCTCGGCCCGACGACGTCTGTCTCCTTCAACGCTCTCTCTACGGCCTCAAACAAGCCCCTCGTGCCTAGTACCAGTGCTTTGCTGCCTATCTTCGGCACATCGGCTTCGTGGCTTCTGCGTCCGATAGTTTCCTATTCACTTTTCATATCGGCTCCGCCACTGCCTATCTACTTCTCTATGTCGATGACATTGTCCTCACAGCGTCTTCGACATCTCTCCTCGACCAGATCATGGCCCGACTCCACTCTGAGTTTGTCATGACCGATCTTGGTCCTCTCCACCATTTCCTTGGCATCTCTGTAACCCATTCCATCCACGGGCTCTTTCTTTCCCAACGCCAGTACGCCATCGACCTCCTCCAGCGTGCGGGTATGGCCAACTGTCACCCCACGGCCACCCCAGTCGACATTCGAGCCAAACTCTCCGCTGCCGATGGCGCCCTCGTTGCCGATCCCTCTCACTATCGGAGTCTTGCCAGGGCTCTCCAATACTTCACACTCACCCGACCCGACCTCACGTACGCTGTCCAGCAAGTGTGCCTCTTCATGCACGCTCCGCGCGAACCTCATCTCGCGCTGCTCAAGCGCATCCTACGCTACGTGAAGGGCACCCTCTCCAGCGGGCTGCATCTCAACTCCAGCCCCATCGACTCCCTGACCGCGTGCTCCGACGCGGACTGGGTAGGCTACCCCGACTCTCGACGCTCTACGTCCGGCTACTGCGTCTACCTCGGTGACACTCTCGTATCCTGGTCCTCAAAACGCCAGACTACAGTGTTTCGCTCCAGCGCTGAAGCCGAGTACCGCGCCGTCGCCCACGCCGTCGCCGAGTGCTGCTGGCTTCGCCAGCTTCTCCAGGAGCTCCGTGCACCCCTCTCCACCGCGACCGTCGTCTACTGCGACAATGTCAGTGCCATCTACATGACCGCCAACCCAGTCCATCACCGACGCAACAAGCACATCGAGATCGATATCCATTTTATCCGTGACAAGGTTGCATTAGGACAGGTTCGGGTGCTCCATGTATTATCGGCATATCAGTTTGCCGATATAATGACCAAAGGCCTGTCCACGCCTTTGTTCACCAGTTTTCGGTCCAGTCTCTGCGTCCGTTCTCCTCCCGCTGTGACTGCGGGAGGTGTTAGACAGACCACTGGCCTGGGCTGTATATATATAGACCCGACCCCCTCGTATACGTTCGGAAGATTTATAGTCACTGTATACTTTCTACACATGGCTACAAATACAGTATTGTTAGCTATAAAGAATTAGTCAGAAAGAGGATTTGCTCAGGGTAATGATAATAATCTAGCACTATCCTGGCTGGCCAAGCAACTCAAGTGACTAATCTTAAATATTTATTTTCAGTCATGTCATTAGCCCATGAAAGATGGTTGCTTCCGTGCAAGCGGCAAATCATAGCAAGAAACGCCTACACAAGAGAGATTAAAACTATCATATATTATTTTACTGACGTCTGCTTTCCGCTTCAAGACATCTGCTAATTGTATATTCGATGGTTTAGTGCCTGACAGTTAGGGTATATCCTAATAATAAGCAGGTAGTCAGTCAGCCACGGCTGCGTGATGCCACGAACCACTCTGTTTTAGATGCGACTGCAGCGAAACAGCGTGGATCTGTTTTTTTAAAGTTAATATTTAATTAATTATATATAAATCTGTCGTTCTGTTTTTCATGTCATAAAAAGGTTTTCAATCTTGCTATCAAATAGACCCTAAAAATCTTAATAAATTGTAGTCCTGAAGTTTCTGCTCCTGGCGAATTTTTGAATGGAATGTTCCATCCCAAAGTTCATCATTCTGTTGGTTAGCATTAGCATGCGGTTAGAATTAGCTATTGCATTACACCTACCGGATTTGTCCTGGATATAAAGTCAGATACTGGGATCAAAGAAAGTTGGGCTAATCACATACAGATCTTCAGAAAAAGAGGAGTTGGCTTTCAGAAGCAGGAGCAGAGATGCTGTACGATAGGCAGTTCGGTAGTCGGTACTGCAGTTTGGTACCCATAAAGAAGATCTTCCGGTGACTGCATTAGGATCGTTTTGTTGTTTTAAAATCTGCAAGAAGGCACCATACATAACAGATTTCATATTTTCATAAACTCAACTGTTTACTGTTTGAAAATTTTACTTTGCACATCCTTAGCACTAACTTGTTCAATATTTTTAAGAGCAGCTTTGATGGTTTATATGTTTAGTTTTCAAATACAAATCAACTTGATCAGAGGTAGGAACAGTACAGACAGAACGGAACAATGCCTTGTGAGAAGAATCATTCCTGTTTACGTGGAGCATAAACAATTTGATGAACTCCGGTCATACTACATGTTACAAAATCAGTGTTACTACCGGGCAGGGTTCTTAAAAGCCGAACCACTCATAAATATCGGACAAGGACATTTTTTTTACGAAAACCGTTGCCTACTACTGATGAAATTCGACCAAATTTTATTAAAAATTTAAAATTTAGTTTGATTTTTTAAAACATATTAGAAAACCAAGCGGTTTGAATTTCCGAGCCGACCATGAAATCTACCTGTTCTCATCGCTTCTGTGAACCCGGCTACCATGTCACTGCAGCGGAGATGGAGAATCTTTTCCTTTGTTTTTCTGTTCGGTTTTCAGTTCGACCTTTCCTCTTTTGGTCAGGATGACGCCATGTGGACAATGGTTCAGCGCCACTGAGCCATTTTAATCCTTAAGATCTATCACCTACTATTTTCTTAAGAGGAGGTTAGGTGAAAGATATCAGAAAATTTCTTCATGGCTTCAGGCTGTATGAAAGTGAGAATGGCATGAAGAAAGTTGCACTGCGATGCAACCGATTTATCACACAGACAGCAACATCAACCACCTTTTGTTCGGTTAATCCGTTCTGTTTTGTGTTCTTTGAAGACAACTTTCGCATATTTGAACGCTGAAGTGCTTGATGGATTGAGCCGGTTTGGCATATCTTCGACGAATCATGAACTCGATGACGAAAATGGCAGATTCTACTACTGGCGTATGTTTGAGCCTTTGCGGAATGAGACGAGAGGTCGGCTGTTGCTTTACGTGTGTGCAGTTGTTTTCTGCAGTTCAGTGTCCGATCCCCCACTGGGGAGAGATTAGGAGAAGAGACAGAATTTTCATACAGGGGTTTCTATAGGTTGATTTGGGTGATTGGATCACATGGTCCAGCAATTCATGAATAAGGAATTCTAGACAAGACATCTCACAAACAAAATTTAGTTAGGAAAAGATTTTCAAAATGGGTTATAGAGAATTATGGCTACCATAGATAAATCATGGTTTTTTACCGATATTATGATAAGAAATATTAGGTTCATACTTTATTATAATGTAATAGAGACACGAGAAATAAAACAAATTAACTGCTTAAAAGTTAAAAACTGGAAAATAGATTACAATAAGAAGACCCCATAATATCAAATTTAAAATAAAGTTTCAAAATTTAAAATTTATTTGTGACTAATAAGCTAACAAGAGAATCTGACTTCAAATAAAATTTCCAATACTTTTGTCAAAGACAAATGTATTTATTGGAATATATTGGTATATGTAGTTTACAATATTGGTGAGACATGTACCGTCCTGACAATAAGATTTGCTCACTGGACTACATAGTAAAATTTCGAATGGTTTAGATTTGCTACCAAATCATAACTAACCATTTGGTAACTTTAATAGTATTTACTATGTGTTTGGATTGATATCAATATTTTGAGAATATATGCAGGTGTTTTCATTTCACTTCTAGTAAGTAACAAACCAAGGAAAACAGCTGACTTAATTTTATCTTCCCAAATACGCCCTTGTTTGATATCACCTAGAGATTTTTTATCTCAACTAAACAGGATTATTTCTCATCTTAATTTTAATTTCTTAAAAAAACATAAGTTAAACTATTCTAACACGGAGGGAGTATACTACATCTGACGGTAGTGAGTGGTGACAGCATGTACTTGCTTACGAATAAAGAAAAAAAGTTTTGATTTTTGCCGATTACCAGCGAGGCGACCACTTCAGCGAGCGAGCCCACGTCTGCACCACCACGACGGTTGGTACGGCGTATGGCTACATTCCTACGTCCCTGTCTCCTCCCACTTCGACTACTCGCCCCGAGCCCTCCGCCTCCTTCCCCATCAAAAGCCTCCCCCCTCCCCTCCCCTCCCCGTCCACACCGCACTCCACACCCCCCTCCTTCTTCCATCATCCCACTCGCTTCCCTTCCTTCCTCCTGGTGTTACCTTTCCTCCGCACTTCACTCGCTGCTGGTCTGTTGAATTCTTGACTTCAAATCGTCCTCGCTAGTGGATTAGGCGCTGCTTCTTCTTGCTGCCGAGACCGAGCAGTTTGGCGGTCAAGAAGTGCCTGTGCTGCGGTGTCTGGGGGGTGTCGGAGAGGTGGAGATGGAGAGGTATGAGGTGATCAAGGACATAGGGTCGGGTAACTTCGGCGTGGCCAAGCTGGTCCGGGATGTGAGGACCAAGGAGCTGTTTGCCGTTAAGTTCATCGAGAGGGGGCAGAAGGTGAGGTCTCCCCCTTTATCTCTGTTGTTATCCTCTCTTGTTTGTTTGGTTGGTTAATGCATAAACCCAATTCTTGCAGGCAGGTTATGATTAGATTCTTAATTCGTGGAATTTTTAGATTTTAGTTTAGGGTCCTTGTGCACAGGATGGGTTTATACTTAAAGGTTTTGGATAAAATTTCCTGAAAATTGTTGCTGTTGATTTTACTGATTTGACTAATTGCTAGTACTTGATATGTATCTGGTTGACTAGTTCTGTCCCTATATAGTTTGATCAAGTGATTGGGCGATCCACTGTGCTACCGCTCCTTTGATCTGATATACTCCCTAAAAAAGTTTGGATTTTTAAATTTTTTGACAGCCTCCTCAATTCACATCCCAATATTTGGTTTCTTGGCCTTATATCACACTAGACTGTTCAACGCAGCCGTTTCTCTCATTATAGCTGTTTCTGAATAAAGAGCTGAATTTTGCACCTGGGTGCTCTTGATCTAGCTATGATGTTTATTAGGACTTTGATCGGCTAAAACTTCTATCTTTCTATGCACTCAGTTTATATATGTCAATTCCAAAATGTTTTTGCAGCTATGTTGTGGCCATGTGAATGCTCTGCCCACTTTTACAGGGTCACCCTGGTATCTGTTAAGTTTCATTGGATAATGTAAGCTCCATTTCTTGCTGATTCATTTAGGTTGTAGTAGTTAAATGAGGTAGTTTAAGGCTTTAAGCCCACTTCTACTACTTATGGAGTATGGACTATGGACACATATAACATCGCTAATCAGTGCCAACATTATGTTACCCTGGTTCTATGCTAAGTTTGTTCTTCTCTGACAATTAGGACTTGGGTTCATGAATATGGGTTTACGCTATCTTCGTATTCTTGTGTTCCAGAACGCCTCATTTTTTTACATCTTATTTTGGACATAACTATTATGTTTCCACCTTTGCCTCTTTAATGTCTTCATTGTTAACATTTTACCGCTCTTTTCAAACTATGTTCTCAACCTTTTGGGTTCAACAAAGTTTTTTTTGGTTTTTATCAACTCACGTTATTCTTTCTGTTTTTCTTTCATAGATTGACGAGAATGTCCAAAGGGAGATTATGAACCACAGGTCGCTGAGGCATCCGAACATTGTTAGATTCAAGGAAGTAAGTCACATGAGCAATAAAAACTTTTAAATTCGTTTCTGCCATACTTTTTTTGGCATACTCTAAATTTGCTAAACTTTTTATTGTTGCATACACATTAAACTTATCCAAAATATGCCTGTATTCATGATTTGTCCTTAGGTTCTAAAGCCTGCTAATTAAAACAAACATTTCATTGGAAAATTTGGCACAATATGTTTTGTAGTACATTTTTCAATTCTCCAAAAATTTAGTGTAAAATTGCATAAAATAACTTTCTATACTTGAAACTTGAAAGATTACCAAGATGAAAATGGTCTGGTGTAATGCTGAACTCTGAACTATTTTTGCTAGTAGAAAAGTGATATCTGTAATCCACCCATCAATTCTAATAGGACAAACGGAATGTGTAAAGAAAAAGTTTATCCTACTTGCAGAGTTCAAAGGACTCTTCCTGTAGTGACTGACTAATACCTTTATGGTCTAAACTTATAGTATAACTTCTCTTGGAGCTTTAGGAATACTATTTTGGTTACTTCAGTTCAGAGAATTGTGGCTCTGAACTTGTTTGGTACACTATTTGTGTATATTCTATCTCTCAGCACATCGCGGGAGTTTCTTCTTTCTCTACACAGAACAAGAAGCCAACTTCTTTCAACCATTTAGGATTAATTTTGTTGGATACTTGGATACTTATCAACATTTTTTTTACCAAACATGTTTATCAACATTCAGTTGCTACTATAGCTTGTCCTAGTGCCATGCCCTCAAGCTTGGATAAGTACTTTGGTGGCTGAGACTTGGACACCATGAGGCCATGACTTTTGTGCAGATCTCATAACTGCTTCTAATCGTTTATTAAGGCTGTGTTCGTTTACCCCTCTTCCCAACTTTGCTCTCATTTTCCACGCGCACGCATTCCGAACTGCTAAACATTGTGTTTTTTTAAAAAATTTTCTATAGGAAAGTTGCATTAAAAAATATATTAATCTATTTTTAAGTTTTTAAATAATGTGGTAATTTGTTGCTCCGTTTTACGTGTCAGGAGAATCTTTTCCCAACACTAAAAAATGAACACAGCCTAAATGACTATTGGAAATGAAAGTGACATAGCAGGACATTATAGCCTCCTGTTCAAATGATGACCATATTAAGCCTTGTTTGCATATAACACAAGCCAAATTACCTGAAATTTGCTTTGTTCAATTGTTTGCTAGTAGTTCATATTCTGTATCTGATCTTTATGGGAGATTGGTTTGCAATGCTTTTCACAATGTCAAACAGATATTTAGTAGCAGACTAGCTTTAAGGAGTTAGGTGGATAGTTAGTTAATTACAGGTACCGAGAATCTTCTTTATGCCTTTGTGCATTAGAAATGGCTGTCGTTTTTTCTAAAATATAAAGCTGTCGTCATAAGATTATATACTCAAAGAGAGCACTTAGTTTTTCAGGTTGTGCTAACTCCCACGCATTTGGCCATAGTTATGGAATATGCTGCTGGTGGTGAGCTATTCAATAGGATTTGCAGTGCTGGGAGATTTAGTGAGGATGAGGTAGAGAATATTTACTACAAGTCATGATACTTAAAAATATAAGATGATTCAATTTTTTTGATGTTTTTTTCATTCCTATTGACAGGCAAGGTTCTTCTTCCAACAGTTGATTTCAGGAGTTAGCTATTGTCATTCCATGGTATACATTAATCTGAAATTAAATTGTTGTTAGCAACTTAGAAGCTGTAGATCTTACATAATGATATCTTGTATTACCGTTTCAGCAAATATGTCATAGAGATTTGAAACTAGAAAATACTCTCTTGGATGGGAGCATAGCGCCTCGGCTCAAGATATGTGATTTTGGTTACTCCAAGGTAACCAGGGAATATTATGTCCTTTAATAATCACTGGCTTGGCAACTAAACTGTTATACTTACTCTCGATTTTTCTTTGCAGTCCTCCGTGTTGCACTCTCAACCGAAATCTACTGTCGGCACTCCAGCTTATATTGCTCCTGAGGTCCTTGCTAGAAAAGAATATGATGGAAAGGTAGTTTTCGTTTTTGCTATTTCTCGTTCTTAACGGACAACTCCTACAACCAATTCTCACCATATACGATTTAGGTTGCTGATGTTTGGTCATGTGGAGTAACTCTCTACGTCATGCTTGTCGGTGCATACCCTTTTGAGGACCCTGACGAACCAAGGAACTTCCGCAAGACAATTACTGTGAGTTACCCAACAGCTTTTTATGCCTATGAGATCCCTCATTTCATCTTGTTGACTTCAGCTCATGCTGCATCTTGATGTGTGGGAATAAAAGTTATAAGATCCTTGCAGCGGATACTAAGCGTACAATACACGGTTCCTGATTATATTCGGGTTTCGATGGAATGCATACATCTGCTTTCCCGGATTTTTGTGGCAAACCCGGAGCAAGTAATTCCTCTACCAAACCAGTTGTTCCTCTAGAACAAAAGATAACATTTTGCTCTATTCTCACAAATCATTTCTTGCAGCGAATTACCATCCCTGAGATCAAGAACCACCCGTGGTTCCTCAAGAACCTGCCCATCGAGATGACTGACGAGTACCAGATGAGCCTGCAGATGAACGACATCAACACCCCATCACAGAGCCTGGAGGAGATCATGGCCATCATACAGGAGGCACGGAAGCCAGGGGACGGCTCCAAATTCTCCGGGCAGGCCCCTGGCCTAGGGAGCATGGAGCTCGACGACATTGACACCGACGACATCGACGTCGAGGACAGCAGCGACTTCGTGTGCGCGTTGTGACAATTCCATAAACTTTTCTTGCAGTGTGCTGCTCCTTTTGCTTTGTGTCTGTTTCATTTCAGAGAGCCCCATTCCGTTGCTGTATCACTGTGTTTGTAACCGAGGCAGTGGCGCTGTGGATAATCTGAACTCTTTATATGTTGTGTTCTTAGCTGAATTATTTGTGTCCTGCCTTTGTCTGTGCCTTGGGCTCTTAGTTTCATCGGTCCCACAAATGCGTTCTCATGTTCTCTTATCCTTGGCTTTTGGGCTAAATTCCATAAGCATTGCAAGCTGGTGCTGATTTTTTTATTAACGAAGTTTTTTGTTTTTTTTCCGTGTACTGAATACTATCACCAGAAAACTTTCTACTCCTATCAACAAAGAATCCGCAAAAAAAAGAGACAAACTTTTATGTGGGTAAATGAAAATGTAGGTCACATCAAAGATGGATTTTATTAGCGAACAAACAAGATGTTCTCTACAGGAATATATATATATACCCATTGTCTGGCCGAGAAAATTATCCTCCTTAGGTCATTTTCGGCCTCGTTAACACGTGGATGGGTGAGCGTTAAGACCCATCAAAACGAGCCCTCCAAAGTGGGCCCAACAAGTCAGAAACCAAGAAGTTGGGCCTATTCGAGTGAGCAAAGGCCGCCCATTTTCTCCTTTCGGCCTTGCAGTCTAATCCAACAGTGAAGAAAACCAATGGACGGTCGAGATCAATGCTCGCCCCCGCAGCCAGACCCCAACCCATCTCTTCCCCTACCATATATAACCTCCACCCATCTCCTTACGGCGCTCTCTCGCTCAAAAACCCTAGCCGCCGCGCCGCCGCGCCGCCGCCGCCCCTTCCGCTCACCAGCGCACGAGCTGCTCACCGCCCGCGAGCCCGCGCCGCAACACAACCATGAAGGTAAGATGCTCCTCGCCATCGTGCTGGCTTGCTCAAGGTTTTGACGGCCGGGTTGGATTCGTGGCTTTTTGGTGTCTGATTCGTGTGGTATCTCCGTTTGTTTCAGTTCAACATCTCGAACCCGACAACCGGGTGCCAGAAGAAGCTCGAGATTGATGACGACCAGAAGCTGTGAGTATCCGCCCCGATTGTTTCGTTTCCCCCCAGATCAGAGAGAGCGGCGTTCTGCCTTTTGTTTTTCTGGGTAGTGGCAAGCCAAACCAGCGCTAGAACCTGTCTGTGTGGATGTGCTCCGTAGTTTACATAACAAATTGCATTTTATTTTTGTGACTGGACTCATGTTGATGTGCTTAGGTCTAGTATATTCGCATGTAATATTCTCCATTTGTGTTCTGCTAGTGTTTGTAGTAGACTGGATTGTATGTTTCTGCACGGACTAACTGTGGAGTGGAATGGTTGTAGCGGGCAACAGGACCTGCTCAAGGTTCTGAGGCTGTAGGGTGTTTGGCATTATTTTTCATTGTGTAGTCCTCTTTGCTCATATTTGTGAGAGGTATCCTATTAATTTTTTTTTGTCATTACTCTTTGACTTAGTTGCAAGTAGGAACCAATGGATATATTATGCCACTTCTCACTTAGAGGATGGACTAGCTCAGCTAGATCACATTTTAAGTAAGCTTTTTTTTGTGTTATTGAAGAATTAGTGGTGAATAGATTCATCAGTACTCAAGCCTATGTTCGAGTATGGAGGCACGATCTTATGATTTCCAGTTTGACTTGTCTTTGGAGCTCTATAGTACATCAGTGCATGTTGGGGGCATAAATAAACTGATTTATATGCCGCATGTGGAATCATTCAGCAAGAGAAGTTTAGTCAACTTCCAAAACTAAAATTGCAGCAGGGAGTTGGTATTTTTGACCTGTAAACATTGTGGGTGCCTTTCTATGTCTACCTTTGTTAGCTGAAAACATTAGTCTTGCTATGTAAAGTTGGATATCTAATTTCTTTGTATCAACTGCAGTCGTGCCTTTTTTGACAAGAGGATCTCTCAGGAGGTCAGTGGTGATGCTCTGGGCGAGGTAATATCCTGCAGCATCTATGATGTTTCCATATTCCCACATTGATCCTGAGTCTGGTGTGTGTTAACATTCCTCCCTTCTTTTTTTTTTGCAGGAATTCAAGGGCTATGTCTTCAAGATCATGGGGGGTTGTGATAAGCAGGGTTTCCCCATGAAGCAAGGAGTGCTCACTGCTGGACGTGTCCGCCTTCTTCTTCACAGGGGTAAGAGTCACTTTATTTCTATAATTTATTTGAGGATATTCGTCTTGTTACTCTGAGCATATTAAGTACTTGTATGTCAGGCACACCTTGCTTCCGTGGGTATGGCAGGCGTGATGGTGAACGCAGGAGGAAGTCTGTCCGTGGTTGCATTGTCAGCCAGGACCTATCTGTTATTAACTTGGTGATTGTCAAGAAGGGTGAGAATGATCTGCCTGGTCTGACTGACACTGAGAAGCCCAGGATGAGGGGACCCAAGAGGGCCTCCAAGATCAGGAAGCTCTTCAACCTTTCCAAGGATGATGATGTCCGCAAGTATGTCAACACCTACCGCAGGACATTCACTACCAAGAATGGTGAGCTTTCCCACATTTTTTTTGTAAGCTAGCTTAGGTCGGGTTTTTTCTTTCTACTGTTGTGTCCTGCTCTTGATCTTTATTGGTCACTGTACTGTTTTATTTTTCTTATTGATAACGGATTATTCACACCTTTTGTCTGCATGCCCATTTGTCAGCATGACAGTTCATACTGTCAGAATAAATCTTCCAGTTAGCTTTCTTCTTACCTGCATAATGGTGTGGTTACCTGTGTTGCAGGCAAGAAGGTGAGCAAGGCTCCTAAGATCCAGCGTCTTGTGACTCCTCTGACCCTCCAGAGGAAGCGTGCCAGAATTGCCGACAAGAAGAAGAGGATCGCCAAGAAGAAGTCTGAGGCTGCAGAGTACCAGAAGCTTCTTGCCCAGAGGCTCAAGGAGCAGAGGGAACGCCGGAGCGAGAGCTTGGCAAAGAGGAGGTCCAAGCTTTCTTCTGCTGCCAAGGCTGCTGCCACCACCACCGTCTGAGATGTTCTAAAACCGTCCGTTCCTGAGTTATAGCCCAAGAACCTCTTGCACTATGTTAGATTGATCCACCCCTGCTTTCAGATTTTCTCGAGTAATTGGTGCAATTTTGCATGAACATGCTGCCTTGTTTGGAATTCTTTTTTTGAGTACCGGAGAATTACTATGTTAGTATGTTGGGTTATGTTCTGAAAGTGGCCTTGTTAATCTGTTGCTGTGTCGACGTTTGAACGCAATTGCTGGATTGGTTAACAAACTAGAGGTTGTTTACTATGCTTGCGTGGGTTTTCAACTGCTGGCTTGCATGCTTCGGTATAAAACTCACCCGAGTCGGTGGGCGGTGGCTGTCGCCTGTAGGCACGTTGGGGACGATGTCCAAATTGATATGCCTTATAATAGACTTTGTTAAATTTTTGCATTACCAAAATTTAGGAGTGCAACAAACCGAATAACCATACCTATTTGGTCTGGACCAAAATTTGTTAATTCTGAACCTTCTACTCATAGAAACTAAAATAGGTAAGGTTTCAATGTAAGCATCTCTTGCCAGTTCCCAGGTTGGTCTGGGCAACATACTTTCCAAAAATATTTTTGTGTGTTGGATCAAGGTAGACCAGGTTTGATCCATTCCTTCCGCTCTTACGAAAAAAAAAATCGCCCTCCAATTCGGAACCGCGGCCGACCAAGCCCTATCTGGAGGGGGCGGCGTCCAACGTGGAGCTCAGTCTCGTCGGCGGCATCCATCCGCGGTAACGTCGCGGCGGCGGCTTTTCCGCCCCCTTCCTCTCCTATCGTCGCCTCTCCTCGTCGAGGAACTTCTCTTCGCCGCTCGATTCCGTTCGATTGCTTTCGTGTTAGGTTGGTGTCGTCTCAAAATCTGTTGCGACTGTGTCACGGTCTTGGGCCATAAGCCCATGAGTTACTACAAGTCTAGAAGCCCAATTCGAATGGCCCACGACTGTGGCGGGTGCGATGAGAAGAGGCGGTCGGTGACTCGGTTGCGTGCTTCGTTTGGGTTCCTCTCCTGCGCCTACTTGCAGGCTCACGCCCAATTCCGGGCCCACTTGCAGGGCATGATCAAGAGTTCCATCTCTCCGGAGCTCGGCCGTGTTCACCTATCAACGGAGTCAAAATCTAGTAATTTTTTTTTGTATATTTTGGTGTTATTAAATTTTGGATAGTGTTGGATGCGTTTGGTTTATTACTAAATTCTGTAGTTTTTAGGAGTAAAAACTTTCAAAAACATCTTCTAAACTTATCAAAATTACCGTAGGGTTGCAATGGTAAGAATATATTAATTTGTTGCCGTACTAACCATATTAATAACGCTAAAATCTGTTACAGGTCTAAATCTAATGTCCTTCTGGTCTGGAACTTAGCCAAGAAAAAGGAAATGCAGTCGGCTGCCCGGCAATCCCTAGAACTTCGAGGCATCAATTCATTCTATCTACGAGTAGAGAAGTAAACCAACCAAATTCATCTAGCTTTATTTTCTCCTGTCTCCAAGGCTGCGCACACAGCTGAGACCCCCTCAAAGCATTCAGAACAACGGAACAAAAAACTTAGGACAAACACGGCGAGTATATATGCTACCATCCTCGACAACTGCCTATGGTGCCAAGAACACTCAACAACCACCATACAAACATTGACAAAACACAAGCAGATATCACCGCCGGCGAGTTGAAACTATTCTACCCCATCCTCCCAATTTCTTTTCCATTCCCCCGTATCAGCAGTTTAGAAAGCCAATGGGGGCAGCGGCAGGTTGTTGAGCCCTGACCGCAGCCTCCTCCGCCTCAGTCTCTCGGCGATGATGAAGGCGAGCTCCAGGGACTGTGACGCGTTCAGCCTTGGGTCGCAGTGGGTGTGGTAGCGGTCGCTCAGGTCGTCGAAGGTGACGGTCCGTGATCCACCGATGCATTCAGTCACGTTCTGCCCAGTCATTTCCAGGTGGATACCTCCTGGGTGGCTGCCTTCTTGATCATGGACATCAAAGAAGGCGCGTACTTCAGCCTGTGAAACACAGTAGTGCTCATGTTTATTATCCCAATAGTCTAAAATGATATAAACTTTGCTAGTTTAATAAAGGTTAAAGTTCCATTCCAGCAGAGGTACGCTTTTCCTCTCATACCAGAGAAGTGCCTACTATTTTTCCCTTCTATATGGCATATGCCCAAAAGTGTCACATTATCACTGACATAAATATATTTTTCTATTTTTTTAGATGGGAACTTGAGATATGAGAGATCACTCCAAATTTCAGTAGTGTTAAATAACTGTGCAGACAAAGTATGGAGGCTGCAATGCTGCATCATTCGAGGAAAAGCATACTGGCAAAACAGGAATGCTGTATCAGAAAAATACTCACCAGAATAGAATCAAACGGACGAGTCTTCAGACCACACGGAGCTTTGATGGTGTTTCCATGCATGGGATCAGTAATCCATGCAACAATCTGTCCAGAGCTGCGGACAGCACGGATGAGATGAGGCAACTTCACTCTCATGTTCTCTGCCCCCATTCTTGTAATTATGGTTATCCTTCCAGGCTTGTTTGAAGGGTTCAAAATCTCAATCAGCTTCACCAAGTCACTGGGGTTCATTTTGTCACTCACCTACATTACGCAAGTGCAATGTCAGTTTGAGATGTCAGCATTCAGAAGGCACTGAAAACAGCATTAGGATTTCACATAGCCTTATGAAAATAAATTCAATGCTGACCTTTATGCCAAGAGGGTTGGCGACACCACGGAGAAATTCAACATGAGCTCCATCGAGTTGGCGAGTGCGCTCACCAACCCATAGCATGTGGGCCGAGCAGTCATAGAAAAGACCACTGGTGGAATCCTGACGTGTAAGAGCCTGCTCATATGGTAAGAGGAGGCATTCGTGGGAGGTCCAGAAGTCAGTTGTTGTCATTATCGGATGATCAACTGTTAGCCCTGCAGCAGTCATGAAGCCAAGTGCCTCATCCACGCGGTATGCCAATTCACGGTACCTATACACCATAACATAGAAACGATCACTGAATAACCTCTTGATTCAGTCGTTATAATTGTACTTCATTTTGTAACGTAAACTGTTACATATATAACGACAAATTGATAATATGCCAACAGCATTTATGCAGTATACCAATGAGTTGCAAATGACACCAACAAAATGCCATTTTAGTGTCTTGTTATGATGGTGACTTGTAATTAGTTTGTCGGAGCACCATCTTTTACAGAAAAAAGTCAAAAGGGTATTCTCAACAATAAATTATTTATAAATCTTAATTGGATGCATGTCTGAAGAAAATATAAATACATTAACACTGCTTAAATGAAAAATACAAATCCAATGAAGGTTACAGATGCTAAATTGGAGCACGACCGATGATAAATTTCATGGACGGATAGCGTAATTAATTATGAATTCTGAAATAGGTACGCGTAGGAAGACTTAGATAATTGTGTGCTCTTTTTACCAACAATTCCATGGCATTCCATATCATGCAAATAACTAAAATGAGCAACTTCCTGACAAATTATTCGGAAAGTTGGATGCAAAGGGCAATGATGTTCCATTAGCAGTTTCCTCGAAAGCAAGGGTAAGAAAGTAAAAGCTTCAAATAGGACAACTCGCCAACTTCTGATTGATGGAATCAGAACTACCACGTGATTTATTTAACATTGACGAGCCACGACCGCCTAAAATGTTATTATTATTTACTTATTGAAGCTGCAAATTAGAATATATGAACATTTTCACGAGCAGACCACTAGGTTCATAATTTCAAGAACATGTTCACCACCCATTACTTACACGGTCACATAGATTTCAAAAGAAGTGAAACCATGTTATCACCAGCAACCTATAACCAGCTCTAGCCTTATCATGATAACGAGGTACGTGGAAGAAATTCAATACTGATATATTTTAAAATGATAGCAACTTTAATACCTTCCGCAGCAAAAAGTGCTAAAAATCGTATGAAAAAGGAGAAAAAAATTCTCACCTGTCGCCTTGCTCGCTGTGATCCATGAAATCGAGGTTCCACTGCGTGATCCGCTGCATGGCGGCGTACCCTCCGGTGGCAAACGCGCGGAGCAAGTTGAGAGTGGCCACCGACTGCGCGTACGCCCGGATCATCCTCTGCGGGTCCGGCCCGCGGCTCTTCTCGTCGAAGGCGTCGCCGTTGACGTTGTCTCCCCTGTAACTCGGCAGCTTAACCCCGTCCCTCTCCTCCAACGCATCAGACCTCGGCTTGGCGAACTGGCCAGCCATCCTCCCCACCTACCTTGCGCACAAAGATGGAGCAGATCGGATCAGATCTCACGAATCACATGTCGGATGAGCGTGTTTGGTTTGATTCGGTGGGTTGGTTGGGTTGGTACCTTGACGACGGGCATCTGGCCGCCGAACATGAGGACGGCGCCCATCTGAAGCAGGATGCGGAAGGTGTCACGGATGTTGTTGGCGTTGAACTCCTTGAAGCTCTCGGCGCAGTCGCCGCCCTGGAGGACGAAGGCGCGGCCCATGGCGGCGTCAGCGAGGCGCTCCTCGAGGTGACGCGCCTCCCCAGCGAACACCACTGGTGGGAACGTCTCGATCGTCTTGAGCACCGCGTCCAGCTCCTCCTGGCTAGGGTACTCCGGGAGCTGGAGCGCCTTCTTCGACTTCCAGCTGTCCACCGCCCACTTCCCCGACGCAGCCGGCTTCTCCGGCGCCACCGTCGGCGACGAGGTCTTCGCGGCCGCCGGCACGGGCCCGTTGCTCTTCGCCGGGTCAGCCGCGTGGACAGCAGATACGGTACGGCTCTTCAGCGGGAGGAACGTGGCGGCTGGGCGGCGCGGCTGGGGCCCCGTCCCCGCCCCCGCCCCACCGGATACAGCGGCGGCTGCGGCCGCAGCGGAGGAGTTGGTAGCGAGCGCCATTGCGAGGAGGAGGAGGCGTAGTGGGATGTGAGGAGTCGTGAGGCGGTAGGCGGCTCCTCTGAGGAGGCGGAGGAGGTGGGTGAGGGGTATTTAAAGAGAGGCGGCCGGAGGAGGAGGGGTTGGTGAATAGCGGCGACGAGGGCGAGAGGAGACGGTAGCGAATAAGGTGAAGGGTAGTTTCGTAATTTTTCCTCCATTGTTGTAGTGGCGTGACCTGACTTGGAAAAGATACTTTTGGGGTTGGATGGCGTGTATGACAATGTGGGCCCGCGGGGCAGGGACGGTGGGGTAGGTGGCTGGGCTCTCGTTCGGTTAAAGCGTGAGCTGCCTTGTTTGGTTCATTGCATTTCTAGCCGTGCTGATTTCTGGGCGAAATAATTTTAAACTTAATATTGGTTATGTCTTTGTTCAGTTTACTACTAAAATTGAATTTTAGCATTCAACTCAGCCAAGTAATTTGGCGGTGACAATTCTTTTAGCTATAACTAAATAGATGGTTAATATTTTGACACTATCAAATTTGGGCTAGTATAAAACAAACAAACCTGTAATACAACCTATCACCCATTACGCTGCCAAGCCGTTTCATTGACTACCACGGTTATAGCTTGATTGCTATTGATTTGGTGAAATTCTATTAAAAACATATATATATATATATATATATATATATATATATATATATTCGAACTTGGTTGACTTAATCGAGAACGTGAACAGATTTAGTTACACCGAGAAACACACTAATCGAATGGCTGCTTACAAATTTGGCTCGGCTCGGCTATAGGCGAGCAGGAACAGCTAAAAATATCGTACAGATTACAGTACATAGCCACGGTTCAACGTCTACCCATCACTGATAGGTGGGCCCGACGCAGCCGGGCAAGGCAGGTTGGCCCCACCTGGTATTGAGGAGACATGGGTTGTGAGAGTCACCTGTCTGGGTGGAGTTAGTTGGTGGCACGAATGGCCCCGGGGGGGATTCCGGACCCAGGCCAATTATGTGGCTCTTTATGTGGCTCCCGGCTGCACCACAGGGTTCTTCGGTTTGCATTCACTTTCAATTCTTCTTGACACCAGACATGTAAAATTATATACTTTTTTTGGCTCCGATTGTATTAGGATCGAAGATAAGAAATAATCATAGGTAAATAGTAGAAAATGTTAGTAAAAATAAAATAATTAAACTTTAATAATCAAAATCCAACCAGCCTTATTCTAACATTATAATCAGATCTCTAAAGGTCCAACTCTAGTGTGACCATCAGCATAAATACAACCTAACAACACTTTTGTAAAAACATGATTTATTTAACAAAAATATATAAACTAAAAATAGAGGGATTTGTATAACGCTCGTTATTTTATTAAAATATTGGTCAAAAATTTTGTTTCGTTGCGCTATTAAATCCCGTTTCGATTCTCTAAATTTTTGAGGTTAAGTTTTATTTTGATTTCAAAATTTTCTGGTCCTACCGAATAATTTTTCCTTCCATCGAACGATATTAAAAATAATCGTTTTAGACATCGACCACCCGATTGTCGTTTTTCACTTCCATCTTTTTCCACTATCCACCTAAACACGAGACTGTAGCAAACATGCGTATATGCATACTTCATCCATTCCTCCACGAGAACAAGCAAACCACAAACATGCACGCATGCTACTACTGCCCACGACCTTAAACCAGGCATACATGCACATATCCTCCACTCTAACTCTCTGCGATCTCATTGATAAGATCAACCAGTAACTCCTCAACACTTTCATCCATCACTCAAAGCATAGGACAGGCAACAGAGAAAAAGATGTGGAGAGAGAGGAAGATGCATGAGCAAGCATGGCTATTTTTATTGTTGCTCTTCTTTAGATGAACCAAATGAACTATAAAGTTTTCATAGTCTCGCATAATACCTTCGCCTCCCGCACGCTTCATTTTTGCCACTTCGAGCTATCGTCATCGCCAAGCTAAACCACCAAGAGGGTTGCAATCGTCACCACGTTGCAAAGGTAGACACGCCCGCCTGTCTTCTTTTCCCTCTTCCCCTAGTAGCAGCTCTTACGCCACCTTCTCTCTTCTCTGCCTATGCACCACCTTGGCATCCCATGCCGACACCACCCTGGCATCCTCCTCGCGCCGCACACATCCTGGTGCCCTTCCACACCAGCGCCACTTCTTTCCCACGATGCCGCTCTCACTTACGACCGCGTTGGCATCTCTTTTTGCGACCTCGTCGCTGCCTCCTCCTCATGCCACACGTCGCTTGGGTGCGCCTCATGCATGCGCCCCTCCTGCCAGTGTCGCCCTTAACGCCCTTTGGCTCATGTGCCGCTCCATCGCCTTTCTATACCAGCACTACTCGCCGCCTACCACTACCTGCATGAGGAAGCCAGAGAAGGAGAAGCGATGGGACGAGAAAAGAATGAAGAGAAGATAACTAGGCGAAGAGAAGAAAAAAGGAAGAAGGAAAAGGAAAAGAAATAGAAAAGAGAAAGAAAAGAAAAAGAAGTAGGACCTACATGAGCCTTACTCTCTCTCCTAGCATACCCGTGGATTTGGTCCACCGTGGACCACCCTACACTCCTCACTTACAGTAGGGCCCTATGCATAAGCATACAATATTCTTTAGAATATTTCTTCCAGATTTTAATTAATCCAAACATCCTTTAAACTTTAAAAATTTATATATTTTTGTCCATAACTTTGTTTGATCTTATTCAATTCCCAAAATCTTTCTAAAATCCTCATCTATGTAATGACGCTATAATTTTTATGTATTTATTTGTGCTCCACCCTTGACCACTTCTTACACTTGTATTTTAATTAAATATTTTATTTGTAAAATCATATGATTATGTTGCACTTTATTTACTGTTCAGCCACGATTCACGTTCGAATCATCAGACCCTCCTAATAGCTACACTTATATTATAAAAGCTTAACCCTCAACTCCACCATATACTCACTGGTACCCACCATACCAGGGTAGAATGTTTATAGCTACGTTTATAATGTTGAATGAGAAATAAAACTTGGGTATTTACCATCACTTGTTTATTTGAAATCCCGATGAGTGTCGGCTTGGTTATAAATTGAAAAAATATATTTTATAAAAACTTTATGATGCGAGAGTTAGTGTTTTGATGGCTTGACTATGCACTATCCATAAGGATTGATTCCTTTAGGGAAATTCATCCAAGCATAAAACAGTATGCACTAGCAGAGTAAGTAGCTAAAATATAGATGTTTTGCATGTTAACAGTTGAGAAACACCGAGATAGGGAGACAAAGACATTCTCCTGAGATGGGGTTTATCTTAATTGTGATATGTAGTTGGAGCTATATGGCATATCCTAAGTAGAAGAGGATCTGAGATTGATCTGATGCTTTGTTTTAGAGAATATTTGATCTGCATGTGCTAGATAAAGCAAGATGCTCACGACGTGTGGGTAAAGCGTACAACCTTTATAGAGTTTAGCTGAATTGTTTAAACAGTTGTGCCTAAAGTCATAAGTGGATGTGAGGTATTTGTCATGGCATAGCTTTATTTCTAAATAAATATTTTGTGAAAAAGATTTATGATATAGGTTGTCGTTACTAGAGTTTACCTTTGTGGTGAACAGCCAATCTTTGTAGTTAAAAACGAGTTTGTGTGACTCAGGGTGTCAGTTGGCACTGGGTTGTGATTTGGCTGAGATGGTCGGTTTGGTATGCCAAAAAGGCTTAAGGCCGAGATAGCCGGTTACAAGCCAAGATAGTTCGGGTGGTATTTTTACTTTGAAGGTTGAGATGGCCAATTGCGAGTTGTGATGACTCAGGTGGATTATCTACTTTGGATGCTGAGATGTCACGGTTTAAAGGAGACTTTTTATTCATAATTATTGTGACAGGTTGTTACAAAGTAATTTGTGAAATAGAGCGAGATGTGAGACTCGTTTTGAAACTATAACTTGATTCACTAGCGTTTTATAAACAACCGTTTAAAAACCTTTATTTTAAAAATAAACATTACCTAACCTTGTTTATAGCTTACATATCATATTTTCCCCTAGTTTGCTAAGTACATTAACTACTCGTCCTTACTATTATATATTTATATAGAGTTAAAGGAAGATATACATTGACCCCTCTACTGAAATCTACTTCTAGTAATAGATTAAGTACGACTTCTCTGGGTTTTAGGCCTAGTTATCAAACCAAGCATGTGGTTCATGTTCGTCCCTTTATTATTAGTAGATTATGTTACATGGCTTCTGTCGCTGCTCTTTTATTTTCAGTTTAGCTTATCCTATTTTACTATTGTTTCTATTAGTTTGAGGTCTATCCATGACTATCGAATGCATGAGACTTCCACCAGTGTTGTTATTAAATTTTGTTACTTCTAATTTTTACTATTACTTTGTAAGTATCAGCTTATATATCCTGGAACTAGTACTATATTCACAAGTAATATTTTGACCTCTAGCCTATGCTAATTAGTATTTGCAGATTAGCATAATTTGGGGCACCATAATTTGCAAATTAATCAATGGTTTAAGAGAAAAAACTCTCAAAAGTCAGTTTTCTTCGAAATTTCAGCAAATCTGAACAAAACCTAAAAATTGAGCAATTTCAAATTTAGAAAAAAAACAATAAACAAAACTTTCCATATCTGATCTATGAAGTATTAGAATGTTTTTAGATAGATTCACTTGAATAAAATCATAACTAAACAAAGAATCACAAGTTAATACCAAAACCAAACAAAAAAATATAGAACTTATGAAACTAGTTATGAAATCAAAAGACATCATCCATGTCTTGATAATTGAATATGATATTTATTGCTAAATATTGTTTATAAGGTGCAGGCATAGTACCCCTCACAAGTTTCTCAAAAAACCTTGAAACAAAGAGCTATCAACTCTTAAATCTAATCACATTCTTTTCTTGCCTTTTGACTTACACTTAGCCATAGCCTGTCTCTCTATTTGTACCCTTGGTTGTGCCTATCTATAGTTAAGAATCCAACTAGAATAAAGAGTCTTAATCATGTAAAAACACTCTCCGTACAAATATCCAACTCATTCATACCAAATACGAATTTTAATTTTCTTAAATTTAGACTCCTTCTAAATTTGACTCCACTTTTCATGCACACACAATCTCTCTTATATACCATATAGAAATTTTAACTCTATATGCATTATTCTCTAGGCTTAGTATCTCATATGATCTTTTTTATCGTCTAGCCGTTAACTTTTTCTAAGTCTAATTTCAATCCATCATTGACAATACTTCTAAAGTTTTAAGTAACATATATAAACAAATAAAAAAACCATATCCGAGCATAAATTCTTATCTAACTTAATTTATATTAGCACACAATAAAATATTTTATGTATAGAAACCATAAATATGAAATAAATATTGTAAACCAAAAAAATAAATCAAAATCTATTTTGAATAGAGTTTGATGGCTAGAGCGTCGGGCATCCAGTCTAACCGTATATATGACAGTCAAACCATAGTTATCTAGACAGTCAAACTACATATACATCACCGATGTCTGGTCTAGTCGTGAGTGCACATACCACTTCGCTAATTTAAACACCATTTCATAAAATCTAATGAATAAATATTCAAATCATTTGCCAATTTATTCATCAAAAAACATAAATCATTACATGATTTCACACTGATTTTGTACAAATATTCTACAGTGTAGTACGTTTGAGGATGTGTGACACACAAATTTTGCGTCGTTTTCTATGAGAAGGCCACGTTATTTGATACTCAATCTAAATTAGGTCGAAATCAAGGAAGGACACGATGTAAGTATATTGATTTTACGAATCAGCCATTGCAATGTTTTTGGCCTAATATGTGTACGTACCACACGCACGTGGCACCTTGATGATACCCCCATGTGCCATAATTGGGACCAGCGGTTGGTCCTCTCTTCTTCCTTTATTTGGAGAAGATACTATTTGGTATAGGCTAATAAAGAAGGCAATGGGGTGAGATTGAATTAGTTGGGAGGAATTTGTAAAATCTAGACATCTTCGGAATACATTTGTTTTTTAGAAAACTGTTTAGTTTCTTTAATTTCTGTTTAAAAATCCTCCAAACCAAATATGCTTTAAATTTATCTTAGGCTAGTGTTATAGACTAAGTTCTTGGCTTAATAAAATTTACGCCAGCGACTCTATAACTATTTAGGTGTAAAATATATTAATATAGTCCTGCCTAAAAAAGTTCAAATAATACCACAAAATAAGAAACTAGGGCATCTCAACGAGTAAAATGTGTGTTATCCATATGACAACTGCTATAACAAAACATAATTTGTACTGCACGTGCCGCTTAGCATGTGAATATATTTTATCGGGGCAGGGAGAAATTTAATTGTAGTGTGTTAGTACATGTATTTCGTGGGGGGTGGGGAGAAGATACATGCTGGCAAGCAAAAGAGACAAAACAAAATGACACATACTTTTCGGTTTCCCTCACCTAATACCACGTCATCATACACTTGATATACGATAAAGCTTAAAAATTACCCATTTGTTAGCTCCTAGTACTAGTCCTCCCCAAATAATAATTCACCACACGTGCACCAATTGAAAAACAAGCGATCAACTTTGTGTTTAGTGCCACAGTAGTACACGACCAAGTAATAATGCGGCGCACGAAAGATCCCGATGGCTAAAACAACTCGACACATTCAAAACAGCACAAGAAAAACTAACATTGCGCCACTAGATCGCACCGATTCAACCACGGCATCAACACCAATTCCTCGTGCCGAAAAACGCGAACGCGTGCGTGCGCTCGCGAAACCGACGCGGCTTTGGTTCGCCGCGCCCGCGCACACGTGCAGATCGATCTCTGCCTAAAAACACACACAAATCGCGAAAGAAACCGCTACAAATCTCACCCTGAAATCGCTGGTTGAGTGCTCCAAAACGCCACGTAAAAAACGTCGGTCTCGGCACGCCGAGACGACGCCGGCGGTAAACTGCCGCCGGTGCACGTCGACGCGGCTGCCTGGAAAGCGTGGTCACGTTTGCATTGCTACGCGTCATTTGTGACTGGGGCTTGGGGTCAATGGGCTGGCGTGTTTGAAGAGCAGCTAGTGGAGGAGTAGCTTGAAAAAGTTGGTAGTGGTAGGCGACGTGGCCTGCAGGGATATGCACTTGAATATGCCGTATTCCGGGGTATCCAATCCAATATTCGCCACCTACCTCTACCCCACCAGTGCTAGCTTTACCTCCACCTTCTCATCGTGGGGTTACAGAAATGTCATCATATCAAATTATCTCAATGGCGTGGTCATTGGTCAGGTACTCAGGTAAAGATGCGACGGCTGATTTGATTCCAAAAATACTGTAGCGAGTGTCATCACTGTAGCGCATGTATGGCAAGTGCATCAGCGATCGGACAATTTACAGAGAAATAAACTGCCGTACACTAAATAAAGCCATAAAGGACACTAAATCGTCGCTTCTGCAGATTGATTTCAGCATTAAGCAGCTTAAGATGAGTTTTTAAAATGGAGAAGATAATTAAAAGTAGATATGTGATTAGCATATAATTAATTAATTATTAATTATTTTAAATTTAAAAAATTTAATATTATTTTTAAAACAAAATTTATATAGAAATTTTTTAAAAAAACGTAACGTAATAGTAAAAAAACATGAGTATGAAGTATTTTTACTCTTTTTGTCTCAGTCTCGAATGCTTGCTTAGTAACTCTTTCTGCTTTATATTATAAGATGATTTTACAGTTTTTTAATCAAATTTTCTTAAGTTTAGTTATGTTTATAAAAAACATAACATCATTTACAACATCAAATTAGTTTTATTAAATATAATATTAAATATATTTTAATGCTATATTTGTATTAAAAAATACTGCTATATTTTTCTATAAAATTAATCAAAGTTAAAAATTTTAATTTAGAAAAAAATTAAAAACGTCTAAATAGCAAATTATAGCTATCAGACAAGACAACAAATAGTTTCTTTTCGTAAAAAGGCCCGGCCAATGATTCTGATGTCCATAGCCCAATTACAAAGCCGAAAAACGGTACGGCCCAATAGCTGCGCCAGGTGAGTGAGCAGGTCCCGCGGATTCGTCTACGTCCCAGTTGGGTTCAATTGGATAGATACACACCCGTGTACGTTTAAGTAGAACGTGCATACACATGCACTGCGGAGAATTATTAGGCCAGTCCCAAGAGGGTTTTATTATTATTAAATAAGATACCACATAACCAAATATGAAGAAAGAGATACCAGGATAAAATTTGATATACACTCTTTTTAAAACTTAGAAAACGTTCCACACCAGCATTTGAGATAAAAAGTTTCATTTTATCCAACAAACCTCCCATGCAGGAGTTATACATTAAATGCCATAACCAACCTATAAAAAATGACAAAATGACAGTATGTATTGAAGGATGTTGTTTTATTTATCAACTCAAAATACTCTAGATAATGTGGTACTCTTGAGAACGACCAAATAAAATTTTCTGTTGGGATTGGCCTTACTTCTATACTCATTATAAAAAAAAACAACAGCACGTACGTGCTCCAAAGTCCAAACAAAGCTCAAAGTGGAGACATCTTGCTCGGCAGAAATTATTCCGATCCAAAGCCTACTTGACCTGCACAGGCAGAGCAGGTTGCCAAGGAGGAGGAGCCTCAGCCATCAGCTAGCCATGGCGTCGCCGGAGCCGGAGGCGGGCAAGCCGCACGTCCTGCTTCTCCCCTACCCGGCACAGGGCCACGTCAACCCTTTCCTCAAGCTGGCCAAGGCGCTGCACGCGCGCTCCTTCCACGTCACCTTCGTCAACACCGAGTACAACCACGGCCGCCTCCTCCGCTCGCGGGGCCCCGCCGCCGTCGCTGCCGCCGACGGCCTCCGGTTCGAGACCATCCCCGACGGCCTCCCGCCGCCGACGTCCGGACAGGAGCTCGACGCGACGCAGGACATCTGGGCGCTCTGCGAGGCCACGCGGCGGACGGGGCCGGGTCACGTCAGGGAACTGATCGAGAGGCTCGGCCGCGCAGCCGACCATGTCGTCCCGCCGGTGAGCTGCGTCGTCGCCGACGGCGCCATGGGGTTCGCGGCGCACGTCGCCAAGGAGATGGGCATCCCGGCTTACCTCTTCTTCACGCCCAGCGCCTGCGGCCTCTTGGCCTATCTCAACTTCGACCAGCTCGTCAAGCGAGGCTACGTGCCCTTCAAAGGTAGGAGTAATTGATTGAACACGATAGTTAGTTCGCTGTTACTAGTTCGAAGCTCTCCCCATTGACATGATACTGAATCCTCTAGTTAATTTGCACTCGTTTTGGGTCTCACGTAATTACTTACGACATGATTGATGCCAGAAAGATTGATCTGTACGTTACAGCTCTCTTTAATTATAGTCTCCATGAAGAAACTAAACTGGACTAAACTGTAGTGATTTTGTGACTGATAAGAAAAATAAAATCAAGTTGTCCATCATCATTTGCTTTGAAAGAATCACTTCCATATCCAAACTTGTTTGGGATTACCCTTAAGTAAATGATACGAGTGACCCAAGGCCATCTAGTGATTAATTAAAATTTCCATGGATTTGTTTTTAGATAACCATGGTTCCATCACATTGAGCATAGCTTTGAGATACTTAAAACAACCACAACTTATTGACCGGATTCAAACAAGCAGGCAAAGCATATGGAGCCAAAAAATGTTTCTACAGTGCCCTTGGATTTTAATTAGGCTACGATGTCATCAGTGATACATCATTACATAAATCTAACAAAGTCATTTTCCATTTCCTTTCTACGTCACTCCTCTAAATTAATCATACAAAATTCCCAGGGAAAAAAAGATAAATTCTCATAGAAAAAAAATACTAATGAACTTTATACGTGATCATATATATGCACACTGTGAAATACTACTGAAATATGGTAGCTTTATACTACAAGGAGACATGATGTGTTTGTGTTGCCTTAGTTTTTTTCCTTTTATTTTATTTTTGTCTGTGTGCATCCCTGGGGATGTAATTTAATTGCTTAGTAAAATATCCATTATCTAAAAAATGATAATATTGTGTACTATGCACATGCACACAGACGAGAGTTGCTTCACCAACGGGTACCTGGACACCCGCCTGGACTGGGTCGCCGGAATGATTGCCGGCGTCCGCCTCCGCGACTTCCCGACGTTCATCCGCACCACAGACGCCGACGACGTGATGCTGACCATCAACATCAAGCAGTCCGAGCTCGACGCGCCCGCAGCCGACGGCATCCTTCTCAACACCTTCGACGACCTGGAGCGCGCCGCACTCGACGCCATCCGCGCGCGCCTGCCCAACACCTTCACCATGGGGCCCCTCGGCCCGGAGGTTTCGCCGGCGTCGTACCTCCCCTCCCTCACCTCGAGCCTGTGGAGGGAGGACGACCGGTGCGCGGCGTGGCTGGACTGCCACGCCGACGGTACCGTGTTGTACGTCAACTTCGGGAGCATCACGGTGATGACGAGGGAGCAGATGAGGGAGTTCGCGCGGGGGCTGGCCGCCTCAGGCAGCCCGTTCCTGTGGGTCGTGCGGCCGGACATGGTGCGCGACGCCGGCGACGGCGAGACGCCGCTGCTGCCGGAGGGGTTCGCGGAGGAGGTGGCGGCGGGCGGGCGGGGGCTAATGGTGGCGTGGTGCGACCAGGAGGCGGTGCTGGGGCACCGCGCGACGGGAGGGTTCCTGAGCCACTGCGGGTGGAACTCGACGCTGGAGAGCCTCGTCGCCGGCGTGCCGCTGCTGTGCTGGCCGTTCTTCTCGGAGCAGGTGACCAACTGCCGGTACGCGTGCGAGGAGTGGGGGGTGGGGGTGGAGATGGCGCGGGAGGCGGGGCGGTGCGAGGTGGAGGCCGCGGTGAGGGAGCTGATGGGAGGAGGGGAGAGGGCGGCGGCGATGAGGAGGAGGGCGGTGGAGTGGATGGAGAAGGCCACGGCGGCGGTCGCGCCCTACGGGTCGTCGCAGCGGAACCTCGAGAGCTTCGTCGCGGAGATCGCGCGCGTTAAGCGCTAACGCAGTTCTGTTTGGGCGACGTGTAGTGCGTTTGTGTTTGTTCAGGTGCTCATGTGTTCGTGTTGTTGGGTTTTTAGATAAAGAAATAATTCGGCCTCTACATCCAAAATGGATGTATACAGCCTGCGTTCGTGTTGTTTGCGTGTGAGAGGAAATATTGGATTGTACCGGTTTCACCGGTGGAAACTACGATTTTTTACATTGCAAAATGGGATGGGACATTTGCCGTCTTTTGTTGCTGGAATGCGCTGCGTCTGGTCAATTGGTGAGGTTTGACTTATTAGTTTTGTACTCATGAACGTGGTGTTTGCTGAGATAAGCCGTAGAATCATTTTTTAGATGGCAAAATCAGCAGTATTGGAATACAAGATACTAATGTTTGGTCCCAGATTTTATGGCTTAGATGTTATATCTCAGCATAAAGGGACTGCGCGGGTGGGTCTCACAGCTAAACGTGAGTGATCCTGAGGTCGAGAGTTCGAGCCCCTCTCACCCCAATCCTTTTTTTGCCCGACTGTCGCGGTGTCGCCCCGTAAACACTTAGCAGGCACGCCCTCCTGACTCCCGAGGGGTCGGAGTTTAATCCCCGACCGCCCCTGGACCATCCTGAATCCTGCATTGGAACACGTTTTTGTGCAGTGACGCCCGGCCACTGCACAGCACGGCACTACGGCAGCACGCTTCCGCTTCGCGCGCGTCGAAGCACCCTCGTCCGTTCCATGGGTGAATTTTTGGTGGTACGACTTTGCCATTGCGGTAGCTGTTGCAGGCAGCTGCCGTGCCGGTTTTCTTCACACGCTTTGTGGTTACACCGTGCCACAAGATACATCAGATATTCGTGGATGGATGGTGCAAGCCCTTACCGGTCTGCGTATGAGTGTATCGCGATGCCCCGTGCAGAGTGAAGAGACCTATCTGCCGATGACGGAAGTTTACACCTGCGAGATGGATCAGGGAACATGAGATATCACCCAGAAATCGCATCATGATACAGTGTACGCTTATTTAGCTTGCCAACCATTTCTTACTAAGATTCATTATCTATTTATCTGTATGCACATTTGCATTTTGTGAAAGCGTAAGTACGGGTGCACATGTGTAATCTGTTTCAAGATTGATATGGGATCTGTTCAACACAGAGGTATTGCAGTATTAAACTAGTCGAAAACCAGTTCTGAAAACATGAACGTTAGATTCAAGTAGGTTATTATCTTTATGTCTTGGCTGTCTTGCAACAAAGTTAAAAAAAAAGCTCTTACAAATGCCCAAAGTTTGCATACCTTCTCATCATTCAAAGCTTCTATGACTGGATCTCGGAAAAACTCAGTGATGTTCGCACACATCCTTGGGTTTCTCAAGGTTGACGGCATGCCCAGCATTTCTTATCACTACTAATCGAGAATTCTCCCCTAGATGCCTGCCAATATCATACCTCTTCCACGTTATGCCAGTGTGTGAAGATTTGCAGTTTTAAGGCTAGTCAATGGTAGCGATAGCAAACCTCTTCAGTCTATGAGCCAACTCCATGGGGAACACCCTATCATGCTCCCCTAAGCTATCAGGGTTGGCTGCATTAAGTATAAACAACAACAATAAAATATTTTTAAATAAGTTAAGATATCTTAGAGTTAAAATTCTATTCAAGTAACGATTTAGTTTATTTTTCAAGCATCTCTATTCAAATTCAAATATAGATCTTTAGATATATCTTTTAAGTATTTTTTATTGTTTTATTTTTTTCGTGTTAATTTCGGTTTTCTCCTATCTATCATTATATTATTATATTGATTTAGAATTTTACAATGTACTAATGATTTTAAAGGTTTAACTAAACCATCTTAATTAATATTAAATAATTTTTTTAATTATTACTATCTCTTACCAATCACATATATCATTGTTTAAAGTTAATTTATTATTTAACGATAACAACCACAAATCTAACATAACATTCGTATTTCTGTATGTTAAATATATCGTCTTTTTTAAATTCATATGAGGATGACAGGTGCTTGGCTTCATCAGTGAGGAAAAAAATCATTTTCAAATGTTTCAGATGTAAGAGTATTAGAGTCTGTGCTGAAAGCTGCCTTTCGTTAATCAAAGCATGTAATAACTCAGTTTTTTCCTGAACATAATTTGAGCCCATTACCTGATACATACAAGAAGCAATATCTGTAACTCAGGAAAAGTACCCCCCCCGTACCAGAAATAAGTCGTGCACACTATTCATTGACTGTTTCACAGTTGTTCTCAAACTATATATCATTCAATGAAATGAACTAAACAAGAGCTCTTCAAGATATGTTGACTTTCAAAATACTTAATTTATATGCATAGGCTTGCTTATATATCCTCAATCGTCCATCATATGTAAAGCAATTTAGCCAACCTGATATTTAATCCTCAGTTACCCACCAACACCACTAACACACCAAAAAAATGTTCCTGTTCTTGTCATGCTGGCATCAACCAACATTCGTGTGTAGCACATGGATGAATACCATGTTAACTGGCCAAATGATATATTTTATGATGTGAAACAATGTTCTTACCCAAGTCAAATTTTACTTTTAAAAAGGTAAATTTCACTCCCTTTAGCTGCATTTGCCATTACTACTTAGAAGGAAATGATTGCATGGTTAAATGAACCACAACTGCTAGCAAAATTCAGTACGCAATTTATTGAAGCCCAATGTGTTAGCATTTCAGTGCTCCAAGTGCAAGTTTATTTATTGAGGACAAATCACTAACAGGGCCTACAAAGAAAATTAGTCAGTTTCTTAACTACACACAGTAGATTCCTAAATATACACGGGGGAGCAAAGAACTGGTGGTGGTGAGGCTACTAAAATGCTGTATTAAATCGAGTGCATTGTTAGTTTTAAAATTTTGAGTTGCCACTAACCTTCTGTGGGCCCTATACATGCAAGTGTTTGGCTAGCCATGCCCACTGGCCTCCATATTTGCGAACTACATATGTAAGCAAATGCGTGAGACAAAGCCAAAATGACAGTCTGTATCTGTTTCTAATAAGTTACAAGTGTAAATATTTTGAGGCTCTGTCGGCTCAATCAAATCTAAGCATGTATTAAACTAGGCACGTAGGGTATATGCAGTGAGTTACTGTCCATTACTCCATCACAAGGATTGTAATAAAAATATATTCAATGAGCTGTCCTCACCAAAGACAGATTGCATGAATCACCTCCGCATATCGGTTCCTATACACTTTTGCCTCTAACCTTGGCTACTAATGGTGTGTAAAACCAAGATGGCAAACATGCACACAAATTGACGTGCTGCTTTAGGTGCTGAAAATTCAGTTTAGCATTGCTTGATTTCAGAAAGGTCATGAACGCTAATCAGTGAAATTGGCCCGACACAGATAATCTGCACCTACATTCATTCCTTATCCCACTTATCGACCGAGTTTTTATTTAACACAAGCTTCCAGTGCAGTGGTGAACATGAACAAAGTTTGGCGATATCAGACATTTAAATGATGTAGACTAAATGCCCAACCTTTAACGAGCACCTCGTCTTTCTTCACCTTCTATGAAGGTAAAGTACATTCTTCTACGTGAAAAATGGAGGAGACTTCGACACAATTCCCTACCAACAACCGTACGGAGCACAACATTTCCCCATCCAGAGGTGCCTGAAATAATTTCCCTCTTGTGATTCTATAAAATCAGGACTTTTTTATGGTATCATAACTTCATCTAACGTCCGCTATGTAATCCAGCAGAATGGAATTGATTTCAGACCAATTTAACAAACAAATCAATCGCAAAGATCAAAACGAGCCGCCTAACCTTAATGTAATCCCAGAAGAAACAGGAGGGCATAATGCACGGTGGCCACACGAAGGTGAGCCTGACTAGCCACCGCACCTCCTCCGGCCGCCGCGGCACGAGCAAAGCCGCCGCCTCCCCGACCCCGGCCACCGGGAACAGCCCCTCCGCCAGGTCCTTCTCCTCCAGGCAAACCCCCGCGCACACCAACACCACCATCTCTACCGCCTCCGGGTACATGGCCGCCATCCTGTAACCCACGAAGCCTCCATAGCTCACTCCCACCAGCCCGAACCTTGCCACTCCGATCGCATCCATCGCCGCCATAATCGACCGCGCCTGGAAGGACTCGGACCTGTCGGCGATGCGGGTGCAAGAGGTGCCGAAGAAGAGGAGGTCGGGGACGATGGGGTCGAAGTCGGCGGCGATGAGGGGGGGGGGGGGGGGGGGGGAGGTAGGGCGCCCCCTGCCACGTGGAGGAGGAGCAGCGGGTTCCGCGGCGGGTTGGCGGGGACCCACACGTGCACGGTGGTGGCGTCCGTGGAGTCGCCGCCTCCAGCGGGGACGGGGATGGCGAGCGGGTGGAGCCCCGCCCTGAGGAACCGGCGGCTGAAGCACCGGTCCCGCGCCGCCGCGAAGCTGAGGATGGACCTCCTTCCGCTGGCCGCGGCCAGCGGTGGTGGGGGTGGCATTGCGGGCTGCCGATCGCCGGCGAGGGATTCCCGGCGAGAGTGCGCGGCTAAATTTGGGGTTTCGATAAGTCTGGCACTCTGGCTGTGGTAGTGGACACTGGTGGCGCAGCGCGAGTGCGAGAAGGGAAGGGAATGATTAACTTTGGCACTTCACTGGACGCGATTAGTGCTCGTCATTGTCTCGGTGGTTAGCTGCTTTGCCCTTTTAACAAAGTCAATACCCAATGGCGATTTCGATGTGAAGTGAGACAACGGAAAGGAGGTGCTAGTCCGGGGAGCAGAGGTCGGCGCGTCGGGACGTGGCGTTTTAACCGGCATGGGAGGCGATTCTGGGTGTTCCGATGGTGGCGGTGGCGGTGGCGGTGGCAGTGGCAGTGGCAGGAAGAATCTGGTGGTGGCCGGCGTGGGCGAGCGCGATATCGAACCCTGCGCTTCACGAGGGGCTCAATGCATTGCCGTGACAGCGACATATGCCGGCGTCTCCCACTCGAATCCATCCCCCTCGATGCGGACGAGCGGGGAAGACGGCTACGACCACCACTCCGTCGTGGCACCTGGAACTGAGCAGCAAGGGCAGCACAGCGCGCCACGTGCCGGCACGCGTGTCGCGGTTCGTGCGCCGCCGATCGAGCAGCCTCCCCTGCTAGTCCTTTCTCCCTCTTCGCAACGGAACGGACGCGGCCGCTGCCTTTTCCCTCACGCGGGCCTTCGGCTAGCTCGGCCGCGCATCTAGCCGGCTGCAGGCCTGCCTGCCTGGGCTGCACGAAGCTGCCTGTCTCGGTGGGCTTCGTCCAGACTTGACACCTTCTGCTAGAAGATCAACCTTCACGTTCATCATTGCCTCCAGGCTCCAGCTAAAAGGGCAAGTACAATTCACACCGGAAGTTAAGGCCCTGGCAACTGGCATCACGTTGAACAAACCCTGATCATGCGAACCACAAGGAGCAAGGGACCAGCAGAGCATCAGTACACGCACTTCTTTATCCAACCAAGGAATTAACATGAGATTTACCACAACTCTACTGTATCGAATAAACCATTCTGTGCAAAGAACATTTCTCATAGGGCTAGGGCTGTATCAAAACAAAACACGCTACGGATCATGGGGAAGGGGGAGAACGAAGAAGAATAAACTAAGGAATATTTGAGTTGAGAGTGGCATTTGCCCATTACAAACCTCATTTAGTTACAGACATCAACTTGTGGTGGGTGTTCCCCATTAGACGTTTCGTATTGGCAGTGTATAATAAATCAGGCAATATAAAATGGCCAAGAATGGCAATGTGATGATGATACTCTCCCAAAAACTTCTAATCCATAAGAGCAAAGGCTGAGGAGAAAGTGGATTTCACTAGCTAGATACGTACATCCACCACTTGTAAAGGCCAAAGCTGTAGATCATCGTAAGCATGGCCATCCTTAGTGGATAGGGCTTAAATCTGCAGGAAGAAAAAAAACATTGTCAGGCAGTTTTGTGAATAATAGCAGCTGAATTAGCAGCTGAACCAGGACAGTGGAGTTAGCTATCTTATTGTAAAGTACAATAGCATATTAAAGCTTCTGTTAGAGGGAAGTGTATCGTGAGTAGACAGCTTCCAATAGAATACCGTTCTTGTGATTACGATTGGAAGTGCCAGACTAGTCTCTATATGTGATCTGGCAACCTACAGTGTTAGTACCTAGTACTTACTTCAATTCACTCAGCGATTAGAGATTTACAGTTGGTTTCTTGGCAATTGTCTTGACAACGTCAGGATTTATGGCCAAGAACTATTGTATAGAAGAGATTGGCTTGAATTTATTGAAAAATTTATGAGGCAATTCAAAATTGTAAAACCCTATTATCTTACTGCGGCTACTGGATCTATGAATTATTGGGTATTTATTGAAGGTCACTGGTTAACAAATGAACACTCAGCATATGTATGGGGTACTTCGTTGATGTTGACACCTCAGTTAGAAAATCTACAGGTTGTCGAATAAAAAAAATAGAATAAGAACAGGGGCAAATAAAGAAGAGTAATATGTAGTGCTCCAAGCTATCTTCAGCAAAGAAACAAGATTCCCTATTGTAGTTTGCTGAAAGCAAAACTTGGGGAAAAAACTCCACAAGAACAATCTGTCAAACCAAAGGTTAGTATGGTTTTAAATATCTGTCTCAATTGATGTTTGTCATTTGCTACTTCTCAAATACAAAACACTAAAAGTATAAAAAAAGTTTGACTTCCAGTTTCTATCACCTGCATAACAAGCTTTTCAGAAAACAAAAGCACAGGAGAAGAATTTGAAAAGAACTCTATAAGTTGCTTTGGAAAGATTAAAAGTTAGGCTAAGTTTGAAATGTTCACAAGTAATTGCTATTCTGCTGACGATGATATACTACCAAGTTAAGTTGACAACTAGGCAAGCGTGGCTAACCCTAAATCAGAACACCCGAAGAGAAAACAGAAAAAAAAGCAGGTTTAAATGATAAAAAAACAAAGTCATATACTCCCTCCATTTCAAAATATGAGTATTTTGTTTCGTTAGGACACCAATAATTATACTATTAGATTATAGTTTTTAGGACAAAATTGATGTTATTAGATTCATATTAAAAAGTATTTTCTTATGATTATATTTTGTCATATAAATAATATATTAATAGAATAATTGTTTATCAAAGTCTTGTCCTAATAAAACAAAATATGTCTTATATTTTATAATGGAAGGAGTAACAAATTAAGCAACACTATTCATAGAAATCTTGGTATATATTCATTTAGATAAAATTCATAATAAATAAAATGTAGCAAAGAGTTACAGCTAACTTCAAACGGTCAAAAGGCAAACTTATTAAGATGAAATTGTTAACAATGTAGTATTATCTGAGTTAGCATGTAGTTCTTTCTACCACACTTCATGAGTTTCTCTCAGCGTTCCCCTGCCCCAGGAGGCCAGGACCCAGCACACCAGTACCAACACAAAATCCAGAAGCTAGATTTGGACAAGGGTCTATTTGAGGTGTATCTACACCCAACTGGTGTGATGGGCTGATGAAGCCATGGAGGCAGCTAGATCACAATGGTAAAATATAAGGAGAGATTAAATTCCAAAGACTTTCTTTGATCCTTCCTAAATCACAATTTAGCGTGCTGCTCCTCTTAATATTTTTTCGGGCAAATTAGGATATATTCCAACTACATATGATCACATCCCATGCAACAACCTGCTAACTAAGGAATCCTAGTCGGACCTAGGAAGGCTGGAAGACTGGAAGCTGCCCTCACACGCTACACAGCTACAGTAGCGCTATGCTACAGCATCCCTGCCAGTCTTTATTTCCCACCATTTTCAGCCAAACAAATGCTCATAGAGCCCAGGGCAACTCTAGACAACCCATTCTTTCTCTTCAACAAACTGGCCTCTCATTCCACCTTTGTGCAATGACAAGCTGGCAAGCAACCTCTAGCCGTGCATAAATTAGAAAAGAAAAACACGAGCAAATTGTCCTGAAAGGTGATACCAGTTCATAAACATAATCCAGTACTCAAAGCACGAACAACTCCACTATTGTGCTAAGCATCAACAACTTCCACACTCCTTTATTCAATTTGAGAGTTCTAAAAGCTAGTAGAAGCAGAACAACCATAAACCAACTTCCAGCTGCCCTACGAGCACAGTTAATAAGCCAGTGAAACTTTGCATTCCATAGCAGTATTGAAAGCAGCAGGACCACCCACCAGCTACCCTATAATTCTGCAACTAAACTAGTTAAGGCTTGCCAGTGTCAATTAAAATGGCGTTGCTATTGGAGACTGTTTTTCTGCACAGCGGTCAGAGCAAATTCAATTTCTTTCCCTCAATCAGACACCTTATCCTCTGCCCCAATTAATCATCAATCTCATAATTTTCAGATCGTGCATGATAAAAGATATGTTTTTAGTATCCCTAAATCGTGGAGAGACGAAGAACACGCCTGAACAATCGAGTACAAACAAAATAGATAGAACTTTTGTCAATACATATTCGAATTCGAAGCCATACGGCAAGCTGGTATTGATCAACAGGAACACTTGAGTACCTGAAGAGCGTTAACTTTTTTCTACCAGAGTCCCAGCACAATTTTTCTGCCGAAACTACACCGAAATTTTCTCTCTAAAACCGAAATCTGCACAGAAAATTTTCCAACACCAACGATGTTTGCCCCCTCAAGTACCCTTAAACCAAGCAAATTTGTCTCAACAAATGTAAAGGCAGCGATATTCGCCGATACCCGATCCACCAGGAACGCCAACTCCAGGCAAAAGCCAAACCGGAAAAATAGAAGAGCAGGAGAGGAAGGAGGCTTACTTCCAGACGTCGTGCTCGCGAGCCGCGGAGGCTTCTGCGGCCGTGCGGCGTGAGGCGGGCATGGGGGTGAGCCACTGAGAGTAGTCGCGGTCGAAGAACTCCCAGTCGGGGAGCAGCACCCCCGCGATGCCCAGGATGCCGAACCCGTACGTGGCCACCGCCTTCCGCACCGACGCCGTCAGCACCCCCGTAATCACCACCGCCGCCGCCAGCGCCACGAGGCTCCGCCGCAGCAGCTCGTCCCTCCCCATCCCGCCGCCGCCTCCTTCACTCCCACCCCGTACTCACCACCCCTTCCTCCTCCTCCTCCTCCGACTCCGCTTCCTCTGGCCTTCTCGAAGCTTCGCCGCCGAGTCGCGAGGCAGGACGAGGAGCTGCCTACGCCTCCGCGCGCGCGCGCTTTCTACTTCCTCGCGCCGCCGCCGCCGATGCCGCCGCGTGCCGCGGTTTCCCTTCCTCCTCTCGGCTCTCGCTCGGTGGGGCAGGCTGGGTGGCTCACCTAGCGAGCGACATGGACCCGGTCTTGCCCTTTTTATGTTGAGGGTTCTCTCAGGCTGACAGGGTGAGCCCACCTCGGTGGACCAGCAGGCTATGCCGCCGTGATCAAGCTGGTCAATGAAGCTGCTAACTGCTAAGGCAGAAGCTAAGCTGAAGACAAATTCAAACCTGAAATTGCTTCTTAATCCGTCTGATGTCGAAGTAGTCAAGTTGCTAAGCAAAAGTTAAGATGGCTGACATGAAATTGCTTCCTAATACCTCCGATATAGATATATAGCTTGGAGACTCGTAATAATAATTAAAAAATTGATTAAATATTTTTTCTGTCTTTTCACCTATATATCACGTGGAATAAGATAACACTTTTTCATGAGATTGCTAGTATTTATTTAGCAAAAGAGCAATGAATTAAAAATGTGAAAGGTGTCATGGAGTTTTGACTTATGAATTTAGGATAACTTACGCATCCATTTGTATAATAGTTAGGGTTGTGATAAGTAAGCGAAAGGTTAGGGTGAAACGAAGCAGAATGAGTAATAGTTAGGATATAATGACACTCTGATGGCTGGGATATTATTTTCTTATCTCATTTACTAAACGAGCCTACAAGTGATAATTATGTTTGGAACCATAAGAGTATATTCCAGTGACTTCTGTTTGTGATAATTTTATTGGGCTTTGTCCTTTTCAATCCAGCTCCAACCCCCTTTTTTTTTGTCAGCTCTGGGCACTGTGAGTGTTAGGTTTAGGTTTGTGGAGACACCAACAACTGCCAACATCCTGACTTTGACATTTAAATGCGCAGGTGAAATGGATTAAATTGGATAATCCCAATGGTTTGCAAAAGAGTAAATATGATGGCCGGTCGATGTTAGTTACGTTCACAATCTTATAAATTACTTTTCTAAGTCTATAATTTAAGTTTAAAGTATCACAGCAAAGTACAAAGTATACGTGGCTGTCCACTCGTCGAAATTTTGCATTTAGTCTCTACCATAGCTACCCTAGCAACAAATTTACAATATTGTAACATGCGCTCGGGCTGTAGTTGTTCTTTGGAAAAGTGTATATATGAATTTTATTAGTTTATCTTTTTTAAAATTTGTTTTGTGATAACATTGCAACGCTACTGATTTATATGACTATAAGCTATAAAATGAATCAGCAGTACTGGTTAGTTTGGTTCTCTAATACCGGTGTGGGAGCTTAATTAAATTAACCAAATCTTAGAGATGTTCGAATCCATCTTATTGCCACAAACCCTACTTCTTGCTGCTTGATTGGTTTGTAAATTATCAACCAAAAATATTTCTTAGGGCCATCCCAATCTGAATGGGGAAATGATCCAATTTAGTCTACTCCTATTGAGATGGCCAAATAGGCCAAGCCACTGAGTTGGTTCTAGACCTGCTACCCTTGCCTTAGGTATGATACAATATGTGATCGGACCGGCTAGCATGGTCGGTCGAGTTGTGCCTAGGCCAATGGTGCAGCAAGGTAGGTGGCCCTACACGGCTTGGGCTAGGCTAGGGGGGCAAATGTGTCGGCGATAGTTGGTGTGGGGTTAGCGAGCTAAACAGGCTAGTATGATCTATTTGGCCTGTTTAATCAAAAATATAACTTTTTTACCGTTTAAGCTTTAAAAATTATAAAAAAAATTAAAAAAATTTCAAATTTCACCTAGGCAGCCATCCCCTTCCCATTCCACACTAAACCTTCTCCTATCTATTTTCTTGTCTTTGAGCACGTAAGTTACTTTTATAATTTTGATAAATTCAAAATTTGGCAAAAAAAATTGTCAAAAAATAATCTAAGAATCGACCACTGTTCTAGAGATTCAAACAAAAGTAATGTTTATTATTATTTTAGTATATGTTTTATAGTATTTTTAAATATTTATTAATTATTTAGTTTATTAAAATATGTTAAATATTTTTTAGTACGATAATTATGGATCATTAGGAATGATTGGCTTAACATCTATTAATCCTGACTTCATGTTTCAAGATGATATAGTGGATGATGTCGTAGAGTTTTTTTTAATAATATTATAGGTTAATAATCTAAAAAAGAAGTTTAGGTCAAGAAGGTTATAAAATTAACATAGCTGCCCACAATTGGATACACAGCAAATTAAGAAGCAGTACATCTAAAATTTGAAGAGATGTCGAGAAGATCTTTATTAAAGAAAATAGTGTCAAGGTGAGATATGCTAGACGTATTACTATATATAAGAGCTATTGCTATTGTGTTACTATAGACTAGTGGGCTAAACAGATTAAGTGGGCAAAGCGAGCTAAACAAGCCAACAGGCTGGTCTGGCCCCTTTTTCTACTTCACGAGCAGTGCCTAGGCCACCACTCTAGCCTGTGGCCATGGACCGGTATGATCCACTTAAATATCGGGTCTTAACGGCATGTGCCTAAATAGAACGTTTACTGGATGGGCCGTTTGATTAACTATCTCTAACTTCCCCTCCATAAATAAAAATATAAACAAAGTGGTGTATAATTAATGAGGAAATCTGTTTGAAATAACTGAAAACAATGGGGCCGGTCATCTGCCTAATCTCTTGTTTGTTTGCCGGTCGTAACACACAAATTAAGTATCCTTCCAAACAGCATTAGGCTGTCTTTGAGGCGAGGGAAGAGAAGGCAAGGTAAGCAATTAATATATAATTAATTTGAGTTTTAATTATTATAAATTTGAAAATAGATTAATATAATTTTTAAAGCAACTTTTTTTACATTTTTTTTAAAAAAAACACATCACATTTTTTAAAAATGTACACGCATAAAAGGAATCAGGATCTGCTAAAACAATCGTATTCTAACGTGGCTTAGAATGTGTAAGATGTGACCTTGAGTATGCATGCTTGCAATGAAAATTATTTCAAATTTATATAATTTTATAATAGTTAATTCATTCATATGTATTCTCGAATAATTATCATAAATATTTTCTCTATTCAACCATTCAGCACAAAAGTCCACATGTAGCACACGGTGGTCCAATTAATCTATTCAACCATTTGATCTATTAAACAATGAGTATTCTTTTAAAAAAAATAAAAAAAATATATTCAGCGGTACACTAACCAGACTTTTAAATGGTGTGATTTTTATAAAAACTTTATATATATCAATTTCTTAGAAAGTTGTTTAAATCCATTTTTAAACTCTTTTTTTGTAGCTATTATAAAATCATTCGGCCATTCATCTATTTAGCTATTCATTTGTTACCTTGATGCTATGAACAGCACACGGTTTTAAACATGTGTTGTTGATAATTTTTACTTTTTTAATGGAACACTAAAACAGAGGAATGCGTAGATAACTTTTTGGACATATCGATAAGTCATGGAAAAATAAATTTCAAAATATAATAGTAAAACCTATCTTAATATATAGTGGCGAGTAAATCAATTTCTTCCTCGTTCCACCGTCCAAACACTACCTAACGAAACAAAAACCGTGCTCGAAGTGTCAAAGCCTGTCAGGAACACATTGTACGCACCAAATGAGAGATTAGTTGAGACCGAAGTAAACAACAGCCAAGTCACTCGTGTGTTCTTAAGACCTGAAAGTTAATGGTCATGCAATACGGCACGTATATACATCTATCAGTTTTGCCAACTACGCACACCTTTCAACTTTGTGTGGACACACAAGACTCTCCATCTACATCCTAAACGTTTTTTGTTCTTCTTCTTGTGACAGTTTTTAGTTGAGCTGAAACCTAACCTTGGACTAAATCACGTAACCCAAACAGGACTAGGTCACACTCCGGTACTAACAAACCAAGGTCAAAACATTGGCACGCGCCCTATGCCATGTGGGACCACGTACGAGCAGACGTGGACACGGAGCCCACGTGACAGCGTCTCATTGGACAGGAGGTCTCTTTGGTCACTTGTGATTGATCCGTCCACGTGGACAGGAGCGTTGGTGATACCGCGCCCGCGGCTCCGCGCGGTAAGTGAATAGCGGGTGGTGGGTCCGGAACAGGTGGGGGGATTTATACTGAGAGTTTTCGTGTACGATTTCTCAATCTACCCGGCGGCGCACACGCCACGCGACTGGCCGGAGGCATCCGTGGGCCCCGGCTGGCGGTGGGACCGTGGATCATCGGCCGCTCTGCCTCACTTCCCAGCGTTGAATCTAACCTATAGGGCGCCCACTGATTTTCCTCGTAACTATGATCATGACCGTGCGACGCATCAACGGACTCAAACCATCTGCGTGTGATCCAACGACCCATGTTGTCCCATCCAAACCATTCAACGCTCACCGCTCTCTCCCCCGAAATCGCGCTCCCGATCGGCGGCCTCGCCTCGCATCGGCCTTGTCCGCGGTCTCCTCCTCCTCCCTTCTGCGCGAGTGCGACACGCCCTAGCCACG
The DNA here is from genome assembly GCA_030770085.1 of Oryza coarctata. Classification (NCBI taxonomy): domain Eukaryota; kingdom Viridiplantae; phylum Streptophyta; class Magnoliopsida; order Poales; family Poaceae; genus Oryza; species Oryza coarctata. Next base: position 18,169,274 of record CM061475.1, read on the forward strand.
GCGGTTGATCGGCTACCCCCGCCGCCATAGGTCCTTCCATCGCCGACGACGAGCGGATCCGGCCGCTGCCCACTCCTACTCCATCATGGCCGCTGGCTCGACATCCTCCTCCGTCGCCAAGGCCGCCATGTTCGTCCGCTGCCGAGGACGGCCCGATTCGCCCTACACAGGGGCCCACTCCTCGATCTCCCAATCTTCGCCAGCAACGGGGCGAGCTCCTCGGTATCCTAACGAGCTAAGCTTCCAGGTACTTCCTCCCTCCAATCTCCATGTATCGCTCAGCTTTGTTTCAATCCCCGCTTCCGCGCCCTTGGGTACTCCGAGCCGAGGGTGGGTGATGGATCCGTAGTCTCGTCCTACCATCCTTTTGGCTATGCTTCCAACACCACAAAGGAAAAAAAAAACTGCGACTGCGTCATGAACACCTTCACAAGATCGAGTCTGGAGTCCCAATCGAAACTACGCCGTCGCTCGTCCCTCTTGCACTCATCTCTCTGATCCAAGGCTATCTTTTTTATATCTTGATGGACGTTTCGGAGAAGGTTTGACACTGGTTCTGTCACAGACTCACAGTGATTATGACGTGAACTTTATGATAGTAATAGTAGGCTGAAGCTTTGTTAATTCTTCCTGGTTTATCTTCGATGCTGACCTAGTGAAACATGCCCTATTCAACATATTTGTTCTATCAAGTGAATTATCACCTTTTGGTCTAGAATGTCTGAGATAAATATCGTAATACTGATGTATTGATTCATTCTTAGAATTATATTAGTGGTTATTACTTATTGTTGAATTTTCCTTCCTCTTTGTTACCCAAACAGAAATGGAGGGATAAAACTGTAAAAGCAAAGTGGCAGCTCGAAATATGTTTTTTTAATCTTCATGCCAGGTAATAATTTACCTCATCTGCGAATATAGTGTTACTGAAATATATTCAGATCATAAAGTGATGATGTAGAGGGTTTTTTATTGGATCATCAGTCCGTCCTTTTTTTAATTACAGCTTGCAAACATTTCTCTCTATTTTTTAATTGTTCTTCTTACATTAAAAATGGGGAACAAAGTAACTCGTTGCTCCTTACAAATGTAAGAACATCAGTACTACTCGGGCCACTTACTTGTTGCCTGATTGCTCGGGCAAATTGGCCACTTGTATTACAAATTCATCTTGGTACCATATTAGCTTTCACAATCTGGTATTTTTGGTGGATCAATAAATCGAAAAAATAATGATGCAACGAGCTCTTCTGATGGAAAGGCAACAGAAAATTTACCATTTCCAATATTATTTTGACGTAGGCGAATAATCCTTGAAGCCTTGTTATATTAGTCCACCATAATCTTGATATTTATTGTGACTCATCGCCCCTGATTGTGCCGGCCGGGAACTAGGTGGAGGCTTCTTCCAGATCCATAGCGGGGTCTTCATTTAGGTCAGTACACCACCGCCGCAGATATTATTGTCTGTAATTAGGGTTGGGATGTTGGATCCATGCCATTTATTTCTGCGGAATGAGATTGCGAACAATGGACTACCTGTTATTAGGCTTGGGATACTGCTTTGAAGCCAATTGCTATGGTTTATTACTACTGGAGTTTTGTTTCAGTGCAAAATATTGTGAACTGAAATTGTGGTTGGTGGACTATATCAGTTATTAGGAGCATTAGAGTTCGGAGGTTGATGCTAATTACTTTGGAAGAACCGTTAACATACTGTCCATTGTTAGGTGGTCATGGGATGCTTTTTTGTTATATCTAAGCATCAGAGGTAACTCACGTCTCCTACTGCTTCTGCGTCGCTTTCCTATTCCAGATGTGATTTACTGTTCAGAGAACAACTATTTCTTCAACTCATCATTCATGTGCATTCATTTCTCAGGTTATGGAGTGAGGCAAAAGGGTGGAGTGCTAATAAAGAAATTCAGGTATTTATAGAACAACTGGTATAACATCCATTTCAGATTTCTACAGAATTATTCAGTGAAATGTAAGCAAACCTTTATGCTCCCATCTCCATGGAATTCATTCAGGTACTCGGAGAACAGAGGCTGCGTCGGAATGTGCGTCACATGTGTAAAATTCCAACAGAGAACTTCACCAATGAATTTGGACTACCCCTGACCATGAATCCAAGACAGCCTCCTTGACCTTTTCCCACTAAATATATTTCAGCATTGTTCTGAACTTCCTACTTGCAAAGTTGCAGGAGATATTGTGCCTGTGCTACTCAGTAGATCAGTCTGCAATTTCCTATTCCTGTTATTCTCACAGCCATTTGGCTAATTGCCCATATTTTTTCTTCTGAAATTGCATTGGCCTCGCTGATTATGTAAACTGAAATACTTAACTAATGCACCACTGCAGATTTTGAAGACATGAGCTGTGAAGTGATATATGGGCAGGTGCCACCACCCTTGGAAGAAAACTCAGCATAATAGTATCCTTGCTATCCCAACCTATGTGAGTGCACCTAAATTGCCAACATCTCAGATTGAAGAATCTGACCAATCTAGCTAGCACTGTCAGTTTCCAGTAGCAGCAGAGTATGTTGCCGACTAATGTTGGTCTTGCTTTTTTTTTCAGGTTCCACGTCAACACCCTCACCATGTATATAGCAGCTCCATAAAAAAAATATTTTTCAGCTCATTCGAATGCTGGGCTGATTTTCAAAGTGAGCAGTACAAGTTTAACTCTATACCATCGTTTCTGTTTATGGGACGGCATACTTATTTTGTTGACCTTGCCCTCAAACCTCCTGATGGACAAATGAGAGATGTCAGTGGTGACTACTCCTGGTTGCGTAAGAATGATGCGTACGAACCATCATGCCTTTGTGAATCCAGGCAAGGTCGATAGATGTTCCTGGTAACTCCTATGAATACCAGACTCCATATGTAAATATTTGCACATGCACATTTCTGCTGATTGCTTCTGTTTGTTATATACAAGGCTCTGGTACGTACCATCCGTGGTCAACAGTACTCCAACATATTTGATTGTTTCAGAGTTTTATGAAACTTTGCATATTCTACTTGATAATTGATACATTGATCAACTCAGGCAATCAAAGACGTTTCGGAAGCTTACGAGTTACTCTGGTTTACTCAAGAATTAGGATGTGAATCAAAATAATAAAGTGTGAAATGCTTGAGTAGACCAATCCATTTTAGGCTCATGAAGTGACTGTACCTGTAATTGGAATCGAATTTCTTGCTGATTTCACTAATGCTAATGTTTTAATAAGAATATACTACTTAATAGCAATGCTAGGAATTTAGGACCTAATAATCCTTGGAACAACAAAAAAAAAAGGATTAAACCATTGATGATAACATTGGTTCCTAAATATATGGATTGACAGTGTAATGACCAAAAGAGAAGCCTTTAGGGAGTGATCAGGTTCTTGAAATATACAGTACATAGTCCTTCACATTACATTAGAAGGACTCCACATTGAAAAAATTGTACGTCGACATTACATCAGATGATATTTTATTACCGTGATAAATGTATTTTTATCTGCTTGTAATGCGGAAGGTTTAATTTAGGTAGTTGGAGACGAAAGGTCTTCTTAAATTTATATGGGCCGCAACGTGCGTTACCATTCATACGGAAGTTTTTCTGGGTTGGGATGGGAAAGTGAAAACACCATAAACGTGTTCATGGGAGAGACCGTTTGAGGGGACAGAATCCAGATAGTCAGACACTCCTACTCAACATGTCTTTTTCTTGGAATGAAATGGAATATAAATATGCATGTTTCGTGAGCTTATAAATGGTGTATTTTAAAAAAAACTATATATATATATATACTATTTTAAATTTATTTTTAAAATTTTATAATAGTTAATTTATTTATTTCTATCTCAAAGCATTCAGCTATTAGCATTCCATTTCATTCCAATCAACCCGAAAGAACAGTCTTTTTTTTTCTCAGGCAAGTATTACTTTTTTCTTATCTTACAAGTTCACACGTGTTCAAATATTGTTAGGGGTCACTAAGGATAGACAAGATAACAACGGCATGGGTACTCATGGACATAAACGCATGTGTGCTGTTAGAATTAGAAGTACTAATGCTTAGTTGATTTGAAACTATTGTCATTGTAAACCACACTACCTCCGTCCCATAATATAACTTCTATGTCCCATAATATAACTTTACCTGGTACGTAGCACAGTAGTAGTTATATTTGTATTTGGGACAGAGGTAGTACTAGAAAAACCTTTCAAAAAGGCCCAAAAGCCAATCCGTGAATGAGACCATTCATGAACGAGTTGGCTACGGTACAAGATCCAACTATTTTGCAGTACATATGGCTTCAAGTCTCCAACCAGAAGTGCCGAGCAAAACACATCCAGGAGACCAGGACCGCAGATGGCGACTCCCACTATCAGTGTTAACGCTAAAATTTAAAAAACTCATTGAAAAGTTGATCCATTGAAGTGTAGAAATATCTAATTGCTACAAGAAAGAAAGAAGCCAATCGGATTAAGACAAGAAAAGATTCGGTCTCAGAGAGAAGGAGCCATGGTTTATGGTAGGATAGTCTATTGATATGAAAATTTAGTTAGTTAACTTTCTTAGAGATATTTTTCCTTATCTTTGTTAGGAAATAACGTCCGATAGTTATTGTAAACGCGTTGGACTCTGTATCGCCTGAAAATATATAATTATCAACCCTTCGATCAATACAACCTTGACGCATCGTCACCTTAATTCATCTAGGTTTCTACCGGCAGGATCTAGCTCTCGACACGAGGCTGCATCGGTTAGGTCCGGTCTCCGACAAAGGGGTAAGTCCCGCCACTATCTCGATATGTCTCGTTCTGTCTAAGGTTGCATCGGTTAGGTTTGACTTTTTAGGCCGATAAGATATATCACATCACGTCCATGCAGTATCTATCGGTCTATCAAACTCTTTTTGCCATCATCGGTCTTATGTTGAATCGGTTAGGATCGACCTACAAGACCGCCGATGGTGGAATGAGCTTTAGACCTATAGGTCTCTATACAGCGTTTCATCGAAGTGTTAGCCGATGAGTTATCTATACGTTGAACGTTACGCCCAGCGTATCGGCTCCTCGACCGATACGCACTAGGTCTTCAGAGACTTTCCTTTGAGCGGCACGTCAAGCGTGTCGGCTTTCCAGCTGATGCACACCTGTCTCCAGAGAGACATCCACTCATTGGCTCAGCTAGCCGATGGGTTCGCTTCGCTCTTACTTCAGCATGTCTGATCCAACGTCCATCGTCCCATCGCCTTTGGCCTCAGTCTCGTACTGTCTCGATTAGATCCGATCTTCAAGATACGGTGCCAGCGGCGTCGTCACTGCGGACGACGGGTCTCGTACTACCATCTCCATCTTGTGTCTCCATCGGTTTTGCAGCCGATGGATCGGGGCCTCGCGTCCGCTACACCCGGAGACATCGTATCCTTCGTCGACTTCCGTTTACGCCTACATCGGCTCCCCAGCTGATGGAAGGGTGCTCTGATTCATATCGACAACTAGCTGATAGCAGAAGCCATCCGGACGCGACCGATGACTAACTCGATCCTATCAGCAGCCAGCCGATAGCGAGCGTTCGTATTGGCCTATCATCCGACTGACCCGTTTGCATCACCTTCTTGTCAATTACAGGATTAAATTGACTGACATGCCCGTACCCGCACCGTCGCATCGAAGCCGACGTGAACCCCACAGGCATTGGCGCACGCACCTCAAGTCACGGAGAGAAACCGACCGACCTACACTAAAGCTAAGCAGACCTCCTAGACGTCGGCGTAACATTAGGCTGATAAAAGTGGCACATCACACAACACTAATGATAACGTTGACGGCTCTACATTTCGTCCAAATCCCAGAAATGATCGAAATATCAACACAAACTCGGCGCTGGCACAAAGTAATTCCCCCCTGCTGGCCTTGCATCACTTCATGGGTAAAAACCCAATGCTGTGTCCCATACGGCCATACTAGTGATGTATCTGATACAGAAGCTCTGAACTATACTGTTCTAGCATAAATCTGTAGCATGTGCTACACATCCCTCCTCAAATACAAACCCCTCCTCATATATTACCTCTATGTTTCTATGTATGAGCTCACTTTACAATATCTGAAAATGCACACAGAAAAGATCGAGTAATATATATTTTTCAGGTCATACACAATGTATTTCTTAATAGCATATTATCTGCAGACACATAGAACACGTTTGTTACTTTGGCGCCTTACTCTCCCAGAGTAAATATTTCTAAACCATATCCAAATCAATATTAATAGCTCTCAGTTTAACTGTCCTGAACCATCTATGGATGAAATATTATATATAAGCCACTGATTACCAAAACGAAAAACCAGCAATTTGCTATAAAGAACATCAGAGCTGACACCTCAACTACTTCATTGCAGTTTATAAGTATTCAAAAGGTAACAGCTACCAGCCTACTATATCGCAATTTGCAACAATGCCTGGCAACAATATGCTGGTTGATGAGGGCGACCAAATGAGGAAATGAGATGTGCAAGCATAATAACTAAATAGAGAATTGCCAATCTACCTTCACAAGTGCAAAACATTATGGCCCTGCTTGGATGTATTATAAATATTCAAATGCTCCAAGCTATGATCTAAAGACGAATCCAATTTCCAGAATGCAGACTAGATACTTGGCTGTCATGCATGTTTGCCAAAATGGTAGATCAACACTATATTCTAAGCTGGATGATGAGAATGAGATGATCAACACTATACTGAATTTGTGTATTAGATCTTGAATTACCATCCATAAGAAATCCTATGGTATTTTGGAGAAAAGTGTAAGTAAATTTCCTGATAACATGGTTTACCGCCACAAGTCTCAGCACTTAAACTAAACAGTCTAAGCACACTACTATGCAATGGTGGAGCGCCATTGGGGCCAAACTGGGCAGTAGGCACCAGCCCCATCCTTTCACTAATTAGTATAATCTAATGTGCTTCGTAGCTTAGCGTAAGACTTATGTAAGCATGACCACCTTTAAAGCTTTCTCACACGGTAGTTGTTCCCCTATTCTACCCGTAGGTACTCATAGTTGTTCCCCTATTCTACCCGGAGATACACTATTGTTTTATTAGAACAGCTTACTGAACCATTCACATTGCTAAACCAATAAAAGAAACCTAACTATCAAGCAACAGAAAGTTGATGTTAACTATTTACCATGCACCGGAACACTAGCCATCTGTTACTTTTCATGCACGTTTCTGCCACTGCTTCTAAATGCCCATACTTTTTCACCTCACCAATATAAAAGTTCCACGTTCAGCATCGCACTAAGCAAACAAAAGGCAAACTAAAATTTTCAATCCAGTCTGCTTAGAAAACCTCAGTCCCCAGGTCCTTAACAGTTGCTTGTAACATGCTGACATCTTAACTCTGGGAAACGATGTTTGGCACCACATTACTAAAACAGATTATAACATAAGGTAGGAGCACTCATCACTGACACAAAGTGCAATTACAAGCAAAACGTCTTAAGTATCTAAGTATCTATCGGATTGTAACCTCGACATTTCATACTTGATACACTCAATTTTAGATTTCTAAGCCATGGAACCTAACCCTATGTGAGGCGAGGCACGCGAGTCAGTTCCTCACCTCGTCCTCGTGGAGGAGCATGTTGGGGACGCCCCTGGAGATGGGGAAGCAGCGCTCGGTATCGGGGCAGACGAGGGTGCCCTCCTCGATGTGGATCTCGAGGAGCGCGCGGTGGAGGCGGCGGAGCGCGCTGCCCTCGTCCTCTGCGGCGCCCTCGGCGGAGAGCTCGGCGTCGGTGGGCAGCGCCTCGGGGAGGAGCTCCGGGAGGCCGAGGGCCTGGGTAGCGGCAACGAGCGCGGGCCAGTCGATCTTGGGGAGCATGCCGCGGAGGAACTCGGCGTTGGGCTCCGCCTCCTTGGTCGACCACTTCACCACATGCAGCTTCAGTGGGTAGCCGGTCACCGCGCCCCGCGCGTTCGACGCCAGCATGTTGTGCGTCAGGAGCCTCATCTCCCTAGATCTCGAGCGAACTCGCTGCTCCGCCTCTTCTCCTCCTCACGCGGCCGCCGGGTTGGTTCCGAATTGGTTGCCTTTCGGCTGCAGCTGCTGCTACGGCGGCGGCGGCAGGAGCGGTATAAAACCCTAGCAAGCGGGAGGCGGAAGGGACGCAGGGATGCGAAGAAAATGGCGATATTGTTTCGCGAGGGCGGTGGCTGCTCCGAGATGCGTGCTGTTGTCAGAGATGATCCGTGCTACTAAGCTGCGGGATCGAGATATTCCAAACGCCCCCCCCCCCCCCTCTCCCCCAAAAATCACGGCATCTAGAATTTGACGTACGAACGAATGGAATGAATTTTATAGAAATTTTCCTTGAACAAAAGAACACTTTTTCTGTAACAGCTTCTTTAGGCGATTTTATGTGAATTTCATTGAATTTAGTTCAATTCCTCTAAATTACAATCAGATAATCCTCCGTTACAAAAAGAGGCCTAGCTGGAGAAAGGGAAATGCTGGTTCTTTTGGTTGGCTAAACTGCATGAGTGCATGGCATAGCAATTGCATCTACTACTATAATCTCACTACGGCATTCGTACTACACGATTGATCTCGTTTGCAGCTCCCGTCAAAAAATAACCGAACGGGACCAAGCTTCAAGATTCCCAACAGCACAAGGGTAAAAGAAGTTGCATGGTATTAGGTATAACGCTATATAGAGTCGAGCGGTGAGCAGTGAACACTGAACATCTAGCACAAGAATTTACAGCTAGCCTGGTAAAGAACAGGTCACAGCCTAACTGATCTAGTAAAACTCCTCAATGTCACAAAATGGTGGGCATTGGTGAATCCTCATCCCCGCACAGCTCCTCCAGTTCAGCCATGAAATCACCTCCATCAGCAATAGCTGTGTCGCTTAGCATTTCATCCTGTATCATCGCCTGCCAAAAGAAATGCATATTTTGGTCTCAGAAAAGGTATCATGGTTACAACAAAAAAGTCTATCATGGTTTTCTGCGAAATGGATGCGGACCTGAGGCTCCTTCAGTTCTGTAACACAGTTTGCGAGTCTACTGTATTGTTCTCTTGCTTCTGGATATTGAGTCATCGATTTCACGCGAGCAAGTGCTCTCTGTAATCTGCCTTCGGCCTGCTTCCTGCCGTCTTTCAGGTAGTCATATTCATCCTCTTCCTCTTCCTTTGCAGGTTGGACTTGCGATGGACCTTCTAGCTGTTGGACCTGGGATGCACCTTCAAGCTGTTTTACAGGTTGGAAACCACGCAGCCCCCTTCGCTTTCTCCTCCATCTCAATATAATTTTCTCCACAATGCCTACAGACCAGACTATCTTCCGATAGCTTTTCCTTACTTGATGTCCTCGTACATGGGCCTAATGAAAACAGAAATATGATTTTACAAGATAGAAGTTTATAGAACAAAAAACAGAAGAGACAGGGCTTCTATAGTAATGACTGAACCAAATTTAATCCCATTGTTCTACCACCTAGTAATCTGTAACTTCTGCAACTCAAGTCATGACAGCCACAACGGTCAGCGTCATCCTCATACACTACCTTACCTCTGACAGAAAGGACTAAAACAAGGTTCAAGCATTAATTTAACAAAGTCACATCCGTGCTGATTTCAAAACAGAACAGCGCTCAGAACTTATAGAATAATAGCGCTCAGACCTTCTAGCTGATGTTTTTTCAAATATCTCAACATTCCTTAATCCATACTGGATAGTGCAAAGAATCATGCTTATATGGAATCGCTTTAGTTCATCTATAGCTTGTAATTTTTCGATGTTACTTCCAAGTTAAAAACTAACGACATGTCACAAATCAAATAAATGAAGCTACAAGAAATCTGAAGAATCATTCACTTGTATTATAGTTCAGCAGATCAAAATAGAACAAATTGACAAAAAAAAACAGTAAAGAGTGGCACACAGAAATACCTGTATCTTGACAATTTTCTGTCGAATAAGCATAAACTCCTTTCTACCCTTCCATCCTCTAAACTTGTTTTGGATACGAACTGCAGCGGAATGTGGAAGCCCGTTGTTCTGTCCAGGTTTCGCATTTTTAATAGATACAAGTGAAAGCGTGCACTCATCAGATAATCCACAATCATCATCTCCATATTCAACCTTCTTTCTGTGGAAAGACTCCACCCTAAAAGCTTGAAATATCCTAGCTGCAGCTTGCGTTGATTTACGTACCGCACTGAGTGAATCCTTCAGTGACTCAGCCTGAGAGTCCCTGTAAACAAGTTGAGCAGAACTGGATTCTGCAAAATCTTCAGTAGCTCCTGTGCCACATATTTCTTTTACATTCCCATCCTTGGATTCTTTCAGTGTAAGTGCTGAAAGATGGCTTGTCAAAGCAAACTCTGCAAGGAAACCAGCAATGCCTTTGTGTCCATTTTCTGATGCTAAATCAGCAGCTGTTCTTCCTGATGGAAATTGAGGAGTTGGATCTGTCAATAAACCAGATTCAGCACCATTTGCTATCAGGGCCCCAACTGTCTTCTCCCTGAAACAACAAAATATGAGTTCAACCAAAAAGAGTAAAAGCAATCATATCCATAGGTCAAATAATTCATGCAATACCTTCCACATGATGCAGCCCAGTGAAGCGCAGTCCATCCTTGAGCATCCCTGAAGTTCACCCTTACACCTGCAGTAATTATCGGCCTTATAGCCCAATCATACCCAAGTGCAGCTACCAGATGAATCACACCTTGTCCTTCCTTGCCAAGCACATTGGGACCTTTGTCTTCATCATGTATCTTATGAATAAGCCAACAATATAGCTTCTCCTTCACCAATTTCTCAATATTCTGATCCCGTGCAGTGGAAACTTCTTTCTCATATGATGGAACAGCCTGGTTTGACCATTTATCATCAAGCATTAAGGAATTAATAGTGTTGATTATTTCAGACTTCTCATTTCCATCACTCATAACATACTTCTCATAGTCATCTTGTCCCAAGGAAAGTAACTTCTCAAGACGAATATGTAAATGCATTTCATTTATGCCTGTAGTATGGGGATCTGAAGTATCCATTTGTCGAGCATCAGAATCACGGAACTCAAACTCTCGCACTTCACTGCAAGCCACCCTATTGGAGCATGTCACATAAAATGGGACTCGTCCAGATAAATGTACCGGCGTGTAGCAGCGCAGAGAGCCCTGTGCTAAAACCTCTGCAGGTACTTCAACATCCCCGAACATACATGACCACTTGCAATTTTCCACGTGTTCTTTATTTGCCAAGAATGTACCAGTAATTAAGACCTGCACCAGGTGGTTGTCAAAGAAAGATGAACATAACGATCAACATAATAATAATCTTGGGCAACTTATATTGTACCTATGGTAGAGAAATCAAAATAACAGCAGAAGAAATATAAAGAAAAGTGCAAACCTTATTCATAGTGCCAGTGCATGCGTAGCTTGGAGAAACGTCAATAATGCTGAAGAGCTGATCTTGGGAAAGTGAGGGGCTAACTACAAATGCATCTAACTGTTCATTTATAGGTATGCTAGTGCCATCAGCAACATTCACGGTTTCAGTACTACTCCAGAAAACGTCAGAACTGGACTTGATATCCAAATCAGCTACCTCTGGAAGTTCACTACTCATCCATCTTGAGAAGCTATCAAATTTCTTCAAACCATCAGGCTCGATCTTAAAGATATCTAATGATGACTGCTTTAAAAGTGGATGTCGGATCCCATCTGAATAGATATTATTCTCTACCTGAAAAATTAGGGCAATATATTATTCTGTATCAGATTTTGCAATTGGCAGCAGGCATCTTTAAGACATACATCTATCAGCAGTGCATACAGAACTCTTAGGAATAAATCATGGGTCATGCATGCCCATGGGTCATCCAAGGTTCTAAACCATATGTACTAAAGATTTCAGAACAAATTCACTGTGTTCACAGATCATCCCCCCAAATGTTACTGCTATGAAATTGCAGAACAGGAAGGACAATCCTAGTTCCCATACCTCTGCAGGTACAACCATAGCTAAAAGTGAAGGGAGTGCCAAGAAACTGTCTGACAACCATATAAAAATAAGGATCTAACAAGGCATCAGTGAGATTAATGCAAGTACTTATTGCGCACCTGTGACGGCGTTATGCCTGCAGCACTCAGTGCATCAGCTTCTTTCTGAGTGAGGTTGTTGGTGTACAGTGCCTCAGACATGAATGTTTCCAACCATGAGTTATCATCCAGATTGTTAGACTTCATGGTGGCAATCGAAGAATAGAGTGTTGGCTCCATAAACTCAGCTGGGTATTCAGGATAAGGCTCACCAAACCGCACGGAATCATTTTTGGTAACACTCCTTAATCCAGCTCCGGCTTCATTGAACACACCTGCTACGTCATAATGAGTAGCAAAATGATTATCTGCGTTAGCTGTTGTAGTTTGCATTTCACCATGATAACCTGCAGCTGTTGTAAAATGAAATATGAGCTTGGCAACATTAGAACAAAACCTCAGTAGATAGAGTAGGAATCTTGCCTGGATTATTTACAGAAGTACTTGGAGCTGAAACACCCAACATATTATCCATCATGACTCCATCCACAGGCTGCTGCATCTCAACGAAAGGGTGGTATCTGGAGCTTGCTCGACAATTATCTGTTGCACCGAATTTTTCTTTAGATACACTGAAAGAAGTTAAATTATTGAATATGCATCAGTTAATTTATAGTTGGTGCAGATGATGCAGAACGAAGATAGAGAAACAGCAAGACCTGTTTCAGCATCCTCATATTCCGAAATCTGTCCACTAATTGGGCTTTCAGCATCCATAGACTGGGAGGCTACCTGGCTCTGACTAGCGAAAGAGTTTGAGCATGCAGGACTATCAGCATTAGATAATCCTGCACTCTCTTCAGCTTCTTTAGAACGGCTGAAACTTTGCTTGCCACCCTGGAAAATTCATTTTTTTCCTCTGGAATATGAGATATGGATATGGAAGCAGAAGCTAAACAAAAAGGTATGCCCTATAATCTATTAATTTCATCATTTTGCAGAAAGCAAAAAAACTTCCAAAGTATGTCACATGACTGGGAATGGAATAATGGCAAATATTCTAGTTTGCACAGGCCTATATTCCTGACTTTCAACCTTGTTGTGTGCATATATGCTGTATCAATTTTTGCTGTTTTCCTGTTTCACGAGTGAGGGATTGCGATTTGCGAATGAAGGTATGGGTGTATAAATTATACTGCTACTACCAGTTTTTTATCAATCGTAGATGTATGTTCCCCGTTCAATTCTTCAGTAGATATTGCCTAAAACTTGTGAATAAAACAGAATACACAGCTCATAGTGAGTCAAACTAAACGTACCTTGACTTCAAGGTAGTGCACAAGAACGATATTCATGAAATCCCTGAAAAACAGAATAACAATCATGTACTGGCACACTTTTGTTATAAAATCATCTCAACTATCAGATCGATATTATCTGTCTCATTAGAATTGTTTACATTATATTAAAGAACCATAGCAATATCCAGCACTTACTCTTCTAATAACCAATAGGTACGTCTTTGGAAGTTTTCATTCTCCTCCCCATGAGCATAGTAGCAATGAAGTACATCAACACTGCCAACCTAAAAGAACAAATTTTGATTTGAATGCTCTAATAAAAAATCTACAAATCAAATTGAATAAGAGTAAGCTAAAAGAGAAAAGAAATAGACTGCTATTCCTTTGGTAGCATTAGGTATTTCTCTCCATTCCTTTCTAAGTTCTAGCTAAAAAGTCCAGGAATGAAGAAAATAGCTAACTGGCAGGTGCAAACACAACAAAGGTATCAGGAATCACATGAATTTGGCAGTTTCTACCTGAATGAAATGCAATAAGATCTGCTTCCTTCAGTTAAAGAAGGATTTCACCAAGGAAACATGCATCCTTATTTTTTGACAGATAGTACTTGCTGAATATTAACATAGGCCAGTACGCCATTTGATAACAACAAGAGGATTTGTTGTTAACTTGCTCTACAAATATATGGTGTTAAAGTTACTCAAGGCTGATCTGTATCTTGGTAACAGCTGAAAGTAAAAAGCTTACCAAGCATTTGTGACCAGAGTTTGGTACCATACTGCAGCTTACAAAATACAAATTAATGTAGAGCAATAGATGTCCAGACAATGGTTATATTATCCATACAATTTGAAATGCTTCATAAACAACCACTGATCGTCTAAGCTCCAATCAGAAAAGGAAGAATAATACAACAATAACTCATACGCTGACTTACTTTCAGCTTCTCATGAGCTTCTTTGACTGTCTTTCCATCCTTTTTCTTCCTCCAGTTATGTCCATCCTTTCTGAAGTATCTCAATATTTTCCGATCAAACAAAAAAAGCGAGCCACCTGCAGGAATGGCAAGCATTTTCATACACGATAGTAATCCAAGCAAAGTAGCAATTCAAACAAATTTAGATTCTAACTTATGCTAAGAATAGGATATGGTACACAGCTCCCCAAGAAACAGAATTCGTCTCAAAGTACAGGCACATAAAAGCTCACACATTCACCTAATATCATAAACATCATGGTTGCAAATGTATGTAACAACTGGTCCCATCATAAAAGGATTTATGATGAAAGAACAAAGGGTCATCCATCTTGTAAAGTTAAAGGAGGTGGCATTGCTGACAACCTACAAGATCCCAGATCCTCCATCCCCAGGGATCGTGCCCTACAAATTTGATTCAAGTGCAGCTCCAGGCACGTTTTAAGCATAAATTTTGGCAGATGTTCATTTTAACGGATTTGATTTCAAGATTTCAGTCATCCAAATTTGCGAGAAGGTTCAAAAAAACTACCAATGACCTTGTAACTGCAGTATGAACATCGCAAGCAAAACAAACTTCCTACACTATTCACTCAAGAATAAGACACATGCCATTTCCATGCTGCAGAGCAATATGGCACCTGAACCGTAAGTTTACAACATTAAGACAGATTAAAAGGAATAACTGGATCAGTCATGAGAATCCAAGCAAACAAAAGGTGGTCCAAATAATGAGAGGCATACTTGCAGGTCTGTTCGGTGGCTCAGGTGCAATGGAAAATTTCTTGTGATTAGACAGTATATGGCAGATTTCAGTAGGTCGTAGCCATCGATTCTGAGCCTCCAGCAGTATCTGGGGAATATCTGCAAATTAACAGTGAGATTAATCACCGGAGGCCAATATTGTCCAGTCATAATTGGCTTTTTACACTAGTATATAGTGCCGGTGTGCAATTCCTTTACGCTCTATTGTTTTTTTCCCTTATTTTGACTCCTTCAAGCATTCAACTCTCTACCGCTCCCAAATCAACAGTAAACGACTAGAAGGAGTTAACAACAAATCCGAAGCCAAAAATCTCCAACAGGTTGCAATCTGGTGGAATTATCCAAGCACAACACGAAGCCCTATAATCTCCCAAACGACGACCCCAGCAAAAAAATAAAATAAAAATCCCCCAAAAAATCGCCAGCTCAACCTTAAACACGCCATAGGAAAAACCCTAACAGTACGGAAAAAATTCTTCTACAGACAAGCGTACGGATCACCCGCCGCGGAACTAGGGAGGGAAGAAGCGAACGCGCACCTGGCGGCTGATTGGGCAGCCCATACCTGCGAACCTCCGCCATCCGACGATCCGGCAGCCGCCGCCGCCGCCGTCCCCGTCGCCCCCCTGCTCGGAGTCGCGCGGTGGGTGGGTATTTGGGGGATTTTTGTCCGGGCGGCGAGCCGCTTCGCGGGATTTGCGAGCACGGCGCCGTCAGAATTGGAATATTTGCAACTTGCGGGGGGAGAGCGACGAGGAGAAAAAGGTGAGAGCAGGCAAGAGGAGGATAGGAGTTGGAATGACGAGAATGCCCCTATGTGGACGGTGGCTTGGTTGCTTGGGTTGGTGGATTTCCGCCGTCGTTAGTGCTTGACCTCTGTGGCTAGGGAGGAATCTGAGATTGTTTTTTCTTCAGAAATGTGATTAGGATTTTTTTTTCAAATCACTAGCGGTTTTGGTGGAACATTGCGCTGCATACTGAAATTTGTCTAGAATTTGGACAAGGACGTGTTCGGCTACACTGAACAGCGTCCCGCTGCAGCAAAGCTGTTGTATAGTGCGGCTACTGTTTTGCGCTATCAACCGAGTATCTCTCAACGATTTCTCTATGGATTTTGGTTTCTTCAATTGTTTTTTTTCTAATATAAAATGACTTTGTAAATTGGTAGTCATATATTTGGATTTTTTAAAATAACATGATTAACTATGTAGATTTAGATATGTTCCAAACATACTACTCAGCTATTAGGACAGCACACTGTAGATTCTACTCTCTTCTTCTTTAAGTTTAGAAGTTTCCAAGAATTATGCATGATTTTCACATAAAGAAACTATAGAATATTTTATTAAAGAAGGCCAAAATTCTCGCCTTCAACAAAAATGTATACTAATATATTACTCCTTTTATAAAAAAATATAGCTAATTTTATAGTTTAAATTTTCATCTTTCTATCTAGTACAAGATTGTAAACTTTGCGTGTAGCACTTCGGTGCATTCCTTGCACAATATTTTCCTGATAAACTCAAATAGTCAAACAATAACAATTAAGCTAGAATCATTAGCTCACAAATGACCATATTAACCAAAGTTATTTCCCATTTGGATGGGACCCTCTGTAAATTAACCAGCACGGGGGCGCGCTCCCGTGACACCGGTGGGCAAGGCGGTAAAAGCACCCTGGTCTGAGAGGGCGCAACCGGCAGATGACGACGTGAGACGGCCACGCAGCTGACAGTGCATAGTTGACCATAATACCCTCGCCATGCCAACCGAGGACCACTAATCAGGATTTCAGGGTCGCTAATCAGGAGAGAGTATTTTGATTCGAGTTCGATAGTACTGCGTTCGCAAAAAAAAAGGCTGCCACGTGCATCGGATGCTGTTTCATAAGATGCACCTTTTCGAGTTTAATATGCACATATTTTTGGCATTTTGGGTGATAGATTTGTTTGCACGTAGGAATGTTTTGTTGGCGACTAGGGCCCTAACAGGCTAATCTTCGTGCATTATTGATGGAAAAACATGATATTGTTTAGGGCAAACAATAATTTTATGTTTGAAACTGTTAATTTTTATTCATCTTATTAAAAATGCATAATAATTATTTATTTTGAGTAATTTATTTTATTATTAAATAAATTTTAAGTATGATTTGTATTTTTTTTATATTTATATAATGCATTTTTAAATAAGATGAATAATCAAAATTTGAGATGTTTAAAAAAACAGAAGGGATAACTTCTGATACGAGTTCTCCCATTGTTTAAGCAGCTCCCAGACGCGCTTTCCATTTTATTTGGCTGAGATAAATATAACGACAGATATCATTCAATGTGATCCTGGGATAATCAAAACATCATTCAATTACGATTACTGTAGTGCTCATAAACTCCATTGGAAATGTTAAAAGAGTGCTAGATTTGCTTCAAAAGTGTCGTTATCCTTCTTCCCCAATTCCACGCAATCAGAAAAATCTTAATCCATTCGGAAGATATGGCACGGATGCATTCTACTAATGTTCTTCGCGCAATCATTCCTCATGCGAGGGAAAAAATTCCGAGATAATGAGAATATCTCTTTGTGCTTAGATAAAAATAACCTATAAATATTCGTAAAACATGCCTAAATAGGTAGCTAGTTAATCCATTACTACCTCACTCCATTAAAAATCACAACAACACATAATTTATGTAATATAATTAAAAAGCCAAATAGCAAGCTGAGCTAGGTTTTTATGATGAAACACATTCACACGTGTTCAATTTTTAGATTTAATATGAGTATTTATATTTATGTCTATTTATTTTTTTATGAAATATATTGAGAGTTGTTTCCAGTGATTCGTGCATACAGTATACGAGATTCTGCATTTCTGCTGTATTTTGTATTAAAAAAACAACAAATTTCAACATGGAAAATTTCGCTCACTGACAAGCAGGGCCCACATGCATCGCTCTATTGACCGTTGACACTTCTGGTTCTTCCTCTGGAACGGTCAGTAATACGGGAGACGGGATAAGGTTCTCTGCTCTCACCGACGAGGAACGAGAGATCAGAGCACGTACGATAATGGAGTCTACGCTAATCACGAGATTGCCCCTCCTCCCCTGTCCCTCGAGACGACCCATCTCGCCTTTGCGTTCCTTCGCCGGACCTGGCCGCGCCGCCTCCCTTTCTTTCTTCTCCCCCGTCTGTGGCTACGGCGTCCTGCGTTCCCGCAGCGGCGGGGATAACAGCGCAGGATCATCGCTCTCCGCCGCGGCGGCCGCTCTCGGCGAGGCGGCGGCGGGGGGCGCCGGCTCCAACTCCGAGGCCATCCTGCTCAGTGTCCAGGTCCGCTTCTTGACAAACCCTGCGTCTTCCATTGTTGAGAGCTGATCAGGTAGCGATGATGTATGTGTGATGCTTGATATTGCCTGGCTCTTGCAGGGGATGATGTGCGATGGGTGCGCTGCGAGCGTGAAGCGGATTTTGGAGAGCCAAGTAGACGCTTATTTACTCTCTTCTTATTACTGCGTTCCTTCCCGCAATGTGGTGCTCGGCCACTGGACTTAATCTGAACATTGAGTTCAAGTGATGTTTTTACCTGTGAAACCGCTCTAGCTTAACAATAATGTTGAATTTGGTTAAGTTGCTCTAGAATTAGAATGAGAGAGAGAGAGAGAAAGAGGTACAAGTAGTTGCCGTGTCCTGCTTTAGTGCACCATTTCGAAATAGGCTTTTAAACCTCAAGAGTCAAATCTTAACACGAAACAACTTTTAGTTGGGATTCTGTGTATATTAGATATGTCTA
This sequence comes from Oryza coarctata, assembly GCA_030770085.1. Classification (NCBI taxonomy): domain Eukaryota; kingdom Viridiplantae; phylum Streptophyta; class Magnoliopsida; order Poales; family Poaceae; genus Oryza; species Oryza coarctata. Next base: position 18,188,198 of record CM061475.1, read on the forward strand.
GAAACCATGATGTACTCATTAAAAATAAAGAAAAGAAAACGAACCATGATGTACTACTACTGGACACGCTGGCATTCTGCACAAACTTGCAAAGACCAGAAAAATTAATTATGTTCAGCAAGGAATTGTGTTGTCAGTGGAGCATCTTTGTTCAAGTAAATTATATTTATGTTAGTCGGTCCTCATGAATGCCTGTTTTAATGGTTCATGCCTACTTCAGCATTCTTATGTATCCATTTTACTGCTACTTGCCTACTTTTACCCATCAACACGGGATACTCACTTTCACACTTTTGCAGCCTGAAGTTACTTTGGCTACCGTTGATTTTAAGGAAGCAAAAGCAGTTGTGTTGACAACAGCTGAGGTCAAGGTAACTGAAGATTGGCGAAAGCAATGTGGGGATAAATTGGCAAATCACCTCGGCACCTGTGGATTTGAATCTCACCTGCAAGGTAAAATTTTGGAGGCTTTTGTGTACTCTCCTGGTGATTAGTGAATCAATTGAATTGCTGAATTATTGTGTGAAAAGTACCTATGATCTTCAGTCTCCACTCCTCAATCATTGCAATTATCAGCGTAAATATCCAGCTAGAAACTTTCAGCGATACTCAGGCTAAACCCAATAATTTCACCTAGCTAGAAGAAGTAAAGATCGTATTCCTAGGTTGGATTTGATTAATTCTGCAAATTTATTGAAATGTAATCAGCTATATTTTATGTCAACAATGTATTAACCAACTATGATGCATATCTCATCAGTCACTCCAACACACATTTTTATCATATACTCAACAGTTTATTTGGGCATGTTCATTGGTGAAAACACAAGCTATGTTTAAGTAATGCCCATGAGGCATGTTTTTGTGAACGCTGTGACCTGCAGCATTACTTCAGCATTCTGAAGTCAGAAGCTGTAGCCATCTGTTGTCATCCTAACTAGACTTTTTCCATCTATCTCAGAGTAAGGAGAAGCCAAATGAAGTCAACCATGGATGTAAAAAATGACTGAGCTAAAGCTGTGTCATAGGGCCGACTATCAGTATACCTCCAAGCGAAAGTTTCCATTCTGGATAATTCAGCAAGACCGCATTACAGTGCTTCGATGCTATGAGCCAATCAACCAAACCTAGTGCCAGGATGCTAGCATCACATTTGCCTTGTTCATGAACCTGAGAAAGCTCGTTTGGAAAAACATGTCTATTGACCAAAACACAATGCAAGGATCTTACCCCAGTTTCTCTCTTCATCCATGTCATGTAACCATGTTCTTTACATCATGTGGGCAGTGCCGCAGTGTGTCTGTTGTTCAAGTATCTAGTGTCAATTCAATCTCTGTAATTTACCAATGGCACACCTTGTGCATGCTGATCCATACTACACTGCGCGCCATAATTTGATTATCTGTATGCTTGATAATATATAGTAGCAATCTTTTTACCACACAACATGCAGCTTGTTAATCGAACTAGATTAACCAGAGGCCAGAGCCTTCCAGGTGTTGATGCATTTATCCTGGAGCCTTTATTTTCTTTTGTGTATCTTTCTAGAAAAAAAAAGAAGAAAGGCCAGGCCGGGCCGGGCCGGTTTGATGTGAAATCTGGACGGTCCATACGGAAAGCATGGGCTCGAGCAGGACGGGCCCAACCCAACCGTGGTCCTTGCGAACTCGCGCCGCGTGCGTGCGAGCCTAGAAGTATCCGCGGCTTTCTTTCTGTGGCCACCCTACTACCTACCATCTCCTCCTCCCCGACCTCTCTCATCTCTCCCCACCTCTTCCTCCTCAATCCCCCGCCTCCCCTCTCCCTCACCGCCTCCACCCGCCGCCGGCGCCCCCCACCCCCCGCCCCACGCTCCGGTCCGGCGAGAACATGTCGCGCTTCGGCCGTTCCGGCCCGCCGCCGATCCGCGACACCTACTCCCTCCTCGTCCTCAACATCACCTTCCGTCAGTCCCTCACTCTCTGTATATATATCTATCTATCTCGTTGGCGCGCTCGCGCTGTGCGTTCGCATCTCCTCGGGTTCTAAATCACGTTGTTTGTGTGTTTCGCAGGCACCACGGCGGATGATCTCTCCCCGCTCTTTGAGAAGTACGGCGAGGTGGTCGACATCTACATCCCCAGGGACCGTAGGTTAGTATAGTGATGAGCGCTGACGCCGTTCTCCGGATTGATGGGCGTAGCTGCGTAGGAGTATGAACTGGGACACATAAAATCTTCTAGGTTTGGGAATTGATTCGTCTGTATGTACCTGTGCCTGTACTGTCGCAGGACCGGTGATTCACGAGGGTTTGCGTTCGTGAGGTACAAGTATGAGGACGAGGCGCAGAAGGCAGTTGATCGGCTTGACGGTGAGTTTGATTGATAGTGATTCATGTAGTTTGAGATTGATGGATTTGGGTTGTTGATGATTTGTTGTCTGAGGGGTTTGTTTTTTTCAGGGAGAGTGGTTGACGGAAGGGAGATCATGGTGCAGTTTGCCAAGTACGGCCCGAACGCTGAACGAATGTAAGAACACTGTCACATAATCATTGCTAAGTAACGTTGGAAGAAACATTAAATGTCAATGACCTATCAATCACTATACTAATGTCAATGACCCATGTTTAATCCTAGGAGGCACAAAACTAAAAATTGCCATGTTAAACGAAAATTGTATCCTGGTATGCATTATCTAATTTACTTGAGCCATGATAATTTTGTTTGTGGTTAAATATAACCTTTATCAAATCATAGTTGGAAGTGTTAGTTTATACATTAGGGTTGGCCTTGTGCAACACTAAAACCACCCTGTAAGGATGTAATTGAGTAAAACAAAGAAAAAATATAGCAATTTATCACACCTAAAATAACACATAAAATAAGTGCAGAAGTTAGTTCTACTTTTACATCCCCTTACAAATTACGTTAGGTTTGGTTGACATGCCTGAAATTACTTAGTTGACACCAGATCTTTATGTAATATGCTGTTATTGTAAGTTTTACGAGGATCAACGATTATTAGTAAGTTTTAGTTCAGCTAGTCATAAATTTGTCAAGGAATATGGCATTCCAAGGTTTCTTTTATTTGTACATCAACAACACCCCATCAAGGGCTCAGCAACCTGTGGTTTAGTTGCAAAATATTGTACATTCATCAGCCATGATATTGTTAGACAATAATTTGTAAACTTTGTTTTGAGAGGTTTGTTGGGTACAGAAAATGATTTGAAGTGCCATATAGTGGTCAAAAGCAGGGTCATCTTATGTATTGTAGCAGCACAAATCAGAGTTTATTATTCTAATGTTTCATAGTAAAGCATCCTAGTGTTAAAAGTTAACTGGCACATGTTATGTGGTAAAGCTGCTCTCTTAGGATTTAAACTATACATGTATACAATTAACTTTTTATCTTGATTTTGCAGCCATAAAGGAAGAATCATGGAGACGGTTCCAAGGTCAAGGGGCCGTTCCCGAAGCCGCAGTCCAAGACGGGGGTACTATATCATTTCTCTAAATATTATGCATGCTACACATATTTCTTAAAAGTGATTCAGTACTTTGGGTTGTCTGCAAAAAAGAAGGTTTTCTTCTTCTGTTTAGCTTTATGCTATGTTTCAACATTTAAGCTTGTTGGCATTTCATGATTCTATGTCTGTGCCTTGTGCTGAAACATTCTGTTTCATTTCTGTGATATACCAGATTCATAAACAATTAAAAAACTTCTAACTTTTGTTGTTGGTGTTGTTGCCTTACCCAGGAGTGGATACACCCTCTAGTACTATAGATCTTTGTACTTCTTTAATGCTGCTTTTTTATGCTAATTTTAGATAACCTGCCAATTTGGGATATGCTATTGTGTATTGGTTAGCTTATTCTGGTCATGTCCTTCAAAAGTTGGGCACTTGTTCATTTTGTGTAATGATATCCTGTTTATAATCATATTGTATACCACATTTGAAGGTACCGTGATGACTATCGGGAGAGAGACTATAATAGAAAGCGGAGTCGGAGTAGAGATAGATATGGACGTGACAGGTACAGAGAGAAAGATTATCGTCGTCGTAGCAGGAGTCGCAGCTACACTCCTGATGATTACAGGAGACGTGGCAGAGACAGGTATGCACATTAAATAAGTGACTTTGTTATTTTATCTTTCTGGTTTGCACAATCTTACTGTATTTTTATTCTATGATTATCTGCAGTGTGTTGCCTGCACGTAGAAGCCCTAGTCGTAGCAGGAGTCGTAGCTACACTCCTGATGATTACAGGAAGCGTGGCAAATACAGGTATGCACATGAGAGAATTATTTTTGTTGTTTTACTGAACCATATTGATATTTCTGCCTTTTGTTATGTGATTTCTGACAGCCAATCCCCTGCACGTAAAATCCCCAGTATGTCGCCTGTGAAAAGAAGCCCCAGTATGTCGCCTGCACGCAGAATCCCCAGTTCTTCACCTGCACGTAGAAGCCTGAGTCGCTCTCCTCGTAGGACACCATCTTCTCAAGAGGGATCTCCTGTCAAGCGCTATGATGAGTATAGGTGCTCTCGTAGCCCTTCGACATAAAGCTGAATATCGAGAAAACACATCAAACAGCTGAGGTCTTTGGATCGTTCACATAGTTCAAGTCATTGTAGTTAAATCTCTACTTTTTTAATGTATCTTGTGTTTCTGTCTAATAGGATGAATGGAATAGAGCTGCTCATGCCAAGAGGCTGTTCAGTGCCTGATGATGAATACTTCAGTTAAAAATTGGGAAGTTATAGAGAGTGCTATCAGTCGCTGTTACAAGTTAACACTGGTTTCTTGTGGACACCTGAATGCTTGTTGTGAACTATATGTACTTCAATTCCTTTTCATTCAGCCTTGTCCTTAGCATTTGATAGTATCACTTCACTTTGGTACTTGGTACTTACTATAAATGGTAACTTGAACCTTTCTAGTTACATGATGGGGTGAAGAGGTGCTGGCTGATAAGTGGTCAACATCCAAGTTGCTGTTGCGGCTGAAATTGTTTTGTGATGTTCGCCTTGATGATGATGGTGGTGATGATGGTGATGATGAGATGATGGTGATACCGTTTTGCTGCCTGCTTACATCCTTTGCTGTCTGCACTCATTATGCTGACAAGTAAGGTCCCATTGATTTAGCTGAGTTTCACTACAATTGTTTCGGATCACGCACTATTGAAATGCTCTGTTCATGAATAATGTATGCCAGCAATTTAAAACCTGGATTTTGAAATGCTATCTTTCATTGTGTGTGGGGGTGTGTGCACCCTTGATTTTTGCTGTGTATTTGAGCATAGCATATTGTTCAAACAATAACTTGCATTCTGGATGTTTTGTTATTGCTATAGCTCTATTGATCCAGCCTTGCTGCAGAATGATTCCTGTAGCTTTAGTTGTATGGACTCGTATATGACATAATTTACTGGCTTGTATGGCTGTGAATAGAATTTGTAGGCTAATATGATTATGGTAAAGTGATATGTTCTTAATTCATCTTAGTATATTAGCCCATGATTCAGGGGGAGAAAACACATTCATGTTTGGTGATTAAAATTTTCCCATGTTTTTAATGATGTAGAAGTGCTGTTTTACTTCGTTAACTCTGTCGCGTGACCACCCTGACTATTATTGCATATATTAGTGTTTGCTGCTCTTTACCCTCCTTTAGCAATAGTTTTGGGAGAAGTCTCAGTTGCAGACTTGCATTCGCTTGGTTGGCCGGTGCCTTCTTGAAGCGACGTGACCACTGAGGATTTGCTGCGAAGGGAATATGTCGTGGCCCTGGTAGAACAAGTTTCATGGTTCATAATTTTCCTATGAATGAAGACTGTAATTTGAATTTGTGATGCATGGTAACATCCCTGAACATGTTTCAGCATTTGGTACTACCAAAAAATTCGATCCCATGGAAAAATATGAGATGGCAAATTGACAGAAGTCCAACAGCCTTTGTCTAGTACCGTTGTGCAATCATTCTCCGCGCGTCGTTGTGTTCATTGCTTGGTTACATTCTGGTATGTGTGGCTCTTTTATTTAGCCGCACAATAGTCACATTTTCTATTGAAAACAAGTTGAGCAAAATGTGTGTTCAAAAAAAATGTTGACATTTTGCTTAATCCATTGGTAAGATGAATCGATCCGTGTAGAATGGCCGTACGCCTACCTATTATTGCTACTTGTAAAACCAGACGACGCTGTTGAAAAACAGCAGCGCATGAATGAAAAATGCCAGGGACAGCACATGAATAGGAATGTGCACATATTCTTTGCTAAGAGGTGACATTATGGCATAGGGTAGATTAAAACGCCGCTGCTTAAGACGACTCGAGTTGTAGTACAAATGTGCACGGTTAATTGCTGACTAGCTGCTCACAGAACAGCAGCAACAGTTCCCTTGGTAAGGAAAATAGGAGTATTGCTTCTGAATCGGGACGCTCCTAAGGGGCAATAGCTTGTTCAGATACGCTTGAGAGGAAGTATTGCACGTTGTTCTCTTGAAGGGCTATAAGCTTGTTCAGACACGCTTGGGAGGGAAGTATTGCACGTTGTTCTCTTGGCAAATCCCCTGGAACGATGAAACAAGAATGTTATCTCTCCTATAATTGCATTACAGTGCAAGAAAATTTGGTAGGCAAAGTGCACTAAGTTGCTACTTGATACTCCTCTGGAAGTTCCTCCGCGACAGCCAGCGTATAGCACCCAGGAATGAACTTCCCTGCAGATTGACAAAAGGCACGAGTTGAGCTTTTCAGTTACTCCTGTAGTTAAGACACTCGAACACATATGCAATAATATGTCAATTTGTGTGTTTCACACGTAAAAACAGAGGTGATCTTCTAGATAGTCTGTAACAGCCAACATGGTAATTGCCAGAGTTAAAAAGATGCACACCACCCATATACTGCGATTGTGCAGCCCGCGTTAGGTTAGCCAATCACTACCTGACTATACCGAACTAGAAAATAAGAAAACCTACAAAAGTTTATTTATTATCCAGTGTGTCAGCTCTACAGATTACCACTAAACGCCAGTATTTGAGAATGAATTCCTGGGTAGGCAATACCGTGGCCAAAGTTTTTTTTGCCTTTTTATATTACAAAGAAAGTAATCAGTGGTCATGTAAAATGAGGTCAACAGAAACTGCGGTGAAAAATCAACCAACAAAAACCCATCAGATATATTCAACCTACCAACTATCTGTGCCTTGGTACACCAAAAAAAGCACTTACCGACCTATAAATAAATCTATTTTAGACCACTATACACATTACATGTCACAGCAAACTAAAAGGGAAGTGTAATTTCATTAAAGAATAATTAGACTTATGGGAGAACTACATACTCACCAATTCTCAACCAACGGGCAGCCCAACTCCTACCAGGATCCATCACTGAGATTATTCTGCATGCCAGAAGAGAACCTTTGTTAGCTCTCACTACATCCATCTCTCAACATGGTATTGTGCAAGTAATTGGATCGAAGGAAAACAATGAGTGAACTGCATAATTCACATATAGGAGCATGAATAAAGGTTTCTGCAAATTAGCAGCAATAATAATACAGCAAATTCCCTAAAAAACATAATAGTGTAAATTCTATTCGTCTCATTGCTAGCATGTTTGCAACACTGGTATGGGCTACCTTTTTTAACATAAATGCAATGAACTTTTGTAATGAACATTATTTTCATGTGACCCACAATCGACACAAAGGATGACAGTCAAGCAATGCAACTTCTCTCTTATCGGTTTGTGAGTAAGTTTGCAGCATGTCAAAGCACAAGCCACATCACTTATCATTAAGAGATTGCTAATAGCATGGAATTGCCACACCTCCAGCAACAATCAATCGCAGGGAGCAATCAATAGAAATATCAAATAGAAACAAACAATCGATAGCAATATAAAATAGAAACAACTTATTTCAGCGCGGTGCAGTATGATGTTACCCTGTGAAGTTGGGGGTGGTGCAGTTGACGACATTCTCGTGATCCCTGTCCATCTCGAGGAAGGGGCAGTTCTCGCAGCCTTGCTCCATGAACTGCGAAATGCACACATCAATCAGATAAACAGCAGCAAAAACACCACCGAAATCGCACAAATTTCTCACAGAGCAATCCCTAAAAGTTGCAGGCCGAAGCAGGAGAACGAAAAGGAGAGCAAAGCCGGTAGTAGTAAACCCCTACTCGCGGAGCACAGATTACTCCCCTGGAGAAAACAAAACCCTCGATCCGAGGCCGAACCAGCATGAACCCGAAACCCTAGCTGTCGAGGTTGACCGGTGCGGGTGGAGGAGATGGCGGGGTTCGCACCTGGTCGTAGGTCTTGACGAGGCGGCAGCGGAGGCACGCGCGGAGCTCGTGGCCGAAGCTCGTAGGGATCTGCGCGTACTTGGGCTGGCCGTCGTCCTCCATCCCATCGCCGCCGCCACCTCCGCCCCTCATCCTCTCCTCCCTTGTCCTGCTACTCTCTTCTCTCGTCTCCCCGCTCGTTCTCTCTCCGCCTCTCCTCTCTCGTGCCACCTCTTATGGAGCTTCTCGTGCTTGTGATGTATCGGGCCGCAAGCCTACTAGATATATTGTTGGGCTGTCGAACTTTCGAGCTTTTAAACAGGCTGATTCGAGCTTGGCTCGAGTACGTATATTTTAATGATAATTTTTTGAATAAAACAATAATTTTAAGATAATCATATTAAATAAAAGGTTAATACTGGGATAGTATATAATATCAATATATATTGGTTTATCATATGAAAATATACTAATTTACTATCTCCTCAAATAAAAAATATATAAACTACTAGACTCATGGGAAGCTCAAGCTTAGGCTTGATAAATCTCACGATTTTGATATTAGGCTTAGGATTTTTTTTGACAGCCCTATATACAACTATGGCAAGATGAATTTGAAATGGGATTTTTTTTATTTTGATTTTGTGAGACAGGGAGAAAATTAGACTATGATCTTTTGATTGGGGAAAATTCTAACTTTAGCCCAGTTTTGCAAAATCCATTTTTATCCTGAACCACACGACTGGTTGTTTTCCATTAAATTTTAAAACTAGACACATCGTATCCTAAAACATATTTCAAGGTGGTTTTGATCATTATGACTTATTTTTCACGTAGTGACATGTACATTAACAAAATATGCACAATAAGAGTATGAATTAAAAAAGTCATCTCCATTTAAAACAAACCCACTAAAAATCCAGGGTGTTTTTGTTCGGTTTTGAAGTTATAGATGAAAAATGGACTTGAGCAAAATTCATGGCTAAAAATGAACTTTACCCTTGAGTAAACTACTGCAACTGTACATCATGCTCCACTAAAGATCATATTGTACTTGGGGACGCATGAAAATCAAATGGGCCAACACATTTTAAGCCTGTGCGTCAGAAGCAGGAAAGATATCAGAATACCATCAATTTGCCTGTTACTCGATTAATTTTTAGTGACTATCTGACAGTGAGGAAGACCAAGCTGGAGAAAGGGAGCCAGGGAGGCAACGCCTTTGACCACACTTTTACTAAACTTTTGGCGTCAGAATGATCCCAGATTGCCAGTCCAACCTGTTAAGTTCCCTCCAATTACCTGCTGCTGATCACACCAAGCCAAGCCAATCACATCCCAATGAACGGAATCAGCTGCAGCTATTCTTTTCTCCTTCAGTTAATTCCCATGATACCCCATCTCGATTGGAAAGTTGCCAACATGGCAATCTGTAAGGCTGAAAAGATTCCATCTTTTTCTTCAGAGATCAGTACAGTATGACAGTACAGCTAGCTCTTCAAAGGGGAGCAAGACAGACAAGTGATGAACACCATACGCTCAACTCATCACAGGTCGCAATAATTGAGACAAGCAGTGAGATTACGTGTCACTGACGGGAACGACCCTGAATTTCCCTGACCTGCCAACAGAGACGCAGGCAGCAGCAAACACACAAGAAAGGCAGGCACCATCACTCACTTGGATATTGCAGGCAGCTGAGACATCAAGTCATGCAACTAGAACAAATACAACCATTGGGTTGTTACAAACTTACAATTAGGTACTCCACAACCAACAAACCAAACCAAGCAACCATCCATCCCAACCACAACAGCATAATCACATGCATAAATGTTAAATTAGATATCCATCACCGTTGCTTTGCCGCACCCACACCATCGATCAGATTAAAGAAGGAAAAAAAGCCAAGAAGAAGAAATGGAAACAAACCATGCAGCAGCAGTTCAATCGATCAGTCTCATCAAAGAAGAAGCTCTCCTAAAAGAAAATCACTCCTAATGACAGCAACGGAATCGAGTCCAAGAATGCAGTAGGCTATGTCCATCCATCAGGGTTTGTTAGACCAGCGCTATGCTGCTCTCGCCGCCGGGAGGCTTGCGGATCCCACCTAGGTAGTCGCGGGACGGCGCCTTGCCATCCGCGAAGATGTCACTGCCAGTCATCTCCTTCAGCTTCGCCGTGCTCAAGTGCTTCTCCGCTGTCCCCGGGGCAGCGTCCCCTTTGAAAATGTCGTTGCCGGTCAGGTCCATCAGCTTCTTCTCTGGGATCTTCTTTGCGGTTTTCACCATCCTATCGGTGTCATCCTCTCCGAACGTGATGTTGCTCACCTATTTGAGAGTCAGATCACATCAAGCAGTAAGTAAGAACGACCATTGCATGTTGTAAAACTGAGCAGAAGCTGTAGCTGTGCTTTAGAGGTCCGGACTTGTGCGCTTTGCCCTGGGGTTTGTGATGTCAAGCCATTTGCCGAGTTCCATGGCCTGGACTCTTCTGGAGGAGCAAATATGTCATGGCCGATGAGCTCCTTTGATTTCGCATTGGATATCTGCCTCTTCATCTTACTGTCGTCCTCGTTCTGAAGTGTGCCACTTAGTTCATGCTGCTTCGCCACCTCAGCTATTGAAGTTGGCCTTTTTGGAGAAACGCTTTCTTCCTGGGCGAATGAGATGTGACTTATAGTGCTAATTGCCTGTAATTAGAGAAATCAGATTTAGTCTCCATTGGAGCATACATCAGGATTAAGTCATCTCTAGTTCTAGTCAACTACTATTGTATAAGCCATACAAGTAAAATGTATCTCACCTATCTACTTCAAAAACATTACCAACCAGATAGTGGTCACTGGTCAGCAACTTACTAGAGCATGTATGTGGCAAACAATGTACCCCAGAGATGGCAAATTTAGATCTACTGATCAAACTCTCAAAAGTATGTTCAGTGGAAACACTCATAAACACTAGTTAAATTTGCAGTAGATATTACAAAATGATTTTGCTACTTCAGAAATTTCATGAAGTACGTAATCTATAGTACTATTGTAAATCTAAAAAAATATTATCTTGTATAAATTAGGATAGGCTAGAAATGAAACCCATAGAAGCCATATATCAATGTTATCTTATACCTTGTGAGCAAACAAAAAAAAGAGTACCTGACGACCTAAACCCTATTGCCTATCAACTTAAGTTATTGAATATCAAGGGTCCCTTAATAGTTTAGTCAACAGGTTCAGTTCTATTAAAAGGAAAGGCTACCAACCAATGTGTCTAAATAGTAAATCATTCCCACAACTCATCCCAACAATTTCTGATCCTTGGAGGTTACAACATTCAATAAGTTTTATTTAATAAATCACCAGTTCCTATGACTGGCATAAAAATGTGTATATAAAAAAACAGGACATTGTTAAGGAGCACTTCTCACTCGTTTAGCACAGCATCTGAAAAAATATGAACTTTCCTACTAAGCAATACTGCTGTGTGGCCAATAGAACATAAGAGATGACAAGTCAAAATATAAGGCAAACAACTTGCCCACAGTAATTATTACTAGTGGAACCAATTCAAAATAATACCCATCCAAAGTTCTTCAATATCGAGGTCCATTTTAGTTTTCCACTCAAAAAGTCCATTTCAATTGCAAGGAAAGGCTAGCAAACGGTGAGGGTGTGCGTACACCCTTCCCAAATCCCACATGATTCATTCCAACAACTTCTGACCTTGGAGGTTAGAAGACTCAACAAGTTTCATTTTAGCAACCAGCAGCTACTATAAATGCCATTCCAAATGTATTTGCAAAACAGGAAACTATTAAGTATAAGCGCTCCCTCTCAATTATTTAGCATAGCATCTGAAATTAATGAACTTTTTTTACTAAAACAAAAAATGAAAAACAACGTAAGAGATGTCAGGCTGAAAAATAAGGCAAATAAATTTGGCAGATTTTTTGCAGAAGGACCACCTGATAATTCTTTGTTACCGTTCGGATAGGCGTTGTAGAAGCATTGGCTGTTTCATCTTCCTCAACCTCGCCTCCCGCTGCAAATATGCCACTTCCTGTCATCTCCTTCCACTTGGTAGCTGAGCATGGTTTCCTGAAAGAAATAGCCTGACGGCTTAGTTTGCGCATCACTGCAGCTCGTAAATCGGCGATAACAGAGGGGCAAAAACTCCTTTCAATTAAATCACTTCTACTAACGCTCAAACCACCAAGATAGCAAGATGTCCGTAAACTTTCCACTGAGAACCATACACAAACCGAGATACTGATGATCAGTAGTTCAATAGCAATTCAACAAGAACGTTCCTAAATCCTAAATTCCTAACATGGAAGCACAATAGCATGGTGCAAGGTGGCATCAGCTACAACCGTAACAATGCAAGTTAAGTATCATCCTTGTGGGTGATATCACATCTGCAATACGGTATGTGACACTACAACCCAGTAGCTCTGTCGAGCCTATAGAACAGAACTAAAACTGCCGTGCACATCTCACCGACCCAACCGAGACTCAAATCCAGCCGATTTCACTCGATGCCATTTTCACAGTAGCAGATCAACTTCAACACCGTAGAAATTTGATCCTTCTCAATGAAAGAAACACAAAAATCGAGAGATCTAACGGCCAAGGTTAAAAAAAATATCAGCAGGAAACAAGAACAGAACACCGAATCATCCATTTCAGTGCCACAAACACAGAAACTTTTTCCACAGTCTCACCTCTTGTTGAGGCTCTCGAACTCCTCCTCGGTCACCTGCCCGCCGAACACCACCTTGCTGATCGCCTCCGACGGCTGCACCAAACCAAAGAAGAAGAAAACAAAAATGTCAGACAAAATAAACGCAAGCCGCTCCAGAGAAGAAGCGGGGCGTCGCGGCTCATTTTACGTCACCTGGTGCGGCCGGCGGTTGGGCGGCGGCGTGACCCCGGCGGCCAGCTCCTGGTTCGCGCCCTCCGGCCACGTCAGCAGGTCGGCCGTCGACGTGTGGAACTTCCTCACCGGCGCCGGTCTCTCCATGTCACCCTCCCCTCCCTCCCCCGCCGCCCTCTCTCTCCACCACACCCTTCTCTCCCAACCCTCTGAGCAACTCAGGTGCAGCAGCAGGTGACTCCCTCTCTCTCCAGCTCGATTCTCTCTCCTCTCTCTCTCTCTCTAAAAAGGCGAGGAGGAGGGGTGAGGTGAGAAGTGCAGTGGAGTGGAGTGGAAGGAAGGTGAGGGGTCGCTATGTGGCCTCACCCTTTTTAAAGACGCGCCCACCGCCCCGCGCCCCACCCACTCTCCTCCACAATCTATGACATGTGGGTCCCACCCGTCCACCGCCTCCCGCGTGAGTCTGACCAGTGGGTCCCACCACGCAAGGGGGTTGACCGCGTGACGGGGAACGGGGAGCGAGCCGTGCGCCCCCCGTGGCCTTAACGTAACGTACGCAAACGACGCCCTCTCGTTGTTTTTTTTTTTGAATTTTGGAACGCCGGCGGCTCGCACGGAACGAACAAAACGGCCGGATTTGCGCGTTGCCGTTTTGTACGTATGTCTACTACTAGTAGTACTACTATCGGTTTCTCTCTCTTGGCCGTTGCGTTGTGGATGAGAATGTTCTAGACTCGTACTAGTATAATCTACTGCTCTGAGTAGCCCTGTTCTGCTCTCTCCTGCAGTCAAAACACGCGACGTGATTAAAAAAATACTGTATGCTCGTAGTACATTTGCACGGTATTTTTCAGTATTAACTGTGAATCTGAATATGGCTGTAAAATTCTCTTGCTTTTTTATAAGTATAAATAAATGAACTCTTAGAATTCATTTGCATGTGATGGATAGAGTGCAAATTCCCACAGTTTTCCATAAGCATATTTTTCGAATTTTTAAAAATTATCTAAAAGTTATTTTATAATAGCTAATACTTAATTAATTATTTACTAATAAGATATCTTTTTTTACGCGATTATCTGCTAAAAAATATTTTAAAGAAAATTTACATAGAAATTTTTTACACGGAAAATGGTACTGTCATTAATCTTGGCTTAACAAATGCAGAGATAGAAGATACGCACGGAGGAAGGTACAATGTTGGCTTTCAAGCAGCGGTGTTTGATTTGATATTTTGATTTGATTAGACACCGTCCTCAAAGGCCACAACTAGCTTACTCCATAGGCATTATATTGCCCAACCATAAACGGGGTTGCAATAAGATTCATAAGATGTGCCAAACAACCACTAATAACGGATTTCTCGTGGGCATAAACGCCTTGTCAAGTGACGCGTCTCAGCTTATCTATCCTAATCCTACCATGGTGGAGCACCAAACCAAAAACCCCCATGCAACTCAGCAACTGTGCAAAGCAATCCTTTCAACCAACAAACCATCCGTTCTAGATACTGAACAGGTAGTGGCTGCCTTTTGTGTTTCTTGAGATTCTTGTTTATCAAGTAATTATGTACAATTACTACCACTTGTAGTTTCAAAAGCACCAAGCAAACTCTATTTTCTGCAAATAAGTAAAGTTATATGGAAAAGGCGGATTTATTCTTCACTGCATAATGGTACTACGTGAAAATTATGTGTTGTAGATATGTCCTATTTAGACTTCTAGTTATAACAAGACGGCATGTGAGTTGTTGCCATTGGAGAAGTCTAGCTTGGAGATTAACAACTGATATAGCTCTCTTGTCACAAATGGATTGACTGATGATTTAGAACACTAACAAGGTCATCAAGACTAAATTTAATCTATTATTTTTAGAATATTTTAAAAATCATTAACATTATGATTGTAAAAAGTACCTTTTGTTATCAATCCTAAATTCATTTTTGTTTGGATTTAAGGATGGAAAATCGTATAGCGGAGAAAAAACGGACTGCTTTCTGCGAAACTCATGTATCCAAGAAAAAAAAAGATTGAATGCTACTCCTACATTCATCAAGCATCAGAATGAATGCTACCCCTACATTCCATCAAGCATCAACTCTTTCACTGTTTTGCGTGTTCATCAATTAGATGCTGCAGGTGGCTATTAGCCACCTTGACCATTCTTTATTCAGCTATAAACAATAGGATTGCAAATCAAGATTCAAAGCTACCATTATCTTAGTGGCCTGGTGATTAACTTATCATTCTCCAAAAAGCGAAATAATTGAGCCCTAACCAACGACTAATTAATCATTTTATATCAACAATAACTGCGTATTGTGTAGCTTTGAATATACGTAGAAGCATAGCTTGTGGTCATATGCCACTCGACGAGCTTATGACGTATAAACGTGACTGCCTATCTAGACCTTCTCCTAATCCTCTCCTCTTAACTTTCATTTCATTAAGGTTGTTGGATCGATCGATCGGGCCCTTCCTTTCGTTCTTTTGTAAGTTGATGTTAATCTTGTATTCTTAATCCCAAGGAACAAAATGGACATGTCTGATCATTCATTTATTGACTTCTACTTCTTTTTCTTCTTGGCCACCGTTGCCCGGAGAACAACAACGTTGGACAAAACTTGAGCAATGTTTAAGCAAAAAGTCATTATGGAGAACAGGTTTGTTTGGTTTGACGTCCTACAATTTATTGGTAGTTCTGTTATTTCTGTAGCTAATGTTGTATTTGTTTGCTACTCCACTAATTAACAAGAGTGGAAAAGATTTGACGCCACCAAATTTTAAGTAGCGCAACGTGTGTATGTTTTGCTACCAAAGCAAGGTTTATGACGGAAAAACACTAGTGATGAGCTGGTTGCACGACACCTACTACGATTCAACTATGATGTCCACAAATATTTCACACAACACGAATGCGCTTTCAACGTGTTTTTAGTGAGCTAGGCATTTGTTGCTAGTCTCCATCTTCTTAATATATGTTAGGGATCATATTCATATATGTGTGAGTAAGGTGGATATATCTAGTAGTATGAATAGATTGTATTTTTCATATAATCATAGAAAAATTAATTAAAGTAGTAAGGTTTATCATAATTAGGCGATTCCCTGCATAATTTAATTTTTTATATAAAACTAAATATATAATTGGATTTTATATATAACTCTTACTGTAAATTCCTTTTTAATCTATATTTACAATATAATAGATTTCAGTGTAATCAAACTTAAGCTGGTAAACCAAAGAACCGACATTACGAGGAACCAATCCTCGCTGGAATGACACATCGTTGATCATATCCCAAGCTAACTATAAGCTTCCTCCATGTGCAATGCACCTTTGCTTACCATGCATCACAAGATAAGTTAAATTAGCACATCCAGGCACTGACAAAGTTCATCAAATTAGCACGTAGCATGTTGCATTCTCGACATGTGTTTGTGTTTGTGTGTGAATTGACACCCACTATAGCTTCCGTGCAAACACGGTCTTTGTCTAACTTTGCTTGGATTCCCTGCAATGTCAGAGGGCGGCTCATCCCACACACCACTGTACTGACTGTAGAGGCGGCATTTTTTTTGCAAATAAGCTCTTCATCCAATGAGAAGGCTCTAGAATAGGTACTCATTGGTGAAATAAAAAATAATTTTAGGAGGTAAATTGAACAAACGGTGGGCCTTTTGGGTTTTTGTGGAAAAAGGCGTTGGCGCCTTCACGTGGTGCGCTTTTACTTTTTGCCCCACCATGGAGTGGGGGGGGGGGGGCGCGAAAAAAGTCAAGATAAAATTAATGGGCTGGATGGATGGACGGCGCCGATTGGTGGATCGGTACGCCTGTGGTGGCGCACATGTGGTGGCGCGGATTGGTTTCAATGAATGAGTTTTGGGCTCGGGTCTGACCTGTCTGGCCCTCAACTTTACTCCTCATGAATTCTCTCTTCATTGAACTGAGATGCTATGGTCGGGTGTACTATATTTGACCTCACTGCTAAGGTCAAAAAAAGGGAAAATTAGCATGAGAAACAAAAAAAAAATGAAAGATACAAATTATGCTGAAAAAGGTAAATTGTCAACATAATTTGGTCTATCTGACATAGCTAGAATGGATGCATCGAGAGATTTTTTTAATTTTTATGATACTATTTAAAGATATAATATATATAATATATTTTTTAAAAGTATGCTATTTAACATTCTAGCAAGCATGCAAATAAAAATCCAAAATAAAAAAAATTAACAGGGCTTAATGTCCTTTTGTTTCTCCATATGTAATCTAACCTTAGTGAAGAAATTGGGTTGTGCTAAAGAGGACCTAATGAAGGGTGAAATTAGTTGCAGATATATATAAAAGTGTATAAGTAAGAGCATCTATAAAATATGGTCATAGTAGAAGATCTGATTTATGTATCACTTTTTTCAATTAGATGTAACTATCTAATAAGACTGAATTTGGCCTGCGAAATATGGCTGACACAAAAGATAGTTAATCAGGCTAATATGGCAACTTTCTAACACGTCTTCACAGATGAATCGTCGGTGGAAATAACGTTTAGAGTGAATCAAAATTCCGTGAAAACGGAAGATGGTAGCCCTTGGGAAGATATCAGTAAACTGAGACGTCGTAGGGATATAAAGGACGTGAAAATCACCAAATGCAACATGCACCTAAACGAAGTGTGGATAGATCTTACGCTATTGCTGAATAGGATTAGAAGATATGTAAACTACGCTAATGTTGTCGCAGTACACAAAAGTTGTCTTGCACAGATAAGTATACAGTTCAGATAATAGATGACATAGCCAAGTGACTTCAACAACAACATTGATGACCACTCGATACTCAGCCTCCGTACTGGAACGAGGAATCGTATTCTGGCGCTTGGATGACCATGAGACCAAGTTGTCACCGAGGAATACTGCATATCCATATGTTGATCGATGGGTGTCAGGACAGCCAGCTCAATCAGCATCAGAGTAAACAACCAAGTCAGACTGAGAAGAGAGATGCAAGAATAGACCCATATGCAAGGTACCGCAAACATAATGCAAAATGCGCTTGAGGGCAGCAAAATGAGGCTCCCGTGGGTCATGCATGTGAAGGCAGACTTACTAAACTGTATAGGAGATATCCAGTCGGGTAAAAGTGAGATACTGAAGAGTATCCATGAGACTGTGAAAATCCATAGGATCAGACATTGGGGCGTTGTCCGCAAGGGGCCTCGGATTCACATCAACCGCGCGTGGAGCAAGGTTTGCAATCAGACATGCCAACACGGTCAAAAATCTCAATCATATACTGACGCTGAGAAAAAAAGAGTCCTGAGTTTGTATGCTGAACATGCATACTAGAAAATGATGGAGAGCGTCCAAATTTTTTATGGAGAACTCCTACCGAAGGGTGTCAATAAATACGCCGGAGTAAGCCGTTAGATGAAGATATTAGTACAATGTCATCCACATAAAGCAGGAGATAGACAATATCTGTACCATGGTGATAGATGAAGAGAGACGTGTCTAACTTGGCTTCAATAAAACCGAGTTGCAGGAGGTAGGAGACAAACCTATTGTACCATGCTCATGGCGCCTGTTTGAGTCCATAAAGAGAATGGTTGAGGCGACACACATAATCAGGATGACTGGAATCCTTAAAACAAGAACGCTAAGTATAATAAACTATCTTAGACAAAGTACTATAGAGAAATGCATTATTGGCATCTAGCTGATGGATAGGCCATGAGCGTGAGAGAGCGAGAGAGAGGACAATTCATATGGTTGTTAGCTTGACGATGGGACTGAATGTCTCTAAAAAATCAACACCTAGTCACTATATGAAACCACAAAGAACCCAGTGAGCCTTGTAGCGCTCAAGAGAACTATCGACATTAAATTTATATTTGAATACCCATTTGTCTATCACCACATTGGACTGCGGTGGTCGAGGAATGAGATCCTAGGTGTGATTGGACAGAAGCGCTGAGTATTCTGCCTCCATAACGGTTCGCCAATTCGGATTGGCGAGAATGGCATGGTAACTTCGGGGAATTGATGACAGTTGGGTAGCCTTAAATAATGCAGGCTGACGAAACATGCGCTTACCACGTGTGACCATACTTTGTTGATTTGTCACGGGGGCAAATGGGACTGCGTTGGGAGGAATAGGCGCTAGAGCCAAGGGACTGACAACCACGGCTAGAACGAGTGGTACAGTGACGACCGGTGCTAGGGAAGGTAGTGCTGGAGCCAGGCGCCAGGAGTAGACCAAATCCCGGTACCAACCTGGAGATAGGGAAGTAGCTAGAGCAGAGGGAGCCGAGGCCTAAGGGCGACCGCCACCTGTGAACGATGACGGATCAGTAGGGAGCGCTGCAGGTGAAGGTAGGTCGTAGGGCATCACTGTCGCAGGCACCATAGGACACGATGTCGCGTGATGTGATCCAGATGATGCACTAGGTGATGACACAGCTCTAGAGGCACCGACTGTATGTGGCAATGCGGTGATAGCGTCTGATCGTCCTGCAAAAGAAAAATGTGATAGGGCGAGGGGAGCTGGCACTGGGTTAGGGGTATCCTCCAAAAAAAATAAAAGGCTGCACGTGTAGGTAGAGAGGGATCCTCAGAAAAGGGAAAAGAGGACTCTTCAAAAATCATATGACGCGAGATGATTTGATTTATATGACGATCATGACAAATATAGCCTTTGTGGTTTGGAGAATAACCGAGGAATACACATAGGGAGGAGCAGGGGATGAGTTTGTGAGTGGTTGTGGTGGAAAGATTGGGTTAGCACTTGCAACCAAAGACCCTAAGATACTCGTAGGAGGGATGCAACTCGAATAGAGCAAAGCGAGGTGTCAAAAAATTAAGTGTTTTGGTTGGAAGAATGTTAAGTAGATGGGTGGTGACGCCGAGGGCCACAGCACAAAAAGTGGGAGGGGTGCTAACTTGAAACAACAGAGAGTGAACAACATTATTAGTGGTGCGAATAATACGTTCAGCTCTACTATTTTGAGTGGAGGTATAGGGACATGATATTCGAAGATGAACGCCATGGGATAGGAAGAAAGTGAGAGCACGGAGGTTGTTGAACTCGTGGCCATTGTCTCATTGAACTCCCTCAATGCTGACCCTAAACTATGCGCGGATATAAGCAAAGAAGTTAGAAAGAGTGTTAAAGGTGTTAGACTTTAGATGCAAAGAAAATGTCTAGAGGTAATGAGAACATTCATTTAGAATAACTAGATAATATTTATGATCAAAAATACTAGTGACAAGAGATGTCCAAAAATCACAATGAATTAATTGAAAATTGTGTGTGGCACGCGAAGATGAAACGTGGAAGGGTAAGCGGGTATGCTAACCTAGTTGACAAGCATGACAGAGAGTATCGTTAGCATTTTTATTATAAGGAATGGCTAAAGAATGTGCTAGTCTGGATAGGACGTCATGTCCAGGGTGCCTAAGACACTAATGCTAAAGTGAATACGAGGAGGACGTATGGAGAGCAGCCGCCGGGAAGCGTAAGGAGTAAAGGGGTTTAGAGGTGTAACATCGGATGATTTCCCTTCGAGTAGGAAGATCCTTCACATAACAGTCAAAGGAGTCAAACTCCACAGAACAATTGTCATCAGAAGTGAACTGGCGAATAGAAATAAGATTTTTAATGAGGTTTGGAGACACAAGAACATTATTAAGATGAACCTAAGGAGAAATATGTATAACGACAGTGAAAGTAATTGGAATGAGATTCCCGTTACCGACAACAATGCTAGAGAAAGAGTGACAAGAAGAGGCAATGACTTGAGAGAGAATAACAGCATCAAAGATCATATGATTGGTGGCGTCAGAATTGAAATACTACTCATGCTATGGCGATTGCTGCAGAGTCATAGTCTGAAAATTGGCCGCTAGTGCCTGTGTATTCCATCCTGGTGCCATTGGTGGGCATGACGGCACGGAAGGAGACGAGACCCCCATTGACCAGTCCACTGTCCATGTGGACCAGTGAGTAGGGCATGGGGTGGCTAGACTGGCACAATTAAAGGACGAGGCGCTTGCGGCCCGGACCACATTTGAATAGATTCGAACCATACGTTGAAGATAGTGGGCCACACACCATTAGGAGCATGTCCTGTGTGATTCCTAGGAGCAATATAAATAGAACCGACGCTAGCATTAGAAATCACACCAGTGCCTGTGCCTGCACCGCCGCTGTTGCTGTCGGAGCCTTCGTGGCCACCTCGTCAACCACGCTTACTGCGCTGCTGGTAGAACCCGCCACTGGAGTTGCCGCCAGGAGTCCCCGATTGCGGATAAGCTTGATATCTGACCAGCGGAACAGTCAACGGTGGGTGGGGAGATGGTGGCTTGAGTCCACTTGTTCTAAAGGCAGCAAGAGCTATGGCAGGGGAGGTCTTATCCATGGTGAGTTCTTCTGAGTGCAGGTCATCATGCTCCTGTATGAAGGAGGGGAATGAATTACTACGGCGGAGATGGAGCCCGATGGAGGTGAAGCACTCATTGAGGCCTTGGATGATGTTGAGGACGAGGGTATGGTCGGTGATGTGTTCGCCAAGGTCACCAAGGTCCTCGGCCATGTGCTTGTAGCAACGACAGTACTCGGCGATGGAGAGGTTTCCCTGCTAGAAGGAGCGGAACTCCTGATCGACGTAGAGAGCACGGGTTGTACGGTTCCAAAGGAACTAGGACTCGATTACGGGCCAAGTCATCCGGGCAGTGGTGCCACGCTAGGAGATGGCATCGGCGAGGTCGTCGGAAATGGCCCCGAGCAGCCAGGTGCAAACGACACAATCCATACATACCCTGTCCAAGGAGTGGGACGCGATGTCGTTAGAGAGGATGTAATGCTCCAAGGAGAACTTTTCGACGGTTAGGAGGAACGACTCGGGCTACCGAGTGTAGAAGTTGGAGGTGACGTCGAGGAGCAACGGCACAAGAGTGTGGATGTTTTGCACGGTGATAGCCTGGGCATGGAAGTTCAGAAGGGCAGCTGCCTTGTGTTGAAGAAGGGTGGCATCGAGAGTGGTAGTATCATCGCCTGTGATGGAGCCGTCATCTGTGACATCGTCTTCTTCATGATGTGGCTCCGTAGTTGCGCATTCTCGAGCAGCGCGGTTGAGGGCGTCGTGAAGGCGGTCATCGACCACACCGTGCTTGATTTGGGCGAGAGCGGCCTTGCGTTCTGCTTTTGCCGCACGAGCGAGAGCAGCGGTATGGGCGCTTTTGGTCGCGTGTTCACGATCCTCTTGGGTTGCTGCGTCAACGACGATGGGAGGGTGTTGGAGAGGATCTTCTAGGGTAGCAGCACGAGTTTCCTTGGTATGCTAGAGAGCAGCAACGTCGGTGAGATCCATTAATCGTTGCGGCGAAGGAGAAAAGTTATCGCGACAGTGGAGATGGAGGAAGTGAGCGACGTGCTAGGCAATGGCACCAGAGAGATTGGTGCTCTGGGGTGGCACATTGGATGGCGGCGTTGGAGAGGTAGGCATGCTGGGCAGCGGCACCAAAGGGGATGACACGCTAGGTTGGCATTGCGGTGTCGGAGAGATGGCACGCAGGACGGTGGCGCCAGAATTTTGCCATACTGGTGGCACTGAAGAGGAGTCAGTGGTGGTGAGTACGATGTGAAAAGTGGAGCCAAAAAAGTAGTTAATTATCTGGGCTCTAATTGCATGAAATCTGAATTCTGTACTACATGTTACAGGTATATATAGAAGTATAATGAGACTGAATTTAGTCAATGGAATATAACTGGCACAAATCAATCAGGCCAATATGTTCTTTTGAGGAAGGGATATCACAGGTATGAGTAAATGAAACTATTATAGTAATGATGCCAAAGAAGAATGCACGGAATGAAATGAAATATTTCAGACCGATTAGTTTGTGCAATGTAGTTTATAAAGTGGTGGCAAAGTGTATGGTGAATAGGCTGAGATCTCTGTTACAAGAGATTATTTCATAATCGTAAAGCGCATTTGTACCAGGACGTATGATCACGGATAATGCGCTCATTGCTTTTGAATGTTTTCACTATATTCATAAATGTAGCATGAAGAATAAGAATTTTTGTGCCCTGAAATTAGATTTATTGAAGGCTTATGATCGAGTCGGCTGGGACTTTTAAAATGGTGTGCTAATGCGCGTGGGTTTTGATGTTAAATGGAGACCATGGATAATGGCATGTGTAACTTCGGTGCGGTACAATATGCGTTTCAATGGTTGTTTTGCTAGAGCCTTTTAAGCCAACAAGAGGCTTAAGGCAAAGTGATCCACTCACTCCATACTTTTTCCTTTTATTGCTGATGGCCTATCAAAAATATTAGAATAAAGGTGTGCCGTGGAGCACCAGGAGTTTCACACCTTGTGTTCATAGATGATAGTTCATTGTTTTTCAAAGTTGAGATTGATCAGCCTAAAATGATCAAGGAAGTAATGAATCTGTATGAAAGTAGTACAGGATAACAGATAAACCCGACAAAGTGTTCACTACCGTTTAGTGATTTATGTTCAGATGATGAAAGGCAGGAGGAGATGAAACACAGAGTTACAGATTAAGCATACAACTTTTGAAGAAAAATACCTGGGGCTCCCGATCCCAGATGGACGCAAGGCACAAAAAATTCTAGCCAATTAATGATCGGTTGTCGAAGAGAATGACAGACTAGGGAGATAAATATTTATCTTCAGCGGCAAAGTAAGTTTTGGTGAAGAGTGTTGTACATGCTTTACCCACTTACACAATAGGGGTGTTCAAAATGTCAGACCAATTTTGTGATGATTATTCTGGAATGGTTAGGAATTTTTGGTGGGGGTATTCAAAAGATGAAAGAAATGTTCATTGGATCAGATGGGAGAAACTAACTAGTCCGAAATATCATGGAGTACTTGGTTTCAGAGACATGAAATGTTTTAACCAAGCTTTACTAACTCAACAAGCTTGGAGGCTACTTACAGAACCGAAAAGTTTATGTGCGAGATTCTTAAAGGCAAAATATTGTCCAAATGGTACTTTTAGTGATACAGCTTTACCTTCGGTGTCATCTCCGTCTTGAAAAGGTATTCTGTACGGGCTGAAGTTGCTAAAGAAGGGATTGATATGGTGAATAGGAGATGGTCAATCAATTAAGATATGGCGTCATCGATGGGTTGCACATGGTAACAAACTCGAGGTGTTACAAAAGAGAAACTGAACTAAGCTCACTTGTGTTTCTGAACTTTTGGAACCAGGCACAAAAGAATGGAACGAGCCTTTGGTCAGACTGTTGACAAAGGAGGAAGATGGAGACATTAAAAATCAGATTACCTGTGAATGACCTAGCTGATTATCATGCCTGGCTTATAGAGAAATTGAGATTGCTGACATACCACTGGTCTGGGTTATATATATATACCCAACTCCTCTTATATACTCTTAGAGTCTTAGTCACTGTACACATTCTACATGGTATCAGAGCGAGTCTAGACATCTCCGATGCGCTAGCTTCTCCCTCCGGCGAGTCGACCCTTTCCTCCTCATCATCGACGTCTTCTTTCCATCACCAACCCCATTCTCGGTATTCTCCTCGCTCTCTCGCCCCTGTTTCTTCTTCTTCTCGTCTCTCCCGCAGTCACCTTCTTTTCTCTGTTCCACCTCCGCGCGACCAGACGACGGTCTCGATCCGCCTCCTCGTCTCGCCTCGCACCCGTCTCCGCTCTTCTTCTTGCCTCGTGCATCTCTTCTTCTCTGACGCCGGCGCACCTCCGCGCTCGTCATCTTCATCAGCTGAACTCGTCCGCCCTCCCATCGGCTGGAACCCTCCCTCAGTTCTTGCCTTTTCCGACACGCTTAACGGCTCTCGGACGCGAACCTTCTCCCCTCATGTTCGAGCCAGTCCAACGTGTCCACGTGTCCACGGACACGAATCCCTGCCTCTCGGACGCGAACATATTCTCTTCGCGTCCGACCACTCCCCGCCTTTTTCGTCACTGCCCTCAACCAGATGACGCTCCAACCACAGCACCCTTAGGTGCTAGACTCTGGGGTGTCTTCACACATGGCGTCATCGGCCGGTATACTTCGCTTCTGTCACCCCTCTTCCTCCCCTTTTGTCACCATCGGCAATGGTCACTCTCTTCCTGTCCAATGCTGAGGTGACTCCTCTCTATCTACATCCACTACTAACCTCCCCCTACGCAATGTTCTTATCGTCCCTTCTCTTATTTACAATCTTATATCTGTTCGCCAATTCACAAGAGACAACAACTGCTCTATTGAATTTGACGCGTCTGGTTTCTCTGTGAAGGATATCCCAACCCGGCGACAGATCCTTCGCTGCAATAATGGCGGAGACCTCTACACCATTCCCGCTGCGTCGTCCACTCCACACGCCAGCGTCGCCCTCTCCACCAACCTTTGGCGCCTTCGCCTCGGCCACCCCGGCCCCGACGCTGTCGCCACCCTCCATCGCAGCGCCTCCATCCGATGTACTCACAGCAGCTCCATAGTTTGCCACTCATGTCAACTTGGTAAATATGTGCGTCTGCCCTTTTCTAGTTCTCTCTTGTACCTCGCGTCTATTTAAACTTATACATTGTGATGTATGGACGTCTCCAGTTAAAAGTGTCTCCGGTAATCAGTATTATCTTGCTATACTTGACGATTACACACACTATTGCTGGACCTTCCTGCTCATCCACAAATCCGAGGTCACCTCTCACCTCACTCACTTCGTCACGTACGTGTCCACTCAGTTCAACCTCCTCATCAAGGCTTTACAAGCCGATAACGGTACGAAATTCGTCAACCATACCGTTACAAACCTCCTCACCTCGTAGGACATCCATCTCTGGCTCTCTTGTGCCTACACCTCTCCTCATAACGGCAAAGCAGAGCGCCCCCTTCGCACCCTCAATAACATCAGTCACACCATGCTACTTCACGCCCACTTACCTGCTACTTATTAGGCCGAAGCTCTGGCTACTGCGACGTACCTTCTCAATCGGCGGCCATGCTCTTCCATTCAAAACAATGTTCCCTATGCCCTTCTCTACCGCACGGTGCCCGACTACTCCCAACTTCACGTTTTCGGGTGCCTCTGCTACCCAAATCTCACCGCCACAGCTTCCCACAAACTCGCTCCCCGCTCTACCGCCTGTATTCTCCTCGGCTATCCCACCTCTCACAAGGGATACCGATGTCTCGACCTTTCTACCCGACGGATCATCGTCTCTCGTCACGTCATCTTTGACGAAACATGTTTTCCCTTCAGTCTACTTCATCCGAGATCCTCTTCTAGTGATCTCGACTTCCTCCTCACCAACAATGTCGACCAGGTCTCCTCCACTGTCCTCTCCATCGGCCCCCTCATTGGCCGCTGCTGAGGATTTACCCTTCACATATCCCACCACTACTCGGTCCGATGTCCTCACCATCGGACCCCCATCGGACCCAACTCCATCGGCCGATACAGATCCTATTTATCCTTTAGCCGATACCATTCCCTCTCCATCGGATACCCCACTTCCATCGGCTCCTCAGTTTCCATCGGCTCCCCCACCCTATCAGCTGATCCATCTCTATCGGACCGATCGTAATACTCGGCCCATCTGACCTCATCGGCTCAGGTCGATCTAATTCCTTCTTTTCCTCTCGTCTACAGTCGCCGACTCGGAGCCGATAACGTCCCCACCCGACTAGTTCTTCCCATTACTCTTGCACCTCCATCGGCTCCAGTTCCCTCCACCTCTCACATGGTCACCCGCTCCCAGACCGGGTCTCTTCGCCTCACTTAGCACTACGATCTCTCCGCCGTCCACAGCTCTATCTCGCCCATCCCGGTGACTTATCGCTCAGCCCTAGCCGACCCTCAGTGGTGCGTGGCCATGGCCGACGAGTACAAGGCCCTTATGGACAACGAGACCTGGCGCCTTGTTCCCCGACCTCCCAGCGCCAACATTGTGACTAGTAAGTGGATTTTCAAACACAAATTCCACGTCGATGGCTCCCTTGCCCGTCACAAGGCTCGCTGGGTAGTCCGGGGTTTCTCCCAATGACCCAGTGTCGACCACGACGAGACCTTCAGTCCTGTTGTCAAACCCGCCACTATCCGAGTCGTCCTCACCTTGGCTGCCTCTCG
Organism: Oryza coarctata; assembly: GCA_030770085.1. Classification (NCBI taxonomy): domain Eukaryota; kingdom Viridiplantae; phylum Streptophyta; class Magnoliopsida; order Poales; family Poaceae; genus Oryza; species Oryza coarctata. The sequence goes on from CM061475.1 coordinate 18,215,490, forward strand.
CTCCTGGTCGATCCATCAACTAGACGTGAAGAACACTTTTCTTCACGGCCACCTGACGGAAACAGTCTACTGCCAGCAGCCCCCAGCCTTCGTCGATCCTTCTCATCCTGACGACGTCTGTCTTCTTCAATGCTCTCTCTACGGCCTCAAACAAGCCCCTCGTGCCTGGTACCAGCGCTTTGTTGCCTATCTTCGGCACATCGGCTTTATGGTCTCTGCGTCCGATAGTTTCCTGTTCACTTTCCATATCGGCTCCGCCACTACCGATCTACTTCTCTATGTCGATGACATTGTCCTTACAGCGTCTTTGATATCTCTCCTCGACTAGATCATGGCTCGACTCCACTCTGAGTTCGCCATGACCGATCTTGGTTCTCTCCACCATTTCCTTGGCATCTCCGTAACCCATTCCTCCCACGAGCTCTTTCTTTCCCAACGCCAATACGCCGTCTACCTTCTCCAGCGTGCGGGCATGGCCGATTGTCACCCCACGACCACCCCGATCGACACTCGAGCCAAACTCTCCGCTGCCGATGGCGCCCTCGTTGCCGATCCCTCTCACTATCGGAGTCTTGCCGGGGCTCTCCAATACCTCATACTCACCCGGACCGACCTCACGTACGCTGTCCAGCAAGTGTGCCTCTTCATGCACGCTCCGCGCGAATCTCACCTCGCGCTGCTCAAGCGCATCCTACGCTACGTGAAGGGCACCCTCTCCAGCGGGCTGCATCTCATCTCCAGCCCCATCGACTCTCTCACCGCATACTCCGACGCGGACTGGGCAAGCTGCCTCGACTCTCGACGCTCTATGTCCGGCTACTGCGTTTACCTCGGTGACACTCTCGTATCCTGGTCCTCAAAACGCTAGATTACAGTGTCCTGGTCCAGCGCCAAAGCCGAGTACCGCGCCGTCGCCCACGCCGTTGCTGAGTGCTGCTGGCTTCGCCAGCTTCTCCAGGAGCTCCGTGTACCCCTCTCCACCGCGACCATTGTCTACTGCGACAATGTCAGTGCCGTTTACATGACCGTCAACCCGGTCCATCACCAACGCACCAAGCACATCGAGATCGATATCCATTTTGTCCGTGACAAAGTCACATTAGGACAGGTTCGGGTGCTCCATGTACCATCGGCACATCAGTTTACTGATATAATGACTAAAGACTTGCCCACGGCTTTGTTCACCTGTTTTCGGTCCAGTCTCTGCGTCCGTTTCCCTCCCGCTACGACTACGGGGGTGTTAGATAGACCACTGACCTGAGTTGTATATATATATATATAGACCTGACCCCCCTTATATAATTTCGGAGTTTTAGTCACTGTACACATTCTATGTTACAAGTGCTTATAGACTGGCCAGGAACTTAGCCAAAGCACAGGTCCAGGCTACCTCCAGCACGGCAACTGACGGGGAGAGAAAATTATGGTGGAACATTTGAAGACAAATGTGCAACGAAAGGTTAAGGTGTTTGTGTGGAAGCTCACACAAGACAGTCTACCAACGTGGAAGAATAAAAGAATACAGAAAATTGAAATATGTGGTAGCTGCCCTATATGTGGGGTAAAGAAGGAAAGTGGGTATCATGCAACGGTGGAATGCACCAAAGCCAAAGCATTGCCTGATGACTCACAGTTTGCAATGACAGGACTTGATTGGCTACTTGTGTTGTTAGAAGGCCTAAACATCTCTGACAAAACACGTGTTGTATATGTTATGGAGGGCATGGTATCTCTGAAATGATCAGATCCATAGCAAAGGCATGGCCAAAATCTCTAAGTGCGCAACTTTCCTTGTCAATTATGAAAACACACTGTCGCCAATCTGACAACAACCTAATGATGTCAAAGGGAAAGGGAAGATATATATTGAACAAACGGAGAATGTATATCAGAATCGGTCTGTGCAAATTGAAAAATGGCAATGCCCACATGAAGGACAAGCGAAAGTTAACGTGGATGCTGCTTTCAAGGAAGACACTAGCGAATTAAGTGCTGAAATTATCGTAAGAGATAGCAGAGTTGTGTTGCTGGCAGCTCATAAACCCCTACATTTGTGCAACTCTGCGGTGCAGGCGGAGGCCCTAGATTGCCTAGAGGGACTCGGGTGGCGATGGAATGGATTCATATGCCGCTAATCTTGGAAACTGATAGCGCTAAAGTGTTTGCATTTGTGTCGAACAAGAATCCCTCGAAATCGTCATGGGCAGCGATGATTACTAAAATGAAAGATGCCATGTAATGTTTTCAAAGTGTGCAAGTGCACAAGATAAGGAGAGAGGCTAATAGGGTAGCTCATACTCTTGTTTAAATGGAGACGAGTTAAAGGTCCTGCCAAGAGTGGAGATTATGTGCGCCTGCACGAATTCTAGATTTATTGAACAGGAATGTAATCCTTTTTTAGTCATTAATAAAGCTCTCGCTTTGCTGTCAAAAAAAAGCTTAGAGTAGAAATCCCGTGTAAAGTGGTTCAAAACAATATATCCTGTGCTGTAGAGGCCTCATTTGCCCTGCCCATACAGATTCATAGGCCGTAAATTGAAATTAAAATGAAAGTCTGGCTCATATACATCAGTGAATGCATCAGAACTTCAGACCATGTAAATGAGATGGGTCGGATATGCACAACAGCAATGCTCAATCGAGAAGAAAAAAAGTTCACCGGACATCCCTCAACTATAGGTCACCTCTATTCACATCTCTTAACCATAAAACTGCTAACAATCAAAACTTTTACAAGTCAGGTCAAGTCTCTTGGTGGTCTGGATAGCATTTTCATGACGTGTCACGTGTTAACTTAGTCTTCATCGTAGACGTTTACGTGGTGCCTACTTGACACTAAAAAAAAAAAACCTCGCTTTTAGTGTCAATTCTATCCAAAAAATATTTGAAAACTTTAACATACTCAAATTTTTTGGAATTTTTTTGCGAAGAGTTTTAATTTTACTCTTCTTGAATTTTATTTAAATTGGAGTAATCTTATTTTCTTTTAACCTTCCTTTTTATCTCTAGCCTAAATTTCATTGAGTTTTACTTCCAAATTAAAATCTCAAATTTAAATTTATTTCTAATTTTCGTAAAGCCTTCAATTTATTTTTGCTAAAACCCTATACTTTTAGCACACCCTTCTCTCCTCCTTTTCCTTCCCAAATAATTATTATAATTTAAACTCCTTTGACTCCCTATTCCAAAAGTAATCCTAACATTTATTGGGTCCGTCAAATACCATTTTCAATCTCCCAATAGTCCACAAACTCATTCCTTTGGATTTATTTTATTCCTATAGAAATTCCTATGAATCCCCATTCAAAATCATCCTCAAAAATCCAAATGACCCACCAACAAATTCTTTTAAATTTGATCTCCTTTCCTAGTCATTTTATCTCTACAAAATTCACAAAAACTTCCAATTCCTTTTGGGCTGAAATCCCTCCATTCGGCCCAATTGTTCTTCCTTTCCCCTCCACTTCTCCCTCCTCCTGGGCCACTCTGGGCTTCAAGCCAGGCCGTGCCAGCGCAGCCAAGCGAGTGGCCCAGCCGAGACGAAGCCCAGCTAAACCGGCCTGCGGGGCCACAGTCCCGTCTCCCCTTCCGGTGGGCGCCGCCGTCGTCGACTCCATGGGCGCCGCCACCTGCTGCCGCCGTTGATTACCCGAGCTGAAGCCGCTGCCGCTGTCTTGGCTCTCCTCCTCCGCCACGGCTGCCGCAGCCCCCTTTTCCCACCGCTGCCACGCCGTTGCCGTCGCCGCCGCTGTTTCCACAGCCGCCAACTTCTTTTCCAAGCCGCCGCCGTTGTGCCGTGGTCGAACTCCTCTCCAAACTGCCATAGCCACCGCCATTCCCCACCTATAAAAGCCGGCGAGACCCTTTCTCTTCCGGCATCGAGCTCTTGAGGTCTTCTTCTCTCTTCTTCAAATTTCCCCCATACTGCCGCCGTCCATCTCCCTCTATTCCCTCTCGCCGCCACCACTGCCCCACTCCGGCGAGCCCATTCCTCCTTTTTTTTCCCACTCTTCCACCCCACATCAAGGCACCCGGAGCCCCTCTCTTTCTTGCCGGGTCCGAGTCCTTGCCGCCGGTGTTTCGGCCCTCCCCTTCGCTCCCCACGCTGGCCGCCGCCTTCCTCAGTACCTGCAGCCACCGAGTCGCCGTTCGGTCATCGGGGCGCAGACGCCCTGCGCCTCCTTTCCCTCTGCCTGCTCAGCCTTGGACCAAGGGAAGAAGGTAAATGAGAGAGAGAAAGGCAATCTGACCGGTGGGCCCCCACCTACACAGTAACCTTCCATTTTATTTGATTTAATTCAAATTCAAATATTTAGGAGACAATTTCTCAATCATTTTAAATCCGGTTTTAGTGAAATTTGATTCTAAATTATTATAAATTCAAACTCTTTATTTTCATACCATTTTTTTCAAAATTTTATTTGAGTTTTCTTGATTTATTTAAATATCTTTTGAATTTAAAGTTCAAAATTAAACTTTTGAATATTATTCTTTACCCTTTAGCCATTATACAACCGTTGTGCGAATTTCATGCCTTCCATGTGAATGCTCGTGTGGCCTGAGAACCCCGACATTGAACAGAGTTGTGTGTGGCCTGAGGACCCCGACATTGAACAGAGTTGTGAAACATAGTATAACCTCTTCTACTCCTTTATCCCATGCCTTGCCTTATTGCGTACAGTGGTTGGATATTTACTCTTTCCCTTGGCCTCCATGCATTCCTAGTCACTCTGCCACTACTCACAGTTATAGAGGTAAATTTCCTAGTCTTTTAGTCATTGTGCTATTCAATTGTAGCACTAACTAAAAGAGTAAATATCTAGCTATTGTGCTGCTCAACTCCAATACTAGGTAGAAAATAAATCTTATAGTGGACCCACATAATTCCATTTCTTCTTTTAAAATTTATCCAAATTTTAAAATCTAGAATACCCTTTCACTCTAAATTCAAATTTATCTGGATCTATTTCTTTTCTCCCTTTTTACTCCAATTTTATTTATTTCCTTATTTTATTGTTTATTCTTATTTTATTGTTTATTTGTAGAATTTTTCTTGTAGGTTTATTTGCTATCTTTTTAGTGTTCGTATGTTAGAACATATAGAAAATTCTACTGGAATCTTAGGAGCTAACGTGAACTTAGTTGGCTACGCTGAAGCTACATGAAACCTCAAGGTGCAAGGCAAGACACAATTAAAATATTGATCATATAGAAACTTAATATTTGACTCGATGCATAGATTAATCATTATAAGCTTCTTTTTATTGTTATCCATTTAATTAATTGTCTAGTATTTCATGTGTAAGACAAAACTAAAATTTTGATCACATAAAATAATAGAAAACTTTCATATTGTTCTAGGTATATATTAATCATATTATGCTTCTTTTTAGTAATTTAATTACTATTATGTTATTTCATTTCTTTAGTATCCCTTGTGTAGATTTTATATTTCAGAATAATATTGTAGTGGTTTAAATTAATAATTATTTCTTTTATCCATCATCACATGAACATAGAAAGATACATAAAATTTTATTTTATGTGCTTTACTCTTCTAAAATATCTTTATAAGTTTAGGAATGTGGTTAAAATTGGACATTTTGAGTTGGACATTATGAATGCTAAAGTTTATGAATGTTGGAGATTATGAACATGTGAAGTTAGATATATGATTATGTGATGGTTTTGGTGGTTTAATTGGATTGTGAATAACTCCCTTACACAATGAAAAATGACATAGTTTGTGACCATCCACATGACCGAGTATTTGGACTTAGTAGTATATTGTCTCACTATCTAAAAGACCGTTGGTTGGCTCACTAGGAGCGGTTTGGATTAAACATGTGTATGGAGTATGGTTGGCATGTTTTCACAATAGTATAACTCGTGAAAAGCAGTGATGAATATGCCTTGTCTAAACCTGATGAGTTACCCAATTAGTAAGATGGAATTATATCCTACTAAGTAGTACTAGTAGTAATAAGTTGGACTCTTAAACAACTTTGTTATTCTTGGCACCGTACAAGTCAAAGGTATTATGTATGTAAAGCTGGACAGAAGCTAGAGTTGTACAATATTCAAACACACATGCTCTCGATTAAGGACATATGTCATGGGTGATTCCAATTCTTCTACTATAAGTAGTTTTAAATATAAAATATTGATGAGAAAAATAATGATTTATTATTTTATTTACTTCTTTATTATTTCTATGTTTTACATGTAAAATGATAGGCATGATATAAGTTTTCTTGCACCATTGAAATACTTTCAAACATATCATTTACACACATGTTTATAATATGTTTTACTGAGTACATAAGTATGTACTCTTGTATAATTTGACATATAGAAGATCAATTTTATGAAGAATCCCTTGGAAGAAATGAGATCTTCAACGCTGAAGAATTTTTCTAGGCCTAATCTACACTCGAGCTTTCACCTGGTTTTCCTTATCTTTTAAATAATGATGTTTTAGTTTGAATCTTTGAACACCCAATATTTAGTCTTATGTAAAACATGCTTGGAATAATCAAAAGTTGTTTTGTATATCAATCTGTGCTTGATCAAAATCCTAGATGATCACGAGTTGATTTTTGGGACACCGAGCTCAAACCGAGTGTCCACCCATATGTGAGTCCCATGAAAAAGAAAAACTTTAGTCAAACAAAAAAGGAAAAATGAAAAAAACCTACAACCTCACCCTTCTCCCTCCTCTCTTTCTTCATGTAACGATCCAAATTTTAAATAGTCAAAAATTATTTTGAATAAATTCTAATATCAAAATTTTGACTCATACTAAAAATAATTTTGATTTTTTTGTACCAAGGATCTTATTTCATGTAACCTTCCTCTCCTAGTATGCATGTTGACTTAAAGCTTGTCGGAATTCAAATTGGAATTAATATTTTTTCCTTCACTTGTTTTCTTTCAAACCGTTCTTAGAAAAGTCAAATCTCTTTACTCCAAATTATTCTCCAATAATCTCTCAAGAACAATTTAGTTTATCCTAAAAATATATCAAAAATTTTCCCCTAATTCACACCCCTTAGGTTTTCCTAATTTTTCTCAGCCCATATATCAAATTTCAATTGAAACCTCATTTAAATCCCGATATTCTCCAACCTTTCAAAACTTGAAAAATTTTGATTTAGAGTTCAAAATTCCCATAGTACTGACAAAATTTTCCTTCCCATCTTTGAAATTCAAATTTCATTTTTGAATCTGGGGTCACGATCATCCTTATCTCCTCACTATCTTTTCTCCACGCAAAGGCAACCAGTTAGGGAGATAGCTACCCATACATCCTGCTACTTCTTTCCCTTTCCCTATCAATTAACTACATACAGTCCCTTTTGCAGTCCTCTCTATTTTTTCTATCCTTCACCTCTCATCGTCTCCTCTCGATATGGTCGATGGAGAATAGTGCAGCAACTAGCGTCCTCCAAATTATTTTCTTTCTCTTGCCAGCAAGCAAACGAGAGCAAAACGCCAGCGCATGCATTCATTTCACATTTCCTCACCTCATCTCCCTATGCCTAACATAGTAACTCTCCTCCTCAACACTTCTTCGCTTCACTCCAACCCAACCAATAGGCAGGCAATAGAGAAGATAGTAAGAGGATAAGAGAAGCTCATAAGTAAGCTTGCACATACATGTCCATCGTTTGTTGTCGTAACGTGCTGAAGATTGGTTTTAAACCCCGAAACCTCAACCCGCTTGGCTTTGCCCTACCCTAAGCCAAGTTCAAGCTCGAGCAGAGTAGCCACCATTCTAATCGCTGCCACCACCATTGTCTATCCTTTTCCCTGCCTTGGCTCGCCTTCATTGCTCTAAGCATAGAGCCGGATTTTCATCAAACACTTGGTGTGCGCTCTGAGCTCTGTTATGCTTCCACCACTGCCCCGCTAACTTCTCTATCACGAGGTAGACCTTTGTCTGCCCACGCCATCTTCAGCACACCGCCGAGTCGCATTTTCCTCTTCCATCCCCTTTCGGTCCCAAGCAAGGGCCAGCATTGCGCCCAGTCATTCGGACTCCGTGCGTATGCGCAACCGCCTCCTCTTTTGACGCACCAAACCCTGCTAGCCATAAAGCACAGACTAATAAAGGTTAGGGATCAGCTGAATTACCTGTGAACATTATATCAACCCCAGGATACATAAACTAGTACACATAGAATAAAAGTGAAATCAGAAATAACCAGTTTTTATTATATTACTAGAAATAGTTATTACATAAGTTTAATAGACACCATATAGGCAATACAATACAGAAAGCAAAAGCAACAATAACAAATAAGTAAAAGCTAACAACGGAAAACAATTTAAGTGATTAAGCATTAGATACAACACTTTTGACTTAGTAAGACAGAAGAAAAGATAATATGTTTTGACTTAAGGGAGGCTATAGTTTTTATTTAGGAAAACGGACTTTACATTAAAAAAATTATTTTATGAAACACTAGTGAGTTAAAATTTTAATTATTGAAAAGATGTCTATATCTCAATCCATTCTAAGTTATTATAAAATAACTTGTCACCGTGTTTATATATGTAATAGTAAAATTGTCGATATTAACTTCTGCTTTATTTGCTTCTTTTCTCAATGGGTTATGTTTTCCTTCTGTTTTCTTTTCACTTTGTCTCCTTAATCGAGAGATACGATTAAACGTCCATCCTTTTCCTGGGTTCTGTTTTCTTTTCACTTTGTCTGGTTCAGGTTGTAAATCACAGACAATCCTTACTTAATACAAAGATGCGCAAATCCCGTGCGTATTCTAGAAAAAAAGAATGGATTTAGCCCTGTACATTTCTTTGGAGTTGAGGCGACACACTGATGCTGCTGCGCTTTTCTACTGCATCAGTCTAGCTGAACCAACGAGTTGATACGCAAAATCACACGTATTTTCCTTAAAATTCATTGCCAATTTGTCATCAACTTGACTAGATCAACTTCCTTTCAGAATTTCAGGTTACAGCGGTTGGCGCGCGCGCTACTCGAACGCATCGTCGGCGACGCAAGCAGCCACGGAGAACACGTCCTCTCCGCCCGCACTCCACTCGCACCCGGCGTTAATACTCTCCCTTCGCGCCTCCGGATGCACTCCACGGCCGGCGGCTTGCGCCGTCATCATGCGCGTCACCGTCACGCGCACGCTCATCCTCACTGACATCACCGACGGCGAAGCCGCGGGGCCCGCGGCGAGCTCGAGCCGCCGCTCCACCACCGCTGCTGCATCGGCGCCGTCCTTCGCGGAGGTAACGACGACGTCCCTCCACGCAACCTCGGCGCGGTCCACCAGCTCGAACCCCACGGCCGGCCCCAGGATAGCCCTGATCCGCCTCCTCCGCACCTCGAACACCACGCTCCTCCGGTCCATGAGCTCCCGCACGCAAGCCGGCGAGCCGTCGCACCTCAGCGACGCCACGTCGCGCCACGAGGCGGCGTCGATAGACCGGGGACCACCACCACCACCGACGTCGGCGCCGTGGCTGTCGATCTGGATCGTCCTCCCGCCGTCCGCGGGGACTTGGCACCGGAGAAAAAGCTCTCCGTCGCCACCGCTGCCGGGGCAGCTGAGACTAGTGACCTTGACCGATCTGATCTCGCACTGAAGATGGCAAACGGTGGCAGCGGCACCACCAACACAGCAGCTGCCATGATCCATAGTAGAATATACAGAGATTTTCTAGCTAGCTAGTAGTAGCAGCTGCATGGCAGAATGGTTAGGTTTTATATCCATGAGGCAGTGAGCTAAGCAGCCATAGAATTGGAGATGGTGCTGGATAGCTAGCTAGTGTAACTTTGGCAAGTGCATTGCCCAACAAGAATTGGTTGCCCTTGCTAATGGGTAGTAACTTTAGCTCTTGGAGACAGCAAGGAGGCAGATGGCCTTTTGCATGCATGCTTCTTAATGTGCTAGTGTTGCATTTTGTTTTCTGCTGCTTCTCAAATTGGCCTATCAGCTGACCAAAGGTGGTCAACTCAAAAGTCATTAGTGAACCGGATGGATCATGGGAGCAAAGTTTTGGCAAATTTTGTTCGTGAGTCACCATTGCACTTGGTTAAATCTTGCAATCACTCCATCATTTAATCATTTATACTTGTGATCTCAAACCATGCATGGATTGACTAAGCGCTTTATCAGACATTCAGAAGTATGCCCTGGAGTGGTTATATTTCAGATTGGGACTCGAGTCAGGCCCAGAGATTATTGGTCTGTAAACCTAGGACACTTCTGAATTTCTAAATGGGCCCCCTTGTGCAAATGGTTCAAAAACAGGCCATATATAAAATCTTGTGATCGATTTGGGCCCAATAATTTTACCTATACACAGTTGCGTTTAGTTCTGTACTGTCTATGTAAACGCAGCAACGAGTGCAAGATCGTAAGTACGTGATCACGCAATTAATTTCACGTGCATGTACCTCAGTACCTGTACGAAGGTTCAATTGTGATCATGTAATGACGGTAGAGTACATATTTATAACCATTAGAGCAGCAACCTAGTCTACAGTGCAGCTACTATTGCAAGTGCATTGCACATGCATATATGCATGGAGGTGGAGGATTTTGAACTTCTAATTAGGGGGTATCCCTCTGCATGTTACCACTTCATGTAAATAGCTATAAAGGTTGCATTAATCTATTGATATATAGGAGTATAACATTCACTGTAGCAAAAAACATTACATGGAGATATTTTTCCTTTTTTAGATATGTAATTGACATCTCAGCCTTTGCTTTAAAGAAGCTACAACTAATCAACAAATTGTTGCATTGATTCAAACCAATACATGCATGTATAGGAGTAATTTTTTTTTCTACGTGGCAATTACTGAATACATGTATAATTTTGATTCAAACGAGTTACATTGGAGAATAATCTCTCACCTCTAATTGAAGTATTGGAGTGATCTGAAATGTACCATAGAAAAACAAACATCCCCTCCACCGTAAGTACATAGCATAAACGCAAATTAAGATCAAATTAGGGAGCTTGTTCGTATCTTCTTACAATTTGCAGGTATCTTATGAATGAAGCAATTGTCTTGGTCTTTCATGCTAAAATGACAATTAGGATATACAGTACACATGTTAACCAGCTAGAACCATATATTTACATCACACAGTATGAAGATACCAAAATAAATTAGTTACAATAAGTTTAATTAAAATCCTCAAGAACCTTGTCAAGTTGTCATCTTCAGGACGCAGCTAGCTTGGTATGGCCGGAAGCGCATCAGTATGGCAGAGCACTAGCTAGTAGCGCCTTTCTCCGGCGTACGCTGGGGTAGATGACAAGAGCCCGTGGTCAGCGGCGGCTTCGGCGATCTCGCCGTCTGCCGCCAAGAAGCCGTCGTCGAACGGGACGGCTCCGGAGAGCAAAGGATCGTAGCTGCCGTACAGTTCGGAGCCCGAGTTGGGTTGTGCAGCCGCGGCGGCGGCGGCGATGGCTTTGGTCTTGGCGAGCTGAGTGAGCGCGTCGAATACAATGGATGTGGTGTTAGTGTTGCAAGTCGGGGACGAGAGCATAGGCTGGAAGGACGACGCGGCGGAGCCAGAGGGCAAGAGCGCGCCGCCGGAGAGGAGATGGGGTGGCAAGCCGGAGAAGGGCGGCGGGGCGGGGAAGCCGGTGAACTCCTGCACCATGGCGCGGAAGTTGGAGGCGTCGATGGTGAGCACCGTGGTGGGCGGCCGGCGCGACGCCCTCGGGCGCTTCCGCGGCGGCTTGCGCTGATTGGCCGTGGCCTTCTGGGGCAACGGCGGGTGCCCTTGCGCGCCGCCGGGGAGGTAGTAGAAGGAAGGGGGCTCGGTCTGGTCGACGAAGGTCGGGGATGAAGGTGAACTGTGGAGGAAGCTTGGATGGTCGTCGAGGAAGGCCGTGGGTGACGTGGCGGGGGACAACGGGAGGCTGTGGCTGTCGCCGGCGGTGGCGGTGGGGGCCATGGGAGGGAGGAGGGAGAGGCGTGGATGGATGGGCTATGCAGCAGATATAGAGTTTTGTGGGGGAGACGTGAGAGGGGGATAGGCGAGGAGTTTTCATTGCGTCCTTGGCTAGAATTTAAGGTAGGGGAATCCATCTGTTAACGTTGAAAATTCAGGATTTAATCTCTTAACCCACATGTCATGGACCTTAGATGACGCGATATATTAGTGGCACTAATGGATATATAAAATCAATCCTAAGTTTTCAATAGAAAGGGAGAGCTCATGTTGGTCACTTAGACATTGTCACCTAGTCATCATTGTTGTGCATGATCTAACATAGATGAAAATATCTGGCTTTCATGTGTCATTCTAAGTATTTTGTTGTTTTTAATCAACCTATAGTTTTATAATTCTGCAATCTGACCGTATCTTCCTTAAAAGATAAAATAAATTGTATTACAGAAAAAACACTATTTTGATTTGGAGGGGAGGAAGTTTTTTTTTCCTTAAGGAGACGTTCTCGTTTTGTATGTTACTTAAAAAAAATAATATGTGATATATTGATACACAAACATATCGGTTCAAATTTGAAACATAAAAGTTAAAACAAATATAATTATTTTTGGTCATATTTATTATTATTTTTAGATTTGTACTAGATAAATTTAAACTTGCATGTTTCGGCTCATCACTTTATAATGCGATGGTCAATGGCCTCCTCTATCCCGGCATGTGACCTCAATTACCTCCATCATTAAGTTAGCTACTTGTTTCTATTTAATTTTGCACCACACAAATTTTATAACCTGATAGGGAATTGATAAATTTCAGGTGAGTGACACCTTCAAACTAGCACTAGATTTAGGGAGAGTGGAGGGAGGGACCAGGAAAGGAGAAGAGAAGGAACTCACCGGCAACAGTGACTCTCCCATGGTGGCAACAGTGACGACGAGGTCCTCTTCTTCGGTGATGGTGTTAAAAATCCGCTAAACAAACATAGGGTTTATGTTTTAGGGTGAGGGTTAGGGTGGGAAGGGGCTACTAAAGGAGGAAGATGGAAGTTTCCTTAGGTTTAAAGATATGGCCTTGGACAATAGCGACGAGAGGGTGGTAAGATAGTAGAGACGTCACTGAAGCCATAGAAATAGAGGCTAATGGTGGGTGGGATTGACTATAGGGTGAGGAGACCATAGGGTTAAAAAATGGTGTTCGATGACATGTGAGAATGACACTGTCACTAGCTTAGAGGGGGAGGAGGCAGTTAGATAGGGCTCGCCGGCAAGCCAGGAGCAGCATGAGAGCAGGTAAGAAGGCAACGCCAACGCCATCACGCGCTCAATCTACCTGAGCACTGTCACAAAGGGAGAAGAATATGGAATAGGAGGTATTGTTTATGCACAACTCTTGATACAATCGTGGTCATCTAAAAAATAACTAAAATTTAGAGTAAATTCAGGGGAATGAAAACTAGACTGTCCCAACATATCATTGTTATTTTCCTCTTCCTACTTCAATACTATAACATGTACTTAAAAATCCTGTGTGGCACACTATTTAGCACTATAAATATAGGGTGCCTAACTGTGCCACCACTTAAATTGCATTTAAGCACCTTAATACTAGTATCTTGCACGGCAGTAGAGTACCTTTTATTGTTAGTACTCTACGGATTTTACCCGTGCTCATGTACGTAAGATATATGCAGAAGAATTACGAGGTACTTGCGACAAATCTAATTAACCTTTTTGTCTCAATCCTGATTAGTTAAGCAATCTGATGACATATCTAACTTGTAGAGAACAGTGTTAAATAAATTAACAGCGAGTAAAATTGAGGCTATGTGTCTCCATCATGACAAAGATTATGATTGCTTCAACAAACAAAGGACGGATCAGAGTAGATTGCTTCACTGCGCTGCTCAGTTTCTACCTTGACAAGTGCCTTCCTTTTCCTTAGTGAAAGGAGAAAAAAAAGGGAACATCAGGAATATGATTAGAGGTTTAAAAAACATGAACATCAGGAATATATTAGGCGTGTCCATTACTTTGATCTCTTTGCCTGTAATCTAGCACTCTAATAACGTTTTGATAATCACAGCTAAATTTATTATCCTCCATAATGTGATTTGTTAATTTTCAGTTGGCCCAACACAACCATCTGTTTTTGTGTAATAGTTTGTTATTTTATTAGCTGTTTCTGTGCTTAGCTGACCAAATTAAAGTGGGTTAGAATGCCAGTTGCCATCCCGTCTTGATTTCTCTCCCTTTTAGCTTCAACTATTCAAACCTACGACTCCAAACTCTTTGTGATTTCAACCTGCAACTTTACCATTCACCAAAAAGAAATGCTGCTTGATGAGCCTGATGGGTTCTTCTCACCTTCCTCCTCTGCAACTCCCTGAAACTTGTTGAACTATCCACCTGTTGGTTGCACCGGTAAAATGCAGGGACTGCCCTGATTGTGTGATTGCATCAGCATATCGTCATGGAACTTGCAGATACATCAGTGTCATAATATCATGTAAAAGTGTCAACAACTTTGGATATCACGGAGGATTTGCAAAATTTTCCTGCATATGCAGAAAGATGCGCTACTTTTTCAGAAGAGGATCTCTGCAGTGTCTGAATATACTGAATTCGTAGCAATTAGTCAAGGGCAGATCACCAGAAGGACATTTTACGAATCCTATTGATCAAACTGGAACTTCAAGTCTAATTTTATCTTTATAAAACTAAAACAGCATCGATTTTAATTTACAACGCGACCATCTTCAGTCCTTGTTTCTGAATTTTTCTTTCTTGTTTACCTGAGATAACCTGAAGAACAGAGATTGTAGTTGTTCATGGCTGAAGCAGCCTGAAAAGGTGAGTTCGGTTCTGAAAAGCTGATGAACAGAACGGAATAATCGCATATAGCATTGCTCTAGCTAGCAGTGAATCAAAGAAGCATTAGCGTGCTGTTCTTCTGAGAATTTTCAAATTGGCTCTCTAAATTACCCAGAGCCCCAGATTGGGGCTTCATGGGCCCATAGCAATGGACGAGGTCGTAGTTAGCCCATCTGCTTCCCTGGGCCTATATGGACCATCGTGTTTGTTTCTGCTCCTTGTAATTATCAATCCATCTCACCGCCGTTCATCTCCATGATCATCTGCGTCGCAACACGGATGAGGTCGCCGCCGGGCGGCAGCAAATACAGTATATTAGTGCTTATATATTGCTCTGTACATGCATTCGCATTGTCTGAAACTCTGCTGCTTGTGATTGGCTACCGATCAATCAGTACAAGACAGAAGGCACTGCATACAGTGCCGCCATTGTTGCTGTAACAATGCCAATCAAGCAATCCCTGATGCATACTTGCATACAGACTGTAGCTGCTAGCTTTTATGCATATGGTTTGAATTCTCAGGTGAGGTGATATTGCTTTCCAACACATCGAGAACACGTGCGAGTTTCGCCATTGAACCATCTTGGAGAGCAACCTGTATCTAAGCATCGTCGTCCTCTTGTTAATAAATGTGACGGTTAAAGACCGTTGAGATCGACCGACCGGCGGCCAGCTAGCCGATCCATCCTTCTATGCCAACCACCACACGCAAAGGGGGATGCAGCCGCGCGCTGCCCAACGCCCCCCCCCCCCCCCCTCCTCCCCAAGCTACCGGTCTGTAGGCGGCGGCAGCAGTAGCAGACACAAATACAGGGCGCGCGGCCGGCCTCGTTTTGTTTGGCTTCCCGGCCCCACTGCACGCGAGCGCATGCATGAGACGGATCGAGCGAGACGCATGTCACGCATCCGTTGGCACGTACCACGCATGCATATGCTCGCTCGCCGACTCTGCGGGTGGTTCGCGAGGAGTAACGCGCCATACCGCGGCACCGCAGGCGCAGCAGCTAGCGCGCGGGCGCCCCACAGACCGCCCGCCGATCGATCGATCGATCGATTGCCCCTCGTTCGCGCGCGCGCGGACGGCGGCATGGGCGAGCGGCGCTGGCGCGGGGCGTGTGCGTGTGTACGTACGTACGTCGACGCCCTCCTGCGCGCGGCGGCGGCGGCGGCGGCAGGTGGTGGGGTTGGCCTTTGGTCGTTTGGGCGGCGCCCGTGCGTGCGTGCCCCGTGCAGGCGGTTCCTTGGCTCGTTTCGTTTCGTTTGACCCTGCAGGCTGCTGCAGACGGCGTCCTGCTGCTGCTGCACCTGCACGCAGTGCGTTCCGCACGGCGCGCCGACCCCGGGATGGCGAGCTGCATGCATGCACGGGGATGGGCCGTAACTGCAACTGCAAGAGATGTACGACGCGTGTACGTGTTTGTATCTGTCTGATCGGCCGTCTCGGTCGATCGACCGGGTGGGTATGGTACGCCGCCGCGCGCTGGTACATCGCATGTGGCATGCGTTCCGTGCATCATCGATCGATGGCCCGACCAATAATGTACATATATTCCGTGCATCGTCGATCGATGGCGTACATATATTCCGTGGTCCATGATGGCATTTCGGATGCATTCATGGTTCGACACTACAATCACCAACGTTGACTTAATCGGTTTTCGCTTGGACTCATGCTGCTTTTGGTCTTGAGAATATTCCCGTGCTGCCACGCATGCATGCTAGCTAGCTCACGATGAGTGTGAGTACGCCTCAAAGTCAAGCTGCAACTTGCAAGACATGGATCCACGCACAAATTAAAGCTAGCATATAGGAGTATGTTTGGCTGTCTTCTCGGGATCCCTACACCATGGGGCCCTTGACTCCGTGTGTACTGTGCATACACACAAGTGGATCCTAGTTTGTCACTTCATTTGTGTCATCATTATGTTGATTTACATAAATCAATATCACAAATACGTACGGCCAATGCTATAGCACTAGTAAGATACGGCAGTAGCGTCAACAGTATGCACATCATCATATCGAATCCTAACAAATCAGCGATGGCATATACACAAACCGGCCGACACGTATATGGAGTAATATATTATTATATTAGTACTAACATATATACAAGGAAATTAAACTGGAAATCAATTTTAAGAACAACATTTATCTGTTCAATTAGAATAGCTGGAAGCTAGCTAAGAGAGATTCAGTGCATGCGTTGCCATATTGTTTGCCATGTTTTGTTCAAGCTGTCATGTGCACGTGATCTGAGTCATCACCGTGTGTGTACATACGTTGCTGGATTTACAAATTAGCCTACGCATAGTAGCTAGCTAGGTGCTGCTGCTCCTTGTTGGACAGTGCATGCACGCTCCTCCCTGTCTTCTGTCCTCTCTATCTCTAGTGACGAAGAATGCTACTCCAGCTTTGGGATTTGGCTGGTGCAGAATGCCTGAGAAAGAAGACAAGAGGCCGGCGGCTGCTGATTCAAACAGATACTAAGAGGTGCAATGCAATGCAAGCAAAACAGCTGGTACGCATAGATAGGTGTGTACTCTTCCAGTTTGCAAGTATTGGCTTGCATTTGGCATTGCAATCAATTGGCATTCATGATGTCTAATGTTTATTATACACTGTTCTACTCGACTATTGAATTTTGGCTTTAGCTTGTGGGGGCAGTTAATTTGCATATATATAACCCTGCGTAAAAATGTTGAGCGAATTAATAGTTTACGTCGTCAAAGTAAAAAGAAGACAGTTTTTATCAGTATTACGTACCTAGCTTGATTGGTTAGCAGCTGCTTGCACGTTCCCTCTGCAAGTTCAGGAATGCTTGCATATATACATGGGCGGTGGATACCAAATCAATCATGCGTAGCTGTCTAGAATCTCAAGTACAGAAGAAAGCGTCGTCATCTAATTAATTAAGAACATCTAATTAATTAATTTACTAAAGCTACTTGTTTCTACTTTGCAGCTACTTGCTGAAATTTCAAGGTCATAACGCAGTGTATATTCTCTGGCCGGAATACTTGCAGGCCAATAGAAACAATAGCAAACGGTTTTTGTTACAGATTCTCGACGTTATTTGCTTGCTATATTAATTTTATTTTTTATGCTGATGAGCTATTTATTCTATTTTGGTCTCTGCAAAAAAAAAAACTTTTACTGAAAGTAGTGAGTTTCTATAGACAGCTAACAGCGATTCTGACGCGTGATCGATCGACATCGTCAGCCAAGTCAAGCATGGACAACAATATGGTTAGTCAAAAAGACGATCTTAGTAGCCTTGACTTCTTAAGTGTACTACTCGAGCTGCAAATTACAAAAGAACAAAAGATAGTGATCTGGCTGGCCCAACTACCAACAACCATGCCATGACAAGCGTGGTAGCTTCACATGCGATTTTAATAAAGCACTCGATCTCCCTCTCTGCAAAAGTCTATGAGATTTTGGCACAATCTCTGGACATACTCATGCTCATGCATGCCCGGCCGTCGTCGTCGTCGTCGTCGTGCATAGTAGTTCGTGACCAAGGAATTAAACTGCAACTTTGACGAGAGAATCTTTGAAATTGCAGTCGTTTAAATATGTGCAAGTGTGTGTCAGGTTTGTGTGTGAAACTCCTATATGAAAGCATGTTCTGTTGGCACACTATATTATTAATTTATATATGTAGAAGCCCTGGTCATTACTGAATGAGAAGGACCATATGTTATGGAAGAAACCTAGGGGCATGCAAAGAAGTTAATTAGTAGAATTACTAACGCGTGTGTGCTTTGGATGCTTTAGCGCTTCTAATAAAGAAACATCACACACGCTAGCTACGTTCCAGTGTTCCACTTGATGGAATTAAGCTGTTTTGGTGTGTTTCTAGTTGATTCACATCTTTTTTCCTTTTTATTTGAGCGAGACAAGAAACAAGACATGCATCCAGTGCAGAGTGTGTGCAAAAGTACAAAAGGCACAATCTTTTTTATATATGTCAGTTCTCAATCATCCCTTGTGCTGAAATGGTCACATCAGTGAACAGACATCAGTGAATGGCATAGTCTAGTAGCATGGTTACCAAGCAAGCAAGCAGCAGCCCACAGTTTGTCCCTGGAGATGCATTTCCAGGGAGCGGTATACTGACCAGTAGTTGTAGGTGTCCCTAGAAAGTGTGGTGACCTTTTGATACGTGGCACGGAACTAAAAGCCACTGGACCTGTAGCTAAAGCTGCGGAAAAAAACATCGTAATAGATGGAAAAAGGCTAAAGATAACGTACTCACGGCCGGGTTTGATCAATTGAAGAAAGCCAGCGTGCATGGGTTCATGTATTTGGACAAGCTACAGCGATCGATGTTGCGTTCAATGGGTTTACTGGTTTAATGAAAGCTTTGCCACCAGTATACCACCTTTTGTATGCTAAGTTTCAATCGTCACTGACAATGTACCCTTTTTGGTTCCTAATTAGATGTTGCTACTCATGATCTAATTATTAAGCCTTTTTGTGATAGTCAGCTGGTGGGTTTGCTTCTAGAGTTACTTAGTCTTGCATACACCAACAAGGTTAACTACACGAGCAATATTTACAAACCCATAGCACTAAAAAAATCTAAAAACTACAGATAACGCACAAAAGATCAAGTCTGTTATAAATTTTTTTGATGATTAATGATAATATATGTTGGGATCAACTATTTTCATAAATTAAAGTAACAGGTTGGGTTCCAATACCAAGATAAGAATATTAATGGATATATTGATAAAAAGAATATATTGAAGATGTGAAGAGCAAAATGGCTTTATATGTTAAGACGATAAAGGAAAAATAATGCTCGACTACGATGGATCATACGGTGTTGAAGGGCAAGTGAAAGGTTTGACACTGATGAACCAATACGATGGTGAAGGTCAAGTGAATGCTTCACATCGATGGATAGTGCAACGCCATACGAAGTTACGAAAGATTCACATAAATCATTTAAAGAGTACAACATGGAGTACCAAATATCAAGACAATGTGAGGTATTGATCAAGATAAATATATAATTAATTTAGTAGTAATATGTTTAATGAGATATAAATGAATAGTTCCGACGGTGTAATAGAGTTGATATTGGTAACCCTAAAAGTAAAGCAAGAAGATGGCATAAAGGTGCTTGCTTTTCTATTTGTTTTTGAAAATAAGAATGCCATACTATTAAAAGGAATATAACGTTGATATGTTTGTTTATGTCTCAGTGCTCAAAGTGAACTAAGTGCGTCTTTGAGAGAAATCCAGGCCTTCACCTGTCCTCTGAGAGGTTTTAGAGTTTTTTTCTTAGTTAGGTTGGGAAACCATCTTAAGAAGCTTTTTATAGAGCTCAAGATCATTAAAAATGGACTTTGAAGTAAGGAGTTATAACCGTTTTTATGGGGTATTGTCAGGGAGCAGTAGATACTCCAGACATTTTATCCGGATACTTAAGACCGATCTTGCTAGTTAGACAGAGAAATTTGTCTAGAGTCTTCAGAGATTTTGGATGGATACTCTGGATTTTAAATCTATGAGTAACGGCTAGGTTTTGGTGCTCGGGTGTTTAAACCCCTCCACCCCCTCCATCCTTTGCTGGGCTGAGTTTTAGCAAATGTAGACTTATCTAAAGCCAAATAGCCCTTCCAAATCTCCTATCTTGGTGATAGCTCTTTGTGAGAGTGATTTGAAAAGAGAAAGAATTAAGTTGAGAGATTAACAGGTTAAGAGCAAGTGAGCTTGAAAAAGCATCTAGACCTCCTAGTGTGTTTTGAGTGATATATGATAGGAAATTAGGGAGCTAATGTGATGTGATTAAGAATATCGCAGTAATTTAACAAATGAGAGATTGTTTTGTTTAAAAGAAGATCCCCATGAATAAAAGAAAATAAAATAAAAAGAAAAAGGTACATAAAAGTGATGAAAATGCAATTTTATTTTTTCTTGAGTCCTTAGAACAAGTCGTACTATTAAGATTGGCTCAGGTTTAACCAAGTCAAGAAGCAAGTGCTCAATAAAACTTCTAACTCTAAATGAGTGAACACTTGCACCATGTACACCTTGGGGTTTTGGTTTTTATCTCCCGATGTTTTGAATGTTTGTGTCTAGGTTTTGTGAAAACATGTAGACATGTTTCTTTATTAAATAGAGAAATATATCGAGTCTTTGAACTAATCTCTCTATCTGGCAGAAAGGTATGTTCGGAGTCTCTGGAAGTTTAGACTGGACACTTAAACCATCTCTCCTTCTCAAAGCTAAGTGTTGTCTAGAGTCTCTGAACTGAAGTATCTGTTTAGGATGAAAGGACTATCTGGAATCTCCAAATATTTTGTTCGGATATTTCAGAGTTTAAATTCTATGTGTAACGGCTAGCTTTAAGAGGGATGTGTATTTAAACTTACCAACTCCTTTTGAGGGGTTAACTACTCATTCATTGCTACTTCACTCCCAAGAGCTTTCTGGAGATTTTTCACTTCACTTTCTTAGATCTTGAAATTAATCCACACTTTGAGAGTGCCTTTTTGGGTGATTTGGGAGAGGTGATCTTATGATTTGTGTGAGCACTTGTGGATTAACACCGGTGAATACTTAAGCTTGTTACTCTTAGAGGATCATCTCCTATACGACCATACTTTCTTCATGAAGATTCAATGTGTGAATAGCTTGGGATGTTTGTGAATATCTTCCTCACCTTTGCAAGGAAAGATGTATACTAGTGAATCTCCGAGTTCTACCTTAGTGGTTGATTTTGTAGAGCAAGCTATATAGAAAGTGGGATCATGGTGTCCTAGTGAAGATCTTAGTGGTTGTCTTAAACTAAGTGATATGTTTTGGTGAGAGCTTGAAGGCTAAACCAATTTCTAGGATTAAACTTGGTGAGACAAGGGATCGAAAGTGATCCGGCTCTTTAGAGCTTTTCAACGAAGACATAAGATTATTTGATTTGAACTTTGGCGAAAAATCACTGTCTCCTAGCTCCCTATTACCTTTTATATCCTCTGTGATTTTATTGCCTTACTTTTTTCCCATCCCGTATGGTTTGCCTCCTTTAAATGTCTCTCGGACATTTTAAAGGATGATCGAAATCTTCAAAATATACTACTGGAGACTCTGGATTAGTTTCTCTATTTGACAAAAAGACTAGTCCGGATACTATAGAATGTAGGATCAGAGACTCTAGAGGGAATACTAATTTTCGCTACTAGTGCATTTTAGATTTAAAAGTTTGCACATTCACCCCTTCTGTGCGACTCAATGTCCTTTCAAGCTTCACTCTATTTTTTGAGTACTTAAGTTCATAGCAAATAAATCTTCAATTATGTTTGTTACTCTTAGAGATCAAGATCTACTAGACAACTAGGAGTTATTGATGAGCTTTCAAGGTTGTGACGAGTTGCTAAAAGTTTATAAAGATTCATCCTCACCTCCACAAAGGAGGAGGTAATAGAGTAAGAACTAAGCTTGTGCTTGAAGGTTAGTTAGTAGAGCAAGCTTCACCGGAGATAGTAACTCGTTGCTTAAGTGTGTGGACTTCGGTCGTCACATGGGAATGGAATTTTGCCTCAGTGGTTACTTGTAAACTAAAGTTTTATCCTTAGTGCTTGTTTGATGAGTCTTGGGATCGAGATAGATCTTACTCTTTAGAGTCCCTCAACGGAGATGTATGATAGTTAGAATTCGAACTTTGAGAAATAAATCTTTTTTCTCTCTTACTTGTGTACTTTACTTTCTTGCATCATTTATTATTGATTTGAATCACATCTTTCCTCTTCACTCTTCAAGAGTGTCTCTTTCAAGTGTCTTTTTAGTCACGGTGAAAGAGAATCGGAATATTTGAACTCACTATCTGGTCACTTAGGCCAAGACTCTCTGTCTGATAGAGAGGCTCGTTCGGATACTCTGGTCATTTTGATCGAATACTTCGAAAGAATTTCATCCGGATATTCTGGCCCTTTGGTTCAGATACTCCGAAATAAAATTTTATTCCGCTACGAGCGTTTTTTATAATGACTATTCACTTCTCCTTTAGATGATATCAAGATCCTTTCAACGCAGATGCCAAGGTGTTGTGGTACATGTATCTTCACCCGCATTTGACTCCACTCAACAGTTTGCACATGTTTCACCATTCTCTCTTAATTCAATATATTGATACCAAGAATTCTCGCTTAGTATCTTTTTAATCAAATTCTCCTATCATATCTGTATGCTTATCCATGAGGAGATGGATATGTAAATTAACCATAGAAATTAATATATACATAAAATTTTACATATTATCTCAGTCCTACTACCCCGCTCTAAAATAAATTAGATTTATACAAACTTATTTTGAAATAGAGGGAATATAATATTATTATCTACATGTAGGAGTAAATTAGACTACAGATAAGGGAGGGTGGAAGTGATTTTGACCGTACTGATCGATCGGTTGGTTTTTCTTTTACTCCTATACATTGGAGCGAAGCGGCAGCGCCCGGCCGGGGCGCCGGCACACGACCGGTCCAGCCAGCAGCTAGCGGCCGTGTGGGTCCCCCACGCTGCCTCTGCAGCTGGGCCCCACCACGAGGGTCTCGTCGTTCTGTGGGCCCGGTCCAACGTGTACCGCCGCCCCCCCCCCCCCCCCCCCCCCCTCGCGCGAGTCCGGTCGAGACCAACCAATCGATCGATCGATCGAACTATGTGAGTGTGCTGACGCTCGCGTCGCGCTGCGCTGTGCCTGCTTTTCACTTGCGTGCGCGCGTCTGCACTACGCGTTCTAGCGTTGTAGTATACACGTATTTGTACGTATTGAAGGGACACATGAAGTCTGTGATTGAGAGAGTCAATGCATGATAAATCGTCGGAGGTATGGTTGCTTTCACGTCAAATCAATTCGTAGCTTGATTTCAATAATTGCTGGGGATTGTTGTGGGAATAATCCTGGGTATTTCAGTGTGGGTTTTTTGTGGTTTTTCTAGGTTGTTGTAGAAATGAAACTTTTTATAAAACCGATGTATGCTTATTATATATTTAGTTTAATAACGTATTATAATAGAATATCGTTATACTTCGATAATTTAATAAGAAGTCAACATAGAAAACTATATACGTATGTCACTGTAGTTAAAAAATATAAGATACGTAACAACATATTTTTGATACAGACAAAACGTATCTGATATCGTCTATTGTGCCAGATACATTATTGAACCAATAAAACAATCACATCCCTTCAAAGATAAATAAAAAAACCATTTTCATCACTGTTTAACGTGTTTACTAACCTCAAAAAATCGAATGGAATCACTCTCTAGAAAAATGAAAACGAATGGAACCTCTAAAAAAATGGGAGAAAACTGCGGTGGTGGCCATTCTCTACCTATATATACACCCCCTCCCCTACCGCCCAAACCCCACCTTCCCTTGTCATCTCCTCCACCACCTGCAGCGATCGCCATCACCACCGCCTCCTCCTCGATCATCACCACCGTCCCGTCGCCGGGGTGACCATGTCCGGATCTTGGCTCGACTCCATGAGGGCCTCCTCCTCACCTCGCCACGCCGTGGCCGTCGTCGGCGCCGAGCACGACGACTGGGTGGTACGTCAGTTCCCGTCTCTCTCTCTCTCTCAGCTGACGCGAATCGTGGCGGTGTGATCCGGCCGTGTTTCCTCGCAGGAGAAGCACCCGTCGGCATTGGCATGGTTCGAGTCCGTCGCCACCGCGGCGCAGGGCAAGGAGATCGTCGTGTTCCTCGACTACGACGGCACCCTCTCCCCCATCGTCCCCGACCCTGACCGCGCCGTCATGACCGACGACGTCAGTAACAACCCCCCCCAAAAAAAAAAAATCCCACCTTTCTTCTCGAAATCCTCTCGCTTCTGCCGCTCTCGAAGCAGAGCGTTCCCTTTCTTTTTTTTTTACCCTGCCAGACTAACTCAATCTCCTTTTTTTTACTGTTTTACCGCAGATGAGAGCGGCGGTGATAGGCGTGGCGAAGCGCTTCCCGACAGCGATCGTGAGCGGGAGGTGCATCGACAAGGTACACACACATGACAGTTCCGACTCCAACAAGCAGCTGAGGCAGAAGCACTAACAGTAGTACTTTCTTTCATGGTTTCCATGCATTTAAAAAAAAACTGGTCCAGTTTCTTTTTCACCGGGGCCCTTCGGTTTTTTTTCTTATCCATGCATGACTCGGCATGCCATGATGTGTCATGTGTGTGAGGTAGTAGTAAAAACAAGGAACCTTCTCCATGATTCCTTCTGGTAATACTATGGTTTATTTCACCGTTCACATGTATGCCGGCCGGCTATGAACCTGGACGGACGGAATGGAACAGTGCGTGCAGAATGTGCAATTTCTTCTTGTGCTTCCATAGGATGCAGGCAACATCATGTGTGTGCTAAAAAGGATTGTTTTTTTCCTTCTGTTGTGCTGGTCTTGGTCAAGCAGTAACAGTAGTGGCTATGTATGAGCATGGGCCATGCATGCATGAGTGACATGGGTGCAACACATGTGTGTATGTATGTAGGTGTTCGACTTTGTGAGGCTGGATGAGCTGTACTACGCCGGGAGCCATGGCATGGATATCAGGGGCCCCACTAAAGCAGCATCAGAGTACCACCACATGAAGGCAAAGCAGGTCAGCACTGTACTAATTAAGCCTAGAGCCTATCTCTCTCTCTCTCTCTTTCTAGACCGGTTCTTTCTCTCCTGCACTTTTGTCTCGAGTTGGTGTTTCTCTATTTACGAGTATGCATGTGTGTGTGCACTAGGCCTGCGAAAGAGACCTGTCTTTTGTTTTGCCTGCTGCTACTACGTATCTCCTGTTCGATTTAATTCGGTGTGCTGGGGGCTGGCTCGTTCAGCTGTCGATTTTTGTCTGATGTGGCTACGTACTTTCGATCGATCTCACGCAGGAGATTATTACGTGTCAGCCGGCCGCCGAGTTCCTGCCCGTCACCCAGGAGGTAACGGAATTTTTGGAAAATTTACAGCAATCACACGGCTTTTGGCATCGCGACCACGTGCAGCGGCTGATCGATCGATTCGGTGAAATTTTGGCAGGTGTACCAGGTGCTGACGGCGAGGATGGCGAGCATCAGGGGGGCGCTGGTGGAGAACAACAAGTTCTGCCTCTCCGTCCACTACCGCTGCGTCGACGAGTCGGTGAGCGTTTCGCACGCGATCCGTCGTGGATTACGGGTGGATGCGTGTGTTTTTTCGGCTGATTTCAATGGTTCATATGCAATGCAGGAGTGGGGCGCGCTGGACGCTGAGGTGAGGGCGGTGATAGAGGGCTACCCGGATCTCCGTCTCACCAAGGGGAGAAAGGTCGGTGCCAAACTGACATCTCCGTACAATCAAAACCGGCTAATTACATACAAACAACGCCCACGGATTTTGTTAACATTAAACTCCATTCGGTCTTCAAGTTACTTAACATGGAAGGCTTTAAGTAGCTGTTGTTATCTGATGGAACTCCTGTTGCATATGTACACAGGTGCTGGAGATCCGCCCCATCATCAACTGGGACAAAGGCTCTGCTCTCCAGTTCCTGCTCAAGTCTATCGGTGAGCACGTAGCTCTAGTATGCCACTTGCATGCTAAGCTATAATTAATTATATATCTGTTTATCTAACAATGACCAATCGTGTTCGACAGATTATATATATATATAGACCTGACCTATTCTATATATACTCAGAGTATTAGTCACTGTACATATTTCTATATGGTATCAGAGCGAGTCTAGATATCTCCGGCGCGCTGGTTTTTTCCTTCGGTGAGCCGATCCTTTCCTCCTCGTCGTCGATATCTTCTTTCCGTCGCTGACCCTCTTTCCGGTACTCTCCTCCCGACACTCTTCTCGCTCTCTCGCCTTCGTTTCTTCTTCTCCTCGTCTCTCCCGCAGTCACCTTCTTTTCTCCGTCCCACCTCCGCGCGACCAGGCGACGGTCTCGATCCGCCTCCTCGTCTCGTCTCACACCCGTCTCTGTTCTTCTTCTTGCTTCGTGCATCTCTCCTTCTCTGACGCCGGCGCACCTCCGCGCTCGTCGTCTCCATCGGCTGAACTCGTCCGCACTCCCATCGGCTGGAACCCTACCTCGGTTCTCGCCTTTTCCGACACGCTTAACGGCTCTCGGACGCGAACTTTTTTTCCTCACGTCCGAGCCAGTCAAACGTGTCCACAGACACGAATCCCTACCTTCCGAACGGGAACATATTCTCTTCGCGTCCGGCCACTCTCTGCCTTTTTCGCGTCCACCCCACTCCTTGGCCTCCACGAGTCTACGGAAGTAAATCTTCGCATATCCGTGACCCAACTACTCTATGACCCACCCACTCTGCTACCACCTTTTTCTCACCTACTCCGCTGCCTACTCCTTATCGGCCAACCACTCCTCATTGGCTAACCAGCCCACTCCCCATCGGCTTCTCACATCCTTGATCGGCCGATCCGTCCTCTCATCGGCTTCTCCCTCCCATCGGCTTCTTTCTCCAATCGGCTATTTGTTCCCGTTCTCCCGTCATGGCCACCGAGTCCGTCCTCAGCTCCGGCACTCTCCTAGTCGCCGAGTCTGCTTCGGCCCTCGGTGCCTCAGACCATACCTCGGGCACCACCTCGCCGATCTTCTCCCCTCTCTACGCTGCTGTGAATGTGAAATCTCACGTTCCTATCTCTTTTGACCTTAACGCCAATTATTCTAAGTGGGTTTTCTTCCTCAAATCCCTCTGTGGAAAATTCGGCCTCCGGTCCCATATTGATGGCTTCGCTCCACCTCGCCCCGATGATCCTTAGTGGGACATTGCCGAGTGTTGCGTGCGCAGCTGGCTGCTCGGCTCGGTCGACGACTCTGTCCTCGACCTCGCCATGAACGATACCGACCTCACCGCCCAGGATCTCTGGGTGGCCATCAAGCGGATCTTCTTCACCAACAAGCAGCCTCGCGCCATCTTCCTGCTCAACGAGTTTCACTCCATGGTACAAGGAGACTCCTCTGTCTCCTCGTACTGTCAGCGTCTCAAGGTCAAGGTTGCTGCTCTCCGAGACATTGTTCACCCTGTGGCTGACTCTCAACTCGTCCTCGCCCTTCTGTGAGGCCTCAACCCCCACTTCTCAAACACCGCCGATGACATCATCAACGCCACACCTCTTCCATCGTTCGCCCGAGCCCATGACATGTTAGTTTTTAAAGAACTCCGTCTGGCCAACGATGAGAAGACAGTGGCCCACACCGCTCTCCTTGTCGCAGCCGATAATGGCTGCCGAGCATCCTGCACTGCCCCTTCCTCCCGTGGCTCTACTGGCCATGGCTCCAGCCATGACAACACAGCCCGCACCGGAAAAGGCAAGGGCAAAGGCAAAGGCAGGGTCCGATGCAATCATGACCTGCCTCGGTCTCTGCCCAACCTGCCGGTCCGACGGATCCTTAGCTTTGCTACAACCCCTAGGCACCCCAGCCCTAGCCACGCAGCCCCATCGGCTGGCAACCCGGGGTTCTCGGCGCCCATTCCCAGGCTCACCTGATATCGGCTCCCGTTCTGCCGCCTCAGCCGATGCTACCGACCCCACCCACCCAGTCGGTTCCCTCCTAGAACTAGGCTAGCCTCATCGCTGCCCTCAACCAGATGACACTCCAATCACAGCACCCTTGGGTGCTGGAATCTGGGGCGCCTTCACACATGGCGTCATCGGCCGGTATACTTCGCTTCTGTCACCTCTCTTCCTCCCTCTTTGTCACCATCGGCAATGGTCACTCTCTTCCTGTCCAATGCCGAGGTGACTCCTCTCTATCTATATCCACCACTAACCTCCCCCTTCGCAATGTTCTTATCGTATCTTCTCTTATTCATAATCTTATATCTATTCGCCAATTCACAAGAGACAACAACTGTTCCATTGAATTTGACGCGTCTGGTTTCTCATATCCCAACCCGGCGACAGATCCTTCGTTGCAATAGTGGCGGAGACCTCTACAACATTCCCGCTGCGCCGTCCACTCCACACGCCAGTGTCACCCTCTCTACCAACCTTTGGCATCTTCGCCTCCGCCACACCGGCCCTGACGTTGTTACCACTCTCCGTCGCAGCGTCTCCATCCGATGTACCCACAGTAGCTCCATAGTTTGCCACTCGTGTCAATTTGGTAAACATGTGCGTCTGCCTTTTTCTAGTTCTCTCTCCTTTACCTTGCGTCCATTTGAACTTATACATTATGATGTATGGACATTTCCAGTTAAAAGTGTCTCCCGTAATTAGTATTACCTCGCTATACTTGACGATTATACATACTATTGCTGGACCTTTCCGCTTATCAACAAATCCGAGGTCGCCTCTCACCTCACTCACTTCGTCACATACGTGTCCACTCAGTTCAACCTCCCCATCAAGGCTTTATAATCCGATAGCGGTATAGAATTTGTTAACCGTACCGTTACAACCTTCCTCACCTCGCAGGGCATCCATCTACGGCTCTTCTGCCCCTACACCTCTCCTCATAACGGCAAAGCCAAGTGCCTCCATCGCACCCTCAACAACATCAGTTGCACCATGCTACTTCACACCCACTTACCTACCACTTATTGGGCAAAAGCTCTGGCTACTGCGACGTATCTTCTCAATCGGCGCCCATGCTCCTCTGTTCAAAACAACGTTCCTTATGCCCTTCTTTATTGCACGGCGCCCGACTACTCCCAACTTTACGTTTTCGGGTGCCTCTGCTACCTAAACCTCACCGCCACAGCTTCCCACAAACTCGCTCCCCACTCCACCGCCTGCATTCTCTTCGGCTATCCCTCCTCTCACAAGGGATACCGATGTCTCGACTTTTCCACCCATCGGGCCATCGTCTCTCGTCACGTTATTTTTGACAAGACATGCTTTCCCTTCGGTCTACTTTATCCGAGATCCTCCTCTAGTGATCTCGACTTCCTTCTCACCAACACCGTGCCGACCATGTCTCCTCCACTGTCCCCTCCATCGGCCCCCTCCATCGGCTCAGGCCGATCTAGTTCTCTCTTTTCCTCTCATCTGCAGTCGCCGATCTGGAGCCGATGATGCCCCACCCGACCAGTTCTTCCTATTACTCTCGCACTCCCATCGGCTCCAGTTCCCTCCACCTCTCATATGGTCACCCGCTCCCAGACCAGGTCTCTCCGCCCCACTAAGCGCTACGGGCTCTCCGTCGTCCACAGCTCTATCTCACCCATCCCGGTGACATCTCGCTCCACCCTGGCCGACCCTCAGTGGCGCGCGGCCATGGCCGACGAGTACAAGGCCCTAATGGACAACAATACCTAACGCCTCGCCCCTTGTCCACCCGGCGCCAACATTGTGACTAGTAAGTGGATTTTCAAACACAAATTCCACGCCGATGGCTTCCTTACTCGTCACAAGGCTCGCTGGGTAGTCCGGAGTTTCTCCCAACGACCTGGTGTCGATTACGATGAGACCTTCAGTCCCGTCGTCAAACCCGCCACCATCCGGGTCGTCCTCACTTTGGTTGCCTCACGTTCCTAGCCGATTCATCAGCTAGACGTGAAGAACGCTTTTCTTCACGGCCATCTGACGAAAACGGTCTACTGCCAGGAGCCCCTAGGCTTCGTTGACCCTTCTCGTCCCGACGATGTCTGTCTTTTTCAACGTTCTCTCTACGACCTCAAACAAGCCTCTCGTGCCTGGTATCAGCGCTTTGCTGCCTATCTTCGACACATCGGCTTTGTGGCCTTTGCATCCGATAGTTCCCTGTTCATTTTCCATATTGGTTCCACTACTGCCTATTTACTTCTATATATCAACGATATTTTTCTTACAGCGTCTTCGACATCTCTTTTCGACCAGATCATGGCTCGGCTACACTCTGAGTTTGCCATGACCGATCTTGGTCCTCTCCACCATTTTCTTGGCATCTCCGTAACCCGCTCCACCCACGGGCTCTTTCTTTCCCAATGCCAGTACGCCATCGACCTCCTCCAGCGTGCGGGCATGGCCGATTGTCACCCCACGGTCACCCCGGTCGACACTCGAGTCAAACTCTCCGCTACCGATGGCGTCCTCGTTGCTGATCCCTCTCACTATCGGAGTCTTGCCGGAGCTCTCCAATACCTCACACTCACCCGACCTGACCTCACGTACGCTGTCCAGCAAGTGTGCCTCTTCATGCACGCTCCGCGCGAACCTCACCTCACGTTGCTCAAGCGCATCCTACGCTACGTGAAGGGCACCCTCTCCAGTGGACTGCATCTCAGCTCCAGCCCCATCGACTCCCTTACCACGTACTCCGACGCGGACTAAGCAGGCTGCCCCGACTCTCGTCGCTCTACGTCCGGCTACTGCGTTTACCTCGGTGACACTCTTGTATTCTGGTCCTCAAAACGCCAGACTACAGTATTCCGGTCTAGCGCCGAAGCCGAGTACCGCGCCGTCGCCCACGCCGTCGCCGAGTGCTGCTGGTTTCGCCAGCTTCTCAAGGAGCTACGTGCACTCCTCTCCACCACGACCATCGTCTACTGCGACAATGTCAGTGTTGTCTACATGACCGCCAACCCGGTTCATCACCGACGCACCAAGCACATCGAGATCGATATCCATTTTGTCCGTGACAAGGTCGTATTAGGATAGGTTCGGGTGCTCCATATATCATCGGCACATCAGTTTACCGATATAATGACCAAAGGCATGCCCACGCTTTTGTTCACCAGTTTTTGATTCAGTCTCTGCGTCCGTTCCCCTCCCGCTGCGACTGCGGGGGTGTTAGACAAGCCACTGGCCTGAATTGTATATATATAGATCCGACCCCATTGTATATACTATAGATCGCGCTATATTCGTTCAGGAGGATTACAGAAAAAAATAAAATGTTTACACTATTAGGTTGTATTAGGTCAAATTACAACAATATAGTAAGTTGATAGGTATAGTTTTGTATAAAGTACATTTGTATCTATAAAAATACAAGCTAAGAATGTAACCCAGGCCATGCAAATTGTGCGGGAAATCTAATTATTTTTTTAATGTTAACAAATGCAAAATTGCACGGGAAAAGTCTGTTATTTATTTTTTGATGTTAGTAAATGCACTAACAGCATTTTTTATGTGTATTTTTTCCTATAAGGCTACGAGGGGGGCAACGATGTTTTCCCAATATACATAGGAGATGACCACACCGACGAGGACGCTTTCAAGGTATATAGCGATGCATTACTTAATATATATGTACCGCCTCCTGTCATTTATATTTGACGTAGCTCTCCCAGCGTTTTTTTTACAAGATAGTGTCATTTATATTTAACGTAGTTCTCCCTGCGTTTATTTTCTACAAGAGAGAGTAGAAAATAAAGAGAACACTAGCTGTATATTTGTAACAATGAAGTGACAGTTTTGCCCTTGGTGAAATGAAACTCTAAAGGTGCTGCGCAACATGGGACAGGGCATAGGAATCCTTGTGACCAATCTCCCAAAGGAGACCACTGCATCCTACACTCTGCAAGAGCCATCCGAGGTATATATACTCCATGCCACTCACACACCACTGCACTTCCAGCCTCCTGCATATACTGTATCTACGATGTTGTACAAAGCTATATATAGCTGATTATTTGTGTCCATGTGCTATACATGCTTTTCATTATGCTTTAAGAAGTGGCAGCTTTCAGAAAATGCTATCCTAGAGCAACCATTGTTGGTTACTGGAGATGTAGGAGTTGCTAGCTATCTATAGGAGAGTTTGGTGCAAGTGCATTTGCAAGCTACTAGTAGTACATATTTTAATTATGCTCTGAAACTGCATGCCACCTGATAGATGGTCATAAAATGATCGATCGAAATATTTGTTGCTGTGGAAAAAGCATCGAAAGCTAGCTAGCAGGTGTGCACTTTTAATTAATCCTCTTTAGTCAGTTAATCTATTTCTTAATCATTGCGTTTTTGTCATGCATGGATGTGTACATGTACACAGGTCAAGGAGTTCCTGCGCATGTTGGTGAAGTCTAAGAGCAACGGGGCAAAGGGTTGCATTGGCAAGTCGCTGATCGAAGCCTCTAGCTAGCTATCTAGCTTTTTGTTCCTTGATGTGTCTCTTCCTTTTGGTCCATTATAAGAACGAAAATATGGATGTATGGTAACTCGCACGCATGATGCATGCAGTAGTAATAACCCCGGGACTTTAGATGTGAAGGTCTCTATTGCCGTATCCTTCGGGCAAAAGGTCAGGTAATTAATTAGCTGCCGGTGACAGCAGAGATGAAGAGGGACACAAGTGCCCTCCTTTTTTTCACCTGCGCTCTGTGCTTCTTTGATTTTGCCTTTTTCTTAGCTCATGTAGGAGTACATGTTTGGTATCTCTCTGATCCGTTTGATAGGGGGGGGGGGGGGGGGCCAGATAGCTGCCGCAGCAGTAGAGTTTAGTAAATGCATCATGCATATGCCGGTGGTGGTGGTAGCAGATATACTAGTAAATTTCTTGTGCAGATCACCCCATGCATACATATATACCTATATATACCAGTCTATATGTATACTAAGACTGGCTTTGCAGGCACATCGATCGTCTCTACAAGTGCAAATATTTCAGGAGGAAGAGAGCCTGCCTGCCTGCAGGAGAAGCGAAGGCTGCAGCAATGTGTGATGAATTAATGGCGAGGTGCCAAAACGTTGGCCACCGAAAAATAGATCTGGGCAGCTGGGGCACTAGTAGTACTTTGCACCATGCATTCATGCATATTTCTTGCCAGTGTTTGGGCAGCACCCGGCGGGTAGAAAACGGCAAGCTAGGATCCATCCACATGGGTGGTGGCAGAGGCAGATCAACGGTTAATGCGTGTGATCGATCGATCGAGACGCGCGAGGCGAAGCAGCAGTGACAGCCACAGCAACAGCAGCGCGCGGCAGATGGATGGTGCCGCGCTGTGTACCGCTGATCGATCGCCGATCGGTCTCAGCGACGATCGACGTATATACCGGTCGGCCTGGAGCGCCGCGCCGCGCGGCTTTTGGTGGGGGCCACGTGACATGCATGCTGCAGTCCCCCCTGGTCCTGTCGCCAGTCGTGCCCCGTTCCGTGCACGCGGAAAGGCCATCCATCTCGTCATTTAATAATCCGACGTATCGGCCAGAGCTAACCGGTGCAGGATCGATCGGCCTGCTGGCCGCACTGAATTTTTTACATTTTAGTTTGTTTTAAAAAATATATTTTAGAAATAGAGCATTAAAAAACTTTAATAAAAAATAAATTATTTATAGACGCCAAAGAGGCTAGCGTTGAGGTCAATAGCTCGATGCTAGCGTCTTTAGTATGATGCTACTGTCGATCTGTTGCTAGCATTGATGGAGGAGTCGTCTGGCTCGGCAACTGCATAGTCGGCACGACTGGTGTTATACTTAGAGGTCGGTGCTAATATAATTAGCGCCACTCCCACCTCTACCCTACCCTATCCTACTTTTTATCTCATCTTTTGCTTCATCCTCTAGTCTTTTTTAGAGCCTGAGCTCATATGCATCTTAATCTTTCTCTTCCTACACATAATCTTTTTAAATCCATTTGATTTGAAACTGATTTTTATTGGAATTTCAGTAAAATCGTCGAGCAAGTATCCTCTGTTTCCCCTTGATTTTTTTAGTTTTGTTGGTTGATTTTAGATATCGAGGTGAAACCCTAGAATGCAAATTTAGTTAAAATTTTTGAATTTTTATGGTGAATTGGAGGAATTAAGGCTAGTATTATATGTATATATGGATTATATCTACTTGATTTGAGACTTAAATGTATTATTTCTATCAATAATTAGATGGAAACTAAACCCTAAAATTCATATTTGACTATTTTTTAAAATTATGCGTTCGTTTTTCTATACGATTTTGATTTATTTTAGTAACAAATGCTAGTGCATAGACATGTTGTGTTGGAATTCGATAGTTATTAAATGTTATTAGGTATTGTTTATTGTTGAAATAAAGTTGTAGTATATGAATTTTTTTAATATTTATTTTTAATTTTCTTGATGTAATGTAGATAGATAGAGTGGTCCATGTGTATTATGATGGTAGAGTGGTAGAACCCTACATTGGTGCATATGTTGGTTTTGTAAATATAAGTGTAAAAGTTCTAATGTTTAACATGCACCTCAAATTGGATAAACTAAGATCACGGGTGAGAGACGTTCTTGGATGGACCGAAGAGAATGAACGAATTGAGTTCTGTGATAGATATGATGTTGAGTAAGGACTCAAGTATATTGTTAATTTGCTAGAATAAATGGATTGGAAGATTTATGTTGGCCTAAGTAAAGGAGTGACAGTTTAGTTTCTTAAAAGTGTTTGCTTGTAGGAAAATTTTGATAGTTACTACACTAAACTTAAATGAGTTTACATGGAGGTAAACGTTAGAGTTTCAAAATTTGAGTTGGTACAGAAGGATTTTATACATAAGGTGCTATCGAAAACAAGGTAGGAAGTGGATGCTTCTCAAACATCCAATAGAAGAGATGAATTTAACAATAGTGATGAACTAAAGACATTGAGCTGAATGATAGTATTCTAGTTATGAAAGTATTTTAGTTATGAAGTAAGGGGTGAATTGAATGATAGTGTTTAGATGCTTTTGAACCATCTATACACTAGACCCAAATACTAAGGACACTAGCACCAACCCTCATAGCTTAGCGTTGGAGACAGGCAGGAGGTAGAAGTGGTTTAGGGTTTAGGGGTCGGTGCTAACGTACTTAGCATTGAACCCCGCACCTTGACGCCAACATCTTAAACGATATAAGATGGAGTTGTGGGGGGCCAAGGGTTGGTACCAATGATGCTAGCATCGACCCTCTGAGCATAGCTGGTGTTGATCTATCATATCATGGCACTACATAGTTAGCGCTGAGTTGAACCATGTCAGGTTTCTTATTAGTGCTAGCGTCAGCTCGACAGTAATACCGTATCAAAGACGTTGGCGTCGAGATATTGTAATAATTATTTTTTATTAACGTTTTTTAATCTATTTATAAAATATATTTTTAAAAGGACTATTTGCCGCATGTGCCCACGCTAAGGTGCCGTAACTAGGTGCACGCGTAGCAGCAGCCACGCTTCACAGATCACAACCATCGTAGAGCAGTATTACTACTATATCATGGTCATGGCTACCTGCTACCTGGTGCCAAAATAAATTCTGAACAAATGAACAATTAATTAAGAATCTTTTAGTATTTTCTAAGAGCTGTAGGGGTTAAGATAACCAATTAATTATCTATGTGACACAGTATGTGCTGCTACTACTACACAGCAGCACACTGATTTCTTGCGTCGTTCAGCAGCACACAAGGCTAGGTAATACTAATAGCTAGCTAGATGGGCACCACATTATTAATCTTGTCTCCGGCATTGATTCTCTTCTTGCATTGTTGAACTCGCAACATGCCTGCCCGGTTCGGTAACTAATTCTTCTTTCTTTATGGACTACTACTACTTCAGGGGAACATGCCTGCCGATATTCCCAGCGAATCTCCTCTCCAGTAGCAATTTCTTTTCTATTAAGAAGCATAGCTCCCTTTTCACCCCACCTATCCACGTCACGAGGCCGGGAGGTAGCAGCAGCCACCCACTGCCCATGGACCAGGGGCATGCATGTGCATGCGTGGCTCGCTCTAGCGTGGAAGAAGGCACAGATCGAATTTAGAGCCTACGGTATAATTAATTAAATATTTTTTTAAAAAAATCTTAAAGTCCTCGTAGTAGAGTGAAAGTGAAATACTTTAATCCATAGCTCAACTTATAAAACTGACTCATCTTTCTCTCATTGAGCAAGTGGGACAGAGAAAGGAAAAACTCACACGCGTGCTCACCTTAACTCACTGGTTTGGGATGTGGTAAGAGCCACGACTGCGCCACCTTTTACGACTTTATTTTGCTATTTATAGGCTGTAACGGAGTTATATGTGAATCGTGTCAGTTTCGGACTCCATTATAATCACGTGCCTCCAAGCTATATATACCGACTCCACCGTTCTTTCATGTGATAATATCAATATGATCTTAGGCCTAGGTTTTTCAGCGCTATGCCACCTCTAATCTACTTTATCCCATTCGTCAGTGTGCACGACAACCAGGAGAGCAGGTCTCTAGAACTATTGCCCTTTGAGATTTTGCACTGAAAGAGAGCGAATGAGGTTTTTGGAAGCATCCGGTGCGACTGCTCACTATTTTCACTACATCGTATTCTTCCTTCAAATACGTCTTCCTCTTTGACCAAAGAAGGTGGTCTTCTGGCACAAAGCTATGCGGTTTCATCAATAACAGTTCCTCTGACATCAACAAGAACAAGCCACACAATACGCTGCTGCTGCTGTAATGAATAACAACATGATAAACAACGACGATAACAACACAATAGGCTTGGAATCTAATCAAGTGACTGGCTCTGCACAACTATAGTAGCTATTCTGATTGTTGTTGGGTCTCATATTTGCTATTTTCATGATCATGTATTAGATTAATCTATTAGCAATTATGAGATTATGATCTATTATTTTTGGATTAGATTAAAACTTAAAGTGCTAATTATTTCAACAATCCAAAAAACCTTATTTTAGACACTTTGATTTACAATCGTCTCGCTTTGCTGATGCTCTGAGACCAGATGAATTTTTTGGTGAGCACTACAAAAGGTGGTAGACAAAGGCTTCTTTGTGGATTACATCTATGGGCATGATCCACATCACTTAGTGCAGGCCAGTGGGCTTGACGAGGAAAGCATATATGTGTTACCAATGTGTTGTTTGTAGGAAGCATCCTAGGTGTTAAGTATGACGATATCTATGATGCTCACATGCATATCACTAATTGCAAAGAACTGTGGGATGCCCTTGAAGTCAATTATAGGGCTTCCAAGAAAAACAGTATTTTATATATCATGGAACAATACATAGACTACAGGATGGTGGACAACCGTTCTATGGTACAACAAACTCATGAGATACAATGCATTGCAAGTGAACTCGCACACATCAATTGCTTACTCCCTAACGAGTTTGTAACTGGCACCATTATTGTTAAGCTATCAATGTCGTGTAGGAACTTTGATAAATCTTTAAAACATAAGATGAAGAAGATCGTGGTCAAAGATATGATCGCTTCTCTTGATATAGAAGAAAAAGCTAGGGCAAATGATGGATGCAATGGTGGAGGTGAGAATCACTCATTTACTAATACTGTGAGGAAGGGCCATTCTAGCCATAATAAGAACAAGGGAAAGATGGTCAAGCCCAACCAAACAACCAACTTTAAGAGCAAGAAGAATATAGAGAACAAATCCTGCTTCATGTGCAATGAAACTTAGGCATTGGGCAAAGAGGTGCCCACACCGTAGAGAAAAGCATGAACTGAGGCAGTCTTCCAAGGCTATGAACACAGTCACTATAGGCAACACTGTGAATGGTTCAGCTGGGTATGGTGATTTATCTACTGTTCTTTCAGTGAGTTAATTTGTTAACTAGTTGATTAACATGGGTGCTAATGTTCATGTGCGTGTTAACTGTTATCTATTCTCTTCTTATCAAGCCACAACCAAGTCAACTATCTTAATGGGAAATGGGTCATCTGCTTCTGTTCGTGGTGTTGGCAGGATAGATCTGAAGTTTATTTAGGGAAAGATCGTGCAACATGTGCCCTCTATACACAATAACCTAGTTAGTGGTTCCCTTATGCTAAGTGATGGTTTAAGTTAGTTTTTGAGTCTAATAAAGTAGTAGTGTCTAAACAGGAACTATTTATTAACAAAAGCTATGAATGCAAAGGCTTGTTCCATTTTTGTCTTATGGATTTTTGCAATAAGACGATAAACCATATTTGTGATGCTGATAATGGAGGTGAGACCAGTGTTTGTCACTCATGTTTATGTCATCTAAATTTTGGTTATATTTCTTGGCTTACGAGTTTGAATCTAATCACAAAACTTTCCATCATAAAAGGTTCTAAATGCTAAAGTTGTATGCAAGCAAAGCAATCTTATAAGCCTCATAAGGATAATGAGGAGAGACGTTTGGCACATCTTAAGCTCATTTATTCTAATCTTTATGAGATGAAGGGTGAAAAGAGATATTTTATGACATTAATTGATGATGAGACCAGATTTTGTTATGTTTATCTGTTGAAACTAAAAATAAGGCTTTAGATTAATATAAAATCTATAAAGCAGAAGTAGAAAACCAACTAGACAAAAAGATTAAACGATTAAGGTTAGATCATAGTGGCGAATATTTCTATCTTGATTTTAACTTATTTTATAAGGAACATGGTATTACTCCAATCAAATGGGGTTGTTGAAAGGAAGGACCACACATTGACTGATTTGGTAAATGACATTCTAGACATTGCGGGTTTATCTAAGACATGGTAGGAGGAGACTGTGTAGACTTCATATCATGTCCTGAATAGAGTTCTAATGAAACATAAAGAAAAAACTTCATATGAGTAATGGAACAAGAGAAGTCTATTGTTGTCTTACTTGCACACTTGGGATTGCTTGGCAAAGGTTAATGTGCCAATCAATAAAAAGCACAAGCTTAGGCCAAAAATGATGGATTGTGTGTTTTTTTGGTTATGCTCATTGCAACATTGCTTATAGATTTTTAATGGTTAAATCTGAGATATTTGACATGCATGTCGATACGATATTTGATTCTTGTGATGCTACATTCTTTGAGAATATATTTCCTGTGAAAGATTTAGTGAAACAATTTTTGAATCTGTTAAAACCTTTGAAACGTTTGAATAATTATATGAACAAAGTCATGAGGAAGGATTACTAAATAATTTCATTTTGTATCT
Organism: Oryza coarctata; assembly: GCA_030770085.1. Taxonomy (NCBI): domain Eukaryota; kingdom Viridiplantae; phylum Streptophyta; class Magnoliopsida; order Poales; family Poaceae; genus Oryza; species Oryza coarctata. The sequence continues at coordinate 18,255,109 of CM061475.1, forward strand.
TGTTGACGATACCCCCAAGTTGATTTTCGAGGTGTATGCATTTTGAGATGCAAACTATTGGAAAGAAACAGTCCGTAGCAAGATGGATTCTATTCTAGCTAACAGGACTTAGGAGTTTGTAGAGAGACTCTATGGGTGCAAACCTATGGGGTGCAAATAGGTGTTTCAAAGAAAGTTTAGGCCTGATGGTACTATCAAAAAGTATAAGGATCGGCTTGTGGCAAAGGGGTACACACAAAAAGAAAGCGATGATTTCTTTGACACTGATGCTCATGTCGCTAGGTTGACCACTATTCATGTACTACTTTTCTTGGTTGTCTCATACGGTCTTCTCATACATCAGATGGATGTTAAAATGTCTTTCCTTAATAGATAGTTAGATGAGGAGATCTACATGGATTAGCCTAATGAATTTGTAGTAAAAGGTTAGAAAGAAAAGGTGTGTAAACTATTAAAATCCTTGTATGGCCTTAAGCAGACTCCAAAGTAGTGTCATGAAAAATTTGATAGTATTTTGATTGCTGCATGCTTTATAGTAAATAAGGTTGATAAATATTTGTAGTATCACCATGGTGAGAGTGCAGGAGTTATCATGTACTTGTATATAGATGATATATTGATTTTTAGGACAAACCTTGACGTGATAAATGAGATCAACACTTTTCTGTCTCAAAACTTTCATATGAAGAATTTAGGGGTAGCTGATGCTATTTTAAACATTAGATTGATCAAGAATGAGGATGTGATTACATTATTGCAATCTCATTATGTGGAGAAAGTGCTAAACCGCTTTGGGTACATATGCGGTAAGCTTTCTCTAACATCTTATAATCCGAGTTTAATGCTTCGAAAGAACAAGTGTATTACCAAAGATCTGTTGATATATTCTCAAATTATTGGCTCTCTTATGTATCTATCAAGTGCAACGAGGCTTGACATCTCATTTGTGGTTAGCAAATTGAGCTGGTTCAATTCGAACTCAGGTGATGATTATTGGCATGCACTTGAGCATATGATGCGCTATCTGCTAGGTATGATGAAATTTGGAATTCACTGTATTGGTTACTCATCGATACTGGAGGGTTATAGTGACTCAAATTGGATCTTAGATGTAGATGAGATAAATGCCACGAGTGGTTACGTCTTCACCTTAGGTGGTGCTGCTGTTTCATATTGGTCTTGCGAACAGACTTTTTTGACAAGGTCAACCATGGAAGCAGAACTCACTGCATTAGATACATCTACTATTGAAGTTGAGTGGTTACGTAAGTTTTTGATGGACTTACCGGTGGTTGACAATGTAATATCAGCGATTATGATGAACTATGATAATCAAACGGTGATAACCAAGGTAAACAGTTCTAAAAATAATATAAAATCCTCAAGATATGTGAAAAGACGTTTGAGACTACTAGGAAATTGAGAAACTCTCGAGTGATAGCCTTGAGATATGTTCAGATAGCTAAGAACCTAGAAGACCCCTTCACAAAGAGTTTATCACGTAACGTGATAGAAAATGCATCGAGAGAGATGGGTATGAGGCTCGCGTGAGTTATTTCATGGTGATAACCTAGCCTCTGTGATCGAAGATTTCGTAAATTAGGTTTGCTGAAAACAAGTCATGGGTAACTGGAGGAGAGTACAAACTCTTAATATCCTTTCTATTTAAAGATGTAGTACTCTCATCACTGTATGGTTGGTTGGCTTTTGCCTTAATGTATTCTATTGGATTGTGAGAGCAAGAGGTGTTGTCCTATAGGGTATTCTTGAAAGAGTACACCTATGTGAACCTGGTTGTTGGTCGCAGTCTTTGAGATTTAGGTGATCTCTATGAAGCTCATGAAGAGACCAAGAGAGTATGACTTAAATGCTCCACCTGAGAGATAGCCTAATTAGTAGTCATGTATCAGTTTGACTTTGAGTAAAATTTACTCACACGATACTAGCAATTCAAGGCATAGTCCATTGTCTAAGTCGTGGGTAAGTGTAGCTTAGAGTTTTAGGTGGGTGTTCAACTTAATATTCCCTGTTGAAACACCGGTACATCAAACAATGCTGGAAATATTCAAAGCTTGTTAAACCTTTGAGATATGGCGGGGGAGATATGGAATTTAGTGCCCATGGCCCAACTAATTAAATGAAAATTTTCTAAAAATCTCACAAACCCATATAGTGAAGGTAGGATTGTGATTCTTTAGTCCCACCTTACTAGTTGGTAGAGAGGTAGGTTAACCTATAAGGTTAGGCCCTCTTCTTCTCCTTGAGCAAGTGAGAAGGAGAAAGGGAGTACACACATGTGCTCACTTGCCTTAACTCACCAATCCAAGGTGCGACTCAAGCCACGAACCGCGACTACACCGTCTTTTATGGTTTTATTTTACCATTTTAAGATCATGATCGTTTTCTATATGCGAATCGTGTTGGTTTTAGGCTCTGTCCTAACCGTGCGTCTCTGGGCTATATATGTCGACCCCACCGTTCTCTCTCGTAATAAGATCGATCTAGTCTCGGGCCTAGGTTTTCTAGCGCCACGCCACCTCTAGTCTACCTCATCTCATTTGTCGGCGTGCACCAGCAATCGGGAGAGAAGGTCTCCAAAACCATCACCTTTCAAGATCCTGCACCGAAAGAGGATGAATAAGTTTTTCAGAAAGCGTCCGGTGTGATTGCTCGCTTTTTTCACTACATCTTCTTCCTCCTTCGAATGCATATGTCTCCACGACCAATGAGGACAGTCTCCCGGCATGAAGCTATGTAGTTCCGTCAACAGCAGTTTCTTCGGCGCCAGTAAAAATAAGCTACACAACCAGCCGCTGCTATCGCGATGAACAATAACATGATAAACGACGATGGCAACAATACAATGTGCTTAAGATCTAATTAAGCAATTGGCTCTGAATAACCACAATACGTATTTTAGTTATTGTTGGATGTCATATTTACTTTTCCATGATCATGCTATTAGATTAATGTAATAGTAATTATAAGATTTTGATCTGTTATTTTTTATATTAGATTAAAATTTAAAATGCTAATTATTTTAATAGGTACAAGCTGACAAACTCAACCAGTACGTTTATTTATGTATGTGCAAAGCATGTGTGCCGATCGATCGTTTTCAGAAACTGCGCCTTTCACGACTTGGACTCCACTTTGAAAGCTTGCGATCGACTGTGCTGTTTAGTTCTTACCGTTGTTATAACTCACAGAAGGATCTGAATGTCATTTGTATCGAGAGCTATGTAGCTTCGCGCGCTGTTGGGCCTAAAGTAGTATTTTTGGGGTGGAAATTGTGCTTTGTCGGTGACTATGAATAAACATCGTGGACATTTTCATTGTTTGTAGCTATTTCGATTTGCATTGTAATTTTTTTGGGGTTTTGTAATGTAGTAATGGTTGGGTTGGGAGGGGGGGGGGCTTGTGGACTTTACTGGCATTGGCATGCGTGGAAAGAAGCATGCAATGCAAGCCCATGCTTTGTGCCCCAAAAAAGGGTAATTAACTTTGCCTTGGCACTATACATAAACAAGGAATCATCACACACACATGTACATGCCTTTGGTTGGAATAATTGGAGGCAACAAAGATGAGCTTCTGAGCCAACCACTTAACCTCAAACCTATGGGGGAAAGCAAGGCCACTTTTGCAGGTTTTTGTTATAACAGATGATTGGTGTGATTAGTCTATATGATTCTTTAATTATGCTCCTATGTATATGTGGAGCTAGAGGGAACCCCAATTTTTAAGCATGTCACGTATCAAGGCTACAAGAGGGAGTGATCACATTCTGGTCACATTCAAAGGCTTGTGTGTTAAAGGTCTCATTAGCTAGGCAGGCCAAGTGTTATATATATATATATGTGTGTGTGTGTGTGAGAGAGAGATATGCAGTGACAAGGCCGTGCACATGCATGATCCCCAAGGTAGTGGGGCTTTAGGTCTTTATCATGCATTAATCCTCGGTGGTCCTCGCCAGCGGACGTCTGCGTGGTGAGTGATCGAGCTCGTGCTCCGGCGGCTGCTAACGGAGGAGGTTAGTATACTGCCTCGGCGGAAAAGGAGATCGATCGGCGTTTAGGAAAGAATGGTAAAGACTTAAGAGATCTAGGGAGAATTTGAACTAGTTTATGGATCTTTTGGTTCAGAAAGGAGCTAAACCTCTTATTGTTTATTTGTTATGTTATCAGCCTCAACCAAAATTTAAACTTTAATACAGCTGAGTTTAAGTTTTTTAAATCAAAGTCTAAATTACCCTAAGCTATTGTGATCGACTGAATTACTCATCTGAATTCAAAGGCCAGACATTTTGCAACCTCAACTATCAGATTGGACAAATAATTCTTCCAAGCCTGTTTTGAATAGTTTTGGGCTAAAGCATTCTAGCGTGGCAAAAAAATATAAAAAAAATAATAGGCCCACCAATACTTTATCTCTCCTATCCTTGTATCTCCTTCTCCCTCCATCTCTCCCTACCCTTGAACTGAGCAAGACGGAGGCAGTTGGGGATAGCGATCAATGGTTATTGGGCGGAGGCAGTTAGAGGCTCAGGCTAGGGGCGGTGGCCAATGATGGAAGCGGTTGGAGTTGAAGCTCGATCTAGAGACATCAGCTGGTGGCAGAGGTGGAGCTCGCTTGAGGAGGCACCAGCGATAGAGCTCTAGCTCTCCTTGGAGAGGGCTTGCTCCATGCCTCCCCCAACTCCTCGCCAATCTAGTGGTCCGTCACCTAGAGCATGTGTAGGAACAAGCTGATGGCGGCCTCTCCTCGATCGTCGTCCTCTCCTTGACCCGATCTCGATCTGGAGGCATCAATCGGTGGCGGAGGTGGAGGCTAGAGGCGGAGCTTGATCTAGAGGAGGCAACATTCGGCGACGAAGGTGACTGGAGGTGGTGATCGAGGGTAAGGGCACAGAGGAGGCAAAGGAAAGAGGATCAAGTAACTCACTGTGGCTTCTCAGTGGTGGTGGTCTCCACTAAGCGTCATCGCATGATCATCAGCTCCACCGCCACTACAATCGCCTCACCGCTGCCACCAACATCTCTTGTGGCAAAGTGCATGGCAGCAGATGGTGGTAGTGATGCTGCCTAGGCAGTGGGAGTGGTGGCAACATGACATGCTTGATGAGGGAAGGTGCTGCTGGGCTCGCTCATTGAGGAGGGAGCCAAAGGGCAGCGCAGCGAGGTCACATGTGCCCTTAAGGATAGGCATGAGCCATGGTGGGAGGTGCTTGGTGGTGTGTTGTGTGGCAGGGACGGAGTAGGTCCAGGAGCTCCGAGAGGCAGAGCTCCAAGAGCCTAATCTGATCGGTCTAGTAGTGCACAACGGTGATGAGGTTGATGGCCGTAGAGATGAGGTGGATGATGATATCGATTTGGTTGCACACAGTGGCGACGGGCGAGGAGGTGAGGCGCTTGGCCAACTTGAGGTAGGGGTTGATATGGCTGTGTGTGAGCCACGGAAACATGACCACATGATAGGGAAGGAGGAAATACATAGATGACAGGTAGGCTTGGTATTTTTTTCTATATTTTTTAATGCCACGTGTATAAACTCAGATCGAAACCGTTAAAGTAATTTGTTCGGATCACAGAGTTTAGGATTTAAAATGACTTGTTTTCAAGTTTAGGGTAATTCGGTCGACCGTGATAGTGCAGAAGGGTAATTTAGATTTTTTTCTTTAAAACGTTATTAACACATATAAAAGTTTTATACATTTTTTTTGTTGTTTCATTATTTTTCCATAATTTATCAACCATAGCACAAAATACTAGGGCAGCTAACTAGCTGAAAAGCAATTAAAAGAGAATATTTCGGGGTTGGCTGTCATGGATGGCTCTGGCCCCTAATTGATTTGCATGCATGATTATATCCGATCGAGTTATTAATCGCACGCGAGATCCCTCAGAGTAAATTATTGGATGCGCTATAGCTAGCTGAATTCACTTTAACTTGATGTGATCGCTAGAATAATGAAACGGAACTGCACACACACAGCAGTATACCCTATGTGAGGGACGAGATTTTGTCCAATTTAGTTTGACCATCGACTTATTCTAGGTTTGTACATTTGATATTACTCCAGTGCAGAAAGTGGAGAAGCTAGCATTGTATGCTAGCTAAAACTTGGTAGCCAATAGCCATGTGCGTGTTTTTGCATGCCCAGGCCATAGGCAGCACACATATGGATAATTAAGTTTAAATGAGTATGTAATATATATATATATATATTAAAATAAAATTTGATCACTATAAATAAATATATTTTGGGTCGGACAAATGGATATTCCTCGTTAACATGAAGTGCTATTGCACGTCCAATCTGACAGGGCATGCAACGACTTCAAGATCCCTGCGTGCTGCCCCATCTTTTCAGATGCTGAAATAGAGTACGCTTCACGTCCAACAGTGTGCAGCATCATGGTGCTCGGCCGATCGATCGATCGATCGCTGTCATGACCACCAACAGGCAGCAGACTGACGCCCAAATGCAGCAGCAGGAGCAGCCTCGATGTCGAGGTACAGCGCGCGTTGCAGCATGGGCCGACGCCACGCGGCCCATCCAAGTTGGGTACGGCCCATCCAAGTTGGGCCATGCGGACCGGCCTCCCCGCGGGGCAGCCCAAGGGCGGTAGTGATTTTTGCAGCAACTTGAATAAAGCAAATAGCAGAAGAATCAGAAGAGGATACACCAATCGCTTATGAAAGAATGCGAAAGTTACAGATGTGTTCAATCCCCCTTGTAATGGCATAGCTGGTGGGAGGGCATAATGTTTGATCATCCATGAGGTAAATTATACAACAGTACATTACAAAGGACACACCAATTAAGGATTGAAACTAAAAATGTTACACCAATACACCATGGGGGCAGCGAGACTTGGATCTACTTATTGCTGGTAACAAATTAAATCGAATTGCCTACTGGTACTCAGGTAGCTCATGTGAGCCAAAAAGAAACGTTCTATATTAATGGTTCATAATCACAGATATGTAGTCACACTTGAGCAAAGCCTGCAAAAAGTTAACCAAATGTTTTAGTTCCAGAATGCCTATGCAAAACGCTAGGATGCCTCTATTCAAAAGAAAGTCATAATAGAACAAAACCAAGAGCCACTTCGTTTAAGATTGTTAGTTTCACTTCAGTATTGAGTTCTTGGCCTTCTTCAGCATCATATAATAAAGTTTCCACTGAATGCATTCAGACATAGTAGAGAAGGCCATTTATCAATGAAGGCAGCAACAAGAATATGCCACCTTTTAGAGGCTAGTCTTAGATTTCGATCAAGGGAAAGCAATGCATATCATGATCTAACGCTCATGCTTCCACTCCGGTTTTATTAGAGGTGAAATTCTCGTTTCAATTGACAGTTACTCTGGACAACTGTTGCTGTTGCTAACATATCCAAAACATGAACTATTCAGTACCTAAGTATCTTGTTGCTCGACTCACCTAAGGAAAACAGATGAATAGAAAGGAAATGTATTGATGTATACCTTTTCTGAAAACGTGCCACCATTTTATGACCTTTGTGGTCCTTTCTATCTCTATGCAGCCTGAAAGACAAGAATATGATGTTAGATGCAGATAGGCACTTCTGTGACACATATACATGATATTTTGTGAAGTGCAAGTAACTGGATGCCTAAGTGTTCGATGGCATGCGTAAGATGGAATGAACTATTTTGTTTGCAAGATAGATAGGAACATAAATATAATGTATAGGTATGCAGGAGTTAAAACAAGGTGAAACCAGTAGCTTACCTTAGCATATGGAGCAAAAATGGCTTTGACATCTTCGAACACTTCAGGAATTGGTTTTGCAGCATCAATCTGATCAGAAGATAAGTTAATGATGAGGGATCAAACTGAAGATTCCACAAGAATGGTAGTGATAAACAGATGCAAATGACTAAACCATGGTCAGTAAATTCTAATGGTCATGAGAGTGTGGCAGCACCTTTTTAATTTTGTCCTTCACGCTGTAGTGCTCAATTACAGGCAAACTTGATTCAACAAAAACTCTGAATCTTTTCCTGATAGTCTCAATGTTGTCATCAACTCTACCCTGGAAAACAACAAGACATGTTATAAACAAGAAGGTGATTTGATGAGGATACATATGATAAAAAAAACAACATAAGTGACGAAAGAAACCTGATTGCGTCCCAAAAGACGCCTTTCCATCTCTTCATCAGAACAGTCAAAGAATAGCACAAATGCAGGAGAAATTTTTGTCTGAAATATGTGAAACAACCAGCGATCTTATAAATTTGTTTCTAAGTACATTAAGAGGTAGGGGGAGAAGGCTACTGAACTATCTGCTAGCAAAGAATGGCTATTTAATTTTTGAAGTGCAAACTAGATGAGCTTACAACATTCTCGAAGGCAGCACGATTCTCTTCATTCCTTGGAAACCCATCGATTAGAAACTTATCATTCTCATTTTTTATCATGGCTTCCTGCAAGAGCTTTATAGTAACCTCTGAAGGAACAATCTTTCCCTCCTTTATCATGTTCTCAATCATAGTTCTGTAAAACAAGAAGTGTAGTAATAAACATACAGGAACAGGCAAGTAATTGAGAAGTGAAAATGGCCTATCTTGTTCAGAAAGAAAAAAACTTATGGAGGGAAATAGTATACCCATTCTCAGAACCAGATTTTATCTCTGCACGCAAAAGGTCTCCAGCACTTAGATGGGTGAATCCAAAGTGCTCGACAATGTTGGCACACTGTGTGCCTTTTCCACTTCCAGGACCACCTGCATGTAAATTCTTGGTCAGACACAGAAGATGGTTAAGAATGTTCAACAGTCAGACATCACTGAAGATGGTTTACCTAGAACAAATACAACTGTAACCTTCTTATCACTCAGCATGTTCTCAGCAACCTCCTGCATGAAAAGCACAATTTCGTCAGTAAGGGAACCGGCAATCATGAAAGCTATGGGGCATAATTTCTACAAGCTATGAGCATTTTTCTTAATGATGATGCACATGGGGCATATACTGAAGGTGTAAGAATTATGTTGACAATATACATGAGGATATATTTCTTAGGACAAGAGATCAGACCGCAATACAGTTCATCTGTTCTCAATGACTAACCAGTTTTGCAAATAAGACATGAAAATACCAGATTCTGGGCACCGACTTTTCACATCACAGAAACTTAAGATGACCTGTGTGTTAAAGGTTGTATAAAGCAAATCAAATTCTTCAATTCTGAAACGAAAGGGCTTTTCAACTTGTCGATTAACCCAGCACTTTGCAGCTGTAAAGTGGAACAATGTATGATCTAGACCATAAGGAATAAACAAAATTAAGCAGTGCAAAGTAATGCCACAAGATATACCTCCTTCTCCGCCACAACAACAGGGGCATCCACAACTGAACCCATGGCTGAGAATTCCAAAATTTTGTCTCTGCAGGTACAACGCTGAAGTTACAAAGAAGTGTAGGATAAAAAGTAAAAGCACCATTCTAATGGGCAGCAGCACACAATTATAACTCCAAAAGACTGATTGGATTGCAAGGACATAACAACTTTTATCGACTCACTCAATTCTGAAATTTGAACCACTGAAAGAAAGCCAACTTTTTTATAGAAAAGGCTAAAGGCCCTGCTTTTCAAAAGCACCATAGAGTCTTACATACGTTCGTTTTGCTGGGGACACCAGCTTTCCATACAGAGCAGAGAAAACTGAAAGCCAACTTAAAGTGCGATCTCTTTATATGCACAACAAACCATTACATAGAAATGTATTGACTGACTTTGTGCTTCACATTTTTAAACTGATAAAATTACACGTCTCTGTGCTTTTCTGGAGGTACCAAACAGAAGTTATGTCCTATCACATGCTCAATCAAGAGGCATCCTAATCCTAAGCAGTATCAAACAAATGATCTATACAACTATTTCCTTGTATTAAACCCCAATTCTATAACGAAATACTCGCTGGAGTGCCTACAGATTTACTCAAGTAATTAACACGCAGAAGGATCACGATTATAACCTGAGTAGAACTAAGATCTCTCTACGACTCTACGATCTCCCCTGAATCCGTGCTAGCAAACACAAGGATCACAACAAGCAAGCTAGCGCAATCGACCCCTTTGAGAAAGGGGCAACGAGGAAGCTCCAGATCCGGCTCCCGCCACACCATCCCAGGAGCCCTCCTCGTCAGATCTGCGCCATAAACAGCGACAGCCATCCACCCCAACCGAGAGACGGATCCGATTCCCTCCGCTTAATCCCAAACCACGCAGATCCCAAGCTCCCAATCGAAACGAACACCCGAGAAATGGGCGCTCGCTCCAGGAACCCAAAAAAAAAAAATCAGATCTCGCAGCAAGGCGGCCCAGCAAGATCCCGCGAGCGAGAAGATAGGACGAGCCAGGGACGGGAATCGGCGTTTACCGCTGGTGGATTCCGCTGAGGGAATGGAGGAGAGGGGAGACCTCTGCCTTGGCGGCGGAAGATCACAGGGGCCGCGTGCTCCTCTCCTCTGCCTTTGCAGCGTGGTGGAGATCACACGAGGAGGAACGGGGGGAGGCGGTGTCCGTTTATGCGGGGCGGGGCAGCTGGTGGTGAATCCTCCTCTGACCGGTGGGGCCCACGCTGGGTCGCCGCGGGAAGTGTGGTGATTGGTCAGGGAGAGGTGGCGCGTCAGTGCAGCGGGGATGCGTGTGTGTTCCGCCGTGGGCTGGAGCGAGTGGCTCCTGAGAAAAGCGGAGACGGAAGCTGGAGCTGACCTCCAACATCCAAAGCACCAGTGCTGTGCACCACGGCTTGGCTTTGGATTCGGAGCCGCTTTTGCTCGAGGGATTGGGAGCTGGACCGGAGCAGCTTCACCAGCTTCTAGCATCGAGGAAAAAATTGACCAAAGTTGCCAGTCAAAGTAAAAACTGACTCGAAATTAATTATGCAAACAGGGGCATAACAGAGGAATATTACACAAAATAGCTTAAGCAGCTAGTAAAAGGACCGGGCATGTAGCCATCTAGCTAGTTGAGGCAGTATTCCACCTAGTTGTGTGCTTGTGTGTTGCTCAATTAGTGTAGCTACTTCTTAGGTTACATATTAATAGTTTTTACTCTTTTCAAAATTAAACTTAGATCAAATTTATAAAAAAAATTGCAATATTTTTTAACATAAAACAAATATATTATTAAAATACATTTAATATTAAATTTAATGAAACTAATTTGATATTAATATATTTTCTTATTACTGTATTTTCAGTAAACATAAGAAGTTCTAACTTAAAAAAATTAAAACGTCTTACAATAAAAAACAACAAAGCGAGTAGCATGTTTGTAAATAAAAAACAACAAAGGGAGTAGCATGTTTGTATACTTGAAAAGCTAATCGATTTTTTGAGAGTATACTTTCTAAACCACTAAACAACTAAATAGTATATTTTTATTTAATTTTTTATATAGAAGTTATTTTAAAAAATCAAATAAATTTTTTATCATGTTTAAAATAATTAATACTTAATTAATAAATTTAAACTACTAATAATTCGTCAAGCTTTCCGTGCCAAAATCAGCTCAGCCCCAACATCACATTTGAACTCTACCTAAGCTGTGCTTAACTTATTAATAAATTGAATCCAGCTTTAATTACCTCACGCATACTCTATATACACACCTAACTTAAGTTCACATGTTGTTACAAAAATAAATGGCTGGCGTCTCCTTTTCTAGCTTGCGATCAAACAACAAATGATGTGGTCACTGGTCGCGCTAAGTTGCCAGTTGAGATAATTCTCTAGTTGTGGATGGAACCTAACAACATGTGTGCTGCTCTAACTTACAATTTGCAAACTAGAGTGACAGGGAAATGGTGTTACGGAAAATTTTCTAAAATATCCTTAGACGCATTCCTTGGTCGCTGTAATGATTTTTCAGTGTTAATTTTATCCATCCAACTATTCTTAGAAATAAATCAAGACAATAAAATTTCTCTTAACTACGAACCACATGTTATTATAGCATCAACTACTCTATCTCATCAATACGTATTTAAGATCATAAAAATTATCTTAACCATGAAACCACATGTTACTACAGCATCAACTACTCTAGCTCATCAATGTCTGGGTTAGTCATCTTCGACTTTAGATCATGCGGTGGCGATATTCCTGGCAATGATCCTGGAACATAAAAATATACAGTTATGAGAAAATATACAATATATAAACTTGAGGAAATTTTACAACCATACAGATTAATTATTTTCCCAAGAAAAACAGAAAATGAGAGCATGGACAGAAGAGGAAACGTAACGGCCGCGAAAGCGAAAGCGAACACGCCTCTCAGGGCTAACGCCCTTGACCTGTTCGAACAGATCAGCCGGGGCCTATATATTGGCGGCGCCAGCTGGTTCGGACCCGGCACCGATCAATCCAGCTCGTGCCACTGCATCCACCATGAGTTAGTTAGCATGAGGAGAGAGTTGGGGTTTTGTGAGCGAGAGCAAGTGATGATGGCGGGGAATGGAGAGGCTATGGGTGTTTCGATGGCGCAAAGGAAGAAAAAGAAGGTGGTGCCAATGATAAAGGTAGTAGAGAAGAAGAGAGATAGTGAGACGGTGGACAAGTTAGTCTCGAAGGCGGTAGTGTCACAAGCAGTAAAAAAGATGTCAGCGGGGGCAGAGGAGTGAAGAAGGAGAATAACATGATGATCCACCTAAAGAGCATCGGCAAGGCTGTCCAAGACCATCGCAAAAATGATCGACACTGACCCATACATCCCACTCCCTACCATCGACTTCAAGATGTCTATCATGAAATCATATAAAGTAACAAAAATATATCATTTGATTTAAACATGTATACGTCAATAATCAATATAAATAGATTAAATACAGAAGACATGATGTATACGTACCGACGATCCTATTCTAGAGCGTTGACAACAGGAATAGCCCATATCGCATGAATGACATGGTATAGAACGATGACAAAAACGCATCGCAACCAACCAAAGAAGAAGACGAGCCACAGTGGATGATCAACGAGCAGTTGCATGGAGTGCTTTTTAAAAACTTTATTCGTCATTTTCTGGTGTAGACTTCATGAGGATGAGGTTTCATAGACGTGATCTTCTGATGAGAGGGACGGAGTAGGCGATGTGTGATGGCACAACACAGAGAAGTTGGTAAAATTATATATTGTTCTCATGCGTGTCTAGTTGAGATGGCAGCACGGTACTTTATAGAGATATCAAAACGTATGATTAGGATACCTGCATGATCTCCATAATGTGTTACCGAACTATATAAGTCACGCGTAACCTATTCGGACTCTACGCCACTCCAACGCAAAAAACAGATTAACCGTTGGATGCAGCAAAACAAAACTAAAAAAAAAGCCGCGTTTGTGCAAGAATGATGGCCCAATTTTAATGGACCATTCAGCCACATCTGTGCAAGAATGATGGCCTAATTTTGGTAGACCATTTATGTGCATATTGCGTAAGCACACCGCATGGCTTGCCTAGGTAAGACAAGCGTGCGCGTGTTTCTCTATGTCTCTCCACTATGCATGACTTAAGTGGATAAGAGAGCACACACCTTTATAAGAATGTATTTCTTTTCTAAAACTAACAAGACAGTACTAAAAGTTTATATGCAATCCTTTCCATTAGGTGGATCTTTGAGATTTTTTAAGGAATTATTTTTCATATCAGCCTTAGCCCATTTGCAAATTCCAACAACCCCTATCAAATCTCAAAGTTCCAAAGATATTTGACATTTTTCAATATATTGTTTATTACCAGGGTATCGATGGAGATTGGTTAAGATTGAACATCCATCTAGATCACTAGGCTACACTTACTCATAACTTGAATAATAAACTGTCTTAAATTACATGTTTTGTGTAAGCAAGTTTCACTCAAAGACTTAACTAATGCTAGGTCATCAATAGCCTACACCTCAGTTGAAGCCTATAAGTTATACTCTCTAGTCACTTAATGTGTTTTTTAAAAGATTCACCCAAGTGACTAACAACTAGGCTCATAAAGTTATGTTATTTCAATAATACTCTGCAGGGCATCATCTTTACTATTTAAAGTCAATAGACCACTTTAAGGTATTACCAACCTACCATGTAATTTGATAGTGAATACATCTTCTAGAGATGGTTCCAAAAGTATACTCTTCTCTAGTTAACTAATTGCTTGTTTTTTCTAATTCCTAATTCACATGATCTCCATTCACATAAGTTGGGTTACCACTATAGTATAACTCACATGGGTCTCATTCACATATCTCTCAATGCATTATCTATCATATTCTATTATAGGTCCTTTGTAAAGAGATTTGCTAGGTTTCTACATATTTGGATATAATCCAATATTATAACTCTAAAGTTCCTCAATTTTCTAATAGATTTTAATCATCTCTTCACATGCCTAAACGATTTTATATTATCCTTAGAACTATTCACCTTAGCAATCACAGTTTGATTATCACAGTTTATAAGGATAGCTGGCATTAGTTTTTCAACCACAGATAGATCCATTAATAGATCACAACTATTCTGACTCAATAGTAGCAGTATCCAGTGTCATAAGTTTTGCTTTCATGGTTGACCTCGTTAAGATGGTCTGTTTGCAAGACCTCTATGAAATAGCAGTGTCACCTAGTATGAAAACATATTCACTAGTGATTTTGATCTCATCTATGTCAAAGATCTAGTTGGAATTACTATAACCTTCTAGTACCGTCGAATACCCAATATAGTGAAGTCAAAGAATTATTGTATCTTTTAGATAGTGCATGACTTTATCAAGTGCACGCCAATGATCATCTCCCATAGGTAAATTGGCTCAATTTGCTCATAGCAAAGGAGATGTCAAGCCTAGTCGTACTAGCTAGGTACATAAGTGAGTCAATGATCTGAAAGTGTTGTAATTGATTCTTATTAATTCTCTTGTTCTTATGAAACAACAATCTAGGATCATAAGGTGTTGAAGAAAACATGCTATCAAAGTAGTCAAAGCGACTCAAGATCTTCTCCACGTAATGAGACTGTAAGAGTGTAATTTTATTTTCACCTCTAATAAGCTTAATATTCATAATGATATTAGCTATTTCCAAATCCTTCATATCAAAATTTGAAAACAATGATTTAACCTCATTAATAACTTCAATTGTTATCCAAAAATCAGTATGTCATTAACATACAAGCACATAATAACTTTCTCACTCTCACCATGGCAATAGTGTACACATTTATCTGCCTTGTTAATTGCAAAGCTCATAGATATTATGGTTCTATCAAATTTCTCATGCCACTACTTAGGAGATTATTTTAGACCATACAAAGATTTTAAAAGGTTAAACAACTTGCATTATTGAACTTTTATAATGAATCTGTTAGGTTGTTCCATATAAATTTTCTCATCTAGCTCTTTATTAAGAAATATTGTTTTAATATCCATTTAATAAATGGAAAGACCATGTGAGGCAGCTAAGAAAAGTTATAGTTAGTCTAGCTACAGGTGAGTAAGTGTCAAATAAATCTTCGCCTTTTCTGAGTATAGCCGTTAGCCACAAACCGACCCTTATACTTTTCAATTGTAGTCTAAGCTTCTTTTTAACACCCATTCACACCCCACGGGCTTACACCCATAAGGTCATTCTATCACATACTAAGTTCTATTAGCGATAATGGAATCTATTTCACTACGGACGATCTCCTTCCAGTAGTATGTATCAAGAGATGCAAATGCCTCTAAAATAGACTTAGAAGTTTCATCCACGAGGTACATAGTGAAATTATCGCCAAAGGACTAACCAATCCTTTGTCTCTTGCTCCTTCGAGGAGCTTCACTATCATTCTCCTCAGTAACATGTTCATGTGCATGTTCAGATTATTCTAGTGGTGTGATTTAACTGAGAATTGTTTCAAAAGATTAACTAGAAGTGTTATGCATACCCTTCATCGAAAAAATAATTTTAAAGAATGTAGTATCACGATACTCTAAAATTGTAGCATCATACATATCAAGTATCTCAGATTTAACTATTAAAAATCTATAGGCAGTGCTATATTAAGTATATCCCAAAAAGACACAATCCATAGTATTAGATTTAAGTTTGCGCTTCATCATTATTGGTGTATTGACTTTCTCAAAATCCATACTTCATATAGAGTTTTGTTCTTATTTCTACTAGCAAATCTATTCAAAACATGATTTGATGTTAGCACAGTCTCTCCCCTTAGATAGTCTTACGGTATCTAACATGGTATTCATCAAGTCAGTTAACGTGTGGTTTTTCTTTTTGACAATCCAATTAGACTCGGGAGAATTGAGAGGCATCATCTCATGTATGATGCCATGTTTTTCATAGAATAAGTCAAATTGTTTTGAGAAAAACTCTCCACTACAATCTAAGTTGTCTTTGTATTTTTCTGTTAAATTGGTTTTCAACTTTTACCTTATAGATTTTAAAATAGTCTAGAGCATCATTTTTTTATTTTTAATAGATACGCATAGCAAAATCTAGTAGCATCATCAATCATTGTTATGAAATATTGTTTTTCCCCTTCGTCAACACCGCATTCATTTCGCAAAGATCTAAATATAAGAATTCTAAAAGTGCCAAGTTTCTTTGCTCGGTAGCCTTGTGAGGCTTACGAGATCGCTTTAATTACACACAACTATTTCACTTAGAACCTTTGATAATGGAAAACTTTAAAATTAAACTCATAATGGAAAGCCAAGATATCAAATCAAAATTAATATGACATAAACGTGAGTGTCAAACATTAGCCTTATCGTTCACACTATCACAAATATGGTTCATAGACTTATTTTACAGATATCAAAAAGAGAAAAGCAAAACAAGCCTCCATACTTAGAGCCTTTACCAATAAAATATTCATGTTTAGACACAACTACTTTATTAGACTCAAACACTAACTTAAACACATCTCTATATATACGGGAGCCACTAATGAGATTCTTGTCGATAATAAAGACATGTTATATATTTTTCAGCTGCATGATCTTTTCTGAAGTAAACATTAAAACTACTATGTCAACACTATAAACAGTAGCATACAATCCATTCCTCATTAGGTTGGAGGAATCCCGAGTGACTTAACAAGAAGAAAACAATAAGATATCAACACAAACATATACATTGGCCTTATATCAATCCACTACAATCCACCAATTAGTGGATTGATTAACTGAAAGAACAGTAGATAAATTACCATATCCACTTTCTTCGTGAGTGTTGCCAATGGTCACATTAACAGACTTATAAGTCTATCCTACATGTGCCCTCTTTCCCTTGCGCTATAGACACGTCTTAGCTAAGTGACCAGGAAAGCCACACACAAATCAAATTCTGTCAACTTGCTCATTGTTGTTGTAGCTGTTGTTTTTCTTCTTAAAGTTGGTGGTCTGTTAGTTTTTGACAAATTTTCCCTTATTTTTGTTTGGTGGCTTCTACACCACATTGGTGCTTGATTGCCTCAACATCAAAAAATGCAATTAACCCCTCAACGGAGTACTCATGTCTCTTGTATTTGTGTACGGTGCCCAAACTCCTTCATGAAGGATCGAGTTTCTTAGCAATGGTTTGTATTTCTTGTTCGACCACAAAACGGTTGTCAACCATACTGAATTCATGAAACTACTTCATGTCGTATAAGTCATTGCTAGCATCAATAGCACTAAATTTGGTATTCAATGCATTCTACAACTCCTTAGCATCGGTTATATGCATGTACACATCGACCAGACAATCACCAAGAACACTAAGAATGTATCCCATAAAAATAGTAGCGGTGTCTTGAATTTTTTTTATTCAGTAGAGAGAACTGCTTTAGATTTGCCAGTACTAACCTAGAAATACTTCAATAGTCATCGGCCACAAAGTGATCCTGATCTACCATTTTTTAAAGTGCATATTGGTAAATTTATCTGGCCTTGGCATATCGACAAAACCAGCAATTAAAAAATCATGATGCATATAATAAGATTTTTGAACATTGAAAATAAGTATATGTAGATTTAATTTTCTCCTAAATAAATCATGATATTAATCGCATAAAATAACATAACCATATCATCTGGTCTAAACATATATATATACATATATACGACAGTAATCGACATAAATAGATCAAATATAAAAGACATGATGTAGATATACCGATGGTTCTATTCTGAAGCGTTAAGAGCAGCAGTAGCCGGTATTGCGCGAATGACGTGCGGTATAAGACGATAATGATAACGCGTTGTAGCCGATCGAAGACTAAAATGAGCGATGACCAATGAGCAGTCACATGGAGTACTTTCTAAAAACCTTATTTGTCCTCTCCTGGTTAGGGCTTCACGAAAACAACTTTTTGTAGACCTACTTTCCCGATAGATCGGTGTATTTCAGTGAGCGGGACAGAGATATTAGCACGCTTGCACGATCTTCATAGTGGATAAGTCAAGTGTAACCTATCCAGACTACAAGCCACTCTAATGCAAAAGGTAGATCAATCGTTGGATATAGCAAAATAAAACTATAAAATAAAACCATGTATATTTCTTTTTTCAACCTCCTCATGTCCAAACCATTGGGGCCATTTAGAGTTTCTTACCATGGAGCACCAATGTCTTCATCTCCAAAAATAATCTCTCCCATTAGAGAACGCATTAGATCCAAACCGTTGGGTCTCTTAGAGGCTCTAACCATAGAGCACGAACTCTCCAAAAAACACATAGTTTCTCTCCAAAAATAACCTCTCATGTTAGATCCCACATTACACATTCGCTCCAAGACGCTCACGATCTAATGGACCATTCACACCTCTCCCGTTAGATCCTATATTACACATTAACTTTAAGACATTGAAGATTTAATTTTGATGGATCATACACGCGTGTACACCATTACGTACACATATTGCGCCTATTCCTTTAATTCTGCCCACCCTACATAAATTACGTGGTTAGAATAACGCTTAGACGTTTCTCTTTTATAATAATACTAAAATTGATACGTAGGACCTTAAGATTTTTTTAATAATTATTTTTTTGGCCTTAGTCCAGATTCTAACAGGACGAGGACAATGACTTGTCAACGAGCTGGACCAGGACAATAGGACTCCCTCTTCGATTTTATCACGACCTCAAACTACCTCAACATCGATGGACTCCTCGACCTCACGTGCATGAGGATCGCCGACACGCTCGAGCAAGACCCCCGAGGAGGTGCGCGCGGAGTTCAACATCGTCGACGACTTCACCGAGCAGGAGGAGAAGGAGCTCCGCCGGGAGAACGCCTGGGCCTTCGACTAGGTCTCACTTTCTCTCTTGACGCCGTACGTAGTGTCCCTCGTCGTGTAATGGTGCTTCTCTGTAGTTGTGTATTGTCGTGTCTCTGGTAGATTCAGATCGAATCGGCTTACCTTGAGTTCGTGCATCCTGTCCTAGAAGAACAGAGTTCGGCTGTGTCGTTGAATGCTTTGAACTGCTGGATCGCTTGCATGAAGTGAATATTTCGCCCCAAATTGTTTGCTATGTCTGCTTGGTTTAATGTTCGTTCTCTCTCTACACACTACTCCGTCTAGTCGTTCAATTCGTTGGTGGGATTCCAATCCAAGAGATTCCGGTTGCAGATTTCGGCATTTCTAAGTGCTTGATCGACCGGGGATGTTTTCCTGGCCATGAGTTTGTATTGGGAAGTTTTGTTTGCGTCTTGCTTGGACTCTGGTGTGGTGTAAATTGAATAGAGAAGGGGAAAACGTCGTTGCATTTTTTTGCTGCATTTCGTTTCAGAGATGCATGGCATTGATCGGTTAGTACTAATCCCTTAGTATTCTGTCTGTTGTTTGGCAGACTAACCCAACTACCTGCATGTCTGAATTCTTCTGCATCTGAAGCATTTCGATTCAGATACGAATGTGGACTGATGCCCAGTCTGTTCTATGTAGCATTCTTCTGCATCTGAAGCCATTTCGTTGCAGGAGTGGACTTGTGTTCTGAGTTGTTTGGTTAAGTTAACCCAGTTCTTCCCTGTATGTGTTCTGTTGTGTTCTGAGTTGTTTGGTTAAGTTAACCCAGTTCTTCCCTGCATGTGTTCTGTTGTGTTCTGAGTTGTTTGGTTAAGTTAACCCAGTTCTTCCCTGTATGTGTTCAGTTGGTTCTGATTTAAATGGGCAATCTTCAAATCCATTTCGTGGATGCAGTTCTTGGATAGCACTAGCCACTGCTCTAGCTGGGATTAACCTGCTAGTACTATGGCCAATGTTGTCTTTGATTTTTACATAAATTTCTTTTAACGTCTTTGACAATACATTGGGTGTTGGCAGTTGGCTCATGAGATTATTAGTTACGTGGTAATTAACCTTGTACTTACAAATTAGAGATACAACCAAACATCTAATGAAACAATTGAACTCGTTCCATGACGTAGCGCCCAGAGCTGCTGAATTGTATCGATGCCGGCCGCATCAGCCAATTTGTTAGGCGATTTCATCACCAACACAGTTGATTCTATCCACTACTAGTTAAGTTGTTAATTAGACAAAGCGGGGCCAAAACATGCAGCCGTTGATTGAGTGATGAATGGCCTGGATAGAGGCTACGGCAAACTTTGCATTTCCCCCACAAAGGAAGACGATATGGATCCTTTAGGGGCTCCTCTGGAATACATGAACTTTTATATGATTTTCGTATGTATCAGTTACTCCAGTTACCATAAAAATCCTGTAAGTTCAGAAGGGGACTACCCATTAAAAACTCTTTTGGGGAACTATCTACAAATTAATTGAGCTCAGTTGCCAAATGAAAATAATAATAATACTCCTAGAAAGAAAATTAATGACGCTCAGTTTAGTTTCTTCGCACACACTCTATACACATAGTAGCTTAAAAGTTCACATGTTTTTTTTAAAAAAAAGAATATACTGGAGTAGTTGGTTTCTCCCTTTTTAGAGAGATTAAAGACGATTGATGTTTGTTAAAAAAAAAGACGAGTGATGTTGGGTCACAAGTCACAGCAAGTCTGTTGAATGTGCCGACCTCAATCAAACAGGAAAACACGGCGTGACATAATATTTGCTAAAATATCCTTAACTAGGCACATTTCTTGGTTGCTGTAGTGAATTTTCAGTATTAGTTTTACCCATCCACCTTTTCTTAAATGGAAATCAGATGGTGAGATCATTTAGTTTCTTAAAATCTTAAAATATATTTTTAGGTTCTTATGCTCTAAACGAACTCTAATCATAAATTCTTTTAATTTTTATAGTATAATCATGATTGTATTTTTTTATTTTTTTCTATTTATAATTGCATGTAAACATCACGTAAACGCTACATAGAATAAAGAAATTCACGAAGGGTTCACTGTGACATACTATGTGAGCGAATGGGGATCATTGAAGCATGTTTAGACCTATATGTCACACAAGATAAATTTGAAGAGCTCAAAATACATTAAAAGTATAACATAATCAAACAAGTTTACAAACCGTGCATAAACTTTACTATTTAATTTATCTTCCATTTAAATCTTAAAGGTAGATATGATCGCCAAGGATCATGAAAGAGAAAAATACATAACATACCATATGAATTTTTCACGACGAGAAAAATACAAAATATATAAACCTGAGGAGATTTATTTAACGTACAAACACTTTCCCCAGAAAAAAAAAAAGAAAAATAGGGAGCATATGTACTGTATTGTAGCATGGTCCTCGTAGATGGGCTGACTCCAATAAAAATTCTCAGCTCATAGCCCACAAACCAATGGCCCAACACAGACTGCAAAACACGGACAGCTAGGCTTCCAGGAGAAGAAAGTAAGAAAACGTAGCGGCCGCGAAAGCGAAAGCGAGCACGCCTCCGCCTCCCGGGCCCCGGCTATATATTGGCGCCCCCATTTGGCTCCGACACCGTACCGAACAATCCGGCTCGTGCCGCCACATCCACCGCGAGCGCTACGTAGTTAGGGTTTTGTGAGCGAGAGCGAGTGATGGCGGCAGGGAGTGGAGAGGTTCCTGTGGTTCCGACGGAGGCGGCGGAGGAGAAGGAGGGAGAGGTGTCGGCGGCGGCGGCGGCGGTGGAGAAGAAGGGAGAGGGCGCGGTAGTGTCGGAGGTGGAGAAGAAGGGAGAGGGAGATATGGTGTCGGAGGTGGTGTCGCTGTCGGAGGCGGCGGAGAAGGTGGTGTCGGAGGCGCTGGAGAAGGTGGTGTCGGAGGCGCTGGAGAAGGCGATGTTGGATGCGGCGGACAAGGTGGTGTCGGAGGCGGCAGAGAAGGTGATGTTGGATGCGGCGGAGAAGGTGGTGTCGGAGGAGGTAGAGAAGAAGGGAGAGGAGTCGGTGGAGAAGGCACCGGCGGCGGAGGCGGGGAAGCGGGAGGAGGAGGAGAGCGGCAGGAGGGTCACCCTGGAGAGCAATGATGGCGAACAGGTCGAGGTGACGGAGGCGTCGGCGAGACTGTCCGAGCTCATCGGGGAAATGATCGACTCCGGCAGCGCCGACATCGTCATCCCGCTCCCCGACGTCGACTCCAAGACCCTCATGAAGGTGATTGAGTACTGCGACAAGCACGCCGACAAGAAGTCCGACAACGCCGAGGAGAAAGAGGAACTGAAGAACTGGGACAAGGCCTTCATCGACGGGCACGAGGACACGGGCTCCCTCGTCAAGGTCATCATAGCTTCCAACTACCTCAAGATCGATGGACTCCACGGCCTCGCCTGCCAAAGGGTCGCCGAGACGATCAAGGGCAAGACACTCGAGGAGATCTTCAAGGCCTTCAACATCAGCGAGTAGGAGAACGCCTGGGCCTTTGTGGAGTACACGCCTGAACAGTAAACCATAGTATCATCGTCGTAATGATTGTTCTCTGATAGTTGTGTGTTGCCTCTGGTAGATTCAGATCGGGTCGGATTACCTTGAGTTCGTGCATCCTGTCCAAGAAGAACAGAGTTCGGCTGTGTCGTTGAACTGCTGGATCGCTTGCATGAAGTGAATATCTTGCCCCAAATTGTTTGCTGAGTCTGCTTGGTTTTCATATCGTTTACTCGCTGCAAGGTCGATGTGGTTCGTTGCCTGGTGGGATTCCAATCCAAGAGATTTTCGGTTGCAGATGTTTTCCTGCCGATGAATTTGTGTTGGACGAAAGTTTGAGGGTTGTGTTTTGCTTGGATTCAGGTGTGAATGTACAAAAAAGGGAAAACATTTTTGCAACTTTTTAACTTTTTCTGAGTGTTGTATCTACTGTGTGCGTGTATATCCGCTTGGTTTTGACGCAGTTTCGATTCTGGTGTGAATTGAATAGAGAAGGGAAAACATTTTTGCAACTTTATCTGAGTGCTGTATTTACTGTGCGTGTGTATCCGCTTGGTTTCGACGCAGTTTCGATTCTGGTGTGAATTGAATAGAGAAGGGAAAACATTTTTTGCAACTTTATCTGAACGCTACATTCCGTTTCAGAGATGCATCCAGTCTGTTGTTCGGTTAACTAACCCAGCACCCTGCATGTCTCTGAATTCTTCTGCATATGAAACATTTCTTTTCAGATATGCATGTGGAATAATCCCTGGTATGTTCTACGGAAACATTTCGTTTCAGAAATGCATGGACAGATCTCCCAGTATATTCTGATTGAACCCAATTTTGCTGCATGTGTTCTGCTTTCTTCTGCATCATCATGTAGCCATCTAGCTAGTTGAGGCAGTATCGCATGAAGTTGTTTTCCTCAACTGTACAGATCATGTTAGTTGTGTAATTGTGTTTACTAGTCACAGTAAAGTTGCCGAATGAAATAATAATACACCAGTCGCTGATGGAACCGAACAACATGTGTGACACTATCTCGCAATTTGCAGGTCGCGTGACAGAATATTTGCTAAAATATCCTTAATTAGGCACATTTTTTGGTCGCCGTGGGGATTTTTCAATGTAGTTTTATCCGTCCACCTATATTCTTGGAAGGAAATTAAGATGATAAAATTCTCCTAACTATGAACAACTCATTAGTATCAATTTCAATTACTCATTAGTTATTACTGGTGTAACGAAATCTCTTGAAGAATGATGGAGACAATGCATTGCAACAAAGGAAAAAAGAGGCGGAATCAAGTCGATTCATATTCTAATTTTATAGGTAATCTGAAATGAGAGAAACGCCAGAGTCTTCGAGAATGAAGAAACACCGTTGCAAGCAATTATAAACCAAACTACCGACGAGATCTGGTTCCGGCGTGCCGGCGGAGCTAAAGGTATCATGTAAGCCAACATTTATAAACTAGGACATGCTAAGCATTTTCATGTGGTCTATTCGCTCCCCTTTTTTTCTATTTGATCCCTAGTCTCAAGGCTATTATACATTTTTTCCCATCCTTTCGAAAATATCAATATCAGTTTAAATCTTAATCGGTGACAAGATTGCCAACTATATATGGTGGAAGAGAAAAAACATATACTATAATATATACCGGAGGAGTTTTCAATATGAAAAAATATATAAACCGGAGGAGAATTTACAACCGTACAAATACTTTTCCCAAGGAAAAAACGAAAAGAAAATGGGAGTATGTACTGTACGGTAACATGGCCCTCACAAATGGACCGAATCCATCACAAATTCTCAGCCCATAGCCCACAAGCTTATGGCCTAACACGGTCTATCCAGCTGGCAAGCCAGCTAGGCTTGAAGACGAAGAAACGTAACGGCCGCGAAAGTGAAAGCGAACACGCCTCCGCATCCGGGCTATATTTTGGCGCCCCCATTTGGCTCCGACCCCGCACGGATCAATCCGGCTCGTGCGCGAGCGCTAGGTAGTCAGTGAAAGTAGAAGAGTTAGGGTTTTGGAGCGAGAGCGAGTGATGGCGGAGGGGAAGGGGGAGGAGCCGGTTGCGGCGGCGGTGGTGAAGAAGGGAGAGGGCGCGGTGGTGTCGGATGCGGTGGAGAAGGCGGCGGAGGCGGGGAAGCGGCAGGATGATCACCCTGAAGAGCTCGGATTGCGAGCCGTTTGTTGTGACGGAGGCGTCGGCGAGGCTCTCCATGACCATCGCGGAAATAATCAAAGCCGGCAGCGCCGACCCGTACATCCCGCTCCCCATCGTCGACTCCAAGACCCTCAAGAAGCAGATCAACTACTGCAACAAGCACGCCACCGACATCAACTAGGAGGAACTCATGAAGTGGGACGAGGACTTCATCAACAAACTGTACGAGGAGGACATGCACTGCTTCTTCGAGGTCATCAAGGGCTCCAACTACATCCACATCGAGGGACTCCTCGACCTCACGTGCGATAAGGTCGCCGACACGATCAAGCGCAAGACCTCACTGAGGAGGAGAAGGAGATCCGCCGGGAGAACTCCTGGGCCTTCAAGGAGTAGACACCTCACACCTGTCCCGTAAGCCCATAGTGTCGTCGTCGTAATGTTTGTTGTCTCGTCGTTGTGTGTTGTGTACTTGTGTCTCTGGTAGATTCAGATTAAATCGGCTTACCTTGAGTTCTTGCATCCTGTCCAAGAAGAACAGAGTTCGGCTGTGTCGTAGAACACTTTGAACTGCTGGATGGCTTGCATGAAGTGAATATTTTGCCCCCGTATTGTCTGCTGGACTGCTTGGTTTTTGATGCTGCTAGTCTCCTTTTTGCTCTGTTTCTAAGACTATTCTGTCAAGTGTCAACTCTTCGGCACGGTTCAATTCGTTGTTGGTGGATTCCAATTAATCCAAGAGATTCGGTTGCAGATTTGCAACATTTTAAGTGCTTCGTCGATCGGGAATGTTTTCTTGGCCATGAATATGTATTGGGAAGGTTTTTGGTTGCGTTTTGCTTGGATTTTGGTTTGAATTGAATAGAGATAGGAAAAAAAATCGTTGCAACTTTTTCTGAATGCTGCATTTCGTTTCAGAGATGCATGGAACTGATCCCTTAGTATTATGTCTGTTGTTTAGCTAACTAACCCAACTACATGCATGTCTGAATTCTTCTGCATATGAAGCATTTCGTTTCAGATATGCACGTGGAATGATACCCAGTATGTTGCATTCTTCTGCATCTGAAGCATTTCGTTTCAGAGTGGACATAGTATGTGCATGTGTTCTGCTTTCTTCTGCATCATGTAGCCATTTAGCTAGTTGAGGCAGTATTCTTGTTTTTATCACCTAGAGCGTCATTGTTTATAACTTGCAATGCTAACGTGTGTTTACGGGCTCCTTCGTGTAGTATACAGTGACTATTAATCCCCTGATCATATACGAGGGGGTCGGATCTATATATATACAGCCTAGGCCAATGGTCTATCTAACACCCCCGCAGTCGCAGCGGGAGGGGAACGGACGCAGAGACTGAACCGAAAACTGATGAACAAAGGCGTGGGCAGGCCTTTGGTCATTATATCGGCAAACTGATGTGCCAATGGTACATGGAGCATCCGAACCTGTCCTAATACAACCTTGTCACGAATAAAATAAATATCGATCTCGATGTGCTTGGTGCGTCGGTGATGGACCGGGTTGGCGGTCATGTAGACGGCACTGATATTGCCACAGTAGACGACGGTCGCGGTGGAGGGGGGTGCACGGAGCTCCTGAAGAAGCTGACGAAGCCAGCAGCACTCGGCGACGGCGTGGGCGACGGCGCGGTACTCAGCTTCAGCACTAGAGCGGGACACTGTAGTCTGGTGTTTTGAGGACCAGGATACGAGAGTGTCACCGAGATAGACGCAGTAGCCGAACGTAGAGCATCGAGAGTCGGGGCAGCCTGCCCAGTCCACGTCGGAGTATGCAGTGAGGGAGTCGATGGGGCTGGAGATGAGATGCAGCCCGCTAGAGATGGTGCCCTTCACGTAGCGTAGGATGCGCTTGAGCAGCGCGAGGTGAGGTTCGCGCGGAGTGTGCATGAAGAGGCACACTTGCTGGACAGCGTATGTGAGGTCGGATCGGGTGAGTGTGAGGTATTGGAGAGCCCCGGCAAGACTCCGATAGTGAGAGGGATCGGCAACGAGGGCGCCATCGGCGGCGGAGAGTTTGGCTCGAGTGTCGACTGGGGTGGCCGTGGGGTGACAGTCGGCCATGCCCGCACGCTGGAGGAGGTCGATGGCGTACTGGCGTTGGGAAAGAAAGAGCCCGTGGATGAAACGGGTTACGGAGATGCCAAGAAAATGGTGGAAAGGACCAAGATCGATCATGGCAAACTCAGAGTGGAGTCGGACCATGATATGGTCGAGGAGAGATGTCGAAGACACCGTGAGGACAATGTCATCGACATAGAGAAGTAGATAGGTAGTGGCGGAGCCGATATGGAAAGTGAACAGGGAACTATCGGACGCAGAGGCCAAGAAGCCGATGTGGCGAAGATAGGCAGCAAAGCGCCGGTACCAGGCACGAAGGGCTTGTTTTAGGCCGTAGAGAGAGCGTTGAATGAGACAGACGTCGTCGGGCCGAGAAGAGTCGACGAATCCTGGGGGCTACTGGCAGTAGACTGTTTCCGTCAAGTGGCCGTGAAGAAAGGCATTCTTCACGTCTAGTTGATGGATCGGCCAGGAGCGAGAGACAGCCAAGGTGAGGACGACTTGGATGGTGGCGGATTTGACAACGGGACTGAAGGTCTCGTCGTAGTCGACACCGGGTCGTTGGGAGAAACCCCGGACTACCCAGCGAGCCTTGAGACGGGCAAGGGAGCCATCGGCATGGAATTTGTGTTTGAAAATCCACTTACCGGTCACAATGTTGGCGCTGGGAGGTCGGGGAATGAGGCGCCCGGTCTCGTTGTCCATTAGGGCCTTGTACTCGTCGGCCATGGCCGCGCGCCACTGAGGGTCGGCCAAGACTGAGCGAGAAGTCGCCGGGATGGGCGAGATAGAGCTGTGGACGGCGGAGAGACCGTAGCGCGGATTAGGTCGGAGAGACCCGGTCTGGGAGCGGGTGACAATGTGAGAGGTGGAGGGAACTAGAGCCGATGGGGGTGCGGGAGTAATGGGAAGAACTGGTCGGGTGGGGGCGTCATCGGCTCCGAGTCGGCGACTGTAGACAAGAGGAAAAGGAAGAATTAGATCGGCCTGAGCCGATGAGGTCAGGTGGGCCGAGTATTCCGATTGGTCCGATAGAGATGGATCAGCCGATAGGGTAGGGGAGCCGATAGGGTGGGGGGAGCCGATGGAGAGGGAACGGTATCGGCTGAAGGATAAATAGGATCGGTATCGGCCGATAAAGGTGGGTCCGATGGGGGTTCGATGGTGGGGACATCGGACCGAGTAGTGGTGGGAGATGTGACGGGTAAATCCTCAGTATCGGCCGATGAGGGGGCCGATGGAGAGCGCAGTGGGGAAGACCTGGTCGGCACGGTGTTGGTGAGGACAAAGTCGAGATCACTAGAGGAGGATCTCGGATGAAGGAGACCGAAGGAAAAACATGTCTCGTCAAAAATGACGTGACGAGAGACGAGGACGTGTCGGGTGGAAAGGTCGAAGCATCGGTATCCCTTGTGAGAGGTGGAATAGCCGAGAAGAATACAGGCGGTGGAGCAGAGAGCGAGTTTGTGGGAAGTTGTGGCGGTGAGATTTGGGTGACAAAAGGGGAGGAAGAGGGGTGACAGGAGCGAAGTATACCGGCCGATGACGCCATGTGTGAAGACGCCCTAGAGTCTAGCACCCAAGGGTGCTGTGGTTGGAGCATCATCTGGTTGAGGGCAGCGACGAGGCCAGCCTGGTTCCAGGAGGGAACCGACTGGGTGGTTGGGGTCGGTAGCATCGGCTGAGGCGGCAGAACGGGAGCCGATGCCAGGTGAGCCTGGGGATGGGCGCCGTGAACTCCGGGTTGCCAGCCGATGGGGCTGCGTGGCTGGGGCTGGGGCGCCCAGGGGTTGTAGCAGAGCCACGGACCCGTGGGACCGGTAGGGTGGGTAGGGACCGAGGTAGGTCGTGGTGGCGTCGGACCCTGCCAGGTCCTGCCTTTGCCTTTGCCCTTGCCTTTCCCGGTACGGGTTGTGTTGCTGTGGCCAGAGCCATGGCCACCAAGACCGCGGGAGGAAGAGGCAGCGCAAGAAGCTCGACAGCCATTATCGGTTGCGGCAAGAAGAGCGGTGTGGGCCACTGTCTTCTCATCATTGGCCAGACGGAGTTTTTTAAGAACTAGCATGTCATAAGCCCGGGCGAACGATGGAAGATGTGTGGCGTTGGCGATGTCATCGGCGGTGTTGGAGAAGCGGGGATTGAGGCCTCGCAGAAGGGCGAGGACGAGTTGAGAGTCGGCCACAGGGTGGCCGACGTCCTGGAGAGCAGCAGCCTTGACTTTAAGGCGCTGACAGTACGAGAAGACAGAGGAGTCACCTTGTACCATGGAATGGAACTCGTTGAGTAGGAAGATGGCGCGAGGCTGCTTGTTGGCCAGGAAGATCCGCTTGATGGCCACCCAGAGGTCCCGGGCGGTGGGGTCGGTATCATCCATGGCGAGGTCGAGGACAGAGTCGTCGACCGAGCCGAGCAGCCAGCTGCGCACGCAGCACTCGGTGATGTCCCACTGAGGATCATCGGGGCGAGGTGGAGCGGAGCCATCAATATGGGACCGGAGGCCGAATTTTCCACAGAGGAATTTGAAGAAGAAAACCCACTTGGAATAATTGGCATTAAGGTCAAGGGAGATAGGAACGTGAGATTTCACGTTCACAGCAGCGTAGGGAGGGGAGAAGATCGGCGAGGTGGTGCCCGAGGTGTGGTCTGTGGCACCGAGGGCCGGAGCAGATTCGGCGACTGGGAGAGTGCCGGAGCTGAGGGCGGACTCGTGGCCATGATGAGAGAACGGGAGCAAAGAGCCGATGGGAGAGAGAAGCCGATGGGAGGGGGAAGTCGATAAGAGGACGGATCGGCCTATCAAGGACGTGAGAAGCCGATGGGAAGTGGGCAGCAGAGTAGGTGAGGAGTGGTCAGCCGATGAGGAGTGGTTGGCCGATGGGGAGTAGGCAGCGGAGTAGGTGAGGAGTGGGCAGCCGATGAGGAGTAGGCAGCGGAGTAGGTGAGGAGTGGCCATCCGATGAGGAGTGGTTGGTCGATGGGGAGTAGGCAGCGGAGTAGGTGAGGACAGAGTGGGTGGGTCAGAGAGTGGTTGGGTCACGGACGTGCGAGGATTCACGTCCGTGAAGAGAAGATTCACATCCGTGGACTCGTAGAGGCCAAGGAGTGGGGCGGACGCGAAAAAGGCAGGGAGTGGCTGGACGCGAAGAGAATATGTTCGCGTCCGGGAGGCAAGGATTCGTATCCGTGGACACGTGGACACGTTGGAATGGCTTGGACGTGAGGAGAGAAGGTTCGCGTCCGAGAGCCGTTGAGCGTGTCGGAAAGGGCAAGAACCGAGGGAGGGCTGGACAAGTCCAGCCGATGGAGACGACGAGTGCGGAGGTGCGTCGGCGTCAGAGAATGAGAGATGCACGAAACAAGAGGAAGAGCGGAGACAGGTGCGAGGAGGGACGAGAAGTCGGATCGAGACCGTCGTCTGGTCGCGCGGAGGTGGAGCAGAGAAAAGGTGACTGCGGGAGAGATGGAAAGAAGAAGAAATAGAGACGAGAGAGCGAGGGGAGTACCGAAAAGAGAGTCGGTGATGGGGAGGAAAGGGTCGGCTCGCCGGAGGGAGAAGCTAGCGCGCCGGGATATGTAGACTCGCTCTGATATCATATAGAAAGTGTACAGTAACTATCAATCCTCCGAGCGTATACGAGGGGTCGGGTCTATATATATATACAGTTCATGTCAGTGGTCTGTCTATCACTTCGGAGTGCAGGATTTTTACATGATCTTCGTATGTACTAATTACAAAAATCCTGTAAGGTTTCTTTATTTCAGAAGGGGACTAATTATCAGAAACTCTTTGGGGGAACTATCAACAAATTAATTAAGCTCAGTTGCCAATTGAAATAGTACTACCCCGTTGAATTTTACTTATCGCTTTGGACATTGACATAGTTTCTAATACATATGTTCTATCACTACCTTTTCTAACTATATATTTATAAAAGCTATTAAAAATATAACGATGTGAAAGTGATTTTTATAGCAAATATGCCAATATTATTTTCTCATGTCAAATCCTAATATTATTGTATTAATTAATCATTTAAAGTTTTAAGATTTGACTTGAGAACGGAGGTAATAATAATATTCCTAGAAGAAAATTAATTATGCTCAGTTTAGTTTCGTCACACACACTCTATATACCTAACTTAAAAGTTCACATGTTGTTTTACAACAAGAATATACTCCTGGATGGTTTCTTTCTTTATAGAGATCAAATTGGAGTGGTAGGGGTCACTAGTCACATACTCACAGTAAGTTCCAAATGTGCGATACTCTATCTTGCGATTTGCATGAGAATGGCTTGACATAATATTTGCTAAAACATCCTTAATTAGGTACATTCCCTGGTTGCTGTAGTGAATTTTCAGTGTTAGTTTTACCCATCCACCTTTTCTTAAAAGGAAATTAAGATGACAACAATTTTCCTAACTATACAAACCACTTGTTAGCTGCTACTAGCATCGATTACTGTCGTTCATCGATGTACCAGAGTTCTTTATCTTCGATTTAATTCTTAAAGGACGATGTGATCTCCAATGATCATGGAAGAGAAAATTATATAACATACCCTAGGACCTTTTTAGTATGATAAAAATATAAATACAAAATATATAAACCTGAGGAGATTTAACAAACGTGCAAATACTATTCCCAATGAATGGAAAAGAAGATGGGAGTATGTACTGTATGGCATCATGGTCCTCACAAATGGGCTGAATCTATTAAAATTTCTCAGCTGATAGCCACAACCTTCTGGCCCAACTCGGCCTGCAAAACAGAAAGCTCTCGTCCAGCTGGCAAGCCAGCTAGGCAGCTAGGCTTGAAGGAGAAGGAACGTAGCGGCCGCGAAAGCGAAAGCGAACACGCCTCCGCCTCCGCCTCCCGGGCCCCGGCTATATATTGGCGCCCCATTTGGCTTGGACCACTCACCGTTCAATCCGGCTCGTGCCACTGCCCCGACCTGCATCCAACGCGAGCGCAGCAGTTTAGCGAAAGGAGAGTTAGGGTTTTGTGAGCGAGAGCGAGTGATGGCGACGGGGAAGGGGGAGGAGCCGGTTGCGGCGGCGGCGGTGGCGCAGAAGGGAGAGGGCGCGGTGTTGCCGGAGGCGGGGAAGCGGAAGGAGAAAGAGAGCGGCAGGATGATCAACCTGAAGAGCAATGATGATTTGCCGTTCGAGGTGACGGAGGCGTCGGCGAGGATGTCCGACACCGTCAGGAACATAATCGACGACGGCAGCGCCTACCCGTACATCCCGCTCCCCAACATCGACTCCAAGACCCTCAAGAAGGTGATCGAGTACTGCGACGAGCACGGCAGCAAGAAGTCCGGCACCGACGAGGAGAAAGAGAAACTCAAGAAATGGGACGAGACCTTCATCGGCGAGCTGGACAAGGACAAGGACGCCCTCTTCGAGGTCATCATGGCCGCCAACTACCTCAACATCCAAGAACTCCTCCACCTCACCTGCCAGAGCGTCGCCGACACGATCAAAGGCAAGTCCCCTGAGGAGATCCGCGCGGCCTTCAACATCGAGAACGACCTCACCGAGCAGGACAGGGAGGAGATCCTCCAGGAGAACACCAGGGCCTTCTTGGAGTACCGTAAGCCGTAGTGTCCTCGTCGTAATGATCGTTCCCTCGTAGTTGTAGTGTCTTGTGTCTCCGGTAGATTCAGTTTGAATCGGGGAGTTCGTTATGATTGTTCTCTGGTAGTTACGTGTTGTGTCTCTGGTAAATTCAGATCGGGTCAGATTACCTTGAGTTCGAGCATCATGTCCAAGAAGAACAGAGTTCGGCTTTGTCGTTGAATGATTTGAACTGCTGGATCGCTTGCATGAAGTGAATATTTTGCCCCAAATTGTTTGCTGTCTGCTTGGTTTTCACGCAGTTAGTCTTCTTATTAAATGTTTGCTCTGTCTACTCGTTGGCATCTGGTGCGTTGGTGGGATTCCAATCCAAGAGATTCCGTTGCAGATTTGCAACATTTCTAAGTGCTCGATTGGTCGGGAATGTTTGCAAATTTCAAAGTGCTGTTAGTATTGATCCCTTAGTGTTCTGCCTTTTGTTTTGTTGATTCCCAACTCTATATGCTTTTGTCTGAATTCTTCTGCATCTCAAGGTTTTGTTTCAGATTTACATGTGTTTCAGAGAAATTTGGACTTATTTCCCAGTATATTCTGAGTTTGTTCATTAACCCAAGTCCCTGCGCGTGTTCTGCTTTCTTCCGCATCTTGTAGCCATCTAGCTAGTTGAGGCAGTTTTCCAACGTAGATGTTTTTCTCAATTAGTGCATCATGTTTGTAATTTGGAAGGTCCTTAGGCACATTCCTTGGTTGCTGTACTGAATTTTCAGTGTTCTTATTAAATGTTTTCATGCAGTTAGTCTTATTAATTTTTTGCCCTAACTCTAAGATTAACTCTGTCCACTTGTTGGCACTTGGTTCGTTGGTGAGATTCCGATGAAGATTTGCGACATTTATCAGTGCTAGATCAATCGGGGATGTTTTTCCTGCGCATGACTTTGTATTGGGTGCAAGTTTGGGGTTTCTTTTTGCTCGGATTCTGGTGTGATTTGAGTAGAGAAGGGAAAACATCGTTGCAATTTTATCTGAATGCTGCATTTGTTTCAGATATTGATGCATGGACCGAATCCGTTCGTACTGATCCCTTAGTATTCAGTCTCTTGTTTGGTTAATTCAGAGATACATGGAGCATATGTGTCTGAATTCTTCTGCATCTGAAGCATTTCGTTTCAGACACGCGTCTTGTTTGCTTAATTTAGAGATGCATGGAGCATGTGCCTGAACTCTCCTGCATCTGAAGCATTTCGTGCCAGATATGCGCGTGGACAGATACCCTAGTTTGTTCTGTGTTGTGTTCTTCCACATCTGAAGCATTTTGTTTCAGTGATGCATGGACTGATCTCCCGGTATGTGCTGAGCTGTTTGGTTAAATTAACACAATTCCTTGCGTGTGATCTGCTTTCTTCATCATTTCAGATGGTGTTATACCGTGTTGTTTGGCTCATAAAATTTCTGTACGTGTTCTGAATTCCTGAGCGCTGCTTCGTCCACTAGTATATATATATAGATAGAAACTTCATATAAAAAACGGGGTCTCCGACATGCTAGCAACCTTCTCACCGATGAGCCGACGTCTCCTTCCCGCGCAGACCTTCTCTTCTGGTATTCTTCCTCTATCTTTTTCACCTCGATTCTTATCCCCATCATTTTTTCCACAGACGGTTTTTTCCCTCCTCCACCACTTACTCGTCATTTTTATCACATGACAAGAAGACGGCCTCCATCCGCCCCCTCGTCTCGTTCAGAACCACATTCGTTTTTTTCTTGTTTCGACACACCTTCCCTTCTTCTTACGCCGGCGCACCTCTACGCTCGTGCTCTCCATCGACTGGATCCGTCCGTCCTCCATCAGCTGGAATACACTTTGGGTTCCCGCTCTTCCGACATACTCACCTGCTCCCGGACACGAAAATTCTCCCCTCACGTCCACGTCACTCCGACGCGCCCACGTGTCCATGGACGCGAATTCATGTTTCCCGGACGCGAACTACTTTTCTTCGTGCCCGCGACTTCTCCCATTTTTTGGGTCCGCCCCACTCAATTACATCCACACATCCACGGACGTGAACCCTCTCGCGCCCGTGACCTATCTACTCTATTTACTCTCTCATCAGTTACGCATCGATCCACATCGGACACCCGCCTCCCCCTATCGGCTCAACAGTCATACCTTCTCATCGGCCTGTCACGCCCTACTATTCTCTCACCCTCTACCGCGTCTAACCATGACCACCAAATCGGCTCTTAGTTCCGGCACTCTTTAAGTCGTCGGATCCCTTCTGGCTATCAGTGCTCTTGATAATACCCCGAGCACCCCTCCACCGATGTTCTCACCACCCTACGTCGCCGTCAATGTGAAATCTCACGTTCCCATTTCTCTTGACCTCAACGCCAACTATTTTAAGTGGTTTTTCTTCTTCAAATCTTTATGTGAAAAGTTTGGAATTCGCTCTCATATCGATGGCTCTGCTCCACCTCGACCTAATGACCCCTAGTGGGACATTGCCGAGTGTTGCGTGCGCAGCTGGCTGTTTGGCTCGATCGATGACTCCGTTCTTAACCTTGTCATGGACAACACCGATCCCACCACCCGCAATCTCTAGGTGGCAGTCGCACGCCATATTCCTCCTCAATGAGTTTCACTCCATGGTACAAGGTGACTCCTCTCTCTCCTTGTACTACCAACGCCTTAAGGTCAAGGTCACCACCCTTCATGATGTTGGCCACCCTATGGGCGACTCACAACTCGTTCTTGCCCTCTTGCGAGGACTCAACCCTCGCTTCTCCAATACCACCGATGGCATTGTCAACTCCACCCCTCTTCCCACGTTCGCCTGGCTAACGATGAGAAGACTGTGGCTCACACCGCTCTCCTCGCCGCAGCCGATCATGGCTGCAACAACCCTATCGGCTGTCGCCCACCATGTGCTGCTACCACTTCTCGTGGCTCTGGTAACCATGGCTTCAGCCATGGCAACAAAGCCCGTGCCGGTGGCAACAGCAAAGGCAAAGGGAAGGGTAAGGGAAAGAGCTGGAGCGGTACGATGCAACCGCACCCTGCTCCTGTCCCTACTCCGTCCGCCAGTCTCATGGGTTCGTGGCTTTGCTACAACCCCTGGGCACCTCAACCCAGCTACGTAGCCTCATCGGTTGGCAGCCCGGTACCCTCGACGCACACCCCCAAGCCCACCTGGCATCCGCTCCCGTCCAACCGCCTCAGCTAATCAAACCCTCATCAACCACCCAGTTGGCTCCCTTATGGAACCAGGCTGGCCTCATCGCCACCCTCAATCAGATGACGCTCCAACCTCAGCACCCCTGGGTGCTAGACTCTGGTGCGTCATCCCACATGATTTCATCGGATGGTATACTATTCTCTCGCCATCCTTCCTCCTCCCCTTTCGTCATCATCGGCAATAGGCAATCTCTCTCTATCACATGACGCGGTAACTCCATCCTGTCTACACTCACATCCAATTTTCCACTCCACAATGTCCTAATAGTTCCTTTTCTCGTTCACAATCTGCTTTCTGTCCGCCAATTCACTAGAGATAATAATTGCTCAATTAAATTTAACGCTTCTGATTTTTCTTTGAAGGATATCCCAACCTGGCGCGAGATGCTTCGATGCAATAGTGGCAGCGACCTCTACACAATCTCCACTGCGCCGTCCACTCCTCACACCAGCCTAGCCATCTCCATCACTTGTGACATCTTCGCCTTGGTCACCTCAGCCCCGACGCTGTCACCACTTTCCGTCGCAGCGCCTCCATACATTGCAACCATAACAGCTCCACTGTCTGCCACTCTTGTCAACTTGGCAAATATGTGTGGTTGCCTTTCTTCTCCTCTATGTCTTGTACCTCTAGACCTTTTAAACTAATTTACTGTGATGTATGAACTTCTCCAATTAAAAGTGTTTCAGGTTATCAGTACTATTTTACACTACTTAATGATTATATATACTACTGCTAGACTTTTCCCCTCACAAGGAGATCCGAGGTTACCTCTCATCTCATCAATTTCACCAATTATGTTTTAACCCAATTCAACCTCTCCATTCAAGCCATACAGGCCAACAATGGCACAGAGTTTATAAACCGTACCATCCAAGCCTTTTTCACCTCCCATGGCATCCATCTTTGCCTCTCCTGCCCCTACACCTCTCCCCAAAACGGTAAGGCCGAGCACCTTCTTCGAACCCTAAACAACATCAATTTCACTATGCTTCTTCACGCCCATCTACCTGCACCCTACTGGACTGAAGCACTCACCACTGTGACCTACCTACTAAATCGGTGCTATTGCTCTTCCATTCGTCACAACTTTCCTACACCCTTCTGTATCACAAGACGCCCGACTGCTCTCACTTACATGTCTTTGGGTGACTTTGCTACCCCAATCTAAAAGCCACCGCCCCTTATAAACTCACCCCACGCTCCACTGCATGCATTTTACTTGGCTATCCCTCCTCTCACAAGAGATACTGTTGTCTTGATCTCTCCACTCGTTGGATCATCATCTCCCGTCATATTGTTTTTAACGAGTCATGCTTCCCCTTCCGTTTACTTCACCATGGACCTTCGTCTGGAGACATTGACTTCCTTCTCACCCACACTGTACCATCCCAACATTCTTCACAAACCACACCTCCGCACTCCACACTGGTCGTTCCTGAGGACCCCCTAAACGACTACCCCACCCTTCTCCGCTCCACTGTCATACCGATCGGACCTCCATCGGCTCCATAACTCTCATCGTCTCACTATCCCCCATCGACCCCACTAACTCTATCGGCTCACCAACCTCCATCAGCCCCTAACCTCCATCGGCTCAGGCTGACCTCGTCCAGCCTCTTCTCTGAACCTACAGTCGTCGATCCCGAGTCGATGCCACTCTTACCCCTTCCGACCCTGCCCTACCACCAATGTTACCATCGGACCATGCGGCCTCTGCTGTCTCCACCTCCTCTCATATGATCACACGATCTTAAACCAGGTCCCTCCATCCTCCTAAGCGCTACGGGTTTCCATTGTGTCGTTTCACCCATCCCGGTGACTCGCCGTTCTGCCTTGGCTGATCCTCAGTGGCACGTGGCTATGGTCGATGAGTATAAGGATCTCATGGACAACGAGACCTAACGCCTCGTCCTTCGACCTCCCGGTGCCAACGTTGTGATTGGTAAGTGGATCTTTAAACACAAGTTCCACTCCGATAGCTCTCTTGCTCATCACAAACCACGCTAGGTAGTCCGCGGTTTCTCTTAACGTCCCGGCGTCGACTACGACGAAACCCTCAGTCCCGTCATCAAGCCCGCTACCATTCGGGTTGTGCTTACTCTCGCTACCTCGCGTTCTTGGACGATCCATTAGCTCGACGTGAAGAATGTCTTCCTTCATGGCCATCTGACAGAGACGGTCTACTACCAGCAGCCTTCATGCTTCATCGACCCATCCCGTCCCGACGACGTCTGTCTCCTTCAGCGCTCTCTCTATGGCCTCAAATAGACCCCTTGGGCTTGGTACCATTACTTTGCTGCCTATCTTCAGCAACTTGGTTTTGTGGCATCCGTCTCCGATACGTCCTTCTTCGTACTTCCCACTAGAGATACCACTGCCTACCTCCTTCTCTATATCAACGACATCATCCTTATGGCGTCCTCGACAACCACCCTATAGCACATCATAGCCCGTCTCTACTCGCAGTTTGCCATGATCGATCTAAGCCCTCTACATCACTTTCTTGGCATCTCTGTTGCGTGCTCTTCTTACGAGTTATTCCTCTCCTAGCGCCAGTATGTCATGGATCTTCTCCAGCGTGCGGGCATGACCGAATGTCACTCTACCACCACTTCAGTTGACACTGACGGCTATCTCATCGCTGACCCCTCCCGATACCAGAATCTTGCTGGTGCTCTACAGTACCTAACAGTCACATGATCTGATCTCACCTATGCTGTTCAGCAAGTGTGCCTCTTCATGCATGCTCCGTGCGAACCTCATCTCGTGTTGCTCAAGCGTATCCTTCGCTACGTGAAGGGCACACTATCCACTGGCCTACATCTCATGTCTAGCCCCATCGACTTTCTCACCACGTATTCTGACGCAGACTGGGCGGGTTGCCCCGACTCCCAACACTCTACATTCGGCTACTGCATTTTCTTTGGCGACACTCTAGTTTCTTAGTCCTCCAAACATCAGACTACAGTGTCTCGGTCAAGCGCCAAAGCCGAGTATCGCGCCATTGCTCATGCCGTCACCAAGTGCTGTTGGATTTGCCAGGTTCTCTAAAAGCTCCGTACACCCATCGCTTTCGCAACCGTTATCTACTACGACAACGTTAGTGTCGTCTACATGAACACCAACTCAATTCATCATCGACGCATGAAGCACATTGAAATTGACATTAATTTCATCCGTGACAATGTCGCTCTAAAACTCGTTCGGGTGCTCCATATACCGTCGACGCACCAGTTCGTCAACATTATGATCAAAGGCCTACCTGCACTTTTGTTCACCAGTTTTCGCTCCAGTCTCTACGTGCGTTTTCTTTTTTCGCTACGACTGCAGGGAGTGTTAGACCACTAGACTTATATATATATAGACTCGATATTTCTTATAGAAAACGAGATCTTAGTCTTACGCTTATTTAACAAGCCAAAGCCTGAATGTTTTGCCTGTTGTTTTCAGAAAATATGAGCTGCTGGCTTCACCTGTTGCTTCCTTCTGGTCTATGCTCCCTGTGATTTGCTTTTCTGGACGATTGTGAATCTGCTTGAATTGGCGTTTTTTCTGAATTTGGGAACAGGAGATTGCACAGTTTCAGTAGACATGTACATTTCTTAAAATCTGATACTAATTTTGGAAAGCAAA
Source organism: Oryza coarctata (assembly GCA_030770085.1). Classification (NCBI taxonomy): domain Eukaryota; kingdom Viridiplantae; phylum Streptophyta; class Magnoliopsida; order Poales; family Poaceae; genus Oryza; species Oryza coarctata. The sequence continues at coordinate 18,294,625 of CM061475.1, forward strand.
CTGAAGATAATTAGGCAGGGATCCAGTGTAAATGTTGTGCCAACAGTAGCAGAACCAGATCACTTGGCCTTATTTGGGTGCCTGGAAAGATTCCCATGCCTAAATACTGTTTGAATTTTATAAAGGTAGATCATATGTTCATTTGCAGAACTGAAAAATTCACTATGATTTCCTTTATTTACGATCACCTTCCGCTTGACTGCTTCTGTTCTAATTCTAGCAAAAACTCAAATATGCTTTTCTGCATCATTCAGAAGAAAAAAAAACGGCCTGCATGCCTGCATTTATCACTTTATTCTGAAGGTGCCATCCCAATATTGTACAAACTACTCAGTAATAATCATCCAGGAAACAGTGAGGAAATGATAGCATGGGCAAAGCTAAAATCAACAATAGCAGAAAAGGTATCCCCCTAAAAGAATCACTAATAACTCACAGCGCAATGTGCATACAGATCTCAGTGTTTCAGAAACTAAATAATGTGGTAAATCTTCAGAGGTAATCATGTAGTAAATCTTCAAGAGGTAATAGTGAGAAAGCAGAGGTGCAGCAGCTGCAGCTACGGCGAGTGTTGCCGAGACTGGAGATCGGATCGCCGCATGACTTCGGGTGAGGTGCCAGTCTTCGCCGGCCCGGCGAAAAAAAGATGAGGTGCCAGTTGCGGGTGTTGATCCTGACACAGAAGAAGATGGTGCAAGCGCTGCACAATTGATGCAGAGCTGTGAGATTGCTAAAGACCAAACATTCAAGCAACTCTAAAAGATGAACGGTGAATACATTCAGCAGGACCGACAGATTTCTTCGGTTCAGAACTCCAGGATGCAAGAATTTTGTAGGGTTTAGGGTTTAAAGTCGGAAAATGTTTATCAAAGCAAAACATCTAGCCTTTTTTTGGCTGGATACCCATGAGTTTTTCAGAGAGCTTTCATATACCTCACAATGACTCAGAGCTTTCAGATCACTTGGATAATGAATCCTCATCAATAAGCACTAGATGATGTACATTAATGGTGCATGAAGGATTACAAAGTTTGTCTGCCATATAATATGGAAATTTACTATGCCAAAAAAATACAACAAAAAATTTTCCCTAGAAAAAAAGGGAGCAATTTACTCTACTGTATGCCATCATGGTCCTCGTAGATGAGCGGAATCCAATACAAATTCTCAGCCCATAGTCCACAACCGTCCGGCCCAACACAGCCTGCAAAGCAGAAAGCTCTCGTCCAGCTGGCGAGCCAGCTAGGGCTTGCAGGAGAAGAAAGTTACGAAACGTAGCGGCCGCGAAAGCGAAAGCGAGCACGCCTCCGCCTCCGCCTCCGGGCTATATTGGCGCCCCCATTTGGCTCTGGCCCCGCACCGATCAATCCGGCTCGTGCCACTGCGCCGCCTGCATCCACCGCGAGAACTAGGCGGTTAGCGAAACGGGAGAGTTGGGGTTTTGGATCGAGAGCGAGTAATGGCGGAGGGGAAGGGGGAGGGGGAGGAGACGGTTGCGGCGACGGTGGTGGAGAAGAAGGGAGAGGAAGTGGTGGTGTCGGATGCGGTGGAGAAGGCGCCGGCGGCGGAGGCGGAGAAGCGGGAGGAGAAGGAGAGCGGCAGGATGATCACCCTGAGGAGCTCGGATGGCGAGCCGTTCTATGTGACGGAGGCATCGGCGAGGCAGTCCAAGATCATCGGGGAAATGATCGACACCGGCAGCGCCGCCCCGTACATCCCGCTCCCCAACGTCGACTCCAAGACGCTCGTCATGCTGATGCAGTACTGCGACAAGCACGCCGCTGACACCGACGACAAGGATCTCAAGGCCTGGGACAATGGCTTCATCACCGAGCTGGACAAGGACAAGGACTCCCTCCTCGATGTCATCAAGGCCTCCAACTACCTCAACATCGATGGACTCCTCGATCTCACCTGCAAGGCGGTCGCCGAAATGCTCAAGGGCAAGACCGCCGAGGAGATCCGCGTGGCCTTCAACATCAAGAGCGACTTCACCGAGGAGGAGGAGAAGGAGATCCGCCGGGACAACGCCTGGGCCTTCAAGGAGTAGACACCAGCCGTAGTGTCGTCGTAATGGTTGCTGTCTCGTCGTTGTGTGTTGTGTCTCGGGTAGTTTCAGATCGAATCGGCTTACCTTGAGTTCGTGCATCCTGTCCTAGAAGAACAGAGTTCGGCTGTGTCGTTGAATGCTTTGAACTGCTTGATCGCTTGCATGAAGTGAATATTTCTCCCCAAATTGTTTGCTGTGTCTGCTTGGTTTTCATGCAGTTAGTCTCCTTACTAAATGTTCGTTCTCTCTCTACACACTACTGTCTACTCGTTCAATTCGTTGGTGGGATTCCAATCCAAGAGATTCCGGTTGCAGATTTCGACATTTCTAAGTGCTTGATCGACCGGGGATGTTTTCCTGGCCATGAATTTGTATTAGGAAGTTTTTGTTTGCGTCTTGCTTGGACTCTGGTGTGGTGTGAATTGAATAGAGAAGGGGAAAACGTCGTTGCATTTTTTTGCTGCATTTCGTTTCAGAGATGCATGGGACTGATCGGTTAGTACTGATCCCTTAGTATTCTGTCTGTTGTTTGGCAAACTAACCCAACTACCTGCATGTCTGAATTCTTCTTCATCTGAAGCATTTCGATTCAGATACGAATGTGGACTGATGCCCAGTCTGTTCTATGTAGCATTCTTCTGCATCTGAAGCCATTTCGTTGCAGAGTTGACTTGTGCCTGAGTTGTTTGGTAAGTTAACCCAGTTCTTCCCTGTATGTGTTCAGTTGGTTCTGATATAAATGGGCAATCTTCAAATCCATTTCGTGAATGCAGTTCTTGGATAGCACTAGCCACTGCTCTAGCTGGGATTAACCTGCTAGTACTATGGCCATGTTGTCTTTGATTTTTACATAAATTTCTTTTAACGTTTTTGACAATACATTGGGTGTTGGCAGTTGGCTCATGAGATTATTAGTTACGTGGTAATTAACCTTGTACTTACAAATTAGAGATACAACCAAACATCTAATGAAACAATTGAACTCGTTCCATGACGTAGCGCCCAGAGCTGCTGAATTGTATCGATGCCGGCCGCATCAGCCAATTTGTTAGGCGATTTCATCATCAACACAGTTGATTCTATCCACTACAAGTTAAGTTGTTAATTAGACAAAGCGGGGCCAAACCATGCAGCCGTTGATTGAGTGATGAATGGCCTGGATAGAGGCTACGGCAAACTTTGCATTTCCCCCACAAAGGAAGACGATATGGATCCTTTAGGGGCTCCTCTGGAATACATGAACTTTTATATGATTTTCGTATGTATCAGTTACTCCAGTTACCATAAAAATCCTGTAAGTTCAGAAGGGGACTACCCATTAAAAACTCTTTTGGGGAACTATCAACAAATTAATTGAGCTCAGTTGCCAAATGAAAATAATAATAATACTCCTAGAAAGAAAATTAATGACGCTCAGTTTAGTTTCTTCGCCCACACTCTATACACGTAGTAGCTTAAAAGTTCACATGTTTTACAAAAAAAAAAGAATATACTGGAGTAGTTGGTTTCTCCCTTTTTAGAGAGATTAAAGACGATTGATGTTTGTTAAAAAAAAGACGAGTGATGTTGGGTCACAAGTCACAGCAAGTGTGTTGAATGTGCCGTACTCAATCAAACAGGAAAACACGGCGTGACATAATATTTGCTAAAATATCCTTAACTAGGCACATTTCATGGTTGATGTAGTGAATTTTCAGTGTTTGTTTTACCCATCCACCTTTTCTTAAATGGAAATCAGATGGTAAAAATACATTATTCTCCTAACTATGAACCACTAATTAGTTGTTACTAGCATCATTTACTTTCTCGTTCACCGATAAAGTACACGTACGGTCCGTCAACCTGTGGTCGTTCTCAAAATCTTAAAATATATTAAAAATATATTTTTAGTTTCTAACTTGTTACTGGTGTTATACTGGTCAAATTGGGTTTTAATTACAAATTATTTTAATTTTGTTGGTAAAATCACTATTGATATATGATTCCATTGTATTTTTTCTAATTATAATTGCATGTAAACATCACGCTGCATAGGAAAAAAATCACAAAGTGTCCTGTTGGTCGTCGAATCTCACGGAGATCGATCAGGTCGAGCGAGGCCGTAAACAGGCTGGCATAGCTCCAATCGGGAGAGACGACGCCCTAGTCACGTGAAGGCCTAAGAAATGTGCTTAATTTTAGTGTAGTTAAGTTAGTATTTGAGGTTCGAGAGCATGCCAGTCAATTTAACACTGTAATTAACAAGGAGCAGAGGATGAGATCCACGAGCAAATCAGCTCGTAGGCCGATACGGCTTACCCTATTGGCAAGGTGATGATAGGAAAAAAATGCTCGCATCAATTAAAAAGCCGATAAAGACATAGACGATAGATGCATGGAATAAAATAAAAAGTTTATCGGCCAAAGAGCTAATGATGCTCTGTAGAATGAAGGCAATGAAAGAACGGAGCAGGGCCTAATCCCCTACTAAATCATGAAGACCAGCGATCACTGTATCGGCACTGTTAAAACCAGTCTTGATAGATCGGATCGAACCGAGAGTATAAGACCAAGACTAACGGCACAGATACGATGGATACTAGATCATCCATAACGACGAGAAAGAAAAGGGTGAGGTCATCGGCTACTTACCGGCTGAATGCCTGACGTAGGCCAATATCTAACCTCATCGGCTATCTAAACTGATGGGGAACGAAACCATCTAGATCTTGATGCCAACCCCATCAAGCACAAGCCTAAATAATCAAACCTAACCGAGATAGTATCAGGCCAAATCTGAAATGACTGGATCGATCTCCAGTGGATTAATCGTTGAGCGATATATAAATCAGATATGAGGCGAGAGGTAAGATAACTCATCGACTACTCACGCCAACGAAACACCGCACGAAAACGGCTCGATCCATCGCCACCAATCTTGTGGGTCAAACCTAATCGATACAACACGATACTAAGGACAATGAAGAGAGATCAATGTACCGACGAGCCTCACACAAACGTGATGCGGTATGTCTGATCAAAATAAGAAATCGGACCTAACCGATGCAGTTTTAGACAAAGCAAAATGAACCATAATAATAGCGAGACTTACCTCTTTATTGGAGATCAAATATAACCGATACAATCCCACGTCGAGAGCTAGAACCCATCGGAGTAAAAACTAGATGAACTAGTGTGGTGATGTGCGGAAGTTATATTGTATGATCTATTAATGATTTCTTGATATGTTACAGGGGGTCCATATTTATATACCCTAGATTTACAAATGTCATGGTTATAGACAACCTCCGAACAATATTTCTTAAACATATAAAAAAACTAATTTATAAAGTTAACTAAACTTGTCTAACTTACATAATATATTCTATATAGATAAAACAATTTGCCATGTTCTCACGACTACTTATTAAACTCGATTTTATTTGAATAAACTTTTATCTTCAATCAGACCGAATCCGTCCTCAACCCATTCGATCGGTTCTCTCACTATGTTAATCGATTTCTCTTTGCAAGCTTATCAGTCTATTTTTTATCGAACAATTCTGTTTACGGTCTAACCAAATTCTTTCATTAACAAGTCCACCATGGCATGTCATGTCAGCAAATGGAGATCGTCAGAGCCTGTTTGCACCTATATGGCACACAAGATAAGTTTGAAGACCTAAAATGCAATAAAAGCTGAAACATAAGCAAAGTTTAGAAACCGCACATAAACTTTACTATTTAATTTATCTTCGATTTAAAGGAGATATAATCGCCAACAATCATGAAAGAGAAAAATACATAACATACCATATGAATTTTTCACGATGAGAAAAGTACAAAATATATAAACCTGAGGAGATTTATTTAACGTACAAACACTCTTCCCCAGAAAAAAAAAGAAAAATAGGGAGCATATGTACTGTATTGTAGCATGGTCCTCGTAGATGGGCTGACTCCAATAAAAATTCTCAGCTCATAGCCCACAAACCAATGGCCCAACACAGCCTGCAAAACACGGACAGCTAGGCTTCCAGGAGAAGAAAGTAAGAAAACGTAGCGGCCGCGAAAGCGAAAGCGAGCACGCCTCCGCCTCCGCCTCCCGGGCCCCGGCTATATATTGGCGCCCCCATTTGGCTCCGACCCCGTACCGAACAATCCGGCTCGTGCCGCCACATCCACCGCGAGCGCTACGTAGTTAGGGTTTTGTGAGCGAGAGCGAGTGATGGCGGCAGGGAGCGGAGAGGTTCCGGTGGTTCCGACGGAGGCGGCGGAGGAGGAGGGAGAGGTGTCGGCGACGGCGGCGGCGGTGGAGAAGAAGGGAGAGGGCGCGGTAGTGTCGGAGGTGGTGTCGCTGTCGGAGGCGGCGGAGAAGGTGGTGTCGGAGGCGCTGGAGAAGGTGGTGTCGGAGGCACTGGAGAAGGCGATGTTGGATGCGGCGGAGAAGGTGGTGTCGGAGGCGGCAGAGAAGATGATGTTGGATGCGGCGGAGAAGGTGGTGTCGGAGGAGGTGGAGAAGAAGGGAGAGGAGTCGGTGGAGAAGGCACCGGCGGCGGAGGCGGGGAAGCGGGAGGAGGAGGAGAGCGGCAGGATGATCACCCTGGAGAGCAATGATGGCGAACAGGTCGAGGTGACGGAGGCGTCGGCGAGGCTGTCCGAGCTCATCGGGGAAATGATCGACTCCGGCAGCGCCAACATCGTCATCCCGCTCCCTACAGTGGACTCCAAGAGCCTCAATATAGTGATCGAGTACTGCGACAAGCACGCCTACTTCGTCGCCAACAACAAGTCCGGCACCGACGAGGAGAAAGGCTGGGACAAGACCTTCATCGGCGAGCTGGACAAGGACAAGGGCGCCCTCTTCGCAGTCATCATGGCCGCCAACTTCCTCAACATCCAAGGACTCCTGGACCTCACTTGCCAGAGCGTCGCCGACACGATCAAGGGCAAGACCCCCGAGGAGATCCGCGAGGCCTTCAACATAAAGGACGACCTCACCGAGCAGGAAAAGGAGGAGATCCGCAAGGAGAACGATAGTGCCTTCGAATAGTACTCACTTCTCTCTGAACCCGTAGAGCGTAGTGTCCTCCTCGTGTAATGGTGGTTCTCTCGTAGTTGTGTGTTGTGTCGGTGGTAGATTCAGATCGAATCGGCTTACCTTGAGTTCGTGCATCCTGTCCAAGAAGAACAGAGTCAACTGTGTGTCGTTAAATGATTTGAACTGCTGGATCGCTTGCATGAAGTGAATATTTTGCCCCAAATTGTTTGCTGTGTCGACCTGCTTGGTTTTCTTGAAGTTACTCTTCCCATCAAATGTTTGCTCTGACTCTAAGATTACTGTCCACTTTTTGGAATGTGGTTCGTTGGTGGGATTTCGATTAGATATTCCGTTGCAGATTTGAAACATTTCTCAGTGCTCACTTGATCGGAGATGTTTTCCTGCTCATTAATTTGCATTGGGTGAGAGTTTGGGGGTTGCGTTTTGCTCGGATTCTGGTGTGAATAGAATAGAGAAGGGAAAACAATGTTGCAGTCGATGCATTTCGTTTCAGTCTCTTGTTTCGTTAATTCAGTCTGAAACAAGACGCATATCTGAATACGTTCGTATTGATCCCTTTGTATTCAGTCTCTTGTTAGGTTAATTCAGAGATGCACGGCACATGCGTCTGTATTCTTCTGCATCTGAAGCATTTCGTTTCAGATATGAGCCTTGTTAGGTTAATTCAGAGATGCATGGAGCATGTATCTGTATTCTTCTCCATCTGAAGCATTTCGTTGCAGATATGCGTGTGGACGATCCCCTAGTTTGTTCTGTGTTGTATTCTTCCACATCCGAAGCATTTTGTTTCAGAGATGCATGGACTGATCTTTCCAGTATGTATGTTCTGAGGGCTGTTTGGTTAAATTAACCCAATTCTTTGCATCTGTTCTGCTTTCTTCTGCATCATTCAGATGATGTCATACTGTGTTTGTTGTTTGGTTCATAAAATTTATGTACGTGTTCTGAATTCCTGAGCGCTGCAACAAGCAAATGCCTGAACATGTCGCCTGTTGTTTTGAACTGCTGCCTGCACCTGTTGCTTCCTTCTGGTCTGTGTTCCCTGTGAATTGCTGCACAGATGTGAATCTGCTTGAATTGGCGTTGTTTCTGAATTTGGGACTGTGGATTGCACGGTTTCAGTCGACATGTACTTTTCTTAAAATCTTAGACTGTTTTTGGAACGCAAATAGCAGAACCAGATCACTAGGCCAAGCCTGGAAAGATTCCCAGGCCTAAATATCTATTTGATTTGGGTGCCTGGAAGGATTCCCAGGCCTAAATATCTTAAGTAGTGAAAGAATTAATCTTTCTTGCCAGCACAATGTACCATGTAATCAACAAATTATTAGGCGTTGGATGGGGCAGTGAAACAAAATGTACTGTTGGATATTGAGGCAGTCTAGTCAATAAAGCATCAAATAATAAGAAAATGGAAGGTGCTCACGAATCTTCGAGAGGATTCTAGGCGAAACTCGCGATCCACCACGAGACACCTGATCCGATCAGATCGACCGTGAGAGAGAGAAAAAAGAAAATAGAAAAAAAAAGGAAAGAACAAACAACAGCTCCCCTCTCCTCCCTACCTTCGGATGCCTAAGATCCAACTCACTAAATCAAGCCGACGGCAGCGGCTCATCGGAGCCTCCATTGCGTCCCAATTGCCTCCACGCCGCCGCCTTGCTCACCCTCCTAATCTAAACCGTCCATGTGGCTGGGATGGAGAGCTCGAGGAAGTCGTGCCGACGGGAGAGACGGAAAGAGAAGCAATGGGTGTGCAGAGGCTGCTGGATGCCACCGGGAGAAAGGAAGTCCCGGGCCCCTCGCAAGATGAGCGAGATAGGGAGGAAGAGATATGCGTGAGAGAGAGATGAGACGCCAGGCCTTGCCGGCCTCCAGATGAGAGAAGCGAGAGGCAGACAGAGACGAGCAATAGTAACCGCGTGAGGATATTGATGTCAATGCTTATTTATAATTTGACCCTTCTGTAAAATTCATTTTACAAATAAATCCTCAGTTTGAGAGGTCACTACTTCAAAATGATAGTACTGTAAAACTTATTTATTGATGGACCCATGGCTTATTTATTTGTCTATGAGACTTTGAGAATTAGTGTTTTCAGAATTTACTTGGGTTTAATTATCTACGTACACATTTAAAAAATATTCTACTAATAAATATAGGAAAATGTTAATAGTTTTTATTGACATAGAACAAGAAAAAGGAGATGTTGATAACATTAACATATGTGACGCTCCACATAGATATGGGTTTTACACGAGCTTTCAAAGTCGTACAAAGCACTACTGTGTGCTAGTATGTTTGAATTTTATAAAGGCTGATGATATGTTCGATTTGTAGAACTTAAAAATTCACTATGATTTCATTTATTTACGATTACAATCCGCTTGACTGCTACTGTCGTAATTCTAGCAAAAGCTCAAATATGCTTTTCTGCATCATTCAGAACAGCAACAGCCTGAATGCCTGCATTTATCACTTAGTAATTCTGAAGGACCATCCCAATATTGTACAAAATAATATAAATAATCCAGGTAACAGCGAGAAATGACATCACTGGCACAGCTAAAATCAATCATAATAGGAAAAGGTCTCCACCTAAAGGTGTCACTAATAAATCACAATGTTGTTTCAGAAACTAAATCATGTGGTAAATCTTCAAAGGTAATAGTAAGAAAGCAGAGGTGCAGCAACCGTGGCTACGATAAGCGTTGCCGAGACTGGAGATCGGGTCGCCGCTGACTTTGGTGAAGATTGAATGCCGGTCGCTGGTGTTGATCCTGACCCAGGAGAAGATGAAGATGGTGCAGGTGCTGCAACATGTCAGCAGGACCAACATATTTGCTAGGATTATAATACAGTAAAAGTCAGAAACATGTGAAGCAAAATATCTAGCAGTTTTTCTTATTGGATACCCATGTTTTTTCACATTGACTCAGAAGACAGAACTTTCCAATCACCTGGATGAATCCTTGTCAATGAGTACATGATAACCCAACATAAAGTTTGGTCACCCTTTTTAGCATGCCTGGTAGAGTAGATTATGGTCCCTACTATGCTTTTCCAAGCTATTACACGGTACGATATATATATATATATTAAATTTATTTTTAACTTTTTAGTTTATTCATCTTCGTTCTTAAATAATTATAAAAAAGCAAAATAATCTACCAGTCATCCTCCACAATCTAATATGGCATTAACAATGTGACATCTGTAGATGATTGCAGTAGACTGTATAGTAAATCGGTTTATTAATGATTAAAAAATAATTTATAGATAAAATTTTATATACATGTTTTTAGCAATTTAAAAACAAATATAAAAAATAAATTATAATAAAAAATCTAAAATCGTTTTAAAATTTAAATTTTTTGCTTTATGCTTATAAATTGAAGGGTAAACATAGTCGGCAACAACCCTGCGCACCACTTGCATAAAGAACATATCAAGGGGACAGTAATCGATGATTAGATCTACTAATAATTACTAAAGAGGAGGAAGTCATCCGGAAGGAACAGCCTTCTACTCTGTAGATGATTTACAAAATTTCTTGTTGTGTGGCCCATCTGGTTACATTTGTTAAAACAGACAGTCCATGTTCAGGGGTAAACTGAAGATAATTAGGGGGAGGCCATGTTCAGGGGTGAACTGGAGATAATTAGGTAGGGTTTCGTATAGTTAACATTTTAGACCAAAATTCAAACGTATGCTTATTTTCTTTAAAAACACAAGAATATTCAAACAGGACTCAGGGATTTTTGCATAATTACCTCCGATAGGAGAGGCGCCGGGAATTTTCTCTGCCAAGAAAAAACAGATCGAATCATATACATATACATACAGACTATAATTGATTTATAACCAAGTACTATATAAAGGGAAATGTATAGATTTTACTAATTATTGTCACCGAGAACAACAGAAAAAAAAACTGAGAAGAATAGAAGGAAAAAAAACACAAATGAGAGAAACAAATAGGAGCCTCGGAGGAGTGCGTTGTACTCACTGCCGCACTTGCTCAGGGCGGAGGAGTCGCTGCCGCAGGCGGCAGGGAGTGCGGCGGCGCGGGTGTAGTTGATCGGGATCCCGAAGTCCTGGCCGAGGGCTTTGCAGAGGCAGGCGACGTTGGCCGGGCTGCTCAACGCGCTCTTCACGCCGGCGCAGCAGTCCTTGGCCGGCTTCACCTCCGTGCTGTTCGGCGTGATGTAGCTCAGGCACCCCGCCAGCGCCATGATCGACGAGCCGCAGTCCGACGACGGCCCCGCCGCAGCCGGCGCGGGCGACTGCGACGCCGCACAGCACGCCAGCGCGAGCACGGCGACCACGACGACGACTACTGCGGCGCGCGACATAGCTGGGTGAGCGCGATCGAGTGAGAGGTGCTAGTGGTATTGGGGGTTATGGGTTGCTGCGGCTAGGTGGAGGACGGAGACCAGGTGCTTCCGCGCGAGGGTGGTGGTGGTGGGCTCGCGGCGGCGGGGGCTTCGGCGAGGGGAGGCGCGCGACCCGGCGCGATATTATAGGGGGAGAAATCGTTATCGCGGCCGGGCGCACAGGGATTCGATTAAGCGCTGGTACGTTGGTGCGACTTTCAATGCGGCACGTGGCGGCCTGGTTACACCCTTTTGAGTCAAATTAATTTTGCATAATTAGCGGTAAGATTTTGGTTTATGAGAATTCATTAGTACTCAGTTGTTAGCCTGTGAGAAGTTTAAAAAGCTGGAATTTCTATATATCTCCTTTTTGAATAGTTGTTCAAGCCGGTGAGAAGTTTTAAAATCTCTTTTTTGAAAAGTTGTCAAAGCCGGTGAGAAGTTTTAAATGCTTGAATTTCCGTGAGTTCGAAAAAATTTCACTGGTGATGTACAATTATCATATTTCAAATAGGTACCGGGAGTTCCATATCGTTTTCACCCTCTTGTGAGATGGTTTCTTTGAAGGGCTATGCAACATGTAAAGTTGGATCTTCCATTAAAAATAGAGCTGGTCCATATGTGAATTACCGTTTATTTCTAAACATTTTTAGCCGGGACAGCCCAAAGTGTAGCCAGCCAAACTTTGTTGTTCTCAGTGTGTTACGTGTAGAGGTGCATGCATGTGTCTTCCAGCTGCGACTGCACATGCTACAGCATCAAATCGGCCAGTGCATGAATTAGCGTGCATTTTCCCCGCTCGCAGTTCCTACCTAGCTGCTTCTTAGGCACTGTTTTTTGAGAGATGGATGAGCATGCTTTTAAACTTACTAATTTATAAAAAAAATTATATAATTTTTTTAAAAATCAAATAAATTTATTTTTAAGTTTATAATATTTAATATTTAATTAATTATATGCTAATGACTTAACTTATTTTCCATGCCATAAAAAATCCCACCCACCCTTCAGTAAAGAATATTACTTACTCGTGTTATTAGGCCACAGGAAATAATTGACAGGGACATCCCGTGAAATTTAGAGTCACAGTAAAAAAATTGTTCTAAACTTAAGCAACGAAATAAAATGATAAAATTTATTAAAGTCTACGGTGTATTTCAAAGCAACGTAAAATAGAAAAAATACACATGTCACATAATCTTCACATGAAAAACACCATTCTTTTAGATTTCCTCAAATAAAATCTTCTGTCTAGTCAGGAGCACGTGTGTTGCAACGAAATTCAAATTCATCCTTTCACGTCATGCAGCACTAGCCTGTACGTGTTAGACCCGTCAAACGATGACCTTTCATGTGTCATCAGATGCTCAATTTTAAGCGTGAAAGCAATTGTTGCCTAATATATTATGAAGCCAAAGAATGAAGCCTCTCGGAGCTGTGGCATTCGATTTTCCGATCATCCAAGCATACAACTAAACTAAGACTTCATAGCATATAGTATAGGCGTGGAAGGATCGAAGTACCATACGTAATCATCATCAGCTCTTGTTAAAGAAAATCATCATCAGTCATACCAGATGGAATGTTAATCATGCCAGATAGAACATACTAAAGTGCTCTTGGCCCTAGTAAGAAGAATTTCACCAATTTCTAAAGTAAAAGGAATCTGTAGCAGCATGCGAGGTAACGACCACCTTTTGTTTTCAGACTGCTGCATTAATTTTCACTCCACATTAAATATGCCTTCTCGACAAGCTCCATGGGAATTTTGCGAGAGGGTTGTTCTTCCCAACCACTATGAATTTCACATTAAGATAATCAGGAATTCAATCTGAATTATATTGATCAGCTAAGCCTACTGACTAGCATCCCCTTCCTTCAAGAAATCCAGGCAAACCTAGAAAATAAAAGAGCAGGAAAAGATAACTAATAGCACTACATATGAACTTTATTCTGTTACAATTCAAATCTCCACCTTGAAGTATTGAAGACGGAAACGGATTAGCATAAGCCTAATATCTCATGGTTGCGAATAATTCACCTTAACAACAAGGGGAAATGAAAGTAATTAGGAATTTATTATATATTAGGTAAAAAAAATAAAGACCATAGAAAACCTTAAATTGGTGCCAGGAGCATCACAACAGAATTGCAGATTCATATGAGTAGTAGGATGCCTATATTTCAAATAGAAGCCCAAAAAATTTCATGACAGCACAGAGGTTCCTGGTGAGAATACTACGGCTACTTTCGTTGTTCTATTTCTTTTTGAGAAACCAAAAACCATCTGAACATGGATATGTCTTATGCAATTTTATCTAGTCTTCGGTGTCACAAGTTAATTACCACCACCTTGTTCTCAGGCAGACATAAGAAGCCATCCATGCGATATCGTTTCTTCGCCTCTCTTTTTGTACCCTGAGCCATAGGAACGTCTGAAAACCTGCACTTCCAAAGCAACATGAACTAAATTCTAAGTTACCTATGTTAATGGTTCTGTCAGAAATGGGACAACGGCTGGTTCAATTCACATAAATTCTATAGCAAAAAATCGAATAAGATCATGTATTTAAGCTCCAAATGAAGTCCTAACCAAAATCCTCACTGGAAACATGTAAGCACACTTCAATGTTATGAGCTCTTAAAGAGACAGCAACCTGTTGACTGCAACTATGAGCTCACCCCTGAATTTTACTTCACTTCACTTTCTTCTTTACAGTAAATTTTGATCACATGGCCACATGCTAATTTCATAAAGAATCTACAAAACCCATCAATATGTTACCTGAGGTGGATTTCAAATTAAGTTAGATAAATCCATCTCCCGTAGATCAGCCATCGCAGGCAGAGCTAGCTGTGGCCGCACCACCACAAGGCTATGCTCACGGCTGAGGCAGCGTCAGGAATCAAAGCAGCAGACTTGCACGCCCTGCATTCAACTAATGCAGCCGGCCATTCCAAACATCAACGCACCTTGCCAATTTTTTGCCTCATCAGTCATGTCACCTCGCCACTATATTTACCTCTTGTGCAGTTACAACCTGTTGTGGATGCTCTCTATCTTATCTCAATTAAACAACAAGCTGATAAAATAGAATAAGATCTTCATCAACTAATTTCTATAGGAACTTCAGAAACCTATGTTCTTTTGTTCCCTTCAGAAAATAATAACCATGGTGTTCCTTTTTGACAGCCTTGATACAAATCAGATATGAAACAATATGGCAAAAATGGCAGTAAAAGTGTATAACCCCACCATCTTGTGTTTCTCAAGACACGTACGGCTCGATCTTACAAGAGACTACATTAGGGCTTCCCAGAATAGCTAGACTGCATGATACCTTATAATTAACAAATGAATCCAAAGTAAACATCGAGGAAAATGCACCACCATTTTCATTAAAAAAGGGATAACAACAATATGGTTACATTTAGTATCCAGTACTCTACGAAATTCATGCACCGAACATGCTCAATCAAATTATCTAAATGTAAGTATTAATACACAGCATGCACTTTACGGTAGCCTCCTGTGTCCATAGTAGAACACGTTGGGTATTTCAATTGAAAACGCACACATATTTCATTTATTCAAACATTTGAAAGACATGTAGACTAAGGGCTGCTATTATTAATTTCTTTTTTGTACTTGAAATGTTCAAAATAGATGCCAATAAATCTTACCAGTGGGTGAGGAAGGGAAGAGCTTGTTACAAAATAGCAAAAGGTTTGAAACCTCGATTCCTAGACTAAATTGTGGATTACCTCACGGCTTTGCCTCTTCGGCTCTTCTGACTTGGCTGCTGTGCTGCAAACCTTCTGACTTGAGGCATCGGTTGGTGAAGACCGAGGAGGCGGCAGGAATTGGGGAGCACAGACGCAGCGGCAACTGAGGTGCTGAAGATCGGAGCGGAGGCACCGACGGGGACGCGGAGGAGGCGAAGACGGGAGCGCAGCTGGGGCGGCGCCGAGAGCGATGGGGGCGGCACCGGGAGCAAGGCGGGGCGGAGGCGGCGCGATGGGTGGGTCGGTGGATGGAAGCGCGATGGGTGCGGATGGAGGGGGCGCGATGCGGCGTGGATGGAGGCGGACCGATGCGGGATGGATGGAGGAGCGTTGATTCTACAGGATGAGCGTGGGATGGATGATGAATCTCGGCTCTTGGATCGCTGCGGGGCGGGGGCGGCGGCGGCGCGGTCCGGTGAGGAGGGGTGGAGGACGTACGGTACGGGCGCGATGGAGAAGCGAAGCGAATCGCGAGCGGGAGATGCGCCAGATCGAAGCGAGGCTTGAAGCGTGGAATTGCTGTTTCACGGATGGGAGGATCCTGGGAAGATCGACGCGCGGCGGAAGTCGATACAGGAATTGCGGATGAGTTGTTCTCTCTCGCGTGGGAGGATCCTGGGACGAATCTCGTCCGTTGGATCTGACACAATCGGACGGTTAGAAATAGTAGTTGTACGAATCACCAGTAAATGTATCTTTACACTCTCAAGCGCTACTGTAGCCAATCCATTAAGGCGTCGCTGTAACACAAGTACTATTTCAAATGATCAATATTCAATAATTTACTAACATTAAATTATTAACTAAAATTGGGAAACATGATTATATGAAAAAGGAATTTGGTCGGACCTGATGCCTGATGGGTGGTGGTGTTTGCCACCAGCGACTCACTACACACGATGCGTCATAATTTGTGGTTCGTACATGCGTGTGGCACAATATGACAACGACATTAGACAGGAATAAGTAGACAGTGATTATAGTCCGGTGGCCACCGTCATGGCGATACGATCGGTCATTTATCAAAAAAAAACCCGACTCTTCTAGTTTTGATAAATTATTCAGAATAAGAAAGCACACCTAATCACTTAGATATGTCGGTGTAGGTCTGCGTATATTTTATCTACTAAGCTGCTGAAATATAGAGGCCTCTACGGTCGGACACGCCGCATCCCAAAGGGACGGACGTGAATATTGGCCCTTCTATAGAATTCATGGCAAACTATTATACACGACTAATAAATGTAAAAGGATTCACTAGTGTAGAGATGAATATATATACTTTTAATTGTAAAAATTAAATTTTTTTTCGAAGTCTCCGGTCCTAATATATAAAGTATTTGAACCAGCCTTTCTGTCAAATAGAGACTAATCCAAGTATTAGTTCAAAAATTCCAAACATACAGGAATACTTAAAGTAAATGACCATGAGGATTGAGAGGAAACAAGGAATTAGGAGATAAGTAATTTTTTATCGAAGTTTGATCAACCGATTTTATGTTTCCGTTAAGAGGCTCTAAGAGCCAAATCATATTAGATCCTTTGCTTACCAAGTTTAATCCTAAAAAATTAGTTTGACTACTACACTCTTACCAAAACATAACACCTTACCAAAACGTAACACCTAGTCCAAGACAATCGCTAAGTTTTCCAATACGATACTATGCTCCTGCTTTCTATAGAGCTTAGTATACTAAACCAATCTCTAAAAAAACTCAAAAAATTACTTAATATACATCTTTTATTACGGAGGTAAGAAAGAACTTGACAAACTTTTTAGGCGATTCACATGCTAAATTCTCGCATGTAACATCTAGTCGTCTATGAGGTAATCATCTAAGAGTAACAAGCTTGAGTTTTCATCGGCATTGATCCATAAGTGATTAATCAAATCATAAGATCCAATCTCTTACAAATCATCTAAAAATCATACTTAAAAAGTGGATTAAACTTAAGATCTAAGATAGAAGTGAGAAATCTTTAAAAAGCTATTGAGAGTGGTGTAGAAATGAATGATTAACCTCACACTCAAAAGGGGTTGGTTTGATTAAATACCCATCTCTCTTAAAACTAACTTTTACTCACAAAATTTTAAATTTCAAAGTATCTAAACAGAATGTCCAGAGATTCTGGATAGGTCTTTTGGCCTAGACAGAGAGCTCAGTCGAAAACTCTAGCCAAATGGACTGGAGACTCTAAACATAAACGTCCAAGAACTCCAAACAAACCTCTCTGCTAGACAGAAAGATCAGTTCAAAGATTCCGAGTTGATTTCTTTATTTGACCGAGAGACTTGTCCATAAATTTTCACAAATCATAGACACAAACATCCAAAACATTGGGAGAGAAAAAATAAAACCCTAAAATATACATAGTGTGAGTGTTTACTTATTTAGAATTAGAAGTTTTATTGAGTACTTACTTTTCGAACCGGTTAAACTTAAATCTCTCTTAATAGTTCGATGCTAAGGACTCAAGAAATAATAAAATTATATTTTTATTACTTTAAGTATTTTTTATTTTCTAACATTTATGGTAGTATTTTTTAACTAAAATAATCTTTCACTAAACAAATTACTATAATATTTTCAAACATATCATATTAACTCTTTTTTTTGTCATCAATCACTCAAAACCTACTTAGAGGGTTTAAATGCACTTTTAAAACATATTTGCAGTTTTATAAATCAGAATCTAAGATATCTTTGATAAAATAGTATGGTCGTTACAAACAAATCACCAGGTTATCTCTTCATCCAATCAATACTTTGCACAGTGTTGTGTCATCACAAAAGAACATACCTGTGCCTTTCACTGGGGGAGGTAGTAGTGTAGTATAAGTGAGATCCCACCATCAATTAATTAATATGTGTATTTAAAACTTTTTGTTCAGTAGAGCATAGGAGCAATTTTGATACTCTCTTTCAAAAACGCCTTATCATGTGAAATTGTATGACTTGCTAGCCATTGGTGACACCGATCTAGGACAAGAAGACAACGACCAAATCTGATCCCTTTGATCACATAACCTGGCGAGCGACAGTGAAACCTATTCTTAACCACCTTCGTTATCGAGCCAATTAATGGCGCTCTGCTGTAAACTGAATTTTAGCCATCAAATTCGTCAACAAATCCATACTAGGCCAACTATTCTGGTTGATCTGGTCCTTTGCCGTCTAACCAAGGTACAAAATAACAAACAAATTTACTTTTGTGCCATACAAATTATTTCCATGTTTAATCCTCCACCGATTATAACAATCCAATACGGAATCAGGAAGAATAGACGTCCCATATTAATCTTAGGATACACTTAAAAAAACTCACTATAAGAATCAACCCCTCCCATTTTTTTAAGGATGATATAATTAAAAGTAAATTTTATAAAGCCCTAAAATATTATAGTTGAAGTTACATAAAAGTAAAGAGTTTTGATATATGCCATATAATCCTAATTATTATGTTCTAAAGTTTAAGAAAATCACACTATTAACCTATTTGACCTACTACTATATTAAAATAAAAAAGCTAAACTTAGAAGGCTGCAACATTTATATATTGTATGAAAAGATAAACTTAGAAGGCTGCAATATTTATATATTATATGAAAAAGGTGTAAATTTGAGTGTAATCGTAGAAGATACATCAAAGTCAAAATAGTCAATAGTGTGGATTTTTTTAAAAAAACATGAAGATCTTAAGGTTATGTGTATGCTAACTCTGTGATTTTATATAACTTAAGTTATAATTATATGGTCACGTGGAATTTACTAATCAACTTCAGGATCGCGCACACCACAAAATTAGTTAAGCGTATCGCGCGCGCTACAGGTGCATCATGCTCATGCATCTCCACATCTCCTGTGAGATATGACAGCGTTGAACGCTTGAACCCATACATCTCTCGATCGTATCCAGATATCCACGTACGTCCACACATGGATCAACCTGACGCCGCCAAGTGCAGCGAGCCAGCGATCGACGTGACCTTCCTTTGTCCCCGTCGTTGACACGCAGCTAGCTGACGTACAAACGTGTACGGACTCGGACTCTTGTCTCCTCGATCGAGTCAAATTAAGTCTTCTCGGTCTCTTTGGATCAATCTATGCCGTAAGTAATCAACATGTTCTTTTGTTAGTCACGTTACGTTCAGCCCATCGATCGACCGAGTTATCTAGCACGTAGTATACGTCACATATGGAACAACCAAATGCCACGATCAGTCATGTCGGCGTTGACATAGACCTTCCAGCTGGCACCGCCGTCGCCGTCCCCGTCCCCGGCGGCGGCGACGCCGGCGCCGTGAGCTGCTGCGTGGTGTGCACGGAGCCCTTGGAGTGGGGTGGTGGTCGGGGCGTGCGGCCACCGCGTCGTCTGCTCCTCCTGCATGGTCCTCATCCGCTTCGTCAACAGGGACATGCTCTGCTGCCTGTGCAGAACCCCCTGCCCCAAGGTCGACGTCGTTAGGGGAGACGACGACCGGACGCCCGGTGCCGACGTCCTCGCCGTGCTCTCGTCGCCGGCGACCAGATCGGGGCGGGTGGGCAGCCTGTGGTACCACGTCGAGACGGCGGCCTACTTCGCCGACGAGCAACAGTACAGGGCGGCTATGGGCGCGTGCAAACCAATATCATCGGAATCGGATTTTCCTTGGTGGTTTCACTGGGTACGTCTATTTTATTTTCCCTTGCTGAGTTATCAATAGGAAAAAAAACCCTCTAATTTTGTATTGTGATAGGGAAAAATAAGCACTCTAATTTCGATTTCGAATTTTGTAGTAAATTCTTTTAATCCTTAAAAAATAAAAAAGATGAATCTTTACGAAATATTCAAATACAATTTATGATTGATCAAACTTCATGTCTGTTTGCAGGTGTGGTTCCTATTCGTTTACCCATTTTGCATAGCTTTGGGAGTAGCTTTTGGCAACCATTTTGCGCAAGAGACAAGCCACGTGTGGTCGAAAGTCATCGCCTATGCAGTGGCAAATTGTGTTTCACTATTGTTTGCTACTTTTGTATGGCACATGCCCCAGGGTGCACGTGACGATTAGATAATGAGTATATATCTTCTAAAGATAATTATTCGATTAATTTCATTCCTGGTATTGTTTGAAAAAATAAGGTTCAGGTGCATGGTGTGCTTGCACGTGTCCAAACAAATGATGATTTTTCGTTTGGGATTGGTATAATTTTTAAAAGAATTGATATTTGGATAATGTTATTGAAAACAATAATCTCCTTGAATTTCATATGCAGCCTTGCAGTTTTAGATAATTATTTCTTTGAAAGTAGAGCATGTCCTTTAGACCTGCTAATGGGGCAAATTTGTTCGGCTTTAATGGTGTCTGGATTTTGATTTAGACCATGTTGGCTGGTTTAAAATGGGCTAAGATTTTCATCTTAGATTAGAGCGGTTTGGGTTGTCAGGAATTTTGATTTGGGCTGGAGTGGACTCGTTCCTAAATCTCAAGCAGCTCAACTAGTCAACTGCGGCCTACTGGCGGAGTGGATAGCAAAACATCATAAGTGGTAGTGAAAAATATTTTAGTGCTTGGTAAAAAAATATTTCAACCAAATGTAACATAATAATGCTAATTGTAACACCAAGAATCCAGTATAGGCAACATGGAAAAAAAACCCAACATAGTATGAAGAAAACAATGTCTACAATGAAAAAAAAATCAGTACAACATAAAGAAACAATGAGACGATGGAAGACACGGCTTATAGTGGGCATCATGTAGCATTCATGAAACACTTAAATATAATAAAGTACAAAAATAAAACATTAACTGCAACAAACTTATCATCCTCCTTTTTCCTTAATTTCGATGTTTAGATCCACATTTTTGCCCTACTCTATTGGCTGGTTCTGGGCTCTTCAATGCTAGTGGAAGCGACCTAGGTGTATTGGTGGCAGTGGCTAGCGTCATCTCGGGGTGAGGCGGATTGATGGTGTCCATGATAGACGTTGGGACAAGATCAAAGAAGGATGGCTGTGAGGAGTTGATCTAAGTATCTTGAGCTATGGTGGCAGTGGTCGGTGTCATCTTAGCCAATGGCGGACAAAGCTAATGGATCTCCAAGTGCCATGGCTGGACCTCTAGGCAGCTCCTATAGCTATCCTTAGAGAGGGGATGAGGAAAGAGATGAGTAAGATAATGAGAAGATATGAGCTTGGTGGCCAGAGCATCCAACATGTTAGACACCCATACGCAAGTGTTTTCAATTATAACATTGTTCAAATAGGTCAATCTTTGCCAAACTCAACTCCTCTGTAGTACAACCCTGCAATAGGATTTGTTGGTCGATTGTGTCGGTCCATTGCAGATATGAATTAAGGGAGAAAGCTATGCACTGGTTTTTCTCCCATGCAAGAAAGAAAATTAGAGTTAAGAAGTTGTTTGATTAGTAATAACTAATTAGAATTCTATTTAGGATTGGCCTCCAAGCCCCACTAGTGCAACTAAAAGTAGAGACGCATAGGGAAGGACGTCTAATCTCTATCGCTAAAACCTAAAACCTAAGTGAGAGGCGAATCAATCTTAGATGTTGGAAGGGGTTCATAGTACTAACATAGAAGCTGGTGATCTCAAAACTCTACGTTGATGTATCAAGTAGCAAAAAAAAAAAAGAAAGGAAAAGGAGGTAGAAAAACTAGAAGAAATCAACTATGCTTCAATAACTAACACAGAATGGTCGGTATATAGATGAATTCCGCAATTAGCAGGGGTAATCATGTTAGACTAAGATTGAATTGATGTAAATTGGACTCCAACTTGATTCACTGACACGTGGGTTTTGGAGCAAGTGAGGACCACATGTTAGTCAGCAGTACTCCAGAGGATCTCGTTCCATACTTCCATCGTTGCCGGGTGCACATGCAAACGGGTCTCGAAGCAAAAGTGCGTCGTCGATGTATGTCACACGTGCAAAGACCACACGATCCTTTCCTCGCAGTGCATGAGCTATCACAGCCTTAGTGATCGTGACAGCTAAACTATTTTGTGTTTGTTGAATTTATTCTGTCAAAATAACATAAAAGGCTTGAGGAAATTAATAAACTCGAACATTTATGTGGTCATTTTTTGAATAACAAATTTGAAATGGCAGTAGGTTTTTAACTTCAGTAGCTAGAATGCAAACACCACCATGAATAGTCCAGAAATTAAAAGGAGCTTGACACTCACAAGACGATATATTTACAGCCAAAAGTAGACAGACACACGTTATTTTTTTTGGCACGGTGAAACACAATAACAATACATACTGTACCAGAAACGAATAATAAAAAACAAATAACTAGTGAAGAGTGAAGACATTACGCACTGAATATCTGTAAATGACTGTGTCATCCTTAATTAATCATCTTTGATCTCGATTTGTTGTGCTCATCTCACACTCTCGATCGGTTGGTTACGCGCTAATACATTTCGCTCCGTACTGGAAGATGTAGCGCAACATAGCCAGCCAATGCCAAATGTCGGCCGGCTGCAGCCCACAGCTACCATGTATACACCACAGACAAAAATCTCGAAGAACTCGTCAATTCACAATGGCTGATAAATTGTTTAAACAGGAGCAATTTACCTGTATATATATCACAGATGTCATTGGAGTTTCAGGATTACTTCTAATCATACCACATCAACGAGTATAATCACAATTTTTCTTTCAAACACAGCCTGCGGCGAGCAATCAAGACTTACCATTGTACCATTATGTGCTTTTACCGTTAAGCGGCGACGGCACGCCGAGGGTGAGCGCCGGAAGGAGTTGGGGCAAAAGGAAGACAGAGAGAAGACGATATGAGTTTGAGGATTGAACATGGCAGCCTACGAGATGGAGGAGGGCATGAGGATGAGAGTAGCACACGGCAATGTCAAGTCAGCGAAGAGTGAAAGGCAGCGGCGAAGGAGGAGTAGAAGAAAATATTAGAAGAGAAGGCAAGGAGAAGGAGAAGAGGAGGGTAAAGGAGGAGAAGAGACTGCAAGTTGACAAGGAGAAGTTAAAAGACGAAGGTGGAGAAAGAAAGGGAGAAGGAGAAGAAGAAATGGACCGAGGAGGTGAAAGAGGAGAGAAGAGAAGCTCAAAGAAGACCACGAAAAGAAAATGGATCTAATGCTTTATTGACATCTTAATTCTTATTGTATTTTTTTCTTTATTGGTATGCAAGTGGTGTTTGACTATTTTTAAATATATAATGTTGTTGATTTTACCATTCATATTATTAAGAAAAAACTATGTAATTATTTTGTTATGTTATTGTTAAAAGTAATTTAAGAATAATTTATTGTTAAAGATAATTTAAGAATTTCTTGAATAATATGTTAAAGGATCTTGACGTAGTGTATAGACGGTAAATAGTTGTTTATAAAAAATAATTAACAGCAGAAATTAAATACCTACTGAAAGTTTCGATCTTTGAATCCAGACCTTCGGTCAGCCATCTCTGTCAAACAGAGAGTGGGACATTTGAGTTCAGACCAAAAGTTTCATATTCAAACTGGAAGCTCTAAGCTTGTACTGAATCCACTGTGAAGTTGATTTTCAGGAAACACACATTCAGCCTGTTCTAACGACATCTAGTTTCTTTCAATTGGTACGACCATCGTTGTCGTATATGTGAGTAATTTGTGATCTTCCTCATACTTAGAGGATTAATATCTTTGTTGATTTCATTGACTTGATTGATCTTTTTCCTTCTTAGGTTCTAGTCACACGGGAGAGTCTGATGCATCAAGAGCCTGAAGCATGGGAGGCTTAGTACCACAGAGGCATACAAAGAGACAGGATTGACTCAGTAATGGAGTAGTTCTCTGTAACATTCAGAACGAATCGGTTTACCTCGAATTCGTGCATCCTGTCCAACAAGAACAGATAGCTGTGTCGTTCAATGCTTTGAACTGCTGGATCGTTTGCATGAAGTGGATATTTTGCCCCCAAATTGTTTGCTGTGTCTGCTTGGTTTCATGCAGCTAGTCTTATTAAATGTTTGCTCTGTCTTTGTTTCTAAGACTACTCTGTGTACTCGCTGGCATGTGGTCCATTGTTGGGATTCCAATCCAGAAGAGATTGTTCTCCAAAAAAAAATCCATAAGAGATTCAGCTGTAGTCTTGCAACATTTCTCAATGCTCAATCGATCAGGGATGTTTTCCTGTTCATGCATTTGTGCCAGAAGCAAGTTTTGCTTTTGGTGCACGAACATCCTGATGCTGTATTTTGATTCAGAGATACATGTTTCTGTAGTTTGATTAACCCAACTCCTTGCATGTATCTCAATTCTTCTGCATCTAAAGCATTTTGTTTCAGTTCATAGATGCTTGGTCAGATCTCCTAGTATGTTTTGTGTTGTTAACTAACCCAATTACTTCCATGTGTAATGTGTTCTGCATTCTGCCGTGTCATTCAGATGATTGTTTGGTTTACAAAAATGTTTACTCCATGCGTTCTGAATTCTTCGGAGCAATCCAATTCCTGAACATGTTGCCTGTTGCTTCGAGAAAATGAGGACTTCTGGCCTGTGCTCCCTACTGCAAATCTGTTTGAATTGGCATTGTTTCTGAATTTGGGAAAGGGGATTAACAATTCCAGTCGACGTGCAATTATTAAATTCCCAGGAACAACTTTTGGGAGGCAAACCGAAGATAGTTTAGCCACGGATTTGTTTATGTACCCATCAGCAGAGACTAATTTTGCCAACTATTGATTTAAGTCGGTTCATAGTACCTTAGTATGGGATTCAGTCAATGCTGTACCAACAGTATCAAGCTGGAAGGATTCCCAGGCCTAAAACATACTCCTTTGTTTGAATTTCATAAAGTTAAAGGGAATACTCAATTTGCAGACCTGAAAATTTTACTCATATTCTTTAGTTACAATTATAATATGCTTATGTTGTAGTTGTGCCAAAAGCTCAAATATACTTTTCTGCATCATTCAGAACAACAATAGCCTGCATGCCTGAGATTTATCTAATTTATTCTGAAGGGTCCATCCAATATTGTATAAACAAATAATCTGATACAATCCAGGCAATAGTGAGAAAAAGGCATCATGGGCAGAGCTAAAATCAACAATAGCAGAAAGGCCCCTTCCCAAAAGAGTCACCAATAAATCATGGTGCGCATACAAATCATAATATTTCAGTGAAAAAGCAACAACAATGCAACAGAGACCTGCATCTTCTTAAACACCAGTTCAATTGCCCCAATTTCAACAAATTCCAATACAAATAAATCAAGGCAGACACAAAAGCTTCTTCTTCGACCTAAGGATAATAGGAACCAACAGCCAAAAAAAATGTTTTGAAAAAAAGAGAAGGCAAATGATAGCACCTTAGCTAAAACAGTTTTCACTTTTATTTTTGTCATAGCATATACATATATACGATGTATCTGTGGACTAAAATATTCAGAACTGTTAAAAAAATGCTCACCTATACTCTATCCATGGCATTAGAAGTCTTCATTGAAATGAACTGATCATATTTTCAATCCCCAAGAAAACCAGTTAAACAGACAAAATGTACTATCCAAAACATTAATTCACATGGAAGCTATATCACCAGATTTAAGCTTTGCCTTCCACAATATGATCACAAAATAGTATTATGCACCAGAACAAAGACAGTGGAGGCATTTTCATTCTGATGCATTCCAAAGCCACAAATGAATGAAGCTACCATATTCTAATCACCCGATACAGTAATTCCAACAGCAATCGCATCTTTATATGCCCTCAGACAAGTCAAGTCAGCTAATCAGATATCTCATCCAGTGATAGATGACCAGTAAAATAGATCTTATCGTGTGATTCAACAATATAAATCAGTAATTAGGCGTGAGGCAAGTGAAAAAGCTACAACAATGCAATCAAGACATGCATCTTCTTATACACCTGCTCAATTTGCCCCAATCGCACCAAATTCCAATTCAAACAAACCAAGGCATGCACACACGCAGCATCTTCGATCTAAGGGTAATAGAAACAAAAAAAAAGGCGAACCCTTTCTTCCGCTCGGGATCACTCGAGCGCGACGGCCGCGCCGGCGGCCTTGAGCTTGGCCGCGAGCGCCTCGGCCTCCTCCTTGGGAAGCCCAGATCGCACCACGACCGGCGCCTTCTCCACGAGCTCCTTCGCCTCCTTCAGCCCCAGGTCCGTCACCGCGCGCACCTCCTTGATGATCTTTATCTTCGCCGCCGCCTCGTACTTCTCGATCTTGACGTCGAACGCCGTCTTCACCGCAGCCGCGGCCTCCTCCGCCCCTGCGGAACCGGAGGCGCCATCTCCGGCCGCCCCAAGGGCGGCTCCCGATGCGGCGCTCGACGTGAGCGAGAGGCGGAGCTTGAGCCGCAGGAGCGCAGCGTAGTCGTCGAGCTCGGTCGGGGAGAGGTCCAGAAGCTCGTCCGCTATGCGCGACAGCTTCGGGCCCTCTCCGGCGGCCGTCGCCGCCGCGGTGGAGAGGCGGCGGAGCCGGGGGATCAGCAGCGCGAATTTGGACGAGAACGGTGCCATTTCGGTAAATCCCGGGAATTACGTGGTGGGGGTTAGGGTTTTGGCCCACTCGGCACGAGCCTTATACTGAAACAAACACGTAACATACAATTTCCGCCTTCCAAGCACGAACAATTATTCGTTTCGACCCGTCCGACACGAAGCTTATACTATCTCGTCTTCTGAACTGAAAGGCGTATTCAATATTTCTTTGCTGCTACGAAAGGCGTATTACGGGAGTCGGTGGCCCACCTGTCAATGAGAGTGATGGCTGCTCCGCTCCGAGACAAGGACGCACCATATGACTCCACAACACGCCACCTCCTGCCTCGCGAGCGCCACTCGCGGCGCACACACACCACGCCGTCTCTCTCTGTCGTCTCGCTCTTCTCGCACGCTACGGCGTAGCGGAGCAAAAGCACAAAAACCCTCGTAGAGATCGAAACCACCGTGGCGGCGGGCGGAAGCTCGTGCTCCGATCGCGCGGAGCCCCCGCTCTTGTCCTCTCTCTAATCGAGAGGCTTCGATCCCCTTGTGATTTTCTTTTTTGGATTTTTTTTGGGATTTTTTGGTGCATTTTCGTTTGTTTCGTTTCAGGGGGAACGCGAGGGATCGGTGGATTCGTCGGCGGCGCTGGTCGGTGGGATCGTTTCTATTCGTGTGTGCGTTTGCGTTCGTGCTTGGTTTTTTTGTGGGGGTGGGTTTTGATCCGGTTGCTGCGTGCTTGTAGGTTGGATTTTGCGGTTTGGGAGAAAGGCGGTGCTTTTCTCTGTGCGCTCTTGAGGTTTCTCTGCGTTGCTGTTGCTAGGTGAGCAGTGAGCTCCCGTCCGTCTGCGATGTTTAGGGTTTTACCTGAGGGTCCATTAGATATTCCGTATGTTTAGGGCACAATCTAGAGTTAGACTGGCATTACTACGCTGCATGTAAATATATTATCAAGTTGGGTGATAGGGATTTAAGTGGGGATCACTAGTGATTGGAGTTGAAAGTAATCGGAGACGTTTGCAATTGCGCTATGTGCACATATGTTTCGGGTATGCTGCTAAGTGAAGTATCTGCCTACTTCATGTTATTTTGCTTGTTCCTTGTATGCTGAAATGTGCTAAGTAATATTTTCATACTTAATTTATGAATTGCTTACAATTGCAGTTTCCCCTCTTAACTCTTATGTGGCATATAGCTCATTTCGAATGTAAAATTTTGTTTGACGCAGAGCATTTCAGTATAAAAATTTTGCACCAGCATCCAAGAGTTGGGTCTTTTGAAGAACCAATTTTATCTGCATATAAACTACTGCTTCATAAGAATTTCCAATGCAAGAATCCATATACACAACATGACTTTATTAACTATCTGCACAGTTGTGCGGTTTCAACTGAAGATTTTTCATTATTCTTGTAAATTTCCATTTCTATATGTTAGAAGTGCCAGGCAATGTTCATATTTAATTGTTTAGCCGTTGATTGTGATAAGTGTGAATTTTTGGCAGTCACAATGTCAACGTATCCTGTGTTGAACAACCGACCAATTGATCAGTGGAAGGTCACTGAATTGAAGGACGAGCTCCGTAGGAGGGAGCTGTCTATCAAAGGCTTGAAGGATGAACTTGTGAAGAGGCTTGCTGAGGCCCTTCAGAGGGAGGTTATTGATGGTGGGGAAGAAACAGTCAGTGGAACTCCCCCTGTGGGGGATCAGAAAGAAGACGAAACTCTTGTTTCAACCGATGCATCTGGTTGCCAGGCTTCAACAGAAAAAAATGTTGATGAAGGTCCTTGTGACGTTGCTGCACAGAATGAAGGCCTTGTCTCTGGTACAGAAGCAAGTAAAGGTAGTGCAATTGCCACTACAGGCGATAATCAGGAAGCAGTTATTGATACAGCAGAAGTTAGTGTGAAGACTCTGGTTGCTGTTACAGAGGTCAGTGAGGCTCCTCTAGTTGATGTGGCAGAAACTGATGAAATTTCTCTAGGTGATGCAGAAGCAACTAAAGGAGATGATCTAGAATCAGTTCCAAGTGACAGTAATGTGGTGAAAGTATATTCACATGCTGATGTTCATAGTGAGGTTATTGCAGAGAAGGCTCCAGACGATGTCAACAGCAACAAAATGACTGTTGGTGACATACCATCTGATGATACCAGTACTGATACCAAGTTGGATGAATCATCTGCTAAAGGTGAACCACGTGGTGATATAGGCTGTGACATTCTAGAACCAGAAGCAAAACCATCACCTCCAGATGTTATTTCATCACATGCTCATGCTGTTGCAAGTGTGCAAGAACAGAATGCTGAGAGCTGGATTCTTAAGAAAAATTCCAGTGACAACAAGGATACTGAGCAAACAAACGGTGACTACAAGCCGATACAGTCTGGACCAAAGGACCAGGTATCTGAAGTCATCCCAGATCTAGAATCTCAAAGTGATTGTATGTTAATTTCTCATGATAATATATTAGTTAATGAAAACAACAATGTAGAAGGTAGCCTGAATGCTGATAATTCTGATTTAGAACTAGAGCCTAAGCAAGATATAGTCAAGCCATCATCCAGCAATCCCTCCATAGATGATAATTTGCAGATATTAGATAATGACAAAGATCTACCTCTGATTGATATGTCTTTGCAAGATACTGATGTGAACTTGGACAATAAAGAAGGCAGTCTTGATAGTGTTTATCCTGAAAAACTAAATTTGGACAGGAGTTCAGGTGATGAATCAATGGATGAGGATGTGATGGAAACTAAGCATGAGTATTCTAATGCAAAATGCAATTATCTTGAAGGAAAGACTGATGTCACCTTGGAGCATGTCGTAAAAGAGGTGGTACTTCCTGATACTGTCACTGAGGATTTGTTTGTACAAAAAAATGAAGTTATAAGTCAAGAGAAGCCAGTAGTGCCAACTGAAAAGAGGAAATACGAAGGTTTGTCTTTATCTCCTTATCATAGTGTTCAGTCATTTGCTGTGTTGCTTACTTGCTTTACTTTATGACGACGCTTTGCTTTCTTAATTTGATCATATTTTTGTGACATCTATTTTTGTGATGATGCACACTATCTGCGAGTGTTCAGAGTGAAGTGGATTATATCTACTGTCTGATACAATGTTCTATGGAACAGTTTTACCTTATTTTTTTTTCTTCTCTTCTACATTTTCTATGTATTCATTTTTTGATAGTACTTCAGTAAGATTTATGATCATTTCACGTGCCACATTCCTCAAATGAAGTTGATAATAATTGATGTAAGGTTGAAATGTTTTTTTTACTTGTTCTAACTCGCTGTTAAATGTACAGGTCAAGAAGTTGCAAATAATGAGCCAATCAAACGTCAGCGCCTACAGCATGTGGATAATGTCAAACCTGAGCAACCAACTTCCAAACTAAGTGACTCTGATGCTTTAAAGGATGTACATCAGCCTGCTCGAAGACGTTCTTTTGGCAGGTCTGATTCAACAGCACGTGGAGATTCTCCAAAGGAGAGGATAGGTGACGTTTCTCTGCCTTTTTAATAAAGTATGTACTTCATCATTGTTGCCAAATTCATCTCTTGCCTACTCATATTTCAGTACCACCGCCCCAGAAACCTGCAACAACTTCCTTGAGAATTGATCGATTTGTCCGCCCGTTTACTTTAAAAGCTGTTCAAGACCTTCTTGGTAAAACTGGATCTGTTGGTAGCTTTTGGATGGATCACATCAAGACCCATTGCTATGTCACAGTATGTCCTTAGCTTCCATAAATTATGTTACATCCGCAGAATATTATCAAAAATGCTTTTCATGCTTATAAATTAATATGGCCTTTCCCAGACTAGATTTTTTTTCCCTTTCATTTGCCTGCCACTGTATCTATTTTACTTCTAAATTTTGCAAATTTGATGATTGCAACTGCTGCAGCTCTTTAATTTCTTACTTATAGTACTTTTTGTTCCTGACCAATTTATTTTGGATCTGGCCTTGCTAGTATTAAGTTTATTTTTCTGTTATGCCTGATGGTTAGCTCAGGCTTCAAAATATTTCATGTTTATTCTTTGTAATGATATAATTGTGTTGAGTTGCCTTCTTACCCAACCTCTGGTTTCAGTACTCTTCGGTGGAGGAAGCTCTGGCTACAAGGAATGCTGTTTACAACCTCCAATGGCCTCCAAACAATGGCAGTTACTTAGTCGCGGAGTTTGTTGATCCACGTGAGGTGAAGGCCAAACTTGAACCCCCTCCCGTAGCACCTATCAGCCCCAGCGCAGCTACAACACCAAAGGCAGCACCTTCCCAACAATCCAAGGCCAACCAAACCATGCCTCCCCATGCTGCCGGTTCCTCAAAGGGCCTATTACCCACACCTCAAGGGACCTATTACAACACCAAAGGCGCCTTTCCAATACTTATCAAGCCGCCTTCATCCTCCAACAATGGACCAGCTGCGAAGAAGCTTCCACCCCCTCCAAAGAACCCGGAACCACCTGTGGTGACACTTGATGATCTCTTCAGGAAGACAGAGGCCTCTCCAAGGATCTACTACATGCCGTTGTCGGAAGAGGTGGTGTCTGCCAAGCTTGCAGCATGCGGCAAAGCAAAGAATGGAGCGTACGGTGGCTCAGATTTGCTACTGCTGTCATGAGTGGTACTAGTTGAGGTACTGCTTGGTGGTGTTATTTTGTTGGGGCTTTTGCAAGGGCTATATCTTGAGAGCCGATGTAGTCATTTTGGTGTGCATACAACTAGCTGTAGTTTCCTGTATCTCCGAAACTGTTAGACGGTTGCTCGCCCATCTCGATCTGGATTGTATGTTAATTCATCATTTTTCTGATCGATGGAGACGATGCTTAGCTTAATTTTGATGAACTTGGGGAATGCATATGTGCTAAGTCGCAGCATTTCCCCTAAACTCGTCATCGCAAAATCTATTGGTTCCGTTGTGAAGCTGGCAATGTTTTATTATCCTTCTGGATTGGGAGATGGCTGTTGCTGCCTCACATAAGAAGAGGAAAAATAGTGGTTCTATTTGTGTTTTTGTCCTGGTAAATCACGGCCCTGAATTTCTATTGAATCTTTCATCAACCTTACAAACAAGTTTGTAAACACGCTTGCAATTTATAGGTAGATAAAAAAAACTGTAAAATGAGCTTTTAAATTTGTTCTCGCAAGAACAGAGGTTAAAATAGGAGTAGCATGAAGTTTGCAGGATAAAAAGTTGGGGCCCATATACATTTATCGGCTCAATTCGAACCGCAAGAGGAACGGGTCTCAGACTCCTCGTAAGCTCTCTTTTCCTAACCTGAGTCTTTTTTCTTCTCTCTACGCCAGAATTATCGTTCTTATCTCCCTCACGCAAACGACTTGGCAGAGTTGCAGTAACGAACGCATCGCCCTCCTCCTCGCACCTGCCGCGACGGCGCCTCACCGCCGCCGCCGCCGCCGCGAAGTCGTTTCGGCGATCCGTACTACGCTGCCGGCCGGTAGCCCTCCCTAACCCCCTCCCCTCTCCTCCTGCCCTGTCGAATTGGGCGCGAGACTGCGGGATGATGATGGCGTCTCGGCGGGGCAGCAGCGGCAACACCAGCAGCAGCTGCGCGCTCTGCGAGGGACCCAACCTCCCATCCTGCTGCTCGGCCTGCGTGAACTCCAAGTAGGGCGTTAGACTTGTGCGCCCCCCCCCCCCCCCCCCCCCACCTCCCCAGGCGATTCGATCAAAGGTTGATGGCCTCCTTGTGGATTAATCCTTACTCTTGTCTGGTGCCTGTTGGATTTGGGGTTTGTGCAGGCTGGCGGAATACCACACGAGGCTGCGCATGATGAAGAACCTCCGCGACTCCCTACACGCCCGCATAGCCGCGCGCCTCGAGGCCAAGGTTGGTGGGTCTCGGCCCGTGCCCTGAACCTCCCCGTTCCCCCGTAAAAAAAATTGGGTCTCGGTTGGTTGCTAGCATCCACACGTGATGTCTCAGTTTGGATTCTATGGCTTGGTTTAATTACAAGTTTTGCATGTGTAAAAATCTTGTTGGTTGGAGAGGTGTAGTGTGCATCTGAACCTTGGATAGCAATGGCTGGCTGCATCAATTGTGTCTGAATAGCTGCATGCTGTAACGTTTTGGTGTTTGGTTATGCCATTATCCTGAAAGACTGTATTTTGACTTGTTTTCTGTGTTTTTGGTAGAGGAAAGGGGACGAGCAGAGAAACTGGAGGGTGAGCAAAGCACAGGATATCAAGGAGCTGAGGGATCATGTCGCTGAATTGAAAAGGCGAAATGCAACAGGTTAACACCGTATACTCTTCGTGTATGTTAAGACGCTAGTTAGTGATACTGAGTTCTGGTTGTTGAATCGATCTTCTTGCAGAGAAGAAGAAAGCTGAGCAGGCATCACGAGATCTCAAAGAGAGAACTGCATCGTTGAATTTGGCTTTCATCGCAGTACGAGTCTTTCTCAGTGTTTTCCTTAATTAAAAAAGAATCTGACTGGTTACTGATCTTGCATATATCTTGTTTCTCATTGCCAGCTGAAAAAGAAGCGAGGTGATTCATCGGTGATGCACACCAATGCCATGAAAGCAGCACAGATGGGTCTTGTGAGTCATATGTGCTTCTGCTTCTTTACTTGTTTGATTGGTGTAGTAAAACCTCATTTGTTATCCATTATCTATGTGGCTTATTTCCCCTGTTACTGAAGGACTTTATATTTTGTTGGCAGATGGCAACTGCCTCAGAGCGTCTCAAAATGCAGTCAAAAGCTATAAAGCAACTCTGCAGATTGTTCCCATTGCGACGAGTAAGTTCTATAGTTTTTTTTGCAGCGTGTTGCTTCCTGAAATTTACTGAGACATCTTTCACTGTCTAACTTCACATGTTAGTGATCTTATTCTGCTATTTGCCCTCTTCATCATGTTCACTTGTTAAATTTTGTTACCTGAAAAAGGATTTCCTTTTCCTAATATTTTTTAAATATTCTCTGGAGTTCCATTCTTAGGTAACAATTTGTATGCATTCATTTCAATTTGTAGGTTATTATAGATGGTGATCAGAAGGATGGCTACAGTAGCCCATATGATGTTATATGCAATGCTCGTCTACCTCACGGTCTCGATCCACATTCAGTTCCATCTGAAGAACTATCGGCTTCTTTGGGGTACTTCTTTGCTCCAATTACAACTTACGTGTTATTCTGACCTGACCTGTATAAACTGTAATTTGATTATTACATAATCGGAATGTTATGATTGTAAATAGTTAAATGGGTTAGATGAATGATTACTCTTTGACTCATTATGTGATCTTTGGTAAATTCATCCTTGTGCATGCTCTCTAATTCATGTAAAATATGTATAATGTGGTTTGTTTCTTAAAAACTCCAAGTGCTACAGAGAAATGTTGCCAATTTTTATCAGTTTAGGAAGTAAAAAGTTGGGGAAGATATATATTGAGACAATAGTGTTACTTGTCACATATAACTATTGGAGGTGTTATTGTATGGTGTATATTGTTCTATTTGGCTAAGCAGATCATTTTGTAGAACAGTTTGCACATTATAATATATTAGTATGTGCATTTAGTTCTTAATTCTGTGGAACTTAAATTTATTTATTTTTGTTACAGGTACATGTTACAACTCCTCAATATTGCAGTTCCTATACTGTCTGCACCTGTGCTCCATGTATCTGGCTTTGGGGTAAGATGAAATTCAGTGCCATGTAATCTGTCATCACAAGCTTGCCTGCTGGTGTTAGCATGCTACATTGGCAGGTTCAGTTAGCTAGTCATTCTTGTCATGTAACTATGGCTGTTTTCGTTAAGAATTCCTCTACTGTTGGATTTTTAGTATTTACAGTGTCTGAACATAGTCAGGATTGTGACATTTTTATGCAAATATATTCTGCATGTGATGCTTGTTTAGATTTGTGATATGCATATGTTTTCTCGATTGGTTATTCAGTTGGTTGCATGGCTGATATGATGTTTCTTTATAATGTATTAGACTTCGTGTTCACGTGTATGGCAGCGTAGTTCCTACTGGAGCACACGACAGTCCCAGAGGTAGTGTATTTGGTAAAGTGCAGCACACCTCTTTCTCTGCAACATAGAAAAACATTTCTGATGTGATAATGTTTTCTTCTTTTCAGCAAAGTCTACCCATTGTTTATACCTAGGCAAAATAATTGCTCTGTTGGTGAGGAAAATTCGTGGACAGAAAGTGATTCGGGTAACTTTGGTGTTCAGTCTGTTGATTTAGACAAGAAGTTGTATTTTGACAACAAGAGAAGCAATAGCTTTAACTTCTCTGTTGCATCTTCTCACTCCATGGAGAGGCATCAAGACTTGCAAAGAGGAATATCATTACTAAAGACAAGTGTTACAGCCATTACTACCTACTATTATAACTCGTTGGGTTTGGATGTGCCATCCAATCTTTCTACTTTTGAAGCACTTGCAAAGTTGTTCCATATGTTATCGTCATCAAAGGCCCTTCGCACTACTCTTGAATTGAACGTTGCTTCGAGGTATAATTAATATGCTGTTGGATAACAATGCATAATTAATGTATCTATGATTGCATATTCTTGGTTCTGAAAAATAACATAGAAGCTCAATCCTCGTTTCTGCGTGCAGATCAGAGAAGCAAGCACAGCAACTAAACAGATCTTCATGGAAGGCGAGCTCGGCTATCTCATCTAACAGTAGCCTGATGGACAGCGTGAACACAACTATAATGGTAACATACTGCCTTTATTTTGCTTGCATTGTGTATACATCTGATCTGGCTACATCAACTGCTGGGATCTCTGCTTTAATCAGCCCAACTCTGTGGACAACCTCCTGCTGAACTCCAACACAAGCTTCCTGTACAGCGGTAAACCGAGGAAGCATGGGGGAGTTCCAGATAACATTTTAGAGGGCTGGGATATGGTAGAGCGTGACATCCTACCGCCGCCACCGTCGCGAGTTGAAGACGTTGCGCAATGGGAAAGAGCCCACGCCTTCAATCGCAGTGGCTCCAAGAAGAAGTGATGATTCAGCTCATGTAGTCTCTAAAGCCAAGCTGTTGAATTTAGAACACTTGAAAGTCTGCATAGGCTTCAGCTGATCATCAGGTTTTGGTTGATGTACAGAACTAACCATAGCCTATGACTTTGATTTATGCAAAGAAGAGGGAATAATTGATCAACTGGTATTTGTAAATATACATGTAGTTGTACAGTATTTATATGCAATAAATAAATATTGTTGAAATGTCAAAAGTGAATGCTCATTCATATATGAAGATTTCTTTCTCTGTTCACCTCTCTACACCTGCAACTGCAAAATGAATAAAATGAGAACTCTTTTGCTTGCCGCAAGAGTGCAATCTTATATGGATACACCATGTCCGAAGGGAAATGGTATAAATACTATAAATAATAGCACCTGCAAAATAAAAAAAATAAAAAAGTTTTGAGTTTTAGAGAAGAGAACGGATCCAAGTGTACAGAGGACGAGGCGCCACGTGTCAACATCGCGAGGCGTTCCCTCCATTTCACCACAAAAAAAAAACGGCGCCTCTCCAAGCTCCGATTTCCTCCTCCACGCCCTAACCCGCGTCGCCGGCGATGAGCGGCCTCCGAACCATCTCCACCCTCCTCCACACCTGCGCCGCCGCCTCCGCCTCCGCGGGGCGCACCAGGCGGGTGGCCCTCGCGCAGCCGCTCGGTCGGAGCTTCCGCATCCCGTGGAGGGCGCCCTCCGCGTTCGTCTTCGACGAGGTCGCGAGGGCGGCGGGGGGCGAGCGGAGGAGGAGGGTGTCTACGCGCGCGGCGAGATGGGATTCGGAGAAATCGCCGTACGAGACGCTCGGTATGATGACACGCTTTGGCCTGTGCTGGTGAGATCGAGTGGATGCATTTGGGGATAAGGATTGGTACCTGGGCTTTTGCTGTGTGGAAACCTCATCGATTTCGTTGTCTAAGGCTTTGATCCGATGGGGCTTCGATTGGTTGCCGGATTTTGATCGTTTGAGCTTGCTGTTGTGATGCCAAAATTGGCAATTGGTTGCCAGATTTGATAGTTTCAGTGTGCCATAGTTTATTTTAGTTTGATACGTACTTTGTAGTGTGGACATGGAAATTAGTGGTGAAACTTATGTGTGTGTTTTCTGTGGTGTATGGTTCGAAGAGCTGGACAGGGATGCGGACGAGGAGACCATAAAGACGGCATACAGGCGATTGGCCAAGTTCTATCACCCTGATGGTTTGCTCTTTACATTTTCTTGTTTTCCCATTCAGCAATCTTCCACTCCTGCTTATTGCATTTCAGGATTTGTTCCACAAATAGAGTCCCATAGTTTATACGAACATGATGAAATGACTTTTGCAGTCTTGAGTAAGCAATAGTGTAACGAAGTAGGCTGAAGTCTTATGTTTTTTTCTTTTTTTTATTTTTGTCAATGGGTATGCCATAACATAGTGTATCATGCATCAATGTGAAAAGTATGAACTTTGTGGTCTTTTGAACTGTTGCTCTTCTAGGAGTTCTGGGTTAACATTGAAATGTAAGGTGTCCATTGGAGGCTATTGATGCACAGAATTTGCTTCTTATTTCAATTATTGAATATTAGTTGTTGCACTTCCTTTGGTTAAGCATCAGTTGCATTTGGTTGCTGAGAATTTTTCGATTTACTATCTTGTCAAGTTAAAAGGCTATAAGACGGTAAAAATTCCGATCTCTTGTCTTAGAGGCATTCTTTGCACACTTGCACATCATAAAGCTATTTCCGCATGTATAAGCATTTGTTTATCTAGCACGGGGTTTTAGTGTAATAGACAATTTGACACAATTATGGTAGTGTAGAAGTCCAGAACTTGTGCTGGACTAATATTCTAATTCATTCATTCATAAGTATCAGACTTAAGTGGACTTCTTAAAGCCTGTTAAAAGGGGAATATGCAATAAATTCAAGACTAACCAAAGTATGTTAACCAAAGAGAAGTGGAGTGTAGGATAAACTGGTTCCATAGCAATACAGGAGGGCGCTTTTTAGTTGATTTATGCTATTTGGTATGCACGGCGCAATAATAATTTTGTCCATTCATTCCATATGATTATTTTTTTCCTCTTAGTTTATGATGGTAAGGGAACCCTTGAGGAAGGGGAAACTGCTGAAGCCCGCTTCATCAAAATCCAAGCAGCATATGAGCTGTTGATTGATGACCAAAGGAGAAGGGCATATGACAGAGAGCACCATGTGAATCCATTGAAGGTCCGATTTCCTTGGATATTTATTAATTATTGTATCAAATTTTCTGGGTCATTTGGATAATTTGAAATTGTGAGCGTTGAAGTGTATTATGCAGCAACTTCTGATCAATAGAGGATTTACTGTTCTGAAAGCTTCTTTTTTCCATTAACCAGGCTTCTCAGGCATGGATGGAGTGGGTGATGAAAAAGCGAAAAGCTTTTGATCAACGTGGCGACATGGCAGTAGCTGCTTGGGCTGAGCAACAGCATCGGGAAATGACACTACGTGCACGCCGTCTATCACGATCAAAGGTAATATTAGAGCACTTCTTTCTATCATTGATGGTGCGTGCATCATGTTATCCTCGTGTTTTGTATTTATTAGTCCAATTTTCTAAACAATGGATCCAGGTTGATCCTGAGGAGGAGAGGAAGTTGTTTGCCAAGGAAAAGAAGGCATCCATGGAATTCTACAGCACCACTCTAAAGAGGCATACCCTTGTCCTGCGGAAGAGGGATATCATGCGCAGGAAGGCAGAGGAAGACAAGAAGAAAGAGATCAGTAGACTTCTAGCTCTTGAGGGGCTTGAGCTAGATACAGATGAAGATGAGAACAAAAATTTCTTAAAGTAACTCTATGCAATATTCTTTCACAAATTCCATCCACTTTCCCAGCATATACTAGAAGGTTTCACTGAAGTTCCATTTAGTGAATATATATTGACGCAAGAAAAATTGAGCTCAAGGGAAACATTGCATCATACACTTACTGTTGGACCCTAAAGGAATTCTCTTGATGCAAGTCTGAATTCTCTCATGGACCAGAAAGAAATGGCAAATGGCCCTATCCATCAGGACCAAACCGCTGCAGCCTGCAACCGAATTATTACCGAAGTTTTTTATGCAGATCCTCTTGCATTATTTCCAGCAGAAGATGGACAAGGTTGCAGAGATATACTTGTTACATTCAATTTTGTGATTATGCTAGGGTAATTCTGTAATCTTCTTGTTTGCCCAAGCAAAACAAAGTGCATTCTATGCGTGGTGCCCCTAGCTCTGGCACTTTGTAAATACTAAAGAAACATCCAAGCTTATGTTTATTGAGCAGGATTGCTGTGGTTTCAGATCGTCTATATGTTATAAGCAAACTGGCAACCTGTCTTATGGGCACCCAAATCTCTACTAAATCTGAACTTTTCACTGGCACTTACTTACCCATATCACATTCATAACGTTTTCAGTTGCGTACGAATTCGTAAATTGCCAATGCTGGATGGCGACCTCTCACTGACATGTGGGGGTGGGTACTCAACGGCGCCCGGCGACATCGTCGTCACGTGACTTCGGCTCTCGCCCTCCCCGAGATCCTTCTCTTCGTCGCCGGCGAGAGACGGTCCGGCGCTCGCGCCATGTCCGGCAAACCAAGGTGAACACCGCAAGCAACGGCATCTACGTCACTGTTCGTATCACCGCATCCCAGTTTATTTATTTACAGCGGCTTCAGCAGCAGCAACGTCGCGGATGCAATGGCCGGCCGGTGGTCGGATCGGATGCTGAAAAAACATCAGTTTCAGAACCTGCACCCTGCTCTTGGATGCGCAGAGCGGTACCACGGGAGAAGCTGATCTGTTTTGTAACTGTTTTGCATTCATAGAGCTAGTCACTGTCGAAGACGACGACGATGGCTGCTATTCATTTCGTCTCGCTGCGACGAGGCAGGGATATTCAGAGCAGGCACGGCGCCATGCATGGCACCTACTAGCAGCAGCTTAAGCCATCAAGATTATAGAGCTACTAGCCCTACTTAAG
The DNA here is from genome assembly GCA_030770085.1 of Oryza coarctata. Classification (NCBI taxonomy): domain Eukaryota; kingdom Viridiplantae; phylum Streptophyta; class Magnoliopsida; order Poales; family Poaceae; genus Oryza; species Oryza coarctata. The sequence goes on from CM061475.1 coordinate 18,334,390, forward strand.
CCATCAAGATTCAAGAGCTACTAGCCCTTACCCCTGCTAGTGTCCATGTCCTGGGCCTACAACTCTGAGGATCTTGGAATTTTGCAAACACAAACCAGCATGAAAAGATTTGGATTCAGTTTGAATTAGAATGCATTTAAATGGGGTTGTTTTAGTAAAATTCAGAAGAATAGCCGTTCTAAAATATAGTTAATCCTGGCGCTCAAATTTTATCTAAAATATAGTTGTATCATCGCATTTAAATCAATCACAAACATCTCTCGTATAATTTTCTTATTTTAACTGATTATAATTATATCTTATTTAATTTTAACAAGAAAAATTTAAAAAAAATTATATTTTAATAGGGATGAAGCAGTTGGCGATTACGGACAGGTGAAGCTGTACATTCATGTGATGACAGATGTGTCGATACAGAAACTGCCTCAGAGAAGGACCACAGTGAGTGTGAGGCAGGCTGAGGCAAAAATCATAATGGCTCCATGACCCATATGTTCCCTGCTCCTGCAACCATAGGACTGCCCCAAGATACTTGTCTGGTGACCAAACCACTCCCCACACCTGGGACCCTCACCAACGTGCGCCGGACAGGGCTCACATCTCTCCTGCAGGGTGGGGCTCGGCCCACCTGTCGGTCACAGCGAGCCGTTGGAGCCATCACGGCTGTCCATCTGACTCGGCATATGATAGAATGCCAATCAACGGCCAGCTGTGGGCTGGGATCAGGGGCGGCGGAGCCGCTTGAGGTTGGGAGATCATGGCAATGCCCTGTCTCCCCACAGCAGACGTTGAAGGCTACAGCAAATGGACGGCTCAATAAACGGCTCCTGGGGTGTTTGTTCAATAAATCCTGAGCCCAGTTTGGCTGCTACAGAGAGGGCATTAGATTATCATATCATACAACCTTTTCTATTTATATATGTTTTTATTAAAATATTTATAAAAATATTTTTTTAAAAAAAATTATAAGTCTATACTCTCAATATCCTCTAAGAGAGTTTTTTTTATAAAAAACACCCAACCAAAAAAGAAGAAATCTAACGTGTTAAACGTCCATTAGCACACGTTAGCCACGGGACGGTGGGGACTAATAAATTTGCATGCAGCCTCCTTACCATCTTAGCAAAGGGCGTTTTTTTTTCTCGATAAGAGGCCAACTGTAAAATAGACATGTGGGAGAGAAGACGTATATTGTTTTTATTAGTGGCCCCTTACAACTCTATGGTTTGATTTTTTTTTCCTTCTAGGGATCGTCTATAAAATTATCAGGCCCGTTCATGAGAAAGGATAGGGACTTGGTAATTTTACAAACGGTCCCCTTGACAGCCTATTAATGCGAAATTTATCGATGGCTCACGTTGTCACACATGAAGATCTAGTAGTTATGTTTATCTACAGTATAGATTTTTAAATTCTTTGGCGTTCTTAAACTGCACGTATGACTGTTAAATCACAATCGACACTCAATGATACCAGCAAACTTTCAGCGTGTGATCATTCCGACGCTCTCAACTGACAACCAACTTTTGGCTCCACCGTCCACGTTGCTTTTATACAACCCAACAGTCAACTTTCGGTTCATTAACGCATGTCGTATTTAAAGAATTATTATAGGCACGACACTTTCCACAAGTGAGTGCCACATCGTTTTCAATGATTTTATTCATATTTTCTACACCTAATAAGACTTTCGTATACATGATGGAGCTTAAGTTTTCTGCTCACTGCTACTCTTGCAAATATATAAATAAAAAAATTCTGCAACAATACTTCAGCTGCTGCTTCAGAAATCAGAACCGCATGTACCCTGTTGTAAAAGCCAGCAATGACCAGACCAAATCGGAGTAACTTCAGAATTGCAGATCAGCTGCAGGATTGCATGTTATAGCTACAGTATATAGGGTAAATTGGACAGCATTGCGCAGTTGAAAACAGTTCAGAACAGGGATAATTTTGATGAGTTGGAATAATCAGGACAGGAGTTGGCATTGGTCTCGAGTCATGAAGAAAGATGGCAATGGTATCAATCAATCAATCAATGGATGGATGGGATCAAATCCTCTTTACACTACGAGTTACCAATCAAACAAACTCTGGCTACAAGGCTCTGGAAAACCCACGAAAAAAATTGGGATGAACGAAAAATCGGTTACATGTACACCGGAAATTAAACGAAACTCACTGTTATGGAACACAGATCGTCAGAGACCGTCTTCATGTTAGGCCTCTCATTTACAGGAAGAATACACCTAAGAGAGATTGCAAGCAGCTCATCCATCACCCTCAGAGATTCTTCCAAGCCTGTGATGTCCCGATCGAAACAATCCCTTCCCCGTCCTTCCCTGTTGCACATTTGAACCCAGTCGGTCAGATCAACAGCGCCGGATTGACCTGAAATTATGTCCCCGGCACTCTTCCGCGTCACCATCTCCATAACAATCACTCCAAATGCGTACACATCAGCTTTAAATGATGGCATTGGCTTGATTGTGTTTGCCAGTTCTGGGGCTCGGTACCCTAATGCCCCTAAGTTCAGTATTTGCTCAGCAGTGCCACTTGGAGTCATGAATCGATGCAGACCGTAATCAACCAGCTTTGGGGAGAGATCAGGACCCATCAAGAATATATTGGTTGGCTTTAGGTTGCCATGAGGCAGGCCCCTCTCATGGTGTAAGAAATGGAGGCAGCGTGCCAGGTCGATGGCAATTTTGAGCCGTTGTGAAACTGACAAGAGGGAGTATCTTCTGGGAGTTGACTCTGCAGCACAGGTGAGATCACAATTTCAGCAATGGAAGAAGTGAATGTTGACATGAATGACCCAGCAAATACATGCAACATATATGATAGTAATAATCAAGCAGATGGTGTAAATATTAGATATTCCATTGTAAATTAGCAATGTATGTCAACCTCAAGGAAAAAAATCCATTGCTGATTCAAGTGAGCATGGGATAGTTACCATAAAGATAAAGAGCCAAGCTGTCGCCATTGACGTAGTCAGATATAATTAGTCTTTCTTGCTCCTTAGGACCCCAATAGAAGGCTCTCCATGAAATTATATTTGGATGCCTGATGGTCCCAATTCTCTTTATCTCCTTAGTGAACTCCTTTTTATGCTTCACGAGACCAACACGCAACCACTTCACTGTCAGGACATGGCCACTTTGTAATGCAGCTTTGTATGTTGTGCCATGACTGCTTCTTCCAAGAACCTCTGCTGGTGCTCGGGACAGGTCTTCAGCTGTGAAAACCAAAGTGCTGCCTAGGAAAATCAATTCGCCAACCAACCGGTCTGGTGAGTACACTTCAAAAGCCACAGGTTCCTCATGGAATCTACTATCAATAAAATGTGGTGATGTTGGCAGCACAGTCTGTGGAGAGGACTCCAGAACAGGGACTGCTGCAGAGGTCTCAGCCACACCCAAACTTGAGGGTTCGGTAACTTCTTTTGGATCAGCATAGCCATATTCAACAGCAGCTTCAGCTAATAGCTCTTTCTGAGCAGACATTGATCTAGCTGCAGATGTTAAGAGATGATCATTTGAGAAACTTGTTTTAGTTGGTATAACATTATCTTTTGGAGGCTTGAACAGATTTGGAAGGCTTAATCTCCCCAGTTTTAGATCTCTAATAGTAATCTGACCTCTAAATCCATTTCTTCCACAAAGCTCTTGAGACCTGACCACATAGACTGCCAATGCTATGAAGATCACAAGCAAGGCAGCTCCAATGCAGCCAACAATAAGAGCGACTCGAACACCAGCCTTATGTCCACGAGACGATCGACTCTGAGCAACTCCAGTATCATCATAATTTCCAGCAGGAAGGCCATCTGGAAAAACTAATAGGTCATTTCCAGGTCTAAAGCAAGATAAGGGGAATTTTTCAACACTTTTAGGAACAGTTCCTTGCAGATCATTGTAAGATACATTGAATATCTTCAAACTAGTCTGGGGCATATCAGGAATGCTGCCAGTAAAGTGATTTTGTGATAGATCGAGATACTCCAATCGTTGAAGTTTGCTTATCTCACTTGGAATCTCCCCAGACAAATCATTCATCGCAAGAGTAAGGAACTCAAGTTTTCGGAAATTAGAAATGTCTGGTGGCAACGGACCAGACAAAAAATTACTGGACAGATCAACGATCCTGAGAACAGACTGAAATTTTAGCTCAAGTGACTCTGTTGAATGGGTGCTCTGAAATGGAATAGTCCCAGTGAAGTTGTTTCCAGAAAGAATCAACACTGTTAAAGTGTTTGACAGAAAGAAGGAAGGCAAAACAGGTCCACCAAGTGCATTTAGACTGAGATCGAGGAAGGATAACTTCTGATAGGTTCCCAACACCGAAGGAATAGATCCTGATAATGCATTATTCTGCAGCTTCAGGGAGACTAAGTTCTGAAACTGGGAAGCATCATTTGGGTAGCTTCCTTCCAGTTTGTTTGAACTCAAGTCAATCATCTCCACCATACCGTCCCAAGCACGCAATATAGCTAGCTCCCCAGAAATCTGGTTCCCACTCAAATCAACTGAGATACACTTGCCAACAGTGGGTGGTAAGGAACCCGAGAGAGTATTTGAAGAGAGATTCAACATTTTCAAAGTTGTCGAGTTCACAATAGGAACTGAGCCTGCAAGATTACAAGGGCACACGAGTCATTCAAAGCTGTAGACAAATGAAAATGGGCACTTGTGAATAACTATAAACAAGAGAGTAGACATAGCAAGGAAGCAAATTATTAAGACATGCAAATGCTAAAATGTCAAGAAAGCACTAAAATGTGTGTGTGTGTGTATGCACTAAAATATATTGCCATAGCATTGGAATAGTTTGTTATATTCTTAATTGAATAATTTTCTTGTGTGAAATCATGTTCGCTGGAAAGGATCCAGCAGTAAGTCTAAGGTAGAAAAAATCAAGAGTCAACATGACAGCTGGTTCACCATAAAAGGTTTATTTGACTGTGAGCTTATTAATCAACCCCGAGAATGGTAAGTACTTAGGACTATGTTTTAGGTATATAAATAACTACTCTTTATACAGCCACTGTTACAGAAGCAGCAAACATGAATAATAAAAAATCTGCTAAAATCAATCATAAGCCAGCAATGCAGATTCATGATAAGTCAGAAGAGACCATTATGCAAGAGTTAATGGTTATGTTTGCTCATCAAATCCTCAAAACAAATGAACTCAACCAGATTCAAGATTCATTGAATTTCCAACAAAGTCTAGAAACATTTGTGTCGCAAATGTTACCAATCTTAAATATTGGATTCGCAGCTTGTAATTAGGCATCACACTGGGGAAACTCACAGCGCACTCCACATTGCCAATGCGTCCAAACACAACAAAAATCAACCACCAGATCAAAACCATTTCGACTAATGCTGGGGTTCCTAGTGAGTTCCTACTAGCAGATCAAGACATTTTAACAAAATAGCACAACCATTGACCAGCAAAAGGAAGATACCTGAGAAGTCATTCCGGCTGAGATCAACCTCAACAAGCCGCATCGAGTTCTGGAGGAGAACCTCAGGCATCGTACCGGAAAGTGCATTACCGGCGACCCTGAAAACCACCAGTGAGAACCATGCATCGATCCTTGGCAGCATCCCATTAATCCCGCTGTTGCTCAAATCAATAACCTCCAAGTTCTTGAAAGCCCCCACCGTCTCGTTCCGGAAGAATCCACCTTGCAGCTTGTTGTGGCTGAGGTTGAGATACCTCACAGTGTTCCCTATGCTGGACAAGCTGTCCAGGTCCAAATCGACGGCGCCGGTGAACTGATTGTCGCTCAGATCAATGTACTCAGCGTTGCGGAGCTCGGTGAGCAGATCGCCGGCATAGCCCCAGAAGGAGTTGCTGCGGAGGTCGATGCGGCGGAGGTTCTGCAGTTGCCGGATCCCGTCGGTGGGGAAGCCCGAGGAGAAGTTGTTGTGGGAGAGGTTGAGGTGGACTAGGCCGGAGAGGTCGGCGAGGCGGCCGGGGATGGGGCCGTAGAAGCGGTTCCCGGAGAGGTCGAGGTGGCGGAGCGAGGAGAGGTACCCAATGCCGGGGGGCAGCCGGCCGGAGAAGGCGTTCCCGGTGAGGGACAGGTTCTGCAGCGCGCGCATGCCGGAGAGCGTCACCAGCTTGAGCTCCCCGGCTAGTCCGAGCCCATCGAGAGCGACGCCGACCACCGCGCCGCCGTCGCACACAACCCCCCTCCACCCAGACGGGCACCCCCCACCTCCCCCACCAGCGTCAGGCGTCGCCGGTGGCGACCAAGATCCCAGCACGGGGTCCCTCGCCCTGTCCGAAATCCCCTTCTTGAACTCCAGCAGCGCCGCCACGTCGTCGCCGGCCGCGCCGCCGCCTCCAAACACCACCAAAACCACGAAGACGAGGATTGCAGCCATGGATGCGTGCTGCGGGGGGTTAGAGCTAGGGTTCGGCGGGGGAGCAGCTGGCGGCGGCGGCTGCCATTGGAGGTGCGGAGGGTGACTAGCTCTCTCTCTCTCTCTCTCTCTCTCTCTCTCTCTCTGAGAGAAAGGGGAGAGATGTGTGAGAGATGCAATTTTTTGGAAATGGGAGGGGTGGATGGTAAAATAGCAACAGCTCGGGAAGAGAGAGAAGAGAGGTGGAGAAGGAAGAGAAGAGTGTGTATGCCAGTACAGACCGGAAAGTTACGAGTGGTTGTCTTGTGCTGTAGAAGTTGTAGAGGCAGTAATGTAGAGGACTAGATGTTGTGGTGTTACGCTTAGCTTTACTGTGACTCTGAGAGAGGTGAGAGTTGAGACTGCTTGTGACTTGTTTAGTTCTATGTTACTGTTTGCGTGGAGTACTTGGGTTATGGGGCAAATTGGATGAGAGTAAATATGTTGTCTTTTAGGGTACTACTGCCTTTTTCGTAGTTTCATGTTTCTGAGCTTGGTGGTGTGAATTTTTGTTGATTGGTTTGTGCTTTTGTTCCATCGTAAATAAGTTTTCCGTTGTTGGACATGAGTCGTTTGGTAAGGGTAAGAAATGGCTTCATAGAATGTATGTAGAATTTTTTGCTATTATAGATCTATTGTTTTCCTTCTATACAACAGAGGTGCTATATTAGTATAAGCAGCATTTTCAGCAGACAATTGTTGTTAGAGAGTGCCTTGCAATACTATTTGTAAAAAGAAAGAACACAAAAATATATGTTTCCCTCATTCATCTATAAAAAAACAAAACTCACATTCAATGATATTTCAACCAAGGGTCCCCACATAACAAGCATGGGACAGCCTGACACCATGTCACCTATCCCCCGAGCTCAAGAGAGGCGGTGTAAATTTACATAAGGCTCACGAATCCCAAGGCTCATGGAGGAGCAAGGCTAAAGCTAGGTGCTCACCTCCTGGTAGGTCGTCCCTAAGCACCCGCCACGACCTTACATAGGCTTGCTCCAAATGAGCGGCCCCCGAGCTAACTGCCCCTAAGCACCTGTGGCCTGTCTAGGGCTATACGAAAATGCTCGGGGATCGAAAGACCATCGGCTCATTTAATGCACTGAGACAAGGTGTGCCATTCTACTATGTCCCTTGAGCTCGGAGAGAAGCAAGACCTACAACCAGGGGCTCAAGACCCTAAGCTAGCTGTCCTTGAGCACCTACCTAGGCCTTGCCATGTTTGGCCTCGTACGATGGGCCCCGAGAAGGATACCCTCAAGCACCCTCGATCTATGAGGCATAGCAAGGAGATGCTCGGCGCCAAACAAATGGCAACACATTTTATGCGATGTGGCACAATGTCCCATCCTACCTTGCCCTTCATGTGCCTTTTCATTAAGGTCGATGTAATGGATATATACTCGTTGAGGTTGAGGCGGCGTTATGGACAAGACGGGCCTATTGCCCATCATTTGAAGAACAGAGAGTTGTTTACACCAAAATTTGGTAAGCCCCGTAGACAGGATTGGAGAGCCAATCGGCTTATGGGAAGAGTCCGATTGATATAGGAAAATAGCCGATCAGACGGATTGATGACAGATTTTGTTCAGTTGAAAACTAAAGATTATCTAGATGGGACCAAATCTAAAGAGCTGTGGAAACCATAGCAGGGTAATTTTATCTGTATACATAATATATCTTATAATATAAGCAAGTATAGTTAGTTTTGTTAACTTATTAGAGATAGTTTTCTTTTATATTTTAGGAAATAACGTCCGAAGATTGTTTATAACCGCATTAGACTCTTGTAATCCAGAGTATAAATATAGACTCCCTAGAAGCTTATAATCCATCTCTCAATCAATACATCTTTAGTGCATCACCACCCTAATTTATCTAGGTTTTTTATCGGTGGGTTCTAACTATCAACGCGGGACTGCATCGGTTAGGTCCGAACTTCGGCAAAGGAGTAAGTCATGTCATTATCCTAGTGTATCCGCTCTGCCTAAGGCTGTATTGGTTAAGTCCGACTTCTTAGTCCAATCGGGTGCATCACATCACGTTCGTATAGTTTTATCGTATTATCAAGCTCCCTCTACTGCTATCTGTCACGTGCTGCATCAGTTGGTTCCAACCTACTAGACCACTGATAGTAGATCAAGACATAGGTTGATAGTTACTTACGTGAAAGTTTTATTAAAGTAGCCAACCGATGAGTTATCCACACATCGAGTATCACGTCTAGTGTATCGACTCCCCAGCCGATACTCATACGTTGTCAGTGATTTCATTGAGCCTCACGCCTAGTGTATCGATTTCTCAGCCGATATACATATATCTTTAGAAAATTTCACTCATCAACTCGGCTAGGCAATGGGTTCACCCATTTCTTCTGTCGACATGTTCGATCTAGTCTTCATCATCTCTGTGCCGTTAGTCTCAGTCTCATACTGCCTCGGTTTGATCTGATCTATCGAAACTAACTCTAACGATACCATCACAGTAGTCATTGGGTCTCGTACTTTTAAAAGATCGGGTCTCGCTCTTTACTATTCATCGCATACTCTATTCAAAATGCTATTGGTTTTGCAACCGATGCATCATTTATCTTACTCGAAGTGTCATCGGCTTTGCAGTCGATGAATTATATTATTCCTTGCCAATCCATCTATGCCTTCATCGGCTTTCCAGCCGATAAATGAGTGCTACAGCCTCTATCGGCAACCAGCCAATAGCAGAAGTCCATATACTTATCGTCTATTCTATCCAGAGCGCCATCAACTCTACAATCGATATGTCTTTCGTTTCCTTCGTCACCATCCACCTACGCCTTCATCGGCTTTCTAGCCGATAGAAAAGTGCTTCTGTCCCTATCGACAACCAATCGACAACAAGAGCGTATCATACACAACTAATGACTATCTTAACTCTATCGACATCCAGCCGATAGCAAGAGTTCGTATTGACCCATCATTTGACTGACACATCTATTTATCTCCTTATTAATTGCAGGGTTAAATTGACTGGTACGCTCGTAACTCTAACAACCCGACGAATAGATCTCGAAGTCGAAGAACCTATATTAGAGCGAAGTAGAATTTCTAAGTCTCGGTGTGTTCGGGCGATTGCATTGGACCTCTATCGATGAACATGGAGAACCAATTCAGCGCGAACAATGGCATGGCTTGTCATGCTACGCGGTTGACTCTATGCCATCTGTCGGGTCCCACTACTTTTAACCCACTCTACTAAACACACTGACAAGTAGGCCCGCAAGACGATAATTACAGCCGCACATGTTGCGTCGTGCGCCCTCGTGCGAGCGGATGACGCTCGCTATGCATGGCATGTATTTGTGCCCCTATGGTTAAGTCTAGTGGGAGCCATCGCCTGGTGTGAAGACAACTACTATAAGAGTATGGAGCTTGAAGAAGAATATTTTCCGTTTAATCTAACATGACGGGTTAAACCTACTCGCTTCGCTATAATCTAATAGTGTTTTATTGTATACCTCTTTGCATCTATGATTCCTTAGTTTGATCAACTTCATATCACCAAAGAAATATAAGGGAAGGGTCTAAACCAGGAGCAGAGGAGCTAGAACTTAAAAACTAAAATAAAATATAGTAGTAAGGTATTACGCCTTAGTGCGGTCTAAATGTGTCTACATGTTTGTGTCAATCCTCATTAATTTTCTTAGGCAAACACAAAGGTTTTTTTTCTCTCGACCTCGCTACTGGTATTCATACATGGACACTCACCCTGCCCATTGAAATCTTGAATACCAAAATATTTATTGTTACAGCACCTGTTTGATATCTCAAGAAAGAGAATCAGGAAACGTGCAATAAAAATAACAAAGGTTGTAATTCATTTATAAATTAATTGGATTATTAGAGTGCCACCCATTGGAGACAATCAGGAGGGCAAAAACATAACTCTCAAATGCGTTCCGACACTGAGCACTGGTAGAAAAGTATGAGCCTCACATGCCCCAAGTCTGTTTCAGAGGCTTTGACCCCCTTTCCTACAGCTCAGTTGAGCTGCCTGCACTCTGGCTTTCTTTTTTTTTTCTCCCTCGCTTTCCTTACCTCCCATGCTTTCTTCAGCCACTCAACTACACAGCAGACTAGTTAAAAAAATCCAAACAGAACTGGAAAAACCTCAACAGTAATAAATTACTCCTATATACAATTTTTGTCATGGACAAGTGTCATGAGGTAATGTTCTAGCTGGTGCAAGATTGATATGATGATGTAGTACTAGTAAATGGAGTATATGGAGTATAGTATTTATTTCAGTAGCTCACAGAGGTTTAGAGGGACATACAGACCTTAGATTCAGGAGCTTTTCACATGTCCAATTATATATTTTGCGTATCAGGTAGATCAGGAGAAAATTGTACCTCTCCAGAAAATTTCAAGGCATCACATTGACAGTTTACAACATATTTTATACTGTGATCTTCATCTGTTCATCGAAAGAAAAGAGAAACACAGTATTTAACTTTTCGATTTCTCTGTCAAATTGACGTTAGTCCTTTCATAAGTTTGGCTGACTCAATATCTGTGCAGTTTTTTTCTGTTCTTTTTAGCTTGTGGTTGCTGGCTTATCGTGAGCATATGGTTTTTTAAAAAAAATATATATTAAAAGTTTTTTAAAAAAATAAAAACAAATCAATTTTGAAGTTTATAATATTTAATACTTAATTAATTATGTATTAACTACGTATCTTCACGTATCTTCTCGGGGAAAGTAAGGCTTATGTGTCAAAACTCTAAAAGGTGTTAGAGATTGTAAACGTGTTACACTAGGATTATAACCGAGCATGTATCAATGATAGATGGACTCCTATAATTTGCTATAGATAGAATAGAATTTAAGTTAGGAGTCCTAGTTTAAAACTATCTATATCTGTAATTCTTGTTCTATATATAAACATACAACCTATGGTGAGCCAAGGTTAGGCAACCATAGTTACTCCATATTTTTTTATGGTATCAGAGCCGCCTCTTTCTAAAATAAATCTACAAAAATCTCGTCAAATTCTCGCGACAAGGGGGTGCGACCTGCTCGTGACACTCCTCCCCGCGATCTGAACATCCCGCGACAAGAGGGCCACGACCCCTGCTCGTGACGCTCCTCCCGCGACAAGATGTCTTCGTCCTCCGCTCATGGCGAAGGATACCCGTCCCCTCCTTTTGGACATCCGGTGTCTGACAAGCTGACACAGGATAACTTCGTCCTATGGAAGACGCAGTTCCTGCCCGCTGTCCGTGGCGCCAAGGCGCTTGGTTTTCTGGATGAAACCATCCCCGAGCCGTGACAAGTCCTTGAAGCTGAAGTCGACGGCAAGAAGAAGGAGATTCCCAACCCAGAGCATGACTCATGGGTAAAAAAAGATCAGCAGCTACTCAGCTACCTGGTGAATTCGGTCTTCAAGGAGGTCCTCGCCGGGATCACGACTGCAACAACCTCTGCGCAGGCATGGAAGGCGCTAGGGGCTATGTTTGCAGCACAATCAAGAGCGCGGGTTACAAATCTGCGCATGCAATTGGCCACCACCAAGAAGGGCAGCCTCACTACGATAGCCTATTTCAACAAGATGCAGAACATCAAGGATGAGCTCGCGTCAGCCGGCGTCACCGTCGGGGATGATGAGGTGGTTGCTCATCTACTTAATGGTTTAGACTTTGATTATCACCCCTTTGTTTCTTCTATGATGGGCCGATCAGGAGATCTTTCACTCTCTAAATTATATTCTCTACTCATGGAGTACGATCTTCGGCTCGAGATGTATCAAGGGACCGATCAGTTCCAGTCTTCAGCTAACATGGCATCTCGCGGTCGTGGAAACCGTGGTCGTTCTAGTGGTCGACGTGGTGGAGGCCGGTTCAATTCATCACGCAATGGACAGAACAGCAACAACAATCAGAGTTACACCAACAATAATCAAGGCAATAGCTCGCAAGTCACAAAAAAGGCGCCCTGTCAAATCTGCAAGAAGACAAATCATGAAGCCAATCAATGCTATTTTCGCTATGAGGAAGACAATCAGTACTGTGGGCGACCAGCAGGAGCTTATGGTGTTGATACAAATTGGTATGCGGACAGCGGGGCCACTAACCATATCACCAGCGAACTTGACAAGATGACCGTCCGTGATAAATATAGTGGCAATGAACAAGTTCATAACGCCAGCGGCAAAGGTATGAGTATTAGTAATATTGGGCATACAGTTTTTCATACCCCTTTCAGTAAACTTCATTTGAACAATATTCTTCATGTGCCCTCTTCTGCCAAAAGCCTTGTTTCAGTTCATAAACTTGCCAAAGATAACAATGCTTTCCTTGAATTTCACCCTGATTTCTTTCTCGTTAAGGATCAGGAAACGAAGAGGATTTTACATCACGGTAGATGCAAAGGTGGCATGTATCCTCTCATTCCATCGGAAGAGAAAATAGAGTCAAAGCATGAAGTTTTTGGAGTCCATGTCCCTTCTACATCGTTATGGCATAGTCGTCTAGGTCATCCTGCTACTCCCATAGTTTAGAAGATCCTTAGCTCAAATAAGTTGTCGTGTGCTAGTTCCAAGAATGTTGAGTCAGTTTGTGATTCGTGTCAAAGGGCCAAGAGCCATCAACTGCCTTATTCTGTTTCTAATAAAATCTCTAGTGCTCCTCTTGATCTGATTTATTCTGATGTGTGGGGGCCTGCACCCATCTCTGTTGGGAGTTATAGCTATTATGTTAGCTTCATTGACGACTATAGCAAATACACCTGGATATATTTGTTGAAGCATAAATCTGATGTCTTTCGAGTTTTCCAATATTTTCAAAACTTAGTAGAAAAACAGTTCTATAAGAAGATCCTTTGTGTTCAATCGGATTGGGGAGGCGAGTATGAAAAATTAAATTCTTTGTTCAAGCAAATTGGGATCACACACCATGTGTCCTGTCCTCATGCTCATCAACAAAATGGTGCTACTGAACGCAAACATAGACATATTATTGAAGTTGGTTTAGCTCTTGTTGCTCATGCTTCCATGCCTTTAAAAATTTTGGGATCAAGCTTTCCTTACAGCTACCTATCTCATTAATATTCTTCCCAGCAAGGTTATTGATTTTGAAATTCCTAGTACTCGCCTTTTTCATGATGCACCCGATTATAGCAATCTTTGTGTTTTTGGTTGTGCTTGTTGGCCCAATCTGAGGCCATATAATTCCAGGAAGTTATCTTTTCGATCCACCCAATGTGTTTTCCTTGGCTATAGTTCCATGCACAAAGGTTTCAAGTGCCTTGACATCTCCACCGGACGCATTTACATCTCCCGTGATGTCGTTTTTGATGAAGCCGTGTTTCCCTTTTCAAAGCTCCATCCTAACGCTGGTGCCTCTTTTAGAAAAGAAATTGTCCTACTGCCTTCTTCCCTTCGAAATCCAGGGGATGATGACTGTACTGCATCTGATATTACTAATACTACTGACGTACCTACTGTTTCTAGTGAATCATCTGAGAAAATTGCAGGTCTCATGCCAATGCTCCCAGCGCTACCGGCACAACGTTGCGCACATAGCCCAGGCTACAGCTCCCAGGTGGAAACGCTGTCTCCTTCCAGCTCGTCGAACGGTGCTGTTTTGCCTGCTACACCGCCTGGGGGAACATCAGTACCGCTGCCGACCGCTGTTGCTGTGCCAGAGGACAACAGTGCGGCGACAGGTGGGGGTAATGCGGTGGTGCCTGAGTCTCCACCTGAGACGTTGCATGAGTCTGAGGAGTCTCCACCACCGCTGCATGCTACAGCATCAGGTGCACATGAATTTGTGCCACCCGGATCTTCTATAACATCTGGTTCTCCAGCAGCCACACCTGATCCCCCGCGTCACCAAACACGGTTGCAAAGCGGTATTATCAAACCAAAGAAGCTATATGATGGTATGATTCGATATGGCATGTTTAGTGCTATTGGTGAACCTAATTCCGTTGATGAAGCTATTTCAGATCCAAAGTGGCGTGATGCAATGGAAGTGGAATTTCAAGCTCTAGCTAAGAATAAAACTTGGCATCTCGTTCCAAGAAAAACTGGATAGAATATTATTGATTGCAAATGGGTTTTCAAAATCAAACGAAAAGCCGATGGGAGTATTAATAGATTCAAAGCTCGATTAGTTGCCAAGGGATTCAAGCAACGCTATGGCATCGACTATGAAGACACTTTCAGCCCAGTTGTCAAGATAGCTACAATTAGATTGGTACTCTCTATTGCAGTGTCAAGGGGATGGTGCCTCAGACAACTTGATGTGCAGAATACGTTCTTGCATGGTGTTCTGGAAGAGGAAGTTTATATGAAGCAGCCTCCGGGTTTTGAGGACATTAAAACACCGGGATATATATGTAAGTTGGACAAGGCTATCTATGGGCTGAAGCAGGCGCCCAGGGCGTGGTACTCCAGGTTAAGCTCCAAATTAATCACTCTAGGTTTTGTGCCGTCAAAATCAGACATGTCTCTTTTTATATATCATAGGGGTGGTACAACTATTTATATGCTTATCTATGTTGATGATATTATCGTTACAAGCTCATTACCTGAAGCGGTGACAACTCTTCTTGCTGATTTAAAAGAAGACTTTGCACTAAAGGATCTTGGCAAGTTACATTATTTCTTGGGTATAGAAGTTAAAGAAGAGTTAGATGGCATAACTCTATCTCAAGCTAAGTATGCACAAGAATTGTTGAAGCGTGTTGGAATGCTCGGCTGCAAACCCTGCACGACTCCTTTATCTGCATCTGAGAAGCTGTCGAGCTATGATGGTGTTCTTCTCAATCCAGAAGATGCTACTCGCTACAGAAGCATAGTTGGTGCTCTTCAGTATTTAACAAATACACGACCAGATTTATCCTTTGCTGTCAACAGAGTTTGCCAATTTCTTCATGCACCGACCTCAGTTCATTGGACTGCAGTTAAAAGAATACTTAGATATGTACAACACACCATTGGACTCAGGATGCATATTCAAAAGGTATTGTCGTCATTCATCAGTGCCTTCTCTGATGCAGATTGGGCAGGTGATACAGATGATAGGCGTTCTACTGGAGGTTTCGCAATATTTTATGGAAGTAATCTTATATCATGGAGTGCTAGAAAACAGCCAACTGTTTCAAGATCTAGTACAGAAGCAGAATATAAAGCGATGGCTAATGCTACTGCAGAAATAATATGGTTTGAGCAACTGTTGACCGAACTTGGGGTTAAAGTGCATCGCACCTCAGTTCTTTGGTGTGATAATCTTGGTGCAACATACTTATCAGCTAATCCCGTGTTTCATGCTAGAGCAAAGCATATTGAAATTGATTTTCACTTTGTGCGTAAAAGAGTTATGAGAAAACAGCTACACGTTCGGTTCATCGCTTCTAAAGATCAGTTGGCGGATGGATTTACAAAAGCCTTACCGGTTGTAAAGATGAATACATTTATTCGCAATCTCAAACTTCAAGGTGGTTAGGAAAGTTTAGATTGAGCGGAGGTATTAGAGATTGTAAACGTGTTACACTAGGATTGTAACCGAGCATGTCTTAAGGATAGATGGACTCCTGTAATTTGCTATAGATAGAATAGAACTTAAGTTAGGAGTTCTAGTTTAAAATTATCTATATCTATAATTCTTGTTCTATATATAAATATACAACCTATAGTGAGCCAAGGTTAGGCAACATAGTTACTCCATATTTTTTCAAAAGAACATTGCCTAAGGATGACCAAATGCACGGTAAAACAGTCAATATATAGTGGGATTTAGAGGATATATCCATATCCTAATCCACATGCTTGTTGATATGAGGAAATGTAGGCTCTGAAAATGACATGGTGTAGAGTACTAATCAATCGGAGAGATCGATGGGCTCTGGGGTTTGGAGTTTCTTGACATCAAAATCCATTGTTGTCTGTGACGGAGACAGTAGTGCTAACAAAAATTAACTAGCAGGATAAGTTGACAAGAGTGTCTTGCAAAGGGACATGGAACTTAATTAGGGTTATATTTTTGGATTAATGGGGCCAGCATGATTGGAGCTCCGTAAGTCAAATATTCTTCCATTTGTTCCTCTCATTTGGATGTGTATGATAGACAGTGTGTTTGTCCTGACTGGTCCTGAGCTGGATTTATGTCCTGCATGGAATGCTTAATTGGTGCAAGAATTGTGCTTAAATTGCAGTCAATATCCAGCCATGTGTTAGAAGCTATTGTTTTCTGATTACTTTAGTTAAGGCTATGATCACAGTATAAACCATATGCGGAAACTCGCAAGATTGTAATAAGTTTTGGCAATTACACAGACTATTATATACGAATCATTTTTTTTAAGATAATGATATGAATCATATATACAATTACATATATAAACAGATGTCCTTGTGGTCCTTGTGAAGTGATTAGGAAGTTTCTTAACTTGATTAGGTGAGAGATTATGAGTACCGCGTTATCATGCCGTGTTGCTCTGAATTGCGGTTTCTTGCGGAAATGAAAATGCTAATCAGTAACTGGTTCAGAACATGCTGCAGGTACTAATTTATTCAGGAAATTAATTATTTTTCACACGGAAGAATCAACACAGCACCGAGTAGATTAGTTGAGGCTACCAACCCCTGAGCTGTAACCGAGTAGAACCTTGGTGTATTACAACACACAAAAAAAAGTGTTCGTGTTTAGTACTCATATTTGCTTTTCTGAACCTCCCTATACTCCTTCAACAATCAACCTGCAAAATTCCAAAAGAGAAAATTACAAAAACAAATGCAGTGCTACTGGGCGAGGAGAATTATTGTTGATGATTGCAGAAAAGGCCTGCAAAGATATGGGCATTACAAAAGGCGTGGATTAACCAGGACACTTTCACTGTAAAAAGAGTAACCAAAAGACTTGGTGTGGCACTTCAAGCTGCTTGATTTGTGCTCGCTATCCTCAATGGCTAAGCCGTCCCGGGGCTTTGCTTGAATTTGAAACTATCTGAAATAAAGTAGCCGCTGCTAGCTCCAGTGTTGTTCATGCTGCATGAGATGATGTTTTTGTTGCGTCTTTTGCAGCTAAACCTGGGACCTGAGCTGGGTTAACTCCACGAGCCATGATGCATCATGGTGCCACGGTACATGGGAGTACTAATTAAGGGTAAACTAAAGCGATCTGGAGGCTTGAGAACCAAGCTTAACCTGAATAATGAGCCATTAAAGTACATCACGCTACTTTCATTCTACTGATTAACTGACGATCATTTTTCAGACTAGCATATTAGTAATATTGGTAGTAGGGTTAATAAAACCTATCGATTTTCATGAAACCGGCAGTCAGCAGTTTATAGAAACCGATCGGTTTTAGCCGATTTCTATACAGAGTTAACTAAAGTAGTTGAATTCGGCAAACCGATGGAAGCAGTTTTCACCCTGTAAACAGAAAGGTAAACTCTGATTGGCGGTAATATGGTTTTTCCGTCTTTGTTTGGTGGGCCCCAGAGACTGACAGGGCGTTCTGTCCGTGAAAGGCTGAATGGACCCGTGCTGTCAGAAGGACAAGGGTTTGATTGACTGGACTGGCTAAAGACTCTATTTCAGAAAGTCTTCCATGCACATCTACAGAGACAGTCTCTACTCTCTCCCTCAGTCTCTCGACCTAAACAAAACAAGAGGCAGGCAGGCAGAGAGTGAGAAGATGGTTTTAATCTAAGTAAAAGTGGTTAGCAGAGGTAATTAAAGAAAGCGAGGAGCAGCACTGCAGCAGGATACGATAGAATATGTGGAGGTGAGAGCGAGGCGAGGACGCAGAAGACCACCGCCCTGGAGGGAGTGGAAGGGTGCATGCGCCAGGCAGCCAGGCTAGCGTGTGGCGGTCTGGAGCGCGTGTTCTGTGGTGTTCCATTCCATTCCATGCCGCCACATGCGAAATCCCTTCGGATTACAGCGCATGCACGCTAGCTAGCTAGCTGCCTACACACACATATATATATACACACACACGTCGCGGTTAAAATTTAAATTTTAAAATTATTTTTAAGGTTTTTTATCGTAGTTTTTTTACATTATCGTTTAAGTCATAAAAAACATATATATAAAAAGTTTAATTATAAATTATTTTTTTCGGTAATACTTATTTTTCATATTCGCCAAGACGCCGCCGCCTGCCAAAGCTGCCCAGTCGCCCGTCACATCCTACCACGACGACACCACACCCCCTTGTCACTCTAGTAGTAGTAGTATAGAGTGTTATGGTAATTAATTCAGAATTATCAGGATTAAGCTGGCGTCATTAATTGCTATCAAGGTTGAGTAGTAGGCGAAATGTGATGCGTATCACTCACGTGTTTAGAACAGGCCGTATCCGCTGGTCAAAGGTGTATGCCCTTCAAACCTCTGTGTAGCAGGCCGGGCAGTCCATCAGTTACGGCTGATTGGCTGATTTCGGATTGTGATGGATCGATCGGAACTGGGGCATCAGCAAGTGTCTGGGGTTCAGATGTACTGCATTATTTATAGCCTCACTCCTATCAAGGACAGATATAGACTAAAAAATGGCTGGTTTCCCCTCTATTATACCATGGGTTATTGTCACGTATAAACAGCGTATAAATAGTAATTTGCAGTGGAAATCGCAGCATATCGCTGGTGTCCCGTGATGCACGTACTGGATTCGCCCGTGTCTACAGTACAACCATAGGGGTGTTTACCTCGACAACCGAACCTTCGGTGAAAACCATTGTAAAATTACTTTTACAATGAAAACGACTGCATGTTCCAAATGTGAAACGTTTTTTTTAATCCACCCATGATTACTATAAAAATGCTATAAAATTTATGTGCTCTAAGAGAGACCATACTCATGGCGTACCGGGATAATTGACCAAGCGGGCCAAACAAAACTAAAATGAATAGAGAGAGAGGACATAACGAAAATGGGCAACACAGCACGAACAACGACAGGGAGGATCGAGCAGAGGCCGATCGACAACGAAGAAACGGTGCATGTCAACATGCGTACACGCAGGCATGTCTGCTGCTAGTACTACTATAGTTCGATCCTGAGCGTGTCCATGTGCGACCAGGATGCCATTCAAGACGACGACTGTAGGACGCGCCACCGCGGGTCAGGACTGAGAGGACCCGATCGGGCCGGGCCCCTCGATCGATCTCTCTCCATCTCCATGCAAACACACCATGGTGCATCCGTGTGAGTGCCAAAGCAAACACAGCGTGGCCCCGCCTGCGTTCTCCTTCCACTCCTCGCGTTGCTCTCGCTCGATCGCCGGCGCTGCCCCGCTCGCTCAGCTGAAGCATCCGTACGTGCCGTGCGAGGTGATGGTCGAAACTAACCGAGCTAGACGGTTCGATCCATCCGTCGTCTAGAAAACAGGTAGTAGTATAATCACGGCGCCGCGCGCCATGCCACCGGAGACCACAATTAGGGTAGGCAACAACGCCTGTGCGCACGATGATTTAAGTGCTAGGGCTGGGCGGGCTGGGTTGGGGCTTAGCATCGGAATTCGCGTAAAGCGAGGCACGGCGTGGCGCGGAGGTGTGGAGGTGGTGGGACGAATGGAAAACGGATCGCGCAGAGCAGAGCACCGGGCACCAATCATTCGGCGCCTCGGTGTCCGCGTGCGGCGCGCCATCCCTTGCTTCCCTTCCCAGACGACCCTTTTTGTCCTCTTTGGTTGGTTGACGAATACTCCCCGACCTCAAAATAGATCTAACTATACTCCTTATCTTTAGACGAAATTAGAATTTAGATAAAAAATAATTATAATTAGTTAAGATGAGAAAATATATGAAAAAAAATTTAAGATGAGTTAAGATGAGATAGACAAAGAAATAGTAATATTATAAGATAAATTTAAACTCTAAAATTCTCACTATTTTAAGACGGAGAGAATGAATGGGCATGTTGCGCAGACACCGATCGGAGGATTAGTATCCGGTGCAGTTGTCAGGGTAACTGTAACTTAAACAGTTGCGCTAGCACTGCATGATGATAGATAGTCTAGATCAACACATCACTGTAACGCTGTCTTATTGTAGCAAATTTATTATTTTATGCATCTGGTAGCAACTATTAGATCAAAATATGAAGAGCCTAGATTGCTTGCAGTCCTTGCTATACAGTTGTAGTACCAGCTGCACTTAATCTCAATCCCCCGAGGATTCGGGGGGATCGGTGTTCGACTTCGACAGCCGGCGAATCGTCTATAGCCGTGGTCGAGTTTCGTTGAATCCTGTCGTATCGATCTTATTGTTTCATACGCCAGTGATAAGGTCACGATAGCTATGATAACAGAGTAATTTATCGCCGGTTTTGTAAACACCACGGAGATGCCCGTTTTTCAGCAGCCAGCTCTGCGTTCTTCTTTTTCATCGTGGCAAGGCATGCGTGTACTCGGCCAAGCAAGCAACGACGTGAGTCCCTGCCTGGCTGCATTGCTTACTGACAACAACGTCCCCCCATGTACGTGGTAATGGCAACAGATACCAATTCTCGGTACGGAGCAAGCAAGTATACAGTAGCATCCGTGCGGCGTTCGCCCCTGTCCACCCCATCAACCGCTGGGATCGGAATGGGTGGCCTGCCTGAGTGCCTGGGGCTTACACCTGCACGCGCCTGCGCCATGCTGCAGGAGGAGGCAACTGATTGTGTTTGCGGGTGGAGATAGATCTCATCTCAACGACCCCCTCTCAATCCCAGTCCCCGGCCGCATCTGTTGTCTTCCTTCCCGTCCCTTGCTATTTGACACTACTACTACTAACCCCAGTTTGTCTCCCTCGCACATCAACGAGCTTGCCCTGCCCCACCCATACGGGTGTACAGGTGTACCCACTGCAAGCAATGCTGATGCTGCTACTGCCAAATGTACAACTACGTACTACTAGCAGTACAAACGGACAGGCTCTCCTTTCGGAGTGAGTGAGTCGCTGGCTGGCTGGCTGGTCTGGATAGGATCTGCATGCATCCGGTGAGAGAGATCAGATCAGCACACAAAGAGCTGAATGAACAATGAGAGGAGGAAGACGAGTCCTGGCTTGCGGCTGGCTTCGTTCTCTTCTTCGTGTAGAATAGAGCATCTCTGGGAAAAGCAATAATAAACGTTCAGATAATATATACACGCGTCCAGGGACAGAGGGAGTAGTAGGTGCAAACACAGGGAAGCGAGAGTTATCGTTTCTTTCATGAATTACTGCAACAAAATAACAGTGTCGACGATTACAAAACTACAGTTACGGTACACGTGAGAGAGAGAGAGAGAGAGAGATCCTAGTGAAAATGTACAGGATTTGGGCTGGTCAGATTTTTATGTAACTCGTCTTGGCATGGAAGCTGGTGAGATGCGTGCTTAGCCTTGTTCCTTGTAGGGTGTCCAGATCAGCTTGCCAACGTCGACCTCGAGGCCTCCCCGGCCGGCGGCCTTGAGGTGGCGATCGAGGACCTTGGGGTCAGCGCAGATGACGTGCTGACCTTTCCGGTATTGGATCAGGTCCAGACTCTGCAGCGTGCTCAAGATGTCGTCTGATTTTATTGCCGTCATGTCGCTAAGCTCCTGCATGCAAGCGCGACAACCTGTTATTAGAAACAGTTTATGATAGAAAATGGTGGTTCTGTGGTGGAGTTATGGGCTATGGATTCTGCTACAGAGGAATGCAACGTAGTATATATTTCTTCATGATTTGAAATTAGTATGGAAAGTAAATTATACAGTACAACCCATCCTATTGACTTTTCCCACAGATCTGTTTGCATCACAGTGTCTGTACTAGCGCATCAGGGAGCAAGGACGCAGGAACGATTATATTTCAGAATCCAATTGTTCTTTGTGTGTCGTCAAAGGGTCTGATTTGCATACATCCAAAAGTTTTAGAGGGCCGGGGCAAGATGAGCAGGAAGGCACAGGCTGACAAGGCAGAGAACACATGGATCTATGTCCTTCCGTAGAGGAAGTCTCTGCAAATTACACCAGTTGCACGTGGTCCTGTCTACATATATTTGAGATCAAAAGAAAAGGATACGCCTCTTCTTCAGTAAGGTTTAAGGATATAATGCAGTGGGAGAATCTAACCATCGATTTATTCTTTCATGAAATCCTTAAAGAGACAAAAATGGTTCTAATGCCCAGAAGAAAGCTGAGCGAAGATTTTCTATTAGTTATAGCTGTCCATGCACTGTAGTCATTACATCTTCATGAATGATTCTTGGATGTGGACAGATATTGACTACCATGTATTTCTGCTTGGCTTAACGCTATTGGTGAATTTTAATATTTTATTATAACTTGTAAAAAGTGAACCAGGTGTAAGAGTCTACAACACCGCTTCAGACTACTGAACCGCGTGTATCTACTGTCTCCATGAAAAGTAGTGCAGTAGATTTTTTAAAAGGGAAAATAGTACAGTAGTTTTGGGTTGAATATCAAAATCTCATGGATATCCACAAACATCCAAACATTGATACTCCGTATGTAGCATCAAATGGTCTGTTCCACCTGATCCAAAAGTTTCACGGCCCAGAGCAAATGAACAGGAGGATATAAGGTGAAAAGCCTATTACTAATATGCAGCCCAATGTCCTTGTGTGGATCAACATGATCTTACCGTCAACTCAATTGGCTACACCAGACCTTACCAATTTAGCATATATTAACCTGATCATTTACGCACTACAAATTAACCCAATGGCACTTTATCCTATGCATGGTTGTCAGTAATAGATTGGCTGATATCAGGAATGAACAGGATCAGACAGATCAAATATTCAGGAGTGGTTACTTAATCCACTGCCAAAAAAAATTATGCCTATTTTCGTCATGATTTATTTGAATGCTAAAATGGCGAATAAAAAAAAGCTATAATGCTAGATAAAAGGAAGACCATGATTACCTTAATGGATATATTGCTCTTATGTTTCTTTAAAATCTCTAGAAGCACTCTAGTCCAATAACCTCTATAACTGAGCAGACCAAGATCAGAAAGAGGGCGCTCCGGTGTCCCTACTTTACCTTCCTTCTTAGAAAGCTCATAGGCTGCCATTAAAACAAAAGGACAAATCTTCTTAAGCAAAATGCAACATTACAGTTATAGTTTGGTGTGCATGGGAACTAAAATTTATCAATGACATAATGGAATAGAGTATAAGATCTTACAGAAGGCAATCAGGAATTTCCCATATCCTTTTCTTTGATATGGAGGGAGAGTGAGGATGCAAGCCAAATTGTAAGATTCCTCAGAGTGTTTCTCCTGGAAAATGATAAAAAAAACAATTTAAAAAGCATGGAAAGTTGTTATGAAACATCAAATGATTCACTACTACTATTAAGAAATACATCTTGCACACAATTATTGAATCAACACCACATAAAATAAGTTCCAGTTCATCAAAACAAAGAAATAATTATCAAAAGCACATAACCACTTACAAAGAAACATCGTGAACTTTACCTTGGAGAAATATCCCACCATATGACACCCCCGATCATCACATTCACACAGGACGTAGAACAAAAATAAATCAACATCGTAATAAAGTGTCTTGTGATCAAGAAATAGCTTGGCCAGATAACAAAGGTTCTGCCCATAAACCTTGTTCTTCTTGCCATCAACCTGCAATTGTGCAAGCATTCTTCTCATTAAAATATTAAGAAAAATGAAAGAAAAAGAGAAGTTGCACAACTCTTATTATGCTTTTCTTAAAACTTTTAAGGCATTATGCCTACAATCAGAGGACTGGCGGCTAGAGCTGAAGCTACAATGACAGCAACTATACGGTTTCAGAAACTCAATCAACATAGCATGCAAGCTGCCATTATAGGAAGCAAAAAATGGATATCGAACTTACCTCAAACATAGACAGAGTTCCACTTCTGTATATTTCATCACCTGGGGGATGTTTAAGATCACACTTTTTCTGTAAAGTAAAGAGAATGGCATTAATCATTGATTGTTACTAATGATAATTTAACATGGAAGATCAGAAATCCACTAAAATGAAACATGTGCACAACAAACAAGATATAAAATGCATTCAAAGATGATCATAGATCAAGTGATCAACGCAGGAATTGAATATGTTGCACATGCCAGCAAGGTTGATCTGAACTATGGTACTTCAGGTTGTTAAACGAGATTTTTCAGAGCAAGGTTGTTTTTTTACTTATAAAGTTCGTTGTGCTAATTATTAAATGACTGGCAACAGTTGCAATCAATTCAGAGCTAGGGACATCTGGAATGGTAAAAGGAACCAAGGGCCTTTTTTGGAACCCACAAAATGCACAGTAAAGGGCATCATTCCTGAAGATTTATGGGAAAATTCCTGCAATACAAACAGGGCCTTTTAGGGAAAAAAGATTAAGAGAATGAGCTGGTGCCTAATGGTACAATGAACAAGTTAAGATAGATGGGCCAAAAAAACATGGGAGCTAAAGAATTGCATGTAGCTTTGATCTCAAACACCAAATTTGCTAGTTAGTAATGCCAAGCTGAAAAGATAGTAATCCACAATATAAGAACAAATAACTAAATCTTACCATGTGCCTCTGAAGCTGTTCTTTGC
The DNA here is from genome assembly GCA_030770085.1 of Oryza coarctata. Classification (NCBI taxonomy): domain Eukaryota; kingdom Viridiplantae; phylum Streptophyta; class Magnoliopsida; order Poales; family Poaceae; genus Oryza; species Oryza coarctata. Next base: position 18,359,369 of record CM061475.1, read on the forward strand.
GCTTCATGAAGTTTAGGCAAAACTCACAGAAGAACAGCTTTGGAGAGTCATTGTACTCTGGTGGGAAAGGAGAGTAATACCACGTATCTATCTCATATTTCCCAAGTTCTATCTTCGCTATATTTTTCACCTTTGTGAACTCTTCATGTTCCCTCAAGCTAGCAGCATCGAGCTCCTCATGACCTTGCTATAATGGAATGGATATAAAGTTAGATTAGTTTCAGGATACTAATTCAAAAAGGAAAACACAATACAGTGAAACACAAACAAGGAATCAACATGTGTTTCATCAATTTTTGTAGCCAATGCATAGCAAACAAACATTTTTTCAGATAATAAATCTTCACATAACAGTTTCAGATAATCAAATTATCCACAGTGATACAATCTATTCCATACCTCCACATGGATTTCATCAATTTTACGCTTCTGGTGCCGTGTCATCTTCAAGCTTGTTGCCTGAGTAAATGTTAAAAGGGAGTCGTATGAGTATTCTTTTGAAATAACAGAGGGTTATTTATGTTTTAGGATGACCATCTCAAGTTTTCAACCGTCACCTGGACAGTATAGCTGCCAATCTAAGGAGAAGGTATGGTTAATATGTAGGTTACCACAATTGAACAACATGAATTTCCCTTACCTTATCTTCTACCTTCTCATCAACAGCGGTCTCAACTGTCTCAAGATCAAGTTGTTCAAGCTTAACCCACTCATCGAGCCTCCTATTAACTGCAAGTTCATATCATTCAAAAGCAATCCTATATATTAATTCATCACTATGTCACCTCGAATTTTATAACCGCTAAACCTAATTAACCATTCTAAGCCCCAGATTTCCCCAATCTGAAGCACCCTAAACTTAACCCTAGAAACGAAGCATCCTGGTGGGGGCGAGGTGGGGAGGTCGCTTACATTCGGTGTAGTGGACGTAGTACTCGTAATCGGCGGGGGAGGAGGAGGTGGAGGACTTCCGGCGCTCGATGACCTTGACGGGGTGGAGCTTCTGGTCGCGCCACCGGCACATCACGCGCGTCCCCACCTCCAGCGGCAGATGCGACGCCCACGAGGCGGACGCGGCGGAGGACCTCAGCCTCCTCTCTACCCCGCCGCCGTTCGAGGCGGCGGTGCCCGCGCCGTTGCACGCCGTGGAGGCCCCGGCGGTCGCGGCCGCGGCGGCGGTGCCGTTCTCCGGCGCGGTCGACGCCTGCATCGAGCCCATCTCGTCGTCGGATTGGATCGGATGTGAGCAGTTTGCGGCTGGGCCTCTTGGCCGCTTTGGGCTTTGGGTTAGATCTTTATCATCATCTCCGTGAGGTCCGGTTGGGACGGATGGTTTATTCCGTGGGGCCCACATGTAAGCGACACTCTCAGTTCCATCGGGTCTTTTTGATTTGATTCTCTAAAATTGAACTGGGGTCGGATCTGTTTAAGTTGAATTTAAATCAGTTTATTGTCAGTTCAAAACATTAGTTTACTGTTCCAATTGTGGTGTTTGATTTGACTTACTGACTTGCCAATTTATTAAAAAAATATCGTCTTCTTTTTTAAAAAAATAATTAAAAAAAGAACCAGAACTGTTTTCAAATTCAAATATTCTTGCAAGGAGTAATTCACGGGGTAGCAGTAATACGCACAAAATTAACTGTACAAAAGGTAGTACGTAACATTTACAATATTTAAAGATGTACACTGTTGGGTCAAAACCATTTACAACAAAAAAAAGGCCCAAATAAACTCAAATCAGGCTAAGGATAATCCCCTGTCCTTAGTCAAAGCCTCGGCCGCTCTCCTCCCGCCGGACACCAGCGCGCCGTCGAACGTGGCCGAGCACCAGTGGTCGCCGCACACGTACAACCCGTCGCCGACCCTCGGGTCCAGCCCCGCCGGCGCCGTAGGCGGCGTCTGGTCGGGCTGCGCGAAGCCAATGCCGTACGTCCTCAGGTGCGTCCACGACGCGACCTCTCCCGCGCCGAACCACCCGCTAAGCTCGCTGACCACCTCGCCGGCGAGATTGGCGTCCGCCCGGTCGGCGAAGGAGCCGACGAGAGAGAATTACACCAGCACCTTCCCCGCCGGCGCGTACGACGGCGCCATGTTGGTGGCGAAGAACATGTTGTTGACGATCCCCTTGCCTGAGCCGCTGAGGAGCAGGATGGGGTTTGGACCGGCGCACGGTCGGCGGCGAAGTAAAGGCACACGGTGCTCCTCTCGGACATCTTGCTGACTTTTGCCGGATTTGATAGCTGAGGTAGGAGCTTCTCGGTCTTGGGTTGCTCGACTGCGACGATGACGCCGAGCTCGCCGGAGACGGTCTCGCCTGTGTCGAGCGTCACGCTGGACTGGTCGATGGCCGCGGCGCGAGAGTTGAGGCGGACGGAGCCCACCGGCAGGCGGTCCGCGAGCTGTGACGCGATGGCGCCAATGCCGGCCTCCAGCAGCGCGTTGTCCCCGATGGCGAGGCGCTTGAACACCAGCTCGAAGAGGCGGGACGACGTGTCGAGCGCCGGGTCGAAGAATATCCCGGCCAGGAACGGCCGCAGGAACCGCTCCACGATGGACGGCGAGAACCCCGGGCTTCTCCAAGTGCCGCGCCGTGGTCGTCTCCGGCGACGAGAGGATGACGTCGTCCGAGGTGGACACCGTGCGGAGCCGGGTGAGGCCGACGAGGAGCTTGTCAGCGACAGCGAGTGCGCCGACAGGGGAGAAGACAGCGGAGAGAGAACGCGGAGGAAGGCGGAACGGGTCAGACAGCAGGTGGAACGGCTCGCTGGCGCCGAGGAAGACGAGCGCCCCGGGGTAGAAGGGCTGGAGCCGCAGCGCCGGGAAGTCAAGGGGACGCTGGCATTCTGGGTAAGCCGTGAGGAAGATCTGGAATCCCTTGTCCAACCTGTACCCATCGACCTCATCGGTGGCGACATGGCCGCCGAGGCGGTCCGACGCCTCGAGCAGCGTGAACGGCATCGACAGCGAGGTCAGGTGGGTCGCCGCGGCGAGGCCCGCTAGCCAACCACCGACAAGGATGGCGCCTTACCACCACCGCTGGCGTCGCTCCCCGACGACGATGATACAGAAGCGGCGGCGGCGCAGATGACGGTGAGGCGGAGGGCGGCATGGTGGTGGCGGAGCTTGGGGGGCGCGGCGGGGTGGACGGGGCGCGCGGCGTGGACTTGCATGGGTGTCGCAGCGAAAGGGAGTGGCAGGAAGCGCGCGAGGGAGACGACAAGGGGTTCGAGGTTCGGGCCCTTTTTTTCCTCGCTTTAAAATTTAAATTTTAAAACTTAATTTTAAAATTATTTTTAAGTTTTTTATCGTATTTTTTATATTGGTGTTTATAAGTTTTTAAAAACATAAGTATAAAAGTTTTAACCATAAATTATTTTTTAATATATTATTTGACATATTTTTCATATTTAAGCTAATCGATGGACACTAGCAAAAGTCCATAGAATAGACCTATGGGTATGGTGGTTCGGTGCATGGACGCGGCGTTTGGATGGAGCTATTGATAGTGAGACTGCGTGGTGGGGTCGGGTGTGGTGTTCCGTGTGGACATTTTGTGGACTGTGTTCAAGTAAGATTTGACCTGAAGTGAACGTTATCCGCTGTATCTTCAGCGTTCATCCTGTCGTGAGTCATTTGAACGAGCTAGCTGCTGAGTGTCGAACTACCACGTTCATAATTTTGTTCAAATTTACGTCCAAAATTTGTATCTTTACCAAGATGTTTGGTTTTTGTTGAATTTCAAGCCAAACTCATCAAAACAAGCAAATTTCATTATGTTTGCTATGCCTTGCATTTTGACCTCAAAATGAAATTTGTGAAACCTATGAAGAACCAGACCAGAATTCAAATGTTGACATACGCCAGATTTGGCAATGTGAACATAACTGGTATCACAACGATATCAGTATCTACATCTGATTTTTTTTTACTTTCATCCTATCACCCAATTCTTCACTTGGCCTATATGTCGCCCGTCTCCGGTGTTGATAAGATATACTTCTTCATATTCTCTTTTAAGTGCTTCACAGTGTACCATCTTTCTCTTCTATCTTCAACAGCTCTCACCACCAAATCTGCCACCACCTCCCACATCTCTTAAACAGCTCCCTTGCTATCAACACTGGTCCATCTAACCCCTAACTTGACTACTTGAAGGCCTTATTTAACCGCTAACTTAACTACTCAAAGTCTCGTCATAGTTCGCTCAAGACAAAAGGTAAAGCGTGAATCACGGAGCAAACACACAAGGTTAAAAAATAATGTAATTTTACCCTAAAAATATGTCAAGTGATGTGATGTTATATATATTATCCCTAAAAAATCTTGATTCCACGGCCTTGAGGCTTCCTTTCGAAAAAAATGTATTTCAATAGAATTTTAAAGGGGTAAACTTCTATTAAAAATTCTAATACGGATTTGTGCGTTCCAATAGAGAACAGAAAATTTAAAATGCGGTCATGCCGGCAGCGATGGTCGCGGCGTCGCATCGTGTTCCACTCTCGCTCGGCCGCGGACAGGATGGCAAGTTAGCTACGTATACGTTACGTGGGAGCGCTCCCGGCACACGACCGCCGCGCCGCGCCCGCATACCGGGCCATTCCGCGCGCCGCGCGAGCTGACGAGCGTTGAGATGTGTAACTAACCATGTCGCTGTCTCTCCTCTCCTCCAATCATGGACAAGCAAAACGTTACAAACTCGTTAAGCAACAACGCATCGCGGGGGCCTAAACCAAAAATCAAACGAAACCAGAGGGCTCATCATCAAAACGAAAAGAAAGAAAGAAAGTGAAGGAGGAAATTTCTTGAAAAGGTTTTCACGTGCACGACGACCATCCGTCCACGGTGATGGACGAATCTCGCGCGCAGAGCAGGCTACGTGCCTACGTCTCGTAGACGGTCTCGAAAGCACCTCTCGTTTCTTTCCTCTAGAGTATGCTCATCTGCTCAATCATTCTACGCTCTCGTTTCGTTTTGGAGTATCCTATCCAACAACGCTACCATTTTTATATTTTGTATTGTACTCGTGGATTGTTCATCTCCCTGAACATAATGCGGCCATGCGGTGTATTTGTAGTTCTTGATAATTCTTATTGTTTTAGATAATAATATGTTATTCAAAATTTATCTTAATATGGTTTTCTATTATAATATATATATTAAATAAATGTTTAATTTTATTAAAATACCTTGTGAGGCTCATATATACATGTTTTCATAATATGCTCAAACTAATATTTTAAAAGCTATTTATAATTAAAGTTTTAAAAAATTAATCTTAATTTTATTTAAAACAATATAAATCTTGTAACTAGAGGAGAAAGAATGTTGCTAGTTTGCTCCAATTAAAGAAAGTATGTTGCTAACTTGCTCCAAATAAATTCTCCATCTTAAGCGGCTAGAGAAGACTACTAGACTATAGATGCAAATCCCAACTTGCAAGTAGACCAAGCGTGGGCTGCGTGGTATGTGTTTTGCAAGCTTGTTTTTTCCTTCCATTTCTCCTCTCTTTTCGTTCGGCTGGCATTGTTCCATGTACCATTTTGTGGTTTCACATGAACATCCATCTACCTCATTTATGTTGCTCAAGTGGGCTCTGACGGGTATGAATGAAGAAAAAATAATTTATAAATAAAACTTTTATATTTGTATTTTTATGGTTTAAAAGTTTGAAAAACATGTTATGATAAAAATCATAAAGTAAACTTTAAAATTAAGTTTTAAAAAGAAAATAGGTGATGATAGTGTGAGTGGAAGTATTCTCTTCCATGGATAATTTTTTTTTAACTAGCAAGAACTTTTTAAGAAGAAAATAAGCAATTGCTTGACAATAACAACCCTTTTGGCGGCCACTCCTAAGATAATCGAGGATAATTGTTAGTTCTATTTAATTATTGTCGATGTGTACAGTTTTAACTTGATCCAACAAAAAAAACTTAACAAAGAGAAATTACTTTTTGAAAAGGTTAATGCTAGCATCCCACTATGGGTGGTGTGTTTAATTGAAATGAACAAGTCGGCATACTACCATGCAAAGCATCAAGTTGAAGTTGACTCCTCCAAAAATCATTCCATAAGATAAAGGAAGAATTAAATCAGCACAACAAAATGCATACAGTACAAGGAAAGGTCAATTGGAGAGATTAATACATCTTTGACCAATAGGCCCATCTATAATTCCCCCCTTATAACTAATTTCTAAATGATCTCTCATTTTACATATCTTTAATAAAATAATAGTGCTACATATATTTTTAAATATACTGATATTATTGATTTTTGACATATCATTTGATGAACTAAAAGAATAAATAGTCAAACTCGTCCCTTACTTCGCCAAGGAGAGAGTACAAGGTACATCAACACCAACAGAGAGAATACGAGCATATGACTTACAAGTAGTGGTTTTTTATTTAAGAACTAGGCCTCTAGAAAATAAAATATAGGCTAATCCATAACCTTGACAATATTTACTCTCCTGGGTTCACCAAACGGCAGAAGATTAATTCTTTAAGAAATAAAAGCGCGCGCGCGCGCACACACACACAAAAAAAAGGTGTGGGATTAGCACAGAAAATCGAAAGTCCAAAACAAAATTGCAAATAGACTCCACAAGTTTTTTCAAATACCCTCGTGCGCGAAAACAACCTCACTAAACACACACACACACAAAAAAAAAACTCCCTCGCACCATTTCCATTTTCCAGCCCTCGCGATGGCGGTGGCGGCGCGGCGCGGTCAGCAATCGCCGCCTCTCGCCAACTTCCTCCCGTCACCCCCTCTCCATCTCGATCCCTCACGGCATCCTCCTCCTATCCACCGAACTTCCCTGGGGGCGGAGATCAATCGAGACTCGGGGGCTGATTTCTGGAGTTGGTGACGAACCCTAATTTCATTTTGGATTGCCGCAAGAGGTTTGTTCCGCTCTTTATGTTAGCTGCGAGCAATCAGATTCACGTCCTTGTTACTGGTACGAGCGCGCCTATCCATCCAGTTCGTCGCGGATTTGATTGCTGCGCGGCGGAGTGCTGGTAGCAGTTTATTTGCCCCACGTTATGTCCGCCCCTGGGAGGAGTGGGTTCTCCCCCGGGCTGGTTGTGTTGTTGTCATCTGGCGATGAAGCCAAGGCTAGTTCCCAGAAGTCGCACTTGGTATCGTACCATGATGAGATTAGGCACCAGGATATTGAGAGGACTATAGAGCATATATTTGATCTCGCTCATAAGTCGGTGGTCCGGCCTTGGGGTCCGATTGATGTGGGATTTGTGCGCTCGGTGTTGCGGAACCAAGCAAGAAAGTTTGATCTTGGCTGTGGCAAAGATAGCCATAAATATGATGATGGTGTTTCGATTGTGGATAAAGGTTCTGGGCAAACAAAGGTTGTTCTTGATGATTCGAGCATGTGTGGCAAGTTCAAGAGCATTTGGGGACCTTTGCTTATTGAGAGCTCTGCATCATTCAGCAGTGCTAGGGCTAACGCCTACGTGTGGAATGGCAAGTGGATGTATGAAGTGACCCTGGAAACTTCTGGAGTTTCAGCAGCTTGGATGGGCTACTCTCTCATGTCCCTTCACTAATCAGGAAGGTGTTGGTGATGTTGATGATTCATATGCATTTGATGGCCGACGCCTCAAGGTAAAGGCTGCCGCACTCTGCGATATCAGTCATCCTGTGACCGACTCACAACTCGTCCTCGTTCTCCTACGAGTATTTAACCCACGCTTCTCCAACACCGTCGATGACGTCGTCAACTCCACACCTCTTCTGTTGTTCGTCCGGACCCATAACATGCTAGTTCTCAAAAAACTCCATCTGACCAACGACGAGAAGACTGTGGCCCACACCGCTCTCCTCGCCGCAGCCGATCATCATACACTGCTGCCACTTCTCATGGCTCTGGTAGCCATGGCTCTAACCATGGCAACACAGCCCGCACCGGTGACACCGGTAAAGGCAAGGGCAAGGACAAGGGCAAGGGCAAGGGCAAGAACTGGTATGGTCCGATGCAATCGCGATCTGCTCCAGTCCCTGTCCCGTCTGCTGGTCCCATGGGTTCGTGGTTATGCTATAACCCCTGGGCACTCTAGCCTCAGCCATATAGTATCATCGGCTGTTAACCAGGGGTTCTTGGCACCCATCCTCAGGCCCACCTGGCATCGGCTCTTACCCTACTCCTCAGCCGATCCTCCCGCCACCATCCACCCAGTCAGTTTCCTTTTGAAACCAAGCTAGCCTCGTCGTCGCCCTTAACCAGATGACGCTCCAACCTCAGCACCCTTGGGTACTGGACTCTGGTGCGTCCTATCACATGGTGTCATTGGCTGGAATACTACGCTCTCACCATCTCTCCTCCTTTCCCTTTGTCACCATCGGCAATAGCCACTCTCTCCCTGTCCAATGCCGTGGTGACTCCTTTCCGTCTACACCCACAACTAATCTTCCACTTCACAATGTCCTCATTGTTCCCTTCCTCATTCACAATTTAGTATCTGTTCGCCAATTCACACGAGATAACAATTGCTCAATTAAATTTGACGTTTCTAGTTTCTCTGTGAAAGATATACCAACCCGGCATCAGATCCTTCGCTGCAATATTGGCGGTGACCTCTACACCATCTCCACTGCGCCGTCCACTTCACACGCTAGCATCGCCCTCTCCTCCAACCTCTGGCATCTTCGTCTTGGTCATCCCGGCCCCGACGCTGTTGCCACTCTACGTCACAGCGCCTCCATCTAATGTACCCACAGTAGCTTCACCGTTTGCCACTCGTGTCAACTTGGCAAACACGTGCAACTGCCCTTTTTAAATTCTATGTCTTGTACCTCATGATCTTTTGAGCTAATACACTATAATGTATGGACTTCTCCGGTTAAAAGTGTCTCTGTTAATCAGTATTATCTTTCAATACTTGATAATTATACACACTATTGCTAGACTTTTTCACTCACCAGCAAGTCCGAGGTCGCCTCCCACCTAATTAACTTCACAAACTATATCTCCAACCAGTTCAACCTCTCCATTAAAGCTCTACAGGCCAATAACGGTACGAAATTTATCAACCGTACCGTTCAAACCTTCCTCACCTCCTAGGGCATCTATCTTCGCCTCTGCTGCCCCTATACCTCTCCTCAGAACAACAGGGCCGAACGTCTACTTCGCACACTTAACAACATGAGTCGCACAATGCTACTTTATGCCCACCTACCTGCAACTTACTGGGCTGAAGCACTAACTACGGTGACTTACCTCCTCAATCGGCGCCCTTGCTCCTCCGTTCGCCACAATATCCCATACACCCTTCTGTACCGCACGGCGCCCGACTACTCCCACCTACGCGTTTTCAAGTGCCTCTGCTACCCCAATCTCATCGCCATTGCTCCTCACAAACTTGCCTCCCTCTCCACCTTCTATATTCTCCTCGGATATCCCTCATCCCACAAGGGATACCGATGTCTCAATCTCTCCACCCGTCGGGTCATCGTCTCTCGTCATGTTGTTTTTGATGAGACCTCTTTTCCCTTTGGTCTACTTAATCCCAGATCCTCATCTAGCGATCTCGACTTTCTCCTTACCAACACCGTGCCCTCCCGATCTCCTCCATCAATCTCACATCCGGCCCCCTCATCGGCCGCTCCTGAGGACTTACTGCTCAGCTATCCCACTCTTCTTCGGTCCGATGCTACTCACATCGAACCCCCATTGGCCCTACCACTCTCATCAGTTCCGACTGATTCTGTCTCCTTTCCATCAGACACCTCAATCCCATCAGCTCCTCAACCTTCATCGGCTCATACCCACCTATCGGCCCATCCACCTCCATCGGCACCCTCTCCCTATCGGCTGCTCCACCTCCATCGGACCGACCAAACCAATCGGCCCATACACCCCCATCGGCTCAGGCCGATCTAGTTCAGCCTTTTTCTCTCACATACAGTTGCCGATCCCGAGCCGATGACGCCCCTTCCCAACCAGTCCCTACCTTACCTCCCATGCTCCCATCGACTCCTGTCCCCTCCACATCTCACAAGATTACCCAATCACAAACCGGGTCCCTTCGCCCCACCAAGCGCTACGGGCTTTAGCAGTCCATTGTAATATCTCGCCCATCCAGACAACTTCTCGTTCCGCTCTGGTCGATCCTCAGTGGCGCGTGGCCATGGCCGATGAGTACAAGGCTCTCATGGACAATGAGACTTGGCGCCTCGTCCCTCGTCCTCCCGGTGCTAATGTTGTAACCGGTAAGTGGATCTTTAAACACAAGTTCCACGCCGATGGCTCACTTGCCCATCACAAGGTACGCTGGGTAGTTCGAGGTTTCTTCCAACGTCCCGGTGTCGATTACGACGAGACCTTCAGTCCCGTCGTCAAACCCGCCACCATCCGGGTCGTTCTCACCCTGGCTGCCTCGCACTCTTGGCCGATCCACCAGCTCGACGTGAAGAATGCCTTCTTCACGGTCATCTGACGGAAATGGTCTACTGCCAGCAGCCTCCAGGCTTCGTCAATCCTTCTCGTCCCGACGATGTCTATCTCCTTCAGCGCTCCCTCTATGGCCTCAAACAAGCTCCTCGAGCCTGGTACCAGCGTTTTGCTGCCTACCTTCGGCACATCAGCTTTGTGGCCTCCGTGTCCGATAGCTCTCTCTTCATTCTTCACATCGAGAACACCACCGCCTATCTCCTACTCTACGTCGACGACATTGTTCTTACAGCGTCCTCGCTATCCCTCCTGCACCAGATCATGGCTCGACTCCACTCTGAGTTCGCCATGACCGATCTCGGTCCTCTCCATCACTTCCTTGGCATCTCTGTCACTCGCTCTTCTTACGAGCTCCTCATTTCCCAGCGCCAGTATGCCATCGATCTCCTCCAGCGTGTGGACATGGCCGAATGTCACCCCACAGCCACTCCGGTCGACACTCGCGCCAAACTCTCCGCTACCGATGGCTCACTCGTTGCCGATCTTTCCCAGTACCGGAGTCTTGCTGGTGCTCTCCAATACCTCACCTTAACACGTCGTGATCTCACCTACGCCGTCCAGCAAGTGTGCTTCTTCATGCATGCTCCGCGCGAATCTCACCTCGCACTGCTCAAGCGTATCCTTTGCTACATGAAGGACACACTCTCCAGCGGGCTGCACCTCAGTTTTAGCCCCATCGACTCTCTCACCGCGTACTCTGACACGGACTGGGCGGGCTGCCCCGACTCTCGATGCTCCACGTTCGGCTACTGCGTCTTACTCGGTGACACTTTAATCTTCTGGTCCTCAAAATGCCAGACTACAGTGTCTCGGTCCAGCGCCGAAGCCGAGTACCGCGCCGTTGCCCACGCCGAAGCCGAGTGTTGCTGGCTTCGTCAGCTTCTCCAGGAGCTCCGTGCATCTATCTCCTCTACGACCATCGTTTACTACGATAACGCCAGTACTATCTACATGACCGTCAACCCGGTTTATTATTGACGCACGAAACATATAGAGATAGATATTTATTTTATCCGTGATAAGATTGCACTAGGATATGTTTGGGTGCTTTATATACCATCGGCGCACCAATCGTCAATATTATGACAAAGGCCTCCCACGGCTTTATTCACTAGTTTTTGATCCAGTCTCTGCGTCTGTTCCCCTCTTACTACGACTGTGGGAGTGTTAGACCACTAAACCACTGGACTATATATATATATACCCGATCCTTATGTATAGAGTTGGTTTCTTAGTTTTATTGTACACCACATTCTTTCAATAACCACTACAAAAGCAGCTACTTCAAACTCCCAAGACATCAGCCAGTAGAGAAGTGGCACTTCATCAGAAACAAAGAGCACACCAGATTTGCATTCTTATTGTGCACTAGAGACAAGTATCCTGATGCCAATTCCACTATCCCATCAACTCCTGCAGCTTGTTCTTCAGAAAAAAAAATTCTGTGTAAAGCTGAGCAATCAGATACAAGATCGTTTCCTCTGTCCCTTAATCACTGAAGAGTACAGAATACAGACTGCCCAAGACAAGGACCAGCACCATGGCCAAAACACAGGTTACTAAAATCAATATGAGCTAAAGTTTTACTTAGGAAAAAAGGACCAACATGTACTCAGGACTGCAGCAGTAAAAATCATGCTCTTTTCTTCTTGGGTGTCATCTTCCTAGCAGTAGACTTTGCTAGTAATGTTGCTTCTCTCTGTGAGATGTCTTCACTACAAGATCGTTTGCCTCTCTACGTCGGTTTCAAGGGCCTGCTTCTGGAGGACGGCACTGCTGCCGGCAGCTGCGGCAGCTTTGAGTTCCGACGACCGCCGTCACTCCAGATCTGTCGACAGTGCCGCCGGCTGTGAGTCTCAACCGCTGCCGTCCTCTCCGAGGACCATCGACGGCTTCGAGTCCCAACAGCAGCCATGGTCGTCACCTTCAAGCTTCAGAAAACCCACCACTGCCCCTACATTTGAGGCACCCCTCACGGCTCACAATCATCCTCGCGGTTGATTCATCCGAAGAAAAAAAATCCTCAACTGAAAAGGGAAGTAGGAGGCTTTTTTTTTAAAAAAAAATTAGTAGGATATGTGAAAGCTTGAAAGGGCGGTCCCACATGGATAATGTAGCAGTCAACGCCAAATTTCTTACGTGACGATGTTTTTACATCATAAATACACTCATCTAGCAAAGTTATTGTATTAGTTTATTGTTTTTAAGTTTTTATACCTAATCAAACCCAATTGTCTACTACGAGCGCAATTTACTACCATTACACATTCCCTTTTCTCTTGTCATAAATTTCATCCCTATCTCTCACACACCAGTCAGCCAATCGAGAAAACGTTATCTCTCACCAGCGACCCGGTCAATCGCTTCCTCGAGCAGTGGAAATTTATTTGTGCCATTTTTTATATGTATGCAACTTCTGCCAAACAAATTGCTCCTTTTGGCTTGCAAACTGCATGTTTGAGTTTGATCGAGCTCTTCACTTCGTTTCATTGTGCTATTTTATTATTCTCATGTCGAATTGGTTTTCCATGTTTACCTGAGAGATCTGTTTAGCTATAGTGTAGGTCGTTCGGTTCGAGATTCCTTTGTTGGGGTTGCTAGAGTTGTAGACGTATCAATCAATTTAGCCTTACAATTGATAAAGAGATAATCCGATAAGTCAGTTAACCGATCAACCGATACAAACGTCTACTATCGGTTGGTTGCCGATAGGTTGAGATAGTCATCGGATGCATCCGATACACTTCTGCTATCGACTGATTGTCAATAGGGGTTGAAACACTCATCCATCGGCTAATAGGCGTTGGAGGCATAGGCAGATGGTGACAAAGGGAATAAAAGACATATCAGTTATAAAGCCGATGATATGCTAAAATATAGTAGTCAATAAACATGTATATGTAATTCTCTTATTGGCTGGTTGCCAATAGAGAGTGTAAAATTTATTCATTAGCTGAAAAGCTGATGATGGCATAGGTAGATAGTAAGGAATAGAATAAAGGACACATCGATTATAGAGCCGATAATACTCTCAAATAGAATGGTCAATAAGCAGTATGTATAATTTTTCTATCAACTGGTTGCCGATGGGGCTGTAACGTATGTTCATCGGTTAGAAAGCCGATGAAGACATATACAGATAGTAAGGGATAAGATAAAGAACCTATCGACTGCAAAGCCGATATTACTTCGAATAGAATATGTGATAAATAGTAACGAGCGAAACCCGATCTTCTAAAAATACAAGAGCCTAGATCAAACACACAGATGGAAGGAATAGACAAACCTATTGGCTAGCTGGACCGATAAGAGAAATTCTCTAAAAATATATGTATATCAATTAAGAAGCCGATACACTAAATGTAAGACTCAATGTGTAGATAACTCATCTATTGACTATTTCGATAAAACGTTTGCGTAAAAACCTATCCACATACGGCTCAATTTACTATCAGCGGTCTAGTAGGTTAGATCTAACTGATACAGCACGAGACCAATGGTAATAGAGGGAACTCGATAAGCCGATAGAACCACGTGAACGTGATGTGATGCACCCGATCGGACTAAGAGATTAGACCTACTTATACAGAAATAATACATCAAGATAGTGAGAGGACTTACCCTTTCATCGAATATCAGATTTAACTAATGTATCCCTACGTCGAGAGCTAAAACTCATCAATAAAAATCTAGATGAACTGGGTGATGATATAGCAAAGTTGTATTGATCAAGAGATAATTACGAGGTCCCGTAAAGTCCATATTAATATCTTCAAGTTAGAAGAGTCCAATGTAGTTACAATAATCTTCGGACGATATTTTCTAAACATAAAAAACTATTTTTAAGAAGTTAATAAAACTAATTAAATTTATAAATTTTACAAGATATATTCATCATGTCCTGTTTTCACGACTACTCAGTCTTATCTAGACCGAATATATCCTTGATCCGTTTGATCAGCTTTTTTCTGTATTAATCAAATTTAGATCTTTTATTAAATTTTAGTGCAAATATATTTAGATGAACTAGGTTGACGATACAGCGAAGTTGTCTTGATCAAGGTCCCATAAAATCCATATTAATATCTTCAAGTTAGAAGCGTATAATGAGGTTATAATAATCTTTGGACATTATTTTCTAAATATAAAAAACTATTTTTAAAAATTAACAAAACTAATTAAATTTATAAATCTTACAAGATATATTCATCATGTCGTGTTTTCATGGCTGTTTCTTTAGAATCGGTCTCATCTAGACCAAATATATTTTTAATCTGTCCTCTGTATTAATCAGATTCTTTTTATAAAATGATCGGATAAATTTTGGTACAAATATATCATCAATCTATCTTATGGCTACAAATATCATGTTGGCCTTCGTATGGCAAATGGTAATATATGTTATCTACCATGTCGATTGGAATACCCTCAACATTCCGGTATATATATCCCGTTAATCCGCTCGGTCTCGATGTCTTGCTCCTGTCTCCGCCGCCCATGACGTCGCCTTCTTCCACCACCTCCATGTCGGCCATCGACGAAGTCCAGAGGTGCGCGACTCGTTACCTAGATCCATCCTTCCGTCTCATGCTTCAATTTGACTTGTGGGTTATGTTGACGCAGGCGCGACGAGATGCTGCTGATGGAGAGCGACGAAGCCGGCGAGGTTATCCGAGAGCTGCGCCGCAAGGAACACGAGGACCCCGACGGCTTCTACGACCACAAAGGTCGGCACGGATGGGCGCATCGAGGGGTTCTTCTGGGCGAGCAACGCCTTGGGCTGGGATTTCGTCAACTATGGAGACGTCGTCGTCGTTGACAGCACGTTCCGGACGAACAGGTACGGCGCGGCGTTCATCCCCTTCCTTGGGCTGAACCGCCGCCGCCGCCGCCGCCGCCCCCAATTGTTCGGCTGCAGTGCCGTCACCGACCAGTCCGTCGACTCCTTCGTCTGGCTTCTGCGCGCATTCATGCAGTCGATCCAGGATGAAGTACCCAAGTCCGTCATCACCGACCGCGTCGCCGCCGTCGAGGCCGTGTTCCCGCAGTCCAACCCCCGCGTCTGCACGTGGCACGTGGAGCAGGGAATCGGGAAGCACCTCCACGACGGCTCGGCCCAGGACGACTTAAGGTCGTTGATGTGCGACGCGTGCTCGTCGGCGGCGTTTGACGAGCGGTGGAGCGCCTTCCTGGCCAAGCACCGTACCGCTGAGAACGAGAGGTGGCTGGCGACGATGCACGGGAAGTGGGAACTGTAGGCCGCCGCCTTCACCCGCCACAAGCTCTTCCTCGGCTTGGCGAGCGACCAGAGGACGGAGTGCCTCGCCACGGGCCTCCACACGATCCTCACCGACGATATGTCGCTGCCCGACCTGGTCTGGCACGCCGACGACTGGACCGATCGCCTGCGCGAAGACGGCGCCGAGCTCGACTGAGTGGCCGCCTCGTCCCGCCCTCCGCTGACCACCAAGCACCAGTACCTCGAGGCGAACGCCGCGCGGCGCTTCACGCCGGCCAACTTCTACCTCCTCCGCGAGGAGATCGAGAGGATGGACGACTTCATCGTCGTCGACACGCTGCCTTCCATCTCCAGCCCCGACGAAAAGATCTACCTGCTCGATTCCAGGCAAGAGCGCTGCGGTGGCCGTGCTCCCTTCGTCGTTCAATGGTGCACCCGCGACCGCGGCCCCGGCGTCGACGGGAAGCTGGCCGTCACGTGGCGCTGCCGGAAGATGGAGAGATAGTGCCTCCCATGCCGGCACATCCTCAGCGTGATGAACCACCTCGGCGAGTCGACGATACCGGAGTGCTGCGTTCTGCAGCGGCAGTGGCAGGTTCGCGAAGATAAGTTCGAGAGGCTGGAGGAGATGAAGAAGCTGTCGAATGAAGTGTTCGTCCTGGCGTCGGAGTACGCGCGAGAGTTCGAGGAGGTCAAGGGGTTAATGGAGAGCTTCCTGACAGAGCGGCGTGCCTGGCTTGACGCCGAGTGGGAGCAGAAGCTCGGAGGCCTTTCCGACGCCGAGGGCGACTCGTCGTCGACCAATTATCCGAGGAGTAACACAGCTAATTGAGTTGAGAGGCTGCTTATCTCCCTAAGAAATCAGCAAGATGACAGAACACTGACTTGAGTTATATATATATATATATAGATGTGATATTCCTTTATATATTTGGGATGTTAGTCTATTGTATATATTTTTATAATATAGCCATGTTAGAATGTGGGTGAATGATTCATTAGATCAAACAAACAAACAGCCGATCTGTTTTAGTTAGTTTCTTCGATAACAAATTCCACCGCCTGAGGCGTTCCGCCTGATGGTTCATTCCCCGGCGATATCTGGAGGCAAACAGCCAAGATATAAGTTGAGAGACTTCTTCTTCTTTTTTGCGAAATCGCGTTGATTTATGGAGCTCGTTAGCATCTTTGCGACGCAAACGCCATCGCTGCGAGCGCTCGCTTACCGCCGCTGCACCACCATCCCATCACGCGTGGCATCGAGCTGGTTCCTCTTTACCTTGGCCCGCCGCTCGTCCTCGCCGATGCCATAGCCATCAAGGTGAGGTGCGTGCGTGCCCACGCCCTCTCATCTCGCCATCTCGAATTGAGCCCTCGCCAAGATCTGATCCGATTCACATGCAAATTCTGATCAAACATCACAGATTGAATTGACTGATTAACTTGATCGATGTGCAATTTGGTGATCGAACGAACGGCAGTTCGAGTACTTCTGATCCGCATGCCGGTCGCATCCAGGCGAGCCGCCGATCTCGATGATTCGCACAAGATACCAGACAAGATATGGCCATACAAACACTGGTCTGACCTGACTAATTAATTACCTTCATTACCCCTCGAAAGCACATGCGTGGTACTAGCTAGTAAAAATAAAATCATGGGATGATACTATCATCATTTGATTGCTTAGATCAAGTAAACAACCCACCTGTTTCTTTTGGATTTAAAATTTCTTGCATTTCAGTCAGTTTTTGTGGTTGTTCGATGTGTGTGTTTCGCTGTGCTAATATTACTGGCTGTCTCACGTTTTTATGAGCACTCCATGCCTACTGTGGTGGTTGCCAATTCTGTCTTCACCTGTAGAATTCATTCTTTGAGGTACTTGATCCTGATCATAGACTTAGTTTAGCTGGTTCATGTTTGTCGCCGAACATACAGCCCGTTGTCCGTTGACCGATGACCATGCTGGTGTTTCAAACTCTTGCGTTTTGTATCAGCATTATAAACGTGGACAACCAAAAAAACATGGTGTCGATTAATTAACAAAAAAGTGTGAATGTATCGAGCGTCAAATACGGATTCTTGGGTTAAAACCATGCACCACTGCCGCAGTATCTATCTATCTATCATATTAAATATTATATTATAAATATAGTTTAAAAATAAATCATCATATTTTCTCTGAAGGTGATATAGTTGTATATAAGATACAATTGTACGATGTTTTAATTTTTTCTAAATTCAATTTTTTTCAATTTAAACAAATTTATATAAAAAAATAGCAATATCAAATTGATTTTATTAAATATTTGTTTTATGTTAAAAATATTACTATAATTTTTTTTATAAAATTGATTAAATTTAAAGAAATTCAAAAAATGTCTCATATTAATATTAATATGAGAGAGAGAGTACAAATTACAACATGTAAAGAGAAAAGGAAGTAATATTTATATATATAATCCAATTCTATATTTTGTTTTGAGAGTTGTATATGAAATCTAAATATATTTTTAGTTTCATATAAAACTCTATGTGTTTATAAAAACTGCAGGGTGGTATGTGTATTTGTACGGCTAGATTTAAAATATTATTAAGTTTTACTTAAATTTATTCTGTTTTTCAAACTCTAAAAGCATGTGAATCTTTACCTCTCTTAATTATTTCCCTATCAATGTAACTCTATTGAATATTTATCTATTGGTGAAATTGGTTCTACAATATATATTAATTGTGATTTGAGATATAGTTTTGGGTTTACTTTAATAGTGCCTGTTCTTATTTATAGCACTCCATCTAATTTCTATTAGTTTTCTTTTTTTATTTCCCTTTTCAAAAATCACAATGCTAAATACATAAAATACATTTTCTTTTCCATCTTTTCCCTCTAACCTCTCATTTCTTGTAGCCATGCCTTCCTATGAGAGCTTGATAACTACCGCCCTCAAACTCACTTGACACCATCGGCGTTGCTCCCTTTTGCTTACTCACTACTGCACGTGAGCAATCCTATCACCCTTGTGTCCTTTGAGCTTAATACCATTCTAGACATCACTATACTTAAGCAAGCCCGTTGTTGTCATGCTTTTGAAAGCATTCTAGGCTGTTGTACCTCAAGCTTACTTGTGGTCGCAACATCCCTTGGTATTTTCTGATGCCAGCAAGGCTAATGCCCTTAAGCTCATTTGTAATTATCGCTGCCCTCGATCTCCCTTGAAACCACCGCTACAGCCGTCCTTACGACGCCACTAGCCTCGTCAGCCGAACCTCACAAAGAATTGTTGCCAAAGTACCATAAAGGGGAGTGACAAAGGTATGGATTATCAACAATCTATAGGTATAATGTACCGTAGGTTTGTCGCGTGAACCGAGGCCAGTCAAATTTATCATGCACATTAGGTATACAATTTTATAAACAAAATATTTTATAAACTGGCAGTAATATGATTAAAGTGTGACTTGCCTCAGGTCTTCATCTTCAACTCTTCAAAAATCTGCGCTTGAAATAATTTATATCATCGTTGATTACGCACAAAAGAGAGAAAACCACAAAAAACTCTAAAAATAAAATACTATTATTAATAATTAATAGTGACATTAGATAGATCTCAATTTTAAAAAAATTTAGAGACTTGAAGATGATTAATTAGAGTTACGATGGAAGGTGGAAGAGATAATGGATTTTTAAAGTTTAAAATAATTTCTAAAAAATATAAAAATATTTTATTTAAATTAGAAAGGAATATTCATAATAATATTTCTCAGACTGATAGATAGGATCCAACATTAGTGGGAGAAAGAGGCTTATGAGCCTATGGCTCATGGTGGATCGAGTCAATCGAGGGGATGTGAGAGGTGGATCGATAGACCTAGTATGTTTGGCCAATTCAATAGGCCTTCATCCAAAAGGAAAGGAGAGGCCCGATGGCGGTTCCTAGCCTATAGTCTGGAGGAGGCTGCCCAAAGTAGCCAGACGACCCATTACAACCCAAACCATGGACCGAGGATTAAGGAGATGGGGCCCTCATGTCAGTGACTAGAGGTAGGATGACTAGGTTGGCATAGGGCCCACGGTAGTTGATTTGGCGTAGACTTGGTGGCCACATCGGATTTGACCAGCATGGGTTGACTTTTAGGAGTAACGATGTCCGACGATGAGTGGTCGGCCCTGGCGAATGATAGCAAGGTAGGAGAGGTAGGATACGACGATGTAATAAGTGAGGGACGACAGAGGTGGTAGATGGATTGGACGAACGGTGGCCGATGGCACTGGCGGTGAGCTACTGAGGGCAATGGCAAGAGATAACGTTGTGT
Organism: Oryza coarctata; assembly: GCA_030770085.1. NCBI lineage: Eukaryota > Viridiplantae > Streptophyta > Magnoliopsida > Poales > Poaceae > Oryza > Oryza coarctata. The sequence continues at coordinate 18,379,402 of CM061475.1, forward strand.
AGCATCGGTAGGACGAGATTGCCAGAACGGGGGGTTGCCTCAGGCAAGGTCATGTCTAGAGGATAGTCCAAAATGTCTATTAGAAGGAGAAGGAAGAATAGGGAAGATAAGCTCACCGGCATCTATTAGCTTTCCAGCCGCTTGCAAAGCTTGATCTTGAGCTCGATCCAACGTGATGAGGACAAGCAAGGCGATGTGGCTGCGTGGGAGGAAGGAAAGAGGGTTGTGACTTTTATAGTCGAGCAGTGGCGTAAGATGACAAGAAACAAAGATGGTGAGGGTAATGAGATATTCTGGGACAGAGGCTCAGTATTTTGGGGGGCGCTGAGATTTTTTGGTGGCCTACAAGGAGGCGACGCGTAGTTCATGGGCACGCATGGCACATAGTGAAGGAACGGTGGTGGTGGCATGGGCGGTGGGGAATCGAGGAGGGTGGTTTCTGATGGGATAGGACGACGATCTCACGATGGAAATATTTTTTGCTAGGGAAAATTTTCCCAAACACATGAAGCGCGTGCGGGAGAAAGAGAAAGGGGAAACATGGCTGCTAGTGAGTGGGCACACAGGCAAGCATTGTGAAGGCAGAGGCTAGTAGGTAGGCCCGAGAAGGAAGGAGCGTGTGGCGGATTAATATGCGGCTTGCGGGTAGGCGCCTATGAAGGGAAAGGAAGCAGGTCGTGGGCCGGCTGGCTTGTTGGGCCATTCCGTGGTCGCGTGGTAGAGAAAAGCAATAAATGTGGCCTGATAAATAGTAAAACTTGACATTTCCTAGGAATTTAATTTAAAGGATATTTGGAAGATTTGAAGAGATATTTAAACCCAAAATTAATATTTGGGTTCACAAAATTATGAGGATTTCAACTTTGTTAGATTTTGAAATAGATTTGAATTTGATGAAATTTTTTATGGATGTTTAGGAAGGAAAAGAGAGGGAAATTCCAAGGAGGATTTTAATTCCAAAACATGGAATTTGGGCCTAGGATTTAGAAGAGAGTTTTTTAGTAGAATTTTGGAAGAAGAGGTGATGATAAACTTGGAATGGGATGCAAGGAGATATGAATGATTTTAGATAGAGAATTTAAATTGCAAAATTCAAATTCCGAGATTAAAATTGGGATAGAGATTTTGATCCGATCACGAGGACTAATCTAATTGAGATCTTAGCACTTATGTCCTTAATTTTCACACAAAAAGCCAAAAATTTAAAATATGGTTTTTATTAAAATAGTTTATTAAAAACCTGAAAATAGAGGCATTATAGAAATGTTCTTACAAAGGTTGCCATCTGAACTAAACCCTAGATAGACAACAACACTGGAGATAACAACATAAGACTTAAGCCACTGAACACCAAGCCTCTAAGCAACTGGACTTAAACATCTAACTTATTCTATAGGCATGGCTTGGTTGCTAGGCAAAAACCCTAAAACTCTTTATACTTAGTTTGTTCCTAAAGAAACTCCTTAACGGTTGGGTCATCGTCTTCTTCCTCAAAGTCTAGTGTAGAAAAGAGCAAGGGGCTAATGCAATGCTTAGCAACAGAGGCTAGGGTTTCATTTGCTTAAATAGCTTTTCTTTCTTTTAGAAACATTTTTTAGAAAATCCTAAGGGTGTCAGGTTTAAGTTGTCAGAAAGGTTCATGCCTAGACTAATGGTACTAAGTCGGTGGGTCGGTTCTAGGACATAGATCACTGCGTGACTGAAATCCAGAATGAGACTTTGTGCTTGTGAAAGACTTCTACTTCCTTTCTATCATCTTCAAGCAATAATGCCTTGTTGATCATTTCTTGAAAATTAGGGAAGTTATGGGCCAAAAGTTGGATCTCAATCCTACATTCATTCCCTATAGGAATTTCCTTATCTTTTTCTTATTTGTGTTGACTTCCTCAATGGCATAACGGGCTAGGTTGTTAAACTTGCTCAAATACTCATTGATGTTGGAGTGTCCTTGCTTAAGGCTATTGAATTCTTCCTTCTTTATATCAATGATTCTTTTTGGGACATAATCCACTCTAAAGGCTTATTTAAATTCAGTCTAAGCAATGTTGGCAACATTCTGATGGATGGCATAGTAATTTTCCCACCAGTTAGCAGCTGTGCCTCTAAGCTATTGTGCATCGAATAGGGTCTTCTCCGTTGGGGTACACTACATTAGATTTAGCTTTCTTTCCACATCCTTGAGCCAATGTTAGCCTCGATAGGCTCAACGGTGTAGGAGAACTCCAGTGGATGAGATCTTAAGAAATCCGTCAACTTGGATCAATCATTGGTTGGTACATGTGCTTGGTGAGGTTGGGGATATTGTTGTTGTATGGCAGCTAGGTTCTAGGCAATTCCTTGTAGAATCGAAGTCTGTATGGCTATAAGATGTTGATAGTTTGCTTGGAGTAAAGGTGGAGGTAATCCTCCTTGTGCAACATCTACAACTAGATCAGCTTGATCGGTAACTTCTTGGCCGTTTTTTGACACTTGGTTATCAACTTGGTTAGGATTGGCAGCTATGATAGCTTGACCTGAGTTTTCAAAACCAAGAAGAGCAAGGGCTCGGGTTTGACGATGGGGATAATCAGCCATCTGATTAGATGGAAAGGACTAGGTGGACACCTAAGAAAATGAAGGACATTTTGGCAAACGGTTTTAAGCAAATGATTTAAGAGATTCCTAAGTGAGGTTTTATTTCTAGGGCCAAACCTATGCTCTTATAGCACCTTGTGACGCCCCGAACCTTGCCAACCTAACCACGTAGACCGATAGGGGTTCGAGGGTCCCTTTTACCTATGATACCTATACCAGTCCCAAGACACAATAGCTGGTACACATAAAATAATAGTGAATCATATCTAGAAATTTTATTACAAACATCAAAATGTTCTTACAAAGGTTTCCATCTGGACAGGACCTTGGATGGACAACAACACTAGAGATAGTAGCAAAAGACTTAAGTGACTAAACACTAAGCATCAAAGCAATTGTACTTAAACATCTAACTTATTCCACATGCATGGCTTGGTTGCTAGGCTGAAACCCTAAAAATCTTCATACTTAACTTGTTCTTGAAGGAACTCCTCAGTGGTTGGATCATTATCTTCTTCCTCAAAATCTAGAGTAGAAAAGAACAAGAGTGAGTATTTTACATACTTAGCAAATCATGGGAATTAGTAAATCATGGGAGTAGGTGATAATGCAAGGCTTAGAAATAGAGGCTAGTGTTTCATTTGCTAAATAGATTTTCTTTCTTTTCAAAACATTTTTTAGAAAATCCTAAGGTTGTTAGGTGTAAGTTGTCGGAAAGGTTCACGCCTTGATCCATTCTATAAGTCTATAAGTTGATGTCTTATATTAAGTGAAACGAGTTTTTATCACATCTTCTTTTATTTTCTCCTCTTTTCCTCTATTAGTTTCTTTTTGCTTTCCACACAACCATCTCATTTTCACATCACATCATATCTTAAACAACCATCTTATTAGAAGCCATATCTTAACTTTCTCTAGCTCTATGGTGCCATTCAACACCCTAGATCACACAAACATATTTCAGATCACTTAGGTCTTTCATCTGCCACACATGCTTATTCTGGTAACAGTTCCCATCCCACAAACCATATTTCACAAAGCATAGGTAATTAAATCTACACAAAGAATCACCACACATTCATCCATGACCGTAAGCACAGCTGTTCGAATAATTTAATTAAACTCTATAGATGTTGCACGCTTTACTCATATGACATGGAACTTCGAACACTCACCAATATCAAAGAGTGGTGACAAGACCTTTTCAAAGCAATCTTAGGATAACATGTTGCTAACAATAAGGGTCCCCAACCAAGGTATGGACAAGTCGCAAACTTTACATCCTCAGGATCCTATAGTTGCATCTCTTATTGCCACCTCAACGACTTGACAACTTTTAATTACCAGGCGATCCTAGACCCATTGATTACTCAACTAGGGGTATCTCATACTACTCGTGTGGTCGCACTGAAAGATGTTTGGATGTAATTTCTAAAGAAAATGATCCTTATTGATAATATGTAGCTAAAGCAACACAGACGATGCTCCTGTACCATCAAGTCTTCTCAAACAAGTTTTATTTTGCAAACCACATGGACACATAGCATTGGGTTTTCAAACTTAGTTTAAAATACTAGTATTTCCTAGAAGGACAATACAATCGTTAAGCAGGGCTATGTAAAACTATCTCTATAGTTATACCCCTAGGGTAACATTATCGGTGCTGCATATTTGTGGAGCTGGCAAGGATCAAGCTATCAATATTCTAAGAAAAGTAAATGTAGCTACTTGGGTAGGTACATTGGTCACGCTCGTAGACCGAGGCCAACATGTTATATCATGTGTAACTAAGCATGCATTTTACAAACAAACAATTTAAATACCCGTTATATCAACATGTTCAAAAGAGTGATTTACCTTGCTCTTGTAGTGGTTCGTCCACCTTGTGGTATGCAGCCTGATCACCCTCGGGGTTGGGAACTACATGTAAAAAGGGTATAAATTAATATAAAACCCTATAAACAGAACTAATCTAAGCTAACTAGTAGTGCCATTAGATAGATCTCATTTTTAGAAAAAAAATAATGGAAGTGAAATGGGTTTAATTAGTTATATGGTTAAGGAGATATGAATTTTACTATTTAAAACAAATTCTAGATATAGGAAAAGGACTTATAAAAACTAGAAAGGAATATATTAGGGGATATGCTTCTTTTGGCTAACAAGTAGGGCTCACTATAAGTGAGAGGAGGAAGTCCTAGGTCTTGGGTATATGGTAGACTGAATCCACCAGAGAGAGGGAGACGGGCTAGTGGACCTTGGCCTATTGGGTTAGCCTGATGGTCATGGCCCATAAACTTGATAGGGAAAGGAGGAGAGGGGGTTGAGAGAAGTGGGCTTAATGGTCCGAGAAGCATACTCGAGCGAGCCATTAAAATGGCCCAAGGCACGCTCGCGAAGGCCGAGCGACCTGGCGTGGTGGCAGTTTTGGCTTAGAATAGTGGCGAAGATAGAGGTCTCAGGGAGCTATGTGGATGGTGAGGGTGAAGGGAGGGCAGTGGTGGCGATGGAGGCTCCTTGGGTGTAGGGACGGTGAAGGATGGGAAAGCGTCTTCTGGTAGCTAGCACGGCTGGAATGCACACCAAGCACTCAATGGAATGCTCGAGCTTAGGGCAGGGTGATAGAGGCAAGCAAGGGCAGAGAAAGCATCGCGTTGGTGGCGGTGGCTTGATAGATGGTGGAGATGGGTGGTGGAAGAAGGGAAAGGAGTAGTGGGGCAGTTAGGCAGTGAGAAACAAAGGAGAGGCCATGGATGGCGAGTTCGAGCTCGGTTTAGGTGATGGCAGAGCAATAACGAGTGAGCTTTGTATTTATAGGCGGTGAGAACAGCTTGGTGATGAGGCAGGTGGGGCACGGTAGCGAGTGCCGAATGGATGCGTTGCTACGGCGTGTTTTGGTAGATCAAGATGTGCGGTAAAGGCAAGATGGAGGTAGGCAATTGGTTGGGATGGTTGTGTGGTGTTGCAGCGATGATCGAGTGCAAGCCGAGGACGGGACAGGGCGACAAGGTGGGATAGCTATTGACCATAAGGTCGACGAGCGGGTCCTCCTGACAAGACTCGATGGCGAGGAGGCTGAGCGTAGAGGATTGGCTGTGCATAGAAGGAAGGGGGCGCGGAGAGGTAGATGCGCAGGAGTGGTGATGATTAGTGTGGGTGTTACTAATTGGCTGGGCGGTGAGGCCAGGGGTGGTACAAGGCCGACGAGGCAAGCGAGTCAGTGCAAAAACAACGACGGCAAGGAGATAAGGGTGGTGACGGCGTGCATCGCCACGGCACATGGGAGACAGGGGTGATGCCACATAGTGCAAGCACAGGTGGTGTGACGTGGCTCAGCATGACCTGGTGCAGAGTGGTGTGGCGAGCGACTTGGTGGGTGCGGTATAGGTGTGGTGCGATACAATGTAAAGAATTGTAATTTGTTTGGCTTATAAAATATTATGTTTTTTTATTTTTCTTTATTAACGTGATAATTTTTTTTGTTCTCCATAGCGAATAGAACTAAATTGTATATCATGGATGCATATAAATATAATGTATGTTCGCGTGTCAATTTGATGCCATGTACGAGAAACTTTCTGGCCTTTAGTTGCCTTGGCTGGGAATCCAAATCAAAATCGTGTTGTTTTGTCTAGTATTTTTTGTGAGTCAGAGTTTAATTAGGATATTTTTTGGGTTCAACTACACATTGGTGACCAATCAATGCAGAATTTTCATCAAAGTGATAAAGTCTAGTCGAGTTGGATGGATTCCTGGTTCCTAACGTGTATTTTTGAAGTCTTTGATGACAAATACTTCATCATTCATAAATATATTGATGTAATATCTGTGACTATTTGCGATGAATCTGCACCAACACCATTATATAATGATGGATTTATCATAATCTAACTATATAAATATTTATCTTTTTCTCTGATAAATGATATAATTCCTAGGCTTTAGTGGTAAAAAAATGCGACGAAACAATTTTAATCTTAGATGATATATGCAGAATTTGAATTCTTTGGTTGTATGCTAAAACATGAGTGTCGCTGCTCTCCTCTCTTCAGATCTTGTTGATGTTGACGTTAATTCTATAAATTAATTACAAAAGCATACCACCAAACAGTCCTAGTCCTAGTTGCAGGCGTCCGTCGCCGTGTGGCTAGACCGGCGGCACGGCACGCGGCTCATTGGGCTCTCACGGCTTGAACTGCAGCTGCAAATTCCCGTCGCCGGCTAGACGCAATGTATTCAAGTCAGACATGTATCGCTATGGTATGTATGTGCTTGTTTTACAGTAGTATATATGCATAGCTTAAGCCTGATTCGTTTAGAACTCTAGTTAGTTAGTAGGAATTAATCAGACAAACAGCCCAGTTTGATTCCATCCATTACCACGTAAAGGTTCTAGAGACTGATTCTAATTCCGATTCCGCGAGGTTGCATGCCCGGACTTCTTTTATCATAAATTAATCTCATCCATCGGAATCTAATCTAATAAGATCGAACGGTAAATATTTATTCTTTTTTTATTAATGTGATGATTTCAGTAAATATGGTGGGTTCTTAGAATACATTTATTATATATTAAATTCAGTTCAATTTTTATGTAGCTTCGCGTAAAATTACACGGGGAGATTATTATTATTATGTTCCTTGCAGCAGTGCAGCTTTCTGATAAAACAGTCAACACATAATTATATCAAATTTTGCTGCTCTGCAATTAACACTGCGGAAATTAGGGGTGTGCTTGGTGACCAATTGATGTGCTGGGCTTGTTTGGGAAGCAGTGTCTGGAGGAGCCAGCACGATGTGGGGAAAGAAAAGAAGGGCCAACTCCTCAGGCCAGTTTTCCTTGGACGCTTCGCGTTGCGAAATGGGCCTAAATCAAGCACAGAAAGTCCAGTTTCTCTACTCCTCTCCACGACTATCCTCTGCATCTACCTTCTTGTTGAGCACAATTCATGAATACAATTCACCATCAGTAAAAAAAAAATTAAGGGACAAATTTGAAGCTACCGTTATCTTAAAGACATGATACAATCCGATTCAAACAATATGAACCTTGCCAAGAGCCTACTTTAATTCGAGGCCCTGTGAAGCTGTCTTTCATCTTGTGGTCATGATGAAGCAGCTGTTCTTGAAAAAGAGGCTGACAAGGATCGCGATGAGAGGGAGCGGAGCGTGGGTGGGAGGCAAAAGAAGGAAAGAGATACTAGCTATCTTGCCTATATGATTGATATGATGATGTCACAACATCATATTTTCAAAAACAGGATCGTGTTTGTATATAAATAATAAATAAATATAAAAATAATTATAATGAGAAAAGGTTAAGGTTTCAATTTGTAGTGGCAGTAACATATTTCTGTGTACCAAAATATAAAGTGTAATAGTAACAGTTTTGCACGATCTTGTACTTTGCTCATTATTTTATTTTCATGATATGTCACATATGAAATTAAATATGAGTATAATTGTTACTTAAGTGTCACTAGATAAATATATTATTGGTAGCTTAATTATTAGTTAAAGATTACAAATATTGATTTCTCTAAATACATGTATGTCTTATATTTTGGACAGTGACATAGTTAATTGATAATCTTGGTTTAGGCTTTTCATATACTTCAAAAATATAATTATATTTAAGCTAGAAGTATCAGTAAAGCATCGATAAGAATCCAAGTATCCAGGATTCATTTATTTTTTAAAAAATGCAAATCACCGATACATTTTCGACAATATCCAATATATACACGTATCCGATAAGATATATGATTGTATTTGCATTTCCTAGGATGTGGTCCCTTTATCAATTTTTTTTAATTAGATATGTGTAGAGTGGTCCTAACCATTCCTTTTTGGATGGACGCTCGAGATCGGGCCTAATGCATAACAGTGCTCTTCTGCCGTAGCAAGAGCTACTGCAAACGATCCATGTCCCTCCTACGGTCCTCTTGGACCTACTTTGAAGTTCCACGCCCCGTGCTCCTGTGCGTAAAGACACCGTACTCCTACAATCTATACTCGTCTGTTGATACTACTACTATCCACTTCTGCAACATATCAACACAAGCCAAGGTGAAAGACTTAAGAGTAAGGTTGTATTCTTAAGTGAACAACGGTTTTTATACATATGTTTTTTAAACTATTAAATGTTACTTTTTAAAAAATTATAAAGTTTCTCTTTTTTAGAAAAAATAATATTTTTATTTTATGATAATTAATTTTATTGTTTATATTATTAAAAAAGTATTAAAAATATTTTTTTTATTTTCCATCAGCCACCAGTTTCAGACAAAGCCTAGCCAGTGCAAGACCAGATGGAGCAACCGAGGTGGGGGCTGACTCTCCGAAATGACCGAGTCTTTGCATAGGATTCTATGGTTCGTTGGGCACTTCCGGTCCTGACAGGATCTGACAAGCGTAAAGGTCCTCACAAAAAGATGACCACTGCTTGCTCAATATAAACAGGTTACAAGGACAGATTCAGCGAGGGAAAGCAACGCCGCCCCAGCCGGAAAGGTTACAGCTCATCAGCTGCACTGCAGCCCAGCCTGTGGGAAGGATATTACTCCCACGTAAAGTCTACTACCGCAAGTGTGAGCACGTACGAGCAGCTCCTGTCACCAAAGCCTCTTTGCAATGGCAGTCCACTGTACTCTCTAGTCCATAATTATTACTACTCCATTCATTCGAATACTGTAGCATCTCTAGTAAATATAAATATTTTTAGAGAACTAATACCTCCGTAAAAAACATTTCAGCTTTAGACATAAATATCAATAACCATTTATTCAGATTGTATATATATAAGTAAAGTATTAATGAGATAGAGTAAGTATTTTCTCAATCCATACTATCATTATTTACATTATTTACCAATCATGTAAACTTCTACTGACATAAAGTAATTTTAACTTCACCTTAATCTCTACTAAAACTTATAAAAATATCTATATTTATGAATAGAGAAAGTACAAATAGCTTAAGTTACTGACGGGACATGAGTGGCAAGCACCTGTTTTTTTCCTTTTCCCAAGAGGCGAAAGGCACACCGGTTTTTTTTCTTAAGGCTATTGTTTTAGCTTTTCTAAAGGTTTATAATCTGCTTTGCACAAGCATTTATGTTGTAAAGTGGTCTATATGGTCTTAGAAGACAGTATGCCACTTAGGCTTAAGCTATTGTCTTTGAATGGCCTTAAAAAAGGTAACCATGGTTCTAACTGTGGGGATGAAAATAGTATGCCACTGACAGTATCAGCTACCGTTTTCGCTTTATATGTTAATTGTATTTTGATTTCATATTGTTCAATGAAAATGGTATAAGGATTTTTCCGACTGTTTTAACAGTTTATCCTTTCCATGTGAAATTTCTGAAAAAAATATCATATAATACCAACAAATGATCAAAACATAAAAAACTTAACCAAAACCATTGTGTTATTAGCATTGATACATAATATCATAATGAACTATTCAAACTACTTACTACTTTATATCTTTACTAATGACATTGGTTTATAACGTAAACATGATTGTAGTTTTTTGATGCGTTGATTCTAGAGTTTATATACGTTTTTGATTCTAATATTATAGTAATACCAATATCATTATAGATCTACTGTTCTAATTCTATTTTTTAAAAAAATAATAATATAAATGGTTTGAATATCTTTCGACCGTTTTTATCTCTAACTATTATTGGGTATTAGCTTCGTGTGCTAAGTTAGTTTTCAAACCAAGGCTCCCGTGCCTTCATGGAGACATGCGTACTCTCACGAGGCCACTCTCCTGGCTACGGTGGTGATGCATAAGCACGAGGCCCACCCCCGCCATGTCACCGTATTATAAATGCCCTTATGGAGAAAAAAATAATTGCTTAGGCTGGTTGGTCCAGTTTGAGCACTTTCATTCATTCAGAGCTCATTTTTTTAGTGTCACCCGGTGCAAAGTCCGCTGAAGACTTGATATCGATGGTGCTGATCAGCACTGGTGATTATAATATCAGTTTGTTTAGTTTCATGAAGCTTAAACTTTCGGAACTAGCCGTTGACGTCACATTTAAAAATGATCTTCTCAAGACTGAAACAATACAATAGCCAAGGCTCTAGAGGTCACCGCCACGTTTAGGTTGCTAACTGCTCCGTTCAAATGATCTTAATTACTGCTAGACCCTACTTTAAGGAATATTTATTCAAATCCTGCAGACCTGAAGAACCATCTTATTCAAACCAGGGCCTGAAGGTAATTCTATGCATGTCTCTTTCTCGTCGTTTTTCATTTGAAAACACACACACACACACACAAACTGAAAGCTACATAGCTGTATAATCTAGTGCAAATTAAAGGCAACTAACCTCAATTACATTGAGTTTAGATGCAGGATTAAGAAAAGCCTAAAATTCAAGGTGATCACAGCTCGTGAAGAACCGTAAACGAAGGCAGGCATCTACACTAAAATTTTGGGACCGAAATCTCAAATTTTCAATTTTGTGCGCACAGAGATAAATCAAATTCACAAGATTCTTATGTTTAGCACGACCATTTGGCCCTCCAAACAGCCGACCATAACGTCGTGGCCGTGGGAGCGTGGCACCATAAACAAAGTCACAAGAGCTCACAAATTGCCCCCATGCATGACATGCACGAAGATAGATTGCATGACGCAACTCATGAACACAATTCACCAGCGGCAGTGTGCACCTACCGGTATCTTAAATACGATATGATATGGTTCAAACAATTTGGACATGTAAATTAGCTAAAATGTACTTCAAATAGAAATAGCAGTAGGGTATATGCAAAGAATACTATAGCCTGTTATAGGTGATAGAAAAGTTGTCTAAATATTATAAGCAGTGTTTATAATTAATTTGAATAGGTCGTATTGTTCTTGGCCATCGTCTTGTATAGATAGTATAATGGTTATCACATTAGTCTATAAATATGTTGAGGACTATTGTTATCGTGATTTTTTAAAACCTTTAGGTCATAGCTCCAACAATATAATACATCATTTTATTTAGATAGATAATGCTATTTTAAAAGAATACCAATTCCTCTTTAACATATTGCTAGGAGCCCATAACATCATTATTAATCTTATTGACATAAATCTGCTAGCTACGCCTCAAATCCATTGTTGCTTAGGCATGTTTAACGGACTGACTAAGCATCTCTCTAAGCAATCTGTTGTACATGCCCTTATAAGAAACATAAAGAAACCGTCTGCTGATTTACAAACCAGTACAACTGCCGTTCTCGCCGTTTCCGTTTCGCAAAATCGTCAGAAACCTGCACGTGCCGCCATTCCGTAGGAGTCGTCATCTACCACCCAAACATGACTACGGTTTCACAGCCATGGCCCCCCACCAAGTCTAAAAACCCCAACACCTCCGCTTCCGCACGAAATTCCCCTTGCCCACATCACACCTCTCCCCAATCCTCCCACCCACCTAGGTCGTCGTCTTCTCCACACCCAGTTCAAAAATTCCTCCCCTCGCGCCCAATTTCCCAAACCCTAGCCGGGCCCGATTTGCCGCCGGCGGGGCGGGGGCGTCTACCGGATCCGTGCGCGGAACATGCGGGATCCCGGACCATGGCGACCGGACCCGATCTGAGCTCCCCCGCCGCCGCCGTCTCCGCCGGAGCGGCGTCGTCGTCGTCGGCGGCGGCGGCTAAGAAGGACCGCCACATCGTGAGTTGGAGCGCCGAGGTGCGTGTGTCTCTTGTGTGTTACTGGATCTCGGAATTTCGTTGTGCGTTTGCAGTTTCCTGCTCGATTCCGCTGCCTACAGCTCGGGGCTCCACTCCTGTGGCGATTACTCCCCACTTTTTGCCTAATAAGCGCAGGATTTTTCACACAGTTAGGCATAACCTGTCTGAATGGATTTTGGTTTTGTTATTTGATTCATATCACCTAATTCTGTGGTTTAAGCCAATATTTGTGAGCATTGAGAGTAGTTTAAGTTTGAATTTGTGTCCACTTTTTTTAATAATGGAAATGTGTATTACACCTCCGGAAATTTGTGTCTACTAATTGTTAGCTTCATATGCTGTTGAACCTATCATGGGAGTGCCTCTGCGATTTTTTTTTACTTCTAGACCAAACTGTTTTTGTGATGCTTGCACCTTTCTTCCTGTAGGAGGATGATGTGCTTCGTACTCAAATTGCGCTTCATGGAACTGATAAGTACGAATTCTTCCCGCTTCCCATCTCAATTAACTGTCTTCTTGATTTAATCACCATATTTTACACTTTTTTCCCCGTTGGTAGCTGGACAATTATAGCGGCACAATACAAGGACAAGACGGCCAGGCAGTGCAGGAGAAGGTGAGTACAGTGTACCTCTCCCTCTTCTGACAAAAGAGTGGTTTTAGTTGGAATTTTGTTTGAATTTCTAACGAAATATGCATATTGCCCTGCTCATTTTTTCTTTGCTTGTTTACTGCTGCAGATGGTACAATTATTTGAACTCAGAGTGCAAGACAGGAGGGTGGTCCCGGGAAGAGGACTTGCTATTGTGTGAGGTGGGATATAGATATCTTCTGGCATTTTAATTATTCGGTCCACGCAGTGAATTTCATTGAATTTAGGAATTGCTGCTGTGCTACATAAAATGTTTATGATTTTTTGGTCAAACTTTGGAATTTCTGAATTGGCAAATATGCATCGGTTGCTTCCTTGGTAAGACAACAGCCCAAGCATATTGGTGTGACTATGGAGTTGAGAATGTATGCAGCTTGGAGATTATGCCCAATTGCAGATTATCAGGAAACAATTGGGATTCTTTTGTGCATAATAGGAGATAGGTGCTTATTTTTGTATATATATAAGAGAAGTCTAGATGGGCTCATGCATTTATGGTTTTGTAATATCATTATTTAGTTCTTAATTTGGTTGCAAGTTTTGTGTTCTGACAGATTTGTAACTCTGCATACTGGAAACCCTAAACCACCTGTCTGCGCAGATTGGTTGTTTTCATAATTATTTGTTCCTACCTTAGACTCCTTATCAAGATTGAATAATATATTCTTCCCTACTTGGAATTGTTATGCAGGCTCAAAAGGTTCTTGGGAACAAATGGACTGAAATAGCAAAGGTTGTCTCAGGCAGGTGGGTTTCTTGTATCGTGTAGTTTGCTGTAAGGTGAAAAGAGAAATAGATATTAGATATGCGTAATAAAATGTCTGACATGTTTTTTTTGTTTGTTTGTTTACAACAGAACTGATAATGCAGTGAAGAATCGGTTTTCTACTCTATGCAAAAGACGGGCCAAGGATGATGAGCTATTCAAGGAAAATGGATCATCATGTTCCAGTGCAAATGCAAAGAGGGCATTGGCACAGACTGAGTGCCACACATCTGGTGCAGCTAGCTCTGCACCACCTATTAAGCAGATGAGGTATACATAATACTAGCTGCTCTTTTTTGTATTAAGCATGCGAAGCAACTTACCATGTTTTGTTTGGCAACTAGGCCATGTAATTCTGATTTCAAGGAGAATATGGCACCAAATATGAGATTACTTGGACAAGACAAGAGCATGCAGGAAGATTCTCGACAGCCTCTTGCAACTGTTTATCAAATCAAACAAGCTAATGTGAATTTGATGGCTACCCAAAATCTTGTTGCTAAAACTGCAGAAAAACAACCATTCGGCGAGGAACAGAATTGTAAGCCTATTTTCCTGTATCATGCGCATTTGATTTTGATGTGTGTGTTTTGTCTCTCAGTGTTTCAATCACACCCACGTGCATAATTTCAGGTGTTAAGGGTGAGGGTAATTTTTTGAACAAGGATGATCCAAAAATTGCGACTTTATTGCAGCAAGCCGACTTGCTTTGCTCCCTAGCAACAAAAATAAATACTGAAAATACAGGCCAAAGTATGGATGAAGCCTGGCAGGTATGACAGCACCAACATGTTGCTCAGAACTTAGGTTTGCAGACTTGTGCTCTATTTGAAATAAATTGCGTTGTACCTGTTTCAGCAACTACAACATCATTTGGATAAGAAAGATGATAATGACATGTCAGAGAGCAGTATGTCGGGAATGGCTTCACTCCTAGAGGATCTTGATGATTTAATTGTAGACCCCTATGAGAATGAAGAGGAAGATGATCAGAAGTTAAGGTAATAATAATTTCTTCATGATTTTAGTTAAAATATATTTTCTCAGTTGTTGACCCACCAATTACTGTGCAAACAGGGAGCAGACCGAACAGATTGATGTGCAGAACGAGCAAAATCCTTCACAAACTAGCATGGAAGTTACATCACAAATGGTTCCTAGAAATGAAATGGAGGATTGCCTAAATGATAAGAGCACGGAAGATAATAATATGGAACCTTGCCCAGGTAACCTATGCTCTTAACTATTTGGTAAAAATGCTGTTTGAGCCACACAAAGAAAATCAACTGAATTCTTGAGACTGAAGCAGGTGCAAATATACCAACATCTGAAAACTTGAGCGAGGCTGCTATTGAGGATAGCTTGCTTCAGTGTGTGGAATACAGCTCCCCTTTACATATTGTTATTCAAGCTAAAGCGGATGCAGATATAGCAGCGTTGGAGAACCTTGGTGAGGTTCTCGAGAAGTGTATCAAATCTGTCTCCCCTGCTGACACAACTACCCAAACTGAAGCAGATGCAGAAACACCAGCATCTGAGAAGTTAATTGAGGTTATCAAATATAACAAACCTACATGCATGGAATTCGCTTCGCCTGCTCATACAGTTCCAACATTCCTGCCGTACGCAGATGATATGCCCACTCCAAAATTTACTGCCAGTGTAAGCTTTCAACTGCTTGACATATGGCTGGTTCATAGCCAGCAATTAATACTTTGCCTGAAACAAATAATTAATAAAAGTGTAAATTTCATATAACTGCAAATCTAGTGACAGAATTATCAAGTTGCTACAACATTTGAGGCTCTATTTTATAGAGCTACAACCTTAGCGTTGGAAATTATTAGATAGCTGCAACCTTTTTGAGTTACTCTGTTACTAACATACTGGGCCCACATGTCATATAGAGATAATTATTAGCACCCTCTCAAACATCTATGTACAATATCTGGGATCCAAAATGTCAGTAACGGGGTGACCCAAAGGAGTTGTAGCTATATAATAATTTCCATCGCTAATGTTGCAGCTCTCTAAAATAAGCCGTAAATGTTGCAGCAATTTGATAATTTTTTCACTAGATTTGTAGTTCTTTGAAATTTACTCTTAATAATAATATATTTACATTTCTTATTTGAATTTCCAGGAGAGAAATTTTTTGCTGTCTGTGCTTGAGTTGACCTCACCAGGGTCGAGGCTAGACACTTCTCAGCAGCCTTCTTGCAAAAGGGCTCTCCTTAATAGCCTATGAAAGTGGTACCAATTTGTTGTAAGTACATTTTAAAATTTTCTGCATTATAGGTTTGCATGGGATCCAACCCCAAGCCTGTCATGCATGCTCCTCAGCATGCCTACTATTTCAGCGTGTGTTAACTAGGAGGTTCTTTCACATACTCCTATTTGCATCAAGCTTGGCACCTTGGCTATCTCAGGTCCAAGTCCAGCTGTTTATATATGAGATCTCAGTTGTTGTAAGAGTCTCATAGTTTGTTTGGTTGTACATATTGCATTGGCAGTGTTGTAGAATCATACGGGGATTAAGAGGGGTGATGTTGCAAAAGAGTTTACAGCTTGTATCCAAAATGTAGAATAAGTACTATTCTTTGTGTAATTAACTCCTGTAACCTTTCGATGTGGTGCGGAATATATTGGTTTGGTGTGTAGTGTGATTAAACGGATTTTTTTCACTGAGCACATGTGGCGACATGATATACTACTGTATGAACTCCCTGTTGTTGGGAAATTGCCTTCAATGATGCTCAATTGGTTGCCCAGTTTGAATATTCATCTTCTACCTGCCACTTGTCCAGAGATGTGCATCCTTTTCATGGTGCAATATGGCATGATCTACGTCTGACTAGACCAACATCTAACGTATGGATTTTGGAACTTCCTTTATGTGCTTCCTAATCTTCTAACGATATGTTTTGTGCAAAAAAAAATTGAAATACTTTTCTAGGGCGAACTTTTTAATTTTGTAGGAGTTAATTCGTTCGTTTATAATTATGCTCTTAAATAGCTATTGCAAAATTCAGCTATTGCCTTTGTCAGTGGTGTTTTCGGCGCTGATGAACACTTCCATCCTCATGAAACTACAGTTAAAGGGAAAGAGAGAGAAAAAAAAGAAAAAAGAGAAAAAATATAGTTACGGGAAAAGGTAAGAAAAAGAAGGGAGAGAATATGTCAAACACAAAACGAAAATACAGTTAAAGGAAAAAAAGAGTGTGTGTTACTGGGCTCGGCTCAACAACTGCCTTCCCGCTCCAGGCCCAAAATAATAAGGCCGGCCCAACTAGTCAACTACTGCCTTCCAAGGTCCAAAATAATGGAATCCGAGGAGACGTAGGGCCACGTGTACACATCCTGCCCCCACCTCCACGCTCTGCTTTGTATCGTACTCCAGTTCGTCTTCACTTCCCGCCCGGTCGCCCAGGAGAGCACGCAGCGCAGCCAAGCCGCAGCGAGCCATCGATGGGGGCGTGACCTTCCCCGTGGGCGAGAGCGACCGGGAGGAGTCTTCTAGAACCCTCCACGTCCCGCAAGGTGGGTCGTCTTCTCCACCTCGGATCGAGTCTCTGTCGAGTTTTGAAGTTTGAACCTCTTCGGCGACCTCTCGAGTAGTTTTTCAATGCGTTTTTTTGGGTGGGGATTTTTTTTGTTCATTGCGTCAAACTTCCATGGCACTGGATACTTCGGTTTGGGATTGTTTTTCTTTCAGATTGTAATCTATTTGTGTGGAGGAGGTTAGTATGGCTCCGAAATTTGATCGTTTCTGGGGTTTTTGTTTGGTTCCTTTTGATTTGTTAGATACTGATCGTCGTATTCGAGGGTTTGAAGGTTTTGAATTTCACGAACAGTATGGGTACTTTCGTCGTTCGATCCTGCTGTGAAGACGCCATTTCGCTGACGATTTCTGCATAATAGTGTCGATTTTTTTTACTTTATTCGATTCCCCAATCGAAGAAATCCCCACGAAACGAGTATTGTTTGGACTCGCGTGAGCTTGTAACCGCCTGATTGGCCGCATGCGCTTCCCAGAGAAAAAATGGGGATTTTTCAATGTTTATTTAACGCTGGAGACCCTAATTTCCGGCTCAACTTTTTCAAATTTCCCCATCCTGAAATTTCCTCCTTAAATCTCGCCGTCTCGAGGATTTATTTATTTATTGGGTGCGGTTACTGCTCCACAGGGGTGAACGATTGATTGGGGCGTCGCGATGGACCTCGATCTCGTCGCCTCCTCTCCCGAAAGAAGGTGGATGGCCGAGTCAGCGGTGCGGCGGCGGCAGCAGCGCCGGTTCTCGTCGCCGTCGCTGAGGGCCTACCTCACGCCTGCCTTCGACGCCGTCGCCGCCGGCGCGGACGGTATCTCCTCTTACTCGGACTCTGTGTCGTCGTCTGGCGGGCTGGATCTCGGATTCGACGACTCCCTCCGCTACCGCCGCGCCTGCTTCTCCTCGACCTCTGACCTGGACCGGCGCCTCCTCCTCTACTCGCCACACTCAGGGCCGGTGTACCCGGTGCCGGCGGGCGGCGACGTGGTGGTAGCTGGAGGTTGCCGATATGACTCCAAGCGACAGGTAATGTGTTGCTTTCGAGATCCAGTTTCGCTTGCATTTCGAGTCTGAGTTCCAATCGGATAGAACTGATTTGGTTGAAAAAATCATGACTGATCACTGGTATTCTCTAGTATCTTGGTTTATGCCATGATTCGGCATTGTAGTACCTTTTGTTGTTGATCTTAAGGCAGTTCCATGATTCGGATATTTCATCCCTTTGATCTCAAAGGGAAGAAAAGAAAAGAAAACTGGTGTGGAACTCTCGATTATGTTATCAGGAGCTAAGGATTGAAGGTATATGTATGTTTCTGCAGGCAATTCTTGTTTCATTACGTCTGACAGTGAAGTGATGATGAGATAGAAAACAAGAAACAGATTACATCAGGTCAACTAATTTTAGTACTATTCTACATAAAATTGTGTCTCCAATAATTTTAGTACATGTTGGCCATGCCCTCAATGACATTTGTGTCTCCAATACATCTTTTGCATCAAATTAATTAACATGTAAACTGATTGAGTTTAATTATAGCGTCCACAGTTTAATTAAAGTAATCGATGTTGTTTTTTTTATTTCCATATGATTGGATTTGATTATGCATTTAAGAAGGCGATAACCAGTTGGCATACATTCTAGGTGGTGCGTGCCTTTGCGAGATGTGATATTTATAGTGTCTTGCTAACATTTTTAGTCTTTTCATCAGAAATATAAAGTACTAGAATCTTTAGAAATACAGAGTGCAAGAATCCTGGTTGTGTTTCAGTTACCCCTGCTTCAATGGCGCAAAACTATTATATGTTCTGTGCTGTCATCGTTCTTGCTATCCAGAGAGGCATCAGAATCAGACAGGCACGATTTATCCTGTAGACTTGTGTTGTCTAATCTTCTTGAATTGGATAAACAATTTTTGATCCAGTTTTTTTTGTTAGCTACCCTGTGCATTTGCATTCTTGTTCCCCGCTGTTTAGTTGTCCTTGTTGCTGACCCGAGAACATACAAATACAATTACTATTATTTTTGATAAGTGAGACTAAGAGCCTCTATACAGAGGGATCGGATTTATATATATATACAGTCCAATAGTCCAGTGATCTAACACCCCTCGCAGTCGTAGCGGGAGAGGAACAAACGTAGAGACTAGATCGAAAACTGATGAACAAAAGCGTGGGGAGGCCTTTAGTCATAATATCGGCGAACTGATGTGCCGATGGTACATGGAGCACCCAAACTTGTCCTAATACGACTTTATAACAGACAAAATGAATGTCGATATCTATGTGCTTCGTGCGTCGATGATGAACCGGGTTGGTGGTCATGTAGACAGTACTGACGTTGTCACAGTAAACAACGGTCGCAGGGGAGAGAGGTGCACGGAGCTCCTAGAGAAGCTGGTGAAGCCTGGAGGCTGCTGTTAGTAGATCGTTTCCGTCAAATGACCGTGAAGAAAGGCATTCTTCACGTCAAGCTGGTGGAACGGCTAAGAGTGCGAGGCATTGGACAGGAAGAGAGTGGCTATTGCCGATGGTGACAATGGGGGAGGAGGAGGAATGATAAGAGCGGAGTATACCAGCCAATGACGCCATGTGGGAGGACGCACCAGAGTCTAGCACCCAAGGGTGTTGAGGTTGGAGCGTCATCTGGTTGAGGGTGCCGCCGAGACTAGCCTAGTTTCAGGAGGGAACCGACTAGGTGGGTGGTGGTGGTAGCATCGGCTGAGGCGGCAGGATGGGAACCGATGCCAGGTGGGCCTGAGGATGGACGTCGAGAATCCCTGGTTGCTAGCCGATGGGACTACGCAGCTGGGGCCAGGGTGCCCAGGGGATGTAGCAGAGCCACAGACCCGTGGGACCGGCAGGCTGGACAGGGACTGAAGTAGGTCGCGATTGCATCGGACCGTGCCAGTTTTTGCCCTTGCCTTTGCCGGTGCCACCGGTGTGGGCTACGTTGTCATGGTTAGGGCCATGGTCGCCAGAGCCACGGGAGGGGGTGACAGCATAGTATGCTCGGCAGCCATGATCGGCTGCGGCGAGGAGAGCAGTGTGGGCCACGGTCTTCTCGTCGTTGGCCAGACGGAGTTCTTTAAGAACTCGCATGTCATGGGCACGGGCAAACGACGGAAGGGGTGTGGAGTTGGTGATATCGTTGATGGTGTTGGAGAAACGTGGGTTGAGGCCTCGCAAGAGGGTGAGGACGAGTTGGGAGTCGGCCACAGGGTGACCGATATCCTGAAAAGCTGTAGCCTTTACTTTAAGGCGCTAGCAGTATGAGGAGACAGAAGAGTCTCCTTGTACCATTGAGTGAAACTCGTTGAGTAAGAAGATGGCACGCGGCTGCTTATTGGCGAGGAAGATCCGCTCGATAGCCACCCAGAGATCCCGGGCAGTGGGGTCGGTGTCTTCCGAGCTGCCAGTTGTGCACGCAACACTCGGCGATATCCCACTGGGGGTCATTGGGTCGAGGTGGAGCGAAGCCATCGATGGGTGACCGGAGGCCAAACTTTCCACAGAGGGATTTAAAGAAAAATATCCACTTAGAGTAGTTGACGTTGAGGTCAAGAGAGATGGGAACGTGAGATTTCACGTTCACAGCGGCGTAGGGTGGTGAGAAGATCGGCGAGGTAGTGTCTAAGGTGTGGTCTGGGACGCCGAGGGCCGGAGTAGATTCGGCGACAGGGAGAGTACCGGAGCTAAGAGCTGACTCGGTGGCCATGACAAAAGGGAAACAGGGGGCAAGAAGCCGATGAGAGTAAGAGACTGATGAGAAAGGAGATCGGCCGATCAGGGAAGTGATTGGCCGATAGGGAGTGAGCTGATGATAAGGAAGGGTGGGCCAACCAGCCGATGGGAAGTGGTTGGCCGATTAAGGATAAGCAGCGGAGTAGTTGAGGGAAAGGTGGGTGACAGAGTAGGTAGGTAAGAGAGTGGGTGGGTCACGGACGTGCGAAGATTCGCGTCCATGAAGAGAAGTTTCATGTCCTTGGACTCGTGGAGGCAAAGGAGTGGAGCGGACGTGAAAACTCGAAGAGGGGCCGGACGCGAAAAGAGGAGGTTTGCGTCCGAGAGACAGAGATTCGTGTCCGTGGACATGTGGACACGTCGGAGTGGCTTGGACGTGAGTGGAGAAAGTTTGCGTCCGGGAGCAGTTGAGCGTGTCGGAAAAGCGGGAATCGAGAGAGAGTTCCAGTCGATAGAGGGCGGATGGGTCCAGCCGATGCAGGGCGGACGAGTCCAGCCAATGGAGACGATGAGCGCAGAGGTGCGTCGGCGTTGGAGGAAAAAAATACACGGGGCAAGAAAAAGAGCGAAGACGGGTGTGAGTCAAGACGAGGAGGCGGATGAAGACCGTCGCCTCATCGCGTGGAGGAGTAAGGGATGGAAGAGTGTGGTGGAAAAGAAGAAAGGAAAACATCTGCAGAGGAGACGGAAAGAAGGAGCCGAGACGAGAGAGCGAAGAGGAATACCGGGAAGAAAGTTGACGACGGGGAGAAAGCGTTGGCTCACCGATGGGAGGATGCTAGCGCGTCAAAATGTCTAGATCTGCTCTAATACCAGATAAGAATGTGTACAATAAGACTAAACCCTAACACGGTCGGGTCTATATATATATATATATAATCTAGTGGTCAGTGGTGTAAGTAATAATGACTTATTGTGGAAAAAAGTTGACCTACCATTTTAATCTAGCCCTGCTGTTAAACTTCACCGTGCGATTTTTCCTTTTCCGGGATGCTAGGTTAAGCAGTTACTTTTTCAGTGTAATAGATTAGTCAGGATTTATGACACAGGTATTGGATAGTCCCCAATCTAATAAACCGAAGACTTATTATCTCCTGTTATCTATTACCTATTATGTTATTCTTTCTTCATTCATTACCTGATTTGTTTTATGAAATGGTTGGCATATTTATTCAGCTTCATTGTTGAACTAAATCTGTCAGTAGTACGCTATATGGTTTACCCACATCATTATTTCAGGGCACTTGGATTTCTAACACCATTTTTTGCAGCTTCACTTTAGCCAATATAAATTCGCGGTTGACAATTACCGATTGTATCATGTTCCATTCTGAATAGGCGGTTGGTCAGACTGGTGCTCCAGGTTTTCAGGACTTCAACGACATCAATTCTCTCATTTCCCCATGGCAGCCAAGTGGAGGCATCTCGAACAAGCCACCTGCCGACATTCGATCACGGGAAGAAACCGTCATCCAAGCAACCAAGGCAGAGCTTTCAATACAAAAACCTGAAGTAACTACACCTTCAGCTCAGCCTGCATCTGCGCAGGCAGAGCCAATTGAGGAGGATGAAGGGTTGATAAATGAAACTCTTTATGGTCGAAGCAATCGACGAAGGCTGCCCGTTTTCAGAAGCATCTGTCCGGAATGAACGGTGGCCATTCTCAATATCTCAACGTGGATAATGGATCAAATTTGTTCTGTATATTCTCCTATGTCTTCACCTGTATGCGTACTTACTAGTAGTAAGCAGTAATTAGTCCCAAAAGAGTTTTCCTAGTTTTCTAGGAGAGAATCTCTCTCTCTCCAAATATTTAGATGAGGAAATTAGGAAATTATGCTGTAAGTATTCAGTTAAGCCAGCATCTGTTAATCCCTGCTATGTCATTGGAAGACAACTGTACTCATATGTACTTCAAGCTCTGTTCCTCTGCTTTAGAAATGCTCCTATGGTACAATGGTCATTTCTGTCACTTTTTCTGGTATGTACACGCCATACTTATATTACTAGTTGGCAAACCGCGCGTTGCCGCGGACAGTGATAGTACTATCGGTTGTCTTAGAATAATGTGGCATATATTTAGTTCCGTACAGGAAAAAAATGTTTTTCCAATACATGTGTGAATTTGAACTTTACAAATCAAATTTAAATTCATGTAAAAAAATGTGGTTGAACTTCAACATTCTAAATCATTCAGCTATATGGCCGTAGAGCTGAATAATAATATTTTACTGACTCATGGAGAGATAATAAAATAATAAAATAATTTGTTAGAAGTAATTATAGAAGACGGTATAAATAGATATATTAACTATTATAAAATTAAAATAGATTTAAAACAGTAGCTTAAGAAATTTATATATTAAAAGTTTTTATAAAAATTATATTGTTTCAGAAGTCAGGTAGCGTGCCATTTAATAGAATATATATGGTCCATACTTAGAAAATGAACAAAGAGCGATTGAAATTGTTTATAAATTAGATGTTTTGTTTAAAAATACAATTTATATTACTTTTGACTACAAATGCCAAATACTTATACATGAGAAATATATAGAATTGTTTTGATTCGACAAAACATCCCAATATCGAAGGTGAAGCATAGTAGTTCTACTATAGCACTGGGATGAGCTAGTGAACCGATGTGGCGGGACCCATGTATTAAAAAAAGTTTTTGTTACTAGCTTTGAGGTCATAAATATAGCAGCTGAACGGTCAGGATGGCAAAGCAAAGCAATCTGACGGCCTCAAGTTGACCACATGTAAGCTTCACTGTGCGTAGCAGTTGGATGAGCTAATGAATTGATGAGGTGGGACTCATTTATTTAAAAAGTTTTTGTTGCTAGGTTTGAGGTCATAAGTATAGCAGCTGACGATCAGGATGGCAAAGCGTAGCAATCCGACGGCCTCAAGTTGACACTGTAGTTTCTACAGTGTATTGTGAGAGTGAAGTTATCAAACGTGGCAGCTGGTCGTGAGGAAGCGCTTCACCAAGAAAAAAGAATTTATAGGATTAGATGGTTGATTTGCAGCCATCACCATTTAACACTAACAGGGAGTTTTTTCCTCTCTAGAATCTCCATGCATGCTTGAGTTGCTTCTGCAGATGTGAACCCAAGAACTGAAGCTTAATACGCCCAATCCACCTTGCAAGCATCATCATCCATCACAATACGCTAACACATCGTATTCACTAGGGTACAGAAAACAAAATAGTAAAACACACAATACACATTTCAACACGTTACTCTTACAGTACAGTACACTGGCTCTTTCGACAGCTGCTGATAGAGAGACCTAGTACAGAATACAGAGTGGCCAGAATGCAAAATTTGTCTCTCGTTGTTGGCATTACAGTTCTCCGTCGAGGTGCCGCGCCGGGGGCGGCGGCGACACCTTCCTTTTGAGCTTAACCGTGGTCTTCCCAAGCGTCTCCGCCGCCGCCCTCGCCGCCGACTCCGCGGCCTGCTCCACCTTCTCCTTGCCCATCTCCAGGTTCTCCTTGGCCGCCTTCTTCACCGACGCCGGGCTCCGCAGATCGTACCTTGGCACACACACGCCGCCGTGAGAATACACATTTCGACCGTCGCGCCGTTTCTCGAACAGCACCATGCGACCTTCTCACTGGCCGAAGAGGCACGTGCAACGCAACATAATACATGCATGTAGTTGCAAATATAATTGCAACAGGATTGACATGGCACGGATGATGAGAGTGATTTACCGCGGCTCCGGCGGCCGGAGCTTCAGGCACGCCAGCTTCGCCCAGGCGCGGACGGCGTCGAGCCAGCTCTCGTGTCCGGCGAGGCCGATGGCCAGCTCGACCGGTTCGCGGGGGACGTCCTCGCCGTTGGTCCGCATCGCCGGCGGCGTCGGCGACAGCAAGAACACGAGGAGAGAGGCCACGACGAGGAGGAGGACGAGCGCCACGACGGTTGTGGCCGTGTCGCTCGCCGCCTCCGTCGCGACGGCGCCGTTTCTCGTTCTTCCGCCATTGTTGCTTCCGCCGGCCATGGTTGTCCTCGATCGGTGATGGAGATCGAGAGAGGAAGAAAACTAGAGCACTGTGGCATCGTCCATGGATTGGCCCCTCGGAGCGTGGTGGTGGCTGTGAGCTTTCTTCGCGGCGGTTGACACGTCCGGCGATACGTGTGGATCTCCCGGAGGAACAGTCGCCGGAGCAGGCAGCGAGGCAGCCGGCGACGGCGCCACGTGTCACGCCACGTACGCAACTGCTTGATTAAAATATATCACATCACAACACGAGCCGCAACGTGCCACGTCTAACTAATTAATCAGCCTCTTAACAAAAAATGATAATAATAATGTGACTATAAGCATGGTCGCTATACGTGACAGTACAGCATGTTTAGTGTCGTAACCAGGCGTAGTTTAATTGATGTCGTACCTTTAATTATGCGTCGTCGTGTAACGGACGATGAGTTGATTGCACGCAAACAAGCGATGTAACGCACGAATGATAATATCTAATACCAACTGAAGTTAACAGGTTACAAATGGACAACACGTAGCTAGCGAGTGGTTTTGTCTGAAGTAAATACGATTTGCACATTTCCTTGGATGTTTCACCAAACGTGTTGGAATTTAATCTCATTTGTTACCCTAAATTACCACTAATTCGATCGTCCACCGAACAATGTTTGAAACTGGATCTGGTCTTTTTTGGCCTAATTACCTCGTTCCAAGAAGCCTTTCCGGCTAACAACCCGGTGTACATGTATGTATTCGATGCTAATCCTTAAGCTAATCAAGTTATAGATTGTATTCATGGCAGTTTGGCACCAACTAATGAACAGAGAACCGTCAGTCCATCAAAGAAAAAGTAGGGTAATGTGCACCTACGTGTTCGGTTGGATGGCACCAGGGCGACTGTAGCAATCCATGAACAGTAGTACTGTTTGTTGAAAACACCTGACTAAACAATGATAGAGATTTTTCTTTCGGATAATGTAGAAATCGAACCGATTCACGTAAACTTAATAAATTTAGCTTTTCAAAGTAGGACTAGGTGCATGGATTTTCTTAATAAGAACTTAGTAGTTTTTTTTTATTAAAATGAGTTAAAATTCTAGAAAAAATAGCACCGAGGTATGGTGGTGAAGTTATGCCCTCATGATTCAATCCATCATGATACAAATGCTAGAGATTAAAATTACGTTCACTTGTATTTTTATTAGAATTTTAGTTTTATTCACAGCTCTATTATTATTATTAGGCCGCAAAATCTTGGCTGTATGTTAAAGGGGACGTGATGGTGTGTGTAAAACAAATTAACATTACACCCTCCACCCAATTTTAGTCTCCATATAAGGGTTATGCCCTGAGACTGAGACCAAGATAACGAAAAGTCTTCTGTTCTGAATTTAAACCACATCGATTAAGTCACATTGACGCCATGCGAAGCAGCTTCCGATACCATGCGCAACTGCTCTCGATGACGCATCGATTCCACTCTGACGAAAACCACGCCCACACTATTATATACTCATATCAATTCCAAAATGTTTAGCTTTTAATCATGTGTAGATTGTTTTTGGATGGAGGAAGTACAAACCAAGGCAAGGTAAAGGCAAATGATGCAAGATCTAACGAGAGAGGAAACCGAGCTGCATAAAAAGGCTCGACCACAAGAGAAGAACCCACCTCAAAGTAGTCCAAACACCACCACCACTCGACCACAAGCAAGCGCGCCTCCCGCAAGCCACGAAACCGGCGATGCCCCACCGCCACGCCGCCGCGCACGGCGAGGGCGAGGGAGAGGAGGAGGCCCCGTCGCCGCGGCCGTCCTCCGCCGGCTGCTACACCTTCCTCCGCTCCGCGTCCCGCCGCGGCGGCGGGTACCGGCGCCTCGACAGCTCCGCCGCGGCGGCGGCATCGGCCGTGATCAGGGTGGAGGTGGGGACGACGAAGGGGGAGAGGAGCGTGTTCCACGTCGACCCGGCCGTGCTGGAGGCGGGGCCGGTGCGGCGCCTCCTCGCGGCGGCCGGGCGGCGGACCCGCGGCGGCGCGGTGGCGGTGGCCGTGGACGCGTTGCTGTTCGAGCACCTGCTGTGGCTGCAGGCGGCCCGTAACAAGGGGATGCTGGGTTACGATGACGACGACGACGAATCAGCCGCCGCTGACCTGTCGGAGATCGTCGAGTTCTACTCGCAGGACGACATCGACGACGCCGGCCACCACGGGTTCTAAAGCCAAATCGATCTCTCCAAAGTTTCATCATCTAGTTATATGTACAGGATCATAATCAATCCCCACCAAAATAGAAATAAGTTGGTGTTCTATACATAAATTAATTGCTCCTATGAGTCACAAATATGCATCTGGGATCAAATCACAAATGAGACAAATCTAGGTGTATGTGGTACAGTTATAATTAATCAGTAGTAAATAAATACAGCTTATTATGGTTGATTAATGAGACGATGGAATGCATGTATGCTGTAATGCTTCTCTAAATTAAGTGGTATTTACCAACTTATCATCATCATCTTGGCGTTCTCTGGATTGAGTAAAGAGTTTTTGTTTTGTTTTTTCTGCCGACAAATAATTTGCCAGCTCAAATGGAAGCATGGAAGAACACCTGAGCTCAGCTCAGCTCTGCTTCGCGGGTGAGCTGCTGCTTTCTCTGATGAATCGTTGTGACCACTCGTAGTAGCAATTAATCTTAATAAACTGAGACGACGCCGGTGGACGTGCCAACTGCCGACGCGTGACGTCGCCTCAAATGATGCCGCAATTCACTCGCGGGGGATCACATCACCGGCCGGTGTGCTGTCCCCTTCGTCGCCCGCCGCCGTCTCCGGTTCTCCGGCGACGTCGCGCTGCTGCTGCTGGGCTAACGAATGGAGAATGGACAGTTTAGTGAACTTCCTGGGTAAAAGACTTGAGATTTTGGGCCTCCAAATGCAACATACCAGGGACTGTCACCATCTCAAGTCATCCGGTATTCCGGTGTGTGTGCATTGTGCCCCCTGTTTTGGACCGTTATTATCGCTTGCGATCTGAAAAACTTTGCATTTTGGCCCCTAATCGACAGTTTGTGAAACTGATGACAGCGACGGCGGTGCACAGTGTCCAAAGATATACACAAACAATCTCTCAAGTCCGATGTGAACTGAGCTCCAGATCAACCAACATGCAATCCAGCATGCAAAGCTTAAGCTTCAGGAGATCTTTGGTTTCCGACGGATGTAAAAGCTACACATGGAAATGGCAAACTGGCAATATGAATACCATCAAAGCTGTTCTGTGATTGATCAAACAAACTATACAGTAGTAGATAAAGATTGGCTTGAACTTTGAAGGTACCAACCATGCCCAGATATTCAGTTACATAAATAACTGGGGTACATACAGAAGTGTGATTTCAAATACACTATCTGCACAGCAATGTAAATGCCAGCTCTGCACAAAAAATAGCCATGATAAGAAGAAAGCCATCAAGACAAACCATACAGTACCACACACATTCCAGGTGACCGCTCTAACTAGATTGACTGCAGGTGTAAGAACAAGCATTGCGAGAGCTCCAATGTCTTCCCAAATCCCAAGTAGCGTATTGCTTCCAGCAAGATGTGAATAAAAGATCTGGGAGTACTTGAACAGCTTCAACATCTTCGAAGTTAGATTGGTCCCTATGAGGTTCTAAACATATGAAAGGGAGGTAGAGCATTGTATCTCACTGAGTTGCCTGAGTTCTATACACTTCCATCGGTTCAAGCTAGTCTTGCAGTGGTCTTGCTTCAAATCCGCCTTCCTTCCGTCTGACTAAGTTGTAGCGCATGTGGGTCCCCAGTATTCTGTCCCAGATTGAGAAAAAAGGCTGAGAGTAATTGTACTTTGAGCCTTGAAGCTGATGGTGGACATCATGATAGGCAGTATTGTTTTGGAACAAGGACTGGAAGACGTTATACGGTAACCAAAGTCCACAGTGATCATCAACTGTCTTGAGGACAGCAAAAGAGAAGAAGAATACAGAAGTCCTTGGTGTCATGCCAGAGACCAAGAAGGAGATAGCGCCACCCACAGTGTCTAAAAGGAGTCCCTCCAATGGATGGTTGTAGAGAGCCCCAATGGCGTAGGGAAC
This sequence comes from Oryza coarctata, assembly GCA_030770085.1. NCBI lineage: Eukaryota > Viridiplantae > Streptophyta > Magnoliopsida > Poales > Poaceae > Oryza > Oryza coarctata. Next base: position 18,408,501 of record CM061475.1, read on the forward strand.
TATCAGCCGATGATGTTGTGAATGGATGTGCCGGTAGAGGAATTTGTTCTGGTGCATGTAGCGGTGCACAAAATATTGCCATGAATCCATCACAAGCATTGCAACCAAAAACTGGAAGGCTTGAACGATGATAGAAGGCTGGACTACAACTGCTGAACTATCTGAAGTAACCTGCAAATCATTCACAACTGGGTAAGAAAGGTGGCATAATCAATAAGTTTCCCATTAGAAAAACAAACCTCCCATTAGAAAAACAAACCACAGCTTTAACTTACTGAATCTCCTCAACATCATGGCAAAATAGCACTAATGTGATATAAGCACACTAACAATGACATTAATGATACATAGGGAAATGGCAGGTAGATTATTATAGAAGCCAATTTCTCCCAAATCTGTAACCTCACATGATACTATGTACAGGGCTCAGAGCTTAATTATACCAAAAAAAGGTCCACACCAATACATACAACAGGTACAATTATACCAAGAAATGCTATGGTCTCACAATACAAATTTATTGCTCGTCTGAAACAAGTTGGTTTCTGTTCCGAAACATTTGAACAAGCAGCATTATGTTCCTTTGTTGGATGCAGGCAAACAGCTAAGAGCCACAAGCAAAACAACCTTGCCGAGCATTTTCAGGAGAAGGTACACAGACACCATAATGTGCAGTTGTCCATCGGTAAAAGTTCACAAGCTTAAGAGGTCATGGAACATATACGCACACCATACCGAGGACAACTGAGATAACGTCTGCAAAAGGAACTGCCCACACACAAAATTGAGTGGAAATGAAATTTACTATAACATCTACTAGTAAATGTGCAAAAGGGAATTTCTCTTTGGTATGCCTACGCTCTTACTAATTCATATCAGAACCTTGTTTCCCTTCCTAAACTAAGAATCATCACCAGACAGACAGCAAAACTGACTCTACACATTATAGGTTTCCCAATGAAGTATGTGAATTATCACAGTAATGGTAGCAAGGAGCCTGACGGTTTGCATTGCGAAATAACTATCAAAGTAACAACTAACACAGACCAATGGAATGAACGTCTGGAACTAAAAAAATGTGTACAAGTCCAACACCATGATTATCTTTATATTATAATAGACCTTGCCTATCTGATTCTGAACTTAGATTAGTTCATCTCTATGGCTGTGTCACACTGCATCAGAACCTGAACATCACTACAACAATGTTAATGGATCCTTTACCATGAACAGGATCATCGCCACAATGGCCTGCACGAGCTGCTGCAGGAGCACGCCGCGGATGACGGCGGGGAGGCTGACGAGGTTCTTCTCCTCCTCCTCCGCACGTGTGTGGAGCCTGTACCGCTCCAGCGGCCGCCGGTGCAGTATCAGCTGGTAGCCGCCGGCGTACACCCAGTACAGCAGGATGGGCGCGAACGTCCCCATCGTCTCGTCGCTCACGTACCCTTCCCATAGCACCATCTCCGCCCGCCTTCTCTCCTCCTCCTCTCTCCTCTTAACCACAAGCCCTCCTGCCGGATTAAGGTTTCACGCCGCCTCCACGTAGATCTAGGGGACAGGAACCGGTCGTCTTCCTGTTCCTGGAGGTCGCCCCGGTTGGGGAGAATTTGGGGATTTGTTGGGATAAACAGAAATTGCAAAATCGAGAACCGTACAAGAGATCTTTTTTCAGAATTTTTTTTCCTGCAGAATGGAAATGAAAACCGGAAGAGGCGAAGGATGAATTGATGGCTTGGAAAGATTAGTTTGTGGAGCAGATTCAAGAGCAAATCAAAAGGGTGGGCTTCATCTCCCCTTTTTATTTGTCCTTCCTTTGTTTTTGGAGGTGACAGAGATGAAGAATTATTGCACGCGGATATTCCTTGTTAATTGGGGAGGGGATTTGGCTCCCAATAATTAACACTGTTTTTTTTCCCTAAAGAGAGCAACCGGGAAGAGACCTCCTCACAATAAATAGATCTAATATATACACCCACCCTTAGCATATACTCGAAAAGATAGAGGCTACGAAAAAAACCGTGAAAGAATACCGACGTGGGTATAATTTCTACTAAAAAAATATTGACGTGGATATAATAGCAGGCATTCAAGCTTTAAACCTTGTTAAGTGAAATTGTTAATTCAAAACTTCACCACCATAATCAAATATGCTTTCTTACAAAAAGAGCTTATGTAAATTAGCTAGACGGTACGCAAGCATATCAATCCCATTTCCCATTGGTAAAATTGTTCACCATCAGCGAGAGGCTGCTCAAATGGGTTGACAATGCGAAAGTACCATAGTAGAATCATCGTAAATATAAATAAATTGTAAGTAATAATACAAATTACTATAGTAGTAGCAACAATGGCCACAAGTAACTTCACACTTTAGTTTAGACGTCACTAATGCATGTCATCGTTTTGCTTAGATGGATTATAAGCCGTAATGTTTATTAATGATTAAAAATTAATTAACTGATAAAATTATATGTGTGTGTGTGTTTTAATGATTTAAAAGTGAATGTAAAAAATAACCTATATTAAAAGATTTTTTAAATAAAAATTTTATCTAAAGGTAAACATGGGGTGGATTGTCTCCCGTTTAGCCTTCTACACAGTTCGCCACAGATTTAGTCAACTGCCCGTAACTGTAGATGTCGAAGGATCATATGAGCTGTAACTTCCAATCTTCCACGATCTCAGGGAACATCGACAGCTTAACTAAGCTGGTTGATAAAACTGATTTAAGGAGCAAACAAGGAGATCTACACGAAGTGGACGTCACGTTTCGCAAACCAATCATTAAAGGCCAACGTGATGAAACAGCTCGTTTCGCCAATCAGCTAATCGCAATATGACACTGCATTGTCACAGGCAAGGGAACAGCAATTTTCCATACATCCTTCTACGTATCATCGCCTCCATTGCAGTAAAATTGGAGTATTTATATTAATAAGTATATATAGGTAACATTGAGACAATCGGCATCAACAGCCACGACATTATTTTACGATTTGTGATAAATAATCGAAGCACGAGTAATAATACCTTTTCCAAGTCGCCATCATGTTCTTCGTCATTAAAAAAGGGTAAGCCATTGGATAGATAAGAAAACCTGGGGCACTTGTAGCATGGGAATCATCTTCCATCTTTCTAAAGATAAGCAAGAATCTTTCCATGTGTTCAACTGCTGTGCCATGACTCTTGGTTCATCGGTGACTCGACCATATATAGCAACAGGAAGATCAGACAAAGATCAAAATTACAAGGCTAACTTGACAGAAGAAAAATCTCTGTTTACGTTTTGCTTGCATCGAAATGTTTTTTGTGAACAGCCTATCATCTATGGGCATCATATCTAGCAAAATAACGAGCAGTAAAATGGCTGCTGCTCAAAATTCTCGTAGCTCATACCACCTTCCAGGTTTGCAGAACGTGTCCATTACAATATACCTAAACTTTCTTAACGATCTGGACAACGTCCTCATCCTCAAGCTCATGTTCCTGCATTGCGCTTCCAAATTAATACTAGGTGATAATGGGAGCGAAACATGGTAATGGTTGAAGAATGCCTACCTTGCCAACTCTCTGAGGCTTATGCTTCACGCTAGAACCCCAAACCAGTGCACTGAAGTTTTTCAACAGTTAGCCACAAACAAATAACAGGGACAAAAATATTCGTGCCCTCGTCATTTCACTTATGCTTATAAGCTAAAATATGAATTTTAAAACTTACTTTTGAAGTTAATTTTATGTTTTTTCATTGTAGTTTATTTCACAATATTTGTTTTTAAATCGCTAAGGATACATATATAAAAGTTTTATTCACAAATTATTTTTTGGTTGCTAATACGCCATACGGATAAGCATAAGCATAAATGAAATAATGGGGTAGTCAGCCATGATACAAATGGAGATACTCACTATTTAAACTGCTTCACCATGTCCTTGTGGATTCTGTTGCAGAAGTCTTCCACTGTTTTCTTCTTGGAGGATACGATTACAGGGTCCTCATAATCTGGGTTTAAACCTTTTGGTTTTGTGTAAATCCTAACCAAATCCAAGTATTCCCAGATCTTCTCTAGAAGTCCATCGAGATTCCACTCAAGATGAGCACTGTGGACAAATAAAAAGAAAGGGAGAAGGTGCTTTACTTGTTGGAGCAAAATGAATGGCATCAAGCACAATAAAAGACGTCAAGTAAATTCTCACCTGATTGGGCAGTAGTGGGGAAGTTTGTCCAAGATTTCCAGCTCTTCGAGTGTTATCTGATCAATCTTGTTAACAACATAGATGCAAGGCATGTAAATTCTGCTTCCCTCAATCACATCTATGAGATCATCTGCTGTTGCATCATATCTAAGGGAGATGTCAGCATTGTGTATCCTGTACTCACTGCAAATTGCTTTTACTGTTTCAAGGTCTAAGTGTGTGTTTGTCACAGTCGATGTAAAATTGATGCCACCCTTGTCCTTTCTTCTGAATGTCAAATTGGGGGGTGTCTTGTTCAACCTAGCATTTGATGCAGCGCATGAAGGTTAAACATAAGCCTTATTTCAACAGGCAAGATACCACGGTCTAAAAGAATTGAGTGAAATGAACTAGTGACCTAGCATGGACACAGCATCTTGAATTGCCCATGGTGGTTACTCTTGATAAACTTAGATAAATGGTACACCCACAAAAACTAAAATGAATGGTGCCATATAAATTTGTTTGTTTCTCACTGTGCTCATGGTGGCAGAGGTGAGCATAAAAGGAAATAGCCAAACACTATCTAGAAGTTTGGTGTACAGTATAGCAAACATTGCTAAAACATCTACACCAAAAGAAAGTCAAAACAAACCTAATGCCAAATCCCTCGAGCTCCTTCTCAATAAGCCGCTTGTGAGTTATTGGTTTAATGGCATCAAGAACAATCAGAATGACATTGCATGTCCTTGCTGTGCTGATAACCTGAAAAACGTGTAAACCATCTATCAGAGTAGAAGGAAAAATGGCAGAACTTCCTAGTGAACAACAAAAGTATGTTTAATTTACATAGGGAGAAAAGTTGATGTAAGGTTATCTAAAGCATGTGAGACCTGACTCCTAAAAATAATGACTAAAATTATTTCTTAGTGAAACACATTATCATTAAATTAAAAAGATACATAGAACCTGCTGCCACATTCTTAGGTATGGAAAAGTTCAATAACTTCAACATGTATGGAACAAATAATTTCACTTAAATTGCAGTATTGCATGTTCAAGAAGAATAGCTCATTCAGCCTTCAGCACATTCAAGAGTATGTCTACAACTAGTCTGATTTCCATCACATATACATTTAAGGAAGTTCTCATTGTTAACTAGAAAGTGGAAATCTTCTAGCAACTGATCAAAGGCCGCTCTTATACATAACACCTTTTCCTCTTTTTGAACAAATATTACCATGAGAAGTGACAGTACACTTCTGTGCATACATACAGCTGCCCAGATGATTTATACAGGAGATTTTTTTTCTTGAACACGCAGGAGAGCTGCACATCATTTTATCAAGAAGGCAAAACACAGGGAGGGGGCAAAACCCCCCACTCCTAAGTACAAACTAGTCTTGTTCTTACAAGAAGACACAAAGCAACCTCAACCCACAAGGGTTAGTGTTGATGTTTTATATTGGCAATGATGAAACTAGAGCTATGTGTCAGATCTAAATCTCGACGGTGGCGAAAGACAAAGATTTATACAGGTTTGGGCCCTCGATGAGAGGTAATACCCTAGTCCTGTTTTAGTGGATTGTATCCGCCCGTAGATTGCAATTGTGGAACTTGTCATTGTTTGTGTCCTCTCAAGGGGCTCCTTACCTGTCTTATATAGGTTGAGAGGCAAGGTTACATGGTAGATAACCTAGCCGAATACGGCTTGGGTTTCCTAGCCTATACAAGAAAGTACTCAGTAGGGGGATTATATCCCTTGCCTTGCAATATGAATTAATACAATAGCCGAGTTCTATCCTGTATCTAATTGCATGGTTCAGCCTACCTCCTATCCATGTAGTCAGTTTTGCCTTCCATATTAATACCTTGGGCCCATATTGTCCACAGTTAGCGACCTACTAAGTAACTCATGGATGAGCGCTCAGGTTATTCCAATAAGGGTTGCACGACAAGTCTTGCAAACAGGGAGTTGTTTATATATATTATGACATAACTCATGACAAGTTTAAACCATAAATGAGTCAGGAAAACAAATGTTTACACAGTGCAAATGAAAATCACATTAGTATCAATGCAAAACTGAGTGCTGGACATATTACCTGCCTTCCTCTGCCCTTTCCATCTTTAGCACCCTCAATGATACCTGGAAGATCTAAAAGCTGGAAAAGAACTGCTAGTTATCAACCAAGAGCAGATAAGCTCAGACATCAAATGCTAACTTGTATATTACTTTATGAGAGATTGAGAGTAAATAATTACTTGGATTTTAGCCCCTTTATACACTATAACTCCAGGAATACATGTTAAAGTTGTGAATTCATAGGCTGCAACCTGTTGAATCAACAAGAGGTACAGGAGTGTGAGCCACACCATTATACAAACTCAGCAATAGCTGTAGGAAAAATCAACTTGGAATATGAACACTGTTTAAATATATCCATGAGATTGAAGAATAAAATAAGAACACTGCACAGGTATAAACATGTGTTCCTAATACAAAAGGTGGCCAACTAAGTGAGGGAAGACACTCGTAGATGAATATGTAGATAGCATTCACACAGCACCTCTGAAAATGTTCCTGTTAATTTGTTCAACAGTGTTGATTTCCCAACTGAAGGAAAACCCACCAAACCAACACGTGCATCTCCACTTTTTGTCACATCAAATCCCTCACCAGCGCCACCACCACCTTTGGATGTAGGGGTCAGCAATTCACGCCGTAATTTTGCAAGTTTAGCCTGATCAAAAGAAAAACAGTTAGGAAAAAGACAAGAATTTGTAGAAGTGACAGAATAAGCTAAACACAAGTACATAGGTTCTAGTAGCAAGCATATGATGAAATTAACACACAAAACAATGAAATAATTTGTCTAGGTGCCGAGGATGGAACTTATGGCCATCCTTTCAAGCACTTTTTACCTTAAATGCAAGCTCTTACAAAAGTGTCACATATTATTGTGGCATCGCATAGGCCCTCATACAGCAGTTTTATACTAAGGTTTATCACAATGAAAGTATAATATAGCCATGTCACTGATTTAATCGAACTAACAGTATTCGGCAGGCGCATTTGGCTGATAATACATACCAGAACTGATAGCACAGCAATATGATTGGCCATGAAATACCAGGCACAAAGGCATAAGTTAATGTGAATCGGAAATAGCTAAATTGCCATAGGACAATTTCTTAGGATCTTAGTACAACGGCATGAGACATCATGGGGAGCATACTAGTAGCATTTTATTAAGGATGGATGGAGTTCACATCACCTTCAGAAGACCAAGATGGTGTGCAGTGGCCTTGTTCTTCTGCGTCCTCGCCATCTATCAAGTCAAAGAAAAGCCAAGAACATCAGCACAGGGATTAGAAAGTGGACGCATCAGCTCTTTTGTTTACTATTAGACATGTTCCTATTCATTTGTTCAGTCCTTCAATTACAGTAGAGGCTAAGGGCAGTTTTGCAAGATTCATACATGAGCAACAATTCTCAGTTTCTCAAATGGCGTAGAAATTATGTTAATGTTGCTAATTATGAACAAAACAGATAACTAGGAAGGACAATGGTACTAAATCGTCACCATGCAAATGCAAGATAAAACTAAGCAGTCTATGCACTTGTACTTGCAGTATGCAGCCTTTGTTAAAAGGCCATCAAATCACAACAAAAAATTGACACATATCAAGTCTAGCGAATAAGTAAAATATCATTGATTTCCATTTCCCAGTACTCTTACCATTATGGACCACACAAAACAAACATTCAATAACCTAGTCCCTAACTACATTCCAACATTAGTTACAGGACATCTCAAATTCTCAATCATAACTAATGAACAAACAGAACAGTCCCCAAATCACAGACAACACAGCATCTCATAGATAAGCAGAGTTCCACCATCATATTCAAATTGATGACAAAAAACCTCCGACATTTCAAATCAATGATGCCCTCAAAATATGTCTATTAGAGCTAACAATAATCCAAATTACAAACAATAAACTAAAGAAACTTCCCAAAACCATTTCAGTATATAGATTAGAAAAGAAAACGATAGCCCAGCCTCGAGACTGAAATGCTGCCCCAAGATCCAAGTCTAAATTGTATCCGACATTCATCAAGCACAAGTGCATGAAAAACGGTTCATCGAATCAGAAAAGCTCATGGCCACAAGGCCAAACCACCGCCCACCACATCAGCATGCCACTCGCGGCAAAATCTAACAGTTCTAGACCAATACTAAAAAAATTAAGACCTGCTACTTCCAATCTACGAGCCATAGCCCCCAGACCTAATCTACTGTCCAAACCACAAAACTAGCACAAATCACGGCATCACTAAGCATTTAAGCAGCATAAAACCAATTCAACTCGAGACCAAGCAACTAAAACAGGAATCCCCGACGTGCTACTACCCATAACCCAAACCGGTACTAGCCTCGAGCAGCAAATCTATCCGCGACCGCGACGGATCGTCGGAGGGCGGCGGCCGCACCGGTCTAGCTGGGGAAGGAGCTCGTTACCTCGTCCTCGATGTCCTTGATCTTTTGCATGACGGTCGCCATGGCTGGGTGGCTCGAGTAGGAGGTGGCTGGTCGGAGCAAGAGGAAGTTCTAGAAGGCTCGCCTGGTTCCGACTCGCGCGCGGATTCGCCGGTGCGGGTGTGGAGAGGGGGAGACGGAGGGGAGGAAGAGAGGCGGAGAAGGTTCGAGAAGTGTGTTAAGGGTTTTGGTTTGGAGACGGTCGCGGTGGGTGGGCCTACTGCCTACTGGGCTTTATGTAGAATTGGACTGGGAAGCAAATTTCATTGGGCTGTGTGTAGAATTGGCCAGAGAAGCAAAATGTTATTCGGCCCATGTTTGGAAATTAGAAAGAAAAAGGGCTTTATGTAGAATTGGCCTTGGAAGCAAAATTATTGGGCGTTATGTAGAATTGGCCTGAGAATCAAAATTTTATAGGGCCTCTATTTGGAAATTAGAAAAAAAAAGGCTTTATGTAGAATTGGCCTGGGAAGCAAAAATTTTATTGGGCTTTATGTGGAATTGGCCTGAGAATCAAAAATTTATTGGGCCTCTGTTTGGAAATTAGAAAAAAAAAGCTTTATGTAGAATTGGCCTGGGAAACAAAATTTTATTGGGCTTTATGTCGAATTGGCCTTAGAAGCAAAACTTTATTGGGCCTCTGTTTGGAAATTAGAAAAAAAAAGGCTTTATGTAGAATTGGCCTGGGAAGCAAAAATTTTATTGGGCTTTATGTGGAATTGGCCTGAGAATCAAAAATTTATTGGGCCTCTGTTTGGAAATTAGAAAAAAAAAGCTTTATGTAGAATTGGCCTGGGAAGCAAAATTTTATTGGGCTTTATGTCGAATTGGCCTTAGAAGCAAAACTTTATTGGGCCTCTGTTTGGAAATTAGAAAAAAATAGGCAATTTCGTTCTGTTCAATATTAATTTTGCCTATGTTTTTTAAGTTTTTGTTTTTGTCCCTGTTTTTTTTTAAACGACGCAGACGTACGTTTGTCCCTAATTTAGACAGGATAACAGTATTAAATCTTTGGCAAAAAAAAAACATTTATACCCTACTTGTTGCACATTTATCACTATTTCTCTTTATCAATTATGTTTTTGCCCCTATTTTATACATGGGGCTTGTAATTTTGATAGACATATGTGCTTGATAGAATATTAGCAGTTTTTAAATAAAATTTGACTAAATTTTGCCATATATTTGATAAAAATTGGCCACATTTTAATGGAAATTCGATAAATTTTTGGTATAATTTTAACAGATTTTTTAAACAACTAGCAGAAATCATATAATAAACATCACAAAGTAAAATAAATCAAGATCATAGCCAAAATAATACAAGAGCAAATTTTCATACATGACTCCCCTCTTCTAGCAGAGCCGGCTCACCTCCCTTGCATATGGATCCAAAGGTTCTAAAATCCTTTGATGAAGAATCCTGATGGTCACTCCAAAGTATATGAAACATGCAGCAAATCCATTTTAAACTTAGAGCTCAAGCCAAAAATCACCACTTACAAGCAAATCTTGTAGCCTTCTTTTTTCCCTTTCTGTCCACCACTAGCATGCCTATTTTTTCTTACCACCGCCTTCTCTCACACAGCTGCTTGCCCACCGTCACCACCACAACCCGACCGAGTCACTTTCACCACCACCTGCCTATGCTTGCTCCCCTTCTTATCCATCCCTTGTCAGCTCGCGCGGATGCCATCTTTATCTAGCTATTAGGGGATAGGATTTTGGGAGATATTTATTGAGCACTATACTTAAGTATCAAGGTATAAAGGTTATTATTTTTAATTTTTAATTTTTTTCTCAAAAAATTTAGGTTCACTAACTTCGTCCAAAGGGAAAAGCGTCTGCTTTGTTAAGAGCAAAAACCCTAAAAAAATATGAGTAAAATTAATATTAGACATTAAAATAGAAATAATAACCAAATTGTAAAAAAAAATCCTAAAGGATCGGGGTATTGAACCCGACGTGAATCAGGAGTCAGACGCGCTACCATTGCGCCTCGGATCCTTGTTGCTATAAAGGATGACATAAATTGAAACGGACTCTACGAACATGCATGTGCAGATTTTATTTTATTTGCAATCAAACGGGGAACACAACATGCACACTCCAAAGTAGGTAAGTTCTAGCATACTCTATCTCCCTCGCTCGTTGGACAACTTGATCTTCTTGGTCGACGGCACGCCGCCCTCGTCGTCGACGACATGGCCCCCACGCTCGAGCGCACACGCGGCGTGAATCCAGGCACGTCGCTCTTTCAGGCGGCTCTCCAAGAACCCTTTGACCTCCTCGAACTCTCGCGCGTCCTCCGACGCCAGGTCGAACACCTCCTTCGACAGCTCCTTCATCTCATCCAGCCTCTCGAACTTAACGTCGAGAAACCGCCGCTGCCGCAACGGCACGCAGCACTTCGGCATCTATGACACGCCGCGGTGGTTCATCACGCGGAGGATGTGCTGGCATGGGAGGCCCTCGCTCTCCATCTTCCTGCAGCTGCAAGTGGCGGACAGCTTCCCGTCGGCGCCGCCGCGGCGCACCATTGCACGAGCAAGGGAACGCCGCTGCAGCGCTCGCTCTCCTGCTTGGATGCGAGCACGTAGATCTTTTCGTCGGGGCTGGAGATGGTGGGCAGCGTGTCGACGACGACGAAGCCGTCCATCTTATTGATATCCTTGCGGAGGAGGTAGAAGTTGGCAGGCGTGAAGCGCCGGGCGGCATTCTCCTCGAGGAACTGGTGCTTGGTGGTCAGCGGCAGCCGGGACATGGCGGCCATGCTGTCGAGCTCGACCCCCTCCTCGCGCAGGCGTTCGGTCCAGGCGCCGGCATGCCTGAACAGGTCCTTCAGCGACATGTCGTCCGCGAGACCATTGTGGAGGCCTGTAGCGAGGCACTCCGTCCGCTGGTCGCTGGCCATGCCGAGGAAGAACTTGTGGCGAGTGAAGGCAGCGGCCCACAGCTCCCTCCTCCCGTGCATCGTGGCTAGCCAGCCCTCGTTCTCAGCGGTACGATGCTTCGCCAGGGAGCCGCTCCACCGCTCGTCGAACGCCGCCGGCGAGCACGCGTCGCGCATCAACGACCTGAAGTCGTCCCTCCCCGAGCAGTGGAAGAGGTGCAACCTGATCTCCTGTTCCACATGCCACGAGCAGACTGTGGTTGCACTGCAGGAACACGACCCTGACGGTCGCCATCAGTGACGACTGTTGGAATAATTTAATCTAATTTAAAAATAACAGATATAACCTCATAATTGATAAACATGGTTATAAAAAATAAATATGAGATTCAACAGGTTGAATAAGACGAGTTGCTTAATTAAAACATAAGCATGTTCTGTTGTTATTATCGTCGTTCATGTTATCATGTTATTAGCAACCAGATGTAAAATTTGTTCTTAATGACGTCGGAGAAAATGTTATTGATAAAATCATATAGCTTCGTGTCGAGAGACCATTCTCTTTGAACAAGAGTAAAAGTAGCAAATAGTCGTATTAGACGCTTCTCAAAAATCTTATTTATCCTCTCTCGATATAAGGACGATGATTTTGAAGACCTCCTCTCTTAAGCATCATATGGACAAACAGTTTATATGGATAAATAGGATGAAGAAAACTAGAGGACGTGACACAAATTGGTGACTAGTAGTACTTGGGAATGAAAATGGTATGGAACATCCCAACCCTACCAGCTATCATTTCCGTTTTATACCAACCGTTGTATTTTGATTCCATATCTTATGGAAATGAAATAGAAATGATTTAAGTTTTCTTCCAAATATTTTAACAGTATACTCTTTCACGCGAAATTTCCAAAGAAATACAACTCATCATAATAAAAAAAAACTTAACCATAGCTTATGTATTGGCAACGCTGATACTATAATTTCGTTATGAACTATTCTGATAACTCTGTTTCTGGTGTTTTGGTGGTATCGATATCATCATCGTTTCCGTTTGTAAAATCTCGATTCTGTTTTGAAGAAAAAATATAAGATCGTAGGAATGGTGTAATGCCCATATTAAAATATGTGTGAGAAAAACTATTTGAATAAAAACATATTTATAAAAATTAAATCTTGTTTTTATTTTTAAAGAATGTGACAACCTAGGAATCTCAAATTCGCTTCAAAACTATCCTAAAATCCCTTCCAAAGATTCTAAAAAATTCCCTAAATTCAAATATCAAATTTAAATTCAAATTCAAACCTTTATTTTTTTCTTTTCAAAATATTCTTTAAATTTTAAAAAGACGTCGTCGTATCCCTGTTCTCCCTCCGCATAGCCTAACACAACACGGTCCATGGCCTGTCCCATCACTCCCGCACGCTGCCTGCTTTCTCGCTACCACCGCACATGCCTGCGGGATTGTGCGCTGGACTATAGGTTAGGCCCACCCACTAATTGTGCCGGGACAACCGTCAGACACGCTGCGGCCATCCCCTATCTTCAGCGCCACCCCACATACACCGAGCACTCGTTCAAATACATTGACCACCACAGTGCACGATCATGCCTCCCTTTTGTGCTGGCAACACCTGCCAACACATTGCCCTTGCTCGTGCCATACACGTGGGCAATGCGCCGTTGTTGCCCTAGGAATCGAAATGCCATGCTTCTCAAGGCCAAAACCTTGCACACCACCACTGTGTTCGATCCGGGCCTAGGTGAGCGTACAAACTCTCATCACTCCGTCCCATCCTGACCGTGTTACCATGTCATCCACATTCTCTCTTCCCCCTCGCTTCAGCCAGCACCATCATGACGCTACCCCGCACAGTCACCAGTTCCCCGTATGCCGCACTATGCCACACCACCTATCTCCATTGTGACCATGCATAACCCCATGGTTATAAAAGGTCATGGAGCCTTTTGCCTTGCCTCACACCATCCAATCTCCCTCCGAGCTCCCAAATTGCCACCACCCTTCCTTCCTCTTTTATTTTCTCTATCGAGCGCCATTGCCATCGCCTTGCTACGTTCTTCCATGTAGCATCTCCGAGTTTCTCTTTTCCTCCTCTTTGCCTTACTTCACCCCATCTCTAGCCAAGGCCTAGCTAGACACCTACGTCACCTATTTGGTCACTGACGGTCATCAAATGCTGCATCCCTACCAGAGCTTCATTGTCGTAAGCCACCAACCCCATTTCATCCACCTCGAGCAAATCCGAGCCATTCACTGCCTTCCTCCCCTCGTTAGCACTATGGTAGTCAATTGTGTTGGATCGCTGGTGTTTGCCAAAACGCCACTAGCTACCACCAGCCATCGATCTTGCCCAGTGACATGGCAAGAGTATTCGTTGCCTGCTCATTGCATAGGCCACGTAGACTAGGCCATGCATTTAGGCTAGCCCATGCGTGGGTGAAGTCCATAGGCCTTCAACTCGCTTTCCCTACTCAACCCAAACCATCTCAGTCCACCTAGCCAACCCAACAATATCTACCTGAGCCCATTAAACTATCTATTAGAGAAATAAAAGTCTATTTTTACCTCCATCGCTCCAACCCCACATGTCAGCCTTTGTTTGAAAACTTTTTCTTTTTCTAAAAATATTTGATTACTTTTTTCTATAATAAAAAAATAATTTGATCTTCCAAAATTTATGTATTTTTAACCGAAACTCCATTCAACTCTAAGTTTTTTCTAAAAATGAGATCCATCAAATGGTACTATTAGTTATATTATATATATATATATATATATATATAATTAGGATCTAATTTTATTTTTTTCATGTGTTGTTGTTTTGTATTGCGTAGCAGACAACACCAAGGAGCAACTAGTCAAAAAGTATGTCGAAGAAGGCCAGGAACAAAACCAAGTCATGTCACCCCTCGATCATGTTGTTCCCATATTTAAATTAAAAATTATTTTGTCTATGAATCATTCATGTTTAGATACATAATACCGGTCGTGGTTCGCCAATCGATATGATAGGCTATGAACCTATTTATTGTACTTACCCTTTTTATTTGTTGATGACCCTACGCTTTTGTTGCCCTGTTGCTGTCTTGGCACTCATGCTCATCAAGCGTGAGTACCAACTACACACCTATCACTTATAACTTATCAATTGAATAAAACGGGTTTTAAAAATAGTTTGAAATACCGATACTTATGGTCAAAAGATTTGCAAAATAAAATGGCTTTACAAAACTTAATCATGGATAGTCACCACATATGTAGTCTAACTTTCGCATGGCATATAAGGACCAATCTTTTAAGGAGTTTCACTGCTCATATTAAAGTGCGATCACATTAGTGAAATGGGATGTCCCTGACAAAGTAATTGCTAGATCTTAGATGTGTACGAGAGTCATTAGACATGTAATCACCGAGATGACATGTGGGATGTGCTTGCGGGACCCTGAGTACGGGAAGTCTAGGACTTGCTCAGTATTTGGTCTAGAACACGTTCAGTTGATAACCGACTATCTTGGAAATATTTCGAAAATGTCTTGTCGCGAACCTTCCTTTACTATGCGCATCTGATCAATACGTATTGATTGTTCGTATAGATAAAGTGCATACCATTTGTAAAAGTTATAATTTGTTTGAACAACTATGCCCACGGTAATGAGTAAATATAAAGTGATTCCTCCAATGTAGTCTTGTATTTTAAAAAATTTTATAAAAAATTTGTTATGGTATAAGAATTGTTACTAGAACCAGCCTATGTGACTGGTGGAAGACCTGAGTAGTCTGAAACGGGGCTGTGTAACCCAGAGTATCACATGACACTAGAATTGGAGTTAGTTAAGATGAAGTTGATATGTGATTGAGAAAGAAAATAAAAGTGAAAGTACAAAAATATAGGTATTGTCTTGAACTATGCGCTCCGAATCATAATCGAGATAACTTGTCGTAAATCGACTTATAGAATGGGTTGAGATGCAATTCTTTTTCTAGTAATTGTGGTGAGTTAACTCATAGAATAGATTAAGTTGTGAAACTTTTTTCGATAACTTAAATAGCATATTTAGAATTTATGAAGACGATTTAAAACACACTTAATTATAAAACAAAACCAAACCCCTCTTAATAACCCTTTCATGCCACATTAATTTCTATAATTTACTAACTATCTCATGTACTTAACCTTCTATTATTATCCCCTTCCTAGAGTGTATCAAAGTGAAGATACAACCATGGAAAAATTTCTTTAGGATTGATCAGCTTTTGAAGACTTATAGTATTTCGGTGGTGCTTATAGATTTAGATCTAGCTTGTATAGCGTTACATTTTCAAGGTCAGTTCGTGGCTGTAACTTATATAATAAATTTTATCAAGTAGGTTTAATGACAATCTGTGTCCTATTAGTACTAGCTAGACTTTTAAAATTGATACCGATATACATCGATATACATGTAAAAACTTTTCGCTTGTTGATGGATATATTGGTTGACAAAATAGGGTGTCACAAACGGTTTAGGCATATTTCTAGTTTTCATTACTATGGAAGTAAAACACACATTGGACAAAAAAAAGTCAAAAAAATATTTTCGCTTTTTGCTGAAGATTTTTTTTAAAAAAGTATCTTTAGTAGAGATTAATATTAGTATTATGGCGATATAGATTTATGATTTTTTTTAGTAGAAAAAATAAATTCTATTGATAAGTTAATTTGGTAGTATAAATTGATATGACCTGTTGGATTAAAAAAATAAATGAGATTCACCAATATGTAGCGGGCTGTTTGATCTAACAATCATTAACCAAACCATGCATTCTGATATGGACGCAGATCGTCGAGATCGGTGGTTGAGCTCTGGACGTGTCCGTCACCGGAAGTACTCGTCGGCGTCCGTTTGCCGTCTCGCGGTCGAGTAGGTGTAGCTGGTGCCGTCATATATGCCATAGCCTATGGCCATTCTTCGGCGATGGCGACGCCGCCGATGGGATGAACGCCGTCGTAGGTTCCACTTCCACCGGCAGCCCTACTTCGTCGCCGTCCAACGCTCCGAACGACGACACGATCGGCACGTCCTTCTCTCTCGCCGCAGCCGCAGGCTTCTTCGGATGGAGCGCTACCTGCAGATCGATCGATATCACCACCAAATTGCACAGAAATTAATCTGCCATGACGCATCTGATCTGATCTGATGATCTCGTGATCAGCATTGATCAAGATAGAATCTACCTTAATGTACCTGCCGTTGACGAGGACGAGGGGAGGGCCGAAGTAGAGCGGAGGGACCGTGTCGCAGCACTCGCTCAGGGTCGCAGCCGCAGCCGCCCCCCACCCGGCGACGGTCTTGAAGACGACGACAACCATGCGCAGAAGACCGAAGAAGGAGATCGCCTCGATGGGCCCGTACGTCCAGAAGCGCTCGCACAGGTCCCCCGTGTTGTCCAGCAGAGGCGGCGGACCAGGATGCAGCGGCGGTGGAGCTCCGACGGGTGGCCGCTCAGCCGGCCAGCGACGGGGGCGAGGATGTTGCGCGCCAGTGTGGCCTTCGCGGCAGCCTCGCCGTACCAGCTACATAGCACCTTCTCCGTCTGCGTCTCCGCCATGTTCGATCGCCGACGGCGATCTCCTCCTGGTTGTGACCTAACGGAAACAGACTCTTAACGTATCCCGCGCGTTCCCGTAACACGTGCATCGGCACTAGCACGAATCACAACAAGAAGCACATCCGTGGCTCCGTGCTACGATGCGTTGGTACTAGAACGAATCTCAACGAGTCCAGGAACACAACCGCGCGCACGAGTCTCAACGAGTCGTGGGACACATCGATCGGGTGGTTTTGAGGATAAATTTTGTTTTTATCTAACGTAGGCAGATGTAACGACGCAGGCACATGGTCTCTTTTTACAGTTTTAGTACACACGTTGTATGGACGCCTTGGATGCAGGTGTCTTCTTGATACCGTGAAGGTGTGAATTGTTGTATGCTCTACTTGCTCAGTGCAGTTTTTCAAACGCCTATGAGGAATTGGGGATGCTAATGCTGTGTGTCTACTACTGCTGAAGTATACAAGCCTACTGAAGTGTACTTACAACCTAATAAAGAGAGTCCAGGGAGGCAAAGGTCTTTCAAAAAAAGACTGAAGCATGGACTTTATGTATTCCCATTTGTTTCGTCACAACATGAAGTTGTCCAAGGCGAGGCGGCTGTGGAACTGGGCTTGCTTACATTAGCAAAAGCAGTAGCAGAGCTAAGAAGCACACTACTCGGCACTCTAAGCGAAAGCGGTAGCAGAGCGAGCTAGCTGACCATGGCCAGCTTCCTGCTGCTACTGTGCTCGACCGGCACAGCCAGAACGTGCATTCCAAGCCCGACGTGTAACGATGGACAATCACCGTCTGGGCACCCCGTCGTGGGACACTTCTGTCCATGCTACCCTACTTACAGGGATAGTCATGGCCATTCCAGACGGTGGCGTCGTCTGCTCCATCCGGACGCCACTGCTTGCTCCCGATGGAAGCGGATGCGCGGACGACATTGCCATAAAGAAGATGCTCCCGATGGAAGGGAGAAAGTGAAAACAAGAGAGTGGCTCATATGGACTGGGGCCTACCTGACATAGGCGTGAGGATATAGGTAAAGAGCAAGGGTGTGTTCGGCTGCCCATTTTTTAATATTTTTTCTCGTTTTAGGTACACATGTTTTTTAAAGTTTTTTTTATTGAAAATTTGCTTTTAAAAATTATATTAATATATATATTTTAAAAAAATTAGTTGATATTTAATTAATCATACGATAAATCGGATTTTTCGTTTTAACACAGCATAATACTTGTAAAGGGGCCGGATGCCCCCCAGTTGCTATAGCGTAAATTCACCCTTGACCGTCCAAAGAATCAGAAATTAATTAACATGTGCGTTGGCTCGTATCCTTTCATCCATACATTTAAATTGCTATATGTGTAGTGTGTGTAATCATCGGTCGTACATGATGGACGTTTGCTGCAGTGGGCTTCGTAGAGGCCTTCATAAGATCCAGACTGGTCATTCACTTAACCTGTCTGTCCAACAGGTCCCCTCATTGTGAGCCTTCGAACACCATCAACACAAGATACAAAGCCTTCGACGGGCTCGTGCGTAATGGCGGTTTATTGCCTCAGAAGACATTTATCTGTCCAAGGGAACGGTATATCAGAAACTGCAACCTAAGTAATATAGGAGTGCTCAAAGACAACGTATTTTATAGGGGTCTAAATTTCTATTAAAATCTCAATCAACTAGTCATTGGATTAGGAACCAATCAGCTAATTGTTTCTTCGACCTTCCATTGCCCTCCTGCTCGCACTCAAACAATCGAACTTCCTTCCATCGCAAAAAAAAAAAAGCAAGAAAGGGAAAAAAAATCAAACTTCCTTAATATATCAGTGGTGGAATTCATCCTTCCAGCAACAATGTTACTAATCCTTACGAGAAGTGCACAATGTAGTAGCTTTAGGACACATCTTTTACAACAAAACTAGCTTCAAATGCTTTCTGACTTGCGTCACTCCAAATACATATTGAACTCAACATACATCCACTCCCTATGTATATATGCAATAAATTGGAAAGAGAAAATTTCTTATATGCCACTCAAAGTTCCCTAATTTCTTTATATCAAACTTAAAACTACCCATTTCTTCTCCCTTGTATGGCATTGGACTGAAACTTTCCTTGGCTCTATACCACTTTCCATTAATCTGGAGTCAATGCCCATGCCCCTTCGCTCTGAGTTTTCTTTCCGTCTTCCTTTGAGCGGCAAGTGCTTCTGCTGTTTTGCATGATTCAGTCGCGGCAGCGCGTGCGCTATTGACTATCGAGGTAAGAATAGGCAGCGCTCGTCGATAGGCGAGCAGCTCGTCCGCTGGAGTCTGAGCATCGAGCGCGCTCGCGCTTGCTCTTTCTCCCACGATTCAGCGGCATCCGTGCGTGCGCTAGACGGTGGTGGAGGTGGTGCTCGTCGTCTCCTTGAATCTAACCTTCGGATCCCAGTCTGGATCTGAGAAGCAAAGTGCCGCCCCTAATCTCTTTCCAATTTCCATCCAATCTCTCTCTCTCTCTCTTCTTCTTCCCCTAATCTCTTTCCAATTTCCATCCAATTGGCATTTTTGTGTACGTTAACAGGGGTTTTCAATGGAGTCAACAGCAATCCAATAGCATATAAGGGAATAATTAAATTTGAGTGGTATATAAGAAAACCAAGAAAATTCCAATGACATATAAGGAATATCCTCATTAGGAAAACATAAGAATCAACAAGGCGAACAAGTTAGTTATTAGGTAATATCAAGGCGCGCATTGTGCGCCCTATCGGAAAGTCTCATACTGTATTTCACAAATGATATATAGTAGCAGAGGAAATTTCTTGTGGGTCACAATCATGGTCATTATCATTGTGTAAATATTAGCTAAAGGAGAAATTTTAGTATCATCATTGTTACAAATTATAATATCATTTCGGTGAGTACAAATTTCGAGGGGACACAGATCCTCTATAATCCTCTATAATACTATCTTTACAATAGGAGCTGATGCAAGCGGGGCGGGCTTATGAGCTTTTAGGCTCGATAAACTAGTCTAGCTAAAAAAATCTATTTTTTTGACAAAATTTGTCTGAATCTCACCGACGAGGACGCGATTCAGCTAATATAGGTAGATGCATCAAGCGCATCATGCAACAACACGAGAAGGCCTATTTTACGACACATGTGAAGCCCATCCAAATGATACGTCAAGTGCATCATGTAATCTTTCTACAGAATTATAGATCAAGCACCGTGGCGTAGCAAATGATACGTCATGACCAAAATGAGAGAAAAACATGAGCAGAGACCTCACCTCAATGGCATGGCCTAATATGTAATTGCCACCGACAATAACGTACATTTGATCATGTTCTGGAGATGCCACTAGGCTTTAAATTAAACATGAGTTGAAGTCAATCAGGGTTCACATGTTTACCCGGAGAGGGCTAAAGCAAGAGCAACGGTTCAAAACTGTCTCCCAAAGCAGTGCTCTGAACAAGACAACAAAACTCTGAAGGACAAACCCCCACTGAAACATCTAAAGTTTCTCTAAGCTCAATTCACGATTCAATCAATTCATGCTGCAGAAGTTCCTACAAGGCAAGACAGCCAAGCTCTTACTCTTCTTCCTCCTCGCCATCACCACCACCACCAGAGGCCTTCTTCTGGTTCTTTCTCTTCACTCTTCCAGCAGGGCCACCACCCAGCGGGCTGGTGAGAGAGAAGTCAATGTGCTTCTCAGACTCAAGCCTCACCATGAAAGAAGGAATGTTAACAAGCTGCCTTCCCACCCTGCCAAAGTGCAGCCAGCATATAGACACAGTAAGATCCAAGGATATAGATAGCTTCACAACAGTATGAACAAGACCATAAGATTCGAGGTTGGATGTGTTGCACGCTAGAACTACACCTATAGGTGCACTTCAAAGAAGTTGGATGTGTCGTGCACTAGAAGTTGGTAGTAGCATCAGCAATGACATGATTAAGACTTAATAACAAATTGAAATAAATAAGAAATCAATGGCACATCTTTTCATTTTCAGAAGTCAAAAAGGCACTCAGAATGAAAAGGGCATAAGATTCATTGGTCTTCAGACCTCAGAGATACATTAGCTAAACAGACTCCTCATTGTGCCGAACAAAACATATAGATTTTTACATCAACGTTTCCAGAAAGAAGGAACGAGCACCTAAAAGTATAAGAATGTGCACACTAACCCACAAGATAAAACACCTTGAACACATAGAATAGGAAACAAATCATGCAAGACAAAAGGGCATGTTGACTATACACTTGAACAGATGTTAAAAATTCAGATTGCACCATGTTTCCAGGAAATTGAACGTGCAAAAACTCCACATTACAGTTATACAAGGAAACTTACAATACATTACAGGGTTACACAAATGATTCATCAAGGACAACAATTTCACAATTGACAAGTTACACAGAAGAGGCATCAGAGAATATATGACTGCAACATGACACAAAGTGTATCAGACGACCGTCGTGAGTATTGCATATGGATTCTCATCACATAGCCCATACAAGAAAAGAAGCCACTATTGCTATTTTACAGTTTGCATTGAAGTAGCAGGAGACTGTAGCAAAGGAACTCCCCATAAAGTTCAATGAAACTATATCCAACAATTTCTAACATATATGTACTACAGTTGTAGGGGGAAACTGTCAACTATACACGTTCTCCAAGTGCAGAGAATGACATATTCTAAAGAACAGATTCACTAGTGATATTTTCCAACATGAGTAACTATAATAGTACTGTAGGAGTGGGGTTATGTATGTGATAGATGAAGTACAGATTACTAACCTGATGTGACGCTGCCTGATAAGGACACGAGCATGGTGGATTGACTTGGCCATGCCATTCTTGAAGACAATGGTCTGGAGGCGGCGCTGGAGGAAATTCTCAACGGTGAGTGCAAGCACGTAATCAAGCTTGTTCTGACCCTCGCCAAGGAGACCATAGCGGTTCATGCGGCGGAGGAGCGCCTCACCCTCGAAGATGCGGCGGGGGTTCTTCTCATCCAGGGTGAGCAGCTCCCTAGCCGCATTTCGGATGCGGCTCAGGGCATACTGTACACGCCACAGCTCACGCTTGCACCGCAGGCCATACTCACCCACCAGCTTCAGCTCAGCATCAAGACGCTCCTTCTCATATGGACGCCTTGGCTTCTTGAAGGTCTTACCATCTACAGCACATTAACAGCGTAAGCTATTCACGTAAGAGCACTAAATCACTAATTAAAATCACCAATGAGATATTACAGACAACAGTAATTAAAATATGTAGTCAGCAAAGCATTGCTTTAGCACCAAAAGGTCAGGTAGAAGCACATTACACTGTTAAAAATTAAAATCACGGCAATAGACAATAATCTTCCCATAAACATCACACTGTCGAATAATTCATTGTCATAAAAAACATCAAGAAAGTGGTGTGTTTTACCAAGCCAAATCTACATCCTCTCCAAGCTAATATCAAAATATGCAATACTAAAGTATATAGCCCGGATGCCTCACGGGCCCCTCCCCATTTGATCTGAACATTTGCCCAATGAATCGTGTAGTAAATAAACCGCATTGACCCAATCTTAGGGCTTGAATGATCACAACAAAGCCAAACTCTCATTTCAGTACATAATTGTCCATTGCTACAGGCTACAAATCGTACTCATAACTGAACTCAGCGTGTCTAGCTCATCAAGGTCAAAACAAACAGCAAGAACAAAGGCTAAGCATTTCAACATTGCAGAATAGAACACTCAACGCTCTTAGAATCGGAGGCCACATCACGGAAATTACAGCGCGAATTTGGGCCGATCAAGCCAGCCACGGCTTTCTCAACGCAACATACATTACAGAGCAGAGGAGAAGGGAGAGCTTACAGTTGCGGTAGAAGCTCACGTGCACCATGTCTGCCGCCGCGGTAAGGTGCCGTGGATCGCCAAGCTGCGCGCCGCCGCCGGAGGAGAAGGTATGGAGGGGAGGGTGGTGGAGGCGGCGCACTCGAACAAGAGCTTTAATATATATATATATATATATATATATATATATAGCAGAGTAAACCCTAGTACTGATTAAGTGGGCCTGTCTATGTAAGACTTCACTAAGCAGGCCCAATCTAGATGGGCTTTATATTTTACACATGATTTTTTAAAAAGTAAATTGTATTTTGTAGAAGGTAAAATACATCGAATTTCTAGGTTGAGCATATAGTTTCGCTTTGCATTAGGGTGTATTTAAATAGGTTTCACTTAACAACAGAATATGTCATAAATCCTATAGAAATTTTTTGAAATTTTATAAAATATCAATAAAACTTTATAAAATATGGTTTAAATTCAAGAATATTCATAAAACTCTAATTGTAGTTTACAAGATTTCATTTCGATTTTATGAAGCGAACTGGTGTAAATAAAAACTTATTTTAATATAAGCTGATGTAAAGTGAAAGTGAAATACGATTTGTTTTATTTGGTGCAAAATGTAATTTATTTATTCTATTTATTTACAGAGTCAAGGCGCGGTTTGTGTGCTGCCCGCGCCACGCGGCCACCGGAGAGAAGGCGAGGAGCCATGCTGCTGCTCCGGCAGGTGCGCCAGATCGCGGCGCTGCTCAAGTCGGCGTCGCGCGCCGGCGATCTCCTGCAGCTCCACGCCGCGATGCTCAAGTGCTCCCTCTTCCCACACCACGCCTTCCCCACGGCCAGGCTGCTCGCCTCCCCGCACGCGCCGCTCCCCTACGCGCTCTCGCTCTTCGCCGCCATCCCCAGCCCGACCCTCTTCCACCACACCGCGCTTCTCCGCAAGCTCTCCGCATCTCCCTCCGCCGAATCGCTTGCCGCGTCCCTCTCCGTCCTCGCGTCCGCGCGGGCGCGCCTCCCCGCGCTCGACGAGTTCGCGTTCCAGCCGCTGCTCGCGCTCTGCGCCAAGTGCCCCGACGCCGCCGCGGCCTCGCTCGGGAGGCAGCTCCACGCGCTCGTAGTGCGTTACGGATTCTCTGGCGTCGTCAGCCTTGGGAACGCTCTGTGCCACTTCTACTGCAGCTGCTGCGGTGGCAGTGGCGAGGGAATGGCGGACGCGCGGAGGTTGTTCGACGAAATGCTGGAACGGGACGCCGTGTCGTGGAACACGGTGATTGGAGGGTATGTCAGGGCGGGGGAGGTGAGCACGGCGGTGCAGATGTTCAGTGAGATGAGGTGCTACGGTGTAGGAGTCAGTGTGACAGCGTTGGTTGCCGTGATTGGCTGTGGGTGGCAAGCTGAGTCTGTGCATGGGTTCTGCCTCAAGTTGGGGTTATGCAGCGATGCAAAGGTGGCGGCAGCAATGGTGGGGATGTATGTGAGAGAGAAGAGCGTCGAGTGTGCCAGGAAGGTGTTTGATGATGCAGCAAGGAGGGACATGGTGTTGTACAACTGTACGGTGGATGGCTATGCGAAGGCAGGGCAAGTTGAGGAGGCAATGGGCTTGGTGGACAGGATGAGACTGGAGGGAGTGAGGCCAAGCTCAGGGACTCTTGTGGGTGTCCTCTGTGCTTGTGGAATATCTGGGGCAATATCAGCCGGCCGTTGCCTTCATGATATTGCGCTGGAAGAAGGAATTGAGCTTGGCACTTCACTTGGGACAGCTCTCATGGATATGTACTTCAAGTGTGGATACCCCAGGGAGGCAGCTGCGGTTTTCAACGCAATGCAAGAAAGGGATGTGAAGGCGTGGACAGTGATGATCATGGGTTCCGGTGTTAATGGACAGGCAGGTGAAGTGATCACCCTGTTTCGCGCCATGGAAGAAGGTGGAGTGGTGCCTAATGAGATCACCTTCATGGCCATGCTGAACGCCTGTAGCCACGGCGGGTTGGTGTCGGAAGGGAAGAAGTTCATGGAGAGCATGGTGTTGCAATATGGCCTCTCCCCTAGCACTGAGCACTATGGCTGCATGATTGATCTACTGGGAAGGGCAGGGCGGTTCGATGAAGCTTACGAGCTCATAGCGAGGCTATCTTCCCAGGGTGATGCCACAGCATGGAGAACCTTACTTGCGGCTTGCAGAGTCCATGGCAATGTCAAGCTGGGGAAGAAGGTGCAAGCACAGCTGGATAACATGGGCAACTACCATCCATCAGATGCCATTCTGCTTTCAAATGCATATGCATTGGAAAGCCGATGGGATGAGATAGCATTGTTCAGAGAATTAGAAGAGCAGAAAACATTCAAGGACAAAAAGGAAACAGGCTGCAGCTCCATAGAGTTTTCATGCTGAATTATCCATTTCTGTTGGAATGGACAAACAATCACCTGATATCAGGATTGGATTCTCAGTAGGAAGTCATACCTTCTGCATAGGTAACTAACAACGGATAACATCATGTGGTGAGGTGGACAAATTTGGCTAAGAGCAATCCATACTTGAACAGATATCGTACAGAATAATCAATGGATTTGAAACCTTCCTGAATGTCACTTCTTTGACCATCTAAGACTGAGATTCAGATATACAGATTGGGTGCTATCCATAAGCACATTTTCAAGTTTCTGTTGCACATTTGCAACTACAAAAGTTAAAAATTTGAAACTATGGAATTATCAAATCGTGATGTGGATCTCTCGTTATGTACCTAAGATCTGCCTATACAGTGTTCCTCGCTAGTGCCAGTAGTACCACTGCTACACTGCTGATATTGTATTCCTGGAAGGACTGGAAACAGGTTTACAGGCACAGTAGCCCCTGGAGTTGGGTACCTTGCCTGGGGCCGTGTCACTTGATTTGAAATCCCATGTTCTTGTGATGGTTCACTGTCTTCACTGCTGGCAGACTCTGGGAAGAGTTGTAGTTCTCTTGGTGCGGTGGCATAGTGCTGCTCAATAACAACCGGTTGCTGCTGAGGAAATGCTGCCGTTGTGGTGACTGGTAGATACGGCAGGTGCTGTACTGGGAACACTTGGCTTGTGGGATAAGGTACTGTGAGAGCTGGTTTAGTATTTACATGACTACAAACAGGATTGCCTTCTGTCCGCATCCTAAGCTCGTTTTGAAGCTCCAAGATTTCACTACGAAGCATACTGTTATCGTCGTGCAGCTCATTTCTCTCCAATGCAACCTGTTTTATAGCATGGAAAGTACTATTATGAATCAGCTGTAAGGTAGACCCCTATTCTAAGAAACTCTTAGCATGAGAAATATGTACTACATTTTTCATATCCATGGTATTACTAACCAGACCGTGGCCATCAAATTAATTAAAGGAAAACAATTGAACTAGTAATTTGCCATAGATCGAATAGGATATTTCAATCCAAAAGTGCTTACATAATGAGATTCATTCTTTAGTGTGCTATTCTCTTTTCGGAGAGATTCCACTTGTGAAAGTAAGTCTTTTAGTATTCGTGTAGTTTCACCCAGTACGCATGCCTTCCCATTGTTCTGCCTGTCTGGTTCTGGAAAGGAGTTTGCACAATGCTTAGGAAAATATAATTTCGTATGCAAAAAATAATGCAGTTTTGGAATTGAGACAACTAAAAACTAATCACAGACTGATACTTGCACTCACTGTCACTGCTGCATTTTTTTTCCTTTTTGTATTATATGTCAAGGGTAAAAGTTAGGGTGGGCAGATAACAATGTAAGTACTGCTAAATCCATGCCAGCTTTTACATTTCTGGTATAACTTGATTCTAACATTGACCAGTGATGTGGTCGTCCAGAGAGCTTCTATTACCCATCTTAAAATGTAGTTATAGTCTTATGCATGGCTGTCTCTAGCAGTATTGAGAGTATGTAGTATGTACTAGATGGAATGACATAAAATAAGCACATTTGAGAAAGAGAAAAAAAACAGATGTTGTAATGCAACTATGCAACCTGAACTCATGTTCTGGACTTGCAATTGTGAAACAAACACATACCTAGCAGGTTTCCCAGCTCACTGAAGAGGTCATTCTGTTTGTCCCGCTTGAGTTTCTCCCTTTCCGATTTATGTATTCTCTTTGGAACTTTCTTGTCACACTTCTTGTTGGCTATACCGCTGCATATAAAGTTCAAACATCAGCTGTAGAATCCAATCGTGTGATTTTTGAGCAGTTTGAAAAATGTTCTTTGACAGAACAGCTCAAGATGAAATAAGGAATTATTTTAGATTTTAGAAGATATGTTAGTTAACCACACTGCAGCAATTAAATGGGCAATGCTAAGAGTACAAGAGGTTTAAGCACAACCACACAACATTACCCATTTAATGGACGATCCAAGATAATAATCAACTTCCTAAGATATAAAAAACATGAGGATTCTGTATGGTAGAACATGCAAATTAGGTTCCTTTACACCAAAATTGGGAAACAGAAGCATATACCTATCGAAATTTCAATAGGATTTAAGCATCATTTCCATGTCGTGGTTACATCTCTCATAAAACCACAACTTATAGCATGCCCCCCAAAAAATTGTAAGTTGGGCCCAAAACCAACGAAGCTAAGATGAACCAATCCATCCAATTCATAGTTCTTTCCTCTTCTCCAAACGACGAAGCTGCATGCCCCCAGGAAGGCAAGAACTCACCTTTGGACCAGCCTCCCGTCGGCGCCGGTGGCGGCAGCATTCACCCTGTCCCTGGGCACCATGCCTACCTCCCCTGCAACCTCCAATCAAACAGCCTCTGGTCAATTTCCCCACCCTCCAGCCACCGGCCACCGGCGTTTACCTCAGGTCGAAGTGGAGACGGGGCTGAGATCGGCGGGCCCTCCGGTGTTGGTCCGGTTCGTCCGGTGTTAGGCCGATTCGAGGGTTCCTTCTGCTACTTATCTTCGTCTTCCTCCTCTTCCTCTTCACCCCGCTGAAGTGGTTGGCTGGTTGCACGAGGGGAGGAGGGGGAAATTGGGGCGGAAAACGACGGGAGGCGGCGTGCGACGCCCGCTGTTTCGCCGAACCGTGGGGCTGGAGCTCGCGTGGCCGACGGTGACGCGAGGGGGCGCGTGGACGGCACCCTCCGTCTCCGCCCCCGGGAACCCAACCCGTGCCGTGCCTTTGCGTGGAGTGGACTTGCCACCTTGGCATCGCCACCAACCCAACCCGTCACCTCACGCCGCCAGTTTTTTTCTCCCAGCAATAAAACCGACCAAAAATTCCCCGATTTTCCCAACATCTACCGCTAAAAGCCCAATTTTTTTGTATTGATCTGAAAATTCGACCGTGGGTCATATCTGCAGCTAAAACTAATAAATTTCCAATGTTTACTTACTCCATCAAATCCGGTAAAAAAGAGCTAAAATCCTCGAATCCCCCTATGTTTGCCCTGAAAACCGTCCTTTCTTTTTTTCATCTGAATTCTAAATTCAATTGTTGGATATAGTCCTGCTCTTTTCCTCTATATAAATCGTGGATTTTTTTATTGGTATGTTTTCTAAATACATAAATGTTGTGTTCCATATAAAAATTTTAAGTTGTTTTATCTGACCATTGCAGAAGAAAATTTTAGCTAGTAATTCGATCATTTATATTTTTACAATATTATAATAAAAAATTGGATGCATCTGTCTGCACATGCAGCCAAAGCTATACGTAAATTTCAAAACGTTTTTGACACCGCCAGAGCGCGGTGAGCTGCTTCGACGGATCAAGCGACCGGTGGCTACGTCAAACGGTGGGAGGGGGTCAAGCAAGCGACGCGAGCAGCGGGCGCGTGGTGGGCACGGGCGTACAGGCGGGCCGGTGGCGCCGCTCGGCCGGCGACTAGTTTAATCCCCAACTCGGGCGGCCATTCCCACGGGTTTGCTCGTGCCCGGTGGCCTCGTCCAGTCCTCCGGCGGCTGGTGGCCTCCTTGCCCTTTCGAGCTCGCCTGAGGCCACGTCTCTCACCCGCACCCGCCACCCAAGAGGCAGCGAATCGGCCATCGTCATGCTGACTGCTACTGTACTGCTCGAGATCTGCGTTTGTTTAATAATTGGAGGGGGGGGGGGTTAACACCTTTGACTCTTGGCTCTCCTTAGGTTAGGTTACAATAGTTTGAACTTCATTTTAGTATGGTTTGGTCTATGTTATGTTATAAGTATATGTCTCTTTTAATGTTTGCTCGCTTTTTTTAACAAGCTTATTTCACTTGTGGTTCTCGATTTGGGTTGCTGCACGTTATGTGGGATGATGTCACACCTTGATGAGAAAATTGTGGTAATATAAAGTTAAAAGACGGACGTTGTGAGATGATACAAATTATTAAAATATAGTTCAATTTCGTGTATGGGTTTGTCACTAGAGTAGTTTTTTTTGTTCTTTTTTCAAGGTATACTAAGACAGATTATTAATGGTTCAAAGCTTGGAACTTAAGTTGTTTGTGATTTCACGTAGGCTTTGGAGTAACAACGTTCGACTTGGAGCATGGAATGCAACAAGAAGAAACGGACAAATCCTGCGTCACTGTAATTACGAAAGAAAAACGGTTTTTTTTCTTTTTGCACAATTGCATTATTAATCAAAATCGACTGAAATATCTTCAAACTTCGGTACAAGAGATATACCACTTATGTCTGTTCACCCACCGACCGATTGGCTAAGCACGCCTAACGCCATTACGCCAGGGATCAAAACGTGACCTCCATCTCCATGGCAGCATGAAAATGGACGGCTCATAGATTCATCATCATGAGGTAAGCAATTGGCCTAATGATATTTTGCTAAGACAATCGTCATGTTAGCAAGCAGCTAAGGAATGAGAAGGGCAAAGCATGCACTAATGACAAACACAGAATGTACTTTAATGCTTTTATTATACTTCAGATTAAGAAGCATATTCAGAGTGCACTTTTTAAACCAAACCAAATAAATCTATTGACAGCGGAGGAGATATTATTGTCTCATTGCGGGGCACTTGACTGTGGAACAACCTTGAACCATGCCAACGTGGTGTCAAAGACGGAGAGCACAAAGTGTGCTCTTGTTATTCATCTCCGTGACGGCATGAAGTTGGATGGTTAGAGGAGATATTATCCATCTCCATGTCGCTGGTTTTCAACAGAAAAATCTGTCCAAATTTTAACTTAGGAATTTGCAAATAGTACTAAAAGTTAGCATCTGTAAAAGTCATCTACAAATTCAACAAGGATACAGACTGCACTTGGGGCCTAAAAGGGCTAAATCTGCATTAGATGATAGTGCCACAGGAAGCATGCGCTTTGATCTTAAACATCACAACGTGCACTTTTCAGTCCAAAAAGGCTGAAATATCTTGGCAACTGAGGATATAAAAAGGAGCACTTGACTAAGCCTGATGGGCGATGACAGTATGAAGATGGAACACTTCAAGGAATTTCTCATGTACATTTAAAAATGTCACCGATTTTTTTTTTTGAGGAAACTAAATGTCACCATTTACACACAAATGTCGCCAGCAAGTAACATTTTTTTTGTGTGGATTGTCAGCATCTTAAAACAAATGAGAAAGGGGGCAAAGATTTTTCTTCCTGCGTTCAGGAGGAACTTATATGATGCAAAGAGCATTTTCAGCCTCAGTAGAAAATAATTTAGACCTTGTGGTTTCTACCGATTCTAGCATGTTTTTCAAACTGCTAAACAGTATATTTTTTATAAAAAAGAGATTGAAAAAATTATATTAATTTTTTTTCGATTTTAACTAATATTTAATTAATCATACACTAATAAATCGCTCCGTTTTACATACAAGAGAAGTTCCTAGCTGCTCCAAACAAACAGACTTAGTTGGTCACAGATGATACTTCAAGGGAGATGTGTGACGGCTTCTTGAAGTTAAGCTGAGCTTGTTTCCTGGGTTTTGCCGGGTCTGCAACAATACAGCAAAATAAGGTCATCGGCTAGATGGATAGCAGTCGCTAATTAGAGGGAGAACAGTTCGTTCTGAACCTGGTTTCGTTTGCTTGTTGGAGAGAACCGATTACTTCCATTCATTGTACGCTTCCTTCTCTATTTTCTTGTGTCTTTTGTAAGTTGGCAGCTGAGATCAGAAGAAACAGAAGCAGCTGCATCAGTTATCCAGAAGAATGCACATAACATTTAACTAGAAAATTATGTGACACCAAAAAACCCAAATGAGCATGGAAGGAATATCATCAAAAGCATGTTAAAGGAGGCACAGGTTCAACAAATTAGAAGCTACTTGCAAGTCTGTGTTGGATGTTATTACACAAAGCCACAATTTTCAAACTGAGCGATCACTATTCACACTGTTGGAGAGGTCTTTACTCCTCAAATTTTACAAGCTCATGTCCAAACGCCTAGTTGTTACTGAAGGAACCAGTGTTCATATAAGTGGCAAAATGCATTTGTCATTGTGTAGATGAAACTATATGTGATCATATTTTGACAAACTAAAAGCAGTGGATTAGAAAGTTACACAGTAGTACTTGCCAAAACCAGGGTTCTTTAAGCAAGAAAGGGAATGTGGTATATATTCCTTCTGAGCAATGTTTACAAAACTTTTTGTTGTTCATGTTTGCTCTTATCTTACAAAGTACAAGTAACCAAGTGAATGATTGAATCTACAACATTGTTAGCCTAGTGTTGTAGAAACTAGTTCATATATCTAATCAGCAACAAGCATCTAGGTTATTTCATACCTTGATATAACCAGACCTCAAAAATAAATAAAGACTGCCTATCCCTAAATATTTATGATATGCATTATAAAGCAGTACATACATCTAGTTCATCTTGGTCATCCCCTGAGGATTCACCAGATGAATCAGTGTCATCATCATGTTTCCTTTTGCTAGGCAAAACATCCAGCAGTTCTGCATCAAAGGTCGCAAATTATATGAGCACGCTATACAAATTCCCAGCAAACTATGTACTTCAACATTACTAGTTGTCATGTGTGTAATACTGTAATGAATAGCTAATCGTGAATATGAAGGATGCAAAAAACAAAGAGGTCAAGACCCTGCAGAATGCAGATACCTCTATTCCCTTTTATGGACTTCGAATCCTTCTCCTTGGCTATCCCAAAAACATCAATGCAAAGGTCTGTCATGGATGTTGAAACCTGCAGCCACCATTATTAACAGTCAAAACGATCCAGAGCATCAATCCAATCATGCATTCGTGCACGTCCATACTCCCATTGTCTATACATGCATGCTAAGATAAAAATGCCAGCACAAGCAATCAATGCACATGAATATATGAGATGGTTCAAGCATGTCATTACCGTTGTAAATTCAGAACTAGATGTACCGCAAGATCTATCAACTTCAGTTTGTCAAGTTTAAGCTGCAAGAAAATAGGGGAAAACTTCAGCATTACAAGAGGCAAATATATGTACAGAAGCATTGCTACTTTCTACTTCACCTTATGCCTCTTTGCACATAAATAGAATGCTGCTGCAGTAAACACTGCCCGAGAAGGTGGCAATGCAGCCAAGAAACTCTCCTTGTAGCTTAAAGGAAAAAAGGTACAATGAGAGCATCAAATACTTTGTATCCAACACTCAACTACAGCTTAGTCAAAGGGAATTGCACAGCTCATAACGAACAATTAGACTCATACAAGATTCCAGTACAATCAAGCTTCCACGGCTACGAGAGCAAACTTACAGTGACAATCCCTTCTGCACGAAAGGTATCAACCTGACAGAGCCAAATTGGATGCCCAAATCACGCACATCCAATGTAATCCTGCAAAGAAGAATTAGGCAATTCCATTCTGTTAGCCCAGAGTCAAGACTCAAAAGTAGTTGTTCATACGCACCGCTTGGTGGAAAAGAAGAGGAAAGAAGCGTACTTGACACCAAGACCATTCTGCAGCGCGTTGAATGATCTGATGTACGACTTCTCGGACATGCCGCTCATCCGCACAGCCTCTGCTCGGTCGAATATCACCTGGAACCTGCGGAAACCACGAGACAATCAAACCAGGTCACGACACTGAGCAACACGATTCCCCCAGTCGGACAATTCATCGAACACTTGTAAGGCAATTCGTCAAAAACTCACTTGGACGCGGCGATCTCGAGGCAGATGATCGCCTTGCACACCTCCCCCTGCGCAAAAGCCAAGATCTCAGATATACGAACACGAGCCAACCAAAAGAAACAACAAGGGGGGAAACGTCCGGGCCGCTCACGATGCCGAACACGGAGGAGTCGAAGGTGACGTCGCAGAGGCGGCGGAGCTCAGCGGCCTTGTGGACGATGGGGCGGGAGTCGGAGAGGCCGAGGAGGGAGGCGATCGCCGACATGTCCATGGCCGCAGCCACCGCCGGTGGATCGGTGGGGATTGGCGCGGAGGGGGAGGCGGTTTGGGCATTTGGAGCGGGAGAAATGGTAGCGATTTATGTGGTTGGATTTGGGAATTGGGATTGTTTTGGCGGGAGTGGGAATTCGCAACCTTTCGCGCCTTTTATGCTTTCGTGGCTCCCGCTGGTTGCGCGGATTTCTTCCGTGGACATGGGCTTCCGATCGTGGCTTAATGGGACTCGGCCCTATGCTTAAGGATTTGTTTTGATAGGGCGAAATATTGGCCCATCTACATGTGTGGGCCTATATTTAGGCCCATCCAAGAAAGGATTAAATGTTATCTACTTTTTTCCGACAAGAAAATGACGATGGTACTTAGGACAAGCACATAAATTCCCCACTGAATGTTCTCTACAAAAAATACTTGTTGATGTTGTATAAAAATTCCCACTGATTTTTTCAGTATACACAATTTTAGATAATCAGCATAAAGCATGTACTTAGTTACGGGATTAAAATACATGGTCATGCCATCATCTACTAGTCTATGCCATCGCAGCTGCTATTTGCTAGGTGCAACTCTACTCTTCCTGTTTTATCTATTAGGTATTTATATCGTTCCTATGGATAGTCATTGATTGATCAGCGTAAAAGTTGGTGAAGAATAGTGCCCCATATGTCAGATTTACTACTTATCACCACCACTACTTTAAATTCAAAATATTTTAAAGGAGTACAGATTACGGAGATATTTCAAATATGCAAAACAATGATCTTCTTTCCAAAGTGCTAGTTTAATGGAGTTTTTTTTTCAATCTACAAAATGGATATTTTATTTCCAAAGCTGAGGATTTGGTATACATCGGTACGAATATGCTCTTTCATATAAAATGTATTATGTATCCCTTACTGTTTTTTTTTTCTGTGTACGCATTTGTTATCGTTATCACTCCGTCATGAATTGTGCATTGCTTGTGCTGTCACTAATTGAAAAAGAAAACCAAAGTCGTTGTAAAAGGAAACTTGAGTAAAATATTACCCGGCCCTGGTATTCAATCAACATCAAAATCGCTTAAAAATTCAACTACCGACAATCGCTTAAAAATTCGACCTTTGCCCCCACCATTAAACATCAATATTGCATCCTCGCTCGTCAATACAAATTGTGTAGTTCTACAACCACTTGTTACTTAACATGTGAAATCTTGAAAATCATGTGCTAGCAACTGATACTCTGTTTGGTTATCGTTGCATGCTGGTCATTTCCAGTGTTGCCCAACCTTTTTTTTTTCTTCCACAAATGATTTTTACAAGAAAATGTCTCTTAGGACCTTTAATTACAAAAATATAGTATCCATTGAAAAATACGTGATTACAACTCTGGCTTCTATTCCAAACAATATTTGTATACAATTATTTTGATCACAATACATTATCATTATCTAGACCTACCATGATCAAATGTTGTACAACTTTTGATGTAACCCTCTACGGAGGCTTTTGTTTTTATTTCTGTAAATAACCTTTTTAAATATATAAAATGTATACTGTAGGGGCTTCCCCTAGTGTCTTTCAGTAAAAAAAAAGATGGTGTATAACTTTTTCGTTTTTTTTCTAATTAACATGATAATTTGTAGATCTCCAAAATGAATGTGGTGGCTATTTTTCATCATATATTGATTATAATAGATATATCATCTCTCAAAACAAGATAAAGCGATTTATCTTACAATTGAGTAGTGCACATGTCCTAAAAACATACTAAATACACAATCATGGAGTTGTCTAACTTGAATTACAGACAGCATGTTATTTCTCCTACATCAACTTGTTGATACAAACAAGGATTACATTTGACTTATCTTGGTTCAGGCTCTGTTATTGTCACCTCATTTGGTGACATCACAGTTGAGTGCTTGACTGTGGAGTCAGTTACTGGGTATGTTTGTGAATACATGCCTGAGCCAAGAATATTGCCCGTCATTTCTGTGAAAAAGGCTGGTTTGGATGGAGCTTGACCTAGAATCGTATTACCGTCGAGCATGATATTGACCATTGACATAGTTGGCCTATCCATAGGGTCTTCTTGGACACATACGAGCCCAATATGAATGCACCTCAAAATCTCATCTAGCGAGGAAGAATCACTCCTCAAATATGGGTCAACCATCTCTACGATATTTTTCTTTGCCCAATGTTCCCATATCTGCATACCATGATTGTTAATTTAATTCATCATTGCTACTAAGTGTAGTTAGAGATCGTGAAGTGAAGATAAGATGCTCACAAGGCTAAGAAGATCGACAGATTGTTCAGAGTTGTAGGAGTCACTGTTTTTTCTTCCTGTGATGATCTCCAAAAGTAATACGCCGAAGCTGAATATGTCTGACTTTATTGAATATTGTCCACGTAAGGCATATTCTGGTGCCATATATCCACTACAAGAGGCAAAATATCATTGATCATAATAATTGAGTTATTTGAAGCATGTAAATAATGCAGAATATTTACGATACTTACTAAGTTCCAACAACGCGGTTTGTGGTTTCTTGTGACAGATCATCTCTAAAAAGCCTTGCCAAGCCAAAGTCTGAAATCTTAGGATTCATTTTTGTGTCCAGTAGAACGTTGCTTGCTTTTAGGTCACGGTGAATTATCTTCAATTGAGAATCTTCATGCAGATATTGCAATCCTCCTGTGATTCCTTTTATTATCATGAACCTCTTTCCCCAATCTATTTGTTTGCGTTTCTCAGCGTCTGCAATTCAGATAAGAAACACCAGCATTGTAAACATTGTACTCTATTTTCAATCTTATAAGAATAAAGCAATATATTTGTGTTAAATGTTTCATAGTAAAGATAATTATACCAAAAAGAAATGTGTCTAGACTTTTGTTAGGCATGTATTCATAGACAAGTAGCTTCTCATCTCCTTCCAAACAAACACCAACAAGCCTCACAAGATTCTTGTGCTGAAGCTTGGCAATTAAAACTAGCTCATTTTTAAGCTCCCCTATTCCTTGTCCAGAACTTTGAGAGAGCCTTTTCACAGCTATTTCTTGGCCGCCGGGAAAGGATCCCTACACAAATCAATATGTTATTGGCTAAAACTGCTACAACCGAAGAAACTTAATAAATCCACAACCATGTATTACAAACTGACAGAAATACATGGCCATATACCTTGTAAACTGCACCAAATCCTCCTTCACCAAGTTTATTGTTTTCAGCAAAGTTATCTGTGGCAGTTCGTAGTGTTGGTAGATCCATAATAAGAGATTCAATATTTTCAATATCCTCAGAATGAGATGCATCTGTGAAATGGTAAGAGCAAACAACTCATCAGTTCAAAAATATATACTCCCTTCAGTAAAAATAAATATCTGATATTTAGGACAAATATCAGATATTTATCATTTTGACAATCAATTTAATTTGTAATAGAATAAGTTTATAAAATATATAAGTTAGTGATGTTATGAAATTTTTTTAGTAATATCATATAATTTTTAAAATAAACTAAACATTTTGATAACTTATTGATGGTTTAAGTTTCAAAATTTTAATCAAATATTATTCTAAACATCAAATATTTATTGTCTTCTTGGAGGAAACGTGGTATAAAGCAACAAAGGTTTAGTTAACAGGAAAGTAGGAATATAGCTATTTAAGAACACAATTGAAATTTATTTTTTAAAAGAGAAGATAATGGAAATTGGATTATTAAAGTATTTAATCCAAATGAGTGAATCCCTCATATATATATATGTGTGTGTGTGCGCGCGCGCGCGCGCGCGCGCGCTACATATGCTCTCTGATTCTTGAACTCGTCGCAAGGAAAGACATTCATGGTTTTTTTAAAATAAAGATTCAATCATTTATGTCTTTTGTAACTTACATGGTAGTGATGATCGCTTAGTAGCTTTTGCTCTCCTCCTCCAGCAACAAAAGCAGATCATAGTGCTAACAAGTAGAGCTGCCACTATAGGCAGTACAATGGCGAGAATCTTACCGGTTTTACCCTTTTCCCCTGAAAATACACACGATATTTCGTATGGAACGGCATTTAATTTCTAGCAAAATAATATAGGTTTAACTAAATCCAAAATTACGATCTGAAATAATACACAAAGTTTGAAATGTACACATGTTTAAGACATTTGTATTGTGTATTTATATCTTTAAAAAAGCAAAGAAAATTTCTAAAGCCAAAAGGTAGCAAACCGAAGGACGCACTGTGAGTCCCCGGCACTGCCGCCGGCCCGCTCGCCGGCATCTGCACCATGCCTCTGCCGTTGTAGAACGGGTATATCTCGTACCGCGCGGCGCACCGTACCCCGACGAGCCTAGCTCCCTGCGCGTTCGGGTTGAAGAAGGCGTGCATCTCGGCGATCGTCTCCACCAGGCAGTCCCGGCAGTGCCCCGGCGTCATGTCGGGCGTGCACCACGCCATGCTGTAGATGGTGGGGTAGGTCGGGTCGAAGGTGATCTCGCCGGTCCCGAACCTCCTCGCGCTGTTCGCCGTGTACTCGGCCGTGGCGTTGAGCAGCACGTAGATGACTCGGTTGAACTCGCCGACGTCGGAGATGGTGACGTTCTCGGTGTTGCGGAGCTTCCTCTCCAGGTCCGGAGGATTGGTGGCGGAGCCGAGAAAGTCCCGGCCGGAGAAGCTGAGGACGCAGTTGTCGTAGATGATGTGGGCGCCCTTGGTGTAGGGGCACAGCGTCTGCGCGTCCACGAAGCTGCTGGCGACGCAGGCGCGGCAGCCGGAGACGTTCTGATTGTCGATCGGCGGGCAGAACGCGAGGGCGTAGACCGTGTTGGGCGCGTCGCCGACAGTAGCGCTGGCGAAGAGGCCCGGCGAGGCGGAGACGTTGCCGGGCAGCGTGACGGCCAAGATGCCGAGGTTTTGTTGGAACGCGCTGTTGGACGTGTAGTTGCTGCTCCCGTTGCAGACCTGCCATGGATACGCTGCGGCGAGGGGCGCCATGGCCATCAGCAGGCCAGCCACGGCGAGGACATGGACGGCGGCGCGCATGTTGCCAGTACAGCTCAACATTGTAGACGAGCTAACGCGCTAGTGGCTATTTACCTCTGAGTGACCAGGTGAGAGCAAAGCTGTTCAGAGTGAGATTAGGCGACCACTTTTTAAATTGACAAAACATCTTGATAAAAAAATAAAAAATGAAAATGCAAAAGTATAAAAAGAATTTTTGAATTTGAAAAAAAAACTAAATCAAAGCCAAATCCTCCAACAACTTTCAAAGTGTAACTTGTTGTATGTTAAGTACATCTCTTGTATCTAAGCAGGGTACCAATCAGCTTCATGATGTAGAGCTTCTTTTGTCTGTATTTATAAGCATGTGTTCATTTTTTCTTGTAAAAGCAGGATGCAGTATTCCCCCCTTTTTTTACACAGTAATACACTATGTTTTGGAAAAACAAACCCGTAGAGAAGGTGGTACTCAAATATATCTCCCTCACCTTTTCCAGATTTCATGGAAGCCCTCATGACTAGCTTGATGTTACTAATATTCAACCTTTTTTATGCTTTTCAAACATCATCCTAAAATTTACAGACAACAAAATTCATTGAATCAATATTAAGCCATCGAGATAATAAACAATCCATCATTAAAATACGATCAAGAAGCAACAATCTAGATGGTCTAAGACTCCGTTATTTTCTAGAGTTGATTTGGTTATTTCTTTAGTTTATCGTAGGCATGTCTCACAAGCTACTGTAATTTTTTCAAAAAACTTTTTATAAAGAAATATCAAATATAATCCATTTTATTAAAAACTAAATTAATCTTGCTATAATAATCTCCCTTGTTTTACACGAGGCTTACAAGGAATGGGGCCTAAAACGAGCTCAAAGTTGCAGGGGAACCTGACATCTCTCTGTCAGAAACAAAAAAGTAAAGCCAATTGACGGTGGGAACCTGATGAGACCCCATACGGAGACAACCAGTGGTTGATGGAGACATGAGTGAACAAGGTGCATTATTTGACTTGGCTAGTGTCAGCTCTAGACGGATGGGGTTATTGTACCGGGTCATGAAAGCTTGGTTACATTTTGTCACATTTAAGATTAAATAAATTTAATTAACTCGATAATTGTTTAGTTACGATGACAAACAAATTAAATCTCAATCGAAGAATAACAATTTCTATATATATATATATGATGTATTTAAAATCCGTAGGATCGATTGATATGATAATGTAAATAAATTTACAGTGAGAATGATGTATAGGGATTTTTTATAAGTCATAATAACCCTACTGTTTGATCGAATATTAGTGTTACAATTATATTAATCTCTTATTAATAGGGAGAAAAACTCTAATCTACTCTCTATATATATCGGTGTAGAGTTTAAACATGTCGATGGCTATCTGTTATTGAACTTCTTTAATATTGACTCTAAGGAATTCGATATAGCTTGTATTATCTGTTCACTTATATTTCATCTTCGGAGACACTTTATATTTGTGCTCTTTGATGCCCCGTTTAAGTAAAATTAAAGAGGCAAATATAAGTATTATCTGAAAGTTTTGATAGAAATATTATGTGATTTCTTCTATATATATATATATGACTTGTATATGTTATTTCTATCGAAGTAGTTATATGTGGCGTATCATATATCTCCCCATATGTTAATAAAAAACATGTGACGAGATTTTTTTAATCTTATATGGTGTTGCTAAGAATTTAATAACCTTAATTTAGATAATTATGACAACTTTTATTAATATATGATAATAAAGTATAGCCAACAACTAACAAATTCTTCACAACAGTCAATGTTCTTTAGTTCATTAGATATGGTGATAGGTAGATGTGCAGTCAAGCATCCTATCATACCCGTAGATATTTGTGGATTTTTTTTTGCTGGCAGATGTTATGTGGTACTCCATTGATCAAATCCACAGTTTTTATGACTTCATTTGATATATTGGTTCAAAACACTTAATAAATAGTCAAAAACTTGAACCATAGTCATGCTTCCAAAATTTTGCAATCTGTATGGCATTTATATTTCCAGTAGCTCTCTCTAGCAGCCGTAGGCTGATGACATAAACTTTGCTAGAATGAACCCATATTGTTTGAATTGGGAGAGAAATGTTCTAAGAAAATGGTAACGCAACCATGTGTTTAGAGCATGTCAATGCGAGGAGTTAAAGTTGTCATTTCATTGCTATTAGAGTTTGTGTCGTTATATTTATTCGGTTACAGTTTAGAATTTGAAGTTATAATATGTGTTAGGATAGAGTTAGAGTCGAACTCTGTTTTAGCATCTCTCTTAAATAGAGAGGTGGAGCTATTGTAAGCTTATAGTGACTTAGCATAGGTGAAGGACGACTGGTCGGCGGTTTAATCAGTCGATGGTTGTAATTATGCTGAATCAGGAAGGAGCGTCCCTAATCAGTGCCCTTGGGGATTAGACTATAGCTAAATCTTGTTAACAAATATTATTTCTTAATGTTGTTATCAACTTTAGATCTTCTATCGTGTGCTTCTATGTTTAGCTACCAATGACAATTTTAGAGCTAGTTTTCTAACAATTGGTATCATAGCTTATCGAGAGAGATCCATGAATAAAGGTATGATGAAGGTGCCCCACATTGTGCTGCTCACAGTTGATGTCTAGGGAAGTGAAACGGCTTTAATGTTAGAGGGGTGAATAGGTGTTTCCTAAAAAATTAAAAAACAATTTGCAGCATATTAGTAGCACTCAGAGTCTTCGGGCCTAGGAGACCAAAACCTCCGAGATGTTAAGAAAAATACCCTCAAAAGGGAACAGGGCAATAACATAAAAACTAATTGAACCAAAAGATAACAAACAAGTTATATGAGCAATATATATGGTCACAAAGTATATCAATCAAACGCAGAAGTAGATCGGCAATGTTTAAGCATAACAATGGTAAAAGCATAAGAGAGACGAAGACAAACAATTTGTTTTTCAAAGTTCGGATTCTCCATCAAGAATGCTACGTCTTTCTTGAGAAAGCTTCCAAGGAAGCGGGGTCTCTTTCAACCACTTTTCTCTCTTCACTGTCTTGCTTTTTTTCCATACGGAGGTAAAGTCGGGACTTCACAAACTTCTCGTGTCACACCACAAGTTCGGATGCTCACCGACGACTCCTAGCCATCTAGAAGACCTTGATCTCCAAGAGTAACAAACACAATTGAGGATTTGTTTGATACGAACCCAAGTGCTCAAAAAATATGGTGAAGCTCAATAGCTCTCAACTTCTCTTCGCAAACTTTCTCTTAACCCCCAAACCCTTCTCTTTTCAAATCCCTTTCTCAAATCTCACTCACAAAGAATTCTACCATAAATCTAGGATATTGGGTAGCGGCTATTTGATTTTGGATGAAACTAATATTGTGCAAAATCAGTAGCAAAGGATGGAAGATGTGGAGAGATTTAAATACCCGAGCCCCTAAAAACTAGCCGTTATGCTCAACTTGTGTCAAGCCTGAAGTCTCTGGGCCTAGGACCTAAAACCTCCTAGCCGCTCCGTTATGTTCAAATCTGTACATGTTCAGAGTTTTTGGTCCAAAGCTCGAAGCCTTCGGGAAATCTTCTCGGTTGCCCAGAGCCTTCGAGAAACATTTCTTTCTATAGCCTCCTAGAATCCCAGGTTTGAAGTCTCCAGACTGAGGTCCAAAACCTCTAGTCCACCTAATAGTGCCCTATGTAAAAGACCGTAACTTCTTACTCCGAAGTTTGTTTTTGACGATCTTATACTCTATGAGAAGCTTAATGAAAGAACTACCCAACCCAACTAAGAATAAGCTCTAAAACCACTTATAGAATAGACTAAAACTTAGATTTCTTCAAAGGTAGCACTTGGATAAGTTATTTTAAGCACCGAGACATAAACAAACACATCAATATTATATCTTTCTTAATAGTACAGTATTCATATACTTAAATACAAATAAAAAAGCTATATCAATAGAAATGTCTTCATGCCATCTTCTTTATTCACTTTAAGGGTTTTTAATGTTAAAGTCATTTCACCATCGAGATTATTCTTCTATAACTCGATAAGCATATTAGTCTCAAATAAATTATATTTTCCCTTAATCAATATCTTTCT
Organism: Oryza coarctata; assembly: GCA_030770085.1. Taxonomy (NCBI): domain Eukaryota; kingdom Viridiplantae; phylum Streptophyta; class Magnoliopsida; order Poales; family Poaceae; genus Oryza; species Oryza coarctata. Next base: position 18,451,034 of record CM061475.1, read on the forward strand.
TGATCACCAACAAATTGTATCTTCTCGACCTTTGGTATTTTATCTTCTATTTTTTCAAATGATTGACGCGAATAGTCCATAGCTTCAAATGGTTCCGCTTAATCCATCATGACAAAGTTTTCACTCGCCCTGCACCACCGGATTTGGTTCATCGTTGCTAAAACCCTTACTTGTCCTTATCCACCGCATGGTCCATCATAGCCGAGCTTCGCTTGCGCTTTACCATTTTGCCATAGGTAGCCATTTCATAGCTTGCATCTTTAATATCGTCTCTTTAATTCTCATCAATTAATAAAGTCTATGTTTTAGCTTCTCACACCATCTTTAATTTTTATCTTCAACATATCCATAAACTCATGATGGGATCTCATCAAGCATTTTCATCATCAACATTTGACTTTTGTTGATTCCCGATATATGAGGTATCATATTTGTTGTTATCAATCTATAATCATATCATTTGATCCTTACATATGAGTCATCAACCTTTTTGCTTGAGCCCTCAGTGCGGAGATTATTAGATTTTTGTGTCAAATATGTGTATACATTCGGTTATAGTTTACGACCTAGAGTTGTAATATGTATTAGGGTGGAATTAGAGTCAAATTTTGTGCTAGACTCTCTCTTAAACTGTATAACAACTTAGTATAGGTAAGGGATGACTAGTTGGTGGACTAGCCAGTCGATGGTTATGAATATTCTGATATGCTATAATTATGTTGGATCGGGAAGAAATATCTATAATTGATATTCTAAGGATTAGGCTATAACTAAACCTCGTTAATAAATATCATATATCGGTGGCGTCATCAAATTAGATCTTTTACTATGTGCTTCTATATTTAGCTACTGATGGTGATTTTGGTGTCGGCTTTCTAAAAGTTGCCACCCTACACCTTATGCTATATGGCAACTATTCTCAACCCAACAGGTAACATATATGTCATACATTCTTGAGATAAAAAATAATAATAAAAGCAACAGCTTTTTTTTCACTAAAACCTGTCCATGAAAATGAACTGGCTCTAGCAATGTTATCATTAGCCTCTCCCTCTCCAATCAATTAACGCCTATTGTCTGTACTCTTGGGGATAAAAAACAATATTACCTCCTCTTGGCCAACACTGCACATGGTTTTTATAATTGATTCGGGGCAATGAAATTGCGAGGATAAATGTTGAGAAACCGCCAATGGTTGAATGAGACAAGCGAGAACATGATTGGATTGCCGGCGCAATGCAAAACGACTTCATTGTTGGCTAATGCCTGGCCCATAGGGAAGGCTAGATGCATACTAAATGCCCCAGGGGCCCTCAGATATGGTTCTTGTATAACCGAGCATCACATCACACCTGTAGATTTATAAAATCTCGAAGATGTAATAACTAATACGAGGTCCTTGCGATAATGCCGTGACAAAAAGAGTTTCTGGCAAGTGGCTAAAATTTACTGAGTCAAGTCTTCAGTAGAGAAAGTACATTTGACAAAAGAGTATACACACATCTAGTACATTTGACAAAGTCTATCGTGCATTTCTTCTGCCCCATTGGTAATTGGCAGTTTTTCAACTCATCGTCCACATCATACGATCTGCACTCAGTGATTTGATGACTTCACAAAGGTTGAAGCTTTGACTAGCAGGGACAAGAGTGAGATATGATCGCCCATGTAAACCACTAGTTTCGACTATAGATGTAACTTTTTCTTTACTGGAATATATATTCTTTAGTTGAGCTAGGACGAGCCAACGATTATACATGAATTTCGACCACGTCCCTATACGTTGTCAAACGATCGAAGGCTCTACCTAGGTTCAAGCTCTGTGATCGATGAGTGGGGCTCAGAAGATGGTGGGATGTCCACTGTTTCCGAGTAGCTCCTGTTTCTGCCAAAGAGGTATGCTGGCCTGTAGGGTGCTTGCATAGAGACCGTGCCACTGCTGAGCATGACGATGATCGTCGACATCGACGGCCTGTCCGTTGGGTTCTGCTGAACACACAGCAGCCCAATGTTGATGCATTTCAGAATCTCTCCCCTAGGGTAGTGCTTGCCTAGAGAAGGATCCACTATCTCTGTAACTGTCCCATCGTTCCAGTGCCTCCACACCTGACATGTCAGTTACCTATCAGTATTGAACTACAAATAAGGAGTGTCCTTTATGGATGATGGAACAGATTAAGGACAATTGTTTATATTATATTATATATTATAAAACTAAAATAAAAACATAGAATAAGTTATTAAAACAATGATGCAGTAGAAAGTTTTTAGAGAAATAATACTTTCAAAAGCGTGTCACAAATAATCCGCCATAGTCTAAAAAGAACACGCCTAAAGAAATGTGCTCACAGTCTGATCATTGTGCTTACCAGACTAAAGAGATCTTCACAATGTTCAGAGATCACCGAGTAGCTGTTCCTTCGCCCTGTGACGATCTCCAGGACAAGGACACCGAAGCTGAAGACATCAAGCTTCGTTGAGTACTGCCCCCGCATTGCGTATTCTGGAGACATGTAACCCCTGTGACAACATCAATCGCTAGTTAGCTATATACAGTGTTATGACAAGGGAAACAAATTAGAGTGAGTGTGGAAGAGACCAATTACAGTGTTCCAATAACACGGCTTGTGGCATTCCTAGTTTCATCGTCTCCGAAGATCTTTGCCATCCCAAAATCTGCAATCTTGGGTTTCATGTCTGCATCAAGCAAAATGTTGCTTGCTTTCAGATCCCGATGGATTATCTTCAATTGAGATTGTTCATGCAAATACTGCAGGCCTCGAGCAATTCCATTTAGAATAATGTATCGCTTTCCCCAATCAAGTTGTTTACTTTTCTCTGGATCTGGTTCCAAATGACAAAATTCTCAGTTTAAATATAAATTTATTTACAAGGTCAGACAAATTCATATGAAAACAAGTACCGAATAGAACAGTATCCAGGCTCTTGTTGGGCATGTACTCGTAAACAAGCACCTTCTCTCCTTCCAAGCAAACGCCAATAAGCCTAACAAGATTCTTGTGCTGCAGCTTGGCTACTAAAGATAGTTCATTCTTCAATTGTCCTAGTCCTTGATTGGAGCAATTGGAAAGCCTCTTTATTGCCACTTCTTGCCCATCAGGGAAGACACCCTGAGCAATCAAACACTACTTTTTATTTCAACGAATTCTATGGAGGATACGCCTGTTTTTCGTTGTCCAAGGATATACCTTAAAAACAACACCAAATCCTCCTCCGCCAAGCCTGTTGCTTTCATCAAAGTTGGCTGTTGCTGATTGCAATTTTGAAAGATCAATAAAGATAGATTCGAAATCTTCAAGGTCCTCTGTATTTTCTGCATCCATTGAAGTGGAATAACCGTAAAAAGATTTTTTTAACACCATTGCTTCCTTCTTCTTTTTTTACTTCTTGTTAGCTGGCAGGATCTTTACTTAAATTTTGTCTGGCTTCACATTCTTCCTTTTCAAAATAGACGAGAATAGTGTTTTATATATCATGCAGCAGGATCTTACCGACGAGTGGTGTTTTGGTCGGCAATCTTTCCTTCCTCCAAATATAAAAGCCAACTAGTATGATTGTGAGTAATCCAACAAATACTATCGGAAGTACAATTGCTAGAGCTGGGGTTGATTTCTTTTTGCCTAGAATACAATGATAGAAATATCAGAAGATATACTCTACATCTAAAAGCAAAAGAAAATTGCTAAAGCTTTTATTTTATATCTGTATTAGGTTTAGTATTTCATATTTGTTAAGGATAAAAAAGAATGGGAATAACCACGAGGTGCTAAAGAGAAATACAACACTGAATGCAAAAGGTTCACTAGCTATTAGCTAAAGATATTTCTCTTGTTTAATTAACATGTTTGAACAAGAGCATTTTGTAGTCCTTCGAGGAAGTACCACCCTTTTTAATGTTAATGTGTGGTAGTACATCTTGCATGCTATCTCTACAGTAGAAAGTTACCTAGAGATTTCACAAATTTTTAAGTGCGGTAACCTCAAGGACCTAAAAGGGCTCTTTGGATAAAATCTACACCCACATTGAACATGGTACTGAACTTTAAACCTCCATTCAGCTAAGAAACGAACACAATTTCTAATTAAAATACAGAATAATCTTAGCAAAAATAAATATACTCTGAATCCAATGAATGGGCTGATCAAGACGTCATTAATTCTCACCCTGAAGTAAAAGTAGTTATGTTTTGCTGGTCATGCATCAAGACATAAGGACCGCAGAAAGTAGTTTATAACTAGTACGATGTTCATCAAATTAACAATGCTACTAGTTTATAAAATCAACAAATGTTTAGCTGAAATTTTAAAAAAGAAAGTACTCTCTCAAAATATTTGACGTTTAAAATAACATTGGATAAACTTTTAAACTCTTAGTTTACAGGTAAAAAATGGTATATTTATGTTTTCCTTGAAAAGTACTATTGTGATATATAAACTTACTAATGGATTTTATAAACTCATTTTAATATAAAATTGATGGTCAAAATTTTAAAAAGTTTGACCAAAATTTTTACTAAACATTAAAATTTTTTATGCCCAGAAGGAGTAATAATATTCTTTATAATCTTTTGACTTTTTTATAGAAGGCTTATTGGTTCACTATGGAGAGCATATATGTCCGTTATATAAAAAATTCAGAGCATATGTCTGATAAATGCTCTGAATTTTGTATAGAAAAGGACTAATAAAATTCAGAGCATCATGTAAAAGGTAAACATACTCACCTTCTCTCCCACCAACCTGCAGCTGCACCATGGCATCCACGGTGTAGAACAAGAAAATTTCAAAGCGCAGGCCGCAGCGCTCGCCGATGACCTTTCCTCCTGGCGAATTGGTAGTGAAGACCTGCCGGGTCATCTCCGCCATGGCCGACGCTAGGCACGCGCGGCACGGCTCCGGTGTCAGGTCCGGCGTGCACTGAGCCAAGGCATATATCTTGGAGAACGGCTCGTCGGCGAAGTAACCGGCGACGCCGACGTCACCGGTGGCGAATCGTCTCGTCGAGTTGTCCACCGCGTAGTCGACGGTGGCGTTGAGGAGCTCGGCAACCAGACGGTAGAAGCGGCCGGCGACGGAGGGGGTCAGCTTCCGCGACTGTGAGCCGGCCACGATGGTCTTCTGCTGCGAGTTGTTCGTGGAGGCGAGGAAGTCCTGGTCGGAGAAACGGATGGTGCAGATGTCGTCGTACATGGCGACGTCCACGTCGTTAGTAGCGCAGGCGTGCTGCCCGTCGCGCATGGTCTGCGCGACGCAGAAGTTGCACGAGCCCACGCTGGCGTCGCCCCGGCAGAGCGCGAGCGCGTACACGTCGCCGACGGTGAGGGTCGCGAAGAGGAGCGGAGAGGAGGAGGTGTTGGTGGGGAGGGTGCGGGCTACCTGTTGGAGGTTGGCGTCGAAGCTGCTGTTCGATGCGTAGCGCCTGCTGCTGCAGACCACCTCGGACGCGGCCGGCGGCGCCACCACGGCGAGGGCGGCCAGGACGAACGCAAGTGTACGGACGCCGCCGTGCATAGCTCAATAATTATTACTGCACCTACTTGCGTCGAGCGTCGAGAGAGCACTGAATGCAGGCGGGAGATTTTCGCTACTGCTTGCGCAATTTTGTGATGGAACTCTGTCGCGTTCGCAGGATAAGTTCAGCATAAATAGAGATATTTAGAGCTATGCATGCAGCGCTGTTCCGCCATTGTGACGTGAGAATTTCTTCCAAAGCCTACGGAAATTAAACTGATTTCTTCGTATGAAAAATTCTTCTGTCATAAAGGAGGCCCAAAAGTCTTTCATAAGTGTGGCTCAGATAGGACTATAGAAGGAATTAGCATCAGATAGAGCAACACCAATTTATGTCGTAGGAAATACTACAAATGGAGGAGAGCTTTTTTAATTAGCTATAATTATTCACTACTACACGCGCGAAAACATTTTAACAAGAGAAATCATTTATCTCGAGACCGATACACCATTCATAGCGACCGTTTTCATTACGATTATTTTTTTTCTTCTTCATGTGTCATCTTCAAACGATCAATGTCAATGTTAGTTCTGCCGCCCATTTACAAATCAACGATGACGCACGGGTGTGACAGAGACAGTATAGATGGTCCAGATTTCCATGTATTGAACCAGATAGAACAGGAAGAAAATTTGAATTAATTTTTTTTTAGCTTTTTTATCTGTCTTTTTAAGCAATCAATTATAGAGGTGTGCAAGGAAACTGGCGAATATATAAAGTCTTAGAATCAATCCAACAAATCAAACGCTTGTTGATTAGCAGAAAAACAAGACAGAAATAATTGTGCACGAGAACCTCGTGGGCGTTGTTGTCAGCGATGGTAACGGGAGCGTCAGATAGTCCGAGGTTGCTTCTGCAATTAATATCCAGGGTACACACCCAGTCCAGGAAGTAAAAGGGCTTTACCGGTCCAATTGAGACGGTGGATGGACTTTCTTTTATGGACCGATGGGCTTCAGAATTCAGTAAATGAAGTTGGGTTCACTTTGGTCTAATACTGTATGTGAATTATCTGGAAACAGATTTTCGGTGAAAAACAACAATGAGATAAGCATGCACATGTGCACTTCAGTTCTGTCCCAATTTCGTTAGGTCGTGGGATTAATCAAGTTGTTTTTTTACCATGGCAGTGGGTGTCTATAAAATACCTTATAGGACACGTAAGAGAGAATTGGTCCTATGTCGCCTTGTTTCTTTGTTGCCTAAAGTTGAATCGATCTACCGGATGTGCTAATAGAAATTCGGTCCGATGTGTTTAAATACGAGAAGGTCTAAAAGATTTACTTATTTACAGTACAGATTCTTAAGCACTTTGATGTCTTTGAATTGTTGGGATTTAAACCGTGCCAGTCAATTTAAACTTTAATTAACAAGCAAGATATATAGAGTTAGATTATCGAGCCAATCAACTGAATATGTCCATAGAGTTAAGATAGTCATCGATTGTGAGTGCTGATGCGAGCATATAAACATGATATAAACAAGTAAATTCATTGGCTAACAAGATTTACTTATTTCCATTGGCTAGTAGAGCCAATGAAAGAAACAAAATATACTAGATCACGATACTAGCACTATTAAAAATAAACTTGATATGATCAGATCTAATCGAGATAGTATAAGATTAGATCTAATAAAACCATATCGATCACTAGCAGATTGATCGTAGACAATCGATGTATAAGATTGAAGCTTAATGTAAAGATAACTATTTAGTTGGCTACTTTAATAAAATATCGTATAAAAACCCATTGACTTAGGTCCAATATATTATCAGAAGTCTAAAAGGTCAAACCTAACCGATGCAGCACGAGACTGATGATGATTAAATGGACTTGATAACCCAATAGATCCCATATAAATGTGATATGATATATCTAATCAAACTAAAATGTTAGACTCAATTGATACAGCTTTAGACAAAGCAGATATACCAAGATAATAGCGGGACTTACCCATTCGCCGGATGTCGGACTTAACCAATGCAGTTCCGCGTCAAGTGTGAGAACCCATCGAGAAAATGTGATATAACAGATCGGACTCAATCAATGTAGTCTTAGATAGAACCAATATATCAAGATAATAGCGAGACTTACCTCTTCCACCGGAGATCGAACTTAACCGATGCAACCCCGCATCGAGAACCAGAACCCGCCGGTAAAAACTTAGAAAGACTAGGGTGGTAATGCGTTGAAGTTGTATTGATATGTGGAGATGATTTATAAGGTCCCTACGGGTCTGTATTTATACCCCGGGATTACACAAGTTCGAGATGGTTACAAATAATATCTAGATATTATTTTCTACATAGAAAAGGACACTATCTCTAAGAATATAACAAAATTAACTATTTATACCTAATTACAAGAGATATCTTATAGATATAAAATCACTCTGTTGTGGTTTGCACGATTCCTTCCAAGATTCGGTCTTATCTGGATAATATTTTATCTATGGATTGAACCAAATCCATCTTTATCTGATTCGATTGAATCTTTCCTTATCTGAGACCATCAACATTTCCATCTATCCGATCGGCTTCTCCATCTAATGATCAACTCTCCAATCCTTAACCGAATCTATTTGCGGGGCTTACCAAATTTTTGCGTTAACACCGCCATTTACTGGGGCGTTTACCTCCCTAGAGGGTCACTTGTAAAATTAATAGGTTCACCCGTGGAAGAAAATGGAGGCTATCAATTTTGTATGCATCCCCTTGCCGCCCTCTATTAGGGGTTTTTTTGGTCAGTTGCCTATAAAATCTCTCCTAGCGCCAAAAACCTATTTTAATAAAAAAAAGAAAAAAAGAGAAGAAAGAGTTGAGGGAAGGCGAAAGGAAGTGATGAAACCCTGCTTGCTTGTGGATTCATACCAAAGTAAAATATTTATACCTTTTGTAACATTTATTCTTAGTGATGAAATAAAATAGTATGTGTATTATTATTTTAAATCCGTAAATAGTTTGTTTCTATATACGTGATTTGATAGTTTCGTTCCTACATCTGTATAACATGGTGGAGAAATAATATTATTATTTGATGGTTTTATTCATAATGTTTGAAGACATATCGGTGTTGAAATATTGAATGCACGATACTAGATATGACGATTAATTTCTTATGTAGTTTAACTCTATTTTTTCATGAACAGATATATCAAATAAAATAATATTTTAGTTATAACATGGTGAAATGTTAGGTATGGTCTATATGGTGTAGATCTATCAGATTTTGACTCAGCCCTTAAGGGTATTAGGGTTTAGATTTCGACTATAGGGTGTAGATCTATCAGATTTCGACTCAACTCTAAAGGGTATTAAAAAGCTAGCTAAGATAAGTTTTCTAGTAGTTTACAATTGGTTAATAAAAGGTTTCCAAATGAAATGAGGTCAACGTAATAACCGTATAAATCGTAATAGGCTAGGTAACCGAAGGTTTTTTCTAGGAATTGATGCCAGATGATTCCACTGTCACTTAGAGATGGTACGTGAAAATGAATTTGCAACGATGTTAGCCATGTGGCATTCTTGTGTGTGTGTAAGAAAGGCAACACTATTTCAATGTCTATGCAAAATAAAGAGAGTCTAAGTATGACGGAAGATGATGCTAAAACAATGGAGAAAAATAAGTCAAAGCATAAAAAGAAGAAGAAGAAGAAGGAAGTGTATGAGTAGGATGAGAAGACAATGAGCCAAGAGGATATGATTGGTAGAAGAAGGAGATAGAAATATTATCATCGTTGAGATAATAGATGAAAAAGATTCTGATAACGAACATGCAGAGTATGATGAATTGTTGGATGAGGAGGACGGTAATATATATCCATCAAAATGGTACTTACTATTTATAGTACTTTGTGTTTCGACTCTACGTACCTATATCATTTACTATATGTTAATATCACGTCGCTTTCACTCTTTATTATGCGTGCATGACTGTCGGTAGTATACGATAACCAACTTTTGGTGCATTCACTCCTTACTGCGCATATGACTGCTGAGTCACAATCAACGCTCAGTGATGCCAGCTAACTTTTAGCGCGCGACCATCACGTCGCTTTCAACATAACTCGACAGCCAACTTTTGGCGCATAACCGTCACATCACTTTCAATACAACCTGGTGACCAACTTTTGGTGCGTTAATGTCACGTTGTGATTTTTACAGGCAAGACACTTTTCACGCATGAATGTCATATAGTTTTCAAAGCTTTTGGTTATGTCTTCCACACCTAACACAACCTATGTTATATAAGATCTCTGTATGTATGATGAGCCCACTTGCTCTATCTCCTATGTCATTAAAAAAATAATGGCTGCTAAACTTGCTTTCACTAGGGATCTTAACTAGAGAATTGATCATTTGGTTTAGCTAATTCCATCTTGGTGTAACCATTTATTTTGCATACGTGGTGATCGATGCCAATTGATGACATCTTGGGACCCTAACACTCATAGAGGAGATTTTTTTCGATGCCTAAACTATTCTCATGAGGTATTAATTGTATGCGCATGTTTTTTCAATTATTTCTTATCATGATATTTTCTTCAAACTAATACTTTCTATGCTAGATCAACAGAACGATGTGAAGCTTTCTTCAATGGGTTGATATAAAATACCATATATTTGATCATAACCGTTGGCTCTCTGAGGACTGTTGGATATCCCATCAAAATCACACGAACTGTACATGAAGATGGATGAGTACAAATGATGTCGATGAGCTGAATGGTCAGACCAAAGGCCGCAACCTCTTGTACTTCCTCAATGGTGGGAGCGTCCTAAGTGTACTTATGGTGTTTGTTGCTAGGTGGTGAGTTTAATAAGTGTCCATACTTTTGGTAGAAGATAATTTATTTGTCTAAATATTTTTTACAAAAAATTCATTGTACTTTCGCTATACATCTTTTTAATTTGCTTTAATTTTATTATCATCGTGACTACAGTAGCTATATATATACTTTTCTCATAGAACCGATAAGAATGTGCGAATTCAAACAATGTATATAGAGAGAGAAATTACCATATAACTTTATAGGGAAACAATTAAACAATGCATACAGGCAAAAGTAAATTACAAGCGAAGAGTTGTCTACTCTAGATGATAATACCCATAAGTTTTAAATAGGCGTCTGTACCGTATTATCCATTATATTATTTATATTACATTTATATTTTGTCTGTAATATATAAACCTCTCACTAACCATATAATATTTTTGTCACTATTATTTAAATAATGTTCGTGTACGAACTTATTATTCATCTAGCCCTCGAATTAATGAAGTAATGATTTTTTATCATTAACGCTGAGTCCTTGTATAGTTCAGATATCTCAATTATCTTTTCTACATATTTCTAAATTTTCTTTACAATTAAATCTCTAAATAAAAATAGATTTATTTAATTTTTTTTACATTTGTACGGTAGGAAAAAAACACCCTAACAGACAAGGGGTCATCTATAAAATTAGCAAGCCACCCTCCCCTCCCACATGACATACTAGATAATTTTGCAAGTGACCTACTTATAGAAAAAATGCTCTAGTAAAGGATTACAAGAGGTCGCTTGAAAAAACGACAACCCCTTCTTCCTCGTCTGCCCTACACGATATTTTATAGGTAGTCTCTTGCCAAGGAAAAAAAACACCATTGAATAGGGCGGTAAGGGGCCAATTGCAAATCTCTTAGCCTCCCGCAATTCCGTCATTTATGGAGGTCAACGGAACTTTGCCACGTCGGATTTCACACCCGCTAAAAGTATGTTTTGTTAAAAAAAACCTCTCAAAGCGTGTTAGGAGTATACATATGTAGAAATATATATATATATATATAATTATTTTAATAAAAAATATAAATAAAAAAATTATATTCTAAGGCTCCTGGGTTGTCGACCTGGCCTGCTTGGAAGCCCAGTAAATGCCCAAAACCAGCGTAAATTACGTGACTGAAAATTTTTTACCGAGTAGACCAAAAGATGTTCTTGGATGGGCTATAACCCACTAAAATTACGGCCGTTTTCGGCCCATTTCGACGGGACAAACGTCGGGCTTGGACCGTTGGGAGCTCGCTTCTCGCTGGCGACGTTGCTCCGCTCCCCACCGTCGCCGCCGCCGTCGCCGCTGCGGGCCCATCCTCTATCTACGCTTCCTCCATAGCTCTAGCCTCGGTCTAAGTCGCTGTCGTCGCTGCAACCTGTCAGATCTCGATCCACTTCGCCACCGACGGGGAGGCTTCGATCCGCGCCGCTGGCGCTGGCGCTGGATCGGCTCGATCCGTAACAGCGCTATCGTCACTCGTCACCACATCGGCTGAGCAATGGCCACATCGGCGGATTGGCCTCTCCGGCAGCAGTGCGGTGATCGCCAAGCCGGTGCACCTGCTCAAACGGCAAGGAGACCATCATAACCCCGATAAATATCGGCCATCACCTATGCTGCCGCCGTACAGGCCAGCATTATCAATGGAATTCTGATGCCTCAGGATATGGAGTTTTGTTGCCTGGCAATTTCTGCTGTCCTATAATTTCTTCTCATTGTTTTTCTGCAATTCCTATCACATTTTGATTAATTGATTTTGAATCTCCTGTTCCCCATCTCACATATTTTAATCTTGGTAATTTTTTGATTTTGTTTCTTAGTTCATCAAATCAAGTATGAAGGATGAGTGCTCTTCCGTGAACTGGTTTTGGTAGCTCATTTCCAACTCACAGATATGGTGCTTAGTAATTTTTGTTGATTTCCAGAGAATGCTGGTTATTTTCCTTCTCCCAAACAGTCAATGTAACAGGGGATCTTTCTTGCACTGTTAATTTTGGGTAACGCAAAATTACCCTTGTATTTAGATGACAAGGTTAAAAACATTCAGAGCACCCAAACATGCCCTTTGAATGATTTTTTTCTTTCTACATGATGGCATGTTGGCCCAACACACAAATTCCTTATTAAAGCCCCGTTTGAGATAGGTGAACTGATGGATTGATGGATTATTTGGTTTTTAACAGCTATTTAAGAATATAAAAAATAGATTAACTCCTACAAATTTGAAAAGTTATTCTATAAAAGTATTATAAAAAATATATAGAAAATATTTGCACAAAAATATTATTTATGAGCTTGGGAAGCGTGTAAATGAAAATTTAAAACCCAGAATCATAAAAGGATTGCTCTTAAAAAAGTTGGTTGATGTTTTTGTATAAAATATCGGATTAGATCTTTTTGATACAGTTAGACTGTTAAAGCTATAACTTTTTTGTTAGTGGATATTTCATTAAACAATGAAATTATATTCAGCCTCTTCATCTCATAGGGATATACAAAACCAAAAATAGGAAAATAAAAAACAATACAAACATATTATGTTGTCTTGTAATAGTTTACTCTTCCACCGTCCTAACCACAACACAACGGTACTTATGATGCACTCTCTAGCTAGAACAACGCTGCTGACACATAACCGATGCATTCATGCCAAGATGTTGCCCAAAGACCCAACGGTCAAAACTGGATTTCTCTAAGAAAACACATTTAACAATGATACGACAAACAGAAACCAAGTTGCCAACGCTAGAGCTATAACCATATGCTCCTGCATATTTAAAATTTATTTATGTAATTTTTACTGTTTTATTTTATGCGTGGCATGTTTGTTATCACTCTGTCATAATTTATTTTACAAAAAAGTTAGTAAATTATTCAACTAGTTTGAAAGGAAAACAAGCTCCCTTTGAAAAAGAAACTTTAAGTGTCATATAAGTAAAACGTTACCTGACTCTAGAATTTGATCAACCGATAATCCCTTAAAAAGCCATCATTTGCCCTCAAAATTAAACATCAATGTAAAATCCTCAATACGATTTGTCTAAGTTATACTACCACTTGTTACTTAGTATGTGAAATCTTGAAAAATTTTGTGTGCTAGCACCCAATCTCCTATTTGTTCATAGTTGCATGTTAGTCATCATTGGCAGTGTTGCATCGTATTTTTCTCTGATGTTTTCTTACGACCTTCTATTATAAAAAAATAAAAATATATTATTACAACTATGTCTTTGTTTCCATAAATACAAATGGTGTATAATATTTTTCCTTTTCCGATCAAACTTCATAATTTGTAGGCCTCCGAAGTCTGAAGAGAATGTGTGGCAGCTAATGAAATTCTTTTTCCACGAGAGAGAGAGGTGACCATGGTGGCCCATTTTCACCCTTTCTAACAATGTAATGGATATATTATCTCTCGAAACAAGATATAGCGATTTATCTTACAATTGACTAATGTACATGTGCTAAAAACATATCATAGACTCCTCTAACTCCAAATACAGATATCGTAGTTCTCTTCACCTACATCAGCATATTTATATAAACAAGGATTACATATATGGCTTATCTTGGTTCAAGCTCTGTTATTGTCACCTCATTTGGTGGCATTACTGTTGACTTACCCGTGCTTGAGCCAATTTTGCCGTTCATTTCTGTGAAAAATGCTGGTCTGGATGGAGCTTGAGCTGGCATGTATTGCTGTCGAGCATGATATTGATCATCGACATAGCTGGTCAACCGATAAGGTCTTCTTGGACTCATGCAAGTCGAACGAATATGAATGCACTTCAAAATCTCATCCAGCGAGAAAGAATCACTCATCAAATATGGGTCAACCATGTCTATGATAGTTTTCATTGTCCAATATTCCTATTTCTTCATCACTATGATTGTTTATTTAACTCGTCCACTAAATTGACGGGGAGGGTTTGGGTGACTTGGTGGAGGTCGGCGTCGAAGGTGCTGTTGCCCGAGTAGCTCAGCCTGCAAAGGGGGCGGGTCGGCCCGTTAGGACCCCCGGCCCGGCCCTAAAATTGGGCACCAAAAGCTTCACGGGCCGGCCCATATACTTTTATGGACTCAGTTGACCATAGGGTCGACCCATGCATGCTGAGAGCACCTGTGTGGATCGAGGCATCGAACTCCTACTCGCCGCCGACGACCGCGGCGGCTCTTTCCAGCTCCGTGGCGCCGCGCGCTCCATCGTGGATCGAGGCGGCAGCGGCTCCCGGCTCGGTGGCGACGCACTCCTAGCGTAGATCAAGCCCAACCACGGGGCGGTGGCGGCGGCGACCGGTGAGGGTTCTGGAGGACAAACCAGTGGCGACGACCGGCGAGGGCTCCGGGACACACCGGCGACTCTACACTCAGTGCCACCGCCACCATCGTCACGTTGGTCTTCTCTCGCTGTTGAACACGCCCCCAATTAGGTTGTTATGGTTCCACTTACCTGAACCCTAAGCCTGGTTAATTGTTTCTTGTTTTAGGTTTCTTGACCTAGCTATGTTGGATTAATTGTACACTTAGCTTGTGTTTGCATCGTCTGAATCCTGAATTGATGGTGCGATTAATGCGGAGATTTGTTTAGATACAGTTGCTGCTTAGTGCGCATGAAGCTATAGTGGATGGGACTGTCATATCTTAATACCGTTGGCTACTGGACGCTAGAAACAAAACTAATACTACATTAGTCAGTTTGATCATGCAAAACGACACGAATTAAATTTCTTGAACATATATACAGCTAGCTTAGCTCTGTTTGAATCCTTGTTCTGAATTCTAAGACGATCCATTGGACTTTTGTTATGTCTGAACATGCCACTGTCTCTGTCTAGCGAAGTTCAGAAAAATCGAGTGAGAGAGATATGACCCATATATGTGCTTGCGAGCAATAAACTAGATACGCGTAGTTAAAAAGATGGAGGAGAAATTTGACAAATATTTGCTCAAGTCATACAAATATCTGTGCATTCCGGTCATTTTTTACCCAAGATTCAAAATCAAGTTTATTGAATTTACCAGCTGAGCTACTTCAATTTTCTGCATGTTACTGCAAATTTTTTATTGTTAGTTACTGCAATTTTTTTATTGTTAGTTACTGCAAATTACTTCAATTTTATGCATGTTTTGTCTGCCAATTTCAGCATGTATTAATTAGCTTGGAACACCTAGTGCCTTGACTCCTCTCTCTGCAAAAACTCATGTCCTGATTCTGTTGTATGATCAGAATTAACTAGCTTGGAACACCAGTGGTGCCTTGACTCCCTTGCTATCCATGTGAAGAGTAAACTAGTGAGTACTATATTGCAATTCTTCACTGCAATCGACTTAAGGAGAAGTACTGCATGTGAGCATTCATGTTCAATTACTAGATGGACTGCTCTGCAGTAGTACGGTGCGACTGAAAATTTGTTAATCTGCATTCAGTTATTCTATTTCTCACTTTAACAAATTTTTCGGAATCTTGCATAGATGTTCTGAATGATAATTCGACCATACGGTTGATCATTCAATCTCTCTATCATGTTTATCTGCATAGCCTGGACAATTCAATGGACTGTGCAAGCTTGGGAATACCCAAATGAAGGATATGTTCGGATGACTAACATGCGTGCAAGATTGAATGCCCCGCATGTGCAGAAATGTGATCTTGTGGTGACTAACGTGATAGCATGTTTCCAACATTTTGCTTTAGTCTTATTTTAAGACATAATTGGCATTCCTGGCCACCACGGCGAGGGCGGCCAGCACGAGCGCGAGTGTACTGACGGCACCGTGCATAGCGCAATAATTGTTATCTACTTGCGTCGAGAGATTACTGAATGCAGGCGGGAGTTTTCTTCTCCACTGTTTGGTGCATGCCCAACTTTGTCATGGAACTCTCGGTATGTTCACAAGATTAGTTCAGCATAATTAGAGATATTTACAGCTATGCAAAATGCATATATGTTCCTCCTCCGTGACGTGAGAATTTTCAGCAAGTTAGATGAAATTAAACTGACTTGGACAGAAGTCCTATAAGGGAATATACAACCACCCAACCCCAATCCAACTCGCCCTACTAGTCACTATAGAATTCACCCTAATAGTTAAGCCACATCAGCATATGCCTACGTGGAAGAGAGAATGAACAGGAGAGAGGGACGGGCGTTTAGGACGAGTTCTTTTTTACTAGTTTATACTAAATTAATTTATTCACGTAAAACGAAATAAATTATTAGAGCACGATTAATTATATTTTTTTAAAAAAAATTGTTTTAAGAAATCAAGCAAACATATTTTTTAAATTTAAAATAATCAATATGTAATTAATCATGTACTGATAAGTGTTATAGCTAACCAACTCTGTTCAGCCCAAACTGCTGAACTCGCTCGTAATCTAGCGCTAGCTATAGGCAAACTCTACCTCCTATAGAGAAATTAGTAGCCCATGAATGAGTAAAGAAATGCAACTTTGGTTTATAAACTGTGCATAGATGTAGCCATTGTAGGCGTCAGCTGTAGAGTTTGCTTTAACTGATTTGGACAAATTTTAAAGTTCCAGGGAGGCCGTACGTTGCAACGGAAGAAAAAACAAAAGAGTTGAAAAGAGAGAGCATGGTTGGCAAATTGAATCAACCAATAGTTTAGTATGATTGGTACATGATATAATATAATTAAAACTATATACATTGGAACACATTTCTTGACAAAACAATATTTCGCGAGTTAAATTGCACTATAAAATACTATATCCCTCACATGATGCAGACGCTCATATGCATACAGGGTAAAATGGCAGTTGCAACTTGCAAGCTCTTCAAGCTATGTTTGTTTGCTAGAGACTAACACAACTTGATTAGCCAACAGACCTATGCATAGAGAACCAAGCACACCATGTTGCTTGTTACAGTTCAGAAAGCAAAAAATTATGTCTTTTTAAAGAAAAAAATTATGTTTGTTCGGAGGTGCCTTACATTAGAGACAAGATGCCTGTCATGATTCCTGTCTTTATAGCCAGTGCTACATAAGAGCCACCGAAGGTCAGCATAGGTTCGGTCCTTTAGGGAGGTTGCCAATCTGTATACCCACAAAAAAAATGAAGGGGCCATAAATTTGAATATTTGGATGGATTACTGACTAATATTTCTTCCATGTTCTCAATGTGATATAGAAACTGACTCAGAAAATTGTATAGAAAAGCTACTCGCAATACTAAAGCTGCGAGCTTTGCAGACAAATGAGGTGACGGTAGAGATGATCACTGATGCCAGTTGAGCAGCTTCTGACACCTAGGAAAGCTTTGGGTTCCTTGCACTCTGCAAAAACACAGAGAAAATTGTTACTAGTTTCATACTTGCATCAAAATTAAGAGAAAATTATATGGGGCGAAGTGAAAAATCAGTAGGTAAAAGGAAGCACATGTGGTATAATGGTGGAGTTGTGATACATAATTCCACCCACTAAAATTTAAATCTTGGTATCCACGAATATTACGTACATGTAATTGAATTTTTAGCAGAAATTTAATAAGATCATAAATGTGCCGTTAGTTTCTGTCTCTTTGAACATGTGTTAAAGGGCGCATTCATGGATGTGTGAGTGCGGTGTTGTGTGTGTAGTGGTTTATGTATGTGCGTCTGCCGTATAATCACAAAAAAGGAAAAAATCAGTAGGTAAATTTTTTATTAGTACCCACAACTGTTCACCTAATCAAAATTAAGTAAAGTGGCATTTCATGGTATTGTTAGGTAAAGCATTTCATGGTATTGAAAAACATAGACTGAAAACTTACATGATTACCCACTTGATTGACCCTCATCAGCTGGCGTTCTTCAGCATCAGTCTCCTTGGTTGCTGGACTTGGAGTACTTCACCAAGACCTGCAAGACAGGCAGTCAAGCTAACAAATAACACCGTGAAGTGCTCGAGACAATAAGTTGTTTCCTTTATATAATGTCCCCAGAGAAGCCATTTGTCAGAAACTTACCAGACTATACAACAACATGAATTTTGAAAAAGGTCACGCGTAGAGTAGCAAAGACATATTCTGTTAAAGCATGAAATGTGTCAAAATTGTTAGACAGACCACTAGCCTGGGCTGTATATATATAGACCCGATCCTCTCGTATACACTTCGAAGGATTCATAGTTACTGTACACTTTCTATATGGTATCAGAGTGACTCTAGACATCTCGGCGCGCTAGCTTCTCCCTCCGGCGAGCCGACCCTTTCCTCCTCCTCGTCAATGTCTTCTTCCCGTCGCCGACTCTCTTCCCGGTACTCCCCTCGCTCTCTCGTCTCCATTTCTTCTTCTCCCCGTCTCTCCCGCAGTCACCTTTTCTCCGCCCCACCTCCGCGCGACCAGGCGACGGTCTCGATCCGCCTCCTCGTCCCTCCTCACACCCGTCTCCGCTATTCCTCTTGTTTCGTGCATCTCTCCTTCTCTGACGCTGGCGCACCTCCGCGCTCGTCGTCTCCATCGGCTGGAAACCTCCCTTAGTTCTTGCCCTTTCCGACACGCTCAACGGCTCTTGGACGCGAACATTCTCCCCTCACGTCCGAGCCAGTCCAACGTGTCCACCTGTCCACGAACACGAATCCCTGCCTCCCGGACGCAAACATTTTCTCTTCGCGTCCGGCCACTCCCTGCCTTTTTCGCGTCCGCCCCACTCCTTGGCCTCCACGAGTCCACGGACGTGAATCTTCTCTTCACGGACGTGAATCCTCGCACGTCCGTGACCCAACCACTTTCTGACCCACCCACTATGTCCTCACCTACTCCGCTGCCTACTCCCCATCGACCAACCACTCCTCATCGGCTGGCCACTCCTCACCTACTCCGCTGCCTCCTCATCGGCTGGCCACTCCTCACCTACTCCGTTGCCCACTTCCCATCGGCTTCTCACGTTCTTGATCGGCCGATCCGTCCTGTCATCGGCTTTCCCCTCCCATCGGCTTCTCTCTCCCATCGGCTCTTTGCTCCCGTTCTCCCGTCATGGCCACCGAGTCCGCCCTCAGCTCCGGCACTCTCCCAGTCGCCGAATCTCCTCCGGCCCTCGGTGCCACAGACCACACCTCGGGCACCACCTCGCCGATCTTCTCCCCTCCCTACGCTGCTGTGAACGTGCAATCTCACGTTCCTATCTCTCTTGACCTTAACGTCAATTATTTCAAGTGGGTTTTCTTCTTCAAATCCCTCTGTGGAAAATTCGGCCTCCGGTCCTATATTGATGGCTTCGCTCCACCTCGCCCCGATGATCCTCAGTGGGACATCGCCGAGTGCTGCGTGCGCAGCTGGCTGCTCGGCTCGGTCGATGACTCTGTCCTCGACCTCGCCATGGACGATACCGACCCCACCGCCCAGGACCTCTGGGTGGCCATCGAGCGGATCTTCCTGGCCAACAAGCAGCCTCGCGCCATCTTCCTCCTCAACGAGTTCTACTCCATGGTACAAGGCGACTCCTCTGTCTCCTCGTACTGTTAGCGCCTCAAAGTCAAGGCTGCTGCTCTCTAGGACGTCGGCCACCCTGTGGCCGACTCTCAACTCGTCCTTGCCCTTTTGCGAGGCCTTAATCCCCGCTTCTCCAACACCGCTGATGACATCGCCAACGCCACACCTCTTCCATCGTTCGCCCGGGCTCATGACATGCTAGTTCTTAAAGAACTCCGTCTGGCCAATGATGAGAAGACAGTGGCCCACACCGCTCTTCTTGCCGCAGCTGATAATGGCTGCCGAGCTTCTTGCGCTGGCCCTTCCTCCCGCGGTCCTGGTGGCCATGGCTCCGGCCACAGCAACACAGCCCGCACCGGGAAAGGCAAGGGCAAAGGCAAAGGCAGGACCTGGCAGGGTCCGATGCCACCATGACCTACCTCGGTCCCTACCCACCCTGCCGGTCCTACGGGTCCGTGGCTCTGCTACAACCCCTGGGCGCCCCAGCCCCAGCCACGCAGCCCCATCGGCTGGCAACCCGGAGTTCTCGGCGCCCATCCCCAGGCTCACCTGGCATCGGCTCCCGTTCTGCTACCTCAGCCGATGCTACCGACCCCAACCACCCAGTCGGTTCCCTCCTGGAACCAGGCAGGCCTCGTCGCTACCTTCAACCAGATGACGCTCCAACCACAGCACCCTTGGGTGCTGGACTCTGGGCCGTCTTCACACATGGCGTCATCGGCCGGTATACTTCGCTCCTGTCACCCCTCTTCCTCCCCTTTTGTTACTATCGGCAATGGTCACTCTCTTCCTGTCCAATGCCGCGGTGACTCCTCTCTATCTACATCCACCACTAACCTCCCCCTACGCAATATTCTTATTGTCCCTTCTCTCATTCACAATCTTATATCTGTCCATCAATTCACACGAGATAACCACTGCTCCATTGAATTTGACGCGTCTGGTTTCTCTGTGAAGGATATCCCAACCCGGTGACAGATCCTTTGCTACAATAGTGGCGGCGACCTCTACACCATTCCCGCTGTGCCGTCCACCCCACACGTCAGCGTCGCCCTCTCCACCAACCTTTGGCACCTTCGCCTCGGCCACCCCGGCCCCGACGCTGTCGCCACCCTTCGTCGCAGCGCCTCCATCCGATGTACTCACAGCAGCTCCACAGTTTGCCACTCATGTCAACTTGGCAAACATGTGCGTCTGCCCTTTTGTAGTTCTCTCTCCTGTACCTCGCGTCCATTTGAACTTATACATTGTGATGTATGGACGTTCCCAGTTAAAAGTGTCTCCGGTAATCAGTATTATCTCGTTATACTTGACGATTACACACACTATTGCTGGACCTTCCCGCTCATCCATAAATCCGAGGTTGCCTCTCACCTCACTCACTTCGTCACGTACGTATCCACTCAGTTCAACCTCCTCATCAAGGCTTTACAAGCCGATAACGGTACGGAATTCGTCAACCATACCGTTACAAACCTCCTCACCTCACAGGGCCTCCATCTCCGGCTCTCCTGCCCCTACACCTCTCCTCAGAACGGCAAAGCCGAGCGCCTCCTTCGCACCCTCAACAACATCAGTCGCACCATGCTACTTCACGCCTACCTACCTGCCACTTATTGGGCCGAAGCTCTGGCTACTGCGACGTACCTTCTCAATCGGCGCCCATGCTCCTCTGTTCATAACAACGTTCCCTATGCCCTTCTCTACCGCACGGCGCCCGACTACTCCCATCTTCGCGTTTTCGGGTGCCTCTGCTACCCAAATCTCACCGCCACAGCTTCCCACAAACTCGCTCCCCGCTCCACCGCCTGTATTCTCCTCGGCTATTCCACCTCTCACAAGGGATACCGATGCCTCGACCTTTCTACCCGACGGGTCCTCGTCTCTCGTCACGTCATTTTTGACAAGACATGTTTTTCCCTTCGGTCTCCTTCATCCGAGATCCTCCTCTAGTGATCTCGACTTCCTCCTCACCAACACCGTGCCGACCAGGTCTTCCCCACTGCCCTCTCCATCGGCCCCCTCATCGGCCACTGCTGAGGATTTACCCGTCACATCTCCCACTACTACTCGGTCCGATGTCCCCACCATCGGACCCCCATCGGACCCACCTTTATCGGCCGATACCGATCCTATTTATCCTTCAGCCGATACCGTTCCCTCTCCATCGGACACCCCACTTCCATCGGCTCCTCACTTTCCATCGGCTCCCCCCACCCTATCGGCTGATCCACCTCTATCGGACCGATCGGAATACTCGGCCCACCCGACCTTATCGGCTCAGGCCGATCTAATCCCTCCTTTTTCTCTTGTCTACAGTCACCGACTCGGAGCCGGTGACGCTCCCACCCGACCAGTTCTTTCCATTACTCCCGCACCCCCATCGGCTCCAGTTCCCTCCACCTCTCACATTGTCACCCGCTCCCAGACCGGGTCTCTCCGACCCAATCCGCGCTACGGTTTCTCCGCCGTCCACAGCTCTATCTCGCCCATCCCGACGATTTCTCGCTCAGCCTTGGCCGACCCTCAGTGACGCGCGGCCATGGCTGACGAGTACAAGGCCCTAATGGACAACGAGACCTGGCGCCTCGTTCCCCGACCTCCCGGCGCCAACATTGTGACCGGTAAGTGGATTTTCAAACACAAATTCCACGCCGATTGCTCCCTTGCCCGTCACAAGGCTCACTGGGTAGTCCAGGGTTTCTCCCAACGACCCGGTGTCAACTACGACGAGACCTTCAGTCCCGTTGTCAAACCCGCCACCATCCGAGTCGTCCTCACCTTGGCTGTCTCTCGCTCCTGGCCGATCCATCAACTAGACGTGAAGAACGCCTTTCTTCATGGCTACCTGACGGAAACAGTCTACTGCCAGCAGCCCCCAGGCTTCGTCGACCCTTCTTGGCCCGACGACGTCTGTCTCCTTCAACGCTCTCTCTACGGCCTCAAACAAGCCCCTCGTGCCTGGTACCAGCGCTTTGCTGCCTATCTTCGGCACATCGGCTTCGTGGCCTCTGCGTCCGATAGTTCCCTGTTCACTTTCCATATCGGCTTCGCCACTGCCTATCTACTTCTCTATGTCGATGACATTGTCCTCACAGCGTCTTCGACATCTCTCCTTGATCAGATCATGGCCCGACTCCACTCTGAGTTCGCCATGACCGATCTTGGTCCTCTCCACCATTTCTTTGGCATCTCCATAACCCGTTCCATCCACGGGCTCTTCCTTTTCCAACGCCAGTACGCCATCGACCTCCTCCAGCGTGCGGGCATGGCCGACTGTCACCCCACGGCCACCCCAGTCGACACTCGAGCCAAACTCTCCGCCGTCGATGGCGCCCTCGTTGCCAATCCCTCTCACTATCGGAGTCTTGCCGGGGCTCTCCAATACCTCACACTCACCCGACCCGACCTCACGTACGCTGTCCAGCAAGTGTGCCTCTTCATGCACGCTCCGCGCGAACCTCACCTCACGCTGCTCAAGCGCATCCTACGCTACGTGAAGGGCACCCTCTCCAGCGGGCTGCATCTCAGCTTCAGCCCCATCGACTCCCTCACTGCGTACTCCGACGAGGACTGGGCAGGCTGCCCTGACTCTCGACGCTCTACGTTCGACTACTGCGTCTACCTCGGTGACACTCTCGTATCCTGGTCCTCAAAACGCCAGACTACAGTGTCCCGCTCCAGCGCTGAAGCCGAGTACCGCGCCGTCGCCGAGTGCTGCTGGCTTCGCCAGCTTCTCCAGGAGCTCCGTGCACCCCTCTCCACCGCGACCGTCGTCTACTGTGACAACGTCAGTGCCGTCTATATGACCGCCAACCCGGTCCATCATCGACGCACCAAGCACATCGAGATCGATATTCATTTTGTCCGTGACAAGGTTGTATTATGACAGGTTCGGGTGCTCCATGTACCATCGGCACATCAGTTTGCCGATATAATGACCAAAGGCCTGCCCATGCCTTTGTTCACCAGTTTTCGGTCCAGTCTCTGCGTCCGTTCCCCTCCCGCTGCGACTGCGGGGGGTGTTAGACAGACCACTGGCCTGAGCTGTATATATATAGACCCAAACCTCTCGTATATACTTAGGGGGATTTATAGTCACTGTACACTTTCTACAAAAAATGATGCTTTAGTGTCTAGGTAAGAGCAAAATCAGTGCAAATCAGTGTAATAGTGTTCAGTGCGTGTGCAGCAGTTTAGTGTCTGTTTGTGAGATTAGTGCAAAATGACAAACAGGGATTGGCCTCGTTGCTTTACTGCAATAGAATAATTGGAATTCCGTGAATATTTTGATCCTCTTCATCAAATATGAAGCAGGGATATATTGTTTTTACTGCAAGTGCTTTTGATGCCATAAATATGCGGCAGAAATTTATGGTCATGCACTCATGCTATATAGGGTGAAGAAACTGACAGGATTGTTTTGTTCTGTTGTTGCCGTGAAGTGAACAAAATTTATGTGCCACTACTTCAGAGGATTCTTCAGATAATTTTACAGGCAAGCATTTCAGTTTAGTTCATCATAGCAAAACCAGTTTGAGAGTTCAGTTCAATCCATCAGGCAAAATCAAATTTCAGAGTTCAGCTCAGTCCATCTAGAAAAATCAATTCGGATTTCAGTTTAGTTCATCATAGCAAAACCGATTTGAGACTTCAGTTCAATCCATCAGGCAAAATCAATTTTCAGATATAAAAATGCATGAGATCGACTGACTACAAACATAGAAGTCTTGTACCTCTGTCAACTATGAGAACACTTACTCTTCGAAGTCAAATCCTGCCCAGATAAAGTTAAACAAAACAAGAAACTATACCATCTGAGGAGAGGAGATCGGATGAGCCAGGAGTAGAAAAAAGTGCAAGCCGATTACCTCGGTGGCGGAGTGGGTTGGGGCAGCGTCCTAGGTGGTGGAGCAAGCTAGAATCTTCTGCTGTAACAGAGTTGCAGGCATTTCAGCAAGAACACAAAGGGTTAGCATCAAGGCTGAACCATGCAAATAAACCAATCAATGAATGGTTACCTGCATTTGCACTGCAAATTAAATTCAGAGAAATACCTGCTTTCCTGTTGTTCAACACAACATCTCGCTGGCTGGACGGCATAGGCGGCACTGTGGGGTGGGAATCCATTCCGGGGATCAGGTTCGCCGAGGGGAGGAGGTGCCCGTCTATGACGGCGCCCGCCCCGAGGATGGCCGGCTTCAGGACGGCAGTAGAGGTGGCTTTGGTGCCGCACGAGGCCGTTCCAGGGAATAGGGACGCCGTGGGCTAGTTCGCCGTGGGGCGGAGGTGCCCGTCTACGACGGCTAGCTCCCGCTGCGAGGATGGCCGGCTTCGAGCCAGCAGCAGAGATGGCTGTCTGTGGTGGAGGCGTCCGTTCGCTCGAGGGCGACGGGGTGGAGGGCAGCGCGGGGGTTGACGCAGGGGCGCGGCGCGTTCCACGTAATGGAGGCAGGGAGGCAGCGATGGAACGTAGGGTATCGCGGCGGGAGGGGTCACGACGGAGGCGGCGCGACGGACGATGCGCGAGGAAGGCGTCGCGATTGGGGAGATCATTGAAGCGGAAGTGGATGCTGGAGGGGAGGTGCTGGCTTCTCACGTGTGGGAGTGGAGGATGCTACAATAAATCTCGTCCATTGGATTTTCCACAATCGAACGGTTAGAAGTAGTAGTTTTAGAAACCACTATCACTACGGTCTTTTTGAATAAAATAAAGAAACAGTCGTCTCTCTTATTGTCCTTGCCCTAAAACTCTTCCGTGATAAAGGAGGCCCAAAAGTCTATGGCGCAAATATCTTGCTGCAGAAGTGTGGCTCACCTAGGAGAAAGCGGCATTAGATAAAGCAGCCAGTTACGTTATATCTAACGGAACTGTTTTTTTAGGAAATATAAAAAAGAACTGATTTTGTAGGAACATAAAATAGAGGAGACCCATTTTTTTAAAAGCTTATTCAGTACTACATGCAGGGAAACTTTTCAGCAAGAGAAATCACTTTACTGTTTTACACATCATTTTTGTTTTGTTATGTTGTCAGTCAATGTAAAATTTTTATTGAACCAGAGCAGACGAAAATTGAGATTGCCCGTAAGTAGTTATATAATTTAGATAGATTTAGATTTAATATACAATTGTTTCTATAGAGTTATATTTAAATTTTATATCCAATTCTTAACTTTTAGAAAAAATTCCTATGGATTAGATAATAATATAGAGATTTTGGAGAAAAGTAAATATGTTCTACCTCATGTTTTCTTTTTACTGTGACTCTGTATTTCTCTTGTGAATCAATCAAACGATTATTTTAAAAAATTATATGTTTTCAATTCTGGTATGAATTTAGTGGACATGACATTTATTTTCTATGTTTTTAATCATTTTTTTATATAGATATAATTATATTATATATATCAATATATACCGTTATAATATACCTTATTTTTTTGTTTTTCCATAATTAATATGGTAAATTTTAGTTTGTAGAATAAATGTGGTGTTTTTTAAAACTTTCTTTATAATATAATATACAGTAGATAGATCCCTCGGATTTCTTTTAAATGTCTTTTCCGACAGCCATGACAAAATTATGGAATGTGCGAAATGACGCTTTTGTCCTCCGGCTGTCGCGTTCGTCCACGATCGCGCTGTTGAGGCAAGCGGCCGTGGAGCAGAGGGTTGCGGATAGTCGTCAGATGCCGCGGCGCTGCCCCCGTCCTCCTCGACGAATCCGTCCCTATCTCCGGTGGCCACACAGCGGGCAGGCGACGACAGCGGGGCGGCCATGGAGGAGCAGCCGTGGAGCAAGGGGGCGGGCGACCATGGGGCGGCGTGGCGGTGGCTGCGGATGGTCTTCGGAGGCCGCGGCGCCGCCCATACTGCTCACCGGCGGCAAACCCTGCTCTTGATATGTCGAGGACTGCCTGGATAATGCTACCAAGAAGAGGACGGTAGTGGTTAAGCTGTGCTAATTTCTTTTTTTGAAGTTCATAATATGTAAAGAGAAGACCAGCCCAAATCAATCTTAAAGGCTGACATGGACTAGAGATTTTAATTTGTAAAGAGATTTTAAGACATTTGGAGTATATTTATAACAGATTATTTATCCGATTTGGAGTAATTGAATGCATGCTGATTTGGAGTACTCAAATGGCTTCAGGCCTTCACCCAAATCACTTGCCTATACTCAAATCGCTTGAGTTCTTAATTGCACCATTATTGTAATCTGATTGAATTAGCACAGGAGTATCTGTACTTGAATTCAGTGCTATGCTCATCTTCTCCAGAAGAATTGAAATGGTGTATGTACCCAATAAAGGCCATTACATGCTGCAGCTGGTTGCTTAGCCTCATTTGCTAAAGTAAACAGAAATTTCAGATTGTTCCAATTGTCATTACAGAAAAAACCAGATTGCCATTATTCAAGTTGTCATTAGAGTAATTCCTGTTTTGTGCGGTTGTCAAGCACAGGATTGCTACTCCTTGCCATAAAACAAAGGATTACTCCATCTAGCACTATAACTTGGGATTACAAGAAACCTAGAACTACGGAAATTGCAAGAAACCTCGTAACAATACAAATTGTTAGACAGATCACTGGTCTGGGTTATATATATATATATATAGACCCGACTCTCATCTTCGCGTTTTTGGTATCTCTGCTATCCAAATCTCACCGCCATAGCTTCTCACAAACTCGTTCCCTACTCCACCGTCTGTATTCTCCTTAGCTATCCTACCTCTCATAAGGGATACCGATGTCTCGACCTTTCCACCCGACGGGTCATCGTCTCTCGTCACGTCATTTTTGACGAGATATATTTTCCCTTCGGTCTACTTCATCCGAGATCCTCCTCTAGTGATCTCGATTTCCTCCTCACCAACACCGTGCTGACTAGGTCTCCTCCACTGTCCTCTCCATCATTGGCCGCTACTGAGGATTTATCCTTTACATATCCCACCACCACTCAGTCCGATGTCCCCACCATCGGACCCCTATCAGACCCACCTCCATCGGCCGATACCGATCCTATTTATCCTTAAGCCGATACCGTTCCCTCTCCATCGGACACCCCACTTCCATCGGCTTCTCAGTTTCTATCGGCTCCCCCCACCCTATCGACTGATCTATCTCTATCGGACCGATTGGAATACTCGGCCTACCCGACCTCATCGGCTCAGGCCGATCTAATTCCTCCTTTTCCTCTCGTCTACAGTCGCCGACCTGAAGCCGATGACGCCCCCACCCGACCAGTTCTTCCCATTACTCCCGCACCCCCATCGGCTCTAGTTTCCTCCACCTCTCACATGGTCACCCGCTCCCAGACCGAGTCTCTCCGCTGTCCACAGCTCTATCTCGTCCATCCCGGTGACTTCTCACTCAGCCCTAACCGATCCTCAGTGGCGCGCGGCCATGGCTGACAAGTACAAGGCCCTAATGGACAATAAGACCTGGCGTCTCGTTCCCCAACCTCTCGACGCCAACATTGTGACCGGTAAGTGGATTTTCAAACACAAATTCCACGCCGATGGCTCCCTTGTCGGTCACAAGGTTCGTTGGGTAGTCCGGGGTTTCTCCCAACGACCCAGTGTCGACTACGACGAGACATTCAGTCCCGTTGTCAAACCCGTCACCATCCGAATCATCCTCAACTTGGTTGCCTCTCCCTCCTGGCCGATCCATCAACTAGACGTGAAGAACGCTTTTCTTCACGGCCACCTGACGGAAACAGTCTACTGCCAGCAGCCGCTAGGCTTCGTCGACCCTTCTCGTCCCGACGACGTCTGTCTCCTACAACGCTCTCTCTACGGCCTCAAACAAGCCCCTCGTACCTGGTATCAGTGCTTTGCTGTCTATCTTCGGCACATCGGCTTTGTGGCCTCTGCGTCCGATAGTTTCATATTCACTTTCTATATTGGTTCCGCCACTACCTATCTACTTCTCTATGTCGATGATATTGTCCTTACAGCGTCTTCGACATCTCTCCTCGATTAGATCATAGCCCGACTCTACTCTGAGTTCGCCATGACCAATCTTGGTCCTCTCCACCATTTCCTTGGCATCTCCGTAACCCGTTCCTCCCACGGGCTCTTTCTTTCCCAACGCCAGTACGCCATTGACCTTCTCCAGCGTGCGGGCATGGCCGATTGTCACCCCACGGCCATCCCAATCGACACTCGAGCCAAACTCTCCGCTACCAATGGTGCACTCGTTGCCGATCCCTCTCATTATCGGAGTCTTGCCAGGGCTCTCCAATACCTCACACTCATCCGGCCCGACCTCACGTACGTTGTCCAGCAAGTGTGCCTCTTTATGCACGCTCTGTGCGAACCTCACCTCGCGCTGCTTAAGCGCATCCTACGGTACGTGAAGGGCACCCTCTCCAGCGGGCTGCATCTCAGCTCTAGCCCCAACGACTCCCTCACCGCGTACTCCGACGCAGACTGGACAGGCTGCCCCGACTCTCGACGCTCTACGTCCGGCTACTGCGTTTATCTCGGTGACACTCTCGTATCCTGATCCTTAAAACACTAGACTACAGTGTCCCGGTCTAGCGCCGAAGTCGAGTATCGCCCCGTCGCCCACGCTGTCACCGAGTGCTGCTGGCTTCGCTAGCTTCTCCAGGAGCTCCGTGCACTCCTCTCCACCGCGACCGTCGTCTACTGCGATAATGTCAGTGCCGTCTATATGACCGCTAACCCGGTCCATCACCGACGCACCAAGCACATCGAGATCGATATCCATTTTGTCCGTGATAAGGTCGCATTAGGACAGGTTCAGGTGCTCCATGTACTATCGACATATTAGTTACCGATATAATGACCAAAGGACTGCCCACGCCTTTGTTCACCAATTTTCGGTCCAGTCTCTGTGTCCGTTTCCTTCCACTGCAACTGCGGGGGTGTTAGACATACCACTGGACTAGATTGTATATATATAGACTCGACCCCTCTTTGTATACTCTCGGGTCTTAGTCACTGTATATATTACTACACAAATACTCCTGAAGTAGTAGTCAAGAACAGAAGAATTTCCAAGAGTACACTTGAAGCAATAGTCAAGAAACATGTGCGGTAGATGAATACTCACAATTCATAAATTACAAGAAACCTGAAAGAACTCAGCCTCCTTTATTGCACCACAATTTTATCTAGTTAACTTTACAAGAGTACTGTAATTAACTTTACAAGAGTACAAGAAATCACAATTCACAAGAAACCACAATCTTAACTTTACAGGAGTATTGGCAAATTGCACATGCACAACCAGAAGCTTCTGGTGCTGTTGAGTTAAAGTGACTGGAAGCATCAATCGAGCTTCTAGTGCCGGCGGGTTCCTCTGCTGCTTCAAAAATTCTGTCAAAAGTTTGTATGCACTTCCCAGTTTACTTGGTTCACTTCTGCTACTTCATAACCTCTCTGCTGCTTCAAAAATTCTGTCAAAAGTTGTATGAACTCCCCTGTTTACTTGGTTCACTTCTGCTACTTCATAACCTCTCTGCTGCTTCAAAAATTCTGTCAAAAGTTGTATGAACTCCCCTGTTTACTTGGTTCACTTCTGCTACTTCATAACCTCTCTCAAAAAGCATCAAGCAACCCTGAGTTCAATGGGTCACGGTTGATTTTACTTTGGCACGCCAATGTCAAAGTATCATGGCTTCTAAACAATTTATAAAATTAATTAATATTTTAGACTGAACACTTGGTTTTATAAATAATTTATTTTATAAAAACTGGTTTAAAAATATTTATGGTGTTAATATGAGTGTGTGAGTAATATAGGTCAATCTACGATATATATGCCAAAAACATTTGTTATACCTATTTTGTGTATATGTGACTTGAGACTGATCTTAATTTATAGTGAAAATCGAGACAACTCTCGAGGAGAAACCAAAAACTAATGCAATTAGAATATCATGTGACAAAGTTAGAAGTTTTTGAGTTAATATCGGTTGGGATCGAGATTAGATTTAGGAAAGGTCAAAAATATTAGATAATAAAATTGTATATAAAATGATAGATAGCTATATAGAAAATTGTATATAAAATTTAGACACAGGAACAAAATTAGAAAGAGAGAATGAATTGTGCGTGTGGATGCATGAAGTCTGTATTGTAGCTACAGTAACTTGACTTTCTGTGCTGCGCTAGCTACGTTGATCTAGTCAATATGCAGATGGTTGATGGTTGGTGGCCAGCAAGGAGTAGCCATGTTAGCTAGGCGGAGTCCGTCTCGTACGCAGACAACTGTAGCGACACGTGTTAGAAGCGGAGAGGAGTGCGTAGGTGGAGTTCATCTCGTGCACAGACGGGAGCGCTCATGCGTGTATGACAAGATGACGTGTCAGCAAATTGGCAAGTGAAAGGAACTTTGATACGGATACATTGGATTTTCTGCGGCTGAGAGAGAGGGGATTTAGTTTAGACGATTGTAATAGATTTGGAATATTTGAGTCTTAGTAGTACTAAGTAGTTATACTACTAATTTTTAGGTATAAATAGATGATGAGTTGAGATGTTATATATATAATTTTTTAAATAGAGAAAAGTTAAAGTTTAGTTTTAAGAGAGAATTGTTTAATATGCATTTTGTAGATAATATACTTTTAATAGTTTCGTCAAGTTATATTCTAGGTTTATTAGCGATTAGATCGGTGGTAAGACGGTGGATAAACCGGTGGTATCAAAGCGGTCGGAACGTTGACAACACGATATTATCAATTAGACCGGTGGCAGATAGGCAATCAGACCAATAATATATAATAGTGCATCATAACTTTATCTAGGTTAGATGTTTATTTTTATTTTGTAAAAAAGATTTGGTTTTGATAATCCTACCATTTGCCCTCTCTGATACTGATACTAGTTGGATTTCGATCCTAAACAATATTCATTAAGGTCAATTAACATCATGCTCATACAATTGTAGACATCTAGGTGTTTTAAAATGAACTTTTGTCAAGGAAAAAAAGAATAGGTCCTAGAAAAAAAGAAAAAAAGTTGTCTTCATGTAAAAAGAATTTGGGGAAGTTGACAATTTACCCGTGACAAAGAACAACAAAGAACATAAACCACACTAGGCAATAGAGCATCTTCTCTTCTTGCTGGTTGCCTAAGGAGTCCCTATCCTATCGGTGAGCGGGGGCGATGCCGCCCATGAGGATAGCTGATGGGGGTAGCTAATCGACTCCGAGACAGTCATGTAAGGCATCAAGACACCAACAAGAGATGAGGCCTTAAAAGAGGGTAAGTCTACACATCTCGTCGATGAGCTAGGAGGTGCATGACTGTCATCGAGAAGATATCGTCGATGGGGAGCATGGGATGAGGAATTAGGAGATAGGAGAGGTGGCAAAGATAGGATGTTGATGACACTAAGAAGTGGCGGTGGTGACCTAGCGTAGTTTCGAAGGTGGTGGTGTCACTAATGTACACGGGGCGGGGGCAAAGTTAAAAAAAGGATTTTCGTAATGTATGTTGTATACCGGCGTTAAAATATTAAAATATCTTTTGAGTTGTATGCGGACATCATTTTAAAAAGAACGAAGGGGTGTTGTTATAGAGACAGTGACGGGAGTGTTGCTTATTTGTCCGAGGTTGCTTCGTGTGTGCACGGAAATGGAATATAATCAGATTGCTCTTCGTGTGTGCACTGTGCAGCTGATGCCGGTCGCTCTCATTTAAGGTGGTTGACAATGAACTGATGTGACAATTAGGCGATGTTCGTTTCGTCCAGGTAATACGTGAGATTAACAAGGTCCTTCCTGCAAAAAAGTTGTAAAACGTCTTTGCCCGCCCCTCCATCGTGGCCGCATGATTAAGATCGGACGGCATCTCAGACGGCAGTTCGGAGCAAACGGTAGTGTACAGTAATCGATCTGCACCGCGCAATGTGGATCGGACGGTTTTCGGCCTACATCGGGGGTACGGAGAATACATCTCTGAACCCCCTTTCCCTAGTCCCTACGGCCTAGTACCCGGCTAGCGAATCAGCGACTCCGTAACTGTTGGGCTGAAATGGGGATTGCGGTGTACTCGCAGCCCATATACTACTCGATCTAGCGTGGGAGTACGTTACACGTGCAGAACATATAAGTTTGGGCCTGGAATCTGCATGTGAGGCCCATATATATGGGCTGGGATGGTATAACGAGGTGTGTGCGGCCCATGAGACTAGATTAATTGGGCCAGAACGGGATGGCCCGGTGTTCTTCCAGCCCATGAGAATAGATTGCTTGGTCCGGAATGGCATTTGTTCGTTGAGAGTTGAGACGAACGGAGGTGGCGTCTGACCGCATCAGTGTTACGGCGAGTTGTGCAGCTGCCCTACACTCTAAATCTGCTCGAACGACGCCGCCATGGTTGAAATGCAAAAACGATCGAGAGCAGCAGGTTAGTTATAACTACACATGGCGTGCGATATTCTGTGCTGCTCCTGCGCAGAGTTGGGAGAAAACGATAGATTTCGCCAGTGTGAACGGACGGAGACGGATGCCGGCCATTCGTCGCCCAAGATCCCCGGAGGATTTTAAATGGATATGTACCGCCACATTGTCGGCTCGCATCGCATCGCATGTTACCCTGCCACTCACGGTGACTACTACGTATACCCTCGCCTAAAGCAGAGGACTGCACGTGTCCACCCATCAAAATCCATCACCCCTTCCGTGTGCGCCACCCCTGCACGGCGCTCCATGGCACACGCCTGCATCACCCACCACACCGACGCCGACGACGCCGCCGCCGCCGCCGCGCGCGCACGTACTACCACATGCTACTGCAGCTAGCTCGTCCACCTCGCGGCGCCTGCGACGACGACCCCTGCACGCCGGCCGCTCCCGCGTACCGTGCCGCGGCGCGCCGGGCGGTGTCGCCGTGCGCTCTGGAGCGAGTCGCAGAGCCAGCTCTGGGCGTGTGTGGCGTTCGTGCGAGCGCTCTTGCTCTATAAATATTTGATGTTAAGGACAATATTTAATTAAACTTGTAAAATTATGACTATCAATAATAACTGATTATAGTGCAAAAAATATTGTAGCATTTGTGGGTGCAAAATCTCTTCGTTTAGATCGTAAAATTATTGATAAACCAACAACCGTGCATGCACGCTGGACCAATTCATAGTGCTTTGCCTTCCACAGCCAGGGCATGAGCCTCGTGCTTTTTTGATGCGGTTGGTTGCTTGACATACCATACACAGCTAACGACGAAAATCAATTGCTCATTATCACTAACACCCAACTTATGGCCAGAGGCCCTCAACCTGGCGGAGCCTAGGGCCGCCCTGCCAGGGCCGGACCGGGCCTGGCCACGTCGCGCGCTGCGAGTGTGTGAAGTCCAAGAGACGAACCAGCACCACACAAACAAACGTACCAGGGCATAAATTCTGGGCTGACTTAATTCCCATTGCACGTACTAACTACTACAGTACTGTTATTATTGTTATTACGGCTGTTCTTACTTCACGGCAGATGGATTATCGGCCGTTTTTATGGCGTCGAGAAGGATGTTTGAGCTGACTTTCACCATCGATCGATATATCTCCATCTCCGGCCGCAATATCCCTGGCTACTGTTGCACCGAGCTATCTGATCACTGTTACTTGTCTCCACTAAATTAATCCTGTCTGTGTACTACTTGTACTCTCACCCGTCGTCCTTTCCGGCCCACTGATTAAGGCTCTGTTGCGAGGAGCGGAGGTTTCGAGACTCGTAAGTAGGTAGCTAATGAAATATTAAAAAAATGCGTTTTTTAATTTCTAGTTTATATTTATTTTTTAAAATTTATAATAATATATTTTTAAAATCTAGATGAGAATAAAACTAATCTAAAGATTCTTCAAAGAAATTAGCTATTAAAAACTCCACAAACAGAGCCCAAGACAGTTAGTATCATAGAAATTGGCTAGTTAGTCTTATTAGCGTATACTAATTAAGTATTAATTATTGTAAATTTAAAATATAGATCTATTTAATTTTTTAAAGTAACTTTTATATAATTTTTTTACGTGAAACACGGTTTAAAAAATCACAACATGCCTTTATTGCAGCTAAGTACTTTTACGCTCGCAGTCACAGCGTGTGAGCCATGGATGTTTTTTCCAAGAAAAAAAATCAGTAGTACAAATTTCAGTACCTGCAGAGCTGCACTATACGGACTGATCTCGATCGATCGTCGATGTTAAGTTGCAGTCTTGGAGAGGAGGAGCAGTAAATTAAGAAACATGACATGTCGTCCAGCCAGCTGGGCCTCATAGCCCATCGGCGACTAGGATACACGTTCTACTGTACAAATGGGCCCCATGCCTTGCCACATTGGCTGTCTCCCTGCCTGCCTGTCTGGCCGTTGCATTGCATGGCATGAACTTTCTCCTTTCCTTTTCTTTTCTTTATTCTATCCGGTTCTTTTCCACGGGCATACGTGTACCATACGTGATGCTCTCAAACTGTTTCGTTAACCTTTCAATCTTTGTAATCACGAGCTGTAACTTGCATAGCATTCTTTGATTTTTTTAAAATCAATGTTTCTTTCCTTTTGAAGTCATCACATCCCCGTTTCTGTAATTAAAATGCTTTCAATCTTTACAGACAAACTAAATTTTTTTAGTTGACAAGATAAGAGAGAGAGAGAGAGAGTACACGAGGAATTAGCACACTGAATTAAACATGTACGAGAGCCATAATTAAACTTCGGCTGCACGACATTAGCACAGTGACATAGCACTATTAAGTGCGTTTTGTCTTGGTCTGTTCATCAGCAGGTGATGATCAGTTCCAAATGGGGAACCCTTGAATCAATGAAAAACATGCATGTTTGGAATAAATTGCATGCATGGGACCTCATGTTGTGTACTGCAGATCCCCTCCAACAAATGATGGGTTGGGGGAGAAAAAAATGGGTTGTCACGTAAACATTGACATGGCCTTTTCTATGGTAAAGCATATGGTGAACATTAATATGATAGGATTTTTCCATTATGATCACTATAGCATGAATAAAATTTTAATTAGTACACTTGGCGCCCGTTTGATGAGTTTGAAGGTGACGAAAGAAGAAGATAGAGATGATCACACAAAACTATGTATTTTATTAGTAAATGATTAATTAATTATTAGCTATTATAAATTTAAAAAATGTATTAATATGAAGTGACTTTGAGATATAAAATTCTTATAAAAATATGCCGTTTAGCAGTATGAGAAGCATGTTTTATATAATAAACATGAAAATTTTTTATCCTAAATTGCACATTCCATAAGTTCAAACGTTGTATCTTGGTTCCAACACTAAGTTGTCCACATTACCAGGGACTTTTACATGTATGTTGCAAAACAGTTGAGCCTTTGGTGGGCTCTAGCCATTACACCTCAGATAAATTTGTATTCCTTTTCTTCCTCTCAATTTACTTGAGTTTGTCGTCATTGCACTTCCCACTCCTCGCTCCCACCCCCCTCCCTCTCTCTATCTTGCTTTATGGAGCTGCTCATTTATTGCATCTGTATATGTTCAAGCCCTGCTAAACCAATAATACATACTACCAAATCTAGAAATCTGATATCATTAATATATAAAAAATCAAGATTTAAAAATATGAAACTTTTATTAGTAGATTTGTTATGGGTATTCTTTCATATATTAATATTTTTCATATATATAGTTTGAAAATATGTGCATTGGAGACTATGCCAATATTCAAAATAACATCCTTTTGAGTTTTGATAACGGGATGTAGCAACAATCTCTCATATCAACTGCATTTTTTTTTGTGTGTTTTTAATTTAGGAGAACAGTCTCAACTCCAGGGCAAATGGGGTCATGTGGATTGAATGGACTGTGTCTTATACTTTTAGGGCATTCAAGGCCATGGATGCAAAAGTTCTCTTGCTTGCCTGGCTATCTGCCTATGTCAGACTTCAGTGACCCTTGAAACAACAAGAAATAAAAGAGCTCAAAAGAGCTAGGGCCATACATTGCATGAATGACTATAGCTTGCAACATGGCCATTTGGCAATTTGGGTACAAGCATGAATGACAGCCTCCTTTTGGGGGTCCTTTTCGCCATTTTTACAGCTTGGAAACGATCGATGTGCATGCGGAAATGAAGGGGCAAGCAGTAGCATGGTTGACCGGTCGATCGATCGATGCATGGATGCGTGGGTTGGCCAAAAGTTGGCGAAGACGATCCAACGCTTTGTCTGTTTAAAGAGTCAAGGCACTCACATGCCCTGTACTTAAGGACTTGACAGAGCTAGCTGCTGTGTGTGTGTGTGTTTTTTTTTCAAAAAGGAATAATGATTGTGAATTAGTATGATTGTATCTGAATATGCTGGTAATGCCAGTGCTACTTGTAGTATGATAGTTCAGTAGTTGGGCTAGGATTGTGCAATTGAGTAGTAGACGAGCACGTCATTGCTAATAATGAGAGTCGCAATCATCAGGCAATGAAACCCAAATCACAGGTCTCCTGTATTTGAGGCAAGTATAATAGCATAGGATACTGCAGTTTTCAGGCAAGGAGACGGATTTATCCCTTTGTGGGCGATAGAATTTGACAGATTTTTCCCCTCTAAAACCCTTTTAATTAAATAATATTTTATATAATGTATGTGATAACAACTTAATTGCATGTACGAATCCTTTGATAACATCAGGAAACAAAACTATTGGCTGTGTCCATATGAATATGACAGAGCCAAAAATGTAAATCATTTTAATTATTAAAAAAATATTTGAAAACGTCGTCCCTTAGCGATGTAACAAAACTCTACTTCGGCGATTCGAGACAATACCATTGTGCCACCACCGGCCATGGCATGGCAACAAAATACAACCACGTATGGCCAACGCATGGCAAGAGCATTTTGTGTGCCACGCCACAGCAGGTTTAGTTTAAAAAAAATATTAGATAGTTTGTTTTAAAATTTTAACAATAAAGTTTCAGAAGCAAAAAGAACATAATAAATGATTTGTTTGTACTAGCTATATAAAAAAGTATTTTTATTGTAGATTTAACTGATCATTTTGTATATATGTACACAACGGTGAGCTATAGTCTATATGTAGTGTTGATAAAAAAAATTACTATGGTTTATTTTTGTATCTCAGTCTTTTATGGTAAGAGGCCATATATAGTATAGCCATTTTATCCTATTATTCACATGTTTATTGTGTTTATGTTTTAATAAATTCTATGTTTTGACAATAATAAGTGTTCGATTCTGTTGGCAAACACAAGTTCTAGAAAAAATCACATGGCACAAACAATTTTTTCTTTCATTCTCTCCATCGTCGTGAAGTTGTCGTCAGCTGCTCTCTGCAAAATATAGAATATCTTGCCTCAGTACACACTAGCTAGCCTGTAAATAGTACTAGTAATAACTATAGTCGATATTGGAACAGAAAACAAAGTTTCCAGCAGAAAGGAAAATAAATGCGGAAATACACTAGCTGCTAAACAAAACGGCAAACCTGGCGTTTTGCATTATTTCCCATGGGCACCAGGTTCCCCTACTGTGGGGCTGACCGTTGCCGTCCCCAGCGACACAGTAGTTACTGTGAAAACCATGACGAATTTATATTTCAAAAAATTGAATTTAAAATTTTGAACTCCTCACAGTTTAGTGCGGTAACCGCGGTGTATTAAAACTGAAAATAAAAAAATTACGAAAAAAATTGTAAAACGTAGTAAAAATCCTAGAAAATTATGAAAAATTCAGAAAAATTGTAGATATCTCTTGAAAAATAATGTAACATTGTATTAATTTGTTGACATAAACTTTAGTATATTTTTAAGTAGAAATTATATTCCAACCCATATGTTGTTTTTTAATTTTTTTTTCTAATTTCGGTGAAACCCCAAAACATGAAGTAAACTTTGTCATTTTCAAAATCTTTGTTTACCAAATAGTAATAGAAATTGGTTATTACTTATATAAATTTATTTAGAATTTTTTAAAATTTAAATTTGAATAAAATTCATCAACCATCAACCCATATCGCCTGGGTACCGGTAAGGTTCAGTTACCGCAGTTTCGTGAACCGTGTGCGCACGGCGCCGATATATTTTTATAGTACAGCCATATGCATGCTCACGTAACTTGTTCATCCATCACGAGCTATAAATTTCTCTTTACTAATGTTACTCCTTTATTTCTCAGGCGGATCTAGTGCTAGATGTGCAAAACAAAGTGACGAAAGATAACTCCATAGTTTCTTTAATTCATTTTCTGATGCCTATTGTAGGCAAGATATATACTCTTTTTTACAGGAAAATTATTACATTTCTTTTTAGGCGGATATATTTACCAATTTGAGTATTTGACAAATAGCCGAGAATGCAAAAAATAAAATAAAATTTGACAAAGCCCACTGATTAGTGTAGTGACTTGAGTTAGTGATAGTACAGCAGTATATATGACAAGTATGTGACATACTCACGTTATTCTCTCCCACACTCTGCATCTTGCAAACGTGTGGATCTACTTAATTAACCCTTGTTACTGGTGATTGATTAATCCAAGCTAAAACCAAGATTACCATGAGCATATTTAGTCGCGGTAACAACAAATTACAGTAGAGCAGCGCCTCTAATCCCTTTTTTTTCCTAAGCGAAAACTACGCAGATCCCAAGTGATTTGAGAGATCAAGATGACTTCAGGATCTGTGTAGTTTTCGATCTTCAGATGGGGTTGTGATGAATTCGCTGTTCTCGTTTACGCTACGATTCTTGGTTGGTTTGGTGGATCAGAAAGCGTAATCCATGGCGACTGCGTCGAGCAAGCTGCCGCTTTCAACGCCGTCGGCGTCGGCGAACAGCCAAGACTCGATGGCGGAGAGCTGCGTCTCGTCGGCGGCGACGGCGGTGGTGACAGTTGCCTTTGTCTCGTACTCGAAGGTGGATGCCGGCGCCGGCGCGGCTGACACGGCGGTGCCGCCGTAGGACATCTCGGAGGCTTCCGATGAGCCGGACGCGCTCTCGGAGGCGCCGGGGGTGGCCTGCCCGGTTTCGGCGCGTCCCCCGCCGCCCTTCCGGGCCCAGTCGTCGAGCATCCGGGAGACGTTCTCCGTGGTGAGGACATAGCCGGCCGCCGAGGGGGAGCACTGCCACGCCCCGGACGAGCTCGACGCGGCGGGGCTATCGGCGGTTCCGGTGCCGGCTGCTGCTGCCCCCGTGGCGCCTCCTCCCGCGGCGACGGCGTCGGGCTGATGCGGCTTGACGTCGTCGAGCGACGTGAGTGCCTCCAGCAGCGCGCGGCGCGCCATGTCGATGTCCGTCTGCAGCCGCCTCTCCCACTGCCCCTTGGACGACGACGCCGGCCCCTGCGCGGCTGGCTTGGAAGCCGCCGACGCAGCGCCTCCGCCGTCCCCGTCGCTGCCGCTGCCACCCTGCAACTTCCGCTTGAGGTGCGTGTTCCAGTAGTTCTTGATGTCGTTGTCCGTCCGCTCCGGCAGGTAGGAGGCTATGGCCGCCCACCGGTTGCCGAGGAGGGCCTGGAGGTGGACGATGAGCTTCTTCTCCTGGTCGGTGAAGTTGCCGCGCTTGATCCCCGGCCTCAGGTAGTTTGTCCACCGGAGCCGGCAGCTCTTGCTGCACCGCATCAGCCCTGCAACGATGGACACCACCTCGCACACATCAGAATCTAGCTAGAAGAAGACATCCATGATCCATCCATGTAAAGCTCGAGCTAGATAGAAGTATCCATACCGGTCCTGGACGGGACAGCGCGCCAGTTGCCGGGGCCGTGCTCCTGGATGTAGGAGACGAGCACGAGGTCCTCCTCCGGCGTCCACGGGCCCTTCTTGACGCCGAACTTGTCGCAGCACGGCGGCCTCACCATCGTCGCGTCGCAAGCAAAGCTCTCTCCTTTCTCACCCCTGCCCTGAACTCATGAACACAGATCCAAGAACTGTCTTTTGGCTAGCTATCGCGTGCGGCAACTACAAGACGTGCGAGGTGAGCTCACTTATCTTGAGCTAGAGCTGGAGCTCTCTGATCGATCGATCAGTGTGCTGATGCGAGAAAGGGAGAAGAGGAGAAGGACATGAGTTTGGTGGTGGTGGTGGTGTGGCGGCTTTGAGGACAAGGGTCCAAGGGGACGAGGTGTAGGTCAGTTTATATACACAAGCCCAAGCACAGTGGCGCTGACCTTATTATGTGTGCCGTCTTTAGCCTACTTAGTTACTGCTTAGGGCGAGTTTCTTTAATCTAGTAGCACGCAAATTTCTTAAACGGTTAAACTATATATATTTATATATTTTTTAAAAAACATTTTAAAAATTAAACAAAACTTTTTTAAATTCAAAATAATTAATATATAATTAATTATACGATACTTACTTATCTTAATTTACGGTGAGCCGAGTTGCTCGGTTCGAGTTGTCGAAAAGAACTCGCCCGTAAGGGTAAGCAACAGGCATGGCTTGCTTGAGGAGTCAAAAGCAATGTGTGAGTAGAATTGAGTAGTAGTGGTTCGGTGAGAGAGAGTGACCGTGCATTTACGCAGGGCTGGTGGCAAAGTCAGCCTAGCCTGGTGGTGGGGCGGGGCGGCCGTACTACTACCAGTACAGTGCTCAACACTGCAAGGCTAGCTACTGTGGCCGACAGGGCCCCGCCTTCTTCCTCCTCCTCTCGTCTCGGTCTCGGTGGCTCAGGCAGGCTGCGTTGCCGCGTGCATTTATCGCGCCCGTCGCGTGGCCGCATATGCCATGTTGCGACGCTGGTCTCTCTAGCCATGAGCCATGCATCTACATCCTCCTCTTGGCCCTGGCCGGCGAGAGGCCATGCTGCCCATGTTCCATTTCCATTTCCATTTCGCCATAGTGGAGAGCCACGAATTATCATAAAAAAAGGCAGTATAAATTGTAAAAAAAAATAGTACAGGAGTTGAACCAAGTGCTCGTGCTTGGGCGAAACTCTGCACTGCATACACGACGTGTTTGTTGCCGGTCCAGCTGAGAAGCAAATTAAGGTATCTTAGCTAAGCAGACTCGTCTCGCTTCCTCGATCTGTTTTTCCTGCATTGATTTGCAGCAGGAATGTTCTGAACTTGTGAATAACCACATGGTGGTGATCTATCTCGGTCACCGCTTGCGGCTGGGTGACGTCCTCGTGTCACTGCTGATCGATCTCACTGTTTACCTTTGAGCTTCTTTACTCCGCTTTCACCTGTTCTGACAGTGATAGACCAGCCATATTACTAGAGCTCCATTATGGTGCTACCCTGTATGAGTACTTGTACTATTTATTTTATTCTATACTACTTCATCCATCCTAAAATACATATCTTTCTAAATTGTTATCATATATTAATAGTTAAGAAAAAAACTATAATACCTCTTATTAAATATTGTATAGTTGAGCGTTAGTGGGTATAATATGGAGAAATTTAAATGGAAGATAATTGATAAGACAAGTAGCATGATTATTATTTTATAGTAAATTTTAAATTTAAAAACAATAAATTTTGAACCGATACAGTAATAAAATTCTCTCTTGTAGTATGCGTAACTTACGTAAGTAAGTAGTATGTACTTAGTCCAAAGGGTATAGTGAGAAAAGGGTCATGACATATACGTAATTGGTTAGATTTGTGCAAAGATTAACCCGAGTCTTACATATATGTATGAAATTTCTAAAATTATCGTATTATTTACAAAAATATCCACCCTAATGAATGGTTCGATTTCATCTTTATTACTGTTACTCGTACCATGTACCCTAAAAGAACCCTACAACAACTACTTGCTACATATTCGAACACACGAACGCACTGATCACGGAGTTCGCAGATCGATCAAAGCGTAAGCTTGGCTCGACGACGTCACGCTCTCCGGGTGCAATAAAAGAGACCCTTTCAGCCTGTGCAAACCCTACCTATCCTGTGAAACAAAAGAGGGAAGAAGAGGTAGCAGCCGAGCAGGCTTGCACGGTTAGCTAGCGAGGCGACGCATGCAGGAGACATGAATGAATGAATAATGGTCGTCTCCTTCTTTTACTCTACCCTCGCTTTGGTACTTCAAGCGCCATGGATATCTACACCCTGCATTGCCCACAATGAATGCAGCACCACCAAGTACATACACATACGTGTAGTAGCATATC
This sequence comes from Oryza coarctata, assembly GCA_030770085.1. Taxonomy (NCBI): domain Eukaryota; kingdom Viridiplantae; phylum Streptophyta; class Magnoliopsida; order Poales; family Poaceae; genus Oryza; species Oryza coarctata. Next base: position 18,493,913 of record CM061475.1, read on the forward strand.
GACGTCTGCTGCTGCTGCAAACATACGAGGCGACCGATCAGTCATGAGCCAGGTCGATGACCTACACCTAGCTAGTAGATGAGCATGTACTAGGTGTAGCAGCCTAGCACAGGGCAAGGGCAGAAGCACATGCGTGAGATCGAGAGCTGGGGGTGTCTAGAAGAGAGTGACTCAAAAGTCAACACACGCTGTCCACGGGACAGGAGTACAAAGGGCCAGCTGCTGCTCGTCCACAGCTGGAGTGCTGCTTGCTTGTGCTTGCTTGCTCGCTATCTCATTGGGATTGCTTGTTGTCTCTGAAAAATCATTTTCTTGGGTGTTGCAAAGGATCATTTTTCCATGGATATGTGTAATGAAAGCTCTCGTTTGTGACCGGAGTCAAATTTTCGAGCTTTTTGCTTGACCGGAGTCAAATTTTCAATTCTGCGAGTACCAATTTAGGAATTTTTCACTGCTTTCTATTTTTTAGTTTTTTTAAATGTACCAATAAAAAAAAGAAGTATAAACGTTTTATCCTAAAATTATGTCCGACTTAAAAACCGCAAGCATAAAAACAGGTTGCACCATCTATTACTGATCCTAAGAGTACACTTCAATGCTTCAAGATGTTCAGATAAAGAGTTAGATTTGCTAATTATTAAATTTATACTGGTAAGAAGGTTCTAAATACAAGTATAACAAATACACCAATTTGTGAAGAACAAGATATGGTCCGCGTTCAACTCCCCTACAACCAAAGAAAGAGCGCATGAGATGAGAGCCCATCGTCTAGCATCTGTAGAAAGAGTGCTAGCTAGGGCATGGCTGCCGCTGGTGTTCATGCATGCATCCATCCTGGACTACTGCTTCCCCGGCATGGCCGTAACTGTCAAACGAGACTTGGTCGCCATCCTCATCCCGTCAGAATCAACGTGTTCTCTGCACTGCAGCGCCATCGTTCGTTACCATCATGCCTGATCCATCGATCGATCGTCAACTGGGCTGCTAAAAAATGCATGCAGATTCCGCGAAATGAGCCATCTCGGAGAAGTGCACAAAACCAACGCAAGGTAGCGATCGAGCTCAACAGTGCACCACGCGCGCGTGCTGCAGTAGCACCAGTACACCGCATTTATATGCGTGTGTGCCTGACCAGATAGCTGCCTCTTACTTGTATATCTTTCCTCTTGACCCACTAGTACACTGTATTTATAACTTTTTGGTCCAAATTTAATGTAAATGGTTATAAATAAATTTTAGAAAATTGACAGAATAGAGTGTATTGATATCCATCACTCCATACAAATCCATTTCAAAATCAATCAATACATGAAGGAAAGGGAAAAAAAAGACAAGTTTAGATATGCATGGTAGCATTACAATTCATAATTTGATTGGATTTGTCTTTTCTATAACTCCACACGTGAGTTTGGTTTAACCTTTAAAATTTTGTGAAGTGAAATAAGTATTGCACAATAATTATTTGGATGGTGTTCAAGCAAAAGATAGCACATCCCCTCTATGGATTGTTGCTGCTGCTGATCTATCCATAGATTTAACAGGAAAAAAAAACAGTGCTCAACTCAATCGAACGAGTACTATTGAATATTTAGCATGCAGGAGACAGCAAAGTGGTTGGTGCATCGATTCAGTTGTTTTTTTCTTCTTCTGAACAATGCACATGACGTTGGCCGTCTTAATTCTGAAATTAAAAACAAGAAACGTGAATGCTTATTTTGTGTGTAATTCTGATCGATGCTTTTAGCTTGGTTTGGTACCATCATATTTAGGCTGAAGCCGTACTGACAGAAGCTAGAGTCCGGAGGTCGAGAGACATTGACTGGGGATGTTCATATCAGCCATTGAAAGCACGGTCGAGATCTGATCGGTAGACGATGACACATTGACACTCTTTGACTGCCTTGATTTTCAATTCGATCGATCAATCGCCTGTCTTTTATTGATGTGTTATTTGCTACCCTGAGAAGAAAAATACAATAAAAATTACCCCAGATGTCTTATTCAATTTCCCACCCAGTTATTTTTTTAATTTACTCATGTTAAATATGCTAAAAATATAATAGATGTCATCTAGGGTAGTTTGGATCAGCAGAAGGCTGAACGCACATATTTAATTAAGTATTAACTTAGTGTTAAATTAAACAATAAATTTGTTTGATTTTTTAAAACAACTTTTATATAAAAATATTTTTATATAAAATATACCATCTGATAGTTGTGACTTCATAGCTCAACCTATAAGCTGTTTAGGATGGAGCCTTAGTTGTGACTTTTGTTGCTACCTTTTTTTTTTACAAAACGTGATGTAATTGCTTATATTTATATAGATGGAGATAGAGTAGTTGCTACACTCTGGAAATGAAAATGAAAAGGTCGACAAAATTAGACACATGAGCTTAAATTCAATCTCAGCCAGGTTTTTTTAGTACTCTCTGTACCTCCTCAACTCAGCTATATATGTCAGTCATTGCATCGATAGAAGAAAATTAAGGAGGACAAAATCCCCTAAAAAAAGCATCGAGAGATTGAGGTCCATCACGATGCACAAGCTACAGATGGAAAAAAAGGTACTAGAACTGCAAGATGGCCGGAGGTAGTGACCATGCCGGTGCATGACGCACGCAGTGATGCTGGTGCATAACTGCTCAATGTATGTGTAAGCCGCCTCCTATTTATTTGGACACAACACATAACGGCAGCATGACCTTCTGTACTTATGCACACGGCAACGTCACTCGGAGATATCTAGGCCGTCCATGCATGCCCGCTTGCCCCGTTCTATTGGAAGCCTTTGGCCTGAAAAACTCGAGCTTGAGCTTTCTTGGCACGCACAAACAGCACAAGACGAAACCATGGCAAGATCACGTCATTCGTAGAGATCTATTGGAATGATCGTGTCTACGTTTACATATTTTTATTACTGTAATTATAATTGGTACGCTTTACATTATATAATTCCCACGTTTAAAATTATATTCTATACTCTATGCCTCCTGGAAGAGGATGGCATGGCAATGGCAACAATAAATTCGGTCCCTGTGGTTACACTAGAGCAAGTCAAACGTTTGGATAGATCAGACGATGCTTCTAGACTATGGCAAAATGTCAATGCACTACTCACTATACTGAGTACTTGTCCCTGTCTACAGTGTGTCCAAGGAAAAAATATCAACCAAAAAAGGAACTAAAAATGTTTTTTTCTCGGAGCATTTTATCAGACTACTGGTGGTCCAAGAAATCAAGCTGGCTATTTTGATTTTTTTTGTCTTTATTCACTTTGATGTAGTTTATATTACTACCTCCATGTTAGTTCATCTTTTTTTTTACAATGGAAAGATTTTTATTAATAAATGAAATTACATCTGACCTCTCGACTTTCATCAGGATACACACAACCCAAAAAAAGAGGAAAAAAACTAAGATAGATGAGAACGTATCAGTCTGTCTTGCATGTAGGTTGCAGACAACTCGCTCATGTAACCGAAGCAACAAAAAGACCTAGGTACTGACTCCGAAACAACATCTTTAAGAAGAAAACGTCCCTTGTCTACCACTATCTTCCGAAGAAACAACGTACAAGCGTAGACACTCGATTTATACAATTATACTAATCTAGACGCTTTTTTGTGTATGGATATAGAGTCAAATTTCTATCTACTATTAAAAAAAAATACTAATGCAGATGCTAAGTAATGTATGGTTACTTAGCTTGTGTGAGTATGTGACAGAAGGAAAGAACAAATTTGCTCTTAAAAGTTGAGATCTGAGCTGAGCCGAGCCTCCTCGACTACCGGAACCGACACTAGCAGAGCTACGATGACTTCCTTGACGTCACCCATGCCACTGACCACCCTACCCTCTCCCTTGCCATGCCAAATGCACATCCTCAGCCAGATTTGACATGGAGGTGTCAAATCCTGCAATGGGGCGTTGGATTCACAATCTCCCTCACCCAGGGCACACCTCTATGGCCTCCAGCGCTTTGGCTTCCCATGAGCCACGCTGCCTCCCCTATATGAGAGACAGTGTACCGCTGGGCTTAGCCTCACCACTACCATCACAGCTCGCTACATGGTTTTTCAACATCGACGAGGTAGGGAAGGAAGGAGGGGGACGATGGTAGTGACTAAAAGTGTATCTAGGTTCCTAACAGATTTTAAGTGATTGATGATAGAAATTAGTAAACTAATAAATTATAATTGAGAATCTCATAATAATTCGTCTAGCGATAGATTATTTTAGTTAAAAGAAGACCCCATGAAGGTTTGAAAAGAAGAAATGATTTGAAGTGATGAAAATATAATTTTATTATTACTTGAGTTCTTAAGATACGTTAAACTGTTAAAATAGTCTCAAGTTTAACCGGTTCAAAAAGCAAGTGCTAAATCAAAATTTTAAGTCTAGATGAGTGAACACTCGCACCATGTATATCTTGGGGGTTTGGTTTTTTCTCCTAGTGTTTTAGATGTTTGTGTATATGCTTAGTGGAGATTTATAGACAATTTTTTTTGTCAACCAGAGAAATTAACTCTAAGTCTCCGGAGCTCTTTATTTGGTAGAGAGGCCTGTCCAAAGTCTCTGAAAGTTTAGACCTGATACTTCGAATCTCTTATCTCTAGAAGTTAAGTGTTGTCTGGAGTCTCCGATACTCCGAACCTACTATATCTTGAAGTTAAGTATTATTCGGAGTCTTCGAATTGGTCTCTTTGTCTAGACCAAAAGGCATGTTTGAAGTCTTCGAACTTTTGGTGTGGATATTACAAAATTTGAAATTCTGTGAGTAACGGCTAGTTTTAAGATAGATGTGTATTTAACTCCATCAACCACCCATTTAAGAAGTGGGCTGTTTATTCATTTCTAAATCACTCAAAGAGCATTCTAGATGTTCTCTACTTCACTCTATTGGATCTTAAGTTTAATTCATTCTCTAAGTGTGTTTTTTAGGTGGTTTACGAGAGAGTAAATCTTGGATGTTTGGGTAAGCATTTGTGGATCAACGCTAGTAAAAATTCAAGCTTGTTACTCTTAGAAGACTACCTCCTAAACGATAAGGTGTTACTCGTGAGGATTCAACGTGTGAATTGCCTGAGAAGTTTGTGAAGGTCTTTCTCACTTTCGTAAGAAAAAAATGTATATTAGTGAATTGTTGATTTTTTTAAAGGCTAGTTTGGTAGAACAAGCTCTATAAAAAACAAGAGTACGGTGTTCTAATGAAGACTTTAGTGGTTGTATTAGACGAAATGCTATGTTTTATGTTTTATGAGAGCCTGTAGGCCAAACTATTCTCTAGGGTTATCTTGGTGAGGCAAGGGATCGATGTGATATGGCTATTTAGAGCTCCTTAGTAGAGACGTAGGATCGGTTGATCTGAATTTTGATAAAAAAAATTATTTGTCTTCTATCATCCCGTTACCTATTATATTCTCCATAATTTTGTTTTCTTGTTTTCTCTCAACTCTTAGGATTTATCTTTTTAAGTGTCTCTTAAATATTTTAAAGGAGCTATGAAATCTTTAGACTATATAACTGAATATTTTGGACTAGTCTCTCTGTGTAACAGAAAGATTAGTTTTGATACCTCGAACATTAAAACTAAAGATTTTGAAATAAAGTCTAATTTTTACTGCTGGTCTATTTAAGGATTAAAATTATACGTATTTATTTTTTCTATATGACTCAGGGTCTTTTCTGTGGCTAGGGTTTTATGCCGAGCCGTCACTTGGGGATGACACAGGGAGTGTGAGACTTGGCGCCAAAACTTCAACACTAGGTAGGCGGGAGCTTAAATGCAGTGAAAGAGAAAGGGTCATGATGAGAATATATCCCTAGCAAGTCAATTGATTTGATCATTTGATAAATGATGGGCTTGTTTGAATTTTGATCTGCCTGAATTAAAGATGATCAGCTTGGCTGTCGAACGATAAATGGTGGGCTTCTTTGAATTTTGATCCGCCTGAATTAAAGATGATCAGCTTGGCTGATGAACGATGATGATTCAGTTGCTATGACTGCAACGAACTGTGCCTGTTTCAGATTGTTTCAAGCTGATCTCGAAATCCAGAAAAAAAGAAACCTTCTTTATGAATGAATTCTTATTTCAGAGAACTAGCTAATCACAAATCCTCATCCATTATTCTCAAGAACAGATACTGACAGATAATTTTTGCATCGATCAGTAGTAGCATTCAATTCAGAGATACTAATCGCTATAAATTGAGCACTAATTAATGGCCGGAAGGTTGCTCGTGCACTCCTCTTAGGTGGAATTATTCCATCGATCGATCCAAACAGGTCTGAATCTGGTTTCAGAGTTGCAGGCCCAGCTAGTTAGTTTTGACAGCGGTGTTCTGAAGTTTTTATTGGGCCAGCAACTTGATACGGCTCCAAGAATTAACTGACAAACCGATTCAGTTAATGGATATACAGTAGTCGTACAAGCAGGTACTAAATCATGAAACAAGTGTACAATTCGTCAGAGTATAGATATAATTGATACAGCAACAAAACCAAGGCCAGCAGCCATGGTATTTGATGAGGTTCAACAGAGAATGTACTGGCAATGCCATGAATGCTGCAAGATATGAGTATTAATCAGATAAGCAGGTTTCCTTTGTGAAAACAGGCAACTGACAAGCTTGTCATTTACCAGTGCAGATGGAATTTTTGTTAGTACCTTGCAAGGAAGAGCAAATCAAAGTCTGCTTTCCTACAGGATGAATTCACTGTCTCATTATTTCAGAGTTAAACTTCAGTCAAGAATGAACCAACTTTGGATGACTTGGTTTAACTCATTTTCTGGAACACCAGGAGAATCACTCGAAAATGACTCTGATAATGTGAGAAGAGATATACCTAACCTAACCTAGCAGCAGCAATAGGTTAAGGATAATATAGTAGGAACAAGAGCTGGAACTGAAGAAAAGTGATACTGTGGTAGTTAGCATGATAATAACTCTCTGGCACTACTGTTGCTGCTTTGCTGGATCATTTAATGAAAAAACAGGCCTAATTACTTGGAAAGCGATCAATATGTAGTACTAAGATCTTTGTGGACCTTTGGCACCTCTCTCCGTGCTAGTTCTTAAAGTGACAGGGAATTGTCATCCAAACTAGAAACTGCAGACTAGTTCTTAAAGTTACAGGGAATCGTCATCCAAACTAGAAATTGTATAGTTAAAACGCCCCTGCTATGGATTTAAATTAAAGAGGTGGCATTGTGATTATATCGAATATGGGTATAAAATCAGTTACAATTTATAACTCTATAACTTAGAGTTATAATATGTGTTAAGATGTAGTTAGGAGCAAACTCTGTTTTACATAGTATATTGATATCACTAGAAACAGAAGATAATATGTGTAGAATGTGTAGGGACTGAAGACAAGACTATATATTAAACACAATATTACTTTTGGTATATATTGTATATATAAAAACAAGAGTTGTATATCAAATACACAAATACAATTCAGCTAGCCCTTTGCAAAATTGCACGGGAAAGTTCTCTAGTGTGCATGAAGTGATCTGTCGTGCATAACCCTATTTCATTTCATGGAATTATAGGGGTTTGCATTCAGAGAAGCAGAGAACAGTGTGGTCAGCTGCCTCTGGATGATTCTCGACTATCCGATCAAAACTTAACAGTCCAGATCGTCTGGCACAGTAGATACGTAACAGCAAATACCGGTAACACAGGGCTACGTTGAACTCCAGAGCACTGTTTTTTTTTTCTAATATAAGCTACAGCAATGATACATCCTGCAGCAGCCGTTCTCTCACATATGCTGGATACTATAAGAATTTGGTTAACTCCCCCACATGCTAATCTTATCGTGCTCTTAACAACCACTATAAGTAGTCATTTAGTGCACATGTAGCGGACTGACTGAACAAATTATGTCTGCTCCGACAGGTTGTATCCAGTTGGTTCTTTCACTTGTTTAGAGCATTGGCAGTGTGTTTAATAAACACATTGGACCATCTTTATATTTAGAGAAAGCACAGATTACTTGCTAGTATGTCTTCTGTACTACCGTTTGGAACTGGAGTTATCTGCGGCTACTTCTCCATTTTAATGAGCATATTTTTTAAACTGTTAAAATATTTTTTATAAAAAACTTTCTATATAGAATTTTTTTAAATGAAATAAATTAAATTTTCAAATTTACAATAGATAATACTTAATTAGTTTTACCTCGTTTCCCGTGACATAAAAAATCACATCCAACGAGCACTACCAAAGTATGTGCCATTTAGGCATTCAGTTGCCACCCTTATCTTGACAAGTGTTAATAGTCCTTAGTACATGCTAATTGCCAGTCTTATATTAAACATGACCATAACATATCAATTACTGCAAATTTTCATCTTCCAAAAGAAATTGCCGCTGTTGGCTTATATATGTCGTTGCCGCTTGGCGGGTAGAACTTGGAGCACACGCCTTTATACCTTACAAGGTGTTGATGCCATTCTTCAGTCGAACCTAAAGATTTATCTAAAATTTTGTAATGTTATAGCGTCGACTATTTTAATATAATCAAAATGATAATATGAATCAATTTTAAGCGGAGTCGATTTGGATAGATCGAGGATAAACACCCATCTCATGGATAAAAAATTTTTTAGGACAAACTAAAGAGATTTACACTCACGTGGTAAGAATGATATAAAGCAAACCAAAAGTAGAGGTAGATTTGAAATAACTATTCGATTGGCTAAATGTGTTAGTTTGTTGATGTTGTTGCTAATTGAACTAGTCGTAACTTTTGTAGATGGGTTGGTCTTGCATTCCAGTTATGTCCTATTAGGTTAAACATTACAAAAACCAAATCTTCTTTTTTAATAAAAAGATATCTTTAACCTGAATCATGGCACACCAATCTCCTTGTTTGACTATTGTTAGTCTAATCCTCTTTTGTTGTCAGTCTGACTATAGGTCTACAGCTGGTCTAACTGTCTAGATGTCACCGATCCAACTATCACACCTCCGCTAGTCTAATTGCCTTGATGTCGCTAATCCAATCGCTAGAGAACAGGAAAAACAACTTGATAAAACACTTAAAAGTATATTAGGTTTATTATATCAAGATGTATCTACAAAGTGCAGCTATAACACTCCTCTGTTAACTTTCTAATAAAACTCACAACTTAAGTTTAAATCCTAACTTTTCTATCATACAAAAGGATACACTAGTCTAGACCTATCATTTATTTGTTCTCTTAGATGGATACACAAAACCTACAAAATCCACTAGGAATAGAACCCTCTCTTAGAAAACACTCTCGTACATGCATACAACTTATTTTTTATATAAATTCAACCTCAATTTTTTCAAACTTGGATTCCATCCAAATTCAACTTCTCTTTCCATATGTATATATATCCTCCTGTATACTATATGATCTTTTTATCTCAACATGCATTGTTCTTTTTTAGTTTTAGTATTCCGCACAATCTCTTGATCATTTGGATATCAATTTCTCGTAAGTTAACTTTTAATTCATCATCGGCAATATCTTAAGAAAAATCTACACATGAACAAACAAAAAAGTTATATACAAATTATTTCTCAACTTGACTTATACAAATAGCATATCATACACATATCAACATATGAAACATCTAGAAGCTATAATTATAAAGTAATTATCGTGAAACATAAAATCTCTTCAAAACTAATTTTGTTTTGGAGTTTACCTATATGATCGTTGGGTTGGCCAGTCTGACCACTACTCCGATCTGACTGACTGACTATCCAAACCTAATCAGACTGTTCGTGCACACAACACTTCACCAATTAATCATAATTTCACAGAAACCAATTCATCTAATATCACAACCAATTATTTATTATAAATAATTAAATCAAGATAATAATTTTATATTAAGACTTATAAAACCTTGTTTACACCCAAGAAAACACGACTATCTGGCTTGGTCTCGGAGCTGTTGGTCAGACTATATCGAGCCTCTTCTGGACAGACCACTGGTATGACCGACCTTCTAGATCTTTTCTAAATTTGGTTGTCGCATGTCATACTTTTATTTTTATTATTTTAGTGTCAAATTTGGATGTCAAATCAAGACATCCCGATAACATAAAAGTATGGTTAACTTATCTATATTCTATTCTCATCGCGTTCTTCACAACCTCTATAAGTAATTAAGTAGTCATTTAGTGCATGCACAAGTACCTGCAGGCTGGATGTCTGAACAAACATGATGTCTTCTCCGACAGGTAGCTAGTGCTCGGTTTCTATCGCTTGGTTAGGATAGCACGCTATAAACAAAGGAACATAGATCTAAGTTGTTATGAAAAAAATCATAAGGTTGATTATACGATATATCACTTCATATGTATGTTTAAATCATATTCATAATTTTTCAGCATGTATAAATTTAATTTAAACTTATATGTTTATACTCATTACTGCAATCATACTGGCTCTATGCATGTATGATGCAAATTAAGGCTGAAGATTTATCTTAACTACATTATCTTGTAAAAAACGAAATAGCAAATGATGTCTTCTATGGCCCGGAGAAGAAATACTATCTTCCGTGTACTGAATGCCAGTCACCAGTTTTATCTTGAACAAGTGGCAATGGTACTTTAGTACGTGCCAATTATTACCAATCTTATATTAAACAAGTGCACATAATATACAGACAGACAGACAGATAGATATGTGTGTATATGTTCCTGCATGCAGATGAAGTACTATACATCTCCTCCTGTGTTCACACCTTGTCATGTCTGTGGGGGTGTAAACGGTATATAGAAATTTTCTATTTCCAAAAATTAATATAAAATAATATTTTTAGATTATTTTTTTCTAAAATTTATTTTTTAAATTTTTATACTGGTCAACACTAAACAGTTAAATTTATAAATATAAAAAAATTCCGATCGTTTTCAACCGTTTCTTAAAAATATAGCATGAAATGATACTATTTTCTATCGTTTTCATCCTGCTTATGACAAGTACGTTTTCTTTTCCTAAAACTCAATGTCAATTAAAAAAGAATGTTTCAGTCCCTACTCCCCTTCTTGCATTGCATAACATGATGGCAGCTAGAGCTAGAAACCCTTAACCGATCGGATTAGGCTTAGACATGCATGTACACTTGGTTCGTACATATATAGGCATTTCTTTTTTAGACTTCGTATGACCACTTGGTTCATATATATCCATTGACTGTTGAATATAGTATAGCTCGTTGATTTGTATATATACAGTGGACATGCATCATGCAGGTTGCTGTTTCTACGAAGCCCGATGGATCTAGATATGTAGCTACATATATACCACATATTCCTATGCGTTTGTATATATATTACGTGTATTACTCCTTTCGGTTTTTTATACTGATGCTATTAATTTTTGAACATACGTTCGATTATTTGTCTTATTAAATATTATATACAAATATAAAAATATATAAGTTATGTTTAAAGTAAATTTAATAATAAAATAAAATAAAAAAATAAATGATAATTACGTGTTTTTTAATAAGAATAATGGTCAAATATGGATCATATATTATATGTTGCACTTGCATGATTTATTGTATTACTTGTTGAGTTTATGTAATGCTATATACGTCTGTTTTAAAATATAAAAGTAACACATCTTAATACTAATATTGTTTAGATACTGTACTGATTCAGAACGAATAGATTATGTTGTAACTATGACTGCAAGTGTATATACATGTGCGTACAACAAGACAAACCACAATAGAAAAGTTACAGTGAGATTAGTGTTTAGATGCATAAGGAATACATGAATTTTTACGTGGAGAAACCTTATAGGTAAAAACCACAGACAACAATCGGCAATAATCAAACACAGGAAAACAATGAGAAAAAAGACTCCTAATAACTAAAAAATAGAAATCCTATTAATAAACTAATATGAATATATTACTAGCAAAAATTCGGATCACATATTTAACAATCTCCACCTTAAAATAAATTTTATCTTGTAGTATAAAAATCATCAATCATTAAATAGATAAAATCACCGTTTCTACTGTAACTTATCTTGCATACCTTGTCATTGCCATAAGCAATAACTACTCGAATAAAGTGATATCACACATCAACGCACTTTGTTTTATTATGAAAAATCTAATCCTTTGTAAAGCATATTGCATTTTGAATATCACAATATATATTAATGCAAGACATATCTCCACAAAGTTTAGTGGAAAAACCTCTAAACCAAATATCTTTTTTTACAAGCTTCAAAAATAACCATATACTATGTTTTAATAGTAGATAAGTCAACAATTGCTAACAAACTTGCCTTTCAACTAACAACACAGTTTTCAATAATGAAAACATAATATGTGAATGATTTTTTATCTAGATCTTTAGCAAAATATGAATCCACATAACCAATAAGTTTATCTCTAGAACTCCCAAATTGCAAATAAGTATCAAAAGTACCACACAAATATATGAAAATCTACTGAACTGCTTTCCAATACTCTTTGCTAGGATTAACCATGTATCTACTAACAACACTTAATGCACTTAATGTATATGATAAGTCAGAACAAGAACATATCATGACATACATAAGTAAACCAACTGTACTTGAATATGGAACACTAGACATGTACTCAATGTCATAATCTGACTATTTTCTTTTTTCGTTGTATGCCCTGAACTGCCAAAGTATTCCACATTCACACTTAAATAGGAACATTAGTAGAAAAATTGTGATAGAAAGATAACATTTCTACTAATAACAACCTTTCTAGTTTTAGGACACCATAAATTATAATCTTCACACCAGATGGATAACCAAGAAAAATGCACTTCAAAGCACTAGGCTCTAATTTATCATTATCAACATAAGTATAAGTAGTGCAACTAAATACTCTTAAGTCTAATTAATTTGATGGGGAACTAGAATATACCTCAACTAGAGTCTTCTTATCAATGATAGTATTAGGTGATTGATTAATAAGACAACAAGTTGTGGAAGTAGCTTCCGCCTAAAACTATATAGACGAACCAACATTTGATAACATGCCATAGACATTTGATATAATTGTTCTGTTTATACGCTTAGCTACGCCGTTTTATTAAGGTATATGAAAAACGATGTAGTGCCTTACAATATCTTCACACTTGCAATATGATTTAAATCACTTAGAATAAAACTCCATCCCATTATTAGTATAAAGTATCTTTACTTTTCTTTCGGTCTATCTTTCAACCATAGTTTTCCAATCTTTAAATATAGAAAAAGCATGATATTTGTGCTTCAAGAAATAAACCCAAATTTTTCTCGAATAATCATAGATGATTGTCATCATATAACGAGACCCTTTTAAAGATGTCTTATGAGAAGAGCCCCATAAATCAGAATACACATAATCAAGAATAACTTCTATAACATGTGTAGATATATTGAACTTTATCATCTTATGCTTGCCAAAGATGTATTGCTCATAAAATTTCAACTTCCCGATGCTTTGACCATCTAGCAATCCTCTTTTGCTCAACTCTGGAAAACCATGTTTACTCATATGCCCAAGACGCATATGCCAAAGATTAATAGCATTGGAATTATATAATGAATAAAAAATTACAACAACATTATCTTATACTGTAGTACCATGTAGATAGTATAAGTTGACAGTTTTAATATTAACTTTCATCACAACAAGAGAGCCTTTTGTTACCTTCAAAACTTCGTCTCTTTTAGAGTATTTATACCCTTTACGATCAAAAGTACAAAAAGAGATGAGATTTCTCTTCAAGATAGGAATATGACGCACATCTGATAGTGTTCTAACACAATCATCAAATATCTTAATCTAAATAGTATCAATGTCTACAACCTTGCATGGCATGTTATTACCCATCAACACTATACCACCTTCAACAGGTTCATAAGAGGCAAACCAAAACCTATTCAGACACATATGATAAGTGCAAGCAATATCAAAAATCCACTAATCATTAGTTTGTGCATAACAAACATAAGCAACTAGTAAATTCTCATAAGAACTATCATCAGTAGCGACAACGGCTTTACCTTTCTCTTCTTTCTTACCTTTCGTCCTATAATTTTCATTGTGCTTTTCTTTCTTCTGTAACTTCCTACACCATGTCCACCTTTATTGTAGTATTTGTGTGACTTATATCTATCTCTAAACTTTGATCTCCTATGATAGTTGTTATAACTTTTATCTCTTGATTGATTTGTATTCCTTTTCTCTTGCCGACTCTAAATAACCAAGCGTTCTGCTTGTGAACCTAAATAACATCTTTCTCATCCTTTTCATGGCATGCAAAACATCATAAACTTTTTTACAAAGTTAGAGTATCATGACTATAAAGCATGATATCTTTAAAATTTGCATATAAGCTTAGACAACAAACACAATAAAATAAGGTCTAAATCCTCTTCATCATACTTTACCTCCGTGGAGAGATGATTTATTACAAACTCATCATCTTTTAATTTTTGCAAGAATAACTTTTACTTCACATGTATCTTGCTGGTCATATCTTTTGTCATGTAAATCTGTTTTAACTTCAACCATAGCACTATAGCTATTTTCTTCTTATACATCTCTTATAAAATATTGTTATGTGCACAGCAATTCTTATGTGCATGTGTGCATAGCAATTCTTCGTTAAAAAATACCTTTGCCCCTCGGTCTGGACAGAAGTAAATTATTATTATTTTTCTATTTGCCTCGGCGACCGTGCATGGATTGCCTTTTGCTTTTGCGCCTGTGCTTTCCTCGGGTGCGCACGCAACAGGTGGCCAGATACCGACTAGGATTGGAAGGTCAACTCCGGATCGGACTGCCTCAACTCCCAGCTTGCCGGGAAATGAAAATTAACGAGAACAACGAGCACGACGGCCGGTGCGGTGTAAAACGATGAAATGCTCTGATATTAATTATTATAAAAATATACAAAGATATAAGTTTTTACATAAAAACTCTTATTAAAAAAACACAGTATGTCGATCGATAATTATTATTATTTAATTTAAAAGTTGATTACTAACCTAAATGAAATAATGAAAACCCAGTACCATTTTCGTATAACTTACCAGAATAAAGAAAAAATAGAAAGAGTGTAAATAATAAAAATTTAATAAAAATAATCCAAATATATTATTAAATAAAAATTTGAATAACAGCATGACGTTATTAGATGATGTCGAAGGTCGTACTCTCTTTGCTCTGCTGCTGCTCGTCTCGTTGATGAGTTTTAACTTAATGTAATTTGTCCAGTGGTGATAGACAGGTGCATCATTGCTGTGATTTTTTTAAGATAGTGGAAGAGAACACTAATTTTTTACACTCAATTTTGGCATAATCCACAGTTTTGCACGCAGTCTAGCCAAGCCTAGATCGTTTATAGATTTGGAACAAGACATAAGAGTTTTAATTCTTTTGTTGATGAGGTGATTTTTTTAATAATGAAAATGGTATATATCTCGGGCCTCGCACAATCCAATCAGATTTTGAATAGGATAATTGTATTTTGCAGTGGCCTGGCTCGTATTGTGACACGCACAAGTGCCGCGCCGAACCACCGCCGGCCGCGGCGGACTTCGGCATCCTTGACCTGTGGCCCAACTACTTGGATTGCAAATCCCACGGCGAATGCTGGCCGGAGAAATGCAACCGTAGCGACCCGCTCGACCAGTGGCAGATCAGGGACCTCGTGGACCTCATAAACCAGTACTGGCCGTCGCTGTCGCCGGAGAAAAAAAACTTCCGAGTTCTGGAACCACGAGTGGAAAAAGCACGGCACCTGCTCCAACCTCGGCCAGCACGGCTACTTCAGCGCGGCGCTCGCGTTCAAGAAGCTCCACAGCGTCGCCGCCGTCCTCGCCGGCGCCGGCATCGTGCCGTCCGACGAGGCGACATACTCGCTCGGTATCGTCAGCGACGCCATCGCCAAGGGCACCGGGTTCAGGGCCAACATGGAGTGCAACCGCGACGACGCGTCGTCCGGCGAGAAGCAGCTGTACCAGGTGTACCAGTGCGTCGACCGCTCCGGGAAGAAGCTCATCGACTGCCCGATGACGATGAAGAGCAAGTGCGTCGACGACGAGATCAGGCTGCCCGTCTTTCGACCTCTGCATTCTGTTCTGTCATCTGAACTGTAATCTTCTTTGTCACGTTCATGCATGTTCCATGCATATGAGCATCGGATTTGCTAAAATTTTGTCGACAGATAATAGGGAGAAAAACTTCTGAATTTTAAACCGTCGGATATGCCTTGAGATTCGTGCTGGCGTGGGAGTGAAAAATTTTCGCATGAAAATGCACGTGCGCTGGCGGCGGGATCGAACCAGCGGAGGCGCGTTCCCACACCGCGCTACGCTAGCCATCCGCGCCACTTCGAGGTTTTGATCGCTGCTACTATATATAAGTTACATCAGAGTTAGTTAGATAAGTTACAATCTAATTTCAAATTATACTATAGTTATAACTATATTGAAAAGATTTTTAAAAGATTTTTTGTTAAAAGTTATATAGGTAGTCCCCATGAGCAAATCCATAGTTTATTGAGATCTTCTGCATGCGCAATAAGAGAGAATGGATTAATGGTCTGAGGCCTTGTTTGGCATGGTCCATGGATGAAAATATCAAATCCCAAACCATGCAGGCCAGGATATGTATTGAATATTGGAAAACGCTTATTTTGCCTCCCTTAATTACGGATAGAGTTTGATTTATATTCCTCTTAATTACGGATAGAGTTTGATTTATATTCCTCAAACGTAAAATCGAATATATTGCTTCTCTCATCTCTTTAAAATGGTTTATTGTGCCTCCTATGACAGTTTGATACGTGGTGCCTACATGGCACATTAGCCTATTTCATTTGATATGGTGTCTACGTAGCATCATAGTTAGAAAAAAGCATTGAGTCTAGACTACTGCTTTCAATGGGCTCCAAGGTAGCTTGGGGACAGCCTCTATCGACTCCATCGGAGTTGAGCTTCCACGTCCCCATCCACCTCCACTATGTCGCTGTTGCTTGTTGCACGGCTGCCGAGGTCAGGGGGATCGACATAAATGCTAGATTAGTTCCTCCTCCAGTTGACACGATCTATGGCCTCCTCTTGGAACCCCTCGTTCGCCATTGGACAACGAAGGGAGAGAGAAGATTGGTGAAGTGCATCCGCTGCTTTGCTTGGCCACGGTCACTCTCTAGCTTGTCCTCCCTCATGCCTGCTTCCATCCTCTTCACTATCTTCACTTAGCCACTCCCTCCTAGCCTTCTCCACCTCTGTCGCACTGGCGGTGGCCTCACCCACCTCATCTTAAGCTCCCACTTGCTGTTCCCACCAAGGGAGACCGTGGCTGAGAGAGAAAGGGAAGAGAAAAAAGAGAGGAAAGAAGATGAGTGGGACCCATGACTTTTTTATGTCCCTAACATGTGGGATCTATGGGTTTTATGACATAATTAACATGTAAACACCACGTCATCATTGGACCAAGCCAACATACCACGTTAGATAAAACCACTAGCTGTAATGTCATATAATTGCCACATAGGCAAAACCATCGTCAAAACCACTTTAGCAGGCAAAATGAGCCGGTTTTAATAGTTGAAGGAGATGATATACCTAGTTTTACGGTTAAGAATGGTAAATAAGACTCATCCATAGTTGAAGAAGGCAAAATTGATGTTTTCCTTGAGAAGTTGAACTAATTTAGGCCTTGTTTCAATGGGCCTTAATCTTGGCCCATCCACAAGTTTGTAGTCTCAGACTATGGCAGTGTTCAAAAGAAAGGTTGGCTTAAGCTTATAAGCTACACACAAAACATGAAAGATTATTAGTATATAATTAATTAAGTTTTATCTATTCCAAACTTAAAAATGTACTTGTTTGATTTTTAAATATTTTTTATATAGAAATTTTTTGCAAAAAGAAAGTCTCATTCAACATTTTCAGAGGAGTGCTCAAGAAAGTAGTTTTCTCCAAGCCGAAAAGAACACAATCTAAGTATGTGTTTAGTTGGTGGGATATTTTGGGTTGGGATAGAACCATCCCATTTTTGCATGTGTTCGGTTTGTGGACTAGAAGGGAATATTCCACTATATTCGTGGTGAGCCAATCCGTAAAAATTGGTTGGACCACGCTGACCCACCTCATGGTCGCGCATCATGTGAAGCCCACGCACACGGTCACCAAATCCCCGTCCTAAATTTCTCACCTGCCAAACCCTAATGGTGACTGAGCGAAGAGGTGAAAAAGGCGATGATGCAGAGGCAAGGCAACGGTGACCGAGTGTGTCCCCGACAGCGATGGTGCATCCCATCAGCGACCACACTCACCCCCAGTGGCGACAGCGTGCTAACTAGGTACGGCACGTGCCCTTCTATCTCTATGTCTCTCTCTAATTTCTCATGCCAAGGCTGCAACTATGGTAGGAAGGGAAGATGCTGGTGCCCATGGACCTTGTCCCGAGCTCTCCTCTTCCGCCAGTAGCTACTCTTCCTCGCATCCTCCATTGTCTTCACTCGGTAGCCAAGGTAAAATTTAGCCATGGACTAGATCTATGCTATTTTGTTTCCATGAGATGAATGTCTCTAGCTGCCATAAAAATCAGTTTAGAATCCCACTCTATTTTTGTTTAGGCAATTTATTTATAGATCTGGTAATGGAAATTAGTTTACAAATTTCTGAAAATGAAAATTAGTTCACAAATTTTTGATGTGAGCAAGTATTAATTTGTAATGTGGGCAACTAATTTTTGATGAGATGATTTGTGCTTGAGCATGACATAACAAATGTTTATTTTTCTTTGGTTGTTGTATTGTAGATAGATAAGAGGATCAAGCTTTTATTTTTTGTTGCAGCTGCAAATATATTGTTGTCAATAATGGCCATGACTATTGAGTCTAAAAAAAAGGAGGGGCAAGGAGAGAAGGTATTAAATATGGCCCAATGGATGAAAGTGATAGGTTGATAATTTTAAGGAATGATATAACTTATATCAACGTGCTTAGACTTAGAAGAGCATCTTTCTTTCGGTTTTGTAAGCTTTTTAGAGATCATGGCTTGCTTAAAGATACCATCCAAATATGTGTTGAGGAATTAGTTGCTATGTTTCTAAATACAGTGGGACACAAACTTAGAAATAGGTTAGTTGGTGCTAATTTTGGTAGGTTCGGAGAAACAATTAGTCGTTATTTCAGTAAAGTACTTAATGCGATTGGTGAGCTATAAGATGAACTAATCAGTCCCCTCATTGGACACCCTACCTAAAATAGCAAGCTACCTTTAAGGTGTGAGATTCATCCGTCTCCTTTTAAATTTGTTATTTTTATAAACCTCAATGGTTCCTAATCTTCTATGCTATTGAACATAAAATAGGATTGTATTGGAGCTATTGATGACACACATATTAGAGCATCAGTTTCAAAGAATATGGAGTCATCTTTTCATGGTAGGAAGTCCGATGCCACACAAAATGTAATGGCAAACATAGATTTTGATCTTCGGTTCACATATGTCTTGGCTAGTTGGGAGGGGTTATCACATGATGCTATAGTTTTAAGAGGTATATTGAAACATGAAAATGGCCTTCATGTTCCACAAGATAATAGATTAATTTAGTGTTTCAATATCTATTAGCCAATTATTGATATGTAGAAATGTCACAACATGTCTATCGCATTATATGAAAATTCTACCTAGTTTATACTGGTTATGGAGCCAAACCAGGATTCCTGTCTCTTTTTCATGTTGTTCGGTATCACATGAATGAGTGGGGGAATAATCTAGTGAAAAATAAGGAATTGTTTAACCTTGGCACTCATCCCTTCATGTCACAGTTGAGCTTGTATTTGGGACAATAAAGAGGAGGTTCAAAAATGTTGATGATGCCACTCCATTCTTCCTGTTTCAAACCCAAGTAGATATTGTTGTTGCTTGCTACATTATTTATAATTGGGTCATAAATGATGGAATTGATGAGCTTATTATAGATCTGAGTTATTAGATAAGTGAAACCCATGACACATCTTCATCTAGCCAAGCAAATGATCATGCATGGATTGTTCAGTTCAGACAGGGACTTGCTAATCAGATGTGGGCTGACCTTCAAAACCATCATGAAAACTAATTTGTAGCTGTACTATTTACTAAATTTAATTTTTATTGGCCACTTGTAACCTGAATTTAATTTCTATGGACAACTTATTGCTGGATTTAATTTGTATGGGCACATTGTAACTCGAATTCCATTTATAGACAATTTATTTGATGATTTTCTATTGTATGGTCAATTTCTAGGCTAAATTGGCATTTCTATGGATAAATGGACTGTTAAAAGGTATTTGTATGGACATAATGATTGTTGGCCTTTGTGTATTTGTATGGACATAATGATTGTTGGCCTTTGTTCTTCAACATATCATGCATACTAATTTGTTTTTCTAATTGTTATGATAGATAGGACATGGACATGAACACTGAAAATGGAGGGGACAATCATGCTTCATGGACATCAGCAATTTCCTCCTTCATGCTCTCTCATTTGGCCAACCTTGTGGCTAGTGGCACAAGGACTTCATTTGGTTTCAAACTGGTCCATCTCAACGCATGTGATCAGATTAGGAATCATTAATAGACTTAGAAAAATGAGTACTACCATTTGGGATGAAGAAAATTTCATTAATAGCCAAGGTCCATCTCAACCTTGATGAAGAACACTACAATGGCTATCTGAAGGTATACTTTGCCTTCTTGTAATTTGATCTTCTAATATTTGTATTCCACCTATTGATTCTATAATTTCCATTTATCATGTTAGGATCACAAGGGTGATGCTGAGTATTTTTACAAACCTCTTATCAACTATAGTGATATGCTTACCATCTTTAGTAGCACCAGAGCTATTGGTAAGTTTGCAAAGCACTCAACCTCAGTTCTAGGTACAGAAGATATTGATACTGAAAATGAAGATAGGAATGATGACCTTGCCACAACAGATCAAGAGGAGAGAACATCTGTGAGCAAGCCAAAGAAAGCGAAGACAAATAAACATGGTGAGGAGAGGTTGATTGGTGCATTTGAACAAGTTGATGACAAGCTTACTGACGCTATAATTAAGTCTGGCATCTCTACCAATGATGTCCCTGTTGATCTGTTTAAAACTTGAATAGCCTTTCAGGTTTTGAGCGGCACCATATATCTTTCTACTATGTATTTGGTGGCCAATCCTTATATTGCTAGAGTTTTTAATGGTCTTCCATTCACTAACAAGCTGGATTGAGTTGCTATGTTCATTAGTGAGAAGTTCCCCAGCCAAATATAGGGTTATATCTTCAAAGTTGGCTGGTTATTTTGCTATTATGAACCATGTTGTCTTGGTTTTTGGCGTTATCTGTAAGGCTTGAATTTGCCATTATGTGTCATACATGAATTTGCTATTATGTGTAAGTACCTAGAGCTTCTTATTATGTGTAAGACTTGAAACTTTCTATTATATGAACTTCCCATCTGTTAGGTGTCACTTGATTATTTCTATAATGGAATACACATTAATCTGTTAATTATGGCTCTAATTATTGGTGAATTAGCATATACATGTTCTAAAAATTACTCTGAACATTAATCTGTTAATTATGGCTCTAATTATTCTATGTTATTCTTATCACTTTGAGGGGTAATCTCACCAACAATGTGGGGAGGTATCTATATCCAGCCATCCTCCTCCATCTCTCCATCCAAACATGTGACATGATCATTCTATCCCATTATTTTCCTTAAAAAAACAGGGCTCAATCCACCCCTCTAACCAAACAGAAACTGAGATTTCCATAAAAAAAGAAAGATAAGTTTAACCCACCCCTTCTATTCCTAAAACCAAACACATCTAAGTTAACTTTCTAGTTTAGCGGCACCAGTTGCAACGACAAGTTAGGGATAGTTGGAAAAGCTGGATCTAAGAAGAAAATGCGGCAACAGATCATATGTGGTAGTTAGCATGATCTGTGATAACTTCAGCACTACTACTGCTGGATCATCATTTATTGAAAAAAAACACGCCTAATCACTCCGAAAGCGATGAGCCTGTCATACTAAGATCGGTGCCTCTCACCATGCTAACTCTGAAAACATCAGTGACAGGGAATCGCAATTTAAGCGATAGATTGCAGAGCTAGATGCCCATGCTATGGATTCATAACGAAGAGTTGACAATAAGGCCAGCCATTCTCTGTGCCTGTACTGCAAGAAAAAAAAAGACATGTCCGTCTGAGATAAGTAACTTGATCCATTTGGTGAAATTTATACGAATAAATTATGCAGAATTTTGCCTTGATGAACTTACCATACAGAATTTTGCCTGGATGAATTTGCTTGTGAATTACGATATATTTGGTGAAATTTATATGTGTTTATAGAGATAAGTATACACGTAAAACAAATTATAATATCTTGCTAAAAAATATTGTCAATCCATGCCCTTTCGGACCAGAAACTGAAAGGGGCGCCTTAGACCAACTCGGCCATATTGAGATGTTGTTTATGCTCCCTACTTTCATAATTTGAACTTTATTTTTCTTTCAGACCTATGTTCAGCAGCCAGGACTGCAGTACACGCTTCGTCAACTCTGCACTGAGCTGCAAAAGGAAGATGACGACTACAGTACGCTGCAACAAGAGATAACATTCATATATGTGCTAATGTACGTAAGAATGAAGTTAATGAGTTAATTACTCCCCAAAACACCCAATACTGATCGTGTTATCTGATCATCTCCCCTTTGCAAAGGGTGAGGGAAAAAAATCATCTTCCTAACAATGTCGACAAAGTACACATGAAATGTTTTGTTTAAGACTCGTCAATGACAAACATGTTCTTGTTAGCTAATACTCTTATACAAGTAATGTGCTGCAATGGACCTGGGCTTATCACCGAAGTCTCTTCGAAATAACTTTCAAATAATCAAATATTATCTTAACCAATTGCCAATAATCTGTTGCTGTATTTTAATTTTAGTCCTCATGGCTCACGTCGTTGCCGCTTGCCTGGTCAGAACAGACGAACAGTCTCATCGATCTGCACTGCTGGATAAGCAGCCTTCTCTTTTCCTTTTCTTTTTCTGCCTACCTAACTCAATCGATGCAAACTGCAAAATTTAACTACCTGTCTCTTTTGTTTCATAAAGCAATCTGTTTCTATCCTCCTCTTGTACCTATCCTTTTTCTTGTATTGCATCATCTGCTTTGATTCGTCATCATTCTCATCGCCCAATCTGCAGAAGGAATTGATCAACGACCGATCGGTATGAACACATGCCCAAGCATCCAACAAATTTCCCGAATCAGAGAGCACATGACAGCGATAGTCTCAACCGATTGGATTTGGATTAGGCAGTTTACTTCTTCTAACATTGTTAATTTAATCGAGTCCTATAAAATGTGCATGCACAATGTACATGATGTTAATAACTTGCTTTATTTATACGAAACCCGATCGATCTATACGGCATATTCATGGGCCGGATCACAGGATTATTCTTGCCAATGCGTGCTGCACGCACCTAGCTAGCTGTCGTTAATTTTACGCATTGCTTGCACACACACACACACGCATATATATAGTAGTTGCTAATTGCTATTGTACGCTAAGAAGACAACTTTGCATCGGCAACGATGAAGCTCGCCGTGATCGCCGTCGCGCTCCTCCCCCCTCTCGTCGCCGTCGTCGCCTCGGCCGATGAATTCGACTTCTTCTACCTCGTCCAGCAGGTTGGTGATGAATCGATCAGCTCGTTGATCGTCGGACATGTGCTCTGAATTTTGGTAATGGAGGCACGTGTTTGCTTTTGCAGTGGCCTGGCTCGTTCTGTGACACGCTGACGGGGTGCTGCTTGCCGGACACCGGCAAGCCGGCGCCGGAGTTCGGCATCCACGGGCTGTGGCCGAACTATGCCAAGTGCCGAGCCGCCGAGGATGGTCCGGCAATGGTGGTCGACGACATGCCGGAAGTCGGGCGCCACCACCGGCGGCAGAAGTGCTGGCCGGAGTACTGCAACGATGGCAACCAGCTGAACCCATGGGAGATCAAGGACCTGGTGGCAGAGCTCGACGCGAACTGGCCGACGCTGTCGTGCAAGAGCGGCCGGAGCATGGAGTTCTGGAGCTACGAGTGGAAGAAGCACGGCACCTGCTCCGGCATGGACCAGCACGGCTACTTCGCGGCGGCGCTGGAGCTCAAGAAGCGTCACAGCCTCGCCGCCATCCTCGCCGACGCCGGCATCGTGCCGTCCGACGAGGAGAGCTACTTCCTCAGCAGCATCCGCGACGCCATCGCCGACGCCACGGGCGCCGTGCCCAACCTGGAGTGCAACCGCGACGCGTTCGGCGAGACGCAGCTGTTCCAGGTGTACCAGTGCGTCGACCGCTCCGGGGAGAAGCTCGTCGACTGCCAGCTCCCCATGCAGGGCAAGTGCCGCGACAGGGTCAAGCTGCCCACGTTCTAGCTAGCTCCCCGCGCCATCGCCGGCGGCTGGCTGGTCTCTGATGGATGATGTTACGTGCGTTTGTGTCGTTGCGTTGTACGGTTTCAGGTACACGGAGTTCGAGGATTTGTGCAGTTGGATTCCTGCACGTGTACGTTACATTTGGCATTATTCCTGACCTGAACAGTTGAATAACAGTTCGAGTTTTATCAGTTGAGATGAATTCGATTCAGAAACAGTTTTTGTCAGTATTAAGCTGGGATTGCTGCACTTGTACAGTTGTACGTTACATTTGAGATTCCTGATCTGAACAATAATTGAATAACAAGTCGAGAAAAAAAAAAGGTCATCGAGAATTTGACAAGCACATAATACTTAGGCCTTGCATGTTCTTCCAGTTATAACTGGGCCATCAAGAAACATTTTTCTGTAGGCCTAGGATCTTTCTAACTGGGCCTGATATTCTTCATCTGCATGAATTTGCGGCCTGGTCAGGTTTTAGCACAGAAATGCAAGCCTAACTGCAAGGCGTATAATGATTAACAACAAATCCAATTTTGATCACGGTTGTCGACCAATCGTAATCCTGTTAGTCGTCATATACATGGGCAGCTCGTTGATTGAGATTTTCTACTCGTAAGTGCATGCATCTTTCATTTGATACTACTATTATTAATCAATTATTTTGTTAAACAGTATGGTTGCTGAAGGCTAATTATTACCTTATCATGAATTTGTCCGATTTGTATATGATATCGCCACGCAAGTTGTAAATGCAAGGGCCCAATGTCCACGTGGCCATGCATGTATCTGCTCCCCAACTGACCTTGTGTTTTAGCATAAAGGATCATGTATGCATCTAATTAATATCTGTATATTACAAATTAAACATTGTCTTAAGAGATATAGGTGCGGTTTTAATAAGTGGAATTCGGATTTGCAGTTAGCCAGAAAGCTATAGCATATTAGCGATTAGAAGGTGCACTCATGCAAGATGCTTCCGATATCTGAAACCACAATTTTACGTGCGATTTACCATGGTGTATTATTGTTCGATGCTATTTGCTGATCCGTACTGGAGGTTCCTGGACATGAAGCTAACATGGCCCCAACCCCTCGAAGAACACCGAACACATGGAGTTGCAAGTTGTTGTTTTTTGGAAAGATGGAGTTACTTATTGTTAGTGGATTGAATCTATCATCTATAAAGGGTAGATCAACAGTGAAGTGATGTACGTAGTTTGGAACTAAATTATAGAGCAGTTACATACAGTGATAGCGGGAACAAGCATGCCTGCATACTCTCAGCCTATAAATCTTGTGCCAGGTCGGGCAATGCGATTGGAACACGAAGTGAGAAGTTCCAGGCTACAATTAGCTGCAGAGCAAGTAGTTTTATCTGCAGAGGAACGAGAAGCAGAGAAAGCATGAGACTCCACTGCTGCTCTCTCGCTGCCCTCCTGCTGTCTCTCCTTCTCGCTAGTTATTCCTCGGCAACAGATTTTGATTAAGCAGGTAAAATGATCGATGGATCAATCAATCAAACGAGAGAGAACTCTGAAACTTTCAAACGAGAGAGATTTCTTTTCTGAACCTTTCTTTCTTGCGCTGATCATATTCTTGTCTGAACTCTGAACAACAACCTTGGCGCATGCCTTGCAATTAATTGATCTTGCATGTAGTGGCCTGGCTCTTACTGTGACACCAAGTACGGCTGCTGTTAACCAGGTGGAGGCAAGCCGCCGGCGGACTTCACCATTCACGGCTTCTGGCCCAACTACGCCGCCTGCCAGACCACCATCAGGGAAGACGTCGACGTGGACCTGCTCGTCGACGACGGCGGCGTGACCGGGGAGCTCGAGAAGAAGAAGTGCTGGCCGGAGTTCTGCGGCAAGGACAACAACCTCAGCCCGGTGCTGGTACGTACCATACGTGCCGGTGCATGCATGCAATCCTCCATGTCTGCAGTGTGCACGTACTGCTGATCGTTCTTCTCATCATCACCTAACCTGACGACATCAATCACCAAGGACGCCACGGATGCAGATCAGCGACCTGGTGCTCGACATGGAGCAGAAGTGGGCGACGCTGTCGTGCAAGAACAACGAGAACCTGGCGTTCTGGGAGCACGAGTGGCAGAAGCACGGCACCTGCTCCAACCTGGACCAGCGTACCTACTTCCAGCTCGGCCTCGAGTACCAGGCCCGGTTCAACCTCACCTCCATCCTCGCGCCGCCGGCATCGTGCCATCCGAAGAGGCGACGTACTTACTGTGCAACATCGATAATGGCATGGACGGCCCTGGCATGAACCGTCCGTAAAAATTAATCCGTTTTTCAGGTAGTCAAATAAAAATGTATTTTTATAAACAATTCGTGTTTCGCGAGCTCAGATAAAGGTTTTTTAGCGATCCGTGATTTAACCGTTTATGAAAAATATTTTGTTGTCGCCTATAAAATTATTTTAGTGTAGGGATCCACAACGCCACCGCCTCGGGCGCCGTGCCCAGCTCGAGTGCAACCGCGACGCGTTCGGCGAGACGCAGCTATACCAGGTGTACCAGTGCGTCGACTGCCTCACCGTGACGACGCCCGTCAGCTGCACGCTGCCCAAGACAGGCTGCACCGACATGGCCAAGCTCCCGGTGGTCTAAGAGCTAGCGTGTACTGACATGCACGGCCGCCCCCGCGCCGGCCGGCGTGTTTGGTTGCCTGCATGTTCGCGTCTCTACCGCGTGCCAAAGCGACCGGCGTCCGTCTTCTTCTCGGCAGCGTGGTTGCGTTAAATAATTCCGGCCGGCTGTTTTGTGGCTGCTGTATGTGCTGCTGTTCGTCTGAAATAAATATTTTGAGAGACCAATCTATGTTGGTTTTGACTTTTGATCGTGAATAAAAATATCTCAAACATTGATTTACAAATTTTACTACTATTAGAACAAATATTCTACTACCAATAATTAATACGTTAGTATAAATAGATATCATCTATTAGATTAGACAAAATAACAATCCAGATTAGTTCCAGTAAAACAGTATAAACGTATTGTGTGCTCTTCAATCGTTGGTCAATCACTTGCATGTTCTTCGGCGTCCAAAAATTTTTGTGTCCAACTTCGCCCTCCGTTTCAAATTAATTGGCTTTCTATTTTTATCCTAAGTCAACCAATGACGGAGGGAGGAGGGACTGGCAAGGCCATGGCTCCCCCAACACCTTGCATTTGTTATCAATGTTAATTGTTACTAGCAGTAAGAAATGATGAACTACACGCTAATGAAGTAGTTAAACGGACCATCTCATTGAGCTAAGTGAGCTTGGAACTTGACATAGAGCTAAGTAAATTGGAACTTTACAACGGACTGATAACACTAGGTGAAGCTCACACTATAATTGTTTGCAGACTTTTAAATCTTTATAAGCGTACATTCTCTTAAATAATATTTTGTCAACAATTTCATATAGATATAGTCATATGAAAAGTTTATATTGTTTGCACGCACTGTCCTCAAGTCAACTATTTGTATTTTTGACCATAAACTTATAAAAGCTTATATAGTTTAATATCAAAAATTTGTGTTGGCAATCATGCGTTGAGAGTAGGGGTTCGGGCTGATCCCCTTTCATGTGTTTGGCCTAGAGGCGATCTCAAGTGCGATTAATGAAGGGAATAGACTCAGAAGGTTTTAAACAGATTCGAACCATACATATTCGTAATACCCTACTGATATGTTCTTACTTACTTTTGGCATATTATAGTAGTTGGTTCCCCCTCCCCTTCTCGGCTACATTATCCTCCTTATATGCTCTTGGGGGATCTACATAGACTGAGGTAGGAAAACGTGATACAAAGATAGGGACCCATAAGACCTAGAAACATAGATTAAGTATGGCTAATCAAATCATACATGAGCTCTAGAGTTCGTCATCCATGCCACGTCATACTCTAGCTGTTGCCGAACAGAGCTAGCCTACATGTCAGCCTCTTTAGGCAAATAGGTAAAAAGCTAGGTTGAAAATGAACCTAAGCTCCTCAGTGGGTTTTGAGTGATGGATGATAAAAAATTAAGAAACTAATATGTTATGACTAAGAATCTCATAGTAATTCATTTAATGAAAGATTGTTTTGGTTAAAAAAGTTAAAAAGGAAGAAAGGGCTTGAAACGATGGAAATATAATTTTATTATTTTCTTGAGTCCTTAGGATAAGTCGAACTATTCAGAGAGGCTCAAGTATAACCAATTTGAAAAGCAAGTACTCAATTAAACTTTTAAGTCTAGATAAGCGAACACTCGTACCACATACATCTTGGTGTTTTTGTTTATCTCTCTTAGTGTTTCGGATGTTTATATCTAGGCTTTGTGAAAACTTGTGGATAAGTTTCTGTCAAATAGAGAAATCAGCTCGGAGTCTCTAGACATTTATTTCAGAGTCTTCGAACTGAGCTCATTGTCTAGCAGAGAGGCATGTCCGACAGTTTAGACCGGATACTCTGAACCTCGTATCTCTCTTGAAGCTAAGTACTATCTAGAGTCTCCGGACCCTTTGGTCAGAATCTTCGTACTGAGCTCTCTGTCTAGATTAAAAGACTTGTCTAGAGTCTTTGGACATTTTGAGCAGATACTCTAAAATTTAAATTCTATGAGCAACGATTAATTTCGAGAGGGGTGGGTATTTAACCCCACCAACCCTCTCTTTGAGATGTGGCTGCCTATTCATTTCTACACCACTCCTAAGAGCTTTCTAAAGTTTCCCCACTCTACTCTCTTGGACCTTAAGTCTAATCCATGAGCTCTTGGAAGAAGACGTCAAGCATGTCAATATCTTTGTCAGGAACATCACCCTTAGTAAGAACAAGGAGGTGGCTTTGAAGGCAAAAGCAAAAAACAAGATAGACTCAAGTGATGAGGAGAGCAAAGATAAAGACTTTGCTCTCATTGTCAAAAAGTTTAAGAAGTTCTTAAGAAGCGGTGGCTACAACAAGAAGGGTGGCGACAAGTCCAAGACTCGTCGATCCAAGAGTGCTTGCTACAAATGTGGCGAGTATGGACGCTTTATCATCGATTGCCCTAAGAAGAAGAAAGATTAAGTTGACAAGCCCAAGTATCATATGAAGAAGAACTCGGGACATGCTCACATTAGAGAGAAGTGGAACTCTCAAAGTAAGTCTAGCTTCGAGAATGAGAAGGGGGTAGTGATAATTGCTATCAAGTCATCGTCGCTAAAGGAATCACTCTTCAACAACTTGAGCGATGACTATTACGCTCCCACATATCTTATGTCATTGGGGCGCAAGGTACTTATAAGCCCTTAGATAGAGATGGCGATAGTAGTGGTGATGATGATGATGAATTTAAATATAAGGATATCAACAAAAGTTATTGTCTCAAATGGCTAAGCTTGTGAAGGTATTAGAGAGCAGGGAGAAGACTCTTGAGAGATAAGAGGACTTGCTCATCCTTAGAAGGAGAGAAATCTTGCCCTTGAGAAGTCTTTGGCTAATGAGGGGAAGAAGATTGAGGAATTGACTAACACTCTAAGTGTAGTTAATAAATCAATGGATATTCTAAAGAGCTCTAATGAGGCAATTATTGAGAGGTTTGGGAGTTTGAAAAAGACTCACAAATCTCTCGAAGTGTACTTTGAAGCTCTTTTGTATAGAACCCCTTTCTCAACTCAAGCCACCAATCTCTTCAATACCTTCACAAGTAATAGATGTGCTAGATGCTTTAATATTGACATGAATGTCTATTCTACTAACATGCAAGCACTAAATGAGTTTAAGAAGAAGAATATGAGGCTTGGCACCTTGGTAAAATACGGATGCATGAAGGCATATCAATCAAAGGATGTGCTCTACAAGACTCTCTCCACCCACAATAACAAGCATCGCTTTGGACTCAGCTTCCACCCACGTGAGAATAAACCATCAAAGCAAAATGATGTGAAGTACAACAAGTCAATTAAATTTGTGAGGAGTGGAGATTAAGCACATGCTCAAGAGAAGAAGTATATACCTCAACACTTGTTCTATGCTTCTTACATGCTTAAGAGAGACCACCGTGGTAAAGTGGTATCTCACTTTGTTAGATCTCATGGTGAAAAATGCGAGAAATGCTCATGGATACCCAAATTGCTTATTGCTAACGTTCTAGGACCCAAACTTTGATATGTTTGGTTATCTAAATCCCAAGCATAAATTGTTTTATAAGCATACTACTCCGGTGGTTTGAGTTGGGTCGTGGATAGTGGATGCACAAATTATATGATTGGAGAGAGGAGTATGTTCACCTCCATTATAGACGATGGAGGGCAACACGATAACATTGTGTTTGGTGATAACAGTAAAGGCAATGTGATAGAACTTGGTAAAATTGCCATTTTAAATGACTTCTCAAGCACAAATGTGTTTTATGTTAAATTCTTGAGTTACAAACTACTTTCCATTTCTTAGTTATGCAAAATTGAGTATAATTATCTCTGTACCAATGAGGATATGAATGTTTTTAGTCATGATGACAAGTTTGTGGCTTTTGTTGGCAAGTTCAAGGGCAATTTTTATCTCGTTGACTTCTCACGGGATAGAGTAAGTCCCGAAGTTTATTTGATTGCTAAATCTAGAATGGGTTGGATTTGGCATCGTCGACTAGCCTAAGCTGGAATGAAGAATTTGTTAAAACTTCTAAAAGGAGATCACATTCTTGGTCTATCTAATGTGATCTTCGAAAAGGATCAAGTATGTAGAGCTTGCCAAGCGGGAAAACAAGTTGGAACTCACTATCCGGCTAAAAACGTCATGACAATATCTCACACCTTAGAGCTTCTTCACATGGATATCGCACATGTAGCCTAAGTATTAGAAGTAACAAGTGTGGCTTTGTCATTGTTGATGATTATTCACACTACTCTTGGGTATTCTTTCTCTATGATGAAAGCGAAGCACAAACTACCTTCAAGAAGTTTTACACGCCAAGCCCAAAATGAATTTGATATGAAGATCAAGAGAGTGAGAAGTGATAATGGCAATGAGTTCAAAAACACTCAAGTGAATGAGTTCCTTGATGAAGAAGGGATCAAAAATGAATTCTCTGCTTTGTACGATCCTTCCTAAAATGTGATTATGGACAGGAGGAACCTCACACTCATTGAGATGGTGAAGACTATGCTTGATGAATACAAGACATTTGACATCTTTTGGCCGGAGGCCATCAATACCATGTGCCACGCCATCAATCTCCTCTGCCTGCATAAGCTCTTGAACAAAATTGACTACGAGCTTATCATTGGTAAAAAGCCAAGTATTTCATACTTTTGAGTTTTTGGGAGCAAATGCTACATCTTGGGCAAGAGACCTCATTCATCAAAATTCTCCCTGAAAGTTGATGAAGGTTTCTTGCTCGGCTATGAGTCGAATGCTCACGCCTATCAGGTATTCAACAATACTTTTGTTATTGTTGAGATCACAAGAGATGCGAAGTTTGATGAATTTAATGGCTCCTAAGAGGAGCAAGTTGGTGATTGTATTGTAAGCGAAGAAATCCCAAGTCAAGCAATTGTGAACAAATCAATTGGTGATGTGAGACCTCATGACATGCCAAGTGAACAAGATGAGGTACTTGATCAACCCCCGTCTATAATTAGGCGAGTTACGAAGACATCCCATAGTGATGTTATGCAAAAAGGTCAAGCACATATGAATGGGATCGATGCTGAGGGTACTATGGAGCAAAGAGACACTAATCAAGCTCAAGTCCCCTCGATGCAACATCCACAGGTCCATAAAAGCATACGCTGAGATCATTCCATCGACAACATTCTTGATGACATAAGAAAGAGGGTAATAACTCGTTCTCGTGTCACTAATTTCTGTGGATGTTACTTGTTTGTCTCTACTTCGAAACCTTGGAAGGTTGAGAAGGCACTTGCGAACACGGATTGGGTGATGGCTATGTAAGAGGAACTAAATAATTTCACCCGCAATGGCATTTAGACTTTAGTGGAAAAACCCGATACCAATATGATAGCAATACTAACATGCGGTCATCACTCAAAACAAAGCATGGTTTGTGGTGAAGGAATTCACACAAGTCGAAGGTCTCTACTTTGATGAAACCTTTGCGCCGATCGCATGCCTTAAGTCCATTTGTATTCTATTAGCTTTTGCTACTAACCACAATTTTAAACTATATCGAATGGATGTTAAGAATACATCTCTCAATGGAAAAATCAAGGAGCTCCTATAAGTAGAGCAATTGTAGAGCTTTAAAGACCTAAAGGACCCTCAACATGTGTACAAACTTTACAAGGTGATCTACGAGCTCAAGCAAGCCTCTAGAGCCTAGTATGAAAGCATCTGTGATTTCCTTCTCAAAAACGACTTTGAGATAGAAAAGACGGACACTAATATCTTCACTAAGAAATTCAAGAATGATTTATTTATGTGCCAAATATATATCGATAACATAATATTTGGCTCTACTAACAAAGAATTTAGTGATGAATTTAGTAGAATGATGACCAAAAGATTTGAAATGTTGATGATGGGTGAGCTCAAATTTTTTTCTCGGATTTCAAATAAAGTAACTAAAGTAAGAAACATTTATCTCTTAAACAAGTACCTCAATGATGTCTTAAAGAAGTTTGAGATGGAGGGAGCCAAACCCATTAAAACCCCCAAGCCATCAAATAGACATCTCGACCTAGGTGAGGAAGGTAAACTTATTAACCAAAAACTTTATCGTTCAATGATAGGTTCATTTCTTTACTTTTATACATCTAGACCTGATATTATGCTTAGTGTGTGTATGTGTACTCGCTTTCAATCCTCTCTAAGAGAATGTCATTTAGTAGCCGTAAAAATAATCTTGAGATATCTAGTTCATACTCTAAACCTAGGGTTGTGGTACCAGAAAAGCTCAAACTTTGATTTAATTGACTATTCTGACTCTAACTCAGACTTGGCTGGTTACAAAGTGGATAAGAAAAATACATCCGATACTTGCCAATTTCTTGGGAGATCCCTTATCTCTTAGTCGTCCAAGAAGAGAAACTCCATAGCTCTATCCATGGTCAAAGCCGAATACATAGCTGTCGGATGTTATTGTGTCCAACTCTTTTAGATGAAGCAAGCCCTCCGTGACTATAGGTATAACATAACACATATTCTACTCCTATGTGACAATGAGAATACCATCAAAATAGCTAATAATCCTGTCCAACACTCAAGAATCAAGCACATCGACATCCATCACCATTTCTTGATAGACCATGAAGTAAAAAAAACATATCTACCTAAGACATGTCTCAACCGACAAACAACTCATCGATATCTTTACCAAGCCTTTAGATGAGTAACAGTTTGTAAAGTTAAGAAATGAGCTAAACATTCTCGATTCTCAAAACAACTCTTAAGGAGGGGCACATGTAGAAGTTAAATGATTATTTAATCAATAAATACGTATGAATCCTAAAAATATCCAAAAATCATGAGTTCTTGTGTCTAGATATTTTACAAGTGTAGGTCTTGACTTAAATTAAGAGCTCAAACATTTCAAAATTTTCTTAAAAATCAAGAGCTTTGTGAAAATCTTATGTAAATACCCTGTAACCGCCCATTTTCACCCTCTCCTTCACTTTTTGCCATCCTCTCCTCTCTCTCCACGGTGGCACCTCCTCGACTCTAGCAATCTCCTCCATCCACTGGAGTTTCCCAAAGGTTCTTCACTCCTCTCGCTCTCCGGTGAGCGGAGTCTCTAGATCCATCCTCCGTTCCTCGATCTTTACTCAAGGTAATCTTAATCCTAGGGTTTTCTCTCTCCTTTTGGTCGATCTATCAATCTTTGAACCTAAGATTAGAAATATTATGCTAGGATGGTTCCTTTTCTTTTCTAGAAACTCGATCTAGGACCCCATTGCAAATCCATGGCTAGAATCTTGTGCAACATGTGGTCCTCTTCATATGACCGGAGTCTCCAGCCAGCATGACTGAAGTCTCTGAACTGGCCCCTTTGCCTAGCAGTGAGAGTTGACCAGACGCTCTAAACATTATATCCGGATACTCCAGCCCTCTGTCCACTTTAGCCATCTAACCTTGCAACATCTTTAATCTCTGTTTTGTTCATTGATCTTAGATCTCATTCTATGGGTCATGAGAAGAAGCACATTCGCACCTCCAAGCGGCTCCTCAAGTGATGATTTTAGAGCTACTCAAGGTGGTGCCTCTCAAGGGGCCACATACCATGTGAACCCTTCTCGGGCTTCTCAAGGGAACAAAGGCAAGGCCAAGGCCGCTCTCACTCACGCTAGATCCAAGAAGATAGTCAAGCAGGGTGGCGCACCATCTTCATCACCGTCTACTGCCAACGTTAGTGAGACTCCACACTCCTAAGACTTCATTGAAATACCTAGCGATTATCCAAATCCGTATCTGATCCATGGCTCCAGGAAAACAATCCATGCCATCCGCCTCTTCCTTTAGAAGTCCCCTCTCGATCTCTCTTCTAGTGGACTGGGCCGCCCCATGCATGATTACAAACGGAAGCTATATCACTGTATAAAAGATAGGAAGGATGGTCCAAACTTAATTAGTTGTCTTGGCATCACTAATCCTCATTTCCAAACTAGGTTTCAACAGGACTACTATAACAGTGTCATCATAGGGAGAGCAAAGCATTTTGTTGACATGCACTGGATCAACTAATTTACAATGGAGGAAAAAGAGAATCCCATCTTCAATGAAGTTATTCTAATTTGCAAGGAGAAATGGCTATACGACCTCATGGGGCTTGAGTACAATTTGTGTGAGGAGGTGATTGTCCAGTTTTGGGTCACTATGTTCTTTAGTACCACTAAGGATAGTGAGAACTCAATAAAATGGTTGGCTAATGGACGACAGTTCTAGGCCACTATTTAGACTTTTGCTCAAGTCCTAGAGCTAGACCTCCTTGATCTCACCTATCAAAACCTTCACCACCGGCGTCACATTCTTCCTCATGAGTCTACTTTTATATATCATCCAAATGGTACCATCAAGACAACACATAGGTTGTTTTCTCACTATGATATCTTGAACAATCTTTTCCGCCTCACAATCAATCCCAAGGTGAGAGATGCTTCAACTATTTAGTCCATCGTCATTGACCTCCTTGCCAACTCACGCTCCAACAGGCCAAGGTTCATTGTCATGAAGTTCTGTGGAAAGAGATGCATGCTATATCCATGGATCATCTCGCTCTCCCTCATACTCTCCTTATATTATGAAGCTGATTGAGGCCGTACCATGACTACGCTTTATCAAGGAGATGATGCATCTTCTATGTTGCCCCCATGCCTCTCCTTCTGTTCCATCAGGGCCCGGTGCCTCCTCCTCTCACCGTCGACCTTCTCTAGCTATCAAGTTCGAGTCAGCATTGAAGAATACCATCAAAGATATCTTCTCAATCTGCTCAACCGTTGCCGATAGTGTTCATTGCATAAAGCAGTGCCAAAAGACCTTACTTCAATCTCAGGGTGTTGACGTCTCTTTTGATCATGAGCCATCCATCTACATCAACTCCTTTAGAGAAGAGGATGGCATCCACGCAGTCATGTAGGGTGTCTCGGTGCAGCCTTTCGCAGAGTAATCCAACATCAGTCGTGCCGGCCATCACTCCAGTTCACCTCTTGGGATGACTACTTCTGAGGATGAGGATGAGGATGATAATGACATCGATGACGATGAGGAAGACGAAGCTTCCATCTGATTCTCCCCCATAGTCTCTCCCTTTTTGTGCTTCGATGACAAAGGGAGAGTAGTACAAACTCATTTTTTTCTCTATCTTTGTTAGAACTCTTAGTTATTTCAATTATTCAGTGTTTGCATACTCCATTCTTCACTTTAGATAAGTAATAACTAATATATTTGTGTGATATAATGACCATTAGTGTATATTTATCGTACTTATGTAATGTATTGAGATGCATGTTTGAGTAATGATTGTATTTTTTTTCTTGTTTGTAAAATACTATGTCATATGCATCTTATTTCTTCATGCCTTTTACTTGTACACATTGCACCCCACGGTTGCAAGGAAATAGGGAGAGCTTCCATGATTTCCTTAAAATATGCATAGGTTTAAACGTTACTTATGTGTATGCACACATTTAGGTTGAGCTTCTTCTATCTTCATTCAATCAAAACATCTTCTTTTATCTCTCTTGCGAGCCCTATAAGTATTGTCATCAATCACCAAAAAGAAAATATTGAAAATACATCTAGGCCCTCTAGTAGGTTTTGAGTGATAAATGACATGAACCTAGGGAACTAATTTGTTTTGTTTAAGAATCTCGCAGTAATTCGTCTGGTGAGAGTTTTTTTTGTTAAAAGAAGACCCTATGAAGGTTAAAAAAAATAAAGGACTTGAAGTGATGAAAATATAATTTTATTATTTTCTTTAGTCCTTAGGATAAGTCAGACTCAAGTTTAACATGTTTAAAAAGCAAGTAAGCAATCAAACTTCTAAGTCTGGATGAGCGAACACTCGCACCATATACACCTTAGAGTTTTTGTTTTTTCTCTCTCGGTATTTTGGATGTTTGTGTCTAGATTTTTATAGAAACTTATAGATAAATTTCTCTGTCAGACAGAGAAATCAACTCAAAGTCTTCAAACATTTATGCCAAAGTCTCCGGATTGAGTTCTCTATATGACAGATAGACATGTCCAAAAGTTTAGATTGGATACTCCGAACCTCCTCTTTCTCTCTCGAACCTAATAGTTGTCTAGAGTCTTCGGACCCTTTGGTCGGAATCTTCGGATTGAGCTCTCTGTCTAGGCCAAAAGGTCTGTCCGGAGTCTCCAGATATTTTGAGAGGATACTTCGAAATTTAATGGCTAGTTTCGAGATGGTGGGTACTTAACCTCACCAACCCCCTCTTTGAGATGTGGCTACTCATTTATTTTAACACAATTCCTAAGAGTTTTCTAGAGGTTCCCCACTTCACTATCTTGGATTTTAAGTCTAATCTGCATTCTAAGTGTGCTTTTTAGGTGATATGCAAGAGAGTGGACATTGGAATTTAGGTAAATACTTGTGAATCAATGTTGGTGAAGATTTAAACTTATTACTCTTGGATGATCACATCCTAGATGACTAGGCGTTGCCCGCGAGGATTCAACGTGTGAATTACCTAATACATTTTTGAAGGTCTTCCTCACCTCCATAAGAAAAGAGGTATATTAGTAGATCTCTAAGTTCTTCTTTAGTGGTTAGTTTGGTAAAATAAACTCTATAGAAAATAAGAGCATGATGTCCTAGTGAAAACCTTAGTGGTCGTCTTAGACTAGGTGCTACGCTTTGGTGAGAGTTTGAAAGCCAAACTAGTCTTTAAGGTTGAACTTAGTGAGGCAAGGGATCAAGCACGATCGGGCTCTTTGGAGCTCCTCAACGGAGATGTAGGATCGGTTTATTTGAACTTCGATGAAAAAAATTGCTTGTCTCCTAGTGTCCCGTTACATGTTTTATTCTCTATTATTTTGTTTTATTACATCCTCCCCAACCCTTAGGGTTTGCCTCCTTTGAGTTTCCTTTGGACATTTTGAAGTAGGTCTAGGCTTCGAACCATATATCCAGAGACTCCGAACAAGTTTCTCTATCTAATAGAAAGGCTGGTTCGGATACTCCAGACATTAGGACCGGATACTCCGAAGCGAGTTTTAATTTTTGTTACTAGTTTATTTTAGAATTAAAAATATGTACATTCACTCCCTCCTTTGTGCGACTCAATGACCTTTCATGGGTAACAGTGGGTAGGTTGACTATAGCCATGTTACATAAGTGATCATGAGGAACAGTATACATCTTGTCCTATGTTATCCATAGATAAAGTAGATAACTATTTTTTCACCCTGACACACACATACGCACAAGTGCCACACCGAAAGAAGCACCCCAACCTACCATATTAAATGTGATAGTTGGGATAGTTGGATGCATGTGGCCCTTGAGCTCTCACGCTCCCGTGCAGCGGGGGAGTGCACAAGTCTAGGGTTATCATACCTGAGCCGTCTTCTTAGGACAGTTCATCATCCTGAGGATTTTGAGTCTAGGCAAGGTAGCCTGTGACTAGCCAGCTCAATTCATCAAGTTGGGCTGATGATCTTGGTTCATCCAACACATGTGCTAGGTGTCTTGCTACGAGCAGTCCAAAGTGTTAGCCTAGGGACGCCAACTCGAGACAACCGATACCACACTATAGATCTCTATGCACCTTGATTCCTTGGGTCAGCTTTGTTGCCTGGGTGCTACCTATTCGCATTCTAGTCGTTTGGGTGAGACCCTCTAGTTATTACTTCACCAACATTATGTTTGACCATGAGAAATAATTTCATGCATAATATAAATTTTGTATGTTTCTTGAATATACAAACTTATAGGAATTAATGATTAAAGATATGAATTTTTTGCTTAGGACAAACTAGAATTATAAGTAATTTAAAGAGACAATAGCATTGTAATCTTAACTACGGGTCCGGTTGGCAACAATACAGTGATTTTGGAGTTTCGATACAGTAACGTGGATTACTGGTCCTGAAATAAAATACCACTAAAGTGTGATCAGGAACAAATCACAGCGAAAGTGTTCGATGCGGCAGTTATTTGATCACCTGGACGATTTGAAAAGAGACAAATTCTCGTGTTTTTGAGGGAGTCTGTAAGTCGGCCACTGAAGCTGCTTTGGCGATTGCTGAAGAATGGTGGACATGACGTGCTGCTGGCTTGGGAGAGTTTTGATTGAAGCAATTCTAAGACGCGTTAGTTGCTTCGAAGTGGAAGGAGGAACGAGTTAGTGCCTAGCAGTTAGTGGACAGTGTGCTGCTTGTCTCGGGGCTTGGATGTCCTTAATTAGCTCTCCCGTCGCTATGGGGATGGGTCGTATAAAACAACAATGCTCGTTTGTAACCTGTAATACCTACTCCTGTTCTTAATAAAATTCAATCGGGGTCTTCTTTGCCGCCGGTCCGGCGAAAAATGAAATAAAATACCAACAGTTAAAATAGAGGTGTTCGGGAATAATGTGGTTCTCTAAAATAATTTCTTGAACTTTAAATTTATTTTATCCTTTATATTGATGAAATAAAATGTTTAGATCCATTTGAACAGCAACCAACTATCAAAATTTAGAATATCAAATTTTAGACCATATTATTACAGTTCAACGGTTCTGATTGATTGTGCAACAGTTTTTCTATTATAGTTTTGTAAGATATGGTTTTTTTAGCACAGTTTAGTTTTTTCTCTCTTTTTCTTTAGCACAGTTTCAATTTTTCTATCATGTTTTTCATGGCTGGTATGGTTTTTTTTATCATGTTTTTTTTCTCAATGGGATGGTCTTATGTGCATTGATTTTTTTTGTTGGTTTTTTTTCTCACCGATGTGATGGGGATGGCCGGCGTTTTGCGCAATTAGAGGGGTGAATGGAGGGACGATTCCCTTTGATATAGAAGAGAAATGCATGACTAACTACAAAGCATAACGGTTATCTCTAACAACTAATCTAACTATATGATATTATCTTTCACGTGCGTGGTTAGCTCTGGTAGAGATTTGGCCATTTTTTAAGTTTCCATGAATCACATGTGGAGTTTTTTATTAATACTTTTCTATTTTTCATAATATATTTACTATAAATACACGTATTGTTTGTACAAAACCGATTTTTCTTAATATTCGGATTACATTTTTACACGTGGACAAAAAAACCTCCGTTTGTAAGAAAAACAGGATGTCCCGTGGATCTAGATCCTAAAAACCGATTTTTACAACTGAAAGATGACCGATTGTGTAAACGAGGGCTATTAAAAAGACGCACGCAGAGCGAGCGGCGCCTAAGTCCACAATCGATCCCTTTCAGCTCTCTCACTCTCCATCAATCTCCTCACTCAGATTCGTCAACGGCAGTGGCGGTGGAAGAACAGCGGTGGCGGCGATGTGGCGCGGTGGTGGATGGGAAGAAGGCCGACGGCGTGGTGGTGGAAGCCGAGGAGAGGCAACGGGAGTCAGGAGCGCTGGATCCAATGGGCGGCGACAGATCCGACGGTGCTAGGTCCCAGGAGCAACGGATCTGGCGGCGGATTGACGGAGGAGGAAAGGGAGGGAAACCCTTCAGCTCCAGATCTGGATTTGGCAGCGGCGGTGCAGCGGCTCGTGACGGCGACGACGACCAGGACAGGGCTGCGACGACGACCAGCAGTGGAGCGGTGCAAAGCATCCTGCAACTTCCGTCGCATGCGTCCTCGCCGGCCGGTGAGCACCCGTATCACCGTCGCCGCCGTCCTCCCCAAGTCTTGCTGTTCATGCTGATGCTTATTGCATTTGGCCATTGCTGTTGATGCTGTTGTTCATGTTGTGTTGATGCTTGTATTATCTGAATGAATGAATGAATCATAATGTTCATGTTGTGTTGATGCTTACTATATTCTCTGGTTTGAGAATAGATAACATGGTAAGGAATAAGAATCAACATTTGGGATTTGGGATTTGGGATTTCTGATTTGCAAAGCATGTGATTTCTTGTCGTTTTCATTTCTTTTTTTTTTCGCCCAAAAAATGTTTTCACATGTTGGTGTCCTAGAACCCGCCTGTGAAAAAACTTTTATTTGCAGGCGGGGTCACTAGACACCCGTCTGCGAAGATCCATCGGTCTGCCGGCCGCATACGAAAACCCAACCCATTTTAGCCGCTTGTGATGGTTCTTTTTTAGTATAGTAGTGGGAGGAGCAGTTCGTTTTATGTTTGAAACTGTTTAGTGTGCCTAACCATTGCCTCTCTTTTGTCTGATCCAAGCTGCACTGCAAAGGATCCAATGTAGGGGCGGAAGCAGGATTTTCCCACGCCTAGAGCTGAACCATGTAGCACGAAATTTTTAGAGGAATTTTAACGAAACATCTGTGTTTCCCCCTTGTTATTTTTTGCCACGTGTGGGGCTCAAGCCCAAGCTGCCCCCACACGTGGTTCCGCCCCTGATCCAATGTCGATGTGGCTGTTCCTTCCCATGGATCTTGTCTCGCCATAAAGGGTTCGTATCAAGATTTCAAC
Organism: Oryza coarctata; assembly: GCA_030770085.1. Classification (NCBI taxonomy): domain Eukaryota; kingdom Viridiplantae; phylum Streptophyta; class Magnoliopsida; order Poales; family Poaceae; genus Oryza; species Oryza coarctata. The sequence goes on from CM061475.1 coordinate 18,535,465, forward strand.
ATCTCTACGGTAGGATTATTTGTTGGATTTGGATTCGGGCACATCTTGGAGAGAAGCAATTTCAAAGAAACGGTTAAATAGTTGATTAAATCGTGAAAAATTTACGCATTTCAAACGTTAGCTCGATGATCCAGATGTGTGTTTTCAGATGTCACTATTGGCGCGGCGCTACAAAATTGGCGCGGAAATGCACCCAGCTGCGAAACGACGGCGGCGATTTCATCCCATCGCCACCGACGCCGGCTGCTGTTGCGCGTACGCGACGCCCTTGTCGATGCTCGCCTCCAGCGCGCGCGCCTCGTAGTCGGTGAGCCCCCGGAGCTCCGCCGCCACCATCTCCTCCACGCCGTCCTTCCCGAGCTTCACCCTGCGCGCGAAGAACGGCAGCTCCGGCACCACCTGGCACTGCACGTAGGAGCACTCGTACACGTCGCTGTCGCCGTCGAGCCCGTGGAGCGACGCCTCGATGAACCTCGCCGCCGCGTACGCCATCGACAGCGTCGCCGACCCGCCGCAGGCCTTGGCCTCCACCACCTCCGTGCCGGCGTTCTGGATCCGCTTGGTCAGCTCCTCGACCTCCTCGTCGGTGAACGATGTCTTGGGCCTCGCCTTGGACAGCAGAGGGAGGATCGTGGCCGCCGACGACCGGGACGTCGACGTCGGCGAGCGGGAGGCCCTTCTTCTCCGCGACGAACGTGTTGGCGCGCACGACGTCGAGCGTCGTGACGCCGAACAGCTTCCTCGGATCGTACACGCCCTTCTGCTTCAGCACCTCGGCGGCGATCGGGACGGTGGAGTTCACCGGGTTGCTGATGACGTGCACGAGCGCCCCCGGCGCGTGGTCGGCCACGGCCTCGACGAGCTCCTTCACGATGCCGGCGTTGATGCTGAACAGGTCATCCCGCGTCATGCCGGCTTCCTCGGCACGCCGGCGGGGATGACGACGACGTCCACACCATCCAGGCAGCCGGCGAGCTCCTCCTTTCCGGTGAAGCCAGAGACCTTCGCCGGGGTGTTGCAGTGTCCAAGATCGGCAGTGACACCATTGACGTTGGCAATGTCGTACAGGTGCAACGCCGAGACGAGCGGAGACATCTTGATCAGGAGCGAGAGCGACTGCCCGATCCCTCCGGCGGCGCCAAGGATGACGACCTTAAAGCTGCCGGCCTGCGCGACGACACGGTTTCCGGCGCGCCGCCATGGCCGCCGTCTTGATGTCAGCTTTATCGCTTGCCAGAGCGAGCTGGAGCAGCACACTGATGGAGCTGGTGTTGCAGAGCTGAAGCCACTGGCATGTTCAGCAGCGAGGGTGCTGGCTCCAGCTCCAAGTCGGAGCTGCTTGTTCAGAGGAGATGAACTGATGTTCAGAGTAGACATTGCAGCCGATGCCATCTCCTAGAATCTGAACCAGTAAGGCAGAAACGTTCAGACATTCAGACTTTCAGAGCAGAAACCTGGCAGTTCTACATTATATTGTTTATAGGGAACAGATTCCTGTTCATAAAAGAATTGCACAACGTAAAAACTCAAAGTAAGTGCTTCATCATGAAAATCAAAAAGCAATTTTGATAATACTGCACCGCGTTTCAGACTTTCAGTGGACATTAACACGACAGAAATGCCATGATTGATGCAATACAAGTGTATGCTGAATTTTACAGTCATGGGTAGGCTTTGCAGACAACTATACATGACAAGAGCAGAACTATGAATTCTCCAACATTTCAACTCGAGTGAATGTGTATAACAATGTTGATAACATGATAGCCTTCTGTGAGACTGACAGGCACTGGTGTACTGTGGCCATGTGTAACCAATCCAACTGTAACTTACTCCAACATCAGTTAAGATTAAAAAAATGACCACATCGACAAGAACCATGGGCTAATCCATTCTGAGACACACCATCGTATGCAACAACACCGTAATTGCAAAAGCGCAAACAGAAAAATGAAAAAAAAATCTCTGAATTGAAATCCAGAGGCAGAGCTACTGTTTTTTCAACTAAAAAAAAAGAAAGACTGAACTCCTGCGACTCCTTTGGGAAAGATGAAGCAGTCAATAATCTTGCTTCTATCCTTGCAAATTGCAATCTAATTAACCACATGTAGATTGGATAGATAGAACTAAATGGAGAGGAGAGAGAGGAGTAAGAGGAGCAGCACCTGCCGAGCAAGCACGAGAGGTGGAGATGGAAGCGAGGAAGACCAGTGGCTGCCTGCTTGGTTGACAGCCTGACAGGAGAAAATTATTTGGGCCTTCTGGTTGGCTCTCTTATCAGATAGCCCACCAGAGCCACAAATTTCTCATAACAACAAAATATGCGTGTGGTTCCAGATTATTGGCATTAGTGAAACAATTATTGCATTACTTATTTTTAAAAAAACACTAACATGCCTACTCAGCTACAGTGCTCTCTGATAAGCATACTTTGGCCAGAGCTTTTGCCCTCTAAACAAATAAAAACTGCAGGATTTTGCTGAAGTTGTTTAATAGAGAATTATTGTTGTTGTTGTTGTTACTGAGCACCAAGCACTTTATCATGCTATAAAAAAATGATAGTTTTATGAGTACATTCAAATTTCCAAGATTTCAAGTTAAACGAGTGGGTGCTAACAAAACCATTATTTGGTGCTTAATTATAGTGGATCAGTGCAGTGGGCTTTGTCTGCTATGTGCGGTGAGCGTGAGCTCATCAGACGTGGAACACACCACCCGTGCGTGCCTCGTGGCCTGTAACCTTGTGCACAACGCCAGCTTGGCCCAGTCGCGTCGGATTAATATAGGTTAACCTTGGTTTGGGTGGCATAACCAGGCGATGACGTGCTCTCCTATCGTTTCGCTTGTAAGTACGTTTATAAGTTAAATTTTAAATTTTAAAAGTTAATTTTATATTTTTTTATCATATTTTATTTTACAATATTTATAATCGCTAAGAATATTTTATTTATAAATTATTTTATAATTGTTAATAAGCCATATGATTGATAAGGGTATCCTCAGAGTTTGTAGTTTAAAATAGATCAATGAGAGTGACCAGCAGGGTTCATCAAATCATTCCCAAGCCAAAAATCGGGTATTAGTGATTTTTCTCGGTTTTCATGAAAAAACCTTTACTCCTCACAAAATCTGGTATTTTTGTTTAAAAAAATAAAATTTAGTTCAATTTTCTTTTAACTTGACTAAAAAACCGAGTGGAGGTTCCCGAGACACTCTAGAAATTTGCAAAAGTCTGTTGTTTTTTTTATCGGTTTTATAAACCCGGATGCCCAGTAGGCAAGCAAGATACAGCATCAGTAGGTGTTTCAACTTCCAATTAACCATGAAATTAAGCTTGCATGATGCATCTGGGCTTGTCTATGGAAAAATGATGCGAGAATACCTTGCTAATGACAGGCATTTCCCATTAAATCTTGATGGCATTGCCCATTTAAAATACTCCTATCTTACTCGTACCTGCAATCATCGCTGCGCTTGGCTCCAATCATTGGCATGGCATGAGTCGTTCACCAACTAAAAGGATCATATAAAACGTGCCATTCTCCTTTCCTGCCAGACCATCATCGCTGTAGGGTCCAGGAGTCCTGTTTTTTTTCAGACACTTGCTGTCTTGCTCTGCTAAGCTCTAACAAGCTTTAGACCTCTACTAATACACGTCTGCTCGCCTAATGTTGACAATTTTAATTTAAGGTAGTACATTCAATTTTTGTGAAGAAATCTGTACAGGAAATTCAAAAAACGTAGTACTGAAAAACAATCGTACTGCATGCTATGAACATCTGAAGGAGCGAAACGGAACCAACCGAGAATCTCTGAAAAACTGTTACTGCTGGGCCCTGGAACCTGTGCAATCCGAACCAAACACCTCACATTGCTGCAAGCAAAGCTGCCAGGCCAGTGTGAGCCAACCAATGACGGAGATGCTCACACAGTGCATCTCGATGCAATCTCCGCCACTGGATCAGATCTGCTCACCGCACGATGTGGTAAAAAAATTTGCAGCCGCATGGGGGAGAACGGTAAGAGCATAATGCTAGGTACACACTATAACTGTCCACTTTCTGTTAGTCAAATTGGCTATCAACTGAATTGCATGTGAAATGAGATTAAAAGAATATATTGGAGCTGGTTCGGACATGCTATATAATGGGATGAATGTTCCAAACATATAAAGTTCATTAATTATTTATAGTACAAATCCAACAAAGCTAGATATCATATTAGGTGTAATGACCAGATCAGCCTATAGCGATGGAAAATGAAATAATCAATGTGGCATATAGGGAGAATGGTTAAAACAAAAGAGAGAATATATGACTTGTAGCAGCAAGAACTAGGTGTTACATACAACCATACAAACCATTGTCACTTAATTACTACTTTACATAATTTTATTGGCGAGGATCAGCAGTGGAAAATCAATGTATGCTACTAAGAAATAAACAACAAGATACTAATACTATTAAAGTACAAGTACAAGTACAAGTATACTTCATTAAATCAAATGCAACAGTGGTAGTGCTGTGTTGTCCACACATTAGATGGAGCCAGCCAAAGAAAAAATAAAGAAAAAGATGAGGTACACGTCGGTGTAGACTTAACAAAATCCACCCATCGGCATCACGCCCAGCCCTCCTCCCCCTCCTCTCCCCCCTCCCTCCTCCCTGCGTCACTGCACTGCACTGCAACCACTGCCACCACCACCCATGGAGGCGGGAGAAATCGCCGGCGCCGCCGTCTTCGCACTCGCCGCTGCCGCCTCCCTCTCCGCCGCCGCCTCCCTCGGCGCCGTAGACTTCCGCCACCCCCTCGCCGGTACATACATTCCCTCGTTTTTGCTAGTTTTAGTAATTTTATTACCCTCGCGCGGCGCCGGTGCTCTCGTGATCTGATGTTCCTCCGGCCCGTCGTTTTCGTTCCTGTTGTGCAGTTGGCGCGGGAGCGGTGTTCGAGTGGGACGGGGTCATCCCGTGGCTGATCGGGGTGTTCGGCGGCAGCGGGGGGGCCTCCGCGGCGGCGGAGGAGGCGGGGGGTGTGTCGGTGGGGATTGCGTACGAGCTGTGGGTGAGGTTGCGCGCGGGGGTGGTCGCGCCGACGCTGCAGGTGGCGGTGTGGGTGTGCATGGTGATGTCGGTGATGCTGGTGGTGGAGGCGACGTTCAACAGCGCCGTCAGCCTGGGCGTCAAGGCCATCGGGTGGCGGCCGGAGTGGAGGTTCAAGTGGGAGCCCCTCGCCGGCGCTGATGAGGAGAAGGGGAGCGGGGAATATCCCATGGTCTTGGTCCAGATACCCATGTACAATGAGCTGGAGGTGAGAAGATACTAAAAAAATTAGTTGTAAAAGGAAGAAAATTACTAATCATTCTCTCAGGATTGTTTGATTGCCTTTTCCTGTTCTTGTTGTTGCCTTGTGAGATTATTAAATATTTTGATATATGTTATCTCATCCGGTTAGGAATGGGCTGTGTGTAGGTGTACAAGCTGTCAATTGGGGCGGCATGTGAGCTCAAATGGCCAAAGGACAGGATAATTGTGCAGGTGCTAGACGATTCCACCGATCCATTTATCAAGGTAAACTGAACGCCTTTGCATTTCTAGTAGTACTGTAGTAGTGTAGTTCCATTGTCGCATGATTGGCTGGGGATTTCCTACAAGAACTTTATGTTTTACTTGTAGAGAGCCTACCGATACTAACCTAAATTATATCTTAAAGGAGTGAGACATTTGTTGGTGGGCAAAGAAAAGTTCAGATCAAAAGTTTTGACTGAAGAGTAGCTGTCATAGCATGCTACTTAGTGTTCTTAGTTGGTGTAGTTGGATGAAACATGAAAGCTACTTCAGCATTGAGCATTGAGGGAGCTAGCACGGTAGTACTGTCATGTCACTTGGTAAAACCTTTTCGCTATCACCACTTCACTAGTCGCTAGTTCTGGTATGTGCTTTTTTTGTTATTATGTGGGATGGGGCTTGGGGCATATGATTAATATATGAAATGAAGTACAGTCAAAGAAGAGGTTGAATTGGATGGAGAAAGGGAACAATGCATTCGGAGTCTGGACCCTTCAATCACATGGGGGCACAGTAGACCCCTGTCTGACAATACAAATAATTAAATTAATATTCAGAGAAAATATACAAATAAGAGAAGTTAGGACATGGCAAAAAAAATAGTACTCCCTCCATTTTCTTTTATATGATGTTCTTAATTCAGAATTGAACTAACCAACACCATATAAAAAAGAATGGAAGGAGTAACTGTTTACATTTAGTGTAATTCAGTTGCCATTCACCTGATCTGGACGCCCAACCAGATATTTGTGTGATGAGTTCCATCACATGGATGAAGCTAATGCAATAATTTGAGTTTAATCTGTAACAACACAGAAACCATGGGGTATGCTTGATCACTTTATAATCAGTAAATCAGCCTCATGGATTCAAGTGAGTTTAGTCCTTGATGTTACTGGTGGGACATTCATGAGCTCATTCAGCTAATCCTGAAATTGCCCTGCATCATGAGCCCCTCTCTGGCTCACCTCGCACTTGGCTTGCAGCCCACTATGCAATGTTTATGCAGACCCATGGATGATGGATACGATGAAATGGCTCAATGATTGGGCATATTCTTCTCCTGTAGGAGGAATATTTGCCATGTTATTTCATTTCTTGAACTGCTAGCAAAAGACGTCTATGTGGTATTTATTTGACGTAATATATAACGCTTTTCCTATGTATGAACTTCACAATTCAAAAGTCCTTTGCTATTTCAGAATTTTGTGGTGATTCATTTTGAGCACGTATACACTATTTTCACGAAAATAAGTCAGGTAAACAAGACATTTCAATAAGAAGCAATGGATGCTACGAGCTGTCTTCTATGACAGATTCTAGTCGATGGACTAGAGTACTTACTAGTTAATACTTCATGCTGTGCGAATATTCAATTGGTCAATTGTCGTTGTTGAACACTTAACTGGTTCAGTGAATGGGTTGGCTTAGTAGAACGGGGCAGGACCGCAGGAGTAGCTGGCACTTGGCAGGCACGATGAACTTTCTGAAAAAGCAGAGGTGACCGCCCAAGCAGGTAGACCTCAGCCATCAGTCCATCAGATCTGTACCGATCATTCTACCCCAATCATCAAATATGGTTATCCTATGCTATCCAATAACAACTCGATGTGTGCAAACACAGTGACTCCACGCCACACTGCAGCGCATCCGCTCGTGTCGTTGACACAACAGTCACTTGTGAAGCTTCTCTTTGATTTGTCTGACTAAACTAAACCTTGGTTGAAGGCATTATATTTCAATTAGTACAATCAAACCTTTAGTACACAATCATCTACCATCTTGTATTAACCATTAATGAGTGTAGACGTGTAATCGCAAGATGATCAGATTACTTCTTGCCTGCAGAATTTGGTGGAGCTTGAATGTGAGAGTTGGGCAAGCAAAGGTGTAAACATCAAGTATGCCATAAGAAGCAGCCGCAAGGGGTTTAAGGCAGGAGCCCTGAAGAAAGGAATGGAATGTGACTATGCCAAGCAGTGCGAATATATTGCCATATTTGACGCTGATTTCCAGCCTGAACCAGATTTCCTGCTCCGAACTCTCCCATTCCTCATGCACAACCCGGATGTCGCCCTTGTTCAAGCTCGGTGGGCCTTCGGTAAGGACTCCATTCCTGTGAGCTATGGAGAACTCTTCTAGATATCTATCACAAATGCATAATTTTGATTAGGCCATGGAACTAGATTAGCTTTGGATAATATTTTGGGTCTTATATGCTTCTATATCATGATACATTATCACAGAGGAATACTTTCTCCATTTCAGAGCTCATTATTCAGAAACTCTGCACAAAAACCTGCTTAAAAAATTCACTGTCTTGGCTGACAAAGAAAATATCTCCTTACACATTCATAGGCTTGAAAAAAAAATTTGACATGAAAAACACTGCTAGCACGTTACCTTCTCAAACAAGATAACAATTTATTACTCTGATCGATCCAATTCTTAATTGACAGAATTTTGCAGTGAATTACACCACAAGCCTGTTGACAAGGGTACAGAAGATGTTTTTTGATTACCACTTCAAGGTTGAGCAGGAAGCTGGATCAGCAACCTTTGCCTTCTTCAGCTTTAATGGTACATATCTCTATAACTTTTGGATTCTAAACACCATCAAGAGAACAAAACGAGTCCATAACTTGTCGTATTACAAAAATACAATCTTCTAAAGGCATGTCTATCTAAGGAACTGCTGGAGTGTGGCGCACAATAGCCATCAATGAGGCAGGAGGCTGGAAGGACCGCACTACAGTTGAAGACATGGACTTGGCAGTTCGAGCATCCCTAAATGGTTGGAAATTTATCTATATTGGGGATATCAGGGTGAGAAAACCTTTTGCTACAATAGTGTTCAATGATTTTTAAAGTAAAACAATCTGATGTGTAATTTGGATATGCTAACATGTCACAGGTTAAGAGTGAACTGCCATCCACTTATGGAGCCTACTGTCGACAGCAATTTCGGTGGGCCTGCGGTGGTGCAAACTTATTCCGTAAGATAGCAATGGATGTTTTGGTAGCCAAGGTGAGCTGCTCTTCTCAAACCATTGACAAATACAAGAGATCTGAAAATTCACCCCATTGTTTGTTCCATTAGGATGTATCACTCCTCAAGAAGTTCTACATGCTCTATAGCTTCTTTTTGGTGCGGAGAGTTGTAGCCCCTACGGTTGCCTGTATTCTTTACAACGTCATAGTCCCTATGTCAGTCATGATACCAGAGCTGTTCGTACCAATCTGGGGTGTCGCCTACATTCCTATGGCACTTTTGATTATCACAGCCATAAGAAATCCAAGGTCAATTCTGCAGTTCTTGTGTGTTTGGTTCTAAAATGTTGCCCATATGTCCTTCCCCACAAACTAAAGCTTAATGTTCTTCGGTCTGTCTCTTCAGAAATCTACATATAATGCCATTTTGGATTTTATTTGAGAGTGTGATGACTGTGCTTCGCATGAGAGCTGCACTGACTGGCCTACTGGAATTATCTGGGTTTAACCAGTGGATTGTGACGAAGAAGGTAGGGAGCAATTTTGAGGACACTGAAGTACCATTGCTTCCAAAAACCCGGAAAAGGTTTAGAGACAGGTCTGGCCTCTATTCTAGGCTATCTATATCTGTATCATGATTTAAACTAACATGCAGTATGGATTACATTTTTTAATTGATTCTGTCTTTTGCTTGCAGAATTAACTTTCCTGAGATTGGATTTTCGGTGTTTCTCATCCTGTGTGCATCGTACAACCTTATCTTCCATGGGAAAACTAGCTACTATTTCAATCTCTATCTTCAAGGAATAGCATTTTTACTTCTAGGATTTAACTTCACTGGCAATTGTGCCTGCTGCCACTGACAATGACAACCACCTGCTGTTTTGCAATTATTTTCTGGGTATAAATTCTTCAGATGACATTTCAGATCATGACCATCAATGCACACATGGCCTTGATCTGTGCTTAACACCAGTTTCAGTTTCAGGATGTGTTGTAATCCAATACCACCATTGATCTGTAATGTACTTTCATAGTCCAGACTCCAGTTAACACGAAATACAATTTGTTGATTTTTGTGGGCAACTTGCTTAGACGCCTGAACTCTCAATCAACGTTCTAGCATAATGCCCCTGTCCTGACAGTGTACATGCAAATACTCACATGATTGGGCAAAACCGTGGGCATGGTTTTAGGAACTATTTTTTGCCCTTTGGATGGCTACTGATATGGGAGCTTGTACAATATTTTTGGCCAAGATATGGCTAAAACCTTGTCAAATCCATGATTGTTGGTCAGGTCAAATATTTGGCTCAAGCCAACATCCAGATGCAAATTTAACCTTAAGTTAATTTCTCGGACAGATATGTCCAATTGCTGGTACCTGCCAAACTATATTTTGATGCCAAAAAAATCATATTCATTTCTGCCAAGAAAGGGACATGTCAAACAATATTTTGTTTAGCATTAGTTAGAATTAAAGGGTGCACACCATGACTGAAGCGATTAAAACTCACTTATGCTACTTCAGCATTTTCTTCTTCCTACTCGCACCTGCCAATATTTTAATATAGTGTGCCCAATACAAAATTCTAACATCCAAATCTAACAGGCAAGATAAAAACAATAGAACAAATCAAAGGAATCATATAAAAGAAAGTGGAACAGAAGAATTAGAAATTTCTTCAGTTACAGTAGAGACGTCAATTGCATATATTTCATCTCAAAGTACATGATGGCATCATTTGAGTACAAACTAATAAATATTACCAGTCAAAAATTGACTAATTACAGATACAGAATGATGCTTAGTTGCTGACACTATGTGGAAAAATATGAAGTTCATGGGGTGTCATGATGAATAAGCAGTCCATTCTTGATTATATTAAAAGTAGCATTTCATTGAAATGCAACCTTCAAATCCTTTTGACAAACAATCCTCAACAATAGAAGGTGAGTTCTGAAGACAACCTCTTGGGTTGTGCAAATTTGCATCCTCGCAATAATCTGATGGACTGTGAACCAAAGGAGTACCTGCATTGTATTCCCAAACTCCGTATTTAGTAACGACAGGACTTTCCTTCAGCCGTTTCAGTGGCGCAAGATGGACAGAGCGAGTAAAATTATCCGAAAGGTCCACATCCTCATTAGATTTAAAATGAGCAGGGCATTTCCTCTTTGATCCAGGTAATGGACTTATTCCTGTCACATAAAATTCTGCAATAACTACAAAGCTGACTAAATAACTAGCATATATAGTGTTGCCTCAAAACATTACCTCCAAATGTATTGGAAATGCTCAATTGAGATTCCATCGCACTGGAGCAATCACAGGAGTTATAAATTCTACATTTCACAAAAGCAAACTCATAAGAAGTAGTACATCTAGGAAAAAAATAATCGAGACCAACCCATAGAGTATATTAAAAGCTTTAAAAGTGTTTTGCGAAATATAAATAACCTTTAAACATACAAGGAGAAAACTTCCACGAATCCATTACCATGTAAGATGTATTCAGTAGGATAAATCTGGTTTCACATTCTTTCTAGACCAAGACAACAATTTTCACTACTAATAAGGAAGAACATTGTATTACCAATTCAATATGCATTCCATTTGCAGCGAGAATAGCCACACCATACAATGCAAAAGTTGTGCTTAATTTTAAATCCCAACAGTTTCTTAAACCAAACCTGTTCCTTAAGATCATCCATCAAGCATAAGACTTGGAAGCAAATGTGGAACTTTATTGTACAATAATTTAAGTTGTATTAAATCTTTTTTTACCACAGGTTTTGTTAATTGCCTTTATCAGGGAAGCATAAAAAATATAGCTAGTGAAAATAAATACACAGTCCCAAGTTGCAGAAAACACCAGGTATCATGACCTCTGGCACATGAAGGTGAAGCCAAAGCTCACAAAGTACTTGTGCATCAAGACAAATATTAATATCACGCTCTAAATTACATTTTTCAATTGCAGTATCATTAAGCCCGTACCTGACAATTGAATTGTCATGCCTTAGGTTTGGAAAATGGGAACAGAATCAACAAACTAAATTGGAAAGCACTCTAAACGAGCACTAAGGACAAGAGCGACAAACCTGTGCATATGCTCCACAAAATCATCGACAAGAACAGGCCAAGCACCTGGGAAAATAGACAAGAACAAACAACAACATTACATTTGCCTTAACTGTTACTGAGCTAATTCTACAGAGGAAGCTGCAAATACATTATTCAAATCCTCAAACGAATCATATCAAATAGAGCAAACTGTACCTTTTGGATCATAACCTTCCAAATCTTCATTTACACATCTGCTAAAAGCTAGCAGCTGCTGCCAGACATCCTCCGATATGTTGTAACGTTGGTACTTCTGGGAAAGGAAAGATGCAGTCCCATTAAAAATATACAGGAAAGTCTACTACTTGCACTTTATTATGCGAATGTTAGTGAAAAAGATTAAGGTAGTACCCACAAAAACTCAATATTTTTAAATTAACTATTCTAGACTATAGTGGAAAGCCTACACGCTCGTCTCAGGTTAAAATGAACTCCAATACCAGAAATTTTTGTGAACTGCCTAGGATTCAAGGTTTGATTTACATGCACAAGTGCACAACTGAAATGATTTTAATGCAAATACCAAATGCTGACCAACACAATCTTGAGTTTTCTTGACCATATCAAATACAACTTTATTTTTTTCGAAGAAAAATGTTAGGCATACAAGTGCATTGGCAATTCTGCAAAGACAGACAACTTGATGTGCTCAGAAACACCTCGATAAGTCTATATGGTCATCATGTATTCAAGAATCAAACCATCAAAATGTAGTTCAGTCACCACTTCACCGGAACTGATGAAATTCACCAATTCATGCTAAATGTTGGTTGATTCATTGACAAGAAACCTAGAAATTTTTTCAATGTAACCCATGCATTTACAAATCCCTACGAGAATTTAACAAATTAAAGAACCCCCCATAAATAATGCAGAAGTAATAATTGCATACAAATAACAGACCTAATAATTGTTCGAGGTGAAATAATTGAAATTTTAGAGCAGTTATTAAGAAGAAATCTGCATACCTCAATAAAGTTACACCACCTGTCGAGCAACCGAAACTTCCCATTTAAAACCATCCTCCATGCTCCCACAGCTCTCTGAACAGCTAAAGTAATGAAAAAATTGAAAAGTTCCATTCTTATTAGTCTTCTGGGGGTATATAAACTATATAAGTAGCATGCATATTCATGCTCAAAATAGGTGGTCTTACAGATGTTCTTTTGGCCATTTTCCCGGGAAATGAAGAAGACAAAGTCATAGAAGATACTGAATCGGCAGGCATCATCCTAAAGAGAGAGGATTCTCAATCAACATAACGTATTGAAAAGCATATGAAAAATGCGTAACCAGCTTAAAAAAAATCACTCACTAAGTCAAGAGCTGACATGAGCTTGGGAATGTCACTAAATATCGCATCCCTGGATGAAAATATTAGATAATATAATCAGACCAAAGGTAAAACAAGTATCAGGAAATTGCATCCCTAGATGAATACTAGGTGATACAGGGATTGATTTTTTTTCCCTACCTCTCAACAATACTTGAGCTCTGTATGCATCTAGGGTAGAAGTAAACAAAAGCACATATTTTGTAAAATCTTATCGCTGAGAAGTAAAGGTACAATAAAGGTGAGAAGCGCAAGCTGCCTCGTGATAAAAGGGAAAAAAACAGCACCTCTAAATTTTTACACCACATAATCGTCAATGACTACAAAAGCATATTTAAGATAGCTTACCTCAATCCTTTCATGCCATCTATAACTTGTGAAAGCTCAGCCAATCCTTCTCGTGTGTTGGTGTTTGAAAATGCTGATACAATATCTAGCAAAACAAAAACAAGATCAAACAATAGATTAGACAGCATCAGAGTGCCTGAGGAAACACAATCTAAGTAACATTCTAGTGCAATAGCTGTTCAATCACTGTGCATTAAAGATCATCTCTGTACATTCTAAAAGATTATGCTTTCAGGTGCGAAGGAATCATGATAATTGAATTGTAGCAAGAATTTTTTTTTAAAGTAAATTGTACCAAGAATTGCCTAGTATAACCTCTAACTATAACGTGTTGTACAGATTAAAGAACCACCACACTTTCCCCAACATTGGTCTTCCGACTAACACACTTTAACTAAAAGTTGTCGCAGTCTTTTAAACCCTAGAGGACCATCGACATCCTTTCATCAACGAGGACCAAAAAATGCTCTAAAAAATTCAGATACTTGACCAATGGATAACCTAAAGTTCAGTTGTTGCCTCCTCAGAGTCACCCCTCACCGGAATTCTCAACCTAAACAGCACGGAATTCCCCAAAATTCGCCGAAAAGCGGGAAAAAGACCCAAAAGTAGCACAACCGCCTGAAAACCCCACAATTCCCCCTCCCCTAAGTCGGCGCTGACACAAGCGACCGAAGCTCACCGTAGTACTTGTGGTACGCCTGAAAGGCTGCGGGGCAGACGGGCGCGGCAGCCATGGATCCGAGCCCCCGGAAACCCTAGCCCCCCGTGACGTCTGCACCGACGCCGACGCCGAGCCGCCCGCCGACGCGCTCGATCTCACCTCACGTGCGGCTAATCCATATACATCTTCGGCGAATTTTGGGGACGAGACGACGGGGAAGCGGAGTGTGAGGGAAAGCAGCGAGAGAGGGTGAAGGCGATGCGGAAATCGAAGGGGAATATTGGGGTGCGCTGGCACCGTCGCTTGCCCGGTCGGTTGCGACGGGAACTCTCTCGTCTGTACCGTACCGTTGGCTTGTGCAAATTGCAATTTCTCTCTCTACTTTTCGGCCATCCTTCTCCGGTTTTCCATGACTCCGATCTCTATCGGCTATGTCTGTTTATGTAAAGCATCTTACTTCTATATGCTACTATTGGTGTGTCACTGCTTAATATCTGATGGAGTAATACGGATCACATCGGTTTACGAAGTATTCAAACTACCAAATAATTGTACGACAGGTTTCAGCAGCAATCAAAATTTGATACTTCATTTTTTTTTCTCATGGCATCTATCGTATTTTAACTATGACTTAGATAATGTACCTACAGAGATCGTATTAACTGCCAGTTGACGCTCAAGGAAAAAAAGAACTTCCAAACTCAAAGCGTTCCAACGTGAACTTGAGGGGAAGAAGAAAAAAAAAACAGGATTCACGCAAACACAGCCAAGGCTCTCGTAGCTCCATGTATGAGAGATATGTGCATGCTTACCTACAGTAGTAGTGTTTTCATTTCTGGTGGATGAAAAAAGAGAGAAAGAAAAGTGAAACTTGCCAGCCAATAGAAGCAAGTCTACACTCCGAGTCGAAGCGAAGTCATTATCCCATGTAGCACGGCTGGGGGCGGGAGACGGGACGAAAGACGCGGAAGCGATGGACCAACGAAAGCCGGCGTTGGAAGCAGATTTTGTGCCTCTTGAGCCTGCCTCTCACACAGACATGTGGCCCATGTAGCCATGTAGGCTCACCCAAATTAGCATCGCGACGATTGACGTCGGTCGTTCCGCGGCATCAGGGGGCGGTGAGGCTTGCAGCTTTTATTTGGAAGGGTCAAGCAAAGATTTCGTTGCCCAAGGCCACGTACACCGTGCTCGGCCCGGGGACGCCGTTTCCCGCTCGATTTCTCCGTTTCTCTTTCGCGTTGTGAGCGCGATGCAGAAAAGCCTTGTCTTCACCTCTTGCCTAGCACAAATCACGAGAATATCTAACACATTAAAAAACCGTAGATTGTACCTTAATCATTCCAATAATCATCGGTTACCAAATCCATTACTATTACTTTAGCTGAACGAAAAGTCCGTAGCTCAGTAGCTCGCCCAACTCGTGGCTGACTTAGATCCGCTCAGCTCGTTCTATTTTTTAATATACCAAGTTAACGTTTTAGCCCATTAAACCAACTTAAGCTGAGCTCGCAAGCTAGATGAGCCGGACACATCATGAGCAGTCCGAAAATGGCACATCTAACTTGGTGCCCTAGATGAGAGGCTCCATGTAACCCTGGACATAGTTCAAAGTTAAAAAACCCTAACCAGTCATAATCGATTTTTTTTATTTATACTCAAACACTTAGTCGATCCATTCCTTCCCTTTCACCATAGCCAGCTCATTGCATGCGCTACTACACCCCTTTGCCACGTCACCCATCATGTTCTATGAGGCTGCACGCCTACTTCTTGCGCGCTAATGACCTTCTTACTCAGTCTCTATCGTGTTATCAACTTACACCGTCTTTTTTATTGATTTTATCTCATCTTGCTTTGCCTTTTGTCGTCTTTTGCCTCACTATCTTCGTCTTGGCCTCGTCTCATTTTGCGCTGATCGAAGCATCACTGAATCATCTTCTTCATCACCAGCTTCGCCTCCACGCATTGGACCTTGGCCTCACCTTAACTTTTTCATCGCTTGTCACTATCACCTCCGATGCCCACCCACTATTGATGAGCCAAACGATCAAGTCAAGTTGGACAATAAGCCGAACTAAGGTTAGGAAAAAGAACCAAGCTGGATTAGCTCCTCATCCAATTCTGATTACTGTTACTTTTTTCCAAAAAAAATAATAGTGGGTCAAGCTTGACCCGTTTGTTAACGGGTGTGAACACCCTATCCTTTCCTTCTTCCCCCGATCCCTACCGACCCGAGCTGCTCGACGCGCTCGAGCCCCCCATTTCCGTCTTCCTCCGGCCCCCCTGAGCTCCTCCGGCGAGATCCGCCCCTGACAGCCACCCTCCCGCGGCGGCTTCGGGCCCGCGCTTCTCCGTCTCCTCATCTTCCTCACCGCTAACCTCCGTCGACCTGCTCAGGTGAGCCCCCGCGCTCCATCCCCTCCCCACTCCACCCCACGGACTGGCTCCCTCCATGGGCCGACGGTGCTCCATCAGCGCTGCGGCCACCCTGTGCTGCAGCCAGCTGCGCCGTCGCTGTCTCGCCGCCGCCCCCTCCTCCTCCCCCGTCCGCTCTGAAATTTCTTGGACTTTTATCCCTTGGTCCTTCATGTTTACGATTTTGGATCGTTGGTTTGTTTTCCCCTTTGATTATGAGGAAGAATCCACCCGATCTGCCACCTATCGCGAGGGCATTCTTGATTGTGTAGGTCTCATCGAATTACCATTTAATCGGATCGGTTGGCTCTTAGTAGAGGAATGGTATATGACTCAGGATCTCTCCCGCTAGGGTTAGTCCAAATTTCTTGATTTCGTTTCAAATTTGTCATGGAAGAGCCGAAGTTTGGCTATGGATAATAAGATACAACACGATTCACGTGGTAAATGAATCTAGAAGCACAGCACCCTTCAAACCCTTCTCTTGTAATCCCGACCAAAATTTATAAGAGCTGTAAATGTGGGTCTCGTAATTTCCTTTGAATAATTAATTTATATTTAGGCAGGAACTCCCTTGTAGATTCCTCAAAATCATTCTAACAAAAAAAACATGTCATTGGTTGATGTTTCTGAGGTTGTTTGGATTTGAACAGTTTAGAGTTATGTGAAATTCCGTCTTTATGAAGTATATCTCAATCAATTTCTTATTAATTGAATAATGGATACAGTTTCCATGGTAGGAACATATAGGATCTTGTGCTACCGGACTCCATTGCGATTTGTTCACTACCTTTTGTGATAATGGAATTTGGTAGCTTTTGTGTGGTACTTGTACCATACATATTCTTCAAAATGCATTAAATTTTCTCATATAGATATGCTTCCCTGTTCAATAAAAAATTGCTTATGGATGTTTTGTGTAATGGTGTTTACGGGCTTATGGCTGGAAACTTCAAATTGTGTATAATTTATGGTCATTTAGATCATTATAGTTACTTTTCTTGGTTTGATTTTGAAGGAAGAAAAGAACTTGAGCCATGGGAAAGAGAAAGTCAGCGGCTAAGCCACCACCTAAGAAGAGGATGGACAAGCTTGATACAGTATTTTCCTGCCCATTCTGCAATCATGGCTGTAGTGTTGAATGCCGGATGTGAGTACCATTTTCACAGGTTTACTTATGTGTCTGTTGCTACTGCCTACTGCTTATGGTAATGCATTTTGACTCAGTTTACCCCTTTTTATTCCAGTGATATGAAGAATCTGATTGGCGAGGCTTCTTGTAGAATCTGTCAGGAAAACTTCAGCACCACTGTCAATGGTATGCACAAGTGATACAATAATAAAACTACATGATGTACTCCAGATTTGGATTATGCGTTTCATTTATAAAATGCAAACTGAATTGCGTGAAAGAAGATGGAGTAACAAACCTGCACGAAAATACCATGCATAAAAACAGTGTATAGTACAAATTATTCCTTGGTAAACGGCATTTTTCAAGTTTGTACTAACTCGGTAATTTCTCTGTTGCAGCACTTACTGAACCAATTGATATGTAAGTCAAACCCCCTACAAATAACTCCGTACTCGTTCCTGTCATGCAAAATCATCATCTTTCCACGCTTACTGAATTTTTTTCTTGCAGATATAGCGAGTGGATTGATGAGTGTGAGCGTGTCAACAATGTCGAAGATGACGATGGTGCATGATGGTCATGTTGTCATGTCCCAACGCTTGATATAGCCGTACTGTACTGGTGCTATTGACTGCGACCGTCACCGTCAGCCACATCTGTAATAGAGTAATATTGTCTTACATGGATGCAATGGCTGATTGGTTTATTAGTAGGCTGTTCATCCTGCACCGATAATAAACACCTGAAGACGTGATATACCAACATGTCAAAAACTTAAAAATAGCTATTATGCGTGTGTAATCTGTCAGTGCCTTTCTGGGATGTTGTAACCGTGGTTTACAAACCAGTATCTCTGAATTTAAAGATTATAGTTGAAAACATTGTGAGTCTTCTGACTTCTGAAGCTGTTGCTCGTCTCCGGCGAGAGTTCAGAAAGAAAGCTGCGCCACTTTTCGGCTTTGCATATTAATGGGCCCACATGCTCGGCCCAAATGCAGCTGGCCCGATTTTCATGTCGAGGCCCATAATCTAAAAGAACCCAATAGAGAAGAGGAATGCACATGGGACCCACACGTCGGCCACCCGTACCCGCTTCTTCCACAACCTTCCAGCTACAGCTCGAACAGCGCAGCCTCCTCGAGGGCCCCACAAGTCAGCCTCCCATGGAAGGTCAGACGGAAACATCTGGAACGTTCAAGAACCTCTCGAAGTCATCACCAGAGACCGACGCAACCAAAAATTGAAACCACGCCACCTTCTCCAACCGCGAACCGGACCCAAACCTGAACGAGGGGCCCACAGGTCAGTGACACGAGGAGCCAGCACAGAATCTTCCAGAACCTTCTCCACCTTCACCTCGCTCCCCTGGTCATATATACCGGCCTCTTCAAGCCACCGAAATATCGCACTCAAAAAACCAAAAAAAAAAGGTAGTTAATCTCCTCGCGGCGGCGCTCTCTCTCTCTCTCTCTCTCCACCGGCTACGATGGCCTCGGCGAACGGTGGCGACCGCGCGGCGGCGGGGATCCTGAGGGTGCTCCTGGGGATGGGGATGATGGGCCCCTCCGTGGCAATGCCGGGCGAAGGCGGGATCATGATGGTGCAGCACATCATCATCGGCGACGACCTGTTCTCCGGCGGGCTCGGCGGGGGCGTGCCACCGGCGTCGAAGGCGGCGATCGCCTCGCTGAAAGAGGTGAAGGCCGGTGAGGCGGTGGGCGGCGAAGGCGGGGACTCGCTCGGCGACTGCGCGATATGCCTGGACGCGTTCGCCGCCGGGAAGGAGATGCCGTGCGGGCACCGGTTCCACGGGGAGTGCCTCGAGCGGTGGCTCGGCGTTCACGGGAGCTGCCCCGTCTGCCGCCGCGAGCTTCCCAAGGCTGAACAACCAGCGGCGGAGCAGCAGAACGGCGGCGGCGCGGACGCCGGGGAGAGGCTGAGGCCGAGGGCCGTGGTGGTGAGCTACCTGGTGCTGGGGGGCGGCGGCGGCCGCGGCGAGGAGAGGCAGGAGCCATGGAACATTACGATAGAGGACGTGGATTAGGACTAGGATTAATTAGTCTTCAAATTGGTTTCGATTGGTTTTAAGGTGGTTGATTTTTTTTTCAATGTGTATTATATATATATACTAGTGCTAGCGAAAATTCGTGGTATAAATGTGAGTATTTTGTAGATGTGGAAGATGGTGTACACATTATAAAGCTTCGAAAGTGTCTATGAGCATTCGTTTCTGGGAGAACATTGGCAATCCATCATTTAGCTGGAAATGTTGGAATTTTGTGTGTGCTTGTCCAATTTTTGATGGCCAGGATCTTGGATCGCTCCAAGATTTGTACCGCTTCTAAACCCAACTCTCCTGCTTTTTCTGTAGAAAAAGATTCACTTTATGTATTTTTTTTCCTTGTAGAAAACAATTCGCAAAAATTCACTGTCTTTTTTTTCTTGTGGAAATCAATTCGCTTTACATCTTGACTTTAGTAAAGTCTATATATTTAGCCCTCAACTTTAAAATGGTACATATTACATTCCTAAATTATCAAAACATCTCTAATGAAACTATCACGTTTAAGCAACGGTAAAACTACCACGTTTAGGCGATGGCGTGGCTACATGGGCTTCAACGTGGACAGTAAAGAGCTGTACCATGATTAAATAGGCTGACAGTTCTTCCTTCTCTCTCTTTCTTTCCTAGTTCTCTCCAAAACCGCCGTTGAGCCACGCCCTTTCCGCGCCATACCTCTATCGCCTCTACTACGTTAGGGATTTAGAGATAATAAGAATGGAGGTGGGGGGAGAGAGAGATGTAAGGAGCTCGATGGAGGGCCACATAACCACGTTAGTACCTAAATTGAGTAGTTCCGCTTAGGAACGTTTTTTTTTCACGTTTTGGATACTTTGCATATAATATGTCTGCTTTTAAAGTCAAACTTACTTTGATAAGAGTTAAGGGCTTATTCCTTTTTTAATATTGAAATTCAATTCAATCTTTGCTTAAAAAATGTATATCCACTTATTATTGGGTTGCAAGTCAAAACACTGCGAATAATTATACAACACTAGTTTGATTAAAAAAACTACTTTAAACATCATTAAAAATAGAGATAACACTTTGGTGAAACTGCATATATTGTTTGAGGAACTATCTTTAACGGCATATTATCTTTATCTAATCAACTAAGAAACATAATCTCTAACAAGTTAGGGACTGATCATTGTGCTACTGGTCACTTTCTCGCACTCTCTTCCTCCCTCATCTCTGTTGTCTTCTTTTAAGTTTTACGCCGATTCATTTGCCCCATCTCTTTTCTACCGTCTTCAGCCATTTGATTGTTAGATCCACCATCACCATCCTACTTTTAACTAATTTGTTGAGATTTCCCCACCTCTAACCCACCACCCTCCTCTCATGACATCGCCGCTTCGTTTTGTTGTGACACTGTTCACCACACGGGACACTGCTGCCCAACCATCCTTCTAAATATAAAACCTTTTTTTTTCTCCTCCACCCTGCACACTAATTCGGCGTACCACCACCATCATCGGTATTGCTAAGTAGGACGATGAGAGCATGAATCTTGCGTAAAGATTGACGGTCAATGGATTGAACTGAATTTTTGTTTTTTAGCTAACGTGAAAATATTTTTACTTCCTTGTGCCTCATTAATGAACAGCTTTGCAATTTCATCTAAATTCAGCGTAAAAACAAATTCGTCTAGTCCGAATTGGGCATTATTTCATCTGGTATTCGTTGGATGCAACAAACGGTATGCCACATAATTTAAGTTTTGAAACACAGCAAAATAATAACCCTGTCCCTCTGATCATGTGTGATAAATCAGACTGAACTCCCACAGATACAGGAATTCACAATTGATGATGGCCACTATTACAAGTGGTAATCGATCGATGAGTACTTCTACTAATTAACCTCTGTACATGCCGTCATGGTTGAGCTAGAAAGCTGCTGTCTTTGGCTTGGGGCATCATCATGTACCGGGTGCCTTGGGAGTGTGGCGATCGTTTGGGTCTGAGCCGGGGTAATCAGTCGTCTGCAGAGCCATCCTTTCAAACATCTCCTCCACGATCTCATTGCTTGTCCTCACGTCATCCTACAGCATTTGAAGGAAAAGCAGCAAGGTTTGTTTACTCATAAAGGGATCTGGAGGAAATATGAGAATTCAAGTCAAATAAGCAGAGTCTCTGAAGTCTAACGGTTTATTTGCAACTAAGCTTATAAGAACGGTTTGCTTCCTATTTGAAATGTTCTGAAAAATAGTTAGATGTAACATTTTTTAAACTAGTATGAAAGATTTAAACCTTTGGTCGAACATCTAGAACAAGGCCTCCTGAAAAAGAACCATTCCATTCTGAGTAGTAAATCACAGAAGCATTTACACACGTCTCTGTTTTGACCTCTTATTCTGAATTGGGAGCTTGCCCAGGTCGCAATGAGAGTCTCTGAACTAGGAACTACAGTATGGGTAGCAACCGGGCTTTGCGTCAAGACACAATCAGGATTCAGATTTTGGCCACAAACAACTGAAGCAAACTAATCATGCTGAATATGCTGAGTTTACCTCTGAACCTGAACCACCAAAACCCGGACGCGCCGGAGCCTCCACCATCATCGCCCACCTGTAACTTCCTGCATAAATCCAACCAGAATTATCAGCTGACCTATTCATCACCCCGGATCCTCCCCCAAGAACTCCTCACCGAGAAAGAACATCTAAAAACACGATCTTTTTCAGGCCAATTACTTCTAAAACGAGCTGCATCAGAGGAGGCGACGAGGAGGAGAAGAACGGCGAGCAGGATCACCAGCAAACTCTCGGCTGCTGCCGATCTCGCCATGGCTTTTCTTGTGTGCTTCTGCTTCCAAACAGTATCTACCTGTCTGTCTCGAGCTCTCAGTGATACGGTCAGATTAAATAGTGGCGACTTGGGAGCGAGCGAAGTACTTACAGTGAGCTGCCTGCCTATAGCTTGTTGCGTCTTAATCTCGGAGCACTGAAAGTCTGAAATCATACGGAAAAGAAAGTCTTTCTCCTTTTCTGAAGCCCACACTAATGCAATTGGTACCTACCTAACAATCTATGACATAAAACTTTATCTCAGATAAGAGACCCAACGCCCAATTAAACCTAGCTATGTAGAATAGTACAATAGTAGTAGATGATATTGCTGCTGCTCAGCATAAAAGGTTGGCATCCTAAGATCTCCGTATTATCTGACGTGTTGGGCACAATTCTTGAAATCATTCGTCACATTTGTACTGCTAAGTTTTCACCTGTTCTTTCTTCTCTGGTCAGCTTCTGGATCGAGAAAAGGTAAAAAGCAGATTATGACAATATACAGGCGAGAGAGACAATTGAAGAAGAAATATGGGTCAGCTATCTGGCTAAGTGGTCTCGACCACAACCTGTTTTCTCTCTCAGCTTACACTACTGATAATCATAATTAGGTGTCTGAGGAGATTACTGAAAACGGGCTGGTGGCCACTAGGAGGATGGGCCAGGGTATGCCGATTCTGGTCAAACGTGTTCATCGTGTGGCCTGAGAAAGCTCTAGCAAGCTGACACAAATCAGTGACCAGGCCACTTATAATTCCCAATTAGCCGTGCACAAACACCTGTAATGAAATCTACTAGATGCAATTTCTGCAAGAGTAAAACGCTGAAGAAATCATTTTAATTTCCAGGTGCAGGCTACTCAGCTGGTGCACTGCCCATTATATTGATTACTCCGAGATAATCCATGGTGGCCGGCGATGTGATCCTACGTTTGTGACGACGATCCTACCTGACTAAGCACTAGCTAGCTAGTACAGTAAATGGCGTTGAGATTCCCAAAGTGGATTGGTGGATGAGGATAACGTCTCCATACTAGCAACCGAGATCGAGTGCTATCTATGCCATGGTATCGCATTCGCAATTTCTCATAGGTGCAGTGCTAGCTTAATTACTCCCCTATCCTAAAATATAATAAATTTAGCTTAATTACTCTTTCCATCTTAAAATATAATAAATTAATAGTTAGATTAAACACAAATTAATACTATAAATATAAATATAAAAGGAGAGAGTAACTGATGGTGACCATGCTTGCAATGCTAACTTTAGGCCTTGAGTACAGAAAAAATGCAACAGAATTGCTTGTACAGATTGGAAGCGCCTTGCCTTCCTCGTCTCCGGCGAGACGCAACCTCGTCGATCCGTCTTCGATCTTCGGCGAGCTTGGAGTAAAATCTTCTTTTGCGACTGCGATAAGACACCCTCGCAGTTATTGGGCCAGTACGGCACTGCGTGTTTAGTGCGGCCCATAATATTTGGGCCAGAACAGTACCACGGCCTCCGTGAGGCCCATAATACTTAGGCCGGAACAGTACTGCGGGCTCCGTGAGGCCCATAATACTTGGGCTGGACCTCAAATACGGCCTCTGTACGGCCCATATTTTTGGGGCCGGAACGGTATAGCGGCTAAGGTGAGGCCTGTGGGTAGTAAGCTAACAGTAATTGCCTTGCCTAATTGGGCTTATGTCACGTACTCCCACGTAGATTGCTTTGTGCTCGTGATCCAAAAAAAAGCCCAAGCGCGAGGGACTTGACCTCGGTTTCCTTCAACGTTTCAAAAAGCCTCATGCAGATTAACGAAGAGAGTCGCCGTCTCATTCTTCCTCGAAGACTAACGGTGAAAAAGGGTGAGAAAGCCAAGTCGATAGGAATATAGGATAGATAGCAACTCAAGCAGTAGGTGTGCGTGGTTGGAATTTACATTTTTAAATGTACGATGTTGCAGACTTTTTATTATTTATCTTATTTAAAAGATTATGTACTATTGTTTTATTTTGTTGTGACTCTTTAATATTGGAGTGACTTTAAACATAACTTATATAATTTTTATGTTTACGCTAAAATTCTAAGACAAATGGTAAAATACTACGTAGAAAAATTAACACCGCCGTATATTTAGTATTCTATGAAGTAAGGTACAGAAAAAATAACGGCTAACTGTGTAAGTAGGTGTGATTACTTGGTAATTAAACTAACTAGTCAAAGAAGACAAGCTAAGGCTGGATCGATCGCCATGACTGTAACCTCTTGTTAGGTTATGGATGGCTGGCTAATTGTGGCTAGGTGCCTCAGCTAGGATCCAAGTTCACAAATGTTTGCAGCAGTTGGAGCACAGTTAGCGAAGCTTAATTTCTACTCCTTTTCCACCACATTAGTACGAATACTAATTTATCGACCTCAATTAACAGTTGAACCGCTTATTAGAATTAACTTGGGTGAATTTTTTATACCCCTTCAACAGCGAAATCTCTCACATAAGTAACATTTTTTCTAGCTGCGAGCCGGGCGGCCGGCAGTGCTTTATAGACCATTTCACATCGTCAGAACTCAGAGCAACGGTTTCCTGTTAAAAATGCGAGCAAAAACCTCAGTTCCCCAAAAAAAAACCCATCATGTACCAAAAACTGTGACAGCCGGCAATAATAACATTTAACTACTGCTACAAGTTCCTAGTAGTACTTAGTTAACTTCATAATGTGCTCCTGATTAAGTTTTCTTAGCTGTCTGTATTAGATCAGATCTGAGCGATGTATGTGAATGTGATTCCAGCTAAACCGGTCGATGAATCGATCAGGCCGGCCGTACTGAAGAACGGATCAAACGGAACACACATGTGAAGCTGTCAGATCTTGCCCATGACGTACATGTACACACACGTACGTCTAGTTGCACGAGGGCTCATCTTTTAAACCTAGCTCTCTCTTCTCACCAATTAACTGAATTAAGCAATCGAACTAATTAATCAACCTGGATTAACTTAATCCAAGTACAGCTCCGTAACCTGAAGAACACTTGTAATTATTCTCATCAGCAGCGACACCATCCCGACACGCAGGTACAGGGCCGCGAGGATCGTTTGCTGATCACCCCGACACTAGATCCGGATCAGTGTACGTGCGTCTATTGAAAAATTGATGGCCGGATCAGTGATGTTTTTTTTTCTATTGCTGTTAGGGCTAATTAATTGATTAATTAGTAGCCGCTACGTGCGTGCGATGCAGATGTGCCAGCGAGGCAGCTGGGTTTGCTTGGTCGATCAGATCGTTGTCTAATTTCGAAGAGATGATTCCTTGCCGCAGCGTGGTGTGACAACTAATGGCCATTTTGTTGTCTTCGTGCTTTGTTAATTGTAACCCTGTACTTGTTGTTTGCTTAACAGCCAGCTCAAATGTCGATGCTTTATGGTATATTCTGCAAGTAGTATTAGCTCGTGGTTCCATTTTTGTAGTATAAGATATATTTTTGTAGCAATAGACCATTAGTTGCAGTTGATCTTGTCGACATGGGCATTACAATTTACAACTAGTATTTTTCTAGCTAAATCTTGGTTCGGTTTTGCTAGTGAATATAGATTAGAAATATGATTAGCATACTCCAAGAAAAGCGATATACAGGCAGCAGAGTGTTCGGTTGAAAAAATAACTGCATACCCCTTCTGAATTTGTGAACACCCTTCCACTACTCCAATCAGGTCAGTATCAGATCGCACTTACCACGGAAACCTGCGTGCTTAGTTAGCTAGTAATTTTAATTACTACCAGCACACACGATGCTCACGCACCCAACCCCAGTTTCCCGGAACCTTCTGTTGCGGAAGCATAAATGCACTGCATATTGTCAAGTGTTTTGTCAAGTTGAACTGGTACCCAACCCAACACAACCAAATCACACCGACTCTGGCAAAATTTCCTCACATTTTCTGCAGTCCACTCCTGTGTCCTCTCACCATTTCTTAATCATATTTTGTTATTCCTCTCCTCTTCAAAAAGGCTTAAAAATTCTTTATATTTAATAATTACTAGCTACCTCTGCTCTGTCTCTCTCACAAGTCTCTCTCTCTCTCTCTCTCTCTTCCTGATGCGAAGCACGCAGGCAACTTCCCGCGCTGTGCCATAAGTTGCCCTCGCGCGCCATGCAAAAGGAGGGGACCTTCCTGGCTGCTTGCCCCCGACCAAACCAAGCAGCCGTCACGACGATAAATATTCCGGCCTCGCCGTCGCCTCGTATATATAATCTCGTCTCCACCCAACCGATCCATTCCGACCACCACTCCACGCAAACCCCAATCACATCTTCGCCGGCGGCAGCAGCAGCAGTCGTAGAGTTCTTTCTATTCTAGACATGGCGGCAGAGGCGGCGGCGTCGTCGTCTTCAAGGCCGTTGCTGAGACGGGTGCTCTCGTTCCGGGAGCCGCTGCTGATCATCCCGTACCTGATCGGCTTCTTCGCCGCCGCCGCGTCGGGCTTCTTCCACAGCTACTCCTCCTTCCTCCACTCGTTCGCCAGGTCGGTCGTCCCGGCCGCGGCGGCCGGTGCGGTGATCAAGTGCGCGTACTCGTCATCGTCGGCTTCTTCCGACGAGCCCTGCTCCTGCTGCGAGGAGGTTGCAGTCGAGGAGAAAGAAGAAGAGGAGGATGCTCTGGGAGCTCACCTGAGCAGGGAGGAGGTGGAGGAGATCATGGAGAGGATAGGCCTGGGTGTGAGCGGCCACGGCGAGGGGCTCAAGGCGCGGATGGGCCACGACGAGGTGTCGAGGCTGTTCGACGCCGATGAGCCGAGCTTCGCTGAGGTGCGGCGCGCCTTCGCCGTGTTCGACGGCAACTCCGACGGGTTCATCGACGAGAAGGACCTCCAGGCCGCGTTGGCACGGCTAGGGTTCCGGGAGGACGCCGCCTCGTGCCGCGCCATGATCGCGGCCAGCTGCGGCAGCGTCGACGGCAGGATGAACCTGTTCCAGTTCGTCAAGTTCCTCGAGACCGGACTCTGCTGATCAGTTCGTTTTTTTTCCTTTCTTTTTTTCTTTTTGGTTCGTTGCACGGTGCACGGCTCAGCTTGTGGCAGAAGATGAGAGTTAGTTGGTGTGTGTTGCAAAATTTTTTTTTCCTTCTGCGAGGCATGAGTTGGGGGCTTGTGCAACAATTAACGGACTAATCTGTCAATTAAAATATGAACTTCGCTAATCAATGTCAGCTGTACTGTCACCTCCAAATTGTACATGGATGATCTCTTGCTTGCTTTGCTTCCATTGAATTCTGAATCTTGTGATGTCGATGGTGTGCCGGCCAGCAAAGTTTAATTACTGTACGTGATAGTATAATTAATCAGTAGAGTACTCAAGCGTGACGATTTGCAATTAATCCAAGCGTTATCTGGGTCTCCATCTCCATCGTGTCTGCCAAGCTGTTCCAACGCATGGCATGGATGATTGGAGGTTAATTTCTTTTTCTCCCTGTCAGCAGGCAGGAAGCTTCCTGTGTTAGTACGCGCAGGAAAATCTGCAGTGTGTTCAAGGCTTGATGGGTGGACGATATTGACAGGCACACAGCGGTCCAGGCTACGAACGAACGCAGCATCTGTTTCGTTTGTTTTGTTCGTCTGTTTTGACAAGCTGAGATGAAGAACGACGACACAACTACCGGTCATCAGTTTACCAAATGTGTATGCACCAAGAATATGTCCTGTCATACTGGTAGAGTACTTACGGGCTTGGAAACTGACAGGAAATATCCATGTGGATGACTGCCTGACCGGCCGAGCCGCCCTGTAAGTTTGAAGTCGTAATGGTGATTTGTAGTATGGAAATTAACGTCGAGTAGACTAGTATTAAGGTCATGTCCTTTTCTCATTCCGGATTCTGAGTACAAAACCGTAGCAAGCTTTTTGGGTGAGAAGCTTTTTAAATGTAACTATATATAGTATAATTAATTTCTAGACCCTACCAGATTGTATCTAGGTTTGTGCAGGGAGAAGGAAAAAACATCCCTATCAGTTGTAGTCCCATTTTCAATTATAAGCTTTTCAAGCACCTGTGTTTTTCTAAATAAGATTTTCTTAGAATATTTTTCTAGAGCAATTTTTTAATATTAGAGGAGTTAATTTTTATATCCTTAATAGCTATTACAGAACCTAAATTTAGCTATTTCAAATGGGGCCTAATTTGATAAACGGCTCATGATTCACGGGGTTATATTAGTCATCGCGTGCAGAGCAGAGCCTTTACTGGTGAATATATTCGCGGTATGAAAAGGAGAGGAAGAGAAGATGAGACAGCTGCTTGCCTTTCTTCTTCAGGGAATCGGATCGTGGAACGATTTTTCAATTAGAGGATACACCTTAATTAACACGAGTAATTCTTATCTTATAAAATTAACACGTGTGGTTGGGTCGTCTATTAGGACATTATAGCTTTTTTTTACAGATAAATCAGGGCATTAGCTAACAACGCAAATCTGCTTTCCACAAAAAGCTAAGTACGCAGATTGCGGCGCCAATCTCCTTCCATGACTCCGCGTGCTAGTTCGGCTGGAACGGTACTGAAGCCCACTTATGGCCCAAAACTAGTTGGGCCCAAACGGTTCGTGGATAACGTGAGGCCCTTGATGGTAGTCGACACGGTAATTCGGCTTACGTGCGGCCTGTAATTGTTGGGCCCAAATGAGATTGCGGATTCAGTGAGGCCCGTAGTTGTTGGGCCGAGAGCCCGGGACGGTTGTGCTGTTTCCGAGAGTGCGGCCTGCGATTACTGGGTCGGACGGTAGTAAGCCTCACATGCGGTGTCGGTGTGGCCTGTGGTGGGTGGGACGGAACGTGTACTGCAGCCTACGGTGAGGCCCATAGTGGTTCGGCTGGAACGGTAATTGGGCTGACGTGAAGCCTGAATCGATCACTTGGTTTTCGTGACGGAAAAAATAGAGTTTTTTATTTATATATTTTTAATTAATTTTTTTATAAAACATATTTTTTAAAAAAATACATATCTATACTCTTAACGCTTTGTGAGAGAGATTTTTTAAAAAATATTTCACCAGAGAACGAGAAATTTAACATAACAAATATCTGCTGGCACATGTTAATGACAAGGGATAAAAAATTTACAAACGCCTCCCTTAAGCCTTAGCC
Organism: Oryza coarctata; assembly: GCA_030770085.1. NCBI lineage: Eukaryota > Viridiplantae > Streptophyta > Magnoliopsida > Poales > Poaceae > Oryza > Oryza coarctata. The sequence goes on from CM061475.1 coordinate 18,565,019, forward strand.
AATGGACATTTTTTCCCGCAGTATGAGGACGTATGCAAAATATACATCTGACCGTTTTTATAGGTATATTTAAAATCTTTTTTTCTTTTTGACTTTGTACGATGAGGAAAAACATCCTAAGAGAGCATGTTAAGGTAGCTGTTTGTAAAAAAAAACATTTAACTAGAGAGTAAGGGAATTGATTGTAAAAATAATAAGCCACCTCTTTACTTACATGTCTATTTTATAGTCGATCACATGCGCAGCAAAAAAACACTTTTGGTTAAGCCAATAAGAGATTGTCTGAAATTTCGTAGACCTTACCGTTCCGTATACACCAACGGATATTTGTGATGTCGGATTTAACGTTTTTTTTATAAAAAAAGTCATCACAGTGACATTGAGAGTATACATATGTAAATATTTAAAATAAATAATTAAATATTAAATATTTTAATAAAAAATATATAAATAAAAAAATTAGAAAAAAGGCCCGTAGAGTGGGTTGGGCTGCTAATATTGCCACAGTTTTGGGCTGTGAGAAAATTAATTTTATATGTTTAGTTTAGCTTTAAGAGCAAAATGACTATTAGCTCAGCTGGCCGCTTTATTTTTCCTTTTTTGTCAATTTAATATTTATTTTTTGGTAAATTTAATATTTATTTACTAGAGAACTTTACGTAAGTATTAACTTTTTTTGTCAATTTACAATTTATTATTTTTATTTTTTGTTCAATTTATATTAATTTACTAGAGAACTCTACGTACTATGCATTAACCTTCTCGCTAGCTTTATAGAACATTTAAAGGAGTAAGTGTGTTAATATTATTTGCTTTTTGGTGCATTTTCCAAATTAGGAGCACTTCCATTATCTGAAGCCTGAAGCATCCGTTACCCAATCCAAATCTGAACGATACTCTAGCTAAAACAGCCTGGCCGACCTCTCACCTACACTGACAGTGGGCCACATCTCATAATTCCAGTTTCAAGTTTCCAACACCTCAAAAATATCTGTGACACAAAGTATCCAGCCATTACCCCCGTACACTATATAAACCCCACCTCACTCCCCAGCCTTTCTCCACTCAAAAACCTTATCCCCCCAAGCATCATATTCCCGTCCCACCTCACCACCTCCGCGCGAGCCATGGCGGCCACCCTCTTCTCCACCTCGCTCTCCCCAACCTTCCTTCCGGTATCCTCCCCCAAGCCGGCGCCAGTGGTCTCCACGTCTTTCCACTGTGGGCTGGCGCCCCTGCCGCTGAGCGCCGTGCTGGCGGCGCCGCGGAGGCGGCTCGTTCCCGTGGCCGTCGCGGTGACGTCGGAGGTCGAGGCGGAGGAGGAGGGCGGGGCGGAGTCGGAGGGGGAGTTCGCTGAGGACCTCAAGGTGTTCGTCGGTAACCTGCCGTTCAGCGTCGACAGTGCGCAGCTCGCTGGGCTCTTCGAGCAGGCCGGCTCCGTTGAGATGGTCGAGGTATAAATTACTCACAGTGTCTCCTTTTCAAATAAATTAATAGTTTCATCTTGGTAAATTGTCCAACGCAATTGTGCTAGCGTGAATTGAACACTTTAGTCCTCCAGAAAATTTGAATTTTACTCACCGATGCGTGGGTTGGTGGAACTGAGAGCCAAGGCATCCACTGGATGAGGAGTTATTGCAATGGGTTGGATCATTTTTCTCTAGGATTTATATTAAGTTCGTATGGTAGATTCCAAATGAAATCATTTTAATTGGTTCAACAACTGAATTATGTATTCCCTCTGTTTAATACTATATAATACTTTAGGACGCTTTAAATTAATTTTGAAGAAAGTCAAAGCGTCTTATAATATAAAACGGAGTTTATAATATAAAATGGAGGGAGTAGCAAATATATTTTACTCAATTGAATTGTCCAGTACAAGGAGGCAACAATAGAGTGGCATGCATAAGAGTCAGTGGGTTCTTCTCGTGATACTAAGGTCTCAAAAAAATTTTTGGTCAGGTTGTATATGACAGACAGACCGGAAGAAGCCGTGGATTTGGATTTGTCACAATGTCTACAACTGAAGAAGCTGGTGCGGCTGTCGAGCAATTCAATGGATATGTGAGTATACTCCCATGTTAACTTTTTCATGGTGTGTATGCTTATGGATGAGGTGGGCAGTGGGCTAGCTAGTTATAGTGGAAAATGTGCACACTATTACTATTCCGCAAATGATTGTCTATGAATGGTAATATTGTTAGTATTGATGCTTTCTGCAGACTGTACACTTTGAGTTAACTGTTTATGTAGCAAAAGTTTATACTTGAGGTTGCAATGCTAAAATACTAGAATATGATTCCTGGCCTGAGTTTTTTTTTTCATGTCATTCTAGCATTTTGTTAATTGTTTCACACCGACTCCCAGGCATTAACATCGGATGGTTGAATATTACTGACTAATCATCTTAAATCTCAAAACAGACATTCCAAGGAAGACCTCTGAGGGTAAACTCAGGGCCACCTCCACCCCGGGATGATTTCACGCCACGACCACCTAGGGGTGGCGGGAACAACTTTGATTCATCCAACAAGGTCTATGTAGGGAACCTTGCTTGGGGCGTCGACAACTCAACGCTTGAGAACCTGTTCAGCGAGCAAGGAAACGTGCTTGATGCCAAGGTCATCTATGACAGGGAGAGTGGCAGGTCGAGGGGTTTTGGTTTTGTCACCTATGGCTCTGCTGAAGAAGTCACCAATGCTATATCAAATCTTGACGGCGTTGTAAGTACCAAACATATTCTTCTTTTCACCATGTCAAAGTTCACCGTTTCCCTCTCAATCTAAGTTGCTCGAGGTGACTTCTATTATAGTTCTTCATATCGTTTTGTTTGTTAGCTAATTGAGTGTATGGTTTTGTTCTTTAGGACCTGGACGGCAGGCAGATCCGAGTTACAGTTGCAGAATCAAAGCCAAGGCGTCAATTTTGATTTTTTTTTGGGTACGTTGATTTAGAGGTTTATGATGTGCTTCCCAGATGTTAGTTTCTATCTTCTACTATTGTACACCCTTATGGCGAAAAGGGAAAATTGATGCGGTTAATGAGAGACTGAGGAAGTCTGAAAGTGTAAGTGTACACCGGGGAAGATTCCCCAACGATGCAATGCACAGGCCCTCGTGAAAAAAGACCATGTCCATCTCCACTTTCAATCTCGTTTGATCTCAGCCGTTGGCATGTACATATATACACGTACATGTGCAGCGATAGCAGATATGGTTATACAGTTGGACCCCTCGTAGATTATTGATTGCATTGTCGCGTCGTCAACATTGTGTGGCCATGCGTGAAGGGTGCAGCAAACAAAAGACCCAAGTTAAAGTTTCCCAATTCGATCATTTCGCGTAATGCATGTGCTCTCATTCCCCTCCAGTGGTACTTGTCCTTAAATTTCGTGATCACCTCGTCTAAAATATGAGCTGTCTTCCATGCTACTAAGTCGATCATCTCTATCGACTTTCATTACCCACGTTTATATGTTCCTATACTACTGCAGCACATAGCCTCGAAATAGTTCAAAACCTAAGTACTTTTACTTTTAAAAATGTGCATGGGTCAAATTATTCTGTTAGTAGTAGATGTATTGTTGATAGCGGGAGATATCCGTAGCAACTTCATTTAATTTTAAGATATGGCTGATTTAGTTTTAAAATTGTTTATAAAAATAGAGTATCAACGCATTTATAAGGGTGAGTACCGTGCTGTAATCCTATTGTGTTTTGCAAAAGAAAAAAAAGTGCACTTATCAAGTTTGGTCAACTTTAGTTAGCTTCGTCTCTAGCAAGTCCTCACGGCTGCCATCTATACATAAGATCAGGCTCGTCTTATGATCATTAACTCACCATAAGTACAAGCAACTGAATCAAGTAGTCCTCGTTCCATACAAGCAGGAGCTAGCAAGAGATCATCAATGCGCGGTCACGCTCACGCGCCGTAGCTTGGTCGTCATTGTAGCCGCGCTTCTTCTCCAGCTCTTCTTCCTCGCCGGCCCGGCCGGCGTGGCGGGGCAGACGGGACAAGTGACGGTCTTCTGGGGCCGGAACAAGGACGAGGGGTCTCTTCGAGAGGCGTGCGACACCGGCCTGTACACCATGGTCGTCATGTCCTTCCTCAATGTCTACGGCCACGGCGACTACCGCCTCGACCTCTCCGGGCATCCGGTTAGTGACATCGGCGGCGACATCAAGCACTGCCAGCGCAAGGGCGTCCTCATCTCCCTCGCCATCGGCGGCCCTGGCGGCGCCTACTCGCTTCCGACAAACCAGTCGGCGCCCGGCCTCTTCGACCACCTCTGGAAGACCTACCTCGCCGGCGGCGGCGGCTCCCGCAAGGGCGGCGTGGCGCGGCCGTTCGGCGACGCCGTCCTGGACGGCGTTGACTTCTTCCTCGACCACGCCACGCCGGCCGAGCGCTACGACGTGCTCGCCACGGAGCTCGCCAAGCGCAACATGGGCAAGCCGCCGCTGCACCTGACGGCGACGACGCGGTGCGCGTTCCCGGACCGCGGCGCCGGGCGGGCGCTGGCGACGGGGGCCTTCGAGAGCGTCCACGTGCGGTTCTACGACGACGACAACTGCACCCTGCACTGGGAGGACGCGTGGGACAGGTGGACGGCGGCGTACCCGCGCAGCCGGATCTACTTCGGCCTGCCGGCGGCGGCAGCGTCTGAGCAGGACGGCCGGAGCGGGTACATCTACCCCAAGACACTCTACTACGGCTACGTCCCGACGGTGCAGAAGGCGGCCAACTACGGCGGCTTCATGCTCTGGGATCGCTACAGCGACAAGCACAGCGGATACAGTGGCTACGTCAAGTACTGGGCTTAAGCCAATTTGTAAGTGCAAGAATAAATAAATCGAGGTTTTTGCAAGAAGAAAATAGTTAATGGCACTTAACGGATTAATTATATCCTCCGGGCTCCCGATTAATTAGGGGATACTGTATGAAGCCAATGCAAAACTACTGCCTAATAGTATTTAGTCCGAATCAATGGTGACAATCTTAATTTGTCTATGCATACATATAAGATAGAACTAATCTACCGCGGCGGCGGATCACAAAAGCGCTATTACGACGAGGAAGACGACGGCAACTAGAAACAAAACAAGCGCCTCGATCGCCCCACATCGCTGAAAAAAAAAGAAGACACAAGGTTAATTAGCGCGTAACATCCTAATTAAAGGCTTAAACAAGCAAATTGTAAAAAGTAAAGTTGTTTTTGTCTGTCTATCTGCAATTCGACAAATAAAAAAGGCTCCATGATTATACAAATTCTAGACCATCATCACCATGAGAATCATACGCACCATCATACCGGTGAGACCTACCAGACCTCTCCCTTCCCGTCTCCTCCGTCTCTTCTCATTCCCAAGAGGTGGGGCAGTGGTGCCCTTACACCGTCATCTTTCCTCTCTTCAGTGGCTCTCCCACAACCAGCACTACCCAATTGTCTAAGTTTTGATGGCGCTACTGCCATCTTGCCACTCGTTTCTTCTGCCGTCTACCGTCAGACGTCACCTCTCATGACGATCTCTTTAAGTTTGGAGAACTTTCCTCATCTTTTGTCCATAACAAAAACCTAAATCTAACTCCATTGTGGGTCGCTGGACGGGTCGATGGAATACGAATCACGAAGCAGAACTTAAGATCAGAAATTTACAGGAGTTTACACTCAATTTTATGTCGATTTAGCAAATATGTTATTTTTAACATGTGAATTGCACATGGCCAAGTTAGTTGCTAGTGTATATATACTTACCGTGACGCATTATTTGTCGGGAGGATCTCGGTGAGATTGTCGACCATGGGACGTGTGAGATGGCGGCGGCGGCGGAGGGTTCTCGTTTGCATCGCTACACGGCGGCGGGCCTTGGCCGCCGTGTACTGCTGCTCGTCGCCGACGAAGGCCTCCATGCCGGCGTGGTACCAGTACTCGCCCACCCATCCCTCGAACTGCGAGTACCCACCGGTCCGCGACCTCGGTAGCCTCGAGGAGGCGGCGGGCCAGCCACCGGCGGCAATGGCGTCGTGCCTGGTGACGACGACGATGCGGCAGAGCGCCCTGCAGATGCAGCAGGAGCGGTTGTTCTGGAAGACGCGGATGTGGAGCGAGCATCCGGGGCAGACGTCGCCGTGGCCGCCCACTCCAGGGTCTCCACGCACGCCGCGCAGCTGCTGGCGCCGACGTCGATGACGGCGTGGCTGTGGTCGTCGCCGCGACCGCCGGTGTCGCCGTCGGGCACGTACAGCATATAGTTAATTAATTTTACCTGTTCAATCGCCAGACAGTTGTATAGTACTACTTTGTATTATAGATGAAATATATGGGCCGCGATTAAAGACGGGTTTAGTCGTTAATCCTCCTTGGAAACGTAATCCGTAGGGTCTGTGACGTGTTCGGGACGGGTTGCAGGCCGCCTCCTTTTGCATCTCCCATCGACTCTTTGCTGGGCCGGAAATCGTTTTGGGCCAATAACTATTTTGAGAGGAGCTGAGGTGGGTACACAGTGGGTGCCCTCTCTCTCTCTCTCTCTCAAAAAAGAGGTGGGTACACAGAGGCCAGCGTTTCAGGGAGCCGATGGACGCGTACGTACGATACATGCCAACAAATGCAATGCGTTCAAGGTTGAAAAGAACGAGTACGTTGGTTGTGTTTGAGTTGGACAGAGCATGAAAGATTATTTAATTTTTTTATTTAATGGTATAAATGGTAAAATTAATTAAGTTTAAAATTTCACGTTAGAAAAGTGAGATAATAAAATTTTGTATATAATTTGTTTTAAAAAATACGCCGTTTGAAAAGCGTACGCGTAAAAAATGTTTTAGCTTTAGTAACACATGATAGAAAAAAAATAGGAATTGGAGTGATATATATTTTTAATTATATAAGATTGAAAAATAAAAAAAAGAAGAAGAGAGTATTACACAAAACAAAGAAAAGTTTTCAAGAGGTTGAACATCTTAATTTAGCCATAGAAATGCAATACTATACAATTTTCTATTCTTTTCTAAGAATTAAATAGTTTTATAGAAAAAATTCTTTTAGAAAGTTGAATCCTCCAAAACATCTGTGAAATCTTTCGTTTTAAAAGAGGCCTTAATTAGGATTATAGTGCAGCTCGCTTGCTCACTAAGCCCACACACCATTCAAGCGACAGTGAACAATGGCATGTGGTGTGACCAAATGGCTGCGGTAAAAACTTGTGCATTGTGTGTACGTGTGTATATGGATATACAATGATGTGTGTGCTTTAAGTTAATATATATAGATGTTAAAAAAGTTAATACATACTCAATTACATTAGTAGACTATAGCATAATTGCGAGACGTTTTGTATTAATGTCGGTTTCTACCGTTCTTGCCTTAAAATAAAAGAAACATGTCAAATTTTTAATGTTTTAATGGCTACAATTATTTAAAAGATTGGGTACAATCCTCCTAACTTGACTTTCTTTTTTTCACTCTTGATGTTGCCGTTGACGCTATTCGCACAATTCCTCTACTGCTATCGACACAACCTCCTCTATCTCATCATATTTATACCATGCCTTTAAATTTAATGGTAATTTTTTCTCCTCTAACCTTTCTTAATCTCTAAATAGAATATAATTTGTCTGTGCCGCCAATGTCTTCAGGCATCGCCAATAAAGAATAGATGCTAGTTGGAAAATATAGATTCTCCAAATTTGACCTAAATCTGTAAAACATTCTGGTAACTGAAATGTAGCATCTTAGTATTAATGAGTTAAAGGTAATTCCGTGAATAAATATAAGAAAATTTTGTTTTGAATGGTTAAATAGAACCAGAACTGTAGCATATATAATAATCTTTAAAATAATCAACTCTTAAACCCCCTTAATTAAGCCAAAGCCCCCCTCGCGACGCAAAGTTCAGAGCCCCCAATATCTCGCCTTTTTCGCCCGCGATACCCATCTCCGATGGCGATTCCGGCGGAGGTGCGCCGCTACTGGCTGCCCATCCTCCTCTCTGCCGCGGGGTTCCTCTTCCAGCTCCTCGTCCTGCCCCACTCCTTCCCGCCCTCCCACTACGACGGTGAGACCCCTAGTCCCGCGCCCCCTCGTCGCCCGCTTCAAGTCAAGTTTCACCCAATTTGGTCTCGTTTTGAGTGTTTGTTTTTTCGGTTGGTTGGATATTTTAGCGCTAGGGATCGAGAGGTTTGCGCCGGTCGAGAGGGTGGTGGAGGCCTACGAGCTGCTCTCCAAGGAGTGGTAAGTGTGATTGATCCTAATTTGCTGATAATTTCGGGTTTATTTCTGCAGCGTGTTTTGTTCGATGAAGTATGCAGTGCCAAGTACAGTCCATAGGTCTGGTTTCCGTAATATAAAAGTAATCTAGTGTGTAATCTAGTGTGATATGGTCTTAACGGACACATCTATTTAAAGTGTACTAGTTTGGTAGTGCTGCTGTGCTTGTCTGTGACAGATTTCACAGCTTTTGCTAGTGTAAAATTTAGTCAAGTTTTAGTTGTTCTTCATATGGGAGATGTTAGTTAGCTATGATTATACTTGGCTATGCTTAAAAAATATTCTTAAATTTGAGATATTGTAAAAACATTCATTTTCCTAACCCAGGACTTTGGAAAAGGTACTTTTAATTAATGAAATTACATGTAAGTGGATGCCAAGCTTAGGGTTTGGTGAATTACAACTCCAGTGAGGCACTTCAAGTGCTTCCAATTTCCAAACCTGAAATAGAAAATGTTTGTGCTAGTTATATTTCACTCCAGCAATGCATGCCTACTTTTATTTCATTTTGAATATATCCATTTTGGTAAACTGAATGATTGTTTTCTCAATGTCAACTCAGGCTTGCTGAAACGAATCAACAAACAACTGTTGATATTATAAAGGTAAGACCAAACCCCATTGTCCAGTTGCTAGCCATTATAATCTTGTAGAATACTAATAAAATTTTCCATAGGAAGTTTTCCATTCAGTAATGCACATTTTGTTCTTGAAACAGCCTTCCATTGTAAATTGCAACACCTTGAATAAATACAACATTTTTGTGTCTCTGTGGTTTCTATTTCAAAGTTAAAACTTAAAACTAAAGGGATTATATGAACTTTTGAACCACACATCTTCAGCCATTGAACCTTATCTATGTGCTGCCTGCCTTTTGCTAACATGGAACTTTGCATCTTGTTGTGTTTTATGCAGATCCATTATGCATATGAGCTGTTGACAAATCCAATCTTGAAAAGGGATTATGATCTTTTTGGTCTGGACCATCATAAGGTGGTCTCTCTCTCTCTCTCTCTGTGCGTGCGTGTGTGTTTTGTTTCTGGCTAACCTTCACTCATTGGTTTAATCATGATTCATCGTAGGATGTCCTTGAGAAAGTCGAAGAACAGTATCAAAAAGAGCACTTTCTGAAAATAAATCTCCCCTTGTTAAAAGATTCTTCAGTTCGTAAGTTCTGTCTACATAATGTCTTAGAATTAGGATTGGTTTCATTGCTTTTTTCTATTTTTGACATGAAACTATGTCCATTCCATAGATTCAACTGATTACGCCTTCAATGTACTGACCTACGAGTCATTCATGCATAGTATTGCTCAAGAACACCCATTGCTCATAATGGTAAGTTGAAAAGGCTTAGTTTTTGGCTTATGTTATTACTGTAGGCTTCAAGTGTTCTATTTTTCATTATATTCACACAGCTCTTAAGAATATTCTTTTGTTGGAATACTGGAAACAGTATCCTGCTTCTAGCTGATTTTTTCTACTGTGTAGGTGTATTCAAAGGGTAGTCCTCATTGTGCTCAATTTATTGAATACTGGAAGCAAATTGGTATGTCTTTCACATTGAATTAGTTGGCATTTGGTGCACTGCTGCCTTTAACTACATATTTATACACTTAATGAAAAATTAGAACTGATATTCTTCCTTTCATAGTTAGATATATGCTACAAGGAACTGGATTGCAATGAATCCCAGTTAGTACTGTTTATATAAGATTAGTAGAAATTCGAATTGTGATAAATTGCACAAGTGAGATTGAGAAAAAAATGCATAGTTGGTCTCTCTTCCCCCCTTTTAAACTAGCATGTTATATATAGATATATGTCAGATTTTTCTATTAAAATGGTTTTGCCGGGATAAATTTTTGGCTCTTCTGAGCATTTTATTTTATTTATATTTTAAGGCTGGGATCCTATGTAAGGTATGCAAACTTAGAAGTTGTCTCTGACTCTCTGTTTTATTTGAGCGGTACTTTGATGGATATGTTGATTGTTGAGTTAACAAAATCTTCTTTTCTAAATAACTTGGTGCTGTTAATGTAAATACAGCTACTTGCTAAGAATGGAAAATTGTATCTTCTGTAGAGAAGCCCTCTGCGAAATAAAGTGTCTCATATACATTCTCCACCCCCCCCCTCTAATTAAACATTTTATTCATGAGTTAGGCAGTCGACTGGATGGTGTAGCAAAAACTGCTATGGTAGAACTTGGTGATGTGCAACTGACTGGTCATTTTGCAGAACAAGGGTTATATAAGCAGCGATTTTTCCGTAATGGTATGTCAAGTCAGCATTCCCTGTTAATCATAACATGCACTATGCAACTACAGCAAATCTGCATATGGTCGTGTATATTTTGGCTATTCATTATTGTTACATAAATTTTGTCAAAATGATTAGGGACACTGACATTACATTAAATTAGGTCAATGAGGGTAGTACCTGTAGCACAACTAATTGAGCTATCCTCCCGGCTATCCTCCTCTCATCTCTAGCAGCCAACACCGCTTGGCTGTCCTCTTGATAGTGGTTATCCTGTCATGGCCTCGTGCCGTGACAGTAGTTCACATGAATAATTTACCACTGGATATTACTGTGATATCTTAAAAAAAAGATAATGGAAGCTTTATTGAACTCAGCCAATTACATCAAGGTGATATAACCAAACTGAGAATACTTTCGTCCTCTGCATAACTAGATGCACACAGTCAAAACACACACCAACACACTATTTTCCTTCAAAAATAATGATAGTACAGGAAATGTTTAAGAACCATCATTTTGATATCTAAAGGGGAGTATTCAAGATCATTGGCAGGGTTCACTATTTTTGACCAAGAAATAAGAAGCCCTTTCGATTTGATGAATACAACCCAAAGACTTTCACAAAGTTTGCCCTAAAGTTCATTGTTAATTTTTCTTTGCTTTAGTGGGAACTCAGATCAAAGCCTTCTCTATGTCATATGCACTTTACTATATCTGTTCGTCACATGCAGGTCTACCCACTCTTGTTGCATATCCTGCAAACTGCAGAAGTCTATCTTGTTACATGAGGTGACTATTCTAGTCAAAGTATTGATTTGGATAAATACTAAGAGTTTGACCAATCTATTCCTGCTATTTTTGCTTTTGCACAATGAAACCTTATGTTTTGGCTGCCTGTTCATCCTTTCCCATCCATTATAAACTGGAAATTTATGATGTGATCAATATAACTTTGTTTTCTATGCCTAAGGTACCCAGGTGAGCTTTTTGTGGATTCTGTTGTTGACTGGGTGGCAACTTCAGTTGTTGGTTTACCTCGTATCTTGTACTATTCCAAGGAGACATTGGTGAGGTTTATGACTGGTTCTATTTCTTCAATTGTTCCTTTTATGGTTGCCAAGATCATACCGAGTCATAAACAGCTAATTGTTGTACAAATGAATTCTTAATTAACTCCGTCCATCTGTTGAGTTAGCAATTAAGATTAATATGACCTACTATATGTTGCATATAAAATGGCATTCCTTGTTCCTTTGCTGGAAATCTTCTTTTGTTATGCCGGTCACATTAATATTGTCCATTCATCTCCAGTTCTTAAGCATCTAGATTCTATTTTCATTAGCTGGGGTTTTATCCCCTTTTGATCCCTTGTGACATCATGTCTTGATTTAAGGATGATCCTAACCTACCCACTGAAGTATATGACCATGTGCCCTATGCATTATTTATGTTGCATTGTTTGTTGTTATTTTAGAATTGCACTTTAGTTGGGTAGGCTTTTATCCAAGAGGATTATGTTTCTAATACAGAGCTGATTTCATTTTCAGGGGCCCCAGTTCATCGGGAAGAGCGGCCATCATAAGGTACGTTTGATTTTTCTTTACTGATTATTGTGTTATATGCTGGTGCATCTATAGTTACTTGGCTTTCATGGGGAGAGTATACATAATATATCTGGTGGAGTGAACAATATTGATAGAAGGGATTTCTGTGCGTTTTTTTGTTCTTATCACAATCAGTGCTACCATCTTTTGCATGTGTTACATAGGTCAAGGTTATCTTTTTTTCAAGTACCGGGGAACGTGCTGCTCCATTCCTTCGCCAAGCTGCCCAGGAGTATTCGACTTGTGCATCATTTGCATTTGTCTTATGGAAAGAAGATGAATCCCAGATTTGGTGGAATTCGTATGTCCTTTATGTACTACTTACTTTTATACCTTATCTATGCCTTTATTGGTATTCATATGCTCATTCAGTATTGTAATTGATACCAGTAGCTGATAATTTTATAATGAATCATGTTTCAATTAGTAAATGTGGAAATTTATTCAGTTTATAGAAGGTATTTAAAACTATCAAGCATTTTAGCTTCCTCCATCTAAATCTGTTATTAACTTCAAAGCTACATACTGCACCTTTTTAGATATTTATTCACTATATTCATATTTGTAACAGTAGTTGTAATACGGCTACTAGCTGCTGTAATAACCTAGCATTAACCACTGATCTGCTATGGATGCAATGATTTTCTCATATTAACTGCTGATCCACATAGATTGCATGAATGAACTTAATTTTCTTTTGTTTTTCTTATAACCTGTCCCTTTTGCAATTGCATGAATGAACTTAATTTTCTTTTGTTTTTCTTATAACCCTTCCCTTTTGCTATGTTGTCATTGTTCAGTGAATGTTATTATTATGCTTTATCTGCTTCCTGTTGGATGACTTTTGATATGTTTATATCTTGTCACCTCTGATGATTCATCCAGCCAAAAGTCCAATAGAAAAGCCTCAAGCCAGTTTTGGTCTTAATTAAAATTTACTGCTGTGGATCTGTTTCCTAATCATTTGTCTTTATAAATAGCTCCTACTGATATTGATGTGCTTAGATGTTAGATGTCCGGACTTTAGAGTTGTTAAGCACCAAGACTACTTCTGTCAGGGAGCTATAGAGCTCTTTTGTGGAGAAGAAAAGTTGGCTATCTGAAACACCGCATACTGAAATCACAGACGGCTAGTCTGCTAGTGTTCAAAAGACATGATTTTCAAATCAATGAGCATTTCAAGAAACAAACAGTTCTCTATGTGTCAAAGCACACAATTAATTTATGTTGAGTTCTTGTTTATTAGTGTTTTCTTGTCTCTTTTGGAGCAGGTTAGGAGTGGAATCAGCTCCATCACTTGTTTTCTTGAAGGGACCAGGTGCCAAGCCTGTTGTATATCATGGCAAGTTTCCTTCCCCTATGTAGCTCTTTTTTTGTTGGGTTTTCTGCATTGTTGAGTCCTAGGCTTACTATTTATTGCATCTATTTCAGGAACTTTTACTAAGTCAGAGTTCACAAAGATAATGGAGGAGCATAAGCACCAAGGTATTAATTAAGTCTGAATCAGCAATATACCAAATTGTCATGCTACTGTTGCTATTTCATCTCTATTTAAATAGAAAATATGCACTCTCTTCAATATGCTCCTTTCTTGTTTAGAACTCCAACAGCTAAGAAGCGATACATCTTTGGAGCTGGGTTGTGATGCCAGAGGTTATTCACGTGCTGGAAATGACACGATGATTTGGTATTGTGTAATTGTTGCTGGTCGTCCTGGTGTAGAACTAAGTAAAAGGAGACAGGTATTTTGGGTAGTTGGTAGGGGTTTATGTACAAGTCAATTATTTTATCTTTATTATTATCTTCCCAATTTATGTTGTTTTTGCAATTTCAAACTTCTTCAGATTTTGCGGAAGGCCCAAGATCAACTATTTAGTGATGTTGACGCAAGTACTTCTGGGAGTGTGGATAGTTCAGATGTGGTATCAAGTGCTGCAGCTGCCTTAAAAGATGACAGGTTGACCTTTGTTTGGTTAGATGGAGAAGTGCAGAAGGTAGACTGCTTTACAATTCCAACTTTAAATTTTAACTGACGACTGTATTTTGAGCTTGTGTTTTGTATTTTCTGTTCAGTGACATGATCCTCACAAAGCCGAATGAACTTTAAAAGAATTGTTTACATTAGCCTGCACTCATTCAATGAATAGTCCTTTGACTGGAAGAAAGAGGATGTACCAGATATCAGTAACTGTTATATATGATATTTTGCTCTGCTTTTCCTCACCTAGTTGAGGAAAAGCAACTAGGTAAGGGATATTTGTAACTAGTTGAGGGATGAGCCTATTTCATGAATTTTCATCACCTAACGTCGAGGTCAGTTACAATTACACCACCACTATATTACCATCTTACAATCTAGAATCCTAGAATGCTGGCCCATAATTGGTACAACAAGTAAAATGGATTATATGGACCATGGGTATGTCCTGCACAACATACCCATCTGTCATCATGATTAATCTCTTTGGAAGAGTTAGAGGGCATCTTTGCAAGTGCTATGAATCTTGGAGGAAGTGTTTTATGCCAGGCGAAATATCACCACAAATAAAAAATGTACATTATTGATTTGTTCATGATTGCCACGTACACTGGAAACCATAGTAACTGAAACATTTTACACACTAAGCTAATTAAATAAGTCTGTGAAACAAGGCAGTGCATGACTACTTACTACATGTCTGTCTTCTACATTGTTTGCAGAAACTTTGTGCCTTCTACCTTGCAACTGATTACAGTGGAGCCTGTGGTCCTGGAGGTTTTGGAGATGATAATGATAAATCCGAACTGTTTATTGTTCGTTTCCAAAGAAATGCAACATACGAGGTGTTGAAAGCTGAGAAAACGAATTATCTTATGGAGGCTTTCCAAGGACAGCATACTACTGATGCCTCCCAGCTTGTGGCAAGGTATAAAGGTCCAGACGAAATAGAGGAGGTGAGCATTCTAATGATTTGTTGAAACATAGTATATCTGTTTTATTTACTATTGTAATCATGTTATGTCACGCAGTTCAACAGAAAAATCTAAATACATTGTTAACTTGGTTGATCATCACTAATATGGCAGATAAACAAATGTATCTCTCAAATCATCAAAGATGGAGATACTAGGGAAATACCTTACTTTGTAAGTATCTTAAAGCATTGCGATTGATATTAAAGAAATCCTTGTGCTTCCTTTTAAACAGTTTCTAGCATGCCTCCTCAAGTTAAACAATCATTTTAAACAGTCTTGCTTTTATGTGGTTTTTTCCCCTCTGTATCTAGACTTCAAAGGTACCAGATCTTGTGCCTGAGGAAACAAATAAGGAATGGCTAAGAAGTACCAAAAGTATCCGCTCCGCAGGGAGCAGCGTAAAACAGAAGATTCAGAATAGTGAATTTCATTTCAGAGATTACTTGACTGACCCAAGGATCGGTCCAGCTTTGCTTATGTCTGCATGCATTTCAATGGGCGTAATATGGTTCAAGAGCAACCAACCAACTCAGACCACTCCACGGGTAAGTGCATGTTGAATATACCAACTCAAATGAGTACTCTCTTGAACTTTATTTTCCAACTAAAACAAATATTAATTCTACCAGCTTAGCCTTTCTCATATGTTTGCTCAAGTCAGTTACAGGTGAATGATATTGCAGTTTAGCCTAAACTATTAAATCGAACCAAAAACTGCGAGAAAACCGATAAAATCTTGCCATAATATCCCAGCGACCTGTCTTCACTTCCCCCCCTCCCCCGCCTCCCCCCCCCCCCCCCCCCCAAAAAAAAAAGGTCAATTATGTGTTCACAATGGATCGTTTTCCTGGGAAATTGTAACCCACTGTCTGCATGGGCGATTCTAAATTCTGACCTTTGTCTTACAGGGTGAAGCTCCTTCTAAAGACAAGACTAAGAGGCGTCGTCCTCGTCCGAAGCTTAGCACGTCACTGTTTGGGGAGCCCACGGAGTATACTGATCCTGAACCCAAAGATGCTCGTCAGTGGGAGATGACCGACTCTGATTCGGACTAGCGAAACTATGTGTAATCCATCGATAGGACTAGGTAGAATGCTAATCTCACATCAGAAATATGAAAAAACATCGACCAATTAATCTTTCTGCTCCTTCTTGTATCTACCCAACTGCTTGGAAGCTGACAAGCTTGATATAGACCTCTCACGCCGTATATCAACTCATGATTCACAATGGAGTACTTATTTTGGATTGGTCAATTGTCGGAACTGCGAAAAACAGCATAATTTTGATCCCTCTTCAGTTCATCATTCTCTTTGTAATTACTGCTTAAAGCTTGATTGGAAAAGGGCAGCCTCAGTTACAATGTTCTAAACGACGCACTAACAAGAACACGGGCCACAAACTTTTAGCTCGATAAAAGTTATCAGTAGTATTAATTACTTTTTTAATTCATGGGAGTAAAGATTGCATGTATTGAGCGGGTGCTTAACAAATTGAGTCTACATTTTCTTCCAGCTTAGGATATAAACATAGATAGTGCTTACATTAGAAGAGATGAATTATCATGTGACCATATCCTAGACTTTTTCAGACAATCTGGTAATGCAAAAAATGAAGTAAAATTTGATAATTTACCCTCCATTTAGAGTGAACTCTAAAATAGAGAATTTACCTTTCTAATTCGCATGTCAGCTACCTTAAATGATCCCACATGTCATTTGTAGGGGGAAGTAAATACACAAACTTTTATCTAAATATCATTGGTACAAGAGCAAATACTCAATTTTCGATCTGAAATATGATATCTTGACTGTTTAAGCTACAATTGATAGGGCGTGAAAAATGTACAAAGTAAAACTTTTACGTTTATATTATTGACGGCTTAAAAAACGGTATAAAAATAAATTATGATAAAAAAATTACAAATCAGTTTCAAATTTAAGTGGACGTGCGTTAAGAGCGTCGTTTGTACTATGTTTTTTAAAAACTAAAATTTAAATTTAAATTTTAAATTTTAGTTAAAGAGACCAAATCTCCCTATAACCCCATCTTTTCTCTTAAAAAAAATCCCCGTCTCTAATCCACGGTTGCAAGCTACTCTCCCAGCTTTAATCGCTTTGACCTTTGCAATTTCCAACTTGACCTCAATAAGCCAAGCCGCACGCCAAGTCGCCGATACCACCACCACACCGTGACCGTGACGACCTCGCCGCGCTCCTCCTCACCCCTTCCGATCTCCGGCCATGGCCGTGCGCCGCCCCGGATCGGCCGCTTCCAGATGGGCGCTCTCCCTCCTCCTGGTCTCCATGCTCCTCTCGGCCTCGCCGCGGCCGGCGCACGCCCTCCGGTTCGACCTCGAGTCTGGCCACACCAAGTGCGTCTCCGACGAGATCAAGGTCGGCTCCATGGCCGTCGGGAAGTACCACGTCGTCGGCCCCGACCCCGGCTCCCCGGACGCTCCGCTCCCCGACTCCCATCGCATCTCCCTCAGGGTAATAAGCATGCTCCAACCGTCGTGCGATCGATTGGGTTGGAGTAGCCATGGCGGTGAGGTTTTTGGAGGGTTGATTCGACGCTGATGCTGAGGATGGGGGGTGGGTGGATGGTTGCAGGTAACGTCGCCGTACGGTAACAGCATGCACTACGCGGAGAACGTGCCGTCGGGGCACTTCGCGTTCACGGCGGCGGAGGCGGGCGACTACTTGGCCTGCTTCTGGGCGCCCGACCACAAGCCGCCCGTCTCCATCGGGTTCGAGTTCGACTGGAGGAGCGGCGTCGCGGCCAAGGACTGGCCCAACGTCGCCAAGAAGGGGCAGGTCGATGTGAGTGTTCCGCTTCATGCTTCGCTTTTTCTGCTCAATTCCTAACCAATCGAGTTTGTTTGCCAAGGTTCGCTTGTCATTAAGCAAACAGATCGTGACTACTAATTTTTGTGTGACAGCATGGATTAGGATTGTTTGTTGTCGATTTCGGTGCTTCTATGAAGAGTAGATTGGGACTTTGTGGCTGATTATTCAGATAATCCGATGGGGTCGCGAGAGTGGCTTTTGTAGTTTAATAGCTGTGCTGGTCAATTCCTTGCCAGATGATGCTTGGATCCTTTCGTTCATGAAGTTTTTTTTTCTTCTGTTAGGTTTTGGTCGTATTGTGTTGATGTTGAGGTTTTGGTAGTATTGTGTGCTTTTAGTTATGTGGGACTGTTAGATTTTACATAGGTAGGTTTGAGCTCTTGGAAAGCTGAAAGTAAGAATCTTATGCATGTGGTTGAGAAACTAGATATGGAACGTCTGCATGATTGTATTTGTTTTTAGTAATCAATGTTAGATTTGCTACTTTTGTTGAAAAACCTGTCTGCTCAAGTGGTAGATAGATCACTAGGCATGAATAGAACTGGTTGAAGTCTGAATGTTTGGTTGGATTGTTGATATATTGATGATATGGTTCTGGGTTTTGAATAGATCTTTTACTGTGTAAGGCTGTAAGCATACTAACCAATTCTTCCTAAGTTCAGCTGGGTTCGTTTCCATGTAAATGAGGAAACGACTGATTCTCAGTAGCCAATAGGTTACTCTTACTCTTTTTGCTGAGTGTGCGCTTGATTCTGTACTATATAGCTGTACTTGCCAGTTCTATGCGAAAATTGCACTATATTTGTGCATTGATTTAAATTATTGACATTTCAGTTGTTAGTTTGAAAAATTGAATATGCATGTACTTGCATAAGTTCTAGTAGCATCCATACAAATATTCAGGTGCTCTAAGAGATGGTCTACAATGAGCTTGAGCTTTATATGATTTTGATACACAAATGATTTCCATGTTCCTTTTGACATAGGGAGACTCATGCTTGCTGACTCTTAGTCTAAGAAACTGGGCATGATCAGTTAGCTTATCTGACCATCTAGGAATTGGCTAATAAATTTGGTAGCGGGTTTTGTTGGTTTATTGAGCGTTAGGCCATTAGTTCTGTGACTACTTCTCACAAGTCCTGGAGCATGTCTGCTTTTGTGAAAATTGCTTGTGTATGGATTGAGCGCGAATATCAGTGCTAATGCATGGAGAATGGCCAAGTGATTTGTGAATTCTTGGAGGGCACTGTACCATGTTCTGGAGTAGTTGAATGTCAACTTTTCAAAGTAGCTTAAGAGGTGATGACCAAATTAATTTTGTATGTGTTGCAGGTGATGGAGATGGAGTTGAAGAAGCTAGAGGAAACTATCAAATCTATCCATGAAGAAATGTTTTACCTGCGTGAAAGGTAAATATCATTACCTCTCATTAGTGGCACTGGCAAACCAACCTACCTTCTGTGGAACTTTGTGTGGCAATTCAGAAATCATGTCTAACATGCCATTTGGTCAGGGAGGAGGAAATGCAGAACCTGAACAGGCAAACGAACTCAAGAATGGCGTGGCTTGGGTTCCTCTCACTCGGAATCTGCCTGTCCGTCGCAGGACTGCAGCTGTGGCATCTGAAGACCTTTTTTGAGAGAAAGAAGCTTCTGTAGTTTTTTTCTCCCAAGATCAAAAGAATATATGGCAGCACGAAAGCAGCTAGGTGTACTTTTTTTTTGTGTCAAAGGTTAATTTATGTTGCTGAGCGATTACTTTGACCCCCTTGTAAGCAACGATGTGTATTATACGCTTTAAATTATATTTAACTGTGCCCTAGCTTGTCCAGTTGAAAGTCGAAAGAATTGTAAAATGCCCTCAGGTTGAAGGTCCCAATTGCTCATGTCTTCTTTACTCGAAGATTGCCGTGGATTTGAAGTGTCTTGGAAGGACATCACTGTGCTCTTTTCTCTTGTGATTCTGATCTTGTTTTCAAGATCATAAAAGAAAAGAGCATCCAGTTGAAGATCTGGAGGTTCAAAGTGCTAGTTCAAATCTTGTTTTTCAGTTCTGATTGCCCACCGCATCAATTCTTAATGATTTCAACCCAATCTGTTAAAAGGAATGTATGGTCAGAGCATTCGACCAAAATACAGTTCTGTTTACCAAGTTCGGAGAGAACAAGCTTTTTTTATCTTCGTAACAAAGTGCTTTTAACAGATTACATGGCAACATTTACTTCCTGTAGCCACTATACTGATATTCTCAAAAAACATAAAAAGAGCAAGAAACCTAATAGCAATAGGGATGGTTCAAGAAAAACAAGATATATCTGCTTTAGCAGAACAGTATGAATATTGACTCTTCCTTGGGCCATCTCAATTTTGTACATGACAAATGTCAGGTCTCCCATGAATTCCTCGCTCGTGGCACCACACGCAGTAGCAATGGCTTGTGATGAATAGACATACATAAAAGCTACTGGGAGAACAAATGCCAATGGTGATCGTGCGCCGCTAAATATTCCTTGATCTTCTCAAGCCTCTTGAGGATATCTAGGAAAGATGGCCTCGAATGGATATCCCCAGACCAGCATACCTCAATTAACCTGCAATGAGAAATCTATGTTAAATTAAAGTTCTTAAGTCACAAGTAAACATGGCTGTTAGCATGTTCAGGATGTTGTTTAGCTTGCACGTACTCCTTGAACTCGTTAGTAAATCCCTTTGAACGAAAAGGTGGGCGATGCCCATCTGCCACATACTTTGCGGCTTCATAAGGTTCATAGTTGGAGAAAGGTGGATCTCCTTCAAGCATCTACAATCAGAGAACATTGCTTGTCATCCAGAATAGAAGTGTCCACATGATGTAACTTCGCTGCTTGCTTGTAAGTTTTAGGTGGCATAATTACCTCGTAAAGTATCATGGCAAAAGAGAATATATCAACTTTTTTATCATATTTCCGGTGTTTGAATACTTCAGGAGCCATGTAGCGGTCTATGTGAATCCAGAAATCAAAACATATTGTCAAGATGAATTCCAAAGAAGAGATACAAGGACATATGGTATAACTCCTACACTTACAACTTCCAGTCTCCCCAGTCATCTTGTACACATCATTGGCGTGCTGGGCTTTGATAATCTTGCTAAGACCAAAATCGCCAACTTTCAAGTGGTTCGCAGCAGAATTTACTAGAAGAATGTTTCTGGATGTTGATACAATACATTAGAGTAGACCATCCAATAATGGTGCTTGCATTAGCAAAACCAAATAATTCAACACACCTTGGTTTTAAATCTCGATGAATTACAACGTTAGGTTCATTGTGAAGATAGGCCATGCCCCTGCAAATGATAATTAATCCAGGGAAAATCACATATGAATCATCACAATGTCTAACAAATAGAAAACAAATCACATGATCAATTAAGTGAAGAATCCATTAGGGGTAGTGCATGATGGTTCGATGATGCTATCAATCTATCATGTTAGCACTATAACTAGAAAATATCATGCTGAAACCCTCATCTCAAGATGAGATTTTACTATTAACTGCATTAGTAATGTTGGCAGTTCAAATGGATCCAATAGACCATTGATTCAAATTACTCGTATTGGTCACTTGGATGCCAAGAAAATATGTTTAAACCAGAATTGTTGTTACTCTCGTTAGCCAATATCCTGAATATGAATGACATGGAATGGCAAGAGAATTATCAAGGGTACTTAAATGCATTACATACTTAAAAATGATCTTACAATGGGCATAAATAAGATTTTTTATAACCATATGTTCAAGTGCATGATTATAGTATAATAGAGAATCATTTTGCTATCAAAAGGGTACAGATCTCATGATAATTGTTGCACAGTATCAGTCGTATCATCCAGATTAAGTATTTTGTACAAAGCATTAAAAGCACATCCGCAAATGAAGTTGAGAATACCTTGCGATATCTAATGCAAAATTAACAGCAGTAGCTGGGGCAAGTGCACCTTTCTCCTTCAGGTATTGATGAAGATCGCCCTGGAAAACACATTTGAACTCAACATTAGCAAGTGTTTCAAACAGTCCAAATGACAAGATATTATTACAAAAGAATACACACTCCTCGTAAAAACTCAGTAACAAGCATTAAAGGTTTGGTTTCTGTGACTGCTCCGAGGAACTGCACAATATTTGGATGTCTCAGCTTTATTAACAAGTTGACTTCATGCTTGAAATCTTGTCTGCATACCCAAAAAAAAGTGATTGAGGGATCATTACATGAAGCAAATTATGTACAAAAAAATATAACTGCTTCAATACATGCAAAGTTCTTGTCCTAGTTATTCAGTTGGAATACTCTTAAGACCGATGAATATATTAAAATCATAGGAGCATTAGGGCCTGTTTGGTTGAGTGGCTCAACTTAGCAAAGGTTGGCTAGCAAAATTGAAGCCACACTTCAGCTAGCAAGAGGCAACCTTGCCACACCTTTTCATGTCATTTACATGTGGGACCAACATGGTGGAGAATATAACGTGCCACAAGCGTGGCTAACTGGCTATGAACCAAATTTATGCCTAACTTGAGGTGTGGCAACTGGCAAGGTGATTAAGTAGGTACAGTTTACTTACATCACCAGCCTATCATCAGATAGAGATGGAAGAATGCGCTTGACAGCAATAGGTGTTCCTCGCCAATTGGCTTTCAGAATTTCACCAAAAGAGCCCTGCAGTAGTTTAGTATGTTTGATTAACTCAATATAACACAATATAAAATGGATTAAAGGTGAAGTACAGCTCATGGTTACAATGTAATAGATATGTTCATGAACTTTCTAGTGCTGTCAAGTTTTATTTTCAGCTGTTTAACTGAAACAGCTAAAACTATCTTTTGTGTCTTCTAGTCAGGCTTAACATCCATTAATCTCTCGCTGACGTATACTGAAATCTTTCTCTCAATATAGTTAAGGTACAGTACTCTTGAATCTCATTTTGCAAAATATAGAGAGTTAGACAGTACAAGGGATATAATTATAAAGGTTGATTTCATTGCAGTAGGATTGAAGGAACAAAACAAATGCTACAGAAATTGAAACTTCAATACAATAGTGATAGACATTTCTAAACATGAAATTGAAAGCCCATCAGCTGATTAACAGCTAATGTAAGGTGACTTTTGAGCACCTATCTATCTCTATCTGGAATACATCTAAAAAGATCATAGTCAATCCTCTTTTTTTCAATGAACTGGCCAAAATTTATTAAGAGACACAGAAGGAAAACATGAATACAGGGATCAACGAACAAGGTTTTTCAAGGTTGCCATGAGGCATGAGCCTGGTACTGTCAGCAGCCCTATAGACTAAAATGGCAATCACCAGCTTGTATGGTCAATTCTAGGTGTCATTGTGTCACTACTTCCTTCCTATGGGTACGCAAATTCAGTTTACTTTGATAGCAATGGACATGTCTGAAATCAAATGCTTTGATCACATAGTTATTATCAAAGATTTACATGAAACTAGTATATACTAATGCATTAGATACCTTCCCAATGATAACAGCTTTTGTGAAATCCAATTCAAGAGGGCTAATCTCCCAGTCAACCTTGTTTGTTAGGGGCGGGGGAATTGTCTTTGGTTCAAAATGACTTCCGGTTTTCCCCTACAGGAAAAGCAAAATCAGAGGAATCCAATGTATTTGAGCACGAAAATACAAAATCACTCTGCACCAATCAAGAAGCACAAAGTGATTAACTAGAAATCTCTGCCCTCAGCAGAAGATTTATTCCAACTGCATAGAGCATAACTAATGTGTGCTTGAGGTGCACCAAGAGTCCAAGACTACACATTAAACAAAAACATACATTTTTTTTTCTAAAACCCATCCATAGCATATTCAGTATGACCTTCAAAAAAGAAGAACAATATCTGCATCTATGGAATATCCAATATGATATAAAAAAAAGAACAGCATCATGTCTTCCATTGAGAATGACGAATTTATTGTGCATACTGGCCTATGTGTAAAGCACCACCATAACTGAATCCCTTGTGAACCCGTCCAACATTTTGCCAAGATTACCACTGACACATCCAAATACTCCGATTCTACACTGTTAATGATATTTGGGACCACGTGCCTGGATATAAATTTGTAAACATTATGCCAAGAAGGCAAGAACAGCTGCAGAGCAATATACAGGGAACTCACCCACTAATTCCATAACATAGAGTGACTGGTGGAATCGGAATACCTGGTGTTCAAGTTAGAAATTTAGTAAGCTGAGCTAGCGGTTAAACCTAAACTCCCCTACTACTTTGCAAGGCAATAAGCAAGACAAATCTCTTAAACTTAAACCTAGTCAATTGCCACATACATAGGTCAATCCACCATGTTCCTTGAGAAGCTCGATCATAGCATGCCTCTTTGCACCCTCTGCATCAGCAAGTGGCTGTACATAAAGCAAAAGGTCAGCATTATAAACAGCTATCGCAAATGCCAACACAGTATTATAGTTGACTGAAAACCCACTGCATGCAGCACAAATAGAATAAATCAGCAGTTTAAACACAAAAAACTACGTCTAATAACACGTGATAGATCATTTTTTTCTATCAAAACTTATCATCAAACCAAACGAGCAATAAAATGGTCATATGGACAAAATGGAAGAAGGCACATTGTACTACATCGAAGCAATAAATAACAAACAAAGCTGCACTCGAAGACGACGTCATTGCAGGAATGCAGGGATACGCATTTGATAACCGTAGCGCATGAATTCGCAGCTTCTCCTGCGAATTCGTCAAACGAGCAAGCTCAAGCTGCAACCCTAAACAAAGCGATCCCCAAATGCACGCAGCAGATGACAGGAAGCGCGAGCACTATCCGATCGAATCAAAGGCCGCATAGGCGCATAGCGCAAACTAGAACCGCTGCTGATCATTTTCTCTCTGAAACCATCTATTCGTCACAGAACAAGCCAAATCCAATCCGAATAAATTCCAGAAAGAGCTCAAACCGAATCCGGAATCCCCAACCCGAACGATTCATCCCGATACACCATCCAAACAGAGCCCAAACCGCAACACGACCCAAATCCAGCCCCCACAGCGACACACGTCCTCCATTTCCTTCCAGCGCGCGACGCGCAGACGAGAGAGAGGACAGAAGGATCATCGGTCATTAAAGCCATCTCTCACCGTGTTCTGCCACCGATCCTGGGCGTTGACGTCGGCGCCGTTGGCGATGAGGCACTCTGCGACGTCGTGCCAGCCGTGGAGCGCGGCGACGTGGAGCGGCGTGCGGCTGTCGTAGTCGCGGGCGTTGACGAGCGCGGCGTCCTCCTCCAGCAGCTTCCGCACGGCCCCGGCGTCGTTCTGGTGCGTGTGCCACAGGATCAGCGACGTCCTCGCCACCAGCCCCTTGTCGTCGAACCTCCGCCGCGCTCCGCTGCTCCCCGACGACCCCGCCCCTCCCCCTCCCCCACCTCCTCCCCCGCTCCCTCCACTCCCGCTCCCCCCACCCCTCGCCGCCGCCTCCTCCTCCGCCCCGCTCATCTCCGCGCTCGCGCGCCCCCGAATCTGTGAGACCACGGGGGCTTCCACTCTCTCTCTCTCCCCCCCCCCCCCTCTCGGGTCTGCGCGTGCTTCTTCTCTCTGTCTCCGCCTCTGGCCTCTCGCGGCTTTCGTGAAATAAATCCTACTATTCGGGGGATTTTATTTGGAGGGTGCCTCGGGCGGGGGCGGGTGAGCGATCTGATCCGATCTGACTAATCTCTTTTTCTGACACCGTAGTTAACGACTAATCAACCACGGGCTAAGCTAAGCTTAACCGACGCGATGCCCGCTTGTCGTGTGCCAGCCTGGCATGTTCATCGAACCAGAGCACCGGAGTACCGGACCCAGCTGAACTTGCCCAAACACACGCACGGAACATGGGGGTTAACAGACAATGTATTATAAGCAAGCGAGGCACTCATATATCGTCACAGTTAATTTTATTCCTTACCGATTTAAGAAAAATGTATTTCCAAAAACAATATTGCAAAAACATATCTATGTCAGTAGCATTTGCACATCCAAAAAGACCGGCAATTAAGTTCAAAGCTGTAGGAAGCATAACACAAATTTGCATATGGAAGCAAGAGATTACAAGCATTGCTGCTTCATGTGTGTCCTGTTCATGCGAATAGGACTTGATTACTGCCATATTAGATCTAACATGTGGTTGTTAGCACTGACCCTCCGTGATTCCCTATGGTGCACGCACCAGCCAAAATGCAAAAGGTGTTCTTCACTTTTGCTCTACAAATGGCCAGTAGTTCTTCTTCAGGTGCAGCTTAATTATATTTGCAAAGGGTATCATTTCACTGTCTTCGTTTGCGTGGAATAAAATAAAGTTGCGTGAATTTTCTATAGAAAAATTGAGTCCTTTTCTTTTTCAAGGGGGCATGATACGATACGAGCCTATGCATCCCACACTTAATGCTAATTATGATAATACTATATTCCGTGTGAGTGAGATAGGCTATCAGTTTATTTCCAACGAGCAAAAGCAATTAACGCTTCGATCAAGTCGGCAACGCGCAACGCGTCGTTGGCCGTTGGGTCGCTTGGACTTTTGGAGGGATTGATGATTCCGTGTGCTGCTGCTGCTACAGCAGATGGATTTTGACATGTTTCGGCTCTTTGTGGACTCTAATCTCTTCAAGATTAGTACTGATCCCTTCTCTTGTCCATTTTCCATTTTGTCTTTTTGAAGGCTGTGACAGCGATACCAGTATTTGTCATGGCGAAAAAGACATCGACACTGACAACTTGTGTTCTATCCTAAGCTTCTAATACTTGTCAGTGACGATAATCCGTGGATTGTTTTTATCAGGACCGTCGAGTTACTGACTAATTAAGCGCCTAGCCAATGGGTGCCACTTGAGATAATCATTAAGCTCTAGAGGATGACGCAAATTAATCATAAAAATCTGGGGCGTATCAATACATATATATTTGTTCAGAAGAGTGCATTTAGACGGAAGAGTTAACCAAAAGGCTAAATAAATTTCATCAAGGGATGAATGGATAATGCTCATATGCTCCCGGATTTGGCGACGTATCAACGTAAGGAAATCACAAGTCAACTTAAGCTAACCAGTTACTAGCATGCAAGTTAATCACTATATTTAATTAGTCTCAAGGATGATGTAAGATTTCTTTATACCCCTTTTGTAGTGCGCTTTCGTCAGCGCGCGTGTCCGCATTCCGCAAATGCTATCCGTTTTTTGAACAGTTTTTGGTCCCCCACGCGAAGACGAATGAGCGTTGAGCAACAAAAAGCACGGGCCCACAGAGCGATCGTTGAAGCATAAAGGACCACTATATTTGGATCGCTATCAATTGTAGAGATCCATGTCGGCCCACAAAATGTTTTGCATTTCATACGTGCTCCGCGAGAGGTTCCCACCCACATATGTTGGATGGAGGCAATAATTATAAAAGGCCGTGAGGCCCACTAGTGTCAGCCCATGGGCTCTCTCGGTGGGAACACGCCGCTGCGGCTGTTTCCACGTGGGCTTGGGCTCATTGAACGAAGCAGACCACCAGCCCACGATTAACCAAGAGGTTTTTGTCCCTCCTCCAGTGCACTCCTCTTCCCATCATCTTCTTCAATCCTGCTCACATTTTTTAACACGGTACAAATGTTGGAGTGTACGCGCGCTTTTTCTTATAAACATATAAATACGCATTGCACCTCTAAAGTACATATCTTAAAATTAATGAATTTACCATAGGCATGTCACAGATATAAGATTAACGAAGTCATCACAAATGCCTCATTATCGATGGGTATGCCATATAGTAAAAAAGATAATTAATCGTAAATGTGAGTACGCATGCTAAATTTAGAATTTGAACACGATTTCACCCTAAGAAGCCCACTTTACAATCGTACTTACAAACTATCTCGCCATTGAACAAAAAGTGCAATTTACATGGAGTGATATATTGATTTTTTTCTCTTTATTTTTGTATGATATAAAGGCTTTTCATTGGAAGATTGCAAGGTGAAAAAAG
This sequence comes from Oryza coarctata, assembly GCA_030770085.1. Taxonomy (NCBI): domain Eukaryota; kingdom Viridiplantae; phylum Streptophyta; class Magnoliopsida; order Poales; family Poaceae; genus Oryza; species Oryza coarctata. The sequence continues at coordinate 18,593,001 of CM061475.1, forward strand.
TGTCCACTACACTACAAAATCAAAAAATGGAAAAGCGGATGCAGGCGGCGACAGATAGAGGCATAGAGCCTTCCGAGCCCCTGATGGTTGGGTGCACGTCACGACCGGCCGCCTCTCTCCTCTGGTTGACCGGTCGGACTTGGACCTGATCCGGTCGCATCGCCGCAATCCGATACACGGCTCGGTGGCCTGACACATTGCACGGAGTGCATTACGAACGTGAGGTCACAGTTCATCGGCCACGTACGTTCCCCCTTGTCCCGAACCGTCACACGGGGGAGAGGAGTGATCAGTCTACGCGAGCTAGCTTGGTGGGTGGTGGCAGGCCATGGCCGTTGCTGCTGCGAGCACAGCTCACGGCGGCACCCACGGGGGGACGGCGGCTGCGACGACGGCAAGCCGTCTTGTTAGCACTAGCTGTTGTTCAGTCGCCTGCGGGAGAGGCCCAATAGAGTGGCCGGCGGAGAGGAGGAGGGCGCCGCGGCAGCGGCGGGATGTCGTTGCGGTCAAGGCCGGCGCGGCGGATGCGCGGCCGTCGTCGTCGTCGTCGGACGCCGTCTCCTACTCCTCCAGCATCTCCACCGACATGCCGCTCTACGATCCCCCTGGGGTAATTGACAATAGGCATCCTTCTGGCTGCATTGCCATGGATTGATGCGACGAGATGATCGGAATTTATGCGTGCTCGCCGGCGCGTGTGCAGGTGTCGTTCGACGAGTACCTCCTCGACCGCGAGCTTGTGTTCCGCACCATGTTCCCCGACGAGAGCAGGAGCCAGCGCCTCAGCGACGTACGTAAGCGAACCACCGCTGATCTCGCCGGTGACGAGCTGAAACTAACTGATCCTATGGCGTCGCTCGTTGCAGGAGGGGTGTAGAGTTCAGATGCTGCCGCTGCAGTTCCTCCTCCTCACCGTGCACCCCGTCGTCGTCATGCAGCTGCGCCACCGTGCCGGCGTGCTCGACCTCCGAATCGTGCGTACGCAAGACTAGCAAAATCCAGTAATTACATCTGCTTCGTGCAGCGCCGGTGAACCGTGCGCGCGCCATGTGTTTGTTTGTTTGTCTGCGCAGACGGAGTGGGAGCTGCGTGGGCTGGAGCGCGGCTACGCGCCGGCGAGCTTCGACCTCGGCGTGCACGGGTCGCTGGCTGAGGGGCCACCTCGAGATCGCCATCAGCTGCGTCCTGCCGCCGCCGATGCGCCTCGTGCCGGAGACTGTCATGCGCGGCGTCGCCGAGTCGGTAAGATACTTCGCCGCATGCCGGCGGCCAGAAGTTTCGGTTCTTTTTGGGCGATCTTGAAGATTGTGGCGTTCAGGTTCTACGGAGGCTCGCCGAGAAGATGAAGCGGGACGTCGACGTCGACCTCATCGCCGACTTCCAGAAATTCCGGCGGGAGAAGGCAGTGGCAGCCGCAGCCGGCGCAACCGGGAAGGTGAATGACATTGCAGACAGAGAAGGCTGAAGCCTGGATGTCTGACCAAAATTTCACACAAATATGATGCCTGAAGAACCTACTTCAACTACACCCATATACACATGGATTCATTTGCTTGTGGCAAGATCAGTTTTGTAAAATAAAAGTGTGGAAATAATTGATTTTATTCCTTATGTATCAGAATATATAAGCGGTCGAGATGGATCACAATATAATCACATAGCCATGCCACGATTAAACTACTATAATTATACTTTCTATAATTACAATAGACTAACATTCTACCGTAGTCTAATCGAGAGCATCGCTAACATTCAGGCTGGATCGAAACTACTGAAATAGTGAGGTAGGAAGGCTCTTGGTAAAAATATCGGCGTACTGTGATATTGTAAGAACATGTAGAACCCGAACATAACCGAGGGCGATCTTCTCTCGAACAAAATAGAGATCAATCTCAACATACTTCATCCGCTGATGCTGCATTGGGGTTGCTGGAGAGATATACAACACTGATATTGTCGCAATGGACTAAGGTAGCACGACGAGGGGGGTGATGAAGCTCAAGGAGTAGTTGTCGTGCTAGGTAGCTTCAGCAATACCATTCGTCATAGCACGATATTCAGCTTCGGAACTCGATCTGAAGACTGTATGCTGACGCTTGGAAGATCAAGACACCATGTTATCCCTGAGAAATACTGCGTAGCCAGAGCTCGACCGGTGAGTGTCAGGACAGCCAGTCTAGTTGGCATCTATGTAAACAACAAGATCTACAGGTGAAGATCGGCGCATGGTCAGCCCAACAGATATGGTGCCCTGTAAGTAGCGCAGGATCAGCTTGAGAGCAGCGAGATGCGGCTCTCAAGGATCATGCATATAGAGGCATATCTATCAAACTGTAAAGGTAATGTCTAGTCGGGTAAAAGTCAAATACTGCGGAGCGCTGGCTAGGCTACGGTACTATGTAGCGTCAGCGGTAGGCGGTCCATCAGCAGATAATTTGGAGTGTAGATCAACAGACGTGCTGTATGGCTTGCACACACTCATCCTGGCACGCTCTAAAATATCCTGACTGTACTACAGTTGAGAAAGAAACATACCATCTGTAGAGCGTGTCATAGAAATACCTAAAAAATGATGCAGCTGACCCATATCCATCATAGCAAACTCACGCCGGAGAACCTCAATGATGTGCTTGAGTAATCCAGCAGATGAGGCGGTGAGGACAATATCATCAATATATAGCAGTAAGTAAACCGTGTCTGGACCACGGCGATATATGAAGAGGGAAGTATCTGACTTTGTTTCAATAAATCCAAGCGACCGAGGTGAGAGGCGAACTTGTGATGCCAAACACGAGGAGCCTGCTTCAAACCATATAAGGACTTGTTGAGCCGACAGAAAAAATCTGAGCAAGAAGAATCCACAAATCCAAAGGGCTGCATATAGTACACTGTTTCAGTGAGAGTGCCATGGAGAAATACATTCTTCACATCTAGTTGATGAATGAGCCAGTTCTGAGATAATGCCAGGGAGAGAACAACTCGAACTGTCGCAGGCTTGACAACGGGACTGAAAGTTTCATCATAATCAATATCGGGTCGTTGTGTGAAACCTCACAGTACCCAACGAGCCTTGTACGATCAAGAGACCCATCAGTGAGCAATTTGTGTCGATAAATTTACTTGCCAGTCACAACTTTGACACTAGGAGGGCGAGGCACAAGACTCCAGGTGTCGTTGGCAATCAGAGCGTCATACTTAGCCTGCATAGCAGAGCGTCAATTGGGGTCTAACAGTGCATCACGAATGAAGCGAGGAAAAGGTGACATGGACATAGCGTGGAGGTTGAGGCGATCCACGGGCTGTGCAATGCTAGCTTTGCCACGCGTGCGCATGGAGTGCGCATTGGTGATCGGAGGGATAACTATCGGTCGAGTGGCAGTTGTGCGGCCGGTACCGCTGGCAACAACCTGCGCGCGAGCGGCAGGGGCATCAGGACCAGTAACACTCGTGGTCGGTGTGGTGCTGTTGGTAGCGACCTGTGCGGGGTGCACAGGGGCAGCGGCATCGGACGATGCGGACTCGGGCAACCACGACTCTGCACCAGGGCTCGACGGCGCAAGTAGGGCCTCGGGCATGGGGTGTGCCGCTAAGGAAGCTGTTGTACCTGCACGCACAAAACGAGCTCGAAGAACTGAAGCGGTGAGATCATGATCATCGATAAGAAAGTCCAGGACGGAGGGTGCCATGGGTGTGCTAGACATGTCAGAGAATAGGAAAAAAAGATTTATCAAAAACGACATGTCTAGAAATGAGAATGTGATTCGACTGAAGCTCGAGGCATCGATAGACTTTGTGCTCCGAGGAGTAGTCGAGGAACACGCATAGAGAAGAATAAGAGGCAAGTTTGTAGGGCGCTGTAGAGGACATATTAGGGTAACAGGCGCAACCAAAAACTTTGAGATGATCATAGGAGAGCTGTATAGAGAAGAGAGCGTAGTATGGTGTGGAGGAGGCGAGAGTTATGGTGGGGAGGCGGTTCATAAGATATGTGGCGGTGTGAAGGGCCTCAACCCAGTAAGCTGGAGGGAGACTCGCCTGAAATAAAAGAGAACGCAGAGTGTTATTGATGGTACGAATGAAATGCTATGTTTTACCATTTTGTTGGGAAGTGTATGGGCACGACATACGGAGGGCAACACCGTGGGAGAGAAAAAATGTGCGGGCCTGGGAATTATCGAATTCATGGCTATTGTCGCACTGGATGCTCTTGATGGTGGTGTCAAACTGTGTGCGAACATAAGCAAAAAAGGTAGAAATAGTAGAAAATGTCTCGGATTTGAGACGAAGGGGAAAAGTCTAAATGTAGTGAGAGCAGTCATCAAGAATAATAAGATAATATTTATATCCTGACACATTAACAAGTGGAGAGTTCCATAGTTCACAATAGATTAAATCAAAATTATGGGTAGCACGAGAAGTAGATAAACCGAAAGGTAGACGTACATGACAATCGAGTTGGCACGCATGACATATATGATCGATATCATCTTTATTACAGGAAATGACATTGGACCTAATGACAGAACTTCGCGCCCAAAATGACCGAGACAATGATGCCAAAGGAAGGTGGGTGCGGCGATGAATGCGGAGGTGCTGGTAGATGGTGCAAAAAATAGGTAGAGGTCACCGGAACTATTGCACTTAGTAATCATGTTTCTGATTTGTAGATTCTTCACAGAAAGATCAAATGGATCAAACTCAATGGAATAATTATTATCGGTGGTAAACCGACGAATGAAAATTAAATTCTTAATAATATGGGGTGATACTAAAACATTATTAAGAACAAGATCATGGTGCGATAAGGAAAAACGATGGGATCCAGTGGCTGTGACAGAAAGTAAAGCACCATTTCCCACAACAATAGATGAAGGAGTAGATGAAGAGGGTGGAGAAATGGTGGAGAGTATACCAGCATCCAAGGTTATGTGTGAACCGGCACCCGTATCAGCATACGACTCAAAGGCTGGTTGGTTTAGCGTCATGGTATTGAAGGAGTGCGCCAGGGAGTTCTGGTGTCAAGACCCTCTGTGAGTAGGCGTCCAAGACGCTATCTGATACGCTAGTGAGGGTGCCTGGAAGCCCGGCGATGCAGCTCTCCCGTAGTATGTGCCTAACGGGAGCGGTGAGGCACCGTATGTGTCTCCATAGGTGCCGAAAAGAGCACCGAAACCGTTATAGTGTGGGGCTATGTGAAACGCAGGCTGTGGCAGCGGAGATCGGCCGGACTGGTCGTACGGCCACATGCACACGGTTCCAGCCTAAGGGTGGACGAAGGACGAATACACGACCGTACCGGGAGGGGTGTGAAAAGATAGCGGATTAAAACCGCTCTGATATCATAAAAGTATGAAAACAATTAATTTTATTCATATATTAGTATATATAGATGATCGAAATAACTCACAAAGCAACCACACAGCCATACCACGATTAACCTACTATAATTACACTTTCTATAATTACAATAGACTAACATATTTTCTGTAAAGAATATATCAGCGTATGGAATGAATGAATCTACCTTTGTGAGATGAGTCGTAAAAAAAGGAAAAACAATATTTTTTTTTAAAGATTTCATGTGTGGCATCGAAAGATTTGGATCAAGAACGTGATTGCAGAAAATTGTCTAAAATAGTTTCATGATCCAATCTGACATCTGACATATACAGAAATAAGTAATTTACTCATGAACAAAATACGCCAAGGTGACTCGTGACTGACTCTCAAGAGAATAAATTATAACGAATGCCATATGCATAATTTACATGGACCAACTGGTAGTGTTGATCAGAGGAGGAAGAGGAAGAGCGGCGACGCCAGCAGCAGCACGCAGAGCGCCCGGCGAGCTTCGGACAGGACGCTGTCGGCGGCGTCGAAAGGGTTCAGTGGGCTGGTGCCCGGGCTCCCCCCGAAGGTCGACGACGACCCGTTGCTGAACCCCGGCGTGAACGGGCCGACGGATGAAGGCGCGTTCGCCGCCGGCGTGGTGCCTCCCGCCATGGAGCTGCATGCAAACGTGCGACATGTCAGCAACGGAACAATGGTTGACAGATTTCTTCAGAGAATGCTTACCTTCCAGAGAAGACGCACTGCCCTGAACCTGAAAATGACGAAAGAATTAGAGCCCAAATTCTGCATATAATTTAGAAAATTTTATGAACATATATAGTTCTTAAATATTGTAGCATACAGATTACAGATTACAGAAAAGAGAGCCAATATTTCTGGATAAGAACTCGACCTGTCATTCTATCACCTTTCTTGCTACTAGAATCTTGTTTTTTAATAATGTGAAGTTAGAATCAGTCAATTTCTAATTGCTGTTCTCCTTTCTATTTCTTCAATGATTCTTTTCTTTGATGATATAAAGCAAACATGTTGAGTGTTCTCAAATAAAAGAAGAAGAAAAAGAACTGAATTTGGCAGACACTGGACAACTGCAGGTGGCTTACTGGGATCGGTGGTGGTGGTGGCGGCGGTGCCGTTGAAGCTGCAGGTGGCGCCGGAGCCGGCGTTGCGCTGGTAGTAGTCGTTGTAGGCGTAGGACGCCAGAGCCGGCAGGTTGTTCTGCTTGTAGCACGGGCCCCCCGGCTGGATCGCCGCGCAGTTGGCGTGCCCCTGGCCGCACGCCCAGTTCAGCCCCTCCTGCAGCGCCGTCGGGTCCGCGTTCTGCAGCGCCACGCAGAACATCCCCGTCGCCAGCGACCGCCTCTTGCCTTCGCCTCCGCAGCCGCCGCCGGCCGCATCCTCGGACTCCGACGACGGAGCGCCCTCTGAACCAACTGCCTCGGTGTCGACGGTGTGGGTGATGCTCTCAAGAAGACTCCCTGTAATAAATTTATGAAATGAACTCTGAAAAACTTTGGCAAGAAACTGAGGAGCTAACGAGCTTATTAATCACACGAAAACGTCATTGCTCTATTGTATAGTCGTCTGAATGTTAATACATGTTCAAATTCAGAAATGGGAAAATGGCATTTAACTTCTCATGCTGAAATGGCGTATATTCTTCAGGTTCAGTAAAAAGACAGTAATTTTCAGACAAGTGCAGTAAGTAGTAGCCTGTTCATTTTTCATTGTAATAAATTTATGAAATGAACTCTGAAAACTTTAACAACAAACTGAGGATCTAATGAGCTTATTGATCACACAGAAACATCAAAGAAACAGTCATCTGAAAGCTAATCCATGTTCAGATTCAGAAATGGCAGTGAACTTCTCATTCTGACTAGCGATTACTGACTAGTAGGAGATATTCTTTAGGTTGACAAAAAAGGCAGTAATTTCAGACAAGTGCAGTAGTAATAGCCTGTTCATTTTTTCACTGGAAAGAGACATGAAAAGGATGGCAAGCAATTCCAAGCTAAGCAAGCTTCCTATGCACACTTTTTGGATAATTTGCAGCTTAAAGTCATCCACAAACAGTAGATCAACTCCATGGCAATGCATTGCAAGGTGTCGTTAGGAATCTCAATAAATGAGGAAAAGGAAAGCGAGAAAGCTACGCTACACACCCGATGCCTTTGCGACGAGAAAGACGAGCAGAAGAATGCTGCATCTTTTCAATCTTTTGGCCAACATTGTACTGCCCCAAGAACCCTCCACGGCCACCTGCAACCATAGCAAGGTTAGTACAAACTACAAAGTCAGAATAGTGGAGAAGCACTGCCTCAAAGTTCAGAGGTGTACATGTTCTCTGAAGAATTCAGAGATGTGCATGCTCTTTAAAGAACTCAGAGATGTGCATGTTCTTTAAAAAATTCAGAGGTGAAGCATACACAACAGCACAATGTGAGAATTGGTAGCCTTAGCCTAGAGTTAATCCAAACCTTAGCCTAGAATTAATCCATCCCTTGTACCTTACTACAATACAGCATTTGATGCTTTCAGACCAAACTGCATAGCATATTCCCACCTTAACACAACAGAGGTCCAGTAAGAGACGTCTTTAAGAAAGGGGATATAATGAAACGCGTCATCGTCAGACGCGAAATTTCAATCCCTTACTATTGACTCACTATCAAGTGACATGATTCTGTCGGCACGAACTTATATCACTATTCATGTAGTTTAATCCTAGTTCCAACAATCCTGACAGAATTTTGCAAACATGAACTGAAAATTTTAGGTGCACAAGGGGAGCTTATGGCCACTCAATATGATCGGCCAATGGAAACTACAGCTATGAATTGTTGGTAAAACTGAAACATCTAGCTACATATGGCCACCGAATTGTTCATAGCACATCAACAGCACTAAATATGACTGAATTGGCACAATTCAGACACCAGTAAGGCAGTAATATAATTTCTCAGCTTGGTTGAGCTAGTTTTATATCCAGTGAAAAAAAGGGTAAATTTGTTTTAAGGACAAACCAAAGGTGATAGAGTACTAATCTAGAATTCTCCAGCTGTGAACTGAAATCTGACTGTTAAAGAAAGGGGAAACGAAAGATCATGTTCTGCCAAGCCTAATCTTTAAAGTCTGAAACAAGATGATCATGATGTTGAGAACACACTGCAAGCATTTGCAAGGGAGTTAGTAGCCATCAAAGGGTATCAGAAGAAGAAAACCAAGGATTCTAGAACAGAGCAGAGCTGACAAAGAAAGGAACCAACAGAAAGTTCAAGATATCAAGAACGGGGAAACCTAACTCAAAGAAAAGAGTGATGATTGGAAAGGAAAAACAGATCAAATTCAGATCAATAAAAATATAAGGAAAAAGGAGCACCATAATTGCTGCAAGAACACGATTCTTCTAGGACTTAGAACACGATACTGAGAAGAATCATACCTTCACCACCAAGTTACTGATTTGTTCCAACTGCCAAGAACAATCTCCTCTCTCTCTCTCTCTCTCTCTCTCTTATGGAAAGACCTCGAACTTATGAAGTCTGAACCCTCAATTTGCGGGATATGAGCACAGCCGAGTAAGGAAAGCTGTATATGTGGTCTTGCCCTGCCTTTTATTGGCACTAAGTATATAGGAAGAGGATTAATTGTGCTGTTTTTAGGCTTTGACAACAGATTAGAAGAAATGAGTAGGCAATAATACTGCCAAGAGATGATATGGGATGGAGAGAGAGAGAGAGAGAGAGGAGACGATGTAATGGTTCAGACTTCAGATGAACGCAGAGTAGTTGGTAGGCAGAAAAAATCAACGGATTTTCTTTTTCTGTCGTGTTTATGCTGTCTGTGATTGATTCTGTCGCTATATAGAGCGTGTTCCTTTCCAAGCACACGATGGTATATACACAAACGGTGTGCTGCAAGATGCTACTTTCCTGATTTTCATGAGGAAATACGACTGATTTTTTCTTAATTTAAATGATCTGTCGTCCGTGGATTGTGGTTAAGTGGGCCAAACAGGCAGATCACTGTTTTTCTGGTTCTACTTTTGATCAGTGATCACCAAGAGTGCATGATATGCATGCTTAAGCCTTTTGATGATACACTAACGATCAATCAACCTGGCTTTATTTCACCTACACTTTGCCTGACGGCCACTCTTCACTCTGAAGAACAAGCAACCGCCAAGAAGCATCTCCATATGAAATTCGAAGGTACAAGAAAATTTGCAACAAAAAATGCTAAAAGCGTAAATTTCGTAAAGTTCCAACTCCTCTTCTCGGATCAATTATTCCCATGCTCGCATAAAGATCATGCTCACTCATCTTTTCATTTACTTTGCATACATGCATGCATTCCCTTTTCCTGTTCTGGAACAAAAAGAGAAGACCTTGATGCGTATTCACTTCCGAATTGTGAATTACAAAATGATAGTGATGTTCAGCTTTCAGTTTTACTATATTTCTACTCCATGCATCTTGTACTATCTTATCTTTTGTTCCATACATCCGTACGCCTATGGAGTGTACTGTGTACATGTGGAGGAAAGGTAGTGGAACAGGTGGTTGGGACTAGCACATCAAACATGAACAGAGTCACAATCAACTGAGGCCAATCGGTGGATAACACATTGGGTTCGGACCATTCCAGGGCTTTCTCATCCCCATCACTTCGATCAGTTAAGTTGATCCTAATCTAGAGTTTGTTTCATGTAGTGTAAATTATGGATGGATGCTAATCTTGAATGTTCCTTTTGCATTCTTCTGAATTAAACTTTGTTGTCTGAATATTTTTCTGTTTCCATACCTAGATTTAACCTAGCTCTGAACCCTTGTAAAAGCTCGCTATGATCTCTTGGAGGAATTGCAAGTATCAGAATAGCTATGCTGGAGATATATTGTCAAATATCATCAAACATATTAGCATAGCTATTCAAATCACGAATGACAGATCAATAGAAAGGAAATGTTATCATCATGCGCAGGAAACAAGAAAAAGTTTGGTAGATACTAGATAGGCCTTAGCCTTGAAGAGGGATGGAATGCATGCCAGCTTGAAACCAAATGTTCTACAACTCCTGGTATTGCAGCTTATCACCTTGCAAACTCTTTTGTCATTAGGCCAGTTTCTCACAAACACATCTATTCACCTTAATTTCAAGTAGATCAAATTAATATTCAAGATTTCAACGCACAAAAATTACCCAAAATTTCTTTTTTGAAGGTATGAAAAATTACCCAATAGAACATGACAAAAGAAAAGAAAATGAGGGGAAAGGCTCTGGGTTTCTTCATACCTTTCAGCCTTTCCGGGACCAAAAGGCCGGGCCCATGAATGAATCTTAACAAACACACGGTCCACACGACGACATCCACCGCCCAACCGCATCATCGCGTGACACGTGTCATGATCCAACGGCTGTACGGCACCCGTCCCCGCAATGAAGCCTCAGGCGGCGCGACGCGTGGGGCGCTCTCGTGGCCGATTCGGGGCTCCTCCGGAAGATTCTAGAGTGGCGGAAATCCAAACTCCAGAGGCGACGAGACGAACCAAAACTAAGCTCTCCCCTCCCTTCCTTCCTCCGCTCGAGCCCTCCGGCTGATCCGATTCGTCGCCCGCGGTAATTCCGTCGCCGTAATCGCTTACTAGGTCGGTTTCGATGATCGGATTGCTCATGTTTGATCTTCGAGGTGAGGCCTAAACTCTAGGAGAGCTGTTTACGAGCGGTAGCATGATTGTTGGGTGATTTCGCTTTAGATTGTGATCCGGATCGATGCTGGAAGTGCCTAGGTTGTGGTTCTAGGATTCTAGGTGGGTGGGTGGGTCTCAAATCTACTTGTTCGTTGGTGTGGTTGGATGGTTTTTGATGGTGTGGTACTGGTCGTGAAGCTTGGTGAATTTGTGGTTTTGTAGTGTGATGCTGTGTGGTTGCACTGAAATTCCACGCACAAGCTACAAACTAGTGGCGTTAGTTGGCGGTTGTAGTATGCGCTTGCACAGTTTTGTGCAATTGTTTGTCTTCGTAGTGGAATTGTGCTCTTAGGTACCACCACTATGTGTTTATATATATATATATATATATATCCTGTTGCTGTGATTAATATTGTACGGGCTTATTTCAATTAGGGGGAATATCCTTGCGCTATGCTCTTGAGACGCTTGATTACCTATTTTTTTGAATTGCTAGTGTATCAGTGCGATTACATTTGTTTGCTGATATTTTTTTTAACCTTATCTGTTGTTGTCCTAGGTTGACATGGGAAGAGGCTACAGTTACAGTCCATCACCACCTCCAAGAAGCTATGGGAGAAGGGCAAGCAGCCCAATCCCCCGTGGCTGTTATGGTGGTCGTGGTAGAGACCTCCCAACCAGCCTTCTAGTCAGGAATCTTTGTCGGGACTGCCGGTAAAATTTCTTGAAATTTCCTCTGTGCAGTAATTGTGCACGCACAACTTGTAGATGTGCTGTATATGAATTTTTTGCAACCATTACTTAAAATCAGTTTGGTGTCAAACTTGATGTATTTATGCAATATTGTTGGTATGCATCTGTGGCATTCTCAAGTTCTTTTGTAACGATGTGCTAATTGAGCTAAGCTGGTTTTGTGAGCCTATACGTGTTCACTTGGTGCTACTACATAGGTAATTGGAGCACTAGATTTCGATATTTACAAAATTTTAGTTCCGTTCTTAACGTGGTTACAGCAGCCCAAAAGAATAGATGTGCCTTTGAGTTGTATGCTGCATGATGCATGCCTTTTTGTGCGCATGTGGAAATTTGGTGCGAAAAATGGGCATCAAATTTAAATGCACTCCTGAATAGGAAATCAGGCATTCAGCTGATGCTTCACTACTTCCTTGGCAATTCTTTGTATGTACTGCACTGGGAATTACGTCTTTCCTCTTTAGCCCTTATAACTCACGGTACATTATGAATGCAGGCCAGAGGATCTTCGTCGGCCGTTTGGACAATTTGGCCGTCTTAAAGATATTTATATTCCAAGAGATTACTATAGTGGGTAAGTCTCCCATTTTAGACTAGTATTAAATGGGTTTACACCTGAAGAGACTACTTAAAATTTTATAGATGACATTTATACAGTGACATGAAAAATGCGCTCTGTGAACTTAAAAAAAACATGTGCTCTAGTTTTATTAACAGACATTAAAATACTTCTGTCATCCACTTGAGATTAACAGTGAAAACAAGTTTATGAAGAAACAAGTCTTTAGTGACGCAAGTCTGTTGAAGAGAAGGGAAGACACTGAGAGTTGCAAGTTAAGAGATATGCAACATAAGTATTAGAGATGAAGAGAAGAAATGTAATTATGGGTTTAAGAGATAGTGCAAGTCATGAAGAATTTGAAGTCTATATTTATAGTCTGACAGTTGCAAGGTCAGCAGTAGAGTGCACTCTTGTTTTACTTAATTTGTACTCAATGCTCTGCAACCCTACAAAGCTCCAACAGAACCATTGCCATTTTTTCTGTAAGATTGTTTTAAACCTTTTATTCAGACATCCATTTCTTTGTCTTTTACAGAGATCCGCGAGGATTTGGATTTGTCCAGTACTATGATCCTAATGATGCTGCTGATGCAAAATATTACATGGACGGGCAGGTTATTCTTGGCAGGGAAATAGCTGTTGTATTTGCAGAGGAGAACAGAAAGAAACCTTCTGAGATGAGAGCTCGTGACAGAATAAGGTTTATTGTCCTGCGCTCCCTTTCGTGTATACCTTATTATTAAACTCCAGAAGCATAGCTGCTTTATTCAATTGTCTGCTTGCACAATCTTGCAGTGGCAGCAGAGGTCGTTCCTATGACCAGAGGTACTCTAGGTCACCACGATACTCTCCTCCAAGGGGTTGCTCGTCTTACCGCAGCCCAAGGTACTCGAGGTATATATGCAAGCAAGCTCTTTCTGTCTTCAGGCTTTCAGCCTACAAGCTTCAACCACTGTTGCATTTCACAATGACACGCTTGAAAACACTTTGTCATGGGCAGGTCTCCTTCGCCTCGGTATGCAAGGCGCAGGATGAGAGAGAGGTCCTACTCACCTGTTGACAGCTTATCCAGATCAAGAAGTAGGAGCCCGATAGGTAAGGGATACGGTGGATCTACACGGAGAGAGAGATCGCTCTCTGTGAGCGGATGAAAGTATTAGCTTTGAAGTCTAGAATTACCGTTTGTCTACTACTGGGTACTTTCTATGGCTAAGCGAACCATATGTCCACTATGTGCTGTCGTGCTGCAGTAGTAGCCGCAATAACTTGGCAAAGATTGTGTCGTTATTCCTTTCCTGGAAGATTGCAAACGTATGACTCATCAGTTTCACGGTGGATGAATTCTGCTCACTCATCTTAGGGTTAACTTTTTGCGGTAGTTTGCTTTTGCTGTGCATGCTTCAGAAAACGTTTTTATGCGGTGGTGGTGAGCTTGGGGGTGATATCTTGGGCCTGGGCACATGGTTGAAATTTGGAACAGTTCCATGGTATGTTGGGGGGTAGATCTGACTTGTGAGCATCCAGAGTGTACAAAACAGATTCCCTCAAGGTAATTTTTGGGTATTTAGTAAAATTCTCCTGCAGGTTCCCAATGTCCGTCACAATTTTTACGCACGGCCTCTGTGCCCCCAATCCTGACTCTCGTGTGGCATTTGAGGCAGAAGCGGTGCTGTACGCACATGCCACCGTAAGAAATAGAAACAATCGATTGCACAGGAAAATTCAGGAAAAGCGGTTCTATCTTACCCGCACTACGTGGTCAACAAACTAGTTTTTGGATCCAATTTTAAGAGAATTGTTGAAGACAAAAGTGATTTAGGGGGAAAAATATTTTAGGATAGCCCGCCTCATACTCAACGATAGGAGAAAAGGCTTGAAGACATTGTTATTTTTTTATAAGATAATAAATATTATTTATAATTAGTCTAATTTTATCATAGTTTTTAAGATATATATGAGATGGAATAAAAATAAATCAAGTGATGGTAATTGAGGTGGTGAGATATTTCTATTTTTGAGAAATATAGAACGTTTGCTTCCTAATGAACATATTACAGTAATATTAACAAAATTTGGCCAAATGATTTTAATGCTTGTCTATAACCACTAAAGAGATAAAAAGTGAAGTGCATATTCTCCTAGAATGTTAAATTGGGATATTGTGTACTCCATAGATGTACAAATATTAGTCATTTACCCTATCTGTGATTTTAGAACACACAAATGGCATATGTGAAATCAACAACATCAACATCAACATATAAAATCCAACATAAACCACAAACTTTAAAAGACGGATTAATTTTTTTTTGAAAATGTCTCTTGCTCTTAGCTGAAATTTAGTAGCAAGCTTGATTTATTTTATGGGCTTGTCCTAACATATTTAAATTGTGTAGTGACAATTACTCACTAAAGCCCTTTTCTAAAAAATTACTCACTACAACCATGAAAATTCAAATTTTTGAGTTTTTTTGCTAAAAATTCAAATTTATATGTATGTTTAGAATGCGGAGATGGTATAAATATCTTTCATGTTTCAAATCAGGTGATATTTTGTAGGGTTTATTTGTAATATTTTCATATTAGGTTTTGTTCATCATGCGATAATTTTTTAGTTTCCTTTTAATGATAATTTGGATAATATGATAAGGAATATATTAATTTACGATGGTAATTTGGTTTGGTTGAGGACTTAGGGCCTGTTGAATTATGATGCTGGGGCTAAAATTGAGGGATTTATTGAATTGTGGGAAATTCAGGATAAAAACTGAAATAACACTGAATAGTACTATTTACAAAGATTATTTCATAATTTTCTGGAAATTGTAGGGGTTGTTTCGCAAAATATTCTAACATAGGCTCAAGCCTTTTTGGCCTTTTGGCCATTTAACTCGCGTGGGAGGCGGGCACGTGGGCCGACCCAGTCCAAAAAGGACTGTGGGGTAGCAGTTTGGGTTAGGTTTTTTTATTGCCGCTTCGGCCATAGCCGCCGCTGGTACCGTCACTGTGCCCTGTGGTGTTGCTTCCTGTGCCGCTGTTAACGTTAAAATTTAAAAAATCCAGCGATAGATTAGAAAGATGATCGACTTAAGCGAATTAGTGTCTGATTACTATAGAGAAGAAATCGATCGGATTAAAACAAGAAAAAATTTAATCATAAAATAGAAAACTATCTAGATAAGATCGAGTTTAAGAAGAAACGTGAAACCCATGATAGAGTATTATATCTCTTTAAATTGTATTAAGATTTAGTTAGTTTAGTTACCTATCTTAGAAATATTTTCCTTTATCTTTGTTAAGAGATAACGTCTAATGACTGTTGTAAATGCGTCGGACTCTGTAAACCCAGGGTATAAATATGGATCCTAGAGACATGTAATCATCATCCTTCGATCAATATAACTTCGACGCATTGTCATCCTAGGTTTTTACCGGCGGGGTCTGGCTCTCGACGTGGGGATGTATCGGTTAAGTTCGATCTCCAGTGAAGGGGTAAGTCTCGCCACTATCTTGATATGTCTCGCTCTGTCTAAGACTGCATCGGTTAGGTTCGACCTCTTAGACCGATCGGATATATCGCATCACATCTGTACAGGATCTATTGGGCTATCAAGCTCTCTTCGTCGTTGTCGGTCTTGTGCTGCATTGGTTAGGTTCGACCTACGAGACTGCCGACGATAAAATGAGTTTAGGCCTATAGGTATCTGTACGACGTTTCATCAGAATGTTAACTAATGAGTTATCTATATGTTGAGCATCACACCCAACGTATCGGCTCTTCGGGCGATACGCACCTGTCTTCAGAAACTTCCCTTTAGCGCCACGCCAAGCGCATCGGCCTTTTAGTTGATTCGCGCCTGTCTTCAGAGAGACATCTACTCATCGGCTCAGCTAGCCAATGGGTTCGATTCGTCCTTACTTCAGCACATCCGATCTGGCGTCCACTGTCCCATTGCCGTTGGTCTTGGTCTCGTACTGTCTCTATTAGGTCCGATCTTTGAGATTTGGCACTAGCAGCGTCATCACGGCGGATGACGAGTCTCGTGCCGCCGTATCTGGAGCGGAATCGGCTTTACAGCCCGTGCCTTTTATACGATTCATTGCCAGTTCGTATATGCCTTCGTCGGCTTTTTAGTCGATGAACGATCGCTATAGCTTTCGTCGACTTTTAGGAGGGATTCTACGCGCCTTGCCATTCATTGAATACACTCCTGTGCCTCCATCGGCTCTACGGCCGATAAATCAGGATCTCTGTTTCACCACACCCGAAGCTATCATATTCTTCGTCGACATCCGACTACGTCCTTATCGGCTCTCCAGCCGATGGAAGAGTGTTCTGATTTCTATCGATGATCAACCGATAGCAGGAGCCATCCGGACGTGGTCGATGACTAACTCGATTCTATCGGCAGCCAACCGATAGCGAGGGCTCATATCGGCCCGTTGTCCGACTAACCTTTTCGCCTCACCTCCTTGTCAATTACAGGGTTAAATTGACTCGCACGTTGGTACCCACACAATCGTGCTAGAGCCGAGTGAAAACCACGGTCCCCGACGTGTGTACCTTAAACCATGAAAAGAAACCGACTAAACTGCACTGAAGCTAAGCAGACCTTACAGGCATCGACGTGTTCGCGCCGGGCACGCGAGAATTCGACGTGAATAGCCACCGTACCCTTGTGCTCGATCTTTTCCGTCCCAATCTGTCGGAGAAGGGGATAGGAGATACGTTGCCGATAAAAGGTGGAGGAGGGCTTCCGTTGCCTGCATGCCCCTACCGTCTCTCCCTTCTTATTTCTCGACATCGTCGGTTAGGGCGATTTTCTTTTCAGATTTTTGGTGGGTAAGGTGACATGGCCGGTCAAGGGTGTGGGAGTGTGACTAGTGAGGCGAGTGACATAGGCATGTAGCGCGGGAGCACGATAAGGGTGCCTATTGTCGAGGTCCACCGATGTCACTACTTATCTCTTCAAAGTCAGCGGCGGCAGGTAATTAGAAAAAGGATCCATTTCTCTTGCCAGATTTTTTTTCATTGGATTTTTTCTTCCGCTATTTTTTTTGACGGTTTTAGATGGATAGCCCAGAACCTTCTCTCAAAACTTGCATTTTACATTGAGGTCCGCTAGACGGTTTTCCACCATTCATATGCCATCGAACAGCTCCGTGAGGACTGCAAATATGTGGCATACTTCTTCAGCCGAGAATCCCACTGAAGCTCTGCTCGAGGTGCTACGTGGTCCAGTGGGAAACCAGATCTTAGTCCCTGAATATAAGATAAGATTTATGGGGGAAATTATTTTAGAGGCGCTGATGCTTCCATTGTTGGTCTCATTTCTATCATCATTGATGGCCGTCGAGAAGCTTGTTGGCTACTGTTGCTGCACGGACGATGAACTGGGTCTGACTGACAGGCCGACCGAGGAGCGAAGAACATCACTTATACGGGCCAGGCTGAGCCTAGCAAGGAGAGCAACGCTGTGCAAGCCTGCGAGCAGCCCAGGCCAATAGGTCACTGACCCAGCGGGAAACACCCACCGTGTCAAGCGAAAACATCCGGGAAAAGGTTCATTTTAGGTGGCTCACATAAGGGTGTGTCCACCTCTGGTTTTAAAAACCAAAAAACCTAACGTATTTTTCTGTACCAATCTTAATATCGGTAGTTGATACATGATACACAGTATATTCGGATTGAATGAAACTTAAGAAGTACGTATACATAACTAGCCAAGATTTATTAGAGAAAAAAAACAGCAGAAACCGAAGTAGTAGTATGACCTAGGTAACGTGCCCACAAATAGTAACTGGAGTCACGACGTAAGGTAGACTAGTTCTTTGATCATTATGCTAGCATACTAAAATACTGATAATGACTTCTCTTATGTCTTACTATAATTTCTACTAAAAAGATAAATTGAGCGGTAAGTACAAAAGTAACTAACACCACCTAATATGCTTATATATACATAGTTTTTAAGAATGGATTAGTTTAATTTGCACAAAATAAGTTTTCACAATCATTTTTATAACTCCTATGACCTAGTCATTTCTACTGAAAATAAAATTATATTCACTTGTTTAATCATACGCTGAGGGTCACGTCTACCCTTCCCTAAGCCTCACTTGGGTTGGCGTGCCATCAGGACCAAATTTACTTTCTTGACCATTCCAATATACCCATTCCACGTGTAGCATTCACATATATCCAATATTTTCACCGTTTCCACCAAATCTTATATTGGTTTTTTAAAAAATATGAAATTAGTTAAGAATAGTAGAAGTCCTGAAGCTACTTTAACTATAAGTATGACTATTCGAATATATTAATTTACTCACACTGTAGTGGATATATGCTTTATCCGCACTCCGTAACTTGTCCAATACATGAGGCCTATCATAGCATGTTTTTTTAGATCCTTTATAAGAAACGGTACCCGTCCCATGGACTATGCACTCCATGCACTATATGGTGTCCCACACCAGCGATGAGAGGAGTCCTGAGTTCTCAAAATTTTCAAAAGCAAGGAGATATAACAAAGTTCATGACTCGCATGATTGTATAATGTCCCATATGATATATTATCATCAAGTTCAGAACCACAACACTTATTAGTACCGCCACACTCAGTGACCTTAATCCACCATGTTTATGCTCATTCAAGAAGATATTTAGTTCGTTTTCTATATAGCCTTTTAACTCGCTCCTTAATTGACTAGGTTTGGCACTATCTTTTATCGGACAACACCCAAATTCTAGTAGTCGCCCTAGTTTAAAATATATTTTTTTATTAATTTTTGATTTTCACAAATAAGTTTTTACACCACTTCGCGAGATGGTAAATCATGCATCCATCTCTTCTTTTCTTAATAGTCACCATTGCCCTTATCCTTATTACCAAATGTGAGGAGATCTTCTATTAAGCATGTCTAAGCATCATCAATAGTTAACTAAGGACTCAAATATAATTATGACAATCAAGTTATATGATAACAATATCAAGAAAGGCTTAAAGATAAGGTAGGTACACATTTTAGACGTAGTATATAATTTTATTTATAAACAAAATATTTCATAATTGGGATTAACATAGCAAGGAGAAGGATATAGTGGCTTACCTTTCTTGCTCTTAATCTTGATCTTTGCTTTATCTGCTTGAGGGCATCTCCACGTTCTCACTTTAAGGATGGTACAATCTATACACATGATAAATATCAAAACAAGCAATAATCAAGAAAAGCACATAACATGATTTTAAACTAAAGGTTGAGATTAAAATAAACTACTATGCTCCTAACTTATAGATAAAAATATTAGTGCTAGGGGTTTTTAGTGGTCGCTTAGTAACCGAGCATTGAAAGCGACGTTAATTGCTAGCTTGTTTGTATGAAGTTAGTCTCTACAACCATCTTTGATTTTTAGATCTAGCCACGTGGTCATTAATAGTGTCAAGGAAGGAATAGCCTATACGGATAAACATAACTATGCATCTTAACGGGGGAACTTGGATTACAAGCATTAATAAACATTTCAGTCATTGCTCATATACATGTTGTCCAGATTTTCCATTATTTTATTTTATTATGCCTTCAAAGGGGTTAAAGCTCACTATAGTATTTCCTAACTTGGTTTCATAAATATCAGTTGATGTAGGTCCAGGTTTTTAGTTGTTCGTTTAGGTTAGGTCAAACTTGATTTTTAGTATTTTATTTTGAAGTAATGTGGATGGAGCATACTAGGTTTGTTTTGTATCTAGCCTCCAATTATTTACAAACTTATATAAGCATAATGTATTATATTTTTAGCTTAGGCTGTGTGGTTGGTCATATAGATATCATGAATAGGATTTCAACCCACTGTTGTTTCAGTATATTAGGTCCATTATCAATTTATTATCCATTAACCTTTGTATATATATGTGTCAATTTTGTTAAATAATCATCTTGTGAGTTAAAATTTTATTCAGTCAAAAGTTGATTTTAACTCTTCTGTGGGGATAAACTTTTAGATTTTAATCTAAAAGTTACTTATAGTTTAATTTTATTTTGGTGAAATAATATGGCCTTTAGTTTATACAGCGGATTTAATGTTTGTTGTTGATGCGATTGTGTTTTTTAAGTCCATGTTTATTTATTGGTTATGTAGGCATATGTACTATTTTTTAAAAACATTGAGTATGGTCAATTTTATTGTAGGATTTAATTAATTATTTTGGTTTGTCTTACAAATTAAGAATAAAATATTTTGGTGTAATATTTTATTCCTTCGCTAGATTGTAGATCTTAAATTTAAAAAATTTTAGAGAGAAGTTTCACTTAATTTGGACTTCATTTGAATTAGTTATGAATTTTGTAAAGTTGGTTCAGATTTTAATTCTATTGAAAAGTTTAAACAGCACTGTGTGGATTTTTTTTCTTTTTCTGAATTATTTTCTTAAAAGAAAATACTTGCATCAATGAGATCCCACATTTTTATATTTAGGAAACAATTATTCCTTAATAGGAAAAGGGCTCAATGACAGATAGGGCATGGTCAATGGTTGACTTTGTCAATGTGACCATTAGTGGCCTTGGGCCCACATGTCAATGAAACATATAATAGAACATAGTTTAAATAGGTTTTGTTAACATACAGGGCCCACACGTAAGTCTCTAGGATTAACCAACTAATTAACTTAATCTAAGTTATTAGTTACTAACAGAAAAGTTAATAGCTAAACTCACATATAAGTCTATGTGTATCATCATTCTTTCCTTTTTCTCTTTCTCCTTTCTTTGTTCTTCTTCCCCTCTTTTCTTTCTCTTTTGTTTGAGCAGTGCATAGCCAACGAGTAGCGTTGGGCGCGAGGTTAGATAGCAAAGGCCAAAGGAAAGTGGCGGTGATGAGGTTGTGAGCGGCTCAGATCGTGGTCTAAAGTCCCACGAAAGCCGACATTGGAGAGGAAGAAGGGTTCTAGGGCACGACTAGGCGGCCATGGTGGTGGAGGGGCTCGGGTCGTCAATGATTAGAGTGCTCCAACGGTCTTCTGCCAGACTTGAAGGGCTAGAAGGAGCTAGCGGGGTGCGGTGAACCTA
This sequence comes from Oryza coarctata, assembly GCA_030770085.1. Taxonomy (NCBI): domain Eukaryota; kingdom Viridiplantae; phylum Streptophyta; class Magnoliopsida; order Poales; family Poaceae; genus Oryza; species Oryza coarctata. The sequence continues at coordinate 18,614,428 of CM061475.1, forward strand.
TTTCCTAGGCTAGCCATCAATAAGGTGGCCCGGGATAGGGTGTGAATGGCGACTAGCCAAGAAGAAGAGGGGATCGAGCAGTGGTTCACCAAGGCTCAATCTGCCAATATGGTCAGGTATTTAGGGACTAGGGATGGAGGAGAAGATTGAGGTGGAAGGGCTCGTCGGAATTTGGTTTAAGGCAGCAGGAAGCTCGGTCATGGTGGTAGTAGAGATAAAGTAGGGGATGCAGAGCTGGAGGCACCGATCGTGGACACACTGGGTGCACACCAGGTGTTCGATTGGCATTCCTAGGTTTGGATCGCCAACTCTGGCCTTTCTTCCCTTGTTTAGGCAATCGAGGCAGGTGTTGATGTCGATATTGTGTTGTGTGAGGCTTTGGTGATAGTAGAGGAGGAGAGGAGCCGAGGCTGGTGTGCACACATACTCGGTGCATAGCAAATTGCCCTCAGCGTGGTATGGTGTCTTGGGGGAGAGGAAAGGGATTGGGAGTGAGGGATCGAGCTCGGGGTTCATGAAGAGTTAGCAGAGCTTGGGCGGTAGTCGTGGTGAGGGAGGCGGTGTTGTAGGGTGCCACAAAAGGAGGATGCGATATCAAGCAGTTGCCAACTTTTTATAAGTGTTTGTGGCTTGCAAGGAAAGCCAAGGGGAGGCGGGGAGCTTGGCGAGGCTAGTGAGGACAAGGCCACGAAGTCTTCACAATGAGATAGGACGACGAGGCATGGGGTTGGCTTGGCAGTGGTCGGCACTCAGGCTTGTGAAGTCGCTGTGATGTGATGCGACACGAGGTCAGCTTGATAGAGAGAGCGAGGTGTGTGTGTGAGGCTGGTGTAGCATGAGGGTGCTGGCAGGTGACAACGAGACATAGCAATAGGAGTCAACCACAAATTAGCACACGTGAGGCATGGCGGAACAGCGCGTCGGGGCAATTGGGCTTGACGGAAGAGAACGACGGAGTAGTGCATGGAGGCCACGGTGCGACAACTCGATTCGAGATATTATGGTGTGAGTGGCATGGAGCTTGGCTGAGCAAACGATGGAAGCAATGAGACGGTGAGAAGACGGGATAGGTGAGATAGGCGGCGCACAAATGGAATGAGGCGATGATACGGCCCTACACGAGAAGAAGACGGCTCAGCGTTGTGCAGCTTGTGACTATGCGGAGCAGGGTTGTGGCTGCAAGCGGGTGAAACCAGTCGGAGGGCGAGAGAGAGAAGCGACGGGACGACGATGCTCGACCGAAGGAGACCAAAACGGCGATGGTTGGCACCTGGGTGAGCGGCCTTGCTCGGTCTAGCTGAGCTTGGCTTAGGCAGCGTTGGCTCGTGCCTAAGCCTAGCTTGTTTGGCCAATTAGCTTGGTAGGCTAGATGTCTTATTGGGCCGCTCGGCCAGTTGGGTAGAGGCTGGCTAGGGTGATCTGGTGTGCTATGCTAGCCTAGCTAGGCTGCTCGGCTAGCTTGGTCAAGCAAGCTGCAAGCTAGGTGATGCTAGTTGCTGGTTTTGATGTGCTTGGCTTGGGTTGCTATAGCCTAATTTTGAAAGTAATTTTATGCATTTAAGAATATTCTTTTTTAAGAGGATATTTTAGAAAATAGTTTTAGAAATATTTTCCATAGGAGAAATGTCATTAGGAATTAATTTATATGTTTGAAATTATCTTTTCCTAGAGGGAGGGTTTAGAAAATAGTTTATTAAATTGAAAAGGTGATCTCTTTTTCGAGAAATGTTTTATAATTCTAGAAAGGGTTAGACTTCATCAACCATAAATTTATTTTTATTCTTTTATTTATGGGATTAAACACTTTAATCTCCAAGTTGCTTTTATTGTCTTTATTTAATTAAATGTATGATTATGTATGAGAAATTAAATTGCCTCCATGCATTTGTTAGGTATATTTAATGTGATTAGGATTGAAAATTAAATGGGTATTTAATTTTTTATTACTCGGGTTGTTCTTTATTATTTGCAAAAAGAACTCCATTGCCCAATTTAGTTGCTGTAATTATCTATTGTGATAATTTAATATTTTTACTTACCTTAAGAATTAATAGTTCAGTTAATAATGCACTTTCATTACTGCCCTTTTATACGAGATTGGTAAATTAATGCTTTTGACTCATTTAGTTGATTTAGTATATTGATTTACAAATAAAGCACTCAAAATCTATCATGATGTAAAAAAGTTTTTAAAAAAAATTCAAAATTTTGTGTATTTTTATTATTCAGATTTTTAGGTTGTTACATGTTGAGTTTGAATCGTGTATCTCATTAGCAAAACCGGATGCAACGTAAACATGTGAAACCGTATCAGTCAGAAAATAAAAAAGACCCACATGTCAGTGGGTCGCACCTCATCCACCTCACCCTATGTCCTCTGTCTCCTCCCCAAATGCGGCCGGCGGACAGCAGACGGCCATGACGCCGGTGGCGAGGGGGTCGGAGTCGCCGAAGCCCTCGGCGTGGGCCAGGGCGGCTTCTCCCATCGAGGAGCGCACAAGGACACGGCCAACCGCCGGGCGGACTGGTCGTCGCGCGCGCTCTGCGTCCTCTTCTACTCCGGAACTGGCCGCCGGGTCGAGCTCACCCATCACGGAGCGCCATCGTCTCCTCGAGCTGCGGTGGGATGACGACCGGCTTGGCCTCGCGGGCTTGCCGGCTCCCTCCTCTCCTCCTTCACCGTCGCAGCCCCCTTCTCGCCGGCCGGCCACTGCCGCTGCTGTTGCCGCCTTCCCGCAGCTCCTGCCGTCGACTCCGCGTCCCCTGAGGCCCCGACTACGCGACTTCGCCGCCGCCTCCGGTAGGCCGCCTGCGCCGTCCTCGCGCGCTTTCGCGCCGTGAGAGGCGGAAGCCCAGGGTGCGCGACCACGGCGTCCGCTCCGCCTCCTCCCAAGCAGGTCCACTCTCCCCCACCTCGACGGCACACTCCGGTCCGCTGCCGTCACTCCGTCGCCGGGAGAGATGGGGAAAACGGGGAGAGAGAGCAGGAGGGAGGGAGAGGAGGGGAGGAGAGAATATGACATGTGATCCCACCGATTTTTTATTGTGACTGATATATGAATCGTAGGCGTAAATATCATATCAGATAAAGCTAAAATCAACAAGTATATGCTTATCACGTCAGTTAAAACGATATTTTAAAAGATTAAAGATACATTATATCTGATTTTATAATTGAGCATATAATTCAAACCTAAAGTTAACTTTTTTCCAAACATCCGTAGTAGCACCCGAAAAACGGCCGCGCGCGTGTGCGTGGAGTGCGATGTGAACAACGAGGTGCACATGCGTTCGCTTCCGCGGCAGCAAGGCCCACCCAAGCAATGGGAGCTGTTCAGTGGAGATGCGGCCGATGACTCGCGCGTTTTTTTTTTTTGGGGGGGGGGGGGGGGGGGGCGTGGTCATGTGTAGTGATGCAAGTTATAAACTCTAAACCAAGCAAATTAAAATACCGTGACCGACTGAGCGCCATCTAGCAGGGCAACACGAGCCAATAGTATACAACCGCCGTAATGCAGTCGCATAGACTGGAACTGAAGCATGGGCCAACCTTGTTGGCAACGGGTTGGAGGCAGTATAACTAGTCAGTTACCTGGGCTTCCCCTTGACGCGCGAACAGGAGCAGCCAGTCAAGCCACCCGGTGGGGTTCCGTCCACGCAGCGCAGCACAGAAGGGCACAGGCGAGCAACAGCCAGCCGGCCATGACAGTGGAGACACCCACCGTGTCACGCGGAAAAACGCCAGTACGCGGAGCCGGAAAACGCCCGCGCGATGTGAACGACGAGGAGGAGCGCGCGTGCGACCGGTGACCGCGCGATCTAGCAGCGCGACATGGGCAATAGTATGCTACTGCCACCATCCCGTGTAACGCATTTAGTTGCATGGGTCGTCAGCGTTCTTTGGCAACAGTCGCAGGCAGTATAAACCGTTGGAAGGATGTATGCAGTTGGTAGAAATGGCTTCTGCAAGTTGGAGTAGTTCTCTGCCGAGAGACGAACTTGAAGTTGGACTTGTGCAAGATGTTAGGCCCACGAAAAAAGCAATCAATCAATTGTCAAACCCACGGTCTACTACCATGCTACTACTGCAGTAGCCAGTATAGAGTATAGCACTATGTAGCCAAGTACTGCGATGCAAGTTTACACAGCTTTGTTTTTGACTTTCATTTCGATTCGCCTCTCTGACTTAAACTAAAGAACCGGGACAGCTCAGTCGCCGGAATTCAGGTCCCCAAAGTCGCAGGTCTCCTTGTCCACGAGAACATTGGACGGCGTAGACTTCGCTCCAGACCACACTACTTTTCGCTTAATTACTAATCTATTCATCCCCTCATTTGTCCACTCTTACTAAATCATCAGGTAATCCTTTTTCACGGAGGATCTAAAACAGATCATGCATATGTACGCAGATTATATATCAGCCGACGGAGAAAGCCAATGTTTGCGACCACACAATACGCGTGTTGACTCGGTGTTAATTTGGATTAGATGGATGTTAACTTTGGTCCAATTTGAATCGTTTCGTTGGGGCATTAACGTCGAATCCCTGATGCAAGATGATACCCTTCAGCTAAGCACTATTTGGATCACTGTCAGTGTCATATATTTGCGGTTGCTTCATGCGAAAATTTTCAAGCTAAGCTCTTGGATAGTTATTAATTTTTTTAACGAACTAACAATTTTATTGAATATAGTAGAAAAAAAAGATTATGACTCTAAAAGGTTGTAAAAAAAAACAAAGCATATCACCGCATGTTGATGGTGTTAATATACTCCAAAGAACTAGTACCACACCAGACGCCGCCAACCTTACAATGAACCCATCACCGAAACGCTGACCAAAAACTCCAAAAAGTTGATCTGTAGCCTTATGGACATCACTAGCAAAAAGCAAAAATGGTTACAGAGGGAGAGGGCGAGAAAGAAGAAGATGCACATCTCCCTCATACAAACCTGTTGCCATCCAGGGGCACCGCTTTAACTATCTAAAGGCTGAAAAGGCAAAAGACAAAACCTCCAAAGCGACGCTTCCAGGAAGGACACGGTGCCGTAAACGCCATCACTGTTGCCCATGGGACTCATTTTTCACATAGAGAACACTGCTAGAAAAGGAGCGAAGTGCCTCAACAATGCCCTCAAGAGGGAAAATGGTGCGTTGCCAACCCAGTAGCCATCAAGGAAGGCTTCTGTCTATAGCCTACCCTCTTCTACAATCACAACTCCATCCCTCGCCAAGCGAAACTTGCTGCCGACGTACAAACACTGTTGCACCAATGCCTATCCCTAGCCAACCTCCTCACATGTTATGATTTTCGTAGTTTGCATAGGCTCTTGTCACTGTAGCCCGCTGTCTCCCACCTTTGACAAGCTGAGGGTGGGCTGCCACTAACATTGCCACATACGGTCAGCATCGTAGCCGCTCTCTGCTACATTGACACCCTATCGCCAGTCAACCACCGCCCAAGAGTAGGCAGTCTCATATCAGACCACCATGCTTCTCCCACAGGGTAGCTATCACTTAACTAGGTCACCACACATTATCGTAAGGGGTGAGGACCTCCACCTCCGACATGACCTTGGCCTACCTTATTGCCACACTACTCACCATCGATGGCCAATGAGAAAAAAGGGGGAACAACTGCCAACGTCACCACACCTGGTTGCTGCTGCAGCCACATCCATCCATTCCTACTACAGCAGTAGTCACAAATGTTGTTCTCTCGTCAACGACAACCAAGCCCAAGAGGTGGGGAGAGCAACTCCTAATGCTGCCACACTCGATCGGCGTTGTAGTCACTCCCATGCAACCCCGTAGCAACCGTCAAGCGACGCCAGTAGAAGAGTACATGGCGAGGAACGAAGCTACCACCGTCGACACTACACCCGTTAATTGCTACAAAAGCTCCTCCTATCCCTACAGCCGCCACCAGTGTCTCCACCGTAATACCAATGCTGTTTGCTAGGTGCAAGAAAGGGACTTCATTCTGGGTCTACTCCCACAGTCGCCGCCTCCACCGTCCTTCTGACACCAGCAGCTAATCTGGATAGGAACTGCCACCGACACTGCCTACCCGGTCGGCGCTGCAGCCACTCTTTACATCGTCGTGCCCACCATCTACGCCACATCGTCGTCGCTGCTGGATCTAGATCTAGGAGTGCTAGATCTAGACACCTCCGTTGTCACCTTTGCTCCCACAACCACCCTCCATCGCTGCTTGCATCTCTACCACGCGTTGGCTCCTCTTTCATTTCGCCGGCTACCAGCCTCTCGTTGGACCCTCAGAACTAGGCAGCTCAACCTTCGTCTCTTCTCTCGCTTTGGTGCCCTCACCACTGTAGTTGGAGGTGAGAGAGCCCTGTTGCTACCCCTTGACTTTGTCGGTGGTAACTCTAACAGCGGCAAGATGGGAGAGGAAAGAAAAGAAAAGAAAAGAAAGATGAGAGAGGAAAGAAAAGAAAAGAAAGGAGGGACGGTCCCTGTTTTTTATTTCCGGGTCGCGCTAGTTTAGCTTCAGGTTAGATTAATTACGTGGTGCAGTGTAACAGTGCGGCGTCAGGCATATGGCTCTATCTGTTTGTCGGTGAAGCCGACGTCGCATGCAGAGAAATTAAGAACGTTAGCTTCAGATAGCGGTCGAATTGTACCGATCAGATTTTGGTTTAAGCATGGATTTTTTTCCCATTTGATGGGACTGATTGGTGTAGAAGAGCTCCACGTTTCAACAACTTATCGTCAACTGATGATTAATTGGTTAATTCGTTGGGCCCCTGCAGCCACTTGGGATAGGCTACCACTTCTGTTATCCAATGTATCATTCAGAATTCATAAGTAAACTTCAGGCAAAAGAAAAAATAAAGAGAGGAAATTTTGAAATACAAACGTGAATGTTAACTTTTACACCATAAATCGTTGTTTGCCAAATTAAAGTAGTCTTGAGGACAAGTTTACTCTTACCAGAATATTTGAAATTCAGACGAAATGAAGTTTCCTAAAGTTATATAAGAAATGAAAATTCAGATGGCGTGTAGTACTGCTGGCAGCAAAGCCATGCAGCATGTATAATAGTATTACCAGAGTAGACATGGATATATAGCGTGCTATGATTTTTATGGAGTATCTCACTACAAAGACCACCGTTACCGGATCAAGGATGATCAAATCAACCATATTAATTTCTCAAATAATAATTAATACAGGGAATCATATAATACTTGCACATGTCCGTAGCAGTCACCGAAAGATCAGAGTACGTACATGGTGTTATTAGTTTAATTAGGACTTAAAAGAAATGCTAGTTAATGCTGCCAACAGCTGGAATTGTTGTTGGCCAAGCTGGAGTCTCTTCTACGTACACCTCCCATACAGCTCCTTTATTTTTTAAGTCAATCATGCTACAATTGCTTTCAATATTTCGTCGGTGTGGTGATTAATCATATCCAATAAACAGGTCATACAAAAGCAGGAATCCCATTTGACTCCTCAATCCAATCCACATCTCGTTGCTTACCTACTCATATGGGGATTTTATTTGTGTTTCTTTTGTGTGCCAAGTCAAAGGTTAGAGGTGAACTTTTAACCTAACAAACTTGTAAGGATATGAATAACCCTTTTTAAGAAAAAAAATAATGACATGAATATTAGTGATGCTGCTGCATGGTCAGCATCAAGATCTTGTAACAGTGGATTGGTGATGCTGTAGCAGCTGCCTTCGAAGTTGTCCTGTGGAGAGGTGGTAGCTATGACTGTTTCTATCTGGACCTATACAAACAACTTGGGCAAAATCATGATTCAGATTTATCTCTTTTTCCAAAGCTAGTGAGAAAGTTTGTTTTTGTCTAGTTGTGGACTAGATTTCATTTGCAAGGAATATAGAGAACTCTAGTTCATCAACAGAAACAAGGTGTTGCCTTCCCGGTGAAATGTCTCTGGTTGTAGCGGATGGACCACCCGAGCTGGGCTGCGTTCCTGATGGAGCACCCACAAGGTGTTTTTGATCTGTTCAACACCTTCACCTTGCTTTCGTTGGGCAATAGGCTAGATACTCTATTGGTTAGATTCATGGCTTGACTGCCAGGCAATTGCTACCATCACATCGGACCTCCTCTAGGTCGTGCTATTGCGATGACGTCATTCACACACCGTCCCAGAGGGGTTGCCTAACAATGTATGGCTTCAGGGTATCCAAGAAGAGCTGATGGTCTCTGTGCTCAACCAATTCCTAGTGGTTTGGGATAAAGTACAATTGATCTATCTGTAGTCAGATGCGAAGGACTAACTTTTGTGGTGATGGACAAAAATCGCTGAGTTTTCTATTGCTTCTACTAACCAAATGTCCTTCGTGGGGCAATAGTTCTTTGCATGTACTGATCTCCTATGGCACACTTAAGAGCCACTAAAGTGCAAATTCTTCCTCTTGTTGGCGCTACAAAATCGGTATTGGACTGTAGATCTGATGCTGCGCTGGGGCATGGATAGCCACTTTGTATACCCTCTTTGCACCTAGGAATTGGAGTCGGTCAAACACATCCTTTTAGATTGTGTCTTCACTCGCCAAGTGTGGCTAAAGGTGCTTACCCCCCGCTATTGCTCCTAGTTGCTCTTCAAAGGTTTAGAACCGGTGGCAGAAGGCACGAGGACTCCTACCGCATAACCTCTATCATGTCTTCAACTCGTTGCTACTCCTGGTCTCCTGGTAGCTATGGAAGGAGCGTAATGCTTAAGTCTTCAATGGGACACTATCCCTTGTCCTATTGTCGTTGATCTCGTCCTATAGGAAGGACGGTAATGGGTTTTGGCTGGTGAATCTAAGTTAGGAGTCTGGTTAGGAGAATAGGATTTTCTTTTGTCCTTTGAGGTGTTTCTTTCCTTTTGTTGTTGTGGGGGCAATCTAATCCATAATAATGTACTATGTGTTGCATACGTCTTTTGGCTTGTGCTTTATATAACCTGAATGCTTTACATATAATCCTTTTGCACGCTCTAAAAAATCAACTGAAACAGTAAGAGCAAAGTAGTACAAATAAGAGTATATCAACTATACATAAACATAAACATAGGTGCTATAGAGTTGGGTTTAAAGTGTCAAAGCAATCACTCAAAATAATTGTTTCGATCTCTGTCACAAAAAATATAAGAAATTTGGGAGAAGACAGAAAGCACCCTAAAAGTCTCAAAGGAATTTAAAATCATAAGGTGAACCTCTCGCCAGAGTTCTAAAACATACCATAGGAATTTTTTCAATCCTAAATCTATGTTACATTATAAAAATAGCTTAAAAGAAGTTATCATGTTTGCTCTTGAGATTTAGATGTGATAATTAGATTTAGATTATAACGGCGTCGATTTAGTTATATTTAATATACAAACCATACGTATGCTGATCATTCTGAGAGTTATTTATTAAATCCTCTTTTTAAAATATATTACATATAAATTATTATGGTGCCTATGGAAACAAAAGCAGAGAGTTGTATAATAAATGTAATTTTTTATTTTTAAAATCTATTGTATATAAATTACAACTGTTGTCCATAAAAAAAACTTAGTGTAATATATTAAATCTAGATTCAACCAAAGATTTAGGTATGCACAAATGCGTGAGAAACCTACTAGTTCCCTTGAAAGCAATCCAGCAAACCAAGCAGAATGTATATGAATTCTTTCTTTGGATTGAATTCTTGTAATTAGTTTTTCTCCTCTAAAAAAGGAGCCCTTAATGCAGTGTCCTGAGCCTTGCCACCTCACGCTGCAGTAGGGGGTAGAGGAGAGAATGGAGTAATGAACCGTAATGAGTGAGTCATTGCATTGGCTGGATCAGCAGCGATCAGCAGGAGTGCCGGCTGTCACGCACATTACTCTGACATACAAACATGATTCATTTGAGTTGGCATGTGATTACTCCGTATTTAGAGCGGTTTTGTCAGAACTTGCAGCTAAGCAGAGCGTGCGCCCCCAATGCGCCACACGTCCGTCGTCTAGAGTACGGTGGGTATGTACATGCAAGTACTGCACGCTGTACGGTCCCCTCATGCGGCTTGACTACGAGTAGTTCGCTGTGCAACTCCTTTGGATCCCAAAAAAAAAAAAACAGCTCGGATCTGCAGCTTTGTTCTCTTTTGTGATGCGCTCTGCAGATAATGAGCCATCTGACTATCTGAGTGTTCTGCCTTTTGACCACCGCACGCGCTCTCGCTCGTAGTCCGGCTTCTTCTGAGTTTCTGACCTTGCATCCACACGTGAGATGGAGTAGGAGTACTCCCTGGCTTTCTGCTAATTCTTCGGCGCCAAAAGCAATTATCTTTTCAAGAACGAAGGAACTTTTTCCTTTTCGGCGACTAGCGACGTGCCCGTACATCGTAAAGGGCCCATTTAACTAGTAATATGCCAAGATTCATAACTGAGAATAGGCCAAATCCAGAAATGTGAATATAATAGTAGAAGATCCAACCGTCATTTATTTAACTAACATTTTAGTTTTTTTATCTACTACTTTTTTTTCTCTGGGGAGGGTGTGGTTTCTTTTTTTTAAAAAAAAATTCTCATGAGGGCACGCGCGTAGTGGGAAGGAAGAGAGAATAGACTACTGTGTTTTTTTATAGAAGAGATATGGAGAGTAAAATTATGAACTTTTATGTTCTCGAAACAAATAAAAGAATGAAAACACCTACGAGGTTAGCGAAGCGGTGGTGGAGCTAGCGATGCTGTAAAGCTGAGGCGACTAATAGATTTTTCCAGTGGTCGTCTAATTTTTCCCAGAAGTTAATAACAGTCAGCAAAGTAAACTCAGTCAAGAAGAAGCAGCGCATCCGAGCCCGGGCGGCCGCCCGCGACAGGTGGCTTTAGAGAGTTACTCCCTCCATTCCACAGTACTGCAGTATAAGTAATTCTTTAGTTTTAGTAAATACTAATGTTAAGAAAAAATATTATCTTCTAGTCATCTCAGTGATTAAAATTTAAATTGATTAGATTTTTCTTTCAAACATCTCATGACTGAAAATGTATAGGTTTTCATATATATATATATAGAAATATTTACATTCTAGAAACTGAGGGAGTACTCACTAGTCACAAAACTATAATTTCATAAAAAGTAGAAAAAAAAGAAATAAATCTGAAGCAAAGGAGATAAGTCAAAACGAAATCTGGGCAGAGCGGCCGGCCCCCGAAAATTAACGGCTATTTGCGACGTGGAGCACGAAGCCATAAACTCCTGTACCCACTGAAGATCCCCGAATCAGCGCCAGAGGAAACCGTGCATTGGTTGGCGCGAGGCGCGGCTATCAGCAAGCAGCGCGCATCAGGGATCTTCTGCGCGGGGAGGAGCATATATGGATCGGTGGACCACACGGACGACAGCTTAAAAACCGGACCAATCACGTAGGAACAGAACAGATATGCCACGTCGCATGGATACACAGCTCGACTGCATTTACGAAGCATTATACTACCCCACTGCCTGCCAGCTCCAATTGATTGTTATTAATTTGCTCGACTTAAACTAGCGGTTTAATTAGCACCGGTGTAAAGAGCTTAATCATTTGCTGATACGATAGTAGTATCAGCAGCATGGCACACACAAAGTGCATGATATGACTCCTCTCTTTCTTGGCATCTCACTATCCATCTCTCATGGATCAGATCATCAGAGAAATGAAAAGGAATGATCGATCAGCACATATATAATCCATCTGTGTGTATTAATGGACGGGTTTGTACATCTATCGCTATCGAGTTAATTATTCATAGATTGTTTGCGCCACAAGATAGGTAGGCAGGATCACACCGCGCGTACGTGCACCAGCTTAGTCCATCCGTGCTCTAAATTTCTACTAGCACTAATGTAGCCTCTCACACACACAACAAAAACAACTTTACAGCAAATTCATATACTTCCTTTGTTTTTTAATAAATAAGTTTGTTGATTTTTAGACATATATTTAAAAATATTCATCTTATTTTAAAAATTATGTAATTATTATTATTTTACTTACATGACTAATGTTTTTTATTATGTCCAAGAGATAATGACGTTACCTATTAAAAACTAGAGCGAATATTAAATTAAATACAGTTCAAAAACCACTATACTACGTACATATATACCACTCGCTGCATCGTGCAGGTCGGTTCAGGTATGGCTAGGTAGAAGAAAACAAGAACTCTTTGCTGCTGTTTCATTCATGCATCGCTGTGCAATTGCAGAGATACAGTCATAGTTGTTCATAATTTTTTTAAAAAAAAATCAATGCAGCTACAGCTAGCTAGCTAGCATAGGAAGCTTCCTATAGAGCTTCTCGTCGAAATATACAAAAAAAATATTTTGAATATTTTTGTGCAGAGACGTGCGACCCAGTTGCACTTGTACAGTTGTACCGTTGTACGATGGACGGATCGATCAGCCTCACGGCACGCCGCATGATCCGTGAGCTGCACTAAACAATGCATCGCATGCCCGATCGCCTAGCTAATTATACATGCTCAACCAATCTCGATTATATATATATGGAGTAATAGTTAATTAAGCACAACTAATTAAGCAGGCACATACGCCGCCTTGTGTATGTTTACCGCAGTGCTCGTAGTCTGCGTGTCAACAGCCAACCGCGTAGAAGAAGCAAAAAAGCCCAAGCACGAGGCCCATGCATGGCTATGAAAGAATTAATTAAGGGAAGTTTATTGGTTCAGTCTGCATGCGTGCATGCTCCTATCCCCAAGATCATCAATACGGATGTCTACTAACATTACGAACAGAAAATTATCACACACGTTGGTTTTATGCCGAAAAATGCTAAACGAAATTTTGTTGACACTATTTTCAGTGATTGTCTATTCATAATACTAGCAGAAATTGTTGCCGCATCTCATATGAGTTGCGATAATATTAACGAACAAAAAAAATAAAATATCAGTTGTGACTAAATAAAATATATGTATCCACAATGAAGAAATATTAGCTTTTATTGTTGCAACACAATAAAGGGTTTAAGCTAGGACCAATAAGGAATGATCCAAGCAGAATTTTTATACATATGCAGTTTAAAAACAAAGTTAGAAAAGACTACGACAAGAAACCCACAGATACCTCTAAAAATATGTATTAAAACTTAAATTAATACAATAAGCAGGTAATGAGTGTATAAGTTACATTCGAGTATAATTTTTTAGGGTCCTAATTTGTATCTTGCCCTGGGCCCTGAAATGTCAGGACTGGCCCTGGCTCAGCTATTGTAGCTAGCCAGCTAGCACTCCTTGATCAGCTACTAGCTGCTGCTGCTGCTGCTCATGAGATTATTAGCTGCATGCTGATTAACCTGTCCATAATTAATTTGAATTCATTGCATGATTATTGGTTGCTAATGGAATCTTTTTTCTTCTCTAGTTGTAGCTCGATCGATTCGATCTGTTCCTTGCGATCGTTTCTGGTTGGGATTATGCATGCATTGTTTCTCTGATTATGAGTTAGTTGCTTAGGCGTCTTACTAGCCAACAATCTTGCTCCATGGCTGGGTAACACACTAGCAGAACCAATGTCTAGTACATCATCAGATGCATCATTTGCACGCATATGACCTCTATTATTTTGCTGTCTAGTAAGCGCTTAATTCGGTTTGTTTGCATAATTATACTATATAATGAGTGTACGTATATACTAACTAATTACATTGGTTATACTCGTACTAATCAATGGTTTTTAGACAGGGCCGGTCCTGAGATTTTGAGGGCCCGGAGCAAAAACTTATATGGAGGCCCCCACCCACTTATATATATAGTCTTATAAACACATATCATTTAATATTCTATGCACTAAAATTACTTGTATAGATCATCTTTAAATTCATAAAAGAAATAATGTAATCATAAACACTTACTTGGCACTTGACATCATTTTCAACAATTTCTTCTAGCATTTCGTAATACAAAGTCATTGATTATAATATTGATATCAATCCCATCTAGTAACTTCTTCTCGATGCATAAAGTCGTCAAACCATTTAATCTTTCTTGAGTCATTGTTGACATCAAATAGCTCTTGAAAAATTTGTCAATAACTTCTCTCTGTGATTCTATGAATTCATCCGAACGTTTTTTCCTTTTCCTTTTTTCGCTACCAGATGCATACTTTCTAGACTTAATGATTAGATAGTGCTGAAAAAACAATCATCCATGATTAAACAGTACGAGCTAATAAGCTATGCCTCATATGGTAGTATGAAGAGGTAGAGGTACCTAGCTGGCTTGTGGCCACCTGCATTGGAGGCCTCAGGCCAGGTGGTCAGGCCCAGACTTCTTCGGCCGTCGGACTGTCGGAGTCGCCGGCCGCCGCTCACGACCTGGGCAGGGCAGGGCAACGTCGGCGGTCGCCACCGGCAACCAAGCCGTAGCCTGCGCGGTTCGGCGTCGGCGGCGCCCGGGGGAAAAGGAATACACGAACGATCAGCGACGAATCGTTTTCTCTTCTGACATGTTGGCTTCTCGCGCGACCGCGTCGGCTGCGACGTTCCGTTCCTTTTCCTTCCCTGCGGTGCCTCAGTCCGATCCATCCTGGGCCATCCGGCCATGAGCTGCGGCTGGCCGCTGCCTACGTAGCTACGGAGCAGCAGCAGCACGTACCGACCTACCTGGGGGGCCCATGAATTTTGCGGGCCTGTTTTTAGATGAATTATTAGTGTCGTGGTTAGAGTGTGTGACTGATCGACTGATCTGATCGACAGTAGTGCTGTATGCATGCACACGCGCTTGGTGAATGCGACAGATGATCGGATCAATCATGAGCGGAAATGGTCGATCTCTATCGAGTAATTAAGAGTGTTGAAATTGAACCGTACTACATCATCATCAGTGTCATGCATGTAAACACCTAGCTAGCTAACCTGGCCTGGCGCTCCTGCAGTCAAATCATTCACTTACACGTACGACATTCAGTTCGCCACATCCAATTCCAAACAGCTGGTTGATCCGGTCTTGGATTACATCGATCGATCCTTGCAACAACAACAATTAACAGTGGCCATGCATGTAGCAGTAGCAGTGTAGTAGTAATTATTTTGTCGATGCCATATATCTGCGTACGTAGACGAACTTACTGCATATGCATGTAGTCATTATTATTGGACGCGGGTTTCACCGGCCACCGTACGTGCACCAGCCCCTCCCCGGATTCGAATCCTCTGACTTCAAGCGCTGAAAGGCCGAGAAACAGCAAAATGAGCCTTCTCAAGCAGTATTTTGCAGTTAGATCTGTAGCAACAGTGCAAAAAACACTGTTCACATGCACTGTTTATCAAGAAAAAAATGCTGTGCGCATTTATTATAGCGCTTGATCTCATCCGTTCATTGAACATCGTACGCTCCAGATTGTCGTAAGGCACAGCGCTGTTCGCCTCGAAGGTAGAGCATCCTAATCCCCCGCCCCGACCGGCGACAAGCTAGCTAGCTAGCCGGCCAGCAGGGGAGCAGTAGATCGCCGACCAGTGATTCTTTCCTCGAGGGAATTCAGGGTTTGGCCGGATGCGGCGGCGCGCGCGCGCGCGGTGGTCGTCGTCGCAGCTAGCTCGACGCGGCAGCCGGCGGCGTGCGTGCGTACGTGTGTAAGTGCAGGGACAGAAAAGCTCAAAAGCTACAGGTAGGAGAGAGCATTTGCCGGCGCAGCATTCCATCGTCATCGGCAAAAGTCAAATTCGGGCAGATGGGAAGCGATCGAACGGAAGGGAGGGATCCATCAGACGAGATGAGTGTGCGTGTGTGTGATTTAGTACTGCATGCCAGACTGTCCGTGCCTGCCGAATCATAGATACCCTCACTATCCCACGACATAAGAAGTTATAAGATTTAAATTTTACTCTATTAATTCTAAAATATAAAATACAACTACTAGTAACACACAAAAAAATATATAAACAACTTCTCATTTAGACTATGCACGTATACATGTAATATAATATTTTACTCTATTAATTCTAAAATATAAAACATAACTATTACTAACGCAAACAAAAAAAATTATAAATAACTTCTCGTTTAGACTATCTTGATACATGCACGTATACATATAATGTGATTGGAAAACTTGATAGTGAAAGATTTAAAATAAACTGAGTTTTGTCTCCTTAATCTTAATCTATACTAAATAATTTGTAAATACTTTTGAGACGAATGGAGTATACGTGTCCATCCATGCGCCGATCGATCGATTCAACAGCACATACACATGCGTCATGCGTGCGGTTGACCATTAGGTCCCCTGCGGTCACCTAATGCTTGCTTGCGCCCGTTCCGGTGAACATAAATCCCATACAGCTGTGCATGTGTGCACACCTCTCTCCGGTCGTAGCAATATTAATCTCTTCATCCACAAATATATAATTACTCCAAACATTTAAAATTTATCAATAGATTTAAACATTACATATATAAGTACTGTATATCTCATAAATCTTATCTCTTATTTAAATTTGTTCTCACACATCCAATTACCCATCCACCTATATCAATCTCTCATTTAAAAATCTTTTCTACTCAACCTTATTCACTACTTTTCAAAACATTCTCCCTCCATTTTCATTTGTAACAACCAACGTCAAATAAAAAAACTAGAGTGAGTAGTTACCTTTAGTATTTAAAATTTATCTCAAAATATAATCAACTTTTTACCTACTCCTTCATCTTAATTAATCATAACCATTTTCTATTTTATTTTTTCATATATTTTCTTATCTCAACCAATCAAAACCATTCCTCGTTATATTTTATCTCTCTCCTTAATACCCTTTCCCAACTATACAAGTTCGTAAATTTTAGGTGGACTAAGGCAATCTAGAAGTGCTTATATTTATGAATTGAAAGAGTGTATATATTATGTTGTGTTTATAAGATATACTAGCAGCTAGTAAAAACCTTTAGCTACCGATTCTCTGAATTAGGGTGAGAATATGAACTAATGATGGAGTTGAAGATTTTAGAAGTAGCTACTGTTACTTAAAAAAACTTTCTAAATAAGACTCATGTCAAAACTTTAAGCAATAAATGTAAACTCATATTTTTTACAAATGCCGATCCAGCATATGAAAATCATGTATACATCTGTCTTAAAAACGGCCGGTACTTGCTTCCATAACACCAAATTTTCATCAGATTTTGAAAGTTTGAGAGACGGTGCCAATGTCCAAAATGTTCGTAACGAGATTACCACAAGGTAGTACTAGTACTAGTACGAATACGAGCGAGTAAAAGCAGTACACCCATGAACCCAGCCATGCTGAGTTGGCTCACGTGCTCTCGACACGCTTCTCACTAACCCAAGACGCCCGAAGGGTCAGCGTCGTCGCCACCGGCACCGCACGCGACGCGAGCGCGCCACGTGTACCGCTGGATTTTCGCGTATACGGACCAGTACTGCGCTTTTCCGCATCCGAGGGCGGGTGGGTCCCACCTCACCTCGCGGGTCCCATCGATCCCCGGCTACTTGGTCTCGCCGCCGACTCCCCTGCTATATATGCCCCCCGCCTCGCCCTACCACCGTGGGTAGTTAGCTCCCATCTCATCTCATCTCAGCTCAGCTCAGCTCACGCCAAAAGGAAGCAGCAATCCAAACAACAGCACGACGACGAGGAGGAGCAGAGTTACGCTGCCTGTTGTACGACTCGCCGACGAGCTAGCTAGCTAGCTGCTGCTGCTGCCAACTGGTTGATTGGTGACAGCAGAACGAATCAGCAAGGTGAGTGAATGGTGAAGTGTTGCTTTTTTATGTTCGTGTTTGTGGCGATTGGATTGATTCCTTGTTCTTGATCGTTCTTGCGTTTTGGTTTAGTCAAAATTTGGTGTCAAAGGATGGTGTTTTGGTCTCGTTTCTGTTTGATTTCAGAGGAAAAATTTGCGTCTTGAAAGAGGTATGGGCGTGTTGTTCTCGTGTCCTGTGGACGACGACAACGCGGTGGAAGACGGGCTCGCCGCTCCGGCGATGAGTTCCGGTAATTCGGCGGAGCCGACGGTGCTGAAGGCGTCGCTAGGCTCCGGCAATCTGCGGATCGAGGGGTCCCTCAGCTTCAAGATGAGGGAGCAGCAGCAGAGCAGCCCGACCTCCTCTCTCCTCCAGCTCGAGACCAAGATCTCCATCACCTCGCCGCGCGCCGCGCCGGCGCCGATGCCTAGAGAGCTCCTCCGGACCCGGTTCACCGACGCCGCCGCGGCGACTCCCCCGGAGAGCCCCAAGCACGAGGCCGCCGCGGTGACGCTACAGAAGATGTACAAGAGCTTCCGCACACGCCGCCGCCTCGCCGACTGCGCCGTCCTCGTCGAGCAGAGCTGGTGCGTCACGGCCCAAGAAACTTCGCCGCCGCCATTGCTCGACGCCGTTGCTAATCCGCGTGCAAAAACTCTGGATTCGCAGGTGGAAGCTGCTGGATTTCGCGCTGCTGAAGAGGAGCTCGGTGTCCTTCTTCGACATCGAGAAGCAAGAATCCGCGGTGTCCAAGTGGGCGAGGGCAAGAACACGAGCAGCCAAGGTAAGCATGCAAACCATTTCATTGTTTCACACCAGAATTGTTTATTGCATCTTGGTCAATTGCCAGCTCTATGCTGCTCTCATTTAATTTGGAGGTCAATTAACCTGAATTCCACCCAAATTCAGGTTGGAAAGGGGCTGTCCAAGGATGACAAGGCTCAGAAACTGGCATTGCAGCACTGGCTTGAAGCTGTGAGTCATTTTTTACTGATACTGTTAAAAATTTTGAGTTAATATTATTTTGGTGATATGTGAAACAAGTGCTAATGATGGCTAAATTCTGATGAACAGATTGACCCGCGGCACCGGTATGGACATAATCTTCACTACTACTATGACTGCTGGCTGCAATGCGAAAGCAAGGAGCCATTCTTCTACTGGTGAGTAGTGTAATAATCTGAGTAACTGACCTTGATTTTTTTTGTCTCTGAAGTTTTCAATGAAATCTGAAGTTGTAATTAACTTGTTTGGCTCATTCAGGCTTGATGTTGGAGAAGGCAAGGAGATCAATCTTGAAGACCGGTGCCCGAGATGGAAGCTTCTGAGCCAGTGCATCAAATATCTTGGTCCAGTAAGTGTTTGAGCTTTTTCAAGCAATCTACGGGATTTATCTAAGCTACAAGTGCATCAATTATAAATATGTTCAGGACTAATGAAGTAAAAATTGCGTTTGTGCAGCAAGAAAGAGAAGACTACGAGGTTGTGATTGAGGATGGCAAGTTCATGTACAAGAACCGCCGGCAAATCCTTGACACATCTGGAGGGCCAAGAGATGACAAATGGATCTTTGTTCTGAGCACATCCAAGAATCTGTATGTTGGGCAGGTAAATATATATGCAGATACCCTCATGCCACCAACAAGCTGCAGTAGTCTTATGTGAAATGGTTCATCATGTAACATTGTCCATGAATCTCTATTGCAGAAGAAAAAGGGTAAATTTCAGCATTCCAGCTTCCTCGCTGGCGGAGCAACATCTGCTGCTGGCCGACTAGTTGTCGAAGATGGAACCCTGAAGGTACTTGATTATCTCCTAAGCATATGCTATATTGTATAGTAACTTAGAACATTTTTCTTCATCTATTATAGGTTTGTCAAAAAAAATGCTGATACAATTTCTGTGGTTGTTCTTGACAGGCTATCTGGCCTCACAGCGGACACTACCGCCCGACAGAGGAGAATTTCCAGGAGTTCCAGAGCTTCCTCAAGGACAACAATGTCGATCTCACTGATGTCAAGGTGAGCATCCATGCTGAAACCACTGACACTGAAATGATATGCCACCAAGTGCTTCAAGATTGCATTCTTAACCCTTCCGATTCTGCTGCAGATGAGCCCAACTGAAGAGGATGAAGAATTCTGGAGCAGGCTCAGGAGTATCCCTTCTGAACGGTGCGCGGACGCTGGCAACACTGAAGAAGAAGAGATGAACTCTTCTGAACAAGCTGTCAATTGCCACACACCTGAAGCCACTGAAACCTCACCTGAAGAGATCTCATCTCAATACACCCAAGAAACAATCAACAATCCTAGCTACCTTGCAACTCTGCCAAGGGTAGCTTCATCAGAAGGCGCTGAAACATCGAATGCCCGCGACAACGGCTCGCCTGAAGAAGAACAAGAAGACCATCATCATCATCGGGAAGATGGTGATGAGCCATCATTGTCGTCGTCGTCATCATCTGTGCCGAGAGAGAAGATCCTTGAGAGGATCAACTCCAAGAAGGAGGCCAAGTCATACCAGCTGGGAATGCAGCTGTCGTTCAAGTGGACCACCGGCGCGGGGCCGCGGATCGTGTGCGTCAGGGACTACCCGTCGGAGCTACAGCTCCGGGCACTGGAGCAGGTACACCTGTCGCCGAGGAGAGGCGGCGGCGGCAGCGGCAGCGGCAGGCCGTCGTCCCGGTTCGCGTCGCCGCAGAGGTCCAGCAGCCCGATGGCGAGAGGGTGTAGCGAGCCATTGACGCCGAGAGAAGCATTCCGCACGCATCTGCAGCAAGGAGTGCTGATCAGCTGAAGTGATGAGTGGAAAATTCAATCTGTTCTTGCCTTGAACAGGTGTTGTAAATTGTGCATAGAAAGAATAAGGGTGGGATACTGGGATGAAGAACATCCTGCCCCTGTAGATCTTGTAGTGGAGTCTCAAAGAGAAATATGTAGTAGAGTGATACAAACAAATCAAATCAATACAAATGCTTTCATTCTTTGTGCTTAAAATCGCATGGTGTTATTTTTTTTATTACATGACAGGCTCACATACACACAATACACTCACACATCTGTCTAATACAAGCTCAAAAGTTAAAACAACAACAACATATCCATTATTTCTGTTAAAAACTAATACGTTTACGTATATTCGTAAATAGTAGAATTTAAACTATAGTGAATGGAGTCATACAACCACGGCCATAACTCCATCACCTTGTCTTCCAAAATCGTACTGCGTAGGGAATCTGTACTTCAAACACGGCAGCAAAATAGGATTAGGCAATTATATATATATATATATATATTTCTACTTTTGAATAATAAGCAGCTGAAAGAACACAAAATATATACAAATTCGAGTTACTACTTCATTTAACCCTTAAAAAGTTTTAAATTCTGAATTTGAAACCAACATAACAAAATTCAATACTACTGAATTGTGGGGCCCTCCCTGAGAGCGCCCTCAGAAAATAGCATATGCTGCTAATAGCGCAATTAATCCTTAAAAGAAATTAAATTCTGAATTTGAAACAAGCATGAAAAAATAAAAATTCTGAAATTGTGGGGCGCTACCTGAGAGTGCCCTCCAAAAATAGCGCTTGCTGCTATTTGTGCAATTAACCCTTTGAGAGAATTAAAATTCCAAATTTGAAACCAGCATAGCTGCATTTAAATTTCTGAATTGTAGGGCCCTCTCGTAAGAGAGGGCACCCTCCAAAAATCAGCGTATGCTGCTAATTGTGGCGCGCACACGGTATTCTTTAGTAAAAGGCGAAAGAATAGTTCGCTTTGTGCTCACCACGCAGCTGCGTGCCTTCCAAATGTTGCACACAGCCCTATTATATAGCCGAGCTCACTGACCCCTTCCACTCAGCCAGGCGAGGTGGTACTAAGTCGAGTCAAGTAAACCACCCGCTACTACGCTTCGCTTCCCGCCACACTCACTATCACCACAAGCCCACAGAGCCCAGCCTACCAAGTAAAGCCCATGAGTGCTCATAAGAGCCCAGCTCACCAAGGAAAGCCCACAAGTGCTCCGTGGGCTATATAAGACTTTCCTGCGATCACGCCGGCCTGCGCGCTTTGTGTGCAACACTAACACTTCAACACCGATATCGGCTTGCTTCTGCTTCTACTTATAATCTAATATTTGAATTTTAAAACTTAGAGTTGGTTTTATGGTTTTTTCTTTATAATTTATTTTACAGCATTTTCTTTTAAATCACTAAGAATCGCTAAGGATGTATATATATATATATAAGTTTTAAAAGTTTTATCCATAAATTATTTTTTAGTCACTAAAAAACTCTTCCAAAAACAAAACGATGGGAGCCATCATGTTCAACCGTGCAAGCCTCTTACGTGATATACTCTAGTTTATACTATTCAAAATTTTGCCATTTCTATTTTAGAAATAAATTTATAAATATCCAAAATATTATGTTACGTTCAAACTTTCGATGACCCAATCTGATAATTTAAAGCTGGAGAACCCCAGCATCTGAACTCTGTATCGTGTTAAGCTTTCCAGTAACGCGGGGCTCAACGCATTTTCTCTAAAAATCTGATAATTTAGAGGTTATTTAGCAGATAAAGTTAAAAACAACTGATCAAAGGTGACAAATACCATGCGCCAGTGGCAAAAAAGATCAGGACATTTGATAAATATGGGGATTACATGTGATTGGTACTCAATTTAGTGATCTACATCCGTCGCTACAAAATTTCATCGCATCATTTCTTTCTGTGACCAATACAGAAGAACAATTGTTGAGACGAAGTCACGAGCACAAGCCAAAACAATCATCGTTGGTGAACCATTTTACAGCCAGTTTCACTCTTCATTTCCGCTTTCTTTCTAGAGCTCTTTTCTTCTGTTCTTTTCTGGCTTGTACCTTATCTTCATGGCCCTCGTCTGCCATCTTCATATTCGCAAGACGCCTCGCTTTGAATACCTGTATCATATGGAAAGTTAATAGTTGAGTAACTCAGTGGTCATGAGAAAAAAAAAAGATACAGCAATAGGTCAGACAATATAATCTCGATGCAAAATGAAAAACAAGAGAAGATTTCCAGTCAACTAATGTAAAAGCACGGATTCAGAAAGCCACACCTTTGTAGCATCTTTATTGACATCTCTCATCTCGCTGTCATATGCACCTAATTGCTTCCCGACAACATCCTCTATCTCATGTAACAGACATATATCCCTCTGCAAAGATATCAACATCAGTATGCACGTGCCATGAAGAACTGGGAAGTTGCCATAAATATGGAAAGGAAAGTGAGCACGGTATATAAGATATTTATATGCACTACTGCCATGTAAAATTTCTGATTTGATTAGACTCGGTATATGATAGTTTGTTGGTAGCTAAAATTCACACTTCAAAGAGTACGATTTCTGAGTCATAAGAGTGCATGCTTCCGGTTAGAATTATTTTTCCCATTGACAGTTTTTTTCTACTTAGTAGTCTCAGTCTTCTTTACAGAAAGCTCCTAGCCCACATTTTTAATCAATAAATACATATTAAACTGCAATCACATAGATATGAAGAAAAAAGGTGAAAACAGGATGGTTGCATCAGAAAATAGCATTATCTGAACTCAAGCATACAGACCTGGGTTGTGACAAAGCTTATGGAGAGCCCTCCCCTAGTAGCTCTTGCAGTTCGTCCAACCCTACGGATATAATCTCGTGGGTACCTAGAAATAAGTTATCCCACATGCACCCGTCAGGTACTAGCATTCATCAAAATACATTGAGAAGGTGTATGAAGTGACTATTGCATATAAAGCTAGTCTAAGCACCTTGGAATGTCATAGTTGATAACAAGATCAACTGTTTGGATATCCAACCCACGGCTGGCTACATGAATAGCAAGCAAGACTGGGACCCTACTGGATTTGAAATTATGCAATGCTGCCAACCTTCTTTACTGAGGCTTGTGAGAGTGCAAAGAAACAGCAAGATGGCCAAGATCTTCCAACAAAAAATCCAAATATTGGCATGTCCTGTGCAAGAATAGCATTAACTTAAGTAACATCACAAAAAAGCATTGAACTTCAAATGTGCCATAAATGATGACTGCAGAAGGGGCATACATCAAGGATGCAGAGGTTACATAAAACTTGTGTAGAAGCGCATGCATAAAAAACTTATTAAAGAGTTTAATACTGATAAAAGAAAAAAAAAGGAGATGCGTTCAAGTGAGAACAGGATTTCTAAGCCCTGTGCAACTTAATACCCAAAGAATAGATGGTTTATTGTGTTGTGTAGTGGAGGTATACCTGCAGGTTGAGACAAACACGATCACTGAACGTATATTGTCTTCCTTAATTTTTGACAGAAGATAAAAAAGATAGAGCTCTTTAGCATCAGGTGGTACATGAATATACAACTGCTTTAAGGTATCAACTGTCTTGAACCCTTCATATGCCTCAAAAAAGTATGAATTGTTGCCAGAAAGTTCAAGCAAAGATCGCAGGTTATCTGAAATTGTTGCTGAAAACAAAAAGGTTTGGCGCTTCTTTGGTAAAGAACCAAATATCATTCGCAGGTCCTCCTCAAAATTAATACCCAAAACTCTATCTGCCTCATCCAACACAAGAAACTGTGACAGAAAATAAGTACACTTTAGTTATCTGAAACTAGCGCATTGAAAAGACTGAGAGTACAGAAAACACAATAAACCTTAATAACCTGAAACTAGCAGCACTGCGAGTATGGAATATTGTTAGGGGAATCTTAGAGCAATATGCACAGATCACTCAGATAGGCACACCCCTCAACACCCACTCGTAAGTCATAACTCCATACCCAAAAGGTTTGTTTGGTAGGAACCAATGAGGGAACTGGTGTGAGGGAATGGGAATTATGGTGTGATGGGGATTAGGAATTTGAGCGTCCAAGTCCCACCCTTATAAACCCATGGATGAGGTGTTTGAGATACAATCCATTCATCATAATTATGGGAGATTTCTTGCATGCTACAAATTTATCCCATGAAGTTTCCCATCCATCCCGCAAAACAAGAGAATGGACTACAAATCAAATTTCTATGCCCAAACCCACCACAAAATTCGTGACTATGAACTCCCTATTCCCCTGCTCAATTGTTTTCAAACATGCCAACCTTTCTAATTTTCTATGTTCTATGCAACCGTCCTAACACCACAAACATAAGCACACATTATAACCTGCTCATTTTCTATGATAGCATATCAGTACTATAAAAAACTAGTCTTAGCTAATAATATATTTCCATTTAAAGTGGACTTAGAACTAGTACTCCACATGTTACCAAATAATATGTTTCCATTTAAAGTGGACTTAGAACTAGATAGTACTATTTTTTACCACGTAGGAACCATTTCAGGTATACATCAACTGATCACTAAAAACTTCCTCTGTTCCTATGACCGCTTGATTGTGAGAAACACGAAACTACAATTCTTAAAACTATTATCCAACAGACAATTCTCAAAACTAACAGATTATTCCACCCTCGTAACATGAACTCTAAAAAAAAACTACTACATTTTTTATATGATGTTCGTCATATAAAAAGAAATGGAGGGCGTATATTGTTTCCATATCAACAGAAAACATACAACTTGAGTTAAACCGAAAACATATTTTTTTTCAAGATTACAGCTAAAGGGGGAAATTTTGAATTCTAACCTTGGTGCGAGCGAAGACTTTGGCGAGGTCGGGATCGTCGTTGATAAGCGTGGCGATGCGGCCGGGGGTGGCTACAACAACGTGGGACCGGCGCGCGAGGCCCTTGGCCTGCCCGAGAGAGTCGAACCCGCCGATCGCCGCCAGGTACCTGAGCCCCAGAGGCGCGCCGAGCGCGCGGAACTGCTCGGCGAGCTGCGCCGCCAGCTCCCGCGTGGGCGCGAGCGCGAGCGCTGCGACTTACATTGACTATGAATCCCTGTAAATACGAGGGCTGGACAAGTCTGATAGAGATGACGAGCGCGGAGGTACGCCGGCGTCAGAGAGGAAGAGCGGAGACGGGTGTGAGAAGGGACGAGGAGGCGGAGCGAGACCGTCGCCTGGTCGCATGGAGGTGGGGCGGAGAAAAGGTGACTGTGGGAGAGACGGAGAGAAGAAGAAATGGAGACGAGAGAGCGAGGGGAGCACCGAGAAGAGAGTCGGCGACGAGAAGAAGACGTCGACGACGAGAAGGAAAGAGTTGGCTCGCCGGAGGAAGAAGCTAGCGTGCCGAGATGTCTAGACTCGCTCTGATACTATATAGAAAATATACAGTGACTATGAATCCCCCTGTGTATACGAGGAGGTCAGGTCTATATATATACAGTCCAGCCCAGTGGTCTGTCGACGCCGTAGAGGTCCTTGCCGAGGCGGTGCGGGATGGGCAGCGCGAACACAGCCGTCTTACCACTCCCGGTCTCCGCAATGCCCAGCACGTCCCTGCCCTCGAGCGCGCGGGGGATGCACTTGTGCCGCTCGTCACTCTCCGCCAAGCATATAATTCGGCAAGTTTTTTTCTTTTTAATCAGAGTTCAATCAACAGAAAAAACAGCCGCTTGGCAGCACCAAAAGATTAGTATCCACCTTGTGTTCGCATGAGTCCAGTGTCTCCGGCTCGCCGCCGTTCGTCATCGATTCCAACTCATCGACGCTCTCTTGCCGGTGGTTCTTCGTCATTTGGTATCAGAGCCAAGTCACACCGTCACCATGTCCCAGTCGTCATCCAAGAAGGCGCTCACTGGTGATGGCTTCGGCGACAACAAGAGCCCCGTCCACGTCCCGGCCGATCCTACACCCGTCGATCGCGCACCCGAAACGCCAGGCCACACGTCATCGATAGGTCGTCCACAGACGTCGTGTGGCCGATGCTCACCCGGACTAACTATCCGGAATGGGCGTTGGTGACGAAGGTGAACTTCTAGATACTCGGTGTCTAGAACGTCGTCCGCTACGATGTCGGGGAGGAGTGCGACGACGCTGAAGATCGTGATGATCGGTAGGTGTTGGATGGACTCCTGCGCTCGGTCCCCTCCGAGCTCTAGAGCATGCTCATCAGCAAGGATACGGTGAAGGAGGCATGGGACACGGTGAACATGCGAATTGGCAACGCGTGCGCGTGATGCCAGCGCATAGCAGCTCTGTCGGGAGTTTAACAACATCTCCTGAAGAAAAAACCGTCGACGAGTTTGGCATCCACATCTCTACACTCGCCAACAATCTTTGCACCCTCAGCGACCACATCACCAACGCCGAGGTAGTGAAGAAGCTGTTGCAAGTGATCCCTAAAAAGCTGAACTAGGCTATCGTCTCTATCAACATGTTTCTTGAGCTGAACACCGTCTTGGTCAAGGAGGTGATAGGATGGCTGTGTCTTCAAGGAGCGCATCAAGCCAAAACAGATCACGGATACCATGGGGCGTCTGATACTCTACGAGGAGGACTAGGAGGCTCGCCGCAAGGCTCGTAGTGAACAGGAAAGCTCTAGCAGCAGCTTGGGGGCCAACAACCACAGGAAGCACCAAGGGCGTGGATGTGGATGTGGTGGCGCGAACTTCTCCTCACGCGACGGTCAGAACATTGGCACCGGGAAGCCACCCCTGGCTATCACTGCAAGAACTACTACAAAACTAGCCACTGGGCCAAAGATTGTCATGGGAAGAAGAAGGACGCGGTCCATGTCGCCCAAGCAGAAGAAGATGAAGGACATCACGGCGGAATCCGAGGGCCTCCTAGGTCTCCTTCCCTTCCGTAACTGACACCACCCACCTGTAGGCCCAAGTCCATCTCAAGGAGCGCAAGGTCCTTCTCCATCTCAACAGCAAGGAGAAAAGGGAAGCAGTGGAGCCACAACGCTAGGTGCTCAACACCAGTGTGACGAACCACAAGACGGGGTCACAAAACGTCTTCGCTGAGCTGAACACCGGCGTCACTGGAACTGTGAAGTTCGATGATGGGTCGGTGATCGCCATCGAAGGGAAGGGCACCGTTCTCTTTGCCTGCAAGTCCGGGGAACATCGTCTCCTTGATGCGGTCTACTACATTCCGTGCCTTACCATGAACATCATCAGCATTGCCCAGATGGATGAGGACGGCTTCAAGGTCAAGATCGAGTCTAGGATCCTGTGCCTCTATGATCTCTATCGACAGCTCCTCACCAAGGTTTGGCGCTCACCGAGCTGGCTCTACTACCTCAACATGAACATCGCCACCCCGATGTGCCTGACCGCGTGTGTCGGCGACATCACCTAACGCTGGCACGAATGGTACAGACTTCTCGCCTTCCAGTAGCTGTGCAAGCTTGGACGCGAGGATCTCGTGAAAGGGCTACCGGCGATCAACCACGTTAAGCAGGTCTGTGAAACTGCATCCTAACAAAGCAAAGGCGAATGTCGTTTCCCCAAGCCACAAAGTACCGGGCTCAGGAGGAGCTCGAACTGGTGTATAGAGACCTCTGTGGACCGATTTCACCACCAATTCTGGCCAAGAATAGCTACTTCTTGCTCCTGGTCGACAACATGAACCATTTCATGTGGCTAACCCTTCTACGGATGAAGGCAGACGCACCGGCGGCAATCATCACATTCCAGGCCTGTATTGAGCACCAATCCGGCAAGAAACTGAAGGTGCTTCGCATTGACAATGGTGGTAAGTTCACTTTAGTCGAATTTGGTGAAAACTATGTAGGAGAGGGGATTGAGCGCCACTTCTCGGCGCCATACTCGTCACAACAAAATGGTGTTGTGGAACGCCGGAACCAGATTATGGAGACGGCGAGAAGCATTCTATGAGCACGTGGCATGCATGGACGCTTTTGGGGAGAAGCGGTGACACTGCCGTCTTCCTTCTCAACCAGGCGCCGAACAGCGTGCTTGACGAGAAGACACTATACCAGGTGTAGTACGGGAAGAAGTCGCCTATTTGCTTCCTCAAGGTGTTCGGGTGCATCACCTACATCAAGCACCTCTGTCCACACCTCGCCAAGCTTGACACTCGTGGACATAAGGTGGTTTTCATCAGGTACGAAGTTGGGATAAAGGTGTACCGCTTCTACGACCCCATCGTTGAACGCATCTACATCTCCCATGACGCCATGTTCGACGAGGGCGCACGCTGGGACTAGGGAGGCTCCCCAATTGACGCCGAGCAAGAGTCATTCACCGTCGAGTACGAGATCCGACGCCAACCTGCTGCGACTCCATCCACAAGCTCGACGTCGCCCACATCTTTGCATGTGTTGACACCATCGATGTAGCCTGCTTCTCCATCGTCATCAGCCACTCCAATCGTCTCCGAAGGAACTCCGATTGAGTTCACGACACCACCCAGTGTGGATGACATCCTCAACGCTGAAGATGAAGGGAAGGAACATCGGTATCGGACATTGGACAACATCCTTGACACGGATTCAGTACCCGGGCTAGCGTCCCGCGACGTCGTGCAGGCCGAGTTGCACGCCATCAGCGTGGAGGAGCCCAAGCCCCTGATGGAAGCACATGGTGACCCACACTAGGCTAAAGCCATGGAGGAGGAGATGCAGCCTATCCACAACAACAACATCTAGAAGCTAGAGGAGCTTACCCGTGGACACCGCGCCATCGGCTTGAAGTGAGTGTATAAAGTCAAGCACGATAAGAATGGGACCATCATCAAGCACAAAAGCTCGTCTCATCGCCAAAGGCTACGTACAACGTCCCGGCATCAACTTCGAAGAGGTATTCGCCCCCGTTGCGTGGCTGGAGTCGGTGCAATTGCTGCTTGCTATTGCAGCACACTTCGGATGGTCTGTTCATCACATGGACGTGAAGTCGGCGTTCTTGAACAGCAAACTCCTTGAAGAGGTGTATGTATAGCAGCCACGTGGGTTTGTCGACGACAGGAACAAGCACAAGATGCTTCAACTCCACAAGGTGTTGTATGGTCTTCGTCAAGCCCCTCGAGCATGGAACCAGAAGCTTGACGCATCCCTGATGACGCTCAGGTTCAATCGTTGCATCAATAAGTATGGGATGTACACCTAGGGAGAAGGAGAAAGGCGCCTGATCGTGGGCGTGCACGTCAACGATCTAATCATAACTAGTGGCGATGCAAGTGCTCTAACAAAATTCAAAGTGCAAATGAGGAGCATTTTTTGCATGAGTAATCTCGGGCCACTCTCCTACTACCTCGGCCTAGAGGTCACGCAAGGGGATCACGGGATCACGTTGCAGTAGGGAGCCTACGCCGCCGAGATACTAGAGAAGGCAAGGATGACTGGCTACAACCCTTGTGCCATTCCCATGGAGATGAAGCTGAAGCTGCTCAAGAAGGGGACGCCGCCGAGCGTGGATGCCACCGAGTATCGCTACATCATTGAGAGTCTCAAGTACTTGTGTAACTTTAGGCCCGATCTGGCGTTCGCTATGAGATACCTGAGTCGTTTCTTGGAGGCACCGCGCCAAGAGCATCTGGCAGTTGTTAAGCGTGTCCTCCGTTATATGGTGGGCACGATGCACTGAGATGTGCACTACCACCCTGCAGGGAAGAAAGCAGCTACAGTGACACTGCTGGGCTACTCCAACAGTGACTTAGCGGGTGATGTAAATGATCGGAGGAGCACTAGCAGGCTCATTGCTAGTGGGCCGATTGCTTGGCAGTCGACGAAACAAAAGGTGGTCGTGCTGTTTTCCTACGAAGCAGAGTACATCGCGGTCATGAGAGCTACGTGTCAGAGCGTTTGGCTAGCTCATCTGCTAGCTGAGCTCCTCGAAGGTAAAGTCCTGGCACCCAAGCTCATGGTGGATAACAAATTCGCTCTCGCACTGATGAAGAATCATATGCATCATGATCAAGCAAGCACATTGATGTAAAATTTTACTTCATCCAAGAGTGTTGTGACAGGAAGCTAATCGACGTCGAGTTCATTGACACATAGATGCAGCTAAGCGATATTCTCACCAAGACGCTCGAGAGTGTTTATTTCTAGCAGCTCCATCACAGAATCTGCATCATAAAACTAGCATAGGTTCTCTAGGATGTAGGAGGAGATTGTTTGAATAATTAGCCATATTAGGCTAGCTGCCTGTGATCGTGCCACTCGTCACTCTCCGCCAATCTAGGATGTAATTTCCAGAGTTCAATCAAAAGCAGCCGCTTGGCCGCACCAAAAGGTTAGTTGTGTTCGTGTGAGTCCAGTGTCTCTGGCTTGCTGCCATTCGTCATCGATTCCAACTCATCGACGCTCTTTCGCAGGCTGTTCTTCGTCAGGGCGGGCTTCGCCGTCGACCTCCATGGTTTGCGAGCTTCGTGGCGGCGGGTGGCAGCGAAAGGGTTTAGGGAAAGGGAGGTAGCGCCTAGCGAAGCGCGCAGGGTAAGAGGGGACGGCCGCCAGATTAGTTTGCTCCTGGCCCTTCGTTTCAAATCTGACGCCTCATAGAAACATACTCCCTCTTATCCAAAAGATAAACATTTGATTCAAATTTTATATCACACTATAAGCATTCTCATTATTATTATCTTTTCAATAATTTTAAAGCCAATCAGATGTCTAGAAAGAAAATCTAAGCAATTTAAAATTTAGCCAGTAAAGTGATTAAAAAAATCTTTTAACCTAACTTTAGTTTTTTCTAAGCAATATATATATATATATATAGAAATGTTTATATTTTGCAACAAATATTTCTATTTATTTTGGAACGGAGGTAGTACAGTATTTGATCTACTAACCAACTTAGCATAATTTTTCATACAATACATCAACTAAATCAGAAATTTGATAGCAGAAATTTCTTGTTTGATTGATGCTCCAAATCACCAATGACAAGTGCATTTGTAATATAAAGTGCGTATGCATTTTCTGTTGAGATGATTGAACCAGCAATATTACAGAATCCATCTGTTTATAAGTCGAGGATCCAAACAAATTTGGTCAAAAAATAATTTGTCCCTTCATACATATATAGAACTTGTACCAGAAAAATGTGTAGTTAAGCATCTAAATTCAACTGAGTTAACAGACAAAAGCGTGTTCAACGGCACACATTGTGTCTGAATTTTCTGCTGTGTTTAAGCCTTTGATCTAAAAAAACTCTGCTTCAAGCCATTTAGCATACCATTTGCAGTACTAACTTCCAGGCATGTTCAGGAATTAAGGAATTGAGCACAATACATCAGCACTCGAATTTCAACCAAATGTATCCTATTTTAGTTACAATCACCGTGATTAACTTATACATTCAATAACTGGAAACAGGCCACTAGAAATCC
The DNA here is from genome assembly GCA_030770085.1 of Oryza coarctata. Taxonomy (NCBI): domain Eukaryota; kingdom Viridiplantae; phylum Streptophyta; class Magnoliopsida; order Poales; family Poaceae; genus Oryza; species Oryza coarctata. The sequence continues at coordinate 18,646,380 of CM061475.1, forward strand.
CAGAATAACCCATATTAAATCTAGTGTCTGCCTGTCTGGGAGGAATGAACCATTTTTCTCCTCAGGCAACTGACAAGAGATGACCCTAGCTGTCCAGCATCCTCTGAAGTCCATGAACGGTGAAGTGTGGACATTGCTTGTAGTTGCAGTGCAGCTGCTTGATGTTAACACCTTGAAAGTGACAACTAAACTAACTGCTAGTTTGCTACAGATACTTCGAGGCAAGGTTATCACCAAAAACAAGAGTCGAACCTGAAATAAGAACAATCGACCTGGTAATATTATCCAGTGTCTGTTAAATCCATTTGAACATGCTGTGACATGTCTATATTCTGACTGTTGCATGAATTTAACATTAGATAAATGGTAATTATAGAACTACAGAATACAGCTAGGATGATATCCACTGAAAGCACATTTCCCACTCCCCAGAGGTTGATCATTTGTTCAAGACGCTCAGGTAAACCACAATGATGGTAACAAATCAGTATACCCAGCACTTGATAGTCACTATGTCCTTGCTTTGTTGTAACAGTGTAATGTTTACTTGAAAACATTTGACATGAGCAAGACATATATAATAACAGATAAGCAACAAAATAGAAGTTCTCAGCTATCTCCAAGGAGTATAAAGATAGCAAAGACGTTGCAGAGGGGCCAGTAACAAGTTACAAGAGACTTTTGTAGAGTAATACATAAATTACACAAAAAGAATGGATGGCACACAATTCAGATCAACATGTAATCAATTCAACATGGTATGACGGTATGCCTGATGTAATATGCCTAATGACAAACCCTGGATGAAGTTCCTCTGAATTCCAATGCGCCAGCCAAGGAAGAGTATATGGACACCACTAATTATCACATGAACTCATGTGTCACAAGTTGCATGTATTGATACCATCTTTGCAATCCCTCGTCAAGTTGTTGAAAGTTTCAACTTGTGTCTTTGCTCTATAGAATACCTCTGTGTCCACAATCACCCTCATGTACGCATCAAACGGCACTGGCCTCCCACCGCTTAGCGTTGTCGTTTCATTGTACCATGCACTTGTACTCGACCAAAGCTCATTGTAATCATCAAGCAAGTGCACATGAAAGTGTGACCTGAGCTTATTGAAGTAGTTATAAAATGGCTCATTGGTCGCAATGTAGAGGTTTCTCATCGGCTTAAGAAATTTTGGCACCTTATCTACAAGCGCCTCGGGTGATGTGTCGGCATCCAAATTTGGATACATTTGCTTGTTCTGTGCCTTCCACCCTCGAACTACATGTAAACCATCATAATCCCAGTCCATCCTACCAGCAATCTCAGTGACAATGTTCATCAGTCTCTTCGACTTCCAAATAGCATACCAAGGCCGCTGGATGACCTTGGCAGCTCGCCCCTCACACACCCTGTACCAGTAATTCTCAGGCTCCTGCCCATCAAACAGCCTCCAAATGATGTTGCTCTCGTCCCTCTTAAGTTGCATTGGAGTCACCTTGTACGACGGTACCTTACGCACCGTGATCCGGCCTGGACCCTTCTTCTTGTCCCAGCGCTTCCAGTCCTTCAAGAAGTCCCCTTCCTCCACCACAGATGATGTCTCCTTCAAGTGCTCGAAATCAAAATAGTACCTAAAATCCTTCCCATTGTCTGTGTGCGCCCCAGACAAACACATGTTCAAATCCATCACGAAAGTCCGGTTCAAGAACTTGGCTTCACCAAGTCCACACAAGAAGCTCCATATGAACTGGTTCATGCTCTTGCAATGGTCACCACCTCTCATGTAGTACAAGTACTTGCCTCTCCTGAACTCTGCCTCTGAACCAACAATTGGGATCGTGTCATTGATCTCCACATCCATAGGCGGCAGCGCGACACGTGGGTTCCGGTTCTTGGAGCCCTTCCGACGCGGCGGCCGAGCCGCATTCGTCCCAGATCGGAACTTCCCGACGCGAGTAATGTCGAGAGAGCATCCATCGCCGGAGGTAAGGGCGAAGCGGCGGTAGTCCCTGTACCGGCGCCACGACTTCTCCCTCCGGTTCCTGAACCTCCAGGCGACGTCGCACTCCCCAGGCTTGGGCCCCGGCACCGGCGTCTCGTAGCTGAGGAAGACGATGGACTTGCGGAAGAAGGCCTTGGCATTGAACGCCTTGACGGCGGCGAGGACGCGGGGGTCGGAGCAGTTGAGCGGCGCGTCCGGGTCGCAGGTCGCGTTAACTGACGCAGCGGCAGTGGCGGCGGCAGCGGCCACCGCGGCCTGGTCCGGGTCGTCCCGTGGCGCGGGGGTGGCCGGTGAGGAGGAGTTGAAATCCTCGCCGGTGGGGAGCAGCGAGTCGTCGGGGACGAGGAAGGTGGAGTTTGGGAGGACGCGGGAGAGGGAGCTGGTGATGGCGGCAGAGGACTGGAGCCAGGGGTCGGGCGGCTGGTACGTCACGGCGACGACGGTGACGACGAGGACGGCGAGGACGAAGAGCGAGAAGCAGACGTTACTGGCCGCCTTGATGAGCGACTGCGCGACGGGGACCTCACCAACGGGGGAGGGCCCCCCGGAGGAGGAGGAGGAACGATGGCGCGGGTGGTCGTCGTCGTCGCCGCTGCTGCCGTTGGAGTTGCGGAAGAGGGGGGAGCCCTCGTCGTGGTCCTCCTGGTCGGAGGTTGACATGGCGGCGGCGGCGGCGGTTAGTGCTAGGAGGAGGAGAGGAGAGTGAGGTGAGGAGGGGGATCAGTTGGATCTGGGGAGGAATGGTGGAATGGAGGCGAGATTTGGGTGAGACGAGACGGTTGGCGTGGGGGAGAAGAGAGGAGGAGGAGAGTGAGACGCGGGCGCTGTCTCGCACTCTCGATGTGTCGGTGCTGGAGAAAGGTCGCGCACGCACCGCACGGCACGGTACAGGCTACTGTAACCGCTACTAGTTGCGTTCTTCCATCCGTTAAAAAAAATACCTTCATCTTATTTTATTTTTATTTATGATTTTATTTTTGATTGACAAATTTATTAGAGCTAAGATAAGTATATTTGATTTTTAAAAAATATTTTTTTATATTAATACGTATGAGATGAAAAAAATAAATAAATTAATACTACACACCTGTGTAGTGCAGGGCTAAGTGTCGTGTTGATGTCCAAACCATTTTTTATATAAGTTTCCTATATTGTGTTTATCCTAAAAATATTTTACCTTTTTTCATCTCACATATACTAATATATAATAAAAAAAACTAGAGTGCATTCACTTTTTTAAACTACACTTTCTCAAACTTCAATAAATTTATCTATCAATTTTTTTAACTCTAATACAATGAGAGGAGTGGCTTTTATTAACGGCATTGTAATTATTTCAATGTTTTTTCGACTTACTATTCATCAATTTTTATATATGATAATATTATTGAATTAAAGTCTCATTCTTCAAACAGACCTAATGGAGTGTGCTTTACTACATTGATTTGTTTTTTTTCTAGGCAAAGCATCTGTTTTGCTACCCTTTTGACGAATGCATTGGCTTGTTGTTGTTCTCTTTTGGTTTTCATTTTTTTCTTTGAAAAATTCCGTCTGCTTTTGACAAATTCAGTTTTGTCACTGGCTCATTTCCACCTCTTCCTTAGTACAATCATCTATGGGCGTGATTAAAGTGCTTGCCGCGGTTGTGCTATGTAGCCAGATACAGCGGTTGCAGCCGTCACAACAAAGCAAATATCCCGATCAACCCCCTATGTTTGCCTCCTCTTGTTTTTAAGTCACCCTTGGTTATTGTGTTTTTTTTTCACACCACCCAAGATCTCCTTAGCTCCCGTTTCAAAAGTTCTAAAATTTCTAATCACACTGTAATTTTTAGGATTGAAATTTGTTTTATAGTACCACTACTTCTCCATCTACCTTTACATCTCAACTAATTATAACATGTCATTTAATTTTTTTTATCTGTTTTCTTACCTCAACCAACCATAATCATTTCTTAACTTCAATCTTAATTTCTTTTAAAAAATGGCATAAGTTGTATTATTTTGAGAGGGGGAGTATATATTGTTTGAATATCTCAATCGAGATCCATTCGTACGTGTAGCCTAGGATGGGCCTTACCCATAGATGAGCCGGAATTTCGACCCATGAACGAGGCCTGACTTAGAAATCAACTTGGGCCAACGGGGATTGAGCCTTCCAAACAGGCCCTTGGGCTGGCACAACTGGCGTCAGACGGGCCTAGGGCCATATGTCGTGCAAAATGTCAAATCACTAGCCCATTCCGCATTAAATTTAGACCACACGGCCCATTCAATTTCTCCCAAATCTGGGGCTCCAACCCGAGACGAACCGAAGAACTCGGCGCCGACACTGTGATAGTCTCCTCCACCACTGACCTAGGGCAGGAGAGGAGCGGAGCGGAGGAAGGAGGAAGGAGGAAGGAGATGGCCGGAGTGGAGCAGGAGCAGAGCCTGAGCCTGGGCGTCCTCATCGACATCGTCGACGAGCAGTGGATGCGCGACACCCTCCCCGCGGACGGTAACTATTCTCTTCCCATCCTCCCTTTTGCGCCGATGAGATGTTCGATTTCGATTTTATGGCCCGGAACGATCCATCCCCCTTCCTGTTGATTGTTTTGCAGATGTCCCCGTGCCGCCCGCCATGGCCGTCAAGACGGAGGAAGCGGAGGATCCGGCACCCGCCAGTACGCGCGCCTTCTTCTTGCCCTTTGTTTTTTTTTTCCTTTCTTGCTCACAATTTTGGTAGTTCGTTCCGATCTGCGTGAATGAGATGATTAACGAACTCCGGATGCTCGTAAATAATGTTGTCTATGTAGTACCACATATTGAAAGATGGTTCGGCGTTAGGTAATAAGTATAGCTTCCAAACTGCCATGCTAGGTTAATGATTCCAACCTTAAACTTCAACAACCACCAGCACTGGACCATATGTTGCCCCGAAGAAGACATTGGACCGTAGGGGATACATCACGATTTGATCCCTCACTGTAACCGTGTAGTTAATGAAATTCTTTTGTTGGAGAATGTATGTCTATCAAACTAAAACTTCCATTTTGCTGTGCCGTGTGGCATTATTTGTTCTGACCGGTGTGCTCTGGTAGGTTTCCAATACCATAGCCCACTGAACCCAACTCTTGTTTAATCTGACAATCTGCTTCAACTGTTGGTCATAAGTAATGCTGCATTACCTTTCTGAGTGATACTAGTGTGAATGTCTTATAATCTCTGGGCACTTTTTGCTGTTAGTACGGTCACTGGCTGGTATTTGTATCCCAACTTTTCTGATATATGAGTCTCTAATGCCCAGCAGATCAGGAAAGCCAACTGGCACAAGGGGATGTGTGGCATGATTTTGCATTGGAAAATCTCTAATCACTTGTGACCTGCTAGGTGAGAAACCAGGAACACTGCTATCTTGATTACAACCTTAAATGGTACTCTATCTGGACACAAAAACTTGTTGTTCTGGGTATGCTTTAGTTAAACTTTAAAGCCTTTGAGCACTATATCCTTTTAACTTTTTAGATTGGATAAATGGGAATATATGTGTAGATTTATTGCCAAAACTATTATCAAAACATATAATTGTACCAAGTTTTACAAGTAGAGTAAAATACATGGCCGGTCCTTAAACTTATACCTAGGTGTCACCTAGGTCTGTGAATTTGTAAAATGCTTATCTGGTTTTCTAATTTTGATTTAATGTTCTACCCGATGTCCAAAGTGCAAGTATATAGCTCGGACGTTGACGTGGCCGTCCACGATGGCAAGAAATTTGCGTTTATAAGCCCATTCGCTACTATACGCCCCATAGCCAACTCCAATCACTACTGAATCGCACTCCGCCACTGCCTTAGTCATCGTTATCCCCAATCTGATTTGGGAGTGGCATGAGTCAATTCATGGGTATACTGTAGTGGAGAGGCCTAAATACAAAATTCTCACCATCTTAGATAGCCACGTCAATGTCCTATCTACATTATATGCACTTTAAACATCGGGTGGTATATTAAACCAAGATTAGGGATTCAGATGTACATTTTACAAGTTTATAGACCTATGTAGCATTTCGGTCCAAGTTTAAGGACCAGCTATGTATTTTACTTTTTCAAGTATATTAAAGAGAAACTAGTATTTAGAATATGAAGACTACTAAGTAAAGAAAACTCGAGAATATTTCCTGAAAGAGAAATTCATGCATGGTATCTTTCCTCATCTGCACCATCTTTGAGTTATACTCAAAGCTTTATGTTTGGACTTAGGCAAAGAATATGAAGAGTCCAAAATAAAGAAAACCCAAGAATATTTCCTGAGAGAGATTCATGGTATCTTGCCTCATTTGCACCAAAGATACATCTTTTAGTTATGCTCAAAGCTTTATGTTAGGATTTGAGCCAATAATAGGAAGACTTCAAAATAGAAAGTAAAGAATATATATACTCTGATCTACTGCAGCAACAAAATGTTTTCTGCAAGTGCAGTGGAAATCAGTTACTGAATATAATTATCGTAAATCTCTATCTGTAGTCTGTTTTTTACCTTTAGTTTCAGTAAAGTGAGCATATTAGGTTAGCACTTAAATGTAAATCATCCAATGCTGAACATTATGGACAACTGATGCATTTAGAGGGCTGCACAATTCCTAAACTGATTATGTAACATGAGGGTTGCTGTGTTAATTTGTCCATGCCTAATCTGATATGAATTGCAGTGGCTTCCACAGACGAAGATGCCGTGCTGGGATTCCAGGAGCTATGTGGTCGTTGTAGTTACTGCGCTTCATACTTCTAAGATTCATCTGAACTTAGGGTACTATCTGGTTTCAACTTTCAGCTGTAGTTTATCGAGGCCATGCTTTAAACCGAAGTGCGATGATGACACTGAACCTTGTCAGAACTCAGAAATTATATGCTGTGAATTATGATTGCGTGATGATGACAGCTAGTATTCAGTTATCTGGAACATATCCAATCACTTCTACTTTGCTGCATGCTGCGTAGCAACAAACATCAGAGTTCCTGCCTTTCAAGCATGTGTATGGAAACATTCTTTTTTCTCCACATAGATCCTTAGCCGAGCATATACAAGGAAGGTTTATGGTTGTAGCTGCAACGGAGTAGACGTTATTCTGCAAAATCTACACAGGATCCTGTCCCGTGAGTGCACATGCTGAACTCCATTAATTTTGTACTCGACTGTCACATGCTGCACTGCTGCTTCATTTAAGCCTTGTGTTGTAACTTGTACGAATTGTGCATTTGTTCACGCCCTTTACAGGGAGGCACACTGACAACTGAGGCATTGAGGCAGCCTGCCTGTGGTTTCATATGTGCTTCTGAATTGGTTCTCTCTCATAAGATGGCACAATTTTCTCCTATTAAAAGGCATGTTAGGTTAATGCTTCGGCTGTCAGTGTAATTAACTAAGTACTGAACTGTAAACAATCATGCATCTGAGCCGACCTTTTCACAATCATTGGCTATGATTTCTCTTGGCCACTAGTGAACTCTCTTTTGCTTAACTAATGATGGCACATGCCAACTTAACGATAAAACCTACCTTACACATTCACCTTAACACAGCTTATATTGTACTCTTCTTCGTTGATTAGCAAGAATCTCCCTACAGTTTGCGGCACCTTGTTTATGCATTAAGTACAGAGTTGAGGCACATCTGGTGACTAAGCCAGTCTCTTGTTTTTGGCAAAAGGCAGTGCTTCCTTTGGCCTACGGCAACGACGAAAAGCTGACAGCTACATGTAAACAATTTCTTGAAGTGATCATGCAATGATCAGATCAGTCATCGTAAGAAAGAATATGCTTAATTTAGTGGCACGCCATGCCATTACTAATTTACTATTACTCATTGCTGACTTACTAGTCACTTACTATTATATACTAAACCAAAGAAACCTTGAGAGATTAGATTATACGCATTCAGTTTAGATCACGTTCATAACAATAAAAAGATTTAAGAATGTCACTTGTGCTCAACCTCTCCCCCGGTCCCTATGCTTAGCTTAAACGAGTAGTAGCTCTGCTAATCATACTGAGATCGATATAATCGAGATCTAAAACTAACAAGCTCTAAATAAACAGACGGAGAGTTGGATCACCGGAAATGGATTTTAATCCTAGATAGGATGTATTCTCTTTTTTTACGTGTCAAATTTTTTTTAAAAAAATTAACAAGATAAATTAACATGTGATGTATCACTTTATAAAAATATAAGTTTAAATTTGACTTTAAAAAACAAATATAACTATGAATACACAACATTTTACAAGGTAGATCGACTTAGCATACATTTGTATTCCGAGAGAGAGTGATTAACAAAAACAGAGTTGGATCAACTTAGCGAATATTTGCATTTAGAGAGCGTGATTTGCAAGTATCCAGTATCCATGCATGCCTAATCGTAGTTGTATAATGCCAATGGTGGAGAGCATGTGTCAAAAGGAATCGAGGCCGTAGGCGCCGCTCTCGATTGGCCGCTGCCGCTCGCGCCATTTTCTTATGGCTCCCAACTTGCATGGCGCCATTGGCGCGCCGCAACAAACTCGTCCCCTATATATACAGCTCTAGCTTAGCTAAACTCGTCAGTGAGCAGCTGCTCGATCAGTTTCGGTTTAGTTAGTTGCTTGTGCTTTGCCACCGTAGCTAGCTAGCTAGCTAGCTAGTAGCCCTGCTTCTTGTTGTTCATATGGGTTGTCTCGAGGTGCTCGTGGCGAGAGACCAGCAGTGGCCGAGGTGGAGGTACGAGCGGCTGCGCGGCGAGATCGACGGTGAGGAGGTGGCGGCGTCGGCGGGGGTGTGCAAGGTGAGGCGGCAGCTGCGGCTGAGGAGGAGGGTGGTGGCCGGCGGGAGGAGCAAGAGTAGCAGGGCGCGGGCGCAGATGCTGTTCAGGATGGCGCGCGGCGCCGGCGGCGGGAGGAAGGTGAGGTTGATGCGGCTGGTGTTCCTGCTGCCGGCGCGGCAGGTGGCCGCGCTGTTCGCCGAGCTCGTCCGGCGTCTGGCGGCAGCAGCGGCAACCAGCGTCGTCGACGCGGCGGAAGAGTGCCCCACCATCGTCTTCTCCTCGCAGTGGGGCCTCCCCGTCCTCTCCCACTCGGCGAGTGGCCGGAACGCCAGACTGCGTGCCTTCTACCTCGAGAGGAGCCTCTCCTCCTCTTCCAGCGCCGCCGCCTCGCCATGCTGATCAACAGCTACCTTCGTCATCGGCGCCATCAAGAAACCAAGCAAGAATACATGTGGAGCTACAGTGACAAGCCTCGTATGCCAATCATTTTCGCCATGTAGTAACAACCAAGCATGCATGCATCCATGTAAGGCTTCTGGCAATGAAGTCCAGCACTTCGTCGCTGTACACTGTACTGCAAAAGTACCTGAATATGAGTTAAATTGAGGCAACTTGAGATTCAGTCTTGGAAACATGAATATCCAGAGAGATCGGCCGTGCTGGATGTATGTCTAGGCACTTAATTTTCTTGCCGTTATATTGGTACCAACGTTAACAATGGTGAGCAATATATGATTTGAAATTGTCAGGAACAGGGGATAGTAACTAGCAAGTATACACAATAATTAGATCGCATGTTTGGTTAAGGGCACAAGTATAGTATGCAAATCAGCAGGATGGCATACGTTTCACGCATAAAATGGATGACTGAAAATCCACTGCTTAACAGTTAACACCATCACAATATTAGAGATACAGCAGGCACACACAAAATTGCTGAAATCAGTGGATATGCTTCTAATTGAGATAAACTCCATTTAACACCCTACTGCTTTATTCTGCTCTTTTATGTTTGTATGTACATAGATTCATACAGTCATACTATGAATCGAATAAAATCCACATTGTTGAAGTAAAGTTGGCCCTTATTAAAAGCCTTGTCTTCGATTTTGTTCTTTGCAGATCTCTTTGTAAATTTGGATATTTGAAGCGCTTGCGTGTGTTCTTACAGTAAAAGAAATTACTGCACGGTTCACTACTGTGCATTACTATACAACATCAATTGGTACAGAAGTGGAATTTGAACATTCTTGGTGATGAACTCTGAGTTCAGTTGAGCCATGAGCAATACCGGTAGGTTCAGGGGGGTATATGCCTTCTGATCTTTCCATGTCATCCAAAGCTCTTTTTGCATAGATTGTAAATCCAATTGCTATGAGAAAGGCGACAGTAATAGAAATAACATTGTAGACTATCTCCACAGTTGTCAATTTATGGTTGTGGTACTTCAGGTCTGCAAGTGTGAGTATCAGCCGACCACTGCAAAAAAAAAGTTCAAGAAAAGAAGGTAAATGATCAACATTAGGATCAGCCACTTGCTAGAGATCCTTGCCCAGTGTTTGAACTGTGAAACAACTTCCATGTTACAGTATTTGTTAATACAGAGTTCATGTTAATATAAGACAAACTAGTATATCTTACCTGTAGATGTTGACAAAGGTGTCAGGTACCATTCCAACGACTGAACCACATATGTAAGGGCCGTACTTTATCTGGGTGACAGTTACAGTGTAGTTAAGCATTGAATATGGGAACGGTGAGATTCTTAACAGCACAATCACCCGGAACTGTTTGAACCAACTGCCTTTGCCTGCCAGCTTAACCAGAGCTATCTCCCTTGGCCATTTCTTCTCTAACCATTCCTGTATATTCAGAAATATTTGGAAGCAAGGGAGAAGTAAATTAAGATTCAAGCCGGTGCCTACATACAAGACAAAATGCATCAAATGTATATAGATCTTGAGTAGATTAATTAATGGAGACAAGAAACTTAACTTACATGTAAGCGTTCACGGAACAATGAACCGATGAAATACGGTATTGACATTCCAATGGCTGTCCCAGCCATGATGATCAAGAAACTGAAGCCATAGCCGAATATTATTCCCGTCAACCACATAGAGGGACTAGAAGGCAGGAAGACAACTGGGAAGATGGCCAGAGAAGCAACGAGCACAACAGCCAACACAGGCCGTCCAAATGATCTTGCCTCCCATCGCAAAATGGGCACCAGCACCTACATTATCAAGCATGCAAATCGTAAATAAAGGATGATCATTACACTGTTCATCCGAGCTGCAATCACTACGGCAAACTCATTGGTTGTATAGTGCTTAACGGCTGCAATCACTGCAGAAAACTCATTGGCTGGGTAGTGCTTAACGGCCAAAGCTGGAGACGTAAAACATTTCCATTATCTTGGAAAAAAAACTGCAATCACTACAGCTATGCTCACACCAACGGAAATATGGAACATCAACATAGAGCAACATGATGGAATCAACTTAAAAAAAATAGAATCTTTAATGACATGTGCTACTACTATAACATTCCTCTTTTTCCAAAAAAAAAAGTGCTACTTGGATTTAGACATCATCTAGATCATAAAGGATTAAATATTTCAACTAACCACATGACTTATTTGGATTAATATTAGTTACACAATTATTCGATCAAAACACTGAAGGATACGTCGACGAAATCCATATATTATAGGATTATATATTTCCAAGATGTACGGTATTAACCACCGCTGTGGTGAGAAATTAAAAGGCTGTAGAACCTTTTGTGATAACAAGGGGAGCCCCCATTCGTAGAAGGCGAAGACGATCAACCCCACAAGCAGGCCTCCAACCACGAGCCTCATCCACGACACGGGCGATCTCGCCCTCGCCATCGGCCACCGGTAAGGCGCCGCCGCCTCCGCCGGTGCGTCCGGAGGTGGCGGCATCGGCACCGCCACCACGGGCACGGGCATGGGCACGTCCATCCCCGCCGCGTGCTCTTCTTCCTCCCCGCTCCGGCGGCCCGACCGTTTCTCACCTCCTCCCTCCGTCCCTCGCTCGCGCGGCGCCTCGGGGGAAGGAGAACCCGGCGTGGCCGGAGCCGCCGCCGCCTCCGCCTCGCACCTGAATCAAGAAACGCGCGTGCGTGCGGTCGAATCGAAGGTACCAGAGTACAATGGAGCACGCGTGCGTGGGTGAATGGGATTGGGGGGTGCTTGCCTGCTCATGGCGGTCGCGCGCCGTGGACGCCGCGGTTGCTTGGATGCGGAGAGGGGTGGGTGGCGAGGCACGCGTCATGGCGAGGGGAAGGAAGGAACAGAGGAGAGGAGAGGAGAGTGGAGAAGCCAAGGAAGAGGCAAACAAGCGCAAGGCTGATATCGGTCGGGTTTCGCTTTCAACCCGGACCCGCGAAGCCAGCGAATGGGCCCGGGCCGGAGGTAGTAGGGCCCATGGTCTAACGATCGCCGTTGGATGTAAATTGTGTGGCCCAGATCCATCTCGACGAGGGTGGCAGAGAAGTGGGAAGTGGGGGATCGGGGCTTTGATCCCTGTGTGTTTTAACGCAGTGTTTGTTCTACAATCTTTTCCTCTTTGATGTCACCTGATGCAAATTAAACCTGTCTGAATCCATAGAAGCAGATTTCTAGCACTCGATCTTACTCTGAATTGAGTAGAAATGGTGTACACTGATATATGATCAGAGCTTCATGCATGCGTATGTCTAGAGAAGGTCATGAGAAAGAGAAGATCAAAGGCAACTGCAAAGTCTGCAAGTGGTGGTATATATCTATCCAGGAGGGATCATTTACTCCTGGCGTCCTGTACTGCACACAGAGTCACGGCATGCAGACAGAATCAGTGTTCAATCTGTTTGATCGCCGGCTGGCATGGTTGCATTGCCATTGCAATTTGCAGGAGGTCACGAGGTTAAATCATTTTCATTATTAATATTTTTGTGATGAATAATTGGTTTTATAAATAATTTATTTAATAAGATTTGATTTAAAAACATATGTGAATACTAGTATTAGTGTATGTGATTAATGTAAATAATTTACGATATCTGTTTTTAAAAATAGTTAATTTATTTATTTATAGGTAGACGTCTTAAGATCAAACTTAATCGATGATAAGAACCAGATCTACGCTTAGGGATGCGTATATGTATGTCTAAGTACGATTGAAATGCTATATAACAAGATAGAGTCATGATATCTTAAAGTTTACATTGATTAACGGTAGGATCGACATTATGCTAAGAGAACAGAGAGAGAACAGTCAAATAAAGTCAAGCAATGAAAATGGATATAAGGTGCTACACAATATATGGACACCGTATAAAGATATTTTCGTAACAGACTTTACAAATCGTGTGTGTGAATAATAAGAAATTACAGAAAAATTAGGGAAAAATTAGATTAAAAAACGAAAAAGAAAATGAGAAAGGAAAGAGTGCTACAGCATTCAGTCTACTCTAGTTGCATGCAACATGGATGTGAGGAGCACAGGCAGCTACAGGCAAGGAGACAAAGCAGCTGGCCCATGTGGCCCACGCGGTAAGTAGCAATACCTACGTATGAAAATATTTAATTTTGATAAGAAAAGAAAAATATTTAATTTTAATAAATTGAATTAGATTTAGAAACTAAGATGTTGAGTCTAAACAACTCTACTCCTATAGATGAGAGGTTAAGTTTTTATGAGAATAACTTTTGAAAAAGATAAAATCTAAGATTTATTTTTGAGAGAGAGATGATTTCTTTGTCTACTTTGTAAATATTTATTTTTAAGAATTTTATTAAATTATTTTTTCTCCGGTGATCGTACCAACAACAAGATAATCGTCGTGAACAGGTCCATTGGTTTTTCTACCAGACTATCTGATATATTGGATTTTAGGTTTTGATTCTATACCAAGCACAAGCAACGCCATAAACAACCCATCCAATCCGCCAGTGCTAAGACGAGAGAAGGAGCCGAGGGGTTCGCAGTTTCAAACTTCGACCCCTTTGATCTCTTTTTTCTTTGAACAATGTTCAACGGAATACGTTTTCTCCCCTCGTTGACGCGACGAGACGCAAATTAAACCTGTCAGAAGACGCCTGATCCGGATGAGATTTTGTGTTACTAAAAGGAAGAAAACAAAGCAAGTTGCGGTCGTTACTATACGACCGAACTGTATCTCAGTTGCTGCTATGATTCACGGCTTCACGCCTGAGCTCGATCAGGGAGAGAATGGTTTGCTTCCAGCTTGTCTTGGCATGGCAGAAGAAGGCAGACAGCCACATTCAGAACGAATCACTCTGAACATTTGCACCAACAGCTTTAGCAATTCACTGGACATCCTCACAGCCATCTTATCTCTGGAATTCTTATTCTCAAATTTCAAAAATACTCTTCCATTGACTAACATTCGAACGATTAAAACAGAACAAAATTAATATATATTTGTGATATTACTAACAGTCATGACAAAACAAGATTGCTCAATTGTACATGTGCTACAACCATCATTACACGTTTATATATATTGTTTGCTAATCATACAATTGTACCACAGTGGCAGAATTGCACATGATAATATGGAAGTATTTGTTAGATATGCCTTACATCTTTCAGTTCTTCCAAATTTAACTCAAGTTTACTGTAGTCATCCTATAAAAATGTACTATGGCAAGCCAGCCTGGCCCACTGTCCTTTTACGACAGAAGGCAGGTGCCATATGTCATATGAAAGGTAAGGTAGCAATCAGCGAAAAGTTTGCATGAAAAAGTTGTGCAATTCACTAAGTATCTATGGCTTCAGCATTTTGCAAGCCCGAAATGATCAGTTCTCTCAATGCCAAGTTAATGTTGCTTCTTAGTTCCTGATCTGTACATGGTTTATAGCTTCAATTCTTCGATATAGAAGCTCAGCTTCAAAACGCTCAGAAAACAGAGAATTTCTGGAATGCATCCAAGCTGCTGTTTGCCAGTAAACCACTCAGCCCTAAACTGTCTGTACCACTCAGAAATCTAGAACAAGACGCTCCAAGCTCAGGCTGAAAGCAAGCAGATGATGACAGACAAGAATCAGACCATATCTTAAAGATCGAGGGAAATAACGTCTATCAGAATTTTTGTTAGAGGCCCTAGTGAATACCACTGATATGTCTAGTGTCACATTGTTATCGCACGAGAGTGGTATATGAGCGCTTGGTTCCTCTTCCTTAACTTCAGTAAAGCTTTGCTGCAGAGATAAGCTGATAAGCATAACGTATTCAGAGTCTTTGGCAAGATAGAAAATTAGAGCAAATGGATAACAGCTATGGACCTACCTGGTCAACATCGGTGACACATTCTGGACTTGTGCCAAGGATAGATGAGGTAATAGCGCCACAATGGCTAGGAGCTGAACCAAATGTCCTGACTGAAGTTTGATTCTGCAAAGGAAATGAATGACGAGCCTCTTCAGAATCCCAAAGGGATGGATTTGACACCTTCAGTTCGTTATTTGGTTGTTGGTGATCAATCAGAGAAGCAATGTCAGCGTCGAATGAATCAAAATTAATAGGGATCTGTGAGAAACTCATGTTATTTTGCGAAAGCAATTGCTTGCTGTCTTGAGAAGGGGCAGCTTCAGATAACAATGCTCCAAAGCTTATATTAGACATGCAGGCAATCCATGAAAGTGGCGTTACTTTGCATTGATTTTCCTGTTTTAGAAAGAATGTAAAGAATGTCAAGTCGCAGGTGTAAATACCATTGATGATGTTGAAAAAAATTTAACCCATAATACTCACCATAATCAGTACTGCATTGTCCCCAACAGACGGTGCGGCAAAGTTACTCGGGAACTCACTCAAATGAACTGTCTGTTCCTGATCTCCAAGAACAGGAGTCAAAGGCTTGTTGCAAATGATCTGGTCTGCAGAGTGCGCTGGTTCTAAAATTGGTTCACTGCTTCTTTGCTCAAAATCAGGTCCAAACCAACCATATCTTAATAAACAAAGAGAAATAATATTTAGCCATAAGAAATGTACAGAACATGCATGGATGCAAACAGAAGTAGCCATTTCTGGAGAAGAAATTGAACCTTAAACGAAATCTCCGAGGGCTGCCAACAGCAACATGCACGTCAGCAGTCGTGCAAGAATCACTATAAGTCCACTTTCCACTGCCAGAAATGTTATCCAGTCTAGCATCATAAGGAAAAAGCATGAGTTCGCCTCTTGCACACTGAGAATTGCCCCATTTTGTGTTAAGATGCTGTACAACCGAGGATATCTTCTTTCGAGGAGCCAAAATCAATTCAAGGTATGGATTGCGGTTTTCCTGCCACATTATATGAAGCAATAAGATATACAGTATGAAACTGGTAGAAAATTGTATTTGATAAATATAAGAAACTCTTGCGAAAGCTTAGGTGCTCACCTGCTGCAGAACCTCTTGAATTGCCCCATCTATTGGGAATAGTTGAAGCTTGATCTTTCCAGAATGATTCGGCTGTCGAGTGGAAAAATTCTTGGAATCACAGAATTGTGCTTCCATAATACTGCCACCCTTCAACGCCATTTGATTCTCAGTATACAATTGGACCGGTGAGATACCAGCTCTACTGCATTTTGGGTTAGCATTTCCTGAAAAGTAGTACTCTTTTTTAGGACAGTTTGACTCATAGAGCACGTTACATTATGGCATATGGAAAAGTACCTAACAGGATCATGCAACTGTTTCAGTTGGATTGTAGCAGCAAGCGTTTATTTTTCTATTTGTAACTTTGTTTCATTACAAATACAGCAGGTAAACCATAAAGAGTATAGAAAATTGTGAACAAGATTTTGACATATCACCTGATGATTTGTTGATATATTTGGCAGGTTTCAGGCTTTGCATCTTACTACAGCCTAGTTTTTCCTCTGCTCCTGTATCAATTGCTTTACGATGCTGCTGAGGAAGTCTCATGCTTTTCTTCAATTCAGCGGCAAATAGATATCCAGTGCAATATTGTCTTCCGCCTTAGTAATGTTAACCCTTCTCCTGTAGATGTATGAATTATGAAAATAATTAGATTGTTCCACTGGTTATGTATGAAAAGGACTTGTTTGTGCCGTTCTCGTTCACACCCACGAACAGACAACAAACATGTAAATATAAGATGAAAACGTCTGAAAACAAGATTTTTTTAATTATAAATTCTGCGCATCACACTGAAGAATCAGCATATTGGACTATGGACCAGGATTGTGTCCACATTGGGAAAACCCACTGATTCATCTATTGTGGTGGGAAAAGAAGTGTTTTTCCATCACCAAGATCAGAGGTTGGCATCGAACAAAATCTGATATAACTTTATTGAGATTCACTATTCTAGTATATAAAGAAAATCTCTTGCACACTCAATTCTATGCACAAAAATTACTAAGAGATTAGATGGGTATCATATATGCAACAAGCAGATTTATCTGAACGAATTCGTTCACCCTAGGACCAATTCCCCATGTGGTTTGAGATCAATATAAGGGAGAAGAAACAACTGAACGTTAGGGCTCCTTTAGAACGCTGGATTATAAAAAGAAAAGAACAAATGCAAGAATACGATGTCATGCTATGTGGATTCCTACAGGGTTTCAAAACACAGGAATACTTATACTAGAGTTGGTGTCTTTGGATAGGAATTTTAAAGGAGGTTGTTTGTTTTAGAGAGAAGCTGGAGAGACAAAGAAGAGAATGCATTGGACTTCTAAAAGGAAATTAAAAACATGAGGTATGAGCTCATGCTTATATTCCTACGAAATGAAGGGCATATAAACCTAATCCATAGGAATTTGAACATCCCATTCCTTTGATCCAAAGGACATCATACGAAAAATTTCTCAAGTATTTTAATGCTCCACGAATCCTTTGAAATTCCTTCAATCCAAAGGAGCGCTCGCTAAACCTTATCCCCAAATCCTACCGTGTCCCAACATTTCCCAAATCCCAACCCCGAGATTACACGAATCAACCAAATCCCTCGCCACACAATCCCACCACTCACCGCTTCACATCATCACAAGCACTCCTAATAACCATACCTGAGCTCCAAACCCTAGATGTCGGGGCGCCGCAATTCGAGGCCCCTCCGAGCACCGGTGATGCGGAGAGGAAGACGCGGGGGGTCCTGAGAATGCCGCCGAGGGAGGCCACCTTCTTCGCCGAGGGCCACCCTTTGCGCGGGGAAATTTGATCGCCGGTGGCTTTCGCTTGGCGCATCCTCCCAGTCTCCCACTTCCCCCGCCTACTTAAATACGCAAATACTTCTCCTAAATATTTCCGGGGTATATTAGAACGCCTATTTATACCGTATAGACGTATTGGGCCGGGACACTACGAGGCCATAAGTGCGTGGGCTTCTACACGGAGGCCTTGGGCCCATTTGAGTTGGGTCGACGGCGAACAGCGCCAAAAGCGGCAAGCCGCCGCGTTCGGGCCTATCTGCGTCGCCGGCGGCGGAGGCTCGCCTGCCTACGGTCCACCTGCTCGCCGCCGGCTTGCCGTCAGAGAGGCGGCGGTGGCCAGCCACGTGGGAAAGACGCACGCTCGAAGAAACAAGGCCAATGAATGGCGATAGTACTACTAACTGCGTCCCGATGCATCACGCAGCCATGGATGGATCTGCTCGCTCCATCGGAGCAGCAGCAGCAGGCAACAGCAGAGGCAGGCTACGCAAGCAGGCAGAAGCTGCGATGGCACGCATCTGACACGTGGTGATTGCATGTTGCACACTCAAGAGCAAAGCGCGAGCACTGTGGCTTTGTCTCTCGTCCAGTCTAGCTGAGGCTGAGCTAGTAACCTCTCACAGCTCACAGCTCACTCACTGTGCAGTCCATGTGCATGGACAACAGCCACAAGGAAGAGATACGCTGCCTCTGTCGCCTCTGCCTGCTTCTAGATCGACTTGATGGTTCATGTCAATTCCTGCCCCTGCCTGCCAGCCTCTGCGTTCTTCTGTTCAATTGTCCCTTTCTTTTTTCTTCCAAGAAACAACCAAAATGAGGCCTTACAAATCTACTCCAAATGTCCAATGAGAGGGTTTTAGAGTACTTCCTCACAGCTCCAATGAGAGCACCAAGGTTACAACTGACAGAGATATTCTCTTATATGAAAAAGAGGCGACATTAAACTAATGGCTAATACTACTAATTCAGCTTAAAATCTTTCTGCTGCTAAACTGCAGGTTTGGGCCTATATTCATCAATCATCATCCTTCGCCTTTGTCCTCAAGATACTGGGCGATGTTACCATTCCAAAGAAAAGCGAAAGCGGAAGGTAAACGGCACGAGAAGGAAAGAATTGGAGGCAGCAGCAGCTCATGCTTTCATGGACCACACCATCGTTTTGTCGTAGAGTTGCAGTGATCTGATCTCCAGCAGCCAGCTACCACAAGAAATAGCAACTAATCCAATCCCAGGTACCTTACTTTGCTTCTTACGCCTGCAATGCAGCTAACGTAAGCTAGCTAGAGCTCCTTAGTTTAATTACTCTGATTAATTAAACCCAACGCCAAATCAACTCCCTGAATGAATGAATAGTTACTAACAAGTATGTCCGCATGGTCCGCACGAATCGGGATTCAGACCATAAAGAGGTTCAGAGTTCATTAAAATCTGTGGATAGGACCTTTACGGTGAACATTTGGAAGAATAAGGGTCTATTTGAAACAGGTTGTTTATAAAAAAAATATTATCACGAATTATCTACTTAATTACAGAGATAAATTAAATATTCTAATAAATAAGCTTAGCAAAGAACTTAGTAACATAAGAACGTTTTTAAAAATATATATATTTTTAAAGACGTAAAACAAATAATTAGAGGCAATAAACCGGCGGAAAAGAACGGGTCTAACAGTAACCAAACGAGGAGGTAAATTTACAGTTTTTATTTACAGGTAAAAAAGTAAAAACTATGGTTGTTCATGTGCATGCATTGATGCATGGAACCTGGCTATATGCCGGCAGGGGGTGGCGTTTATGACGAGTCATTCGATGGTGCATCGGCACCTTGTTTGCTCGTGCGGGGCATGGCGTTGCAATTGCTGGGCCGCAACAAGCCAAGCCAACGCAGGACAAGGCATGCATTTACCAATGAGGCTACTCGTACTAAGCTAGCTATAGCGTTGGTAGCAGGAGGAAAGCTTCACTTACCTGTCAATGTCGATGTCCCTGCAGTGCACCCCGGCAATGAGCAACCGCTTGTGTACTACGGACGGTTTGCTTTGTGCTGTTTATTAGGAGTAGTGTCCTGGCATGGTCCAAGTTTCGGCAGAAAACAATCAATCATTCTCACGCAGTGTAAAATAGCTTTGAACAATGGTAGCTGTTGAAACTTTGGAAGAGTGTGCCATTATGTAGTATTTAGCAGTTCAAGTTTTGGGAGATTAGGACCTTTTGGTAATCCATTTGTTCAGGGTTGAGAATGTTTTGGCAGGTCACTGAAATTCAGAGTTTCAGACAATCTCTAGCTAGCCGAGAAAAGCAAACAAAGCTCAGACAATCTCTAACAAAAGTAATGAGCCATCAAAAGGAATACCAGTATTTACATGCTGTCTCGGGTGAAAAACAGAGTGAAAAAACTGAAGTGGAGAATTTTTACCGTTTCATGATGAGTTGAGAGAGATTAGGGGAGCAGAGGACGGTGGGAGAATTCAATACAGAGGAGAGGAGAGGAGAGGAAGGATAGATCAACATCAGATGATCAGAGCAGAGAGAGCATCCAATCCAAACTGAAATACTTCAATTTTTTTATTCAGAACCCAGATTTAAAAACCGCCCCAAAACCCAGGTAGAAAAAGATTTTAAAAAATATAAAACAAACCAAAAACAATTAAATTAAACTATTTTTTTTAAAAAAATGTACTCCTAATTCGCACCCATTCTTCTCCTTTTCCTTTCCGCCTCCGCCTTTATACCTCTCTCCTCTCTTCCCTTCTCTCCCCATTTCTCCCTCATGAATCTCACGTCGTCTTCCTCCTCCCTCCTCTCGACCAAACCTCCCCAACTCGCCACCCCGAAGCTTCCCGGACTCCACGGAGCAACCCCTCCCGTCGCCGCCGGGGAGCCGTACCCCGCGGTAGCCTGACCGGGGTTCCGTCCCGGGGGGATCCGACCGCGGTGAGCCCCTCTCAGATCTGGCGCATTCCGCCGTGCCGTTTTTTTTTTCTGTTGTTGTTTTCTCCGCTTCGCAATTCTGATCCGAGGAGCATTCCCGGTGGCGGAGCCGGAATCGGAGCTCGCTCTCGCGGTGGCGGCTGAATGCTAGTGGACGCGCTCCTCCTAAATTTAGCGGCGTGGTTTGGTTGGTTGGTTCCTGCATTCTCGGCTTCCGCGTGCGGGAATTTCCATGCTCCCGAGCTCGCCACCTCGTGCGGCGCTGTGCCGCCGTGTGTGCGCCTAGTGGAATTTTCGGTGCGTGCTGCTCGCATTGCGTGAGTTCATGTCCAAGTTGTTGGTTACATGTAGTGTGTTTGGGTGCTGCGTGCGTTTGGGGTTCTGCGAAGTAGGCACAGGGGGTTTGCGGTGAGAATGGGAGCTCTGGTTGAAGGTGATCGGAAATCTCTAGGCTTTCTGGCGATTACTGTTGATGTGATGAGTTTGATCATGAACCTCATTGCAACAGTGATCGACTTAGTTGGAGAGTGCACGTGGGAGGAATCGCTTTGAACTTAAGCTGTGTATGATCCATGTAGTCATCTCGTTCCAAATAGATGGGTAGCTTCAGTTATGGATTGTGGAGAACTGTACAAAAGTAGTCAGTTTGTACTGTTGTTTTGCGGGAACAGAGGATCAGATCAATCTATTACCTGCAGCTTTGCATAGGATCTGCCATATGTTTCGGTTGATGTTTCTACGTAGATGTCTAGCTGGTGGTTTTCAATGTTTTCCTGATCTGAGTATGTCATGTTCAGATTTAAAGGCAAATATCTAATCCATGTTATGAAATCATTATCCAAGTGCCAAAGATTTCTCCTTTCTCTCTGCTCCTGTTCTGTCCTCGAAAGAGGTTTCTCTTACAGTCTTGTTGCAATTTGCTTTTATTTCTTCACCAGTTGTCTTAAAAGTTTATAGTTTACTACTGCTCTTGTCTTTTTAGGAAACATCGACCTTACAGAATTTGCCTGATAATAGCAGTGTACTTTTTAGCTATCGCGCAACTAGATATCCTTTCAAGCAAACATGTAAGACTTTTCCCGTTGGCATTCGTAACGGCTTTCTTCAATAGCTGATCAGTGAGAGGAGACACTACTAACTATGCAGTTAAAAATTAAGATGGTCTCAACACTAGACATTTAGGCAATTCATTTCCTTGTTGATACACTAGAAAGAAAGATGTTTTGCTAAAGGGAAGTCTGCTCAAAGCAACACTATACGACTCCTCGATAGTTGCTATAAGTGCATAGACCTTATCTGTCTGGAAACACTGTACTTTTGTTCATAATCGATTGCAATGCTCTTATTTAGACTTGGACTGTTTAATATGCATTCCAGATATGAAATTTGCTTTCCCAGCATTCTTATTCCAGGCTGTTGGTTTACTTCCTGGTCATGCCTCATGGTTCCTGATGGCATTTGATACACAATTCTCTTGCATGCATAATGTCTTGTTCCCAGCAAACTGTATATGTACTAAATATCTGGAGCTTAGCAGGGTGAAAACGAACAATTTCTACATTATCGAATCTTGACGCTTGGTATGTTTGGCCTATATAATCCCAATTTGATTTTTAGTTTGTGATTTTTTGGCCTTATTCAAGCCATTCTGCATATGATTTGTTTTGAGATGTTCTTATTATATTTAAATCATCCATCTTTGTTCATTCACTCATGTAAGTGTCTCACTCTACAAACTTGATAGGTGTAATTTTGTGAAGCATCAGAGGATAGTTGCATCAATAAAGTTGTTTCACAATGGCCTATGATGGAGATGAGGAACAAAGCCAGGATTATCTATTCAAGATTGTTCTGCTTGGTGACTCTTCTGTCGGTAAATCAAATTTGCTGGCAAGATTCGCAAGGAATGAGTTCTATCCAAACTCTAAATCTACTATTGGAGTGGAGTTCCAGACACAGAAGTTGGTAATTGATGGCAAGGAAATCAAAGCTCAGATATGGGACACTGCTGGACAAGAGCGCTTCAGAGCAGTCACATCTGCCTACTACAGAGGAGCTGTTGGAGCCCTACTGGTTTATGATATTAGCAGACGGCAGACTTTTGATAGTGTTGGTCGATGGTTGAATGAACTGCACAGTAAGAACCAACATTTCACTTAATTTCTTCGTTATTAAGTGCATCCATTTCAAAGTTTTTGCTTTGGTGCTACATATTCCAAATCACTTGGACTGACACATTACTTGGTTTATGTTCTTGGCTGTTTCTTTTATAGTCGACCACATCTTTGTTTAACTCCTCTTAACTATGACAGCTCATTCCGATATGAATGTCGTCACAATTCTTGTTGGCAACAAGACTGATCTCAAACATGCATGTGAGGTGAGCACCGCAGAAGGCAAAGCCCTGGCCGAGGCTCAGGGCCTCTTCTTCATGGAAACCTCAGCCTTGGACTCATCAAATGTCGCAGAAGCATTTCAAACTGTAGTGAAGGAGATATACAGTATACTAAGCAGGAAGGTATTCCAATCTCAAGAACAGAAGAGAAGTGAGCAGTCATTAAGCAGCGGGAAACCTGTGATGCTGCAGAGCGACTCCAATGGACCAACCGGTGGTGGGAGGTGGTGCTGTTCTTCATAGCGCCTGTAAGACACCATTCCTATTGTCTATCTCTAGTCTTATGATATCAATCCTACATTGCATTACCTTATTTGACGTTGCTATGATGATCATCAAATGCAGAGATTCATTGACTTATCCCCAATCTTTTGCATGATGAATCACAGGACCTGACGATAGAGCCCCTGTGGAATGCCATAGGATTGGGAGACACATCTGTCCATGTACTGCTGAAGGTCTGGTTTAGTGTAAGAACAGTGGTTCCTCACCTTCTCTAGAGGTAAGCTTGGCTGAGGTTGGTTGTATGAAAAAGGCGTGCGTGCTTTCCATCAGAGGAAAATCTCATTGTATAGTTCGATTGATCCCCTTTCTGAGGTATTGGGTATACGTGATTGTGTAAAGGAAAAAAGTGTGACCAACTGACTGTTGTGTCATTCTCTCTACATCATTCTAGCCTTAGATATCTTGCTTTTGCCGTGCTTAGCTCCTGTGTCTCTTGATACGGTATTGCTGGGATGTCTTGTGTTCGTCGTGTTTTTCAGCTCAGTAGCTCTCTAGTGCAGCAAACTACTAAACATGACATGTCACAAAATATAAAAAGCTATACGTATATATTTTTTTACTATAACTCTTACAAACGCTGACGTGGCATTTTGCAAGGAAATCTAGATTTTATGTAACTAAGTAATTAAATGAAACGTTGAGAGCTTTGTTTGTTAAGAGTTTTGTAAGAATCTTTAGCATGCGCAGCAGTGCTTAAAATATAAATACGATGCAACCAGAAAGTATACTAATATCATGCAACCTGGTTAGTGCTTGGCGAGTCGGCGTGCAACCTAAGCAGTTTATTGATTGTCAGGGACCACTGTCACAGTAACTGTCACTATGACAAAACCAGGGCAGGCTTGATCCTTTTCTACTAGTCCAACTTTTTATAGGATTAGGCGATTTTCCATTTTGTTCAAGAATTAGACAGAGACAGACGCACATATTCTAAGTAGAATTTTGCAAAATCTCAAAACCAAGACAGATCTTATGCAATTTGTCCTCGAAAAAAAAATCAAAACAAAGTTGAGGTGCCTCAAATCCCAATCTACCAATGGATAAAACAGCACAGGACATCTGCATGGTATCATATCAACCATATTCAGGTACAGCACGGTCCACATCAACTGATGACAAGGGCATTATTATAGATATCGTCATGTTGTTCTAGGAGCACCATCATCTTGACCGAATCATTGTAGCTCAATAACGATTTGAAAGCAACCGTGAAAGCTGACCTGAAAGAGAGCACCATACCTGAAAGCTGAAACACCAAGGACGACGGACTAATCATCAGTGCACAGTGTCGCTGCTGCAGTACCGCATCACTCTCAAATCTCATGAACCCAAGAGCAGCACTGGCACTGAGCACAGGTCACACGCAAGCCCATGTATGGAGACAATTCATGTTGCATAGTGGCCCTTGCATTAAGATCGTGATCTGAGTTGCATTGCAAATATTTAGCTTGATGAATGAGGTTCCAGTAGTACCTGAACATCTTTTTCTTCTTTTCTGCCTTCCCCAATTTTTCGGAATGCCACGAAATATTACATCATAATGGTAGAGAAATATTGCAGAAAGGCAAAGTTAACAAGAATAGGATAAGTTTTGGATAGGATTGATTGGCATCCAGCAGACGTTTGATCACTGATATTACATCATGAGTTCATCGTCTCGCGCTATAATTATAGTACTACCTTCATCTATTTTGCCCATCACTGGCTGCCTATTCTTCCAGAGCAGGCTCTGTGAATTACAGAGCGAAATCTGGAAAGAGCCTGAAAAGTTGAAGATTGGATTTTTCATTGACAAGAATACTGCAAGAAACAAAAGCTCGACACAAGCAAGTTGGGAAATTGCAGTGCAGAAACTGGTGGTGAAGGGCACAGACTCACCCGCCCACGCTAGATCATGTTCAGAAATTGGAATTGCATTTGATGATGTGCTTAAAGTTCGAACTTAAACTGTAAACATCAAACGTGTAGATTGGCAGTTACAAGAAGGGATCAAACTGTAAATCAGGCAAAGCAAGCTTACCATAACAATCTGTTCATCAAGCAGACGCTGAATTCTCCCCTTTGCACTCACCATTCTTCAGAGGGTCCTCCTTTGCATCATCAACCGCAGCGATGTTCTCCTCTTCCTCTTCGATCTGATTTTCAACGAGAACGAAATCCTCCTCGGGCTGATTTGCGACGAGAACGAAATCATCCTCCAAGTCGTCATCGTGATCCGAATCTGATCCGGCCAGCGCCGGCTCATCGCTCTCCTCGAGCAACGTGGCGACATCAGGCTCGATGGCATTCTCCACCCGCCTCACCTCCACCGCCGCGGTCGTCGCGGCGGCCTCACCGGAGTCAATTCGAACTCGACTCGCGTCGTAGTCCTGAAACGTAGGCGAATACACGTTAAGATGATGCGGTGGCGCGGGCGAATTCAGATGAGAAGGGCGGACCTTGACGTCCAGAGGGGGGCGGGGGGCGAAGGGCGCGCGGCATGACGGCGGCTAGGGAGGAAGGCGGCGGTGGCTCCTCCGCCGCCGCCGGTGGAGGAGTGGGAGGGGCGGAGCTCGCGGAGGTGGGGGAGGTAGTCGTAGCCGTAGTCCGGGAGGCCGAGCTCCACGATCTCACAGCGGACGTGCTCGGGGAGAGGACCCGTGTCGTCGTCGTCGGAGGGCGCGGCGGTGGCGGAGGGGCCGGCGCCGTCGCCGTCGCCGTCGTCGGCGAAGCCAGGGACGGAGTAGGGGTTGTTGTCGACGCGGACGAAGACGCGGTCGGAGGCGTTGGCGGCGCCGGGGTGCGGGCAGAGGCGTAACGTGGCGAAGTTGCGGTGCTTCCGTTTGCGTCCCCGGCCCATGGCGGCCACGGCGGCGGAGCGGCGGGACGAGTGGTCGGTGGCTGCTGTTGCTTCGGGTGGAAGAAGTGGTTGGATGAAAGCGCGGAGACGAGGGTTGCCCACGTAATAGGCTGGGCCGGAATGAAGCCTTCGGCGAGCCCAACTTAATCTTTTTTTTTCGTTTTATTTTTTTTCAAAGCAATATGCAATATAAAGGAAGGAGTAAATTGCAGTTTGGGCCATTTTTATTACCAAAAGTTTCACCTTGGATCATTCTTTATTCAACCTTTTTACTTTGGACTAGTAATTTTAACTTTGTTATACTTTGGACCACCCTTAAATCTCTTCTTAAGTACACCAATGGCCTCCAAATCTTCAGCTCTTGCATGCCGATGAAACACTGTAGTTGTATGCTGTGAATGGATATAAGAGTTAGGGTGGCTCAAAGTGTCATAAAGGTAAATTTAACTAATCTGAAGTGAAAAGAATAGGTAAATAGTGGTCTAAAATTTTTTATAATAAAAAGTGGACCAAACTACCATGCAAATTTTCTCAAAAGACACTCCATCTAATTATAATTATAATTATTTGATGCTCAAGACTATATTAAATTATTAAATTTCTAAAACTTTGATCATAACTGATTGTTTTATCTTTAAAATAAATATTTAAGAAATTATTGATAATTAAAGTTTTAAAAGTTAGACTGGAGTAAAAAAATACTACTCGACAAATGATTCAGTAAGAAAAATTAATCTGACAAATGGAAAGGGAAGTTCAGAAATGAGGCACTTCTTATTGATCCATTCACATCAGTAGTTCAGTACATGCCAGACTACAGATTCATTCACAGCCATCTCTACACAACACAAATCCCAGTACACCTCAAGCGATTGTCTCCCTTTCTCTCTTGATTTTGCAATAAGCTAGTGACATGACAAAAACCATCCACTAATACCAAGGGGAAAGGGGGCGTGCATGGGATGGCTGCAGCTCACGCGAGCACGGTGGTCTCCACGGCGGCGGACCGGAGGTCGACGACCTGGACGTGCTCGCCGGCCTCCCACAGGTCCGGCAGCGCCTCCTTGATGTTGTGAATGCTCTCCAGCGCCACGTCCGCCCCCGCCACCACCGCCGAGCTCCCCACCTGCAGTATAATTCACAGATCAGTTTCTGACCAAGATTTAACCAATTAATTCCGATGATTATTGCTAACTTGATGAGAGCTTACGATGACGGTGTGGAAGCCGGCAGCTTTTCCTGTGGTGATGTTGCGTGGGCTGTCATCGAAGAACACCTGCATGATCAGAGAGAATTCTTTCAGCTCTAGCAAACTTGCAGCTGAAACATTAAAAAGGATGTATTTTTTGGTTCCTTACCGTCTTCTTGGCGTCGAGTTTCGCGATCTCGATGACGGCTTCCATGGATTCCAGAGACGGCTTACACAAGATCCTCTTGTGATGAGAAGCCGAACTGTCAGAACCAGGGCTGCTGCTGCCGCCTCCATCAGTATTGTCCGAGTGCTCCTCTTGGTCAGGAACGTGTTCTTCAGGTGATGATGGGTTCAGAGTCTCGAAGCATATGATCCCTTCGAAGCAGTCCTCCAGTCCAAGCTTCTTCAGAACCGTCGCGGCATGCGCCTTGTCAGAGTTGGTGAATATCTACAGTTATAGAACCATAAATTTCAGGCTTGATTATTACACATACAAATCTTGCAGTCAGTGCACTGGTGTTCTAAAAAAAGAATGCAAAATGCAAGTGATTTCTCTTGCTGAAATGATAGAAATTTGGATGCTGGAAAGCAACTTACAATTTTCCTTTGTGGCAGTGAAAGTAGCAGTTGCCTCAAGACTGGGTCAGGCTTCAGTTTCTCATATGGCAATGTGCCATGAACACAAGCATGGAAATCATCATAGTCGAAATCATAGCCCAAGACCTATCAAGTTAATGAAAATTTGATAGACATAATGGTATGCTAAAATTATGAAACAATTAAGGTGCAGTGTGCTGGGCAATACCTTCAGACCAGCCATTGTAGTTCCATATTCCTTGTACAAATCTAGGCACATCTTGGGAACAAGGTTCTCTTCAATCTGAAGCTTGTTCAGCATATAGTCTGCAATTTACAGATATATAAACAAACAAATTTTACAGCTTGGTAACTTTAGACAAATGAATGTGTGGGAACTTAGTCTACCTTGTATGTTCTTGCGGCAAGCTAAGTTGATTCCTAAGCTCAGTGGGTAGAGAGTATCATCCATGTCTGCATATGTGTGATAAAATTTCAAAACAACCAGAAAGTGCAATGAAACTTAAATGCCTGATAAGAAGGATGAAAAACTGTCAAGTAGGTACTTACCAAACAGTAAGCAATCAAATTTGGCCCCAGCCGTGTAGGATTCCATCTTTGCAGGTTTGCTAGAGTCTGCGATAAATTTACTGTGAGCACAACAACCTTCAATTGTCAGAAAATATATCGTTTTCAGGAAAAACAAAATGCCGGAAACTGTTTACAGTATCATCTTGTTAAATATTATTGTACTGTTTTCTGTTTTGAGTGCATTTCTTGGGAATTATGGATTTTGTGTTACTATTATCTCTGGAAAGTATGGTCTATCAACACCATGGTCTTGGGCCAGTTGCATATAAAGGGAAAATTGTCATAGCAAACAATCAGATTGTCTCTGAAAGTAGTTGAAAACTAATGTAGTGTTTGTGAACAAGGGAAAGACAGGCTTTCAACAAAACGAAGAATTGAGTAAGGGAAAACTCGATTTATGCAAAGGATTCAGTAAATTTTGGAAGAGGAAATGATGATAAAAACTAAATCTTTTCATAGAGATCAGTAAAAAAACTGTTTTCAGGGCTGTGCATGAATAATTAGACCCAGGGCCATCAGAGCAAACCATGCAACAACAAAGTTTGCAACCTGAAACTAAAGTGAGATCAGAGAGGATCATGCTCACTATTTAGTTGACAAAGCAGCACCGAAAAATAATCAAACTAAACCAAGAACAAACTAGACTGTCATCACTATCAATTGCTCACAAATGTGCCACTGTATGAGAAATGAAATGAAGGAGGAAGAACACTGAAAAAGGCACCAGAGAAACCACCAAAAACAACGCAAACGGACATGTACCTAGATGCTAAACGGAAGCACAATGCCCTGGTTTGGTGTCATCTCCCCTAGCTAGCCTCCCCTTTTTATACCAATCGTTCTGCTCATTGGAAGATGACACATGGTAGTGACAGCAATGGTTGTCTGAAACGAGCACATCTCCTCCACCACACAACTAGCTAAAATTATTCAGGTTTCTTGCTTTATTATCTCCCGGGATTAGCTGCTTTAGCTGTCATTTTTCCATCAAGAAAACGCCGGAGTGCAATCCTACTCGGCCACCTATATACGAGTACACACAACATTGCAAGATTTGCCCAAGTTGACAGAGAACTTTAGCTAGGATGCAACCGACCTAGTAGATAATTGGACATGGGTGGCGTGGCCAGTGGCCAGCATTGCCGTGATTACAATGTGAAAGGTGATTAACACGCGTAATACGTGGTGATTAGTGATTAATTTGTTGGAGTCACCCTGACCGGAACTCGTTGAAAATGATGTGTGTATTAATGTAAAGTGTTAGTACTAAAGTGTGTGTGTTCTCCTTGTGGAATTTCTTAATGCGATGAGCCGTGAAAACCACATCGCTTTCGTTCCATATCTGTGCTGTTGATGTGCCGTGGTGATATGTTCAAGCTTAAGAGCTAACTGTTTTCAGTGTTAAGAGGAAAAAAAGCTCACTGTTTTTCAATGTCCTTTTTTTTTGTTTGCAGAGGAAAAGGAAAGCTGGGTTAAGTGGGTTCAGTGCACGCATGAGCTTCATTTTATAAGAGGAAAAACAAAAAAGAGAGAGATAATATGTTACTGAAATTTTCTCTTTTGTTCTATGCATACCTTTCTTTCCCTCGAGGATTGTTCTCTGCGTACCCAATCGACAGAACAAACAATCTGTTGAAACAAAGAATTTTTAGTCACTAATCCTCTCTTATAGCCTAATTGCTTCAACTCTAATCAAATTTTTAGTTCAAGATCTAAATTAACTAGTCTTAACTATGTATAAAAAAAACCTTTTGTAAGTCTAAAGTGATATTAGCATAAATAATACTCAAAATAAATACAACAATAAATAAAGCAAGAGACAAATGATTTTTTTACCCAATGTTCAAAAACTTACTAGTTTTCTAATCTCCGTTGAGATGAACCCAATTTTATCGCTCAAATCACCAAGCCTCTGAATCTCCTTATTAAGAGATATACAAGATGAGAGTCGGTCATAAAGTGGTCTACACAAGTCTCGATTACTAGGATTTATTCTTCCCCCACTCTAGAGATGGCGAACATCAAGTCACTCACAATCAACCACTGAGCCTCCTCCATAAACTCGTTTAGAGAGGTCGCCGAATAAACTCTTCCAAACCATTTAGAAGATGACAACCTCCAAGATTAATAGGCCTAGGATCTTGCTCAAGATGATCAAGTGCCACACTAGCTTTAAAAATGAAGTAATGCACTTAGTTTAATTCAACTCACTCTTCAACACCTTACTAGATGATCTAAGTGCTGAGAGTTGCTACAAGGGCTCAAATAATACCATGAACTGTCAAAGTCTGTTGCTAGAAGGGTGTATTTATACACCCACAAAGCCAAACTAGCTATTAGAATGGTAAAAAAAAGAGCCATTGTAGCACATTTAATGCGCATTCCGGTCTGACCAACGTTGAGCTCTCGGTCCGACCGGCACATTCAAAAAAACTTTTTATAAACTTCCGATCTGACTAGCCTTTAGTCTCAGTTTGATTGACACCTTCAGAAACCTTTTTATAAACTCCCGGTCTAACCGGCATCCTTCTTGGTGAGATCAAAACATCTCTAGAAGATCCGACTGTAGTTCACCAGGTGGTCCAACCGTAGGCCATTTTTTAGCACGACCGACTGACACAAAAATGACGATATCTTATAACTTGGGTGTTGGAATTCGATGTTTTTGGACTTTCTAGAAAGCTTATTCAAAACGCTATACAACCCATGAACAATATATCTAAGAATCATAACTTTTATTAAGGAAAAATGATTCAAACTCTAAAAGATACTCAAGTGAATATAGGTATAAGAAACTAATTATGCCCACCTCTCGTTTTACATGGGATTTGAGAAAAGACTCACCAGACTTATGTAGACACTCTCACTATGTGCAAGTGAACTAACATGGAACAAAAGCATTCATATGCTCACTTCATAGACCCCTCTTAATAGGATGGTGCCTATTTAGCAATCTGTTCTTTTGACCAAACACAAAGACTGATAAAAGACAAACAAAAATATTCTTAATTTTATTATACCTTTGTCTTATGGTATCTATATCTGGGTTGATGCTTGAGCTAAGATCAATACTTGTGATAATTCGGTTGAACCATTTTTATAGTTCTTAGATTGATACATTTATTAGTCTTATCATGTTAGGACATGTTAGGTCATCCTCCACTTAATAATCAACCGGTTGCATATAAAGATATAGATTAATTTGTTAAGTATCTATTAACACCAAATATCATGTACTCACATATATGCTCAATTTCAAAAATCTAATATTAAAAAAAGGTGAACAATATGGATCTAGAACATACATAATAGCTATATAGAATTTGCTCTCTCTAAACACATGCATACAAAATATATATATGAGAAGCAAGTGCATACATAATTAAGGTTTTTATCCTATTCATATATAAAAGACATGTGACATTGATATAGGTAAACATAGATAAGTAACTTTATGATCTCTATGTTCTCAAAGTAATTAAGATAATATATTAATTTTATAAGAATATATCAATAATATGTAAATCACATATATGTCAATATGTAGATGGAGAGAAAGACTGATACACATATCTTTGATCTTCTTGTGTTTCATTATTGTGATTAAGATTCATCATCAAATAATATATCACTATCTCTACTTATATTAAATTTGGAGAAAACTATCCATCAACTCATGATTATTCATAACAAAACAATAATTATTCATATTTATTTGATCATAAATCTCTTAACCTTTTTCTTTTAGTGATATATGACAAGTCGATATAAATTATATAAATATGAGTTAATGATATATCAATAATAATAAATCACAAAATGAGCTCCGCTAAAGATGTACATGCATATAAATATGGTGAAAAGCATATGCACATAATTAATGAAAGAAAATGAAGAAGTTCACTATATATTTTGGATTGATATCAAATAAGAATATAAGGGATTTAGTATATAACTCATTTTTATTTTCGTATCCCAAAGAGAATATAAAAAATAAGCTTAACAATTATATTAGTCTTACATAATTAGATTTATCATTAATCATTGAAATTAAACTAATCATACTTGAACTTACAGCCGGTAGAATGGACTAACAGTGAAAAATAGCCTAGCAGGGCAGAAGCTGCGTGACGAGAGGGAGCGGCTGATAGGCAGGGTAGGTCTGTCAGCGAGTGTGGCATAGGCGCGCGGAGACGCAGTGGTTGACAGATGGGTCAAGCCTATCAGTGGGCATGGGCGCATATGCACGATGACGTTGCAGCTGACAGGTGGGGCCGAACGAGACGACGTGGTGCCTACAGGCGTAGGAGATTCGGAGGTGACGTGATATAACAGAATTAGTTTGGAAGCATTGGAATAGTATCTAAGCGGATTATCTATAGAAACGTGTCGGACTCTATAGTCAAATGTGTGGTGATGACGTGGTGTAATCTAGAGTATTGGTTTCG
The DNA here is from genome assembly GCA_030770085.1 of Oryza coarctata. NCBI lineage: Eukaryota > Viridiplantae > Streptophyta > Magnoliopsida > Poales > Poaceae > Oryza > Oryza coarctata. The sequence continues at coordinate 18,679,615 of CM061475.1, forward strand.
AATCTGATGATACAAAATTTTAATGCTATTTAGTTTTTTTTGAAAATTTAAAAGAGTGTTTATGTAAATTTTGTAAGAATAAAAGTAAAGTTTATAGAAAATTAGTACAGTAATTAATCTCTTTTTATACATATCTAGCAAATGTTTTTAAATTAATTTGTTTTCTGTGTGATTTAGATTGATTTTAGTTTATGTGTTTTTTACATTATAATAATTATTTTTAAATTTTGTATTATTAATTAATTTTGGTCAAACTTCTTCTGTTTTATTAATATCTCGAGAAGTATGATTGAGGTGATTTTAATTGTTTTTATTTACAAATTTTGTTTAATTATTCTATAAAATTATTTAGATCGATCTAAGTACATCGAAATGATGTTTTAGGTAAATTCGAAAACACAGTTTATTTATTTATTTTATTAGGAGAAAGTATTAAATTTTATTTTAAGTCAATCCTATAGAAAAAAATTTAACTGAAAAAAGCACTATCATTCGTGTGCCTTGCACTCTTCGTTCATGCGGTTGCGTGAGACAATTAGACATTCCTTTTTTCTGTACGATGCCAAGGCCTTAGTGGAGATGTGCAACCTGTCCACTGACCAAGAGTGACGAGGGCTTAGTTAGGCTGGCATATGATCCTAACTAACCCAGCTGCACAGAAACGAACGAAGCACAAAGTGATCCTGCCTTTTCGCTAACCATGGGGAGACATGCCATGAGCTTCCTTGCGTTGGATCTGGACAAGTGTTCGTCCTGTCTTCCATATTATTCCTAGCTAGACAAAGCACCAGGGAGCCAGAGTGCATTGCTGATGCACACCGACCTGTCTGTCACTTGCGCTGATGCTGCACCTGTCTGACGAATCCGGCACGCAACTGAAACTGATTCATCAGAGCTTTTGCTTCTTCTTCAGTTCAGAGAAATCAAAGTAGGTCTTGTTTCTTGGCTTCGGATTTTCAGAGGAGGCTGGAGTGATCTAGAAGAAGAAGATGCTGATGAGAATAATCGGTATGATTTGGTTGGCGGTACTAGCTTCTTTTTGTTGGATCAAACAATCTGATGAACTGACACGCTTGAGGAGAAGAAATTCCTTGTTTTTTTTTGGCATGGGGCTGTGCAGTTTGTAGAGGGACGGGGTAAAAGGGAAAGGAGTGGCGTAGAGAGAGTAGAATTAAGCCACCTTAAAGGCTTAGTCTTTTGGAAAGGGAATAATTAATGATTTATTGTAAAGAAGTGGCATAGAAACATCATCATACAAGGCTACGATTATATCATTATCTGCCTATGAAATTATTTAGGGATTTAATTGTGCATTTGCACTACTATGTTAACTGCTGCTAGACATGGTAACGATGAATTGGGATTAGAAAACAAAGATAATGTAGACACTAAAGATTTAGAGTGAGCATTACCGTCAAAGGGTCAAGATTTGAACAGACAAAAGAAATAAAGACTTTACAGATTAATAACTTGTCAGGTTGAAAATTCCATGTTGTGGCCGTGGAGACCTGGGCTCGAATCCCTGAAGCCACACGTGGATCTTTTTTATTTATTTATGATCTTTACCTCCAATGAAGGCCCAAATTATTTTAATTATTTTTCTCTTTTCCAATGGAGGCCCAAATTACTACGATTTTTTCGTGGTAAGTGTTTGCCCCAAGAGACGCGTTGCTGGGCCTAAGTTAGGCCTACTGCCAAAATCACGATGATTGCTCGTGCTAAGTATGGGCCTAGCGGCAAGTTTCTGCATGTGCTAAGTATGTGCCCCTAGGCGACGCGTCTTGAGGCAGTAGCAGTAGTACGGAGTAGTACGCTGCAAATGCTGCTGCTGCTACTGCTATCAATCAAACAGATCAATGCACATCACTGATTACCAAAGTCTCTGAGCATTGTTAAATGGACAAACAACGCAGCCAACTAGCCAAGCAAGCAGCAAACTCCATTTCTTTTCGTTTTTGCTGCTCTTGTTCATACGCCCGGCCTGCTTAGTAGATCGATGCGTTCAACTTCTCGGACAGCCCAACATGAGGCTGAACAGTGATTGACTCATGCGGATGTAGCATCAGTCCTCTTCCCTGTCTCTCTCTTTTTTCTACTCTCTTGTTTTTAATCTAGCGCGAGATTCAGCGACTATGTATGGCTTGGCCTTGACAGGCAATTGGTTAATTTATCTGAACTTCTGAAGCCGCAATGCAGTTCAGGCATAGTATGCCTCCGTGGGCCATGGCCATGTGCCTCGGTGCAGCTTTCCACGCGCCTTCTGCTCTGCTCTCCGGCTCTGCTCCGCCATTGCCACATGCATTGCTTGCAGTGAGCGCCGTACCTACTACGGCGCGTACTCTACTTCCTCGTGCTCCGCGCCATTCTTGTACTCTACTGTCTACTTCTACTATACTCGTACTAGTAGTAGTAGCTTGGTCACTGTGCTCTGTCAGCCACTGACTGAAGATGAGCTAAGCTAAACCGATCTGAAACTCTGAAATAGATGATAAGATAACTGTAATTTTTGTGCAGATCTGAACAAGGATTATCCCTGTATGACATAGGCAATCCCTATTGTGATTGTACTCATGTGTGATTATACAATTTGATGGGCCGTTAAAAAAAGGCTTATAGATCTACTTAACCATATCATAGATTCGTCAATTGTCATGCATTGTTGCGTTGCATGATGGATCAGGCTCTGTGTCGCATCAAGTTTATCTGAACCCACCACTTCTGAACATACATGTACCTCATACCTGCATGAACGAGCAATGATCCAGCCACTGAACTAATCTGAACTTCTGAAGTACTAGTACCCTGGTAACTGCACTTACAGCAGCAATAGTACATCTGAAAACTGAAATGGTTCAGGTATGGTTTTTTTTTGTCTCCATGATGGGGCAATGGCCAATGTCAAAAGCAAGCACGAGGAGCATTTCGCGGCGGATCCAACCAAGGTTTCTGGCTCCATCATCTGCTCGTGTGTCGGCGGTTGGCCAATTTAATTGTTACACCTCTGTTTCGATGGGTCCTGGTCCTCCACCGTTCACTGCACTGAAATGCAGCCAGCTCATGACAATTGTCCAAGAACAATGAATTCTTCAGATAAAAAAACTTCACTTTTTCAATAATCCAATGTATACGATTACTAATGTCAACGATGTTAATTCAGAGTGCCTTTATGCGTTTCCTTCATGTTTAAGCTTAGTGCAGTGTCGATTAAGAGCGTAATTAGGCTGGAGGATGATCTGATCTGATCCTTTCGTCGTTAAAAATCCCTCCTTTTTGAGAGAGGATAATGTAGCTTTCTCTTGCCGGTTGCCACTGACTCGTTATCCTGGAATCACGGGGCAAATGCGATTCGCAATTTCGCATCCTTTCGTTATCAGATCGCCTTCAGGATCCAGTATTTTGGATTAAATTTGATCGCTGCTTGATTAGCGGCAGCCTCATCTTTTCTTTTTTTTAAATTAAACTTTCATATGCTTGATTAAACTCTGTTAGTGATGGAGTGCTTTTAATATCTCAACATAGCAAGTATCAAACTTTAATAAATGAGGAAGCTTGTGTTACACTTAACGAGCCAATGTAAAAAATTAACTATTCTTATATAAATGAAACTCAAAAAAATCTCATTGGAGTGTAACCTCTTAGTGACGCGCCATATCAAAATCTGGATACATTGTTAAATGAGTAAGGACCGAGTTGTCACCCTCGTGATACACCGTATCGTGATTTGTATATACGTGTCGTAAGAATCGGATTGTTGTATATTTAGTGGTGCGCTACATTGACGCTTTCATATAGTGAAAAATAAACAAAAGTCTTCATATCTGACTTGGTGGGTTCAACAGATAAGAAATTAAGTCGAGCCAACTATAAATAGAATGTATGGTCCTTTATGATAAATTAAGAGAGTTAGTTGAGACAGTAGTTAAGAGGCACGTGAATATCTTGTGCATTTAAGAAAATAAATGAAAGTGACAGAAGATGAAGGAGGTGGACAGTATCGGTTTCAAGCTCTGATACATAGAGATAACTTTAAACAGAAATAGAGTAAGAATTATGATTAATAACAACCTAAAAAATGTTGTGGTAGAGGTGAGAAGATAAGTGGATATGATTATTTTAGTTAAATTTGTTATTATTAATATAGTCTTAAATATAATTAGTACGTATACCTCTCAAGTAATCCAGAATGAGAGTGCTAAGAGACATTTCTAGAAAGACTTATATAACTTGGTTAAAGCTATACCTAGTAACGAGAATTTTATAAGAAGATATCTTAATGACCATGTAGTTGTAATAGTTATAGATGTCGAGGCGACACATGAAGTTTTTGAGTATGGTGGTAGGAATCAAGAGAAAGAGAAAATCTTGGACTTTACTATAGCTTTTGATTTGATGATAATTAACACTTTCTTTAGAAAGATATAATCTCATTTAGTGGCTTTTTGTAGTGGCTAACACTCTAACTAGATTAACTTTGTACTTATAAAAAGAGAGGATAAATAAGCATGTATGGATTGTAAAATGATACTTGAAGAATGTGTGGTTTCTCAACATAGACTAGTGGTGGTTGACTTCGCTTTCTGGTACATACTCGTAGGGATAAATAAGCCAAAATTGCCAGGAACAAGTGGTGGAAGTTGAAAAGGGATACATCAATGTTTTCAAGCAAATATTTATTGAAAAGGGCTCTTAGAAGGAAGAAGATCATGCAAATAACATGTAAAAAAATAACAACATGCATTCGGAAGATTGTTTCAGAGGTGTTTGGAGTAACCAAAGTGAGTGGATGCGAAACAAAAGACACTTGGTGGTGAAACGAAGACATACAAAGAGCTATTAAGGAGAAGAAAGAATATTATAAACACTTTGTACCATGACAGCGGTGAGAACAACATGGAGAAGTGTAAGGTGGTAAAGAAGACCACAAAATAAACTGTGAGTGAGGCAACGGGGTGAGCTTTCGAGGATATGTATAAATGTCTGAGTATGAAAGAAGAGGAGAATGATATCTATAGAGTGGCTAAGGCTCGTGATAGGAAGACGATGGACTTCAACCAAGTTAAGCGTATTAAAGATGAGATGGAGCAACACTTAGTGAATGAGGATAAGATTAGACATAGATGACAAATAATATTTTAATAATTTGTTTAATAGTGTGAACGAGTACACCACCGTCTAGTTAGATAACTCGTCGGATGACACCAATATGAGTTTTGTGCGAAGGATCCAATAATATGATGTTAGAGAAGTTTTAAAAATGATAAAAGAGGGTAAGACGATAAGCCCCGATGGTATTCCAATCAAGGTGTGGAGATATCTCGAGGATATAGCTATAGTATGGCTAATCAATTTATTTAACAATATTTTTCAATCGAACACGATGCCTAAGTAGTGAAGGAGAAGTACATTGATACCAATCTATAAGAATAAAAGAGATATCTAAAGTTGTACTAATTACTGGAGAATTAAGTTGATAAGTCACACTATGAATTTATGGGAAAGAGTTATCGAACATCGTTTAAGAGGAACGACGTGGATATCTATAAACCAATTTAGTTTTATGCCTAAAAGGTCAATCATAGAAGTAATTTTATTAATAAAAGAAGTTATGGTGCGGTTTACAGAGCACAAGAATGATCTACATATGGTTTTTATTACTTATAGAAGTTTTATGATAAGATATTAAGAAATATTATGTGATAGACTTTGGACAAACATAAAGTTTTAATAAAATATGCCTTTCATCAAGGATATAAACAATAATACTATGATTAGTGTTCGAATAAATGATGGTAACATATGTTATTTTTTGATTAAAATATAACTACATTAGGTATCGGCTTTGAGCTCTTATCTCTTTTCATTGATAATGGATGATATTACAAGAAACATATAAGAGGATGTTGTGTATGTTCTTTATAGATGATATAGTGTTAATTGATGAGAGTCACGTAGAAGTAAATAGAAAACTAGAGTTGTGACGGTAGAATTTTAAGTCCAAAGATTTTAAAGTAAGTAGAACTAAGACTGAATATTTAAGAAATGACTTTTACCATTGCACATAAGAAAGAAGATGTGAGTTTAGAAGGCTAAATAGTGCTTAAGAATGATACTTTTTAATATCTGGGATCGATGATACAGATGAATGAGGATATTGATACAGACATTAGTTATAGAATCAAAGCGGGTTGGATGAAGTGGCACTAAGCATTAAAAGATAAGTTTTATAAAATATCGATTAGACTTACTATACTATATCGGCTAGGTATAATATCAATTAAAGAAAAATTTATCTAATATCGGTTGAGATAGTTTGTCTATATCTAAAGCATAACCTAAAGGCACTAGTATATTATGCATTTCTAAGTAAAAATAATAATATAAGGAGAGTTAGAGGAAAACCAAAAATTAATATAGAGACCATAAAACAAACGTTAAAAGATATATTCTAAAGATATTTACTTGTACTTGTACTTGAAGTGCTTAGAAAATAACTATTGACATACCAAAACTATGATTTGAGTTTCTCGTTGGATTTTAACTCTAATCTATCTTAACTTAGAAATTATTATTGTTGTTTTGTATGCTTATTAAATTTATAAAAAATATTTCAAAATAAATATAGTATTAAAATATATTTGATGTTATATTTAATAGAACTAATTTTGTATGAATATTGCTATATTTTCTTATAAATTTTATTAAACACAAGACCATTTGACTTTTAAAAAAACAAAGAGATCTTATAATATAAAATATAAAAGGAAGGAAGTATGAGATTATTACGACCTAATTAATTAAGTTGAGTTAGGAGGGTGAATCACATGAGGCTGTACAGTGCATGTACATCGAGGGCACGTGCTGGATGGTTGAAAAGTTGGTCGGGTTTCGTTTTTCAGCAGTGGAGCGAGCGCCACGTACATTAATCACTCATCACTAGTGACTAGGGAGTGATTAATTTGAGTAAGCATATATATCGTTTACCGGTGGTCTTCTCCCTGTTGTATGGAGATGGATTACGTGCACCTGCATGATTTATTGCGTATGTGGACATGGTAGTAGGAGTGTTTAAACCTACTACTACAGTGTACGTGGAGTAGGTTTAAGAGGCTAAAAGATGCTTAAATATACTCTGGTTATTTTTTATTTAACCCTGGGCTAAGTAAATTTCTTCTCTTTCTTATCGGCTTATGCTTTTTTAAGTGAAGCCGTTGTTATGATTTGTTCATTTTCAAAATGTTTTCGTTTTCTTTGTATTCCTATCAGTTGACCACGAAATGGTACCAGTGAGTGTCACACAGCTCACAAAACTATCTACCAGTTGCACGTGCAACCTATGCCTCTACGAAACGGAGTCGATCACCAATGTCCAAACATTCAAACAAGTTCTTATGCAGATCATGTGATTTGATATAGGAACCTGATGTTGCAGTTGTACCACCATTAACAGCTTCTTTCTACGCTCTAATTAACCTCCTTAATTAAGAAGAATGTACTCCTGCAATAGTAGCAGCCACCGGTATTGAAGGTGAGTTAATCACCTCTACTAAACCGGCATTAATACGCAAAGAAATACTACTACAGAAACATTATCAAAAAGACCGAAAAATTTGTTAGGATCAACGATCAGCAGCCTCCTGACATTAGGCGGTGTTCTGTCGGCTTAGTGGAAGCCTTTTACTATAAACATATTTTAAAACTGTTACATAAAATATTTTTTAACTTTTTATTTAGATTTCTTTTAAAAATTAAATAAAATTAATTTTTAAATTTATTATAGCTAATATTTAATTAATTATAGGTTAATAAACTCTGGCTTATAACCTATTGACAACCATAGATAAAATTTAAAATTTAATTTTAGAGTTTTTTTTATCACAGTTTACTTTTAGGTTTGACTTTTAATACAAATAATTTAAACATAAAATTTCATTTATTTTTAGTTGTTTTGTTTATATTTCTACGGCACAGCATGAAGGCTTGAATAATTTCGCCCTCATTCATGGCCGTAGCCGACACTACTACTTTTTTTGCGCCTCCCCAGGAAAAGCTGTGCTGCTTGTAGCCGCTGCGGCTCAGCTCAGCTCACAGCTGTACACCTGCTCGAATGGAGACGCACACCAAAAAGGCAGTAAATGCATTTCACAGTTTTCCTGAGCCTTTCTGCCTCCCTCATTCTCCCCGTCTTTCGCCGTCCTCCTCCTCCCTGATTCCATAATTCCATCACCACCACCACGTTGCACCGCCTCCTTCCATTGCCTTTCTTCTTCTTTCTCCAATCTCCAGCCCCCACGAGAGTGATTATTTGCTTCACAGCCGTAATAACAACACTACACGTTTTACACTGGAAGCACTAGCTGGAGTGAGAGTGCTGCCACTGCTGCACTAGGAGGAGTAGCAAGCGAGCACTGGAGCACTCCACAGAATCTCCCAGAAGCAGTCGCTTTTGTTTTGTCAGCCATTGTCAGCGGCCAGCTGCAGCTGCACTTGGCACCGTGTATAAGTTCCTTTCTTTCTTGGCCGCTTCTGCGCTCCTATTCTCCTTCCTCTTCCCTTCTTCCAGATCCATTCCTCTTCATACAGGAAGAGGCAGAGGCTGGGCTGGGAGTGGGAGGGAGGAGGGCCAAGAACCAGTGAAGAACCATGCTTTCTTGGGCTCTTGTTTCTTTGGTTCTTGGCTCCTTGGTGGCGGCAGTCCATGGCTCTGAGCCGTGGATGAACGCGACACAGCAAGTCTACTCCACCAATGCCAACTCCGGCAGCAACGGCGTCTTCGTCGGGCTTACGCTCATCCAGTCGGCGACCGCCAAGGGAGCCTGTATGTTTGGTTGATCCAGAATTGCGCAATCCTTTTATTCCTAGTAATATTTTTTTCCATCCCTGCAAAGATTGCTTTTTTATTGGACTTGCCCCATGTGAGCTCTTGGATTTGGTTCAATGGGTCTCGCGCTTCCCCTGATTGTGTCATCGAGTGGTGTGATCCGGTCCTTGTTGAGTTGACCCTGGTTGGTCAGAGACACAGAGCATCTGTATATTAGATGGATTGTGATTGCTCATGTTTTCTTTTTGGTTGGCCCTTTTGTATATATGCTATTTGATTGAGTGATCATGCAGTGTTAACCTTTTGTTGGTTGGTTGTAGCATGCATCATGTGTGGATCTTGATAGATATATGCATGTGGATCTAGCCTTAGGATGTTTGGTGGTTGTCATGATGGATTTTCCTTGCTACCTTGTGGGGAAAAAGTGACTCGGTGTTATCTGTTTTCTGTGAACTTAAGTTGACATGCCTGATTACCTAGTGACTACTGTAAATATCATAAATTCTGAATAATCTGGGCCCAAGTTTCCATTTGCTGATAGGCAGCCATTGCCTAAGGATTGAAGCCTTTGAACTTGTCTTAGGGCGGGCCTGTGTTTTGTCTCCCATCTATGTTAAGGTGTCTCTTTTGGGTAAAAGATAATGTAAGGAATTTCTGCATTTGCTCTGGGTTTTTGAAGTAATAGCATTGTTGAAGTACTTCAAGAGTAATTCTATCTGTTTAGGCTGGCAAATCTTGATGACTGTTTCCTTTGGTTATCATGACAGTATGCTTGGATGGGAGCTTACCGGGTTACCACCTACACCGAGGGTTTGGATCAGGGGCAAACAGTTGGCTTGTCAATCTGGAGGTGAGAAATACATCCCAATTCCCAATATGTGAACTGAGAGATAAATTCGAGCAAATGGCACTCGAGATTGTTGTATGCCCTTTAGGCTTTAGTAGCTGATGATAATTTGTATGGAATTCCAGGGTGGAGGCTGGTGCAATGATGTTAAAAGCTGTGTGTTCCGCAAGAGCAGTCGACGTGGTTCATCAAACCACATGGAGAGGCAACTCCAGTTTACAGGGATAATGAGTAATAGGCCTGAAGAAAATCCTGGTATTCTTTGGATCAATTCTGTCTTGATGTACTTCATACGAATATTGCTATTAATAATTGCTAGTTGAAGAATTATGACTGTTTCCTTCTTCTCAGATTTCTACAACTGGAACAGAGTGAAGGTTCGATATTGTGATGGTGGATCCTTCACTGGTGATGGGGCTGACGCGGTGAGTTCAGATGTTGTTTCTGCATTTTAGTGCATCAGTTTTAGATGTTTAACTGTGCTGAAGGGTTTCAGAAGATAATCAAAGATATAATCTCTCTGTAAGTAAAATTGTAAACAGTAACGTTTGTTAACATGGTAACTGATCGCCTAAATTTAATACTTCCCAAAGGAAAATGTATATCCATTGTATTTCAGTTTTATGTTTAAGTTCTCTTAGATAATATTTAGTGTACATGTTTCTTCCCTCCCTAGTGACCTACATTTCATATTCTACATACTGCACGTTCCATTCAAACAAATATTCAGAAGAAATACATACTTCACACCCCCCAAAAAATTACTACTACATGATGTATATTTTTCTGTTTTTTCTACTGAAGTACACGGATTCATTTATCAGAATTTTCATTCTCTAGTCTGCAGGCCTCTATTTCCGAGGTGAGCGTATTTGGCAGGCTGCTATGGATGATCTGATGGCCCAAGGAATGAGATATGCTAACCAGGTACTGATCCTTCCACAGCTAATTGTGTTTCCTTTAGCTTTTTGAAAATAATTTATGTTCCCCTGCTACAACTCAATTCTACCAGGCCCTTCTTTCTGGATGCTCTGCTGGTGGTGTTTCAACCATACTTCACTGTGATGAGTTCCGTGGATTGTTTCCGTCAAGTACTAAAGTGAAGTGCCTTGCTGATGCTGGAATGTTTCTTGACACGTAAGTTCACATATACAGATGAAACTTGCTTTGATGCTGTCTTTCTTACTCATTCCTTGCTATGGAGGAATACTGGTAGAGTAATTGCCAATCATTTGATATTACATTAAGGATTTTATTACCCTTACTATTTGCAGTGTTGATGTTTCTGGGCAACGAGAAATGAGGGACTTCTTCAATGGTATTGTGAGATTGCAGGTATATGCCACTGTCCACCATGTTTTATGATAATTTGTCACAACTGCAACATCTAGTTTATACTATGCTACTTCCATGTTGTGGCGCTGCTATTAATTTGTTCTAGATTATACTGTATCTTCTTTTGAACAGAGAAGAATTTTACTATATCTTTATTTTGCTTGTTTTCTCATCAAATTTGGCAAAAAACAGGGTTCTGGAAGAAGCTTGCCTAGGTCTTGTACCTCCCGCATGGATAAAACTTCAGTGAGACAAATACGAAGAAGTATATAACACCAAGATATAAAAAAGATTATTTTTTTTCTAACTGGTGTTTCCTGCAGTGCTTTTTCCCGCAAAATGTGGTGCCAAACATTCAAACTCCGGCTTTTATTTTGAACACTGCTTATGATGTGTGGCAGGTATGTCTCAATTGTTTTGCAGATAAACACTGTAAATGTAGTTTGTCCGAACAAGAAATCGGAAGGATAGCCTACAAAAATGTTCAAGGACTATTTTCCTTTATATTTTCCAGCTTCAACAAAGTGTTGCCTCCAAAAAGGCTGATCCCCAAGGTCAATGGCGAGGATGTAGGATGAATCATGCCTCCTGTAATAGTAACCAACTGCAATTTTTACAAGGTACTGGGCTGTTCTCCCAGATCTAGTGAGTTATAAACTGTCAACTCAAGTCTAGATTGTCTTATCCCCTACGTGTGTATGATGCAGGTTTCAGGAATCAGATGCTTGATGCGGTGAGGGGTTTCTCTGGCTCAAGGCAGAACGGCCTTTTTATCAACTCGTGTTTCGCACATTGCCAGAGTGAGAGACAGGATACATGGTATGCAAGGGATTCACCTCGTCTCGGTAACAAGGTATGTATGTACTTTGTGATGCAAATCACAAAACATTCACTTCTAAAATATTTGTGGTTGTCTGAAGTCTGAATTCTGAATTCTTGCTTGTAAGCAAGAAAACCAGTAGTCTGATCAGCTTCTCTTCATGTTTTTCTTGGACATGCAGAGAATTGCTGAAGCAGTAGGTGACTGGTTTTTCGAGAGGGGAGACGCAAAGTACACAGATTGTGCATACCCTTGTGATGGTACCTGCCATCATCTTGTATTCAGAGGAGACTACTGAGATTCATTCTTAGATCACGACCAAATTCAGGTGGAAAAAAGGGGGGAAAAAGAAGAGGAACACCCAATGGGAATACAGATTAAAAGGAAGGTATAGATAGAGGATGCAAGGTACTGACTTGCATATGCACATGTTCATCATCACTAGATATGATTTTAGGGCGGGCCTGGTGTGCTTACTAATGTGGGGTGATCGGGTCTCTGCATTATTTAGTTTCACACACTATTGATTCTTTCCATTGCCTGAATTCCCTTGATGTTATCTCTGAACATTTGGACCCCATTGGTGTATCTGTATCATAAATTTTACATTGCATATCCATGTACTAATTTTGATAATATGAATGAAATAAGTAATGTGCCTGCAAGAAATCCAATCAATTTGTCAGTTCATTTATTTACCATTTTGGTCAGTTGAACTCTCCAGTATGTCTCAATATTTGTGTTCGTTAGACGACGGCGTGCTACGCTAACGATGGGCCAACTAGACATTACCTTCGCGCGGCCCAGGCCTAACGACGGCGCCACGAAAATGGCCCCCAAAGGAAAAAGTTCATCTCGCCTCGCTCAACTATGAGCTGTGTCTGATTTACCTCCAATCGCAAAGTCAGGTATATCTTCTCCTCCTCTATTAAAACCGGTTTAATTTTAATTTTAGTGATTTGAAAAACTGTTTCATCCTATGGTTTTCATCCGATGTGATGCTAATGTAACGTTTACATAACAGTGAGAATAACAGTGCGATCAGGAAAAAAACATAAAAATAGTGGACCATAAACGAACTGCTTCCTTGTCTCCCCTTAACCCATTCTTGCAAGAACACGGTATCCGGCAAGCTCGCCCTTGATGGGGTTTCAGGCGGCGCCTACTCCTCGACGGTGGGAATATCAGCGAAGTGCTTGGCAGCTGCTGGAAGGTGGTCGAGAGGAGGCGGCATCAAGAGGTTAGGGTGGTTCAGAGACGGTGGCTCGACCGCTGTTAGCGCTCACGGATTTGGCGGAAGATGTGGCGCCTCGGATAGAGGAGGACGCCCTGGCGTGTAGGTTCGTTGGCGTCTGCTGGGTCGGTTGCGGTGTTGATGGGCTTCCTGTCGCGCCCTGCCCACCATGGCATGATCCCGGCGACGACGGACAGCACCGCGTCGACAACGACGATTCCTGACCTAACCAACGTAGTCAGTGACGGCGCCTCAAGTGGGACGACGATGAACGCGGTCACCATCGTAGCCTCTTGATTTGTTTTCTTCCGTGCTGCGCTGCGAGACAATGGGGAAACAGCGAAGGAAGAAGAAGATGATGGTGTATGTTGAGCTGACGTGGTTTCCATTGGTTTTTTTAATTTTCTTTTCTTCTAGCGCCTAGTGACATGTTGGATGAAGATTAAGTCAACGTGATAAAACCATCACATAGAACAAAACCATTAAGGGAGATGAATTAATCCGATTTTAAAAGTTAACAGAGACGATATAATCGATTTTGCGAGAGGTAAATTGAATTCAGTCTATAATCGAGAAAGTCGTATGGACTTCCCCACAAAATAGCAACGTGGGTATATAGGCCACGGAATGTCATGTGGACCGTATGGACCATACACACAACCCGTGGCAAGGTCGTGTGGCGAATGCAGGGGCTGTAGCCCACAGCGGCAAATTTGAGCATGGAGAAATTCCGTCTAGATTCCTCTCAAAAAAAAGAAAGAAAGAAAAGAGAAATTCGCTCAGATATTGTGTTGTGTTTTGAATTTGAGATGGAATAATGTATTCCTTTACTGTTGTGAAAGCTGTATCGTCTCCCTTCTATCCTTCTCCTCCTCTCACCGTCCGCACAAAACGAGAAAAAAAGCTAGAAGACTGAACAGGTAAAAAACTTTTAGCCTATTCGTAACAATAATGACCATGTTCGGTCCATTTTTGAATGATACGGAGCCGTTGCAATACACGGTTACGTCGATGAAAATAAATCCGTGGTTCCGCCCTATTTAGAATTACTGTGCCGTATTAATTGGCGGATGCACTTTTAAGTGCCGTGGTGTGTACGTGCCGACCCACAATTTTTAAATTGATTTGAGGTGGACCCTAGCTTCACCCGTCAAAAATTCAAGTTCATATGACTATAATCGATAGAAAACCATGATAATCCATTCGAGACGTCACCTTTGATGCACGTGCAGTTAATTTTTAAAAGATTAATTTATTATTAATACACCATCTATTTTATATTACAAAATGTTTTGACTTTTTTTAATTCTAACTTCTTCTTTGAACATATTTATAGTAAAATGTAACAATATTTTCTAAAAAAATAAATATATTATCATAATATATTTAATTTTTGATTTTATGAAATTAATTTGGTATTGTTAGTGTTACTATATTTTTCTATAAACTTATTCAAATTTAAAGAAGTTTGATTAAAAAAAGTCAAAATATCATATAATATAAAATAGAAGTTGTAAAAGTTATACGGTTGTATTTGTAACATAACACACATTGTTAGTGTGACATGCTTTTAAATATACAGTTTTTTAGGCCATATACAGCCACTTTTTCAAAAGGACGATCGGTTCATGTTAAAAATGAACAGTGTTTGATGACAAGTATTTTAAATTAGAGAGAATAATTATATTTGTTTAGAACGATCTTGTTATTTTTAAATCACCATGAGATGGCGTACATGTTCATGGCAAGGGCTACGTATGTTACCACTGTACGAAGACCGACGCCGCGACGTATACGCCTACGTCAAGCTACCACTCGCCGGATTTGCAAACAGCGGCACGCGCAGACAACTAAAGGCCGCGCGCGCGCGCGATGCGTCGAGCGAGCGAGCGAGAGAGAGCGGCGACGGCGACGGCGACGCGCGGCCTTAACATGCTGTTGTAAGCTTGGCCCACGCACGTACGCGCGGGCGTGGGAGGCGGCAGGTGGGACGTGCCCGTCGGCGGTGGGGACGCCATGGATGGATGGGTGCGTGCGTGCCCGCCGGCATGGCGCTATAGCTGGACGCGTACCTCGCCGCGCGCGCGCCATAGCAGGTACCAGCAGGACGGACGGGGAATCCGCAGTGGACGAACGTGTACGACGTGCAGTGGCACTGTGACACTGACACAGTGTGGATCGTACGTACGTACGTACTGGTCCTGGTCCCAGCACGCAGCACAAGCTAAGTGCACACACACACATATATCACATCGTGGCGTCTAGTGTAGCAAGCTACTGGGTAGTAGAGAGAGTGGCATATGCAGCTGGGTATGGCGGTGCAATGCGACAAAGGCGAGACAGCGCTGCATGTCGGCTTGGTTCTGCTGGCTGATGCGTGCGTTGCAGTGTACTGTACTGTGTGTGCTTGTTGCTTCTATGCTCGATTGCTCGCTACTGCTCGGGAATATTAGCCACCCGTGTTTGGTGGTCGGGTGGAAGAATTTTTGTGGCTATTATGCCATGTCCCCGGCCGACTAGATAGCTGCCGATCTCTCCCTCCCGCCGTAATAGTATACTCCACATTTGCATGCAGGTGTATTTATATTTCACTAGTAGGTGTCCATGTATTTATAATATTTTACTACTATGATGTTCATATTATATAAAGAAATATCAAATTATAATAGGCTATCAACGAGTAGAAAGCAACGCTTATTTTTTTTCTCTGTTTTGTTTGAAATTACACACATGATGTTGGGGAGACAAGATAACTGCACTTTTTCAAAGTAGCAGAGATATACTCAAGTCTATCAAAGATAATATGCTAGCTCTCTAGATGATACTATCTTCGGTCAACATCGAAGTTTTAATGATAATTACGTAGCACCAGTGTCAAATATTCTTGAATGAATGGAGTATGTAGTGGCAATTAGATCATCTCTTTAACTTCCTCTCGATCAACTGTCAAAGCATTTCAGGCCAAGTATGAATTTTACATAATTTTGATATAAATTCATTTTTAAAAAACTCCCTAATTCTGAAGCAGGACTTAGGGTGGTCGGTCGTACCAGTTAGTCCAAGAGACAAATTCTAGCGAATGATGCTTATTATAATTTCCACTGCTGCCACGTGCCCATATATATCATCTGGTATTTTCTACATAAATTGGAAAAATCAAGTTAAATGTGGCTATTCATAATTAATACCATGCATGAATATTATATACGAAGAATTGTCTAATAATTGAATTGAATGTATAATCTTTGCTAGTAGCTAGTTATGTTTTCGCTACTAAATTATAGTCCGTACTAGGTAGAATTCTTCTATTCACTTTACACCATGTTGCTGATGTTAATATAATTGGCGCTAGATGACCTCTATAGGTCATAACCACTCATATATATATAGAGGATCGCATATATGGAAGATTATAAGCGTGACCAACAACAATCAGGAGATACAACTACAAATATATATAATCTTTTACTAAATATAGATTACACACTTCTATGTTTTAACACCCTCTCTCAATCTGAGCGGAGGTAGACTAGGTTCAGATTGCGTCGTAAATCACAGTAGGGAGTAACAGTGAGCGGATTAGTCATGATGTCGGCCACCTGGTCCTTGGATGAGATGAAGCGAACGTTGAGTTGGCGAGAGGCAACACGTTCGCGAACAAAATGGTAATCAACCTCAGCATGTTTCATGCGACGATGAAATATGGGATTGGCAGAGAGATAAGTGGCACCAATGTTGTCACACCATAGGGACGGTGGCCGAAGCTAAGAGATCCCAAGTTCCCTTAGCAACACTTGTATCCATATTACTTCAGCGGTAACATTGGTGATGACCTTGTATTCAGTCTCTGTGCTCGAGCGAGAAACAGTTGGTTGTTTGCGAGAGCTCCAAGAAATAAGATTGCCACCAAAGAAAATGGCATAGCCACCTATACTGCGCCGATCATCTAGGTTCCTGGCCCAATCGGCATCAGAGAACACACTTAGCAATGAAGACCTAGATTTAGTAATGCATAGCCCCATATCAGACGTGGAATAAAGATAACGCAGTATGCATTTCACTGCCGCCTAATGAGCCATCGTTGGTGCTGATAGAAATTGGCATACCCGGTTGATAGAGGAGATATCAGGGTGAGTGAAAGACAAATATTGGAGAGCCCCAACAACACTGCGATAGTGTGTAGTATCTTCAGCTGAGAGAGGGTCACCACTCTTTAAGAGTAACTTGTTGTTGGGAAGCATAGGTGTCGGAACACTATTAGAGGAGACCATATTTGTGCGCTGTAGAAGGTCTTGAATGTATTTGTGTTGTGTCAAGATGATGCCAATAGAAGTATGATGTACTTCAATGCCAATAAAATATCCAAGAGTGGCAAGATCTTTCACGGCAAACTCAGCTTCAAGTTGAATGAGTAGACGATCCATAGCTGATGATGAAGTGCTCATAATAATAATATCATCAATATAGATGATAATATACATCTGAATGCCATCTCTGTTGAACATGAAAAGAGAAACATCAGCCTTAGGAGCCTGAAATCCTAGTTGTAATAGTTTGTTACTAAGACGAGAAAATCAGGCACGTGGAGCCTGTTTGAGGCCATATAATGACTTGTCCAACTAGCAAAGATAGGTAGGATGAGTCGAGTCAACAAAACCAGGTGATTGTTTCATATAGACGTCCTCTTGAAGATAGCCATGTAAGAATGCATTTTAAATATCAATCTGTCGAAGAAACCAACCACGAGAGATTGCAAGAGACAATAAGACTCGAATAGTGGTAGGTTTCACTACCGGGCTGAATGTATCATCATAATCAACTCCATACTGTTGCTTGAAGCCTTTGGTGACCAATCATGCTTTATAGCGATCAACGGGGCCATCAGCTTTGTGCTTCAGTTTGAAAATCCACTTGTAATCAATGACATTAAGGCCGGCACGTGGAGGAACTAGATGCCAAGTGTTGTTCTTGACACGGGGTTGAAATTCATCATTCATTGCTGACCTCCAAAGGGGGTATGCCATAGCAGTGACATGCGATGTAGGCTCTGCATTTGAAGTCCGTATGGCAGAATAAGTAACCGTGCCGTTGGTACGAAACTTGGGCTTCTTGATGTTGTGGCTTAAGCACGTCCTGTACTTATGGGCAGGAGGATCTAGTGCAGGAACCTCTGAGTGGTGCATGGCCTTAGGCTGGACGCTCAGTGACGAAGTTTGCCGTGATGTTGGTGATGATGGGCCGGCAGATGACAGCCCAACCACAGCCTCTATGCTTGCCGTAGGAGACACGGGAGAGGCAGGTGGAGACTCCGATGCAGGCAGGTTAGCATCAGGCGCTGCATGCGGAGCTCCTGCCTCGGGTGAAGAAGTGGGCGTAGGGAATGTCTACACCAATCTTGATAAGGTTTTAGGTATCTCGGGATCTGCTGCATGCTAAGGGGTTGCATTCATAGGGTTAGCAGGAAACATATGCACATCATAATTGTTCAAATTAAAACTGCCATTGTCCTGATTAGGTGTAACGTTGGATGAAGGATAAGTGGAGAAAGGAAAAAATGTTTCATCAAATATAACGTCATAGGACACATACACGCGTCTAGAATCCATATCGAGACATTTGTATCCCTTGTGAATACCACTATATCCCAAAAACACGCAGACTTTGGATCGAAAGAAAAGTTTGTACTGGTTATAGGGTCGTAAATTGGGCCAACATGCACAACCAAATATACGGAGCATGGAATAATTCAGTGGAGTTTTGAGGAGGCGTTCTAGAGGGCACATATTATCAAGAACTCGAGTGGGCAATCTATTGATGAGATAAGTGGCTGTGAGGAAGGCCTTGTCCTAAAATTTAATTGGTATGGAGGCATCAGCTAGTAGAGCAAGACCAGTTTCAACTATACGACGATGCTTGCTTTCAGCCGATCTATTTTGTTGGTGAGTATGTGGGCATAAAACACGATGGGCTATACCAAGGGATCGGAAAAATTGAGTATGAAGTTTTTGGTACTCTCCGCCCCAATCTGATTGGACGCATTTAATTTTGGTATCAAGGAGATATTCTACATGTGCTTGAAATTGCAAGAAAATGCGTTGAGCCTCAGTGCGGTCATGCATCAAATATATCCACGTAAATTTACTAAAATCATCGATAAAGCTTATGTAGTATTTGTATCCACCAATAGACTTGGGGACAGGGCCCCACACATTTGAAAAAACAAGTTCAAGAGACGATGTAGAATGATGAATGGCATGAGTATATGGGAGTTGATAACTCTTGCCTAATTGACATGTATGATAAACTGAGGGACTCGACTCCTTGATATATGAGAGATTATTTAAAATTAAAATAGACCGCACGACTGGGGTAGAGGGGTGGCCAAGACGAGCATGCCACTGATCTATGGATGCCTTGACACTGATAAGTGCTTGTTTGAAGAATTCAACATCGGATGGCTTTATGGGATAGAGGTCGGATTCACAATTTCCTTCTAGGAGTACTTGTTTCGTTGCTTGGTTCTTTATAAGAAAATGATAGGGAAGAAATTCAAAAAGTACATTATTGTCACGTGATAGTTTATGAACTGAAAGGAGGTGTTTAGAGATATCAGGTATATGGAGAACATTATGTAAGTCAAGAGGACGTGTAGCAGTTTTAAGAGAACAAGAACCAATATGCATAATTTGTAAACCTGCCCCGTTGCCAACTTGAACCGTTTCTCCATCACGGTATTGTTCATGCAAGGTTAGACGATCCAGATCACTGGTTATGTGATCGGTAGCCCCCATGTCGGTGTATCAGTTGGTATCGACCTTGTAGGATGAAGTAGCAGCCACCGCAGCATAGGATTGTTCCTCCTGGTAAGACTCATCCATACGATGCCAACATTTGATGGCAGTGTGACCTGTACGACCGTAGATCTGATAGAGAGGGGCGCCGGGTCCACATCCCTGGGACGGAGGACCGCCATGACCATAGCCTCGAGCGTGGCCAAGGGACTGCCACGGCCACGACCCCGTTGCTACCCACCTCGGCCGGCGAAGTTGGCTGACGTGCCAAAGTTGAGGAGAGTCTCCGCCTGGTATTGTAGTTGGCGTGCCTCAAATGCTAGTAGATGTGAGTAGACATCGTCGAGCGTGAGGGGCTCACTCTTTGTCGTCATAGATGTGACGAACGGATTGTCATCTGGGGGATGACCCACTAGAAGATAGGCAATGATCTCGTCATCACGAAGAGGAGCATCAGCCGCAACCAGCTCAAAGGTCAGACTCTTGATCTTGCGAAAGTAATTGGTAGCAGAGAGGTCGCGCTTCTTGGTTGTAGCAAGGTCAACACGCACTTGGACAGCGCGCACACGTGTGGCGGAGGAGAACATGCGCCGAAGAGTGTCCCAGGCTTCTTTGGATGTGGCGGCAGACACCACGTCTTGAAGGATGTCTTTAGTCATCGATGAGAGAAGACCACTTAGTAGTTGTTGATCTTTATCATATCACAAACAATATTCTAGGTTAAACACGAGCTCGACACCATCAGCAGTCGATGAAGGAATCTACTGGGGAGGCGCGGTCGTAGATCTATCGATAAAGCCCATAAGCTTTGTACTCCGTAGATATGGGAGAAGCTAGGCGCGCCATAATATATAGTTTGTTTTGTTGAGTCTGATGGTGACGGCATGATGAATTGGTATAGGGGCAAAGGTAGTAGCAGAGGAGAGGCTAGAAGTGGAGGCAAAGGTGGTGGAGGAGGTAGAAGATGATGTCGACATTGATTTAGAGAAAAAAATACTAGCTCTAATAACATGTTAATATAATTGGCACTATATGACTTCTATGGGTCATGATCACTCATATATATAGAGGATCGTATACATAGAAGGTTACACATATATGGAAGGTTACAAGCGTGACCAACAGCAATCAGGAGATACAACTCCAAATATAGATGATCTCTTACTAAATATAGATTACACACTTCTATGTTTAGCTCACACTTTTAGTTCAATACTAGAAAGATTTTTCTAGGTGGACCCTAGAGGTCACAGGCGGGAAAAAAAAGCCCCACCTGCAATAATCCCAATCCAAAGGTAGCTACAGTCCACCTGTGAAAATATATTATTGTAGGCGAGCTATTGAGCCATTTGCTAACAATAATCCTTTCATCATCACATATGGGTAGCTTAGTGGCCCACTTGCGAATCACAGGCGGCCTACTAAGCCGTGTGGTTTCTTCTTACCTATAAAGTAGCCCAGTTCAACCCTTTTGTCCCCAACATGAGATTTTTCTTTCTATTGGCTACCTAAGTTTAGAATCATGTTTTGCTACTTTATTTATGAAGTTTTCCTTTGAATTTACGGTTTGGATGATGGGAATTTTGCTAGGGAATGGTGCAATTTTTGACCTAGATGTAACAATTTTATATTTGTATTTTAGCATGAATTTGAACCAAAATTTCTATGAAATATTAGTGCAATGGTATGCCTTAATCCATATATATGCAATTTGAGTGATTTTAAAGGCAAAAAATGATGATGTAAATGTTTATGTAAACTCCTATATCTAGTTGGAGAGAGAGGAATAGGTGGAGATTTTTTTCTCAAGAGATGAGGTGTTTTTTTCAGTCTATTTTCCTCTCAATATTGAATAATTAATATCGCTTGATTTGTTTCGTATCTAGGGCCTTTAACTGTGAAATGCCTAAAGGATTATTTTTACTAGATATTTATGTTTGCATTTTTACTATTAATTAATTTCGTATGAAATTTTAGATGGACAGGGCATGGATGTACGATATGCCAAGATTTTAGTAGTCATACTTGAAGGAAGTTTCCAAATTTATTGAAGTGGCAAGGGCACATGCTTCGACAATGGGTAGAAAGAAAATGTATTGTCTATATGTCGATTGCAAGAATCAGAAAGTGTGGATTGTTACATATGTAATCGAGTCATACTTAGTGAAGCATGGATTTGTTGTGGATTATAAGGTTTGGTCCTATAGTGGCAAAAATGTTGACCTGCAAGGAGAGGGTAATCACGAAGAAAGAGGGGGTGGTGACAATTTCACAGTAGATATGTTGTACGATGAAATAATAAACGACTTGAATGACAACACTGATTTCAATCTGGAGGAGATGCCGCACCACATCGAACTAGAAGTGTTGACAGGTTCTGCACGAGGATTAGATAATTTTGAGTCTTTGTAGAAGGCATCAAAAGATCTACTATACAAAGAATCAAAGGGTTGTTCTAAGGAATTCACGATCTTACGTTCGGTGCTTAAACTACTAAGATTGAAGGCGTTGAATGGATGGTCAGATAGTAGTTTCAATGATTTATTGACTCTCCTAAATAAGATCCTTCCGAAGCCTAACTTCTTGCCAGCCAAGACATATCAAGCGAAGGAACTTATATATCCGTTATCACTTAGTGTGCAAAAGATTCATGCATGTGAGAACCACTGTATCCTATATTACAAAGAGCACGCAGACTTGGAGAGTTTCCTGACATGTGGGACCATTCGGTACAAATCGGGTAACGAATTATAGGATTTTGATAAGTAAGAAGATGGTTCGTTGCTACACAACAAAAAAAATCCTACCTTGGTGATGCGGTACTTGCTAGTGAATGATCACATTAAGCATTTGTACTCGAACCCTAGAGACGCTGAACTGATGAGATGGCATCATGAGAAGCGCAACAATGACGGGAAGCTTTGCCACCCTACCAATGCTCATTAGAGGAAAAACTTTGATGCAATACACCCAAATTTTTCCTCAAATATGAGGAATATCAGATTTGCGCTAAGTATTGATGTGATGAAGCCTTTTGATTATTTGAGCATATCACACAATACTTGGCCAGTACTACTAACCATGTATAACCTTCCAACATAGGTATGTCAGATGAAAAAAATATGTCTTATTGTCCATCCTTATATAAGGCCTGAAACAACCAAGGATAAGGGGATCAAGGTGTGGGATGAATACCTACGGGAGTACTTCACTTGTAGAGCTATTATCTTTGTCACCATTAATGACTACCTAGCAAAATTTTCCATCTTGAGACAAATCAAAGAGAAGACAGGTTGTGTAACATGCATGGATAACACTGCATCTATCTATCTTTCATCATCGAACAAATTGGTATACATGAGGCATTGACGGTTTCTAACCAGCAGGCACATGTATTGATGGAAGACAAGACTGTTTGCTAAGACAGTAGAGAATGGGTCTGCACCCAAAGTTTGCAGTGGCAGATAGGTATTTGATATGACCGTCAATTTCAAGGTTGTTTTGGGGAAGACAAAAAATGTGCCAAATAGGAAGAAAAATGGGAAAGGCAAATATGAGCCAGCACCATTCAAGAAACACTTCATTTTATTTAAGTACTTACCATACAGGAAAGACCTAGAGATTCATCATTCCATCTATGCCATGCACATTGAGAAGAATGTATTCGATAGCATTATCGGTAGTTTGTTGGACATTTAGAGTAAGACCAAGGATGGTCTATGCTCTCATAATGACTTGGTGAATTTAAAGATCAGGAAAGAGATTCACCCCAGCCACAAGATAATGGAAAAACATACCTGCCGCCAACAAGCTACATCCTAACAACTGAGAAGAGGGGGGTGTGCAAGTCTTTAAATACTTTGAGAGTGCCTACCGAGTTTTCATCGAACATCAGGAAACTAATCTCGATGAAAGACTTGTCTATCTCTAGCGGTAATTCGTATGACTACCATGCCATGTTAACCATGTTTGTTCCTATTGCAATCAGGGCAATTAAACCAACTCTGATTAAGGTTGTCATCATGAAGATCTACTACTTCTTTAATGTGATTTTATAGAATGTTTTGGATCCTAAAGAACTGGGACCTCTTAAGACATTTCTGACAAAGACTTTATGCCAGCTTAACATGTGCTTCTCTATATCATTCTTCGATATGATGGTTTATCTAATAGTTTAGATCGTTCCTCAAATACTTGAACTAGGTCCTTTGTACTTACATCAAATGTGGATGTACGAATGGTTCATGTCTAATATGAAGGGCTACATCCGAAACCATGCTCATCCAGAGGGGTTGATGATAAAGGGATATACCATTGAAGAAGTTGTCAAGTACTGCATAAATTACCTGGAAGATGCCAACCCCATTGGTTTAACAATGCTTTATCATTAGGAAGATTGTCTAGAAGGAGGACCATTGGCAAGAAAAAGTTTCATGATAATGAAGTTGTCACGATGCAAGAAGCACACTATAGCTTCTTACAACAGCTTGCGATAGTTGAGCCATACATTAAGCAACACTTAAACCATATTAGAGCCAATAACATTGGACGGTCAGAAGATTGGATTATGAAAGAGCACAAGCGTCGATTCATTACATTGTTCAAGGATCAGAACCTACCAGATGGTGACTTCCTTGAAGAAAAAAACACTAATAAGGTTGTCATGTGGGCCCTCAAGTTTAGTAACGTCATGGCATGCATACGAGATTAATAATTACACATTTTACAAAGGATAAGAAGGGGATGGAACAAAACAACGGGGTTCAAGTGGATACAATAGACAACTATGGATGAAAAACCACCTACTACGGGTTCATAGATGAGATATGGGAACTTAGACTATGGATTAAACATTCAAATCCCCTTGTTTTGATGCCAATGGATGAAACACCCAACAACTTTGGGCTAACTATTGTTGACCTCATCAATATAGGCCATAAGGACGACTTGTGTGTTTTGGCTGAGTGTGTCATATAGGTTTTCTATGTTACTAACCATGAGCACAAGAAGAAAGACTAACTTTGTCAAGTAAGCAAAGAATCGTTGGTGTCGATGGCATCAAAGATGCCGAAGATTACAGTCAGTATGATGCAATGCCATTGTTTACCAACCTTCCACATAAAATCAAGGGCATCAAAGAGATCTTTAATAAAGATACCATGAAGCCATACATGCACACTTCGAAAAAACGTGAAAGACTAATGTTGGTTACTATGTGTAACAACTGAATTTTGTCTTGTAATGTAATTCCATGTGTACGTCAATTGCCCATCACGCTATGTATTTTTTCCTAACCTTATGAAGTCTATGAATGCAAGGTATTTGTGTCATATTAATTACGAGTTAGGAATTTATATGCACATTTCATACTTTATTAAGTTATAAATCCTAATTAATTATTTAATTAAACAATTACTTGAATAAAAATTTACATACGTAAATAATTAAAGTATAATTGATTAATTTAGAATTTTTATTTACATTTTACACTTTATTGATAATTAACCAGTTGTTTAAATAATTACATTGCGACGCCCACACTTTTACTATTTAAGGTAAAAGTACAAGACCGTTGATTATTATTTATCTGACTATTGTTTTACCAAATAATAGATCACCATTAGAGTTTGCAACAGAGAAATAGTAAAAATACCTTTAAATTCATACATGAACATCTTAAGGCCATCTTTACACTGCCTTATACCTGAAATGGTTATATAGTAAGGAATACACTAGTGTCCTTAGTAAGCCATTAATAACAAAATATAAATGCATAAATAATAATCTAATAGTGTATAGTCTATCTCTTCCATTTTACATTATCATCATCATTCATAATTCATCATCAAGTCTAAATTTATTTTATAAAATATGTTTTCCAAAATGAAATTACAAAACTAAATTATTGTCGTAACAATGAACAGAGTTAAAAGTAACTCCCCGTAGCCTCCAATTTAGGAGACATAAGTGAATTACGATTTAATTTAGCACTGTGCAAACTTATATCACTTTTAACCATAGTTATTCTAAACATGTTTAACTATTGCACTTCACGATGCATGACACCAGGCCCGAGTACAAGTCTTTTCCCCTATTTTCATTTACTATACTTCACAAATGTGTTAGACCTAACAACCCTCCACACCACCACACTACAATATGCACATGGATGCACTTCACTCAACATCTGATGGGTTTGTCATTGTCCATCCTTCTACGTTCACGTATAGAGTGTAATGAACTTAGTAAGTACTAGGTTGAGCACGGTCTGATATGGATCTATGCTCAAGTAATAAGATAATTAGTCCTTATATTTGTAAACTTATGTAGAGAAAGCCTAACCTGCCACCATCATCACCATAATCTAATCAACATGATCAGGGAAAGACTTGCCTAATTGTCCAAAATTAAGTCAACTACAATAATCCATACAATATATCCCAGATCAACACACGTTTAGTTCTGCAATTGAATTGATATGTATGAGCTTGTTTGGTTTAGATTAAAATGGAATTATAACATATTAAACATGCCAAGAATAAATAAGGATGGTGTATTGTAAAATAAAATATGTGCTGTTTTTCTTTGTTATCGTAATTGCATTAAGCATGCTTTGGCTAATTTACCAATTTGCTTTCCTAGTTCATTGCATAGGAGTATTATGAATCATTGCATAGGGTTACAGTGTAAGCTGAATGCTTATTAATTAGTAAGTTGAATGCAATGCAAGGGCTTAGCACCGAAGAATCTAAATCCGATGGTAAATGGCGAGTGAAGACTTTGTTATGATGGACTGTCCAAGGCCGATTAATAAAAGATAAAACAAGTTTGATGTTGATACCTCTCAAGATCAACAAGGAAGACGGTAAGGCATTCATTTGGTATAATTCTCTTTCTACTTGCATTTGAGTATATAAATACCATATTATTAAGAGGGAAGGATATAACATCAGTGTCTGTATATGTCTCAGTACTCAAAGTAACTATTTGAGTGTTACCTTGATAGACATCTAAGTTTTGATCTATCATTTGAGTTGTTTTAGAGCTCGATTTTAGTTTTGTTGGGTAGCCCTCTGAGTGAGCTTTCCATAGATTCCAATATCATCAAAAATGGACTTTCAGACAAAGAGTTATGGCTATTTTGTGAGTGACATCAAAAGTTCCCATATAGTTGGAAATTCTGATGTGATTGTCAAAATTTTCAATATGGCCTTGTTTGCTTCTATTGAAAAAAATATTGAAAGTCCTGATATGAATCTCGAAAGTTTTGATGGAGGTCAAAAATTTTGATATGAGTGTTAGAATTTTCGATATGGTCGTAAGCATTTTTGTTGATAAAAATAACAGAATATCTGATGGGCTGTATCAGAATATCCGATATGTGTAAAAACTTAGGTCAAGAGCTTTTGGTTGTGATCGTTGGAATATCGTTTTGAATATATCAGAATTTTTGATGTGAAAATCAAAATTTCCGATATGTGCATAACGACTAGTTTCAAGGGATTTGGGTATTTAAACCAATCCACCCATCCATCCTTTGTTACAGTGATTTTGAAGAGAAAACCCTATCCAAAGCCAAAGAGCCATCCCATATTCCCCTATCTTGGTAGTATCTTTTTTGTGAGAAGGATTTGAGAAGAGGAGAGAGTTGGATTGAGATATTGAAAAGTTGAGAGCTAGTAAGTGAGTACTTAAGTTCATAGCAAGTAAATCATTGATTGTGTTTGCTACTCTTGGAGAGTAAGGTTTCTTAGACGGCTAGGCGTCACCGGTGAGCACCCTAGGTTGTGGTATATCATGAAAAGTTTGTGAAGGCTTCAATTTCGCCTCATCAAGGAAAGAAATTAAGAGTAAAATCGAAGAATATATTTATGCACCCTCATGAGGAAAAGGGTTGAAAGAGACTAAGCCTTTGTGCCCCCTCAACAGAGGTATAGGATCATTGGATCTGAATTTTAGAAAACAAATCACATGTCTCCTCTATTGGTTTGCTCATTCTTGCTTTTACTCGTTTTGTGCTTAAGCTTGTTTTTGCTCGATCTACTTGCATGCTTAGTTGATTTAATTGGTGACCTTACATCTTGTTTAGATACCTTGTTTGTCACCTTTTTATTCATTTAGATTTTGTTTGTTTGAGCTCAAGTTTATACTTAGTGTTTTTAATCTTATGGTTATCGAATATTCTAATCGTCATTTCGGAAATTCGTATACATCGGAAGTTCCAATAGATGTTTCAGAAATTCTGATCCTTTTAATCCGCTACGAAGTTGTGTGATTTTCAAGAATGCTTATTGACCTCTCTCTAGATGACATCACGGTCCTTTTATGTATGTTGTATGTTGAGGTATTAGATTTTATCCTACTACTGATGAATTTTCTAGGCATGTGCAATGTAATGCTACCTCCATTATAGCCTTTCACTACTGCAAAAACTCTAATGAGTGCTGGTTGGAAACCCCACATAGGTGCTGAATTTTCAACCGACACCCCTAAAAGCGGCATTGATGTGGAGGATTATCGGCATTGAGCATCAAGAATGAAAAAATAATGCTGGCTCGATGCATCGGCTTGAATTGAACTAATACTTTGAGCGGCCTCCTGTCACCCTAGACCCTAGAGATCGATCCACATCAAAGAACACATAAAAAATCACATAATCAACATCATCCAAGAACAAGGTCGCCTTCGAGATCGATATCACACTATCATCATGCAAGAATATCCATAGCCGTCAGAAACAAAATACACAGTTAAAAACGAAACAAAATCCGTCGCCACCAGGAATCCTCACAGTAGGTGAAGTCTACCCACTGCCATTGAGCTCCTCTCTCCTAGGCTTGTGGTGGTCATATCTGGCCAATCCTGACCTCGTGGTAGCTGGGTTTGGCTGAGGTCAATGGGGATCAAGGAGTCCAATACCAGCTAGGGAGAGAGGAGTAGGGGGTCGCGTCACTTGTCGGCAGAGGAGAAGTGGTAGCCGTGCCAATCCCATCAGCAACACGTGGCACGTGGGGTTGCGTGCGTCATCAGGGAGTTGGCCGTCAATAGAGACAGGATGGCTGCTCCTTGCTTGTTGCCCTCTCCCTCATTCCGACGCCATCTCCCTTCGCCTATGCCACCCATCGTCATACTCTCCTTGCTGATGCCATCAATACTGCATGAGGTAAGAGGATGGAGAAGGAAAACGAGGAGGCAAGCAGAGGATAGAGGAGGAAACATGAAGGTTCCAGGGGATCGGGGGAGTCAAAAGCAAATGAGACTTTGAAAAGGATATGGGCTCTATCGTTAGAAGCAGATATAAGAAAAATTAGGATTAGAATGTGGATGCCTCGGCTTGATCATTAGAAAAAAAGGGGCAGGGTTATAAGTGTTGATTTTTAATTTTATACCTATATATGAGGTTGAGAGGACAGAAAAGGCCTCGTATATGCTGATTTTTTTTAAACTGGCAACTATAGAGCCGCCTCCAATTAAGTGTTTTTGCAATAGTGTACAAACGACGTAAAATTGCATGCATTACTAACTAGATGTATATATTATGCATCGTACCACTGAATATTAATTATACCCACCGTGTTGTCTAGAGACATGCATCTGAGTGCATGATGGATAAGTTAACTTAGGTAACTTGCAATGAGTTTATCAGATCATATCGCGTTCATTATTCTTTTAATCCCTTATAAATATATCATTTCTGGTAGTAATAAGGCCATATAAAAATTGAAAAAAGGATATGATAATTAAACATATATTGTATCATAGTATATATTGCCAAAATTTTCAGAACATATTAGAATTTTTTGTATTATATTTGAGGGGTAGAATGAGGAGTTTATGGGGTCATATGCCGGCCCCTAAGGGTTAATTAAGTGGCATATAAACATGTTTAAACTTTGTCTTAATTATTAGCAGTCTACGCGTCACAATTAAGCTGCTATTTTGCAAACCCCAATAATTTACATGTACATATTTGTTGTACCTAACATGCATGCGTGCATTATGTCTGCATGCCTCCAGCTCCATTTGATCGTAGGAATCTCCCGCATTCCATAAGGGGTGTATAATTTGTTGGACTAATTAAAATTTTACAGTAGTCGACTCTAGTGATTAGTAAAAATAACTTGGACCTCTATTCATATTTAATTCTTTGATTAATTTAAGTGTGTGCAACACATTGAATTTATTTCTTTGATTAATTTGAGTATGAGAAGTATCCGGAAGTTCCAACTCACAAAAAGAAGATGTCAGATTGACCGCATTTTGTCAAATGAGTGATCTGTACAACTTAAGCTGATTGGTAATACTGTTCACCTACTTTTGGTGATATACTGATATATACATATTTATAGGTAGACAAAGACAACCAAATTCTACATATGCGCTGCAAAGCTAATAATTTATAATTGTTTAATCAATATTTCTCAGATTACAACAATTATGCTGAATTAAAAAATACTTTGTGAAAACAACTGGGCCGGCACATGTAAATACTGAAAAGCATGCCTAGCGCTCACCATGCACGCGCACGTGCATATATATATATAACAAATTATATATATCAACATAAAAACCTATTTTTATGCCGCCCCCTCTTTTATAGGTGAATTATATGTTTAGAACTTATTGTAATGGCGAGAGGGGCTTATAATTTAAAATTGAATGTGAAAATGAGACCATTTTTAATGGATGGTTCTTTTAAAACTGACATATCAAAATTGATTTTCATAGAAGAAACTGCACGTAAAAATGGAAACGAAACTATTTCAATAAAAAAATCACAAACATTTTCATATGAAGTTACATGAGAATAAACTTTATATGAAAAATAAGAAAATTATAGCTTTCAATGAGATCTAACTTTATAATTAAATATTTTTAATTTAAGATTATTTATAAGCTCAAACATTAGTTACATGATCTCATATCTATTTGATAGCTGACTGTAAAAATGGAAACAACTCTATTTCAATAGAAAAATCACAAATTTTTCATATGATGTCGGATAAGAGAAAACTTTATATGAAATTATAGATTTCTACGAGATCTATAACTTTTTAGTTGAATATTTTTTATTTGAGATTGTTTATGGATTCGAACATTAGTTACGATAGAAATGTCCCTATTTTAATAAAAAAATACAACTGTTTTATATGAAGTTGGATAAAGACAAACTTTATATCAAAATTATTGCTCTTGGTGAGTTGAATTTTTGAAAATGTCCAAATAAAAATATAGAATCCCTATATATTCCTTTAATTAATTTATATACACACAGTTCCCACCATGGATATATATGAATAGCAAATTATATATAGTTAACTCTCTTGGTATTAAGCATTGTAAACTAGCCCATGCTTAATTGAGCAAGTAGCGGCTTTAATAGTTGAACTTGACATGGATAGGGTAACACGGTTTAATGCATGCACGTACGCATCGACGTAGATTTTTATTGTCTGGTCCCAGGATTTGCTGCACATGTACCACGCATACGTACGCATGCAATCGACCCTATAATGAGATAGCTCTGAAACTGAAATATGAATGTAAACAAACAGACTAGGATAGTTGGATGCAACACATGCATTGAGACCGGCTGAAGATCCAATTCGTGTTTTGTTTTCCTGAAAGATGTACAGGTACCACCATACACACGTGTGCGTGTGCTCATGTTTTAACACGTATATTCAGTAGACAGTTTTATTTTTATGTTTATAAGAAGGCAACATAAGTAACAAGATATTTAATTGATGGATGAAATAGTCTATACAATATATATTTTATTTTTACTACTTTATAGGTAATATATGTAAGAGACAAGCTATATTAGAAACAGTGCATACATGGTTTAATCTAGATAAAACCCATTTCGCTTCTCTCTTCATTAATTGAATGTCACATCCTTAAAAGTGTTGACATGCATGAGAATAAAACTCGTGGTCTAAGAAGACAACGTCTCATTTTAAGGGAAAACGAGGCCTTATCAAAATCCATGAAAAGTAGCTAGTGTTCGAATATATGGTTTTTAGATGATTATTAGGATATGATTCATTTGTTTAGAGCCATTTCTTATCTCTAGCATCTTCATTATAAACCCAGTGTACTCTAAATAAACACCGGTCTCTGAGGCTCAAAATCTGTACTCTAAATATACACCGGCCTCTAAGGCTCAAAATCCAGCTACACAATATTTCCCTCTTGCATAATTCAACCTAAGGCCACCGCTGCTCACGTTTCTGCAACCTTCACTCCCCGGGAGGGATCTGATCTCCGTGGGGCACCCAAACTTTTCGTCGTTTTTTTCGTCGATCGTAGTTTCTTTGCTGGAGTCATCGTCATTAATTGCAATGCTAAGATTTGAACCTTTAATTTAGCAGGTGGTAGGCACCTACAGCTTCACCGTCACACCAAAATGCTCTCCATGGTCCCTATTCCAGATCAAAAGCTTGAATAAGGAAGCTAGTGTCTAGTTGCCCAAAATGTTGCATGTTTAGCGTGTGAAATAATTAACTATTGGCGAATCATGAACACAAGGAAGAGATAAATGTTCTGTTGGTGAACAGGGGATAACAGGCACATGTGTTAAAATATATGCTTCGATATATCTCTGTCATGATGAGGACGGTAATTGCATTTGGTAGCTAGCTAAGTGTTGCATATCTATATGTACATGGTGAGCAGCATTCTCCTACAGAGAGAAAAGATCATGCAAGATGCAACTAGGTCTCTCTCCTGTCATGAAAACTTGCCTAGCTAGTTAGCTTGGTATGGCAAATGAGCGATCACACAAACCTGTTCACCTCAGCTATTAATTAATAAATCACTAATTAGAGCGATCTGATCAATCGTATCACTGTGCATGCTATAGAAAGGAAAGGAAATAGTATTAATTAGCATGTCGTTACCATCTCACTGCCTTCTTTTCCACACATGCAGTCGTATTGCTCTATCTAGCTAGCATCACTGTTTCTCTGTCCCTAACCAAACTATAGCTAGATAATCATATTAGCTAATTAATTAGGCTAGCAAAGCTAGCCCCCCATGGCCATGCATGATAAGATTCTGTGTGTGCTGTGGCATATCTGGCCAACAATTAATTGCCGGTAGTTGCTTATTAATTAATTAATTAATGTTGAAGATGAGATCGATAACCATGTTGATCGATCGGTTGCTTGAGTTCCAAATAACTGGTGGTCGAGAGAATGAAGTGATGCTAAAGCAAAGCGAATGTTGTGTGTACAAAGTCCAACAGGGGCATGCATGCACTGCATCTAGCAAGCATCTCTGCAGTTAGTGACAGACCTCTCGATGCAAAAAGTGTCAAGGTGAACATAATGTTAGCAGGGGAAAGAGGGAGGCAAAAAGCTTAGGGCAGAAAAAAGAGTCCACCATGCAGCTGCTAGCTTAGCCCTACCATCGCAGCTGATGAAGTGATGATGAGCTGGGTGGATAGTTACTACACCTGATCACCACACACATTGGTGAAGCAAACGCTAGCAGCAGAAGCAACAGCAGCATCAGTTTTTCCTTTTCCTTTGTTGTAATTATGTCTCATCCCAAAATATAACTATTTGTCCGATCCTCTAATTCATCTTAACCAATTATAACTATTTCTTATTTAATTTTGTCATAAAATTTATTATCTCAATAAATTAAAACCATCCCTTATTTAATTTGACCTCCTTAAGTAGTTATATTTTAGATAAGGGTAGTACATGATTAATTCATTAATTCACTCCCAATTTTGCTATGTTCTGTTAGTGACGGTCTACCTTTTGTTTTCATGGTCTTCAAAGTTCAACCTGGACCATATTAGAATAATTTTATAAAATCCCATATGTTGATAATATTATGATAGCACTTGTAAGCCAAATATATGTACACATTTCTATGTTTCTAAATTAAGCATTTTAGAAGTTAGTAATGGTCTAAGTTTCAAAACACTGATTGAATCTTGACTTAAACGGCAAACATTTATAACCCATGGGAGTAGCATTATTGGTTGAAGTTAGTAAAGGTGGTGGAAAATATTAGGAAGTGAGAGAGGGGAGAAAGCCATAGGTAGGGAGACCTGAGAAGAGAAAGAATTCTCGAAGAAGATGACGAGATGATTCATCAGAGATTCAGAAGCGTACACTGTGCACTGTAGATGCACACCACATTGGCACCTACCTGAGAGCGACCTCCCGCCACCCGCCCACGCAATAACCCAAGCTCTCTCTCTCTCTCCCGCCTTTTATACCTCGTCTCCATCCTCTCCCACCCTCCTCTCCTCTGTCCCAGCTCCAGCTTTCGTCCTCGTCGTCAGAACACCGGTAGTTTACTTTGTTCATTCTCTCTGCCGTCGGCGACGACGGCGGCGGCGGTTGCACCACGTACGCACGACGACGCGCCATTGAGCACTGGTGAGTGGGTAGGCCGGCCGGCGTGTATCTCTATCTATGGCGAAGCGGGCGGGCGGCGCAAAGAAGAAGCTGAGGAGAGGGCTGTGGTCGCCGGAGGAGGACGAGAAGCTGATGAACCACATTGCCAAGTATGGCCATGGCTGCTGGAGCTCTGTCCCCAAGCTTGCAGGTACTCACTAGCTATAGCTCCATCTCACTAGATAGCTCTTAGCTCTAGTAGTACTAGTACAAAGATGGACACTGTAATTTAGCTTAGTGCTATAATACTACTACTCTTTGTTAATGATTTGTGCTTAATTAATTAGGAATTTTCATGTCACTTAATTAATTAAGTTGTGCTGAAATTAATCAACTTTTTTTCATGTTGCTAGTCGTAATTGGTAGTTTAATTTGATATATCATTAGTAGTTTTAATTTGTGGTTGCATTAGGCCTTGAGAGGTGTGGGAAGAGCTGCAGGCTGAGGTGGATAAACTACCTCAGGCCAGACCTCAAGAGGGGAGCATTCTCACAGGAGGAAGAAGACCTCATCATCCATCTCCATTCCATGCTAGGAAACAAGTAATTAACTCAACATTCATATACATTACTACTAGACTAACTACAATACTAATGACTGTTCTTACTTAGCTTCGATGATTTTAGCTAATTAATCAATCAAACAGGAAATTAATCAGAATATATTCTGTTTGAATTGTTCATCATGCAGGTGGTCTCAGATTGCGGCTCAGCTGCCGGGGAGGACGGATAATGAGGTGAAGAATTTCTGGAACTCGTACATCAAGAAGAAGCTCCGCCAGCGCGGCATCGACCCGGCCACCCACAAGCCGCTCGCCGTGGTCTCCGCCGGTGGCAGCAGCAGCAACCGCGCCGCCTCGAGCACCCGCACGCCGGCGGTGTTTAGTGACGCCGAGCTCATCCTGTCCTCCATCGGCGGGGCCCAGCCGCACATGCCGCCGCAGGTACTGGCGGCGACGGCCGCGGAGAGCTACATGTACAACTACGACGTCAGCCGGTGCAGCACGGAGTGCGGCGCGAGCGCGAGCGCTGGTGTCGGCGGCGGCGGCGGGTGCGGCGACGGGTCCCTGTCGTCGCTGTCCGGGTACAGCCAAACGACAGCGGAATTCACGGGCTACGTGGACGCGACGAAAGCGATGCACTGCGGCCCCTCCTCCGGTGGTGTCCCGGCCGCGGCGGTTATCCCGTCGGTGTCGAGCTCCAGCACGCTGAACTCGATGGCTGGCCTAAGCTCTGCGGCCACCACCACCATCACCACCACCACCGACGAGCAGTGCAACAACAGCCGAGGCAGCCCCACCAACCACGAGCAGCTCCCATGGCTGGAGCTGGGCCCGAGCACCGCCGCCGCCGCCGCTTCCACCGCCGACGTCGATCACTACGGCACCGTTCTGGACGAGCTCAAGTGGTCCGACTACGTCTTCGAGGGCTACATCCAACTGCCGCCGTACCACCACGGCATCCAAGGACAGTGCATCTATGGAGACAGCAAGGACACGGCGGTGCACTTCGACGCCCATGGCCTCGGCAACTGGTGCTAGCAACCTACCACCTAGCTATCCATCTAGCTAGCTAGCAAGGCGGCGAGTGAGCTAGCAATGATCCAACCAATCAATTAGGCGCCATAATTGCATGCTGCATGCTACGTATAACGTACGTACGTACGGTTCAGGTTTCATGTATACGCGCATATGTGTTCGTAAATCGTGTGTACGTACGCGCGTACGTAATTAAGATAGCTAATGTTTGGCGACAGGTAATTTTATTTTTTTTCGCTTTAATTTCGTTCCTTCTCCTTGATCGATCGATCTATATCGATTGATCGGGCTTTTGCTGCTTTTCCGTGACATGCTCGTCATAATTAATTAAAGTGTTTAATCGATCGCGGGTACAACATGTAAAGTTCATATGATGATATATAAAATACATATATAAATATAGACATTGATTCTGGAATCAGTACGTAAATATATTATGTTATCAAGGTGTGGTATTACTATTTGCTTGGTCAGTTAATTAAATTAATTAATTAAGTAATGGTGGTGATTAATCAGCATGTGTCATTGCATAGCTTTATAATGGGGTCGTCCGGCCATACATTCGTGTTTGTTTCCTTTCAGTATTGGTGTTGGTCCCGTGTGTAATTACGTGGCTCGTGCTTCAATTTGCCAATGATTGAGCTAACATCCAGGCCCAAGATGTACTTTACTGTACACTCTTTGTCCGGTAGCTAGCTAGCACAAAGATCTGCCTACAACGTGACGGTTCAATCATAAATTTTGGAAAAGCATTTTAGTAATTTGCATGTGTGTTACTTTACCTTGATATAGGTCTAGATAGTTTACTTCAATCTAGTTAATCTAAACTGGGAGTTCCAAGAGCATCTTTGTTCTGTGTTAGTAAATTTTATGTTTCTAATTGTAAGAACAGGGGTTGTAATCATTTATGATATCTAGTATAATCAACCTTGTCTCAAAAAGAAAATTATCAATTAGATATGATGAGTATCAGAGGGATGTAGACAAAGTACTCTATCCGTTCTTTTTTTTACCACTTGTTTAGACATTGACATAGTCTTTAACACACTTGTTTTATCAGTACATCTTCAACATTTATATATTTTTTCAAAGAAATATTGCAAATATTTATTACAGAAAAGTATTTTTCATGACTGACACTTCTGTTATTTTTACATACTAAATCCAAATATTTTTATAATATATTAATGATTTAAAATTTTAATATTTGATTGTACACATCCGTAAATGACATGTAACGGATGGAGTAATCTATATACAACCATGCCAACATGGCAATAATGCAAATGGGGGACCAATTAGTTAAGTGTAAACCATGTGCGTCTTTGAAGTAGCCCGTTTATATATAAATCAAGTGCAGAGTGAAGGGCACAATTGGGTGGTGTTCACAATGCAAGTCGTTTTAATTACTCCCTGTGTTTTAAAATATAAGACACCTTAGTTTTATCAAAATCAACATTTAAAAATTCTGACCTATAATTAAACAAAAATATGTGTATTTAGTGTCATGCAATTCGTATCTAAAAATGATTTCATATTATATTAATTTTATTGCTGTTAATAAATATTATAGAAGAAATTAATGGTCAAGTTATTATGTCAAGAGGTATTAATTTTTCTGGAGATCATCAACGCTAGCATTTGTGGGAGCTAAGTACCAACACAGTCTGAAGATGAAGACACATATGCCGGCAAGAAGCAGTCCGAAAAGCAGCAGTAGTGCTAGCTAGTTTGTGTAGAACAATAGAAGGGTATTTTGAACACATGATGCTTGATGAGCACACTCAAAATTCACTGTCATTGCGTCGTCATAGATGGAGATGGATGCCGAGGCAGCAGCTGTGTCGCCCAAATAGGAGTACTGTTAATCAAACGCCCGCAGGTCAATGTAAAGGGCATCCGTGTGTATAGCGACCGGTAAAAGATGATGGCAACGATTGATTTAATTTTCTTTAATGAAATCAAATAAAAGAGCTATAGCATGCATTTCTCGTGTAGTTATGCAGCGCCAAATTAATACTGCTACAGATCTGACACGTACGTACACGGCCATGGATCTAGCTACACTTCTTGTCTCGTCTACTTCAGATCATTCTATAGCGTAAATTTATTAATTTATTCCCTTTTAAAT
This sequence comes from Oryza coarctata, assembly GCA_030770085.1. Taxonomy (NCBI): domain Eukaryota; kingdom Viridiplantae; phylum Streptophyta; class Magnoliopsida; order Poales; family Poaceae; genus Oryza; species Oryza coarctata. Next base: position 18,717,548 of record CM061475.1, read on the forward strand.
ATATGACTGTTGATCTTTAATAATAAGGCGTTTCCACATTAATCTTATTTAAAAACTATATAAGTATATCAAAACATAACTTATATTTTTACATATTTACACTAATTTTTTAATCAAGTCAAATGATAAAATATTGCATTAAAAATCAACATCATCGTGTATCTAGACACTAGCTAGTGACAAAAACATGCATACGTGTACTTTGATCCATGCGGCCCTGCTAGATACACTGATCATGAGCATGGCACGCAACTTCTGTAACCGACGAAAAGAAGGGCCTAATTAAGACCTCGATCGTACATCTTTTCTCTCGTCTTATTTTGATTTTCTTTTTAAAAATTTGAGAATGATTATGTGGAGAAAGCCTGAGCGTACGTTTAGACTTTTGTTAATTTTAAGAAACTTATTACTGGCTACATTATTTTTTTCAAGACACATGACAAATACAAGCTTAACACACACTTACTTCTATAAACATATACACGTACACCATATCTCTATGAGAATATTTAATATTGTACCAACCATATTTTGATATTAATGATATCATCACGAACATCTCGTTATCTACGTGTCAGCTTATTTCTACTGGTTATGCTATTGATCACTAATGCTACTGCATGAAGAACTTGCATTTGTAACAATAGAGTTAGATGAAACCCACAGATATATTGCTACCAGAATATTTGTATGACCATGATAAAAATTGTGTGAGGTAGATGTGCTTTATAGTAAGACCATAGACTTGCTATGTACAATTAATCTGCATAATGGATTAATCATCTAAAAATGCTAGAAACAATTGAGATGGTGTGATTTATGGGAGAAGGAAGACAACTTAGACTATAGATCGATCATTCGAAGGTTACAAATAATCAGGATGAAGGTTACAAATAATCGAGATGATATTGCATCAGGAAAGGAACAAGAAAGAAGGGAAGACCATGGATCCGTTAATCATATAAGGCTAGAAACAAGTGATAAGATGGTGTGGCTTCACGAGAGAAGAAAGAATATCATTTACTATATTTAGTGGAGGCAATATATAGATTAGTGCAAACTTATTACTCTTTTAATTATTTATCTTGTTATGATGTTTATGCTCGTCTTTTGATTTTTAATTGCATAAGCAACTATATGTTGCATTATGTAATAAGTTTAAGTGAATGTAGACAGTGACTGGATTGAATTTCATTATAAAAATATTGTTAGTAGGATTCATTGGTGGTTCAAGGCTCGCCAGTCGCCAGAAGATTGACAAGCAAACCAAGATATGCTTCGTCAATGCTGCTATGATCTTCATCTCTTGGATGGTCTGGAAGGAAGGAAATGCGTGAGTCTTCGATAACTAATATAAAACCTCTGATTGTCTAGCAGGGTCATCAAGTAGCTAGGAATGGTGGTTACGGAAATGGCGAATCTGTTTGTTCAAGTGCCAATCCTGATGTGGGATAAAGGACTCTAATGTTTCTGGTTAGACTTTTAACTATGGGACTCTTCTAGTTAGGCTCTAAGGACTGTTCGGAACACAAAAAAATTATAAGATTTTTATTAAAAAAAACTATCCGATTACTTTAATTTTTCTTTAAAAATCCTTTAAACCGAAGATGCCCTAACTATATTGGTGAGGAGGTGGTAATTTTCCAGGGGCTTCTCAGCCCTATATGCCAACGATACCTTGTGTAACGTCCAGATGCATATTTGGAATTTTATTATTTTAAGGATAGAGATGTAGTATCAAATAAAATTCAGCTTGTATTTTTGGCGCTGGCCCAAGATAAATAATATTATTGCTGAATTAATTAAAGACCATCTAGCAAGATATCTCCTAATAATGTAGATTGGCCATGATTGTTCAATGGATGAGCACTAGCCAATTAAGATATTTAATCGTAAGTGAATAAAAACCTGGATATAAGCAATAATGTACTATTTGTTATTCTAAATGTAAGTCATTTAAATACGTGCACATGCAAACACAAGAAACAGATGGTGAATAGTGGAATTAAAAAAACAAATCTTCTTGTAGAATAAAAAGAAATCTCTGACCAAATAAAGTTGTGATGTACTACTATATACCGTCGGTCTGATTTTCTATCTATCGTCAGTTTAATCGTTATGATGTCAGTGTTCTGATATGTTACTAGTCCGTCTGCCGTCTTGCCGTCGATCTAACGGCTTATGGATAAAAAATATAACTCAACGAAAATATTAAAAATAGATCGACTTTATTGTATTATATATCAAATTTATTGCATTAAGATGTATGTACAAATTACATATAAAGCACTCATCTCTCTCACAACTAAACCCTAACTTTTCTTTTTCTTACAAAAAATTATACTTCTAGGGCTACAACCCCTTATCTATTTATACTTAAAATCTTCTTAACGAACTAAGAGTATAACTCATACTCCTAATTAAAGTCAAACCCTAACTATGTCTAGAACTTATATTCCTAATAGCACTCAACCTTTCATATTTCAAACCTTTTATAATTTTCTAATTTAATTTTTCTCTTTCTTCTCAATCCACCCTAAATTTATTAGTGATTTTTGCTATGCTTGTACACATAACTTATAAAATTCATTACGAAATCCTCACACACGGTGTTTATACATCATATATCACCTTATGTTTAACTTTGTTATTCGTCATTGTTGACCATTCTAGATCCTAATTCTCTTTGAACCTAGTCTCGGTCCCGCCATTAATAGATGTTAGCCCTAAAGCCTCCTAACTAGACCAACTTTGTTATATGTTATTTTTATCGTGTTAGACTTTCACTCATCACTGAGATTGTCCTGGCTTTTACAATTGATCAAGGTTAATCTCAAGTCACATACATACAAATAAACAAATCAATTGTTTCTAAACACATATATCGTAATCTGACCCATATAAATCACACATACTCATACCAATATCATAAATATTTTTAAACCAATTTTTATTAATTAAATCATTTACAAAATCAATTATTCATTATAAAATATTAATCATGATAATGAAAAGGTCCAAAGTAACACGAATTATTTTTACTTTTGTGGAATAGGGTAGATTCTATTAAAAAATATTATCTCTGTCCAAAACGATTTTATTTGTAATTACGTATATGTCCTGATTCATGACTAGAAATGAATTGAAGTCTTTGTGCCACGAGGAAGCTAGTATGATAGAGATTAGAGCCTTACTATTACAAGAAATTGAAATTAAAGATATGTCAAAATAGAACAAAGATGCTCCACATCTTGGAACACCTGAGATGTGAGTAAATAAGCGTAACCACAATGTTAATCAATTTTAACATGTGAAAAAGCAAATGAACGGATATTGGCCGTCATCTTCGGTCTTCCGACATAACAGCAAACACAGATTATTTTGTTGCATTTCATTTGTATTATGTTGTAAAAGATGCGATATTTATTCGTGTGACTAGCTAGTAGTATTTTTTTTTGGAAAGGACGGAAAATGAAAGAGAAGTGGGAAAGGGCGTAAGAATCTAAATACGGTATATATTAGTTATCAGGTTGAGTCTTAATTTTTAGGACCTTGGTCCTAAAAATAATATGAAATATATAGCTAGCTTCTGCATGAAGGTAGCACTTGTGGCTGTTTGTTCACAATACAATGCAATTACGTGCTCCCAGGACACCCTGCAGATTAAAATGCCATGGAACTATATTGAGAAGAGCGTATTAATTTGTACACATGTTGCATGCAGAATGCATGCACTAATTATTATTGTATTAAAGTGTGGATCGATGCATGGATGTATATAATGGATGGTGATGCTAGATAAGAGTACACATCATATCAGATATTACTAAGATCGATCGACAGCGGTTGAGCGGTATGCATAATTGCGTATAGCGACCGGCAGTAAAAAGTCGCCAGATTATAAGGGATTGATTGGTCAGACCAGATGGACTTAGCTATAGCACCCGTCGTCTGCTCAAATTTATGTAATCATTATGTAAATCATTCTGCAACATGCAACATATTACTACCTCCATCGTTTTGATTCAAAATTTATCATAAAATAAATGATTATTTTAAAGTATTGCTTCTCCTGTCTACCACATATTCTTTAAACTTTTTCTCATCGTAATAGCTCCATCTACCTCATGTCCTTTAAGTGGATTATTTTTTAAAACCACCCTCCGACCCTTTAATATCTCATTTAATAAGACGGGAGTGTACTAGTCGATCCAGCACGCTAGCTATAGCCAGCGGGCCTACATAATTAACTAAAATTAATCGTGCAAGGCGACGTAAGGTTGTAACCAATCGAGACCCAAGTCTAAATGGCCGGGAGCGATCGAATCGATCTCCCTATATCGTTCTCATTTTATATATTTTTATCGGCATTCAAAGACCGGGCAATTAAGTATGCACGAGGGATATAATATGTGTTATTATGGAGTAATTGATGAGAGAACGGTAAGGGATAACGAAATATTGATCATGGGGACACGATCGATTCCAATCCAAAAAAGGTTGTATTTAATTTGATTAAGCAAAGATTACATGAGATCGATGCATCCATGCATGCCTGCCAGTAAATTCATCCATCCATCAATCCAATAGTACATTTTTGGGTGATATATGTATGTTGTATGAATGTCATAAAATATTTTGAAATTTTGTTATAACAATTTGAATGATACTTGAACAAATGAGGAGACATCAAAGGATTAAAAGAGAACAAACTGGAAGTTTGGAACGTCAACAGCTAGCAGAGAAGCTTACCTGCTACTGTTTTACTGCTCACATCGGCTTCCCAGCTGTGAGGTTTGTTCGGCTTCCTCAAGCACTTCGCCGCCAACGCTAGCTATAACCTTCCCCCGAGGCGGCAGCGCTGGCCTGCATGCTCTGCCTCGGTGTCCTTCACCTCCCGTCGCCATACATGGTTTGCTGCCGATGCACCTTCTCCTTGTCCTTGTCGCCGCATGGTCTTCCTCTACCTCCTCGACCAATATGGCAACATCCTAAGACATTTTCTTCCTTTCAACTTTGTTTACCAAAAGAACTTATTTTTTCTCTTTCAAATTTGTTGAGTCATTATGCCGATTCAACAAATGATCATCAAACGATTCTTATTCAAAGAAACCTTACTTAACACCATGGCTCTAATATAAATCTAAGGTTTTAATTGAATTAATTCATATGATCGCAACAAAATAATTTCTACTTAAAAACTACTATAATTTTTGCTTTATTTATTAAGTAAAACAAGAGTTAATATGTGTCTATTAAGTTGAATACTAATAATACATTTATATGCACCACTACGTTGTATGTAGTGAGGTGGATAAGTGAATGGGAGAACGTAGAGATGGCATGCATGACATGGCAGTGCGGCCATGGAGGTTGACAGGTCGACTAAAAGAAGGCTAATGACAAGATTTCACGTCGACTAGAGGTGTGCAAATCAGCCACGTGGACGTTTTTCTGCCCATGGCCTAGTATAACACATCAAACTTAGTCAAAATCTAAGCATAGGCAACAAAACAGACTCGACTGGTGAACAACGGGACGATCAAAGAACAATGAATAATAGAGTGATCGACGATAAGTGACCTGATCTTGATGACTAGGTTAGCTTTTGCCGCTTTACCCCTCCTTTTCCCACCACCACCTCCAATGGCCTTTGCCATGCTGCCTCCGTTTCCATTGGCGTCCTCTACTCCATCCAACATAAATGGATGTTGACGCCATTCCCTTGCCACCTCTCCTCCCTTGTCTCTAGCAACTCATATCACTCGATGATCTACCATCTCCTTAGCCTCCTAACCAACCACAAGGCCTCTCTCAGCCCTATTGTGAGCCTCATCCATTATTCTCTTCCAACTTCACCACAGCATCACCGATGTCCATCTTCGGCCAGTCTACCATCTCTGTAGCCATCCCTCTATGGCAGTGTTCCTTTTGGCTTATCAAAAAAACTGCTACCCTGTTTTTTAAGTACACTTTCCAAGTTACCAAACGGTATATGTTTTTTTGAAAACGTTAAGTTTTTTTAAATAATTAAATAAACCCATTTTAAGTTTATAAATAAATACTTAATTAATCATACACTAATCATCTATCACGTTTTTCATGCTATAGAGTAGCTTTAGTCAAATGCTGAAATGAACACTGCCTAAGGCTTGCTAATCTCCCTGCGTGTGCCATCACCCCATCCCTAAAACCTAAGGGCAATCACAATGCAAAACATTTTTATATCCTCTACATCATAAAGAAAAAACTAGTACTATACATTACTATTTTTTTAACCAAACGACAACATGGGAGGCTCTCATTGTTAAATAGATTTTATTAAAACAAAACGAAAACAGTTATAACATAGTTATCCAATTTCTGATTACATCTTACTCTCTCTTATTTAGCCTAAACAAAAGTAACAGGTCTCCCTCTCTTAAGATGCCTCCAAGAAGAGAAGTATGGAATTTTATGTTCAAATATAAAACCATTCCATGAAGCCAATAAGAACTTTTTCATAAAACATTGCCTCTAGTATTGATTCCTAGCGGTTATCAATATATTATCAAACTCCAGTGTGGTGTTCTAGACACTACTATCCTAATACAAACAAAATTGATTCATATTTAAATTTAAAGCTATTTATTTCTTATTATGTTTTAAATATTGTGTAGAAATCATGTCTCATAAGACATTTCTACACTTTCTTCATTTACTCACTTACCATGTTATATTTTATCCTATATAAGAACTCATTTAATACTCATCATTTAATCCAAGTTAGCTATTCATGCGTGGGGTGGGAGAGGGTTGTGCTCATTGTGAATTAAGACTTTCGAATCAAGCCAGGCACACTTTAGCGTATATATGATGGGCTTGCCTTATGGGCATGGTAGCAATTTAGTGTGTAATTCAATTTGAGGCCCATTAATTTGCGAAAAAAGTCCACTTGGACTCGCTCAACTATCCATATCGGGTCAGCTTACCTACTTCGGCTGTTTGGACGGTGGTTTCGTTTTATGTAGCTTCTACATGGCACTATAGTCAGCAAAGAAGGATAGTTTTGTCCTACGTGGCACATATGCAGTAGTACGGTGTTTGTCCGGTTAACAAAAATTATCTAAAACTAATGGGACCCACCTACTAGTTAGGAAAAAAATATAAAAAGTGGGACCCATATATCCCCTCTCTCCTCACTTCCTCTCCCTCGACGTTCTTCTCTTGAGAGTCGGTGGTGTCTACCTCATCATTCGCCTTCTCTATGATGCCACAGCCGGCCTACCTCGACGTTCTTCTTCGGGGAATCGGCGAGAACTGGATACGGAGAAGGAGGATGAGTATTCCAGTCTTCCCATGCCACGTCTCAATCTCAATTGTAGGCGAGGAAGTGGCATGCATGGGGGTTGCCCGCCACTGCTCTGCTAAATCGACCTTCGTGGCAAGCTTGAGATCCTAGATATAGCACTGGCAGCGATAAAGGAGCTAGAGTTGGAGTAAGTGTGGGGTGGATGTGCGAACACGAGAAGGGAAAACGACATCGAGTGCCTGAATACGATGGTGAATAGGTGTAGGAACGGCAATGGTGTACACATGGTGGACGCAGAGGCAAGGAAAAAGGTAGAGGAGGCTGAGGCGAAGTGGAAGATGGAGTAGGCGGAGGTGAGGAGGAAGAAGGAGGATGATCGTATGGATGAAGTCCTTCACCTAGTTGTGCCTGTCGAAGTGGTGCTTCCTTGACTCGGGCCCAACGCTGGCACAAAGGAAGGGCTTGACACCATCATATCCTAGATCGGTAGCACTGTCAATGTGTCGAGGGGAATGAATAGGACGGGCTTCTTCAGGCGGTGCATCCTAGGATCTACCTCAGGAGCCCTTATGGGGATCACAGCAAAGATGGTGGTGAGGATGTGGCATCAATTGAAATCCTCCTGTACGAACCTCGACACGAGGAGCTGCATGATGCCTTGGATGATGTTGTCAGGCCATACCACCGCATTAGGCCACGTCACCACCACGGTACCGACCCGCGTCAGGGCACCGATGCCTCCCCTTCTAGCATGCTCGACGTGCTCTTCGAAGAGTATAAGGTGGAAGGAGGATAACGTGAAGGAGCCGAAGGAACAGAGACAGGTAGAAAGGATGTGGAAGAGTAGTTGTTGTAGCAACCTAGGTTGCGGGCTCAAGGAGGAAGTGGTGCAACTCCAAAAGAGACACGGTTGGGCGTCAGCCAAGAGAGAAGGAATGGAAGAGAGGAGAGATAGAACATGTGGGTCTCACTTTTTTTTAGCTGACATCTAGATCCCACTAGTGTTTAAATGATTTTTGCTAATTGGACAACCATCGTAGTGGCACATAGATGCAACGTATGATAAAATCATCATTGAAGGACAAAACTGACATAAACCGTAGAAGGAGATAAGTTGACCCGCTATTAATATTTGAGATAATCTTTCTATCTGGTTATCTGGTTTTATGGTTATGAGATAAGGAACTCGGCCTATAGCTGAAAGAGTCCAAGTGGACTTTTCCTTAATTTGCTCTACGTCGAAGCTGAAGAGAGTAAACAGTAATTTGTTCAAGTTGTTGGCCGCAATTTGTCTGAAACAAGTAGCCAAATTTGGGCCTCGTTATATTCGTGAAATTCTTGGGCTGAAGCTAGTAACGTGGATTGGGCCTGTGAGCTACGAGGGCCCGTAAACCACAACGATTTCACATTTTCACCATCTTCTCCTCCTTTTTTTTCCTTTCTGATGTGCAGATGTGCAGTGTATGTACATCCCGGAAGGGCATCGGGTTGAAATTAAGTCTTATACTTTTGCTCTCGTTTTTTTTTCAAATATTTTTTTGTGCAGTTTTTTTCCAGTAAGAAATAAACTGGTCATAGCTAGACCCACTGACAGATCATAGCCATGTCCAAACTCTTATACTTTTGCTCTCTCTTTTTTTCAAATATTTTTTTGTATAGTTGTTTCCAGTAAGAAAAATGATACACATAAAAGAATAAATCTTACATATTTGTTACAAAAACTAATGTAGCCATATTAGGAGTGCATCTTGCTTTTTCACAATCAATAACTAATAGAATAGATCTGATGGTTGAGATATTTGTTTGTAAGAGTTTTGTAATATATTTTTTTTGAAATACGTATAGCACTGCTCTTCAAATAATTTGCACTGCGTTGCTCCAGGGTTACCCAAATTATTTTCCACCGATTTATGATTACCGCGCTGCCTATTCTCGTGTATCTTTAGTTGGTCATTGGTTTGCTCTGAGGAACTCCTACTCAACGCGAGAGCGTTTTATATGTAGTCGCCAAAGTACTACTACGTAAAATGAAATTGAATGGAATCGATGTGTGGGCAAAAAGTCAAAGATCACTGAGGTTTGTCAGAGAGATAGCGTCACTGCTATGTGAGCTCCATCGTCAGAGGAACTGCTTGGGTAAAAGATACATGGCCCAATTTGCTCATACAAAAGCGTCTACCGTGTAAAGAAACGTTGCCTGATAGCTGAGTCGTTAGTATCAGTAATGTCACTACTAGACAGGAATTGCCCAAGGTTTGTCTCCTTAATCTCTTGTAAATCTATTGAAAAGATTATAAGAAATTTCAATATTCAATAAATTATGTCAGTTGAGCCCTAGTCTTAGTAAATTTCTGGCTCCGCCCTGCTAGTTGCATCAGAAACCGGCGTCAGAACTTCAATACTCTGATTTCGACGCTGAGTCTGCAACGCTGCAGCGATATGCAGTTTTGTTCCTTTAGTACGAGGTATACTGGTATAGTATAGTGCATCATCTTGTACGTATGCTGCCGTTTTCTTCGTTTAGTACTCGTCCTTCTAGTACAAACGTTGCCTGTCCGACCCAAGATTGACAAGAAATGCTTCCGGATTGGATTATATCCCGTCTGTTTTCTTCTCAAACTTTCGTAAACGTGACACACGAACTTGTATACGGCCTGCGACGCATCTAAATAATAAATATTGTTGTACACGTATAAGTAATGTATAGGCTTTGATCAGTTGAGCTACAATTGATAAGCCATGTGAACGAAGCAACTTTAAAATAACCTATAGATAAACCTTCAAACCAGCCATTTCTGGTCGTGTTTTATATAAATACAGGCTCCGGTGACCACCGGTCTCACCACGTAAACACCATCGAGAAGTCACAAGAAATCTCAATCTTAGGTTAGCTAGCTCCCTCTCTCAGCAAACAGCTGAACTGATTCAGACGAAGAGAACATGTTCGATATGGCAGGCATGGGTTTTCCGTGGATGGTGGAGGCGGCCATGGCGGTGGTGCTGAACACAGTGGTGCACCTGGTGTGGACGCCCCGCGCCATCACCAGGCGGCGTCAGTGGGCCGGACTACAGGTTCTTCTCCGGCAGCCTCGGCGAGATCAGGCGGATCCGCGCCGAGGGCGCCGCCTCGTGCTCAACGTCTCCTCCCATGACTTCCTCCCTATCGTGCAGCCACACTTCCGCAAATGGATTCCCCTCTACCGTACACCATTTATACAAGCTTCTGTCCATATTTTTTAGTATGAATTATCTGAAAAAATGCACTACTTTTTACGATTTATTTATGCTATTTATTTATTTATTTACGTATTTACGTGCTATAGGGAGGACATTCATATATTGGTTCGGAGCGCGACCGAACATATGTTTGGCGGATGTGAGGAAGGTTTTGTCGGACCAAACAGGGATGTATCCCAAGAACCAAATAAACCATCATTTCGCGCGCCTGCTCGGCAAGGGGCTCGTGCTCACCGATGGCGACGAGTGGAAGCGCCACCGCAAAGTGGTCCGCCGAGCGTTCAACATGGACAAGCTCAAGATGATGACGGTGAAAATGTCCGACTGTGCCCAGTCCATGATGTTTGAGTGGGAATCAGAATTGGAGATGACGAAGGGTGGCATCGTGACGATCGAGCTGAGTTGGAGGTTCGAGGAGCTCACTGCCGATGTGATCTCACACACGGCGTTTGGGAGCAGCTGTAGGGAGGGGAAGCAGGTCTTCCTGGCACAGCGGGAGCTCTAGTTTCTTGCCTTCTCCACCTTCCTCACCATCTAGATCCTAGGGTCTAGCAACCTCCCGACCAAAAAGAACATGAAGATATGGTCACTGGACAAGAAGGTAAGGACTTTGCTTATGGATGTCATCAAGAGCCGACTCATGAACAAGGACGTATTTGGATACGGGAATGACCTGCTCGGGCTGATGCTAGAAGCATGCGCAACGGAGCACAGTGAGTGCCAGCCACAGACGAGCACGGATGAGATCATCGCCGAGTGCAAGACCTTCTTCTTCGCCCGGCACGGCACCACCTCTCACCTAGTCGCTTGGACCATGTTCCTGCTGAGCATGCACCTAGAATGTCAAGAGAAGCTCAGGGAGGAGGTGGTGATTGAGTGCGGTGCTGAGGTGCCCACCAGTGACATGCTCAACAAGCTGAAGATGGTCAACATGTTCCTCCTTGAGACCTTTAGGTTGTATGGCCCCATTGTGGTCATACAGAGGAAGGTCGGTGCTAACCATGAGCTCGGTGGCATAAAGGTGCCTAAGGGAACCATCCTGACGATCCTGATCGCGACAATCCACCGTGAGAAGGAGGTGTGGGGAGAGGATGCTAGCGAGTTCAGGCTGGGGAGATTCGAGAATTGGGTGTCAAAGGCGACGAAGCACCCCAACACGCTACTCTCTTTCTCGAGCGGGCCGAGGTCATGCATTGGACAAAACTTTGCCATGAGTGAGGCTAAGGCCGTCATCTCCATGATCCTGCAGAGGTTCTCCTTCACGCTGTCACCCAAGTACGTCCATGCACCAACCGATGTGATCACGCTGCGGCCCAAATACGGGCTCCCCATGATCCTTAAGACCCTTAAGGTGTAGATAGAGTCAGAGAGATATGTAATGTATTGATATATTACTTTTTGTACAAAATTGAGAAGCAAATTTATCTAGTTTGCTTGTTGAATTGATGTGAGAAGTACTTTGCCATCTACCAAGAAGTACTCTTGAGCAATAAGATGCATTATGGTCTATGGATCTGAGGTCAAAAAACAAAAGACCAAATTGTTGTTAAGATCATATGCTTTCAAGCCAGACAATAGGACATACATGCAGAGAAAAGGAGCAAATCTTGAAATTAAGGTTTACTAACTCCGTTGGGAATGTGAGAGTACTCTACTGCCAAAAGGAATATTTTCAGGACCAAGACTTGATTTGGTTGCGATGGCATTAACCAATGGCTTTCCTGTTACTTGGCCACCACACTTAGCTAGTTCAGAACACAAACACCTCTGCTCCTGACATACTTATATGGTAGTGCTATTAAGAAGCTTACTGAAGCAATTTCTCTGCATAGTAATGCTTTTATTAAACTATGAAGGTTCAACCACTTACAGATCCTAAGCATTTTATGCTCTTTAATTCATTGGCTTAGCTTAAATGCTTTCTACTGCTACATGCAAACTGAGATGGGTGAATCTACATAATTAGAGGGAATTGATGTGTGTGCTGAGAAGGACAATCACATGATGGTCTATAAAATCACCTTTTCTTTGATGATGCTTTGATCTTGATTTGCAAAGTTTGCTTCTCACGTGCTTGGTCTATATGCAGGGTCTAAATTCTCCTTTGTTGATCCCCCTCCTCCTGATCAGTTCACTCCCTTGCCGATTCCTCTGGTCAACTAGGTGGTGACAAGCTCAGGTAACCATCCTGCTGATTTACTCTCGGGTTGATTGGGGGAATGGAGTGATGGTGAGAGGATGGGGGTGTGCTACCTAGCGGTATATACTACTTTCTCTCTGCCGGTCACTGCTTTAAATGCTGGAAAAAATTACTGCTTGGCAAAGGCTTGCCTTCCTTCAATTGGTTGGGAAGTTACTGCCCACTTTTCTTTCACTGTAATGCTACCATTTGAGTGCATGCAAAGCTCCTCATTGGCTAAAGACCATTCTTCTTTTCTATTGCTACTTTGACTCCTTGGCTTCTGTTATGTGTAGCTCTCCTCATGGTGGTCAAGGTTGTGGCATCTAAATGGCGCCTCTTGATTGGTTGAATTGTAAAAGAAAAGATATTAAGCTCAATTTACTTTCCTAGTCATGCTTTGAGATAGATTAATGAGTGTTTGGTCAGGTGATTACATCTGGGTATTGTGATGGCCTTCATTTACAGGTTTGATAATCAAATGGACAGGCTGTACAGTTTGGAGAAATGTGATGCCACGCATTTTAATATTTGTACAGATGGACTTTGTTTTTATGTAGAATTACCTTAGGATGGTTGTGTTACATATGAAAGCTAAGATTAAACATATTTGCATTTAGTTTGTATACTAGAATGGTGTACTATTTTTATATAACTCGGACATGGTTATATATGTTTAATTAATTAAAGTTTCTTTGCCCTCATAATGACACATTTTTGTTACTGTTGGAGTTAAACACATATTAATTAAAGATAATGTGTTGAAATCAATTGTAAAGCATGATTAAGAAAATGTGGGTCGTTTCAATTCCATCCAAAGGCTGGATCTAATTTGATCGAGCAACGACGAAATGAGAGCCTATATATGCATGCAAGCCGGTAAAATTCAGTGTGCACGCAATTCTTAAAACATTCAGAGGAATCAATGAAAAATTGCAGACAGTCTAGCAACGTTGTTAATTGCCAATACTACACTGCTCATGCATCTGCATGCGTCGACGCATGCGTGCATGCAGGCTGCAGCTGATCGTACGTCGTAAGAGCCATATATATAGACTCTAGAGGCTGTGGGCGGCGAAGAAGGCCTCAAGGTCAGCCCCGGCGTACAACACCAGCTCCCGGGCGCCGCCCGCCGGCGCCGTGGGCCTCCGTTTCCTCGGCGCGGGCGGGCACGCCAGTTCTACACCGTCGTCCCCCTAGGCGGCGCGCGGCCTCGGCGTCCTGAACCTTCCCGTCGCCGTGGCATGCTCGTTCTCCTTCTCCCCGCCGCCGCCGCGCTGGTCTTCCTCCACCTGCTGCTCAACGGGCTGGCCCATGGCGTGGAAGGCGAGTGGTACGTAGTAAGTACTGAGCGTGTGCGTGTGGCCATGACTGCGGCGTGTTTATGTAGGCGCCCCATGAAAATAGGTTTAGGTTATTATATCTGTCTTTAGACTGGTATTCCAGTTAGTTTTTTTTTCCATCAAACTATGTTTTGTAATTCGCAGTTGTTTTAACTGCTAACTTTGTAATAATTAGATATAGCTTTTTAAATTTTTTCATTATCTAAAACGTAACAAGGAGAGAAAGGCAGGCAATTAATGTTTAAAAACAAGTTTTATAAGGTCAAGTTACAAGGAGAGAAAGGAAGAATGTTAAAACAAAAAGGTTTTATATGTTATCATCAAAGTAGCTGAAAGAAACCGATACTATATACACGGAGTTTGAATAATCAGTGATGACTCCCAAATGGGCACACGATGCAGAGGAAGCAGCTTTTTGCTTGCGTCAGCTTAATTAACCATGATGAACAGGGCTCGCTGGCTCACCGAACCGGGTTCAGATATTTGAATTGGCTTGTCCTGCATCATCTCTTGTCAACCAGCGTAACCAGAACAAAAATTACCGGAAATTCTCTATATTCTAATAGTCTAATTACTAAGTAAAATATAGCGATTAGTATGACGAAAACAACTAGAAATGGACAGCCTATCCGATGTCCTGTGCCCCGCACCCTTGGGCCCCGCCTGTCATCGGGTGCGGCTGACGCCAGCGGCTGCGGCTTCACGTCCAGTCTCGCGCGCACGGAAGCGAAAGCCGAAGCCGCGGCGTGGGAGGGGGAAAGACACGGGCGGTTGCGGCGTCCACGTCGCGCGGCGCCTCCGCCACGACCGCGACCACCGCGACACCGCGCCGTGCCGCGCTTTGGAGAAAAAAAAAATTGGCGATCGCGTCGCGTGCTACGAGGTGGGCGTGGTTGTGCGTGCGCCGTGTGCCGCTCTGGAAACGTGCGGCTCGGCGCGGGCGCCCACGTGAACCGACGGCGACGTTTCACGGGAGCGAGAGTGCTGGGCGCGGCCGGCTGGGTCGTTGGCGACGGTGCCCGGAGCGCTCAAGGCTGGGCTAGTGGACTGCAACAGTGCGTCTCCTATTCTTAGTTCTAGTACTTGTAGCGTCGTGGGATGGAATGGATTGGTCGTGCTTGTTGTGTGGCACTCCTCCTGCATTCCATTCGGCGCGTGCAGTGACCGATTTCCCTGCCCCGTCGGCCGTCGACATGCATGCAGCGCATCATTTCCTCTGTTTTCCTAGCAGAGAATAACTAGTACTAGTGCTCCTACAAAGTCGAACCAGGCATGTGCATACTGGTGGAATTGAACCACAAACCACCGTTGTTTATACAGTGATGCTGTAACAACCGGGGAGGGTTTGTACAGGGTGAACTGAATACTGGAGTAGTACTGAATATTTATTGCTCCTTTGGCTGCTTCACCTTCAGCAGCAGGTTGTGGAGTAATTCTTCTTCAGTCTCCTCCTCCTCCTCCATCTGGCTAGTTTTCCTTTTCTTCCCCGCATCCGCACCCGCACGCGATCGTTTGGTGCCATCTCCGCATCCACCGGAAAACTACGCCCCCCCCCCCCCCCCCCCGCACCGCATCATCCTCGTCTCTCTCTGTCTCTCGCTGCGTGTGCGTGAGACGCCTTGCAGCTCTCTAGGTGTGGGGTTGATGCGGTGAAGCTTTTCTTCCTATTGATCGGAGGAGGGGTGGTGCGGGGAGGACTGTTTGCTTCGGCGCCCGCCAAGGCGGGGATGGCTGCTGCAGCGTTGGTAGTGAAGAGGTGCATGAACGCCGGGCGCGGGGCTCCGGCCCCGTCTCCGGCTGGATGGGACTGGAGGAAGGGCTGGCCGTTGCGACCCGGTGGCTTCGCCATGCTCTGCGACAAGTGCGGGTACGCCTCCGCCTCTCGGTTCCCCCTCCGCGCTATCTTGCTGTACATGCGTCGCGGCCGCGGGTGAAAATGGCTGGCTGCATGATTTAGCCGGCGCCTTTTGGGTTGTTTCCTGTATATCGTCTCGATGATTTCCACACCCCCCCCCCCCCCCGCCTTTTCTCCCTAAAAACTAGATTTTTGTTTTCAAACGGTCACGACTGTTCTTTGTTGCTTGTTTGATGAAATTTTAGATTTTTTACCATTTATGATGATCTCATATTCGCGACCAAATTAGATGATTTATGAGGAAACTGTGCTGGGGTAAAAGTAACAGTGTTGCGCGTGTAGAATTTTTGGAAAGCAGAAAATCTGGTGAAATTCTGGATGGTTGACTTGATGGCTCGGCTGCTGGTTGCGCTGATATCAGTTAGATAGTGCGATTATAGGTAGCGTTTTATTGAGTGGACTTCATGCTCAACTGGGATTTCGATAATCGCTCAGTTACTTGCTGCCGATGAGCTTCTCACAATAAAATTAAGATTTGTGGCCGGTGAATTGTAACTGGATTGTCGTCCTGGACGACGTTGCCTGCGATTTGGTAAAATAAGAAGTCTGTTTGCCAAACCTCTGCTGTCAAGATTCCTGCTTGGTAAAAAATTAGATGTATTATGAAACTGGTGTAGTATGGGACCTGTCTTTTCTTACAATTGGATTTTGGTGATGGAGAAAAACATGCTTGGTTGAATAACGTAAGACTGAAGAGTGTTTTCTTCTGAAAAGGAGGTTACTTTAATCTCATATACCATTTGAAGTTAAATTTCCTTAACTTTTCTGTTTTAATCATGTTATTTATGCTCAATCTAGGTTGGCATATGAGCAGCTTGTGTTTTGTGATATATTTCACCAAAAGGAATCTGGCTGGAGGGACTGCTCATTTTGTGGGAAGGTGAGATGGCGACACATGCTGTGAATTGTATGCACATTTTTTGTCCTAGATTGTTCTGCAACAGCAACTCTAAAGAACTTCACTATTTCAGCCTCTCCACTGTGGATGTATTGCTTCGAAGAACTCCTTTGATCTACTTGATAGCAGTGGAGTTCAATGTGCCACTTGCATTAAAAATTTAGCAGTTCAATCTGTAAGTTTCTTTGTCACATATTTGCATTTCTTTTCCAAATCATCTGATTGTTCTTTTTTTGCAGGTTCCAAGTCCAGTTGTCACCAAGCTTTTTTCATCTCAAAATAACCAGAGGCTTTTTGGCAAAAGTGATGAGTTATTGCCAGGTAGACTGCTGGAGACACCCTCCCTTATGGTCGATGCCAGGAATGATGATCTTACTATTATTGCTAAGATCAGCCATCCATTCATGGTGAAAAACGTAGAAGCTGGGCAAAGCAGTAATATTTTGAGGCAACAAGAACTAGAGAATGGTGCAAGACAGATTAAATGGGAGCTACCTACCCTTGGTATCAGGGAAATGCAAAGGATGCCTTTCCTAACAAGATCTCAAAATGCATTAGAGCCTCCTCAGTGTGCTCGAAGAGATGAAAATAGAGATCCAACTGCAGAAAGCATGACAAGTGAATCACTTTCTGAGGCATGCCTCAACATGAGCCTGGGAATCGCTGGTAATGGAAACAAGTTAGAGGCTACTTCAACTGTGGAAAGACCTATGCTATCACCAACAACAGGATTTTCTGAAGGAAGAGAGCTTAGCACCGCATTTTCTGAAGGATGCCTTTCCTAACAAGATCTCAAAATGCATTAGAGCCTCCTCAGTGTGCTCGAAGAGATGAAAATAGAGATCCAACTGCAGAAAGCATGACAAATGAATCACTTTCTGAGGCATGCCTCAACATGAGCCTGGGAATCGCTAGTAATGGAAACAAGTTAGAGGCTACTTCAACTGTGGAAAGACCTATGCTATCACCAACAACAGGATTTTCTGAAGGAAGAGAGCTTAGCACTGCATTGTCTCCATTTCAGCATGCACCAAGGGCTCGTCATTTTCTGACCAGACCACCAAGAGTTGGTGAAGGTGCTGTTCTTGATCCAACAAAAGATATGCTTCCACATCTTCGTGTTGCGAGACCACCAGCAGAGGGTAGGGGCCGCAATCAATTACTTCCTTGATATTGGCCTAGAATAACAGACCAGGAGCTACAACAAATTTCTGGAGAGTATCCTTAATATATTTATCAACTTATTGATGATATTATGCATAAGTGGCTAAAATCCTTTACATATAATAGATTGTCGCATGATCAATTAGGACAAATTCTTTAATATTCTGCATACCTTTTTTTTGTTCGGGATGCTATATTTTTTCCTTAACTATATTTCGCTTCAAGTTCAAATTCCACCATTGTCCCCCTGTTTGAGAAGGTTCTAAGCGCCAGTGATGCAGGCCGCATAGGACGCCTTGTTCTACCAAAAGCCTGTGCGGAGGTATTATATATATATATATATTCATTAACGACCTTTTGTGGTTCTGCCTCTTGTTAATGAAATTTTATTGTGTTGTGCCTCACATTATTGATTTACCTTTGCTGAATCATATTCCCTATGATTTATGGATCCTTTGGTACTTCCTTAAAGAAAAACTTTGATGCAAAGGATCATGATTCAGGAGCAGCCCCTTACACATGTGAGGAAAAAAAAACCATTGCTATAGACTGATAAGATTTATCTGAGTATGTGACTATATATAGTATATGCAAAAGTGTTTTGTATAGAAAGAAATACAGCCAGTGTGGAACGTAATTTTACCACATCACGTAAACACTAACTGATCAACAAAAACCTAGGCCTTGTTAATGTTTAACTTATATGCATTCTGGTGAAATGCCATTGTTACACTTGTTTGTATTGTTAAGCTACTTGACATTCTTTGGTTTCAAACGCGCTTGATAGTATTATATAGTAATTTACTTAAAAAATTTCAGTGGTCAAAGTATCTTGCAATAAATCATATTTTACCTTATATTATTTGGTTTGTCAGTTTGATATGCCATTTGCAAAATGATTGCTAGCTACTAGCAGTTTCTTAGCATACCTATTTTTAATATATTTCCTTTCATCCTGAGTTGCCGAGATACATTTTGTAGGCATATTTCCCTCCAATTTCTCAGCCTGAAGGTCGTCCCTTGACTATTCGAGACGCACAAGGCAAAGAATGGCTTTTTCAGTTTAGATTCTGGCCAAATAATAACAGCAGAATGTATGTCTTGGAAGGTGTTACACCATGCATACAATCATTACAAGTACAGGCTGGTGATACAGGTGACAACTCATTTCCTTGGGCATGATAATAAGTATCACCTGTTCTTTTATACGGTTTTACATCATGTGCTCGACCTCTTTCATGACTGACGTCTGATTACGTATAAGCAATGAATTTTCTACTGCATGCCTTCAAAGGATCTAACATATAAGGTTAAAAAATACTTCAAACCTACTCCAGGCAGTAATGTTGCCAGTTGATCAGGAATCTCCTTAAGTAGTTACAGCTGTCTAAATTAGATGTACAGAATGGACAAGAACAAAATGACCTACACATGAAATGGACAGGCTCAAATAGGGTTTCTCTTGTAGATATTTAGAGGAGGTAGAAGATGATGTCGATATTGATTTGGAGAAAAAATACTGGCTCTGATATTATGTTAATGTAATTGGCGCTGGATGGTCTTTATGAGTTATGACCACTTATATATATAGAAGATCGTATATATGGAAGATTATATATACATGGAAGGTTATAAGCGTGACTAACGGCAATCAGGAGACACAGCTTCAAATATAGATAATCTCTTACTAAAATATAGATTACATACTTCTATGTTTAACAGGCACTACAATCGTTGCCATATTTCCAATGAATTTACCGCTAGCGTGCTACCTATTCTTCACTTTGCCATCCCCTCTCCTTGCTAAAAACTCTCTTCTAAGAAAAGGGCTGCTCTAGAGATAAATGAGGTGCATGGTGATCCTTGTGGGGATGGAGCTCTATGAGGAGCTACAGCCTTTTCCTTCTTGGTGGCTAGAGCAAGAGGTGCAAGGGCAGCTGTAGCATCTAGTGGAGTTGGAGCTGTGTTTTAAGGAGTTGAATCTACAAGAGATGGTGATGCCGGTTCTGGAGATGGAGAAAGGAGAAACAACCTCAAGTCAGCTCAGAGAAGTTACTACTGGGGATGGAAGTAGGGGCAGAGGTAGAGTTTCTCGTTGGGATATGGGGAAAAGGGCTCAAGATGGAGTTCAGACAGCAAGTACTGGGAGGATGGCTTCTATCAGTTTCTCTCCCCTATCGATGAGTTTATAGCACAGTCAAGGAAGCTCATTTTGCTAATAGCTAGACGAGGAGTGATGTGAATGGCATGGCGCAAAGTGGTCTGCCCAATCGCCAAGAAATGGCCACTTTCAATCAGCCAATCCATGTGTCTGCTACTTTGGCGCGATCTGGCTCCTCTCAAGCTATAGTTATGGCTCTTTAGGGTAGGCATTAAGGTGTGCACTATGTCCTTGTAGCTTCTTCTCACGGAGGAGGAGATTTTGGTGCTGGTTCTAGTGGTTTTGAGTCCTTTCAAGGGGGAAGGGATCAAGCTCTCTTGCAAGCTAGACAAGCTGCAAAAGCTGTTGAAGATAAGCTGGAACAAAGTGATGGGATGGATCAACAGGCAATGGCGCTAGCCCATAAGGCGCCACAGGGGCCATGACGCTACTAAGTTGGAACTGCTAGGGCATTGGCAGGAACCTCAGCAGTAGAAAAGTAAAAAACCTTCGCTGGCTAATAGCATTTACTCTAGCTAAGGTAATTTTCATTTCATAAACTAAAAATAGTTCTATTTCTTCTTCTGATCTAGTTGATTTCTTCCATGTAGACAATAGCTATATAGTTCATTCAGTGTAGTCTTCTGGTGGACTGTGGCTTTTGTGGAGTAGTGAAGTTGGTTTGACAGTGGTGAAGAGTAGTGCCAATTACATTTTAGCTGTAGATGTCTATATTCTAAATGGCACTATGTTTAATCTTTTCTATATATATGGAGGTCCTTTGAACTAGGAGACTAGTAGAATTTGGTGGGAAACCAATAATTATGTAAGTAATAGTAGGCATCGTTCTATAGTCTATATGGGCGACTTAAACGACATTACGAGCCCGAATGAAAAAATTGGGATCTCCTTCCCCCCCCCCCCCCCCCCCAGATTATGCTCACATTTCTATTTTTTGTCATCATTTGAATTCGCTTGGTTTGATTGACATGGGCTATAATGGGTCGGCTTGGACCAACAAGAAAAAAGGTAGGGATGTGGTTTATGAAAGGATTGATAGGTGTTTGGCTAATGTTAAATGGTGCTCTATTTTTCTTAACACCACTGTTTATCATCTCCCTCTCATTTATGGTGATCATGCTCCTATTTTAGTCCTCTTAGATCCCGCTTTCAAAAAACCAAATAAATCCTTCAAATTTGAAAACTAGTGTCTAATGGAAGAAGATTTTCAAGAGAATGCAATGAAGAATTGGAGGACAAGAGATTCTCTTACTTTTGTTCAGAGGACTAATAGGCTCAGACAAGGTCTTATGAAATGGAGTAAAAAGAAGAAAATAGCTCAGCATCAAATCACAGAGATAGAGGAGGAAATCAAACAAGTCCAAAGCTCGAATGATAGGAAGGACTTGATGAAGATGGAGAAAGACCTTATCAGCAAACATGACAAGCTAATGGAAAAACTCACGGTCTTCCATAGACAGAGGGCTAAGAAGCATTGGGTTCAAAATAGGGACAGAAATACTTCTTTTTTCAGCAAGCTATTATTAAAAGGAGGAAAAATAGAATCACTTCAATCATGGTTAATGGTTTTTTAGTGATTAATTCTGATGAGATTGCTAATGCCTTTATAGTCTATTTCTCTAATCTTTTTTGTGCAAATAGACAGGAGGATTCAAATCTTCAAAACAATCGTGATGGAACCACATGACAAGAGATGGATTGGCAAGTCCCAGAAGAAGATGAAGTTTGGCATATTATAAAAGAAATGATAAGAAATCCTTCACCAGGTCCAGATGGTCTAAATGCTGCTTTTTACAAATCGGCCTGGGTGTGGATCAAAGATGACTTTATGAGGCTTATCAAAAGACTTCTATGACATAGCTTTTATTCCTCCTTAGCTCAACAAAACTAATATAGTTCTCATTCCGAAGAACAATAGACCTAATTCTCCGGTTGATTTTAGACCCATTAGCTCATGCAATGTTGCTTATAAAATTATCGCTAAATCTCTTGCCAACACAATTAAAAACAAACTTCCTGATTTGATTTGCTCGTCTAACATGCTTTTATTACAGGTAGAAGGATTGCTAACAACATTATTGTGGCTCAGGAAATAGTTCGCTATTTTGGTCTTGGATCTTACTAACCTAAGGCTCTCTTGTTGAAGATAGGTCTTTCTAAAGCATTCAACAAGCTAGAATGGAGTTTCATTGCTGCTTATCTTCGACGTAAAGGGTTTCATGTAATTTCATCGAATTTGTCCTTGCATGCATCAAAACTTCGTCCTTCTCAATTACTATAAATGGTCAATCATATAGAGCTTTTAAGGCCAGAAGAGGTATTCATCAAGGTTGTCCTCTGTCCCCTTATCTTTTTGTTTTAGCCTTTAATGAGTTTTCTGAAAGATTAAATGAAGCTATTGCTGATACTCGTCTTAAAGGCATTTGTTTGGGTAGTGCTGGACCTATCATTCACTCTCTTCTTTACGTAGATGACTTAATCATTACAGGTGAAGCTTCAGAGTTGGAGGCTGTTCAAATAAAGAAAATGATTGATAATTTTTGTAGGGATTCGGGTCAAACACCAAACTGGAGCAAAACAGTAATATTTTTTAGCAAATCCACTCCTTTGCAGATAAGAGTGGCTATAAAGCAAATCTTTCCTGTTCAAATTTTGGACGGTTCTTTCAAGCATTTAACTCATCCTCTCTTTACTACTAACAAGAACAAAGAAGCTATTTATAGATTCATTGTGGACAAATTCAAAGCTAAGCTCAATACTCTCAAAGCTAAAAAACTTTCTCAAAGAAGGAGATTAGCCTTGATTAAATCTATGTTTTCTTCAATCCCTGTTTATTATATGGGCACCATTCTCTTACCTAAAAAGTTCATTGATAAAATCACAGCTATTATCATAACTTTCTAGTGGACAGGTGTGCGAGAAGGAAATCAGACAAAACCAAGGTGTCTAAAGTCGTGGAAAGACATCTGTAGGCCAACAAGGGAAGGAGGATTAGGAATCAGCGACATTCAGGCAGTAAATAAAAGTCTTCTTTTAAATACGGCTTGGAGAATTGTTTTAAATCCTGATGAAGTCTCTTAAATTCTCAAAGGTAAGTACTTTAGCAACACTTGTTTCTAGAATGTTTCAAGTAACATTTCTAAATATGTCTTTTGGAGTTTGGTGTTGAATATTAGAAGAATTCTTAAAGACTCTGTGGTTTGGCAACTAGCAAGAGGTCAAGTCTCAGTGTGTTGTCAACCTTGGTGTAATCTCGATTCTAATATTCATGACCACCTTAAACTAGACCTTCTCCCAGCCTAAATGCCAGAAGTGGTTGTAGATCTTTGGACAGAGAAGAAGATTTGGAACACTGCTAAACTTAATGTTCTTTTTTATGACAATACGGTTAACAAGAAATTGCATGTTCAAGTCATTCAAAATGATCAAGATGATAGACTATACTAGAAACATACCACAAATGGCTACTGTACCACAAAAAGTGCTTACAGGGAAGTAATGAAGAGAGGAAATGTATCAATATCACAGGTAAGTAGGTAAGACTTTACTATTGGAAGGAGAAAACTATACCGCCCAAAATCAAGGCTTTTGCTTGGAGATTACTTAGGGGGGTGCTTCCATCTTCCCAAAGACTTCACAAAAGGGTAAGTGAATTTGAGCCTGATTGTTGTAGATGTGGCGAAATTGAAACTGGTCATCATCTTCTTTTAAATTGCTCCTGAAGTAGATTGGTTTGCCGTATTTCAGATCTCCATATCTTCACTGATATTTTTTTTCTGATATTGTTTCTTTTGGTTACATCATCTCTTATATGGTAAACAATGTTAATGACAACTATTTGTTAAATAAAGCTCTTACAATTCTTTGGTACATCTGGATGGCTTGAGATGATTTAAAATTTTAGAACATTGTTAAAGAACCTTCACAGATTTGGTTTGCAGCTGATGCTATGGTCAAAACTTATAACCTGTACTTCACCAATGAAGAAGAAATTGATCATTTGCAGGAAGAAAACATATGCAGAAAATTGCCATCCTTACCAGCAGGAAATAGATGTTATATGGATGCTGCTTGGTGAGAAGGTCGAACAGGAGTTGGAGTCTTTATTCACATGCCTAATTCGCATAATGCTTTATTTGTTCAAGCTATATCCACTGTTCACTGTTGCGGATTCATCTTTGCAGGCAGAGTTTTTAGGTTTGCCATTAGCAATGGAGATGGTGCAGTTTCTAGGACTTCATAGCACCCATTTTCAATGGATAATTGGATAATTACTGGCAATAAAAATGAGTAACTTTCAAAGGAACCAGGGCACTGGAGTATAGGCCGATCCTTAGTCAAATGGAAAGTTTTATTTCACAGGAGCTTATGTAGATGAGTTGAAAAAGCCCAAGATCACGGTCCAAATAATCCAGTTGTCTCAACCAAAAGCGTTTATCCTGATTTAAAAGAACGTTGCCTTGCCGCTGGAGTCGTCAGTGTCAGCAGTGATGTCGTCACTGATTGCAGGCATCAGAACAGACACAACTTAATACTATTAATTACTCTTGGCTGCGACGCTAGCGGCTGCCGTAATGCAGTTTACTTTCTAGTATAGTTATGTTGTGTAGTGGTATGCATCATCTCGTACGTGCTGCCGTTTTCTTCGTTCACTCGTCCTTCTAGAAACGTTATCTGTCCGACCTTGATTGACAAGAAATATGATCATTAATTGAGACAAGTCAATTGGAACCTCTCAATCCTTGGTCCAGTACTGCGTATGGATTTGGTCACCAACGCACCAAAGCAGCAGCTTGCCAGCTTCCTCCGTGTTTATGTCAGGTTAGCGATGATTATATGAGGCTATGACCAATCTCTCGTCTGTTTTCTTCTCGAGCTTGAATAAACGTGCTCTTCTTTCACACTTAACGTATTTGCACTATACGGCCAACGACACGTATATAATAAATTAAAAAAAATACTGCCATGCACATACGTATTAATCAGCATACATGTACGGCGACATACTGCAAAATACTACGTAGTTTTTTTAAAGTAAAGAGTAGCTATATAGTGTTTTTTAAAAAAAGATGAATGATCAACGTAATATCAAAAACTAACTGTTTTGTATATTTAAAAAAGGAGGGATAATTGGTGTACGCAGGGCACGTGATGGACCAGCCAGTGTCTAGAAGCCTTTTCGCATCCACGGATCGACACCTCGGAAGCCAAAGCTGCTTGCATCACCGCAGATGTCACCGCCGCCGTCCGGTCCCTTTCCGACATGGCAATGTCGATCGTCGCCGTGCGTACACACCAGCCAGCAAAGCTACCCGAAGGTCAAAACTGGCCATGGCCGCGTGGTATAAATCACAGGACCTCCGGTCACCCACCACAAGTCTCAATCACACAAACACCAGCAGGAAAGTCACAAGAAATCTCGAGCTTAGCTGTAGCTCTTCTCAGCAACCAGCTGCCGAACTGATTCGGGCGAAGAACCTGTAGTTCCATCTGTGGCGGCCATGGATTTCGCGTGGATGGTGGCGTCGGCCGTGGCGGCGGCGGTGGCGTCGTGGGCGTTCAGCGTGGTGGTGAACCTGGTGTGGAGGCCCCGCACCATTACCAAGCGGCTGCGGGCGCAGGGTGTCGGCGGGCCGGGATACAGGTTCTTCTCTGGCAGCCTCGGCGAGATCAAGCGGCTCCGCGCCGAGGGCGGCGACCTCGTGCTCGACGTCTCCTCCCATGACTTCGTCCCCATCGTGCAGCCACATTTCCGCAAATGGATTCCCCTCTACGGTGCGTCGCGTCATTTATCCAAGTTTTTTTCCAAATACTTTTTTACCGTCAATTATCTCAAAAAACACTCTTTAGTGTCAATTATTTATGATATATATATATATACCTGTACTCCAGGGAGGACGTTCTTGTATTGGTTTGGAGCACGGCCGACTATATGCTTGGCGGACGTGAGCATGGTGAGGCAGGTGTTGTCGGATCGGACAGGGATGTACCCCAAGAACCTAACAAACCCATACTTTGTGCGCTTGCTCGGCAAGGGGCTTGTGCTCACCGACGGCGACGAGTGGAAGCGCCACCGTAAGGTGGTCCACCCGGCGTTCAACATGGACAAGATCAAGATGATGACGGTGACCATGTTCGAGTGCGCCCGGTCGATGATGTCCGAGTGGGAATCAGAGTTGGGGATGAAGGGTGGCATTGTGGAGATTGAGCTAAGCCGGCGGTTTGAGGAGCTCACCGCTGACGTCATCTCGCACACGGCATTTGGGAGTAGCTATCGAGAAGGGAAGCATGTCTTCCTGGCACAAAGGGAGCTCCAATTTGTTGCGTTCTCCACCTTCCTCACCATCCAAATCCCAGGGTTCAACTACCTTCCGACCAAGAAGAACCTCAAAACATGGTCGCTGGACAAGAAGGTAAGGAGCATGCTCATAGACATCATCAAGAGCCGGCTTGCCAACAAGGATGCCGCAGGATACGGGAATGATTTGCTCGGACTAATGCTAGAGGCATGTGCGCCGGAGCACGGGGAGAGTAAGCCCCAGCTGAGCATGGACGAGATCGTTGCCGAGTGCAAGACCTTCTTCTTCGCAGGCCATGACACTACCTCACACTTGCTCACATGGACCATGTTCCTGCTGAGCACACATCCAGAGTGGCAGGAGAAGCTTAGGGAGGAGGTGGCAATGGAGTGCGGTGATGAGGTGCCCACCGGCGACGTGCTCAACAGACTGAAGCTGCTCAACATGTTCCTCCTCGAGACCCTAAGGCTGTATGGCCCCGTCGCGTTCATACAGAGGAGGGCCGGCACCGAGCTTGAGCTCGGCGGCATCAGGGTGCCTGAGGGCACCGTCCTATCGATCCCGATCGCGACAATCCACCGCGACAAGGAGGTGTGGGGCGAGGACGCCGACGAGTTCAGACCGGAGAGGTTCCAAAATGGGGTGTCAAAGGCGGCGAAACATCCCAACGCGTTGCTCTCCTTCTCGAGCGGCCCGAGGTCGTGCATCGGGCAGAACTTTGCCATGATCGAGGCCAAGGCCGTCATTGTCATGATCCTGCAGAGGTTCTCCTTCACATTGTCACCCAACTATGTCCATGCGCCAACCGAGGTGATCACGCTACGGCCGAAGCATGGGCTCCCTATCATCCTCAAGAGCCTCAAGCGTAGAGAGAGATAAGTGTTCATTTGGGTGGGGGCTATTTTGGCACTTCTTTTCTGCACCAGATCAGTTTTGTTCATGAGCATTTGCTCCTAATAATGATGTCATTGTGTGTGATGTATTAATAGTATTTCATTTTGTACAAAATTGGGGTGCAAATTTATTTAGTTTGCTTGTTGACTAGATTTAAGTTTTGGTACCTCTATCTCATCAACACTAGTATATTACTCTTGACCTGAGAAGTATATAGGGTACTATCGATCTGAGATTAAAAAAAACCAAAAGACCAAAATGCTGTTGACAAGGTCATATGCTTCAGTCAAGGCAGAAAATAGGCATAGATCCAGAGAAATGGAGCAAATCTTTAAATTAAAGGTTACTATCTTACTAGCCAAATATCCGTGCCTTACAGCGGGCTCTAATAATATTAGATGATCTAATTAAGACTAAATCATCACTCTCAAACTATGACTAATAACGAGAGGATAAAAAACTAAAAATACTATTTGGTGTGTGTGTTATACAGGGTACATGAAAGTGTACATGTAGTAAATAGGGCTATACTTCAGTACGTACAACCCCATGGCTAGACGTGCAGGCAGCCACCTCCTTTGTCCACACCCTCCTACTTCCTTTGCCCACACGTGGCTGTATTGGCCAACAAAGATAGGGCCCACAAGAAGCAAAAGAAAAGAAAATTAAGCTTATTCCTCCTCAGTGTGAGCCCTTTCATCTCTCTCCTGCAGTCCTACGACACAGTATGCACGTCACCACCATCAAAATCTGTAGAATGTGTACATGAATCCCGAGCTTATATAGTGGGTTGGGTCTATATATATACAGCCCAGGTCAGTGATCTGTCTAACATCCCCGCAGTCGTAGCGGGAGGGGAACGGACGCAGAGACTGGACTGAAAACTGGTGAATAAAGGCGTGGGCAGGCCTTTGGTCATTATCGGTAAACTGATGTGCCGATAGTACATGAAGCACCCGAACCTGTCCTAATGCAACCTTGTCACGGACAAAATGGATATCGATCTCGATGTGCTTGGTACGTCGGTGATGGACCGGGTTGGCGGTCATGTAGACGGCACTGACATTGTTGCAGTAGACGACGGTCGCGGTGGAGAGGGGTGCACGGAGCTCCTGGAGAAGCTAGCGAAGCCAGCAGCACTCGGCGACGGCGCGGTACTCGGCTTCAGCGCTGGAGCGGAACACTATAGTCTGGCGTTTTGAGGACCAGGACACGAGAGTGTCACCGAGGTAAACGCAGTAGCCGGACGTAGAGCGTCGCGAGTCGGGGCAGCTTACCCAGTCCGCGTCGGAGTACGCGGTGAGGGAGTCGATAGGGTTGGAGCTGAGATGCAGCCCGCTGGAGAGGGTGCCTTCACGTAGCGTAGGATGCGCTTGAGCAGCGCGAGGTGAGGTTCGCGCGGAGCGTGCATGAAGAGGCACACTTGCTGGACAGCGTACGTGAGGTCGGGTCGGGTGAGTGTGAGGTATTGGAGAACCCCGGCAAGACTCCGATAGTGAGAGGGATCGGTAATGAGGGCGCCATCGGCGGCAGAGAGTTTGGCTCGAGTGTCGACTGGAGTGGCCGTGGGGTGACAGTCGGCCATGCCCACACGCTGGAGGAGGTCGATGGCGTACTGGCATTGGGAAAGGAAGAGCCCGTGGATGGAATGGGTTACGAAGATGCCAAGGAAATGGTGGAGAGGACCAAGATCAGTCATGGCGAACTCAGAGTGGAGTCGGGCCATGATCTGGTCGAGGAGAGATGTCGAAGACGCTGTGAGGACAATGTCATCGACATAGAAAAGTAGATAGGCAGTGGCGGAGCCGATATGGAAAGTGAACAGGGAACTATTGGACGCAGAGGCCACGAAGCCGATGTGCCGAAGATAGGCAGCAAAGCGCTGGTACCAGGCATGAGGGGTTTGTTTGAGGCCATAGAGAGAGCATTGAAGGAGACAGACGTTGTCGGGCTAAGAAGGGTCGACGAAGCCTGGGGGCTGCTGGCGGTAGACTGTTTCCGTCAGGTGGCCGTGAAGAAAGGCGTTCTTCACGTCTAGTTGATGGATCAGCCAGGAGCGAGAGGCAGCCAAGGTGAGGACGACTCGGATGGTGGCGGGTTTGACAACGGGACTGAAGGTCTCATCGTAGTCGACACCGGGTCGTTGGGAGAAACCCTGGACTACCCAGCGAGCCTTGTGACAGGCAAGGGAGCCATCGGCGTGGAATTTGTGTTTGAAAATCCACGTACCGGTCATAATGTCGGCGCCGGGAGGTCGGGGAACGAGGCGCCAGGTCTCGTTGTCCATTAGGGCTTTGTACTCGTCGGCCATAGCCGCACGCCACTGAGGGTCCGCCAGGGCTGAGCGAGAAGTCACCGAGATGGGCGAGATAGAGCTGTGGACGGCGGAGAGACCGTAGCGCGGAGTAGGGCGGAGAGATCCGGTCTGAAAGCGGGTGATCATGTGAGAGGTGGAGGGAACTGGAGCCGATGGGGGTGCAGGAGTAATGGGAAGAATTGGTCGGGTGGGAGCGTCATCGGCTCCAAGTCGGCGACTATAGACAAGAGGAAAAGGAGGAATTAGATCGGCCTAAGTCGATGAGGTCAGGTGGGCCGAGTATTCCGATCGGTCCGATAGAGATGGATCAGCCGATAGAGTGGGGGGAGCCGATGGAAAGTGAGGAGCCGATGGAAGTGGGGTGTCCGATGGAGAAGGAACGGTATCGGCTGAAGGATAAATAGGATCGGTATCGACCGATGGAGGTGGGTCCGATGGGGGTCCGATGGTAGGGACATCGGACCGAGTAGTGGTGGGATATGTGATGGGTAAATCCTTAGTAGCGGCCGATGAAGGGCAGATGGAGAGGGCAGTGGAGGAGACTTGGTCGGCACGGTGTTGGTGAGGAGGAAGTCGAGATCACTAGAGGAGGATCTCGGATGAAGGAGACCGAAGGAAAAACATGTCTCGCCAAAAATGACGTGACAAGAGACGAGGACCCGTCGGGTGGAAAGGTCGAGGCATCGGTATCCCTTGTGAGAGGTGGAATAGCCGAGGAGAATACAGGCGGTGGAGCGGGGAGCGAGTTTGTAGGAAGCTGTGGTGATGAGATTTGGGTAGCAGAGACATCCAAAAACGCGAAGGTGGGAGTAGTCGGGCGCCGTGCGGTAGAGAAGGGCATAGGGTACGTTGTTATGAACGGAGAAGCATGGGCGTCGATTGAGAAGGTACGTCACAGTAGCCAAAGCTTCGGTCCAATAAGTGGTGGGTAAGTGGGCATGAAGTAGCATGGTGCGACTGATGTTGTTGAGGGTGCAAAGGAAGCGCTCGGCTTTGCCGTTCTGAGGAGAGGTGTAGGGGTAGGAGAGCCGAAGATGGATGCCCTGCGAGGTGAGGAGGTTTGTAACGGTATGGTTGACGAATTCCGTACCGTTATCGGCTTATAAAGCCTTGATGGGAAAGTTGAACTGAGTGGATACATATATGACGAAGTGAGTGAGGTGAGAGGCGACCTCGGATTTGTGGATGAGCGGGAAGGTCCAGCAATAGTGTGTGTAATCGTCAAGTATAGCGAGATAATACTGATCACCGGAGACACTTTTAACTGGGGACGTCCATACATCACAATGTATAAGTTCAAATGGACGCGAGGTATAGGAGAGAGAACTAGAAAAGGACAGACGCACATGTTTGCCAAGTTGACATGAGTGGCAAACTATAGAGCTGCTGTGAGTACATTGGATGGAGGCACTGCGACGGAGGGTGGCGACAGCGTCGGGGCCGGGATGGCCAAGGCGAAGGTGCCAAAGGTTGGTGGAAAGGGCGACGCTAGCGTGTGGAGTGGACGGCGCAGCAGGAATGGTGTAGAGGTCTCCGTCACTATTGCAGCGAAGGATCTGTCACCGGGTTGGGATATCCTTCACAGAGAAACCAGACGCATCAAATTCAATGGAGCAGTGGTTGTCTCGTGTGATTTGGCGAATAGATATAAGATTGTGAATAAGAGAAGGGATGATAAGAACGTTGCGTAAGGGGAGGTTAGTGGTGGATGTAGACAGAGAGAAGTCACCGCGGCATTAGACAGGAAGAGAGTGACCATTGCCGATGGAGACAAAAGGGGAGGAAGAGGGGTGACAGGAGCGAAGTATACTGGGCGATGACGCCATGTGTGAAGACGCCCCAGAGTCTAGCACCCAAGGGTGCTATGGTTGGAGCGTCATCTGGTTGAGGGCAGCGACGAGGCCAGTCTGGTTCCAGGAGGGAACCGACTGGGTGGTTGGGGTCGGTAGCATCGGCTGAGGTGGCAGAACGGGAGCCGATGCCAGGTGAGCCTAGGGATGGGTGCCGAGAACTCCGGGTTGCCAGCTGATGGGGCTGCGTGGCTAGGGCTAGGGCGCCCAAGGGTTGTAGCAGAGCCACAGACCCGTGGGACCGGCAGGGTGGGTAGGGACCGAGGTAGGTCGTGGTGGCGTCAGACCCTGCTAGGTCCTGCCTTTGCCTTTGCCCTTGTCTTTCCCAGTGCGGGCTGTGTTGCTATGGCCGGAACCATGGCCACCAAGACCATGGGAGGAAGGGGCAGCGCAAGAAGCTCGGCAGCCATTATCGGCTGCAGCAAAAAGAGCGGTGTGGGCCACTGTCTTCTCATCATTGGCCAGACGGAGTTCTTTAAGAACTAGCATATCATGAGCCCGGGCGAACGATGGAAGAGGTGTGGTGTTGGCGATGTTATCGGCGGTGTTAGAGAAGCAGGGATTGAGGCCTCGCAGAAGGGCGACGATGAGTTGAGAGTCGGCCACAGGGTGGCCGACGTCCCGGAGAGCAGCAGCCTTGACTTTGAGGCGCTGACAGTACGAGGAGACAGAGGAGTCGCCTTGTACCATAGAGTGGAACTCGTTGAGGAGGAAGATGGCGCGAGGTTACTTGTTGGCCAGGAAGATCCGCTCGATGGCCACCCAGAGGTCCCGGGCGATGGGGTCGGTATCGTCCATGGCGAGGTCGAGGACAGAGTCGTTGACCGAGCCGAGCAGCCAGCTGCGTACGTAGCACTCGGCGATGTCCCACTGAGGATCATCGGGGCGAGGTGGAGCGAAGCCATCAATATGGGACCGGAGGCCAAATTTTTCACGGAGGGATTTGAAGAAGAAAACCCACTTAGAATAATTAGCGTTAAGGTCAAGGGAGATAGGAACGTGAGATTTCACGTTCAGAGCAGCGTAGGGAGGGGAGAAGATCGGCGAGGTGGTGCCCAAGGTGTGGTCTAAGGCACCGAGGACCGGAGCAGATTCGGCGACTGGGAGAGTGCCGGAGCTGAGAGCTGACTCGGTGGCCATGACGGGAGAACGGGAGCAAAAAGCCGATGGGAGAAAGAAGCCGATGAGAGGACGGATTGGCCAATCAAGGATGTGAGAAGCCGATAGGAAGTGAGCCGGCCAGCCGATGAGGAGTGGTTGGCCGATGGGGAGTAGGCAGCGGAGTAGGTGAGGAGTGGCCAGCTGATGAGAAGTGGTTGGCCGATGGGGAGTAGGCAGCGGAGTAGGTGAGGAGTGGCCAGCTGATGAGAAGTGGTTGGCCGATGGGGAGTAAGCAGCGGAGTAGGTGAGGACAGAGTGGGTGGGTCAGAGAGTGGTTGGGTTATGGACGTGCGAGGATTCATGTCCGTGAAGAGAAGATTCACGTCCGTGGACTCGTGGAGGCCAAGGAGTAGGGTGGACGCGAAAAAGGCAGGGAGTGGCCGGACGCGAAGAGAATATGTTCGTGTCCGGGAGGCAGAGATTCGTGTCCGTGGACACGTTGGACTGGCTCGGACGTGAGGGGAGAAGGTTCGCGTCCGAGAGCCGTTGAGCGTGTCAGAAAGGGTGAGAACCGAGGGAGGTTTCCAGCCGATAGAGACGACGAGCGCGGAGGTGCGCCGGCGTCAAAGAAGGAGAGATGCATGATACAAGAGGAAGAGCGGAGACGGGTGCGAGGCGGGACGAGGAGGCGGATCGAGACCGTCGCCTGGTCACGCGGAGGTGGGGTGGAGAAAAGAAGGTGACTGCGGGAGAGACGGGGAGAAGAAGAAATAGAGACGAGAGAGCGAGGAGAGTATCGAGAAGAGAGTCGGCGACGGGAAGAAGACATCGACGACAAGGAAGAAAGGGTCGGCTCGCCAGAGAGAGAAGCTAGCACGCCGGGATGTTTAGACTTGCTCTGATACCATATAGAACATGTACAGTGACTATAAATTCCCCCAAGCATATATAGGGGGTCGGGTCTATATATATACAGCCCAAGCTGGTGGTCTGTCTAACAAAATCCACCATCAGCAATGGCGGCTCTCGCCGTTGGCCACCAAATGGAAACCTAATG
Organism: Oryza coarctata; assembly: GCA_030770085.1. Classification (NCBI taxonomy): domain Eukaryota; kingdom Viridiplantae; phylum Streptophyta; class Magnoliopsida; order Poales; family Poaceae; genus Oryza; species Oryza coarctata. The sequence goes on from CM061475.1 coordinate 18,751,254, forward strand.
CCACAATGATTATAGGGATATAGCTTTCTCTTCGATTATCCATCCACATGCATGGATTTAAAGCAGTAGCTAATCACGCAGAGTGAACGCCCTTGCCGTGGTGATAAGAAGCTCTAGGCCACACACTTAATGTTGCTTTTTTGGCTCTCCCTTGCCTATTGCTTCCGTAGTTCTTTAACTGTCATATTTGGTTCCCTCAGCTGTTTCATTTCTTTCATCAATTTAAAGTTCAAATGCTGCAATGGACTCTATTCGTCCATCGCCAGTCTTTCACCTGACATTTTACTTCTCACCCCTTCACCATGCTGGTGTCATCCACCTTGCAAGCATGCTTCTTGCAAGGGAAACAAAAGGTGACTAGAGTGAGCGAGGGTAGCGAGTACTGCTGCTAAGAGAGCGCATGAGAGTGAGAACGAGAATGTCAACAGAGGAAGAGGTGGTTGATCTATGCCCCCACTTGTTAGATGGTGGTGGTAGACTACGTCTGCCACCTCTAGCATCATTTAAGATGGTATAAATTCAACGAGCATTCTAATAATTAATTAATTGATATGTAAGATATGTGTATATATTATGCACATATGGAGCGTTTGTGGTCAACTAGGTAGGTGATTAGATTCCTCGGAAGTACTCTATGTCAGCCTATACACATTACTTCATACTCTAATAATGATAGTTGGATCTGAAACATACAATAGTTTATATAAGATTTGGATGCAAGTGATCGACCAAAACGAAAGCCTAATTCACGCTCAGAATGGGCTCCAGATGATCCTAGAGAGTCTGCAGATTTAGAAATGTGTAGTGCCTCTTCTCCAAGAAAACAAAACAAAACAAAACAACAAACTGAAGATGTTGAAATGTGTAAGAAATGTCTGTATTACTCTATCTTTGTATGTGACGTTATAAGCGTGTTAATTTGGATTGGGTTATTAACTTGTTTGGCACTTCAGATGTTAATTATACAGTAGATCAGTTTCTGTTCATTACTATGTTACAAAAGTCAGATGTAGATTTCTCTACTTTGACTGTTGGATTGGATATCAGAAGTTTTGGTGTTTCTAGGCTCTAGCTCATCGACCAAGGAGAATTCTAATTGACTAGGGCAATATGAATGCTTGGATACGGAGAAAGTCAAAACAACAAAAACAAATCCAAATGACAGAGTTGACCACGCCATTGCCCATATACTTGTGGAGCAAGAATCAGGTGCGGAAGTTATGATCAAGTTGATTACACGGAGAGAAAGGGATACAATGTTTAAACACAAATGCTTTTATAATGTCAAGTTACAACAATGTTTAAACAAAAATGTTTTATAAGGTCAGGTTACAAAGAGAGAAAGGGAGACGATTTTTCAATAAAGAAGTTGTATGTGTCATCCATCAAAGTAGTAGTAGCTCGAAGAAACAAACACATGTATGCGTGAGTTTTTATAATCAGCGTTGACCCCCGAACGGCCACTTGTGCTGAATGAAGAGAAAGCTGAACCATGATGAACAAACAGTAGTTGACTTGCCGGCCTGCACCATCTCTTTGCCAGACAGCGTAATTAATCTCTTCTTCCTCCCTCCGCTTCTGCATTGGAGGCTTGGACAAGTTCTTCGGTTCTGTCTTCCGAGACTGCATCGATATGGATGGGGATCGGCAGACCAGAAACACTGCAGAAATTGAGATCTGGGACGTACATCGTCGCGGCGGCGGCGCGGCAGAAGCTGCCGGCCTACCTCCGGCAATGCGAACGACGATCAGGCAAACCTTGGGGTGGGCCAAAACAGAAGCCCAATACAGCGCGCCGGAGCAGAAGCAAATCTTTAAAAAAAAGCCCGTAAAATTTAGCCCAATGCCCATGCTAACTGCCGATTTCTTAGTTGTCCGAATGGATGCCTGGTTTTTTCCGGTCGACTTGGGTCCATCAGTCCAATATGGCCCACGTTCAGCCCACACAATTGGGTACAGCTCGGCCTATCATCTCGATCGAGCCCGCTAGAACATGAGTAGAATCGCCTAACAACGGTAGACGGCTAGCAACGGGCCAAATCGACGCCCATGTTGTAGCGCCCACTATTTTTTAAAATTTTAATTTTAATTTTTGTTTAACGGTGCCATTAAATCTTTTTTATCTTTAAAACCTTAAATAAAATTCTAGAGGTTAATTTTCACTTCCGAAAAATTTTGACCATATATGTAAAAATTCATTTTCGTCTGAGAAATTTAAATTTTATTTTTGACATCGATCATCCAATGAGTATTTACTTCCCTGTTTTAATATTCTCTTTTTTTTTCCTTCGCGCGGGTCACAACAACCATCGTATCCACGTTGAATTTAATCACGTGCGGATGAAAATGGCGAAAGTTGAAATTCTCTTCTAGCATTCTCTCTTCCATCTCTTCATATAACAAAAGAACGTTTTGACCATCTCCTTTTTTTCGGGCAGCTTGCATTTGTCTTTTCTGATTAAATTAAAACGACCCACGCTTATACAACTCCCCCTTCCTCATTACGTTTTGTCTTCAACCAAAGCAATGCATCACTACGGTCATCCATCTTTTCACCTGAGAGCCTCCCTGCATGCGCATACGAATCCTCTGCTCATAAATAAGACAAACGATAGAGCAGCCACATGCATGTAGCTTCTCCATCATTTTATTACGTCTTAGGGATAAGCAAAAGCCACCACTGTATACATGCATGCGCACATGTATGGTCAAGAGACGAAGCCGCTTACTAGCCTTCCTTTTTTTCTCTCACGCATTCAAGCAGAGCAGATAGCCAGAGATGATAGCAAACACATGGCATCATCTTGTCCCATCGCGACGAACACGGAAGGTTATCAATGAAATCTTCGCACGATTCATGGTGTCGTGCGAAAGTTCATCGTCACTCGGATTATCACAAAACATCGAAGGTGACTACAAAGACACTAGCCATTACCCACACTATCACCATCCTCTTTGTACCTCCTCTCCTTTCCTTGGTAACTAGAGTCAACACCCTAGCAGCCATTGTTGTCCTCCTTAAGCTCCCTCTCTATTTCCCTTGGTTCTCCACTATCCACTACACTATAGGCTAGCTAGAGCCCTCAGCCGTTACCACCACATCCTTCTAGTTCCATCTTTTTTCGCCATGCCAAGCTCGGCCAACCGCCAAAACCACCGTAGCAGAACAAAGAAGCTTCATCGCCAATCATTTTCTACAAATGGTGAGGCCATGATCCTCTTGCTTCCTTCTCATGCCCTTAAGACAATTCTAGAAAATGAGCTGATACCTCTGTTGGAGCTCCCAATAGCTGTTGTGCCTTGCGAGCTGTCGCCACCCTTGATTTGTTGCGCTAAGCATTGTTCGGCATGAGGAAGAAGACATAGAGAAAGAAAGAGAGAACGAGAAAAGAAAAAAAAGAGATAGAACCCACTTAGGCCCCATCCTTTCCATCCAATCCCATAAACTCGATCTATCATAGACCATTCTCTCCTTTACGCAATGGCACTTTTTTTCTATGCTTTGTTACTTTTATTTGTATCACATTTAATGTTTGTGTTTCTCACGTGTAGAGGTCGCGACAGAAGGAGTATTCGCGCCGGATTTCGTCGCACCTGAAACCGCCATGTACTTAGACAAGTCATTCTTGAATTTTTGGAACCTATATTTGAGAATTACTTTGTTTATAAAGATGATCACACTTTAATGATGTTTGGCCTTGGTTTATGTAAAACCGACTTTTATTAAGTATAATATTGATGACCCTATCCTTATTAACTCCACTAAATAATCGTCAGTATTATCATCCCTTGGATACGATATACCAAGGTAGTTGCTTAGTCCACTTATGATTGTGATGCCATATATTAACTTAGGACTTCTAAATATTTACTTAAAAGTCTGATGTGACGTCAACTTGTTTGTAAAATTAAAAAGGATTTGTATTACTTGGAGTGTGCGGAGTTAATACCTTCTTAGCTTGGCTACATATTATTATTAGGGATCGATTGCTTTGGGGAATTCAAACAAACATATTATAGTGCGACCACACGAGTGTTGTAAGATGCTCCTGGCTAATTAATTAGTTATCACATAGAAACTTTATATGTCAATAGTTGTGGAACACTAGAGATGAGGAGATGGGATTGTGGATCATTACTACTCGATATGAGTGTTATCCTAGCTTCGCGTGAGGCAACTGGTTAGGTATAAGAGGCATCCCCAATATGTCCTAAGTAGATATGGATATAAGACTTGTCTAATACATGGTTTGAGAGATTCAGTTCAACTATGTGACATGTGGTATCCATACGTTAATTTTAAAAAAGCCTTATAGTGAGCTCTCCCTTGCCAACTGTGTTTGATCGGCACATGTTATGTAAAGAGAGAAGTTTATGACATGTGGGTAAAGCATGCAATCTATATAGAGTTTAGTTGAACTATTTAAACAACCATATCCATGATTATGGATGAATGTGAGGTGTTTCTCGTAGTGTAGTTTTATTTTTACCAAAGTTTTGTGAACAAGATTATTGGAATGAAAATCGTTTCCCAAGTCCGCCCGTGTGATAGACCTCAAACTTCGTAGTTGGGAACAGGTTTGTATGACCTAGAATGTCTTATGACATCATAGTGCTATAGTGTCGAGAAGACAAACGTGTGCTATAAAAACTTCTTAACTACGAAAAATAGTTATGAACGAGGTATGAAAGCTTGTTAACTATGAGAAATAGTTAAGAATTGATATTTGATCATTTGTTAAATGTTAAGAAAATAAACATAAGTTAACGAAGAATAAGATGAGGGAATGTTGAAAATTTTGCTTTCATTTATAAACACCGTGATAAGTTGTTGCAAAATGACTTATATAATGAATCGAGATGTGAGCCTTTTTTCAATAATTAAAATTTTGGCTCACTAGAGTTTTGCAAAACAACTATTTCTTTTGCAAAACAACTATTTTAAAGAAAGTCCACTTTCGCAAATAAAAACCTTAGCCTCCCTTATTAAGCCAAAATATATCATATTTCCCTTTGGCTCGCTAAGTATGTAAAGTAATCACCCTTACTTAGAGAAAGAGAGTTTGAAGAAGACGACGTCGACCTGTTTGCTGAGGAATTCTCTAGAGCAGACAAAGTATGAAGAGTTTTATGGTTTCAGGCCTATTTCTCAAACCGTGCCTATAGAATAAACTAGTTGCCTAGTTACTAAGCCTAGCCACTTAAGTTACATTCCGCTGTTAGCCTCCGCTTAGTTGTTGTTGTTGCTTTTACTTTTTGTATTGTATTGCCCATCTGGAGTCTGTATATAATGACAACCTATATAAGAACCACTCCTAATGATAGTTATTTTTTATTTTACTATTATTCTGTGTATCCTAGCTTATGTTTTCTAGAGTTGATATAGTATTTATAGGTAATTATGTTGATCTCTATCCTATATTAGTCTGTGATTTATGACTAGCAAAGTGCGGGGTATCACACATGTTCACGTGGCATGTGTGGAGATAGAGTGATTGCACACAAAGGACAGTTAGATAGGATCCTAATTTTATAGGAAAAAGTCAATAATTACTACCTTAAACAAGGACCAAGTCTAATTTATCTCGCACAACAGTAAAACAGGGTATATCATTTTTCTTAACTATCACAACCGGCTCATTTTGCCTACTTTAGTTTTGAGAATGGTTTTATCCTACGTAATACTTACATGGCATTATAATCATTGATTTTGTGGATGTGGCATGTTAACTTGGTCTACCTATGTTAACATGGTGCTTATGTGGCAATTCAACTTAGAAAAAAATAAAATAAACATGAGGCCCACATGTCAATTGTATGGAAAATTAAAAAAACATGTTGCCATAGTGCCACCTCACTCCTCTCTCCTGATCTCTCTTCCCCTCTTCTCTTGTTGATGGTCGACGACGACGAAGTGAAGATCACAGGCTTGCAGACACAGGAGTGGGGAGGAGGGGTCAAAGGCGATGGTTGCACTGCCCGTACCAAAGGAGTCCTTGACGAGGATGGCCTTGAGGACACCTAGCGAAACTATAGGGATGATGTGGTCATCAATGAGTGGCAGTCGAGGTGGATGGTGTCAGGTAGGAACACCACACCGAGATGCTCGACCTCCTCTAGCTCCTTGCCACCATCGTCGAACCTTGTCACCTAGTGCACCCGTAGACCATGACGCATCCTCTCTTCCCATCTCTCTCCACATCATCCCTCTCTCTATGGTCTATAAGGATGGCGGCCAACAAGACCCAACGATGGTAGCTAGTGGAAGAGGAGCCAGAGGTGGAAACTAAGGCAATGACAACCTCGTCGGTAGGAAAGGCGGTGGCCCGGCATGGTAGGGAAGTAGACAAGTGGAGCCAGGGGATGATGGTGTCGCCACCGACAAAGAGATGGTTATCATTATTGCCAAGCACCACCTTCCTTCCCCTTGAGCTCAAGATCTGCCGCTGCCTTGTTGAGCTCAACCTCAACTTCTTAATTATAGGAGTACCTTGCCGCCGGATTTGGATGCTTGAGGTTCGCCATCATCATCACCACCATCCTCCTCGCCTCACCGTCATTGGTTGCGCCACCCACATCCCTATCAAGCTCGGCTTCAGCCCACTATCGCCTTGTAGTTGGTTGCTTGAGCTCATCGTCTCTAGGGAGGAAGAGAGGAAAGAAGGAAGAGTAGAGAGATGTGTGTAGCAAGGAAGGTGAGATGTTACTGATGGATCACAACAATTTTTTTAATTATTTTTGCTCAATAGACAATTATATAGTAATGTTATGTAGGATAAAACCACTGGTCAAAACTGACTAAGGAGGCAGAACACATTGATATTAATAGTTGAGGACATGTTATATCTCACTTTGTGGTTAATGGTGGAAATCAGACTTAAGCCATAGATGAGAGAGATAAATAGATTTTTTTTTTCCAAATTTATACTAAGCATCCATTTTTTAGTGGGCCGAGATGAATCTTGACTTCTCTGTCTGAAAGATTGAAGCTTGACTTCTCTCAAGATGGAGAAGAAGACAGCACAAGCGTGTACTAACAGAAATTTATGGTATCGCCGTCGCCGTGCGCTATAAGCTTGTAAGTAGAGTAGTACCTCGTATCTCAGTGCACCCTTTTGCTATGGACATTTGAACGAGCTGTGCCACAGTAAATGCAACCATGCATGCCGGCGGCATGTGGTTGAGGATGCTAGCAACACGAGGGAAAAACAAAGAAGAGTAGAATACAGCGTGAAGAAACAAGATCCAGAGGGGAGCCGGAGTTTTATACACCACCCCCTCCACCGGTAGCACAGCTTAACTGCTGCCGGTTTTCCCTTCTTGGTTTGCATAGTGATTATGCTAACGGCAGAAAGTAGTTTGCTTAAGCACGAATCGATTTAAGCATACTGAAGGATGCAATGTTTTTTTTTTCAGAAAAATCTTTGTTTGCTGCCATGCCGGTGATGGTTCACGGTGAACTTAGCCTGAGCTTTGTCTACGGACCTGCTAGCATGATCTTTGGTGAGCCAGAAACAACATATTTTGCCCTTGTACCAGTTAACCCTTCAATGAGATGTGCTAGTTTGCATCTTATATGGCAATTACCATTCACACTTCAATTAGAGTACACCATATTTGTGTCAACTTTGTTCCTTTAAATCAGACACAAACTACCTCCGTAGATTTTTGTACTAGTCATTTTATTTCAAGAAGTCTTTAACAACGCAATTTGACTACTCATTTCTTATACTACCTCTATTCCAAAATGTAAACATTTTTAAGTTGAGCATGTGTATTAGGAAGGTAGTTGAAAATATTTGAATGAATGTTTTAATTGATTGAAAAAAAAGTAGGTAAATAAATTAAATGGAGAATAGTTGTGATTGGTTGATATAAAGGGATAGGTGAAGAAATAATTTTATTTTGGTACAAAACTTGAGTGGTAGAAATAGTTTTATTTTGGGATGGAGTAAGTAAGTTAATATCTATAAAAACAACACATGGTGAAAACACTTTTTAAAACTTGAATCTATTAGTATGAGTTTATGCATTAGATGAATTTATAATTTGAGATTACTTATTAAAGTGTATACTTTACAAAAATTAAAATACCCTCTCCATCATAATTATTTTACGTTGCGATAAGATTGAGTTAAACATTTAAAATTCTAACCATTAAATTTACATTACAATTAAGTTTATAATATTAAGAAAAAAATTTAAGTGTATTATTTTTAACTAAGTATTTTACAAGGGATTTTATTGTCAAAGTTTTAAAATTTTAACCAAGTCTTATCATAAATATATACTTATGACCAAACAAGTGAGTATTACACAAAAAATTGTATGACATACAATGGCACGTAAGAAAAGATGGAGCATCCCAAGGTACAAAAATCCATTTCCAATCAAAAAATGGATTTTAATTTTCTTAAATAAGTGATAAGATAAATTAATATACAATATATCACTTTATAAAAATATAAGTTTAAATATGATTTCTGCAAATTGTAAATAAATTAATTAAACTTTACTATCATAGTTTTTCCTTACAACTTATAAAAAGTTATATTTAAACTTGCATTTTTTTATATATCACATATAATTAATCTATCTTACTAATTCTGTTTAAATCTTTTGATAACTACTTTCTTAATCTAGGACTAAGTTGTTTTAAAATATAATTACTTCTTCACATACCTACTAATCTTTAAAATTATAATATTCTCTTATTTAATTTTTTATTTATTTTTCTATCCCAACACTTTTACATCTCACTTACTGGCTATAAAAAAAAGGTTAGTCTGAGACGGACTCAATGTCTGTAAGTCTGAGACGGAGTAAGTATTTAAGAAGAGAGGACATCCCGGATATGCGCCCTGCGGTGATCACAAAATCTAGGCGGTTCGTCGCCCAGGCACCCACCGTGCTCCACATGTTTTCCGTCGGGAACAGCAACAGCGTCTCGCTGGCTCATGATGCTTACCGGTGTCAGCTCCCCTCGCTCTCGCCGTGGCGGCCGTGCGGGCGGCGTCGTGCCTACTCAACGCGTTGGCTCGCCTCGTCGGCAGGGCGTGCGCGGGGCACTGTACAGTCTGCTCGTCGGGAGTAGTGGCGGAGACGTGGGGGCATTGGCCCAATAGCGTTGCACACAAGGCACAAGCGTGTTCGTCCTTCCATCAGAAATTCGGTGTGCGTGCGTCACCGTGCGGCATTTACGTCGCTGTGAGTACGCAAGCGTGTTGTTGTTCTCCCATCTCACTGCACCCCTTTGCTGGCTTACCATTCCATGATGCTGCTAGCTCGACCTCGTGACCTTCTGCGAGGCTGCTAGTCTGAGATTTCTGGAGTCTGGATCTCTAGAGATGGTAGCAGCCACACGCCATGCGTGGCAGTCGCCAGCTTGGGCGATAACAGCGGGGAGGTTTAATGGGTGAATGTTCTCACGTCCAGGCCACGCGCGAACGCGCTTGGTCTGGTCCACATGTGTTTGGCCCACCGCGACAAGCTATCTCAAAGAAAATTTATCTTTACACGCTTTGATTCCGAATTGATATCGGACGTATAAATTTTTCGTATATAAACTTTTAATGTATGATTTTTCTATAAAAGAAAAGTAGTGGCATCCTCTACGCGCGAAAGGAAAAAAAAATAATCACATAGACATTCACTCACGTGCACGGGGAGTAAGTGTGAACGACGACCAGCCAAATCTAACAGTAATAGAGCATTGCTGAGATCCAAAGGATTAGCTAAATTTTTAATAGTTAATAGAGAGTATTAACCAATGATTTAACTAATAGAAAATTGAAATTTTGTTATATATGAGTAAATTTTGTAGAATGTTTTTATACGAAACGCATCATTAAGCTTATTAAGTGCGTCCGTCGAAATCCAAAAGTCACCGTAGATCTTAAACGGGCCGCCTTGGTGATACAAAAATCCACGGATGAGACGTGCAATGCCCATGAGAAATCTCGGCTCGTCGTCGTTCGCCGTGCTCCACATGTTCCTCTTCTTCTCGATCTCGGTCCGTGACTCGCAGACAGCAACAGTGCTCCCAGGACTCTCGGTGACTGACGACTGACCGCGCGAAATGGCCTGCGCGTGGGCGCTCGCCGCGGCGGCGGCCGTACTGGCGGCGTCGACGTGCCTGCTCAACGCGCTGGCGGGCCTCGTGTTTCGTGCGAGAATCAGAATGGTAATCAATCTCGATATGTTTCGTGCGACGATGAAATATAGGATTGGCAGAAAAATAAGTGGCACCAATATTATCACACCATAGGGACGGTGGCCGAAGGTGAAAGATCTTAAATTCCCTTAGCAACACTTATATCCATATTACTTCAACGGTAACATTAGTGACGGCCTTGTATTTAGCCTCTATACTCGAGCAAGAAACGGTTGGTTGTTTGCGAGAGCTCCAAGAAATAAGATTGTCACCAAAGAAAATGGCATAGCCACCTGTACTACGCCGATCATCTAAATTCCCAGCCTAATCGATATTAGAGAACGCACTTAGCAATAAAGACCCAGATTTAGTCATACATAGCCCCATATCAGACGTATAAATCGGCTATGCTCAGCCAATTTAGATGTCTTCCCGATCGGGTGACCGTTCTCTAGACTTATCATCCCAAGACCCAATCGGTAACTTCCAATGTGTCGGTATCTCCTCTTTTCTTGATAATCGTCTCTCGTAAGTCGATACCACATACATCAGATGCGTTAAACCGTTAAACCCCTGGGCAGAAAATTTTCACCTGATGCGACTTGATAACCCCTGAAAGGCCAAATCGGCTAATTGTTCATCGTTCAGAACAAGACTATAACATTGACTTCTGATATCCTAGAAACGCTGGATGAATTCTGGAACTGATTCATCGTGCCTTTGTCTAACCGATGTTAAGCCTGATAACCTCAACTCTTGAATTCCGGCAAAGAAATACTTATGGAACTGTTTCTCCAAATCAGCCCATCCCCTGATTGAATTTGGAGGTAACGTAGAAAACCAAGAGAAGGTTGGTCCAGATAAAGACAATGGAAATAATCAGACCCTCAGAGCTTCATCAGCCGATGCCTCCCCGCACTAAGCCAAGAATCGGCTAATATGTTCCATCATAGATACGTTATCTTGCCCTGAGAATCTGGAGAAATCTGAAATTTTGAATTGGTGCGACAGCGGAATTCTGTCAAACCACTCTAGGTAAGGTGCCAATACATGAGAGTTTGTTCTTTAGGCTTGATGCCGAATTGCTCCCTTACAACTTCCGCAATTCTGGTAGTCCAATCTTCTTCCTTTAGATTCTCCTTTCGATACTGTGGGATCAAAGTTGGTATCTGACATGATCTATAATGATCTTCTTGATAGTTATTACCAAGATATTCTTGCTTATATCCCCCGTAATAGGTTGTCCGATGATACCCTAGCATCACGCCTTCATGCTGCCCCCCAATCCGCACTTGCACTGGCGGAAACATATTTGCTGATATATCCCTTCTGGATCCGTAAGTAACTTGTGGTTGAACTGTTCTCATCGGCAAATACACCGGCCCTTGGTCAGTTTCTTTAACAATAGATCCATTCACAGTTTTCTTGATTAAGTTATGCAAAGTATTCACCAGTACACCCGATTGGTTAATGAGCGCATGGTGAATAGCTTCGTCAACTATCTCTTGTAGCGGCTTCTGAGGACTGATGGGCGGCGATCGGCTCGATTCTCCTTCTAAAACTGGCTTTGGCATTTTAGACTTTTGAATCGGTCCTTGTCGGGTCATACTGAAGGACTCCAGACAGAGCTTTTAAAAATTAGCTGTGTTCTGCTCCACCTGGTATCTCTGCTCCTCAGTTAAATCCTTCATCGTTACTGGGATTATGTTGTTTGCGTTGATTTCTTTACCCTCCATTTGAGCACCGTTGATTGAAGGACTTTCAACTGATGAAAAAGGTCTTCTTGTCCTATCGGGCGTGCTAAGATGTGTGCTCACCGCCAAAAATCCCACGACCGGGGAGGGACGGCGGCTCGGTCACGCGAAGGCCTGAGAGGTCTGCTTATCTCCAGTGCAGGTCCTTAAGCCTCGAGATTCGTGAGCGTGCCAGTCAATTGACCCTGCAATTGACAAGGAAGTGAGACGAGCAAATCCGATACAGGCGCTCGCTATCGGTCGGCTGTCGATAGGATCGGGATGCTCTTCGATCGGCTGGGGAGCCGATGTGGACAGGTGTCGACGAGGGGTTGACCGTAGAGCCGATGGAGGAATCAGGGTGTGCTCAGAGGATGGCGAGACGCACGGGATCCCTCCGGACAGCCGAATAGTGATTCATCGGCTGGAAAAACCGATGAGTGCGCATGCGGCCTAGGCAAGGATTAGCACAAGAAGGCACGGGCTGTAAAGTCGATGCCGCTCTGGATATGACAGCATGAGACCTGTCACCCGCCGTGGCGGCGCCATCAACACTGAACCTCGAAGATCGGACCTAACTGATACAGTACGAGGCCAGGGCTAGCAGTGATGATACGGAGGACGCCGGATCGGCTATGTCGTAGCAAGGATAGGAACGAACCCATCGACTAGCTGAACCGATGAGGGGACGCCTCTCTGAAGGCGGGTGCGTATCAGCTGGGGGACCGATACGTTTGGCGTTACGCGTCATGGGACGCCTCTAAAGGCTAATGCGTATCGGCTGAGGGGCCGATGCGCTGGGCATGAATCTCAGAGCATGGATAACTTATCGGCTAGCACTCCGATGATACGCCGTGCAGAAGACTATAGGCCTGAAGCTCGATCTACCGTCGGCAGCCCCGTAGGTCGAACCTAACCGATGCAGCCTCAGACAGAGCAGTACATATCGGGATGGTGGCGGGACTTACCCCTTCGCTGGAGATCGGACTTAACAGATGCAGCCCCGCGTCGAGAGCCAGAACCTGCCGGTAAAACCTAGATGAACTAGGGTGGCGACGCGCCGAATTTATATATGATCGAGAGATAGATCTTACATGTTTTCAGGGGTCTATATTTATACCCTGGATTTACAGACAGAGTCCGACACGTCTACGACCATCGGACATTATTTCCTAGTAAGAACAAAGGAAAATATTCCTAAAGAAGATAACTAACCAGCTAGACTTCTCTAATTAAGTAAGGTTACAATTTACAAAAACAAGCACCCTGTTGTGGAGTCCACGGCTCTTCCGCAAACTCGGTTTCATCTGAATAATCTTCCAACTTGTAACCGAGTCTTCTTTTGCTACAACCCGATCGGCTTCTTCACTGTAGCTATCGGACCTTCTTTTAGTTAAGCCGATCCTTTTCCTTCCTTCCCTCAGGCTCTCGGATCTGATCCCAATTGGACAATCTCCTGTCTTCAAGCCGTTCTAATCTTCTACTAATCTAATCGGCTTTTCTATAGTTCTCCATCGGCTTTATCTCAGTATCTCCATCGGCCGATGACTGCATTAAACCCTGCATCGGACCTCTCAGCCGATCGGCTTTAGCACCATCGGATCATCTAGATTTTGGCGTTAACAGCTTCGGTACTGGATTGGGACACGGTGTGCTAGCGCTTGAAGGACCAGGAGATGAAGTTGTCACCAAGTAAGACCGTATAACCAGAAGTGGACTTGCGAGTGTCCGACCAACCGGCCCAGTCGGCATCAGAATAGGCGACCAATTCATGCTATGTTGTGGGACGGAACATCAGACCCAAATGAAGAGTACCACAAACATACCGAAGGATCTACTTGAGGACAGCCAAGTGAGGTTCCCGTGGGTCATGCATGTGGAGACAAACTTGTTGAACGATGTAAGCAATATCCGGACGAGTGAAAGTGAGATTCTGAAGGGCACCAGCCAGGCTACGAAAATCAGAGAGATCCTGAACTGGGTCACTAGTGACTACAGAGAGCTTTGGATTGGTGTCGACTAGAGTAGAGCAGGGTTTGCAGTCAGCCATACCAGCCCGATCAAGAATCTCCATCATGTATTGTTACTGAGACAAAAAAATGCATCCATCACAGTGTTGAACTTGCATTCCAAGAAAATGGTGCAACTGGTCGAGGTCGTTCATATTGAATTCATGTTGTAGAGCAGAGATGATGCGATGGAGGACAGCCATGGATGAGGCAGTGAGCACAATGTCGTTCACATAGAGTAGTAAGTATGCTGTATCGGCACCATGATGGTAGACAAATAGGGAGGTGTCTGCCTTCGCATTCACAAAGCCAAGTGAGAGAATAAAGGTGGCAAAGTGACTGTACCATGCCCGAGGAGCCTGTTTGAGGCCATAAAGAGACTTATTGAGATGACAAACATATCTAGGATAAGTGGGAACCTCAAAACCAGCAGGTTGTGCAGCAAAAACAGTCTTAGACAGAGTCCCGTGAAGAAAGGCATTCTTCACGTCGAACTGGTGAACTGGCCATCCGTGAGAGAGGGAGAGTGAGAGCGTTGTTCGAACTGTGGCGGGCTTGACAACAGGATTGAATGTCTCGTCAAAGTCAATGCCAAGACGCTGAGTAAAACCACGAAGGACCCATCGAGCCTTGTATCGCTCAAGAGACCCATCAGCCCTAAACTTGTGCTTGAAAATCCATTTGACGGTGACAATGTTGACTTGAGGTGGTCGAGGGACAAGCTCCCATGTGTTGTTCTGAAGGAGGACAGATAACTCTTCTTCCATGGTAGCCCACCAATTGGGATTGGCAAGGGCGCCACAGAAGGTACGGGGCACCGGTGATAATGTTGTGCTGTTGTAGACACTGGGAAACCGATGACTAGCTTTGGCGCGCGTCGTCATGCCGTGGTTGTTGGTGATGGGCTGCACGGACACGACGCCCTTGGGCAGAGCCGGCGTGCTGGGGGCAGCCGGTTGCTGAGGAGCTACTGTCTGGCACCACGAGTAGACCAGCAGCGGTTGGGGCCTGCCTAGGGCTATTGTAGCAGCAGGGGAAGCCGGGGTGCCGGGGGTTGCAGCAGCAGTAGTGACAGGTGGAGTGCCTGGAGCTACAGCAGCAACAAGCGCAGAGGGAGTGTCCTGCCAGGCGCCTAGTCAGACTGGAGAGATCGTCATACGGGTCATGCTAGGCACTGGAGTGGTAGCCTCTGTCTCGACGGCCACGCCCGCACGAGGACAGCCCGCGCTGTGTACTAGTGGCATGCCGATAGTCAAGGCCACACATGGCTGTATAGGAACACCAATGGGAGCACCTGTAGTAAATAAAGATAGAGGTGCACTGATAGAACTAGGCACAAGATTTGCATCATCAGTTAAAAAATCAAGGGCTACCAGGTCGGTAGGACATAACTGTTGTGAGAAAGGGAAAGAGTGTTCACCAAACATGACGTGTCGAGAGATAAGAACACGATTGGACTGGAGGTCAAGGCAGCAGTATCCTTTATGATGGGAGGAGTAGCCAAGAAAAATACACAAGGAGGATCGTGGTGCAAGTTTGTGAATGGATGTGGTAGAGTGGTTAGGATAACAAGCGCAGCCAAAAACATGAAGATGGTCGTATTTGGGTTGGACACCAAACAGGACAGAATAAGATGTGGAGGATTGAAGAGTTTTGGTGGGTAGGATGTTGAGAACATGTGTAGCGACGTGTAAGGCCTCAACCTAGTACGAAGGGGGCATGCATGCCTAAAAGAGAAGAGAGCGAACCAAATTGTTGATGGTGCGGATCATGCGCTCACCTTACCCATTCTGAGATGAGGTATATGGGTAGGACATGCGGAGGTGTATGCCGTGGGTGAGGAAGAAGGAGTGGGAGGTAGAGTTATCAAACTCTCAACCATTGTCGTACTAGATGGCTTTTACAGCAACGCTATACTGAGTGCAAACATAGGTAAAGAAATGAGTCAGAGTATAATTAAGTAGAGGGAATAATCATCAAGTATAAACATAGTGTAAATAATCATCAAGTATAATTAAGTAGTATTTGAAGCCGAAAACACTTGCGACTGGAAAGGTCCACAAATCACAGTGAATAAACTCAAATAAACTAGATGTCCGAGATGAAGCTGACTGAAAAGGAAGGCGAGTATGGCATCCTAATTAACACGCATGACAGAAAAGAATCAATTTCTTTAGTATAAACAGGGATAACAGAGGTAACTTTGAACAAGGCATCGCAACCAGGGTGGCCAAGCCAACGATGCCAGAGTGAAGGCAAAGAATTAGTGGCGAGAACGATGGCGCTGGGAAGGTGCAATGGGTAGAGGGGCCCAGAGCTATTGCACCTGATGATCACCTTCTGAGACTCCAGATCCTTCACAGAACAGCCAGCAGGGTCAAATTCAACAGCACAATTGTTGTCAGTAGTGAACTGACGCACATAAATGAGATTCTTAATAAGTCATGGGGAAACAAGAACATTATTAAGGAACAGAGAGTTTGTGAGAGTGGTGGCACCAATGGCGGTGATAAGGAGTAAGGAGCCATCGCTGACAACAATAGAGAAAGAAGAAGGATACCACGAAGTGGTAAGGTGTGAAAGAGTGCGAGAATCAGAGGTCATGTGGGAGATGGCACCTGAGTCGAAATACCATTCGTTGTTTGGCGGCTGCTGAAGGATCATGGTGCTAAAAGTTGAGGCGAGGGAGTGATGATCCCAGGCCGTCGGAAGACCGATCTGCAGGTTGTAGAAGCCAGGAGGAGCCGAGGCACCGAGGGAAGGCAGAGAGGCACCCTACTGACCGTAGTAGGCAGCAGGAGTGGCCTGCTGCAGGTTCTATTGAAACGGTGCCGGCAGGAGTTGCTATGAGGTTGAGAAGACCCCGTGTTGGGCTAGCAGCGCCTGCTGGTGTGGTGGCTAGGTGGGCGAAGCGCGAGGCAGGGGCCACAACCCGGGGATGATGAGTCACAGGTTGTAGGACATGGGCCAAGGCCCACTCGCCTCCTGGTTGGGTGGAGCAGGTGTGCCCAAGCCGCCACCTTTGCTGCCCATGTGGCCACTTTTGCCGCCTCTGCCGCAGGCGCCATGGTCGTTGCCTTTACCGCCAAGACCGTCCCCTTTACCACCCCTGGACCGGTGGTGGGATGCCTAGAGAACTGCTGGGAGGCGGAGCGGGAGGACAAGGAGCCACTACCTGTGTCGGCAACGAGAGATATAGGGGGAGATGAGGTCAGGGACCCATGGTAAGCTCCTCGAGAATGAGCTCATCGCAGGCCTCCAAGAAGGAAGAGAAGGTACGACCACATTGGAGATGGCGGCCAACAGAGGCAAACCGCTCATTTAAGCCTCGGATGAGGTTGAGGATAAGGGAGCGATCACTAACTAGTTCACCAAGATCGACGAGGTTGTTGGCGGTGGTCTTAAGGAACTTGCAGTAGTTGGTGATAAAGAGGTCCCCTGGACAAGCATACGGAGTTTGGCGTTGAGGATGAGGGCCTGCGCCACCCGGTTGCTGAGAAATTGGCTCTCGATGGCAAGCCAGGTGGTACAGGCAGTGACGCCTTGGTCGTCGCGGCTCCTGACAATGTCGAGAAGGTTGTCGGAGAGGGTGCCGTAGAGCCAAGAATGGACGACGTAATCCATGCGCTCCCAGTCAGGCGAGTTCAGAGGACGATCGTCGTGAAAGACATGGCCTTGAAGAGAATACTTACCCAGGGTGAGCAGGAATTGCTCGCGCCACCGAGCAAAGCTACCGGAGTTGACATCGAGAATGATGTGGACAAGGCTGCGGATGTTCTGAACGGCCACAGGTTGGGCGTGGAGGTTCAGAACAGCAGCGACCTCCTGAAGAACCATGGCGGCGTGAACTGAGGGACGAGTGCCATCGAAGAGGGAAGATGTGGCCTCGTCAATGTCTTCTGGTGGATCTTCAAGGGGAGGTGCAGCGGCGGTGCGCTCCTAGGCAGCGCGGATGCGCGCGGCAACGGCGTCACGCTCGATGGCTGCGGCGGCGGCCTCAGCCTCGGTCTCCTCCGCGTGGGCGAGGACGGCGCAGCGGGCCTTGGCCTCAGTGGCACAAGCGTCCTCTAGCCGCTTACGCTCCGCATCGTCGCCAGCAGTAGAGGGGTGGAGAGAGCCGGCCTTAGAGGGAAGAGAGGGGTTGTGTAGGGGCAGCAGGCCGGACGGGGTGGCGCTAGAAGCAGCACACCAGAGATGCGGAAGAAGAAGAAGAATCAGGTGGAACACAGACTCTGATACTATATAAGTGATAAATACTCTGTACTGTATATTGGATAATTATAAATTACAGGAGATTGTAAATATATATAGGTAGAGGAGTTCAAGAGTTTAAGGTGTAAACACTAAACTAGAAAGTCTTAGGTTTAATTAACACACACTAAGCAGCACAAGTGCTTTGGTCGGCACATAGCTATAGCCAGAGCTCAAGACGCAGGCATAAAAGTCTAGGAGATAAATATAACTTACTGCACAAAAGTCTAAAAGATAAAGCGCAGATATAAGAGTCTAGGAGACAAACATAACTTACTAATAGTAACATTAGAGCGCATAGCTGGCACATGATTATGTCTGACATCATATATGTCGTTTGGTAACACGTTTGGTAACACTTGACGTCTTCCTTTTTTCTCACTTGTTTTAATACAGAATTCTCTGAAGGTTGTTTCATGTGTATCATTGTTCATTGACAGATTTTCCTTGGTGTGATCAGGATATGCTGGTTTGTGTCCACTGACCAAGGACATCTGTCATCAAGGATGTACTCCATGGGGTGATTAATTATTTAATCAAGGGAAAAGGATATTGCTGAACCAAGGTAATTCCCAGGATTTCGTCAGTCATTCGTTTAGTTTCCAATTTTTACTGCAGGCAGTTACAATCTGCTTCTCTGATGTTCTTTTCTTCAACCTCACCCCGAGAGGCCCAGACAACATTTTTTCTAATATAGTTCTCAACAAACAGCAATTACTTGTTGCAAGGTTGATCTCCAATCTGTTAATGATTCTGAAAGTAATACTAAGTTATTCATGTTGAACTTTGTAAGGGCCACGATTATCTTTTGTTTGGAAATTGCAATGGTCTTGGAAAATATCGATTTCCCAGACTCTTCACAATCAACAGTGGATCTAGACCACAGGATGCATAGAGGCATATAAAGTACCAAATGCAGTCTTGCTCCATCTGGGTTCAACATGCTACAAAGATTTGGCTTATGGGTGGATCAGTTCACCTGTGTCCATCATATACAACAACATTTCGCAATCAAAGGATACCAAAAGCAGAAACAGAACTAAAAGTAGAGTCAGTAAAGCATCTGGATTTCACAGATGAGGCATCAGATGCAATGCCCAAGGGCAATTTAATCAATGAATCATCAAGCTGCTACAAGACAGTGGACTCACTGCATATCTACATCATATCATATAGTGGATATCCTGCATGTTGCTGCTATCTGAAGTAATGTACAGAGGACAACGATGTGGCCTACACCCTTACAGCTTTTCTTGGACCGATTCTGTTTCATAGAATTGACAATTTGACAAGATAAGAATCTGCAGACCGTAACAAGGTTGTTATGCGTACATTTGGTTCAATTACATCTGATTTGGTACGCTTGAACTGCTGTCCATGGCTACACAAACATAAGTACTTTTCTGTTTATAGCAGAAACATCATTACTTGATTGGTACTATCGATATTACTGGTGCATTGAGTTTTATGGTGCCATTGTTGAAGAAGAGCTCATGTGACTTTCATCTCCTTGGTTATGATTTCGTTTTGCTCTTAATGACTAGGAGCTTACCCTTGGTTTGTTTACTTGCTTCAAGCATATATGGATAGATTCACTTTCAAGCTTCAAGAAAGCAAAAAGGAAAGAGTGCATCCTTATCTAATTTGGGTCACATCTGTTCACCAACTCTGAAAGTTCCGATAGCCGTTAGGACCACCTGCCCTGCTGCAATGGTAACTATCTTTGGCCACATACTTTGAAATTCTTCAGCATTAGCTTCTAAATATATGGTCCATATTAATTCCAATAGACCTGCAAACCAATAATTAGCTCCACTTAAGAATTATATGATCACATGCTCCTACAGTTATTCAGTTAAACTGCCCACAGGCCACAGCTTCAAGTAGCCATTACTGGGGCGGTCATTGCCAGCTGCAGATACCGGAGCATGCATACACCTGCACATGTGGAGTCTTGCTCTATACATTTCGCAATCCAAAATTTTGACAATAATTCCTAGTTAGCATACGTTGACTACTGGTGTTATTTTAGCTTTAAGACTCCACCTGTTACTAGCTGCCTGACACAGAAAAATAGCAAATGCCTGTACCACTGTGCAAGGCTTAGGAGTTCGGAGCTTAAATGGCACACCTCTCCATGTGGACAGATAAGGACGTCCTGAGAATGAGCTACCGATCCACGCCCTCTCTTCATGCTGCAGCCACCGGCACCATATGAATTTTGACCTAATGCCTCACGAGTCATGAATTGCTTTGCTACCAGCCTATCACCCACCAGGGATTATTAGTTTTTTGTAAGAGACAGTTTTGGATGTTTTCTTGATCTGATGATTCGTCAGCTCGTTTTGTAGGCTACTGCAGCACAGTGTTGTTTGAGAGCTCAGTTTCAGCAAGGGTGTTCTGTCCAATCATGGGCATGGAAATGGAAAATTGCATTCTAAAGGGTACCGACACATCTGGTGAGTACCCTAGCATTAAATTGTCCGACGAGAGATATACATTGTACGTTACTCTCTCCATTTCACATATACGTTGATTTGATCCTACTCTAGCAGGTTGGGTTCTGGTTTTTGCATCATCATGCTATAGTGACCATGCTAACGGGCCATGACTTACCTGTAAAACATAAGATATAAAGGTCAGTCACACCTAAAGAATATAGAATGATGCCGACAATTAAGAGCAACATTCTTTAATCCTGATATCTACAGAGGTCGTAGAACATGTAAAAAGAATCAACAAATGGAAGGCAAATGTTGTTCCAGGTATGCATTTGTTTATTTTAGTCATCGAAGTGTCCTCTAGATCCACAAGAACATGCTAAAGTCTCCAGGTTAACGGATCGAATAAAAAGCTTTTTTAGATCGATTAGTTGTTTCGATTCTGTCAGATCAGAACCTCATCATAATGCAGGCTTTACTTGTCATGATTCTCTAGAAGAAAGGCATCAAAGAGAACAGGTAAGAAGAATCAGTTTGGTAGCCCTCTTTAATCCGGCTCACGCATGGTTGATCCATTCAGATCATTCAAGAAACCAAGGGAGTCCTGCTTGATCGCACTAAACACATAAATAAGGCCTAATGCAACCAAAAGGTTGTTCCTCCAACAACTAAATCAGAAGATACTGCAGTCTACAGGTAGGATTAGTATATCCATCCTAGCATTTGTGCATTACTAGTCGTAATATTTTGTTTGCCCACTAGATAATTCATCTTAGTACTATTATTGTTACTCTCTTCAAAAGCGAACTGAAAATGATTGTTTTTCCAGCAGGGTTTGAAGGATCTCCTAGCTGGCTTATCCAGCTGGGCTATTGTTACTAATAAGTTGACTTCCCCAGGGCATCCAGTGTTTGGTGGATCTGCTTCCACGTAGCGCTCAAGTGTGAACTGAACTGAACTGGGGTACTAATCATCTATCAAAACCGTAATTCATGCGGTTATATTTCCAAGACAAGCAGCACATCAATTTTATGGCAAACACAACTACATCCCAAAATGGTGAGGTTATCAGAAAGGGAATTGCATGTGGTTGCAGCAACAGATTGGGGGTATAATTCGAGCTGGATTATTCGATCCTAACCTTCAGCTTCAAGCAACCAAAACAGCCATCTAACCTGCTGTTTGGAGATTGAAACAAAAGTTTCAGAGATTTTGAAGGAGCATCCGTGCATGCAGAAAAGTCGGCACACAAAGCTGAAGAAGCTGAACACGATTTCTTCCAAAGAAGAAAAAAAGAACTGAAAACAACAGGCTCTGCGCTGGCAGCCGGAGCCAATGAGCGAGGGGTACGTGTCCCCGGATTCTTCGACCGACCAGGAGCCCCGCACGAGCAGGGCACGTGACGAGCGAAGCGTGATCCGCTCGTCTTTATAAACGGCCGCGGCGTCGCTGGTTGAGTTCACCTGCATCGCATCAGCTCTGTTGACTCTCTTCGTTGGAGCTTGATTTTTCTTCTTCCTCTCTGTTCCTCGTCGTCAGTTCAGCTGTGACAAGGAGAAAAATGTCGGACAGCACGGCGACCTGCATCGACATCATCCTCGCCATCATCCTGCCGCCCCTCGGCGTCTTCTTCAAGTTCGGCTGTGGGGTAAGCCGCCGCCGTTGGCGCTGGCAGTGCAACTACTTCCATCTTTCCATGCAGTGGCGCATGTCTCTCCTGTCACTCTGTGTGTAATCGATCTGTGGGTGATTGTTGGTTTGCAGATTGAGTTCTGGATCTGCTTGCTTCTCACTTTCTTCGGCTACCTCCCCGGCATCATCTACGCCGTCTGGGTCATCACCAAGTAGGAGGAGAGTTCATTACCCTTCCAAGGTATGCATGTATTGATGATGGACGCATGCATATTCAAGAACTCGGTGTGCACAAAATTAGCTGTCACTGCTTCAGGAAGAAAGATTTTAAAAATTACGGAACAATTGTCCATGGGGGAGAAAAAACATATATAGATACTACTAGTACCATTAAGAAGAGGAAGAAGGAAAGTAACATCTTGCCTACTGCTTTCTGGCCTGGTTTCGCTGAGATGGTTCATCAATTTGACTAATAAGCTGCTTGATCGATGTTGAGAAAGTGACGGACTAACTCATCTTTTATTGGTTTTTCTTAGCAGGTGATGGTGAATTGGTAATCCAGAGCCTGTGATTGGTTTGTGCCCTGGTGTAAGCAGTTGTCGAAGAAGTGATTTTTCTTGTTCTTGGGACTCACTGTGTAGTGTTGTGTATGTTGTACATCTGTTTTGGTGTTTGTGCTTAGCTCCCTCTTCTGTTACAACAACTGTTTCTCCCTGATCTTGTGGAGGGTTAACTTCTCCAATTTATGATCCGGTTCTTCTGCACCTTCTCGTCCATGTACTTTGAATATTTATTAATTAATTGGTCCTTGTTAGCCTAAGACAAATGAAATTCTCATCTGCTTAATTAAGAGTATTTAAGATTATTTGATAAATGAAATGTCCTTCAATGTGATCGAGGGTTGCGAATTCCAAGTGGATGTGGCCAATCAAACGGTGGACAAATTTCACGTTTCTAGTGGGTGTGCAGTCACTGTCTAGCTAAGCTTTTTTGTATGTAATATTTATCTATCTAGCATTTCACTGCATTATTGCTTCTCTTTTTCTTGCATCAATTGGAGGAGGCGATGAATTGATGATGACAAATGCTGACAGGTCCCCCCAACAACATGCCATTGCCAGCTATACTGGCGCTTAGTGCACAGTTCCATGTGCTGTGTGCTGATGGCTACGCTTGCATAGCACTGTAGCGGCTGTGAAAATCGGACAGGAAGTCATTGCAGCATGGGCTGGGCCGCCCCGCTAGCCTGAGCCAGCCATGGTCCATGGCCTTGGAGTCGTTTACGAATCTACAAATTGGAGAGGGATTTTTCAAATTTTTTATTTATATATTTTTTTATTAAAATATGTTAACTTCTGAGAGTTTTTTTTAAAAAAAACGCCTAAGGTGAGAAATCCGATATAACAAATATCTATTAACACATATTAATAACGAGGCAACAGGAGCTCTAAAATTTATAAGCGTCCCTCTTACCGCCCACGTTTTTTTCTGTGGAAGAGAGCCGCCTGCAAAATGAGCCTACAAGGGAGAAGACTTACTATTTTTACTGACCCTCTTATAGCACTCTAGTTAGTCGTTTTTTCTCTCTCTAGAGGACGTATGCAAAATTGTTAGGCTCATCCGTGGGAGGAGAGGGGGCCGTTGCGGCCCCTTGACGTACTTTATTAGGGTATTTTTTGGCAGCTGACTACAAAGGCCCTTCCAATCGCCTAAAATTCAATTTTATTTTTAAAAAACAGAAAAATAGAAGAAATGATTGATGGGAGATAAAGGGAAGCGGCGAAGCCCTGCTGGCTTGTGGATTTTTACACAATTAAAAAAATTATACACTTTGTAATATTTATTTTTAGTCATGAAACAAAATAGCATGTGTAGTATTATTCTAAATCTGTAAATAATTTCATTCCTAGATATATGGTTTGATAGTTTCATTTCTAAATTTGTAGATAATTTTATTTGTAATGTTTGAAAACATATCAGTATTTATATCAAATAAAGTTATATTTTGGCTATATCAATGTTGAGAAAATATTAGGTATAGTACTATGATGTAAATCTGTCAGAATTTGGCTCAACCCCTAAGCATATTGAAAAATCAGCTAAAAGAAGCTTTTTAGTGATATAGAAGTGGTTAATACGAGACTTTCGAATCAACTCCCAGATTAACGTAATAACCATGTATGTCGTTGTGAGCCGAATAATCGAAGATTTTTTTTAGGAAATAATGCTAGTGGATAGCACTACTACTTTGAGATGGTACGTGGAGAATGCATTGGAACGAGGTTGGCCACATAGCATTCTTATGTCAGTGTACGAGAAAAAAAATACTGTTTCAATAGCCGTATAAGACAAAGAAAGTCCCATTATGATGAAATATAATGCTAAAACAATGGAGGAAAATAAGTCCAAGCATTTAGAAAGTAAGAAGAAGAAGAAAAAGGAGGATGTGAACGAGGATAAGAACGAGAAAATAGGAAGTCAAGAGGATTAGCAAACGAGAGAGAGAAACAACACCATCATTAAGATAATATATAGAAAAGATTCTAATAACGAGCATGCAGAGAATGATTAATCGCCAGACAAGGAGAACGGTAATGTAAATCCATCACAATGGTCCAACGATGATTTCTCTGAACTTGTTATCTCTAAGAGGCATCACATGACATCGAAGTATAAATAGAACAAGGTCATTCAAGAAGCTAAATATACATACAAATAGAAATTGATGGATTGACGAGAGTTCTAGGTCGCAAAGTCAAGCAAGTTGATGTACGAAGTGAAGTGTGTGAACTCAATTTATGAGTGTCCATGGAGAATGCATGCGTTCAAGAGTAAATAGAACGATTACTGGAATGCATCAATCATCACTTAGCCTAATTGTCACTTACATGTGGTCAAGAAATATCATAGAAATATGACATCTGCACATTAACGCACATCGTGTTTAAAGGATTTTTACATGCATGGCACTTTTTAAGCGTGAATGTCACGTTGTTTTTAATACTTTTATTCATGTCTTCCACACCTAACACAACCCACGATATATAAGACCTCCGTATGTATGATAGAACTCAAGTTTTTCATCCACTATTACCCTTAAATTCGATACCACCCATTTGCTCTATTTCCTATAGTATTAAAGAACAATAGCTGTTAAATACGCTTTCACTGAGGATCCTGACTGGAGAAGTGATCTTTTAGCTTGGCTAATTCCATCTTAGTATGTTCATCTATTCTGCATATGTGATGATCGATGCTAGCTTATGACATATCGAGACTCCAACACTCGTTAGAGGAGATTCTTCCAATGCACAAACTATTCTCATAAGGTATAGATTATATGCACTTATTTTTTTTCACTTAGTCTTTACCACAATATTTTTTTTGAAATAATACTTCCTTTATCAGATCCACGGAAGGATGTGTAGCTTTATTTAGTGGATTAATATAGAAAATTTAGTATTTAATCCTAACCGTTAGTTCTCCGAGGGCCGTTGGTTTTCCTTATCAGAAACAAACAAACAATATGTGAAGAGGAAGAAGGAGTACAAACGACGTCAACGAGCCGAATGGTCAGACTGGAGACTGCAACCTTTTATACTACCTCCATGGTAGGAGCGCCCTAAGTACGTTTGTGGTGATCGTTATCAGGTGGTAAGGTCAATAAGTGTACATATTTTTTGTAGAAGGTATTTTATTTGTCTAAATATTCTTAACAACAAATTCATTATAAATTCACTATACAACTTTCTAATTTGCTTTAAATTGTTAACACCGTGATTACAATAGATATATATATGCACCTTTTCCTACAAGAACTTCTAAGAAGATATGAATTCAAACAATATATAGATATAAAGTAATCACCGTATATCTCTACAGGGATCATAACAATACATGCAGGCTAAAGTGCATTACGAGTGAAAAATTAGCTCCTCTAGCAGTAGGTGACTACAAGTGCGTGATAGATAATGATATACATAAGTTCCAAATAGATGCATGTACCGTGTTACCCATTATATCCGTAACGTGCAAATCTCTCAGTAACTATGTAATGTTTTGTCACTATTATTTAAATAATATCCGTGTGCAAAGCTATTAATCATCCGACCATCTATTTATTGGTGTAATGATTTTCTAGTATTAACGTTGAGTTTCTGACATAATTGAGGTATCTCAATTATCTTTTTTACGTACTTATAAATTTTCTTTACAATTATATCTACAAATAAAAATAGTTTATTTTAAATATCTTTTTTTTTCTTTTTGATATTTGTATGGTGAGGACAAAAATTTCATAATAAAGAAGGTCAATGAGGCCGACTGCAAAATTACCAGTCCCCCTCCACGGATAGGCTTTTTATAGGCAGCCTCCTATGAGTGAAAAAAAGCTTGTAGGGGGCCAACTGTAAAAACGACAATCCCCCTTCTCCCTCTTACACCTATTTTATAGGCAGCTCCATGCTTCGAGAAAAAAATACCCTTGAATAAGACGGTAAGGAGACCGTTTGTAAATGTCCTAACCCTCCGCCGCTCCGTTGTTAACGTGTGCCAATGAACGATTGACACGTCGAATTTCTCATCTTCTAGTTGAGTATTTTTTTTAAAAAAACCTCTAACTAGATGTTGAGGGTATATATCTGTAGTTTTTTTAAAAAGAATTTATTAATATTTTGATAAAAAAATATATAAAAATTTCAGGATTTTTGTGCCCATCAAATTTTGCCAGGCTCTAAAAAAAGAGCCTGCACCATTCTACCCAGTGAAGGAGAGTCAAGTAAGTTAGGGAAGTAAGTTAGGGTAGTAGGAGCATTCTTTGGTTTAGGGACATGTGCGATGGGATAATTCATGAAAGAAAATATTCTCCAAATATCGGGTTGACTTCGGCTCTTAAAAATTGACGAACCAACTCAATTCACTTTCTCTATCTCACTGACGTGTGGATACCCTCTAATCCCTAAAAAAACATGATTATTATATCTCTTATTATGGCTAACCGATATATAAGATCATGCCATGAAAAAAAACATAAATAGAAATGGGTCTAAAACATCTCACTTATCCATAAACAACACACCCTTGAGGTGGAGAAACCGGTAAACAACGTTAAAACCGAATAAACTTTACCAAAATTTTAAAAAGAAATTTTGAACTTGGTGGGATTACTGGGACCTTATCGTTACTGTAATCAATGGTAAGGGAACACACAAGAGTTCGTCATTGTTCATAAGCAATGGTAGCGGTATCAGAAAGACGCCATTCGTTGATCAGTTTCAGATATGCAGCAAAGAAATCGCAAGTTCATATGAGTGCAGTGGCAGACAGTGCAAATTGTAGCAAAGGGGCTCATTTGGCAAGAGAAGGGGCACAGAAACTCCAGCGCTACAAGAACAAAAGAAATATTAATCTCTGTAAACACCGTAGGACAACGGGAAGGGCAGGCAGCTTGCCACGCAATCGGTTTTTTCAGAGGCAGTCCTCAAGCTTTCTGTTAAAAACGCGTAGGTCCTTGCGCAGAATTATCGTCGGATCTTGAGCGTGGGCTCAATCCATCCGTCCGCTTGGGCCAACTGTGCCAGCCCTTTCATTGCCCTTGGATCAGTGGAAGAACAATGGACGGCCTAGATCTAATCCTGTGGAGAAGCGCCACAAAAAATGAAAAACCCTAGCACGCTGTCGATCCGTCGTCCCGCTTCTCGCCGCCGTCTTCGGCTGTCCGCCGCTTTCTCTCCCCGGCCCCGCGCGCCGCGCTTCTCACCGTCGCTACCGCCGCTGCATGGGTGACACGCCGGCAGCCTCCGCCGCTGCCTTCCTCTCCCCTTTCCTCTTCGCCGTCAATGGCACACTTGTGAAAGCTGCAGACTGAGCCGCGGTTGTTGATACGCCGTCCTATGCCATCGATCGGACCACCGGCTGGTGATCCCTTCCTTCCTCCGTACCAACCGGTGCTTCCGCCAGCAAGCCATGCATCCTGCTCCTAGTATTCAGATCGACGACGTGGAGCGACGCCAACCTCCGCCGCAACCTCCTCCCACCAGATCGTGCTACGCCGATAACTCCACCAGATCAAGTGTGCCCACCTTCTACCTCGGAGGCGAAGGCTGGATCAAGCACGCTAGGCGGGTCCCGCCACGCCATCCTGCTCCAGTCAGCCCAAGCCTCGCCGGCGCTGCCCTCTCCAGCTTCTACATATGCGTTCTCCACCGACAGCCGCTCCTGCAGCCGCCAGAGGTCAACGTCGTCGGATAGTCCATCGCAGGAGCTTCACACGCTGGCCTCTTGCCTTCCGCTTCATGGTGTGCAGATGCCACTGTGCTCAATCCCCATTTCCTCTCCATTCCCTAGGCTCACATCCTTCTCCGTTTTCTAAATAGTATTTCTTTTAGATGTCTTCAATAGGAAGCATGCTACCTTGATCTTCTCAGCGACGGGAGCCCCCACCTCCTATATTACACAGGTAATCTCCAACCATCAAATATCCAACCAATCCGATTGCTGTATATTCTCCTTATCTCCTGTTCAGGACTCACAGGATTGGCAATTTGTGCTGAACGTGCCCACAGATTAATCTGTGTTTTCAAATAGTAAGCGTGAGGCTCACAGATGGTTTCCAAGGTCTGCAAAAAGTAAGCCTGACACACATGCTACAAATTTTGGTATTTTGTTCCTGCTTTGAAATTCTTTGGTTGATTGCTGTTAGGACCAACCTAATCTGATGATAGTTATGTTAAATAATACGGTTCCTTAGATGCGGTGAAATGACCGACTTGGCCAACTAAAGGAGCAGAGGAATGGCTGGCGTTTTAGTTACCATCTTGCTGCAGCTTTTTCTCTGTGCGTGTGCTTTTTTGCTTCACATAGCATGCACAGGATGTGCGCTGCACGGTATGGTGACAGAAAGAAAAAAAGGATGTGATCACATATTTCAGCAAAAAAAATTAATTTATAAAGGAGCTATAAATGCCTCACTTCTTCCACAGCATTTATCTATTTCATTCCTAATAGATCATTTCAATATTTGGTTTTCAAGTCATCGTACCATATTTCTTACGATTTCTTACCTATCAATTACGGTACTTTCTCAACTAATTGCAATGTTTCTTTTATACAGACAAGTGGCTTTACCAACATAAATTTTAATGTTCATATTTACTATAAAAATGTGCATTGTTTCTTTTGATGTAACATATTCATGCATAAAAATAATCTGCTTTGTAAAATAATCAATAGTTGACCAGGGTACACGCTAGCAGATGTGTAGCTTGAATATTACTTTTTCTTTGTAAAGAAACCTTTTGGCATATATTTTTTTTAGTTTAAGAGTTTAGACATCATTCTTGCTCCAATTATGGGGGGAGGGGGGGGGGGGGTAAATAGCATTACTTTCTTTTTTCAGGTTACACAGGATGATTGAGATTGAAAAGCAATGTTGTATATATCAGGTATGCATAAAGAGGAGTAAATCATGGACTGCTATCCAGGTTTCCCTATAATCTCAAAGTTTGTTTCTTCCAGAATCAAACTTATCAGAAACAACTGAACTAAATACAATTAATGACAAGCTATTATTTGTAAGTTCATTAAATATTGAATGTTCAGTTTTCAGAAGAATAAGAATAACTACAAACTGTTGCAGCGGAAATACTGATACCTGTTTACTGTAGGCCCTTTGTCCTTTGCTTTCCTCCAGCAGACCAGGACTCAAAGAACACATGGGTATTGGATTGGTAATAAAATGGGAGATTACAGGATATAATAATGCATCATGAATTCATGTTCACTAATTTCAGTGTAATTCTTTTTTTGCTCATTGTGTTCTTTTTTGAATTGGAAAGTGGTTGGATACTATTTCAGAAGTATTCTGATGGACACAATTAAAGATATGCAAATATGTTCATCTATTGCTTAATGTGGATGCTAAGGTAAAGCAATATCAGAAGTATCTTTGTGATATTTTGTTCTTGGTTTGCATTAATATATACATCTCTGTGCTCAGAATTAGATCATTTCACTGCTTACTTTACCAATGAAGGATACATGTTTTATTTCATTATTTGTGAAATTACACTTGTGACTCTTAAAATTTATGCAGCTGATCTGTTTTGCACCTTCTGCCTGGCTGCTGTGGTTCGTTAACCTGAAGTGTAAACTGCTGCTGCTATGCTATCGAAAGCTCACTGTTACCATATTGTATATTTGCCGGTTACTTGCAAAAAGGGCAGAAAAAAATGGAGCCTACCTGAAGAAGTATGCAATGTAGATCTTACACAAGGCATATGCTGGTTATGCATGCTTCAGCTGATAAACTTCGCTGGTCGGTACCAACACTTTTATTTTCTTCACACACATCACCTGGTAGCAACACTTTTATTTTCTTCACACACATCACCTGGTAGAAAAAAAATGATTTCATGTTTAGGTGTATGATGCAAAGTTGAAAGTATTTTTTTGTAAATGGTTTATATTAACCTCTATAAACTGTCATTTACCTGTAATTTGCTTCCTTTTCTATTTATTCCACAAACACTTCCTATACTTTTCATATGGTCCTTTAGCAATATACTATCTATTTTCATGGACTACTTTTTTTTAATAATGGTAGTCTCTATACTCGTATTATCACTTCAAAAATATTGGACTGGTTCTAACCCCGCGCGATTCTATTGCTAGTACACTAACAAAAGAGCTGCTTCTCCGTGAGGAGCAGAGCATCAGTCTGATGCCAACTGAAAAAAAATCAGGAGCAAAGAATTGTGGGTTGTATGTTTCATGGATTTTGCCAGAAGTATGGAATAACGGCAGTCAGCAAATACCATAACACCATTATAAGGTCATCTAAGACTTCTAGCAGAAGAAAAGCAAAGGCATTTTGGACCAATGGGCTTTCCTTCTTCATCCAGACTTGAGACTTCAGAGCATGAGTGTCTCAGAAGTAAACTCCCCCTTACATGGAAATAGAAATCGGGTGACGGATCACAACAGATTGATAGTCATTTGGTCACCAATATCAAACAGTAGACTAATGTAAGGTGTAAGCAAAACTCATTGCATTAACTGAAAACAGGAACAGCAATACATGTCTCATTGTTCAACAAGTTCAATGGAAATGTCACTACTTACCACAGTACTTCACATCAGTAATATGGTAGTAATTCGAGGATGTGCATTAGGCCTTAAAAATCATTACTGGTTGGCAAGGGATACGGAGCAAGGCAAGATAGGCATTTCAAAATCCCTACAACCATAGACAAAGGATACATCAAACCGATGCATACTATAGTTCTACCTATTATGCCTCCTCTGTATCTCGACTCTTCTTCTTTTTCTTCTCCTTTTTCTTTTCACTTTTCTCAGCTTCTGCACCATCTCCATTTGCTGTGCTCTCTGAACCCACAACATCACTTCCTTCCTAGCTCTTCTTCTTCTTTTTCTTCTCACTGCCACCCTTCTCCCCATCAGACAGATCACCCTTCTCTTGCTTCACATCTGCATCGCCTGAACTCTTGTCTTTCTTTTTCTTCTTCTTCTTCTCACTCTTCTCCCCTTCTACCTCCTCAGCACTCTCTTCAACCTTGATCTTCTTTACAGGCACAGAAGCAGACGCATCATCATCTTCAATCTTCCTCTTGCGGCCTTCGTCAGCAGCATCTTCCTCATCCTTGTGCTTCTTCTTCTTTTTCTTCTCCTTGAACTCTTCAGTCGCAACCACATTCTGTTCCACATTCACCTTAACCTCTTCAGGAGCAGCTGCAATGCTAGCAATCATTGCATCACCGCCAGTAGGAAGAGCCACATTCCGGAGCCACTCAGCAGGGGTCTTCTCATTTGGCTTCCCATGCTTATCAAGTAATCCCTCTGCGACCATCTTTTTCTTCTTGAGCGCAACTGGGCCAAGCCCCCACTTCCTCGGATATGTGTCTCTGTCCATCACCACCCTCTTGATCTTCGCCACTGAACCATGGTCACAAGTTGCCATAACAGCAGTGGTCATCTCAGCGATACCAATAGCAATCGCCTCTCCTTTCGTGGTCATGAGAACCACCTCTTCCCCAACCTCAATATCATTGTCAAACCGGAGTAACCCAGGGATCATGAGCTTAGCACCATAGCAGATAGCATTAACAGCAGAATCCTTAACGACGAGCCTCTTGTAGCTAGTAAGCAATACCTCAAGCGGCATCACAATGCGCCTCAAGTAAGACTCATCATTGTAGTTGTCCATCGCCCACCTCGCATCCATGACATCGTGCATGGTGACCATGTTGTCCTGCTCCCCGAGAATCCCCGATCGGACACGGCGCAGCTCCTGCATATGCGCGCCGACACCAAGAAGTAGGCCAAGGTGCACACAGAGAGTCCTCACATATGTTCCTGCCTCGCAGGAGATCCAGAACACGGCTAGGTGGCGCTCAGGATCGTGCTCAAGGAGCTTGCTCTCGTAGATGGTTCGAACCCTGAGCTGGCGCTTCACCGCGGAGATGAGCGGCGGGCGCTGGAACACGGCGCCGGTGAGCGCCTCGAGGGCACGGGCCACGCGGGCCGTGTCGAGAACGGCGGCGTGGAAGCGGGCGACGCAGACGTACTCCTTGCCGGCGCCCTGCTGCGACTTGACGAGGCGGGTGGCGCGGTCGACGCAGACGATGAGGTTGCCGGTGACCTTGGGGTCGAGGGTGCCGCTGTGGCCGGTCTTCTCGACGCGGAGGAGGCGCTTGATCCATGCAACGACCTCGTGGGACGACGGGTTGGAGGGCTTGTCGAGGTTGATGACGCCGTAGCGGAGGTACTCGGCGATGGGGCGCTTGAGCGGCGAGTGGCCGGAGGGGAGTGGGGTGTAGTGGCCGGTGCGCACGTTGAGGCGGTCGTAGTTCTTGAGGAGGAGCGGCCAGGTGGAGGTGTCGAGGGACGGCACCAGCGACTGCGGCTTGATGAGGTAGCCGTCGGTCTTCGCCTCCGCCTCGGCCAGCGACGACGGCGACTCGGCGGCGGCGGTGGCGGTCTCCTTGGACTTGCTCTTCTTCTTCTTGGACTTGGTTAGCTCGGAGGAGGGGGAGAGGACGGCCGGCGGCGGGGATGACATGGCAGCGGGTGGGAGGTGGGGATTAGGGTTTTTGCGGGGGCGGCGACGGGAAGAAGAGGGGTTTTAAGGGAAAGGGTTTAGTGGGTGCGAGATGGTGCTGCTCCAGGAATTTTTTTATGTATATATTTTTAATTAAAATATTTATAAGTATATTTATTTTAAAAAAGTTTTAAAGATTTATATTCCCAACTCCTTATGAGATATTTTTTATAAAAAAAAGTTATAAAAGGAAGAAATCCGACGTGCGAAAAAGGAGAGGCCTATCGTTTTTTTTCTTTCAGAGATTAACTATAAAATTAGGCTAAATGAGAATGGACCTCACAATTTTACTAATGATTCAGGACGTTCACTGTTAGGGTAATTTTTTATACGACTATCTCCTTTAGAAGTTTATTTTATTAAAAAAAAGAGAGTTAAGAAGAGAAGAAGAGAAGTCCTGCTGATTTGTAGGTTTATACAGAGGTGAAAGATTTATATATTTTATAATATTTATTTTTAATGATAAAATAGTATATGTGTAGTATTGTTCTATTTCGTTTCTTGATTTATTATTTGATAGTTTTATTTTTAAATTTGTATATAGTTTCGTTTATAATATTTGAAGATATATTAGTGTTAAAATATCATATACATGGTAATAAATATGACGATTAATTTTAACTTTATAATATTAAAATAGAAGTTTTTCGATAGTGTATGGCTGGTTAATATAAAACTTTCAAATTAACCCCTGTACAATGCAATAAACATATTATTATGAGCCTGAATGTTTTTTTAAATTAATCCACCATGCCGGTGGATTATACTAATGGTAATTAGCCACTATGTTAGTGTATTTACATCATTAAAAGTATTTTAATGGTTAAAGAGGATCCCAGTATATCTCTACGTATTCCAATACATTTCTATGGGCTCTTCATATTACGCTCTTCGTATCACGGTAGAAAATGTGAACCGGAGAGCCTAGATGGCTGGCCAAAGATGGGCATCGGGGTGGCAGAAAAAAGATAGCCGAATGGGATGGCCAGTCAGAGCGGCAGTTGAAAGGGCTTTTTTTGATTGTTCTTGTTAAATCTTTAGGATGGAGAGGCCCATGGAAACACTAATGAAAGTATCAAAGTCTAGCAAAACTTACTGTCGCCCTACCACGCTAAGTCTCTAAGCATCCTATATTTGCTTCACATAAGTCCCTATTTATTATTATTATTCCCCTTATAACTCCATCAAATCACTACGGTTAACACCTTCAAATTCTTTGAGCAATGAAATCAGCTCAATGATCCATCATCCTCCCAAAGTGTAGCCAGTTGTTTTTTTAACGAGCTTGTACTTAAGATATGTAGTTATAACATTTAAAATTTAAATAGACACTCAATTTATAAAATATAGAGCAGTATGATAATAGAATTTATTTCTCAAATCAATGACGAAACAAAGAGATGGATTCGTTGAAAACACCTTCATCCCAAATGAAAAGCCAGGAAGAATCCAAAGAATTTTGACATGGCTATGTCCTACTCTATTTATCTTAAAATATAAGAATAAACACATACTATTTAAATTTAAATTTATAGTAATAGATTAACGTAGACTTTAGGAGGTCAAACACTCAAACATGAAATTACCAAGAGTTGGAGGGATGCAGATACAAATGTACTAGCTCTGAACGGAACTTAAGATTTGCGACGACCCCCAAAATGGCGAAACCCGAGCAAATGGTGACCCCCGTCGATCCCAATTCTCCCTGAAATCCCGCAGCCCGATTCCCATCTTCTCCTCGATCCAAGTGCTCCCTGCCGGCGACCACCCGTCGGCCGCCGCCGCCATGTCCTTCCCGGACGCGGACGTCGACGACGACTCCGAGGACGGCGACTTCACCGACGCCCCCCTCATCGACCCCTCTGATCCGGGCTTCCCCGACCCAAGCTCCTCATCCGCCGCCGCCGCTGCGGCCATGGCTCCCGCCACGGGGTGTGCGGACGGGAGTGGTGGTGGGGTGGGCTCCTCCTCCGGTGGCGGTGGCGGTGGCGAGCGGCCGCCCCTGTTCCAGCGGCTGTGGACGGAGGAGGACGAGATCGTGATCCTCCGAGGGTTCGCCGAGTTCACCGCCGCCCGCGGCACGGCGTTCGCGTCGCACCAATACGACACCGACCCCTTCTACGAGGATATGCGCGGCGGCCTCCAGCTCGGGTTCTCCAAGAACCAGCTCGTCGAGAAGCTGCGCCGCCTCAAGCGCAAGTACCGCAACTGCGTCTCCCGCCTCCGCGGCTCCGGCTACGCCTTCTCCTTCCGCTCGCCGCACGAGCAGGCCATCTTCGAGATCGCGCGCAACATCTGGCGCCCCACGAATAAGCACGGCCGGGACGGCGACTCCGACGACGAGGACGTCGCCGCCGCTGCAGCGGTCGCCCCGGCGGTCATTCGTGCGAACAACACCAGCCTCAATGGTGAAGTCAAGTCCCCAACCTCAGGGCGGCAGCGACGCCGTAGGCGCGCCGGCGATTTTGCTGCTACTGCACCCGCCACTGCTCCGGCCACCACCAACATGGTGCAGCCCCTTCAGCCAGTGCAGGCGCCTGTATCAGTGCCCGCCAAGATGGATGGCACGCTTCCAGTGCTGTCGCAGACTACGATGCCAATTACAGTGACAATGGAGGGCTCAGAACCCCTCAGATTGCCAGTCATGCCACCTCAGTCGGCTGTTTTCAATGCCGATAAGAGTTGCTTGACGCCTCTGTTTGAGGAGATGGTCCGTGCAGTGATAAATATCAGATCAAATCCGTTTGGTGCACAACTGCCCGAGCCGCCACATGGTTTGCCCATGGAGGGGAGAAATGGAGGACGCAACGTATATTGGAGCTGGAGGTATATTTGAAGCGGATCGAGCTGCTGCAGGACCAGGTGAAGGCTACGCTTGAGGAGCTTAAGTCCTCTTCGCCTGTCTTTAATGCTCATTTAGGATTCTTGGTATGATTCTTAGTGGTAGATGTTTAGGTATTTTTGCAGATTTTCCGTCCATAAAAGAATACTGTTAACTTGTTTGGGCTTGGAACTAGCTTATCTTGTGTTTCTAATTGTTTACATGATATTTAGCTTCCACTTGTCACCTTTCTTATAAGATAGCCATATAGTTGTCTCTAAATGTTATGCTTGGAGCGGCCAGTAAGGCATTCTGATATAAGATAGGCATTCAAATTAATTTATGAGGATTACAAATTATTGTAATTTCACCTTGTTTCTTATTCTTCATTCCGTTTGTTTTTAAATATGTAGTTATAAATGAATTAGACTAGGTTGAATATTTTACTTTGAATGCTCATATTTGGCTAAACGGTACACAAAGAGATATATATATATATATGTTAGACAGACCACTGGCCTGAGCTATATATATATATATATAGACCCGACCCCCTCGTATACGTTCGGAGGGATTCATAGTCACTGTACACATTCTACATGGTATCAGAGCGAGTCTATACATCCCGACGCGCTAGCTTCTCCCTCCGGTGAGTCGACCCTTTCCTCCTCGTCGTCGACGTCTTCTTCCCGTCGCCGACTCTCTTCCCGGTACTCTCCTCGCTCTTTCGTCTCCATTTCTTCTTCTTCTCGTCTCTCCCGCAGTCACCTTTTCTCCGTCCCACCTCCGCGCGACCAGGCGACGGTCTCGATCCGTCTCCTCGTACCGCCTCGCACCCGTCTCCGCTCTTCCTCTTGTTTCGTGCATCTCTCCTTCTCTGACGCCGACGCACCTCCGTGCTCATCGTCTCCATCGGCTAGACTTGTCCAGCCCTCCATCGGCTGGAAACCTCCCTCGATTCTCACCCTTTCTGACACGCTTAACGGCTCTCGGACGCGAACCTTCTCTCCTCACGTCCGAGCCAGTCCAACGTGTCCACGTGTCCACGGACACGAATCTCTGCCTCCCGGACGCGAACATATTCTCTTTGCGTCCGGCCACTCCCTGCCTTTTTCGCGTCCGCCCCACTCCTTGGCCTCCACGAGTCCACGGACGTGAATCTTCTCTTCACGGATGTGAATCCTCGCACGTCCGTGACCCAACCACTCTCTGACCCACCCACTCTGTCCTCACTTACTCCGCTGCCTACTCCCCATCGGCCAACCACTCCTTATTGGCTGGCCACTCCTCACCTACTCTGCTGCCTACTCCTCATCGGCTGGCCACTCCTCACCTACTCCGCTGCCTACTCCCCATCGGCCAACCACTCCTTATCGGCTGGCCGGTCCACTTCCCATCGGCTTCTCACATCCTTGATCGGTCGATCCGTCCTCTCATCGGCTTCCCCCTCCCATCGACTTCTTTCTCCCATCGGCTCTTTGCTCCCGTTCTCCTGTCATGGCCACCGAGTCCGCCCTCAGCTCTGGCACTCTCCCAGTCGCCGAATCTGCTCCGGCCCTCGGTGCCTCAGACCACACCTCGGGCATCACCTCGTCGATCTTCTCCCCTCCCTACGCTGCTGTGAACGTGAAATCTCACGGTCCTATCTGCCTTGACCTTAACGCCAATTATTCCAAGTGGGTTTTCTTCTTCAAATCCCTCTGTGGAAAATTCGGCCTTCGGTCCCATATTGATGGCTCCGCTCCACCTCGCTCCGATGATCCTCAGTGGGACATCGCCGAGTGCTGCGTGCGCAGCTTGCTGCTCGGCTCGGTCGACGACTTTGTCCTCAACCTCGCCATGGACGATACCGACCCCACTGTTCGGGACCTCTGGATGGCCATCGAGCGGATCTTCCTGGCCAACAAGTAGCCTCGCGCCATCTTCCTCCTCAATGAGTTTCACTCCATGGTACAAAGGCAAGTGCATGACCTGATAGGGTCCGACATCACCACGACCTATCTTGGTCTCTACCCACCCTGCCGGTCCTACGGGTCCGTAGCTCTGCTACAACCCCTGGGCGCCCTAGCCCCAACCACGCAGCCCCATCGGCTGACAACCCGGAGTTCTCGGCACCCATTATATATATATATATATATATATATATACATAGATATATATACATATATAGAGAGAGAGATCGAGGGGTCCGGAGTCCAGACGTCCATGTCCAGAGGAAATCACCACGGCCAGTGGCGTAATTATGCGGAGGGGAAGGTACGAAAAATTAAGAGACAGGAATGGACCCTCACGGCCATCCTTTTAATAAGCCATTTGACCTTTTACAAGAGGATTCATTGGACATATCGCAGGACACTGGCTTCTGCTCTGCTGTTCGGCCTGGATCCGAGTTTACTACTACCCCTGATTTCCTTTTGACTTTCCTGTAACTTCTTACTTGCAAAGAGGTCATAATACCTCTTTTCACCAGACAATTTTGAGACTTACAATTCGCATATGTGTTTCAAACGAAAGCTTTATACATTAACTGTATGCATAGAACTTTATACATAAAACTAGGCTCCGCGCCCGCTTCACATCGGGCACGCCTCACGCGGAAAAAGCAGAGTACAGGCAGCGCCACGCCAGTTGGGAAACGGGGACGCAACTCTCACCTTGCATCTGCAGATCAAATTCCCGTTGCCTCCTAAGCCACGATGAATCATGACTAGCCTCCTGACGGGACGTTCTTAATGGGAGCCTAATGACAGCTTTCGTCTTAAAAATCTCTCTGGGGTTGATGGGCCAGCTTTGTGTCAGATCGGCGGATCAACTTGATCCAAATGCCACACTGCACTTGCTCTTTTTTGCCAGCTAGCAGCTGTAGGGATATGCCATTTCTAGCACTCTCTCTTTTTTCTTTTCGATACACACAAGGCGGCGCTGGTAAATATTTCATGTGAGTGGTTTTATGGTACTTAGGAGGTACTTTTTTTCTAATGTAAAAATATAGTATACTTCTGCACTACCACTATGCGGTTGATGTTTGTATGCTTGTCTTCTTCGGTGACTATTTCTTAACCTGATCGATCAGTTTAATCACTGTCCAAGCTTCGTGTAGCAACTAGGAGGATGCTACTAATACTACTATACTTGTTTATCCCTTTACGTGTATCTGACGGTCAAACGATAGTGAGTCGGTGCAATAGGAAAGATGGGCTTCCAATCAGATGAAGGAACATAAAATACATGCTCACCAAAGCTAACTATTTTTTTCTTCTAGAAAAGAGAACAGGTGAGACAATATCTTGAAATCTGATTATATCAAAAGGATCTCAGATTATTGAAAGTCTTGTCCAAGTGATTCTTACCAGCAATTTTCAAGTGACACCAGCACCTACTACTAGCGGGTAGAGCGGCTACAGTAGGACTGCTACTAGCATACAGTTCGTATTTGTGTAATGTTAACGGTACAGTTTCTAAAAAAAAAAACTTACTGATTCATTTCTTTCTGCGTTCCGTCGTGGTGGCCTCACGTGCACGGGCCATCGCTGCTGGCACTGATTTTTGTTGGCCGCTACGGTATGCCGCGGCTTGCACGTGTGGAGAAACGGAAAGGCGAGGATCATGTGCCACGTGGATGAGAACGGGTCTAGGGCGCTTTTTATGTGGGTGGACGGAACGGTATTTTGACTGTTGGACATAGGAGCGTGTTGTGGACTGAACAACTTTTTGGGTTAATTACATCCATGCCATTGTATTAAAATATGCCATTATCCATGCCACTGCAAGATGACAGAAATTGAATTCATGCCACTTTATACGAATGCGACACGTTTTAAATTAAAATATGCCATTATCCCTCCTTACCCTTTTTTGGAATGAACATAAAACAGGGTGAAACCTGATACCCTTTGCACATTCCTCCTCGGTGGTGGTGGGTATGGAATTATTCGCGTGCGCTTCCGTTTTTTTACTCAGGCAGGCTACAGGACAGCTTCGCCTTCCAACTTTGCCCTGATCATTGAATTTGTTACTAGATTAGTATTGACAGAAAACAGCAGGAAAGATTCAGTTAGAATCATTTCCTTGGGATCAAATTATCATTCATTTACTGTCTTGTTGGAGATGATTTGTTACTCATGTCAAACTGTAACTAATCTGATCTAATACAATAAAGTCTGAACGACAGGAGTACGGAGAAAGTTAGATTAAAAAACTGATAACAATATATACATGGAAAATGTTGAATTGCCATATGTCAGGAGTCGTCAAGAGTATCTAGATTTAGGGTGTGTACTTAGATTTAGGATGTGTTAGATTTATGCATTATTATTGTCATTTTGGATCCTTTCCCGTGTACTATAATTTGTATAAGCAGATTAGTTTGGATCACGATTTGGGCCTTCATTGTTGCCTTGTGGAATAAGTCCACTTTTCATACCTCATCTTTTCATCGAGTTTAAATTTTATCCCTAAACCGCAATATCAGAAATTTAACCCCAGCTTACAATACCGGATCAAATTTATGCCATATGGGCACCTCCATGCAAAGACGTTTCGGTCCGGGCAAAATTATGGACTTGGCTACTACCTCATTTTTTATGAGTTATCAGCATAATAGGAGAGAGAGAGAGAGAGAGGGAGAGGGCATCACAGAAACCTACCATGGTCCTCAGTAATTTCTCCACTTATGCACCAGAGAATATTTTATTGATAATAGCATAAACATAACATTCTGCACTGCATTCAGTATATGTAGGCTTTCTTGATCTGTAGTTGATAATTACCATGATTCTTTCTATTGCCTTACAGTGAATAAAGTCAATCTACTCATCATATTATTAAAATATTCTGTGCATCAAATCTGGAGGCAAGGAAGACATATTGACAGAAATTTGCGTACCAATTCTGCATAGACAACACAATGTTACAGCAATGCTGATGAACACCGAAGTACTAAAACTCTAAAGGTCAGGTGGTACTACATTCTGTTTATAGTCATTTGGTTTTACAGTTCTACTGCATTATCAGTACATCTAAATTTACTAATTGTGGAATTGGATTGCTTTATTCACAAATCACCGTATTGTTTATTTTGATTATTCACTCTTATGGCGTGCATTCAATTAACGATTGTTAGGTGTTATTTTTCACTATTGTGTTAGGTTGTCTACCATCCAACCACAAGAGTTCTCATACTCAATTTGTCACTTGTTCTTTGAAGGTGAGAATCACAGTTACTGATTCCTAGTTGGCTCTCTCCCTTTATTTTGTGGATAGGAGTTAATTACTGCTGACTTGCTAGCTTCCATTGTTTGTACATTGTTCTTTACTGCTTTGGCTCATATATATACATATAACAAGTTGAGTTTCATTGTGAAACCAAGATGTGAACTATGCTAATCTCCTGCCTGTAGCTTCTGTTAAGCATCTTCTCCGTTGGGAATTGCTTGTCTTGCTGATCTTTTTGCAAATTGTGATCATCATTCATGGTGTAACAGAGGTTCTGGGAATTACGTTATCTTACTGATGAAATAGCAATAACCTTTCCTTTCTTCAGAGAGTAAGTG
Source organism: Oryza coarctata (assembly GCA_030770085.1). NCBI lineage: Eukaryota > Viridiplantae > Streptophyta > Magnoliopsida > Poales > Poaceae > Oryza > Oryza coarctata. The sequence continues at coordinate 18,792,962 of CM061475.1, forward strand.
TAAGTACAACCTGGAATCCTGAGTTTATGTGATAATTGATATAGCAGATTTCTTCAAGGTTGGCTAACCACTCTTTTATGCTTTAGCTAATTCGTATTACTTTGTCTATGTATCTTCTTGCGTGATATTTGGAGCCAGATTTGAGAGTTGAATGTACATGCTAATGCATTGATGCATCGGCGACGGACAGCAATATCGGCTATTTCAGCAGTGGTGGTTCAAAGGAATTTATCTTCCCCACAAAAAGAAAATAATTCATTTTCTATATCAAATGTTGTATGAAATTAATTACTCTCTCCATTCCTTTTTTTAATTCTTTTTAATTGTTATCATTGACTGGTACTATACCATTAATAATTTTTAAATGATTAGATTATAATAAATACAATATTTATGTTTAGTATCTAATACACTTTGACAATATATCATTTATTTATGTATTTAGAAAAAAACTGTAAAAAAGATAAATAGTTAAAATTTAAATATAAGTAGTGCTTGGTGACAAATATAAAAGAATGGAGGTAGTAGTTGAGTGCAATTTCTTTTCCGAAAGAACATTAATTCATTGAGCGTAAATTTTGGAAGTGGTAACAACAGTTCTTTCATTCAATTTGGTCCCGTCTATGACAAATTGATACAGTGCTAAGGGCATTTACAATGTCGAATGGTCCCATGATGAGACCCATGGTGGGCTTTCGGAAAAGAAAGAGAGGGTGCCACGTAAGGACCCAACAAAATCACTCTTTCGGTCGATGTAGTGGTTTAGACTTAGAAGAACGATGCTATTCGCCATGTCATCACACTGTAATTGCTGATGAATTACAGAATAACAAAACTATTAATAACTATAAAATCAATCGCTATTAGTTTACCACGAATGTAAAAAGGAGAAAAATGCCAAGAGAAAATCAACTGTTACTAGTTTGCAACAAATTTTTTTCATGTATATAGAAAAAAGAATGACAGACTACAGGGGGATCATCACCCTATCACCAGACCTGACACGATTCCAACAATCCGAAGAAGGAAGAAGAAAGAGGAAAAAGAGGAGCACAAAGCCACAAATCCTTCCTCTCCGCCTCGCGCGCGCTCAGACCCATTCACTTTGGGGGAAAAAAACTCCCCTTTGGAGAAACCCGCCCAAGAATGGAGGGCCTCGGCGGCGGCGGCGGCTGGGGCGGCGGGTACGACGACGATGACTGGGGGCTGAGCGCGGAGCAGCTCGACCAGCTCGAGCGGGACGCCTACCGCAAGCTCGCCGAGCGCAAGGCGTCCTCCTCCGCCGCCTCCACCGCCTCCACCGCCCCCGCCACCTCGCCGCTCCCCTCCCGCGCCCACGCGCCGGAGCCCGCCGCTTATTCGCTGGTCAAGAATAGCCACCACCAAGCACCATCCAGGGCTTGCCTGGACTCTCGCTTCGGCGGCAAGGTTAGGGTCTGCTCTTCTTTCTCTCCTCTTTTCCCTTTTTCTTTAAAAGAAAAATTGGGTCGGCGGTGGGTTACTTCTTGTTGCGATTTCGCATTTGCATGTTAATTACAATCCTTACCGAAAATGTGCAGTGTTCGTTCTGGCAATTTTCTTTCTTTCTTTCTTTTACCTAGTTCTTCTTAAGGAATTTTCATTCAAAGAAACGTAGGGTGTTTTTGTCCAATAATTCTTAGGTTTGGTGAGTGGTACAAGCTTAGCTCAATATCTGCATACCGTGGTAATACTAAGAAGTTTCTTGTTCTCTACCGTTGAGTCATTTGCTTTACTGGTTGTCTATATTTCAAGAACATATATTTTTTTCTTCGTTGTTGTTTCGTAGGGTTCTTTGTCTGTCCTGCACCGCGGTATGTAACGCAAAGGTCGAACTTTTTTCTCCTGACAAAAAAGTTTCATGGATTCTGGATGAAGAATTAGTCATGGTTTCATGGATTTGGTGTCAAGATAACACATGACTGGATTTGTGTTCCCTAGCCATTTCATCTGTTAAACTTATTGGGCTGTGAGTGCTAAATTGCAGCCACACAATATTATTAACACTTGGGGGCTTCTTGTTAATTCATGAGAGTACCATCAGGCAGTGTATTACTGTTACAGGGTCATGGTCCTAGCCGTTTCTAAATCTTCATTGCAGCATCAATTTTGAAAAATTTAAGGTGTTTGATTCCATATTGTGATAAATTTGAAACTATCTAGCCTTCGATCTATTACAATCACTTGGAAGTTTGGGATTATATGGTTCACAGGGCTTGGTTTGCTGATCTCTAGCTAAATTCATTGCCTATGGTCATCAAGAAGAATATTAGTTTCGCTTGTTCACTGTCTTATGTGGAAGATAATATTTTTCATGCTTTGGTAGTGTTTTTTTGGGGGCAACTCGAATATGCTTATGCTTTTCCTAAAAGTTGATGTTTGCTGACCAATGTACTCATAGATCGCTAAACATGGACTTTAAAAGAGGCATTTTCATACAATTTTGAACAGAGAAACAACATGCCTCCGAATTGGCCTAATCTTCAGTTTAAATCAGTAGCCCATCTTCTAATTATTTTAATGTAATTGTGCAAATCTCTAGCACTTTGATTGGGTTACGAATATATGATACCATAGTGCATGAACATCTGTATATATGTATGACTGTATGTGTAATTGCCTTTTTCTTTGATTTACCATCCTGTGGGCCTGATATTAATCATGGACTTCACACAGTTGTTTGATGAAACTAATTTTTATTTTTCTCATATTACTAACCTCCATTATGCTAATGATTGTGTTCCTTACAATATTCCCTAGGTAGAATCACTTTCTCCTTGTGGGATTAGTCAACCAAATGCATTGGGAAATGCAGGTATAACACTTTCTTGGTGTTCTATTTTTATTCTAACTGGAATTGTGGCTTATCTCATTTTTTCACTTGTCATTCAAGTTAATAATAGTCAGGGCAATTCTTCTAAGGTATCTGTACATCTTTTCCTTCATTCAACTTGTGTGATCGCAGCCAAGTTCCAGTACAACCAGGTATATTTCTCCCCCCACTCCTTAATCAGTTGTCATTATCTTATATTATGATCCATATATTTGATTTCTCTGTTCCTTTGTCAGAAACTTGTGGACGCATTTCACAAGATCCCAAAAGCTAGCTGGAACGCGAAGGAGAGGTTTTCATTAATCTATTACTTGACAATTTTACCAGATTTTTCGATGCTTATCAAAGCTTGACATGTAGTGCTTCTCTGCTGTCCCAAAATATAGCGCATCTCTGTGAACACATCACAACCTGATATGCAGCCACCCACCACAATCAATAACACTCTTTTAGGATTTATGTAATTCATTTTTTGGGAGAGCTTAGAATCACTTATCAAGCTCAATACCTCCTGTAAAACTCGCAGCTTATTCCTAATTCTATTTTACTTATTTCATGGGAACATTAGGGTATGGATGTTCCCACCATCATCTTTATCAATAGCAGAGGAAGTTCTTAACGCTGTACCTGGAATAGCTGTTGAGGTAACAATTATTTTTTACATCATAAAACTGGCTTCTTGTTTGTTGTAATGATCTCTCAGCTCTCTGTTGTTTTGATTAATTTTATTTTACTTCCATCTTGTTTGGTTGCTTGACCTGGGCTGCTTCTAGTTAGCTACTGCATGATTACTAGGATTGTTCTTTAGTTTTCTGTTTTGAAAATTTTCAAATATTAGAATTTCTTTTACAAGTGTTAAGAAACCCCCTGTGATTAAATAGTTCAGAATGCAAATCACAAAGTTGGACAATAAGTTTTATGTTTTTTCTGTTCATTGTGTGTCTGTTTTTCTTTCCACAAGGAAGTTTGAAAAGCTTCCATTTTCAGTTGATGCATAAAAGAACTCAACAGACACATGGCATAGGCTTTAGTGTGCTGTCCACTATATCATGGGAACCTTTCTAAACTTCAGGGGAGTGCCTATCTGACAGTTTGTAGACAGTGAACAATATCCTGTTGATTCGTGGTTATGTTTTGCAGTTGAAGGTGTTAAGGTGACTGAAAAAGTGTGACATAAATGAAATAAAATAAAATCACCTTTGGATTTTTCTTAGCTTTAACATTGTTTGTTGATATGGTGCAAAATCCAATTTTAATCTTCTAAGGATATTCATTCTGACTATACCTTGTACTTTCCTAGCAGGTCCAAAAATTGGATCCGCTGGTTAAGCATGCCTTAACTGCTGCTTTAGCTGTAAGAGATCTTCGAGGTATATAAAATGGAAATAGCTTTTGCAATACCAAATCTTACGCTTATTAAATTGTTCTTCACGTGATGGTAATACTGTTGGAAAGTGACACAGTTTATCACTTGATGCTAATACTGTTGGAAAGATGTTGCCTATGCATTGTTTCTTTCTGTACTATCCACTGATCCACTTGGAGTTTATATTAATATATGTGGGAGAAACCAAGTAGTTCTGTATGCGGTACTACGTAGTGTAAACCAGAGTACCAGACTATTGAATGCAAACTTTAAGTTGTATCTTACGAAGGAAGTTTACGTCCCTGGTATTCATCTTTCAAATTTCAATCCCTTGCCTTTTTCTAGTATTTTCTTTAGATGCTAACCTCACTTTTTTTTGGAAGATTTGTATAGCAAGATTCCAACTGATGTTGAGTCGAAGCTTATGCCATTTCAGCGTGAAGGCATCAGGTATGATGACACAACATTCAGTGAACCTTTTTTACACATGGCAGTGTAAAAATCATTTTCTTGTATTATATGTGCTGCATATTGAACTCAATTGTTCTGAAATGTCAAACATAGCAGATAATTGTTAACAAAGATGAAATAGTTGTCTGGTTTCTATAGTTTAATAACATTATACTTCAAGTGTTAATGTGTACTAGAAATGATATGTTGCGTTATGGCTCAGACTGGGTATGGGCCTGAGGACTAAGGGTAGGACACTAGCCCTCATCTAGTTGCTGGCAGGGCTATTCCCTGACGTGGCAGAGAGGCTCTTATGTTAGGTTAAAGAAAAGAGGGAAAACTGAAAACATCATTTTTTTCATTGCTTAATAATAGGAGATACAACCCCATTCTTGTATACAGGGATAACTTGGAACCTTAATAAGTCTCTCTCTAAAATATATAATAACTCAAGCTAACCTTATCTCTAAAACCTGCCCCAAAAGGGTATGCTTGGTTGCCCAAAGGCCCAAAGTCCATGACACAAAGGTTGAGCTTTGTAAGTACCAAAATTTAGGACCAGGAACATAAGTACCTTTCAATTTTTGAATAAATGTAATACTACATGCTTTGCAATTTTTTGCACATTGAATACGTTGCTGCTTTACAAGTTCAACACATCCTATTCTTTCTTTGGTGTTTTTTACAGGTTTGCTTTACAGCATGGTGCCCGGACTCTAATAGCAGATGAAATGGGTCTTGGCAAGACATTACAGGTATATACAGTGACTTTACATCCTTTCTACATTTATAATTTTTGGTGTTATGACCCAAACTTCATTTAACACGCTATATTTGGGTACTCTTCTTCCATCATTAGGACACAATATGGTACTGTAGATAGTAGTTTCATAGTGTGGTATGCATGGGACTGGTTACTGCCCCATGCAGTTGGGCCAGTCTACAAGGCCTTAAAAGAGCTTGAAGTAAACTCAGTTAAGAATATCTTGGTCGGTTTAGCTTTAACATTTTGGAGTGTTTTAACACAACAATAATAATAACAACAAAGCCTTTTAGTACTAATCAAGCTAAGATAGACTAGAGTGAAAACCTAATATGAGTCGTAAATCATGGTTTAGGCACATCAATAGCTGTTTTTCAAACACTTCTATTCAAGTACAGATATTTAGGTATATCTCAATTTTTTAAGTCCCCTTTTATTATCTTTTTTAAGTTAATTTCGGTCTTTTCCTACCGTTCATCACATTATTATCTTGATCTAGGAATCCACAATGTACTGATGTCTGTAGACGTTTTTTTTTGGACATGACCAAACTATCTCAATTGATATTAGATAAGTTTTTCTTCAGTTGATGTTACATCTAACCGATCATGTATATCATTGTTCCGGACTCGATTCATTTTTGTATGATTATAAATCCAGCGTAACATATGTATTTCTTCAACACTTAGCTGTTGAATATGTTGTCTTTTTTAGACCAATATTCTGCATCATGCAATATAGTAGGTTTAATCATCGTTCTATAAAACTTGTCTTTTAGCTTCTGCGGTATCCTCTTATCACAGAGAATGCTAGATGCTTGGCACCGCTTTATCCATCCGTTTTGATTCTATGGCTAATGTCTGCATCAATATTCTCATTCATCTATAACATCGATCCTAAATATTGAAAGTTATTCTTCTTTGATATTACTTAACCTTCTAAACTCATATTTTCCTCCTCATGTGTAATGGTGCTAAAATCACATCTCAAGTATTTAGTTTCTATTTACTCTAAAACTTTTAGACTTAAAAATTTACCGTCACGACGCTAGTTTTCTATTTACTTTTATCCGACTCTTATCAACTAACATTACATCATCTGTAAAGAACAAATACTAAGAGATATTCTTATCAAGACAAAAAAAAACCTGCTTAAAGCTGATTCCTAACGTAATTCTATTTTAATCAGGAAGTAATCTGTATTACTATTATTTGTTCAAACACTAGTCATAATATTGTTTGTTGTACATGTTTTTAAATAAGGACAACATGATTCTTGTGTTGTATTGTACCAATAGTTTGTGCTATACTTTTACTCCCTATTTAGAGATTGATTAGCAACGGCAGTTTGATTAGCAATGGTATATTTACTGTTTTTTTAAGTCTAGAGTGTATGTTTTCTTCTTTGAGGCATTATTATGGTCACCTCATTTTCTTTATGCAGGCAATTGCTGTTGCTTCTTGCCTTCATGATGCCTGGCCAGTTCTTGTAATTTCTCCATCATCCTTGCGATTACATTGGGCTTCTGTGAGCACCTCTGTAACATTACTATCTTTCTAACAGCTCCCTTTATGCATAAGGGAGATTTAAGCTTGTTTTTTTGCGATTTTAACAGATGATTCAGCATTGGCTTAACATCCCCACAGAAGATATCTTGGTATGCCCCTTTTGTTTTCTTAATATGCCGATGGATATCGATATATATTTCTTGGTCTAGTTTCCGTGTTTGTACATTACTAAGACCTATCTACATTAATTGCTTAATCCCCCCTTTACATTAGTTGGAGCAGAGCACTTGCTTTTCCTCTCTTGAATGCTTGCTCTCCAGATATGCTGGTTTTGTTTGCATGATCGAGTGCGTCAACTACATATTCTTACCATGTTTTACATAGTTTTTGTGTGTGTTTTTCCTTCTTCCCTTATCATATTTGACCATAATAATAACCCACCATCCTTAAACTGTGTGGCAATTTTACGATCCTTCCATCCCTGTTTGTTGAATATGTTTTCATCCATTATCAATTTCCTAGTACATAACTTTTGTCCATTTCCTAGCATAAAAACTCGTTCTTTCATTCAAAACTGTATCCTTGAGGTGGTTGTATGTTATTCAGAGAATATGCATCAGGTTCCAAAAACTAAGATGCACTTAGTTGCAGAATCTATTGTTACCTCCCATATATTGTCTAATGCTTCATTACGGCCTTGAAAATTCTGTTTGAAACATATGAGATGCAGCGATGCACTCAATGAAGAAAGAAAGGAACCATTGAAAACATTTGAAGTTCCCTACTAAGCTAAGTTCATATAGAAGTCACATTTTGACTGGAACTTGACGTGGAAGTGAAATTACATAGTTTGACAAGTCCTAAGCATATAAGCAAATCATATACAGATGTATCTGCTTCATCTATGGCTGTGAATCATGCTTATGACATGGTTAATGCTTTTTTCCAGGTGGTGCTACCACAAACTGCAGGATCAAATAAAGCAGGATACAGATTGGTATATTCAAATACTAAAGGAGATTTTCACCTGGATGGGGTGTTCAACGTGATATCTTATGATGTAGTTCCCAAGATAAAAGGCATGCTTCTGGACTTGGATTTTAAGGTAGAGTTTTGTCTGACATGATACTTTAATTGAATTGCAAGCATGAGCTGTGGGTTTGGGTGAGTTCACAGTTAAACATATAATCAGAATGTGTTCCTCGTTTCACAGGCTGTTCTTTTACTACTTAGATATTGAACAGTCCAATACTATAGTGTGCTTTTATTGGTGAATCATTTGATGTTCAAAGGCCCAGTAAAATTCTACAGTATTTTTCACCACAAGAATCATGTTGCATCTACACAATATAAATTATTGCAGATAAAAAAGCTGGCTTTTGGTCCTATACATCAAAGCATCAAACATGGTCACACTATTTTATAGAAGATAGCTTAGGCAAAGCTTTATTTATAATTCTTTGGGAACTTGATTTTGGCATTTTGTTTTTGAATATTGAAAATACTTTTCTGTTAAGAACACTGTCAATGTCTTGGCTGGATCAATACAGCTACAGAGTTGATGAAATCAGGATGACTTTAGGGATCATTGCTTCTTTAGTCTGTAGTAACATTTTGCCTGCTGATGCATTTGTTGACCATTTTTTGTTTCTTCTTTGGGCAACTGAAGTAATTAGGTGTCATTGTAGTTCAAGGTAAAAAAGATTGACACGTGTTTTATTTTATCTCCAATGTAGGAAGGTATCAATTCTGAACTTTCTAAATAGTTCCTTCTGCTCTGTATCATAAATTATGTACAATGATGTCGTTGAATGTCTGTTCCATTTTGCATATATGGAATTCGTGACCCCCTTGATATCTCCTAATAACCATGAAGTGATCTCAGAGTATTGCTATGCGTAATATACTCAATTACTCACTTTCAAACGGTTTTCATTCAGATAGTTATAGCTGATGAATCGCACTTTATGAAGAATGCCCAAGCAAAGAGAACAAATGCTTCACTTCCTGTTCTGCAGGTTTGGTGTTTCTTAGCCAGGGCTTAGTTTTGTTTAATATATTTATGATAATGCACATAACTTTATCCCAACAAATTATGTTTGGGTTCTTTGGTGAGCTTATATATTTATTTCATATTTTCGTAACAGATAGAATTACCAAACTTCCATAAAATTCTGAATGCTGCTGTCTTTGATAATGTATCAGTTAATATCACCAATTCCATAGGACATTCTGTTTTCTTGAACTAAATTCCAGTTATCAAACTTGTTTCTAAATCCATTTACCATTTCTTTACAGAAACAATGTATTGGCTGATTCCAGTAACATGAAAGAATCTCTATCCAATGTCAGGGATGATTTTGAGAAAACTAACTGTGAGTTTATAATCGCAGAAAGCTCAATATGTGGTTTTGCTAAGTGGCACCCCTGCGTTATCTCGCCCTATCGAGCTGTTTACTCAGGTACATGATTCAATGGTTAAATGCACATATTCACTACTAGCAAATTTTCTAGTGCTGATAAAATGATAAACAACTTCTTTTTCCATATGCAGCTCCAGGCCTTGTATCCAACTGTATACAAGAATGTTAATGAGTATGGTAATAGATTTTGCAAAGGTGTAAGTACTAGCTTAATCAGATTGCTTTATTCACTTTTTGTGAACCAATTATGATAGACTTTACTATATGAACTTTATCAGGGCTTTTTTGGGCTGTATCAAGGTGCTAGCAATCATGAGGAGCTTCATAATTTGATGAAAGCAACTGTCATGATCCGCAGGTTGAAGAAAGACGTTCTTTCACAGTTGCCTGTTAAACGCAGACAACAGGTGAACTTGTTGGGCTTGTCTGATTGATGGGAAATAAAGATTAACTTCATCCTGTAATTGGCTAAACACTCAACTTTTCTCTGATCCAGAAAATTTGTGATAAAGAATGTGGAATTTCATTAAAATTCAACAGCTCCACATATCTTCTTACTGCTAACATGACCTTCTGATGAAGTTCCTGCTTGCAAGTTATTTCCATTCCTTGTGTTGACTTGGTTGTTTATTCTAAATGCTTAAAACCAAAAGCATTTCGTTTTATACATAGTATTTGGAAAACTTGGCTATCTTCCACAGTTAAATAAACTTTTGGGATGTAACTTATGGCTGATATTTTGGTTCATATTATGCTGTTGTGATTCTTACCTATCTAACCCTAATGTTTTTACTTGCATTGTGAACCTACCCAGGTCTTTCTGGATTTAAGCGAGAAGGATATGAGACATATTCGTGCTCTGTTTCATGAGGTATTCTATTTTTATTACATATCAACTTACTTCATAGCATACAAGTAATAGGAAATCATTTCTAGGTAGCTCAATGGATATGCATTTCATATAGTGCATATACATTTAGATCCTATGCATTACTGAAGAACCTTATCATGATATGCTGATATGGCTTTTGCCCTCCATGTGCAGCAAACCATTCGATTCATATATAACACATATTTCAAAGCTAACCTATATATTTCTTCCCAATTTCAGCTGAAAAACAGAATTACGTTACACTTATCTTTGTGCTTTTGAAAAACATTTGTTTTGTTGCACCCGTAGCAGCCTTGAATGCTATATTTATGCGCGAAAGAGCTATGATGCAGTGTGCTCTCTTGTAGTTGGAGACTGTGAAGATCAAAATCCAGTCCTGTGACTCTAAGGAGACGATGGACTCTCTCAAATTTGCTCAAAAGAATCTTATTAACAAGGTGATCTGAATATTTTCATGCTCCGCTATTTCTGGTGATTATTACTGCAAACTAGAATATTCTACCCTTCCAACTGTCAAATAAGCTGCATCAATATATAGAAACAAAATGAATATTACCTAGAATTGCAAATTTTCTATTTTATCCAAAATTCCAAATATCACGGAAATGCATTGTCGCACAAGATAGGGCTTGAAGTTTTCCATGGCAAATGCATGGAATTGATCAAATCCCCTCCCCTTTGTATGCCACCAATTCTTTTCCATCTTTGTACTCAAAATTCAATTTCTGTTATATGTGCTTGACGTTGAGATTTGAGTTCTTTGGAAGTGGTTTTATTCTTGTATCGGTGCTCGAATGTCATTCTTAATCACAGATCTACAACGATTCAGCTGAAGCCAAAATTCCAGCAGTGCTAGATTACCTGGGTACTGTAATTGAGGTAACTGTACAAACTATTGTGAATTGTCCATTTATTCTTACCTTGTGGGATCAGATGTGAGTAGCCTTTCATAAACTGGCTAACCGTTAGTTTCTGGATTACCAAAAAGGAAAAAACTCACTAATTTGAATAAAATTACACTGTGATACTTGTGATCCACATAATTCTGGCCACGATCCATGATCTTTGACAGGACCTGCATTGATACATGATATTACTTGATATTTAGAATCAATAACATGCTGTTTCAATTGGTCTTCAAACTGGCTCTGAAATGTTCTTCCTAGCCTGTCTTGTGACAGCACTCTTTTGGTCCATTATTTACTTTATAGCAGTACAAATCTTGTAAAGCTATCCTGTCACCGCAAGCATTACTAATACTTCCATTGTTTTTCAGGCTGATTGCAAATTTTTAATATTTGCACATCATCAACCTATGATTGAAGCTATTCACCAGCATCTATTGGTAAGCACTGAAAATGCATTTCAATTGGACCGATTATCGATATGCTGGCCTACTTACCATCATTTTTCAGAAAAAGAAAGTTAAGTGCATAAGAATTGATGGCCAAACACCTGCACCTGTAAGGCAAACTTTAGTCACAGATTTCCAGAATGAGGATGACATCAAGGCAGCAGTGGTATGTGTTAGAATTTGTGTGCTTTATTTTATTATTGGAATTTTGCTCAAATCTTACTTAGCAAATATTATCTTACAGCTAGATTTTCTGAGGTTACTTATTGCATATAAAATAGAAATATGTGTAAAGGCTTACATTTTAGGGTTAATTAAAGGGGCGAAACCCCCAATGTTTGGTCACCAGTACGTTTTTTTCTGAAAAAAATCTGTCCTTCCCAGCCAAATGATCTGTGGTTGGGGCAACTTGACTGAACCTACCACTGCTAAATCATTTGTGGTTGGGGCAACTTGAGTACTTGACTGATCTGCTAACAATGAGAGCTCAGTATACGTGGTGACATTATGTAATGTGCCAATGTTTCACTATACTGGCTAGTTGAAAACAATTTTGGTCCTTCATTGGCTTCAATCTCATGATATCCTAACACTGTGTAGTTATCCATAAAAGCTGGAGGTGTTGGGTTAACTTTGACAGCCGCGAGTACAGTAATCTTTGCTGAGTTATCATGGACTCCAGGTGACCTTATTCAAGCTGAAGATCGTGCCCACCGGATTGGTCAGGTGAATATTTGCATCCCTTGTTCTAGAATAAAGTGAAAGTAGTTGGATATATTTCTGTTACAGTTATTTTGTAGCAACACAGCCCTTAAAAAATCTGTAAATTTTGTATTCCCTCTGTGTGAAAATATAAGCGTATTAGCTTTTTACATGGTCTCAAACCTTATTCTTTGACTATTAATTTCTTTTACAATATATTATTAACAACTATAAAATTAACGTAATATGAAAATATTTTCAAATATGAATCTAATGGTACTACATTCATGACACAAAACACATATATTGTTAGCTCAATTATTAGTCAAAATTTTCAAATATTAACTTTATGAAAACCAAGCACATCTTATATTTTAGAATAGAGTGAGTAATTGATTAATGTGACAAGCCGGAAACCTTTTCTCAGAAATTTGGAATTTTAGTGTTCTTTAAATATTTTTTAGGCTTTCAATGGATGAACTTCATAGGTAATTTGAGGTTTCACTCACTTGATTGTTATATTTCTAAATTTTTCCAGGTGTCTTCAGTGAACATATATTACCTTCTTGCAAATGATACCGTGGATGATATTATATGGTACATCCCAGGCTTTGTTTTCACGTCATAAGTGTTGTACTTTAGATCTTGTACTCAAATGGTCATTCTTACCTTATGTTTTCCAGGGACGTTGTTCAAGGCAAACTTGAGAATTTGGGACAGGTTCTCACACACACTCTCTCTACTCTCTCCCCACAATGGGCATTTTTTTTTTCTCCTATTAGGATAAAGCACATTTTTTGTGGGGGAGAATAATAGCTGATCCTTGGCTTTGCTGGGGTGGTGATAGATAAAATTAGCGTACAACTGTTTACAGTTCCTTTTTGTTATATCAGACTTAAGTTCCCTTGCGTGATTTGCTTGGTAGCAACTAACAAGTTAACATGAAATAGTACGTAACAACATTTACCCATAAAGTTCGAAAATGTTGTGTTCATCATTTGTAAATCTCTGCCATGCATATGTCTACATAAGGCTCAACCAAACTATATATTTACCTCTTCTGCATGAGAATGATTCTGAAGAGAGCGTCCTTTTTTTCCCCCTGTTCTCAGATGCTGGACGGGCAGGAGAAAACACTGGACGTGTCCCAGAGCGACACTAGGTCGAGCCCCTCCAAGCAGAAGACGCTCGACACCTACCTCAAGCGATGCAGCAATTCCATAGAAGCTCACCCCAAACCCAAGAACCCTAGGTTCTGACTGTTCTTGGGTTTTCGCCATAGGTTTTTGTTTGGCGTGACCCGCTTACTTTAACTGTATCGTCCTCTGCATAAACAAGCGAGACAAATGCAGTGTCAGTTATCCGTGTTAGCACTTAAGCGCCTGCTGGTATAATGATCACAATCGTGCTGTATTTTGGACCTCCTGTAAGATAAGATACTGGTATATCATCTTAATCAATACTGTACGCTCCACTCTTGTTACATTACCTGAAATTATATGTTTTTCTATTGACAAATGATCAATTATATGAATTGCCATCAATTAATACGAGTTGTATAAAGCACCGTGGTCTTGTTAAGTGCATAAAAATTTTAGATGTGGAATAGTTTTTCCCCCCTATAATAGGTAAATAAAATTAACTCTAATAATAAAAATTAATGGGTCCACCCTAAATTATGGACTGAAATAGAAACAAAAATCTCTCTCCCTCTATCACACGTTGAAATAGAAACAAAAACTGCTTTCTCTCTGCCACACGTCATTCTCTCCTCTTGCCATGCGCCAGATTGAAAGCGTGACCTCTTTACAACTTGTGGAGAGTGAGTTCTTGGGGCTTGATGACTCAAACTTTTTTGGCACCCACTATTGTAGCTTAGTTTTTTGAAGACAATTTTTTGCGAGTGAGGCTATCAGTGAAGTTTATGTGACAGGCATTCCTCTATTTTAAAATATAAAAAATTAGTACTGTATTAGAAACAAACAAAAAAAAAACTGTTCTCATGTACGTGTTATTATATTTTAGGATGGAGGAAGCAGATGATATTTGAAGGACCGTCTAAATGGGCCTAGGTCATAATGGAGCTATGAAGGCCCAGATTTGGCAAGAACGGCCCATTTGGGGCCTTATCTAGGATCAGCCTAGTGCAATATTAGGCTGGCCGCGCGGGCCCATCTGCAGAGAGACGTTTGGTTTGGGCTGTCAAAGAGAGACAGAAACCTAAAGGAAGGTTGGCCGCGCAGCTGAGCTCGCCCCCACTCCGGCGGCGGCCGCGCCTCCCCTCCTCCCCGTGCTGGAGCCGACGCTCGCCGACTCCAGCGTGCACCGGAGGCGGCGAGGTCGACGCCGCGACTGCGAACGAAGGCCTTTAACCCTGCGGCGGCTGCTACGTGCGAGGTAATCTCCGGCTGCAGTGTCCCGATTTGGCAGATTAAGTAGTAGCATTATTCAGGTGCGTATGGGCATCATTCATCTCTCTGGTGTTTGGATTTGGGCTATCGGAATGGGCAATTGGTAGATAGATAGGTGTGCAATGTACGGATATTTGTTGAACTTATCCAGGATGCTATGGTCTGAAGCCGGAAATAATGGCTTGGCTTGGTTGTATTCTGCTGCTTTTTATAGGTTTATCCCCAGTTGTTACAGCGATTCTCTGTTTGGTGCCCATGAGCAAGAAGAAGAAGAACAAATCTCAAGCGCCAATAAAGGCGCCGTTCAAAGATGCCGAACAAGGGTATCATCATTGCTCTACTGTGTTTGCTTTTAGTTGTTGTTTTAGGGTGTGTTTAAAGGTGAGCGAAGAAAATGAAGATGATCATGTAAAAATGAGAAGTCTCATCAGTGAATGATTAATTAAGTATTAGCTATTGTAAATTTAAAAAAATATATTAATATGATTTCTAAAGTAACTTTTAAATATAAAATTTTTATAAAAAAATCACCGTTTAGTAGTTTGGGAAGCGTCCTTATAGGAAAAGAGGGGAGTTAAACTCCTGCTCTGCCAAATGGAGCCTTAGTTGTTGGAGTCAATTTATTATAAGAATAATTTCTAGAGACTGATTCACTTTGCATTTTCTTGCTGAGCAGAATAACTTCTGATTACATTGGAGGAGATGCTCTTGATGACCTATTGTCGAAGCTTATTAGGTCACTAACTAATTCTCTCTCCATCAAGGCTCAACCTCTCCTTGGTGTGTTGCTTGCTTTTGATTCTGAAAAAATGTACTGTTCTTTAGGAGCGTCGAGGTTGCAAAGGCTTCAAGGGAAGGGTTGCCGGAAAAGATATGGATGAAGGTATTTCCACCCTTTATTAAATTTCACACACTTTTAGTGTTACCTGTAGATTCTAGTGACTAAGTTCAGAAGACTTTGATGTTCATTTCCATGGACTACTTTTGTCCTTATAGCGACAATTTGCTATTGGGGTCAATGATGTTACAAGGGTTCTTGAGCGAATGCCTGCTGCTGCTCATTCTGGCCATTGTTCTAGTGAAGCACTAACTGGCAAAGTTCTGCGTGGAGCTCCTTCAGTGTCACTTCAGGTTGATTTCTTTTCTTGCTATTGCTGAGCCTTCAGAGTTTGTCAGCCTTCTTTATGAAGTCTGAGTTTAGCTTGTCCAGTTGTATATATCTATTAGTTCAAAGGAAACTGTTGTTTAATTAAAGAATAGATATGCTTTAATGCATAACAATGAGTGCACTGCCCTCTTGAAACAATGAGTGCTTTACAGCTTGCCAGTAAATTGTTCTTGAATGTAGTTTTGAACATATTTTAGGCAAGATTATGTACTGCAATGTCAGACCTTACCGCATTAGTATCAATTCGTTAGTGATTTATCAAACTCTGTTCTGCTGCAAAGTTTAAACATTATATCTTCATACCATGCTCCCTATTTTCTGTCATATATCAATATATGTAGCCAACACAAAAATGATATCTGATGGTAAGGTTCAGTCAAGAGCAACAAAAGGGTGGTTTGAAGTGTTACATATGTCCTTAGGCACAATGTCTATATGCATAACATCAATGCTGATACGTATTTCTCATCTTGTAACATGATATTGTAGGCTGTCCTTGTAGCTGCCGATTGCAATCCTAAATGGTTGACAAAACACATACCAACCCTGGCATCTACAAGGCAAGTTCCTGTGTTGTGCCTCAAGGACAACAAAGAAAGTTCACTGAGGTTAGGTCAGGTGGTGAATGTCAGAACAGCTCTGGCTATTGGAATAAAGGTCGGCTTTTGATTTCTTGTAGGTTGCAATGCCTTTATTGTTCCTTGAAAGCATTCCAATGACTTTTTTCATATGATGATGCATACTAGGCCAGAGATAGCATAATCAATAAGGCTATAGATGAAGTCCTGAAGACTGCTAATCTGGTTGCCAAGGAATCGTAACTGAGATCCCGGTCCAATCACGGTGACATGATGGGCAAAATTTGGACCTCTGGATGCTCAGCATTTCAGTGGCATTTTGCCAGGTGGTCATGAGGATGAGCATTGGCTTAGAGAAGTTTTTTAAGGAAAGCAAGGATGTTACTGAATTTTGTGGCATGCAAATATGCAACCTTACCTTGATTTTTTTTTCAAAAACTTAATTTATTCCTCCCAGATTCATGAATAGGGCAGGCTTGTTTGCTGTTTAGTTGTACTAAGTATGTGTAGGATAGCATGTTATCTACAGTGCAATTTTCTCGAGGTTTGTGAATTTTCTTTGAAGATCATAGGCAAGGTTGGCATTCTTAGTAGTGCGTACGTATGTGCACAATGTAGCCTTGTGGATGTTTGCTGTGCTTAACCTTTGTAGCTTAATCAGAAGACGCACCGCCATTACTAAGTGCTCTCTCCCAAAAAAAAAAAACAATTTCTAGAAATAAATTTAGACATGCGGCGGTCACACTATGGACCACCTATGAAAATAACCTTATAATATACCTATAAAAATAATACCAGGTGTTCAGAAAAAAATATTTTTTGGCCGTGGCTTCTCAGTAGCTGAAGAGGTCACCATGCCCCTCTTAGATCTCTCCATGCAAAAGCGAGTAGCAACAGCGGGCAACCACAAATGTCATACAAAAAACATGCGAAGGAGCCACATGCGAGCAACTAGCATGCACACGGAAACGACGACACAAAAGGGAGCACAGATCTCAACGCAAAATCTAACGGTTTAAAAATCAGAGGGATTTTCTACTACTTGGGGCATCCACATGTAACAAAGAAAAAAGCATGTAATAAACATTGAATGCGTCCTTGTTATCAGGTATGACATAAGGTGGAAGTAGTAAATAAAACTACCGTGCTACTGCTACCTAAATAAATTTTATGGTGGGTCCTACTTTATTCTCTCCACTCTACGTATACACATTGTGGTATTTCGTCTTACTCACAAGGTCTAATAGTATATGGATATTGGTCTTTAGAAGTCAGTTGTAATTGATCAATAAAAATACAAGTTAACTGTTCATAGACACATGTTATTAAAAGTTTCAGCAGTAAAATTAAGCAAGGGAATTCGTCCGTCCGCTTCTTCCTTGCAGCGACCCAGAAAAACTTGGCCTTGGTTGCGCGAAGCCGTGAACCGCCGGCGAACCGGATGACGCGGTGGTAAGCCAGAGCGACCCAGCGCTGCGACGGATGCGCCTCATTTCGCCCCCCATCCCCAAAATCTAGGGTTTGCTCCTCTCATCGTCGCCAGGCTCAGGCTCGTCGCGCGCGCCTGCGCCCTCCACCTCGGCGCCGGTGAAGCACCTCCCTCCAGTCGGTCGGTGGCTCTCCCCGTCGTCTCTCTCCGTTTGCTGGCCCCGGTCGCCCTCAGCTCTCCGGCCGGCTGCCTCCCTCGTCAGTCTCTCAGGTAATGGCCTGCCTGGACGGTGCTCCCGCTTCTCCAATTTCCTCCCCTCTCTTTTGGTTTCGTCTGATTTGTGTGGATTAATTAATACATGTGCACCCCCCCCCCCCTTCATAAACCGGCTAGATCTACTAGATAGATGTTAGATTTTGAGTGGAATGATTATGCCATTACTATTTTGCCACGTCTGTTTTCTCATGGGTTGAGGTTTATATATGGCATACCGCTGACTCTTGTTGATCTGCTACATCTTAGGTTTCCCTTCTTGCATTCCATGCCTGAGCAAATTTTGGATGCTAAATTTTGTTTTGTCCATTTAAGGATTTGCTAGATCTGTTAATTTGTTATTAAGCATGTTGGCATTGTTCTTTGCATGATATGTTGTTTGACGGTGTACTCATTCCGGTTGGTTCTGTTGCCCTGTTGTTGTGCACGTTATCTTGCCTCGTGTGTTATGTCTCACCAAGGTAGATGATGGTATGCCACTGAAGGTAGCATCCCTTGGATGTGGCAGCCTGGCATATATATACATGCATATAAATTTGACCTGCAATAGTTTACAATGACGAAACCATCATGTAAAATGTGTATTCACAATGTGTTATATATGCTATTTGCAAAGATGGAAGAAATGCAACGTGTTTGGCAGGCCCTAATCGCTAAATCTGCTGGGTAAGTTGCTGTAATTTATGCCTACATGCTTTTCGTTATACAAAGAGCTAGGCGACATACCCCTAGGATCTCCTATAGCCCAATGTTTGAAAGAGACATAGCTGGACAATCCAACCTGCCCAAGTTAGCTTCTTTAAGTTTTACTTCAATCCTGGTCCTACCATGATTGCAAACACATGAATGGAGGTTGGCAAAGGGCTCTCTTATGCCAGAACTTGGTTCAAAATTTATCATTTTCTACTCAAAATCAATGGGAGAAATACGCTTCTCTCAATCTAAAAAGCACCTTATCCGCTGAACAGTGCACTACTAAGCATTACTCGACAAGCATCTTTCTTCCTGCACTTCAAACAAAGAAATGAAAGAAACACATCCTTAGACTGAATAAGTGCCTATGATTCAACTCTTATTGGAAATGCTAATTTTTCTTTGTTAAGGGTACTACCAATTGACACACAGGAAAAGAATAGGAAAATGAAGCTTTTTTTGTCAGTTATAGTTCCTAATTACGCATCGTTATGGAAAGGCACAATTACAATACCATCTTGGAGTTAGTCCTTTTATCCTACAAAATTGCTAACCACAACAACAAAAGCATCGACATATATAAAGATATATGGAAGGGTATTTTGCTATGCCATTGTGATCAAGGCTCCAATTTACATGCAAAAAATATGCGAAGCACTGCTTTGGTATTAGTGTATTGTTGGTTCAATAGCTCAAATTTTGACTAAAGGGCACCCTTTTTGCTTAGGCATCTTTGTATTTATATCAAATACCCCCAATATTGTAACAATAATCTCCTAAATCTTCTCTGGGAATGCTAAAATCTATTTGTTCAGTTCAAATTTGGCCATCCAGTATGAGATCCCGACCTATACACTCCCATTAGAAATTCCACAAATTTAGCTGGAAGGAATGACCAGAACCAACCACAAAACATTCCAATCTAATGTGTTTCATTGATTTGATTATTTAAAATTTTCTAGTTGTTGCTACCCGTTTATCTATGTTCCTACCCATCTTTGGTTTTGTTCCCATAATGTCTGCCTGTGACTTCCCTTAGTTTGCTGGCTTGTTTTAAAGAGGAAGTCTGGTGCAATAGTAAAGCTGCAATTGGTAGTAATGTTGCTAATGAGTTTTTTCTTGTATCGTTGCAACGATTAAGGAGGATTGTTTTATTTGTTTTTCATTTTGACAAGAATATTGCGCGACGAAAAGTTTTACACTTTGCAGATTTTCTTTTTGTAAAATTACAGCCTTAATTAAGTAATTCTGCTTGGTTTCATATGCGAGTTGACTCACAAAGATTATAATTGTGTGGATGCCTCTTTTCCTTGTTTGATTATGTTAGGGTCTACATCTTTTTGTTAGGATATATTAAATTATGCATTTCACTGCATCTGTGGTGGGGCTCATCCCTTCAATCATGTTCCATGTTAAACTTCCCTCCCCTGCCAATCCAATGGAACAGCAAATGGTGATCCCAGTGCCCAAGGAAATTGGTACCTTTGAAACTTGGACAGTTGTGATCTGTATTTCTGTTTCATGCATTTAGTTGCACCCTTTAACTATCCTTCCATAAAGCTCTTTTTTTACTACTTTTGCTTGTGGCTTCTGTTTGACAAACGATGAAAATGACCAGATATTAGAACAAGGAAATACTTGGCCGAGGAAGACTCCTCTGCAGTACCTAGTAGTTTTTTTTTCCTTATAACAAATCAACTGTAACCATATATCCACAATTCCATGCAATTCACATGATGGTGGTTTGCTAGACAAGTTTCTGAAGAAATGACAAGAAGTGCAAGGGCAAGGAGACATGTGGCTCATCAGTTCAGACCCACCCCCTATCCCATTCCTTTATACTGCTGGAAGGCAATGAAAGAATCGAACCGAAAGAAAACTCTGCCAGGTATGCCGAAGATGGACTGGGAAGATGCCAACTGCTCTGTGTGCATGGAATACCCACATAATGCCGTTCTCCTCCTTTGTTCCTCGCATGATAAAGGTTGTCACCCTTACATGTGTGGAACTAGTTACCGCCACTCAAATTGCCTTGATCAGTTCAAGAAGGCTTACACCAAGGGGGCATTGCTTGAGGAACTTCCTGCTAACACTATTGGCACGAACTTGGATTCCGTGCCATTAGCTGCAGGTGAAAAAAATGAGTCAGCTGATCTTGCATGTCCACTGTGTCGTGGAAAGGTGAAGGGATGGACTATAGTAGAACCAGCTCGAAGTTATCTCAATGGAAAAAGGAGGACATGCATGCAGGATGGTTGCTCATTTGTAGGGACCTACAAGGAACTCTGCAAACATGTAAAGTCAGAGCACCCTCTTGCAAAGCCAAGGGAAGTGAATCCCACCCTTGAACAGAAGTGGAGATTGCTAGAGATTGAGAGAGAGAGGCAAGATGCGCTCAGTATGATAACATCAACAATGGGGAGGGCGATCGTTTTCGGTGATTATGTTCTAGACTTGGAGGATGGAGATGATTTGGATGTCTTGGAGGATGAAGATGATTTGGATGATGCAGAAAGTGACGAAGATGGCAATGCCAATGGACATGGGACAGCAGATAACACCAGAAGAATGTTATTGTTTCTAATGAGTCAAGTTGCTCGGCATCATCAGAACCAAAGGCTTCAGAATGCAAATGGTTCATCAGGTGCAGAGGACAATTATGCGATGGGCAGCGTTGCAAATAGAACCACTCCTTACCCTTACCCTTTGGAAGGAGACGATGAGGATGATTTGGTTGTGGCCGGAGGCGGAAGCACCGGTATGATTAGACCGGAGAGGCGGCGGCGCCGCCGCCGTAGAAACCGCGAGAGGTTGTTCTTAGGTGCTAATTGAGACGACAGGGGCAAATATCACCTAACATTGCACAATCAGTTTTCTGGTGCATAGAATTCATCGATTTCAATCTCAATTTACTTGTTCATGATCATGTATGTACCAAGTATAGTTGTCTGAACCTTCTACCTCATTGTTCCACTTCAATGTATGACACCTTACAATCATTGTTGAAAAGGACCGCATCCATCTCGTGCTGTCTGTGTAGCCTTTATTTTCGAGCACTATATTCAGAAGCTCTGCTAATCTTAATCCAGTGGGGATCGTTTTAGATCTGCGGACTAAACATAGATTTAAGCATTTGCTAAATGGGAGGTATTAACATACGCTATTACTAGAACAAAACAAGCACCAACCAGATCGTACAGCGACCTGACCTCGTGTTTTAACCAAAAAAAAGCGCTGCAAAATACATTTTCACCGAGTTAGACACTTGCTCGTTGAAGTGCCCTACACTTTTTTGACAACAACACACATGCTCTAACCGATTTCCCGTAACAGAACATCACAATTTTTTGTTGACAAGTATATTCTGCAGAACACGTGTAAATATAACCATATTTAGGCTTATTTGAAACAAATGATATGTGCAGGAATTTTATAGGATTTTTTCTTTTTGTCTTTTTGAAACAAATGATTGGATCTTTCTAAATCTTATAAAATTTCTAAGGAATGTCTTAATGCACAAAGATTCCGAAGAAAATTTAACCAGAGCTCCAACTAATAAAATTTTCATCTGTCTCTCTTATCTAATTTCTATATTTTTCTTACACTCTACTCTAGAACGATTATTGTAATATTTTTTTTCTATATTTTACACTTACATTATTGTATCATATGTTTTTCCTATATCTCTATTTTCTTAATCCTGAGTTTCAAAGTAGTATATTTACTCTCTTACTCTGCTGAGCGCGCCTCTAAGTGCACCCTATCTTTGGCCTTTTCCGTTTTATTAGTTTCTAGGCACCCTCCCAGACCCACCTTTAGTTTTTCCATTTTTTGCCCGGGTGCTCCCACCCCTTTCCTCGTTTTACCTTTGCCAGTAAAAAAATTATCTGTTATTCCCTCACTTCCCGCTAGCCCGATAGCCTATTAGTAAATAAATTACTATTGAAAATAAATTATTTCCTTCACACTAAACTACCTATTACCTTTTTGTAAAAAAGGTTAATTTTAGAAAACTGCAACTATTATGTCAAACCAGTTTATCACATAACCATAAAATTTGTTCAAATAAAAGTTATAGTTTTTAATAATATACTATTGTTCTACGAAATGTCTAAATTTGTAGTAAAGTGATAGCTTTGATAAGATATTTGTATTTGATAAGATGTTTGTAGTTTTTTAGAATTTACTTAAAAAATATATATTCTCCTCTTGTGCCTTTTCGTAAAAGAAACCCAGTTCTCCCCTTGTGTCTGGCTGTCTGCCTAACTTAAATGAACCCTCTCTCTCAAAAAAAACTTAAGTATGTCTCTGCCTCTATATGAGAGCAATAATTTTTTTTACTAACAGCTATTTACTTCGTTTTACCAGGGAGGAATTGACAGTAATTTCTTTGCACATAGACAATATGTAAATTATAATTTTATTACGCATGTGTATTTTGTTACAGTGAATCACATACTGTAGAATAAATAATTTAAACGCTTAATCACGCAGGAGTAATAAAATTATGCATCGGTATACGCACTCCAATAAAAATCAGCAAATATATTCAGATGGATATGAGGAGACCTAGTGTATAAATATACGGCCCTAACAAGAGGATAGAGATGAAAACTCAATTGAAGATAAATTCAAGATAATTTAAGACAAGCCAGAACACATTAGAAGCCACAAGAGATTTTGACCCGGGCCAGGAGACAAGCCTTAAGAGCCCTTTCACTGAGATCACGAACAGATCTCGTTGACCACTCTCTTATCGAAATCCTGACGAGACTCCTAGACTAGATTCACTTACTTCGGTCCTTATAATCATAATCATATGTATCTCTATAACTATACTTTTTATATATATATATATATATATAATCAATACCAATATGACGTGGTCTATTACCAAACATATATAAAAATCCCTCCTTACCTAACAAAAATCTCAAAAATTTGGACTAGCCCAGTGGTTTAATAGGGAAAAACCCAGTAATAGTGTCTCTCACGATCCGGTTTGCATCGAGAATCGTTCATGCTATTGGACTAGAGCGATCTGAGAACACGACTATGAACTGCCGAAGAACACAGGTGAGAGACTTCCCAGCACCACCCCTCCACCAACGCACTAACATATCACTTGTGGTATTTGCTAAACGGCGATTCAGCACTTGAATCAGTGGGCTAGACGGTCCGATCGATGGACCAGGGAAACGAGGGCTGTGCCAGATTGACCATCAGTCTGAGTTTTTTTTACTATGTAGGAGATACAACAGTCGAACATACAACTTTATTGTTGTCATATATTTATTAATGACAGGAAATTTACTTCTTTAAAATATGCGAATTGGGTACATTCAATATGCGATTGTGGGGAATTCATTGGCCCAATAGCATCATTAATGATAATTGGATTGATGAATAGCGCAGTTTGCATTATTTTCTCATGTCCAAAGGAACATCTAAGCCATCTTTAAAAGACAAACTTGACAGTTAATTTCTATTGCAGAACATTTTAAAAAAAACATCACGTAAATAAAACATGCATCGTGTGTGGATGTGTACGTGCACATATATTACTAGCCAGCACCGGCATGTTGCTGCGGGTGCAAACATAACCATATATATTTGTAAATATAGTTGAATCAAATGTAGAAATATTATACAGAGTAGAACACATGTTTAACATGATTATTTTATTTGATATCATACGGCGACTTCAGTTGATATGAGGGCACAGCTCATTTTACATGACTATATGGCTAGATGGCTAGAATATATATATATAGCATTTTTAAGGGTATCAAAGGATTTAACATTGAGCACACAAGGCGCATGAAAAATAAGTTAGATAAAATCCAACATTCCTTGGTGCTGACGGCCTCTAGAATTCATGGTTTACAAAACATCACGATTACCTCATAATAACCACGTATAATAATCATCGCAATTTTTGAAACCTCACGTTTTTTCTTAGTTACCTCATAAAAACCGTGAGGGTTTTTATGGTACTGTCGGTAGTGGTAACCTTTTTTAGGGAAAAACTGCTATAATCACGCATTAAGCCATATTTGGTTTGGAGGAATCGAACTGTTTACTGTGAAAATCTTTTATGGACACCTGCTGTTCAAGGAAGAAAAAAAAATCAACTCATAATAGTGGGCATCTGAGCAAAGTAAGTACTGACCTTTCCTGCAGCTCCTCAATACCCCACTCAATTATGCAAAGCATTACAGTTACAATCAGCCACAAAATTGAGGAGAATGCCTAAGAAAAATTTCAGTACTAGGACTGGCTATTTTTGCAAAAAATACTGCAAGGTATATATGCTCTAGCTATGTTTAAGATAGATGGTATTAGTATTACTGCCAAATTGTGCTCCTATCATCTTGTTTCGGTGCAAAAGGAAGAGTATATGTGGTTGGCTACCATGAAGCCTTGATGTGACAAACAGTTAATTTGTGGTTTCTAGTATGAAGATATCAATAGTTTAGCAAGAAACAAAATGATCAATATACATGGTAGATGAGACCATGAACATGCAGTATGTTGTTCTTGCCAAATTCGCGTGTTTCACCATCAATGAAGCTGCACAGATTGCTCATATATAAGTGAAATGAATCATTTAAGATGCACAAAGTACGCAAAATAAACCTTCAGTTTTTAAACTGGATTACACAAGTAGTGGCACGCGCGGGGACATCGAACGGTGCACGTTCGGTATAGGAATGTTGCACCGTGGCGGGACGCTGCGCTCTCGCACTGGGCGCGCAGGAAAACTGACGGCTTCATATCGTATGATTAAGATGCATTAGAGTGATCAGACGTGGCATTCGTATAAGTTACTACTAGCTACTCTTAATTTTGTCCTCAAATTAATATCCTAGTTCAAATGTTTAATCAAGTAGCCATGGCAGATCTTGAGTGAAATATCAAGGGAGCCAAAATGCCAAATTAGGCAGGGGGAGGGTGGTGTATAGGTATTATTGGGTGAAGCTTATATATTTGCCAACTGGGGAGTATTCATTAACACACTTCTTAATCAAATACCGAATTTATTACTAAAACACACTACCTACTATTACAGTAATGCCAGGCCCGGCTGCTGTAAATGAGAAATCCATCAGACATACCCCCTTTGGACATAATTAATTAATTGATGTTTCGGACAACCGATTTATAAAGAAAATATGCCAAAACGTTTGTCTAAAGCGACAAATGAAACTGACCGGAGGCAGTAATTAAGGAATTAGGCCTTCCTGTCGCTGCTAGCTGCTAGCATGCTTCTAGTCAAGTTGAAAGTTGTCGTATGCCATTGCAACCCTTAAATGGCTAAAGAATGCATTACGAAGACTAGCATCTGTACAAGGGAGATTCCTGTATTGTGCGTCACTGACAACAAAGGTCGGCTTTTGACTTCCTTTAGGTTGCAATGTCTCTATTACCACCAGTTGCAATGTCTTTATTATCGCACGGTCAGTGAGCCACCTTAATCAACATGTGCTTAAAAAGGCCGAGCCATGCGATAACTAACATATGAATGATTATTAACTATACTAAGTTGAGTTATACATGGGTATACATTACTCACTAGGATTAAATTCTCATATCTTTCCAATAGGTTTTAACGAAGATAGAAATTTGCTACTGGCCTTTCTCTTTGAACACGTATTATGAGCGCATGCTAATAGGTGTGTCCATATGGTGTGTATGTGTGTGCACAGTGGCATGCATATCTTCCATGTAAAAACATGAGGAATTTTGGTCGTGGTATATGCTGCTGACCTCCTCAAGTATTACTGCTCAATCCATAATTGTAGCGAGTCTCTTTTGGTTATGTATTTACTGGGGTGTTTTTTCTTCATCTATTTGAAAATTTACTGGCATGTTGTACTGCCGCTACTACCTTAAAAAAAAAAAAGCTCCAAAGGTTGCTAATCTGGTTGCCGATGTTTTTTCCTCAACTATTCATAAGCATAGAGACTCCGCAACTATCAAAACTAGTGCAAAGTGGCTTTCTCATTAGTTTCCACGATGGTTTTGCTAACGTTACGTTGACTTTATCCACCCATGCTAACATGATAGTCTTATAATTTTTTTTTTGAGCCCACATGTGTTTCCACCCAACCCTCTGTCTGTGTCAACAAGCCTCTCTCTCTCTCTGCTTACCACCAAACACTGACATGCTCAGACTGCTGCCACCAAGGGGATGGGGAACTGGCAAGGCCAAACCTCCAGTCTTATCTTGAAATAATCTTGAGTCGAGTCGCACCGAGGAGAGATAAATGTGCACATTTTTAAATCTAAAATAAATTATTAGTAAAAATTAGAATTCTCTAGAGTATTCGATCCTAATATCCGGACCAGTCTCTTTGTTAGACAGAGAGACTTGTCCAGAGTATCCAGTATATGGTCTAAAAATTCCGAATCTTCTTCAAAATATCCAAAAAAACACTCAAAGGAGACGAACTCTTAGAGTTGGGAGGTTGGGAAGGATAAAAGGAAACAAAACGACAGAATAAAATATGTAACAGGACACTAGAAGATAAGTAAATTTTTCATCAAAATTTCTGATCAACTGATCCAATATTTCTGTTGAGAATTTCTAAAGAGCCGAATCTCACTCAATCCCTTATCTTACCAATTTCAATGCTAAAGACTCGTTTGACCTTTAAACTCTCATCAAAACGTAATACCTTGTTTGACCACCGAGATCTTCACTAGAACACCGTGCTCTCACTTTCTATTTAGCTTGCTCTATCAAACTAATATTTAACGTAAAACATAAAAATCTACTAATATACCTCTTTTCTTACAGAGATGAGAAAAATCTTCACAAATGTCTTGGGCAATTCATACATCAAATCCTAATAGGTAATGTCTAGGTGTCTAGGAGGTGATCCTATAGGACTAACAAACTTGAGTCTTTGATCCACAAGTACTCATCTAAATCTTAAAATCCACCCTCTTATAAATCAACAAAAAAACCCACTTGAAGGATATATTAGACTTATGATTTAAGAGAGTGGAGTGGGAACGTCTATAAAGCTCTTGAGAGCTTATGAATCAATAAGCAGCCCTCTCTCAAAGATAAATATATAAACCCATGAAGAATAACTCTTTAAGGCAAGGCCAAAATCTCTAGAAACTAATATCCCATCATATTGGAGAATAGAGAATTTGATTTGGTGGCCCGATCAAGTAGTAGGCAAGGATGAAATTAAGATGCATTTTGGATGGAGAATTTGGGATTTCAACATATAACGGCAAAAAAGGCCTCACGATAGCAGTTGCTCAGAATATATTTCACTTAATCGCTTGTTCCGACTCAAATAGCACATACTTGATGTTGAAATATGAAGTGTTATTTGACTCTCTCTATATGCATGCAACTTAATATGGTATCAGAGGACTTGAGTTTAAATTCTAGCTAACACCCAATTAAACTAAAAATTATAGTTAATTTCTATTCCACACCTGAGGTTTAAGGCCTTGCCTGAGAGGGCGTATTGGGATATAAAGCGAATTGCTTTGGGTTTGGAGTGTTAAAATATAAAGTGAATTGGCTGCTTTTCTCCGCTAGATTGAACTCTTTGGTGCATATAATTCAATACTTAGTCGACCATTGCGCGTGGTATTGTGGAAGGAATGAGTCAATAGGCTCTGAATTTTAGGTTGCCGATAGTTAACATGATAGCTGTTGTATGTCTGTTCATATCCACATGGCTAATTTATATGATAAAAGATCAAAATAATTCACTTACTGGTGTCACAAAGTAAAGCTCGCTGGTGTCACTGATTATAAAATAGAAGGGCTACTTAGGCCAGAACATAAGTAATTGGTGTCCGGTGACACCCATAGTTGCATACTGGCTCCACCACTGAATGTGGTGTGTACGTCTGTCTTCCATAGAATTCTAGGAAGAAAATTTTGGCCGTGGCATGCTACTAGTCTTCCTATTAAGCCCTATTTGTTTTCACTTAGGATTATTGTAATCTAGATTATTAGAAGTAATATGAAACAAACAAATATATTATTGTGATAGCTTATTATAATCTAGAGCGATTACTATAACCTGATAAACTCCTTCAAGGGTGTTTTTTTTTCTTCAGATTATTGGATGTTTAAAGACCCACTACCCTTGAGTAGTTCAAAGTAATTACCCACCTTGCTATCCATTATCTTTAGTCCTCACCCCTTCATCTCCTTACTCCTTAGAAATCGACGGATGGGCAAGCAAGTATGGCAGCGATGGACTGGGTGGGCGGTGGTGAGCGACGGCGGAGATGGAGCCTGCTGATGTGGAGGACACCCTCTCCTATGACCTATGGCAATGCGATGAATTTGTAAGAAACCAATCCCAATCCAAAGGCATCCATGGCATGGTTGGCCCCCATGGCTATAGCGGCTTCTTCGATGGGCCAGGTCGTCGACGAAGATGACGAATATGTAGGCACCAACGATCTTCATGGCTCACCTAGCCTCCATAGTGCCGATGGTAGTCAGGGATCACTCACCCTCCATGGGGCCAGGCACCGTGGCGCCAATGCGTTCTAGGCAGCGACGGATGCGTCCCCCCTACACGGTGCTATGGGCGGCGCGGTGGGCATGATGGTGGAATTGGACATGGGAGAAGAGCCACCACATAGTCGAGTTGCACTAGACCACCCTCGGCAACACGTGGTGGCTGAGTGAGGAAGGCGTCATACAAGCCGCCACAGCCATCGAGTAGTGGAGTTGTTGCCAAGCTAGTTTACGGTGACACCAAGGCGACGGCTGGTGCTGACAATGGATACACGGATGAATTTGTGGACAATGAGCCATCCAATGGGAATGTCACTCTTCCAATTGTATTTATAACATATTTGATTTATAATTCCTATCACTGCAATAAGAATTGTTTATACTTAGAAAACAACATATCTTTATATACGGAGAAGTGCCAACAATCAACAATTCACCTTCTAAAAGGACTCACTAATCTTTAATATGATGCTTTAATTTCGAATGCATGGACTTATGCATTAGAAGGATTACTATCTATTCATCTACATGATCTTTCAGTGACTATTTGTGTGATATCATTTGTTGCATTATTTGTAGACGAGCATGTATGGAAGTGCAGATGAGCATGAGGGTGAAACTTTTGTTGTTGCTAACAAACAACTAGATATGATGAGAAAAGTTAGACCTTTATTACAATATTTGTTATGTTCTATGCTGAGATTTATTCAAACAAGTTAAAGTATAGGTAAGTTAATTTAGCGGGCCATGGTTGGGTTATGAGAAACCTCAATGTTCCACAATATTATTATAACATGTTTAGAATGAGTAGGCCACTGTTTAAGAGGTTACATAATTTGTTAGTCTCATCTTATGGTTTGAAGTCAAGTAGTGAGATGGATTTGGTTGAAGTTTTAGGAATGTTTTTATGGACTATTGGAACTCCACAGTCATTTATTCAAGTTGAGAACCGATTTGAGAGGTCAAAAGGAACGATTAGTGAGAAATTCAAGAAAGTATTGTTAGAGTGTTTACCTCCTCTCAAAAGATCTTGTCGAACCTAGAGACCCACACCTCAGAACGATCCACCCAAGTCTACTTTGTGATCGGTTTGAGCCTCATTTCAACAATTGCATAGGTGCAATAGATGAGATGCATATACCAATTGTTATGCCCACATCAAAGGTGGTTCAACATGTGGGTAGTAATAAATATCCCACTCAAAATGCTTTAACCATTTGTGACTTTAACATAAGGTTTACATTCATTGTTGTGAGATGGCCTGGATCGGAACATGATACGAGGGTGTTCAATGATGCTTTATGCAAATATGCCACTATCTTCCCTCATCCTCCACCTGGTAAAGTCACATTTATCTTTTTAACAATCTCTTTTCATTAGTTTCAATGATAAAATGATGTCTCATAGTGTATGTTTATGCTAACATGAAAATTTTACCTTGTTGACTCGGGCTATCCAAATTGAATGGGATTTCTAGCTCCAAATAAAGGGACTAATTAACATTTACCGGAGCTTCAAGCACGTCTACGTCCTAGTGGCAAGAAGGAGGTGTTCAACCACTTGCATTCATCTCTTCGTAATGTGATTGAGCGTTCTTTTGGAGTTTTGAAGATGAACTGGAGAGTTCTATTAGACTTATCGAGTTATCCAATGCCCAAGTAAACAAAAATAATACATGCATGCATGGCGTTTCATAATTTCATTCGAGATAGTAAATTGAATGATGAAGAGTTTGATCGGTGTGATAATGATGAAAATTATATGTCGATTCTTTCATCTCAAGGGAATGTTAGTTAATTAAGAGACGAAGAGGGGACGCAAATGCCTTCTGTGATAATATTGCTAATGCTTTATTTGCTAGGAGATAGTAATTTGGTAGTAAGCCTAGTGTATCAACAAAATATTCATGAATGCTTTAATTATTAATATCTAATAAATTTTTATTTATCTACTTCAAATTTTGTATTTGTTGTATAAAGTCACAAAAGGATGAACAAGGCATCCAAAATAGTTAAGGGCATTCTAGACTTTAGCCTTACAAACCCAGTAATCCAGGCTTTCAATAATTAGTCGCGCCGGAACTCGCACGTGCGACAAGACCACGCCGACGCCTAGGAGGTCTGTCGGCTTCTCTCTATGGCTCGAGGTATGTGCGCCGAGGCCTAGGAGGTCCGCTTAGCTTTGGCGCGGGTCCCTCGGCTCGCTCTCTAGTCTCTCCGTTGTGACGATGTAGATTAGGGCGTGCTAGTTAATTTGACCCTGTAATTGATAAGAAGGTTAGGTGAACGGGTTAGTCGGACGATGGGCCGATACGAGCTCTCGTTGTCGGTTGGCCGCCGATAGGATCGAGTTGGTTATCGGTCGCGTCCGAATGGCTCCTACTATTGGCTGGTCACCAATAAGGATTAGGACGCTCTTACATCGGCTGGGGAGCCGATGAAGGTGTAGACTGATGTCGATGAAGGATGTGATGGCTCCGGGTATAGCGAAAGCGAGATTCTGATCCATCGATCGTAGAGTCGATGAGGGCACCAAAGGGTATTCAAAGAATAGCAAAGCATGTGGGATCTCTCTTAGTTACCGACGGAAGCTGTAACGCTCGTTCATCGGCTAGAAAGCAGATCGAGGCATATATGAACTAGCAATGAATCGTTTAAAAGACACATCAGCAGCAAATCCGATGCTACTTCGGATATGGTGGGCGATGAATAAAGAGAGGGGCCTGATCATCTCATAGCACGAGACCCATCACCCACTGTGACGATGCCGCAAGCATCGATCTCGAAGATCGGACCTAACCGAGACAGTAAGAGACTGAGGCCAACAACAACAAGATGGCGGACGCCAGATCGGTCGTGTTGAAGAAAAGGCAGAGTGAATTCATCGGCTAGCTGAGTTGATGAGAGGATATCTCTAAAGATATGCGTGCATCGACCGGAAGGCCGATGCACTAGGTATGACATTCGATAGAAGTTTCTGAAGACGAGTGCGTATTGGCTGAGGAGCCGATACGCTGTGCGTGTTGCTCAAAGTATAGATAAATCATCGGCTAACCACTCCGATGAAACGTCGGGTAGAAACTTATAGACCTATGACTCAATCTAGTATCGGTAGCCTCGTAGGTCGAACTTAACCAATGCAGCACGAGACCGATGATGGCAGAGAGAGTTTGGTAAATCGATAGATCTCGCACGGATGTGATGCGGTATGCTCGATCTGACTAAGAGGTTGAATCTAACCAATACAAATTTAGACAGAGAAAGACATATCGGGATAGTGGCGGGACTTACCCCTTCGTCGGATATCGAACTTAACTGATGTAGCTCCGCGTTGAGAGCCATAACCTGCCAGTAATTAACTAGATAAACTAGGGTGGTAATGCGTCGAAGTTGTATTAATTGAAGGATATCTTATAGGCTTTTAAGGGGTCTATATTTATATCCTGGTATTACAGAGTCCGATGCGGTTATAACAACCATCGAACGTTATTTCCTAAAAAAAATATAAAAGTAAAATATCTCTAAGCAAGTTAACTGAAGTAACTAAACCTTCCTATAAATATAAGATATAATTTACATAGATAAATTACCTTACCGTGAGTTTCACGGCTTCTTCTTAGACTGACCTCATTTGGATAGTCTTCTATAATTGGACCGAATTATTTCTCGCTTCGTTCGATTGGCTTTTTTCTTGTAGCAATCAGAATCTTCTTTACTATACCGATCGCCTTTCTAATCTATTTATGTGATTACCAAATTCTAGCGTTAACAAAAATCAAAAGAATGCCAAACAGCTCACACACTATTTTACTCCAGCTTATAATAATCTAGCTTATATTAATCTGGCTCATAATCTAGATTATAATAATCCAAGTGAAAACAAACAGGGCCTAAGTTGGCTGCCGATGAAATTAATGTAGCTGGTACTTCCAGCCCAATCATTTTAGTGGCATTGATAGGCCAAATCTGGGCCTATGGGTGATCATGATTTCTGTAGCATCTTGCCAGCAGGAGTCCTGGGCTTAGAGAAAATTGTTAAGGAGATCAGGGATGTTACTGAGCTGTGTAGTATGTAATAATCATACCTTGACATTTCAAGAATTTTTGCTGCCAAGAGTAATGAACAACAGTCCAGGCTTGTTTGTTAGGTTCGTGCTGTTAAGTTGAAGGGAGTATGTGAAGAATAGCAGGTTCTCTACAATACAATTTGCTCGAGGTCTGCAGTGAAGCTAGCTTTCCATCAGGTTGCCTTTTGATTTATCAGCCACAGTCAAAATTAGAGTTGATTTTAAATTTTTTTAATTATAATTTATTTTTCAGTCTTAACTTTTAAATCACTAAGAACATATATAAAGGTTTTATCTATTCATTATATTTTATTACTTTATTTATTTCTTCACGGTTTATTAGCCATAGAGGACCACTAGCTGCTTCTCTCTCTTGGATGATAGAGAATAGTTGTTTGTGCATACAATATATCAATATATGTCCACCACAATAATGCGATTGCAGATCAGGCCTTATGTTGTGCTCGGTCTTTGAACGTCGTAATTTTTAGCATACATTAGTATTAGTAGCATAATAGACGTTACATGCTTAATACAGGGACCTTGGGTGGCAACACCATTATTTTAAATATTGGCCTTTATGAATATTTGCATTATTTTCTCTAGTTAAAAAACATTTTATCTTGGAGAAGCACTGATGCTATAGTGATAGAGTTGTGGGTGTATGAGTCTATTCACCAAACCATAAAAATTTGGTGCCCACCACTATTACACACACAATTACGCTACCAATACTAATTCAATAAGATCAGACATTTGTCATTGGCCTATGACCCTTTAAGCGTGTCAGAAGGCATATTTCCCAAGTGTTTTAGCGTGGTGTAGTCACAAAAAATGTCATCTTGGACATTAACAAGGTCTTAAAATACAATACTTTGACTGTCAATTTTTGCTGCAAAATGTTTTATAAACCTAATAAAATTTTAATGTTACAAAAAATATATATTTTGAGACAAATCCGTGTATATAAATATCATGTCTCCAATTTAAATATTTGAAAAGATATTGGTGTTCAACGGTTTTAAAGTTTGACATGAATCATATTCGAAATGACATGTTTCCAGGAGAGACTATATCATAAGAGCTCACAAAATCAACATCATCTTTATTGAATGAAATGAAATGGAGGTGTGATACATTTTACACCTTTCCTCAGTGCACATCACGCAAAGAAATACGTCGAGATGCAAATTCAAAAAAAAAAAACAAAGATACATTTTTGCACATTCCTCGGTGCATACCACTCGTCACGCAAAGATGAAGGATATTGATATGGAAATTGAAAACACACACACAAAAAAAGCATATTTAGGGCTCGATCCGATCCACGGCCATCAACAGAGTACGTACGAACGTGCAGATTTATTACCATGAATGAATGCATCAGACGTAGCATTCGTAGAGCTTGATGTCAATCTGCAGCCGGAAGTATGATAAGTCCGCCGAGGCCTCGTCTGTGCTGAGCGTGGCGATGCCGCGCGCCATGAAGAAGTCACCGGTGCCACCAACGACAGAGATGTCCCTCGTCTTCTCCGACATGAGGTCGGCGCCCATGAGGTTGAGCGTGCCATGGTGCGCCGTGGAGTTGAACACAATGGAGAAGGCGAACCATGCGTTGGGCTCCTCCTTCTTATCGTAGAAGTAGAGCCCCTGCGCCCGCACCGCCGTCTCTTCCAGCGACGGCGGCAGCGCCTTCCCCTCCGTCATCGGGTCGTTGAACACCACCATCTCGCCGAAGAAGTAGCCGCTCTTCGACACGGCCGTGCTCAGCGCCGTCGGCTTGGTGGCCGCCGCCGACGTGGAGTTGGACGTGCTGTTGCTGTAGTCGTAGATGATGTCGTGGAGGTAGAGCCTCATCTCCTTGCACGGCTCGTCGTAGCTGGAGACGAAGCTCCTACCTCGGCGGCCATGCACAACGCTCGCCGAGCTAAGGCCGAGCAGAACAATGGCAGCGACGATCAGAGACGCCTTGGACCAAGTAGCCATCAGGCCTTGCAGTGTAATTAATGTAGCTAGCTAAGCTTAATTAAACTGTGAGCTCGAGAGATCGAAGCTAAGCTAGACTGTATAGTACGTGTTGCTAGCTACAGCTGTGATGTGGAGCTCGAGTTGTGCATGGCTCTTTATAGGGGTAGCAAAGGGAATATACACAGGTGTCCTACTGATCAGTACTGACCATTATGTCCCAAGATGACAAATTGTTTATTGCCAATTCCGAGTTGTTATGATGAAAAGAGGAAGTGTGATGTACGCAAAGTGACACTACTGTGTCTCCTGTGTTGCTTTGCTTGATTCTGACGCTGATAAATGCATATATTCTGTATTATATTGTAAGAGCATGCACGAGGCCCATACCATGAGCCCATACACAGATCGAACAGTGATAACTGACATGGCATAAGATCATGAGTTCATGAGTTCAACAGTGTATGCTTAGGATCGAAAATGATTTGGTTGTTATGTATAATAGGATTAATTAGTTTCTATGTTACTCCTATCTCTATAGGCTCGACATAAATTGTCTATGAAAATCTCTACCTTCAAGACGTATATTTTGCAATGCATATTGCATGCATAGAGACGATTTTTATACTTCGTTCTAGAGATCAGCTGGTGTATATGCAAATTAACCCAACACACTTTTTCTAGGTATGCCTCTGATGCAAAAGGCCACCAATCAGCATCCTTATATATGAATAACTATTTTGTGACCTTACTCAAGCTATAACGAAGCTATCATGATTTTTTTATTATTTAAACTTTTTTATTTTTTAGTTTAAAACTAAACCACTCGAAAACTTATTTTCAAATTGACAACTTTTAGTGACGCTACTCCCACTTGCATAGCCAAACAACATAGCTATGTTATTAGGAATTAGATTGATAATATTCTTCTACCGCTCCAGTCTAATTGGCATGACTAAATCCTACCACACTAATTAAATTGACGTGGGCAAACAATGTTACGACGCGGACCAAGTGAGATGATATGGAAAAAAATACAGATTTGAAAATAAGTTTTGAGATAGTTTAGTTTATAAATTTTAAAATAAAAAGGTTCTTATAATAATCAAACATCCCATTTGCCCTCCAGAATAAAACTGAGCACTGCTTTGCTCTCATGACTGAGATTCTTGTAGATCGCAATCCCATTTCTTTACTTGAAAGCATCACATTGGTTGCCTTACTGTCACATTTCGATGCACACTAGCTCAGAGACAGCATATAATAATAAAATGCTACTATTGATGAAGTCCTGAAGATTGGCAATCTAGTTGCTGGTCCCCTTTTCAAAAACAAAAACAAAACAAACCAAAAGGAAAAAAGCTAGTTGCGGATGAAAACGGAGTTCCCAGCCCAATTTCAGTAACATGCATGATAATGGGCGAAATTTGGGATTGGGTGTCACTGAAATGTGGGCTTTTGGAATGCCTGACTTGTGAAGAATTGTGAAAAAAAAAATCAATTTTACGTTTAGATCAAATTTCATTTATATCCTCTGATATAAAATTGGATATAATACGTCTTATAACTATTAAAACCAAAAACCAAAGTAAATCCTTAACAGTTTAGAAGACGGTCATGACACCTATATAATACGTTAATTTAGTCTTCACGTTAATCTAGCATTCATCCGAAGCGAAGATTGCCTAACGCTAAACGTGGCAATACAATTAGAAAAATGAAAAACAGACACGTGAAAGTCTCTTAGTAGAAAAATAAAACAATTGCAGTGGACCCATCTGCCATCCCCTCTTCTCTCCCTGACCTCTTCGGCTCTTCCTCATCTCTCCGGCCGGAGCTCAACCTCGAACGCAGCAGCGGCAGCGACAGCTGCAACGGAGCAGAGGGGACTGGGACGGGGGAGCTCGACGCTGACCCCGAGTCCCCGACGGCGGCGGCGACGGAGCGGAGGAGGATGCGGACGGGGGAGCTCGACACCGATGGAGCCAACGAGCTCTCTCTCGAGGCCAGCGGAGCAGCTCGGGGAGGCGACGGCGAACCTAGAGCTCGCCCACCCGCTCGCGCACACGAAGGGAGGCAACGGCGGCGGCCGAGGAGCCCGCGCGAGCTCACGCTCGCCCGCCCGTCCGCGCGCGCTCGACGCATGGGGGCGGAGGCGGCCAGCGAGCCCCGCGCGAAATCTCTTGCCTATCCGCCCACCGGGAGAAGCAGCCTTTCCTCCCCTAGACAAATCGACGCAGGCGGTGGCGCAGCAAGAAGCAGCGGCGAACTAGGAAGTAGCAGGGGGTTGCGGCCGTAGCATGGGGAAGGAGCAGAGGTCAGCGGCGGCACCTGACCTCCTCACTGGCTCCTGTGCCGACGGTGAGCCCTCCCGCGGCCGCCGCTACCCAACCTCCTCGCCGGCCTCCACAGCGGCTCCGCCTGACTCGCTAGCTTCCTCCTCCCCACCTCCATCTTCCATTCCCCTCCTTCCTCAGTGGTGGCGGTGGGGGCGAGCTTGATGCGGCGCTTCTTGTTGGCGGTGATGGCGGCGGAGGAGCAGTGGCGACCGGCACGTGCAGCGAGTCCTTCCTAAGGCGAGGATAAGCCGCGGCATCTGCTTGCCGGCAGCCATGCCGTCCACGAGATCGACGGCGACGAGGGCCATGGTGGAGTGGGCGCTGCCCCCATGCGCCGTACAACTTCACCTCCTTGGGCTGCTCCGCCGACACCACCTCAGGTGAAGCTCCGACAGGCTCGGACGGAGAAGGTGCGCCATCTCCATCACCGGGTGCAGCTCTCCTATAGTAGAGACAGGAGAGTGGAGAAGAGAGGAAAAGGAGATACTTTATTTATTTATTTTACCATGTGAATGACGTATGGGCTCTGGAAATTCTTTTAATTTTTTACGGTAGAATAAACACTGATTTGCTAAATGTAATTACAAGAAAGCGTTGCATATGTGCTAAATAGGACGAACGCTAAGTAAAATGGTAAGTAGACGTCACGTAGGAAGTAGAGTGGTCCTGGATTTTATAGTTGAAAGATGTTATATATTCGATTTTATGTAAAGAAGAGCTTTTCGAGAATTGTTTCTGCCAAGATTCGTGAGGAACAGGCCAGGCCTGTGTTGTTGTGGTTCGTGCTGTTAATTGGAGCCGAGTATGTGCAGAATAGCAGGTTTATGTACGATGCAATTTT
Source organism: Oryza coarctata (assembly GCA_030770085.1). Taxonomy (NCBI): domain Eukaryota; kingdom Viridiplantae; phylum Streptophyta; class Magnoliopsida; order Poales; family Poaceae; genus Oryza; species Oryza coarctata. Next base: position 18,831,544 of record CM061475.1, read on the forward strand.
CTTGAGGTCTGTCCTTATACTGTAACTCTGTCTACATTGCATCTATTATTTGGCCGCTGGCTATTAATATTTGTTTCATCTAAACAATGTTGGGCTTTATTGTTGGCTATTAATATTCATCTAAACAGTGTTGGTGTTATTGTTTTTAGTCCTTGCACGATCACGAGCTTTAAAGCTTAATAATTTTGGCTGAAAGCTCTCTTTTTTTCGAAAGGAGGCTGAAAGCTCTCAAGTTGAAGCCTAGGATCTAATTCTATTATTAAAAAAACAAGTAGAGGTTAGGTTACATAAGCGTTTAAAATTTTCACATTATTTTACTTTGCGATGCCGTAGAATATAAAACCACAACTCAGAAAAGCTCTCTGCATCTAATGTGACACATTTCGGAGACTCGTTTTAGGGAATTGAGAAATGAACTGATTTGGTTATACACATGTTTTGCTTATTGAGCAGGCGTGTTTTTAGGGCAAAAAACAGAGGCTTTGCCATGTGATACTCCGACAAGTGCACAGTAGCAGGCAACAAGCCAGGAGCAACGCAAGCTGCATGTTGGTTGGTTAGGTCGGTGACCACCAATTAGGAGTAGCATTGTTGGCTTCAATTTATATATAGGAGTAGTTCGCCACGATTAGGTCCTCTTTTTCTTTCTGTACGCGTTGTGGACAATGTCAAGCAACAAAATTACAGATTTTTTTCATGCTCGTGATCATTTCTTGAGAAGAACAAAATAGTGACGAAGAAACTAAACAAATCCAATGAGAGATGGATGGCACGTCTACACATGCACCCACACGGCCACGATCCATTTTTAACTTTAACTTAGGGGCTACAGTTTGACACGGTAATAGATGCCTTCGGTCTAAATATAGTATTTCTAAGCTGTGAATCGAATCGAAAGAGATGAAAATACCTATATTTTATGTTTTAGAACGAAGATGTTAGTTTATATAAAGATTTTTTTCTCACAAATCCCAATTTTTTGCATTAAAAACAGAAGGAGCACTCGGGAGTTTATTAATAACTGCTCTGCTCTGTACCCTGCACTGTTTGGCAGAGAATGGATGCCTGATCGATCGGGCAGGTAGATGTACATGCTGCTGTGCACGTGTGTTACGTGCTCACGCACACGTGCATCACGAGCTCCATGTGACCATGTGCTCTCTGCCCGTTTTCTACGCCCGTAGATGTCTCGCGCTAGACGCTAGTCCCTAAAAAAGTTACTTCTAGACGCGGCCGGCAGCATCAATTGGAGCAGCTGATGCACGCGCGCGCGAGAGATCCATCGCCTCGCCACGCCGCGGAGATGGAACGCAACCTATACCCCTCTGCTAGGTCTTATGGTTTATGGATAATAGGAAAGTCGTATATTTATAACATTATAAGACGTTTGATTTTTTAAAAAAGCTTAATCAAATTTATAAGAACATATATTAGTTATTGTAAACGTTAAAATTAAGTCTATTTATTTATTAAAAGAAATTATTATATAAAAAACTTTTGGAAAGCGAAAGCAAGCAATTACGCATCCCTTGTAAAAAGAACACTGCCTATTGAATTCGGGTTTCGGGATGCATCCAGCCCCGCCCCGGTGCTCGCTCGATCTCCTCCTCTCCTCGTGCAGCAGCCGCAACCGGCGGTGAGACCGCATGTGTCCTCGCCTAGCTAAGCGGCCGGCACCGCTCGATCGATCGATTCGCGGTGATTTCGACGTGGGCGGCGGCGACCGCCACCACCGATCGACTGAACCGGGACGTTGTGTTTGGGTGGTGGTGGTGGTTTTTTTGCTGGTTATTTAGGCGGCGAGTCCGTGCAGCGGGCACGGGTTGCTCGATCAATCGCCACAGACAGACGACACTCCAAGTCACTGCAGATCGATGGATCAAGTGATCACACGTAAACACGAGCCATCCATCGATCGATCGAGCACACAGGGCACAGACGACGACGGTAATTGGCTATTTAATTTCCTAGCTAGCTACTGTCTGATCCAATCATTTTGGTTAATTTGACTGTTAGCTTCTGAATGCTATGACACGTGACATTTGGAGCCATCTAACAGTCCATGGCCCAGCTGATCTTGGAGGAAGGGTAGTTCATAGTTTATACTGGTTGTTGTGCCAAATGGTTCTATAACACAACATGCTGCTTCCCGCCTTCCCGGGTAACAATCATTCCCTGATAGGTGGCTACAAGCTTAAAGGAAAAACTATCATTCTCTGATATAAGTTGCTGTGGCTAGAAACTAATAGGAAAAAAAAAGAATACTGCACTTTGGCCATAGAGGAAAAACATTTTATGTGACCTTTGATCGACATATAGGAGAGAGACAAATTGGCCTCTCGCAGTTGAGAAGTGGAATCGGAGTCAACTTGACGCCTATTCGACATTTCTACAAGTAGACGATTTGACAAAGTATTGAAAACATAGCAACGCGCCAAAGGAAAATCAAATGATCGAGCTCACACGCAGTAGAATCAAAAGATCAAAAATCTAACTTTTCCTTAATTTTCACATACCTGACCACCCACATTAAACAATAAGAAGAAAAGATTAACGGCAACTTAAACACAAAGTTAACCAGAAAAAAATTTAGAAACTTAGACACACATATGAAAGAAAGCAAAAGTCCATAAATATAAGTATTTCTAGTAATGTTAGTAGAAATTAAGATTAGAGCAAAACTACTTTGATGCCCCCTAGAAGATTTCTTGACTGAAGAGAGATCATACGAGTAATAAATTCAAATTTAGTGTTTGGATTAATTGAGAAAATAGTGCTTTAGAAATGCTTGTATTTGTGGATAAATTTTAATATTAGAAATATTTATATTTGTGGATATATTGTGTTGATGGGTGTAATTATATATATATAAGGATTAAAATGTAAAATGTAGTAAAATATAGATGGAATAGAGAGGGATGGTCTACTGCCTGCAGTACTGAGTCATCGATCTTGCAACTCCAAGCCATGGACTTGCAGCAGCTACCCCTATTTGTCTACTGTTGCTAGCTGTGTTTGGTGGTGCTGCAGGAGCTGAGCTGTGTGCTGTCTGGTGCGTTTTGTACGTGCTTATTTCATTTTGTTGTCGACTGCTACTTGTGCTTGCTCTTCTGCTGTTGATTGCTGCCCACAAGCTCCTTGGTAGAGTACATTCATGTGCACTTGGCAACCGCCAAACTTTCAGTTCTCATTGTCTGGTGCTCCTGCTGGTGGCCAAAGAAGCTGCAATCTGCAGCCATACCAATTTCTGTCATTGGATTGCTGCTGCTTTTGGGTGCTCAAGAACTGGCACCAGCTCCCTCTTTGTGCTTGGTTACTTGGTAATTTATAGGACGAATCAACTATGGGTGATAATAGTGGAGAGAAGGCAGCAGATTCTAGTGTTAGCACATTGTGTGAAATCTTTAGCAAGTTTTTGGAGCAGCAACAAGTTAAGACAAACCCATCTGCACTTGAGCCAAACCCGGCGAAACTAGCTGGACTAAGAAATTATATTAGTTGGACTCGGTATGCTAAATTAATTCTAAGCTCACATGAATATGCTAATTTGCTTGTCCATGATGAGAAATGACAAAGTGCTTGTTTGGCTGATGAGTAGCATGGAGCCCTCTGTTAGAGAGCAAATTGAGACAATGGATACAGTCTCAGAAGTCTGGTCAGCTCTAGAGAAACAATTTGCAAGAAAATCAAACACAGTTGACAAATTTGAAATAGGGCATAAGATTTGTCAGTGAGTATGTGTGAGAGATGAAGAAATTATACAGGGATTTGTATTACTAGTATACTTTTGAACCCGTTGATGTGAAGATCTAGCTATTCAGCATAAATGGTTTGAATCATTTGTTGAAAAGCTCTTTCTAGATGCCCTACACTCAGATTTCAACTTTTGTTGACGGCTCATCTTTGCTAAATCTGAATCTAATGTGATGGAAGAGGAAATGAGACTAGCAAATTCTAAGAAGGCTAGAGAAGTGTTCACGAATGTGCTGCCCTATCCATGCAAGCTCGTCATCCAACTAATTTTCCAAAAGATTAAAATCAAGATGAAGGAAAATCATTTTATAGTCATTGCAAGATGATAGGACATACCAAGGAGAAGTGTTTTAAGCTATATGGCTATCCACCTAGGTGGCAAAAGGGAAAGCATTGAACAGGGGAAATGCAAGTCTTAAATAGGATCCAGGCTAATCACACTTCATCTATATGTGAGGTACCAGTGATAGATGTGCAAGCTCAAACTCTCTAATGGCTATGCTCCTTCTCAAGACTCTTTTAAAGCTAGTTCTGACTTTCATACTACCACTTGAGATATAGAAAAACATCAAGCCCATATATCCACAACCCAAAGTAAACCCTAGATTATTAACACCGGAGCCACTAAACACATGATAGGAACTTTAATATATTCACTTCTTATACATCCTATTCAGATAAGGACAAGGTGTGTGTAGCTAATTAATCCATAGTTCCTATCATAAGACATGGATCATCTAATGCACCAAAACCTTGTCATTGTCACCAATTTTACATGTTTCCAATTATGACATCCCAAACTATACTTAGTCATAAAGCACGAGCTAACATAGATTAGATGTCAACTTAATTATCTGTAAACACTGTGTCAATTTCAGGATATATAAGCTGATACACACAGAATAATAATAGAATTATAAATAACAAGTTTTTATTATATTGCTGAAAGTAATCCTTACATAATTTACTACCATGGACATATCCTAGATGGATAACATAATACAGAAAGCAAAAACGGTGACTAAACGAAAACTAATACTCGAAAGCAACTTAAATGGCTAAGGATGAAGCACAACATCTAGGCAATTAGTTTATTCCATAGGCATCGTTTGGAAACTAAACCCGAAACTAAAAAAATCTTAATATTTTGGCTACTCCTAGAGAAACTCCTTAGATAACGGGTCGACGTCGGCTTCTCCAAACTCTATACATATATATAACCAAGGGTGATTAATTTATGTATTCAACAAACCAGAGGAAAAAATAATATATTTTGGCTTAACAAGGAGGTTAAGTTTTTCATTTGCGAAAGTAGACTTTTCTTTAAAAGAGTTATTTTATAAAACACTAGTAAGCCAAATCTTTAATTGTCAGAAAAAGGCTCACACCTTACGCATTCCACAAGTTGCTTTGCAACAACTTATTATAGTGTTTATAAGCGAAAACAAAATTTTGAACATTTCCTTATCTTTTCCTTGATTAGATTCTTTTCACTTTCTTAACACTTATTAATTAATCAATTATCATTTTAAACTATTTCTCATAGCTAATAGGCTTTCACAACATAAGTTCATCTTCTCGGCACTATGGAACTATGGTGCGACAAGACACCTCAGGTCACATAAACCTGTTTTTGATCACGAAGGTCGACTGTCTGCCACACAAGCGGACTTTGGAAATGATTCCATCACAACAATCGTGTTCACCAATCTTTGGTAGAAACAAAACTACGCTATCAGGGCATAGGAAAATTTTCATATAAACCTCCTCTTGGAGATCTTCATGAAGGAAACTATTTTTTACATCTGTTAAATTTTAGAAAGATTTTAGAAAAATTTTAGGACTTGAATGAGGTCAAATAGAGTTACAGATAAAAGATATGGATTTTTAAAGTTTAAAAGATTTTCTCAAAAATAAAAGAAATTCCAAAAAAAATATTTCTAAGAATATTCCTTGGCTGACATATGAGGCTTGGACATTAGTGGGATAGAAAGGATGGTCTACAGTGGACCAGGTCTATAGGGTCAGCTAGAAAGGATGGGGCCCATTGGGTCCCATCTTTCTTTTTTTTCTTTCCTCAATCTCTCCCATTCTTCGCGTCTTATTTCTCACAGTGACCGTTGCTCGGTGCGACAAAGCGAGGGTGGTGGTAGCTCACGGAGGCACAACGGCGGTTGGAAGCTCCAATGGAGGTATCAGTTAACTTCCTAGAACTATCTTGAGGGCATGGAGAGGAAGCGAGAGGATTGTGGCCTCACCGTTTGCAAAAACGGTCGGCAACGAAGCTTCTCTGTTCTATTGCGACGGTTTCTACGATCGGCTGATCTCGGCGTAGCGAAAAAAATAGAACCAGAAGGACGTAGTGGTGATGGCTGAGGGCTATGGCTATCCCCTGTTATAGTGGATGGTGGGGAAATAGAGGGAGACAGAGAGGGAGTTCAGAGAGGACAACAATGGTGGCTAGGCTTTTGACTTTGGTTGCCAAGGAGAGGAGAGGGGGTACGAAGAGGATGGTGACAGTATGGGCAATGGTCAAGGTCTTTGTATCCACTTTCGATGTTTCTCGACAACCCGAGTAATGATGAACTATGGCGTGGCACTATGAGTCGCACAAAACTTTCATTGATGTCTTTTTGTGTTTGTCGTGATGGGACAGGACACTGTGCTACGTTAACTGTCATCTCACTTGGCTCGTTCCCTTGTCCCCTCATGGTCTTTGAGCAAAAGAGCTTCACACATGTGTTTGGACAAGACAGATGAAGCATGCATAAAGTTCCTTGTCCTGCTTGGCTAGTTCCTTATTGTCTCATGAGCTTGAGTAGGAGGCTTCACGTGGGTGGAAGTAGAGATATTCAACGCGGATATCTTGGGCAATCTATAGATATATTAAAATAGGAAGAAAAATATTTATCGGGCAATCGAGATACGAAAAGTGAAATTTATATTTTTCAGATGGGAATGAATTCTATAGTAGCAACAACATTAGTTGTAGCAACAGTAGAAGTAGCAGTACTTGTCTTAGAGACATGCAAGATATGATGGGAAATTCATCTTTGCCTTCACAAAATATAGTCCCCATGCATTAGTATTAGTAGCAACTAGATCCTCAAACATCCTAACACGTCTCAAAGATTATGTTGAATACCAGCATAACATTACTAACTTCATTTCTTACAAATATTGTAGCTTCTCCTTCTAGAGTTTTATTGGCTCTCTTGATTCTATATTGGCTCTCTTGATTCTATATACATATCTACTGACTGAAAATAGCTAAGGAGGATCTTTAGTGGAAGGAAGCAATGCTTAAAGAGATGAGAGCTTTGGAGGAGAATAATACTTGGGAGCTTGTGGTTCTACCACATGTAAGCAACTTGTAGGTTGTAAGTGGGTTTTCACGATTAAGTATACTCCTGAAGGTAAGGTAGATAAATATAAAGCATATTTTGTGGCAAAAAGGATATACTTAAATGCATGGAATTGATTATGAGGAAACATTTGTCCAATGGCAAAGATGAATTCTATAAGGACACTTGTACCTTGTGCCATGATTCTAAATTGGGGAATTTACCATTTGTATGTAAAAAATATTTTCCTTTATGGAGATCTCCAAGAGGATATTTATGTGGAAATTCCTTTAGGCTTTGAGACAAACGAGACTATCGGAAAGGTACTTCACCTGCATCGATCCTCATATGGATTGAAGCAATCACCCTAGACTTAGTTTGATAGGTTTCAACAAGCCATGCTTTAAAAGGGATATAACCAAAGCAATACAGACCACACGTTACTCTTTAAGTGTGCCATGAATAAAATCTATATTTTTATAGTGTATGTGGATGATATTGTGATCACTACAGATGATATCGAAGAAATTACTTAAAGAGTCATCTTGCGAAAGAATTTGAAGTTAAAGATATTGGACACTTCAGATATTTTCTTGGCATCAAACTATCTAGAGGGCCTAAAAGTATATTTCTCTCCTAGCAAAAATATGTTCTTGACTTTCTTGATGAAGCGATATGCTTGGTTGCTGTCCTATGGCTAGACCAATTGAGCAAAACCATCGTTTAGTCAAAAACACAGGAAGGTCAGTTGATCATAAATTCTATAAAAGATTGGTTGGTAAGCTCATATACCTATCTCACATTGGACCGGACATTGCATTTGCTATGAGTATAGTGAGTCGGTTCATGCATGATCTAAGATAGTCTCATATGGATGCTGTGACTAGGACCTTATGCTATTTAAAGGGATGTTTTGAGAGAGGCCTTTTGTATATTCATCATGGAAGCATTCAAGTTGAGTGTTATACTGATGCTGATTGGGTTAGCTAATTAGATGATCGGCAATCAATGTCTAGGTATTGTATGTTTGTTGTAGGAAATCAGTTTCATGGCGTAGGAAAAAGCAAACTGTTGTTGCAAGATTTACCACCAAAACTTAATTTCGAGCCATGGCACATAGTATATGTGAAGTATTGTGTTTGTGGATCTTTCTTCTTGAGTTGGAGCTCTTTAAGTATATGCCCATGATGTTGTACTGTGACAGCAAGGTGGCCATAAACATCATAAACAACCATGTGCGGCGCACATGATCAGACTAAGTAGAGATTAATCGTCACTTTATTAAAAAAAGTTAAATAGAGGAATAATATGCATGTTATATATGAGCTCAGACAAGTCAAGTTGTTAATATTCTTATAAAAGGATTATTTAAGAGATATTTCTTAGTTTTTTATATTAAGATGGAACTTTACAATATATTTGCCTCTTGAGAGAGAGAGTATCAATGGGTATAATTATATATCTGTACAACGACTAAGCTGTAAAATGTGGTAAAATATAGATGAAACAGAGAGAGGGATGGGTGTGTACAACCATCCTGAGAATTTCCCCATGCCTCATCTTCTCCATTCTAGCTTCAGCACTAAATTCCCCAGAAAAAAAAATCCTAAATCAATCTTCACTATAATCGACATATTGAAGTAGTAGTATCTGTAAAATTAAGAAAAAAATGAGGTTATCTGTAAAATTAAGAAGAAAAAAAAGGAGGTTATCTGTAAAATTAAGAAGAAAAAAAAGGAAGGCAAAAGACAAGTCTGAATCCGGTCAGAGACCCGTTCCCAGTTGCGCCGGAACGTCTCCAGCTTCCAATAAAAACCCCCCGCTTGCATCCGGCCACTTCCTGGTTCCATTCCCTCCAAAAAGTCACACGCCCTTTCCAACTTCCAAGCCAACACCCACCTAACGTTCTTCTCACCAGCGTCTACTCCGCCGCCGCGCTCGCGCGCCGTCGAGACAACGCCCTCCCGTCCGTCGGCGGCGAGGCGGCAATTCGGATGGGGAAGTACGAGATGGGGCGGACGCTCGGGGAGGGCCACTTCGGCAAGGTGAGGCTGGCGCGCCACGCCGACACCGGCGCCGCCTTCGCCATCAAGATTCTCGACCGCCAGCGAATCCTCGCCATGAAGATCGACGACCAGGTTCGCCCAGCTGCTTGAATGCTGATCCGTTTTCTGGCTTCTTCCTCCTCGCCCTCGATTGATGTTGCTCAAATGGCTGATTTCTTGCTCAGATAGAGAGGGAGATCCACGCTCAAGCTGCTCAAGCATCCCAATGTCGTCCGCCTCCACGAGGTAAAGCTTCGCAGCCCACAGTTCAGCAGAAACCCTTGCTCTTTTCCCCCTCTTGCATGCTTTCTCCCTCTTCTTCTTCTTCCTCCTGCTGTTGAATGAAATTTTCCTGGGAAGGGGCCGCTGGGTCGCGGCTATTGCTCCATTGATGTTGCCGTCTGAATTTCTGTGCGGCTCTGCAACATAAAAAAAATCATTTTGCTGCTAATTCCTCTTTGGATAACTCTCCCCCTCATGTGCAGTAAAATAATTGTCTTTTTTTTCCGTTTATTCACTTGGACATCTGCATAAACAAATGAGCACACGAAACGACCAGCCAATATGTTTTTTTCTTACCCATGCAAGTAGGACAAAGCAAAGGGCCTTTCAGTTTCAGCAAGCAATCAGCAGTTTTTTTCCTTTTCTTTTTCTGCGATTTTGCTCCTTGGACTATTTTAGTCGGATGACGATGCGCCGCGCAAACTTGGATATCAGAAATTCAGAAATCCGTGCAACGCAGCTCAGCTTCCTCAGCAAAAAAAAAAAAACCTTTCGTTGTCACGTCAAACCCCGCGAATCTCGTCACGGACAATCGCCCACTGGCCATTGCCGCATTGGTGTACCTCTGGATGAGATCATGAGACCAATGAACAAAGGTTCTTGCGCGATCTGAGCCGTAGAATCTGATGATGCGATGGCTGTCGTTACTGTAAATATCCTGGAGGTGCCTGGTTAACTGAACCAATCCAGAAGCCACCAAAAGAGCTTTCTGACGAGGTTGGCCGACATACATCAATAATCAAAACAACTGGGACACCGAGCTATCCTTTACTTACTATAGGCAACTTTCAATCCTGCAAGGCAGAGAAAACACAGAAAGGCTGTACGACATGAGCCCACTACTGGCACCACATGGCATATCTACAATAGAATTCAGAAGGGAAGTGTTAAATGTGGTGGTTTCGGTAATACCATTTTTTTAAGTGTTAGGTTCACCGAATGATTGCATTAGTGGATAAATGTCCATGAGAGGGTTGCTTCTTGCAAGCAAACGATTAGAAAATGGTGCCCCTGTCGCAGCAAAAACATCTGCACACCAGTGCGTTAACTGCCAATGTCTTGGTAAGGAGAGAGATGTTGCGGCTGTTGATCAGATCTCTGTCTCCAGATTGTTCATTAACCCTTGCTTCTGTAGGAGATGCAATTGACACCAAGGACTAGCTGGGGCTAGCTCCTCCTTCAGTGAAAACTTGATTCCCTGAAACATAAAATTGTGTCAGAACATGGAATTAAACTCTTTCTTGTTGCAGTTTCAGACATGTAAAAAATAAGCTAATTTTCTGTACATATCAACCTTTTTGTCCTTGGCCAGCCTGAGTAGATCACTGGATTTTCCCCTGCAGGTTTCAGCTAGCAAGACCAAGATATACATGGTCCTTGAGTACGTAAATGGAGGAGAGCTATTTGACAAAATTGTAAGGATTCTACTTCTCACTTAAAGCACTCTTCAAGATTTAGTGAAACAAACTTAGATTTTGCCTAGGCTTTTATACAGAACTCTAACAATCTCTGATGCGTGACAGGCATTAAAGGGCAGGCGGTCAGAGAAGGAAGGGAGAAAACTCTTCCAGCAGCTGATGGACGCTGTAAGCTATTGCCACGAGAAGGGAGTTTTTCATAGGGACCTTAAGGTGACTATACAGTATCACTGATCAATCTTTTGAGTTGCCACCTTTTGATTGTAACCAATGGAAGAAATTATCCAAATGGAATGCACGATTATGTATGCTATTTTATGTTTCTTCTGTAGCCAAAGAATGTCCTAGTTGATGCAAAAGGAAACATAAAGGTTTCGGATTTTGGATTAAGTGCTCTTCCACAAAATCAACAGGTATGGAATTTTCTCTTAGATCAAATCAGCTGAATCATTTCCCTGGTATCCAACATCATTCTCCGTTTTCAGAAAGATGGATTGTTGCATACCACATGTGGTAGCCCAAACTACACCGCCCCTGAGGTTAGGATTAAGCATTCCTAAATCTGAACCTAGTGTATATGGAGGATATATTTCTGATAGAGGTATATCTAGGTCATTCTCAACAGAGGTTTTGATGGCTCTTTGTCTGACATTTGGTCTTGTGGTGTCATCCTATATGTGATGCTTACAGGGAATATTCCATATGATGACCAAAATACGGTTGTCCTTTATCAGAAGGTATAAGGCAAGGAATCAAGATTACCTCAGCAAATTTGGTTAATTTTAATTGCTGCAGACATAGATCAATATCTCACTGTGCTTTATTACCAGATTCTGAAGGGGGATGCTCGTATTCCTAAATGGCTTGCCCCAGGAGCCCAAGACATACTGCGAAAAATCTTGGATCCTAGCCCAGTTACACGCTTAGATATGGCTGGAATAAGGGCACATGACTGGTTCAAGCAAGATTATACTCCTGCTATGCCTTTTGATGATGATGATGAAGAAGACAACATCGGTGATGGTAGCCTACGTATGACTGACGTAACCTACTTTCTGTTTGCCATATAATCTCACGGCTTTAACTGAGTAGTATAGAATGAACTCAATCTGTTTTCTTTTTCTATTTTCATGAAGCATCAAGACAATGAAGACAAACCAGCAATCAGCCAAATCAATGCATTCCAGATAATCGGGATGTCTTCATGCCTTGGTCTATCTGGATTTTTTGAGAAAGAAGTAAGTTTTATGATCCTACTTGTTAGTACTTCAACTAACACCAAAATTAATACGTAGGATCGAATCACTTCAAGGGGAGGTAAAATGTGTAGAAGAAAATTAACAAATTTTTTTAAACCCAGAAAAAAAAATGTGTTTGCTTTTGAATATAGACAGAATACCATTTCGTTATTAAACAGATTATAGCAAAAAAATCTATAACTTTGGCATGGAAAATTTATAGAATAAATTAGACAAAATTTACTAACAAATCCAACTAGAATCACTTCAATCGGACTTTCAAATCTCAAGATATTAAAAACAAAATTACTAAACAGAAAGTCACTCAAATTAATTAAACACTAACTAATTAATAACACGAGATCTAAAAATAATTAATCAAAAACTAGATAAACACCCTACCTAATTTTGGATCAAGGAAATCAAATAAAAAACTAGAGGAAATAATTTAATCTAAAATCAAATGCTAGATATGTGCAAAAAAGATAGAATAATTTCCACATAAATTTTTGACAAATTTTAACTTTATTTTCAGAATTACACATAAAAATTCTATTAATTTTCAATGTTTAAATCCATTACATCTTACCCTCTATTTATACCAAAAAAATCCTAAAAAATAACCTAAAAACCTTTCAGATTTCGTAACTAATACTCTATTTATTTTCAGCCGTCCGAACTAAAGTAAACGCTCCAGCGGCACATCACCCCTCACAAGAAAGGCTATACAGTCTGACTCGAATCCGGAGAAAATTCGACTCGGTTATTTTTCCAGCGCGTCCGCTCCAATCAAAACATGCCACGTAGGCTCCAGATCTTCTACGGCCGCTCATGCGTGCTCCCATATGTGATAAGTCACTCTTGCCGGCCCTACCTATCAGTCGTCGAGATTTCGCCGTGCCCAAGCTCGCACTGGCAGACAAGCCTGGTCTACTTATCAGTCACAGCGTCTCCGTGCTTGCGCCTACACCCGTTGACAAGTGTGGCCCGCGTCAACTTCTACGCTATCATCGTGCGCACGTCCGCTTTCACTGACAGCCCGATCCCACCTGTTAGCCTCTACGCCGCCGCCACACATGCCTGCTCTTGCTGACAGTTCGGTCCTACTTGTCAGTCTCACACCATTACTAGCCTATCGTCACACAATTCACTGTTTCACTGGTCGTGCCCATTATTGTTTCATTAGGCCGTCAAAAATCAATAATTCTCAGTTTTCGTCCGAAATTCCTCCAAATTTTTTCAATAATTTTTCATCTATTTTTCCAAATTTAATTCATGCACACAAATAAACAAAAAATATTGTTCGACACAGATTTTTCAACCAACCTTAACGCGCGCACACATTCACCATATATTTTCAATAAATAATTTAAAATAAATTTCAATTAAATAATGCTAATTTTAATATAAAGTATTTTTGCTAATTTCAAGCTAAACTATTTTACCAATTTTACTTAAAACCAATTTTCATCATTATTATCTATAATGCTAGCCCAACCAGACTCAAGTAGACCGTAACTTGGAAGGGTCCCACATGAGCTAATAATTCATCACACCATAAAAATGTTTAACAATGTCACAGAACAATAAGTTGGTTGAAAAGGCCATGAATATACTCTTGTATATATCCAAATGTCCGTACTGAAACCTCTGTTATGTAAACGCCCTTAAACTCAGACATGTCACTTTGTTACAGAATGTTTCTGAAAGGAAAAATCAGATTTGTATCAAATTATTCCCCTACTTATCTATTTGAGAAGATTGAGAGCATTGTCACAGAAAAGGGTTTCCAAGTACAGAAGAACAGTGGCAAGGTTAGTGACCTCAGATGTGTCCACCGACTATGTGATATGAGCTATACCTGCGCTGCTCATGTATAAATGTTAAACTGAAACTTATGTTATCATGTGCTACAACTAAAAGTTATCCAAGTTTGCAAAGAACCAGCAAATCCAAGAGGACATGGAACTTTGTTGATTTCTGCTGAGGTACTTCTATCAAATTGAACAACCACAGCAAGAAATAATTCAACGCAGCTGCCAATTCATGATGTGCAATGTATTCATGTTAGACATCCATGATTCTTAATATTGATGTACTGTGTTTTCAGGTGTTTGAGATCAGTGAATCTCTTTATGTTGTTGAGCTAAAAAAGTCATCTGGAGACTGTTCCCTTTACAGACAGGTATTTCTCCCTCCCTTGCTGAATCTGTATTTCAATTCATTTTTGATGGAAAATTATTTATTTTGGCTTTGAGTAATTTAAAATGTATGGCATTCTTTTATTCTGCAGCTATGTGCATCACTCTCCGAAGACTTTGGCATATGCAAAAGCCAACAGCTTTTGAAGAAAGATTCTATGAGACAAGAATTTTATCGATATAACAGTAGCTTTTGATAAAAGGGTCTTTCTAGCTTTTAGTTGTGAAGGCTCTAGCTTTTTGAACAAGAGCCTGAAACAATATGACAGTTTTGTAAAATCAAATTGTAAATACAAAACTGTGCAATTGTGCACCAGAAAAGAGTATGCTGACCATCCACATAACCGATCTATTTTCTTGAGAGTTCGTTAGTCTTTGTTCTTTTTTACTTGACTCCTCCCTAGGCAAATTGGCTGTTGAGAAGGCATAAAAATATGGTGTAAACAATTTAAGTGTACAGAAAATAGTTATCTGATCACTGTTTTTCTTCGAAGTTATATGTTGGACGTGTAAATTTCTGTCTTGCTTCTCCTAAATGGTGATGCTAGAAGGATTGTTCTTGAAAATTGGCTGTTCGAGATTTATGCTAAAGAATACTATGGCCCCGTTTGAACAGCTACTACCTCCAAACTCCAATTCTAATAGAAGCTAGCTCCTATAGGAGCTAAGTGTTTGACTAGCCTCATTAGCTACAGAAATCTTGAAAGTGAGGATAAGGGAAGATAGATAATACTACCCTTGTTATTTGTGTTGTTTAGTTGATGTAGGATTAATAAATGTTGTTTTTCTTTGATAATTTGAACATCACAAATGTAACGTTAAAAAATAATTGATAAAATTGATAGTCAGGTTCAAGGTCATGACATATATATAATAAAAGTTTAATATTAATAACTAATACCATTGTTATTGATAGATAGATAGAGTTAATGAGTACAATATAACACATACTTCGATGTATGCCCTTCATCCCCTAATACAATTAGCTAGGTCATCACGAAATATATCCATGGATACATCACTTTCTTCCTCAATTGATGTATCCGATACATTTTGAGAAATGATATACCTCCAAATCTAGATGTAATAATAGTCACATAATCTAGATAATTATCAAACCTTGAAAAATGCTTATGTGGAATATCGTGGTCGCGAATAAAATTATGCAATGTCATTATTACCGCCACAACCATATTTTGTTTTCACATTGGAAAGCTAGGTATTTTGACAACTCGCCACTTTATCTTCTATACACCAAAACATCTCTCAATGATAATATGTAAACTCGAGTGTAAGAAGTTAAACTCACTTGTGTTGTATCTCCTCGAAGTGTTAGGACATGGTATCGTTGTCTCTTATATGGTGGCAAGTACCCTAGGCAATTTGGGTAACCAGCATGATAATATTTTCCTAGAATACAAACAAACAAAAATATATCAATTTAGAATCTCTTCATTAAAAATACAAGACATAACATTTGATAATTACTTTAGGGAGGATAGTGAAATATAGATATATCGGTTTGCAATACATTAAATATCACATTTATATCATGCATCGATCCAGGTTTTCCAATAAATACATGGGTAAATCTCATGTCATGATCACAAATAGCCATCACATTTTGAGTAGGTGATTTAGATCTACCAATATATCTAAACTTCTATTTATCCGAAACAACTATATGGATATGAGTACCGTCAACAGCTCCAATGCAATCTTTGAAAGTGGCCACATACAATGATCCTTCCTAATTATATCATGGATAATAGGGAAATTTGGATACTTTGGATACACAATTTCACGTTCCAAATCCATCACAACAAATAATACTTCTTCAAATTTTCTTTATATTGTCTCACCAGAATGCTTGAAACGGTTTTTTACCCTTTGGTTTGATGAAACATCACCTAATATGTAGAGAAAAATAGTAAGTGCCTCTATTGTATATATATGTGTATTAGGTGCCAGCTTATATTCACTAACCAAAATATCATATAATAGTTGCCATTCATGCAAAGCATCTAATAGCATTCACGTGGTGTGGCCAAAGTTTCTTCTACCCATCCCATTCCACTAAGTCTTGATATCCTAGGCACAACCTTTTTCAAGTAGATTGAGTGATAACCCTCCGCAAAGTGAGAACAAATCGGATCCTCAATCACTGCTCACCAAATTGATGCATAACAAGTCTAAAAAAGGGAATTTGGGGTGGAAATTTTTTAGGGTTTTAGAATGGGATACCTTCATCGTCGCCACTCTAAGCGCAACAGGCACTGCAGCCCTTTGCCAACATGTAGAGCCGCCACAACTATTGCCCTTAGCAGTCACCGCTATCGAGATCCACCGCTCGAGACCCACCCTATGCCGTCACCGTCTGTGCCTTGCACTACCGACAAGATAGGGTGTAGGACATCAGGAGTGGGAGGAGGCCAGGCCACCGCTATTGAGAGCCGCCTGTGAGATCCACCACTCGAAATCTGCCTTGCACTGCCTCTGCATGCGCCTTGCACCGCCAACAGGATAGGAGTACGAGACGATGAGATTGGGAGGGGGCTAGGGTGTGGGATAGGCTAGAGAGGAGAGTAGTTGGATGACATTTGCGGGTAATTTCTTTATAAATCAGTAGATATTTCTAAAATAAGGTTGAAGTTAAAGCTATGGAGCTAGTGAAATGACTATAGTATAAATTTTCAGAGCAATCTTGCCACTTAGCTCCATATTTTTTGTGGAGCTGAATCATTTGTTTGGGCTATAGCTTGATCAGAGATAGATCAGAGAGTTAGAGTTGTGCCAAATAGAACCTACGTCCCGCGCTCTAGCTTGAGATTACTAGCAGCTTATGAACAACAGCTCCATCATCATGTTTTTGTACCAGCATGTAAGTTCAACAGTAATCCTTGCGTGAGCACTGCCCTTCACTAAAATGGTGGAAACAATTGCCATCTCTAACAATCAACTTGCGATTATACACCAACGAGATAAAATTCATAGTTGAATGGCAAGCTTCACAAGCTCTAAGATTTTTTGTAATTCGAATAGTTGACCTCTCAGGGGTAGTTAGCAGCGCAAAAGCAATTGCCAGCTTCTCACTATGTTCAGCCAAGGAACGCTCCTTAGATTGCTCATCAATATCTTGCAGTACCAAACTTGTCATAGGCTTATAACCATCTTGTTTTAACCGATCCATCATTGCTTCTAACATTCTGTAGATCTCGTTCAACCTTGGATGTAATCTATCACCAGAAACAAGCTCATGAATCTTTTCCTCCCATTCAATCGAACTTCTTCCAGGAATCTTCTGAATGTTGTCTCTTTTGATCGTCTTCCTCATTTCTGCAACACCTTCCCAAGAGTTTGCCTGTGCATATATGTTCGACAATTGCGCATAATGTCCATCACCAAGAGGATCCAGAAGTCGCAGTTTGGCCATGGCTTCCTCTTCAATCTCCACATTCTTATGGATGCGACAGGCACCAAGAAGTGCTCTCCAGATGATTGCATCGGGCTTGAATGGCATGCTCCTGATGAGCTGCCTTGACTCCTCAACATGGCCTGAACTCCCCAAAAGATCAACCGTGCATCCATAGTGCTCAACCGTTGGCTCTACACCATGCACTTCTCTCATTGATCTGAAATACTTCTTGCCTTCGCTCACAAGACCAACATGAGTACACGCGATAAGAACCCCGACGAAGGTGACCCCATTTGGTTTCATCCCCTCAGAAATCATCTTCGAGAACAAGCTGGGGGACTCATGACCAAGCCCGTGATTGGCCAGCCCGATAATCATTGAACTCCAAATTTGCACATCCTTCTCTGGCATTCCGTCGAACACTCTCTGTGAACTCTCGATGTCACCACACTTGGCATACATGTCGATCAGAGCCGTGCCAAGCTTCAAGTCCAACTCTATCATGTTGCTCTCCACGAAGTGGTGTATCTCTGCACCGACGGCCAGCGCCCCCAAATCGCTGCACGCCGAGACCACGCTCACTAAGGTAATGCAGTCCGGCACGATGCTGGTAGGGCGCATCTCCCGCCAGAGCTCCAGTGCTTCCTTGGATCGTCGGCTCTTGGCATAAGCGGAGATCATCGAGCTCCAGGAGAAGGCATCCCTCTCCTCCGTGTCGTCAAATATCTCCCTCGCCATGCCGACCTCCCCTCTCATGGCGTAGCCGTGGATCATCGTGTTCCAGGACACCAAATCCCTCACCGGCATTCCGTCGAACACCTTCCTCGCCTCCTCCACCTCGGACCGCGCGACGTACGCCGCGAGCATGACGTTGCAGAGGAACACGTCGCGCCGTGGCGTACATCTCGACGAGCGCGGTGCGGACAAAGAGGTCGGCGGCGGCGAAGCCCGACCTGAGGGCGCGCGCCTGGAGGGAGGCGCCGACGGCCACGGGCGCCCCCGCGGACCCTCACGCCTGCAGCGGGACGGAGAGCGAGAAGGATGTGGCGAGGAGGCGGGGCGCGCGGGAGGGGCTGCAGCGGGAGGCTCGCGCGGAGGTAGGCGCTCATCACGGTGGTCGCGTAGAGCACATCCGGCCTCGCTGACTTGACGAGCCGCGCGTGCACAGCCTTCTGCTCCGGTAACGCCGCCGCCGCCGCCGCCGCCGCTCCGCCTCCCCACTTGCCGCGCATCGGCGCTTGGTTCGCCGCGAGTCGCGTGAGAGAGAGAGCAGAAGCAATTTCTCGGCAAAATTCGGGAGCTTCTCGGCCGCGAGATCGCTGGAAGCAAGATCCGACGGATATAATTCCGCCACGTAGGCGTCCGCACGAGGCAAATACGTGGAGCGGCTCTCGCCTTGCTGCTTCTTCCATTCGCGTACCCGCCGCCGCGACACGGAATTTCAGGCGACGCCGCTCTCCGCCGCTGCCGCCGGAGTAGGGGGTCGGCCACGGCGCGGGGGACTGAGGCGGGGAGAAGGCAAAGATGAGGATCAGCGAGGCCATGGAGCTCCTCGGCCTCCCAGCCCACTCCCGCCCTTCTCCTTCCGAGGTATGTGTCTTCTCGATTCCTCTCCCACCGCCGCCCCGCCGCGAATCTCCAAATCCGATGCCTCCTCCTGGTGTTGGTATGGCTTTGATTAGGTAGTTCTTGCTCGGAAGCAACGACTTTTGAGCTGGATTTTGGTGGGACGGGATGCCCAATTGAGAACCTTCTGCCCATGCAGTTGTGGGGTTTGAGTTGGTACTGTTGTTCTGAACCTCTGAGGCTTTGATGCAGGTTAAGGCTGCGTATAGGAGAATGGTGATGGAATCCCATCCTGATCGTGTCCCGACGCATCAGAAGTCTCAAGCCGAGTCAAAATTCAAGCAGGTCAGGTACAGATTGATCTCTGACATGGTGAGCAACTCCTAGGCATCATGTTTTTGTTCATTGTGATGGTGTACTGCAAGCACGAACTTTGTATTTTCCACAATCAAATGGCCGATGCTTACTTGTTTTTGTATCACTAGCTTTCCAGTACCCTTCATAAACATGTACATGGCTTCACTATACTGCGCACAGAAGAATTTTTCATGCCTGCATAGTAACACTCATCCTTTTCCAGTTGGATGAATCCGAATGCGGTTTACCATGTGCTGTGCATTCCATGAAATTGATTTCTTGTAATTTATAAGGTTTGTGCTTCTGTTTTTCAGATATCAGAAGCATACTCTTGTTTGAAGGATGGTATGCTAAACTTATGCTCACCCAAATAATCAACACGTGAATTCATTCCCTTTACCTGTATTGATTGCTACTCAATTGCTTACGAATGAGATTTTTGTTTCTTTTTTTTTTTTTTTTTGCTGTTTTCAGGAAGAAGATATGGGAGTAGGATGGAAGGTAAAATCAATTTCTTGAACGCAAATTTGTTTTGTCCTTTGTGGTAGCTAATGAGATGCATCATCATACATGCAGTTCATGTAATGAGGTCTGGTGTTCCAACGGGATATGGACGATCAAATAAGACACTGGTTAAAGCCCCTTTTCTATTGATAATTTTTGCGGCTGTTTCCTTGGGTGGATTCAGTGCTTCAAGGTAACTCAAAGATCCCAGAGTTTGCCTTCTCCGTTCAGTTTTTATTATTTCTTTATTGATTAAGGAATTCGTTTTGGTTTTGTGAAGAGCATACCAGCGACAGAAAGCAATGTGTTCCTCTCAGAATCCGTTTCTTCCATAGAGCAAAGCAATCGTGGCATTTCCACATTGACAAGCGAGTCCTGTGTACATTGTAAAACAGTCATGCTGTGAACAGAAGCACCAAATGCTCTTTTCGGTGTACAATCATCAAGCTATGAATGAATAGAGGCACCAATTGTTCGTTGTGGTTTCAGAGCATGATAGGGTGTTATTTTTCTCTGTGGCAAGACAGTTCATGCTAAAATACATTAACAATAAACAATATTCAACAAGTAAATAATTCATTTATGGTTTGTCAATTTAGCGATTTTCGTTGTTTGAAGCTTTACTCATGGAGAGTGACCTCCTAAACGGTTAGCCATTGTCCGTGAACTTTCTCAAGCCATGGATTATCCCGGATAAATTTATAAGGGTAAATCTCGTCTCCACAAAGAAAAGAGATAATCAATGAAGTGTAAGATAGGATGGTTTTCTTGATTATTTAGTGAGGCAAGAGGTTGAGAGAGATTTAACTCTTAAAAGCTTCTTAATGAAGATGTATGATCTTTGTAATCCAAACTTTTAAAAAAATTTCTTATGTCTCCCTCTCGTGAATTTTGTATCAAAAATTGCTCTTTTATATTGTTTAATATTTCCTGTACAGTACTTGTTCACCTATTTAATGTTTTCATTGCTATTACATGAATTTCTAAGATTATAGAGAATAACTCGAAAGAGTTTATCTACTATTTGATCAGAAGTTTCTGCTTTAATAGGCTGGAGGTTCCGACCAGTCGTCTCAGTCTACCCGAGAGAGCTGATCGAAAGTTTTGACCCATTAGTCCAGAAGTTCTAGTCAAGCTTAAATTTGATTGCTACACTGAAGTAGTTTTTATGAACATCTATTTTGCCCCTCTAGTCTATCTTCGGGGCTTTTAGTTGGTATTAGAGTCAATCTCTTTAAATTGGCTTAACCCCTAGAAAAGAAGATATCGAGGGACGGGTCTACACCACCACATACCGGCAAAAATCCTCCACTTGCCGGTAGCTTCACCAGAGAGTTGCTATACCTTTTGATTATAAAAAGATCAATTTGCATTTTCATACTCAATTCGTCTCCGTGTTTTTGGATGATCACCTCATTTTTATGGGACCTTCTATGTCGCTTAGAAATATAATATAAAGTTGCACCTAATCTATTTGCATCTAAGTGTTTGAAAATTTGCATGCACATGTTGTAACATATCGGAGGACACCAAAACCCCCACGCTAGAGCAAGAGCAAATGATCCACCGAAACGCTCAAACCATTAGTGTCATACTTAGCACCTTGAATCCGAAAGAATTCTACAAGGTTGATTAGCTTGAGGAGACCAAGGAGATATTGGATACTTTTTAACTCGCTCATGAAAGCTCTCCAGGCGTGAAGAAGTCAAAGATCGAGTTGTTGGAAGGATAACTTGGTCGATTCATGATGGACGATAATGAGACACCTCAAGAGATATATGATAACATGATGATCATTGTCAACAAGATCCGCAACTTGGTGGCAAGAGCATGACCGACCACATCGTCATCAAGAAACTTCTTCACACTTTCGCCCTAAGAAACAATACCTTAGTGACTCTCACTCGAGAAATAAAGAACTACAAGAGACTTATTTCAAGTGATGTACTCTCAAAATTCATCTCTCACGAGTTTCGTGAAGAAGATGCCAAGTACATCAAGACACTCTCCAAGCAAGCTACTCTTGCCAAGAACAAGAGCATCGCTCTCAAGGCCAAGAAATAAGCTTTAAGTGATGAGAAGAGTAAAGATGAGGACTCTGCACTAGTTGTGAGGAAGTTTAAGAAATTTTTGTTAAGTGAAGGTGGCTTTGGCAAGAAGAAGCAATGCAACAAGAGCAAGTATCGACCAAGCAAGAGGGTGTGCTACCAATGTTGTAAGCATGAATAGTTCATCGTCGATTGCGCCAATGAGACCAAGGACAATAACAACAATAGCAAGCATCACAAGAAAAGTAGTCATGCACATATTGGTGAAGAGTGGATCTCCAATGGTGAATCTAGAGTCAAAGAGAAAGATGACAAGAAGAGTAGAGTTGCTACCTTTGTCTCACCAATGGAATCTCTTCCTCAACTTGAGCGACAATGAGGACTTTAATGCTCTCATTTGCCTTAAGGTGAGGGAGTGCAAGATAATTCTTAATCCAAAACCTCTTAATAGTGATGATGAGAAAAGTGATAAAAGTGATCTTGATAATGATATGCTTAAGGAATGTAGCAAGGCCATCTTGTATCAAGTAGCCAAGCTTATGGATGTATGAGGAAAGGGATAAGACTCTCGAAAGATAAGAGGACTTGATCATCCTTAAAAAGAAGAGAAACATTGTTCTTTAAAGATCTTTGGCTAAGGAGAAAAAGAGGGTAAAGACATTGACCACTCAACTTGATTCGCTCAATGAATCTATTGCTACTCTTAATAACTCAAATGATGCACTTTTTAAGAAACTTGTAGGACTAGATAAGGCTTACAAAGATCTTGAGGTGCAATTTGAGGTCCTTTGAAGTAGCTCCTTTACTTCTCCTCAAGCTACTCAATCCTCTAATATCTCCATAAGCAATAGGTATGCTAGATGTTATATTGTTGATGTAAATATTTTTGCTACTAACATATAAGCTTTAGAGGTCATTAAGGAGTGAAAGGTTGAAGACTCCTATGAAGTATGAGTGCATGAAGTCTTATCAATCACAAGATGCACTCTATAAGATCATCACCACTCACATCAATAAGGGTGGATATGCACTTGGTTTTTGTCCACATGAAAGCTGGCCTACAACAAGAAACATTGTGAAGGAAAATGAGTGCTTGAAGTTTGACAAGAAAGGAAGTGCACCATCACCCTTAGAGAGCACTCGGCTTCCTACTGTACAATTGGCTGGAATTTTCGACCATATGGGCAAGTGGTTCCGACCAGGATTCTCGGATCAATCGAGAGCCCTGGCTCGAAGTTCCAGTCTATACAATCAAAGGTTCTAACCAAATGTCTTAAGCAGGCCGAGAGGCCGAGAGGGCCAGCAGGAGGTTCCAACTCTAATGGTCAGAGGTTCCGAGATAGACAGTTCTACCATAATTCATATTTTTCGTGGTAAGATGATCACTCTTTTCAATGGTGGTTAGGATGATGAATACAAGACAGTTGTGTGGATGCCAAAGGCTATTGTGACTAATGTTCTAAGGCCCAAACTTCGACGAGTTTGGGTTTCTAAATCCCTAACTTAACTTTTTTTAGACATACTCCTCCGATAGATTAAGTTGGATTATTAATAGTGGGTGCACCAACTATATGATACGAAAGAGGAGTATGTTTACTTATCTCGACAACAATAGAGGAGATCATAACAACATCATATTTGGGGATAATGGCAAAGGAGAGATAAAAGGCATAGGTAAAATTATCGTCGCTACTAATTTTTCTATCTTCAATTTCCTTCTCGTTGAGTCTTTGAGCTATAATCTTTTATCAGTATCTCAATTGTGCAAAATAGGATATAATTGCTTGTTCACCGATGAGGATTTAACTATTTTTAAGAGAAGTGATAACTCTATTGCTTTAAAGGAAAGACTAAAGGGTGATCTCCATCTAGTCGACTTTAAGCTAGATGAAGTAAACCTAGAAGCTTACTTGATTGCTAAATCCTCCATGGGATAGCTTTTGGCACCAAAGGCTAGCCTATATAGGGATAAGGAACTTATCAAATCTCTTAAAAGATGATCATATAATTTTGCTTACTAATGTTTCTTTTCAGAAAGATCGTGTATATAGTTCTTCTCAAGCAACAAAGCAAGTTGGAAATCCTCATCCCATGAAGAACATCATGACTTCTTCAAGGCCACTTGAACTCCTACACATGGATCTCTTCAAACCTGTTGCTTACATAAGCATCGAAGGTAACAAGTATGGTTTTGTAATTGTTTATGACTATTCTCGTTTCACTTAGATATTCTTTCTCCATGGTAAAAGTAAAGCACAAAACACCTTCAAGCGCTTTGCAAGGCGTGCTCAAAACGAATATAAAGTTAAGATCAAGAGGGTGCGAAGCAACAATGGAAAAGAATTCAGAAATACTCAAGTTAAAGAATTCCTTGATGAAGAAGACATCAAGCACAAATTCTCTAACCCATATGATCTACCTCAAAACGGTATTGTTGAAAGGAAGAATCAAGGACTTATTGAAATGGCAAGAACCATACTTGATGAGTACAAGACGCTGGAATTTTTTTGGGTAGAGGCCACCAACACCGCTTGCCATGCAATCAATCATCTCTACCTCCACAAGATCTTGAAGAAATATCTTATGAGCTCTAGACCAGTAAGAAACCCAATGTGTTTTATTTTCAAATCTTTGAGTGCAAGTATTACATTATTAGCAAAAGGCCTAGGCCTTTTAAGTTTGCACCTAAGGTCGATAAAGGTTTTTTTTTGTCTATTTTGAGGCAAACGCTCACACATATCAGTTTTTGGACAAATCTTCTGGTATTGTTGGAACTACGAAAGATATGACGTTTGATAAGACTAATATCTCCCAAGTGGAGCAAGTTGAGTTTATTGTGCTAGGTAAAGGAATATCAAGCAATGATATCAAGAAAAAGGCAATAGGTGTGGTGAGACCACAAGAAATAGAGGAGCAAAGAGACGCCGAGCAAGCTCCTTCCACTAAGTGGCACCTCCAAATCCAAGTGTTAATCAAGAGATTGATCAAGCACGAGTAGATGGGATCGATGTCGAGGGCACTCAAGAGCAAAAGGATGTCATCCATACTCAAGTCCTCCTGATGCACCATCCAAGGATTCATCAAATCATGCAAAAGGATTACTTGGTTGACAACATACTTAGAGACATTCAAAGAGGAGCAACTACTCGTTCTAGAATTGTAATTTTTTTTAAAGTTACTCTTTTATGTTGTCTTTGGAACCAATTATGATGGAGGATGTGCTTGGTGATCCAGATTGGGTGATAACCATGTAAACAAGAGTTGAACAACTTCATACGCAAGTATGGTCATTAGTGGAACACCCCAAGCAAAATATCATTGGCACCAAGTGTATCTTCCATAATAAGCAAGACGAATATGGAATAGTGACTCACAACAAAGCACAGTTAGTGGCATAAGGGTTCACCCAAGTAGAGGGACTTGAGTTTGGTGAAACCTTTATACCAGTTACTCTTCTTAAGTCCATTCGCATTTTATTAGCCTATAATGCTAACCATGATTTTAAGCA
This sequence comes from Oryza coarctata, assembly GCA_030770085.1. Classification (NCBI taxonomy): domain Eukaryota; kingdom Viridiplantae; phylum Streptophyta; class Magnoliopsida; order Poales; family Poaceae; genus Oryza; species Oryza coarctata. Next base: position 18,857,223 of record CM061475.1, read on the forward strand.
TTATCAAAAGGACATCAAAAGTGCTTTCTTGAATAGACCAATATCAGAGTTGATGTATGTGGAGCAAGCCCTAGGCTTTGAAGACACCAAGTATCCAAAATATGTTTATAAGCTTCACAATACACTCTATAGGCTTAAGCAAGCATCATGAGCATGGTATAAATGTATTCGAAATTTTCTTTTGAAAAATGGCTTTGAGATAGAGAAAAATGATACTCTCTCTTCACTAAAAAATTTAAGGATGATTTATTTATATGCAAAATATATGTTGATGACATTATATTTGGTTATACTAACCCTTTATTTTGTGTTGAGTTTAGTAGTATTATGATCAAAAGATTTGAGATGTCTATGATGGGTAAGCTTAACTTTTTCCTCGGGCTTAAAGTCAAGCAATAAAAAAGAGGGAACCTTTATCTCCCAAACAAAGTATCTCAAGGGCATCCTCAAGAAGTTTGGGATGGACGGAGCAAAGCCCATCAAGGCTCCAATGCCTACTAATGGACACCTCAATCTCAATAAAAATAGTAAATCTATGGATCAAAAGGTATATCAACCTATGATTGGCTCTCTTCTCTATCTTTGTATATCTAGACTAGATATAATGCTAATTGTCTGCATGTGTGATCGCTTCCAAAAGGCGCCAAAAGAATGACAACTTGTTGTGGTAAAGAGAATTCTAATATATTTAGTTTATACTTCTAATTTTGGCTTGTGGTACCCAAAGAGGTGCACCTTTGATCTTATTGGCTACTTTGATTCCGGTTATGCTAGGTGTATGATTGACCGCAAGAACACAATGGAGACTTGTCAATTTCTTAGACGGTCTCTAGTTTTTTGGTCCTCTAAAAAGAAAATTCCATAGTCTTATCCACCGCTGAAGTAGAGTATGTGGCTGCCAGCTCTTGTTGTGCTTAACTTCTTTTGTACAAAACAAACTCTCTAAGACATTGCTTACAATATGACCAAGATTCCACTTCTAAGTGACAATGAAAGTGCTATCAAAATAATCAACAATCCGGTCCAACACTCTAGGATCAAACACATTGACATTAGACACCACTTTTTGAAAGATTATGAAACCAAAGTAGACATTGCCATTACTCATGTGAGATCCGAGCACTAACTAGTCGATATATTTACCAAGCCATTGGATGAGAAAATATTTTGTAAACTAAGAAGTGAGCTTAATATCTTAGATTCTCAAAACATTCGTTGACAAAGTGCTTGACTAATCAATAGTCAAGTATAAGTCACAAAATATACATAAATGTTAGCCTCTGTGTTTTTTGAGATATTTTCTTAGGTAGAAAATAGTCTTAACACTAGGAATGAGGCTCCAAAATTCCTAGTAGTTACTAAAAAACTCTTGTGTGTGTGTTTTTTTTTGTGAAACTTTAGTTTTTAAGTTTTCTTCATGCTAACCAATATTATGTACTATTGCTTGTCTGCTAGCCACATGTAGAATACTTGTAGCTTGTCCACATCTCCTTTACTCTTAAAAATTCCTTGATTTTTTAGCTTTCTAGGTCCTATCAAAAGTTTCGGCCCCTAGCCCAGAAGTTTTGACTAGACCTCTCGATCTTCACCTTGATCTTTTTTTGGGTAGTTGGAGGTTGCTATCATTTCGGTCGGAAGTTCCGACCGGTAGGGTTTTAAGGCCCAGAGGGAGTTAGAGTTGGTTTTCTCTCTCCTCTCCTCTCATGACCTCTCTCCCACTCCTCTCCTCCCCACCAACGATTTTGGTTCTCCACTGATGAAATCCTTCAAGTCTTCGTGTTTCTCATCGCATTGGTGATTGAAAGCATCAATTCTTCATCCATTCCTCGGTTTTTCTTCTCAAGGAATTGATTTTATCTCCTTTCTAGGGTTTTATCTCTTTTCTCATCCGGTCTATCAATATGTGAATTTAGAATAGGTTTCTCTTACATAGAAATTAACCTTGGAACCTAGAGAACTTTGATCTATAGAGTATTGTTATATGCATTGGCTAGCATTTTGTCACCCTAGTTTCTTTGCAATCAATCGGAAGTTTCGGTTGTCTTGATTGGAAGTTCCGACCATCCTCAGCCAACCATGCTCTCTTGACTCTATTTTTGTTCCTTTGTCCTCTAAATTTCACTCCTTGATTCATGTTCTGCAGCTCACCATGGTGCATGAGAAAAGGCAAGAGGTAAAGCAAGATATTCAATCAACTAAAAGTAAGGATGATATTGCATCCACTCCTCCTACTACTCGTCGTCTTCGTTATCACACCGTTACAGCAAAAGGGAAGGCTGTGGTCACTCAAGGAGGGCAAGGAAGGAGCTCCAAGGGCAGAGGCAACAAAGGAGGTGGTAGAAGTGGCTCTCAAAAGAAATGCACCACCCAAGGGAGAGGAAGTGGTGGTTGTGATCAAAACAAACTCTACAAGCACCGAACAAGAGTGACAATTCCAGCTAGTCGCATTAGGCACGAGATGGTGGATTATCTGTATAATGTAACAATGGGAAACAATGACAAAAGGAAAGATCCTGACACACCACCTCAAAAGACCACATATCCTAAATTCAATACTACAGTTCAGTTAGACTGGTACAATATAGTATGTATGCCTAGACCCAAGCAAGTGATTGAGATACCAGAGGTATGTTATCTTCAAGGATGTACTAAAGATGTGCTCAATAAAGGCTTAAGAGGCATTATGGGTTTTGAGTATGATTGGTATGAAGAGGTGATTCTTAAGTATGTCATAATATTCTTGGAGGAGAGTGACAGGCGGAGCTACAGATGAGGTGATTGACTTAGGGGAGACAGTAATCAGTGAGCGTAGCTCAATTTGTTCAGATTTTGCACCTTGACCCAAATGAACTCAATAGGGTTGACATTCACAATGAGAAGCCCCTTCCCATCAGCCGCACTATGTTCATACACCAGAGATGCTCCTAAGGATTGTATGGGAACCACCAACGCTATGTTGCCTGCTTACAAGATTATTTTGAACATGTTGAAGGTTACTCTTAGTTCCAAAGTTAGTGATTCTACTACCCTTCCTATCAAGCTCTATCATTTTCTTTCTTATCTCAGATCCAATAAGTCTCCCATCAACTTTGCAAATTTCATCTAGTTTAAGATCTTCAACATCTCCACTGATCCTAAAAAGGGATGTGCCTATGCCCCTATCTCATGAGGGTCATTGAGACAGTAATTGTTATCTCTTTCTACAAGGAGGTAGTTCATAAGCTCTTTCGCCCTAAGACACTCTTTCTTTTGATCCTAGTGTTGGTACCATCTCAGCAACACATTAGCCTCTTAGTTCTAGTGCTTCTTCTTAAATCATCAAAAGTCTCAAAGCTATTTTCAACAGCTGCAAGAAAATTAATGCCAAGGTTAGTAAGATGGAGAAGAGATAGAAAGAGTTGATAAAGGATGCAGCGAATGAGGCCTCCAGTGATTTAGAGGGGCATAGGCTTGAGGATCCATTTGCTCTTTATGAGGATGCTGAGAACTTGGCTATAGGTGTTAGCACTTCTCAGACCTTTGAGAAAGCGTCAGGAGCCATCGATACATAGCTTCAGATAAGGAGATTGATGAGGAGTTTGAGATTGCTATTGAGGGCTTGTCTGAGGGTGCACCTGATACAGAATAGGAGAATGATGATGATATAAGTGTGCACTTAGGAGATACAGAGGCGGGCCCTTCAAATATCAAGTGATTCACATGCTTTGCCACTTGTTTTAGTGTATTGATGCCAAAGGGGAAGATAAATGCAAAATAAGAGGAGTCAATTTCAATTTTTACCTCTATCAGTCTGTTTTGGTCAGAAGTTTTGGCCAAACCATTCTTTCTATCTTTCCTATCTTGGGAACTTATGTAATTTTATATGGATAAATGGTTAATCTATATGAGGTACGTGAGGTAGGATGTAATGACTATTAGTTCCTTTTTTAGCTTAGTTTCAATTTTTCTAAGTCCTTATATCATTGATTGTTTGTGTGGTGAGATGTTTTTTTCTCTTATGTGTGCTTACCATGTCATATGTATTGCTTTTATATCTCTGTACCACACAATACACTCCATGAATAAAAAGTGTTAAATTGAGCTTACTACATACTCTCTCTTACATATGCATGTATGCTTCACTCCTATCACCCTATGCATACATTTAGGGAGACTAACTCATCTCTTTTTATTCAAAATTCAATTTATATTTATTATATTGTAAGCTTTAATCGTGTTATCATCAATCACTAAAAATAGATTTTAGATTATGAATGACAAAATGATTAAGGGACTAACATATTTATTGAGGTACATTTAGAGATTAGTCCATATAAAACTAAGAGTGAGCATAATAACCCCTATAAATTTATAATTGAGCTATGACAAGAAGACTCGGAGTTTATTTTAAATTTCTTTTGAATTTCGTTTGAGTCTAGATAAGTCATATTATTAAAAGGGGTTACAAGCAGTGCTCTAAGTCTACTTTCGTACTCAAAAAACAATTTATTAGTTGAAAGATACATTTGCACAACACTTACACTACTATGAGTTTACTTCTGTCTATGGATCAGAGGTTCTAGTATTGGGAGATCGGAGGTTCCAGTCCACTACTGTCTATCAATGGCTAAGTGTTTGGGTCAAAGGTTCTAGGACAGAGATTGAAACTTTTAGATGTTCAAATCTGTGAGAACAGTTAAGTGACGTAGGGGAATGGGTAAACATCCACTTTTCCTCCCATAGCTGTTTTGGTCTCTTTCACTTTTGTTTTTTTTGTCTCCTAGCTTCTCTTAGAACTCTACACACCTTTTCCACTAAGTTACTGAGTTTCTATGAGGATTTGAATGAAATTCTTAAATAGTTATATTACTTTTTTCTTGTGAAAAGAGTTAAACGGATCTTTTAAAGTATAACCTCCTAAATAGTTAGACGTTACTCGTGAGCTTTTCTCACGCTGTAGATTATCCAGAGTAAGTTTGTGAGGATGAATCTAGCCTCCATAACAAAAAGTAATCGATGAAGTAAAAGTTAAGTTGGTTTTGGGTAAAAAAAAGACTTAGCTTTCAAGAACTTCTCATAAAAAATGTATGATCTTTGTGATCTCAACTTTAATAAAACAATCTTATCTCCTCTCTCATTTTATAAATTTTGTGTCTTAGAAAATTTACTATTTTTTATATTACAATACTATTTTTTATAATAACATATTTACTACTTCTATTACTATTACTTATCTTTCCAAGAATATAAAAAATAATTTAAAAGAGTTTATCTCATGCGACGTCTCGGTCTTTATGGAAAGTTCCAATGGTCGATAAAATTTAAATTTAATCATTGTATTAAATTAATTTTTAAAAACACCTATTTACTCGCCTCCCACTAGGCTAATCTCTAGGGTTTTAAAGAAATCAACTAGACTGATAAGACGGCATCAGTAGTACATTCTCATTTGAGTTGCATCATGGGTCTAAGCGTTTGCAGAGTGCCCAGATTATATTCGTGATGCAACTCATGCAAGTAATAACAGAACATGACAGTTCAAGCATCTAGCAAAACCGGCCGTCATTAAACAGACTTACAAGAAACATGATAGATACTGATACTGTCTGCATCAGAATACACAACCCACGATATAGGAGTGAAGTGAACAGTGATACTGATAAACACTACTGTCTGATTCCCAACATCGCCGGCAGGTGAAGCCAACAAAAGGATAACTTTAAAGACAATGCAAGCACCAAACCAATATGTGCACAATCATAATGTGTTCATAGACAACCATGGCACGATGGCAAGGTAACTACTCCCAATGCAGCTCTAATGCATTTCCGACCCTATTGCCATGTGCCACAGGCCATAGAAAAGATAGCTTTGTATCCACTCTTAGACCTAGATACATTGATTAAACGGACAGCCAAAGACCTCTGAACATCACATCGTTCATTCATCCATCCATCCATTTGTGTTAAGGGTGAGTAGCTGCAAACAAAGTGGCTTAGACTGTACTCCATTGAACTGAACAGCTTAACAGCAACATCTTCTGGTGCCACTATGGCAGATTTCCGCAAAATCGGCTCTACATTTGAGCAGATCATAATCTCCAATATCATGCACTCTTATACTGCCTGAACAAAAGATCGTAGTCCTGTATCCTTTTTGCCAATTGAAGAATCACTTGAACTATCCTTCTCATACCATTAACCACCACCTATGCTGTTCCTGTAGTACTTCAAGTAAAACCAGTAACACAGTGACAATTTGATCCCAACTTACCACTAAGCTTAACTAACTAACTAATTCGTTTTTAAAAGAAAGGTTTGGCATACTGTATGTGTGCCATCATACTAGTAACTTTTGCCAGAGCATAGCATTTGAATAAACATGTTTTACCAACCACCAGGGCCTCAGATTATCCATCAGATAAATGTACCAAATCTAAGCTTTTCCACCAGCACTTGTCGTAGCATCAACCACTATTATGTTGAACGACAATGGCTGCCACCCTGAAAAATGCGGCACAAACCACTTCTTTGTATTGATTATGATATACAAAATCTGAAGAACTTCACCAAGGGCAAAATGTTTCAAGCATTGATTCTTTAAGATGATTGCAGCTTGATACCTGCAAACAAAGGATATTGAAACAACATAAAACAGAATTCAAGAAAAGATAAAGAGAAGATTAACAAATATTGATGGGTATCAGGCCTTACTTGGATCTAGAATTCTTTATCTCAGAGCTGCCAGTGGTGGAAGATATGAACCTGTGAACAGTATCAAGTGCCTCTTTTGGATATTTTGCATTTATATCCATTATGTTCACACATTTCCAAAGATTTTGATTTTTCCCCAAATAGAATGACATAGATCCTAATATTTTCTTGACAATGGCTTGATGCTGAATGGAAAGTTCGAGAGCCTTTTTAACATCAAAATTTGGTAAATTAGCATCTCCATAACATATACAATCTGATATATGCTGTTCTGTTGGTGGAATCTTCTCCATCTTCAATACTTCCAAAGCACCTAATATATTTCTTATAACAACTTGAGAGTCTGAAGATGGTTGTGGACATCCTGGGTTCACTCCCCATTGTCTAGAATTTTGCATGTTGCTGGACATACTAGGTGGAGCTGGAGGTCTGTAACCGTTATAAGCAGGCTGAACATTATGAGGAGCAGGTTGAACATTATGAACACCAGAATGGTTGGGATGGTAGTTCATGTAACCTTGGTTATCATGAATTCCTCTGGGGTATCCAGAAATATTTATCTGGCTCATATCAGGATAATTAATTGGTGGGCTATGACAGGGAGGGGCACTTGGCCAGGATTGCAGTGTTGCAGCAGGAATGACATTAGGCCCAGCTGGTGGTGGACATGAGTTGGTTCTTTGTGAACTCAATGTGTGAATCATCCCAGATCCACTGTGAGGATGAGTAACTGGATTTGGGGACCTTGGAGACTGGGAAGTATGAGATTTATGATGTTTTGGATTATAATGGCCACTACCATTGCCAGAATCAGGAGTACCATACTTGGCAGCAGATTCTGCTGACACACCAGACTTCTTACTATTGAAAAAGTCATGTAGAGCAGTCTTTTGATGGGAATGAACAGGTTTTGCAGGCTTTTTAGGCAGGGAAAAGGGTTGAACTTTTGGTTTACTTGACTGGTTCACCTTTGCCCCATCCTGCAATTCAGGGCTTGATGATGAAGATGGCGATGTCATAGAAGACTCACTTGGATGGTTAGCAGTGTTTTCTTTAGAATTATCAGCAACTTCGACTGAATTTTCTTCGTTGCTTGCTGGTTTAGATACATTGTCTGACTGGTTTCTTCGAGGTTGCTTCACTTTAGATTGCTTATCTGTCTTGCCATTACCACCCTTTTGATGATCAGACTGGAAACCATTCTGCATTTGAGGATTGGTCTGTGTAGTAGTATCTGAAGAATCTGAATTTATGTTCTTAGATGTATCTAACTCAACTATATTGCCACTTGCTGTGCTACTTATGTATGGCGACTCTGCTAGAGGTGGTTCTCCAGCTACAAGGCTTTTCCAGAGCCAAACACTTTTTGCAGCAGCAGTAAGGGCTTGAGACACATTTGGGGGCTGTGCTAGTAGAATATTGTATCGTCTCATCGTAAGCTTGTGAAGGGCATTAGAGAAATCCCGATCACCAGAAATTAGCAGATAATTTGCTGGTGGAGGGTTGTCAATAGCCCAGAACAACATGTCAACTAAGATCTTCTTATCACTTGCATCTTTAATACCTGCCAATTAATATGAAATAAATGAGTTGATAACAATTCCTGTCATTTTTTAAAAGAACATGAAACTCTTTATTATTTAGTGATAATAAACTTGCAAATTTATGGTTTTGTTATGTCAAAAAATTGTGCTTGAATGAAACATGCTCCAGTGTACAAGCAAATTTAAAAAGCATTGGTTCAAAATCAGCATATAGCTGTGCCAATAACATGTCTAATCACCAACTTTCAGAAGAATATCTGAAATGCAAGCATGTAGCGGTTAAGGTTTTACAAACCCCGTTTAATCAATTTTTGCCAATCCAAGCACAAAAACTGTGGTTTATGGCTTACCACCCCTAGGCCCTAGTAGTAGTATTTTGGATTCATTGTTCACAGCAGAACAAAAATCATACAACTCAGTCCAGAGAGACGATGAAAAATGTTAATTAATTAAAAAAAAGCTCACTCATTGCTCATAATGAAAGTCTTTTTTCACTAAGAAAAAATATTATGCCATTGGTGAGTAGCATAAAAGCCCGTAATTGACCTTGACCCTAGATAACTAGAATAATCGTAAGGTAAGTCCAAGTAATATATAGTTTTAGAATCACATAGAAACCCTGAATCCATTTGTTGCATGGTAAGAAATGAATTCCACACACTTCAACGAATATAGAAAGAATGCTGGTTTTTTACTTGGCATGGTTAGTAGTATACATACAACTTTTGATTGGAAACTTTTCATAATGTACTGGCGACTACCACAAACTACAACAGTATTTTTGAGTTTTAACGACAAATATTCCTGTCACTTTCTCATCTCCAAACTGAATATGACAAATATATATCAAGAATCAAATTGCAAAGTCTTTCATGAACAAAATAAAACAGAAACATTGAAAAAATAATCTTCCCCACCTAGGAAATGCTATAATAAGTTTATGTTATGGATGATGGATCTTACCCTACTTATAAGACACGAAGTTTACAACAAAAACAAGGGAATATATATATATACATATATATAGCAAAAATATTCTACACCTCCCTTCCCCAAGGGCCAAACCTACCTCCCACCTCGGTCAAAGGCCAGTCAAAAAGCCCCCACATCGATCAGACCTCGGTCAAACTCGCTTGCTGACTTCTCCCACCACCCATCTCTTCTCATTTCTCATTTCTCATCTCGCAGGAACTGTACTGTAACGCGACAATCACCATGCAGTCACGCCATGGATTAATTAAAATAACAATGCTAAAATATAGTTAAAATATAGTCATGACGGATCTACTTTTGATAATCATTTTTTTCTAGCATCATGGTGCAAATAATTTTAAAAAATAGTACATTATGGGAGAGATATTACTCTTTAAAGATTTTTTTCAAATTTAACTATCCACAACCAGTAATACTACAGTATTACTGCGAGCTTGCAACGAATACAAGTTATTGCAAGAGTTCAAGAGTGCTACCGCAAGACTGCAGTATCAACTATAAGTTTTGCAGTAACATAACGTGTTACTGCAATTGCTCAATAATGTTACTACAACAACATATAGTAACAAATAATAAATTTTATAGTAACATAGCTTATTTGTCTCTATGATGAGCTCTAAAGCGAGTCAAGTGTACGTGGAGAAAGAGGATGTACAGGTGGGCCTAGTCATGCACCCGGATGACAAGGAGGAATTAGGAGAGGACCCCAGCGGTGCATGGACACCAAGCTATTGTGAGTTGAGTGTGCATGGAAAAAGGGGAGCACCGTTGGGCCTAGGCATGCATCCGGATAAAGTAGTTTGTTACTGTTTATTAAGCACACCGTTACTATATTTATTTCACCATGTTACTATAATGATGCAGTAACATAGGATAGGATCTGTAGTAACACATGGGGTGGATATACTAACATTTAAACAACGGGCATTTGTATTCGAAACAAGCAATGGCTTGCTGGTTTCTATGTATAGGTATTGAGAAAGGTCTAGAGTTCATTCTTATTAGTTACTTATTTTATTTTTTTCTTCTGCACAAGGAAAGGAGGAAAATTTAGTTTTCTGGAGGAGAGGAAAAATTAGTTTTCTGGCCAATCAGTTACTATTACTAGTCCCATGTTACTATAATTTTTATATAATGTTACTACAATAACATAGTAATGGTGTGCAATGGTGCAGTAACGTGGTTTGTAGTTGACAGTAACAAGCATCTGCATGTTGTGCAAAATGTTATGGGAATTAGCACTACATGATATGATATGACACAGATAAAATTCTACTAAGAAATTCTCTATCCCAATTGAGGCATAGTCTACTGGTTAGTACTTGTGGCCTTTTAGTTAAATGTCTTGTGTTCAAATTCTGTTGGATGCAATTTTTTATTTTCTTTCTCAAATTCTGTTGGATGCATTTTTTTTTCTCTTGCAATAGAACAGAAGAGAGTTTTTTCTCTTGCAAAATAAGAGAAGAGAGAGAACGTGAGGAAGGGAGAGAAATTGAGAGGGAGAGATCGTGAGAGGGGACAGGAGAGGGAGGGGCGAGAGAGATCGTGAGGGAAGAGATAGGGGAGAAAAGAGATCAAGAGAGAGATAGATATCCGGAGGGGAGGCAGGCCCAGGTATCGGGTAGGGGCTTGGGACCACCACATCTCCCACATGTGGTCGGGTGGAGGGAGTGCACCGGCTGCCGATCTGGTGGGACGGAGGGGGGTACAGAATAACTATTCTATACCCCTCCCATAGAATAGTGTTGTCATATGTATATACATACATATATATATATATATATTCTATCTTGGAGGGGTTTTGAGATGAAACTCCAAAAACTTGCAACATAACTTTACCATTTATGTCTACAGGGGCACATAGAAAAACTACAAGTTCTCTTTTTCCCCACTATTCTTTTTCAGTATTGTAGCAAATATTGCAAACCGTTTCATGAAACACCACCTAAAAAACAATCAACCTAGTTTACTACACAAAGTCAAAACGGAAAACACAACTATTAGAACTTTTCAACTCATATCATGCATACATAATCGAAGTCATAACGCATAACAGCAACCAGTTCACATAAGTACAGCACAAAAATCAAACCCATCAAAACCCCCAATCGAACCCAAGGACCCCAAATATCACATCATCCATTGAACAAACCAAAACATCCGCTATCCCAAACCATCATCGATCCTTTTCCTAGCCCTCCCCATCAATACCAATACCGCGACAGCCCTGTCAAAGCCAGAAGAATCGACACGCCTAAGATCCAGGGGACGCGGCATGTCTCCAAGCAAACATCCAAACCACAAGGTTTTCACTGTTGCACTCGACTATTACGACAGATACATCAAACCTACACAAACGGAAGCATTTAAAGCGAATATCGCATAAATCCAGCCATCCAGACACCACCGAAAAGGCGCAATCCACATGCATTGGTCATCAGGCACCGGATCACCACTCCACACGCAATCTCAGAGAAGAGCGGGGTGGATGGGGCAAGGGAGGAGGTGAGGGGTTCCGTACCGGCAGGGACGTGGTTGAGGGAGATGCCGGTGCTGGAGAGGGCGTGCGTGACGGCGTTGCCGATGCGGCCGATGTCGCCGTAGGCGGAGATGGATACGGGACCGGTGTAGCCGGCGGCGGCGAGGGCGGAGCTCATGTTCTGAGCGATGAGGTTGGGGTCGCAGGCGCGGGGGACTTGGCAGTTCTCGATGTCCCACCACACCGACGTCTTCGCCGTCGCGTACTCAGCCATCACCGCCACCTCCGGTCGCCTCCGGTGATCCCCCCCTCTAGGTTTCGCCGGCGGCGAGGTGGGGGGAGGAGGAGGCAGGGGTTTGCGGGTGTGGAGGGTTTTTTTATTGATTCGCGACGGCGGCGGCGTCGAGTTGGACTACCGGAGACGCTATTCTTTGGTTTTTGGAAAATAATAATGGAAGATATTTGTATTTACAAGTTTTGTGCCAAGTGGAGAGAAGTTATGAAAGTTACCGTTCAAGCGGCAAAATGTTTCCTTTTTGAAATGCAAATGGACAGATTTTTGGGAAGTGTGCAATCAAATTTGTAAAATATGGAGTTATAGACCATTACGTTTTCAATGGTAGGAAAATTTTCTCCACAAATATTCTTTTAAAATATAGATCTTCATTAAATTTAGTTAATAAATATTATATTATTAGTATCGCCACTATATTTAAATCTTTTTATGTTCTTTCGCGTTGAGTGTGTCTATTTATAACATGTTTTTTCTTCCTAATTTCTAAGTAAAAAAAAAGGGTTAGTGATGTCAGGTAAGAGCAGTAGTGCAATGTTGATCTGCAAATTCTTCTTCTTTTAGGCAGGTACACATACCTACCATGGAAAGCAATGACCTACTATCAAAAGGCGCAGAACAAATTGCATCATCAGGACAAGGAAAAGGCAAAGCTGTGTCATTGAAAGTTAAAATACATATAAACTAAAGAAGTAAAAACTATAAAAGCAGACTAGACTGCAGAACAGGAAAATGCACTACTTGAAAGAAGTTAAATCAGTGAACATCTAAAGGAGAATGAATCAGTGAGTTTCTTTTCTCTTTTTATTAAAAGAATAAACCAAAGGTTTTTGGTAAAAAATGGTTAGAGAAATTTTTATTGAGGTCATTTTAGAGAATTTTCGTACGAATCAAACTGGTCCTTCTTGTCCTAAAGGGCACATCTTGGCCCATATAGTCCTTTTGCTTAGCTCTAATCTTTCTTGTCTTTCAAAATATGTCATATCGCTAGGGCTCGCTTGCAAGTTGTCTGATGGAATTTGCTTTTTGTGAACTTCAGAAATTATATACGTCTAATGCAACAACAGAGAACATACATCTTAAGAAATGGTTTTCACAAAACTGTATTTTCTTATTTTGCAACTAAAAATTGTATGTTTGCCCTTTGTAAAAGTGTAGTTCATGCATTGCAGTTCTATGAGATGGATGTTATGCGCTCCATATTGTTTATAGCTTGCAAAAACCTACTAGTTCTTTGGGTGCAATATCATCCGCACCTTCCTTCGTGAACTTTTGGGTGAAATAGTCAGTGCTAAAACTCAACACCAAGCTTTCAAATGCTCCAAAAAAAAGCCTTCAGATGTTTTCATGGAAGCTCTCTCTAACCCCTTTTGGATGAAGGAATATAATTTTCATCCTCTACAACAATTATAGATGCACACGGTTATATTGGAGAAAGCAACATAATGGTGTGATGATAAAGACGTGAGGACATGACATTGCCCATTAGGTCGTTTTAGTTGCCTATGTTTCTTGATTTGCAAGCACAAATAGCACCAGATTTTCTTCCAAGGTGCACGAACGGAATTTTCAAAAGCTGCAAACTATGTGGAATAAGGCATGCACTTGATGAAGTTAGCTTATTACTGATAACTATCAAAGTACACTTTACACACAGCAATGAAGCTCATCAAGTACGTGAAGTATAAACATGATTTGCAAGCACAAATAGTACCAGATTTTCTTCCAAGGTGCATGAACAGAATTTTCAAAAGCTGCAAACTATGTGGAATAAGGCATGCACTTGATGAAGTTAGCTTACTACGGATAACTATCAAAGTACACTTTACACACAGCAATGAAGCTCATCAAGGACGTGAAGTATAAACATTGCCATGTGCGTGGCAGAAGGATTCTACATTTCGCTACAAGAAGATAATGGGGGGACTTGTGCCCATGCTGCTGCAAAGCTGAGATGAAGAAACCGTGGCAACTAGAAGATAGTAGGTTAATAGCTATAGATGGCTGGCCCTTAAAAACAATATTCCAAACCAGCCCAGGAATTACAAGAGACAAGCAACCTAATTACAGAGATGGTATCAGAACTGGGAAGCCTTCAAGGCAAGGGCTCCTCCGAATCTCCCAACCGTGACAGGTGCAGGTAAGCATCGGTACCTAAATGGCAGAAAAGGCAATAATGGTCAGTTCAACACATAGTGCAGTTATAAATCTAGAATTTGTGATAATTAAAGAATAAAGAAATACAAGAAAAATCAACTAAGCATGGATGGATTATTCACCATTTAATTCTATAACCAATACTTGGACTTTGTGTGATAATTAACACATAAAGAAATGCAGAGAATCTCAGCTAAACAATAGCTAATTATTCAGCATTCAAATCGGATGGAAATAAGAAAGGAAGTGGAATATGGGAATACCGTATCCTTCCATAGAGATGATTTGCAAGTCACCACCAAAATATCGAGCATAAAGACGACTAATTGGAAGACCATAGCCATATCCAGCCATAGTTACACCTTCACTAGGGCCATCTATTTCAGGTGGATTCTTTGCAGTGCTATATAGATATGTGAAAATTCTTGGAAGCCCACTCCTTGGTATCCCACCACCTTCATCACTAACCTGCATCAACATAGCATTGACTTTTTTTAGATAATGATCAACATAATATAACATCGATATTGAAACAACTTAATATCACTCTAGTTGTAACATGTTTAATGAAAATGCCAGCTCTGTGATGTTTCCTTACATGGAATATTTCAAATTTATTCCAACTAGAACATGTTCGTATTTGTTCCAAAAAAGAGAGCAAGATGTAACTTCTGACAACAGAAAGTATCTACCATGTAAAAAAGACAATTGCATCTATCATTGTTGACACTGGACCAGTTTCTATTAATAATAATGATGAGTTATCACAAATCCCCACAAACAACATGGTAGCTATAGTACAGAAAGGCAGCTTGACTTGCATCACATAATAACGATATATCAAAGAATGTTCGTGGGTTAATTAAATCTTCTGTTTGTCACTATTACTTTAAACAAATATATCAGTTGGTCAATTTGCATCCACTTCAAAGATAAAACATAGTATCTTTCTCACTGGAAGATTGGCTTTAAAGTTTGACATATGTCCTGTTCAGCAGCCAGCACTAATTCTTACTTGATCTTTCTGACGGACACCATCCAACTAAACTAATTAAATATAGTACTATATAAGTCAAGGTCATTCATATTTGCTATTTATGCCAAGATTGTTAAAGTCATATGAAAAATTCATATCGGTGAAACTTCCATTACAGTCATTTTGAGTCTAAAAACTTGCAAAGTACAACTCATTTAGTTACTGCTCATACCTAGGGGGCTAGGATTCTATTAATAACAGATGTCTGGTAATGTAATAGATGAATACCTTGATAGTAACATCCTCTGCCCCATCAGCAACTATAATTCTAACTGGAGGAACATCTTTGTCAGAATTCATGTATCGTTCCTGTACTGCACGAAGGGAGTTTTTCACCAATTCAAATAGCATGAGATGTAGATGTGATGTGACATATCTGCAGTTTATAAGGTCAAAAGAATTAGCTCATTAGCATGCCAAAATTCAGAAGGCAATAAAAGATGAACCCGAACAAATTATGTCTTTTATAAGAATAATAAAATTGAACATAAAAAAGGCTTTATGACAATACAAGACAAACAATCAGAGAAGACACACTAACAGAAAAGGGGAACGGGTACCAAAACTTGTAAAAAAAATTGAAAAAAATAAAACTCATGTGGGTTTATATCGGATACTTACGGAAATGTAAAAGTTGGGTCTCCATAGATGTTGATGTCAGGAGCTGATCCGTATTCCCTCAAACAAATAGAACGGGCATCTTCACTGGCAGCTTGAGCCACCTGTATAGGGGACAATTTTGTATTAATGAGGCCTATGACGCCAGGCTCTGGGTCAGGATCATGCAAAGCCACGTGCTGCCCTGAAATTAAGCAAGTCAGCAATAGCTTAGAACAGGCATCTATAAACAGCTAACACTGCACTGTTATATGATTAGACAAATTAGCACATAAACCATCATACGATCTAGGATAGATTACGAGAAAAAGTGGACCAAAAAAAGATGCCACTGCCAGTACACCAAATGCAGAGTTACATCCTAACAAAAAGCAGTATCAAGCTTGCTAACCTATCAGCATGCGGATCCCAATCCTTGACATGTAGAATCTGTCAAGAAACTCGTGGATCTCGTCGAATTCAGTGGGGATCTTCCTTGTGCGACACTGCTCCTTCTTTAGCTGTTGCACTCCCAGTGCCATTGTTGGAACCACATTATTGTGGCGCACTTTGATCATCTTGATCATCTGCATGAAAGCGAGCTCATCGTTCCGATTCCTCACTTCTGGAAAGTATCTGATGTCGCGGAAAGAGTCCAAGTACCAGTCCCGCACCTTCACAGATTGTGAAGAAAACCACCGTCAGTCCCACAATAGGAAACTTAAAATTTGCATGAATAAATTCAACTACGAGAATCCATTGATTAAATATTTACTCTGTATTGGTTCCAGATCCAGATTATTCCAGTACGGACGTGATAAGATCAATAAGACGGAACAACAGAAATCTGAAACAATTTAAGCGCCCCCTACCCCACTCCAAAAAGGAAAATTCAAGCAAGTTGGTGAGTAAGAACATCCAAAACCGTCCCTTATCCAATATCCCCTACTTTAACACACCATCAAATATTGATAACAAAATTGACATTCTGCCAACAATTATGGAGTACACCATTTTCAACCAATACAAATCGCACATTTTAAGTAGTGGCATGTAGTGATGGTACCATATTCACACTCCACTCCCCCAGAATTACCTTTCAAAAAAAATTCCCAGAATTAATGACAACGGTGATACTCTAATAATAAACATGAAAGACATCAAAGCATCTTCCAAAAGGTGCCACCTTTTTAAAACATATTCCGACTAAAAAGATAATCAGATTCAGATAAGCATGCACAAAACTCGACGATTCATCCACCAATTCGTCCACGGGCCAGACGGATAGAACAAACAATCATCACAATCGCCAGGATTCAGGGCCACAGAATAACAATTCCGATTCCGATTGCTTACCAAATCGATCAACCAAACCAATCAATCAGACACACAGAGAGACAGAGACAGAGATGAGCGCGTGTAATTAAAGGATATACCTTGAGGATGGCAGGCCTGTGGGAGAGGCCGAAGGGGAGGGACTCGAGCTCGAGCGCGCGGCGGGCGATCCTGATGGGGAGCTCCTTCTGCAGGAACTGCGCCGAGAGCAGCAGGTTCCGCTCCGTCGGCCTCGACCCGAACTCCATCATGTACCGCAGGCTCACCCCGGTCTGCTTCATGCTCCCCCACCGCCCCACCTCCTCCGCCACCGCCCTCGCCACCGGCTCCGACGCCATCTTTCCTCCTCCTCCCCCACCACCTCCTCCTCCGTCTCCCTCACCGGCGCGACTTCGGGATCCACGAGCGCGGCATGGGTGGCCAAGCCGAGGTCGCGCCTCGCGCGCTTATAAAGGGGAGGAAGCGAAGCGAGGAGAAGTGTGTGGCGTGAAGAGAAGAAGAGAGAAAAATAAAAGGAAAAGAAAAAAAAATGGATGCTGGATTGCCGCACAATCAGTTACGTGGGCCCATGTGTCAGTGAGAGAGGGAGGTGTACTGGTATCCCGTGCTGAGTCTGTGGGGCAGGCATGTCAGTGGGTGGGTTTGTTTCTCTGGGTGGTATCTAAACTTGTCCAGTGATTAGCCACCTGGCCCAGTAGAGTACGAGGCCAGATGAGCTTATCCAATAGGATTAATGGAAGAGATCCCAAAAGAATCGCATCAGATTAATCCATGTGTTCTATCTATGGTTGTTGCCACATTTTCATAATCTTTATCTAAAAGCTTTCTCGTGTTTAACGTAAATTATCCCATCAATACCCAAAACCTCAAATTTCAAAGTGAAAATTCGATCGAATAAATAGGTAATTTCGGACCGAATTAAGGATCCATTTGTCGTGTAATAAAACCCGGATGATGCGGTCATGGTTGACGACGACGATTTCTCCCGGGAATTTCGGTCCAGTGGCACTACCAAAGAATAAAGCCTTATATGCAAAATGAAATACGAATCATTCATTCTCATTTACCAGTGGACACTACATGAAAGATTCCGACCACAAGCTCATTTCCCCCACATGTACAACACCACCAAACCGCAGAAAATGACCCCAAACGATTCCAAGCCTCAAGTTTCTCCAAAATCAAGAATAATATCATGCTTTAAAATTAACCTGAGTAGAAAGAAAGATCACAGTGGTTAAGAATCTTTGAGAAAGAAAGATGGCTACCTTAGTTTGCAGGCCATGGAGAAGAGAGTTCCAGCAATGGCGCGAGGCAGCGAGTCCACAGGTTCGGATCCATGGCTGTGCAGAGCTCCAGCGATACGGCGCCATGGGAGAACCATACGTTCTTGTGAATTGTGATGGAGCAATTAATTAAGAAGAAGCTTATTAAGTTAGATCACTTGATTGATTCCAGTTGTAATCGTGAGCGCGTTGCTTGCTTGGAGAGGGTAATGATGTTGGTCAGAAACATCGTTCTAGATGGTAATTAACTCGCCATTTAAGGAACAGAACCGTGACATCTCCGAAACTAAGGTTCACTGATTGGTATGTAGCTATATTACTAGAGTAGCGCATTCGCACGACCCTAACCTCCGTCTCTATTAAATATGCTTACATGTTATTTTGCCATCTCTATTTTGTGTGATTGTAACCATCCTCTTCGTCATTGCATGAACCCTTTATACTCTTCTTATATTCTGTTCATCATCCGTATCTGTTACCCGTCCTCTTCAATACTGCATGGCCCCTTATCATGTTCTTATATTCTGTTTATCATTTGCTTTTAGCAAGTTTAATTTTGTTTTACATACTTAATATGCATATATCATATGCATACATTGGAAATTCTGATTCTAACAGATTATTCTCGTGATGATGACCCACCCATTCCGAAGAACAGTAGTAGAGAGATTTTCCCTCTTTTTTCCTGTAAAACTGTAGGTTTGTTCTTGGTAATGTGCTATTTTAGATGGCTTAAAATTTACAGATATATGTGAATAACACAAAGTAAAAAGTTGTGTAGGCGTGACCGCGAGTAACAACTAACCACTAATCATCTCTCTTTCTCTTAATATACTATAATTTAAATAACTTCTCATGAAACACCATTATGGCTAAAACTTTCATGTAAACCATACGTGATACAATAATTAGTAGCCAAAAACACCATACTTGATCTAGTATAATGTGAAGTAATAATTAGATCGCTCATAATTGGCAGAACAAAATAACATTGATATATGTGAAATATCTGTCTTAACATGCAAAAAGCACAATACATATCAATTAATCAAGTTCTCTTAATTCACAAAATGAAAATATACCAACAGAAAAAAAATGTGTACGTGGTCAATAGAAAGCAATTGTGACATCCTGTATGATCCATTAGAACAGAAACAATATTTTATTTTTCTGTCGTATATCTTCAATTCTTTCAGTGAGAAGTCTCCTAACCAGGCATGTGAAGCTTCAGTATTTAGGAGATTGATGCAGCAATAATAAAGGTGCCACGGATGTTAGCTTTTGTAAAAGTGTGTACAGTGACTTAGACCTCGAGAGTATATAAGAGAGGGTCGGGTCTGTATATATACAACCCAGGCTAGTGATCTATCTAACACCCCCTGCAGTCACAGCGGGAGGGGAACGGACGTAGAGACTGGACCGAAAACTGGTGAACAAAGGCGTGGGCAGTCCTTTGATTATTATATCGGTAAACTGACGTACCGATGGTATATGGAGCATCCGAACCTATCCTAATGCGACCTTGTCATGGACAAAATAAATATCGATCTCGATGTGCTTGGTGCATCGGTGATGGACCGGGTTGACGGTCATGTAGACGACACTGATATTATCGTAGTAGACAACGGTCGCGGTGGAGAGGGGTGCACGGAGCTCCTAGAGAAGCTGGCGAAGCCAGCAGCACTCGGCGATGGCGTGGGTGACGGCGTGTTACTCGGCTTCGGCGCTGGATCGGGACACTGTAATCTGGTGTTTTGAGGACCAGGATATGAGAGTGTCACCCAGGTAAACGCAGTAGCCAGACGTAGAGCGTCGAAAGTCAGGGAAGCCTGTCCAGTTCGCGTCAGAGTACACAGTGAGACAGTCGATGGGGCTGGAGCTGAGATGCAGCCCACTAAAAAGGGTGCAGTCGATGGGGTTGGAGGAGGTCGATGGCGGACTGACGTTAGGAAAGAAAGAGCCCGTGGGAGGAACGAGTTACGGAGATGTCCACGGGCTGTGTGATGGCGACACAATTTAAACTACGAGTATAGCATTTGGTGGGGATGGGAGAAGAGGGAAGGGAAAGGGAGTGGGGGAGCGCGGCGCTTGCATTGCAAGCAAACCAAAGCAAAGCAAATTAGTAAGAGAGGGGATCCCGCGACCCCTGGCGCTGGCGGTGCTCGCTGCGAACGGCGTCGCGGCCGGCTGCAGGCCCACGACGGCCTGCCCGTCAGCGTACGCGTCGTGGTGACCACGCCACGCGCGGTCTTCATCAGCGCCAAGCGGATGCCGGCGGCGCTCCACTGCAGCCACGCGCGCGCCGCGCCATGTACGGGAGGTGCCCGACTGCATGTCAAACTCGACGCGCCGTGTGGCGGCCGGCAGCCACGACGGAAGTGCGGCCCCGCCGCACGCCGCCATGACGTCCATCCGGGGGCGATCAGGTCCGGCTTCTTTTCATGCGCTTTACGATACGTTGCGCCCGAGGTGTCGCCGTCGCCGTCGACGCGCGGGAGGAAGGGAGGCGGCAACACCACTACTACCGCTGCGCCGCCGCGCTCCTCCGCACAGGCGCCAGGCGGAGAGGGTGCCCTCGGCGTCTGATCGCGCTGCGGCCTCGGGGCGCTGCACCTTGCCGCGGCAAACGGCCTCACGCACGACTGCCGCTTTCTGCTCGAGGGCCTCAGCCTCCCCGTCGAGGCATGGACGCACGCTCCACCTCAGGTGCACGCGCTTAATTTCGTGCTTGTATCCGGCGTCCGTTCACGCGGCGCCGCGCGCCCGCTGGTGAGACCCCGCTGCTCCTGGCGAGTGGCGGCCACTTTCCGCTACACCGTGACGGTGGGCCATCTCCTGAAGTGGGGCGCCGACCCGTCCACGCCGGACGGCCGGACCCCTACAGCGGCGACACCCCGCTCCACTGGTTCGCCCACAACGGTGCGACGTACTTGCGAAGCCGCCCGCCGCCTGCTGTACCGCCCTGCGTCGCGCTGCAGTTCATGGCACAGGGGTACAGTGCACTGTGCTCTGATACTACTGTACGGTGATTTAGACTATGAGAGTATACAAGTGAATACAGGGTAGTGGTCTGTCTAATAGCTTTAATATTATTAGGAAGGCTAGATTAAGATTACATCAAGAACCCAAATTTTGTCTATTGAAGTATTCTAGTGGCATAAAATAGATATAGTGGCTGACATGTCACAACTTTTGGATAATAGTGACCTATGGAATTGATTTTTACAATAGCAAACGATACGACAATCTGGTATGGGAGGTAGATGTCAAAAAATGACGACAGTCAAGAACTGAAGTCAAATTTAGCTCTGAGATGATGAATATTGATTAATACATTACACGTACATATGAATTTGATTTACTTTTGTGAGCATGCGACCATTACTATTAATCGACACAGTTTTATATAAGCTATAGATCCTAGTGACTATTAAGCCAGGATGTGGATCATGGAAGTTACTACTGGAAATAATAGTAAACAGAAACATAAAAGTGTAGGAACAGTAGAAGAAAGATTTACCTTGGTGGTCAATATAATCACCATCATCAAATGTGTATTGCTCTTTGTACTCTGAATATATTACAACCTTTCGACGTCCTCACCGACCTGTACATTCACAATTAGATCAGCAATAGTAAAGGAAACACATACCTTTTGCTCTTCGTACTGTATACTACGACCTTTCCATGTCCTTAACCAGTGGCAGAGACACGTTTTTATTGAAGGGCCTTATCTTCTCCTTCCTCCCCAGTCTCTCCTTTTCTTCTTCTTCCTCTTCCTCTTCCTCTTTTTTCCATGGAGTCCAGCAGAGTATGGGGGCTCGAGCCCCCTCCTCCCCCCACCTACACACACTGTGGCTCCGCCCTTATCCTCACCGATTTTTACATTCACCTATGGTAGGATTACCTACGTGTACATTCACCTATGGCAGGATTAAATGAGAGGCTAATTATAGAATCATAATCTTTGTCACACACACAAAAACGTTTTGTTCTCTAACTGCTATCATGGATTGAGTAGACTGCTTCATCTGTGACACATTCTACAAATGAAATTTAACAAATACTGGTATTTTTATTTTCTCTAAAATGCTCTTAAGCTCAAACGTTTCATGGAGATAAGATATATCATTGAGAATCCTGATAAAAAAAAGTTCTGTAATAGGGCTCCCGTACAGTTCAGGTACAGAAAACAGGAAAATTTTATTTCGTTTTCATTTCGTGTTTGAGAAGATCATACCTTGAATTGTCTCAGCCATTTCTGCACATTGTTCTTCTGATGCCGATGACTCTAGCATGTGCCCTCCTGCTAGCGACGCATCATTGAAATTGCTGAGTTGATGTGCGGGATGTAAGTCAGCAACTTCTACATCACTATTGGAGGACAGGCATCGACAAAGTTAGAGTTAGAATAGATAAAAGAAGGTATTGAAGCTCACTGCGACTAGACTGTGCTCTCCCAAACCTTCAGATAATCGGATCTTACGGAAGTAGCGGCATGACAGGGAGGAGGAGTAGGCGGACGAGAGCGAGGGCCAAGAACAGTGGCAGGAAGGGTTAGTGGAGAGAGGAGAGGAGAGAAAGCGATGGCAGCTACAGATAGGAAGCAAAAGACGATGGAGTGTGGAGGGGACGTAGTGGCAATAGCAAGAGGAGACACGTGGTGTTTTGGTGCTCATTCAAACACGGAGAATTGCGATTTTTCTTAGCGGAGAGATGTGGAAGGACCTTATTGCAAAAGGAAGTTTCCTTAAGTATCATTAGGAGGTTTCATCTCGAAGGATGTAACTATACGCATTATTGAGAGGAAAAATTGAACGGTTAATATTTATGTGATGACATGGCACTGTAATTTTGTATGAAGAAATTCACCTTTCACTTTTTTAATATTACTGGAGATATTTGAAAGAGCATACCAGCTATTTTTATCCTAGTTATTCTCCGATAAATCATAATTCCTATAGTTACTTAAGATACTTTTAATAAACATTGCTAAATCAGAATGTTCCAAATTACAGGTTGATAGGTGGTAGAAAAAATAAAGAAAATAAAAAAACAACTTATGAGTAAATATTTTATATCTACGTTATAATGGTTTTTTAATGTGTGTTATAATGGTTTAAAAGTCAATGTAAAAAATATAACATATAATATAGTTAAAAACTAATAAACTCAACTTATTAAATTTTAAATTTTAACTACAGTTAACATGCCAAAATTTGGTTTTTGTGAGCCCTTTTATTCGAGGCGGATGGTTTTGGCCGGAATTATTGGCGACAAACTCGATTGCTACATAGTACAGCGGTTTGTGGTGGGGACGAGGCCAGTGGATCGAGCGGAATCTTCCGCTCCGTGACACGTCGGCGCCAATACCACGGGTGATTTTGACCCTTCTCGCCGCTTGGCCACCACGTTTCCGTTCTCCTTGGTCATCACGGGTTCCGAGCTGATTAATTAGCTGGCTGGTTAATTTGCTGTCTTGGTCGTTTCATGTTGGTCATATTTTACACGCTATGTGGAGTGGAGCATATATGACACGTCTTTTCGATTTGGGCCGTCACACTTTGGTATGAAAATTTTTGACATAAATCGAGCAGAATTACTCCTCTAATCTTTAATAAGTTTATATTTAGCCCATATCTTTTTTATCTTACTTCTATTCTTTTTATCTATTATCGATCCACAATTCGATAAGTTTTATTTCTTTAACATTTCTTACCTATCTCTTACGTATCACACTATATTTCTATTAATGAAAGTTACTTTTTGACTTTTTTTCCTTTACCTGGTTTTCAACTCACAAGACCAAAAAAGATTTTATTTTGGGATGAAAAAAAAGTAATAGTTATATTGGGCTGCTTTGAAGCTGATTTTACAGATGCGTCTCATAACCAGACGTGATTTTAGTGTATGACCTACATACTCCAAGTCTCAGCCATTCAAACCATGGGTGAGTAACGAAAAACGAAAAAAAAACTCTAAAATTAATTTTATATTTTAAAATTGGTTGCTCTCAAATGAGCAGGCCCATAAAAAGACATCTTTGAGCATCACATGGTGGCGAGTGTGTAGCTGTGTGGTCAATCCCATGTATGTTTTAGAATTTCGATGCTAATTTTATCTGTAGTCTCTTCATTTTCGAATAACTGACGTGGTTGACTATACATCTCTCACTTTGGCCATAGATTACTTTTGAATGATTGAATTTTGCTGAATGAAAGTTGTATATGTGATGTTGTACACTTTGACTGACTTGTGACTCTGTCTTCTTGTACTAGCTGCTGATTTTGTAAGGGTTTAATTGCAACATCGTTTCTTCCCTATTGATTTTGGAAGAGTTTAATTATGACACCGTTTTTTTATTTAACTAATATGTTCGTGCGTTATAACATGTTAAGATTATATGATTAGAGATAAGTTAAGAGAATGGTCACTCGATGCAAGTGGTTTTTATAGGTAAAGCGGTGGTTGCGTACGAAGTGTCAGTGAAAAAGAGAACTTGCTATGCGTACGGTGGAAGAACAGACGACTGTATGTTTTCAGTAGTAGAGAAATATGAATTTGATTTAAGTGGCGTGCTGTGTTGTGCTCGATCTGTTTCGTGTATCTCAACTTTATTTTTTATCTGAGGATGAGTCCTGGTCAGGAATGACAAAGAGATCGATGCACAGTTGCCCACGACTACAGTACGGGTCTTCAGAAACAGAGGAAGTCCTGAAAAAAAAAATGCACGCTACCGACACTTTCTTCCTTCATTTCATATGCGTGCCAAATCAGAAGTCGTTTTTGGTTGGATCAACTGGTACGCGTCTACGTGCAAAAGCCCAATTCCTATTTGTGCTTGTGATCTGTCGTCCTGATCAACAAGATGAACGAGTACGTGGAATCCGATCGGAGACGCAGTGCACCTGTGCATGCATGTGAAGTAAAAAAAAAAGAAAGGAAAAATAAACGCCAGTGGCTTCCAAGCTTACCCTTGCCACGTGGATGGATAATGCATCGTCTATGCCGGATAGGCTTGGAGTTCGACGCTTTGACCTTTTAGATGCGTGTTGTTATATGTTTGGGCCTATAGTTGTTGTGGGCCAAATTTGTATAGGCCCAAGTTGAGCCCGATAATACCCGACCCACCAGAGGCTCGGCCCAAAGAAAGGAGCACGCCATGTCGCCGAAGGCCTGCACGCCTCGCACGAGCGAAACCACCCCCAGTGCACGGAGACGGGAAAGCTTCTCGAAGTCGCCGGGAGCAGAGAGAGAGAGAGAGCAGAGTGTTGTGTGCCGACTACTCGACTTCCATCGCAACAGGGCCGCGGTGGAGTCAGATTGGGTCGAGACTCACATTCATATAGGGCCGGATGAGTTGGATAAAAGGCTATCTCTGGTAGTGGGATGGAGAATTTTTTATTTATATATTTTTAAAAATATATTTAGTTTGAAAAAATAACGGACGAAAGGGAGATGTACGATCCAGCGGGAGGATGCTTTAAACATGAAATTGAACGTGGCAAATGTCCGTGAGTCCTGGCTAATAGCGGGTCCCTGGGAGCTCAATAGCGTTTTTTCCATGGTTGTTTTGTTAGAGGTCATCTGTAAAATTATTAGGCTCGTTTATAAGAAGGGAGATGGCTGTCAATTTTGTAGCAGGCGGTTTCTGTTAAGACGTTTTTAGGCGGCTACCTATAAGATGGTTGATGAGAGGTAAGGAAGCGGCACACTGCTAGCTTATGGATTTGTATGAAGGTAAATAATTTATATTCTTTATAATATTTATTTTTAGTGGTAAAATAAAGTAGCATATATAATATTGTTCAAGATATTTGTTAGTTTTATTTTTAAATTTGTAAATAGTTTTATTCGTAATGTTTGAAGACATATCGGTATTAAAATATCGAATGCATAGTATTAGATATGATGAATAATTTATTATTTAGGTTAACTTTATTTTGTGAACAAATATGATAAATAAAGTAGTATTTTAGTTATATCACGGTCGAGTGAATTTTAGATATGGTCAATATGGTGTAGATTTATTAAACCTCGGTTTAAACCTTAAAGGTATTGAAAGGACACCTAAGAGAAATTTTTCAACAGTGTATAACTAGTTAATACGATGCGTTTGAATCAACTCGTATGTCAACATAATAACCATGTATGTCGTAACGAGTCAGGCAACCGAATGCTTTTTCTAAAAAATTGATGTTAGTGGATTTCACTGCCACTTAGACATGGTACGTAAAGAATACATTGCAATGAAGCTGACCACTTAGCATTTTTATATCAGTTGTTAACGTCAAAATTTGGTAAGCTAGGGAAAGATGGAAAGGACGATCGGTTTAGTAAAGAAGAGTCTGATTGCTAAAGCCGATTGCAGGAAGCAAGGAAGTATTCGGTCCAAGAATAGAAGATTATCCAAATAAAACCGAGTCTAAGGAGGAGCCGTAAAAATTATGGTAGGATATTTTATCTATATAAATCGTATCTTATATAGATAGAAATGTTTAATTAATTTAGTTAACTTCCCTAGAGATATTTTTCTTTTATATTTTTAAGAGATAACGTCTGATAGTTGTTGTAACCGCGTCGGACTCTGTAATGACAGGGTATAAATATAGACCCTAAAAACTAGTAAAGACATCAACATACCCTTCAATCAATACAACTTCGGCGCATCACAACCCTAGTTTATCTAGGTTTTTACCGACGGGTTCTGGCTCTCGACGTGGGACTGCATCGGTTAAGTTCGATCTCTGGCGAAGAGATAAGTCTTGCAACTATCCCGGTATGTCTCGCTTTATCTAAGACTGTATCGGTTAGGTTTGACCTCTTAGACAGATGGGATGTACCGTATCACGTCCGTACAAGATTTATCGGTCTATTAAGCTCTCTTTGTCGTCGTCGATCTCGTACTGCATCGGTTAGATTCGACCTACAAGATTGTCGATGGTAGATTGAGCTGTATGTCTATAGGTCTTTATACGGCGTTTCATCGGAGTGTTAGCTGATGAGTTATCTATACATTGAGCAACATATCCAGCATATCGGCTCCTCAGCCGATACGTACCAGTCTTCAGAGATTCCCCTCGAGCGCCACTCCAAGCGTATCGGCAAGGCCGATGCACGTCTATCTTCAGAGAGACGTCCTTTCATCGTCTTAACTAGTCGATGGGTTCGTTTCGTGCTGCCATATCCGGAGTGGTATCGGCTTTAAAGCCAGTGCCTTTTATACGATTCCTTGTCAGTTCGTATATTTTTTAATCGGCTTTCCAACCGATGAACGAGCGGTACAGCTTCCGTTGGTAACCAGGAGAGATCCCACACGCTTTGCCGTCCTCTGAATATCCTTTAGTGCCTCCATCGGCTCTGTGGCCGATGTATCAGGATCTCGTTTTCGCTACACCCGAAGTCATCACGTCTTTCGTCGATATCTATCCATGCCTTCATCGGTTTTCCAGCCGATGTAATAGCGTCTCAATACCTATCGGCGATCAGCCGATAGCAGCAGCCATCCGGATGTGGTCAATGATCACCTCAATCCTATCAGCGGTCAGTCGATAGCAAGAGCTCATATCAGCCCAACGTTCAACTAACCCGTTCGCCTCATCTTCTTGTCAATTACATGGTCAAATTGACTAGCACGCTCGCACCCGCACCATCGCGCTAGAGCCAAGCGAACCTCACGGGCCCCGATGCATGTATCTCAAGCCACGGAGAGAAGCCGACCGGCCTGCACTGGAGCTAAACAGACCCTTCGGACGTCGGTATGGTCGCTTGAGACATTTTTTAACGTGACCATTAGTATACGAGAAAGACAATACTGTTTCAATAACTGTAAAAAACCAAGAAGATTTAAATATGATGGAAGTTGATGCTGAAACAGTAGAGAAATAAGTTAAAGCGCCCCTCGCCACTCTATTTTATATGCAGCTTTCTACCACAGAAAAAAACACTCTGAGAAGATTACCTGTAAATTTTTTATTCTAAATGTTCTGTTTTTTTTAAAAAAAACTTAGGATAGAACTGTATTTTTTAAAAAACAAATTATAAATATTTTAATTATATAAATATAAATATAAATCTCGGATAGGATGGACCAGTTGACAACGCATGCCACTAGACGCTGCTTCCTGACCAAGTAGACCACCATTCTTAATTAATCCTGTTGCTCTCCAGCATTTCGAGTTACAGATCAGCGTGCAAGAATGATCTGATGTGTCCTTTTGTTTGGTTTTCAAACAAAATGAACGAAGCATAACCGACTATGAATGGTTTATTGTCGTCATGTGTCCGAGGAGGTGGAAGCAGGGTTCACCTTTGCATTTGCATTTGAGTGCTTGATTTCGACCTCCTATGGTATAAATTTTTTCGTCAAATTTCGATTGAATTTTGGTAGAATTTTACTGTTTTAAATTTGAATTCTCAAAATCTGTTTGAAATTTGACCTGGAGTCTACTTTTAAGCCATATCAAAATCTCAAAATCTCGATTTTCAATAGGTTTACCTCAAAAGGGTAAAACCTTGCTGAGAGGGTTTGCTCCCTCTAATAAATAAATAATTTTGGATTGCTCCCTCTAATAAAAAAATGATTTTGGACTGCTTTTGGTTCAAATTTCACTAATCAATATATCATTATATATAACCCACATAAAATTCATTATCTTTAAAAAAGAACTTCACGTAACACTGTTAGCTAATTTTATATGACCACTGCTTATTGATCGAAGCGTATTTAACCTATCATGTTAATGTTTAATATAGCATGTTTCTTACATACCAGGTATATATATATATATAATTATTTAATACAATATTTTGAAATGATACATCTGCTTTTGAAACAAGCATTAACTCAGCAAAACGTACCACAAATGTTATCTCAAAATCAAGCAAGCATAATGGTTTTTATCCTCCCTGGCTCATCACCAATAATCCTCAACTTTTCCCCTCTCTAATCAACTGGACCGCACAGCTAATACAGTACTCCTCTACTACCCTTGTCGGATCCCGACTCCACCCGAACCCGCACCAACCATCTCCTCCTAACGCCAACCGCCGCTGCGCCGCTCACCGGAATGCGGCGGTGAGGAGCAAGCGAGCAGCTCCTGCGAACTGGTCGGATCCCGCGAGAAGGAGGCGGCGGCGGAGAGGGAGATCCGGTAGCGTGAGGCGTCAGGAGGAGGGGAGGGGAGGGGAGCTATGGCGAGCGACGTGCCCATGAGCCCCGAGCTGGAGCGGGTCGACGGCGAGATCCAGGACATCTTCCGCGCGCTCCAGTGAGTCAGATATCAGATCTACCCCCCCCCCCCCCCAATCTTCTCCCGCCCCGGCATTCCGCCGCCGCGCGAAGTGGGCTGAGAAGCTTCACCCGCACTTCGTGCCGACGTCAGATTTTTTGGCCAGTTCGTGCTCGAATTGTTAGCTGTTGGTTCATTCTGTGTGGTGGTGGTGGTGTTCGTTGCAGGAATGGGTTCCAGAAGATGGACAAGATCAAGGACTCCAACAGGCAGTCCAAGCAGCTGGAGGATCTCACCGGGAAGATGAGGGAGTGCAAGCGGTAGGACTCGCCGAACACTACTCGCTTCTTTGCTACTATGCAAATAAAACCACATACCTGAACTCGCGCTTAGCTTTTCCATCTGTGCGCCATTGAAGTTCCTGGCTTGAATAAGCAATTTTAGGTCTCTTGTATCTGACACATGAGTTCCACAATCGCTCTACCTGTAATTTGTAGCACTAATTTCCGAAGTTTGTGTAAATATGGTGCTTTGGTGTTTTCGCAGCTTAATCAAAGAATTTGATCGCATTCTCAAAGAGGACGAGAAAAAGAACCTGGCTGATGTCAACAAGCAGCTAAATGACAAGAAGCAACTGATGGTTGGTACTAATTTTCTTCATTACTGTTTGTCTTAACACTTACAGCTGATGGTTAGTACTAATTTTTGGACAAAAGTATAATTTGTTTATTGTGTGTTAAAACAGATCAAAGAGTTGAATTCCTATGTCACATTGAGGAAAACGTAAGTAGAATTTTCCCTTTCGTTATGCATGTGATTTTTTTTTCCTCATGTTGAATTCAGCATCTCATTTGCACATGTAATCCCTGCAATGTTTGTTTCCTGTTATATTGTAGTCCACCTGTGTTAATAGACATAAAACTTTCATGGTGTTCCAGGTACCAAAGCGGCCTGGGTAATAAGAGGATTGAACTATTTGATACTGGTAATGATCAGGTGGAGGACAACAATGTTCAAATGGCATCAGGTGATCATAGTTTCTTTATATCATTTGTTAACCTGTGCCTGAGAGGTAATGTGTTCTTAAATTCTAACCAAAGCACTTGGGTAATTCTGCAGAAATGTCAAATCAACAACTCATGGATGCCGGAAGGAAACAGATGGACCAAACAGACCAAGTTATTGAGCGTTCAAAAAAGGTGCACTGCTAGATTTTTCTTTCATCTCTTTACACACTTTCATAGCAAAATTTACAGGAATCCTTTCTTGTAGGTTGTTGCACAAACTGTTGAAGTTGGATCTCAAACTGCTGCAGCTCTAACACAACAAGTAAATTTTCTGATACTATAAAATTCATCTGGGTAGTTCTCCTTTTCAAGTATGTTTATAAAGGGCCATTTTGGTTTGAAGCCAAAATTTGCCCTATCAATTATTTGGCCACTTGAATAGTATGTTCTAGATGTTTGGGTTGAAGCCAATACTTGCCAAATTTATACTAGATGAGTTAATACTACTCTACCAAGGGTTGGCACTACCAATATTTTGGTAGGGCATCAAAACAAACCAGCCCAAAGATTCAGCTTTTTTTTTCCATAAAACTTCAAAAAGATCATCTGTGATATTCATGGATAGTATCTCATCCCAAAGTGGCACAATCACTCTGTTGGGATACTGTACATTAGGACTGTTTTTATGCTTACTGTTAAGTACACATTACAGAGAACCACTGGATCAATCAGAAAGTTGTGTTATACTTCAACATTTCAAGTATGTTCACAGGACAAAATTTTGATGAACGTAACATGACTTCAATTCTTTTTTGAGAGCTGCTCCTGTATGGACTACTATGGAGTATCATTCAACTAAAGCAAGCTAATCTTAATATTTTTGATAGATGAAACTGCAAAATGAACCTCTATAGATCTTTTTTAACTGAAATCAGGTCCTTGGAAGCTTCATATAGTTAGTGAATCTGGTCTCTAGATCTGTTAGCTGTGTAACTTGTTAGGAAGGTCAGTTGATGAATTCTCTTTACATTTTTTTAGACAGAACAAATGAAGAGAATTGGCAATGAACTAGACTCAGTTCACTTTTCACTGAAGAAGGCTAGTCAAATGGTGAAAGAGATTGGTCGCCAGGTTCTCTCTCTCCCTTCCTGTGCACACATGCGTGTTATATGTGAAGCGGCTATACCTGGAACTTACAAGATTCATTGCTGCAGGTTGCAACGGACAAATGCATCATGGCATTCCTATTTCTGATAGTTTGTGGCGTGATTGCAATCATTGTTGTTAAGGTATGCTTTTAATTGCTTTTGCAAATGTACCCATGGTGTTTGCCTTAGGCAACAGCACTTGTTGAGATAAAAACGAACTCTATAGCCTCTGTATGTTCAAGTTCAACTAAAAGCCCATGACCTCTGGTGAAAATTTCTGTCCAGTTAATTGTAGAGCCAGTTACTGCACCTAGCTAGTTTGTTGTTAACTCTGTGTTCCCTACTATATGTTGGAGTCTTGGAGATAAGAATGACCAATGAAAAGGCAGCAATATCCTGATGTTACATCGTTTGGAGCATAACTAGAGCTAGTGATGATTGACAATTTGAAGTTGTCCTTGTTTATATTTGGGATGTTACAGTATGCAATGTAAACATACTTATTTGGTTCAAGAAACTCAGTTTAGATTATCGTATTTGTCACATTTTACATTACAAGATAGTTTTACATTGCTATGGAACAAATGACTGACTAGTCTGCCATTCTTCCAGATTGTCAACCCTCGCAACAAGAACATCAGAGACATCCCAGGACTGGCACCACCTGCACAGAACAGGAAGCTCTTGTCCATAGAATCTTTCGGAAGCCTCTGAGCATCGCAAGTGAGAGGCGACCAAAGATGTTTCTGGCATGTCGTGACAATTCTTTTGCGCTTGTATATCATCTCATGTCGTTATTTCCTTCCACTGATCTATTCTTTCCTCCTGTAATGGTCATTAGCGTTGGATTTACATTTGGTCTTTGCAGTGCGGCTGCCTTGGCTTTATGAATGTGTGTATATGTGGCAGTGATGAGGATACAAGATTGTTTTTCTTCTTTTTATTCGTTTTTGTCTCTAAGTAATGACGTGAAGGTTTCAGCTTGTTCTTGTTCCAGTTTTCATAGGAGTATTTGTGATTTGTTTCAGTAATTCTCCCATCAGAATGTAACATGTTTGCACAAAATCGAACGCCCAGTTTGGCAGGGATCCCAGAAATGCAGCAAAACATAAAACATAGGTGTCAGAAATGCAGGGATCCCAGAAGGATTACTGGGCTTATATTACAGCAATAATTACAGAATGTTCCCGGGGCAACAAGTTATGTTAGCTCCTGTACGTCCCGGGAAGATGCGAGCTTTGTGTTAACTGATTAATTAATGAGTCCATAAACCCTAAACTCTATGGAGAGGTGAGCATTGTCAGCTCACAGATCCAACTACAGAAGAGGCAGCGCAGATGGCTGCAAACCCTCTTCGGACAACAGGTCACTGAAGAAAGAATCAGTGAAACGATCTCTAGCGGAATCATACTTGGCAAGGCGTTTCTTAAACGCTCGAAGCTCCCTGTCGTCTTTGGAAGTAAATGTCTAGCAAGTGTAAATGAGGTTAGCAATGGTGGCAAATTTGATTTGTATGTCATAACAAAATCAGTACGAATTCAAAAGTTATCAGGAAAGATGAACTCACACAGTATCTCTTCTGCAGTACGATATCAAGAAGATAAATTAACCATACGGCATTTGTCTTTGGAAGGCTGCAATTACATTTAAACAGAATTCATATGAGAGATCAGCAAGTTTTGAAGCTAAATAGCAAACGGAAATTCACTTATGTCTCCAATTTTGAGAGTATTTTTCCTATCAATTTCTAATAGTAACAAAAAAGTATACTGTAGTTTAAGTCTATGCAAAAGTAACTTCTGCTATTGAATAACCATAGGCATCGTTCTCAAGAATTGTTCTGTGTCACCGAAGAAACCTTTGCGCTGTCTTATGTATTACTTACCTGCCCTCCCAGTAATCATTGGTAATCTGTTTCATTTTCCGATATGTTCCTGCCTGCATATTATAAGAAACATATATTACACTTGCCAAAATGTTTTAACATGCTAGTTTCAAAGTGATCATCTGAAGACCTGCTTATCTCGTTTTGGTCCTTCAAACAAGGCAGGGTCCGCTGACAGGTCTAGTAAGAGAATTGCATCACCTGGAGAGTAACATAACATTGCAAAAACAAAGATTGTCAAATCGACGAAACATAACACATAAAAGGTTCACAAATGACCGTATCACTTAGCTCTAGAGGAAAAAAAAACAAAATCACAAAGTTAGAGTTACATGCGTAGCACTTGAGATGCAAATTTGAAATATTTGATGGAGCTGAACTTGAAATGTCTGACTCTCCGTAAGTACCACAAGTTTATGTATATAAACTAGCCAGAAGATGGGCATATTCAGTTAGGATCAATCAGATCCAATAAGAACTTAGTGGTTCAAATGCAATTATTATTCCTCTACAGACGTTTTTTGTGGCTAAAAATGTAGCATATGGTCACAGCACACAGCCATAAAAAAACACACCAGTTTTAATAATTCTAGAAATTGTAGGCCATATCAAAATTTAAAACTACAGATCGGCGCAGCACAATGTAACTCCAAAGAAACGCTAAAAGTTCAAGGAAGTACCTGTATTGATCCGAGAAAGTGTAAAATCAAGTATTGAGACGTTCAAACCTAAAGTTCTAGTACACATCTTCTTCCCTTCAATAGTGAAAGCCCATTGTATGATTCTTGTCTTGCGTTTCATCTCGATCCAATAGAATGTTACCCCTGCCAGATGAGCCGGTGGTAAGCAGCAATAGACAACTAAAAGTCTAAAACTGAGAAGAAAGAATATCAACAACTGGGCTGAGCAGCTGGTCTGTGGTTTCTCTCAATGTTCACGTTGATAACGATGAGACCTTCAGTCCTATCGTCAAGCCCGCTACCATTTAGATTATACTCACTCTCATGTCTCACGTTCTTGGCCAATCCATCATCTCAACGTAAAAAATACATTCCTTCACGGCCATCTGACGGAGACGGACTACAACAACAGCCTTCAAGCTTCGTCGACCCTTCTCGTCTCAACGACGTCTGTCTCCTTCAGCGCTCTCTCT
This sequence comes from Oryza coarctata, assembly GCA_030770085.1. Lineage (NCBI taxonomy): Eukaryota > Viridiplantae > Streptophyta > Magnoliopsida > Poales > Poaceae > Oryza > Oryza coarctata. The sequence continues at coordinate 18,892,058 of CM061475.1, forward strand.
ATGGTCTCAAACAGACCACTCGGGCTTGGTAGCAACGTTTTGCTACCTATCTTTGACAACTTGGCTTTATGACCTCCGTCTCCGATACGTCCCTCTTCATACTTCACATTGAAGATACCATCGCCTATCTTCTTCTCTATATTGACGACATCATTTTTACGGCGTTCTTAACGACCACCTTATAGCACATTATGGTTTGACTTTACTAGGAGTTTGTCATGACTGATCTAGGTCCTCTCCATCACTTTCTTGGCATCTCTGTTATGCGTTCTTTTTATGGGTTATTCCTCTCCTAGCATCAGTATACCATGGATCTTCTCCAGCGTACAGGCATGACCGAATGTCACCCCACTGCCACTCTAGTCGACACTCACGCTAAGCTCTTCGTCACCGATGGCTCTCTCCTCACCGACCCCTCCCAATACTAGAGTTTTGCTGGTGCTCTTCAGTACCTCACACTCACATGGCCTGATCTCACATATGCCGTACAGCAAGTGTACCTCTTTATGCATGCTCCATGCGAACCTCACCTCGCGTTGCTTAAGTGTATCCTTCGCTATGTGAAGGGCACACTATTCACCGGCCTACATCTCAGCTCCAGCCCCATCAACTCTCTCACCGCGTATTCTGACGCGGACTGGGCGAGTTGCCCTGACTCCCGATGCTCCACTTTTGGCTAGTGCGTCTTCCTCGGTGACACTCTAGTCTCTTGGTCCTCTAAGCGCCAGACTACAATGTCTCGGTCCAACGCCAAAGTCGAGTATGGTGCCGTTGCCCATGTCATCGTCGAGTGCTGCTGAATTCGCCAGCTTCTTCAGAAGCTCCATACACCCATCGCTTCCGCGACCGTTGTCTATTGCAACAATGTCAGTATTGTCTACATGACCGTCAACCAGATTTATCATCAACGCACAAAGCATATTGAGATTGACATTTACTTCGTACGTGACAAGGTCGCTCTAGGACACGTTCAGGTGCTCCATGTACCGTCGACGCACTAGTTTACAGATATCATGACTAAAGGTCTACCCACGTGTTTATTCACCAGTTTTCGCTATAGTCTCTATATCCGTTTCCTTTCCGCTATGACTACGGGAGTGTTAGACCACCGAACTTGTATATATATATATACCCGACCCACTGTATAGAACGAGGTATTAATCTCACTGTATCTAACAATTAAAAAACATAGAAAGTGAAAAAGAAAAGGTGCTGGTGGTCATGCTGGTACTCCATGGATCTGGAAGAAATCTAGAAGGGGTGGAGGAAGATGGGGCGCTGGCGCCGGCATCATCATCTCATTACGGCGGCAAATCTAACCTGGCCATGTTGTGGGGGAGGGAGTCGATGCTTCCGAAGAGGGAGGCTGTTGGGGAGACGACGGTGGCTCTGGAGCTGAGCTGCGACGTCGGAGAGAGGCGGTGGAGGTGGATACGACCCCGACATGGGACGGCCAAATCCAAACAACGGCGACCCTGTCCTCCTCGCCTTACCTGTTGTCGATGGGCCGATGAGGAGGTCGAAGAGGGCACCGCAGCAGGGGAACGGCCAACCTTCCTTCTTTCCGAGACGGCCGCTTCCACTAGGCGACAAGCTCCGCCCCCTCCGCCGGGATGCCCGGGGGGTGCGACCTCCCTCTCGCCTTTCTTTCTCCCTCCCGTGGACACTCCTGCGAGAGAGACGAGGCAAATGAGGGGATCTGACAGTGCCGAGACGACCCCCATCCTCCATGGCGCCGGGAAAGGAGCAGTTGCCGGGGAAGAGAAAAGTTCTTTGCGAGGAAGACGACCGTCGTTGGAGAGACGTGAGAAGGCGGTGCTGTTCTCCTCGCCTTGCTCGTCTGGGCGGGTCTCGTGTTTAAAGTTATTTCAAATGATAGTTATGTAGAGATTTCAAATTTATATGGAAATCAACTTTCTTGTTTTATTTTAACTTGTACTCAAATTTTATATTGGAATGCATGCATATATATATATATATATTCTCATGGAGGATAAATATACAGTAGAAACTAAATCCTGCTGAAAACTTGTATAAGCCACAATCGAAAAGTCATTTAAAATAATATTAAAAAATCCCATACGTAGATAAAATGATTATAAACAACCGTGTAAACACATCATATCAAAATTTAACTTTGTTTGTAATTTTGAACCAGAAAACAATCCCATCGATTTGTTTAAAATTTGTCAATTTGTATTTCACAAATGAAATCGAATTTGGACAATATTTTTTGCACAACTGTTCATCATCGTCCTATGTATATATGTGGTGTTTTTTTTGTGTGATTTTAGACAACCAGGTTTCCATTGTATATTTTTTTCATCCAAGTGATATATAATTTTCTTTTATTTGAGAGAGATTACCGTACATGATTAATTATGATTATGGTTCAAACATGAATAGTAGTATTTATGATTCTGAACCCCCAACTAGACTTCCCGTCGGCTCTGCAGATTGGTGTTACTTCTTTTCTCCTTTTCATTTGAAACAAAAATGATGGTATAGATATTTTTCTTTTTCTCTAGTATAAATTTGGGAAGTTTAAGGTCTTGAGAACGAACTTAGAGGTTTACTTTTCTATTACTTTAGATAATAGATATATATACTACTAATCAGTTTTTTTTATTGAGATTTACAATCTTTTTGGAAAGTGATGCGCTATCTTTTCTGGTAAATTTTCCTCGAACCGTATACATCAGTATCAGGACCAGAGGACCACCTAAGCATTAATTCAAGCACCCCTAATTTAGCCTTTGCGTGTAATTTGGGACATGCGTGCGTGCATGCATATTCCCTTTCTCATCATAATAAATAGCCATGCAAATCTCGAGCTCCTAATCACAGCTAGGAGCCGCAGCAACTCTGGCCAATTAAGCTAGCTAACTGCATATCTAGCTACTAGCTAGATAACAATGCAAGGTCGGATGGCTCCCTTGGTCCAAGGGGTCACTGATCGACGTCGCCATCTTCCTGGTCTGCTCGGCGGTTGTCGTGAATGGCCGCAGCAGGAGGTTCGTCAGGAGCTACAATGTTTTATAAAAATTTTCAAAAAGAATCGGTTACAACTCCTACACAATCAAATTTTATAAAACATTATTCACTTTATAATCAAAACGATATCTCGTCAGGATTTTAAATAACCGATTGATGGTAAATGCTCAATTTTTTTTAGTACAACCATAACTATAAACCTTTTATCATGGCTATCGGTGAACATACGATGAAGTTAAGGGTTAAGTCTATAATATAAGTGCGGCTACTATGACGATTCGAACACGAGTCGTGAATGTAAAGTGCAACCTAATTATACGATTTTACAAACAAAATACTTAATTAAAATTAGGTGCAAGAAGTGGTCATAGAGGGCTTGCCTTGGTCCGCTGTGGTTTCTAGAGCGTCAAACTTCCACGCGAACCCTTCGTCGGTCTTGGGATATATATGTAAAAAAAATAAAACAACACATAAAACCACTAACCACTGTTGAACATAAATAAACACATATAAAAAACACCATTGCTTAGAAGAGTATTTTAGAAAGACTTAGGACATGAATATGATCGAACAGAGTTACGGAAAAAAATGAATTTTTAATGTTTAAAAAGATTTTTAGACGGTTAAAATGATTAATTAAAATCTAGAAGGAATATTCTAGGCTAACGGTGGGACCAAAAGAGACAATGAGACCCATGTGGGTCCTACTTCTTTTTTTTTCTTTCTTTTCCTTCTTCCTTCCTTTTTCTTTTCGTCTTTCCTTTTTCTCTTTATCTTTCTCTTCTCTCTTTCCTTTCTTCTCCTTCTTTTCTTCTAACTTTGTGGCATGGTGACAATGGCGGCCCCTAGTGGTTTAGCTTGGTGACAACGATGGCTTGAAGTGGCGAAAATGGAACGTGTGGGAGATGAAGGTATCACCAAGGTTTTTAAAAATTCTTATAGCGTATTTGATGCACCAGGTGAGCACAATGACGAGCATGGCTGTTATACCTGGTACTGTTCCTTTTCTACTCCAACAGCTCCTTTTCTATTGCATGTCTCTTGCTTAGAGTGAGGGGATGGTCGCCTTGCTTGAAGGAAGAGGGAAAATGTCGAGAAGAGCAGAACTTCTCTTGAAAGTGAGATGCAGTGAGGGGATAGTTGTCCGGAAGAAGTAAAATATCAAGAGGAGCACAAGTCGACTCCTAGCAATGAGATGGAGTGAGCAAATGGTTGTTTTACTTGGAGTAAGAAAGAAAATATTGAGGGAAAACATCAATGTGACTCAAGGCAGTGCAGAGCAGATAAATGGAGTAAGCTTGTGGCTTGCATGCCTACCGTGTCGCCCGTGTCATAGAGAGATAGTGAGGGTGTTTTGCCAATGGACGGGTGGTGGTTGTAGACATGCTATTGCTTGGGATTAATGAAGAAAGGATGGAAACGAGAATATTTGACAGTTGGTTGGAGATCAAAATGAGTATTTTTACTGCCTTTGAATGGAAGGAAATTTTATATGATAGGACCGGTAACTTATAGAATCAGAATAAAAACTGACCTAAGAGATTTTGAATAATCGCACGGAATTTAATAGCACAACGGAACAAAATATTTTTGACTAAAATTTTAATGAAATAGTGGGCGTTACACTTAGCCTCATTAAAATCCTATTAAAAATACATGTGTGTATATGTAATATTCGTGAGCACTAGGATACAAACCCTAATACCCTAATAGGTGAAGTTAAGAACCAACAATTCCACCATCACACACTGTAACACCCGTGCTTTTCTCACTATGAATATATTGCTATTTTGTTTAATTTTTATTATGATTATAGCTATATAGGATTTTAACTTTTAAATTTGTATGGAAATAAATTTCCTCCTTTTATCAATTTTAGATTTATAGCTATTGTATTTGAAATGTTTTTTGTTCATTTTAAATTTATTTCAATTGATAGTTATGTAGAGATTTTCAAATTTATATGGAAATCGACTTTCTTGTTTTATTTTAAATCGTTCTCACAATATACTAGGGGAATACTTACACATAAGTAAGAATGCATACATATACATGTGGTCGACTGTACATGTGATTTTCTTTCTTTAATATGAAAGAGATCACCATACGTGATTATGGTTCACATCCGAAACCATACAAGTATAGTATTCAACAATCTGAACTCCCAAGTGGACTTCCCGTCGGCTGTGTACATTCGTGTTCTTTTCTCTTTTTCATCTGAAACCAAAAAATAGTGTACGTAATTTTCCCTCTCCAAATAACATAGGAATTTTTAGACTTTGAGAGAGAACGTAAAGATCTTTTTTTTTCTATTAGTTTAGTTAGATAATAGATTTATATAGAGGAAAGTATATGATCTGTGATATTAGAGTTATGAATGTATAACTTCACCCTGATTTTAAATACTGATGCCCATAAATATTAAGCTTTTAATACTAATTTAGTGATTTAAAAATATATAATGTATTGTTGGTTTCCGTCTTTTGAGCGTTTTTTAGCGTATGTTAGGGAATATATTCGTACGCGTGTGTGGTGTTGTGGTTTGTGTGCGTATGCAACTACTGTATAATAAAAAATTAATAGATTTATACAGTTAATATACAGCCAATGTCAGTACGAAACAATAGAATGGCACGCTACAGGCGTGCAGAACAGAACAAGCGAACAAGCATATCGATGACTCACTCGTTGGAGAAGTTTAAATAAGCCGTAGTTACCATGTACATGTGGGACGAGGGAAATCTGCACAAAGCACAAATACACTGGATGGATCTCATAGACATGGAGAGATAAGGTTTCTTGCAGTCATCGCCATTTTGACCCTACATCTTCAGAGAAAATAGGCCTGTAGTGTCAGAGTCTCAGAGAGGTGGTGCTGCATGCAGACACAAGAAGTGTCTGATCTGATTAATGTTCCGCCAGGCCTTCATTGATGTCTACCACGATGATGCGTCCTCGAGGGCTTAGCAGCTTTGATACGTGAATGTTCATGTCTCGCGTGGGAGAGAAGCATATCCGATTGAGCCAACCTCCTGCTGAATTCACTGCCGGCAGAATGATGGTTGCCCCCCTGTTGAAATGGCTCAGTAGTAAGAACAAAATAATAGTCTCTGCAATCATGGAAACGGTTGCCATAGTTGAAAGTTGTTTCACCATTTGGAACGTTGTCTCTGCAATCGCTTGATTTGAGCCAACTAACAATTCGATTTTCTCGTTCATTTCCATGATCCTCTGTTGAAGGTTATCTTTCTCCATCTACAAGAATACGGAAGAACAGTTCAATATGTATGTAATAAGGAATTTAATAGTCCATTAGCACAATGCTATTTGTGGGATGGGGATTGGATGGTTGTAGATATTATCTCAACCTGTAATATTCCGTTCTGGGCTTCGAGCATGTGCTCCCGTTGCTCAAGCTGTTCAACGAGTAGTTGGCTCTCCAACAAGTCGGCCTTTCTTTGATCCATATCATCAAGCAAGCTAAAGGAAACAATATCCAACATGGGGTAACTTGGGGCATGGTTTCAATAGTTTAATTGATTTAACAATATCAAGTGACAGAGAAAAACCAACAAATGATATGCCCATTTTGTTGTAAGCATAAATCCCTTGAGGGAACATAAGAATCACCTGTCTCTTTGGAGAATGAGATGACCAAACTGTTCTTTTAGCATGTCAAGTTCCACATCCTAGATTGACAAAACACATGCAAATTGGAAATTCTGTCTTCTTAAATGATCCAGAAAAGTCAGAAGTGTAAAATAAGAATTTGTTAGTGGCCTACCTTTGCCTTTGACTGTTCAATTTGTTGCTGGGAAGCTATTAACAATTTCTGCAACTCTTCCTGGTCAAGCAAGTTCTGTGTACAGAAAAACAAATCGCATATCAGTGAACTGGTTGACAATAAGACCTAATTCTGTGTGTAGATACTAGTATACTACTGCAACTTACGGCATAGTTTGTCATGTCTAATTTGACACCAAGTAGTTCCCTTATAATATCATGTGTCATGCTATCCACAGCGGCCAGTCTCGATGTTAGCAAGCAGATCTATGAACAACGAGAAAATACAAGCAGCTGCTATAAGGTACTTCTTTCAACAAAGGGTAATGAATTGTAATACTTTATAAGAGAAGGAATAAAACACAGTTATTTTCCATTTTCCCAGACAAACTTTTTTTTTGAAAAGATCCCCAGACAATCTTGACTGAAATGGCTATTTCTTAGAAGTTAATTAAAATGTTATTTGCTTATTTCATCCAATTTCAGGCGCAAAATTCTCTATATGTATTCACGCTCTAGCTCACTGTGTAAATTAAGATAATGCATTCTATAAACAGGAATGGCTCTTACAAGAAGTCCTACTACCTCAGTCACCACCTTGATTTGAAAATTTAATTAGAAGGGTATGATTATGACTGACTAGAGTCGAAAAATTTGGCCTGAACTACGATAATAATGTACACAACACAGCAGTTACCTCTTTCTGTTTATTACCAACCAATCCTTCTAGTTCTTCAATCCGCAGGAGTGCCACTGAGATTTCTCGATCCTTTTCAGAGTTCATCTGTTGAACAATGCTAGATATGCATCGGAAGGGTGAACCGGATCCTCGCGTTCGTCCTGAAGGCTTTTCGATTTTGGTATGCCCAATATCAGAATTAGATTCATGTAGGCCAAACTTCTGTTTAGAAATCATGTTCTCCATTTCCTGATACTGTAAAGCCCAAACTATTAGCATCTCTGGAGAAATACATAAACAATGAAATTGGCAATATTAAGAGCTGAAGGGTTCATACCTTCTCCTGGAATAGCAAAGACTGTGCTTCTGAGTGCAGGACCAGCTCAGCTACGTGCTCTTTGTATTGCCTTATCTATGTAAACAAAAATGAAGGTATTGGAATACCTTTTATAGACATAACTAAAATAATGGTGTGCCATACTTCAAGCATATACCTCCTCATCTTTACAACTGGCTTCTATTGTGAGGCATTCAATCTTTCTTCTAGCATCCTGATGTGCAATAATCTCCGCTTTCAACCTCCTACCATAAGAAAAAAAATGACAAATAATTGCAAAACATGATCTGATGAAAGTCTCATAAAAAATAGATGAAGAGAATTCTCACTTTTCTAGTTGGCATCTCCCTGGACACAATTGCTCTGTAGCATCACATTTTGATGTGCTTTCTACAATGATCATCTCTTGAGCTTGTTCAGCTTCAGATTGTTTATATATTTGATAGCTCCTCACTTCTTCTTTAAGGTTGCATACCTTCAGTTAAACAGAGAATGTGATGTGCCAGCTATGCATAATTTTCATTAAAATCAGGCCAGCTATGTATTCACATGAATTAGCCTTTTACATAGTTACAATGGAGATGTTGAATTCCAGGTTATCTATCATAGCTTGTTTCTCTTTGATGAGCTATTTTTGTTATCCATATCCCATTTATTAGAAACTCTGCTTTTACTCAAAAATCCGAAGGACGATTTTATTTAGCAATCAACAGAAGGCCTAACCGACTATTTATCAAAAGAGCCTAGTAAAGCAGAGAAAACACGAAAGGAAGCAGAGCATTGAACAGCTTACTTCTTCCTCCAGAACAGTTATAGTAGATTCAAGTTCTTCAACAGAACGTTCAAGAATCCTAACCTCCTCCTCTTTCTCCTCAGCATATACCTTACTTATCTCTGCAGCCTACAAAAGCAGGACAAATGAATTTTTATCTAAATTGGAATCGAGAACAAAAGGCATTAGTAGTACTTACTTGACGAGATTCAATAGAAGCAGCTTCATTCTCCTCAGCTAAAGCCACAGCCATTTCAAGCTTGTCAGTTAACTTGAGTATTTCTTCTTCGAGATTTCCCTTGTCAATACTTATAACTTTAAGATTATCATTTAACTCTTTGATATGCGACATCAAGCGTCCCTCTTCAGAAGAATTAAGCAATAGTATTTGGTGCTCCAATCCCTCTATGACCTTAGATTTGTCTTGCAGCATTGCTTTTGTTTCACTAATCACCATAGTTTCTTCTTCCAAAATCACTTTGAGATCGTTGTTTTCCTTGAACAACTCTGACGACAAACTTTCAGAATGTTCTAACTCAGACCTTAAGATTAGGAGTGCAGCACCATTTTCAGCCAGCTCTTCGTCTAGCGCCTTTTGTTGTTTCAGCATGCCTTCCATTGCAGAAGTTTTCTTTTCAAGTTCTCTTTGAACACTGAAAAGGGCATCTGATATTTCATCAGCTTTGTCTTTCATGTCCTTCGCTTGTGAGGTAGACTCTTGCAGTAGTTTAAGATCAAAAGACAATCCTTCTGCAACATCACTTTTCCTGTCAAACTCTCTTCTTAGTGATGCATAATTCATATAAAATGTCCTTTCTACATTACTATCTTCCAGTTCTGCACTACTGCCAATGGGAACTAGATGCACAGATGGCTTTTCCTTTCCATCTACAACCATATATGTTCCTTGACAAAATTCACCATTTGTACCACCCAATTGACCTGAACATGACTCAACTTGTTGAGATACTCCCACATAGGTACTTGAATTAGTGTGATGGATCTGCTCAGCATAAGAATTGCCTTGTTCTTCTAGAAGTGATCCCATGTTAATAAGATAAGACCTTGATTCATATATCCATTTCCTCAGGTCCTGGCCAAAATTGATAACTTCCTTGCAGAACGCAAAGAGTTCTACTGTAGTGACTCTTTGTATTTGATGAAAAGATTCTCTAATAATAGTAGCAAGGTTTGTCATCTCTGCTACAGATTCATTTATCTGTTCATGCAATTTGTCATACCTCTGTGCTGTAAATGAATTTGACGTTTCAAGCTCCTGCAAATCATTGATCAAAGAATTTTTCTCAGCCAACAAAAATTCCACTGCATGCCTGCAATTATCTTTTTCTAGTTTTAGCTCCTCATTGGCCTTCAACAAAGATGAGAGCATAGTTTCAGCTTCTTCCATGGTTTCTTGAGCTTCCTCAAAATTTGAAAATAAGGCAAGAACCTTATTTGATTTGTCTTCAACAAGATGCAACACATCTTCAAGCTTTGACTGTAGGATTTTAGAACAATTAAATTTACATTATTAATGAGATTATTTATAACCCAAAAGGAAGAACACCAACTAGAACATACAAAGTCACTATGTCTTTATGCACATAGCATGTCATGTAAAGAGGCTGATCTCATGTTTCATGTAATATTATGTTCATATCTTGCTAGAATGATAGATGGTATGCAAGTAGAACACCTTTTACAGATTGAGAAATATGTTAAAATTGTACCAAATTTTATGCAAGGAGTTTGACAAGAAAAAACTTAAAATATCATGACAACGTCTGGCTAGAGTTATAACAAGTACTATAAAGCTCATGCCAGTGAAGAATAATTGCATAATCATCGCCTGTACATGGCCGTAGATAACTGTTCAAAAGCTATTGTTGAAATTTAGTCTGCTGGGTTCATCTATTATTATATATTTAGGAAACAAAATTTATGAACATAAATAAAAACAAGCATTAATACCATTACAGAAGGTGACTGTTAAACACAATTTCAGTTTATCTTTTCCTAAAGAATGTAAAATGGATTGTCCTAGTAACATCTAGTTGACAAGTAGTTAACAGTAAAGGGGGCCTTGAGAGCAGGTAGGAAGTCGGATAATGGGCTTAGTATGTTCAACACTGGTTATTTCCATAGGAAGATCAAATTAGTCTTACGCAAGGAAATCCTACTGTTAACCTTCTGTTTCTCCTACAACACATGAAGTTGTCTGAACAAACACAATCTCCGACTCTACTCATGTCTGATACTATGATCCACTCAACTGAACAACTTATATGGCTACCGACTACTGTAAGAAACTTGGTGCATACCTGGTAGTGTGTGTTAGCTTGATTGACGACTGACCCATCGACTGACCCATCTCTGTTCTGAGCTATTTCGCCCAGAGTACCCACATTATCTGGTAAGTGAAACGTGAGACAAGAAAACCCTTCTGCTTCTTCTGCAAATAAGCAACTTTTCTGTTTCACATTGCCTTTTAGTTCTTGTACTATGTGATCTTTTTGATGGGTTAAATCTAGTAGTTCTAGTGCTTCCTGGGATTCATCACTATCCAACAGCTGAGCTTCAGTGATAGCAAGAGTAGCACCTCTCAAAATGTGCAACTTTTCTTTCACCTCCCTGCCCAAACTCTGTGCAGCTTGTAGCTCACTTTGAAGCCTATAAATTATTTTTTCCTTCTCAATGCTAACTTTCATAGCCTTCTCCACATGTTCACTGACAGAATGATTGTTGTAAGGAAATGAGCTAATCATATTATCAATATTCTGATATGCATCATCTAAAGATCTGCAACCATCTGTCAAGAAGCTTGTCAGATCAACAATTGCAGACTCCCATTCCTCTGACAAAGTAGCAATTTCTACATCTTTGGCAACAATGATCTCTGAAAGCTTTGTACTTTCTTCAGCCATAATAACTAGCTTCTCTCTGAGACCTTCATTTATGCTTTTAATATGTGCCAATTCATCCTGTAATACCTGTTCACTTGAACGCAATATTTCATTTTGATGATACAATAAAGTCTCATCATGTACACACACCTTAGCTGCATTTTCATTTGCTCGACTTATTTCATCCTTTTGTACAAAATTTGATCCACATTCATTCTCCAATTGTCCATTCAAAATAATTCCTTCGTCAAGTAGATTATGTGAAGAACAATGGGTTGAGCTGAAGCTTTGGGACAATACACCACCATGCTCTGGCACTTTTGTAGTATCCTTCAAATCACATCTTTCCCGATCAGAGAAATGCAAATGAGAAGGAGATTCCTGGTTTTCACTACAAATTTCTGAAGGTGGATTAAGTTCAAGTGATTCAGTAATATCAGTTGTCGTCCCAGCATCCATGAATTGCTTTTCAACATCAATTGAATCCAAATAAGAAGCACACCATCCTGCTTGATCCTGATATTAAGTAAAAAAATGTAAACATGTGCTAATCATAGTTATACCCTTATAGAATATAAATAAAAAACAGCATCTCACATGTTGCATCTGACTAGTCCCTGGTATAACAGCGCTCTCTACCTCAGGAGCAACCTGAATAATAATGAGCATCCAAGCTGAATGTAACTCTGACCAGAACAAACAGCAAAGCGAATTAAGGCTGCAAAAATACTGTACATACTCGATCTGTACTGCACTTCTGATACTGCTTCAGTTCACAGCGCAGCTTATTTACTTCACTGCAAAAATAGAAAGGTAATCAATTACCAAGCTTTAAAAATAAGCATACATAGCTTGTTTAACAGTTAACCTAAAACGCAGTTCATGGTACTTAAGAAATTTTAGATAGATTAAGAGAAAATATGAAAGTTTCTTTTACTATAAAAATTGGAAGCTAACTTATTAAGAATACTTCAATTAAGAATTCCATGGAATGTAGGCTTGATAAAATTAACAGAAAAGTGTGGATGCCATAGAATATTGCTGCTTCATTTGCATTGACATAGTGGAAGCACTCAATTATTCCCATGTTCTGGAACACAATTCCTTTTTTGAATGAAATTATAAAATTTGTAAACATAAATCTTTGTTCATTATAGGATTAGGGTAAATAAATTCTTACCGTGCTAACAGAACATTGTTTTCCAAGCATGCATCCAATTCCTTCCTGCAGGTGTTCAGCTCCTTGATAGTCACATCACCCTAAATGCATTATGTCCCACATCAATCACTAAATATAATTCATGTTGTTCTTCATTATACTTTGAAACAGGAAAAAAATTCATATCCATCAAACAGCTGCTTTCACGAATAGAATGAAGTCCAAATGAGAACACACCTGAGCTTCAATGTTTTTAGGGGGTCTTGCATACTTCTGCTCAAGAATATGAAGGAACTGCACATAGATGATGAGAGAAGAGTAGCAGATGAGACCCAAAAAATAAAAAGTTAATGTTTTACGTGTTTAACTTAACCAAAAAGAATCAGGAAGGTTGGATATACATGATTACGCAAAAGAGATATCTCCGTTAACAACATTTCTCGCTCCCCTTGCTTGCAGAACTTCTCAAGTCTGTATATGAGGTCAGTACAATAAGCTACAAGTTTAATGACTTACTGTGTGAAGTGTTTGTTTACAAACTAAAATCATTAGTGCTATGAAACTGCAAGACTGGGATATTACGTTCTAACTTGCTCAATTAATCTCATGTTTTCCAAAGCAAACTGAGTTAGTTGAGAATTATCATTGATCTGTTCTCGCAGTATCTGAATCTCTTGGAACATTGCAGCATTTTCGTCCATCAGATAGGCATCAGATGATATCAGGTTATTGGCTAATAAACCCAATCTTCTTATTTTTTCATCACGAAGTTTAACCGTCGTTTTCAACTGTCGTGCATCAGATTCCATCAGGTTGACCTGAAAAAAACATATAGCTCGCATCCCCCAATATTGAAAAAGAATACACTGCTACAGCATATATTGGAAATATAGGAGTAACCATTAGCTCTTTTCAAGGGTTATCTGTAACAGAATATTGTATTACCATACGGTTCAAACGCTTTATTTCACATTCCATCTTCCTCATTTCTGTCTCCTCTGATTTCTCTCTCCTAAGACTCCCAACCAAAACATCCTCCAAATGGCTAACCTGCTCTTAGAGTAAAACAAGTAATTGGTAACAGGTAATACATAGTACATCATGGATTATAACCAGTAAGTAAAACATGCCATGTGACCTTTTGCTTTAGGAGATCCAAATCACAGGCTGACAGATCATCTACCCCGCCTAAAGTATTGAATTCATTATCATAGCCTGATTTTAGAAGCTGAAAGCTAGGTGATCCAGGGACATTTTGTTGCTTCTTCAAGCGTGTTAATTGATCCTGTTAGAAGTAAAGAAATTAAGTTAACTAAAAACGCCAAAAAAATCCAACAGAGGTTTTGCTATAAAGTGTTACCTTTAAGTTTTCTATCTGCCTTTGTAATGCCATAATATCTCCTGATGCGTCTTCATTTACTTTGGCCTAGCATAAATAGGTAAAGCCTCAAACGTCAGAAATTCCTCCTATCTTAGCAAACTTTGGCATTCTTAAAATACAGAATAATATTACATTATTTTGGATCAGCTTAGCACGTTGAGCAAACTTCAAGGTACTCAATGTCTCACTGGAGGAACTGCAAGAATAATTCACAATTAATAATCTACAAAAGAAAAGAAATACTGAATGCTAGAAATGAATATAGAGGACACTATACCAAATAGATGGGCTGACATTGGCAACAATTGTTGTTTTAGAATTCCCTCCTAGAGAATCCTAGTTAAAAGGGCATAAGTCAGCCAGTGAAAAGAACGAATGGGGACAACTGACAGGAAAAAATATTTCAGCAGTCTATAATTGTTTCTATTTTAACCTGAAGGAGAAATGTAAGCCTTGAATCTCTGTAGGACACATGTCGATTTTTCCCATTTGCAACATCCACCAGAGTCATTATAACAAGCCTGAAATGGTACAATCAGTAGTGCTTCTTATACAACAATATTCTCATTCGACAAAAGAATTCAGTCTTAGTACTCAAATACATGTGCATCTTTATATAGTAAAGAACATTGCAATACAAGCAAGCAATCATAATACAATGCTACGCATGCAATTGCACTGCACTTTGAAACTTTGAATAAGGAAAACTGATAGAACACATATTTGTGGTTCACTTTCACTTAGCCATAAATGTAGCAGGCTTCATAAAATGGAGAACGTAGCTAAAATTCTCCACTTTAACATGCACAAAGTGAGCTATTTTGTGGTCCTACTTTAAAATTCCAGCATGAGAATCTAGTTAGACTTGCTAAATGATAATGTTTTGGCAACTGGATACTTATTGCAAATATGGTTGTTTTTAAAAATATATATTAGAAAGAATTGCACCAAAATAGTCTTGCAAGTGCAATACTGTGTGAAAGGCTGAGAGTAAAATTTACCCAAGAGTTGACAATGATCTGTTAATGTTTGCAGCTTCTTTCAAGCGTTCTCCTTCAGCACCTGAGCTTTTCTGCCTAGTTTGAATTCAGTCAGTATTTGTGAAGACAAGAAAGGGTTTTTTAGGTAGACTCTGTAATTCACCTCTCAGAACCAGCAAGGTCAACCAAATTTAACCTCCCAAAACGGAGGTGTGTCATTGAATCTCTTTCCCAGCGGCTCTCGATGACACAAGTAAAGACACTGTGTGAACGGCTGCTCTCACTATTCATATTTGTCACTGCCATTTTCCTAGTTGCAACCCCCTAATAGAACAATTTAGGAGCTTCACTAAAGTATTCATCATATAACAATTATAATACCTCAGGTAGTCAGACAATGGAACGTGAAATGAAGATAAGATTCTATCACCTGTAACAATAACATCATGACATCTTTAACAGATGACACATAACATTCCATTAGGTTCTCAACATATACACCTTTCTTTATATCTTCGCGGATCTACAGATGCAATATATATGTTAATTTCCACATTAATTTAGTACAGTAGGAACCAATCCTCAAACAGAAACTAGTAGGCAAACTACCTGAAGATTGGTTGATGATGGTTCAAGTAGATCAGTTATCTGTTCATTATATATCTCCAGAAACGAGCATTTGCAGATATATTTCAGTTTGTCCTCTCTTCGTTTCTCCTCTTCCTTCAAGAAACACAGCATTTAGGCTCCCTTATTATCTATTACATATTAACAACAATCATATGTATTACCCTTTACCTCTTTTATTCGAGCAAAAAGGTACTCAAAAATGCGAGGTGTCAAACCAGAGTCTTTGCTAAGTTCATTGTACAGCTTACTAAGCTCTCCCATCATCGTGTATGTTTTCCCACTTCCTGTCTATACAAAAACAATAGAAGAACCATGCATAATTGCTTATACATCAGACAATCCCCTGTTTGTGACACACAAAAAAATACAGCTTAATGTTACCTGTCCATAGGCAAACAAACAGCCATTGTATCCAGACATGCAGTTCTCCACCATTGGACGACCAACAACCCTGAACAACTTTTCCTAGAACAATTATAGAGAACATTGATTAGGCTAAGACCGTCCTTCGAGTAATAAATAGCAGTGGCAGTACTCCAGAGACCTGTGATGTTGTTTCACATGCAACATGGTCAAACGTGAACATTGTCTCTGGATGCCCTGTCCAGGTCAATGTCTTTGAGCTATCCTGTACCAGGCATCTTCTCTGACCGTGCGCAGTGCTCTCGGCTGCACTGATGGGCCTTATCCGTATCAACACCTGTACAAATCTCACCGACATTTAGACTTGCTATCATCTGTATGCAAAATTATAATTTAGCCGCACTATATTTCATTATTGTGATAGTTGCTAATTTAAATTCGGCTTTCAGAGTAGGTTTCATTTGCGCTATTCAAACTGCATAATTGTACGAAATTTAATTGTTTCATTGCTGTGGTGATTGCTACTAACTTACTAGGCCATTGAACAGTTGTGATTTTCCGTATTACTGAAGCACTTCACTTTGTGAAGATTTATTTATGGCGACGGTAAGCACACCAACCTGAACATTGCGATCCTTCCAGAACGCGGGGTCCTCGTCGAGCTCAAAGTGCGGCACCTCCACGGGCACTTCCGCGGCGGCGAGATCCCTGAGATCGAACACCCTCCTCGACGACGTCCCAATCGAGGACGTCCGATCCCTAACCCCGGACCCGGCCGCGCCCCTGGGCGTGCCGGGAAGCGACTTGGGCGTCGCCGGCGCGGACCGCGGGTTCCTGCCCGGGTCCGCGATGGCCGCGAGCGGCGACCTCGGCGGCAGCGCGAACGGCAGCGCCGCGGGACCACCGACCACTGAGCTGGACGGTGCCGCCGCCGCGAGGTCGTCGTTCTCGTTGGTCTCCGCCTCGGCGCGGCGGGCCAGCGCCCTCGAGGTGGAGGCTCGCCGGCCTCCGCCGCCGCCGCCGTGGCCGGCCATGGCTGCCGCTGCGCGGCGCGGAGCAGTGGAGGGCGGAGTGGCGAGGAGTGGAGCTCGGGTGGGGAAGGGGAGCGGGGTGGTTGACGAGACTAGGACGCTCCAATTCGAAATTTGAACTGCGCATGCGTGCGACTGCGACTGTGACGTGGTGGACTGTGTGGATCTGACTGCGGCGAAGCTTTTCCTCCCTTTCGTTAACACCGGAGCGGGTAATTAGGGACGTCGTTTTCTTTTTGGTCTAGATTAATAATGGCGATGTCCACTTGTATGTATAGTTATACTATCTGTGGTTGGGTTACTTAAAGATTCATTAGCAGTAATACTAACAATTTTATATGGTCTTCGTCATTCATGTATGCTTGATTTACGACGACCTTGGCAATAAATTAAACCCTTTCCATTGTAAATTGTTTTATTTTTGCTTGACATACACTCTTCTGCTTTTCGAACACCAGTGCAGCCTATAAAGCTGCGCACTGTGCATAAGCCCTAGGATATATTTGTCATAATTTTATCACACCAAATACAGTTTTTTTATACGGGTGTTTGATTCACTGCTATGTTGTGTCATACTTTTGTCCTACCAATTATAAATTCATAAGTAGATTGTATCGTATAATCAAAGGAAAATCTTATAAAATAAGAATAAACTTATGAAAGTTTTTCATTTATACCACGTTTTATAAAGTTTCATCCAAATTTTTGTATATTTTTAATTAAATCCCTATAGGTTTAAAGATGTAACCTGTGCTAAGTAAAACTTATTTTAATATAAAAAATATGTGTTAAACCTGGTATAAAATAAAACTAGGTGTGCTTTACCTAGTGCAATATGTAATTTACTCTAAATTCATTTCTCTGTTAAACCTTAACTAAGGTGTGACTAGCGATTTATTAGCTATACTTATACAAAGTATAGCAAATAAGTTATAATTTTTCAGAGTACCTATACACACTTTTAACTCAAAATCAAACATTTTCAACTCAAAATTTTACCATGCCTTAAACTTGAAGAATCACAAGCTTTCAATCAAATCTACCCTTTTACCCTTTTACAGGTTAAAATTAAGGAGGATTTGCATACACGTATCCCTATCCATCCCTAAAGTTTGAACTATAGGAGTAACCAAGTTTGGTAGGAAGTGGGTTTTGGACTCCGAATTATTTTGTAGAATATGTACCGATGTCACCTGGGGAAATTCAAATTGTTTTCCACACTTTTTACATGAAAATGCATCAAAAGCTTTAAATCCCTCCTCCTCCCAAAATGGCGTATAAGCAACCAAATAATAAATTGCAAGGAAAACTATTATATATGTGCTATTTATGGTTTAAAAGCCTATGCTTCAAAACAAATTATAATTAGGGTGGTATTCTTCTCATTAGATTTTTTATACGTCTGGATTTATAATTGAACTACTTGAGAGTGTTAACAATTGAACTAGATAATACAAAGTTAAAATTTGCTTAAGAAAGGTCAGAAGAAGAACTTTTATATTGAAATTTTTACATGAAACGCATCATTTACAAGCTTAGGGAAGCTTACCCGCGATAATATATAATGGATAACGAGAAAAGAGCCGGGCTAACAAAACCCTAATATCACTCGAAAATAAGCTGAAAGACGAACGACGAGAAGCCGAATTGCTTTCCGAATTGGGCCGCGGCCTTTCTACGAGCCTAGCCACGCACACTTAGCTGGCAGGCCGAAACTTCCAAGGTGAACTTCAATGGTTCACTGGGCCGCCACTTCTTGTTTCGGCCCATCTCAACAGCACGTCTACAATCCCAAAGTCACTATTGGGCCCAACGGGTAAACTACTTTTGCGTGCGTATTAATGTCATGCGCGAAAGAACACAATATGTTTGTTGCATCTAATCTCTTTGGCTTACACGAATATATAGACAGAGAAAGGGAAATAGCCGATCAATTCCTTCACTAAACCAAGCACGTATTACACTTTAGTACACCTCTGTGGGCTCGCCCTTGCTGTGGCCAGAATCAGCATCTTCCAATCATTCCAGCTGTGTTCACACCTATCAATCCCGTATAATATTACGACACTCATCCATTGTCTCACCAAGCAAACGTCTAAACAGCAAGCGAAATCACCCAAGTAAGCAGGACTGCACTATCAATTCAATTCATCATTATAGAACGTTTTTAAAAGGCAACACGTAGGACAGCATAGCAGCTAAGCAAGATAAGCTAACCGCACGTTCGTTAAAAGTTTCTTGGTAAACAGGCTCAGAGAAACGCAGGGGATCGACTCTGCGCATTGACCGGAAACTCGAATCTGCCAGCTCACTCGTGAGCGTAAGAGCGTTCACACGTTGTCCAACACGAACACTCCCACGTTTTCCAGCCAGGTACACTACACTCCATTGTCCATTAGCTGCATGCAATATGCATGACAAGCACGGCAGATTGTTGAGTAGGAACATCACTTGCCTCGATCAGCTAGCCAACACATTAAAAACACCATCTTTAATCTCCATCAGTGCCAGCAGCTAAACCAATCACTTTCCCGTGCATAACAAAGCACCAAGACCCTGTAAGTTGGTCTAAAACGCATATGTTGCTATAAAATTTAAATTTAAATTTTAAAATTATTTTTAAGTTTTTATCGTATTTTTTATCGGCGTTTAAGTCAATAATAACATAGATATAAAAGTTTTAATTATAAATTATTTTACCAATGGGCGTAAGAGTTAATTAACCTAGAGATTAAGATAATGACAATGAACTTTTCTTTCCTGATAGTGTCCGATGGTGTCCTGACAGAAACTGCAGAGGACACACTCTGACATATATCCGCTTACACTGTGCACACACTATAAAAAAAACTAAATATACTGGTTAAATTGAACTCATACTGATTATCATTTAGGATCGATTTTTCTATAAGTAAATATCAACTGTTTCGAAAGTTTATATGTTAGTAGTAATTTATAAGTACTTAATACTAAAAAAATTTCTCCAATATGAATTTAAAAGAAAATCATGATGAGTTGGTAAAGAACCGAGGTGAAATATCATATATTTTTTTGACTTAGTATAGAATTGATATAAAAATTAAGACATTTAAGTCTCAATTTGATGCTCCTAAAACTGATACCAAACAAGATTTAAAACCGGTACTAAATAAAAGTGGCAAACGTAATCGACTCGCGTACGTCTACGTGCACCACACAGATTCCGTTCGCCACGCCCCCGTTCACACCCGCCACGTCACGCCGATGGCGCGGAGTGTTAACCGCTACTGACACGTGGGCCCCACCCTGCTGTGGGCCCATACGTCAGTGTTTCACTGGTCCGCGAGTGGAGTGGGGTGTAGTGGCTGACCCAGCAACCACTCCAAAAGTCGAGTACCATCCGAGCAGAGCAGATGGCGTTCGGGAAGGTTGGGACCCCACCTGACAGCGACTGCTCCAACCGCTAACCTACAAATACCCGCCACGCTTGGGACAAACACCTCACCTCCTCGCACGCCCGCAGCAACACACACTGCCAGAGTCACTGAGTCTCTTCCCGATGGAGCCCACCGGCACGATCGTCTTCGCCACCGTCGGCGTCACCAACTTCGGCTTCGACGTCTTCTCCGCCCCCGTGCCGCTGCCGTCGACGGAGGCGGATGCCAAGCTCCTCGCCGAGCGACGCCACACGGACGGTGTGTCCGTGAATTTTAATGCTCAATTCATCGACGATGGCGGGGAGGAGGTGACCTTCGTGTCAGAGCGAGGCGGCGCGGCCTGTCTGTTCGTGTGCCGGCAGGGGGACGAGAGGGCTCAGCCGCTGCCGACGGTGGAGGGGAGCCTGTTCCATGACCGCCCGACGGTGAGGTGCGGGCGGATGTACTTCGTCTCCGCCCACGAGAAGCCGCCGGTGCCGTTCAGGAGCTGGGCAGCGGTGTATGTGACGGACTTGGGGAAGAAGGAGACGGTGAGGGTGAGTCCCAAGGGCGTGGTGGACATGAGCCCCGCCGTGTCCGACTCAGGGGAGCTCGTCGCGGTTGCCTCGTACGGGGATCGGCCGTGGGCGTTCGACTTCCGCGTGCTGGAGACGGAGGTCGCCGTCTTCCGCGCCGCCGATCCGGGCAAGCGCGCCGTCGTCGCCGCGCGAGGCGGGTGGCCGACATGGCACGGGGAGAGCACGGTCTTCTTCCACCGCGTCGCCGAGGACGGGTGGTGGAGCATTTTCCGGGTCGACATCTCGCCGGAGACCCTCGAGCCCTCCGGCGCCGAGCGGCGGGTGACGCCACCGGTGGTGCACTGCTTCACTCCCGCAGCGGTCGGTAGCGGCGGAGGAGGGCGGTGGATCGCCGTGGCGACGCGGCGGAAGGGGCGGGCGCAGCGGCACGTGGAGCTGTTCGACCTCGAGACGGAGCAGTTCGCCCCGCTCACCGAGCGCCTTAACCCGGAGCTCCACCACTACAACCCCTTCTTCTCCCCGTCCGGCGACCGCGTCGGGTTCCACCGCTTCCGCGGCTCCGGCGCGCGGGGGGACTCGGTGGTGCCCCACCTGCAGCCGGTGCGGAGCCCGGTGAACTCCCTCCGGATGCTTCGCGTGAACGGCACGTTCCCGTCGTTCTCGCCGGACGCGGCGCACCTCGCCATGAACGGCGACTTCTTCAAGACGCCCGGCGTCACGATCCTCCGATCCGACGGCCGAAAGCGGTGGGTGCTCACGAGGGAGCCCAACCTGTTCTACACGGCGTGGAGCCCCACCGAGAGTGGGGTCGTGTTCACCTCCATGGGCCCCATCTTCAAGACCCACGAGGCGACGGTCAGGATCGCACGGCTCGAGTTCGACGCCGGCGAGCTCACCCCCGACCGCGACGAGGTCGCCGCCACGCTCAAGGTGCTCACCCGCCCGGAATCCGGCAACGACGCGTTCCCGGCGGTGTCACCGTGCGGGAAATGGATAGTATTCCGCTCCGGCCGCTCGGGTCACAAGAACCTCTACATCGTCGACGCGGCGCACGGCGAGGACGGCACCGGCACCGGCGCCGGAGAAGGAACCATCCGGCGGCTGACCGACGGCGAGTGGATCGACACGATGCCGAGCTGGTCGCCGGACGGTACCCTAATCGCGTTCTCCTCGAACCGCCACGACCCAACAAACGCCACCGTGTTCAGCATCTACCTAGTCCGACCAGACGGCACGGGCCTCCGCCGCGTCCACGTCGCCGGACCAGCCGGCAGCGCGGAGGCGGACAAGGAGCGGATCAACCACGTGTGCTTCAGCCCGGACTCCAGGTGGCTGCTGTTCACGGCCAACTTCGGCGGCGTGGTGGCGGAGCCCATATCGGCGCCGAACCAGTTCCAGCCGTACGGCGACCTGTACGTGTGCCGGCTCGACGGGTCGGAGCTGGTCAGGCTCACCTGCAACGCGTACGAGAACGGCACGCCGGCGTGGGACCCGGCGAGCGGCGCGGCGGCGAGTGTGGCGCTGGAGTCGCTGACGCTGGGCCCGCCCGTCGGGGACGAGTCGCTGGGTGAGTTTGATGAGCCACTCTGGCTCACTTGCGATGTGTGAGGAGTGAGGACGACTGATGATGATTGATCGAGTCATTTTCTAGCTGCACCTTAATTTCTGGTGGTTACGATCGGTTGATAATAATAGGACGAGCCCTGATCGTGTGGGCTATGGAACTTGTTAGGTTTTTATACATGCAATGGGTAATAAGTGATTTAATGATGATGCTGGGGACGTGTTTTTGTTCTGTTGCTCGATAAAGTCGATGCGATTATATGGACACCAGTATCCATTTTCAGTTACACTGTCATGTCAAAATCACTTTTACGCAGCAAAGGCAAAGCTGTACTTCCTTGCTTTTCCCTAAATATGCCTTTAACCGATCGGGTTAAAGCCTATAAAATTAAAGATGGATTAAAAGTATAAAGACACTATGGTGAAACACTGTGCGCATGAGAATAAGAGAGGGCACGTGTTAAGAGTAGGAGAGAAAATGACGGGCGTACGTGCTTTTCATACCAGTTAAGATAAGATACATATTTATCTTATTTCCTTCTTTTTAAGGCTCTTTTCTATCTTTAGAATGGTTGGTCTAAAGCTTTATATTTTTTTTCAAACTTTGCTATAACATACTCAAAATTTTGTTAGTGGACAGCTGAATGACACCTCCAATAACCAATAATTTATTGAAGGATACCACAGTTATTATTTTATTATTTTTAACTTGACTAGAGAGACATTTTTTCAAAAATATAAGAATGCCCCTTGCAACAAGTTTCTAACCTGGCACTGGAGTAAAGATGAAATATGATGTATGGTAGCAATCTAATTGGGATGATAACATATTAATAGTTGCATTATGTGTAATTCAAAATTTGGGAATTTTTTGTAATTTTGGAAAAAAATAAAAATTCTAAACAAAATTTAGAAAAGCAATATGTACTCGTAGCCACCACTCTAGGTTTTTTCAGGGGATCAGAGGAGAGATGGTTTAGTTTGACCAAACCATACAAGTAACATGTACCATGCCTGGGTTCACCATCGGCGACATCATCCCCGACCTGGAGCTCGACTCCACCCATGGCAAGATCCGCATCCACGACCAAGTCGGCCCCGGCGGCTACGTCGTCATCTTCTCCCACCCCGGTATGTATGTCCATGCATGCATATGCATATTTTGCTCTGATGATCTCCTCTGAACTTATTAGTACTGCCGTCCAATGCAAATTGCTTGGTTAACTAACGCGTTCGATCGATCTGTTTCAGGTGACTTCACCCCGGTCTGCACGACGGAGCTGGCGGCGATGGCCGGCTACGCCAAGGAGTTCGAGAAGAGGGGCGTCAAGCTGCTCGGGATCTCCTGCGACGACGTGCAGTCGCACAAGGACTGGATCAAGGACATCGAGGCCTACAAGGTTATAATGTTATTTACTGGCCTGGTTAATTTGCATGTAACTAATGCTCTAACTAGTATTAATCGATCGTGATTTTGGTTAGCCTGGGAACCGAGTGACGTACCCGATCATGGCCGACCCGAACCGTGAGGCCATCAAGAAGCTCAACATGCTCGACCCGGACGAGAAGGATTCCAACGGTCCGCTCCCGTCTCGCGCCCTGCACATCGTTGGCCCTGACAAGAAGGTACATACATACATATATCTTTATATGTATTCGGTCATATGTAGTTTTGAGGTTTTGTGCCAGCTTGATCGATCGATTTGATTTGGCTAGGTGAAGCTGAGCTTCCTGTACCCGGCGTGCGCGGGGCGGAACATGGAGGAGGTGCTGCGGGCGGTGGACGCGCTGCAGACGGCGGCGAAGCACACGGTGGCGACGCCGGTGAACTGGAAGCCCGGGGAGTGCGTCGTCATCCCGCCCGGCGTCTCCGACGAGGAGGCGAAGAAGAAGTTCCCGCAGGGGTTCGAGACCGCCGACCTGCCGTCTCGCAAGGGCTACCTCCGCTTCACCAAGGTCGGCTAGACCTCTTTGTGTTCTTTGCATCCGTGACAGACAGCGTGTGCAGTGTGCTGATGCATCCATTGCTCGGCGTCTTTTGTGTGTGTGTGTGTGTGGAGATAATGCCACTGACGTTTGGGCCAGTAGTGCATTTACTGTGCTGCTGTCTGAATTGAACTTTGGCAGACTGTATATGTAACCGTATGTTCGCCCCGTACTGAAACAGTGTGTTGGTTGGCAAGTACCGTATACCATCAAGTATGTACTATGCTCGTACCACTTCATGAACTTTCTAAAGTAACCAAAGAACGAGCGAAATGATTTTTTTTATAAAAAAATAGACTAAAAAACACACACACAAACAGGACAAAAAAAAGGGGCATGAACAGATTTCAATTTCATTGGGACACTTAGAATTTTAGTCGAATCCCGTATACTCGCCCTAAAAAAATGCTCAACAACAGTTTTATCACCCAAGTGGTTCATGAACTAATCAGGCTGGCAGAACGGGTCGAGGTTATCCTCCGCATGGCAACGTCATCGATGATGAAATCAAACGCCGCCTTTTTATATTTTATATACTCCATTAGGAGGTCATCTGGTCAGCCTCTGCTTTGTGATACTAGGAGGCAAATGTCAGCATCGTTAGCGAGGTTAGTTACCAGGTCGCTGCACTTCACTACGCTGTGCACATTTGGCGCGACTGTCAATAGAAAACGCAATTAAACAGGACCTGTGATAAAACGCTCGAGTTGATTTCTCAGACATATTGCAAAATTTATCATACCGGAGTTAACATTTTGCAAATTTTTTTTTGTCACACTGGAGCTGATTACAGATTTCTCAAGCATCTGCAAATGACAACGTGGGGGAAACACATTATCAGCTTATTAGGAATTCCAGGATCTGCAGCTGCATGCTGTTTTTTGCCGTGTCATCCAGAGATTTATCAGAGTTTGAGTAGGTGTGAACACAGCTGGACAACGAGCAGAGTAGGCAGATTCGAATTCTTGTCCCGTATAATTTCCTTCCCTTATCCTACAACCAGGCCTAGATGCTCGCATTTTATAATCCTCCACTGGCCTCGCGACCTCGCCTATAAATTCAGTGACTGATCAGTGCAATGCATTCCACCAGAGACAGTTTGCAGAAGCTAATTAGTTAAGTGACCTACTCGATCACCTTTCAGTTAATTAGTTTCAGGGTTAATCCTCGATTCCTCATCATGCCTGGCCTCACCCTCGGCGACGTCGTCCCCAACCTGGAGCTCGACACCACCCACGGCAAGATCCGCCTCCACGACTTCGTCGGCGACGCCTACGCCATCATCTTCTCCCACCCCGGTATATATTACATTTGTACAGTGACCTGCTGTTACAATTCTATGTGATCCATGGCAAGACGTTAATATTGATCCGTGTACGTACATTCAGCTGACTTCACGCCGGTGTGCACGACGGAGCTGTCGGAGATGGCTGGCTACGCCGGCGAGTTCGAGAAAAGGGGCGTGAAGCTGCTCGGTTTCTCCTGCGACGACGTCGAGTCGCACAAGGACTGGATCAAGGACATCGAGGCCTACAAGGTACTACTCCATCGCATTGATAGAACTCGTTCATTGGCAAGCTGATTGATCAATATCTGGTTCAATTTGTGATCGATCGATTAGCCCGGGCGCCGCGTCGGCTTCCCGATCGTGGCCGACCCGGACCGTTCGGCCATCAGGCAGCTCAACATGATCGACGCGGACGAGAAGGACACCGACGGCGGCGAGCTGCCCAATCGTGCGCTGCACATCGTCGGGCCCGACAAGAAGGTGAAGCTGAGCTTCCTGTTCCCGGCGTGCACGGGGCGGAACATGGCGGAGGTGCTGCGGGCCACGGACGCGCTGCTGACGGCGGCGAGGCACAGGGTGGCCACGCCGGTGAACTGGACGCCCGGCGACCGCGTCGTCATCCCGCCCGGCGTCTCCGACGCGGAGGCCAAGACGAGGTTCCCGCAGGGGTTCGAGACGGCCGAGCTGCCGTCCAACAAGTGCTACCTCCGCTTCACCAAGGTGGACTGATGGAGCCATCTGGACCGTCGGTTTCGAGCAATAAAATCAACGCGCGCCGTACGCGTGTCCATCTGCGTGTGTTCGTTCTACGTGCTGCATCGATCGATCGGCAAGTTATGTGTAATCTGGTGCATACGTTCGGTGATGTGCCGTAATGTCTTTACACCCTATGTCTTCATGGCAGTGCTGTTATAGATAGTAACGTGCGATCCGTTGAAACGTGCAACCTATATGTCGGTGGCTATTACCTGTTGTTATAGCAGATGATCCTCTCACCTGGAATGTCACGGTCAGTATTTGGGTAGCAGTGCATTTGCTCTTCTGTTGCCTGAACGTGACGAACGGATTTTGTTTGTATCATGTATTTATATATGTAGTGTCCTATCGTTTTACTCGACAAATTTTGAATTTTAAAACCTATTTTTGGAGTAGATTTTGTGATTTTTCCATAATAAACAGTGTTTATTTTTAATTGCTAAGGATATATATATAAAAGTTTTATTTATAAGTTATTTTTAGTTGACAATATAAGCGAAATGGTAGGGATTTCACTCAAGTTGCCGGCTGAAGGAAAGCCCATCGAGAGCTGGGCTGAGTCCACACAGCACAAATTCCCAGCCCAACAAAATGGGCCTCACGGAGGCCGTATTCTAGTTCCGGCCCAACTAATATAGTCCGCACGTAGACGCGCGTTCCGGCCTCCGTCGCTCTCACGCCGCAGGCAGCCTCAGCCGCCTCCGCCTGCAGATCTGCTTAATCTTCATCCTCTTTTCTTTGATCGAAACCCAATTTCTTATCATCTTTCTCGACGATCGGCATGTCGTTGGGGCGTCGGTTTCTGAACCTGATCGTCGACAACAACGGCGCCATCCCCGGAGCAGCAGCCAGATCGTCGCTGCGCTGCGTCGACCTGATGCGCCAGCGGCACAAGCTGTTCAACGCAACACCACCACCCGCTCTTCTGCCGCTGGACAACAAGCAGGCGATGGGGAAGATTCGCCTTCCCACCACAAGCTTCGACGTGCGACCGCCGTCAGGCCACCGGATACACTGCTTCCCCGCCGAAGGGGATCGCAGGGTGTTCTCCCTGAACGACGAGTCCGCGCACGCCTTCCTCCCCCATCATGCTGCCTCGTCTCCACAAACCCAAGCTACCTCCCCGGGCAGGAGCTGGACCTGGACGACCTCGGCGGCGGCGGCGGCGGCAGCACCCTTTTTATCATGGACAAGGTGCAGCGGAGCGGATATCAGTTCTACGTCGAGGCCTTCGTCTACCGTAAGCCGTCTCCGCTCGTCTTAACCAAGTCCTGGGACTGTGAACTCCTCCCGCCGCCGCCACCGCCGCTGGCGTACGTCGGTGACAGCAAGATCTGCTCCTTGGTGTGGTCAAAGGTGGCTGTGAGATCTGCATATCCGTGGACGGCGTCGGCACCTACTGCATGGACACGGCGAGCTACGTGTGAACAGAGGTGGGCAAGTGGACGCTACCCTTCCAGGGCAAGGTCGAGTACGTCCCCGAGCTGAAGCTCTGGTTTGGCTTCTCTGACAAGAACCTCCACTTCGCTGCTGCTGACCTATCCGCCATGGACTCCCAGGTGTCCCAGCCACAGCTACAGTATTCTTGGAACGGACTTAATCCACCAGAAGGATGGGAGCAGATACGGGATCCTCAGCTTGTCAGCCTCGGCTCCGGCAGGTTCTGCATCGCAAGGTTCTTTCGCACTAGGTCAACAGCTCCCAACGGTGGTGGTGAGTTCGGCGATGATGAATTAGGTGACCAGAAGAATGTTACTGTCCTGACTGGGGTACAGTTTGCTAATATTGGCTATGGGATAGTGTGTCTTGGATTGGTGAAGCACAAGTCGAAATGTCACAAGTCTAGCGGCGGCGAGGATACCATCACGGCAGTTTTGTGATTGATTCAAGGGTGGCCTTTTTGACTCCCTGTAATCCATATGGTATATCGTTTTGAATAATTCTCACTTTGGTATGAATTGCTGTTTAGGTGCATTTCACATTTGGAAGTTCAAATTTTGCAAAATCACCACTTTTAGATCGAAAGTTATTATCTCAGTAATGAGCTTGATTCTAGTCCAAACAGTTGCAGTACAACAAGAGTTACAGCTGCAATGCAACCAAAGAATGAACAAAAATCTTACAGCGGAAATTAAAAAGAGAGTCAAAATTAATCATAAAGAGCATACAAAAACAAGTTATTCTGATAGCCTCATGAGTCAAAGACGAGCCATTCATCAATTCTGCACCTCCTGATCGTTGATAGGCAGCTAGTTGACGAACCTGCACTGCTTTCTGATCTCGCCGTCGGCGCCGGTCTTCACGCCGATGCCGCCCATTTTCACCATCGCCGCCGCGAACTTCTCCCACTGCTTCTGTGACTCCGCGTAGAATCTCACCAGCGGGCTCGTCTACGGCGACGCCAGCAGCGCGGCGTCGGACTCGAAGAGCACCCGGTGGCTCACCACGTTCTTGTAGTACCTGTTATCCAGCTTGTCGGGGGTCTCGACGTCCTGCGCCACCGCGTTGTCGCCGCCGTTTCTGGGCCTACACTGCTTCTGCAGGGAGGCGGCGAGCTCGGGGTCCATGTCGGAGGCGCTGGGCGGGAGGCGGTCGGAGAAGGAGGAGCAGTGGGCTACGCCGACGGAGTGCGCGCCGGAGAGGGTGACCATATCGTCGGTGTCGAGCCCCTTGGAGGCGAACATCTGCTTGAGCTGGTCGACATCGGCGAACGGCGGCGGCAGGTTGGGAATGGTCTCGGCGGCGAGGGAAACGCGCCCGTCGTAGCGGCCGGCGGTCATGTCGAAGTAGACCTTGTTGCTGGAGAGGAAGTGTGCGGCGTCGCGCCCGGCGAATGCGACGACGTCGGCGCAGGAGACGACGCCGGGGCACTCGCGCTCGAGCGCTGCCTTGGCCGCGTCGATCACCTCGAAGCCACGGAGGGTGGGGAAGTTGGGCACGCCGAGCTTCTCCGGCGCCGTGTTGTTCGCCGTCGGGTCGAGAAGGACGGAGGCGTCGCAGCCCTGGACGAAGCAGTCGTGGAAGAAGAGGCGGATGAGCCCCGCGCCGACGCCGCGGGTGGCGTTCTTAACGGCCTCCCTCACGATCTCCTCCGCACGGTGGCACGTCTCCTCGTAGTACCCGACAGTGAACCCTCCGGCGGTTGGGCTCGGGCTGGCATAGCCACCGCCATAGCCTGCTTGGCATGTACGCGCCACGCAGACGAGTAATGCGAGCAAGACAAAGACGACGAGCTTAGCAGCAGCCATGGATGATATAGTTAGCTTACTATTACGTGTTAATTGATGTGTGAATGTGATGGAAGCTTCTGTTCTGTGGAACTATTTGTAGCGTGGAGATCGATCAGTGTCTGTGCATGTATGGAATGGAATGTTTGTGTGGATAATTAATTCTAATAATTGTTAACAGCTTGATTGATTTCTAGCGCATGGCACAAGTCAACCAACTGGCAGAACTTGGGAGCACGATTAGCTCGATCGACGATCGTCGAACAAACAGGAAGTAGATGAGTTGACATTGCTGGGGTCAACTGCTAATAGTTCCGGCTGTTAATCACGTTTTAATATTTAATGCCGTTAACTTTTAAACAACCATTCATCTTATTTTATATAAATATATAAAAATATAAGTAATATTTTATATAAAATAAATCATAACAAAATAAATAATAATTATATAATTTTATTGTATAAGATAAAATGGTTAAATATATATAAAAAGTTAACGACTTTAGACATTAAAACCGGATAGGAAGAAGTATATTTTGGTATCGGTGTTGACACTGGCAATGATGCTCGAGCTGATGGCGTAGATTATGAGTATTTAGGATTGATTGATAACTCGTTTATGAAGATCCTGTGCCGATATTGTCTGCTTCTTGCACGTTTGACATCATGGAGTTTAGTCGTGGCTTCAGATGTTGGGAAGCTGGAGACACAAATGATGATACTGCATTCTTTGTATTTTATCGGATTTTCCTCTTACCAAAATTTTTCCTAGCTAATTCTCTTTTTTCGATGCAGTTATATATCATTCTTTTTAAAGTCAAAATTTTAAAGTTTTATTATGTTTATAGAAGAAACGTAGTAATATTCTCAACATAAAATGAATATACTATTGTAATATATTTAATAGTTATAGATATTGTTATATTTTTTTATAAATTTGATAAAAATTAAAGAAGTTTGACTTTGAAAAAAATTTAAAACGTCCTATAATATGAATATGAAATGAGGGAGTAGTATATCATCATACTGTGTTCAGAAAAACATATCTTTGCATCAAGTCAACATTTCAAAAGGAAGTTATTAAGAAATACTTTTAATATCTATGCTATTGTTTTGTGAAAATCATATGTGCAGATTTTTGTCGAAAAGAACTTAATTCCATATGATTATAATCTTACTGGTTTTTCACACTTGTATCAATGTGGAAGTTGGACAACGAAGATTGTGCTGACATCCAAATTAGGTTCTTGTTTGATTGAATTTCGTACTATTATGTTTCACTTCCCAAGCAAATATGAAAATCCTACATTATAAGCAATAATGCCCAAACTAGGTATGTCAAATTGCCAACCAGGCTTATTGCTTACATTCTATATTTTTTTACTTCCCATAATAACTGTATATATGATCGGCAAGCGCATGTCTTGTGCAGTACTGATATCCAGCGAAATGCAATTGATCTGCCAACTGAACAGAGCATAGTTCATGTCTAAGCACCCTGTTAGTAGTTAGGTTGAACGTCCATTTATGTTTTCAGTTTCAAACGAAAAGAACGTTACTGGAGATTCATTTCAAACAAAGCGAAGTACTTATCAATAATAATCTCATCAATACTTGCTGAAATTCCAATATTAGTATAACCAGAATTACAACAAGTGTGCAACAAAAGAATGGGCAGATTAATTAAACCTTAAATCGGTGGAAAATACAAAAAAAAAATCACAAGCTTATTCTGACCAATCTCCGCTGTCGGAGATATCTAGTTGACGACGCGGCAGTTCTTCCTGATCTCGCCATTGGAGCTGGTCTTGATACCAATGCTGCCCATCTTCACCATCGCCGCCGCGAACTTCTTCTCCCACCGGCCGGGGATGACCACGTTGAGGAAAACGTCGAAGCCCGTCTCCGACGAGCGGAGCACGGCGTCCGACGTGAAGAGCACGTCGCGGCTGTCCAACTTGTCGGGGGTCTTGAAGTCCTGCGCCACCGTGGGGTTGCCGGTGTTGTTGCACACCCGGGTCAGGTTGGCCCTGAGAGCGGCGTCCATGTCGGAGGAGTTGGAGGTGAGGCGGTCGGAGGAGGAGCAGCGGGAGACGCCGATGGAGTGCGCGCCGGAGAGGGTGACCATGTCGTCGGTGTCGAGCCCCTTGTCGGCGAAGTTCTTCTTGAGCTGGTCGAGGCCGGCGAACGGGGACGGTAGGTTAGGGAGAGTCTGGCTGGCGAGGGAGACGGGGCCGTCGTAGCGGCCGGCCGGCACGGCGAAGTCGATATTGGTGTTGCTGAGGTAGTAGGCGGCGTCGCGGCCGGCGAAGGCGACGACATCGGCGCAGGAGACGACGCCGGGGCACTCCTTCTCCAGCGCCGCCTTCGCTGCGTCGATCACCTCGAAGCCGCGGAGGCTGTTGAAGTTCGGTATGCCGAGCTTCTCCGGCTGCGGATTCGCCGGCGTCGGGTCGAGCAGAACGGAGGCGTCGATAGGAGAGACACCCACACATACACGCACATTGATCACATGGTCTATTAACCAATTGAGCACGTGTTTTATTTGCTGAGAACACTGAAAAATAACTTTTTTTTCCTCAACAAAGCAGTCGTGGAAGAAGAGGCAGACAAGCCCTACACCGGTTCTGGTGTTGGCGTACACGGTGTTCATAACGGTGTCATTCACAATTGAACAAGGAATTATAGTAATGAGCCTCGGGGCAAGTGGGCTCGAGCCCGGTGGCATTGGGCTTAAAGGAGTTAGGCTTGGTGGAGGATAGGTAGTCAGTGGGCTTGGGCTCAATAGCGATGGGCTCGAAGGAGTTATGCTTGGTGAAAGATAGGTGGTTGGCAGGCTTAGGCCCAGTGCCACCGAGCCTGGTGGAGGATAGGTAGTTGGTGGGCTTAAGGGCACTAGCACCGGGTTTGAAGGAGTTAGACTTGGTGGAGAATAGGTGGGCTTGGGCTCGACGACGCTGGCCTTGAAGGGTACGTACT
This sequence comes from Oryza coarctata, assembly GCA_030770085.1. Taxonomy (NCBI): domain Eukaryota; kingdom Viridiplantae; phylum Streptophyta; class Magnoliopsida; order Poales; family Poaceae; genus Oryza; species Oryza coarctata. The sequence goes on from CM061475.1 coordinate 18,924,803, forward strand.
GGGTGGGTGTGGGCTAGCATAGTCAGTATAGCCTTGGGATGTCACTGAACCCACCAGAGCTAGCAATGTGAGCAGCACAGTAAGCTTAGCCATCTCTGCTTCTTTCTGCTCCTGCTGCTTAAGTAGCTAATTTGTGATGAAATGCACTGCTGCTTCTGCATCTCCATTTATAGTCCCCAGCCGAGACAGACAGCTAACGTTTTTGGCGCGCACGTCGCGGTGACAAATGCATTCGAGGTCAAGCAGGGGACCATGGTGGGAGAGCTAGGCACAAGCACGAACAGCTAGCTAGCTCGACCAGTTGACATAAGACTATTGGATTAATTAGCCGCAAAAGCTGGGCGGCAATTAGGTCTGATTGGTTTCAGATGTTCTCGTATTGCAGCGTGTGTTCCATGGATGGGTTGTTTATCTTCCGGATTTGTGTTGTTTGCAGCCGTTGGATTGGCATTTGTTTAGGTTTTAGGGGTATGATGGGGTGCTACCTAAGGAGGATGCAACTACCGGATTACACTGATTAAGCTTCTCCGACGGTGTTTCTAATTCGTTTTTTGGTGCCGGTTCGTGTTGTTAATCTGATGGTATAGAGCTATGGGAGGCAATTGGGGCACCGACAATTATTGATTAGTTTTGAGACTAGTGTACTGCTAGTGATTAGTGTCGGTCTGCTAATGCTCACCACGCAGTCACACTGATATAGCTGCAACATACATGTTGACTCTTACTATTTGCTGTGTCAACCGCCTAACAGATGATAATATAAACTTGCATTGTGAGACTGACTAGTAGGGTCGGTTTGCCGGATAAGATGGGTACAATATAAAAGTGTGGCTTTATTATGCAAAGGGAATTTGATTATTCGAAAAATATATAAAGCCACACTTTATGCTCATCCAAAGTGATTTGTCATTACCATATAAATCATTTTGTCTTGGATGGTTTGTTTTCTCTTTTATGAAATATATATGACACACGTTTTATTGAATTTATTCAAGTTAGAATTGAGATGGATTACACATAACTATGGGGTTTTATGGAACATTTTACTATAACATATAAGGTTTCTTAGCAGAACATAATAATTAAAGTTTTTGTTAGCGTGACCTATAAACTATGATCTTCTAATTTACTTCTTCCTCCCATGATTTTTAGCAACTCTTAGACATATTATTAGTATGGAGACAACTAGTGTGGAGAAATGACTTATGTGATCCTCATTAATCATGTCATCTGTAATTGGTCAGGTGTTGTTGTTTAGTTAGCCAGAGCCCATTAATTGGTGCGCATGCATTTGCCAAAGGAAAAAAGCTCCAAATAAACTCTTTATGAGATAATTTTTTAAGAAAAAAATTTACTTAAAACCTTATAGTATTAGAGTTTGTTTACCTAGCCCCTAAAATATGGAACTAGATATTCGTATGCAGGCCAGTTTAAATAACCCTGGATTAGTGTTGTTAATAGTTTTGCTACGTTGGCGATGACGTGAGATGATATTGCTTATAAGGTAAAAGCTATTGCTTATATGACACATATTAGTCTATTTAATCGATCTAAGTTGATCTAACTAATTCATTCGGATTTACATATCAATATCTATATGCTTAGCATGTAATTACTTAATTTGAGAACTTTTCAAGACATTTATGCTTATCAAAAAGAAATCTTCCCTGGCATTTTTATCGCTACTCAGACTACATTTGACAAAATGATTTACATGTTTCATCAAAGAATAATTTTCTGGAAATACAAATGCCAGTAAACCAAAATTACAATATGTATACAACAAAAAAGTAAACAACATTAAGCAAAGTTAAAAAAATCCAACCATAAAATGAACATCAAAAAAAAAAAAAAACAGAGTAGCACATCACTTCTTCACTGGCTCAGCTGGAGGCATATGCATGTAGCAACCCCGTCAGATCATCTGATCAATCAGACACTTGTGCTGCCGGCCTGTTGATCATTAGTTGAGGAGCCGGCACTGCTTCCTGATCTCGCCGTTGGCGCCGGTCTTGACGCCGACGTTGCCCATCTTCACCATCGACTCCGCGAACTTGGCGTTCCACCACTCCGGTAAGTAGGCGCTGGCGCGGACGAGGCCCATCGTGTCCGGCGCCGTCATGAGCGCCGCGTCGGACTTGAACAGCACCTGCCGGTTCAGCACGTTCTTGTAGTACTGGTTGTCCAGCGCGTAGGGGGTCACGGCGTCCTGCGCCACCGTGTTGCTCGGCGACGTGCACTTCCCCTGCAGGGAGTCGGCGAGCTTGGGGGCCATGTCGGAGGTGCTGGGCGGGAGGCGGTCGGAGAAGGAGGAGCACTGGGAGCGGCCGATGGAGTGCGCACCGGAGAGAGCGACCATGTCGACGGTGTCGAGCCCCTTGGCGGCGAACATCTGCTTGAGCTGGTCGACGCCGGCGAAGGGCGGCGGCAGGTTGGGGATGGTCTCGTTCTTGAGGGAGACGCGGCCGTCGTAGCGGCCCGCCGGCATGTCGAAGTCGATGGCGCGGTTGCTGAGGAAGTAGCTGGCGTCGCGGCCGGCGAAGGCGACGATGTCGGCGCAGGAGACCACCCCGGGGCACTTCGCCTCCAGCGCCTCCTTGGCCTCGTCGATCACCTCGAAGCCACGCAGGCTCAGGTTCGGGATACCGGCCTTCTCCGGCTCGGCGTTCGCCGGCGTCGGGTCGAGAAGGACGGAGGCGTCGCAGCCCTGGACGAAGCAGTCGTGGAAGAAGAGGCGGACGAGGCCGGCCTTGATGCCGGCGTCCTTGTAGCTCACGATCTTCCTCACCACGTCCTCCGCCCCAGCGCACTTGTAGTCGTAGTAGCCGACTCTGAGCCCGGCGGTGGTAGGCGGGCTATAGCTGGGCTGAGGATAGGTGCTCGGTGGAGTAGGGCTGGGAGTAGTGCTGCCGCCGCCGTAGCCGTAGCTGCCGCTATAGCCGCTGGTTTGGCACGCCACGGAGCCGAGTAGTGCAAGCAAGGTGAGGATGGCGCGCTTAGCCATGATAGCTAGCTAGGTGTTGTCCTCCTGATCTTGCACTCTACTGAGCAGTGAGCACTAGCTCGAGAGTGGCAAGAGGGAGAAGAGAAGGTGTGTGTGGGGGAGAGATGAAGAGGAGATGCTGGCTTTGCATGGCTATTTATAGTCACCGGCCGTCCGGGACGCCGACACGGCGTACAGTTGTATAGTACTATACTAGGAATGTTTTGGAGCTCACGTCGTCGTTGTGGCGTGCACCGTGCAGGGTCAACCGGCCGGGACGTCGTGGCGAGCAGAACCTTTATATCTAACTTAGCTATCGTGTGGCAGAGGGTGCACACGAGGAAATAGTCTATCTAGCCTCCCGTTCCGAGTTCAATTTCTCTCTTTACCCGTAAAACCGGATATAACAACGGATCCATTTTACCTCTCTAAACAGTTTTAATGATAGTTTTATCTGACTTGACATTTACATGACGCAGTGCATTTAGTACAAATAATTGAGAAGATTTCACAAATTCCAAGTCAGCTGGGTCGCATATGTGAGGATCTTCTTCCTTCTAATCCCCTCTGTTCTATCTATATCTGTTGGCTCCCAGTATTAAAATCTAGAATACTCATTTTATTTATTAATAAAATCTAGTATATAGATTGTAACTGTAAATAGAACTCAAGCTTGCAACGTTATACTAAACAAAAGACGAAAAAAAACAATACTAGATCTAAACTCACAAGCATGATTTGGGTTCTATATCAAAACTGTAAAAGTCCTCGTATGCTGTTTGCGCCTAAAGTAACTCCTCCATAGTTTGGTATTCGTCGTACTATTTTTTTGGTAGAAGATAATAATAGCAATAGTGAGTATACGAGATACTCAGTAAGTCACATAAATTAGGGTAACATACAAGGGTTAACAAGGGGTATTTGGTTTTATTTGGCGATCTATGGTATTTTTAAATTATGTTTGTAAATTCCTAAGTGTGCTCCTCAAGTTATTAGATAGAGGCTTACATCTCAATCCATTTCGTAAGTTGCTTGACAACAACTCATCATATTTACCGAGAAGAGACTCACGTCTTAATCTGTTCCATAAATTACTTTACAATGACTTGATTCAATTTTGATTCGGAACGTATGGTTCTAGATGATACCTCGATTTCTGTGCTTTTAATTTTTTTTCTTTCTCAATCACAACTTAACTTCATCTTATTCAACTCTATTTCTAATGCCAAGCAACACTTTAGGTCATATAGTTCTATTTTAGACCACTTAGGTCTTCCACTAGTCATGTAGACTGGTTTTGATAACGATCTCCATACCACAACAAATTTTTTCATATAATTTTTTCAAATACAAAATTATGCTAGAGTGATCACTTTTCATTCACCTATAAATCGTGGGCACGACTGTTCGAATAGATTATAACTTTATAAAGGGTGCTCGCTTTACCTACATGGCACAAGCTTCCTCCAAACATACAATACATATTGATCATACACGCATGGTGAGGGGAGGTTCATGATAAGGCCTTTTTAAAGCATTACTGGGATAATCGGTTATTAGCTAAACAAGTCTCAGATCAAGTATCGAGCAAATCCAGACTTCCCGTACTCAAGGTCTCGGAGGTGCATCCTAGATGTCACCTTAGCAACTTTACATTTATTGGGTTTCATTCTATCCATGTGGTCACACTTTAATATGATTAGTGAAACTTCTCAAGCAATCAGTTCTTATATGCCACACGAAGTCAGGCCACACAGACGGTGCCTACCTATGACCAGGTTTTATAAAACTATTTTATTTCACAAAGCTCTCGACCACGGGTGTTGATATTTCAAGTCATTTTTAAAACCTATTTTTATCTCATCGGTAAGTTTTAAGAGATAGGAGTGTCGTCGATACTTGTGCTTTGATGAGCACGAGTCCCAGGATGACAATATAGTGACAAGGGTGTAGGGTCATCAACAAACAAAGAGGGTGTATGTAACAAGTGGATTTAAGGCTTATCAGATCAACTAGCAATTTGCGGTTAGTATCGTGCCCCTAAGCATGCATGGTTCACAAATAAAATAATTTTTAATTTTAAAATATAGGATCAACATGATCAATGGGTGACTTGCCTTGGTCTTAGTTCTAGTCTTCTTCGATGAACTCCTCGACTTGTGGCTACTCGGTGTCGGCTACTACACGGTACAAAATAATAACACATGAAAAGAAATAAAATCAAAACCTAATATATATAACTAATAGTACCATTAGATGAATCTTATTTTTAGAGAAAAAATAAGAGTGGAACGACCTTAAATGGAGCCTCGGTTAAAAAGATATGAATTTTGGAAGATTAAATTATTTTTTAATTATAGAAAAGAAATTAAATATTTTATAAAAAAAATAAAAATATTTTAAATAGAGGCTGATAAGTGGGGCTAGGGCTAGGGTGAGGATCAATTTCACGTTCTCGACCATTCCAACACACCCGTCGCATGGGTAATATTCACATATGTTTAACATTTCTACCATTCTCACCAAGTTTGATATCAGTTTTTTTTTAAAAATATGTGACTATTCAAGAGTAGTATAAGTCCTGATGCTTATTTAACCATGAGCACGGCTATTCAATTAGACTAGTTTACTCACATTGCGATGAATATACACTTTATCCGCACTTCACGACTTGTCTAACACATGAGGCTAGTACCAACATACGAGACCTGTCACGGCATGGTTTCTTAGGTCCTTTGTAGAAAGTGGTATCTGCCCTATGGACTATGCATCCTCATGTACTACCTAGCATCCCATACTAACAATGAGGAGAGTCAAGGTTTCTATGATTTTCAAAGGCAAGGAGAGATAACAAAGTTATTTTAGTTTTAAATTTTCATTTGTCATGCCTCTTATAACTCTATCATGTCCCATATGATATATCACCATCAAGTTCAAAACCATCGTGCGTGTTGGTACTGTTCCACTCGATAGCCTTAATCCACTATGTCTATACCCATTTGAGAAGATGTTATCGTACTAAGTTCGTTTCCTGCATAGCTTATTGACTTGGTACTTAATTGATCAGGGTCAACACTAGCCGTTGCCGAACAACACCCAAATTCCATCTAGCCGCCTCAGTCTAAATCCGTTTTTTTATTAATTTTGGGGTTTTCACAAAACAATTATCACATGACATGTAGAGTGGCATTACATGTCTCCACCAGCTTCTTTTCTCGATAATCACCACTACCCTGGTGATTATCTCTCATACATCCTCATCATCAAATATGAGCTATTCTATTAAGCATGGCTAAGCATTGTCAATAGTTGACTATGTACTCGAATATAATTACAACAATCAATCAAGTTACAGGATAACAATATCAAAGAAAGCTTACATACAAAGTAAGTATACATTTTAGACATAGAATTAAATTTTATTTGTAAACAAAATATTTTATAATTGGCATCAAAATGATTAAGGAGAAGGGTGTAGTGGCTTGCCTTGATTAGTGTGAAATACCATTAGTTCTTTTTTTTGATCTTGATCTGTGCTTCAGCTCCTTGAGGGCATCTTCCCATTTCTCACTTTATGGATGATATGATCTATACACATGATTTTAATCTAAGGGTTGAGATTAAGCTAGGCCGTCTATGCTCCTATCTTGCAGCTAAAAAGGTTAGTGCTAGTGATATCTACTAATCAAAGTGCATGGGAGTTAGAGTGGCTTAGTGACCTAGCATCTGAAAAGATATCAACCATAGACCTGATTGTGTGTGAGGTTAGTTTGTATATCTACTGTTGATTTAGGCTAGGTTAGCTCTTAGTAAGAGGAGGTAGTAATGAACCTAGTTAGTATGGCAAGGCTTTGGTCATTGAAGGGCTATGTGTCTAAATAAGATTATGCATCCTAGTTGTGGAACTAAGTTTATAAGCATTAATAAACATTTTTGTCATTGGTTATAAACATATTTTCTATTATTTTATTTTAGGTTAAGCTAACTATATACTATTATATTTATTGACTTGGTTTTATAAACATCAGTTGGTATAGACATGTCCAGGTTTTTATTTCTTGGTTTAGGTTAGGTCTCTTATTTTGGAAGTAATGTGGCTGGTTCACACTAGGTTTCTTTTATATCTAGCCTCAGTTTTTTACAAACTAATATGAGCTTAATGTATTATATTTTTAACTTAGGCTGTGTGCAATCATATAGATATCATGTATATTTTACCTATTGATTTCAACCCACTGTAGTTTTACTATATACGTTCATGATCAATTTATTATAAATTAACCTTTGTATATATGTGTCATAGATTTGGTTTTGTTAAACAACCATCTTGTGAGCCAAAGTTGGTGTGATTGTTAACAAAGTTGATTTTAGCTCTTATGTGGAGATGAACGTTTTAGATGTTAATCCAAAAGTTACTTACAGATAAATTTTATTTTGGTGAAATAATATGGGCCTTTAGTTTATAAAACAGATTCCATGTTTATGGTTGGTGTGATTGTCTTTTTAAGCCCTGTACATTTATTGGTTATATAGGCATGAATTTTACATTGTGCATACTACTTTTTTAAACATTACTATGGTCAATTTTTTAAGTGTAGGGTTTAATTAATTACTTTGACTTTTCTTACACATTTAGAATAAAATAGTTTGGTGTAATATTTTATTTCTACACCAGATTGTAGATCTTGAATTTGCAAAATTTTAGAGACAAGTTTTACTCAATTTGGACTTTATTTGAATTAGTTACAAATTTTCTAAAGTTGGTTCAGATTTTAATTCTATTGAACAAGGTTTAAACAACACTGTGTAGATTTTTTCTTTTTCTGAATTATTTTCATAAAAGAAAATACTTGCATCACTTCCCACCATTTTATATTTAGGAAGCAATTATTTTTTAATAGAAAAATGGCTCATTCAATGACATGAGACCATGTTTGATGTGTTGACTTGGTCAACATGACTGATTAGTGGCCTTAGGCCCACACATTAGTAATACATATAATAAAACGTAGTTTAAATATGTTTTGTCAACATCTAGGCCCACATGTAAGTATCTAAAGTTAACCAACTAATTAACTCAATCTAAGTCATTAGCTACTAACAAAAAGTTAATGGGCAGACCCACATCTAACTCTCTCTATTACTTTCTTTCTTCTTTCTTCTTTCTCTTTCTCCTTTCTTTCTTCTTCTTCCTCTCTAGCTATTTCTCTTTTGTTCGAGCAGCACATATCCACCGAGCCACATTGGGCATGAGGCTAGACGATAGAGGCCGGAGATAGGCAACAGTGACAGATTGTGGTGGCTCGACTCGTAGTTTGTAGTCCCACAAAAGTTGGCATTGGAGGAGGAGAGGAGTTCTAAGGCGTGGCCAGGTGGCCATGATGATGGCGGGGCTTGAATCATCGGCGATTGGAGTGCTACGGTGGTCTTCCATCGGACTTGAAAGGCTAGGAGGCGCTAGTGGGGTGCGACGAACCCATTTCCTAGGCTAGCTAGCAATGGGGTGGCTTGGGATGGGGTGTCAACGGCAACTAGCCAGAAAGAAGAGGGCATCAAGAGGTGGCGGTTTACCAAGGCTCAATCCACCAACATGGTTAGGTATTTGTGGACTAAGGGTGGAGGAGAGGATCGAGGTGGAAGGGCTCACCGGGATTTGGTTTATGGCAATGAGAAGCTTGGTCATGGTGGTGATAGAGACGAAGTAGGGGATGCAGAGCCGAAGGCACTGGTCATAGACGCGTTGGGTGCACACCAGGTGTTTGATCAATGTTCTTGTGTTTGGATCTCCAGCTCCGACCTTTCTTCCCTTGTCTAGGTGATCGAGACAGGTGTTGATGTCGATGTTGTGCTGTGTGAGGCCTTAGTGGCGGTGGAGGAGAGGAGTCAAGGCTAGGGCTCATGCACACAAGGTGCTCAACAAATTGCCTTGAAAATGATGTGGCATCTTGAGGGAGAGGAAAGGGATCGGGGACGAGGGATCAAGCTCAGGGTTCACAAAGAGGAAGCAGAGTTCGGGCGGTGGTCATGGTGAGGGAGGCAGTGCTGTGGGGTGCCACAAAAGGAGGATGTGAGCTTGAGTAGCTACTGGCTGTTTATAGTCACTTGTGTCTTACAAGGAAAGCAAAGGAGAGGCGGGGAGCTTGGTGGGACTGGCGGGGATAAGGCCACGAAGTCTTCGCGATGAGATGGGATGACGAGGTGCGGGGGTGGCTTGCCAATGGCCAGCCCTTAGGCATGCAAAGTTGCTATGATGCAACGTGGTGTAGGGCCAGCTTGATAGAGAAAGTGAGGCATGCGAGCAAGGTTGGGGCGGCGCGAGGGCGTTGGTGGATGTGGAGTGGCTGTGTCGGCTATCCCGTTTGCTACGGTGGACTACTGCGTGTGACAGTGAGCTAGCAGCTCAGGGTTGGCTATGTTCTGTGGCTTGTGTGGGGTCGTCGTAGGGCCGATGATGAAACGTAGCAGCAGGAGTCAATCACAAATTGGCACATGTGAGGTGTGGTGGAATGACATGTCAATGGGGCAGGTGGGCTTGACAAAAGAGAACAATGGAGCGGTGCATAAGGGACACGGTGCAACGACTTGATTCAAGTTGGTGTGGCATGAGTGACATGGATCTTGACTGAGCGAACGATGGAAGCTGTGGGACAGCTAGAAGACAGGGTAAGTGAGCTAGGCAATACACAAACGAAGGGAGGTGATGGCGTGGTTGGCTCCTAGGCGAGCAACCTTGCTTGATCTAGCCAAGCATGGCTCAGGAGGCGTTGGCTCCTTGTCGGGCCTAGCTTGTTTGGCTAGTTAGCTTGGTAGGATGGATGTCTTACTGGGTCGCTTTATAGGTTTGCAATTATGCTTTCCTAAAGAGAGGGTTTAGAAAATAGTTTTATTAAATATAAAAGGTGCTCTCTTTTAGGAGAAAGGTTTTCGCCACAAATTTATTTTGTTATTCTTTATTTATGGTATTAAATACTTTAATCTCTAGGTAGCTTTTATTGCCTTTATTTAATGATTGGTCCTTTTTGTTGCATATTATGTACATAAAATGGTATTTAACCTCCACGTTGCATGCATTTGTTATGTATATTTAATGCAGTTTCATGTGATTACGATTGGAAATTAATTGGGTATTTAATTTCTTATTACTTATGTTGTTTTTGATTATTTGCAAAAAGAACCTTATTGTCCAACTCGGTTGTTGTTGTAATTATTTATTGTGGTAACTTAATATTGTACCTAAAGGATTAATAGTTTAGTTGATGTAATTTATAGTTGCACTTGTATTGTTGTCCATTTATGCATGGTTGGTAAATTAATCCTTTATTCTTTGGCTCATTTGGTTATTTTAACTTATTGGTTTACAAACAAAGATCTAAGTATGAAAAAGTATTTTTAAAAAAAAGTTTAAAATTTTATATATTTTATTATTTGGATTTTTAAGATGTTACAATCTTATCCCTCGAGATCGATAAAGTTCAAAGGTGGCAACTATAGGGTGCCTAACATAGGCTGGGTGTTGTCTAACACTATCACTTATTTTAACTATTTTAGTGCTAGTTGTCTAACACTATCACTTAGCGCTAGTGAGCTAGGGTATGTGGGATAGCAGATGTGGTACTCTTCTTCAAGGGCTTCTTGTCCATCTAGGTGTTCCAAATTCTAACCATCTGTCGTGGGGTTTGACAACCGCCAAGATTTGTATAAACCGCTCTTTCCACTGGTGTCGGTATTAAACCTTTCGCTGTGTTTAGCACCGGGCAAAGCCGGACGAAGTGTCCCTTCTGGCCACCTCCAAAGTAGGTGATTTCCATATTTGCTGGGCATCTCACTGGGCCAGGTGTTTTATTCCATATATTATCCAATGTCGGTTTGCTGGTCCCAGTTCCAGCTGGTCATCCTAATGGCACCATCTGTGGCTTCTTAGCAGGGAGAAATGGGTAGTCAATCTTAGTCATTCCATAGGAATTTTAAAGGATCAAGGTGGATTCTTCACTTTCTTGGCTTTGTAGATCTCCCATGGTGGGTGTACCTTCTTTTCTTGGGCGGCCCTTCGCGTGACAGCCTTCTTGGCTCCCAATAATTGTATTACTCTTCACTATTCGGGGCACAAGCCGGCTAAGTAACCCCTTTTTCCACAACTGGAGCAAGTGTTTGATCTTCCTATGCGGTGAGTCTTTAATAACGCAGCATCCTTTCCTGATGTCAGTGCAGAGAATGTCTTCTGTTCTTTATCTTCAGGCTTTTGTTTTGTCGTCCCGCGTGACATTCTTATGGCTAGTACAGGTAGTCAGCCTATTGAAGAAACAATGTAGGAGGGATAAAGGTTAGATTCTAGAAAAAAAGGCTAGTAGGTTGACGTTCGTCCCTTGCTCTTTGTTGTTGGACTCCGACCGGTGGTGCAGTGTGTTATCCTTCCTCTCGGTCTATTTAACCATTCCTTTCCTGATTCTTTGCCATTTCTTATTACCTTCCTTTATTAACTACATTCTCAACGACTCTTATTCTTCCCCATTGAGTGCCACTTCCGTTCAGCTTCCGAGCCTTTGTGTTCTCCGGGAAAGATTTTCTGAAGTGATGTGCGCATGATAGTCTGATTCCATGTTTCAGGTTAGGATTTTTCTGCTGAGTCCTTTTCTTGCGACCATATCCTTTCAAAATTCCTGTTGGTCATAAGAATTTTCTCAAGGTCTACCCCTTAAATAGTGGTCTTGATAGTTTTCCAGCATTTCCCCATGAGAATAGGCAGCAACTCAGTACTTTTATTCCTCTTTTATCCAATTATTCTTCTGTACTCCTTGGTTGCTACTGACAGACAGTCTTGATGGGAACCTATTTTTATCTCAGTTCCTTGGGTTGCTTGCGCAATGTCCATTATTTGCTTTCTTTTGTGCGCGAGCACTGTGTTAAAACTTCAAGTTATTGGGGCTGTTGACTAAGGTTTTACACGAAAGTTAACGGTAGGACAGGTTATTCTACCGAGGGTAGACAAACAAACTTATTTATTTTTATCATCTGATGTTTTCATTAGTTCCGATTTACTTTAATCATGATGCAGATGTCTATTCGCAGCAGGAGGGTTGAGGTAATACAGAATTACAACTCCTAGAGTGACCTTAATATTTCGGTCTATCTTTCCGACTTATCCATTCGCACTTTTGAAATATTGCCATAAATATTTTGAAGCCAAAAGAGGTGAAAACAGTTTGGATGATCAAGGAGAGGTTTAGAACACAGTAGACTTAAGGTTGGGAGATGACTCAGACTGGATGCATCAATAGCTTGGGGATTTTGCAATTACTTTTTACTTTGAAAATAGTTTTGCAAAGGCACGCCCTTAAGTTAATGACCAGTCTATCTAGCATCATGACCTGCATTCATTATGCTCTGATACCAACCTATCGGCCCAGTTTTAAAACTAAAAGCCTAATATGATTCCTTATATCAATCTCTATACATATATATACATGTTAATACACAATATATTATAATTAAATTAAGGTTACGAAGTACATATATGTACCATGGGCTATAAGAGAAAAATAACAGCAAAAACCGAATTAATAGTAGGAACTAGAAAACGTACCAAAAACAGTTGACTAGGGCTATGATCTAAGATATACCAGCTCTTTGATTTTCCTGCTAGTATGCTAAATTGCTGGTAATTTCTTCTTTAATGCTTTACTATAACTTCTATTAAAAAGATAAATTAAGCTATAAAAATATTTAGCAAGCCACTACGTAAAATAATTAAATACACATAGTTTTTAAAAAGATAGCTTGGTTTAATTTGTGTAAATAAATTTTCACAATTATTTTCACAACTACTATAACCTAGATATTTTTACTGAGAAAAAAAGTTATGTTCACTTGTTTAATCATATTCTGAGAGTCATGTCCACCCTTTCTTCTCACTTAGGTCGGTGTGCTATCAGGTTCTTGATTATTCCAACTTATCTGTTATATAGCTAATATTTACATATGTCCAACATTTTTATGATTCTCACCAAGTTCTATATTTTTTTAAAAAAATAATTTAATATTCCTTTAACCACGAACATAACTATTTAAATATATTAGTTTAATCACATTGCATTAGATATATACTTTACCCACACTCCACGACTTGCTTGAGCTTAGTCAGAACGCATGTCATCTGTCACAGCATGGTTTTTTAAGTTGTTTGTAAGAAACTGTGGACTATGTATCCACGTGGCGTCCCTCAACATTCAGATGCTCCAATTTAAATCAGTTTTTTTTTTGTTAATTGTGGGTTTTCATACTGCATCGTGTCGTGGACCTACATATGCATAGGCCCATGGGCCATGGACCGACGCCCGGGAGGACTTCTGAATTCTGAATTTTCGGCCACGATCCAAGCTAGCTACGCGGACGCATGCATGTTGACCTCGCATGTTCCACGCGCCTCACTGGACGACGAGTAAAAGCAAATCCACATGCGCACATCTAACGACCTGCCTATGGACTACCTCACTCACGGACTGTTAGTGTTACTCCACAGACATGTTGCAAAATTTATTTGGTTTTCGAGTTTGATTTTACAGTGGTTACACGCACTGTCAGCAGTCAGCTTGGCTGTCACCATCTGCCAACGGTTGTACATACATGCATGTAGGCAGTTTAATTTTCTGGCTCATTGATGCACTGCTAGTTAAAGTACTAACAAGTGCGAGGGCAGAATAGAGATCATTGCTGGCTTCTGCAGACTGCTGCGCATGCTGTAGTTTCTGCCGATTTTGGTTTTGGCGTCTGCAGACTGCAGTGCATGTTGTAGTTTCTGCCGATTTTGGTTATGGCGTATCTGTAATTATGGGCTGATCTGATCGCCTTTTATCGGGATAAGATATAGTACTAGTACAAAGTTCGGCTACATACATATTCTGATCTCTGAAAAGAAGGAAAGAAAATGCAGTACTACCATAGTACAGTACATGAGTATCAGGCATTTTTGAAAACAACAGTACAAACGCACAGCCCACAGCGAACAACATACAGACTTATAAGTTTGACGACCATTTCTACAGACATTATCTAGCTTAGGGTCTATTTTTACATAAAATAGTTTAAATTATCTATTTTTTTAAAAAAATCCTCCAAATCAAAGATCCGCTTAGTCATTTGTTGCACGAAATTATCTGAAATCTTATTCACTTTGTGGAAGAACACAATGATGATTAATTAAGTATTGAGATTAGTAGTGCATTGAAATTCTCTGAAAAGTTAGCACTTTCTTTAAACAAACACACCAGCTCCGGAGCTCCCTCCAAAGCCTTGAAGTGCGAACATATAGTTCTGAATCGGCTACAGACACGGAGATAACAATAACAATAACAACTGTACATAACACGGGTCATCGGTCTATCCTCGATCTGGAGCTAACATGCTATTGTTTTCTGGAGCTAGCTTCAGATAACAATAACAACTGGAGTTCTTGACGTGCAAAACAGTTGCAATTAGTTTTCAGCTCCATCTTCCTCCCATGTTACTCCCCCTTACATTCGGGCCGGGCAAAACAGTAACTTCGCAGAAGCATCGATCTGCTGATCTGCCACCAATGCTGTTCATATAACTAGTTCCATTTCCAGTGCTCCTCGAAAATAAACTGCTGAAACAGTGAAACCATTTGACTAAAGACAACAGTATAATTAATCATCCCAATTTAAAATACCGGAATTATTGTCCCCAATGTGCTCAATCTCCCTTTAGCAGAGTAAACAAATCAAAGCTGGAAAAAAAAGCTTATCAGCGTATTCAATCTAGCTTGAAATTGCTCTAGAACGACTATGTCCGGATTGACTAGATCCGTTTCTTTCTCTGTTGTAGAGAAAATATAGATGTATATATTTCTTTTTAAACAATCACACACTACAGATTAGACAATAATTATAAGATATAGTAGTAGATATTTTTCTTTATTATCAATAATTTCTGTATATATAATAATAGACACTCATGCTCTTTTTTTATAGTAGGTAAAGGCTAGAGATAAGAATAAAAAGGCTAGAGATAAGAATAAATTTATCTCTAAAATCAATTCGGATTAGTCAACAAGAAAGAAACTTATCTCCTCAAATCATAACACTCCTTCTTGGGTCTACTCGCAACCAACTCAAGACTTATAAAAACTCTCACTAAAACTCAGTGAGAAAAATGCTAAGAGAAAGAATACATAGTTGTTACCATGTGTCACACACTATTGCCTCGTTAAAAACCTTTGTAAGAATTACAAGCTCTACTTAACTAAGAGAAAAGAGTACAATGTTGTGGACTAGCTGATCCACTAGCTAGGCCAAATCTAGGGGTTTCTCACCCCCTCTACACTACAAGTCCCTAAACCTTGTTATCATAATTTTTCAAACAAACTTTCGAAAAATATATGCTAGAAGAGACTTAGTGAACAAATCTGCTAAGTTGTTACATTACTTAAACTGCAGGATCTTCACATCTCCTTGTTTCTGAAGCTTATGAGGATAGACTAATTTTGGAGCAATATGCTTTGTCATATTGTTTTTTTTAACATAGTCTAGCTGTATTTTTACAACATATGTTACATTGTCCTAATAGATAATGGTGGGGGTATTAGAGATACTCAAACCACAAAATAGTTTAATATGGTGAGTAATCCTTCTAAGCCACACACACTCTCATGCTGCTTTATATAGTGTAATGATCTTAGAGTGGTTTGTAGATGTTGCTACTATAATCTGTTTGCTAGATTGCCACAAAATATTTGTTCCATCACAGATAAACACAAAACTAATTTGAGATCATGCATTATAAAGATCAGACAGATATCTTGCATCTGTATAGCCTACCATAGTTAAGTCTCGTTGCTTTGGAAATAAGAGGCTGTGATCTTATATACCCTAGAGATATCTTAGTATTATCTTAACGTCAACCTAATGTCTCTTCGTAGGAGACGCACTATATCTTATTAGCAGATTTACCGTGAACACAATATCAGGCCTAGTACAGTTCGCAAAATACATTAGTGCTCTAAAGGTACTTAAGTATAGAATTTTCAGTCCTAACATTTCTTTGGTCTCATTCCTAGGATAGAATGTGTCTTTGTTCCTATTAAGAGATCTCACTATCATGAGAGTTTTCAAACGATGGGCCTTTGACATATTAAATCTCTCAAGAACATGTCTCGTACATGTCCACTGGTGCACTAAAATCCCATTGGAAGATATTTAACTTGTAGGCCTAAGAAAAACTTGATCTGATCCAATTCTTTCTTCTCAAACTCTATCTTGAGATAGATAGTCTTCTCCTCAATGTTCTCTACGTGGCCAATAATATTCAAATCATCGATATAGACTAAAATGATACATAAACTGCTCTACGACTTTCTGATAAACACGCAGGGATAATTCTCACTGTTAACATATCTTTTTCCTGAAAGAAACTTACTTAGCCAGTTATACCACATACGACCATATTATTTTAACTCATACATCGATCTTTCTAATTTTATGCTGTACATGTTACGATTTGTTTTGTTCGAAACGCATATAAATCTCCGAGTCCAATGATCCGTATAGATATGGAGTCTTCACATTCATCAACTATATTTTTAATTATATGCCAACTACCATTAACATTAAGCATAAGAAGGTTACGCCACTCATCATAGAAAAATAAGTTTCATTGTAATTGATGCCAGGTCTCTGTGTGAACCCTTGTGCTAAAGCCTCACTTTGTATCCCACCACCTCATTATTTTCGTTCCATTTCTAGACAAAAACCCACTTGTACCCAACTAAGCACACTGTGGAGGGCGCCGGACTTACTGGCCCAAAAACACACCTCTTGGCAAGTGAGCGTAATTTTGTCTCAATCTCTTCTTCCCATTTGATCCAATCTGAGCATTTCTAGTACTCAAACATGGACTTAGGTTTAGAATCATGATCTATTATATCAACAATCGAGATAAAATTTATGTTGACATGTGTAGTCTTTCTATCATATAATTCTCCTGAGACAACATAGTTTGTGATAATTTTCTCATTTATTTTCTCATTCTGGTTTTCCAAAATAGGAGAGGGTTTCGATGTGCCAGTCGTAGTAGGTGCATGCGCTAGTTTACTGGGCCTTTCGCCATTTTGGCAACCGTCCCCTGGATGGGTCTCCTTTGAGACTACTGAATAAGAGTGTGATGCAAGAGGTTCTGTAGTTAGTTGTTAGGGATGTCTCCACTTAGCTTGAGTTAGACTATCCAAGTCTCTCGCCCTCTTCCTAGGCTTAGGGTTGGAGCAAAGTCTACCTTCATGGGTATTTCCACTCTCTCCAATGCATTTACTATAGGAATATATGACTTTAACACTCCTCTTAGATCAGTGAAGGTGTCTGGTAGATTATTAGGTAAAATTTGAAGGTATATAATACGTTGAACTTTTTGTACAATGTCTAACGAACAAGGGTCAAAAGTATTGATATTACTCGAGTTCCATTCTATTTTACAACATTCCGTAGGGTTAAGGTACTTTCCTCCCCCTAATGTTAGGAAATGTTCTTCATCAAAGATGTAATCAGCATACTGAGTTGTAAACAGATCCCTAGTTTTAGGCTCTAAATGGTAGATTATAGACGGTGATTCATAACCCACATAGACCCCCACTTTTCGATGCGGTCCCATTGTTATATATTGGGTTGGTGAGATCAACACATACATAACACAACCGAACTTTCATAGATAGGAAACCATCGACTCTTGGCCACGTGCCAGTTGATAGGGGTGAAGTAAAGTGATATACAAACAGTCTATACTGGATTAGCTTTGCAGTGCACAATATTGCGTGGCCTCAACACATAGTGGGCAAATTGCTACCCTGTAGCATTGGCCTAACAATTAACTTGATCTTTTTTATCAACGATTTAGCTAATCCATTATGAGTGTGAACATGTGAAATAGAATGCTCTACATTAATGTCTAAGACCATACAATAGTCATTGAATGCCTTTGATGTGAATTCACCCAAGTTATTCATTCAAATTGTTTTGATGCTGTTCTCGGGAACTCCACACACAAACAGATGATATGCATATGAACTTGGCAAAAGCGTGGTTTCTCGTATACAATAATCATACGTGGCTCTACCTTATAGATACATCGATCAACACTATAAAGTATCTAAATAGCCTAGACCATGGTTTAATGGGCCCATAGATATCCCCTTAAATTCTCTCCAAGGATCTTAGGGGTTTGACTCTTAACTTTTCATAGGATGGTCGAATGATCAATTTTCCCGTTGCACAAGTAAGACACAAACTTCTTACGAAAGTTTTTAGTGTTTATGCCATGATCTAGCGAGCTAGTGATTATTTTCTATATCATAGTTAATCTAGGATAAACTAATCTCTTATGCGAGATCTTAAAAGACTATGAGTTTCTAAAGATAGCTTGTATCATAACATATTTGTTTGGGGGTTTTATTTTAATGTAGTATAGTCCATCGAAGCTCCTTGGTATCTTCTCAACGACCATGGTCTCATTGTTTTCAAACAATATTATGAAAAAGAAATTATTCTCCTCCTTTATAGGTCGTGGAGAGGTGGTAGCCATAGCGATAAATATCCTTAAAAGTAAGGAGCACGCGTTCTAATACTTGGGTATAGGAACGCTTCTTCAATGAAAATCCTTGTACCCTTTGGGAGGACAATAGTGGCTTGTCCTAAGCTAATGATGCGACCATTACTTCCAACAATAATGAGGATGTTCTTATCTCGCTTATGCAATGTTGTAAAGTACTTAGTCTTACATAGTATCGAATAGGTTATTGCGCTGTCAACTAAGCATGTCTTAGACTTCATTGGATTGTGCTACGCTTGTTCATAGATTTATCGGTCCGAGAGGACTTGATGTAGTGATGAGTCGATCGTTGTTATAAGAAATCATATGTAGTCGTAGCAGCCAGATGATGTCAACCCAACAATAGAGCTGCTAATAACATGCTATAGAACAGTTGCGTGGATGGATCGTCCAGATCTACTTCCTTTCTTCTCAAAAGATAAGGTGCCAAGAAGATGGAGATGTCCATATCGCTTTCTAAACAATCACATCATAAATGAGACAATGCACATAAGATATATGAGTAGAGCCATTTTTTTATTATCAATGATTTCTATATGTATAATGATAGATATCTGTCTCTCTATTTATAATAAAAAAATAATATCTCAGAACGGATTTATTTCTAAATCTGATTCGGATTGACCCACGACAAAACTTATTTACTTAAGACAAAGATTCGTAACAGGAATCAAGCCCACTCCCTCGTGCAGCTAGCCGCCCAACAATCCACATGCGACTCCTCCCGGTTTCTCGTTGATTTTGTTTTCTCCTCCAAAGTCAGCGAGCCTCGCATGCTCGCTGAGCTGTTCCTGCATGTGTACTCCCTTCCTCTCCACGCACTCAGACAAACCCTACCATTCTTCCCAGTTAATCCGACCACTAGCTCTGCTCGATCTGGATTTGCACTATAAATGGACGTGCAGTGGTGAGCTACCCCTTCAGACAGCGCCACGGTAGTGAGTGAGTAGCTGAGGTCAGGATCTATCGATCATGGCTGCTAGGGTTGCGATATGGGTTGCGTGCGCGCTGCTCATGGTGGCGACGTGCCAGGGGAAGCTTAGGGTTGGGTACTACAACCGGAAGTGTCCGCCGGCGGAGTACGTCGTCAGGACCGTCGTCGGCAAGGCCGTCCGCCAGAACCCCGGCATCGGCGCCGGCATCGTGCGCATGTTCTTCCACGACTGCTTCGTCCAGGTACAGAATCGTCTCTTCATGGCGATACATGCAAATGCATGGGAAGACGCGAAGATTGTACAGCACTGACACGTATGTTGCTTGCAGGGTTGTGACGCGTCCGTGCTGCTCGACCCGACGCCGGCGAACCCGCAGCCGGAGAAGCTCGGCCCGCCCAACTTCCCCAGCCTGCGAGGCTTCGAGGTGATCGACGCGGCCAAGGCGGCGGTCGAGAGGATCTGCCCGGGCGTCGTCTCCTGCGCCGACATCATCGCCTTCGCCGCGCGCGACGCCTCCTTCTTCCTCAGCAACTACAGGATCAGCTACAAGATCCCGGCGGGGCGGTTCGACGGCCGCGTC
The DNA here is from genome assembly GCA_030770085.1 of Oryza coarctata. NCBI lineage: Eukaryota > Viridiplantae > Streptophyta > Magnoliopsida > Poales > Poaceae > Oryza > Oryza coarctata. The sequence goes on from CM061475.1 coordinate 18,944,907, forward strand.
TCCCTCGCCAACGAGACGCTCGCCTTCCTCCCGCCTCCCGTCTTCAACCTCTCCCAGCTCATCGGCAGCTTCCAGGTGAAGGGCCTCGACGTCGACGACCTCGTCGTGCTCTCCGGCGCCCACACCATCGGCCGCTCCCACTGCTCCTCCTTCACCGACCGCCTCTCGCCGCCGTCCGACATGAACCCGGTGCTCGCCACCTCGCTGAGGGGCAAGTGTCCTGCGAACCCGAACTTCACGAACGACCCGACGGTGGTGCAGGACGTCGTGACGCCCGACAGGATGGACAACCAATACTACAAGAACGTGCTGTGCAAGAACGTGCTGTTCAACTCCGACGCGGCGCTGCTGTCGTCGGGGCTGACGACGGCGAAGGTGGCGGCGTTCGCCCGCGGGAGTTGGGAGAGGAAGTTCGCGAGGGCGATGGTGAAGATGGGCGGCATCGAGGTCAAGACCGCCGCCAATGGCGAGATCAGGAGGATGTGCAGGATCGTGAACTGATCATCAGAGAATGGAAGCAGCTAGTAGCTAGGAACGCATGATCTACGTACCATTGATTGATTTGTTACTTCAGAACTCGTCAGAAAGCATGCATTTTCATTTCATTATTTCGTTGCTTAATTAATTACAGCCGATCGATCTGGGGCAAATGTTGCATTGCACCTGACGGAATTGTACGCATCATATCGAATAAACTTTTCAATTTTTGGCCAGCTTCTTCATTCTTTCTCCAGTTGTGACAACTAGTGTACTAGTGTAACTAACTAGTAGCTAGTGTACAGACCTATATGGTGAAGTAGCAGAAAAAAGTAATTCTGACAAGCACCAACCTGAATAAACGAATCGAGCAACGAGGGTTTGCAGCCGAAATGGGCTCAGGACGCTAGACTAATCGAGCATACTGGCCCATACTTTGGCCCATGGGTCACGGGAGGCCCATTTTCTAGTTTCTCCCATTTCGGTACAGTGACACTGACCATTACACTCCGCTCTCTGGACTGAGGCGAGGGCCCAGGAATCTGCTTCTTCTCCTTTTTAGCCCAGATAGTGTAGCTTGATGAAAAATTGCTAAATAGTCATATATTAGTTGTGAAAGGATAAGAGGCCTTGTTTATTAGTGGGGGTTCCTCATCTCATTGGCTAGCTATTAAGGTGGAAAAACTTTTTACAATCCTATAATTAGTATCAGAGTCGGAGTAGTTCAAAATTTTTGGCCCTAATGAACACTAGGATGTGAACGCCCAATGGACCGTGGGTGCCTGCGGGACCCTTGAGCCCGAGAGACCGTAGGTGTATAGTGAATAACTGAGGGACACCAATATGTAAAGGAAAAATTATTGAATAGTCTCATATTTATTGTGTGAGTGTAAGTGACCTAGCTTATAAGTGAGATATCATCTCACCTCATTAGGTAGCTTTTGGGTGAGAAATGCCCTTATACACAAATGGAAATCATCTAGCAGAGAGGATGAGGGCCCCCATCCTGGCAACCGGTCACTCCAACTATCATTGTCTACCCACGTTCGCTATAGATCCCACTGTATCATCATGGGATGTTGTCGCTAGGGCCCTCCTAACGGTCCCCTTGCTCGCCTATCTCTCTCCTAAGAGGACATTGATGCTAGTTGGTGCGTTGTGCAACGCAGGAGTAAAGTCGGTCCAGCCATCAATCGCCCAACCATAGCCTTTACTAGGCCTGTCGCAGCCTCTTGTCCAATCCCTTGATGGCTTCATGGCAAGTGTTTCCACTATCTAGGCCATGGACACCTTAAAGCGACCTACAAAGAAGCTCCTCAATGTTATGGTTGTTGCTACCTAGGCCACCTTGAGAAAGTTTGTCACTTTCAGGGAGAAGCTTCTTTAACCAGCCTCCCCCTCCTCACGCTCGCTGCTTGCATTCGAGGCTATTGTGCTAGTCATCGCTATTTCCTCGTCGTTTGCCACCTCGACCACAGCGCCTACCATCCAATTGATCATTCCCCTTGCTTGCCCCACCCCTGCTCGTGGGAAGGAGCCGGTTCATGCACTCGCCCAACACCACCAAAGAAGAAGAAGAAAGACCCCAAGAAGCTCATGGAGGATCTCAAAGCTGGTGACCCATTCGTGAGCCCGCAAAGGTGCTGTGGTGTCCTATCTTGGACACCAGGGATGGAGGCCATCGAGTAATGCCTGTGGGGTCGTGCTCTGGTGGCCACCATTCTTACTAAAAGAAGAGAGATCTCGTTGGCCTTGACGATGAAGGAGTTGGGCCACTCTTGTGGTGTGTTACTGGCCAACATACATTGGAGGTCACCTGGCCGTATGATTTCCTCATCACTTTCACGCATGAGTCCAACTGCGCTACAGTCTTCGACCATTCCCATCTGTTCATGGTCGCTGGGGCATGAATCGCATTCCATCACTAGCACTGGTTGATCCACACCATGACCACCAAGATGTTGTTCGTCGTCAACCTGGATGTTGAGGGGCTGCCAACCCATGCCATCGAGCTGGAGGCTATCAAGCAATTGCTCAACAAGTTCGACTACCAACTCATCGAGTTCTTTGAGCTAGTCGATCCGTGCATGGTGGAGGTGCTCGCCTGGTCCACGAATACATCCATGATCCTGAAGGAGTACTCACTGGACATGCCAAAGCCGATGCAGGACTAGTGGAGAAAGCCTAAGGTGCATGATCCAGACTTGTTTTAAGCCCTTGCCTTTGAGGCACTGTCAATGATGGCCACCAAGCGTTGCCTTACCTATGACCTTCTCATCCACCTAATGGAGATTGTTTATCCAGCGAAGGAGATGACGGATGATGTGCTTGATGAGGACAATTTTGGCCCACCCTAATGTCGCACCCATCGCACCATCCTTAGTCAGGTTGATGGCATTGGCCCTATCCCCGTTCTTGGGGGCAGCCATCACTTTGCCGGTCCAGGGATATGATCGACAAGAGGTCTCCAACGGTAGCTGCTCTGTGGGCCACTGCCACCCATGACCTTCCTTGCTGAAGGCACCAATCCATCTCCTTCAAAATTATTGGTGGATTGGTCACCTCAGGCAACAAACACGGTGGTGACCAGAGCATCATCACAGCATGTCGCTCTAGCGGCCTCATCGTCGCCATTGCTGCCAGGTGAGCATGTCCCTGCCATTGTCTCCGCTGGTGAGACCTCAATTGTTGTCAAGTAAGCAACTCTAGAGGAGTCCTTGGGGCTGCCCATGTTGGATGCAATTACTCAACCCATGTCCACTCCAGCATGCCTGGCAGCATCCCCACCAGTCCGGCCCATGACTATCAATGCCCTTGCTAGGTAGCTATCCTTCTAGGATCTAGGTGAGGATTCGCCACAACATGGTGCATTAATGGCGTCGAGTGGCATGAAAGAGAGCGCCATACCACCAGATCTCGTGCCAATGACTCTTGTTTTCAATTTGATGGATGGAGGAGGCAGCTAGCTGTTTGGACTAGGATCATAGGCCACCCCTCTTTTGGTTTACTGTAGAAGCTAGGAGCTAGCCGTGTTGTAGGTCGACTTGGCCTCGCAAGCATGCTTGACCTAGCCACTCTAGGAGGACAGGCCAAGCCAGGTGATGGCCCATTCCGTTAACAACCCAACTCAAAGTAGTGTTGTCGCATGCCCAAAAGTCGCCTTTCTAAGATAACAGTCCACCTACGGAGGCCAGCCTGGTTGCCCCACCTACTAAGCACCTAGTCTAGGTCAACCTGCCACCTCAATCTTCCTAGTCGCCTGCTATTGCCATGTCTTCACCAACAATCGCCACGGTTGCCACAACGGCACTAGTAGACCTAGTGGTGTCCCTTCCTCTAGCAATTCTAGGGTTGCACCCATGGACGATGTAGGTCATACCTCGCCCACGATCGGTACCATACAGTCCACGCCAGATCAGTCATCTCACCGCCAAGAATAAGGGGAAGCACCTCCATATTATCAACAAGGCTCAATGCATGGTGAAGAAGAAGATGGGAGTTATCAATGATGAGAACAAGGTAGAAGAGGGGGACATCCTCAGGTACCTGTAGCTCTTCATGGCACTACTTGTTCCCTCCCATGTTCAAGCACTGGTGGCACTTTGTAATATCCATGTGCACGGCATAGTTAGTGCTTAGGAGGAAGATATAACTCGGTTTGGTGTGTGGGTGTTGTAGCTCTCTTGTTGTCTACTTAATTGGAATGTAAGATGCCTCAATTGGTTAGGCAAGAGGTCCCTAGTAGCTAAGTTTTTACATCATCCCATCCCTCCTTTTTCTATTCCCAAGAATCAAAGTTGGATGTACTTGAACAGCAATTGTTGGCTCAAACTTGTGGCTCGATCCTTGATGGTTTTGATTTCATTCCTGCTGATGGTTTTAGAGGTGGGTTGTTCATAGCTTGGTGGTCAGATCACTTTAGTGTGTCCTATTTGCATAAGGGGAATTGATCTCTCTCCCTTGGTGTGACCAATTTGGAAGAAGGCAGTTGTTGCGCATTGATGAATGTGTACTGTCCCTAGTTTGTCAGTGACAAGTTTCTTTCCTTGGAGAAATTGCTTACAGTGGGGAAGCAGTTTGTGTCTAGGCCTTGGTGCTTAGTGAGTGATTTTAACTTGTTGGCAGCAGCTTTTGACAAGAACAATGGTAATATCAATAGAAGATTGATTAGAAAATTTAGAAGTCTTCTAGTGTTGATGGAACACTGGGAATTATACATGCTTGGCCGCCATTATACTTTGAGCAATGAGTAGAATCAACCAACCTTGACTAAGATTGATAAGGTACTGGTGAATGCGGCTTAAGAGGAGATTTACCTAGAGGCATATTTGCAAGCTTTGAGCTCGTCGGCCTCGGATCACTATCCTCTTCTTTTTGTTTGCGACCCAATGATACATAGACCCTAAAAGTTTAAATTTTAGTTTTTTTAAACTCGTTTGGAGGGCTTTGCGGAGACCGTTAGAATGGCTTGGGACTCAGGCCCAAGGGGGTCAATGCGGTTAGCTCCCTACATTTTAAGCTCCTAGCCACTGTGAAGGTCCTTAGGAGTTGGGGCTAGTGCTGAATCAGTGATCTCTACCTACAACTTGCCATGGAACATGAGATCATCTTGCAGCTCGACAGGATGATGGATGCTCGCCCTGTCAACGAAGCAGCATACTCTGCATGCCACTTTGAAGGACTGTTGTTTGGTGCTAGCATCTTTTGAACATATTAGATTGAGACAGCAAGCTCGACTTTTGTTCCTAAATCATGGTGGAATAAGTGCTCAATTCTTTCACCTAAAGATCAATGCCCGCTGGCAAAAAAAGGCAATACTATCTCTTGCTAATGGAGGTTCTGGGGCGAATATAGAGGAAGACAAGCTGAGCCTAGCTTATGATTGTTTCATGAACATCATGGAGACGCCCTCACCACCCTTGGTCAATGTGGCTTTTAGCCACCTCAACTTGACACAACATGACCTGTTCGAGCTAGAGTGTGACATCATAGAGCAAAAAGCAAAAAGGTGATCCTTGACATGCCGAGCGAAAAGGCACTAGGACTGGATGGGTTCACGGGGGGTTCTAAAAGCGATATTGAGAAATCATCAAGGAGGATATCATGGCATCCCGAAATCTAGTGCTTCTTGCTAATTCGCAGCACCTCCACCTCTTGAACACGGCTTCTATCATGCTACTCTCAAAGAAGACAGATCTGACACAACTCACAAATCTAACACAGCTTCGCCAAAATCCTCGCCAAGATCCTAGCCTCGTGACTAGCACTTCGTATGGATGAACTCATTGAGCCAGTATAGTCAGCTTTCAATAGGAGGTGTTGTATTCATGAGAACTTCCTATTCATTTAGGGGGCCATGAAGTCACTACATTGCTCCAAGCAGCTAGCCATGTTGCTTAGGATCGACATTGCGAAGGCGTTTGACATGGTTTCCTGGGAGTTCTTGTTGGACCTCCTAACACACCTAGGCTTTAGTGCGCAATGTCGTGATTGCATCACTGTCCTATTTGTGATGACTTTGACTTCCATCTCTATCAACGGTCGTAGCACTCAGCGGATCACCTTGGCTAAAGGCCTTAGGCAGGGTGATCCACTGTCTCTGCTATTCTTCGTCCTTGTCATGGAGCCGTTTGTGACCATGTGCATGATGGCAGTCTAGTGGGGTGCCCTGTTGCCCCTCGGCAATTGCCCCATACCACTATGAGCGTCACACTATGTGGATGATACGATCATCTTTATCTACCACTCGAAGGACAATGTGGAAGTGATCCAACTCATCTTAGACCTAATGGGGAAGGCAACAGAACTAATCTCCAACCTTTCCAAAAGCTCCTTAACGTCAATTCATTGCTCTAATGATCAGGTGGCAATGGTGACTACGGTGATGGGCTGTCCAATGAAACATCTCCCAATTGTTTACTTAGGACTTCCCCTTTCGATACGCAAGTCATCCAAGCCGTAGATTCAACCAATGATGGACCGACTTGCGAAGAGCCTGGTGGGTTAGAAGCCTCGTTTGCTCTCCCCTGACACCCGTCTTGCCCTAGTAAAGCATGTCCTTATGGTTTCACCTATGTACTTCAGGTCAATTCTTGAGCTTCCTGCTGGGTGATCAAAGAAATAGAGAAGTGCCGAGGTTTCTTTTGGAAAGGGGATGAAGACGCTCCAGGGAGAGTCAGTTTGCTAGCTTGGGAAAAGTTGTGTTTGCCGATTGAGAACGGTGGCTTGGGCCTAAAGAACCTGCGCTTGATGGGGATTGCAATGCGGGCGTAGTGGCTTTGGCTAAGCCGCGCCCAGCCAAACCGGCCATGGGTGCCATTGGCGGCGAAGCCAGACTACAAGACCCTCCACAAGCTTTGGGACTAGAAGCAAGATGACCCTGGGGGATGGGCAACACACTCGTATCTAGTCAGATAACTGGTTGCCCGACAGCGGCGCAATCGTGCACAGAGCCCCGATTATCTGTTCTTTTGTTCAGAACAAAGGCCAATCAGTGATGGTGGCATTACAGGACAACGCATGGAATTCTGACATCCAGGGGGGTCTGTCCATTCAAGCCCTCGTGGAGTACCTCGACGTGTGGGATGCAATACCAGGTGTTGTGCTAGAGCAGGGGACCATGGATGCGGTCTGTTGGAAAGCGGCGGCGGATGGTCCGTTCTCTGTCAAAAAAGCCTGCTCGCTTCTTTGCGTTGGGAAGACGAGGTGCCCAATTGGGAAGATCATATGGAAATCGAGGGCCCCGGTCAGGTGCAAGTTTTTCATGTTCTTAGCCATGCGCGGGGCCTGCCTGACGGCCGACAACCTGCAGCGCTGTGGTTGGCACTTGACTCCGATCTGCCACCTGTGCGAGCTTGATAGCGAATCATGTGCGCACATTTTCCAGAGCTGCATGTATGCACAGCAGGTCTGGACGCGGGTGCGTTGCTGTTTAGGCCTCACTTGTTCTTCGCTGACGCCGGACATGGTGTCTTGGTGGTGCGCGGCAAGGAAGGTGGTTGCCAAACCGGACAGGAAGGTGTTCGACGGAGGGGCGATCCTGGTAACCTGGCTGATTCGGAAGGAGCGCAATGCGCATATCTTTGACGGGAAGGCTTCCCCGCCAGAGCACGTATGTCAGGCAATCGAGGTTTCTATCCTCTGAAGCCGCCGGTGGCCCGCAGCGTTCGGCTAGAGCCCAGGCGTAGTGAGGTTGTCTGGTGCTGTAACAGTACCCGTACCTGGTGCTGTCCTCTGCAGTGCGCCGTGGCCCCATGTAAACTCTTTTTTTCTAATCTCAATAGACTTCGGCCGTCTCCCGACAAAAACGTAGCTAGTCCCTTTTTCTTTTGTTAGCACGCTTAACAAATTTCGATAGAAAAAAAAAGGGCCACAACCCTCATGGATTAATATATATTTTCATTCTGCGGATAAGATGTTGTTTATTCATGTTATAAACGTTGAAGCCGTTTCCGTCGTGTTTTGGTGCGTCGCGACGCCCGCGTATCCGGCCGCGTCCGATTCTTACACGGATCGAGTGCGCCCGCCTGCTTCCAACGCCCTTGGTTCGTCCGTCCTCCGCACACGCCACTCGCGTGCGTTATAGGCCGACCTTTAGGTGTACGTAATTGCGTTAGTATTTTGATGATTCGGACTAGTATAACACGATGTGGTTGCTGCTCCTGCGCTGACCAGATTGGATCGATGGACGGCGATTTTCTCCGAAGCTTTCCCGGCCGTCCTGCTGCTGCTCCTCTCGTGGCGACTGATACGTACGCACGCATCTACCTCTGCAGGCTGCAGCTATGCTTTGGCAATACTGACGACTAATTCACTTGGATACCAACAAGTCAATATCTATATTCATTATCTTATTTAAAACTATCCATGTGTTAATGTGGTGAAACTGAATTAAATTAGGCCACATAAATGCCCATTTGATACTAACCAGGCATGTCTATCAGGTCCGCTAAGTTAAAAGACACCCATCCTTTCAAAGTTATAAAAAAATTTAAAAACAATTCAAAGCTATGGATATGATAACACATAGTCGCTTCATTCTAAAATACAACTTAACAGAGATGAAATGTCTAAGATATCTCTTATTAAATGATGACTGTTTATAAGTAGAAGGATGGTTGTGAGTAAGATGTGAACAAATTTAACGGGGATATGGTACATGTGAGAAATGCTACTCTAAATTAGTCACTTATTTTATGATAAATTTTGAATATAAAGTGATCGCTTATTTTGGAATAGAAGGAGTAAGCATTTCTTGAGTTTTTTCACATGAATTAATAGAGGTCAAATTAAATTAGAGATGATTGTGATTGGCTGAGATAAGAAAATAGATGGATGTTATTAGTTAATATGAAGATGGATAACTTAGGTGAGGTAAGCTAAGTTCGTAGAAAAAGATTGTTTTAAACAAGTTACCTGGCACGCCCATGTGAAGAATATGTTTTAAATCATAAAAATTGAACCCTAGTCCGCCGGCGACCCCACCCGACGTGCTGGACAGCCAAGACTACACCAACGTGCTCAACAGCAGCGCGCTGTTCACGTCGGACGCGGCGCTACTGACGTCGCTGGAGACGAAGGTGGCAGTGCTGGCGAATGCGATCATCCCCGGCCTGTGGGAGGGGAAGTTCAGGGCGGCGCTGGTGAAGATGGCCGCCGTGGAGGTCAAGTCCGTCGCCCACGGCGAGATCAGGAAGAACTGCAGAGTCATCAACTAAGACGTATAGTTGCATATATATCATTGTGATGCCATTGCTTTGGCAATAAACTAGGTACTTAATACAAGACTAAAGAAACCATTCAATTACAAACTTAATTTGAACAGAATTTATACAAGATATCATCGGTGCATGACTTCATTTATTGATCATGTTAGATTGTGACATAAATATGCCAATATGCTAGATTGATTTATTGAATTTATACGAGATACTTGTTTGTATTACTTATTTATTTTGATCTGAATTTATGCTAGATTGTTTGAACTGAATTTATTTTTCTCTTTATAGATTGCTACTCTACACGACATCCCATGACAATAACACATACCGTTGGTTAGTTCATTTTTAAACTAGGGAAAGAGTTAAGACCCCTGAGTCAATAGCGTGCGAGCCAAGATGATAAATCTTTAAATTAAAAATCTATAGAGTGATAGATCATCAAATCCCCCACCGCAAAAATGCTGGATGCAAAACGAATAGCAAAGAGGATTTGCTACATTTTCTTTCGAAATGGCATTAAACGCCATCGAATTCAACGAAATTTGATAAAATTAATCAACAAATAAATACATCTCGCCTGCAAGAACAGAGTCAAGCACACCACCAACCACCATGAGATCACCCACTCTAGTATGGTTTAATCCATGCAAGAAAAATTCTTCTGATCGAGGCAATATATCGGAAAAATGGGATTGAAACGAGACCAAACGACAAATCATCCATCTATGGCGACCACTAGCTCGATCAGTAGCTAGCTCTTGCCTCTTGCTAGTTGACGACCCTGCAGCTCTTCCTGATCTCGCCGCGGTGAGCAGCCTTGAGCTTGATGCTTGCCATCTTCATCATCGCCCTGGCGAACTTCTTCTCCCACGACGCCGGGAACTTGGCGTTGGCGCGCACCATCTTCGCCGTTGCCGGCGATGACAGCAGCGCGGCGTCCGACGTTAACGGCACCCTGCGCGCGAGCACGTTCTTCTAGAACTGTTTGTCGAGCGCGTGCGGGGTGACCACGTCCTGGGCCACCGTCGGGTCGTTGCCGGCGGCCAGGCTCGCCGGGAACCGCTTCCGCAGGAGGTTGGCCAGCGCCATGGCCATGTCCGACGGCGAGGCGAAGCAATTCGGTACGAAGAAGGAGCAGTGGTAGCGGCCGATGGAGTGCGCGCCGGAGAGCACGACTACGTCCTCGCTGGTGAGGCCCTTGGCGGCGAAGGCGGAGGTGAGGGTGGAGGACGGCCCCGGAAGGAACAGGAGGGTGTCGGCGGCGAGCGACCTGCTCCCGTCGAGCCGCCCCGCCGGCATCTGGAAGCTGGCCCTCCCGTGGCTGAGGAGGTAGGAGGCGTCGCGAGCGGCGAACGCGACGATGTCGGTGCAGGAGACGACGCCAGGGCAGGCCCTCTCAACGACACCTTTGGTCGCGTCGATCACCTCGTACCCTCGTAGGCTCGGGTTGTTTGGCGGGCCAAGCTTCTCCGGCCGGGGGTTCGCCGGCGTCGGGTCGAGCAGCACGGACGCGTCACATCCCTGCACGTCGCATGCTGATTAATTAGCCGGCGGCCACCTCGCCATGGGCGCGCGTCTCATGCATGCCATGGGTGGATGTGCTCACCTCGACGAAGCAGTCGTGGAAGAGCATGCGGATGAGGCCGGCGTCAACGCCGGCGTTCTTGAGGAGGACCTTCTTCACATCGGCCCTGACGAGGGCCTCGGCCTTGGGGCACGTCCGCCGGTAGTGGCCGACCTCGAGGCCATGGCACCGCTGTGGCTAGGAGGAGCAAGGCGCATGCCACTGTAGTGGCAAGCTTAGCGCCGGCCATGGCGATCTCCCTAGCTAGCTAGCTAGCTTGAGTTTGAGTGACTCTTGAGCTTGCTGGTGAGCTCACTGTTCGAGTGTTCGTGTATGGATGACAATTTATAGAAGAGCCTCTCGCACATGCGTAAAATCACATGCATACCATTTGTTTGTGATTTTTTTATCTTTGTAAATATATTTAAAGTGTTGCTTTAATTTGCAAGAGCCATTTGTGATTTTTTAAATCTTTGTAAATATATTTGAAGTGTTGCTTTAATTTGCAAGGGCCATTTGTGATTTGATATCTTTGTAAATATATTTAAAGAGCTGCTTTAATATGCAAGAGATATATATTACTGTTACTGTCAGCTTTTGTGAGGCGGCTAATGAGAAATATGACACAGCTAGACAATAGTACAAGTATGTAGCTATATATTCACATGTTGGCTTCTTTTTTTATTTTATAATCTATCGATTGGTTTCTTATTTTATGCATCTAGAATTTAGAATAATCATTCTTTTTTTTTGTTTTTGCAACTCAACTTTATCAGGAAGCGGATTAAAGTGTGCCACTTTATCTTTTCTCTCACTGTTTATGCATAGTGGATGTGATTATAGAACTTGATTTGATTGGATTAAACATATAGGTGTGGACAGTGTTCCAGCCACGCGAGAGAGTCAAGTACTGAAGTGCTGCTTATCTGGCACATCGAAAACATCCAACGGCGGCATCAATATCCATCCATCCATGCATTAAAGTGTTGCCGTTCGTTTAGGCTTTTTTGTTGAGGTGACTGGTGGCACAGAAAATGTGGCAGAGCTCATTAATAATTACATATTATATATTACAAACTTAAAAATAAAAGTATTTTGTTTTTTCAAAAAATTTAATAGAAAAATATTTATAAAAAATACATTGTTATATGATCACAGTGGCTCATCCGGCAAGAGGCCTAAGTTTGATGTCCAGTTTTGAAAACTTGAAAAAAAAAGCCTTAAAAATCCACCTAATAAATTAAATTGCATTTTGTGACATTTTTTTCATACTCTATCTGACCAAGAAATAAAGATTTTCATGGCCCAAAGCCTAAACTAAGTTTACACCAGATGAGAAAATAACCATGCATTTACTACCTCTCAATTCTCACAAGGATATTGTTTTGGGCATTGACACACATGTTTTATCAGTACTTTCTCACATTATATATAGTTATAAAAATGTTAAAAATATAACTATATAAAAAATTTATGACAAATTTACTAATATAATTTGCACAATTAAAATATTGATATTTTAATATTTATTAATAACTTAAGATTTCAGTGTTTACTGTACACATTTTAGGATACCATTAGGAAGGTAATAATATAACTAATAATACCCCGGGAAATTAGGATATTTCACTCAGGATGGAGTAGAGCTTAAGACCCTCGGTTTTACTAAAAATCTCACTATGATTTTTTCTTCTAAATTTAATTTATTTCTATCTGATGTGCACCATGATTTATGCTAGCCGTTAGATAAGCACAGAGATTCATAGGAAAAAACAAAAATCACAATTCTTACAAGCATTTTCACATTAAGTTACGGGTGTTTCTATATATTTATATAAAACTTACATTATATTATAATTATATATTAGTTATATTATAATTATAGAGTTATATTTTAATAAAAATAATAATGGGTAGTCCTACAACCCTGCTCTGGAAGAAAAAAAAAAGAGCATGACAAAGCCCTGGTACTAAAAGTCTGAGACAGTTTTACATTAGGCTTTCCCAGTTGAGGCCTGCGACTGAAATGATGGCCAGTAATGGCCCAAATCATGAGGCCTACCGATAGCATAGCTGGATTCCGAATTTCTAATTGCAATCACTCTATTCAGCAAATGTGCAGCTTCTGCATATTTCCAAATGTTTATAGCTCTGACAAATGGCATGCAGCTTGCGAAGTGGCAGGCAGGAGGCAGTAAAATTGAACTTCCACAGGGATCAACCTCTTTTTAGTTCCCAGGGTGACCTCCCAAGCTCGCGCAGAGCTGGAAGAGCTTCTTCCCTCATTACTACAATTGCCAACTCTCTCAAGGTAAAGACACCCCCTCCAGCCAGATTGTGCTACAAGACGGATCAATCCCCAGTTCCAAACTGTATCAATGGCTCACCCCAGAACGGAAACCTTGGCCTTCGGCTTCGGCAGTGTGGCTAAACGCTGCGCCAACCCCGAGTGAAATTTTTTGCATGGTTACTAGCAAGAAACAGAAACCGCAACGAGGAAAAAACTTCCACAAGAAATTCATTGTTCAGTCCACAACTTGTGAGATCTGCCTTTGCAATCCAGAAGACTCCGACCACTTGATGTTACACACTGTTCATTCTCGCGGATGTTCTGGGACACAATACGCATACATCCGCCGATCAATACCCTCCAAGATTTCCAAGACATCGCGCCGGCTGGCGTCCTCCCAGAAACCCTGCACCAAGCCTTCTACTTGCTTTGCTTCTGGAGAATTTGGAACCACCGAAATGAGGTCATTTTCCGAAATATGTCTCCCTCGAACACTGGTCTACTCTGAAGCTGCATAGAAGACGCCGGGCTTTGGGCTCATAGATTTGAAAGTCGCCATTGCAATGTAATCTCCACGTCATAGTTTCTCTTCCCATGTACAGCACTCTTTTGTTACCTTTTTGAGTAATGGATTCAGGTGGGGATTTTTACCCCCCGGTGAAAACTTCAAAAATAAAATTGAACTTACACATAAAATTTCGGTTTCAGGCAGAATGTCAAATGGCCGTGCTGCAAAATGGCCCTGGAGATTCTGAATTTCCCATGTCTGAAGTCCGAACACAATTCAAGGAGGCACTGATCTTGCTTCTTTTTCTGACCAAAGGAAAGATGATTTCTTTTAGGAGTTCAGTTAACATCAAATGACTCAACAGAATGGGTGTAAGGTGAAGCAAAAAAGAAATATGAAGTTCCTGTTTCTATGAAAGCAAAATGGAAAGAAAGGATGAAAACTATATCTGAACTCTGAAGAGGATGGGTGTATGCTTTGTTTACTGACGAAGCACCAATGCATTGGCATCAGAAATACAAAAGCAAGATAGCACACACAGCATCAACAACCGTACTGAATGCAATGCATCCATCGCGACAATCTGTTGATTTTATTGAAAACCAAGTTTGTTTTCAGGCATGTTTAGAACATGTGATGTAGTAGCATACAAGTGGCATCTGACAAATAACACAGTCTAAGCAACCATTTTCCCCTTAAATACACCCTTTTGGAGCAAGACCAATATCATCGATGACAATACAATTTTATTCAGTCCACTTCCATCGTTTTTTTCCTAGTTCAAGACAGCAAGAGCTTCAAGAAGGGAAGCGACAAAATGCATCTGGACCTCCTCATCGATTGTCAAGAACAGGGGCACATGTACAAACAGAGATTTGATGCTGTGTTGCTCTGCAAACCAAAGAGAATGATAATACACATAGTTGCATACAAACCGACCAGCATCGTCTGAAGACATTACATCATAGCCAGTCTTCCGGAGTGACTTGGTTAACTCATTTACTGGAAGGGCAGTCTGGTTGTTCATAAAATGTTCAGAGGAATGTGATTAGTCTCAGGATCAACAATGCTCTCAATCCAAAATTTTAAATCTCTGATGATTGAAGGTGTATTAATGAAATATAGTGCATATCAACTATCTTTGTTACCGCCGGCAGCATATTCAAATTGTATACAAACTGAACTTCCATTTGTTTTTTTATGACAGTTGTAAACAGAAAAGATGGGTATTCTGAACATCTGGTGAAAAGAATAGGGGGATATGTGATTTTATTCTGCAGAAAAGATTGTACCTTGCTGTAATCAGACAATCACAGATTATCATTGTCCTTTTCAATATATTCCTAACTGATTTGTTTGAATTGAAAGAAATACGAAGAAAAGAGATATTCAATAATACTTCTGAAACTCAAGCCATGGTGGCTCTAAGGTAACTAGGTAACGGTGAAGAAAGTGATCGCAGCAGATCTAACAATCTTTGGTGTTCTACTTTGCAATTTGGAGTATTTTTTTTATTTCAACAGGAGGGTGTCTTGTGGGCTCAACCGTGAAGAAAGTGATTGCAGCAGACCTAATGATCTTTGGTGTTCGACTTCGCAATTTGGAGTTTTTTTCCCCTTTTAATGGGAGGGTGTCTTGTGGGTTCATAGCCATAGAATTATGTAGGGAAAAAAAAGACAAGTGAATGAAAAGATAATATGGCAAGTAACTCTGCTGCTTGAAGCTATACATCAACAAACATCCATTAATATTCAGATAACCTTTAACTTATACCTCTCTTGTCCGTGAGATGCCTCCATCAGATGGCACAATAGGAACCCTCTGCATGGAACAATCAAGCAGGTAAAACACAATGTCAACATATATAGACAAAGATAAGTAATTGGACAAAACCACAACCTGAGGTTTCCACCCTAGCTCATCTGGACAACGGAAGGTGGCTTCATTAACAGCTTGATTCTCAAGAGCAAATCTTGTTGCACCACTATTGACTCCAAAGTGGATCTGAACATGTTTCAAATGATAATTAATTCAACTATTCGAGTGGCATTGAAGGCAAATAGAACCTTCCCTATTCTTTTTCAGACAGGAGAGCATCACAATATGCAAGGTGCCGACAGCATTACAGCAGTATGTGATGTGAATCAAGAACGGTGGATACTAACCCAAATTACTTGCCCCTGAGCCGATGGCCTGTTCTCTCTTTCTGCAATGGCAGATTCCAAAACCTTATATAATGTGCCAAGTGCCCCCTGCCCTGCAGCTTCAAGAATTGTGCAGCTCCCAAGTACAAGGTTTTTTGGCAATCCTTTCTTTTCCACGAAATATTTAAGATTGCTAACAATTTTCTCAGTTGGGTTCTCAGCAACCCCATGGAACTTCTTAAATCCAGTAACGTGGACAGTAATAACTGAAGGTCCTTCTGATCCCATTTACACTTTCGAGAAATAATAGATAATCTTATTCCAAATGCCTGAACTGAACAAAGATCAATAAATGGGTTAGTAAGACATAAACTACACCAGACAAAAAGCAGGATGTCAAGACCAATTTCTTTTTCGCGAATACGTAAAATCCTAAGCATCAGGCAAGCATAAACTATAGCAGACAGTTTCATCTGCCCCAAGGATAGGGGCCCGAGCATACAGCATGCAGGTAAGTTAACAACAGGGCACACAGAAGGCTGTAACACTGTAACAGTTAAAAAAAAAGTAGGACCCCTGAGTGAAATTAAACAAGAACCAGATGATTTTTTTAATCAGCACAGAGACTACATTGAAAACCACAATCTCTGGAACTGACGAAGCAATCGTTCTTCTTTCTTTAAAAAAAAAGCAAAATTATTGTTCTAAAGATTTTTATTAAGAAGTGAACAACTCACCAAATAATAGAATCTCACAGAAGGCCAAAACAAGTAGGACATGTAACCTAATGGTTCAACCGATAAGAACCTTATCCAAATTCAACACTAATTACACAGGCACCACAGTACAAGGCTGAAAGCTATAGCACATATGTGATATCTGCTGTCTCTGCAATAGCAAGCCTGAACTGCGTGACCACAAGAAAAAGAGCAAAAATCTTCCAAACAGCGAAGCTCCTACCCAGAAGAAACTAACAAGCAGGTGCTTGTAGTAGGTACCTTGCCATCTAACTTTGCCACAACCAATGGAAACTGAAGCTTACAAAGAACAGAAATCGACTAAGAACCGACCATCGGATATCCTATACTTGATGTCCTGAATAGACTGAAAACTTCATCTCGCAGGCGTAATTATACTGAAATCGATGTGCATCTATAGAAAACGCACACAAGAATCCCTTCTCGAAGCATGTCGTGCTTGATAGTCAACTCCACGTCTCTATCCAGCATAAACGTCAAAATCACCCAAAACTAGAACCGCAGAGGACCACACAAAAACTCAAATCGCAATTCTCCATTACCCCACTCCAATCAAACACCAGGCATGAACATAGACACCGATTGCAGCAAATCAACGAGGAAATTCACAGGAACCCAAGAACCAATCCAACAAAAGCGACCACCTTTGGGGTCGATCACCTCAGAATCGCCCCCAAACCCCACCAAAATCCACAACCCCCCCCCCCCCCCAAAGTCCAAACTTCAACAGCGAGCAAGAAATCACAGCCCTGACTGAGCAGCCAAGAATAAAAGGGGACGAATTGCGCACGGGCAACACCAACCACAACCCCCCACAACCATCAGCGCCCGCCAAACCACAAGCCAAAGCACACAAAGCTCTCACCTTGGGAGGAGGCAGACACCGTCGGCGGCGGCGGCGAAGGAATCTTGCGAGTTTTTCTCACTGCAAGAAGATTCGGCCGGTTGATAGAAACGGAGAAGGGAGGGCAGAGAGAGGTAGGGGATGATGCGATTGTAGGCAGGCGTAGGCAAAGGCAAAAGCCTTCCCTTTTAAAGCGCATCGCACTCGCACACCACACGGGGATGAGTAGAACAGTCGAACAGCACAAGCTGAGATGGAGTGGTCTGGTCTCACCGGGCGGTTACTGACAGGTGGGGTCCATGCAATGCGACGCCGCCTCGCGGACTCGGTGCAGCCGCAAGATAGCTGTACACATCCTAGCATATACTGATCATACACATGGTCAAAAGTTGTTAGCAGCTCAATCTGATTTCAGATGCAATGCGACAATGTAAGTTTATTTTCCAAATATATTTAAGGCATTTAGAGTTTTAGACTATAAAGTATATATACTACTAGTTGGCAGATACTCTAGTATTTTCTAAAATATAATTATTTCTATTATTCAAATTTTGTATCATAATATAAAAATTTATGAACTGATTATCAATTATTATAATTATTTTAATGATTTCAAAGCCAATCAATACGCGAAAAAGGAATCTAAGCAATTTAAAATTTAAATATTAATCACTAAAATGACTAAAGGGGCATTTTTATCTAAACTTACTGTTTAATAAATAACTTAATGCTTATATTTTGTAACGGAGAAAAGTACATTTTTTTCTAGAAAAATCAGTATAAATATAAAGTTTGCAGGTTGCATCTAGTATAATAATTTGGCAAACGCTGACGCCAAAGTTTGGCAAGTTGGATCAGAGATAAGGACTTGCAGGCTGCAGCAGAATTTGGAGTTCGTTGAAAAGGTTGGTTCAGAAGACAGAACGCAACAGAATTACTTCTGAAAAAAAAAATCAGGAGAGAACCAGCGTACGGGCTTGACATGTTGAGCCCACGGCTCTCTGTTCTTGCAAGTGCATCCGCTGCAACCTCCAATGATTGCAGCAGCTGTGTGTGTACTTGCTTATCCTGCATCATCATCTGATGGCTGATGGAGAGGTCACAGATTGATCTCATATGTTTCTTCTCAGTTCTGATGAGAAATCCATTGCCGATTTCTGATGATAACTCAGGAGGCAAGCTTGATCTGAATCTTCTCTTCATCAATCAGGCAGTGTCAATCACCACCAAACATGTCATTCTTCTTTTACTCTTTTGATTGTTTGAACCAGAAGTAGCGAGCAACTACGAACCAACCAACCTGCAATAAAATAATATATTAAAATAGAATGCAAATAAAGATCATTAACAAATAGCAACCATATAATGGTACACGCATCTTTGCAGTTGCTCACTTGGATTTTCATGAATGATTAAATCGTCTGTGCAGATAAGAATAGCCGTGTAGCCATCCAGCTTGGTCTGATCTGACGTAGATGCCAGAAAAACATATTGGGGGGAAAAATAGGGAAAGCCCCCGGATCAAGTTCTCAATGGAACAGCCCACTGTAAAGTGTGAAGGAATTAAAAGGAGATGATCTACAGCACAGCTGAAAATGCCCGCTTGCATTTTGCCAAATCACTTGGTTGTACTTCAAAATGAGCTATACAACTCTATAGGTGCTAAAAACAATTTTAGCGCACGAAGAACCAGGAATAAAAGCAGAAAAATTAGATAGATTTCAGACACGGAGAGCAAAGTTGAACAATTTAAGAAATGCATCAAAGAAACAATATGCTATGTAGAGTTCCTGCTTATAATCTCCATTTACCCTTTATTCTCATTTTTCTTTATAACTTTTGTGCTCTTATTCACTGGGAAACAAGTATAATTGATGATAATAATATATAAAAGGACCATAATGCTTTCTAACAGCTTAAGAATAGTAATGATTACATTTATGCTGTAGTTGTTTTTGCAAAGATCGCGAAATAATGCATGGTCTTGTTAATTAGAGGCTGAAGGAATAAGAATTCTCAAGAAAAGCCGTGAATATGTGCACGAATTTTTGCAATCTATCAGTGTGGACCTTTAGTTTTAGGCCTTCTCTAGCGAGAACTAACAATTTCATTGTAGTACAACCACTTCTGTAAGATTCTGTACTTTTGATTAAAAAGAAAGTTCCTCATGAAAGGTAGCACTAGTGCTTAGTTACTTCAATCCATGCGACACGTTTTTACTACTAATTGTTAGCTCGTTCAACACTAATCAAATATGCTTTTGCCGAAGTCACTTTATTTTTAAAACATTAGTAAACTCTGTAATAATAGGGTAGGTGCAATATTCCTCCATTAGATCACCAGCTTTACCCTCTTCTGGAAATTGTTTATCGGTCTAGATTCACACATTGTCACTATTTATCTAACTCAATAAGCTGAAATGTACTTACAGTTCATTAAACACTAGTAATTCTTGGAATGCAGACTTAGGCATATTGAATGTTTTGTTTTTTGAACTGATCATGTTTAATCACTACCAGTGTGTGTCATGAATTGATTGAACACCCCAGGAATTTCACTGCAGGAGTCCACAAAATTATTTTGGTTGTACCTTATAATACCAACCACTTATATTGCTTCATATGTTCAACCACTGGTGGTTTGTCCTTCTAATGTTATGAATGAGTTGGAAATAAATCAGACATCAAGTATCAGCAGCTAAACTCTTAAATTTATTCACCAGATGGAATAATCAATAAGTAAACATCATAGTAACCCACTAAATAATCTATAAACGTCCTTTGAGGGCCACATCACTGACATAAGTGACTAATCAAATAGTATATTATATGTGCCAAAGGATGGAAAAGAGGCAAGTAAAAGTGCCAAGTCATATACTGGACTGGAATTGTTTTATTCTTTGCATATGAAGCAAGTAGAATATAATACGCGGATTGGATTTCCATCTTCTAGAATTTAGAATGAAATTTGTGCACACTAGTAATAATATTTTAAAGTGCTATCATAGAATGGGATCATCATCGCTTTCACCTAGAATATAGCAGCGCTGGAGCCACATCCTTCTTGGAAACCGAGGAATTTGAAACAGGAGCCAACGACCAACGGCTGCCTTGTTTTGCCTCTCAGATGCCTTTGTTTTGGTGTGTCCTCATCTTATCCTGGCATACACACGATGTACATTGCATCCATCCAACTCTGATAGCGAAATCTGCCAACAATGTGTGTCTTGTGTACACTGCAAATAAACAGGCTTGTCGATTGTTATCAACATTGAATCCTCCAGGACTAATTCAGCTCATGCTTCTCAGTTCTCAGTTGATCTTTTCAACATAGTTAGCTTCTTGTGTTTGTCGAAAGTTCAGTTTCAAGTGTAAAAATATGGAGTAACTATGGTTGCCTAACCTAGACTTACCATAAGTTACATGTTTATATATAGAACAAGAATTATAGATATAGATAGTTTTAAACTAGAACTCCTAACTTAAGTTCTATTCTATCTATAGTAAATTACAGGAGTCCATCTATCCTTGAGACATGCTCGGTTACAATTCTAGTGTAACACGTTTACAATCTCTAACACCCCCGCTCAATCTAAACTTTCCTAACCACCTTGAAGTTTGAGATTGCGAATAAATGTATTCATCTTTGCAACCAGTAAGGCTTTTGTAAATCCATCCGCCAACTGATCTCCAGAAGCGATGAACCGAGCGTGTAGCTGTTTTCTCATAACTCTTTCACGCACAAAGTGAAAATCAATTTCAATATGCTTTGCTCTAGCATAAAACACGGGATTAGCTGATAAGTATGTTGCACCAAGATTATCACACCAAAGAACTGAGGTGCGATGCACTTTAACCCTAAGTTCGGTCAACAGTTGCTTAAGCCATATTATTTATGCAGTAGCATTAGTCATCGCTTTATATTCTGCTTCTGTACTAGATCTTGAAACAGTTGGCTGTTTTCTAGCACTCCATGATATAAGATTACTTCCATAAAATATTACGAAGCCTCCAGTAGAACGCCTATCATCTGTATCACCTGCCCAATCTGCATCAGAGAAGGCACTGATGAATGACGACAATACCTTTTGAATATGCATCCTGAGTCCAATGGTGTGTTGTACATAACTAAGTATTCTTTTAACTGCAGCCCAATGAACTGAGGTCGGTGCATGAAGAAATTGGTAAACTCTGTTGACAGCAAAGGATAAATCTGGTCGTGTATTTGTTAAATACTGAAGAGCACCAACTATGCTTCTGTAGCGAGTAGCATCTTCTGGACTGAGAGGAACACCATCATAGCTCGACAGCTTCTCAGATGCAGATAAAGGAGTTGTGCAGGGTTTGCAGCCGAGCATTCCAACACGCTTCAACAAGTCTTGTGCATACTTAGCTTGAGATAGAGTTATGCCATCTAACTCTTCTTTAACTTCTATATCCAAGAAGTAATGTAACTTGCCAAGATCCTTTAGTGCAAAGTCTTCTTTTAAATCAGCAAGAAGAGTTGTCACCGCTTCAGGTGATGAGCTTGTAACGATAATATCATCAACATAGATAAGCATATAAATAGTTGTACCACCCCTATGATATATAAAAAGAGACATGTCTGATTTTGATGGCACAAAACCTAGAGTGATTAATTTGGAGCTTAACCTGGAGTACCACGCCCTGGGCGCCTGCTTCAGCCCATAGATAGCCTTGTCCAACTTACATATATATCTCGGTGTTTTAGTGTCCTCAAAACCCGGAGGCTGCTTCATATAAACTTCCTCTTCCAGAACACCATGCAAGAACGCATTCTACACATCAAATTGTCTGAGACACCATCCCCTTGACACTGCAATAGAGAGTACCAATCTAATTGTAGCTATCTTGACAACTGGGCTGAAAGTGTCTTCATAGTCGATGCCATAGCGTTGCTTGAATCCCTTGGCAACTAATCGAGCTTTGTATCTATCAATACTCCCATTGGCTTTTCGTTTGATTTTGAAAACCCATTTGCAATCAATAATATTCTGTCCAGTTTTTCTTAGAACGAGATGCCAAGTTTTATTCTTAGCTAGAGCTTGAAATTCCACTTCCATTGCATCACGCCACTTTGGATCTGAAATAGCTTCATCAACGGAATTAGGTTCACCAGTAGCACTAAACATGCCATATCGAATCATACCATCATATAGCTTCTTTGGTTTGATAATACCGCTTTGCAACCGTGTTTGGTGATGCGGGGGATTAGGTGTGGCTGTTGGAGAACCAGATGTTGTAGAAGATCCGGGTGGCACAAATTCATGTGCACGTGATGCTGTAGCATGCAGAGGTGGTGGAGACTCCTTAGACGCATGCAACGTCCCAGGTGGAGACTCAGGCACCACCGCATTACCCCCACCTGTCGCCGCACTGTTGTCCTCTGGCACAGCAACAGCGGTCGACAGCGGTACTGATGTTCCCCCAGGCGGTGTAGCAGGCAAAACAGCACCGTTCGACGAGCTGGAAGGAGACAACGTTTCCACCTGGGAGCTGCAGCCTGGGCTATGTGCGCAACGTTGTGCCAGTAGCGCTGGGAGCATAGGCATGAGACCTGCAATTTTCTCAGATGATTTACTAGAAACAACAGGTACGTCAGTAGTATTAGTAATCAGATGCAGTACAGTCATCATCCCCTGGATTTCGAAGGGA
The DNA here is from genome assembly GCA_030770085.1 of Oryza coarctata. Classification (NCBI taxonomy): domain Eukaryota; kingdom Viridiplantae; phylum Streptophyta; class Magnoliopsida; order Poales; family Poaceae; genus Oryza; species Oryza coarctata. Next base: position 18,967,887 of record CM061475.1, read on the forward strand.
AGAAGGCAGTAGGACAATTTCTTTTCTAAGAGAGGCACCGGCGTTAGGATGGAGCTTTGAAAAGGGAAACACGGCTTCATCAAAAACGACATCACGGGAGATGTAAATGCGTCCGATGGAGATGTCAAGGCACTTGAAACCTTTGTGCATGGAACTATAGCCAAGAAAAGCACATTGGGTGGATCGAAAAGATAACTTCCTGAAATTATATGGCCGCAGATTGAGCCAACAAGCACAACCAAAAACACGAAGATTGCTATAATCGGGTGCATCATGAAAAAGGCAAGTACTAGGAATTTCAAAATCAATAACCTTGCTGGAAAGAATATTAATGAGATAGGTAGCTGTAAGAAAAGCTTGATCCCAAAATTTTAAAGGCATGGAAGCATGAGCAAGAAGAGCTAAACCAACTTCAACAATATGTCTATGTTTGCGTTCAGCAGCACCATTTTGTTGATGAGCATGAGGACAGGACACACGGTGTGTGATCCCAATTTGCTTGAAGAAAGAATTTAATTTTTCATACTCGCCTCCCCAATCCGATTGAACACAAAGGATCTTCTTAGAGAACTGTCTTTCTACTAAGTTTTGAAAATCTTGAAAAACTCGAAAGACATCAGATTTATGCTACAACAAATATATCCAGGTGTATTTGCTATAGTCGTCAATGAAGCTAACATAATAGCTATAACTCCCAACAGAGATGGGTGCAGGCCCCCACACATTAGAATAAATCAGATCAAGAGGAGCACTAGAGATTTTATTAGAAACAGAATAAGGCAGTTGATGGCTCTTGGCCCTTTAACACGAATCACAAATTGACTCAACATTCTTGGAACTAGCACACGGCAACTTATTTGAGCTAAGGATCTTCTGAACTATGGGAGAAGCAGGATGACCTAGACGACTATGCCAAAACGATATAGAAGGGACATGGACTCCAAAAACTTCATGCTTTGACTCTATTTTCTCTTCCGATGGAATGAGAGGATACAGGCCACCTATGCATCTACCGTGATGTAAAATCCTCTTCGTTTCCTGATCCTTAACGAGAAAGAAATCAGGATGAAATTCAAGGAAATCATTGTTATCTTTGGCAAGTTTATGAACTGAAACAAGGCTTTTGGCAGAAGAGGGCACATGAAGAATATTGTTCAAATGAAGTTTACTGAAAGGGGTATGAAAAACTGTATGCCCAATATTACTAATACTCATACCTTTGCCGCTGGCGTTATGAACTTGTTCATTGCCACTATATTTATCACGGACGGTCATCTTGTCAAGTTCGCTGGTGATATGGTTAGTGGCCCCGCTGTCTGCATACCAATTTGTATCAACACCATAAGCTCCTGCTGGTCGCCCACGGTACTGATTGTCTTCCTCATAGCGAAAATAGCATTGATTGGCTTCATGATTTGTCTTCTTGCAGATTTGACAGGGCGTCTTTTTTGTGACTTATGAGCTATTGCCTTGATTATTGTTGGTGTAACTCTGATTGTTGTTGCTGTTCTGTCCATTGCGCGATGAATTGAACCGGCCTCCACCACGTCGACCACCAGAACGACCACGGTTTCCACGACCGCGAGATGCCATGTTAGCTGAAGACTGGAACTGATCGGTCCCTTGATACATCTCGAGCCGAAGATCGTACTCCATGAGTAGAGAATATAATTCAGAAAGTGAAAGATCTCCTGATCGGCCCATCATAGAAGAAACAAAGGGGTGATAATCAAAGTCTAAACCATTAAGTAGATGAGCAACCACCTCATCATCCCCGACGGTGACGCCGGCTGACGCGAGCTCATCCTTGATGTTCTGCATCTTATTAAAATAGGCTGTCGTAGTAAGGCTGCCCTTCTTGATGGTGGCCAATTGCATGCGCAGATTTGTAACCCGCGCTTTTGATTGTGCTGCAAACATAGCCCCTAGCGCCTTCCATGCCTGCGCAAAGGTTGTTGCAGTCGTGATCCCGACGAGGACCTCCTTGGAGACCGAATTCACCAGGTAGCTGAGTAGCTGCTGATCTTTTTTTATCCATGAGTCATGCTCTGGGTTGGGAATCTCCTTCTTCTTGCCGTCGACTTCAGCTTCAAGGACTTGTCGCGGCTTGGGGATGGTTCCATCCAGAAAACCAAGCGCCTTGGCGCCACGGACAGCGGGCAGGAACTGCGTCTTCCATAGGACGAAGTTATCCCGTGTCAGCTTGTCAGACACCGGATGTCCAAAAGGAGAGGACGGGTATCCTTCGCCATGAGCGGAGGACGAAGACATATTGTCGCGGGAGGAGCGTCACGAGCAGGGGTCGCGGCCCTCTTGTCGCGGGATGTTCAGATCGCGGGGAGGAGCGTCACGAGCAGGTCGCAGCCCCCTTGTCGCGAGAATTTGACGAGATTTTTGTAGATCTATTCTAGGAAGAGGCGGCTCTGATACCATGTAAAAATATGGAGTAACTATGGTTGCCCAACCTAGGCTCACTATAGGTTGCATGTTTATATATAGAACAAGAATTACAGATATAGATAGTTTTAAACTAGGACTCCTAACTTAAGTTCTATTTTATCTATAGCAAATTACAGGAGTCCATCTATCCTTGAGACATGCTCGGTTACAATCCTAGTGTAACACGTTTACAATCTCTAACATCAAAGTCCAGAGATTCATCCTCCATTACTGAAAACCAGACGTATTTTCTCAAGAAAGTGTGCAAAATTCACAGGATCAGTTTGATGAATGAATCCGTAGTAAACGACATCGGTGGACTACTAGCAACTTGCAAGATTAATAGAGACAAAGGAGTTGGAGAATCATCCATAATAGCATCATGACAAAACAAATGGAAATGACATTATCAGATATCAACTCCTGATCAAGACTGACATCACTAGATCAAGCTTAGAAAAGGAGCACTTACTACTGAATAATCTCAATGCAAAACCACGCACAGAAATTTCCTACAAACTACAGTATTTTACAAGAATCACTAATTGTCTAGTAAACTCAACCAAAACACTGCCTTTTGTATACACTAATTTAGATGAACCTAATCTAGCTGGTCCCTTTCATATCCAAAAAGAAAAGAAAAAGAAGGAAATCTGGATACCTTCTAATGATGCCCAACCGCCCATTTCTCCCTACACACTCATTTTGTCCTCCTTCTCCATCTGTTTCACCAAATCATGGCATTAAAAATATTGCAATGTCGAGTCTTCCGTAGGCGAGAGGACCCACGAACAGATCGATGTTTTCTCTTTCGAGCTTAAATTTCCACGAATAGGCTGCAGCTTCAGCTTAGTGACACCGAGATAAAATTTCCACGAATATAGCGGGTGGTTTCGTTCTAGAAGGTTCTAGAACTTGGCTTCTGTTTTTGCGCGGCGGGGAGTTGAGCCTGACCTTTTGTGTGCTCCTCGGCGATGGGACTCCTCTTATGGGCACGCACCACCCGCTCCGCTCACACTGAAGCTTCTGGAATCTTCGAGATACCTGCGTCGCGGAGGTCCCTTTAGATCTATCCTGGCCGGTTACGTGTGATCGAACGGTTAAAAGTTCTCCAAATGGGTCGTTACCAATAGTGGCGGCCGTGTTCTGGAGGGGCCTAAATGGTTAATTTGCAAATATGGGAGGAATTATTTATAAAAGTTTCACTGCACTGCTGTACTAGGATGCATCTCGACCGCTTATGTACGATCTAACAGTTGTCGTTGCCCCGAATGGATCGCTAATTCATAGGGGTCTAAACGGGTTATTCCAAACTAAGGAGGGCTCCTTCCAAAAAAAATCCCCCGACCTCGTGGATCCGGGCCGTTAAAGCCCGATCTGACGGTCATCAGTTGCCCAAGATGGACGGAGATACAATTAGGCTCAAAACCAAGACATTCCATATGGGCCTTTGCATCATTCGGCCCACAAATTCACCGCTGCACTAGGAGCGATCTGGGCCGCTGAAGTGCGATCTAACGGTCACGAGCAGCCCGAGTATGCCCCGATCCAGTTAGAGCCAGTACCAAGGCCTCTCACGTGGGCCCCACGTGTCATTCGGCCCACGATCGCGTCTCCGCCCAAGCGGTGGCGGCGCGTGGTTCATATACTGCCGTGACACGCACCCGCGAGACCATTCCCCGTCTCGGCCTCGGAAGTCGCGCGCCCCCAAAACCCTAGCATTCGCCGCCGTTTCGTTCCAGGTACTGAGCAGCGGCGTGCAGCCGAATAGCCGATGGCTCTATTCTATCGGACTGCTCTTCTGTTTTGAGTCTTTTTGGGGAGTGAATCATCTTCGGTGTTTGATCTGCAGGTGTGTGTTAGTCGAGAAAGGGGCTGCGTCGAGGCGGAATAGACCATGGCGACCCGTAAGTTTCAATTTGTTTAAGGTTTCCGGCGCGTGGTTTGTGATTAGGTAGTTCTGTATTCATTTCGTTTGGTTGCTCCGATTAGATATTTGGTCGCGATGGGGATTGCCAACGATGCGATTAGTGCTGTCGGGTATCAGTCTTGTGTACTGCTGAGTAGCTTTGTCACTGAAGCAGTGTGATAGACCTAAGGTGTGGTTCTAGTGAAGTGGATGCAATGTTTGGAGAAAATTTTGTGAGCATGCTGTGTTTGGAATTTATAGTTTCGAGAACAAAAGTGATATCTTGTTACGGTACCTTTAGAAGTCTTTTTTTAGATTCTCATTTGTTGTTCCATGCTGAAATTTCTTACACCTAATCATGTAGTGCGCCTCTAATTTGGTTGGTTAAGACTACATGGTATCTGTATTGCTCCTATTGGATTCTGAACTGGTGGGTGATGTATGATTCAAATGCCTTTGCACAGGTTGTGTATCTAATCTGCGTTTTCTTGAATGTGCACTCCGTAGGTATTCAGTTTGAGAACAATTGCGAAGTTGGTGTTTTTTCCAAGCTGACAAATGCCTATTGTCTTGTTGCAATTGGAGGGTCAGAGAACTTCTACAGGTTAGTGGTGCATATTTTTGTTGGTTTAAGATGTTGGGAAATTTTTGGTGCAAGCGTAGGAATCCTAGTTCATACTGCTGCATCATTTGTATATTTTGCAGTGCCTATGAGGCTGAGCTCGCAGATGTTATTCCTGTTGTCAAGACCTCCATAGGTGGTACTAGAATAATTGGTCGTCTCTGTGTTGGTTAGTATTTGAGCTTGGCTATACTGAGTGGATTAATGTGCTTGCCTTCTGTTTTTCGTTTACCAATTTTAATCTTTGTTGATCCAGGAAACAAGAATGGACTTCTCTTGCCTCACACTACCACCGATCAAGGTACTCTATTTTTGTATCTTTTTTTCCTGTAAATCTTTGCTACCATGTCTACATCGTTTCTGTTAGCTCTGCTATTGATGTCATCCACATGTTATCTGATGGTATGATGCAGTTGACTGCTTGCTAATATGGCTAGATGTGTCAATAAATTAGTAACTGGCCATCCAGATGTGGTTTTCACATTGATACAGTTTTTCCATGTCATGTTCTTTAGCTACATTCAGAAAAACGGAAAAAAATCTTTTCTAAACTAAATGATACATACATGTACTGAAAGAAATTGTTTTCTACCTCATTATTGTAGGTACTATAATTACTATCGTAGTTACTTATATGGGTATTGCACACAGGGCGAACTTGTTAAGGTGATTAATGACTTGTCTGCTGCAGTATTACTTTTTTCTTTTGGAAGAGCACATGTGCACAGCTTGATAGTGCACGTTTGGAACTTGTTTTCATGTAATTTCTTAGGTCTTCTGGATATTGTGACTATCTGCTAGATAGATAGTACAAATAACCATGCCAGTTTTTTCATTGCATGCTTGTGTTGTCAAGTTATTTTTCATTAGCAGCTTGATTGGTCTGTGATGCTGTGTTCTGATATTTTGTCTTGGACAAAAGTTTCACCATGAATTTGTAGTTATTTTTCATTAGCAGCTTGATTGGTCTGTGATGCTGTTCTGATATTTTGTCATGGACAAAAATTTCACCATGAATTTGTAGTAATTCTATGTTCCCTGTGTGTTGGAATTGCTCTAGAGCTTCAGCATCTGAGGAACTGCTTGCCTGATCAAGTTGTTGTTCAGCGTATTGATGAAAGGTTGTCTGCACTTGGCAATTGTGTAGCCTGCAATGACCATGTTGCGCTTACACACCCTGATCTCGACAAGGTAGGTCTATCTGCTTATGTCTCTCTAGTGATGTTTCTTGACTTTATGCTTTTCCCTGCTGTTTTGAACTAAAATATTCCTGCTGCTTAATTGTCTAGGCTACTGAGGAGCTTATTGCAGATGTGCTTGGTGTTGAGGTCTTCCGGCAGACAATTGCAGGAAACATCCTTGTGGGAAGCTACTGCGCATTTACAAACAGGGGTGGCCTAGTATGTTTTTTTCTCTTCATTTCTGTTTCATTCGATCTGTATTTGTTACAAATGTTCTTGTTCTTATTGCACAACACGCTGGTGAAATAGGTCCATCCCCATACATCTATTGAAGATCTTGATGAGCTGTCCACGCTCCTGCAAGTCCCTCTTGTTGCTGGAACTGTTAACCGAGGCAGCGAGGTCATTGCTGCCGGCATGACAGTGAATGACTGGACTGCTTTCTGTGGCTCAGACACTACGGCTACTGAGCTCTCAGTCATTGAGAGCGTGTTCAAGCTGAGAGAGGGGCAACCGGCCGCGATTGTTGATGACATGAGGAAGTCGTTGATCGACAGTTATGTGTAAAAGACCAAAGTTAGTGAATGTGTGGCCCTGAAAGTATGTAACTGTGCTAAAATCAACTGCAAACTGTACTTGTGTAATCAGTAGCAGGAACATAACGTCCGCTTGGTGTATTTCTGTCGTCTGAATTACATTCTTATCTTCTACCTTGCCTCTTTGAAGCTTACAATATATTTTGGCGCTCATGTTCTTTGTGATTTAAGATTTCTTGTTTGAACAACAGTCTTAGGAAGTAACAATTTTAGCTAATACTACATTTGCATTCCTGCAAGGTGTTCTTCAAGTTCGAACTCTCTTTTCTCAGTTATTACTTCAAGTTCAATATGCATATACTGTTCTTCAAGTTTTTTATTAACTCAAATTTGGCGAACCTCGCATAGTTCACATTATGAAAACACCATCAGAACATCAGCATATAAGCTCTCCAAAACGTCACTCTATAAAATGTCCACAGAATATAGAAATCAGCATGCGCTCTAAAACATAACTCTAAATGTGCGCACACACAATACAGAAATCGTTAAGGAAGACATAACTCTATAAATGTGCACGCAGAATACAGAAAATCGGCGATGAAGTGTTGGCGGGTGGCAAAGCAAGATCTGATGTGTCATTGCACCAAGGGTCTGGTGATACACTACCAGGCCAGATTGGCAAGTTGCTTGCCTTGGCATTCCAGAATGCAACTCGTCGCTAGTTCTCTCAGCTGTTCTTCCACAACTTCTATGGGAAGGGAGCCATCAATAACCTTGTTCAGAGTTATTAGTAACTGGTTGACTACAGAACCAACTATTACGACCACACTTGAAAGAAATAACCCAATTCTAGAGATAATATCTTTGTACACAATCTTACAAGTCATGGTATGGATCATGGACACAGAAAAATGAAGATATATAGGCAGATCACCTCACTTACACATCCAACCCCGTGAGTTTACCGTCAATAGCAAAATGGGTGAACAAAATAGAAGGATCCCAGCTAGGTTAAGTATGCTGGTTGAGTTACCTTCCATGTTGAATCACGAAGTGAATGGTAATGCTCACCAACTTTTTTTTGGAATTCAATTTTCATATCTCTCAGACCCATAGTCTCCTCTTTCAGCTGCTTTCTGAAATGGTAAATACATATATTAACGTCCTGCAACATCACATCATAAGTGGGGCTGGCAAAGAATTTGTTGAACGGCTTTCATGTTTTCCAAATGGATAACATGCTGAAGAATCGAAGATGAAAAACACATACCTTAGGTGTTTTAGTGTTTCAATGCATAAATTGACACACACATACCTTAGGTGTAAAACGCCATGGTGTTCTATCTAACGATTATGTAATTAGATTAGGGTCCTAATTGGCTATCATCACTACACTATGCAAATAAATCAAATGCACAAAACTGAGGAAAGCCTGCCTGTATGCATTACCCAAAAAAAAGGAATCTAGATTCTAGAACATTGCTGTAGGAAGAACGAAAACAAATAGCACAGCTCTGGCTGTACATCCAAATATACTACAAGATCTGGGACTACAAGTCCAATTTCAGGAGCCTGCAAAAAGAAAGAAAAGGAAGGATCACTGCTAAGAAATTTATGGCTAGAAAAATATATTCATCATACAGCCACATGATACCCTGCTCACCTTGCAGCACTCAATGTCAAGTCCCTTGGCAGCTGAAAATGCCACTCCAGAATAAGAAGAACAGCCAACAATGAGAGTAGTTCCACCAAGTAGCTTTCTTTCCATCGAAGCTCTGAAAATGGCAATCCAAACCATCAGATGGACAAATATAACTTAGAACCACATAGATCTTTGAATCATTGTACATTTGTATCAACAAAGAAAATTTTCCACCTATAACAATAACTATTCAACATATCGGTATCTTACAAATTGAAAAGAACAAACTATTTCTCCCAGCGATTTGCACTGAAGAGCACATGGACTGCCCTATCATCAAGTTTTGAGTCATTTGCGAGGTACGTGGATATCATCTGCCCAACACTAGTACCTCTATCAGGGAACCGCCACCCTTCGGCTTGGCAACTTTTGCCTTGCAAAAAAGACAGTAGACGAGCACACTATGAGAGCACCACGGCCACTGTGAGAACTCTCATTCTCCATTCTCACACTCCGGAACATGCTCCGCCGCTGCGGAAGCAAGCCGAGACCACACCGAGCCGCTGCTTTGTCACCCCTGCAACAGAAGATTGCACACACAGTCACCCCAACAGAGATATTGCAGGTATCATCTATCCCACTGAAAACGTCGGGAGAGGCATCTCACCTACTCCAACAAGCTGCTCTTCCGGCGAGGCCAGCTAACGCAGTCATGCACAACCTGGTTGTCCTGAGCACCCAAACCTAAAACATCGGGCAAGAGATTTCTCCATCAGAAGAGCAATGGCAGCAAACCCAACCATCAGTGTGTGAATCGGGGGTGGTCGCTACCATGCTGCGGATCTCAGTTCATGGAGTTTCGGATTACCTGGGCGAGTCGTCGCGGAACCTGTCCCGTGCGTCCGGTGAAGCGGGCGGAGAAGGGGACGGCAGCTGACGGATCACCGGCGGCGAGGGGGTCGGGTCGCCGCGGTCGAGGGTTTTGACCGGAGCGCCAGGTCGACCGGGGGTCGGGGTGAGGGGGGGGGGGGGGTGGAGTGGGCGGCGGCGTGAGCTCTCTTCCTCCCTTATGGGCCGGGCCCACCTGTCATCCTCATCTGCATTCGGTCCCGGCCCATGGCTTCGCTTCCGCCGCCTCCCTCCTCAAGGGCTTAAGCCGCCAAAGCCATCGTCGTCTAGGGTTTAACCTTGCTGCTGCTGCTGCTGCTGTGCTGCGCCATGGCGACCAGGGCACACAAGCTCCCTCCCAAGCAAGAGCGGCTCGGAGACTATGTGGAGGACTATGAGGAGGAGGAGGAGGAGGAGGAGGAGGAGGAGGAGGGGGAAGAGGGGTGGGATGACTGGGAGTCGGACGGCCACGGCGCGGCCGCCGGCGGCGGGCTCCTCTGCCTGTTCTGCAGCGCGCGGTTCGATTCGGAGAGCTCGCTTTTCTCTCACTGCGCCTCCGAGCACAGGTTTGATTTCTACAAGGTCGTGAAGAAGACGGGGATGGATTTCTATGGATGCATCAAACTCATCAACTTCGTTCGATCCAAGGTTCGTCCAGTTTTCAGCTCCAATTGCTTGAAATCGAGCTGTCTACTTTGTGTGTGATTAATTTAATTGGTGTGCTAATTGTTTGCTTGGTCGTGAACTATACCGTACTGATTTAGAGTGCAATTACTCTGTGCTTGTTTGCTCCATTTCATGGATTATTATGCGCTCTTTGTGTAATTAATTTTATTGGTGTATTAATTGTCTGTGTGGTCGTGAACTATAAGCGTACTTGATTTAGAATGCAATTTCTGTGTGCTTGTTTGCTCCATTTCATGTATTATTATGAACCTTATGAAGTCACGACTGAGTTGTAGGTGGCGGAGAATAAATGTTGGAGTTGTGGGCAAGCTTTATCTAGCAACAGCGAACTATGCAGCCATTTGCATGCATCAGAGATTCCACAACAAGAGGGAAAGGTTCCATGGGGGGATGATGTATTCTTAAAACCGTTCATGGAAGATGACTCTTTTTTGCATAGTTTGTCTGTCATTGATGATGATGAGGAGGAGGAGGGTTGTGGAATGCCAGTGGAAAGGGGAGATTGTTCAGCAGGCAATGGGAGTTCAGCTGAAACTTGTGAGAGCTATCTGAACTCTATTATCGATGATGGTTCTGATGTCATTGGTAGATTCGAGAAAACATTTACTATTGCTAATACAGATGGGGAGTGCAGTAGGTCTCTTGCTCAGGAACTGAGCGACAAGCAATTGAAAATCGCACGTGCTAGTGCTGCTGCTAGGGGAATTAAAAGTGTGGATGACAACTACTTTGGGTCGTATAGTTCATTTGGCATCCATAGAGAGATGCTTGGTGACAAAGTATGTGAAATCTTGACATGGGTTACTATTTTCCTAACCATATATCTGTTGCTTTGTTTTCCGATATGCACAATGGCTAATAAAATTTCTGACTGACCTTTTCAGGTAAGAACAGAAGCTTACAGGGATGCCTTTTTAGGCAATCCTGGCCTCATAAACAGTGCAACTGTCCTGGATGTTGGTTGTGGCGTGGGAATTCTAAGGTATGTAGCATAGAATGTGTAAAATACTTTTGGGTTACTTTGTTTTAGGCTTTTAGCATGAGCTTGATGTTCTCGATCTTGGATCCACTAAATCTATAAGCTATGTATCGCAAGTAAGAAAATAAGCAACAACCATAAACTTGTAGTACATAATAAAAAATAGAGAATGTTTGACTAGATCTAATGCACTCAAGTAATAGCCTGCTGGGAGGAATTCTGACTTCCTTCTGCATCAGAGGGTGATTTTGATTCCTACCATGTAGATTGTTGTCGCAATCCTGGGTTGGTTCATTAGTATATTTTATGATATAAGTTGTTCATTGTGATAACATTGTTGAGATGCAAAACTGATAATTAATATTAGTATTCTTTATGCACAATAAGTAATCAATGATGAATGAGCTGTTGATGGATGCTTTCTGTCTGTATAGTCTTTTTGCAGCTAAGGCTGGTGCTTCTAGAGTTATTGCTGTTGACGGGAGTGCAAAGATGGTTTCTGTGGCTACCGAAGTATGCTCTTTAAAAAAAAAATCAGACTGCCTTTATTGTTTACTATGGTTTCTCTCTCATACATACTACACAAATGCAGGTTGCAAAAAATAATGGTTTTCTGTATGATGAAAATATGGAGATGGAACAGAAGCGAGATACTCAAGTGATAAGTGTTGTCCATACCAAGGCTGAAGAGCTAAACCATAAAATACAAGTTCCATTGAATGGTTTTGATGTTTTGGTGAGCGAGTGGATGGGATATTGCCTATTGTATGAATCCATGCTCAGTTCAGTTCTATATGCACGCGATCATTTTCTAAAACCTGGTGGTGCTATTCTCCCAGATACTGCAACAATTGTAAGTTGCAACTTTTGCCTATATTCGTTGTCTGCCATTTTCTGCTATTTGGTCACTTGTTTGGTCTGATCTATTTTTTCTAGTTTGGTGCTGGATTTGGGAAAGGTGGAACTAGCTTGACATTTTGGGAAAATGTGTACGGCTTTGATATGTCATGTATTGGCAAAGAAGTGACAGGGAATTCAGCTAGATTTCCTGTTGTTGATATACTGGCTTCTGAAGATATTGTGACAGAAACGGCTGTTCTCCATGTAAGTCTCATGAACTGTATGCTTCAACTGGGTTATGCTTCAGTATTGTCTTCCATTGAAGTCTGAAATACTGAGCAAGAGATAATTTTGATTTCGTTGACTGTCTGGAGGTCTAGATGTAACTTCGATAATGAACATTACTTTCTTTGTTCTCAAATATCCTTCCATTGCTGGGATTTGTACTTGACATCTTGTGTTTATTCTGTTTCTATGCAGTCCTTCGATCTGGCAACTATGAAGGAAAATGAGATGGATTTCACTTCAAGCTTTGAGCTGAGGCTCAGTGAAAGTAGCGTGTCACAATCTGGAGCAACCTGGTGTTATGGCATCGTATTATGGTTTGACACTGGCTTTACGAAGCGATTCTGCAAGGAGAAGCCAGTCAACCTCTCCACCTCTCCACCTCTCCTTTCTCCACACCGACTCACTGGTCTCAAACTATCTTCACCTTGGAAGAGCCCATCGCAATGGCAAAGGAGGAACCCTCCGCCATTTGCTCATCTGCATCAGTTGGCACAGATGAGTGCCCAGCTGTGATGATCAGATCCCGCATCAGTATTGTGAGGGCCTCTGAGCATCGTAGCATAGACATATCGATTGAAACTACGGGAATCAGCTCAGATGGCCAGAAGCGCAGCTGGCCTGTTCAGATCTTCAACTTGTGAGCCAGAATATATGCCTTTGTGCATAAATTTTGTTCCGTGCTTTGCTCTGTGGTCCTAAGTTTGAGCCAAGAGGCCAAGACATTATGCCCACAAGTGTCAGATTTTGATTCGGTTTTCAAGTTCCCTGTGCTGAAACGGGGCATTATCCCCCACTGAAGTTTTGTGCGATGGTGAGCAGCTGAGCGTGAAAAACAATTTATTGGATCGGGACTGATTTGCTCCATGTTAATTTGACATATTTGTTTTGGATGTATTTGAACGTTAACTGAATATATATCTCGTAGTGATCGTTCGAAATATGTATCAATATTTTACAAATGAATGAATTCAGAATTACTACAGTAGCCTGCCATAACGGGCCGTGGGCCGTTCCGTTTGGCCTCATATACGCGAGAGGACTCCGATACCATCTCTCCCTTCCCGGAGCTCGACGCCACCAGTCACCACCGCCACCACCAATCGGACCGACCGGAGCGCGGCGGCCGGAGGAGAAGTTGGGGGCGGAGGCCGATTCACCGGGAGAGATGGCGTTCACGATGCGCGCGGTGAAGGTGCCGCCGAACTCGGCGTCGCTGGAGGAGGCGCGGCACCGCGTGTTCGACTTCTTCAGGCAGGCGTGCCGCGCCATCCCTTCCATCATGGAGATCTACAACCTCGACGACGTCGTCACCCCGTCCCAGCTCCGCTCCACCATCGCCAAGGAGATCCGCAAGAACCAGGGCGTCACCAACCCCAAGGTCGCACTTCGCACCCCCCCCCTACCCACCTCAATTTCATCCATCTCCCCGATTTCGTCGATCTGCGCATCGTGGATGAGAATCTCGTGGGCTTAACCAACTATCTACATGCTTTCTCCGATTTGATCTCTTTCCGGTCCTTAGGAGTAGCTGATGCACTGGTTGGAGCTGTTGGATCAGTAGATTTTGATTAACCTAGGATTCGATAGCTTCTTGTTCGCAATAGGGGACTTAGACTAACCTTCTGCCTGAAACACAGTAGCATTCCTGCAGGTTTGGTGTTATGTGGGCAGTAATTTGTTCACCGATGGTTAGTGAATTTGTATGTCTGGACATCTGAATATCTTCTGCTGATGTATTCTGTACTGCTACTGGCGACATAGCACATAAACTACCTGAACTTCATTGCTGCTTCCATGCACTATTTGTAGTACAAGTATGCTCTTCACATTTGTGGCTGGTGATAGTGGCTAGCTCTAGCTGTACATTGAGGCAGTTACACAGTTTGATGAGGTGTTGGGCCTTTGCACGATTTTCTGATAGAAATCTTCTGGAACTTTAGTTTAGACTTGAGATAATGGTTTTGCCTTTTGCCTTTATAAGTAAAACTTGAGAATTGTTGTTGCCAGTGTGATTGCGCAACATTGCTTATGAGTATGATATTAGTTGTGTGCCAGTTCTCCATAAGTCCATTTACATGTTTCTAGACCCCCTGAACAAACATTTTATTTTGTTACGTTTTGCCTCTTTCTATTGCTAGCACTAGCAGCATTTGCCGACTTCATTGGAATTACACTCATTTGATTAGGTCATTAGGAAAACTTCATCTGAATCATACTCTTAAACTATAAGGTTTTCAGGTCGCTAAAAAGGCATTTATATTTTTATTTTGGACTAGCAAAGCCACATCAGCTTGAGCGGATGAGTTGGAAGGATCAGTGATTGTGTGCATTGATTTGAGCCAATATTTGAAGAAACTTCAATCACATAACCTAGTTCAGTAAATTCACGTTTTGTTTTCAGACAACATAATTGTATCGTATGATATAGTGCTTAAGATCACATGAATACCATTGGGTACTTCTGCTTCGTACCACTTGTGGTATGTGTCAGGTCCAAGCCTTTCTCTTATTGTCCAGTTTTCCATTCCATCTGAGTGCCATAACATTCAGACGAATGTTTCTATTGATAAAAAATAGATCGTCAGAAACTAAAATGCTAAATCTTCCCCTCTCCCCTTGTTTTGGTGATTTTTTTTGTTGCATTACAGATCCCCGTATTGTTACTCCCTCTGTAGTTAAATATTCAGCATATTTTGTACCAATGCAGAATTCATGTCATTGATTATAGCTACTCATGATACACCGGTCTCATTTATCTTTGAAAGGAAAACCATCACAAATGACTTGGAAATTTAAGCAGTATTTCACTCAACTCTAAAGTAGCAAGAAGTTCACATTGTTTTCTCACTTGCCTTAATCCTCATCATTGATATACATTACGTCATCTGATCTGATTTGCTTGCAAACAGGTCATTGATATGCTCCTGTTTAAGGGGATGGAGGAGCTGAGCAACATCACCGAGCATGCGAAGCAGCGCCATCACGTCATTGGGCAATATGTGGTTGGCCAAAAGGGACTAGTGCAGGACATTGACAAAGAACAAGGGAGCTCAGACTTCCTGAAGAAATTCTACACTAGCAATTACTTGTAATCTGAGCTACAAAAACTCCCCTTCCTTCGGTAATACCTGAGAAATGATCTGAATAAGACGCTGAGAACCCACAGCTGAATTGTTTCATCACCGGAATCTTTTTCTTGTTTTTATTCTGCTTGATCCTTCAATCATCTGCACAGTGTGGCGCTGTTGCTAGTGAATTGTTTGTAACTTGTAGACTGTACTCTGGAAAGTTGATGTTGATCAGTTCATACCGTGTGCTAACTCACTGGGTTTGATTGAGTCCTCGAGCTCATGTACCCAGCACATGACCATCAGTCCACTCGTGAAGTCATTGATTCCATATCTTTTAGCACTTAAATCAGCGTGAAGGTCATGGCCAATAATGATTGTGTCCATTCTCTAATATGCTAAACTTGAATGGTTGTGAAGTATTAAGAATTCATAGGGTTGTGAAGTATTAAGAATTCAGAGGGCATCAGAATTCAGATGTCCCATACTTGCCAACTTCGTAGCAATTCAAGCTAAGATGGCAAGGCCACATCAGCTTGAGGGGGGTGAGTTTCTGTTCATACTCTTAAACTATAGCATTTTCAGGTCACTAAAAAGGCAATTATATTTTTATTTTGGATTAGCAAAGCCACATCAGCTTGAGGTTTTTAAGCTAAGACGGCAAAGGATAAGAGCATTAGAGAGTGTCGTAATGAAGTACTAAGAATTCAGATGTTCCAAGCTTGCCTACTTCGTAGCAGTTCAAGCTATGAGATCTACCAAAGAAAAGACTGGGACCCACCTGTAAGCGACATGGCCTGCCCTTTAGTTGTTGATCAGTATGGGACAGATAATCTGACCTGACACTGACAGACTGCTCAACGATCGATAATCCTTGGCGATGCGACACTACCCAACAGAATCGCGCGGCCGCTGCTAATCCATCATCATTTATGTGCTAATCCATCCTGGATTAGGCCGCTAATCCTTATCCAAACGAACTAATCAGTCGCGCGTTTGAAACGAGGATCCGTATATAAACTGCAAGGGTTGTTCGTGCTGGCTCTCTCTGATCCATAGTACGCTCGTGTGCTCTCCTCCCCTTTGCTGCCTCGGGTTCCAATCTGAGAGAGGGATTCGCGTGGGAGGCGAGGCGAGGCGGGACGGCAGCCATGGTGGGGCGGAGCTCCCTCCCGGAGGGTTCCCTCTTCCTTGGATTCGACAGCTCTACTCAGTAAGCCCGATCGTTTTTTCCCAGTTTTAGTTGTAGGCTTGGATCTTGTTCGTATTTTGGCTTCTGTGCGAGTGCGACTGGTTGTTTCTTGCCAAGTGATGGGCGTTCTTGATGAGGAATTTGATGCCCTACTACTATTATTCAAGTGGAGGCCGCTTTCAATTGGGGGAAACTGGGAAGTGGTTAGAATTGCGGTGATTGGCAAAATGACGACGATTGTTCAAGGATAAAAATTGTTTATTTTGCTCATTTGCATTGTGCGGACCTGGGAGATGTGAAGGTGAGCACTGGCGCAGGAATTCTACTTGCAAGATTAGAGAGCAGGGAGGGTTGGGGTAGATTAAGTTCGTTATACAGTAATTGTACATTTGTACTCAGTGCAGTGTGGAAACCAGAGAATTCTAGGAGGACTAGGAGCTTATAGAACTTCTTTTCTAGTGCTGTTATATTCTGAATCCTTCAAAGATCAGTCTTATGTCTGAGTTCCTGTATTGTAGCGATCAAGTCTATGTCCATTCTAAGTATTTTTTTATGTTGGCATTGGAGATACTCTCATTGAACCGAGCACAATACCGGAGTTTCACTTCATTTTCAGTCTGCCTAAATCCATAAAGCTCAGTCTAAAGAACCAAGATACACCACATTTTGAACCTCCTTAACCACTTCAAACTTAACCATAGACATCAGCCCCCCTAGATATATTTTCTTTGTTTCTGTATCCTGCATATTGATAGCCATGACCATTTTAGTGTGATTTAACATTGCCAATCTCTCGTTGCAGGTCCCTAAAAGCTACTGTGCTCAACAATGAATTGATAATAGTAGCTTCAGAGATTGTCAACTTTGATTCTGAGTTACCACACTACAAAACTGAAGGTGGTGTCTACAGAGATCCTACAGATGATGGCCACATATTTTCACCAACAATAATGTGGGTTGAGGCTTTTGAATTGCTGCTCGAGAAGTTAAAGCCAAAGATCAACTTCAGCAAGGTTGTCGCCATTTCTGGGAGTGGGCAACAACATGGCAGTGTTTTTTGGAAGAATGGTAGTCATGCTGTGTTGTCCTCCTTGGATCCCAGTAAGAGCTTGTTATCCCAGCTGAAGGATGCCTTTTCTACAATGGACTCACCAATATGGATGGACAGTAGCACAACTAAGCAATGCAGAGAAATAGAAAATGCAGTGGGGGGAGCATTGGAGCTATCAAAGCTGACAGGATCTCGTGCCTATGAGAGGTTCACTGGGCCTCAGATCCGAAAGATCTACCAAACAGCTCCACATGTTTATGAAGATACTGAGAGAATATGTTTGGTGAGTTCGTTCATGGCATCAATCCTGATGGGAAACTATGCAAGTATTGATGAGACTGATGGTGCTGGGATGAACTTGATGGATATAAACAAGAGGACCTGGTCAAGGACTGTTTTAGAGGTTTGCCCTTGATAGCTCATTTAGCAGTGCACACATAACTTTTAAGAAAAAAACTTTGCTTCAAGATTTACTAAAACATAAATTTGCCCTTTCTCCTGAAGGCCACAGCTCCTGGACTTGAAGAGAAGCTTGGAAAGTTGGCACCAGCATATGCAGTAGCTGGACGAATTGCTCCTTATTTTGTAGAAAGGTGAGTTTTTGTTGTACCATTGTCCTTGTACTCAGTCCAACTGATTTTCAGTTTTTCACTGTCTAGAATAGTTTAATATCACTATTAAAACATAAGGAAAAGAAGGGAAATCTGGAATCAAATAATGGTAACTCGTAAGGCCTTTGGCTGTTCGTCTCTGGTGCTTTTAACATGACATCTCCTTTGCTATAGAGATAGGAAAAAATACTCTATTTAATCGTTACTTAAATCTACTTTGTTTTCAACCACAGATTCAGAACCAAAATTAGGAACACCTTTTATCATGCTAATCAGGTTACATTCTCTCTGTTCATCCCCTTCTTTGTTCAAGGGTGATCTAGGTGAATTTTATGGGAAAGCTACTGCACCAAAATTTTAGCTAATGCCACCTTTATGACAAACAAATAAAGATTCGGTGCACTATAATGTTGTACCATTAATGATTCATTATGAATTGCAGGATTCAGTTTGATAAGAATTGTTTGGTTATTCAATGGTCTGGAGATAATCCTAACAGCCTTGCAGGTACTTCACTTTTGCTTCTTTCACGAGATTTTGTGGTTGTATCTATGCATTTGTTAACAACTGACCATTAAATTATTCTTATTTTGCTGTATCTTCTTTAGGTTTAACTCTGAATACTCCTGGTGATCTTGCAATTAGCCTTGGTACTAGTGATACAGTAAGTTGTAAAGATCCCACTTTAAGTAGAATTGCCTTGTTTTTCTCAGGCTCCTGCATTACTCATCTCTATACTGTCTATTAGGTTTTTGGGATAACTGCTGAAGCTAATCCAAGTCTCGAAGGCCATGTTTTCCCTAACCCTGTTGAACCTGATGGTTACATGGTGATGCTGTGCTACAAAAATGGTTCATTAACACGAGAAGGTATACTTTCACTTTTTTATGTTGTGCATTCTAGTATGTAATACTATTACTTTCCTGATGTTAGAACACATTCAATGGTTGCAGCTGTGCGGAACTGTTGTGCAGAGAAATCCTGGGATGTTTTCAATGGCTATCTAGAGAAAACTCCACCTCTGAATGGTAAGCTCTCACTGAAATTGTCTTGGTCATTTCCGTTCCCACAAGCTTATTGTCCATCAGGTTTTTTCTGGAGTTTCAGTACATACAATACAAATCAGGAATTGAATGTTCACTTCAATGTCATCTATTATGTTCAAACTTGCTATTTTTTATACATACTTTTGTGCTGTAAATTTGCTATTTCTTCATCAATTTTCTTGTGTGGATTATGTCCATGTTGTTAATTTCTCGACATTCTTCTTTATTCTGATGTTCTTCTTTATTCTAACTTAGGTGGAAAATTAGGATTCTACTACAAAGACCATGAAATTCTGCCTCCACTTCCGGGTAATCATGATTTAGTGCTTATTATATCTCTTCATGGGATTCTCACATTGGTTTCTACATGATAAAAGAAATTGTTCTGTTGTATGCAGTTGGCTTCCGTAGATACATTGTTGAAAACATCAATGATGTCACATCCAACAATCTGTTGGAGAGTGAGGTGGAAGAATTTGATCCACCATCTGAGGTTCGCAAAAAATAGTCAAACTTGTTTCTGTCATGCAGCAAACCCATCAGCCTTATGATCATCATTCTCCTCCTTATTCTAGGTCCGTGCCATCATCGAAGGTCAGATTTTGTCCATGCGAGGCCATGCCGAGAGATTTGGCCTGCCTAACCCTCCCAAGCGGATCATTGCAACTGGTGGAGCATCCTCCAACGAGCACATCCTCTATTCAATTGCGCAGATCTTTGGCTGTCCTGTCTTTACAGTTCAGAGACCTGGTACAGCAAAACTCCACCTTTTTCTCTTCTTTCATTGCTTCCTTTTTGCTGATAATGATAATGCCATTTCCTCCCATTGATTCAAGCAAAAACTAACGCTGCTTCTTGATCAGATTCTGCCTCGCTTGGCGCGGCGCTGAGAGCTGCCCATGGTTGGCTGTGCAACGAGGAAGGGAGCTTCGTCCCCATCTCCTGCATGTACAAGGGCAACCTGGAGAAGACCTCTTTGGGTGCAAACTTAGCCGTCCCAACCGGAGAGGATGTGAAGGACAGGGAGCTTCTGGAGAAGTACACGTTGCTCATGAGGAAGAGGATGGAGATTGAGAAGCGGCTGGTGGAGAAGATTGGGCGCACGTAGGTAGCAGTATTGCAAGTTGCTGTCTTCGAGCCACAGTTATTAGAGGGAAATGAAAACATTGGTAGAAGCTTTATATATAGTTTAGTGGTATTCCAAGATCATCGAATTCTTGTGCAAAATAATAGTAAAGTTGCAAACCAAACAAACTCGGTCGTTCTTTCTGCTCATCAATGAGATGAAACTTTTTTTTGGGAAATGAAATGAAACTTGTTTGGCTAGCAAAAATTCTTGTTGGGGCAATTGCACTTTTACCATTGTTTTCAATTTTAATTGCGATTTTGCTTTACTTTTGTTGTTGGAGCAATTGCGCTTTTACCATTGTGATTTTATCCTCATTTTTTTAACTGAAGCTACTTAAACGGTATTTCCATGTCAAACACGGTCAAAATTCATATCAAGTGTTTTTTAACTGAATATGTGAAAATTATGTCAAAATAGGGTAAAATTCACAAAGTCCTAAAAAAAGTAGAATTATGTCAAAATATTTGATGCCAAAACAGGGGAAAATTCAAGTCCTAAAAAGAGTAGGGGCAAATCTTCAAGGGCATATATGCCTTTTAAAAGTCTTATTAACGGAATAAGGCTAATGAAAGTTTCATTTTTTAAAAAAAAGAGGGCAAAATTTTAGAGTGACAAAATGAGTAAATTTCACTTAGGGCCGAAGCTTGACGCTCATGTGGATTGGGCCAAAGATTAGCCTGGTGACCCAAACCTGCAAAAGATGGTAAATATATGTGGTGTTAAGTAAAAATATAAACTTAGCTCTAGATGTGCCACTTTTAATAAATAAAGATGATCCAAAATAAAATTTACTTTTTCTTAACAAATAGGGGTAACCATAACTGAAATAAAAAATAGTGGTAAAAACACAAATGCTTGAAAACAGAGGCAATAACGCAAATAATCCCTATCCTCACAAAAAAAAACAAAGAGATCTACTTTATATCACCGAGTTTATCTTAATTCAATAATTTACCATTGATATTATCACTTTAAATTTATCATTTACCATTTGCTTTATAATATACCATTGAGTCGAGGATTTTTTTAAGAAAAAAAACCCAAACTGATATGTAAGTTTAAGGATTGATTATGCCATTAGAAGTTTCAAAAAATTATGAGATTTTTTGTGTAGCTTCATGATGTGGAAGTTTTGGTATAAGTTTCAAGATTTTTTGTATTTCTATTTTTTAAAAATATAATTCATCTATTATATGCTACATAGAATAATTTTTGTTGTTATTTTTAATGTAAATCATCTATAATATACTACGCAAAATATTCTATGTTATTATCTTGCGTAAGCAATTCCTCTCTTATATGCTTACACAAAATAACTTTTTAAAAAATAAAAATACAAAAAAATCTTGAAGTATATACTCAAATTGTACAAGGAGGCTATGCAAAAAAATATTTTTTAAAGCTGCTATTGGGGTCAATAAATAATTTTTTAAAAAAAATTTGGCCCAATGGAATATTGTAGAACAATTAATTTATATTTATAAAAAATTGTAATGTGAATGATAGATTGAGACTTAGTAATGGATTCAAATGGGCCAAAATTTTGGCCTATCAAGTCGCCCAAGTCTATGGTTATGCTTTCACATGTCGGCCAAGTCCACGGCCTCTCGAGTCCTCCTCCGCCTTGCCTTCCACCACCCGTTCTGGCGCTCTCCCTCTCCCCCACCACCAAACTTAGCGCACGCGCTATCCCTCTCTCTCCCTCTCCCTATCCTTTACCGACGATCTCCTCCAATTCAAGCTAGTAAGCAAGCTTCCTCCTCCTCCCACTCCTCCCCTCCGGTATCGTTCCGTTCAATCTTTTGTGTAGATGTTGGCCGGCTTGCTCCGTGGGAGGATACCTGTAGGATTTGACGAGTAGTTGCTGGGAGGAGGAGCCAGAGTTGTATTGTTGTAGATAGTTGAGTCGACGAGGTGGATCTGAGGGGGCTTTGGGGTGGCCAATTGGAAGGGTGATTTGTTGTTGTAGGCAAGGCGGGGTCTGTAATGGAAGGGAGGGGTTGGTTGTGGTGTACGGTTTGTATCTTCGACTGTATTGTTTGGCACAATCTAGTTAATTTTGGGGGTAATAGTACAAAATATGGTTTAATTGAGTTAATTTAATAGATTTCAAGCAGATGGAACCTCTGGTTTAAATCAGTGAGGTGCCTGCAAATTCAGCCATTCAGAATGGCCACCTTATGCCAACCTTATGGCATGCACATCAAGTTATTAATTACTAGTCTTCCTTAATGCAAGAGAATTTCACTTGTTTTCTGCGGTCAAGTTGTGCTGTTGTAGTTTCCGTAAACATTGTGCAGATCATTCATTTGTATATTTATATCTATATGTAGAAATGTGTACAGTGAGACTAAGACTCCAACTCTATACAGGGAGGGTCAAGTATATATATATACAACCTAGTGGTCTAGTGGTCTAACACCCCCGCAGTCACAGCGGGAGGAGAACGAACGTGGAGACTGGATTGAAAACTAGTGAACAAAGGCATGGAAAGGCTTTTGGTCATAATATCGGTGAACTGATACGCCGATAGTACATGGAGCACTTGAAGCTGTCCTAGTGCGACCTTGTCACGGATAAAATAGATATTGATCTCTATGTGCTTAGTGCGTCAATAATAAACTAGGTTGGCGGTCATGTAGACAGCACTAACGTTGTCGTAGTAGACGATGGTTGCAGATGAGAGGGGTGCACGGAGCTCCTCGAGAAGCTGGCGAAGTCAGCAACACTGGGCAACGGCGCAGTACTCGGCTTCGGCACTGGACCGTGACACTGTAGTCTGGCGTTTTGAGGACCAGGAGACTAGAGTGTCGCCGAGAAAGACGCGGTAGCCGGACGTGGAGCGTCGAGAGTTAGGGCAGCCTGCCTAGTCCGCGTCGGAGTACGTGGTGAGGGAGTCGATGGAGCTGGAGCTGAGGTGCAGCCCGCTGGAGAGTATGCCCTTCACATAGCGCAGGATGCGCTTGAGCAGCGTGAGATAAAGTTCGCATGGAGCGTGCATGAAGAGGCACACTTGCTAGACGGCGTAGGTGAGATCAGACCGTGTGAGGGTGAGGTATTGAAGAGCACCGGCAAGACTTTGATACTAAGAGGGATCGGCGACGAGTGAGCCATCGGCAGCGGAGAGTTTGACTCGAGTGTCGACCGAGGTGGCCGTGGGGTGACAATCGGCCATGTCCGCACGCTAGAGAAAATCGATGGCGTACTGGCACTGGGAAAGGAAGAGCCCGTGAGAAAACGGGTGACGGAGATGCCAAGAAAATGGTGAAGGGGACCAAGATCGGTCATGGCAAACTCGGAGTGGAGTCGGGCCATGATCTGGTATAGGAAGAACGTCAAAAATGCTGTAAGAACAATACCATCGACGTATAGAAGGAGATAGGCAGTAAAGTTGCCGATGTGAAGAGTGAATAGGGAGCTATCGGACGCAGAGGCCACAAAGCCGATGTGTCGAAGGTAGGCAGCAAAATGTTGGTATAAGACCTGAGGGGCTTGTTTGAGGTCGTAGAGAAAGCATTGAAGGAGACAGACATCGTCGGGATGAGAGGGGTCAACGAAGCATGAAGGCTGCTGGCAGTAGACAGTTTCCGTCAGATGACCGTGAAGAAAGGTGTTCGTTACATCAAGTTGATGGATCGGCCAGGAGTGCGAGGCGACCAAGGTGAGAACGACCCGGATGGTGGCGGGCTTGACGATGGGACTGAAAGTCTCGTCGTAATCGACACAAGGGCACTGGGAGAAACCCCGAACTACCCAGCGTGCCTTGTGACGGGCAAGGGAGCCATCGGCGTGGAACTTGTGCTTAAAGATCCACTTGTCGGTCATAATATTGGCGTCGGGAGGACGAGAAACGAGGCGCCAGGTCTCGTTGTCCATGAGGGTCTTGTACTCATCGACCATGGCTGCGCGCTACTAAGGGTCGGCCAGGGCAGAACGAGAAGTCACTGGGATGAGCGAGATAGAGCAATGGATGACGGAGAGCCCGTAGCGCTTGGTGGGGCGGAGAGATCTGGTCTGTGAGCGGGCAACCATGTGAGAGGTGGAGGGGACGGAAGCCGATGTAAGTGTGGTAGGTGTAGAGAGAACTGGTTGGGGAGGGGCGTCATCGGCTCGAGATTGACGGCTGTATGTGAGAGGAAAGGGGAAACTAAATCGGCCTGAGCCGATAGAGTTGGATGAGCCGATCGGTTCGGTTGGTCCGATAGAGATGGAGCAGCCGATGGGGAAGGGGGAGCCGATAGAGGCGGATGAGCCGATGAGGACTGAGGAGCTGATGGGGGTAAGGTGTCCGATGGAAAGGGGATAAGATCGGTTGAAGCCAATGAGAGTGGTGGGGTCGATGGGGGTCCGATGGGAGGGACATCGAACCGAATAGTAGTAGGATAGCTGAAGGGTAAGTTCTCAGCAGTGGCCGATGAGGAGGCCGATGGGGAGAACGGTGGAGGAGACCGGGACGGCGTTGGTGAGGAGGAAGTCGAGATCGCTAGATGAAGATCTCAGATTAAGCAGGACGAAGGGAAAGCATGTCTCGTCAAAGATGACATGACGAGAGACGATAACCCGACGGGTGGAAAGATCGAGACATCGATATCCCTTGTGAGATGAGGGATAACCGAGGAGAATGCATGCGGTGGAGCGGAGAGTGAGTTTGTGGGGAGCAGTGGCGGTGAGGTTTGGGTAGTAGAGGCACCCGAAGATGCGAAGGTGGGAGTAGTCAGGCGTCGTGCGGTAAAAAAGAGTGTATGGAACGTTGGGGCGAACGGAAGAGCACAGGCACCGATTGAGGAGGTAAGTCAAAGTGGTTAATGCTTCTGTCCAGTAAGTTACAGGTAAGTGGGCATTAAGCAGTATAGTGTGACTTATGTTATTGAGGGTAGAAGAAGGCGTTCGGTCTTGCCGTTCTGGGGAGAGGTGTAGATGGATGCCCTGCAAGGTGAGAAATGTTTGAACAGTACAGTTAACAAACTCCATACCGTTATCGGCTTGTAGAGTCTTGATAGGAAGGTTGAACTGGGTAGAAACATAGGTGGTGAAGTTAGTTAGGTGGGAGGCGACCTCGGATTTACTGATGAGCAAAAAAGTCCAGTAATAGTGTGTGTAATCGTTAAGATAATACTGATTACCGGAGACACTTTTAACCGGAAAAATCCATATATCATAATATATAAGCTCAAACGGTCGCAAGGTATAAGAGAGAGAATTAGAAAATGGCAAACGCACATGTTTGCCAAGTTTACACGAGTGGTAAACTGTGGAGCCATTGTGGGTGCACTGGATGGAGGCACTGCGACGGAGGTTAGCGATAGCGTCGGGGCCGGGGTGGCCGAGGCGAAGATGCCAAAGGTTGGTGGAGAAGGTGACGCTGGCGTGTGGAGTGGACGACGCAGTAGGAATGGTGTAGAGGTCGCCGCCACTACTGCAGCGAAGGGAAACCAGAAGCGTCAAATTCGATTGAGCAATTATTATCTCGTGTGAATTGACGAATATATACGAGATTGTGAATAAGGGAGGGTACAATGAGGACATTACGAAGGAGGAGGTTAGTGGTGGGTGTAGACAGAGTAGAGTCACCATGGCATTGGAGAGGAAGAGAGTGGCCATTGCCGATGGTGACAAATGGGAAGGAGGAGGGATGACAAGAACGGAATATACCAGCCGATAACGCCATGTGGGAGGATGCACCAGAGTCCAGCACCCAAGGGTGCTGTGGTTGGAGCGTCATCTGGTTGAGGGCGGCAACGAGGCCAGCCTAGTTCCAGGAGAGAATCGACTAGGTGGGTGGTGTCGGTAGCATCGGCTGAGGCAGCAGAATGGAAGCCAATGCCAGGTGGGCCTGAGGATGGGCGCCGAGGACCCCTGGTTGCCATCCGATAGGGCTGCGTGGCTGGGGCTGGGGTGTCCAGGGATTGTAGCAGAGCCACAGACCCATGAGACCAGCAGACTGGGCAGGGACTGAAGCAGGTCGCGATTGCATTGGACCGTGCCAGTTCTTGCCCTTGCGTTTGCCCTTGCCTTTGTCGGTGTGGGCTGCATTACCATGGTTAGAGCCATGGCCGCCAGAGCCGCGGGAGGGAGCGACAGTGCAAGATACTTGGTAACCATTATCGACTGTGGCGAGGAGAGCGGTGTGGGCCACGGTCTTCTCATCGTTGGCTAGACGGAGTTCTTTAAGAACTAGCATGTCATGGGCGTGGGCAAACGGCGGAAGGGGTGTGGCATTGGCAATGTCGTCGGCAGTGTTTGAGAAGCGGGGGTTGAGGCCTCGTAGGAAGGTGAGGACGAGTTGAGAGTCGGCCACAGGGTGGCTGACATCCTAGAGAGCAACAGCCTTTACTTTAAGGCGCTAGCAGTACGAGGAGACAGAGGAGTCTCCTTGTACCATGGAGTGAAAGTCATTGAGGAGGAAGATGGCGCGGGGCTACTTGTTTGTGAGGAAGATCCGCTTGATAGCTACCTAGAGATCCTAGATAGTGGGGTTGGTATCTTCCATGGCGAGGTCGAGGATAGAGTCATTGACCAAGCCGAGCAGCCAACTGCACATGTAGCACTCGGTGATGTCCCACTGGGGGTCATCGAGTCGAGATGGAGCGGAGCCATCGATGTGTGACTGTAGGCTGAACTTTCCACAGAGAGATTTAAAGAAGAAAACCCACTTAGAGTAGTTGGCGTTGAGGTCAAGAGAGATAGAAACGTGAGATTTCACATTCACAATAGCGTAGGGGGTGAGAAGATCGGCGAGGTGGTGCCCGAGGTATGGTCTGAGGCACCGAGAGCCAGAGCAAATTCAGCGACTAGGAGAGTGCCGGAGTTAAGGACTGACTCGGTGGCCATGACGAGAGGAGAACAGGGGCAAGAAGCCGATGGGAGTAAGAGGCCGATGGAAGGAAGCCGATGAGAAGGGAGATCGACCGATCAGAGAAGTAAGAATCCGATAGGGAGTGGGCTAACCAGCCGATGGGGAGTGGTTGGTCGATGAGGAGTAGGCAGCAGAGTAGGTGAGGAAAAAAGTGGTGGCAGAGTAGGTAGGTTAGAGAATGGTTGGGTCACGGACGTGCAAAGATTCATGTCCGTGAAGAGAAGATTCACGTCCGTGGACTCGTGGAGGCCAAGGAGTGAAGCGGACGCGAAAAACGCGGAGAGGGGCTGGACGTGAAGAGAAGAGGTTCGCGTCCGGGAGGCAGAGATTCGTGTCCGTGGACACGTCAGAGTGGCTCGGACGTGAGGGGAGAAGGTTCACGTCCAAGAGCCGTTGAGCGTGTCGGAAAAGCGGGAACCGAGAGAGGGTTTCAGCCGATGGAGGGTGGACAGGTCCAGCCGATGGGGAGGGTGGACGAGTTCAGCCAATGGAGACAATGAGTGTAGAGGTGCGTTGGCGTTGGAGGAGAAAGGATGCACGGAGCAAGAAGAATGGCGAAGACGGGTGTGAGACGAGACGAGGAGGCGGATGGAGACCGTCGCCTTATCACGTGGAGGAGCAAGGGCTGGGAGAGGGTGGTGGAAAGGAGAAAGAAAAAGCGTCTGCGGAGAAGACGGGAAGAAGAAAGGAACCGAGACGAGAGAACGAGGAGGGAGTACCGGGAAGAAGGTCGGTGATGGGAAGAAACGTCGATAATGAGGAGAAAAGGTCGGCTCACTGGTAAGAGAATACTAGCACATCGAAGATGTCTAGACTTATTCTGATACTATGTAAAAATATGTATAGTGAGACTAAAATCCTAACTCAATGATCCAGTGTTCTAACACTATGAATTTGTTATATTCCGATAGCCATTGTCAAGAGGTGGTCTCCCTATGTATTGTCACAATCTTCGTGATGGTTACGTTGGACACTGATTTTTTAGCACCATGACAGTATGCAACTTGTGTTCTATTAGAGGTTTTGTGAACCTTTATGTGGAAGTGTTGCATTTGATATAATTTTGAACTTGTGTGCATTTTCACCGTCTTACTTCGGCCTAAGATCTATCTTTAAGGTTCTATGCCATTGAATGTACACTCCACAGTAGAATCTTCATTGATTTATTTGGTTTCATCTACGTGAAGGCTCATTTGTAAAATACAAAACTCTTGGTGATTGATGGGTCGCATTTGTTTACTTTGAGCAGTACCATTTGCAATTCTTTTACTGGTCATTGTAGAATTTCTTATCTCTCGGGATATTAAGGCATATAGTAAACAAAAAGTTCATATCTGCATTCATGTGCCTGCATTTGTGAATTTACCTAGACAGACGTTAAGTTCCTTCTTTTTACTACAGTTGAAAGTGTCCCTTACTCATAAGTCATAACCAACCAATATAGTCTATTTTCCTTGCAGAATAGTGGGATTCCTAGTTGATATAATCTGCCTTTTCTGGGTGAACCAAGATATCTGGAAACGATGATAAATCTCAAGCTGCAGCTGACTGAATAAAGGCGACTGCACTACCAGCAGCTAAAGAGATGAGCAGGGCTCAAGCTGAATGTGCTGCAACAGCTGCTGCCGGCCATGTAAATGCCTATGGGCAGAAGGAAGAGGGACCAAGCCGCTGGCAGGAGAGGAAGGAAGCTAAGAGACAGATGTACCTAATGAGTACAGAAAAAGCTTCAATATTGGGTGTGAAACCAAAAGCTTCAGCAACTTCATCTCTAGGTGCATATACCCAATGTCAGAAGTTCTTCCAGCCTGGGCATTGGTCATACGAGTGCAAGAACAACCGGGTCTACATATCCTGGCCCTCAAGGACACAGCAGCTTAAGAACCCCAAGCTGAAGAAGCCAGCTATCCCAGTTTCCTATCATTTTGAGAATCTTGATCTTGAAAACGAGAGGGTATAGGAGAGGAAGCTGATGAAAGAAAATTTGGAGGAAATATCCGAAAAAAGCAAGAGAAAGAGTAAGAGAAAACATCGTTCTCAGAGTGATTCAGACAGCGTGGCTTCAGTGTTTGACTCAAGAGACTTAATCATCAGTCACCGGCTCTGAATATTCTACTGAAAGCAGTTCAAGTTACAGTTCCTTGGAGGACAAGGAACAAGAACACAAAAGGAAACAGAAGAAGAGAAGGCACCGAAGGGATGGCGGCACATCATCAGCATCATCTGTATCTGATTCTGCCTCAGATACCGATTCTGATGACAAGAGCAGCCGGAAGACGAGCAGGAAACGAGGTAACAGGCGCTGAATCTTAACTACTGGAGAATAAAATGAGGATGCCTGATGGTCTGCTTGTGTTCACATATCATTTCCGTTCATTATAATTTCACATGCATTTGCCAGGCGTTTTCCATCAAACAAACGTAACAGTTGCTTTGCTGAATGCTAGTACTGTTGTTTTTCCTTTACTAAGAAGTGACTGAAGCTCTATATCGTACTATTCTATGGTCTCTGTGACAACCAGTGGAATCCTGTAACAATATTCATCAATCAACTTGTAAGCTTGGTGTGCTTATCTTGCTGACAGTATCATGTAATAATTTGAGATTGGCTCATCCTCTTGGCTCTGTTTCATTCTTTCCTGCAGTTCTTGCTGCTATCCTGGTCCTCCTGGAGATACATAAGGTACCATTTATTTGCTCAGAGAAATGACATCATTGGGGAGTTAATGGTAGCCTCGCATTCCCAGGACGAAAGATGGTCAGCATGACAGTTTATTTGTGTCCTCTGACAACCTGGATCAGCATGGCCAGCAATGATATAGCCTTGGAGTTTTAGAGATTTATCTTTACAGCAGCATTGTCTGAAACTTACTGTGACCAACTTCAAATGAACAGACACCTAATGCACCTGGACCTGACTGGCTTGGAGTAGTACAATCAGCGTATGTGGGCCTGTGGTGCATGCATCCCTGATTGCTTTCTCATCTCTTGAAGACTGAAATTATGAGCTACTTACTTTATAATAATATTGCTGTTCAGTGTTCATCATTTCTGCAACATGTTTGGAAACTGGAACAACACCAGATCAGAGCTTCAGATCAGAGAAGAGCAGAGGATCCGAGAGCTCAATGATTGGGAGCTCGAGGAGGAGAATGGGATAGGACTGGAGCAATCAACGATCAAGAGATGACTATACTTTGAGCTGCCTCTACCTTGACTGGCCTGGGAGCCAAGCTAGATGGATTGGAGCCGATCGATCTTGCCGGCATGCCGGCATCCCAGCCAGCCCCTGCCTGTGGGTGTGGCTGTCGCTGTTCCTGCCGGCCTTGCCATCTTGACCCTCCCAGCTCCGGCAACGCCCCTGACCCTCCGTTGACGACGACGAATCGTACATGCTACATGCCTGTGATGATTGGTTTCTCTCCTGCATTTCTGAAGCCTTCACTTCAGTTTGAGGTACGGTTGGGGCCCGAGCTAAGCTGGCCGTAAACCGTCAACTCTTTGGTGCAATGGCTCGATCGTCGGTCAGAGGCATCGATGATGGGATGCGTGGCCAGATATCCTGCAGCGGCGCACATGACCGGTGGCAGACGGTCTGTCCACCGGTCGGCACGACGAGACGGTTGCAGTGCCGGCCAGGCATGCTACCTGTTGGCTGTTTTGTTTACCTATAGCTTCACGTTCAGGCTTCAGAGTTGGTCGTTTAATCTTGCTTTGCTGCTGATGCTTCAGGCCAAGACGAGGTGAGGACGTCGGCGCTAGAGGAATCTACTAGTTCTGCTTGGATCTTATGTCCTTGGCTTCTTCCATCTCTCTGGATCGACGACTGACTGCATGCACTGTGGCAAGTATGTACGTATCTGAATTCTGAATTCCCTACAGTACAAATCTGAGCCATGCATGCATGTATGTACAACGTAGAGTGATCAGGAGATGTACATTGTTGTCTGGATATATTCACCAAAAATTTTATTCATATACATGAGCATATACACACTAATTAATACACGTGTAGGGAGGAAATGTGGAATGCTAGCTACCAGCTTTGCTCTCTCTAGGTTTTCTAGTTGTTTTTCACTCTGTCCTATCTGTTTGACCTAAAGCGGATTTTGAAGTAGGCAATCAGTAGCTGGTTGTTCACTGTGTAGCTACAAGTAAATTCGATCCTTCTACTTAGGATTCCTGCTGTTATGGTAAAAAGTGTGTAGCAATACAGTACCGGCAGCACTCCTTTTCCCTATAAAGACAGCCTCCATCTTTCTCTACCATGTCTTAAACACAACATTCTTTTGGTAGATAAGTTACAATCTGGAGCTCACACAGGCTTTTAGAAAACTCCTCATCTTTGGAGGGAGGACTCTCTTTGCTTTGGGCCTTCTGTGTGATTCTCCTTGATCCAAACTGGACCCACGGGGTTCTGAAAGCTGGCAACTTCTAATGATTCCCATTTAGCTTTTCTTCCTTTTACCCCTGCCCTCTCTTTTACTACTCCTGGCTGCTTTTATCTGTTGGAGATCTAAATCTTTGCATCAGAATCTAGTGAGACATGTGTGCCAAAGGAGCTTGCTAGGACAATCATTGCTTGCAACATTCCTCATCACTTGGTTAATTCCCTGCATATGCAGTTATGCACTTCTCTATTGGCCTGAGCCTCTTCTCTTTTGTGCTCTACAAAGCACTACTAGAGAAGCTCATTAGTACCGGTTTCAAATATCCTTTAGTACTGGTTTTGAAAACCGAGATTAAATGTTTTGATTTTTAGTAGCAGTTTTAGAACCGGTACTAAAAGTGTATATTAAGTCAAAAAATATGTGAAAGCTCAGGATTCAAATCCAAGACCTTTCGGCGCATATTATCAATATTTAAATTGGATAGAGATGTTTTTTAAAAAAATTCACACTAGAGAAATTTTTAGTACTATTTGGTAACATCAACCAATATAAAATATTTTTTTGACATTATTACCGAATAATGTTACAAACTAGTACTTTATTATCAATTAATGTTAACAACCGGTACTAAAGTTGTTTATAGGGATCGGTGACTTTAGAACAGGTACTCAATAATCTTTAGCACTGATTCATAATCTAGTCAGTCTATTTAGCATTCTAGGGGTGTATCAAAGCCCACTTCTCTAAGTAGTAGAAGCTAGCATCCCATGTTAGTGTTCCTGCTGCCAAATACTGGTATTTCCAGTATTGCCCTTTGGGTGGCTTTTCAGATAAATCAGGATTGTTTTCTATTGCTTTTAATTCTTGGAAACAATTTCTATGATTGGCCAAAAAAATGCTGATATTAAAGCATCAACAAATTAGGAGTTGAGAAAACCGATAGGAAATACACCATTAATCGCCAAAGAAATTTAAGAACTCATGTAGCTTATTTATTCTTGGCAACACAAAAATACTCTTCTGATGGGCTTTTTTCGGGTTATCATTTCAGTTCTTGATCTTAGTCATTGATCCTGTGTCTGCAGTATCAACTATAAGTGTTCCACATATGCAGATCATGTCGAGCTGTATGATTTATTACTGGCATTATTTTTGCTATATATATCAGTTGGCACTAGAAATGCATCTGGCCTATCTATGATAACCTCAAATCAGTACCCGTATGGTTTTGTTTACGTGTTGTTGCACAAGTGGATGATTCAAACTTTACATGCTTAAGATAACTTAATTTCGTAAGATCAAAATATATCTGCCAAAACAAGCATATGTCGGCATTGCATAAGCATGAATCAATTGCATAAACATGAATCAAGATGACACATGAACCTGGAACTGCATGCTTCAAGGAGACAAACACATGCATTGGCATTGTGAGGTACATACATACCCAGCTATGACCAGACGAATCAGCTGGCTGGAATTCCGCTTGCAGTAAATGTGGTTGCATCCCATGGAACCTGCAAAAGATGTTGTGGTTTTAAATTTTACTTAGTACAACTTGCGTAGGCAGGAATGCTTGGAACATCTGGGAGCTGTGTTCAGGGCCTCATTTATGTCACAGAACCTCCACCACATAGTCACATGCTCACATATCATAGCCAGGGCAGCATTTTTATTGACTTTCCTTTCATGGTGTGTAACAGATGATGTCATGAACAAATTAGTTTAAGTGCTTGAAAATTAGTTCTTTTAAATCCTACCTGAATAAATTGATGCAATAATATATAGGCATTGCCCCGGTTTAAATTAATGGCCCTATTGCCATTTTGCTATAACTGAAACAGGCATGCATGAATATATTTAGTTTTAATTATCATGTCATTAAGTCATTAGAACTCATGAAACCCAATTTGTTAGTATGAGATGTTTGTTTTCTCAAACCATAGAGTTAAGGCCATGTTTCTTTGACCGGCAATGACTGGTAGGCGTCCTTAAGCTGAGCTTTGCATAGGAGCTATCAGTAGTACTGTGTTTGATGCATGTGCTGCTTGCAACTAGAACTAATACTATTATATATATAGTTTACTCTGGCTCTTGTAACTTTTTTGACCAGCGCACACACTGTGATTCCTTTAGGGGAAAAGGTTAGACAGTAGACAATGCCAAGGGAATAGCATGATTAGATTCTGTTCAAAGAAGTAGGCAGGGAAAGATCAGTCTGTGCAGGAATATATGCATATGCATGTCTACTCCCCTAGCTCTCTAATGCTGTAGTACGTTGCAATGCATGGCATCATAGGTGCAGTAAAAAAAACCAACACTATTGTGTAGTTTTTGCAATGGATGCAGGGCCAGATCGGCCAAAACAGTAGAACACATATAACACACAAGCAAACATATGAAACTGTTATCTGTCAATCAAAGAAAGAGAAGAGAAGAAGAGGAGGCATTCAGGCATATCGGTGCATGTGACACCATGTGAAGCAACAGAAGACCGGGCAGTGGCAACCTAGCTTGTGTGACCCTCTCAGAAAGAGGTTATAGTATGTGTGTGTGTGTGTGCAGAGAGAGAGAGAGAGAGCAGTGCTGCAACCACAGGCCATGAAATGCTGCAGATTGGTAGCTAGGTTGCACACAAGCTCAAGTTTATATGTGTGTGTGTGTGAGAGAGAGAGAGAGATTGGAAGCTTCACGGATGTTGCCTGGGGGCGTCGTCCGATCCAGTCACGTGTGCAGTGCACGAGGTTGGACGGACGTACGCGTGCATGCCGGCCGGCCGGCCGTCCTGCACGCTGGCAAGCTTTAGCTTGCAACGCAAAGCCCATGCATGCATACGCAGGCATGCAGAGTCAGCCACATTTACTGAGGCTGCTGCTGCTGCTGGCCTCCTAGCTTAGCTGAGCTTAGGTTGCTTCGCGCAGCAAGCTAGCTCATGCACGGGTCGGCTGCAGAGGCAGCTAGCGGCAGGTCGATCGATCGATCGATGGGGCTTGATTGTTCTAGCCCTGCATCTGCAAGCACTGATACATCAGCCATGGACCTCGCCCGTGCACCATGCATGAGCTGCCTGCAGCCTGCCTGCGTCGTCAAAGCCGTATGACCTGGTAGCTGACACCATCCCGAAATGATGTTTCCATGCTGCTGCAATGCAAGCTCCTCCGATCCATCTCAGCTGAGCCACAGGAGGGAGATGGTCAAGTTGGAGATCTATACATACATCTACATAAGAAAAATTTTGGATATTGCTTGAGAAGTATGTTGAGTTCCAAATAGAACTCATATACATGGACATAATGGCATGTTAGAGGGGATGAATCGAGCAAAATTAGCCGTATATGGAAGGGATTGAATGAAACGTGAGAGACCTGAAGGACTTTTCCGAATTATATGTTAGTCCAATATGTACTCTTTAATTGCGTTGAAGATTAGTTAATTAATTCGATGCCATGCATATATATTTTTCCTCAGTCCACAAATGTAAGCATTCCTAACATTTTTAGAGAGATTAAGGACGAAGGGAAAAATATTTTAATGCTCCTTAATAAAAGAGGAATTATTGGGTAGAATGGGAAGAAAAATAGATAAGGGGTGGTTGATTGGACGAGTAGTGCTCAAGGAATAATTGTATTTGTAGATAAATTTTAAATGCTCAGAATGTTTATATTTGTAGATGGAGAGACGTACACGTGTTTATTGTTTTTTTAAGTATAAGTTGTCTATCAATCTAGATGATGCATGGAGGGTGTAGAACTAGCTAGCTGTTTGACCTAGAAGGCTCTTCTACATGATATGCATGTACACAGCAAGATCAAGGCCTTAGTTTGTCAAGGTAGAAACATCTAAATCTAGTGCTCAGAGGCACCACACACTCCTGCACCACCCCATGGCAGGCACATGACAGGGAAAGAGATGTGCATATGCACATGTGTAAGAGTCTGACAAAAGCCAGCAGGAGGCTGTAGAGGGAGCTAACTGTGGTAAATTCACATCTTTACAGCTCCTTTATATGTGCACATACTTTAATCAGTTTTTCCTTAATGCTCTGACTTCTGACCCCTCCTCCCTCTCCTTTCACTCTCTATCTGAATAGAAAAAAAGAAGGAAATATTCTCTGAAAAGCTTCCTTTGTCTAGCAAGTCCCCCTCTTTGGAGTGGTCTTTTTCTCCCTTTTACTTTTTCCTAACACAAAAAGCTCTTAAGCATAGAGGTGGTAAAAGGAGAATCAAGCCTCAGCAAAAGATCTTGTGTCTTTCTCCAATCTCCATCCATCTCCCCAGCTAGCTCTCTAGTTCTAGATTTCCAGTAGTTTAGTAGTAATAGTGAGTAATCCAAAGGGACAAACATACATACATGCCTAATAAGAAACCTGGAAATGTGTACTAGCTGTGGACCTAGCTAGCTACATGCATGAATGGCTAAGATCTATGTACCATCACTGTACTGCACACATGTAGTGGCCTTCAAGTTTAATAATGCAAAGAGAACTAGCTAGCCAGGACAACATAAACATCTAGATCTCTCTTTAATCAAGTGCATCTCTAATTAATTGATTGTCTAATCCTCCACAAGGTTATTTGCAGGTATGTGAGTGGTAACCATGGTAAAGTCCAAGATGCAACTGTTTTCTATGGAGCCTAGGGAGCTGAGAGAGTTGATCTGGCAGGCATATACACGTTTGGTGGTCAGTCTCTCTTCTCTCTTCACATGACCTCTATGCATGTTGTATTGTCCTACCTGATCTACTACTCGTAGACAAACAAACAGCTACATCTTTTGCACAAGGCTGCATGGATGCTACCTTCTAGTGAGTATATCTTCCTTATTCTAGTCATCTCTGCATGCATCTCCCTAGCTAGCTAATTAGCTATAGCAAACTACTCTTGAGTATCAATCAGTTCATTGCACAAAAACAGAGATGTTCTTCAACATGTAAACAACAGTAGTGTCGCATGCAGCAAACTGTATGCACATAGATACATGTATATATAAGTGCCACAGTATCTAGCTCCTTGCATGCAATGCATGATATGATAAAGAATTAGTGATTTCAGAGGAATCTCGAAATGAGAGGCATGCACTACTATGTGTGGAGCACAACATGCCTAGAGAACTGGTTTTTAACGGCATCTAGCATGTATGCTCGTGTCATCGATCATCATCAGATAATGTGGGCCTGATCTAGAGAAGAACATGACATTCTTTTGCTTGCTTCATCTTTCATTAGCCACCCTTCCAAATCACGTACACATATATCATATCATATTTAATGATCTCCATCAGTTTTTTTCCTCATTATTTTATGCATGTTTTTGGCGGTCAAAGATAGATCTAGACCTGGCCACAAATGCAGTGGGCCACATGTGGAGATGGAGAAAGGTCATGTGATGTACTCATAAAATGTCTACTGCAAACATATCATTAAAGCAACTTGTCATATATGGAACAGAATCTTCCATAATATTCAAACTCCCCAGCCAATCCACGCCGTACACTGATGAAGCAAAAATATTTTCGCACACATGCATGTGTGTATATATGCAAGCTTCAATTTTTGTACATCTAGGACTCAGTCCTAGCTATCTTTGTAAGATAACTTGCTTCTTGCTAGTTTTATATACTATGATATATATTTCTTTCTTTTCTTGCTGCTTTTTGGTCCTCAAGCTATGTAGACTGTAGCTTCTTGCATATATGCACACACACCTAAGGACAGTACCAGCAGTGTGTACTGCACTAGGCCACGTATGTAGCTGCCACCTGCATTGATGCATACGCAAGTGTTGCTTGCAGGCTGTGGCATCTTCTTGGGTGCTTGCATGCCAAAACCCTAATCTAGCTTGCTGCACATCATATGCATCTATCATCTGCATGGGCAGCCATGGGAAAAGGATGGGTCTTGAGCCTAGTTTGACTGAGCCAAATTAAGCTAATTCTGCTTAATTGCTAGGGGCATACATGCTGCTTCAAAGAAGAAAATGGAGCTAATTTGTGTACATAATCTTACACAAGATTCAAATGCATTTGAACTTAAAGTAATTTGGTACTAGCTGCATCTGCATGCTGACTAGTGACTACTATAGCTACTAGTATCGCTACTCATCAGTATTTAGTAGTACTTCAGTACTGGTACATGATGCTACTGCCTGCACACTGGGACCAAGGAGGGAGGGAAGAAAAAAATTTGTTTTGTTTCTTTCAATGCTGATTGAAAAGTTGGGGCGAATGTTTGTTTTCTTGCACATTGATATGATATTAATGGAAGCAGCAGCCTTGCATCACACCCATGCAGCAGGCCAATTGGTGGCAGAGGAAAGGGCAATAGAAAATGATGTTGCATCAAAAGGAGATCCCTAGCTAGCAGTGGCTGCATGCATGGTTGCACTCACCACTCTCCATCAAGTAATTTCTCCATCCTACCTCTATTGTTTAAATTTTGTTTTAAAATACAGGTACCGTTAACCTAATCTTTTATCCGATCAATTAATAATAATCTTTTATTTAGTTTTTTATCCTACCTTTTATTCCAAACATGAAACATCCCGTTTAAGTATCTTCTTAATCTTTATAAAAAAACTTTAAAAAACATATATTTTTGGATGGAGTCACTAGATCAATTATATTTACTCTCTACCTCCCCCTCTCTCTCACTCTCTCACTCTGCTTTTGCTGCTCCATGGAAATCACGGGCCTGCCTTGAAACTTGCAAGTCACCAGGGGCAGACAGAGGCAGGCACAAAAGTTTCGTTGGTTGTTTACAACTAGACGTGTAGCTATTTTTTATATTTTAGATCTTTTTAAAAACTTATTTTATAAATAGATCGTTAAAAAAACTCCAATAAAAATGAATGTTTTTGGTGCCAGTGCTATTGGCACCGAGGGCCACTAGCACAAGTTTGCATCATTAGCACTGTTTCCTCGGCCTGGCTGATAATTTTGCCATGCTAGCAGTGACGTGATAGTGAGTCGATGCCAGACCCCTATCCCCATACAACTCTACATAAATAATTATTTTAAGTTCTAAATTTTACTACGGTATATATATATTAATAGCACAATTTTAATTTCACTGACTCTTTAAATTTACTATGCTTATGATATTCTTAAATTTACTATAAGTCTGATTTCTAAAATTTAATATGTCCTATGACAATATAAATTTTGGTAACTTCTTTAAATTTTAAGTTTAATGTGCCTATGATATAATTAAATTTTTTCCATGACTATGTTTATAAATATACTAAGTGTACATGAATTTAGTACTTAGTCAATCTATAAAGAAAACAAATTAATTATGCTATGGACGTAAGTAAACTTAAAATTTAATTATACCATTAAATTAAAAAGCTTGTGAAATTAAAATCATGATATAGACATAGTAAAAATTAATATTGTTATAGTAAAGCACTTAATGGTACAAGCTGTATAGGTGGTGGGGCTTGACGCTAGGGTCTCTGATGCCTAGCGCCGACCCACTTGTCATCAAAGGATGACTCTAATAATGTTGACGCCGTACTAGCACACTAACTATCAAAATAATTCATTTCTGATTAAAGGTTTTTTATTCTATTTATAAAATAAGTTAAAAAACATAATATGAAAAAATCGTTCCTGCCAACAGCTACTCATACTCCTAGCTAGCAGGAGTAGCAGCAGCTAGGAGAGAGAGAGAACAATTTGGTCACTAAATACAATGACGATACCGTGCAGCTAGCACAATTACATGTGCATGTACTCTCTCTCTTCTCTTCCCTTCTCTGCAGTGAGAGCACTGCATCCGCTGCACGGCCGGATCGGATAGGCTTCTTCTTGCATGTGTCGTTGCGTGCTCCCTGCACTGCATCTGCATCTCCTTTTCTCTCTTTTTCCCATTTCTTTGTTTGATACTACTAGATTGATAGCTCTGTGATCATCTGCATGTGCCCGTGCGAAGCTGGTTTCTTCGGTCTCTCTGCTCCATCCCGTCAAATCGTCGCCGTACCGTATGAACACCCACGGTGACTTCAATTTTGGAGCTATCTCTGATGTTCAAAGCTTGAGCTAGTTTGCCAGTTGGCTTGGGTTGTATATTGCAAATTAAATTGCAATCGATCTAGGAATGTATACCACCAGCTTACCTTGATCTCCCAGCTGACAGTTGTAATAATAACTTTCAATTACCTTTTGTTTTCTTATGTGTATTATCATCAGTATATACACAGGATATTCCCTTCATGCTTTTTTTTCATTTAAAAACAGATAAAGCTACACAGCACTAGATCTGTCAATATCTTGTTCATGCTATATTCTATGTTAATTATTCTCCCATGCATGCAAATATCTGTATTGGCTGCTTGTGTCACCAATACTATATAGGACTATATGATAAATCAATCATGGTTGAAAAGTAAACCATGTGTGGTGGAGTTTCACTGTAAGGGTAGCAATAACTAAGAAGCATATTCTTAATATTGGGGAAAAATAGCTATTATGAACAAAAGCATACACATTGACACTAGTGCAAATATGAGGTTGCTGCGCAGCACTGAGTTGGCCAATATGAGCAAGACGAGCTTTTGCAGTCCTTGATGAGGTACTAGATGTATATTTTATAGTATAAAATTTGCTACTTAGCTCTCGATAACCTTTCCAAAGACCATAAAATCATTCATAAAAGATTGACGAGCAGGGGAGAAGATGGTGTTGATTACTTATAGCATCATTAATGTAATTCGGTGTGCGTGTAAGAACATAATGCACAATCGCAGTGGAAAAATAATTAGGATCGAAATGTCAGGCACCAAAAAGATTGTGCATGCAACTGGAGGGAAGAAGCTCGCCAATGAATCAAAACAGGACCGTAGATAGGGATTAGGGCCTGGTGCGAAACACATTACAGGGCCCTAAAATTTGATCGCCAGATTGCTATGTGTTAACATCGAAATTTAGTAAGCCTCCTACCCAACGATTAATCTGCTAGCTATCGATTTGGTTTTATCGGATCCAGCCTGATATCATTTCGATATTAAGTCTGTGTCTGATAGGATTGGTATCGGGATCTAGCGAGTTTTGTTCCCCCATTATTTTAGCTAGCCGATAAATTTATTTATATGTCTGCATCGAACTCACGATTGATAGTAGCCGATGAGTTCAGCTGTTCTTTTCATCGGTACATCCATTCTAGTCTCCGCCGTTTTGGTACCGTTAACCTCAGTCTATCTCAGTTTAGTTCGATCTATTAAGGTTAGATCTAACGATACTGTTACGGTAGTCGTTGGATCTCGTATATTCAAGAGATCGGGTCTCGCTCTTCACTGCCCCTATTGTATATTCTATTCGGAGCGTTATCGGTTCTAAAGTCGATAAGTACTTTAGCTTATTTTTCACCTTTTGTCTGTCTTCATCGGCTATCTAGCCAATGTATAAGTGCTACTACCCTATCGATAACTAACCAATAGTATGAGTCCGTATCAGCCTATTGGTTAATTGACTTATAAATCTCATTCTCTTTATCTCCATGTCATTTGTAAGACTAACTTAATTGGCACACCCGTAACCCATAAAGTTAAGAATCTGTAATAGAGCTAAACAGATTTTTCAGAGGCGTATCATATCGAACTTCCATCGGCTAAGGCTCATTTGCTCTCTCAGTGCGTCTATCTGTCTAATCCGATCCACTCGCGTGTCAACCCTATGGCCCTGCTATCGTGATCGCTACTCATAGAACGTCTGTCAGTCGTGCAATGACTCACAGAAAAATATTACATCTAGTTCTAGTTGATTCTGCTTCAAGTATTAGGCTTCGTGTTCTTCTGTTACTAGTTCTCGTGTTGGTGCTAGGTTCTGGCCTTCTGGGCCTTTTCCAGTTCTGGCACTAATTAAGTATACTTACTCTATGTATAAATAATTAAGATTTGATAGCCCAGCAATCGCACGCCTTGCACATGCCACTGTACGGCCTTGATCAAAAGGTGCGATGTGTGGGCACCTTTGGTAGGGATAATCAGCTGTTTCCTCATCTGATTACTTCAACTGCACCATTAATCTCTAATGAGAGGTAAGTAAAATGGTTGCATTGGAAGTTGTCGCATCCCTAGCCCAACATTGATTCTAACTCCACAACCAACTAGATCTATGAGACTATGAGCTCGTCGGAGTTCACCAGAGATGAAGCAGTGAGGTCACTAGAACTCGAGTCACTGGATCAAATCCGAGGGTCAAGAATTTGTACGACCCGCCCCCCCCCCCCCCCCCCCTTCCTTTTTTTTGGTCAAATATCATCCAGCAAATCCGTATAATTTATTTGTCATACGACATGATTAGAAAAAGAAAAACAACTGCCAAGAAATGATTCAATGCAATGAAACAGGAACGTCTCGAACTAATGAGGCATGATGTTCATTACAAAATGCGTGGTTTGATCTGCCCCCCCCCCCCCCCCCCCAAACAACACTCAACGCATGCCCTAAACGGCTAAGAATGGGGATTACACGATGCTAAGTGCCAAAAGAAGCTCCTCCTCGCTACTAGCCTGCGTCCTTTCTCCCCAAACACCACCCTGCACCTGCTCTTGCAC
The DNA here is from genome assembly GCA_030770085.1 of Oryza coarctata. Classification (NCBI taxonomy): domain Eukaryota; kingdom Viridiplantae; phylum Streptophyta; class Magnoliopsida; order Poales; family Poaceae; genus Oryza; species Oryza coarctata. The sequence continues at coordinate 19,009,797 of CM061475.1, forward strand.
AGATATCCATGCACATGCATGTATAATGATGAGAGAGAGTGAGAGATGCAAGAGACAGCACTAGCTATCCTTTTCGATCTCTACTTCCCCAGAGCTAGCTAGATGAGAGAGAGAGAGTAGCAGCTAGCAGCAGCCGGTCCAGGCAGCTGAGCTGAGCTGAGTACGTGAGACCACACGAGAATATTTGGAGGGGTTCGTGTGAGTGTGAGTGCGAGACAGTGAGACTGGAGATCGATCGATATAACTCCACCTCTTCAAACACTCGCAGCCTTTCTCCCTCACTCTCACTCTCGCTCTCAGCTCAGCCAACCACTTCACTCTCTTCTTCCTCATCTAGCTCGTCCGATCTTGATGGCTTTCTTGGTGGAGAGGTGCGGGGAGATGATGGTGTCGATGGAGATGAGCCCGGGAGGGCACGGCGGCGTCGGCGCGGGGGCGGTGGCGGCGAAGCCGGTGGCGGCGCCGGCGCCGTTCTTGACGAAGACGTACCAGCTGGTGGACGACCCCTGCACCGACCACATCGTGTCGTGGGGTGAGGACGACACCACCTTCGTGGTGTGGCGGCCGCCGGAGTTCGCCCGCGACCTCCTCCCCAACTACTTCAAGCACAACAACTTCTCCAGCTTCGTCAGGCAGCTCAACACCTATGTAAGCATTACATATTAATGCCACAATATTGCCATGCATATATCTTTCTTGCTTGTTAGTGAATCGATCTGTCTACTATATCTGGTCTTCTAGCTGTTTCTTGTTTCGGTTTTACTAATTTGGTTTAGGTTTGGTCAGTGCATGGCTGTGGTCTTCTCATAGTTTGTGGGTGATTTGGTGTATCTGGTATTAGCTTGTTTCCTAGAATGTGACAGGGTTTGCAAAAGTTTTTGTTCATCGCTCTTTTGTAGCACCAGATTTTGTTGCACGCTGGAAAGGCATTGCTGTTGTGAGTGCGACCTTCCAACGAGCTGATTTCTTGTTTGTTTATTTCATAGCTGGACAGTTTCTGAAAAGAAAGTAGAGCTGGGGTGCATATATTCTTTCTGATGATTCATCTCATCTGCTATCTTTTTTTCCCTTTAGCTTGAACTTGAGGGAGATTTAAATTTTTTGCCCCCATTTTACTGAACATTTATCTGATACACATGAATTAGTTTCTATCTCAATAGTGACGTGAAGAAGGATGAGAGGACGTGCTGACTGTTTGTTGTTTTTCTCTTTCTTCTGAACCACCATAAGTTGATGACTGTGTGTTCTACTCCTTACCCTACTTGCTCCAACACCACACTGTTCTGCCTTCCCTAATTAATGTACTTAACTAGTACTTTCTCTCTAATCTTCCCTTCACTTCTTCCCTTTGTCTCTTGAACTCCTGTTAACTAAGCACTGATGCATATGTAGTATACGACAACTCACTTGACCAAAACCAAGTGCAGAAATGTGCAGGCACAGTAATTAGCAGTGGATAGATTAATAAGTATAGCTGTATAATGCAGGTATACTCTTATCATTAATTAGCAGTACAATATGAACTCCCAATCATTGGGAAAAGCTTGACACGATAAATAGAGATGCATATATACCTTATGGTATTCTGTTTCAAGTGTATAGGAGTACCATTCATTACCACCACATGACATGACTAGCAACAATACTGAACATTAGTTACTGCATTTATGCATGCTGCCAATGCATCGTTGTTGTGATTGCAAGTGCCATTGGTTATTTGATTGCTTAATTTGTGTAGTTAACAATCCGTTACATAGCTAAGTGTGTTCTTTTTTTTGGTTACACAGAAGACGCATGCACGCACTCTGCACTATGTATGCACACCATATTTACGCACCCACGAGCACTTTTATATTTTGGTTATTAATGAGTTTTTGTTATGATGCTGTTGCAGGGTTTCAGGAAGATAGTAGCTGACAGGTGGGAGTTCTCCAATGAGTTCTTCAGGAAGGGAGCAAAGCACCTCCTCGCCGAGATTCACCGGAGGAAGTCGTCGCATCCGCAGCCGCCGCCGTCGATGCCGCACCAACCCTATCACTACCACCACCACGGCCACCTCAAACCCTTCTCGCCGCCTCCCCCGCCGCCAGCGTACCACCATCTAATCCAAGAGGAGACGGCTACGACTACGATGACGCATGGCGCCGGCGACGGTGGCGAAGGCGGCGGGGACTTCCTGGCGGCGCTGTCGGAGGACAACCAGCAGCTGCGGCGGCGCAACTCGCTGCTGCTGTCGGAGCTAGCGCACACGAAGAAGCTCTACAACGACATCATCTACTTCCTGCAGAACCACGTCGCGCCGGTGACCACCCCCTCATCAACGACGATGGCTGCGCAACATGTGCAGCTTCCCTGCGGCGGCGGCACAGGAGCCGCGCCTGTCTCCTGCAGGCTGATGGAGCTGGACTATCCGGACTCGCCGCCGCCGCCATCCAAGACTCCGGCGGCGGAGGGCGGCGGCGAAGACACGGTAAAGCTGTTCGGCGTGGCGCTGCACGGCAAGAAGAAGCGGACGCACCGGGACGACGAGCGCAACGGCGTCCATGACCAGGGAAGCGAGGTGTAAGCAGCCGGCAAGCTTAGCTTGCTTGCTCTCGTGTACATATAGAGAGAGGATGATGAGCTAGCTCGATGGATCAGCTGCATGCTGCTTGGTTCCTTTCGACTGCTTTGACGACGACGACGATTGATTTGCAAGGATGCAGGTGTTAATTAGTTTGCTAATTAGTCTTTGAGATCACAGCTGATCAGTTGATTAGCTTAAGCTAGCTAGCTAGGAGTTAATCGTTAGGATCAATCAAATCTCGTTTTGTTCGTGCTTCTTTCTTGCCATGCATAGCATGTAAGAGTACTTCACCTTTCATGCTGGTGAAGAGATGAGAGACTAGTTAGCTAGATGTTAAATGGCCATTAATGAAGTCCAAGGCATCTACTAAGTTTTTGCCCCTGAACAATGCATCCGTTCAATTATCACATGTGTTGTGCATTACATTTGCATTTTTTTAATCTAATTTTTTAGATGAAGTTTTTAATCTAATATTTGCATGCAAAAATACACAGGGTTGCAAATTAATTTCTGCTGTACCTTGCATATTTCTGCCGTACCGGCATGCAGTACATCTTCAAACAAGCGTGCACTGTAAATAGTAACGTTTGTTCCTCTATGCAAGAGGTTAAACATAATCCAACTTCCAGATTCTCCGACAAAAAAAAACAATTTCCAGATTGACAAATTAATTACAGATGTCTTCACCATTAGCTCATAGCTAGTTGGCTATTACATTTACACGACAGTTTGGTTTAAATCAAAACCATGATGAAATTACATCACACACACACCAGTATATATAGTCTCCTCCCAGGTATATGAAAACAAAAAATGAAGGAACAATGAACATCTTATCTGAAGAAAGGAAACATGCACATTCTCTTGTTCTGTCGGTTCTTGAGAGGTGTAACTTCAGATCAGAAGGTAAAACTTTTTAATTATACCACAGTATCATAGTAAACACTACATCATATCTATGAGAAAACATTATGTCAACTCATGGTAAGTAGCTTAGATCATCCTTTAAGATCAGCGATATTTTGCGAGCTGCACTTCATATATATATATATGCATGCAAGGTCAAATACGAACCATCAGTCATCTGTATAAACTGGTTCTTGCCAGACTTTAGTGTTCTTCTTAGGGTCATCGCAAAGGGAAAGGTCATTGTCAAATTCTTTCATGGTCTTCACAAACTTCCTTGCTCCTAGCATGATTAACCTTTCGACCATGAACAGCTGATAATTGTTCTCGATTATAGGCTCCAATATGCTACTGAAGTTAGATGAAAATGCTAGCTTGTATCTGTATCCACGCCAAAGAACAACGGATAGCAGTCTTAGCCAGCTTGTGTCATTAAACTATATGCAAATCTTGCAATGATATGACATTGCACTGCTGGTCATGTAAATATCTGCCTTTTCTATTGGTAAGCTATGGTGTGAGAATTAAAAAAACATGAATATACCACACAACAAAAAATCCAAAGTGAGAATGTGAACTACTGAAGTACCACAGCAACAAGTTGAGTTATTTAAGAACGGGAAGCTTTTTAAGTAATTGATAAAAAAAGAAAACAAACCGTGTGCCTTGGTGAATCCATGAGAACACGAATCACTCAAGTCGCATATAAACTGTTTGCAGAAACCAAATGCAAATGTAAATCATGTCTGAAATCCTAATGCTGGTTAGTCAAGAAGAACAGCTGACACAATATGTTGAACTTACATGTCTGATAGAGGTGAAAAGAAGCCTGATGTCCTTTCATTTGAAGCAATGTAAAGAGTACGACCTCGTGGAATCCACCTTGCAATTCTTTTTTTGATATACTCAGGGCGGGTATCTCTGTCCAGATGAGGATGAAGGCTCCGCTCGACCCCAAATCTATCCTTCCTATTCTTCAGTAGATCGCCCCGTCTTACATGAATAGCATCATAGTCACCAAGTATCACTTTTATCTAAAGAAAGCACGTTGATTTAGATGGGGTAAGCAGAGTAGCATACTATGCTGTACTAATACGTGGATGTCACTTAGCATGAATAAACAGTACAAATGATTTATACACAGGAGATATTATGATGTTCTGCCTGGTCAAACCTAGAAAGACAAAAACTTTGCAATTTTGTCCTACCAAAAAAAACTTTTCAGAAAGTACTCCCATAACACATCACACGACCTCAATAGGTTCCAAAGCTCTTTTTCTTAGATGCAAAGCTAGCATATGCACAATTACATAGGCACATAAGGTAAACAAAGTGATAGCATGGCCCACAGTATTCCAAGAACAACCGTGACAAACATGAAGTTCTGAATGAAAGAGTGGAGTGGTAAAACATAATCTCATGGCAGCATGAAGCAATAATTCACCACTTGCCAGTGAATTTTAACTTTCAACAAGCAGATGCACACCGCTACACATCACATGTAGCACGTAATGCTGACAGAAATGACATCTAAGAGATTTGTTTACAATGGGAACATCAGTGTTAGTGCTTTTAAGTGGGGAACTAACATTAGGCACACATAGTTACTTTTCTTAGAATTTTATTTCATGTTACATAGCTATCATCAGGCATCAATTATACAGGGCAAATTTCCATGTGCCATTTGGTATAACAGAAATGAACAATATTATTAACTTGGTGCTAACTGCTAAGCAATCTGGTGTAAAACAAGAGATCATTTTCAGCAGAATGGAGTAATCAGTTTCAACAAAACAATCTGTCAGATAGAGCAAAAGGGCAGTCTTATGGGAATATACCTTATTTGTCGCATCCCTCAGTTTTCTTGCTGGCATAGTTGGCAGAAAATTGTAAGGTAACATCACAGAGCTACGCTTGGTCCGATCCTTGCACTCCATAAACCTGAACTGTAATGATGATTAAGGTCTATACAGAGTTTTTGGTTTAAGGTCATTCTTCAGATGCTGTTAAAAATATCAACCTGATGGAACTTGCATTCTTACCAAGCAAGAGGACTTGCAGTGCGGTTTATGAGGAGTGCATTTGAATAAAGTGGGTTTTCTTTGAGTTCTTGTCTGCTAACTCCTTGTGCATGTGCTACATCTCCCTCCTCTCCTAGTTTCGTACTTCTTGATACTATAGCATACCATGATTGTGGATCGTCCAAAACGACAGGTACAGTTCTTGATACGAGGTCTGTCATACAAAGATTCCATCGCACATGAACTTGTTTCCCATCTTCCACTGCCAAAACATTGAGTTGGTCAATTTCAATTCTAGTACAATTTCAGGAAAACAGAATGAGACAGGAAGTACATAATCACACAGGTGCTTAATAAGAAGCGAAACCTTTGATCGGAATTCGCATTGCTTTGATAAAGTATCCCCTTTGTATTGTGCACTGAATTAAGGCACATCCTTGAAGGCATCACAAATACTCTGCATAACAATAACAACAAAAACGAATTTATGCATACACCTTATCATATCATCCCACACCACATTTCCATCCTCCTAAGCGGAAATTATGGATTAGCATCCCTGACAGGTCAATGTGGGTACGAGTCAAAACCTACAACGAATCTCTGACCACATTGTCCATTCCATGACGCCTAGAGCCACCTAGCGATCGATCACGACGCGCGGGGAGATTGCCACGATTACCTGTCAAGAAACAGGGCCTCCTCGAGGGCGCAGCGGAGGCTGGACTCCTGGTGGCCGAGCCCCGCGCAGGAGCCGCAGTTCTTTCCTGGGCAGTCGACGGCGCCGCCCCAGTAGAGGTACCTGCGGCTGCTCTCCCTCTTGTCGACGCTCCTCCTGACCTGGAACCCCAGGTAGGACAGCGAGTCGGTGAAGGACAGCACGCACAGGATGGAGAGCACCGATGCCGTCGTGACGGCGGCCAGCAGGGCCCCGCCGCCGGTGATCCGGTACGGGATCGCCATGGGAGAGGAGGGAGCCGAAGGTGGTGGGGAAATGTTTATTTTGGGATTAGAGGAGGAGGTTAAGGAAGGGATCTGACGATATGGGCCGCATGAGGCCCACTACTCGTCTGCGACGCCTTTTCTGGATGGGCCTAAATCGCGGCCCATCTACGTGTATAGGCTGGAAAATGAAAAAAAAATTCTATTTTACCTTCCTCGCCTATTGTTCGAGTCTAATTTTCGACCCTCAACCGCATAATCAGATACGAAGGCTTCCTCAACTATCAAAACCGGCTCGTGTTGACTCCCTAGCCAATATTGTCCTACGTGGCACACGGGTCTTTCTTCATCCAACTTGTCACCTACATACATGGCGTACAATTAGCAGAAGAGATTAAAAAAAAGTACGACATTGGAACCCACGTGTAAGTGCTCACCTCATCTCCTTCCTTCTCTTTTCCTCCTCTCTCTCTCCTGCTACAGCTGGACGGCAAGCGGTGGGCGACGGCTATCGCCTCAAGAAGCTCGGCGAGGCGGCCAACTTCTGTGTCGTGGGGACATCAAACCCCTCGTCCAACGCGGCGGCGGCGGCGGCGGCGGCGGTCAGCCTTCACCACCATGTGGCAGTCGAGCACGAGCTCTAGGGTCCTTCCTTTTCGCACCATTGCGACAGGCCCGACAGATCCGAGGCCTCCTAGTGGAGCTCATCGTGCACCTTCTCATCATCGTCGGCGTCAAGTAGCCGGCTGGCCACGACATCAAAACTCAAGCAATGGCGATGTCAGATCTGGTCTAAGGCAGGGGCATGAAGGCATCCTTGAGACCGAGACCTTGCAAGCTGATCGTCGATTAGATCTCCTCCTTGGAGGCTCCACTACCTTCCATTGCGGGCGTGTTGCTGATCGTTGTCCATCGCTCACCTAGAGCCACGTCGCTGACACACGAATGATTTGTGTACGCCATGTAAGTCACCATGTAGGTGACACACGAATGAACAAAGGCCAATGCGTCAAACAATCGAGAGAGTCAAAACGACCATTTTTAATAGTTGAGCAAGCAAAATAAGACTCATATAATAGTTGAAGGATGCTAAATAGACTTTTTCCTGGAAAATTGAACTAAAAGCCAGGCCATGGACAGGCTCGATTTCTGCCCATCGGGGTGAGTCCTGACTGGCTGGACCTAATAGTAAGATCTGCAGAACTAAGCCTGATATGGATCACAGGTTATTTTTCAAAATGGAATGGTTTCTAACAAAATTTATATGCCTCAAACAAGATTTTATGTTTTTAGAGGACTCCAAACAAGATTTTACTATAAGGTTGGGGTGTCAAATTCATATCTAGATCTTATATAAATATCATGATAAAAAATCAAAATGGGGATGTAGCTCAGATGGTAGAGCGCTCGCTTAGCATGCGAGAGGTACGGGGATCGATACCCCGCATCTCCACTGTGTAATCTTTTTCTGAATTTTTTCTCCGTTCACCAACCCACTTGACACTTTATTGTTTTTTCTGAAATTTTCTCCGTTCACTAATCCATTTCTTTAGACACTTTATCGTTCTGTTCAAGTTCAACTTTCATGATTTGAATGGACTTCGATTTGAACTTCCAGTAGACGCAATTTCTTGAAGTGGACAAATCAATGTATGCCATCATGTAGCTTTCGAGTCCACTCACAAGAAACCAAATGCATCTTTTGAGGTGTTCTGGATTTCTGGCTGTTGTTAACATATATCTCCGCTGATCCCTTCTGAACTTGTTTGGAGACATTGGCAATTGTCTGTCTTCTATGACACTTTAGTTTTCAAATTTAACATTAAACACAACAAAAGGATTTCAAAAGATTTCTTCAGACTTTAAACAAAGTCTCAATCATCTGCCATGATTTGAGCTTTTGGTGCACATCTCAAATCTTTTTTTTTCTTTTTGCTAAGATGACCGACCATCCAAATGTTATTAAGATTAAGAAAAAATATTATAATAATAACTTATGATTGTACATTGGAGCTTACGCCCAATAACCACGTGCCAACCACACAAACAAAACCTAATGAGAGGGGAGTCTAGTGCTACACCAACCACTACTATACGTGGTCATTGCCAAGACTATAATAAAATCACAGAGCGAAGTCTCCATAAATGACACCTCCATAGAGGTTACGATGCCAAGGATGTCGTCGTCATCCATCCGATAATCTAGACATATTTTTTTACCTAGAGCTTCTCACCAAAAGTTAGAAGGAGATACCTTAATAGCGCCCCTAAGAGGGTCATGACACCCTAAGTCGTAGCTACTGTCAATGAATCATTGTGCTAGGCTTTCACCTGAAACTTCCTGCAACCTTGTGACCATGGACTATCTCTCACCATCTCAATTACCATCAACCAATATTGGCAACACATGGCCTCCACCACACCAGACCAACGCCTCTCCATCTATTGTCTTCCAATCCTACCATCAACACAACCGCCACTGCACCCTATTGCCAACGCCTCTTTACCCTGCTACCACTCCTCTGTGTGTTGGCTTAGGCCTCCTCTGCCCATAAGCTTCCTCATCGGATCCAGCCAAGAACTAGACGATGTCTCCTCGGCAACTTAAGCCTTCTCCCACTAACTAACCATTGCCTCCTCCCTGCCTATAAAGCTCCCCACAGAGGAGGGGAGGAACTCCACTAGGTGGGTGGGTGGGTGGGTGGTTGGTTGGTAACAAGAGAGACGACCCATCGACACCAAACTCCGATGCCCATATTTTTGCGCCCCTACCCCACCACTTGTAACACCCGTATTTCTGCGCTCGAGAAACTATTTTAATAAAAATATATTTATAAAATTTGGATCTTTTTGATTTCTTGAAGTATGAATCTCAAATTTTCTCCATTTTTCTCCAAACCTACCCTAGAATCCCTTCCGATCACTCCCCAAAATTCCCTGAGTTTAAATATCAAATTTAAATTCAAATTCAAACATTTAAATTTTCCTTTCCAAAATATTACTAGAAATTCAAAAAGACTACTATTTATCTAGGTCGTTGTTTTCCTTTTCTGGCATGCATAACCTACGTTTTCCTCCGCATGGCCCAACCCAATGTAGCCCACGGCCCTCTCTATCACTCTCGTGCGCTGCCCGTGACTTAACACGTTGGCCGACAGGTTGGACCCATTCGCCAACCGCGCACTTGGTCAAATACGTCGGCCTCTACGGCACGCGACCAGGCCTCTCTATCTCATCGACAACGCCCGCTAACATGCCGTCCTTGCTCATGTCGCGCACGTGGACAATGCACCGCTATTGTCCTGAGAATTGTCACACCGTGCTCCTCGCTGCCAAACCCTAGCACAACGCCACCACTTTCGATTTAGGTCCTGGCAAGGGCTCGCACTCCCTCCGTTCTGTCATATCCCATCTCAGCCACCGTGTCGCCCACATTCTCTCTTTCCCTTCACTCAGGCCAGCACTATCATGGTGCCACACCATGCCATACGGTCACTTGTTGCCCGCTCACCACTCTGTGCTGCACCGCATGTCTCTATTATCACCTTACATAGCCCCATAGCTATAAAAGGCCATAGAGCCCTCCTCCTCACCTTGCACCATCCATACTTTCTCCGAGCTCCACCACCACCACCACATCCCCTTCCTTTTCCCTCTCTTCGTCGGGCGCCATTATCATCGCATTATCATCGCTTTGCCTTCGGTCGGATAGGGTCAGGTGCATTTAATGTGCACCAACAGCTCTTTTTCTGGCCGTTAGGAAGGAGTTCGGTCGGACCGGCCCTCAAACGGCGGTCAGATCGGACATGTGCAGAATTAGAGATTTCACCGCCAACAACTAGTTTTTGTTGGTGAGGTTATAAATACTCACCCACTAGCAGCAAGAGTCCTCTCTTGGCCTTGCATTCATTTCGTATGAATCCTTGCTTTTCCACTCACACCAATTGGGCTTACTCTCTAATTGTGAGGGTGGTTGAGAGTTGTTTTTAGCCAAGTTAAGTGTATTGCGGCATTGTTTAGCTAGTGCGGCACTTGATCATCTCTAAGTATTGATTGTCACTTATTACTCTTGGAGATTGTTGCCTCCTAAACGGATTGGAGAAAGTGATTCTTGGGAAATTCTCTAAGAAGGTTGTGGAGGAGACCCAACGTGTATGTGAGTGGTTTAGAGTTCACCACCTTTGGAATGAAGGAAGAATTATCTTAGTGATCGAGACTTTGGTAGACCTCTTTAAGGCCGGCTCCTATCTTATTCATCCCTTGATAAAAAGATTTGGAGGCTTGATAGTTTAAGTAGTGAAATTGGGCTCGCCTCAATGGGGAGTAGTAAACCGATAAGTTTCTTAATCTCAGGTTAAAATCATTGTCTCTTTTTATATTTATATATTGTTTTTATATTTATGCAATTTACTTTGAGATTTTTGATCCCTTATTACCATAGGCTTGAAAAACTTAATATAGTTGCTTAGATAGATTCTCTTTCATCAAATCATAGCAACCTAGATTAGTCTTGGTTATTAGAGAAATTTTAATATCATCTATTCACCCCCCCTCTAGTTGACATCTTGATCCTACAAGTAGTATTAGAGCTTGGTCTCTCGAAATTGGCTTCACTGCCTAGAGAGAAAAGATGTCGGAAGAGATCCACCATGTAAGTAGGGTGCTTATGTTCAATGGCTCAAATTATTCCACTTAAAAAATTAAAATGTCTACTTATCTTAAAGTTATGAGTTTTGGTATTTGGAAAGTTGTAAATGAAGTGAGTTTCATGGCACTCAGTTCTGAAACACAACTCAACTTGAGCAATGGAACACTCAACTCAATGCACAAGCCGAATGCTCCATTTAACTCCATGAATTAAGATGAATTTGATAAAATAAACAATCTTGAGAGCGCTCATGAAATTTGGATCAAGTTGAGAGATTTATGAAGTCACAAGTGAGTACAAGGAAGCCAAGCTGTATTTTTTCAAAATACAATATGAGACCTTCATCATGTCACCAATGAGAGTCTTTGATAAAATACCAAAACTGGCCTACGTGGCTAATGGAAGACCTAAATGGTCTAAAACATGACTGTATAACCCAGAGTGTTGCTTAACAATAGAAATAGAGTTGGATAAGATAAAGTTGAGTTATGATTGAGAAAGAAAAATAAATTAAAAGCATGGAAATGAAGGTACCGTTTGGGACCGTACCTCTAAATTGGAATCGAGGCAAGTTGTTACAAAGCAAATTGTGAAATGGGTTGAGACGTGAGTCTCTTCCTGGTAAATGTGGTAACTCGTCAAACAACTTATGGAATGGATTGAGGTGTGAACCTCTTTTCGATAACTCAAAAAGCACACTTAGAATTTGTAAAGATGATTTAAAAATACACTGGATTGCCAAATAATTCCAAACCCTTCTTGTTAACCTTTGTATACCATCTCAATTCCTATGACTTGCTGAGTACCTCGTGTACTCACCCTTACTGTTATTATCCCCTACCAAGAAAAATAATATGGCGAAGATCCAACCATGGAGGAGTTCCTTTAAAAGCAAGTTGTGTATGAAGACTTTTAGGGTTTCGATTTATGACCAAACTATGCTTGTAGGTTTAGGTCTAGCTTTGCTTCTGTGTCATCTTTTGCTTAGTGTAGCGTTGCAAGCTCAAGATCTATTTGTGGTTGTAACCTATGTATTAGACTTTATCAATAAATAAAATAAGGTTTGGTGATGATCTATCTACGTCCTATTGGTACCAGCTAAATTTCTAGGACTGATACCAATATATAGGTAAAAGCGTTCCACTCCTACTAACCAATTTATTAGTTAATGGGAGACGGATGCTACACCACCACTTCCCTGTGCATTGTCTCAGGCCTCCTCATTGAATCTGGCCAAGGAGTGTCTAGGATTAAGCAGGATTGCCTCGGCGGCCCAAGCTTTTCCTAGTTTCCTAGCCGCCCCACGCTCCCTACCTATGGAGCTCCTTGCAGAAGGAGGAAAGGAGCTCAACCAAGAGAAAGGATGTCCAGCTGGCATTAAGGAAGACGACCCGCCATCACCCACCATGTCGGTAGTGCTCTTAATAGACACCTTCGATCAGTAGTGAAGGAGCCAACAACCTAAGGTCTGTCATCGCCCGCACCTCCTCCTTGCACTACTGCCACTCCTTCTTAGGCCATTGATCCATCTACTGAAGCTTCCTCGCACTCCTCGCCATCAAACGTTCCTACACGAGCCAACCTCCTCAACCCCCGGCAAGCTTAGCCCGTGCCCATCCTTAAGTAGGCATCGACCTCCACCCTGCCTGCCGTCACTAAGGCTCCTCACGGGCACCATCAACCACCTCCACCCGTGTCGGCAAGATGAGGCAGCCCACTCCATCGCTTGCGCCGCCTAGGTTGGATCGAGGGGGAGGGTCATAAATCCTGTCGGATCCGACCACCAAGCATGTCGAGGAAGGGCTCAATGCACCTTGGTGTTGCCCAACCCTAGTTGACTCGACACGCCATACCTTTGCCCTACCTCGACAACCTCAACCGCCTTCACATCGCGCCTCACCACCACACCATCTCTCATCACGTCGCCCCTTTTCTCTGTGCCAGATCTAGGACGTCGAACTGTGTTTTTTCCGTGTCGCCATCCCAGCTCATCGCATGGTTTTCGGTAGGTCGCTCTAGCGGCGACGAGGTGGAGGAGGAAGGTCAAAGGGGTGGTGACAACTAGGATTAGTCATCGTCCATATCACCTACACGGGGCAATACATGCCCTTCCTAAGATGGAGCTCTTTTCACTTCATCTCAAGGCTGTGCTTGATACTATGGGGTTGGTTCTGAACCCTCAAGCAAGCAAAACGGAGTGGCGATTTAGCACATGATTAATATATTAGCTAAAAAAACTTAAAAATAGATTAATAAAAATTTTAAAGCAATTTTTCTATAATTTTTTTAAAAAAAACAATACTTAGCAATTAAAAATATATGCGTATAAAAAATGAGAAAGTCCAAGTCTTTTAAGAAACTTTCAGTCTACTTAACTAAGACTTCAAGCTTGAGCCATTTCTTCGGATTCATTGTGACCTTTGAGAGAGGACTCCTTTTTCTTTTTCCCATTTTTTAATGACCTTTTTTTTGTTCATATCACAGCAGAAGCAAGTACAATAGCTAAAATTTTACTATTACTTTACTGTGTGTTGCTCGAGGAGCCTTGTGACAGTAAAAACAAGCACATAAAGTCACCCCAAACTGAATCTATGCTCATGGTTTTACACTATCCAAATGCAGCCAAGCATGTCCAAGCCCAGGACCATACACCTGAAAACCTGAACTTTGGCATGTCACATGGCACACCATGCCAAAAATATTCCACATTTTGCATTCCTTTCACGATCATCAAACATATTTCGACATATAATAATATTACATGCTAATATATTGTCTATGTAAGAACTTACATAACAATAATATGATTACCTACTCTGTTGCTGAATAATTGTCACAAGATATTATTCATATCCGAAGTTTAACCACTTATATTTTAGCAATAAAGTCATAAATGTCTAAAAGTATACTATGTTATGAAAATATGTTAAATACAATTATACAATTTTTATTCGTTGAAACATGATATATCAGTGGTCAAATTTGAAACTTTTGTTTCACAAATTCCCGGTATCAGTAGGGAGAGAGAGGTTAGGTTGGGTCCCATTTCTGACTGTCAGTGGGTCCCACCCGGCCGGACTCCTCATCAGAATTGACCGGATTTGCTTTGCCGTACGGGCTCCCCGATCCAGTGCTTTTGCATTCTTGCACGATAACGACAACGCAGCAGTAACAGCTTTGCATTGCACACACCAAGATCAGCAATGACACTCACTGTGATGCGTTTTCTTTTGCTATGAGCACTTGAACTGACAATGATAATGAGACATCAAGAGATTGCATTACATGAGCAGTGTGTGTTACTGCTGATTGCTGAAGAAAAGAAGGTTGCAACCCTGAAAAAGTTGTCTGCTTTAAATCTTGAGTTAACCCTCTTTTAGGGCATCTTACATTTGGAGTGAGTGATCTCTTCTGCAGAATTCTGCTGATACTCTTGTGTTTTAGGTAATGAAAACAGATTACATGTCCGGCTTCATTTATTTTAGTTAATGAAAATGAATTACATCCCCGCCTTCTGTAGTTAGGCACCCAGCCAGGGTCATTCAGCTGCTTGGGTAGATGCAGCCTTGCAGTAAAAATGCAGATTCTCCCATCATCAATGGACAGTGAGGGGCAGAGATTGCATTCGTACCACAAGGCTGCAGAGAAGCAATTGCAACAAGTACAGAGAGATGAGCAGCACACAGTTGAATCTGTAATCAGGGCTGTGGCATACTGGCATAACAAGAGAGACCAAGGGTGAGACGTTAAATGTCTTATTTGAGATATTTGAGACAAAAGATGCACTACTACAAAGACTTTGACAAACAGCAGTCTCAAATCTTTTTAGCCCTTCCATATTCTTTTCCTATCCTCATCTGTACATTCGTCTACACATCTTCAGTACAACATCATCAATCGACCGTGGCAAAGGGGAGGGGTATAAGTAGTAGTAGGAACATTTTACCTCATACACAAAGACTTCCACTTTTTTTTCTGGTTTTAAGACATCCTCCAACCACCTCAAACACACAAACACCATCCAGAGATTTGGCTTAGCCATCAATTGATCTCATTTGGTTGATGCAAGAATAATTTATCTCAGGCTTTCGGGATCGATCGCAAAGAAACTCCATGCAAAAGTTTAATGAATCCGAGGAAACTGAGCTTTCCATCGGCGTGTCTGATCCAATCTTGGAGAACAACATGAAGAGGGACTGATGGACCAAGTCCAAGTTCCTAACAGATGAAAAAATGTAACAGTTAGAGATGTTAAATAATCATGCAAAACAGGTAATTCAGCTCAAATCATACCGATGCAAGCTCTTCGATTACAATAGGCCGGTTGCCCTCCTTATCAAATAGCTCGTATGCACGCCGTGCATGCTGCTCCCAGGTTTCCAAAGCTTCCATCTGATAAACACTGACGGCAGAAGCAGCAAACTCTTCAAAATCCAATTTTCTGTACTGAAGAGTGCACACCTAGTACCATGGCTTGAGCAGGTCAGTGTTTATCTCAGTCCGATATACTAACACGAGAACGTTCTATTATAGAAGCTTACCGTGTTAACGAAGTCCACAACCCTAGAATCCTTCATTGCATCTGTAGAATTCTTCACCAAGGCCTGTAGGTCCATTTACTTATTCAGGAATTGATGCTATATATTAGATCAAGTAAAAAAAGGTGAGACTACCTACCGCTTTCAAATTTTGCAAGGAGATATAACCATTCTTGTTTGGACCCAACAATTCAAACTGCTCTCTTAGATAGAAGAGTTGATTTGCCGTCAACGTCTTAGCTAGGGCCTGCAAAACGTATGGACATTGCTTAAAATGGCTAGTTGGTAATGCCATCAGAATCAAGACATACTGGTATAAGCCTACTTAAACTGCAAAACCAAATGTAATAAGCCATGTTGCTGTTACGTGGATAACTCAACACTTCAAAATTAAAAAATGTATAAGAACCATGAATGGTCATTTACAGACCAGATAAGAACACTACAAAGGTCTTTTTTTTTCAAGTCTGATTAGGTGCATACCCTCAAAGCAGACTTCCGCAGTGAAGACGAACTGATATAAGCTCGCATAAGCTTGTAGATTATCATATCTAAAGGTATTTTCACTTGTTGAGAATTGCGGATCCAAGGATGACCTGCAGGTATCACGATGCAAGTGAACAATTAACCATCACTCGATAAAAGGATAGTACCACCATATGACACTTACAAACAAATCTGATGCTTACTGAGAGCTTGTGCAGAAGTCATCCTCTTGCGGTAATCCTTGTTAAGCAGCCGTTTTACAAAGTCTTTAGCTTCGGCAGTGAGAGTAGGCCATGGAGCCTCATCGAAACTTGGTTCTGCCTTCAGTACAGCTCGAAATATTCCTGATTCAGTGCGTGCCCAGAAAGGACGGCTCCCACAAAGCAAAATGTAGGCAATCACTCCAATGCTCCACATATCTGCCTCAGTGCCATAAGATCGATGAAGCACCTCGGGAGCAACATAATATGCACTTCCAACAATGTCATTAAGTCTTTCATCTGCAGAATAAAACATCGATATGGTATCTCAATACATTTATATTTAGTTTGGCAAAGATAAATACTAAATGAGGATCAAAACTGAACACCGTAAGTCTAACCTGGCTTCACAAAGTCAGACAAGCCAAAGTCTATGACCTTCAAGGCAGAGTTTTCATCCTTTGAGGTGAAAAGAAAATTCTGGAAAAGGGAACAAAAAAATATGATTATTTACAAAAGAAATGCATTTGGTCTGCTGACAGCCCGACTCAATAGTAGACTGGGTAAAAAACCAGAAAATTTACAGAAATAACAATAGACGAGAAAATGTCTTATTTCAGTTAGAGCCCATATTCAACATTAAAAATTTTCCGTTTGTAACATGAACTTAACGTTGGCTATTAATTGTTTGGCAGCAAGTTTACCTCTGGTTTCAGATCACGATGAACGACACCTTGGAGATGGCAAAATGACACAACACTCAAAATTTGTACCATAACAACCTTCGCATCTTCCTCAGAGTACTTTCCACTTCTGCGAAGCAAGAAAGTGAGTTCTAGCTCAACCCTAGCAGAATTAATTACAAGCATTGTTCCAAAAATAAATATCATGACTCTAATCTATAAGTACCTCGCCAAAATCCTATCTAGTAGTTCACCTCCTTTACATAGCCTGAAACAGAAAAGAGGACAGTTGCATTAATTTAAATGTAATAAAGTGATGGAAGTTGCAGGAAAGCATCATTTTTTATATGTATATTGGATTTTTCATTTGACCAGGATATGTATCTTGGATAATAAACAACTGATCATAGATGAATTATGAGCATGGTAAGCTGACACCCTTAGTGAAATGGCAATCTTTATTCTTAACATCATGCATTAAATTTTATATTTTTGATAGCAACCATGGCATGATGGGAATATGTTATTGGGATTGAAAGTACAAATTCTTGCTGACAGAAAATAATTGATTTATATATCAATGCTTGGGTACTCATGTATCAGGGTAGTTTCCCAAACATTAATGGCAGAATGACAGGAACAAAGCCAAACATTCCATCAAGATGAAATAATATTTTTTTATCTCTGAACCTTCTAATGTATACACGACAAGAATCGCATGCATGGCAGCAACATATGCAGACAGAAGTTAAAGGAGAGCACTGTATGAAATAAGTGCCCACTTACTCCATAACTATATACACATTATCTTCATCCTCAAAAGCGTCATAGAACTGCACTAGGTTACTGCGTCCTGTCAGCGAACTCAATATTCTGACTTCTCTTCTGACATCTTCAATTGCAATAGCAGTCGTCATCTGCCCAGAGACTTATTTTGGTAAGAGTAGAAAGCAGCATGAACTGGCAGGTCGCACTAAGCAGCTATTAAGTGCAAACGAGTAATGAATTTGCAAATAAGTAAAACAATCCGCAAGCCAACTATTTCTATAAGATTAATCAATTATATTACTAGTTAGTTAAAGCATGCAATTACAACAATGCCAGCTCAACATCCATTTATCAAGGTAATGGGCAACATATGTAGATCTCAAAGCACAAATTATGACACTAGCCAACAACCAACTACTGTTCGGTTCAATGCTGTACAACAGTGCACTAGACAGACAATAAGTGATGAATTATGGGTGAAAAGAAATAAAATGCCTATCGCTGGAGTTAATGCCTGCAGGACACGAATAGCACTATAAGAATCAACCAAAGCTACACCATTTACTACATAATGAAATGAACATAAGTATCAAGTGACAAGTGAAGTTCTCCATTTGAAATCCAACAAGAACTACACTCCTGTAACTGTCTCTGAGCTCAATTTTTTGACTGGAATGAATAAACCAAGAAATGCAGCATTGCTGTCATTCCACAATTGACTGACGAAGGACACATGCACATGGAATGTGAGCAGCCAGGGTGGGGCATTGCGCCCTTGCATATGCAACAGAAGGATTGCCAGCTTTGCTCATAGAAGCACTGGACTGGCCGGGGTTGCTTAGCCTCTACAGGGCCTTAATTAAATGACCCTTGATACAATAGCAGGGAGGCGTGTTATGAGCAAACTCTTCCACAGTATTGAAGTATCAAGCTGTGCAGCTTCAACAATTCTTCTCCCTTTTGACCTGCAGATCTATCCAGAGAGGATCATCTGCTCCATTTACCCCGATGATGGAAGCGTGAGGACAAAAGATGGTGGCACCAAGAACTCGACAAACGTTGAAACAATGAGCATGGCATGGAAGCCCATAAATGCAGCAGGAGGCAGTCCACGTCCAGATGGATGGTTATTTCATGGCATCTTGGCATGAATGTCTCAAGGCGGCGAGCTTTACCGGCACGGCGAGGCTACCTCCCCACCAATAATCACGAGCACCCCCGGAGCTAAAACGAAAACGAAGTGCCGGCTAAAGGTAGTTCCTTTTTTCAATGTCCGCGTGCTTGAATGAACCAAGTCAAATCAATCAACGTTCTACCGAATACTTACCATATTGGTATCTACTAAGTGCAAGAAAAAACCGAGAAATGGACCTAATTAAGACCCAAAAATCACAGGTGTATCAAGTGAACTTGATTAAAAGAAAAGAATGGAGAATCCAAATGCAGTAAGTATTTTTAGTCAACACCTAAAGAACTCGAGATGAACCTAAGCGTCAGAAAAGACTGGATCTTGACGACAAAACTGAGCAGAAACAGCATCATTCAGACGTGCTGCCATCCATTCACGCAGGCAAAAAAAATTTGGTCAAATGCAGATAATGCAGGGAACTGAACAACAGTGGCATTTCTTCCAGGAGGAAATGAATGCAAGCAATTCAAGAACAGAGGCATGGCAATAGCGAGAGTGCTAGAATCCGACCTTGGCTTTGGGGATGACCTTGACGGCGACGTCCTGGCCTTTGTGCTCGCCTTTCTTGGCCTTGGCGGAGCAGGTGTAGCCGAAGTGGCCGCGGCCGACCTCGTCGCCGAGCTCGTACTTGGCGAAGAAGTGCTTCGAGAAGCCGAAGCTCTTGTCGAGGCCAAGCTCCGGCTCGCCACCCTCCGGGATGGACGCCTCGTTGGGCTTGACCGAGCCGTGTCGCCGCGCCAGGAGCGCGCGGATGTGCTTCGCCGGCGACGGCGGCGGGAACGGCCGCTTGAACCCGCCACGCGCCGGCGTCGACGCCACGCTCGAGTTCGCCGGCGAGCTCTTGTAGCTCGACGGCGGGAGCGGGCTCGGCAGGTAGAACGGAAACTTGGGCTGCTTCGGCGTGCCAGGCTTCGCCGCCGCCGGAGCAGGCGAAGAGGCGTCGTTCCCGGCAACGGCGGCATCCCCGACGGCTACACGGGCGGCCTCCTCCGCCGCCTCGGACTCCGGGATTTGCCTCGGCTTGCCATGACAGAGACCCATGGACCAGATCAAAAACACGACGGCTCGAACTCAAAGACCTCGAATCAAACCAAATTTGAGAAATTGCAGAATTCTCCCAGAAAAAAACGAAGCAACGGTGGGTCAAAGAGGCATCATGCCATCTAAAGACCCCGAGAAATCATCCTGAATTGCTCGCATGGCTTGTCAAATTCTTCAAGCTAACAAAGGAATCTCCAAACCAAGAACCTGCCCGAAATTTGGATCCCTGGAACTGAAAAAACCAGGCGAAAATCCTTTCCTTGGAGTGACCAACTGACCGTGCAAACGCACACAGAGCCCAGGCAGAGCAAAATGCCACAGAAAGCAAGAGAAGCCTGGACTGAATGGATTGATCAGAACCACAAGAGCAACAAGAACATATTCCTTGATTCTTGAAGTGGCCAAGCAATTGGAAAAGGTGGAAGCTTTGAGTGAAAGGCTTGGATCAGAGGGGAATGGGTGCACAGCTGGTGAAAGAATATTGTGTGAATTGGTAGAGAGAGAGAGAGGGGAGAGAAAAAAAAAGGGTGGTGAGGAGGAGGACTGCCTTTGCCTGCCTGGTTGCTTTCTCTCTTCCTTTCTTTTGAGCTCTTTTTCTTTTTCCAAGTTCTTTTCTTTTGGTCCTCTTGCCTTTCTCTTTTATAGCTCTCCTCTCTTCCTTGTCTATGCGGCTGTGCTTTTGTGAGGGAAGTGGGGTTAGGGGTGGCACACTGCCATGGCCACATTTCTTTTGTTCCTGTTGCTGTTGCCATCTTACTTGTTGCTAGTAGTCATCACTCACTCATCTGGGCAAAAGAGCAATTGTTACTAACTAAACTGTCACACAATATACAGCTCTCTCTTGCTACTGCAAAATTACTACTCAACATTATCTGAATAGAAGTTTTCGTACAATCTGAATAGAAAATCACTATAATCTCATTAATATATGTATATAGATATATCGCAAAGTTTTCATCTTTGGGATACCATTTCATGCCCTAAAGAACATGCTGTGAGAAATTCTACTGGTGTTTACTGAAATGTACAGACATGGGTTTTTTTTTTGGTGCTGAAGTCTCAGTCACAGTATCACTCTTCTTTCTGAAGAAATGGCACAGCACACAGGCTGCCCTTTTGATCTCCTCCTCCAACCTCCCAAGAGTATTAAACAGGGGAGTAATGGAGGCATCAATGCTGCTTGCTTAGTACGCCCCGCCCCCCCCCCCCCCCCCCCCCCTCCCTCTGCTATGACTCATCGCCTTAGCTAAGCATGTTGAATTGAGCCTGTGGGTTCAGAAAATTTCTGATTGGTTTGCATTTGCTCCTCAGATCTGGACTGTTTCCTGGTCGTCGGAATCATACTGCAAAGGTTTCTTCTTCTGCCAGAAAGTTATACCACATGGGGTTGAGGAAATAAAATGTAGTAAGAACTTTTATACTAAATTTTACTAGCGATTCTATGAGCTATGAAGAGATACCATATTTTTAAATATAAAATTTGGTATCCTTATGTATCAAGTAGTAAAAATTTCAGTACCTTTGGAGGACCGTAAAATTTCTTAAAATTTATACACGTTTGCTGTAAAAAATTAGTTTAATTAAAATTGGTAAATAATTTATATCAAAATTAGTAAAAATAGTTTATATTAAAATTGATATTATTTAATTGGTTTGTATTTAAATTATTTATGAAAAATATATGGTGAGTGTGTGTATGCGTTGATACAGATCAGATTAAAAAATCTGTGATGAAGGATGCTTTTTAATTTATATGTAGAAATTAAATTTAGAAAATAGATGAAAAATTGTTAAAAAAATTTAGAGAAATTTCGAATGAAAATTAAGAAAACAATTTTCAATAGTAACATGCTAAAATTTTGGTGACCTAGATACATAGTAATAGACATGGTCCAGTAAAACAGCAAGTGGAGATGGCCCAGCAAGCCACAGCGTAGCGACGGACCAGCGACGATAGAGGTGAGATTGACGAGTGGAACCAAATTGTCAGCAGCAGCACAGAGGCTGATAGACGGGACAAGCTTATCAGCGGGCGCGGACGCGTGCATGACGACAATAGTGTGGCTTACAAGTAGACCTATCAGCGAGCATGGGCGCATGCGCAGAGAGACGCTACGACTGATAGGTTGGTATGCCTGTCAACGAGTGTGAACATGAGCGTGGCGAAGACTCAACGACTAATAGGTGAGGCTGGTAAGGGTGACGTGTCATGTGCGCATATGGCTGCAAGAGATCCAAAAACAACGTGGCACATTCTAATTGGAGCGAAGGCATTGGAATAGTAAACAAGCAGAATTCTCTACGGATATGAGTCGAACTATATAAACTTCTGTATAACCGATGGTGTGGTGCAATCTGAAGCGTGTATTTCAAATCGGACGGCTGAAAATAAATAAAGGAGTGATTACGAAATGTTAGGAATATTTAGATCTTTTTCTTTGTGATTTTTTTATATAAATATAGGGTAAGATATTAATGATTGATATACACAAAATTAAGATAATTTTTATGTAATTTTTGTAAGCATGATTTTTAGAATAAAAGTAAAGTTTATCAAAAAATTTATATGGGAATTATTATCTTTTTTTACATACCTAATTTTTTATTTTAGATTAATTTATTTGCTCTCGATTTGATTTCTTATTTTCATATATCGTGTTATTAATTAATTTGGGTTTAATTAATTTCGGTCAATCTATTTTTGTTTCGTTAATATCTCGAAAATCCAGAAGTTGGATTGGGGTGATTGCAAATTTTATTTAGTTTATTCATTTAGAGTTATGGATGTATGGTTATAATCTATTTAGTAACGAATACAGATTCAAAAAACACAGTTTTTTCGTTTTTATAATTAAGTAAAATTGTTAAATTTTAATTTTATTTTCTGCAATCATTTACCCCATCTTATTTCTAATAAATAGATCCTACGGCTGTTCTAAATTGCATGGACATAAGATTAATTTAAAACAACAGCGGATAAATTGCAATTGCAATGTATTGTTTATCGATTTACAGTGTGAGACCTTGCATTTTCAGTCACAAGGTAAACAGGCACAGCACTCACGTTTGCATAAACGGCACCAAAAACTTGTTGGAATGATAACTTGGTAAGTGGAATTGTTTTCCTATAGTGACACGCACATCTTTTGCGTGTTGGGGAAAAAAGGAGTGGAATTGTACTCCCTCACCCCATGCTAGGTAGCCCTTTTTTTCCGCACTATGAATGTGTCAAACTTACAACTTTTCGGTTCAAGCGATCTTAAAATGCTTTATACAAGAAAAAAATCATACCATCCAAATATGAATAGAACCATTTAGAGGACTATTAGTCAAGGATTTGGACTCCTTTTCATGAAGTCAAAAATTCAAGTTCTAAGGATTAGAGAGGTCTTCTTAAGAACCTTATGTTCTGAAAATTCTCACTTAAGACTATGATGGGTAAGAAAAATATAAGCATCTGGTGAGACACTCAAGAGGAAGCAACCTGCCCTGCTGATTTATGTGTGAAGGGAGTATATTCCACTTATTGGATATCTTGGATTAGCCACCTGTATTTTTTCCCAATAAAATCAACCATTTATCTCTGAAGGAGAGGTAGGCCTACATTTTCATAAGAGGAACCTACAGCGACAAAAAATTTCCCCACACATGTTCTAGAATAATTCCTTTTGTTTGTAAAGATTTGCGCATATAAACCCTGCTGCCAGTGCGCTGAACTGCTGATATGTACTACATTCTTTGCACACCCTTGGTTGGAGCAGTGCCTCTACATTGGGATGATTCAGGCTGCTTCACCTACAAACAAAAGGAAGAAACAAGCAGCTAGCTTCAATGGAACTGTCCCAATTCTGTTGTCCTCTCTTCTGCACAACTCACATAAAGAAAAAAGGTTGGAATTAGTATTGTATGCATGTTGGGACTAGGGTTGCGACCTGCTTAATTTCAGGGTTTGGGTCCCTCCAGCATCATTAGTCCCCTAATTATTCAGCACTCGATACTACTTGACAGTTTTCTTAATCATTCTTCTGCTTGACAACTAGTACCATTGTTGTTAATTAATTTACCAAGAGGTTTCAAGGGTAACTGAAACAGATGAAAAGCTAGTGATTATTGCCACTCATGGCATGGGGCACTGTGGCATCCACATTCACCAAATCCCAAACAGGCCAAGCAAATAGTGCCATCACCTTGTTTTGAACAAGAAATGGGAGGAGAATGAAGGATAGCATTGCTTTCATCATCCACTAACTTATTGAGAAAATTGGAGGCTCAATTTGCCTGCCCTTTCTGGAGGTCCACTTCGGAATTGCCCATTGGAAGAAAAGACCAGATCATGGGGACAATTCAGTTGAGGAATAAAGAGAGGAAAGTATTAAAATGGCAGGAGTGATTACAGCAAAAATATGGCAGCACTATCCACGAATTCATGAAAAACTGTTCTGTCTCTACCAGAGTAGTCTACATTGAGTCTTCGTCCAACTAAGCCTAAGATGTGAGCTTGGCAATGTCCAAGATTTAGCCTGCCTAGATACCCCTTAATAAAATAATGTCACTGTTGGGTTCTCCAGGTGTGAGTTCTGATTCCATGTTCTATGCAGATATAGAGAACATCTAGCCTCCAAAGGGTGAGCATTTGTACTCATGCCTTCATGTTTTTGTACTGAAGTTTGTTGATACCTCTGACTTAGGACATATATATAGTTCTTGAATACCTTTTGGAAACCTTATAATGATGATCTTCTCTTTTCGCTTTCGTATCGTTTTACTTGCATATCTCTGTGATCGTCTAGATTTCCACAACCGATTGTATCAAATTGCTTGCAAATACATTATGTTCTACTTAAAGAACTTGCAAGAGAAGCAAGCACTTGGATGAGGGAAAACAAAAGGTAGTTGAGGGAAGGATATAATAAAGATAAGAGAAACATGGGGTAACATGGACCAGGGGTACTTTCATGCCATTGCAAGAAATCCCCTTTGCAGTTGAGCCATGCAATCCTTCTGGATTACATAAGCTCCCTACTTTGATTGCAACTACTTCAGTATGTGTCAGCAACTGTGTGGAAAGCTCTATTTTGCTGGTTTTGTTTCGACAGTATAAAATTAGTGGCTAAACAGTCCAATCAGGAAGCAAACTTGATGCCATTTGCACATCTCACTATCTCAGTCTCTTACTTATACCAGCAAAACTAACTGCAAGTGGTTCTTGCTCAAAGCATCATAGAAGTATAAAAATAGTCACATCTCTGTCACTGAACCCTTTTTTATGACAACTGAATTACTCTCATGCACCTTCCTCGAACTCATCCACACATTCTTCCTACCATACACCCCGTGAATACTTGGGTGTGTGCATCTTGTCGATGCAGAGACCGGAAGTTACTTCCATTATCCTAAAAAAGATCCACTATGTAAAAAAATTATCCTAAAAAAGATCCTCTGTGTGTACACCAAGCAAATCCGAGTTCAATGCTTCCCTAGTATAAGATGATGTCTCTATTTTTCATTTAGTTGTTTTGACCAGTTAAACGCATGCCAAAGAAGACAATTGGCAACTAAGTGGACAAGATGATCGAAAATGTTGGCTTAGTAAGTTGAAATGACAAGTATATCATACTAAAATAATGCTAAAATTGGTATTTTCTTTAGTCCAAAAATGAAATATGTTTTTAACCAAAAAATGTAACATTTAATTAAAATTCAGGTAGTAGATATTGGACAGATCACTTTCTTAAACCTACATTTCAAATCGTGTAATGGATATGCACGACCAGTTATGCGTAACCTCATCAGCTGAATCCGGTGGCAACTTAGTAGTTGACTTATTGAAGTCGGAGTAGTTTGATACATATTGGACTTAATTAGAGTCGTTGCACTACCATACCAAAATGAATTAATCAGTTATTAATCATAAGACTACAGACTCAAGTACAGTACTGATCAATGTTTTGACAAAAGATTATAGACTGATTATAGCACGATTAGATAATTGATAAATCCCAGTCCAAACCTAACAAGCTAGTGTTAACATTAATCTAAGAAATTCATGCAGTTAGGAGGCTGTGGAGATACCTCATCAGTCGTCACAGAGAGGCACACGTTCTTCCTTAGTTGTCTACTGAGATGAGCATGTAATAATTTGGATATCTTACTTGCAGGGTTTTGCAGTACACACAATAGACAGCTCATATGAACTTGCACTGGGGACACACATCAAGTTGTTTCAGCTCTTCTCCAAGACTTCAACTAATCATATCCTACTAATCACCAGTCAACACCATGAACTGATTGCCATTGACCTGCTTACAAGCTGCCATGTTTGAAGTGTTGAACTAATGAACTGAACACAACCAACAAAAACCAGTCTTCAGAGAAAAGAAAAAAAAGAATAAAGAACCATATGATAATATTGTGAGTAATAAGCTCTTGACATGTGTAGCTTCTGTCACTTGGATGGCTTTAGATGTACTTAAAAAAGGCTCTTAAGCAAAGCAAAGCACAAGGTCAATCTGTACTAACAAGATTGTCAGGAGAGCAAAATCCCTTTTCAACTAGGAGTACTTGGCAACAAATGAGCCCCACTGATTAGTAGTGTGTGTATGTGTGTGTATGAGGTCACATTTTGATCATCCCTGTCAGACAGCATCCATGCCATAAGTGTGCCACCAACAACTCCAGCAAGCAGCTTATGCATGAAGACGTGAGGAAGTATATCTGAACTTCCCTGCTCCTCCAAACAAATACCAACGTCTCTCCAAATTTGTATGCCAACCTCGCCAACTTTCGGATCAATCACACGACATGCAATACGAGCAAGCAAAATAAAATTGCAACCTTCTGAAACTTTTCTTTGACCTACATGGCTACATCTTCTTGGCCGGCAGCCGGCCGGCCGCCGGCGGCCACCGGCCGGTAGCCTGGCTGTCACTGTACCCGGGCCAGATGGGATTTTCCTAAAACCTGCACAACTGTATGTTAGTATGTATTCTGGTGGCATTGGACCATTCTGGCAGTAAGTAGCAGGGATGCAGCCACCGGCATCTGTTATTACTAGTTCTCACAAATTGACAACCAAACGTAAAATTCTTTGTATTTATCAGTTGGCCATCAGAGTTAGGTACTCACTGCTACTACTAGCCTGTGTTCGTCGGTGCTTGAAGCAAGATTTTCGATAAATCAGTAGTATATGATTAATTAACTATGAATTATTTTAAATTTAAAAATAGATTTATTTATTTATTTTAAAAATATATATAATTTAAAAAACACATTGTATAGCAGTTCGAAAAATATCCACATAAAATCTCATAAAGAATCATCCCTTGCTTGCGAACGGCGCCTATATTTGATGAAAGTGCTAGAGAAGATAGAGGATTGTCTAATTTTTTAATAGCTATTTAATGATAAAAGCGATACAATTAATTACTATAAAATTAAAAATATATGAGATAACTAACTTTTTAAAAAAACGTCGAAAAATATGCTTATAAAAGAAAAAAAACTAACCAACGCAGCGGTAGTATATTTTGCAGATGTTTGTTGCCATTCATTCAAGGATTTTCTGTGGGTTGTGGCCATTGTATGCTACACCCTTCTGCCCTGAACATTTCAGGGTTATGAATTTATGATATGCAGGTGATCCAGCAAGCAAGCAGGAGTCGTGCCTTCTGGTAGAGTAGTCAGGTGTTGTGGATGATTGTTCAGAATTATGCAAACATGTTGCGAATGGGGAGATAGCTAAGCATGTGCAGCTGCATAATGTAATTGGACGGAAAAATTCTTAAACTCTCCTCTCATGTGGATTATTATGCTATATTTATACACCCAATCTGTGTATATGTGTGTCTTTCTTTCTAGTTTTCCACATATATGCTTTTTAAATTGATAAACAGTTTATTTTTAAATATATATATAGAAAAATTATTTTAAAAATCATATTAATTTATTTTTAATTTTTTAGCTAATATGCTAATTTATCGTTTTGTTTTACGTGTCGAAAGAGAAGAATTCCAACTCCTCCCAAATGCATCCTTAAGTACCTTCCACTCTTTCTCTTGGATAGATTGTGTCTCATTTTCTATTAACATTTTTTAAAACTGTTAAGTGATAGGTTTTTTTAATATATATATAAGTTGCTTTTAAAAATTAAATAAATTTATTTTTTAAATTTATAAGAATTAAAACTTAATTAATCATACACGCTAATAAATCCTGTCTTCTTCGTCTTAAACTCAGACTTAGGAATCTCTACAGCAACAGCCAGTGATGGTGCCAGCAAAGTCAGTAAAGAAAAAAAAAAGAAGAAAGAGATGCGATGCTGCTACCTGCAGCTGCTGCTGGGTTTGGCTTGCCCATGGCTGCAAGAGAGTTGTCATGGTAACATCTTTTCCCTTTCACTTTATCTCTCAGTACTCATGAGTAAATTGCTCTTCTTTTTGTACATCCTTTCTGGTGTTTTGGATGGTTGCCACACCCTTTTTTCTTTGACCTTTGTTATTACCAAACAAGCATCGGATGCGCCGTAGAAAAGCTAAAAAGGAAGCCAATCAATCGTAATCACTTTCTCATCTGAAGCAAAGATATGTATAATTCTTATATATTTAGTGGAGGTGGTAGGTTCTAGATTTCTAGATCACATGATAAGAACAAATGCGTGCGGTAAAACTGCATTGATGGGTCACTGACAGGTGGGGTCCCCTCAGCGGCAGTCAAGCTTCGAGGGGAGGTCTATGTTAAGTAATAACTCCGATGTTTGATTTTATATCATTTTAGATTATGAAACAAAATAGAAGCCAAGATTTGGAGTTTAAATGTGTTTGTTGCAACATCATGGCTGTAGGATCCTTGAGCTTCAAAGCACCTGGTTGGAGACATTTGCTACCAGGGGACCCAGCTTCAACCTGCAATGGCAAATTAGTTCCCATGAGTTTATAACTGAAACAATGTCCCAAAACGGGACAAGGTAAAAGCGGTCCTAAAACCACATGATTGTGTAATGAAAATCTAGTGTTACTGCCCAAGCAACAAGAATGTATGAACAGAACACACCACAACCATATCTTCAAGTTCAACACATTAACCTTTTGAACTCATATGTAACACCACAACCAGAGATGATGGGGTTTCTAATCTATAGATGCTATGACCTCAACTTTTGATCTTCAAGCTAAATAGCCATGGAGAATACTAGTATATCCAGTAACAGCTGATCCTCTAAATGAAGAAACAAGCTCTGAGGCCACTGTCACAGCCCCGTTGAACAGAATAATTCTTACATAGACCTCTTCACCAAAATGGCACCACATTGAGCAGTGTAATGCTCAACCAACCATGCATGCATTTTTTGCTCTAAATTAGACTATCTTAGAAGTGGTTTTAGGCTTCCATCCAACTAAATTTCACCTAGAACAAACTAGCTAAGCAGAAATTTTAACAATATTTTGCATCAAATTGGGCATGGTAGCAGCTTCTGGGAACCATTTCCACATCAGAGATAACTATACCTCTGCACTTAACAAAAAAGAACCGAGTAGAAGCAGGATCGCGGAGGCCGAGAAGGTGGAGCACTTGCGAGCCGAAGGTGAACGTAGCCATCTCGTAGCTTCCCTCCCAGATCGACGAACCCAGCAACAAATCGGGAACAAAACTTCAGCACACGAGCAGCTCGATGCGGAGAGAGAGCGAGCGAAAGAACGAACGAAGCACACCTGCGGTCGACGAAAAACGACGGGTCCAAACAGACGAAGTCGTCCTCCTCCTCCTCCTCCTCCTCCTCCTCCTCTCCCTTCCTCCCTTCCTCCCCCCGCTTCCTCGCGCTGCCGGAGTCCGCCATCGACGCGCTGCTCCTCATCGCCGCCGGCGACTGTAACGGAAGATGGAGGCCAGTGGCGGCGGCGCCCAATTGCCCGAAACCTTTGCTCTCTCGTGGGCTTATACAACAATATGGGCCCAAATTTGGCCCACATCCAATTAATCTAGGCCCAACCAATCAATGGGCCATAAGTGTAATGGGGAGTGGGGCCGGCCCAGTAGGTGTGGAACGTTCTAGACGGCCCTGGAAAGGGGCAATCCCGTAAATTCGCCACCGCCTCGCCTCCGCCTTAAAACCCTAAAACCCCACGCGGCGGAAGCGATCGCTGGCTGAGGAATTGAAGTGTAGAAGGCGGCGGACGCGGTTTTTCTGTTTTTTTTTTGCTTGCTTCGCAAGAAGAAGAGAAGAGGAGAGGAGAGGGCGGCGATGGCGAGGCGGCTGGTACCGTCGCTGAACCGCGTGCTGGTGGAGAAGCTCGTGCAGCCCAAGAAGAGCGCCGGCGGCATCCTCCTCCCCGAGACGTCAAAGCAGGTAGCGCCTCGACTCTCGCAGCTCTTCCCTCGATCTCTGATGCTGGTACGGACAGGTTGCTAGTGTGGGATCCGGTTAGGGGAGTGTTCAGATCTTGGTGCTTGCGCGCGTCCCAAAAATTCCTTTCTTTCCTTTCTTTTTTGTCCAGAATTGAACAAAGATTTTTTTTTGGGGGGTGGGGGCGTGGGTTTTCGATCGCCTCGCGAAGGTTGGGGATGGTTTGCTTTAAGCCACTGCAGGTAGAGGTAGCTCTCGCTTTGTTTATTGGAGTTGAATTTGTCGGAATAAGTATGGGTATGCTGGTCTGTTCAGATTGCGTTTGCTTAGCCCTAAATTGCTAGTAATACGTTGCTATTCTAGTAGTTGAATTGAAATTGGTTGTGCCAATGGTAGATGCTACTTTTTTATTATTTGATTGTCAGATTATCATGGTAGATTGCTAGTTGCACTGTTACTGTCTTACACTAGGATGTATCATTTTGTTGTTGAATGGGGTAGGCAGTGTGTTCGTTCATTAGATAAACATAGTTTTCATAGTGTTCCGAACAATAGTATAATATATTCCTTATTATTTGAATTTTTCTTGTGAATCCAGCTGAACTCCGGTAAAGTGGTGGCTGTTGGCCCTGGCGAACGTGACAAGGATGGCAAGCTGATCCCTGTTGCTCTCAAGGAAGGAGACACTGTTCTCCTGCCTGAATATGGTGGACTTGAAGTCAAGCTTGCTGCTGACAAAGAGTATGTGAACTACTCCTTCTCCATTGCATTACTTGTTAGTGTGAATGTAGTTTTCTTCATATTGCTAGGGCAATGTAATTACTAATTACTACTGTTTGCATAATATTATAGATGATAGATCTTGTTGTGCTTTCATAGTACAACAATGTGTATGAATGGCTTCAGTCGGCAGCATGATAATTCCAATGTACCATCGTTTATGGCCTTACAGGAAAAGCAGTGTAGGAATGACATGACTTGTGAGTGTTGCAACCACACGTGCTTCCTCATTTAGACTGCTCACTGCTATCTGCTGATAGTCCAATCTTTAGAATGCTCTTTGTTTAGCTATTGGTCGAACCATGAGTGGGAACATGATCTATTATGATGTTTTTTGTTCATCCAATATTTTGTATGGTCCTTTTCTGATAGATACGCCGATCTAAAAATTATGTTTTACCAGTTCTCTAATAGTCTTACATGTGGAATTTCAGGTACCTTCTCTTCAGAGAACATGACATCTTGGGCACCCTTGTGGACTAATCTGGGTTGTCACGAATTCCATCAGCAATCAGTTGCTCAAATGCAAGACATGTTTTTGTAGCATTCATCTATTTGACAATCCTCCGGATACATCTCTTTATGATGTCATAGAATTTTGGCTAAGAACATGAACTTCCTTTCTCTGTTGCGATGGAATTCAGTAAACGTTGCGCATTTGAAGAGCTGTTTCCCACCTTTTTAATCTGCTCCTTGTCTGTTATGGCTTGTCTCCGTTCCGAGTGCTGGTTGGATGTATCGGTGCGACAGCTTTCATATTCTGGCCGTCTAGTTTTGATAAGCGGATATGATAATGGTTCCCTCGTTAAATGGTTGATTGCTCGTTAAATAGTTGATTGCTTGAACCCTATTGCTGCTATCCTCGCATCCGATTGGGGTACTACACGAATTCCCCTTGTCTACTAGTATCTTAGCTTCAGGCTGTCGCAATCGCGAATTATCGCATGCAACTTTTTGTAGCAAATGTCATTGAAACATAGATGGAGTATTTGTCATCTTTTGAAACTATTTTTCACTATTCCCTCATTGTCATTAGGTTCGGCAGAACAGAAAAGTACAAACATTTTCAGGCATTTTCAATGTCATCACAAAAACAATCAGATGATTGGAACTGTCGTCTGTTCGGGAGGATGTAATAATCTGAAATAATGTAGCTAGCGTCTACTGATACTATTGTCTATCACAATTAGCTCAAGGATCCAGCGATCAGAATTCACAACAGCGCCAGCACGCCGCACCTCAATGAAAATCCCTCCCGTTGGCGACTGCAGATCTTTGAACAGCATCTGGGTACAATTCATGATCGTTTCTCATAGGCATTCAGAAATCTTTGAGCAGCATCTAGATTCAGCTCTTTGTAAACCTGGAGAAAGGAATAATATAATGAGATCTCAAGGCAGTTTTGCGTGGTCATTATTATTGAAGTGATGGATGGGAGTCAGGTCCATACAAGTTTCTTATGGGCTTCTTCAAATGTCTTGCAGAACAACTCTGCTTTTGTAGTTCCAACCTGAGAAAGTAAAAAATAACATGTTAACGCACAATTAGAAAGACCTGTTTCATGGAGATAAATGCAGCAGACTACTCTAGGACACCATTTAACCAAATATTGGTCCCATACAGCCTCAAAAAATAATGACTCTAGGTTGTAGCTTACAGATGTACCATTACCAAGTTTACAAAGGTAGACATCTCAAAGTTTTCAAACAAGGAAAAAACATGCTACCCAAACTCATACTCATTTTGCCAAATATTTAAAATTTATTACCAGGTTGTGAATCTTATAACAGCATACTTTTATACAACTACAATCACATCCAAGGATATCTTTAATTTACTAGTATTTCTTAATGGTCTACTAACTAATATAAATGGCATGTGATATTACACAATCTTTTTAAAATGTTCATCTTTGTACTGAATTGGTAGTTTCCTAATACAAAGCAAAATGGAAAAGTAAATCTTACCTTTTTCTCAGCAGCCATCTTCAATTTTCTCATGAATAGATCTGTGAAGCATGCAAGAAAATTCATCATTATTGGTAATGCTAGCTGATATTACTTATCGGAGGGCAACATATGAGAAACACATCTACAACAAAAAAATTCACATCCCCTTCATTCAATGTTCATCCAAGTCCCACAGGAAGTAACTGCCTTAAGTCATATTACAGAAATCACCAAGCCACTGCACTAGAGAAGATATGTCTATTACCAAAAAAAAAGTCAATATTATCTTCCACTCTACATCATTTGCTTGTCTCCACAACTATGTTGAAGATTAGCTTCTAAACTGCCCTACCCTATGATATTCAGTCTGCACAACAAGTACACAGCCTTTCCTTCTCATTTCAGGGAGAAACTGAGAAATACATCTATAGACTTCTCCCATGAGAAAGCTTATAATGTTAGCATCTCATTAATCTCTATGACCATGTATCCAAGTGTACATAAGTTTAAACCTGGGAAAAAAATCAGCTTGTGCAAGTATCTGTTTCCACTCGAGTGTTTCCAGTTCACGATTTATCACTGGTAAATCACATAATGTTGTTGCAGCTCAATTTGGCCTTTTAGAAAGAAAAAACAAAGGTTCCATATCTATTCCCTATTATTTTATTTTGGTTAAACATAAATTCAGTTGTTCAAGTCAAGGACAAGAAAAAACTAAATGGGGAATTCAATCCCTACTGGAGCCAATTTGTAAAGAGTGATCAAATGAGTAGTTGTCCAGCAACATGTCAAGTTGATTATTAATATGGAAGAAAATCCCATGGAAGTCATGTGTTCATGTCCAACCATAGAGAAGAAGGATTGTGATGGAAAAAGATAAACTACTGTGGCAGGGCCTCAAGATAAAGGCATAAGGGTACTTAGCGATTGGAAGAAGAGAATAAGCTCCCATGGGATTCACATGAACAGGGATGAAGCAGGAAGGGCAAACATTACAACATAATAATGAAAAGTTAAATGCCTATTGCAGGTCTAGTTTTCTGTTGTAAGATAAGATCAAAAGCAGAGCAATCAAATATTTGTCGAAAAGCCTTCAGTACCAACTGACTCATTTTTGTTGCCCCCTGTTGCCTCCTGCAAGCAATAGCTTTATTAGAAATAATTACTAAATACAACTAGGTAGCATCTAGCTAATTAGATCACACACACCTGAGCCCATGATTGCTCTGTGGTGCCTTTGCTCGATGTCCCTGATTCAACCTACATTTTACAAAAAGGTTTGCATCAGTTAAGATCAGATCACAAGATTTTCAAACAGGAAAACAAGCACTGACCATATTTACTTCAGATCATTTTGCGTTGAAGGGTTGTATGTTGATGTTTCCATTTCAATTTACTTATCATTGCAGCAATTATTGTTACCATTCAACCCAGTTTCTATTTATAAACGTGAACCCTATCATCTAGTCCTCTTTCAACCATAGCCCTCCAACTCAACTGACAGCAAATGTTGAGAAGAGAAAAACACAAACATGTTTGGAAATAGCCTGTTAAAAGTTATTCCTAATATAAACCTACATACTTTAAGGGGCTAAAATTAGCTAAATGTGGCTAAAAATAGCCTGGCCACATAGATGGCATGAGAAACACAATCGCATGGCTCTCCATTGAAGCTTGTAGCCTAGTGACATTGAGGTATGAGCGATTTAGTATATCTTAGCTTTTAGAAGCATCTGAAATATAGAAAGGTGCTGATATGCTTACACACTGGAGGGGGGGAAATATGTTTCAAGGATGCTGAATAAAATCCTACAGTATTCTACAGCTCTACAACATTCGAGCATCCTCTCATTGTTTAAAAAAATGATTTTGTCCATTTTTTTAAACTAGTATAACATTGTTCGGGCAAATTCTAGTGCATTATCATCTCTAAGATATTGTGACCTACAGCTACTACTTCTGCAAACAACGCAGAGACTGAAAGAAAGAAAGTTTATTATCCAATTCGACGGATCACCGTAATTAAAGTAAGATTACCCCAATAAAATACGTACATCAGTCTCCAGGCACATCAACCTAAGAAAAGCCCACCCAAATCAGACCCAAACGCCCCGAAATCGCGGCTCCTCTAGCCCTCGATTCAAACACCTGAACCCCTCGCCAGAGCCACTAGAGCGCCGCCGACACGCCGATTCGCCCCTCTCCCATTTGCTGGAAAAGAGGGGGTAGGGTATGAGAAAGGGAAAGGGGATGGATTACGCAGTAGTCGCGAGATCGGACGACGGGGAAGAGCTCGAGCATCCGCCGGAACTCCCTCTCGTCCATGGCGACGAGCTCGCACCGCGTCGCGCCGCCTCGGCCGCTCCTCCGGCGATGGGCTCCGATCCGATTCGAAGGTCGAAGCCTCGAACTCGCTGGAGACGACGGCGAGTCCAACTCCAACCCAGACTAGCCGTCGTCTACGCGGCGCAGTCGCTTTGCTGTATTATCGGGTCCGAACCTGTCCAGCTTCCGGCCCAACGTAAACGTCTTAATTTAGAATTTTTTATTTATATTTTTATTAAAATATTTAAAAATATATTTTTTAAAAAAATTACAAATCTATACCCAACAACTCTATAGATTTCTTTAATAAAAAAAATACATTTTCAGAGAGCGTTAAATCCTGGTAAATATTCGTTATCCCTGTTAACGACAGTAAACTCTCATGTCATTATAGCCAAGAGCGTTTTATTCCATATTAGGGGTTACTTGTAAAATACCGTAGCAGCTCATACGAGGGAGAAAGGGACCTACCGTTTTTGTAAGGGTTCCCCTTGTCGCCTTCTACTTGAGCATATTTTCGCACCTAGGGAGCCGGATGGTTTCCTTGCAAGGGCAAGTCTAGCCATTTTACAGATGGTTCCTTAGACCATTTTTATCTATATTGTATAAATGTCTAAAAGAATACAAGAATTTTTAAATAAATCTATTTTTATTTATATATTTAATTATAAAGAGAATTTGATGTACGTATAAAAGATAATTGAGATGTCTAAAGACCATTAATTAAAGGGTTGTACTGTTAATAGTTTGATACATGGATATTATTTAAATAATATTGATAAAAATATTACATAGTTAATGAGAGATTTACACGTTATGAATAAAATATAAACGTAATATAAATAATACAATGGGTAACACGGTACAAATGCCAATTTAAAATTTATGGAGATCATCATCTATCATCCACTTATAATCACTCTTTAGTCTACATGTATTATTCAATTATTTAAGGTTATATAATCCGTGCAAAGTTGTATGCTGATTTCTTCATGTATATCTATTGTTTGAATTCACACATTTTTAACGGTTCATGTGGAAAAAAATACATATATAGCTATTTCTAGTCAAGGTGATAACAAAATTAAAGCAAATTAGATAAATGTACATTGAACTTATAACAAAATCATCCTCAAAAATATTTGAACAAACAAAATAGTTTATAACAAAAGTATCATCACTTATTAACCCTACCACCTAGCAATAATCACCACGAGTGTATTTAGGACACTCCTGCCATGGAGGTATTACAAGATGTTACAGCCTCTAGTGTGACCATTTGGCTCACCGACATCGTCCATACTCCTTATTACTTCTTATGTACTATTTGTTTGATTATAAGAGGAAAAATCAACGACTCTCCTTCCTTTTTTCTATTGATTCTAGACACATAGCCTCTTAAAAAGATTTATAAGATATTTGTTTTTAAATTACTTTTAAAAATTAGCATATATGTAACACATGCATCATCTGATGTGAACATCTGGCCACTCTTATGCATACCTCTTCTTTATATTATCATCACTCAAATTCTCAATAGCCCGCAAAAAGCCGGCATGATGGTTATGTATAAGACATACACTTGGCCTTATACTCATAACTACATTCTTAACCTACTTTAGAAACTAGTTCCGGCTTTTCAGTGTTCTCACACTCAACGACAGCGAAAACCTCGGTTACACATGATTATTTCTATCAACTCTAATTGATGTTAATATATATAGCCTCTGTACTTTTCAATTAGGAATATCCCATCATTGCACAAATATGTGAATACCCGCACTTAATACAAAGAAAATCCGTTAAAGCACACTCTGCTAAAGGATGATCAAGTGATAAAAGTGATTCGAGGTTGTAGTAGCTCTCCAAATTCCTTTACTATTTTAGCATCACCTCTCGTCATACTTGGACCTTCTTCATTTTACACGGCTATTGAAACAGTGATGTCTTTCACATATATTGACACAAGAATGATAGGGGGCTAACCTCGTTGTAATGCATTTTTCACGTATCATCTCCAAGTGGTAGTAGAATCCACCGGCATCTATTTCTAGAAAAAAAACTTCGATTGCTCAACGACTACAATATATACATTTATTACATTGATCTAAGGGTTGATTCGAAAGACTCGCATTAATCAGTTGCACACAGCTAAAAAACTTCTCTTAACTGGCCTTTTAATGCCCTTATATATTGAGTCAAGCTCTAATAAATCTACATCATATGTACCCTATCTAATATTCTCTCAACCGCGATATAACTAGAATATTACTTTATTTGGCACATCTATTCATGAAATAATAGAGTTAAAATAAGTTAGAAATTAATCATCACATTTAATACCATACATTCAATATTTCAATATAGATATATTTCAAATATTATGAACAAAACTATCTATAGTAACAAAACACAGATCTATGGACGAAACTATTCACAAATATAAAACAATACTATATATATACTATTTTATTTTATCATTAAGAATAAATATTATAAAGAGTATAATTTTTTTTACCATAGTACGAATTTACAAGCTAGTATAAATCTTAACCCTCTCTTTTCTTTTCTGTTTTTATTCAAATATAAGGGATTTTATAGTCTGCTGTCCAAAAAATGCCTTAATAGAAGACGATAAGGGGCCACTTGTAAAATTATTATGCTACTCATCTCTCACGGACGGGCCTAACAATTTTACAAGTGCATCACTAGGGGTGAAAAAATACCTAAGTAGAGGGTGGCATATGGGCAGACTATAAAAATGCTAGGCCATCTTCTCCCTCGCGCATCCTGTCATGAAATAAAACACTTATAGTTAGGATAACAAATAAGATGTCTGTAAATTTCCTAACCCCCTAACCTACCGTTAACAAGTACCAACGATCATTTGCCACCTCGTATTTAAAACTCTCTGGATGACCTATTATTTAAAAAAAAAAGCATCCCAGATAACGTTGGCATATAAATTTTTAAAAAATATATATATTTATAAATATTTTAATAAAAAATTCCTTAATTTATGGGTCACTCACTGACCAGACTGAACCTAAGTGAGGCTAAAGCATGTTTAGGCCCAAGTAAGCCGAACAAAAACTGAGCCTGACTCAGTCTAAGTGAGCCCACACTAGCCCATTCGATTTAGCTTTACATAATTAATTAATTATTATTACAAACTTAAAAATATATTTATTTGAATTAAAAATTTTAAGAAATGGACTCCTGTTTTCATTCTGTTTGGTGGTTTACTATGATAATTTAGTATTTTGAAGTAGCTATAATCTAAAAAAAGCATGTTTGTTGGTTGGCAAATTTTAAATGTTGAAAAGAAGTCAATTTTGGTGTTTTTCATTGTATTCTATTTATCCAGCCTTGTTTTTTAAATTAAATATAATACAAATATAAAAAATGTATCCATAAATTATTTTTATTGATTCTTTCATTGTTTTTTCTATGGCTTAGCTCACTAGATCATGCCAGCACCACTTCAAAGTTCAAATTAATGCAGCTCTAAGAGTTGTCTAGACAGTTTACGTGATGTTTATTTTTTATAATAAAAAAATCCGGTCTCTATATAGTAAATATACACAGCTAAAGATAATGTTTATTCATTTATGTTCCAACTTCATAAGTACAACATAAGGATCAACACAAATTATTGTCAAACAAATATGCGATGACGAATCGAAATCTGTCCGTGCAAATGACCAACGAGCAATCATCTCCTAGCTCTGGCTACGCCCTAGTAGTGGTGGCATCTGGACATGATCGGCGGGTCGGCGAACGGGCCGTCGAGTATGCCGCTCGCCATGATCCGGTACACCGCCTCGGTCATGTGCAAGCCGTCCCAATTGATGCGCTTCGACGGGTCCGCGCACTGCGTCGCGCCGGGGTCGGAGCAGTGGATGGTGAAGTTGCCGTTGTACGGCCCGCCGCCGGCGCAGCACGCCGTCAGCGCGGTGCCGGCGTCGAACCCGTTACGAGCCGGGGCGGCGACGAGGTCCAGCACCTCGTTGTAGTAGTCGGCGTAGGCAATGGTGACGCCCGGGTGTGCGGCGCGGAGCTCAGCGAGGCGCCGCTGGAGGAGGGTGTTGTGGAGGACGGTGAGGCCGTCGTTGAGGCCACGGAGGCACCCGGTGGCCGGGTCGTGGTCGCCGGCGCCGCCGTTGCGGAAGAGGAAGAGGAGGCGCGGGACGCAGCCGAGCGGGAAGAGGCCCGGGACGTACACCATGGTGGCGCCGAGCTCGATGAGGGACTCGACGGCGCCGGCGATGTAGCGGACGACGCGCGGCACCAGCGGGCGCACCCACTCCAGCGTCTTGTTCTGGAACAGCGGGTGGAGGTAGTCGTTGCCGCCGAACTCGCCCACCATGAACACCGAGCTCGCCATGATCTCCTTCCTCTCTGCAACCATTTCGGTTTATTATTATCACTGTCAGAGTTCACAATTTCGTAATTCAAAACAACTTTGGAGGCTGAAATTTCACAAATGTCGAACGAGAAAAAAACTGAAGCTTTGATAATATTTTTTTGAGTACTAAATTTAAACGAATCAAAAATTTTATTTCAAGATTGTAAACCCTTCACGATCAGAAGTTCAGAACTCAACTGATTACCTACCTTGTACACTACTATTGAGCAAATTGCATTGGCTGGCCCGTCGTTAGCAAATAGTACTAGCAACTACAGTTACAATTATTTTCCGTTCGTAATTAACAGTTCGACAATAGTGTAGTTTTCTGGCGTACGTACCGACAGCTACAGACCAACGATCGATTAGTGTGTGTTACTGATTCATCGGCCGCCCAAGATTCCAACAAAATGATCGATATATATAATTCGCTCATCGTCGTATAGACAAACAGTGAACAAATTGAATCGTACACAAGGCATGTACGAATCGATAGCACTGGTTTTGTCTAGTTTGTGCGTTCATCTACGATCGATCGATGATGCATTGAATGAATAATCGCAGGCCAGATCAGCATTTCTGTTAATTAATCATGTATATCGCTGAGATTATATATGCTGTACTAACGGAGGAGTATTAGATTAACCTTGGTCAGTGGAGGCGAGAATGGAGAGGACTTTCTTGAACCAGCCGAGCTGGACGGCGAGGGAGTAGGGCGTGATGGAGGCGACGTTGAGGTGCTTCTTCTTGAAGAGCAGCTGGTTCAGCGCCGTGCCGCTCGCCACCGCGAAGTTGGCGCCGTACCGGAAGTCCTCCTTGCTCTTTCCGGCCAAGTACGGCGTCCAGTACGGGAACCCCAGCCTCTCCCCTGCATTACATTCATCATGTCGTCATCGTCGTCGTCGCTGCCGTCATTGGTAGCTAGCTAAGCTGATCGATATGGATGCGTACCGATGAAGTCGACGATGAGGCGGCCGTCGGACCAGCGGCCGGTGGGGCGGTGGAAGAAGGTCTCGCCGTAGGGGGAGCGGGCGACGGGGCCCGGCGCCGTAGAGTAGTGGATGAAGTTGCCGGTGTCGATCAGCGAGTTGCCGAAGGTGAACAGGTGGCTGTAGCATCCGCTTGTCGTCGTGCTGCCGTTCGCCGACGGCGACGCCGTGGCTGCAGACAAGACTAAGGCCGCGGCGGCGGCAAGCGCGGACGCCACCGCGAGTGGAGGCAACGGCGCCAGCTTCGCCACTGCCATTGTTGTCTTCTTGGATAAGGTTCGGCTCGGCGAGAAAAAAATACTCGCCCCAAATAAATACACAAAAAATGCTTCGGTTAGACTGTGGCTTTCATGGGGATTTTTTTTTATAAAAAAACATTAGAAAAATCGAAATGGAGGTGTGACAAGCATCATTTTTTTTAATAAGTCTTAGGATCGGGATTTATGTTCACATTGTTTTAAGATTGCAGGTTGACTTTCACATCCTGTTTAAATTTTCCATTGGTTTTGCATCACATATCGTCAATTCCATCTACAGTAATCACTGATAAAGTAATGACGAAAAGGATTTGGCAGTTGGGAGGTCAGCATAAACAAGATTCTCAAAATGATTAAAATATACAATTAGCACCAGATTTTGTGATAAATGTGGCGAATTGGTGAAGAACTGCCGAGGTGCATGAACTGCCAGGATTTGTGCTGCTCCATCTATCTCGTTTACTTGTTTTGGTTGATTAAATATTAATAACTTTTAAACTATTAATTTAAAATCAGATAAAGTTGTATGATACATCACACGTTACTAATATGATATTTGTTTAGACATACATAATTTATTTGTAGAATAGGTGAGGGGTCGAATTAACAAATACGGCCACTGTTTTATAAGTAGTTTTATTTTTTTTTAAATAATGCAGGTTACTCCCCATTAATATAAGACTACATTAAAAAGTATCAAATCTATTTGCTTTTGCTTTAATAATAAATAAGGTTACTAGAAACGTAATATATTTTTTACTGATAATATAATAATAATTAAATAAAAAAATAGAATTGTGTCGGCAGATTCTTAAGTCTAAAGTTTTTACGGTTAATAGAACTAATACTAAATAATCGCACATAAGAAGTAAGATGTGATTTTATGAAGAACATATTTTAATATATAGAATCAATGCTACAAATATATAAGGTTATTGATACAGACGTTAGCTATATAATTAAAACAGGTTGAATAAAGTGACATCAAACATATGATATTCTCTGTAATAAGAATAAGAGAGTAACGCTAAAATAAAAAGCAAGTTTTATAGTATGACGATTAGACCTACTATATGGGGCGAAATATTAGCTTATAAAAAGACGATATATTTAATAGCTGAGTATTAAAAAATACGTATATTCTGTTTAATTTATGGTCATACAAGAATACATCAAGTTTAATACGAGAATATACGTGATCGGTTAGAGATAACATCAATTAAAAAAAAACTTGTTCAATATCAGTTAAAGTGATTTTATTATATCTAAAGAAGACCCTCCAATACACTAATATATTATAAATTCTAAGTCATGATAGAGAAGATCAAAAATTGAGAGATAATAAAATAAGATTAGATTTATAATTGAATATGAGTAATTGAAAATCAGCTATTAATGTGTTTAAATCTCTTATTGTGTTTTAACAAGTATTATTGTTATTGTTAAAACTATTTAATTTTGATTAAGTTTGTAGCAAAACATATCAATATCTACAAATTAGTTTTATTAAATTTAAAATCAAATATATTTTGATAGTATATTTGATTTGGGTTGAAAATGTTGCTACATTTTTTTCATAAATTTGATTAAATTTAAACAAATTTAAATTATAAAAAAATTAAAACGTATTATAATGGAGAAAATAAATAATAATTAATGACAATTATTTAAAAATACAGTAACATACAAACGCAATCCTGCAGTCGGTATCTCGTAGAAGAAGTGCATCACGTGGCATATTATTTTAATCGATTGCTGTGAATTGTTTTATGGTTGAAGTGACATCATTTAGAAAACACTGTTCCTATCAATGAGATTGCGTGCCTATATCTAGCTCAGGCTCGCCCATATTTGCTTGAATTTGGTTATATATTAAGGTCTGCGACCGGTTGCCATAACTAATGACGTGTTAGCTGTGGCTTAAGCAACTGGGCATTACGCTTTCTTTAGCATTAGTTGATGAGGACAACTAATGACGCGATTAGCTGGTGGCTTTAATCATTTGGGTATTACGCTTTCTTTTAGCATTGGTTGATGAGGACTAATGATCATCGACCTAAATAAGTGTCGGTACAGTGAAACGGGACAGGGTAGTGTACTCCAACCTTTGCTATTGATCGCCACACATTTTATTCGCAGGTTAAAAAGTTAGATCTATCGTATGATAAAATCATGACTTGAAAAAGCATACCAGTTCGATCTTACATTTAAAAATCACCAGAGAAAAATAATAAAATCTATACTATTATATTACGATGGGACCAAATTATAACGTGAAATCCTTAATTATACAGCTGTATATTAAACACAATACTACCTTTTTAGCTTTTAATATCTATTTTATTTTATATAAAATAATTGTATGTATGGAATATAAGGTAAGAGTTGTATATTAAATTTAATTCAACTAGCTCGGACAAAATTGTGCAAAAAAAACTCATCACATTCACTTCGGAGACTAAAAATTCCCATATTAATTAAAGAAAAAGAAAAAAAATTAAGTTGTTAAATCATGATGTAACCAAATTATAACTGTATAAATTAAATGAAATAGTTGTATGCAAATACAATCGTATCTAATTCCACTTTTTTTAAAAAAAATTGTGCATGAAATCTAATTCTTCTTTAAAAATGAATTGTGCAGAAAATAGAATTGTATGTAAAGAAATGGAATCTACTAAAATTTATACATCAAATTTAATTCTACTTGTCAGTGAAAAATTATATATGAAATTTACTGAGAGTTATATATCAAATCTAATTAGAATCGCTAATTATATTTAAACAACCAAACGCTCCAAGAGTTATATATCGATTACAATTATGTTTTTCATGATTTTAAATTTGCAAAATAATTCAAATTCGGCCTAAGTAATTACCGCCCAATGATCGCAAAATATCATCATAATGAGCTGGAATTTGCAATTACCAAAACGGAATGGAATAGCTGGGCACATCAGCGAACAGTTCCGGCCCAATCAACCCAACTATTATGAGCCGCACGTAGGCCCCTCACTGCCGTTCCTGCCTAGTTAACATGGGCCGCACGTGGCCTGCATCACCATTACAGCCCAACTAGTAGGCTACGCGGCCCATACACTATTAGACTTCTCGTTCTCGCGGCCGGCTACACTCGACTCGACGCGGCGTCTCCTCCTCCGATCTGTCTCTCACCCGCCTCGCCCCCGACGCCGACGCCGACGCCGACGCCCAGCTTCGGTCGCCGCCAGGCGAGGGGCGCCGCGCGATCCTGGAGATATGGCGCCGCTCACGGGGCCCAAGTCCGGGGACGCCCTCTTCGCCAGCGTCGAGCGCGTCGTAAGATCCCGCCCCCCGTTGCTCTGTATAAATCCCCAGAACCCTGCCTGGATCTGGCCCTGATCTGCTTCGTTTTTGTTTCTCGTTCGTTTGCAGAACGCGGAGCTGTTCACGCTCACGTACGGGGCCATCGTGAGGCAGCTGCTCACGG
The DNA here is from genome assembly GCA_030770085.1 of Oryza coarctata. Taxonomy (NCBI): domain Eukaryota; kingdom Viridiplantae; phylum Streptophyta; class Magnoliopsida; order Poales; family Poaceae; genus Oryza; species Oryza coarctata. The sequence goes on from CM061475.1 coordinate 19,054,301, forward strand.
ATCTGGAGGAGGTCGAGGAGGTCAACAAGCAGCTTGATCAGATGTATGTGGTTCTCCTCTTCCTCGGTGTCTTTTTTTTTTACCAACTAATTCTGATCGGTAGTTTGGAAAGGATTAGGAATCGAGATGGTGATCGTGTTCTAGGTGTAGACATTCGGAAATTTGCGCTTTTTGCCACCCACAAATTACACAGTGAAGCAACTACGATGGCCGTAAGAGGATCCATGTAGATTGTACTATGTAATTTTGCACAAACTACTAAGGTTCAGGTAGTCCGAATGATTGAAGTAGTTGTGGTGGTGGCTTTTAGTGAACTTCTTCTTGAAGGTATATAGTAGGTATTTGGGATTTAGAAGTTCAACGACGTGCCTGGATTTATCTTATTTTTCCAATTTAATGCAGACTATAGATCTCAACAAAATGGTGATTGATCATTTTGATATGACATTTCACGGCACCCTATGGGGGGAAATAATATGTTTAAATATATCCTACTCCAGTTTTAGAACTTCTTTACTTGATTGATTCATCACTAATGGGGTTAGAGTGTCAACCACAACTATTATATGTCCATGTATAGTGATGATATTAACTGAATCTTGACTTTGAAGTAGGATAACAGATCAAGTGGTTATCTTGTGAATATTGGGATTAATTTTTTTAGCTTATGTAGTAGAGTGAACCAGTATCTATGGCTTGCTGGCTGCTATTTTTCATAATTTACTACTCCCTCCATCCTAAAATATAGCACTTCTGGAGTTTTTCACGGGGATTAAGGAGATAAGTGAAATTAAATGGGAGATGGTTATGATCGGTTACGATGAGTAAGTAGGTGGAGAAATTAAATGGGAGATGGTTTTGATTGGTTGAGATGAAGTGAGTGGATGAAGAAGTTGCTATATTCTAGGACAAATTTTGAATAATAGAAGTTGCTATATTTTGAGACGGAAGGAGTACTACCTTCTGGCTTTGCCTTTGGACTATTTCCTAAATAAGCCAGATCTATATTTATTATCACTTTGCAGGGGCTACAACATTGGAACTCGGTTGGTTGATGAGTTCCTGGCCAAATCAAATGTATCAAGATGTGTTGACTTCAAGGAGACTGCCAATGTTATCGCAAAGGTCTTTTCGTTAAACTTGTTATTGTATGGTCAGATTGAGTAGAAACATAATCAGTCGACAGCATTATTACATGTTTCCAGAAATTATTGTCCTTATGTAGATATCCCAGAGTTGATGGTGCATTGTCTATGGGTATATGGTCTAAAAGTTCTTTTTTTTTTCTCCTTTTCGAAACAGCTCGGATTCAAAATGTTCTTGGGTGTGACTGCAACTGTAACCAATTGGGATGCTGAGGGCACAAGCTGCAGCTTTGTATTGGAGGATAATCCTCTTGTGGACTTTGTTGAACTTCCTGATACTTGCCAAGGTCTTCAGTACTGCAATGTGCTAAGCGGAGTTATTAGGGGAGCTCTGGAAATGGTTAGTTTTTCAACTACTGCTGCCTTCTTCTTCCCTCTTCATGTTGAAGGATCTATAGATACATGACAGGATGTAGTCGTTTTCATACCAAAATTCTCATGGTCTTGTTATACATGCTTTAGTTAGTTCATAATGACTAGACGACTATTAAGGTGCTATCAGCAACCAACCTACTCTATTATGTGGTGAAGCCCTGGTGTTTTTCACCATAATAGCATAATGAAATCTCTTTTATGAGCACATGATATTTAAGAATTGTTTATCAGTCAAGAGAAATCTTTTACAAGTCCTGTTCTAATTGAATTGCGATTGTCATATAGGTGTCTATGAAGACAGAGGTTACATGGGTTCGTGATATGCTTCGTGGGGATGATGCCTACGAGATGCGAGTGAAGCTTACCAAGCAAGTCCCGGAGGAATACCCCTACAAGGATGATGACTGACTTGATTTTGTGGATAGTTATGAGTTCTCACATGATGCTTGTTTGCCCGTCCGGATTTCCGTTTCTCTTTCCTCCGTGACTGATTCTGCTACGACTTGGCGAATGCTACATGAGATAAGCTGTGCGCTATATTTTACACTTGAACTCTGCATTGCAGATGTATTGTAGAAATCTATTAATTTCTGCTTTGAATTTGTTTGGTAAGTTTGATCAGAGCATTTGTGATGCTCACAAGATTTCTAGCCGTGTTGCCCCGGAAATAAAAGGGTTTTTAGTCTTATTTCATGGTACGCGATCAGCATTTCTGCCTTCTTCCTGACACACATTGATTAGCGAATGGTCTCATACTCTCATCCCGTTGTCATGCACACTAATTACTGATCTACACAGCACCGTTTCGTTTAGCACATGATTGAAATTTACATTGTTTATAGAGCAGTGATACACACGTACGGACGTACTAACAAAATTCTTACAAAAGTCTTGAAAAAAGATCACAGCCGTTTGATTCATTCGGTTGGTAGTGATGGAAAATCAAGATGCAGTTACAGCATACCGCATCTATTTTTGTAAGGAGTTTGTAAGAATTGTTTTGTACGTGTACCATTTCCTTGTTTATAAGAGTTCTATTTTATTTGAAGAAAGGGTTTTCCCCTGTTAAATCAGGATAATTTCCACGTTCCAAACTCCAAACGGCCCCGCTGATCAACTGCAATTCGAACGAACGATCGAATCTTTTACCAACGGCGAGTGAGTAGGCGAGGCCTTAAAAATTCCCCAATCTTTCACCCAACCAGAAACTGCTCTCCCATTCAAACCCCTCTCCTCTTCTCCCCAACCCAAACCCTTCCCTCCCACCGACCCGGAACCCCGTGACCGCCGCCTCCTCTCGCCGCGGCGGCGGCGGAGACGACGACGAGCCCTACCTCCTGGGCTTCATCGTCGCCAAGGCACGGGCCTCAAGTACTACAAAGGCCGCTACGTTATCACCGGCCGCGAGAACGTCGGCCTCTTCCGGGAGCCCCACAACGCCTACGACGCCAACGCCATCCGCGTCGACACCAGCCGCGGCGTCCAGCTTGGCCACATCGACCGCGCCACCGTCGCCATTCTCGCGCCGCTCCTCGACGGCGCCCACAGCATCGTCCCCGGGACGGCCGCCAAGAACGCGTGCAGCGCGTTCCACATCCCCTGCCAGGTCCACCTCTCCGCCCGCCCCGCCGCGGCCGCCGGGGTCGACCTCGTCCACGTCGACCGGGGAGTTCGCCCTCTCCGAGTCCGCCATCGTGCAGGAACAGACCAAGAAGTCTCAGGGGGATGTTGATAAGCTGTTCTCTCATGTGGGGAAAGGGAAAGCTCGGACTGAGCCCATGGAGCCGCCGGGGGATGTGGTGGTGTCTGAACTGTTCGAGCATCAGAAGGAGGGGCTGGGGTGGCTGGTGCACCGTGAGGAGTCAGGTGACCTGCCACCATTCTGGGAAGAAGATAAAGATGGGGGATTTCATAATGTTCTTACAAATCAGAACACGAATGAGAGACCACCACCATTAAAAGGTGGGATTCTCGCTGATGATATGGGGCTAGGGAAGACTCTTATGCTGTTGTTACTTATCGGAAGGAGTAAAGCTCGCAATGTGGGTGGGAAGAAGGCTAGAGGGGCGAAAAGGAGGAAGGTTGAGGGTGCAGAGGAGTCAAGAACAACGTTTGTGGTGTGCCTGCCATTGGTGTTCTTATCTTGGGTTACACAGCTAGAGGAGCACACGAAAGCAGGCAGCTTGAAGATATATTTGTGCCATGGAGAGCGTACAAAAGAGAAGAAAGAGCTGTTGAAACATGACATAGTGATTACCACTTACAGCACCTTGGGGCAAGAATTTGAGCAGGAGGGCTCACCGATAATGGATATTGAGTGGTTCCGTGTGATTCTGGATGAGGCCCATGTGATCAAGAACTCCGCAGCACGCCAAACCAAGGCAGTGATTGCTTTGAACACAGAGAGGCGGTGGGTGGTCACAGGGACGCCCATTCAGAACAGTTCATTTGATCTATACCTGCTCATGGCATTTTTGAGATTCTAGCCATTCTCAATCAAGAGCTACTGGCAGAGCTTGATCCAGCGCCCCTTAGAGAGAGAATAACGAAACTGGGTTGGCACGATTGCAGGTAAGTTTGAACAATTGTTTGCCTTGTCATTACATAGGTCATTTTTTGTAATTCACAATTGGCATGAACTAGGAAGTATAGGTAGTACTTTTATAATGGTGTTAGAGAGAATTTGAAAGAGTGAAGTGCATACCTTCAATTTCTGATAATTAACTTGCTCTTATCTGCTTATTCCAGAGTCTCCTAGGTGCTATTTCCCTGCGCAGAACCAAAGAGACAGAGAGTGGAAGCAAAAGCTTGGTCAGCATTCCACCTAAAACTGTTTTAGCATGTAATATTGAGCTTTCTGCAGGAGTTTGGTGACAGGGATTCGATTTTGCATAATTACTCAACTGTGCTTTATTTCATTCTGAGGCTCCGCCAGCTCTGCAATGACATAGCACTATGCCCATTAGACATGAAATCATGGCTTCCTGGCAGTGGCAGCCCCCTTGAAGGTATGGCCTTTTTTTATGTTTGTTAGTTCTGGATTTATTTTGTGATGATATAATATGTCCATAATATGCTCATAAAAATTAAACTGTGCTGTTTAAATTGAATCATCTTGTTGCTAAAGAGATTTCACGTATGAAGCTTTATAATAGCATTTCTTTTGTCTTGCTTTTTCTTGGAAATGTTCCCTGTTGGTTGTATCAACATAACTTAGTAAACCGCAGAAATTGCTGCATAGCCAGTGAAAGCAGATTCCTTTGAATTGTTTTCTCTGGTCCATTTCTGTTTATATTTCTGCAGATAAAGGCTTCACTTACAAAAAGATTTTCCTTGTTTATATAACAATGTTAGCAGTAAGTTCTCACTCCTTACAGAATATTTTTTTTGAGTTTTTTCAGGGCTAGTTATTCTTATTATAGGTTTGTATATCCAGAAAATGGTAAATTTTGTTTTTACTTTTCTTTTGTACTGTTTAGATTGATATATTAGGGTTGGCTTATTGGAAACCCAGGTTATTGGAATAAGTTGCTTGAATGAATAATCATCATGTGCACAATATGATCTACCACTTCTGTGGATTTTTTTTAAGTGAAGACAAGATTTAGAATGAGTAAAAATTTTCCATTTTCAGACTTGGTTCTGTTTGGATATTGGACTCCTAAAAACAATTATTTATGAGATCATTTGTTTTTTATCCTCTTTCAGTTTTTATAGGCCTTGGTTGCTTATCAAGCGCTGTTGAAAATATCAAGCGCTGCCCTATAATCCTTGCATGTTGAAAATACCATTTATAGTTACTTATAGTGAAACATGTTGCTTGCTGTAGATGTATCAAAAAACCCAGAGCTGTTGAAGAAGCTGGCCTCATTGGTTGATGATTGAGATGACTTCGAATGTCCAATTTGTCTCTCCACCAGCCAAAACTGTCATAACAAGCTGCACGCACATATACTGCCAGACTTGCATCATGAAAATCCTCAAGAGTTCTAGTTCCTGCTGTCCAATATGTCGGCGCTCCCTGTGTAAAGAAGACCTCTTTATTGCTCCAGAGATTGAACATTCTGATGAAGATTCCTCAATCAATCTCGATAGACCTCTTTCTTCCAAGGTGCAAGCCTTGCTGAAACTACTGTGGCGTTTACAGAATGAAGACCCTTTGTCAAAGTCTGTCATCTTCTCTCAGTTCAGGAAGATGCTGATCTTGCTTGAAGGTCCACTTAAAGCAGCAGGCTTTAACATACCTCGACTCGATGGCTCTATGACCGTGAGGAAGAGGTCAGAAGTCATCAAGCAATTTGGCCTGTTGGCCCCAATGCTCCAACCATGCTGCTGGCCAGCCTGAAGGATGCAGGAGCCGGCGTGAACCTGACTTCAGGCATGGACGGTATACGTCTTTGATCCGTGGTGGAATCCTGGGGTGGAGGAGCAGGCCATGGACAGGGTGCACCGGATTGGGCAGACCAAGGAAGTGAAGGTGGTGCGGCTCATTGTTAAGGATAGCATCGAGGAGAGGATGCTGGAGCTGCAGGATAAAAGACACGGAAGCTGATTAGCGGCGCGTTTGGTAGGAAGAAAGGAGGGAAGGAGTAAAAGGAGATCCGTGTTGAAGAGCTCCAGATGATGATGGGCATGAAATGAAATAGGTGCCTCTTGCTGACAGTAGGTAGTAGCATTTATACTTTTGTAGGAGTATCTCAGTGTCGTTTAAGTGCTAGTTAGTCTCAGAATTATAGCAGTCTAACTGCGTGCATGTATTTTTGTCCATCGTGGTAAACATGCACGGCGGATATGAGAAGAGTGGTGCACCGGGCACCCTCTCCTTTTCTCTTTTGTATACCATGATATTAGCGTGGTACAACAAGAAGAAAGTTCATGTATGTATATGTCACATACATGAAAAATATGTGTATGCTTCCGATGCAAAAAAAAAAAGGTTTGAGTAGTATGTGAAAATGGAGGATGCAGAGCTGTGAAGCCTGTGAACATCCAAGGCAGTATTGCTGCGTGCCCCTGTGCGTGGTGTAATCTTAGTCATCCTGCGATTCGCTGGGTTTGTTTTTTACTTTGTTGTCAAAATAAATCTTACCAAAATTTGCCATTGCTAAATTTTAACTTTGCCAATAAATTTTTATATTATATATATTTTATTATTATTAAAATATTCACAAAAATATTTTTTTCTAAAAATTTTATAGATATAATATTCTCTGATAGGGTTTTTATTTAAAGAATTTATTTATATGTTTTATTAAAATATTTATAAAAACATATTTTTGTTTAAAAATTTTACAAATCTATACTCCTAACTCCTAGCACTGAGTGGGTTTTTTTTTGAAAAAAAAAGTTCCAAAATTTAATGTGACAAATGTCCGTTGGAGGCTAGAAAACTTAGTCGCTCTACTTGTCATCCTATTTAGAAGTATTTTTTTTCTAAAGAAGAAAGGTCGGCTGTAAAATAGGCGTGCAAAGAGATTCTTACTATTTTTTAATCTGGTTATATGTTTTTATCTTCTAATGTAAAATTGTCAGACATGTCAGTCGGCCCCTACAACCTCTATTAGGATGTATTTGTCTCTACCGTATAAATATCAAAAAGAAAAATATTTTAAATAAAAATATTTTTATTTATAGATATAATTGTAAAAAAATTAAGAGTGAGTGAAAAGATAATTGAGATGGCTATTCCTGATAGGAAAAAAACATAGAACTATAAAAAGGGACATTGGTAAAAATGACAGCTCTCTTCTCTTTTACATATATATTTTATAGATAGCCACGGGTAAATGATTGCATATAAATTTTTTAGCCTCCCGCCATCGTACTTTTACGTGTGCCTCACGTCGGATTTCTCACCCTAGTGAGTCATTTTTGAAAAAAAAATATCTTAGAAAACATTGGAAGTATACATCTATAAATTATATATATATTATTTTAATAAAAATGTATAAATAAAAAATTATAAGGTTTATTGTGGCAATAGAACGAACTAAGGCAATTGTTGCGCGCGTTTTGGCGGTGTGGGCTGCTGTTTTGGCGACCTACAGACTCCAGTGGGCTGTGGTCGCGAAAGGCCGATGCCTTTCTACTGCCGCTCTCCCCTGCGTGCGCGTCGTGGGCAACATGACCGAAACGCACGGCACATCCGCGCGATTTGCTGGTCGGCCGCCGTCTTCCACCGGTGCGAGGGCTCGCGGCCTCACCTGAGTGAATCCGGCGGAATCCAGCCGAACCGACGGCCAAATCCTCCGCTCCACTGGTGAGGGCGATTCGCGGTCATGAGATGGATCTCGCGGCCAGTGCGGCGCGGTGCGCTGGTGGCGGTTTTGCGTGGCTTGAAGCCTTTCGCCGTGCACGTGGAGAGGCTTTAGCCCAAAATATCTCTTGCTCCTTGTGGTTCACGTCGATTTCCGACGCAACTGGATGGATCACGCTTCAATACGTCCACAGCGTTATCCTTGCACGCTGACTACTAGTCAGAGACACAGGGATGGTAATGGGTTATCTGATTATCCGTGGAGAATTTTTCTCTCAGGAGGAGGGTATGGTTATATACTAGCTTCCGTGGGGAATTATACGAAAAAAATAGTGTATCATCGGGTTTGATAGGACGGGTATGATACTCTGGCCTTGTAACCGTCCTCCCTCACCCTCATAAAGACCAATGAACAATATATACTACCACCCAAAAAATAAAAGCCCATTAAAATGTCTTCTGTACGCCAGCCATTAACCTTAGCTCTCCATATTCTAAGTTAGAACAGACCGATCAAGCCCTTGTCATCAATTTTTTATCATTAATTTTTCCAAAATAATCTATAATGTAATAAGATAGATGGAGTAAAGCTGTAGTTACATATGTGTCAAACTTCAGATTTAAAGGGGGTATAATAGCATCCGCTTGCTCGCATCAATACAAACTATATTATCGCCATGGACGTGGATGGCACGGTAAAGGACAATGATAACTCAGAAGATAGAAGTGCCAGGAAGGGGGATGTAGTACTATTATGTGTGTTCCAGTTGGTGGCTAAAGCAGCCAAATTGGTCGATGCTGCATCACTGTACTGTAGCGCTGGCCGTTGCATTTGCAGCCAACCAAGTCAAAAGGCCGCACCTCGCCTGATCTCTCGCCTCCTCCCAGCGGAAGAGAAGCACCAATGGCCAATGCTGCGCTATATTCTCATTCAGATGCTAATAATAGAGAGCTACGTAATCTATAAAGTACTAGTAAAAATACCTAGATATTATCAATATATTGAAAAAGAAAATTTATTTTAAATTCCACTTACGTACAAAAATACTCTATTTTTTATTAGCACCCGAGAAAGATTATGGTTGAAATTCCTAAGGTCTGCCCATGACTTGTATTGTCCTACCGTATGTTGGTTTAGAGAGGTATGGACAGTGGCCACATATGCCATAAGCTTGAGGAGTTGATGGTTTGATGGTGACAAAGTCACCACTTACCATCATTATTTTATTTATTGCACCTTTCTAAATGAGTGTACAAACTAGTAACCAAAAGGCATAAACATTTTTTTTTCAGATTCTCTCCGGGTACTCCAGATACTCTAACTATTTCTCATAGTATCTGGCTCCACTGGATCGACCGGTCGTATCCTCCGTCGTCTCTGCATGCTTAAATATAACCTCATCTCATCTGGACCGTCCATCCAAACCAGCGGACGGCGGGGCTTCCACAGCCTGCGCGCAGCGATGCAATACACCGATGCAGTACAGTGGAGACACGATTTGATCATCTGATGGATGCGCACAAGGAAGCTGTCGCGAAAGCGACGGCGGAGCAATGGCGGTGGTGGTGGGCCACCGCCGGCGTGGTTCTGGGAACGTACCGGTGTGGTGGGCCCGCGTGCTTTTGCTGGCGCGTGGATATAGCCGGTGGGATCGGGTTGGCAGTGTCTCGGTAGGTCCAGATGATGGTGCGTGTGGGGCCTACCTGGGAATTCTCTTTCTCGATTTGAATGGTTTCTGTGAGGATTTTGTTCGTGGTTTTCTTGCGGCCATTTTATTTTTTTTTTGGGCTCAACGTTGTTTTATCATCATTATCTTTTAAAAAATTATGTGAGATGGTTTCCTGTATTTCATACTGGTAGAAGAAAAGGCGAAGTTTTCCTTGAGAGACTGCAAAATCAGCGAGAGTGTTTACCTTGATTCTTATATATGCTTCTCTTTTTTTTGGAGGATTAATTAATTGGATTTTATATGCTGGAAGTCCTACAGGCTGGAACGAAATACTATGTTTGGTCTGTCTAAAAATCTCTTTAAAAAAATAGTAAGCGATTAATCTCATGTGAGAAATAACAGAGCAGCAATAGCAACCACCAATTGATGATCGTTACCCATCGCTTCTGCGTCATGGTGTATTAGCAGTTAAACAACACCGTGTTTGGTCAGCCTGAGTTTGCAGGTGGGTTAATACAGCCAGCAGTAGTACTACTCAACTAAAATTGAGCCTTCACTAAACTTCAAAGGCCACAATTAATGGGAGACACTGTTGGATAAGAGTGTCACTATAGTGCTAGTGATACCTATCTACTGTACAGATCAACACTTGAATGGGATCATAACTAAGCTTATTAAGGCACGCAAGCTATCTAGAGAAGATGGCCACGTTTTCCACGCTTGCTTTCTTACACAATTTGTTCAGACCTAACCTAACCATGAGCGGAGATAGCAGTAGAGCCAGTAGTGTCATGAAGCAAGAATAACAAAACAACATTTTTTTGTTCCCTCGGCTAATTTTTACAGGTATTTTTGGTGATTGACAATGACGAGATATACGTGACGGAGTCCAAACAGCCACCTGACCGGCTCAGGAGCTGGCTCCGTCACTGGCATAGAACTAAAACATATTAGATGGTTACGTTTATCGAGTCAAAATGGTCAATAGACTGGAATACTGGATTGACCAAAAAATTAATTGCTTTTCTCGTTTGATCTGATTCCGTGGTCTAACCGCCCAAGGTAACTAATCCTATAGTATTATTGTTCTGAGTGTCTCTACACCTGTAAAGTGATCAAGGAGAGAAACATGCAGGCACTGTCGCATGGATGGATCAATCGAGCAATATGAATATGAATATGGTTCATCAACTAACTTTCAGGGACCAGACGTATCGTGCACGTGAGTAAAATTCTCGCTTCCTTTCTCTATTAGTTAATCAGTTGGAAACTTAAAATTACTTTGCAACGACGATAATCACAGACTAATTCAATAGGCTTATGGGTGTTCTAATTAAGATATACATTTTATCTTAATTTTTATTAACATGTTTTTAAACGGTTAAACATTATTTTTCGTATTAAAACTTCTATATATAAAAGTTATTTTAAAATATCAAATAAATCTATTTTTAAAGCTTATAATAATTAAAACTTAATTAATCTATTTATCTCGTTTACTTTATTTTCATCCCTATTACTAGGGCTAACGACGGGCAGAGTTGATTATCAAACCGAGCTGAGGCGATCCACGTTTAAATTACTCTTTCATCTGAAGATGCTATAGTTTTATACCGCGATCATCCAGGCTTGCTTGTCATCACGAGATCGAACAACAACAATAAAAATAAAATAGCCTTTCATTCTTAAAACAATTAAGATAGACTGATATGGAGATAAGTTATAGTTGAACTCAAATTAAGGTTATCACATTAATAACTAATTTCTAAATATTTATATTCAAATTTAGGTATATCCTTTTAATTTTTCTTTTTATTACATTTCAATTAAATAAGTGATATCTTAGTGGAGGTCCACTTGAAAATTTTTAATTGTCGTATTGTAGTTCTGCACTCAAATTCATTTTGTGTTCAGCAAATTCAGCTTTTGTGGCGAGGCTGCCTGATTGTAAACCAAGAACAGACAACGGTGTCAGAGCTGTCGCCGATGGGAGGTGACATGAGCGCAGCCGTCCACCGACACGCTGCTCTCCGGCGCCTGCCGACTTTGTTTTGTCTTCCTACTCCTCTCAGCTCTGAAAAGTCTGTGCTGAGGCTAATTCAAATTTAGGGCAAGTTTTTATAGTGCAGTTTGTTAAATACACAAGCGTGTAATTTATATTTAAGTAAGAAATCATATTTTTTAATTGTTATTGATCACGCTTATATATCCTCTGTATATATGAGTGGTCATAAGCAGATCATCTAACGTCAATTATATTAATATGATATCAAAATTAGCATTTTTTATCTAAATCAATGTTAATATCATCTTCTACCTCCTCCTCACTATCTCCGTCTCTAATTCCAGCATCTTCTTTGCTACTACCTTTATCCCTATACCAATTCATCATGCCGTTACCATCCGACTTAACAAAGCAAACTATACATTATGCCACGCCTAGCTTCTCCCGTATCTGTGGAGTGTAAAGCTTATAGGCTTCATCGATGGATCCACGACCGCACCTCTCCAGTAGATTCCTTCATCGACTGCTGATTGTATCGAGCTCGTGTTTAACCCAGAATATTACCTATGGTATGATAAAGATCAACAACTACTAAGTGATCTTCTCTTATCGATGACTGAAAACATCCTTTAGGACATGGTGTTTGTCGCCACATCCAAAGAAGCCTAGGACACTCTTCGGCGCATGTTCTCCTTCGCCACGCATGTGCGCGCTGTCCAAGTGCGTGTCAACCTTGCTACAACCAAGAAGCGCAACTTCTCTGCTACCAATTACTTCCACAAGATCAAGAGTCTGGCCTCCGAGTTGGCTATGGCTGATGCTCCTCTTCATGATGACGAGATCATTGCCTATCTCCTAGCAGGTCTTTCCCCAGATTATAATCCGTTCGTCACATCTATGACGATAAAGAGTGAGCCCTTTACGCTCGACGATGTCTACTCACATCTACTAGAATTTGAGGCATGCTAACAGCAATACCAGGCGGAGACTCGCCTCAACATCGGTGCATTAGCCAACTTCACTGGCCAAGGTGGGCAGCAACGGGGCCGTGGCCGTGGTGGTCCTCCACCCTAGGGACGTAGACGCGACGCCCCTCCCTGTTAGATCTGCGGTCGTACAAGTCACACTGCCATCAAATGTTGGCATCGTATGTATGAGTCTTAACAGAAAGAACAACCATATACTACGATGGCTGCTACTTCATCCTACAAGGTCGACACCAACTGGTACACCGACACGGGGGCTACCGATCACATAACCAGCGATCTGGATCGTCTAGCCTTACGTGAACAATACCATGGTGGAGAAACGGTTTAAGTTGGCAATGGGACAGATTTGCAAATTATGTATATTGGTTCTTGTTCTTTTAATACTGCTACACGTCCTGTTGACTTACATAATGTTATTTACGTACCTAATATCTCTAAACACCTTCTTTCAGTTCATAAACTATCACGTGACAATAATGTATTTTTTTAATTTCATCCCTATCATTTTCTTGCAAAGGACCAAGCAACGAAACAAGTGCTCCTGGAAGGAAAGGCCTCTATCCCATAAAGCCGTCCGATGTTGAATTCTTCAAACAAGCACTTATCAGTGTCAAGGCATCCATATATCAGTGGCATGCTCGTTTTGGCCATCCCTCTACCCCAGTCGTGCAGTCTATTTTTAGTTTGAATAATCTCCAATATATCAGGGAGTCAAGTCCCTCAGTTTATCATGCATATCAATTAGGCAAGAGTCATCAACTCCCCTATACTCATGTCATTCATCGTTCTACATCGCCTCTTGAACTTGTTTTTTTAATGTGCGGGGCCCTATCCCTAAGTCTGTTGGTGGATACAAATACTACATAAGCTTTATCTATGATTTTAGTAAATTTACGTGGATATATTTGATGCATGACCACACTGAGATTCAATGTATTTTCTTGCAATTTCAAGCACATGTAGAGCGTCTCCTTGATACTAAAATTAAATGCATCCAATCCAATTGGGGCGGGGAGTACCAAAAACTTCATACTCAATTTTTTCGATCCCTTGGCATAGCCCATCGTGTTTTCTATCCACATATTCACCAACAAAATGGATCGACCAAACGCAAGAATCGTCATATAATTGAAACTGGTCTTGCTCTACTAGCTCATATCTCCATACCGATTAAATTTTGAGATGAGGCCTTCCTTACAGCTACTTATCTCATCAATAGATTGCCTACTCGAGTCCTTGATAATCTGTGTCCTTTAGAACGCCTCCTTAAAACTTCACCAAATTATTCCATACTCCGTATATTTGGTTGCGCATATTGGCCCAATTTGCGACCCTATAACCAGCACAAACTTTCCTTTCGATCCAAAGCCTATGTGTTTTTGGGATATAGTGGTTTTTACAAGGGTTACAAATGTCTTGATATGGATTCTGGACGCGTATATGTGTCCCGTAACGTTATATTTGATGAAACAATTTTCCTTTCTCCACTTATCATTCATCCAACGTTACACCTAATCAAGAAATTGGCATTTTTAATTTGAACAATTACGATATGCATATGTTTCCTACTAACCCTATGAATGTAGCCCCTCAGCATGCAGCAAATCCCGGGATGCCTAAAACCTCATCAGGATTGGCACCGACATTCCTTGCGTCCGCTTCTTCACCCGAGGCAGACGCTCCGCATGCAGTGCCTGACGCTGACTTGCCTGCATTGGAGTCTCCGCCTGCCTCTCCCATGTCCCCTATGGCAATCACAGAGGCTATGGCTGGGCTATCATCTGCCGACCCATCATCACCAGCATCGCGGCAAACTTCGTCACCGAGCGTCTGGTCTGAGGCCATGCACCACTCAAAGGTTCCTGCACCAGATCCTCCTGCCCACAATTACGGGACACGCTTAAGCCACAACATCAAGAAGCCCAAGGTTCGTACCGACGGCACGGTTACTTATTCTACCATACGGACTTTAGATGCAGAGCCTATATCGCATGTTACTGCTATGGCACACCCCCTTTAGAGGTCAGCAATGAATGATGAATTTCAAGCCCTTGTCAAGAATAAGACTTAGCATCTGATTCCTCCATGTGCTGGCCTTAATGTCATTGATTGCAAGTGGATTTTTAAATTGAAGTACAAAACTGATTGCTCCGTTGATCGCTATAAAGCACGATTGGTCGTCAAGAGCTTCAAGCAGTAATATGGAGTTGATTATGATGATATATTCAACCTGGTAGTGAAACCTTTCACTATTCGAGTCTTATTGTCTCTTGCAGTCTCTCGTGGTTGGTTTCTTCGATAGATTGATATTCAAAATGCATTCTTACATGGTCATCTTCAAGAGGACGTCTATATGAAACAACCACCTGGTTTTGTTGGCTCGACTCATCCTACTTGTTTTTGCAAGTTGGACAAATCATTATATGGCCTCAAACAGGCCCCACGTGTTTGGTTTTTTCGTCTTAGTAACAAACTATTACAACTGGAGTTTTAAGTTTTTAAGGTTGATGTTTCTCTTTTCATGTTCAACAAATATGACATTTAGATGTATATTCTCATCTATGTTGATGATATTATTATTATGAGCTCTTCGTCATCAGTTACGGATCGTCTACTTATTCAACTTGAAGCTAAGTTTGCCGTGAAAGATCTTTGCACCCTTGGATATTTTCTTGCCATTAAAGTACATCATACTTCTACTGGCCTCATCTTAACAGAACACAAATACATCCAAGACCTGCTACAGTGCACAAATATGGCATTCTCTAATAGTGCTCCGACACCTATGCTTTCCAACAATAAATTACTCTTAAAGAGTAGCGACCCTCTCTCAGTTGAAGATACTACACGCTATCACAGTATTGTTAGAACTCTTCAATATTTATCTTTCACTCACCCCGATATCTTCTTCTCTGTCAACCAGGTATACCAATTTCTATCGGCACCAACAACAACTCATTAGGCGGCAGTAAAACACATACTACGTTATCTTCATTCCACGTCTGATATGGGGCTATGCATTACTAAATCTGGGTCTTCATTGCTAAGTGCATTCTCTGATGTTGATTGGGCCAGGAACCTAGATGATCGGCGCAGTACAGGTGACTATGCCATTTTCTTTAGTGGCAATCTTGTTTCTTGGTGCTCTCGCAAATAACCAATTGTTTCTCGCTCGAGCACAGAGACTGAATATAAGGCCATCACCAATGCTACCGCTGAAGTAATATAGATACAAGTGTTGCTAAGAGAACTTAGGATCTCTTAGCTTCGGCCACCGTCCCTATGATATGATAACATTAATGATACTTATATTTTTGTCAATCCTATATTTTATCATTGCACGAAGTATATCGAGGTTGATTACCATTTTATTCGTGAACGTGTTGCCTCTTGTCAACTTGACGTTCACTTCATCTCATCCAAGTTACAGGTGGCCGACATCATAACTAAGCTGCTCCCGGTTACTTATTATTGTAATTTACGGCGCAATCTGAACCTAGTCTACCTCCGTTCAGATTAAGGGATGTTAAACATAGAAGTGTATAATCTATATTTAGTAATAGATCATCTATATTTAAAACTGTGTCTTCTGATTGCCATTGATCACGCTTATAATCTTACATGTATATGATCCTATGTATATAAAAGTGATCATGACCCATAGTAATCATTTAGCACCAATTATATTAACACAGTTTAGTCCTGGACGTATTTGACCGTACGGAACAATATTAGTATATAATTAATTATTTTAAATTTAAAAATAAATTTATTGATTCCTTATAAATAATTATACTTTAATAACTTATTCCGTTTTACATGTGCAACTTAATTCAGAACAAACTAAATAACTCGTTAGCTCGTTACAATCTCAGTCTACGAGGATTTCATTTTTAGTTTTTTATTTCTCTCCCAAACATTTAATTTTGAAATAATCAATAGGATGAAATTTAAAAAATGGGAGACAAAATTTAAAAAAGTGAGAGATAAATAAAGTTTGAAAAAGTAAAGTATTCATATATGTAAAATAAGAAAACGATAGAATCTTTTTTAGACAGAGGGAGCAAAAAGATAAAAATAGCCAGCTTATTAAACTTATCCCACATTTAGTTAGACGAGTATGATCGAGTTAGATAATTGTTCCGTTCGTTCATACACATTAGTGGCGTGATTACTTTTTCACCAGGTAGGCCTACGTATCACTGGCATAAAAAATATAACAAGATTGTCTCATGCTAGATAAAGTATGACTTCCATTCTACTAGCTAATAAATCATAAATCATAGGTAAGTTAAATAAAAGAGTAAATTACACATTGTTCGAAGTATATTTACTAATTTTCATTTTGGACTACCCCTTCTTCCCCTCTCTCTTGAGCCTGGGGACGGCTTGCAGGTGTAGACAGAGGTCGAGGTCAAAGTTGGGGAGGCAACGCCATAGAGATTGATTTAGTTGAGCTCGCGTGATGCAACGCACGCATAGGTTGACTTCGAGCTCGAGATCTGCCTCGTCGACAAGAGCTTGAGATGCGCCGAAGCCAGCCCTTCTCTGCTCGATCTCCGTCTTGGCATACACCGTCATTTGCTCATGCTCAACCTGCCCTGCAAACTGTTGATGAGAGGTAGGCATTGAGACACTGACTATAGGTGTAAAATATTTTGGGAATAAAATCTGGTTTAAAATGAAAATATCGATATATCTATATGAAACTAAGATAAAAAAAACATAGCCTTACTGTTTACTCTAAATAAAATATCTTTGCAGACTTAAGCAAAGTGAACTACTCAACTATATAAGCGCTCCAATGTACGAGCTTCTTTTTTTTTTTGACCTGAGCTCCAAAGTAGGAGTTGATTTCAGATCTCTTGTTTAATTAGTCATCAAATTGTTTCAAGATTATCTTAAAAATTTAAACTGTTTGAAGACTCGACATATTTTTATTTGGGTGTGATGTTGACGTGAAACTGACAATTAATTTGGTTTATATAGTTATAAACGGTTGCTTCTGTATTCTGTATCCAGTTTAGTTCTTAGTTGAGTTGTTGTAATATAAAATCAGTTGGATTGTTAGAGCGGATCACCGGTTGCTCTCTATAATTCCTACTCTAAACAAGAGCAATTATTTCGTCAAAGAAAAAACATGAAACAGAAAACCGAAAAAGAAAGCGACAGCTTCCCATCCCATGCATTTTTCTTAACAAGATGTGATGTGATAGCGTATCCTCTATGTTAATCGAAGGGAAAAATCCCGTCACTAGGCGGCGAAAAACGAGCGTGATTTGATTTTGTTGGCGTATCCGTGTGTAGTTTCCAACACGAAATCATTAAACGAACTAGTGCGTTCTGCTCCGCCGTCACGAGCTGAATTGAATGATATTGACTGGGTATCTCAATCTCATCTCAGTGGCCGGCTTGGCTGAAAAAGTTTACTTTCTGGCAAGCATAATAAAAAGCATCGGAAATAAAAGCATATAATATCATAATAGTAGTAGTAGCACATTCTGAGAATACTTGGAAAATGCAAAGGAATATTTCAGCGTTTAAATCCATCAACGTCAACAGAAGGAAAAAATATCATAACATGCCCCAAAAGTTAAAAATGAAGGAAGAATGTCGGATCTTTAGTTAACAGCAAATCTGCAATGGAAAACAGATCAGATATTATCCGATCTGAATTGCTCCAATCCGATACGGTAAGATTTTATAGATATTCAATGGATATGAATTTAGATGTAAATAGTAGCATATAGATTTAAATGAGAACGTGGTATCGGTAATATCCGATGAATGTGGATTATCCGATATTTCAAGCTTATTATCCGGTAGTTATTTTTATGCATAATTTGATTTTTTAGCCATGTAACCACTTTATTTTGGCTTATTAGGCATGGGTTTATACCAACAAGCTCAACTCCGGATTCTCTCCCTAATTCTTCGTGATTCTTTCTCTTCTCTCTAGCTTACATAGCCTATACCAATAGGCTCCATAACTCTATGTGTTGAACTTATTAGTAATATTGTATCTATATGATAATTAAACATCATTTATGGGTGCACTATCAAGTGATATTGCGTTACGTGTGTATGTGATGTCGATTAATTAATTGTTTTAAATGAATGCACAATTACTTAATGTGATATATTATGATGTATGTTGTCATGTGTGTATATTGATATGTTATATGGTATTATTATTAAGTAATTGTGATATTATCATTATATTATTGTCCATTATATTGATGACATTTCATACATACATCACATCTGATGATTTTAATTTATTTTTAAGCTAAACACATACTATCATCCCAAACACATACTATCTATAACAGCTTGAAATCCACTTAAAAATTTTAGTTTAGATATGCTATGACTACCATATATTCCTTTTTGTCCATTGAAATATATTAGTACTCCCTTAATCTAAAATATAAATATTTATGGCGTTTTTTTATAAGCGGAGAGGTGAAATTAAATGATATATTGTTAAGGTTGGTTGTGACTAAGGTAGTAGGAGACGGAGAGTAGCTAAAACTAGATATATTTTAGGGTAGAAATATTACATTACGAGAATAATATACTGTAAAAATGCAAGGAATCGTTCAGCGTTTAAATCCAGCAACGTCAACAAAAGTTTTTAAAAAAAATCACAAAATGCCCCAAAAGTAGAACCTGAAGGGAGAATATCAAATCTTCCATTAATTGCAATTGAAATGTACTGTTAGTACTCCACTTTTTTAATTTAGAAAATATGTCAAGTGTATTCAGTACGGTTTCTCTACCGTCCATAAATGCAAACATGCTCAAGCGTACACAACTGTTTCTCGCTCCGTTCTAGTAAAACTTATACTAAGTAATTTAGTATGATTCAAAATTTGTAGTACCACAATATACCAAAATCCATATATTTTAACCAATGCTTGTAAAAAGAATCAAAGTAATTTAAAATTTAAAATATTACCATTAAAAGAGATTTTTTTCTTAACCTTAGTATTTATAAGCAACATAGAACTACTTATACTCCGTAATTTAGAACGGCAGGAGTACTGGTATTTCTTTCAACGCCACATAGTAGAACACAGAGATACTGGACAGAGGCGATCCGCTGCTTCTGCGAACTTTCAACGCCCCATGTGCTTCGAACTTTGAAGCAGCCAAGAGCCCCCCAATGCTGTCCATTCCCTCCATATTTAAACGGTCTCGGGGAGGGCACCCCGTGACGTGGCACAGCCACCCACCAGTCTGTGAAGCTGACAGTGGGGCCAGCCCAACCGCCGAGGGAGCGGGACCCACTCGAAGTGACCCGTGGAGAGTGCTAGTGTGGGTGGAGCTGCTCGACTTGTTCCCCGAAGCAAACGCATGAGTGAATCATGGCCGATGAATGAATGATCTGTTTTTTTTTTTGTCAAAACAGCCGCAGAATAGTTTATAGTGTTCAAACGAAGCCTGCTTCTCCCTACGGTGAATTTGTTAGAACTTGGAAATTTTGGAATCATCCACAAGCACAGCCAAATTGACCTGTTCAATTCACCTAAATTCAGCAGTCCAAGGTCATTCATTTAGACCCAGGATGGAACACTAGTTTACTTCCAATAAGTAGCACTAAATGGAATAATTTGTCCTAATTAATACTACCTCCATATTTAAACACGATACCATTGGCTTCATTTGGTCTATGCAATGGTGTGCAGACCACTGTTTTTATATTAAAATATAATGATAATGTCTTAACAAAATCATAATACTATAATACTGTAAAAGTACTTATAAAAATATTATATCTATATGATTTTTATGTTTTTAAATTAAATATTTTAAGATATATTAATGGTCAAAGTTTTCAAAATTTAATTAAATAAAATCAGTGTCATATTTAAATACACAGAGGCAGTACATTTTTGATAGAAATCTGTACTAATAATCACATAATGTGATCTTGACCATAAGTAATTTCACAGCTATTTTCTTGGCATTACGCAGAATTTTGAATTTACCAAGAAACTTCAATTGAGGCCATGATATGTTGGCATTGCAGTCCCAGTCTTTGCAGGGGACAAGCTACGCTGAATTCAGTGAAAAGACAACCCCAAAAGGTCTGAGCCTGAAAAGCAGGGCGCAGAGACCCAAAGTAGGCGGCAAACATCCTCATTTCGATGGCAGAGTAGAAAGCAATTGCATTTCAACCGAGGAAAACGCAAACAACAATTTAGGAGCTCAAGATCAGAATCGGTATTCCAGAAACTCATCTCGGATTGGCAAGTAACACTATCTTTACAAAGTCTGAGAAAACAGTATGAAAACCAGACATCATGACCAAGGTTAAAGAGAGTGAACACAGCTCTCAAAAGTGCTTTGTGTGTTGGCACTGGAAGCAGTTTTGAAAGAAAGCCTTATTGCTGTTTATGTACTTGGCCGGACTAAATTTAGCCTTAGTGCGAAAAAGAGGAAGAAAATTTGAATGCAAATGGAAGATGGTAGCCTATGATCACTTGGTGCTCAATGGAATTAGTGCCTCATCTTGACCAATTCCGGTTGTTGCTGAGGTTGCTGTTATTCCTGGGCTTGCCATTAGGCTGCCAATTCCGGTTCCCTTGCTTCGGCAAATTTTGTGGATCCACCATTTGTATAGTTCTCTGCTTCTTTGCTGCATTTACACAAAAATACAACAGTATGACTCATCGCATATAGAACTAAAAGCAATGATTTACCGATCAGCAAAAAAAGTAGCAATATAACATTCCGAACAAAGGACAAGGTATTGTGGTTTAAGTAAACAAATTCCATGATCAGGATATCAGGAACCAGTTGATGTTGCAACAAGTGATAATAGACCTAATTTCACGGCAGAACGCATACCGTTATCAAATTCTTGGTAGCCTTCCTGAAGTTTTCTCTTTGTTACCTCTAGCTTTGCATTATTTGTGAGTTCTAGCTTTGCATTCTTCGCGAGTTCTAGCTTTGCCCAAACTGAATTTTCATCGTGATGGCTCGCCAGTTTCTATAGCCCCAAGCAAAGAATTCAGACCTCAAAAAAGCATGAACATCAATCAAAGAAGTGTGCATATTTTGTCGATAAAGAAATATGCTCACATCAGACGGCATAGGTTGCGATCTTCCTTGAGCTGGCGAGGCATCTTGATGCTGCTTAGGCCTCAGTTGAGGTCTCCCAGGACCAAACTCTGGATTTGAGGGCCTTGCAAGCATTGCCGCAATGAATTGCTCTCTCATCTGCCCGTTGCTCAGTTCCTGTGGTCTTGACTGCCTCATTGCAGATTGTTCTTGCTTCCAGCTCTGGTTGGGATCATATTGCTGGGTCATTGGTGGCAGCAGCCTTCTAGCTGGTTCTTGATTCCTTGTATACAGCCGGCCATTATCCCTGCCGCCATTGCTCCTCAGGTCTAAAGATAGTTCAAAAAAAAATCAAGATGTCAAACACCAATGTGAAGCCAACCACCGTAATAATGGTGATCCAAAGAGGGTCAGATCGCTTACTTCCATCGTCATCTGTTCCATCAAAGAACTTAGAACCTTGGTTTTCCTGAGGAAAACTCAGAGGGTGCTGTGTCAGATCATACCAACCAGATATGATTTCAGATGGATATGCCCACAATCCCAATTACCTCAGATAACTGGATGGAAGTGTTCGGTGTTGCAAAGAGAGCATCCTCATCCATGGAAGGAGAAGTGAGACCTCGATCACCCTGCTCCAAGCCAGACGGATGCATGGACTGAGGGGTGTGATCTGCATATCATTGCAGCACGCTTAATTAATTCTCTACTAAATCATATCAGGCAGACATAGAGGTTGACTCTTGAAATAATGAAAGTGTTCTTGCTTGCTTCCTACCTACAATAGTGTCTCGGCTGCTCATCCACTCATCAACTATGTGCTTCCAACCTCTGCAGTTAACAATAAGCATGTCAACGAATGTAAATGGTTAAGAAAACAAATGGAATATAAACAATCTAAGACTTTATGACAAGATGAAACACATGGCCATACTCGATGAGCAATCGAACAAGGTGACGAATCTGCTTCGAGTTGTGCTTTCGGTAGCTGCTCACCGCCTTCCCAATCTCAGTAACCTGCAAGACGAATCGACATGAACACTAGTCAACACACGAGCTGGTTTGCCATTGACGAATCGATCAATGGATGCAGCGGAGGTCGTCTCACCGTCAAGGTGTCCACCGTGAGCTCCAGCTGCTGCAGTCGCCGGAGCAGCTCGAGCAACGTCGCCTCCGACTGCAACAACATGGCAGAACAGATTCAGTAGGCAGCCGGAGGTAGGAAGAGGCGGCGTGGAGGAGAGGGAGAGAGGAGAGAAGAGAACCTTTTCTTGGCCGTTGAGGAGGACGGCCTTGATGCGCTCGGTCTCGGCGGCGACGGGGTCCTCGCGGTGAGGGACGCCGCCGTCGTCGGTGATGACCTCGGCGCGGTCGGAGCTACAGAGGCTAGGGACGCTGGCGGCGCCCTCGGGGTGGAGCAGCTGCGCCGGCGGCGCCTCGGCGGCGGTCCCCCCCGCGGGAGGCACCGCCGCACCCGGCGCGCCAGAGACCAGGTGCGCCGTGTAGAGGCGCTCGGCGATGGCGTCGCGCCTCAACCGGAGCGCCGCGGGGTGGTCGGACGCCGCGACGGCGATGGCCGCGTCGATGGCGTCGAAGATGTTGTCCCCGGCGCCCCGGAAGAGGCCGAGCCAGTAATCCATCGACGGCGGCGCCATCGGTGGCCGCCCCCGGCCGATCGCCGACGACTGATCCGCCCTCCTCACCTCCTCCCTCCAATCAAAAACCGATCTTTCTCTTCTCCACCTCCTCCACCACAGATTAATTTACGTTCTCTTTCGATTCGATTCGATTCGATTCTGTTCTTCCGTTACAAACTTAACCCACCCCCAAAAAACCAAACCCCCCTCTCTCCAAATCACAGATTGCCACTCTCCGACGCAAGAACTCGCCACGGATTCGTGGCTGGCATTACCATCCAACGCACGCAGGATTGGAAACGCAACCAAAGAGAAAGAAAATGTTTTCTTTCTTCTTGGTGTTCCTCGGTGCGTGACTAATTCTGATCCTTGTCGCGTCTACCTGTGACTATCGATCCAATCCCTCTCGCCAGCGAGCTCGCCCCACCACGGAGAGAGAAGACGGCGAGAGGTAGAGGGGGGAGAGAGAGAGAGAGGGGACACGCCTAATTGCCAGCCAAGGGGGAGAGGGAAGCGCGCAGTGTGGTGGCTACGATTGCTCGCAGATTTCGAGCCGCAATCTTGAGCCGTGGACGGGAAGAACCCGCAGTGTGTCGCCACCCGTGTGGCCGTAGCGATATCGTGCCGGTATTGGAGTGTTTTTTTTTTACTTGCTTCAGCTTGAAACAGCTCGTTGTTCTTTTGTGAAATTGCTATGGGCACACATGGATTGGGGTTGAACAGTTTGTGGGAAAACCGCTAGTGGAGGTGAGGAACCGGAAAGATTGATAGGGAGCTCTGTAGCTATGTAAATGGAATATATTTGCTGATTTTTTCGTTAGTGCGTAACTTTACCGCTTGTTGGAATCTTCTACATATTGGCTATTACCTGCTAGCTGTTGCCCACGTAGCAAATTAGGATTCCTGCTGTTGCTGATCGAAGTTAGTTATTGATGATAAGTATAAGATGTTGGGGGTTTTTAATTGGTTTGTATTAATTTCCTTTTTCGTGGAGTTGTGATTGCACTGTGATAATTTCCTATCAAAATCAAGATAAAATTGTAGTTTTCTCAAAAACAAAAACTTGTGGTAGGGGATCAAATGGCCTCTAAGCATTTATGACCAATCATTTTCTATACAAGTTATGTGATCTGAATTCCCATCAACATTTACCTTTTTTTTCAATTTTGCAAAACGGAAAACAGAGAAGAGGAGAGCACATGTATTATTTTAGTTGAGCTAATTCACTCCACAAGAATCCTTAGTCCATTCAGGCATAAATGCAACATTTAATTTCATATATTTGAAAAAAAAATAAATCATAGTCATGTTGGTTACAACTAGAGTAATATTATTCCATCTTGGTTTAGTAATTATAGGACGACCATTTATAGAACAGAGCAAACTAGGTTTTTTTTTTCATACATCCATACCAACTATATAAAATGTACCATAATAGGATTAATACCAGTAGTGAATAGAGAGCATCTTGCACCATGGTGACTTGGTTATAGTTTTCTTTCATCTTTTGACTTATTCGTCTTGCACTCAACACACGCTAATGAACACCTCCAGTAAAAACTGTAGAAGCAGTCGGTCAACACATGACATATTGGAAGTAATAAGAAAGTAAATCATGCTTCCTTTATATTATAAAACGTTTTATTTAAAAAAATTATTTTTTAAAAGATTTGATTAATTTTATAGACAAATATAGTAATATTTTCAACACAAAACATGCATACTATTAAAAAATATATTTAATGTAAGATTTAATAAAACTAATTTAGTGATGTAAATATTATTATATTTTTCTATAAATATTATCAAAGTTTATTTTTTAAAAAAGTCAAAATAATTTATAATATGAAAAGTATCTGTTTTGAAAAAAAAAAACTAAACAGCGACCATAGATCCTGGCAAAAACCAGGATGCTGAAAGGTATAGTAACATTTTGTTAGCAGTATAGTAATAGTGGTAGTATCATCTATATTAGACTACAGCTACGAACGGCAAGTTCTTCTCTTTGATCTTTCACAGGGGAAACACACTACCGAAAGTTACAGAACCCCCGCGGTGTAGTGTTTTATCAATTTCGTGTTTCAAATGAGCCTTAGCCTCTAGTATATGGTTTGATCAAAAGAAAAAAAAGAACTGAGGATTTAGATTATTTAGCAGATTATAATAATAAAGTAAATATTTTGATGAACAAACTTAACATGTGGTCTAAAATTACTCACGTGATTTTATATTATAAGACATTTTAAACTTTTTAAGTTAAACTTATTTAAATTTGATCAAGTTTATAGAAAAAATATAACAATATTAATAACACTAAATTAGTTCATTAAATAGAAAGTTGAATATATTTTGATAGTATATTTATTTTATGTTGAAAATGTTGCTATGTGTTTTTATAAATTTGGTTAAACATACAGAAAATTAGGAAAAAATTAAAACATATTATAATATAAAATAGAGATAGTTAACAGAAGAAAGTTTTGTTAAAAAAATATTATTTAAAAACATAGAGCAAATAATACATTTCAATAATACAATGAAAAAATAAAAAATAATAAAACCTAAATAGTGACCATAGATCATGGTAAAAACCATGGTGCGAAAGTACAATACATTTTGTTACTAGCAGTGCATCATCAACTCCTAAATTAGACTACAGATACGAAAGGAGCAGTAGGCTGTACTGTGTTGAGCAGTATCGTTGAAAGACCCCAGTTATGGCGCAGAGTTATTACTGCGGCCCGTTGCCAAATTTGAGCCTTTTTCTAGGTAGACTGACTGCTGCGTGCAACATGCCCCCAGTTGATAAAGCGAGCTCACGCCTGTCAGATCTTCGCGTGAAGTTAGCTTTTTTTAAAAAATTTAATTAAGTTTATATAAAAAACGTAATAATTATTTTTTAAACATAAAATAAATATATTATTAAGAATATACTCAGTGTTCATTGCAGCAATGGCGGGCGGGTCGGGTCGCACAACACAAGCAGCTGTGCTCTGCTGCCGCCACCACGAGGCAATCATCGTCCAAAGGCGTCCTCCCACCTTCGTTTCGACACTTCCACCCAAGATGAGATAACACTCCTACTGATGTAGTGGTTTTGTCATTTGTGACTATTGCCAGAAAAAACAATTTCAAACTTTCAGAGAAGAACAAGAGCAAAAACAAATTACTGAAAATCCAGATTTTATGATGCCGGAGTGGCACAAGACTATATACAAGTACAGTACGTGCTTCTCCTACGTGGTAGAGTAACGTGCATGCGGTTAGTTATTGCTACTATTTATTGCAGGGGACATTTTAACTTTGGAACTCCAACATGAAAACACGTTAAAAACAAGTTTAAAAGGTGGGAAATGGACCAAAGGACGTGCGTGCGTGTCGACCACGTGGCTCCCATGGGACCACGACCATCTCTTTCGGTGGAGCTGGAACCCAAGCACTAGCGCTACTGCTACAGAACTGTTCGATGTCTGCTCGATCGGGAGGAGTTCGGCTACACTAATGTGTACTCCTACTCCTCGCTCGTGCGCGTTGCTGCGTACTAGTGCAGTTCTCGGTTGGCTGGGCGACTCCGAACCTGTCAAAGCCTGAATTTTGCTGCAAGTCTGAGACGAAACGACGCCGGCGACCAGGCGTACAAGCTCACTCGACGTCGACGGCTCGATGCGTTCTCCTCGCGCTGCTTGGGGCGGAAAACTTTCGGTCCTATCAAAAGGCAAGACGCGGCGGAGGAACCCTGGGCCGTGGCCGGTGGCATGGTCGCGCCGCGGCGGCGACCGACCGCGACGCAGCATGCACGAGAGAATCGGGAGCCACGTACGTCGGCGTCCGCGTATTGCGAGATGCGACTGCGACTAGGCAGGTGGACACGACCCGCGACCATGAAGTGCCCTTACGATTATTAAGATGCTGCAGTACTTTGCAGTTAGGCAGCTACAAATTCCGGTATAGAAAAACTGCAGAGAAAAATAGGGGTACGATTTGAAGGACACGTTTGAGACCTTTGAAGATTTTAGTTTTTTGATTGCCTTTTTTTTATGATTGCTATAATTAAAAAAAACTACTAAAAATTTTAAATTTTGATCTGTCAGGATCAGATGAAAAACTTATATATATAGTTTTTTAATGAAAGTACTATATAAAATCTTGAGAATATCAAAATACCACTCATTAATAGCAAAGTAGTATTAGTTTGTGGGTAGATAAGGAATATTGAAGGAATAATTTTTTTAATTTACGCATTAAGTGGTTATAAATATAGAAATTGATTTGTTTTAAGATAGATCTTAAGTTTTAATAATTAATTTAATTTAGGACGGAAGGAAACAGTAGATAATTGGGGAGAGGGCGGCAACCAACCTGCGCAGACACGGAGGAGTACAAGACAATATTTAATGCAGTGCCGTCCAGTCGGTCCAATGAAAGCTTTAGTCTCGAGGTCAAGCATCACCCGGCCCAACACTGAAGATAGGCTGGGCCTTTTAGTAGTTGCAGATTCTCAGGACAGGATGAATAGCTTTTAGGGGGGCTTTATGGGCTTTTCTTTGTTAAGCTTGATCGAAAAAGATCTTTGGTCCAAAATAGATCTCTTTTTTTGCAATTTGGAATTTTGGGTGAATACTATACTTACAGAATTTTCTGTGCAGTTTTGGAATTTTCGATGAATAGTACTTGCGTCTGTCTCAGGGCTCTCTGAAATCAAGGTGGACAATTTTACAGCTTACAAACGACACAACAAGAAGCCAGCCAGCGTGGAAACCTGCTTACCTGGGGCACTCAGGCACATGGTCTATACTCCAAGCCCTAATTTTCATCTGTCTTTTTGTTCTTGTTTTTGTCTTTATGGTTAGATCAGTAGTGGTCCTTGGGTGAGTATGATATTAACTTTTTGTCTGCTCTTATTCAGAGCAGCGGTGCTACTGCTATCTGGCATCAGGTTGCCAACTTGCCACCCCTCCCTCTGAAGCTCTGGGAGTTTGGACTACTAACAAATTCAAGACAAGAAGTAGTAAAAATGCAGTATAGTTGAACTCGACAGATTAGCGGTAGAAACACTAGACATTGTGAGTACCGGTTCAGTAAAACAAAACTCTGCAACGGCTACACCCTTGTCAATTACTCCCTCTTATCCCAAATATAGGTCGTTTTATACCTAAGGAATTAAGAAACCAATTAAATGATTTTGCTACCCTTCATTTATATTGCCTCAGGAAAGATAGATCACTTTGTTTGTGAGACAGAAGTCATTTATTTACCAAGGGCAAATAAGTAAGAATAGTTGAAAAGTAACCTAGAAATCTTAAAACGACTTATTTTAGTAGAGTTGATAGGGACTAGAACGACTTATATTTGAGATCAGATAGAGTAATTAAGAGTAGTTGCTAGTAGGACTTCAGAGTACAACCCCAAAAGTACTACTAGTGCCGTATAACATCACCCATCAGGTTAAAACTGGAAATCATCCTGGTACTTGATAGATTCAGAATTCTCCCTTGGTTGCCATTAATTCTGTACCAAGGCTGCTGCCGCATGGTTGATTGAACTCACCTCAGCTTACCCAGATATATACAAAAAGGAGCCGGGTTAAGACATACAATACCTGAATCACCAAATAAGTTAATGCAACTCATGATTGTCAAGACATCATAGATAATGAGGCCATCCATGACTTTCTCTTCAAGGGATAATCATCATCTACTTCCTCGGCCATTCATGCATGATTGCAGACATGACATGGATTGCTCCTTGATTATTCGACCCGAGTTGTAGCATGGTTAATCAGCTACTGTACTAATGATGTCTATGCTTGTAGATTATAGTATTGCCGTTTTTCCAATAGGATGCTAATCTGGTCTTTACTTTAACAAAAATTACAGACACTATTACGAAGTTTTTGGCTCCAAACTGAACCAACGTAGGATTTAAAACAACAAACATAGCGAGAAGACAGGTTCAAACTAAAGCATACTGCTTACATCAAGAGGCACCTATCTAGTAGTTTTACGTCTTACACCCTTCGTGGCAAAAAGAATCAATGGCGATTGGTGAGCACGGGCTTGGTGACTGTTAGACAGATTACTGGCTTGGACTGTATATATAGACCCAACCCCCTCGTATACGCTCGGGGAAGATTCATAGTCACTGTACACATTCTACATGGTATCAGAGCGAGTCTAGACATCCTGGCGTGCTAGCTTCTCCCTCTGGCGAGCTGACCCTTTCCTCCTCGTTGTCGACGTCTTCTTCCTATCGCCGACTCTCTTCCCGGTACTCTCCTCGCTCTCTCGTCTCCATTTCTTCTTCTCCCCGTCTCTTCCGCAGTCACCTTTTCTCCGCCCCACCTCCGTGCGACCAAGCAACAGTCTCGATCCGCCTCCTCGTCCCGCCTCGCACCCGTCTCCGCTCTTCCTCTTGTTTCATGCATCTCTTCTTCTCTGACGCCGACGCACCTCCGCGCTCGTCGTCTCCATCGGCTGGACTTGTCCAGCCCTCCATCGGCTGAAAATCTCTCTCGGTTCTCGCCCTTGCCGACACGCTCAACGGCTCTCGGACGCGAACCTTCTCCTCTCACGTCCGAGCCAGTCCAACGTGTCCACATGTCCACGGACACGAATCCCTACCTCCCGGACGCGAACATATTCTCTTTGCGTCCGGCCACTCCCTGCCTTTTTCGCGTCCGCCCCACTCCTTGGCCTCCACGAGTCCACGGACGTGAATCTTCTCTTCACGGACGTGAATCCTCGCACGTCCGTGACCAAACCACTCTTTGACCCACCCACTCTGTCCTCACCTACTCCCCATCGGTCAACCATTCCTCATTGGCTGGCCACTTCTCACCTATTCCGCTGCCTACTCCTCATCGACTGGCCACTCCTCACCTACTCTGCTGTTTACTCCCCATCGGCCAACCACTCCTCATCGGCTGACCACTCCTCACCTACTCCGTTGCCTACTCCCCATCGGCCAACTACTCCTCATCGGCTGGCCACTCCTCACCTACCCCGTTGCCTACTCCCCATCGGCCAACCACTCCTTATCGGCTGGCCGGCCCACTTTCCATCGGCTTCTCACATCCTTGATCGGTCGATCCATCCCCTCATCGGCTTCCCTCTCCCATCGGCTCTTTGCTCCCGTTCTCCCGTCATGGCCACCGAGTCCGCCCTCAGCTCCGGCACTCTCCCAGTCGCCGACTCTGCTCCGGCCCTCGGTGCCTCAGACCACACCTCGGGCACCACCTCGCCGATCTTCTCCCCTTCCTACGCTGCTGTGAACGTGAAATCTCACGTTCCTATCTCCCTTGACCTTAACGCCAATTATTCCAAGTGGGTTTTCTTCTTCAAATCCCTCTGTGGAAAATTCGGCCTCCAGTTCCATATTGATGGCTTCGCTCCACCTCGCCCCGATGATCCTCAGTGGGGACATCGCCGAGTGCTGCGTGCGCAGCTGGCTGCTCAGCTCGGTCGACGACTCTGTTCTCGATCTCGCCATGGACAATACCGACCCCACCGCCCGGGACCTCTAGATGGCCATCGAGCGGATCTTGCTAGCCAACAAGCAGCCTCGCGCCATCTTCCTCCTCAACGAGTTCCACTCCATGGTACAAGGCGACTCCTCTGTCTTCTCGTACTGTCAGCGCCTCAAAGTCAAGGCTGCTGCTCTCCGGGACATCGGCCACCCTGTGGCCGACTCTCAACTCGTCCTCGCCCTTCTGCGAGGCCTCAATCCCCGCTTCTCCAACACAGCCAATGACAACGCCAACGCCAACGTCACACCTCTTCCATCGTTTGCTCGGGCTCATGACATGCTAGTTCTTAAAGTACTCCGTCTGGCCAATGATGAGAAGACAGTGGCCCACACCGCTCTTCTTGCCGCAGCCGATAATGGCTGCCGAGCTTCTTGCGCTGCCCCTTCCTCCCGTGGTCCTGGTGGCCATGGCTCCGGCCACAGCAACACAACCCGCACCGAGAAAGGCAAGGGCAAAGGCAAAGGCAGGACCTGGCAGGGTCCGACGCCACCACGACCTACCTCGGTCCCTACCCACCCTATCGGTCCCACCGGTCCGTGGCTCTGCTACAACCCCTGGGCGCCCCAGCCCCAGCCATGTAGCCCCATCGGCTAGCAACCCGGAGTTCTCGGCGCCCATCCCCAGGCTCACCTGGCATCGGCTCCCGTTCTGCCGTCTCAGCCAATGCTACCGACCCCAACCACCCAGTTGGTTCTCTCCTAGAACCAGACTGGCCTCGTCGCTGCCCTCAACCAGATGACGCTCCAACCACAGCACCCTTGGGTGCTAGACTCTGGGGCGTCTTCACACATGGCGTCATCGGCCGGTATACTTCGCTCCTGTCACCCCTCTTCCTCCCCTTTTGTCACCATCGGCAATGGTCACTCTCTTCCTGTCCAATGCCGCGGTGACTCCTCTCTGTCTACATCCACCACTAACCTCCCACTATGCAATGTTCTTATCGTCTCTTCTCTTATTCACAATCTTATATCTATTCGCCAATTCACACGAGACAACCACTGCTCCATTGAATTTGACGCGTCTCGTTTCTTTCTGAAGGATATCCCAACTCGGCGATAGATCCTTCGCTATAATAGTGGCGGAGACAACTACACCATTCCCGCTGCGCCGTCCACCCCACACGTCGGCGTCGCCCTCTCCACCAACCTTTGGCACCTTTCGCCTCGGCCACCCCAGCCCCGACGCTGTCGTCACCCTCCATCGCAGCGCCTCCATCCGATGTATTCACAGCAACTCCACAGTTTGCCACTCATGTCAACTTGGTAAACATGTGCGTCTGCCCTTTTCTAGTTCTCTCTCCTATACCTCGCGTCCATTTGAACTTATACATTGTGATGTATAGACGTCCCCAGTTAAAAGTGTCTCCGGTAATCAGTATTATCTCGCTATACTTGATGATTACACACACTATTGCTGGACCTTCCCGCTCATCCACAAATCCGAGGTCGCCTCTCACCTCACTCACTTCGTCACATACGTATCCACTCAGTTCAACCTCCCCATCAAGGCTTTACAAGCCGATAATGGTACGGAATTTGTCAACCATACCGTTACAAACCTCCTCACCTCGCAGGGCATCCATCTCCGGCTCTCCTGCCCCTACACCTCTCCTCAGAACGGCAAAGCCGAGCGCCTCCTTCGCACCCTCAACAACATCAGTCGCACCATGCTACTTCACGCCCACCTACCCGCCACTTATTGGACCGAAGCTCTGGCTACTGCGACGTACCTTCTCAATCGACGCCCATGCTCCTCCTTTCATAACAACGTTCCCTATGCCCTTCTCTACCGCACGGCGCCTGACTACTCCCACCTTCGCGTTTTCGGGTGCCTCTGCTACCCAAATCTCACCGCCACAGCTTCCCACAAACTCGCTCCCCGCTCCACCGCCTGTATTCTTCTCGGCTATTCCACCTCTCATAAGGGATACCGATGCCTCGACCTTTCCATCCGACGAGTCCTCGTCTCTCATCACATCATTTTTGACGAGACATGTTTTTCCTTCGGTCTCCTTCATCCGAGATCCTCCTCTAGTGATCTCAACTTCCTCCTCACCAACACTGTGCCGACCAGGTCTCCTCCACTACCCTCTCCATCGGCCCCCTCATCGGCCGCTGCTGAGGATTTACCCGTCACATATCCCACCACTACTCAGTCTGATGTCCCCACCATCAGACCCCCATCGGACCCACCTTTATCGACCGATACCGATCCTATTTATCCTTCAGCCGATACCGTTCCCTCTCCATCGGACATCCCACTTCCATCGGCTTCTCACTTTCCATCGGCTCCCCCACCCTATCGGCTGATCCATCTCTATCGGATCCATCGGAATACTCGGTCCACCCGATCTCATCGGCTCAGGCCGATCTAATTCCTCCTTTTCCTCTTGTTTACAGTCGTCGACTCAGAACCGATGACGCCCCCACCCGACCAGTTCTTCCTATTACTCCCGCACCCCCATCGGCTCCAGTTCCCTCCACCTCTCACATGGTCACCCGCTCCCAGACCGGGTCTCTCCGCCACACT